>OX424504.1:14155171-24155171 GCA_949152395.1 Agrochola litura | reverse complement strand
AACTGGAAATTAAAGAAGTGGATCTTAGCTCAATAATTATAGTCATTCGTTCTCTTGAAATTCAACGTTTTATTGATTCGCGCTTCTATTGAATGTCTCAACATGGTCGTACACTATCCTCACTATATATATACAGGGTGTCCAGTAAATAGCACGACATACTGCAGGGGGTGATAGCTTGGGTCAATACCTACAAAACAACAATATATGTATGTTCAGCAAAATCTTACGGATTTACAGTTTAATTTTTTTTTCGAAATATCGAAAAATCTCTACCTTGAAACAGATTTTTAACCATCTCGTAATGAAAAATTTTGTCTTCAGTTTTCTTTTCAAGTGTACATTATTAATCTCCTTCCAGCTCTTAGGCAACTTATTGTACACAATTGGAGCCATATGAAAAACACTTTTGCGCATAAGTGCAGTCCTACAGGGAGGTACACATAGTTGGGTTTGGTCACGCCTGTTCCTGGGAAATTGATCTGCTCTGCGCGGAAATAATTTAGGATTGTTCCTAACAAACATAACAGTTTTAAGAATATATATTGATGGCAACGTTAAAAAAATTTGCATTATGAAATAGGGTTTGCAACTATCCGTGGTTTGCTAATGAAATAATGCTCTAAGGCATCTCTTCTGTGCTTTAAATGCTACTTCTCTATTAGTCGAGTTACCCCAAAAGATAACCCCATATCTGAGAACGGATTCAGCCAGACCGTAGTAAACTGTTAATAACGCCTCTCTATTTACATTTTGTGACAGCAAATACAATGCATAGGCACTACTACTAATTCTCTTACTCAGAGAATCTATGTGATCCTTCCAATTTAAATGTCGATCAATAATTAGTCCCAGAAACTTAGTTGTATTAACCGTATCAATTGTTATATTATTATATGTTATGTCAAGATTGGAAAATGTCAATAAACGCTGGCTAAAATGCATGATTACTGTCTTACTTAAATTAATTTTTAAATTATTATTGTCTAACGATTGTATAGTATTGATCAATATATTATTAATGTCACATTTATATAAGTCTTTATTATTACAGGGTATAGATATAGTACTGTCATCCGCGAAAAGTGTTACAGGATGGTCAATTGATTTAGGAAAGTCATTTATGTACAGTGTAAAAAGTGGAGGTCCTAAAACACTTCCTTGCGGAACTCCTTAGGTAACAGTTCGTTCCTCCGAAAGAATGTTTTCTTCATGTTTGGTTCTAGTGTTTAGACTACTTATTTCGGTTATTTGTTTTCTGTCATGCAAATATGATTTTATAAGATCCAGAACATTTCCTGTAATACCGTACGCATCAAGTTTTTTAAATAAAATATCATGTTGGACATAGTCAAATGCCTGTGTCATGTCACAAAATATAGCACAGACTGGAGTCTTTTTATCCATATTTGACATAATCGAGTGCAAAAAGTCATAAACTGCCATATTTATTGTTTTCTTTTTCCTAAATCCTTTTTGTTCGTTACAAAGTATATTGTTCGCTTCTAAATAACAACTAAGTTGATTATAAATATAGTATTCAATTACTTTTCGGCCTGTAACATTCCATTAGTTCCCTGTCTTGCTTTTTAAACAATGGCTTTATTACTGATTTATTTAATGCGTCTGGAAAAATTCCTTCACTTATACACAGATTTATAATATGACTGAGCGGGTGACTTATATCATCAGCTACTGTTTTTAGTATTTTTGTACTGATCCCGTCATAACCCAAACTATTTGTATTGTTTAACACTAGAATGACTTTCAATATGTCATTTGGGAAACTTGGAGCGATAAACATAGAATCCTTTCTGTTCATAATATTTTTGTTACTTTAAGCCCAGAATTTATCGAGGGTTTAATTTTGTCAGTAAAAAAATCGTTAAATGAGTTAGAAATATGGTTTGGATCCGAGATAATTTCATTATTAATTCTAATTTTGGGGATATTATTATTTGGTATATTTAATTTTGTTTCGTTTATAATTTGCCAGGTAGTTTTGGATTTATTTATTGATGTCTTTATTTTGTAATTATTTTGTGATTTCTTATTATTCTTTTAAATAGTTTTGAATAATTCTTAAATCGCGTTTTATTCTGTTGAGTAGGTTTACTTCGATACTGCCACAATAATTGACGTTTCTTCTCACTGCATTTTTTAATACCTCGCGATATCCATTTTTGTTTATTGTGGACATTAACTGAAATAAGTTTTACGGGGAAGCACTGATCGTATAAAAAATTAAAAAATCTACGAACTCATTGTATGCTACATTTGGGTCGCTGGCTGCATAGACGTCAGAAAAGGTTAAGTTTTGCAGATAGCCTTTAAACTTATTGATGTTGTCGTTATTGTAGTCACGTCTTGTCTTAGTCCACCGTTTAAAAGTGCATTCGTTACTAATTGGACATTTCAATATCATATATTGTGTTGTTTTGGTAGGTATTGACCCAAGCTATCACCCCCTGCAGTATGTCGTGCTATTTACTGGATACCCTGTATATATATGTATATATATATTATTATAATACTATAAATGCGAAAGTGAGTTTCTTTGTTTGTTACGCTTTCATGCTAAAACGGCTGAACAGATTTGTATGAAATTTTACACATGGGTAGACCATGACTTGGATTAGGACATAGGATACTTTTTATCCCGATATTCTTACAGGATCGAGACTTATATGGATGCAACCATGGGGCGCAAATAGTAATCGGACGGTTTTAGACCTTTTGGTTAACTATTTTCAATTTTCGAATGATAATGCATGATTTCCAAAAAATACAAATTTAAAAAAAAGTTCTACATGAAATTTGCTAATGGTGTTAAAACTTACCTTGAGGCGTGAGGATAGGATGGACAAAAAATAAGATAAGTAACGCAACATCTTCAGAAATTAACATTGTATGCACTAGGTAATTAAAAACTTAAAGTGTCAATTTTTACCTTAAACATTGGCTTAATTATTATAATGTGAATAATCTCAATTACCAAAGATTCGATTTAGTGCAATCACTTTCAATGTAGAGACGTTTACATGACTAAAGTAGAGATTTTAAGACAGTAAAAAAGAATCACAACTTCTAAATTACTGATTTTCGCGGAACATATAATAAATAAATAAATAATAATAATAATGTTGTGTAGATGAATCCATTGGACGTCAAAAACATTTAAAAAAATTGGACTACTATAAATGGGCCACCCTGTGTATGAACTAAAATCCTAAGTATGAACTTAAATCCGATGTGTTTTGTGTAATAATATGTGCCTATTTGAAATAAATGATTTGACTTTGATTTTACGCAAAACTGATGAATCGTACGAGAAATTGTACAAATAAATAGATGGTGAAGTCCATTTCAATATCAATAACAATTGGTAGATACTTACTGCTAAGATCCGAGGAGCTTTAATTGAATGAAATACAGTATTTAATTCTCGTTCGTTTCGTACACTACATAGAAAAGCTCGCTGCTGCTTGGTTGACTATCATAATAGATGAAGGAATAATTATTTGTCAGACAGCTGATTTCAGGAATCAGTGAATTCCATCATAGTGGGATAATGTTTTAACCTTTACAAAATCTAGGATGTAGAAACCTTCTTCTATATAAGTAAATGTTGTATGCATAAAATCTGATAAGCTGAATCGCTGCGTTAATAGTATGAAATGGTTTTTTATTTGATGACTTGCGGAAACAGCAGTGTGTACTTTTTACGAGCGAGGTCCCTACGCAAGCGCAAGCTCGTTATGATAATGTATTATATTCATACAGGGATTCAGCAAAGATGCTCAATAACTGAATTTATTGTATTGCCTCAGCTTGTTAAAACATAAATATGCGTTTGTGTTTTAAATTATGGTTTAGATAAGGTAATGGAAAATTACTATAGTCAATTTGATAAAGATAATAAATACAATATGTTTTGGATATTAAAAATATATAACTAAATCAAGTAAGACAGACTGCGTTGCACGCAATTGTCTGTTTCATAAAAGAAACTGAACAATCACAAACAAAAAGAAATACATACTTTAGACAAGATAGCCAAGCACACAATTTCAATCACCTGTATCCTACATCCTCAACGGCGAACACATAGTTGACGTTGTACATGGAGTTGGTGGCGTACACCAGCGCCAACATGGCCATGGTGACGGCCTGGTGGCGGCCGAACGCGCCCAGTTGGCCCAACACGTCGTCCAGGTGGACCCGCTTAGAGTCTGCGTTTAAGTCTGCCATGGTGGGGCTGGAGCCAACTTTGATAGGTAAGTAGAGTTTGTTTGTGACACTAGCTAGTTTAGATGCAAACCGTTATTTATCGCTTTGACTGGAAAAACACTTATTGCGCAAGGTTCTCGGAACACTAAAAGTTATCACTTTGATGTAACTCAAATGTCTGTTAAACGCAACTTTAAACCCTCTTATTCTTATTTGATGGTTTCATTCTTGGATTATTTAGTATCATAATAAAATTAAATAAAAGAAAAGTCGTTAATTTTACCACTTTCCTGGATTATCATCAACGACCACGCTAGCTGTCTACCATGTTTAGTGCACACTGTAGTTAATGTTCCGTTTGTAATGGAATAACTAAAGCATATTGTTAGTCTTGGACGAAATGCCTCGTAAACTTCCATTCACGGCACTTGTCAAGTTAACGTCACTTTAATTCACACTTGGCACTAACTTTAACGTCTCCAACAGACCGCCATGTTCTCACTACACCTATTTCTATAACCAGCAGATTTTCAATTTCTTCATCTATAAACCCGCTACAGTAACTAAAAAGAAACAGATTCTCTTAACCTTCAATTATTTTTCGTGTACAGCACTATCTAATGACATCTAAATCACAATTAATAATAAAGAAAACATCATAGTTTTAAATAATTAAACCAGTTTATAATTCATTTCCGAATGTCACTGGCGCTTCTAGAAGTCTTCATGCAAAAAGAAAAGAATATAAAAGTGTAATGATAAGCCGGCGTTGTAACGGCGTCTGTCGCGCAGTTATATGTGGCAGTTAGTTAAATATTTATTGTGCTGGGCTCACGACGAAGATAACCACGAGGTTAACACTCTTCACTTGCATGCTTCACCTGTTAACGCTGATAAGCTGCCAGGATCTGAGTTACGTGAAAATTCCTGGCTACTACTAACTACTATTTTGATTACTTATGCTTTCCCAACTATATGTATATTTTATTATATTTGTTTGTTTGTGACGCTTTCACGCTAAAACAGCTGAACGGATTTGGATGAAGTTTGAATGTGTGGGTAGACCATGACCTAGATTAGGACATAGGATACTTTTATCTCGATATTCCCACGGGAGCGAGACTTATGTGGGTAAAGCCGCGGGGCGCTGCTAGTTAGAATGTAATCGTTAAGAGCGTTTATTCTGAAAGTGGGCAACGTCACAAATAGATGTCAAATATTTCGCTGTTTTTATTAATTTGGCAATATTACTGTATGGAAATAAGAAATGTGGCTAACTAGCGACCTAGAATATTTATAATGAATTGCAATTATAACACTAAATTTGATGTTGTAACCGTTTTAGGTGTTAAAATGGCATTTGGAAAATTTCCAAATACTTTTTTACTTCTAAAACTAAATATTCAGTCTTACGATATTAGTTATTGCAATATTTTAGTTCCCTAGTTAGCCACATTTCTTAATTCCATACAGTAATATTGCCAAATTAATCTAAACAGGTTAATATTTGACAGCTATTTACGACGTTGCCAACTTTTAGGATAAACCCTCTTAAATGTTTACACTGGGCAGTCTTGCTCTTTTAAATAATTGCATCAAACCTTTGCATCTTGCATTTTCAATTCGTCGTCAGGTAATCTGCCAACATAGCAGTGTCCTTAGATACATAACGACTACTTAACCTGAGTCTACAAAACCTCCTTTGCCAAAACTCTTTTGTTACCGTACTCTTGCTTTGGGCTTTCCTGTACAGGCTGATTGGAAATTCTTAGAAAATTTGAATGTAATTATTACCGTAAGCTCCCTGTACATTCGATCACGTGTGACCTAAAACCAGTTATCTAAATATTGTGTACATCATGTAGAGCGAACAGGAACAAATAACGTAACTCAAACATTTGTAAACACCGGTTTCATCTGTAAGCTCAGCGAAATTATTTATTTATGTATCACTTTTCATCTTGACATGTCATTTACATAAAAATAACGTACATTTTTCTTAGAGGCCATCTGGTATCTTATTTAAATAGCTTATATCTAAGAATACCGAGAATATTATATGGAACACGTATATTCAATATACATGAGTTCCTAATACATATTATAAATACCCGATCGTTGGTTGAAGTTCGGTTCTTGTGTACCTACTTTATTGGCGTTAAACGTATACTTTATATTTATTCAATAATCTTCCCAGCCCTTTCCCAACTATGCTAAGATTAGCATAGCTTCCACAAAATTAAGCGAATGATGCAGAACACTGATACCATTATTATGAAAACAGTTACGTGTCTATCGTAGTATGACTCAGTGCGGTTGTCACATCTTTGCACATAGTACTACTGTCTATCCTGTGTCTGCCTCTAATCCGTCACATCCCACACTCCCAACTCTTATAATAACTGCGCTTACAATACTATCATATAGAAACGTTGTTCTTACGATTGTGTATTGTTTTATTATTCTGTTTATAAAATCCGAGTTGTTATCATATTTGATAACAGTCAGTTGTTTTACAAGCTACTATAATACTAAAGCCATATCTACGACAAGCTGTAAGCGATAACATGTATGGTGTCTGCCAAAAGTAACTGATGAAAATGTAAACAAATGGATCAGAAAACGTACCTGTGGATGGCCGTTTCGCTACCGTCGTCACGTGGGCGTAACGTGAAAAATTTATTCACTGTTCATTACTTTTCTGTTATTACAATAGTTAATTATTTATTCATCTAGTTAATTATTTCTCATGTAGAGCCAAGCTTCTAACTCTACATGCCCCACTAATAAACCGACGACGATCGGGCAAAGGTCAAACCACATATTTTGACTAAGGTGTAGAGATTGTGAAGTTAGGACTTGTAGAGTTAGAAGCTTGGCTCTACATGAGATCTGATAACTTTTTGACAGTGCGAGCCATAATGGTCTCGTCTTGGCAACATTTTACATGAAAATGTTTTTGGTGGGCTAATGTTATTCAAACAATAGGTAATGTTGGAGGAGGCATGAGATTGAATGATGAAACCTTCTAAATACAGATGAATATGTTACTTATTCCCTTTAGTGAGTGTATTACGCTTGTATTTACGCTTTCATCAGACACTCGTGAAACAGACTATACGTTCTATGCTTTCTGTAGATGTAGGTACGGCTTCCACCATGGGTATGGTATTATGTAGACTTACATAGCTCATTATGCATTGATAAGAAAATATCTAAAATTATGTATAAGTAGTATTGATAAATGACCCACCTTCCACGTCCTTCTCATTTTCGTGATTTTGGTGCATTATACCTATTTATCAATAGTAGGTAAACTTACTGTTTGAATACGATACGACGACTTACTGCTTGGTACGATTTAGTTTCTTCGTAGAGAAATAATTCATGTAGGAAACAGATTTTATTGAAAAACTCGTCCATCTAGTAAAATGAATATCAATTATTACTATCTCTGCGTTGACGCACACGAATGACAAACGGATGCATATACCACTAGTGGCTCTTACATCAGATTGCGACATAAGAGGTAAGTCTAGTAGCAATCTGGTTGGAACTAACCCTGCATCAGCGATGGCGGTGCTAAGTGAACAGCTGTTCGTGAACACGTCTCTAATGGCGGCTCACGTCACTGATTGATCTAGTTGCAATACCAGCGGCTAGATTCACTAAAGGCTAACCAACATAAATGTGTTTAAGCATATATGAGTTACGAAAAGTAAAATCGTTGCGTTTAGAATACGTTGCCACCTCACGCAGTGCGCTTTTCAAGAGCCCCTGATCTTAGACTTGAAAAATCTGCATGCAAAAATGCGGCGTTTGAACTAAGGACTACCAAGCTGGAAAAATTAAATATTCTACTATTTCACATTTTTCAGGCGAACGGTGGACTTATTCAGCGACTGCGATTGTTTCGGGTATGTTCCTATGATAAGTGAATACAGACACAAATGAATCGCCTTGGGGTGCACACACGCTGCATTCAGTGTGGACGAGGTTTAATAATTATAAATATGTAATTCCTAGAGTTAGTTTATGCTTTCTGTGATGATAGATTTGCGTTCGGAATGTCGCAGTTTTACTTATGTGCTGTGTGGTAATTGAGTTGCATGGAAAGTGCTGCGGGCCTCGTGACGTGTCTGTGGTTGATTAAGATACTACCTCCTTTAGAAATTCTCACTCAAGCAAAAATAAGTAAGTATCTGAAATGTATGTATCACTTATCAGCATAGCTAGTTATTTATTCGAAAATTAGTTCACTATTCGATTAATTAACAAGCCTGTAAATGTCTCACAACCAATTGTATCACCTAAACTATGCTACTACTAATCTATAATACAAAATTATGCTAATACATGTTAATGTTTTAGCCATGTAATCTCCAAAGTTACGACATAATTTAGGTAAAAATGGGAATAACTCTTGTGACTGTTTTGACAATCACAAGAGATTATTAATCTTGTCGGAGGCTGTTGCTATCTGTCTCTCAAACTGACTGACAGGAGTGACAGACGGAGTGTTTGTTTGTGCCACTGACAACTTTAGTGATAGTGATATGTGGAGAACAGTCAAGTGAGCGTTGTGCACAAACAGTAGCAAGCACATGGTTAACATAGTATTTGAGGTAGTTAGTAAGGAATGTGCGTATGATGAACTTTTAGAAACTTGTTTAAAGATTTGTGAAAGATATTTATTTCTCAAAAGAATTACAACTTAATGTTGTTAAATATTACAGACATACCATAACACCACACTCCACCACACCAGACACCAATTACAGTTTTTGCTTTTACCTGTAATAGATATGAAGTTCTTTTTCTTTCTGTAGGTAGGTATACAACGTGTAGGTAGTTTGATAAAGGCTTGTGCAGACCAGCGCGACTTGCGCGTGTTGTCGCGTGTCGCGCCTGTTTGAAAGAGCCTTAATATTCTAATATTGGGCGGCGGGCGGTTCCATTATTTTTGAAGTGTTTTCGGTATCTATGAAGTGAACAAAAATTTGATTCTGACTTTAACCGTATCGGATTCCTCAGACACATATGGATCTACACGATTTTTTGTAAAGATCCAATTTATGATCTTGTGTTCTTAGAAACTTTGCGAAATACTTACTTTACGATATAATATAGTCTAGATGTGTGTTTTCTCTCATTAGCGTGTTACAAAGCAGCTGTACTCTGTAATGTAATAACAAGCCCTTGTTTTTCCTTCGCTTCGTTCCCACACGGCCGCCTTACTAGACTAGCTATTGTAAATGTACGAACCTACCTACCGACAGCAAATACCTGTATGTACTGCATGGGGCTTGTGACGTCACGTAACGCCATGATACCTTGATTCGGGAATTTGTGTTCTACTCGTGTGACGTAAATGCTGCATTTTTGCTATGGCAGTGCCAGTCTGTCAATGCATTTTACATCATTTATTTTGAATTTCTATGCGCCATTGTATTATATACAAAATTACCATATATTCTACACCCTGTCTGCACATAAAGTTTAGTGTGGACACACATACAGACACCGGCTCGCCCCCACTCGCCGCCCTCGTCCCCGGGTCATACAGACAATCGACCTCCCGCGGCCTTGTCCCGCCCTTCGCGCTGCGCACACGCATGCCAAGTGTGTATAGTGTTCGTATGTTTGTGTGGGTTAGAATAAACACCACCTATTTTATATGCACAGAAGGACCATTGGGTTAAGTGTATGGTGATTGGTGACTGGGTACAGTCCACAGCTAAATTAGAATTCTAGGAAATTGAGAAATTAAATAAGAACGTTTCGAAAGAAGCTATCATCACTTTTCATTCTTAATTTATAAGTACTTAATAACAAATAATATGCTTTATGTGTAATCACTAATCATAATTACAAACAATACCTACAGTACAGGCATTACCATTATATACACTCGTACACTAGCGTTTATTTATTGAATATGTCGGAGACGGGTATGTGACTTTCGTTATTATCAGCGATATTTTAACTACTGTGGCGTAGTGTGGGTAGTGTTGAATAATGCGCAATAGAAAAACAGTTTGCAGTTCAGATCACATTATAATTTACTATCAAATGAATCCCACTAGCTAAATTATACACACAACGGGTGCGACGGCGTTTATTAAAATCCCCAATTAATACAGTGATCACAAATTACAACTAACACAATAACTGAGCACCACGAATCGAGAATAGTTCCGCGACGTCTTAACTCCGATGCGACCAGAGGCTGAATGCCCTCCTCGCCGTGGCCTTAAAACATCACGACTCTGTAGAAACGCGCTTGGTGTGGGTAGATCACGTAATGTCGCCAGTGCAGTGGCGCGCTTGCGATTCGTTTCGTGTCCATACTAATGACCGGATCCAACAAATATTTTATTTATATTATATTGATTTATTACATCGAAACTAATATTATTATTATTATGTAAAGAGAAAAGATTTGATTTTTTTTATGTTTGTTTGTTAGATAACATAACATCACGCCTTGTTTCCCCGAAGGATTGGGCAGAGGTGTCCCTGTAGTGGGTGTTTGTTACACTTTCACGCTAAAACGGCTAAATGGATTTGGATGAAATTTGACACATGGGTAGACTATGGCCTGGGTTAGGACAAAGAATACTTTTTATCCCGATATTCTCACGGGATCAAGACTTATGCGGGTAAAACCGTGGGGCGCAGCTAGTTTTAGATAAGAAAATAAGAAGCAATATTGTATTTTCGCTGTTTATTTCAAGAAGACGAGCTCACTTTTTCACGCCTATCACACCACTGTTGTTTTTTGAAAACAATCGCCGCACATTCAATATGCAACCAGAGTCATTTTTCTACCAGCCTGCATGATGCAAAGTGGGAAGTATATCATGTAGGCTTACATTGTGCAGACAACCTTTACACTGCATTGACAGCAAACCTTAGGTACCACCTAAACGAGAGGTATGCCTGTCCTTTGTATGAAAATTCAGTCTCACCCCCTGGGGGTCGAGTGTAAACTATGTTTAAGGGTTGAGAGCAATCAAATAAACAAATCTTTTTTTAGGGGTCAAGGGGCCGAGAGTGGACTAAACGACCTAAACCTTGTTACTTACATAAAACGAAATTAAAATAAGAAAGAAAAAAAAAAGTTTATTTGTCACAGAAACACGTGCATAAAAAAAAGAAGATCAAAGAAGACTCGAGTAGAACAATAACATAAAACACACTAGATTTAAATATAATCACGAGCACAAAACAGAAATAGGCGGCAGCTGCACGTCATGACTGTGACAAGAAGGCTCCACTCAGCATGATGCAGTGCTATGGGGACCCATACCACAGCGCTGAATTTCAGAGGTCACCCGAAGCGATTCAGTGGTCACATATAAGAGTGCTAGTATGTACGCCTATTAGGTACAGGTATAAAGCATTCACATTTCACATATATACTATTTTATTTATTTTTATTTTTATTTTACAACATACATAATCAGTTTAGATCACAGCGGCTATGTTTTCACGGGTGTAAACCTGGTTTCCAGTTGGCTTACCCACAATCTACTGACGCTTAATGTAGAGAAAACGAATATTATTAATTTTAGCGTCAGCATAAGAACTTCCTGCCCAGACTACCTATCTCTCAGTAAAATTGCACTCCTGTGATAGTAATGAACCAACAAGATGTACCTGCCCAAGCCTTAGGCAAGTCAAACACATCAGGTATCTCGGCGTTCACATAGATCATCACCTTAGCTGGTCAGAACAACTAGAGCATGTAAGTGGTCGGGTTAGAAAGCTTATACACATTTTTTTTTAAAATGGGCCGGTTTGCTAGCAACACTACTTGTTTTGAAAATGACACACACTCTGCCAATCTGTTCTCAACTACTGCATCATAACATGGGGTGTAGCACATACGACGCATGTAATGAAAGTGGAGCGCGCTCAACGGGCTCTTCTTAAGATAACTCACAAGAAACCAATGCGCTTCTCGACTGACACACTGTACCAAGAGACTGGTGATCTGCGTGTGCGCCAATTGTACATTATGGCAGTGGCATTGAAGTACCATTCACCACCGTGCGCTCTCTTAGAAATGCAAATAAGCCCAAATGGCAAAAACCTGAATGTAGACCCTTTTTTGGCAACAGATGCTTTCTTTATATGGGACCATTTATTTACAGTAAGCTCAACAGTGAAATGGATATATCGTGGCCAGATCTTAGAATTGATCATTTCATGAAAAGATCGACTATTTCATGAAATGGTTGTGTTTTATGAAATGGCCAGCTAAAATTGACCATATCGTTCAAACGTCAACGTTTAATGATATGTCAGTCGAAGTTTGGCCATATCATTAAGTAGGGTATCCATGCAAATATTACTGGCATTACCTAATTAACTTTCAGTAATCTGGGTCAATGGATAAATAAAACATTTTAAATAGCTTTCATTCCAGAAGAAAAAATAATAATGAATAAGATTTCAATAGTTAAATACTAACCTGTGAAATACGTTCCAAACTCCATGGTTTTATTAAGGTTGCGCTCGTTTTTCGAGTGTATTCAAGCTTTACGTTCAGCAAAAACTCGCCCTCGATCGGAGCTCTTCGGTAATCTTCGGCTTGGGGCAATACTTAACACATTTTAAAGATGATTACTTTATAGATGTTGTTGGAGTGACGTCACGCTGCTCGTGGCACAGTTCACGCTTGACACTACGGCTCCCCGTGAAATAGATTCGACACAAGCACAACTGAGCCTCTGAGCTTCATTCAATATTTGCTCAACTTCTTTCGAGATTCCTCGCGAGAATATTGATTCGAAAACCCAGAGCCTACAATAAATCTGACTTTTAGTGGAAAGCCCGCGTAATTGTGCTGTTTTATTACCCGACGGCGGTACTACGGCGAAGCAAAAAGGAAGGTTATGATTTTGACTGGTATGTATATATGTTCATCTGTTACCTCATAACTTCTAAACTTCTAACTAAAGAAAAATTTATTTAACTTCTGCCATGTTGGGTATCAAATGAAAGAGCTTGACAAGCACATTACAAATATGTAATAGTCCATTTATTTGTGAGAATACTGTTACAGAGATATTACATGGTTTTTATAGTTCATAATATTCTGCCGTTTCCGGCGTACAAATACATTGTCAGGGTATAAATGTCATAATGTCTAAGTAAATAAATATGTTTAAATAAATTGTTAAAAATAAGCAAAAGTGAGACTGTGCTACTGCGGCGTGACTGTAAAATTAATACTCGTACCTATTATATAATAAAACGCAAACAAAAAAAAATTAAGCTGCTCTACAAAACAACTTTATCACGAAATTATAACCCCAAAATATTTTTAAATAAAAAGTAAGTTCAAAAACTAAAACCCGGCTAGGTACTGAAAAATCACGTTCTAAAAAGTATCATCATCATCATGATCATTTCAGCCGAAAGACGTCCACTGCTGGACATAGGCTTCCCCCAAGCACCGCCACTTCGACTGATTCTGTGCTTTCCGCATCCAGCTATCTAAAAAGTATGAAACAAGAAAATATTTCAGACAGAAAACAAGACATAGGTACAAAAATGGTCAAGGTAAAGCCGTGGATGGTCGCTTGCCATTATAATTTTGTAAGTGTACAGGCTTGACCATTTTTGTACCTATATCTTGATTTCTGTCTGAAATATTTTCTTGTTTCATACTTTTTAGAACGTGATTTTTCAGTAGTCGGGTAATAGTTTTGAACATACTTTTTATTTAATCTGACTTAGTGGAAAGCACGCGTAATTGTGCTGTTTTATGTGATAAATTTAATTTGGAGTTGGCTTAATACCTATTACTTATGTTGCTGTGATACAGGAATCATTATGAACACTATTCAATTTACCACTTAAGTAGTAGTAAGTATAAATGTAAGTAGTACTCACATTTTAACGATATCGTTTTATAGTCAACAAGTAGCAAACTACACTTTATTTAAATACCAATACCCGCGTGAACGTTAGGAGTAAAGTAATTAGTTTATTACGAGAGACAGTGGTGCCGATTCTCTTGTACACCGAACTAAACTAACTAAACTATCACTAAAATTCCTTACTTTGGACTATGAGAATCTAAAAGCTATTCTGCAAAATAAATTCTCTAAATTTAAAAATAATTTTGACACATCTAAATCGAATTTGACAATCGCAACTCCACACGTGATACCTATAACCACGTGAATCTTTTTAGAGCCGGAGGCGCGCAGGGGGGGCAGCCTCGACGTGTTTTATATGGATTTTTTTACTTTTTGTATGAAAAATAAGAAAAAATATTACCTACATGTAGAGTGTTAGGGGTTTAAGGGTTTTATAAAGGGTGTCGAAATTTTCATTATTTTTGCGATTGGACACACCGTTTTCGAGATATAAGCAAAAGAAAAAAAAATATTCAGTACTGTTTTTGCATCTGAAGTCGAGGCGTTGTTGGTGTGAATTTAAAGTTCATGACAACCAATTTTATTCCACACGTTTTTAGTCGCGATTAAAAATAGTCAGATTTAGTTAGAAAATCTAAATTTTAGGTGAAAAACGTCAAATTCAGAATAGCAAAATTGCCATTTTCACTAAACTAATATCTCAGTACCATCTTAGTGCTGCCAAACTAAAATATAGTTAAGTTGTGTCATTTTAGTCTATTTCAGAATGGGAAATCGTCGTTTGACAGGATTAAACTAAATTTTGGTGATTTTTAGTCTAGTTTAGAGGCATTTGTGACAAGAGAATCGACACCAGTGAGGTTTGAGAAAACACTAAGTTTATGTCAAAATATTGTTCAAATAAGTACGCGCTTCATAATTGAGCAGTACCTACTTAGGTTTCTGTGATAAGTAGCGGAAGGTGATCGGCACGAACTGACCTAATTTCTCATTTAGTCTAGCTCTACAATGCCCCGTTTAGTCAATCTTAGCTGCATACATTGTTACACAATATTAATGCGACAACATGCCTTCAGTTTGAAGCAGCCCTACGGAACCATTAACAACAGCCTGTTTCCGCGTCACAGGTGCGGAGGTGTGAAAAGTGGCGCCTCGCTGTGAGGCCACAGCTCGCACGCTGCACGGTGCGCAGCACACACCGCCACCGGTGTGACAAACATTACGGTCAGAGCAGGATGAACGCTTACTAGTGCGCTACTATTGGGATCTGGGTGAAAACTGTGCGTGCTTAGCGCTCTGTATCGGTTGGTACAGCCGTACAGGCCACAAAAGATAGCTCATAAGAAGAAAAACGACAGATCTCTATCTAAAATATCTATAAAAATTCTCAAGAATAGACCCTTATTCTTGAGAATTTTTATAGATATTTTTATAATAAAACAAAAGTTTGGATTATTCTGTTAGATTAATCTGATGACATGACCCAGTGTAACGTTCCAATACTGTAACTTGCTCTGATCTATTGCGTTTTTATGATCTCTCTAATAGTCGCCTAAACACGCGCAATGCGCTCAACAGCACGTCTCTAAACGTTCTTGCCTCATGGTAACGGCCACCCGCACGAAGTGCCCCGAATGACCACCACACACCACTCACTAAACATTCCTCTCTCTGATCAACCGAGACAGATGGCACTTTACATTTAAACATTCTCCACGCACAGTACGATATTGTTATAAACGCTATCTTTCTTCAAGTCACAGTCACGCCTCTTAACCCTTCTTATCCTATTGGAATCCAATACTTGGATCAAGTCTGTCTCAGCTTGCGTGACAACACTCAGTCATCAATGCCGCTCCAAACCTCAGGCAGTGATTTATAAACAGTATGGATAACATTTTATGTACCAGCCAAATAGGTACAGAAGCCAGGCATAATTTGGAGTAGGAGTTTCTTAAAGAGAAATCAAATTTACAGTTCTCACAAGCCTGCAAATCGAGTATGTAAAAACGAGCCCAACCGGCAACCTGAGGCGTACCACGACCATATCTTTTTCATTTCTCATACTCGGAAAGTAGTGTTTGTTTGATCCGAGTAATGGGTGAAAGACGCTGCTTCCCATCCATGGGCGGTTAAGCCTCATAGTAATTGCTTCCCTCTCTAGGCTGGGAATGAATTTTAAAAATAGAACTAAAGGATAGGTCTACGATTTTTTTTACTAAGGGGGGTATTTCACTATCATTTCTATGATCATAGAACGATCAAAGATATAATGAAATTGTGAAAAGAAAAGTAGTGTGTTTAATACGGGTGAAAGTCATATCAATTCCTGCTTGGACTACAGCAGCCCGAGCGTCTACTATTTATATTTTTATTTCAAAAGAGCAAGTCATATGAGTGATAGTTTGAATTTTCCACAGTTTAAAGTAGGTATCGTCACCGTCACAACAATGTTAAAAAAAACAGAAGGCTCATTCCATTCGATGTAAGCGACAATACTACGCGGCGCTAGCGGATGGTACGTGATGTAAGTAAAACAGAACTAAATAATAATTTAAAATTGATTTGATCTGACGGTAGGTACTTGGTGCGTATAATCTCTTCTCTCTGCTCTGGAGTAGCCTTGTGTGTGCATAAACAATAATATTATGTGTGTACGAAATATGGTTCATTCGTCATGTAAATAATCTCACACGACTTTACCGTCCATTTACCTACAAGTGTCCTAATGTGATCAAATTATCCAGTCCAATGATAGTGGACCTTCTGGCTTATGTAGAATGTAGATATTCTTCCGAAAGCTAGGTGAGCACCGACCCCACGCCGCGAACTTTTCATGTTGCGCTGACTTGCACATTTCACTAACTCATTTAAAAGTTTCCTCGCCGGTCGCCCGCGCCGGTCGGGGCACAAGGTTGTCGCTTAAAGTGAAAATCCACTAACTGTCATCATGATTCATTTTATAGGGACGCTTGAATTCATTTATTTTAGATTTAGTGCCGCGCTAGTGGTGAGTTGCAAAAGTTTTGAGTTCAAAATAAATTACATTTTAATGAAACTTTTCTATTCGGCAGTAAGTAGTTTATAATGATAGGCTACTAAAATGATGCCCAGGTTCTGCCTTCTCTCAGACCAGTTAGATATCCAGCTTTTATCTTTGCAGGCTAAAAGCTTGTCCCATAATCTAATAAATGGCGAGTCCCAGCGCCTCATTTATCATCATTACGCGGCTGTTGAAACATTAACCACGACTATTACATATCGCCTGACTACAGTGTACCTAGTTCCTAGGTATCTGCCCCACTAGTTGCTAGTTAATTGCATAACCTAACAGTTTTATTGGTTTTCTCAAACCTGTTACTTTCGCCAGATTTCCCCGCGAGTACGTTCAAGCACTTACTACGAGTGAACACTGAGCATGCGCAGGCGGCTATTAACGTTTGTGTATCCAATTTATATCGACTATCTACGCCTATGATAACATTATTATGCTGAGGGTTTGTCTGAAAGATGCAGAAAACTTAGTTAGTCAGGTCAGCTTGGTTATTAGTTACGTCAATATCTCCACCAGATGTTTCAGTATGCCCATTTTCAGCAGTGCGCATTAAAAATAGATTGACAAAAGGCTTTAAGAAATATGACTTGAGACTAATTTCTGAGTTAGGTATGTACTCGTATGTATTTCACGCTTTTGTTAATGGTTGTTTGAATTATGAAAACTTTGGATCTTTTGAATTTAAAATTCAATCTTTTCCGGAAAGCTTTTATTGTTTCATATTATTTTGACTTTATTCTTGTATTGATAATTATATTATACGTATGTACTCTCTCACGACATCCGTCTCAGAATGGAAACAGTCGTGTACAACAAGTGCAACAGTAACTTGTATGGTGTCATACTGTGTTTGTTACGCATACCAATGTAGTAGTCCTTAGTAACTATTACTATGTAGCTGGCTCTTACAACTTGTTGAACAAAGCTGCTCCATATTCCATGCTTTTTACAATGTTTTTAACCGACTTAAAAAGTAAGCAGGAGAAGTTTAGTTCAATTTTGCACACCACAATAACTGTTTCTTGAGAAGACAGTTTTTACTTGAGTTTTAATTAGCTGTTGGCCGTGTTTTTTTGGAAAACCATTTTAATAGAGGTTTTCGATGATTTGATTTTGACAATAATTGTATGAATCAAGAACGTGAATGTTCGTTCTAATTCCGCACTGGTGAGTGGGCGCATGTTCCGAACTAGTTTCATATCTTAATTGTTTAGTCATTAATATGCTAATTTTAAAACCAGAGCTTGAATTGCTTCATTGATTATTAAAGCTATAATTTTGAAGAGAGTCAGTATGTTTGTTCCGCCGATTTAAAGGAACCTATTTAATTGAAACAAGTGGTAATCCATGTAATATACATTACATAGTGTAAAATGAATACTAAACCCACTGCTATATAGCTGATTGATTGCCTGATATTCACGTAAGCTTGTGTCGACACAATAGTAAATGATTAAAAAAATACAACTGAGGGCTCGTGCAGACCAGCGCGTTATCGCGGGCGCGACAAGCAGCGCGACCCTTGTCGCGCACGCGATATCGCGCTGGTCTGCACGAGGCTTTGGAGACGTAATTGTCAAAATTCGTTTTTAATGTTAAATTAATTCAATAAATTGTTAACGCTGTTTATTTTGATGATTACATCATACTCGCATTGTTGTCACTCACGTCCACTCGTGTCGTCAACAACTCGAGAGCACCCTCAGCACACAAGATACGACAGTTACATGTTGCATGCTCTCAACAATTCTTTATACTCAAGTGCTAACCTACCCACACCTCACATACAAACGAGCAGTGTTTGGGGCCATCTTGAGTATGAGCGTATAACGTACTTACCTGATCGGTACGTAAGGTACCACAGTTAGTACGCACACTGTCTCTATTGACACCTAACGCTAAAACTCGTTCTCTCTGTTACAGGTACTCGTCGCCGTCGGCTTCATTAGACCAGTCTCCACACAAAACATCGGATGCTCTCCCAAACTATTCGTTACCCGACTAAGTACGAAAGCTCATAGTTTGCTGTAGTGTTTGAGTGACGTGTGTGCTATTGAATTTGTGAAGGCTACACCGATTGATCAACACTCTATTGTCCAAGTAACGGTCGCGCGTTGGACTTGACATCGCCATGTTAGGGTTACGTACGTGATACCAGTTCGTTTGTTGAGGTTTTTGTAGGATTTTGATATGAAATCTGGTATATTTACTTCGTGGTTTTTACATATTGAAGGTACTTACTTTATTTACCAACTCGTTATTTACTTAGAAATAAATTAATATAGTTACAAAAGCAGCAGGTACCTATATTTTGTATTACATTATGGCGTCCAAGTGACCTTGGTCCTTGTGTGATTTAGGTAGGTAGTGTTGTTAGTATCATTATTAAGTCAATATAAATTATTATACACACAACCCGTACGGAACTCGGAGTGATCGACACTCGTTTCACAGAGCTTTTTTTTAACATCAATCGTCAGACGTCAATTTTCTTCGATGAGAATACAAAATGTCTATGCTCTTGACACACAAAGTATTGTACACTTTATTTTCATATAAGTAAGGTACCAATTAGACAAATTGTGTGGATATGTTTGTATTTTCCATGATTGTGTGTTGAAGTGAGAAATTTTAATGAATGGAATATTAATTGACATTTTGACGGTAGTTGAAGCTTCACGCACAAGGGTCGAAACAGACTGGAGGATGCTTTGTTGTACAGTGATGAATAGTTTGGAGAGAGTCTTCAAAATACTCAATACATTCCAACAAATTAAGTTAACAGTTTCTGCGTCCCGATAAATAATAAAAAGTGCTAAAAAAAAAGCAAGTGTCAAACAAAAAGTGAACACGATTACATGACAGTGATTCTAAAAAAACAACAGTGATTCAAAATTCATACCAAACCAAAGTGACAGTAGTGAACACAATGTTTCAAATTCAAAACAAAACGCTCCTGTGATAAGATAGCAAAAAATTTAAAACTGATTTTTCAAAATTGGAAAGTGTCGGTGTGTTGTGATGTATGAGTGGGTCATTATGCGATGAAGCGCAGCAAGTCGTACACGTGGCTGTCGGGGCTGCTGAAGGCGAAACCCGAGGAGCGCGACGACGAGGAGTGGGGCGCCGGGCCCTGGGTGCGGGCCGACGTCATGCACCATGACAGGTCAGTCTTATTGCACGTTTTATAGTTATTTCTCTTTTCTGCACAGCGACTCCGATAGCGATTGAGGCTCCACTGCAGTTTATAACCCGCGCGTGCGAAGCTTCACAATTTTATAGCGTATAGATGTCGTATGTCGTCATGTTAAACATTTTCGCAAAGTATTACACTGCGCAAACGCCTAGTTTTTTTAGATAAAACCTAAAGTTTCAGAAAATTCAACTTATTTACATAATAAAATTGACATTTTACCACAGATAATGTACGAATTTCACTTCTAGGTTGTGCCGTTTTACGTTCAGACAAAAACAGCGGATTTAAATGGTTTTTAGGGTTCCATACCTCAAAAAGAAAAAACAGATCCCCTATAGGATCCCTCGTGTTTGTCTGTCCGTCCGTCACAGCCAATTTGCTCCGAATCTAATGGACCGATTAAGTTGAAATTTGGTACACATATGTATTTCTGTGACCCAAACTCGGACGTGTAACGTAAATAAATGAATTTTGAATATGGGGGTCACTTTTGTGGGGCAAATAAGATTTTTTAAAAAAGTTTTGCAAACTGTACCGTGTGACATATCAAATGAAAGGGCTCGTTATGAGGACCTCAATTTTTTTTTCAACAAATACTTTCTTAGTTATTTAAGAAAATAAATGAAAATTTACCATTCCCCCCTTATCTCCGAAACTAATGAGCCAATAATTTTGAAAAAAATACATGTTAAATACAATGTTCTTTACTCATAGATTACAAACATACATTTGCAGTTGGAATGTATAGGAGACATGTTTGTCAACTACAATGTTAAGTTTATTCTTGGGATAAATTCATTCCAACTACGGAACCCTTCATTGAGCGTGGTCCGATACGCATTTGGCCAGTTTTTGTATTAGTAATGTAAGTTTTTAGTTTTTAGGAATAATAATTTACTAGAACATCCTTGTACAGAAGCTAGAAGGTTACTTGAGAGCAAAATATAAAAGTATAATCGTGTTTACATCGCGCTTTCTTGAGACCTTCTGTTCTCGTTTTTAGGGTTCCGTACCCAAAGGATAAAACGGGACCCTATTACTAAGACTCCGCTGTCCGTCCGTCTGTCTGTCTGTCCAAGGCATTTGATTGCGTGGATCACGAAACACTGCTCTTGAAACTTGAGCATTACGGTCTGGATAAACTTGCGCTGAGCTTAGTAAAATCATATTTGAATGATAGACTGCAGCAAGTTCAAATAAACGGTGTAAATTCATTGGGTTTAAAAGTCAAAATGGGTGTACCTCAGGGCTCGATATTGGGTCCATTCCTCTTTTTAGTATATATAAATGATTTACCAAATTTACTGAAAAATCGACCACAAATGGTGTTATTTGCTGATGACACATCACTGATTTTTAAAGTAGACAGACATGCACAGGAGCTTGACGACGTAAATAACGCTATGCTTACGGTCCATAATTGGTTTACTGTAAATAATTTGGTATTAAATGAGAAGAAAACTAAATGCATAAGATTCGCGTTACCAAATGTTAGATGTAGTGAATGTCACGTTGTATTGAATAAGGAGACACTAGAATTCGTCGAAAAGACGGTTTTCCTGGGGATAACGCTTGACTCCAAACTACAGTGGGGTCCTCACATAACATCACTTGCAGGGCGGCTAAGTTCAGCCGCTTACGCTGTTTGGAAAATCCGCCAACTAACAGACGTGGATACCGCGAGACTGGTCTATTTTAGTTACTTTCATAGCATCATGTCTTACGGTATTTTGCTGTGGGGACGGGCTGCAGATATTGATTCCGTCTTTATTCTGCAAAAGAGGGCCGTCAGAGCCATCTACAACCTCCGCAGACGCGAATCTCTAAGGGAACTGTTCAAGAAAATTAACATCATGACGGTACCTTGTCAGTATATATATGAAAACATTATGTATGTTCGAAAAAATCTACACCTTTTTAGTAAGATAAGTGACAGGCATAATTTTAATACTAGAAATAGGAATAAATTAGATCAACCACGTTTTAGATTGTCTAAAGTTCACACTTCTTTTATGGGGTACTGTGTAAAATGTTATAATAAAATACCACTCGATATTCTTCAACTAAATAAGAAGAAATTTAAAACATGCATTAAACGCACACTATGTAGACAAGCATATTATAAGTTGGATGATTATATCGTAGATAAAAATGCTTGGCTTAATGCTGGTCCTGCTCCACAGCCACTTGGGCTCACTAGTTAAAATTTTAATATTTGGAAGAGTTGCTTTCCCTTTTTAACTGACTTCCAAAATGGAGGAGGTTATATGTTCGACGCGTATGTTTGTTTTTTTTTTTTTTTTTTTTTTTTATGTATGTCCACCGATTTCTCCGTCATTTGTGGACCGATTTTGAAAATTCTTTTTTTGTTTGAATGGGTGTGCTCCCAAATTGGTCCCATATAAATTTTATTAACTTTGATTGGGTAGTTTTTGAGTTAGCTACAAAATACGTATTTTTTTCCCTCTTAGTATGTAGATGATATGATAAGTTCCTGTCACTGGTAGCAGGTAGTGGTATTCGAATGTGTGTGGGGTAGGTACCACAACTAGAAAGTGAAAAATAAAAACTTTTTACAAAAAAAACAACCGACTTCCAAAAAAAACACTACAAAGTGAAAAATAACTTTAATTTCGGAAGTCGGTGGCAAAAAACGAAAACACAAAACCCAAGACACCGACTTCCGAAATTAAAGTTATTTTTCACTTTGTAGTGTTTTTTTTTGGAAGTCGGTTGTTTGAATTCTGTTTTTGACATTACAAACTTAATGTTTATTTTTTATTTTACCAAGTAAATTGTTTAATGCTCCAATTAGATAATAATGATTTTCTTACTTTTTGGTAGTCAAATTCTATTAATTAATACATTGCAAACTATAGTTTTGTATAATTTAGAAGCATTTTTAGATTTTTTTGTAAATGTGAGCACCATAGAGCCGTTTATTATGATATTAAGATGTATGTTGACTTGAAAGAGCATGGCAGTTGAGAGAATGTCAAGCTCACTTAAATGTCTCGCTGATGGTGGCGAGTGTGTTGGATCATTCGGTTCCCTACAAAATGGTTGAGCTGGATGGTGCTGATCCACGCGTCATGTTCGTGAACGGGCGCCGTCAGTTGAGACTGGTCATCTCTTATCTGCCAGGGCTTATTTTTAATCAGATATTTTCAACTGCTTTGATTATTTTTTGTACATTGTTCTCACATATAGAAGCAACAAGAATAATGTACCCAGAATTTTGTAATATCTATATTTAAAAGAGTGGCCTTGGAGTTTCTTGCCCGTTCTTCTCCATAGAGATCTACGTTTTGGAATGGGCAACTAGCTTCAACTTTCTGACTAACTGACCGATTCTTTGACAGTTCAAAAGTGCCTGTAAATGGTTTAATTGAAATAAATGCTTTGAGTTTTGAGTTTGTCCGTCTGTCACCAGGCTGTATCTCGTGACCTGTGATAGTTAGACGATTGAAATTGTCACAGATGATGTACCTATTACTGTTACCGCTATAAAAACAAAAAACAGAATAAAATAAATATTTAAGGGGGCTCCCATATAACAGACATGATTTTTTTGCCGTTTTTATAGATAATGGTACGGAAATCTTCGTGCGCGAGTCCGGTTTGCGAAAATGCGTTCCAGGTATAATAAACCCGGGAACGCGCTCAAAACCACGCGACAGTTATATCTGCGCCTACCAGGACATGAATAAGGTAATACAACGCGCTAAACACTTCAAACGACAGACGCAGAGCATCGTAAATCTGCTCCATGTGTTAGTTACCGAACTAAACGTAGGCTATACAGCGGACTAATTAATTGGTAGTGGCGATCGTTTCGTAAGTCTCTGTGTCAGGCGGTACGGAGAAACCGGTGTGATTTATTTGCATAAATGTTTCGGTTATGGAACGCCTTTGAACGAGCTGTGTAGATATCGATCGGGTCAGCCCGAATTGTGTCGTAGTTTAGATGGTTCGGTAGTGTTTATAAGATTAATGCAAATCTTGTGAAGCCTACCTTATTGCGTCGAGCAGTTTCCTTCATTTAATGTATGGGTCTGGTTTGCTATTTTGTTATTTTTATTTCAGGATTCTATTTTCAAACCCGATAACATTTAAGTCACGCTGTTTAAGCTGCAGACATTACTAATTTACTATGATCGATAATATAATTATAAATATATAACACTTTAACGCTCAGTTTCTACCAATCACGAAGTTGAAGAAAGAATCTAAAAGTAAATAGCAAAACAAAAAGAAAATTGAAATAGGACCGTTACATACAAGTACAATAGTATGAATATGACGGTATGACATAATAAGGGCGGTGCTGCGCTCGCGTGGGAGTCCGACCTGTCCCGAGTGTGCCCGTGTGCGACAGGTCGCGGGTCACCATTGTCCTGCTGTCGGTTAGCAATGGAGATCTCGCCTTGTTGAGATCCTTTTGGGATGCACAGAATTATTATACGGACTATTGTGATTTTGTGATAGAGCCATAGTTTGAATACACTGTCAGCGCCATATTATTGATGCTTTTGACAATTCTGTAGCATGTGTGTATGCATTATACTTAATTTGTCATATATCTTTTATAAAGAATCTAGTGAAAACACTCCAATCCTATTATTTCAATCCAATTAAAGAAGCAACATGAAACCAGTTATAATTGTGCTTAATTTACTTGTAATCAACATCGTATAATTTAATTTTACGCCAAACGTTTTATGGCAGATTTTTACTACTGCTACCCGAGCAGTCTTAATTATATTTCCATAATTTGTGTGATCAATTTGTACGGATGTCGCTGTGGTAACCTGTTACATATGTTTTGCGTGAGATTTGTCACACGACTGGTTTTTGTGTTCGTTCTTAAATAGCGTAAGAATATCCTTGAACTGCACGGGTGCTGGGCGCAATCGATTTGATTCGTCTGTATTTTTCTAAATTCTTGGCTCACGCGTTACGCAGAGGTCGCAAAAAGCTATAGGTACTAGTGCATAATGCATTGGTATTATAACTGTTGTTCGCTTCTCATGACAATTCCTGTCATCGCGTTTTTCTACATATAATTGAGTAGAACCTATGACAAATTAGTTCATACATCGTCGCTACATCTATCGTCTGTACCTTGCCGACTAGGCGTCTATGAAAAAAAGGTTCCTAAATAATAAGCACCTCCACAAATTGATTCATCACATGGGCCTTGTTCTACAATGGAGGCACAGAGCCTTCGCCCCAGGCTGTGCGCGCGCCGTGAGCGCCGACCAATCAGCACTATTTATGTAGCGCTTTTATTAGCAATCACTCCTTCATCCAAAAGACCATTGCCACTGACCTTTTTGACCAGAGCAAAGGCGTGATATCATCACTTATTCATATTTTTGCGTGGCTAGTCGTGGAAGGTGCAATGAATAGGACATTTATTGCTTAGGCACACACACTAATCGTTTTCTCAAAAATGCTTGGAAATTCGAGCATTATTTTGACAACTTTCTTCGAGATAAATCGAAAATATTGTACTGGTGATACATGCTAGCAGCGGCCGGCAAAGTTAGTATGAAAATCCATCTGTCATGTTTAGCGGCCGAGCAAACTTAACTTTTTAGTTGAATAAACGTAATTACTCCCATACATCGATAAACATGTGTCAATTGCAATTGCAAAAAAACCTTATATGATAAAACTACAAATAAACGATTTTCGGATATTTTCCTTAACTTTGCTGTAAGACCTTGCTTCTTCTTCAACCCAAAGTATCCTATAGGTTTTCATTTATTTGCGAGTATCAAAATATGTCATTTAGCCGTATTTTATTATTATTGTGTTGACTTAGAAACTTTATTTTTTTAAAGCTCCAAGGGAATGTAAACCTACGTATTTGATATTAATTTCAACAAGATACCTTCACACGTTCCTGAAAAAAAGAGTCTAGATAAAGAAACAGACAGACGGACTGATAACGAAGTGATCTTGTAGGTTCCTACAAGATCACTTCGTTATCCGTCCGTCCGTCCGAAGTTTTTACTTCGAAACAATGGCAACCAAGTAGGTACTTATCAAATATTTTATTTAAATTTCGAACTGGCTTACAAATAGAGCTGTTCAAATTAAAAAAGAAACAAAAATGAACTTATTGGCGCGTGAAAAATGATTGTTGTTCGTCATTGATTCTGAAATTTATAATTTTCAAATAAAATACTTTACATACTATTGTATTCCTTATTTGAATTTCCGCGCATTATTTGAGAACTACCTAGTAGATTGTTATACAAGGTTCGAAAGTTTTCTAAAATATTTTATTGTTATTAATAACATGAAGTACGTATTAGCCTTTTTAAAATTTTAAATATGGAACACACCGCGTCACCGCCGCGGGTTGGCCGCGGGTCGTCCCGCCTACAGGTATTTTTTTTTTATTCACACTTGCTGTTTATACACTAACAATACCGCAGCAATTTTTTTATAGACTTTTTTCTATAAGTCTGGTATTACTATCATATTTATGATCAAAGATATAATTAAATTGTAAAATAGACATATTATGGGTAATTTGTGAGCTTCGTAGATAGGTATATGATATAATATGATAGTGTAATACCCCCTTAGTAAAAAATTTCGTAGCCGACTACCTAACCAAGTTTTGTTCTATTTTTAACATTCATTCCCGCCCTAGAGAGGTAAGTAATTACTATGAGTCTTTCCTGCCCAAGGGTGGGGAAAAGCGTCTCCCACCCGCTACTCGGATCAAACAAACACTACTTTTCGAGTATGAGAAATGAAAAGTACTATACAAGCCTTGGCCGCAACCAGGCATTGGCTTCGCCTCGGCATACATTTTCACGTTCGTCCAATAGTACCTCTTTTGCCGGCCGCTGCAGTCTTGTACTATAAGTGAACACAGGTGATGCCAGAGTCAGTTTAGGACCTGTGTTACCCAATACGCGTGTTATTTGTTGGATTATATTATCTTTAATACAAAGATGAGGAACTACAGCAAAAGTTTGCATAGAAAATAAAGAGTAAAACACAAATGAGCATAGTACATTTTGGTTCAGTATATAACCCTAGGCGATTTCTATGCGTCTGATGAAACTATCTAACGGTGCATCTAAATTGACCTACCGGCAAATAAAAGAGGGGCCTATTATGTGCCTCTGATTATTCTAAGAATAGCACTCTATTGTCGATGCTTTTACGTCGAGTAATTGATGCGAATTTGAACAACAAAAAGCCAACTAAAAAGGTATAAAGGTCTTGGATCACAGACAGACAAATAAAAATCCAGTCACAGTGTTAGGACAGAAATCGAACAGATTGCGTGTAAAACGGTTTTAGTTTTTATAACTTTTATTTTTATTTACTTATTTTGGGGTTACAATTATATAATATATATGTATTTGAAATGTGTTAATTGATACACAATTTGATACCCTTTCATTAACATACTCAATTTGGCATCGATAAACATTTTATTATTATTATTGTACGTGACTTTATGCCCTCTAGAGGGTGCCATATTTATAATATACTCACATAGTCTATTAACCAGCGGACAATCAAGACGCTTCCAACGATACCTCATTTGTCAAATTATGATGAGTAGTTTAGAAGTTATGACGGAACAGATGAATATTCATTTACCATTTTAAGGCATTGATTGTATTCGTCTGAAAGTAGATGAAATTGAGAAAAGAAGGTAGCTTTATTAAAAGAGCTATTTATATTCTAGCCTGTTCTTCAGTTGACCACTATACAGGAATTAAGGGAATTTAAAAAAGTTTTTCAGTTAGTCGAAGTGCACATAATTAAGTACCTATCCGTCGTCCATTCCGTGCAAAAACCGCGTTCGCTCCACAACACCATGTTTTCCTCTAAAGGTCTGGAGTCTGGAATATTCTGTAAGTTCCGTGCCCACCTGACGTTGCTGAACGTCAGCCTGTCAGGTCGCAGCAGGGCGCGCGCATAATGCCGCACGTCGCGCCCGCGCCGCGTCGTGCGCACCACGATGTCTTACTTCGTAGCTAGACGTTCTACGACGTACAACATGGTGCACTTGGAAATTATGACAAGTTATTCTAGCGCAGATGGTGTACTTCATTGTAAACTGTCTTAAGAGTAGGAGTAAGTGGTATATTCGTTATTTTTCAAAATCACATTCATGGTTTCCATTTTTCCGAGGTTGTAGTAAACTTCAGTAGTGACAATTAACTGTGATTCCAATTTGAATCGATAAGTGTCGTCTTGAAATTCATTACGGGTCGGGTCTAAATGAAATTCAACATCCATACACAAATATTGATTCGCAAACCACAACCGAGAAGTTCGTAAGTGGTTTCTATTTCCACACACACTACATCGTTCTCTTAGCGTTTATTTCCATAATATTCAAAGCCAGATGTGTTTAGTTGGAAAGTATTGAACATAAACACGGCCAGGCCGCAGCCCGCACTGCATGGTCGTAAACTATGGCGGTGGACGTAAACTTACTATGCTGGTGTAGGGAACTTGCGGCGGCGCACACCACATCACACAGCACAGATGTTTACAGAAACCAGGAAGAGAGCTATCTTTCGTCTTCTGTAAGTTGCTCTCAGTAATTCCAACTTAGTAGGTACATATTTCGTCACGTTTTTCGACATTTTATGCAGTTCCCATAATTCAATCACCGACTTCATCAATGCAGTGCCTATAAATTGTGCAAAAAGTTTTCCTTCTATTAGTAATTTCTAGTCATAGTTGCCCGCAGACTATGTTTAATATTAAAAGTTATAAAGCCGGTCCTCTCGGTGAACATTTTCTTTTTCCACTCTCCTCTGTCAACCGGCACGCTATCATTCACTCCCTTCTCTTTCATAATATAATTCCTCACACAATCCTTCCATCTTTTCTTTGGCCTTCCTCTCCCGCTCCATTCATCAACATTTATATTCATAACTTTTTTAGTCACATGCGTTTCCTCTCTCTTCATCACACGCCCATACCAGGCCAAACGATTTCCTTTCAACTTTTCTGTCACCGGTGCAACTTTAGAACTTCCCCTTATATACTTATTTCTTACTTTACCCATTTCGTCACTCCATACATCCATCTCAACAATCATCCTCATCACCGCTATATGCAATCTTTTTTCATCTGTCTTTTTCACGGCCCAGCATTCCGATCCACACAGTTTAGACCTAAAAAATGGTAAAACGTTACCGTTGTGATGATACTGGCTTCTTGCGAATGTGCTCGCGAACTTCAACTTTAAAGGATAATAAAACACGAGGCCTTTGGACTTTATCCTGATGTAACTTTTTGTGAATTTTACGAATGGTACTCGGACATTTCCTGCTTCTGTGACATTCCAAAAAGAAGCAAACCAACACTCGTATCTAATCCACGGACACTTAATCCCTCTTCCCACATAGTTACTGTACTTTCTAAATTAAAAGCAAATAAACCACGGCGCGTATCTATTCGGCTGTCACTTACAATATCCGTTTCCTAGCCGAGTGTGAATTGAAAATGTAACCGCAGCGCGCTGATTGGCTGAGAGATCCGTGACGGTGCGCGCACGCAACCTCCAGACACTTAGGGTGACTGTCCTATAGGACTGAGCTTTGTTTTAGTAGAGGAATTCATTAATATTTAATTGGAGGAATTAATGAATAAAATATTGAAACACCGTTAAGAAAGATGTTCTTCAAGGAACGCATTTTAATTGGTAAAAACAACCGTATTCATGAAAATGATGTGCGTAGAAGATTTTAGCTTACTTCCCGAGCCTAAATAAATTGGGATAATAGCTGGACGATTATGATAACTAACTGCACTTCAGAGGAGAGTTTACTCTCTTTGAACATCTAAAGCTCGTTCAAGCGGATATGTCGAGATATCAAAGCGGGTTTTCCTTCAGCATGCAACTTGTCAACAACAGTCATCAACCTGAGGGCCTACACCAAGTGACATTCTAATAGCGATAACAATGATGAAAAAGTTTAAAATTTATAGGACTGATACAAGGAACCGATAAACTTATCTCAATCTTGCTGAAATTTGTATAAATACGAGACGTTTTGAAAGAAATTGCCACTTTTCTAGGCCCTCTGGTATGCAATTATGTAAAAGATCTTTTGTTCTCCGTGTCGACGATGTGGAGACCCTACCAGCTAACGTTGATGGCCAGGTGTCGACTGCGCGGCTCAGATCACGGATAGTATGAGCCCAATTGCCTAACCGCACCCAGTACCAACAAATAATCAATATATTGATTGCGAGAACGGAAAATACTGACAGTTCACCACGAAACGTACGTTTTGAGATAGATATTTGAAGAACGTGCGTTTTGACGGGTTTCACAAATTAAATACCGTTCCTGCGTTCCTATAAATGCAGTTCCTTGCCTTTAGGAATAATTTATCGGGTTCACATGTTTTTAAATTACTGTTATTTAAAATCTTACGGAGTTATGTGACGGCATTTACCAATTATTCTTTGGCGACGGTCATTAAACTTACTATGTATATGTAGACATGTAGGTAGAAAGTTACAAGTACCTTATTCATTCCAGAAACGAAAGAACTGATAAACTTTCATCGGAAAATTATTATTGGAAAATAACAAGCATTATGTGACGTTAGCAGTTCCATAAGGTTCTAACTATATAATTATACGAAGTACCTATACCTACCTACGGGGCGTGGAAAATTGCTAAATGTTCATTTATTTCAAACAAGAGTTAGGCATTTATGATAATATTGCTACTGATAATGAACCCTAAACGGTTCTGACTCGACTCGGTTATTATTGGCTCTGTTGCCAGTTTATTAGGGCCAGGAAATAGGTTTTTCTTTATGGGCACTAAATGTTCTTACCACTTAGATACTGTTCGTAGCTTACGAGTTACGAGACTATAATAGCGGCCATAATTGATGAGGTTCCGATTTTGTAGGCAATAATTGCAGCTTCATTAAGATACTATCGTGTCTGCTACTGGATTTACGTACCTATGTTTAAAATTCTATTCTATTCTATTTTTCTCTGTGGCAATGGCACCGATGTCGACAATAGGGTAGTTGCCAAAGTAAAAAAAAAAATCTATTTAGTCCGTCTTTCAAGTAATATTTTTTTTAAAGATTTTAGATGTGTTATGAAAAAACGTACGAAGAAGGAAAAAAGATTTTTTTTTTTGTTGAAAACCTAAATCCAACACTAGTTGATTAGGTAAATTATAATTGAATTTAATGTGAAACTTGTTAACGGGTGGGTATTAATACACTGAAACAAAAAGATAAAAAATATTGTTAGTTATATTAATAAATGTGTACATAAATGATCACAAACCACACAAAAATCATCATAATTTGATGTCATTGACGCAGATAAAAAACATCAAAGCCTCAAGAAGCTTTGGGGAAGAATATATTAGTAGGGATGGACAGTTAGTTGGCGAAGGGATCTTTAATTTAGGGAGATAACTATATAAGTTATGGGCTGGGTTGTTATTGGAGCAGTGAAAAAATATGTTTTCCAAAGTACCTACACCTAACCCACATTCGCAGAGCGATGTATCTCTGACACGAATTTTGTGAAGGAAAACCGGAGAACAACAATGGCCTAAACGGAGACGGCAAAGAATAGATATCACTTTCTTGGATATTTGTTTATAAGGGTAAAGCCAAGGCTTGGGTGTAACATTAGGCTGTATTGCGTGATAAAAAGTTTTTTCAGCCATATATATTTTAATGGTATAGTGTTCACTGCCATGTGAAAAACTGGTACACTCCCAATGACATGGCGCTGCGATATCCAGTGTGCAAAAGGTGGAATCAACATGACTCTTATGCTGTCCAGGACGTGACCAACGGGTTGGGCAACCAGATACACAGGCTAAGGTCATCTAATATTTCAACTAAACCATCCCCAAAAGAGTCGCAACATTCAGAACCTGAAGTGATGGCTACTGAAGTCCCCCATTACAAGTACAGGCCTTCTATGTTTTCCTAAGTACTTTTTAAAATTGGAAGGAAATTTTGATGAGGGTGAGCATTATAAACAGATGAGGGTTATACCCTCTACCCTACCAGCCACAATACTAATATCATCACCTATAGAGAAAGCAGAGATACAACCACAAGTTGAACACGGTTGTTCACCCAGAGAGCCGCCTGGCCATAGCTATCAGATCAGTAGCACCTGAGAATATTAAAGGAAGGAAATTAAGAAAATTAATTAATTACACGGAAATTATACTCGGAACTAGCCAAGTCTCAGCAAGGGAACATGCTAAAAGTTATTATTTGTTCAGAAGGAATGTGAGCTCGTGCTTCTTATGCCACACGCTCCTCACGTTCCATTGAAGGAACACCAACCGAGCCATTATGGGGTGAGAGTGAGTAACTAAGTGAAGTAGCAACGTTGGACGGTAATTGAGTTTTATTGGATGAAGGTAAACAGGAGTTTACTAAGAAATTCAATTATTGAAGACAAGTTTTCAGGAGTCTTTGGCTTAAGAAACACAGTTTTGCAGTATGACTGAGTCTGTTATTTAGCAGTGTCTACGTAGCAACTAGTAGAAATGGGAACAATTTTAATTGCTTCTGAATAAGAAAATACTTTCTTAGTCATAATTGTTTTAATTGTCTTCTGCCTGCTGTACTCCGGATAGGCCCTGCTATTTGCAAAATGACTTCCAGAGCACAACACACAGAAAGCTTCGCTCTCAGCAATGCTACAACCATCACCGGGATGATCATTGCCACACTTGCTGCAACGGGGTTTGGAACGACTAAGAGATTCTACATGACCAAACCGGCAACACTTGCGGCACCGGCACTAAATGGTGTGGTAGATATACTGTTCTACACTTAAAAACAGTAGTTGTTCCGGGTCTGGCTGTTTGTGTATGTGAGTTTAAAATGTTTGTATACGCACCCACGATACAGGAGAAATTCCTAGTGTGGGGCAACGTTTAAAAAAAAAAAAAAAAAAAAAAAAAAAAAAAAAAAAAAAAAAAATTATAAAAACAGTCCATAGCGATGCGAACTCGACCGATACGCAGTTTCAACCGACTCGGTTTGCTGCACCAATATTGGATATGTTATAATTTTTCAAAAAGCGCCCAAATGGGTATAGGGTAGTTCCAGAATTAGGTTGGGCTTCCTGACGGGAAACATGGGCGATAAAAGGTCCTTCCCCTTGGTTGTCGAGAGCTCTCCTGGAGATCGATAACAATTAAAATTCTATTGTGTCTCATTAATGACAGTCGAGCTGTTATCTATAACCGAGTACCTAACACGGCCTATATGAGTTCTCGGTTGTTTGGTAGGACGATTGGAAACATCATCTTCATTACCAGGACGTTTACGGATGATAGTCTATGGTGGAAGGATTTGGAACTCCAGATTACAGACCACATCTACAAACTGGCTTGGTTTGGGTGTGGGACTTGGGTCAGACGGGGATAAGCCGGATAGGGGTAGTAGGGAGATTTCATACCTAATATCCGAGGAAATTGTCCTTGACTCCTACCGCTGCGCCCGCGTTGCTACGCGTAATTTTGAAACTGTGATATCTTTTAAACTGTTCATTTAAATGATATGATGATCAAGGCATATTTTAATCTAAATTAAATGCCCAATTTAAATAACATATTTTATTGGATAAGGATTAATACTATACCGGTCAAAAAAGCTTCGGAACAATTAAATTTTTATCAAATTCTGAAAGTGAATGGTTACTGTGGGTCATCCTTAGAAGATAGACATATGCCACCGCAGACTTTTTTGTTGAATTTTTTAAGATGAACATTACCGTAAAACATAAATTTAATGTATCTTTTTCGGTTTAGGCAGCGCACGCCAGTAAAGCTCCCAGTCGTCATGATTTTTTCCGACTTCTTCAACAATAATCGTCAAATTTCAGCCACAAAACCTTAATGAATTAGGTATACACTTCAATTATACACCTTCCGCATGAATCACTCCGTCCATTGGTAAAAACCGTTTGAAAATCGGTTCGGTAGTTTTTGAGTTTATCGTGTTCAGACAGACAGGCAGACAGACGCGGCGGGGGACTTTGTTAAATAATATGTAAGGATAAGGATGTAAGCAATAAAGAAGGATTTTTGAAAATTCATTCCACGTTTGTATGGAAGTTCGTCCTTTTTCCGATGGGAAATCCACATCGCTAAATACTATAGGTAAGTAAGTCTAGGCAATGTAAAAAATAGATCAAAGCTCACGTCAAATTATGATTTAGTAGAAGACCTTTTACGACCCCTTTTATTATGACAATCGACTTTAAACAGTAATATTTTAACAGTTTACGTGGCAACCCCAGCCTGCGAGCCTGCAGCGAGCCCGTGAATGTACCCATCATACAATTTAAATCTTACCATAAAGCCGTCCCTCATACTTCCCTAAACCGACATAACTGCCACTTACCATACGCTCCATAAAAATGCAGTTAACTCACTTCATGAATGCACCCCAATGAAAACTAAACTTTATTTTTGACGAGAAAAGGTTGAGATTGTAAGGGATGTAAATAAAAAAATGTCCTGAAAGATGCCATTATTCATATAAATGGGACTCGACAGTTTTAGTCTTTGATATTGTCGGATATTGCGCGCGTGAGGCGGGCTCACACAGCTTGCGACTGAACAATTTCACAATGTCTGTTGTTTTTTGAGGTTGCAACAAATTGAACGAATATTATAAAACACTAGCTGACCCGGCAAACGTTGTTTTGCCATATAAATGTTTGGTGTGTACCACCCTTATCACTTATGGGTATGAAAAATAGATTACGACCGATTTTCAGACCTACCAAATATATACATATCATATCAAATTTCATTAAAATCGATCAACCCGTTTCGAAGGAGTATGGCAACTAACACTGTGACACGAGAATTTTATATATATGCTTGTTATTAATCAATCTAACTTTTGTAAATTGTCGTATCATCAAGAGGACTGTAATGTCAGCTCATTTCGTGTTTTTTATATCAGAGAAGGTTACACACATTTGTTTTACGTTACAAATAATTGTCAGTATGTCTTGAGTTCTATTAGATGAGTGTATGATTTTTTGTCATATTTGATCAACTAATGATTAAACTACTTATTGACCGATTGCCGTTTTATGGTAAAATCAAATAAATAACCACACACTCGCTGGGAGGTGGAGACAGTGGATCGCGAGATCGTGGATCACGCTGCACAGTGGAACGAATGTATGGGAGCGGTTGGACGTAGACATTTCCGAAAAAAAAGAGTAAAATTATGCCAAACTAATGATGCCATCTTATTCGATTACTTAATGCCTTCATAACTTGTGGTGATGAATTTCTTCATAACTCCCATATTTCGGGAGTAATTTGAGAAAATGTGAAATTTTACTATGAAAATGAGTGTATCGAGCTCTCTCCCTCCTGATTCCGGGCTTGTTTCAAGTAGCGGTCTCTAATATCATAATGCTAATACTAAGAGCTATATTTAATACTAAGACACATAGTGCGCCAAATGTGCACTTTCTGGGATAAAAGGAAATGAAAATTTAAAAAAAAAAACGTTTTTTCCCCATTTGTATTTACTTTAAACCGCAGACAGACTTATTAAGAGGTCTATAAATATATTATATATATACAGAAATATATATTAACAAAAATATTCACAAGAACTGATGAGAGTATGACTTTTAAGTAAGTTGATAATAAATTACCTAGTTTCATTAAAAGTACAATAAATAATTAAGATGTAAGCTCTAATTTACTAAGTTACACATTTTAAAACAATAACATCATTTAATTATCTTCGTCATCATCATCATCATCAATTAATTCAAATTCAGAATCGATGTCCGCTAAATCATTTATGTTAACAAATTCGATATCACTTTTCTCAGAATCCGTAAGCTCATAAAATTCCTTAAAAGAAGATTTTTTTACAAACTTATTTCCTTTTGGACGGATACTTGTAACAAGTGGATCAGAAGACAGTAAAAGATTGTGCATAATATCTTCATTGCATGAGATACTGCTATGCTTTCGAGAATGCCCCTCTCTATATTTTCTAAAATCTTTATTTCTAGCCTCAGATGCCTCTTCGGATAGAAAACCAATGGGCACAATTGACATGTTCTGAACTATGTCTGGCCCATGCATTAAAATTTTATGAAGTGAAGAAGGCATATAATACCATGGGTATAACTCCACGTAAAGCTTAGCAGTATCAAAGCAGAACTCTCGGAATTTAGTTACGTTGATCTTCTCTCCTGATGAAATACACTGCAAGATCACACAGATTTTTCTTAAAAGCATAGCATCTATTCCGGTCAGTTCAGCAGATTTAGTGTAGTTTTCAAAAAATCTCCTTGCCGAGTTGCCATTGTTGGTGGATCCACTGCCTTGTTTCACAACATCGAGAAGTAAGCCCGTTTCTCTTCTTACAGCCTCTTGAACTCTTTTCTTCCTGTCATCAACTTGCCTTTTTGCTATATCACCCCTTACTTGCCATGATTTTATGTCTAATTTGTAGGAAATGTGTAATAAGCATTCCATTGAGCGAATCCAAGCGTGAAGGGTGCTTAAGCTATATTTATACATGTCCTCGTTTGCGTGTTTATCTTTGATTAACTCTAAATTATTCATTTCTTTAGGACAAGCCTTGCATATGTCACACACTGAAGCTGCTGTATTGGATATAATGGAATGAATTTTACCATCAATCATTGTCAACAGCAGTTGGTGTTTGACACTAATTCCATCAGTGATGGTGGATGGAGTTAAGGCTTCAATCTCTGCTTCGATTTCAGCCATCTCTCTCTGCACATTTTCTTTGGTTTCCTTTATAAACTTAAACAATATTGGCCGGCAAAATGAAGTGGAAGATGGTCGCTCGTTTTCCCAAATTGTTACACCTTTTGAGACGAGCCGCAGTGGTACAAGACTAATCATAAAATTACTAGCAAGATCGATTTGCTCATCTTCACTCGTCCTTTGATGATAAATGCTTTGGCTAGATGATCCGTCAAAACCCCATTTGCTGGTCAATACGAGCTGTTGATTGGGATCAACAGGGGTTTCTAACGACCTAATAAGTCTTCTTGAGGTTAAATCCATCAAGGCTTGTAATTTGATTTTTGCAGAGCTCTCTGTAACTGTGAGATCTTCTTTGGCCGGATAGCACTTAATTTTTTCTTTAACCAACATGTAGTAACTCGGGTATTGAAGAGCTCCTTCTTGAGTGTTGAAATCCCGAAGAGTGTTATAGCGCCATTTCGATAAGTTCATCGATACATAAAGAGCCAATGCCTTCAAAGGGGATATTTCCCGTACCTGAATTGATTTACCTTCAATGAAGGCTTTGATTTTTGAGGCCTCTTCTGGATTCTCCGTCAAGTATTTCATAACATAAGCTGTATCGCTTTGTCCTGCCTTTTGAAGCGCCCTTTCGGCCGAAAACATAATTTCAGCGCTGCTACTGCTGCATGAAAGACTATCTTCAGTGCGTCTTCTTTTTTGCCGGTTACTAAGGTCCTCAAAAGATTTACGAGGACTAGGATGTGTACAAGTTGAAGCATCAGATTTAGCAGGAGAAATTATGGGCTCGATGACGTCACTTATATTTTCTGTAGAAGGTTCCATATTTTCATTCTGTAATTCCGGCCATTGAATTGCAGCCTGTAGCCAAATCTCATGTTTCTTCCGAAACTTATCTGTGCTTCTTCCAGACTGTGTCCATTTTGCATAAATGCGGTAGCAAAATCGACGACACCAGTCTTTTAAACTTGTTTCAGCACTTTCACATAACTGAACACAACTGTTATCTTTTAAAACACTGAACAAATAGTTAAAGTCGCGTAAATCTTTATGTGCGCGTGCGCATAAAGCAACGTGAATATCAAGATTTGTATTAAAATTTGGAAAATACATTGCGAGATTAGCTTGGATACAACGAGGTGTAAATCAACACTGATTTTAAAGTTACTAATAGTGACCTATTTATATAAAATCCAGGTATCCCAGGTATCCTTTGTTAAATATTGCAAGGTAATTAGTTATTGTGATAATTAGTAAATGATGCATGCTAAATTAGTGTATTAAGAGCCATTTAGTAATTAAATAATAGCAATGTTCTTATCAGTAATCATTAGTGCATCAGTTTTATATGTAAACCTTAAGTCCCTAATTATATATCCTAATTAGCTTATATCTTCTCTAATTGGCTGCTCAGAAATGTTATTGTAATAAGGTAAACCTTTAGAAAAACGGTTTTAATCAACAAAATAAACAAAAAATAAAAAAATTGTGTTATAAAATAAACATCACTCTTTATCCCAGAAAGTGCACATTTGGCGCACTATGTGTCTTAGTATTAAATATAGCTCTTAGTATTACCATTATGATATTAGAGACCGCTACTTGAAACAAGCCCGGAATCAGGAGGGAGAGAGCTCGATACACTCATTTTCATAGTAAAATTTCACATTTTCTCAAATTACTCCCGAAATATGGGAGTTATGAAGAAATTCATCACCACAAGTTATGAAGGCATTAAGTAATCGAATAAGATGGCATCATTAGTTTGGCATAATTTTACTCTTTTTTTTCGGAAATGTCTACGTCCAACCGCTCCCATACATTCGTTCCACTGTGCGCTGGATGGACGTAGCGAAAGACATAGAAAGCTGGCATTCTCTGGAGGAGGCCTTCACCTCAGGTGTTCGAAAATGTTAGATAATAAGGCTTTTTATTTAGTTTTTTTATTTATTTAAAACAAATAAACAAGTAGCTGCAGCCAAACATGCTCATACTTTGTGAAGAGAAACATGACAAAAATATAGATTAGACGCACAGTTAAAAACACCTGAAAGAAACAGAGTTTCCTTCATCTTCAATGTCACGCTAGTCTCGTGTGAGTCAGGTCGTGCACTTAGTACTAAATAATCTACACTAGGAGCCGGACGTTACACACAGACAGACATAATATTACGGGCTATATTTATAACGAAATGTTTTCACATCATTGTCCCAAAATAACAATCCTGATCTACTATCGAAAAAGTTATTGTCAAAGCCAAAGATGAGGAATATGTGAGCCGTGGGCGTCAGGACTTCGATTTTGATGTTTGCTTATTTCTTATAATATGTCTTCATAATTATGTTTCTTAGGAAAGTCTTGAGGTTCACTCATCTATTCTCGGAAATAACCCTATCAAGAAAACTTCCTTTATAAAACTTATTTTTAATTACTGCAATTTATGACTCATTTCAACACGTTCAAACCTATCTGAACATACCCAGGCAAAAGGCACTAATAGTTGGATACACTAGACAATAGTATCGCTGGAGTTAGTAAAATATTAACTACTATATGTATATACACTACGTACTTAACATTGTGTGAGTATAAAACATTAATTAATTATTATTACCGTAGTCTCCTCTCTTTATAATTGCTGCAGACAGAAAGAAGCCATAAAAGGCTAATATTGGTCCCGTGAAGATATTGCCGTAAAACTACTTAGACATATTCTCTCTTCCAGTCAATATCATAATTGAGCAAATACTTCATCGTGTAGTGCTAGTAATACAATCCACTGCCTTTAGGATGATTAAATGGTTTGAGCTACTTATTGAGCGCCCGAGGAAATGAACCGATGATTAGCGAAAAAGAAGGTACGTAGAGTAAGCACAATAGGTACATTTTAGTGCTGTAGCTTCATCACATGACACTTTACAGTTTTCACAAACACCATGTTTCCGGACACTGGTGTCCGGCCCGCGTGGCACGATCTCGCGTGCCGTACTGTCCGACAATGTCTGTCCGACAATGTCTGGCTGACCATGTCCAGATAGTCGCTGTTTGCCGAGTCTATTGGACACAAAGTGTGGGCTGCTAACAACGGGCAGGCCATGAATATTAATTCGGATTTGATATGATTTACCTTGGGCTTAGTGTTGGTCAAGACGCGTAAGGATCGAGAGCCTGGCGACCTAATGTCCAGCATATTGGTTATTTCCCCAAAATTACCCTTATACTTACCACTTAGTCATCAACAACACCGTTTCTACCGATATGGTTAGAGAGAAAGTTACATACCGGTGCTTAACAATGCAAAATATATTATGCAGATATCAGTGTTTTCCCGTCATATGGTGCGCCCAGATGGCGGTAGATCCGTGTTAAATATTCAGTTTCAGCTTCATCTGGTTAGATTGAAGCAACATCTGCAATTTCTTTGAACAGCAAATGTGCTCTATTCTAATGTGTTATTATTGGAGTGTACAACATAATAAGACTTCCGTCCAGAGACGAGCTCAGTACTGCTGTAGTAGTAGATACTAAAATAGTCTTAACTGTTGCCTTCCGCTGCTCGCCTGGTACGCCGCGACTTAGGAACACTTGTAAACATGGACACACTCGTGGGATGTGTTAAGTGCACCTCATTTACTGACTCCAAGATGTTGTCGACTTTCAACATGTTGTGGAGCGGATTCTTCCTTTTGTCATATTCCTTTAGCAATGTCAAGGAAATACGAAAACGGGAAATTTGACTTTCAGAAATGATCTTGATATGGGCATTTTAATTTTAAAGAAAGTGCACCTTTTGACTTCCAAATTATTGAAAAATGTAGAAGGTAAATGGAAATAACACCATTCGTCCTCAAACACTAATCAACGAACTCAATCATAAGACATTGCGTGTTCCAAGCAAACAGCGAACAACTAACCATGTATTTCATTTGGTAACTGAATCCTAGCGCCGGAAGAAAGGCTGATTTATCAGATTTTATCAATCTTGATGTAAGGCGTGTTAGATACAGTGCCCCTGACGATTTGTGGAGCCCTAGCACGCAATGTAATGTTAGTCCAATTAATGATAACTTATCACTCGAGCAATCGTATAAAGATGCAGAGATATATTTCTAGAACATGTCGCGGAAATTGAAAATATATATCGTGGTGATAGTTATGATTTTGCAATTGATTTATTGTGAGAAGTTGATAAATAGTTTCATTACGTAGAAGAAAAGCTGACCATACTTACCACAGCATCTAGTATTTATAAAACTTGTTGAGAGAATATTATCTTATTGATCACTGAAGAAACCGGAGGTAGGGAATTTAGATCAAAAGTTCTCTGTAGAGTTCATCTTGGCCCCTGCGATTGATGTGCATCAGTTTTGCCTCCCGCAAGGTTGCATTGAAAATTGGGATGTCTTAGCTATTACTAAACCTCTACACAGAGACATTGTATATCTTCACTTACTTACTTTAAGATTCCTTATAACTCTATCGTAGAGTGCGTGATTACACGAATCGATTAAAATTTTATTCGTCATTATATCTGATGAGGAGTTTATGAGTGTACACAGAGATAAAATCAATTATTACTACCCGAGATAATCACACGACTAATCGCAGCGATTAGACGTTGCAGCACATATAGCGTGGAAGTAGTCCACTTAGAGCACCTGTCCGAATAGCACCTGCGCGAATAGCACCTAGCCTAGTCCACGAAGAGCACCCAGGTACTCTTCGTAGATTTAAATTTATTTTGACATTTTTGTCCACGAAGAGCACCTACGATTCAGCAGCCTACTGCTGGGATGTATTTGTTTAACAGGACGTTATTAAATGAAAGATATCGATAAAAATCACTAGAATGTTTATACACATACTTAAGTACATATGAAATTTGTCTAGGCGACATTTAAAAATTAAAAATAATAAAAATCACTATAACAATAATTAATCTTGCCAAATAATACTTTTTTTTTTTTTTTTGGGTGGGAAATTATCAAATAACTTCTCCCGCTCTGGGTGGAGCGGGAGGGCGTGTCAGACTCTTACTGACTAAAACCCACCCGTGTTCCTTCCTATGCCAAGTTGCCGGGGGCCACGATTTCCCTATCGGTTTTCTTCGAACCCCCGGCAGGGTCAAATAATACTTAACACTTCTTATTTTTAATATATCACAATCAGTCTTCACATATCACTTTTATTGCAAAATCAGCCTTAATTCAATCTTACCTAATAATAACACAGGTAAAACAGGAGTACAAATTAAAAACTAATTATGTTATTATTATAGGATTGCACCAAGAAAAAGGGAAACGAGTAATCTGCTCGATAAATTATGTGTGCTAGATCTTGCTTTCTTTGTTGTTGTTTTTTTTTCTGTATCTTCCGCCAAATTATGATCGATTGATCGGTAGAAGCACTAGCTGTCATGCAGACAAAGCAACTTAGTTTCGCAGTCAGGGTAACATCCTTGTCAGCAGAATTGACGGGGTCCGCTAGAGCCGATGCCTGCCGGGGTTGCGAATAAGGCCGAAAGGAAAATCGTGGTCCCCGGCAACATGGCAACAGAAGGAACACGGGCGGGTTTTAGTCAGTAAGAATCTGACACACCCTCCTGCTCCACCCAGAGCGGAAGAAGTTATTTTATAACATCCCACTCAAAAACAAAAAAAAAATGGTAACTTCCTTATGGGTACCTTCACTTAGCAGATTACTCGTTTCCCTTTCTCTTGGTGCAATCCTGTAATAATAACATAATTCGTTTTTAATTTGCACTCCTGTTTTACCTGTGGTATTATTAGGTAAGATTTAATTAAGGCTGATTTTGCAACAAAAGTGATATGTGGAGTCTCCACATATCACTTTTGTTGCAAAATCAGCCAGCCAGATTATGATATATTAACACATTGAATGACACTATATGCCCATAGGCGTCATAACAATAAAACTTCTATTGTGTCTTGTGTACTGTCCTTCAAAGTGTTAAAAATAAGAAGTGTTAAGTATTATTTGGCAAGATTAATTATTGTTATAGTGATTTTTATTATTTTTAATTTTTAAATGTCGCCTAGACAAATTTCATATGTACTTAAGTATGTGTATAAACATTCTAGTGATTTTTATCGATATCTTTCATTTAATAACGTCCTGTAAAACAAATACATCCCAGCAGTAGGCTGCTAAATCGTAGGTGCTCTTCGTGGACAAAAATGTCAAAATAAATTTAAATCTACGAAGAGCACCTGGGTGCTCTTCGTGGACTAGGCTAGGTGCTATTCGCGCAGGTGCTATTCGGACGGGTGCTCTAAGTGGACTACTTCATAGCGTGTATGTGAAATTAATATTATTACATCGTCGTAATGTATTATTACCGTAAATGTCGATAACTCGACTGATGCACGTCATGTTTGTACTTGTAAATAATCTTAATTATTAGTTACATCACATTTGCTGAGAGTGGACTATACTCGACTCCTTGCTTGGTTGATTACCTATCAGTTGCATTCGAACGACAATATTAATTTTAATGCCCATGTCGACTTACTTTCTCCACATTCAGTACACTTTATTCAGTCTTTGTTATAGGTATCATCATTGTTCATCATCATCAGAGATGATCATGATGCCATTGTTTTCATTGACCAATTGAATTGCCATCCGACTCTAACTCTGTTATTCGATTTTCATCAGTTTGTTGTCATGCATTTCTCTCTTCCTTCCCAAATGTCTATAAACTTAAGCTTTCTAATAAAAGCTGACTTATTTTATGGAGTCTGTTTCCATGAAAAATAATGAAAGAAAACAGAGGCCCAGCAAACAGACACCCAGTGCAAGCTGTTCTTATTTTTATTGGTATCAGCACACCTTAGCGGACATTAGGATAAAGTGCCGAATAAAATATGATGGCCGGTGTGATGGTCGTTATGAGTACATACCTCACACGTGGCGCCAGTTCATGACGAAACAGGGGAGGAACCGAAGCATGAATATAGTGGTGATAATAGTAGCAGGTTGGATGAAGGAAAATTAAGGAATGATCCTTTGAAGAATGAGGTAAACGGAGAGTTTGATGCGGTCTTGACAACCTAAAGAGATGTGAACAGAATTAGTAATTAAATTTCCTTGTACGATGAGTAATTTATATCGTTCAAAATCGTTAAACACTTATACATAATTGGTCTGTAATAAATAGGGGAACTTACCACTAAGGCCATCTAAGGCAAGACTTACTTAAACTTCTTAGACCCGTCAAGTTGTAACAACAATTACTTTGTATGAACTAAAGCAATGAACCCAAACTACAAACTCAGAATTATTCTCATTAAGAACACTGTGCTCTTAAAATACCAACCTTCGTCCATCGTTGCGTTGTGGCATCCCTGCCCCGTTTATCAGCGTGTCTTTAAACCCACTTGACGTAGGGGTGTGCTAAGCTCTCCGTCAGCACAGGGGCAGAGGGATGCCCCCTCAAGATGAGCGCTGGGTAGTATGCCCCACAGCACCCCGAGACACTGGCCCGGATTTATTGCGCGTTAAGGAGATCATAAAATGAGCACTGCTTTTGTGTACTCTCATTTTATTGGTCATTTAAATGAAAATCCGTTTGCGTAAAACTGCTTTTGTGTAATGAAAATCTGTGGTTTGACGTGTTGGTTTTTAAATGTGCCTAGAATGAAACTCAATGTTCATCTTCGTTCAAAAACTAATTTTGTTTCATGCGGTAACGAGTCAGACAAAATTCAATATAAGTACCTAAAAAATATTTTATATCTACTCTATTTTCTCAAATCAATCCTTGTTTAAGTCCACTGCGTTACTTTTACTAAAACAAAAACTTGATCGAAGCAAAAACACGCTTTAAAGTAGATATGTTTACCTTTTTCTATTTTGTTGGGTACCTGGTACTTGTTGAAAAACCTACACTGTCCTCCCATACCTCCCATACCTAGTAACACTGATATTTGAAAATATTGTTAAAGCCAATTATTAAAAAAAAAGTAACTGTGAAGTTTCGCGCCGGCTCTTATCCATATAGGAAACGACCAATTGGAACCGTGCACCTAGCTTCTGACGTTTCATAAGTGCCCATGTGGGTTTATCCTGACATGTTATAAAACAAAGTCCCCCGCCGCGTCTGTCTGTCTGTCTGTCTGAACGCGATAAACTCAAAAAAACTACCGAACGGATTTTCAAACGGTTTTCACCAATGGACGGAGTGATTCATGCGGAAGGTTTTTAGCGTATAATTTATTAAGGTTTTGTGTAAATTGGCTGAAATTTGACGATTATTGTTGAAGATGTCGGAAAAAATCATGCCGACTGGGAACTTTATTGGCGTGCGCTGCGGAAATCGTAAAAGTTACATAAAATTTTTGTTCTAAGTACAGTTGTTCATTTTAAGAAGTTCAACAAAAAAATGGCATATGTCTATCTTTAAGGATGACCCACAGTAACCATTATTACCTTTTAGAATTTGATGAAAATTTCTGAAGCTTTTTTGACCGGTATTGTATTAATTCTTATCCAATAAAATTTTGTTATTTAAATTGGGCATTTAATTTAGATTAAAATATGTCGACACCATATCACTTAAATGAATAGTTTAAAAGATGTCACAGTTTCAAAATTACGCGTAACTAAATGTTAAATATTTATCAAAGATCTCAGTAAAGATCCCAGCATCTCCACCGTTTTGTGCTCTTCATCAAATTACCCGCTTGCCTTCCGGCAGTCCCCGCGAAACGCATTCAATAAATGGAATGGTTCGTCATTTTCCCGCCCAACGCGTGTACACCCTCACTGTGCCACTTAGCTTTATAGTTTCACTGATTCATAGCCCGCTGCAGAGGGTTGCCGAGGATTGCCGAAGGTTTCCGAGTGCCACTGAGTAGTTCTAGAGGAATTCACTTGAATTTTGCAAAAGGGATCAGTATGCTATGAGTTTTAGGTCTTACTGTAAAATCATTTCGATGTATGGGCATAATATCATTGCGTTTCGTGAAATTAGATGTTGAAGTACTAAAAATAAAGATCGTCAAAACTTGAGATAGGGCCATTACTAGGCAGTCGAGTGAATTTATAGTGACAGTTCGCACAGTTCGACAATTAGCATAAAGATAAGCGTTGCTTTTAGTAGCCCATTATCAATACGCGGTTATCTTCCTCTAATGGCGTAAATGGTTAATATACTATCTATGCAAATCAGTCGCTAGCAGGCCATTAAAACCTAATCAATATAATTATTGATCCATAAAATCCCTATACTCGTAAAACTTTAAGAATTTCTTCAACAAGTTGAAATGAATCTTTACGTTATTTTAGTTTACAAGACGTAAAATTTTTACAAACACGAAACTCGCATTTTCAGTAGGTACTTACTGTTATAAGTGTACCCGTAAAGGATCTAGCTGACTCAACACATCTGGCTGTCTGCCTTCCCACTCGGATCAGTGTCGCCGCGATAAATGACTTTACTTTTAAACAAGGATTACGATTTTTTTCGACAAAGGGTACCTACAGTGAAAAATGCGAGTGCACCCCTCCGGGCAAGTCAGGGCAGAGTGGGGAGAAGGGCCAAGCGCGGGCGAGCGGGTCTTGAGTGTATTCAAAGTAGAGGTTTTATTGGCGCGGTTAGTGAGTGAGTCTTTAGATTCAAGTGTTCAGTTACTACCGAAAACGGTATGTTTTTGGGAAGTGATTTCCAGGTTTTTGTAGAAAAGGGAAGAAAGGTTTATTAATCGTCTTATTTTTTTACGGACGGACTGTATGGTATGTGAATAAAATTAGAAGACGCGACATTGTTTGGAAAGACCTCTCAAACTTGTGATCCCGAAAATGTTATTATTTCAGGAGTGACAATGTATCTTCCGAAAATTATATTTTACTAGCAGCGCCCCGCGGTTTCACCCGCATAGGTCTCGATCCCGTGGGAATATCGGGATAAAAAGTATTCTATGTATCCAGGCTATAAACTATATGTGTGCCAAATTTCATCCAAATCCGTTCAGCCGTTTGAGCGTGAAGAAGAGACAAACATACACACTCGCAAACTTTCACCTTTATAATATTAGTGTGATTTTATTTAGATTAGGCAGGTAAGTATTAATACGTCGAAATCTATTATCTATTAAAATCAAGATAGGTATACGAGCAAGCTGTCTGAAACAGTGAACACTGTTAGCGCATGGAGCAATAAAAGAGTGGACTGTATTAAATAGGCAATGGTTTATTCGCCGTGCTTTTCACAAAATATAAACTTTCGCAGACAAACAGTTAAATGTACTTAAGTAATTAAATGAATAAGGAATATCGTCCGTCGCGGTGGAGTCCCTGGAAGCGAGTGATCGTCGGGCTGAGCCGTGCCGCCGCCGCGCCGCGCCTCAGCTAGCCGATGATGCGCCGATCACGCTGTCTGAGCGTGTAGCCCAAGTGCAGCAAGGTGTTGTGTTGGGTTCAATTCCCAACAAACAGTTTCACCAACCGCAAATTATACCTACGTTTGAAATTAATTTCAAACAAATATTATCGGTTGGATTTGACGGTATAGCAACTCACATTCTCAAACCCTGTGCCACCATGATATCCCCAATCATTGAACACTTGATAAATCTCTCATTCTGGCAAGGTATTTTTCCAGATAAACTCAAACAATCCATTGTTAAAACCTTTATTTAAAAAAGGTGACATAAAAGACTTATCTAATTACCGCCCTATAACACTTATATCTAACTGATCAAAAATCTTTGAGAAAGTCATGCATCGTAGACTCACAAATTATTTAGAAAAATCTCATATTATAAAAGAGGAACAAAACGGGTTTTAAAGGAGAAAATCGACTACTTTAGCAGCATTTAAACTGATTAAAAATGTAATTTAAAATTTAGATAAACGCGTTCCAGTATCTGTCATCTTCTTTGACATGAGCAAAGCTTTCGACTTTGTTAACCACGATTTACTCATACAAAAATGAAATAACTACGGAATTAGAGGAATAGTTATTGATTGGATTACCTACTAGCTATTTATTTAACCATCACCAAAAAGTAGAAATAATTACAATAAACGAAAATAACGAGGCCACATCATATAGTTCTGAATATAATCAAATCGTGATACGGTTTGACTATATTCAAAACTATATGATGTACCCCAAGGAAGCATACTTGGCCCTTTGCTTTTCCTCATTTACATCAACGATTTACCTAGAGCTTTACAACAACAATGCATACTTTTTGCTGACGACATATCGGTAATTGTGACGAATGATAGTAAATCAGAAACAAATCATGAAAAAAACCTTAATGAAACAGTAAACCAAGTTTTAGAATGGCTCGAAAATAATTATATTTGTGCAAATCTAAATAAAACCAAATATAAAAATTTTCAAAACTACAATTCTAAACAAAAAGCATTTAAAGTTAATCGTCAAGGACAACAAATTAACGAAGTTACTGAATACAAATTTCTTGGACTTATTCTAGACAAGCATTGTAACTGGAAATTACACATAGAGCACGTCTGCAAGAAACTAAACCAATTTGTTTTTGCTCTTAAACGTTTAAGACGTACCGCGAGTGAAGCTGTTGCACTTACAGCTTACCACGGGCACACGGGTATGTTTCCTCTTTACTTAGGTATGGGCACCTACTCTGGGGGAACTCGACGAATATAAATGATGCCTTCCTAGTGCAGAAAAAATGCCTAAGAGCAATCTGCGGTATCAGTCCTTTAACATAACATCCTGCAGACCTCTCTATAAAAACATAAAACTAGGTCTTCTCATAATGCAAGCTGGTGTATTTGTGAAAGAATACTCAAATTGTTTTATAACATGCGACTTGCATTCAAAATATACCCGTCGAGACTCAACACGCCTAAGAGTTCCTTCACATCAAAGCACATTATGTCATAAAAATAGCTTTATCACAACAATTAAAATTTTCAACAATATTCCAAAAGTAATTAGGGAACTCCCTCTAAAACAATTTAAATCCAAACTACACAAATGGCTTATTGGTACCTAATCGTTTTTAAAGTGTAAAAGAATTTTTTGATAAAAAAACAGATAAATTTAAGATAAAATAGTGAGTTTTAATTATATTACTTTAAATATATATTATTGTTAAGTGTTTAAATAGATACGAAACCGTAATAACCAATGTTATTAAACATATTATGACAATAATTAACAAAAAAAATGTGTTGTATAAAATTTATACATTTATACATGTTTAAATATTTGTATGCCAGTCCATGGCGAAACATGTAAGATCGTAACTATATTATAAGACCTTAATGTACCATGTTTTAAAGCAAATAAATGCATCTATTCTATTCTATTCTATTCTAGGTAGGTATCTACTTACTCGTAGTTCTGAGAGCGCAATGCTAGTCACTATGGAAAGATATTAATATTTTGTTCAACGACTACTATACTAAGTGACGTTTTGTTTTATGTATAAAGATAGCTGTTAGTCTTTTAATTTAGTACCTAGTATAAATAGTTTATTAGTTTAAGAAGTTTATCCTATGTATATATTTTTATCCTCTTTAATAAACATGGATATTTATTAAAGGACCACATAAGTAGGTACATACCTAATATTGATAAATTACGTTAGAAAACATACCTCATTATGTAAATATTATTAATTTAACGGTTGCTAATTAATAGTTAATGGTACTTAATCAAATAATCTGCATGTAGATTTCATAAGAACTCATCCACTTTCAACCAGATAGATAATCATTATCATAAATTCCTATCATTAAATGCCGAATTTACATTATCTTATCAGAAACTATAGATAAAGTTGAATAAAAATGCTATATTAACGTAAGATACCTATATATGAATAAATAAACACTAATAACAACTAAAGGTTATGTAAAATTGCAAAATACATCAGTCAAGGTCATCGCTCGATCCGGAGATAGGTACTATTCATAGCACTCACTATTTACGTCACGAGATGACGTCAATGATACGATGAGAAACACAAGCAAAATTTTGACATTATTCTCAACGACTCCGTGGCGCAACGGTAGCGCGTCTGACTCCAGATCAGAAGGTTGCGTGTTCAAATCACGTCGGGGTCAAAATTTCATTTTTGTTTTTCTCACTAGTAGTAACAAAAATATCTTTTTGCATTAATTTATACTATTTTTCGTTTCAAAAGTGTCTTTTACTAAGTATATAAATAACAAATTGCCTTTAGTCGTTTTTACAACAATAACAACAGAAAACACCGAGAACAGTCTTATAGAAATGTTTGGTTTTTTCTGAAGCTTCGGAATGAGGACAAAATAATCAATAAAATCTATAAAATATTGATGAAACAGTTGTTTCGGTGGACGACAGCCATCAGTTCCCACGGACGGATGCTATTTGAATATTTCACGGTCCGTGCGTCCACGGTGTTAAGGGCTAGTTGCTCTCTACCTCTCTACCGACCGACGCCGACGGACTGATGTGCTGTGCGGCTGTGGTCTACAAAATATTAACCAGTCTGATAATGTGGTGAACCTATGAGATAGATGATAATACCAAATGTAGGATATAGAATTGTTTTTGTTCCGAAAATATTACACAACACAGAATTGTGGGTTGTAGTTTCGGTTGAGGTTTTCCTGTAGGCAAATTCATTTATTAAATTGAAAGTCTTTCATTTAATCTATTTCTGGTCCAACGTTAATGAAATATTTTTTTTATTGTCTAATGCCCTGCTTCTACCTCATACCAAGATCCCTTAACATGACGTAAGTTATTCAAACCAAATTGACAATTAAGGAAAAGTGAGAACATTGTCTAACGATTGAATGCTCTCACCGCCTGTAACAGTAGATAGTAATCTTCATCATAATAGTAATCTCTGTAATAATTGTTCCGTCTGTGAGAACTATTGCCTTTTGTAAAAGTTCCTCAGATCGGACAACACGCCGTGAAGCAACTGGCGATGAATCAACTTTGATTGAGAACGATGAACGGTGGCCGACTCATTAGTAAGCTGGCATTATTATTTAGATTAATGTTCAAGTTTTTTGTGTCGAACAAAAATGAATAAGCGGTGTTATTTACGAGTGTATCCCATCTGGCCCGGTGACTTGGCCCGGCACCGGGCCACATGGGACAAAAAAGTTTTAACTGGCCCGGTGATATGTTTACCGGGCCAGATGACACAAATCAAGTGCCATCGTCCCCGGAAAGGGGAGAAAAGAGGATACGCCTCGTAATTTGTGAAATACTAACTATATGCATCTATGAAAGGGATTGAACTTATAAATCAAACTGCTGAAACATTTGCTGAAAAGTTGTCAGGCAAACGTAATTCTTGTGTGGTCGATATGTTACGGCTAAAACCCGAAGTGCGGCTACACCTAGTTTTAGCCGGCTAAAACTAGGTGCGGCCGGTAGCAGTGGGATAAACTTGCCTAAATGGTTTCTGGCACTCGCCGGCCGCTACCGCGGCACCACTCGCTTCGCTCGCTCGGCTCGTGCGGTGTGTGGTCACAGTTCTAACCTAACCTAACCTACCATTCATATCCTATAATCATATTATATAATCCCTTTCATAGATGCATATAGTTAGTATTTCACAAATTACGAGGCGTATCCTCTTTTCTCCCCTTTCCGGGGACGATGGCACTTGATTTGTGTCATCTGGCCCGGTAAACATATCACCGGGCCAGTTAAAACTTTTTTGTCCCATGTGGCCCGGTGCCGGGCCAAGTCACCGGGCCAGATGGGATACACCCTTATTTACATTGAAAAACACGTTTTCAAAGTCTTGTATAGACCATCGACGTTTGCGTTTTTATTTGACCTAAGAAAAGCAAGCACCCTGCTGTTTGAGACGCAAATTGTGAATACCTCTAGCATAATGTCGTATGTAATTTTAACGTTCGAAAAGTGTTGGTTCTCAGCCTAGTTTGAATAAACGACTTTTGAATTTTTAGAATTTTGAATAAGTTAGATTTGACCTACAGTTGTATTTCAGTTATTAAAACAAATCAAATTCTCTTTAAAGATTATTTAACATCACTTTTCAATGAGATACTTTTAATGGTATCTGTGACTGCCAGCCATATTATTTTATTGCTCATTTCAAGATTAAAGACGACACAAACACCAGGTCAAAAAAAAAAAATCTTTGTTATTCTGTTTTCTTAGGACGAGATGCTCCGAACTTGCATAAAGCACATCATGAAGAAAGCACCGTCAATACGTCGGAGTGGTATTCTTGTAAAGGTGCAATACGCTAATGGTTGGCACAACCTCAAGACACCTTAGAGCCATGTCATAGGAAAAAATGACACTGCGTCTTGTTCAGTGACCTACGAGACTACAGACAAGGCACCAGTCTTAAATCAACGCTAGGCAAGTACCTAGTAGCTTTTTGTTCACTGGTCTACGAACCTCAAGATTGTATCTTTCTTTTACGAAGACATTGCTTGGTGCTCAGTGAGACAGTGACAGATGTAAGGCGGTGTTAAAGTTCAAGTATGTCGCCTCTGCTGCTGATGATGGTGCTTTGTTCAGCTGCCGACTGGCTAATGTCACATTATTAATGATTAATTATAAGTTCTAAAAGTTGACAGTTGGCCGCTAAGTAATATCTGTAGAACTGTGTAACTTTATGTTCACCATCAAACTGTAGATACACACTTGGATGATGTCTTTAAGTGGTTTCAAGTAGTTTTCAATCATCATTGTTTCTTCTTTCAAATAAATGGTCAACTTAAAAGAAGCTTCGTTTTAATTAATTCCGTCTATCAGAGTCCGAAACTAGCCTAAAACTATTAAAGTTGCGTCACATTACCTACTCTCTTATTTAAATAAAACCAATAAATTCTATGCAAATGTCCAAACTCGTAAAACAGCTGTTAAAATCAGTGATCTAATTTTAAAATCTCGTTTATTTTTTATCTAAATGTCATATAATATAAGTTTGATGACGGCGGTGACCTTGGGGCCATGCAGTCATTGACCAGAGTGACCACGGTGACGCCGTTCGTCGTGGATGTCACCACAGGTCGTTTGTATGCCGCGTGGTTCATAGTTACTCGGAATTCCGACATGTCAACTAACTCCGAGATTTAAATCACCATGATAGCATGAGTAATAAAAATCGTTAAAAATATTAAATTGTTTCCTGTGTTTCTGTTGGGCACTGAATCATTTGTTTCATTTTGTGAAGCATTATTTTTGTCATGCTTATCACGTATGGGAATTCCCATGGTTCGAGTTAGTTAGGAATGTAGTAGAGTCAACGAAATTTCTTATTCGATAGGCCATTTTTAGTTAAGAACTGTCACAATTCTTAAACCTACAGATTCAATACGTATTATAGCTTACTGATGATAGATGCTTCTATATCAAGCTATGCCATAGCTCTCGGTCTTCAACCAAGCTATCAATCTAAAAGGCTCATTTAGTAGGTACTTATTACTGCATGATCTTTAAAACGTAAAGAGTCCACCAATTTGGAGAATTGAGAATTTAATTGAGAAAAATCCATGGTTTTCTCTCGTACTTAAATTATTTCTCAACTAATTTGTATACAATCAGTTCCACGGGGAGTGAATTTCAAACCGATCTCGTATGAATGCTCCTCTTAGCCTTATGTTACGTTTCGTCTCCGTCGCGGTATCACGTTAGCGCAATTAGCGACCAAGCAGGACTCCCGGCCTCATTGCTACTGCATTCTATCAAACCGCATACATTTGCCATCGGTACCAACCTTAACAACTTTACACAAGGTCTATTTTTTTTAAATTTGATCTTGAATAAAGTTGTGAATCGCTCGCGGACTCTAGATGTGAAGCTAATCGTTCGTTGGTTTTTCTTTAAACTTCAAAAGTTACGAAATAAAGAGATGTAGAAGACACACTCCTAAGAACACGCAATGTGCTCATAAAATAATGGTCGCTTTCATGGTATCCAGTGGACAAAATGAAGCAGACCGGAACTAGGTGTAACAATTGCAAATTGAAGTTATTTTTTTCCGCTCGACATGTGCTGGTATGATTTATTTAAAAAATAAGTAGATATTATGGAATAGCATGTAGTCTGTATGACTGTATACATATACCTTAAGACTATTAAAATACCGCGATGATTGTTGCGTCGGTGCTTCAAATAAAAAGTCTTGCGAATATGGTCAGTCAACAACGAATAACTTGTGAAACAGGATGCACTGTTTTTATGATTAATTCTTAATGACTTCTAGTGGTGCAAAATCCGGCTGTTTTATCCTGTGATTTTTTACCAATTGATGCGATAGGATAGATTTGATCCCTAACCTTCTGGACTTCCTTATTGGTGAAGCTGTGCTTCTTGGAGAGTCCACTTTTTGTAGGAGTCAGGCATGCTGTAGAGCCGTGTTCGGGTGCTGTCGGCTCTTGTCGGGTGTTGTCGACTTCTGATCTTAAAGTGTGAAGATATGTTGCTTGATACTTGGACGGCATGATAAATGTGATTTACCATATTTCCTGTAGTAACATACTTGTAAATACCAATATCATTTCAGATTAAAACTTAGCGGCTAGTTGGCCCAGTGGCAATACTTTATGATAGACAAAGTAGCAGTCATGAAATCTCTCATGTATTCAATCTTTGTACTCCTTAACTTCAGACTGCCTCTATTAACAATATAGCGTAAATTCACCGGCCAGTATCACAGATATAATAAACTAAAAGATTACCTCGGTCAGTAATAAGCACACAGCAACCGCAGTTAGAGGAAGGTAGCGCTCTTAGTTCGCTGTGGTCGTAGGCTGTGGCAGTGGCTTGTGGTTGTGCCGTGGTCGAACTAAGTGGTGCCTTCTGTGGGAACTGGAGCGCTGACCACAGTCGTGAGATACTGCTCGAGACTTTGATTACATTATGTGGATGGCGTAGAGTTACTTGTGTGACATTATGATCTATATGCAACTTATTTTGTAAGAGGAAACTTTGGTAGTAAGAGTTTTCCCAAGGTGATATATTAGGGTTACATATTTTTTTCTAAATAACTGTATTTACGTACAATTTTAGGCTTTACAGTTATATTTCGTTATTGATTAGTGGAATTGATTCCAACTCAACGAAAATTCAATCCGATTTCGAACATTTAAAGATAATTATTGAGATCAAGCCCTCAATCGAAAAGTCATCACTTTCCATTCCTTTTCATCTGTCAGTGCATCGGAGTTAATCCCCTTATACCACATGCGCCTGGGCCGTGGCTTTCACTCCAGCACCGTTACTCAGCCCTGCAGGCTAATTGCCGGTCAGGTGACCGTTACGATCGACCAGACGGATAATTGACCGGTCCGGTCGCACGATCCGGAGACCTTTAGAAAAAGTGGCGAAAATTATAAACTACACGGTCTGTGTCTGTAACCTTTCGGCCCTTTGCGCACACGCAGACTGGCCGCGACTTGTTATATTAGTAGATAGTAATCATAGCCCTTTAGAAAAAGTGGCGTAAAATTATAAAGCCGTACACAATTACACATGCACAGACGTGCGTCTGACCTGACCCAAGGCATTGTTACCTGTGCGGAAACTGTCCGAAGAGTTTATTAAGTGCAGGAGTGCTAGCGAAAGCAGATAGGCTAAAGCTAATCTGTGAATGCAGATCAAAATGTCTCAAAAAGTTAAGGACAGTCTTCTAAGACCGTTTTCTTGTAGCTATAACGGTTAAGGTAGTTTGCCTTAACTGACCCATCTCAAGTAATAATTTATCTTCATAACCAAATACAAACCTCCTTCTAAGGAAAAAAGAGCAACCGTGATTTCTACCAATTGATAAGCAGATCAGACGATATAATTAGGGCTCTAATACTTGCAGTCGGGATTCCGGTCGTTAATGCGATGAGTAACTGACTACACGTCCAAGGCAGCCAGTGCGGTGTTAAAACGACATCAACAGTGCGACGGAACGGCAGCCACCCGACGGGAACATTTACGTAAGGGACACTTCACGTGAGATGACGATTTCTCATAAAAAGATGGTGAAAATCATTTTGTGGTATACTGCTTGGGAAAGTCGTGTTCATCAGTTGACGTCTTTTGTTTGAAATGATAACGATTTTTTTATTCGTTTTCATGTTAGCATATTTTTTATGAGTAAGAAATTTAGACAACGTTATCCTTATTTCCCTTGGCGCCACTTCGTGCATCTACTTATTTACCTGTGTTGTCTTTGTTTATTTGTTACTTAATAATATTTTAAATGACTGTAATCATAGCTAGGTTAGGCTACAACTTTAAATCACACATATCTTTATCGGTGGTGTGGAACAGACATAAAGACGAGCATCCACCAACCGTCAGTCGCCGCGACCGACCGGTCTGCTCGTAATGAGCAAAAAATGACGCTCCCTAGTCTGTATCCGTGCACTGTGCAGTGTGTAGGGTTGCCAGTTACTCTGCTTTGTGGGACACGCACTGATAAAGGAAACCTGTTCCATGTCCAGAGACAAAGTTATCGAATGGTGAAATCAAGCACTACGAAGGTAGTCCAATTGTAATAATATCCACTGATCTAAAAATTCAATAGAAAATACACGCGTGACAATAGTGGTTTCTTTCCAAAACTGTACAGCTGAACACCCGAGAATATTTTTACCAAAGTAACTAGATTCAAATAATAAGTAATTTCGTATCACAACCCTGTTCCTAATATCCTGTGCTACACTGAACAGTCGGGCAACTATTATGTACATATTTGTTAATCGCTTCTACGGACACTCCCTGTATCCCACTCCCCCTGACACTGCAATACACCTTGTATTTAATTGTCCCGTGTTCTACACATTGATTGCACGCGCCTTCGCCTGTGTATCCCGCGCTTTATACTCCTTTAATTGAATACCGATACCAATGTGTTTGTTCTAGTCATGGTTTCTTTGTGTTCATAACTAGCTGTGAACAGTAGACTATTGAGACGTAAGGCTACTTGTTATGATAACTGGTTAGTTAGTACCGCTAACGAGAATCATTACGTGGGGATATTTATTGAAGTGGTATACAATCTTATTGATTGTTTTATAGGCCGTTATGTCTAGTTAGGCAAGTACTAACCAGTCCAGGCTTTGAACTGTAATAATTGCATTTTTTTTATCAGAACATGTGCCTTTTTTTGGTTCCGTACGTCCGAATTAAAAAACGGAACCCCCTTATAAGATCACTCGTGTGTCTGTCTGCCCGTCTGTCACAGCCAATTTGCTCTGAATCTAATGGTATACATATGAATCCGACAAGGATGGATACTCTGCTTCCGAGGAAAGACTGAGAGTCTAAGGATTATATTGGACTTATAACCCGCCACGAGTACTGACAATTAAGATTCCTAAGATGCTCTTTCCATAATCCATATGTCGGAATTGCTGGGATCGCTTGCACAGTCCAACACTGATACAAGAGGTTCAGTCAGTTAGACAGTATGTGAAAATGCTTCGGCATTCCTTGTAAGTTTAAAATTAATTTGTATTATTTTGTACCGTTTCTGTTTTGCTTTTCATTTTGTTTTCATTTGTATGATTTTCGTGTAATATAATTTGTTTATTTTAATGTTTTCGTCCTTGTCAAACTTATTGTACCTACCTATATTAAAAGTGAATGATGTGGTCTCCTATAATATAATTAGAAGCGCCCACTAGGGTTAGTCCCTGTTCTTGTAAACATGCATGTAATTGTGTACCCCCTGTTAGGGTTCCAATAAATAAATAACGCTTTAGGATTAATAAGTTTGTTTATGCTCTCAGACAAATAAGGAATATAACCAACAAAAAAACAGCAATTACAACTTATCTCGCCTATATACAATCCATCTTACGATACGGGCTTATTTTTTGGGGTAACAGCACGGATAGACACAGAGCATTTATTGCACAAAAGAAATGCATCAGAGCCATTTGTGGTATCCGTCCTGACGAGTCATGTAAACTGTTCTTTAAAAAGAACAGTTTACATGACTCGTCGACTCGTCACTCTACATTTACGAAATCTGTAATTATGTTTATAATAATAAGGGATTGTTCAAAAAAGCCTATTTATTGAACTCTCGAAATAGAGATCCATGCAGACTTGAATTGCAGGATACTCCCAAATCAGCCAAGCATGCGAAAAGTTTCCTAGTCATGTGTATACGCATTTATAATAAAATTCCAAAGAAATAAAATTAGTACCTATATAGTTTATTAACTCATTTAATTTTTTTTATTGAAATGGCTGAAAGAACATATGTTTTATGATATTAAAGATTTTTTTAACAATAAATTGTAAATTTCTGGACATTTGTCATTATGGATACTAAAACTATTATATTATTGTATTGACTTTATATCTGTGACATTGAACAACAATTAACTAATAATTACAATTTTGCATGCAATTGATACATATCCTGTATAGCTAAACATGCGGACTTTAGATTAATATCTGACTGTAACAACTTTATACCATGTTTAAGGCAAATAAAGACTTATCTTATCTTTGGAAGTATCTTGAAGCTTCTGTACCTACAAAGTCCCACAAATTAGTACTAACATGTAGTACTTAAGAGCGTTTATACAGAAAGTATCAAAATATAGAAATATTTGACAGCTGTTTGCGATTTAGCCCACGTCGCAAATAGCTGTCAAATATTTCGCTGTTTTGAAAAAAATAAATTTGGAAACTTTCCAAATGCCTTTTTATACCTAAAACTATTACAACATCAAATTCAGTGTTATAATTGCAATTCATTATTAATATTCTAGCTAGTTAGGCCATATTTCTCATTTCCATACAGTAGGTACTTAATATTGCCAAATTAATCAAAATAGGTAAATATTTGACAGCTAATTGCGACGTTACCAACTTTTTGGATGAACACTCTTAAGACTGGTCTCATACAAGGTACCTAAGTTTACGAATGTAGCAAGTGAAATCAACACCTTTAGCGGTATCATAAGCTAGTGTATGACATGCCTCGTAAACGCGCGCAATGCTGTGGTATCGATGTTGTTTACATGTTGTGTGTAATTAATATGTTAGTAGGTACATAGTGACGGTTTGTGCGGCACTGACACGAGCTTACAGATATAGACAAACCTAAACAACGCAACTATCACGATCTGTATGAAAACCAAGCGTGCCATTTTTGACTACCTACTATGACGTCACAAGCACTAGGAAACGTTTCTTTTATTTTTTCTTCTCGCATTTGCACAGTTTTTACAATTTATAAAAGCGTAATTAACCATTTTCAATTTTTTTACTGACTTCCGACAAGCGTGGCACCGATGCAGACTGAGCGCGAAAGTGGCAGCTTACGATTATTGTACGTAAGCTGGGCACGAAAATGGCACGCGAAGTAGTTGCTCTTGCGTTATCTAGGTATATCTATATCTGTGCACGAGCTTCATTGCAGGTAGATCAAAATATGTTAGATGTTTAAATATTCATGTTGAGGAATGTGATCAAAACTATAAGTCCAGATTATGAATAAGTACCTATGCTAAGTAATAATCAGTAGGTAATCATAATATATAATCATATAAAAAACAATTATGCACGATACGGCACACTATAATACAATATAATATGTGACTTGTAAACTTGCTAATCAATGATGTAATGTAATTAACAAAATGACTTGCATTCAAGTCATCGTTTGCACGAAAATCATAAAAAAACAAAGCATTCCACCCAGTTTCCTTCCATCAAGATGCAATGAAGCATGCGATCCTTACCTACATACAAGATTACCAAAACATCAAGCCTTGTATGAAGAGACACCTTATAAATATTAACATCAAACAGGAATCCATCATCGAATCAGTTGGAGCCTTTAATCGTTAAAGGGCCAGGTTCGGTTCCCAGAACGTGCAAAAGACTCGCGAGATATATTATTATGTCTATGTGTATAATGAAGCATAATGATCGGTTTTTAGCACGAACTGAGCTGTATGGCGCTGGAGTTCTAGACTCGGAGATAATTACAAAATGGAGCACAATAATGGACTCTTGGTTTTCTTGTATGCATGGCAGGGGAAGTTGGCTAGAATCACACGACACGACACGACTTTCCTCTCAGAGTAGATGCATCATTGTAGAATGAATACATGCAAAAGACAACATACTTAGTAATATGCGAGAAAACAGAGAAAAAAAAAACCGGCCAAGTGCGTGTCGGACTACGCACAATGAAGGGTTCCGATGAGATGAATTTATTTATCCCAAGAACAAACTTAACATTGTAGTTGAAAAACATGTTCTCCCATACATTCCAAATGCAAATCGTCGCTCAGCATCCAATACCGCGAATGTGACACTTTTACGTTTTTTTTTAATTGCAGGATTACTTATTTGAACGTATTGAATGAAATAAAACAAAAATCTGATTTTGGTAAAAAATTCACATTCGCGGTATTAATATAATAATAATCTAAATCTAATACCTTTAAACGAACAATTCTTGTATATATGTATATTTAATCAGAATCTCGGAAACGGCTAAAAGAATTTTTATTAAATTTAGTATGCAGGGGGTTTCGGGAGCGATAAATCGATCTAGCTAGGTTTTATTTTTAGAAAACGTTGTTAAAAAAAAATGGTCATCCAGATATTTTTCTTTATTCAAGTAACAAGGACTCATTGTGTTAGTAAACTTATGAACTATGTTAACTTATTTTACCAGGTCACTAAGAAAGTTTTGCGACTAACAGTTTTTGTCTATAGTATACTGGCTGGTTTTGTCATGTCAATTAAAACTATGACTATTTATTACAAAAAAACATAACATTCCAAATTCGAAATTCCCGCCACATTTTTTTACGAGCAAAATCAAAATACTCTGTCTTACTGAAAACTGGATTTACAACGAGAACATTTTCGCGCGATGATTTTGTACGATTTCAAATGTCGACCAAAACCAGAAGAATAGTTTGAAAGACTTCGAATGGTGTTCATAGAAAAAAGCCTTTCTAAAGCGCTGTTTTCCGCTGGTTCAACGAATTTATGGGTGGTCTCGTAATTTTGGCGGACAAAGAAAGAAGTGGCCGCCTTATGACGGTTGTTACATAACAAAACGTGCTGGCTGTGAAAAATTTAATTCAAGAGAATAGGCGAATTACATATGAAGAGGTTCAGCATATACTGCCGATTGGATCGGGAAGTGTGCATGAAATTCTACACAGGCATCTTCGGTTATGGAAGATAGTTTCACGCTGGTACCGTAAAATCTAACACAGGCTCAGAAGGAGGTTCGGGTAGAATGGTGACGAGACATGATAGCAAAATTTGTAGCAGGCTCGTCTCGGCGCGTTTAAGATATCATTACGGGTGATGAATCTTGAATTTATCAATATAATCCAGAAATGAAGCGTCAGTCGACCGTGTGGCTGTTTCAAAATAAACCAACGCCTACCAAAGTGAAGCGAGCCAGAAGTGCAGGCAAAATTTTGATCGCAAGGTTTTTTTTTGCCGGTTTATCTGGTGTCAGTACCCTGACGAGATCAAAGGAGTATCAATGCTGAATGGTATGTTACCAAATGTTTGCCAGAAGTTTTTACTACTGCAAGCAGCAAGCGACCGAACACTGGCCTCCGTGGACCACTGCTTCACCACGACAACGCGCTGGCTCACTCGGCACTCAAAACAAGGGACTTTCTGGACAGCACACCGGTCAAATTTATAGGTCATCCTCCTTACAGTCCCGATTTGGCTCCGTGCGACTTTTTCTTGTTCCCCAAAATAAAAAATCAACTCAAAGGAAAACAGTTTTCATCACCTGAAGATGCACTGGCTGCATTTGAGAAGGAGATTGGAGAGGTGTCTGATATGAACTGGAAAATGTGTTATTAAAATTGGTTTAGACGTATAAAACTGTGTATAAACGTCAATGGATAGTTCTTTGAAAATATATAATAAAAAAATATATAACCTGTAGTATATTTTTTTCTAGTATCACAAAACTTTCTGAGTGCCCCACGTAATCTAGTTTAAATTTATTTCACCCCATGAGAGATGGCACTGCAGTGATTGATGTACATGCAATCCAGCCTGCTAGCGATCTTTTTTCAGGATATTGTTGGAGCTGGCCCGCACTCTGCGCACCAGGGATGCACACCTCATTCGCATAGTTGCGTAAAAGCAATTAATATGTACGTCCGCAAACATTCCCGATGCGCTACAAAAACGGGGCAGCCCCACCAATACCCTGAAAGCATTATTGTATTGGACACGAAAGGCGTTGCACGACCTTTGGGTATATCTAGCCCACTGGTTGCACGTGTAAAACGTTGTACAATAAGCTCGAAACAGAGTAATTTTGACTTTTTAAGTGAGCAGCGTGCAAACCTGCGAGCCAGCATGTTTGCCCTTACCGACAACGCCCTTCGTTGATAAATGATAAATGATTTTATTTCTGTAAGTAGGTTTGTACAAACACTTTTACACGTCAATCATATTTTAAAACTAGATGAGGTCGGCGTTTCCTATCTGACTACTCTGAGAAGAAAGGCCGAAACAAACTCAGAGGTTCCCGCTCAATATCGAGTCCGTCATTGAGGTCAGGGGTCAATATATGACCAAGATATTTAAACGTACATACTCTTTGTAGTGGAGTCCCATTGAGTAATACAGGTGGTGGTATAATACAGGTTATGTACCTGGTCTACCCCCAGCCTCAAAGACCATGATCTCCGACTTATTGGAGTTATACATAAACCCATTTGTTTTGGCATACTGCTCACATTTGGCGACCAATTATTTTCTGAGACTACAGATTGACGCGCTCAGAAGCACCATATCATCTGCATAGCTAATATTATTTACACAAATACCATCTATATAGCAACCCACTCTGGTGCTGCTGAGCTCGCCAATCCTGCCTCACCCGCATTCCAACCTGTATGGCCTGGAAAAAGTTCGAGCCCATCGTACACTATTGATCTGGTTACCATACCACTATTTAAAGATGTTTATAAACTCCGTTGGCAACCTATCCTTCTCCATCTTTCTCCACAATACGTCATAAGTAATCAGATCAGAAGCCTTGAACAAATCGAGGAAGCTAGCATTAATCGGCGTCCCACGCTGTGTATAGTAAGTATGTGATAGTATGCTCAAGACACAACACTGCACTTTCTGTTGACAAACCACGCCGAAACCCGAATTGGTTTTCATGAATATTTACAGTTTTATTTATTTGTGTATTAAGCAGACGGTCAAACACTTTTGATATTTTGATATTATAGTAGCTAGAGAGATGGGCCTATTGGCTGCCGAGCGACAAAATGTAAGTTTGTACGCACAATATTGAGAGATTTACTATGTTATTTTAAGACCATGGACTTCTTATAGGTTTTCCTGTAATCTATGAGTAAAGAGCCACACTATGTATTTTTTTCAAAATTTTTGGTCCAGTAGTTTCGGAGATAAGGGGGGGGGAATGGTCAATTTTCATTGAATTTATTAAATATCTTTAAAAGTATTTATTTTAAAATTATATAAAAAATATATTTAAGATCCTCGCAACAAGCCCTTTCATTTGATATGTCACACGGTACTGTTAGCAAAAATTTTTTTTTTAATTTTCTTGTTTGCGCCCCAAAAGTGACCCCTATATTCAAAATTAATTTTTGTACGTTACTTATTCGTGTTTGGGTCACAGAAATACATATGTGTACCAAATTTCAACTTAATCGGTCCATTAGATTCGGAGTAAATTGGCTGTGACAGACGGACAGACAGACAGACAGACAGACAGACAGACCGACAGACAGACAGACAGACACACGAGTGATCCTATAAGGGTTCCGTTTTTTCCTTTTGAGGTACGGAACCCTAAAAAAGAAAACAAAGTTAGTATGCGTCAAGTAGTGGTCTAGTAGTATTGTGATTGACTGATTGTGTGTCGTGTCGTCACAATGTCACATCACTTACCCATGTGCCTATATAAACATAATCGTATAAATTCTGCGTTTAATTACGTTTTTATCATCAAGTTAGAGCTATTTATTTGCCAACTTTTTACTTTGTTAATCAAGTTTTACAGCTGACATTGGATCAAGTACACTCACTTTAGTCCTTAAGATATTTATTTCTTAATATTTCAGACCCTAATTGCAAAAAATAACTTATTCTCGAGTAAGTAAGGAGCTTAGCTTCACTATAATCTCGTATGTTTACTTGCGGGCTCAGCTTCTGTTCGTGACCGTCGGATTAGCAGCGTGATCATAAAAAATTAAATACCAATGCCGAAGCAAAGGAGTTTTAATGTGAGTTTAATTTTGTCTCGCAGGAAATGAGAATACTTGAATGGAGTAGTTTTATTAGTTGCAAGAAGGCTTTGTAGAGGTTATTGCTAGTTGAGTGAACACAAACTTAAAACAGATTATTTTAAAGGTCATATAGTAAGAGAATGTTAAATTGTCTGCCTCGTTGGTCTATAGTGGCCGCAAGCGCTACTGCTGAGCCTGAGGTCCTGGGTTCGATTCCCGGGTCGGGACAAGTGTTACTGGGTGTTTCCATCTGTAATTTCTCAGTAGCAGCTCGAAGTCTGGATTTGTGCCCGGTTGATGGCAATAGGCTCGTCCCCTATTACATGGAACTTTAACATAACTGTCAAAATATGGATGCCGGTAATATAGGTACACCTCTGCTTAACCCTCCGGGAATTACAGGCGTGATGTAATTTTAGAATTTTAAAATCTGGATTTCAGCCCCGCTATAAGCGATATACAGGTGTCCGGTAAAGAATCGATAACCTTGAAATAACATTTATTAGGACCCTATGGCCGTTCTAAAAAAAAAAACAAAAATAGATATATCCCAAGTAGTCCTACCTAAGATTTTTAACCAACTTTTTTACCTTTGTTTACATTCTTCTTCAGCACAACCACAAATGTATGAATTCCATCGATTATTTGTTGTTGTAATATTGTACGTTGACTATACCGACAGAGAAGCAGTAAATAATGTGACTAGAAATTGCACAGCAATTTTTTCAAAAAAAATTGTCTTAGGTACTACTTGGGACACATATTATTTTAGAACGGCCATAAGGAAGGAAAGGAAAGGAAAAAAGAAGGAAGGAAGGAAGGAAGGAAAGGAAGGAAGGAAGGAAGGAAGGTCTAATAAATGTTATTTCAAGGTTATCCATTATTTACCGGACACACTGTATAGGCTCGATGAATATGCCAGGTGAATTCTGGCACATTGTTTATATGTTTTATTCTATTACTTGTTTGTTTAATTAGATATTTCCAAGCGTATGAATCTGGAACAGTCGAGCAGTCAATACAGAACAATTTATCACTCTGTTAGTAATTTAGCACAAATTATATCAACCTGTTAAAGGAAACGGGTTATTCTTGATCTGTGATTCGAACTAATAGTGATTCAGTTTCATAATACTAGATGAGAAGTATCTAGTAGGTACTCACCTAGTTTAAATACTAGAGTCCGAGGCTGCGATCCGGTTGGCTAAGACAATATAAAAAGTTACATTCCTTTTGCCATCATTATTTGTTGTTAGATGTTGTGCTTTGATTGCTGTGGTTTACAATTCGACCATATTGAAACTTTTCTTAAGGTGAGTATAGACTAGAGCATTTACTTGTAACAAAACATCAATCGCTCTAAACTGTCCCTTTCAAGAACCGAACAATGAGCACGACGACGCTCGACGCTTTATTACAATACAACTGGATTTTGCAAACAAACGAGTGTAGAGAAATAAACGTCTTATATTATATTAAAATATATTATATTATTAATATTATTTTTTGTAACATTTCATTGAGCAAACACATGAGCGCTGGCAAAACGTAAGACACGACATTTCAACGAAGAAAGCAAAATTGAAAGTAATATTACAGGTAAATGCCCACCCGCCGTGAGCATTACTTCGAACACCGTGTAGAGCATTCGCAGGATCGTTACATTACATGGAATTGTTTTTTTAAATTGAGCTTTTGCTTGTATTCCATGCGTAAAAATGTTACATTACATGGAAATGCTCGATGAAATGCTCTATCATCTCTCACCAAATCTCTATTGCTATTAAACTGTTATACCATACTTAAGATAGATTTGTCTACTAAAGTTATCATCATTATAATCCTCCTGTCCTTATCCTGCAGGTATCAGATATGTCTTACTCACATGCATCTCTAACATTCATCAGCTTAGTAGTAAATTGGCACTAAAACAAAGAACACAGTAGAATTAATAAGCTCTCTAAGACTATCGCACCTGCTACCTAAGCTTGTGCCTAAGTAGCAGGTTTGCAGCTTATTACCGTGGGTATGGCAGGTGCCATACTCACTGTAATATGGTGACGCAAGAATAGAGAGTCAACAAAAGTAATCGCGATCGGTTTTTAACCGGTAACCGGTGAGTGCTGACCGCTGCTACCGAATCTTACCGGATTCGGTAATTGGATGATAATGAGCGGCGGCCGGTAGTGGCGCATCAGTCCGTACCTTTAGAGTGGACACGTGTTCCGGGGAACATGAGACATGTCTGATGTTTAACGGGAATCTCTGCTTTCACATTGTTGTTTTGAAAAGCGATTTTGTGTTGTTAATGTCTGCACAACTTTATCGTTAGTCTTCGTAGAATAAGTTTATTAAAAAAAATAAGCCTGCGATGTTTTCTGAGTTAGTTAGCCAGTTAAAATAATTATTTAAATACCTCTTTTTGACTTTCTGACAGCAAATAGATTGGTATTAAATTGAATATCACATGTTAGTTGATTTGTTCATCACGTTATCCTCGTTTTTCCCCGCCTAGCAAGTGGTCGCCTCACTCGAGGCTGCTGCGCCCGCGCCGCATTTAATGCACAGATAAAACCCTCCGTCCGCCGCCACCAGTTTTTTCTGCAAGCTCCCAAACTTAAAAGCTTCATGTTTGTATAAGCTGTTCGAATAAAAACGCGGTTGTTTGTGGTATTGTTAAAAGTTTTATCAAAAGGCGGAGTTTTTTGTTAAGTCGTCTGTCATATTTGAGGTTGCATTCTGGGCGATTCTGGCCGTTATAAAAAGGTTCTGATAATTAATTAAGGCCCATTATAAAGGTTCGTATTGTGACATAATTAGTAACATTAAGATTTTTTGAGAAAGTATTTGGTAAATTAATGTCTTTATCATCAGTCATGAGAACTGCAGTGGTTTAACCAAATTCACGATTTTTTATATTCTTTAACAATTAACAAATCATGACCATTAAAATTAATTACATAATTTATGTCTTACTTCAGATATCTTGCATTTTCGTAAGTCCTGTGGGGTAACCACTGAGAGTATCGCAAGTCCCATAGCGTTTACCAGGAAACTGTGAACAACGTAAGATGCCACTGTAACGAGCCGGGTGTTCGTGGGAGTCGTCGGCATAGCTCCTTGTCCAGCCCGCAGTTATGAGAGCGTAATTATATACAAATATTTAACAATCCGCCGACGATGATAGAGATCTCGAGTAATTGGCGCGCGGAGCCACTGTCGCACGATGTACGGTACGATATTATTCGAAGATTGGTACGTCTTAAACATCCGAAGACATCTGATACTACTATAACTGGTAAAATAATTAGGATTTTACTATAAACATAAGATTACGAGACACAGATACATACACACACACGGGTACACAGATGTGATACTACTTAACTTTAGCTGTATTATTTATTTATTTATCGTCGCACTGGAACGCCTTTCAGAAATTACACCAACGCAGCAAAAAAATACTTCATTCGCTGCTTTCCATCCGGCTGCCTGTATGTTTTTATGTGCACTAAAAACAATGCCTTTTTCTGTAAACATTTTCCTTGACGACCTTCACCACCATCCGTCATCACCATCGTACCATCTAGCACTATGTCTATACATAGTGCTAGATTGGCCGAACCTAGCATTTCAGGAAAAAAACATTATTGAAACCACCTGATACTATTATCAGGTGGTTTCAAGAATGTTTTTTTCCTGAAATGCTAGGCTCGGGCATCGTAAGACATTGTATACGTACCGCGGACGTCCCGTAACGTAATGTCGTAGGTCAGCTCCGAGTGAAATGTGATCGTGTTGTATACTGTTTGTTTGTACCAACGACGGCAACGATGGTCGGTGTGCCACAACTTGTCGCCACAGAGGCGCGACCGCTCCCTGCCTTGACCACAACGCATTGCTCTGGATGTGGTTGCGTTAAAAGACTGTGACCCATAAATAACTTGCTTAAGCTGTAAACTTTAATGAGAATACGCAGCAAAATTGTTAATTCTTTTTGAAAAACAACACGGTAACGAAAAAAAGTAGATTATCTAGTTTTTAACATACAATCAACCCAGCAGCTTAATTTACTTCAATCCGATTGTGTGATTTCTTCAAAATAACATAACATCACGCCTTGTTTCCCCAAAGGGTTGGGGTTTCTTCAAAATGTAATCATAATAAATATCTGAAGCGAGAAAATGATCATAAGCTATACCCATAAAGATCCTTGTAGTGTACAGCCTAAGTAAATTATGTTTTAAAGTCCATTTTACTTCTAATAGGTCTCTGGCTCGTATATAATCCAGACTCTAATCATCCGTAAGAGGCTTTCAGAGCAAAATACCACTAAATACAGTCCATTGTGCAATTTAATTCTCTTTTTATTGGAGGATAATAATTTCCGAAGTGTGTGAAAGTGTTTGGCGTCGGATTTTCATTAAGATAAGTCGTTGCGCGGGCGCAGGCTACGCCCCTCCATTACACGCACGTGACTCCGCGGCGAAAAATCGTTGTAATTTACTTGAAGAAATAAAACAAGTTTAATAATATTATAGTACGGTGGCATGGCGGCCATGGCGGGGCTGCGATAGATGTGAAGCGAAGATTGTGCTGTCGGAGGCACGGTGGGTTGTGGTCACATGCTGGGGTCGATAGTAATTCTTTCAATAACACTAATACTTGTAGTAATAGCTACATTGAGAAAATTATAGAGCGCTGTAAGCTTTTCATTTGGAGACCATTCGACTTGCTTTTTCCTTATGGTAGTCCTAGATGGCCAGGTAGCAAAAGTTAAAGATGTTGAATGAGAAACTGAATTTATAACCACGACATAGCCCTTGGAATTATTTAGTACGCTACTACTACGACTATACTGTACTATTATAGCTTTAAATCCACGTAACGTAAACGCAATAGTAATAGAGTTCGATTATGATTGAATTTCAAGTTCTTTGACTATGTTTCTTTACGAACTTAATAGTTTTCCCAGTGAGCCCGCTAGTAGCAGGTCAGATTATATGAGCGCCGCTGGTCAATCAGCCTCGGGGAGTGATCTTCGTAAAACTCATTTACTTATATCTGGGTGTAAAGCCTAGTTACCATCGATCGAGGTATAAGTATTACATACCGTCGTCGGGTCGCAAGTACTTACCATTGTACATTGTCTTCTAAAATTGTCATTCAAAGGATATGTACTTTAGGTTCGGAAAACTTGGGAACAAAAATGGAAGAATTTAACAACAAAAACAAAAACAAAAATGACGATAAAGTGCCTTTAGTGGCGGAGAAGTTACCGTTTGCCGGCGACGGCAACAAGAGCCGAGGAGGCTCATGTCCCTCAGGGGACCAAAGTATGTCCGACCAGGACGTAGGACGTGGTGGGGGCTCCAAATTCTGGGGCAAAAGGTCGCGCGGGTCGGAGCGCACAGGATCGGCGGGGCAATCCTCGAGCGAGGAAAGCCTCCCGATCGCGAAGGTGCCGACGGTGAGGAGAGGCCGAGGACGAGCGGTAGCGGGAGCAGCTTCCGCTTCGAGGCCGGGGCGGGGCAATCGGGGTCGCCTCAAACGGCCTGATACCCCGATAATAAGTGCGGAGAGCGACCCCGGGGTCTCGTCATCCGAGGCCTCAACAGGGGAGTCGGAAGTGGTGGTTGCCGCCTCACTGGTGGGCACGAAGATGCGGCCTGACGCCGCGAAGAGTGCACAGAGTGGGGTGGTCGCCACCGAACAGGTTGCTGAAATGGCCCGTCCGCTCCGGGAGCGGGCCAAAAACAAGCCGGACCACCGTGGTGGTAAGCCGGACGCCGCTGGCGGCTCCAATTCGGAGCGAGCGGCCAAGTTCGCGGAGGAGGTAGCGGCCGCGATCAGCGAGGTGGCCTTTAAGAAGACGAAGTCTTCTAGAGGCAAGGCCATCTCCGTGGCTACTGCCTCTATCATGGCGGCAGTGGAGGCCCTTCAACCCGGGCCTCCGTCGGACGGTATGTCTGAAATGCGGGCGGAGATCGCCCGCTTGACAGCCGCCATGGAGCATCTCCAAAAGGAGAATGCGGAGCTCCGAGCGGACTTGGCTGGGCTCCGACGAGCCGGCCCCCGAGAGGTGCCGCAGGAGGGGGAGCAGCATGGGCAGGGACAGCCCGTGACTGCTGAGGACCGGATCCTAAATCTGGTGCGGCAGGAAATGGCTGCTCTACGGGGCAAGTTTGCCACCTTGGAGGCCATAGTCCTGCGCCCCCCATTGGCGGCAAGCCAGCCAGCCTCGGGCCAGCGAAAGGCGGCGTCATACGCCGCCACCGCAGCTGCCACAGCCGGACCAGCCTCGTCGGGGCCGACCAAAGGTGGGGTGGCTACACAGGCGGCGAGGGCCCCAGCCAAGGCGGTGGAGGCCCTGGCCAAGGCGTCGGGGGCCCCGGCGAAAGCGAAAGCGGCGGCTGCTCCAGCCAGGGCGGCAAGGGCCCCGGCCAAGACTGCGGGGGCCTCGGCTAAGGCGGCGAAACGGCCGCCCCCACCACCTTCTGAATCTCCTCCGGCCGATGCCGGATGGCAAGTAGCCGGGGAGAAGAAAAAGGCTGGCAAGACGGCAAGGGCGGCCAAGAGAAAGGCGAGGCGGCAGCGGCGCAAGGAGCGAAGCGTCGCAGATAGGCTCCGCGCCCCGAAATCCGCAGCTGTAGTGATTACACTACAGCCGGAAGCGGAAAAGAAGGGCGTGTCCTATCAGCACGTGCTCGCCAAGGTGGATGCGGCGGTTGATTTAAAGGAGACTGCCAATGGGGTCAGGCTAAAGATCACCGCGACCGGGGCCAGGATGCTGGAGATCCCCGGTGCGAACAGCGGCCCGGCGGCGGACGCTCTGGCCAATAGGCTCAGGGCGACCCTCAATCCGGAGGAGGCCCGAGTGTCCAGGCCCACCAAACGCGCTGACTTGCGCATCCGGGGCCTGGACGACTGCGTGACGGCGGAAAAGGTGGTGGCCGCGGTCGCCAGGACTGGGGGGTGCTCTGCCGAGGAGGTGAGGGCAGGCACCATCCACCCTGACTCCACGGGGATGCGAGCCGTAACGGTGAGCTGCCCCGTGTCGGCGGCCAAGCTTATAGCCGGGGAGGGCCGAAGGCTTCTGGTGGGTTGGGTCTCCGCGCAGGTCAAACTGCTGGAGCCCCGACCTATGAGGTGCTTCCGCTGCCGTGTGGGCGACCACGTGGGAGCGAAGTGCACCTCGGAGGTGGACCGCAGCGACCACTGCTTCCGTTGTGGTCAGCCCGGTCATAAGGCCGGCTCGTGCAATGCCGCGCCGCACTGCGTCGTATGTGCGGCGGCTGGCAAGCCGGCCGATCACCGGGCTGGGAGCAAGGCCTGCGCTCCACCCGCCAAAGCCAGAGGCAAGGGCAAGCCCTCCGCCACCGCCGTCACCGCCGCAGCCGCCGCCACTACTGCCGCCGCCGCTGCCGCATCCACCACTGTCGTCGTCGCCGCCGTTGCCGCCGCGGCGGTGCCCTCACAGGGGGCTAGGGAGGGGGTCGAAATGGAGTGTCAATAACGGCCCCATTACGCCTCCTCCAGGCGAACATCAACCACTGCGCCGCCGCTCAGGATCTGTTGCTCCAGAGCATGGCGCAGTGGTCGATTAACATCGCCGTGGTCGCTGAGCCGTACTTTGTCCCGCCCAGGGATGACTGGGTGGAGGACCTGAGCGGCTCAGTGACCCTCATTTCGTCGGCCGCCGCTGGTACCCCGTCCCTCGAGTCTGTCAAGAGAGGACGGGGTTGCGTGGCAGCACGGTTCGGGGAGATTGTCGTGGTAGGGGTATACTTCTCCCCGAACCGAACTCTCGCCGAGTTCCACAACTCCCTTGTGGAGTTGAGAGTCGTCGTCGTCGGGTTCGGTTCCCTCCCCGTGTTCGTCCTCGGGGACTTCAACGCCAAAAATCTGGCTTGGGGTTCCCGCTTTACGGACACACGGGGCAGGATGGTGGAGGACTGGGCTCTGGAGACAGGCCTGGTCGTCCTAAACCGGGGTTCTGTCCCCACGTGTGTGCGGATGCGGGGTGAATCAGTGGTGGACATCTCGTTCGCCAGCCCCGCTCTGTCGCCGCGTGTAATCGACTGGCGCGTCATAGAGGAGGTGGAGACCTATTCCGACCACCGGTACATCCGGTTTGACGTCTCCACCCAGACCTCGAGCGCGCCGGTCCGACAGGCCCCGAGTGGTCCGCGGTGGGCGCTGAAGCGGCTGGACCGGGAGCTCCTCCTGGAAGCCTCGATCGTGCAGGCCTGGGTGTCATCACCGGACAGGCCTGCCGACATTAACGACGAGGCGGAGTGGTTCCGGGAGGCCATGTCCAATATATGTGACGTGGCAATGCCCCGAGTCCACCCTGGACGCGCTTCGCGCCAGGTGTACTGGTGGTCGCAAGAGCTGGAAGCTCTACGCAGGGCGTGCGTTGCTGCGCGACGCCGGTACGCCAGGCACCGCAGGCTCCGTATCCGTCCTCCGGATACGGAAGCCATTCAGGCGGAGCTGTACGAGGGGTACAGAGCGGCGAAGACCGCCCTCCAAGCGGAGATCCTGCGGGCCAGGGCACTGGCCCGCGAGGAGTTGCTGGAGACTCTGAACAGAGACCCGTGGGGACGCCCATATAAGATGGTGCGGGAGAAACTCCGCCCATGGGCTCCCCCGCTGACGCAGAGTCTCCGGCCCCAGCTTGTGGAGGACGTGGTGAGCGCTCTGTTCCCTTCAAGAGGGGAACATACGCCCCCCGCCCATGGCTCCGCCCATTGCGGTGCCCGATGCGGACCACACCGCCGACGACGACGACGATGCTCCGGAGGTGACCGAGGTAGAGATGAGAGTGGCGGTACGCAGGATGAGTGCGAGGAATACCGCCCCAGGACCCGATGGCATACCCGGAAGGGCCTGGGTCCTGGCCATGGGGACTCTCGGGCCTCGACTGAGAGGGCTCCTAAGCGCATGTATGGAGAGGGGCCAGTTCCCACTTTGCTGGAAGACTGGGAAACTGGTCCTCATCAGGAAGCCGGGGCGCCCAGCGGACTCTCCGTCCGCCTATCGGCCCATTGTGCTGCTCGACGAGGTGGGCAAGCTCTTTGAAAGAGTCATTGCAGACCGCCTCGTCGGGCAGCTGGTGCGAGTGGGGCCGGATCTGGCGGACGGCCAGTTCGGTTTCCGCAGGGGGCGCTCTACGGTGGACGCCATCATGCGCGTGCGGGCCCTCACGACAGGGGATGCTGTGGCCCGGGGTGGGGTCGTCTTGGCGGTGTCTCTAGACATCGCCAATGCCTTTAACACCCTGCCCTGGAGTTGCATCAGGGAGGCACTTCGGTATCACCGGATGCCGACCTACCTCTGTCGTGTGGTCGAGGCCTATTTGACAGACAGGGCTGTCATCTACCCCGGTCACCAAGGAGAGTGGAACCGGCGAGAGATGTCGTGCGGTGTCCCACAGGGATCGGTCCTGGGGCCGCATCTGTGGGACATCGGATATGACTGGGTGCTGCGCGCCGACCTCCCTACTGGCGTCAGCGTCGTTTGTTACGCTGACGACACGCTGGTCCTGGCGCAGGGGAGGTCGTACCAGGCGGCGGCCGACTTAGCGACACTCGGGGTTGCGACAATCGTCGACAGAATCCGGCAGCTGGGACTCGAGGTGGCCCTGCACAAGTCCGAGGCCATGGGTTTCTATGGTCCTCGTAGTGCGCCACCGTCGGGTTCCCAGGTATTGGCGGGAGGGGTTCACATCGGCGTCGAGTCGACGATGAAATATCTGGGACTCGTCCTCGATAGCCGGTGGAACTTCGTGGAGCATTTCCGACGTTTGGCTCCCAGGCTGGACCGGGCCGGGGCTGCCTTGAAGCGGCTCCTGCCCAATCTGGGAGGTCCAAACGCCTCCTGCCGGAGGCTCTACGCGGGGATCGTGCGGTCCATGGCCCTTTACGGGGCGCCGGTGTGGGCGCCTTCATTGAGGCGGCAGCCAGGCCGCCGGCTGAACGCGTCCCAAAGGGTCATGGCCATCCGGCTGGCCCGAGGATACCGCACGGTCTCCTGCGAGGCGGCGAGCCTCCTTGCCGGAGTACCGCCATGGGATCTGGAGGCAAAGGTCCTCGCGCACATTTGGGAGTGGCGCGAGGAGGCGAAGCGCCGGGGCTTAACTCCGATGCCGCAAGAAGTCGCGGCACAGCGGACAGAGCTCCGGCGGGATCTCATGGCGGAATGGAGACTGCGATTGTCGCAACCCAGCGCTGGGCACGCCACAATTGAGGCGATAAGACCCCTCTTTGAGGAGTGGCTAGAGAGGCGCCACGGCGTCCTCACCTTCCGCCTGACGCAGGTACTCACCGGACACGGCAGTTTCGGGAGGTACCTGTTCAGGATAAAGCGGGAGGAAACGCCCGGGTGTCGTCACTGTGTGGATCGCCCGGAGGACACGGTGGAGCATACGGTGGAGGTCTGCCCGGCTTGGGCAGGGCATCGCCGTGTCCTCGTGGATGCGATCGGCGGCGGTGATCTCTCGCGTCCGGCCCTGATTCGGGCCATGCTACGGAGCGAGAGGAAATGGGAGGCCGTCACCTCTTTCTGCGAAGCAGTAATTCTCGCGAAGGAGGAGACGGAGCGCGTGAGGGAGAGGCAAATTTCGCGCCCTCGCGCCCCTAACCGCCGCAGCAGGAGACGCCCTGGGCGTCGGGAATCGCAGGAAGATTTCCGGCCACCGTAGGCGCGGGCTTGCGGACGGTGAGCAATGGGTAGCTCGCCGTCCGATAAGGACCAAGCCCGGGTCGACGGCGCGTTGTGTTCCACGCGCGCCTCAAAGAAATGTCAGCAGAATTGACGGGGTCCGCTAGGGCCAATGCCAATGCCGGGGGTTCGAAGAAAACCGATAGGGAAATCGTGGCCCCCGGCAACATGGCATAGGAAGGAACACGGGTGGGTTTTAGTCAGTAAGAGTCTGACACGCCCTCCCGCTCCACCCAGAGCGGGAGAAGTTATTTGATAATTTCCCACCCAAAAAAAAAAAAAAAAAAAAAAAAAAGGTTCGGAAAACTTCGAGTACATTTGAGATTTTTGCCACTAAAACTGGTTGTCATGCTCATGCTGTACAAAAATATGTAAGTTGTTTTATACTTTTTAAATTATTTCTTATACTCGTAATTTTTTTGGTATATCCAAAATCAATATAAGCACTAAATTCAATAAAACTATAGTTGTACTCAGTTAGTCGTAAACTGTTCTCATAAAGTTGAAGCGAGTTCATAAGCTGCGGCGCACACGACACTAAAATAGTTACGATCGGTGCACGTGTCGCAGGCGACGCGACAGTGTGCACTAACTCTTACCTCACTCGCAAGTAAGTACTATAAAATGGCTTTTATTTGTTCGAATATATTTGTTAACGATTTTATAGTTGGTTGATTGTTAGTTTGCAATGTGCTCAGTTTGTTACCATGTAATCATTAAAACTTTATAGTTTCTGCGAAATAGCAGAACTCATTCAACATTCTGTGTACCTATTTCAATTTGAATAAGGAACTTAATATTTTCGCTAAACAATTCCCTCAAAATATTTTGCACACATCAAGTAGATATTTGTAAACGTGGTTGACATTGCTGCAAATAAAACAAAGGAAAGATATTTATTATAAAATTAAATAAGAACGGATGACTAGATTTTTTTTAAATGATTCAATAATTTGTCGAATAATTGTTCACCTTTTAATAAGAATGTTGTGCATGCCTTTATGTGATGTATTTACACAGTACTCAAGACTTGTGATACGTATTGTAACTACCCTTGTAAATATGTCGTTGGTGTGCCGTGCTTAGTAAATAAATAAATTATCTCGTGTATCGTATAAATAATGACATCGTTTCTCCTGATCTTATGCAAATAGATGATCGCTGCACGTTTTTCTCTTCATACAAAAAAATGTGGGAAAAAGTGCGTAAGTTTGAACTTAGTTCGGTATGAGTTACGTGCGAAGTGTGCACGAGTGTCATTATTATATCGTGTTTCTTATCAAAATGATAATAAAGTGTGTCAAGTATTGCTCGACCTCTAAGTTGATGTGCTTATTATAATTTTGTAAAAACGGGTTAAAATGTTTCGAGAATAATAAATTAATAGATCGCGTGATATCGCTATTATTAAAATGTTATCCTCATACTATGTTAACATGATGTTACTGATACATAAACTGACGCCTGACTTCAGAAGTTAGTTTTACGTATTTTTAGAAGATTTCAAAATCTTTAGTTTACTTCAAATACTATACCCGACATTGTTTTCAAATTTTGTCAATACGAAAAATACACTTGATATGTAACCTATGACACCTATGACAAGCTCCCTTTTTTTCTAAACTACGGTCAAAAAAAGACATTTATCATTCTTCTTTCGGCGTGAAACCAATAAACAAAGCCATCCATCAACAGACGTTTACGCAAATACGGCGTAGCGCGTAGCACCCGCTACGCATGCAAACGCGACGAGCCGTACGAGTGCACTAGTGATCACCCGCGACGTCACTCACGGGAAGCTACGTCGGCGTCTCTCAGACGTACATTATTCATCAACCAGGTGCATTTCACGGGTGAATTTTATGAGAGTTTAATGATCGCGCTTTATCGTTAAGATAAACATAGAAATAAAAAGGTAAGTTTTTGTGAATACCATTCAATTCAATTAAAAGATAACTAGGTACCTTGCTTAGCCTTTTACCAACTATGCTGGGGTCGGCTTCCAGTCTAACCGGATGTAGCTGAATACCAGTATTTTACATGTAGCGACTGCATAACTGACCTCCAAAACCCAGTTATTGAGTAACACGATAACCCTTAATAAGACTGGTTGCCAGACTTCCGGGCTTCTGACGACCCTTTCTGTGCGGTCAAAAAAATAACATACCTACTGTTTGCCAGAGGACGATACTTTTGCAATAAATAAAGATTATTCATTGCACATTTGCACAAACAGACACTTCCATATCATATTGTAATAGAGAAGGTCCACATTGAGCAGTGGAGAGCACGCACAACGCGCTGCGTGCCTGCGCGTACAACGGTACGAATAATAAATTGTTCAGACTTATAGCCGCAGACGTCGAGGTGATGCGATGCAGAGCAGTCTATGAAAGGAAGTACTTAGGTATGATTTTATATGCAGTCGAGATGACCATACACTGCTTTGCTTTGAGAATATGAATAAAAAAACAGCCCTTTTCTGTAGACAACGTTACAAACGTGACGGGCAGCATCATCAACTTCCATCGCTCTTCAATCCTCAACCTTCCTTTTTCTTCTTCCATAACGCAATAATAATACGGGATAGTTAAGGCAAGACATTTTCACAGAAATATGATCTCAGTAATGACTATATTGTTTCCTTCTACTTCTTCCCATCTCTTATCACCACGACTATTCTTGCCATCATTACCTGTACAGGCCTAATGACATAACCTCCGCATTTACGTATCATCGTGAGAACTAGTGACGTCCTCGTACTGATCATATCACGTAGGGACGTGCCTACAATACGACGGTATTATAATTATATGGCGGCACTTACCGATCTTATCGTGGGTTTGTTTGGGATTTTAATGGTTTTTAGAGGTTGTATGGGCTGTGTGGTGTGTGGGGCTGTGGGCGTGGTGTTGTACTGGCTTGTGGTGCTTAAAAAGTTCTACTTATTTATAAAAAGGTTGCTAGGAAGGCCTTTTTTTAAATACCTATTTCCTAAAAGGGGCTTTCTTATTATCTTTTAGACTTTTGCTTCTCTTACTTCGTAAATCTAACTGAAAACTAAACGTCGCAAGTAAGGGATATGCTCATTACTTAACAAATTTACGTTTTAGGTGAGATATGGCCTGATTACGTTTAAAATGGAAATGGGCAGGACACATCGCCCGCTCCTCTGCAGACAGATGGGTCAAGCGAGCAACCATTTGGAAGGGCCCTGGAGGTCCTGGAGCAAAAAGAAAAAAGGGCAGACCAACAGCTCGCTGGGTCGACGACATACCAGAAGTAGCAGGAAGAAACTGGGTGAAAACAGCTACTGACAGGAAAAAATGGAGGCAACTGGAGGAGGCCTATACCCGAAAGGGGCCATGACATATTTAGCTTATAATATTTATACTTAATGTACTTTTTTTCTAACGGTAACCGATGTTTTGGATTAATAAAGGCTTTATTATTATTATTATATGGCCTGATTGTTATTTAATAACTTGAGAGGTATCGTAAGAAAACCAAACCTGGCCTTTATTCTGAAATCATCAACTGGAAGTGATCATCCCATTATACCAGTGAATCCTTTGAAAAACTTGTAAAAAAAAATCTATAGATATGAGAAGCGGCTTTTGTAATACTGTGGGACAATTTATGACTGAAATTAATTCACAAATGACTGACTTTCCGTGCCTAATAAACAATGTAAAATATTAAATTAATGTATGAGCATTGATTTAAGTATCAATTACACGTTTTATTGCCACGATCTTCTAATAAATGTAGCTATTATGTCGTCATTGACGCATTGACGTCGGAACATAACATCTGTTTTAATTATTCAGTTTCCCGCGCGAATTATCAATCAATAATTAATAACGGAGATGTGATGGTATTCTTACTAAGTATTTCCTGTTTATTATTTATAATAAACCAGATCTCAAAATGTAAGCCACGTTAACTCAATTAAAGTTTTTCAATTTCCTTTCTCGAAAGTATCTGTTTTACTTTAATGACAGTATTTGATGTCCATACTGAAATAAAAGTGATTGTAGGTATTACAGCGAGTGCCGCAGTTGGTAACATTTATGAAACAGGGCATAACAATCTAAACACACATCGTAACATTCCGCACTCCCCAAAAGGGCATGCTAGTAACCTGCATACCTAGCTACCCATAGGTACGCCACTATCTGCCAGTACTGGCCAGTGCCCAGATACTTGCACGTACCACTGTCACGAGCCTCACCTCACGTCGGCAACACCACTTTTTGTGCAAGCGTGATAATATGGGCCTTGTCACTTTAACATCTATTAGGAAATCTAACACTTGATTTTGAACTTTGTGCTTCACTGTTTAAGATCGATTCTGGATAATCTAGGGTACCTAGATCTTAGAATGTGTTGTTCCCAGTTGTGCCCCTGATAGACTGATAATAAAGGTTGGTTGAAGATCAGGAGTTATCACACTTATCACAGTAACAACAGATAATGTAGTGAAATTCAAGGTGTTTGTAGAGTTTGCAGACGAGCCGCGATCGTGTTGGGTTCAGGTTTACTTTGTTTATAGGAAATGTGTAGAAAATAACACCACTTCTGTTATTTGTGATAAACAGTTGTACGTTTTTACCTGACGACTTTATGAATCTCAAAGTTTATGTATTATTCTTCTTGTAAGTTCTAAAGAACTGATTTTAGCTTAGGTAGGTATTAGGCTTCAATGTTCACGAATTCGTTCCGGAAACGATTCGTCGATGACGAACGTAATGATATTTATTTGAAGAATGAGAGGCATTTAATCACCCTTCACAAATCTTCATTACTTGACGGCGCCTAAAAATAAAGAAGCTCTGAAGCTCTTCACGTCAAGACCTTCTAAATCTTCTCAAGAACTTGTATAATTAGTAAGTCACATTACCAATAAAGACATAAATCACTGATAATGAACTCATCACGATTCCTTCCTGTACATGACACGGCTTTACTAACGTATGGGGATACTTCTCACTCCATATATAACAGAGAACATCTTTATCTGCCACCAAATGACCACTATGTATCACTAGGCCCATTATTGTGACAGACCCACGTTCACCGTGTGCAAGTAGGCCTAACGTGTGGAGCATCCATCTAATCAAAATGCCATTAAATTCTATTAATACATAGTGAGTTTGTGTTTCTAAATACTTAAACTATCTTATGTTAAAACAGTAAAGAATAAATTACTTGAATAAAAACAGGGAACTTAGAACTAACTTAATAATGCTGTCAGAATTTGTTAAACAGTGAACTAAATATTAGAGAAAATAAATTTTCCGGTTGTAAAGTTAAGTTTGTAAGCTTTTAAGTTAAATTGTAATGTAACTAACACATTGTAATCTCTACTACCCACACAATAAGGTATGTATTAGCTTGTTACTGACCCTCTCACAGTAGAATATATGATTCCACTTAAGATTGATAACTAGTCTTGGTTTTAATTCGTTAACGCTCATTATGGCCACCCTGGCCACTACACCGACGTCGATAGGAATTTAATTACTATCCAAAAATAATTGACTAAATAACATCAATTAATCGGCAAGAGATAATGTTCCTACTAAGTTAATTAATATAAATCATACGTTGGTAAATTATTTCAAATTGAATCTTAATAACCATCATTGTAATTTCGAAGTTTTTGAATTGTTTTTAGTTAATTTGACTGAAGTCTGACTAAAACTTCAGTAAATGCACTTTAAGTTGTGGGGTCGTGGGCCGAGGCGAAAGCGAGGCACACATTCTTAAGTCCATCAATGCCTGGTTGCGGCCAAGGCTTGTATAATACTTTTCTCAAACAATGCGCGGCAATTCAAACTAACTAAATTAATTATTTCAGAATCAATGACGAACAACGATATAATTTTTCACGCGCCAATACATATAATTTCATTTGTCTCTTCTTTACTTCGTGTCCATTTGCACACACTAGGCATTACTGGGTAACAGCCAATAAAAGTTCCACAAAGTATCCCGAATCCGGTGCGTGCATGAGCTCTCCACGGATTTAATGGCCCGCCCTTATCTTGACAATAATGACTTATAAAAAGTTAAGTGTCTTATCAGCAACAGAGTCATCCCTCAGGCGACTAAAGGTATGCGCCATTTTTTATTATGAAAATACAGCGCTGAAAGAATTGGTACCTATTGGGTTTTTCAATCAGGAATTTCTCAGTAGCGGCCTTGAGTCTGGATTTGTGCCCGATTGATGGCAATAGGCTCGCCCCCTATTACATGGGACTTAAACATAACTGGCGAAATGTAGGTGTAGGTCCTGGTACACGTACGACCTGGTACGGGAATGACTTCATTTTATGTAAATATCCTAATGGTTCCTTGCAATTGTAACTTGTTGCGACACCTTCCCTTCGTTACACTGTACCTCATTAGTTATTAATCACCGTCATCATTGAACAGCCTATTTGTAACTCATAACCTTAAGTTATTAAGCAAGTAATACACAAAAAAATACAATAGAAGTGGATTGTCGCGAACTCGTACACGGTGTGTTGCCACACCAAGTGCCGAGCACAGGCAACACGCCGTGTCCGAGTTCGCGACAAGTCTATCGTCATCCTGAGGATGCCTCGTTGCGGGGTTCTGTCCCCACGTGTGTGCGGATGCGGGGTGAATCGGTGGTGGACATTTCGTTCGCCAGCCCCGCTCTGTCGCCACGTGTCATTGAGTGGCGCGTCATGGAGGGGGTGGAGACCTACTCCGATCACCGGTACATCCGGTTTGACGTCTCCACCCAGACCTCGAGCGCGCCGGTCCGACAGGCCCCGAGTGGTCCGCGGTGGGCGCTGAAGCAGCTGGACCGGGAGCTTCTCCTGGAAGCCTCGATCGTGCAGGCCTGGGTGTCATCACCGGACAGGCCTGCCGACATCAATAACGAGGCGGAGTGGTTCCGGGAGGCCATGTCCAATGTGTGTGACATGGCAATGCCCCGGGTCCATCCTAGACGTGCTTCGCGCCAGGTGTACTGGTGGTCGCAAGAGCTGGAGGCTCTGCGCAGGGCGTGCGTAGCTGCGCGACGCCGGTACGCCAGGCATGGCAGGCTCCGTATCCGCCCTCCGGATACGGAAGCCATCCAGGCAGAGCTGTACGAGGGGTACAGAGCGGCGAAGACCGCCCTCCAAGCGGAGATCCTGCAGGCCAGGGCACTGGCCCGAGAGGAGATGCTGGAGACTGAACAGAGACCCGTGGGGACGCCCATACAAGATGGTGCGGGAGAAACTCCGCCCATGGGCTCCCCCGCTGACGCAGAGTCTCCGGCCCCAGCTTGTGGGGGACGTGGTGAGCGCTCTGTTCCCTTCTAGAGGGGATCATACCCCTCCGCCCATGGCTCCGCCTACTGCGGTGCCCGATGCGGACCACACCGACGACGACGATGCTCCAGAGGTGACTGAGGAAATGAGAGTGGCGGTACGCAAAATGAGTGCGAAGAATACCGCCCCAGGACCCGACGGCATACCTGGAAAAGCCTGGGTCCTGGCCATGGGGGCTCTCGGGCCTCGACTAAGGGGGCTCCTAAGCGCATGCATGGAGAGGGGCCAGTTCCCACTTTGTTGGAAGACGGGGAAACTGGTCCTCATCAAGAAGCCGGGGCGCCCAGCGGACTCTCCGTCCGCTTATCGGCCCATTGTGCTGCTCGATGAGGTGGGCAAGCTCTTTGAAAGAGTCATTGCGGACCGCCTCGTCGGGCAGCTGGTGCGAGTGGGGCCGGATCTGGCGGAGAGCCAGTTCGGCTTCCGCAGGGGGCGCTCTACGGTGGACGCCATCATGCGCGTGCGGGCCCTCACGACGGGGGATGCTGTGGCCCGGGGTGGGGTCGTCTTGGCGGTGTCTCTAGACATCGCCAATGCCTTCAACACCCTGCCCTGGAGTTGCATCAGGGAGGCACTCCGGTATCACAGGATGCCGACCTACCTCTGTCGTGTGGTCGAGGCCTATCTGACGGACAGGGCCGTCATCTACCCCGGTCACCGAGGAGAGTGGAACCGGCAAGAGATGTCGTGCGGTGTCCCACAGGGTTCGGTCCTGGGGCCGCATCTGTGGGACATCGGATACGACTGGGTGCTGCGCGCCGACCTCCCTAGCGGCGTCAGCGTCGTTTGTTACGCTGACGACACGCTAGTCCTGGCGCAGGGGAGGTCGTACCAGGCGGCGGCCGATTTAGCGACACGCGGGGTTGCGACAATCGTTGACAGGATCCGGCAGCTGGGACTCGAGGTGGCCCTGCACAAGTCCGAGGCCATGGGTTTTCATGGTCCTCGTAGTACGCCACCGTCGGGTTCCCAGGTATTGGCGGGAGGGGTTCACATCGGCGTCGAGTCGACGATGAAGTATCTGGGACTCGTCCTCGACAGCCGGTGGAACTTCGTGGAGCATTTCCGACGTTTGGCTCCCAGACTGGACCGGGCCGGGGCTGCCTTGAAGCGGCTCCTGCCCAATCTGGGAGGTCCAAACGCCTCCTGCCGGAGGCTCTACGCGGGGATCATGTGGTCCCCTGGCCCTTTACGGGGCACCGGTGTGGGCGCGTTCATTGAGGCTGCGGCCAGCCCGCCGGTTGAACGCGTCCCAGAGGGTCATGGCCATCCGGCTGGCCCGAGGATACCGCACGGTCTCCTGCGAGGCGGCGAGCCTCCTTGCCGGATTACCGCCATGGGATCTGGAGGCAAAGGTCCTCGCGCACATCTGGGAGTGGCGCGAGGAGGCGAAACGCCGGGGCTTAACTCCGATGCCGCAAGAAATCGCGGCACAGCGGACAGAGCTCCGGCGGGATCTCATGGCGTCATGGAGGGTGCGATTGTCACAACCCCGCGCTGGGCACGCCACAATTGCGGCATTAAGACCCCTCTTTGAGGAGTGGCTTGAGAGACGCCACGGCGTCCTCACCTTCCGCCTGACGCAGGTCCTCACCGGACACGGCTGCTTCGGGAGGTTCCTGTTTAGGATAAGGCGGGAGGAAACACCCGGGTGTCACCATTGTGTGGATCGGCCTGAGGACACGGTGGAGCATACGGTGGAGGTCTGCCCGGCTTGGGCGGAGCAACGCCGTGTCCTCGTAGAGGCGATCGGCGGCGGTGATCTCTCGCGTCCGGCCCTGGTTCAGGCCATGGTACGGAGCGAGAGGAAATGGCAGGCCGTCACCTCCTTCTGCGAAGCGGTAATGCTCGCGAAGGAGGAGGCGGAACGCGTGAGGGAAAGGCAAATTTCGCGCCCTCACGCCCCTAACCGCCGCAGGAGGAGACGCCCGGGGCGGGAATCGCGAGCCGATTTCCGGCCACCGTAGGCGCGGGCTTGCGGACGGTGAGCAATGGGTAGCTCGCCGTCCGATAAGGACCAAGCCCGGGTCGACGGCGCGTTGTGTTCCACGCGCGCCTCAAAGAGATGTCAGCAGAATTGACGGGGCCCGCTAGGGCCAATGCCTGCCGGGGGTTCGAAGAAAACCGATAGGGACATCGCGGCCCCCGGCAACAGGGCAACCGAAGGAACACGGGTGGGTTTTAGTCAGTAAGAGTCTGACACGCCCTCCCGCTCCACCCAGAGCGGGAGAAGTTATTTGATAATTTCCCACCCAAAAAAAAAAAATTTTTATGACTCTTTAGAAATAGGTAAGCGGAATAGGTTACTAAATATATCCACGTCTATTTTATTTTATAATGGATTTCCGCAAGGTCACGCCTGAATCAATTACTTAGTGTAATACACTATAACTTGTGTCAATGAGCGGCCTGTCGCACTTTATTAAGCTAGTTGTTAAACTTTTTGTTCACTGTACATAGTTACGTAGAACAATAAAGCTGACAGTTCAAAGATTCTTCCAGCACAGAGAGCCAATAGCACACTAGAGTGATGCTTTATGTTGGACGAGAACCTTAAGAAACTGAAGCTGGCTTCCTTTAAGAGCGTTTATCCTAAAAGTTGGTAACGTCGCAAATAGCTGTCAAATATATTTGACAGCTATTTGCGACGTTACCTTACCAGTTTTGATTAATTTGGCAATATTACTGTATAGAAATAAGAAAAATGGCTAACTAGCGAACTAGAATATTAATTATGAAATGCAATAAAATAATATAGTTACACCGAATATTTAGTCATAGATGTAAAAAAGTATTTGGAAACTTTCCAAATGCCTTTTTATACCTAAAACGGTTACAACATCAAATTCAGTGTTATAATTGTTATAGATTATTGTTAATATTCTTGTTCGCTAGTTAGCCACATTTCTTAATTCCATACAGTATATTGCCAAATTAATCAAAACAGCGAAATATTTGACATCTATTTGCGACGTTGCCCACTTTCAGAATAAACGCTCATGAGTAAGTGGCTTCATAAGACAACCATAGTTTTTGTTTACCCTAAACCTGAAACGGGCCAATTTAATTATCATTAAAAAAAACTGCTTTATATTCACGTAAATACATTTATGTTCACGTAAATCGACAACATATATGGAACGGCAGATTTTTGTCGGGATTTCAGGTTTTATCACACAGTAAAAGAAGATTGATGATTGGTGTGATTTAAAAGAAGATGTAGTGACAAAAATTGAAAAGGGTATGCTGAGATGGTTTGGGCATGTTGAGAGGATGAATGAAAGGCGACTAACAAAATGTATTTACGAGGCTAATGTGAAGGGAAAGGCCGGGCGGGGACGCCCTAGGAGGACATACACTGACCTTATTGGTGATGTTCTTCAGAAAGGCCAGGTGCGTAGTACTCGCAACCGGCGTGCGTGTATGACCAGATGTATGAACGTAAACGAGGCAAAAGAAGTATGTAAGGATCGTAGCAGGTGGCGTTCTGTAGTTTCTGCCTACCCCCATGGGAAGAAGGCGTGAGTTTATGTATGTATGTGTAAAAGTACATATTAATGAAACGCTAATGGATAAACATGTTACAATGTTTTAAGTTTAGGAAGAAACAAAAGTAGACGAAGTTCTACAGTTTAGCCTACAGAAATATTGGACTCTTTGGCTCCTTACTCCACACTCTAACATCTAAGGGTACACTAGTCATCTGTTTCAGTTAGAGAGACTAAGTTGTGAGAGGTCATAACCTAGCTAGACGACACAGACATTACGGCATTAGGAAATTATAGTAGACTAATAAAATAGAGCAGTCGTATATCTGTAATACTAGTCACTAGTTAGCTGATAGTCCATTACCCTTTCTAAGTAGTTTACCTTCGTCCGGTTCAATATTGATCCGGTCACGGAGGGAAATGTTAAAACTTGTCTTAACTGTATTACCTCATATTAAGTTAATTAAATAAAATGAATATTATGATCATGTCTCAAACAAAATTGGACAAGTTATTAAATAATATGAGTCCTGAAACCGAAGACCTTTCGTAGATACCAATCATAACAACTTACGTAACAGGCACTAATTACTAAAACTTCAATTAATTATACTTACCGCAATTACATGGTTTTGGATCACACAATGATAAACCTAATCCTGTCGAAAATAAGGGTCAAGTGCGGTGTATGTTGCGTTTGTAAGAGATCGCTATCGATGGAGTCATCTGGTCGTCATGGCAACGGTAACACGAGTTCTGAATTCGAAGTTTGGAATTCGGAACGTGCTCTGAACGGTATACGCAACTAAACATTTTTGATACTTTACACTTTTCTAAGCAAGTTTTATTCTTAAAAATAGCTTAAGAACAACAAATAAATTCTCATTCATACCCACCCACTTAACGTAGTTGTTCTTACTTTAAGCAATTGAACTCCCACATCAGTTGATCTGAGCAAACCCATGAATACTGCAAGCACTATCGCAGCATTAATAGAACACATTTGCAATAGAAATTAAATAAGTCAGCCATAAACATCGCTTGCTTTTAATGGATAATTTAGTAAATAATGTTGCTGTTTATACACTTTATGTTGCTCACAACTTAATTTTCTACGCGTAGAAAATAAAATGGCTCTTAAAGCCGGATGTCGTCGCATTTATTAATTGTTTAGCTTTAAAAAAACAAAACAATGCAATGGTCTTGTGGTTGCAAGCGCTACTGCTGAGTATGAGGTCCTGGGTTCGATTCCCGGGTCGGGCAAAGTGTTATTGGGTATTTCCATCTGGAATTTCTCAGTAGCAGCCCGGGGTCTGGATTTGTGCCCGGTTGATGGCAATAGGCTCGCTCCCTATTAGGTACATGGGACTTAAACATAATTGGCGAAATGTAGGTGTACTATAGGTACACCTCTGCCTAACCATTCAGGGATTACAGTCGTGATGCTACGTTATGTTAACTCAATGCAACCATCAAGACTGTTTTATACGTCGCGTCGTTCCAAACAGAGTGATGCGTTCAAAGTGTGGAACAAGGAACAAGTCACGTCTGTGGGTTTCAATATGTCCGCCAGAAGACAGCCGACACAGACACGCAGACGGAGGAAGGAGGTACTGGAATTACGAGAACAGCCTGTTCTACACGTGTCAGTGAGCTTTCGGTAACTCGGTTCGATTAAATACTACACGCTGTACCTATGTATACGCAAAGAATATTGGTTCGTTTCGTTGTACAGATTACACGCTTTTCAGTGTTTAGCTAATCTGTGGTTTAGCCCTTCGATAGTTTAAAATAATTTTAAAAAGTAGAATACGGTAATCTTGCGTTTTTTTGATGAGCGTAGGGTAAATTAGTACACTCTATATTTTTTCGTTATTTTGTGAAGCAAACTCAAACTCAAACTCAAAGCATTTATTTCAAATAAACCAATTACAGGCACTTTTGAATTGTCAAGGGGTCGGTCAGTCAGAAAGATGAAGCTAGTTGCCCATTCCAAAGCGTAGTAGGTACCTATGGAGAAGAACGGGCAAGAAACTCCACGGACACTCTTTTAAATCAGAATATGGTTACAAAATATTGGTTACATCATTCATGTTGAAGTTATACATGTGAGAACGATGCAGAACGTTAAAAGCGTCCGTAATAGAAAATAAAACAAATAATACAATTCAAAATTAAATTAAAATAAGCCATGGCAGCTAAGAGATGACCAGTCCCTACTGACAGCATATTACGGTATCGGTTTCTTATAATATATACTTAAGTTTAGTTATTTCGTTTATGAAGAAGTTAAACATAGTTATATTAATATACCCAAAAGGCCATCGAGTATATACTTTATTTACAAGTAAATTATTGCTCACATACAAATTAAATAAATTATTGCTCACATACAAGTTAAATAATAACTTTTAAATGTAGTTGTAAAGTATCTAAATACTAATATTTCTTTTAAAAACACGAATATTCTTGTAATGTGCATTGTAATATAATATTTACGGTTATTCCTTTTTGAATAATCACATAAAATACATTGTAAGCGTGCGTTTTAAAATGTTTTGAATTTTAATTTTGTGTTAGTTCTCGCTCAACGTTATTTAAAATATCAAAGTTATTATAATAGTTAATGCATAGGGGCCTGGAGGTACTACAGGTATTAATGTGGAAAGTTAAAGAAATATGATTACGGTGCCTTTTAACATATTTCTTGAAGACGGGGACAGTATCTCAGATAGGGTAACTGAATTAGTGTTATTACCCTAATAAATACTGATCATAAAATCCTAAAATGGAATTTATAAAACGTATGTACAATTTACCCTATCTCGAACTGTTTTTGTGAACTAGTCCCCTAAATTCTACACGCTATAGATAAGAATTACTTTTTACTTTTTCCTCCAAAATTACTATTCTGATAACGGCGCCGGGAATGTCTGCACTTCCCACGAATCAATTAACAAAATCGTTTTTTTTATATTGGTATAGATATGAAGAGTTCAAGACTTTGGGTCAAAATAATTATCTTATACAGGTTATACGGTATCGACTGTTGAAGCAGTTTGTATCGAATTGTTGTAAACGTTAGATAAATGTTTTATTGGGTTTATTGTTATGTTTATAACGCTTGTTGGAGAAAAAGGGTGAATATTTATTTATTGTCCATCGGGTTATTGCTGTTTCCGTACTGTTTATTTCAGATACCTATAATTTTGTTGGAAAACAACTGCGAATTTCGAAGCATCCCGTTAAAAAAAAGTTAATAATTAGATATGATTAAAGTCTGATTAGAAATTAAGCGTAATTAATACATACATACATACTATAATTAAATAGTAACGAAGAATTTTTTCTGGAGGTCCGGATGTAGGTATGTTTCGGATTGGCGCAAAAACGGTTGAACGGATTTGGATGAAATTTGGAACACAGATAGTTTTTTAACCTGAATTTAACACAAATGACATAGTGTTAAAGTTAAACAGACTTTTAATCCCGGTAGTACCTACATTCCCGTGGGATACTTTCGGACATCGACGCGGGCGAAGCCGCGGGTAAAAGCTAGTCTAATTCTATAGGCACTACAACTGTAAATCCGTATATGGATAAAAATGCGAAATATCCAAAATGCCGCACGAGCTTTTTATATTTGAAGTAATTTATAAGCAACATGATTACGGGAAACTAGGTATCGATTTTGATGTCGGCAGCGGAAATGAGTGCAAACAATATTATTAACAAGATCGGTGCTTGAGAGGTGCTCGGGTATACTCGTGTCAAGTGTATTGAATACCTCCTCACCTTAAAAGGTAGGTATAATATTGTAGGCTTATTTATCAAAATTAGCCATTTAGAGACGACATACCTGTAATTATTTTTATGAAATATAGGTATTCATCGTAGGCGGAACTTTATGAGCACAAACTAAAAACAAGTTATGAGTATGACAATAAAATCGCTTCGGAAATTAATTAATTCGCCGCTTTGGCTTGTAAATGACACGCAGTGGTAATGAAGTGGCCATCTTATATTATGTTTATACTTACTTACTTTATTATAAGTTGCGCCCGCGCACGGCGCAGAGAATAAGTTATGAGATCAATAACTTAAACTTTATTGTTATTTATAATACTTACAATAAGACTCATCATTTACATAAAGTATAAGTTCATGAAACATATTTTCATAAAAATATGATTATAGGTACACTGGCAGAACCTTTTATACTATTTAAATTAACTAACAAACTACAAAAAAGTTTAAGGTAAAATAAATTGTATCTTAAGTTTTGGTTGGTTTGGTTTAGGTTTTGATGAGCCTAGTATTTCGAGGAGGTGTCATTAACGTAACTAGAAACAGAAATAATTATGTCTGACATCGTCAAACATTCTGATTAATTTGACTGAAGTGAAGATACTTACTTGGATGACGATGAAGAACCTTTATATATTCTACTCTAAGGAATGGCATGTAAGTAATCTACGAGTATGTGGCCTCTACATTAACTACCGAGCTACTAATAAACGGGTCAGTAATTAAAAGGGTATGCTCTTTTAAATACCTAGGTCACTTTCTTTCCGCTGACCTGAAGGACCATGTCGATATAGAGAGGGAGCGTAGGGCACTCGCCGTCCGGTGCAACATGTTGACCCGTAGATTTGCTCGATGTACGGATCTAGTAAAAATCACAATTTTCAAGGCTTATTGCCAGAGTCTGTATACGAGCAATCTATGGGTCAATTACACCAAAAGGTCGCTGGATGTCCTGCGCGTCCAGTACAACAATGGTTTCAGGATGTTGTTGGGACTTCCTCGCTACTGCAGCGCTTCGGAAATGTTTGCGCAAGCCCGTACTGACGGTTTCCATGCGATTGTTCGCAAAAAAACTGCTTCACTACTGAGAAGAGTGAGAGACAGTCACAACAGCATCCTGAGAACTGTAGCGGAGAGCTTTAGCTCTCCAATTGTAAAGCTGTTTGTGCAGAGGGTGATTGGTACTAACACTAGATAATAAGTTATTTTATATTATGTTACTAACACACTATGGACTCTGTTCCGAAATAAAAATCAATAATAAAATAATAATAATTAACATTTTAATATCAGGTTAACGATTTTATTCATAACCAACGTAACGTAATATCAAGCCTATCATCATATAAGTTGGGATCTTAATAAAATTTTATGATTATATCATATTAAATATTTCAGAATGAGCGCGCTGAGTCAGCGGGTCGTATCTATGTTAATGTTAAGATTAGGAATGATTAACATTAGCTGTCTTATCACTTTTCATAATTTATTAAGTATTTTGATACTTTAGGGTGGTTTTCGTTTTAGTTTAACAGCCAAAATGTTTGAGCATGAACATGCATTAGCATTATACTTGAGCTTTGTTTGATGTATATTTTGTACAGTTTTTAATAGTTTATTTGTTTGCAGAGCCCCTTTTCTTTCGATAAGGTTACAACGTCAAATTGTTCGGTAGAAGAACCACTGCCTTTTCCAAAAAGAACGTTCAACATCTAACTCAGTATCTGAATTTAAACACGGTTTTGGAGTTTTCTTTCAAAGTATCGACCATTTCATTGCAAATTGTAACTGAACATCGCTTGTGGCCGGCCTGACCCCTCACAATGACTATTTCAAATCACAAATTCGTCTTCCTACCATAAGAAAAGGCACGTGAAACGATTCATCTTATCGGTCCATCTGTCCCGTTCCGCCTCTTGCGTGTCGATCCTCCGCAGATAGACGAGGACTAGAGGAGAGAGGGGTCATCGGTACATCTCCAGTGTTTACCGAGACGCACGGTTTGATAACCGAGATTCAGATAACTTGGGTTCACGATTGTCGCTTGTTTTAGTCTCTTCGGCGCTTTGAAACGGGTGCTCCGGCCTTCAGTAACTTTTTTAAGGTCTGAAAGTAAATGATGAAGTTTTATTTGATGTACCTGAGTATGTAGGTGCGGTACATGGCCATTAAGAAGACAAAACGAATTTAAGACAGGAAGATATGAGCAATAGAGGCGATACGACGGTCTTCAACGCTGTAATTTTAAACAGCCGAATAAAGTTTTTAAATTTGAGAATTCTTATAGGCACGCTAATGGCGATGCTCTATTCAAACTGAATAAAACCGAAGATACCTATAGGTATTGCTTAGCCATGAAAATTCGCAAGAGACTCAAACATGAACTTGTATTCGAGAAATTAAGGCGTTTATTTAAATTCAATTTCCACGTTTCGACACTGCACCGAAAACCAACTCCTAATTCATCACCTTTCATAATAATGAAGCTTGTGGGCGTGCCAGTGCCAGTGTGTCCTACCTCCGGCAGGCGGCACGCGCCCGTCAGTGCGAGATGGATGGAGCGCGGTGAACAGGGGATGTTAATTGTTTACACTCCACCGGGGACTGGCCCCGAATGAAAGCATTATGAAAAAGATACAGAAAGCTGTTAACTAACGACGACGTGTTGTTTCGAAAATGTATTAAGTACTTACCTTTTATTTTATTTTATTTAACTCTTGAACAGAAAAATCTTTGCATTTTATACGAAAAACTGAAACGCAGATCATATCTGCAATATGACGTTGTTTATATGACTAAAAATCTTGTTAGGGTGTTATTTTAGAACTTAATTAATGACAAACTAAATAAAGTAAGTAATTATTGTAGCAACAGTCTTGTGAATTAGTAGGAAGACTTTGAATTCAGGACGTAGGTTGGAGACGCAAGTAACACCTACCTCTTTCTCATAAACATTCCTATGTAAAAACAAAGCCCATAGGGTCACCCCCGCTTCCTAACAAATATCCAACTTATCCATATTCTGGGGACCACCAGCAGGATTACCGGAAAGTCGTCCAATATTACCTCTAATGTAATACCAAAACAAAAGGAGATCGTCGCAGATGACGCGCCGACGTGCCAGCCCTACTGATTAGGAGCCCCTTATGTACAGGAAACTGCACGTCAGTAGTCACACTTGAAGCACCAAAACTGGCCTTACCGCTATGAAATAAGTGCGTTGTCTGTTACTATGGGCTTGGTTGACTGTACCCCCAGATAAAGACGTCTCTTATGGCTGGATTAAGATGCGATCGCGGCTTTAAACTCGGCAGTGCCGGATATTGGGCAAGAGATTGGATCCAAGCAGTCTTATTAACATGCAGGTGGATGGGGCTGTAAAAATGTGATAAGCTTTGTAGCTTGGCAAACGTTTAGAAAAGCGAAGGTAATGTGAAACCATTTTGAATTAATTTGTCATTCGTTTATTTTATACAAAGGAGCTTAATCCTAAGTGGATTAGCTGTTTTCAAATAAAAAGTATTATAATCCATAACTACATGCGGAAATGGCATTAATACAGTTTTAAAAACAACTTCGAAACTGGCTGAAAAGTCAAAAGCTCAGATACAATAGGTTTTTTTTTTCTCTACAGGTCTTTTTATGTATCTTAAATTTTATGATTCTAACCCATTATATTATTTGAGGCCATGGTCAAATAATATTTCCAGAAGCATCATTCACTGTCCTCACGGTCTAACCGTGGTCCATTCATTTTATCATGAAATTTCTTCATCCAGATTTCTAAACCCCTACTTTAAGACGTTTCATATCTCCATCCGTCTTTGAGACGCGTCATTGCGGGTCGCAGTAGGGACACCATGATTTGAAGGGTATGGGATTACGTCCCAAACACATTTTATGCAATAAAAAATCGTGAACTTGTTTTTTAGAATCCTTGGTATTGGAACCTTCCTGTACCTACTTCCTTTAATTTGACATGACTTAGTGCCTTTAACACATCATTGTATTTTCGTCTTAATCTACATACCTACTAGTTATCTGCTAGAACACTTAAGTAGTTAATATTCTAATTATCCCCCTGCCTATTTGGTCTAGTGGTCGCTGTGGGTGCCATTCCCGGGTCGGGCTGTGTTATTGTGTTTATCCATCTGGAATTTCTCATTAGCAGCCCGTAGTCTGGATTTGTGCCTGGTTGATGGCAATAGGTTCGCCCCCTATTACATTGAACTTAAACATAACTGGCGAAATGTGTGTGTAACTGTGTACCATAAGTACAAATCTGCCTTTACCTGCAAGGAATATAGGCGTGATGTTATGTTATGCTGTTATTCTAATTATCAACGATAAAATAACAATAGGTATATTCATCGCCTAATGACAGTGAACAGTCTCAGTGAAGAGTCCCATTTTTAACCGACTTCCAAAAAGGAGGGTTATATGTTCGACGCGTATGTTTTTTTTTTTTTTATGTATGTCCACCGATTTCTCCGTCATTTGAGGAGGGTATGCTCCCAAATTGGTCCCATATAAATTTTATTAACTTTGCTTGGGTAGTTTTTGAGTTGGCTACAAAATACGTATTTTTTTTCCCACTTAGTATGTAGATGATATGATAAGTTCCTGACACTGGTAGTAGGTACTGGTATTCGAATGTGTGTGGGGTAGGTACCACAACTAAAAAGTGAAAAATAAAAACTTTTTACAAAAAAAAACTACCGACTTCCAAAAAAAACACTACAAAGTGAAAAATAACTTTAATTTCGGAAGTCGGTGGCAAAAAAGGAAAACATAAAACCCAAGACACCGACTTCCGAAATTAAAGTAATTTTTCACTTTGTAGTGTTTTTTTTGGAAGTCGGTAGTTTTTTTTTGTAAAAAGTTTTTGCACATTATGTAGAACCATTCCTATATTTCTCAAAGCAGTCTTCCTAATTGTCTCTTCTTCCACGACTGCCTCGGCATCCTAACCACAAAGTAGCATAAACATCTGTCTGCTGGTTGACAATCAGGTCACGCGCGCGCCCTCTGCTGATCTACTCCAGTAACTGCCGCCATTCTTTTATTCCTCCCCCTCCCCATCGGAAAGTTGTATTGTTTCGTCTCTCGAATATTTTAACAGAAATGTATTATCGTTACGTAAGTGAGAGTGCAGGGAGGAAGATTTTATAAACAACCTTCGATATCGTTAGAGAGTTCAATTTTATTATGGGTTTAGTTCGATAAAAAAGTATTGTTGTTGCTCTGGGTAGAATATGAAGTAGAAATCAATACTTCTGATAACATGAGTGTCGGCGACCAGACCCCTGCAGCTCACTAGGGCGCAAGTAGCGTGCGGCCCTGCGTCATACAAGGCATAATAGTTTGTAAGTTTCTTGTAAAATGTTAATGTTTTAGATATGTTTCTAATTAGAATTTTAATTTTCAAACTATGACCCTATCTGTGCACAATAGCACAAGTAGCGGGTAGGCCGCGATGTTAGATTCATATAATATCGAAAGGTTTAAAGAATTTTATGTTTAACTTATAATTTAGTAATAAAATTACAGTTATTTGAGAAATTTCTATTAGATTCATATTAGATTTACGTCCAAATAGTAATCGGATGCTTGTTGAATATGTTGAATGTGTTTAAAGTAAATTTTAAGAAAAAATTCAAAGAGTTTAAAAATTGTCATAATTACGTAACTTGAAAACTCACTTTTTTGTTTATAGAGATATCTCTTTGATTTTAGTGTTGATCGAAAGGTCTAGACTCAAAACCTTTTTCCACGTTTGTTTGATAAAAATCGGTTCACAGAACAAGAAGATATGGTCATTTTTATGTATAAAATTTTACATTGCTAATAATTTCTAAATGGCTATTTAAAATAATGTAATTATTAAGTAATTAGTGTTTTTCTATGTACATTAGCATATAGAATAAGAATTTATAAGGTTGTAACAAAAAATAAAGTAATACTCATTTCCTGGAATTCGGCATGCACTAACAAAAAAAGTATAAAAGGAGGGCCATTTTTCGGGTAAATTCAGTCGCAGCCCAGCCACCGAAGAGGAAACATCAAAATAATAGTGCAAGCCGAAGTCTCAAGAAAATTGCAAGAATAATGATGTTTCATTTCGCCACCGTATAAGTCTCTGTGTGTCGCAGTATCCTGGTACGTATTCAGGGGTACGTGGGGTGTGTGCTAGCCAGCGGAGCCACCTAGGCTCAGGGAACAGGGAGCGCACGCTAAATAATATTGGGAGATCGTCCCAGGGCGACTGGAGGTATAAGAAGCGCCTCTACCGTCCGCAACAGTTGGTCCTTCGAGTTCCGGATTCCCTGCAAGACAGAAGAGTTCAAAAATAAGAAGATAAGAAGATTTCAAGATGCCGGTTACCAGATCGCAGAAGGATGCCCCCTCACGTTCGACGTCGCGACCAACGGAAAAGGACGCGGCAAAAGAAGCATCTGCATCAGAAGGGGTCACGTCAGCGTCAGGATCATCGGGAACTGAAACTACATCGGACACGAACACTTCATCGGGAACTGCGACCACAGAAGAGACTACGACTACGGAGGCTACGGCTACAACTGCGACCACGGCGGCATCCGAGAAGAAAGGACAGAAGAAAGAAGATGCCGCACAGAAGGAAACGACCAGAAAAACCCCAGAAGAAGCTACGGAACAGGGCGTTCATGGCTCCGCCACGACCTTGAAACCGAAGGGGACTAGTCGTCAAGCTAGGTCCACGAAGACCACGAGTTCTTCAGCCAGAAGACGCGAGTTAGCAGCCAGAGAAGAAGTAGCACGTCTAGAATTGAAACAAGCACAGGCGGCGGCGAAACTTGCTCGCGTCAGATTGGAGCTGGCACAATGTGAAGATGAAGACTCCGTGGATGAAGACCAGGCAGACCAAGAAGATAGAACAGCACAGGTGCAGAACTGGATCCAGTCATCGGTGTTGGAAGACGGCAACATGGAACAACCGGAACAACGCGATCAGCACACGTCAGAAGAACCTCGTAAGGTGAAGCCAGAAGAAAGCTCCGCAACAAAGGGACCTACTATCGAGATCCAAGCGTTGGCGACAGCATTAAGAGAAGCCTTCACCACAAGAGGAGGACCAGCAGCGCAACCGAAGTACATCCACGAGTTACCCTACTTCGACGGCAGCAGCAGTGAATGGCTGGCGTTCAAGGTCGTCTACGAAGATACTGCATCGATGTTCACCGACGTCCAGAACATGGCGCGACTCAGAAGAGCGCTGAAGGGCAACGCAAGAGAAGCAATCAAGAGTCTGCTGTACTCCGAAGCCTCTCCATTGGAAGTGATGCAAGCCCTCAAGAGAAGATACGGAAGACCTGATGCGCTGGTGCTAGCCGAACTGGACAAGGTCAGGGCACTACCGAAGATATCAGAAAATCCAAGAGACATATGCATCTTCGCAAGCCAGATCAACAACAGTGTAGCAGCCATCAAGGGATTGAAGAAACCACAGTACCTGCATTCACCTGAAATGGTGAAACAAATAATAGAGAAGATACCTACAGTGCTTAAGTTCCGGTGGTACGACTTCACTGCAGCGTCAGTAGAAGGCGAGTTCTCCGACCTGACGCTGGTATCCAGATTCCTGAACACAGAAGCGGACAAATGTGGAGCCTTCGCGACTTCAGAAGAAAAAGGTGGATTCAGAAGAACCCAGCGGCAAGCGACGCATTCAACAAAAGAAAGGGACTTCAAAGAAAAAGATTCGAAAAAATCGGAAAAAACGTGCCCGGTATGTGAGGGTGAACACTTCCTAGTCGAATGTCAGAAGTTCCTGAAAGCATCGGTACAAGATCGCTGGACAGCTGTCAAGAAGAGTCGCGTCTGTTTCAAATGTCTTCAAGGGAGACACAGGAAGGAGAGCTGCAAGAAACCACCATGCAAGGAATGCAAGAGGTGGCATCATCATTTGCTGCACGTCAAGTCGGAAGAAAAGGCATCAGAAGAAAAGAAGGAGCCGTCGGAAGAGGTGGCCAGTGTCACTGCATCAGTGAATGCGGTCAACAACGCAAGAGCATACCTGAAGATAGTTCCGGTGGAAGTTTTCGGGTCACAAGGATCACAGAAGATATTAGCCCTTATGGATGAAGGGTCAACGGTGTCGCTTCTGGATAAAAAGATAGCAGAAGAAATCGGCGCTCAAGGAGATAACCAGGAACTAGTCATCGAGACAGTGGGAGGCAAGCTGATAAGGAAGAAGGATTCTCAAGTGCTGGACCTGACGGTGAAAGGGGTCCATCAAGAAGATAAGAAGACACTGAAAAGAGTCCGGACCGTCGACGAGTTGAAGCTTACGCCGCAGTTCCTGGACAAGAGGAGGATTGAAAAATGTCAACACTTGAAGAAGATCGCCGATTCACTGTACTACGAAGGAAAGTCACCACAGCTGCTCATCGGGCAAGACAACTGGGAGCTGATCGTGACTCAAGAAATAAGAAAAGGGAAACCAGGAGAGCCAGTAGCGTCACGAACAGGACTGGGATGGGTGCTCCACGGGTCAGACATAGGAAGTGTGAAACCAGTACACTTCCTGAACACATGTCTGCATATCAACACATCAGAAGAAGAAATGCATCAAGCCATCAAGGATCATTTCGCCATTGAAGCACTCGGCGTGCAGCCCAGGAGACCTACTACAGACTCAGAAGGAAGAGCGCTCACCATCCTGGACAAGACCTGCAGAAGACTAGAAGATGGTCGATTCGAAGCTGGACTTCTGTGGAAAAATGAAGAGGACCAGATGCCGGAAAGCTACACTTCTGCCAAGAATCGACTGATAAACACTGAGAAGAAGATGGACAAGGATCCTCAGTTGAAGGCGGAATACTGCAAGCAGATCCAGCATCTAATAGACAGCCAGTACGCGGAAGAAGCACCTGATGGACAAGAAGATCCTAAGAAGACATGGTATCTCCCACACTTCTCCGTGGTTCATCCATTGAAGAAAAAGATAAGGATCGTTTTCGACGCTGCAGCCAAGTCAAAGGGAAGAAGCCTCAACGACGCTCTGCTGCCTGGACCAGACCTGCTGCAATCGCTGTTTGGAGTACTACTGCGATTCAGAAGAGGACCTCTAGCAGTGGCGGCTGACATCAAAGAAATGTTCCTGCAAGTTCGCATCAGACCAGAAGACCGAGACAGCTTACGGTTCCTGTGGCGAGGGGAGCAACGCGACGTGCCGCCAAAGAAGTACAGGATGACATCTGTTATCTTCGGTGCAACATCATCTCCAAGCACAGCAATCTACGTGAAGAATCGTAACGCAGCTGACTACAAAGAACAGTATCCAGAGGCAGCCAGAGCGATCGAGTTGAACCACTATATGGACGACTATCTGCACAGCTTCCATTCAGAAGAAGATTTCAGAAGAGTGACAGAGCAAGTGAACTTCATACATAAGAAAGCAGGCTTCGAACTCAGAGGATGGGCATCGAATCAACCTGAGCTGCTACAGAACGTGAAGACTGAAACAACCGAGAAGACAGAAGTGGACCTTGGCGAGAAGGAAGAGAAGACATTGGGATTACGCTGGTTCACTGAAAAAGACTCCATTGGCTTCAGGGCGAACCTCCGAAATACACCAGAAGAAATAGCAAGAGGACTACAGGTGCCTACCAAGAGAGAAGTCACCAGCGCCGTCATGTCGACTTTCGATCCACTAGGATTGGCGTCACCAGTTCTCGTCCAGGGCAAGAAGCTGCTTCAAGACACATGGCGAAGTGGTGTCGGTTGGGATGAAGAAATAGAAGAAAAAGAGTATGAATCATGGAAAACATACTTAGAGAAGATGAAGCTACTTCAAGGTCTGCAAATTCCAAGATGCCTCGCGCCACATAGCACCGAGGGGGAGCTACACACGTTCACCGATGCCAGCGAGACAGCGTACGCAGCTACGGTTTACTGGAGAACAGAAAATCAAGAAGGAGCTTACCACGTCAGCTTAGTAGCAGCAAAGGTGCGAGTCACCCCGTTGAAACCGGTATCAATCCCTAGACTCGAACTACAAGCAGCTCTCCTGGGAAGCAGACTGGCGCATTCAGTAGAAAAGGAAATGGATCTGAAGGTGGTAAAGAAAACATACTGGACAGACTCCAGCATCGTACTTTCTTGGATCAAAACAGACCCGAGAACATTCAAGACGTTCGTGGCCCATCGCTTGGCCGAGATAGAAGACCTCACCAAGCCTCAAGAATGGAGGTGGGTCCCCACGGCACAAAACCCTGCAGATGATGCGACGCGCAGCGTGCCAGAAGATTTCGACTGCAATCACCGATGGTATACGGGACCGAACTTCCTGAGAAGAAACGAAGTTCACTGGCCTGCAGCAAGAACCTTCAAGAAGGAGACCACCGGCGAAGAAAGGACAGCAGACGTCGTGGCAGCAGCGAGCATCACGCATCCGTCGCCAGATCCAGAGAGGTTCTCGTCATGGAAGAGACTTTGGCGAGCCACAGCAAGAGCACTGCAGTTTATACAAATCTGCAGGCGCAAAGAGAAAGTCAACGTCAGCAAAGAAGACCCCACCTGGAAAACGACGCGAGAAAAAAAGAAAACAGTCGAGAAGCAACAACGGCCTTCAAAAGCAACCGAAAGAAAACTCAAACAGCTGGACACGAGCCTATTGGAGCAAGCTGAAACTCTACTGTTGAGAAGAAGCCAAGAAAGAAGCTTTAAAGAAGACATCAGGCGACTACAACAAGGAAAACAAGTAGAAAACAGCAGCAAATTAAAGAAGCTCGACGTAGTGCTGGAAGATGGTCTCCTGCGGCTAAAAGGAAGAATCGACGCTATACAAGGCGTAACCAGAGACTACAAGCGACCAGTCGTGCTCGACAGTAAGGAAAAGATAACACGACTCATCTTGGAGGATTTCCATTGCCGCTTCAATCACGGTAATCACGCAACGGTCATGAACGAGATAAGGCAACGCTTCTGGGTACTGGGACTACGGTCGGCGATCAAGACAGTTCGACATCAATGTCAGTGGTGCAAGACGAAGAAGGCGAAACCTCAAGCACTACCGACGGGCAACCTACCGGCTGAGAGGCTGATGCACAACACTCATCCTTTTACGTGTACCGGCATTGATTATTTCGGCCCTATGACAATCACCGTGGGAAGACGCTACGAGAAAAGATGGGGAGCCCTGTTTACATGCCTAACCACAAGGGCTGTACACATTGAGCTCACACCGTCGCTCTCCACTGATAGTATGATTATGACGCTGAGGAGGTTCGCTGCCAGAAGAGGAATGCCGAAGATAATCTACACTGATAATGGAACAAACTTCGTCGGCGCGAATAAAGAATTGAAAGAAGCCATAGAAACAATGAAACAAGAAGACCTTGCATCAGAAGCTGAGAAGATTGGCGTGCAGTGGAAATTCATCCCTCCTGGAGCGCCTAATATGGGCGGCGCATGGGAGCGTCTGGTGCGATCAATAAAAACCGCCCTAGACGCCACACTCAACGAAAAACAACCAAGAGAAGAGGTACTCCACACTCTCCTGCTGGAGGCCGAACATATGGTTAACTCTCGGCCCCTCACCCATATCTCCGAGAGCCTTGAGGAGGAAGCACTCACCCCAAACCACTTCCTCCTCGGGCGGTCATGCGGCGCGGCAAGAATTGGCAGCTTCACGGACAGCGAGCTCGTGGGCAAACACACCTGGAAGGCCACGCAGCGACTTGCCGACCACTTCTGGCAACGTTGGCTGCGAGAGTACCTACCCACCCTACTACCAAGGAAGACTGCGAGCAGCGACAGCGCTTCAAACCTTAACGTCGGGGACATCGTGTTGATCGTCGACCACAGCCTGCCGAGATGTACTTGGCCACGCGGCAGAATCCAGCAAGTATACCCAGGACCAGATGGCCGAGTCCGGATCGTCGACGTCGAGACCAGAGGAGGAGTGCTGCGGCGACCCAGTACGAGAGTGGTGTTGTTGGTGCCGGGAGTATCGCCGAGTCCAGAAGAAAGGTGCAACGCACGAGGGGGAGAATGTCGGCGACCAGACCCCTGCAGCTCACTAGGGCGCAAGTAGCGTGCGGCCCTGCGTCATACAAGGCATAATAGTTTGTAAGTTTCTTGTAAAATGTTAATGTTTTAGATATGTTTCTAATTAGAATTTTAATTTTCAAACTATGACCCTATCTGTGCACAATAGCACAAGTAGCGGGTAGGCCGCGATGTTAGATTCATATAATATCGAAAGGTTTAAAGAATTTTATGTTTAACTTATAATTTAGTAATAAAATTACAGTTATTTGAGAAATTTCTATTAGATTCATATTAGATTTACGTCCAAATAGTAATCGGATGCTTGTTGAATATGTTGAATGTGTTTAAAGTAAATTTTAAGAAAAAATTCAAAGAGTTTAAAAATTGTCATAATTACGTAACTTGAAAACTCACTTTTTTGTTTATAGAGATATCTCTTTGATTTTAGTGTTGATCGAAAGGTCTAGACTCAAAACCTTTTTCCACGTTTGTTTGATAAAAATCGGTTCACAGAACAAGAAGATATGGTCATTTTTATGTATAAAATTTTACATTGCTAATAATTTCTAAATGGCTATTTAAAATAATGTAATTATTAAGTAATTAACTTAAATTAGTGTTTTTCTATGTACATTAGCATATAGAATAAGAATTTATAAGGTTGTAACAAAAAATAAAGTAATACTCATTTCCTGGAATTCGGCATGCACTAACAAAAAAAGTATAAAAGGAGGGCCATTTTTCGGGTAAATTCAGTCGCAGCCCAGCCACCGAAGAGGAAACATCAAAATAATAGTGCAAGCCGAAGTCTCAAGAAAATTGCAAGAATAATGATGTTTCATTTCGCCACCGTATAAGTCTCTGTGTGTCGCAGTATCCTGGTACGTATTCAGGGGTACGTGGGGTGTGTGCTAGCCAGCGGAGCCACCTAGGCTCAGGGAACAGGGAGCGCACGCTAAATAATATTGGGAGATCGTCCCAGGGCGACTGGAGGTATAAGAAGCGCCTCTACCGTCCGCAACAATGAGATAGGTAGGTACCGCAGAACATAGTGAGGGATACGGTTTGCAATTACGAAATATAAGTACTTTATCTTCCTGCTGTAAACCACGTCGCTACTAATAGCAATAAATTAATAGTTTAAAAACACTAAAAAAACACGCTTTTGTAAATGCACGTAAAAACAAAAAACATTACAAGACTTTTCTAAGAAATCCAAAACAGCTATGAGACGATTTTCCATCATGATGTTCCAGTTCATATCTTCCGGCTCCATCATCAGATCAGTTCGACAGTACCATATTATTGTATTGTCATCAGAACTATATTGAATTGGCAGCTGTATGTACAGCTGCCAATTTTCGTTACGCTACGACCCTTGGAAGATGGTTAAATTAGTTACCTACCTTAGATTCCATTACATAGTTACATACAGGTCGACCTAATAAAAGCGTGTTAAAAACAATATGAATCCATTCCAGTTCATAAAATCTTTGAACAGTTAAAAGTAAAACCGTGTCCAAACCTTTGCATTCCAAAGTCTAACAACTTAACTGATGAACAATCTTCAAAATCAGCAACATCTGAAAGTAAAAAATAAAAGTGTGTATTCCTGTGTGGGCTTATAAATTGAGTAGCAAGGTGTCCAGTGACGTGTTTCATTAAACGACATGAAGGTTGTGGTGGTTTTATTAACATCTTTTGTCAGACACTCTTCAATTTATTTATTAGCATTTTGTCAATGAAAATAAAAGTTGTTGGTAATTCATTCAGGAGGGTCAGAGCGAGTTCGTTGTTGATTGTAAGAACAATGGATGGATGGGTCATTCAAAAAATTCGTGAGTTAATTCTCACTTGAAGTAGTAGGTAGTAGTTTCAGTAAAGTAGCTATGTGTTTATAGTTTACCACGTGTATTTCAAACTGGCAATCCTATGTAATGAAGATTTCAAATGCTTCTGAAGAACCTACTGCAATTAGGCATGCCGTAAAGCCGATGCTTCTCCACTACCGTAAAACAATGCTGGTGCAAATATTTACGAGTTATAATAATATATGAAACATAGCGTGCGGTTCCAGCAGTTATATTTATACACAGCGGTTGCCGAAGAGGCCGAAATGAATGGTTTGGCGAACATTCGCAATGAAGACTAATCACTGCAGACAGAAACAAATGCGAATCGTTAAGGTGAGCGTTGATTTAAGAGACTCGATCGCAAATTGATTTAGTTCACATCAAATAAAACTTTACATGCAGGCTTATATAGAGATCGCGTAATTAAACCAAACATCGTTTATTGCTCATGAGACATGATTGAATGAATCCAACGATTAACGATAGATTGATGAGCACAGCCTTTTATGTTCAACTCTATACTAGGGTTTTGTGCGAGAACATCTGCAGGTATGATCAGTGTTTGTGAGGTAGATAATGATCAGTGAGTAGAAGGCATTTGAATTATTATGTTTTAGTTAAAAATCTTTTATGGGAATTAATGCATTCTGAGTAAAATAATATATTTAAAGCATCGGGATAATTAGCTATGACTTATGTGCAGTAATGCCGCCATCTCGTACTTTTCTAACATATCGCATTTTCTTTACGTTGATTGGAACTAGTTACTATAAATTAAAATGCAATAAAAACTTAATACAAGTCATACGTTTTCTCAAGTCATGCGAACTCATTTGAAATAGAAATGTTTCTCTTGTGACGAGTAACACGAGTGTTAGATATACGTCAGTTTCAGTAGATGCGAGACAAACCTGGTTAAATATACATCAAATAGCAAATATACATGGCGGCATGGCGATGTGGGTCGGACCGGTCCCTTCAGTTCGCTAATTGACGTCCGACAGGTATACAGACAGACCGGCATAACCGCTCATAAACCAACACACGAATCACGCAAACCCAACCAACAACCCACTGCATTAAATTCAATTTACATCGGCCGCTCCGCTATGCAGAATTCACTAAAGCATTTGACTGTGTGCACCATAAAAGAAAGCTGCGGAAACCTTTCACAAAAAGTCGCGGGACATTGATCTGTTGTAGTCTCGGAATAAAAGTCATTTTATTGAGTGATCGCTCAGCCGTTGTCACGTTTTATATCATTGAAAAACCTGGAACCCGTTATGGTGATGCAAGGGTTTACACTAGAGCCGGTCAAGAGCAATTTTATATCTTAATTTGTTGGGGTCAGAGTTCGATATTGAATGCGATATATTTGTGAGTTGCGTCGTTCGGTGGTCTGCGAGCGGGTGCAGCAGGCCGGAATGCCCGCGCCGGGAGAACCTGTCCCGCGCCTGAGAAATGCACTTCAAGTTTGCTTTATAAAATTCACGTGTGGAACGCATTAGTACGACGATGATTCACATTTATGGCAGCGTTATCTTTTAGTTTTTTTTTTTTTTATAAAGCGTTTCTTGAATAATTTGAGCGTTCCAACTTAATCTGCCGATGATAAAATTAAATTATTTAAATTATTAGAGTCTATCTAAATTGAGGAATACATATTTTAATTTTTGCGTTAGACTTAGTTAAATGGCCATAGCTTCCTCAATTAATACTAGTTTTAAAGCAATTAAGTTTTCACTTTTCATATTTTATAGTCTCCGGATCATTCATTAAAATCTATACTTACCGTCCGTCCCAGTTATTAAATTAAACGTCATCTACGGCGTAAAATATGTCTTCATTTACTTGTCAAAAACTTCGAAATTAATTTTGACTGGTTCCCGTTCTCATACAAATGTGAGAAGGAAAGGAGGACATGGTCACACATGTACTTCACCAGGTGGTGTCAGTGATTTATTTGACATTCGCGATACTTTATGTTTGTCATACTTGACCCCAACAGTTTTAATGATTTGTAAATAGAGTTGCGCGAAAGGTATGAATATATTATTTTTCAGAAAATGTTCTCACTTCACACCCTGTCATCAATCGGCGGCACGTTTTTCACTGGCGTTAACGATGTGTTAAAGCTGAGCAAATACGCATAACTGCGGTCATTATCCACAACGACCGGTTATTGCCGCTGTTTGTCATAAGTCAACGTAGCCTCAATTTGTTTGAGTATCAGATTTGTACGGTAATTTTAGTTTGACTCAAGGTTATGATGTTTATTATTTTACCGAAACATATGAGTAACTTGACTTTCAAGAGGTGTTCAGAACTAGAGCTTAAAACGGGATATAATACATCATACTGATGATGACGTGTTGTTCTGAGATGCCGATATCTGCTAATGCACAGAATACATTTTCAACTACACTCTGCAAAATAATGAACAAAAAATGCGCACATTAAAGTTGTCTGTAACACATCCTCATTCTCTTGCCCTTGTGGCAATCTATTTGCGATAGGCGTAGCATAGCTGCTTCTTCCATACTTCTCAATTAGTCGTCATCTCAGTAGTCACATCCTTTCTAGCCATCTACATACATAATCAAAACTTTCGTCACGATATTTTCATCATTACCTACATGACCTACTGTATTAGACAAATGTCTAATTTGCTCTGAGTGCCAGTGTAACCTTATTTTCAATAAGGCTAGGCTGAGAAACTTCCCTCTACAGCATTATTACCCCCCGGGGATGAGCAAAGCTTCGTAATTGGATGTCAGTCATAACGCTGAACGTGTTTCTAACTGGCTCGGCCAATTAGATTTATAGCGGATAGAATTTAACTAGACTCATTGCAACCTGAAGAATGAGAGTAGGACAGGTCTATTTTCTATAAAAAAGAAAAAGATGAGAGCGTACCTACGTATAATATATATTATTGTGACTAACATTAATCCATTTATCGGGCATCATATTATCTATAATACATCAGCAGGAATGGAACCTTGGTCTCCATGCTAAGTAGCTACCGTGTTAGTGAACAGATCAACCGTTGCAATAAATTTTCTCACATCCATTAAAATAACCCTTGTTCCTAACTTACACATGTTCCCAAGTCCCAAGTGATATATATCTCCCAAAATAAAATACAATAATACTAAACGAAATTAATTTAGTAAAACAACGGCCCGACCCGGGAATTGACCGCGCGTCCCTAGCGGCCACTTAATTCCATTACTAATTCACCGGACACACACCGAATTAAAATAGGCATACGTAATCCAACAGGAATATTAACTTACGCAAAAAACACCTTTAAATCTTACAAGCTTCTTCGATTTTGGTGTTGAAATTTGCGTGAAGATACAGTTGGTGGTTACGTCGTTTTGTAAGGTATGCGGTGGTATCTAGATGGTCCGCGAAGAGTTTTTTTAATCCGTAATGGCCGCACGTTGCTGATAACGGACAGTATGATATACTGAACAGGAGGAAATATTTTGGAAAATGTTCGGCCTAGTATGGAGACCACTTTGACTGGAGTAAAAAGTTGTTTCCGTTAACAATAATTGATGTTTTAAATGTCTTTAACATTCTAAGGGGTCCTGTCAGGAAGTTAAAAGATTGTAAACATTGAATTTGTTGTCATCTGTATCCTCTAGCCTTCAATTAACATTGCTCTAAATGACTATCGCTAATCTGAGTGTCATGCATAGATTTGGCCATTACCTCTTTAGTAGCGGTTATTTGGGACCGCGATGCTCAGCAATATATGTTACGACGTTATAGTTGTTTGACCTGTTAGTAGTGGAGGCTAACCGTCCAACATTATTAATACTGTAGCCGTTTTCAGGGGGCCTACCACCAGCTATACGTCCTGTAGAGCTTCATCTCTTTCCCACACTGAAGTAATATTAAAATAATACTGCTTATGAGCTGGTGGTAGGCCCCCAGTGCACGTATACATCAACATCACGTGGGTTTTCAGTGTGGTGCATTGTCATATAATCACAATCTCGCGGGTAGCTGATTTATGATTTGAACCTGCTTAAAAAAACATAAACATATTAAGTGGATTATGTCTAGGCTAGACAGGTCCAAACGTCCACCTATATTCTGATAACATCACATATGACAGGAACTGGTTCTAATCAGTTGTGAACATAACGCGACAGTCACTGCTAAAGGAGATCGTTTGGTAATGATGCGGAACCAGCTCCTTAATAGAATAGGAGGATGAGAAGTGTGGAGAAAACTAGATCAGAATGTAACGCCATTACAGTAATAAGATCGTATATCTCAGTTTGGATTATCTTGATTTAAAAGCTTCACGCGACTCACATTATCTTGAGGTTTCGCAGCTCAAGGTCCGTTATACACCTCCTTCCATCAGGCTCTCTGTTATTATGTGATATTTATTCAATTTTAGTGTTTTTAGTGTAAAATGTGAGTGGTTCATAAAATAAAGTGGTTACGTGGTTCTGTTTGGCCAAAAAGTCTTTTGTTGATTTAAAATATTGTAAGTTTCAGGTCTGCGTGCGCCAATTTAGACTATTTAATAAATAACCCGTGTCTTGCTGAAATCTACTTAAAATGAAATAAAACTGGAAAAAGCGACTTTCATCGTTTTTCAAAGCCGTCGCCATACTAAGCAACCGTTGTACGAAAAGTCATTGGTGCGGTAGTCGGTGCGCGACTTGTGCGCCATAATTAATAGTCGCTGCGCACGGGACGGCACCGAACCCGCGACCCACCGCTGCGTGCTTTATGATCAGCAGCGCCGTGTCAATAGGTGAGTTTGTTTTAACTCGGCAAAGGATATATGAGTGATAGATAAGGAACGTTTGTTGTGGTGTTTAATATTCAGCTGGGTCTGACGAGACTGAAAGTTGAGCTGAATATGATTGAACAAGAGATAGCTCTATTGTTTAGGTAGATTCTTAGCAGAGTGAAAATATGGAATAAATGAGTTAGGCAAAGAAAGAATTCAAAGGGTGAAAGAGAAAAAAACGTTGATTCTGATTATAGAGATCAAAAGAAGTATTATGCGTTATCAAAAATAATATTATATTAACTTTATTATCACACCCATCAAAAGAAGTAGACCTAATTTTCGAATAGCTTCAAAAATGATCATTCAGTCCCCCAGGGGCCCAGGGAACAACCCGGGCAATGTAACATAATGTTCATTTAAACGCCATTCAAGTTTCCATGACAATAAAACATTCTTTATTCCAGACAATTTCCCTAAAAACCATAAACAATAAGCAACAATAAGCATGCATACATCCAATAAAAAACACTCGTCCCGGAACCCATAACAGACCATAACGGACCATAACGGACCATAACGGGCCGTAACATTTCCTTTATGTGACACAAACATTAGAGATAAGGCTAATTGCACGCGAGGGCGCGATACTCGCTGTCGACAGCGGCCGGACACGGCAGGAGTGTCACTCACGTGCAAACAGCCTTACGTGCATGCTGTTATGCAGTATTTCATAATTATGATAGTTCATTAGGGGTGCTATGATGCAGGCTCGCATAGAAGAAACGTGTAAGCTGGAAATTTACAGAATTTTTCTTTTTCATCTGTGATTTTCAGTGAAACGCAATCGCTACAGAATTGTTTTCAAATTAATATGAAAAGTCTATTTGGAAATGTATATCTTTTGCGTTATATTGCGAATAACTACTACGTTATATTAATTTGCAATACAAATTAATCATTGCCACCTGTCCTGTTCGCCACATAAATCATGTGAACACATTCGCAAATTAAACAACACTGCTGGTTCACATTCAAACTACTCCATTTATGCAGTCCTAGGTGCTAATCAAATCCACTTCGCACTTGCAGCCTATAACTCATAGGTTTCTCTAGCAGCATTAATCTAAGCTGTCTAACGGTTCCGTGTATCTGGGGCACTTACCCTACCGCATACTACTAATTAACTATATTAGAACATGTGCCTATAAGAAGGTAATCTTCAATTTAATAGCATTACTCTTAAGCTATGTTTAAGTATGGGAAATTGGCATAGTGCCTGACAGTAATTTCTATGTTAATCTAAAAGAAATTCTGATGTAAGTAGTAAAAAAGGGAATAAGTACATTATTATGTGAACCATGAACTTAGATACTAATGATGTTTGCTCTTTAGTTCAGTAATGTACAACTTGATAGCTGTGAGCTTCTTTATGGCACATCAATCACACAAAGTCTGCCATTTACCATTTTATAATCGTTTTCAGCACGATTTGTTACTGTGTTATGAAAAGATTTGAAAGAAAGAAAAATGTGTTTATTGGCAATACAGCAAAAAAAAGCACCTTAAAACTATGAATAACGAAAACAATGCTTTTAATGCCAAAAGCCTCAAGGGCCTCAGCTCAGCTTAATGTCACATGACAACACAAAGTCACCACCTGACGCTGATTTGTTGCTGCAGCCCACGAGTGGATTTGTTGCTGCAGCCCACGAGTGTCATCTGAGAGCCAATTCGGTTTCCACAGGGGGCGCTCTACGGTGGACGCCATTATGCGCGTGCGGGCCCTCACGACGGGGGATGCTGTGGCCCGGGGTGGGGTCGTCTTGGCGGTGTCTCTAGACATCGCCAATGCCTTCAACACCCTGCCCTGGAGTTGCATCAGGGAGGCACTCCGGTATCACCGGATGCCGACCTACCTTTGTCGTGTGGTCGAGGCCTATTTGACGGACAGGGCTGTCGTCTACCCCGGTCACCAAGGAGAGTGGAACCGGCGAGAGATGTCGTGCGGTGTCCCACAGGGATTGGTCCTGGGGCCGCATCTGTGGGACATCGGATACGACTGGGTGCTGCGCGCCGACCTCCCTACTGGCGTCAGCGTCGTTTGTTACGCTGACGACACGCTGGTCCTGGCGCAGGGGAGGTCGTACCAGGCGGCGGCCGATTTAGCGACACTCGGGGTTGCGACAATCGTCAACAGAATCCGGCAGCTGGGACTCGAGGTGGCCCTGCACAAGTCCGAGGCCATGGGTTTCTATGGTCCTCGTAGTGCGCCACCAAGGAGTTCCCAGGTATTGGCGGGAGGGGTTCACATCGGCGTCGAGTCGACGATGAAGTATCTAGGACTCGTCCTCGATAGCCGGTGGAACTTCGTGGATCATTTCCGACGTTTGGCTCCCAGACTGGACCGGGCCGGGGCTGCCTTGAAGCGGCTCCTGCCCAATCTGGGAGGTTCAAACGCCTCCTGCCGGAGGCTCTACGCGGGGATCGTGCGGTCCATGGCCCTTTACGGGGCGCCGGTGTGGGCGCCTTCATTGAGACGGCAGCCAGGCCGCCGGCTGAACGCGTCCCAAAGGGTCATGGCCATCCGGCTGGCCCGAAGATACCGCACGGTCTCCTGCGAGGCGGCGAGCCTCCTTGCTGGAGTACTGCCATGGGATCTGGAGGCAAAGGTCCTCGCGCACATTTGGGAGTGGCGCGAGGAGGCGAAACGCCGGGGCTTAACTCCGATGCCGCAAGAAGTCGCGGCACAGCGGACAGAGCTCCGGCGGGATCTCATGGCGGAATGGAGAGTGCGATTGTCGCAACCCAGCGCTGGGCACGCCACAATTGCGGCGATAAGACCCCTCTTTGAGGAGTGGCTAGAGAGGCGCCACGGCGTCCTCACCTTCCGCCTGACGCAGGTCCTCACCGGACATGGCTGCTTCGGGAGGTACCTGTTCAGGATAAAGCGGGAGGAAAAGCCCGGGTGTCGTCACTGTGTGGATCGCCCGGAGGACACGGTGGAGCATACGGTGGAGGTCTGCCCGGCTTGGGCAGGGCATCGCCGTGTCCTCGTGGATGCGATCGGCGGCGGTGATCTCTCGCGTCCGGCCCTGATTCGGGCCATGCTACGGAGCGAGAGGAAATGGGAGGCCGTCACCTCTTTCTGCGAAGCAGTAATACTCGCGAAGGAGGAGACGGAGCGCGTGAGGGAGAGGCAAATTTCGCGCCCTGGGCGTCGGGAATCACAAGAAGATTTCCGGCCACCGTAGGCGCGGGCTTGCGGACGGTGAGCAGTGGGTTGCTCGCCGTCCGGTAAGGACCAAGCCCGGGTCGACGGCGCGTTGTGTTCCACGCGCGCCTCAAAGAGATGTCAGCAGAATTGACGGGGTCCGCTAGGGCCAATGCCTGCCGGGGCTGCGAATATGGGCCGATAGGGATATCGTGGCCCCCCGGCAACATGGCATAGGAAGGAACACGGGTGGGTTTTAGTCAGTAAGAGTCTGACACGCCCTCCCGCTCCACCCAAAGCGGGAGAAGTTATTTGATAATTTCCCACCCAAAAAAAAAAAAAAAAGCCCACGAGTAGCATACGCTATAATAATAAACACATTTAAGGAAGCGCATACTATCAAATAACAGAATAATTTAAAATTGATAATATAAAATAGCTCATACAAAAAACAAATAAAATGTTGTGACATACATGTGTGTGTAGTTGGGTGTGTGTTGTGTTGTGATTAATGTTAAACTTAAATAAATACCCAATATCTGCAAATAATCTTAATATAGAAATAAAAATTAAAGTACAAGACAAAATGTTGTAACTGCGCCTTTCTTTTAAATTACGAAAACGGATTTTGATTCGGATTTTATAATCATTTATACAAAAATAATTGATTAATAAAATTCAAATAAATAAAAATCGAAAAAGTTGATAAAAATTACAAAAAATTATAAAATAAATTGATCGATTGATTCGAATAAAGAGATCCGCAGGAGAACCAAGGTAACCGACATAGCCCGAAGAATTGCCAAACTTAAGTGGCAATGGGCAGGGCACATTGCTCGCAGAACGGATGGCCGATGGGGTCGAAAGGTTCTGGAGTGGCGACCGCGTACTGGAAGACGTAGCGTTAGGAGGCCTCCCACAAGATGGACCGATGACCTTGTGAAGGCCGCGGGAATCCGCTGGATGCGGAAAGCACAGAATCGGTTGAAGTGGAGGTGCTTGGGAGAGGCCTACGAGTATGTCCAGCAGTGGACGTCTTTCGGCTGAAATGATCATGATGATGATGATAAAATAAATTGTTTTATATGGCAGACATGTCGGCTCGAATATTTTGAAAATCTTTTTGGTGGTTTAATAAAAATACTTTTAATTTCAATTTGAAAGTCGAGTAACTTTTACTATGAAATGAAATGAAATTGTTTATTCTGTAAATAGGATATCGAAATCACTTTTACACGTCATATAAAAAAATTATTAAAAATAAGCTAGATGAGTTCGGCGTTTCCTATCTGACTACTCTGAGAAGAAAGGCCGAAACAAACTCAGAGGTCACAGTCTCTTTTAAAGTCCAGACATAATCTTGGTCAGGCCATATGAGGACCATGTAGATAAGTGTCTGAAAAGGTCTTTTGAGGAAAGAACCACACAGATTTGAGTGGACCTGTCCAGTCAGTGCAAGCATTTGTCAGTAATCGTGGAGCTCAACTCAGAACTTAAGGAGCTCAACTTGACGAACAATACCAAATAAAGGACATTTGGGTAGGCCGCATAAACTACTCAAACTGCCAGACCATCACTAAAACTAGCAGAGAAATAAAAACAATATCCACATAGTCCTCACATTCACAATAGTTAAAATAATATAATACTTTACAAAGTAATCATGTAATTTTGATTATAATTTTCAACAATGTCAATGTGTTTATAAAACTGGTATATGTTGATTTTACATAATAATTAAAATGTCTAGTTTTATGGTTTTATCACAAGGCTTAGGCAGAGCGAGCAGTTCAATCCCAAGCTCTTTTATCTTCTAAATAATCTGAAATTGTATAGTACCCTTTTTTACAAAGTTTGGTTTTAATACAGATTTTAAATCGTTTAATGGGTAAGTTTCGAATGTCAATGGGAAGTTTGTTGTAAAAGCGTATACATTGACCCATGAATGAGTTGCCTACTTTGTGGAGACGTGTGCGATGTACAGCAAGATTGTGTTTATTCCTGGTATTTAAACTATGAATATCGGACATTTTCTTAAAATTTGATATATTTTTGTGCACATACAATAGGTTTTCAAAAATATATTGTGAGGCTACAGTCAGAATATTTATTTCTTTGAATTTTTCTCTAAGGGAATCTCTTGGACCTAGGTTGTAAATGGCTCGAACAGCCCTTTTCTGTAGAACAAAGATAGTATTAATGTCCGCACAGGTTCCCCAGAGAAGAATCCCATATGACATAAGACTATGAAAATAACTAAAATAAACAATTCTGGCTGTATCTACGTCAGTTATATGTCTAATTTTTTTAACAGCATAGGCGGCCGAACTTAGCCTTCCTGACAATTTTTCTATGTGTGGGCCCCATTGTACTTTATGGGAGGAGGGATATTGTTCCAGCATTTAGTAGCTGCGTAGCGAAAACTGCTTCTAAAAGCTGTCGACTTGTGCCGTGGGATGGAAAGCTGTTGAGAACATTTTCTACCCTCACCGATTGTGTGTCTGGTTGTCCACGATAGTCTGTCATACAAATAAGAAAGGGAATGAGACTTAATGACACCAAAGAGTATACTCACCAAATGGAGTCTAGCTTTCATTTTTTAAATGTTGTGGTCATTGAAGAAAGGAGTAACATGTCCCCTAAAAAGAACTTTAAAACAAAATCGTGCACAGGCGTTTTGAAGTCTTTGAATCATTCTTTCGGTCTTAGACAGTAATCGTTGGCCATACACCATGTCCGCATAATTTAACTTAGATAAAACCAAAGAATCCTCAAGTAAGACTCACAATTCTTCAATAAGATAGGGACGGGCTTTGTATAAAATCTTAAGTTTATAATAACAATTACGGGTAGACTCAGACAAGTGTTTTGAATTGCCATGCACTGAAGTGCGTGGGTCACTGTACCAATTGTTTAAGACCTAGGCAGTTTAAAAATGAGACTAATTTGTCCTTCCTTGGGTCCGAGTCACTAAGCATGTTTATGTTAAAATCACCCATCAGTATCGTGTATTCACAATGCTTTAGTCGGTTAGTAGCATAAGAAACATTATATACATATAACGGCTACATGGACAATGTGTCCGTCTTTGATTGACGTCCGCGTTCATACCTTTACATGTTGAAGAAACAAGAACTGTCTACAGCCTCACATAACATAAGGCTAGACATCAGCCTCTACAGACGGTGACAATTCACAAGTATGTAAAGTTCTCTGAATAAAACATCTTCGAAATGGCGGCGCCGTCAACCTTCGCCTCACAATTAGAAAACGCGGGATTATTCCGGATTAGCGTCATAGTGGTGAATAATCGCCCACTATACGACTACTATACGATACACCATTGTATTGAAATGAATGCAGTGCGGTGTGAAACTATCGGACGACTGCCATTGCAGGTTATTGCTATTTTAGTCGACCATAAAAAAGTCTGTAGGATTTTACATGATGTAAAAACATTAAGCTTTTGTGACGATAAAAAATCCTTGTTTGACTTGATTCCTTACTTCAACTCAAATGAATATATGTAGGTAAAGTTCTTCCGTGTCTGAATGAGAACAATACTTCACTTACCTAAACGACTGAAATGCTAAGGATTTTACGAAACTCAGCTTTTCTGACCTAACCTAACCAGTTCAAACCGAGAGGTGAAGATTCTATGTAAACGGATTGTACATTATTTTTGGTCCATCATGTATTATTATTAAGTTACTCTGTATGGTTGTCTCATATTCATGAATAAATAAATATTATTATACTTTATTATACTTTATTGTATACTGGATGATAATAATAAAGAAAATTATTGATGTACATATTTTAATCATATTTTTTTAAGTAAGTTAACTTATAAAAAGTTAACTTACAACATACAACAACTTACAACACAAGTTAACTTACAACACACTACAACACACTTAAATATTGTACTTAAGTTTCTTATTAACTTTTATTTTGATTAATTACTTCACCTAAATATGAACCTGTTTGCAAAATACAGTATTTACTTAACATAAGCATGCACTTAAAACGTCAAGATAATCATTTTAATAGAAGTTAAACGTTCCGTAGCCACTTGGCGACACGTTTCTTAATGGTATCTTTAAACAGACGAGCTGCGCAGCTCCACATAGCCTACCTCAGGGAATACCCTGCTCAAGGGTGGCACTCCGATACGAGGGCATTTGAATGACAATAGAAATACAGGAAATAAATAAATGAACCTTAACTCAATTGAAAAAGGCATTGATTTTTTCCATTTCCTTGAATGTGCTTTTTCGTTTTAGGGATATGTGAAAATCTATGCATGCCTTTTAAACTACTTATATTAAAAAGTAATTTCTCCTGTATCTTGGGTGCGGTAAACAGAGACCAATCGTCTTACGTATTTGTGTATATCATACAAATACCTTTGTGTTGTGGGAATCGAGCTCGCGCGCCGTCAGGCTCAAAAGCTCCATCACTTAGCCAAGGCAATAATTAACAGTCGACATGCACTTGCTTTCAACTTTAATTACATTCACTATTAACGTTCTTTAACTGGCCTAATAAAATAACAAATATGTCAATTTAAAGTCCCTTCTTTAAGCTTTAATAGACCTGTAGAACGACTCAGTAATTAATTGGTACTTTTCTTATTAATTAACTTTAATTGCTTACAATAAACCAATCCAGTGAACAATTGGAAAGTAATCAGTTAATAGGTTTATATTTAACGGATCGTTTGTTGTTACAGGTAAGTTTATACTGCTGTAATCAAGAGTGAGTGGTACCTCCCTTCCTCCCCCTCACTGTGCCTTAGGTGGGGAGGGGGTGAGGTATTGCGATGCAAATGAGATGATCGTCGTGATTCAAGTGAACTGCCGTATCGACAAGTGGATATGGAATGGAGAGAGGTGAGTTTTGTGCAGAAACGCTGCGGTTTTATTTATATGATTATTTTATTTATATGACCCAACCAGCAATTCAGTCCTATTATTTCAGCTCATAACTCTAAAAAGCTCTATAAACGATTTATTAAGGTTTTAGCGGTGCCAGAGCGTTGTATAAAAGCGTTCGACAGTACATTATTGCTCTAAATGCTTATAGAGCTAACCTATAAACAAAGGATGTAAACGTTTACTACGCCATTTTATACAACCGTTATAGTCAAGTACTATAGCAAGTTCTAATATAACTAGTATACATAATAATATTGCTCTATAAAATTGTTAACAGGTGCCTTTATTTATCTGATTAGCGTAATAAGGGTTCCAAACGAACTGCAATAGTAGTTTCGTTATAGCAGTGATGAACACTCAACTATAGGGTGATATTGTGATATTGTGGATATTCAGATCGCTGCTATAGTACGTGTGCGTTAGTAGTCACAAAGACTTTACAATAGAGTGTTTTTGTGATATAGTCTAATTTCAGATCACGCTAATAGAACGTAAGTGTACTATAATAGTTTTTAGATGCATATTATAATTTTATCGATAAGCATATGAGTATATACACAGACACTATAATAGGGTCTAAGTTTTTTTTAAATAGTAAAAAAAACACTGTGTATTATATATTCAGTCATGCTCACACAGAACCCCAATTTTAGGTTGAATCCACGATGACTGACAGTGAAAAAATTATCACGGCAAGTACTATAATGGCTCTTAGAATATCGAAATCACTTTATATGATAAATGTTTTAGTAAAAGCTCAACAATTCGAGGGAAGCACTTTAAATTCATGGTAAACCTATCCCTAGTTTATCAGTAAAACTGCAGTCGCACATCATTTCCACCGTAATAGACTAATATTATAAATAAATAGAATCTTACTCACCTCAGATTGCTTGTATCCTTTTGTAAAATTATTTTAATATTTTTTTGCAGTCTGCACTATCACGAATTTAAAATAATGAATGGTGACTGAAAAAGGAAACTAAACTCTTGTATAATATGAAAAAGTACTATAAAAGGTCCTACAGTAGCCAGTACATCATTATTTTGAGACCTGCATCACTGTTACATAGATTTTATTGGACTGTTTCGTCATTTGGAACACTGCAATAAAATTATTTTGTCACTGAACAGAGATATAAATGCGCCACTTCCGAATAAAAGATACGTTCTTTGGGGTTTTATAGGACCAAGGACAGTTTTTATAGTACTAGTTTTTGCTGCTTGGGAGGTACCTTCTATTATTATTTTCTTTCGGTTAATTTAAACTTGCCAACCCGCACTGGGCCCGCGTGGTGGATTACGGCCCGCTCCCTCTCACAGAGAGGAGGCCTGTGTCCCAGCAGTGGGAACATTATAGGCTGATTATGCAATTTATACTTAAGCCAAATATGTACTAGCAAGTTTTAATTTAAATTAACAAAATCAATCGATATTGGTGCCGATTCCCTTGTTCACAAACTACACTAAATTTAAGTTCAGTGCATCTTTTTCTTTCTATTTCATTATGAAAAGGACAGAAGATAAATTTTAGTTTAGTCCTGTCAAATTAATCAGCGCCTGTCACTACTCCATACAAGTTTAGACGTGATTAAAAACTTGCCTATTAAAATTACGTCAATTTACGTCAAGCGCTGATTAATTTGACAGGACTAAACTAAAATTTATCTTCTGTCCTTTTCTTAATGAAATAGAAAGAAAAAGATGCACTGAACATAAATTTAGTTTAGTTTGTGAACAAGGGAATCGGCACCAATGTAGAGGATATTTCAATGAATATACTAAGACTTCACGTTCCCATCTAATCTAATCTAAATATATAAAAGCGAAAGGTCACTCACTCACTCACTCATTCATCACGAAATATCGAAAACCGCTTGACGTATGAAGATGAAACTTGGTAGGGAGGTAGTTTATAGTTAGTAGACGTCCGCTAAGAACAGATTTTTGGAAATTCGACCTTTAAGAGGGTAAAAAGGGGGGATTTTGTTTGTATGAAAAATCTTATTCCTTGAGTTAATAAACTTGAAACTTGGCACGAATACTTATCTATGTAAATTATAAAGTTTGCCATTTTTAGTTTTTCTAAAATACCCCCTAAAGGGGGATTGGGGGGTGTCAAAGTTTGTATGGAAGAATTTTAACGAGCGGTCTGATTAACTCAAAACTCAGTATTTATAATTAAAACTGAAAATAAATAAAAACGTATATCAGGGTTTTTTGAAAATCTACCCCTAACGGGGTGAAACGGGGTATTAATTTTTACAGTGGAGGGTTTTACTGTGTGGCTTAATTAACTTGAAAATTGGTATAAATAATATATAAATCAAATAATCGTAACTTCACAATAGATTTTTCAAAAACTATTATCACGCTATTTGCTATGGGGGATGAGCAATATAGCATTATGTTTGTATTCTTTTAGAGTTTACCGCAAATTGTAAAAAGGCTAGCCAAAAGGTTAGAATATTGCAGATAGTTACGGATTTAACCTTTTAAAAAATTATCATCACGCTATACCTTTATGGAACTAAGCAGTCAATCATAGCATATACAGGGTGGATTTTGAGATGGAGCAATAAGGTACCTTAACCGTTGTCGCTACAAGAAAACAGTCTTAGGAGACTGTCCTTAACTTTTTGAAACATTTTGATCTGCATTCACAGATTTTGAAAAAAATTGTACAGTCAGCAAGAAAATGGCCAATTTTCACAAATATTTTTTGATGCCGGTCTATCCTATTTCTTATTTATTACTAGAACCAAAAAACTATATTGGGCCAACTGAGGTTTGTTACTCCAAGACACGGCCTATGAGTTTTTAACCCCAGATTGCAGAAAAAACTTAACTTTGCCGTTCATTATAGAACTATAAATTACCAATTTTCGGATTTTCCTCTTTACTTGACCTTACTTCTCGACAAACTTCATGCTGCTGGACCAACGGGAAGTACCAAATAGACTGGTTTATTTGCGAGTGTCAAAATATGCGGCACAAATGGCCGTATTTTTTATTTCGTTAACTTTTTTTTGGTTGGGAAATTATCAAATAACTTCTCCCGCTCTGGGTGGAGCGGGAAGGCGTGTCAGACTCTTACTGATTAAAACCCACCCGTGTTCTTTCAGTTGCCTATATTGCCTGGGGCCACGGTAACCCTTTCGGACAATAACCGCAACCCGCAACCGGCAGGCATCGGCCCTATCGGACCCCGTCAGTTCCGCTGACATCTCTTTGAGGCGCGCGTAGAACACAACCCGCCGTCGACCCGGGCCTGGTCCTTATCGGACGGTGAGCTACCCATTGCTCACCGTCCGCAAGCCCGCGCCTACGGTGGCCGGGAATTGGCCTACGATTCCCGATGCCCAGGGTGTCTCCTTCTGGTACTATGCTATTATGATGCCTCCTCTTTCGTGAGCATTACTTCTTCGCAGAAGGAGGTGATGGCCTCCCATGCCGTCTCGCTCTCTACCATAGTCTGGACCAGGGCCGGACGCGAGAGATCACCACCGCCGATCGCCTCCACGAGGACACGGCTGATCTGCCCAAGCCGGGCAGACCCAAACCGTATGCTGCGCCCGGGTGTCACCATTGTTTTCTCCCGCCTTATCCTGAACAGGAACCCGAAACAACCGTGTCCGGTGAGAACCTGCGTCAGGTGGAAGGTGAGGACGCCGTGGCGCCTCTCTACCTCTCCTTAATGAGGGAACTTATCGCCACAGTTGTGACGTGCCCATTATTGCGTTGACTTGGAAGTTTGATTTTCGTTACACTTCCAAGAGACCGTAGATCTAAGTTTTTAATATCTATTGATATAAATTGATGCCTCCACGCGTTCCTGAGAAAAGGGTCTTGACAGACAATGAAGTCATCCTTTAAGGGTTTTAATGTTTAAATTTTTAGGTACGGAACCCTAAAACAGATTTAATATCAGCCTGTTACCTTTTCATGGCGTAACGACTGAACGGATTTCTAGATGAAAGGCATAGGATAGGCCATGACCTGGACATAGGATACTCTGAATCCCGGTAGCACGTTCCAGTGGGATATTTTCCGACATCCACGCGGGCGAAGCCGCGGGCAAAAGCTAGTTATATTATAATGCCAATAGAATACACAGTCACATGAGCGAAGCCGCAGGGACAGCTAGTCCTGTTATAATTATTATACATAGGTATTGAATGAGAATACGACGGAAGAGCTGAGCGATTTTTATATTTTCTACTATGTATTTGTTACTCGTTATTTGACATCTGTCACCATGTTCTTCATTAATTCAAAATTGTAAAGCTGTAAGACAGATTATTATAAACTACTACATAGCAACCGCCCATGCTTCACATGGGTGCAATCTACCTTCTCCTGACAATAACAAACACAAAAAAAAAAGAATTAGCGAAATCGGTCGAGCCGTTTACGCATGATGCCTAGGGAAGGGAAATAGGGATTCATGTTTATATATAAAAAAAAAACTTAAATCCCTTTTGAATAGATAGTTTAATTACACTCCTTTTTGGGCAGTCGTGTAAAAACGGATTCGTTGTGATAACATTGCAGTGAACTAGTTCAACTAAACTTACTTTATTAACATCAAGTAAATACGGATTTACGAGTAAGTTATTATGTTATCGTTTATTTTCGTAGTATTGCTGAAAGGCAGTTTATTTTATTTTAATCTTAATAGCGTTTACGTAATCGCTGGGATATTTTAATATTTTAGCTGTATATACCTACATAAAGAAACAGGAAGACGCATTAAAACTCTGTAATATTCGCCACAGACGGTTAGCAAGAAAAGCAGCCGCAGCCGAAGCGTCCGTGATATGGGTCCGTATATTCACAATCGTGCCGGTAAAGGGCAGGGCACGTCCCCGCGACCCGCCGGATTTGTGCCCCGTTATGAGGGCTCGCGACTTTGTACCAGTTTACTGCATAGATGTAGGGATCATAGGCAAGTAGGTGCTTAGTAGTAACAGCTACCTTCGCGTTTACAAAGTAGACAAGTGGATATTGTTGGATAAAATTTTTGATTATTTCAAAGGATCACACGGAATCAAATCGATCCATAGCGCGTAGTAAAGTTGACCGTCCACTGCTTATACGTAGGATGTACACGGAGAGGCTTGCTACGACAGCTGCGTAGTTCATTAATTTGTTTGCTAGCTACGCATTCGTGCGTAGCTTGGCCGTGGGTAGCAGTGGACGAGCCCGCGTATATCTATACTTATTATTTTATAATATCAATAAATCGAAGTATGTACACGTGCGTAGCTTAGCCGTGGGCTGCTGTGGAGCGGCGGCTTTAGATGAGATGCTTCACAGCGTCTGGATTATTATGTTGGTTACTGTTAACTTGAAAGATGGTACTGATTATCTAAATATATAAAAGCGAAAGGTCACTCACTCACTCACTCATTCATCACGAAATATCGAAAACCGCTTGACGTATGAAGATGAAACTTGGTAGGGAGGTAGTTTATAGTTAGTAGACGTCCGCTAAGAACAGATTTTTGGAAATTCGACCTTTAAGAGGGTAAAAAGGGGGGATTTTGTTTGTATGAAAAATCTTATTCCTTGAGTTAATAAACTTGAAACTTGGCACGAATACTTATCTATGTAAATTATAAAGTTTGCCATTTTTAGTTTTTCTAAAATACCCCCTAAAGGGGGATTGGGGGGTGTCAAAGTTTGTATGGAAGAATTTTAACGAGCGGTCTGATTAACTCAAAACTCAGTATTTATAATTAAAACTGAAAATAAATAAAAACGTATATCAGGGTTTTTTGAAAATCTACCCCTAACGGGGTGAAACGGGGTATTAATTTTTACAGTGGAGGGTTTTACTGTGTGGCTTAATTAACTTGAAAATTGGTATAAATAATATATAAATCAAATAATCGTAACTTCACAATAGATTTTTCAAAAACTATTATCACGCTATTTGCTATGGGGGATGAGCAATATAGCATTATGTTTGTATTCTTTTAGAGTTTACCGCAAATTGTAAAAAGGCTAGCCAAAAGGTTAGAATATTGCAGATAGTTACGGATTTAACCTTTTAAAAAATTATCATCACGCTATACCTTTATGGAACTAAGCAGTCAATCATAGCATATACAGGGTGGATTTTGAGATGGAGCAATAAGGTACCTTAACCGTTGTCGCTACAAGAAAACAGTCTTAGGAGACTGTCCTTAACTTTTTGAAACATTTTGATCTGCATTCACAGATTTTGAAAAAAATTGTACAGTCAGCAAGAAAATGGCCAATTTTCACAAATATTTTTTGATGCCGGTCTATCCTATTTCTTATTTATTACTAGAACCAAAAAACTATATTGGGCCAACTGAGGTTTGTTACTCCAAGACACGGCCTATGAGTTTTTAACCCCAGATTGCAGAAAAAACTTAACTTTGCCGTTCATTATAGAACTATAAATTACCAATTTTCGGATTTTCCTCTTTACTTGACCTTACTTCTCGACAAACTTCATGCTGCTGGACCAACGGGAAGTACCAAATAGACTGGTTTATTTGCGAGTGTCAAAATATGCGGCACAAATGGCCGTATTTTTTATTTCGTTAACTTTTTTTTGGTTGGGAAATTATCAAATAACTTCTCCCGCTCTGGGTGGAGCGGGAAGGCGTGTCAGACTCTTACTGATTAAAACCCACCCGTGTTCTTTCAGTTGCCTATATTGCCTGGGGCCACGGTAACCCTTTCGGACAATAACCGCAACCCGCAACCGGCAGGCATCGGCCCTATCGGACCCCGTCAGTTCCGCTGACATCTCTTTGAGGCGCGCGTAGAACACAACCCGCCGTCGACCCGGGCCTGGTCCTTATCGGACGGTGAGCTACCCATTGCTCACCGTCCGCAAGCCCGCGCCTACGGTGGCCGGGAATTGGCCTACGATTCCCGATGCCCAGGGTGTCTCCTTCTGGTACTATGCTATTATGATGCCTCCTCTTTCGTGAGCATTACTTCTTCGCAGAAGGAGGTGATGGCCTCCCATGCCGTCTCGCTCTCTACCATAGTCTGGACCAGGGCCGGACGCGAGAGATCACCACCGCCGATCGCCTCCACGAGGACACGGCTGATCTGCCCAAGCCGGGCAGACCCAAACCGTATGCTGCGCCCGGGTGTCACCATTGTTTTCTCCCGCCTTATCCTGAACAGGAACCCGAAACAACCGTGTCCGGTGAGAACCTGCGTCAGGTGGAAGGTGAGGACGCCGTGGCGCCTCTCTACCTCTCCTTAATGAGGGAACTTATCGCCACAGTTGTGACGTGCCCATTATTGCGTTGACTTGGAAGTTTGATTTTCGTTACACTTCCAAGAGACCGTAGATCTAAGTTTTTAATATCTATTGATATAAATTGATGCCTCCACGCGTTCCTGAGAAAAGGGTCTTGACAGACAATGAAGTCATCCTTTAAGGGTTTTAATGTTTAAATTTTTAGGTACGGAACCCTAAAACAGATTTAATATCAGCCTGTTACCTTTTCATGGCGTAACGACTGAACGGATTTCTAGATGAAAGGCATAGGATAGGCCATGACCTGGACATAGGATACTCTGAATCCCGGTAGCACGTTCCAGTGGGATATTTTCCGACATCCACGCGGGCGAAGCCGCGGGCAAAAGCTAGTTATATTAATAATTAAGTACTGATTGAAATTAACGTTGTATCTTTAAATTTACTTTGGTTATATATAAAGCTTTCTACGTGATGGCTTCTGAGCAATGTCTGTAACTGCAGCTAATAGCTCTTAAATATATCTTCTGCTAGACATACTACACCGTTTCAATAGCCTTATTTATAGATATTCATGGCACCATCCGCAAGATATCTCTATCCATATTTATCCCGAGAAATGAACATAACAAATGCACTGACTACTTATTAAGACGTGAATGTTGACATAAGTATAACTTGTAGTATTATCTAGGGTCGTGTGGGCGGAGTTCCAGATACCTATTCAGTAAGTACACAATCATAGGAAATATTGCGGTATCGTATTATTGCACAACTAGTTTCTCCATTGGTATACTTAGTGGGCACAGTTTATTCCTTGGGTACCTATCTGCGGGTTCCATTACATAAAAAAATAAAATAAAAACAAAACTTGAAGGTATCTAATGTCATATTCAACATCAATGTTCATTTCATGTTTGAACTAAAACTAACCGTTTTGTATCGTACGTCCTATAAGTCAGCATTCTCTATGACCCACATTTATTGAATTTCACCTTAATTTTGTAACATAGTTTCATCATAATCAGCTTATATTGTTTCCACTGCCGGGACACATGCCTCCTCTCTGTGAGAGGGAGTGGGCTGTAATCTGCCACGCGGGCCTAGTGCGGGTTGGTAGATGTCACATGACGTCTTCGATTTTTTACCATTTTGAGAGCAGTGGTGATGAAATTAAATACACAATAATACCATAGTTTATCGACCATTAATTACACATGGTTGTTAATTACTGTAACATAGATACTAAGTACAAAACTACACCCCGTATTTTATTCAGGTAAAGTCGAAAAATAATCAGCACGTCGTCGTCGCGCGCCGCGCCGCGGGATCTGATGGTTTGCACGTCTTATGTTACAATATTACAATAATGAGTTTTGCAATAAACTTAGATTTCATGTTTACTTTGACTTATTTTATCCATAAAATACATTTGAGTTTTTCATTTGCCACCTTCAATTATTAAATTTATTAACCTAATTATTTTACATACAATCATGTTTTATATCAAGATTCTCCGGTCGGCTATCCGCAGGCTTTCGAACAACACTCATTCGTAGTAGTATCGTGATCTCTTAAACTTGCTGGTAACGCACGACGATTTAATATAAGTAGCAGCAGCGGTAAGGTTTGGTGAAAACTCTGGAGTTTTATAGATTGTGTTGAGGATTTGCAATAAAAAAACGATGCGTTAGTTTAACAAACAAATTAATTATGTGTTCGCCATCTTGATCTTACAACATTCAAGGAAGGAGGGGTGTGGGAACAATATTTTAAATAAAAACAATCACGGTCGAGAGGTTGGTATGACATAGCGTATCGTTTCATGCCTCAGAACATCGCTATCAGTACGTGATGTGCGATAATGGAGTAGGAGTTCACTCTATTAAGGCGAGAATAAACGACTCTTAATGATTTTATACTGAAGATCACGTCTAAACGAGTAGTTTTATGGATTTGGAAAAATATATGTTAAATTACAGTATTTTTATAACTTAATCTGTGAATATCTTATTTATTTATTTATTTGCTAACGTGTAAAACACTGGTTAGTGAGCATGCATTAAAATTTCATGACACAGTATTAAGACATGCACCCTGTAAGGGCACTGCAAATGTTTACATATCAAATAATTACATAACATATTGATTCTAATTTAACAATTCATTACATTAAATTTTTTTTTAGATTATGTCATAGTGTAATTAATTTGTAAAGTTATGTCTAACGCGGGTAAAAAAACTGAAAATCACGTAAAAACTATCAAGCGTATTTTTCTGAAACCTTCACCATTTCAAAGATAATTTAATTAACTGTTTATCTTTTAGTATACGTGTTTTATTAAAATACTTTTTTTTATGTATAATAAATTATTATTGCGTCTTATTTGGGTCAGCGCTCCTTGATGGGCGAGTCCTTATTACTGACTGGACGTATGACGCGTTGCATGAGTTCAGCACAGAACACGCAAGCTAACCACTCAAGGTCACTGGCATTTAGTCGCGTCTTAATATAAAATTCATACAATATTTCTCGATTACTCTTTATAACGATCAAATAAATATTCAATACTAGTGGGTTTATAAATTTAATAGGATTCGTAGAAAATTTGTTACTTTGCTGTCTGTTACTCCTAATAAAATCGATAAACTCTAATATACTTACAAGAAGATGTCGCTCAATATGAATATTAAAGTGGCGATGTAAAAGCTACGCCATTTGTTAAGTGCAGTAAGTGCAATCGCGTTGAAACTACGACAAAGTGGATATAAAATCATAATGAAAAATGTACAATTGGTAAAATAAAATTATCAAAAACTAAAAAGGTCAAATAATTGCCTGAACAGGCATTAAGTACTTACCAACAATACAAATGAGGGTCATTATTAGAGGCACAACCGGACCAAAGAGCATACTCTTTAAATATCACCATTGAAAATTACAATGTCTACGTAAATCATACAACTCTAAAGTTATAACTATCAACAAGTGATGTTTCATTGATGCTAAGTACACTAATACAGACAATAAAGTAACAGTGACATACAAATTAGGAACAAATTCATGATAATGAGCATGTCCAGACGGGTTGTGATCGTCTTTGTTGCAGAGACTAAGAAGTTCGCCACGATTGCGTTGAGAAACACAAAGTTCTTGTATTTACGAACCTTGTTGATGATGCACCACGAAGTCACTCCGTAGACATCAAACTAGGTGTTGTCAGCGCAAACATTATGTAGAATATCGTCAACTCGAGAGTTTCGTATGATGCTCCCATCGTGGATGTCACTGGCACCGTTTTAATTGATTCACTTCTAGTTTACGAAAAAGTATTTGTGAACAGCTTGACGCAAAGCACTGCCCTTACTAAAATGATGGTGTGACTTCTAAAACTGTCGATGAAACAATAGTACAATGTTACGAAACGAAGGGAAAAAGAAATCACAATATAAAGAAATTATTTTATATTTTATGACTTTCCAGTTCGTCATAATATTAGTATTCTCTTATCTTAAATAGGTACAGTTAGTAGTATTATATTATCTGTGGTACAGTTAACCGCACGTCCTTGATGACAATAGGGATCATGATTAATATACCTACACACATGTTTGGTTCAGGTTAGGGAACGTTCAAACAAAGAATGTTGTTTCCGAAAGGGCAAGGTTTTAGTTACATTACATGTATTAGTAGTTAATATCTGGATGACCGGTTTTTTTTTGGTAGTTTTCTAAAATGAAACCTAGCTAGATCGATTTATCGCTCCCGAAACCCCCTGCATACTAAATTTCATGGAAATCGTTGGAGCTGTTTCCGAGATTCAGATTATATACAGGGTGGCAGGGATATCGACGCGAATACTGTTACCATGGATTCAGTACATGATTCTGAACTGCTTTGAAATTTTACGTCGGTTATTTAAAAAAAAATCAGCTGTTCCATACATTTTGACCGCGTAGGTATTGCACTTTTCTATGAAACAGAAGATTAAAAAAAAAAATACCCACGAAAAATTTCAAAATCATGTAAAATCATGTTCAGAATCATGTACTGAATCCATGGTAAGATAAGATAAGATAAGATTACACAACAACAACACAGTACAACAGCAACAGCAACAATATTCGCGTCGATTTCTCTGACACGCCGTATATATAAGTACATATATACAAGAATTGCTCGTTTAAAAGTATTAGATATAACGTAAAACAGCGCTGCAATTTGCAAAAACGCAAGAAATGTTTAATTTCGCACATTGACGCACCCCCTTAAGTATAATCTTGAAGCACTTGCATCGTACAAGTTGCCGTCTATAAGTTGACGAGTTTATTAGCGACGCTGATGGCTTCAATAATTCAATACTGCCTGACGGGCATGCCTGATGAATGCCTGATCAACGATAACTGTATACACGCACAGAATGCGGGGGAAACGCGGACTCTATTAATTTATTATGAAAGTTAACTTACTTAGTAAGAAGGTTATTTGTTGTATAAATGCTTATTACAGGCATTCTGAAGTAAGCAACAATGATTTTTTTTTCTAATTTTGCAGCTGTATTCTAGCAGAAATCGTTTCATGGGACTTTAAACACATACTTATTGGATTACTTCGGTCGACTGATCCAGACCAGAAAAAAAATCGATAATAATTAGTTTTACTCATGCATTTTCAACTTGTCTGCTCTACTCCTGTTCCACTCCTAGGCAAAGGCTTCAAAGTATTAAGATCTAGAAAATTTTGGCAATATAAAATGAGAAAGACAACTGTAGTTTACCTATAACCACAACGTAAAGTAGAGTAGTGTAGAACGTAACTCCGTAGCAACGTAGCGCCGTAGACCGTAGACCCGTAGCACTTCTAACCGTAGTCTACTACAGTTAACGTTGCAGAGTAGCCATCCACTATGGACGGGGATGAGTGAAGGTAGCCCGTCAAATTCGTTGTATGATTATTAAAATATGATTCGTGACCGTAACAATTATATATTTACATAATTATATAATTTATTAGAATTATCAATACAGCTATTTATGTTGGCATTGACCTCAAATATCATGATTTCATATTTTATTGACATTCAATAGGGCTATTTGAGTTTAGAAAGTAAATTGTACTGATGAACTTTTAATTATTGTAATTCTGTAAATACATATTTGTGCCGGTCGCAAATCATATTGTGATCATCATACAATCTGATACTGACCAGTAAAATTTCAAAATGGTCAGAAAATTTGAATTTTGCGGCTATCCTGGCGCTTTCCCCTTAACATGTGTTACGACAAACCGTTACTGCACGGCCATTGTATATGCAGCACAACTTCATCACACGGAGCCTGAGAACCTCACAGACTAGCTGCTCGACAGACACGCACGTCGGGACATAAACACGTCGGACATGACTGCCGCTAAATAAGGAGGTAGCTGTGTGAGCGAGACACATTATGATGTGACCGCTCTATGCATCCATGTGTCGACATGATCTGATTGTCATTTGAATAATCTATAGTTGATGTTGAGCTGCACAATGAAACGATCGAAGTCCACGGCTGGACTTTGAAGAAAAGCATCTCGTAGAACAACATTATATAGTACGTCTGTTTATATTGCCCCAGTTAGGCACCGGCTTTATTAAACTTATGAAATAGCTATTTTTTCCCTGTGGTTAAAAGAAGGAAACTAAGGTTATCGAATAAGGATGATTATGATTATATCAGCAATTAATTTAGGCAATATTTAAAAGAAAGCGACTAGAACTCGCTGCAGTTTGAAGATTTGATGGCTGTAATTTTTACTGTTATGTAGGTACCTAAGCGTTAGTTAACTAACAATAGTCAGTTACTGCGTTAGTGTTCCCGTATGTAAATAAGATTGAAGCAGTCATTTAAACAAGCACGCTATAGACATGCTGTGCGCTTGTAACCTGTCGCTATGTTACCGGTCTCCTATCTACCTGGTGGCTTTAAGGCTATAAACATTGTACTGTTGTGCACTAATATTTAGCTGTTGTCATTAGATGCAATGTAACGTTAGGGAAATTTATTATTAAATAAATTGACTACCAACTTCAAGTGTCCGTATATTCAAATCACAACTGACATTCATTAACAGCTGTATGAAATGGCAATAACACGGCAAATTGATTACCGATTTACCGGTAATTGTTGAGGTTTTCCGAAATGGAAAACATTGAATTAATAATATCTCGTGTCCACTATCTGTTGTGTTTATTTATGGTAGTCAACCAATCATAGCTTACATGGACAGCTGGTTTATATCGACCAGAGATTAGGCGGATTCAATATTATACGAGTCTTTCAGAATTGAACTCATAACGGAGGCAGCCATCCTTGCGACCACTCTAAATCAATAAAACTTAGTTTTAATAATAAATGCTAATCAATACATCCTCCCGGATGCACTTTCTCATAAACTAATAGAATACCATCTAGCATCCAACGGGGCTCTTGGAAGACCCTAAACATCGTGTCCGTTTCGACCGCGCGGCCACGGCGAAATTTAAAAAAAAAAACCACGCCAAGATTTTGTAAAAAATTGTAGAAGTTGATTCCCAAAACCATAAATTTGTCAAAGTTATGGTTAAAAAGTTATAAGGGTTTGAACGTGGCCGCGCCATTGAAACGCGGCGAACCGCGCGGCCACGGAGATCTTTAAAACTAAGCGTTGCAGAGATCTGAAATTCAGGTAAATAACAGATTGAATTTGTAAAAAATTTGTAAAAATATAGAAAAAAATCCTAGGTTTATATTTTGGGAGCTATAAGACTAAAACTCCATGGCCGCGCCATCGAAACGATGAAAAATACGTTATCGCCGATATCTCGCTGAAAAAGCATCGCAGGGGTCTGAAGTTTTTGTAAAACGTAGATTTGAATTTGTCAAAACTTGTAAAAATACTACAAAAAATCCTAGGTTTATGTTTCAGGAGCTGTAAGACTAAAACCTCATGGCCGCGCCATTGAAACGGTCAAAAAACACGTTATCGCCGATATCTCGCTGAAAAAGCATCGTAGGGGTCTGAAGTTTTTTGTAAAACCTAGATTTGAATTTGTCGAAACTTGTAAAAATACTACAAAAAATCCTAGGCTAATATTTCAGGAGCTGTAGTACGGTATCGCGTAGAAATAAGTCGTGATTATTTATCGAAGAAAGTAATTGTAAAGCGAGTTTTTTTTTGTAAACAACACCAATTAATATGTAAAACTACCGATACTAGGCAAAAAACATGTATTTTTCGGTATTTATAACTTTCAATACGTTTTGAATATTTCGATAGGGTGACCATAGCTTTTTGTTTACAGAAAACTTTCCACCTATCGTTTTAGAAATTGTATCTCAAGGATTCTAAATTCAATTAAAATGAAACGGATAAAATACAAAATCATATGTTTATTTCTTTTAAATTCACTTAAATCATTGCTTGATTTGACAATACTGTGGTTTTGAGTACACGTGCCAGAACCATAACAAATAACTTTGCACAACATTCGTAATTCCTGTAAGATAGCATTATTTGATGAATAATTGTGGAATCAAACACATAACTTATGTCTAAGACTAAATTCTGCCAGAAATAACCCCCTGTAATTAACAGTATTATGTCATAAGTAACGTGTGATTAACTCATGCATTCCAACATTGAATTGCACTAAAGGAATTAACCATAAGGCCACACACACTACAGTACACAGGAGCGAACAGAACGCGGGTGCAGCGCGGGAGACGAAGGCTGTATAACCAATCACAGCAGTCCAATATGTGAGAGATATCCCGGCCGCTGCACCCCGTCTTCCCGCCAAAGGCTTTTTTGTTGATCAGTCATCGTTTTACTTTCAGTTAATTCGCACGGATTGCTCGTTGGTGTTTTAAATTTTGACATTCCTACGGAATTTTATTTGTGCACTGTTTCGGACATTTGTTATCTTTGGAAAACTACGTTCTGCTGTTACAACTTCGAAAGCATAAGGCGTAAGCCTTAGGATTTGATTTCAAATTAATACTTCTTATCAAGGTAAGTAATTCATACTAATTACTCTCTTCTCTTACCACTTAATACTTTTCCTATTTTTTTATCAACCTAGTTGACCTAGTCTTGTAATGATAATGTGTACCTACTTAGGTACCTATTTTAATACTGGTTGCTCTATCGTGATTTGTGACTTTGAAAGAAATATATATAGTAAAGTAAGGAAGTGTAAGCAAATAATCTGTGATTTGTGACTGAAAGAAATATATATAGGGTGACTGGTAATTAGTGACCGATACTTAAACACGTGAATTAGCTCATCATTATGAACATGGCAACAATGGGACCAAACCTGAAATCGCGAAAAAAATATCAGCTGTTCCATACATGTTGACGAGTTATGCGATCGTAAATGTATGGAACAGCTGATATTTTTTTCGCGATTTCAGGTTTGGTCCCATAGTAAAAGTTGTTCATAATGATGAGCTAATTCACGTGTTTAAGTATCGATCACTGCTTACCAGTCACCCTATATAGTAGTGTAAGTAAGTGTAAGCAAATAATCTGTGATTTGTGACTTTGAAAGAAAGTATAAGTAAATAATCTGTGATTTATATGATTATAAAAGAAATATAAATATGTTTTTTGTATCTTGTCGTTTCATTTTAATTTAATTTAGAATCCTTGAGATACAATTTCCAAAACGATAGGTGGAAAGTTTTCTGTAAACAAAAAGCCATGGTCACCCTATCGAAATATTCAAAACGTATTGAAAGTTATAAATACCGAAAAAATACATGTTTTTTGCCTAGTATCGGTAGTTTTACATATTAATTGGTGTTGTTTACAAAAAAAAACTCGCTTTACAATTACTTTCTTCGATAAATAATCACGACTTATTTCTACGCGATACCGTACTACAGCTCCTGAAATATTAGCCTAGGATTTTTTGTAGTATTTTTACAAGTTTCGACAAATTCAAATCTAGGTTTTACAAAAAACTTCAGACCCCTACGATGCTTTTTCAGCGAGATATCGGCGATAACGTGTTTTTTGACCGTTTCAATGGCGCGGCCATGAGGTTTTAGTCTTACAGCTCCTGAAACATAAACCTAGGATTTTTTGTAGTATTTTTACAAGTTTCGACAAATTCAAATCTACGTTTTACAAAAAACTTCAGACCCCTGCGATGCTTTTTCAGCGAGATATCGGCGACAACGTATTTTTCATCGTTTCGATGGCGCGGCCATGGAGTTTTAGTCTTATAGCTCCCAAAATATAAACCTAGGATTTTTTTCTATATTTTTACAAATTTTTTACAAATTCAATCTGTTATTTACCTGAATTTCAGATCTCTGCAACGCTTAGTTTTAAAGATCTCCGTGGCCGCGCGGTTCGCCGCGTTTCAATGGCGCGGCCACGTTCAAACCCTTATAACTTTTTAACCATAACTTTGACAAATTTATGGTTTTGGGAATCAACTTCTACAAATTTTTACAAAATCTTGGCGTAGTTTTTTTTTTTAAATTTCGCCGTGGCCGCGCGGTCGAAACGGACACTAAACATCAATAGACAGCACCCGGGATTCGCGGCCATCGGATAATAACTCGGGGACTACAAATAGCCGCGCGACACCGCCGCGCCGCACCACCGCCGCGCCACCACACCGCAGCGCATTCCCAGTGATGCAAATTGTAAGCACAGCACTATCTGATCTAGTGTGGCCACGAAACGGGATCGAGGAAAACAAGACAGTTGATTGATTTAATATTTTTATTGGTAAGTCACAATCAGACAAAATCGACCTGCCTCGTAGATAATATATTTAACTGTGAAAATTTCTGTTCAAAATCAAGCTTTGTCCTTCCTATATTACACGGAAACAAGTTTTAAAGGAAAATATTATAACTTTCGACTACCTCGTTGGTCTAGTAGTCGCAAGCGCTACTACGGAGCATAGGGTCCTGGGTACGAATCCCGGGTCGAGCAAAGTGTTAATGGGTTTTTCCAATAAGGAATTTCTCACTAGCAGCCCGGAGTCTGGATATCTGATTGTGCCCGATTGATGGCAATAGGCTCGCCCCCTATAACATGGGACCTAGATAAACTTAACTGGCGAAATGTAGGTGTACTGTAGTAGTGATATTATGTTATGTAAGTAACTTTGTGTCTTTTAAGAATATCTTTAAACCTATTATAACTATATATTTGGTTAAACAATTAAGTCAATAACCACATTCATGTAATGAGGTAGTTTTCTCGAAGATTTACAAAACAAATCTGTTTAATTTTTTCCTTAGTAAAAATCAGGAAGTTTCTATCCTATGCTATAGCTTGGTGCCTCTAGCGCGATGGTATCCGTGCGCCTGCGACGATTTACATACAAGCAGTGAATTGTATTGCAGCTGTAGCGTATTGGTTATTGTGCACTTAATAGCGCTATCTGCGCTAGACGCGGGATTGTATTGAAATTAATATAAAGTGAGGGTAGCTGGAAACGATTGAGTTATCACGTGGGAATTAAAGTAATAACGAGTAAAAATGGAACAAAGTGCTTGGGTACGCAAATAAGCTTTAGATACTTGGAACTATAAAATACTTATTGAATTACAATGAATATAACTAGTTCAAACCAAAGATTTAAAGATTTACCTCACAGATTTATAGAAGAACTTTTCCCACGGGGCATCGACTTAGAGATTTACAAATTCCCACTCGTATCTCATTTATTCCATCACCATTATAATATTTATAAGAATTCGAATGCTTTAAACTAAAGGTTAGAAACTATCATATCTCAATATTCAAATTTAATCTCGCGACAGGCCGTTTCCCCATTCTAACAGATGTACAAAGGGTCTATAACTCAGTCATTGTACTCACTTCATTGTCACCTTACGACCATGCACGTCAGCGGACAGGCCGCAACTGACCGATCCATACATTAGTCGAGCTGTCAGCGCGCGCCGCTAGGTGGTAGGACCAACGCCTCGGTGACACGTCATGTCCGGTCAGAGATAAATCTTATCAATGGACATGTGGCCATAGGACTACCGCTATGAAAACAAGTGGAATTAAAGGTACCTATTAGTGCTTAAGATACAAGAGACTTTCTTATTAGAAACCAGAATAGAATATTAAAGTTTCGTAAACAAAAATCATTGTATAATTTGGCCCTATAAACAAAATCCATTGTAAGTAATTTTTTTGTTTGCTAACACAAAACATATATTTCGCTTATCAACCCTTGTACTTACTATATCGTTACCTATATTGAGTATTGTATAAAAAAAATCCCGTCTTAAGGAGACCATCACTCAATTATGCCATTATACCCAAGAATGAAGGACATTTTCTCCTTCTTAGTTTGGAGAATCAAGACCACGAATAAGTTTACGAAATGAACCTATTGATTAAATAACGTTATAATCAGACCAGACCGACGCGCTGTACACAAGCACCACAGCTACCTGTTTCTGAATATAATGTAGGTTAGTAACGGTAGCAACAAGTGGCCGGTCGTGGGTTCGATGCCGCGTGGTGCATTAATTGCTCCTTCTCTGTGGGAGCTGCTATTAAAAGCGTACAGTGTTTAGTGTATTACGTTTACTGACTCTATTAGTTGCAGTGCGTGGATAACGGTAAAGGAAGAACATATTTTGGTACATAACACTTCCTCTCTCCTTAAACATCATCATTACTTATAGTTCCTTGCTATTGTTTCATGTTTATAATTTTATGTATATCTGTTATTTATCCAATATATATTTATATAGGTAAATATATGCTATATGTATCTGTGTATCAGTTGTATATGTAAATGGTAGCACTCACTACCTGCAGTATTGTCTCTCCTTTTCCATTTAAATCCATCCAAAGGTTGTCTGTAAAAGATCGCTTTTAGCGATAAGACCGCCCATTGTGTCACCCAATGTAAAATTTCTAAATTAATGTCTTTAATTTTTATGGTGTACATAATAAAGAATATTCTATCTATCTATAACTATTTAAAAGGATAGTTTTTTGTGTCGTAAAGTGCAAAATGTAAAACAATTGTCTTTCTCTAATCTACGGATGCAAAGTTTAAGTTTGTTTGGTAAATGAAAATCGCATATTAACAATGTGACACAAAATAACCAATCATTTTATTTACAAGATGTCGATCCTTAGCGGGTAACTTTTGCTTCAATCATAATATCATTCTCGTTTAGATTGGTTTCACAAAATAACATACTAATGGATATATTTTCTTAAGTTGATCTCTGTTGAAAATAAATAGCTATTAGAACATCAACCCCCTACTTAACCTTTTTTAAAAATTAACCGAAGACCAAACAAGAAGAAAGGAACAAAAAAATACGAACAAAAGTGATGCTTATTTTTAAATAAATCTCAAAATTAATCCTATTTTCAACGAGTAAACATTTAGTCATTACAATTATATTCACACATAAACTGTCACCTTCTTCCCATGGACCGTAGGCAGAAACTACAGATCGCCACCTGCTACGATCCCATCATTATGATTATGTCACCAGCTAATCAAATAGTAAACGATATATCAAGCGCACGTGCGCAGAGATCGGTGCACAACCTCCCTCTCTGTACCAGTGTTTAGTTTACAATCACGTTTCAACTCAATACTCTCTCGTATCAATCACAACAGCATCCTTCAGCTAACCAAACACGTTGTTCAGCACGTGTTGACAGCGTGACAGCGACGGCACGGGGCCCAGGACCCGGGACCCTGGACCCGGGAGCGTAGGGCGGCAGTCGGCGCCCAGCCGCCGCGCAGTCTGCCCGCCCCACGCGCCGCCCGCCCTACGAGTCGCGAACATCGGACATTATTACGATAACATACGGAAATGATAACAGAAAAGTTTTTTTGATTGTAAAAATATTAACGACAGCTTTGTAAAGTGTGTGCGAATTAAGTGGGAGCTGATTTTCAGTGTTTTTTGGTGAAAAATAATCATAACTTTGTCCAAAAAAAAAACTTGTTGGATTTTTATAGTTTTGGTTGTGTTAGATGTTTGAAAATTTTAGTATAGATTTTGGAAGTGATATATTAAAGCTACATATCGTTATGAATTTTGATAATAATTCATTTAAATTAATGTTCGGAATTGTGTTTTCGACAAAGATTTGTTTGTGAATGATAGTGATAGTGGGTTAGAGGAGTTCCTGTGATCGATGATAGTTAACAAAATAAAGGTTGGTCCAGTGTATTCGTTTCTCTATTTAATTAAGACGACAACAGACGTGCGATTACAGAATCTTTTTGAAGTGAAAACTTCTTTAGGCGCGTTGGGCATATTTTTTGAGATGGGAAAAACAATTGAACTCGCGACACCTAATTTTTGTAAACGCGATTGTGCTCTTTATTAATATTTAGTTACGGATCAATGTTCTATGCAAGTATTTTTACTTTAAAGGTTTTGGAAGTATTTCACTTCTATCGGCACTCCCAGAGTGTGTATTTCTTTTTATGCAAGTTTTGTTTCAGACGTCTCTCCGCCCCTAAGACGACCCGCTGACCGTATTTTTTGTTGGAAACATTGATTCAAACTGTTAGTAACTCATATGACTTTATTTGAGTACCTTCGTAATTGTGTAAATTATCATTTTAGCCTGTCAGTTACTTATCTCTCCGGAAATCACAATTTAAATTTTAGTATTTTTTCACACCATGCTATCGACACGCTTGCTAGTTTTGTCTCTCCATATGGAACATTTGATTAGAGTGATAAATATGCTGCCCTAAGAGCGATATTTTAATTATATGAATAAGATCTAACTTAGAAATAATCTTAGCCAGAACTCGCGAGTTACCGCTTACAAGTTGGTGCTGGGCAAACCAGTGCCTTATTAGGACCCATTAGCTGGCACAGAATCTATTTAGTCGGTAGCGAGTTATTTCATCACACTTCAATCCTAGTTACTAATAAAATACAAAAATGTCTATAAAAATAAACCACTTTATTTTCTACAAGAGACTCATTACTCGTACATAGATACTTATCGCATTCTCACACTTTACCTCATCCACAGCCATACAACTCATACAGACATCAATAGAGAAATATCTGTCCCCGTCTCATACACATCATTCAACATCCGATCTCCGACCGACACTTAAACCACAATAATGCTAAACAAAACTATCGCAAGAAGCAGTGCGTGCGCACTGTGCTCCTCCACATAAAGGCTAAGTGCCACATTCACAGATATGCTTAACGAACGCTTATCCACCACTTAAGCGAACTGAGCGAAACGAGCATCGCTTATTCATTACTTTTTTGCTCAACTTTGGGAGCCAATTAAGCGAACCGCTCGATACATTAGGAGTTTTATCGCTCCCATGTGATAATTCAATGCTAAGTGAGGATTGTATCTATATTGTAGCGCCTGCGCCCGCCGTTCCGAATAATCGAAGAGTGGAATAAATAATGGCAGTGCTAGAATTGTGATAAATCTTGCTTTAATTAAGTCTCACGTTTACTTTACTTAAGTTATCATTGTATTTGTTGGGTTCAGTTTTTTTGTGATATCGATAATGAATAAAACATTCAACTTCAAGGTGTCAACAATTAGACACGGAATGTAAACGAGAGGTGCAACAATTTTGAAAGTGCAATACGTAACAGAAATCGATAGAGTTTGTTCATCAATATGGCAGCTTTTAATAATCTTAAAGCTCTTGCACACACAAAAATCATTGAGATGTAGGTATGTATTCTAACAAGAAAGGTAAAGATGTTAAAGCCCCAATTCGTTAAACCTTTATCAAATCTCGTGGCATCTGCATCATCAATATTTACGACCTTAAAAATAAAAGAAATTCTTTATTCCCAAATGAGTGATGAGTGTATAAAATTTAATAACATTGCTACTGAGGCTACCTTTTCGGACCGCGTCTTTTACTTCTCATTAACATATCTCTTGAGACGAAATCTTGTTTTTTGTAAAGAGACATAATTTCCTAACTCTTTTAAAAAAGTTGCAATTGAAAATGGATTTCTTTTCCAGCTAACGTATTTGTCTGAATCCACCTGGGGTCAATAAACAATACTAATGAGTTGATCAGCCAGATAATGATTGTTTTCATTGGAGTTAATCAAGACCCATCGTCACAATAACCTAAATAACTGATAATACAAAAATAATAACGTACTTACCACAACATGAACCAACACGAACAAGTACCCGAAACTAATATCTATGTATCGATACCGGTATCAATACAAGGGAATGGATACCGCGTGTGTCGATACCAGTATCTCGATAGTGTATGGCCACTAATAACTACATCATTTGGAACTAAGTCTCAACACAAGGGCCATGTTAGCACTTACCTATACTTAATGGGCGAGCTAAGAGCTTAGATTGCATACTTTTTATAGTATAATATGAACGTGCGTTGGTGAACAGAACACTCTGCTTAATGACTTAGGTCATTCAGCTTCGTAAGGTACCATTATTTATAAGTTGTCAGTTAATTTTCTTTTCCGCAGTCCTTAAAATATAATTACAAGGCATAACAAACTTAATTTACTTATCAAAGACACAATACCCAATACATTCGAATGCGCAATAAATAATAGCTCGAAGTTCTGCCAGTTAGCGCATTACTGTGTGGTGCACTGTACCGTACAATATGCCCCTGTAGCCTGTAGCTCTGTAGCCCGCCACAAACAGCACAGAAATAGCTCCGGCCGAACTGCAAGTAATAAACAAACGCAAGTTAAATCTGTCACGCGATGCTGCGTTTAGACTGTACGGTAAAGCAGTGGCTGGGGCGAGTAGCTGGTACAATGACTATTGTTATAATGGCTAGTTAATGTCTGTTATTTGGACGTAGTAATTAAATGAGCAATAAATTCATATTAGTAATACTTAAAGTTGCTCATTACTCTGTCTTACCTTGATTGTTTACGATCAAGGTAGGATAGAGTAATACGCTATGTGGTACACACGGCTACACATCAAGCTTTACATTTCCAGTATTAGCTGATCTCGCATTGTACGGAAGTCCTATACAATGCGAGATCAGCAGAAACTGGAAATGTATGACAGAGTAATGAGCAACTTTAAGTATTACTAATATGAATTTATTGCTCATTTAATAACTACGTCCAAATAACATATTTGCTCGTAAAATTAGGCCCAGTCAATATGTCTGGTCAACCTTACAGTAGCTGTGCGTTAATTTAATAGAACGCTTAATGAAGTGTGTGTTTGAAAACAGAAAGCTGCATAAAGTTAAACTTAATAAACTACATCTTCGACCGCAGAAAACGAGATATTATGGCCTAATATTCATCAGGTTGAGCCATTTGCTAGAGCCAGTAGCCTCTACTCCTTAAAAGACTGACGTAACTATGTGGGAACTGAAAGCAATAAACAAACGCGAGTTAAATCTGTCGCACGTCTCTTTGCACGCGAATACGCGATGCAGTGTTTAAACGCTGTGGAGGGAAGTGCTGGCGCTATATTGTTATGAAAACTGGCATACATTACTGATAATTGGTTAAATAAAATCAATCACAGACTAATGATTTTTTTAAATGGGTTCTTTTCATTCACTGGACAAAAACTCAAATTTTATTATGCCTAAAGTGCCTGTCTGTGTACGAACCTACAACTCGTAACTCGGGGCGGTTACCACTGGGCCACCACAGCTCTTATATGAGAAGACAAGTCATCATAGTGTTAAAGATCCAGCACCTGACATGAACCCTGTAAGGCCACAGCAATTTTTATAATATTAAATGTACTGATGATATTGATGATATCTTTCAAAGCAAGCTAAAACTTACCAATGCTAACGTATATGCAATCAGTTGTAGTAGGTACCAGGAAGTATTTAGAACATACTAATTGTTGATAAAAATGCGTTTTTAGATTACGCTTTTCACAGCGCGCACCATGCACCTCAATGCATCCACCTGCTAAGTAATAACAGACAGCCGAAATTAAACTAATTGGTGTTAGCCAAATTATGATCGTGATTAAAGAGCATTGACATCTTTACGAGTGTTACAGTGCTTTTTATAACGACACCGCGTGTTTGCTTGTTCACTGTCAACAGAACGTCATTACGTCCAGTAGCAGTTCAAGCTACTCGCCCGATGTGAACGGGGCTCGGCAGTCGCACGTGGCCGCGGTGACCGGATACACATTAACGTTACTCAGTCACTTGTTGACTATTTAAAGAATATTATATCGACACGAAAATATTGCTAAACCATAATTTGATAATTACCCAAATGCTTTGTATTTTACAAAAAATATTTGAATTAATTAACCATTATATAAACATGTAAAAAAGTTGTTTAACGGCTATGATCTTAGTACATAATAACTCTAGCTATATGTAGGTATATCTAAAATAATCGTTTTCAAAATTAAAACCTACTTATATGCCATCGATCAAGTTTGAAGCCCGTCAGCATGAATATTTCTCTCTTCAAAATCTTGTTTTAAAGTGAGAAATGTCCAACCTGTTTTCTTTACCGCCACCATTATTTCATGGGGTAGTTTCACAAACCTTCCAACAACATTCAATCTCAACTTCGTTACCAACTCACCGCACCCTTCCTCGCCCGCTGACGAAGCAAATAACGAAACTATTTCACTAAAGGGTGCGGAACTCAAAAATGAAAAGGCACATTCTTGGTTTCCTTGTGAAATGTAAATTGCGGGCCCCGTGGACCCCTGCCGACAGAACCTTCGATATTCTATTAAGATAACGGCTGAAACGACGTCGTTTTATTATTGTGACTCGCGCCATATTTTCGTCATGCTGAAAATCTGTCAACTTGAGATATGATGGTTTTGGGTGAGGAAGATTTAGACACGGCTCGCCGCTGGGCTGTGGGTAGAATATATTATACGCCGTCTAAAATGGACAAGGTGGATTTGGAAATAAATTAATAGAATAATAAAATTGTTCTGAGGAAAACCTGTAAAAGTCCGTAAAAAAAACTGCTAAGACTTAAAGTTACCGAAGTTCAATACTGTAGAAGTTACAACCTTTTGCCGTACATTGAGAACCATTTGTAGGTACTAATTTTTTTTACATTGTATTATATTTCATTTTACCATATAATTTTTTTGTTTCATTTTAAGACGTTTTGCTTAACATGAGTGCATTATTTTTCTAGAACGAATAACCTATGGTGGTCTGGTGTGAAAGACCAGTAAACTCACATTATAAACATAGTTTCACTTTTAATAATACTAAAATTTTATAAACAAAACACAATATCTATTCTCACTTACGGTAACTCTACGCTTTCTGAGTCTACCTCACTTCCCCTCAAGATGGCGCGTGCGAAAATATGAATATTATTCAAAGTGATTTGTCATAAATTGAACAGCGGCACCTCAGCGGTACATCACGGGGCCCCGGGGCTCCCGGGTCCCGCGTGCCATCGTTATGTTTAGACAAACAGCTTGACACTCGGTGGCACTTGGGCATACACTGGCATTTTAATCAATTCTTTTGAAAAAGTTAATTGGGTATTTTTTCTTCAGTTACGAGTATTTCGATCTTTCGAGCTTTCCTGAGACTTTTCACAAATAACTGAATCAAGATTTTCAGCAAATTTTTGAGATTTTCAGAAAGCTGTAATTTGGTTCTTCTATTATTATTTACAAATACTTCTACAAGTATAGTGAGAGAGACATTTCTGTCTAAATCGAACACAAAGTGTTATAGCTATAACATTGATTTTCATATGAAAACTTACAATATTACTATTCATATCTATTTATTGTTCCGTTACTATCACCCAATTAATATCGCTCGCCGTTCAACACTGAATCACGACGCACCTATTACATCCAGCTGCATCGCCTCGCCGATTACTTCGCCAGTCGGCTCGATCACCGGTTAATCGCCGCTCGGTTACCGCGCTTCCCTTAATAACCACTTGGTTAATATTTGCGCTCAGTCGATGCGCTAAGACGTAAGCTATCGTTTACTTAATACCGGAGCGAATAGTGGAGCAATCAGTTCTGACATTCCACAGTAAATCCAAATTGAAGAGTTTATTTCGAATGCTGCTCTTGCATTGGCATTGGTCGACGAATTACAGATTCCATAAATGACTACCTGATTCCACGACTTACTTTATCGACGGAAAACAATAGTATTTTGCTCTAGTGTTCTAATAAATTGGAACTTAAACGTAACTACTTTTGTATTCCGCGTATACTTTGATATACACCTTATAAATATTCAATAAATAGGTACTTTGCATAGTCTTATAAAATGACATATTAAACATGTAAAAATATTCCCAAAAGACAAACTTATTCTGAGCCGAAACGCGGCGAAAATTAAAACTGTTTTAATAAATTCAATTAATATTTTCCCTTGTTTCAGGTAAGGACATCCCTAATTAATTCCGGGAGTCAACCCGGCCGCGCGCGTAATTTATGCGCGGACATGTGTCGTCCCGGCCCGGGACTCGGGACTCGGGATGCAGGTTTGTGCGGAGGGTTAACAACGGTGTTTCCGATAGATTCGTAAGTTTTTATTTTGCAGTGTTGCATTTTTTGCACGCAGTAAATATTGTATTGTTTTCAGCGTGTTACCTAATCTTGTTTTGTTGGGGCTACCTACCTACCTACATAGTAATGTGTTTTAGAAGATTAGGTAGGTACATTTTCTTCTCTTTTTATTATAAATTGCAATAACCAGGTAAACAGAAACAATTACGATTAAAACGAAGAACTGATTATACAAAATAACTTAAACATCCATGTTTTACACGGTTCCACAGTTAGAGCAATTTAGAGTAGTCGTGAGTAGATTTAGATAAGTAGTGAACGTAGCTACCCGCGTCTTTAATACGAGGATCGTGCCCACGAGCAGTTAGGTATGCTAAAATTAAACTTAAACCAGAAATAAGGAATAATCCAGAACTCGACGATTTCCCAACGAGCTATGGTTGCACGCTTTATCAGGAAAGGAAATAGTCTAATGACCGCACGGCAAACTACATTGGAAGTGTAAGATACTAAAGTTACAGAATAGCAAACTTTGCATTTATTTCAACGACGAACGCATTGTGTCTATAGAGGATTTCTACCCACAAGGGCAAACTTTGGTCAGAAATTTCATACAGGTCGAAGTGGCGGTAAATAGCTAGAATTTATCATAAACAAAACAGGCCTCAGCAAACATAGGGTTAAACAAAATCACTTTGAGTAGGTACATAGTAGACAATTCAGAAATTGCAGTCAAACAAACTCAATCAAAATACTTTATCTCACATAAACCTACGTACCTGAACGTCACAGCAAACAAACTAGGAGACGATGTCTATGCTTAAAATTGTCATTGGGAGAGCCATAATAACGATATCGTCGGGAATAGTTCAATACCACGTAAAGTTGACTTTGGTAAAAACCGCTTCACTGACGTAAGTAGCCATATTAAGATTCCGCGACCGGGCGCTCCAGAACTCCAGATTGACGCTCATTCGCTCCTATTGAATTCAATTATTTTTTTAAACAACTAAGTAAACGCGTGTTTTACTGATAATGCAATGTTTATGTCCTTCACGTTTCACTGCTAATTCCTTTAGGGATAACAGGCACTATTATGTTTATTAAACTCAAGTTACGAGCATATAAAACGCAACACCATTCACTCAAAAGCCAATCAAAATCCAATTTGAAATAAAATTATTGTTAAAGTTTTTATTACTTTCTTTAATTAAATCAATAAGGTATTTGAGTTTGCACGCTATAATAATACTTTTAAAATGATAGTACAGCGAGACTTGGTTTAATGTAAAACCAGTCAAATGATAATTACAAAAGTTTGAACAGTATAAAAGGAGCGAATTGAACGCTAATGTGTATACCGTCAGGGATATTAATAATTAAGCAAATTGACACCCTACGTCAATTTACCGCGTGTAGCCATTATGGCCCTGCCACATTATATTCCTCGCGCTGCTCATCGCTCTGCTCCACGCGCTGCCGCGATGTGGCCCTCTCTACCCACACACTGCACTATTTGCGCAATTAATCGCAACGCTCCGCACTAGATCCTTTGACTCGCGCCCAAAAAAGCGACAAAACAGTGAGCAGTGGGCATGACGAGGAGCATAACGTGCGACATGATGAGTAATGTTGTGCACATTACTTGTCTTCCTCCTTTCCTTGCTACTTCCCATGCCACTCAACGAGTGTGTGGCAGGCCTATCATGGCGGAATGGAGAGTGCGATTGTCGCAACCCAGCGCTGGGCACGCCACATTTGCGGCAATAAGACCCCTGTTTGAGGAGTGGCTAGAGAGGCGCCACAGCGTCCTCACCTTCCGCCTGACGCAGGTACTCACCGGACACGGCTGTTTCGGGAGGTACCTGTTCAGGATAAAGCGGGAGGAAACGCCCGGGTGTCGTCACTGTGTGGATCGCCCGGAGGACACGGTGGAGCATACGGTGGAGGTCTGCCCGGCTTGGGCAGGGCATCGCCGTGTCCTCGTGGATGCGATAGGCGGCGGTGATCTCTCGCGTCCGGCCCTGATTCGGGCCATGCTACGGAGCGAGAGGAAATGGGAGGCCGTCACCTCTTTCTGCGAAGCAGTAATGCTTGCGAAGGAGGAGACGGAGCGCGTGAGGGAGAGGCAAATTTCGCGCCCTCGCGCCCCTAACCGCCGCAGCAGGAGACGCCCTGGGCGTCGGGAATCGCAGGAAGATTTCCGGCCACCGTAGGCGCGGGCTTGCGGACGGTGAGCAATGGGTAGCTCGCCGTCCGATAAGGACCAAGCCCGGGTCGACGGCGCGTTGTGTTCCACGCGCGCCTCAAAGAGATGTCAGCAGAATTGACGGGGTCCGCTAGGGCCAATGCCTGCCGGGGGTTCGAAGAAAACCGATGGGGAAATCGTGGCCCCCGGCAATATGGCATAGGAAGGAACACGGGTGGGTTTTAGTCAGTAAGAGTCTGACACGCCCTCCCGCTCCACCCAGAGCGGGAGAAGTTATATGATAATTTCCCACCCAAAAAAAAAAAAAGGCCTATTACATACAACTGTCAAATAATGACAGTAGTGATAAGAATATACGGACAATTTAAGTTAGTAATCAATTTGCTTAGTAGTTTATTTTCCAGATTCTAAAATGCTACGAGAATCTTTGAATGAATGACATGTTTGAATGACATCTACAAGGCGGCGCTGTTGGAAAACATGTTGTGAAATCGTTTTGCGATAAGTAGGTATAGTACCTATTGAAAAACAATATGGCTGCGTTAGTTCCGAACTCTACATACTATCTACGTGCCAAAATATATTTTCATAACCGATGTGAATGATAATGAAAATAACTTTTGTGACAGTCCACGCTCACACTAACAGCCGACCTACAGAAAGTATCTTAACATCTAGAGAAACCGAGTTTATGGGCAAAAATATGGGACGCACCGTAGCATTGTCATAGGTTGAGTGTCCTTAATTCTGCAAATATATTTCACCTCATACCGTAAATGCCAATGCACCTCGTGTGCACGCTTATGGCCGACATGTAAACACCCTAACTAAGATAACGGCGTGAAACCGGGTAAAAGGACGTGAAACAACAGTAAACCATAACAACGAGACAACAGTACTTGTACAACTCGTGTTGTCCCGTTTGAGCCAACATCTTAAAAGTTGTTGTCCCAAATTTTGCACAAACAGGCCCACAGTTATTAATATTAGTGTAAACTTGTAAAGTGCAAGTTGTTTACAGTGGTGGGTTAAGATAGAAGATTGGTCACGCTAGCCTACGCGCGCGGTGATAGGGTTAATTCAATTTTAGAAACAGTGTTTTCATTTTCATTTTCCCTAAAATAAAATTTTAAATTAATTTTAGGTAGGTAGATATATTTTTTCTTGATATTTAGCTGACTATTTATCTACTTAAACCCAGTATCATGCATTGTGGACCCTAAACTGATAAGATTGTACGAGTAATGCGGGATGATTTTCATGAACTGCATAAAACCTTTTTTTTTTTTTTGGGTGGGAAATTATCAAATAACTTCTCCCGCTCTGGGTGGAGCGGGAGGGCGTGTCAGACTCTTACTGACTAAAACCCACCCGTGTTCCTTCGGTTGCCCTGTTGCCGGGGGCCGCGATGTCCGTATCGGTTTTCTTCGAACCCCCGGCAGGCATTGGCCCTAGCGGACCCCGTCAATTCTGCTGACATCTCTTTGAGGCGCGCGTGGAACACAACGCGCCGTCGACCCGGGCTTGGTCCTTACCGGACGGCGAGCTACCCATTGCTCACCGTCCGCAAGCCCGCGCCTACGGTGGCCGGAAATCGGCTCGCGATTCCCGCCCCGGGCGTCTCCTCCTGCGGCGGTTGGGGGTGTGAGGGCGCGAAATTTGCCTCTCCCTCACGCGTTCCGCCTCCTCCTTCGCGAGCATTACCGCTTCGCAGAAGGAGGTGACGGCCTGCCATTTCCTCTCGCTCCGTACCATGGCCTGAACCAGGGCCAGACGCGAGAGATCACCGCCGCCGATCGCCTCTACGAGGACACGGCGTTACTCCGCCCAAGCCGGGCAGACCTCCATCGTATGCTCCACCGTGTCCTCAACTGCATATAACCTGACGTGTATAATTTGTTATTATTATTTTTTACGTCTTTGACATTTCTCGGGACCCAGGGGTCCCGGACCTTTGGAAGGCGTACGAGGGGCCGAAGCCAACTCGCAGAGGCCCCTTAGACGTTTTTAATGAAATGAGGTAAGTACCAACCGAGGATTATCCCTGTTTGCACTATGCAAGTGCAGCCAAGGACAACCCCCGGTTGGTGTAGGAATATTGTAAGATATGGAAACAAAGATATCAGACTATGGGTTCGGGTTGCTAAAGTGGACTGGTCACCTGGAACTATGGAAGGACTATGGCCCCTGCCTGATCTATGTTTTATATGCACACGGATATATTTTTTTTTTTCATTAAAATACTTACAAATTATATTTTCAAATATTAGAATAAAGAAAATATAAAAACATTTAAAAATATAAAAAATAGTAGCCCACCGGTATCGGGAACAGGGTCCAAGCTACCGGCGGTCAGGGCTCCAGAGAGAGGAACCTCCTGACAATGCGAACCGTGTCCAGGAGTACCGCTTTCTGAATCAAGCTCTTGATCGAGCTGCCCAACGAGAGCCTCCTTAGGTGTTGGTCGAGGCTCTTGGCTTATTATTATTAATATTAAAAAAAAACTATTTCCGAAGGGTTAACTTAAAAAAAAATCGGTAATATGTTAATGCAACATGCTAAAAGTGTCCTTTGTGCCTTTGATGCTGAGATAATACTGATATGAAAAGTGTCAATTTTCCACTTCAGGTTTTTCTTAAGGTTTATTATTATTATCTAAAGTAAGAGCAATAAAACTATCGAATTTCATTAATTCCGAGCGTGACGCGTGCCGATTAGGGGCGCGCCTGCTGCATCCATACCACGAAATAATTCGTCAGAAAATGAATATTAATTTCGAATTCCATTGCACATTTCGTTACTTCTCCAGCTTTTAGTGAAATAGTAATAGCGCAATGGATTCCGAATGAGGAAAAACGTGTGTGTAATAGATTTTGGGCGACGGATTGCGAAGGGGAGAGTGGGGACACGAGACACCGATGTTTAATGTTTATGCGTTTTGTCGCCGCGAGGGGGCGCCATGAGAAAAGTGTGTGTGTGTACGAAAAGCACAGTGAATAATTTAAAATATTGTATTAGTCCAAATTGTATGGGACTCAATTTGTTGCAGGTTATTTGATTTGATCAGTAGTAGTTATTTGAAAACATGTTTTCTAGTATTTAAATATAAAGATTGCATTGCTACATGATTCAACATATTGGAATTATTCGTAACATGTAGCAGATATTTATTTATTTTCGTGAAAAAATAAACCACCCACCTCTCCAATACCTTTGTTTACAAACATGCACTATCGAGGAAAACTGCCAATCCATGTGAAGTACATTACTGCATACATCGCCACAAGGTCACCGTCCGCCCCTCCCCCTCACTCCTCCTCCCCCACTACGGCGACAAATGAATGAACGAGGGGTGCGCCGGACACACGGGGTTGATTCTAACAACCACGACTTGCTAAAGATGATACTTGAGCAAAAAGTATCGGGAAATGGGAAGCGAATAAACAGATCATGACATACTGTAAGAAAATAATCATTAATAAAATTCAACTGGCTTTAGCTTTTAATTAACGATTGCGTAACACTCTTAAAATTACGAATAATCAGATTACCTAGTAATTATTAGTATAGTAGTAATTTGATTGATACTATATTTAGGTAAATAATATGTCTTAATTAATAATAATAATCTACTTTTTACCTGTGATGTCTCTAAAAAATATTTATTGATATTGTGATTAAATTAGCAATACATTTAACATTTATTGCCATCATAAATTAAACCATAATGGACTGCAGCCACCGATTAACAGCTCATAACAAATTCAATATTTACGACTATCTGCATACCTACTCTTATCTCAATTTCAAAGCAGGCGATATTTAACGTGAAATGAAAAGAAACACGTTTGTGTGTTCTAGCAAGGATCAAGTGTGTTGGCGCGGATAGATATTTTACGATCGCGCCCCGAGTGCACGCAGCAAGGTTAGGTTAGTTCACAACGTGGCCGCATAGCCGCGCCACCTCCCGCCGTTCAAATTCAAAAATACAGACGTTCTATATTTTGAACATTTGAAATTAAATAAAGTTACTCGGGAATATTAATTTAGTGACTAGTGCAGTGTGTGTATCTTTAAAAATAAAAATCTACTGTTGTGTTAATTTTTATCAATGTTTTGGTTAAGTTTGTTGTTAGTGAAGTACCTAGGTATGTTTCTAATTAGAAATGTGCAAACATGATTGGGTCGGGTCTGATATACACAAATTATAATAAAACAATCGTCATTACACGAAATGCAACTTGTTGATCATCGAATTTTCTTCCAAATTTTTAATTTTGGTTATTTGCATTCAATCTATTCAAAAATAACATAATAATATTTGTTGAAGTTGGTACGTACAAAGTGCAAGTGTTTACAAACAGCGGTGCATCGATTTCACATAAAGTGGCACCCGACATAAGGCGGGCGCCAGAGGGGAGCGGGCGCGGACGCGGGGGCGGACGCAACTGTCAAAATGCAGTCATTCCCCTCGTGGAAATAACATCATGAAAAGTTTATTGACTTCAACGCTAAAACTGCATTGTAGTTTGTGAATAGTTTTGCAGTTGCTATTAATTTTAATTTTACAACTAAAGATTCTTGGCAAAGCACCTTGCTTTCAAAGAATCAATAACACTTACACAATAGTTCCTAAGGGTTTAATGAATAGAATTTTGTAGCATAATATTTTTCCACCTGCTAATTCCAATTAGAATATATCAACTTTTACTTATCCATTATTCAACTTCATTTCAAAGTGCACATAGTGTCTTTTATACTTAGTATTTAACACAAATCTCCCGGCGGATCGTGCCTTCCTATTCTTAAGTCCCGCTGCTGCGCTGAACCCAGCCTTACGTCCACACACCGGCGCGCAGCAGCCTCGCGGTGTGAACGCGCCGCGCCTGTGTGAGTTAGGACTTTACTATGAGTCACGCTGCGGCTCGCTGCTACCACGCGAGCGACAGGCGCCGAGAATTCTGGACGGAGTGTATTGTATTACTTACTATATCTTACTACGAATATGTTTTGGCAATAGTTCAAGATGCGTAGCTATTCTGTATAGTTTTCTGCATTTATTTAAGTTATTGCTAGAATTAATATTCTCCTCAGTGATAAAAACCTAACCTAACCTAAATCTAACTCTGTCAGGTTGCTCGTGCGGCGGATGAATAATAATTATGTATACATTTAATAAATACTAACCCTTAGTTGATAAGTTTGTTCTATGTACTAACCATTGGACCAATGTTGTCAAATAAATAATAATAATAATAAATCGTTAACATTCTTAATTTTGCCATTCCATTAAATATGATGCAACATTGTGTAAGTAATAATTATCATTCATTATTAAAACTTAGGTTTCTCTCAAAAAATTTAGTTTGGCTTCAATACTTACTTTTCAATTTTTTTCTTCAACTAACAAGAGTTCATTGCGTTTAAAATTTAAATAAAATAGCAACAGTCGTTCAATATATATTCGAATGTGTTTATTTTAATTTCATCTACGTATACCGCAGACTTGTCTAAATGGGGAAATCATCCCCTGAATCCCCTCCGTTAAACGTGCAAATTAATTTCTACCATAACGTACTTGGAGTAAGGTTGTAATTTGATTGGTAAACGTTTTGTTTTGATTCGGCTCGCGATAATGAAGTGAAATGTGGAAAAGTGCAGCTAAACACAGGAGATATACCCACGCGCCTATACGAGAGGGGTTAATGGAAGAGTTTAGTTTAAGAGGCTTTGGGTTGGGTTGCCCGTTGTTGAAATTTTTTTTTTTGCTGCTCATAATTTCTGAAAATTTGTTGTTTTTAATAAGTCGGTTTATATTTTTCCCTAGAAAATTACAATACGCATAATTTATTTGATAGTACGGTATCGGTGTAAATAAAAAATGCTGCTGTTTCTATTTTGCAGATGATATTCAAATTATAGGCTGCTGTCCAATGGGCATAATTATAATACGATTCAAATTCAATAGTTCACAATAACTTAATAATTATAGTCTATACCCACCCCCGTACTAACAATAATTTATTTGATCAATTAAATGTACGTACTACATACATTCAAGCGCACCTCATATGTTACAACGCACCCCACAAGTTCAGCGGTGCATCCCTTTGCATTAGAATAGTTTAGTGATCAGCATAGATGGGGATGGAGTGGGTGTACAATGACTGATTAAAAATTAATCACAGCTCCTTAAAAAAATCAAAACAATTCGAGAAGTTTATATCGGTCAGTAAAGATTTCATAGCGCGTAGCCCGTAGCGCTACGGCGTAGCTAAGCGGTATTCCCTCCGACCTTTACGAACGCTATAACCTTCATATTTTTGGGAATTTTCTCAACAAATTGTTGTTGTTATTGGACAAAATAACTTTCACAATCCTAACTAATATTATAAATGCGAAAGTGAGCTTGTCTGTTTGTTACGCTTTCTCCCTAAAACGGCTGAACGGATTTGGATAAAATTTGGCACATGATTAATGACCTGGGTTAGGACATAGAATACTTTTATCCCGATAGTACGTTTCCATGGGATAAATTCCGACCTCCACGCGGGCGAAGCCGCGGGCAAAAGCTAGTACTTTATATAAACTGTACTGAAACTAGTTCATTTTCTAAGCGAGTTCATAGACAGTTCTACATCTCATACGGGACGGTTAATTCTTCCCTCCCTGAGTGAGAGGGAATGCCCCCTTTATTGTGAATGGTGATTTATACCTACAGGGACCATGGTCTACTGTTAGCAATGAGTGTCGGAACGAATGCGAGATGTGTTATATCTTTGGGGATATACTGGTGCAAAAAAAGGCCCAAGAATTGCAGTTTCTAAATTATTTAATTTTACGACGACAATTTTACATGTTTTCCTTAAGGGTATTGGCGGGAAAGATCACCACAGATAAATTATTATAAAGTCACAATGTCACTTTGAAGTTGACATCGATGGCGATGTTGCCATTCTAAAAACACTATAAAATGTTGACACTTTTTGAAGGCCTTTGGTAAAGCCTGAACATATTCCGGGGCGTTGAAAGATCACTTTCAACAGCTATTAAGCTCCTCCGCCGTAGGTAGTTTGCAGAGCCGCACTAGAGAGCGTCGCACGCAGCCTTTGTTGGTGAGAATGTCGGCCACACGGGATATCCCATCAGGTCCAGTTATGAGTTTAACAACACGGCCAAGCTTCCAAGCCAGAGGGGGGGCGCCATCATCTGCTAAGAGCACCATGTCTCCAACTTCCAGCTTTGAAGTATTCGTTCGCCATTTGGTTCGATGCTGTAACTCGGCCAGATATTCCTTCTGCCACCTTTTCCAAAATTGTCTTCGGATTGCTTCCAGACGTTCATAACGCCGCAGCTGACTTTCCTTGATGTCCGTCAGGTCTGGTGTCGGCAGAGCGGTCAACGGCCTCCCAATGATGAAATGCCCAGGGGAAAGGGAGAGGAGGTCGTCAGGACTGGAGGAAAGGGGGGATAAGGGACGACTATTGAGAATAGCTTCCACTTGCGCAAATAAAGTAGAAATTTCTTCAAAAGTTAAATGGCTGTCACCAATGACACGCCTTAAAAAATATTTTGCCGATTTAACCCCGGCTTCCCAAATGCCACCGAAATGAGGAGTGTAAACCGGAATGAACATGAATTTAATTGATTGTTGACTTGCAAAATCAGACAAAGGCTCCTGATTATCCTTTATGAAGGATCCAATATCCTTAGCGGCGGCAACAAAGTTACTTCCATTGTCGCTAAATATTTCCGTCGGTTTTCCGCGACGAGCGATGAAACGCCTGAGTGTCAGTATAAATGCATCTTTCGATAAGTCACTGACTGCTTCGAGATGAATGCACTTATACCGCAAGCAGACGAAAAGGCATAAATAACATTTGACTACACGACTGCCACGACCTTTACGATTCACAATATAAAATGGACCAGCAAAGTCCAAACCAACGGATATAAAAGGATAGTCGGGCGTTATACGTTGAGATGGTAAATTACCCATCTTGGGTTGCAGAGTCAAACCTCGAATTCGCCTACATCGTACGCAATTATTGACTGTACGTCTTGCAAGATGCCTACCATTTATTGGCCACACTGTTTCTCTCACAGTCGCTAACAACAGTTGTGGGCCAGCATGCAAATGGTTTATGTGTTCCCTTTCAAAATATAATTTAGTTAGCCTATGTGAAGCATGAATTAGAATTGGATGTTTCTTTGAATATGATTGTGCTGAAGCATCAATTCGTCCACCGACACGGATTAGTTTGTTATCGTCTAGAAACGGTGACAACGATAGTAATTTGCTATTACTGTTCAAAGACTTACCTTTCTTTAGAAGATCATACTCAATAGGGAACGCTTGACTCTGTGCAATAACACATAAAGAATGGAATGACTCTCGCAGTTCATTAACTGACAATATACCTACACGCTTATTATTTTTATTTTTAATATTATATATAAATCTGTGAACGTAAGCAAATGATCTTTGTAATTTAGTTAAAGATGAATATTTATCAAAGTCAATGATAGGTATATTAATTATCGCCGAATGTACCTTTAATTCCGGTAACTCTTCGAAATCATTGACGCCTAACTTAGGCCATTCAGACTCATTTTTTAATAAATAACTAGGCCCTGTCCACCACAGCGCCATTGCTACTAAGCGTTTAGCATCTACTCCCCGTGATATTAAGTCTGCAGGGTTGGAATCCGTGGGAACATATCGCCACGCTGAACAAGAAGTTAATTCTTTAATTTCACTAATACGATTAGCTACAAATACTTTTAATTTACTGACGTCACTACGAATCCAACCTAATACTACTGTGGAGTCACACCAGTGAACTAGCTTATCCGGCTTGTAACGGAGCGAGTCTGTTACAGAAGTGGTGAGTTTAGCGGCGAGCAAGGCTCCACAGAGTTCTAGGCGGGGAATGGTAGTCGGCTTCAAAGGCGCCACCTTAGATTTGGCACATAGCAGTCTGACCGTGACGTCCCCATTATGACTAATCGTTCTTATATAAACACACGCACCATATGCGTAATTTGAGGCATCACTAAATGAATGTAGTTCAATAAATTGAGGCGATAACCCTATGACTAATCTAGGTACTTTTAAATTAGATAAATACTTTATATTTTCAGAAAACTTAGTCCAATCATCTTTTATTTCCTGAGGGACTGGCTGATCCCAGTCCAACTTATGCTGCCAAAGTCTTTGTATCATTATTTTTGGTATCACTACAACTGGACTTAAAATACCCAATGGGTCAAATATTTTGAAAGCGTTCGACATAATAAATCGTTTTGTTATGGTTTGACTATTATCATGTGAGAATCCTTTTATAGGAAAATGCAATGTATCACTAGATGGAGTCCAGCCCAACCCTAGCGTACTAGACGACTCGCTAAATATTAAACTATCTTGTTCATTCATATCTACATTATCAAAAATAGAGGAATGATTTGTTTTAAATTTTCTTAAATTAAAACAACTTGCCCTTAACGCTTCAGATACAGCTTTATGTATATAAATTAATTGCTGTGAATCATTTGAACCCGTTATGAGATCATCAACATAAAAGTCTTTCTGGATGATGCACTTTATAAGCTCATCATCCTGTTCCTGTCCTACCTGCCATAGACAGCGTGTACTCAGGTAACTTGCACATGCTGTTCCATAGGTCAAAGTATTGAGCATAAGTGTCTGAATGGGTTCAGATTCCTCCTTTCTCCACAAGATCAGTTGCAAGTACCTATCATCTTCGTGTACTAAGACTTGGCGATACATCTTTTCGATGTCTCCAGTAAGCAAATACTTGTATTGCCTAGAGCGTATCAAAATAGAGAAAAGAGTATCCTGTACGGTAGGACCTACCCTTAATATGTCATTCAAAGAACAACCAGAAGTGGAAGAAGCAGAACCATCAAATACTACACGCAGCTTGGTAGATTCACTTTCCTGTTTAAGAACTGCATGATGACACAAATAATAACTTGGACCTATCCTATCTCTAAAATTATCATTTAACACAGACAGATGCCCTAGCTCTGCATACTCATTAATAAACTTAGTGTACTCTAATTTTAACATAGGGTTTCGTTTTAACCGTTTTTCTATGTTAATAAAGCGTCTCTTAGCTAACTTGTAAGTATCGCCTAAACAATCAGCAGTATCTTTAAGTGGTAATTTTACACAAAATCTACCTATATTGGTTTTAGTTGTGTAAGTGAGAAAGTGTTTTTCACATTCATTTTCACTTGTAATTAATTTTCCAGGAATTTCTTCCAAATCCCAGAATTTACTTAGCATATTATCAATGCTATCATCAGTACTATCACATTTGGAGACTAAACTGTGATTACAGTGAACATTTTTACCTGGCTTCACAGATTCCATGGGACCAGACACAATCCAACCTAATTGTGAACTTCTTAACTTAGGATTTTTGACACCTAATGAGAATTGTTCATTACCTAGAATGTCCCAGAATAAGTCTGCGCCTATCAAGACATCTATGTCGCCTGGTTTGTGAAACATGGGATCAGCCAGCTGAATATTTTCAGGTAACTTCAAAGAACCAATACAGATGGGGACCTTTGGCAGTCTACCTGTTAATTCCTTCAACACAAGACATGAGCAACTTATGTTAAACTTACTATTTATTGATTGTAATTTAATATTACAACTTTCAATAACATTATTTGTTGATGTGTTTCCTATGCCAATGACCTTTAGAGTGTCAATGGGATGGGACATTAATGATAACCTGATCTTTAGGGATTCAGTTATAAAAGATGATTGGCTGCCACAGTCCAATAGTGCACGAACTTTGACCTTTTGCTGGCCAAATGGATTCGATACTTCCACCATGGCTGTTGACAATATAATTTGACTTGTATTTTTATTAGAATAGTTTGCTACTATCTCACCTGGCTCATCAACCAAAGCGAGACTTGCCGACGTTTGCGGACGGTGTAGCAAGCTATTATGCCTCTCAGTGCAGCCAGACTCTTGGCATGACCTGAATCGACAATCCTTAACGGAGTGACCCTGTCTCAAACAGTTAATGCAAAGTTTATACCTTGTCACATCCGTCATTCTATCATCAATACCCTTAGCCTTAAATGTTGGACAGTCATAAATTCTATGACGTTCGTCGCAAACAATACATGAATAACCCTTCAGTCCTTTATTTTTATTATTATCACTAGTGCTTGCAAAAGATTTTATATTATTATTCTGACTCTTTCTTTGACTATGTTTATTTGAAGTCAAACGATGAGGAGTTGTAGGCTTCTTTGAATCTATGTTGCTGGAATTATTATTATTGCGATTTGCAGATTCCAGCACACTAGCACGATCCATAATAAATTTAAAAAACTGCTCCAAATTTGGTAGCTGACTTCCTAAACTACTGCGATATTCCTCCCATTTCAATAAGGTTTGACTATCGAACTTAGCTGACAACATGAATATAATAATGACATCCCAATTATCCGTTGGCTGGCCCAAGCTGACCAAGGCACGTAAGTTTTTAGTAATATGGTCAACTAAATATCTTAAAGATTTTTCTGACTCACCTGGAAGCTGCTTCACATTCAGTAATGAATCAAGATGATGATCAATTAATATTCTATTGTTATCATACCGTTTACAAAGCAGCTTCCAAGCTTCAGTATAATTTGTTGCAGAAACTTCAAGATTGGAAACAATTCTGGCTGCGTCACCTTGTAAATATGAATTTAAATAATAAAACTTATTAATTTCAGAAATACGGTCATTTTTATGTATTAAACTTTCAAAGGTATCTCTAAACTCTAACCAACGGAAATATTCACCATTAAATTTAGCTATTTGTATTTGTGGGAGCTTTAATCCTAAATTGTGATGATCTTCCGGACAACATGAAGCATAGTGATCAGAACTATGTCTCTGTTCGCATTCATTTTTCTGAGAAAACATGTCTAATAAGTTTTTGGCAGTGGCTATGTTGATTATTATGTCTTGCTCAATGATGTCACGTTCATCAACTTCAGCATCAATGTTGTCAGAACTCAGAACCTCTATTTCACTTTGCAAGTCATCAACTTTTACGGATAATGCCTCAAACTTTGCAAGCTTTAACTTTAACTCTGTCAATTGAATATTATTCAATTCCTCTTGTTTAGAAGTAATACATAAATAGTTTTTAAACTTAGTAATTTGTCCTTTAGCGGATGCTCTTTTGGTTAACAATTCTTTATAACGTTGCTTAGCTTCAGCCATTGCAAACAAAGATTGTTAAGTTGAGGAATTATCACAAACACAATGAAAAGAATGGGCTCACGTTCCTCGTCTCGGTGTCACCTGCCGATCAGGAAGCCGGGTGCGCATGATCAGCAGAGCGCCAGTCGGACAGCTATGCGGACTCGATCAGGCAAAGAAGCTTGCACGGGTGACCTGAAATAGTCGGCAGACTACTAAATATCGAGACACTAATATTTTGTAAATTGGGGGTACATAGTGTAAAGTTGAACTGAGACCGAAAAGTTTGCAATTCTTGTAATCACCTTATTCACACAAATGGTTGCTTTTTAAGGATATTTTGGTAATGGGAAAGGTATTTAGGGGTTTTCAATGACGGAAAGGCACTCAACTTCGGGGCGACGCGTTGACGCTCTCGATTCTCGACTTGGCGGACTTGGGGCTTCGGCGTCAATTTCCTCGTATGTAGGTAGGTAGCGATTCCGACGAAGAATTTTTCTTAGAGGTCGCGGATTTCTTGTTTTAGGTCCCCTCATGGGCCACCATGTTATATCTTTGGGGATATACTGGTGCAAAAAAAGGCCCAAGAATTGCAGTTTCTAAATTATTTAATTTTACGACGACAATTTTACATGTTTTCCTTAAGGGTATTGGCGGGAAAGATCACCACAGATAAATTATTATAAAGTCACAATGTCACTTTGAAGTTGACATCGATGGCGATGTTGCCATTCTAAAAACACTATAAAATGTTGACACTTTTTGAAGGCCTTTGGTAAAGCCTGAACAAGATGAACGTAGTATTGTTGTTAGTAAAGTAGGTTTGTTGCAGTAATTAGGGAGTTATGGTTGTTACCGACAGAAACACTTACCTACATCATATAACCCATTAACAAATAATGGGTTATATGATGTAGGTAAGTGTTTCTGGGACCAAACCGGCTTTTATTATATATTATATTGATGTTTAATGTCGCAGCGCAGGTTCGACTCCCGCACGTAGCAATAATATTTATACGTGTTGCGTATATTGTTATTTATACGTTCCGTGTATACGTAAGGCGTGACATTTCGGAGTCACACCCAGCGTGAGCTTATCTAAAATCTAGTCACTTTAACTATAGATTTTTTATCTTTATCGCAGTTTAGGTATGTTTTAACCAATTTACTATTTGCTCAATATAAACACACAATCTCAACGCAGGCTATTCCTACCTAGATTAGATACATATCTAATCGCCTAAAGCACCCACAAATCAATTGGTGAAGGCACCCGTAATCACTCTAATCTTAATATGTACTGGTTGTCCCCCATCCCCCCGCCTATTGCAGTGGATGGGGGATGGGGGCGGCCCCCGATGCATTGTGATAACTTTAATCAGAGCAAATGTATTGAAAGATTACCGCGGCGTGCGGGGGACGGTTGATTGAAATAGTTTGGCTGTCAATTGTACTGGCGGTGCTGGGTGGTCGCCACTGATGACTGGTGATGCCGTGGTACCCGCTAGTGCCTCTTTTGATGTCGGTGTGAATGCAGTTTTATTCAAAGAGTATAATGTCCGGTTCTATCAATTACTTGCTGTGCCCCGGGGTTCGCTCATGTGATTGTGTAGGTAGGTATTCTATTTGTAGGCATAATAGATTCGAAATATTCTATTATTTATGCCTCGTTTGTCGCTGGGTCCTGGATCTGATTCCTAGGTCCGGAAAAGTGATATCGAGATTTTCGCTGGGTCCTGAATCCGATTCCTAGGTCCAGCAAAGTGATATCGAGATTTTCGCTGGGTCTTGGATCTGATTCCTAGGTCCGGAAAAGTGATATCGAGATTTTCGCTGGGTCCTGGATCCGATTCCTAGGTCCGGAAAAGTGATATCGAGATTTTCGCTGGGTCCTGGATCCGATTCCTAGGTCCGGAAAAGTGATATCGAGATTTTCGCTGGGTCCTGGATCTGATTCCTAGGTCCGGAAAAGTGATATCGAGATTTTCGCTGGGTCCTGGATCCGATTCCTAGGTCTGAAAAAGTGATTATCGAGATTTTCGCTGGGTCCTGGATCTGATTCCTAGGTCCGGAAAAGTGATATCGAGATTTTCGCTGGGTCCTGGATCCAATTCCTAGGTCCGGAAAAGTGATATCGAGATTTTCGCTGGGTCCTGGATCTGATTCCTAGGTCCGGAAAAGTGATATCGAGATTTTCGCTGGGTCCTGGATCCGATTCCTAGGTCCGGAAAAGTGATTATCGAGATTTTCGCTGGGTCCTGGATCTGATTCCTAGGTCCGGAAAAGTGATATCGAGATTTTCGCTGGGTCCTGGATCCGATTCCTAGGTCCGGAAAAGTGTTATTGAGATTTTCCGTCAGAAATTTCTCAATAGCAGCCCGGAGTTTGGATTTGTACCCGGTTGCTGGCAACAGGCTAGCCCTCTATTAAATAACTGGTAAAATGTGGGTGTATTATAGGTATACTTCTGCCTGACCCTTCGGGGAAAACAGACTTTATGTTGTGTTATGTTACTTATGCTCAAACTTCTATAGTTACTGTCTCTCATGAAAAAAAGCAGTGGTGGCCCAGTGGTAACGGCCGCGACTTACGAGTTGTAGGTCGTAGATTCGAACCCAGACAGGCGCTTTATTTTGTGTAAATTATTTCATCACCACTGCTCTCAAAACGGTGAAGGAAAACATCGTGAGGAAACCGGCATGTCCTAGAACCGAAAATTCGAAGACATGTGACATCTACCAACCCGCACTGGGCCCGCGTGGTGGATTACGGCCCACTCCCTCTCACCGAGAGGAGGCATATGTCCCAGCAGTGGGAACATTATAGGCTGATGATGATAAAAAGTGCTCTCGTTAAAATAGTTAATTGACTCATTCAGTTCTAGCCACAGCTCACCGGGACGAGGCCGGGCGACGGCGCCAGGTCGCGCTGCCAACTAAATGTATACAGTTATATAGCGGGTGGCTCTCCTGGCGTCCGCTTGATTACACAGACAACCATACATTTTGTTGGCGACGCAACCTGGCCGCGACCCGGTCAGGTATGGCTTTTAAATAACGGTTATCTTTAACAACTCTAAACTCCTCATTTATCGCATACTGAGTAAACTGAAACAATGCTCCTTAAACAGCTTAACATTTAATTTGTAATCTGCATACTTAATCAGCTAATTCCATCCCCCCATACAAGGTTATTAATTGCTTTAGATCCCAGTTAGAGACGTGTGCGTCGCGTCGCTAAATAATACGAAGACGTTGCATGCATCGTCATGAATTCGACAGACGGTGGCGGTATTCCCAGTATTGGTGGCAACGACAATATCAAGACACGTTTTGCGAAATCGGTGACAATTGGTACCTATGGCTACATTGACGGATGAATTTCGTAGAGTTGTTTGCTAATTTGACGACTAAGTTCATCATCATCCCAGCACGCAAGACATGAGACAGTGGACACTGCTGAACATGGGCCACCCCAAGCATCGGCACACCCTTAAATGACATGCAATAAGGAGGTCTTTACAGCAGCGGATATCGATCAATCGAAATCATATAATTTTATGCTTTTTTACTTTTTAACCGACTTCCAAAAAGGAGGAGGTTATATGTTCGTCGCGTATGTTTGTTTTTTTTTATGTACGTCCACCGATTTCTCCGTCAATTGTGGACCGATTATGAAAATTCTTTTTTTGTTTGAAAGGGTATGCTCTCGAGGTGGTCCCATATAAATTTTATTAACTTAGCTTTGATAGTTTTTGAGTTAGCTTCAATAATACGTACTTTTTCCCACTTAGTACCTATGTGGATGATATGATAAGTTCCTGTCACTGTTATTTACATAGCAGGTAGTGGTTTTCGAATTTCGGTAGGTACTACAACTAAAAAGTGAAAAATAAAAACTTTTTACAAAAAAAAGGAAAGGAAGGGAAAGGAAGTCGGTTGTTTTTTTTTGTAAAAAGTTTTTATCCTGTTATTAATGATTGAGTATTCGATCATTTTATAATCGTTTTGTTTATATTGTAAGAAAGGCATCTAGAATCTTTTTTTTTCCGCCACTAAGATTCTACGACAACTCTAAAATTAAGCATAATCTACCTAAATTCAAATATCCAATGATTCCCCCAATATACGAGCCCACGTCCGTACCGGGCGGTCTGTCACTGGCGCAGTCTGTAGCTCTGTAGGCTGCTGCGCCGCGGGTGCACACGGCGCGATGTTTGCAAATTCATCAGTTATAAATGTTAACGCCCGCGGCGCTGAGGGGTCGGCAGCGACGGTACTTACACACGTAAACTGTTATGACTGTTGTGTGACGGTTGGGATTGCGCATTTCAGTTTCTGGGTTTGTTCAGTTTAGTTGGGATTTCTAAGTTTTAGTGTCAACTGTCTCTTTTTTAGGGTTCCGTACGTCAAAAGAAAAAAACGGATGACCTCGTTGTCCGTCTGTTTGTCAAGACTCTTTTTCTCAGAAACGTGTGGAAATATCAAATTGAAATTAATATCAAATATGTAGGTAAGTAAGAAGCAAGGTCTCACAGCACAAGTAAAGGAAAAAGTTCGAAAATCGTTAATTTGTAGTATTATCACATAAATAAAATATTTTTTGCGATTACAAACTTACATTTGCAGTTGGAGAATTGGCCGTGACATAGCTGCATAGGTATATCGATGTATGGGAGAACATGTTTTCCAACTACAATGTTAAGTTTGTTTGAGATAAATTCATCCCAACTACGGAACCGGTGCGTGGTCCGACACGCACTTGGCCGGTTTTTTTTTCTATTTTGTCAGGGTCTTCTTCAGGCCTATGGTTTTATGACAAATACTAGTTAATATTTCAATTTTTCTATTTTGTTAGGGTCTTCTTCAGGCCTATGGTTTTATGACAAATACTAGTTAATATTTCTATTTTGTTAGGGTCTTCTTCAGGCCTATGGTTTTATGACAAATACTAGTTAATATTTCTATTTTTCTATTTTGTTAGGGTCTTCTTCAGGCCTATGGTTTTATGACAAATACTAGTTAATATTTATAACAGATAGTTAGTTAGTCTTTTAATTTAGTACCTAATGTAAATAGTTAGCTGTGTTAAAAACTGTAAAATAATTTATAAATACAATGACAGTTAATATTTCTATTTGAATTTTCCATAGGTACTGTAGAATCAGTCACGGAAAGAAGATCTCGTAGTTTCGATCCGGCATCCTAATTGCGTAACACACTTTTCAATCACAAACCGAAGGTTTTGAAAAATATTGCTAATCGATTGCTTCATGGATTTGAAAAACTCGTCTGCTCAGCAACGTAAATAACGCAGTGGACGTGGATGAACTGTCAAAATGAAACCCATTGCGATCAATTGTCATTTTCTTTGTTTCGCAATTGATTGATTGATTGATTGTTTTGTTTTTTCTTTGTTTTGTATAAATAGCCTCCCCGGAAACAGGTACTCGTAGCAACCTATGTTACTAATGTTTTATGTATCAAGATACAATTCTTTTTTTTCTTCTTTTCGTTTGGTTAGTGACTAACCTGGTGTAGCAACTGATAATTATACAATACGCACATGAATCCGAAAAGTCAGAGGTGCGTGCCTTGGGTCACACCACTAGGCTATCACTGCAGAATACAAAAGAAGAAGATCAAGATACTTACAATTAAGTCCATACTTTAATTGTATCTTAATGTAAATAATCAAACTTGAAGCACGAAGCGCTTGGATTATTACTCGCAATGCAATGAATATCATCTCCACAGATCATACCTTTATTACAAAGATTGTAAATCTTAGCGACGCGTGACGGAGCAGTAATAATAATCCCGATGGCAATAGTTTCTTACACCCCACCTTTATGAAGACTCATCCAAGAATTTCATTCGCTGCACAGTATGACGTCACAAGACATAAGTGTCGTTATGAATTTTCTATACAGTCCTGCCGGCTCCCTACCGTAAGGCCTTGAAGATTTATTACCGTACTTATGTTAGTGCTCCTTATTAAATGCTTACACCCCACTTCCGATCCACATGCATCGTCCCTTTCTAATCTAATAGCGTGTGAGAGGGATGTAATCCGATTCGAGTTATCTTTCAAGAATAAGATTTGAAAAGGGAAGTTTAATAACGGTGTTTTGAAGGGTCGAGATTTTGAAAGTGGTGATATTCCATTGTTCAGTTAGGAAAACTCTTTAACTGTATGAATAACCCTTACTTGTTTGAGAACAAGGTCTCTTTTGGTGTACCCAAAAACATTGTTTATATTGTTTGCAAGGTGCATGTACAGTCACTTTGATCCTTATGTAATTGTTACAAGGGTTATTTTCGTAGATCCAGGTGTCAGTTTTTAAGGCTCTACACTACTTGGAGCTGTTATCAATCATTGTTTATGAATCTAATAAGTCTTGAGGATTTGAAGGATGAATACATGGAGTGGTTGTGAAAGTTTAGGAATTTGATATATTGGGCGGTTTTTGCGCTATAGAACACCATGGATCAACATTTTGATGAAAACTGTCAACAAATAGTAGAATTTAGATGAAAAACACAAGGATGATTGAGTCAATGAGAAAGCAGTACCTACCTACCTAGGCAGATGAGATGCTACGCATTTTAAATGATCAGTGTTTTGATGATACTTTTTATTATTTTGATCTGGATTTGGATTTTGGCACAGACGAAATCTTATTATTTAACCGACTTCCAAAAAGGAGGAGGTTATATGTTCGACGCGTATGTTTTTCTTTTTTTTTTTTTTTATGTATGTACAGTAAGCGCTCAAAAGTGCATGAGCACGCTAAGAGTCGTTTTGCTGTGAACACGCGGTATAGCTCGTACATTTGCATGTGTAAGCAACACGATACACACACCACAGATAACGCAGTTACACGAAACAACAATATATTTCCGTCGCTTTAAACATGCTAGCACACACGCACTATGCGCGTGAACTTGACCAGTTAATGGCATTGCTAAAATTCGATAGTAACTTAACAAGTGCAGATAGCAGAAAGCGTTAAGCGTTGGTATGGAATTCAAACTGCCTCAGGTTCTAATCTCGTGAAACACAGTGCGGTTTTTTGCAAATATTATTATTTTTGTTTTCAATAATAATATTTTTTAAATATTGCTGCTTTTTTATGTTGTTATTGCAATAAAGGTTTTAAAATAAAAAATGCGTGATATATGATAACAAAATTAAAAAAAATATGTTTATTCGTTATATTTATTTTACATAAGTTAATAAACTGCTACAATTATTTATCATTACTTCAGCTGAATAAGATGTGAAATAGATGTCAAGAAACTTAGAAGCAGTTTGTATTATTTAGACATATTTAAATTATGAAATATTTTAAATTTTTATTGGATTTTTTCACCATAAATATTAAGCTTTGATCATGGTCGAAGTAATTAAGTAATAAATAAGAATATTAGACTACTTAAAATGTAAAAAACTACTTACAGAATAGGTAATTTTAAGGTTAAATATGGGCAGTTTGTTTATATTTTATTTGTATTAATTATTTTACATTTTATTTGACTTTAGTAAATATTGGTTGTTATTGAGGTTAAAGCTTAAGTATTCATTTTCTTTACGAAAAGAAGATTGAAACTAAACCTCAAATTTTTATCCTAAAATAATACTATTACTAAAATAATATTAAACAATTTCGGTATATCTGCAAGAAATACGACAAACACCCTATTGAAACGTGCTTAAAAAATTCGTTACCATAAATTCATGCAATAACGAATCTGTTGTTTATTAAGTTGGTACGGTCAATATTTTAAGGTCAAAAACGGTTTTCTAGCTGGTCTTCAGTGATGCAAGCCTTCAGAGTGCACGGCGAACGGTTCATAATGACGTGTTTTTAATAATTCAGCAAAATGTCTCGTTGGTATGAAACCATTTGTTTCATTCACCATTTGACGTCGCTGCTACTCGATAATAAGCCCCTTCCTCATATCTCTTAACCCTCACAGTATTTCTCTAGAACAAAGAAAAATATTGTTTTTATTACACATAATACCTTATTAGGTATTTATTATTCACTAATCGAATTAAACCTCACAATGAATTTAAAACTTTAAAGGCATCTTCTGTCTCAACAATACCTCTGTTCTATCAACAATACCCTTGATTAAGATTTATGTTTAGTAAAATATGAAATATATAAATGATAACACTCACACTTAGTCCGGTTTCATTAGATATTCACTTCACTTTTACGCAGCGCAATAATATTCTCTGATCTGATCTGATCTCTTCAATATATTTTATGCCTGCTTTTTGATAATAATAACCACAACACTGCGCTAAATACTCGTCACCAATATTATCCACGAACCAAAAAAGTTCTATTAATTAAATACTCGTAACAAACTGCATCTACCCCACAGAAATCGAAATAATTTACTTAGTTTTTTGTGGTCTACCTGCTAAACTTTAATATTTATGTGAACAAGACGAATGAAACTAAAAACGAATGATGATTATTGAACTAGTCATTGGTTGCAGACAAAGTGAGTGTGTGTGTGTAATGTGCGTGTCTACAGTATTGTAACAACTTATAGAAGAAGGTCGTAAGTCAAACCGAAGCGTCAGTCTATTGCTTTGTGAGATTGCTCATGGACTTTTGGTCGGTACTGTACACCGATTTCTCCGTCATTTGTGGACCGATTTTGAAAATTCTTTTTTTGTTTGAAAAGGTATGCTCTCAAATTGGTCCCATATAAATTTTATTAACTTTGCTTGGGCAGTTTTTAAGTTAGCTACAAAATACGTATTTTTTTTCCCACTTAGTATGTAGATGATATGATAAGTTCCTGACACTGGTGGTAGTGGTATTCGAATGTGTGTGGAGTAGGTACCACAACTAAAAAGTGAAAAACTAAAACTTTTTACAAAAAAAAACTACCGACTTCCAAAAAAAACACTACAAAGTGAAAAATAACTTTAATTTCGGAAGTTGGTAGCAAAAAACGAAAACACAAAACCCAAGACACCGACTTCCGAAATTAAAGTTATTTTTCACTTTGTAGTGTTTTTTTTGGAAGTCGGTAGTTTTTTTTTGTAAAAAGTTTTTTTTTCAGTCAGTTAATTACTTACGTAAATCAAATATTATGAAATTACCAAAGATCAACTAATTCAAAACAGAATTAACATTTTACAAAACTTTAACAAACTTGAACTTTAAGTGTAGTTTCGATGAGTGAAAGTGTTAGTGAATAGACAGTAAGCTCCCGTAACGATGACAGAACATTGGTCATGGTTGACGGGCTCGTCGGCGGCTGAGTACACCTACAGCCCGCCGACCCGGCCCAGTCGGCCGCCGCAGAGGCCGCTGGTCAAGCTGGCCACCAGCGCGCATCTACACACTATAGCCAGGTAAGTGATGATGAGACATAGCTTGCTGGCATGCTCGGTGAAGGCAGAGGTTAAAAATCCCTTTGAAATTCTGCCAGTGTCGCATTTAGTGCAAATATATTGATCCAAAAAGAGGTATCGAATGAAGGTATAGGTACTTACTAAATAAAATATTTCCCATGCATACATACCTGTGTGTAAGTTACAGGATTCAGCTAATATCATATAAAGCATGTCATATGAATGAATGAGTAATCAAGTAAGTAGGTCAGACAGGCGACTCACCAAATAAATCACAACGCCTAAGTATCAAGATAACTTACATAATTTAAATTGGACAGCGGTCAAGGTAAACAAGTAGCAAGCCACTTACTTAGGTATCTTGTCAACGACTTATGAGCGGTCATGATTTATTTCACGATCATTTCATTTCTAAAACTTTTTGAGAACATTTTCTACCAGAAATAGATAGATAGATAGAATATTCTTTATTATGTACACAATAAAAATTACAGACATAAATAACAACAAACAAATAAAAACAACATACAAATGAAGTAATATTTAATTTAGAGATTACTTAGAGTTCTTAATGTACTGTCTGAACATACAAATGGAGTGTTTGTCGTGAATGTTACTCAGCGTTATAAAGTCATTGTTTCTTCACATTTGGTATTCAACGCGCCGTTTTCTTGAAAAATTGTGAATTCCCTATGGAATCCATTTCTTCCAGGAACCAATTTATCTTTGCCTCCATTGAAATATGATGCAAACAGAAAGCAACCTTATGTCTTTGAGAAAAGAAAAACATTGCTATACAAGATTTTTCAGGAATGAAAAAGTCACTTTGTCAGCGTGGACTTCTGTTTTGACTTTTACAGAAACTCTTTTTACTTTCTTTTTAACAAGTATTCCGTTGGAAAAAGATTCATTTTTCCATGTCACGCCTGCTAAGGGAATTTACTAATGGTGTTTTAAAACAAACTTTTCCTTGCACTTCGCGCGGGCACTTTGGCAAAGATTGAGTGTATTTTCAGGTGCAAAAGATAAGTTGGTCGCAGCGTAGACTGTCCGGACAGCTTGATGGATTGTTGTAGTACCTCTGAGGATTTCATTAAACTTGATGTATGGAAACATACATTGTGTATTAAGAAGGAGTATTGGTAAATATTTCAACAGTAAGTTACGTACCTACATAACGCAGCCTTCTCCCAATATTATGCATTAGCATTATTTATTTTTTAACTTATTAATTGTATTCCAGGAGCTTATGATGAGTTCTTTCTTTTAAATGTTTATAAATTGTCCTTGCACGAGATAAAATACCAGATTTTAATTCCTTCGGCTGGTAACAAATCCTGTGCTTTGTAATTGTATTCACTCCGACAGACTTCGGCAAACGTTCGCTGTTTGCCAGCTGCTGCTTCCAATTTAGAGACGTGAACGAAATACATCTCATTTTCAACCGTCGGGAAATGTTGCATGTTTATATTTTATACGGGAATATCCCTAGAAGTGAACAAAACAACATGCACCATATACTTTAACTAACATAGAAAAAAAAACAATAAAAAATAGAGAAATGTTCCAAAATTTAAAATGTAGCGCACGTTCATAAAGAAAATCCCTCCAGATTTTATTACCAAGCCAATATTTTCTCAACAAATATTTTCCAATGGCGTTGGTTCGACACCTGAGCCTTTTATTGTAAAATTATAAAACCACACACGGCACAACTTTATTTGAAGGAAAAAACATAAAAATTTACATATAGAACAGGCCGCGGATTTTCGCGGGAAATATTTATTTCTCCCCTGGCAACACTACGTGAGGCGAATGGGGAGTGATCGCGAGACTGGCAACATCGACTATTACTCATTGTGTGCTCCCCTTTAGTTTATAGGCTGTATACTGTGATTGTTTTGTGTCGTTGTGGGTAAAGGAAACAAGATGCCTGTATACTTATGTATTGTGTAATGTGTGTACTTATGTATATTTCTTAACGGAATTGGCATACCATCTTACAACTGGTTTTGATATCCAGATGCAGTTATTACCTTTAAAGACACATTAACCACATTGAAAATGTGCTTGATGGTTCACAAGATACCTTTTTAATCTTTAGAGGATGAGATACAGAAAATGCCAATAATGCGTTCTCCTGAAATACAGCAATAACAGGCAGAGAAAATACAAATATACCTACTAATTAATGCGCTGATTGACAACTTTCTTTAGTCAAAACTTACAACAACATCCATTTCTTTACCAAATTATAAAATCCATCACAGTTATGAAAAATCACATTTCTACCCTGTCCAATTCTAAGATCATTAGTAAAAAAACACGAACACATTCTATCAGAATGGTGAAAACTTCCATTTTTCTTGTTTTCCCTCCAAAAGACCTGTCAAAGTATTCTCATTACTGTTGACAGATACCCTGCTTACCCTGGCACGTATGATGGATGGCGAAACTTCACGGTGGATAGTTCCGTCTTCAGGGAAATTAGTGGCTCTAATAATAGTTGTGAAATAACGCAGTTTACCGGTAATAGTGAAGTAAATATAACTGAATGAGGTAGATAATTATGTAATTTTTGGATATTTTAGTGTTGGTTCTTCCGAGTCATTCTACACAATTATTTTACCAATTCTTTCACAAGTGGGTACATACAAAAGGTTGCCTGTAAGAGACCGCCCGTTGTACACGAGTGTTATTTTAAATATGTTGTCCTTTTTGTTTTATGTACCTAGTGTACAATAAAGTGTTTAATAAATAAATGCATAACTTTATTATTGATAGAGTGGCAGCATTGGAAGAATCACCGAACGAATGGGATTTAAAAGCCAGACACGTACACGACACCTTCAGTAAATGCAACTCTCTCTGAGAGTTAACTTCATTTTGCTGAAATATAAAATCATGTATTATAGAACTATTTGATCAAAGTGAGTAAAGCTGCGCAAGGTCCCCACTTTGAATATTAGAATGGGTGCAAGGATACTTTACAAAAGGAGTTCTTTAGTCACATTCTTCACTGCTTAAAATCAGTCATTACTAACCCAGTCCAATCGCACTATGAAACCCGCTCCTTTTCGTACCATATCCAGACTATTCGAGACATCATCTTGCATCAATTCTTGCTACATTCCTCAGGTCGCCATTATGTCTGGCGAGAGGATGTACACTAATGTACCAACACTGTCTTGTATAAATATAACTTTTCCTTTGTTTATTTTCCTAACATTTAAGCGAACTGAAGTCCTGTGCAACTTTATTGTAGACTATATTGTACAGGTTTTACAGGGTAATATTGTAAGGAAGTGATGATGAATTCTGACGAGAAAATATATCTATTCCCGTCACATTATGCCAAAAGGCAGCGGTGCGCAGCGAGCATATTACAACTCAAATGCATACCTACTTGACACAGATGTTGAAACGAAATAATACTGCTGTTGACGACAGACGAGCAGATCATACACATTATTTGTGTGGATTATTGCACCATCATACAATCTGATGCTCTATAACATCCTCACATTTTATTTACTAACACCTGAAGTCTATTTTCTGGTCCATCTACTGGTAATATAAATAGATCAGTGGCCGATCGCATTGTGTCAGCAATTATTATAAAAATAAATAAACCAATGGTCTAGAGACTATCGACTGGCTGCGAAATATTGTTATTAATTCAAAAAACTTAGCTTAAATCCTTCGATCAACAGTATTATTGATAGAAGCTTGAATCCTAAAAGAAAACTAGATTAGCCTCCTTATTTAAAAAAACGGTAAAACTCAATCAGCAGCATTAAATAATCAATTTAAACTCAATAAGACTTTCAGCTCGTTTCGCTGTAAATCGCGGAGTGCTGTACCGTGTCACCCTGAGCGCAATGCATCACGCTGCACGTTTGCGGGGTGGGCAGGGGCACACGTATGGCAGCCCCACGCCCACGGCCCGGCGCGACCAATGTTCCGTGCTATGGGATACGTGCCCCGAATTCTGAACTAATGGTGGAAACTAGCCAATTGTTTGTGCGAAATACGATTTTGTTGTTAGTTTGAAAAAAATCTTGGGGTCACCTGTGTTGCTTGTTGGTTTAATGGTTCTGTTGGCAAGACGGGATAGTCTTAATTAAATGTTTAACTTAGAGCTGTTGGTGTGTACCTAACTATTTCACACTGTAACACCTATACCGACCCTTTATCGTAAAACTCAGAGTCAACTTTATTTATGGATATACAGTGTGATTCTTTATAATGTGCACATATCGAAATGAGGGAATCTATGCTTATTTTAACGACAGAAAATATATTAAAATAAATCTAAATATATTTTTTTAAACTTTTTGTGGAATTAAAAAAAAAATTCAACAAAACGGTGTAACTTTTAAACTAAATCATCTATCACGATGAAACAAACTCCGTAATGATTAGAAGTAATTAGGCGTCCTCATAAAACTGTGAAAAAAACTACTACCCACAATTGAAAATAAACATGTTTTTTTAGCAAAACTCTGTATTTTTTTCATCAATTTTTACAATAATTTTAAAATTATCAATAAGATGCCAAAGAGAGAAAAAAGTTTTTTTTTAATAAAATAAAAATACAAAAATTCGTCGACTAAATTAAGTACCTATACATTCCCTCATTTCAATATGTGCACATTATAAAGAATCACACTGTATAAGTCATCGTGATGACAGTATTAATGTGGCTACTTAACTGATTTTCTCTCTCAATTACTCTACTGTTAATTTTAGGCAAAACATTTCAGTTTTGTTGTTGAACTTGTTGATGTGCTAATCTATACATTTTCCACAAAATATTCAAAAACGTTTTGAACTAAAATCATCGTGCTAATATTATAATTTACAAATTCAAAATGTACTTGACACGTACCTATGACAACTTCTGCCTGGTGGTCTTTCAACAGCTGAGCGTGAACACAACTTACGACGCTATTATTTATAGCCTATTGATTCAGCATAAACATACACTTTATTAAATGCTCGGATCTTCTGCCTGTACTTATAGAAGTAGGCATAAGTGGCCTCCGCCGGCAGTTATTAGGCAAACCACCACGTTTGGTATGACTGGCAACATACCATCACACCACAATTACACACAGCATACGTATTACCTATGTCTTTGACCAAATCATCTGTTAGTAACGGGCAAAGGAAAAATTGCAACTACAGTAACATAAACTAGACTTTATCTGGTTGAGATAGGGGTTGTTGTAACTGCAAATAAGTTGGTTTCCTTAATACCATACAATTGAATGAAGTAAAAAAAGTTTAGCTAACATATAAATGTGTGGTCGGGTGCTGACGGGTCATTTGTGGACAAGATGACTACGAAGTGTTATTTGTTGCTGGTTGTCATGGCGACCGTCACCAGCTCGGTGATGGGAACCGCCGAGGTGATGAGCCATGTCACCGCACATTTTGGAAAGGCACTTGAAGAGTGCAGGGAAGAGGTAAGTAATTTTAGCATTTTATGTATTTGCCCAAGTACTATTGACTTAAATTAAAATGTAATCTGAGAGAGAATCTTTAAATTAGGATTATTTAAATGTAATCTGAGAGATAATCTGAATCTGCACTCGTATTGATACATTCGCATTCTACACATTCGCAACCGCATTTGCATTCGCGAATATCTAAAATATGACATTCATTCTGATCTGAACCAAGTCCTAAGCCTTATCGTTCCTTATTCACCATTTCATGAAATCTGGAATAGATATACAACCATACCGCCATTCTAATCTCAGAGCAGTTCTTATCCAAAGCTTATGTATGTTCTCCAGTCAGGGTTGTCGGCCGAAGTCTTGGAGGAGTTCCAGCACTTCTGGCGCGAGGACTTTGAGGTGGTGCACCGCGAGCTGGGCTGCGCCATAATCTGCATGTCCAACAAGTTCTCTTTGCTGCAGGACGACAGCAGAATGCATCACGTCAACATGCACGACTATGTCAAGGGCTTCCCTAATGGTTAGTTCTGGTCTTTTGATTATGGTCTTGCAGAAATAATTATACACGATGTATTTTTGAGTCGGGGCGGTCAGGACAGCTACTTTAACCGTTGCAGGGAAACGTTCTTAGGAGACTGTCCTTAACTTTTTGAGTAATTTCTAACTGCATTAACAGATTTTGGAAAAATGTTAGGTACAATCAGCTAGAAAAACGTCAATTCGTATGATTTAGTAGAATTAGCAAAAGTCTAAAACAGCATTCTTCTTACCTAAGGCAAGATAAAAATTAAGAAATCCTCAAATCCCTCGTCAGATTAAATATTATAGGTACTGCAGCAAACTTAGTACGCATTTAATTAAATCATTGTCGTTTATTAATAGCCATCAAGAGATCGTGATCTATTCACGGTTTGGTATTACATCTACCATGTATTACTTAGTCATCTTCATTCAATCCATCATACCTAGTTGTGTTACCTGAGACATACCGTGAACCTTGTCTTCCCAATCATTAGACTCCTTATACATAGTTCATTCAACATCTGAAAGGTCTGTGGAACTTTCTTTAGCAATGCATTGCGAATTATTATTTCTAGTTTCAAAAATTGCATTTCCTTTCATGTTATTCGTATTTATTTGGACTGCTACACGGTGAATTATTGTGGTTGTAGACATTATTTACTGGCTCAGTGTACATGCAACTAAAACAAACGTCACGCGATCCAATCTGTCAGCCATATTGTTTTTTGCTGAATTTATCGCGAAACTAACTGCAAAGTTAAAAGCTAATATTCCAGGTAAAGGGTTACATGAAACAGACTTTAACGTTACAAGTAGCTAAAATAAGAAGTACATGTTTTTTTTGCAATGATCCAAAAAACTATAGCAGAACCGAAAAAAATATCTCTGTTACCTCAAGTAGAGAAACGATTTAATATAGTCGTGTAACACTATCGCAATAAGTAGGTATATGTGGAGTAATAAAATTAGCCTCAATGTGTGACTAATAGCGATAATATATGCACGCTGCCAATCTCGCCAATGATTCTCGCATAGCTCGTGACATAATTCATCATTCTTCCTTACAGGCGAACTCCTCTCGGAAAAGCTGGTGGAACTGATCCACAACTGCGAGAAGAAATACGACAGCATAACAGATGACTGTGACCGTGTGGTGAAGGTCGCAGCCTGCTTCAAAGTGGACGCCAAAGGGGCCGGCATCGCGCCCGAAGTCGCCATGATTGAAGCCGTCATGGAGAAATACTGATGATGATGAACCAGCTGGATTTGGACTATCGACTGCTTTTGTTAGTGTTAGTAATGCATGATCAAAAAAATACAAAAAAATAAGAATTGTTTTTTTAGTTTATTAATATAAGTAATTTGTTGTGATAATATGTTGGTTTCTGTTTTTTGCTCCCTAAAGTTTCCTAGTACTATTATTACCTGAATAACTGAAGACCCTTGCGAAGCCAATATCTGGCAGTATCCTGTAAAACAGCTGACTCACCTGACATTTTAGATACTTGCAATGCAATGAATATACCCTTGGAAGGGTCCTGACTCACACACCGATACTTGATTATGTACCTATATTCTTTCCTAACATTATTTTCTACCTATGTACAGATAGATTGATGTTATAGGCATAAAACATCGCTATATAACTTATGTAACTATGCTAAATACAGAGCGCCTGCTACCATCAGGTTAGCAAAATCCAAATACTCCTAGAAAAATTCTAAATAAGTACTTCAGAATACCGTAGCCGTAAGTGAACTGTAGCCATTGTACCTACATACCTATAGATATACGGTCGTCGGTACCTTTTTTAAATTTATTTATTCAAAATCAATTACATAGTCTCCCAAACTACATAACAGATTATCAGCAGTTGTTCTCGTTTAAAATTAAAAAATTGTAATCCATTAACAATGGATTACAATTTTGTAATTTTACATAATGATGTGCTAGTATAACTTAATTTAATTATGCATAAAAAACTGTAATAAATATCGAGGCCAAACAGTCCAGATTTTCGCAAACGTGAGATTTGTTACAAACATAGCTAGCTATGAACACATTCGTTGATGAGTTTGTCAGCTGTGGTAGTTGTTGAGGTTTTAGTTGGGTATTGTTGGTTACTGTTTCATAACTGTACTTACTGTAAATGGTAATTGAATGCCTTTCCAACACAAATATGTAAAGGAATTTATTTAATAACTCATTGTTTGCATAAATTGGACAAAGAACGAACATTCAAAACCGATATCTTATATTTGGAAAGAAAAAGATCCAATAAATCATAGAACGTAATCATAACGAAGATTTTATTATGGAGTCACGACTCCTGTGAAGTAAAAATGATGGAGGTGTATTGAAATACCTAGTAAATTAGAAAAACTGTATCTATCAGAAAAAATAATTTATCTCAACGACGAAGACGCGACGCCTGCAGCCTAGGCAACGGTTGCGAAGGCTGCGCCCTGCATGCGCAGCGCCCCAGGCCTAGAGCGCGACTGCGCGGCGATCGTCAAAAAATAACAACGTCAAATATGAAATTACGTGACATTCTGCTGTAAATATAGGAAAAGTAGGTGTTTATTATATTATATATACAGTTTGTTATTATATTTTTTTAGGTAAGTTTAAGTGTTTTAACATTATATTTATGTTTAATGCCGGCAGTAGCGACGCCGGGACCTATGCCAGTCAACCTGCCACATCGCTTGATGTCCAGCTGGTAAGATGTCCACATTGCTCACAGGCACGTTTCTTTAAAGGCGAACGGGGGCTGAGGATACACTATGGCAAGATTCACAAATCACATAGTGTACCATTGTGCCCCCCAGCCACATCCCCAACATCAACACCTTTAGAGAAAACCTTGTGGAAAACGCTTTCAAAATTAAAAAATTCTATCCCAGTGTTAAAGAGAGTTCCCCGGGGCGCGAGACGGTCTGTCGCACTGAATCTGGCGCAATGTCTCCGTCTTGCGACCCAGGAGAACTCACAAAGTGCCTGGGAGCAATTACTTACCTTCCCTTATAGGATTCTGCATGTGCAAAAAAATTTGGCAACTAAAAAAATCTTAACAAACCAAATTAAAGAAAATTGTAACAATTCGACCTTAATTTTAGATCCAAAATTACCTGCATTCAATAATCAACCACAGAAAGGCTTATGTGCACATGTGGAATCCAAATTAAGTGAAGGTGACATCAGGGGAGCGGCCAGGATACTGTTCAGCAGCGATGTGGTGGCGCCTTACTCTCCAGAAACGCTAACAGCCCTAGAGAGTAAACACCCAGCGCCTGCGGATAGTCTCACGTTTCCCGATCCCCCAGACCCTCCTGTCTTAAATTCAACCGTCCTAAACGTTTCGGCGCCCCAGCTTATTACAGCCGTGAGCTCCTTCCGGAGTGGTTCCGCCGGTGGCCTCGACGGCCTGACTCCACAACACCTAAAGGACCTATTGAGTTCAGGCGCCGGGGACGCTGGTGAGTCGCTTCTGAAGGAGCTTGCGAACTTGATTAACCTCATGCTCACCGGCGGTGTGAATGAAGCCGTCGTCGATGTCTTATACGGGGCAAACTTATGTGCCCTGCGCAAGAAGGACGGCGGCATTCGTCCCATCGCCGTTGGGTGCACCTACAGGCGTATGGCAGCCAAAATATGCTGTAAGCTATACAGCGAATCCCTTACAGCTAAGTTTCAGCCCCTGCAGCTTGGTTTCGGCTCAAGAGGGGGCTGTGAGGCTGCCGTGCATGCCCTTTCCACCTTTTTGAACTCCAACAAATGTGAGGTTATCCTCAAGGTTGATGTTAAGAATGCCTTTAACTCTGTTAACAGGGACACTTTGTTGGCTGAAGTCAAAAAGGAATTACCCGAAATTTATGGTTTTATGTGGCAATGTTACAGGTACCCCTCTAAATTACTATACAAGGACAATGTTTTGGAATCTGCAGTAGGATGCCAACAAGGTGACCCTCTCGGGCCAGTCATTTTCAGCTTGGCTATCCATCCAATTATCCAGAAACTAAATTCAAAATTTAACGTGTGGTATTTAGATGATGGAACGCTAGGAGGTGATGTAGACACCGTTTTGAAAGACTTCCAACTCCTCAAACAACAATTTAAATCCATTGGCTTGGACCTTAACCCATCAAAATGCGAAATTTTCCTTTCTGACATAACTGACAGACAATTGACCCTCGATAAATTTAATGCAATAGCCCCACAAATCAAAATTTTGGAAAAAAGTTCACTTCAGCTCCTAGGTTCCCCAATTTTAGAAGACAGTTTTTCTCCTTTCATCGACGAAAAAATCAAAAACTTTAACGACGTCTCGGACAGACTCTCCAAAATTAATTTACATTCGGCATTCACCCTGATTAGATACTGTTGTTTTGGTCCAAATTTTATATATTGTCTACGCTCTTCCCCCTTATGGAAGCAGTCACACCTCTTGGACAAAATTGACCAAATTATTCGCAGCACATTAACATCCATTTTAAATGTGGCCCTGGACGACCGAGCGTGGCTGCAAGCTACACTACCCATCCGTTTTGGTGGCCTCGGCGTCCGCAAAATTACCAGTATTAGCTTACCCGCGTTCCTGTCCTCTGTCCACAGCACTGAAAAGTTGACCGGGAAAATTTTAGCCCCCTGCCTGGTTAACTCTGAAGTGTCGTGCTTGACCGTTGCGGAGAACGCCTGGAAAGCGACTTGCCCGAATACAGATCGGCCCGTGAACCCATCTTCCCAGAGGCAGTGGGATGAGCCGCTCTGCAGGTTGGTACGGAACAATCTTATTAATACGTCCACCAATACTGCTGAGCGTGCCCGCCTGCTGGCTGTAGGTGAGTGGGAGTCGGGCCTCTGGCTTCAGGCGCTACCGTCACCCAACATAGGCACTATGCTGGGTGATACCACCTTCCGGCTCGCTACCTGTCTGCGTCTGGGTGCTCCTTGTGTGGCTCCACATCGCTGCCAATGCGGTGAAGGTGTCGACTCTCTCGGACACCATGGCCTATCCTGCAGTAAGAGCGCAGGCCGGATAGCACGGCACGCCAGCATCAATGACATCATCCGTCGTGCTCTTGTCACCGCCGGAGTGCCAGCTGTTTTAGAACCCAATGGCTTGGCACGCGACGATGGGAAGAGACCAGACGGAATGACCATAATGCCTTGGAAGGTAGGTAGGCCTTTGGTGTGGGATGCAACGTGTGTCGACACCCTTGCGCCATCCCATCTTCCTAGCACGGCGAGCTGTGCTGGGGCTGCTGCTGCAGGTGCGGAAAACCTCAAACGGCGCAAATACTCCAATCTTATTGGGACTTATATGTTTGAGCCGTTTGGGGTTGAAACACTAGGGCCATGGGGTCCGAGTGCCCACCTTGTTTTTCAAGACATCGCCAAGCGGCTGGTCGACTCTTCACGTGACCAGAGGGCTGGCCTATTCTTTGGTCAAAGAATCAGCATTGCCATACAACGTGGCAATGCTGCCAGCCTTTTGGGCACTTTTCTTATTGACAGCGATATGGACGAGTTTTTTGATGCCCTATGATCATTTCCCCGCCCTTTTTATATGCTTGTACATATTATTATTTTAAGTCTGATCGTTTTTAAATAATGTAAATACTTAGATATAAAAAGTGGGTTTATAAATTTTATAGGATTCGTAGAAAATTTGTTACTTTGCTGTCTGTTACTCCTAATAAAATCGATAAACTACATAAATATATGAAATAATCTTATCTTCAAGATTACTTTCTGAAATATTAAAATTTCCAGCATTGCCCATGTGTATGTATGTATGGATGTACCTATAACATGAACATATGTATATAGCCTCTCCTGTATCTATAGGCTGAAAGTTAACCCAAACCATATTGACATGAACATTTTGTGGAATCACTTTAATGTCAGATATTCTTACCTAAGAAGTAAGATACAGATCAGAGATGTAACGGATATCCGTATCCGCATCCGCAACTGCGGAGCATCCGCATAAATTTTGATATCCACAAAACATCCGCTTCCTCAAATTTTGATTTTAAAAGCTCCGCATCCTCATCCGTATCCTCATAATTTCTATGGGGATGTGACCCTACCTACGTTGTTCGCTCAAATTGTGATTTTTTTAAACTCGCTCCAAGCTAAATGTGCGGGCCGGAGTGTGAGTGACGCGTTCCTATTGCCTGAATTTGCAGTGTCCCTGTCCTATGACAGACGATCGGCCGCACGTGACAGTGGTGGCATGATTGTGGTGTCAGGTGTCAAAACAAAGGCTATTTTTCAAACGAAATCTGCATCCGCACCCTCATCCGTAACCTCAATAAGAAATTTTCCAATAGGTATCCTCATCCGCATCCTCAAACCCGATTATCTCTATATCCTCATCCACATCCTCATCCGTTACAACCCTGATACAGATAGCAACTATTACACCACACTATTAATTTCATAACGAGCGGTGTCAACACAAAGCTACATGATTGAAACGATTTTTCCCATTGTAACTTTTGATCAGGCACTGTATAAGTGGTCGTATAAAACTACAAATAATAGCTTTTTCAGCACGTCATTTGAATTTCCATGAATGAATCCACTACACTAATTAAACCACGTCTAATCAAGCCGAGGGCCGTCATTGTCACGTCGCCATAACTCCTAATTAGTGCGATAATTAAGCGTGGATATAAGCTTGTTCATCCGATGAGCCACCACAATGGCGCTCCACCGATCGAACACCATGTCGGCACGACTGGCGCTGGTAGTGATCGCCAGTCTGTTCATCACGGTGGAATGCTCGCAAGAGATCATGAAGAATCTGTCCTTAAATTTCGCTAAGCCTTTGGAGGACTGTAAAAAGGAGGTAGGTTGCTCAAAATTATGTTTTTATTTTATGTGAAGAGAGGAGAACCTAATATTGTCATACCCCTGAGGGTTTGAAGTGTGAAGACTTGTTCAAGTGACAGTCATATACATCTCCAAGCTTAACCTTACAATCTTGCCCGAAAAATTATATCAATCAAGCTATGCGCAAATTATTACGACTATACAAAGCATTACCCCCAGAATTATATGCTTCACTCCTACATTGTTGTAGATGGACCTCCCGGACTCGGTGACCACAGACTTCTACAACTTTTGGAAAGAAGGCTACGAGTTCACGAACAGACATACAGGCTGTGCCATCCTCTGTCTCTCGTCCAAACTCGAACTACTCGATCAAGAGCTGAAGCTGCATCACGGGAAGGCACAGGAGTTCGCGCAGAAGCATGGCGCTGGTTAGTTTCATTCCTATTTATAGCAGTATGAGTACTTCGGTTACATTGTCTACGCTTCAATTTCGTGTGAACCTCATAAATTAAGCAATGAGATCACATAAAGCAGTAATCCCGCTAGATTCATCTCTGGGTTTTCTAGCCTATCAGCCCCATATCATCGATAAATAAAAAGCTATATCAAAGTGACAGATATAGTTTGTTAAGGGAATGCTTTACAAAATTAATTTGTGAGTCAGCGAGATTTCCAAACGGTTGAAGCGGAAAATTAAAAAGAAAGTGTAATGTCACGCAATTTCTATTGGATAATAACTCAGCATAGGTACTGTCGTTCTACATCGAGTCTCTAAAATCATATTTAGTGATGTTTCATCATGTGAAATATGATCATCACCATTTGCGATTATTCCCCAATATCTTATACTAATAATAGCAAATGGCGACTTATCATTACAGATGTTACTTCGTCATTTTGCTCAGTAACTTTTCTTTTACCCTATAAGTTTTGAACTCCATATAACAATACTTCATTCCCTTGAACAATCCCTCAGACGAGGCCATGGCAAAGCAGCTCGTAGGCCTGATCCACGGCTGCATGGAATCGAACCCTGAACCGGCGGACGACCCCTGCATGAAGACGCTCAACGTAGTCAAGTGCTTCAAGGCCAAGATCCATGAGCTCAACTGGGCGCCAAGCATGGAACTCATCGTGGGAGAAGTCTTGGCTGAAGTGTAGAATGGCCGTCAGACTCTATTGATCCTTTGATTTACTTTTATCTTCTCTACGTCGTAGGAAGGCCATTATTGCATGTAATAGTGACTCTTTTCAGTTGTATTGGTTTTAGCTAGCGCAATTGTACAGTGCTCCATCTTTTTCATTTGTTTTGTTTGGCATTTTCAACTCGTGGTATTACATAAATCATAGTCTTTTTCATACCTATTAAATGTAAATCTCTATCAGGAAAACATTTACCAGTGCTCATAAAACATTAACGAAATGTATAAAATGTGACGTGTTATTACGTAAATTTCTGTCTTCTACGTAACGACCTGGCTTGTTCAATGGAATAGGTAAATTTAATATTAAGTGGTTCGTGTGAAGAATCTCCTGCCTCGCCAGTTTGCCTCAAAGGGAACGGGTATTTAATAAGCCGCAAGTACTTGGTGTAATATTATAAAAAAATTACATCATTGTTTTGTTTTATTGGTATCCTTAGTAGTTATCAGACTTCTCTACCTATTGTTGACATGCATCGATAGTAGAACCTACTTCAAACACCTCATATTACTATTAACTAATTGCTGGGGTGCGCTAACCTTACAATGATAAAAAAAGCGTTATGTAGTACATGACGTATGCAAAAAGTGAGGAGAGTTGTTCGGGCTCTCTTGATTAAAGTGATCTTCGAGATCATAAAAGAACTCTCAGGGTTGAACAACAATATCCCATTAGTCCCATCCAACTCCTGACTGCTGCTTAGCAAACCCATCAAAACCTACGCTACATTACATAAAACGAATCCAAAATTCGTTATCCCAATACATCTGAAACACAAATCTAATTAACTAACTAATTAATCCAACACGTTAGCCAATTATTCTGAGTTTTTCAGCATTCGCAACATTATAGCTGCCACCATTATGAAGAGAAATACAAATGTTTTTGGACCGCTGGTCAAAATGAAGACAGTGCTACTATTTTGTTCATTGATATTGTCGAGTGTTGAAAAAAATGAGGTGTCTGTGCTTCGGGCCCTCAGCTTCAGTATCGGTGACATGGTGTTGAAGTGCCAGACTGAGGTAGGCTTAAAAAATATAGAGCGAGCTATTGCCCGCGGCTTCGTCTATGTGTATTTTGTATTTCATCATTTTTAGAGTTCCATACTTCAAAAGGAAAAAGAACGGAACCCTTATAGGATCACTTCGTTGTCGAAGTCAAATCATTCATTTCAAATAGGCCCATGTATAGCACTTTTGAACGTCAAAATTTACAAAATAATAGAATTGATTCTAGTCGCCCCTTCCAAAAGGTAGTTTTCGTATGAAGAAGAAAAAAAACATTTTTAATAATACGACTTTGATTTTACATTCTGTGATTATTTCCACACACACTGACTTATTTAATTATAAAGTTTTAGGAAAATCGTCTACTTTTACAATGTTTATAAATATGTGAGAACCATGTATCTATCACATAATTAAATTATCTGTCATTGCTTCATTTTTAATTCTTTTTACCTATTGTGGTATAGTAATTTTATTCGAGGTGCATCGTCTTCACATATAATTATTTAACTAATGTAGGTACATACCTACTTACTATTGTAAAACATTTTAAAAGAGTAATCATGGAGTTTCTTGCCGGCTCTTCTCCATAGGAAACGACCAATTGGAACCTTGCTTCATAGCTTCTAACGTTGCATAAGTGCCCATGTAGGTTTATGTGAAATAAAATATTTTGATTTTGATTTTGTTCCTCTGTCTGTCTGTTAGACTATCAAGACACTTTCTTTTGGAACGCGTGCAGTTGTCAAGTTGAAATAAATATCAACGGAGGTCACGTAGCCTTACGGTCCCTTGGAGCTAAAAAATCAAGCTTCTAAAGTTAACCCAATAAAAAATACGGCCATTGCGACATATTTTGATACTCGCAAATACACCAATACCTACATATAGGGTACTCTCCCGTTGACCTAGACTCGTGAAATTTGGCAATAAGCAAGGCTTCACACCACAACTAAAGGAAAAAGTCCAAAAACCGTTAATACTTAATCGTTAGTTATAGGTATCACATAAAAAAATGCGGTTACAAACTTACTACATTTGCATTTGGAGAATTGACTATGACGTATATCGATGTATTGGAGAACACATTTTTCGACTACAATGTTAAGGTTGTTTATGGGATAAATTCATTCCAACTACGGAACCCTTCATTATGCGTAGTCCGACATGCACTTGGCCGGTTTTTAATGCCAATATCCAAGAAGAAATGTAGCGTGTGTCCTTCTCCAGGTCCCACGCCGTCTACCTATCAAACATAATTATCAGCTCAGTGGTTCAGGCCTGAAGAGGTAACATACAGACAGATAGAGTTACTGTCACATTTGTAAAAAATATTATGGATAGAGAGAATAAATAAAGATAGAAGAGAATTTAGTATACTGCATATAGATACAAAGAGGTATGTAGAAAGTTCAAGAAAGAGGCAGGCAAAACACTAATCATCAAGCGTGATGATGAGACAGACATGAGGTGGCTTTGTAAAGACAATGTATTTCTAGCAAAACAACGTTTGATTTGATTTGATAATAACAGCATTAGGCTGTTGGCTTCTCCTGCCGGGGCTGCGAATAAGGCCAAAAGGGAAATCGTGGCCCCGCGGCAACATGGCAACTGAAGGAACACGGGTGGGTTTTAGTCAGTAAGAGTCTGACACGCCCTCCCGCTCCACCCAGAGCGGGAGAAGTTATTTGATAAAGTCCCACCCAAAAAAAAAAAAGGCTGTTGGCTTCTATTGGTAACATAAGCTTACATTATCTAAATATGCATCATCTAAATCTTCAGTTGGAGTTCAAAAATGACGTAATTCAAGATTTATTGGACTTCTGGAATAAGAAGAACAACCTGAGAAGCACGGACCTGGGTTGTGCCCTCGTCTGCGTGTTTGAAGAGAATGAGTTCTTGAATGAAGATGGCAGCCAGGTGCAGGTAGCCAATGTGGATGCGTTCTTCAGATCGGCAGGCGCTGGTAATAAACACATTTGTTTACCTTAGTTATGTTGTCTCATTGACGTAATATTTACAAGCCGCAGGACTATGTCCTAGTATACTTGGTCCACTGTAGATATGTGCAGTATGTGCTTCGTATTCACTGGGAGACCAACAATGTCTTTAGATTCGTATCTCCTCTATCATCAACTTACGCTTCAGCCAAACCAGGTTTTATTAAACAAAAGAAATTATATTTAGTCCGTCAGTCAGATAATTAAAATATTATTAGACATGTATTTTTTGCTTTATCATTTTTTTTGTTAACCTATTTTGTCCCGCTGCTGGGCAAAGGTCTCCCCCATAATTTTCCAGTCTTCCTTATGTTGTACCTTCTCCGGCCAGTCGGTCAGGAACGAGTCCAAATCTTAAGCTTTATCATATTAATAACAAAAACTTAGATAAAACGCATTAAAGTTGGGTTGCTACGTCACAAGTAAGTATAAAATCTACATACTGGTGAACATCATGGCACAATTTAATTCAATTTATCACCGTTGATTACATAAGAAAAGAAAAAATACGTGTACCATATTTTTTATGATCTACCTGAAGGACAATTTTTTTTTTCTTTTTATCCCTATTCGAAATGTCACAGTTTTGATGTCGCCATTCGCATAATATAATATGACAAGATTCTAAGGTTATGGCATTAAGTCGACGTAAATAATGTGTTTCATAAAAACGTATACCCTAAAAGCATGAATCAGTGATCTAAGTATTTGTTTGCCAAATAATTGCTCATTTTCAGACGAAATAATGTCGCGCAAAATGGTCGAGCTGTTCCAACTGTGCAAGAAATCCACGAGGACAATTAAGAACCTCTGCGACAGTGCGCTGGAGATAGCCAAGTGCTTCCGCTTCGGCATCTTCGAGATGCACTGGGCGCCGGAGCGGTACTACTGGAACCGCACTGAGGTTCCATCTGACTCCGAACCTGAGCAGGTCTCAGATGAGAAGACGTCGCATGCAGCGCTGAGGAGGGAAACGAATAAAAGAAAAATGTTCACTAAGCTTTTCAGAAGTTGTCGGAAATAAAATGTATGAAATTCTTTGATGTTATCATTTTTTACCTGTGTTTTAACAGAACTTAATAATATGGATCTGGGTGACAAAGTACTAACTTTGACATATTGTCAGGAATTACCTTATGAGCCAAGGTTAGGAGTTAAGGTCTATAAGCAGTAACGACAAGAACCGCCAGCTGGATTCTTTCCTTAGGATACATTCTTAATACAGATATACACCGCTTTTTTTAAACTTCGGTTAAGTTATCATGCAGTGCCTTTCAGGACACTGTGAAACATACACTTTCAATATTGTTCACATAATATTGAACACGTAACTCATGCTGACGAACAAAAGATTACCGCGAAATTACGCGACCGCGCTAACTTTTTAATAACCCGTCATTTGCTGACACCAAGTACGAAACCACTTCATCATCAAAACATAAATTACCACCTAGTGTCAACAATTATACACTATTGGTAACAAATTTACGAATTACTGGTATATAAAGGACAAAGTAACACTTCTCACGTGAATAAACTTTGTAAGAAATGGGAAGGAACAACGTCATTTTTGCGCTCGTGATGATGGCAGTGGGCATCAGAGAGATAGAACCATCAAAGGATGCTATGAAGTTTATCACTTCAGGATTCGTTAAGGTTTTGGAGCAGTGTAAGCAAGAGGTAAGTGGCGGAATAAAATATTTTCAAGGAAATATTTGTAGCGAGAAAAACATAAGTTTCATTTGTTCGTCCGAATTTTTTTCCTTAAAGTTTCTAAAAATTTCGTCACGTTCCCTTTATCATAATTTCACCTCTTGTCGCCTAAAAACCTCTCGAAACTGAAAATTCACAGCGTTACTTCTCCAGCGGTAAATCCATTCATCGTTCCAAGAGTTGTTTCCACACCTTCAAATCTTTCAGCTAAACATGAACGACCAAATCATAGCGGACCTGTTTCACTACTGGAAGCTGGACTACACGCTACTCAACCGGGACACCGGCTGCGCCATCATCTGCATGAGCCAGAAGCTAGACCTGCTGGACGCCAACGGAAGGATGCATCATGGCAACGCGCAGGAGTTCGCTCTCAGACATGGTGCTGGTTAGTCCGACCTTTTCTATTTTTGGATATAAACTATATAAGTTTTTTTAACATTATTAGAGTAAATTAATATCGACAAACAATTACACAGTGTACGCATGACGTCATTTATTGGAGCTCTAAGCAGCTAGAAAATAACATATATTTGCTTAAAACTGTATTAACGTCAAAATCTATATGGATTATAAATTGAAGTCGCTGTTCCTGTCTAAGTAACCCGTTGTTCTTTTACACAATGCTACGGCTTTTATGCGGTTTTCATTTATTCCGGAAGGTTTATGTGAATAATACATTAATTTCCAAGATAATATTTAGATACATAATTAAAAGCTCAGTCTTAAAATAATAATAAGTAATAATATGTACAAGTAACTCAGTATATAAGAAATCGTCCATCGCTATCAACAGGAAAAGTGCCCAAAAGGCTGGTAGCATTGCCATGTTGTATGGCAACGTGCAAAATATAAATCCCAATAAGATTGGAGTATTGGCGCCGTTTGAGGTTTTCCGCACCTGCAGCAGCGGGGCAGCACAGAACGCCGCCGTACCAAGCGTCGAAATTTTTACTTCAAATAAAAAAAAAATTAAGAATACTACCTGGTTTCTAAATCATTTCAAAAACCTAGGCGGAATGTAGGCTTGCACGATAGCACAAAAAAAGATTTCGATAAAAATATTTGTATCTTGAATTAATGATTGGAAGATGATTAGGTATTTTATGTCAAAATGAATATTCCATAACAATGAAAATTCCAAAAAAAATAATGTGCAAAAGCCGTATTAAAATTAAGATAGAATTTTTTTAAACCGATATTAAAAACATATCTCGAAAACTACCAAGAATCGTGGAACATACTTGGGGTGTTTTCGGATACCCTTGGGTATGAGGAATAAATTTTTTATGACGTCATTATTTAGACCATACTGTATATTAAATTCAAATTAAATCTGATTTCAGGAGAAGAAGTAGCGGGAAAAATAGTGACGGTAATACACGAATGCGAGAAAAAATTCGAGCGAGATGACGACGAGTGTCTGCGAGTGCTGGAGGTGGCCAAGTGCTTCCGCACCGGCATCCACGAGCTGGACTGGCAGCCCAAGGTCGAGGTCATCGTCAGCGAGGTGCTCTCTGAGATATAGAGAATAAACCTGGACAGAATGATGCTGTTTTATTTTATCGCTCCCATACTGAGTCTGAATCTAGAATTCCGTACAATTTTTTTGTGCTATCCGAAAACTATAACTACTCGTAATGCTCTATATATAGAGCATTACGAGTAGATATAGTTTAAAATAAGAAGGCATTTTATAAATAATTAAGATATAGAGTCTGTATCTTAATTATTTATAAAATGCCTTCTTATTTTTACCCGACTGCCCCAGAAGGAGGGTTATGTTTTTCGTATGTATGTATGTATGTCTATTTCTTTGCCACGCTCTGTAGCCTAAACGGCTTAATGGATTTTAACATGTGAGGTGTCGTTGGATTCGTCTTAATTGTGGAAGTGTCATAGGCTATATAATACTTATATATTACATCTGCAAATACAAAAAAGGGAGGGGTAGGTTTAAAAAAAAACCACATTATTGGTATCAAATAAAAGCTAGTAATGAGCCAATATATATGTAGGATCAGGAGTGCCGAGAGGTATTTCGTCAGGGTTTGGAGTTCCCATTTTATTGGGATAAACAAGACTGTATAAACAATTACAGGGTATTTATTATAGTAGGTACTAGTAACACTAAATAAGGTAAAACACAATACAAATGGTAATTAGTAACAAGATAAAGTAGGTGAATAGGTAGTAACAATCGAACAGACTTTTAAGGTCTTATTATATCTTAGTTCGTATAGTGGCCAAGCCACCCAAATACAATGACAAAGTGTATTGCTCGCTATCAGCAAGCCAATACAGCTATGTGAATATACAGTAGCGCTATACCAGGTAAACCGACAGTTTTGTCGGGAACAGGGGCTCTTTATAGATTCGCATCCGAAGATCGACTCACTCGCATACAGAGTGCACGCTCTTTTATAAGACGATGCCCCCACCTTGTAATCCCACTACGACAACTCTGTCCGATGACGCACGGAAGTGCGTCACGTGTTTACTTGACACAAAACACTAAAATGTGGTAAATCTAATAAGACTTACATTATAAAGTAATCAAATAATACAAGAATAATTGTCGTAAATAAACAATAGTGAATTCACAACGTAAATCATTTTATAATTAAAGTAACATGTCATTAGTTGTTTTGAACAAAACCATTGGTTACAATTATCGAAATAAGTAGCCAAAATCAATTAGTGCATACATAGAGTACTTAATAAATTATATTCCGATTTATTAGACAATAATTGATAGTAAAATCACATAAATTAATAACAAGAAAAACAAATCATACCAAACTCTGTTGACTACCCACAATTATTGTAATTGACAACCATCTCCGACATATATTATTTTAATAAAACTAAAAAGCTTGAAATAAAATAAATAATTTAAAAAACAAAAAACCCGACTGCAAAAACTTTTTTTTTCTTTTCAGTTGTGTTTTTGCAGTCGGCTTTTTTGTTTTTTAAATAAAAAAATTATATGAATTTGTGACATGCATTGACTGTGACAAAAATATTTTCCGTAATGTTTTTTTCGTGACGATCGTAATCTGCTAATTTCTTTTTCACAATTTGTAACAAAAATAAATTATACGTAAGGTGTAACTTTGTGTATTTTTTTTTTAATGTCATGTCGCGTTTCGGAGGTTGTCGACTACTTAATCGGACTTTCCTGTGGCTGCCTCAATAAATTAAGGCCTCCAGCCAGGGCATAAAACTTAGAAACTAGGCGACTACACGCTAAGGCCACCCCCTGTGGGGTATGGACTTCAGCTTAGGGCGTCGCTGGGGGAGGACAGCAAGGGACAGGTTGTAAGTTAGTTACAACCTACTTATAATTTATTTTTTTGACCTTCTAAGAAAACAGTAATTCTTACATTTTGCCCATTCGCGTGCAACAAAACGTTAGAACTTGTGCATTGCAATATACATATACAATGCACACTTTGGGTAAGTGTGCATTCTAAGTTCAACGTTTTGTTCCTGAAATAGCAATTGGACATGTGTAAAATAATGTCAAAGTACATATTCTAGCCCATACCGAAGTGGCCAGAATAAGTGCTGCGAATATACGAGTACAAAGCAGTGTCTGCCGTTTATTACTCCTTAGAAGGCGTTACGTTAACCTTTCTCTTGTACATCGCCTTTTACTGCGTAATGGAAATGAATGTGATCGGCTGAGTACTGACCATAATGTGAAACGGGGAAAAGAGAAATATGATTGCACTTTTCATAAATACTCGTCTTGTCTTTTATGTTGGAGGAAGGTGCATCGCCTTTGTTAATTAGAATGTTTTCTTTATTATAATGTATTTAAATGGTGAAAATATTTGTCGAGTCGTGCCTTCATTTGCAATTTCATGTTCAGGACTTCAGTTTCAATATGAAACCTTTTATTGAGTTTTTATGTTACAACAATGTTGCCAATTCAGAATTTTTAACTAAACATTATTCTTAATATGCCATAAATAAGGCCATAACGCATCATCAATTTGCCTGAAATTTTTCTGTCACCTGCCACCATCAGAAGGTAGTCGACTCAGAAAGAACCAATTTAACCATTCTGTACTCTGTTGGACATTGAACCTCTTAGCATCTCCACGACGCCCACACTGCCTAGCTTCCATCAACCCTAAACAATAAACCGATCCACGTAAATCGCTTCACACGGGTTAACCCTGCGCCGCCACGTGAGAATCGGTGCGGTTAATTGCGCCATAACTTCGGGCTATCGCCACCATTACGCGACAGCACAATCGCGGCGTGCGCTTGCGTCGCATGCACTACCAACAGACGTGGAACTGTACATAAATATGTACAGAAGTATGATAGCATGAGGGGTTGTAGTTCTATTGCGTGAGAAAAGCGATGTCTAGAAAACCTTTCATTTTCCCAATCGTAATGGGGATACTGCAATCCTCGAACAGGGAATTCTAGTGTATGACGCTATTTGAATTTGTAATGCTCTCTTGAAAAATAAAGTTTTTATTATTTTATTATAATCAAAGAACCACCATGATAGAAGTCTTGCATGAAGTACTATAGGTAATATCCTTTTTAAAGACTAGTCATTAACTTAGTATTTTCTAATAAGATTTGCATGCCTTGATGAGTTTTTATTTGTTTGCTTTCATTATTATTATACTATGTAGCACAAAAAATGTTTCCTACGTTAAATTATTGTAGTTTGTAAGTTTTAGTTTTAAAAAGCATGGTTTTTAAAGTTTTTTTTATTTGTATTCCGTGGAAAATGTTGTTGGTTACATATTTGGTTGTATTTTTTATTTATTCGTATAAAATGTAATGTGTTTCTGTTTGTTTCCCTAATAAATAAAATAAAGAGCATCTGATGTGATAATAGTTATTGTACTAACAGAGTACCCAAACGTTTTCCATCTTTGAAAGCCAGGTGTTCAATGTTACCTTTGGACATTGACTCAGCACTCGGCCCGGCTCACGCGCGGCCCAGTTAAAATATTGATTTGGTTGCATCTCACACGTATAGAACACTAAGAATTTATGTAATAGTGTGTGTTAAGTAATTGTAGTATATAAGCTGCAACATGTTATCAATAAATGAGATTTGAATTTTATATTCTTGTCTCATTACCCCTCACTGTGGCCAAGACACCTTTAGCCATCTCTGATCAGTCTCGTGAGTCTGCGGGACTGGCAGTGAGTGTACCCTTCCCGAACCTGGAAATCCTGTCTACCATCCGTCTGTAACCTTAGGTCGCATGGTGCAGACTTCCTCAACTTATCATATATTTTCATGTATTTTCACACCCTTAACAGTATAGCGGCCTTACGTGACGTTTGTTAAGGGTGGATGTACATTTTGGTCCTTCGAGCATTTGAATCGCGCGGTCCCCTTGCCCACTTGTAGGGATTGATTTTGACAGACTGACGCTTCGGGGAGCTGGGGGCTGGTGTACTCAACAAAGCATCAGTTTTCAGTAATCTGAAGTACATTGTATTAGGGTATTCTGTAAGAAAGCCTCTCGTTGCGGATCGGTCACTGGCCTCCCACAAGCGGGTTTAACCAGTTGATTGAGAAGTCGCACAGATATAACAAGAGCGCAGATACCACTAGTACAGACTTAACTACTAGGGTAGGGCCGTTAGGGAAGAAGAAAGAAGAGCACTATGGAGATACAAGAAATTAACGAACTAGTCAGGAGCCAGGAGGCGGACTACAACGAGATTAAAAGGGTTTTGTCAAACATAAAAAAGGACTCGTCCATAAGGAAAACAGAAAAATACATCAGCGAAAAGAAAAAAACGTTAGACCACGTTTTTCAGCGAGTTCAAGAAAACTACTTGAGACTACAAGAACAGGAGGTGTTGTCAACTCATCAATATATTACTACAAACTACTTTGGCAGCATAAAAAAATGTTACGACGAAGAAACAAATACGAAATATGAAGATCAACTGCAAAACCGAAATAAATTACAATCCTTTGACGAGATGATGAAATTCATGGAGAACCGTTTCAATTGCCTTAAGTCTTTTGACGGGTCTACACAATACACTAATAGTCAACTATCACGTAATAAACAAACATCAGAAAGATATAAACGCTGTTGGTATTGTCAAAAGAATGATCATATGATTCATTATTGCCCTAGTTTCAAGGCATTAAGCGTTAACGACCGATACAAGGCCGTCGCGCAAAAAAGAATGTGCAAACGTTGCTTAAATCATGATGATCAGAGAAATTGTATGAGTACAGTTTATAAACAATGTGAAATTTGTCAACATAAGGGACACAACGCATTATTACATCAATCTAAGCCGTTTCAAAATAGTGATAACACTAAAAAATACATACCAAGAAATACAGGGACAGAGAGGTCGCAAAATATAGCGACATCAAACTTATCAGCAACTAACTCCGATGCTAAAAATACAACTTTACTAGCTACTGCCATAGTAAGAACCACCTCGTATGATGGGATGCCGCAGTTGTTGAGAGTGTTATGTGATCAAGGATCAGAAGCGTCATTTTGTACTGAAGAAGTAGCACAATTATTGTCTTACCCACGACAAAAAATCCAAGCCGAAATAAAAGGTATCGGAGACGAAAAACCAAAAACGTCAAATTATACAATTAACATTACAACCAAGACACTCTAGCGATTACAAACTGCCAGTAACGCTAATAGTACTACCGAAACTAACAAGTTCATTACCAAGGAATGATTTACAACAATTACAAGAAAAAATCTTGGATAATGCAATTATAGCAGACCCAACTTACTATAAAAAGGGACCAGTTGACATAATACTAGGTGCCCAAGAATATAGCAGAATATTACTACAGGGTTTCGAAAGACTACAGAACGGAATAATCGCTCAAAACACAGAACTTGGGTGGATTTTATCCGGATTTTATCCCAATGATACGAAGAATGGAGTTAAAATCCTGAGTATGGTGGCTATTGCACCGAAAATGTACGACAACTTACGAAATTTTGGGAATTAGAAGAAATTCCACAAAACTACAAACTTACACATGATGACCAGACCTGTGAAAACTACTACAAAGAAACAACGATAAGAAACCCAAACGAAACTTACACAGTACGACTTCCTTTTAAGGATTCAAACGTAAACTTAAACGGTGAAGCGCGCAGAAAAGCCGCAGCACGACTATTACAACAAGAACGACAGTTCGCAAAAAACGAAAACTAACGACAACGAACTACAACTTAGGAAAATACTACATGCCACATCAGGCAGTAATTAAAAATGACTCATTCACTACAAAATATGGGTCATATGAGAAAAGTAGGTACAACGAACTACATCTTAGAAAAATACTACATGCCACATTAGGCAGTAATTAAAAAAGACTCACTCACTACAAAATTACGCGTGGTTTTTGATGCAAGCAGTAAAAGTAGCACAAAATAAGCCTTAAACAACAATAAATATAAAGGTCCACGATTACAACAAGACTTATCCATTATACTATTACATATACTCACTACTCACTATATTATTAAAAATAACATCACAATTTTTACAACTTTGCAAAGATATTCAGCAGACATTCATGGGTTTTGATTACAACAACGAGCGTTACTTTGAACTAAGTCAAGAAGAATTTAAAGACTGTCTACGTAGTACTACAGAGTTTGTCTGCTATCCTGTAGCTGTCAAGAACATGCAATTAAATAAAAATTGCATAGTTGAACAACTCTTTAGAACTGAGAACTACACCCAAACCCAATGCGCATCAAAGACTTACAAAATATCGATAGGTGTTGTTTAGAAACAATTAAAGTCTAACACATGCATAGTTAGCATCAGTACTTCACTTTTAATTATAACTTTAGCGTGTATTTTAATTTACTTCGGTCCACAGCTGTTGAATCAACTTTGAGCCATCATTGCAGCAAGAAGAAACACTGCGCCAACTGTGCGGCAACCAACGATCATCAGCAGCACAACACACACGCAGCGAACACAGCAGCCGTACGGCATACCACACAGCGTGCCCACTCAGGCACAACAACCTGAACACGGCCAGGCCAGACCATACGAGACCATCGAGCTGTACCAGATAGGGTCCTGTTCCTGAGAGTCGCCAGGATGTTCAATGTTACCTTTGGACATTGACTCAGCACTCGGCCCGGCTCACGCGCGGCCCAGTTAAAATATTGATTTGGTTGCATCTCACACGTATAGAACACTAAGAATTTATGTAATAGTGTGTGTTAAGTAATTGTAGTATATAAGCTGCAACATGTTATCAATAAATGAGATTTGAATTTTATATTCTTGTCTCATTACCCCTCACTGTGGCCAAGACACCTTTAGCCATCTCTGATCAGTCTCGTGAGTCTGCGGGACTGGCAGTGAGCCCTTCCCGAACCTGGAAATCCTGTCTACCATCCGTCTGTAACCTTAGGTCGCATGGTGCAGACATCCTGAACTTATTTATATATTTATCTATCACACTAGGTATATGATAGGTTAGGGCTGTAGGGCTTATAGGACGTAGAGTCATAGGGACTGTTAGGCTTGTAGGTCTTAGCAACTTCCTCAACTTATCATATATTTTCATGTATTTTCACACCCTTAACAGTATAGCGGCCTTACGTGACGTTTGTTAAGGGTGGATGTACACCAGGTTTTTGTTCACCGAGCGAAATATCTCTGCTTTCTAAGCTTTATGTCCAAGAAAATTTCAGAACTGCTCCATTTTAACTATAGCTACCAACACGATTCATGTGTGATTATTTATTTATATAATCACTTACAACTATTTTTACAGGCAAAACCCAATGCAATAGTGAAGCAAACTTAATAATGACAACTTATTTTCTAAAACTTATTATAAACAATTATTCGATTAATCACGTGTATCCAGTGCACCTTCTGTGTCTTTCTTATTCTTTGCCCACTAAGCATGCAGCGTTAATCGAACTCTGATGTAGTGATAACAGCGTGAACAGATTTACCTAGTGTTTAGATAGTTTTGTCTCTAGAGTACTATAGTGTAGCTCTTTGAAAGGTTGGTAAAGGTGCTTCACCTTCTTGAGAGTCGAGACACAGTGTTTTTCCATCGGGATTGAATTATCAGTGTTATCTTTATCGATATTTGTAACTTATGTGTTACATTTTAATGAATCATTGATTCGAGGGAAATTGGAGTTTAAAGAAAATAAGATGACTATAGTAAGCTGCATGTTAAGTTAAATTGCAGTTAGATATCAATGATCTTTTCATACATCAATGGTCTTTTCGAGTTTTAGGAAAACATATAACGTTCGTACATTCTGTACCTGTTAAAGTGTTCACCTTTACCTCTTAAGTTATATTAAATAGCTTGAATTATGAGCAAACCAACTGAATAGAGTATTCAAGATCATCATTAATCAACGGCTTGTTCTCGAATCTTTTATCATCTCTTTAAGTCATTAAATTTTACAATTCTGCAATAATATCGTAGCAATCTCGACCGTCTCTGAAGACGCACACATTCCGTTAGCGGGTCCCGTATAAACCAGCTCAACAAACAATACGTGCTCGGCGCAGTTAAATCTATTTGAACGCCTGCACCTGAGACCAGGCGTTATTTACTTTTATTGCGGAACCCTAAGTGTGTACGTAGGAGAAGTATTTACAGAAATACCAGTAAATTATTTTTACAAGAGTAAATATGACAATGTAAAAAAAAATGAGTTTATAGAACAATAACAATTATCGCTGTTTATTGTGTGAAATTAGTTGTATATTTATAATTAGGCGATTTTCATTTGTCTTTAACATATCTCGGGACCCTGGGGTTCCGGAATTTTGGAAGGCGTACGAGGGACCGAAGCCAACTCGCAAAGGCCCTTTAAACATTTTTGCAACATGTCCTGTCCACCTGGACAGGACATGTTGCCCCCCTGTCTCTCCACTCCTCATAAGCACCTGCTTATGAGGAGTGGAGAGGTATTCCACGGCTATCAGGACAATCCTGGAAGTACGGTCAAGATCCCTACCAGCACCTTACTGGAATACTTCCTTCCTCCGAGTACGTTTGCTCTTGCGAATCTCCACTCCAGCCGGCCAATAAAGGCAAGCCAGAGGTGAGGAACAAGACTTCTCCTGGGAGATAGGTTGCTATTGCCCAATAGCACACCACATGCTGCCCTGCGGGTTTTTGTATCTCTCTTAGTCTGGCTCCTCATCCCAGACCTGTTCCGGCAAAGTAAACTCTATCGGCACAGACCTAGAGTTCGGAACGCGCAAGCCCCACCACGACGTCAACGTAGAGATACGGCGATGGGGTTCGTTTGTGTTACTGTTAAGCTTGTTTAAAGTGTTTCACGAAATAATATTTCCTTACCATTTTTCTGTAAAAATACCATTTGTCCATTTGATAGTGACACCGGTACATATTCTACTAAAATACCCAACTACTAGTTATAATTTTCCTAAGTTTAATTAAAGTTGACCTTCTGATATTACCTCTTCACTGGGAAGATGTGACTAGAATGCGATACTTTTCCTTATTTATAATTTTGTTTGTATTTGTCGGCGAAACTGTTGGTTGTATCGATACAGCGATACAGCGATACTAGGCGCAGCCGCAGGTGCAAGGTTTTATTGTCGATTCACAAGACGTGCCGGCTTATTGAATCGCAAGTGTTATGCTTGTTAGGGGGGGTTTTTACATAATCTGTTCAATAGTTGTGCACTAGATACATTGAATCCAGAAATAAGGAGATATAGCTTTTAAACTTGTTTCAGTGTTTCTTCTCAGAGTAGTTTCCTAGGAAACACCGAGTTTTAATCAAATTAGCGTGTGAAAACGTTATTTTTAAACAATTTACAAAAGAAACATGTGGAAAAATCATCTAAAAAGTAATGTCTAAGCAAGTTTCGTAGAAAACAACTTAAGTATTACGTTTGTTTTGCCTTCATTAATTTTTGCTCTGGTGTCATGTTACTGGAAGAGCCTGCCAAACATTAACTATTTATTTTACTATTTACTCCATAATAAAATTCAACATTTTACTCTTATTTATCCATAATATTTTTACAATCCTGGTAAACACGTAGACCGGTATAAACACACCTTTTAAGCCGTGATTTATTTCTTGTTGTTCTCAGTATTACCTACTGAAAACATCAGGAGTTATTGGAAACAGAGATAGGTTTACGGCTTAGTGGATGGGACGTGAAGGATCCCCACTATTGGGCGAGGAACAATGGGACATTGGGATAATGATATCGGCTCCAGATGTCGAGTTTAGTTCAGGCATGTCTATTTCTAATATTTTATTTATTTACGGATCACCGTAAATAAATAAGTTTAGTTAAGTTATAGGGTTAACTAATCATAGTTAACCCTATAACTTAAGCAAAACCAAACACAGACAAACGGAAACAGAAACAGCGCAAAAAAAATTGTAGGTATTTTAATGAAATAATTCTAACACCTTTTACTAGTAAATAATAATAAGAAACTGACGAGTTGAGAGAGATGTTAGTAATAATAAGTAATAATCGATTAATAAGAGTCAAATCACCTACACCTTTTAGGGTTTTTCCCTGATGGTTAGTACCAATATTTAATAACATGTTTCTATACTAAGAATTAAAGGCGTGACTTTTCATGCCGCGGCACACACCATTTTTTTTGGCGTTTTGACGACGTAGTAGTATCTGGTAATATTATTCGGGTTGAGTAGACGCCAGCCGAGCTGTCACTGACCCGTTGCTTATGGAACTCAAGCCAATTTGAAGAGGTAAGTACCCTTGAAAGGTGAACCAAATGAAACCAACCAAATCTTTTATGAACTAACAAATAAATGACAACCAAATTGCATCCTCAATCATTAGCATAGTCGACTATTTGCTTTATCACCCTAAGGTTGAATGTCACTTGCACGTCATAAAATGACAAAGCCTGTTTTGCTTTTATGACATATTTTTCAGTTAGATTGTTTTAACCTTAGTGTAGTTTCAACTTACTGGGAATTGTTGGCAAAAGTGATAAACCATAGCCAAGTTGACTTTCTACTGGTACACAGTTCTTTTGGCGCTCGAATGACGCTGACAGGGAGGCGCTGTTGGTAAATAATAGTTCAATTGTTTTGTGAAATGTATTGAACAAAGAAGATGGCGGCGTTACTTCCTACTTTGGCCGCGCGCCAAAAATCCTTGTTACCTACAGCTAAGCTCTTTGAAAATGAACGCATAGATATGTTCTATTTGAAATAAACAATCGTTGCCTTTGGTTTTGTTTCCTTCTGTCTTTTTTGTTCTTCCTCGTTCACTTCCACGTTCCTATTTAACCCTCACCTTCTGCTTCCATCATAACCTCTTTTATTCCCACATTCCCTTCTTCCTCTCCCCTCCTTGTGTACCTCTCCCCCTGTTCCACCTACACAGCAGTCAGAATCTCTTCCATGACAACCTCCATACTGGGCGCCCACTTGAGCTCGTGCATCTTGGAGCGGAAGCACTTGGCCACCTCCAGCACGCGGCTGCAGGCGTCCTCGATGGCTTGGTGCTGCGTCTCGCAGTCATGGATGATGCCCACCAGCTGCTTGGCTAGCTCGTCGTCTGTGGAGTAGGAAGGCTTTTAAGTTACAGATATTTTAACTCCTCAAGTTTCCTATCTAAAGAGATTTTAAGTAGTTGACTAAATAGAAATAATTTAATTTGTTTTCTTTGCTGCAATAGTAATGCGGAATTAAGATTAGTTCTTTTGTACCTATTAAAATTGACATAAAATATTCCTCTATTTACTTTAGGCACACTGAATTGCATTTTCACTAGCTGACTAAGCAATTATAGCATCGTTATTGTTAAGTTTTAAAATTGCTTCTTTCTTTCTAGTTGGTAAACTTTATTTTCAAAAAAAATTAAGTGGTAGTTAACTGACGTTTAATGTCTTATTTAGTTTCATCATTTTCTAAAATATTAAAATCAACATACCAGCTCCATGACTCTTGGCGAACTCCTCGGCCTTCCCGTGGTGCATCTTCTGGTCCTCTCCGATGAGGTCCAACTTGGAGGCCATACACAGCACCATGCAGCCCAGGTCGCGGTTCACCAGCTCGTACTCCTCGCGCCAGAAGTTGTACATGTCTTGCATTATGTGCTCGCCCACGTTCAGCTGGAAGAAAAAATATGCGTAAATCTTGGAATCGTTTTGGTTGAATCTGAAAAGGCTCGTCTGTGAAAGTGATAGACACTTCTTCCTATTTCTGCCAGCAAACAATGTTTCTGCGTTCTAATAAGAAGGAGGTTGCTGGTAAAATTAAAGGCACATGCGTTCATTTTAGTTTCCAAAGTTGGCAACACAAAGATTTCACACCAACACAAGCCCTTTTACATTATTAAATTAATCATTGTTTTAATCTACCCGTAAATGTCCTAGGCTGAAAACTGCCAGTATTCTCACTATTATCAAGCTACAATATTAAAAGATTTACCTCAGTCTTACACTGATCCACAACCTTCGTGAACCCAGAACTCATCTTCGAGATAAGCTCCTGGGAGGCCATCACCGAACTTGTCATAGATATGACGCAGACGAAACACGCGAGCTGCCATCTTGAATCCGCCATTTTGGATACTGTAGTGATCTAAGAGTATGCCTTCTATGTCTTTTATAGTAGTGTCTAGATTAATTGTTTTAATTGATACTATTTTAATTAGTAGGTGAATTTCAGTTAATTACCGAACGTGCGTTATGTTTTGTCATGATGTTTTTGTTCAGAGCTCGTGATATGATCATTGCCGTGCAAGGAATGGTCATTAGAATCCATTTGCCTGTCATGGTCTCGAGACACGGGGTGGTTTCATTTAACCTATTGTTCTGAAAATTTGTTTGTGTTTTGTTGGAAAATTAAATGGATTAGTAAAGGCTGCAAAATAGATTAGTAAAGGCTGCACTATAAATTATTAAAATAGCTTTGAAACAATTAACTATTCATATTTACTTTTGTTCTACGAATAAGCGTCCTGTACTTTTTAGAATGTTCTGCATTTTGTGGCCCTATAGAATTTGAAGGGCAGTAGCCCCTGGACACTAGTCAGTCACGGTACAGAAGTTCTTGCTACCTGAAGGGCAGCTCTTGAAGTTTTTTAGCAACTGCTTTGTGGGTCAACGAATGAGAACGAACTAATTAGTTGGACCCACGAAGTAAATACACCAGGGGGCCGACCACAATCTTTTACGAAACAATCTTATTTCAGGAAAGTTTTGTTTCAAGCTTACAATAACATAACTCATATTCGTAGCACGACCTTCATCGTTCAAGAATGTTTTATTCCTACTTAGTGCTGGGAAAGAACGAACTATTTGTAAGATTTGTCTATTGCCTGCTATAGTAGAAAAGAAACAACGCTGTGTGAACTGTATAGCGCTGTCCCTTTCACACGTTGGTCCGTTGAAGACCTTGGTCAATAAAGGTCTTGAAGCAAAATATTATTTTCTTTTACTTAAAATATTACTTTGCATTAGAATCTAATTTTTATGAGTAATTTCCATGAAATTGACACAAATATTTAAAGATTTGGCTTTGAAAAATAAGAAAAACAATTGAAAAAATTAAAAATAAGCTACGGCTAAGCTGTTACATGATATAAATCGGAACAGAACGAAATTTGAAACTCGGGCCGCATTCGGAGTTACGACTTAATCGCTCACATCAATATTTTGCGTACCGATTTAGATATGCTTGCACAAGATGGTTGGATTACAGTATTTCTTTGAGTATACACAACAAATTTCTTCTTCTTTGATTAGGTGACGACTGTAGCCAGAAGCACAATTTAAAAAATGCCACGTTTGTTTAAAGATATGGTCCACCATATCTTTAAACTAACGTGGCATTTTGGAAACTCAAAACAAAACAGCACAACTGTCATTTTGACAGCGCTCACGGTGATATTAATATAGGGCATGGTCAGCGTTATCGCAAGATGGCGCATGCTATGACGTCATCTATGACGATTCACAGCACGTTGTTATCGCGCTGACACTAATTCGGTATGGGTGTTAGCACGCTTTAATCGATTGCAGCGTAATTCTGAACACAGCCTCGATGTAGCGATATTTTTGTTTACAAGTGGATAACTACTACGAGGTTGAACTTATTTTAACATATTTGCTAATGAATTTATGATCTAACTGGCTACAAAGTCGATATGGAATCAAGGGAAGGTTAAGGTTACTCAGTGAATAAGTTTTAAAACAAAGAAATGTGTAATGTTTTGACGAAGATAGTTCGAAACAATATATTGTGGTCAGACCATAGATATATTTTATATTTCTATGGGTCAGACTCAGTGATTAGTGTTTTGTTATTAATTTTGCAGTCGGGTTTCCGGGCGGCATCAGCTAGAGGTACTCTGGGAATTTTTATTTTTCTGTGTTATCCGCTTCCAAAAACTCAAATGTTTCGTATGCATTCGCCATCAAACCAGAAATTAATTACACATGTACTAAAATCTATAGATACACAATTAATTCGGCAAGTTTACGTAAATAAATACATTTTACTAACTTTACATGACACGAAAATGTTTTTTCTTAATATAAATTGCAAAACAATAATATTTCCGTCGAGTCCGAGGAACTTTTTTAAGATTGCTAAATTTGACATTAAAACAATATTGCTAGTTGTCAAAAGTCACGTCGTGGTACGAATTGAATGAACTTTTAGAGGTGACGTCACCAAAATCGCTAAGAAAATGAGATTGTTTCAACATTACAATAAGCTTATTTTATGGACGTCATGGTACGAAAAGTCAAAGTAAGATTATAATAATACTGCTATAAGAGCTGGTGCTAGGCCCCCTGGTTTGTCCTCAATTTGATCTCTATGAAGTTCAGTATCTCATACAGCTATATTAGAATGTCCATCGCCTCCTACATCAGTGCTTCATTATGGATGCGCACCTCGTGCGCGGGTAACATAACGGATGTGCGACGTCCTTGTGTCGACGACCCGCGCTTTGGAGAACTTTGTGTATTAATAGCTGTGTTGGAGGAATTTGTTACAGATTCAACTAGGTTTTTCCTTTTTGTTAAAGGGGAACTTCATCATACAGCTAGAAAAAAAAGTAGGTAAGATCCTTCTAAAAGGTGCAAGCTAGTTCCTGCCACCAATAAATTGCGTATGATTCCTATCCTATAAAATAGACGCGCAACTGATGCATCTTATATTATGTCTGTAGAGTTATAAAATAAGTCTACCTTTCCCGGAACATGGACAGGTATGAACCCAACAAAAACATTAAAATAATAAACAATCCCAGTCTGTACAAAACATGAGTGTGTGTAACTCCATACAACTTATTAATCCTCATACAACTGGTGATGGCATTCGCTAATTACCCACCGAGCCGACATGGCTATGTGTTTAGACGAACATTAGCTTGATAGCTGCTGACTCCCCGCTGTGGTGCGCGGTTGCGATGACCACAGATTTCTAGGAGTCATGTTTGAAAAAAAAACTTTTTATGTAGTAGTTGCACCTCAAATTAAATTAAGCCTACCTGAAAAACAAATGTAAGTGGTAATAGTAAATAAATAATTAACATACATATTATAGCTAACGACTAAATGTTAAGAAGAAGAATTTTATGCTTCTGCTAATAGATTGAAAAAGAAAATGGAATTATCATTATTAAATCAGTGTTTTTGTAAGTGTAGGTAATTTTCATCGAATGACCACTTGACCCATCAATTACCAATAAACTAAAAGTTTTGCTATAACTAAACCACCATGATTGACATGGCGGTGGTAAATTTTATTTTTTGTTCGAGGACGACAATTTCCTTATTTTTTAACTCTTTGACGATGATTGTCAGTATTTTTTTATTACCTGACTTTTAGATGGAAAAGCATGTATGTATTATCTATCTGTTTTGCTGAGAGTACCTAGGAGTACCTTACTAAAAATAAATAAAGCAAACCTTTAATGTTCTCACTTTATTTGAAACTAGCTTCCGCCAGCGGCTTCACCCGCGTGATATCTTTATTAATTATTTTCTTTATTATTATATTGTTTAAATCGGTCTAGTAGTTTTTGAGTTTATTCATTACAAATATACAAAAAATCAAATCTTTTCTCTTTATAACATTAGTTTAGACGATTGCAGTTGCTGGAAAGACTTATCGTATCGTAACGTGTACAACGTACTCGCACCCTCCGTAAGTCTGCTTCACTAATCTGGTCACAAATAACTCTTCATTAAATCAGCGCCACCGTCTACTGTGCCTGAGTATGTGTTCATACCGTACATGGCTTATGTTTCGGTAAGCTTATTAAAGCTAGGAATTATTATAATTTACTAGCATATGGCGGCAACTTTGCTTAGTATTACCTAATTAGGATTATTATCCTGTATAACGTACCAATATCAATGTATCGATTACCTACCTACTAAGGTGTCAAGCTGAATGATTTTCCAGTCTGTTATTTTCTAAGATTTGCAGCCTTCTCTGATATATTCAACAACCTGTTGTCATTTGGATATGGTCTAAAAAGAATACTCATTCTTTTGTGTATGGAAAGAAACCTTTGCTCTGTACTGGGACAATAGAATCCAGCTCGATTTTAATTAAACATTATAATATCTAGGATTTTTTTTTTCACCCGCGTCTTTTATGTAAAAATAAGTACCAAGAAACGGCAAAACAGTATTTCGTATGTGTAGGCACATCGCACATCGGTTTTGGCTGTACTTCATATTCGTGTGTGTAGATTGTTTCTACACAACTATGTGCAAAAGGTGCGGTTCCATGGTGCGCAGGGTGTGGAGCAACTCCAACAGTATCCTAAGCATGATTTCAAGTCGCCTAGACTGTATTTTCGTGGGTCGCTGTTGTGCCATCTCACATGGGTTGCCACAGCGGTGATCCACTACTATTTGTGTCAGTTCTTACTAATATAGTTGTAAGTCTTATAAATAATTTGTGAGTCATAATTATGATACTAGAACAAAGATTATTCTATTCTATTCTATGTTTACTTTATAACGGGCGTCATTATTTTTGTGCAGAATAAACAATATTTATTTCTTCCTTTCTCTTCCAATTGTAAATAATACGTCTCCCTAAAGTTGTTCGCGAACGTGTGTTACTACCTGCACCATAGAGCAGAGACGTGCATTCCACACGATTGATTCCGCAGACTGATTTATGTCGCTGCTAGTTTTTGGCACAAATGCCGCGGTTTTAGCTAACGTTAGCGAGCCAGGATGAATGGTCCACAGCTAGTCGTATCGAGATTGTATTGGTAACTGTTTTATCTAGGAATGGCAGGGGCAGCTTTTATTTATGTTGTACGAGTATGTATTTATACTTATTGATTAAAAGCGAATTTCACCAATGAAACAGAACGCGTTCAGCACGATATTTATACCGCATTCAAGAGCTGTCAGTGTCATCATTGCTGTTGAACATTGACATTGACAGATCACGTTCAGTGAAATATTGACCACTTTTTATATTTTTTTTCATTTACTGGGACATGTGAATCTAATGTTTTCGTTTTCCACTTGTTTCAGGTATGTTTTGAGACGAACAGAAACATTGGAGCATAGAGAAGGAAGTATTATATACCTACCTACAATCTAGTAATAAGTTTCATCTACTTTAACGTTATTAGCTGTATTGTATAATTATCACTTGCTTCAAAAACGGTGAAGGAAAACATCGTGAGGAAACCGGCATGCCTGAGAGATATTTCTCGACGTCAAGCGAAGCCAAGTCAGAGGTCCATGGGCGGCTTTAAAACTCTGACACCAGGTTAGTCACTAACCACACGAAAAGAAGAAACTGGAAGTACCACCGTACCTACCCTACTCGTTTGAGCTTGAGCTTTCAACTTGAGTTTGAAGTATGCACGCATAGGTCCGGTCCAGTGGAAGAGCACGTTTGTGACTTCACTGGTTATGGAACATACCTTTCATTTTTGAACTAAGGTAAATATGTTTGCTCTTTTTTATATATCTAATCGACTTGACTTGATTTTTGATAACAAGAAGAACTTGTGTCTTATTCCTGCTATATAGTGTCCACCTACTGTTCTAAATCTAATCTCCATCAATTAACTCAATCACAGCAAATCCCTCTGAATCCCCATCAAAGTTTATCGCCGATAAATCCATAGAATTAGCGACATAATGCGCTGTCCACCTGGTGATGCCCCGAGGTTAATCCCACGGGATCCCGGGCGAATCCCGCGCTGAATCCCGGCCAGGATAGAGACAGCTGCGCGAAACGGCTGCCCGCTGACTGATCGCGGGTGATTTGTCTAACTGACCCTTAAGAACTAGCGTGATAGAGGTAGGAGTAAAGTAGAATCGGATTTTGACGTTTGAAAAACGTTACTGTGCTACGGTGAGAGCAAAGTCTGACTGATCGACTCCTTGACAATTCACAGGCCGGTAAAATAGTAGATTGTTATACGAGGGGCTAAAATAACCCATTGTAACGAGGTAGTTTTACTCCCGAGCTTTAGCGAGGGAGTAAATAGAAACCGAGTTATAATGGGTTTTAGCGCCGTGTGTTACACTCTACTTTTCACTACGATTGCGAGAAAATAAAATAATCCAATACAATATTAATTTACCTTTATAAAATTCAAATCTGTAAATGCGATTACCGCCATTTTGATGACAGTCGAGGTTGAGTGTAAAAACATAAAAATTAGGGATTTCAAACATCCAAACTCCACCACAGGGGCAGTGAATACTACATCATTTTATTATTTGACGAGTTCATCCATTGTTCAAGTTAAATAAGTAGTGGTAATTAAGTTAATGATATCCAAAGTCGAAGTTTCGCGCCAATTGTGCGAGTTTACATTTTAACTTTTCACAAATATCACACATACAGATGTAGATACGATTTAAAATGTGACAAATATTATTAAAAATATTATACACAACTAGAAAATGCCCATATCTTAACGTAATATACGAACACAGGTCCAATAACACGTAGGTAATATTCATTACCACTATTCAATTTGTGTTAAAAATCGCCGACCATTTTTTTTTTAATTGTAATGATGTGTGCAAAAACGATTATGCCAAACGATTTTTTTTTTCAATTTTGATCCACTCGATTAATTAATATGTCGAATATCAGAAATCGAAGATTTAAATAAAATTGTTTTATGCATTAAATTAGAGAAAAATTCTAAAGATTTCGCGCCAATGCCTAATGCCTTTTTTATTTCTTCTGTAGCCGCAACGCAATGCTCGCATTCTACCGAAGAGATAGCCAGCCGCATTTAGTTCGATTTTCAAAAATAAAATGTTCTTCTTTTTTTGTGAACAAGTAATAAGTCGAGTCCATACTCATGATTATTCTACAAAAGAATAAAGACTTTTTAGATTTTCAAGACTCGTTGGAAAAGACAAAAAAAAAAAAAACTTTTTTCCCCTAGAGCAAAAAATAGCATAATCTTGCTCTAGGGGAAAAAGTAATTTTTGTCTACCAACGAGCATACAAAAACGAAAAAGTCTTTATTCTTACGTAAAACTAGCTTTTTACTACCGCATACCGGGATAAAAAGTTTCTTTAAAAATTCAGATTGAACAAATTGTGTAACTATATTTTTTAAATAAAATAAACTGTTTAATGATGTATTGGATTATTTTATTTTCTCGCAGTAGTAATTTTTTTTTCTGTATTAATAAGAATTGACGTTCTTAGTAATTGATTACAATCTAGCCTAATAGACTAATAAGTAATTTAATTCTAACTTAATATTTTACGAGATAGATTATGTTATATCTAAGAATAGTGTCAATTTGCACTTTTACACAAGGTCAATTTCGTAGCACTTTCTTAGGGTCTGATAATTGATAAAACACTTTGTTCTTGTGTTATATGTAGGTTATATGTATAGCACAGCATTGTTAATATTTATTATTAATTCACTATTTACACACTAAACTAACTCAAATGGTTTAGTTCTCTTTAGCCTACGCACTATGTCCGTGTTGTCTAGCAGCTGCATTGCCTCAACATTCACATGTCGGTGGAGTCTGTGTTCGTGGGCTTCAGCAAATTTTTGGATGATGGTGGTGACGAGTTCCATTTTAAGGTCACGGTGGAGGTCGTCATTTCTAATATACCATGGTGTATTTACAACATCCCTGAGTACTTTGTTTTCGAATTGTTGAATTATTTTGACGATGCTTTGTTTAGTACAGCCCCAAAGTTGGATGCCATACGTCCAAATTGGCATAAGAATATGCTTGTATAATATAAGTTTATTATGTATTGATAGGTAAGATTTTCTTCCGAGTAACCAATACATACTTTTGTAACGTATGTTTAGTTCCTGTCTTTTCTTTTTGACATGAGATTTCCAAAGCAGTTTCGCGTCAAGAGTTATGCCAAGGTATTTGGCTATATTAGCATAAGGCACTTGCATGCCATTTATATAGATTGGGTGGTAATCGCAGTGTATGTTAGTGAAATCAATATATTTTGATTCATTCAATTTGATTTTCCACTTTCGCAATCGTAGTTAAAAGTAGAGTGTAACACACGGCGCTAAAACCCATTATAACTCAGTTTCTATTTACTCTCTCGCTAAAACTCGGGAGTAAAACTACCTCGATAGAATGGGTTATTTTAGCCCCTCGTATCTATTATTTTTTTAATTAATGGTTTGAGTTTCAATTTAATAGTGACTTGTGTCTGCATAGCCAATGTTATCTGAAGGGAGCAGGACTGACTGTTCTCGTCGATGCATTGAATTTTGTTAGGTAAGTGGGTAGGTATTATGGTTTAGAAATTAAAAATAGCGCTGTAAATAGATAAGTAGTGATTACAGTCACCTATTATTAAGTAGATACCAACGTTCATAATTTATTGAGCGGAAATGGCGAGGTATTCCAAAAAAAATAACATTCCAACCCTTCTCCATCATTCCACTGTCTACATCAATAAATTGTTCCTTAAACTTAGTAAACGTCTTTCTCTTATCTGTAATAGCGGTACCGTCCGGACAGTCGGACAGCCGGACACCCGGATTAGTGTCCGGGGGCCGCTCGGTACGTCTCGACCGCTGAAGATGGCTGATAGGGTTACGAGATTACAGTTGTAAGTTTAAGGTAGTTGTAGGGTCAATAAGTACCTGATGTTGTACATTTTGTTCTTCGATTGGGGCAACGCTGCTCAACGGCAGAGCGTTCTTGGTTGGGAAATAAAACTTTTCGGTCTATGTAAAGCTTTGAATTATATTAGGGACATTTATTTATCAGGCACTAGCTTTTGCCCGCGCCTTCACCCACGTGGATGTCGGAAAATATCCCACGGGAACGTAATACCGAGATTTCATACCTAATAACAGAGGAAAAGGTAATCGACTCCTACCGCTGCGCCCGCGTTGCTCCGCGTAATTTTGAAACTGTGATATCTTTTAAACTATTCATTTAAATGATATGATTAATAGGCATATTTTAATCTAAATGAAATGCCCAATTTAAATAACTTATTTCTTTGTATAAGGATTAATACTATACCGGTCAAAAAACCTTCGGAAATAACAATTAATGGTTATTGTGGGTCATCCTTAGAAGATAGATATATGCCATCGTGGACTTTTTTGTTGAACTTTTTAAGATGAACAATACCGTAGAACATAAATTTGATGTATCTTTTTCAGTTAACGCAGCGCACGCCAGTAAAGCTCCCAGTTGACATAATTTTTTCTGACTTCTTCAACAATAATCGTCAAATTTCAGCCAATTTACTCAAAACTTTAATGAATTATACACTAAAACGTTCCGCATGAATCACTCCGTAGTTTTTGAGTTTATCGCGTTTAGACAGACAGACAGACGCGGCGGGGGACTTTGTTTTATAATATGTAAGGATAAGGATATCAGGTAAATAGGGCGGCCCGGAGGACACGGTGGAGCATACGGTGGAGGTCTGCCCGGCTTGGGCAGGGCATCGCCGTGTCCTCGTGGATGCGATCGGCGGCGGTGATCTCTCGCGTCCGGCCCTGATTCGGGCCATGCTACGGAGCGAGAGGAAATGGGAGGCCGTCACCTCTTTCTGCGAAGCAGTAATGCTCGCGAAGGAGGAGGCGGAGCGCGTGAGGGAGAGGCAAATTTCGCGCCCTCGCGCCCCTAACCGCCGCAGGAGGAGACGCCCTGGGCGTCGGGAATCGCAGGAAGATTTCCGGCCACCGTAGGCGCGGGCTTGCGGACGGTGAGCAATGGGTAGCTCGCCGTCCGATAAGGACCAAGCCCGGGTCGACGGCGCGTTGTGTTCCACGCGCGCCTCAAAGAGATGTCAGCAGAATTGTCGGGGTCCGCTAGGGCCAATGCCTGCCGGGGCTGCGAATATGGGCCGATAGGGATATCGTGGCCCCCCGGCAACATGGCATAGGAAGGAACACGGGTGGGTTTTAGTCAGTAAGAGTCTGACACGCCCTCCCGCTCCACCCAGAGCGGGAGAAGTTATTTGATAATTCCCCACCCAAAAAAAAAAAAAAAAGGTAAATAGGGCGGCTTTTAATCTGCAAATCATAGCATGTGTGTTAATACTATGAATTATTTACCTTAAGGAAATACAAATCGAAAGCTAAATCTTACATTACGTGATATTCGCTTTTAATTAATTTATCTGAATGACTAGGTAGAGTACCTACAAAATTATTCTGACGTATTAAAAATTTAAGACAAAGTGATTTACAAGCCAGCGAGGAATCTGGTTAGATAAAAGTTTGGGAGTTACCAGCCTTGTGCTTTTACTTTTTGCGATGCAAATGTATGGCGTAGAATAGAAGGAGCTACATGACTACATCATCACCCCACAGGCTATGCAGCAAAAACCGCGGCTAGGCGCGAGCAATAAATCGCTAGACACCACCGCGTTTCGACGCGATGCCGCGCGACAATTTATCGCGCGGTCATTATCGGTAAATGTCGCGTGCATGTCGTTAATATTGCGATCATTTGCGCTCGATTAAAAGGATAATGGAGTTCAATTTACTTTATAAGCAAAGTTAAATAGTTTTTCTGGAAGGTATTTTCGGATACCTACAGTCGTCATGACGTCATGAGGCGTATCAAATCTTTTTGTATGTACTTACACAGATATTTGAAGAAAATGGTAGCTAAGTCTGAATAGAAGACTACATTAAGGTCGAGGTACCTACCTTAGGTTTAGTTAAATCATTACCTTAGATAAACGAAAACCGTGATCAACGCATTTGGTATCTCATTATTTAACTGGGTTGCTCACGATTTTTAATATCGCAAAAGTTCGCAAAACCTTTCATGGAAGTAAACTATTAAAGGCCTTTTAATTATTCGACAATCGCACATGTTGAATTAAGTAGATAGACATAAATAAGGAGACACGAACTAAACTTTTTCAACACCTTCAAGTGAATGGCAGGAACATACGAGTATGGCTGAAAATTGCACATCACCACGATAGATATTTCAATTATTTCGTCGGCTTTAATAAATTACTATGACGTTTAAGTAGGTAAGTATTGCTAAAGAGTATTACTTACACGTCACTGTTGTTTTCGTTTTTCAATCCTAAAGCGAACAGTTTTACCGATAGCCTGTGATTTATGCCTGAGCCAGTTAATTGTGAACTAACAAGTGATTTATCGCAGTTAGTTCTTCCTCTTTGAACGCTGTTTAATAATGTTGTGCGCTAAATATGAAAGATTTAACAGCGTAAACATATGAGTCTTTTATCCAACTCTTTTAATTAACGCACATTCATAAGATTTGATGGGTAGCATAATAAAAAAAATATTTACATAATCAATTAAGGGTGTCGTACGTCGTCATTCTGGAGTCCAATTGGACCCACTACCGAGCTGGCGCGGCGGAGGTTTGTGTGTTCGAGTCCAATCCGGGGCGCTTCCGAACTATACGGTTAATGTATAGGTACCCATGCCAAATTATAGTTTTCTACAATAGTAGTAAGATTCTCTGAGCTAAGCCGCGGATAGACAGACAGACAGTCAGATGGACGTGGTGAAACTATATGGGTTTCTTGTTGACTACAAAACCCTAAAAACCAGAAAAAAATATGAGTAAAAATTTGTAGGCCAGCTAGAAAAATTAACTAAACTAACTTTAGGTTTTAATAAATAGTGAGCAATTTACTACATTTTGAGAAGCTATTCTGCTCATCATGCCGAAGATCCTCATCAGATGTTCACCAATTTTTTTGAGACAGGACCTATATAAAGTTACTACCTACCTTTCAAATTAAAAAGCACCATCGAAATAGGATCTCATAAGGCGGAGATATCCAGTAGCCCCCCTTTTTGCCCCATTTTGGAGGAAGTAGCCCTCCAATCAAAACCCCCGACGACTAAAAATTACAAAAAATTCGTCAAACCTGTACACCGAATTTCTTCCAGATCGGTTGTAAAATATGACCTGTAGACGAGTACGTATAAACTGACACACGAAAGCAAATTTTGCCAGACCTGATCCAGAGACGCTTCGCTCGCTCGGTCAATTATACGTTATACTAACTTTTGCCCGCGGCTTCGCCCGCGTGGAAGTCGGAAAATATACATAATTAAATCTGTTTTAGGGTTCCGTACTCAAAATGAAAAATTGAAACCGTTAAAGGATGACTTCGTTGTCTGTCAAGACCCTTTTTCTCAGAAACTCGTGGAGGCATCAAGTTGAAATAGATATCAAAAACTTAGATCTACGGTCCCTTGGAGCTGTAAATTAAATAAAATTTCAAAGTCAACGCAATAAAAAATACGGCCATTTAATTATACCGCATATTTATGTTGATACTCGCAAATAAAACAAAGCCTATATGGTACTTCCCGTTGACCTAGCAGCATGAAGTTTGGTGAGAAGACTTTCATCCCCTATAATAATAGGACTATTTTTGAGACAAAAAGTAGCCTATGTCCTACCCTAGGATGCCATTTATCTCCTTGCTAAATGTTATCGAAATTCGTTCAATGGTTTAGGCATGAAAAGGTAACATATAGACAGACATTCTCGTACTCAACCTTCAGTTGGCTCGATATAGATTTTTGACCCTAGCAATAAGAAATAGGATCGACTGGCATCAAAAAAGTTTTATGAAAATTGGCAATTTTCTTGCTGACTGTACATTTTATTCAAAATTTGTGAATGTAGATCAACCATATTTAAAAAAGTTAAGGACAGTCTCGTAAGACTGATCGAAATTCGTTCAATGGTTTAGGCGTAAAAAGGTAACATACAGACATACATTCTTGTACTCAAACCTCAGTTGGCCCGATATAGATCTTTGACCTTAGTAATAAGAAATAGGATCGACTGGCATCAAAAAAGTTTTTGTGAAAATTGAAAATTTTCTTGCTGACTGCACAATTTTTTCAAAATCTGTGAATGCAGATCAAAATGTTTCAAAAACTTAGGGACAGTCTCCTAAGACCGTTTTCTTGTAGCGATAGCGGTTAAGATAAGTACCTGCCCTTATTGCCCCATCTCAAAATCCACCCTGTATATGTTGTGATTAACTGCTTAGCTCCATAAAGGTATAGCGTGATAATAATCTTTTAAAAGGTTAAATCCGTAACTATCTGCAATATTCTAATCTTTTGGCTAGTCTTTTTACAATTTGCGGTAAACTATAGAAAAATATGAACATAATGCAATATTGCTCATCCCCCATAGCAAATAGCGCGATAATATTTTTTTTAAATCTATTGTGACGTTTCCATTTTTCTTTTATATTAATTATACCAATTTTCAAGTTAATCAAGCCACACAGTAAAGTCCTCCACTGTAAAAATGAATAACCCGTTTCACCCCGTTAGGGGTAGATTTTCAAAAAACCCTGATATACGTTTTTATTTATTTTCAGTTTTCATTATAAATACTGAGTTTCGAGTTAATATGACTGCTCGTTAAAATTCTTCCATATAAACTTTGACACACCCCAATCCTCCGTTTTCCATTTTTAGTTTAGAAAAACTAAAAATGGAAAACTTTATAATTTACATAGATAAGTATTCGTGCCAAGTTTCAAGTTTATTAACTCAAGGAAGAAGATTTTTCATACAAACAAAATCCACCCTTTTTACCTCCTTAAAGGTGGTATTTCCAAAAATCCGTTCTTAGCGGATGTCTACTAACGATAAACTACCTTCCTGCCAAATTTCATCTTCATACGTCAAGTGGTTTTCGATATTTCGTGATGAGTGAGTGAGTGACCTTTCGCTTTTATATATATAGATTAACACTATACCATGTAAAACTACATTCTTACAAAGAAATAAAATTCTGATTCTGATTCTGAAGTTAGGTGCAACATCGTCGGGAGACCATTCAAGGCAATGAATGGATGGTACTTAAGATCAAAATGTGGAGACCAAAGACTGCATCAATGTTACGTTCAAGTTATAATTAGCTATTCTTCTTCATTAAGTCGTCTGTCAAGGTGAGGTTGTCAAGTTTATTTCATAATGTTCGTGTCTCGTCGAGGTCTAGACAAATTTTCGTCTGGCAATGCAATCTTCATCAAACCCGGATAAGATTCGTCTACTAGGTACATACCTACGCTTAGTTAGATAGGTAATGCAAATAATTTTCTACAAAACGAATGATTACCTACATGCAGCCTGATCTCTATGTATCAAACTCAAACAAAGCATTTATTTTAATTAATCCATTTACAGCCACTTTTGAACTGCCAAGGAATCGGTCAGTCAGAAATATGAAGCTATTATTAAGTTGCCTATTCCAAAGCGTAGAAGGTAGGTAGGTACCTATAGAGAAGAACGGGCAAGAAACTCCACGGACATTCTTTTAAATACAAAATTGTTTCAAAATATTGGTTACATCATTCATGTTGAAATTATACATGTGAGAACAATGTAGAACGTTAGAAGCGTCCGTAATAAAAAGATAAAACAAAGATTAATTCAAAAATTTAAATAAATTAAAAATAAGCCATGGCAGCGAAGAAATGACCAGTCCCAACTGACGGCGCCCGTTCACGAATATGACGCATGGATTAGCACCATTCAGCTCAACCATTTTGAAAGGAGCTAAATGATCCAACACACGCGCCACCATCAGCGAAACATTTGAGTGAGCATGACATACTCACAGCCGTCAGGGCACATTCAAGTCAATGCAAGACATATTACCCGGTAAATGGTAACTCTTTAGTACATAGTGCTCACACCTGTGCTATGCAATTTATTATATAATAAAAAGGAGATTGAGTTTATGCAATGGAAAGATGGTCTTACAATCTTCAGCAGCTCCAACAGTATTTGCAAATGTTAATCAATTCGTTGTGGTTATGCAGGACCAGCATTGAGCCAAGTATATAGCAGTATATAGGTACAGTATCAACTAAATATCAATTTGATTAAATAAAGCACAGTTGTTATTGATTGAATAGTTGTTGCAAAATTATAGTTTACAGCCACATTTCAATGAAAAAGTTAGACAGAAAGCGATCCTCTTAGATAGTAGAACATAGTACTCACACCATCATGTGGAATGCAATTGGACGTAGATCCAACCCACAATATGGCCGAAAATGAGTTATGTATACCAAAACACTCTTTGTAGTTATAACTTTAATATCACAAAACCAATCCAAGTAAAATTCAAACGTAACATGATGTTCTCTGCATGCGTTACCAACCCACATGTATAACAGGTATTTTTTTTTTATTGTGTTCTCTCCCAGCTACCTACACGGCAGCCAACCACGTCCCCGACAGATGTGACCTTGGTTGGCGACAGGCAGAGCTGTTTGAAATTTGGTCGTAAACCACCAACTCCACGGTTGTAAACCACCAAGGGCACTTTTGTCGGGACGCGGTTGCGACCGTTTTCAGGCACTTTATTGAGAAATCATATTTACGCAAATAATCGAAATCACATAATACTAAAACGATTCGAACTATTTGGATAGTTGTTATTCTAAAAAATTGGTGACATGGATTGTTTTCGTCTTATTATTTAATAAAAGCTAGTAATTATGGTAGCACTGATTGAAGATTAAAGATATATTATATATGAAGTTTTATTTCCTAAAACATAATTTGTCATATTCCTCATAATATTTCGTGTTTTTATTCTCTTTAAAGCTATCCCCGGGCTTTTGAAATAGTATTTTAACGAAAAGGATCCATCGTCATATTTTTGTTAATACGAGTACATATTATCTAGAAAAATAAGTCATGATGTCGGACTAGAGATTAATAAAATAAAAATGGGATGGATTTAATAGCACTTTAATTTTGATGAAAATAGCTATAAAATTGTATATCAGCACTTTAAAATACTTAATCAATATCTATAATTTAATATTATCATATTATAATAAACATGAACCAAATTTACAAAATAAATATACACTATTAAGTAATAATTTCATAAGCAACATCATTAAAATACCTACCTACAAAATAATGATCTACAAAATTTACATTGTAGTACCTATTTAAACGCAAATAAAAAAAATCCTTTTTGTATCCAATAATAATCCGAATTTCAATCAAAATTACTGATTGCACAGCAAAATACTCAGTTCAAAATATAATTAATTAAGCAACAATATATATTTTACTAGCTGCGCCCCGCGGTTTCACCCGCATAAGTCTCGATCCCGTGGGAATATCGAGATAAAAAGTATCCTATGTGTTATTCCAGGTTATAAAATATTTATGTGCTAAAATTTCATCAAAATCCGTCCAGCCGTTTGAGCGTGAAGAGACAAATATACACACAGACTCACAAACTTTCGCCTTTATATTATTATATTTATATATATATATATATATATATATATATATACAAGTGTGATATATTCTAGTGGTTTTTGGTAGTAGTCGTAGTGGGGTTACAGTGCTAACCTAACTTAACCTAACCTTTTTTTGCGAGTATAATATTTATCCTAATCTAACTAAGTAGTTCGGTTCCGGGTAGTTAGTACTTGAGTTTATTCAATTAATTTTAAAGCTAAGCATATTGGAGTGGAAACCATTATTTTCATAGTTAATTCAATTAATTTTATAGCTAAACATTTTAAAGTGTGAAACATTATTTTTAAAGTGCGTTTATATATTCCCCAATTAAAATTTATCAGTCTTACCACAAAAAATAAATAAAACAACGTTTAAACACGTGTTTACTTAAACAGTGTCTAAGGGATAAACATTGCCTTAACAAGTGTTTAAAATTTCTTACCACAAATACATGTTTAACATGTATTTAGAAAAATGCTGCCTAAATTGACGTAACCTTGTTTTAACTTGGCAACCCTAAGAAACGTTTCGTTTTAAAAAGATTTCATTTGTTGAGCCTGTCTTTTTCCTATTGGAATTTATTTGTTTCAGTTGTTAGTACGGAATAACTAAGTTGAAAAATTGAAAATAAGTACTATTTATTTAAATAAATCCGCCATTGATTGGCCATGCGCCTGGTGTAGGCATACATGTAAAAAGTTTTTGTGCACTAATAACGGAACGGAACGAAACCAAAAATGCAAAAAGGCACACAACTGTACAATGACAACCGGTAATGACGACAAAAAATAAAGACAATAACGAAAGTGCGCTTACCTGATGCAGGCCCAGTTCCGTAAAGAACAGGCAAATAAAATTTGAGAATCTAAGCACCTACCACGAAAACAATGTTGTTCGCGACGATACGTCACCAACAATATGGTTTATATAGAATCAGTAATTTAACTTAGCTTAAGTATATAGGTGCCATAATGATGTGTCATCAACAATTAGTTTGTTTTAAAATCAATAATTTTAACTTAGCCTAAGTATGTAGGAGATATAATTTCCCCTCTGTAAATGTTTATTAACATAATAAATCATGTAATTCGATGATGTGCGCGCCAATGCGCCGTCAGAAATGAGTTTTATTTGGAGAATTTCCTATTTACGTATGCGCACACGTTTTTTGCACACAATTTTGCACAAAGTGTGACCCGCCTACGGATAGGAAATAATTTAATGTCGCAACAATGCAAAATAAAACAATACATAGTGCGTGCAGATACTATACTAACTCAAATATGTAAAAATTATAGCTATTGATAGTGTTATCTAGCAATTAAAACAAAATCAAAATGACAATTTTGATGAAAGTCGTGAACTCGACCATTGTACGCCTCGATTAGGTAGGTAAAATAGTAAAAAGGTAAAATCTTTTAATGTATCCAGGTCACCTAGACCGAGACCTAGCCCTGGACCTAACTTCCTGAAATCTAGCCCTTCAGGATACCTACCTAATCGAGTCTGAAAACCGCAAAGCGGATTTCGTAAAATAAAGGCTACCCAACCTGTATTCAGAGGCTCATGGCGGGCTGAAAAATATAGATACAAAAAATAAAATACTAGATTTTTCTAGGGAAATAGACTAGCTTGAGGTTTCTTTTGGAATGGTAAAGATCGGTTCAGTACTTTACCCGTAAAATCACTTGCAAATAATTTAATATTTAATTAATTAAATAATTCCCGTTATAACTGAAATATCTTTTCAGCGGGAATAGCTAGAATCATGCACGAAACCTCATTAGAAAGGCCATAATTTTACGAATCCCGTGATATATAACACACTATGTAAAGTTATTGAAATAAGGGTGTTTAGTCATAAAACAAATAGAAACTTAAGTGATTTTTATCAAATAAAGATTGTAAAACGGGAAGCGATTCGCGGCTCTCAATAAGGTAAAGGTTCGCTACTACTTAAGCTAGCGCGCCACCTGCCAACTTTGTAGTCATCGATATGGAAACTAATTCCACCTAAATAGCAATGTAGTAGTACTAGAGAGTCCTGAAATCGCTTCCTGAATACTTATGAAGACTTATCAGTAAATATGGTATTTTATTCCCCCCGTCAAAAACCCGTGTTCCTTCAAGAGACTTCGCAGTGAGTATTGAAGATACCCTGAACTATTGGTGCAGGACGTCAGCGCCGCTTGGACTGGGAAGCCTTACAAACTTCCCGTTATTGAGTCTGGCGATCACGCCCGTCCGGTACATCTGTTGGTCCTGTCGAGCCGGATATCTTCGAAGAAGGAATATTTCTGGAATCAGAAGACCAGTTCCCGAAGGATTATTTTCGAAATCCTGAAGACTCAACATTGAAGAATCACTTGAAGGGTTACCGAAGAAGGAATATTTCTGGAATAAGAGGACCTGTTCCTGAGGGATTATTTTCGAATCCTGAAGACTTATAGCTGAAGGATTATTTTCGAATCCCGAAGAATTATCACTGAAGAATTATTGTCGAATCCCGGAATCCTGAAGAATTATTTTGAATCCTGAAGACTTATGACTGAAGAGTTATTTTTTCCTGAAGGATTATTTTGAAGACTGAAGAGTTAATTTTCCTGAAGTATTACTTTGAAGACTGAAGAATTATTTTGAATCCTGAAGACTTATGACTGAAGAGTTATTTTTTCCTGAAGGATTATTTTGAAGACTGAAGAATTATTTTGGATCCTGAAAACTTTTTTACTGAACAATTATTCTTGGATCCTGAAAAGTTATTTTTTCCTGAAGAATTACTTTTTGGACTTTGAAAAATTAACATTGAAGATAGAAGAAATACTTTGACGTTTGAATATTTGTTTTGAAGATTGAAGAAACATCTTGGAAGTTTGAAGATCTGTGTGAAGGATTGCAGCTAGTGCGTACATAGTGAAGTGCTGTCTCTGAATCTAAACCAACATGCCGATCACGAGGTCACAAGGCAAAGCACCTGAAGCATGGACGGTGGAGTTGGACAGAACGCGTACCTCTACAGCCATACGTCATGAGATACCTCCACGTTCGCCGTCCACTACGGAAGGGACCGAGCAGCCGCTGCCGCCGCCGCCCCCCCCTTCCCCGCACGGGGGTGAAGATGTACCTGCACCAACACAATCAAAGGAAACAGAACAAATAGAACAACCGACTACATTCAGGAAGGAAACCAGATTGGAAGGAACTTCAGATAAGACATTGAAACCTTCGGATAAATCAGTGAATCCGGATAAAGCAGTGAAGCACTCAACTGAGAGAAAGGATGGAAATTATAGAGGAATCATACCGATGACTACCCGGGGTGACGCCCGTAACGAACATAGAGGACCGCCGTCAACAAATAGGACGATACGGTCAAATAGAAAATTATCAAGAGCGCGTGAAGACTTATTGAAAATTAGGTTGGAACTTGCTCAAATAGCACTTCAAAGAGCCGAAGAAGAAGATTCTGACGGCTACATGGATGATCGAAATTCGAACAACGAGTACGTGCGATCGTGGCTGGAAGAGGCACCTGAGCCTGAGCCTGAGACAATGAAGGAGGACAACGCCGCCGAGGGGAACCGCAGTTTTTATAGAAGCCGTAAGGCCGCCGATACTCAACCGCCCCCGGAGGAAGATGCCGATGAAGGAAACCGGAGCAACCGAAGCCAAGGGGCCGTCGCTGCTCAACCCTTCGTGGAAGTCGGATCAATAGTGAACCTCCATCAACAACAGCAAGTACACATGTTACCTCATTCTATAGTTAATGAAGTGAAAAATATAGAACCATCGAAGGATCCGGGGGAAACACAACTCCGTCCATTCATAACGGAGTTGACGTCCGCTATAGCGTCGCTAGCCGACAAGAAAACAGAACAGTGGCCATCGAATAACCCCTCGGCGTCGAAGGTGATTATGACCCTACCAAATTACAGTGGGGCTCATACCGAATGGCTTTCGTTTCGCGCCATTTACGAAACAACTCGTCGATACTTCAACGATGTTGAGAACACAGCTAGGCTGAGAAGGAGCCTGCGCGGACGAGCATTGGAAACAGTGAGCTCAGAACTCATCGGACATGCAAGACCAGATGACATCATGAGAGAACTCGAGCTGCAGTTCGGCCGTCCAGACTCAATTGCTCAAGCTGAAACAGATAGACTCCGTGGGCTGCCGCGCTGCAGTGAATCACCAAAGGATATCTGCACGTTCGCAAGCCGAGTCAGAAGCGGCATAGTCACGCTACGTGCGTTGAAGAAAGAACACTACTTGATCAACGCTGAATTGATGCGACTACTGACTGAGAAGCTGCCAAATTCCCTCCGGGTACAATGGTATAGGACCTATACCGAGAAGTACCAATCGCTGCCAGACTTATCACTGTTCAGCGACTTTATCACCGAACAAGCCCGTTTCTGCAGTGCCTTCGCTCCGCCCGAGAATATTAGTCCGGTCGAAGCTACAGCAACCAGACGTGTCACCCAAAGGACACATACAGCAACAGACAAGACGGCGTTGAAATGCCGTGTCTGTCAGAAAGAAGGGCATGAAGCTTATGACTGCAAGAAGTTCAAAGAAGCAACCAGGAATAAGAGATGGGAACTTGCAAAGAAACTAAGGTTGTGTTTCCGTTGTCTGCGAGTCCATCGATCGGAACACAAATGTCCGAAAAAGAAGTGTGGCCACAAGGAGTGTCCAGCCACGCACCATCCGCTTCTTCATTATGACAAGAAGCCTGCTGCAGAGGATGCCGAGAAGCCTGATGCCCCAGACAAGGAGGAGCCTCAGGAAACAGTAGCAAGCTCGAGGTCAACATCAAACCAGACATACCTGAAGATCATACCGGTCCGGGTAATCGGACCGGCGGGAGAAGCATCAACATTTGCGCTGCTTGATGATGGATCAACCGTTTCACTGATAGATGAAGACATCGCAAAGGAAATCGGGGCAGAGGGCCGCATCGACCCTCTGAAGATAGGTGCGATCGGTGACACCACGATCGACACTCCTTGCTCGCGTCGAGTAACCGTCGACCTTGCAAGCCAGCTGAGAAGCAAAGTGCCATTCAGGGCGCGCACCATACCGAAGCTCAACCTCGCACCACAAACAGTCAGCGAAGAAGACATCGCACAATGCAAACATCTGGACGACCTGAAGCAACAGCTGACGTACAACATTGGCGCACCGAAGATACTCATCGGTCAAGATAACTGGCACCTATTATTGGCCAGTGAAATCCGCAGAGGTCCGAGACACCAGCCTATCGCATCACTCACCGTGATGGGCTGGACCTTACACGGCGCGCACACCAGAATCTTGGGTCAACAGGTGCATTACGTCAACCGACTGGCAACGAGCGATGAACAACTGAACGAGCAACTTCGTGAATTCTTCGCATTAGAGTCGCTGACTATCAATCCGAAGCGACCAAACTCCGATCCTGAAAAGAAAGCAGAAGACATCCTGAATAAGCACACTCAGCAGCTAGAAGATGGGCATATAGAAACCGCTATGCTTTGGAATAATGAAAGCATAGAAATGCCAGATAGTTATGGGACCGCACTCAATAGGCTGGTCTCAATCGAAAAGAAGCTCGACAGAAACCCTGTTCTTCGAGATAGATACACAGAACAAATGGACTCCCTCATGATGAAGGGATACGCAGAAAAGGCGCCCAAGACGAGCACACCGAGCAGAACGTGGTACCTACCACACTTCGACGTGTTCAACCCGATGAAGCCAGACAAGCTCCGCATAGTACATGACGCTGCGGCCAAATCAAGAGGAGTGTCACTCAACGACTTCCTTCTAACTGGACCAGACCTGCTACAGTCGCTGCCCGGCGTTATGATGAGGTTCCGTCGACACTGCATAGCCATTTCCGGCGATATAACGGAAATGTTTATGCAGGTCAAGGTGCGAGCTCAAGACCGAGACGCACTTCGATACCTGTGGAGAGGCGACAGAAGAGAGGGAGCGCCTGAAGAATACCGTATGACGTCCATTATATTCGGTGCGGCAAGTTCGCCGTGCACGGCCATATTCGCAAAGAATTGGAATGCGAAAAGGCACATAGAGGAGCATCCAGAAGCAGTGGAAGCTATCATCCATAGTCATTATATGGATGATTACCTCGATAGTTACAAGACGGTCGAGGACGCAACGCGTATCGCAACGACGGTGAAAAACATACACCTGAAAGCGAAGTTCGAACTCAAGAAGTGGGTATCGAACAGTGCGCAAGTCATAGAAAACATAGAACCGTCACAGATCCGAACTGAAGTCGTCAGCATCGGAAATACAGAAGACACTGAAAAGATACTTGGCCTAATATGGAGACCGGGTGAAGACGCGCTGGGCTTCAATCTAACGCTCGCGCGCCTACCAAAAGGAAGTACCTACAAAAAGAGAGGCACTGAAAATCGTAATGTCACTGTACGACCCGCTCGGACTCGCCTCACCAGTTACGATAAGAGCCAAGCAGATACTGCAAGAGGCATGGAGGCGAGGAGTCGACTGGGATCAGGCGCTAGATAAGGACCTGGCAACCCAGTGGAGAATTTGGATACAGCATTTGCAAATATCAGCATACCAAGATGCTATCCGGGATACAGCGATTCTGTAGAAACACAAATCCATGTGTTCACCGACGCAAGCGAAATGGCATACGCGACAGCAGTATACTGGCGGACCACATCAATAGAAGGCAAGCAGCAAGTCAGCCTCGTCATGGCAAAGGCGAAGGTGGCACCACTGAAGCTGCAATCGATACCGCGCCTCGAACTGCAGGCCGCGGTGATGGGAACCCGCGTGGCTGCAGCCGTGATGCAAGAACACAACATCAAACCCGCATCGGTGACATATTGGTCAGACAGCAAGACCGTCCTGACATGGATAAGAAGAGGAGCGCGAGTGTACAAACCCTTTGTCGCTCACCGCATAGCTGCCATAGAAGAAAACAGCAAAGTCGAAGATTGGCGATGGATACCAACGAAGATGAATATCGCAGACATCGCTACCCGTGACGTACCACAAAACTTCGACTCACAACATGCATGGTACTGCGGCCCTAGCTTCTTGTACGAAGAACCGTCGTCATGGCCATCAGAAAAACCCCCCATCAAAGAGGAGACGGGGGAAGAAAGGACCCTCGTAGCCGTCGAAGCAGCTGACACGCGAAAGCTATCAGAAGTCATACCAGATCCGGTTAGATTCTCAAGATGGGAACGGTTACTCCGTGCGACGGCAAGCGTCCTACGGTTCATAGCTCTCTGCAGAGAACGAAAAGAGAAAACGTTCTACAAAAGAACGAAAAAGAATGCAGAGAAAGATCCAGACTGGCGTAAACAGAAGAAGGCGACGCCAACTCCTCCAAAAAAGACAGCAAAGACGTCTGATATTCAAATCATGAAGCAAACAGTAGAAGCAGAGTATCTCCACGAAGCAGAGAGAATACTCATTCAAGTCGTGCAGCAGCAATCTTTCGCTCATGAAATAGCGAAGCTGCGTGAACAGAAGACATTAGAGAAAAATAGTCGACTGCGGCCACTACAGATAGAAGTAGTGGACAATGTTCTACGCTTGAGAAGCCGAATAGCCGCAACGGACGAAGTAACAGATGACGTGAAGCGTCCGCCGATATTGCACGGCGACCATCACATCACCCAGTTATACATAGATTGGACACATCGCAGCCTACAACATAGTGGGGTAGAGCTCACTATCAACGAGGTGCGACAACACTATTGGGTTGTCAAGATGCGGCCAACTACGAAAATGGTGCTGGCCAGATGCCTGAAGTGTCGCATTCGCAAGGCACAACCACCCGTGCCTGCGACCGGCGACCACCCGAAGACGCGCCTCGCTCATCATCAGAGGCCGTTCACATACACAGGGTTGGACTATTTCGGCCCACTGTCCGTTACTGTCGGACGCCAACATCAAAAGAGGTATGTAGCACTATTCACCTGTCTAACCACCAGAGCCGTCCATCTCGAGATCGCCGCCAGCCTCAGCGCGGACTCCGCCATACTGGCGCTGCGCCGGTTCGCCGCTCGCAGAGGCTGCCCAACCGAGCTGCACTCCGACAACGGCACCAACATGCACGGTGCTGACAAGGAGCTCCGAGACGCCTTCCGAGAGGAGGCCAGTCGCCGAGGCATCGTGTGGCGCTTTATTACGCCATCGGCGCCATTCATGGGAGGCGCCTGGGAGCGTCTCGTGCGCTGCGTGAAGTCTGCATTGTACACTGTGCTACTTGAAAAACACCCACATGAAGAGGTGTTGTCCACACTATTGTGTGAGGCAGAGTACACAGTAAATAGTCGTCCATTGACACATGTTTCCGTGGACAGCGAAGACGACGAGTCGATGACACCGAACCACTTCCTACAGCAAGAAACTATGGCGGCGCTCACAAATACTCGCTGACATGTTCTGGCGCCGCTGGGTGCGAGAGTACCTGCCGGAGTTACAAAACCGGCGGGAGCCGCATAGCCGCGGCCCAGGATTACAGGTGGGCGACCCTATTCTTATTGCTGACGGCCAACTGCCTCGCAACACATGGCCGCGAGGCCGCATAATAGCCGTGTTCCCAGGGGCTGATGGTGAAATCCGGACTGCTGAGGTGCGCACTGCTGGCGGCACCCTGAAGCGTCCGGTGAAGAAACTCGTCCCACTACCGAAGTAAAGAAGAGGCGTCGAGACGGCGGGCGTCGCGACGGCGAGCGTCGCGGCTACGGTCGTCGCTCACCGGTGCGATGCAGCGCCGTACCGACGTCGCTACGAGTCGCCACTGCGCTGCACGGCGGGAGAGATGTTCGCGACGATGCGTCACCAACAATATGGTTTATATAGAATCAGTAATTTAACTTAGCTTAAGTATATAGGTGCCATAATGATGTGTCATCAACAATTAGTTTGTTTTAAAATCAATAATTTTAACTTAGCCTAAGTATGTAGGAGATATAATTTCCCCTCTGTAAATGTTTATTAACATAATAAATCATGTAATTCGATGATGTGCGCGCCAATGCGCCGTCAGAAATGAGTTTTATTTGGAGAATTTCCTATTTACGTATGCGCACACGTTTTTTGCACACAATTTTGCACAAAGTGTGACCCGCCTACGGATAGGAAATAATTTAATGTCGCAACAATGCAAAATAAAACAATACATAGTGCGTGCAGACACTATACTAACTCAAATATGTAAAAATTATAGCTATTGATAGTGTTATCTAGCAATTAAAACAAAATCAAAATGACAATTTTGATGAAAGTCGTGAACTCGACCATTGTACGCCTCGATTAGGTAGGTAAAATAGTAAAAAGGTAAAATCTTTTAATGTATCCAGGTCACCTAGACCGAGACCTAGCCCTGGACCTAACTTCCTGAAATCTAGCCCTTCAGGATACCTACCTAATCGAGTCTGAAAACCGCAAAGCGGATTTCGTAAAATAAAGGCTACCCAACCTGTATTCAGAGGCTCATAGCGGGCTGAAAAATCTAGATACAAAAAATAAAATACTAGATTTTTCTAGGGAAATAGACTAGCTTGAGGTTTCTTTTGGAATGGTAAAGATCGGTTCAGTACTTTACCCGTAAAATCACTTGCAAATAATTTAATATTTAATTAATTAAATAATTCCCGTTATAACTGAAATATCTTTTCAGCGGGAATAGCTAGAATCATGCACGAAACCTCATTAGAAAGGCCATAATTTTACGAATCCCGTGATATATAACACACCATGTAAAGTTATTGAAATAAGGGTGTTTAGTCATAAAACAAATAGAAACTTAAGTGATTTTTATCAAATAAAGATTGTAAAACGGGAGGCGATTCGCGGCTCTCAATAAGGTAAAGGTTCGCTAGTGTGCTTGCGCTCTCCCGTTCATGACTCAGTGTTCTTGAGTCATATTCCGTTGCGTTTACGTAACGATTTTCGTAGTCTCCCGACTACTTCCGATCTCCGATCGTCAATCGATCGGGCAAAGATCCACCAAAAAGGCCTTTTTCAAGGCTATCCAGTTTCTTTAACAGATCATTTTGTGTGTAGCTTCACTAAGCCCCTTCTGGGTAAAACCACAGTTTCGTGGTCACTTGGTGGATACCATACGGTGCCAACGAAGCCGAGTGGGGTGTTGACCCAACACACCCGCCGATCCCCTTCAGGGTGAGGCAGTTAATTGGCCGGGTCCCAGTGTTTGGCCTTGGGGGATCTCCTAGCCAACACGTGGTGACAGTATTCCCTTCACAGCTACACACCCTGTGTCGATCGGGTGTGTCTACACCCGGCGCACTAGACTGATAGGACCCCGTTGCACATTAAGATAGGCAACGGGCCAAAGCAAGCTCAGGGCTCACCGATAGGCACTCATCCTCCCTGTCTTTACCCGACAGGGAGGGATTGTTACACATCCCCGGCATACCCACCGGGGAGATAGGATTATTTAGGCAACCCCCCCCCCCCCTAAAATGGCTACCCCGCCAAATTACGAAAATGTCGTCAAGATGCTCGTCAAGCTTCTTGACATGTGCTTCGATAAGGAGCCTTCCCTCAAAGGACAATTCGGAGACCATCTCGCTTATGTCCTAAACCTAGTTAGAAGTCACCCCGACCCCGACCCCAGCATCGCTACTTTCAGCGATGCTTTAGACTCCCCTCCCACTGTAGAGTCACCCAGATCCCCCACCCCCCCTCCGTCGGTGTCAATGGACACTGACGCTCCCCTCCCCGTCCCCGCTTCTTCAAAGCGCCCCGCCACCCCGCACCCTCTTAACTCGGAAGAAGACGAGGAAAGGTCCGCTGCCACCTCCTCTACCTCTTCCTCCCCCTCCGACGACGGCTTCGTAGCCGTCCAAGGAAAGGGGAGAAAGAGGAAGAACAGGAAGCAGAGCTCCGCGCAGGCCAGTAAGGTCGCCGCGGTTGAGGACTCTGACTCCTCTTCGTCCACAGTAACACTAAAATCCGTCCCGGCAACCTCACGCGCTCGCGCTACCGTAGCCCCCCCCGCCCCTGCCCCCGTCCCCTCTACCTCTACCGCCCTCCCGACCGCGTCGTCGTCATCCTCCGCGAAGGATACCCCCGCACCCCCCGCTCCCGTAGCCCCCCCGACCGCTTCATCCTCCGCGAAGGATGCCCCCGCGCCCCTCGCGAGAAAGATCGCCCCTCCACCCCCCTTGTTCATTCAGGACAAAGGGAAGTGGACGGACATCTCGAAATGGTGCGTCGATCACAAGATCGATTTCACCTCGGCCCGCAATACCCAACAGGGTATAAAAATCCTAGTCCCTACATCGCGCGATTATAGGGAACTAACCCGTCTCCTGAGAGCGAGAGGTGTGTCATACCACACCTACTCCCTCCCGGAAGAGAAACAAGTTCGCGTAGTCATTAAACGCATTCCCAGGGAAATCCTCCCGTCCGAAATTCTTGCCGACCTTCAGTCGCAAAACGTCCCAGTAGATGAGGTCCATCGTATGCACCGCTCCAGAGGCGGTGACCTCTACGATATGGTCCTAGTCATATGCCCGCCCGTTGAGGGCCACCACCCGATCTTTCAAATTCGTTCTCTGTGTCGTCTCACAGGGTTCGAAATCGAAAAACCTCAAAAGAGTGGCATTGTCGGACAATGCCACCGCTGCCAGTTATACGGCCACTCACAGCGGAATTGCCATGCGACACCCAGGTGCGTAAAGTGCCTGGGCGAGCATAGCACTTCCGACTGCTCCCGCCCCAAAGACCGTACCCTCTGTACCGTACCTCCCAGCTGCGTTTTATGCGGCAAAGAGGGCCACCCGGCTAACTACCGGGGTTGCTCAAAAGCCCCTAAGGCTTCTTCTCCCAAGCTGGGGAAGCGCTCCGGCGCTCGCCAGCAAAGGGAAACTCCCTACTCATCCTCTTATAGGATCCCCTCCGCCCTTATGCCCCAACGACTAAGCCCTCAGAGGCCTAGTCCGTGGAACTATCTCCACCACCAGCAGTCTTTCCCTGCCTTGGTGCCCTCTCACGGTCACTTCCCTCCCCCGCCCCCCCACCTTAGGGACCCCCGCTTCCGTGGCACCGTGCCACCCGCACCCTCCGCGCTCCCCGCGCCCTCTGCGCCCACCGCGCCCCTCGCTAAACCCGCGCCCGCTCCTGCTCCTCAAGCCCCGCGTCCCCCGACTGCCGGTCCCGCGACCGCGCAGCGCCAAGGTCTTGATTCATTCAACATCATTACCTCGACCTATATGGCATTTGTCTCCCCGCGCGCAAAGGCAATGGCCAATTTAATCATCTCCGCTCAAGGCAATATCCCTCAGATACAGTCTATTTACAATGCGTATCCGGATATCACGCAAGTCCTAGATAGCCTAGCTATCACACCTAAAACCTTCAATGGATAATACGGCGATAGCTAGGTTCAAACCCCGATCCCTAACAATAGGCTTCTTTAACGCCAATGGCTTAAAAACCCAAAGGGCAGAGATAGGGCTCTTCCTCCGCGATCACGATATAGACGTTCTCTTAATTCAAGAGACGTTCCTAAAGCCCTGCAATCGTGACCCGTCACTTGCCAACTACCGGATTGTTCGCAATGACAGGTCGCGTTGTCACAAGGGTGGCACCCTTATCTATTATAAAAAGCAGCTTCACTGCATCCCATTAGACCCTCCTCCCCTCTTGGTATTAGAAGTTTCCGCCTGTCGCCTAGGTATGTCAGGTCACGAGCCGATCACTCTCGTATCGGTCTATAATCCCCCCGATAACGCCCCGGGGCACTATCAATCCCTCTCAAACGATCTCTCGATCCTACTCGCTATGAGTAACTCGCTCATCATAGCGGGCGATCTAAATGCCAAACATCCCTCTTGGAATAGTTCGGTAACCAACCCCAGAGGTCAACACCTGTTCGACCTCTCAAACTCCCTGACTTTTGACGTCATCGCTCCGATGACTCCCACTCATTTCTCTCTCATAAATCCCAATCATACCCCCGATATCTTAGACGTGGCGCTCCTTAAGAACGTCAACCTAAAGTTAGAGTCAATAGAAACGGTACAAGAGCTCGACTCTGATCACCGCCCGGTAGTCATGAGACTATACCCCCGCATAGGTCTCCCTGACCCGAACGCCCCCCCTATCACTAAGAGGATCACGGACTGGAAGAAAGTAAGCACACAGCTGAAATCCAACACGTCCCCTCAGTTAGACTCTATCCCCGATCTCTTTGACTCTGTCGCCGACACCACGGCCGCGATCGACTCACTCACTGATCATGTACAAACCGTCCTGAACGATTGTTCAAGGGAAGTGTCAGCGACGGACGACCGTCGCTGGCGCTTGCCGGACGATGTGCGTGCATTACTGACTGAGAAGAACGCGGCCATACGTGCGTACGATAGCTTTCCCTGTAACGCCAACAAAGCCCATATGCGCTATTTACAGAGATCTGTAAAGAAACGTGTAGCGGAGCTGCGGGACGCGAGCTGGGGAAAGTTACTCGGCGAACTAGAGCCAAACCATCAGGCCTTCTGGGAGCTCCAGAGGAAACTCAGGGCTCCCCAATCCTCCGGCATGCCCCCTCTGACCCGTCCCGATAAAACCATCGCATTCGACGATGCCGAAAAGGCTGAATGCCTCGCAGACAGCCTCGAGGCCCAATGCACTCCCAGTTCCCTACCAGTAGACCAAGCTCACCTGTCAAAGGTCGACGCGGAAGTCGAACGTAGAGCCTCCCTCCCTCCCGTCGATGACCCTGACTGTCCGCTGCCCCCCGTCCTCCCGGACGAGGTGCACGACATCATCAAAGGTCTTAAAGCCCGTAAAGCCCCCGGTTCAGATGGTATCACCAATAGGGTGATCCAACTATTCCCCGCCCACCTAATAATGCTTTTGACCACCATCTTCAATGGTGCCTTAAGCAACAATATCTTCCCACAGTCGTGGAAAGAAGCCACCGTCATCGGTATCCCTAAGCCTGGCAAGCCCAAAACCGAGCCTACCAGTTACCGTCCCATTAGTTTGCTCAAGGTTCTCGGAAAAATCTATGAGAGGCTTATTTATAAGCGCCTCAGAGACTTCGCCGAGACCAAGGGCCTCATCCCCAACGAACAGTTCGGCTTTCGAACTGAGCACTCTAGCGTGCATCAGGCCCACCGGATCGTAGAATTCATAAGCGCTGGTTTCCAGCACGGTTATATGACCGGTGCAGTATTCTTCTACGTAGCGAAAGCGTTCGATAAAGTCTGGCACAACGGCTTAATATACAAGCTGTACCAACTCGGTGTGCCAGATCGTCTCGTGCTCATCTTACGAGACTTTTTGTCGAACCGCGTCTTTCGCTATCGCATCGAAGGAGCGTTATCCACTCCCCGCCCCATCCGTGCAGGTGTCCCTCAGGGCTCTGTAGTGTCCCCCCTCATATTCACGCTATACACTAGCGACATCCCTAAAGGATGCCGTAGTTCGCAGTTGGGTCTGTTCGCAGACGACACTGCCATCTACTGCAAATCTAGATCCCCCGACTCTATTCGCCTCACTCTCCAACGCGCAGTCGATAGACTGGCGGCATGGTTTACAAAGTGGCGAATAGAAGTGAACCCCGATAAAAGCCAAGCGGTTCTCTTTACGAAACTGCGTAAAAGGCTTAGATACCCCCTCCCCCGACCGATCACCATGTTCGGCAAGCCGATCCCTTGGGAGAAGCGAGCCAAATATCTCGGTGTCGTTATCGATCATCATTTGACCTTCGCAGAGCACATAAAGATGGTTCGTTCGCGAGCCGCTTTCGCTCTCGGTAGACTCTTTTTCCTGGTGAATGCACGTAGCAAATTGTCACTTAGGTGCAAATTGCGCGTTTACACGGCGTGCATTCGACCGATCATGACCTATGCGGGTGCCGTCTTTGCTCATGCAAAACCCCGTCATATACATAGGCTGCAAACCGTGCAGAATAGATTCCTTCGTAGGGCGACAGGTTCGCCATGGTTCGTCAGGAACGAGGCTCTCCACCTCGACCTAAAGATTCCCACAATCCACCAATTTCTAAAACGCCTTTCAAAGCGTTTCTTTGAGTCCGCGGCCAAACATCGCAACCCTCTGGTTGTCGAGGCCGCCAGTTATGTCCCGAGTAGAATAAGTAAAGTTCGCCGCCCAAGGCATATCCTAGTAGACCCCGATGACCCCATAACCCTCCTCCAGGAGAGCAATAGGGAAACAAGCACAGTGTACAAACACAGACGCCTCCCGTCATTCCGACCTCGCCGCCGAGGTCCTTTGCGTTCCCGACCGCCGCGCCCCCGAGTAAATGATACTCCCCCCCGACCCTTGCTCGAAAACGAGGTGCCAGCAGTTGTTGCAGCTGTGCACGTAGCTTTAAATTCCCCGTATAATAATAATAATGATCAAAACCCTTTGATCCAGCCCGTCCCATCTTTTGATGTCCTCCCCCCGGATAACGCCCTAAGCCGAGGCTCGAACCCCGCAGGGGGTGCCCTTAGCGCGCGTTCATCCTAAGCTTTTTAGCTTAGTTTTATATATGTGCCCTGGCTGGAGGCTTTGAGTGTAGTAGCTTGAGGCAGCCACAGGATTGACCGGTTAAACAGCGAAGGTTTCTCAAAACCAGCTGTGAGATGCCCTACAGAAAAAAAAAAAAAAAAAAAAAAAAAAAAAAAATGCCAACTTTGTAGTCATCGATATGGAAACTAATTCCACCTAAATAGCAATGTAGTAGTACTAGAGAGTCCTGAAATCGCTTCCTGAATACTTATGAAGACTTATCAGTAAATATGGTATTTTATTCCCCCCGTCAAAAACCCGTGTTCCTTCAAGAGATTTCGCAGTGAGTATTGAAGATACCCTGAACTATTGGTGCAGGACGTCAGCGCCGCTTGGACTGGGAAGCCTTACAAACTTCCCGTTATTGAGTCTGGCGATCACGCCCGTCCGGTACAAATGTGGAATATAATTTTTTACTAGATCAACAATTTATTTTTCCAAAAGCTTTACTGAACCTGTACCGTTTTCTAAAGTTATATTCTTTCTAATATTCCCAAAGATTCACTCACATTCGGTACACTTGATCACGATAGTTATCCATAAATTCTATGTTGTTATAATCATTTAAATCAGCATAGTCGAAGATATTCATTGCAATTTATGTAGGTGCTGAGAGAAAGCAATATGGCGACCGGCGAGGGTTAAATGCGTGTTAAACAGGGGGTTGTTGTTGTTTAAATTTAAACAACGTCTAAAGCATGTCTAGCCCTAAACAACGGAATATTGTTTTGTGGTACCTATCACTTTTGCTAAACAACTGCTAAACACGTGTCTAAGGTGTGTCTGTTTTTTCTGGTAAGACTGTAGTGTTTATCCTTTAGTTAAAAGTTAAAACCAACCCCAGAAAGTTAAAGTGGAGAATCAAAGAGGAGATGCGATCTGTACCCTAATTGCGTAATGCAACACAATCACAATTTGTTTTGATTTGAAACAGATTGCTGATCCATTGCTTAATAAGTTGGAAAAAAAATTTGCTCAACAACGTAAATAACGCAATGAATGTTGTTGAACTGTCAAAATGAAACAAATTAGGCAAAATTATTTACGAAAATAAGTTACGCAATTATTTTACAGGTATTTTTAGGTTACCTTAATTCTCAAATATAAAATAAAAGTTACCTCTATCTTACACGTCGGCATTACTCAAAGGGCGCGCATTGCCTGTATGTGTGTCAAAGAGTCGGTCGAGACCAGGGACTTGAAAACGAAATTAATTTCGTTCCGTTACACAAAATTTTATCTCAAACTCAAAGCAAACTCAAACTCAAAGCATTTATTTCAAATAAACCAATTACAGGTACTTTTGAATTGTCAAGGGGTCGGTCAGTCAGAAAAATGAAGCTAGTTGCCCATTCCAAAGCGTAGTAGGTACCTATGGAGAAGAACGGGCAAGAAACTCCACGGACACTCTTTTAAATCAAAATATTGTTACAAAATATTGGTTACATCATTCGTGTTGAACTTATACATGTGAGAACAATGTAGAAAGACGTGCACGTTAAAAGCGTCCGTAATAAAAATATAATATCAATTCAAAAATTTAAATAAATTAAAATAAACCGTGGCAGCTAAGAGATGACCAGTCCCTACTGACGGCGCCCGTTCACGAACATGACGCATGGATCAGCACCATTTAGCTCAACCATTTTGAAGGGAACTTAATGATCCAACACACACGCCACCATCAGTGAGACATTTGAGTGAGCATGACATACTCTCAGCCGCCAGGGCACATTCAAGTCAATGAAAGACGTACCCAGTAAATGGTAGCTTTATGGAATGTACAACATGGTCACAGTGCTCACACATGTGATATGCAATTATACAATACAAAGAGATTGAATTTATACAAAGGAAAGATAGTTTTACAATCTTCAGCAGCTGCAACAATACTTTCGAATGCTACTCAATTAGTTTATGCGCCCTTGTGGAGCTGGACCAGCGCTGAGCCAAGCATTTTTATCAGCGATGTAATCCCCCAACTTATAATATGCTTGGCAGCATAGTGTGCGTTTTATACATGATTTAAATTTCGTTTCGTTCAGTTGGAGTATGTGGGAAGGTATTTTATTATAACATTTTAAACAGCACGCCATGAAAGATGAGTCTACTTTAGCCAGTCTGAAACCCGGTTGAACTAATTGGTCCCTATTTCTAGTCCCATAATTGTGTTTATCACCTCTTTTACTGAAAAGACTTAGATTTTTCCTTACGTACATGATGTTTTCATAGATATATTGACAAGGTACCGTCATGATGTTAATATCTTTAAACAGTTCCCTTAGAGAATCGCGTCTGCGGAGGCCATATATTGCTCTGATGGCTCTCTTCTGCAGAATAAAAATAGACTCGATATCTGCAGCCCGTCCCCATAGTAAAATACCGTAAGACATGATACTATGAAAGTAACCAAAATAGACTAGCCTCGCGGTATCTACATCGGTAAATTGACGGATTTTTCTCACAGCATATGCTGCTGAACTTACCCGTCCTGCAAGAGATGTTAAATGAGGACCCCATTGCAGCCTTGAATCGAGCGTTATCCCCAAGAAAACAGTTTTATCGACAAATTCTAGTTTCTCCTTATTCAATACTAAGTCACAATCACTACTTTTAACATTTGGTAAAGCAAATCTTATGCATTTAGTTTTTTTCCCATTTAATACTAAATTATTAGCAGTGAACCAATTTTGGACCAGCAGTAGGGCGTTATTTATTCCGTCAAGATTTGATGCACGTCTATTTATCTTAAAAATTAAGGAAGTGTCGTCAGCAAATAACACTATTTGTGGTTGGTTTTTTAATATCTAATAACGCTCCAAATTTTGTAACGATACTAAAACCTAAAAATATTAATAACGTTACAAAAAAAAAACGTTATAGAATATCATTTTTGTAGAACAACATTTTAAGTAACGTTATAGGTATCAGTAACATTATGCTTATATCCACTTGTAATAACGTTACAGATTCATTTGTATAACGTTATTCTTAAGAACTTTTCCCGCTGACCACCACTCTGTCGTCGCCCAGCACCACCACCACCACCGGCCACCCCCGTGAAAGCGGCCGGCGGCCGGCTGGTGGTAAGCCACCGCCGTATTCAAACATAAGTTCGTACGAGAGTGCACATTTTTTACAGAAAGTGTTGTGAATGAATGGTTATGATTACCTACCTACTTTTATTTTCATGTGATAGTGTTATCTTCACAATTTTTTTTGGCAATGTTACGTATCGAAATGAATAACGTTATTATTTCGTTTTACCGATATATTAATAACGATATATTTTTAATAATGTTTTTAAACAAGGAATTAATTTTGTTGCAATCCTGGTGGAACGGTACAAATTATCGTTACCGGAACTTCCCGTAACGTTATTTACTCAAAATAACGTTACGGGAAGTTCCGGTACGTTTCAAGTCCCTGGTCGAGCGAGACTACCCGCGCGCCGGCGAATGCCGACCAATCACGGCCCTGGCTGGCACGTAGCGCGGCAATGTGTCACCGCGTCTCGCAGTTTGCTAGCGAGTGTTGGATTGTTGTGTTGAGTGTTGGAGTGTTATTGGGTTTTTCTATCTGAAATTTCTCAATAGCAGCTCGGAATCTGGATTTGTGCTCGGTTGATGGCAATAGGCTTGCCCCCTATTACATGGGACATAAACATAACTGGCGAAATGTGGGTGTACCTGCTACAGGGACATCTCTGCCCAACCCTTCGGGGAAACAAGGCGTGATGTTATGTTATGTGTTGTTGGATTGTTATGTTAGCTTGTTAAATCCTAATCCTAACCAATACTTATTATAAAAGCGAAAGTGAGTTTTTAAGTAGGTACATGCTTTTATTCACCTCGCCGTGTTAGGTAGTTACTTAGCAAATCTTGCAAGCTGAATTAAAACCACTTCCTCTTATCCTACGGAGTTTAAATTTTACAAGTTGGCTTAATTTTGAAGACAATGCATTTCTTTATGATGTGTGATCTGATTCTACCCTCAGGATAGGCTCCAGACGAAGAAACTCCACAACAGTCAACGGTACAGACACGGAATTTAATATACGCATTTAACTAAGATAGTCCGTTCTAAAGTTTACCATGACCTGGCTACAGCATCCAGGATTGACACAATCCGCTGCGCGCCGCAACAAGTTAATATAATAATAAAAGGAGTTGATTACTAGGTCGCCTGTGAATAATGGAGAAATATACAGACGGAATGGATTAATCAAGAGCATAGCCAACGATGGAAGACACACTTGAATAATTTGTCGTACAAAGAGTCTCGTACAAAGAGACTTGAATAGCGATTGTGATTGGAAACAAAATGACTGATGTCATTTGCAGAGCGAGGTGATGCACTCGCTAAAGAATGAAGAATAGTGTGACTTATATTTCACATTGGGATGATCTCTTTGTACGATAAATTATTCAAGTATGCCATCGTTGGCTATGCTCTTGATTAATCCATTCCGTCTGTATATTTCTCCATTATTCACAGTCGACCTAGTAATCAACTCCTTTTATTATTATATTAATTTATTTGAGTGCGCTAGCACAGTACCTACACTTTTTATATTAAAAAGCTGGTATTGATTGAATAGATCATTTCATGAAATGGTTGTATTATGAATTATACTATTATAATAGGAGAACAATGGCCAACAAACACAATATTATACAAAATTCTTCGTCAACCGACACAATATGACACGACATCCTGAGGATCCTGTGGATCACGCTTAACTCAAGGCTGCAATGGGGTCCTCATTTAACATCTCTTGCAGGACGGCTAAGTTCAGTAGTTTAAGCTGTCAATTTACAGATGTACATACCGCGAGGCTAGTCTATTTCAGTTTCTTTCATAGTATCATGTTTAATGTATTTTACTATGGTAACGGGCTGCAGATATCTAGTCTATTTTATTACATTACTAGCTTTTATTATTAATATAAGCTTTTATTCAACTTTCCGTGTTAGTTAGAGCAAATCTTGCAAGCTGAATTAAAACCACTTCCTCTTATCCTACGGAGTTGAAATTTTACACGTTGGTTCAGTTTTAAAGACAATGCATTTTTTATGATGTATGACCTGATTCTACCCACAGGATAGGCTCCAGACGAAGGAACTCCATAACAGTCAACGGTACAGACACGGAATTTAATATACGCATTTAATTATGATAGTCCGTTTGAAAGTCTACCATGACCTGGCTACAGCATCCAGGATACCAATATACCAATCCAGGATACCAATGTCTATTAAATGGTCCCACATACCACTCGTTTTTCTATTTAAACTGTACATACTTAAAACTATTACTATAAACTATTGATAGAAACCACGAAACTGTCTGTTAAACACATTCACTAACAAAGTACCTATTTACAACTATTTACACGGTTTATAATAAGAAATACAGATACAAATTAAACAACAGCAAATAAAAGGAATCGAAATCGAATGAACTTGTGTTGTTTGTTGCAAAATAAAATGTCATTGTCAAATTTCAAGTTGCAAATGTCACAACGACAACATCCACAGACAATCCCTGCATTCCGAAATGCGATAAATATGTCTATGGATAAAAGTGATAATATTATCACTTTTAGCGCATTTCGGAACGCAGGGAATACATCGGAGTAACATAAAAACGTTCGGATACGTTTATTGCATGAGACGTGACGCCAGCGCCATGCCAGTCTTGATAATTAAATTTGTACTTTTTGTTGTATCTTATTTCGATTTAAAAAAATCTATTTGTGTACCTAAGTAATCTAAATTTAAAAAAAAAACGCTGATGAATGAGGTAGATTAGGGTAAATTCGTTAGAGATGGGCATAGTTTTTTTAGGGTTAAATAAAACTGAAAATATTGAGATCACAATTAGACTTTTATTTTTAAGAAAATCAAACAGTCTATAGAAAATCAGCATAAAAATATTTTTATAATGTGAGGAACATACATAAAAAAAACATAACTGGCCGTCTCACCCGGTATATAGGTACGATAGTGATGGCCGTAGTGGTACGGGACAGATGGCCGGCACTAGATTTGCCTCTGCCTTTCCCCTTTTCTTTGATTTCTGCTTGCTGGAGCTCCTTTTTCTTCTTCTGTCCACATTTAGAGCACATGTCATCAAAAGGTGTACAATTCTCATGTGGGGTACAAATTACAGAACGATCATTGAAACCAATCTTCATGAGATGGGTTTTATAATATTTTTCGCTACATCTAGCACAATTATCAGCTTCATCTTCTGCGTCTTCTTCACCAGGTGTATCACATAATATTGGTTTCTCCTTACTAGTGTTATTTTCAGACCTTCTTTCTATTTGTTTGACAACCGTTATATGGCCGCCTTTTTTGTCCGAGAAAGATGGCCACCTCAATTTTTAAACTTACGAATTACAATTACTTTCCCATTTTGAGGTTAATATGAAGAAAAATATTCACCAAACACAATGCACTTCCAAAAACACAAATAAGTAATAAATATATTAGTATTTCCGGATGGTATACGAACCTACTATATTTCACAACTATAAATTCAATTAAGGCCAATTTACTTACTTATACTTATTTTTGCGCAATGTTTTGTTTGGAAATTGTTCGTGGTAGCGCACGAAGTGTATTAATTTAAATACAGCGCCACCTTGTGAATAAATGAGCAAAATATACTGATTGGCCAACTCTCCCGTACGGCCATCTCTAACGAATTTACCCTACATGATATAAACTGCGATCGAATAGTCATTTCGTAAAGATGTGTGTGTATCGAATCGCAGTAACAGGATTATACTATGCCGGAAAAGGAAAGAGCTTGTGACGGCTGTAACAGAGTGTCATAGTGTGACAGTAACATTTTTTAACCGACTTCCAAAAAGGAGGAGGTTATATGTTCGTAGCTATGTTTTTTTTTTATGTATGTCCACCGATTTCTCCGTCAATAGTGGACCTATTTTGAATATTATTTTTTTGTTTGAAAGGGTATGGTCTCGAGGTGGTCCCATATAAATTTTTATTAACTTTGCTTGTGACCATAGAGGAAAGTAATATATATAGAAAACAGTTATAGAGAAACGATAAAACTATATTGATGTCTAAAAACCATAGAATAATACGAATAGGCAACACAACCATAGAGTATTACATAAGGAGTATGTATTCCTCAACAATTATTATCTACACAAATATAAGCAATTAATTATAACCCGTGTTAAATAAAATAACTAGGTAACGAAATTAATATTTAATTAATTAATTTTTTGTTACAAATTATATTAGTATCGATGGTGTCGCCATCTGCAGCTATCCAAAGTAACTAACCGCTTTGGATGGGGGTAACAGATGGCACATTTTGAAAAAATTACCCGAAATCTGTCAATGTATGGAATTGTCCTACCCCTGCTTGTGACTGTCATTTATGGGATTTTGTTAGCTCGTGCAACAGAAGCTGTTATTTCAGTGTGTTTGTCACAGTTACAGTCTGTTATCTTTTGATGGCTGTTTTATTTAGCTATTACGATAAACACGCCTCACTCCTACCGCTGACAGAAGTGTCGGAGCGCGTGGCGACGGTCTACGCGCCGTACGCGGAAAAATGCTCGATATGCAGGCGCCAATTGTCCAACATCCAGAAGCCCTTGACCGTCACGCTGTTCTACCTGACGGTGTACCTGCTGCTGTCGCACGCCCTGGCGCCGAACCTCTCCGAGAGCTTCGTCAGCGACGAGCTGCGAATCGGAAACAAATATGTGTTCATGTTCCTCGTGTCGCCGAAAACACCGGTCTTCTCGGACACTGACGGTGCTGCAGTGTTCACGAGCAGGCAGTGCGGGAGATGTTTCATAACGAACAACAAGGGGCTGCTGCCGATCAATGAGTACGACGCTGTGCTAGTGTTCGGAGAGTGGCAAACAATGGCGGTCATAGATCCCGGGAAGAGGTATCTGATTGAAGCGGACAAGCGGTGTGTGAGGAACAAACTGAGAGGTTGCATGCGAGAGCCGCGAGTGACGTCGTTCACCAGCCGCAAGACGTACGGCCTGTGCGGACTGTGCCGGAGGCTGGTGGAGGAGCGTAGTTTCATGTGATGGGTTGCCTTGTTAGGTTAAGAGAGGATGGTCTCCTCGCCACTCGCCAGCCCTGCGAAGGTCTGCCAAACGTTATGCTAGGATAGGGTTGCCAACCGTACAATATATAGTATTGTACTATATTTCGAGTCTGCGTACTATATACTGTTGAAGAAATATATAGTACGCAAAAATACTATATTTTCAACACTGAAATCTAACAAACAAATTTTTCATAAAAAAATAAACGCTATTCTACTACTCTGAAATAACAATGTTAAATGAAATCTTTGCAAAAGTAAAAGAATGTAGTGAGTTTACTGACAAAACTACAGGCCAAAAATGGCAGCATATTTGAAAAAATTCTGAAAATAAGTTATTATGTTTATCCCGCCACTTCGCCATCCACAGAAAGGATATTTTCGGTTATGAATTCAAAATGGCGAGAAGAAAGAAACAGAAGCGTATCTCATTAAAAAAAAATGAGCTTTTGATTTATATTAATTTAAACATAATTATGTAATAAAGCATTATGACACTTGAATTTTAGACTTTTTTTTAATGCAAGAAGTGCAAAATAATATGGTTTTAAAAATAAATAAGTAAAAAATATATCTTTGTTTATTTTTAGGTTATTCCATAATATACTATATTTTTTTGAAGTGTACTATATTTTTATAGGTTATTTTGAACCAAAGAAATGTTAGCAACCCTATACTAGGATAAGATTGGTGCTTTGTAATCTCAGATGTAGTTGGGTCGCAAACCATTGTTGCTGTGTGTTCATGTTTGATATTTTATCAAACACTTTTGTTGTTAATTGTACTCAGCATTTATTCGTATGATTTAGTGAGTGTCAAATATATGTAGATGTATTTTTTAACCGACTTCAAAAAAAGGAGGAGGTTCTCAGTTCGTCGGTTTTTTTTTTATTGTATGTTCCCCGATTATAGTCCGTGCAATCAACGAAGACGCGCCCTACTCCACGATTACTGTACTGTAAGCTGAACTCTAGTACAGCGCGGAGCGGAGTGGGGCGCGTCTTCGTGGATTGCACGGACTATACTCGAAGACGGCTGGACCGATTTGGAAAAATATTTTTTTGTTTGAAAGGGTACTTTCAATTTGGTCCCATTGTCATTTGGTCACGATCTGATGATGAGATTTTGGAGAAATCGAGGGAACTCCTCAAATATTATAGGCACATCCATAGCGATTTGGGTATTTTTGATGAGCAGTTGACATTAGGCTATTGTGGTTTAGATAAATTACAAACCAATCGATTAAAAAGTGAAAAAAAATAAATTTTTACAAAAAATACAAGCGACTTCCAAACTACAAAGTGAAAAATAACTTTAATTTCGGAAGTCGGTATCAACAAACTAAAATACTGATCCAAAGACACCGACTTCCGAAATTAAAGTTATTTTTCACTTTGTAGTTTGGAAGTCGGTTGTATTTTTTGTAAAAATATTTTTAAGTTATTTTGTCCGCTTATATTAACGTTATTTATTCAGTGTCATACGGGAACAAATCTTTAAGTATGAAGAATGTTTGTGTTATGTTATGTTTGAAAGAAAATTTATTTTTATTGTACCTATCAGCTGTTTCTAAACAAATCTGTGTGTCGTAATTTCGTAAGCTTTTTTTCTCAAGAATATTGTCCTGACTCTCCACAGCGGCGCAAAAACATTTTTTTTCTTTTCTTTTGTTCGGAATCTCTGTGCTTGCCAAAAATCTCCGGACGCTCTATCTATACCGACAGTCAAATCGTTCACAGAAAATCCTAACAATAGCAGTAGGTATAGATTAATTGAGTGATTAAGTTTAAGTTAAATAACATTTTAACATGAATTTTTCCTCAAGTGGGATTTGCTAGTTTTAGTTAGAAGGAGTTTCCTACTCGCAGACCACAACGGATGTCCCTTCCCGAGAGCACTTGTATAATTATTACGTTAATAAAATAATTACTTAAACTTATAGGTGGTTAAAAATTACAATAACTAATAATATGGGAGCTCCGTGGACGATTATAACGATGGGTTCGTGGAAACTGTCCATACGGTCGGGTTCAAGATTTTTAAGACCCGTCGTACAAATTGAAACAAGAAGCTCTCTGATGCTACTTTACAGCTCATGGAGGAGAGGCGCGAGATGATCCTGCAGTCTTCAGACGATGCGCTCGAATACCGGCGGCTCAATAGACAGATCTCTAAGTCCTTGAAAAGCGACCTTCGCCGCTATAATACAAACCGTATTAAGGACGCAATAGAGCGGAACAAGGGTTCCAAGGTTTTTACAAGAGATCTGTCTATTGGACAGAGCCAGCTTGCGAAACTGAAGACTGATGATGGCAGAAACGTATCCGCCAAACCTGAGCTGTTGAGAGAGATCGAGAGTTTCTATGTACAGTTATACATGTCAACCAGTAAGCCCGCTACGAATCTAGCAAACGAATCAAGAGATAGATTGACCCGACACAAATACCGAAGACATCCCGGACGTCAGCTTGTACGAGATTAGGATGCCTCTGAAGCAGCTTAAAAAAACAAGGCGCCGTGTAACTAGGTTGAAACTGGTTTTCAGTCTTTCAGGTTTATTACTAAGTGAATTGGTAGATACTAGATACCAATTAGTACTTAATTATTAATTAACAGCTTCTGCCCGCAACCTCATCCGCTTGATAACAATAAGATATCTTATGATACTCGGTAATAGGTACTGTAACTTCCCATTAGTGTTAGAATTTTCGGAATCAGATCCGGTAATTCCGAAGATTACCCCTTACAACATACAAACTCATTACCTCTTTATAATATTAGTACCTAATGATTGCCGAGGACAACAATGTAGATATTCTCTGCTGAAGCAGATCTTGAAATATTTGGGTAAGTCTCTTAAGTGTAGACTGTCGTAATACTAACTATTACAAGTCTAGACCTACACGTGCTAGCACTTCTTCGTTTTAAGGACTTTATTACAAATGAGGTAGATAGATAGGTACCTACTTATATAATTAATTACATAAATAATAGGTAGGCACTCAAAGTCCTTTCCTAGGGTGGCGTCATACAGCTGTCTTTGACGTCATCAATTACGTCACGTTGAGGCAGAGGGCGTTCAATGGTATTTGTTCATGTGCTTGGCCCATTTAATTCTTGTCCATGTTGATGTTGATTGAGCGTAACATAATGCCATCTATTGGTCGACTAAGGCAACTACGGAGCCGTTCGAAATAGTTTCACTATTCGATACAAGATGGCAGTGATTTTTTTTTTCTCTATAAATGTTTTTGTATTTTTAGGACACATAATATTTAACATCAGTTTGGGTGGGTTGCCGTTTTTCAAGTCAATCAACATATTCAAAATTTTTAATAGTTACTCGGGAAATCATCTCATACAGTCGGGTACAAAAGTGTTTAAATGTCGAACACTAATTTTGTTATTTCTAATTAATAACTCAATGTTTAGTCATTTAACTTAACACGACCTTCAATTTAATGGTAAACAAACTAGAAAACCAGCAAAATAATATATTATTTTACTCTACTTTTTCAAATTCCAAATTGATTTTTTATTTTATTTTTTCACTCTAGCTGACCCGACGTTAGAAGTTGTCATGTCCAAATTTCAAAAATGTATACATTTTCATAGAAAATGCACGTTCTGTTTTGCCGCATTACCCAATTCCGCTGGTTTTTTTTTTCAATTTTTGTTTCCGTAAAAGCCTGATTCGGACTATTACATTCATCTGTGCTATTACGAACATTTTAAAACAAAAATTTGCTAAATCGGTCCAGCCGTTCTGAAGTGATGCGCTTACTTACCAACCAACAGCATTAAAGATAATGTAGTTGTAGATATAGATAAACCTAAATGGGGCAGTTATGAAACGCCAGAAGCTAGTCGTTTCCTATGGAGAAGAGCTGGCAAGAAACTCCACGGTTACTCTTTTAAAAATAAATGGTTTTTACAATGTTTTCAAATTACAGTGTTTTAATAGGTATGGGAGGACAGTGTAGGCCTATCAATGAGTAGGTACTAGGTACTTAAGAAAATAGAAAATGGTCAACAAATCGAAGGCAACGGTAATCAAATCCAAGATAATGGCTGATCTTTGCGTCATGTTCGTGAGCGGGTGCTGCTTGTGACTGGTCGTGTTGCTGAGTGCTGACCATGCTCTTGTTATTCATCATCTGCCTAGCCTTTTCCCAAATTATGTTGGGGTCGGCTTCCAGTCTAACCGGATGCAGCTGAATAACCAGTATTTTACATGGAGCGACTGCCTATCTGACCTCCACAACCTAGTTACTAGGTAACACGATACCCCTTGGTAAGACTGGTTGTCAGACTTTTGGGTTTTTAACTACCCGTATCGACTGTCAAAGATCTACAAATGACAGATGGGGCCAACGGCTTAACGTGCTTTCCGAGGCACGGAGGGGTCTTGGTATGTACAGATGGTCACCCATCCACGGACCAATCGTGGCAAGCGTAGCTTAGCGAACCATGGTTTTGTTATTGTTATTAGAAATGAATTATCTGTTTATATGTTTTACTTCGATGGTCCTAGTTCAGTGGTTCCTAACCTTTCAATATTGTTACCCCTGTGACCTATTAAGACAACTGATTTTACCCCGACCTTAAAATGTTATTAATACAAACAAGACAAGCTTATAATTCTTACGTATTTAAATTAAGCACTGATTTAAGTAAAAATTGTTAGTGCGATGGTTGGTATTGTTTTGCATTCACAAGTTTTGTTATGTTATGTTTAGTTTCGTTTAAAGCGCATCTTAATTAAGTCATGTAATCATGTTTGTTTTCAGTGTAACCGAAGTTGAAAAACCACAATCACATCTATAGGTGGTTGCAAAGGGTACTTATAAGCATTTTTAAAGGTCTATTAGCTATAAACAGGATATTCGGCACCAGCTTTGGTCCCACCAGATTAGCTCAAAGTAAAAGTCAAATAATTTATTTCAATTAGGCACAAAAAGGCACTTTTGAACGTCAAAAAAAAAATAGAATTGATTCTAGTCGCCCCTTCCAAAAGGTAGTATTCGTATGGAGAAGAATGGGCAAGAAACTCCACCGTTACTCTTTTAAAATGTTTTACTATGTGAAAACGATGCACCTGGAATAAAATTACTATACCACAATAGGTAAAAATAATTAAAAATGAAGCAATAACAGAAAAAATAATTATGTAATGGATACATGGTGTTCACATATTTACAAGCATTGTAAAAGTAGGTACCTATACGATATTCCTAAAAAAATTACAAGTGATACTAATTAGTCAATGTGTGAGTTCAAGTAATCACAGAATGTAAAAAAAAGAAATGTTACAATATTTAATTACACAATTAAATTAGCAACCAGTTTGATTTTGTCTAGACTCTAAATTGTCCTATGGAGCTAGACCAGCATGCTTCCAAGCATTCTTATCTAGGATATAATCCTCTAATTTGTAATATGCTTGTTTACAAAGAGTACTTTTAATATGCGTTTTAAATTTTCTGTCAGTGAACTGTAATATATCACAAGGTATTTTGTTGTAACATTTAACACAGTACCCCATAAAAGATGTTTGTACTTTGGATAATCTGAAAAATAGTTGATCTATTTTATCTTTATTTCTAGTATTAAAATTATGTTTATCACTTATTTTCTTAAAAAGATGCAGATTTTTCCATACATACATAATATTTTCATAGATGAATTGGCAAGGTACCGTCGTAATATTAATCTTTTTAAATAGTTCCCTGAGAGATTTGCGACGACATGGATTATAAATGGCTCTGACACCCTCTTTTGTAAAATAAAGATGGATTCAATGTCAGCAGCCCGACCCCACAGTAAAATGCCATATGACATAATACTGTGAAAGTAGCTAAAATAGACCAAACGCGCGGTTTCTACATCTGTTAACTGTCTTATCTTTCTAACAGCATAAGCGGCCGAGCTTAGCCGCCCCGCAAGAGATGTTATATGAGGTCCCCATTGTAATTTCTCATCTAGCGTGATTCCTGGGAAAACTATTCGATGAATAAATTCCAGTTTTTCTCCATTCAATATGATGTCACATTCGCTACTTCTAACATTCGGTAATTTAAATCTAATGCATTTGGTTTTTTTCTCATTTTGTACCAAATTATTTACCGTAAACCAATCTTGGACCTGAAGAATAGAGTCATTCACGTCGTCAAGATCTTGTGACTCGTCGGTCTATTTAAAAGATCAATGATGTGTCATCTGCAAATAACACCATCTTCGGTTGATTTTGAAGTAATTGGGGTAAATCGTTAATGTAAACTAAAAAGAGGAATGGACCCAATATCGAACCTTGAGGAAAGCGCGGGTAATGAATTTAAATTTTCGGTAGTTTTAAGGGGAACATTAGCAAAAAAGTTTTCAAATTCCTGAGCTGTTTCTACATCTGAGTTGATGGGGCCATGTGCAGTCTCTAAATTTAATTCAGTATTACGCTGTTTTTTCCTACCTGTTTCATTATTTATTTTTTGCCAGGTAGTTTTTGTTTTATCATCAGCTGATTTTATTTAATTGCTAATGTAAAGAGCTTTAGCTATTTTGCACACACTTTTAAAAGTTTTAGAATATTTTGCGACATACTGATGAAAGCTTGTATTATTCATATGTTGCTTTAGGCCATAAAGTTCAAAAAGTTTTTCCCTGCTTTTACGAAAACCTGGAGTAGCCCAATCACTAAATAAGAACTTTGTGTAAATAGTTTTAGTCTTTAGTGGAAAAGTGTCAATAAATTGCTTGTTTAATAGTGAAAAGAACTCGGCGTAAAACTCATTAGGTTCAAAAATATTATTAAAACTCTGAACACATAATTTGCTTGCCAAAGAGTTATCTAATTTCTCTAAATTTATACATAAACTTGCCTAAACTTTATTTGAATTTTTTGTAAAGGTATGTAGGAGCAAAATGTTATTGTTTGTCCACTGTGATCTGATGGCAACTTATTTACAATTTGTTTATGTAAGTAATCACAATTACAAAATATATTATCTATAAAAGTGGCAGAAGAAGCTGTCACTCGGGTTGGTTCAATTAAAACATTTGACAAATCAAATGACCTAATAAGACTTAATAATCTGATAGTGTTCGAGTTATTTTCTAATAAATTAATATTAAAATCACCACATATGATTATTGACTTACTACTAGCACTAAGTTTCTTTAGTACATCTTCCATTACAGAATCAAACATAGATAGATTCTGGTAACTTGGAGGTCTGTATACACATACTATAACATGCTTATCAAGCTCAACACAGGACAATTCAATGGTGTGTTCAACAGACAGTCCTATGATGTCTTTTCGTTCTTTCGATTGAATAGAATTTTTTACTAATATTAATGACCCGCCATGTATCATACGTTTTCGGCTGAACTGGCTAACTACACAATAATTTTCATAATAAATTGACATTACTTGATGATCTTTTAACCAATGTTCTGTTAAACAAATGACATCAAACTTCGTATTTTCTAAAAACAATTATATTTCCAGTAATTTGGAAGAGCAACCTTGGATATTTTGATTGAATAATTTTAAAGTATGTAGGTTTTTTAATATTATTTTATTTCATTTCAAAACATACCATTTACATTTTTAAATATTCTTAAAAAAAAATAAAAAAAAACATTTAAAAATATAAAAAATAGTCGCCCACCGGTGTCGGGAACAGGGTCCAAGCCACCGGTGGTCAGGGTTCCTGAGAGAGGAACCTCCTAACAATACGCGCCGTGTCCAGGAGTACTGCTTTCTGGATCAAGCCCCTGATCCAGCTGCCTAACGAGAGCCTCCTCAGGTGTTGGTCGAGGCTCTTGGCTATTATGCCATTGGCCGTCACGACTATCGGCACAATGATTGCTGTATCCACATCCCACATGTCGACAACCTCGCGAGCCAGGTCAAGATACTTAATCTGTTTATCTTTTTCAGCTTTCACGAGGTTCTCGTCATGCGGGACCGCTATATCAATAATCATTGTGCGACGCTCTAATCGATCTATCACCACTATGTCTGGCTTATTGGCAACAATAGTCCCGTCAGTGATGATAGATCGATCCCAATACAATGTGATATTGCCATTTTCGAGGACTGGGTCGGGCACATATCTATAGTACGGTACTTCCGATTCCACAAGATTGTATTTCAGAGCAAGTTGCTGGTGGATAATCCTGGCTACAAGGTTGTGCCTATGCAAGTAGTCTCCGTTAGCCAGACGAGAACAGCCAGAAATAATGTGTCGGATTGATTCTCCGGGCCGGTGGCATGCCCCACAGATGTCAACCGTGCCGTCTTTCACAATATATTTCCGGTAGTTGTTCGTCATCATAACTTCGTCCATAATCGCAAAGACAAAACCTTCGGTTTCCCCAAAGAGGTCACCGAATCGCAACCAGGATACGGATGCTAACAGGTCTACATCGGGCCCATGTAAGGCCCGGTAAAAGCGCCCGTGAAGCTCTTTGCTCTGCCATACCTCCCTGCGGTCATTAGTATCTAGTACTATAGGTTTGCGCCAGTTCTCGTTAGCCAAGGATAGCGGGGTGAGGCCCTTGTCCACTGAGACCACATCTCGGTGCATCCCCACGTCGGTTTCTAGGAAGTATTCCCTGAGACTGCATATCTCACGGTTGTGCAGGGTCTTAGCATTTAAGAAGCCTCGACCTCCGCACTTCCGTGGGATATACAGTCTCATCACCGATGAACGTGGGTGATGCATCCGATTAGCGGTCAGCAGTGCGCGGACCCTCCTATTCAGGGCGTCAAGTTCTGTCTGAGTCCATTTGAGTATGCCGAAAGAGTACATCAAAACCGGCATGACCCAACCGTTGAAAGCGCGTACCTTGTTCCCGCCTGATAAAAGACTATTTAATACTTTATTAAGGCGGCTAAAGAAGCGCTCCTTCAGCGATTGCTTCATGTCAGCAGCGTTGATACCTAACGCTTCCGACATACCCAAATACTTGTAGGTTTCGGTTGAGGAGAGGGATCTTAGGTGTATGGAGTCCGAGAGGTGGGTTTCTACGGATTCCACAATCTCCCCTCGCTTGACATGCATGACCGCACATTTGTCCACACCAAATTCCATCCTGATGGCGCTACTGAAAGTTGCGGTTACCTTCAGTAGTTCCAGCAGTTGCAAATTGTTGTGGGCAAAGAGTTTCAAGTCATCCATGTAAAGGAGGTGAGATATAACCTGACCACCTCTCCTCAATCGGTAACCTAGCCCTGAATCCTCCAGCAGTGTACTTAGAGGATTCAATGCTAGGCAGAACCAAAGTGGGCTCAAACTGTCGCCCTGAAATATACCTCGCTTTATCCTTATCGGCTCGCTATTCCTCTGGATATGTCGACATCCTGGATAGCGAAGAACTGTCCTCCATTGCCCCATACATGACATCAGGAAGGTGCGTAGAGTTGCATCTACTTTTTACAACTCCAACACCCTCATGAGCCATGTATGTGGCACAGAGTCATAGGCCTTCTTATAATCTATCCAACATGTCGACAAATCCCTTCGGGAACGACGGACCTGTTGGCTAATGGCCATATCGATAAGGAGCAGCTCCTTAGTACCGCGGGACCCGTTCCTACATCCATTTTGAGAGGCAGACATGATGGTGTTGGTGTCTATATGTTTGTTAATTTTAGCTCTCAAAATGGATGTAAAAACTTTGTAGACCGTCGGTAGACAAGTGATCGGCCTATAATTTTTGGGTTCCGCAGTACTACCTGATTTATGGAGCAGGTGGGTTATTCCTGTCGTTAGGAACTGGGGCAGCGACCCTAACTCTAAGGCTGACTGGAACTGGGATGCCAATCGAGCGTGCGACCTTTGGAAGCATTTTATCCAAAAATTGTGCAGCCCGTCCGGCCCAGGAGATTTCCAGTTAGGCAACGGACGGACTGCACGAGCTACATCTTGGGGGCTGATGGTAAGTGCCCCCATTTCTGGTATTTGCTCGCACGCTCGCTCGATCTCCCTAGTCCAATCTCCTTCAGTTTGATTGACAGGCACCGACCAGATGCTTCGCCAGAACGAACACATGGCGTCATCATCTGGCAGGCGCGTGTCAATCACACCTTGATCCGGTCGCTCCCAAGCCCTGTAAACCCACCTTTCATCGCTCTGGAATGTGCGATTCTGAGTGTACCGCTCCACTCTCCGCCTGTACCGTCGAATACGGTTTGCCCATGCACAGATCTTCTGCTTCAGGAAGTCGATACGCTCTGTGACGCGGGTCAAATAATCTCGAGGACTGATATCAGTTCCCGAGAACGCCCGCCTCACAAAGCGCATCACTCTAGGGCGAGTATTGCCCTCTCTGAAGCAGATTAGTTTGCCGATGAGTACTCTAGCCTCACCGATACGACACTCAATCCTGCACTGCCAAGCTGGTACAGCTGGTTTTGGTCGTGGAGCTCTGTCACTGTTGGGAAATTTAACATGAGCTACACGACATGCCGCTACAGCTGCACAGTACAAGATCGAGTGGGTATCGGCGAGTTCTTTGCTGCCGTCAAAACAGTTTGACAGCAGCGAGTCTAGAGTACACACCAGCACCTTATTTTTCTTGTGCATGGGCAAACGAGGTAAACGTGGTCTAAGTCCAGGCGGAGTGGAGCGGTACTCCCGGAAAGCATCTTCCAAAGCGCTCCTCAATCTTGCATTGCATTGGGAACTCACGGATATAACCCCGTCATCATCCTCTTCGCCAACGTGGTCAGGTCGCGGTGAAGCACTGGGTGAATTTTGTAGTTGCACCGCGACCAGTGGCGAGGCAGGTGTAACACGGTAATTCCGTGATTCGTGAACCAGCTGTCAACATGTCGGCCCAGCGACTGTCGGATCAAGTACGGCGTCATCCAGCATATGGTTACGCTGGATGACCCGCACCTGATCCGACAGTCGCTGGGCCGACATGTTGACAGCTGGTTCAAGCACCTGAAACAGAGAGAGCATCCGACCACGGTACGCAGTCAAGTTACTTCCCCCCTCTGTAGCCCCAAAGTATGCGCGCATGACATTTTCGTTTACAGTTTGTGTCCATCTCATGCGCTGCACACTTCCACCGGGAGCGGGGACCCTATCAGAAGCCGGTGGGCCTCGAAGTCCTAAGCTGGCCGGTGGTCGGCCTCTTCGGAGAATTTTTTTTTACCGTCATCTTGACATTTTATTATTATTTTTCTTGTCTTTAACATATCTCGGGACCCTGGGGTCCCGGACCTTTGGAAGGCGTACGAGGGGCCGAAGCCAACTCGCAGAGGCCCCTTAGACAATTTTATATGAAATGAGGCACCAACCGAGGATTATCCCTGTATGCACTATGCAAGTGCACCCAAAGACAACCCCCGGTTGGTGTAGGACTATTGCAGAATATGGAAACAAATCTATTGGACTATGGGTTTGACCTGGAACTATGGAAGGACTATGGCCCCCCTGCCTGATCAATGTTTATATGTACACGGATAAAATGGCAGGGGGTGACTTGCACACTCAATAATGGGCCCCCGAAAACGGTCGCTAGCACAAAGTGTCGTAGCGACAAGGGGGCAACATGTCCTGAGGTGCTTAAGAGTAGTGGAGAGGTTTTCCACGGCTATCAGGACAATCCCGGAAGTACGGTCAAGATCCCTACCAGCATCTTACTGGAATACTTCCTTCCTCCGAGCACGTTTGCTCTTGCGAATCTCCACTCAAGCCGGCCAACTAAGGCAAGAATGAGGTGGGAGCTCCGTTCTTCGTCAGTGTTCACTCCAGCCGGCCAATAAAGGCAAGCAACATTTTATTATTATTATTATGTGTTTTGCTAGAATATACCTTTTTATTATTCTATAATAATAATTGGTTATTTGAAGGGGTAACTTCTGTTGTCTTACAAGGTTCTTTGTTACCCCCACAGAATAGCTGTTTTACCCCCGCGGGGGTAATTACCCCCAGGTTCGGAACCCAGGTCCTAGTTTATCATTGGTGACTTCGAGTTATAGCTTTACTAGCTAAGTAGGTATATGTAAGCGGGCCCTAATATAAGCCTGGAGGATTTTATTAGGGTATTAAGTTCTGTTTACGTTTTTAATTTCACATGAATATAAATTTCGATGTTTTTTGTTGGTACATTGGCGTGTGCTAGCTAATTATGACAAACAATTTAATTTATTGTTTTGTGTTGCGTAATGTAAATTATTTTGCATACTATTGTATAGAATAATGTTTTTCTAACTGAACAGACAGCTGTGCTGCTGGGGAGTTTGTTGCGCCACTTCTTCCCAACTAAAGCACTAGGAAGTGGTGACGGGCGGGCGTTTTGGGGGACCGTCTTACGTAATTTTGACGCTCAAAAACTGCTGATTCTCAGCCTAATTTGAATAAACGACTTTTGATTTGACTTGAAGCTACGATCTACAAGGCCTACAACGTTCTCACATTCATAAAACAGAAAGTAATCTATAAAAAAGAAAATAATAATAAATAAAAACCTTTAAAACCAAATGGCATGATTTTAATTACAACTGTAACAGGATATGTTGTCCTAGTTATATCTTTAGTCTTACTTATCTGTAATATAATACGTAATTTTATGTATAATAATCACTGAGTCAATCCTATAACTACAAAAATGTCGCAACTGTTCTTGTATACTTAAATACAAATTCATTAATAAATGAATTTGAAATTTTGTCCTTGCGTAAAATGTGCCAGTGCCTAAATATTGTTGTAATAAAAACGTTTTCTATTAGCAGAGACCTTGAACGCCCATGTTTGGCCACTATAAATAAACTAGACACATAGTAGGAACATAGATGTACACTCTACTATATTGTTGACCTCATCGTGTAACCGGACACTATCCAAACCAGTCACCACTATAGATACGGGGTATAAAACATCGGTTCGTTTAATTTCCGGGTATGTACCCCTATACTAGAAGATATGATGTTATCCCATTTAGAGATAGTACGCAAAGATTTGATAATTTAAACCTTAGATAAGTCGTAAGTTAGGTGCAACATCGTCGGGGAGACCATTCAAGGCAATGGATGGTGCTTAAGACCAAAATGTGGAGACCAAAGACTGCATCAATGTTACGTTCAAGTTATAATTGGCTATTCTTCTTCTTTAAGTCGTCTGTCAAGGTGAGGTTGTCAAGTTTATTTCTTGTCTCGTCGAGGTCTAGACATATTTTCGTCTGGCAATGCAATCTTCATCAAACCCGGATAAGATTCGTCTACTAGGTACATACCTACGCTTAGTTAGATAGGTAATGCAAATAATTTTCTACAAAACGAATGATTACCTACATACAGCCTGATCTCTATGTATATAGGTAGGTACCTACAGTGTCAACTAAATATCAATTTGATGAAATAAAGAACAGTTCTTATTGATTGAATCATCATCATCAACATTTCAGCCGAAAGACGTCCACTGCTGGACATAGGCCTACCCCAAGCACCGCCACTTGGACCGATTTTGTGCTTTCCGCATCCAGCGGATTCCTGCGGCCTTCACAAGGTCATCGGTCCATCTTGTGGGAGGCCTTTCAACACTACGTCTTCCGGTACGTGGTCGCCACTCCAGAACCTTTCGACCCCATCGGTCATCCGTTCTGCGAGCAATGTGCCCTGCCCATTGCCACTTAAGTTTGGCAATTCTTCGGGCTATATCGGTTACCTTGGTTCTCCTGCGGATCTCTTCATTTCTGATTCGATCACGTATTGAAACTCCAAGCATAGCCCTCTCCATTGCCCTTTGGGTGACTTTTAGCCTTCTGATAAGGCCCATTGTGAGCGACCACTTTTCAGTACCATAGGTCATCACTGGTCAATAGTTGTTGCAAAATTATATTTTACAGCCTCATTTCAATGAAAAGGTTAGACGGAGAGCGATCCTCTTAGATAGTAGAACATAGTACTCACACCATCATGTGGAATGCAATTGGACGTAGATCCAACCCACAATATGGCCGAAAATGAGCTGTGTATACCAAAACACTCTTTGTAGTTATAAATTTAATATCACAAAACCAATCCAAGTAAAATTCAAACGTAACATGATGTTCTCTGCATGCGTTACCAACCCACATGTATAACAGGTAATTTTTTTTATTGTGTTCGCTCCAAGCTACGTAGATCATTAAGGGCCTGCTACACGGCAGCCAACCGCGTCCCCGACAGAGGTGACCTTGGTTGGCGACAGGCAGAGCTGTTTGAAATTTGGTCGTAAACCACCAACTCCACGGTTGTAAACCACCAAGGTCACTTTTGTCGGGACGCGTTTCCGACCGTTTTCAGGCACTTTATTGAGAAATCTTATTTACGCAAATAATCAAACATCGGCACACGGCATACGGTAGAACATGGAGGACTTTCTTAATAAAACATGTAATAATTACCCATGTTTGCAAAGTAATAAATGATTTGATTTGATTTTGATTTGATCCGAACTATTTGGATAACTGTTATTCTAAAGAATTGGTGACATGGATTGTTTTCGTCTTATTATTTATTAAAAGCTAGTAATTATGGTAGTACTGATTGAAGATTAAAGATATATTATAATATATGAAGTTTTATTTCCTAAAACATACAAATTTGTCATAATTCCTTATAATATTTCGTGTTTTTATTCTATTTGAAAGTTTGGATCCTTATGGCTAAATATTTTTATTATCCCCGGGCTTTTGAAATAGAATTTTAACGAAAAGTATCCATCGTCATATTTTTGCTAATACATATTATCTCGAAAAATAAGTCATGATGTCGGACTAGAGATTAATAAAATAAAAATGGGATGGATTTAATAGCATTTTAATTTTGCTATAAAATTATATATCAGCACTTTAAAATAATCAATATCTATAATTTAATATTATCATTTTAATAAACATGAACCAAATTTACAAAATAAATATACACTATAAAGTAATAATTTCATAAGCAACATAATTAAAATACCTTTAAAAATAATGACCTACAAAAACAGGGTAGTATTTAAACGCAAATAATAAAAATCCATTTTGTACCTATTCAAAAATAATCCGAATTTCAATCAAAATTACCGATTGCACAGCAAAATACTCAACTCAAAATATAATTAAATAAACAACAATATATATTCTAGTTGTTTTTGGTGGTAGTCGTAGTGGGGTTACAGTTCTAACCTAACTTAACTTTTCTTTTAATTGGGTGGGAAATTATCAAATAACTTCTCCCGCTCTGGAGGGCGTGTCAGACTCTTTCTGACTAAAACCCACCCATGTTTCTTCAGTTGCCATGTTGCCAGGGGCCACGGTATCCCTTTCGGACTTTCCCGCAACCCCGGCAGGCATCGGCCCTAGCGGACCCCGTCAGTACTGCTGACATCTCTTTGAGGCGCTCGTGGAACACAACGCGCCGTTGACCTGGGCCTGATCCATAACGGACGGCAAGCTACCCATTGCAACCTAACTTTTAACCTAACCTTTTTTTGTGAGTAAAAATATTGAACCTAATCTAACTATGTTCGGTTCCGGGTACTTAGTACTTGAATTCATTAAATTAATTTTAAAGCTAAACATTTTAAAGATGAAACATTATTTTTAAGTCCGTTAAATATTCCCCAATTAAAATTTATTTATTTAACAGTTTATGTACACACATGTAAACAGATAAGAAGAAAGGAATAGAAAAATACGTACAAAGGTGATGCTTATTTCTATAGAAATTTCTTCCAGCATACCTGCGATAGGAAAGTAGTTAAAGAGATGTAGATAACGTGTGTAGAGTAGAAGAGAAAACAGAATACATGAAAAAAAAACTTAACTATAAACCAACCCCAGAAAGTTAAAGTGGAGAATCAAAGAGGAAATACGATCTGAACTTAAATATCTCAAAACTAACCCAGTGTAGGGTGGACCCTATTCGTTTAACTACGTCCAATTATACAATACTAAAAGATTGAATTTATACAATGCAAAGATACTTTTTACAATCTTCAGCATCTCCAACAATATTTTCGAATGCTAATCAATTAGTGTTAGCGCCTCAGTGGAGCAGGACCAGCTTTGAGCCAACCATTTTTCTCAGCGATATAATCTATAATATGCTTGGCTGCATAGTGTGCGTTAATAAGATTAAAGTTTTGTTTCATTCAATTGGAGTATGTGGGAAGGTATTTTATTGTAACATTTTAAACAGTACCCCATGAAGGATGAATCTACTTTAGCAAGTCTAAAACCTGGTTGAACTAATTGGTTCCTATTTCTAGTCCTACAATTTTGTCTTACACCGCTTTTACTGAAAAGATTTAGATGTTTCCTTAAGTACATGATATTTTCCTAGATAATATATATTGACAAGTTACCGCCATGATGTTTTAATATCTTTAAACAGTTCTCTTAGAGAATCGTGCCTACGGAGGCCATATATTGCTGTGATGGGTCTTTTCTGCAGAATAAAAATAGACTCGATATCTGCAGCCCGTTACCATAGTCAAATACTATTGTATTTGACTATGGTAAACAAGATAATAAAAAAGGAACTGAAATCGACTAAGTATAGCCTCGCGGTATGTACATCTGTAAATTGACAGCTTAAACTACTGAACTTAGCCGTCCTGCAAGAGATGTTAAATGAGGACCCCATTGCAGCCTTGAGTCAAGCGTGATCCTCAGGATGTCGTGTCGTATTGTATCGGTTGACGAAGAATTTTGTATAATATTGTGTTTTTTGGTCATTGTTCTCCTATATACTATGACTTGAATGGCGATTGTGATTGGAAACAAAATGACTGATGTCATTTGCAGAGCGAGGTGATGCACTCGCTGAAGAATGAAGAATACTATGACTTATATTTCACATTGAGATGATCTGGTTGTACGAGAAATTATTCAAGTGTGTCTTCCATCGTTGGCTATGCTCTTGATTAATCCATTCCGTCTGTATATTTCTCCATTATTCACAGGCGACCAAGTAATCAACTCCTTTTACAATATAATAAAGCGGAATCATCCCGGAGCGCTCGGCAGGAATTTCATTATTCGTTTTAAGTCTCTCTGGAGGCAAGTCAAGTTAATGGACGATTGCGTCATGGACACGGCCATTTTCTTTTATGAATACTGTAAGTGTATGGTGTATGCCATGTACGCAGTACGAAGGTTTTGATTTAGCCTATGATGACAACCAAATTGATGCAATGATAAAATGTGCAAAAATAAAAGCTGTGGCTGACATTGAATGATTCTCTTAACTCACGCTGATATTAGTTAAAAGCTTCATCCAAATTGAAACGCATTTAGTGAACAAGCAAGATGATGATGATGGTATCTCCATCATCATCAACTTTCTTGTCTTATTATGAAAATAGAAAATTCAATTTTGTCAAAGAAATATTTAACTGAGTTATAAATGTAAAAAAAATAGTGATAGGTGGATTGGATATCACGTAGTAATTTATTAATGTCTGAGACTGACCCTTCAAGAATAATGTTCAATCTATCACCATAGCGCACAACATCTGTGCATATATTATTGATTGTCTTCAATAAAACGTAATTATTTGTTTTGTGTCACTCCCTTCATCATAATGGGCAATGGACTAATGTTCAATCTAGTTCGAATTTCGAGACACTGAGAACTAATTTAATCGTCTATTCTTAGCATACGAGTAGTAGGGTATTTGTTAAGTCTAAATACACTAAAAATAAACAAGAAACACATTTTTATTGCTAAATATTTTTGTAAAACACTCGGCTATCCCGAATTGATGTGAATGCGGTACGTCACTGCGGCACGTCACTATCTCCGCGCACGCACGCGTGATTTTCTGAATAACAGTATTGAGTCTTAACCTGTCGAGATAAAGATGATTCAAAGAATACACGTCGAAGTTGTCACAATGGTCACGTCACTAGCGGAAAATATGCGAACAACAAGTTATTATCCACCTTATGAAATTAGCGATTAGGTTCGTTTTCAATTGGTTGGCGCATAGGTAAGGGTTGTAAACAAGTGGGACGCGCGGGGGTATCGACCGCGCCGCCGACAGAAGTGTCGGAGCGCGCGGCGATGGTTGACGCGCCGCACGCGGAAAAATGCCCGCGCGATGTGCTGGCGCCAATTGTCCAAGTTCCAGAAGACCTTGTCCGTCACGCTGTTCTACCTGACGGTATACCTGCTGCTGTCGTACGCCCTGGCGCCGGACGCCTCCGTGAGCTTCGTCAACGACGAGCTGCGGATCGGAAACAAATATGTGTTCATGTTCCTCGTGTCGCCGAAAACACCGGTCTTCTCGGACACTGACGGTGCTGCAGTGTTCACGAGCAGGCAGTGCGGGAGATGTTTCATAACGAACAACAAGGGGCTGCTGCCGATCAGGGAGTACGATGCTGTGCTAGTGTTCGGAGAGAGAAGTCTGCTGTCGCAAACAATGGCGGTCATGGATCCCGGGAAGAGGTATCTGATTGAAGCGCATAAGCGGTGTGTGAGGAACAAGCTGAGAGGTTGTATGCGAGAGCCGCGAGTGACGTCGTTCAGCAGCCGCGAGACGTACGACCTGTGCGGACTGTGCCGGAGGCTGGTGGAGGAGCGACACAATAGTCTCATGTGATGGATTGCCTTGTTAGGTTAAGAGAGGATGGTCTCCTCGCCACTCGCCGGGCCTGCGAAGGTCTGCCAAACGTTACGCTAGGATAAGATTGGTGCTTTGTAATCTCAGATGTAGTTGGGTCGCAAACCATTGTTGTTGTGTGTTCAGGTTTAATATTTTATCAAAAACTTTTGTTGTTAAGTGTACTCAGAGTTTATTCGTATATGATATAGTGAGTGTCAAATGTATGTAGATGTATTTTTTATTTATTCAGTGCCATCCGGGAACAAATCTCATATACTTAAAGTATTATGTAATGTTTGAAAGAAAATATTTATGTTGTACCTATCAGCTGTTTCTTTTATATCAAACAAATCTGTGTGTCGTAATTTCGTAAGCTTTTTTCTCAAGAATATTGATCGCATCCAGTTTGTCCTGACTCTCCACAGCGGCGCAAAAACATTTTTTCTTTTCTTTTGTTCGGAATCTCTGTGCTTGCCAAAAATCTCCGGACGCTCTATCTATACCGACAGTCAAATCGTTCACAGAAAATCCTAACAATAGCAATGGGTATAGATTAATTGGGTGATTAAGTTTAAGTTAAATAACATTTTAACATGAATTTTTCCTCAAGTGAGATTTGCTAGTTTTAGTTAGACGGAGTTTCCTACTCGCAGACCACAACGGATGTCCCTTCCCGAGAGCACTTGCATAATTGTTACGTTAATAAAATAATGACTTAAACTTATAGGTGGTTAAAAATTACAATAACTAATAATATTAAAAACCCACCGTTATTTTAGTAAGGAAAATCAGAGCTGAGTACACATTGTTGACCTATATTCTAGAGAAATTAATAGAACCAAGTACCTTTCTCATGTAGGTATTTCATTTATGTTAGATACTACTAGGATCATATTTGATTGTGATATCAATTATCCATCCGATAAGAAAATAATGAAATCATTTTCAGTTTCACTTAGGAGCGCCGTTGATAGAAATTATTTTATAATTTAATTATTTTGTTGCCGTATGCAACTACCTACTAGGCTTATATTGCGTGTATTGTTTATTAACTAACACGTTTATAGGACCTCACCTAACCAAATGTAATCATTGTCCTCATCACTCCAAATATCCGACTGCTGGACTTCGACGCCACCCAAACGATGCACTAAAGCTAATCATGAATTTCAGCTGCAATAACCGATCGGGAGCATTATGACCATAGGCATTTTGTAAACAAGGTTACAGCAATGACTAATCGCTTAAAATAATCCGTGTAAGTGCAGACTGGCGTTACATTACAGTCTGCAACAGTAACTCCCATCGGGTCGTAGCCGCGCGTCCTTCACGGGCAAACTATTTATATCGCATTTATTTTCTTTAGCTATGGTCTGCATTTTTATCAATTTTTGTGCCGTTTCTATTAAAAACGTAAGAATTATAAGCGTGGGTAATGGAATTTCCATGCTACAAGGTTTATACAACTGCTATGTTCTATAATATTATAAATAACCTATTCTATTACCTACTAAGAGTTATAAAATGTCTAGACCACTTCCCAGTCACAGTTTCATCAGAGTCTCTTCGAAATATCATTAATCATTTAATTACATTACTGAACATAATGCCTGTATCAGTCGTGCATTCGGGTCATCCGGGTCATCTGGGTCATCCCGGAGAGTCCTCTGCCAGGACTATAATAAGAACACCCACATACCGACACGTAGCCCGTTATGTTAAACGTCCCATGTAGGTGGCGATAGGACGAGCCTACTTCCAATAGCCGCCGATCACAATCCAGACCGGCGACGCTGCTGGTGGTACTGACAAATACCTCATTAAAATAATGTAACATAACATAACATCACGCCTTGTTTCCCCGAAGGGTTGGGCAGAGGTGTTCTTGTAGTAGGTAAGTACACCCACATTTCGCCAGTTATGTAGTCCGAGTAAAATAATGTACCTACTTTTAATAATTTAGTTTAATTATGTTCTTTGAGCTTCATCATCATGATCATTTCAGCCGAAAGACGTCCACTGCTGGACATAGGCCTCCCCCAAGCACCACCACTTCAACCGGTTCTGTGCTCCCCGTATCCAGGGGATACCTGCGACCTTCACAAGGTCATCGGTCCACCTTGTTTGTGGGAGACCTTCCAGCGCTACGTCTTCCGGTATTTGAGTTTGCGTTTACTTAATTATTTGCAACCCTTGGATCTCATACATCAAGTCAGTCTCAGCCGACCGCTGTCGGAACCTGAAACTTACATAGAAGTTAAAGTGTGGGAAACTCAAATTGAATGAAAGAAAACTTCTTACAATACAATACAAACTTGGTATAACAAAGTTCGACGAATTATGACAAATGAAAATATGATGGGAAACAAAAAGAAACAGGGTTTTCTTTAAATTTAGGAACAAGTAAGAATAGTTCGTCTCTGTTAGTAAGATCAGGTTGAATACCAGAGCGGTTATTCTCGTATTTTTAAGAAAGTTCGCATCTGTCAAAAATATCTCTAATTTCCCAAATTTTTTGACATTGATTGTCACTGCAATGAGATTTTGAACGTTTTTAATAACGTATTGAGCTGTCATTACAAGATGTGGGATTTTAAATAGCGCTGTAATCATACAGGAACCAAAACACTGGACAATTAAAAATAACAGTTTCTTTACATAAATAAGTATAATTTACTTTTGTATAAGAAAATGTGCACAGTGGCGACTCGATTGTATAGTATAAAATCTGTACCCTAATTGCGTAACTTATTTTCGTAAACAATTTTGCCTAATTTGTTTCTTTTTGACAGTTCAACAACATTCATTGCGTTATTTACGTTGTTGAGCAGATTTTTTTTCCCAACTTATGAAGCAATGGATTAGCATCTGTTTCAAATCGAAATAGATTGTAATTGTGTTGTATACGCAATTAGCGTACTGATTCATAGACAAAGAGCTGTGCTAGTTGTAAAAATAGGTTCAAGTTTGCGCATTTCTGTGTTTGTTTGATGTTCGACGTCGAGTGAGAATATAATATAAATAAAAAGCCAGAATGTGAACTATTTTCCTACGCCAGTCACATGCGTGTTATATATAAATATAATATTACAACTTTTTCCTTGTTTTTCTTGTGGTTATTCTTGAAAGAATGGTATGATGCATCTGGGACCGAGATGCATGATACCAGTCTTTTAGTGTACCTAGATCCTTGGTACATACACAAAAAATGGACCATTATCCACTTGTAGGTATTTTGGACAAAACATTACATAAGCGTGTGCTCGATGGGATTTCCCTTTGGCAAAAATGCCGAACTTCAATACCAACTTTCATATCCTATTTAACCCGTTTAGGGAATGAATTTACAAAAATATTTCCTTACTGCTGACCTTTCTTGTATAAAGAACTCTTGCACAAATGTTCATGTTTCTAGAACCAGTGGTTTAACATTTTAAAATTACAGACTCAACAGTAACTTCACTATTCTAAGATTCACAACGCGACAGCAATCGCCTTGGTGGCTGTGTCAATGACAGGCGGTGACAGCTCCTGGAGTGGTCTGTTGGCATACCGATATCGTAAGGAAAATATTTAGTTGTTCGTGGAAAACCTCGGTCGGTACAGTATCTATATCTGTAGCAAATATAGCAGCCGACTTATGTTTCAACAAACACGACAAATATTATAAGTACAATAAGCGCCTTTTTTGTAAGCTAACTAGACAAGTCCATTAATTATTTAACACTTAGATTAATTTTAAACAAAGGGTACATAATTATGTTACTTTATGCACAGGTGTAACTGTAAAGTGTGATTCCCAAAACAACATTTTTTCACAATTCCAAAGAAAACATAAAACCTGATTGAAAAATGTTCATGAAGGACTCAACGTCGGGTGTGTAATATATGGCATAATAACAGATACTATAATATCACTTGAAATAACGTTCACATGATATAATTTTCATATGCTATAAAAACAAATAATTTAATTTCATGTGATCTACTGTTATATTTCATATAACCTTCTTTTGCTCTAATAACATTTATTATAACGTTCAATTCATATAATTTTCAGTTTGTATAATACTCTTTTTATATAAAGTTCAGTTGACCAAATTTTCATATTTACTCATTTTCAGCCAAAATTCTGTAATGAATAAGTAAATATCAGGAAACATCATACTGTTATAACCTCATCTAACCCAAATGATTCAAGAACAATAAAGAGGATCTTGCGCTCGGCGGCCGCTGCCGCGGCACTCTCACTGTTCTAACCTAACCTAACCCAAATGCTACCCAACCCAAACCCAACTAACCTAACCCAAATGCTACCCAACCCAAACCCAACTAACCTAACCCAAATGCTACCCAACCCAAACCCAACTAACCTAACCCAAATGCTACCCAACCCAAACCCAACTAACCTAACCCAAATGCTACCCAACCCAAACCCAACTAACCTAACCCAAATGTTTGTTTTGAATGTTATAAGTAACTGAATATTACACTAATTGAATATTAATTCAAATGAGCATTATAGAAAATGTTCATTATACCATATAAAATTAGGTAAAATGAAATTATGTCAATAATTCATTGTATCATTTCATCGCTATATTAAAAAAAAATGTATATTATAAATGAAATTAGGTCATATGATCATTACAACTTTTGTCATTATTTCAAACGTTACACACCCCCCAACGTCGTAGATTCGATCCCAGGTAGGCACTTTACTTTGAGTAATCATTTCATAACCGCTGTTCACAAAACTTTTTTGACTCTCAAAACAAAGACATGTGACATCTACCAACCCGTACTGAGCCTACGTGGTGAATTATGGCCTAGTCAGGCCTGAAGAATGAAAAAGCTTGAGTAGAACCTACTTCCTAATCATAAAACAAAATCAGCCGCCATCAAGCCCTTGTGCTAATAAATCTCCGTGTCAAAGCTATCGGATGAAGACGTTACACAAGTGTTGGCTCCGTGCCTGCTCCGTGCCTGCTCCGTGCTTGCTCCGTGCCAGCTGCAGGCACTTTTTGTAAGACCACGTAATCGTCTGCAGCGTGTCTCGCATTATCTGAAACTGACCAAGCTTAGATTGATTAACACAACGCTTTCAGTAGGTACAGCTGTATGTAGGCACAGATGACATAATGTAGGGAATAGCTGTATATTTTTTTTGTTCGTTATTGGTCCCGTGGGAAAATTTGTTCATTTCCATGAGTAGGCTTCACAGTATGACCCGCCACTGTGCAGTTCTATTAACTAACTGTGGATGCATCGCTATGTCATGAAAATGTGGAAAGCGGAAAACCGGGGGTTGTCATTTTGCAATATGATTTGAGAAAGGCAGTTTTGTTCATCACAGTTCAGGAGTTCAATAAAAGAAAGATGTAAGTTTAAGTATGTATATAAGTTTTCAATTGACACATAAAAATAAAAATACCTGGTCGACCGAACTCTGCGCGGGGGAAAATAGATAAACATATCGTCCAAGTATACATATATATTTTTATATTTTTTTCAGATATGAGACCTAGCTAGATCGATTTTTCGTCCCCGTAAATAGGGGTTTACGGGGACGAAAAATCGATTTAGATAAAACTTAATGACTGTGATGATAACACACACTAATGAATTCTTTTCACAAAACTTCAAATATTCTGACGTACCTAGATTTTCCTTGAGTGATAAACGATATTAATTTTTTATTTGGATTTTTTTAAACACTTTTACACGTCAATAATATTTTAAGAAATTATGAGGTCGGGTGTGTCTTATCCGCCTACTTTGAGAAGAAACAGCGAAGCAAACTCAGAGGTCAATAATGTCTAGAGTCTAAACTCTAGACATTATTGACATTATTGACTGTGAGGACCATGGACTATACCGGGTTGGTATGGTCCAGGGCCCGCGTGGTGGATTTTGGCCCACTCCCTTGCACAGACAGAATGCCTGTGCCCAGCAGTGGGAATTTTATAGGCTGATTATGCGCATTATGCATATTTATGTGAGGATCATAGACATAATTTTATATTTCTATGGTGAGGACCATGCAGATTAGTGATTGAAATGGTCTTTTGAGAAAAAGTTTTTCTTTACCGTGACGCAGTGTCTCAGCGAGCCTTAGAAAGTGCATAAAGAAGTCACGTGGTACATCTAGGTTTGGAACCCGGAAGATGTTGTTTAACAGGTTCGCTAATAGTGCTGTAGGTACCCAAGTACAATGGCGTGACCTACGACGCGTAGGTACTCTTAAGAAATGCGCGCTAAGTAGGGTCAATTACAGCGACACTGTGATAATTGTTTAGTTCGTAAGTGGCCGCATACCGAGATGCATAGGACACTTCTTGGTATTTTAGGGCTGAATATTTTAATTGGTCATTTAAATCCACATAAAGGCTCGTGCAGACTAGCGCGACACCGGTAATTGATACCGTGAAGTTTTCTTAGAAATTGTTTTGTTAAAGTTACGTCGCGCTGTTGCGTCGCGCCAGTCTGTAGGTACGAGGCTTAAAGCTAAAAACACAACTAAATCATAGGATGACATTCCATTAAACGGGTGTCATAGCACCAAATGACTGGCGGTTTTGGGAACAGCCTAAATCGTGGTCCGTAATTATTCATTAAGTAAATAGATGACGTGGCTATTACCATACAGAAATGCAGCTCTGTTAAATGTTGAATACGTAGACGTAAAACCTGAAAGATACCGTGACATCAAGAAAAAATTGTAGAGTAAGTCCATGTGATGTATTATAACTAAATATATAATATATATTATAACATATATTATACTTTTAACGTAGTGTACTCCATCATCTCACGGCCGAATGACGTCGCGTCGCCAATCAATAGACATTATAGATACGTCTTTAATTAAATACTTTCCACTACTATATATTAGCTATAGGCTGTATACCAAGTTATTTTTAAAATAGTCTGGAAATATAGTTCAGACTGAAAAAATGTAATAATCCCCACTGTTTTGCCGGCTGCCGAAAACTTCTCTAATTTCGTGCTGAAATCGAACCATTGTTGAAAATGACATGCACAATGTGTTGGAGTTTAGCAAAAACAAATCGATCCTACTTCAACACTATACTCTTTCTCTCTCTAACTCATAAATATTACTTTTTACTATCCGAGCCCGTCCTTAACCACTTGATGAAATCCTTAGTTTCTCATAGTGACTGTACTATACTTTTAGCCTTGTGCAGGATCACACGTCTCACATAATACTAGTAAAACACACCTTCCAATATATAAAGAAAAGGATAATAAACGTATTATTGAAATCCTTAGAACGGTCTTTATTTTAGTGTCCAACCTTAAATCCTAACACAATGGGCACTAAATAACTAAATATGACATTAATCATATAAAAACAAACAATGATTGTGCAGAAGTAACACGAGCTAGTTTACAGTTCAAACCCTTACTCACAAGACTTATCGTATAATGCACATGCTATCAGTGCCCTTCAAGTGTTTCATTGTAGGTATTGTACTGTTTATCACATGTGCATAATCTTGTAAATAAGAAAATATTGAAAAAGTAAAGTTGCTACAGAAGGTCTTACTTGTTTGTTACAAATCTTTATTTACTTCAGGATTGCACAGTTTATTTACGGACTATATTTTTCTATCGAAATATTTTATCGCAAGAAATACAAGATAGCTACTAACAAGGAAACGTTCTCTTGAGACTGTGCCTAATTGCATTCACAGATTTTGGAAAAATGGTAGTCAGCAAGATGTATTAGTGGTCGATATCTATCAGCATTTAAGTTCTTTCTGACACTCCTATTTACTTTCTTCCTAGCATTCATTATGTTTTTCACACATACGTGCATCCTATCTTTTCCTCTTTTCTTTTAGAACAATACCCGAACACCCAAACTAAAATTAGATCAGGTAAACGCCCAGCTGAAAAATATTTTAATAATAGTATCTACAGTCAAGGAAATTATTTGTTTATCAAATTGACTCCCTGCGTTAATCTCCCGTGTTTTAGCCATTTCATTCAACTGTCAAATAATGATAATTAAGATTCGAATACACGGGAAATTTAAGCTGGTAGTCAATTTGCTAAACAATTAATTTCCTTGACTTTACAAGCTCCGTGATATTCAAAATAATAATATTACTCATTTGGTTAACAGATGAGTGAAGGTCGATGTCAGACTACATCTTAAGCGCGGGTCACACTGGGAGCAAAGCTAAGTGCGTTTAGCTTCGCTCATGTGCTAGCACGTCTTTTAGTAGTTCGGTTCATAGTTCGCGCTGTGAACCGAACTATGTAAACACGCGGTAGCTATGTGAGCTAAGCGAAACCAACTTAGCTTCGTTCCCAGTGTGGCCTCGCTTTAGACTACGCATCTGTTAGTAAAATTGTCTGTATTTTCAGGCAGACAGTAGACATACATAATAATAATTTGTTGCCCGAAGTAAAGCTGAATATTAAAGACGATGATTCCGTCGTTTCTTTGATGTTCGCGAGTTTTTGGCAACGAGCACATTATTGACGAGTTATTGTTTTGTCTACTAATCTTTGACCTACGTTTAAAGAAGTTTATAAAAAAATCTACGCCACTTCAAAATCGAAATTTATCGTCATAATTTCTACGTTAAGTAAGTACTAGTATTTGTATGAAACCCTCCAATTCGACTACATACTCGTATTCTAGTAACAGAAGGGGCTCAATCAATTGATGGTCACTGTGGTACAATTGGAATTGTTTGTACTTCTGACCTCCAGTTCGCACAATCTAACACCTTAGCCGGTGGTCTAATAGTAGGGAACTCCTGAAAAGTAACGTCTAAATTCCTGTATTAAACCTTATCAGCCCGTGACGGTCTCTACAATAACCGACCACAGTGCCATAGTTAATCACGACGCATTGATGATCGCAGAATGTTACCAGCTGCTCATCGACTCCATCTAGTTTATTTTATATTTCTTGTAAAAGTGATTCCGATATTATATTTACGGAATAAACAATCGGCTCGATGCTGAATTGGCGACTAGAGACGTTACGAATGTCGTTTTACCGGAACCGGAGTCGGAGGTTTTAAATTTGATTGATTGGGGTCGGAACCGGAATCGGAACCGGAGTCGGAGGCGGAGGTAGAAGATAGATCACACTATATCACATTAATATTTTAAAGGCGAAAGTTTGTGTGTGTGAATGTTTGTCTCTTCTTCACGCTCAAACGGCTGGACCAATTTGGATGAAATTTGGCACACATATATTTTATAACCTGGATTAACACATAGGATACTTTTCATCCCAATATTCCCACAGGATCGAGACTTACGCGAGTGAAACTGCGGGGCGCAGCTAGTAATATAATATAATATTATAAAGGCGAAAGTTTGTGAGTGTGTGTGTATGTTTGTCTCTTCTTCACGCTCATACGGCTGGACATATTTGGATGAAATTTGGCACACAAATAGTTTATAACCTGGACTAACACATAGGATACTTTTCATCTCGATATTTCCACGGGATCGAGACTTATGCAGGTGAAACCGCGGGGCGCAGCTTTTTTTTGGCTTCATCTTGAAATTAACTTATCACAACAATCAAACTAGTTAATACACCGTTCTTCACTTAATTTAATAAATTAACGTGACGCGTCCGACATACACAAAACAATAAACGGAGACTACGAGCGCGACCGTGTATAAAAATTACCCGGGCGATAAGAAAATGTTTACCATGCATGTGATCGAAAAGAGCGTTTTCCTATCAGCCAAACTGGGCGGAAAGTGTCACTTTTTTTGACTAGTGCTTTTACTTTTCTGTTTTTTTTTTAATTTTTAACTCCGTCGTCAGCCCGACGCGACGCAAAGTGTTTTTATTATTATTATTTGAGAAAAGTTTTACTAATTAGATGATGATGACGACGATGACGATGGCGTCAGTAGTGATGACGATGGCGATGGCGATGACAATGGTCGAATTCGAAGTCAAAACCGAAGCCGAAGTCGAAGTCAAAGTCAAAGTCTAAAGTCCAAAGTCAAAAGTCAAAGCCAACGTCAAAGTGTGGCAAATGCGATGGCGATAATGAAGAATATTATTTATATTATTTATGTACGTCAAAATCAAATCATTTATTTCAAATAGGCACTTTTGTACGTCAAAATTGACAAAATAATAGAATTGCCCCTTTCAAAAGGTAGTTTTCGTATGGAGAAGAATGGGCAAGAAACTCCACCGTTATTCTTTTAATGTTTCCAAGATGTCAGATGTTAATGTTACACATCATATGCGACTACTGTAAGGTTCGCTAGTTTTTTTATTTCCTCGCACAATGCATAGTAAAACGTTGTATGATACACGTGCGTAAGATGATTTCCGCACTTACAGCATAAATAACTACTGTACGCGCTCTAGTCACGAGTATCGCTGCGTTTCGATCTTCGGGAGCTATAACTCCGATTCAAAATTATCACAGACGAAGTCGGAGTCGGAGGTATAATATTAATCGGAAGTTCCGACCTTCCGGAGTCGGAATCGAAGCTCCGTAACACCTCTGTTGGCGACGAAAAGTGTGTGGGTTCGAAATCACAATCCACCTTTTTTTTATTTGCCCCCAAAGGTATCACCCATATTCAAAATTCTTTTATTTACGTTACACGTCCATGTTTGGGTCACAGAAATACATTATATGTACCAAATTTAAATTTAATCGGTCCATTCGATTCGGAGCAAATTGGCTGTGACAGACGGATTGACAGACAGACACGCGAATGATCCTATAAGGGTTCCTTTTTTTGAGGTACGGAACCCTAAAAACAAAACATTGTAAACTAAAGTAGTCTTTAGGTTATGCTACTTTCGAACCCAAACAACGAAGATTATAAGACCAATTCAACTCTTATTATATGTGTCTTCAAATTAGATCTTAGTTGTGATGCTAGACGCAATATTCTATAGAATTTGAACCATATAGCATAAACCATTAAGTTCATTATCGCACAATCACAAGCAGCTATTAAAATGTATCACGGAATTATGGACGTGCGATATTTTTTTGTTAATCCACCCTTGGTTATTTTTATTCGACTTTCAAAAAGGAGCAGGTCCGCCGATTTATCCTTCATTTGTGGACCGATTTTGAATATATTTTTTTTTTGAAAGTGTATGCTCTGAAGTTGATCCCATATAAATTTTATTAACTTTGCTTGGGTGGTTTTTGAGTTAGCTACAATAATACGTATTTTTTTCTCACTTAGTATGTAGATGATATTATTATGATAAGTTCCTGTCACTACTGGTAGCAGGTAGTGGTATTCGAATGTGTGTGGGGTAGGTACAGTCAGCGTCAAATAGTTAGTGACACTCAGGGTATTCAAATAAATAGACGCAACCAAAAAGTCAATAATATCGGTACAAACTAAGTTGTCTTATTGTTGTCAACAATATAGTCGCTCAAAAGGTCGAGACGTTTAAAACGTCATATAGATCGGTTCAGTCAAACCGCCATAAATATGGTTACAGTCATCCCGCCATTGGTATCCAAGCATTATAAGTATTCAAAAATATGGAACACATTAGAAAAATAAACTTTACGGCTTTATATAATATTAATAAATATTATTTCTCACGTCGACATTTCACAAAATCAAATGGATAGAAACTTCTGCTGTCCTTTTCATTTTAAGCATGACGTCTATGACGGAATTTCTATGTAGCGGTGCACACATTCAGGTACGGTTTTGTCTCCAGAAGTCCAGTTAGCCATCGTGCGGTGCGGAAGAACGTGGTGCTGATTAATTGTCGAAAAGTATCCCGTATGTTTATGGAACATAAACTTTTGACAAAAGAATTGCTAATAGAAATTCGTCATCTCCATTCTTTTTTAAAATATTTTTAATTTCATAAGCGTTCTTCGATACAATCGCCACAAGCTCTGGCACACGACTGGAGAGCGTAGAAACCGAATACAATTAATCGCCTGTATGCGGTACTCGTCCGATCGGGTTTCCGAATTGGAGAATCGGATCAGGTACCTGACATGTGCGGCCACCCTTACATGCTAGTTTATTTTTCTAATGTGTTCCATATTTTTGAACACTTATAATGCTTGGATACCATTGGTGGGATGACTGTAACCATATTTATGGCGGTTTGACTGAACCGATCTATATGACATTTTAAACGTCTCGACCTTTTGAGCAAATACATTGTTGACAACATTAAGGAAACTTTGTTTGTACCGATATTATTGACTTTTTGGTTGCGTCTATTTATTTGAATACCCTGAGTGTCACTAACTATTTGACGCTGACTGTACCACAACTAAAAAGTGAAAAATAAAAACTTTTTACTTGTAGTCTTTTTGTTTGTAGTCGTGTTGCATTTTCAACCTTAACTACAACAAGATAAAAATTAAAATCGCTTAACAACATGATTGATCGACTTGCTCGAAGGAGTATTCCAATTCGCAATAAGGTTCAAATTTGCTATTATTCAGGTTCGATAATGTTGGCCACAGACTGTAGGTACCTATTGCATGAAGTGAAACCTCAGAGTTCTTCTCCGGTACCTACGCATGTTACTTTATTACAGACTGTGCGACAGTGCGTATAGTAGGCAGCAACACTATGGTCAGATAAGCTTTACTGTAGCGAATGTTTACGAGCATATGTTCTATATTTCTCTAATTTACAGATTAACAAGATTAACCTATCTGGTTATTATGGCGATTATAGTTTTATTATAGCTTACATGTTTTCGATTTCTAAATGGTGGAGCTAGAGATAACTGAAGCATGTTAATGATGAAACGATCCCCATTTGATCCGGGTTCTGCTGTTTCCATCATAAGCTGCGAGAGAGTCCTACCAAAGATTCAGACCCTCGGCCTCGCGAACAAGAGGCAGCAATGGTCCTGTTACTGGATCAACATATCAATGTAATATTTCAGGCCAATGAGAATGACCTTTACCGATTTCTACTACCGGGAAGTAAAATATTAAAAAAATGGGTCGGTCACTTAATAATTTACAAAGATAAGGAATCAATAAATTAGTGTTGATATAATTGATTGACAAAAAATGTAGTTTGTAGCACCGATTTTAATTCACAGCAGTAAAGTCGCATTCAAATCGATCGCTGATAGCGACGGTTCTCTTTGACATTGAAAATGAAACTGCTCTACAAATGCAATTTCACAATCCAAACTATTCTAATGCAGTTTCTACTTTTTAAGAGCAGACACAGACAGTGTCTGTGCGCCCAACTTTACAAAGAATATTAGAAAAAAACTTAACATTACATTAGAAAACGCAGCAAGTGAAAACAAGGAACAGCCGATTGGCACACACAGGAACCTTACAACTAGCACATCCGAGTTACGTCCATACGTCATCGCCTCACTGTCAGGGGCTGCCGACTGAGGCCACTGCAGCCAGTTTCCCTACATCCCCGGTGTCGAAAGTGCAGGATGTGTGCGCCTGCACATCGCCGTGCACTTCCACTCAAGATTGGCCAACGTAGCTGGCTGTACGTTGTTTTGATAAGTGGCTTGAAGATGAAGCTGAGTTTTTTGAGGTGGGGTCCTTTTAACAGTGTTCTGCTGTGTGTGCGTTTGTTCGATAATTTGTGAATTTGTGTGTGGTGGATTACGGCTTTTCCCTTTCAGAGAGACGAGGCCTGTCCCAGCGGAGTGCGCAATTTAGGCTGACTATGTTGTGTGATCGTGCTAGTTTGGTCCTATCCCGTGAATGTCGGGAAAGGAGATGGCATCTTGGTTATTATGAGATTGCATGCAGGTTATGTCAATATTGAATGCGTCAGGCACTCGTGAAATCGTAAGGCCGTTAAAGATTATAGCCAGTCAGTTTAGTTACAGTGAAAAGTATTTCACAATGTACACATTCGGAGCAGAGATACAGCTGGGCACCAAACGCTGACAGGATTCTTTGTACTTAAGAAATTGTTAAGTCATCTCTGATGGTAAATGTCAAATCCTTGGTTTTGCATATTTTTTTCATAATTAATATAATATATAAATCCATCTAAGCCTTAGTCTGGTGATTAAGTATTCAGGAGGAAACCACTTCCTCGTTCAACTTTTTTAAATGCTAGAAACTTAGCAATTCGATTTCTATTCGATTCGTAAAACAGTTGCCTAATACAAGTTTAATGATAATCGGAACTGATGTAATTTAAAGCATTTCAAGTAGCTTCGATTGTATTACCTAGAGTTTTACATTTGAGGTCAGTTCACACCAACACGCTCGTACATATTCGTTTTTACGAAAAATACTTTAACGATAAATGATTATTAAAAATAAAATAAATAAAAACTTTTTAATTCAGACTTTGAAATCCCTAGAATGTTAGTACAGTAAAACTTATGAAACTAGTGTTAGTAATAAAAAAACTATACCTAGGATGATGGTAGATAATAATAGTTTAGATTCTAAACTACACATACTTTGTTCTAAACTTTAGAACAAAGTATGTTATATAGTTTGTACGAGTATCTATTTACAATTTTTTCAGCTACGTACGACAAAAATCAATATTTAACAAAGTTTAGTTATCATTGTTTTGAATCTGTTTGAGTGAAACAAGATTACTTTCAGACGCAATGTCAAGGGCGGCCGATCAAGGTCGCGACACGAGATAAGGGCTGAATCTTACTTCTGACCTTTTCTTAAACTCGTTCGCAGTAACTAAGCTAGGGCACCCCACCACATGGGTTAGGTTAAGTTAGTTTTTAGGACACAAACATAAGAATTATTGGATGGTCACAAAAAATAGGCACATTTATTATATTAGAGTGTCCATTAATATTTTTAGGAAATGAAAATGTGGATTATTTGGGGTTCGATTAAATACATGCAGTTCAAATAGCTACAAATCATTCACTGATCCTTCCTATCCTCAGCAAGGTATTACCGACTTACGTGCTTCTGCTGGTAGCGTCTACCGATGCAGACCTGTTCTCCAAGGCGACGAGGACTAAGGCAGATGAGAGGGATTTGAGAAACAGTGTCTTTGACTTCATAATCATCGGAGGAGGCACGGCCGGGTGTGTGCTGGCGAACAGACTGTCTGCCGTCTCTGATTGGAAGGTAATGCCCTGGTTCTTATATGTATTTGATAGGCTCGCTCTGTTTTCTACTTAGCCTGATGGTAAGTAATGATGACTTAGGTGATTGTCCACGCTTAAATCAGAAACCTACTCCGATCATCATCCGTCAACGTTTAGAAAATGATTTGTTATCATGGTAATACAAAATTGGCAAGTACTTTTATGTTTATAACAGCTCTATATTAAATCTCATCATCGCGTGTTCGTATTACCGGAAATAGACGATGATTCCCGAAGCGCATACTTTTCTTGGGATATCTATGAATACCTAACTTACTTATTTACTCGAGACATAAAGACTTTCACAAGGAGTATGTAAGGATCATAGCAGGTGATGTTCTTTTATTTCTGCCTACCGCTGGGAATAAGGCGTGAGTTTATATATATGTATGAAGACTTTCAGTTCATAACTATGTTTAGAAGTAGACTAGACTCGCTCCCGACCGACCACTATCTTACTGAAGGTAAATAATGCCGCCGTCGACGATGGAGTTTGTACCTGTTCACTCGACACTTAAAGGCTCGCAGGTTTATAGTTAACTGATAGCTTTTGGTATTTTCTGTCAGAATATTCTGGGTCTTTTGACGTTTTTCGGGATTGCCCGACTGATAACGTTACCAATTATCGAATAATCCGAAACAAACACAGAACATGCTATCGGAGCAGATATTCCGTTTTAGAATGACCTTTTTTTTTCAAGTGTGTTTTAATTTACAAATGTTAATTATAGATACCGGGAAAAAAAACTGTGAAATAATTTCCTACCTGCATAGGTACCTACGCAGGTAGAAAACAATCGGTTCATTATAATATTTGGTATGCGAATTATAATTTTTAGTATCTTCCTCGGCTTGCTTTTTAAGTAAAAAGACTATAATCGTATCTTATCAAAACTATGATATCAACAATATTCCTTGAGACACAGCACATGTTACGGTTTATATAAAACATACATACGTGCATAAGTACACGCTTTTTTCTGTAGGGGTAGGCAGAAACTACGCTACAATATGCTACAAGTCTTCCTTCCTCATTTTAATTCCACGTGGATATGAAATGATGCAGGTTAATATAATTTTAATTAAATTAAGTAGGTAACCAGTTACCATTTAATACTGTTTGCCTTTCTGTACTCTGTAGGTATAAAGTGTTCAAAGTTATAATTAACCACTTCATTAAAAAATTACCTACCGTTATAGACTTTCTATCTTCTATCAAAATCAGTACTGGGTACATTATTTGTTAAATAATTTCCAGTCAGACCTTGATACTTGATTACTACAGATTTAGAATCTGTGGCCTTACTGTACCTAGCTACTTATTATAATGAAGAATACCTCGTACTGACGTGGATCGGTATTATACGGTGGCTTGACATCGATGCACAACTTGTTACCATGGATTCCGTAGATCATTCCAAACCGCCCTGTGTTGATATAAAAATTGCTCTTCCATACATTTTAACCGCGTAGGTACTGCACTTTTCTATGAAATAGCTATTTTTTTAATTTAAACCTACGAAAAAGAGGTCCAGGATCTAATAGTGCTGAATTCATGGATACAGTTAGCGCGTCGATGTCCCTGCCGCGCCGCCCTGTACGTAGGTACCTATAATTCTTCTCCGACTTGTTTATGTTTGATGGATCGGACAAAGGCTCGTGCAGACCAGCGCGACACGCGACGCGACACAAAGGCACTTTAATTTATAATTATACTATAACATCTACAATGTATATCAATACATAGGTATACAACGTGTAACATTAAATGCGCAAAACCTGAAAATTGTTTGATCAGAATAACGAGCAGAATCAATTGAACCACTTTTTAAAATAGGTCACATTTTTCAAAAAATCTTCATTAAAAGCGTTGCCGTGTCTATTTATTTATAGGTCAAGCCATCACATTCGCAAACCCGCCAAAATAGGTAAACAAACACAAATTGTTGTCGACCAATTTAAATTTTCTCATACGCGGGTTAATAATAGCTTTTATTTCAATGCAAATATGAATCTTCCGAACTGAAACAGCACATAAAACCTTTACAATTTTTTTAATGATTTTTTTTTTCTCTGAAATAGGTCAATTGAATTAAAAATCAGTTGGGGTGTCTGAGGTTTTGCGCATTTAACGTTACACGTTGTAGATATAGAAGTTGACATTAAGAATCCCCATTCCAGGTTTTATTACTAGAAGCAGGCGTCGACGAGAACATAGACTATGACATCCCAGGAGTTCCCACGAAAGAGTACCGCCCCATCCTCTGGAACTACAGAACCGAGCGGAATGGCTACTCCTGCCTCTCCAGACCTGGTGGCAGCTGCGAGGTGAAGACCGGCAAGGTGCTGGGCGGGTCCAGCGTGACCAATGACATGAAGTACACCAGGGGAACCAAGGTGGACTATGATGGGTGGCACAGCACGGGAGCTCTCGGCTCTCTGGACTGGAAGTTCGATGGTGTTATAGAACATTTTAAAAGCGTTGAGGATAACGGTGAGTTTTGTTTTGCAAAGTGAATACATGGTCTGCTTGCCAAACACATACATTATACATTCGTTTAGTACCCACAGTAACTTTAGTTTAAATACCAAACTAGAGCTTTATTATCGCAAAGATTTGTTAGCTAATAAAACTTTTGGAACTTTCTGTTTTCAAATTCATTCTAATAGGTAATCATTCGGAGTAGGTAGATTGATTTGGAGTCAATGAACTGGTACGTATATATTAGTATGGAATTATATTATCTGTGGCATGGATATGCCTCCGGGATTCCGGGATTTTGCAATTATTAAGATTTTTTTAAGGAATTTCAAATGTTGTAATGTGTAGAATAAAGAATACATCAATATGAATAAGAAGTGTTTAACCCTTTTGCTGTCTTTTTAATAGTATATAGGTGATCGGACTGCAAGAAAAGGATAGGTATACTATAAAAACAATATAATAATATAATATATTTTAAATGTTTTTCTATCGCATTCTGTAAATTTCTAATGTAGTAGTTTAAAAATCTTTACTTTAATAATATTTGATTCAATTCCGTAAGTACCAAAATGAAATCCCGGAAAAAAGGCTTATCCATGTTATGATTTCTATGAATGACTATTCATGATGTGAGTACGTAAAATCAATGTACCTACCTACTCCGATCACTGGTAATCGACCGTGGTTAAATAGTTTATTAATAAGCTACTTAGTATCACAGTGGAAGGAAAACGATTTTATTATTTGTTCAGTCTAGGTTTATCCTCTATTATTGTTACCGATTATATATTAATTAACATGTTTTTCCGTAGGTTTTAATGATCGACATAAATAATTGGCATCGACTTTACTCATTAGGGCTATGTAGGTACCTGACTGTACCTGACAACAGAAACATTGGATAAATATTTTTATTATTTTTATTTGTCAATTCAATAAAAAAACCCGCCAAGTGCGTGTCGGACCACGCACAATAGAGAGTTTCGTAGTTCAGAAGAATTTATCCCAAGAACAAACTTAACATTGTAGTTGAAAAACATGTTCTCCCTTTATACATTTCAACTGCAAATGTAAGTTTGTACGCACAATATTGAGAGATTTACTATGTTATTTTAAGACCGTAGACTTCCCAGTAATTTATGAGTAAAGAGAATAGTTCTCTGTATTTTTTCAAAATGTTAAAGTAAGTTCAGTTGTTTCGGAGATAAGGAGAGCGGGGGGAATGGCTAATTTTCATAAATTTTCTGAGATCCTAGATCCTAGCTCCCCCCTTTCATTTGATATGTCATACGGTACAGTTAGCAAAACTTTTCTATTTTTTTCTTATTTGTCCCCCCCCCCCATATTCAAAAATTCATTGATTTCCGTTACACGTCCGGGTTTGGGTCACAGAAATACATATTATGCGTACCAAACAACTTAATCAGTTCATAAGATTCAGAGCAAATTGGCTGTGGCAGACGGGCAAACAGACAGACACACGAGTGATCTTATAAGGGTTCCATTTTTTCTTTTTGAGGTACGGAGCCCTAAAAACATGTATTAAATCAGGCTGAAAATCAACACTTTTTGAACAATAAAATTAAATAAGACAGTCCCCGAAACATCCCGTTCTTCACCACTTCCTAGTGCTTTAGCTGAGAAGAAGTGGCGCAACAAAGTCCCCAGCAGCTCAGCTGTCTGTTCAGTTAGAAGAACTTGATTCTTTATAAAACTATGCAAAATAATTCATTACAAAACAAAGAAACAGAAGTTATTTGCCACATCTCAGCTCGGATACACCACATACTAGTGTTATTTTTTTTTAAAATTAACTGTATCGACGGTTAAAAGGAAATAGGGTATAAGCGACAAAAAATTAAATGTTCAGGAGAGCCGTTCAAAGTTTTAAATTTTAGAAAAACTGACGTACTTTTTTCATTTAATTAGGATATCGTAAAAACTAAAACAGTTATAAAATCAGAAAAAAATGGAGCAGTTACCGGTATTTTTAGTTTTAATGATTTGACGCTATTTAAAGTGGTTTTTGTCGCTTATAACAATAGTTTTTAATTTTCCAATGAGAAAATATAGCATAAATTTTAGAAAAACTGACGTACTTTTTTCATTTAATTAGGATATCGTAAAAACTAAAACAGTTATAAAATCAGAAAAAAATGGAGCAGTTACCGGTATTTTTAGTTTTAATGATTTGACGCTAGTTAAAGTGGTTTTTGTCGCTTATAACAATAGTTTTTAATTTTCCAATGAGAAAATATAGCATAAGATACAAATGACAAAATAAAATATTAAATGAAAGAAGCCTAAGTGACATACCGATTTCTCACATCGCAAGGTAAAAGGGTATAAGAGACTAGACAGTTCAATAAGTGTTATAGGAAAAGAAGGATAAGGTACTTTTCACAGTGGTTGTATAAAAGATAGAAGAGCGCAAGAAACAGTCGGCTTTCAAAACAATACCAGGATATAAGACATAAGTGACACACAATGTCGCTTGAAAGCAAGGAAAAGAAGGATAATCAACATTTAGCATTGCGTGAGTCTATGGAAATACGGATGAAAAGACACCCCAAAAATAATGAAGTAGCGTAACCAACACGATTCTTCATCAGGATAACAGCTAAAACGGGTATTACACTACACTGTAATTGGGTCTCTAACTCGTAAAATAGGGTAACGTACCTTATAAGTATTAGGGACAGTGGCGTATTTTAAGATTCGGCGCCCTGGGCCTGTAAGGTTAGCCGCCCCATAAATTAATGGAAAAAGCAAATACTTTTAATTATAAAATAAAATCCAGCTGTGTGTTGATGTCGGCTGAGAACGATATGGTGAATGAAAAAAGTAAAAAGCCCATATTAAGAAATAAACACCATTTATTCAACAGCAGTGATTGCCTAGTGGTGTGACCGGCGGGCTGCCAAGTCATAGGTCTCGAGTTCGAACTCAAGGCATGCACCTCTGACTTTTTGGATACATGCGTATTGTATTATCACTTGCTTCAAAAACTGTGAAGGAAAAGATCTTCAAGACCCGTCGTACAAATCGAAACAAGAAACTCTTGTGCTTCTTTACAGTTCATGGAGGAAAGGTACGAGATGATCTTGCAGTCTTCAGACGATGCGCTTGAATACTGGCGGCTCAATAGACGGATCTCTTAGTCCTTGAAAAGCACTCACTTAAATAACTTAATACGGACCGTATTAAGGACATGATAGAGCGAAACAAGGGCTCCAAGATCTTTGCAAGAGATCTGTCTATTGGGAATAGGCAGCTTGCGATAATGAAGGCCGATGATGGCAGGATTGTATCCGCCAAATCTGAACTATTGAGAGAGATCGAGAGGTTCTATGGACAGTTATACACGTCAACCAGTAACCCCGTTACGAATCTGGCAAACGACTCAAGAGCTAGATTGACCCGATGTTATACCGAAGACATCCCGTACCCTAATTACGTAACTTATTTTTGTAAACAATTTTGCCTAATTTGTTGCATTTTGACAGTTCAACAACATTCATTGCATTATTTATGTTGTTGATCAGATTTTTTTTCCCGCTTACGAAGCAATTGATTAGCATCCTGTTTCAAATCGAAACAGATTGTGATTCTGTTGTATTACGCAATTATGATATCGGACATCAGCTTGAACGAGATTAGGATGGCTCTGAAGCAGCTTAAAAACATCAAGGCGCCGGGTGATGACGGAATTAAGTATGGCCGAACTCTTGAAAGCCGGTACAAAACCCCTTTTTAAGGCACTCCAGAAGCTGTCATACTTGAGGGTAAAACGCTACAGGCATGGAACAGAGATGTGGTGGTACCCTTTTTTTAAAAGGGTCACAATGCCTTCCCATCTTACTTCCGAGCCATGTCTACAAGTTGTTTTCAAGATTCATCACGAACCGTCTTAGGTTTGGCGACTTGCAGCCTCAGTCGGATTCCGTAAAGGCTTTAGTACCGTACACCATATACATACGCTGCGGCAGGTTATACAGAATACCGAAGAGTATAACCTGTCTCTTTGCTTAGCGTTTGTGGACTTACGAGAAAGCCTTCGATTCGATCGAGACTTGGGCTATACTGCAGTCTCTCCAACGGTGCCAGGTTGACTATCGGTACATTGAAGTGGCTTTAAGCTGAAGTGTTCTTATGAAAATGCTACTACGTCACTCCGAACTTCGAAACCTTCTGCAGCCAGGGACAGAGAGACGTTATCTCTCCGAAACTGTCCACCGCTGCACTGGAGGAAGTCTTCATGGTTCTGGACTGGAAAGGGATTTGTATCACATCAATGCCGATTACATCACTCACCTTCGGTTTGCCGATGATATAGTAGTCGTGACTGAGACTAGGAAGGACCTCAGTACAATGCTCGCTGACCTCAGTAGAGCTTCCAAAAGAGTGGGCCTTAAAATTAACATGGACAAAACGAAGGTCATGTCAAATGCCCATGTAACACGAAGATTGGAGACTTGAATCTACACTTGAAATTGTGAACGATTATGTTTACCTAGGGCACTGTCCAGTTCACAGCGTAAATTACGAAAGTAGGCTATAAACAACGTTTGTACTTTTTGAGGGAAAAGCTTAAAAGGCATAAACAACTGAAAGCTCGACACCCTTATGAAGAAAAAAAGCAATACAACAAACCCAAAATAAATCATTTTTGTAAGGGTACAAGCACCTTTATAGCAAAAATTACCTGAAATTTCGTCGGTTACGAAAAATAATACTAGGAAAATGATTTTTATTGCTATATAGGCTATAAACGCCAAAAAAGTTATCGTAGAGCCAAAAAAAAACAGCGCCAAGAGCGGATTATTTTACGTAGGATGGCATATGTAACTCATTTTTGACCAAAATGTCGCTTAGGTACTTCCTTTTTACCGTCGAATGTTTTATGCAAAACATTTATATTCCTTTATTTACAATATAATAAAATATAAAAACATTTAAAAATAAAAAAAATTGTAGCCCACTGGTACTTACCTATCGGGAACAGGGTTAAAGTTACCAGCGGTCAGGGCTCCAGAGAGAGGAACCTTCTAACAATGCGCGCCGTGTCCAGAAGTACCGCTTTCTGAAAAGCGCTCAAGCCCTTAAACCAGCTGCCCAATGAAAGCCTCCTTTAGTGTTGGTCGAGGCTCTTGGCAATTAAAACATTAGCTGATAAGACTATCGGCACAATGATCGCTGAGTCCACATCCCACATATCGACAACCTTTAATGGCTTTCACGAGGTTCCCGTCATGCGGGACCGTTATGTCAATAATCATTGCGCGCCACTCTATTCGATCCACCACCACTATATCAGGCTTATTGGCAACAATTGTCCTATCAGTGATGATGGATGGGTCCCAGTACAATGTGATATTTTCATATTAGAGAACTGGGTCGGGCACATACCTGTAGTACGGCACTTCCGATTCCACAAGACTGTATTTCAGAGCAAGTTGCTAATGGATAATCCTGGCTACAAGGTTGTGTCTATGCAGGTACTCTTCGTTAGCTATACGAGAACACCCGGAGAAAATAATATGTTGGATTGATTCTCCCGGACGGTGGCATGCCCAACAGATGTTCGCAACCATGCCGTTCTTCACAATAAATCTCTAGTATTTGTTCGTCATGATAACTTCGTCCATATAGCACAGACAAAACCTTCGGTTTCTCCAAAGAGGTCACCAAAACGCAGCCAGGCTACGGACGCTAGCAAATCTACATCGGGTCCATGTTGGGCCCGGAAAAATCGTCCGTGAAGCTCCTTACTCTGCCATACTTCCCTGCGATCGTTAGTGTCAAGCACTACAGGCTTACGTCAGTTCTCTTTAGCCAAGGAGAGCGGGATGAGGCCCTTGTCAACCACATCTCGATGCATCCCCACGTGAACTTCTAGGAAATATTCCCTGTGACTGCATATCTCGCGATTGTGCAGGGTATTAGCGTTTAAAAAGCCTCGACCTCCACACTTCGCGGGATATACAATCTCCTTACCGATGACCGTGGGTGATGCATTCGATATTCAGTCAGCAGCGTACAGACCCTCGAATCCTATCCAGGGTGTCGAGTTCGGTCTGAGTTCATTTGTTATTATTAGATATAATTTTTTTGTGATAGGTAGGATTTAGGATGTATATTATGTAGTGTTTTATCTTGGTTTAACCTAATTGTTCCGTCGATTTAGGATTTTCCTGTAAAATAAACCGAGTTTTGAACTGAACTACGCTTTAACACAATATCAATCAAAACTTTGCCATTACATACTATAAATACTCTGTTGATTTAATCGGTTGAATAAGAGCTGAATACATAATATTATCACTATGGTTAGAACAAAGTAATATAATTGGACACATTCGACTAAATAGATTACACACACTCATACACTACACATAAAACACACACAACATTATCTCACTCACTAAATTATCACACCATATGCCTAAAAAAGTCCAAATGTTTAGTTTGTTATAGAACGTAATAACATTTTTTTTTATATTTTGATACCTATTAACATTTCGGTAACACAATGCCACATTACCATCATTCCTTAAATCTTACTATCGTTTTAATTTCTAGGTGACTACGACGTGCTGATGAACTCGCACTACCACTCCCGAGGGGGGGAGATGCACGTGCAGCGCTTTAAACATGCCGACAGATACATGGAGATCTTCACCGCTGGCTTCACGGAAATGGGCCTTCGCACCCTAGACATAAACACCAACGTACAGGAAGCAGTAGTCAACAACCAATTCGCAATATCCAACAATACCCGGCTGAGCACCAACAGCGCCTTCCTCAAACCAGTGAGACAAAGAAAGAATCTGCAAGTGGTAACAGGAGCATATGTGACTAGAATAGTCATTGATAAACAAGAAAGAAATGTAGATGGCGTTATTTATGAAGCGGAGAAAGGGAAAGAACGACTGGCGTACGCTAAAAGAGAAATAATTTTAGCAGCAGGCGCTATCAATAATGTCAGGCTGTTACATCTGTCCGATATTGGCCCCAAAGCTGATTTAAAGAAACATAATATTACACCGATAGTCGATCTCCCGGTAGGATATAACTATCAAGATCAAGTGACCATTGGTGGTCTTGCATTCGTATTGAACGACGTCCCGTTCGTCACTGAAGCCGAAGTAATTAATGATTTCAAAACTTGGTTCCAAAACCGCAGCGGACCGCTAGCTTCTAGAGGCATCGGCCAAGTGTCAGCCTTCATACAACTTTACGAGAACTTCAATGCTCCCGATGTGGAGATCGCTTTAGAAGGTAATTTTATTAGAAGCGATAAATTTATGCTGACTAATGTAAGTGTGCATGCGGCGGAGGAAACGAACCTACCCTTGCCGTACTATAATTTAGTTAATATCAATCCTATATTATTGAGACCTAAAAGCAGAGGAAAGGTTATGCTTAATAAAAGGAACCCCAAATACGGTCGACCGATAGTCCAAGCGAACTTTCTCAAGGAATCCGAAGATTTAGATACTCTTGTCGATAGTATTGACATAGCCCTACAATTACTTGACACGAAAGAATTCAAGAAAACTGATATAAAGTTTGCACCGTTAGACCTCTTCCCTTGCGATAGACTAAGCAACAGAGATCAATGGAATTGTATTGCTAGACATTACACTAAAGCTATGAGTAATCCTGTAGGAACTTGTAGAATGGGAGAAAATAGTACCAATTCTGTTGTTGATTACCAATTGCGGGTGCATGGGATCGAAGGTCTAAGAATTATAGACGCTTCAGTAATGCCTACACATGCTAGAGGTGGAATATTTGTTCCCACAATGATGATAGCAGAGAAAGGAGCTAAGATGATCATTAAAGACTGGAAAGAAAATAACGGTCATTATTACAATAGGCGGTGACAAAAATTAGGTTTAGGCAAATAAAATATTGTATTAATACCAAGTAGTTTTTATTATATCACTAGCTTTTTCAGCTATCATTATAACAGGAGCTGCAGTGGAACCGCGGGTTATTTTTGGCATAACCGACGCATCGACGACTCTCAAATTGCTAACTCCAAATACTCTTAATTTCGTATCGACAACTGAATCAGGATCTTTGGACGTGCCCATCTTGCACGTCCCGGCGTAATTGTGCAGAGGAGTTGAGAAATATTTGATGATACATGACCAAAAATCTTCAGATACGCGATCATGGTCTTTGCAGTCATTGTTCAGTATATTGCGGGGATCAAACACATACTCTGCACTCTTGAAAACGTCTGTATCAAATAGTTTCACGATTTCTTGGATTCCTTCCAGTAATTTCTTTTCATCAGATGGATCTTTAAGAAAATTGGGGTAAACCAATGGTTTTCCAAAGACAGGATCTGTAGCATTCAACATTACTTGACCTCGGCTTTTAGGAGTCAATAACGATACACACATTTCAATTTTGTCGTAATACATGTTTGAGTCGTGACCTTTGAATCGTACCTCAATGTCAGGAGTTCCTAAAATATCAGAAATTGTGGTTTCTAAAAATGCTACAACTTGGAAGTTTGCTGATAAAGGTCCGATACCTTTAGAGTAATAAGTTGTAATATCTTTTAGTTTCTCAGGGAACTTTGATGTTGTTGATGTTTTTGTCAGTTTTATAACAGGTAAACAAACTGACACATGATCCTGAAAGTTTCCGCCTACTGGTAAATTATAGATCACTTTAAGATCTAAATATTCTAAATACTCTTTAGGTCCTATTCCAGATTGCATCAGTAACTTAGGACTGTTTATTGCTCCGGCACTTAATATAACTTCCTTCGTAGCTCTCACTTTTACTCTTGTACCATTTTTGATGTATTCTACACCGAGAGCAGTTATTATCTCTCTGTTATCGTTGAAGAATATTTTAGTAACTAAAGCTTCTGACAGTATTTCTAGATTAGATCTTAACTTCCTAATAGGTTCAATGAAGGCTGTGAATGCACTAACTCTTTCACCGAAGTACGACATCGTCTGTATCCTCATGAACCCTAACTGATGTCTACCGTTTACATCTGTGTAGTTATATCCTATTTCATTTAACGCGCTCAATAGAACATCCACGTTATCGTCGACGTAAGGATAGCGGCCGACATCAAGCGGACCCTGTGTTGAATGAAAAAACTTGTTTTTTGATATATCCTTGTCGTAGTTTCCTTCTGAATATTTGAAATAAGGCAGCACCTCGCTGTATGACCAACCCTCGTTCCCGTTTATGGCCCACTCGTCATAGTCGGCTGGGCTTCCTCTCATGTATGCCATGTCGTTGATAGACGAGGTGCCTCCCAGGACTCGGCCCTGGACTACTTCGCAGCCTCTATCAGCTCGATTCTGACAGAACCTGTAACGTGATACAACTATATGATTGATAAAAACTACAGTTGCTTTATCAGGATCTGTCGACAGATTGATTTTTAGGAACTTGATCTGAAAAACGTATAAATAAGTAAAATAACATTAGTAACCACTACGAGAGTGAAAAGAACAAGATCTCTATTTTCAAATCATTTTGATTTAACTAGTAGTAGTAGTCTTTTAAAAGCCAATCTCTTGACAGATCCCGACCCTTAGACCGTGGACTGAATCTCACCCCTTTTTCGGCCTCATGGAGTACTGCCAGTCTATGTTAGAACCCTTGAACTCGCTCGTGAGTCCTGGGATCAGCGCCATCTTGGGTTCCTCAGGACCTGCTTCGATCATCAGTACCTGGTATCAAGATGAATATTTTATAAATAAACTGTTCTATGGACAGATCGACGATAAGAATTTTGAATGAATTAAACGATTTAAGCAAAAAAAAAACAGTAATAATTAATCAGTCTCTTTTATATGATTAGACTTAGAAATTCACAAGTCATCACAAGATTAATTTAACTATGACGCCTACGAGAAAAATCATACTCACACTTTTCACATATTAGACTGGAAATTATTGTTAAAAAAATACATGGACGGACGAGTGTCTTATTATATTAATTAAATATTCATTCCTTACCTTCCATTTCCTATTCTCCGATAGTCTGCTAGCTAACACACAGCCGGCCGTCCCTCCGCCCACCACAATGAAATCATATTCATTATCGAAGTCTAGGCCGCCGCCGCCGTTCTTCTTGCCTTGCTCTTCGGGAAACCTATCAAAGTACGTAAACTGTTTGTAAGGACCCTTTCCTTCTTCCTCTGTCTGCTTCAGTATGTTTCTCTTGTTCTTGCTGAAGTAGTCAGGCTCAGGTCCTATATGGCCATACAGAGTGTGCACCAGGGATATCAGGAGGATAGCCGTCGGGGCACATTCGATGCGTCCGTCACATATCTTGCATAATTCATCAGTGGCGTTAGCACTCATTGCACCCTCATATTCTGCTGGGTTGCCGACTATCAAATCGGAGGAAACCGGCGCATTATCTAATATGAAGCTCGCAGGTACTTCGATTGGAGGAATTTTGGACAATTGTGATTTGAGAGGTTGAAAATGTTTCACAGCCCGTTGTAAGGCTCAATTCCATTAGTATATTCATGTGTCTAGTGTGACAACGTTATCAACTTTGAATTCTTCAAATTCTCAATTGTAAGTTAACTTACCACTATAATTATCATTGCCGTAACTTATGTTATTTGTTTCTATTTCTTCATTAAAAACAATACTTATTGGTTGTTGATTATCAACAGTAGGTTTATTATTGATTTTTACTTTATTAGCACAATTGGAGCTATTGACACAATGTGTTACAGTAGCGAGGTATGCACAATTCGTCAGTAAGGCGACTGCCCGCGGCCGCGGCTATTGTCGCGCTATGTCGCCTACTCTAAGAATTTGTTGTTTACATCCTTTGTTTTGCTTGTTTACCATTAAGCCATTGTTTTGAGTTCCAAGAGATTTTTTTACGTATAAAGTTCTTTTCACATAGGCCGATACTGCTTACTTTGTTAGGGACAATAATGACATACAAAGAAATATCCTGTGGGAGACTATTAATGTGCTGTATAATACTGATAGAGCACAATCATATAACGTTCTGAAATCGTAATACCTTATTCACCAAAGAAGAAAATAAAAGTAATGCAGTAGCTTCCTATCATAAGAAGGAACAGGTATCAATTACTCGCTGTTTGTTATTGAGTAAGCTAGGCACTAATGGAGGAGCGTCGAGTCGCAGACAGACAGCTACTTTGAGGATTAATAGAGCGGCACATTGCTCAAGGGAGCACTCGGCGTAGCCCTGAACAATGGCGAAGAGTCCCCCGACCTATTGTGACGTATCCATGGGGGTACAAAACAATATCAAATAAGGTCACAGATGACGTTGACTGATCGAAAGGTCACGAATATGTCGTAGAACTATAACTACGAAACGTTTACATACAGAGTACATTTTCTATCTCACTAAGTAACGTTTTAGGGTACCGTAGCCAACAAGGAACCTTTTTTTAGGGTACCTCCCCTACATTTGTAATGTGTGGATTTTTTTTTCTCGACTATTTAAAAATATTGCGGGTGTGTGAAATATTAAGGCAGTAACATTTTATCATACGAGTACATCTGCAATACAAATGACACTCGCTTATCTTACAAAATGTAACAAATAGTACAAAGGAGCTAATTTTGTGCAAGCATGCTAACAGTTGCATCTGTTTTGCATACTGCTAAACTGTTTAACGCAGTTCTTTGTCCATATTAACAGTTGTTTAGTGTTTGTACATTGTGCTACTAATGAAATACAAATGTGTAACCTGCATTCAGATCGACGATTGAGGTGAAACATAACATCACGCTTGTCTTTCCCGAAAGGGTAGATAGAGGCGTGCCACGGTCACCCACTCACTGTGTGTCGGTGTATTTAGACCATTTGAGTCAAGCACTCTAATCACACAGTCACACACAAATGCCATCTTAACAAAACTTCCGTATTTATCTGACCTCCTCATTGGTCTAGTGGTCACAAGAGCTACTGCTGAGCATGAGGTCCTGGGTTCGATTCACGAGTCGGGTAAAGTGTTATTGAGTTTTACTAAGGAATTTCTCAGTAGCAGCCTGGAGTCTGGATTTGTGCCCGGTTGATGGCAATAAGCTCGCCCTCTATTGACTTAAACATAACCTCTGCCTAACCCACCGGGGAAACTAGGCGTCATGTTATATGTTATTTGAATTGTTGCACCAATCAATGACCATCTGCCTGCCTTTTCCAAACTATGTTATGGTCAGCTTCTAGTCTAACCGAATTCAACAGAATACCTACCAGTATTTTACATGGAGTAACTGCCTATCGGACCTCCACAACCAGTTTTTTACCAATCAATAAAACCGTCAAATAAGGTATCAATTTACTCTTAACTCTGACACGGCAGTTTACAGAAGTCAGTGCCCCTAATCGCAGGCATGTGAACATTCAACTTTATGACTCAATTAGATAAGTACTAAGCACCAAGTTGTTACGTTAACATCACACACATGCTGGATTACATGGATTTCAATCTCATGCTAACGTTGGTTTTATTTTGTTTCAGGTAAAATTGCAGCATTATTTAAGTGGTGCGAAGGATTTGTAAGTAAATTAGATTAGCACAAGATAGGTAGTAAACGATTAATTTTAAGGAGCCATACATCGTTAGGTTATCTTCCTAACACATCCTCTAAAATTAAAGGAAGGTCAATCAATCTGCCTAGCCTTTCCAAACTATGTTGGGGTCGGCTTCCAGTCTTACCGAATGCAGCTGATTACCAGTATCTTACATGGAGCGACTACCTATCTGACCTCCACAACCCAGTTACTGGGTACGACGATACCCCTTGGTAAGGGCTGGTTGTCAGACTTTCGGGTTTCTGATGACCCGTTACGACTGTCAAAGATCCACGAATGACAGCTGGAACCATCGGCTTAACGTGCTTTCCGAGGCACGAAGGAGTATCGGTATGTAAAGATGGTTACCCATCCACGGAACACCCTTGGCAAGCGTAGCTTAACCAAATACATCGACCCGTGCGGCTGTTATTACGTAACCACGAGCTTCTCCCAGTTAAAGGAAGCTAAAACAAAAAAGATATTGTATAATCACTGTGAAATTTCAGAGCGCCTGTTAGAAAAATTATAGCAACACGTCTTCCAATCACATACCTACCACAAAATTATCAGGCGCTCAACATTATTTAAGAGAGTTTATTCATTCGTACATAAATAGCACCGTTACTGGTTATGCATCAGTTGTACAATATATTATAAATTCATGAACTGCTTCGATTTTACCACATTCCAGTTGCTCCATGTTCGCGTAAAGTTGCACGAATGTATCCCGAATGGTGAATAAGTAATTATTACTTTGAAATTCGTTACCCTACCGACATTCACGTAGGTGAAAAAAGTTCTCAGCTGACAATAAAAAAAGCAAAATCAATCGGCCTAGCCTTTTCCCAACTATGTTGCGTTCGGCTTCAAGTCTAACCGGATGCAGCTGAATATCAGTATTTTACATGGAGCGACTTCCTATCTAACCTCCAACCTAACCTAGCAACCCAGTTACTGGGTAACACGATACCTGTTAGACTGAGGTAAGACTGGTTGTCAGACTTTTGGGCGTTTGACTACCCGTAAAGACTTAAGTGTTTTACGTGGAAGTGCTAGATGAGGAAGTAGTACCTACTAACGTTTAAATAATAGATGAAAGCCTTCTAATGTTAATGTCGTCGTACACCTAGCTCTGTTAATCTAAGTAATGGTAACTTGTGCCTACTGTTGGACACGTGTCATGACGTGTCTCATAATCGATTAACTAGGTACTTAATGAATTCGTCCTCGGCCGTGCGTCGTTATTCTGTAAAAACTGACGAATACACAGTAGTCATACTGGCTGTTGCTGTGGTAATAACTCTTGTGATAAATTAAATTACTAAAAACGTAGATAAAGAAATGAGTTTTACTGAATAGCCAGAAATCCTGGATTCAATATTCACTTATTTAAAAAAAAGCTTTGCACATCATTATACATATTCTAGAAACAATCTTAATAACTAAAGGATTAATGCACATGTCAAATGAAGGCGTACCGTGTTCACCAAAATATTACCTGTGATAAACAAAAAAATAACTGAAGTAGGTACCTTTATAAAATACAGGTACCTAAAGGCAGCAATGAAATTAAGTTGAATAGGCTGGAAACAGAATAAAAAACCGGCCAAGTGCTAGTCGGACTCGCGCACGAAGGGTTATGTATCACCGTACATTATTTAGCAAATAAATGAAAATACTAAACGATTTTAACTTCTTGAATTTTTCATATCGCAAAGATAAATTTGTATTTCATAATGATACTATGAATTACAAATTTATTTTTGCAGTTGCAGAAAATCACCCATATTAAATAAAATACATTATGAATCGGCGTTTTTTGTACCTGTTGATTATATACAGTATAAAATATAGTACATGATTTACAGAATTTCCAAATTCCTAACTTGTTTAGTTGTTGAGATAGAGCTCGTCCAAAAATCGTCTAAAACTGACAACTTTTACGGCATCCTATGTCATCATTTTCGAAGACAAAATAACATAAATAGAATATTTGTTCCCTACTCGATGAGCTCTAGACCCCCTTCATTTTTATTTAATTGCACAACTCATAATACGAAGCATTAGAAGGTGCTCTGCGATCAAAAAAATTGTTTTTCCTCCTTTCTGCAACTGTTTTTCAAATTTTAATTCAAATTCTTTATTTCAGACACGAGTCCATAGTGTTAGTATAAAAAAAAAACTTAATAACTAGAGTTAGTGACACTCCTGCTAGTACACAGAACCTACTTAATTTATATACCATTGTATAGATAATTTTATGGAGATTACTGTACTTTTCAAAAAAAAATTAATGCAGCGGAAACAAAAAAACATCAAAATAGTTCCAAAAAAATCCCGTCAGTCAATGTATGAAACCTGAAAACATTGTAGCTTGCGAGAAAATCAATTAATTGAGTACTCACTTAAATATTTTTACCACGATTTGTTTCAGCCATAGGAGGAACCCTACTGAAAATGGCTCTTTTATTCAAAGTAGTTTAATTATAATTAATAAAAACTAACTAATGTAATATTTCCAACTTTGACCCTCTTCCGTTGCCTAGCAACCAACAAAGCAAACCTAAATAGTCTTTGACAGTACCTAAAGATTGCGAGGTGAGAAATTTTACCCATATTGATGGTTAGAAAAGCAGTCAAAACATGCTTCATGAAAAGTCGTTTAATTAAATTGTTTATTTTTCTATTTTTGAATGAGGTGAGGTTATAGGTAAGGCGTGCACTTTTGGATTTTCCAAACATTTTTATTAAGTATTTGTTGTTATAGCGGCAATAAAATGCATAATCTGTGTTGCAACTGCCTACCTATTACAATCCATGAGATACAGCTGACAGACAGACAGACGGACAGCGGAGGCTTAGTAATAAGGCTCCGTTTGGCACCCTTCGGAATACGGAACCCTAAAAAAGAGCTTACTGGAATGGAAGTTCCAAATGACCACACGCATTTCCTGGGTCGTACTTAGTTCAAAATAATTATCTTTTTTTTAGACAACTTTTTTTGTCCTCACTAGAAAATTATTCCAAAATGTCTCCAAATACATTAAACAATATGACACAAAACATTAAGCATTAGGTATTAACTTTATCTTATGGAAAAAAGGTTGTAACTCCTTTGGCATTCATTTTGTTATAATCTGCAGAAGATTGAACAATTTCCGGTTACAGTGTTGAACCTATTATTTTCATAAAGTCAGTTATTATTTTTGTGTTATGTTGGACTTTTATTGTTCTTTCTGTGAAGTAGACTAGTGTGAGATCGGATATTATTCGTTTAGGAATCTGTTGAATATTTAAATGTTATTTGAATGCCATGGGGAAATTATAAAGGCTCCCGCAACAAGCGCGACGTGACAGCGCGTGACGCGACTCAGGTGGAACAATTTCTATGAAAACTTCTCGGAAATTGTAATAATTATGTGATTTTTGTGAATCTTCTATTCCCCATATTTTTGTAATTATTTCGGCAAATCGTACCATTTACCTACTTATTTAAATGAGGAAAGTGGTTTCAATATCGGTGCGACCTGGGGGTCTACCACAAGCTCATAAAGCATGCATCCATCTCCAAGATATGGATGGATGGATGGAGTTTCGTCTCTTTCCCACACTGAAGTAATATTAAAATAATACTACTTTTGAGCTGGTGGTAGGCCCCCTGGTCAGTCACACCAACCTACAAATCAACAAAATAGTGTTATTTTAAATGCCTGTTTCCATAAATTCTCTTGTTCACACTCATAACCATAAGTACATCATTTAAATAAATACCTCATTTCCAGTTATGACATACGACTCGTAACGGCGCTCATTTTAATAATTGAGAAATTAACAATAATCCCTGGTGGTTCGCTCATTGCATAAAACACGCTAACTCAAATTAAATGTACAATAACAATGGACTCTAATTATAATTGCTCACAAAATGGCCGGCTTCGCACTGTTATTGCGAAACCGAAGCGAGAAAGCAGCAAAAACGATAATAAATGAAAATATGGACGGAACCCGACCGCTCTGCAATTACTTTTAATTCGATCCCGTTAAGGGTTAGTGCAGTTATTTGAAATAACGCCATCTGTGATCGGGAGTCGGAGTTTTGTTCGTTTTAGTTCTGCTATCGGCCGCAGGAACGCTACCGTCGTAAAATGTTATCACCAAAGCTTATATGCAAATTCTCTTGAACGGTGAATCGGTTTTTAAAGTATCGGAATGCTTTGCTCACCCTGAATTAATGTTCCTTTAGCTTTGAATATTCAATAAGTTTAATATCTATTCCCATTCAGGAATGTAGGAAAACTGGATGAGTCTGAGTTTGCAGTTTGAATCCCATCCAGCTGTCTAGAAATAATGAATTTATAAAAATATTTTATTTTTAGAAACAGAAAAGAATAACATGATACCACATTTTAAATCTGCCTATTATAAACCTTTTACTGAAACTTCAGGCGTCTTCAGTGAGATAATATTATGTAGGTACAAGTAAGTACAATAATAAAGCATTTTAAAGACTTCAAAAATCTAAACTAACCAAAGCCAGTTTGTCCAGTAGCCAAAATGACAAATGGCACAAAAAGTGTCTACATAAATAGTAGGCAACAATTTATGCCAGTGACGCGGATAATCAATTACAAAATTGATTTTTCGGTTCACATTAAAATTAAAGTGTTGTTGATTCCTTAGCGTAGGAAACTAGTTCGACAAATCATTTAACAGAGCCAAACATGGTTGTCTAGCTTTAGGCGATAGAAATCGAACTATTTATTAGTTTTTGTAGAAGATAATAATTGACTTGGATTTAAATATGTAGGTAAGGTACCTGCCTAAATTCTTCAAATATACGTACCGTACTTACAACAAGTTTGTAGGTAGAGGAACATAGACTACAATAACCAATTTGTATAAGTACTATTAAACCTACAAGAAGATTGAAATTACAGCAGAATTAGCACAAAAAAAATGGAACTTGCATGGGATATGGGTGTCCATCATGAGCTCTCAAGGTCCCATAAACACTGAAAACACAAACAAATAGGTACCAATCTGGACACTTCCATTGTGCCCATAATACTGAAAATTTCGCACCAAACTTAAAAGCCAATAACAAACTTTAATCCCTAATTAAAAGCAGTAATCTCACCAGAACAGCCTCCAGAGAACCAAGTTAGGTTACAATTAGGTGAACATTCCAGCCAGCGCAGTAGGCACCCTATGTAGCACATTATGTAGGAGGTACCTGTGTATGTGCAAATGAAATAATCCTTAATTACCTGCCCATACCCCTACAAGGAAAAGCGAGATGTTTCTAGCTATCGATTCCGTGGAGGAAGGGCTGCCTACTGCTCTGAGATTATTATAAATCTATACCTTAGTAAATTATTGTGCCACTCTTATAATGTACTGGAAAGTAATGTAGTTTGTGTAAAAATAAAGTTGACGATGAAGTAGGATAATTAATGTAAAAGTGAACAAATGTTCACTGTATCCATGTTTGTGATGTCAACGTGTTTTAAATTTAGAAAAATCTTCCTGATAATCACAATTACCAAGAAAAAAATCTATCCAGGGATTCAATAAACCCAGAATCTTCTTTTTAAAATTTTTATGTTACTTATATGTTTAGGCTTCGAAGTCTCTTGTTTAGTCACTAGCCAACCAGAAGTTATAACTTCTGTAATGGTGCCGATTCCCTTGTTCACAAACTAAACTAAATTTAAGTTCAGTGCATCTTTTTCTTTATATTTCATTAAGAAAAGGACAGAAGACACATTTTAGTTTAGTCCTGTCAAATTAATCAGCGCCTGTCACTACTCTATACAAGTTTAGACGTGATTAAAAACTTGCCAACTAAAATTACATCAATTTACGTCAAGCGCTGATTAATTTGACAGGACTAAACTAAAATTTATCTTCTGTCCTTTTCTTAATGAAATAGAAAGAAAAAGATGCACTAAACTTAAATTTAGTTTAGTTTGTGAACAAGGGAATCGGCACCAATGTTGGTTTTTTGCAGTGAGGAAATCTCCAAAAACATTACCTTGTATGAATTTCAAAAGATATCGACATAACCAGCCCTGACCGGACGTGTATGTGTAAGTCCATAGCATCTACTAATGTATGTAAAAGGCGAGTGAAACTCCTGCGCAGCTCTAGGTAGGTACTGCTCAGGATTAGGTTTCGATCCGATACCGCGGCGCTTTGGTTCGGGCGCGGTTTGAAGCACCGCCCGGACTGTTAAGTTAGTGCCTAGCCCCAGCTTGCAAGGCAATTTAAATATTAATTCCTGTAGTTGCCGATTTGAAAGAAAAATTAGAGTTGATCGAATGGCGTGGGGTGTAAGTTTTAAGAGTTAACAGGTTGAGTCAGCGATTTAATGAACAATGACACACAATGTATGTAAGACAGAGGATACTGTCCCTTGGTGACTGCCACATGAATGGAGAGGTCAGTCCATTACAACTATATATAAAATCAATGAGAAAAAGATGGACGACTGTTTTTAATGATCAAAGTGCCCTCTTAATTTTCGTTCTATATTTTTGAGTGCCCTCGATTTATTAAAAAAAACCGGCCAAGTGCATATCGGACTACGCACAATGAAGGGTTCCGTAGTTGGGATGAATTTATCCCAAGAACAAACTTAACTTTGTAGTTGAAAAACACGTTCTCCCATACATTCTGTATGGGAGAACGTGTTTTTACAACCGCAAATTTAAGTTGGTCGATTATTACTCGTTAACTTGTAAAGCCTACTTCGCTGTGATAGTTTTCCTTTTAATTTCGTTATATATGCTACTGCCGTGAATTTTTTCACATACCCAAAACCAACCATTAAGCTTGCAGGGGAGAGGGAACACTTGACTCTAACAAAAATTTGCAATTTAAAGCTTAATATTTCGAAAACGAATCCCTAAATCCAAAAATGGTCTTCCCAGACTTACAATATTTTTGAACGAACTTTCCAACGACACCCCACACTATGGGATTATTGAGAGAAAAAAAAATCATCCTCACTTTACGTCTATCAAAAAAAAAAATTTTTCGTGATTTTATTTTACCACTTTGTCGGCGTAATTAATATGTATACCCATGCCAAATTACAGTTTTCTAGTACTAAGCGTCTCTGAGCTAAGCCGCGGACAGACAGACAGACAGACAGACAAACAGACGGACAGACAGACGGACATGACGAAACTATAAGGGTTCCTTGTTTACTACGGAACCCTAAAAATGAGTGAATCTATTGCCACAGATTAAAAGTAGGCGCCAACTATTAGACGTTTTCGATCTGATAATCAAAGCTAAGACCTCGAGACCTCTTGATAGTGGGTTTCTTGCTTCTTCCTTGACACAATAGATACACTATACAAGCGATACACCTACTTACCCACTTATAAATTCTACGCACACTCCTCGGCAACGCTTTCGCACTACGTCAACAAGTTTTTGTAATTTACCTTTAAGATCAGCGCGGGTAGCCGGGCATGCTGTCAGGTGAGTGCGGGTTCACTTCCCGTCGCGTCCGCGTCGCCTGTCATTCAAACTTACCTACGTCGACGCGTTGGACTGATAGACGTGGAGTGATAGGCATGCTGGAGTTCAATAATCTAGGTGATACGGTATTTATGAGAGCAGACTAATTTTTACTTTCGAAATGAGAGTGTACTGTAGGTACTCCTCTGCCTAACCCTTCGGGGAAATCGAGCGTGATGTTATGATGAGACTTATTTTGGAAAATCGTTCATCTGGAGTGTTTCACAGTAGAGCCCACTTCTAGTGCTAAGAGTTTCTGACTATGAATAGAATTTTTTCTTTACTCGAGTAACTAAGACTCATTAATATTGTTAGTAAAACTTACGACTATGTTATGCACAGACACTAAACAAAAACAAGGAAAACAATACAGTAACAGTACAACAATACAATAACAGTAACAATACGACAACAGTTGGTCACCGCTGCGACATCCCATGAGAGAGGGCACAACAGTGACCAACGTATACACAGTCCAGGCGACTCCAACCATGCTTAAGACACTGTTGGAGCCGCCCCACACCCTGCGCACGCGTAAAAGGTGCGCTTCCATAAGCGCACCTTTTACGCATTGTTGCGTAAAAGCAATCTACATGCGCATCTGCGAACATCCCTGATGCACTACAGAAACGGGGTAGCCCCACCGTATATCTAGCCCACAGACTGCACGTGTAAAAACTAGTACAGTAGGCTCGAAAGAGCGTGATCTTTACAGGAAGTGAGCATCGTGCAAACCTGCGAGCCAGCATGTTTGCTCTAACCGACAATGCCCTCCGCTCCCGTTCAATGTCCTCATCGTCTTTGAGGTTGGGAGTCAATCATAGATATAAGAAAGAAGGAGATATGCCCGGTAGTTGAAAATGTATCGAAACCCAAAGTCTCCACTTTGTCCCCACTACCTCGCCACAATTACACATGCAGATCAGTAAACCAAATAGAAACGAGGCTGCGCTCACTCGTGCAATTCATAAATCAGAACGTACTACACAATCAATTATGAACCTTATCCCATCAAACACAGCGTGCATTTACTATGCACCGTACAACTCACTCACACGAAAACATCTTTTCTATCGTTGTGCTGTACAGAAACAATTTATTTTACATATACGCTAGTGATTGACTAAATCGGAAAGGTATCGATTCTTCCATTTAATATTATCGACGGTGAAGTAGCAATATCTAATAACTAACATTTTGGCGGTTTTTACTTACTAATGTTTTCTTCAAATGGTCAAAAACTATAGAAATTAAACGTTTTTTTCTCCTCCTGTAAAACCATGTTTTTGTAGTTATTAGATATTGATACTTCACCGTCGTTGTACTTTAAAAAATTTGGTGTCCTGAAAATAAAATAAATAAAAACGATAAGTCCAGAAAATACTATAATAAAAATAAATAATAAGCAAAAAATTCAAACAATAAAAATCCAGTTACGTTGGTTTAACCTGTCATAGTTTATTTGAAACAGTAGATATTGTTGAACCCTGCTATGATGTTTACTCACTAACCTGTAAAGTGGAGGTATTTGTGCAGCACTTGACGCTTTGATATTACTGGAGTGGCATTTTTTGTCAAATAGTGTAATCTTAAATTAATATATTTTTCCATGACTGCTTTAATTTGAAATATTATGTGATTATTCATCGGAGAAAGCTCAAATTGGTGAAACTTAATATTTTCAAAGAAATCTAATCCTATGAAGTGAGGCAAAGCCTTTGCCATGAGTTCCTGTTTGACATTTTTAGTTTTAACTGTTAATTTATTATTGGTGAGACAAGCTGTTTTTATGATTATTTCCATTATCTTACAAATCATGACGACATCAGGAGATGGGTACATAAGCCCACCTTTGTCCTTATACTTTATAAAATGATGTGTTTCTTCATATTTGTAATTATCTGAACCATGCCGATTACTATAACGCATTCGAAGCTTTTGAAGACTTTAACGGAAGTAAAATACCAAAACCATAAAAAAGTAAGGAAATAGCACGAGTATAAGGCATAATAGACCAGCGATAATTCAAACCCAAAACACTCAACCAAAAATTTTATGAACTTTACGACCGTTGGTTACGCATTTCTCTATCACGCTGTAAAATAATCAAAATAAGTAAAACACATTATTTCACATCGATCTTCCACCCAGGTAAAAGAGTTGACAAATTGAAGAATAAAGTATAATAGCAATAAATTCATTCGCCAAACGACATTGTTGTCGATAGCCTACGTTAGTGGATCTGCACAACCACATCACTAGCTCGTCGCCAGACACAGCGGCCGTACTGCGCGATGCATCCGCAGTCCACAGTATCGTTTTGTGATTTTTACATTGCTTGTTGAGTCACTGAGCGACATATTTAGGTAGTGGTTAACGAGCAATGTATGTAGTGCAAAAATAGTACAGTCGCTGTGATATTTGGAAACAAAAATAACGTAGTAAAAGCAAGAAATATTTTACGATTTGTTGTTTTTCATTATTTTAAAGACAAATATAGTAAAATACTTGTAATTACATATGGTAAGTGATTCCATGATTCACAAAGTTTTTGTTTTGACTTCGGTTTTTACAAGAAACCACTGAACAACACGGCATTCTTATAAATTGTCCCGATCACGGCCGAAAGCACACTAGTTCGCGGAGACGGCCATTTTCGTATGCAATGAGCACTTTGATCATTACGCGCGGACACAGACACGCCCCCATGCCACTTCTCCTGTTTTTTATATTTCTATGGAGTCAATATATAACCAAGATATTTAAACCTGTAGACTCTCTGCAAAGGTGTACCATAAAGTAAAACAGGCGGTACTGCATCAGGACTTTTACCCCCACCCTCAAAGACCATGATCTCCGACTTTTTAGTGTTGTATGCCAAGCCATGACCTTGAGCATACGCCTCACATTGAGCAACCAATTTTCTCAAGCCGCAGACTGACGCGCTCAGCACTACCATATCGTCCGTGTTACTGATATTATTGACGCAGGTACCGTCTATGTAACATCCGAGCCTGGTACTGCTGAGCTCGCCAATCAACTCGTTCACGTAAAGGTTGAAAAGCGTTGGTGAGCTCAATCCATCCTGCCTCACCCCACACTCCAAACCGTAAGGACGAGAAAACGCCCCAGCCCATCGTACAGTATTGATCTGGTTTCAATACCAAAACTTTAAAATGTTAATAAGTTCCGTGGGTAAATTTATCCGCTCTAGTTTACTCCACAACACATCATAGGAAACCAGATCATATGCTTTTGATAAGTCCAGGAAGCAAGCATAAATAGGCGTCCCTCGTTTCACATAGTACGTCACAGCATGCTTAAGACACAACACCGCACTCTCTGTTGATAGCCCAGCTCTGAATCCGAACTGGTTATCATGAATAGTAGTATAACTACTTAGTTGTGTATTAAGCATGCTGTCAAATACCTTTGAAATTACGGTAGCTAATGAAATGGGCCTATAGTTACCGCAGTCGGCGAGGTCACCAGTTTTGTTTTTAGTAATTGGCACTACCACTGTTCGCATCATTTCACCGGGCAGGTAACTATGACTCATACAAAAGCAAAACATAGTAAGCACCCTGGGTAAGTGAGGGCCAGTATATCGTAGGTGCTCGATGCTCAGCCCGTCATGACCAGGGGACTTACCCCTTGGCATAAGTCTAATAGTCCGAGCAATCTCTGGGAACTTAAATTTGATCCCTCTTTTAAAGCCGGGCACAACATCGAGCACCGACCGTGAGGGTCCTAGAGGAGATTTCACAAGAAATGCTTCTTTAAAAAGATTTGCAATATCCTCAGGCTCACTCACGCCACCGACGCTCACAGGAATTCCCGATCTGGTTTTCAATTTATTCGTGTGTTTCCAGAAACTACGAAAATCATTTTAAGCGTGGTGCGAGGCTAGAATGTCCATTTTAACTTGGTCTTCATGATCCTGGCACCACTTTAACCTTGACTTAAAGACTTTTCTAGTCTCACGCATTTCGTTATAAAGTAACCCAGTAGAAGGTTTGCCATACCACGTCCACAATATAAATTTCTGCCTAGCTTCCCTATGAGCCTCTGCAACATGTTTGTTCCAGCCAACTATAACCCGCTTAGAGCACCTATTTTCGCCTCCCCGACCTATCACAGCAGCCTCACATAAAGCATGTACGATGTCTGCATACAGTTTCTCAATAACAATTTTGTGACTAGGGTTGTTACACATACTGTCACAGCATTCACCAAGTTCGTGTGGGAAGTCAATTAGTTTTAATCTTTCATGACATTCATGCTGATAAGCTTCTATCTGATTTAGACTTCTCTCTCCCCACACAACCTTGTTCAAATTGACAACATTAACACATTTCTTTGGCAGCATAACATTCAAGTCACATTCTACTACCAGTGGCAAGTGGTCTGACCAAAGCACATCATAAACTACATACACGTTCCTGACGGAGGCCACAACCGCTTCTGTCACTACGCAGTGATCCAGCCACCTCTTTGACCCAGGAGCCTCACTCAGGAACGTATATGTGTCTGAACTTAAACCTAACATTTTTGTATCAACACACGTCCATGATTGCTCAGCACAATAGCCGGCAAGTTCGTCATAAAATTGCTCAGACGGGTGCGCATTAAAATCTCCTAACATGTAAACATAATTTATATTATAGTTATCAATTATGGCACTCACCGAGCTCAAGATGTCCGTAAAATCCGTTAAATTTGACACAGTATCCGTGGGCATGTAAATACTTACTACTATGAAACATTAAGAAGACAAACGTTAACGGAATCTGTTACCTACTGTAGATTTATAAAGCAGCGCTGTCTTCATAAATAAAATCATTTAAGAACCTACCTGAAAATTACTTCTTCTCTTTCTCATTTTTAGTTTCTTTCAAGATAAGCCATACTCTTTTGATACAGTGACTGCATGTCCCTTAACGAAGTAAGAGGAAATTGCCGACTCCAATCACCGTCTATCTAACACCTACCTCTGCGTTCTTATCGTAAACGAGGTACGTCTTTAGGAAATAGCGTACATTTTTATGCAGCTATGTGCCCCGCGCGCCTTCTTGCAAGCGCTCGCGCCGCGCCGCGTGGTGAAGTGCAGTGAGCTCACGCATGCACTTTCTACGTCACATTCTCACTGCACAAGATGTAATTACATAGTGATGTACGTGTAAAAATTTGAAAAAAACTGAACCGCTACAATATTCTGTAAAATGCAAAATTCGATTCGAATCTCACTCAAGTGGCCGGACAATGTCCTTTCATTTTTTGAAAGCAAGATGTTGCTTTTGAGCAGTAGACTTTTTCGAGCCGATTTGTTTATTATAATAATATAGGTTAATTTAGGCATATAAACATAACGACATAACTAGGTCTTGTTTATCAATGACTCAGAAAAAGTAATGCATAACCGCCTTTACTTTATTTACACACACGTATTTACAGACATCGTCAAGCGGCTGGTCGACTCTTCACGTGACCAGAGGGCTGGCCTATTCTTTGGTCAAAGAATCAGCATTGCCATACAACGTGGCAATGCTGCCAGCCTTTTGGGCACTTTTCCTACTGACAGCGATGCGGACGAATATTTTGATGCCTTATGATTATTTCTCCCCCCCTTTTACATACTTGTACATAACATTATTATTATTTTATAAGTCTGTTGGTAATGCATAAGCTGAATAACTCGACCATGCTTTTCTTATGAAGTAGTAACTTCGGAATTCTTCAAGCCAATTGTTCAGTATTTTTCAAGGAAAACTCTTACCATGATATAGGAAGGTAGAAATTCCAGAGGTGAGAATGTTAGCAAACTGCCACTCAGTATGTTACAGTGGGAACCGTGGCGCCACTTACAATGCATTGTCCCACACTAGGAATAAACACGCTCAAATCTCAATTGAAATTCTTCTCTTTCTACTAGTAATAACATACCTATGGCACAATATCATAATTACATTCAACTCATTACGATTACACCAGCTTTCTGAAATGTAATCATATGGTTTTTTCACCTTTGTCTTATAGTTAACCCGGTTCAGAAAACCAACAATACTTTCATGAAAGTTGAATTCAACGAGTTCTTATTCGTGTTAACCTTTCTTCTAAGTAAATGGGTCAGAACGGAAGGTGACACCTCTCTTCCTCAATAATTAACTGAATTCCTGACTTAGTTTTGTGAACCTTCTGCAAAAGCTATAATCCATTCATTAAACAATCAGACAAATAGGTAACGTCTGTGCTCCACGAGCCGCCTACTCATTATTGTATTTACTTCCATTCCCTTCTGTGTCAACAATTAAAAAATTGTTGACACAGAAGGGAATGGAAATTTTTAATTTTTTTGTATTTCCGGTCATATTTTTGAATATAGCTCATCTTTGATTCTACTTTATTTTCTAACCCTGGCGTAATTTACTATTAATTTCTCTGTTAGTGCTTTGCACTTCTGTAAGTGACGAATTCACAATTCCTAAAACTGTTTCACTTCTACAATGGGGTCGCAATTCCAACTGTCGTTAGGCGTAGAAGCCATCTTGATAACGTGCACTATGAATTATGTGAGCCTTATCAACAACTGCTTTCCTACCCTTGATATCATCAATATTGTATCCAATAAACTTTAGCTACTGTAGCTACTGTCAAGGAATTAAAACGTTAAGTACCTTAACCTTAAGGTTAATTTTCACTTGCTCCTTAATTTTTTTCCGACTACGTATGAAAACATTTTGTTCCCGCTTCGTAACATTTTCGCTCCTTGGCCGTATATGGACTTGCTTAAATTCCATATTCGCGTTAAGATTATTGTCCCAAACATATAGCAAACATGTTTTTAAAATAAGACGTTTTGAGAAATGTCCAGCTGCTACAATGAAATAATTCCAATAGTCGTGACGGTTACATAAGTAGTCCGCCACGTGTGGTCTCATTGTGATGCGCGTCGTGATAAGACCTACACGCTATCGAACACATCATCACACAATTGTTATGCACGTGCATTACATTAATTAGCACCTGACTTTTAAAATGTATTACAGCAGATGGTGTTATAAAGTGTAGAGAGATAGAGAAGAAAGCGAAAATGTTGTATCTAATCCGTGCTGCCTCAAAATAATGTAGAATACTGAAAAGAAAACCGTGGAAACCGAATTAACAGATGTCATCGGTACAATTAAGTAATAGGGTCAAAATAAAGGTTTATCTCTCACCATTTCTGTTGCTGCTGCTTAGAGAAAAAAAATGGGACTGAAAATAATAAACTGTGGCCGTGTTTTGAACCAATTTATTACGATAAAAGCTCTGTTTTTTAATCTAAACAAACTTATCTTAATTAGCCCAGTCATTGCTCTTCTCACACCTCTCAACAGTTCGGGTGACCTTTTGAACCAGCAATGTGAGCATTATGAATGGAAATTGATGCTTATCGTGACTCTGTCCTAATATGGTGGTGATTTATGAGATTCATTTGATCAACAGATTAGTCACGTTTGGAACTTTATTTAGAAATTATCGGAGACTCATCGCTTTGTAGATGTGGCGATTGCTCTAGTAGAAACAAGACGTCTATTCGTTTAAAAAGATGAACCACCATAGATAGATAGAATTATCTTTAACATAACACCATGTCATTATATTTTGCTATGTTCTCTAGATAACTTAATAAATCGAATCCTATAATAAGTACCTAGCTATTGGTAGGTACATTTTAGATCTCTCTATTTCAACCACAAAAATGGACTTCCTTACAAATTTTAATATAACTACCAAAATGTGGGCCTACAGTTTACTTCTGGCCACCTCTTCAACGTCAGGCGTCATGTTAAATGGAACCACCATCACAGACAACAAAAATCCTGCTCTCATTCTACCAGTCAAAGACAAGTACTAATAAGTAGCATTACCACAAAAAATGGCCGTCAATCAATGAGTGTTGACGTGAATAATATTATTATGTGCGATGAATGTTACAAGAATGATAATAGTCAGCGATTGAATTGTAGATGTGACGACGGTGTCAAATTATACGCTGGAGTGACGGGAAAACTGCAGAGTGAGATCTACGATTATTGGCTGAGACAGTGACGACTTTTATTTAAGTTTGACATAACGTCTTACTGATGTGTCTTTACTGTTTTTCTCATCATGTTTAATGGTTGTCTCTTGTTTCTCAATAAATTAATTATCTCCCAATAAAAATCTCTTTTAATTAAAATCACACCTCTTTATTTAAATTCCAGGTTTATATGCTTTTTCTTTATCCCTTTTTAGGGGCATGAGGAACAGGGTGTAAAGTTCACTCATCCACCATAGAAAAGGGAGGATCCTCCGACCAGACGGGTGTTGTGTCTGGCGGGCAACTGCCCATCGGTTGGAAGTTGAAATCTTGTATGTATGTCGATCGCTCGGTAAACTCTAACTGCGCGATGCAGGATTTGTGTGACGTCATGTCTTTGATGCGTAGTTTGTATGTGGCGGTGTAACCGCTACATCACTCCCCTCCGGAGACCGGAGGTCGATAGTGGGCTGAATCTTGCGATGCTTCACACAGTGCCAGCTGTGGTTCCAGTGAGTCGGAACCGGGTGCCGCACAGTTCGCGGTGAGTCGGAACTTTCTGTGGTGATTGCGGCGATTGTGGTGATTGTGGTGATTCCCCAGTGAGTCGGGGTGATTGAGGTGATTGCGTTGATTCCCCAGTGAGTCGGGGTGATGAGGCTGCTTGCGTTGATTCCCCAGTGAGTCGGGGTGATGAGGCTGAGGGTGATGACCAGGAATGCGCGTTCGCTGCATGCTGGTGGTCAGGATACCCGTTGAAGCCGTGGGTGCTGGCTGGCTGTGTGACTCGCCTCACGAAAGCTTGCGGGAGTGATGATGATGATGACGTCACGCCGAAGTAATTGCACGAAGGCTGCGTTGACGTTCATACTCGGGATCACCAATTTAGGGGTATGAGGAACAGGGTGTAAAGTTCACTCATCCACCATAGAAAAGGGAGGATCCTCCGACCAGACGGGTGTCTTTGTCTGGCGGGCAACTGCCCATCGGTTGGAAGTTGAAATCTTGTATGTATGTCGATCGCTCGGTAAACTCTAACTGCGCGATGCAGGATTTGTGTGACGTCATGTCTTTGATGCGTAGTTTGTATGTGGCGGTGTAACCGCTACACCTTTTATCTCTGTCTGAAAATATTAAAAAGCCATAGTGACATTAACGACATACTTGATTTACACTACACGATAAAAGCCCCACATTGCGATACTCACAATCATTTTTAATCACCGATTAATTTATCAGCCTTATTAAAACCTCTCTCCGCGAATATTATCGCGGTCGCGCTCCTGTGTCTATCGCATTATCATCGTCTTGATACATCGCCTCCCCACAATGGACAATATTAATCTCTTCGCCATTTACGCTCGAGCTTATAAATTAACACTGACACCTCAACACTGCCTAGAAATTTACACTAACTAGTTTTTATACTATACCAGTTCGAAAACCATTTAGAAGTGTACTGTCCACTGCTGCTTTTATTAATCTTTATGTATCATCATAACGTTGTTCTTCAGTAATGGATGGTGTGTATGGGGTGATACAATTTTTTCTAGTCATTTTGTGTTGAACCGGAATTTGCGGTATGCAACTACATAATAGTTTGGTGCAGTTTTTAATTACGATTTGTATCGAGTACGTTGGTGGCTTGGTGGGATGAAATCTTGTGAGTTTATAATGGGTTAAGGGTTTACTTTTAGAATTCCAGTTATGAGTTGGTTCTAGTAAGTCATTTATTGATATTTCTCTATGGGGAATAGATTCTAGGAACGAGTGATATGAAGCAATTTTATAATTGGCATTTATATCGTGCTTATTTACGTTAGTTGTTTTTCTTGAGCAGTCGTTTGTTAACATTGTACGATTACTTTAAACTACACCGATTCTGATTATTTATCTCCCTGTTTCTTAAACACCCACTTAATCATGTACTTTTTATTTCAGGTATGTATTCAGCAAATATTTCGTTATTTGTAAGTATTATAAATAAGTCAAATCCACACCACACAATTACATAGGAACTGCATTTTACAGAATAACCAAGAATCAGAAAATTGCCCGGTTCCCTAGATTGAATCGTTTTAAGTCGGCTACCACCTTATCTGGTATCCGTTACACAAATAGGTTATCCAATACCCCGGGCTATACTTATATCGAGCTACATATAGGTTTACTTCAGTCACAGCCCGGAGGCAACACGATTACAATTTCTTGCCAAAATCAATTAATCCTAGTTTTACATTATGAAGTCATTTATACCTAATTAGTTTGGTAATATTGACATTAACAAAGTGGAGGCTACGCCATTAGGTGGAGTAGGATTTAATTAAAAACCTACGCAGTTGTTTTACATAGGTTATTATTTTAGTAATGTCATGTTCTAGCATGTATAGCCGTAGGGGAAGAATACAAATGAGTTTGAACGACAAACTGCTACATATTTCATGTTTGTCTTTTAAATACTTAAATCTTGAATGGTATTTTATTATAAATCCAAGGATGGAGAGAAAGACTACCTGTCCCCCCCAAACTCAATACGACTCATTATTTTGTTGTAACTTCTATTTCTTCTCCATCTGAATTGTTTTCATTTAAGTAGTAGATATTTTCTTCAAAATTCGGTGAATCGCAGTGACCTTTCACATGATTGGCCGTGTGAGTCGATGTGAGTGGCGTGCGCAGGCGCAGGGCGGCGACCCGTATCATAATGTTAATAGATTCAAAACATCTCGCTGCTAGCTGTCATTACATGTAATTTCGACGGCTCCACACGAGTCTCCAGGGCTGGCACTTGTTTATTTCTTAATCTACATTATATCAGACGGTCTATTCTGTAAAAATCTCAACGTGTAAGCTTCAGTGAATTGTGAGCTTGAAGTGAGCTGTCAATACAGTCAATCCCCAGTATCAGGTGTAATGACAGCACACTTCACCTAAGTTTTACAGAGTAGATCGGCTGTTTTCATGATATCTGCGAACAGTTTGATTGACCTGTCAATGCGTAACGAAACTTGTGTGGTAGGTGTACCTACCATACCGTTAAGAAGACTGAGCACCAAGTGTGCCTAGCCTTTCCAAAACATATGACTTTTGCACGATATTAGGTAGCTTAAAACCACACAGTTTGTTTTTCGATAACATTTTAAAATGAAATTGTATAGTGATTTTAATAATTTAGCCATATATGTTATCCAATGGATTCATTCTTTAAAAGATTTTTTGTTAAATAAATAATTGCTGAATGTTGGCAGCCCTACAGTAAACTGTAGGTTGCTCTGCGGTCTTCTCTAAAATTACTTGTAATTTGAATGATTTCGGGTGTAGTGTCCACTGCTCACTATTTTGGTTAAATTATTGTATTGTAAGCTGAACGCTCTCAGATATTATGAATTTCATTCAAAAACGTATTATTACGTTTAATTTTTTTATAGAAAGAATTTTGTACCGTTTAGTGTAAATGTTTCGTTCCATTTTGGCCGATCCCAAGAAGAAAAGTATCGGTGGTTGTTTAATTTGGAATATGGAGAACTATTCACCAGAATTCCCTTTAGGGAGGACCGAGGTATAAGTCCTTAGGGAGGACCGAGGTATGGTCCACAACATAATCGGTTTATTAAAAAAAATCGAATAAATTGAAATTTCAGCAAGGTAGAAATTATCTAAGGCGCAGACCACACAGCAGAGACGTGAGACGAGGACGGGACACTGAGGCCCGGACTCCACCAAAGCGGAGACGAGACGAGAGGAGAGATGTGTTTTTAATAACCAATAGAATTTCGTTATTCACACATCTCGTCTCCACTCAGCTTCAGTGCATATTTGCGATACACGCGATCGAAGCAGACATGTGAGCTGTGCCTCGCCGATATTGATCTGGGCGGTGGTACAAAGCGGAAATGTGAGCTGTGCCTCACAAGCTGGCGACGGCGCGCAGCGGAAACAAGAAGAGATGTGAGCGGCGTGCAGTGAGCGGCGCCGTAATTTCGTTGACATCCAACGCTTGCCACACGCAATTCAGTTCCGCTCTAGCCATCAGCACACATATCCGCTCTAGCCAGCATACATCTCCGCTCCAGTCTAGCGAGTACGCATCTCCGCACAGCTTCAGTGGATACACCCTAGCTTAAAAACATCTCTTGTCGTCTCCGCATCGAACATCTCCGCACATCTCCGCTTTGGTGGAGTCCGGTATGAAGAATAATGAAGATACGTGAAATGGATGCCGCGTCTGCGTCCCATCCGTGCCTACGTCTCTTCTGTGTGGCCTGCGCCAAACTGTCACTTAGGCAAAATATACCTTGTCGTTTTATTACGTGCAAGTGACACTTCACCCTGTAGGGTGGTAAAGCAATTACGAAGTCTACTATACAGTAGGGTTTGGTAACTGTATCATCGTGTTTAAAAAAAACCTGATTCAACAAAGGACTTATATCTGACCGAGTGGATATTAAGCAAAATAGCATACAAAACAATCTCAACATTATAGCTCTCTATAGGCTATAGTAGATAGCAGTATGCTTAGCTGTGGTGCTCTCACCACAGCTAAGTACATATACCAATGAAGACATGTAATTACTTACTTTCCTTACCATATTCTACCTCCTCGCCCTTTCCAGTAGGAACCAAAGAAAGCCAAGTTTATCTCCTGCACACGAACATTGTTCGAGGTCAGATGTCCCTAACGAGTTGGTACAGTTGTAAGATCACGATCTGTAACAAGGCACATAACAAGATGTCTGGTTGAGGATCTACTGCCTACGTGCTCCTAACTGACGGATATAGGTTGCTGGTAGATAGAGGCAGGGCAGAGGTCAGCTTAGGATTTAATTGTACGATTTCAGTTTATTATAATTGGTAAAGTTCATTTACTAAACGAGGCTAAGAATCAGCTCTCTTCGACACTTTTTCAACGTCCACCCTTCACCACTTTCTAGAGTTGAAAAAAAGTAGCGCAACAAACTGCCCAGCTACAATATTTTTCTACTTTTGTTGGAATCGACTTTTTGTACAGTACCGACCAAAAGTCCATAAGCAATCTCACAAAGCAATAGACTGACGCTTTGGTTTGACTTACGACCTTCTTCTATAAGTTGTTACAATACTATAGACACTCACAGTACACACACACACACTCACTTTGTCTGCAACCAATGACTGTGTGTAGGGCACACACACCACAGACGTCTGATTACACATACAAATGTACGGACTACACCGCGTGTTCACAGCAATACGACTCTTAGCGTGCTTATGCACTTTTAAACGCTTACTGTACCTCCAGATACGACTGAAAATTGCTTAATAAGTAACAGTCACTTTACACAAAGCTTTATTTCTAGTAAAACACGCACGGGAGCCATATACCAATAAAAACGTTGACAGAAATGCAACTTTTTAGAACTTAAATAGACATTTAACTCAAGTAAAATGGAACTGTCCGCTAGTACTAGCGGACAGTTCCATTTTTAGTTTTAGTGTTTCTTTTTACAAATTAAAGCACTTACTATTTCCGATGGCAAGCGATCTTCGCCACAGCTACAATATTATTGTTCTTTTTATAACAAAACGCTATTCTTTTGTTTTTAAATTGAAAGCAAATTACAAGCTTTGTATCAAAAATAAAACAAATGAGTGGTATTATAATACTACCAATGTTATAGACAATTTGGATATCGTAACCACAAATGCTTCGAATATGTTCACGTACAAATGGGATTGATTGTATGTAGGTGTATTATTATTAGCTTTATTGTGATTTACAGGTTTAATCTACCCATTGTTGGATATAGGTTTCTCTTTGATGATCCCTTAGTAGACAAACTGACTAACTGACTATGTATTTAACAGCAATGGGATCCTGGATTCGATCCCCAGGTCGAGCTGACTGTCAAAATTCCGTGATGATAACTAAACTAGTGGTCTATGGTCAAAAGTGCCATCAGATAGATAATTTTTATTGTTCTCTAAAAGGCCGAACAACACGACAAGTCATGCCTGCAAATTCCCGAACACTGTTGAAATAACTCAGCGTTAAGAAGACAAATAGATTCCTTTAAATCAAACAAGTATGGCGCAGTAAATTCCTAGCGGTAACAAAATGGCCTTTTGTGCCATATCGGGGACATAAACCAGAGATAATGTATCGGGAATATACTGAACGTGCGTTTACTAATACTGGGGATACGTTCTACGTGGAACTGAGTTGCGGGCCTTTGCGTTTATACAGATTGGGAATGAATTGACAATCTTTCATTGAAATTATCGGACTTAGATTACAGTAGATCATAAGAACTTATGAAGCCTACCGTCTGTTCTGTAAACATTTTGGTGAAGTGAGCTGTCATTCCGCCTGATGCTAGATAGCTTGACACCTCACTTCAAGCTCACTTCACCTTTCACGGAGAGATTTTTACAGAATAGATCGGCAGGTGACATTAGTTTACTGACAAGTGAAGTTACTTATGCTAGTCCGCACGTAACTGTTCTAAGTATTTGCTTCCTCACTGCGCAAAGACTTTTCTTCTTACGTTATTTGTTCGACGTAACTGAAGAAGCATATTATTATTTTTACGTCTTCTACATATCTCGGGACCTTGAGATCCCGGACCTTTGGAAGGTGTACGAGGGGCCGAAGCTAACTCGCAGAGGCCCCTTAGACGTTTTTTAAAATGAAATGAGGCACCAACCGACGATTATCCCTGTATGCACTATACAAGTGCACCCAAGGATAACCCCCGGTTGGTGTAGGACTATTGCAGAACATGGAAACAAAACATATTGGTCTATGGATTTGGGTGGCTATAATGGATTGGTTACCTTGAACTATGGAAAGACTATGGCCCCTGCCTGACCAATATATTATAAAACATACACAGGAAAATAGCAGGGGGTGACTTGCACACTCAATAATGGGCCCCTGAAAATGGTCGCTAGCACAAAGCGTCGAAGCGACAAGGGGGCAACATGTCCTGAGGTGCTTATGAGGAGTGGAGAGGTATTCCACGGCTATCAGGACAATCCCGGAAGTACGGTCAAGATCCCTATCAGCATCTTACTGGAATACTTTCTTCCTCCGAGCTTGTTTTGCGCAAGCCCCACCACGACGTCAACGTAGAGATACGGCGCGGCGGCGGTGGAAGAAATATGTATTATTATTATATTGCATTAAAGCATTGGCTCTGCATAATCATACTAATATGATGGCAGACTTTATCAAGATTATGAAGTCAGTCGAAGTCAGTAACTCAGCTCTCGAAGTCAATCATAGTAAAGAGAAAAAACAACTGAAGCTGTTGTAATCAAACCTTTGCCAGATATTCTTCCTTTCCTGAATATTTCATTCATCGATACCATTTAACACACCATGTGAATCTAGTTTATCAACAAACCGTTTCTCCCAACCTGAGCCCAAAATACCACTGACCCTAACCTTCACCATCTAATAACCACCTTAATCCTTTCATCACAAAGTTCAAACTCGTTTGCCTGGAGTGTCTACCTAATTGCGTCCGTGCCTTAGGGCATAAAGAATCATACTTGGAATGGGCGTGGCTATTTTTGGGTGTTAACGTCTGTCTGTAGCAACAAGTGCCACAGTTTCAAATTATTAATTGCTTTTCTTGCCAAGAATATACGGAAATAAATGAGACTATCAACCTTTAGTGGAACACGTGTTGTGCCGGCCATGTTTACATTTTTCACTAGAATATTCCTATACTCCATTTTTGGCGTGATTATGATTTTTATTTATTTTTTAACTCGGTTTAAGCCAGACATAACACTAACCAACATTGATTTTGCGATAAATAAAATTATATTAGTAAAAATGCAGATACAGTATAGCTACTCGTAAAATGATTATCTACACTTTTCCATTTGAATGCATTAACTGCAATATTTATAGAGCAACGTCTTTTGCTAATGTGTCTAAACCTGATCACTTTAATCTTATTACGCGCCGTTCCATGGAATCTTAGACTCGTTCAGATCAGTATGAACGTGTGACAATTTGCACGATCGTGAAGTTCTGGAATTACCGATATTTGTCGATACCGTTGGTGAAGTTAAAAATACAGGTCTATATAATAACGATTATGGCACAAACGTGAGTCTAGTTTGTACGTGAAGAGTCTTATTCGCATCTTTTAGAAACGATAATGTTTCTGGAACATCAAGCAAAAGAACTACTTAGTTGGTTTTCGATCTTTGATTTTCATACTATATCACCCAAGTAAGGGACAAAAACTTAGGTATACCTAGCTCAGAACTATACAAAACTTTAATTTACGTAAAACCATTTCTTGCAAATCTCCTCTTACTTTCACATATCCAGCAAATGAAATCTGTCACCAAACACTTTCCAAGTCGTTGCAAAAACCGCTCATCTTGCTTTACAAGCTATTGTCCTGCACACAATGTGCCATGTGCCATGCTCGCGTGACTATCGATAACGGTGCCTGAGCCTACAGGACCAGACGTAGTTAGAAAGGCGGTTTATGGGGACTGGATACTGGATGCTACCTCCTACGTTGACTCGAGATAAGAATGGGATATCTCGTACGCCTAAATGTTTCTGTACGCTTGTAAATCTAGAAAGTTGTCATACTCAACATCAATATGTATCTTAAAATATGGGGTATTAGATGAATCAATATGATATAATATTCCTGTGTTCTTGTAATTTTCTGTGTGCTATTATTAGGTTTCAATTTATTAATACGTATTTGTTGAATATTGTACTGGCAACACCCAAAGATTTGATATGTAAAAATGGGGGTAACAACGACCTTCTGGGTCTGGCGCTGGTGACGGTAAGATGTGCTTAGTGGCTGTGTCGGTAAAAAGATAGATTGGCATAGGATTGGTTGGAGATCTACTGTAAATTGAGGTAATCTGGTTAGTTTTATGGTAAATATTAGAATAATGATTGAATTGTGATATTATGTGGGGAATAGGAGATGTGATGGTATGGTGTAGAATATTGAATTTCATGTGGCAAAGAAATATAAATGACTGACAAATTATCTTGGTGCTTCATATTATTTTCCTTATCCCTGAAATATTGTAAATATGTAGTTTTATTAAACAGTTTTAGATTATGATATTGGGGTAACGACTTTAAGATTCATTTGGGTATTAGTATCTATTTTGAGGTTAAATAATTATATTCGGAATTAAATTAGTTATTTTAGAGCAAGGATGATTCTTATTTCACTATAGGTAAGATAACAGAGACTTTTAATTAATTCGAGAAACAACGAAACAGAGAATCAAACTACACTAATGTGTTGTATTCTAAGATTGTTTTGGAACAAGAATAACCGGGTGTTTTAATATTCTGTTGATTAGAATTCTAAGAAATAAGAAACAACAGAAGTTGAAGGCAAAAATAAATTAACAATGTTAATTACAACAGCTAAGAACCAGATGACAAATCCTTTTGAAACGTAGGTAGCAGACAACCAAGCTACTAAGTCCCAGACCTCAAAGGTTCGTGCCCGTAGGAAAATATGGCCATACCAACCAGAAAATTGTGGGCACACCGGCGCGGGCGGCGGCGGTGGTATCATTTGCTACCGCAATCAGCGTAATAACTACACTGGATGATTCGAACCGCCGCCGCGCTATCGCAGCAACTCGTGCGCGTGTCGCCTTCCTTTTGGTTTTATTTTTCTTGAGATTGGATGGATTTGATGTCGTTTTATAGATAAATTGTGTCGTGTTTCTGTTATTTGATATCGTCAAAGTATTTTTGTGTTACACAATTCATTGATATTATTTGGTATCACATAACAGCCAGTGACTATGCTGTATTATAATTAGAATTTGTTCTTATTTAAGTTGTTTTGTAATACATTCCTTTTTTACTTATAAGTATCATATTCTTGTTTATCTCTCTTCCATCCAACTATTACTAGCGCTCACTCTCCAACAAAGTCGAGATCATATTATTATTCACATTGTTCATAAAAGCTTCTTGTGCTGACTTACGATTTAGATTCTAGGCTAAGTCAGTCAAGTTTTACAGCTTTTCAAATTCTTCACACACTTTTCTCGAAAGGAAATCTTATTAACGTACAACAATGGTAACTCAGCTCGGCGCACGCGCTTCCATTCCGTTACCAATTGTTATTTCATGAATTTCAGACTTAAATCATCCATTCATGATTCATTTTTGCTTGCCATAGACTGAGTTCAACAAAACATCAATAACACCATAACTCGCAAATTATTTCCACGCTATATTGAATACTTCGTTCCAGTTGTTAAGGCATATTTTCGTGTGGAGCATGAAATTGATCGAAATGAACCGTTTGGCAGGTGGTTGTTGTGTATAACATTGTTGTTTTCAATAGATAGGCTTGATGTTGAAGACCTTTGCTATTTATGAAGTAACGTGCTCTCGGGGAAACTCATTTGTTGCGCACAGCTGACTGTCATAATGTTAACGTAAGTTTATAAATGGTTACAGGTTTTTTTGTTTATTTATTAGTTTGTAATCTGAACAAGAGTGTTGACAAAATAAATTTAAAAAAGTAGTTAACTAAGCGTGCCAGAACGTGAAATAATTTTCTTGGCATATCCGAACTTGATTTAAAGAATTTTCTGATCTTTTACTAGAACGATAGCTAGCAGATCTTGTAGTGTTTGCAGCAGTTTCTATATAAAATTTCTGATGTCCTGTCTTCGATTTGTTTCCACCATATAAAACGTTTAATCCCTTACTCGTTACCAAAAGAACTTGTCCCATTCGTAAGTCTAAATATGGCGACAAACCACTTGTAGTCACTTGCATACTTTCCTATCTACATATAGACAAGCTCACACGTCCAATTCAAAATTACCATATTAATGTAGTCGCGTTCAAATGCAGCTTCATAAAGGCAAAGTCTGTAAATTGTGAGATAAACGGCGACTTGTCTCATAAATAATATCTCGAAGCTTTCCAGCGTTTCTCTTCATTACGGGGCCTTATTAATTAGAATTGAGTTTAGTCAGCTTATCCGATGACACACATCGAGACGGGTTTCAGAGGATGAGGAGTTTAGAGGTGGAGTCTATACGTTCAGCTGTGCCCAGGGAGTGGGACGAAACTTTCAAAATTATCGAACAGTTCAGATTGATTAGTTTTTAGCGCAGGTTGCAGATTATCGTGTAGCTAACATTGATAAGTTACTGTAGACTGTAGAATAAGCGGATGTCGTATTTTGAAATGGTTAAGAATGGATTTTCCTTTTTTTTCTCTTCAACTGTTCGGGATCTTTGATGTTTTCACTTTTTCAGACATTCTTTAAACTTGTTTCACAAATGTAGGTTCCTACACCTTGAAGAAGCTTGTGCCTTTACACCTAATCTAAACAATATTTGTCTTCCTACAGCAATAGTACGGACATATTAGAGCAGTTAAGCTAATCTGACCATTTTATTTACCTACCTAGCGACACAAAAGGCATTCTGCAATTCAATCTAGCTAGATTTTAAGGCAAAAATACACATTTATTTATCATTTTCCGGTTTATAAAGCTGCGTGACCACTGTAGCGGAGAAGAGAGGAGAGAAGCGGAGCTGCTGTTGTGCCTGTTAAATGAACACAGTTCCGCTCCTCTTCTCGCTTCTTCGCTGCAGTGGACAGGCAGCCTAATACGGTCGAATTTACGAGCAGACTCCACCAATAGGTAGGTAGACTAACCCCGGAATGTCGGAAGCTTGTTACAATCAGATGATTCGTGATTATGATGTAATAGCTTTTCTAATGAACTTTATACACGTACTAGCGGTACTAAACAAAGATTGATGGATGTCAGGAAACCTACCTTAATGTGGTGTCTAATTCATTCCTTATGTTCTTAACTATCGAGCGAGAGGATGTGTTGTACACAAATTAAATTAGGCTTTTATGAAATCTGCCTATATAAATTGAAAACAAGCACTCTCGTGTAGAGGTCTTAGTTCTCAATCAGGATAACTATAAAATAGTCAAGAATTTTAACAACGCCCGTAATAATAACATAATATTTTTTAATATGCAAAACGTTTTGATTAATAAAATATTAAAAGAAATATTAGTTACCGGCTAAAGGGATGGTTTCGTGTATATTCGTCTCTGTCTAACTAGAGTAAATTTTCGCTTTCTATCTCTTTCTTGGAGGCATCGCGGGCAACGGTTGGCTGGCTCTATGTCACTCAGTTGCGCATACGCAGCCGCGGCAAGCGTTCGCGTTTGAAAATCGAACGCTTTTCGCGCGAACTGTTATTGGCCAGTGATATTTCGTTTTGAATTTTGGTACTTTTTGGATGAGGTGAAGTGTTGAAAAGGTGCTTTTTGTTACGGATTTACGGTCGTTTGCGTTTAGTCGCAATGTTTTGTGTTGTGTAGAAAGTGAATCTCTGACAAAGGATTACAGTGTTATTGTTGGATACACGTGAGAAGTATTGGCTAATTAATAGCGTGCGGAAGGGAATGAGAATGGTTTATGACGTAAACTGGCAGTAGAGATATAGTGGTCATACACGTTGCGACGCGACGGTAATGATATGATTATGTGTATTCTGTCAGGTGTGATATCACCTGTCGGTTCCGTTTCTAATGAAGAGTAAAAACTTACGTTCGATAAATTCAACGTTCTTAGATATGTTGGAATATTTTCTGTCGAAAAAAGACTGAATTTATACGTTTGAAAACCAAAACTTAATAAAAGACTCCTATACAATTTTCTATGATGTCATGTAGTAAATGATAATCCACGGTTGGTTGAGCACTGAGATCTTTAATTACTAGCAAGTTCGTAGATAAACCCGTTACTGCTAAGTATTCTATATTCATACATACCTCATCAATCTGATATCTGATACCAAATTACCATAATGAGACATCTATTGATTATATTATTCTTCGTACATTATTATAATAAGCAGCTCCTGTATCATTGCCCACTGGTTACACAGTGTTGCAACCATCACCCTACTCGATCCAGGTTATAAAAGTGTCTGTTTACGACCGATATCGCTCTGTTTTACGCAAATACGCTTCTATTTTATGCTCTAAAGCTATTTAGTCTGCGACTTCTATGGTAAACCCAGTGATTTGCAATGAAGATACACCATTCTTGTGATAATAATAAATGTTTTTTATCACTAATGGTGATTCTGCTTACACTGTTGTTGGGTCTTTATGGCCCTTATTATTATCATTTAGGGGTGCACAGCAGCAGTGTGTGCAGTCCAGAGAAGGTTCAAACTGCCTGCCGTCAATGCGCCTTTTTCTGTAGCACTTAGGTACTGACTATGTAAAACACAAACCAACATGAAATAATATTAGAAATCGATCTCGTAAATTAGCACGCGATTTTTCACTGTTCGTCCTAAAGTGTATAAATATGTCATAGATAGATTGTCGTATCCGCTGTTTTACAAAACCGCTAGTTGTTTTACAAAACAGCTCCGTTATGTAAAACAGCTGAATGCTGTTTTTGCCATTGCGCTACGTTTAACCGCTACCAACGTTAAGATGTAACGCAAAATGACTTAACTGCAATCACAATAAACGTTTGGTGTAGCTTCCAATACCAAATTGGTCGCAGTAACAAAGCTAGGACACCATGACCAATTGGTATAGATTAGGTTAGAACTGTGACTAACCACGCTACTTCTAAGTTGGTCGCAGTTACTTGGCTATTTAGTATTTTAAGGACTGACTTTCATAAAACTGATGTTTCCATTATGAGTTAGGGTCATTTTTATTTATATTATTCGTTTTATTTACTTCTTTTTTGGACGCTATTGTTATTGTTATGGCACACAGAGCCACAAGCGACAAAATTTAGAACTAAAATCTACAATCTGACGTTTCATTTCACGTTGTTTTACATATCCTTTAATCGTTGATCGTTGACGTCGACGTCGTCGTCGTCGTTGACGTCGTTCATTGATATGCAAAACGTTTATGCAATTCTGCGTGTTAAAGTTCAGCAATTATGAAAAATCGTTAAGATATTTTATATAACGGAGCTGTTTTGTAAAACCACTAAGGGTTTTGTAAAACAGCGGATTCGACAATCCATCTGCGACATATACATCAACCATGCTGTTTAGCAAGCAAAGTACAATAGTAGTTATTGCTGATGAACCCAATAAAATTTATATCTTACTCGATTTCTAAAACGACAGAAGAGTCCCTTTACAATAGTTAAACAGGAACATTTAGTAGTCCATAAAGGCATAAATACACCCACAGTTAATGCAAAGTCACTTTCGTATACATCCATTTATATTCAAGAACGTATAATAGGGGCTTTAAAAGGAAAACAAAAAGGTATGACAGCGTTATCTAAAGTTAAACGGATTAATGTCGAAGTAGATAACATCTCAGATGACGCTAGTTGTATAAAAATGCACCGCGCATTCTACTGGAGAGGCGGTAAGTAGCAGACGTGGGAATATTTGCAGTACAACGTAGGTAATGTTGGTTACATGAATCCCAAACAGGACAAAAAGGATTGAAATTAGTGCTAAAGATCGGTGCAGTCATCGTTCGTTAGTATTCGAATAACTTAACATCAAAGTAACGTAAGTTGAAATAAATACACCGTGAAATTTGAATCACAGTTTTGCTAGAACAAACGTTGTTCAGACCATGGTCTATTACCATTCTACAGCATTCAATAAAAAAAAAACATACTTGGTTTTTGAAAAAACACAAAAAGACAAAGTTTAAAATCTCAAGATCATCTACAGCTTACTAATTTTCGTTTATGGAGGTAAATTTCCCTGTAGACAATGCTGTGTCCCGTGCGTGGTGTCTGTGTTGTAGGGAGTAACGATAATCTTGACATTTTAAACTTTGTCTTTTTTGTGTTTTTTCAAAAACCAATTATGTTTTTTTTTTATTGGATGCTGTAGTATGGTAGTAGACCATGGTCTGAACAACGTTTGTTCTAGCAAAACTGTGATTCAAATTTCACGGTGTATAAAAGTGGTAGACTAATAGTCGAAATCATTTTGGCTTACAAAAGATATACATTATACAATCTTTCTGTTATGCATAGGATAGGCACTACTATAGACTGGAATTATTTCTTTATTGACTGTGAGTGATGCAACAGATTTTTTTTTTCTTGTTTGTCTATTTAAAATATCAGGCTGATTGTCATTCTGTGCTTCATTCCAAAAGTAATCTCAATTCCAGATCAAGATTATTATTATTTAGTCTGCGTTACACCTCAATCTATCAAATCAGTGGGGTAGCCTATGAGGTCTATTTTAGTGCATCTAGCAAAATTCTATCATGTTCGTGCCAAGATCCACTAAAAGCTATGTAATTAAGATACCAAAACCGATCAAAGTTTTCATCAGAAGTAACTAACTTCATCGGCTTTCTATCATCAAACCAAACCTAACGTTTACAATCCTATGTATAGGTAATCTAAGGCTATTTATGAAGCCAATTTACCGCCCATTGTGTCACCCAATGTAAAATTTGATGTCTGTAATTTTTGTGATGTACATAATAAAGAATATTCTATCTATTTATGAAGTAATAACGAGTTTTATAGGTCCAGAAACATGTAGCTGCATATTTGAAAATTGTTATTAAAAGTAAACCACTCTTATCTACTCGTATGACATAACGTTTTTATAGCTATTTACTATATAATGTGTTTATTAAAACGATTATATATTTGATATTTGTTGGTAATCTTGAGTTCCTTTAAAGTAACATAGCATAATCAGCCTATAATGTTCCCACTGCTGGGACACAGGCCTCCTCTCTGTGAGAGGGAGTGGGCTGTAATCCACCAAGCGCGGGCCCAGTGCGGGTTGGTAGATGTCACATGTCTTAGAATTTTTGGTTCTAGGTCATGCCGGTTTCCTCACGATGTTTTCCTTCACCGTTTTGAGAGCAGTGGTGATGAAATTAAATACACAAAGTAAAACGCCTGCCTGGGTTTGAACTCACGACCTACAACTCGTAAGTCGAGGCCGTTACCACTGGGCCACCACTGCTCCCCAAAGTAACATGTTATTCTGAAATTATTAAGTGCAACACACACACACCACAACCCACACATCTTATCACATCAGATCAAGTACAGCACAATTATTCTGGAATAAATAACATGAAATATTAATATCATCATCATAAGACGTCCAATGCTGGACCAGACCATAAACAAAACGATCGGTTCTGCGGTTATCATACTCTTCTCCAATTTATAATTCATGAATAATCTTAAACAACCTCCAACCTCTGGCAAAAAAAATCCAAATCCACAAAAGTATTATGCCTCGTAAGGTTAACGAAGAGAACAAAGCAGTGAGTTATGAACACAAGTGGGTCACCCAACATAAAAGACGGAGTACTGAACGAAACCAAATTGGCCATTATGACACGTTCAGACAGGAGAAAACCCCGTATTGTGAGCAAACTATTGTTGCACAGCTAAAGTAAAGTTAGCTCGTGTGAACCATTGTTATGCATAAGAAATATTTTGGTTCAAACTATGATTCTGTCAAAGCTTTTCAAATTGTTTTGCCAGCATATCATGCATTAGCTTTATAAACCATAAATAATATAAATTGCTGAGGATGGAATCTAGTCTAACGTAATACAGGTTAATGACTGTATTTCAGTTACTAACGTTCATCAAGTCATCAAAATCCTCACAGCCCGACTTCGCTTTCAATCTTTCTTTGGTTGTGCCAATCGCCACAGTCAGGGGCCAGTCTCATCCTCATCCAAGTTCGACTCGCTTCACACGAGTCTTCATCATCATCATCATTGGCAGCTTTGGTCCAACCTCTGCTGGGTATAGGCCTCTCTTTTGTGCCGTGCTTTACCCAAGCACCATGTGTTTATTTCCAGCCCATAATATATTTTGGGGATACCAAAGCCCAAAAACTTACCAAAGGTCACAATTTTTATAGGTTTAATAACTTCGAGGGGCTTTCTCTCTCATTTAACTGCCTCGCTCATAGATCTACGAGTATGCCCAGAGCTTCTTAAGCACTAGGAGTATGTAAAGCAAAATAATGAGATGTAGAGTCAAATGCAAATATATGCATGAGAACTAAAATTATCATAAATATGACTGTTTTTATGTTAGTGTTATTTCTAGAGCTAGATCATTTCTGTTAAGTTATTCAAAACATTCTAGCAGAAGTGTAAACATAATTTATCTTTTATTTAAACTCCCATGTTGAGAATATAAACAAGCCTTCTATCAGTTCACAGATAGATCATCCAGTTAGTAGTTTCCAATTGAATAATAAGTCTAAGTATAATTATTAAAAACAAGCCTACAAGTTCTACCACAGACAGAAATTTTAAGTAAAAAACACAATAAGAAATTGTGTATATGTATAACTAAGTAGTCACCAGTAAAGGTGTCATTCACAGACAATCCAAAACCAAATACATAACCAAAAATCCTGTTTCTGAATCATGTTTTAAATAAATCTCTGATTGAAAATAATACAGATTTAATATAAATGGCTACAGATCACGGAACTCAACGGAACACCTCTCTAATAGAATCACGTATTGCTTTACTTCGGTGTTCGGTATGCAAGTAACGGAGAGGTGATTTATAAATCATAATATCGCCACGCTTCCACTAATTAAAACATGTTGTAAATAACACTCGATAAGAAAGTGTCTGTCCGTCTGTTCGTGTTATATCGAGAACCGTTAGGAAGATTTTAATTGAATTTTTACTGTTGGAAAGTTTTCCGGATGTGCGCAGTGTTTTCTGGCGGAAACATGGCAATTTAATCCGATTAAAGTTTACGATATTACGATAGGTCAAGTTTGCATTGATGAACTGAATAACTCCTGGGTACTATGACTTGACTCACTCGTTTGTCTAGTGTTCCCGAAGAGACTGCTGACCGTAGGGTCCTCCTGGGTCCGATTCCTAGATCAGGTAAAGTGGCAATAGCCTTGAACCCTAATCAGAGTGCACAGTACAATATTCTATACACCTAACCCTTTGCAAAATGAAGTTTGTGTACCTAATCTCTCAACATTAATGACATCCTCCGTCGGGCTCTTGTCACCGCCGGGGTGCCAGCTGTTTTAGAACCCAATGGCTTGGCACGTGACGATGGAAAGAGGCCAGACGGAATGACCATAATGCCTTGGAAGTTGGGTAGGCCTTTGGTGTGGGATGCAACCTGTGTCGACACCCTTGCGCCATCCCATCTTCGTAGCACTGCGGGCTGTGCCGGGGCGGCTGCTACAGGTGCAGAAAACCTCAAACGGCGCAAATATAGCAACCTTACTGGTAGCTATATTTATGAGCCGTTTGGGGTTGAAACACTAGGGCCATGGGGTCCGAGTGCTCACCGAGTATTCCGGGACATCGCCAAGCGGTTGGTCGACTGTTTACGTGACCAGAGGGCTGGCCAATTCTTAAGCCAAAGAATCAGCATCGCCATCCAACGTGGCAATGCTGCCAGCCTTTTGGGCACTTTTCCCGCTGACAGCGATGCGGACGAATTTTTTGACGCCCAATGAGCTCTTGTCTTTATTTTTAACTTTTTCCTTTACATACTTGTACATAATATATATAGTAGTTAGTTGTAAATATGTTTGTGTATATTATATGTTAACATGGTAAACAATAAAAATCTCTCAACTCAACTCTTTGATTTTCATTTGTGGTAAAATATCAAATAACTTCTCCCGCTCTGAGCTCCGGAGGGCGTGTCAGACTCTTACTGACTAAAACCTACCCGTGTTTCTTCAGTTGCCGTGTTGCCAGAGGCCACTTTATCCCTTTCGGACTTTCCCGCGACCCCGGCAGACATCGGCCCTAGCGGACCCCGTCAGTTCTGCTAACATCTCTTTGAGGCGCACGTGGAACACAACGCGCCGTCGACCCGGGCTTGGTCCTTATTGGACGGTGAGCTAGCCATTGCTCACAGTCCGCAAACCCGCGTCTGCGGCGGCCGGGAATCGGCCTGCGATTCCTGATGCCCAGGGCATCTCGTGCGGCGGTTAGGGACGTGAAAGCGCGAAATTTGCCTCTCCTTCATGTGTTCTGCCTCCTCCAGCATTACTGCTTCGCAGAAGGAGGTGACGGCCTCCCATGCCCTCTCGCTCTGTACCATGGCCTGGACCAGGGCCGGACGCGAGAGATCACCGTCGCCGATCGCCTCCACTAGGACACGGCGATGCTCCGCCTAAGCCGGGCTGACCTCCACCGTATGCTCCACCGTGTCCTCTCAAATTACAACCTCTCATTAACTTTGCCCAGATTTTCTTCAAAAGTATAATACTGAAGACTTGTTTAATGTTGGATTGCTTTCCATCATTAATATTGTATTGTGAGTTAATACTCATTCTCTCCACCCTTACTTATACAAATTTCTTTGCCAATAATTATTATCGTGGTAATGGCTTCACAAACAGTCATTTACTGCGCAGTTTATTAAAGATCTCTCTTGAGCACTTAAACATTTACAGACTGCTATGATGAGAGTTTTAATAAAATAACTTTATTATGGTTCCGCGTAAAGCTGTAATCGGCTTGGATTTTAGCGTTTCTTCATACCCGTTTCCTAGAAGGTATGTATATGTTTATTCTGCCCCAGACGATGTTCATTTAGACTCACACAGCACGAAAACAAGTGTCTAGGATGGAAATGTTTCCGAAAATATAATATCTGATATTGCGAATTTATTATTATTAATATAAGCTTGTGTTGTCCCACTGCAGGGCTCAGGCTTCCCTTCCCTCTTTCCATTTATCCTGGCCTGCTGCGATTGTGGGCCAATCCGTAGTCGTGGTCGTTTCCTGTTTGGGATCGGTTATTGAGAATCAGTTGCGAATTTAGTAACTCAAACTCAAAGCATTTATTTCAAATAAACCAATTACAGGCACTTTTGAATTGTCAAGGACTCAATAAACATGATTGCGAAACCATGAAAAAATAAATTAATCTTATTTACCTGAAACACAATGAGGCAGTAAACCCCGTTTTCATAAAACCAACAATGACAAGAAAGAACCATTTAAAAAAAAATACGACCAATTTCTATTCAGTTTCCAGTTAAACTTTTTACTAATATCCCACAATCAATAACTTTACCTTATACAGCGTGTTCAATAAATCAGGGCCAATAAAATGGTGTAAAAACAGTCGGCGAGCGCGCTCTGTATAAGGCAATATATGGGGACAAGGAGGTATATGGTACTTGACTCTATTGCGCAGTACGAACACGGCTGAGGAAGGACTCGTATCTTGCGGTCTACGGGACTGTCGGGTTTATACAGTCCCTTTAAGAAATGATAGGGTTTTGCCACATATTAGGCACCAATTTTTTAAATCTTGTTTTGCAAAAATCTGTTTACTTACTTTTTATGTATCATCTTCTATCTTACTACTTACTACTAACTTCAAACTTGACTAAAATATGGTAAAAGTCATAAACCAAAACGTTTTTTACATATTCCTCCATCGTCAAACCAGAAATCTACCAAGACGTCACGACGCGACCTCAAGTATCACAATCAGACAGTATAATAAACACAACAAACTTAACGAACCAATACATAACTGACTAACAATTAACAAATAAATAACAGCCATCAATCTTGTTCCTCCAACAATTAACCCTGAAGAACCAGACAATCGTTGCTGCGACCATCAGCAGTCATAGTTAGCTCCAACCTCTGCTTCGACCAATCAGTTTCAATAATGAGCTCCTTAAATCTACCCTCAACTAACGACGTCCTCCTCGCCTCGGTCAGAATGCCGTTAACAAATTACGACATAAAACCAGAAGTAATAACTATCTTAACAGGTGAGATAACAAATTGTTAACATAAATATAGAAGAAAATAACGTAGTGATGGAGTTGTTAATTCTCGGCAAATGAAGACTAATTAAACTGTCGATTTGCCGGTATATAGCGAGGAACATGGACGGGAAAACTTCCTATTATATAGATACTTAGATGGTCCTGCAATTTTATTTATCAATTAGCTAACTTCCATAAATATTACAGCTTTTACAGTACACTTGTAAAAGTGTACTCTTCGTGTAAATCTGCTTAAATGCTTTTGGAAATTATACAACCCAGAATGTATGGTTTAAAATGTTGTCACATTTTGTCGGTCACCTTTACATTGTTCCCATTCTCTAGTTCAAAATATTTATTTGCGACATCCCACCAAAAAAGGTCCATATTGCATTCTAAAGTAATTTTCATTAAACAACACCAGTCGTTCTTCGCGTATCTCCTTTATTTCTTCCATCTCTCGAGACAGCGCCGCCATTTTTTACAGCAATCACTATTAGTTTCTACGATGGCATGCGGTTGATTAACTGAAAGTATAGTCTCGTTCTATAATTTGTTTTGCGCTGCTATGATGGCAGTATGATGTCGCTGTGATTAAGCTGTGATGTCATGTACAGTTATACATTAAAACTAAATGCGTTATTGTTGTGGGAGAATGGGCTTGTTGACTCGATGACAATGCTGGACTTTACTAAACTTACGTTGTGGAAATATGAATAGTAATAAATGAATGAATTAGGTGTCAAAGAATCTCTTCGGTACATTTATACATAATATAACGTAACGGAAGAAATGCACGGTTCCTAAGACCATAACAAAGTTAATAAACAACCGACAATTTACGTTTGCGTTAGTTCAGAGATGAAAAGACAGAATGTTTATAAATCAGACAAATGAATTTGAGCTTCTGTTTATTCAATTGAAATATCATTAAGAAAATTATAAAGACAAAGTACTAATTTTTGTGGCTCCTGTTCAAAACACTCTGTTAGTCCACACTAGCGTCTGATGGATTACTAATTACTGTGATGGTCCAACGTTGAACGGAAGGCTTTAAACCATAAATTATTTACCTTGCAGTTATTAGCTAAGCCGCGTTGTTTGCTTCAAATACAATAGAACATAGCATAGAGGCACAGAAGGTCAAACTATTAATCCTACAAGGATCACTTTGTATTGTTTCATCATCGTCATCATTATGTTGCCCTCATCTCAATTTATTTGAGGTCATCGCAGCATGTCTTTTTCTTCATTCTTGTTTGTCTTTTTCATCACTTTGTATTGTTTATAAGTCACAATACGATTTTCAATCGATTTCAGAGGTTTTCATGAAACTGACTAACAAAATATAGCAAGGTCCTCATCTAATATCTTATGGAGTATCAGAATTTCAATTTCCTGTTCCTAAAGTTTCTTAATTATTTATATTGAGGTACAGAAAGTCATCCTTGTCTTCAAACATTGCAAGATCCAGTTTGTAAGCCTTCTGATGTATTTAGTTTGTGACAGCGGTTACTTTACCTCGCCCTGACGAATACCGTCAGTCTTGGACTCTTGGCACATGCCGTTATTACCAACTTTTTACCATTACCATTAGCTGTTGAATACAAAGTGCGTCTGTCAAGTTCTCCATGTTCCAACACAATAATACAGCCTTCATTCGGAACCGGGTGTCGGTCCACTGTAATTTAAACAGGACCTAACCTGGGGCAGTCATTACTTGGCTACTTACTGCACCTTTATCTCAAAGTCATAAGGTAAAATTTTACTTGGCATAATTCGTAAGAACAGGCATTTTCGATCTCAATAACGATCCTTTATTGCAAAGTCTTAAAGTTGATAATGGCTTGACAAATTCAAGGTTTGAGTGGCCCAGCCTGTTGGCCGGGGGCCACCTAAGACTACTGCTTATTGTGGTACCCTTGTTTTTTTTCTGTAATTGATTTTTAATGGCTTTTAGAGTTGTTAGGATGATTCTTAAAATTCGGATCAAGATTATTTGATGGCTATTTTTGGTTGATTCCCTTTTATGATAGGAGACAGAATCACATACATAATTATGTCAATTATAAAGGGTGAGAAAAGATAGAAGGAGAAGGATTTGGTCAAAATATTGACGTCATCGGTTACCTTTGATTCTACGCCTAAGAAGGACACTTTTAAACATTCTCTAAGCATTTCTTCGGAATAAATATAACCGCAAAGTTCGCAGTATTTTCTTACGTCTCCCTAATGAGCAGCCATAACTTTCAAAGTGTAATTAAACCAAAATTCCGTATTAACTTTACGAGCAAATATTTTAAAATGTACAAAACAAATGAAAGGGCACATGACATACAATTGTATTGTGCCGTGTCCTGTGTCCAGTTACCAATTGTAGTTAAATGATAGTACACTTGGCAGAAGTACTTACTTGAAATAATGACACAAATGGGTAACAAGTACGATACGAGGCAGTCGGGCCCACAGAGTACATTTTATATAGGTCGGGCCTGAGCTGGCACACTAGCAGTGCTTCTGGCACACAAACGTTTATTTATCCGTAAAGTATTTAAGATAGACTAAGTTTAGTATTCTCAAGAAGAATATACAAAAATTTTAGTCCCCATTTAAGTTTTGAATGATTAAAAAAAGTCGTCTTCACCAATAAATTGTATAACTATCTCTAGGGTCATTTTTACAAGCAAATCCTGTTTTCCGTAGTAAGCGGTCACTATAATTGTTTCTAGCCTTATAAAGTCTAGAAAAAGAAGAATTAAAAATACTTTAAAACGTTTTGTCTTAAACAAATAAACACTTAATTTTCTGATATTGGTAACCAGTTATTTTTAATTACTTGCAAATTGCTGAGAGTGGGTGAGTCGCTGAGACTATTCGAAAGGATGTGACCGTAGCTATTTGTACGAGCTGCACGAATTCATCAAAATTCGACCTAAATAATAATTCATTCGCGAATTCGACATTTGCTAGTTATAATTAATCATTTAAATCTGATTCCATTTTAATAACCTCAAAACATAGCTAACGTAGATATTAGACAAATCATAAATATAGTTAACAGTCTGTTCTTTTTCATTAACATAAAAAGTTTATTGATTTTGTGACGTAAACATAAAACATCTGTGTATGTGTATGGAGATTATCATCATTTAGTTAATCATCGCCATTGAGCAGAATAGTCTGAGTGATAGCTTACATACAGTTGTTGATAATAATATATTTTATTCAACGAGTGGTAATGGATTTCTTTTTATATCTTTTTGGATTTATCTTGTTGTGTAAGATAAGTAAAATAAATAAATACTAGATTGGGTTATTTGGAGAGTAGCTTTGTTTTTTTCTATCGTTTATTGCTCTAAATTGCCTTATTACATCGGTATGTCTGGGAACTTAACTCCCCTATCCACCAACAAAAACTTTATCACTCATTCGCTTACGGTGGGAATTAGCTTAAGGCACTAAAACTTGTGGGTCAGTTGTCATAAAAAAATACTTTTTACCAAATTAAGGGCTCCCAAAAATTCGCTCCGGTAGCGGTCAGAAACAAAATCTGATATTACCATAATCACCGACGCTCGACAACCAATTTCAACGACGAAGGTTAAAATTCGCATCTCTCTTTTTTCCTCCTACTGGTGTTCCCACGTGAGAGTGAGATAGATTTATTTCTTGTTGTTTTTCTTGTTGTTCGGCTCATTTGCATGCACACGCGACGCAAGCGCAGCGCTCCGTGTTCGGGGTTAATAAGACGATATATAAATACGATAACGGTGGAACAGCCTGTTGGATTCCTATTGACATTTTGTTAATACGTTTCTTAATGTATCACTATTATACGGTTGTATCATAAGCATACGAGTAAGTTCCCAAGCTGACTTTCGTTTAAAGACAAAATTACTTTGCTGATGTACACTCTGGCTAAAACGTCTATGTAACTCAAATAAGGTAGATATAATATGTCTTGTGAAGTTGTGAATTCGGTAAGTTTCCGTTGCTTTAACATTGTTATAAGCACGTGCTCCTTGGTTTAAGGGTGTTATTTGTCCCTTTTCAAAAATTTCCTTGATAGTTTGCTAGATTAGGGACACCGTGGTATCAGCCTCACAAGATAATCCGAGCGCATTGCAATACCGTGAACATTCTCCTCGGCTGATAAACTTAATAACTCGACCAACACAAGAAACGTCTTCTCTCACTGTAGCACACACAATACGAGTATCTGTTTTTATTTGAAACGATCGCATATCGCAATAAAGGAAACAAATTGTAACATCTTGCTGCACAAGAGTTATGATAGGTTATCTCGAAGTTTCATTTTACCGTTTGTTTTTCCGATTCCAAGGAAGTGATCGATCAACAAATAAATTACTGTATTGTATTAATGTTTGCTAAACAAATAATAGATAGTCTAGCTAGAGCTGCTCGAGATACTATGAGCTACAAATCATCTGAGCTCACAATAGAGCTGCGCCCTGCGCCGCATCGACTCGATACTATCGACAATTGCGAGATACCCTCGAGTCTACAATTAGAGGTGCTCCGCAAACATCTGCTATCGATGATGTTAATAATTATGTGGCAATAATTGTGTGGTTATGTTTAGAAAATGTTGTGTGGGAGACTTTTATCAGATTTCACTTATCTTTTACTGTCAACTTTCCATTGCAGTTTACTAAACTAATAAGTTTAAAATCTGCAATATATTTTCCAGTTTCTCATACCTCTGCCGGGGTTGCGGTTTTGTCCGAAAGGGTTAGCGTGGCCCCTGCCAATACAGGCAATTGAAGGAACACGAGTGGGTTTTAGTCAGTAAAAGTCTGACAGCACTCCCGCTCCACCCATTTCAAGTTTATCTTTTAAATCTCTTTTATTACTTTGAAAGTCTAACCAGAGCCTCAGTGCACTAGACTCTTCCATAAAATTAACGGACGATTCAGAAATCACACGCTAAAACTTTTTTACGACTGTAACACATGCCCATTAAATGTTAATTCAAAGACAATAAAACCTGTTAAAGTCTCACCTTTTTACTCACACCATAACAGTGAAACAAAAGTCACACCCACGTCTGAAATAGAAAGTGCAACACAATCTGGAACACAATTGTCAGATAAACCACGAGAGGTACCTACAGGCAGACACAATAGTCGAGTTAATGGTAAATTGAGTGGTTGGCGGTAATGATGGTAAGACTAGAAATGACGCAAAAGGTAGTCACCAAGTTATTCATCAAAATCCAGTTGAAAGACCTGTACCCTTATAAATAATACTTAATTATAGTTAGAGAATAAGAACAAAGCTTCTGCATAGCTATTCACAACTATTCAACAGGTTGTCAAACCAAAAATACTACATTTTCAATTACAAATTTGCTTTGCCCCCGACAGCAAATAGCTAGCTGTCGAACGAATGGCAGTCGTCTATTTGATTTAAACTGACAAAATTTTCGGGTTCTGGATTTGTGAACAGCGTTTAGAGGACTCTTTTGATAACATTGATTGATGTTCGATTCGGCACGGAAGTTTATCGAACGGTTGTGAATAGCAATGCTGAACCAAGACTTAACTTGCTTACGTAATAAATAAATCTACGGAGAGCAAAATCTTGCACCCTGTAGCTTCCTATGGATACTACGTGTGTCCCATCGTATCCTAATTATCATGGTTTTCTTTGTTATTTAGTAAATATCATAGAAAAACATGATATAGATAGATACGATGTATACTAGTTAAATGTGCACTGCAATAATAGCAAGAATGATTAGATCATAACAGTTCTCGTTTATAAAAACTGCTAATATAACATTTTTTTTTAATACAATTACAAGTAATAACAACAATTTTTTTGAGTAAGAAAACTTGACGACTTACCTTTCTAATAAACTGTCTATAAAAAAGAAAATGTTCAAGGTAAACTTATCCAATTATAAGATAAATCACGCAGAGAAAAGCCGGTACAATGCGATCATAATCGCAGCAGATTCCGGAGCGGGTAACCACGGTGCGGAGAGTAATGACGAAGGGCGCGGTGCCGGGTGCGGCAGTAACTCTGTAGCATGGCAAATAATAAATAACAGTGGAATGACGGAACATAACCAATTGATCGAGATTCTGAAGTAACGGAATGAACACGGATTCATAATGAAGCTGATGAATTATTGTTGGACTAAGATCTCGATCAAAGGTAGTTGAAATCAGACGGAGTTGCTCCGTCTGAAATTGGAAACTACGTTTGTGGTTGAATAAACTGGGTATTTGTAGCATAGTTAAATTATATTGAGTAGAAATAGATTGGAATATGATAATAAACAAAAGTAACATTATAAATAGGGAGACATTTGCCGGCACTGAACTATAGTTATAAAATGCAATACTTCACATTATTTTTATAATATATCTCCTGACCATATAAGACATAAGGCACATACATCTGGCTATTATAAAACACTCGGCTACTTGTCTGAGATTAATGATTTATCACCGAACATACCATACTATGAATAATTGATATCCTACATAGTATTAATTTAGTCTCAACACGCAAGTCATCGAGTCTAGTCGAGAGATTTCGATGTTTACACGGCATTACTGACTATCAAAGCTGAAACGAGTAAACGGGGTTTCAGAAGCGAAAGTGTGTTAAATACTGGCTCATTAGTAAACAATTTTCAAACGAGGCATTGATGGCGTCGGCTTTTAGCAACCGCAATTGTTTATCTTACCTGAGTTATTAGCTAAGCAAGACTTCATGTACAGGTTCATGTGCAGTAATCTTTGTCATACAAAGTAATCCGCTAGCAGTTTTATGTTTTACTGTAAGAAAGGCTACGGTATATTAACAATAAATATGGCTTTATCAACATAAAACTATAATTCTTAAAGTAGACTGAAACGAATACATACACTCTTGGGCCTGAATAGTAAAGAGATGTAAATGGTGTGAATTTATAGATTCATACATACATTAGTGTATTGCAGTGACTAGTTGCTCTCCCACAATTCACACAGCGATCCATAGTTTCAACAATATCCAATCCACTAGGTAAAATCCATTATAACAATTCCAAGTCAATCGTGTGAGCGATCTTCGGTGTCCAGTGTGAAAGCAAGGGTCGTACAAGGTAGGCAGGGTCAGAATCCGTAAAAATCAAAGCAGTGATCGTTGAAAATGAAAAATAATATTGGGAAAGCACTCATAACACATCCTAAAACACGAAATAAGTGACAGCTATCTAGCTCTAGTAGGGATGTGCGTTGCGACAACAAACCGTTTACAAAGACCGTTTTGTGATGATGAAACCATTTTACGTCCTGAGTTCAACTTCAAACAGTCTTCGTTGCACAAACCAGTCTTCGAATTACTTGATGAGATTTTTACATCTAAGAAAATACAGTCGGGTGCAATGATTCAACTATCTATCACACTCGTAAAACAGTCCTTCCAATAAAAAGTGAACTCTTAAAAAATGAACTCTTTGAAATGAAATACAGTCAGTAAAGTATTACCAGTTGTTAATGCTGTCATTTGTGATGCAAAAAAACCATTTCATACATTTTAAATCGTTGATAGTTTTAAGAAACTGTGCTCGACGAAAACGCAATTCTATTCCATGTTGGATAAGTTTCGTCCTTTAACCGTTTTCTGCAACCGTTTTCGTCGTCGGGAAAACGGTTTCGGTCGCCAAAAATTCGAAAATGACCCACCACTAATGTCTAGTGTCAAATTGTCAATTTCAGTCTGCCAGTGCAGAATATGTACTGCCAGTAACACAGACAAAAAAATAAAACTGATTTTAATCGATATGAAATTGATACTCATTATTTTGGTTTTTCAGTAATTAATGAGGTTTTACTTAAATTAAATGCACTATATTGTTTAAAGTATAAATAGTGCATTTAATTACTTTGAGTTAACTATATTACCTAGTGCTTTCAGTGGGTAGGTTTTCTTTTTGTAGATGTGTAATCGATTACTATAATCGATGATCTCACGAAAACTATCTTTATCATATTTCTCCGCTTCCAGACAAAGAATTGAGCTGATTTTTGATATTCAAGGATGAAAAATATGACTAATTTTTAGATCATATCTCAACTTATTACACTTGGGCGGCTTATTCCCGAAATCCCCCCTGAAATCCCCCCTAAGGGGGAAAAGTGGAATTTATAATAAAAAGTCTAGAATTCCCCCCTGAAAATCCCCCTTAGGGGGGAAAACTGGAATCGAAAGAAATACTTATTCCACAAATCCCCCCTGAAAGTGTACTCTGAGGGGGAAAACTGGACTCAAAAAAATAAAAGTCTGGAATTCCCCCCTGATAATCCCCCCTAGGGGGGAAAACTGGAATCTGAAAAACCAACGTCCAGAAATCCCCACTGAGGTCCATAAAATTTACGGAGTGCCTCTGCTACCGGCGCTGGGCGTCGATTTGTTCGCCGGTGCTGGTTGCCAAAATATTTACCGCGGACGCCGGCGGATATTTTACTTAGATAACCTAGAATGCAGGAGCGAGCGAAGCGAGCTTGGGAACATTTTGACTTATTCCGTTCTAATACCACTGGTATTTGTTTCAACTCATATTTATTTTCTATTCCGAATGGATAACACATAAACATAACATCACGTCTGTAATTCCCGGAGGGTTAGGCAGAGGTGTACATATAGTAGACCCATTCAGTTCGGTTTCCGCAGGGGGCGCTCTACGGTGGACGCCATCATGCGCGTGCGGGCCCTCACGACGGGGGATGCTGTGGCCCGGGGTGGGGTCGTCTTGGCGGTGTCTCTAGACATCGCCAATGCCTTCAACACCCTGCCCTGGAGTTGCATCAGGGAGGCACTCCGGTACCACCGGATGCCGACCTACCTCTGTCGTGTGGTCGAGGCCTATCTGACGGACAGGGCCGTCATCTACCCCGGTCACCAAGGAGGGTGGAACCGGCAAGAGATGTCGTGCGGTGTCCCACAGGCTTCGGTCCTGGGGCCGCATCTGTGGGACATCGGATACGACTGGGTGCTGCGCGCCGAGATAGCGGCGTCAGCGTCGTTTGTTACGCTGACTACACGCTAATCCTGGTGCAGGGGAGGTCGTACCAGGCGGCGGCCGATCTAGCGACACGCGGGGTTGCGACAATCGTTGACAGGATCCGGCAGCTGGGACTCGAGGTGGCCCTGCACAAGTCTGAGGCCATGGGTTTTTATGGTCCTCGGAATGCGCCACCGTCGGGCTACCAGATAATGGCGGGAGGGGTTCACATCGGTGTCGAGTCGACGATGAAGTATCTGGGACTCGTCCTCGACAGCCGGTGGAATTTCGTCGAACATTTCCGACGTTTGGCTCCCAGACTGGAGCGGGCCGGGGCTGCCTTGAAGCGGCTCCTGCCCAATCTAGGAGATCCAATCGCCTCCTGCCGGAGGCTCTACGCGGGGATCGTGCGGTCCATGGCCCTCTACGGGGCGCCGGTGTGGGAGCGTTCATTGAGGCTGCGGCCAGCCCGCCGGTTGAAGGCGTCTCAGAGGGTCATGGCCATTCGGCTGGCCCGAGGATACCGCACGGTCTCCTGCGAGGCGGCGAGCCTCCTTGCCAGATTACCGCCATGGGATCTGGAGGCAAAGGTCCTCGCGCATATCTGGGAGTGGCGCGAGGAGGCGAAACGCCGGGGCTTAACTCCGATGCCACAAGAAATCGCGGCACAACGGACAGAGCTCCGGCGGGATCTCATGGCGTCATGTAGAGTGCGATTGTCGCAACCCCGTGCTGGGCACGCCACAATTGCGGCGATAAGACCCCTCTTTGAGGAGTGGCTTGAGAGACGCCACGGCGTCCTCACCTTCCGCCTGACGCAGGTTCTCACCGGACACGGCTGCTTCGGGAGGTTCCTGTTTAGGATAAGGCGGGAGGAAACACCCGGGTGTGACCATTGTGTGGATCAGCCTGAGGATACGGTGGAGCATACGGTGGAGGTCTGCCCGGCTTGGGCGGAGCAACGCCGTGTCCTCGTAGAGGCGATCGGCGGCGGTGATCTCTCGCGTCCGGCCCTGGTTCAGGCCATGGTACGGAGCGAGAGGAAATGGCAGGCCGTCACCTCCTTCTGCGAAGCGGTAATGCTCGCGAAGGAGGAGGCAGAACGCGTGAGGGAGAGGCAAATTTCGCGCCCTCACGCCCCCAACCGCCGCAGGAGGAGACGCCCGGGGCGGGAATCGCGAGCCGATTTCCGGCCACCGTAGGCGCGGGCTTGCGGACGGTGAGCAATGGGTAGCTCGCCGTCCGATAAGGACCGAGCCCGGGTCGACGGCGCGTTGTGTTCCACGCGCGCCTCAAAAAGATGTCAGCAGAATTGACGGGGTCCGTTAGGGCCAATGCCTGCCGGGGGTTCGAAGAAAACCGATAGGGAAATCGTAGCCCCCGGCAACAGGGCAACCGAAGGAACACGGGTGGGTTTTAGTCAGTAAGAGTCTGACACGCCCTCCCGCTCCACCCAGAGCGAGAGAAGTTATTTGATAATTTCCCAAAAAAAAAAAGGCTGCAACTGAGAAATTCCTGCTGGAAAAACCCAATAACACTTTGCATGACCTGGGAGTCGAACCCAGGAACTCATGCTCAGCAGTAGCGCTTGCAACCACTAGACCAATGAGGCAGTCTACCGAACGGATACTTCTCTTTAAATCATGAAATTAATGTGCGAACCAATACTAACAACTTGAATTTGGTACAGTCAGCTCAGTCAAACCTAAAAATAATAATGATTGTTCATTCTCGGTGCACACCTATTATGATTTATTGATTGTTATTAGCAATACTTACATAGTTCTTTTTATTGTTGTACGTATATATGTTGTATACCTAATAATGTTTTTTTTTTTAAGTATTCGTAAACTGTCTAATTACTAGTCAGCCAGCCGTATTGTCGTCTACAAGTAATTGTTTTATAAGTATTATATTTTCTCTTTATCTTTGTACTTCATTGTTACTTTCTGCAAATTGCCGAAAAACTTGATAATTGTTACATATTGAAATATGTGATGTTAAGGGGGGGGGGAGGGGGTTCTAGGTAGGTACTTTGTTTAAACTGTTTTAATCGACCGATTTCCCTCATCGCTGTTTGTTTGTTTTTACTCTTCATCTCATTTTATTACGTATAACAAAATTCTGTGAAAAATAAAAGACTGATTAAAGTGATTAATATTATACTGCCGTTTTTTTGTTTATTAAATTGTACTTTAAGAGCGTAGAAATCAAAACTAAAAATAAGGGGGAAAAATGGAATAATCCAAAATGAAAAGGGGGATTTCTGGATTTTTATACATTAGGGTTCAGTTTTCCCCCCTGACGAAGATTTTCTCAGGGGGGAATTGTGGAATAACTCAAAATGAAAAGGGGACTTTCTGGACTGTTTTTACATTAGAGTCCAGTTTTCCCCCCTGAGGGGGATTCTCTCAGGGGGGAATAGTGGAATAAGCCCACTTGGGCCTAACATTTTCCATCTCCTTTACGAAGAATACCATATTCTTGTGTTTGAATTGTATATAACCTTAATTTTCATCATATTCTACTTCTATTTCGTCTTTGATTTAATTCAACCATCTACGTATGTTAATTATTTCAAACACACTAACTTTCTTTGACTTTAATCGATCAATCGAATCGATATTATTCAAATGACAATTAGACGTAGAAAGCAATGCATAGTGCGTAAAGACAATTGAACGTATAAATCACGTAGTCAACTGCAAAATGCCAGCAGTGCACAATAGCTCTGGGTGAGGTAACCGCACGGATTGAGTCGGTTCCACCGCGGCGCATGCGGACGTAATGACAGGCCGTGAATGATGGCTTTCCGAGGCAGCGACGGGTAGGCAGGGCTCAAGGTTTGACGACTGTTTTATTTTATGTAGTGTAGGGCAGCCTAGTAACTATAAATCAGAAAGCGACCTTTTCTATACAATTTATCACGTAGCAAACCGTATGGCATCTCACCTCATGTCCGTAATTTACGTCATAAAATTCTCATTCAATCCTTTTAATTGTAATAATTTCTGTAGCAGCAAAATGTCGGCCACCGCGACACGACATGTAAAGTCGTCAAATTCGGCGAACATCCTTATGTGCAAACAATGGTGGAAAGTGTGCTGGATGTACGGTGACCAGGAAAAGTACTACAGACAACTCTATGGTAAAAGGAAACTCAATAATCTAAACACAACGTTTTTAAACTTCAACGATACGGATACCAAAAGACCGGGCGCGCAAATAACTGAACTCACAGATGACTTCTTTGAAGATAATTGCTCACAAATTGAACCAGCACCAGACGAAGTAGACGCTCCAAGAGACATACCTTTAGCAACTGAACCCGAAGCTACCTACGGCTTCGATTACCAAACCACGTGGCAGAAAGACCAAAGAAGACAACCCATAAAACAAAGTTACGATGAATACATGAACACAACTGATCTAGACAAAATGTTAAATACAAATCTCAACGCAGATAGCATTAAGAGTATGTTAGAAAACGGTCTACCTCAAAGATCTAAAATTATTGATGCGTCAGAAGAAGTAGTAAGAAATGGGAATACAGTGGGGAAAAATTCTAGAACAGTTTGTAGGACGAAAAAAGGAGCTTTAGTTACTGAGGAAACTGAGATCTCAACTGATGGGAGGACTTTGGCGAACTTGAAATTTCAGAGGTCTACAGTGAAGACTGGTCCTAATAAAGTGAAGGAAATGCTTCAGCCGCTGAAGGAGGACAAAGTGTTGGATGAGTGTTCTCGAAGGAAGTGCATCGGAGACCAGCTCACCACCACCACAACCACGCTGGTGACGGTCACGCAGACCTCAATGACTTCTTGCAATGAGTGAGTATTTAGTTGTATTTTCTAGAGTTATTTTTTGCAAGTTTCAGCAGTATTTTTTTCAAAAAGGTTGAGAAGGAGTTACTCATTTTATTTTACACTCTTTTTTACGTGATTATTAGCGTTAGTCCTGTGACGTAATTTCGCTGAAGATTCACTAATTTTAATGTGAACTGCGAACCTATGCAACAATGGGCGAGCGTATGAAATAGACCCTATTGAGTTCAGATACGGTTAAATCAATCACATAAACACTTTATTGTCAATTTATTATATAATCTTGATGCACTCTAATTTAACCACCAACACCTTAACAATAGAATCCAATTTTCTTCACCATGTCTTTCGCCACAAAGCCGTATACAGCACTGTAGGCGGCGCGAGCGCAGCCGCACGCAGTTCCGGTAATGACGTTATTGGAACCCACCATGATTGCGGTCTCGTGGTTTTGGAACATGGCAGGGGCGATGTGATTGTACAGTTTCATGGAAATAATTATAGTAAAAGTTATGAATTTTAAAAATAAAGTAATTGCTTTCAGTTACCCACACAGCTAACGTGGTTCATATAGGTTTAAAGATATTTATTCTCAAAAAGACACAAAGCAACTTCATGAGAACAATGCTTAAAATAAAATTATAAATGTAAAGTTCGTCACATACGTCACGTAGCAATTATGATGAAGGTACCCATCCAATGCATTCAGCTTTTCGGAAGGGTGTTATTTGTGATCAAATATTCAGCTAATATCATATTATTTCCTTTCCATCTCGCTGATAGTGACACATTCAACAGTATTTCAACGGATATTTTTTGCTTTACAAATTACATACTTTTTATATTATAAGTGCTAGTCCTACAGTCCTAGCTCATCGTCTTCACTGGTCACCATAAAAATTATCACAAAAACACATTAAAGAATATATTACCTTCTCGTACCACAAAGTAAAAGCCAATAAAAACGCCGCCATCTTGAAATTGACAGCCCGCCATAAAATTAGTTACCACGTCAAAAAAAGATAATTCCATTCAATAAAACAGCAGATTGATATCGTACGATTTATTGCGGCGCGGGAGCGATTTGAAACGAACAATGTAATCCGATGCCCCTTAATGCGTACAGTTAACTACATGTTACAGTGTTGTCGTACTTAAAAAGCCTTGAAATCCAATTTAAGGCGCTCTTTATAGTCCACTTTTATGATAATTGTAAAACACTAGGCTTCTTAGGTCTTATATGAACCCTGATTATGAAAAATCAAGCTGTAAACCGTTTACATCTATCTATCTTTAAAAGATTTACTTAATCATATTTAGTAACAATATGAGAGCCTGTTTTTAACTTTTTTCGCCAACCACGAAAAGCAAAAAGAAATGAAAATATAAATTAACTTTTAAAACTATATTAAAACTGCCATTTAATCTGGCAACCAGGTAGACTATGCTTCGTCTTGCGCGCCAAAAAATGTAAAAACAAAAGGCAACATGACGGAGGACGGGCGATGTTATCTCTTTACGCTACCGTTTACAACGGCCCTCGTCTCCCTTGTAGTCGTGTACCGACGACGTGCGGTGATCGATGACTCCTTTTAAACAGTTTTTATTAAATGTTGTCTCCAGATTCTGTAGTTTATTTGTTAATTCACACTTAATTTGATAAGGAAATCGGCGAGTTTGTAAAAGAAGATAATATTATTTCGCTAATTAATTTTATGTGCTGGCTGAAAAGTTGGGTGCGGTCTACGTTATCTTATTTGATCCCTGTTGGCCTTATTAAATAAAGCAAAACTTGACAGATTCGAGAAAAAATCTGGAATGAGGAAGTACAGGCAGTAAACACTACTTACGTAGCTAAAGATGGTACTTACTGAAGAACAAAGTGTTGCTACTGCTAGCAATTTTCTCTACCTAGTAGGTACCTACATCATAGCGGAATATAACTTTGTCATTACTATAAAAACTAATTTGATACGCCTTGGACTGTTTTAGGATCAAAATCAAAATTATCATCAATGTTGATAGTACAAAATGTAATGGGCCTCCAATAAAAGCACAGATAAACCGCCTTCCGTTATAATAAGGCTTCTCTTTACAACATCCTTCCTTAATGAATTACGACCCTGTTTAATTTCAGAGAGACTCATTAAATTGCTCAAATTACCTTTTACGACATGTAAGAAATCAAGTTTGTGAGTAGATCTGTAATGCTAGAAAATCATACAGCATATCGGGTACTTAACCAACATACTTAAGATTATAGGTTAGGACTTAAGAAAAGTTGCAATTTCTCATGAAGACACGTACGACGGAATGAGCTGGCAGATTTCAGCCAAAGCTGTCAAAGTGACACTTCGTTTGACAGACTACGGTAGGAGAAATCCCATGATATAGTGACAGGATGTCAATACTAGGCTGTCATCAATCTAAAGTTGTTAATTCTAGTTGACAACAACCGTATCAGGAGAACCGTTTCTTCTTGAATCGACTTTAGCGGTGTGCGTGATGATAAGAGATACCAATAAAATATTTTATTACTGTTGCCAAATGCATGGTGTTAATTATCCAATTTTACACACACAATAGGAATTTGTTAAAACGAGGCTGATTGATATTCCAAATCTTTTTCAGTTGTCAACAGAACCTGTTTTTTGTACGAGTGTAGTGAGCCGAGATAGTCGTAAGCATGTTTTGCATGAATCATAAGAATAAGGAACAAACTTACATTCTTTGGTTTATGTTCCATTGCAGACTATAAACCGTAACTGTTGTGCGGTTCACACTTTGTGTTCGCACCGCGAACATTGTGGCGCTGCAATAAATAGAGACGTGCCGTTGTGCAGCCTGAAGGGTCTTACAAGATGTTTCAGCTCGAATGGTTGATTTACCCTGTGTATCACTAGGAGGTAGTTTACGAGTAAATATTAATTTAATAAAGTTTTCTCGAAGCACCTTCACATCGTCATTCTCCACCCAAGATTTGTGTTCAAAAATAGCACTATACACTCCCAAATCAATAAATACATCTTAATTTACATTATGCATGGAATTTTCTAAGCTAACTGCAATAAACATTAAAAATATTATAATCATGTATGTATAAATCATGGGTCATTCTCACCGCGAGGCGGCGGGGGTCCGAGTGACGGCGCGTTATTCGTTACTGAGTTACCTCTCGGAGCTGTGGAATAGTAATAGGATTCGGTGATGTATGCTAGTGGTGCTGCTTCAGGCAGTTTCAGGTAAGAATTTTAGAATGCTTGATGTAGATCTCATCAATAATGCAGAGCTTTAAACCCAAGCTGCCAAACTAAGAGGTGCAGAGTAAGATTTCCGGTTTGGGTTAAAAGTAATTGGTAAATGGGAATTCACTTCTTGTTTCTTCAAATCTAACATATATTTCCTCGTATTCATAATTCCTCGTCTCCCTCGATTGAATGTAATATCTTGCATGCCATGTGTGTGTATACTTTACTCATGTTTTGGACAAATCAAAGATCCAATATATCTTATAGTCATCCTGCTCAAGAGGTGATCTGAACAATATCGTTCCTTCTTGCAATCCTCTCTTTAATCCTAGCCACCAAATTCTTAATCGAAAGAAAATCTAGCATCTTTATATTTAACACCCATAACTTAATAAAAACTACATGCTCTTAAATCCCATTAAACACGAGCTTTATAACCTGAATCCATGTCGATTACTACTGACACGATATTATAATGAAATTACAAACTAAAGTAACTGTTCCACCAGCTTCCTTATCAATTATGAGGAAGTTCCGAAGCGAGCGCGGTTTATCAGTCAGCGGTAATCTGACTTAATTATCTAGTTAATGATTTAACTAAGCCGCGTATACTTGACATATTATAACGGATGCTAAGAACTGATATGAGACACGTTCCAATTTTACGTCTTTTAATCTGCGAAACAAATCTGACGTTCTATCTGCAGGGATGTCGAATTTGGATATCATGGTGGGAGAGGCTGGATGTTTAAAACATAGCCTAATAGGAAGCTACTACGATAAGATATGCCACGCCACAGAATTTATTAGGCAGCTAACCTTTCTCTGATACGAAAATTAAATTAGCACGGATAGCATCTGTAACTACTCACCTGATATTTGATGAAAGTATCTTTAGTAACTCAGAGACGTATCTATTTTTACTCCAAATGGCCAATGACCCTCCAATTTCAGCACAATCCGTATCTGAATATCACAACAATATATCGTTTCGTGCTGCGCCGCAATAAATCCGCGCAGCGCACGCGCATGATTTAGTGCGCGCAGCTCCAAGGAAATTGGAAATCTGCCACGCTAGCCATTAATTGATATGCGTAGATATTATAATAACCATCGTATTAACACGTGGGGATTAATTGATTTTGAATTTAGATGACGGTCGCTGATTGGTCGGTTTCGATGTGCACGCGACTGAGTTCGTTGACTGAAGCCATTTCATGTGTTAATCCCTATCTAGACTGTGATGGAAATTACTTTGAAGCGCTTTTTAGCGATCGTCAATCTTTTAGTGGAAGTCACAGATAAATTAGCTCATTTTTAATGTGTGGACTGGACTGGCAACTTGATTCAATAATGGAAGGAAAGCTTGGGAAAGTAATGCTTTCCTCTTTATCCACGGAATCTTGGCATTTAGTAGTCTTAGACGAAAGAATGCTAAATATTCCGCTGCTGTGTTAGATAGATCCTCAATCAATTAAAGCCGCCTCCGCGAGAAACTTGCTTTGCTTTGGCAGGATGTAGTGAAAGCTGATTTGAGAGTCTACAATGTGTTGGTTGAGGATGTACACAAACAAACAGCGGATTACGGAGAAGGGGTAGAACATAACTGGAGATAAAGTTCTTTGAAGAAGACTTTGAAGAACGCTTGTACATTTCTTATTCGACCTAAAATCATTAAAAAAAAACCCAACCCAATTTGAATGACTTTCTTGATTTATCATGTTTTAATCCCTTAATCATGTTGGTGATGATATATGACATGAACACGGGTTAAGGCTCTTTATTTTCTTATGTTTTTTTCAATGTTTCGAAGTTCAACCGTATTGGCTACCGACAGACCGGTCACTGGAAAGAAATTGGTCCTGAATTAACAAGAATAATGAGTACGGAGACATAAGAGTCAATCCAACATTTCTGTCACAATTATAATTCCGTGACACAATCATCTACTAGTCAAGCTGACTATCCCGATTTCACAACTACACACCAACTCGTCTCAGCTCCCGATGTTTATTCACACATTTTTCTTATCTCGCATCCCTCTCACACTTATGTTGTTAAATAGCGACAGAGATGCAAAGTTTCTCGGTAGCTCGATATGTTTGTGGTGCTCTTGACGTGACGTTAGCTTTACTAATTATTTACCGACAGGTGCTGGCCGGCCAGGAATGGTAAGTGGTAGCTTTTTACCATATTATGATGTAACGATATTATGGCAGGATGGTCGCGTGACCACTTTATTTCTGATCCGTTGAGATAAAGTGCAGGTGTGAGGAGAATTGAGACCTTTGAAGAGATGTTGAAATTAATAAAATATTGCGGTATAGTTATATCTGGGGTGTAAACTGCTAAAACGATCGGGTCAAGTATCATGAGTTTGAACAGTTTCATTAATATTGGAGAATTTTATAATAATGAGTGGATGAGCTTATGTATGGTGTAAAAACGAAAAAGGTTGGAATTTTTTAGGTAGAAAACATATTATTTTGAAACATATTGTTTTTTTAATTTTTAAACATATTGTTTTTTTTAATTTTTAAACATATTGTTTTTTAAAATTTTTAAACATTTCAACTGACTTGCTTTCCATCAGACACACGCACAAATAAGAAAACTTAAAATGACACCCTATCCCTAGAATCTTCTATTAATTAGCAGCATTGCATACCACTTGATGTTTAAGTAGCCTATCTGCAACCGCATCTATTTCAGATTCCCAATCTATAAATAGTCCTGTAATTAGGTACCGCGTAGGGCCGGGTACACGCCGTGGTGGCTCTGGTGAGGCCATGCTCATTATACCCCTGCTAATGAGTACATAGACTTGACTGTGGAAGTAGCCACTTATTGTACGGCTGTGTGGAGAAAGTTGGGCTGAGGAGGTCAAAGTTTTGAATAAGGTAACTATAATGATACAATCTAATTTGGATTATGAAAAATTATAGGGCACATGGTTCTCCTTCAAATCTCCATAAGTGATTTCATATTATGTTGTGATCCCTTTAAGTTTCTCGGTTTTTTATTTAATTTGTACAACACATCATACAATTATGAACTGAGTTTAGATTATTTTGGAATCCATTGCAGATTCTAATACCCGCTATACATTAGTTTTGGTTATTTCTGACTCTTGGTTCAAATAAGAAATTGAATATTCGTTAGCTGTGTTATTTACCATGTTCTATTATCTACTTCTAACCGTCAACAACTATAGAATTCTCGAAATCTTCCTGTTCCACTCGCAATTGACTCGAGCCGGCGCTGACTCGACTCACAACTGCTCGATAATTAGTTGAAACGAGCTTTAGTTTATAACGCACCTGTGGGTTGGGATACGGGCAGATTGTGGTGGCGGGCCTGCTTTAATTCACTTGAGGTTTTTTGAGTCAGAATTCTGTAAGATGAACCAATGATAAGGGCTTTACGCAGCTGGTTAATTGAGAATTCCTTCTATACTATAAAATAATTCCTTCAGTCTAAATTAAAATAATATAATATTGTGTACCAAAAATTTGCATCAATACTACCATTGCAAGAACTTTGTAACCATATTTATCTGCAAATAAATCTTTGACTTTGAATGGCACTGCTAAGATTTCGGAACATTGTCTATGTACCACAACTTCCTATTTAAAATTATAATCTATGGTATCACTAATGACGTCAAAATAGGCCTACCAACTGAAACATTATCTGTAAATCATCTTAATAATTGTCATTATTATATCAATATCATATTTTAGCCATTGACCCATGTTACTTGAGGTCGGCGCAAAACATTTTTTTACATTCTCCCTTGTAAGAAATGTATCAACCGACACACGTGGTAACAAAAATGTTTCAATCTCAATTCAGTACAATCCTACCTTCCACCCACCTGTTGACAACAGCAGGCACGGTACCGGTATCCCTCCGTATGTTTCCACCCAAATTGGTTACCGCGCTATCCCCAGGCAATAACCGGGTCCACTATAACATGCGGGTCAGTTCAGAACACTGTTCTTATGTTGTGTTACATTTATGTGATAGCAGTTAATAATAGACTGGCCACTAGGTAAGTGGACGAGTTTTAAAAAGAGCCATCGGTGGTTATGTATGGGGAAGGGACGCTAGCGTTGTACCTCTCCTTCATTTTCAAAGTTTTACAAATACCTTTTGTTATAAAACCTTTGCACAGAAGTAGGACAAAGTTGTGGCGCAACTTAAGATACATCCTCGATAAGTTACATCCAAGGAATATTGCAGCACTTACATGATATGTATTCTCATTATTATAGGAATCTTACGAAAGTAACAATACACGTATCAAGTGTTTTCTTCGGCTCTTGCATCAGAGGCAACTAATCTATCTGACCAACTGACCGACCTCTAAACAATCTCAAAAATCACTCTTAGTAGTTTAATTGAAACCTTGAGTTTGGCACACGATTTGCTATAAGCACACAAGAAACAATTCAGCAACGGTTATACCCACTGACATTTATTTAGATTTCCGTCCATCACCTGTCAAGTCACCTGCCTCCATACCAAAAGCTAGTTACACACATACCTACTAATTACCATCAAATGCACGTGCCTACATACAACTAGTAAATCAAAGAGAACTCGTTGCTACTAATTGACGTGTGCGCGTTGGAACAGTCGTATTTGTACTCCCAGCCTAATAAGCCATTGAATTAAACCCAGATTATGTTGGCTAGGCTAGAAAGGCTGGGTTCCCATGAGAGGATGATTAGGAAAACCATTGCAATAGCTGGGCCGAGCGATTACATGTAACGTGATTACGTGAAGAACAGCTATACTTAAATAAAAATATGGAGGGAGAGACAGGCCCAACAGAAGTAGGTAAGTTTGTATTTCAATTATTTGGTCAGTGTGTGCAAGCTGTGGTGTAGAATGTAATTTATGTACATGCTACACCACAGCTTGCTGCAGTAGACCTGTGTAAAAGCAATATAATGTCAGTTTTACAGCGCTCTATCCAACACAAGCTTTAGCGTGAAATTCACCATTGGAACTTAACGTGATCAGCACATCTAAGTTCAAAGGCTGTCACTGTCGCTATTCCCCAACAATGATGACACTAATAAGTCTTGAACGCTGTTTAGATGCGCTGATCGCTTTCACTTTCATTGGTGAAATTTACCTTTAGTCGAAGTCATAAAACTCCGTTTTCCGCCGCATAAATTAATGTTTACGAAACTTCACGTTTCGACATTACCGGAAAATCTTGCAATTTGCATTAACACGTATGTTTCATGATCGTAATACTTAAGATGGTATACCTAAGTACCTGCAAAGATCGATGGTATAGCAGCCGTACTTCACCTCTTATAATCACTTGGTTGCCCTTCAATAACATTGTCAACAATAGAAGCACTAAGATGAAATTAAAAAACTTTACTTTAGAACGGAGCTTTGGATTAGAATGTTCCTGTCTCTACCTGTAGTTAGGCAGTTGTGCGAGTGCGACAGTGACAGAAATGCTCAGCCAAAGCACGTGCTAAATAATGTTTGTTTATCTTGGCCTTACTACCATCATGTTTTCTAAAGACCACACAACGATATAAAGGCTTGTGCAGACCAGCGCGACACGCGACGCGACACAAAGACACCGCTCGTCGCGCGACGAGCGGTGCCTTTGTGTTGCGTCGCGTGTCGCGCTGGTCTACACGAGCCTTAACTAAAACAACTCAAAATTAGAACCTACTTCTTCATATCAAATCTAATCAGCCAGTAACGATGATCACGATTAATCTTCAACAAAAAGTTAAGATAATGTTGTTCTTTCAGCTGCCCTTCGGTGATCCAATGACGTCATTAATCACCGCCACTCGCTGGTGATTAAGTTAAAACGGTTATTAAGATTACCATCTAAAAACGATGAGATACTTGGATCAGGCACGTGGCACTTCAAGTCTGTGATGGATTGACGATATGAACCCAGTCATATTTTTTTCAATTAATTATATTTCAATCAGTTAATTAAATGTTTTTTAAATTTAATTGAATTTTAATGTTTTTATGTGATTTAAAATATTGTTATGATAATTGAATGAAATAACAACGAACAATTTTTAAGTATCTAATAATTTTGAATTGTTAAAATTTAGGTTTATTTCAGAATATTTGTGCGCCGTTGACGGCAAGACAAGGCGTTCATTTTATTATTATTAACATCTGTACTTTTTTGTTTATCTATGTTCTACAAATAGGTACGAGTAGGTATTTGAATTTTAATTCAACTAAACTTGGGATTTGAATTAATTATAGTATCGATTGAGGCTATATTTGTTTCAGAATGGCAATTTCCGTATTTTGAGAATGATCACAACCTAATCTCAATCTGTCAAAAATACCTTTATTTTCCCTACATTTGTGACAAGTTTTTGACATAAGTTGTCGCTGAGATGAGATTGCGACTGGATTTAGGGAAATGGCATTCTGACTTTCCTATAAATCTGATTGAAATTCAGATAGGGTATATTCAACTTCGACTTTTTCGACGCCAGTTTAAAAAATTACTGGGAACTCTTCTTTTTTCTGTCATAAAAAAGATAAAGAAGGGCCTTCTTTATCTTTATCTTTATTGCAATCCATAATGTACACATACAGGCGGTAGGGAAAAATAAATTGAAATAATTATGGACCCTGTCGGGCACAGCAAAATTTTAAATAAGTAGGAGAGAGGAAGCTTATTACTAAATATTCAAATTATGTATAGACGGATACGTCTATTATTATTTTATTTTCTGCAGCAGTATTAGTATTATTATTTATGTTATTACTCATTTATTTATTCTCTGAATATAATATGTGTAGGTCAATCTACGAATATTTATTTATTTTTGTATTAGATTATATATTATTATTGATTATTTAATTATTATCTTGAATATTTTATTTTCCCTTCAGTAAACGGGAGCAAATTAAAACAGTGATCTTAGTCCTCATTAAAATGTGGAATGTTATCTTTCAAAAGAACTTCGAGTATTTAGTGCAGAGGTATTCGAGCGAATTGCTAAGCAATTAATTTCATTGGTGTTAATTCAATAAAACTCCATGCTGGTGTGAAAAATATGATCCCTGCTGAAGATTTCTAAGGTTAATAACTAGTCACAAATGCATTTGGCATCTTTACGAAAACATGCCCATAATTATTATTTTCTAAGAACATTAATATGGTAAGTATGCAGAATAACTCATTATGAATTTCATGTGCGTTAATAAAACTTGAGTACTAGAGTTTCTGAAATTCCAGGAAAAACAATATCTGCAACTTCTCATGTCGAATACAACATTCTCATAACAATGACATTCAAGATACTTATTATCTACGAGTATATCTATAATTATCTATACTAATTTGATAAAGAGGATAGATTTGTATTTTTGTATGTAACGAATAAACTTAAAAACTACTGGACCGATTTGAAAAATTCTTTCAGCAATGGATAGCTACATTATCAGCGAGTAACATAGGATATTTTATCCCCGTACTCCCATGGGAACGGGAACTACGCGGGTGAAACCGCGTGACGTCCGCTAGTGTTACTATAAAATTATTATTTAGAACTTAAAATTCGTTCCAAAGTATTTCATAAACCGGTACATATAATAATACTTAGAATGTACGTTACTTCTGTTCTGTGATCACTCGTAGATTTCGCAAAAACCTTGTCTTGGAGAGGCCTATGACCTACAGTGTTCGTCTTTCTGCTAAAATGCTGATGATAATGATGATTATCTAGAATTGAATTGCCTATTACCGTACCAATTTGCATCACCTCTTCTGCCTAGCGTTATTAATCCCGAAGCTTGCCAGCGTATGCTTTTTTGCACAAATTCATCCAGTTTGCCTTATCTTCAAGGCTTGATACTGCCTTCTTGTCTGTCCATACAATGAACACCTGTATTTCTTTCGACGGAATTATTGTTCAAGTTCCTTTTTCACAAAACTAGCTGCCTTAGCAACAAGCGGTGATTCCGTGAGTTATTACAGGAAACAATTGAGATCAACTATGACAGATAGTGGTTCTGTGGTTGGGATGGTGGCAGCATGCGATAATAAACTTGTTCCACTCAAATCGTGAAGTAGTTTTACATTCACAAACGAGATCCTACGGACTAGAATTTACATTATAGTGTGTAAAAGAATTTTGAATAATTTCGAGTATTTATAACTGTCAAAAATATTGCATCTAAGAATTTATCAACAACCAAACTAACAAGTCTGATTATTGAATTTCGATTATATGCATTTATTTTACAAAATCAAACTGGTATCTTGAAAAGTTCAGTTCTTCGACCCAATGCAAATAGGCAATGCAAATGAATATCATTAATAAAAACCTTGACATTGACAAATTATTAGCATTTTTTCATGTATGTCTCATAATCACACCAATTTGTAAGAAAAACGTTATACTTACCTACGTACAATTTATTTAAATGTCGATGGTCCGGAGAGAGTTGAAAGTGCTACTTTCTATTATATACTTAGATCGAGATACGTAACGCTGCATCTGCTGTACTGATCTTATGTAGAAGATAAACCCATATACGGAGCCTATTAGCTGATTTGTACATGTTTTATGCACATTTTCCTGCTTTACTGGATGAAAGAGCAGTATGGTGGCAATCAAGGATGATTTGGCTAATACGATAGCGAAATCATACATTTATAAACTGGAGAAACTAAGATGGACTACAGTAAAACAACTCAAAACATTTCTTTCATACTATGAACACAAGTCATTTCTGTAACGCATTTACATCTTGACTGCAATTTAAATATTGTTTACCCAACTCTACCAAACTTACAAGCACAACATGTTTTGTTTAATTTTTTATTCTTACATTTTATAAGAAGCTTTTATAGCACAACATTTTATACTAGTCAACAACATAAACAGAACCAAAGTTCTAAAACAATAACAAATTACTTTCCATCCCTCACATTAATTTCACATCCATTTATATCACAAAAAAAACCCCAAAACATTAGGAACCCGTTACCTCCTACATCTCTTCAAGCCCGTGACCCGTCTATTAACTTTATGTTCAAACTAGTTTGTATGCGAGCCGACCTCTTTTGTTTTACAAACTACATCACAGTATACTCGCTTCTGAGGTTTTTTATCAGTTAATGGTACCTGTTCAGTTAGCATGCTTGTAGAGTTCCATTAGACGGTTAACGTGAGATACTAAGTGAGTTAGTAGCTAAAGAAAACTTATGGGAAGGGGTCTCGAGAAAGGTGATATTTTGTCGTTTAACATAACATCACACTTGTACACCCGAAGGGTTAGGCAGAGGTGTACCAATAGTACAAAAACATTTCGCCAGTTATGTTTAAATCCTAAGATTTTAAGGAGACAATATTAAAATCTTCCTCTTGTTGTTAAATTAAAGTTTCAGTTTTATACTTTCAGAGAAGAACCCTTTTCTAGCTTTTAAAAAACTCGAAAGCTTACAAGCGCCCGTCTTAGGTAAAATTTACTTTAAAATTCATAAATAAGTACGTATAAACTTGTAGTTGTAAAAACCGTACAGTACATTCACCCTCTTATTGAGTTTAAATGTCAAAAATGTATAAACAGACGCTAATCATTACAAGAAACGATAAAGCGGTATATTATTAAGTTTAGAATACACCAACCGTTTACCGACTCTTAACCTACTGGTAGTCTATTAATGATTAGAATTTTCTTTCTCACTGTTTACAACCTCTTAATTTACAGTAGGCTCGTCTATCTCCTTAGAATATCACTAAAAACGCCTTAAAATCCATAAAATCCTTTAACATCCCACTCAATACAACGAGTGTCAAAGCAACCGCCAGATGAAGCTATAAACGTAAGGTATCAATAAAATCGATGTCAATATAAAAATACCAAAAACGGTAAACACGGAATATCTGACTAATAAACACATTTACATGATAACAAATACACGGAGAAGTTTTGTCTATAAATAATGCTAGTAAATGCCGATCACAGTCGCTCTACGATTTCTATAGTCGATTCAGTTAGTTATATTTTGTTGTGTTTTTCGTCAATTTAAATTATCTATACTATCTTTAGGGTTCCGTACCTCAAAAGGTAAAAAACCAAAACCTTATAAGATCACTCTCTTGTCCGTCTGTCCGTGTGTCACCACCGATTTTCTCAGGAACGGGTAAACCTAGCTTGTTGAAATTTATACCAGATACTGAGGTCTATAGTCCCTATTAGATGTATAAAAATTAAGGTCCTGAGTCGACACAATAAAAAGATATGGGCAAATTTAGATTTTCGCAAAAACTTGTAAGTACCAAAATTTACCTTAATTTTCAACCTTTTTTTTTTTAATTAGTTTTCGCGAAAATCAAAAGGTGCCCATATCTTTTTACCAATAAAAATTATACCAATTTTATTATGGCGGTATAATGGGTAAGTACGGAACCCTCGGTGCGCGAGTCCGACTCGCTCTTGACTGTTTTTTTTATCTTAAACTTTTAAACATATTTATACACAAATATTGCTCTATTTGTGTATAAATATGTCACCGGAAGATTGTGAGCACTGATAGTTTATAATCTATCGGTATTATTTCCGTTAGATCATAATTTGTCGAAAAATTGTGAACTGGGTTAAATGGGTTAGGTTAGGTTAGGTTAGAACTGTGACCAACCGCGCGCGAGCCGAGTGAGCGAAGCGAGCGGTGCCGCGGCAGCGGCCGGCGAGCGCTACTTCCAAGTTGCTCGCAGCCACGCAGGCTATTTAATATTAGCGCAAGGTGCATTACGTCGGTAACAAGTTGGTTACCAGTTCACAATTTATCAGTTTTTCATGGATACATTATAAATTATCGAAAAATTATGTGTTAAATTGTAAATGATTTGTCACAGTTCACAATTTTTCGACAGTTTATAATCTAACGGAAATAATACCGATGGATTATAAACTAACGAAGTTTATAATTATACGGTGACAATTATATATATGTGTATTTGTAATCACGTTTTCGAAAACGGCTCTAACGATTTCGATGAAAGTTGCAATATAGGGGTTTACGGGAGCAAAAAATCGATCTAGCTAGGTCTTATATCGTAGGAAATCTTTTGATACAGAGACGTATTGTACGGGTAGAAATCTTAATCCCCGCAATGTTTTTCTGTTCCAACTGTGAGTAGATTATTTCATAAAGTTTACATAGAAATTGTTCTACTAGAGCCGCTTTGCGCAGTCGCGTCGCGCCTGTCTGTGGGAGCCTTGAAATGAATGTGTACGGGACAATGTTTCACACCACAATATGTCTAGATAGATATTTCAATATCATCGGGTATTGGGTCGCATCTGTCTGCTTCACAGTGGACGAGTCTAAACCTACATTTAAGACAAAAAATAATTTCCAAAATAACCTGTTTTATTTCTGTTTCTACTTTCATCGACCTAGCAACCACCAAAGCTAACACCTCATATTTTATATGAACGCTAGATTATAGACGGCTATGTAAATGAGTGGTTATGTCGGTGAGCTAGTATTCCGACCTTGCTCGTAGTAGCCGTGACCGACAGCGTGCCCGCCACGCCTGCCCGGTCACTCCTGCCGATACGCCTGCCCGACGACCGTCAACCGTACCACGATTTTAATCTACACTTCCCTTGTTTTATATTTTAGTTGACAATCCTTGCCACCTGTTGATGAACAATAGTAGTAATATATATATATCTAATATATATCTCCGGCGAGTTTGAACTACTTAAAACTGATGAATGGTGCTCGATCTGACACACATCATGGTGAATTTAAATGTAACATCATTGCTCAACTGTCACCGATTGAAGGCAAATTTCAATGTGAAAATGTTGTGCAACTGTGACATCAGCGTTTGTCGAGTAGGGTTTTGACAATCATAATTATTAATTATGATAAAAAGGAATATATCAAAGCAAGTCTTGGCAAATCTAGCTGTCAGTCCAAAATATCCGAAAAAAACAATAATGTGAGTTTGTTTGTTGTGATCTTTACCTGAAAGAAAACAGACAGGGCAAAAAGTAGCCTCCTGTTCACGGATCATTACGAGCTGGGCTGCTAACGATATCCTCCTGACAACTTGCGTGGGTCGGCACTATTGAGAGATACACGTGCGCCGGTCAGTCGGGACGTGCCGGGTTGCAGGTCACTCTGAAGCAGGCACAGTTTGATACGCAGGCTCGACGATAGAATACGAAGATAGTGACGTTACGAGGATTTCTTTTTACAACCTGTCATGGTGCTCGAACCAGTTTATTTTATTACTACTACGGCGTGTCTTAGAAATATACGCACATAGAACAATATGTGTTTTTATCATTTATTATAAACGTTAACGTCTATTTTATTTAATACACAAATATTTTTTTCTACTTCTATTTTAGCTGCTACGATCTTTAGAAGGCTTTCTAATTCTACGAGACTGTAATACCAGAGTCCATTTTGTTTCAACTATTCAATAACTATTTAAGAATATATTGTTCATCAATATCGGTGAATCTTTGATTTTAATTGACCCGTAACAACTTACATTTTAAACAAAAACTGACCTCTGGAACCTTTTAAGAAATTTCAAACTGATTTCAAGACTCTGAACTTCTAGAGTTAGTCAACCATTTCTAATACGTCGTATACATAGACGGAAGTTGACTACATTTTGGTCAATAAAAACTGTACATTGTGACGACTGCCGAGCCCCATCCCGCCGTTCCTTTATATTTGATTGGAGGAGTCCCACTCGATATCCGGAGCCAACCAGGCGTGAATGAATTTTAAGGTTAGGTTTGTAACGGACACACTCTTGGAAATGATTTCTTTGTTCTTTTGGATCAGCCAATTATAGAGACATTAATAGGACAGAAACGTATGAACGATTCGACACCACAGATTCTCCATGGTCTGTCTTGTAATTGGTTCATAATTTTTCAAATTCCCACTAAATTGAAACTTCGATAAGGTTCAAACTATCTGACTGTCACATACACAGATAGGTCTTGTAGTTTTATGACGTGCAATACAAGTGACATTCAACCAGGGTGAAAAGGCGGTTCGAGGTCGACTACACATTCCCAAGTGTGACGTCACAGTGCCAGGCACACGAATGCATCATAGCACTATTATTTCGATCCTAACTCCTTATCTTCTACAGTTCGGGCCAGCATCCAGGGACATTGGAAGCGGCTAAATGACCGAAACCAGAATATTCCGATAGAAATCCTGATGTAGCGTTCTTTGAGCGTTTAACTATTGACTGTACCTGTATAACAATCAAATCACGAAATATCACGTAGACTACACCATGTTACATGAAGGTAAGATTAAGTATAACGACGAACATATCTTTTCTGGACCCACCCCTGTGCCCCCTGTGGTCCACAGACACAAGCAATCACCACGTTATTAAATATATCAATTATTCGTTTATTAATGTACTGACAACCGTTATGTTTAAATTAATCATGTATGTTAATAGCTACCATTAATACGGATATATTTTGTGGTCCCGTGTGGTACATGACTACATATTGTAGGAATGTTTATTGGTTGACCACAAAAGGTGGTGAGATATTGTGGTCATTATTGAATATGGTAATTCTATAGTGTAAAATATATCACAGCTGGTACGGTCTATGATTAATATTGACAGAATGTGTTTTTGTTGAATAATGATTATTATATTCATAGGACTATGGTATTGAATAGTTGATTAATTATGCGACTACTTGAAGTTGTTTTTTACTTGTCAAGCTAGTTATAATTGGCAAAAAACAAATACTTACTCATGTTTACTCATTACAGCATTCATAATTAGATCAGCAGACTCTTGGGCATTCTTTTAGTTTTTGCTGATTTAATTTAATCTATATTGAAATATATTTTGAAGTTTCCTGCTATTCTTTAGACACTTATTATTATTGTTTTATTAAAACTGTACTTTTTTCATCTACGAGTATTAATTGATTATTATGTATTGTTTCAGGTGAGTAATCGCGATTCAACGCTTATTTTGTACGAGTGTCGTAAGTAATCTTCTGAAAATACGTCTTATATTCTCTTAAGTGGTCACAGCTCAGGTTTTATTTAAATAAAAATAATTAACAGTTAATAGGTAACACGAGCTGTCCGTGTCGTGAACTACTTTGTTTGATTTGTTGTATACTTGTGCATACAAGTATACAACAAATCAAACAATCATGCCGCCATGATGCACAATAAAAACAAAGCGACATTAACGCCTCTACCGGTGAATAATTATCTATTTTACTATATTATGCTCACTAATGTTTAGCCACATCATGAAACAGTCATGCGTTTAACTGTTCATACCGTCAAACGTTGAGTAATCAATGATCTGGCCAGACCACATCATGATGTGACCAACGGTTGATGTTCTATTTCATGAAATACCTCGTGAAATGATGAATTCTAAAATCTGGCTACGACTTCCGCAACTCCACGTGTATTTTGCGTTATTACCAGCTAAACAAGCTATGTAAATTATTTCAAATACACTCGATTATAATTTAAATAAACAAATTGAAATCAGTCAAAAAACATAATTTTCTGCATTTCATACAAGTAGGTACACACGGCTACACATCAAGCTATACCTATATTTCCAGTATATGCTGATCTCGCATTGTATAGGATGTCCGTACAATGCGAGGTCAGCTTAAACTGGAAATGCATAGCTTGATGTGTAGCCGTGTGTACAGTAAATTAATTGTTCTTGCAAAACTTCAATTAAAATTAACATAATATTCAATGGCTGTAGGCTGTAATTATATTTTCTCGTGTTTACGAGTTTAAAGTAAACACGAGAAAATACAATTACAGCTGAATACTTTCGCAAATATGAATTTAAATTCACATTCGCAACTTACATGAAAATGAATGTGAACATAATTATGGGAAAGATGGTAACAATAAACCTTACAAGTATTTAAACTTTATACGAGTAAATACCACTGAGAAAAAATCTTATCTTATGTACCTAGTAAGAAAGACTTAACGTATAATGTATTTCATTATCAAAAATAATGTTATAGATAGGTCGTAGATAGGACGATTCCCGGGTCGGGCAGAGTGTTATTGGGTTTTTCTATCTGAAATTTCTCAGTAGCAGCTCGGAGTCTTTATTTGTGCCCGGTTGATGGCAATAGGCTCGCCCCCTATTACATGGGACTTAAACATAACTGGCGAAATGTGGGTGTACCTGCTACAGTGACACCTCTGCCCATCCCTTCGGGGAAACAAGGCGTGATGTTATGTTATATTATGTGTTATAGATAAAGAACCGTTTCTATTTGATCCGATGAAAGACTAGTAAACGTTTAAAAGGCCGCGTCCTAACGAAAAGCGATCGTCACACTCTTATATATATTAGGATATGAATATGACAGTCTGCAGTCAGCAAGTCGGGTTTTGCGTCAAAATAAATTCATACAAACGATCGAGTCGATCGCGTACTCGCGCGACGATCGCTTTTGGTTAGGACGCGGGGTGAAGGTGACAAATACCGAAAGTTGTTAGCAAAGAAACGCCAATTTGTTTCCATGTTCCAAGTCTGGTACCACTTGTTAACCATTACCTGCCATTCTATGCATTCAAGTAACAACCAAAGTAACAAGTCTTATGAATTTAAATTAATATGCATAGACGATGGCGGCATTAATATTGATTAGTATGGAATTAGAAATGAAATAAGTTCATACGTCGGCCCTCGACCGACGTGATTGATGAACGGGGTAATGCGTGTTTCCATTGAGACAGCGAATTATGACGAAACCAGTTTTGATTCCGCATTATGATTTATGTTAGAGTCAAGCCGTGTGCCCGATGGGTCTCCCATCGGAAAAATGACGATGTTTATACAAACGGTCAATCCAACTTTGAACTCCTTTAGCGGATGAATTTTTGAAAATTCTTAATTCTCACTTTTGTTATAATTATATAAACTCTCGTGCAAAATTTTATGCTTCTGGCGTTGTCTGTCAGTGAATTTAAGATTGTTATAAAGTAAGTAGATATTTAAATGAGTTGAACTTGAACCGAACTTATGTTCGATTTAAACATGAGCTAGGTTTAACTCATTATTTTACTGATTAACAGCTTCATACAATGGATACCCTATCTTTTCTATTGATATTTTGCTTCAAAATATTAGCAGTAAAATCTTTATTGATTGAAAAGAAACAACATTTTATTGAGAGTTTATTACCTGAGCTTTTCTACTGCAGCTACTCAAGCAACTTAGTGATACCTTATTGCCCGTTGATATTAATATTTCATCATACGCGATGATAAATTTAACGTGACGTTCTTCAATGGAAACACACTCCACCAGTGAGTGTAGACTAGTAGATAGATATTATTAAAATTAAACATACTTTTTGTTACAACCATCTGAAATCAATTTATTTTTGTAATTAGAGGAAATGAGAGATAATGAGTGTTTTCGAATCATCAATATGATCATGGGAGGATTTGAGATCGCACTTATTAATTTGTTCTCGTATTAAGAAAAAAATATGGAACAAATCAGAAAACTTGCCAATAAGTAATTTATTCGCTGACATCATGAAGTTGCTTCGAGTTCTAGCTGTGTTTTAACAGTAACAACATTCTTATTGACTTCGCACAATGATCTGGTAGGCGTGTGTAGGTCCCCATCTCATATCAGTGGTGCGTATTTAAGGGCTCGGAATAGACGTTAGTCAACTGGACTAACTTGTGGGCGCGAAATCAGCACTGGACTGGGTTAAAACTAGTATCTAGGTACATGAGTCCGTTTGCAAGTCAGCGCTGGACTGATTTACTGTACTATCACATTAGGGCTCGTATAAATCTGCCGCAGCTACGACAATGTCAAATTCAGAGATGTTCAAATAAAGGCACTGTCAATGTTAAATTGTTTCCACTGATACTCGCTCACTAGACCCCGCCATCCCCTTCGAACCTAACCTGTCCAAGTCGGGGTGCCTAGCTGCTAGCCAAGCTGGCTAGGCTCGCTCTTGCATCCGTAAATAAGTAGTTTTTTAGGATTCCGTACCCAAAGGGTAAGACGAGACCCTATTACTAAGACTCCGCTGTCCATCCGTCTGTCTGTCTGTCCGTCTGTCATCAGGCTGTATCTCATGAACCGTGATAGTAAGACAATTGAAATTTTCATAGATGATGTATTTCTGTTGCCGCTGTAACAACAGATACTAAAAAACAGATTAAAATAAATATTTAAGGGGGCTCCCATACAACAAACGTGTTTTTTTTGCCGTTTTTACAGATAATGGTACGGAACCCTTCGTGCGTGAGTCCGGCAACACAACATATTGTGGAGGGTTCAGGAGACACTCTAGAACCCCCAAATAACCTCACATTCTTTCTAGCTAGGCGGCACGTTTCTAAACCCAACCCGACTGGACCTTTCAATTCTCAAGTCTTTTCCAGCAATAATTTATTATTCAAGCTTCTGTTTTACCTACGTGAATCTTAAATATCATTACTTAAAACACAAACAAACACTTCTTGCTATCGTGAGAGAGATCGCAGGAAATCTTTAAAAAAAGAAACAATTTAACAACACCGCATACTCCATCCGTCGTCCTTACGAGAAAGGGCGCAACGGATGCTGCGCGCACGCAACGAACTGTATGACCAGCTGACCACGCGATTGCGCTTTCATCGTAATTATGGTATACCATCATTTAAATTGCTACTATGGATCCTTCAAGTATGTTTAATTATATAAACGTTTACGAGGTATATAATAGTGCATCTGTTAGAATAGGTTACGCTGTTCTGAGACCTGAATCATGAATGTTTGACACAATCGCTCTATGAAATCAATGATGGCGCGCACACTCGCAATGAAACGATTTTATTGTAATTATACTTAACTGTTCCATATACAGCATACAAAAAACTAAACTTTAGTCTGCGCACTGTCCTAGTATTATAATACTAGGTTTAAACCTCGGATTTACTAGAAACTTAATCAAAGGCTCAACCTATACATATATGCATACTTATTGTATCAGCTGTGCTGCTGGGGATTTTGTTGCGCCACTTCTTTCCAGCTACAGCACTAGGAAATGGTGGCGGGCGTTTTGGGACACTCTCTTATATAGTTTGAATAAATTACAGATATTTTTTAAACTTGATTTTTGATTTATAGGTGGGGTGAAGGGTTTACTTGTGAAGGATTTACATCCTTCAGCTTCTAAGAATATGGTCGTACAAATGCTTCCACTTCCCAAGACTTAAGAAATCTAACCAACGACACGCGATGGTCCGGAATTACTTAAGTCCATATACCTCTCCCTCCGCATTTTCTCCCATCGCACAAAATGGCAGCTTTATAAAGACAAAACAGAAACAATCTTCAACTCCAAATCGGTGGTAAGCGAGTAATCGCTTATTACTGCAGTGAGCACTTGGGCAGCCAGTAAGGCGCTTGCGCACCTCTCAATTATGGGATGCCAGCGCCGAGGGGTGGACCTAAAAGATAAGATGCTCTGATCGAGTAACTGTGGCTTAAACTTGGGTCTTTTGATACAACACTATAAAATTTGTAGACGTAAATGCTCCTTAAAGTGAACACCTTACATCTACAGCTTGTGTTAGATTTTTGTGTGTCATACATAGGTGCCACAGCACACACAAATTGAGTACACCAACACTTTGGCTTGAAACAAATAGGAGTGTCCCGTTCAAATATTTGTCTCTACTACTTGGAAACCTGACCCACAACACTTAGCAAAGAAAAGGGACGCCCTGTGACTGCGTCCTTAAGATAACCCAGTTACTGTGCGTATTGAGTGTATATTGCCGGAAAGTAATTTCATTGCCTGTTGCCATTTTTGTTAAAAAAACATTTTCAGCTCACTTGATTGCAGGGATAGATATCTACATTTTGTAGCTTATTAATTTATTTTAACTTGCAAGATCGGTATCACCAATCTACCACTCTTCTTTCACACACCAAGGGTTAGTAAAAATAACCCAGGCCAGTGTCAGACAGTAATCATTACCTCGGCTGCTGCGCCCGCGCACGAAAGCGCGTCACTAACGCACACCTTTCAATTTTAAGATGCCATCGCACAGGAGTAGGGCCTATGGGGTGCGTGTTATATTTTATAAAAGTTGCTCGCATAAAAGGATAACTAACTGTAAGTAGTGATTTTGCTATAAAAATACTTGTTAAGCACAGACGCACATTACTAGCTGGGAACTTCACCTTAATCCACACTTTATTAAAAATTAAAGTCAGTTATTATAATTTCCAGATATAAGTAGCATTATGGGAACAGGTTACCCATCCTCTAAAGAATCTTGTTTCATTTAACTACCCAATATTTAATATTTTACTACCTTTTACAACCCTGATAATTTTATAATAATTCATATCTTTGACGGTTTTACTATTTATCATTAAGAAGGGAGATTAATTAATAATCACATATATTTCACTGGCAGCCCTGTGCCGCGGGCTCCCGCCACGACATCCGAGCATTACGCCATTTTGTTTTTTACTTTTTAAAGCAGCGGCGTTTTGTACACAGCCTTATCTCGAAGGAGGCCGCTTATAAGTTTGTTATTTTTCTTTTAATAATGTTTTTAATAGCCGATCTGATATCAGATGAAATAGGTATGAAGCTGTTAAGTAACTTTTTTCTTTTGAAGGATTGCACGCATGCACGCGACTAAGACAGGAGATTATAAAAGTAATTACATTTTCTTTAGGCTATGTTGTGAATCACCGGAAAGAAATGCGATATCGTTTATTGAACTAAGAGAAGAGACTGTTTAAACCAGCGCTGGGGTTCTATCTCGCATAGGGTCGCAGCACTACTGAGCGATGGCCGGTTTGCGTGGATGTGACGCATATTTTTCCCTAAATTGTTCTTTTTCGTGTATTTGTTCTTTGTGTATGTGCGTCATGTTTACCACAAATAAACGTATTTTCTTTCAAATAAAACATCAATAACAAAAAAAAACATTTTTTTCATGTTCTAAATGATGGGTGTTGTTGGGTAGGTTTTCTTTTCTCTCGTTTCATTAAAAGCTGCTTTGTTATTATAGTAGAATAGGACCTAAAAATAAAACAAAATAAATAATAATAACCGGTTAAACTTCAAAAGTCACTTTCAAAACTCCTATTTACTAAGTGGCTCTAATTACGTATATTGGAAGTTGACAGGCAAATCCTTTAATGGCCTGATAGAGATAAAGGTGATTTCAAATATATTGTGACAGTAAAGCACGACGACATGTTGACCGCCATTAGTGCGACGTATGGAGCCGTCAGATTTGACAGATCTTTTTTAAATTGTATTAGGTATTTAGTGGCCATGGATAGAATATAGGATGTTGTTTTTTATTTATGTTAATTTGTGCCAAATAACTATTGCATCGCTTGATTAAGGTTATCAATTATTATCTAATTCAATGGTAAAATTTGCATGTTTGTAAGCTTTAATAAGCTATCTATTATAAATTAGTAAGTATTTCCATAGAGTTTTTCATAATAAATCCATCGTATCCATGTTGGACGATAAAGAAACAAATGTTAGAATCTGACAAACACCTCCATAAAACCTTTTCCGAGAATGTTATTAGCACAGCAATCATTTTAATATCCACATTTCTTTGACCCCCACAACTAAGAGGCTCTAATTACACCTTGCCAACATCACGACTAGAATAAATACTGTTTATGGAAATCACTGTAATTGCACGACACGACCAATAAAAGTTTAATGTTGGCAATACCGGCCTACATAAAACCATTGAGTCCAAGCCGCCATTACAGATAAAATATACATTTATGCGGTAAATTGATATTGTACACCAGCCCTGTTTCTCCAGGGATGTCAAAAAGTGCATCTAATTATAATTACTTTAAATAACTTGGTACAACTAGTACAAATGAATTTTAGCAAACTATCTGGAACAGCTAAATAGTTTCAGTCAGAACCTTCAGCTTTTCAAATATTAATTTTTCATAATCTCTTATTTATATAACCTTTACATATTTTTTTATATCCTTTATTAAAAAGAACCAGGTTCTTAATAATTAATTACAATCTAGCCTATAAGACCAATAAGCAATTTTAATCTAACTTAATTTTTTACGTAATGATTATTTAAAAATTAGAATAGTGTTGATTGTACTTTACACAAGTTCGTTCCACTTTCTTAGAGTCTGATATTTTAATATAAACACTTTGTTCATGTGTTGTATGTGTGTCATTGACACTATTATTTCTACACTTTTTACATTAATTGAAAATCTGCTTCGTTGGTATAGTGGTCGCAAGCGCTACTGGGTATTGGGTTCGATCCCCAGGTATTGGGTTTTCTATCTGGAATTTCTCAGTAGCAGCCCGGAGTCTGGATTTGTGCCTGGTCGATGGCAAAAGGCTCGCCCCCTTCCGCTCGTGGGTGTACTATAGATAGATACGCCTCTGCCCAACCCTTCGGGGAAACAAGGCGTGGTGTTATTTTATGTAACGTTATTAATTGAAAAACTGTTCGTATAATGTAATTTATCTTATCTTTCATATCAAACTCTCATAAATACCCCTGAAATACATACTTAAATCTTTCTCCAATAAGAGTACAGCTTTATTATAGAACACAACTTCATAAAGACACAACACAACTCAAGCACGCGCAAAGCATGTCACATGTTCACAAAAAAAATGTATTAAGTGACATCCCTACCACATACATGACATAAACCCTTTCAGATGCCCCGTAAGGCTTAATCCACACCATTACATTAGTCGCGCGGTCGACGACAGACGCGATCCGACGCGCGGCGCTTATGTGCTCCGCTTAATGCGATCAACAACGTTTAATAAAAATATTACGTTTCTAAGCCCTTAAGTTGATGACTGCATAAATGGCAAGGTGCTATAAACTTAAGGGATTATAAAAGAGGTAAAATCCTGTAATTTGGGGTATTAAAATCCGCGACCCAGTCGGTCAGCCCTATTACGAACTTTGCTGGCTGGCTAATTGCTGCTTTTCACCACGGTGAAAAGTGTTTTTTTCATATTAGTCCGTGAGCAGTTCATTGCTTACGGACTAATATGAAAAAAAACACTTTTCCCAGGCAGAGTGTAATTGAGAATCATGAGATCACGCTTTCAGATGACAAGACAAATGTATTTTTATTCTCTTAGCAGTAAGTTCTGTTTCAGAAACCCGAGCACGAACGCATGACGTACCTAAACGTAAATTCGAACAATTTTTGAATCGAAAATACAACTATTCTATAGCAATTTGGTTTCAATTTTTTTGCATCAAGTACAATGAGTGTCACTCCATAAAATATAAGGTCCCATTAAAATGGATGGATCCAAGCAAAAAAAAAACTCTGATTAAAGTGATTTTATTTTGACCTAAAATAATTAATCAACATTTTTAGTGTATTTTCGTAAGCTGATTTTTTGTCTTGTAGGGATCTAATTTTTTCTTTTCTTTTTTACCATTGTCCTTATTTAAGTGGTCTGAATGATTTCTAAAAGTTTGTCCATCTAGTTTAAAGGGACCTTATATATATGAATAAAGTCTTAAAATTATGTAAATTTTAGATGCGCATCGAAAATTTAAATCTTAAAATCGTTAGAATTTACGTAATGTTTACTCCTCGCGTCCATGCTACTGATACATTATGCAAATAATTAACTACCTACCTATGTAGGTATATCAATTGAAAGCCAATAAAAACCCACAAGGTCCGTCAACTCACTGACAGGTGCTCCATGTCCGACACCGGTTACACAATACCACGTGTTGGACCTTTAATGAACAAATGTATTCCGTCCCTTATCCGCCGGTGCAAGGTGCACGGTCGACGGAGCGAAATGGGTCAGAGCACTGACGGTTATAGGTTGTTTACATGAGGGGGACATTTAATGCCGTAATAGAAGGCTGTAATAAACAGTAGTAACTATCTGCTTAACAAAATTCTTTAATTAATTTACTGACTGACAACGCACAGTCTAAACCTCACAGTCTAGAAACATGAAAATTTGCACAAGATTTTTGAAAATTCATCATCATCATCATTATCACCATTATCATCATCATCATTATCATCATCATCATCATCATCATCATCATCATCATCATTCTCCTGCCCTCATCCCAATATATTAGTGGTCGGCGCAACATATCTTTTTCTTCCATCCTTCTCTATTAGTCATCATCTCGGTAGTCACCACCTTTCTAGCCATATCATGTTTCACACAGTCCATCCATCATTTATTTAGTCTTTCTCTACTCTTGCAGCCATCTACATTCATACCTGTATAAGGATTTTTGAAAATCCATCATTAAATAGGGGATGAATGGTTTGTATGGAAGTTCGTAATTTTTACCGATGGAAATGACATCGGGCACACGACTTGTCAATCCATAACTACAAAACTTCATTACTGGATATTGGAAAGCTTTTCCGGAGTTAAAACTACGCTACAGTTTGCCCTAATTTTGTAACTTCACTTTTGAAAATACTTTGTCAGTCGACTGCATCCGATAACGCTAAACTTTTTCAGAATTTAAAAACTTTGTAAAATTTAAATTCCCACCTGTTCTTGCAGACTTAGTTAGTTGGTCTCATCACTTCAACTATTATTTTTAATTATACCAATATTTTCTCTTAAAAGTCTATAACAGATTCCCCAGCCTGAGAACCGAACCAAGCTTTAGGAAACGGTAGCAGCCAAAGCGTTACGAATAGCTCAATCAGATCGATAACCATCTACCAGACACCAAAAAAAAACATAATTAAAAAATAAAAGTCACTCAAACGACATAATATCTCCACATCACATCAGAAGGAATTAGAGCATCGTCACACGGTGCGACAGACAGCAATCACGATCGACAGATAATCGCAGCCGTGTAAGTAGCCTACGATTAACTCGGAGACCCGGAGCACAATGTGTAATCGGATGGAACGATGTTATCGATTAAACGATTCCGATGAGCTTTTTAATGACAACTCTATGTGGAATGCTTGGAATGGTAATGTGTTTATTTATGCGTGAAGTATTTAGATCAATATTTTAGATAATTGTAGATACTTATCATTAACCTCCTAGTCTTTGGTCGCCTTCCTTAATTTGTTGAGATTAACTATCCATTTATTCTTCTAATCAAAATCCGTGTGCGTTCCACCGGAGATCCCAGATTCTTATGTGTCACTCTACTTAGTTACAGCCAGCAAGAATTAAACAAAAAAATCTTAAAAGGTTACACTTTGCAGCATAACTAACTAGTACCCTTAATTACCTACATAACCCATAAAAAACCCGCTGGACATTTTCAGGCTGCAGCAGGATTTAAACTAAAAGCTTCTTAACAAAATATTTTTATCGGCAAACGCGCCGTTAGCGAAAACAATTAAAATTTCACCGCGTATAAGCGATGTATGTCCAAATAGCCGTTGCCCACGGCCAACAGTGGACATTTATAGCCTGGATATTATACGACCTTATAACTAATTTTATAGCCAATTAATTAAAGGCTTAAGAAAATTAATTTTAAATTTTATGGCTTTTTACGTGCACTTAATTGGGGTTAATTTCTACCATAGCTCTTACTTCTTCTGATGTGTTTTTTATCGCAGCTTTTCATGTGTTTCCTTCCATTCAGACATGACACAAGCAATCTTGTGTACGTACCAAGCCTAATCAAGTGGTACGACGCTGCAACTAAAATTAATTTATGGTGCATGAATACAAGGAAAATGTTTAACCAGTGCGCAAACTCACTTAGAATAAAATGTGTGATACATTACAGGAATAAAAATAACCAGTGCGTAAACTTAAACACGTGACTTTACTCATCATTATGAATCATGAAATCGCGAAAAAAAATCAGCTGTTCCCTACATTTTGACGAGTTATGCGAACATAAATGTAGGGAACAGCTGATTTTTTTGCAGTCACGTGTTTAAGTTTACGCACTGGTTATTTTTTTTCCTGTAATGTATCAAACATTTTATTCAAGTGAAAATAATATATAAACTTGAAGTGCATAATTTGTTAACTCCTCAAAACGCCATGTTAAATCTCCGCCCACGTTGCGTAGGCGCGCTGCGCACGGTGCGACTATCTGTCGCACGGAATCGCGACACGACCGCGACTGACTTGATGTATGCGCACGATCCGCCACCACTCTCCGGGGGTGGAAGACGCGAGATTACTTTGAATTTATTATAATTACTCTCGTCACTGGAAAGGTTCATATTTATTGGCAATCTTTTCTATCAGTGTTAGTATTTTGTGAGTTCATAAGTCACAAGCGTTGCCACATAACTATACAGTCTAATCCTAACTAATATTAATATAAATACGAAAGTGAGTTTGTTTGTTTGTTTGTCACGCTAAAACGGCTGGACGGATTCGAATGAAATTTGGCACATAATATGGGTAGACCATAACCTGGGCTAGGACCCAGGATCGCAGACGAATTCGCGGGCAACAGCTAGGTTATAATAAACTAGCGACAACTTGACAAAACATCGAGACTTTTCTATACTAATATTAGTATGGAAAAGTCTCGATGTTTTGTCAAGTTCCTCTTTATAATATTATAAAGAGGAAAAATGTGTTTGTTTGTTTGTAAGTTTGTATGTAGGGGTAATCTCCAGAACTACTAGTCGGATTAAAAAAAATATTTTTGCATTGGATAACCCAATTCTTGATGAAGGTTATAGGAACGCGGATGAAGTCGCGAGCAAAAACTAGATTATTATATGTAAGTTTAATATTAATGAGTTATGAACCCTTCAAGTACAAATTCTCTAAATCAGTGTTACCTACTTAAATTGTGCTCCAAAATTTGTTCATGAGGAAGCTGGGCTCCGTAAAGCCTCTGTGGGGGCTCCGTGAAAATACTGGTTCATTGTGACCAGTGTTTTTGCGGAGTCCCCACAGGGGCTTTGCGAAGCCCAGCTTCCTCAAGTGCAAAATTTTGATTTGGCGGCATTTGCTTAATTACGTGTCTATACATACAGGATACAACGGAACTACAACTAGCGCTTTAATTTTTAACTCGTGATAACTACAACTAGACTGCTACTAGGTACGTCAAAAAAAAATGAAACTGACACAGTAGAACAAGTTAAGCAACATCTGCAAAAACAGCGATTAAGCAAATGCCGCCAAATCTTAAATTAGTTCTTGAGGAAGCGGTACTACAATCCCGATTGTTTACAATATTGTGTGAAGATATTGCTGCTATAGAAGAAACATAAAATACTACTGCTCCATAAAGAAGTGAGATGGTTATCGCGGCGTAAATCTTTAACAAGGCTATTTGAACTTAGACCAGAGTTACAAACTGTGCGTAACAGGATTCTATAAAATTACTATAAAACAAAATACCGCAATAGAGTGGACATCGAACCTGACATACGAGTACGACTTCAACTCTCTTCAATCAAGCCTGACCTCAAACAATTGATGAACAGTAAAAATCTATTATATACCCCACATTAGATGCAAATATTAATGTAAAGTATTATGATTTTAATGAAGAATACAGATAAAACTAGGTTTTGATTATTTTAGGGTTCCGTCAAATATCGCGTTTTCCAAAAGGGTTCCGTCGCCAAAAAAGTTCAAGAACCGCTACTCTAAATGGTGGTGAAAACCACACGGTGACACAGACAGACATGAAAAGCGACTTCAATTTATAATATGTATAGATGGATATACTAGATATACCGACCTAAACTTTATGATAAGTAGCCCAGATACCTCAATAATTTCCAAATCAATACACAGACACACCTATATTCCTGTAAACGAAGAGAAACGTTCTCAATCATTCATTCAATTAAAGTAATTAGTCGCTGAAGGCCGCGGCTCCGTCGCCATCAATCAGTCGTAATGAAGTGGTGCGGGGAGCCTAATGGCCGTTTTCACGCACCATTTATAAGTGATACAGAGGCTTTATGTGGCAGGAGTTTTAAAATTAATACGTCATTTTACTGATGTATGTCAAGGACAGCAAGCTATTGAAAGATTAAAGAGTTTGTAAAGGATAATGAAAGAACTCCAGATACTAATTTATACAAATGCAAACGAGATGTCTCATTGTAGGTGTTTGCCAATCAATAACGTCGTAACAGCTAATCAAATTGCAATAGAACTACTATCATAAAATTAAAAAAAAACGTGTCTTAGATTGGCTCATTTTCAATTTAAAAAAAATAGATTTCGTTTAAAGCCAGGGGCAAGCAAGAAAAGCTAAATGAGTCCTCGTAGCTATTTATTGAACTGAAAAGCTATCCTAGTTCAAGACACATTTGTTTTTAATTCAGTTATTTTATTATTTATTTATGTGATTGTTGTCAACAACAATAAAATAAATACGACTAAACAGAAACACAAAGACACGCCAGCATACCCACGCATGTTCCAATCATGTAATAGCCTAACTACACAATACACATACACATACCTTGCAAGACACTCCCGTTTACTGACCAATCACCGAACAGCCCAAACACAATCCTAATCAATGGCGACTGCGACACGGTCGCATCTGTCGCGCGACGTTATCGTGCGGTCGTGTCGCACGCCCCTATCTTGTGAGGAGTACATCAAAGTGAATGTTCCTTGTATCTCTGTAGTCTGTACTGTATTTGTCTAGGACGTGGTTGTCAAAGTTTAGGCAACAGATAATGTAACGAGGTTGACCATAGCATGTAGCCGTTTCTCCAAAGGGTTATTTTCAGTAGTAGATATTCTCAGGTGGATAAAAAAAGTTCATATTTAATAAACCAATCTTCTACTACTGCTGTGGACTTAATTTTCAACATGGAATCTGTATTTTAGAGGGAGGTAACACTACCTTATTCCTTCGATTCACGCACGAGATACAACAATCTGTTCCAATCATTCCAGTAAACTTTAACTAACTTGTTGGTAACTAATATCCGCTAATTCGCAAAACTTTGAGCACCGCGTCGCATCTAAGTCTGTGCATGCACCAGACGATGATGGCGCGATAGCGGCGCGGCTAGTCGCAACTAATGTGACACTCGGCGCGTAATGAATGGCCCTCTTTAGATTGCCGATAGCGGGAGGATCGACGACAAATGCTTACAATATGTGACGCTGTACGGAGTTCGTTTGTATTTACTTGGAGGACATTTGTCCCCCATAGCTATGGGGCGATAGGTATTGCAAGCGAGGAACGTTACTATTATTATTAATTTTCATGTTTGTGGCTAGCCTAGGAACCGTACATTCTATAATGCGTTTGTCGATCTTAAATCAATGTTTGGACCAAAAGCCTAATGGCTAACACACACACACACACACTAGTTTAAATAGATTGGAAAACCGTATCTTGTAGCAATTCGTATAAATTTCGATAACTAGATGAACTCTACATCGTTGAACTACAATAGATAGTTATTGCTATTTATTGTGAGTGTACCTATGATGCGTACACATGGTGCTGGTCCTTAGGTAACATCCGGATAAAAACAAATTACATATACACAAATTCCATCTCGGTACATTCAAGACTTTCGATTCCTAGTCTTCTTATTTTGAAAAGTAACGACTTCATCTTGTGTTCCTCGGTGCTCTAATGTTGGTGATCCTAGTTTTTGGTCTATTCCACTGAGAGGTGTCCAGATTTAACTTTTTAGGCAAGAAGATTAAGAACATGTTTTTCAACTCTTCTTACATGCTGTTACAAGAATTTGGAGAATGAATTTCGCACTCGGCTTAAAACTTGCGTGAGAAAAGAAGCAGCAGATACGCTCCAAAATTTTGATTTTATTAATATTGAATCCTTCCTGAAAGTAACTGTATGGTGCAATCAACGTTTTTACGCAACATTTCATGATGTTATAATGTTTTTGGTCTTGATATAAAAATTAACAACCTTACGTACAGTGCTATAACTTGATATCTTTAAACAAAAACTTTGGGAGTATCCGATGTCTTACGAGGAAAAAGGACAAAAAAGTAATGTCTTATGACAAAAAGGGATAAAAATAAATCAGCAGTGCATTAAATGAGTGCAGTGCTATTTGCATGTAAGTAGTTCTTATCGTGAAAGAATAAGGGTGGGAATGCTTTGTTTTTAAGTAAAATATAGTTGGTTATGATTGCAAGGATGAGGCGATACAGAACGCGATTCGCGTTTTTGTTTAATTTATATTATATATTTATTCATAGCTTCCGATGTTCAAGTACTCATAAAAAAAACACAAAAATTTCCTGTTCTAATCATAATTATTTGAAAGTCCAAATGAAGATTTTTGGAAACATCAAACTTGTTTCTTTTACTAAAGAATTTTCCAACCTAATCTAATGAAGTCGATGCCTCACATAATAAAATTCGATTAATGAAGACACGTTAATTAGAAAGAAACATGTTAATTGACAACAGAAGTCGCGTGACGACTACTTTCAGATATTAACCTTAATTTCTTTGTATCGATTAATACCTACTCTATGTAGTTCTATGCTAACACGTGGTTCCATTTATTAGACGTGTAAAACGTGTAAAAAAATGGGCCAGAGCCAGTCGAGAAAAGTTTCAATTTAAATATGAACGTAGGAATATGAATGGTTGTTGCGACTTGGATCCGCAACCGCTAAGAAACTTAGTCGAGCTTACAATGTAACACCCTCTCTTAATGTTCTTTGTTATAGATGCAGTACTGTACTCTCAATGTGTTTCTTTTTTCTGTCGCTTCAATTCATTTGAATTTTGTCACGTGTCAAGGTAATGTGCCTCTGTGTCTTATTCGTTGATTCTTTCTGTATATTTATTTCTTTAATTGCCTGTTGGTTGCAAAAACAATTCCAGCTGTCCGCTTGCATCCTCGCCTTGCCTTACGCGAGATCCATAAAGCGATTCATTATTTTTTCTCGTCCCGCGGCCGGTATTAAGGCTTTCTTAAGAGCCTTATTAAGCGGTATCTCGTACGGAGCGGCATGAAGAGGTATACAGTACATCTTCTTTATCGAAGACGGACATCGAGGTAGCCGCAATAAATATCGTTGAAACATATTTTAAACTGAATATAGGCAGGCAACCAGTTGCCCACATTCTTGGTTGATAACAAATATACCTACTCTATATTTTCTATAAAATGTCGATTGGAGTATAGCACACTGATTTAAAAAAATTGCAGATGCAACCATGCCAGATTCCTTGTAAAACATCCATCATTCCTTGTAAAACAGAGCAAAATCTTTGAGACCAATGTCTTGTTAAAATATCCTGGAAATTATCAACACCACAGACACCATAAGTACCTCTGATGGAATACTATATTCCTTTATTTAGGCATCCAAAAGCGATACATAATATGTAGTATGTTACAGAGTATGTGTATTACAGTATTGTATGGTTAATAATAGGTTTTCCCTGTATAACTAGGATAAGTATAAAACATGCGAACGGACTTCTAAGAAATAGTTAAATTTAAAAGGTGCAATTTTAGGTATACTTATAATAAACTTGAGTTTAGGAATTCCACATAACACACCAACATAAAGTTTCACATCCACGCGATCGATGGTCCGTTCTGCTGGTAGTATCAATATCCCTTATTAACATATTACTAACTCTCTTATTGAAGACAACTAATTATAATCTTACAATGTTCATATTAATTCCCTGTGACCGTTATTGAGATTAATCGTATGCTGTTTGAAAGGATATTGAACTCTAATTCGTAGGCAATAGAGTAAGTGGCTTGAGAGAACTATAAGTCTTAATTGGTAGAACCCTATATGGGAATGTTTAATATGTAGACCATGTTTAACGAGGTGGTCGATTCTTGTAACATTTTGTAGGACAAGATCTTGACCGAAGTACTTGGGACCACTATGTTCAGGCACTAAAGCTAATGTATGTTTCCTAAGAAAGCGGAGAAAGGTCACACAAAAAATAAATAAAAATAATTACAGCCACCGCTCTTCTAGAAAATCGTGTAATATAATAATAAAGCCTTTTATTCCGAAACCAGACAGCAAAATTAACAGTAATGGGAACAACAAAAAATCACAAAATGTATCGAATTTCGGTGTGCCTCATGGCATAGGCCTCCTCTAACAACTTCCATTGTTGTCTGTCGCGAGGTATCCTCCTCTAGTTTGAACCTGCTGTCAGCTTTATTTCATCCTCCCATCGGGAAAGCTGTCTTCCCTGATTTCTTTTGCCATCCCTTGGATACCACTCTGTCACTGCCTTGCTCCACTTTCCTTTATTGTCTCGCATCATATGGCCTGTCCACCTCCACTTCTGTTGGTCTATTCTTGCAAGAATGTCGGTCAGTTCTGTTCTGGACCGGAGATCTGTGTTTCTTATTTTATCTTGTCTCTTTGAGCCTACCATGCTTCTCTCCATTGCTCTTTGACACTTAGCAAGCTCAAGAAAATCGTGTAGCTTTAACATTAAAATTATTACGTTTCAATTAAGTATCAGGCTTCAATTCGATTCGATTTTTTATTGGAATAATAATAATTATCAATTTATATCCCTGCGGTATCGTTCTATCTCCACAAAATACACGATTAAGTATCTACCGATTACAAAACAAGCAACTTTACCGTAATTAACATAATAAAATGCCTTCAATTAACTGTATCCCTGATACTTGTACCCACGGCACTATTATCTCGTTAATAACTTCATTTGGGTTCGTCTGCCAGATATAAAGTGTACAATTTATGATACCATCAAACCGTTTAATATATATGAAGCCGATATTGAAGGAAAGATTGTTGTTATTATGCGTGTGCGCCTGATCCCAGTGCCTATTAAAGGGCATGAATGTTTGTACTGATTTTGGATTTTAGTACTTATGATGAGCATCTCGCCTTTTGCTTTGGTGGCAGAAATTTGCATGGCAGGTATAAGTGGTCATGTAGATTGAATATCCCCGCGTTTACACCATGGTGTATAAAACAAGTGAGGTGCTCGTGGCTAAGTAATAACAGCCGCACGGGTCGATCGATCAGGTTAAGCTACGCTTGCCGCGGTTAGTCCAAGATGGGTGACCATCTTAACACATCGAGACCCCTCTGTGCCTCGGAAAGCACGTTAAGCCGTTGGTCCTGCGCCTGATCTCTCTCCGGTCGTGCCGGATTGCCGTCCCATCGGACTATGAGAGTGAGGGAAGAGAGAGTGCACCTGTGTGTGCGCACAAACGCCTGCACTACAATATCTCCCGCGCCGAAGGCTGGTCTCCGCTGAGATTGGTCGCCATGGCCGAAATTCGGTCTGGAGGACTATTATTATTTAATGTATCGTTTACCCCTAAAACAACTTGGAAAGACTAGTTGTATACAAAGCTTGTAGAATACTTGTCAAAGATGACAAAAAAGTGAACGAAATAGTTATCAAAATATGTCTGAAACACCGTCAACATGTTTTATACACGACATGTTTTTAACAAGTCTGTTAGACGACTTGTTGAACTTGTTAGTACATGGGTGTACCTAAACGCGCGGTACTTAAGTCCATGCAATTACGTTATTAGCCGATGGTAATTTTTATAAACTTCCTGTCTAAATAAGCCACGAGCTATGATCTATCTATTTGTCTATTTATGGTGGTCTACGTATAAACTAGACCACACTTCTGTCCATCCTACACACGTCGATAATATATGCAAGTAATTCACTCGGCTATCTAAACACACTCCCTGCGTATTCGTTATCTTTATGTTTTGAACCAGTTCTTAATTTCCTTTGGCATGTTATTAAAATTACCATACAGTGGCCAGTTTATGTTGGCACATAGTGGCGCTGATTGCAACCGTGATAGTCAATAATTTGTCAATATTTAGAACATTCGAAAACAATAATGTTATTAGAGAAAATTAAAAAATGGTGTCTGCTGAGCCGGTCTTGGGTTCGATTCATTGATCGGGCAAATTGTTCGGTACTGGATTTTTTTTCCAGGAAATTCTCAGTACAAGCCCAGAGTCTGGATTCATGTCCAGTTAATGGCAATAGGCCGACCTCCCATTTCATGGTAATAAAACCTAGCTGGCGAAATGTCTGTTATCTACACTAACCTCTGCCTAGCCCTTCTAGGAATACAGACATGTTATCGTATTTTTCATATTTTCCCGCGTATGTATCAAGATAAAATTGTCAAAGAAATCTTTACGACATGCCTTTCGCTCAATCCGCCATCTTACGACGATTTATCTCGCGACAATAATGAACTACATTTTTTTTTTATAATTAAAGGGAACTAGTTTGACAGACTCTCTCTAATTAAAATTATACAATTAAAGTGGAATAATCAAACTAATGAAGGAAAGTTGTTTTGTTTTCGCATTTTGTTATTGGAATGTTACGATGTTATTGCGCCTTACTAATGAACTAAAATGACGGCAACTTAATGTTCAAACACACGCAGTAGCTATAACAACGCCTTTCAAATACTTAGGTACGTACACACGGCTACACATCAAGCTATACATTCCCAGTTTATGCTGATCTCGCATTGTATAGAATTTCCTTACAATGCGAGGTCAGTTTATACTGGAAAATATAGCTTGATGTGTAGCCGTGTGTACCTACAGATAACGTGTTTTTGTCTACATTTTTGCAGCAGAACTCAAACCGAAAGCATGTATTTAAATTAAAGTTTTTAATTGTCAGGCAGTTTTTAATTGTCATGGGGTCGGTCGGTCACAAAGAGGACCATTGGCTTGTTGCCAATTCCAAAGCGCAGTAGGTTGCTATGCAGAAGAACGGGCAAGAAACTCCACGGACACTCTCTTAAATCAAATCAAGTCAACTCAAGAATTAAACCCTATTTATCACAATTAGCGAAAGTGATAAGACAGTTAAAAATATAACTCAAGTAAAAACCGTGCATGTTTCTTAATAATTTCCTAAGTTAATAAGAAACGTACATGGTAATTAACCTAATCACCGGCGCTAATCAAGAAGATTAGAATCATCCGTTACGAACTTCCGGAGATTAACAAATAGCATCACATTTTGGATTGGTGAGGTATTCGAACCTCAGCTGCGCAGCCTAAATAAATCCTACTGAGTAACATACAAGGCCGCACAATTAGCTGCACTGATGCTATCTCGGCCCGGCTTTATCAAAACTATGACTAATGCTATCTGCCTCAATCTACATGTTACAACAACGGCACAAGTCGCGCTTCAAACTTGTGACAGTTGATGTGATCTGCGCCGAGTATGACTGTGGACGATTAACTAGCTAGACAATGGATAAAGTAGGGCACATGTCACATGATATGGAAGGACAGTAGGCCCACAAAGCATGATCCATTGACAAAATGATTCTATGGCTACGTCAATGTTGTTTAATTGACTGTAGCTGTTACACCGCCACATACGAACTACGCATCATAGACATGACGTCACACAAATTCTGCATCGCGCAATTAGAGTTTACCGAGCGATCGACATATATATAAGATTCCGACTTCAAACCGTTCGCGTTGGGCAGTTGCCCGCCAGACACAACACCCGTCTGGTCGGAGGATCCTCCCTTTTCTATAGTGTATGAGTGAACTTTACCCTGTTCCTCGTACCACTAAAGACAAACAACTCCGGTCAGCATTCTCCACGGAAGTAATATTTAACATTGTTGGTAGGTACTGCATTTATCCACAGTTAAGTCAAGCCTACGGTGATTCTGGCGTTAAGTATTTTATGCGTTGAGGCAAGCTTACACTTGAAATTTTCACCAAACTGCTTTCACATAGCGTTTGACACTATACACTACCAATTAAATCGTAAAATACGAGTTGCAACTTTTTTTATTCGTTTGTTAAAATGTTCATCTTAAAACTTATATTAAGTTCATTTAATGGGAAGTGATCTATCAAGTGGGCATACTGTATCTATCCTATTCTATGCGCACACGCAACTTGAGACGGACAGGCAGACGGGGCGTGAAGCGTGAAAGTTAGCGTGTCGGGTTACAGGCTCCGGTGACGTCATGCTAAGAGGTTATGTGTCATTGTTGCACTGACAAATACATGAATAGATGTTAGAGCAATTAGGCATCTATAGAATATTACAAACTACAGACAAGAGATGGCCAATTATGCGTATAGAAACAATTGTACGATCATCGTGACATACAACTTTTGCTTTTCAATGAACGAAACTATCTAATCTTTTTTTATATAAACTTCTAAAAGTTAACTTCTAAGTTACACTAAAGTATAACTTAACCTTTCAAATCACTGTTTAAGGCTTTCAATTTCAAAATGAATATGTTAGTTTAAGAAACATTACACCGCTCACAAAACTAAACTGTTGCATTGTAATGTTAGTTTATCTAAACAACGCATCAACTAGTGCGCGACGAGCAGACAGACAGACGGACAGACAAGGCGTGAAGCGTGAAAGTTAACGTGTCAGCTTAGGTAGAGGTGCGCCGTGTGACGTGACGGCGACGTGACGGAAGGGAACACGGGTCGGGTGTCGCTATTGTTACAGATAGAAAGGGATTAGATTCTTTTTGTTTTGTTAATGAGGTTTATGTTACTTACTTTCATGCTTTCTTGACTATTGTAGTATTCACCTTAAAGTCCTTTATAGCAGGTTTAATTTATAGAACAACTTGATGCTACCGTGATAAAATATGCTATGCTAGATAGAAAATATAGAAAAAGTTTAATTGGTCCTCTAAAAACTGATTGATCTTCTAATGATGTAAGCTTTTTTTAAAATAATTGATCCTCTTTTTATCTTTCTGGCCTTTTCCTAAATGTGGTCGCAGTAACTAAGCTGTGACCAACCGCCACATCTAAGTTGGTCGCATTACTTGACTATTTAATGTTTTTAGGACAACAAAATGGGAATTACTAGAAGCGAAAAAAAAGAGGCACATTTGTCTTACAAGAGTGTCCATTAATATTTTTAAGACAACAAATTATTTGGGGTTCGATTAAATACATGCCTACAACAATTAATAATAAATATACGCCTACGTTAAGTTCCGCCTCAACTACAATCAATTCGATTTAGGAGTATCTGGCTGCCATGGGAAGGCTGATTATTGTTTCGCGATAACGATGTTGGTCTCATGGAGAGAGATATCCAGTTTGATGGTCTATACGACCACACCCTTCTGATGCGTGCTGTATAGAAGGTGTTTATTAGATTTGCAAAAAAACTTGAAGGTATCCAATATGATGTGACGAATTGGAATTGCAGCAACTTACTCGTTATGGTATCTTCATCAACTTTAAAGATCCATTTTAAGACGGGTAAACAAAGAAAACCAATAAAACTTAGTACATAGATATAATTAGCTTGACAAACATAAAACTGCTTCGTAAATTATCCAAGTAAATACTTATTACTTAAAACATAACTTACAATAACACGGCATGAAATAGCAAAACGATAAAATTTTATACGAGTTGAAACCTTTCATTTATTTTAACTGTGCGAAAACGAACGAAGTGATTAGTTCTAATAATTGTTGATTTTAAGAAATATTAACGTTAAATAAGTTATCCTGATGCGTTTGCGCATGTCTACACCCAACTCCTTTCCCAAATCCTTTTACATAAAGATCTGTCAGAGACATTATAATAATATATCCGTTATACCTCGGTAGCCGTGGTTATACCTATATCCTTACATCCTTATCCTTACATGTTATAAAACAAAGTCCCCCGCCTCGTCTGTCTGTCTGTCTGTCTGAACGCGATAAACTCAAAAACTACCGAACGGATTTTCAAACGGTTTTCACCAATAAACGGAGTGATTCATGCAAAAGGTTTTAGTGTATAATTTATTAAGGGTTTGTGTAAATTAGCTGAAATATGACGATTATTGTTGAAGAAGTCGGAAAAAATCATGCCGACTGGGAGCTTTACTGGCTGCGTTAACCGGAAAAGATACATCAAATTTACGGTATTGTTTATCTTAAAATGTTCAACAAAAAAATCCGCAATGGCATATGTCTATCTTCTAAGGATGAACCACAATAACAATTTTTATCTTTCAAAATTTGATAAAAATTGTATTGTTATTTCCGGAGCTTTTTTGACCGGTATAGTATTTATCCTTATCCAAAAAAATATGTTACTTAAGTTGGGCATTTAATTTAGATTAAAATATGCCTTCAAATTATATAATTTAAATGAATAGTTTAAAAGATATCACAGTTTCAAAATTACGCGGAGCAACGCGGGCGCAGCGGTCAATGACGTTTTCCTCTGTTATTAGGAATGAAATCTCGGTAGTACGTTCCTGTGGGATGTTTTCCGACATCCACGCAGGCGAAACCGCGGGCAAAAGCTAGTCGGATATAAATCAAATATCGGATATAACACATAACATAACATCACGCCTGTATTCCCCGAAGGGTTGGGCAGAGGTGTACCTATAGTACACCCAGATTTCGCCAGTTATGTTTAAGTCCCATGTAATAATAGGTGGCGACCCTATTGCCATTAACCGGGCACAAATGCAGACTCCGGGAATTATATCAAATATCGAATATTTTGATATTTATTATAAAATCGGATTTTTTCGAACCCTGGCTAATTATACCAACAAACTTAGCCCAAAAATGCAAATTTAAAGTCAAAATCAAATAATTTATTTCAAATTTCATTTATATGGCCCAATGACAGCACTGGACTTACCTGCTGATGATTCATCTTACTAATTTATAATGTTGTCAGAATGGAGCTTCTGTGCCTCATTTGATGACTACCTATTAAGCCTGCGGCCAGGGGCACGCTCCGAGACTATCGCGGCGCCATCTTGAAAAGTGACGTCACATAATTTATGGCGCCATCCATCAAAAAGTTCATTTTCGCGGTCACACCTGTTGTGTCCTCGCTTTTAACTGCAAAAAGGTGGTCACGGAATGAGTTTCTTGCATATGAAAGCTATTCTTCTATAGAAGGATAAATGGTTCGAATGTCTTTGATGTTAAACAAAGTCTCCGTTCTTCACCATCGAAGCTACTATGCTTTGGAATGGGCAACTAGTTTCATCTTTGACAATTCAAGAGTGCTTGTAAATATTTTATTTGAAATAATTCCTTTGAGTTTGAGTTTCTTAATAGAAATACTGCGGAAATATATTCTACCGTCTGTGAAGCAATATCGTAGTTACTCAATATTTTTACTTTTATAAGTCACGCTGCGCCGTATTGCATGAAACTGAAAATACAACTTATTTGCCAAAAAAAATAAGTACATACTTGCCACATTGTCACGACAGGTGGTTGTTTAGTTTAAGGCTAAGTACACATGTATCGCGCGTTAACGCGTGTCAACGCACGATCAATTTTAAAGAGAGTTCAGATGACGAGCGCTAACGCGCGTTGCGAGAGTACGAAAATTAACAAAATTGCAAAAAAAGTATGTACTTGTAATCGCGATGAAAGTGCGCGCTCAACTGAACAGCAAACGGACGTTACTTTAACATCAAAGCGTGCGTCAACGCGCGATCGCCTGCGTCTAGAGACTTTTTCTCTGAGCGCTACGGACGCGCGTTAACGTGTGCGCATGTGATCGATTGTTAGGTAAATATCAGGATATCAGGGGCGAAACGTCCATATAAGCCGATTCCTACCGGCTTCCCTTTGGAAATTCGGAACACAACCACTCTATCGTCATTGAATAATCAAACTATAAGTATTTGATACACCATAAAATTAAAATACCTATTACAAAACGCATACATACATTAAAAATTGTCTTAATAACCCAACAACAAAACACTGCGCTAAAATAACTCGTAGGCGCGTCCGGCTTATGCTAAATTCAATTTCCTTACAAAAAAATAAAGTCATCATGACGTCACTTCGGTCACGTGATACCGCGATTTCTATGAGCCGGGTAAGCCGGTCTGTTATAGTTATTGTAGGCACAGAGTAGCAGAAACGTGCGCGCGGGAGCGAGAAGGAATTATTGCTATTGTACCACCTCTTTCTGGCACACGCATTTGATTCGGTAGTTTTCGTTGAATTTCGTAATACTGGGTAGGAGTTCGGAGTTCGTAAACATTTCATTATTCGTATGACAATGTGTGGTTGCTTTTTGACGTAATCGCATTAGAACCATATTAATTTGCTTGTTTTTCACACAGTATTTATTGAATTCATTAGTTTATCATTACTAGTAGTATTAATATTTGTTTGTAGTCATAGGACAGTGATTAACATAGTGTTTTGAGTTTATTAGAAGTGAAAATAAAGTACGTTGTAATTAGGTATTGGGGTAAGTAGATAGTTTAATAAGCTGAAATTACTTATTTAGAGTAGATTTGAAAATAATTAGTACGATCTTATTAGGATGGCGGCATTGATAGTTTTAGAATGTCGTTTGACAATTACTTTGTGAAGAAACATGCTTTTCAAGGTTAAGTTTTGAAAATATTTTTTTTTTGCTGCTCCGGCTTCCCTCCTCCATAACGTGAGCCTTCGCTACTGCAGGATATCTAGACGCACTATTTGAAAACGCGCGTTAAAATTTTGCCATCTGAACATAGCCTTGAGCAGAAAATGTATGAAAAAACTTGTAAAATTATCGGATTGATAGATTGTCGCCTGACACCTGTTGCCTGTCGGTTTTATTACAGGCCCCTGGATTTATATACCTAATAGTTAAGTAAAAGGTCATTGAAAAAATCAGGGGTCTACAAAACAGGAAGACGGAACGTGGGAACTTCAAAAAATAAAATAATAAGTAGATCCCTAACGAGACCCCTTGGCCTTGAGCAACAAATAATTCAGTCACGGTTGGGAGGGTTTGTGGTGACGCATCCCTTATTCAATTATGCACCATGCGTGTTACCAGGGCTTCATGTCAGTGCAACCTTTACAATCTCTTAAAATATGGATGACATATTATAGTCGATGAATACAATTGTTTGGTTCAATCAATCGATCTAGCTTTTCCCCAACTATGTTGGGGTCGGCTTCCAGTCTAACCGGATGCATCTGAATACCAGTATTTTACATGGAGTGACTGCCTATCGCACGTCCACAACTCAGTTACTGGGTAACACGATACCCCTTGGTAAGACTGATGGTTAGACTTTTAGGCTTCTGACTACCTGTAACAACTGTCAAAGATCTACGAATGACAGCCGGGACCAACGGTGATTTCTGACGCACGGAGGGTTCTCGATATGTCATGGATGGTCACCCATTCATGAACCGACCGCGGCGCGATAGAAAAGGTTGGTTACAAAATGTAATCGTAAATCCAATGTGTAAGTTTAAAACTTGCTTCGCCACAATCTGCCGTGAAAGATCACTAAAGACTGATCGCTTGACAAACTGATTAGTGACGGTAATTAGCATTCTAGTAAATGCTGCTACCGGGTTATAAAACATTGTTGACACTAGTCAAAAGACTTGCTATAGTTTGAATTATAATACTCTGTCAGTTTAATTACAAAGTATGGTAGGTTATACGTACACATGTAAATAACGGTGATTTTAACCATGGTTTATAGGTTATACCTCAAGATAATCGAGAAATAAATATTCATAAGAGTTTCGTCTTGAAGCATTTTATAATGGTGTGTTTATACGTAACCTAAGTCGATAAATTTTTCTTCATTAGCTTCCTATGAAAGGGATTTGAATGGTAAATCTATTTCATTCATTCATTCTGAGTAGAGTTGCGTTAAACATCGTCATGAATGCCATAGATGGCGCTGCCAACAGTTATCACAACAAAACAAACCTTAATTATTACTAATCTCCCATTTCCTTTTAACTGTACTGCTGTTTTCTGCGACTGTACACGCAAACCACTTTAAACATGCACCTTAAACCAACCTTATTTTTGAGTTTGTAAAAGCTAATTTCCTATGACTATTTATACTTTGTAACATTGCATCTCCCACGTGAGAAATGCAGTTTACATAGACTTTATTTCCTAGAAAACAAGACTGATTTTGCGATGTGGCAGCTATATCTTGTGTGGTAAATAATACGTCGTTAGGTGGCATTACAGTAGTTAATGCGTTTCCCAGCGCCTGTTAATAGTTGCGTGTGTATGTATGATGCAGTCACTTTCTATACTGATCGTGTGCGACTGTTTTGTACGTTATGCATAGATTTTTCTTATATTTTTCTCTTCCAATGTGCTTAAGATTTCTCAGTGCCATAATTAAATGCATTTGCTAAGAAGGAAAGCTGTTCTTTGCTGGTAACCATAATGCGTCAGTCATATCATACACTTCTGAATACTAAAATAAACATTTACATCACCCACTGAACGATACAGTCGCTCAGTGGGTCAATCGGCGGTGCATCAAAGATGGGAAAATATAAAATAATTGGTCCGTTTATGAGTTAATCGTTAACCTATTTCAAGAAACTAGATAAATTACTGTACCTACCGGTAGACGATGAATTATATTGAATGTGTGTATTTTATGTGAAAAGGGTAATAATTTGAACTATAAATCTTTGTCGTGGACATTCAATCTGCTTAAGAGCAAAGATTTATTGAGTTTTGCACAACCTTCAAAAGAAAAAGTTAGTTGAATCAACCACAAAAAGAAAGTTTCCCCAAAAGTCCCGAATGCTACGCTCGTAGCGCTTCTAGTGCTACGGCGTAGCTGGCCGCGTAGCGTGAAGAGGAATCGGTTTCTCTTAATTATTATAAATTTTAGTTGATTTAATTACTTTTCTGCTATCATCAGAACCATTAGATCCATCACCGCTTTATTTATTGTTTTATCTATCTAAAATAGATAATATTAAGTTTAGCATAATCAGCCTTTAATGTTCCCACTGCTGGGACACAGGCCTCCTCTTTCTGTGAGAGGGAGTGGGCCGTAATCCACCACGCGGGCCCAGTGCGAGTTGGTGGATGTCACAAATCTTTGAATTTTGAGTTCTAGGTCATGCCGGTTTCCTCACGATGCGATGTTTCCTTCACCGTTTTGAGAGCAATGGTGATGAATTAATAATTAACACAAAGTAAAGTGACTACTTGGGTTCGAACCCGCGACCTACTTCTCGTAGGTTGCGGCTGTTACCACTAGGCCATCACTGCTTACAATAAGTTTACAGCGACCTTATCAGCGAACTCGACTTCTGAACAGATTTATGACAACTTTGCGCCCACTCATTAGTGTATCTCAAACTCTCAATAGCCTCCACTAATAGACTAAACTCAACTGTTGTACAATGAAATGTAATACCGATTCAACTTACACTTGTAATGTAATGTAATGTAATACACCATTGAAGTCAGCACCACATTCCAATATCAATGTACGTTGACGGGGGTTCAACATAAATCGGAATTATCATGTTATGACCATTCTAACGAGACCTCTTTCAACTAACAGGTGGTTTGTAATTAAGGGTCAGCGTATACTGGTCCTAATGAATACGCTCGTACAGAATTGGCTTCGTTAACCCTCATCGTTTCGGTGCAACACTCAAACCATAAACGTCCAATTTACGGCATCCGCACTATAAATAGTTTATTCCTGATCTTATGTTATAATGCAGGTAATATTTTAGAAGCTTTATTGGAGTAATCTGATTTTAATTAGTTGTAAAAAGAAGTGTGTTAATTGCTGAACGCGAGTGTTTTTTTTAAAGATAATTATTGTGATTTACTTTATTTAAGTGGCTTCTTAAATGAAGCGCCGCCGCCGGGTAGTCGCCGTTATTTACTGTTGCACTTTAATGACTAAACGATTACCAAACCGTGTGCAGTGGATTTTGTAATTATCCAAGTCCATAAAGACAGCCCTAGCTCACTCCTAAACATAGTCAGCGACGCTAGCAACCTTGCTGAATGGCAAATATTTTTACACCATAAGATTAGGTTGGGATTAAACATTATTTTAACAGAACATAACATCACGTCTATAAACATCGAAGGGTTAGACAGAGGTGTACCTACACTGCCCTGCTAAACCAAAAGGTGCTATCTCAATCGGAGTAAGGATTAAGAAAATTGACTTTTTATAAATTGTAATTTAAAGAAAATCTTATATATAAAAAACCCACTTTGTGGTTTTTTTCAATGTTTTAAGTTAGATAATGCTATTTGGCTTATATTATTAGATGCGAAATTGGTAAAGCTATTGAATGGTATAAAAATAAACTAAAAGGGCGTATCTCAGAGATAGCGCCTTTCAGCTCAGCAAGGCAGTATAGTAAATCTACATTATTACATACTCGCCAGTTATTATAACATACAATGCTACTTATACCCGGTTGAGGTATATAAGCAAGGCATGAGGCAGGTTTTCTTATACCTTTCCTGCCTTTCAAATTGTCACAGGTCCAATTTCCATCCAATTCCTGTTCCTAAAACCCAGGAAAATGACCAAGATCTTAGTAGGAACTAATTACAGAGCAATGTAACGAATGCACTGAGATAGCTCGGCGTGGTGAGGAGTTAATTGTACCGTCTCTGCCGCATAGCCCGCGTAGCTCGGCGGACTTACTGTCATGTGTGGATACCTGGTCTCGACCCAAGGTTGGACCGGACAGCGGGCAGGAAAGAAAGAAGGAAATAGCTTAGGCTAGACGTGACATTATTCTATCAGCGATAACGATGATGGAAAATTCAAAAATGTATTGGATTAATTAGCCACCAAAAAGCAAATTGTTCAATCCTGTTGAAAGTCATTGTAGAAATACGAAATGCTTTGAAAACGATTGTCATTTGCTAAGGCCGTCGGTATGTTCTGACTCGTTAGTTGTCTATGAGTACAAACGAGACTGCTCTGCACGGGGCTCTGAGACTGGAATTGGATTTTCTCATTTGAATATTGTTAGTTGCAGGGGTTTGGATTTATGCTCGGTTAATAACAATAGTATCACCCACTATTACATGGGACTTATATCAAACAGAACTGCTTGGCGATAATTACTTATTATGTTGATATTGGTACTCATTTTAAACACCTCTGTCTGCCTTTCCTATCAAAGAATGCACTAAGTACAATTACATTAATAAATTAGTAAAAAAAACCTTATTAATTTTAACATTCAGTTACCGTTTTTCCCTTTGTCTTGTAAATAGTTAACATGTAATCATAATTAAACTTTCACCCGTGGCGCCGCTCGTGTGAAATTAATCCAAATCTCTATGTTTTCTTTATGTTCTGCTCAAGTATAACACCTTAGTTTCCGAAAGTGCGGACAATGGAAACATGATGGTTAAAACAACGGTTTGATTACAAAACCCCAAGGTAGCGCCATCCACAACTGAGTTGAATATTTTATTACTTTTAAAACACTCGAGGGAGGTGGTTGCAGTCATGTTCAGAATCTTAATCTATCATTTTGTGACACAATATAGGTATACTATGTATAATAAAAGTCCATTTGCAGGCGTTATGCTAGATTTAGCCCATTCATCATGTCTCCAAAAAAAATCACTGATTTAATAATTCATTCTTACTAGGGTAGAGATTTTGTTTCCAAAATTAACAGTAGAAAAGTAGATAGGTATGTATGTTTGTATGTATGTAAGTATATTTTCATATTATTAGTTTTATTTCATTAAGTGAATTGTTTTCATTTTATGTATTTTACTTTCTCTTTTACACACGGTGTCTACATCTCTTTTTATCCTCTGTCCTATCGCAGGTATGCTGGAAGAGATTTCAGTAGAAATAAGCATCACCTTTGTACTTATTTTTTTGTTCCTTTTGTCTCGTCTGTATATTATTCGTGTGTACATAAATGGTTAAATAAATAAATAAAACGTTTTCGTTTTTAATAATTCGTTTATTTCCTAAAAATAACCAAATGTCAGTTCCAAAATTATTAGCTCACCGCTACATCTCGGAACCTAGTCCGCGAACAGGAAATAACAGTTTAATAACAGTTCATAATTATTTAATTCGTTTCAATAGTGACCGCGACCGGTTCCTGCTATTACCTCCACAGTATACACTTGATCACAGAACACCGAACACACCAGAAGGCGCAGGCGATCATGATTTAGAGCCACGTACTGAGTCCAAAAACATAAGAAACCCCTGCCTCTTTTCCTACCCGTGTAATACCTAAACTAGCTTAGGAAAATTTTACCTTCATTGTTTAAAATGTTTTCTTCTCTCTACAACACGCAGAAGTTAACTTACTAAACAGGTTGCTTTTTCAAAAAAAGGGCCGGAGAAATGTCAAACTACACTATTCAAGAGTAATTTTGCTGACACATTTCTATGCGCGTTTGCGCTTTCTGGTTAGTTATTTATTCCTAGTACTAGATACCAGTGTCTGTTGGAAGTCTTATACACAGGACATCACTCAGTGTCGCGCGCTGTGTATGTGCCATTAATTTGATGGAACACATTCTTTAATTAATTTATATTCACGTAGTTTATAATGTTTTTCCTTGGTCGACAATATGCAAACATCCTATAGGTACTAGTGATTATATATTTCATTCTTGCATCGATGCGTACCTTAAGACCACATTTTCCATTCCATTGAACCATAACAACTAGAAACCGAAATCACCGAATCTGAAATTCCAATGAATTTATACGGTTGGATGGATCAATAGTACAGGTCTGCAGAGGTACACACAACATCACGCCTTGTTTCTCCGAAGGGTTGGGCAGAGATGTACTTAAAGTACACCCACATTTCGCCAGTTATGCTTAAGTCCTATGTAATAGGTGGCGAGCCTTTTGCCATCGACCGAGCACAAATCCAGACTCCGGGCTGCTACTGAAATATTCCTGGTGGAAAAACCCAACACACAGCACGCAGAGGTACACTATTTGTTCAAATGTTTTTCAGAATGTTAGATAGACACAGCCAGTCTAAAAATATTTCCAAATTTCTACCGCAACTGCTGACAACTTATAGCGATGTGTTGTCAAAGGACGTTTCCACACGCTAGTCGCACATAGAACACCCAACTTTACATAATTTAATTACACACTGTATTACCTACAAGTTAAATCTGATCATGAATAGGCCTCTCCATCAATACCTCGACAGTGTTTTATTACCTTGTTCAGTTTAGCTGCGAGGGTACGATTAAGAAATCTGTAATATTAATCTCAAGCTGCAAGCAATTCATCTTAATCTGATAATATCGAAATTGGCATTTAATTAATGGAATATATAGTAATGTTTAGTATAGCTAGAGAAATCTCAAATAATTAAATCTAATTGAAACTATTACGCTACATAAATAGAGCGATGTGAAAGGAGTTAAAAGCCCTCTATTAATTACAAATTACTTAAGTGCAACTTACGTAATCGAGCAAAACGAAAATTAAGTTATAGATACTGCTGACTACCAATAATGTCTATCATTGTTATGTTTATGACAGGCAATGGTGGGCTGTAAGACTTGCTCACCTTTCCCAGAACAGGAATGAATAAACCCTAGCAACAACAGCATAACCACACCGAGCCTCTGCTGAAGAATAAAAATTTTACATTCAAAGTCGTAAATAAAAAAAAGTATGACATAAAAATTCGCGTCGCGTGTTAAAATTCTTCATACATAACAATTAACAGCCAATAACATGGACATTCCACGAAATTATGAACGACACAAAACAATGTCATCTCACAGATTAAAACTGATAAAATAAAACATTGTTTTCTACAAAAATGGTAGGTTTAATCTGGTGTAATCTACCAAATCGGGCACGATCAAGGTTGACCACAGAGCCTCAATATTTCCGGTCTGATGCACCAGGGTCAATGGCTTCCAATCTTTAATTAATCGGAAGCCGAACATTACCGATGATTGCCGTTGATGGCCGAAGCCTGATGAGAAATGTTACGGATTACATGCGTGAAGATTGAACTTTTGTGAAACGGGTCGGAGGAAATTAAGGCAGGGAGGTGAGAAAGACGAAAAATTTAACTTGAAATTAAATTGAAGAGAACTCCTACCTAAAACCCACAGAAGATAGAGATACACTTCCTTAACTTAATATACTATCGACTTCTGGTCTAATGCCTGAAGTCTTAGAGTGAATCGTTTTTCCACAAACAAGAAAACCGTTTGGATATTCTCCGAATGCTTTTTCCCTGGTGAATGCATCTACCTACTACATGTACAGTACCTTTTGTTTATCAGGTTCCGATCCCGATTTGCATCAAAAATTGCGATGAGATAATTCATTACTAACAAATAACGGTAGAACCACACGCGGTGGGGCGCCGACTCATACCGGTAAATTAATAAAATATTGATACGGAAGCGAAAAATATCCAATATTTTACCCACAATTAACTTTTTAGACAACTTGAATTCCGCCCCATACGTCTTGTCTTACACAACCAATGAGCATTCCGAATTAAGAGAAGTTATTTATCAAAATACCGACCGGTCCAGTAACGTTATTAACAAAATAACGGTTATTAATGTCACACGCCGCGATAACTGCTACGTTATTGTAAATATGTGTTATTATGTGGAAAGTGATACGGAATTTAGGGTTGGGACACATGTTTTAATAAACGTTATGATTTATTACGACATGTTTTATTATGGCTATCTTAGCCGGTTCCGTATGCCCGTTTTCACTAACACTAGGCATTATGAGTGTTAGAGAAAATGGGCATTATTCTCTGAATGGAACAGGTCTCTGCACTGCACTGCGACAAGTAAACGACAGGCTGATAATAATGTAATCAGCGTGTTTCTAATTGCATTTGTCAGCTATAGTTAGAAGCTTATCGAAGTCGATGTAGATAGTCTACTAATGACTTAGAAGTTATAACCCTATTAAATTATCAGTGTGACCGCGAAAGTTGTGACTCAGTGGTAGGAAATGTGGCTCTATACCAGAGCTTGAAACTGTGTGACTGTGCTAATTCCATCTCACACTTACAGTCGATAGCTTAGCACTTACTTCGTAAGTTAATATATTCCACTTTAACATTTTCTCTAAACCAGTAGTATTTCAAATGAACAGTGAAACCAATTCTGCGCAAAAGTGTCGCGGTAGATAAGTAGTTACATCCAACAAGAGGACGCTGGTTCTTGATTCTTGTTACGAGCTAATTCGCCTATCTTTTTGCTTAGTTGTCTGTCAAGAAATCAATTTAAATAGGAAGGAAATAATGCAGTTCCATTGCACGACAAGTTTACGATTTATTTTTCGTTCGTCCTGAGTATGCTTGACATACGCTCCAATCATCACCATACCATACAACCATACACTCCACAAAAGACTACCATGTAGAATCTATTACATGTTTGGTTGAAATAATACTCGAAACGAAAACTACGCACATCTATTCAAAAATTATTCAAAGTTTGTATGAAAACCAGCACGTTCGGTGTCCTGCATGTAATAACATACATACATTTACATAAAATTGTGTCCGTTTGTATGCGCATCACTCGCGACCTACGTGGGAATGTTCATCCGTCTGTATGTAGCTATCTACTAAACTTGAATGACATTATTTTAGTCACCTTGTGGTTTTGACAGAAGAATTGGGACATTTGTCCGTTAGCTGTTTTACATGTTCTACGATTGTTCTACCCGGATCTAACATAAAAGAGAGAGGTTATGGACACTGAGTCAAAGGATTCTCCAGGGATAAAAGTTGACCTCAGTTACTGAGCGGTAAGATGGCAGATTGCCAGAATTTGACTAAGCAACCACTATGACAATCTTAGTTTGAAATGCAGAATACCTTAGTAGTTTCAACGCAGTTATAATGCAAAATATAACAATGTTGTGTTATTTTTCCTGCTATACGTCTAACATTACGAAGGTACCTTTTGTAATTCTACCTCAAATCCTAATTTCTTCCTTTGGTGCACCTGCAGTAGTACTAAAAAGCAATCAAATCAATTCCACCTCACTTGGAACTGTTTCCACCCCACACCTCCCCCACCTCCCCCACCTCCCCCACCTCCCACACATCTCATACATAATTCAGCACGTTTACTTGCTAGTGTAATACAGATGTCTCACTGATAACTATGAACAAAGTCCGTGAAATTACGCGTTAAGCGCCAACTTAACGCGTCACACCGCGTTTTCATTTACGAAGAACATTACCGTGAATGCTGACTGATATCTGTAGAGAGTTCTGTTAAAACATGCCTTTTTTTTGGTTGGGAAATTATCAAATAACTTCTCCCGCTCTGGGTGGAGCGGGAGGGCGTATCAGACTCTTACTGATTAAAACCCACCCGTGTTCCTTCGGTTGCCATGTTGCTGGGGGCCACGACCTCCCTTTCGGACTTCTACGCTGTTAGAACATGCCTGGATAATGCACCTGTTATCCTTGTGCTGCAAAACATAGCCATTACTATGATTTGTAGTTTACATCTGTCTTCACTTCTTCTGTTATGTTTGCATAAGTTTTAATATAAAAACTTAAAACTTATTGAGAAAACTAGACAGTGAGGTCGATAGCAGGTCTGAGGCCTATATGCACAAGTCCATAAGTATTCTATATGGTGTTATAGGAAGTAATTATCTTCAAAGTTGATGTGGGTAATCTGTACTGGGAGTCCCGCTACCTAGAACACATTATCTAAGACAAGAGGCTTGCTTGCCGTCATAGGATTAAAATCAATGCACTTTGAACAACCTTGATTAAACTAACAAAACTATGCTAAAGAAAATCTAACAAAGTATCATAATAACCGTTCCTCGTTCACAGGAAATTAATCAAACAGCCTGCTATCCCTCTCATTTGCATATAATATGAAGCAAACAAAATATGCGAACCTGTCTTTATAAATACGTGTCGAAAGTCCCGAGTTCCCAACCGTCCACCGCGCGGGGGTCGTAAATACCGACGCTCTGTATGTCCGCCCAATTTGTTTTATTTCACACACGACAGCACATAAATTCTACTCGTATGAACTTAGGTGATAATGAACATTAGCAGGGGAAACATAAAGGTGATTCTTGTTTGAAGGTTGGGTGTAAGAGAGGTGCGTTAAATGGGCCAGTGACATTTGACCTTCTACGTGTTAAGTGATGGGTGCGAATGTGAAAATGGAATTAATATGGGATTGTTTGTATTTCCTGCGCGTAGGGAAATGAAGGAATATATTATATTGTATTACGTTTGCTAACACATATTATGCTTTCCGTATTGAAAGCATTCTTTTACTTAAAATACACCTCTACTAAACCGTTAAATTAACAGTGTAAGTACCTATTGTTATGTTCGTGAATGAGTCAAACAATAATCAAAACAAAATAAATAACAGCAAAAACTGACGACCGAGTCATAAAGCAGAAGCAACAAAAAGTATCTCTCACCACAGCTACCAGCAGCTGCCTTTATTTTACGAGTTAAACCTAACCTCTTAACAAACAAACAGTTTACATTCACGACACCCACACAAACTTGTACAAAAACCACCATTTTCTATTCCCCGTCTATAAAATTATACGAGCTAATCAATCGAATGGATCTCGGTTCGCGCTCTTTTTATTAATATCACCGGCATCTACTGAGCAATTACTGGCAGGCGAGTGATGTATCGATACTCGATAGTATTCGATTCTCGATAGGATCAGTACTCATAGGTCGTGAGATCGGTCGATAGCGGTCGGTAGGACTGACGCAGCAGTCGCGGGGTTGACTCAAAGAGTTTGACGTATGACAGTGGCATTTTCGCTCAGTGGCAGGTCTTGAGATGACAAATGACAGTTGTTATTATGATGGTTTTGTTTTTGTATGATTCAATTTACGAGAACATTAAACACATCAGTTATATTATAACCCTCTAACTGATACTGATGTCTTTAATGTTCTCGTAAATTTAATCCAATTTTCTTACGTACCTATCTAGAATAAAAAAAGAAAAAGTATATATTATCCAGGTAATACTTAATCAGCACACAGGTTAAACTCAAATTAACATAGAATATTTTTTAAATCTTAATTATTAAAAAGCAGTCTTTCTGTCCTCAAACAGAAACTACTCTCTAAGCATCTCTTCCCTCTGGCAAGCTAGGTGAAGTGCGTGCTAAGCGAGTGTTCGCCCAATAAAGTTTATTTACAGTCGCCGCCTGCCCGTGCGCGTACCTACCAGCAAATTACTACAAGGGATAGGGTTGCCACACTACTTGTAGTGTAGAAGGTGACATTTAGTCACGAAGTGCTGGAGGACATAAAAATTTCCTGTTATCGACTTTTACGATTAGAATAAATTGACATGTTTACACTGTGACTGTATAAAAAACTGGTCTGTCTTGGAGGTTGCTTGAAGAAAGGAAAAGGTATCATTCCATTCTTTTGTCTTTTTCCCAATTTATTTTGGAAATATCTAAGTATTATAAGGAAAAGTTCTGTTTATTAGAATATACCAATTTAATATTTAATAAATCATCAAATGTACACTAGCTGGTAGGTAAACAATGACTTAGAACGGACTCAAAACTTCAAACATAGACAATCACAAACCATTTATGCGATAAGTAAGCGTATCCTTCCTAAGGTAGGATACACTTATCGCAGAAACAAGGTTGTACTATGTACTTACCTCCATGGGGAACGTACTAAGTCAGACCAGAAACTGCTTCGGAAGTTGGTGTCTTTGGTTTTGAAATATTTTTGACTTCCGAAATTAAGTTATTTTTCACTTTGTAGTGTTTTTTTGGAAGTCGGTTGTTTTTTTTCGTAAAAAGTCTAATTTTTCACTTTTTAGTTGTGGTACCTACTCCACACAAATTCGAATACCACTACCTGCTACGTAAATAACAGTGACAGGAACTTATCATATCATCCACATACTAAGTGGGAAAAAATACGTATTATTGAAGCTAACTCAAAAACTATCCAAGCAAAGTTAATAAAATTTATATAGGACCACCTTGAGAGCTTACCCTTTCAAAACAAAAAAAGATTTTTTTAAATATATGTATCCCACACCCACACAGACAGAATAATTCATAATTTTATGTTATTGTGGCGAATGAATGTCATCAGCGCCACGAGCAGATCTGGAGAGGAAAATGTTAGTAAGGATCATTAGTCGGAAGACGAATCTTAATCTTAGGGAGACGTTTGTATAAATCTAAAGGTGGAACGTTGTTCGAGCATTCGAAGAAAATGTGATCCTTCCGTTATATCATTTACTCCTCACAATGATTGTAATCTCCACTAACACTTTACTTTTTTACTCTCACTATAACCACCTCACTTTATTAGAAGCTGTCGAAGGTAATCGGTATATTGTTTTTATTAGTTTTCCTTTTTGGAAACTATGCTGATATCGACTATTCTGTGAACCCTATTTTCCATCATTTAGTTACTCTGTGAGAATCACTATTCCCGCGACTCGCCATCTGACAGCTGTCATAATATTGCCATAACAGCTTTTTTTTTTATTCTTTCCTGCTTATGAAAGCTAGCAACCCTGGTTGTTTACAACTGTTGCGCCCGTTGTAACTTTCCATTAAAGTATTTTTACGTCAACACAATGTCGCATTATTGCCGCCATATACAACTAGTTTCATCGCCGTCCAACGGGAACTAAACGCAGTTTTACGAGGTAACGTGACTTTGAAAACACTATTAGATTTGATTTAAAGTCTTCTTTTTTAATTAGGTACATTGAAAACAGGCCACAGGGAACAACTATATAATATTATGAAAGAAAACCGTTAACTGTACAGACAGATAGAACACAATTTATTGTAGGTACCTATGGTAGGAGACTAGGGGAGCCCAGAGGAACTAGCATATGCAAGGCAAAAAGTTTAAAGCTGAGTAGAGGTGCGGTATGACGAGAGAACACCGAACATATATATTCGAAAAGATTCAGATGGAGCCTCGTGGTCAGGGATGCTCTTCCAGATTTCCAAAATGGACAAAAAGTAATGTGACCTTCAGCGCCTTCATTTTTCATATGATCGTTTACGGCCTGACACATAACGACTTAAGGCCTATTCAGATAAAAGCGATATCGCTGCGGTATCGCTGTCGCGCTCGGTGCGATACTGGTCCAAAGTGACTAATCAGAAGGCGGACCAGTATCGCTACCGAGCGCGACAGCGACATCGCTTATATCTGAATAGGCCTTTAAACAGGCAAGGAAAACTCAGATTTGGACAAAATTTAAAAGAATATTTAGGGCGAATTTATTCTGTGCAGTAGTGTTAAATGTCCTGATAGTGAATATATAAATATCTGACAGATTGCCTTTTGGCAAAAAAGACGAAATTTTATTGATTCAGAAAAGTAGGTAGGTACCCCAAAGTGACTATAATTTTATTTAAATTTATCTCTTAATTAAAGAACCCAATACGTTTACATACCCAGCGTACCCAGCGTACCCAGCGCACAAACTGTATTAGAAAGCGGGCAGTTCGATCTCTCTGCTCAATATCAATAGTGCTGAAATATATTAGAACCTAAAATCAAATAAAAACACGGTAAATATCTAGTTAGGTAATGCTTAGTGTTAGGGATGATATTTCCAACGTCATTTATGTATCTTTTATTCATGGAATAACAGTCTTACAGTTTAGTATGAAATAAAAACAGTCATTATATTTAAAAAAATCTCCTCGGATAATTTATAGATATCTGGCGTTGGAAAAATCTGCCCTAAGTGAGTTTAGTGACCATGTAATCACACTTAACTTATGTTATAAATTCTAGGTTAATGAAATCCATTAGATAGGTACCACGTTTACTAAAACAACTACTTAGTCCAATGAGGCGATATAGAACATTATTATAATAGCGTATAACAATTAATTAAAGTCATAAAACAAGATATTTATCAGCAAGATTAATGTTCAGCTAATGTAATAGATCAATCAGGAGTACCTACTTACAATGATGCTGTGGTCACGATACTATTGAATTGAACCTGAGATAGCAGAGTTGTTAGGTACCTGTCGGTATTATGTCGGTAGTGTTCATATTATGTGATTGTGTCATGTTTATTTGTGTTAAGTATTACATCGCTACTTACAAAATTATCATTGTTTTCTATGCAAAATTAATACTATAACTGACCTTTATTTATTGTCTTATCTGACTTTTAATTTCTCTCTTTCCAGGCCCGTGTGTCGGAACTGCGTGGTATCACCAACTGGGTCATCGCCACCGCCGCTGCACGAGCAGGCGTCATCACCACCGCCACCGGCGCCGGCGTCACCCCCCACCTCACCGCGACTACTCCCCTCCCTACCGTCTCCACAGCCGTCACACAGCGGCTCATCAGCGCCCAGCCAATCAAACTCACCACACCCTTACTCCTACCCGAACTTCAGAAGAAGCCAACCAATCCAGAATCAGAGTTACCCAGAATTCGGGTTGCTGCACAGTCATAGTGTTTCCCAGCTAAACCAGCCTGGGCAGAGTTACCAGTCGCCGCAGTCTCCGCAGTCAGCCATGTCGCTGTCTCCTCATCCTGTGCCCCAGGGCAAGTTCCGAGGGTTGCTGGAGCATGCTGAGCGGCTGATGAAGCCAGGAGACCCTCACCGGCACTCGCAGAGTGATGATGACTCGGGGTGTGCGTTGGAGGAGTACACGTGGGTGCCGCCTGGATTGAGGCCGGAACAGGTAAATAACTATGTTTTTATAAACTTTACTTTTGACTAATTTGGGTACATGAAGCATTCCCCCCCTTTTCCCTTTTGAGCTAAGCTGTGCCTTATCTTTCCTAATTGCAAGTAGAAACTGCTGTCATGTGCGACTTGGGAAGGTTGCTAGAGGCAGAAACTAGAGAATGGTTTCTGCATGCTAGATCAGTTGTTTTGTTTTAGGAATTTTTAAATGTAACTAAGACTATTCAATACTATAATATCATACTTTACACAGAAGTGGTCCTCAACATTTTATCTTAAACCGAAGTTCCACTCTTCCAATTCCCATTTAACGAAAATCAAAACCCACCACAAACGACGCACTACGCGTAGTATTTTGCATTCCGTTTTATATAGAAACCCGCAACTCAGACGGAGAACTCTTACCGCCAGAGGGCCGGACAAAAGTGGCCAGCGTTGTAACCACACTCGACAATACCCCTTTGTCCCTGTGAGCTATTGTTTAACGACAGTTTGCTCTTTTTGAGGCTTTCTGTGGCTTTTGTCAATGAAACTGTTTTTAGGGAAATGGCCAGTTTCAATGTTTCTGTTTTAAATTGTAGACCGCTGAGATTTCGCTTTTTTTTTTCTCTCCTTTTTATCGTTATCCTGACCATCAGAAATATTTACAAAATACACTGGCCTTCAAAACTTAGTACCACACTTTTGAAATTGCAATAACTTTTAAAGTACACAAGATATTTTAAGTTCACTAATGAGTCTCTATTCACTTTCAATGGAAGGCGAAGAAATTGTGTACAGGCGACCTGGTGAGCGATACATTCAAGCGTGCTTCGCAGAAAGAGTCCAATACAGTGGAGGCTCTGTACCTGGCTCTGATCTCTTCAGAAGGTCGCACAGAGCTAGTGGCCATAGAAAACGTCACCCTGACTGGGGAAAGATATGCTCAAGAGATCCCTTATGAGTATGCAGGGCCATATTAAGTAAATATGGGTGATGGATTGATACTAATGCAGGATAACGCCTGCTCGGGTTGTACAAGAGTACATTCAGGAGGTTGGTATTAACTTGATGAACATTGAACAACATAATAAGCAAATTTCATTAACTTTCTTTAAAACGTTTTCTATTTCAAAACTCTGACTTCTATAGTTAAGGAGAAATTGCAATTTTAAAAGTGTGGTACTAAATTTTGAAGGCCAGTGTATTCAAACTCAAGTCAATTATTTCATAATGACTTTTAGCACAGGAAATGGATCGTACATTCTTTAATTACTGTCATGTTTTTTACTTTTAATATAATAAATTACAATTTTAAATGTTACGCTTTCCAAAATATTAAAGTAAAAAAACAACGAGAACATTTAAATTCACCGTGACTTTAGTGATGTCCTCAACTGATGTTAATCTTCTCATGTCATTATACCTCTGTCGGTCAGCTTATCTGTCATTATTTGAGTATCATTTCAGTGCATCAGCACTTATTATGTCGTTAAGCAGACACGGTCATAATCCTTTAAAAAGTTGAGACTTAATCAAAGAAAATGTGATGCTTTTTCTGGAGTGCATCACATTATTTAAAAACATCATTTTTATATAATAAGTTATCTAATAACATGAATCTGTGAATATTTTTGTAGACTTATAAAACCAAAGTTGAGGACATCATGCACAAGCACAACCTATCAATAATAAGTAATTAAATATTATAGACCAACACGCATTAATGTTATCCGCTTATCCTGCGACTCACATACAGACACAAAAAAGACTTTATCCAAATTATGCGTAGTATGTGCCCACAGTTTTACCATTTACCTAAATTGCAGTACAACAACCAAATCCACGGAATACCTTAAAAATATAGCCTTGTACCCCGGAGGGGACCGCCCGCGGCCGCACGGTAATGACGCCGCACTTTGAATACAAGACATCTTCGGTATTTATAATTACAGTAAAAATAAAGCTTTAGGTCGGAGGCAACGGAGCAAAAAATTAAAATGTCTCCTCGGGCCGAGCCCCTTCGGTAATAAACCTTCTGGTTCACGGGCGTAGGAAGAAGGAATGAATTTTAAGTTTAGAGAATGACTTTATTTGAGTTTATTGCTATTGTCATCAAGTGACTGGTGTTCTAGGGTTGGTTTTCCGTATTCTTGTACTCTGCAATTTCCTACTGAAAGTATTTTCTCTTCAGGCCAATTCTTTTTTTTCAGTTATTGCCAGGTTTCTTTTGTCTCTCGTGTTAAGTTATGGTTCTAGTCTAGTGCGCCAGATTTCTTTAGAATCGTCACTCTTCAAGGCCCTTTTCATGCATCCCAATTAAAATTGTTATCGTCATACACACGAAAATTTCGCACTCTGGGTACCCCAATATCTAGCGAGTTATAAATTTCAAGGCCTTGCTTGAAAATCAAGAAAGTTTATTGGTAAAAACCTCCAATCTAACTAATAAAATAACAAATGTTGTGTTTGCTTACAATATAGCCTACAGAACATTATGTACTCAACTCACGTCGTACTGTCATTACTTACCGTTCCTCATCTCTCATCACCACCCTCTGACGTATGTGTCTCGTGAAAATAATACCGACCTGTAATGAAATCCTGCTACAGTTGGTTTTACTTACAGCCAACTCTCATTAAAGTTCCTCTATCAGATTTTCAAGGTATTATGACATTACATTTTTACCAAACAAACAGTTCTGGCAAACATGTAGACACAATTTGAATTTGTCAGCAATCTTTAAGCGGGTGAAAATACTCGTGAATGTAAACATTTTCACTATGCCACCAACTCTGAAATAGAAGCCGCCCAGAGTATGTTATTTCTCTTGCGGAAATGCAATGAAGCTGTGCAAGTTAACTACTGTACATGTGTACTGTACATGGCAGAGCTTCGTTTAAAATGGCGTAATTGTTTTATTATTTCTGTACCTTGCAGACTTACCTACGCATGTCCAATGTTTTCCTCCTTCCCCCTAGCTCATCCGTAAATCAATTACCGCGGCATCTCCGGTAATATTTCCTGCACTAATCTCATAAGGCCACTATCAGTGTCCGACACTGTCCGAGCTATATTTCTCCTCAGTAATACCTTAATGCGTCATATTAGTGCAAGAAATATTATTATGGCAATTTTTCCTCAGGGAAAACTAAATTGGACGGAAGAAAATGAGAATAGCACAATCGTCATTAGAAAGACAACTAGAGTTGTACACATCACATGCTATATGTGTCTGTTTGTCATTTTGAATACGAATATTGTTATTTCACAATAGAAAATATATACTTATAATTTATGAAGGCAGTAAACGATTGCTCCAAAGTGTTTTGGTGATATTGACGTCAGGATTTATCGAATAAATTCTAAGTTTCTGATCCAAAGATGGGATCTATTATCAACATCCATGTCCATTACAAACGTTCTTATTGAACATATGGAGAGCAGAGCATAACTCAATATCTAAACACTATCAATATCGAACCATTATAAAGACAAAACCTCCATACTAAAAAAGCACCCTACCTCGCTTCTTACCCAATCTACCTCAACTTCCAGGTGCACCTGTACTTCTCAGCGCTGCCAGAAGACAAGGTGCCCTACGTGAACAGCGTGGGGGAAAGGTACCGCCTGAAGCAGCTGCTGCAACAGCTGCCACCCCAGGACAACGAGGTAACTACCACAGCACCTCCCAAGTTTAAGGTAACTGCCACATACTGAGGAATGCATGAGGAGACGAGCATGATGTCGGGTACTTTCTTCTTTAATAATGTATTGGCTTGATACAGAAAATCACTGCTGTTTTTTTCAAGAGCACGGCTATCTATTTGATGTTACAGAGAGCAAGGTCACAATCACGTCATGACATTGAAATATGCAAAAAAAAAAAGAATAACACTTCTTCCAATTACTTATGAAGTGACTTAGGGCTATTTATAAAAGATAACGAAGACTGTTTCATCAACAGCCCAACAATTTCTGCCACCAAATGAATTACTTTGGCCTTCCGATAACATCATAAAAAGATAGTACCTAAATATCCAGGTCGGAAATTAAACTATTGGTCAAAGAACGCATGAAGCTCAAAGAATATTTTTTTTACTTAAAATTTAAAAAATAGGCCATAAGTAGCGTGCGGCCAAAATGAAATTAAAGTTCTCGTGTACTAATGTGATTAAGCCTACCACACCTTTAATCCTATGCTGCAATAACATCACGTTCCTCTTTCTCATTCCAGGTCCGCTACTGCCACGCGCTGTCGGACGAGGAGCGCAAGGAGCTGCGGCTGTTCAGCGCGCAAAGGAAGAGGGAGGCGCTTGGCAGGGGGCAGGCTCGGCAGCTACATGCGCCCGCGCCCTGCGACCGGGTACGTACCTAGAATAGTTTGGTTAGGCCAGCACTATTACTGAAAATAAGAAATACAATTCTTACCGGACACGATCTAAATCGACTGTGATATTATTCCAAACTTGGACGCCATTCTAGCGTAACTTGGACCAGCTTTGACAGTATTGATACATACTAATATTAATATGACTAACTCTGTCTGTCTGTCTGTATTAACGCCTAAACGGCTGAACGGATTAGAATATTTGGCACACAGATAGACTACGATCTGGGTTAAGACATAGGATACTTATTATCCCGGTAGTACTATCTTAAGGGATAATTTTGACCTCCAAGCGGGCGAAGCCGCGGGCAAAATCTAATAATTCCTACTACTTTTGTTCAACATTTTCCATGTTCTAAAAACCGCAAAAGATATTAATTATACAATCGTCTCCGACCATCGCAGTCCTTCAGTGGTTTACAAATAACAAATTCAAAAGTGCCATACATGGGCCTATTTGAAAAAAATGATTTGACTTCGAACAATTTTAACGAATACTTATAAACTAAAAAACCTACTTGAAGCAATCATTAAGAATACCTTCAGAGTAAACTTTGTCTTATCGAGTAAAGACTACTCGTAAGATAGGTAGGTAATATGAATACCAAATATTCAATGTACACGTCGAGCTACCCAAGATGCTCCTCATTCAATTACGTGACTACGTGTTGATTAGCGGCCTGCTTACCTCCCTGGGCACGTCGCCTGCGTTTATAACTTCATCCCACTTCATCCCCTTCATCCTCCAGGCACGGGGGATAGCTCATCAGTGATGCTGGCCACGGGATGAGACGGGAATACTTTTAGTTAGTAGGAAGGTACTGGTTGATTGGTTTTGGTTAATATATAATGTTATGGATAATTTTGTTGGCTATGATATAGGCTAGGCAGGGTTCCTTTCTAAATTATAGCAGCATTTTAATCGATCTTTGCAGTTTCCGAGACGATTTTCTTTGTCTCGGGTTCTCGATATTGACGTATAGCATTCGAGGGCCGAAGGTTTTTGCAAAGATCCAAATTCAATGCGATTTTAAAGATATAACTTATTAGCTTGCAAAAAATACCATTATACATTTTGACTAATCAGTCAAAATGTATAATGGTGTTTTTTCGAAATCAATCGATTTCCGTGGAAGAAATACTTATCTTAATGAAATCAAAAATATTTACCATCGACTCGAAAAGAAGAGGAAGATCAAAAATACTTAAGTATATAAAAATACAAAGTTTTCTCTCATGCAACCAAAATCGCAATAATCCAAAAGAATTATTTACTTAAACCGCGTTTTTCATTGTCTCTGGGAAGCGGTTCATTATCCCTCGTGCGATTAACAGCAGCGGTATCGTAAGCCGACAATTTATTCAAACAGACAGTATTAGCACGGCGCTCTTTTATCCTGCAAAGCTAAGGGACTGTGGCGCTCTTGGAAAAAATGTTGAGCTTTTTATGTCAGATTTTCTTAATTTGGTGAAAAGTATCTTAAATTGGCTTGACGATCAAACTCAAAGCCCGCCCTCATAATTATTTTATCATCACCCATTCAGGAGATTTTGGGAAGTAACTTATGACAAGCAAAAAATACTACTATTGCTCTTGTTAAAAAAATACACGCATAAGTACATGTACTGTGCTGCTGGGGAGTTTGTTGCGCCACTTCTTCTTCCCAGCTAAAGGCACTAGGAAGTGGTGAAGGGTGGCGTTTTTGGGGGACTGTCTTATGTAATTTTGACGTTCGAAAAGTGCTGATTCTCAGCCTAGTTTGAATAAATGACTTTTGAATTTTGAATTTTGAATTATATGGACGTGAATGTGCCGTACACTGTTTATCCACCGCATAACGTTTACGAGACGTCAACGAGAAACGAGATCATTAAAACCGGCCAAGTGCATGTCGGACCACGCACAATGTAGGGTTCCGTAGTTGGGATGAATTTATCCCAAGAACAAACTTAACTTTGTAGTTGAAAAAAAAATCTTTCATACAGAATGTATGGGAGAACATGTTTTACAACCGCAAATCTAAGTTGGTCGATTATTACTCGTTAACTTGTAAAGCCTACTCAGCTGTGATAGTTTTCCTTTTAAATTCGTTATATAAGCTACTGCCGTGAATTTTTTCACGTATCTAAAACCAACCATTTAGCTGGCAGGGGGGGGGGACACTTGACTCTAACAAAAATTTGCAATTTAAAGCTTAATATTTCGCAAACTGTAAAATGCTGCTAACACACTCATAATGTTTTTAAAAGACCTTTCCATCGATACCCCACACCAAGGGATAGAAAAAAAAAATCCCCACTTTACGTGTAGGGGAGGTTCCCTAAAAAAAAATATTTATCATAATTTTATTTTACCACTTTGTTGGCATGATTAATATGTATACCCATACCAAATTACAACTTTCTAATACTAACAGTCTTGGAGCTAGACCGCGGACAGACAGACAGACAGACGGACATGACGAAACTATAAGGGTTCCTTGTTTACTACGGAACCCTAAAAACGAATGTATCGTCCTGCACGCGTAGCATGACGCTTTCTATCTCTACGAAGAATAGACACAGCCCTTTCTATACAAAGTGACATTTCGTTTCTCTATTTTTGACATCGCACCGTAAAAATCTTTCTACAATCTGTCATTTTGTCTTTCGTTTCTAACGATCTTTGTCTAGGTCCTTTTACATGTTGACTATTTCAGAAGAAAGTTTTCTATCGCGAACTGTCAAAATCACTGAGGTAGTGAAGACAATTTGATTTTGTAATCGCCATGCAAAAGACAGTAGAAAACTGTTTACCTCTTGCTATAAAAAAAATACCCAGGAAATCTAAATGGAATCCAATATTACTATTTTTTTTCCGAAATACGATACTTCGACACTGAGATTTTTTTGTAGTTGACGTGACTTAATATCAATAAAAATTGAGAATTAAACAGAAAAAAAGTCCTATGACAAAACAAAGAATAAAATTCTGAGTCGAATTATGAAAAGAGTGAATTTCGTAAAAAGTGCAGTTGAGTCTTTCTACTTTCCTGCCGTCCTGTCTACACGGAACGTCATTTTTGTCTATTCTTCCGTCGACAAAACTCGTTTCTACGGTGGTCATGCTACGCGTGCTGGTGGTGGTGTGCGGTTTACACGGCCATAGTAAATGTAGGTACAGAAAAAAAAAAGGAATAAAAATGCCTCTTTATTTCATACAATCTTTGAATACAGTGCAAATAATTTAAAATGACGATTACTAATGCTAAATTTCATGCATTATAATTATGGAAAATAGTTTATTCTTATATAAAATTGATAAGTTTCAAACGCTTCATTTGATATAGTGACATAATAACAATTGAGTGAGATTCTTGAATTTTTAAATAAATAAAATAATTGATAACATTCTATTTTATTTATTAAAATTAACATTATAACAATCAATAAATAATTGCACAAAAAATTATACGTAACAATAAATAACTTGAATAATTGTAAATTTCCAAATAAATAAATAAATGAGAGCCTTTCATTCGTCTCTATTTGATGCGGTAAAAGTCCTATCGAAATGTACAGTAGACACCACTTAAATGTAGTTCATTCATTTAAATTTTACGAATGTGGTTTTAAGACTTTACAAGTTATTACGTTTTCACAAAGATTATTTTGACCCAAATCAGTAATCAAAATTGGTGATTTTGAAAGCGCACTCAGTTCTGATGGTGATCGGTTTTACGAATTTTGCCGATGCTACATCTAAGTTGTGTCGTACTGTATGTATCGCTACTTCGGCTCCGTCATTTCGTTCTCGTTGACGTCCTGTTGACGTGGTGGTGGACAACCGGCCTAAGCCCATATTGACTCACCCCCCCCCCCTCCCGTAGGTTACACCAGTTTTATCAGCACTACTAGCTCGTCGCAGATACACTTCTGCATCATTTGTTTCCTTTTGACTTGCATACAGTGCGATTTCATTGTAAATACCGACAAACACGAAAGGTAGATTGATGGATTTACGATACAATATGCACGAGAGTATCTTATAACAACTTCATATAAATTAACACTATCCGCGTCGGCCCCTGCAACCCCTCACCGCAACGTTTTAATCCTGTTCCCCATAAATCATAGGTCCCCTAACTCCCCGTTACAAGTGATACCAACTCGTATTTTTTGCCCGGCCGTGCTGCCCACCCCACGCGTAGTCACTTGTTTAGCAATATATTGAGCTAACACAATGTTTTTGTTAAGTCGCAACTGTGCTTGACTGGGAAAAATGGGTAAAGGGTACTGAAAAAGAAAAATGGATTTTGAAATTGAAAAAACTGAAGTAGATTTATTGTTTTTTTTTACTTCAAAGTTACATCAAGCCGGAGAATCATAATAATTGAAGCCCAAAAGTAAGGTCTCATTTCCTTTACAGTTAAGGGTTGGTTTCGTTTTCATTAAAATACATTTTATAGATGCAATATTTTCAGTATAAAATTCGTTGAAGTAAAAGCCCTTATATCTTATTCTTATTTTTTCATGCCACTAGAGAAAAAAATAATGCCCCAATTTCCCCTGCACCTTTCCCAGAACTAATAGATTTAATTAATTTTCTTTAATAAAATTGCAAGACACCATTACAGTCCCAAAAATATGCAAACTTATCTCCTAAAAATTTGTTAAGACGTAAGTATTAATTTAGCGACCCCCTAAATAATTAAGAATTGCAATTAAACAGTGCAGTACCAATTACCAGTGCGCGATATCCCAGGTTCAACTCCCCGACGCGCGACGGCTCAGACCCTTAATCGCTGAACTTTCAAATTGCTTCAACTGATGACTGAATTTTTCCTTGTTTTAATTTTAAAACTCGTTAATTCTAATTGTGAAAGTCTGTCTATTACTTTCAAGTTGTTAAAAAAATATTCGTTTCTTTGCGCTTCGTTACAATATTGTAAGTTTAACGGTGTTGACTTTGTCAGCACTGTTATGACAAAGTGCAGTACAGACAATTCAAACTGTTTTATTTTTTATTCAAGAAGATTGTTTTTATAGCTCCACTAGGTGACAGAATGAATCAGAACGAAAGGTCTTAAATCGAGTGACTAAGTAAAATTGAACAAATACTGATAAACAATATGTAATAGTGTACAGTAGTTGTAGAAATTACTTGAGTAGCAATGAAAATGGTCCTTGCTTTAGAACTTTGCATAGAATCACTCAACTCACGAAAGCAGAAATACAAACGTCGGCGTCGTCTACCATTCCTGAAGTAAAACTCAATAATTCACGTCGGGACTCACTCGGGAGTTGAATCCTAGATTGAGACAGTCTAATGTCATGCCGGTCACCAGAAGGGATATAGTGATGTGAAACAACGATTTGTTCACATTTCTAGTAAAAACAAAGTTCAGGAAAACTTAAATCATGAGGATATCACAGTTCATTAAGAGCTTCCAAGTATCGCCAGAACACCAGATTTTTCCACTCAAACATTTCAGTCTCATTGGTTTAATTTATTGAGAACTTAGACAAGTTAAAATATAATTGAACTACAAAAGTTGTATTTTAGAATCCAACTGTACATTTTAAAAACACCGACAGAGTTTTAACCCCATCACTACTAAGTATTTCAAAATGTCGCAGCAGACGGCCAGGGGACAGGGGACAGGGGTGAGCAAAGGAAATAAAATCAAAAACCACAGCCACCCTGAGACGTCACGACCGCAGTGTCCTTAAGAAAACATTCAAAGGGACGTCTTTTATTTTATTTGAGAGCTCGTAAGAATTCTATTTCATTTCGAAAGTATATTTAAATATTATTTAATTGTAGTAGTAGTTGGACTTCAAAATTCTGCATTGGCTTTGAATTTTTTATTTTGACAAATTCCATTTATATAAGAAGAAAAAGATAGGTACCTATTAGATTTACAGATTGTTTCCAAACCGATATGCCAATTGATTTACGACAATCAACACGTAGTTAGACTGTCACATAGAAGTAGGTATTTATTTACTATTAATTTCCATGTTTGAGCATAATCAGCCTATAATGTTCCCACTGCTGGGAATCAGGTCTCCCCCCTTTGGGAGGGAGTAGGCTGTAATCTGCCACGCGGGCACAGCGCGGATTGGTTGATGTCAACTGTCTTCGAATTTTTGGTTCTAGGACGTGCCGGTTTCCTCACGATGTGTACTACTATGTGCGGCTCTCTATTAAATGCCAAAAATCTATAATTCATACTCGTATCTATATAAAATCATACGCTTGGTCTGTGATAGGACAGGGTGACCGACCGAACCATTTTCAAATCGCAAATTGCTAAACGAAAAACTCAATTAAACTTTCACTTCACCCCCACATAAAAAAATGCTTTAAACAAACCTCAGCCACAAGCAAGGAGCACTTATAAAATATCAGCCATTCGTTTAAAACTTTGACATCCTCACTCAGACGCACCGGTGCATAAAATCAGTATAATTATGAAAACCATCGCAATATGGCGGCGTGCGCGACTCCGTGAAATCAGCCCCCTCACCCCGCGGCATTCACCTCTCACCCCCGCACAATTAGCGGTTAATGTGCTGGAAACACTTTCCACAAACGAAAAGCAGTCCTTCATTTTCTTTGGTAGTGCGTTTTCATTGGCGCCCAGGTACGAGAATCAAGTAAGATAGACTTGAAGAAGCTACGAGTACCAAAGACTGCCTGCCATGGGTACTACATTGCCATGACGTGAGAAATAATTGACTTTGTCTCCGCAAATGTGGGCCACGCATTACCAAACTCCATGGTGTGTCATGTGCCCATGGGATCTGGTACCTCAACACTTTAAATTAGGCGTACGACGTTTATTTTTAATTCAAAGAAACAAATTGCAGTTATTAAGTAGGTCATAATGTAGGTTATTTTGTATACTATTGTATAGAATCATTCTCTAACTTGAACAGACAGCTGTGCTGCTGGGGAGTTTGTTGCGCCACTTCTTCTTCCCAGCTAAAGGCACTAGGAAGTGGTGAAGGGTGGGCGTTTTTGGGGGACTGTCTCATGTAATTTTGACGTTCGAAAAGTGCTGATTCTCAGCCTAGTTTGAATAAATGACTTTTGAATTTGAATTTTGAATTTGAATTTGGTACTTATTTTTAACCGACTTCCAAAAGGAGGAAGTTCTCAATTCGTCTGTATGTTGTTTTTTTTTTTGTATGTTTGTTACGCGATTACTCCGCCAATTATGAATTGATTTTGATGATTCTTTTTTTGTTTGGTAGATCATACTTCAGAGGTGGTCCCATATAAATTTTATTAACTTTGCTTGTGTAGTTTTTGAGTTAGCTTCAATAATACATATTTTTTCCCACTTAGTATGTGGATGATATGATAACTTCCTGTCACTGTTATTTTTCGTAGCAAGTAGTGGTATTCGAATTTGTTTGGGGTAGGTACCACAACACTAAAAAGTGAAAAATAAAAACTTTTTACAAAAAAAAAACAACCGACTTAAAAAAAAAACACTACAAAGTGAAAAATAACTTTAATTTCGGAAGTCGGTGACAAAGAACAAAAATTCAAAACCAAGACACCGACTTCCGAAATTAAAGTTATTTTTCACTTTGTAGTGTTTTTTTTTTAAGTCGGTTGTTTTTTTTCCTTTCACTATGATAGTAAATCCCGAACCAAAATGTTCACTGTATCGCATAGAAATGAAAACGCACTCCGTCTCGACTAAACTTTCGTATAATTCGTAGCGCTGCAGTGATTTTACGACACCACGCTAGAGAAACCGCGGGACGAGACTTGTCTCACTGATTTTATATTCATTACTTGTTTGTTTAAAGTTTATGTCTGTCGCTAAACCTCCTGTTAACAGGCATAAACTTATTTACTTTCAGCAGAGACACGGACTCTGATACAACCGAACGTCCTACTCCTCCTCTGTCCTTAGCGCTAAAACAAGAGTGAATAATGCAAGCAACTTAGCTTATAATGTCAGAAACAGTAAAATAATAGAATGACTAAGCCATCTGCGTCGTGTTCCGCATAATTTTAACTCAACCCTTATCTTGCTGTTGGTTCTGTAATATGTTGCATACACGTGTTCTGCAAAGTTTGGCAAACTTATAACTTTCAAAGTTAGAAGGCACTTCCTCTGTTTGCTTCAGTCGCTTCAGGTGAAACAAAACAACCAGGCAATATCATACATTGCGATCAGCGCCATCTGTTTTTAGCGAATAATGGGTATTACACACATTGAAAATCTTTATCACCTTTTCGTGATCACGCCTATCCGGTCATTCAGAAAAAAAACTTCATCAAGAATACCCTAGTTCTTTGCTTTAGCGAAAACATAATAAATGGCATGGCATGCGGCTCAGCAAAAGACTACAATTTACCTAGTATTTAAGAAAATTATCTAACATCCCTTATTGTAAGAAAGAGAAAAAGCCTATCAGCCCTACGCCGTCATTGTAATTTGTAACTCATAAACGTTCAATGGCGATATCCAATCCAAGCACCAAATCCATTACAAGATGTAACTCTAATACCCCACTAACAAATCAACACCCAATAAACTCATTAACCTTTCCAAAACACACAATCGAGCAATAAAGCAACGTAAAGCACCATCCTCTACAAGTCTAGACACCAACCTGCCATTATAAATCTCTTCTCTCAACCGCTATCTCGCCGTACACCTCATACATTACGTGCTACAAAGACACACGCCACGTGTGGTTGCTAAATAGCCCATTAAGTGACGACGTATAATGCGGAGTTATCGCAGCTGGAGATGTGAGGACTGGATTAGGGTTAGCTTAATTGCTTTAGGATAAGGTATTGTTAGGTTCGGAAATGTCGTCTGGGATATTGGATTTATCGCTTTTCTGATAGGTGACTGAGGTTTTGGGTGCTGAGGATTATTGTCTGGACTTTCTTCTCAGTATTTTTGCTTTAGGTATATCTCATAGAAATAATAGTTTCCCGTTATAACATAAATGGACGCACTAAAAAAGTTTTAGTATCCTGCAAAAGAAAAACTCTGAAACTTCGATAAACGTTTTCCTCAATAAAATTCATACCAGCCCTCTTCTACAAAACATCTCTAAACTTCTCCAACAATTTCTCCGACACACCTGCACCCATCGTTCGCAGTTACACTCATAAACACAATCTTTGCCTGCTTTTCAACTTTTCAGAAGATAAATTACACAACTTTCAGCGCCCTCTGTTATGATACCCGTGATTTATCGGTGCCAGTAATGAGCACGTGTCGTCAACAGATGGCGCCATTGAGTTGTTTATTAGAATCCTACCGATTTATTGCAGAGGGGTTGGTAGAACAAGTAAATGCTTATTAAACAAACATTTTATCGTTTCTTTGAGTGCAAATGTGTGTAGGATTGTATTTGAGAGCAGCAGTAATGGCTGTTATCGCAATTCCGACGATTCGTATATACATTTATTGTAGGGACATTATTAGCGATAATATTGAGTATTTCAATGCAATAATTTTCGTACTTGTTCATTGCGCCTAAATAAATACCTAGGTAAATATCTGTGGAAATGTTAGACCTTTGCCAGTAAGCCAAGTCTGATAGGTACCTATTTGTGGTTTTGTAACCAACAATTTAAGTATCGTACTTACACGACAAAACATCTACCTACTGACAAATAATTTTCTTCAATGGTAAAAGATGACATGGAAACGTTTATTACGTGAAAGTTTTATTTTCTGTTCAGCTAGGTAATGTTTTATTAGCTAGACAGGTACTGATATTTTCACTTTTACCATAAATAGGCACTAACTCATAATTGCCAACCGCATTCAATAATAAGTAGGAATGTTTGAATATTTTGTCATTTGTTGTTGTGAAACTGAAGAGAAAGGTCTCACGTTGTTGCAATATTTTTTATTTATTATGAGTCACAAAAGTATTATTATAACAGAAATTAAGCAGGTAAGTGGTAATTTAACCTTCTTATTTTTATAGTTATAAAATAATTATTTTGATCATTTCAAACTATTGAACATAGCGACATCTATTCACATTGAATAGAAGCTTTGTAAAGACAGCGCTTCGTAGTTCATCTACTCGCCGCTAGATGCTTCACTCTTGTTCTAAAAACAAACATAACCACTAGATGACGCTGACCTTAAAAATACAACAATTCTAAACTAGATGTCGCTCTAACCCACTTTCTCAAAACTGTAAACCAAAGAAAGTTGTGCATCCATTATTATTTTACATTCATAATAAAACAGTCTTAAAACGTTTCCGCGAAGGTGTGAAAATGATTTTTGTTCTTCTTATATTTTTTATTCCGCGGCGTGGGAACGTTGGGCAGGTAGTGTGTATCACAGATTATAAAGCATCGTAAAACCGATGGCACAGCGTTATTGTTGTTTATTGTGTTTAGAAGTTTGTTGCATCACGTTCGTCTGCCGGCCGAGCTTATCCTACGTGGCATTTCGAATCGTCTCACCATTTTTCGATGAGATACCTAACTTGAAGTTGTGCGAAGACAAAGGAGTCGCACAAAAGTTTATTGTTTCAACTTAGGAAACTAGATCTAGTGCATGCCTTATAAGTAGGCTTACGTAGTACGCGAGTTGGAGCTTTGTTTCTTTATGAAATAAAGTGCAATATCGATCAAATTAAATTTTTGTTAGACTTCTAACAAGAAATAGAATGTAAAACTAATGTATTGGTTGATAATCTACTTAATTATTATCACTTCACATTTAGCTTGCCTACTTAGCCACGACTCGCCCATGGGAAAATACAAAAAGTTCATAACTTTCAAACTACGTTTCTTACCCAGTTAACAACAAAGAATAGACACAAAAGTCTACACTCGACGGCCTCGTTACCCAAAACTGTAGCACACAACTTTATGATTACCTAACCCAGTTAGAAAATACAACACACACTATCGTGTACTAAAACATCGCTTTTATCTAAAAATATTCATTGAATTGAACATAAATCTAGTTTCGACACTATTCTCGACCTTATTCCGTTGTTGTAAGACATAAAAGTTTAAGACGATTGGATTTTATGGGGTAAAACAGTAAGTTGAATGAGCAGGTTGGATATTTGTGAATGTTGAGAAGTCCTTCATGGATGTTCGGATATTTATTGTGGACAGGTCGTTAAAGATATTTGGGTAAGTTCAACATACAGACTTCAGCCATTGATCTGTTTGCTTATTATAATTAGTGAATTAGTCTGAAAATAAACGTCAAGATAAAGATAGTGAATAGGTACCCAGTAGTAGATAATACAAGTGTTGTTTGATACAGCTTTATGAAATAGAGCATTAAGAAAATAAGGAAAGCTGTATGTTGGGAAAAACACTTATGATTAGGTACATTTTGCCCTCCATGCTGTGCCTAACTGTCGATTGCATAGACGCTATCTGCTCGATAAAACAATTCATTACATTCCCAGATATTCACAGATACACAAGTTTACTCGTGTTTCTATGGCAGGCACAGAAAAAGCTGGACGGGTCATGATTCTAGTAGCTGCCTAGCTAGACAGCTACTAGAATCAAGTTATGTTCGGTATCGTGCTTAGTGCATACAGCTGTATGCACTAAGCACGATACCGAACATAACTTTACATAGCCTGTTGACATGCAAGTCAATCATTCAATCAATGAACATGTCCCAAACATTGGCCAAACATAGGTAACTAGCAGACCTGGCAGAGTTGTCCTGTCCAAACAGCGCCACCTACCGGGTCTAATTGTATTTTCAAACCATCCAGGAACCCACTTATATATACACACAAAATTTCATCCAAATCGGTCCAGCCGCTTAGGAGGAGTTAGGTGACAAACACATTTACAGAAGAATTATTTAAATAAAGATATGAATGACATTAGACAATAGTCCATTGGAAAGGCCAACATTTGCTCAAACGGCCAACGTAATGAATGAACGCGACTATATTTAGCTTCGTTCTCGGTGCATTCGAGGCTATAAAGTCAGGAATCCGCTGACCATTCATACGATGCTGTTAACGTGGAGTTGAGCTAAAATAGTATTTAACTGTACTTGTTACTACTTACCAGAGAGTGGTAGAGGAAAATGTGTCTTAACATATTGGGATAGGTTAGATAGGTGCGGCGCCATTGTAAAGTTTGAAAGTATTCTTAGGTTGAGTAGTTCAGTCTTGGTCCAACTCCACTTAGAAATAGTTACAAGTCGAAGATATTATCCATTGAAAAAGTTTGTCTTGAGAAGAAGTTTATCATTCACCAATTCCAACTGATCTTCCTCCCTTACTAGGCAAGAATAATGTGTTATAGCTCACACCCATGTTAACCTTCATTGATATGCGAATCTGATTTATATAAAGAGCCAATAAGGATCTCCAACAGAGGCTACACAATTATCATACCTACATGTTTACAAGAACGGGACCATTACTAGTGGGCACTTCTAATTATAAGAGACCAAATCACAATAAGTTTGACAAGGACGAAAACATTAAAATAAATCGAAATACACGAATATTAAAAGGAAAACAGTCTAATGTTGCATAGATATTTTCCGTCTTAAATTCTTTTCTTCAAAACCGTGGTCATTCTTCTCCAAATCTCCACTTTATTTGGTCTTGGCATTCGTCGGTTAAACAGCTTTTACATTACCACACACAGCTTTCACATCCAGCCACTTCTGTGGGACATAGATTAATAATGTGACAGTAATAAAATGCTTGTACCACAAAAAACAATTATTGTTAATAAAATTTCAATAAAGGCGAACACAACGGATAACAAAAAAACGTCTGATGGCGCTTGACGTTTTTTGTGGAAAAAAAATCGTATTCAAATCGTGAGGGAGGCTTTTTGCCCTCTCTCACCACCTGCCACCTAGCGGCTGACGGTCACAACACATAAGGAGGCTCTATGTAATAAATACCCTCTGGGGAAACGGTTTCTGAGGGACTAAATATATTAGTTGAAGTTTAGGATGCTATAATGAACTTAAACGAAAGTGAGGAGGAAGAATCAGTTAAAAAATTGCCCGCAAAAAGTAACTCTTTTTAACTGTGCGGTAACAATATCAAAAGGGTGAGCAATAGGTATTTCCAAACTAGGAGATAAATCTTATGCCTAGTTAATTTAGTTAGAGGATTTGCCCCGCAGCATTGATAGCCCAAGTCCCTAAATAACAAAACCAATCTATCAAAGACCTCAAAGCTCCACAAAAAAACTGCACAACCTAAGCCAAAAAGAGTCGTAATTGCTAACTAAAAATAACAATTTCTTCTAAATGTCTGCAGGGTTTTTACCAAAGCCATAAGAACCTTAAGATCAAAGCGATCGGTAGCCGCTGGGAGGAATTAGCCATCGTTTCATGTAAGTAGATCAACGGAGCAGGTTTTTGCGCATACCATCGATCGGTAATCATGGCGGTTTTTATAATGGTACTCGTACGCGAATCAAAAAAGTTTAGTACTCGTATGTAGCAATAAAACCTAAGCAACGAAACGATGATGTGACTTTGGTTTTGCTTAAGCCTTATCTACTTACGTAACGCGTACTTAAGCCTTGAGTGGATACAAGTTTATGGATTAAGCAAGTTTTGTAGTACGTAGTGACTAGTGACTGTGAGTGACGTAGTCCTCGTTCAGTGATAGGAAAAGTTGACTATGAATTTCGGTTCCTCAAAAACAAGCGCATGTAGCTCATAAAATGTAAGAAGTAATGACCTATCAATTTCACCCCTTCACTGTGCATAATCTGTAACTGTACCTAGACCCTAATATCCGTTGGCAGGTCTCTAAGGATTAGCTATAGAAGTAAAGGTATTTAAAACCAATCAAATCAAAGTTCTCAGTGAAATAAAAGCTAACCCACTTACCCAAGACCTGTAAAGCTGAACCCACAAAATTAACAAGCGTGTACAATGACTTGGTAACAAGCCGACATGATTAATGTCAAATCTAATAAAATGAATGCGCAGTACAATACAACAATTGTAGCGATCGCAATCCGCGCAAGTGACGGACGATCGCAACAGATGTTAATAGGGCTGGCAAGATCTAATTGAGATGATCTTAATTGGTTCTCTGATACAACAAAACTGTTTGCTTGAAAATATTGTATCGCATTTTCAGTGACTGTATAAAAATAAAATGTAGAGCAAAAACTGTACGTAACTTTGCGGTTTTTTGTTCAATTTTGCAAATACAAACAATCTCAAATTGAGCAAAAACTATGTCTTATTTTGCAGTTAGTTGCGTTTATGTGGCAGATAGTTCTAACTCCACACTTCCACGACGCGAGCAGCCCTAAAACTTCAAACGCCTCCCGTAACATCCTCTATTTAACCTCAAACTTATAGTTTTTGCTGCACTTTTTCCGCTCCTAACATTATGCTTATGTAACAATTTTTTCTATTACTTATCTGTGTTTGATGACTAAAAAAAACTTTTTTCTTCTCCCGACATATGGCGCACGGCGCGTGCGCTAGCACATTGCGTCCGTTTTTTTCGCATCCGATTCGAAATTCAAAATTCAAATATGGCGCATGTGTGCAGACGAATATTGTTGTGGGTTTTTGTTTATTTTTTTTCGTATTATTTCTTGTCGATAGGCTCAGTCTGGTCTTTGAAAAAAATTAAAAAGTAATAAACAAATAAAATGGTATTATGCGCGTGCGCACCAGATGGACAGGCGACCTGGATAGGGATAAGATCATATAAGGGGGATATGTAATTGCTGTATTGCAATGATCTTAATTTTTCTGAATTGTTATGAGAACACCTGTTTTATTGTATCAGAATGTATCGATGTTTGTCATAAAAACTCTGAACGCAACTAGTCAGACAACTGTTTTATGATAATTATGGAACTGGTAACTAGCTAGTTCAGTCTTGGTATATTCTAATATTATTGCACTGCATATTCATTCGATGACACTTTTCTGATGATTTTTTAAAAGGATAAAAAAAATTGTCACTTAACTATACATAACTCCTCGATCATAGCTCCCAAAATCATTTGCCTATCCTCTTGACATCACCGCTACATCCACAGGGTGTCCACATCTAGTACACACACACTTTTTGCCACAGCTTTTTACATACCGCCTGTTGCTTTTTTCAAGCCATTACGACGGCTGTTTAAGCATACTTTATGGCGAGCACAGTCGGGGGTGACTATTATATTTTTAAAAGACTTTTTTAAACCATGTCTCGACATCTTTGGGGTGGTTTTTAAATTAATGCGTGTGCGGGATTAGCACTTCTTAATTTGTTTTCTTGTTTTTTTAATTATAACCCGTTAACGTGTTGAAAAGGGGTTTTTGTTTATTGGTTTTATTTATTTACACAGCGGTATTTATTTGTGTGTGGCCCTCTCCATAATTTTTTGTGTTTACGAAGTTTAACCTAAAAATTAAAAATGAAAACAACAGAAGGCCAATTCCCGGAATTAAAAATGTTCAAAATCTATGTTCGCAATCTCATCTCAGCAATAATTATTGTCAAAATGTAGGGAGATTAGAATGCGAACGTTCTTAAAAATGCGAAAATGGTCCATCAGATTCTGGAGAAAATTCTCTAGATCATAGAAATAGTTTCCAATGTGAAAATTTCTTCGCACTAAAGACAGATACTCCGCCACTACAATGTAGCGTGTTCATTAATGAACTAAATAATAAAGTATCCAATGATTCGATGTGAAAGTATGTCCATCTCCGTTCTACACAATTACAATAGTTATATGTCATAAACTATGGCATATAACTATTGTATAGTTATGGCGCGATAAATCTGCGAACACTTAAATGTATTATAAATAGAGCGTAACCGGCACTATTCTGGTAATGAAGCGATGGGACATCGATAAAAGTTACGTTCAACATTTTATTATGTCTCGTCCCTATTTCCGCGTTAGGAAAATAGTTTTACGATTTATGTTTTGTGCTCATTGCACGCTTGGTATAGTAGAAAAGGTAGATATTATATACATATATACTTACTTGTCAGCATCGTCAGTAGTCTCGCCTTATGGTTTTACACTAATAAATGGATCCTAACCCTGGCGATATCAGACCATTAAAATCCACTGCTGAACATAGGCTTCCCAAACGGTTTTTTAAAGGGGTAAGTAGTTCTAGTTTGGCCAACGAATTGATGGTCGCAGCAGACAGTGGACAAAAGGACGCTGCCTACTAATAAATAATTAATTAAACAAATAAATCACAATCAGTCCTTTACGTCAGTCAGTATCGTCAGCATGATGCGCAGACGCAGCGGGGCCCGCGCATGCGCCATACGAGTCGCCCACTGACGAACAACGACCTCGCGCTTATGGGGCTATGTCTGAACGTGTCACGCCGTCAGTACAGTTTTTTATCGTGTGGTAATCATCATGGATACCCTCCATCTGAGGGTTATGTCGGACTTCTGCCGACTAAAACCACACAACGACCCCTAGCACACGCAGAGGTGAACGCACCAGTGAACGCACCGGTGTATTTGGTATGCTTATCGTACGTCTCGGATGAAACGCCTGTTTCCTCAACACCTCGACGGTTCGCGGCAGCACGAGATAACATGACCGCTAGTGCTAGCAGGGTTGGCTCAGAAATCCTGTCCGTTGTGGCTTTAGATATTGTTCGTTTTAGAGGATTTCCATGTTTAGCTGTAAACTCGGAGACGGGAAAGCCTTGTATATAAAAGTTCCCAAATCGAATGTCTAAACATTGCGGAAATTAGGTGAAGACTAAGTGCCTTAAACGTATAAATGAAAACATTTGGGAGATATTTGTTCAGGTGAAGTAAGACAAGTAGCTGCCTAGCACTATACATTTTTCCGAAAGAGGAGCACCAATCTAGCACCGTAGTGTTGTCGCGATTTCACGAGTTAAGATATTTTTTCTTGAAATGTGTCATGTAGGTATGTAATTGTATGAGTACTATCGGAAATTTGCAAAAATTCCGTCAAACCCGACTTTTCCGATACAACAATGAGCGAGACAGTGACGTCATGACGACAGTATGAATGCGGGCGGAGAAACCCATACCTATACACCGTAAGGACTATTTCTGCTTGCAGCGCTCAGCCACTATAGTAACGGTTACCTACGAAAAAAAAGGCTCGTGTGCACGGGATTTTGTTTTCAAATTGCTTAGTTATAGGTTTCTTCGATGGTACTATCGGAAATTTGCAAAAATTCAGTCAAACCCGACTTTTCCGATACAACAATGAGCGAGACAGTGACGTCATGACGACAGTATGAATGCGGGCGGCGGGTCACTGACCTTTATCTCGATATCTCATTGTTAGTGATGCTGTAACGTATGTGTTTTGGCAAGCGCCGCGCTTGGTTACAGCTCTACTCTGTTGCCCCTCTCTAGCCCTTGTAAATTATGTCGGTAGGCGGGTAGGCGGTCTCGGATAGTGAGGGGATGGGTCGATACTTTAGTATCGCTGAAAACAATACGCTTAGTTTTAAATATGCATAATTATATTTTTTTTATGAATGGCGTTGAAACTATAATTTAAAAAAACTAGTCGGCTTTTGTACAGTTAATTAGTTACTCAATTTTAATGAGACAATTATATTCATCGAGTTTCGATTAGATGCTCTCTACATTCTTCAATCTTGCTGTATCATTATTTAATTAACAATACATTACAACACTACATAAAAAGTTATTAATAATTACATCGATACCAATCCCACCACTATCATGGAACAATAGTAAAGCCTGCAGTGTCCCTGGCGTGCCAACTGTGAGGATCTACTGGCCATCAATTTGGCAAAAGACACGGTCACACCCACTCCCCATGGAAAAACTTAGCATTCGCTAGATTTATGTACACACAACGTATTGTATTTATGTCTGCACCATCAATTATTTTCACGGTTTTTGGCAACTATGAATTAAGTTAGGAAATGTTTCATGGGTACAATTTAATATATTTTTTTGCACATGAGTCGTCGTCGGGAAGGTTAAAAACATTCACGAGTGACATTCAGCTTCACTCAACCTGCTGACTGCCAATATTTTTGTGTTGTCATTCGTTCTCGTCGCAAAGACGGGGGAAAAAGAATCGTCTACTAAGTTGATGTCATATTACCCCCGCAAAGTTTCAATGAAGAATATTGTTATCCATTCTTGACCAGAGCACATTTGGCAAAACTTAATCCACGTCACGTTCCTCATCTTAATCATTCATATCCTCGATGATAAGCAGTTACTGTTGCTCCGCTCTATTTCCCCTCAATCAATATGGTAATGAGAAGCAGGGCTTATTAATTCTTCAGGCCACAATCCTCGAGACGGCCATGATAATCATACATTACAATGATAATGGTCTGACGTCATATGGAGGGATATTGGGGATTGCCCGAATATATCGTTGATCCAGTCAGTGTTATGACAGAGTGGGTAATACAACATGAGTACCAATTATTGGCAATTTTTGTGAAAAAACGTAATCGGGATTTCCTGTTGGATCATTCCAGTTGGGATCTGTATTTTCTTGAGGATTTTCTGTTCGGGATATCGACATTCAACTTGATTTTGCTTCAATTCCAAAACGATGTCACAGACAGATCTGAACTAGTAACAATGCCAAAGAAACCCTTCACTGCCTACGAAGCAATTAAAACCAATTAAATCATCTCAAGTATTCGTCACAGTCCACATTAACGTCGCATCAAGAGCTTGGGCGCACTAAAATTAAATCCCGCTTAATCTAAGTTTAGCGCACATCTAAATAAGGAATTCACGTATATTTGCGCCATGTGGTACCCCGTATATTTAGCGATCGTCTAGACAACTCAGTCACAATAAATATGTAATGAATGTTTAGGCCATTAAACGGGAGGCAGACGCATTTCCCGGCTGATGAAAAAAGTGTTTGACTGGCCGAACAAATTGTAAGTGCTACTTACCGGTGCTGTGCTCATAGCTGCTGATGCTAACACCTATCTTGAAAAATAATAAAGAATCATGTAAAGCGGCCCAGTACCTAATCACGGAGAAATCGGTGTACGTATACATTAAAAAAAACTAACCGAATCCATAACCTCCTCTTTTTCTTGAAATATGTTAAAAAACGTTAAGACCAGGCACTCTAAACACATCAGTAATAAAGTTGAATATCGCGTGCGCTCTTTGGTCGTGTTCGAGCACGGAACGAAATGTCATAAGTCTCAATTCTTATTTAGTTTATAACTAAAGTAATAATTGATCTAGAGCAAAAATATCTTATATTTGGATAATAAACTACATTTTCTTACTGTCAATAATAATTTTAGACATAAAAGCCAAGTAATCTTGTTTTGTTTCAAATAATCTTCAAAAAATACATGATTTTCGAATAAAAAAATAATCGAGTGAAAATGTACCGATTACGTAACTGTCTTATATTTGGAAAGAAAAAGATCCAATAATTCATATATTAAAGTTCCATTTTGATTGCAAGCGTGACTTTTTCAGAATATTAATGCAAATTAACATACAATTTAGGGAGCCTCCTCTTAAGAATTTCGCGAGTCTTAATCCTAGGATATCAAGGTTGTTTATCAGTAACACTGATATAAGAAGGCTAGCTTAACAAACCTCATTCAGCTAACTCATGATTTATTAATAACTCGTCTTGTAAGGATTACAATGAAAGCTGTTGATGTAACAGTCGTGATGATCATTGATGATTCTGTACCGATTCATTGGTCTTGCGTGTATAATAACAGTTACTGGTTTCTATTGCTGGCCATAAAACTGACTGGCTACTTAGATTTGTCGTATCCAGTTAATATCTACGCTCCACTAATAAGTGTTTCGACACTAGAGTTAATTGTTGCCATGCGCTCGCGGTCTTTTTGCCCCGCAGAGGATGTAATGAACACTGCGCATGCGTCACACGCGTGACGTCCAGAATGCACTGTGCAGTCGCAGTATCAGTCATGTTATCACGTATAGCTTAAAAATATGCAGGTACGTTATCAGGCGATCAGGCGCCCACATTTTTAAACAAATTAAATTACAATTAGGCTTTCAAAAAAATACACATAAAAACTTAATTATATTTATCGCAATAATCATCAAACGAGCTTTAAAGGCGCACAGTGTTTCGCCTCGGTACATTTGAAGGAAAAAATTATTCACTTGCAAATGGCGACATTTTCATTACCCTTTTATTTTACGAGCGAGGTTCCTCGATAGCGATCAGTTCACACAGTTAAAGTTAACATGATTGCTATTTAAACACCAGACTTTCAATAACACGCCGGGGAAATGTCGTCTTTCCATATCTTCATTATTATATCTTTGTCGTTGACTTTAATTATGTTTTCTTGATTGAAAAGAAATGACAGTGCTTAGCGTTTGATTATTTCGCGTTTGATGGCTGGGTAGCGGATAGGACGAAGTTGTGAGTGCCTTTTGAACTTATGAATAGGGGAAATGGCACGCGATTTTGCATGTGGAGACTTTTGCGATATGGGGATAAAGTAGTTAGGATATAATAACAACCAATCACTTATTTACACGCAGATGAAAGAAAATAACATCAATTTTATCCAATTATTAAATTAATTAAAAACGAAGAAAATTCCAGATCTTTTATACCTATCCTTCGATGGTTTAGTTAGTTCAAACTTCATTGTATTTCCTGTAACTGTCTGGTTAGTAAAGCCATTAGATGATCAAATGCAGACACAATTGAACTTACAAACAATGTCCTGTAAACAGTCAATATTTTCAAACCACTGTAAATTCACCGAAACACAGGAGTTCACGTGAACAAACGCGCCATCAAAGTAAACTTGATCATTCACTATACGATCATATGGGTGATGTTTCTCGTCTAAGATTTCGCGAAATTATTTCTATTTCAGTCTGTCTGTGACTGTTTTGATAGCATTTAACTGAAGGTAGCTTTTAGCCGCGTTGCAAATAAACGCCGCGAGCGCACCGGCCCCCTACAGACTGACGGCGCATAGAGTTATAAATGGAAAATATGGGGACAAAATATTTAAATATTTTAGATTTTTTTAAATAATTTTGTTCTAAAGCATAGAAAGAAAATATTATAAGGGAGAACATATAATACATAGTTTTGGTACAAGGATTTTTTTTGTGATTTTTTTTTAGTTCTTTAAAACTCTGAAAGCGACTAAAACGTTGTACATTACAGAATTAAATTGTAAATATATTTTTCTTTCTAACATTAATTACGACTGAATCCAACCACAACCATTTAACGACCCATCAACACCCAATTACAAGAAAAAATCGTTGTATAATATTCGTGAGTGTTATGTCTACGGCGTCGCAGCGCTACTCGTGCGCAGATCAAAGCGGCCACGCGACGGGATGCGCAGACGACGTCTCGACGCATCCCGCCCCCGCCACCCGCGCCACTCCCTCACCCCCTCTGTCGCCGTGGCGCCTGCGGAGGATATTTGCATGCACCGCGCAACTATTCAACAGCATTAACATTGCCAATGATTGACTTCGTAATGTGGGAGTATCGATGAGTAATTTATGAGTTAATCTTGGATGCAAATTCATTTTTAATGAGTGTGTCTGTAATCTGTATTGATATTTGTAAACATATTGAGGTACAAGCTTGCATATTTGAGTATGGAATCGAAGGAAAGGAGAATGTTAATGTCGGGCTATAAATACCGTGTTGTCTCCTTCTTATGTCCGGTGTAATTAAACTTGTCTGGGGCCTGACTGCCAGTATCCGTCTTCCGGTTTGACATTTTCTACTTTTCCACAGCTTCGATTAAGTCAAGACCAGAGATCTACAATGAATAGACTTTGAACGACCTTTGCCAGCGCATCTGTGGTTGGCGACGAGCTAAGAATACGTCGGTATTTGACACTAATTATAGAAAGCACTTGCATGTTATAGTCATTTACATTTCCTCCATTCTCTTAGAGCAATGAAATAAGTCGATGGAATAGATTTTGCGCGATTCTGAAGAACAATATCCAACACTTTGTTAACTTAATTAGTGAGAAAGCAGAAAATGATAGGCAGTTTCATGGAGTCCCTAAGCCCAGCTAGCAACAGTAGAAAAAAAAGCAAGATCATAGCAAATTAGACATAATTTACGGCTTGCTGCTGCGGCAAAACGGATCTTTTGAAACAAAAACAGCATACGAAGTAATGTTTCGCCATAACTTGTGATAATACTCCGCTTGTTATTCTAATATGTGACCAAACAAGAGTGGCAAGTTTTTATGCTACATAATTTGATGTCTTTTCATCAGTTTCCCTTCATTTTCCGTTCCTTGACCCCTAGGCGCAATCAAGGTCGTCTTTAATCAAAGGAATTGTTCATGGGTTATCTTATAAGATCACAATTTTTTTAACTTTGGTTTAGAAATATGCTATGCTGGCTCTAGTCGCAGGCACAGTTACTTGATTTTCACCATATTGGAAAACTTTTGCCGTCCTCATTATTTCCACAGCAGTAGGTACTAAAGTCGATAGAGCTTTAAATAGTGTGCTCGTTGAAGAATTAACTCCATTAGACCCTCACGTTATGATTGTATATGATTGGAGGCCTTCGATTCGCCCTTCATAAATCCTGAATCGACTTATTTAATGATAACTATACACTTATATCCTATTTTTAAAATTATGACGTACGTACAGTTAATATCTATTAACCTAATTATTTTAAAGAACTTTGTAACTATTTTTAAGATCTTGCACACACATGATGCAATAGAGATTTGAATTGAATTTGAATCAGTTTATTTCAGTTGCAAAAGAGTTCAAAGACCGTGCTGATAATTTTAGACGTAAAAGAATGACTAACATTTTGCTTTCCATTTGCATATCACTTGATTAGAAAGGTTTTCGTTATATTTAGAAACTCCTAATCATCGCTAATAATAAGTAGAGTTTGTCTGTCTATAGCTAAGTCAACATCAGTGCCATTTTGAAAAAATCTCACCGTGAAAACTTAGATGAAGTGAGCTTAAAGTGAACTCCCATCCAGAAGTTTACCTCAGTATAACCTCTTCCTCTACAATAGTCAATTTCCATAAATTTCTGTTAATTTGGAGAACTATTATTTATTCTGTGATTTGGCTTGCTCCATTGAAAGATGCTACACAAATAACTGAAAAAAAGCTCTTCTGATTGATCCTGTCTACCCACATGATCTTCCGATCCTTCCTGAATGTATTGTCTACAACCTAATCAATCAGTTTGACTGACTTTTCGGCAATCGAACGGATCTGTTGGCACTAGTACAAGAACGTTATTATCATCTTCTATTCATGTTTTCGTTACGCTATCTACGTTTTTCTCAAAGGATTTACTTGCAATGTTCCCAAGTTATCCGTTTAGTTTTTCTTTAAAGTTAACTATACCAATATTGGTAAGTAAGCGTTCATTGAACTCGACCTTGTAGTATAGATTTTCCCGTAGTCTACAACTGTCCTCGGGGGATTTTATCATACAATTCACGGTTGGCAGGTGGATCAGTGATCGCATTATGATATAATCGCTGTGGTCTGTGACCTCAGACTCCCCTTAATAACCCACAGGCCACAACTATGGTCTGCAATCTACAATGTCCAAAACGAAATCGGTTTACTTCATATTTCGTTACTTCTTTTTTATTATTTTAAAAACCTCGGATCAACTTTTCGTACGTATTTTTCTGTTCCTTTCTTCTTGCCTGTTTATATGTACACAAACTGTTGAATAAATAAATCAAATAAAAAAAATTAAGACGAAATAAAGTTTCAAGACACTTAAGCAAAATTTTATGATTTGCTTCGAGCAAATCATAAAATTTTAAAAATATCATGCAAAATCAGGGCACCGCGTAGTTCCAAAGTTGCAAATAAATTAGAATTAGGTTTACAATAGTGCGAAATATTAGTTTGACACAAAGGCTGAGGTATTTGAGATGCTCCACCTACGCGAAATACACTTGCAGACAGTGGGGTATCGCGAGGCAGACGATGTAGTGGTTAAAAGGACCCAACTGTAAAGTTCTAAATAGTGCAAAGGAAGAGAATTTGAAAAATCTACTAAAGTTGAGATACAATATTTTTATCTAGTAGATTTTTATGGTTCTTTCCAATACGACCAAATTTTGCAATCGTGCAAACTGATGGAATCGTTTACAAGGCTTTGGAATATTAAAAAATAAACAATTTTTAGGAAAAGTCAAGTAAAGAATTAAAGATACAAGTTAAGGAAATTCTCAGTAAAATATTTTTTCCACAATTTGCTTTCCATTAGACCGCAGCCAGGGTAAAAGTTATTTCGGAGTCGACGTACCAAAAACTTGTTACAAAAAAAAAACAACCGACTTCCAAAAAGCACTACAAAGTGAAAAATAACTTTAATTTCGGAAGTCGGTGTCTTTGGTTTTGAATTTTCGTTTTTTGTCACCGACTTCCGAAATTAAAGTTATTTTTCACTTTGTAGTGTTTTTGGAAGTCGGTTAAAAAGATGGTTACGATGCGTAATTTAAGGAAATTTCGTATAATAAACCAAAATACACGTAGGCGTCCTAATCACTCGGCTGGTTCTTTGTTATTCTAACACTGTACTAATCATAGTAAAGTCTAGACATTCTCTATAACTAAAAAAAAGTTGCTGAAAATAACCTCCATTGTTCGAATTTCATAGCTATTCCAATAAGCTGTTCTTTTTTTAAATATAAAAAACAAGTTTCGTATTATTCTTTTTATAAAATAATCGACTAACGACAAGTGACATTTCTATTTTTTTATCGGCTGCCAGACATTGGTTTTTTTTCGTGTAATTTAGTTACGGACGGAAATCGGCGTTGAGTCGCGGTGACATACACAAAGCTTACACTATCGTTTATGGAATACAAATTATCAATAATTGTTGGTACAGTTACGTTCGCCTACACGCCCTGTCGCCTGGTCATATCAAATGTGTGCCATTGAATATCAAATCGCATTTAGATAATACATACTTATAATTCATTGGTTTCGACGTCTCAGTTGGCAGAAACTTCTGTCTGCGCATTATCTTTGTGGACTAACAAGAAAAACTGTCTTTTTTGGCAGTTTAATCTGGTGTAATATATGGTTTTTTGAGACTAGACAGAACAGAACTAAATAATCACATTTACTTTATTTATAGACTGACTTTATCGACAACAAAACTGTACTGTAGATACATTTCTCATCTCCCGGATACTGTTTTGGCTGATAATCCCATATGCAGCTTTATCTTGAAAGCCATAAAAAGTTAAATGACGCCAAATTCTTTTAATCCAGATAACCGAATACAGCAAGTTTGAAAGCCCATCCGTTTAAGTTAGCTAATTAACATTGACACTTCCAAGTTACAACTTACACGAAGACAGGTGACACCTCAGGACACGCATGCTTTCGTAAATAAACCAACAAATGATAATTGTTTTAACAAATTGCCAACATGAAATTAATATTTACAGCCTTTTTTATTAAAAAGGTGTTTTAACGCGTTTTACGACGCAAACATGATACGAATTGAAACTTTTCCCTATATAACTTGACCCACATAATTTACACACATTATTATTATAACAAAGCGCATTGCTTCAACTAACAGGATCAGATAAACCGCTACACATTGTAATGTTGGGGAAAAAAACGCCGCAGCTTCTAGACGACATCTCAAAAACTAGGCGCGACATCTGGCGGCCCGCGCGAAATATACACATGTCTTTTTGTCCAGATGACTTAGCATGTGGCACACTGTGCATTCTCGCGTTTATTTGAACGAAAATAAAGTTTGAATTAGATTGACAATTTAGGATACAAAAATATGTTAATATATATAAATATTGGGCTTTACTAGTGCGTAATAAAGTTGGTTTTGGTATGTTGGTAGTTTTTTTGTGATTTTTTTCGGAAGTAGTATAATTCATATGGTAAGGAGCGTGTCGGGTTTCGCGGCAGATGCGCGCGTTTTAATTTCTGCGCACGCGTCTCTGCTGGTGACGACACAATTTTAAGCTCCGTTTAGTTTTCCAGTTGTTGGGATTTTTTTCGAAGAAACCCTTGACTTTTACTAATAAGTTGTTGTCTGCCAAAATGTGGGTTCTGTCCAACTTGTTTGTTTAGATATCTTGAAGCTTTCGCCGTAAGACAAAGTTTGAAATTCACATTAACTTTCAAAGAAGTTGATGCTTTTTGTTACTTCACAAGTTCACATTTAGGTACTAATTTGTATCCTAATGTGTTACAATTACAAAATTTGGTTTTCTTTTTAAGGGTGTTGACATCATTAGCCGAGTCGACGACCTGCAGAACATGAATAACTTGTCACGTCATATGGTCTATGTAATTTAACAGAAAAGAGACGATCTGGCTAGGCAGATTGATCTAGAGTCGATACTGCTAAGGAACAATGAAAAACTACATTCTTGAAATTAAAGAACTATCGTAGCCTATATAACTTATGTCTCAGACAGTAGGTACCGTTACTGCTTCTGTGCATATGCACCAAAAATGATGGCGCAAGCACCGATCACTTGAACCTCAACCTAATGCATTGATGATTGAGTATGTATACCGTAAGACCAATTTTTAAACATAGTCCAACTGGACCACAATCTGCCGCAAACCGGCACTTTCCCCGACACATGCAAATCGCACGAACTTGTCCGCACGTGCGCTATACCTGCGCGTGCGCCGATCTGCACAAAAACTCCCCTCAGCTGCGCGCGCAGCTGCCGCTAACTGCGCAGCCACCAGCTGGACCAGACATGTGACGCGTATTTATAGATCCTAGACGTGGAGGCTTGAGATGAAGTACTGGATCAAGGAGTGGTTTTGGAATGTTAGACGATGTTACGACTATTTTTTATATTTGAGTAATATAGAACTGTTGTTTGAGATGGGGATGGGGGATGGGGGTATTTCATGGGAATGTGTGTCGAATTAATAGGTTGTTTTTGGGTTGCAGGACTGGCAGGGTCTTTTGGGTTGCATGACTTGCGAGAAATGCCAGAAAATTTAGACTGCAAAGTGGTTTTAGAACGCTTAGATTTGGAAGATTGCTGCTGTATTCAAAATCTGATGAATATTTCAAATTCCGAGTGTTATAATTTTCAGGGACTGGGTATTAGATAAATGAAATGGAAAGCGATGGAATTTTTAGATTGATTAAAATTACCTGAGTAGGTATGGAACTGGTCCTGGTGGAACAGGACCTGCTATAAATGTTTTGAAAAGTCTCAAAACAACTTAAAAGACCTCATTTTAATTTCGCCATAATCTCCTGTAAGCGTGTTTTGATTCCTTCCTCATTCGCGTGCTGACACGAACCTAACTCTTCTTATTACGTAAAAGTTATTTATTATACTGAATAATTCAATATAAACACAGAAAATGCCGAATTGGCCCGATCTTCCCCGAGGAAGCTGCCTAACGACATGATTACCGCAAAACACGATATCTTCTGATTAGTTTGATGGAAATTCGTAACGATTGCCTCTCGGGATATCGTTTGGATGCTTAGAATTTGATAATCATCGCGTTTTTGAATAATCATTTAGATTATTCGAATTTCCGTCACGATAGGTGCGAGTTCGGGTAGATATTGGAGTGTGGAAATCTTGTTTTTGTTTTAATATAATGAATATCAAAACAAACCTTGAGATAATGCCTAGGGCATAGAGGTTGAAGTATTTTATTCCTCGTGATGTTATATTGGGTTTTTAAAGATGTACAATATTGCGACAGATTATTTTGAAAAGGAATCAAAAATAAAAAAAACATAAAAGATTGCTAAAAATTGCATAATGCCTACTTACTTCGGTACTTTTTCGACGTTGGTATTTATTTTAGACAGTCCGTCCTTTGCTAGTAACCTTGAAAGTAAATCAGACATGTTTAGCTTCATCGCTAATTATTAATTTAACAAGTTAACATGCAAAAAGATGATGTTTCGCGTGTTAGTAACCACCGCAGGTGAGCCGCCATTGCTATACCGTGCAATTACACTCAGACGCGTATCCGAACGCACGCGCGCATTCTATTTTTGAAATTTGAACTTTTCGCTTCATAATCATTGCTTCATTTTTGTTAAATTTTTTTAACATGGTATTCGCGGCATCGATAATGATACGCGAAAAAAAAGAAGTAAATTCACGGTGTGTTGGTACGCACGAACGAACAAAACAAGGTGAACACGAACATCGAACAGGGAACATTTGGTTCGTAGGTACGGACGTACATTTGCAAAGCGAACACGAACATCATACGAACAGAGTGCGACTTGTGTTCGCACTCAACCGCTCCGTTCTCTTTAGTAGCCATGGTTTCGAAATTGGATCGCCACGAACATTTTTGACGAACACAGTGTTTAATGTTTGCTAGTGGTACGCACATGCGAACAAAGTGTTCGATGTTCGTGTTCACCTTGTTCTTGTTCGGTCGTGTGTACACGCCTTTATGCTTCTTTATTTCATCTCGATTAAAAACATGAAACGTCAAAGATGTAAAAAACAGAAAAACACGTATTGAATGTTCACACTTTACGCTATTTCAAGTTTGTATTTCTGAGGTTGCTTTCGAAGTCGAGGATTAACTTAGTAACTAAACTGTGCACTTTTATTTTGACGAATATTTCGTCCGAATATTTTTAAAACGAGCTTTTATCTGGAAATTAAAGAGCGAGAGTAGAAGCGTTAAGAGAGCGAAGAGTACGTAAGTACCGCAAGTACATAATAACGCTACAAACCACCTCACCCATAACAGTAGGTGGCGCACTGTAATTTGAAGAACGTGCAAATGTTTAAACCACTTTTCATACATTCGCATTGCACTGAACATTTTTATTTTTATATTCACAAAACCGAAAGCCCAATTATTCTAAATACGCTAAACGAAAATAATGGGAACCACAACGCCGCTACTTAGATCAAATTAAACGTGGTAGTTCTTATAATTTCCTAACCGCACTTAGGGGTCGCGATTTCTGAACGAAAAAATAATATTTAAGGAGTCAATGCCCCCGCAATGCCATCTGGCGTGCGCTCGCGCCGAATAAGGGTTGCTATGCACTGGACTGTAACACTGAACACTTGAACATGAAGCACGATATATGAACAGGTACTTAAATTACATCACTTGTTGATATGCCAGCAGTAGGTAGTAAATATTGCGACAAAAAAGAAACACTGAAATTTAGGTCATAATGGACCTATTATTACTGGCACACTAATAGCTATGGAAGTACTTAATGTCCTGATGTCTAAAAATTTATTTCTTTTAGAATAATCCTAGAAATATTTTCAGAATTAGAGAAATGGCGTTAATCTATCAACTGAACCTCCTACACCAGGAGATTCAGTTGTAGATTAACCTATCCACAGTACATAACGGCTTTTCATTGCTTTGCTTTTAGATTTCATCGTCTGTCGCAAAAGTTTGGTAACTTAGACTGTATGATAACTCTACTGTAAGTATTTGGCATTAGTAAGGTAAAACATTCGCTTCAATCTGGTGAACGAGAACCCTTAAACGTCTTGAAACCACTTTTTACAAAACACACCCCATAATTGATATACAAACTTAATTTTACATTTCACACACATTTCTCATTTGATTTTGAACTTTATAACCCAAAATATAAGATTGATTTATAATTTGACACTCATAGAATTAAGGGGTAGAAAGAGCACACGATGATTTCTTTATTGCGAAGAAATACAGTTTAAAATAAAATGAATAATTTGGACTACATTAAAGTGTTTTCATAGGGAGATTATAAATGATAATCACTATCATTAAATTAACGTTTAGTTAGCATTAAATTGTGATGTGTATCGCTTGATAGTTCGATACCCTTACATGGGGTGAATCGAGGTTCAAGATAACAATATAGGGTTCAATGTTTCTTTACTCAACATAAAAGGGTGCTCAAGAAAGAAAATATTTATTTATTTATCTAATAACGTCTACCATAACAGGATTACCCAATGCGATAAATGTGCATATTAGGTATTCTTAACTTTATCTATCCTAACAACTATAACTAATTATAAACAACGCATTCCTTGTGAAATCACTCAGAGAACAACGGAATAAGTCCAGTCCGCCTCACTAGTTACCAAGTTGGGCTAGCTGGTCAAACACACCATGCAGCTTTACCTAAAATTTTAATGAAAAGCAGAAGCTAATTTACTTCTACTTAGCAATCGAAGCATGTGATACTACTGAACTTGTGCTTTTGACGAGACCAAAAGCAATGATAAGTTTATGTAGATAATGAAGCTACGAGAGTGTTACTTGAAACTACGTTCATTTAAAATATTCAAAGTCAGCTTGGAAAATAAAATTCTATAGTTTTTATAAGTAATATCTAAGCACATAAATCACGAGAAAATTCCCATAGAGCCTTCAATATATTTTCCATTGCTGTTCAATCGAAGAAAATTCAATGTCAAACGTCTGTAACATTGTGTTCTATTGTAATGATCGTAATAATTCAATGGAATCGTCTTTACCTCGACATTGCGTTGTTTACCTTCGATAAATACCTTTGGCTTTGACCTTGTTACATTCAGTACCTCTAGGTGGTATTAAAATTACTCCTAAGCCTGCAAAAAGTCGTTTCACTGAATTTTCCTGTTTCTACAGTGACCCTAATGGAAAACTTTCCAAAAATGCCTTATTTAAGTATTTGAAATGTAAATGGTACACGTGCACAGTCTTGTGAAGATTATAACTCGTTTTACGAAACAATTTTCAGTGTTCATATAGAGGGCAAAGCAGATAATTATTCACTAGTTCATAAATAGGAACAATAAGATCGCTTTTAGCGATAAGACCGCCCATTGTAAAATTTCTACATTTATATCTGTAATTTGTATTACCTACCTACATAATAAAGAGTATTTTACTATATAAACAACTCGGTAAATTTTTCGCTGGCTACCAAATCAAAGTACACGACAGCTTAATAACGTCCACAAACAGTAACATTCTAACTGTAAATCGAATTCGTTCCCATATTGTTTCCCAATTTCCAATATCTTTTCGGTCGGTTGTCTCGTATGAAAAATGCGGAGTTTTCCCGCACGTACGGCACGATGCCCCCCTGCCGCTGGGGGTAGGCAGTAGGCACGGCATGTAGCGTGAGTGACGCCGGCCATTTGTCAACCCGCTCGATTTAATCTCACGGCGGATTTGGCCGACGTATTGTTGGAGTTTAGTGTATTGGCACGAGTTGGCGTATAAAAAATGTAAATAGAAAATGTGTGTATGAATAGTCTTTTCAGTGATTCTTCTTGTTTCTAGCTTTAGGTATTGTTTACCACATAGATGTTCACAATTAAGTTCAGAAGCTAAAATTTAATATTAATAATTCAGGAAAAAAGTTAATAATTATCCGTGAGCGTTCAATTTCATATTTTCCAGAAAACAAATAGCGTGTGACCAAAACTATTATTTAACCAAACTTTCAACAAATTTCTACAAACACTGCGACGCCATTACTGGAATTTAGTTAGTAAAACATAATTGGTAAAACACATAAGTGCTGCATTAGCATTGCATGCTATAACACAGTTAAAGTGAAGCACGTGTAAGTATGTCGCGGAATTACAATTTTCACACAGATTTTTTACTTACACCTGTTAATAAATGCTTAATTCCACAAAAAAACAACATCGCTAAGTGAAAAAAAACTTGCGCTGACCACTGTCAGCAATAAAATAATCAAAGTCTAAAAACCCGACTATCACACGCCAATACTCACCAGCCCCACTATATAGATTGTAGCCATCAAAAAATCTGACTAGGCGAATCATAAATCCCTATGAGGTATACTCCCATAAGTTGTATAAACCATAGCCCCCTCATCATATCCTCACGCGACCAGGAGTTCCATTAAACGGTGGAATTTGGAGATCCCAATCTTGGCCCAGGTTTAGTACGCGCTGTGAAAAACGTTGCCGCCCTAACTTAAATGTGCGTGCTACCAGTAAGTTGTTTAATTTTCAGTTATTTTATGGTCATTTTCTTAATGACTGTTTATGTTGAAAATTTGCATAATTTTGAGTGAAGTTTCGTTTGTGAAGTGTTTGAGATAAGTACGAAAGTTTTAATGGTAATGGGACTATCGTAAAAGATGCATTTTTCTCGCCATCGATACATCTACATCATAGAGGAAAGTAATATATATCATCTACATAATACTAACACATGTTTTAAAAACCTTTTCAAACAAATTGTTTTTATCGATCCATCCAATGCGTCGACTGGTTTTAGCAAGCCAATACTGAGGCACTTTATTTTTATTCTCATTCCAGTGTCAATCATTTGCTATAAAACCTGGAACCGGTACCCAAGACAGCTGCTTAGACACAATAACCTACATACCCTTACCGGGAATAAGTAATAATCAACAAAATGTCTGATCGAAATCCTTGAAGTAACTGATCCCATTTAGATACCAGCATCTTTGCGTTATTGATAACAAGTTTACGATAATGTTTTATATAAATTGACTGCTATTTGAAATTGCTTTTGCTATATCTTCAACACTAGGTATGTCAAAGTGTTAATTTTTAAGTATCTTAATATTATAAGAAAGTTTAAAGCCTTTTCTGCTTATGGAAAGCATAACTTTTGAATTTGAAGTACTTATACCATTAAATCTGTGCATGAGTAGTGACATAATAATTCCACATAAATATTAACCACCCACAGCGTCCAATAACAGCCATTATTCACTCGAATTAGCCTCTTACTGACCCCAAGCGTCCCACAGTGACCCACTCGACGCCCAAATACCACTCGAAAACTACCAAATCGGCAAACACTTACAAACACCGGAAAAACATCATATACATTATTTGTGTTCGCTAGTTACGGAAGTTAAAGATGTGATAGTTTTTCTGCGAGTTACGCCCCTCGCCACGTGGCTAAAGATGCTGAATATCTTCTAAAAGCGGGCCTAGTATAGACCCTTGTGGCACACCTGCCTTTAAATACGAACATACCAATATTTCGTTTAAGCGAAAATGATCTTTGGCCCTCTCTGATAAGTTTAAGTTGAACTGCTTTGTAAAATGGTAAGTGACAAGCGTATATTTGGCAGGAAGAGGGTGTACATTGAATTATATTTAGTCGTAAGCTCCCTACGGTTATGATTGAACAAACGATACGTCCACAAGGTGTGCAAGACACGCTCCACTTTGATAATATTTTCATTACAAAACTTCTTGTTTACGTGCGATTAATATTAGGTACAAAACAAATTTTTCTTTATCGGTGAAAGTATACAATTTGGTGGAAGCTATTTATCTAAATTATGAGCCAAACCGTATTATTTAGGGCAATATTTTTATTGATATTACAATGTTGTAAGTTTTCGATGAGATGTTAGCACGCGAAAACACGACTTAGGATTTATAGCTACCCTAAGTTTATGACTCAGCTTGGCACCTTCGTATTTTCGGAGGCCATTGTCCTTTTGCTACCTTTTTTTCTGTTATGGACTGTTATTCAGACACCACCAGATACCTTTATGTGTTGAAATACCGACACGTGTACAACCTTTATTCATTTAACATTCTGTATCACTATTATTACCGTTACATGCATCTATATCAGACAGCTTTGCTACATCTTCACTAACACATATTCCTCTACCAACAAGATTCAAATTCCTTTATCGTGTTAGTTTATCATCTGCAAGTTTTGTTTGTAATCGAGTTACACAGTTGCCGTTTCCCTTTCTGCCGATTTTTGCACCTTTCGTCAATTTATATCGGAAACCAATTTTATTGATCCACCATCTGTTGCGAGGTGGGCGACCTTTTCTAAAGACCCTATACAATTTATATCTAATGTGTTTTTTTTTCTTTTCAGGTAAGTGTTTGCAAGTTCGGACAAAAAATGGCATTTGGCGCAGCACGTGAGTAGTGCGGTATTGTTGTGGATTAACGTAGTGAATTTATAGAATATTTGACAGGATTTTTATTTTATAGCCTTGAAAACCTACAATACATAAGGCAAGATGAATACTTATTCTGTAGACGTGATCTGTATCATTTATCACTAATAATTCCGGTACTCGTAATATTATAAGATTACCTATCACTATGCGTCTCTATTTGCATCACTGGACCATGTAATGCCACAGTCATTACCTAGTATTCATTTTCTGTTCAACATGATGCCTTCGTTATTTCAATAAGACTTTCATTTACAATTTCGGATTTATCCTTACCTACCTACACCTATGACATTACCATACGTGAGACTTGATAACATCAAAATATTTCCCCGTCTTTCAACATCATAACGGGCACTACTTCACCAGACTTTGTTATTTCAATCAAAGTTGTTGAATATAATCAATTACCGGCATCACGTCGGTGTCTGCCCGACCGCGGAGGGGACAGGTGTGAGGGTACTGTGGATGGAAATGGATGGTGCAATCACGGGGATGAACTCAACTGTGAAATGACAGGGGATGGACGAAGGGCAAGGAACTGCAGTGATTGGACTAAAGACAGGTAGAGTAATGATAGAGGACAGTGACGAATCGAAAAAATGCAGTATTTGACTAAGTCACGTGCACTAGGGTTCCTTTTGCTAGGATTAAAACAAATTGAGTCGTATTTACTGAGTTTTGAATTTGATTAGCAACAGTGATCTGTAAATCACATAACATACAAGACTGGGTCAATGTACTTTAATTTGTTGACATCCTTAATTATATCAATTATTTAGAAAATTCAATAGATTATCACAAAATTCACACTCGTGTGTTCTTAATTGCAACGTAGGTGTATGTACTGCGTGAATTTCGTCGTTATTATATCTGAAGCCGCCATTTACATGAAAAAAGCTTTTAAATATTTGTATCGCATACAATATTCATCCTTCCAAGACCAATAATAATGAACCTAACTCGTATCTTAGGTGAAGTGAGCGTGGAGTGAGCTGTCAGTTGCTAAGGATTGACACTATTGGCAGCTCACTTCACCTAAGATATCACGGTGAGATTTTTACAGAATAGCACTACTGCACACAATCTGTCAGGTGGTGTGGTCACTTGATAAATTAGACAATAAAAACAATTACATTTCTCGTCCGTTTGTCTATGGTTGCGTGCCGCTAAAGTTGCCGTTGAAACACCATGAAATTAACCTTCATTTTCATGGAAATATAAATAATATGCTCACTTAGAAGTGCGCATTGCTCACATTTTCAGACAACCATTTTGTCAGGCATTTTGTATTTTCTACGAAATGTCACATCTGTTCTGGGTTAATTTGAAAACTGACATAAATAGTTGTGTTCAGCTTGATTTAAGGGTTTAATCGTTGTAATGTATCCGGCAGTTTTTTTTAGTAATTACCTTTATTAATTTTGTGGGTTTTAATAGTCTAGATTCCATACTAGTGTAAGCTGTAGCCTACGGGTGATCGGAAGATATTACTAAACTATACAAAGTTTCAGTTAGCATAAGCAAAAACATATAATGTTCCCACTGCTGGGACAGGCCTTCTCTCTTCGAGAGGGATTGGGCTATAATCTGCCATGTGGGCCCAGTGCGGGTTGATACGTGTCAAATGTATTCGAATTTTTGGTTCTAGGACATGTCGGTTTCCTCACGATGTTTTCCTTCATCGTTTTGAGAGCAGTGGTGATAAAAAAATTTACACAAAGTAAAGCGCCTGCCTGGGTTAGAACTCACGCCTTACACAACTCGTAAGTTGGGGCCGTTACCACTGGACCACCACTGCTCTCCAGTTAGTGTTACTTTAAAGTTATGTACCAAACTTAACAAATAGGTATGCGGAATACCTATGGTGCTGGTATAACTAAGTTACCTACAGTCGTTTTTAAGTTTAACCGACATAATTGTTGCTTCTCTGAGTTAAATATTTCAACCTGCTTAATAGAAAAAAGTTATATAAGTAGTAATCATAATCATCATTTATTGCTCAAACTCAAAAACTCAAACTCAAAGCATTTATTTCAATTAAACCATTTACAGGCACTTTTGAATTGTCAAGGAATCGGTCAGTCAGAAATAGGTATGAAGCTAGTTGCCCATTCCAAAGCGTAGTAGGTACCTATGGAGAAGAACGGGCAAGAAACTCCACGGACACTCTTTTAAATAAAAAATTGTTACAAAATATTGGTTACATCATTCATGTTGAAATTATACATGTGAGAACAATGTAGAAAGACGTGCACGTTAGAAGCGTCCGGAATAAATAGATAAAACAAAGAACAATTCAAAAAAATAAAATAAAAATAAGAATAAGCCCTGGCAGCTAAGAGATGACCAGTCCCAACTGACGGCGCCCGTTCACGAACATGACGCATGGATTAGCACCATTCAGCTCAACCATTTTGAAGGGAGCTAAATGATCCAACACACGCACCACCATCAGCGAAACATTTGAGTGAGCATGACATACTCACAGCCGCCAGGGCAGATTCAAGTCAATGCAAGACATATTACCCGGTAAATGGTAACTCTTTAGTACATAGTACTCACACCTGTGCTATGCAATTATATAATACAATGGAGATTGAGTTTATACAATGCAAAGATAGTCTTACAATCTTCAGCAGCTCCAACAGTATTTGCAAATGTTAATCAATTAGATGTGGAGCAGGACCAGCATTGGACATGCATTCATGTAGTTTACAAGTTGTTACAAGTTTATATAGGTTTCATACATGAACCCTGCTAGGGCACAGCAAATAAATAGTTTAATTTGCTACAGTGTCACGTCACAATATTAAAACCACTGTGCTTAATCAATTACCTAATACTAATTTTACATGCTTATCAATCCCCTTTATACATTAGCCATGTGAAGAAGTTAATATTAACGTTCTAGTTCCTACAGCCTTCTAGACTAAGGTCAAGCACACATAAACCAACCTATAATAATGTAATAACAAGACCTCCGACGTTTATCTAAAACAAAATATATGGGTGGACATAATTTAGGGCGAATTTGGTGAAACGCGAAGGTCGACTAGTCTGGCAGTCATTATTTGTGGCCTAGGCTGTAGGCTAGGCACGCCATCGCGCCACGCCTAGCGAAAATTAAATGGAATCTAATTAGGAAACCCACACATGTGCGATTTTGCGACGGAAGATAATATTTGTCATACGATTTTTTTTTATCTGAGAATTTTTGTAAGCATAAACAAAGAAATTAAATGCTTGATTTTATAACTATACTTTAGGTATTTAAAAACAAAGTCAAAACGTTTACTCCAAACTTAGTCAACAAACATTGGTGTTATGGTTGGTTATATTTAGGTAGGTTATATTGGTCTTGTTTTGGTCTTACTTCATCGCTCATTTCATCGCACCATACTGTCACTTAAATCACATAAACAATCGTTTTCTTTGACGCAACTAGTAAAGCTCAAAGGACCAGTCCTATAAATGATTTAAACATTGACCATGTTCCCTTTGTTGACCTAAGGTCCGAGCCATCCCGTACGTGACACTCTGGTGAGAATGTCCCTCGTTGGCGCTAAGCACGGCCGGCGGCGTACACGGTTCCTCAAACATCGCGAACAAACATCTCATTCAGTGAACATGAATGAACGGACAATGATTGATCACTTCTTTGCTTACACTTGAAATGTTCGGTATTGTGTATGTAAGAATATTGGTTGGACCTGAAAGAAGTTATATTGGGAAAGGCGTAATGTAGTGTGTAGCTGCTTAGGCTTTTATTTATAATAACTAATGGATCGATTCATAAATTTTGTTAAAGTCCGGCGGCAGCCTAGTGACACAAATAAACATAATGATAGGGGACATAATTATTATCTACTAATTTTCAACATGAAAATTAAATAAACAATTGTAATACAACATAATTTCAAACACAATTACATTTCTAATTTTGCATTTACAATTAAAATACATAGATATTAGTAACCCATGAAAACGTCGTCGTGTCCAGACGCACGATTATTATTATATTAGATAAGTAATCAACGTAAATAATCATTAGAGAGACGCACGACTAGTCGTAAGTCTGGACGGTGCCTTAGACGTGTCACGCAGTTCATTTTTATGATCGTCAATTGTTTCGTGTTATATTAAAAGCCTAGTCTGTAATGGTGAGGTTTTACTTAATTTATTCAAATATCTGGAAGAGTCGATCTATTTTTTATATGAGAAAGCTTTGTCTCATCGTGTATTGTGCGACAAGTATGTGTACACAGACTTGTCGCACATACCTACTGAGGAAATCACAATTCTGATCACCTATTCGTTATTCCTAAACATAACACTCTACTGGCTTACCGACCTTGTAGAGTATCATATCCTATGAATAAATATCTTTGTCTTCGTTAAATTCATGGTAGATAGTTAGTTACAGAAATACTGGGGCATCTCCATTAAACTATTAAGTAACATAATAGACATAGTAGCTCCATATTTAGCTGTTACTTTTAATAAATGTGTTGATTTAGGAATTTTTCCTGACCTCATGAAGAATAGTAAAGTCATACCATTATTTAAATCATGTAACAAAAATGACGTTGGCAATTTCAGGCCTATTTCCATCTTACCTGCATTCAGTAAAATATTTGAAAAGTTAATACTCAAGCAGTTGCTAAGACATTTTAATTTAAACAGACTTCTTCATGATGAACAATATGGTTTTACAAAAGGTCGTTCGACCACAGATGCGGGTGTTGCTCTGCTAAAAACACATATTTAACGCATGGGAGAACTCGCAAAATGCTATTGGAATTTTCTGTGATCTTTCCAAAGACTTTGATTGCGTGCACCATGACACACTTTTGCGTAAACTACGTCATTACGGTGTCCAAAACGAAGCTCTTAAAGTAATAAATTCTTATTCTTATTTACATAATAGGGTCCAATGTGTAGATGTTAAAGGTGTGAAATCTTCCGGGCTACCAGTTCAGTTAGGTGTACCTCAAGGCTCAATACTGGGTCCATTCTCATTCTTAGTGTATATAAATGACTTATCTTTTTATTTAAAGCATTTCTGTAACATTGTACTGTTTGCAGATGATACCTCTCTTATTTTTAAAGTAGACAGGAATAGACAAGATTTTGACGACGTAAACAGTGCACTCTCAATGGTTACGGATTGGTTTACGACAAATACATAACCTAGTTCTCAATGCCAAGAAAACGAAATGTGTAAAGTTCGCTCTACCAAATGTTAGAAATCTAGGACCCAACATCGTCTTAGATAAAGAGGTGCTGGAAACTATGAACTCGGCAGTTTTTCTGGGCATAACAGTAGATGCCAAACTTCAGTGGGACCCACATATATTAAGCCTAGCGGGAAGGCTCAGTTCGGCCGCCTACGCTGTCAGGAAAGTAGCTGACATATGGCCAATAATTTATCATTTAAATTATGTTTTGTGTTGCATAATGTAAGTTATTTTGCATACTATTGTATAGAATCATTTTTCTAACTTGAACAGACAGCTGTGCTGCTGGGGAGTTTGTAGCGCCACTTCTTCTTCCCAGCTAAAGGCACTAGGAAGTGGTGAAGGGTGGGCGTTTTTGGGGGACTGTCTTATGTAATTTTGACGTTCGAAAAGTGCTGATTCTCAGCCTAGTTTGAATAAATGAATTTTTGAATACACACTTGCAAAATCCAATACACCACCATCTCTAAGATTAAGGGCATACTTGGGAGTCATGCGACACCCACATGCAGCAGCACTTATCATTCTGATGATCTGATATCAAACGCGGCAATACCTACATCTTACTTTAGCTCAATACCAACCATATCAGACAAAACTTAGATATAGGTACAGTCAGCATCAAAAGTCGATTAACACTTCAGTTTTTTCAATCTTATTTATTGAGCAAAATATCCATAAAAATTCTGAACAAATATAAAATTTTAAGAGCATTAACTCATAGCTATTGTATGAAATGTTGAAAAACAAAGTATCAAACCATGTATCTATTTAGTTGATAAACGTCAAAGTAACAGTGTTAATCGACTTTTGATGCTGACCGTACCTACCCAGTTTTTTTTAAGTCTAAAACCTAGGTACAATCACTAACCCGCTAATATGTATCGGTCTGGCATCGCGTGAGGTCTAGATTTCGTGGCAGCACTAAAACTTGCCCGGTCAGCCCGCTGCTACAATAATTGCCTCCACTTCGCGATCCACAATCTCTTGATGTAATCGAAGCAGTCAACCATTATTACCTTTCAGCCTTCACTGAAGTGTGTGCTGAAAATTACTTTCCAACTAGATTCATATACGTAATAAACGGGGATTTCATTTTAAGTACCTAGTAGTTATGCTGTTGGTAAAACTTCAATTACTCTCTTTATGAGCTTCACCGTAGTCAGCTAAAAAAGAAGATGCTTGACTGTTATTCTGATAAAAAGTTTTAAAACATCTTCTTAGAATTTCTTTAATTCTATCTCGATTCTGATAAATAAGAGAAGGAAAACTTTTTCGGTGTCGAAATTATAACAACGGATTTCCCTAAATCAATAGGTATCTGAATCATTTTAAAATTTCATTTATTTCGTTTTTGGAAAGGATAGCTTTTAAACATATATCTGTTTATTTTTACAACAAAACATCTCAATTCCGTTTTTTTTTTGTGTTATTCGGGTCTTAAACTGCCAATATACAAGAATATTGTTAATTTATTATTATTGCCGATCATTTACGTCTTATTATCAAAACAAACACTCCGAACTCAGAGTTAAAATCGAAAATCTGACGACAAACTTAACTTTGCAGTCGTCAAACACAATAATCTCGGTCCAAAAGTTCAGAGCAAGTTTTTGGGTGGCAAAACACAAGTTGGTAGTGTTGCACTGAATGATTCACATACTAAATGGGTCAATTCATTATCTGTGTCCTGATCTGATAAAGGATCGTTATATATTTATTTCTTCTTTTATTTTGTATAGTGGACGGCACATTCCAAGCGCACTTGATCGGATGTGTGAAGCGAGCACACTCTGTTATGGATACGGCAAACTTTTACTATTATAGGATAGGATTGAAGATAAAGATTTCTTTAAGTCAGGGTCGGGTATGCATTTGAAATGCACTGCACTGCAAACGGGATCAAAGCCCAAAAGTCATAACTTCTGTCTGATTCAAAGTCTTGCTCATACATTCAAACTGGGGATGACAAACATCTTTTAAAGCAAATTCTTGAAGGAGTTGATAAAACAAATATTTTAACAGAACGACTTATCTTCTCCAAATCAACTTTCCACCTACATAACTTAATCTCAGACCCTCAAACATCACCAATAAATCTCATGCTAACTGCCTCATCCACTCTTCAGGGCTCCCCAGCGAGCCTGTTCCAGGAACACAATACATTGATTCTCGCTTAGCACCGCACCGCACCGCGCTGCACCGCACCGCATCGGACCGCATCGGACCGCACTGCGCCGCGCACTGTCCGCCGAAAACGATAAAAACACTCGTGAACCATCGCACCTATATGCTCAGGCGCCGACGGGACATCGACTAGACATGCTAGATGTGGCTAAGGCGGTAAAGTGCGCTTAGATTTAGAACGAGAATTGGACTAAGTAGTGCGTGCTCATGTGAGCAAACGTTAAATAAGTTCTCGCCATGTTATGGAAAATAAAGATGGACATTAACCTGAGTCACAACGACCCGTCTCGTAGTTATGATTTTCAAACGAGTGTGGAGAATAATAAAAATATATTGCTTATCTTTTAAATAAACTTAGCTTAGCTTTCAAAATACAACTTCAAAAAATAAATTATTACTTAGGTAAACGAATGAATCTAAATGTTCAATTTAATTCGTCTAACTGGAAACTACATATCGATTCGATGCTATAATCTCTAGTTGATCTCTCCCATGTCTACAATAAACGCTTCTCTGCTCTTTAATGATGTGATTTATACGTTTATCGATTGAAATCAAATTGCGGTTCAATTTTAATCTTGACAAACTAGACCTACATCTTCGAATATCCAACAAAAAGCCCATTCCACAGTTTGTACGTCTGTGTTAGATTCCATAGGGCGCCAGGACCCTTATCTGTGACACGATTGGGTCGGTGGTCACCCAGATACCTCTCAGATATAACTGCCAGATATCGCTAAACGATCGTGATCGCCAGATATCGCATTATCCTTAGGACTCCGGCCATATTAATGATTTCATTAGGATGCCAATTTATATACGCAATCCTAAGTGCTGTCGATGTGCTGGAACTAGAAATACGATGTGGGTTATAGATTCTTGGTAAGGATAGGCAACAGCGTCCTTTCATCTTCTAAGAAAACTGATAACGATGATAAGTATAATGACTGAGTTATAGACCATATTTATGTAATGTAGGTACTACGGCAAATCATGACTGTGATATAATTTAATTGTAACATTTTGCATGCCATGTGTGTGTATACTCATGTTTTGGACAAATAAATGATCTCTTTACGTGTCATTGTCACTCAGTCAGTAGTCAATATCCACGGTGTAAGGGACATCGACGCGCAAACTCATAACATGAATTCAGTACGTGAATCTAGACAGAAAAAAAATTACTGTTTCATACAAAAGTGACGGTCAAAATATATGAAACAGCAGATTTTATTTTTATAATCTGCGGAAAATGTTCAATGCTGTTGAATCTAGAATCTGAGTTCATGGTAACAGTTTGCGCGTCCATGCCCTTCCCTTAGACCCTTAACATTATGTCAAAGCTCACAGCATTCGCACGATGGAATCAATTCCGAATAATTACTTGAGATGTAGATCAGACTGATTCTCTAGTGACCCTTAAGCCCTTGTTCCCATCTTTATTCAATTAATCATTCAGCTAGCATGACGACCATTCCATTAAAACCGAAACACAATATGACATAAATTATTAAAAGAGAAAGAAGTGATGCTCGTCTAAACAATGTATTTACAACACAAAATTACAATAGGTTCAATAATCGTCCATTGTTTGGACAGGATAAATCAAATCTGTGGCGTTTCTGTCTGCATTTCTATTGCCCTTAAATCAGAATTACAACTCATTATAATGCTGAGGTTAGAATTTATAATTATAACTAGTGTCAGAGTATACTGCTAGATCCAAGAGCTTTCGACAAAAAATAAAAAAGAGGGCTTTAAAGCTGAAACAAACCCTAAAGACAAAAGTGTGAAGACTATCCTTCTGCATAAGTTTGACCAAGATCTGAGTTTTGGCAAACGAGTTTCAGCAAAAGCAGAATTCAAAATTGAATTCGGATTTGAAGATCAAACATTTTTTTAAACATCACCATAATACGATAGACAGGAAGAACAACAACCGGTGATAAATAGAAATAGTTAAAGGCAATCCGTAAACAATCAAACTGGATTAAACATTAGAAGCTAAAAACAAACCACGGACTACGAAAGTAATACTTACCCATGATGTCATCATCTCTAGAATAGTTCATCAGGACCTTTTCTAAGAGCCACGAAGCTCCCTCTCAGTGCTCCTACGTCACATAGCAGCCGTTCAGCATGCGCCGCGCACGCTCGAAGACGTGCCCTGACGTGACGGCTGCGCCCGCGCATGGGCATTTGCATCGGTTTCCGCCACCAACAAACACACCGACACACGCACGGATTATAACAATATAGGATATGGAGCTATTAAACTTATGGGAATGGGAGTTGGAAGACTATTGTGAACTTTGCCCTTTACCGGGATGAGTCACGGCTCATCAGGAAGTGTTGTTATTGGATAGGTGATTCCGAAGCGCTTCCTGCACTATTGCCGAAATCTTGTTACAGGAAAACCTAATTGTGTGATATTCGCTATTACACCGGCAGGTCTTTCGCCTTTGCTGTCTGGTATTGTCGGGTTTAAGAAATAAATTCCAGATATATACTATAGCAGCAAAGTGCAATCTTCAAATATGAATGTGTCAAATTAGTCATTTGCATTTGTGCATTGCAGAAGACCTGTCGCAAGTTGTGTCCCAACACACAGGTTTCAGTAATGGAACCCGGAAACACCAGGCTCCATACATTCCTAAATGGTTATGTTCAACCTAACCAAACAATTATCATCATCATCATCATCAGCCTCACCACTCGACGTTTCTTCTAGCTGTGCCTGAACTGACTACCCGATTTCTACAGTACCTAGTTATGATTTTCTATCCGAAACAAGTTCCAATAACTTCTTATCCAGTCCCATGGACGCGACGGATGAGTTAGTTATCACAAGTTGATCACATCCGATCTCCTCTGAATCATGCTCGCTAGATACAGTGGGGAACAGGAAGCCTTTCCATTTTACTGGCGACTACTAGTAGTATTATATAGGATGTTGTAATGGTTAGAGGTTGTTCGTCGTTTCCGTATTGAGGGAAAATAATTGTAGGTTTATTCAACCGGCTTAACAGCGAGTACCGTTGTCGAGTGACTACACTGGTGTTTGGCAGCTGATAGTCCGTCTGTCTTATCACAGTTAGCATAACGGGCCTCCTGAATCAGTTCTCCTGAGATGTCCTGTCCTACTTATAATTGCCTGCCACAAAGATCAATAGTTGCCACACAGCTTCTAAATTACCGCTTGATAGTTAGACTGAAGACCGCATTGCGTTGAACAGGCAAAAGAACGAGGTCGACTATCAGTTCTAGGCATTATTACCCTTTACTCACCAAGGTAGGAGCCTATTCTTAGCAGGAAATTAGACTAAAGGAACAATACTACTAAGGGTAGAGTTGTGTTACTACCTTTTAACGAACCTTTTAACTGCGCTCTATTATAACCACATTTCGGCACTTGTGTAACACGGTTCTATACCCACACAAACCAATTTAAACGATGACACACAACACGATTACCTTACAATAAAATCATTTTTAATTCGACTATTTTATACTTAAACCATCTTCAGTGATAAATCGTATGCACAATGGTTCATCACACCGAAAATCGTGGACAAAAAGAAGTAATATTTAAAATAAAATAAAAATTCAATACCATAACTGCTTACAACAAAATCGTACAAAAAACCAGTTAAATGGCGCTCAAAAAATAAATTAAGATATTCTAAAGTCACCCTTTGCCCGACAGTGCGTCATAATCCGCTTTATCAAGATCCATCTTAAAAATACTTCCAAAGGAGAATGAACTTTAATTCCTTAGTATAAAATTGATGTTAGTTTGTAAATAGCATTGATATAAAATAAACAATCATTGAAATGCGCGCACAAAGTGGCCTCAGCAATTTTCTTCACAAATAAATGAGATCAGAGGTGTTAAGCTTATTAGTATTTTTATTAGTTACACTTATTTTGTTAAAATAAATACCTTTTGAATATATTTTAAAATATTGTTCGAATGCTTTCTTAACATCTGGCGGGTGATTTTTAATACCTACAGTATTTTGCACTTAAATTACAAAAATACTTACTTATGTTGATTAAAAACATTAACCAGTCCAATTTATTCCACGTTTGTTTTACATTGATAAGAACATTCATAATAATTCAAATACCCCAATGCTCAACACTGTTATTTTTTCTAGAGAAAAAACAGTAACGCATTTTATTATCAAGAACTTTTTATTGACTTGTTTTACGACAAAAAACAACTCCTGGTTGATAATGCAAGAGTGTATTTGTCAAATAATTGATAAGAATGCCACCACGTGCCGCCACCCCACGTTTATTGTGATTAGATTAACAAATATTGGCTTCTCAATAATAAACTGTGTTTTTTTTTGTTTGATAAGGGCAGGTGCTTGAGCTTCATAGTATGGCTTTTGTAGCGTTATCTTATGTTACTTCCTTGGATTGGCAGCCGGAATATTATTAGTCTTGGCCTTTTATGGTGGTAAAAAATAGACACATAAAAGATCGTGCCGCTGACGAATTTACTTATAAGTTAAGTAACCCCCGAAAGGGCACTGTCTCATGGCCGCTGCACAAGACATCAGAAGATGCAAAAATCATTGGCACTACCTTAGAATCATGTCGCACTCTCAACTCAACGACAGCTAATTAACACCAGCCATCGCTATCAAACATTAACCGCACCGCAGTAAAAGAGAAACTGCACAATTTCTCGGAAATCAATTCAAACGTAAGATATTTTTTATGACAACTTCCTTCCCACGTCCATTCGCAACAATACTTACAATTTCACCTAAACAAACAGACAGACATGATCTTACGAAGCCGTGGCAAATATTTAACGGTATATGAATTAGTAGGCTCACTGGGCTCCCAGACGCCCCGGTGGGCCGAGCGTGCACAACCCAGCACAAAAACCTATTGTATTTATACCTTATTATTGAATTTACACCTCGGCTGTGGGACAACAGTGCTGATTCTAACTGCCGTGTCCGAAATTGCGAAAAAAACCTTTGAAGAGATAATCGAAAACTGTCACAAGGAGTTTTATTGTCACCATCCGGTGTTTAGGAAATACACGAGTGTTTAGAAATGGTTTGTGTTGCTAACTGTGGCTTCGGAAGCATGGTTTTATGTACTGCTTAAGACATTATAATATAACACAAGAAAATAATAGAATTCAAAGCTAAAAACTTGGTTAGAGTAAAAAAATAAAAGCTCTACATTGTAATATTTTTTTTTGCTCAGGCAATCAATTTTATAACCAAATAATACAATGGTCATTTACTGTCATTTTACAACATCTTTACTTTAACGTTTTGCTCCACAATGGGCGAATCGTTCACAAGTATAATATCATTAGAACGCTTCACCTCAAACCTGACATAATTACATATAATGTTGCTTTCCTCCATTGTGAGGCCTCGACGGAATTTTATGCCCATTTCACTATAATGGCTGTCCCTTAGCCCCGTACAAACAAGCATGATGGATGTATAGCGGCACCCACAAAAGAACCATTGACAGCATTCACGTACCCTACGTCCAATTATAATGAAAAAGTAAAGATATTGTCCACCCGCGCCGATATCGACCCACTGTGTCACACAAAAAATATTAAGAGCTCGCTGGTCTGTTTGCTAATGAAATATATTGGAGAAAATACATATAATTATTTGATATAAATACAAACATGATTGTATTCTTTGCCGAAGGTTCCTGATAACTTACAAAGTAATGCAACCGTCGCCGACAGTGAAACAACCCTTCTTTTTTAGTGTTTTTATTGATAAATAAAGCACTGCTCTACCACTCTGTATATCGACAATACTTTTTGAATTTGAAAGATCATTGAGGTTAAAACTTATAACAACAAGGGTTTAATAAAATAAAACTTTACTAATATTGACCTCGATATTGGAGGTCTTCCCTCTGCCCAATAAGATATTGGCAGGAGGATGATGGCTAGAGTCACAGAACAAATAAAACCTCTTTATAAGTTCTGTGGCTAGAGTGACCTGCCTGGTTTACTGGAGCAGCATATGACTGGAGGTGACGTCATGGGGCCTGCCCAGGTGCTTGGCGCAGGACTGCTGGTGCAGTTCGCAGCAGTAGGCACGCGTAAACCTCTGACCGCAGTGCCGGCACGCGAACAGAGCTGCGCGAGCGCTTCTTAAGTCGAGCGCGTGACGACACACGCAGCAGTCCCTGAAAAAAGGACGAACCAAGTTAATTCCAGCTTTTGATATGAAAATTGCACTTCCAGAACACTGCTTTAAGAAAATCACTACACAACACATAAAAACGCCGGGTCAATCTCTATGCTTGTAATAAGAGTCTTTATTATAGTTACAAACTAGAAAACTTTTTTCCAAAAAAAGACAACCGACTTCCAAAAAAACAATATAAAGTGAAAAATAACTTAAAGGAGACGGAAACGATTCAGACGCAATACACTCTTGGGCCTGAATGTAACGAGATGAAAATGGTGTGAATTTATAGATTCAAAGTTTCAAACATACATAAGTGTATTGCAGTGACTAGTTGCTATCCCACAATTCACACAGCGATCCATAGTTTCAACAATATCCAATCCACATGGTAAAACCCAAAAGAACAATTCCAAGTCAATCATGTGAGCGATCTTCGGTGTCCAGTGTGAAAGCAAGGGTCGTACAAGGTAGGCAGGGTCAGAATCCGTAAAAATCAAAGCAGTGGTAGTTAAAAAAGAAAAATAATTGGGAAAGCACTCAAAACACATCGGAAACTACGAAATAAGTGACAGCTGTCTAGTAGAGAGTGCGTTGCGACAACGAACCGTGTACAAAAACCGTTTTGTTTTGTGATGATGAAACCGTTTTACGTCAACTTCAGTCTTCATTGCACAAACCAGTCTTCGAATTATTTGGTGCGATTTTTTATTTTACATCTAAGAATATACAGTCGGGTACAATGATTAAACTATCTATCACACTCGTAAAACAGTCCTTCCAATAAAAAATGAACTCTTAAAAAGTGAACTCTTTGAAGCCAGTTGTCAATGCTGTCGTTCGTGATGCGAAAAAACCATTTCATACATTTCAAATCGTCGATAGTTTTAAGAAACTGCGCTCGACGAAAACGCAATTCTATTCCATGTTGGATAAGTTTCGTCCTTTAACCGTTTTCTGCAACCGTTTTCGTCGTCGGGAAAACGGTTTCAGCCGTCAAAAATTCGAGAACGACCCACCACTAATGTCTAGTGTCAAATTGTCAATGTCAATCAGCTCATGCCAGTGCATAATATGCACTGCCAGTGACATAGACAAAAAAAATTAAACTGATTTTAATCGATATGAAATTGATAATCATTATTTTGGTTTTTCAGTAATTAATGATGTTTTATTTAAATTAAATGCACTATATTGTATAAAAGTATGTATAGTGCATTTAATTACATTGAGTTAACTATATTACCTAGTGCTACCTCGTGGGTAGGTTTTCTTTTGGTAGGTGTGTAATCAATTACTTTAATCGGTAATTTTTGGTAGGTGTGTAATCAATTACTTTAATCGGTAATCTCACGAAAACTATCTTTATCATATTTCTCCGCTTTCAGACAAAGAATTGAGCAGATTTTTGATATTCAAGGATAAAAAATATGACTAATTTTTAGATCATATCTCAACTTATTACACTTGGGCCCAACATTTTCCAACTCCTTTCGGAAGTTGATGTCTTTGCATTTGTATTTTCGTTATTTGCCACCGACTTCAGTTATTTTTCACTTTGTAGTGTTTTTTTGGAAAAAAGTTTTTTATTTCTCGCTTTTTAGTTGGTCAGTTTGTAATTTATCTAAGTTACAATAGGCTAATGTCAACTGCTCATCACCTTTTACAAAATATTGCTTTTCCTGATGCAGGGACGGTAATTGTTGAGGAGTTCTCGTAGTACTTCATCATAAGTTCCACTTCACCAAATGGTGTTTCCCAAGAGCAACTGCACAGGTTACTAAAAAAACTACCCAAATCGCAATAGGTGTGCCTATAATATTTAAAGAGTTCCCTCGATTTCTCCAGGATCCCATTAAAAGATCCTGACCTGATGACAATGGGACCCTTTGAAAGTATACCCTTTCAAACAAAAAAGATATTGCAAATCCATATATATAATTATGACGGAGTTATACCCGAACGTACATACAAATATATAAACATCCGAATTGATAACCTCCTTCTTTTAGAAGTCGGTTAAACAGAAAAAAAATACAGTTACCTTGTCCTTCCTGAATTGTGTTGTTTAACGTGAGTAGTGAGCTGTGACGGCCGCACGAACGATGCGCCGCAGATGTTGCAGGTGTAGTGCGGCACACAACGCTTGGACGGCAGCAGCAGCGGCAACAGCGACAGATACGAGTAGTAGTTCAGGTTCGGCACGTACGATAATATCCGCTTCACCGTCTCTGTAGACACCCTCAGTAACGCCAACAAGCCTAGAGGATCGGTGTTCACAGCTATAGTCATCGCCTTCTGATCCGACGGTGGTCTCTTTTCAAACAGAGACTTCTTATCAGACTTGTTTCTCGCTTTAGACAGAGTGAGAGAATCAGTTACTTCAGTTGATCTCTCTTTCGTCGGAATATCAAATGTTATTTGCAGTGAACAACTCCTGTTGCTACCCATTTTCAGTATTTCTTCGATGTCGCTTTTAGCTTTATCACTCTTTTGAATTTCTTCTAATAATATTTTTTCCATTTTAGAGATACTAGAGTCTCCGAGCTTTTTCAGTTCATTAGGGACAATTTCGGAGATTGTTAAGCTCCTAGAGCTGTTACTGTACTGTACCACATAATCTTCACTATTGTAACTGTAAGGATCGCTGCTATGTCTGTTCAGCATAGTTCGGCTGGTGGTAACAATTTTACATGCTGATACTGCTGCACTTCTTTTGGTTAAAATAGTGTTTCTCCTTGCTTGAATGTCAATCATGATTGAATTCATAGATTTCATTAAACAGTCTATCTTCTCTTCAATAGTGGCTAAAGATTTAATTTTTGTGTCTTCTTCAGATTGTCGGATTTTAGCTTTTAATTTTATAATGTTATCAGTAATTTTTTTAAAGTTTTCTTTAAAACTTTCATTCTTTTGAAGATCAACATCACTGCCCGCGTCATTTTTTAAAGGTTTATGTATTATGCTAGATTTTTCATTAATTTTGCTATCCAAAGCTATTAGTTTATTGGGAACATTTGATTTCTTGTTATTTCGCAAAGATTCATGTTTAGACGGTACATTCACATCCTTATCAAATTTGGTAGCTTCCTGCGGAAATAAAACACCAGCATGCACGTGGCGTTTTAAAGATTTATGTTTTAGGGGTACTAATATATATTGGTTTTGTTCCAAAGTTTCTTCTTGGGCACTTGTTTTTGCTTCCGTGCAATAGGGAAAATACATATTATTATCATCTTGGACAATTTCAGCTTTAGGGACATTTAGCTCCTTGTAGTCTTCTTCGTTAACTAGAGGTAAGTTTGCAGTCTGAATAGATGCAGGTTTGGGTTTTCTCATATGAAGAGGTACAGGAATATGCGGTCTAGTAGCGCCTTGTATATTATCAATCCCATATGCACGGTTGTTATCAACCACTACGCTGTTGCCATGAAAGTACCTACCAGATGGCCTAGTACGCCAGTTGTGATATGCAGGACCTTGCCGTTCTTTATTCAACCTAAGCATACTAGCTTGTGAATAAGTGGGATAGCCAAAACGATCATTATCGTAAATAAACGATCCGACATCTGGTTGTATACTGCTGTCATAATCGTGTGGATATCTGCTGTACGTAGTCGATGGCGTGTAATCATGAGCTCCGTAAATTTCTTCCAGCAAATGCTGACACGGATTTGATTGGTGGCGCCAGTTGAGTCTCATGTTGTAGAAGTCATCGATCATCTCCGGGGTGTTGTGGTCGCCCGGCACGTACTGTGGTGATATCCTACTCGGCTCGTTACTATAATATCTGTGTTTATTCTTCAAATCGTTGATGTAATTGTTCCATGCTTCTCTTTGTTTTTCTCTTTCTCGCTCAATTACTAGTTTCCTCACTATTTTCTGTAACTTTGCGTTTCTTTGCATAGTTCTGTATACGTAATCCTGATTATACATATTCTGTAAAGGACGGCAATAAGTCATTTTCTCACATTGTTCATTTCCGTCTACTACAATATGGTCGCTCATCATCTCGTTAGTAGAGGTTGCTTCATGTCTGTTATTGTCTTGGTTATAATCGTCAAACTTCAACTCATCATCATAACGTGGGGTATTAAACACATTTTTTGAACAAAACGAGTATTGTGTATTGAACGTGTTCGCAGACATGCTCACCATCGGCTGCGCGCGAGGGCTTTGGTTACCTCCACGGTAAGCATCATTCTGTTCTTTCAAGTACACATGTTCGTTGTAGTTGTTGCTCTGCCCGTAATTTTTTAACAATTCATTTACGAGCCCCTTAGAAGACATTTTATTAGTTTCTTGATTCGGCTTATTATCAAAAATATTGATAAACTCTTCATTGTTTCGTTGATTTGGCAGATTATCCCTGACGTCGCCAGCGTTGCCTCCGACTGTATCAAATGGGTTTACGTTTTTAACAAATAGTAGACCTGCGTTGGTTTCGTAATAACGACTGTTGTGTAGATGTTCACAACATTTTCTTGATTTCTCGTCATCTTTCAAATCCATTATTCATGTCACAGAAAATTTATAATGGCCGAATTGTGGCTATGGCATTTTTTTTATTTTGAGAGATGAAAGAAGAAAATAGATCTGTCACGTTTTTGCTCGATGCAAAAAAGTATTAAACTTCCAACCTCTTTGGATACCCTAGCCAACCACGCATACAAAGTACAGTTCAGGACAAAAATCTATCTTTAGAGCCCGCGCCACCACTAAAGTCCGGCAAAAAATTGTGGCACAATTTTTTTTAATGCAATTTTATGCAATGACATAAACACTAGCGCCGCATCTATCGGATTTGAGTGGTGTGGCGCAGACTCCAGGTATGTAGGTACGTAAACTACACAACCTACCATAGCTTTATAGATAGTGCAATCCACGAAGACGCGCCCCACTCCGCTCCGCGCCGTACTAGAGTTCAGCTTACAGTACAGTAATCGCGGAGTGGGGCGCGTCTTCATGGATTGTACTATCAAAATTTATTTTCAAAAAAAATATATATATGCATGTGTTTGGCGGCACCTACGATTTTGATATCTTAAAATTTCTATAGATAGTTTAGTGAGCCGAAAAATTGTTTACCTACCTTTAAATTTTTGCCCTTGAATGTATACAACCTCCAGATGACGAGTCTTTGCTTCAGATAATCTAACAAACACAACCAAACCTTGTTAATAACGTGAGGAATTAACGATAAACTTATGAGTTTAAAGTCTGAAAAATGCTAATAAAGAGGTTTTAGTACAAGTTAATATTGCAGCGCATACAGAACATTATAACGAGGCTGAGGTGTGTGGCCTGACCCTTTGGCTGACAACCCGTAATCACGACCACCCAAATTTTAGCGGAATATTCCTTGTGCCGATGTATGAATGTATGAATTAATTTAGTGGGGTTTATTTGATAGTGTTATTGTGATGATTTCATTGATTTAAATTAAGTCCTTAGTATACCGTATATTAATGTGATCTTGGAATTGATATGCATTTATCGTTATAAATAAAAGTGAGAATATTGTTTTAATTATTTCACCGAACAAATAAAAATAACTACGCCCCGATCACAGCAAAGTCTACATATTTATAACATAACATAAAATCATGCGCATGAGCATGATTATATTTTTTTTTTAAATAAACTCTAAAATGATATAAAACAAATGTTATCAGTTGGTAAACCAACAAAAAGTCATTAAAAACGATCAAAAAGCAATAAAGAATCATTTACGAAGTATCCAAACACATCGAGGGAGAAAACGTAACAAAAACGAAGATTATCGAAAGCACTACAGGCATTATACAATCTATTAAGATAACACATCACCACGAGACAATTTTTTACATTACCTTTTTTTATTAATTTACAAAGATAAAGCATTTTTAGGGTTACTTATTATTTTTCCAGGAGAAAAGAAAGGTTCTTTTCTTTTTTTACTGACATTTTGATGTAGGTAACGGAATATTGTAAAATACATAAAATAGCAATTCATTCGTGTTATTGAGAGTTCACTACAACTGCAATCAATGTTTTATATTTTAAAAGGTGCGAATAAAATGTTGCTGTCCACCCAAGTAGTGATACTTATAATACAATTCATTTATGAAAAAACTTGAAATTAAATAAAATAGTGTACAGAACTCTCAATGTTCCTTCAAGCTCGCTCTCGTCAACTTTTTATCAATTTCCTAAACTTATGTTTGCATTTTTATGAGTTTCTTTACGCGCGTGACACGCCCGCTCTGGTTCGCAGCTTGTCGCGATTATGTTAATCGTCACATAGAATATTCATTGAAAAAAACACACCCTTATACTTTATCTTATATTGTTACTTTTACTGTTCTATTTGACGTGTCCGAGCCTTCATGCCTGCCTGTCATCTGTCGGTGACTCGGGTTTTTTTTCCCCGATTGTTATTGTGTAATGAATATTTAAATTGGGGCACGTTTCGTCTGGATACGACAGTACCTTAGCCCTTAAGTATTTTATCCCTGTTATCCATAACCGTCAAACTTTCCATTGATTTTATTGCCTTTTCAAGCAAATAAACACGCCTTTATTTTATCGGACGTCGGAAAATTTTGAAGTAAAATGGACGGCCTTCATCCTGTATAAAAAATGTCGTACCTGGAGTACCTAGAGCAAATTAAACAACTCCCTAAACTAAACTCCAATACTAGTAATTCAATTGCCCAATTTACTGCGTATACCGCTGAGTAAACAACTTAATAACGTAAAGGGCGTCCTTCAAAGGGGTCACCTTAGAACAGCGGTCTTAATAGCCCACCCTGGAGTACTCCATTCCGGTAACGCTTAGAAAAAACTTCCTTGACAACAAGAATTCACTTATTTGTCTACTATACATTGATCTTTAGCTTCCGTCAAAGATAGGAAGATCTCGATCACAAACAGCGATGTAGACGATGTAAAGTAGATGTGTGACTTTATTGAAAGCTTTTGGTAGGAAATCGTTCGGTCTAGACGACAGTATTAAAAGCAAGGTGAAGGTCGCAGCCCGCTGCGCCATCACTATGGGGATGAATACAAAGTAAGATGATTGTAAATTAACCTCGTATTGAAAAGCGTAATTTCATTTTCATTAGAAATAATTTGTCTTGTAGGAATCTTACAAAAATCTGACTTAGAACCGCGATGATAAGTGGTTCTTGTTGATAAGAAATTTATGAATTTTCAATATTTGATGAGATTTTTCCTGCTTATTTGATTTCCAGGTTTTTATTTCGCTCCCACTAACCTATTATAAGAATTATTAACAAACTTGAAATAAAACTCGAGTACAATAGCATAAACAATATAAGCCAAATACCTCATTACATTCTGAGAACATCAAACTTCATATAAAACTTACCAAAACATTTAAATGAGTTGCATCCAAACATCAAAAAATCTGCCATAAAAATGACAAAACATGCAGGTTGACCAATTAAGCCATCAAGTGGGCAAGTGGGCACTGGTATCGCTCGACAAAGCCGAGCCAAATGGAGCTATCGCCGATAAGATAGCAGTAACGGGCCGCAGTTCCCACGGCGACAGACAATGTGTTTGGATAGATAAAGAATTACTTGAGGAAAATAAAGGAGTTGTGTTTACTTGTGTCATAAATGGCGATATGTGTTGAAAGGTGTTTGTTTTTCAGTGTTAGTTCAACAATTGCAATTATTCAAGCCGAGCCTCGTTTTAATTTTGCAGAGACGTTTGGCCAGTGAACGCAAATAAAATGTTTTATTTGCGTTCACTGCGTTTGGCCCTTCATCTGCCGTTTGTTCACCAGCTTCACTGGATGCTATCATTTTAAGCTCTTGTGCTGCTTCTGTTTCCAAGCCCATATCATGTTCATATTTTTTACATTTGTTAGCCACATTCTATTTCTATACAAAGCTAGTTCGTATCAATAATAACATCCTTACATTAATTTGTTAGTTCTTTCTGTACCGATATATTATCTCCTAAATATTGACTGAGTTTCGAAACTTGTGGCGGAATGTTCCATACATTGATGGTGACGTACCAACAATGGTGCGCCTCTGTGCGTCCACTTTGTACCGCCGACGAGCGTAATCTCCTAAACTTCACATTCCTCACATAAAATCGTGGTGCGAACAAAAAATCTTTGTGATTCCGATTTTACTGAGAAGGGATCTGTAGTTCTGTATGCCTGTTTATTGAAAACTTGGTTATAAAGTTAAAAAAAAAAATTGTTACAAATAAATTCGGTTATAATGGGCTGGAGCTAGATGATATTTGATGATCAGTCGAAACTATCGAGAAAATCTGTCAAACTTGTCTTACCTTCATTTTGCAAATTACATAAATATCTAGCTGTGTGTGATGGGTCTAATTTCAAGAACAAAAATGCTAACAATTGAACTCTGAATTGTAACCTGGAAATTTTCCAAGGGTCATAATCGTTTCTCGCTTCATCGAGCCTAAAAGCATAATCTTAACAAGATCAAGTTGATTCAACCGTCGTCCAAAGAACCCTAATTCCAGCCAGCCGGTGCCAGAAACTCGGTCGCGACACAATAATGCTTACCTATGAATAATAAGATCAAATAAAATATAAAAAAACACTTGGGACTGAAGCACAATCGTACACGCTTGTAGACAAACCATTATATAAATACAATGACATATTGTTGTCCTGCTCTGGCGCTGGGTTATAAAGGTACTCTTTTTATTTTCTGTCTCATTAGCTTAACAAAAGCTGAATTAGCTTTATAGTTTATACTGTTAAAGAGGCTGTTGATTGTGTTTATTTGGTCTGGATTGGTTTCAAGACTTTAAGTCTCTACTAAGGTAGGCTACCAATACTTAGGTAATATGTACCTACTTAAAATGTTTCTTGTTGATGATACATATTTTGATATTGTTTCTACCAGAGCCAGTTTCTAAACTTGACCATTGATCAATGGCAACCTTTTTTTTTATTTCAGAAATGTCTGCTTTCTTTATATATAGTACAAGAATAGTCACAAGTGATGTTTATGCATCATAATTGAAAATCACGTGAAAGTATATCTCGATTTTTTTTTACTGTCACAAATTTTCGTTTTAGCATATCAGTAATTAACTAATTACTTATTTAATTGTACAATCCCTGCATCATGAATTTCAGAACGTTATCAAACCAAGTAATTCAAATTCTTACCTCCAAAATGCACATCGAAAAACAATTAAAATTCCTTTGAGAACTCGGCAAGGTCACATGCCTGGCATACCCTTAGAAACAAGTCCTGATTCAAATGGAGCCCCTTCAACATGGCTGCCGACAAAAACATTTATTTCAATATAATTTAAATGGGGTTCTGCGTTACCACGCCCACCGAGATTAGAATACCGATGATTAAGACCAAGCTCAAAGTAATCATATTATTCAAATATCTTGAGAAAAAATGGGCTTATGGATAAACAGATCTAGATGATTACTGAAGAAACTATGAAAACATAACATCAAATCATGGACATTTTAAGAAATAAAAATAACAAGACAAGTTTGCTCGAACTTACTTAATAAAACAAAACAAATCAAACAGATTTCGTTTATACACAGTACAGTGGAAAAATCCAAAATTCTCGAGAATGTAGGTAACTAACTTTAAGATCTAAGGACCAGTGTGTACTTAGAAGAGTGTGTAGTAGGTAAATTTATAACACTGGTCCTTATGTTCTTAAAGTAAGTGTATCTATAATTAATTACCCATATTGAGGTTATATTTTCAGCAGATTCTCTTGAATTCTGATAACATTTGTTCAAACGAGCTTACTCTTAAGTGGAGTGCAAAAATTTCGAGAATGTTAATTGAGGGTTAGCTCTCGTGAAATTCCATTATTATTCGAATTATTTGTTTACGACCCTTTGGTCATAAAATAATATTTTGATATTAATGTTTCCTATGCTTTATTGCTGCCTTTAAATAAGAGTACATATTTGGATTTATTCTCTTCATAGCGAATTCTCTTTATTTGACCTAGGGGCATCAAATGGAAATTCGAAGTCCAAAAATTCCCGTAGTAAAAAAATAATAAATCTTGCTCCATAACATTATTCTGAAAGAACTATGCGTTCAAAAGGACCACGCACATTTTCCCCGAACTAAAAGACTCAAAATAAATCAACACTATCTTCCCCACAGATAACAGAAATAAACACCAAACCAATCAATTAGTCAGTCCGTAAAGCCAATTGGATTAGATTCCACAGCCACGACAGAAAAAATGTACAAAAAAGTTAGGAAAGGCGCTATAGCCTCCACTTTTAATTATCGTTTACCGACGCATTGTTTAGCGTGAAAAAAAAGATAAAGAAAATAAAAAAGTTAAAAGAATATAAAGTTGTCGAAGATAGAAGTGATCCATTTGGTGTCAGGACGTAAATCTATCCCTCGAGGTATCTGTTACACTGACTGCCGGAGAAAAAGATAATTATTGACCATCTCTGTTTTTTGATAATTCTAAATTATCTACTAATTGTGTTTTATGAATATTTTTATTACGAATAAACTTAGATTATAAATGATAAAATAACAATGTGTTTTCTAAAAGTTTTGATGCTGTTGTTAACCCTTAAAAATCGTATCGTAGCCGTGTCGTTATAATTGAAATAGCTTGTCTAATAAATTGTAAAGAGAAATTCAAAAAAATGTATTGAAAATTATAAAGAAACATAACTGCTGTTAGCTAGTCGAAGATAAAACCGAAACGAGATCGCTGTTTACCGTAATGAGGTAAACGAATATAAAGTGCCACAAATGGCGCCAGACGAATGGCAGCGTCACTTGGGTTGTCCAAGTGACGCTGCCATTCGTCTCATTCTTATTAAACGAAAATATTGTTTAATCGACATTATAGACGTTAGGTACTTAAAAAGGGTATTGCGGGAAATAAAGTAGGTAATTAGGTATAGAGCATTTCAGTAAATTTATTTCACGTTGTTACAATAGACTTCAACCAAAGTTGCTGCTGCCTTGCAGTTTTACACACGGTTTCAGAATGATCTTATCGGTTTGCTAACAGACTTCCAGAAACCACCACCATCATCATTGGTCTTTTCATCTTTTACGATTTATATTTAGACGGCGTCTTCAGAGCCGCCATCACAATCATACAGCCAGCATCTCGCGCCGTGGCCGTCCCGCGTCCTCTAAACCCGTGATTTCAACAGTTTTTTAGTGTGGCTATCGCGTAGTGGCGGCGATTTCACGGGCGAGCCGTTTCTCACACGCGCTGCAGACCGCCCGCGCCGACCGACCCGTTTTTTTACTACTACGATGGATTGTGATGTCTGTTTTACGATGATAGAACTCGCAGCTTTGATAAAGCTCTTAGGTTGATCGTCTTTCTAGTGATAGAGTTTGTTGTTGATGGATTGGGAATGGCGATGATGACTTGGTAATATTGCGACTTATAACGTTCCATATTCCATAGGATAAATTGGTCCTTCCATTCTTCTATTAAGTGCAAGGCAGAGTTTTAACCATGTAGTTCAATCATCATTCACCATCTGTCAAATATTATATATTATGATCTAAAACTTACCAAGCTGCCACGTTTAGAGCACATCTAAAACTCTCCGATTCGAATAAGACTCCCAAAAAAATGTCACGCAGTAACAACATACCAGTACTTTGATATCGTGCCCGAGGTATACTGCGATACTTCGAGTTGAATGAAACGTAGAATTATCCATTCTAATACCTAATTGCCTAACAACATTGAATCAAGTTTAAGTTTCCAACTCTTAGTTCTCTAGACACGAAAAAATAGGTCTTCTTTGTCAGTAAAACACAACTGTGTTATCAAAACAAAAGGCATTGTTCTGTAATTCCACATCAATCTAAGTACTGAGATTGAGATGTCTTCGCACATAAACTAAAGCAGAATTCCGAATAGGCAGTGTATTTAATGAACCTTTCTGAGTGCGGCTGTTAAGGCGTCACAGAGCCTGGAAGACGCGGCTATAAGGACCAACGATGAACGATGCCACAAACAAAGTGGGCAAACTTCTCGAGTCTCCCACACCGTCTGAAGTACAAACACAAACATATACTTAGCTCTACTGAGGCCGAAGTTAGGAAAACACAATGAAGTGACACGCTTTTATTAAATTCTTTTACTAAACCTCCATAGTAAAAAATACACGGTACAAAATACGTAGACAACTACTCAATCCATGCAAATTAAGAGGATTTAAAGATGCGATTTGGCGTCAATTAATGACCGAATAGGATATTCTTCAAACTGTAAATAGCTAAACATCAAAACATGAATTAAATAATCCTTAGCTTATCTATACCTACAGGAAAAGTTTTTATCCAGTGCGCAAACTTTAACACGTGACTTTACTCATCTACTTTACTAAAAAAAAAAACAGCTGTTCAGTACATTTATGTTCGCATAACTCTTCAAAATGTAGGGAACAGCAGATTTATTTAGTAAAATAGATGAGTAAAGTCACGTGTTAAAGTTTGCGCACTGGATAAAAAAAATTCTTTTTGATCCCGTATAGTAAAAGTTGTTCATAATGTAAAGTCACGTAAGTTTGCGCACTGGATAAAAACTTACCCTGTATTAAACCTAGAGTCTCACTGGTTAGTATAGCCTTCTCCCTTACGCCATATTTTTTGGTCTTTCAATCCGCGCAACACTTAAATAACGTTATGCCTGCACGAGGCTCAAAGTTGCTCAATTTGACGGTAACTTGGTGTTCTACTGACCCCATGGCTTATGGCGTGAAAATACATTTAGTTACTTTATAATAGTTTATAATACCGCATAACATGGCAGCGGTGTCGAATCGCTACTACAATATTAGTTGCCTAGTGCTTAGCGAGAGTTTTAAAAGACGTTTCTTAAAGAATCAAGTGTTTGTTTTTTTGAGCGAATGAACTGGCAATATCTTCTACTTTACAGCATTATACTTTAGTTTCATGAAATTTTTTTTTTTTATGAATTGAAACGCCAAATGATTGTGAAGTTTTAAAGTCCATTAAACTATTGTTCGCTACACTAACGTCATACTTCGGCTTACTCCACAAGGTCTTCAAATGCCCCATCCGTACATGAATCCAAACAACATGGCAGCACATTGTTTGTCAATTTGTTTGTCGAACAATACCGTCCATGAAAATATTGCTCAATACAAAAGCAGCAGTGGTTTTGAAGCAAGCGATGGTGTGACTTTCGTTTGTTACGCCGTCAAAGCGTTAAAACTGTCTGGGGGCACGCTGCAGGTATCTTCGGTTAAAAAATAAGACAAGTGTAGGGCCTTCGCGTGACGCACTTCAGTGCTGTGGGAATTGTGGGAAAGAAGGACTCGAAGATGGGAGTCCGTGGGAGAGAATATGTATGTTGACTTATAAACTTGTAAGGACCAAATAATGTTTCAACTGTACCTCATAATGAGCTAGTTTCATGAAAGCATGATGCGCCAATAGATACCAAATAAACTAGAATAAGGACCGTACGATTATAAAATAAAGTGGAACCTGAGACCAGACCATCAATAAGTATTTCAGGGAACATTTCAATAACAATGAACACCTTAATAAAATAAAATTTAAACTTCAATTAATAGCAGACATTGCTGCTTGTATTTATTGTTAAATGATTTCATATAACACTTCTTGCCTCGTGTTTTACATTACACGGTGAAGCAATGCAACAGTTAAACGCTGTCACAATCTACAACTATCTTCAATATTGCTAATAGAATTACAACAATTAGTGATGCTCTGTTAATAGATCCGCTTTGCTATAAACGTTAAGCACTATATTTTATATCTTGTCGGTGTTTGTAAATCGGACTGGTTTGTCACAATCAGTTTGTGTCTGACTGTGTGGGTCAATCGTTAGCTGTCTTGCCTTATGTGGCAAAATTTTACCTACAAAATCTTAAAAAGATCCCGACACGTATCATTTGCCACTTAATCTTTCTACACCCTGAGAATTATAAAAGCATTATACAAACACGTCATTTCAACTAATATCTTCAAATCTAAAAACAAAGTATCTTGAACCTGAACATCACTTTTTTCCTCACCAATTAACCTCCATGTAGGTGGTCCATCAGTCCAACACCAATATTTGCGATATATTTTACAATCGTCAGTACATCGCACCTTGTAATTAGCTTGCCGAAACTTAGGCCAAGTTTTTACTAGAATGTGGCCAACATTGTCTTTGCTATCCCAGAAAAAATTTTACTTCTTTATGAGAAAGAAAATAAGGTTGGTTTTCGATAGAAAGGTGCGTCTAAGAAGGTAAAGTCTGTATTCATAATTACGAATGATCCACGTCGGCGTCTTTTCAAGTCCAAATCGTTTTTGATGGTCCACGGGGCGGGTCCTATGGTCCTCTGTTTGATTTGGTCCTTGCCGCTTGTATTTTTTAACAAATTAGCGCCGATTAGTTCCCGGCGGGGGTCTATTTCGCCCGTGATGACTTTTTTGATGATGATTGGCCGTTTTTCATGTCATTTGTGTGGTCCTCCTGTATTTGTTTGTTTTTTATTTCGGAGATTCCAATCTAGAGAGGAAAGTGTAACAAGTTATAGTAAGATAATAAGCAACTGTAGTGCGACTTATTTCATTTAAGTAGTAAGTACCATTTATAAAATAAGTTGCACTTCGGTAGCTTATTATTAGCTGCTTAGATTACTTAAACAACTAATTCATATCCCTCTTATTACAAGCAAAAGCAGAGTCAAAAATTAAACATTCACACCTATTAGATATGTGCTTCCAAATCTATTAGGCTGCCTATCCACTGGAGTGGAGAAGAGAGGAGAGGATACTGAGGATAGAATGTATACTCTGCTCCGGAGTTTAGCGGAGTTTAAGATTCTATTGTTTAATATTGGCACAGCTCCGCTCCTCTCCTCTCTTCTCCGCTTCAGTAGACAGGCAGCCTTAAATCCCAACCCGCAATACGGTCTAATATGCACACCGCAGCCCCAACAGGACGTGTGTCGACTGTATTATGAGACAAACAAGCGACAACTATAACACTCGCTTAGCATTCACAGCGTCGAGATGCCCAGCCAGGGAAGTCGCAATTTCCTCAGGCCGACATCTAAATCACTACCGGCCTCATCATCACCGGTTGGAAGCTCCAAGAATCGTAGGTGAACAATGGTCGTCCTGACTCTGACGTCACCTCCGTTTCCGCTCAGCTGACCGTCCGTCCGTCTGTCACGTAGCAGTGAAAGTCAAAGTATTACTCATGGTGCGCATGCGCTGATACATGCGTTAGATCGCTGTTCGGGCTCTATGAATGGGTGGCACCGTTGGGCCGGTGTCCGGACGATGCTGCTTATTATGCGATGTCGTTTGGTAGTTACAACTTACATGCAATTCATTTGATTGTGTGTTACTCGTATGTTATTGAGTTGGTTCTGAGACTGCAAGGAAAGGATCTGCATTTTAATTGGAGTTTGAAATTGTCAATGCCGAAAACCTAACATAACACCTGTAACCCCCTATGAGTTAGGCAGAGATGTCTTATAGTACACCCACATTTCGCCAGTTATATTTAAGTCCCACGTAATAGAGGTCAAGCCTATTGCAGACAACCTATCTTAAGAATTAAGAAATATTTTAAATGAACTACCAGGGTAACCTGGTAAAAAAAAACTGTAATTATGTTCAAATATTTCTAGTTGGACTGAACCCTGTTCTTCTAATTTATCATAAGGTGCATAAGTAATTAAACATCGGCAAACATCGTCCAAAAAATCAATTATCAATATACAACACAGTGATAGCTCATGAAAGTGAAAAATCTACCCCAGAAACTTGAAATAAAAATGGAACAGTACCTACAAAATATGTATATTGACGAGAGCCAAACCATATGTTACCGCAATTCAAAGAAACGGATTGATTGAATGGAAATAGAACGAATCAATCATAGAGTGCAAGGTTGTTGGAATTTCGCCACACTGCGGTGTTTGAGGCGGAGTGCGGACTCGACCGGCGCTGATAGCTTAAAGGTCAGCTGGTAAAATTTACTTTATTGTACTACTGCAATGCATTAAGAGTCGAGGCTGTATGTCTATGTATAATGTTAGATAGAGGAGTCAGTGCTACAGACATTTTTGACACGACTCGTGGTGGCCCAGTGGTAACAGCCGCGACTTACAGTTGTAGCCGTAGGTCGTAGGTTCGAATCCAGACAAGCGCTTTACTTTGTGTAAATTATTTCATCACCACTACTCTAAAACGGTGAAGGAAAACATCGTGAGGAAACCGGCATGTACTAGAACCAAAAATTCGAAGATAATGACATCTGCCTACCCGCACTGGGCCCGCGTGGTGGATTACAGCCTCTCACAGAGAGGAGGCCTGTGTCCTAGAGCAGTGAGAATATTATAGGCTGATTATAATGACAGACATTTTTGTTTACCATCATACATTCAAAACTGATTTAAAGTTATCTGGTGATGGAAACAAAATATCCAGGAAGAAGAGAACATAATGATGATGATATCACAAATCGTACAAAAATAAGACCGTAGGGCCAGATTTGATAGCTATTGCATTTGGTCCTTGCATCTGGAAATTATGACAATGCAAAATTGTTAATTGTACAAATATGAATTGCACACTTTAAATTGAGTGTTTAAATCTAATTTTAAGGTGAGGAAAATACTTTCATTGAAGACTTTCTCCAGCCAATTACCACAACATTCATATAGGTTTAGCAGCCGAGAATTAGGTTAACTTGCGTGGGATTACAATATGACTCTTACATAGACTTAAGAAAATTTCGCAAAACGCTGATGGAGGCTGCAGGTACCTATCGTCAGATGTCTACGTAAAGTGGCAAATTTTAGGGCTCTCCCAAAAAGGAGAAAATTACCACCTCCCTGGGTTTAGCTGCGGTCCCAAGGGAAACAAGTCTGTGAGACATTGGAAGATCTTATCTAAATCCCGTAATATTATACTAGGGGCTTCAAAGTCTACCATTATCCGTTCTGGCGCCGTTTCAAGCTCTGGTTTCCATATAAGGTAGAAAGCAACTAACACATACCTATAGTTAAAAGTTGCTTCCATTGTTAGTAATGATGCTACTTGCCGCTTTTGCTCATCACTTGCACTGACACTAGTTTTAAATCTTCGTTCGCCAAGAAACTTGACTTTTGCTATGTCTTTCTCAAAAGTTAAAAAGCAGCGTAAATATTAGCTATTTAAATAAAACAAAACCTGCATCGGAACCATCGGAGTTTAAAATTTCATTAATAAAGTATCTAAGGCCCGTATTACAGAACCTCACCTAAGACTCAAGTATTCTTTATAAAAGTTTAGTGCCAGTTGATTGCTCGAAACTCGTTTACTTTAATGTTTGAGTCTTGAGTCAGTTTCTGTAATACGGGCTTAAGTTATTTCTCTTTTTGATAGAGCACTGAAAACCTAACTTAACCTTTAACTTTAAATATATCTTAGCTCACAGCTAAGCAATAAGTTCATTATTGCTCAGAAATAGCTATAACTACTACCCCCGCTACCGTTTATGTCTTGCTCTGTGGTAGCGTGGCGGAACAGTGAGTCATGCGCGAGAGCGTCTGGCGGCGCAGACGCATCGCAGTGCGCATAGCACGCCAGGTACTCGGTACTCTGTAGTAATCGTGCCTTGAATCCGCGCCGTGCAGCACATTCCTGACGAAATGTAGCTATCACTGCTCAATGGACGCTATGGATAGCGCTGTGGAGTGTGGATAGAAGCGTTGAACTTTGAGTCTACGCATTTTTATACCAGCGAAAGCGATAAAGCGTCCCTATTTTGTTTTCTAAAATTTTTGTGTAGATATGCAAGGACGACTAAATGGAGTCCAAGTTGGGTTGAAAGGACCAAAAATTACATTGTATATCGGAAAATGGATATACACAATTCAGCATAGAACAACTCACATCTTAATTCAAAGCAGGGACGCATTACTAGCCGACTATTATACTTCTCTCATTTTTGGACTCCCAATTCACAACTTTGCAAGAACCAACCATATTCCTTTATAACTACCGCATCTACCAAACACAGGTGCAATAAAGAGTAAAAAGGCTCTACGATCAGAGAGGCCGACAGTACCAACACAATTACATTAAATATTCGTTCTGAGAAGGTCTACCCGTACGTGCGTAGACCCAGATCTCTGCTTACCTCACACGCGCGAATTTGTGCCCTTTACGACAATGTGCGTGGAATGCGGCAAAGGATTCTTCGTTTTTATTGTATTAAGAATGAAGTTCTATTTTGTGTGGACATTTATTTTGAACTGGTTTATGTAGTGAATAGTTCTGACCGCACACTTTTAAGTCTTGAGGTGCACGTAATAAAATCGCTTGGAAAATCGTTAACAAGATCGTGAAGATGAGTTGGAATACCTATCAAACGTCACTATTATCATTTGGTTACCACAGCTAGGCTAGCATATAGTACCTAACTAGATTTTTTCTCATGCTTCCTGTGTTGTTTTGTATCAACAGTTTTAGGCCTCTAGCACAACAAAACACTATATCCATTTAGCGCTAAATATATTTATATATAAAACCATCTCTGTCATTTTCAATTCGAGTGATTTGTGTTGCACTTGCAAGCAGGCCTTAGACTAGTCTTGGATACGTACAGCGACTCAGCACATTTCCATTCCATAAGAGGGTAGCAAAATATTGCAAATCAACAACCATCACCTTTACCTCTAGAGCTCTTTACGCGTGAATCAGTGCGCCCGCGCATCTAAAACGAACACGATCACAAGGGATGCCGCACCGATGACTTGATACTATTGTTGCCAGCGCCATTTTAGGTTCGATTGCGGTGTGCGTGTACTTCCTACACTAGACGTTCATTCATTATGATAGGTTGGATTTAAATGTCAAATGACGATTTTGAGAAGTGTTGTCAGTGTCACTCATTTTCTCAAAAAGTTAGTCATGCTCCGGTAGTCTAAAGAAAGATGTGACGTTGAATTTAATAGTAACCACAAATGCCTTGATTTCTACCAAGGAAAGGCGTTTTATCACAGCCTCTTTATTAATTCATTTTTAAAGAGTGTGAATGATTGCTATGCAAGTATGCAACCATCACATCACTCAATCATAGTCTACACTCCTGGATAGGGGTCACTTCAAACTCGTCTTGCCACAGAACCTCGTCTAACCAGCCCAATATTCTGCTACAGTTGCATCAAACAAGGATAATTTATGACACTATTTGGGATCAATTTAGGAATATTTTGGTCCTTATACGCTTAGCCGTTGGTCTTTCCATACAAAGAACAATGGTCGTCCTTCTGGCCGAGGTGGCGAGGTGGCTACAAGGTCGCTACTTATGGACAATCATTATAAGTGGAATACATTAGCTGGTCGGAAGTTGGGCCGTTTTCTAATCTTCGTGAATTAGTATGCGGAGGCAATAGGTTGGCGCGTGCCGATATTGTAACAGTAGATATTTTGTTAGTCATAGCTGCTTAAATAGATGGTCGTAACTCTCAAGCGGTTTCTGTAGAATATTTTTTGGTAGCCCCATACAATATGATAGTTTATGATCTGCGTGGTCCTTTTGTGCTGTGTGTGTTGATGACTACTAATATTGGAAGACTCATCCTGTGTCTCCAATTTGCGTGCTTGCCAATCGTGAAGACTATTTTATTGTAATATCCTGTAGGACCGTTTAACCTTAAAAATGTTTTTAAGAGTTCATGCATTTCTAATTTAATTTCATCCCCAAAGTTTTTGGCAGCATACTGTGAGGTGACGAATGTAGGAATTTCTACCCAAACGATTTAAATCCTTTGGGTAAATAAAAATTAATTTCAGTGTTTACTTCTAACATTAAAGCCCTTTTACATATGACATTTCGACTAACCACCATCTTCCTTCCACAGTGTGAGGAGTCGATGTCAGCAGGCGACATGTGCGTCTCAGCGGCACGTGCCGGTCCCTCCGCGCGATGGCATCCTGGCTGCTTCGTCTGCTCCTCGTGCCAGGAACTGCTGGTGGACCTCGTATACTTCTGGAAGGACGGCCGGCTGTACTGTGGACGGCATCATGCGGAGACCCTGAAACCGAGATGTTCGGCTTGTGATGAGGTGAGGATGAATTTGGTTTTTGGGACTTTTTGGATTCGTTTTTGGTCCAGAATTAAACGATGGTTAATTCCCATAATTAAAAACGTTCAACAAATAGTTACGTAGTTCGTATAAATTTGTGATAAATGTATGAAAATTAGACGAATATTTGACAAATTGAAACTATGATTATATTGCTAACGTTCTTAAAAATACGGTAATTGCCCCTCAGATTTACTGAATAAAATTGGACATCAGAAAAAAAAAAATTCAACATAGAAGCAATCATGGACATTTTATCAGTTAGCTTGCATGAACTGAACCCTACGTGAAATGAACTCATTTAACTTACAACTGAGAACAATTACAACGACCATTAATATTCAAAACAAATTGCTTTATCTTATCTTTAATTTACCACAAAACGGCCATTACTTTATTCCCTTGGAACCTGCAACATTATCATAAAATCGCAACGCGGCGCGTGCGCAGACCGCTGACGCAATTGTGCGTGCAGTTGGCAATATCCGCCCAACGGACCGGAAGTAGATAGCATCGGGGTGGGGGGATGCACATCCCCTGTATTATTCAGACATTTCACGGTGGACGCGTCCATACATTGCGGAATTTATGCTGATCGGCCATATGGTTGTGTCAAATTGTGTGGTGGATGTTATGCAGACGACGGATGTACCGTTGCAAGTCATTGTAACACCTTATAGTCAGGCATTTTAACACAGGAACTTAAACATAATGGAGCAGACGCTACTCTACAACTTTTGCAAAAATGTTATATTAGCAACTCTTGAATGTCAGGCAACGCTGTTCTCTAATTCCTTTACTCACTGAAAAGCCTGATCGTCGCAGCTATCGGTACTTAGTGGATTCGGCTACCCAAATCTAGAACAAAAAAGTTTTTACAAAAAAAAAAAACAACCGACTTCCAAAAAAAAACACTACAAAGTGAAAAATAACTTTAATTTCGGAAGTCGGTGTCTTCGGTTTTGTGTTTTCGTTTTTTGCCACCGACTTCCGAAATTAAAGTTATTTTTCACTTTGTAGTGTTTTTTTTTTGAAGTCGGTTGTTTTTTTTTGGTAAAAAGGTTTTATTTTTCACTTTTTAGCTGTGGTACCTACCCCACACACATTCGAATACCACTACCTGCTACCAGTGACAGGAACTTATCATATCATCTACATACTAAGTGGGAAAAAAATACGTATTTTGTGGCTAACTCAAAAATTACCCAAGCAAAGTTAATAATTAAAAATTACCCAAGCAAATTTAATTATATGGGACCAATTTGGAAGCATACCCTTCAAACAAAAAAGAATTTTCATAATCGGTCCATAAATGATGGAGAAATCGGTGGACATACTTAAAAAAAAAAAAAAACACACGCGACGAACATATAACCTCCTCCTTTTTGGAAGTCGGCTAAAAAATATTCTGTGAGGCGCCTCGTACCTACTTCAACTACACATAAAGGCTTGTGCAGACCAGCGCGACACGCGACGCGACACAAAGGCACCGCTCGTCGCGCGACGATTAAAACAGTTTCAAATATCAACAAAAATCAATTCAAACAACAATGAAAACCTTTTAAAAGTTTCCTGTTACAGTAATTTCCTTGAGCACATGCCAAAAAAGGCCGCAGTACGTTTTACATGTTCCGCAAACCACCGCAGGCAATCATATAACTCCGACAAGATTAAGATAACAAACAAAGTAACAGGCCACACTTACGTGCACCCCTAACTCCGGAAAGACTTTGTATTCGTTCGACGTCCTAAAAACTTTGTGGCAACCACCTGAGGGGTGCAACGACCCCTAAGGTCAGACGATTAACAACATTAATCTAAGGCTACATTGACGTCTCCAAAAGGTCCTGAAACTACCTGAAACTATTCTAACTTAACTGATGAGTTTCTTGCGGTACTTCTTCTTCTCAGCACCCTGGGAAGTGATGAAAGGCGTTTTGCGGGCTGTTTCTCAGCCTAAGAATAAATTATGTTTTATTTGAAGCATATCATTAAATTCACAGGCGCGCGAAAAATGAAATATTAACTGGAGTAGTTACAGAAAGATGACGGCGCCTTTTGTCGCTACAAAAGCCCATTCACTTGGCGTAGGACAGAGCCGTGTAGAGAGCGCACATGGCGAGAATTGCCCATCGGCGCGCGGCGATGCCAATCAGTCATGAAGATCATGGTCAGCGTAAACAAACTCTGTTCAAGTTACATTCTTACGCAATCACTCACTAAAGGGAATTAGTAACACATTCACCACATATTTCAACAATTATTGTTTCATTATTAAAATTGAAAAATCATCGACAAAAATTGAGTCAGGGAAAAGTTTTAAAATTAACATCAATTGCCAAATGGAAAACATCTTTAAGGTGATCTAAGGTAATTATAATTTCTCATTTCAGTATTCAAATAATCAAATCAAATTACTAAATTTCTAAGTAGCACAATAAATTAACATTCACAGGTTCGTTTTCTGATGCATTTGTTTACATTTTCGTCAGATACTTTTGGAACAGACACTACTTTGACACGCAAAAATTACAATACAGGCAACCCTAATGAGCCAATAAGTGCGGTGCTTGGCAAGCCACTACAAACCGCTGCGGTACGCTGCCGGCACGTTACCTCCCCGTCGTCTGCGCCGGAAACGTCCAGACGGCCGGCCGACCGGCCCTCCACACGATACCGCATCTAGGTCGAGGGGAAACATTAGGGGTAAACATTGGGGGAACATTAGGGGTAAACAGGGGTAAACGGGGGAAATCTCATGATCTCGCGCCGATAACCATTACTATGAGCCCCATAAGTAAACTGTGATTGGGGTCAAGCGGCTTTTACTTATGAAATGTAAATATGGGCCACTTTATTGAGTAGGCTTTTTAAATTTTAAAGCATTATTAATGCAAGAAAAGAAATTTGCCTCCGGTAAATTGAATTGTTGTTTGCTATTCGTGTTGTTAGAAGTCAAAAGGAGACTGCTTCCCTGGAAGAGAAAAGGATATCCATTTATCTGCCTGGAACCTGACACCAACCAATTTCATTTCAAATCGACATTAGAAAAATAATTTCAAAATGCGTTCATCGAAGTATAAATTATTGCAAAATAACATAACATAACATCACGCCCTTTTTCCCCGAAGGGTTGGGCAGAGGTGTAGGTACCTATAGTGTCCACATTTCGCCAGTTATGTTTAAGCCCCATGTAATAGTGGGGCGAGCCTATTGCCATCAACCGGGCACAAATAATGCAAACAATAATAATATTGCAAAATATAATGAAGAAATGCTAAAAGTTGCATGTTGCATAATAACTTGTGGTAGGCCATGGGAGACTAGCTCGATGTCTTCATTCGTTTGTAGCTATCTGGTGCAATTAGCGCAAATTATACGGCTACTGGTAATTAATGTGTCTGTACTGTACCCAATCTGCGGCAGTGATTTTAGAAAAAGAGTTAATTTATATAATATAATTTTTATTGCTCTCGGATTAATATAAAAATGTAATAGTTCTTTACTAACATTTCACAGGAGGTAATTTGGATAAGTGTGGGTTCCATCAAGAAATAGAAAACCCCATCCCTTCCAAGGTGTTTAGAGGATGACACAACAAACGGTGTTCACTAATCGTTGTGTGTTTGTGTCTATTAATTGTAATGATACTAGTGATAGTTAGTAGTTTACACTCCATGTTCAATAATAATGGACATGGACAATAGCTAATTCTTATTATGTGCTATAGTCAAATTAAAGCTGATTACGTGACATTTCATGGGTAAAGAAACTCGTCGTGATGGTGTTCGCTAATGAGACTTAAACACCATAACACAACTAATGAGCACCATAAACCACCATTGATTAATACCCTGCGACATAATCCCATGGAGAAAACCATATAATTCCAGATCAAACACTGAGATAGTACATAATCTAGAAATATTTTATGGCTATTAGTATTTCTCATGTTAGTTTTCCCCGCTGATGGCTATAATTTGTTTATAAAAAATGCCTGCGTGTTGCCTTATCTAAATCAGTTAAAAACTTTATTTATTTTACTGACTCAAAAATTCGTGACGGTTTTATATAAAAAAATCAGATTTTTTCGTATGGTAACATTTTTAGGGTACAAAGCGTAGTTTTATCGCCCCCAATCATTAAAAGGTTGAATTTATTTCTTTTATTTCTCTTACAAGTATTAGAATAATTGGTCGTCACGAATTTTTGAGCAAACTGGTAAAATTAAATTCTTTTCTTTTGTAAAACATTATTTGTAGTTAAAATTTCGATCCTGTTTTTCTACTAATTTGCATAAATAACATTCTAAATTATGTGTTATTCAAAACTAATTTTCAGTAACAAGGTAAAATTCTAAGTTAAAGGCTCCTACAAACAGGCGCGACACAGACGCGACATAAAGTCACCGCTCGTCGGGCAAACGAGCGGTGTCTTTGTGTCGCGTCGCGTATCGCGCCTGTTTCTAGGAGCCTTAAATATTTTGTTCTCATTGATGTTTATAATTATTTGTCACGAAAATTCCCAGAAATTATTACGAATATTTTACGTCCGTTAATTCTTTAAATTACTATACAGATGTCGTTTACTGTGTGACTTTTACTTAGTTTTCAAAAACCCAATCTAGGCTTGATTGAAACGAATTAATTATTGTAAGTCTTGGTCGAAAATCGTAAGAGTACATACAAAAATTAAGATCTCTACGAATCAACCACAAGGCTTGTATGCACTGTCGCACATCAAATAATATGCAAATAATACAGCCTGGTTATTACAATGTAGGTACAGGTATCATAATGGAGAACTTAACCGTCCGCCCGGTGATTAAAAAAGTAATTTCTTAATTTTACATAATTACTATATGTTTTAGAACCTTTGAACAAAAGACTAGAAATACCTACCATTTTAACGCGAATGCGTAACTCGCGATGTGTGACTCTCATTACTAATCATGGGCCAGCTAATTACGGCATGAACCCATAATTGCCAACTTACAACCCCCATAGGTATATGTATAGTAGCATGTATCGAATTAAATCAGGTAACATGCAGATCTCGATTAGCACAAAGCGGTGCACTCAATAACGATAGGTTACTGGCCATGCAAGCATGGTCCCATGGCATACCATGGCGGTGGCTACTGGTTTATGTGCTGGTAGCACGCGAGAGCCACTGCGACCATCACTGATAGGACTGAATTACTGATTGAGTTGTCAGTGACGCTCGTGTGAACTTTACTTTAGTACTCGTAGTTGCAAACTGATCACACACGAATGGTTATTCTTGTTTAGTAGTAGCAAATTAATTTTATTTTTATTAATTGTCATTGATTGGTTTGATTTTTTATTGAATCTTTCCACTATTTATTACTTCGATTGAATTTGAAATAGTTCGCATTGAGTTCGGGACATTTGTATTTTAAATTAAACAAAAGACACATCAAAGCTGCAAATACCACCAGAAACTATTTTCGCCACTAAATACCGCCATTCCGCGACAATGTAAATTGAGCCTTATCTCTAAAAGCGATATTTTAAAGACAACCTTTGGATGTATCTTAACTTGAAAATTCCCGATACCTTTAAATTCGGACCTACCGTATTCTGAATCAAAAGTTATGTCACAAAGCCCACTGCTAGCAAATACCACCATTACTTATTTACTTTTACTCCACCTCACTTTAAATAATTCCACCGAGTCAAAAAAATTGTCCCCTAAATTGGAAAACCATTCTTCCATTTTTCAGCCTGGAAATGTTTAGTAACCCACTTCTGTCTCCATAAAGCCACATTTCTCGTAGCAACAATCTACATTTACTGCCGCCTGCACCCAAGTTTCAGTTATATCATGCGCCGCTGCAGTAAGCCTGAAGGCCCTGAAACGTTGCAAGTTAATATATTAGGCTGCAATGTCAAGAGTGCGGCAATGCAGATCACCTTGTATTTACGTGCTGTACACGTAGGTAATGGTAACATTATAGTTTTGGCCCTGACTTTGGTTACATTTACATAAAAATAGAATACAATAGAATACTCTTTATAATGAACACCATACAAATTACAGATATAAATGTAAAAAAAAATACATTGGGTGGTCTTGTCGGTTGTCGATAAATAGTACACAATACAGGGTGGCAAGGACAGCGACGCGAAAACTGTTACCATGGATTCAGTACATGATTCTGGAAATTTCAACGCAGGGGGCGTTGAAATTTTAAGACGATTATTTTTTTAAACAGCTCTACCATACATTTTGACCGCGTAAGTAATGCACTTTTTTGATACAAAAAATATTTATGCTAACTTTCCATATATGTAGTTGTCATATTCAGTCAATTCCGCAATCTGGCGAGGCTATATAAGTGCACAGCGATGCATTTTACATAAACCAACTTCAAGCCAATGAAGTTATGCTTTTACTTATTTGATGCAAATTTAACTTGGTTTATGGTTATATTCAATTAAGTACAGTTTTTTTTTTTAATAAACTAGCTGCGCCCCGCGGTTTCACCCCCATAAGTCTGTCTACCCAATTTCATTCAAATCCGTTCAACCGTTTAATCGTCAAAGCGTAACAAATAAACAAACAAACTCAATTTCGCATTTATAATATTAGTTAGGATTACTATTGCAATCTCACAAAATTCGTCGTCCATCAGCTGGAAGCAAATATTTAGTTAAAAGTTTTCCCTTACTGTAACATAACATAACATCACGCCTGTATTCCGCGAAGGGTTAGGCAGAGGTAAGTCCCATGTAGGGGGCTTACGTTTCTCTCCAATAAATGCCAAACCCCTTGACATACTACATAATAATGTTCTGTGCATACTAAATCAACTTACGTAGCCACATGACTACATGTCGAGTTCTCTTGCATGCCATTAACTTAAAAGTTACACAATTTATCAAACAGATCCTTGTCACAGGTTGCGTAACTACAAAGACATGATCAACATACACTCACCTAGATAATACGTGGTCTAAGTAATATCGATGATTCACCGCCAGATGTCGATCGACCTTAGTCACATGTTATATATCGATAAACAAAGCACAACACTAGTCATAACATGATAGTGGTTCCCATAACATCGTAGGACATGTGACGACTTGATAGATCCTGAAAAAGAACGATCCTGAAAACGAAGAAACTCATAGTTTTGGGTCCATTTACATAAATTTTGAGGATGCTTACGTATTCAGATTAGTCTATTTAATATTACGTCTTAAATAGAATATAACGTTGAATTACAAGTCTGAAGTCATTCTACATAGTAAGTAGCTAAAGTATGAAGATCTTTTTCTTATTTATCCGCAAGACCAAAAATTATTTCCGTCCTGGTTCAATGTTCATCAATTTCACCAGGAAAAAAATCATTTCTGACCTACCTACTATGCCGAAACTCTTCATCTTTTAAATAAAACCTAATAAGAAACAGATAGGTATCTTACCATAGTTCAAAATTAAATATACGCAACCAACATCAATAAAAATACAAAAAACCGCTCAGCAAAACATCATAAAAGCTAATTCACATTTCAAGCTCACAAAACATAGATACTACAATAGTAATTCGACGCCCTACTAGTAGCACCGTAGTACGAGCAACAATAAAACGGTTGCTAGTGATAACATCGCTGATAACTCGGCTCCCAGGCTCCCAGTGCTGGGAGCCACGTGACCTGGCTCCCTGCCTATCTGCCAAGATTGTCCCACGGGGAATGGCTACTGTCTACTTCGAATTAGGCTACGAGTTGCTATGGAGATTTTTGCAGAAAAATTTACTATGTATTTTATTGTTCTTGATATATATGTTTTGCGTATAAACAAGCACATTTTTAGAACAACAATATTAAAAAGTAACTACTACACTTACAAATGATTTTAAAGCGTTAAATAATACAACTTAATACAAAAGGTTTCAGCAAAGTGGAATGAACTTATTAATTATATCATTAACAACAGAATTTATAACTTCACAAATAACTTTTTATTTTGTTGTTTTATTTAATAAAAAATATGACTACGTCAAAAATAACTGTAAACTAACAAAACGTGTGTATTGTAGAAGCACAGTTCGATGTCATTGATAACAATCAACGGTTATATCAGCACTGAATAAATCATAAGTATAATAAAATCACACGGATTTAACAAAATGTTAAACTCTTTGATGGAAAAACAGCATGGAATTGAAGCACAACCCACAATTTTAAATACTATAAGTTTCATGTAAAACACTGATCATCTTTACCTGTGTTATTAATAATAATTAGAGCATAGGTTATGCTCAAATATTGGTAGATGACAAATTAACGATATTAAAAGACAATGATTACCTAACGACTAAACTTTCCAAAGGGTTAAATAATCCTTAACACGTACCTATATAAGCTTACCAGACAATGCATTCCTTCTTACATCAGATACAGCAATAACCCAATTCACCCGTCATTGCACCACCTTGAAAAAACAGAAACACGGAACAGATCTGAACATCGAACAATCGCAGTCCAGCATGGCGGCGCGCGGCGAGCATTCACGACACAGAATACCGTTTCTGAAATATTAATAATGAGTGAATAGTCCACTAATGATCATGAACAAAATATAACTCGCGACCGTGGGAGCCGCTCCCATGCCATTGTCGCGAACCAACTTTCTTGGGGTCGTCAGCACCGGCTAGCACTATGAATAATAATGCCTAATTAAACCGTGTTTATCCAGATAATTAATTAAATTGAACCGGTTTACTAAAATATTGTGCAATTGAATATTTGTGACGGTGACATCCGAGTGCATGTGTGATGAGGATGTAGGACAGGCTGTTGCACTTGTAATTAATTCATGTTCACTGCTTACTGTAAGCCGACCAACATATATATGTAACCTCTTGTCTGGTCTCTCTGCTACGAAGTTATTCATAATCACAATATGGTAAATGGCTAAAAGTTCGTTGGCTTTGACGACACTGTGGAATACTGTAGATGTTCTAAAGAATATTCGTCGAAACACAACATAGCCCAGGTTCCAGAGCAAGCAAGTTTCTGCCGAGCTTTTCCCAAATATAATTTATTTGTCCAAAATTGCACTTCTAACCATATTCCTCTTTGTCCCCAGATAATCTTAGCAGACGAATGCACGGAAGCAGAAGGTCGCGCGTGGCACATGAAGCACTTCGCCTGCGCCGAGTGCGCGCGCCAGCTTGGCGGGCAGCGGTACATCATGCGCGAGGCCCGCCCCTACTGCCTGCCCTGCTTCGACAACTGCTTCGCCGAATACTGCGACGCCTGCGGGGAACCCATTGGCGTCGACCAAGGACAAATGTCTCACGAAGGACAGCACTGGCACGCCACAGAACGATGCTTCGCCTGCCATACCTGCAGAGCAAGCTTATTAGGCAGACCCTTCTTGCCAAGAAAAGGAGCGATATACTGCTCTATAGCGTGTTCCAAAGGTGAGCCGCCCACGCCGTCAGATTCCTCAGGACCTGGACCCAGACCGCAACGTGTGCCAAAGCCCAGAAGAATGCCATCACCTAAGTCCCCACCTAGATCACCGCATAGAGAACCCTCGCCTCATAATATAGACGCGGATTCAGAGCCGAGCGAGTCGCTGATACGTGAGTCTCCTCCTCCCCCTCATCCACCACCACCGCCGCATGCTTGCCTCAGTCTCGACAGAGCACTAGCAGACCTACGACTAGAACAGTCTATGACGGAGCATCAGATACAGCCCACACCGACGTCTGATGACCATAAAGACGAGTCACCCGACGACTGGAAGCCTCCGCACCCCGTTGAAGCGCAGGCAGTCGTCACCCCAGGCCACTCTTCATCAATGCCTGAACTAACATTAGTGGACGGTAATAAGTCGCCGCGGAAACCGAGAGGAGGACGGACGGTGAGGTTTTGCGGAGATGACAACGAAGCGTTTGAGCCCGACGAGCTGCCGCGGAAAGAGAAGGTGAGAGACGCAGACGCCAGCAGCTACTGCAGCACGTGTTCCTCATCATCATCGTCAGCAGAGTCCTACACACTCCCCACGAGGCGAGCGTACGGCGGCGTGCGCATCTCGTACGTGCCCAACGATGCCGTCGCCTGCGCCAAGAGAGAACGACAGAGAAAGAACGCTCAACACGACAAGAACTGCATCATCTCGTGATCCTGGCTCTTCGTAGTGCCTCCCCCCTCCTAGAGAACCGACCTCCGATGTACAAGACTGACTTTTTGATAGATTGTTGTAGCCCCCACGCCATAGTATTGTTAGATAGATTACAAAAAGTCTTCCTTAGCTGCTTTGATATCTTGCCACGGGCCTGCTGCAAAACGCGCATAAGTCGCGAATAATAGAAACCAGGTGCACAACGCGTGAGCGGCTGATCATGTTGTGACGTACAGAATGTAATAATAGTTATCTATATAAAAGGCTTAAATTGTAAAGGGTTTGGACAAATTTATGTTCGTACTAGTAATTTGGGATTAATCGGTTTAAAATGAGACGGTTTCATTCATTTGTAACACCTTTGCTGTTTTTATTTTGTAATGGATATTTTTACCTTGCCATTCACCGCGCATGAAACCAAATGTTGGTTGTAAATTTAAAAAAATATGCGCAAACTTTGTAGTTTTATAAAGGGGCCTAAAGTTAAGTTGATATAACGACGTCAGCTTTAAATTATTTCTGATTTAATATAATGCGTAGACATATCGAATGCTTTCTGTAGTTTATTCATGTTCATAAAATGATTAATTTAAGACATATCCCACTTTGCCACTTAGCTGCTAGCTCGCTGTAAGTGTAACCGTAAGTTAGAAATAAGAGATTATTGTAAAATACAAGTACAAATATACAAGTTATTTTGTATTACAGTTTTATACTTTTGGAATGTGTTCAGAGTGTAGATAAGAAGCAATGTAGGAGATTTAAGAGTTGTAAGAATCTTGTGTTATGGCGATAGTCTTGACAAAGTCAATGTAAACTAACACCACTGGCTATAGGAATAACTATCATATTTTTCATACCTACTGTTCTTTCCCGATGAGAGAGCCAGATTTTAAGACAGCCTTCCTAGTAATCACTAGTACCTACATTAAATTAAATTCCTTAAGCTGGTCGTTCATATAAAAACGGAAACAGAAAAAAATATTGTAGGCAACATTTCATGAATGGCTTCTATGAATGTCATGAATAATTTCACATTACTCTTAGTTTATCCATATCATACTCGGCCACAATAATTATTGTACTAGATGTTATTTCAATGTTCTTTCCTAATGACATAAATACTCAGATTCAAAGAGAATGCTCATAAACTTGCATTTGTTCCAAAAATGTGTATTTAATATTAAAAGTAGGCGATAGTTTTATACGAGAACCACAAATATTGTACAAATATATCGAAATGTAACAATAAATTAATAATGTACGTAATTTTATAAGTTATTTGTAATAAGAGAAGACGAATAAAATGATTTGGAATAACTTGGTTTTTACTTTGGCAGCCTATTCCAGAACATCTACGATAAGATTGTTATCGACCACGCGAAGTTTCTTTAAGCTGACAGACTGGCAACCGGCCAGGAATAAGTTATAAAGGAAAATGTGGAAGTCTTAAACCATTTTGTAGCACGATACTGGCACGATACAATTATTTAACTGTATCGCTTCAACAGTGTTAACGACAGGGGTGTTACTGATCGGGAATATTCGCAACAAGTTACTAGTCCATCCAATGAATTACATTTAATTCTGGTTAGTTATAAAATATGGCTCCAATTCCTTTGATTGAGTTCCGGAGCCAACATGGAAGCTCTAAATAAATAACTTGCAACCAATCCCGCCGTCCAGCATATTTCTAGAGTGGGTGCCTCAACTTGTTAGGATAACCTTGTATGTAGATGATTTGACTACCTGGTTGGTCTAGTGGTCGCAAGCACTACTGCTGAGCATGAGGTCCTGGGCTCCATTCCCAGGTCGGGCAATGCGGTATCGGGTTTTACCATCAGGAATTTCTCAGTAACAGGCCGGAGGATCTGTGCCCGGTTGATGGCAATGGACTCGGACCCTATTTAACATGGGACTTAAACATAACTGGCGGAATGTGGGTTAGGTACACCTCTGTCTAACCCGTCGCGGATTACAAGAGCGATGTTATGTGTATGAATAAGTAGGTATATGACTTGACGAAAGCTCTACATTCGTTACAAAAGGCACAGACTTAATTCCCGGGATGACCGCTGACAATTCCCAAATTCTGGACACCTTTCACAACTATCCCTGTGTCCACAGACACAGTGCATATCCTGGAGCGATCAGTGAAAGTGTGCACTAACAATATCGACACAGTGAGCTATGTGGGAAAACGCCACCACCGCCACAATGCATGTGACGACGGGAAACACATTGTCTTAGAAAAAGTTATCGCACTGATCCGACGATAGAAATATTTAGATTTGATGTCTGATTGAGTATCTGTCTTACTGTTTCATTCCTATGGAAATGTGGAGCTTCCATATTTGTTTGGATTGGAAACTATGCAGAGAATAATGTATCATTTTCAAACCACTACAAGCCGTAAAATGGTCCTACAATATACGACATTCTTTACTGTTTCTCACTAATCATATGCAAGCTTTCCGAAAAACTTTGTCGTCGATCCAATGAATATTAAAGGAAACACAATGCATCAACTTAATCATCCTCCTGTCCTTTTATTTGGGGTTGGAACAGAATAGAATGACTTCTTCCATCAGGCGCGGTCCGAGGGGGGGGGGGGGTCCTGGGGGTCATGACCCCCCCCCCCCCAAATCTTTCACGCTGTCGGCAGCCTTAATGATTTACTTGTATTACTAACTTTTAAAACTGTACTACAACCACGGGTTACAATTTCAGGCTCGCTTCCCTCGCTCAACGCGCGCCTTCTCATTCTCTTAATTCTTAAGCTTTTCTTCATAAGTCGACATAGCAACAAATTTCTAGTTCTTTTTGAATAATCAAAAGAAAATCTAACCTATCCGAGAGTGTGCAAAATTTTCGAGCTCACTTCGCTCGCTTTTGCATTCTGCATTCAGTTCAAAAGTTCTTAGAATTAAAAATATCTAACACAATCTAACCTAACCAAGGCTGGTTGATCAAAAAGTGCTGCTACTGCGACTAATTTGCCCGCAACTACAGCCCCCCCCCCCCCCCCCCAATGTAAAAACTGCGTCCCTGAATAGCATAAGTAATGTGGACCTGGAGATATTATTATATGCACAAAAATATTCCTCGGCACCCATGGTGACCCCCCCAAAATCTTCGGCTGCGACCGCGCCTGTCTTCCATACATCTCAGCCTTCAACTGTCTCTTGCCAGCTCAAAGGTCTTTTCTTATAAAAGGAAGGAACGGGTATTAATCCCCATGCTAACTAGGTACCTACTGCATTCTGACGATTTCAGATCTTTAAAGTCCGTGTTTTCTTACGATGCTTTATTTGAACGAGTCAGCTGTTAGATAAATTAAGGTTTCCTTCCAGAGCATAAAAATTATAAACGAAGCAGCTACACGGTAAGGGCACCCCCGTGGATTACGGACCTCGGCTTAGGGCGTCGCTGGGAGAGAGCAGCAAGGGACCATCTGTATCGGATCAAAAATTCCCTTAAACCGTACACAAGATAGAAAAACTTGAATTAATATATTTCCTGTCAAATAATATTTTCTATCCAGCGCTTGAACGACCTGCATTCATTCGTGTCGTCATTTCCTCTTTCCCAGCAATGAAAGAAATAAATGTACTGATATCAGATTGAAGTTTCAATGTGGTTATAGATTAACAGATAGTACCTTGTCATGTGTGTGATTTATATTACGAGCATCTTAAATAACTATATAGTAAATGAATGCAGTGAATAGCTTCCATATGAGCTTGTTAGGAATATTTTAGATTATTTCACGCCATAAATACCAACTAAAAGAAGAGTGCCTAATTAATGGATAAGCGTTAAGGTCTTATAGCACAATTAGACACACAGGTTTATTGCTACAATGGAACCCGTCAGGGTGATAGTTTTTTATGTAAAGATGAGCACAAGATTTCAAGACCAATATTCTGAGTAGGTAAGTCGTGTGAAAAGAAAGGAGGTCTAAAACAATACAAATCTTTGGCTGAACTAGTTAGAAGGGACTTTCCCTACATTTTTCAGACAAAGTAAAAACTAAAAACCCTCTCTATCTAAAGATGAATCCTCAAAAACGCGTACAAGCATTACAAACTCAATTATGTCCTCCAAACTACTCGCAACAGATAAAGAACTCTCGAGGGAACTATAAAAAGTTTTCAACTAAACACGACGACGACGACATAAACCTCAAACAGGAATCAAACTCTCTACAACTTCGCTAACTGCCAGTGTACAGTTTTTCGCCGAAACTTTGGCCGACACTAGCCGACACATCGCGCTTGGCAGACAGACATGGCCGACAGAGTCTTTGCTACGATGTTTTCATACGTAAGATTGTATACAGAGTGCTTGTATTCATTTCTAAGTTCTTACAGCTTTCTTACGAAAACAGGATGCAGCACACGAAGACTGGAGACAAGAGAGGTACCTTGTAAGGTAAGATTGACTCGGAGGTAGAATAGAATGAATGGTAAACAAGAATAATGATAACACGAGCAACTTAAGGTAGCAAAAGCTTCTATCCGAATTATGGCAGAATACTTTTCTTTGAAAGTATGACAGTCCCCAACTTATGTAATCAGGATGTTTCAGAATGGTTATTCAGGTATGATCATAGAATACTAGAAGAACTAGTTGTAGGAAAACAAAACGATAAACGATGAGCTACACAAATGATTGCTACAAAACATAAATTTGCTATAACAATGAAAAGAGTAATGAGTCATAAAACAAACATTCAACTATCAATCCACCCTGTATACGAGCCTATTACATCCAGACTTTTCACAACAAGTAGGCACAGACGACACAATGCTAGACCTAGCAGTGCATCAGACAGATGCCCTTGCCAAGGCTACGAGACTATTAAAACGGCTAGACAGACTAAACGAGACATCATTCCAGTTCCTTATACACTACTATATCACATTATACTGGAAGATTTTGGTAAGTTGTAAAATGACAATTTTTAAGACTGATTTTAAGTAGGTAAAGTTTACCACGGTACCAATTACGAAGGGTGATTTTCAAATGGGAAACCGAGGCCTCTTTGGCCTGTCGATGTGCTGGTAACAGCCGCTTAGAAAGCATATACGAGTATGGAAAGAGCGACACGTTATTAGTGAGAGATAGCGCCTTTGACTACAATTCTACACCTACCTACTATGTATTTGAAATATAGTAGGAAGAAGCAAAGTTTCCGTGTAGGTTTCGAAACAGGCTGTCAAGTTTGGAAGTCACTTCTATTTATGATCTATCTAAATGCATTGCTGTCAGGTTAAAAAACAGTCATCTGCATAGGTATCGAAAACCTGCAGTTAGAAACATCATTTTCGAAAATCAACCCCGTAGCGTTATCTCGTAGTAGGTGCTACGAGGAACTACGATATTTCCAGCTGTAAATCTAGATTTTTTTCATGTGCTCTGTTTGCAAACCAACTTTCATTTCATAATTAAATAAAAGTAAAATATTAAAAGGGGCATTTTGTATAAAAAAATAACCCTCATTTACAAACTGACAATACATTTCCAATAACCTGTCTCTATTTAGAAACGCATTACACCCTAACCCTTGCACTGACAACCTTAAAATTGTGACCCCAAGCGAAAATATCAATTAAACATACTTAACCCTGCGCGCGCTCGTTACCCATACATAAGTTGTGTCTCGGTCATTACGACCATTAGGGGTGTATCAACAACTTGATTAATGAACTTCACAGCGGCAAGGGAAGGGTTGACAAAGACTAAAAAGTTGGGTCGTTTTTTCCTGGTATTAGTCATTTTGATGTCAAGGGGCGGTTGGCAAGTAATGTGATGACAAATTGCGTTCTGTTATCCGGAAATTTCTTACCCTTTCGAAGTAATTATTTTGGTAAGTATGTTTGGGTTGACATGGTTAATGTTTGTGGGTTAAAGGATTGCTTGGTTGTTAGGCGATGATAGTTTTAAAGCGAACCAAAACAAGGTACCTTGTAAAGTCAAGGAAATTATTTTTTAAGAAAAGTGACTCCAGCTTTTTCCGTGTACAAATTATGAAATGACAAAATGAAGTAGGGATCTTTTAGTTTGTGCTAAATATATGTATTTTCTTCCTTCTAATACCTACCTATGAAATACAGAACGAATGAAAAATCTTTTTGAGGCTAGTTTCAGAGATTGTTACCGGTGTTATGTTATATAACTCACAACAATATTAATAGTTAAAATTATTTTTCTCCTTTTGTAGTCCAACGTATATTGGAGTTAAATACTTTAAGCACACAAATGTACAGGCGGACTTAATGCCACAGGAATTTTCTACCAGTCAACCTCTGGGCGATGCAGAGGCAAACAGTGATAGGTGCAATTACGAGAATTGAGGAATTAATATGTACCTATTTAAATATGAAGACATACATATACCTACTTAAAAACTAAACATTTTGTGTACGGACTTTATATTAGACTACAAATTAGCTACTTATGCAGCAGATCATAATATGTCCCCAGCCTGCCAGGTGATGCTACTGTTCACTATTCTATACGCGACACACATTTACAATTAAGATAGAGTTAATTTGCTTTGAAGACACCTACTGTTCACAGGTAGTGGTTAATATTCATGAAGAATTAAATAGTACGTGTAAAGATTAAAACAAGACGCCGAGAATAACATCTTATATAGTAAATACTGTCATATTATGTAAACAGATTCAGACAAGGTTTACTTCTTTCTGCAACATTCGATCTTTAGGACCAAGTTCTGACGATAGATGCAGGAATGTTTTTACAACAATTGGGCTTAAAAGGACCGGTAATGTGTCCAGATGCATTACCGCCAGATAAAAAATTGGAAAGATAAAAGATTATAACATCGACGCGTAAACTTTTATTCAGCAGTCGATTTTAGATCGCCCAGGGTAGATATTTTCACAAGAAAAAAACTGCTGTTTCATTCATGTACTATGAAACACCAGTTTTTTTAATAACAGACGAAAAATTTCAACTCTGCTGGGTCCTAGAATCATGTACTAAATTCATGGAAGACTATTAAAAAAAAACTTATCCGTACACAAACTATCAGATCTACAATGTTACTCTTTGTCACCCACACAAGGGTAGTAATAACCCCTCAGTAAGTATTCAGTCGCCAGTGCTCAGTAGTCAGTAATTATAACAATTATTCTGTTGAAAGGTTAATTTTATTTATCTTGATAAAGTCGTTTTGTTTAGCGAATGTAATACGAGTATTAGCTACGACATTAAAAAATAAAGGCTTTTTGTTTTTACTTGTCCAAGTAGAATTCATAACCAAAAAGGTGTTATTACGTCCGAATAAATAAACGGTACCTTTATAGGAACATTCGTGTCTCTGTCTGTCTGTGCGTCTGTCACAACCAATTTCCTCGGAATATAATGGACCGATTAAGTTGAAACTTGGTACACATATGATTTTTTTTTGTATATCGTACTGCTAGCAAAGTATCAAAACGTATCACATAATCAGCCTATAACGTCTCCACTTGGGACACAGGCCTCCTCTCTCTGAGCCGGAGTGAGCCATAATCCACCACGCGGACCCAGTGAGGGTTGGTGGATATCACGTCTTCGATTTTTTTTGGTTTACATGCCAGTTTCCTTACAATGTTTTCGTTCACCGTTTTGAGAGCAGTAGTGGCGAATTAAATACACAAAGTACAGTGCCTGCCTGAGTTCGAACTCACGACCAACACAACTCGTAAGTAATATTGTTTACATTGGTATGGTAGATACATCAACACCTATTCTCAAAGCAACGCTAAACTCCCAAAAATCACAATAATAATTCATAGTGTCTGAGAAGACGACACAGACTTGAATAATTTAAATAATATTTTATTTCTGTAATTTGGTTTGCAAAAGCACTCTGACACGTCAATTACAAGTCATAAAGAAGATGATATTTTAAAACAGGATGAGGTGGGTAATGGATCTTAAACATATTTTCTAAGTTGAGGGATCAGCTGACGTGAACTGGTAGAAATTGCTGCAATTTACAAACAACCCACACTACAAACTATCCCAGCTATAGCAGCAGACTTCCCAACCTCCCCTCTAAATCAGTTCGTCGTCTAATGACTGGCAGTGGAAATCAATAAACAGTTCAGGTGCGCTCGCGCCGCGTGACGACACCTGTGCTTCACGCTCGGCGCGCGGGGGACAGGCAGACTGGTCGACAAATTGCTATGTAATGATGCCGTGGTTTAGGGGTCGGTGGAGAAGGTAGTGGTAGTAAAAACCCTTAAAAAGCTTTAGAGGTTTCTGATTAGTACCGATCTATTGATAAATATTGTTTACGCAAAACGATTCAGCTCACTTATAACCCTTAGAAAGATCCGGATTTCAGTAAATCAGTACCTCCATGGCAAAAAAACAAACCCATTTCACTTGTCTTGTAACATACAAAGAAAGTAACATACATACAAAGAAATACAAAAGATCATGTCAATTATCTTTACTGGTGACCATTTAAGTTAAAACCGTCAGGAACTGTTTTATTTCTTGGGTCCTTTTGTGAAACAGACACACAAAGACTCCGCTTAGTTTTCCGTTTTGGCAATTTTAGTAAAGCAAAAGTACTCAATTATTCTAGACATTGCCAATTGGAGTACTGCTCAGTGGTCGGTTTATAATCATAGGTAGCTTTTACTATAAAGTATTTGTAAAGTAAGAACATTCATTTATTGGTGCACACTTTTCTTTTACAGCCACAGAAAGCTATCAGACGAAAACTCTGAAGTTTTTTCCACAGTGTACTGCCATACTTTACCCAAACTATCATACACTACCTGTACGGAACCACATTATGATTAAATGTTTCAATAACCAGTTGATCAGTTTATTATACTAATTAATTACGAGCATGAAATTAATATTTGGCCGACATTTTAATAAACGTGAACTAATCGATTAAGTTCACATTAATTAAGTTATTAAGTATAACTATTATTGTGCTTAGGTAATCTAGTTTAGATAAGCAGGTACATTTTTAAGCTTAATTTATAGATGACAAATAGATCTTTAAAAACTTGGTTTTTCTGATTCCCTCGCCAGTTTCGACAATTATGGGAGAAAAGTTTTTATTTCACGTGTTTCGTAACGACTTTTTTTTAACTTTTCCTCCTAACAACTTCCCATCTGGTAAAAGCATCAGAACCAAGCAGCGTCTAAACACCGAAACTAGCATTAATTACACAATTATCGTACAACAGTCGAATGTGATAAGTGTTGCATATAAGCGCTCTACATTTTTTGAAACTAGGCGCAACTTCGCACAACTTTCTATGTAGCAATGGACATTGACTCAAGTCAAATTTCTCGTCAAAAACTTCGCTTCAATCAATGGTGAAAACTCACTAGATTAAGAACATCGTGATGCGTACTCATACATAAGCTCCCGCCTTCTTATTAAGGGGGTAGGCAGAAAGTCAAACAAATAGTAGCCCTTTATATTCCTGATTCAGCTATCCTACAAAAAAAAACTAACAGACTAAACATCAAAACGCACTCTTAAATCCTGCTCCACTTTTACCCATCAAATCCGAACTCCAGACATCCACGGGACCCGGTCGATAGTCGTCATTGGCAATAAAGATGTAACGACGGTTGCTATAAAGCAACTGCTTTACGACTGCGATACAGTTATATGATAAGCACACACGTCACCAACTTTCGGCTACGGAGTTTTTGTTTTATGACCGTTCGCTTTGGTCACGCCAGGGAACATGTTCATCCTTTATTATGATGTAGGATTATTGCAGATTTATGGAATAATTGCGCGATAATGCATTACAATTATTAAGTAGAGACATCTGTCTCTTCTAAAGGTTTGCTAAGGATGTTAGGGTGAGCGGTAAACCGTAATGTAACTTTATGCAAACGTCAACGTAATCCGTCTCTGTACCTAACTGCAACCAACCCCTGATCAAATTTTTTTTTAAGGTTTCTAATAATTGGTTCAACTGCATGCTATGGCAAAGCAGCTGGCCCTACTAACTCCTATGCCTGACCAGTGAGTATAGCAGACCAGAGAGACTAGACAAGTTTGGGCCTTCAAGCAGACCAAAGAGAGTACAGGAATTTGGGCCATAAACATATAAACCTCATTTTTGAGACGAGCAAAATGATACTCCCTACACTTTCCTCGTCAATTCAACAATTCACTTCGAAATCAGCAAATCGCCAACTTAGCAACAAGTTCAATTAAAGTAAAAGATTACTTAATTTCATAATGAGCGTACAATCGTAAAATAACACTCATATCGCGTTAGTTTGTTTACAATCGATACGAAGGCGTTACCCTTGCGTAACCCGACACTCTGTGGTCACATCCACGAGTGTAACGGGTTTAGGAACCATTTCCAAGTTCTACTTAGAGTAGTAGTTAATGAAATTAACATTGAATTAATGAAATTGTTTATTGTTTTACAAGTTTACAAACGAAATTACATATAAAATATTTTGAATTCCTACCTAACATCTGTCAAAACAAAACTATTGAGAATTACAGTTTACCAAAAAGTCTATACTAAGCTTACTAGGTAGTATAGACTTTTGACCAAAAACCAAAGATGAACTACTGTTTATTTTTGGTTTTTGGTGAGCTGCTTTTGAAATAATACTTCTTCATACTAGTAGCCACGTTCAAGCTACATATTTCTAAAGTCTCAAGCATATTTTCCGATGTATCGAATCAGGCGAGAAAAATCGTGCTGCCCTTGATAAGTGCAACTTACGAGCAAGAAGCGTAGTCTACCCCTTTTGTAAAATTCCTTTTGATTACAATAACATTAATTGTCAAGTCAAATGACAATGTGAACTTTTCTTACAACTGCCTATTTATTTATCCGTGTAAAGTTATCTATGCTATTGTGCATAGACATGACGTCACAAGAGAACTTCACGCGAGATTCCAAAACAAACTGCATCTTATGCAAGTATCGCGAATGCCTCCGTAGTGAATCATAATAGATAATAAAACAAAGTTCCTGCTGCGTGTGACTGTAAACAGTGTGGAGCCCTGACACAGTACGCAAGGACGCGTGTTAGTGACTCAACTAAGTAAACATTCAATAAACTTGTAGAACCTTACTTTATCTATTTTTTGCGGTGCTAGTCGGTTAAGGCGCGGACTGGCGAATGACAGGTCTTGAGATAGATCTCAAATTCTCTACAGGCCTACAGAAAGCCACTCATTGCACTATAATTATATTTTTAGCACAAGAGCTAAAGGGGTTAACAAGAATATACAATATAGGTATAACCGATTTTTTTTTTAATTTTAACTTGAATTCTCTTTCAAGACAATGCCAAAGCCACACCCCATCACCACCTTTTTTACCTCTCGAAATAATAGGATTAGCTAATTTATAGCTCACAATTTGTAACTCAAATAAACCATTCAGAATTCATTCATAAAAAAATTACCTTTGACATTTGAACGATTAAAGCAAACAGGCCCACACATAGTCTGTGGTGCGTCAGTTCGCGGGAAAGGCCGTGGATTACCGCGAAAACTGCGACATTGAACGTTTGTGAATCATTTCATTCAACGAAATGAACGAACCAAAGTTGGTATGCGGAATGCGTTTTTGATCAGTGCGTTAATAGTTTTTTTTACTTTTATGTAACGAAAGCGGACTCTGTGATTCACTGTCTGACTATTTTTATTTAAAAAAACCGGTGTAAGTTTCTCAGACGTATGGTAAGTACCAAAACATGCACCTGACAACGAAAGGGGCCTCTATTTTGAATCATCATCTATCTAGTAAGTATTTTAACTGGCCTGCCCGAGCCACGTGGGAGTTTCGAACCTAAGCATATTGGAAAGGCTTGACACACAAGCCTTTCCAATATGCTTAGGTGCATTTGCTTCTTTTTTTCTTCTTACTTATTAAATGAAGTACATACTTTAGCATATTCAAGAAGTATCTTAACAGTCCTTCGTTAGGTCATAGATTTTCCACACAAATAAATGACGCAATAGACAGCACTGATTGAAAAATGAATATGTAACAAGGATAAATTTAATGCCAGTAGAATTATTTATTTAAAAAGTATCTGCTCTATAAATAATGCAGTCCCGTTACTTTACTTTGTGTTATTAATACTTATCTGTAAAACACAGACTAAACCACACGCTGACGCGGGTGGCCAAAGGATGCATTCGCTCTTGAAGTTATCATGTGCATTATTATTTTTGTCAAGTTATACAACAGTGCTGCTACTTGCGATATGGAATAATATTGTGATTAAATAAATCTGTAATAATATGTCAATAAAAGTATAAATTTTTCGGTGTTTTAAATAAAAATTCAAGCATCCTCTCATTTTCAGGAATTCAGAGGAGCTTCGTACTGCGCTAGAGTAGAGTGCAACGCATGCAGGGGAAATTGTGTTTGAGAAGCCGTACCTACGTAGTTCGGTAAATGTAGGTGCCTAAATTAAGCAACAAACTTCGCAATATTACTATTAATGTACAGTTGCATGGAAAGTAGGTACGTATTTCCACAGGTACCTAATTACTGAAATGGCAAATATAATGACAGGTTCGACAGACGGCTCACAGCGCGGCGCGACACAGCATGCGTCAAGCATCTGCAGACAGCCTAATTGTTGGGTACAACACTACGAGTGAACGGAATGAAGTAATGAACTGCTGAACTATCCCTCTGTCATTTGGTCCAAAGAGTACTATAGCAAATATACCGCTTTGGTCTTTGTCGATGGTACGACAAAATAGAGGAATATGGAAATACAATGAATAAATGTTTACAATGTAATTAATCATGGAAATTAGTCTTGTTGTAAGGCTGTAAACAAAGTTAACGTGTGTGTATAGTTAAGGACTAAGGAGGTTCTTAGTCTTTAGGGAGGTCTATTAAGTACATACCTTTGCGTACAAACAATGTACTGAACTAAAGCATCTCGAAGAGAACGACGAAAAAGGACGATGAAGTATCCCATGTTAACTGTAAACCCGAAAGTTTACTTAGTTTACACATAAAGGACTTTATTTATCGAGCTCTAAGCCTGGAAGTTGAGCTTAGGAGGGTAGCCTGGCTGTGCTGTGGACATCTTGTCACACATACCTTTATCGAGCTTAGTGACAAAGTACCTCCAAGCAAGGAACTTGCTCACCTCACATTCGAGAGAGGTCTATGTTCTATGGATTGCGATTGTGTTTCGATGATGACTAATTAGTAGATCATCATGAGACGTAAGACGTAAAGCCACACAAATATACCGCAAGTCCGCCATTCCTGCATGTTATTATGAAGTGTTTCCTTCGACGACGTTACCTTTGATCGTGATGCACCTTAAACTGAGGTAACTACCTACTTATAAGTATGTAATTCCCTGAGGTAGCTGTGGGTTTTTCATTTACGTAAAACATCTTAGTGTTATGAATTTATGAGTTATGACTTATTAATTTTGAGAAATTAATCATCTTAATTATGTTGAATAATAAATGACCCACAGATTTATTTATTTATTTATTTTATTTTTTTGGAAAACTTACAGCTAAACAGACACAATGTTATTTTAGCTAGCTGTACTTTTAGTAGTGTTACCATGTATACAACAGAGAACCAGGATATAGTACCACCAACCTACAGCACCTAGAGAACCAATTTTATTTGTATTTTGCAAATCCTGGAAGTAGGAAGCACGGCCTGTTGAAGGAGGCGTAACTGTCAATGGCTCTTACTTTCCGATAGTTGCCGAGCGCCAGTTGACAAGGATTATGCAATCAACGAGAAACAAACGGGTACATAGACGAGTAGTTACATACTTGCAATAAAATGTGAGCTCATCGTCATTTTGGTGACATGGACCTATACGAGATCGCTACAAATCAAGGTGTCTAGTAGGTCACACACGTATACAAAGTTATATAATCCCTAAATAGGTACACTATCTATGTCTTTCCTTTCTTCCCCCCACACATCACACCTTCCACCACTCAGACATCCCCACCAAACTACGCGGAAAATGGAAAATTCCCGGTGAGTCACACGTCTGATAAGGATGTCAAGCACGGGCCAATCATGCAATCATGCGCAATCATCCAATAACTGGTAGGTACGTGCGCGTGCGACGCCGCCGCTCGGTGCTTGGCGCCAATTCACGCTAATTCGCTTTTTGTTCACGATATAGCTCGTTTTGAAGTCTTAAGACACGACAAGTACCTAACTAATATACTATAGTAAGAAGTCTAAATGCCAAAGTGGGTAGAAATGGATACATTGTAGGTATTATAGCTCTTGGATGAAGGTGGAATACTTAACGGTTACTGTTTGTAATAATATCTATTGCTTAACAGCTAGACACTTCTATTTGTACATGCTTTGCAGTGTATAAGTAGGTAAGTTTCCAGTTATAGTAATTGACGGAGACATGATCTATGACAATTGTTAAACAAGTGGGTACTACCTAACTGAGTACCCATATATCTGTGGTACCCATTGATTCGCATGGAGTACTAAAAAATGTTAAAAACTACGGTTATTAGCCTGAAGTCAAATAATCAGCATAAATTCTACTACAAGTTTTTTTTTTTTATCTAAAGATTCTGAAAAGCTCACGTCTGGGATACCCTGAACTTGTTGGTTTAGTGACGTCTGTTAGACACTTCAAGAGATATTGATCTGTTACTACGGTCCATCGGCACTTGTCGCATTTTTTGTTCTGTTTCTTTTATAAACAGATTCGTAACCGAAGAAACCAGCGGAGCCGCATTCGGAAACATAACATCACGCCTTGTTTCCCCGAAGGGTTGTGCAGCAGAGGTGTACCCATAGTACACCCACATTTCGCCAGTTATGTTTAAGTCCCATGTAATAGGGGGCGAGCCTATTGCCATCAATCGGGTACAAATCCAGACTCCGAACTGCTATTGAGAAATTCCAGATAGAAAAACCCAATAACACTTTGCCCGAACGAATCGAACCCAAGACCTTGAGCTCATTCATTCGGAAAATTAGTGCAAATTTCAACAACGTAGTTTCCTATTTGTCTCTGAAATGAGGGAACATCCGAACACACCCTACCATTACAAGAATGTTATCTGCTAGCACCAATAAAAGTTATCGCCCATTACAGAAAACCTATGACGTAACACGTCGTCGGTCACTTCCTGTAACGTGACGTAAATGGTACTTACGTCAACTAATGAGTTTTTCACTTTACGACATCCTAACAAGGAAATCTGTGAATTCCGAGATTTGCTTGAACATTCGAGGAATTTTCCGGCCTTTTGGAACTGTCCACTTTTCATTCATGAATACCTGAATGATATCAGTTACTTCGTAAAGGGTATTATTCTCGTAAAAAAAGTTTTATATTTCTTGGTTTTTAGTGGGTCAGTTTGTAATTTATCTAAGTTACAATAGCCTAATGTCAACTGCTCATCACCTTTCACAAAATATTGGTTTTCCCGATGCAGGGACGTTAATCTTTGAGGAGTTCTCCTTGTACTTTACCACCAGCTCCACTTCTCCATATGCATTGTAACGAGCATAAATTACTTGGCAACCATATTATTAAAGTAATCGAATCGCAACCTGTGGAATACTTAGTATTGACTATTGAGAAGTTCCGGTGGCCATCTGTGGTCTTCATCATCAGTTCCACTTCACCAAATGATGCTTTTCGAGAGCAACTGCACGAGTTACTATAAAAAATACCCAAATTGCTATAGGTGTGCTTATAATATTTGAAGAGCTGCCTTGATTTCTCTGGGATGCCATCATCAGATCCTGGTTTCCTTATCATGGTATCACCCTTGGGATATCTCCTTTCCAACAAAAAAAGAATCATCAAAATCGGCAAGTCATCCGCGAACACACATAAAAAAATATATATATAATATACGGTCGAATTGAGTAATCTCCTCCATTTTTTGAAGTCGGTTAAAAAACAGAGCATTATCTCAATAAAGAAAATTGAAAACCCTTGTACAGAGCTGGGCAAAATACATGCTTTGCTTTAATTAAAATACAAATTACAAAATACTATCTCGCACGTATTTAAAATACGAAATACAAAATATTTTAAGTCGTGTATTTGAAATATAAAATACAGTATTTAAACTATTTTTATTTAAAATACAAAATACAAATTACAAAATACAGTCGGTATTAGGTTATGTAAATAGAATAAAACTAATACAGCCCAGTGTTGCCAACTTTAAAGATTGACATATTTAGCGGTCGCCATTTTGCAGAACGCACCCTAAGATCGCTAAATGTATTTACGTATATATTCAAATGTATTTTGAAGCCTTAGTATTTGGAATACTAACTACAAAATACCTCAGCGTCAGGTATTTGAAATACCAATTACAAATTACATTTTTAAGAAGTGAATTACAAATACTAAATAAGTACGTATTTGTATTTCAATTACGTATTTTAATTACAAGTAATTCAAATACTGCCCAACCCTGCTTGTAGCTAACTAAAGTGAAAACATCACGACAGTCCCGCCCGCCCGGGAAAGGTATAAATAGGCTTCAAAATAATTAATAACTCTTCTGTTGGACCATCAAATAACACACGAATGAAGCTTCTTCTATCAGACTAAACTAAGTAGGTATATCCGGCTGAGAAGTTCAGTAACGATTTTGGAACTATACAATAGGCATGTTAGCCAAAATCATGACTCCTATTGGAAAATGTATAGGAACCGGCCGGAGCCGAAGCTGAACATTTCTTAGATGGCTTCCGATTAAAGGAAATGTTGGCTTCGCACAAGGTAGGTAAACATAAATCCTACGATATATTAAGAGCCTATATTATTTTATATTTAATGAAGATATTGCACGACTTAAATACGAAGCATTAGAGAGTGCTTGGCGAAATATTTGTATTGCCTCCTTTCTGCAACTGTTTTCATTGTTGTGTAACAATGAAAACAGTTGCAGTAGCAGAAGTGTTTCTGCTAGTACACAGAACCTACTTAATTCATATACCATTGTATAGATAATTTTATGACGATTAATTCTGTACTTTCAAAAATTGATTTAATACAGCAAAATAGTTTTAAATTTTTTCCCGTCAATCAAGTGTGAAACCCGAAAACATTGTAGCTTACGAAAACATCAATTAAAGGAGTTTTTTTTTTAATAGTTTCATTTCAGCCATTGGAGGAACCCTATTGAAAATGGCTCTTTTATTCAAAGTAGTTTAATTATAATTAATAAAAAACTAACTAATATAAATATCTATCTATATTTCCAACTTTGACCCTCTTCCGTTGCCTAGCAACCAAGAAAGCAAACCTAAATAGTCTTTGACAGTACGTAAAGATTGCGAGACGAGAAATTTTACCCATATTGATGGGTAAATAAAAAAGCAATCAAAACATACTTCGTGAAAAGTCGTTAAAATATTAAGGCTTGTGCAGACCAGCGTGACACGCGACGCGACACAAAGGCACCGCTCATCGCGCGACAAGCGGTGCCTTTGTGTCGCGTCGTGTGTCGCGCTGGTCTGCACAAGCCTTTATTCTGGTTTTGAATGAGCGTTATGAGGCGGGCACTTTTGGATTTTCCAAAAAATAATAATTATACTGTGTAATAATTATACCTATAGATTTCTATTACGCCTTTTAGGAACAAAGTATATAAGTAGGTACACAACGATAACTCACAAGTGGGTCATTTTCCAATACATCATTATAAAGAGTTGCGTCGTTATGCTTGCGCTGACGCATCACAAGTACGCACCTTATCTATAGCAAGTGACATTAATTTACCACAATTTCGCCATAAATGGACATTATGCTAGGTACCTACGTAAAATTATTAAATCAAAATCGTAGGAACCCGTTCAGTTAGTTACCATTTATGTACATAAAATTATGATTACGTAACGTAGGTAAGTATACCTTCTATATTACCTACGCCTAGTTGATACCTACCTATATAGGTACTAAGTAAAATGACACTATTTTAAGGCTCCCGCAGACAAGCGCGATGCGACGCACGGTGCGACGCGATTCTAATAGAACAATTGCCATAAAGTTTTCATAGAAATTGTTGTACTCACCTGCCTGCGACAGCCTTTATTGGCAATTGACTGCAACTGCCTGACAAATTATGTCGTGTAACAGATAGCGATAAATTGTCACTAACACACCATCATTCGGTAGCATCGTCAGACATTAGCCTATTCCATAAACATTCTAAATGTGAGATCAAAAGTAAAGGGTGGGTGCGTAGGTAATATCTGCTCACTGTACCTATATCTTAAATCTCTTTGTTAGTCTTCGACGGCGGTCCTCTTCTTTCAACCTTCCTTACTAGTAGTTCAGGGTTAAACCCTGATCACAATATTACTAATTAAATGGTTTCAGAGGGTTTAAAAATCTTTTACGATATTTCATTTCTCGAGCCTGTCAGTCAGTAAAGTGACAGTCGTATTATCTATAGTGACCATTGACATATGTATTATTGATGGTAGTATTTTGCGTAGTGAGCGAATGAATGACAGTAAGTTTTTTTTCCAGTTTTTCCAATGTAGATTATTCTGCCAGCAGCGTCATCCCTTCAACTGTCATTAACGAGACACAATAGAATTTTAATTGTTATCCGCCTTAATAAGGCTGCTTAACAGGTGATGAGGTAACTCATCACCTGTTAAGCAGCCTTATTAAGGCAACATCCAATAAAAAAAAAAACATAATTGGTTTTTGAAAAAACACAAAAACACAAAATTTTAAATGTCAAGATTATCGTTACTCCCTACAACACAGACACCACGCACGGGACACAGCATTGTCTAAACGGAAATGTACCTCCATAAACGAAATTTAGTAAGCAGTAGATAATCTTGACATTTTAAACTTAGTCTTTTTTGTGTTTTTTCAAAAACCAATTATGTTTTTTTTTATTGGATGCTGTAGAATGGTATTAGACCATGGTCTGAATAACGTTTGTTCTAGCAAAACTGTGATTCAAATTTCACGGTGTATAGTTTGACCAATACCGCTGTACCGCGCCTTAGGAATACGCGGCGAGGCGGGAGGCAGTGTTGACCAATGAGCGGCGGGCAGGACGCCGTGCGCCGAGATCTTTGACGAATTAGCGGCCTGCACTGCTCCCCCGTCTCGCCGCGCGCCTTCCTAAGGCGCGGTACAGCGGTATTGGTCAAACTATAGTAAAACTTAAAACAGTTCAATTTGAACCGGGGACGATTTAATATGTAATGGAAAAATTATTAATGAAACCGGAAGACGGACTGACTGAGCATTCTGCCCACTATTCTTTTAGGCAAGAGCACTGCGGAATCACATAAAATTATGAATTTACTTAACATTTTACTCTAAATATTCTTACATTATTATTAAGGTAATGGAGAATTAAATAATTGAACAATACATAAGAATAATATTATATAATGATTCACATTTTAATATGGAAAACCACAAACATAATAAATATAATAATTATGGTAGGTACACAATAAGTCCCATGCACGCTGTAATTTTACCTATGTAAATATCTACCTATTAATAGCACATTCATCTGAAGTACCATAGTATGGGGAAACTAGTCCATTCATAACAACTAAAAGGAAAACAACAAATTAATACTAGAAAAGGTCTTTCAAAAACATTGTGAGTGTGTTCAAACCATTTTTGAATTCAGAGTCCCGTTTGCGAAATGTTAAGCTTTAAAGTGGAAAATTTTGTCTTACTTAGGTACCTACTTAGTTTTAATTGAGCTCTGTAGACATGTAGGTACTTATTTATTTAAATTATGTTATTACAACAATTAATATGTAGGCACAAAAATCTTTCAAATCTACCTATCTCAAATTCAAATTCACTTATTACTTGTTACAGGTGGAAAGTCAGTTTTTATAATTATTACAAGGATCGCTGTAACACATCTACTACTTATATGGTATACAATAAGTCCAGCGTAATCCAAAATTTATTTAAACACTAATACTTTTAATAATAAATGATTGTGATTATAATTATGATGATGATAATAATAAAATTATTATTCACTATGCTGTTGCTCGCGACTCCGTCTGCGATCCAGGATTAAAAGTAGCCTATATCCTTCTCCAGCTCATGGTCTACCCATGTGGCAAATTTAATCCAAATTCGTTCAGCCGTTTTAGCGTGAAAGCGTAACAAATAAACAAATAAAGGATTATTTACATTGTATGCCTGTATAAAAAAATCCTACAAAGCGATAAATATTACAACCAACTAAACCAGCTGAAAGTATGTTTATCCCATTCCTAGATAATTTGAAGACAGGTAAGTAAGGTAAATTATTACAACCATAATTTAATTACAAACAGATGTTTTACTTTTTATCTATGGCTAGGCAGAACGGCTTTTGTCCTTTGCATGTTCGTAATTGTTGCACAGGACAAAGTGCATTCAGTCTATATCCCTAACAGATGTCTAAAAAAGGATCTATATCATTGTTAGTATTTTAAGATAAGTAAAGTAGAACAATTAGTTAAAAAATGAAACATGTGACAGTACAGAGACCTGCTAAATAAGGATTACCGTAAGCTACAGGTACCTAATTACTAAATGGGTGCAGATAACAATGTGAAAAGGCGGCAAAATTGTTTTTGTTTAAAAGATTCTGTTCTTAGATTTACGCACAGATGTTTATTTTTATTTTGTTACCCTTTTTTACGAAAATCGCCCGATTGTGTTTACTGGCCTAATATTCTTAAATTTAGCGTTAGTCTTCTTTGCAGCAAGACGCATTTTTATTGCCTGACTAAATGTACCTACTGTAGATACTTAGATAGGTATTGTTTTCTTAAACCTAATCTAAAAAAGTCATGACAATCAATTCGGTCATTCAGACAGCACATCAGCACTTACTGTGATGGTACTAGAGTACTAAGTTATGTAAACATAAAACTATTTAGGTGTGACGTTCTCTAGATTAGCTGTTTTAATGTGAGACAATCCTTTTGTTTGTGTCGCGGGACCGGCCCAAGATAACGCGTGCCGACCGTGGGAAACTCGTGACGCCTTGGAAAACTGACCAGGAATGTCGCCAGTTTGCTGTAATTTCCTACATTCAAAATTAATTTTCCATTGCGTTAACGGACTAGTAACAAAACAGTGGAATTGTAGCGGTTACACCGCCACATACGAACTACGCATCATAGACATGACGTCACACAAATCCTGCATCGCGCAGTTAGAGTTTACCGAGCGATCGACATACATACTTACAAGACACAACACCCGTCTAGTCGGAGGATCCTCCCTTTTCTATGGTGGATGGGTGAACTTTACACCCTGTTCCTCATACCCCTAAATTGGTGACCCCGAGTATGAACGTCAACGCAGCCTTATTAATTATTATCAAAGCAGAGGCATCTCTCAACATCATCATCATATTTCTCTTTAACTCGAAAATGAAGTGGCGCAGTCATTCGGGGATAACGGGAAACCTCGCTTATGTAATTTTAAAGAATTAGTGAAACTGAGAATTATCACACTAAATGACAAAATCCCCAAAATCCCCGAAACGATCAATTGTCAATTTTTACGTGATTGATACACATTGATGCGCAAAATGATCATCTACAAAATGCAATTGAAGCGATTGACAATAAACACACAACACATTGATAATTGCAATTGACATTATTGCAATTGATCGTTTCGGGATCCCTTTACAGATAGATTATTATCACTCTGACTGGAGTCTAATATTGAAGAAATAATTCAGATATGTGTTAACCACCAAAGTCATCGGATTAATCACCAAACAACTGTTATGTGTAACCATTCACCGAATACCTACATATTCAGACTGTTATCTTCTATTTTCAGCAGTATTTGTAATCCGCTCATGACGAATCTAAGCCAATATTTAGGATACCTCTTCGGTAACGAATTATTTTCGCGAATGAGTAACTGAACTGATCAATCACTGCGCAAAAGCATCTTCTCTTCTCAGTCTCTCATTTTATTACGACATATTAATAATCTTCGTGATTCACGGATCTATGTGTAAGTATCAAATGATTTACAAAATGAATAAGAAATCAATTTATCGCTAAATAAAAATACGCAAAAACGTCAGTTATGAACAACTGGTGCAACTATCAATGCAATGCAACTTTATAAATAAAAAAAAATATGTAGAACTGGGTCATTTTATGTCATTTCACTCTTTCCGAAAAACTCCCGAATTACTAATTTGAATGTTCGATTCCCTCATGTGTAAGACTCTGTCATTCCTACAACTACACTATGAATAGTGCCAATTAATTTTCCGGTCAGTAGACATTGTATTTAGAATAACCACATTTTAGTACACTACCGTAAAAGGCATTAACATGAATGAATTCTGTCTCGCTGATTATAGTAGGAGGATATTCAAAAGAGTACAAAGTAGTTTCTTGCAAACATTGATGTCTTATTTATGAATGAACCTTTAAAAAATTATGAATGAAGCTATGAAGGTGCACTGTGCGAACGAACGAAATTTTTTTTTTTTGCTTTTGTAAAAAAGGATTTTTATTTTATGACAAAGGTATTGACACCTGTAGAGGTTTACAGCCTAGTTGGGTAATGTGCATTGTTCATTACGGAATCTGTGAAAATTTTGCAATTGTGAAATAGTTTTTGCGAAAAAAATGTTGTCATACCCGTGCTATCGTGTCAATCCAATACACTGTAACTCGAGTTACAGTGTTTTGCCTTAATTCGATTATTTCGAGGCAGTTACATATCCCTAAAAGCCCTTTTCACGAAATAGGTATTTCTGAGATACAGTGTTTTGGATTGACACGGCAGCGTGAGAAAATTGAGTTTTTGTTTGTAATCTTCTTTTTAATTTCAGAACGTTCATTCAACTCAGTGTTAATTGTTTTTCTAAGATTTCAGCTAGCTAACAAAGACCAGTTGGAATTTAGAAAAATCGCAAATATTTTGAGTTTAATTACTCGAATTAAAGCGTCATTAAAATACTATTCTTGAAAAAAAAGCACAAAAACATTGTGTACAAAAGTTCACGAGAGAGTTCACAAGTAGAAGTCTTAGGTAGGTAATTTATTTACCTAAGTAGATAATAATATAACGTCTTAACACCTCATAATATCCTAGCAAAAAAGTACCTATTGTTTATTTTCCAAACCATTGACTAATGCGTACCTATTCATCAGTGCACTATTTACGCAGTATTAATCCAAGTACGTGCGTACATTGTACTCGGCTCGTGCCCACTTGACCCACATCGCTAGGTACAACCAGCCAGGTCGCCTATAGTCTAGACTAGGCACTAGGCACGCGCTAAATACGAGACGGATTAATATTAATTTCATTAGTTCAGTTCACGCACCATTTTCCCTGACTGGGCCTTAAATGGTAAAGCAATAAGCTAAAGCAAAAAGTTCACATCAGGGCTCTTTCTTCGGGCTCAATACAGTAAGAAAATGGTACTTAAAACACCATCCATTGAGGAAATAAACCCTTGAAAGTTTTGTATTATTTTCCTGCAAAAAAACTTGTGTAAATATGCCTAACACTGCACTAGGTACCTACCATAGATTCTTATATCTATGGTACCTAACCTACCATTAATTCCTATGACAAACTAACGTATATGTGCGTACTTAACCCGTATTAGGACATGTAGAATCATTATTTTTTTTAAACTTAGTGTTGACGTGAGCCTTAGCATATACTGCAAAAAACTATTCTGGGGAAATTACAACCAAAAACCAAGGTGTTTGTTACACTTGGAGCTTGTAGTAGGTACTTATTTAAAAGTTACTAAATCTTAATCTTCTTGTTAAAACTCATTCGGCTCCAAGGACCAATGAGGAAAAACTATTTATTTATTTGCATAATGTACCTACACTCAGTTACAGGCTAGGCTAAAACTTATGAGTACATTACCCTGTTAGGGCGCAGTAAGTATTATACAGCAGCACATTTAACTTATATCTAGGTTAAATATTTGGAAGTTAACATTATATGGCATACCTACAAAATGTAAAATTTTAATTTTAAATAAAAAAATATTTAAAAATGTTGTTATACCCTAATTGCGTAATACACGTTCAAATACAATGTGTTTCGATTTGAAACAGATTTCTAATTCATTGCTTCATAAATTGGAAAAAAATCTGCTCAACAACGTAAATAACGCAATGAATGTTGTTGAACTGTCAAAATGAAACAAATTTGTCACAATCGTTTACGAAAAGTTAAGTTACGCAATTAAGGTACTGGACACCTTCTTTCAACGAATTGCAATATGATTACAAAAAGTTTTGACAGTTCACACATTGTAAATCTATGACTCTTCTCAACAACCCCATATGGGAACAAGCGTGGGAGAGATATCTCGGCAAAAAGTACTCATTTTTCTAATAGTTGACCCTATCGCAACGTTACAATTTGTCAAGATCGACTTAACGCGAAAAAGCTTTCCTTGTAAGAGTTCAGAAAAAAAAAACCACCAGTACCACTGTCATAGCGATATGAATCACTACTACGGGCATCTATAATCACAACATATAATATACCTGGTCGACCGAGATGAAGTAATATTAGAATAATACTGCTTTATGAGCTGGTGATAGGCCCCCTAGTGAAAATAGATAAACATATCGTCCAGGTATACCAAACGTTGTATCACATTCCCGAGGCTGCGAAAATAGAGAAAACGATTTTTTCCAGATATGAGACCTAGCTAGATCGATTTTTCACCCCCATAAACCCCTATATTGCAACATTCATCGAAATCGTTGGAGCCGTTTTCGAGAACGTGATTACAAATATATTTATATACAAATATTGCTCATTTAATAGTAGGTATAGGATAAGTGGTCATACAGCGACAAAGTGGTTCTGTGACAATAGTAACACGTCATCTTTAACTAAATGATAACACATTTCCTTCACTTTGTAAGCAGTTCTAGGAATATAGGAAGAAACTACTTGGAGACTATAGTTAAGGTGGTTTTATACCGGCGAGGCGAGGCGTGGATGGGATGGGCGAGAATTGAAATTACATCACATAACATCACGCCTTGGGCAGAGGTGTCCCTGTAGCAGGTACACCCACATTTCGCCAGTTATGTTGAAGTTAATAGGGGGCAAGTTAAAAAAGGTCTAATGCGAGAGGATGTGTGAGGCGAGAATTGAAATATTTGTTAGTACAATATTGAACTTTATTGCTGTATGAATAGAGTATTTATTTACTCTGTAAAACGAATATACAAATCTCGCACCGGCCATTGAGGACCCGCACGGTCTCTCCGTCAAGCGCTGACTCGCGATGTCTCGCGCTGGCACACGCTAGCACGCGCCGGCTCGCTCCGACCATCGCGAGACATCTCTGCATACTATATTCTCGACTGGCCGGTGCGCCAGACATGGCTGGCCGGGCGACGCGTGATAGCGCAAGCTGGCGCGAGACATCACAAGCCGGCGCGAGACATCGCGAGCCGGCGCGAGACATCGCGAGCCTGCGCGAGACATCGAGAGCCGGCGCGAGGCAGCGCTGGACATCTTTCGGTGTAAAAGGGTAAGCGTGATTTCAATTCTCGCTCATCCCATCCACGCCTCGCCTCGCCGGTATAAAACCACCTTTAGAGTATCACACATTAAAACATCCTTCAAAACCTTCCTAGTAAAGCGAGATTAGTGACTTGCTACATTATCTAAAAGAGGGATTATGAATAACAATTTTAGTCAGCCTTCTTAGGACCATTCCAAACGAATGTAAAGACGATTAGGAAGATATTTGACGTGTGTCACCAGTTTTCAGAGCATCATCTGACAAAAACCTGAGTCCCCTTTTTTTTTGGGTGGGAAATTATCGTATAACTTCTCCCGCTCTGGGTGAAGCTGGAGGGCGTGCCAGACTCTTACTGACTCAAACCCACCCGTGTTCCTTCGGTTGCCCTGTTGCCGGGGGCCACGATCTCCCTTTCGGTTTTCTTCGCACCCCGGCAGGCATCGGCCCTAGCGGACCCCGTCTATTCTGCTGACATCTCTTTGAGGCGCGCGTGGAACACAACGCGCCGTCGACCCGGGCTTGGTCCTTATCGAACGGCGAGCTACCCATTGCTCACCGTCCTCAAGCTCGCGCTTACGGTGGCCGGAAATCGGCCTGCGATTCCCGACGCCTAGGGCGTCTTCTCCTGCGGTGGTTAGGGGCGTGAGGGTGCGAATTTTGCCTCTCCCTCACGCGTTCCGCCTCCTCCTTTGCGAGCATTACTGCTTCGCAGAAGGAGGTGACGGCCTCCCATTTCCTCTCGCTCCGTACCATGGCCTAAACCAGGGCCGGACGCGAGAGATCACCGCCGCCGATCACCTCCATGAGGACACGGCGATGCTCCGCCCAAGCCGGGCAGACCTCCACCATATGCTCCACCGTGTCCTCCGGACGATCCACACAATCGTGACACCCGGGCGTTTCCTCCCGCCTTATCCTGAACAGAAACCTCCCGAAACAGCCGCCGTCAGGCGGAAGGTGAGGACGCCGTGGCGCCTCTCTAGCCCTCAAAGAGGGGTCTTATCGCCGCAATTGTGGCGTGCCCAGCGCTGGGTTGCGACAATCGCACTCTCCGTGACGCCTTGAGATCCCGCCGGAGCTCTGTCCGCTGTGCCGTGATTTCTCGCGGCAGCGGAGTTAAGCCCCGGTGTAACCTAAGTCCCCTAACAGTTATTTAAAAGAGAAGTAGTAACAGTTAAACCATACGACAAAGACTGAACTTTCATAAATAGCTAGAATAATATAACTAACCATCCAATAATTAGTTGAGTGAATTCCTTCCCATCCATAACAGAAGCTAGTTAATTCGCTAGTATCCGGACTATACAACTGCTGGACGTCCTAGCGCCAGGACGCGCCCACTCCTTCCGCCGCGCGCCGGCGTGAAGTCATCCGTCCACTTGCGAAACTTGACGACGAATACTCATCTCGTATCAGTTATGTTATTTATGTCTTGAACACGGTGGTGATGAAAATTCTTCAGAAAAAAGTGGTTTTCTCTGTTACTATACATACATATATAAACTCACGCCTTCTTCCCATGGGGGTAGGCAGAAACTACAAAACGCCACCTGCTACGATCCTTACATACTCCTTTTGCCTCGTTACGTTTAGCAGTAATTAGGTCAAAGGGATAGGAGATAAGCGTATAGCAATTAAATGGCGGATTGCTAAACTAGATTAAAAAAAACAGACTAGAAAAAACAAATAAACAACGTGCTTTGTAGAAAGCACGTTGTTTATTTGTTTTTGGGGGAGAATGATGAAAACAATCCAGTTGTTATCTTTCTCAAAGTGCCCTTTCTTCCGTATTTTCTTGATTGCCAAAAGCAAACGACGCACATAAACAAAGCAACTACCTACTTATTGAATGAAAGCACGTACCAATGACAACAGCAACATTACGTTAGTATACGATAACATTACATCAAACGTCTGCTAACATTACACACTCTTTCACCGATGTCCCCATCAATCCACAGCAAAATATTTAATGTGACCACATGACAGCTTTAATTAATCTATCACGTTAGTGGACCGCCGTACGCCGCCGTCGCACAGTGGGTCGAAACTATGATTTTAGTGACTTAGGGCTCAACTTTGCTTTTTCACTTTTTTTTTTATGCGGATGGGTAGAGCTCATTAACCTCAATAATAATTGTTCTGATGTATTTTTTCCTAAACTTTATACTTTGGGTAGAAAAATGTGTTTTGTTATTTTTTTGTATGGAGCGGCTCAAATAAACTTAAATTCCTGCTAAGTAGCGTGTGATCCCGCGTTGAAACTTTATTTTTCATATACCTTGTCTGGTCTATTATCATTTGATGCTATAAACAAATGCATAAAGTTGCAACTCTGCCAAATAAATGGATCGAAAAAAATGAAAAAATACATAGAATAAAAAGCTTCATTTTTTACTTTCGTAAGTTATTTTAAGTTAAATTTGATATGGAATAGTAAGTAAAAGCACGTAATAATACACATAATTACTTAGCAACTAACAACAATACATTTAAAAGGTCCCTAATTAGCTTAAATTTACTAATACTACATATATTAGTAAATTTAAGCTAATTAGGGACCTTTATTTAAAAATGTGGATATGAAATCAATTAATTTCTATTTGTGTGTTTAATTACTGTAATTAGCTTAACCTTTTACCTTATAAAAAAACAATGTTTTTCACTTTTAGTCATTACTGTAATATTAATTAGGATAATTAGTTAATGAGGGTAGTAGAAAAATTAGTAAACATTGTTTGTCACTGGATTCTGGAAGTATAAAATGACCATAATTTATTATATACTAACTAGTGTTCGTTTATTCGTACTACTACTAACATCTCGTGATTCTGATCGTCCCTTTTTCGTTATAATGGATAATTTAGTTAACAATTTAGATTTATTTATGATTTTAAGAGAGCAGGTCAAGTCACTGTCGGATAGTCAAAAATTCTTTCAATTCCTACAACATAAAATAAACGTGACCGAAGAGAACAGTGTTGAGCTCCAAAAATTCTGTACGCGCTTTTGTTCAAATATAAGTGCAAGATGGGAACGAAGTAGTCGCACGTTAGCACAGTTTGTAAGAAAAAATGGTGATTGGTTGGAACGTGCAATAAACTGGCCCGAAGGAATGATACCTGAAGCTGTGAACACTGAACAGGAAAGGCTCGAGATTTGTAATACTGAAGATGTCGAAAATCTACCACCATCTACTACAGAAGCTTCGACATCTACATTTACACCTCGAAAACCTTTCGAGGAATTGGGCTCCAGGCAAAAACGAAGACGCGTTGATCAAATTAACCAATCGCTTTCGTTATCCCCGGATGAACTTAAAGCTACTACAATTGCTAGTTTAAGAAACACCGGAAATGAGGATGTAGGAAAAATTATGAACCATTTACTAAATCACCCCGAAGATCTAGAAAAAGTAAAAGAGTGTTTAAATACAAGTAAACCGAAAAGTAGTACATATTCACCCGATAAGGCACTGTCTTTATTAGTTTCACTTAAATTAAGTAAGTGGCAGTATATAAGCCTAAGAGAAGCAGCAAGTGAAAATAGGTCTGATTTATACCCTTCTTATTATAAAATAAAACAAGCGAAGGCAAAATGTTATCCAGGGAAAGAAGACATAATTATAACTGAAGAAGGAGCTGCTATTAAACTGCAAGCTTTACTCAACTTGACGGTATCTAGGCTTTTAGAAGTGATTACTTTAGATTTGGATTCGCCAACTGAGTTACTGCTAATAAGCAAATGGGGTTTTGATGGAGCCTCAGGTCAAAGTAATTATAAACAAAAGACTGAAGCAGAGTTTGATGACTCAACTATCTTCATGGCCAGTCTAGTTCCTATAAGGCTTCAACAATGTGATGGAACAATTGTTTGGGAAAACGATCGACCCTCATCAACTTTCTATTGCCGTCCGATAATGTTCAAATTTACCAAAGAAACGCAGTCAACAGTGGTAACTATAAAAGCTAGCATAACCGAAGAAATAGAAAGACTTCAGCCAATCAAGTTCAATCAAGTTGAAGTTAAGCATCAATTGCACTTGACGATGATAGACGGCAAAATATCGTCATATTTGTCAGACACATCTTCAGCTGTCTGTGATATCTGCAAAGCAAAACCGTCAGAGATGAACAATTTAGAGTCACTTGCTCAAAAAGAGAACAACGAAGAAGTGTTCCAGTATGGAATGTCATCTTTACATGCCTGGATAAGAAGCATGGAGTGCTTACTTCATATCGGTAAATATAATTTTATTAGTTCATAATTTTTTTCACGTTATATAGTAACTTGTGAGATTTTTATTTAAGTGATATTTCTTTTTGTTTGCAGCTTATCGTTTGGACTTCAAAAAATGGAGTTGCAGGGGCGATGACAAAGAAAAAATGTCACTCAGAAAGAGCGCTATACAGCAAGCGTTTAAGAAAGAATGCGGTTTACTTATTGACGTAGTCAAGCAAGGAGTAGGCACAACCAATGATGGCAATACTGCCAGAAGATTTTTAGGGATGCAGAAACAACAGCTCGCATAACAGGAATAGATAAAGATTTAATAGAAAGGTTTCATGTGATTCTTCAGACGGTTGCATCTGGAGAGAGCGTGGATCTTTCTAAGTTTTCCGAATTTTGTAGAGATACTGCACAATTGTACGTTCACTTATATCCCTGGTATTATATGCCTTCCAGTATACATAAATTGTTAGTACATGGGAGTGATATAATTAAGCACTTTGGTGCCATACCTATAGGTAAACTGTCGGAAGAGGCAGCGGAAGCTCGTAATAAAGATTTCCGGAAATATAGAGAGAGTCATTCTAGAAAGGTAAGTAGAACGGCGACAAATGAGGATATTATACACAATCTTCTTTTGTCTTCTGATCCAAAGATCACAAGTCTAAGACCTCGAATGGTGAAACAAAATATAATGGTTCTCTCTCCAAAAGTCAAAGAGCTTCTGCTGATTTTTCCCACAGAATCCGATATAGATTTTATTGATGTAGATAATTTACAAGATAGTCATAGCGATAGTGAATAAGATTTTTTGGTAGTTTGTAAGTTTCTTGTTTTTTTTATTAGTTTATAAATGTCAAACTCATAATTGAAAGGAAATAGTAATGTTTGATGTTGTTTATAGTTAGTTTTTAGTTTGCTTGTGTTAGTTGTAGTAAAATGTTAGTTTACCTTTACTAATTTGTATTATTATGTACCTATCTTTACTTACTATTCAGTATTAAATCTAACTTAAAATAACATTTCATAAACATGTTAAAGTCATTAAAACAAAGAAATTGAAATTCATAGATCCCTAATTAGCTTAAATTTACTACTACTACATATATTAGTAAATTTAAGCTAATTAGGGACCTTTTAAATGTATTATGATTAGTGTGATTAGCTTTAAATTTACTAATACTACATATATTAGTAAATTTAAGCTAATTAGGGACCTTTTAAATGTATTGTTGTTAGTTTTTAAGTAACTATGTGTATTATTACGTGCTTTTACTTACTATTCCATATCAAATTTAACTTAAAAGAACTTACGAAAGTAAAAAATGTAGCTTTTTATTCGATATATTTTTTCATTTTTTTCGATCCATTTATTTGGCAGAGTTGCAACTTTATGCACACGTTAATAGCATCAAATGATAATAGACTAGACAAGGTATATGAAAAATAAAGTTTCAACGCGGGATCACACGCTACTTAGCAGGAATTTAAGGTTATTTGATCCGCTCCATACAAAAAAATAACAAAACACATTTTTCTACCCAAAGTATAAAGTTTAGGAAAAAATACATCGGAACAATTATTGTTGAGGTTAATGAGCTCTATTCATCCACATGAAGAAAAAAGTAAAAAAGCAAAGTTGAGCCCTAAGTCACTAAAATCATAGTTTCGACCCACTGTGCGTCGGCGGCCATCACTCACCGCGCGTCACTTTTGCGCGGGAAATGCCGCTATTACCAATTGCTTTAAGCAGGAAACGACTGATTTGCCTACAACTGCCACTTCTCACTGAATCACGATTACATTTTTGGCACGAGAAAATTGGGGAAACGGTAATTGGACGATTTAAAACCGCAGCCAAAAGGACCATTTTTTTACACCAATCTAACCTGACCAATCAAATGTCATGTTAATGATGTTATGTGAACTCTAATTGGTGCAATATGTATGGCGAGTTAGTTTTCACAATGTATTGTTGTATGCAGTGTTCGGCTGACAGATCGCACTGAAGGATCAGATGGCCTAGTTTTTATTATCCATCATTATTACTTACGCAACAAAAAATAGTTACCTTCTCGATTGCCGGTTACACCATACCGCAGATCATATTTTATGTTGTCTATCTACATAATATGTAGTTGATTCAATGACAAGATTGTAGAAAAGTCCTGTCAAATCTTCTGCTACTGCAGAAAATCATCTCGAAACATTTCACCAAAAAGTTCCGGATCGAACACCTGTTTTAGTCAGACAAGACAGTACATTTCTATATAAGGCAAATAGACGACATTAGTAGGTGTGTAAAAATTTAAAAATTACTCAATAACGCGGGCGGCCGCGGGGTAGAGTTGATTTTTTGGGCCATAAAAGCGAAGTACACACGTCACGGACGTCATCCGAGCCCGATATTGCCAAGTGGGCTGGTGGTGACGTCACCATACCTTCTGGGGTCGAGCCCACGCTCCACGCTGCTCGTAGGTACCTATATTAATAATACTGAGTTAATACCGATACAACCATTCATGCGATTGAGACATTCACAGATGTCGTGAATACGTACCTATATACGGTAGTCAGTATATAGTTGTAAAAATTCTGGAGATGTTCCAGAAATATTAAAGCTACCAGGAAATTTTATGATTGTACCGTTTCGTAATATTACTTCCGTGAATATTACACTATATGCGTAACACTTAGGATTAGCCTTATTATGACTTCTAGATGCGTCTAGTTCATTTTGGTTTGAGAACTATTGTAAGCAGTCACGGAGGAATATCCAGTTGAGTCCCGTAAAGTTATTGGCAAAACTTCTTTTGATTCTCATTCCTCATTATTATTGAATGCATTTTGCCTAAGGGAATCTGCCATTTTGACTAAGATGCCAGGCTCACCCGTTAAAAAAAAGGCTTACCCGTACGACTTACCAAAAAACGTTTAAAATTTTCTCTTTTATTCTTAGAACACTATAGAATAAAGTAAGATAAGATGTCATCGTCAAAAGAATTCAAAGATTTCAGAACACCAATTATAATGATTCGTTTTAGGTATTAAACTAAAAGTCCAGTGGGCGAAAATTAAAACAATAGAAAAGCAAATCAAGACAAGCTGTCCAAAACGGGAGGAGCATATAGATGTGATATTTATATAGACTGTCTATGAGCTAAGCAACTAATTAAGAGCCGGCAGACTGCTTGACCCCAGACCTTATCAGTTTGTGCAACCGGAATGTGTGGACATGTCCTCGAGACTGAATGTCCCCTAAAATTCTTTAATTTAGGAGGGACTAAGTGCCATTCGAGGCCAATATTATGAATAGACAACTTGCAGATCATATTAGTTCGGTAGATCAATTACCGTAATTTTTGGGGTCAGCTTTTAACCCCGTCATATTATGTTTATTTCTCATTATTTGATGCTGCTATAGTTTCTACTCAGTTTTATTTTACACTTAAGCATCCAATGATTTATATAACCATCTATATCAGAGACTATGAAACCTTCATTTTCATCTGCCATTATTCCCATTTTAGCACTCAAATAACACAGTAATTTCTAAGAACTCCAATATTTTGGTCACGGCCGCCTCATATTAGCCCCTGTCCATTCATTCGAGCATCGGCATGTCATTCATAGGCTTCATAGCACATGTCCCAAACAAGTTCAAACCTGAACGAACAGTGTGAGTGAGACAACGATATTTGGCAGACGAATCATGTTTTTCCACTAATGGGAAATCAAGAAAAAATTTACCGTGATTTGGTGAAGCTTAGGCCAGCGACCATCCATCTTGCTGAACTTTCCGCGTGTTTTGACTGTTGTCCATATTATAGACAGTTTAGTCAATAGGCTATTTTTAGCAGTCACAAAAAATATTGTAGTTACAAAAATAGTCCCAATCTTCTAAAGTTGGCTCATTGTGCAAAACTTGTCTGCCAAAATCATCGATGTTTTCTTTCTCCTTTCCTTGTTTACTTTCTATAAGTAGCTAAAAGCCATCGCCAAATAAATCTGAATCTCCCAAACTTGCGGCAAGTCCCTTGCACTGGCAACGGTAAAACCGGAAGGCATTAGTATCTAGATTAGGACAAACCCGTTGGCGGCAGTTAGCATAATAAGAACATTAGGAAAAATGGCGGCTCGTACAACACTATAATGACTGAGGTCTGTGAAACTAATCTAGATTTTAGGTAATGTTTTGTTTTAGTTTACTATTGTCATCAGTATCCTGCCCATATCACAATATATAATGGTCGGCGCAACATGTCTTATTCTCCCATACTTCTCTATTAGTCGTCATCTCGTCAGTCCCCCCCTTTCTTGCCACATCTTTCACACAGTCCATCCATCGTTTCTTTGATCTTCCCCTACTCTTATAGCCATCCACACCAGTGACATTGACAAGGAAGGTATTGGGGGAGAGGGAGGTATAACGCACACCATTCGCAAGACTTGTATGGGACTAAACTAAAGAATGTATACAGGGTTATTGATTATTCGTCGGCAATCCGTTAAGGGGATGTAGGAGAGGTCATTTGCAACCAAATTACACCTGATGACCCCTATGTCAATGTCAACAATATTCGCGTAATTTGACATTTTATATTTTTACTTCATACATTTTATATTTTGAGGTCATTTGCAACCAAATCTAGATCATCAGGTGTAATTTGGTTGCAAACAACCTCTCCTACATCACCTTAACGGATTGCCGACGAATAACCAATAACCCTGTATATCCAAAAGTAATGTCAAAATGTGAATTGGCTGCCATTTTGTTAAAAATGAAAAAACTTTGGCTCTGTTTTCACGGAAATTTTATTTAAAGGTGTAAAATTTATGACATTAACTCGAAAAAAAAGATGGTATCGGTCAAATTATCACCTCCTGAGTTGATGCACATTTGAGCTCGTTGAGGTATCTTTAGTAAGTATGTATTTGGCCAATATTTTAGCCCTGACCAACAACTGGTTATTTCAGCAATAATTATTCAAAAACCGAAGTAAGTCAGCTTCAGCAAAGAGATGGAATTTTTTGCCTCTACAAAGGCCAAGAGTGTCGCAAAATTGAATCCATTTAGAGTACGTGCGATCATTCCCCCAGACCTATAATCTTAAAATCATCTGGTTCACCATGTTTACGTTACGCTAGACAATAGTGAATGATTGTAAACGTTGAAACAAACGCGAGTGTTCTCGCGCTTGCGACGCCGCCGGTCATGCATTGTGACGCATGGGTCAATCGGCATTGTTTGGACAAGTCAAATATGCTCGCATTCGGACGCAAGTATTCAGAGGTGAATATAATCGAAGTGTTTTGGATAGCTAGGTCGATGTGGCTCTATTGTCTTGAGAAAAGTTCGTCGGAATTCATCAATACGAAAAATACTTTGAATGGCTACGACTCATTATAGATGTTAGCATTTCTTTATTCTTGGATCCTAAATTCAAAACCAATTGTTTTCTCACAATCGTCAGTATTTGGGATTTGGAACTCCAACGAAATAATCGTTTTTCAACTTTACCAAACATTTAGATACTACGCTTCGTAATTATGAAAAGACGTCGTCGAGTAGCGTTATCCATATGATGACGGTTCGTTAGATATAGGGATGTTGACGTTAGACAACACCAGTCGGTGTTGTCTAACGTCAAAATCACACACGTCTTCTAAGTTCCTCGTTCCTCCTATTACACTATCTTTAAATCTCTTCATTTTGCGAAACCCATCAGTAAGAAATGATTGTCCATAGATCAGGGTATGAGCGGTGGTGAAAGCAACACGCCGGCCAGCCATCCGGTCTTATAATTGACACCGTGATGGGTATCGGCAGAGATGCGGCGATACCGGCGGTCACGCGACTGTCTGAGGTGGCACTAAGTACGGACCCTGCAGCAGGTTCAAACTAAGTGTGATCTCACACTAGAACACCCAGTGAGGAATTGACGTATGTGATTAAAGGATAGATTTTATAAAGATTGCACACAAGAAGATCCCGTACCGTCAAAGTAGGCTCTCTGCGGCCCGGCCAGCTGGGTCATCTTTTCAAAAGAAAAGGAAACACCTCAGCTACTCTGTCCTTGACTTCCTTGAGGATAAGACGCATAGAAAGTAGAAGAGCACCTGAAGGGCCTGTTCTATGTCAGGAACCACAACACAACTAAAAGCGCTTACATAGGTACTTCTTCATTGACTCCTTCATCTCTGATAACTTTACCAAGTCTTCAGATCTTTAAGTACGGAACGCAGAAGACGGATAGAGAGTAGAGTGAATGAATATTCACTATACTCTCTATCCATCTAATTAATCATTAACCTAGAGATAATCTGTACATTATAATTAGCCTAATTTCGCCAAGTGTATCTTCTTTGCTTTTATTTATTGTGGCCCAGTGTAGTGCCGCATGTTCAATTAAACAGATAACACTTGGATGATCTGGGAATTAAGCAAATATGTCGGATTAATATATTCCCGCGGCGTAACGATCAACTCCGTATTATTACACGATAATCTAGGAATTTGTTAATTAATCTAAAGACTAGAACATGACCCTTGACAGCTAAGATTGAATTACAGTTTATTAGTGTCCAGTACACAGGTCCAGTACATGAGTTGCCTTGGTTTACCTGGCAGTCTTTTAAAAGACTCCGGACCCAGGTAGGTCGAAGCAAGGAAAACCTGCTCAGATGGAGATTCACAGACCTAAATGTGGTGTTGTCTCACACTCCCACAAACAATGGGGCACTTGAAGCGTGTCCCGTGTATCCTGTTGCCTTCACGATGCAGGACCTGATGGATGCTACTGAAGGTGACAAGTTCGTAGCCAAATTCTAGACTGACTCCATATAAATTGCCATCGACACGCTAAAAAAAGAAGTGTCCTGCAGTCATTACGTGAATCAATCTACCAGCCCTATTCCCAACTGTGGGATCGGCTTCCAGTCTAACCAGATGCAGCTGAATACAAGTATTTTAAATGGAGCGACTGCCTATCTGACCACCACAACCTAGTTACTGGGTAACACGATAAGTACCCCTTGGTAAGACTGATGGTTAGACTTTTGGGCTTCTGACTATCTGTAACAACTGTCAAAGATCTACGAATGACAGTTATTACGTAAATGTAAAATGTTTATGTTCAGTGGCCACTCCTATTGGCCACTGAACATATGGGAAGAACAAATGAATCTGATAGAATATATTTTCTCTTCAATTATCCCACAGAAGGGTTCTGACAGATGTTTAAGATTGCGTGTATTTAAGTTTCATTTACAACTAACTATACATCATTCGGATATCATTAGGTAAATGTAATTGTTTTTCCAACAAAATATACAATTACAATATTTAAGTAACGTTAATTCCGCCAAAATTAACGTACATTTGGCGGAATTAACACTACTTAAATATTGTAATATGTAATAGACTTCCGTAAAGTTACGCTTGATTCCATTATTTATCAGTTCTTTTTGAAGTGAAAACTTCTTTAGGCGCGTGGGGCTTTTTTGAGATGGGAAAAAACAATTGAACTCGCGACACTGTTACCGGCACCAGCTTTTGACCATTAAAAAGACATCAACGCGCGATACATTTCATTTGGGATTAATGACATTCCAAACATTGAGACATAGCAACGACATGATTAACATTTCCCTTTTTTACCGACTTCAAAAAGAAAAGTACCTATTTCCTGCACAATAAAATTGTTCAAGTTTTCACTTCTGTCGGCACTCCCAGAGTGCCACTGTTTTTTTGATGTATTAACATTTTACAGTTCTACCTACTAAGTTCTGTTAACTCAAATAACAGTACCTACCTACTCGTACTTCGACTATGACATTACAAGGAGCACCTTTTTTCTAACACAGAAGCTCCAATCAAGAACTTAAACGATAATACAATAGAATCTTAACAATCAATACAATACAGCGACAGTATCCAGACGTATAAGTCAGTCCTCAAGGCACAAATTACGGCGGCGCGGGCGCCTTCCTTCCGCCACCGCAATGCTTCCCACGATCCTGCTTACCTAACTACGTGTTACAGCGAGATGCAGAAGGCATACAATGCATTGACAATGACTGTGATATGCCTCTAGAAGAAACCTCACTCGAAGGAGTTTGGTATTCTGTAGTCTATGGTGATCAGTGATCACGCTGAAAAAAGGTCGGTGACGACATTAAAATTGTTGTATTTGAGATACAAATGAACTGATAATAATCAGTAGATTTGGACACGCTGGGTTTTTGCGCAACTCTGTTAAACGTAACTTTGACAGGATAATGTGATTGTGTATAAAAAGAAGCTTCGGCAGGCAATAAATATCCCCCTAGAAGATACAGCAGTTCAAAGTGTTGAATAAGGGATGATGCCTGGCCTGTCTGTCTGTCATTTATGTAGATACCTACGCGGATGAGTGGACGGCGTGCAGCAGACCTACTTAGCCTAGTTGCATTGTGATAACTGTGCATCACTGTGCACAACTGTTTTGTAAGCGATCAGAAGATAATACTGATGTGAGGTAGATTTAAAGAAATTAATATAGTTAACTAGGTACATATCTTTCGGTAAGGTGAGAGTTCAAGTTAGATAGGTACTTACTAGATTCTCTGGGATGACCTATGATTTTAGGTTTTACAGCACAGGGACTCTCATGGGACTCTAGCTAGAGTGTAGAGAGGCCTCTCTCTATCTGTGAATATTATAATCAGCAATGATATCCCCGTGTACAAGATCACACTTACGATAACCAACAAAGGCCACTCAACAATCGATAGGTACTCAATAATTCACGCTCCTAGCACAAAAGAAACAAGACCAATATAATTACCAAAAAAAACTAACTCTAATGCAGACATTTTGAACTCTAACCCAAACAAAATTGAGGTTAGAATATTTTTAGCGTGACATTTTTTAAACAGATCCCTCGTTCAGCCAATCAAGATGTCGCTGTAAGGCCCTGGAGACAATGACGTGATAAGAGGCAGGTGACACGTGCATTGTGTTTTTCAGCCCACCCCCAGTGCGCAACTGGTTTTAGGAACTTGATTCGCGATGTACACAGCACGTTATTTTCGGAGATGCGACAGATTTTTGTCTTAAGTAAATTAAGACAAGATAAAAAAAAATGATTATTATGCACGATTTAAATCTTTGATGAAGCACGGAAGTACTGAAAATATAAAACACGAACTCAGTTGAGACAAATATCTCAATGGTTGAAAACAAGTACCTACGTCTTCTAGTCTACTTTCCTGAATCAAGAATGTCTGGTTAGTTTCTGCACCAAAATAAAAAAAGTTTTGTTCGGGTTTATACCATCACGCCTAAAAAAAATTTCGATGCGCTCTCTATAAATAATCCGAAAATGAAAGTTATAAATATTATAATATTTGAATTGAAGTAATTTTACGGTTACATCAACTGTTTATCTCGCGCACGATTGTGAAAAGTTTTGCGAAGAGAGTGTTGGGATCTTCAGCCTACCTACACGGTGACCTGGCACGACCGGCGACCTGGAGACGGCTTTAATTTAGGGCCAGAACAACTTTGTGGGTACTTATTGCTCCATCGTTATTCGTATGTCGGCGACCATATTAGGTAACTTGAACTTAGGTACTTGTCTAGCTCGAGTGGTATCCTCTAGCTAGCGTGACATCTCCACAAGGAACTCAAGGCGAATAAAAGGTGCGTCTTTTCGGATGCAGCTGCTGATGCCTCTTTATGGGGTTTATTTATAAACGTTGCTTAAAGTTAAATGACGTTCAAACGTCAAAAATTTATGGATAAACAGTCGCTATCATCACTTAACTTTAAGCAACGTTTATAAATAAACCCCTTTTATGTATAAGTAATCACAATCAAGTTTGTTATTTTCAAGTCTAATAATTCCTAGATTGTGATGTTAGCTACAAAACACGGAATCTTACAGCCGGACACACTTTAGAATAACTAGGTTGGATTCATATTCCAGATTAACTTGATGCACCTGAATATCAAAAAAGTTTACAAACCACCATATTCCATATCTACACCCTAATTACCCGTCATTATAATTAACATTAACTTAATCTATGACGCGACGCGTGCGTTTTTTACGCAAGCCGCGTCGCACGTGCCTGCATCTGGCGCAGGAAGAGCGCTCGAGTGGAAGCCGGGCTTCTGACGTGACGTAGTGACAGCACAGGTGATATTATCTGTGGTCTTTCAAAGTGTAAAAAAAATGATATAAGTATCGATATTTTTTTAATTGACTGGCTGTTGATCATGTGTGTGATGCGTTTTTTTTTTGCACCCGCCTTCGCTGTGCAGTAAGTTTTTGAGTGATGATTTTCAATCAATGAAAGTTTTAATCGATATTGAATTTTGGAAGACGCGATGGTCAGGCCTGGCGCGCATTATGACCAAAAAAAAAAGATAAGCACGTGTGTCGAGTTGAATCAGCTGAGCTTAGCCCTTTACTTTGGACAATCGTTTTACCCCTTTCTGACTGCAAAAATCTAAAAAGCCAATAATATCAGTCAGTTTTAGAATCCACAGATTAGAACAGTTTTCAGATCCCCCGGTTATCAAAAATAAGTTTCTACCGATGATCTTCTTATTTTGTTCCAGAGGCTCATCAACTATATGACTACCTATCCGCACCTACCCACTTTCTTCAATGTGTACTTAGGTATCTCATGAGTTGCTCTTGTCTTGCAAAATATACAAGTTTCATTTTATTCTGCAATCGAAAATACTACATCTGAAAGATAATCCCAGGAGATTAACAGATAAGATCCACTTAACGACAGACTACCTACCTACGAGACGGCGACGATCTTCTACTCATCAAATAAGGTGTTAATTACGTACACACGCCATATCAATAGACACAAATCGCTATTAAAAGCCATTGGTATAAAGTTTATTGAATAAAATTAATGCTAGAACTGGGATTTTCTGACGTACTATTCACTAATACGACTTCAAATGGGAGCATAAATCATTGTTTTACTACTTTGTTTTATTTTAGAGATTGATTTTAATGGGTTTTTAATGCACTGGTTTTCTATATTGACTGGTCGCGCGCAAATAATAAAAGCGAAATTCATGGCGAACCATTTCATTTTGGTCTATCGTGACTATCATAATTATGCTATTTAATGAATAACATAGTAAAAAATATTTGTCTCATTTGTGCAAAAGAAATTTGTTAAAACCGATTTGTCCAAGTCCACCAAATCTTCCCAAACCAGCTAAGTATCTAACTGCGTAACACATTTTCGTAAATGATTAAGACTAATCTGTTTCATATTGACAGTTCAACAACATTCATTGCGTTATTTACGTTATTGAGCAGATTTTTTTCCAACTTATGAAGCAATGGATTAGCAATCTGTTTCAAAATTAAACAGATTGTGATTAAATCCGAGTACCTACGTAGGTACCGAGTAAGTACGACGTAGCTATCGCAATCAGTATTTTACACGGACCAACAGCCATTTAACCCCCGCAACCTAATCAATTAATTAATAACAAGTGATCTCTGCACCAATCGAAAAGATTGGTGCAGAGATCAATTGGATGGTGGCTTATACGAAACGACGTAACTGCACGATGACACCTATAGCCACGGAATTTGTATCCCCTGTACCTATCAGAAAAAATAATTGTGAGTAAGTAGGTACTTAAGTCTAGCTCATCTGACCAAGATTATGTCTGGACTATAAAAGAGACTGTTACTTACCTTGTGGTCTCCGAGTTTGTTTCGACCTTTCTTCTCAGAGTTGTCAGATAGGAAACTCCGACATCATCTAGTTTTTATTAAAAGTATGATTGACGTGTAAAAGTTTTTGTACAAACCTACTTACAGAAATGAAAATCATTTATCATCATGCTTTATATCATCAACCGGAAAGCAAACCACAATAATTTTGGGAAATTTCATGAGAATTTTCCCGTGCGTATGTGCACACTTAGGTACCTATTATACTTGTACGGTCGGTAAACACATAACGTTGTAGTCATCACAATGTAGTCATAGCTTGTGATAAGATACTAATATGTTGCATTAATAATGTTATGTATATGTAATATCCCGCGCACTTCAATAACAAAAATTAAAAAAACTTATTAGACTGTCTTAACATTTCCTAACGTGTTGTTGAAAGTCTTCGGAGACTGCCATCTGTGTGGAGCAGAAGAACCTTGCATTCTACTGGAGATCGCAAAGCCCCTTTGGACATTCATAATAATATGGGCTGATGATTAAATGTGTAGTTTGTAGTTTGTACGTCATACATAACGTATGGTCAGTACTACCTAAGTAAGTATGTATAAGTATTCCATTTTCTTTCAGCCGAGTTACAGTTGCCATAACAGCTGATACCTGTTTTCCTGTGATTTTCATTCATAATACTGGGTCTCAATGAATTGGATGTATGTACGTATGTTGTATAGTTATGCATGTAGTTGGAATTAGGACATTACTTAGGTAAATCTGTTGTTGGGCAAGAGGAAACCGAAAATCTTTCAGGAATCACTTAAAAACATAAACATGCCCCTGAAGAGCGGCCCACAGCTTAAAAACCTGACTAAGTCTTAGTAGGGGTAAGTAGGTATAGAAGGTAGTAAAGTGGACACCTCATGCTAGCAGCCGTTTATAGGTAATATGACAAGTTCTCTTTAAAAACAATCGTTAATCCACATCTACGATTGCTGTTTTCGAAGCCTCATTTAAGTTAAGATAAGTAGAAAACAGACTCATTCCCCATAACAGACAACCAGTCTGACTAGATTTTTCCAGCATCAGTTGCACTTATGCAACCTTTATTCATTCTTTTATTCCCAGAGCACAACGGCAAAAGGAATTTCATTGTTTCCTCCGAAATCACGACGACTCGTGCGACTGCGAGGAACCGGCACACAGGCTCCATACATGTCGCAGGAAGATTTTCGCGAGGCAAGGTAATGACAAGTGGGCCGTAACACGTAGGCACGATAATTGGACGCAATGGCCACCGGCCGACGGCCATAAACGAACCGAGCGTGGGTCGAGCGACGCACCGTCTATAAGCTCGGCCAGCGCGCACGGCCCGCTGGCGATGGCGGCGTGCGCGGCGCGGCGGCTCAGCCTGCCCTGGCCGCGCCAGGCGGCAGGCGTAGATGTGTTCGTCGATTGTCTCGCTTTGCCTTGACTTGATGTTTTCATTCACAGTGTTTTGCTGACGTCCGCTGTCTAGCTTTGTCTAATTGTTGTTTTGTATCTACCTACTTTCGTTTAATTTCGACGTTACCATCCAACTAGTTACTGATAGAAATTGTTCATAAATTACATGATACATTTCTACTAATGAACCCATTGTTGCTTCGCTATTAAAATAACTACTGAATAGCAGCTATAGTTACTAGACATTTTTGGTCTTAGGTACAAGGGTCATTGCTAAAACTGTGTTGAGAGGGAAGTAAAAATAAGGCCAAAAAGCTAGATATGCCCCAATGAATCGTTCAGTTTAGATGTTCTTATAATCTTCGACTCTTACCTAATTTGTTGGGAGTTGTTTCTATCAAACCATGTAGCAGTCCTCAACATAGTGTTGTTTAGCATTATGGTATAGATAGGCAATCTTCATTAGAACTGGTGTTGAAGGCCTGACTGAGGTCTTAGGAGGTTGAAGTAATGATACTATTGTCCAGACAGTCCTAGTTTTGAAGACTTCTAAGAACCAATGACACGGAAATATTAAACGTGATTCTTCGTAAAATTGATTCAATTTCGAAACACAATCGTTCATGGAAATTCATGTGAAATCATTCATAATAATCGAAAATTGTGACTAAACCCGGCAGAAATGCCTCACAGACGACTAAGGTGACACACTTTTAGCCAACTAGACAGTCGTAATCCGTCCACTTCCTGCACAAAAAATACGTAAGCTCTATACGTATTGAACACCAAAAACGGCATTTAATCTACTCGGGAGTGGCGTCTATTTCGGTCGTTGTCCATCCATCGGGACTCGGGAGCCTGTGATACACAGCTATTCCGGGCGGGGCAGGTTTTCGGGGAATGTCAACAAACGAACGGGCACTCATTCAATGAACTCGGTGCATGCGTCGCCGGTGGCGGACCGGTCCGCTCGGGTATTCATAAAAATTATGCTCCCAGACACGCTCAATGGAGTGCCGTCGCATTGCGCCTTTACATTTACAAAGGTCTTTTATGGCGTACGGATCGGATCACGTAAGTTATTCTTTACGGATTTCGAGACGTGATGAAACAGAGCGCACTCTGCGATTGTTACCGAGTATGATAGACTTTCGTTTGCGTGCTACAATATACATAACTGAAATCGATGGGCCATTATTCAATTTCACAGTATACAGATATCACTATTATTTCCGAACTAATTTGATTGCGGACAGGTGTTTATTGCACAAGTATACGAAAACTGATTACTGGCGTGGGCGGCGTGTGACGTGCCAGACTGGCCTCACTACTCGATATCGATTAGAATACATGTTTTATTAACCCTTGTCTTAGTCCTTGCAGCTACTAACATTTATCTACCCACAAAGTACAAAATCCGACGGCCTGCCACTCTGAGCTGCCGTCTCAACGTGACACTGGCAGAATAGTCGACACCGGCTCAATTGCAAAGAACGGAAAAAGAAACATATATATATATTACCAGATCATTGCACAATTAATGAATACTTGATCTAATCAATAATCGTACATGCTTCAGAGCTTTGTTCCTTTGGCCCAAAACTGTGCCGAATGTTGCTATTTCACGTTATTGGAAACTAGTTCAAGATTGTAATAATTAGCAAAAGGTGCGGCTGTTATTCTCAACATTTCAACACACAGCAACATCTCGACAGCTTGTGTTATAAACAATGGCTCTATTAGAACCAGTAGATCGGGCAGTATATTGTGAAATTAAAGATATAGTTAAGGATTTAGTTTCATATAATTTTCTTTAACAAATGATCAATAGAAAATTGTATAATTAACAAGTAGCGTCTTAACAGATACTTCGAAATTATTAGTGTTGTAGGTAATATTATACAAATACTTTGGAATGTTCATATAAACATCTCATATGAATCAATGTACATGGGACACATTTCACTCCACCGTTACTGTTACCACACTAGCTTATCAAATGCGGTACAATTTATTAGTTTTTGGAGCAGAGCTCGGCGGCTGGACGAAACACAACATACGTCAAACACATGAAACTGCCATAGAAATGGTACGCGGGTCTAGGGTAAAACAAGCGGCCGGCCGCCGCGCCCTGCCGCAGCTCTGTCTCACAGCCTATTAACAAATTTGCTATTTTTTTGTGTACCCCTCGCAGTGCCACCGTCTCATTGGCATAAATATTTAACAAGACAGAGAGCAACATACAGACTTTTAAAGAATTGCTGTACTTTTGATTGTCACTACTAAATTAGCGTTGTTTTTTAGAATACATCAATGATCTAAAACATTGCAACTATGTTTACAAATAAGGACACATTAATTCTAGTGGCATGAATGATGAATAATAATTAATTATTGAATATAAACAATCAAATATACAGCAGCAACACGATAGTAGTGTTGTGGACGGCTCACACTGCTTAGGTACTGTATTTTATACACCATCCAATGTTATGTTTCAATTTTTACAAAATACTAGACATAATGGAGATTCATAATGAGATTACAATTGAATATACATTACGCGAGGCCATGCTTAGCAGGGTGAAATGAAAATACAACCGTTAACCGCTTAGTTAGGCGCCTTGGATGCACTGATCATCGAGATTAACTAAATAAAGCAGTCAATAAATAAACGATCATAAATATCTAATAAATACCTACACGGGCTATATTTACAAAAAAAAGCCTTCCTCATCGACGGCACATACTCAGCCTTTAAACAAATATAATACAGCACTATCCCAGCGGGATAACAGGTATAAATTAAAAAATAAAGCTGCCGGCTTAAGACTCGTATTACAAAATAATACTGACACCAGTAAAATACTCTATCCGCGAGATGGAATGTGCGGGCACTCGGCCCGGAACGGCAATAGGAACCAACTGCGCTACTCGCTGCCTCGCACAAGCGTACAATAAATTCATCACAAATTCTATTTGTATAGAATGGAATATTAATAAATACAATTAACATTGATTCACAATTATCTAAGTATAGCGTCGTAGCGTGCGAGGGCGCCAGTGGAGCCCTACGCACGTCACTGGTACTCTCCGCTACCTCAACAAACAATAACATGCGGCATGTGCAGCAGCACACACCTCTCTCCCACACCAAACAGACCAATTCCCGTATGTACTGTTTTGATTATCAAAAGAGTCAGACAGGGAATTGATCTTTTCAGTCCAGGATAGCAGCTCAGCCTTTTGTATCAGCAGATACAGTGCAAACAACAATATAACATATAACAGCTCTACTTGAAGCGAGTAGCATTAGGTACATGGTCGTTGTTCGATCTCACACATCCGATACACACTGAACGTGAACAGAATAATACAGATACAATCCACAAAACGAACACCGGGGGAAGAGACTGAAATTTCAACTCTGTGAAATGGAACCCACCACGGAACGGATCCGAGAGGTATATACATAAGAAATTACTTCCGAATAAATTATAAACTTCGTAAAATAATTATCACATAAATTTCTCCTTATATCTTCCGTTCTCTCCACATAACTTAACACATAATCTATCTATAATATGTACACGACATACAATATAAACAAGGGACGCATTGTCCGGCGATTGTCCACAAGAGAGGAGCTAGTGGGGCAGGTCGGGCGGCGCGGGCGGCGCCTTGCACAGCGCGACGCGGCCGCGCGGCGCCGCCACGGCCACCAGCTGCACCTGGCCGCGCTCCTCCGAGAACGGCGGCGTCTTACCGCGCCGGTGCAGCCGCACCCACGCGCCGAAGCAGACTAGAATGGCGAGGAACACGGCGACGGTCGCGCCGCCCGCGATCGACGCTGTCTCCATCATGAGCTGCCGACTCGTAAACACGTACGAGTCGTCCAGGTCCTTGAACTCGCAGCGCTGTCCCACGAACCCGCTCCGGCACTCGCAGTTGTAGATCGGGCTGTCCGATATCACTACAGTGAAGCACACGCCGCCGTTGAGGCAGTAGTACTCCGAGTAGTCGGGCTCGCACTTGAACAAGGGGAAGGTGACGTTGAGCCGCGGCTGCGGCTGCGGCTGCGGGTGCGGGCGCTGCGGGCGCGCGGGCCGAGCCGGCCGCTTGGAGATGGAGCTCGAGCAGGCGCCCGCCAGCGCCCAGGCGGCCGACACCACCGCCCACCAAACTACCAACGATTGCATTTTCCGCACGATCCGGAGGGTCGGCGCTCGCGGTACGTGCACGATTTTGACATTGGACGGTGACTTATGAGAAATCCGAGAGGCGATGACATGACCGCATTCGAATTTCGAACTGGAACCCTTCGCTCGCATCCGCGTCGGCGGTCCGCCCAGACATGTTTCCTGTGTTAACTTTTTTTACGTCGACGATCACTCGCTCATGACGGAGGCGCGGTTTCTACGGGCGCCCGAGATATCGCATCGATCCCTCAACGGGCATGTCGAAAGTGAAACACTGAACACTGTTCGAAACTCTGATAGTCGTGGTTCACGATTATTCACGGAGCACATACACACAATGTCCCGTTCGAAAAGATATACACAAAATGGTGCTGAGAGAATCGCAAGCACACTACGCTCGGTGAGTTGTCTATGCGCGACTGACGGGACGGAGGGCGTCCACTGCATCCGCCATCTGCCGACGAGAATGAAATGCGGGGAACTCGACGGCGCGCGCCTGTGTGCGGCCGTGTGCGTGCACGGGGAAATTACACTCGTATGCGTCACCCGCCTACCTGTGTGAGTGAGTAAACCTTTTTTTTTCTTCTTTGTATGGGATTATGAACAAGGTATTTCTTTTTCTCAGCGATTCCGATCCTCAAGGAACCATTATTTGTGGATCCTTGAATAAGAACATTATTTTATCAAGTTTTATTTGTCAAGAATTTATTTAAATTCTTACAAAACATTTAGTAACTTTTTGAATGTGTAGGTATTTACAGGTAACTTTGTAAATTAAATAGGAGGTACCTTTACAAAACTATGATGGAACATACAAATACATGTAAAGTTACATGCTCTGTGCATACATGTGTGATGCAAGGTAGGCCCCAGCAAGCTAGGTACCCAGGTAGGCCGTAGCGGACAGAAAACGTTTGCATTTGCAACTTTAGCTCATCGAGTCGTCAGACATGAATGACTTTGTTTTGCTCACCGAAACATTTTGTCTTATAAACGTCCAAATACGGAAAATTATTAAAAGTAACTTTATGATTCTGTCCGCTTTATGAGCTTTGTTACTCCTAAAGGGTAAAGTTATTGAATTTTATCTTATATTTTTTAAATAGGTACTGAATAACTGAGTACATAATTCTTGTCCTAGTGATTTCAGCTCATCGTTTTCACGTCGCTGCGTAGTTATAACAGTGATTTATGTTGAAGTCCATGTGTTTATTACATTTTAACTAGCAAATGGACTGTTCAAAGGTACACAAATGCCTTAACTTTAAGAAAAACTGCTACAATACTTGTATATGAAACAGGTTGACGAGAACTTGCATCAAACTTTAGTCTTTCTCCTAACAGAATTTAAGCAAACATTAACGTTTACTCGAAACCTACGGGCTTCATAACTGGACAAACTTACATCGGGAATGTGTTAGGAATGCAGTACCCATAGACTTAAGTAGGTAGTACTGCAGTACCTATCTTAAATCTTGATCGAAACTGCGTCTTTTACACCACACCAAGTGACAGTGCCTATTGGTTAAATTGTACCTACCTACTCGGAAAAACCAAAATAATCCACTAGCTTTATTTTATGAGTTAGAAGACTCACCGGACTCGGAAGGAATCTGATGACTTTCCTAAGTACCCATTTATATTATTCTTCGAAAAAATTTGATAAAATTGTCACAATTTAATTATTACTATAAACCTAATACGTAATAAATCTAACTTGAATCGAATGAGTTAACATTCTCATTAGATTTATTATAGTTTGACCATTACCGCTGTACCGCGCCTTAGGAATACGCGGCGAGGCGGGGGGCAGTGTTACCAATGAGCGGCGGGCGGGACGCCCCGTGCGCCGAGAGCTTTGACGAATTAGCGGCCTGCACTGCTCCCCCGTCTCCACGCGCGCCTTCCTAAGGCGCGGTACAGCGGTATTGGTCAAACTATAGTACTACTCAGTAAAAAGATTTTATTCTTGATTGACGATGTGCTTTATTTATTGCATGACATGCCAATAGCTCGCAGTCTGCTTTCTTTATATATTTTTTTATAATATAACAAAAGTTAAAATAGAGAGCAAACCGTTTACGAACTTCTTTCTCAAGTTCAAGAGTAAATTTTTTGAAAAAAAAAACTGCTTTCTTTCAAAACTATGCTTATTTTCTGGTCTGGAACGCAACTAGAGTTGTACCTTAACTTCTGTCATTTTAAATGAATGAAATGAACGTAAAAGTTTACTGAAAGCAATGGGGTTAAAAACTGCCACTTGCTCACTTCAGATGGCGCTGATCTCCAGCGTCTCATAATTTGACAGCTAGCCACACATTTTTGTAAACAAGCGACTTCTTTTACGCATAATTAATTGTTGAGCCCCATTGAGCAGCTGTTTACTGCAAAATTACGGGGACCCATGTATTTGCCAAAGATGTTATAAGAAGAAAACTGTTGGAGAAAGCTCTCCGAAAAAAATTTTAATCCGATATTTCGTCGAGACAATGTGCTATCCTTTATGCCTTTTATGGGAGAAAGTCTGCAGAAAGTAGTTTATAGGTGATACTCCCAAGAGAAATAAGTCTCGTTTTCATTACATAAAGGCACTTGTGATCTGATAAATTATAATTGTAAATTATAATATGAATGTGTTTATATTATCATATTAGATCAGTGCTAGAAGTGTTATTAGTGCTACATTCCAAGTCTCATACATATTTATCTAGTTTTCGTATAATTTGTGATCGACACAAAAGTAAACAAACACGACAATGGCGGTTTATAAAGACGTACAACTGTGCTGCCATCTGCTATGATATGAGCTTTCAGTTTTTAACCTCATAGCTGAAAGCTTCGATCAACAAAGTTGGTATTGTTGATCGAAGGCTGAGAGGCTAAAAATACTTTTTTCCAGTTCGAATCGGTAGTTTATAAAAGTTTGAGTTGTCAACACTTGTCATGTCAAGTTAAATTGTCAATGTCAATTGTCAAGTTCATTCAGAATTTCAGATTCTGGAAACTGTTGTTGTTGTTTTGTAAAAATAAATTGTGAAAACTGCTGTGTTTTGTATTTCAGCGTAATACAAAAAATCTGAGTCAGGATGTCAGAATCCTCCAAATCAAAGTCATCCTTAAATTTAAATCCGTCACCAACTTTACAATGCAAAGATCTTCACGAATATCTAAAAAGTCGTTCGGCGCAGTTTTTAGAGACTTTATATAATTATCCTACGATATGTTTAGCTGTTTACCGGTAAGTCAAGCTAAGGCAAGAAGAAGAGACATGTTTCTTTTAAACGAGTACTCAAAAGATGATATTTGAGGTTAGGAGTAGTAATTTATTGAACACTTCGATACAGTACATACATACATAAACTCACGCCTTCTTCCCATGGGGGTGTGCAGAAACAACAGAACGCCACCTGCTACGATCCTTACATACTCCTTTTGCCTCGTTTACCTTTTACCCTATATGGGCAAAACGTAGTGTTGAGAATAAATTTATACCAACAAAATAAAACCTTAACACACCAACTAAAACTTGTGTCTCCTATAAAAAAACAACACTGAAAAGTTTTTCGATGAACAAAACCCATTTTTCAGAGAATTGCCAGAGTTGGCGCGTCACTTCGTGATCAGATTGCTGTTCGTGGAGCAACCAGTGCCACAGGCGGTGGTCACGTCCTGGGTCTCACAGACTTTTGCCAAGTAGGTAGATTTAACATTATTTTCACAAATGATAGAACATTATTTCCAACTATACTTAAGAACGCGGTGACACATGAATTGTCCATACAAACGTAATACCTAAATCATTTGCAATTTGGGCATATTTCCGCCATATTATGTTCTTATTCGGATTTAGACAGTGTTTATCTAGGCTCCTACATCTTTATTTTTTCCAAAAAATATTCTAAAATGAAGTTTAAACCAATTTAATTTTGCACATTTTTACAGCGTAAATGACATGTCTTCATTTTGTTTTTTCTGTATTATAAACAACAATATTTATAATATTTCTGCAGAAGCATAGCTTATATTATCAAGTTACAAATTATCGAAAAAAAATGGAAAAATATTAATTTTTCATTCATCATTTTTGGTATTACGTAACACATCCAAATTTATCATAAATTTTCGAAACCTAGTAGTGCTATCGCGTCAAGCAATTGTCAATGTGTGCGTGGTAGTATTGTATTGCTCACTGTAGGTGTATATCACTCCGACAGGCACTCACACTAGCGCAACGTGCTTGGAATTTAATTTTGCAAACATCTCGATTTGTAGTTACGAGCCGTGTTCGCAGGCCTCTCAATGCTTTTGTTTCCTTTTATTTGTAACAATTTAAACTGTCATCATCATCATAAGCCTATAATGTTCCCACTGCTGGGACACAGGCCTCCTCTCTGTGAGAGGGAGTGGGCCGTAATCCACCACGCGGGCCCAGTGCGGGTTGGTAGATGTCACATGTCTTCGAATTTTCGGTTCTAGGACATGCCAGTTTCCTCACGATGTTTTCCTTCACCGTTTTGAGAGCAGTGGTGATGAAATAATTTACACAAAGTAAAGTCCCTGTCTGGATTCGAACCTACGACCTACAACTTGTAAGTCGCGGCCGTTACCACTGCTCTCTGCTCTGCTCAATTTAAACTGTAACACTACATTATTCCTTTTGCAGAGAGCAAGCCAAAGCGTGTGAAGCTCTATCTGAGCTGTCAGTATGGCAGGAGGCTCCTATCCCCGGCGGCATGCCCGGCTGGATGCTCGCACTGTCCTTCAAGAAGAACCTCAAAGTTGCACTGCTTGGAGGGTATGAGTGTGGCAATTTAATAATGCCATACTTTATTCATAAAGAACGTACCATGCTATCTCACCACCATCCTAGGTTGACTGGTAGAGAATACCCAAGGCATTAAGGCTGCCTTTGCACTGCTAAGTGCCATAAGGAAGTATGATAAATAGATAAATAAATAATAGCAGAAAACTAAATGTAAATAAACAAACGACTATTCACTTTTTAAATCACATCTTTGTTAGGTATGAAATTAGTATATCAATCTAATTCTGAATTGAATCAAAATCTACTTGGTATTTAGCTGGTCTACAGTTTCCTCCATAAATTGTGACCAGAAACTACATTCTACAATATTGTCCTTTCAGGGGCCGCCCTTGGAGCATGTCATCATCACTAGAACCGGATGGCAAGGCTCGAGACGTGGAATTCCTTGATGCTTATGCACTGGAGAGATGGGAGTGTGTGCTTCACTACATGGTGGGCAGTGCACAGACCGAGGGCATCAGTGCTGATGCTGTCAGGATCCTGCTGCATGCTGGTTTGATGACCAGGTCAGATTAATGTTAAAATTAGTTGCTAATTGTGGTTATGAAAAGCTGAACAGGGCAATAGTATGTATTCTGAACCCAAAATAAGAATAATGGGGTACCATTTTATAAGACATGTGTAGTTGAGCTTGAGCCACAAAATAGATGACAGTTTTTTTGCATATGTTATTCGTAAAGTTAATTAATTGTAATTTCTTCTTTTTATAGAGATGCAGAAGACGGTTCGGCAGTGATTACTCGCGCCGGTTTTCAGTTCCTACTTCTGAGTACAGCAAAACAAGTATGTGACCTTATTGTCACAATCTGCTCCTAGCTGTTTGACATTTTAACAAAACAATGGATCTAGAAAACTGATTAATTAACCAGATCTAATATTTTTTTCTTCACAGGTGTGGTTATTCCTGCAACATTACTTACACACGGCTGAGAAGCGCAGTCTGAGTGCGGCTGAGTGCCTCGCCTTCCTATACCAGCTCAGCTTCAGTTCTCTCGGCAAGGTACGCCAATCATAAGAGAAAGAGACTGTCGACCGATAGCGGACCTTATTCTAAAACTCAATGCCAATACTATTAATTAATAGTCTGAATTTTTCTTTTAAATTTTGATGTATTATTTGCAGGATTACAGTACAGAAGGCATGAGTAATAACATGTTGGTGTTTCTACAACATTTGAGAGAGTTTGGACTTGTTTATCAGAGAAAGGTAAAAAAATGTTTTATTTGTTTCTGTATTTGTCTTCGGTTTTCAGCATTTTAAATTATGTCATCTTCAAGAAGTATTGAATTTTGACCATTCATGTTTATACTCTTTAACTTTAGGTACATATGTGTTTAATTTGTGGAAGCTTGTAAATGACAATTGTAAGGGCTAATTGTTGATTATTTACCTAGATTTTTTTTTTGATGCTCTCGTCATCTGTCGTCACAGGGTGTTGAGTGTTTCCTCTGACGTATATTAATCATAGACCTTATTTTAATTAATATTACATACTAGCTGCGCCCTGTGATTTCACCCGCATAAGTCTCGATCCCGTAAGAATATCGGGATAAAAAGTATCCTATGTCCTAACCCAGGTCATGGTCTACCCATGTGTCAAATTTCACCCTAATCCGTCAGCCGTTTTACCGAGAAAGCGTAACAAACAAACTCACTTTCGCATTTATAATATAGTTACGATTACGATGGTATAGGGTTTCTAACTTATTCATAATCCAAATTTAATGAATTTGCATTGTTGTTGGTATGTTTCTAAATTAATTTTAAAATTATATGTGTCTGACCAAATCTGGGACCTATGGGAATTGGGATATTAGAGTGTCAGCTTTCTGAAGAATAAACAAAGAAATCTCCGTGTCCAGCGCAAAGCGGGTCGCTTCTTCCCGACGCGGCTGGCGCTGAACATCTCGTCCGTACGCGCCGGCAGCGTGGCCGCGCCGCTCTGTGCGCCGGCCGCGCAGCGCGGGTACATCATGGTGGAGACGAACTACAGAGTGTACGCCTACACGCAGACCAACCTGCAGGTGGCGCTGCTGGGACTGTTCACTGAGCTCATGTACAGGTAGGTACATTATGGTGGAGACGAACTACAGAGTGTACGCCTACACGCAGACCAACCTGCAGGTGGCGCTGCTGGGACTGTTCACTGAGCTCATGTACAGGTAGGTACATCATGGTGGAGACGAACTACAGAGTGTACGCCTACACGCAGACCAACCTGCAGGTGGCGCTGCTGGGACTGTTCACTGAGCTCATGTACAGGTAGGTGCATCACGGTGGAGACGAACTACAGAGTGTACGCCTACACGCAGACCAACCTGCAGGTGGCGCTGCTGGGACTGTTCACTGAGCTCATGTACAGGTAGGTACATCACGGTGGAGACGAACTACAGAGTGTACGCCTACACGCAGACCAACCTGCAGGTGGCGCTGCTGGGACTGTTCACTGAGCTCATGTACAGGTAGGTACATCACGGTGGAGACGAACTACAGAGTGTACGCCTACACGCAGACCAACCTGCAGGTGGCGCTGCTGGGACTGTTCACTGAGCTCATGTACAGGTAGGTACATCACGGTGGAGACGAACTACAGAGTGTACGCCTACACGCAGACCAACCTGCAGGTGGCGCTGCTGGGACTGTTCACTGAGCTCATGTACAGGTAGGTACATCACGGTGGAGACGGAACTACAGAGTGTACGCCTACACGCAGACCAACCTGCAGGTGGCGCTGCTGGGACTGTTCACTGAGCTCATGTACAGGTAGGTACATCACGGTGGAGACGAACTACAGAGTGCACGCCTACACGCAGACCAACCTGCAGGTGGCACTGCTGGGACTGTTTACTGAGCTCATGTACAGGTAGAGTGTTGTTAAATAGCACCTACTTTGGTTTAAAAAGGTATTTTTTTGTGAATTTGTGGCTTGTAGACTCATAGATATTTTGATATGACGACCTAAGCGCACCCCCCTCCCCTTAATGTGGCAAATAGAATTTTAGAAAAAGTTGGGCTTTCTAGAGCGTCATCTTGTCACTCATGTATGACAGGCTTTTCTAAAACTTGATGTGATATTACTGTTGTATGTGAATGTAATGTGACGCAATCGTACGCAGGTTCCCAAATTTAGTAGTGGGAGTGCTAACGCGTGAGTCAGTTCGTCAAGCTCTGCGCGGCGGCATCACAGCGGAACAGATCATACACTATCTGGAACAACACTCGCATCCACAGGTACTTATTACTTAAATTCTGACAAAATGCAGTCAAAAAAGCACCAATGCAGGTTGACTTTATTTTGTTACAAGCTGTGTGCCCTATGGGATTATCCATCGACAAAAATGTCGAACTTTTATAAAAAAAATAATTCTTACCCATCACATACACGCCTCGCCTCGCCGGTGTAAAACCACCTTTACACTGATATTAATATAAATTAAGAATGATAAAGTGACGGCGAACAGGGGAGAACGAAGGAGAAGAATGTTTTGCGTCTACCACAAGAACACACTTCAGGCAGGCAGTAGAAGAAAAAAATCAGTCTCATAGTCGGGTCAAAAAATTTACTTTCAATTGTTATTGCATTTGCGGTTACTCTGATAGAACGATTTAGTTCCTGTCTTTTGGAATAACTTATTTTTATTTTTCAACACTTATTTTTTCTTTATTTTTAGTTGTAGGTCACAACAAAATTCCAAGTTTTTCAAATAGCAGTGCGATGTTTCAGATGTTAAAGTCGGAGACGGGCGGCATCAGGACGTCGTCCACGCTGCCTCCCACCGTCGTGGACCAGATTAAGCTGTGGGAGACTGAGAGAAACCGGTTCACTTATACCGAAGGAGTCGTGTACAACCAGTTCTTGTCACAGGTACGACTTTTTAAACTTAAAAACATTGTACAGCTAATATGACATATCGTAAATGACAAAGAGACACACATAGGCAGGAGAGATAGTGACGATGCTCTATAAAGCTAAACTTTTTCTTCACCTGGATGAGCCATATTAGTAAAATTCATACTTTCTCAAAATTCATAAATTGTTAAAGAATAGTATTTAAAAAAGATCTACTTCTACATAACATTTTTGCTTGTTCTGTTATTGGGTTTTATATGCAGCAGAATACATTCAAATCAAAGACTCCGCCGATCGATGCCATAAATTTTCGCACTGGATTGCTGCATCGATATAGATCTTTGACGTTCCTCCTTCCGTCGTATATTTTTTTAATCAAATTAGATTTGTTATAGCTGTAGTGGCAATCATGTCATTTGGTTTAAATAGGTCCTTATTTTTATTATTTTGTTTATCTTTTATATAGATTATTTTCTTTTAGATTTTGTGAATGTGAGAATGTTGTAGGCTGTAGACTTGTGGACCATTTTCTATTTTACTAAGTACCTGGTACTTGTTGATAGGCCTACATTGTCCTGCCATACCTATTAACAGTGTAATTTGCAAACATTGTAGAAACCATTTATTTTGAAAAGAGTAACCGTGGAGTTTCTTGCCGGCTCTTCTCCATAGGAAGCGACCAATTGGAACTGTGCACCTAGCTTCTGACGTTTCATAAGTGCCCTTGTAGGTTTATGTGAAATATTTTGAATTTGTCGCCCGCAGGCCGATTTCGTGGTCCTGCGCGACTACGCGCGGCAGCAGCGCGTGCTGACGTGGCAGAGCGAGCGCTCGCGGACCATGGTCGTGACGCGACACGGCCACGACGACGTCAAGAAGTTCTGGAAGAGATACTCCAAGAGCTCGTAGTCCTGAGTGAGCTGTAGCTGTAGCGATAACAGTGAGAAGGCACGGTCTGGAACACTGATTAAATCTCTGATCAGTCAGTCGGATATCATCAATGTCATGAAAGCCATCATGTCGTGAGAATTCAGTGCAATAATTAATCAGTGTATTCTGATGAGAAATACGCAGAGTATGATCGTCATCAGCCTCAAATACGTAGAGTAATGATCGTCATCAGCCTCAAATGTACAACCAATGATGTACATATTTCCCACTATTTGGAATATGGATTGGTTATCTCAGTTTGTTTTTTGTGCAAAGGATGATACTGGAATCTTCCACGTACTGGCTAAGTGATAAATGAATAATGGTTTAAATGTTTTACGCCAGGAAATGTAGTAGAAAATATACTGTGATCTGCGCCCGGTTCAAAAATAAGTTTTTTTTTTTTTAAGCTACTACGTACTCTTATGTATGTATGCGCAAAATGTTATCAGCGCTATGCGCTTTGTATTGTAAATAAACATATTTTTATATAAAACTCTTGTTTTAATAATATGTCGAATTTGGATGAGTAATGAAAAGCTTGTCTACTTAAGTATAAAAGTTTATTTTACTAACAAACATTCACAGCATAATACTTGTTTATCAATTCATACTTTAATAACTATTTATAACAGTCATTTGTAGGTTTAGACACCGAGGTAATATCGCTTAGTTAAAACAAGTGTGTACTAGGTAAAAGATCTAGGTGGAAAACATCGCGATGAATGAACATTTGATTATGAACACAGCATAATTTTTAAACGTGTCACACCATCTAGGTATTAATATACTTTCAAAAATACACAGGACTCTGCAGAAATTATCTTATTTGCTACATAAATGTTCACTTATTATTTACCAGTAAAAAACTTGTTAATATTGTCCAGAATGTACTTTATTTCCACTTATATTTAACACAGCAGTCCATTTTATGCCTCATACCGCTGACATTAAAGTCCAAAATGCAACAAACACACTGGTTTATAGCTGTTGCATTTTTACCCTTATACCAATGACGATACGGCTTAAAATACAATGTAATGCCTTACTGCGACTCCATAGCATTCGGAGAGTGTTGCGATGTTATCAGGTCGAAGGTTGTGGAGGAGGCTTGACGGGCGCGAGTGCAGAGTATAACTTGGTGACGGCTGACTGTACCACTCGCTCTAAGGACTCATCCTCTGGGCACTTTACTTCCTGCAAATTGAGAGTATTTTTGTTAATTTGCTGATTTCATTTGTCAAATAGGCGACTATACGGGGTGGCAGGGACATCGACGCGAAAACTGTTACCATAGATTCAGTACATAATTGTGAACGCGAAAACTCGAAAATTTTCAACACAGGGGGCGTTGAAAATTTTCGTCGGTTATATTAAATCAGCTGTTCCATACATTTTGACCGAGTAGGTGTTGCACTTTTCTATGAAACAGTTAATTTTCTTTTAAATAACCGACGAACAATTTCAACGCAACGGGGTTCAGAATCATGTACTGAATTCATGGTAACAGATTTCGCATCGATGTCCCTGCCACCCTGTATTAAATTGCATCCTATAAAAAGTGCTACAGAATTTGTATTATACTATGTGCCAGAAAAGTAACTTATGCTATCATGCAACTTATCTAAGGTCTGCTCAAATTCTTGTTTCCAATTGAATTTATTTCCTCTTAAACAAATATCAACTTTATGCTAGTGTAAATTAAGTTGACTTTAGATTTGCGAACGCAGATTAGAGCAACTTGTCAACTTGTCGTTTCATCCTAAAACCACCGTCATTTCTTCCACCTACGTATATCAATAGGGACTACAATCCTCTGTGACCATATTGAGTAGGTCCATGACTGCTTGCTTGTCGTATCATCGTAAAATCACTCTTCTTTCTCCTACCTATATAAGACAATAAGGACTACAATCCTCTGAGCTACTGACCATATTGAGCAGATCGATGTCAGCCCTCTTATCATCCACAGTGACGTATAACTTATCTCCCTTGAACATCTTGGGCACTGCATCCTCGCCGAACATCTCTTGTAGCATTTCTATTATGCATTCCTGGAAATTACAAGGATGTTATTAGCAAACGGTTTACTTTCGAGGATAAACCAGCTTGCATTAGGTTAACACGCCACATAGATTGACAGAAGTCGAGCAATAGTGCGACGTGGTTAAATGGGGTGCTGTCATTTGCAGAATTTGGAGATCAAAACAGAAAAACGTTTGCAATACTGTGTTGGTCCATGATAGGATCGTCGTTTTGCAGTTTTAGCACTTATAGCCCTACAACGGTTTACGAAATACCGTTATAGGAGCTTCTCATTCAGAAAGTGTATGTCCTGTATATAAAAATTAGGTATATCACATAGGTTCATAAAGTTAGTTACGACCTCAAAAGGAGACCTTAGCGTGATCTAATCTGCAGCGAAGTGGTTTTCGTATTTTTCATATTTTTCTAATCTTTGCTAATGAAACACAGTATTTGACTACAGTAAAAATGCTTATCACACAAAAGAGTCATTGTATTGAATGGTACAAAGTTATTTTGGCGTTCCTATGTAGCGACGTTGAATAGCAGTAGAAAAAAAAACAAAAAAAAAACGTGTGCGGTCGAGTGACCCCCGTCAGGAACGAAGTTCTTTCTTACGTATAAAATCACGAGCGAGCCTTGCAGTAGTCGTATATTTTATGATGTGTAACATCTGACATCTCACCTTGATAATAAGCAACATTAAAGGGGCGGGACCTCGTCAAGGTTGTTTCTGATGGCCAACTCTAGTACTGCGCGCGTTCATTGGTCAAATCAAATAGCGCGCGCTTCCGCGGCTTCCTGCAATACACTTCAGTCCTTTTTCACGAAATCACTACAGATTGCAGGAAAAAGGAGAGGAAAGATTTGCAGGAAAGCGAGAGGAAAGATGTTAGGATGTTACACATCAATCATTTAAAACTAAAACAAAATGTTCGCCGCCGCCATCGAGGATTTACATTTTAACGTCACTGTCGGTTGTAACACCCTCGAAAACCATGAAAACGTCACCCATGACGAAAAATGTGAAAATTTTCGCAGCCGCCATCTTGTATTTTCATTTTGACCAAATTCATAGCTTTTTCATTTTGTGAATTAGAAGAGACAGTCATAAGTATGAACGCTTTTCGCGTGACGATTTCTGCCAGTTTACTCCTATAGCAAGCCGCGTTAAAAAACTTCGTTCCAAAAAGAAAATATGTGTGACATCACCTTGAAGTGCATCCGGTCCAGCTTGGGCGCCAGCGGCAGGTGGCGCGGCGCCGTGAGCGCCGACGCCGACAGGATGCCGGCCACCAGCGCGTCCGCGAACATGTCCGACACGGGCTGCGCCGCCCACTGTAAGGGGGGACTTACTTATTAATAAACTTAAAAACATACTAATAACGCGTGTAAACATATCATCCAGGTATACCAACGTATCACATTCCCGAGGCTGTGAAAATAGAGAAAACGAATTTTCCCAGTAAAGAGACCTGGCTAGATCGATTTTTCGCCCCCATGTCCATGTAATGCCAAACATGTCCATGTAAAGCTGCAATATAAGGGTTTACCCTTATATTGCAGCTTTACATGGACATGTTTATTCGGACGCCCACGAATTAACCCACGCGTGGCTCGTGCCGGGTTGAGGTGCAAGTTAAACGCGGCGTGTGAATGGATAGCTTTATTGGTGTTATGATGGAAAATTGCAGTAGATTCGTGTTGTTGATAGCTTATTAGCATGTTAATACTGTAATATGTAAATTTTAAGATGTTAAGATTTGCTTTACTTCGGTATATCAACTCTTCAGAGTTTTTTTTATTTTCAGCAAGAATTAGAAAGAACAAAATAACCGTATATTTTCTCCTGTATCCTATACTATTAAACGAGCAGTATTTATATATTTGTTTATATATATATTTATACTCACGTTCTCGAAATCGGCTCTAACAATTTCGATGAAATTGGAAGCGTATGAAAAGCGTCTCTGGATCAGGTCTGGCAAAATTTGCTTTCTTGTGTCAGTTTGTACGTACTCGTCTACAGGTCGTATTTTACAAGCGATCTGGACGAAATTTGGTGTACAGTTTTAAGGATTTTTTTGTAATTTTTAGTCGGCGGGGATTTTTGATTGGAGGGCTACTTCCTCCAAAATGGGGCAAAAAGGGGGGTGCATGATATGGTGCATTTTTGTACCTACATTCTGAACTGTGATGTAAGTAACTAAGTACCTACTTTACTTACCAAAACTAATAATTAACTTCAGCTAGAATTTCTGACGATCTTAGGATCGTCAGAAATTCTAGCTGGCCCGATAAGATTCTAGCCCGTTAAGAATGAAGGGAAATTGGGAGTCAAAGTTGTCTTGGTGCACAGCTAACTGTTATTATGTTGTGATCTCAAGTAGATTCATATTAGATTCTTATAAGGTTCGTGTTAAAATACTTACTTCCATTAACAGTGTTAAAAGTTAATTTGGAAGGAAATTTTAGCAAATTGAAATAGTCATAATTACGTAACTTGAAAACTCACTTTTTTGTTTGTAAAGATATTTCTTTAGTTTTAAACTTAAAACCATTTGTCACGTTTAGTTCATTTAAATCGGCTCGCGGAACAAAAAGATACGGTCATTTTTATGTATGGAAATTTTGTTTAGTTAATAATTTGTAAATGTTTGTTCTAATAACGCCTCACTTTCATTTAACTCATAATTACTGTGATTAAAATTTCATGGTGTATTGCGCGCTGTCGTAAACATCGATTTTTCACACCGAAAATAAAAGATGTTTCCGACCAATCATTTTTGCTCAACGTTTTTCAAGTTCGATGTACAGAATACGTGAATAACGGCTATGTGACGGATCTTCCGACACCCTGTATGACATATAACCACGCTTGTCTGCCCCAAAGACTTAAGAGAAGCCAAGAATACACATGCCTGTCAACTTGCACAAAACAAATTTTGATTGGTGATTACAGTGAGTATGACATAATCGCACACAAGATAAGATAAGATAAGATAATTTTTTATTTGTCAAAAACATGTGTAGGTTTACAGTTGGTATGTTCAAAAAAAATAAAGTTTCAACATGTTCACTGTTTGTGTTTCACTTTTGTAGAAGTTACTTGCACGTCGATTCCTGGCTTTAAGCAGATGTAGTATAGATTTCGCACGTTATGATATAAATTTTATGTAATCGGAAGAGAGCAAAAATATAAATACAGATTCCGGGCGAGCTGCTTCTGAGAATTTCCTAATGGAAAACCCATCTGTGACAACGTACAGTGCCGATTAAAAGTCCATGAGCAATCTCACAAAGCAATAGACTGACGCTTCGGTTTGACTTACGACCTTCTTCTATAAGTTGTTACAATACTGTAGACACGCACATTACACACACACACTCACTTTGTCTGCAACCAATGACTAGTTCGATAATCATCATTCGTTTTTAGTTTCATTCGTCTTGTTCACATAAATATTAAAGTTTAGCAGGTAGACCACAAAAAACTAAGTAAATTATTTCGATTTCTGTGGGGTAGATGCAGTTTGTTACAAGTATTCAATTAATAGAACTTTGTTGGTTCGTGCCGTGATAATATTGGTGACGAGCATTTAGCGCAGTGTTGTGGTTATTATTATCAAAAAGCAGGCATAAAATATATTGAAGAGATCAGATCAGATCAGAGAATATTATTGCGCTGCGTAAAAGTGAAGTGAATATCTAATGAAACCGGACTAAGTGTGAGTGTTATCATTTATATATTTCATAACATAAATCTTTATCAAGGATATTGTTGATAGAACAGAGGTATTGTTGAGACAGAAGATGCCTTTAAAGTTTTAAATTCATTGTGAGGTTTAATTCGATTAGTGAATAATAAATAATTAGGTATTATGTGTAATAAAAACAATGTTTTTCTTTGTTCTAGAGAAATACTGTGAGGGTTAAGAGATATGAGGAAGGGGCTTATTATCGAGTAGCAGCGACGTCAAATGCGAATGAAACAAATGGTTTCATACCAACGAGATATTTTGCTGAATTATTAAAAACACGTCATTATGAACCATTCGCCGTGCACTCTGAAGGCTTGCATCACTGAAGACCAGCTAGAAAACCGTTTTTGACCTTAAAATATTGACCGTACCAACTTAATAAACAACAGATTCGTTATTGCATGAATTTATGGTAACGAATTTTTTAAGCACGTTTCAATAGTGTGTTTGTCGTATTTCTTGCAGATATACCGAAATTGTTTAATATTATTTTAGTAATAGTATTATTTTAGGATTAAAATTTGAGGTTTAGTTTCAATCTTCTTTTCGTAAAGAAAATGAATACTTAAGCTATAACCTCAATACCAACCAATATTTACTAAAGCCAAATAAAGTTTAAAATAATTAATATGAACAACTGCCTTTAACCTTAAAATCAACAATTTTGTCAGTAGATTTTTTTACATTATAAGTAGTCTAATATTCTTATTTATTGCTTAATTACTTAGACCATGATCAAAGCTTTATATTTATGGTGCAAAAAAATCCATTTAAAATTTAAAACATTTCAAAATTTAAATATGTCAAAATAATACGAATTGCTTCTAAGTTTCTAGACATCTATTTCACATATTATTCAGGTGAAGTAATGATAAATAATTGTAGCAATTTGATAACTATACTTAAGTAAAATAAACATAACGAATAAATATTATTTATTTTTTATTATAACATATCACGCATTTTTTATTCTAAACCCTTTATTGCAATAACAACATTAATAAACAGGCAGGATATTTAAAAATATTATTATTGCAAACAAAAATAATAATATTTGCAAAAACAGCGCTGTGATTTACGAGATTAGAACCTTAGCCATCTTGAATCTAAGACCAACGCTTAACGCCTTCTGCTATCTGCACATATAATTTACTTTCGAATTTTAGCAATGCGATACACTGGCCAAGGTCACGCGTACGAGTATGATGCGTGCTAACAAAAGTTATGGAAATATAAGTGCGGCGCCCGCGAACCGTGACGATACGATAGTGTGTAGTGCGAAACTGCTTTCTCTGTGGTGTGCGTACGGCACTCACACCACAGACGTCTGACTGCTTACACATACAAATGTACGGACTATACCGCGTGTTCACAGCAATACGACTCTTAGCGTGCTCATGCACTTTTGAGCGCTTACTGTACATTGTCATTCCTGGTACAAAGCTGTCAAATGTCAGTAGAAATTACATCGACACTGTATTTATAAACTCTTTACAGAGCAAAGATCTTGCTTAGACGTGGACCTACCTCTAAGGTGATCATGTTGTTCTCGACGATAAGATCGACACAGGAGTAGACCCTCCACCTGGTCTCGCTCTGGAACTCGATGGCTCCCGCGAGCTGCATGACCACGTGTCGCAGTAGTCCCACCGACCCGCTGTAGTGTATCGACTGGCGCTGCGTCACTTCTGATTGACTTAGTTCGGTGTATTCTGGAAGTTTAGGATTACTGTTAGCCCTAGATCCCAGTGTTAAACGGCCGATATTCGGAGCAGCTAGAAATGCCAGTCGTCAACCGGTAAAAAATCATCACGACACATTGGGAATAGACAACCCACAATGTACTTTTTGTTCGTAAAAATGGACATTATCTATAGAATTAACAACCACGACGACGTACAAAAAGTCTGTCGTATGCAAACCTTAAGAACTTTTTGCTTTTGTTGTATTACTGTTTGTATAAGTTCTTAGGCTGGTTTCACAGCTGCCCGGGAGACCCGCACGGGTAGCGCCCGCAGTGCTCTGAAACGAGGGAGTTCGTACGATACGGTTGCTAGTGTTGTACGGGCTCTACCCGGAGCGGGTCGCGTACGGACCAATCCGTGTCGCTGTGAAACAATGTTCTAGCGCCTCACGTGTGTCTCCGTTCCTGGAGCCCGTACGGGTCTCCCTGACAGCTGTGATACCAGCCTTACATGGTGCGATTAGACCAAAGAAAACACGACATAACACTGTTACTTTCGAGAATGTCTGAATGGACGCGTTGAAACTTACTGTTAAGATCTGAAGGTGCCAGTATGTGGTAGTTGAAGTTCCTCTTCACTAGGATGCCTTGTAACGGAGTGCCTGGCTCTGGCGTCTCCATCGCTAGCGATCCCATTACCTGAACAAATAAAAGCCTGATAGAATTAGTCATTGTTTCTGTTTTCCTGATGATTGATTTCTATAGTTTGAGCTACTACATCCCCATCATCATCTGCCCAGCCTTTTCCCAACCATATTCAGTTAGGTTTCCAGTCTAACCGGATGTAACTGGATCCAGTACTTAACATGGAGCGACTGCCTATGAGACCTCCACAATCCAGTTACTGCATAACACGATACCGCTGTTGGTAAAACAGGTTGTCAGCCTTTGGGGCGACTGACTACCTGTTAGCTACTAACTGGCTGATTTTAAGCTACTGCGTGAACATTTAATTCTGTGGCCTGATGCTAAAAGGGCCAAAGTACGTTTTTGTGTGAAATGAGATTGTAATGCCAGTTCATTGAAAAAGTATGATATTTACTTGTGCTAAAAGGGCGTTAGTTTATCAACAATCTTTCAAAACTTATTAAGTAAAAAGGCCAATGTAGTGTGCGCTTTCATACCGTTTATTAGTGCTGGTTCATTGTTCTAATGCTCATTACTGAAAATAATGATGATTGATATTGGCCCTATTAGCACCAGGCCACAGAATTATATTATGAATTTCGCTTCAATTCAATTGTTGGATAAATGCAGCCTTAGGCCTCTTATTCACACACGTTCGACGTCAAAATCTTCGGTTTGGTAAACTGTAGCGGGGATCCTACTTTAAATGGCTACTGGGCGAATAACGTTTATATGGAGGCGGTATTGGTAAACATTTGTGAAATTGTTTTGAGAAATGAATTGAAAAAATAATCAAGATGGCGGCGTTTAGTTCCGATTCTGGCCACGCATCAAAAAATCATTATACCACTATACCTTAGCAGTCTTGTCCCCTCTGAAAGTGAGACACAGTTGCTGTGTGTTCCGGGGAGTATGTATCTGCAGTCTGCCGCGGTGTTCACGCTGCAGGGCGGCTTTTAGACGGGACATCTCGTTCTGTTCGCCGTGCACTAACACCTGGACACAGAAGGGACAACAATTACAGCTGGCTGTGATTAAAAACGTTCAAAATCTATTCGCAATCTCATCTCAGTGACATTCAATGACAAAAACTTGTTAAAAATGTAGGAAAATTAAAGGTATATTTGACAAATTGAGACTATGAATGCGAAAGCTTTTAAAAATATGGAAACTGCTCCTCAAGTGTTCTACTGAGTCTGGTCCTAACATCACTAAGATTGGAATAGATGCTCAAATTATAAGAGCTCGAATAATCAGGGACACCAAAATAACAAAAAAAATCTAGCCTTTTAATAGTAATTTATTACTGAAAGCTAGGATTAATCATAATTGGAATCCAAAACTAATAAAAGACTCAAAGAGCCGATATTCTAATACGTGCGATGCATCCTGATCCATGACTGGCTAAACTTTTCACCGCAGTTTGAGCTATTATCATAACAAGTTTGTAAGAAAGACGAAGGGTAGACATAGTCCTAATTTTACTATTCCATATTCCAATCCCTGTTTCCAATGGATGGTATTTCCAGTTAAGCAAAGATCAACTTTATGCCAGTGTAAATTAAGTTGATTTTAGAATGACTACTTGAATAGTAGTATTAAAATAGTCTTAAAAAAATATATGGGGGTTTTAAAGTAATTTTTCCAAAAACATACAATTATTTACTGAAAATTAAATTGCGAACGTATTGCCATAATAGCTAAATTCTAGAGCCATTTGTTTTATTATTTTTTGAGTTATCACCTTATCACCCATTACTGAGAATGCTGGTTAACTTATTAAAATTGGCGACTATGTAAGTCCGAGACTATTGTTATCTTTAGTACTTAAGATATTTATAGAAGCTGTTAGTGTACCTTTATAAATCCTACTTCGTACTATAATATATTTAGATATCCTTTTATTCTTTATATCCTTACTATAATATAATATTATAAATGCGAAAGTTTGTGAGGATGGATGGATGTTTGTTACTCTTTCACGCAAAAACTACTCAACGGATTTGGATAATATTTGGCACACAGATAGTTTATAATCTAGATTAACACATAGAATACTTGTTATTCCGATATTCCCACGGGATCGAGACTTATACAGGTGAGACCGCGGGGGTAAATAAATAAAAGGCAGGGTACATACCACATGCGGCGGCTTGAGAATATTAATAAACTCGGAGGTCTGCTGGTAGTCCGTGTGTGCTGAGAACGAGATGTAGTCCACCGACATTTTGAGAGGCAGCTTCTGGCCAGACATTGACGTGATCTCCTCTGGCTCCGACAGGATCGTCTTAGCGAGCGTGCCTTCTACGCAGTAACCTGGGGGGAGGTGGATTGATTGAGCAGATCCAATGCTTCTAGAATTATAGTGCGACAAAGATTGACGGGGGGGGGGGGGGGGAGACACTATTGTAAAATTGTAAAAACACAAATGAATTGGGATAAGGATGTAGCGGTTACACCGCCACATACAAACTACGCATCAAAGACATGACGTCACACAAATCCTGCATCGCGCAGTTAGAGTTTACCGAGCGATCGACATACATACAAGATTTCAACTTCCAACCGATGGGCAGTTGCCCGCCAGACACAACACCCGTCTGGTCGGAGGATCCTCCCTTTTCTATGGTGGATGAGTGAACTTTACACCCTGTTCCTCATGCCCCTAAATTGGTGACCCCGACGTGATGAACGTCAACGCAGCCTTCGTGCAATTACTTCGGCGTGACGTCATCATCATCATCACTCCCGCAAGCTTTCGTGAGGCGAGTCACACAGCCAGCCAGCACCCACGACTTCAACGGGTATCCTGACCACCAGCATGCAGCGAACGCGCATTCCTGGTCATCACCCTCAGCCTCATCACCCCAACTCACTGGGGAATCAACGCAAGCAGCCTCATCACCCCGACTCACTGGGGAATCAACGCAATCACCTCAATCACCCCGACTCACTGGGGAATCACAGCAATCACCTCAATCACCCCGACTCACTGGGGAATCACCACAATTACCACAATCGCCGCAATCACCACAGAAAGTTCCGACTCACCGCGAACTATGCGGCACCCGGTTCCGACTCACTGGAACCACAGCTGGCACTGTGTGAAGCATCGCAAGATTCAGCCCACTATCGACCTCCGGTCTCCGGAGGGGAGTGATGTAGCGGTTACACCGCCACATACAAACTACGCATCAAAGACATGACGTCACACAAATCCTGCATCGCGCAGTTAGAGTTTACCGAGCGATCGACATACATACAAGATTTCAACTTCCAACCGATGGGCAGTTGCCCGCCAGACACAACACCCGTCTGGTCGGAGGATCCTCCCTTTTCTATGGTGGATGAGTGAACTTTACACCCTGTTCCTCATGCCCCTAAAAGGTCAAGAGTATGATGATGGTTATCTAAGAAGTATCATTTATTTTTCTATGCGATTACTACATTATTTAAAAAAAAAAACTCCTGACTCACCAGCAATAATAACTCCGTTATTTGGGTCGGTGCACCAGGACTCGAACAATTCTCGGGACAGTCCCGACTGCATCATACCGGGGGAAGCCATGATCACACATGGACCTATGTCCTCGAAGTGATCTATACCCTGAAAAACATTTAAAACATAAGGTACAGAGCAGGTAAACCAGATAAGGTATGCGCTTCGGTAATCTTTGCGTTTCCGAATTAGCACGAACGTCGTCCCACAGAGTTTAGTTTAGGTTATAGTTTATTGAAATAATTGATTTACATAAATATTTACAAAATAGGGCCTTATACTAGAGGTTAAGGTATATAATAATTGGATTCTACCTGAACTAGGAATAAACCTGTATCTCAGGTATCTCACTCAAGTGCTTATACATAAGTGTTTTCTAAGATTCCAACAAATAGTTAATGATTTATCTACTATAAATTATGGTATCATTCAAATTAAGATAAATAAATAGTATGTTACTTTTTTCATCATTTTAAGACATTTTTAACAAGGTCGCATTTACTTTATTATACATACAATTTTACCGTGTCAACAAAAAGCAAAGATTGCACGTTTAATTCTGATGTGAATTACAAAAACTTATAACTATTTTTATGTGTAAAGGGCAGTATAACAGTAAGTATATAACATTAATTAAATAAAGACTTCGCTTCTAAGTTTTGGGTAGTGCAAAAACCATTGCGCGATTTTTGAAGTGAAAACTTCTTTAGGCGCGTTGAGCATTTGAGATGGGACGAAACCATTGATTTCACGACACTGTGACGACACCAGCTTTTGACCATTAAAAAGACATCAACGCGTTGATTACCGCGGTGCGTGGAGTTAAATACATCGACGCATTAATTTCCGCGGTGCCGATTTTTTTTCAAGTTTTCACTTCTGTCGGCACTCCCGGGTGCCATTTTTTTTTTTTTTTAGTTGCCTATATTTGTTAATCTATGTTTTTGTAAACATGGTATAGTTTGACCAATACCGCTGTACTGCGCCTTAGGAAGGCGCGCGGCGAGACGGGGGAGCAGTGCAGGCCGCTAATTCGTCAAAGCTCTCGGCGCACGGGGCGTCCCGCCCGCCGCTCATTGGTCAACACTGCCTCCCGCCTCGCCGCGTATTCCTAAGGCGCGGTACAGCGGTATTGGTCAAACTATAATACAAAATAAGTACTTCCACCGTTGCAATAGCTCTATGTTAGATCCCACCATCGCGCGTTCGTATTTCCGAAGATAAGTTCCGAAGTACATACTTTTCTATAAGAAAGCTGTAAGTGTCAAACAAAACTTGAGTATCGGTGGCTAGTGGATCAGATATTTATGAAGATGCTGGTATTTCTTTACTACCTGTGTGAAGATCGTACATCCTCTTAAGGGGTAAAAAAAACAGCTTTTCCCTACATTTGTGTTCGTATAGCTCGTCAAAATGTAGGGAACAGCTGATTTTTTTTCGCGATTTCGTGGTTGGTCTCATAGTCAAAGTTGTTCATAATGATGTGAATGAACCCTTAAGAAGATGTCCATGAATTCTATTTCACACTAAAAACTAAAAAAAAATTACTCTAAAAAGATTCATCTCTATCCGAAAAAAAATTATTATGGGTATATTGCCTAAACTAGCTCAGTGAAGTAAGAGATGTGTACTGCTGGCAAAAAAACATATATGTTCAAATTAGCTTTGGTCATGGAGGAGTCGTGTTAATTAGAATTTTCAGTGTCTAAAGATTAGATTCGCATACAGTGACTCAACATGTGTTAGACTGAGCTTATCTCAGATTTGGGCACAATCAAGGCACCTGTGTTACACAGTAACTATCTTTATTATCTTAACTAACTTTAATCATAATAATATGGCACTTATCACTATAGAATTGAGTTTAAATTCGCCTGTCACATAACAGTAGTGAGTTTTTAAATCAGTAGCATCGATATACGGATTGATATTAGAGTACAAGGTCATTATTATTTACTATGCGTCTTGGATACACGGCTCGTGATATTGAATGGTTTTTTTCAATGGCAAATATTTAGCATGCCAATGTCTGAGGGAATATTTTTGAAGAAAGAGTTTAGATAATGTTTATAACAATATGAAGTTAGTTTGAAGTAGGTACGACAATGTATATATTTTAATGTTTGTGTAATCAAGTAATTCGGTACGGTTGGTTACACTTTAGTTATATTTACCTACAATACAAGAGATTCGATAATAATTAAAATATTCTTAAGATAATGGCATTAAAGAGATAACATTAATAAATGAAACTATCAGCGGTGTAATGAAACGTGTAATTTTTTTAATCTGCAGTGTTGTGACGCCCGGCGCACGGAGCGGCCGGCATTCTGGGTTCGCATTTAATAATTAAGTGGAATTATAATACAAAACAGTAAGTATAACTATTTTCATTATACATTAGCTTATAACCTTTAAAATACTATACTAGAAACAATTATTTGCCTGCAAAAGCAGCCAAAATCTATCAGAGGAATAGGAATTTATTTGAGAAGTGAACAACAAAGTTAAAACTATTCAATTCATGATCTTTTAACATGTATAATTGTGAATTTTTTGTACTACAGGCAGTAACAGTATCAATAGTTAAGTTTATAGGAAAACAGATAACATTATTTTGCATTTAACAGCAATTTATCAACTTTAAATTAATTGGATGGAGACTGTGTTAAACAAAGAGGTTATATTTATAATTTTGGGTGTTGTCCTTGTCAAAGTTTGGCGCCAATTTCAAAAATATGTATGTAGGACATTTGCATTTTGTTCATTAATTTAATTTATGAGACAGGCTTACGACCCACCTTATGGGAAGTGCCTATAGACACTTCTCAAACTCAAAGCATTTATTTCAATTAAACCATTTACAGGCACTTTTGAATTGTCAAGGAATCGGTCAGTCAGAAATAGGTATGAAGCTAGTTGCCCATTCCAAAGCGTAGTAGGTACCTAAGGAGAAGAACGGGCAAGAAACTCCACGGACACTCTTTTAAATAAAAAATTGTTTCAACCTGTATTATCAAGTAATTCCCGACACGATGCTAACTGTAAATAACATTTACTAAGTCCCCTGTGCTTGTATCTTCACCGGCACTCTCCACTGATGTACTACAACCAGTTTAACGACCTGCCCTTCTTACCCGAATGCACGATGGTATACAGGGTTATCTTTTTCACGCGTATCTTGTATTTGGGATTCTTTATACCCTCGAAGCATCCAAACGGCTGGATGGATTTAGCACATGAAGTGTCTCTCGAATCTTCGAGGTCGCGCGATGGTGGATTGGTGAACTTTTGAGTAACAGTCGGGTTTTTATTCTAGCAATGCTACCAGACTCGTTCAAAAACCGCCTCATCCAATGGCTGGAGGACCACAGAGAGTTCGTAGTGGCCGTGTTCTGCCTGCCAGCCAGCTTCCTGTTCACCGTGCTGCTGCGGGTGCGCGCCTACGTGCGCTGGCTGAGCAGCGACCCACAGCGACACGACAGCGCCGTCAGACTGATACAGAGTCAGGTGAAAGATTCAGTACATTCAGTTCACTGAAAATGTTTCTCTAGAATAAAGAGCTCTGCGCAGGTAAAACAGATTGTTTGGCAAAGAAACCAAACATTATGCACTTGAAATGTAAAACCACCAGAATACCCGAGAAATTTCGCATTATTGTTTTTTATTTTTATTTCATATTCTTTATGGCACCTCTTTAGGTCATGACTAGTCATCTATCCGAACATCAAAAAATATTTGGCCTAGCTCTTAAGGGGGAGGCGAGAAAAATTCGCTGTTACAATGTATAATAAATAGTAGCCACACCCGTTTACGAAATTTACCTATTCTTTTCAGGTGCAACAATGGAACAAGCTGCCGCCAAAAGACCGTCGCCTCCTCTGCACTTCCCGCCCCAACTGGCTGTCCCTATCTACCACGTTCTTCCAGAAGCACCTGCACCACCAGGTCGCCATCCCCCTGTATGATATCCTGGAGCTTGATGAGCAGGCTATGACCGTGAGGGTGGAACCCATGGCCACCATAGGGGATATCACCGAGTATCTGATACCGAAGGGGTATTCGTTAGCAGTGACTATTGAGCTGACTGATGCTACTTTGGGTGGTGAGTTTTAAAGCCTTTTAAGTTACTCGTTTAATTTTGAAGCGTGGTAATACGAGTATAGCCGAAGCCTTTTGGGTATCTAGTCTACACATTTGATTTGTCAAATGTTTTTATTGAACCAACCCGAGTGACAGCTTCTTCTGCCACTTGTATAGATAATATATTTTGTAATTGTGATTACTTACATAAACAAATTGTAAATAAGTTGCCATCTGATCACAGTGGACAAACAATAACATTTTGCACCTACATGCCTTTACAAAAAATTCAAATAAGGTTTAGGCCAATTACATGTAAAAACTTAGAGAAATTAGATAACTCTTTGGCAAGTAAATTATGTGTTCAGAGTTTTAATAATATTTTTGACCCTAATGAGTTTTACGCCGAGTTCTTTTCACTATTAAACAAGCAATTTATTGACACTTTTCCACTAAAGACTAAAACTATTTACACAAAGTTTTTATTTAGTGATTGGGCCACTCCAGGTATTCGTAAAAGCAGGGAAAAACTTTTTGAACTTTATGGCCTTAAGCAACATATGAATAATACAAGCTTTCATCAGTATGTCGCAAAATATTCTAAAACTTTTAAAAGTGTGTGCAAAATAGCTAAAGCTCTTTACATTAGCAATAAAATAAAATCAGCTGATGATAAAATAAAAACTACCTGGCAAATAATAAATAATGAAACAGGTAGGAAAAAACAGCGTAATACTGAATTAAATTTAGAGACTGCACATGGCCCCATCAACTCAGATGTAGAAATAGCTCAGGAATTTGAAAACTTTTTTGCTAATGTTCCCCTTAAAACTACCGAAAATTTAAATTCATTACCCGCACTTTCTGCCGCCTTACTTAGAAATAATGTAAATGCATGCCCTTTAGAGTTTAGGTTTCAGCATACAAACCCCCAGGCTGTTATAAAAGCTTTTAAAGATCTTAAAATTAAATCAACAGAAGATCTATGGGGAATGTCTGTAAAAGTCTGTAAATCTATCATCGAAACCATTGCGCCCTATTTAGCTTTCATATTTAACACCAGTGTAGACCAAGGAGTCTTTCCGGATCTCATGAAACTCAGTAAAGTAGTTCCATTGTTCAAGTCCGGTGATAGTAAGGAACCCAACAATTATAGGACCGTGTCAATTCTGCCAGTTCTCAGTAAAGTGTTTGAAAAGTTGATGCTTAATCAAATGTTACGTCACTTTAATAAAAATTCCATATTTCATGAACAACAGTACGGTTTCACCAAAGGGCGTTGTACCACTGACGCCGGTGTCACCCTAATAAAGAACATTTTTAATGCCTGGGAAGAAGCACAAGATGCCATTGGAATCTTTTGCGACCTCTCGAAGGCGTTCGATTGCGTAAACCATGAAACACTTCTGCTGAAACTAGAACACTATGGGATTAGGAATACAGCTCTTGATTTACTAAGATCATACCTGAAAGATAGAAAAATTAAAGTTCAAGTAAACGGCGTAAACTCGTTGGGGTCTGAAATGGCAATGGGTGTTCCTCAAGGTTCGATATTGGGTCCATTCCTCTTTTTAGTTTACATAAACGATTTACCCCAATTACTTCAAAATCAACCGAAGATGGTGTTATTTGCAGATGACACATCATTGATCTTTAAAATAGACCGACGGTCACAAAATCTTGACGACGTGAATAACTCTATTCTTCAGGTCCAAGATTGGTTTACGGTAAATAATTTGGTACTTAATGAGAAAAAAACCAAATGCATTAGATTTAAATTACCGAATGTTAGAAGTAGCGAATGTGACATCATATTGAATGGAGAAAAACTGGAATTTATTCATCAAACAGTTTTCCTGGGAATCACGCTAGACGAGAAATTACAATGGGGACCTCATATAACATCTCTTGCGGGGCGGCTAAGCTCGGCCGCTTATGCTGTTAGAAAGATAAGACAGTTAACAGATGTAGAAACCGCGCGTTTGGTCTATTTTAGCTACTTTCACAGTATTATGTCATATGGCATTTTACTGTGGGGTCGGGCTGCTGACATTGAATCCATCTTTATTTTACAAAAGAGGGCTGTCAGAGCCATTTATAATCTATGTCGTCGCGAATCTCTCAGGGAACTATTTAAAAAGATTAATATTATGACGGTACCTTGCCAATTCATCTATGAAAATATTATGTATGTAAGGAAAAATCTGCATCTTTTTAAGAAAATAAGTGATAGACATAATTTTAATACTAGAAATAAAGATAAAATAGATCAACCATTTTTCAGATTATCCAAAGTACAAACATCTTTTATGGGGTACTGTGTTAAATGTTATAACAAAATACCTTGTGATATATTACAATTAACTGAAAGAAAATTTAAAACGCATATTAAAAGTACTCTTTGTAAACAAGCATATTACAAATTAGAGGATTATATCCTAGATAAGAATGCTTGGAAACATGCTGGTCTAGCTCCATAGGACAATTTTGAGTCTACACAAAATCAAACTGGTTGCTAATTTAATTGTGTAATTAAATATTACAACATTTTTTTTTACATTCTGTGATTACTTGAACTCACACACTGACGAATTAGTATCACTTGTAATTTTTTTAGGAATATCGTATAGGTTTTACAATGCTTGTAAATATGTGAACACCATGTATCCATTACATAATTATTTTTTCTATCATTGCTTCATTTTTATTTTTACCTATTGTGGTATATAAATCTTATTCCAGGTGCATCGTTTTCACATATAATTATATAATTAATGTATACAAAATATTGTAAAACATTTTAAAAGAGTAACGGTGGAGTTTCTTGCCCATTCTTCTCCATACGAAAACTACCCTTTGGAAGGGGCGACTAGAGTCAATTCTATTTTTTGTTTTTGACGTTCAAAAGTGCCTTTTTGTGCCTAATTGAAATAAATTATTTGACTTTGACTTTACTTCACAATCTTTATCGCGAATTTTATAATTTTTGCACTGTTATGACCATTTACAAAAACATAATATGCTACAGATTGAAAAGTCGTTTTATGCCAAGTGAAGTGTCTCTGTATAAGTTTCTCTTAGATTTTATTTATTTTTCTTTTATTTTATTTATTTATACTGGAATGTTACTTTTCCTGTAATAAACTTTGATAAGATAGCAAACATTAATCTGTGCAAACTAGTCCCTGTAGCTAGCCAATTGAATAACGCATGCGATGAATTTTCAATCACCATAATTATTCTGAGAAACAAAACCTAAACGCTTATAATCTCTTCCAGGTCTGGCATTCGGCACAGGCATGTCAACCCACTCCCACAAAGCTGGCCTGTACCACGAGACCATCACAAGCTACGAAGTAGTCCTGGGAGACGGCTCCCTAGTAACAGCCACAGCCGACAACGAGCATTCAGACCTCTACAAAGCGTTACCCTGGTGTCACGGCAGCCTTGGCTTCCTCGTCGCCTTAACCCTCAGAGTCGTCAAAATAAAACCCTACATCAAAATCAAGTACATCCCCGTCAAAGGACAGAAGAAATACTGCGATATGATTCGGGAGTTGTCGGGGACATACGAAGCCGTTCCGAAGGAGTTTCCTGATTATATTGAAGGAACTATTTATAGTAAGGATGAGGCTGTTATTATGGTGGGGGATTATGCTGATTATGATTCGAAAATACCTGTTAATAGTTGCTCAAAATGGTACAAGCCTTGGTTCTACAAACATGTCGAAACGTTTTTGGAAAAGGGAGAATCTGAGGAGCTGATACCTCTAAGAGACTACTTGCTAAGACACAATAGAGCTATTTTCTGGGTCGTAGAAGATATGTTATCATTCGGAAACGACACGCTATTCCGTTACTTCTTCGGATGGCTCCTGCCCCCAAAACCGGCCTTCCTAAAGTTCACCACAACTCCTGGAGTTAGGGCCTACACCTTCACGAAACAAGTCTTTCAAGACATTGTGCTACCTATCAAAGAATTGGAAAGACAGATTGAAATAGCAAGTGTTCTATTCGAGAAATTCCCTCTACTGGTCTATCCTTGCAAGATCATTGACCACGGTCCATCGTCAGGACAGTTGAAAAGACCTGACGCGAAGTACTTAGTCCCGGGTACTAACTACGCAATGTACAACGATTTGGGGGTCTACGGGGTCCCAGGAAAGGTAAAGGAAAAGAAACCTTATAACCCTGTGACTGCTATGAGGAAAATGGAGGAGTTCACTAGGGAAGTTGGGGGATATTCGTTCTTATATGCAGATATTTTTATGACTCGCGAGGAATTTGAAGTGATGTTTGATTTGTCTTTGTATGAAGAAGTGAGGAATAAGTATAGTGCTAATGGTGCGTTCCCTCATCTGTATGATAAGGTTAAGCCTGAAATTGATGTGTTCGAGATCGGGGAGAGCAATGCTATTGATTGATTTATTTTGGAACAATAAAATTTTATTTGTATTAAATGTTGTTTACTTTTTCTTTCAATACCAAAACACGAGGGTGTTATCTTTTGTGAAAACTTAACGCATTGCAATTTTTAAAATCTATTATTTAATTTCATCATTATGGCTAGCGCAGATTGAGGCAACGCAGTGCAAAAATCATCCTTCATCACTTTCGTACATTTTCTATGACTACACACTAAAGTCGCTGCGGTCCGCAGCGACTTTTTTGTATTGAAATGCGATGCACTGCGGCTCGACGCGGCTGTAATGTGCGTTTAACTTTAGAAGGAAACTATGGTCGTTGCAAATCATGAGCATATGTTCATCATGTTGACGTATGTCTGGTGCACCGTCATGCACTTCTAGCCAGAGACAACATTATCTAGAATGTTCCATAGACACATACCTTCAAGTTAGAGATGTGTCGGAACACGAAGGGGTTGTTGATGGCGATCTGCCGTCGGATGCGGTCGTTCATCGCGTTGATGTATGTCTGGTACACCGCCATGCATTTCTTGGCTAAAGACGACGCATAGTAGATCGGGATGTCTTGCAGCTCCGGGTGGAGGGACCAGTATTCATCTGTTGGTAGGAAAATATATTGTAGAAGTTAATGGGACATGGATATTGATGTCTTGTTTCCCCTTCTCTATCAAGTCTATCCAAAGGTCGTCTGTAAAAGATCGCTTCTAACATAGTTAATTGATTCAGGCGTGACCTTGCGGAAATCCATTATTAAATAGAATAGAAGCGCCCCGAACACACCGTGTTGCCACACCAGCAACACGGTGTGTTCGGGTTCGTGACAAGTCAATCGTCATCCTGAAGATGCCTCGTTAAGAAGTAAAACACGTGTCGATTCCTTTCAGGGTTTTTATGGCTCTTTAGGCATGGCTAAGCGGAACAGGTTACCAAATATATCCACGTCTATTGTATTTCATCGCTTCTAACGATAAGACCGCCCATTGTAACACCCTATGTTACTCTGAAATTTCTTATTTATAATTGTTACCTATCTTGTCTATCTTTGTAATAAGATGGCAAACAAGCTGTCGGCCCACCTGATGATAGATGGTTACTGCCGCCTATAAAGATTGCAACACCAGACGCATCGTATATGAGTTGCCATCTCCGAGATAAAGCTTATGTCTTATAAGCGATCGTCCCGCGAGTACTTACGCGATCGATGCCACTTTTTGTACCGAAAACCGAAAGGCGCGACAACGTGTTCAATTTGACCAAACAAAAAGTGACATATGGACGCGACCGTCGCGTATCGTGCGACGATCGCTTTTAAATAGGACGCAATCTTACTCTTCTAACTACGAACACAAAAACGCTGCTTAGCGGCAAAAATAAATTTATGATGGTAGTAGTTTTTCAGACGACCTCCTCTGCAAAGGGCTCGACTACTCTGATGCCGTAAAATTGCATGATTATCTATCAATAATTCTGTCTTAAACGTGTGTGGCGACGTTTGGTCTGTCCTATGCCCAGCACTGGACGTCTTTCAGTTGATGTTGATGATGATACGTACCAAGAATGAGAAGTAGTTCCTGCGCTCTTCCCAGCGCGAACACCGGTATAAGACAGCGCCCGCCTCGCTGTACGATCTCGCTCACTAGTCCGGTGAACCGACTCTCTCGTTCCTCTCGCTTTTCGTGAATGTGGGTGCCGTATGTTGACTCCTGGAGATATGTATCAAGTTAATATTAAAACTAAGAATCACACTATATTAAGCTATATCTATACATACATATTATAAATTAAAGTCGCTTTTCGTGTCTGTCTGTCTGCCCGCGTCGTTCTTCTAAACTGCGCAAAGGATTTTAATACGGTTTTCGCCATCATTTAGATAATTGATTCCGGAAGGTTTAAGTGTAAAAAACATTAATATTAAACTTACATAAATTATAATAAAGGAATCTCGATGTTTTGTCAAGTATTATCAAACCGCTCGAAGCAGGGGCGGGTCGCTAATATAACATTATAAATGCAAACGACTAAACTCCTGAACCGATCGTAATGAAATTCGGCGAAAAGGTGAGCTGGGGTCTAGACAAGGACAGAGGCTACTTTTCATCCTGAATATTTATGATGAAATACAAAATACACGCAGATGAAGTCATGGGCAACAACTAGTTGAAGTTGACTATATATAAGAAAAATCTTACCGTAATTAGAACATCAGGATGTACTGTAGGTATTTCAGCTGCCATTAAATGTCTGTCCTCTTGTCTCGAAAAATCGCCTGTGTACAATACCTATGGAACAAAAAGATTTTTTTTTAACATATCCGCATTTTGTATGTGATAATAATAATACCAGCCTTTGGCTTGCAGTGGGACAATACTAAAGAGATTTTTTAACGCGACTTTTTTATCACGCACTGGACTTTCAACGCTCTGCTTGGCGCCGAGAGTTGAAAATCCAACAGTGTGTTTTTAACGCGCAAGGGATGCGCTCTTTTGTATTCTCAATGCCGAGAGTTCAAAATCCAGTGTGGTTAAAAAAGCGCTTATGCGTACGTGGGCTTATTATTATGTGTAAAAATCTAGAGTACCTTCACTCCAGCGATCTCAATCATGAACATGGCCGCCCCGAGCACATGCCCAGCGTTGTATGCCCAGAATCTGATTCCTCGCACGTCCTTCTCCTCATGAAAGTTGATGGTCTCAATACGGTCCATTGAGCCCTCCAGGTCTGACTCAGTGTACAGCATCTGTTCTGTTGATATGTTGCTGGGGAGGAGAATTATTGTTAGTATACAACGTCCATTGGGCCACGTTTAATTCCCTGGTTTATAGCATCCTAATTGAGTAACACTCTCTTCAGTCACAACAGTTTTGAAGAATATTGCTAATCCTTGCTCCATAGGTTTGAAAAATTCATCTGCTAAAACAAGTTAAATAATGCAATGAACGTAGGTCAAAATGAAACCCATTGTGATCAATTGTCATTTTATGTGTGTTATGTATTTACCCCGCAGTTTGTATAACTGGTACAATTAGTAATGGACAATATCTAATCTAGAAAGAAACACAATATGATTGTAGATTTCTTCATGTAGTTTTTTAGCATGAGCAGTGCATTGCATCTCACAAAAACTACGAAACACTGCTGATATTGGTGCGATATAGTATTTGCATGTAGTGGCTATGGTCAGTAAATATATAAGGTAGAATCAAATTAAAGAGGAAATAAAGGCAGGAGTAGGAAATTTTCCTAACAGTTCCTTAAAGCTATTTGCCTTGACAAAATATATGCCAGAAACCCAAGGACAAATAAATAGAAAATTACATACCTGACTTTAATATAATCTGAGACCAGCCACCTGTAGATGGCTTTAGTGGCGTGAGTCATGAACACGCGGCCTTTGAAGGACGTCTTTGTGAGGAACCAAGGTAGTGCACCACTGTGGTCCAGGTGGAAACTATAGGAAGCAGGCACAAAGATTTTAATAGAACATCGTTTAAAATGGCGCTACATAAAGATTGTGATGTCCATAGATCACGGTCAAGTTTGTTTGCTGCACAGCTGCATAGATAGATATGTATACGCAACCAGAATATTTTTTTCAAGAAAGTTTCTGATATACTTACTGTGATATTAGAAGGAGATCCACTTCATCAGCCTCTATGAGATCCACAAAGGGTAGAGCATCCATCCCAGACAACCCTGGGTGTATTCCACAGTCCAACTAAAAATAAAAATAATTATTATATTTATTTATTTTTTGCATTATAGAATTTAATTATTTAATTTTAATTTGGTGACTGATTTTGACTATTTCATTTTCTATGATAAATTTATTCATAAAACAGTAGCATCAGCATTTCTCCAACATCGAAGTTAATATCAAACAACTAAAGAAAGAAAAGAAAGAAAAACTTTTATTTGGACACAGTTCGTGAAACACTAAATACAAATTACAAAATAAATAAAAAAGAACCGATTTGTCAATAATCACAGTGGAGCAACCGTTGCAATATTTGTATATTAATAGACTTGGCACCGAGACTGAGACCTGTCTGGTGTGAACTGCTGAGATCTAGACACCTCAAGTTCATAATAATTTATTAAAAAAATGGTACAATCTAACGTCCATTACTTCAAGCAATATGAAAACAAAATACACAAACCATAATTATCTTCCCTTTGAACTCCAGCATTATGCAGGACCTGCCTACTTCCTGACCAGCACCCCTAGTGGAAAATAAAATTATGATGAACATTTAATTGAATAATGATGATGAGATGTTAGCCATTTCTAAGATAAGTAAGTACTTATCCCAGTTTTGGTAGTGCAAGGGCAATCACGGAATACCGAGAAAATATTATCTCAAATCAATAAAGCAAACTACTATCAATTATTTGTAGGCCTACCGCTAAATGCAAAAACGCCACACAATGAAAACAAAATAATATTTACAATGGCCTTATCGTCAGCTGGTCGCTCTCTTCCATAGGCACCGGATCGGTGCCTTTCCTCGGGTTAGTAGTCATGATTAATAGTTTATTATGACGATGTAATGCAAAATAATCATGAAATCACTCTTATTTTAGGATAAAATACAATTTTATTGCAGCAAAACAATCACGATAACCGGTAAGATACAGGTTATAAAAGTATTGCCATATTTAGAAGTATTTTATTACTATCTACTTAATACAGACGCCAGCACATCAAGCTACAACAATCTGTCAAATGTATTTAATAGATTTTCAACTTTATCGCTGACGCATAAGGTTCAAAGTTGATTGGGAAAATTTGACAGTTTCGGGTAGCTTGATGTGCTGGCGTCCGTAGATGCTGATTTGTAAATTATATTTAGCAACAAAAACATAATAACACATGTGATAATAATGTTTAGAAGCCGCTACAAAAATGTATCCTAGCAATCAATCTAATTGTTTTAAATTCGTTGTCTTATTTATTAATCACAACTAGCTCTTTGCACACGACATCGTCTGCGTGGATTTCGAATTCGTACTTTCCGAACTTCAACAGTCCCTCCAACCATAACGGCAGTTAAATAAAATAGAAATAACAATTATGATCTTTATTTTTACTTAGTTATGTATTTGTTCCAAGTTTCTAAATCAAAGACAGAGATTTTTCAATCAAAATATGGTTACAAACTATTGGTTATAATTGCATCATTCGTGTTGAAATTATACATGTGGGAACCGTACCGAAAGCGTCTGTAACAAAAAGATAAAAAAACAATTCAAAAATTAAATTAAAATATGCCGCGGCAGATAAGAGATGACTAGTTCCTACTAACGGCGGCCGTTCACCTATAGCTAATATTATTATTTATTCCAATTTTCAAGTTAATCGAAGCAAGAAGTAAAATCCACCCCTAAATACTTCATTACCCCTTTTCACCTAGATAAGGGTTGTTTTTGAGAAATCCAAAAACAAGTAACTTTAATCTTTTTATCAAGATCATTATCATTACTATTCCAAATTAATTGGACCGTGCGTTATAATTCTAACATAAAATCATTAACTAATAATATCAAACCTTATTATTTTTAAATTCTTATTCGTACAAGTTTGTTTTTATTGTAACAAGTTTCCAGTTTATAAAATTTTCCCCACTTTTCACTCCCCGTATGGCAAAATTTCCAAAAAGCCTTTCTCAGTGGATCCCTACACCGCAGAAGGAACCTAGTGTCTACATTTCTCGTCTCGTCTCATTTTATTATTGGTTTGGTAGTACCCCTTAGCAGTTTGGGCTGGCCGATCATGTGTCAGTTGGGACACTTGACCGATCTTCAGCAATTTTAAGATTGAGAAACAATATTTTTAAAAAAATACCATTCTACCACAGCTTTATCTTGTGACCACTCTGACGTTAGTACAATTTTTTTTACCGTTCCGTTTTTATTGTTTCTTTCCTCCTATTGATAAAGCAGTTGTAGATTTATAGAACCGAACAATGTTTTACATTGCAAATTCATATTTTTTTGATAGATAGTGAATAGTTTAAATCCCCTGTCCCCAACATGTTTTGTTAATGTTTTTAGCTACATCAAACGAAATGCATCCTGGTATTCTCATTGAAATTTTTTGACATTGGCATTGACATGAGTATTGACTTGACAGCTTGACACTCACTGACAGATTTCCAAAAACACGAACGAAAGCATGCGAAATGTGGGTTTTGGTTATATCATAAAATAAATTAGTTTATGAATCAACAAAATGCCTAAACCAACGCTTTTCGACGAAGAATCAGAGGAGGAGGTTGCGCTTAAAACTGAAAATGATTACGCCAAAAAGTACGACAAGTGGCGGGAAAAGGAAGAACTCCATAAACGTAAGCACGCACGTTATCATTTTACTTTATTTTAGGTTTTAGCTAAGGCATTAACTATACAGCTTAAAAACATTTGGATTTTCATATCATGTTACAGTGGAACAGAAGTATGGCTCCAAGCCAAATGCTGATGGTTCAGTATCGACAGACAGTGAGGATGAGAGTGACGCACCTCCTGAAGTCACAGAAGAGATGGAGACACAGTTCCTCAAGACATTGGCTTTGCTGAAGACAAAGGACCCCAGAATTTATGATCCTGAGTTCAAGTTTTTTGATGGTACCGAGAAAAAGGAGTCAGGTAAATAAACAGTCGTTTATAGAAACTGACTTAATGTATTAGCAGTGTATAGTGATTGATTTTACCTAGTCTAGCAACTCCTTGCAATATGTATTTGAACTTCATTTTGATATCATCATTTCGATATGGAAACTTATTACTAATTTATTCAATGAAATAATATATATTTTGGGGTCTATTTCAAGCAAAAATAATAAAAAACAAACGATTATTAGAATTATTATTGATTCAATGAAAACAAAATTCACTGTAAAAGTAAATGATTCCAGAGAAAGAGACCAAGACAAAGCAGCTGACATTTGCGGACAGCGATGAAGAGGATGATGAGGATGGCAACATCTTTAGTATTGAGAAGAAAGCTGAGATTGTAGAGGATACCAAGAAGGAGAGGAAAACATCTGAGACTAAGGTTTGACTAGACATAATATAATTTTTCATCTGAAAAATCTATAAAAATTGTTACCTTTTGGAAAGCTTTATTTCTCACACTACATATAAATTGATATTTGGAATTTAAGTTATTATTTTTTATTATGTGTACTGGAAAGTTACTCAGGTATAAAATGTATTTAATACAGTTGTAAATTTTAAAACTGCTGAATATTTCTTGATCATTATAGTGAAATTAGGTGCTCTATGTTAGTAACTCATTCTATTGTAGCACTAAATCCCAGTAATATCAGTATAGCCATGCAATGATTGAAAAAAGTTCAGGAAATACTCTATGATCACTTGTATTTACTTTAACAAATGCAAATTTTCTAGGAGGCCAAACTAAAAGAGTACCTGGTAGGCCAGGCAGAACACATAGATGATGAGGTCGAGAAGGACCTGGCTCCTCTGAAGGCTCTGTGGTCAGACCCTAAGCTGAATGAAGGAGAGGCCTTCCTCAGAGACTATATTTTGAATAAGCCGTAAGTAATATGAAAACCATTTCTCTTTGAGACTACTTTAAAAACAGGTTGTAAATTTTATCCATGAAATTAAAAATTTATTTGTTAACGTAATATACAAACTGTTATAGGGTAAATAAGCTTGTTGCACAATCTAAATATTTAATAAGTCATAGTTGTTACCATTGTAACTTTAGATGTTCAAAATGTGCTGATTTGATTTATGTTTAAATTTTTCTATATAAACAAAAGGGGCTCTCTAAAGCTACGGTTTTCTTGAAGAGCGGTGGCCACACTTAACGGCCGCAGTGACGGCTGTCATGAAAATGATGACACTGGCAAAGATTTAAATCATTAGATTCGGCCTATTTTTTTATTTTGTGAAGTTATCAAATAATTTCTCCCGCTCTGGGGGGAGCGGGATGTTAGAGTCTTACTGACTAAAACCCACCCGTGTTCCTTCGGTTGCCCTGTTGCCGGGGGCCACGATTTCCCTATCGGTTTTCTTCGAACCCCCGGCAGGCATTGGCCCTAGCGGACCCCGTCAATTCTGCTGACATCTCTTTAAGGCGCGCGTGGAACACAACGCGCCGTCGCCCCGGGCTTGGTCCTTATCGGACGGCGAGCTACCCATTGCTCACCGTCCGCAAGCCCGCGCCTGCGGTGGCCGGAAATCGGCTCTCGATTCCCGACGCCCAGGGCGTCTCCTCCTGCGGCGGTTATGGGCGTGAGGGCGCGAAGTTTGCCTATCCCTCACGCGTTCGCTAGCATTACCGCTTCGCAGAAGGATGTGACGGCCTGCCATTTCCTCTCGCTCCATACCATGGCCTGAACTAGGGCCGGACGCGAGAGATCACCACACCTCCACCGTATCCTCCGGGCAGACCTCCACCGTATGCTCCACCGTGTTCTCCGGGCGATCCACACAATGGTGACACCCGGGCGTTTCCTCCCGCCTTATCCTGAACAGGAACCTCCCGAAGCAGCCGTGTCCGGTGAGGACCTGCGTCAGGCGGAAGGTGAGGACGCCGTGGCGCCTCTCAAGCCACTCCTCAAAGAGGGGTCTTATCGCCGCAATTGTGGCGTGCCCATTAGATTCGCCCTACCACGTCAAAAGGGGTGTGTAACGTTTTAAATTATAACAAAAGTTCTGTAGCAGCTGGAATAAACGTCCACGCGTCTAAAGCGCCAGATCCCCTCTATTGTTGGTGAATCATTTGGATTAGATGAGGTTACAAGTTTATAACAGTATGATGTTTCCTGATATTTAATTATTCATTACAGAATTTTAGCTGACAATTAGTAAATATGAAAATTAGATCAACTCAACTGAACATTATAAAAAAGAGCATTATATAAATTGAAAATTATGTTAATTGAACGTTATACTAAATGTTATTAGAGCAAAAGACGGTTATATGAAATTTAACAGTAGATCACTTGCAATTAGGTTATTTGTTTTTATAGCATATGAAAATGTTATCATGTGAACGTTATTTCAAGTGATATTTTCTGATATTATGTCATATATTACACACCCCGTCAAAAGATAGTCGCGTTTCTGTTTCGTTTTGACACCTCTGACACACAATGACGCAGTAAATTGACTTGATTGTCATGGAAACGCTATCTAGTAATGTGTGAGCTCACTCTTTTCATGAACACTTTTTCGCGTGATTAAGTACGTTGAGGGCAAATCTAGCTATTTAAATCTTTGGGCAACGGGATTTGACTTTACCGTGTCAAAATCGTTCTCTAGGAAAACACACCAACTTACTTTCATAAAAACGTTTCAGAGATGTCATTAGCCGGTAAATTGCGGACACTATGTGACGGCCACCGCTCTTTTAGGAAGCAGTAACTTTAGGTTCTTCCCACATCACAACATTTCAGATTAATTCCAATGTTTCTTCCTTAGCTACCTTCAAGATGGTGACATTGGTGAAGCAGAAGACAAGATCAGGGATGATGAGGAGTTGGAAGCTGATGAGGAACGAGTGGAGGAACAGGGCAAGTTTGAGAGGGCGTACAACTTCAGGTTTGAGGAGCCTGATCAGGAGTATGTGAGTGTTCGCTTATACAAGTTTAAGTAACTTAGGGACTTCATCAAAAGATAATAATTTATCATGTGGTCTACTGTATTTAGTTTTTATAAAGTTTGTGCCCGTTTTCGCTAACAATAAGCGACACCTAAATTAATGCGCACTGTTCCTGTTGGCTCGGCTCAGTGCTGATAGTAAAAAATTCAACAGCGCGCTTTGTTTAAGCATTCATCTAAGTGTCGCCTAGTGCGGAAATCCTGCTGCATGGGGAATAATTGAAGTTCCGACTTATTTTCTAACAGCCATTCAAAACTTCAACCTACAAATCTCAAGTCAGATCCTGGGATATTTTCGCCAAAATACCAACCTCATTTTGTACTGAGTACAATTTTAGGGTTACTTTTTTTTAAATTTATTTTCTTTATTTAATTAATAATAGAAAATGTATTTTAACTTACTTAAAAAGCTTATCTCCCTTCCCAGCTAAAACGTTTCCCCCGTACAATGAACTACATCCGTCCCAAAGACGACCGCCGCTCCAAGAAGCGCGTAGAGGTGCGCACGCGCAAGGAGGAGGAGAAGCATAGGAAGATGGAAGAGATCGCCAGGATGAAGGCGCTGAAGCTGAAAGAGATACAGGAGAAGATCGCCAGGATTAAGGAGGTCACCGGCAATGAGGAGCTGGCGTTCAAGGTAATTTAAAAAAGTGAAAACATTTTTTTAGGCCGCGTCCTAACCAACGCGATCGTCGCGTTCATTTCGCGTGCTCGCATCGACAGAGGTTGCCCTCCGATGTTCCGAACTACTGAGTGACACATGCTCGCGTACTTGCGCAACGATCGATTTTTGGTTTGGACACACATCTCACATTTTACAACATACAGAAGTAGAGTCAAACAGGTCCCCTGAGTCTCAAGCTAGGTTTATACCTGAAAATAGTTTATTTTTGTGATTATCAATGTAATATTATTGTTATCTTGTTATCGTCGGATATGATGAACTTATTTACTAAAATTAGACGGTTTTAAATGTTGAAAATGATGCATCTCTCAAGGTGTCATTCAAAAAATTTCTTCAGCTGAAATACAACTGAAACTAAGATTTTAATAGATAAGTGAATCAGAGGTGATCATACAGTTGTAACACAGGTATCTTACTTATGTTTTTGTGGCTTTCGTATGCGGTAGGGAAGCAACCTATAGACAGAATGTTACGATCTTTATTTACATACTTCTTTTGAATCATGCCTCTGCTGCTTTCAGGAATCGGACTTGGAGAGCGAGTTTGACCCTGAGGAACACGACAAGCGAATGAAGGAGATATTCGACGAACAGTACTACGGCGACGCTGACGAGCAGAAGCCAGTCTTCCCTGATCTGGACGACGAACTGGAAATCGGTAAGATACCACCAGACATCAAGCTTCTTACTAAATAAACCAAATATGTGTCACTAGCGACCCGCCCCTGCTTCGCACATAACTTGACAAAACATCGTGATTTATTTATTATACAGGGTGGCATCCCACATCGACGCGAAAACTGTTACCATAAATTTACTGAATTTCTGAAAATCTGCTGTTTCATACATTGTGACCGCGTATGTATTGATTGCACTTCTCTATGAAAGAGCAGATTCATCATCTGCCTAGCCTTTTCCCAACTATGTTGGGCTCGGCTTCCAGTCTAACCGGATGCAGCTGAATACCAGTATTTTACATGGAGCGACTGCCTATCTCACCTCCACAACCTAGTTACTAGGTAACACGATACCCCTTGGTAAAACTGGTTGTCAGACTTGGGCTTCTAACTACCCGTAACGACTGTCAAAGATCTACAAATGACAGCCGGGACCAACGGTTTAACGTGCTTTCCGAGGTACGGAGGGGTCTCGGTATGCAAAGATGGTCACCCATACACGGACCAACCGCGGCAAGCGTAGCTTAACCTGATCGATCGACCCGTGCGGCTGTTATTACTTAGCCACAAGCCCCTACTTAAAGAGCAGATTAAAAAAAAAAACCGATGAAAATTGCAACGCAGGAGTTTCAGAATCATGTACTGAATCCATGGTAACAGTTTTCGCGTCGATGTCCCTGCCACCCTGTATGAGTTTAATATTAATGTATTATACACAACCCTTCCGGAATAAATTCTTTAAATGATGGTGAAAACTGCATCGAAATCTGTTGCGTAAAGAAAGAAAGAAAATAAATTTATTTGACACAGGTTAAGGCACACAGTTTTCAAAAACAAAAAACAAATAAAGTTTAAAGCAGTATTGTGTGCCTCACGGCTGCGACAAATAGGCCCAGTTCAGCATAAATGCCAGACAACTAGTGCCTGACGCTGGTTTTCAACTGAACCTTATGTTACGAGTACGTCTTACGAACAACGAGTAGTTGAAGAACAACGTATTCACGCAGACAGACACGAAAAGCGACTTAAAGTTATAATATGTATAGATGTTAGCATAACTATCAAGTTACACAGCCGAATGGAATATCGGATATTTTTATTCTGAAAGAGCATCAACAATGTGAAAGGATAAGGATGTACTCACTATTATCCTTAAATAACTCTCATGGAAACTGATGGCAAAACTATTCTTAGCCAGTCGTTTATTTTTAATTATTTTTTGTATGATATTTACAGAGAACTGGGACAAATATCAGCCCGAACAGGATGATGATGACGATGATGACGCTGTTCAGCAGGGGGGTGATCAGGGACCTCATTGTGAAGATGAGGAATTCAATGTGAGTTAACATTTACACAAGTACGTCGCATTTGTTCAACATAAAAAACAGATTTAAAATGTTGTGATCTTTAATCAATTCATTAAGAACATTCAAATATTCATGATCGAAAATTGAAAATGGTACAGTCAACCGCACAACAGTACTTGGACTACGAAAACCGAAACCGCTTCAAATAATTAAGTACCAAATAAAATATTTTTTTTTTTTCACCAGATGGACGCCGACTACGACCCAAAGAAGACTCGCGAGAATCTTCTAGAAGAATTAAAGAAGACTCTTGGCAAGAAGAGAAGAAACAGAAAGAAGAAATCCAAACTCGCCGAGTTGCTTTCCTCTGAGAAACCGAAGTTTGTTCCTACCGCAGCTGACAAGACGTATGATCAGTACATGGATGAGTACTATAAGATGGACTGCGAAGATGTGATTGGTGGAGATCTGCCCACACGGTTCAAGTATCGCGAGGTCGTACCGTGCGATTATGGACTTACTGTGGAAGAAGTAAGGTGTATTTTGTTTCGATAGCATGTTTGGTTTTCAGGCATTATAAATGTGTCATGTTTTGTGGCAGCAGTTACATAATAAATAACTAATATATGAAAAGGTTGAAGATGATATGATGAGGATCGGCAGTACCTCAACCATTTAACGATAAAACATAGACAACCGCAACCTAATCAGATAATGTTTTTTTTTATCGTGACTATAAAACAATGAATCATAGACAAAAATGCAACTACTAACTTTTTTATTTATAATTAATTAAAACGATACACAACACCAATTACATTAATTAACATAGAAACATAAAAAAAATATCTACATAATGTTGACAAATTATGTTGTTTACAATATAATTAAAAACTAATATGGAATAGTGGACAACCTTGCATACTTTCTCTCACAGAACATCAGACATATACGCATAATTTTACTCCATTCATCCGCAAACACATCACATTCAGGGTTTTAACTTATAGAATTATTTTCCAGATTCTCCTAGCGGACGACAAGGAGCTGACCCAGTGGGTGCCTCTGAAGAAGATCCTCAGACACCGGCCCGACGCCGCGGAGCGCGGAGACGCGCGCAACTACGCGCAGAAAGCGGCCGACGTGCGCCTCAAGAAGAAGATACTGCCCAGTCTGTTCAAGGACTTGCCGGAGTGAGTTAAATAATAGTATCTAAACTGGATATTCATAAGAGAAGGGCTTTTCTAGATTTATTCTGATTCTGTGTGTATACAGTAGATATTGGATAATGTTAGTAACTATTGTTTGAAAAAATTATCTAACGAGTAATTTTGACAAATAATTACTATATGTAGATTTTCAGTCCGAAAATGTATTTATTCATCCACATAACATCCTTTCTATTTAAGAGATAAACAAAGTATAAGAAAGTCCGCTAACCTTATTTGTTTATGCTTTTCAGAGACCCCGATATAGTCGTGCCGATAGAAGAAACGAAAAAGAAAAAAAAGAAGAAGAAGAAAAAGAACAAACAGAAGAGCACAGAAGATACCGTTACAGAGGAAACCGAACAGGAAACGAAAGAAAAAATAGCTGATCACGACGCAGAAGCTCAAAACACTACCGAAGTTGTGGAAAGTCCTAAAAAGAGAAAGAAAGATAAACATAAAACGAATGTAGACAAAGAAGTAAACACCACACATAATGAAGAAGTGATAAACACAGAAGAGAATGGAGAAGTAAAACAAAAGAAGAAGAAACATAAATCAGATGGTTTTGTTGTTGAGACTGTGGAACATGCTGAACCTAGTCAACTCAATACCGAAACGAATGGAGTGACGGACAGTACAGCAGAAACTCCTAAAAAGAAAAACAAACAAAAAATAAATAAAAATTCCATAGCAGACAATAATGTCGAAAGTTCCGTAGCAAATAAGAATAATAAAAACTTGAAACGTAAAGCAGACACAAATACCGGAGACCAGCCGAATCAAAAGAAAAAGAAAGGCAATAAGAAAGATTTCAAGAAGAATTTCAAACCGAATGATAAATTCAAAAACAAGAAAGTAACCCAACCAATGAATCCTATGCTCAATCTGTCCGATGAAAGGTTGAAAGCGTACGGACTGAACCCTAAAAAGTACAAGAACTTCATGAAATTCAAGAAGTTTTAATCACTCTTTACATTTGTGTAGATTTGTATATTAAATCGGATATTTCCAGTGTAAATAAATATATTTTATTTTATATAAGGTCTTGCTTTTTATTTTCCTTGTAAACAAAACAGACATTTCTCAAAAGGCACTTTGCATTATTTATTGCACAGTACTGGGGCCAACCACCACCTCTTACAGCAGTAATAATATAATATTATTAATTCACAGTGGGAAAGAGATGGAGCTATATGTCTTGTATAGCTCCGGCTCATTCTCACACTGATGATTCATGTTACAGCAGACGATGAACATTGCATAGTTATCTTATTACACTAGAATATCGTTCCAGTGACGAATCATGGAACGAACACGAACGAACATCATATAATATTAGAGGCATATACATTGCCATTAACTAGGGCTTGTTGAGTGGTTCAGATACTGTGTTCAGCGGTTGAGTTTCTTTGTACTCAAGCCTACAGCTTTATTGTACTTTATTTTTCAAATTTGAATGATTGAAATTTTGAATTTTCCGCCATTTGAAACAGCGCTAGCGTCGTCTCTGAACATAATGTTGCCAAGTACAATATTACAAGGACATTTCAAATATGAATGAAAAAAACGGGCCAACTGCGTGTCGGACTCATTGAAATAGTATGTCTATGGACTCATTGAAATAGAAATGTCGGACTACGCACAATGAAGGGTTCCGTAGTTAGGATGAATTTATCCAACTTTAACATTGCATTCGCTGGTCTGTACAAGCCTTTAATGGCTCCAACGCCTTCCGATAGCCGGATCAGACTTTCTGATGAAAAAATCTGACTGTGTATTCCCAGCCTAAACAAGACATCACGGACAGACAAATAATAAAAAATCTGGAGTCAAACGTCCATGATAAGGCATAAATCGAACAAATTACGTGTGACTCCGGATTTTTTATTCGTCTGTGTGTGATGTACAGACGCCAGCACATCAAGCTACCCGAAACTGTCAAATTTTCCCAATCAACTTTGAACCTTAAACGTCAGTTTTAAAGTTGAAAATCTATTAAATAAATTTGACAGATTGTAGTGGCTTGATGTGCTGGCGTCTGTACCTATACTAAAATAGTTAATGTTTGGTAATATTTGTTCGTGAATTTATGGCTAAGAAAACTCTTTTGAAAATCGTCTTAGAATCACAGACATATTATATGTCTGTGCTTAGAATCGACTACCCTTGTGTCATATTTTGACGGTAAAATGGTAACATTGATGAAAAAAAAAAATATATGGTGTGTTGTGTAGTCTATTCGCTTCGCTCTTTTCTTTCTGGCATCTCTTTTTCGGCGAGCCGTGTTACGGAACAAGGTGAATAATTACAATATTGTTTTATTTGTGAATTTAATGAAATAAGTGCTAAAATATATCTGTTCCGTAATTTAATTACGTACAGTATAATTATAATTGGCAAGTATTGTACGATTTTATAGATGAAAGTGGATTTTGTGAACTTAACCTAGAAATGCCTTCAAGTAGATCATTTCGATTTCTTTATAAATCGTCATGAGTGGACACATAGGCTATAGAAATGCCCCGAGCATTGATTCCCAAGTGCATTAAAATCTAAATAACCTCCTTCGTTTAGGTGTTTGGCACTTGCAACGGTTTGTGGCGACAAACTCTTCTAAATGTTTACAAAATGCTTACGGTGGCAGTGTGTCTGAGGCATAACCTTTCGAGTCTCGTTCTTCTTTATTTCATACGAGTGATCGATGTATCTTTAAAGATCCTAGAAGTTCTTCACCGGCATGGTTTTTATTTGACACATGGTTTGAGTTCACATCTCATGGTATTTTTAATGCCAGTGTCTAGGGGACTCTAAACGACATGACTTGTTTCTGCCACCGTTGGTGTTGTGCTCCAAATGAGTAAAATTTTCAACGAAGAAGTCGCATCTAAAACTTCCCATCTAAACATTCCAGCTCGCCAAGATGGTGAACAACAGAGTACCGTCGGTATTCTCCAAGACCTATGTCACGCCCCGCCGTCCCTTCGAGAAGGCTCGTCTGGACCAGGAGCTTAAGATCATCGGAGAGTATGGTCTGCGCAACAAGCGCGAGGTGTGGCGCGTCAAGTACACGCTCGCTCGCATCCGTAAGGCTGCCCGTGAGCTGCTGACCCTGGAGGAGAAGGATCCTAAGAGGCTGTTTGAAGGTTAGGAAGAAAATAGTACATAACATGATTGCAGTAATAGTAGTCAAGCTTCTGACTGTACAGACTGATCAAAAGTTGTGAGGAACCTAACTAAAACATGTTTAGCCCTTTGTACACCAAAATATATGCGTGTTGCATATAATAGAGGTTATATTGTGTCTGACTGTGGCAAACGTTAACCTATAAAAAATTATAATTATGGGTTTTGAAGGTTATATCAAGTCATTCAATGTGTTATTGGCCTATTGGTGAAGCAAAATTAGTTAATAATGATGAAAAAATCTGGCAACCTCTTATCAGAAGAAAAATTGTTGATTTCTAATACTCTGATGATGTTCAATAATAGCTTAAAGTGTAGAGCTCTTTGGCAAATTACTTAAAAGTCTGCCTTCATGTTTTCAGGTAACGCACTCCTGCGTCGTCTTGTCAGGATCGGAGTGTTGGATGAGAAACAGATGAAGCTCGATTATGTGCTCGGTCTTAAGATTGAGGACTTCTTGGAGCGCCGTCTGCAGACCCAGGTCTTCAAGGCTGGTCTCGCCAAGTCCATTCATCATGCCCGTATTCTCATCAGGCAGAGGCATATCCGGTAAGAACTCATTTGTTGAAAACTTACAATGTACATTTTTCTAATATTGTTGATAAAATGTTTTGACTTTCAATATTCAGTAGTCATTTTAATTTAGTAATAATTTGAATCATACAGCATATAACATAACCCTCAAACACAGGTGATCTCGCACACTCGGCGGCTGCAGCTGCCTGGCTTTGAATCTTATTCTATAAGACCACTTGGCTCCCAACCCAGTTGGGGTCAATGTCTTGAAATGTTAAAAGCTCTATTTGAGCTCACAGGTAAGGTATCAGTAGTTCCCTTTTATCAGTGTTGTAGAGAAAAGCCCTGTGCCTCCAGAGGCTATCTGTTGACTACCAATTTGATTCTGCATTGTAAAGTATGAAAATCTTACAACTTGTAAAAAAAGACTTCACAACTCAACAATTTATTTTAAAACAGTTATAAAGCGATATAAATAAGAGCAATATGGCTCCCAAATTAATCATTCTATACAAAGCCAGTCACCATATCTATTACTAATTATCAAAAAAAAATTGTCCTCAGCGTCCGCAAGCAAGTGGTGAACATCCCATCCTTCATCGTGCGCCTGGACAGCGGCAAACACATTGACTTCTCCCTGAAGTCGCCCTTCGGAGGCGGCCGCCCTGGTCGCGTCAAGAGGAAGAACCTGCGCAAGGGACAGGGCGGTGGCGCCGCGGCTGATGAGGAGGAGGATTAGATCAATAAATGACGTTTATTATCTAATTGTTTTTTTTATCTAGCCTGCAACTACATAGTTATCATTTTTAGGGTTCCGTACCCGAAGGGTGCCAAATGGAACCCTATTAGAAGCCATTTCAAACAACCGACACTTTCAAATTTATGCTTCTGTCTTCGAGAGCATGTCCGCGACTACCGCAGGGCCACCAACGCCAATCGCTTCCATATTTAGTAAATAATTAGTACCTAATTGGTTCTAATTAGTGCTCGAACGAAAAAATTGGTACCTTAGTAGTTTTCGAGGAACAACTTTGAAGGTGGGGTGGCGGTAGTCACAGTGTTAAATTTTCATTTCAAGATATGTTTTCTATTAAAAACTGTGATTTCTTCCCAAATTTATACATAAATTAGTGCTCCGAAAGAAGTTATAGCGACCAAAAATTCAGATTCCTAAGTGTTGTATTTTAAGAGAAATTAGCTTTCATTACTTTTCTATACAAAATCTCCGCCGCTGTGTTAAAAACTAAAATAAAAATTCCCATTATGAAAAAAAAACCGCCTATAACCCGACTCAATAAAGTTGTCAATTGGTATTGAGCAGTCTTATCTATTCTGTAAAAATCTCACCGTGAAAACTTAGGTGAAGTGAGGTGACAATAGTGCCAATCCCTAGCATCAGTGGAATGACACTACAGCGAGTTGTACGATGCGTTTACTAACAGCAATGTTCACGCCATCCTGATCTCTGAAACTTATCTCAAACAGCAACTCCTATCCACCACCTCCTTTCCTTATAAAATACTTGCTACTTCCTCTTCACATTATTCTGCTTCTGCAGAGTTTATTTTCCTTGAAGTCTGTGTCAAAGGAGCTAAAACCATTCTTGGTGTTGTTTACTGTCCTCCCACTGTTGATTACTTCACTGAATTCGAATCAGTACTTAAATCCTTGGGTTCGGAGTATGCACATCACATCATCATGGATGATTTCAACACAAACCTTGCCCAAAACTCCCCTCGATCCCGTAAGCTTCTCCATCTTATCGAGTCGGCTAGTCTGCACGTGTTGCCGCTCAAACCTACTCATCATAACACTGTCGGCGATGACACCTGGCTCGACCTGATCCTCACCTCGAATCCTTCCCTCGTTTCTTCCCATGGTCAACATGACGCTCCTGGCTTTTCTCATCATGACATGATTTTCCTTCCTTATATCCTGAAACCTCCCAAACCTAAATCCAAGGTTCTGTACAGGCGCTGTTTTGCTCGGATGAATGTCGATAAGCTTAAGGACGATGCATCTTTGGTCAATTGGGAGCCTATGACGGAAGCCACTTCGGTTGACGACAAGGTTGCGATCTTCAATGATGTTGTTATTAATCTATATAACATCCATGCTCCTGTCAAAAAAATAAAGTTAAAACGCCCACCTGCACCATGGATGACAAGAGGCATACAGATGGCTATGCGACGTAGGGACCGGGCGTTCCGTAAAATGAAAAGGGATCGTACTGATGAGAACTGGACATTATTCAAGGCTGCAAGGAATAGATGCAATCAGATGATACGTAATGCTAAACGCCGCCACATTCTCGATACTATTAGTTTTACTTCTGCCGATATTTGGAAATTTCTTGGAACTCTTGGTATCGGCAAATCGCGACATTTAGACCTTCCTAATACAATTGACTTAGGCGATCTCAACCGGCATTTCTCCACTGTTTCTACCATGGATCGTCTAACCAAGCAACAAACTCTGTCTCTAATTTCTGGTCTAACGCGTTCTCATATTAATCCTTTCAGTTTCGTTCCAGTTGAACCGGGAGAGATCAAAAAAATAATTCTATCCATCAAATCTAAAGCGGTGGGATGTGACAATATCACCCGTGGTATGATCATTACTATTCTAGATCATCTCCTACCTGCGATTACCCATATTATAAATTTTTCCCTATTCACCGGAGTATTCCCTTTCCTGTGGGGCAAAGCCTATGTTCGTCCACTACCTAAGGTGTCCAATCCCTCTCTTCCTACCGACTTCCGTCCAATTTCTATCCTTCCCTTCCTATCCACTTTGGCTTGAGGCCTGTGTCCACAAACAATTCTCCAACTTTGTTCATCGCAACTCACTCATTAGCCTATTCACTCATTAGTGTATTCTTCAATCTGGGTTCAGGCCTGGGCACAGCACTACTTCCGCACTCCTTAAAGTGACTGGCGATATAAGGGCAGGACTGGAAGACACCAAAGTTACTGTTCTAGTGTTGGTTGATTTCTCGAATGCCTTTAATACCGTCAGTCATGACATCCTGTTAGCCATTCTCTCATATCTTATGGTCTCTCCCGAAGCACTGGAATGGTTCTCCTCTTACCTTCAGGAACGTCAGCAGTCTATTCATGTTGGGGATTCTTCTTCATGCTGGTGTGATTTGGAAACTGGCGTTCCTCAAGGCGGTATACTTTCTCCTCTTTTGTTTTCTATTTTTATTAATCTTATAACTTCCGAACTTCAGTGTGCGTATCATCTGTATGCCGATGACTTGCAGTTGTACTGTAGGGGAACAGTTGATGAATTACCTGACGCTATCGACAAATTAAATAGGGACTTGATAGCCATAAAAACCTGGCCTGATAGATTTGGTGTACCCGTAAACCCTACGAAGTGTCAGGCGATCATCATTGGCAGTCCTCGCGGTATTATCAAGGTGGATGGTACAACCTTGCCAGCAGTTCTCTTCAATGGTTCGATAGTTCCTTTTAGCACTGACGTGAAGGAGTTAGGCTTGCACATCGATAGTACCCTGAACTGGCGTGCTCAAGCTACTAAGGTAAGCCAGAAGGTTACTGGAACGCTGCGAGCTCTGTACCGTTTGAAAAATCTATTACCATCGAGTACGAAGACAATGCTTGTGCAGACCTTAATTTTCCCTATCATCGATTATGGTGATGTGTGCTACTATGACCTGAATGCAGATCTCGACAAACTTGACCGTTTCCTCAATGACTGCATTCGATTCGTTTTCAATCTACGTAAATATGATCATGTCTCTGCGCGTCGATCGCTTCTAAAGTGGTTACTCATACGCCAGCGCAGAGAGCAAAGGGCGCTGACCACCTTGTTTTCATTTCTTGATTCTCCCTCTTCACCTAGTTATCTAGCCCCGCACTTTCAGTACATTTGCGACAACCACAATAGAAATCTACGTTCATCTCACAATCGTCTTCTTCATGTCCCACCCACCGCACAGACTTCATTCACTCTTTCTTCTTCGTTCAGTCTATCTCTCTGTGGAATGCGCTCCCCCAGGAAATTAGGATGGCGAACAACCGATAATTTTTTGAAGTTAAAGTTCGCGAGCACATTCGCAAGAAGCTGGCAGTATCATCACAGCGGTAATGATTTCCCATTGTTTGTCTTATTTGCTTTAGTAGTATTTAATGTGTTTTTATTTTTGTTTATATTTATATATAATTGGAAATATATATTTATGTAGGTACCTATATCTTTATATTTAAATTAATATTTATTCCTCAATTCTCGCTATTGCACCTACCACTGTTTGTCTCTGCATCACCCAAAGGTTGACTGGTAGAAAATGCCTTTGGCATTAAGTCCGCCTCTGTACATTTGTGTGCTTGAAGTAGGTATTAAACAAATAATAAATGACAGCTCACTTCAAGCAAGATTTCACGTTGAGATTTTTACAGAATAGACTGCTCAATACCATTGACAACTTAATTTGGTCGGGTTATACGTGGAGATTTAGTATGGAAAAGTAATGAAAGCTTACGAACTACTTATGAACCTATGTATACTAAGTGGGACATTTCCAAAAGACCTCAAGTTGACAATAATTAAACCTCTATTTAAAAAAGAAGATAAATTTTTAATGGAAAACTATAGACCCATAGCATTAATTTCCGTATTCTCGAAAATTTTTGAGAAATATATAAATAACGAACTCAACAGTTACTTAGAACAGCATGTAATCCTATGTGATGAACAGAAAGGTTTCAGAAAAAATAGAAACATTAATATGGCGGTTTATGACTTTATATACACTGTCTCAACACATGTTGACAAATCTTTACCTGTTTGTTCTATTTACTGTGACATGTCCCAAGCATTCGATTATGTAGACCACAATATTCTACTAGATAAACTTGAAGCCTACGGTATAAGAGGAAATGTCTTGGAATTGTTAAAATCATATCTAACAGACCGACAACAAATAACTCAAATAACTAAATTCAATATTAAATCTAAAAAGGCACAGATCTTCTCCTCTCAAAAGCGTCTTATTACGCATGGTGTGCCCCAGGGAAGTGTATTGGGCCCTCCCTTGTTCTTATTATATATTAATGACCTACCAAATGCAACGAAAGAACCCATGACATTATTCGCTGATGACAGTACTGTAACTATAGCATCCAAAAAAAATTCTGACTGTAATTTTGACGCAAATAATTCATTAAAATCTATAATTACCTGGCTTAGCAACAATAATTTGAAAATTAATCTTAACAAAACTAAAAATTTAATAATTTATCAAACTTTAATTTATCTTACAATAATAATATTATACAAGGAGCAGAGACAGCCCGATTTCTGGGATTAATCATTGATCAGCAATTAAATTGGAAAAAACAGATTGATGTACTAAGTAAAAAAAGCAGCTCGTCGTTTGCCCTCTTTAAACTTTCTCCTACTGTCAATACAAACACCTTGCTAACGGCCTATTACGGACTTGTTGAATCTTTATTGAGATTTGGGATAATTTTCTGGGGCAATTCAACAAACAAAGACACAGTGTTCAAAGCACAAAAGCGTTGTGTACGGGCTATGTTTGGATTGCAAACTATGGACAGTTGCAGACCAATGTTCATAAAGCACAGAATTTTAACACTTCCATCACTCTACATATTAGAAATAGCAATATTTGTAAAAAGTAATCCTAAATGGTTTCCTCTATTGTCAAATAATTCCGATAGAAATAGACGTGAGAAGTATAGACTTTGGGTGCAGTCACACTCGGCCAAAACAGCACTTCTAAGTAAAAGTGTTGTATGCATGGCCCCGTTAACAATAAAATTCCGAATGACATTATGCAATTGAATTTTAATTTATATAAGAAAACATTTAAAAAACTGCTTACGGATAAGTGCTACTATAATATTGTTGACTTTTTAAATGACAAATTTTGAATTTTACTATTTATATGATTTAAATATGACATATTTTGCCTGTAATTAAAATTGACTACTTTTTGTACTGACTCTAATTGTATATTTAATTATTGACTATATTTTTGCACTTGACTTTAATTTTATAAAGGAAACTGTCATTAAGAATTAATTTACAATTGCCAATTTAATTAACAACGTATAAATATTTTGCACGCCGAGTGAGGCAAAACATGTTGGACTGGTAAAACTATTTTTCCATCTATATGTGCATATTCATGTATCATGTTACTCATGTTTGAACAAATAAATTTATCTTTATCTTAATTTCTCTTAAAATACAACACTTGAATTTTTGGTCGCTATAACTTTTTTAGGAGCACAAATTTTTGTATAAATTTGAGAATAAATCACAGAGTTTTTAATAGGGAAATCTTGATATGAAAATTTTACACCGTGACTACCGCCACCCCACCCAATGACATGGTATATCTCGTAAACTACTGAAGAACTGATTTTGAATTTTGGGCACTAATTTTATCTTGCATAGTAGTAATTTTCTATATAGGTTTAAGGAAAGCAACAAGCTCCTCAAACTTGGAATCAACATTCAAAGTCGTGGTCCTGCTGAACGATCGCGCGAAAGTTATCATCGTTGATTTCTCGGTAAATACAAATGTTTCAGTTCTGTTTCTTTTACGCAATGAATCACATTTAAGGGTACTAATTATTTGTATACTTAGAATAGCTGCAGCATTCCCCTCTTTTTCGGCGCTAATGGTGGTTCTGCTGAAGGGAGCGTGACTACCGCCGGACCACCTTCAAAGTCGAATTTCTCGAAAACTACTAAGGTACCAATTTTGTCGTTCGAGCACTAATTAGTACCAATTGGGTACTAATTATTTACTAAATTTGGTGGTCCTGCGGTAGTCATGGACATTTCGAGAGCCTATTTTGATCCATAGTACGCCGCGAGTGATGCCAGAAGTATCGAGTCGATCTTGTCAAGAAAATTGCTTTTACGAAGTATTTTTAGGGTTCCGTACCTCAAAAGAAAAAAAACGGTAGGTACCCTTATAGGATCACTCGTGCCGTCTGTCGGGTCACAGCCAATTTGCTCCGAATCTAATGGAGCGATTAAGTTGAAATTTGGTACACGTACCTACATATCGCTGTCCCCGGCGAATAAAATCGTAATCGTAAAAACCAAATTTTACAGGAAAAATGAAAAACTGTTTTTTGTGAAAATCTTATTAACTAATATACATAGCGGAATTGTTCAAATACCAAAAGAAAAGTATTTTTTTACATTCATTACAATACACCTTAAAATCTCGTAACTTCTGAAATAACCGTAGGAAATGAATGAAAAAAATTTACAGAGTGTAATCGGACCTCTAAATTTCGAATATGCAATAAAGTTAAAACTATCGTAATAGCACATTACCATTTTATTCGCCGGGGACAGCGTATGTATTTCTGTGACCCAAACACGGACGTGTAAAGTAAACAAATTAATTTTGAGAATATGGGGGCAAATAAGAATTTTTTTACAGTGTGACATGAAATGAAAGGGTTGCGAGGATCTCAAATATAACACACACATAACGTCACGCCTTGTTCCCCCGAAGGGTTGGGGGCAGAGGTGTACCTGTAGCAGGTACACCCACATTTCGCCAGTTATGTTTAAGTCCCATGTAATAGGGGGCGAGCCTATTGCCATCAACCGGGCACGAATCCAGATTCCGGGCTGCTACTGAAAAATTCCAGACAGAAAAACCCAATATCACTTTGCCCGACCCGGGAATCGAACTCAGTACCTCATGCTCAGCAGTAGTGCTTGCGACCACTAGACCAACGAGGCAGTCAAATATATCTAATATTTTTTTCTAATTTTAAAATAAATATTTTTGCTTAAGATATTTAAGAAAATTTATGAAAATTGACCATTGCGGGCCCACATCTCCGAGAAACTATTGAGCCTAAAATTTTGAAAAAAATATACAGAGAATGGTTCTTTACTCATAGATTAAAACCTTTATGAATTCTATGGTTTTAAAATAACGTCATGGTAAATCTTAATATTGTGCGCACAAGCTTACATTTGTATTTGTAGTTAGAATTTATTCCGAGAATATGTTTTTTCTTTTTTTTAACCGACTTCCAAAAGGAGGAGGTTCTCAATTCGTCTGTGTTTTTTTTTTTTTTTTTTTTTATTTTGCTTGGGTAGTTTTTGAGTTAGCTTCAATTATACGTATTTTTTCCCTCTTAGTATGTAGATGATATGATAACTTCTTGTCACTTACATAGCAGGTAGTGGTATTCGAATTTGTGTGGGGTAGGTACCACAACTAAAAAGTGAAAAATAAAAACTTTTTACAAAAAAAAAACAACCGACTTCAAAAAAAAAACACTACAAAGTGAAAAATAACTTTAATTTCGGAAGTCGGTGACAAAGAACGAAAATTCAAAACCAGAGACACCGACTTACGAAATTAAAGTTATTTTTCACTTTGTAGTGTTTTTTTTTGAAGTCGGTTGTTTTTTTTTTGTAAAAAGTTTTTTTCTCTGCCCAACCCTTCGGGGAAACATGGCGTGATGTTTTGTTATGTGCATGTTTTTTAAATATAATGATTGTTTAGTTTGTTCTTGGAATAAATTCATCCCAACTACGGAACTCTTCATTTTGCGTGGTCCGATATGCATTTGGCCGGTATTTTTTTATCATTAATATTTTTGAGATACCGCTTCTCAAATGAAAGCACGGGGTGGGCCAATTTTTTTGCATGCACGTATGAAGCATAACATGATGTATGCAAAAAAAAACATTATTCTCAATTATTAATAGTAGAGAGTGAAGAATGTAAGGTCTAAAATGCTACTGCCCGCGCTGATCAAGAGTGGTAAGTAAGTTATTTTCTCTGTGTGAGGAGTTGAGGAGAGACCTTGCAGTGGGTCCGGCTAATATACTAATTAATGGCTGATTAATAATAAAACACTTTATAATTGTGACATGGTACAATTTAGATTAGTATTATAATTATTCAACAAGTAAATACATGTATAAGTACATTTAGGTATGATATTTTTCAATCGTTTTAGAATAATTACTATGGGATTCAGTGCGCGTTGGTTCAAATAAGCTATACTAACATATTGTACATAATTATATTCGTAAAGCTACTTATCTAATAAATATTACTAATAGGTAGGTACAGAAAATATATAGGTACCTACCTCATAATTCATTCATCATACAGAAATTAAATAAGTACCTAGCGTACATTATGTGTAGGTACTGCTATGATTCATCTTGTAAATATATAAATGTTTTAAGATATTTTTTACAGGCAATTTAAAACAATAAAATATTATGGATGTATATTATAAATGTATAGATAAAAATCTTACGACTAGCGAAAACTACGTACCTACTGCTAAATATAATACATAAGTATCAATATATTAATACATTTTCTTTTTATTTACAATCATTGTTAGAATGTGAACTAGCTGCGGTACTGCGTTCATAAGTTCATATTAAGGGGGCCCTTCCCGATCCGTCTATCGTCAACGCGAGCATGGTCGAAAAGCTTGTTGTTTCATCCAGCGCAAGTGAGAACCGCTAACAAGCAAGTGAGAACGCGATAACATTGTACGAAAAATAACTGGTTTCAGGAAATACGTGTTTTTGAATACGCCTTACAAGTTTGTAAAATATTTTTGTAATTTAGAATCTCCATTACATGGGCGAGGTTTCTATAATGCTGTTTTCTTTACTTTTACAATTTATAAGTACATTATGAACGGTCAAAGTTGAGGTAAAATTTGTGCAAAAAAGCAGATTTTTGGAGGCTTATATTGAATTTGTTTCGCCAAATTTTTATTTTTTGATTTCATAGAAACCTAGATATAGTGCACAAGATACCCATTTGTTTAAAAGAATTAAAGAAAGATGTGTTACAACGCCATAATCACGTACGAGCGTTTGTATGAAAAGTATGACGGATTGGCCACTCTTAAGAAACATTACGTCAACAGGCTTACTTACAGTAGGACCTCCGTTGCACAGCAGGTCCTACCTAGCATAGATCTATGGATAAAGTTTGCAGTTGATCAGTTTTTACCGGACTGCCCCAGAAGGAGGGTAATTTTTTAAATGCATAAGATTGCAAAGTGTCAACCGTGAACATTGCCGACTGTAATGCCGGGGCCACACCAACGGGAAACGCCGTTGATTATCGCGATGATAGACTTTATTCCGACGGGTTAAGGTCTATCATCGTGATAATTAACGGTGTTTCCCGTTGGTGTGGCCCGAGCATTACGGCATTTGGCAATGGAATACAACACTATACAATGTTACTATCACCATTATCATCTAGCTTAGCATTCTTCACCCCCTCCGTGACCTGATCAGTACCGTCCCCCTTTTCGCTGATCTGCGCCAGGCAGAGAGACACGATGCGTTCCAGACCACGGGCCGTCTCCTCCGAGGGATAGATGTCCATAACCGGCACGTGAACGAAGAGCGTGCGTGTGTTGTCTATGCTCAGGGACGTGTAGTAGGTGTACTCGCACAGGTATCTGTAGTCAGTTTAAATGGTATAAACATGAGAATCATTATAATTACCTATTTTAATGGATAATTAGCCTATGTTCCCACTGCTGGGATACAGGTACAGGCCTCTTCTTTGTGAGAGAATGGGCCGTAATTCACCACGCGGGCCCAGTCTCATGTCTTGGAACTTTTGGTTCGAGGTCATGCTGGTTTATATATCAATAGTGATGACGTTTTAACATGTGGACGTTCTGCAAACAATGACGTTCTGATTAGGAGCGAAAATAATTTAGTGCGTGCCGTGCTTGGGTTCGAAACTACGACCTACAACTCGTATAGTCGCGGCCGTTTCCACTTGGCCTCCAAGGCCGCCCGACGTGTTGTTGACCGTACCTATTACGTCACAGATTATTCACAAGAATTACAGTGAGTAGCGACTGTTTTTGGGATTCGTGGTTCGTGCATGGCAACCTACATTTCCGACATATTACCAATGTAATTACGGTGAAGCCTATTTCCTCCTTAAATAGCTATAAAAGGATAATTAGTAAGCAGAAAGGAAAGTTCATATTAGGAAGCAATTAATATGACTGTTTAGTCCAGGAATTTGGGAAATTTGGGAGGTGGAACCCTGAGCCTTCAAGCTTTTAGGCTCAATTCACACTGAAACGGCAGCGACGCGGCGAGCAGTTTTAATGACAAGGCATTATAAACTTTATGTACAATATTAGAAAAAAATTAGATACCTACGCTTGATAGAATAGCTGCTGTCGGCTCGCGTCGCGTCGCCGCCGCCGCCGCGAGACGACACGAGGCGCTTTCTATCAAGTGTATTTTTTATTATTGCACATAAAGTTTATAATGCCTTGTCAGTAAAACTGCTCGCCGCGCCCGCCGCTGCATTTCAGTGTGAATTGAACCTTACTGTTGAATTTTCACAAAATCTACAATATTTGTCCTCCTGAATCTGAACAGAATAATGAATACCTATATGGTTGGTCTAGAGGTCGCAAGCGCGACTGTGGCGCGTAACCTTGGTAACGTCCTGGATTCGAAGCCGAGGTTGTGCAGTGTTATATCAATTAAAAATTTCTTCTAGATTAATTATTGGTAGGTAATTAATTCATGTCTTCTTGACTTCAAACATAACTGGTGAATAAGTAATGGCTGTATTATACGTCTCTGCTTAGCACTTCGGGAATACCTACATGCGTGATTTTATGTGAAACTCAAAAAACCATTTGATTTGTAATTCCTTTGAGACAAATCATCATATTATAAAATAAGAATCAATTGATTAGATAACACAATTTGAGTTATTGTGCAATGCTGTATATCTGTCAGGTCTGTGATAATGCGATAAATAAGTAAACATCTCTTATCTAATCAGTACAATGTACTATTGTTTAGCACAAAGACCATGGATCATAAGTTTATGTTCGTAATGGACAAAATAATGTATTACAGCTACATTTTTTTTGTATTTTATTTTTCCTTTAGTACAACAAGTAGTAAAAGTTCAAGGCAGATGAGGTTATAGAAAGAATATCTAACAAGTCTGACTGCATTTTGGTTAAGGTACTGCACCTACAACAGATCACAGGAACACCTCAGTAATTATTATTAGGATGCATCTCAAAACAGAACTATATTTTGCATTCAAATGCGGCTCTAAATCGCAAAATTGTGCTTGTATAAAATACATGTCAGATTTAAATAGTAGAATTTTTTGCTATTTTCTGTACCTAACATTTTGTTGGTCCAATCGCACTGGGACCACTCCTCTCACAGAGAGGAGGCCTGTGTTCCGGCAGTGCCTACATTATAGGCTGATTATACTATTATGCTTATGCTAAGAAGATGGATCTCACCTGCCAGCATCGTTAGACACTTCAGCCCTATATTTTTCATCAGGTGGGTTGTCACCATTAAACTCCTTGCAGATTTGTTCTACATTCAGCTTAGTATGTAACCTGATGGCTCCCTCCGCCAAGCATGCACAATTTGCAGGAAGTTTGTCGAAGTAATCCATCTTCTGGTAGCCCTTCCTGTGGGCCTGGGACTCGAGCTGCAAGCACTGCCCCTTACTTGATACTCCTACGTGGATCATCAGCTGGGGAATGTTCACAATCAATAGTTTTAGATGTATTTTGCAACATAGAGAAAGCTAAGAAAAGGACCTTTTCCAGCCTGCCGGGGGTTCGAAGAAAACCGATGGGGAAATCGTGGCCCCCGGCAACATGGCATAGGAAGGAACACGGGTGGGTTTTAGTCAGTAAGAGTCTGACACGCCGTCCCGCTCCACCCAGAGCGGGAGAAGTTATTTGATAATTTCCCACCCAAAAAAAAAAAAAAAAAGGAGTAAGATGGTATAATTAGAAAAATGGTAGTTATGTTGCATATCATCATTCTATTGTATTTCTTGTATTTTTCAAATTAGGTACAAACGTATTACATGCAGCACAGTATCCCTAACATTACTACGGTTGTTATTACTGTAGTAAGCAGGAAAAATCTCTGTACTTAAGTACACATAGGGTCTGCTGACGTAAGGGTAACGTAGCGGTCAGCATGCCAATGTTTAGCATGGGGAAAACAAGTCATTCAACTGTGACAGTCACATATTAGGTGTTATTGCAGTACAAATAACTAATTTGTGGTTTACCATTTAAGTAGAGAAATTAATTATTATATTACATTTATGTTTTAATAATATTATAAATGATCCTATACCTATGGGACTATAGTGGTATGAATACCTATGGGTCTCCAATGGCCCTCGTAAGGAGGTGTCTAAACAATTTAAATATTAAACTTAACTTTTTTTTTGTCGTTTTAACTAAATAAAAGTTTAATTAAAGTTTTAGGTAAAGACATGTTCTTCATAAACGACATAGGTAGTGCATAAAACTTGTAAGCGCTTTTATAAAGCAGCTAGTTTGTGTAAACCTCACCTTAGGGGTATGTGTCTGCCACAGCGCTGGCACGAACTCGTCCACGTTTTCATATGTGACCGGCAGCTCTATCTGAACCAACTCTACATTGTGTTTCTTTTCAATTTCATCTTTATTCATTATTTTCACTGCCTCCCAGCTAGCGTTTACCGGGTGGTTCAAATAAGGACCGAAGCCCGTTATTAGGACAATCGGTTTGAACCAATAATCGAGCTCGTTGAACATAACGCTAAGTTTTATTTAGTTAGTTAGAAGTTTTGTTAATGTAACAAGGAATTCGGTATTTCGACTGGTTTCTGTTTGATGATTTGACACAGTTTGTCAGATGGTCAGATGTTTCAGATGTTTGACGAATGACAGCTGATAACCAGGCCGCATTCCGAGTTACGCCAAAAGTGATAATATCGCGAATCCGACCAAAGTTCAAAGTCACAATTATAACTCAATAAGCCTTATATTTTGTGACTATTAAATTTGGTCGGATTCGCGATATTGTCACTTTTGGCGTAACTCGGAATGCGTCCCCAGTCAGCTGACTTTTACCGCATAATGTTGGTGTTTCTGATTGTTGATTGTGCGACATTACTGTGCGTTTGCACCATAGACATATTGCACCGGTTTGCATTGATATGTCTATGGTTTGCACTGGCGAAACATCACAACAAAAAACGTTGAAATCTCTAGTTCCTGTCAAAAATTGTATGGAAAATTGACAGAAAATAGAGATACCAACATGTTTTGTTGCACGGTTCGCACCGGTTTGCATTGATATGTCTATGGTTTGCACTGGCGAAACATCACAACAAAAAACGTTGAAATCTCTAGTTCCTGTCAAAAATTGTATGGAAAATTGACAGAAAATAGAGATACCAACATGTTTTGTTGGGAATGTTTCGCCAGTGCAAACGCACAGTTATGGTCACAGACTACAATAAGGTTTAAAACTCAAAGCTCATAACAGGTGGCAGCACAGTAGTACGTCTTTCACGATCTTGTGTCGACCACAAATTATACGAAATTAATATGTATGAGACTTGGAGTGTAACACTATTAAAAGACGAGCTAAGGACAGGGGAAGTGTCTACCACTGGTAAAAAGCAGCTTTAGTGGAAAAGTCAATAAATTATGAACGTTTTATAATTTATAGGTTATTTTGTGTTTGTTGACTTTAAGTTCGTTTTTTGTTAAAGACTGGAGGCGTACGGTAGAAGAAACCTGATCAGAGTTGAAAACCAACTCAGGCATGATCTTCCTGACTGAAAAACTTTAGAAATAGCAGTTCTAGCACTGATCTAATATGATAATATAAACACATCACATACATACTTTACTATTATTTACATAATATCACATCACAAGTGCCTGTGTGTAATGAAAACAGACTTAGTTCTCTTGGGAGCATCACCTTTAACCACTTTCTCCTATACAAGTCGTCAGGTTTAAAAAAGATAACACATCGTCTCGACGAAAAGTTATTTGCTAAGGCTATTCGCATCAAAATCGCAATATGTATACGAAATGAATAAAGCAGCGTGAGGGAATGTTTCTTGTTGGAACTTTACTTTTACTGAAACTCGCCGCGGGGAATTTCAAATAATAGCGAACGTCTGTGGAAACGTAAACTGTGCGTTTTGTAAATTGTAAGGTTTATTGCCTGAATTCCTCCTACGCTGATGTCAGCGTTAAAATCAAAATATTTTATTTCACATAAACCTACAAGGGTACTTATGAAACGTCAGAAGCTAGGTAAGCTAGGTGCACGGTTCCAATTGGTCGCTTCCTATGGAGAAAAGCCGGCAAGAAACTCCACGGTTACTCTTTTCAAAATAAATTGTTTCTACAATATTTTAAAATTACAGTGTTAATAGGTATGGGAGGACAGTGTAGGCCTATCAACAAGTACCAGGTACTTAGTAAAATAAAAAATGGTACACAAGTTTACAGCCTACAACGTTCTCACATTCATAAAATCTAAAAGAAAAGAAAATAATCTATATAAAAGATAAACAAAATAATAAAAATAAGAACCTATTTAAACCAAATGACATGATTGCCACTACAGCTGTAACAAAAATCTAATTTGATTTATAAAAAAACTCGCTTAGTTCTGTAACAGACTTTGGCAACTTGTTATAATAGCGGATACCGTTTATAAGAAATTACTTATGTACTAGTTTTAGTTAATCTAAATTTGGGTATCACAATTTCATGTTTACTACGTGTATTTATATTATCAATCAATCAATTTATTTATTTATTTAAGTAACTATGACTCACTTGTTAGTAAACTTATCCTATGTTAGTAACTATGACAAACTACATCCTAAAAAAATCACTGTACACAGCGGCAGTACTATCCGACGCTTCACCGCGGCTGCACCATTCCATGGGAAATGGCGCAGCAGCGATTCACGTACGGACAGTCCAGCCTGCTCGAAATTAGAGACAGGATACTGTTGTTGCCGCCCCACACCCCACGCACCAGGGACGCACAGCGCTTACGCATCATATTATTATTATGGAAATCGCTTCTTATTTTGAAAAGTCCTAGGTTTTTGCGAACATACAAAATACTTTCTAAGATATAAAGAGAAGGCTGAGTCAGGGACTCACGAGGACTTATTTTGTAGATCGCGCGAATTGCCCTCTTTTGTAAAATGAAAATTGAATCTACGTCAGCTGCCGATCCCCACAGCAAAACGACATAATACTGTGGAAATAAGCAAAGTACACTAACCTAGCTGTGGCTACATCAGTTAACTGTCTTATTTTTCTTACTGTATATGCAGCTGAACTTAATCTACCTGAAAGAGCTCTAATGTGGGCGCCCCATTGCAATTTCGAATCTAGAGTAATTCCTAGAAACACAGTTTCCGTAAAGCATCTAGTTTCTTGCCATCAAGTTTTAAATTGAGACCTACTTGAGGTACAGTGCCGACCAAAAGTCCATGAGCAATCTCACAAAGCAATAGACTGACGCTTCGGTTTGACTTACGACCTTCTTCTATAAGTTGTTACAATACTGTAGACACGCACATTACACACACACACTCACTTTGTCTGCAACCAATGACTAGTTCAATAATCATCATTCGTTTTTAGTTTCATTCGTCTTGTTCACATAAATATTAAAGTTTAGCAGGTAGACTACAAAAAACTAAGTAAATTATTTCGATTTCTGTGGGGTAGATGCAGTTTGTTACGAGTATTCAATTAATAGAACTTTTTTGGTTCGTGGATAATATTGGTGACGAGTATTTAGCGCAGTGTTGTGGTTATTATTATCAAAAAGCAGGCATAAAATATATTGAAGAGATCAGATCAGATCAGAGAATATTATTGCGCTGCGTAAAAGTGAAGTGAATATCTAATGAAACCGGACTAAGTGTGAGTGTTATCATTAATATATTTCATATTTTACTAAACATAAATCTTAATCAAGGGCATTGTTGATAGAACAGAGGTATTGTTGAGACAGAAGATGCCTTTAAAGTTTTAAATTCATTGTGAGGTTTAATTCGATTAGTGAATAATAAATAATAAATAATAAGGTATTATGTGTAATAAAAACAATGTTTTTCTTTGTTCTAGAGAAATACTGTGAGGGTTAAGAGATATGAGGAAGGGGCTTATTATCGAGTAGCAGCGACGTCAAATGGTGAATGAAACAAATGGTTTCATACCAACGAGACATTTTGCTGAATTATTAAAAACACGTCATTATGAACCGTTCGCCGTGCACTCTGAAGGCTTGCATCACTGAAGACCAGCTAGAAAACCGTTTTTGACCTTAAAATATTGACCGTACCAACTTAATAAACAACAGATTCGTTATTGCATGAATTTATGGTAACGAATTTTTTAAGCACGTTTTAATAGGGTGTTTGTCGTATTTCTTGCAGATATACCGAAATTGTTTAATATTATTTTAGTAATAGTATTATTTTAGGATAAAAATTTGAGGTTTAGTTTCAATCTTCTTTTCGTAAAGAAAATGAATACTTAAGCTTTAACCTCAATAACAACCAATATTTACTAAAGTCAAATAAAATGTAAAATAATTAATACAAATAAAATATAAACAAACTGCCCATATTTAACCTTAAAATTACCTATTCTGTAAGTAGTTTTTTACATTTTAAGTAGTCTAATATTCTTATTTATTACTTAATTACTTCGACCATGATCAAAGCTTAATATTTATGGTGAAAAAATCCATTAAAAATTTAAAATATTTCATAATTTAAATATGTCTAAATAATACAAACTGCTTCTAAGTTTCTTGACATCTCTTTCACATCTTATTCAGCTGAAGTAATGATAAATAATTGTAGCAGTTTATTAACTTATGTAAAATAAATATAACGAAGAAACATATATTTTTTAATTTTGTTATCATATATCACGCATTTTTTATTCTAAAACCTTTATTGCAATAACAACATAAAAAAGCAGCAATATTTAAAAAATATTATTATCGAAAACAAAAATAATAATATTTGCAAAAAACCGCACTGTGTTTCACGAGATTAGAACCTGAGGCAGATTGAATTCCATACCAACGCTTAACGCTTTCTGCTATCTGCGCTTGTTAAGTTACTATCGAATTTTAGCAATGCCATTCCATTAACTGGTCAAGTTCACGCGCATAGTGCGTGTGTGCTAGCATGTTTAAAGCGACGGAAATATATTGTTGTTTCGTGTAACTGCGTTATCTGTGGTGTGTGTATCGTGTTGCTTACACATACAAATGTACGAGCTATACCGCGTGTTCACAGCAATACGACTCTTAGCGTGCTCATGCACTTTTGAGCGCTTACTGTACATTTGGTAATGAGAACTTAAGACATTTAGTTTTGTTCGCATTAAGTAAAAGATTATTAGCTGCTAACCATTTCGAAAGAATTGCCAGACTATCGTTTACATGTAAGACATCCGTATCTTCTCTTTCTATTTTAAAAATAAGAGAAGCGTCGCAGTGTGGTTCTAATAGAACACCCTATATCCGCACGCGACCGACATCAGCGTAGAAGGAATTCAGGCCTTAGGCGGTAGGCCGATGCAGGCCAATGCTTCGAGTGATCTAGTGGCTGTGCTTAGGCTTAGGTAAAATTAACTGAGTAATGAGAATATAGGAAGAAATAAAACAATTTCATTATAGGTACCTATACGATTACACCATTTTATTTGAATAGGCAGATTAGAAAATTGAATTACAATGGTGCCGATTCTCTTGTCACAAATGCCTCTAAACTAAACTAAAAATCACCAAAATTTAGTTTATTCCTGTCAAACGACGATTTCCCATTCTGAAATAGACTAAAGTGACACAACTTAACTATATTTTAGTTTGACAGCACTAAGATGGCAACGAGATATTAGTTTAGTGAAAATAGCAATTTTGCTATTCTGAATTTGACGTTTTTTACCTAAAATTTAGATTTTCTAACTAAATCTGACTATTTTTAATCGCGACTAAAAACGTGTGGAATAAAATTGGTTGTCATGAACTATAAATTCACACCAACACCTCGACTTCAAATGCAAAAACAGTACTGATTTTTTTTTTTTTCTTTTGCTTATATCTCGAAAACGGTGTGTCCAATCGCAAAAATAATGAAAATTTCGACCCCCTTTATAAAACCCTTAAACCCCTGACACTCTACATGTAGGTAATAATTTTTCTTATTTTCCATACAAAAAGTGAAAAATTCCATATAAAACACGACGAGGCTGCCCCCCCTGCGCGCCTCCGGCTCTAAAAAGATCACGTGGTTAGGTATCACGTGTGGAGTCGCGATTGTCAAATTCGATTTAGATGTGTCAAAATTATTTTTAAATTTAGAGAATTTATTTTGCAGAATAGCTATAAGATTCTCATAGTCAAAAGTAAGGAATTTTAGTGATAGTTTAGTTAGTTTAGTTCGGTGTACAAGAGAATCGGCACCAATAGTTTACCTTTACAAATTATGTTAATCCTAATCCTAACTAATACCTATCGTAAATGCGAAAGTGAGTTTGTTTGTGCCTGTCACACACTACTCACTCGTCTGTACCTGAAATCGGAATCTGAGATAATTATCAAGTTTAGAAAACAAGCTCAATGACATACGCGACAGGGTTCAAATTTCATGGCATATTTTTTTTGGGTTTTTTAGAACTTTTTTGTCACACAAACCGATCACTTCAAAACCAACTTAGAATGACTAATGCTGAAATAGACAGTTGAGTATCTGGGGATGAAGTATAAATTGTCTGAGACTACGAATTTAAGTACCTAATTAATTATTTTTAAATTCTCCAGTTCTAGTTTTGTTAATGTACCAGCACACCAAGCTACCCGAAACTGTCAAATTTTCCCAATCAACTTTGAACCTTACTTTTCAGCGATAAAGTTGAAAATCTATTAAATAAATTTGACAGATTGTAGTAGCCTGAAGTGCTGGCGTCTGTACATACTTTGTTAAAATTCTGTTAACAGGCTTTGTATGTAGTACTTACACATAGATATGGAAGAGGGAGGTCTTCTGGTATAGGTAGGTATCTCCATACTTAAAAGAAGGCCTCTACAATTTATTTGTTAAAACCTGTTGATTATGAAATAAAATAAAACATTATTTGTTTGTTTGTTCTCGCAAAAACAACAAATGGGTAAATCATGACCTAGATTAGGTCTAGATATTTTTTATCCCGGTATTCCCACGGGATCGAAGCTTATGCGGGTGAAACTGCGGGGCGCAGCTAGTTAATTAAAATAAGTATAACGTGCAACATGTCTGCGGCAGCACAGTGGCCAGTTCAGCTTATAAAACAAAAATAAAGGGATATGTTGAGCGCACTGTACGGTATAAACAAATTCTCGCGTGTCTAACTATGCGTTCGCACTGGCGAAACATCACAACAAAACATGTTGAAATCTCTAGTGCCTGTCAAACTTTGTATGGAAAATTGACAGAAAAAATAGAGATCCCAACATGTTTCGTTGGAAATGTTTCGCCAGTGCAAACGCACAGCTAAGCTGCTGCACATTTAATCCCCCAACTGTCCGAGACAGATTTCCAAGATGCGTTCCAGTCCTTGAGCAATAAGCTGGAACGAAAATCCCTTTACTGGAACATGGACGAATAATGCCTTTGAACAGCCGCAGCAGGCGAGGGAGGTGTAATAAGTGTATTCGCAGACATACCTGTAACAAAAACTTCACGTTAATAATTTTCCTTTCTAATAGGTACTGTTGAATAACGGCTCTTTCAAACAGGCGCAACACGCGACGCGACACAAAGGCACCGCTCGTCGCGCGACGAGCGGTGCCTTTGTGTCGCGTCGCGTGTCGCGCTGCTCTGCCCGAGCCTTAATAGAGAGGAAACAATAATAATTTACGTTACATTACATACCTATTTATACCCAGTTATACACCGTGTCCAATAAATTCGAATACACTTTCAAAATTCAATAAATAAAAAACTATCATACTTAGTTACATAATATATGTTTTTAATAAAATTACATTTCTTTTAACAATTATAATATTTATAATAGATGTTTCGGTATAATTCCACCTTTGACCTTCCTCATCAGCTTCAAACGTTTTTCAAACCCGTCACACGCGGCACGCACAGCTTCCATCGGCATTTCCTTCCAAACGCGCTGGATTACTTTCTTGAACCGCTCGAGATTTGCAATTTTGTAGTCATTTAGAAAAAAATCCAGAGGATTCAAATCTGGTGAGCTGGGAGGCCATTCATTCTTGAGTAGGAAATCAGTCAAATTGGCTTGAACCACGTTTGCTGCGTGTGATGTCGCTCCATCTTGTTGGAAGATGTAATAATCATCTCCAAACATGTGAAGTAAACTCGGTGCTACAGTTTTTTCCAAAACTTCCGTCTTGTAATATTCAGCGTTGATTTTAACACCCTTTTCGATAAATATCAAAGGAAGTTTTCCACGTTTACAAATCGCCCTCCAAACCATCACAGACGACGCACCTTGATATCTCGGAACGTATTTCTGGTCCTCTGGAATGTCTGCTATCCTTGCTGCCAACAATCGATTGTTTTGAACATTGTGTGGATGTTCTAGGACAAAAAGTTTATCTTCGGAAAAGACGAACTCGTCCCCAGCGTGCCAGGAAAATATTGTTTTTGCTCTATCTAGCTTCTTTTTCTTACAAGCATTTGATACGCCGTGAACTTTACGTTTTTTATAAGCCTTACACCCAAGGTCAATTTTCAAAATATTATGTGCCGATCCCCTCGAAATTTTCAATTCAAACGGAAGTTTTCGCAGAGAACGATGGCGTTTTTGTCGAATTCGCTCCCTTACAATCTTCACTACCCGTGCTATCCGTGCTGAACGCGGCCGACCAGATCTTTTTCGATCTTGCAATGAAGATGTCTCCTTGTACCTTTTTATGGTTTTGCACACATAATCACGTTTGATCCCGAGAGGTTTAAAGCCTTAAAAATTGCACCTGGCATTTCGCCACAGAATTTTTTTTACAATTTCTCCTCGAAATTGCTTAATTTTTGACGTAAAACTAACAAAAAACATACGTCAGTAATTTTAATTTTCTTTTATTTTGCAGTAGGTATACATAGACAATAAACTGTTTAAAAAAAGGTCCTCTCCAAAAAGTTTGCTTAATTCTAAATAAGTGCCTGCAAAAGTGTATTCGAACTTATTGGACACGGGTTATATCTAAATTAAAAATGTCATTAACAGAAATTAAAATCGACGAACTTTTCGGTTTTAGTCGAATTTTTTTCAATATCCTAGCTAACACCAGCCGCTATTTTCAATGCAGAAAAGTTTGAGAAGCAGGATGCAAGAGCGAGCAAAGCAAACTCGATTTTAGCACGCCGCCACGGATGGTTTAAATTAGGTTGTATTTTAACCATTCTTACAGAATTAGGAAAGTATAGTAGTAGTAGGATAGTAGGTATGTTAAGTTATACAGAAAATATTGAGAATTAGGAGAATGCATGCCGCTCGAAAATTTTTGATCCCGGCCTTGGAAAGGTAAGGTTTTCTTTGATTTAGGTCACGGATTTTAGAAACCTCTTGCTAGGTTATGTTGTTTATTTTGTATGGGAAAGGTAATGGCTGGCATCTGTTGGTGACTCTACTCTTTTATACATAGATTGAGATCATCATGTTTTTATGTCGCAGTTAATTCGAGAAGCAAGATCGTTGACAAATACAATGGAAAGAAGGGGGACCCACGCCCGAACCCAGATTTGACGTAATACATATTAGAATCATGAGCTCCGACCTCGGTTAAATAATATATAGTCTAAACTAGGCAAGAAGGGAAAAATATTTATTTCAACTTAGTCATACCGGATAAGGTAAATATAATTCCAGCTTCTATAATAATAGTTGATGGTTTACTTTATCAAAACAACAGGAAAAGTCAGTGTGTATCGCATCAACCAGTAGGTAACCTAATTGCGTACCATAAACCCGTAAATGATTATGCCCAATTTGTTTTATTTTGACAGTTCAACAACATTCATTGCGTTATTTACGTTGTTGAGCAGATTTTTTTCCAAGTTATGAAGGAATGGATTAGTAATCTGTTTCAAATCGAAACAGATTGTGATTGATCGTGTATTACGCAATTAGGGTACAGGACGTATATCTCCATCTATTTCTCCCACTGAAGTAATATTAAAATAATACTGCTTTTGAGCTGGTGGTAGGCCCCCAGTGTGTATCAGAAATGTGTAAGAATAGCAATGGGTCTACTACAGTGTTGATATTGTAATTTTCGCCTTTCTTATAAACGGGGATAATTCTGATTTGGAAAAAATCCTTCGGCAAGAGAACGGTTGTAGATTTTGGCTAAAAGTGCAGCCTGTACATTAGCACAACGTTTTAAGCCTAGTGCAGACTGGCGCGACGCCACTCTAATCTAAGAAAACTTCACGGTAGAATAATTACCGGTGTCGCGTCGCGCCAGTCTGCACGAGGCTTTACAAAATAAGGACTAGGTAACTAAAATAATAATATCAATTAAAAAAGAAATACCACTAAGCACGGGGCGATGCGCGGAGCGCTTTGCTTGACGGTAAAAAGCTCATGTAGGTAGGTAATTTTAGGTTTAGAGTTCCAGAGTGAGTTACAGTTTTCACAGGCCTTTGACCCAGTCGTTCGAAGGTAGAACAACTCTTCGCTATCAAGACACCACGAAGTAACCTCACGGGTAGGTCAATTTGTTATCATGCATAGGTACAGTAAGCGCTCAAAAGTGCATAAGCACGCTAAGAGTCGTATTGCTGTGAACACGCGGTGTAGTCCGTACATTTGTATGTGTAATCAGACGTCTGTGGTGTGTGTGCCCTACACACACCACAGAAAACGCAGTTTTGCGCTAACACTGTCGTATCGTCGCGGTTCGCGAGCGCCGCACTTTATTGTTAGACACGCATCATACGCGTGACCTTGGCCAGTTTATGGCATTGCTAAAATTCGAAAGTAAATTATATGTGCAGATAGCAGAAGGCGGTAAGCGTTGATCTTAGATTCAAGATGGCTAAGGTTCTAATCTCGTAAATCACAGCGCTGTTTTTGCAAATATTATTATTTTTGTTTGCAATAATAATATTTTTAAATATTCCTGCCTATTTATTAATGTTCTTATTGCAATAAAGGGTTTAGAATAAAAAATGCGTGATATGTGATAATAAAAAATAAATAATATTTATTCGTTATATTTATTTTACTTGAGTATAGTTAACAAACTGCTACAATTATTTATCATTACTTCACCTGAATAATATGTGAAATAGATGTCTAGAAACTTAGAAGCAATTTGTATTATTTTGACATATTAAATTTTGAAATGTTTTAAATTTTAAATGGATTTTTTTCACCATATATATTATTAGCTTTGATCATGTTCGAAGTAATTAAGCAATAAATAAGAATATTAGACTACTGAAAATTTAAAAAAATCTACTGACAATATTGTTGATTTTAAGGTTAAGTATTATTTTAAATTTTATTTGGCTTTAGTAAATATTGGTTGGTATTGAGGTTATAGCTTAAGTATTCATTTTCTTTACGAAAAGAAGATTGAAACTACACCTCAAATTTTAATCCTAAAATAATAATATTACTAAAATAATATTAATTAAACAATTTCGGTCTATCTGCAAGAAATACGACAAACACCCTATTGAAACGTGCTTAAAAAATTCGTTACCATAAATTCATGCAATAACGAATCTGTTGTTTATTAAGTTGATACGGTCAATATTTTAAGGTCAAAAACGGTTTTCTAGCTGGTCTTCAGTGATGCAAGCCTTCAGAGTGCACGGCGAACGGTTCATAATGACGTGTTTTTAATAATTCAGCAAAATATCTCGTTGGTATGAAACCATTTGTTTCATATTCATTCACCATTTGACGTCGCTGCACCTCGATAATAAGCCCCTTCCTCATATCTCTTAACCCTCACAGTATTTCTCTAGAACAAAGAAAAACATTGTTTTTATTAAACATAATACCTAATTATTTATTATTCACTAATCAAATTAAACCTCATAATGAATTTAAAACTTTAAAGGCATCTTCTGTCTCAACAATACCTCTTTTCTATCAACAATACCCTTGATTAAGATTTATGTTTAGTAAAATATGAAATATATAAATGATAACACTCACACTTAGTCCGGTTTCATTAGATATTCACTTCACTTTTACGCAGCGCAATAATATTCTCTGATCTGATCTGATCTCTTCAATATATTTTATGCCTGCTTTTTGAAAATAATAACCACAACACTGCGCTAAATACTCGTCATCAATATTATCCACGAGCCAACAAAGTTCTATTAATTGAATACTCGTAACGAACTGTATCTGTCTACCCTACAGAAATAGAAATAATTTACTTAGTTTTCTGTGGTCTACCTGCTAAACTTTAATATTTATGTGAACAAGACGAATGAAACAAAAAACGAATGATTATCGAACTAGTCATTGGTTGCAGACAAAGTGAGTGTGTGTGTGGGTACTGTGCGTGTCTATAGTATTGTAACAATTTATAGAAGAAGGTCGTAAGTCAAACAGAAGCGTCAGTCTATTGCTTTGTGAGATTGCTTATGGACTTTTGGTCGGTACTGTATGTACCTACGTATTTACCGTCAAGCATAAACAGGAAAAAATCGAGATTTCTTTGAAACAGGAAAAAGAAACAATAACCTAATAGGTACACATTGTGGAAAGCAAAGAAAGTATTGAGTATTGAGAATCAATATTTTATTTTGATGACCACAGCTGAGTTGTCATCTGCTCCTACAGCTTCCAGGAAAAAGAACGAGGGCATCAGATCATAAATACCGTAAACCGGGGTTACTTTGATCAATTTTAGACTTTGACACCATTTTTTGAAGATCTAAATATACGTAAAAATATGAAATTAAAATATAATAATCGATTTTTGCTCTTCTTTGAGCCTGCCAAATAAAAAAAAATGGACTTATAATTTAAAAAAAAAGTAAAAACAACGCGATCAATGTTACACTAAGAATGGGGTTACTTTGAAACCACTACTTTTTTTACTGCCACTCTAAAGTAAACCCGCTAAAAATATCGAAAAAATTAAAAAAAAAATCGGTCATGTACTTTTAGGGTTCCGTAGTAAACAAGGAACCCTTATAGTTTCGTCATGTCCGTCCGTCTGTCTGTCTGTCTGTCTGTCCGCGGTCTAGGTCCAAGACTGTTAGAACTAGAAAGTTGTAATTTAGCATGGGTATACATATTAATCATGCCGACAAAGTGGTAAAATAAAATTATGAAAAATATTTTTTTTAGGGTACCTCCCCTGCACGTAAAGTGGGGATGTTTTTTTTTTTTTTCTATCGCTTGATGTGGGGTATCATTGGAAAGGTCTTTCAAAAACATTGTGAGTGTGTTAAAACCATTTTTGAATTCAGAGATCCGTTTGCGAAATAATTAAGCTTTACAAGTGCAAATTTTTGTTAGAGTCAAGTGTCCCCCCCCCCCTACCAGCTAAATGGTTGGTTTTAGATATGTGAAAAAATTCACGGCAGTAGCTTATATAATTAATTTAAAAGGGAAACTATCACAAGCTAAGTAGGCTTTACAAGTTAACGAGTAATAATTGACCAACTTTTTGCGGTTGTAAAAACATGTTCTCCCATACATTCTGTATGAAAGATTTTTTTTTCAACTACAAAGTTAAGTTTGTTCGTGGGATAAATTCATCCCAACTATGGAACCCTACATTGTGCGTGGTCCTACATGCACTTGGCTGGTTTTTTTAATGAACAACTTTAACTGATTTATTAAATTATTTACTAGAAACAACGTAGAAACTTTACTTATACAAGCATCATTGAGTTGTTCTTCTTGGTATTTTTTGTAATCTCGCGACCCAATCTTTTTTTTTTGTAATCTCGTGGAATTGCATCTACAAAAAAAAAAAAAAAATGTGTTAATTTATTACAAAATGAATATCCTGGTGTGGTCACACGCGCGTAAAATAATTAAAAAAAACTAAAGCAACGCCGCAGGATAAAAGAAAGTTCATTATATACCCAGATAAAATAATTTTTGGTATCTGATGAGTAGTTTCGGATATCCCCGGGGACACGTACAAACTTATAAACTTACAATTGTGCAACCCCACAAAACTACAAACTCAGAAACGAGCCCTATTTAATATTTATTAGTATTGAAAGTTTACATTTTTTTTTTCTTTATTAGGTAATAAGAATTGACGTTCTTAGTACCTAATTGATTACAATCTAGCCTAATAGACTAATATGTAATTTAATTCTAACTTAATATTTTACGAGATAGATTATGTTTTATCTAAGAGTAGTGTCAATTTGCACTTTTACACACTTGGTCAATTTCGTAGCACTTTCTTAGGGTCTGATAATTGATCAAACACTTTGTTCTTGTGTTATATGTATAGCACAGCATTGTTACTATTTATTATTAATTCACTATTTACACAAGTTTACATGAAAACATCGGAAGCTGCCAAATTTGATCATTTGATCAATTTCGCTACGTATAAGTGATCAAAGACACCCCGACCCATGGATTCCCCGGCAACGTGGGCATGTATAGGTTGTCGAATTAAGGTTTTTTTTTTAAACTCACGAATAAACACTGATCAACATAAGCAACCTTAAAAATCACATGTATTTATTATTGACACAAGTACAGTCAAAGTTTTTCACGCAATATAATTAAGAAGAAAAGCGCACTTACCATTAACAATTTTTTTCTTGACGAAAGAATAACGTGACACGCGCACGCGGTCTGTATGCGGTAGGGTTGCCAACATTTCTTCGGCGAAATATATTATTTTTCAAAATAAGCAATAAAAAAATATATAGTACACTTCAAAAAAATAGAAAGAAAAGAAAGAAAGAAAATTCGTTTATTTGCGGTAAACATGACGCAAAGAAAGATTAAAAAAAACACATAAGTAAATAACAAATCAGGGGAAAATATGCGTCACATCCACGCAAAACGGCCATCGCTCAGCATAAAGCTGCGACCCCATGCGAGACAGAGCCCCAGCGCTGGTTTTCAGCGATAGCCGGTGCTGACGTGATGACGTCAACCGGTGCATATAATGAAATAACAAAACAAAAAATAAAATAAATACAATACTAGTCCTAAATGTTTATACAAATATAGTATTTAATGGAAAAAGCTAAAAATAGACAAAGATAATATATTTGTTACTATTTATTTTTATAAAAAAACGATATTCTTTTTGGAATACATGCATTACAAAAAAAAATGTCTACAAATAAAAGTGTCATAATGCTTTTGTTCACTCCGGCTGGCGGGTTCGAATCGCAACCGGAATGTTGAATGTGAACAATGGTGGCGAAATGAAAAACTGATGACCTTCCTTTGATATCCTTTTATAATGTATGAACAATACACATTCGACCGTAACTTGAACTTGAACACTGTTAATGATAACTTCTTCGTGTGTTGAATAAATGAATTAATTAATACAATGACCAGTTTTAATGACCGGTTCGCTCCTTCCAGAATCCCGAGCGATAGACAAGCAAGTGACAGAGCAACCATAGAGTTTTACTTAAAATCTATAAACTAGTGTTGCAAGTAGTGAGTTAAGTTTCGACACAACATACAGATAATATATGATCGAGTTATTGAATTCAGAACTTACATCTAACAATTATTGAAAATATAAAACATGTTAATTTGCGTTAACATTCTTGGCCCCCTCAGGAGAAGAAAGAACAATGTTACTACTGTAAACATTGAAAGGATTGTTCTAATAACAGAATTAGCATTGACGTACTATGAACTTAATTAACCCAAACCTTAACTATTATTACAATCTATTGGCAATTTACATAGTTTCACCACCGGTCTTATGAATTCACCATACTGAGTCTTGACCTTGACTGATCTTACAATTGAGTCTCTACCCTTATACAATTCAATGACTCTACCTCGTTTCCATTGAAGTGGAGGTGAATTTTCATCTATAATTAAGACCAAATCATCAATATTTACACCTTCTGATTGATTATACCATTTATTACGAGCCTGTAATGTACTTAAATACTCTAAGTGCCAGCGAGTCCATATGGTTTGATACATTTTTTGAATAACCTGAAACCGTGATAAGCGTGACATCTTAGTATCCTTCCAATGTACTTCTGGTAATGCCACAAGTGGTTGGCCTATTAAGAAATGACCTGGAGTTAATACTTCAAAATCACAAGGGTCATCTGACATCGGCACAAGAGGGCGTGAATTGAGAATGGCCTCTACCTTCGATAAGATAGTAGTGAGTTCCTCAAAGGTCAAAATAGTATCTCTTACCTCCCTTTTTAATAGATTTTTCGCGCTTTTGACAGCAGCTTCAAATAATCCCCCCATATGAGGTGAAGCTGGTGGGTTGAATTCCCATTTGATGTTCTGGTTCCTAAACTCCTCCTGAAGTAATAATTCGTGATCAGTTAAAAACTTATTTACATCCTTGAGATAATTATTAGCACCAATATAGTTTGTACCCCTATCTGACCTAATGAGTGAAGGTAGCCCCCTGCGGCTAACGAATCTGGTGAATGTGGCGATAAAAGCTTCCACTGACAATGATGAAACCACCTCTAAGTGAACAGCCTTTGTTGCTAGGCACACAAAGACACATAGATAAGCCTTGACTGACTTGGCATTTCTGAGTAGACTGCTTTTAACCAAAAAGGGTCCTGCAAAATCTGTAGCCACGCCTGAGAATGGCCGAGCTGCTGTGACTCTATCAGCGGGTAAGTCTGCCATGAATGGTGGTTGAATTGATGGATTGAACCTGAAACATACTAAACAATTTCTTATGACCCTAGAAACCTGACGCTTGACTGATGTGATCCAATATTCTCTTCTAAGAATAGCAATTAATGCATTGGTTGCTGCATGACAATATGACCGATGATAATATTCTATTAAAAGTTGACCAAATCTATGATCCTTAGGTAGTAGGTAGGGATGACGTGCCCCATATGGCAGTTCTGATCTTCTTAATCTTCCACCTACTCTGATTAATCCTTCTTGATCTGTAAATATACTTAATTTCTGCAATGACTTGCATACTGACTTTCCTTTCTTCAACAATGCTATCTCTTCCTTGAATGACTGTGACTGTATTTCCTTAATCCAATATTTTGTGGCTTCTCTTGTTTCCTCAATAGATAATATCTTCCTAAGATTTCTTTGTGACTTAGGTAGCTTGAGATTTCTAATAAACCTAAGTACAAATGCTGTGATATTGATAAGTTTACTGAACTTACTGACCCTTGATAATAATGACTGATCCCATGAATCTGTTGGTGTTGTGACATGAATGGGTTTCTTAAATCCTGGTAGATTGTCTGGCATGACAATAGCTGACTTAGGCCAATCCTTTTCCTTTTGAAGAAGCCACTTGGGTGACCACCAAGTATCATGATCCAATAAGTCTTGAGCCGACATACCCCGGGATGCACAATCCGCTGGGTTGAATTCAGATTTTATATGCCTCCATACCATGTTCCTTTTAGAACCTTGAATTTCCTGGACTCTATTGCATTCAAAGGTCTGGAGCATATGAGGTTTCGTGTTTAGCCATGCTAGAACAATTGAACTGTCTGACCATGCATTAATGCTGTCAATATGAATAGCATTTTCGTATGCTTCAGCTACATGATTTAATAGCTTATAAACTAAATGAGCTGCACTTAACTCAAGTTTAGGTATAGTTTGAGTAGTTTTCTTAGGTGCAACTCTTGATTTAGCCATGACCAGTTGCACCATAACTCTTCCTGATGAATCCAAACTTCGAAGGTATACACACGCTGCATATCCTAGCTCGGAGGCGTCTCCAAATCCATGCAGTGAGTATGACACCGCGTCTGGTAATGAAACACATCTTGGTAATTGTAAATATGAAAGATATTGGAGATCATTGATAAGATCATTCCAATATTCAAAAACTGAATCACTGATTGGTTCATCCCAGTTAAGTCCATCCGTGAATAAAGATTGAAGAAGTAATTTAAATCTCAATATGATGGGAGTACAGTATCCGCATGGATCATATAACCTAGCTATGGTACTGAGTATACTTCTTTTAGTAGTAGCTTCTCCAGTGGGTATGTTAAGCTGATAAGAAAACGAATCTGAAACTGGATCCCATTGAATTCCTAATACCTTGATAAAACTCCTATCCTGAGCATCAAACTGACGGGGTTGTTCACAATGATCACCTGGCAAATCCTCCAACACCTTATCATTGTTTGATGACCATTTTCGAAGGTCATAACCGGCACTCTTCATCAATTGCTTGAGTTCTTCCTTCAATTCATTGGCCTTTGATACTGTATCTGCGCCAGTTAAAATATCAACGACAAAGATCTGACTCCTGATAATGTTTGCTGCACGGGAATTTGGGTGTTCTGATTCCCAATCATCAGCTAATTGCAATAGTGTTCTAATTGAAATGTATGGGCTTGACCTTAGTCCATATGTGTTAGTATTCAATTCATATACCTTAACTGGTTCTGAAGGAGTTCTCCGCCATAGTATGAGTTGATACTTCCTGTCCTCAGGGTGGATCCATGTCATCCTAAACATCATCTTAATGTCAGTAGTAAAGACGACCTGATATCTTCTGAAATTCAACAATATTTTTGTAATATCATTTTGAAGTGGCTTTCCACTGTGAAGGCATTGATTCAATGAAGTTCCCGTGGAAGTCTTTCCGCTTCCATCAAATACAACCCTTAACTTGTCAGTACCTTTCTTGAATATACCATGATGAGGTATAATGAAATGCTCTGAATTGAATTGAAACCTTGATAGTGACATGTGACCTAGTCTTTCATATTCATCCATGAATTCTCTATATTTAGAAGAAAATATAGGATTCTTTTCCATTTTTCTTTCTAATGATTTGAGCCTTTGCATAGCTAATGCTCTTGATTCACCTAACACAGGCCTCTCAGATAACAATGGCAATCTTACCATGTATTTCCCATCTGGCATTCTACTGACAGAAGAATTATACAACCTTTCACATTCCATGTGTTCTGGATGATCAGCTGGTTGTGTTGGTGGCTCCTCCACCTTCCAGAACCTCTCGAGAACTTCCTCAAGTCTGGACGCCATGACTCCATAATCTTGAACTGAGGTACATCCTCTCAGTGAGTTGACACTCGTTGAATTGGGTAGTGATCCCATAATGACATGACCAAAGCAAGTTTTGTATGCAAAAAGCCCTGGAACATTTAATGAAATCTTAGAACCTTCAAACACATAATTTAACACATCCGTACCAAGTATGAGATCTAACTCCTGGGGTGTGTCAAAGTTCTGATCTGACAATTTGATCTCTTTATCATCAATTAAATGCCTACAATTCATAGGATATGTAGGAATCTCTGCAGAAATAGAATACATGACTATAGCTACTGTACTGATAATAGGTACTGGTTTGCCTATTGGTTTGATAACTAATTTTGCTAAAGTACCAGGTAAATCAACACTGTTATGTCCTACTCCATATATCTTTGTACTATGAGACTGTTGGTGTAATTTCAATTTATTTACCAATGATTGTGTGATGACTGAGACACTTGCCCCAGTGTCTAATAAAGCTCTAGCCTTATAATAGTGTCCGTCACTCCCTCTTATACCTATCACTGCAGTAGGACATAGGGTTATAGGTAACGGATGCTTATTATCACCAACAGTTGACTCATGTCATTCAAACTGATCAGGACTAAGCCTAGATCCGAAACGCAACTCTTGAAACTTAAGCTGAGCTCGAGCTGCACGTTCTCCTACCCTTGTAGGCTCTTGAATTGTGTGAAATGGTTTCTCTGGTACCTGATTGATTGATGATTGTGGTCCAACATGCTGATGCCTTGACTGAGCCTGAGATACAGCTCCAGCCTCACTGCGGTGATCAATTGAGGATGTTGGTTGCACCTGTGATTGTGTCCTTGTCTCATGGGACCCTATATTTGATGAGGACTGCCTCTCATTAACACATAAGAGTGAATTATGATCTTTAGATCCACAATGTTTGCACCAATTCCTATGGGTGCATTCGTTTGCATAGTGCTTCCTCAAGCACTTAAAACAATGACCTGATTTGAATGCCCATGATTTCCTAGCCTTAGGATGAAGCGCATTGAATTTTTTACACTTATATAAATTATGTGATGAATTTTGACAGTAAGAGCATTCAGTTGAATTTGAAGTCACCTGATGTGATTGCCTCTGAGATGAGGGTCCTGGAGTGACATCAGGCTGCTGATGAGGTGCTCTCCTTCTTGATGGAAGTGATCGATTTTCAGTCTCGGTGATGGTCAAGCGTAGTCTGCACTGCTCATCCAAGAGCTCCATTAATTGATCTAGAGTGGGCAGTTTCTCCTGATCCTTGCCATATCGTTCCTCAAACAAGGATCGGATCCTGACAGGTAACTTCTGCAAAATTATGAAGAGTATTAAATATGACCACTCCCTAATAGGCATCTTTAATTTATCGAGCGCTTGAATAGACTCTCGAAGTGGGTCATATAAATCCTTCCTAAGGGTCAATGACTGAGGTTGAATAATGGGTAAATTGAGGATCCTATCAATATAAGTATCTAGCAACAACCTTGTATTATGATACCTTCCCTTAAGTAGATTAAGTGCTACCTCATAATTAGCATCATCCATGGGTAACTGTCTGACCAATGACAGTGCCTCCCCTACCAGTGATGCACGGAGATAATAATGCTTTTCGGCATCTGATAAATTTTCACGCTCATGAACTAGTGATTGAAACAGATCGAAGAACGGAATCCAATCCATGATACCACCTGAAAACTTGGGTAGCTCAATGAATGGTAACTTTGCATGTAAATCTGCATGATTACCTTTAATTTTAGGTGTCTGATTACCTTCTGAATGGGCCTGCTCCACCTTTAGCAGGTACTCGTTAATTTGAGAGAAATCCACCTGAAGCTTGTCAGATTCCTCTTCCTGAACCTCTTCCATTTGGAGTAATGTCTCATAGGCTGAAATGAACTCACCATAATACTTATCAAATTGGCGTTTAGCTACATGTGCCGAAATCGATGACCTATTTTGATCAATAGTATTATAAAAATCCGTTAACATTCGATATTTAGATTTGAACTGCGCTTTACACTTATTATATTCGGAGGACGGCATCGTTTTGATATACTTAAACTACTAAAACACTAAAACAACAATAAGACTTAACAAAAATACTTATAAATTACGTAGTTTATCAACTGTTATGTAAAAGTCAAAAGTTTGAAGACGCTGACACTTGTATGACACTGACACTTATATGACACTGACACTGGACGACACTGACATTTGATGACACTGACAGCTTGACTGGCGATGTAGGTACTTGGCGTTGGCGCCAAATTACCCTGACGATTCTTGAGCCGATGAAATAATAATAATAATCACCAATGATGAAACCTCCAATGAATAGTAGTTATACCGATGAACTGTAGTATTACCCGATGAGCAATGGTTGACGAAATTAGCGAAGTGAATACTTGCACGCGCCACGCCGCCACAGCAATGGCGTCCTTCGTTGTATTGCGTTGTGTTGAAACCCGTTGATGCTTGATTGATGAGATGACCACTATCGCGCAGGCAACGCGATAACGCCTTTGTTCAACTTTGAAACAATAATTTCTTGTTGATTCCCCTCATGGGCCACCAAATAATGTTCACTCCGGCTGGCGGGTTCGAATCGCAACCGGAATGTTGAATGTGAACAATGGTGGCGAAATGAAAAACTGATGACCTTCCTTTGATATCCTTTTATAATGTATGAACAATACACATTCGACCGTAACTTGAACTTGAACACTGTTAATGATAACTTCTTCGTGTGTTGAATAAATGAATTAATTAATACAATGACCAGTTTTAATGACCGGTTCGCTCCTTCCAGAATCCCGAGCGATAGACAAGCAAGTGACAGAGCAACCATAGAGTTTTACTTAAAATCTATAAACTAGTGTTGCAAGTAGTGAGTTAAGTTTCGACACAACATACAGATAATATATGATCGAGTTATTGAATTCAGAACTTACATCTAACAATTATTGAAAATATAAAACATGTTAATTTGCGTTAACAGCTTTATTACATTAAATGTTTAAATTAATGTAAATCAAAAGCTCATTTTTTATTAATGAGATACTACTTCTGTTTCTTTCTTCTCGCCATTTCGAATTCATAACCGAAAATATCCTTTCTTTGAAGCCGAAGTGGCGGGATAAGCATGATAATTTATTTTCAGTATTTTTTTAAATATGCTGCCATTTTTGGCCTGTAGTTTTATAAGTAAAGTCACTACATTCTTTTCTTTTGCAAAGATTACATTTAATATTGTTATTTCAGAGTAGTAGAGTAGCGTTAATATTTTTTTTAAGGGAAACTTTTGTTTGTTAATTTCGGTGTTGAAAATATAGTATTTTTGCGTACTATATATTTATTCAACAGTATATTAGTACGCAGACTCGAAATATAGTACAATACTATATATTATAGTACGGTTGGCAACCCTAGTATGCGGTATAGCAACTATCAGCGTTAGCGCCAATAAAGAAAAAAATACTTCCAAGGCGTTTTTCAACTCGTTAATACGAGGACTTTTGTACCGGATGGAAGTTGTTATCAAAGTCGACCCGCAAATCAAAGTAACCCCGGTTTACGGTACTAAGATTTAGTTCATATTCTCATAGGTGAATTTCTTTGATCAGGGGGCCTACCACCAGCTCAAAAGCAGTATTATTTTAATATTACTTCAGTGGGAGAAAGAGATGGAGCTATACGTCCTGTAGAGCTTGATCTCTTTCCCACACTGAAGTAATATTAAAATAATATTGCTTGATGAGCTGGTGGTAGGCCCCCAGTAGTTTGAAACTACTACCTACTTATTTTTAGAGAAAGAAAATGCGTTAGGCACTTGTTCTACATAAAGTTTAATAATAACTGCATTCCATTGATTTCCAATAAGTAATCAGGATTTAAGCTCAATCCTGTATGGACCATGGTAAATATAGGCTAAATTAGCATAAAGCCAGGCATAGCTTCAAATGTTCGAAGACTAAAAGATGGAACGACAAGACCAAGTGATACCAAATGCGTTTAGATTTTTCACACAAATACTCGTGCCACATTGTGGGTGGTTATCCTGAAGCTACGTTCGGTGCTATAAGCTCATTTCACTTACTTGCCAGCATCACACGACTTCTTAGCCTCGAGCCCTTCAGCGGGGGGGTTACTATTAAACTCTTGGCACACGATGTCCACGTCCAGCTCCGTACAGATGGTGTCCGGTCCGTCGGACGAATGCCTGGAGTCTACCGGACATGCACCGTTTGTGTCCGGATATATATAACTTTCTTTAGCCGCCTGAGTTTCTAGCTGGAAATGTGAAATTTCACCACTTACTCCAACGTGGATGGTCAACTGAAAAGTAAATGGAGCATAATATGGGTGATTAATCTAGCCGTGATGAGCGTGTCAAAGCATCTCTCCCACATACACATAAAAAATATTTTTTTGTAAAAGTGATTATTTTCACACCCCCTTTAACCGAGCGGTTGTTGAAGTTCTTAGTGGAAAGTACCTACGAAATCCACGTGGACGAAGTCGCGGGCGAAGTACTAGTAGAGATCAGATACAGATTGATTTAGTAATTAAGGTCATCTGCAAAATAATTATGCTAATGTTGCGAATGTTTTGGGAAAATTATGGGTCTACAACAGGGTCGGTCTGGTCGCAGGGCATACCGGGACTTTTCCCGGTGCATGGGACTTTGGCCGGCCCCTCCGTGAGCTGGTCCGGTCCATTTTCCCTTTATTTTATGTAGAGCTAAGCCGTGATTAGTGAGATAATTATTATTTTATTTCAAACCTCATAAATGTGTAAATCATGCAAAAGTTGTGTAATATGCTGTACCAATATTCTGAATCGGTACAATTTGTATGCTACGACATATCCACCTGATGCTAGGTATTGGCACTATTATTATTTTTACAGAATAGATCTAATAGACTGGCATATAAATATATTTTTAATTTATATTTTTTATATTTCTCAAGTGTCATGTGAGGGAAGTTTTTCGACGTTGACATTTTTAAAAAATCGTCAGAGGAACCAAATATGACAAGAAAATGTACAGTGTTTTTTGCTGATGGCATGTGAAAAGATATTCTCAGCAATCTAAATCCTGACGAGAAAATTGACAAAGTGGCTCAGAGAAGCGACCTCATGAAGAAAATGCTCATTGTTTAAAGTGACGATAACCGATTTTTAATGATTTTATACTGAAGATCACGTCTAAACGAGTACCTAGTGTTAATGATTTGGAAAAAATATATGTTTTAGAACATTTTCTTAATAACTTATTATAATATGAATGTTTTAGATTATGTTTATATTACATAGTGAAATTAATTTGTAAAGTTATGTCTAACGCGGATAAAAAACTGAGAATCATGCAAAATGTATCAAGCGTATATTATTTTTCTGAAACCTTCACCATTTTAAAAATAACTTAATTATTGATCTTTTAGTATAAGTGTTTTATTTGTGAATGTGAGAACGCTGTAGGTTTAGTGAATTGTAGACCTGTAGACCATTTTCTATTTTGTCAAGTACTTAGTACTTATTGAAAGACCTACACTGTCCTCCCATATGACCTACACTGTTATTTGAAAGTATTGTAAAAGCCAATTATTTTTAAAAGTAACCGTGGAGTTTCTTGCCGGCTCTTCTCCATAGGAAACGACCAATTGGAACCGTGCACCTAGCTTCTGACGTTTCATAAGTGCCCATGTAGGTTTATGTGAAATAAAATATTTTGAATTTGAATTTAATTAAAATACCTTTTGTTTTATGTATAATAAATTAATAATGCGTCTAATTTGGGACAGCGCTCCTTGATGGGCGAGTCCTATTACTGGCTCGACGTACGACGCGTTGCGTGAGCTCCAGAACACAAAAGCTAGCTAACCTGCACTCAAGGTCACTGGCATATATCTGCGGATATATGCCAGTGACCTTGAGTGGTTAGTCTTAATAATTTGATTTCATGTCAATAAAGTGTGTACCTACTGGTAAACTCGTAAGCATAATAATTTAATTTAACTCAAACATAGCCTCTGATAATTACCTACATTCAACCCATTTTTTTTTTCGATAAAAGTTTTTTGCTTTTTTTATGAGGAGTAGGTACTGAGTAGCCGGATAAAAAGAAGAGTGGGCCGCAGTTTAAAAAAAATCCCGGTAGTTTTTTGGGTCCCAGACCGACGCTGGTCTACAATAAAAACAAAATATGTTATATTATGTAGGTAGGTACTTAGGTAGGTACTCACGTCTGGTTGATGTTTGGCCCATAGTTTTGGCACGGATCCATCGACACTGTCGTAAGCCACATCTATTTTTTCTTGAAAAAAAAATATATTGTATTTTCTCTCAATTTCCTCTCGGTTCATACAATTCACGCCTTCCCAACTAGGGTTTATTTCAACATTGGGGAAAGGGCCGAATCCTGTTATCAAAACTCTTTTGGAACACATTTTGCGCAGTTCTGTTGTTTATTCCTCGATATTGTGTTTAGCGACCGGTCCTGACTGTGGCGGTAAGTCGTCTGGTCGTCTCACGTCTGCATCTGTATGAATAACCCAACGTATACAAACACGTATGTAAACACAAGAAGATTGACGCAAAACATTGTTTTTATATTGATAAAAGTTTTAAAATACCTTTTAATGAGTTTCCTTCACTTGTTTATTAAGTTTTGCTGCTTGCACCTTATAAATAGGTACTTAATCTTCTGATGTAAATGTTTAATTGTTTTTAATACGTACCTAGTTAAAGCTCGTGCAGAACAGCGCGATATCGCGGGCGCTACAATGGTCCCGCTGCCTGTCGCGCCCGCGATATCGCGCTGGTATGAAGATTTCAGCGAATTTATCATTTATCATTTAGAATTATTTATTGTTGCTGCAGGTGGTTAAAGGCTCGTGCAGACCAGCGCGATATCGCGGGCGCGACAGGCAGCGCGACCCGTGTCGCGCCCGCGATATCGCGCTGGTCTGTACGACGAGCCTTAACAAACAAAGTTGGTCAAAATAAGAATTTATAGGCTCGTGCAGACCAGCGCGACACGCGACGCGACACAAAGGCACCGCTTGTCGCGCGACGAGCAGTGTCTTTGTGTCGCGTCGCGTGTCGCGCCTGTTTGAAGGAGCCTTATCTCTACAACATACCTCATGTACCTAGGTACCTACAATAGCTTAAGCATAAATAATAATCAGCCTATAATGTTTCCACTGCTGGAACACAGGCCTTCTCTCTTCGAGAGGAATGGGCTATAATGATCTACCACGCGGGCCCAGTGCGGGCTGGTAGAGGTCACATGTACCTACTTTTGAATTTTCGGTTCTAGGACAAGCCGGTTTCGTCACAATGTTTTCCTTCACCGTTTTGAGAAATAAGAAAATAAATAAAAGCAATGCTTATTCTGATATGAATTAACCAGGGGGCCGACCACAATCTTTTACGGAACAATCTTATTTCAGGAGAGTTTTGTTTCAAGCTTACAATAACATAACTCATATTCGTACCACGACCTTCATCGTTCAAGAATGTTTTATTCCTGCTTAGTGCTGGGAAAGAACGAACTATTTGTAAGATTTGTCTATTGCCTGCTATAGTAGAAAAGAAACAACGCTATGTGAACTGTATAGCGCTGTCCCTTTCACACGTTGGTCCGAATCGCTACTACGAAGTATTGGTCTTGAAGCAAAATATTATTTTGTTTTACTTATAATATTACTTTGCATTAGAATCTAATTTTTATGAGTAATTTCCATGAAATTGACACAAATATTAAAAGATTTGGCTTTGAAAAACAAGAAGAACAAATTGAAAAAATTAAAAATAAACTACGGCTAAGCTGTTAGGTACATGATATAAATCGGAACAGAACGAAATTTGAAACTCGGGCCGCATTCGGAGTTACGCCTTAATCGCTCACATCAATATTTTGCGTACCGATTTAGATATGCTTGCACAAGATGGTTGGATTACAGTATTTCTTTGAGTATACACAATTTCTGTAGCCAGAAGCACAATTTCAAAAATGTCACGTTAGTTTAAAGATATTGTGCAACTCAAAACAAAACAGCACAACTGTCATTTTGACAGCGCTCACGGTGATATTAATTTAGGGCATGGTCAGCGTTATCACAAGATGGTGTATGCTTTGACCTCATGTATGACGATTCACAGCACGTTGTTATCGCGCTGACACTAATTCGGTATGGGTGTTAAGCACGCTCTAATCTATTGCAGCGTAACTCTGAACACAGCCTCGATGTAGCGATATTTTTGTTTACAAGTGGATAACTACTACGAGGTTGAACTTATTTTAACGTATTTGCTAATTAATTTATGATCTAACTGGCTACAAAGTCGACATGGAATCAAGGGAAGGTTAAGGTTACTCAGTGAATAAGTTTTAAAACAAAGAAATGTGTAATGTTTTGACGAAGATAGTTCGAAACAATATATTGTGGTCAGACTCAGTGATTAGTGTTTTGTTATTAATTTTGCAGTCGGGTTTCCGGGCGGCAGCTAGAGGTACTCTGGGAATTTTAATTTTTCTGCGTTATCCGCTTCCAAAAACTCAAATGTTTCGTATGCATTCGCCATCAAACAAGAAATTAATTACACATGTACTAAAATCTATAGATACACAATTCGGCAAGTTTACGTAAATAAATACATTTTACTAACTTTACATGACACGAAAATGTTTTTTCTTAATATAAATTGCAAAACAATAATATTTCCGTCGAGTCCGAGGAACTTTTTTAAGATTGCTAAATTTGACATTAAAACAATATTGCTAGTTGTCAAAAGTCACGTCGTGGTACGAATTGAATGAACTTTTAGAGGTGACGTCACCAAAATCGCTAAGAAAATAAGATTGTTTCAACATTACAATAAGCTTATTTTATGGACGTCATGGTACGAAAAGTCAAAGTAAGATTATAATAATACTGCTATAAGAGCTGGTGGTAGGCCCCCAGAGGAAACTATTCTAAGTAGGTACCTAATTTATGGAAAGATAGAAATTATAAGAAAGGAAAACTTACACAAAGATTTTGTAAAAAAGAAAGTAAGTAAGTAAAAGTTGAAGGACTCTTTTCTAGGGAGTCTTTAAAATATTAATTAATAGAATAATAACGTTTCTGTAATAATTATTACGTTCGTTTTTGTTTAGAATTCAACAAAATTAAATCTAGAAAACCAGCTAAGTGCGTGTCGGACCACGCACAATGAAGGGTTCCGAAGTTGGGGTGAATTTATCCCAAAAACAAATTTAACTTTGTAGTTGAAAAATATGTTCTCCCATACGGAATGTATGGGAAAACATGTTTTTGCAACTGCAAAGTTAAGTTGGTCAATTATTACTCGTTAACTTGTAAAGCCTACTTAGCTGTGATAGTTTTCCTTTTAATTTCGTTATATAAACTACTGCTGTGATTTTTTTCACACATCCAAAATCAACCATTTAGCTGGCAGAGAGGGGGACACTTGACTCATGCTTGACTCTAACAAAAATTTGCACTTTAAATCTTAATATTTCGCAAACGGATCCTTCAAAAATGGTTTTACAAACTCACAATGTTTTTAAAGGACCTTTCCAATGATACCCCACACCATGGGTTAAAAAAAAGGAGCTAGACCGCGGACAGACAGACAGACAGACGGACAGACAGACAGACAGACGGACATGACGAAACTATAAGGGTTCCTTGTTTACTACGGAACCCTAAAAAGGAAGGGTTCCGTAGTTGGGAAGAATGTTTAGGTACGAATGCATAGTATTGCTTTTTTATAGACCGCAAAAATAAGATCGTAATGCATTGTATTTTTTTTTAAACTACGAAATACAAAGTGAATTCATTTCTGCAGTTGTAACCGAAAATATCTCAAAAACTATCTTATGGCTCAAGGCGTCGCGCGTCGGATTACGGGTAGCGGGTGAAATAGAGGCGGGCAGGATCCTTGGCTAGACGTGGAGCAGGGCCTTCACCAATGATGACGGTGATGATAAAATAGCAAAGTCACTGAGAAACAGTACAATCATTTTATATATAGGTCCTGGGTCCACCATCAGATCAGCTCCAAGATACCAAATTATAGTATTGTCATTCAAACTACATAATATACAAACAAAGTTTCATTTCGATACGGCACGATGACGATCGATGTTGTCGATGGCGATGGCGGTGAGACAGTCGGTCAAACCACGGCGAATACCGACCACTGTGAACTGTGGCGTTAGCCAGGCAGGATATCGCACTGCTACGGCTGAAGAGAGTGAAGGGTGCCTTTGACTACTGAGCAAGCATTTGTTTTCTTTCAAATAATTTCGGAGAAAACGTTGGCGTTCATCAGGTGTACTAGGTGTAGCTGTGGAGTGTGACAAGCAGAGCTTGACGTGTGACGTTGTGTGCTTCAACATAAAGCATGCAAAACACTTGTTCGGGTCGGCATAATTCAGCACAGTAGCGCCCGGATGTGCCGAATCATGCCGACCCGCACAAGTTTGTCGCACCCCTAACATAGCAGGGATGAGTCGACAGGGAGCGACGCGCGACGTCACAAGAGTTACAATGCATATAGTCGATAAATATGATTTATTACTTAAAACTTACATCATCAAGCTCACACTTCTACTGCAAGAGGTATTACTATTAACAGTTCAAGAGTTTGAGTACATATATTTATAACATTTCTAATACTGAACTTAGGTATATTTGGCAATATGCATTTATTAGGTACACTGTTTGTATTTGTACTCGCAATAAAATAGAATTTCAACGAATGAAAGTAAACTACATCCACAGATCTGTGACTACATCACTGTATTTTTGTCAGTAGCCTTCTTAGCCAACTGTTTTAGGCACAACTCTAAGATGCGTTCAAGTCCCTGTACAAGTTGTTCTGCAGCCTAATTGCGTAACGTATTTTATTTTTCATTGCAATTCTAAATCGAAAGCAAGTCCAATCTTAATCGCATGCCATAATTGGAATTGCGCTATACATTTTTTACCAAACGACTGGAATTGTATAGGGATGTTCAAAGCAATTGTCTAAATAATATTTGTTAAATTAATATGTATAGTTACAGCATCTACGAATGGTTAATTTTCAAATTATTGTGCTATAATGTAATTTTGTTTTAATTACAACTGATGTTCTACTAGTGCTTACAAATAAAAATGTACAATGATTGCCGAAAAATTAAAAACCAATTTTTAAAACACTTTCTACCAAAAACTACCATAATTGAACTACCTACGTAACAAAACGTTTTTCTTTTCACGTTTTTGTTAGCTGTGGCCAATGACAAAATCGTAGAAAAGCAGTGATGTCAACTTAGTGGGATTTCCACTAAACACAACTACTGGTGGAGGAATTTTGCTTTTAGTGGCTGGTGGTTTTGTGTAGTGGTTAGTTAATTCAATTTGTAGAAATAATACACTCAACTTTGACTCGAGAAAATATTAAAATAACACGATGATGGCATTTTATTTTATTAATGTTTGTCTAAAACCTGTATCAAACGCCGAAACCACTGCAGGTTTGAACGCTGATTTCGTCTATTCGTTTCTTATATTCTTCACTATATTCATCATGCTGAAAGACTGTTCAGCATGACGAATATAGCGAATATAGCCAAACACAGGCTCCATCCGAGTGGATATCGAAAAACAACGTCATATCGAAAAAAATATCTCACGGGAACATACTTCCGGGATAAAAAATCTGCTGCTAGGTCATTATTTTATTGTGTATCTAACAAACATCCACACATCTTCACTAACTTTTTCATTAATTTTTGTGTGATATTATAGTAGGATGATGTTTAAACCGGCCAAGTGCGTATCAGACCACGCACAATGAAGAGTTCCGTATTTAAGATGAATTTATCCCAAAAACAAACTTAATTTTATAGTTGAAAAACATGTTCTCCCATGTATCGATATACGTCACGGTCAATTCTCCAACTGCAAATGTAAATTTGTAATGGTTTTTTCTATATGGGATAAAATAAAAAAAAAATGGATTTTCGGAGACGGGCTTTGTGCTAAATTTCATGAGTCTAAGTCAACGGGACGTACCCTGTAGGTTTTGATTGATTTGCGAGTATCAAAATATGTCGCTTGGCCGTAATTTTTTATTGCGTTGATTTTTTAGAGCTCTAAGGGACCACAGACGTATTTGATAGTAATTTCAACTTGATACCTCCGTACGTTCCTGAGAAACAGGGTCTTGACAGACTGACAACGAATGTGATCCTGTAAAGGTTCCGTTTTTTCCTTTTGAGGTACGGAACCCTAAAAATACTATGATTACGTAAGTTATGTTTTATTTTCATACTCAAATCTTCAAATGGAACCCCAAAACAGTGACCGAATGTCGGTAACAGAAAATCGATTTCAGGAGGCTCCTCTGGCTCGCAGTTTCGATCATCTCTAGTAATATTATTCGGTTGTAAGTGCATCGATCAAAACTATTCAAATATAAACAAATACTTAGGCAAAGCTACACTTCCGTGGTTTTTTTTAAATTAATAGTTGTTTTATATTTTTCAACATACAAAATTAAATTTACACAATTATGTGAACTAAGACTTAATTAAGCTGTTTTGCTCAATAGCGAAAAGTACCTAAGTCGATATTATCACTACAAGTAAGTAAGTCAATAAATAGGAATAACGCGTGTAAGAGAGTACCTTCGTATCTCATTAGATTATTGTAGCTGTAGGTACATTATTGATGAGTCTACGTATACGGACAATCATTCTAGGTTAACTATTTACTGTGGTTAAAATAATAGTTACGTACTAGGTTTCACATTATAACTGAAATTGTTAATTGATATTTTTGTGCATAAGTAAATGCTGAAATAAACTATAATAACCACTTACCAAATAACAGATAACTACAAAACATTAATAATATTTTCACAGACGTGCTAAGAGCTGAAAATAGAAGAATGGAATACTACCCAACATCAATTTTGTTGACTTCCTAACAAAGAAGTTGGTGGCAAGGTGGCAAACATAATGGATTGGATTAAGAATCTTCTGCATTAATTGAAGGTAAGGTTTTTGACACAGTTAAGAATCAAGCATAGCAAATCACATAATAATTATGATTATATTTCCTTGGCCGAACTTTCTTCATAAACACATCATATGCTTTATGTATATCCAATAACATTTAGTATTATAAAATATCTGGAGACTGAAAAATCAGCCCTAAATAAAGATGAAATTATAAAACTAGCAGCAATGACTAGGCCGATGGCTTTTGTCCAGTCATGGGCCTAGTTGATTTGCCTACTTTGCCACATAATGTTCAAATACTTTATTGAGTAGAAAATAATATGATTTTGGTTTTAAAACTAGAGTTCCTGGGGCATTTCACCTACGAAGACATGAAAGCAGCATGAATGATATCGCCCCTGCTGCGCTGCCCTGCTACTCCAGATTTCAAGCTTCTCAAGTACAAAAGTAGAAACTGAAGATCTTTCATGAAAGAAAATATTTTTTTTTAGAAAACTGTTGATTACAGTCGTGTACGACGGCGATATAAACGCATGTTCCTATTGTGTTAACTGATAACAGTGTAATCTTTCATAAAGTGTTTTAATTATGAAGAGATAAAAATAAAAATAACTTTAAATGAAATGTTTAAGAATTGAATACTATTTGTTTTTTATAAACACAGACAATTGATTATTATAATGATACTATTTAGAGATGTTTACCTAAATTAACTGTCATTTAAGTAAATAGAGAGAAATAAATTATGGTAAACAAATAAAACAGTTTTATTAAATTGTTATAACCTGACAATAGCATTTATTCACATTAATATAAAATATTTGCACATGGGGCAAAAGAAAATTGGAACAAATATAGTGTAAGGATTAGTGGAATTCAGAATCATGTCTTCCTGTGGAAATCATCATGGATTATGTATGTACTGCGTGCTGTAAGTGCATGAGAGAAAGTTAAAAAAAATCCTGAATAATGTAGTTGAGCCTAACATCTGAAAAAAAAAGAATAGTAAATCCTCAATATATTCCACCATCCGTTACATCAATCTACTAAGTCTAATATGCCCCTCCCATAATGTAGGCAACAATTGACTTTGATATTCTTACTTACTTAACAATAATTTTATTAGTAATTATTAAAAAACATTTAAGAATAGGTACTTAGATATATTTTCAGTTGCCTACCTACTTTCTTTACTTTGTTATAATTGCTAAGTAAATATTCATTTATGTAGCAGGTTAGGCAACTGAAAATATATGTATGGTAAGTTTTTGATGGTGCATTTCGTATTCACCAACAAACAATATGGGGTTTATTTATAAACATTGCATAAATACTCAATACTCAATATCTTTATTGCTTTACCATAATGTGTACTTAGGTGGTAACTATATAATTTAGATCATTATGGACCCTGTAGGGCACAGCAAAAAGGGTAGGAGAGAGGAAGCCCTGTTTTAGGGGTTAATTGTTTTTGTGCGAACAAGTTTTAACTTACATATAATCAAAGTCAGGAGATCGCGAATAAGATACCTACTAACATTTCGCTTAACTATTATTATTTATGTTTTATCTGTAAAAAGTACTTAAATTTAGATAATTTTTATATACCTTTTATTTTTTATATATTATAATTCTGTTTATTCATATAAATAAATTGCTTTCTTTTGAGTAATTATTATTGCTATATTATTTAATTTATTATTATTGCTATTTTATTTAATTATTATTGTTATATTATTGATTGATTATTATTATTATATTATTTATTGATTATAATTATTATATTTTTATTTTGACCTTTATTTAATTATTTACATATAAATTATATTTTTAAATATTAGAACAAAATTATATAAAAACATTTAAAAATATAAAAAATAGTAGCCCACCGGTATCGGGAACAGGGTCCAAGCTACCGGCGGTCAGGGCTCCAGAGAGAGGAACCTCCTGACAATGCGAGCCGTGTCCAGGAGTACCGCCTTCTGAATCAAGCCCTTGATCCAGCTGCCCAACGCGAGCCTCCTTAGGTGTTGGTCGAGGCTCTTGGCAATTAAGCCATTGGCTGATACGACTATCGGCACAATGATCGCTGAGTCCACATCCCACATGTCGACAATCTCGCGAGCCAAGTCAAGATACTTGATTTGTTTGTCTTTCTCGGCTTTCACGAGATTCCCGTCATGTGGGACTGTTATGTCAATAATCATTGTGCGCCGTTCTACTCGATCCACCACCACTATATCAGGTTTATTGGCAACAATAGTCCTGTCAGTGTTGATGGATCGATCCCAGTACAATGTGATATTTCCATTTTCGAGAACTGGATCTAACTGATATTAATTATTAATGATTACCGTATCATTAATATATTTTAAGCATACCTATAAATTGCGTGATTATCATCATTATAATAATAATTGTACTATTGTACTAAGTCAACAAACGTCTTAAAATTTTATTTCCAGATTTTTCACAATAAATAATATTATCAATACCTTTCGACGCAGTTGTAGCGCAGTATAACAATTTATAAGAGTAAAAAAGAACCTGAAACCTGAATTTATTACAAAAAGAACAAAACACACACCAGAAATGAACCATAAACTGCCGAACAGGAGGTGACATTAGCTGTCATGTCACCTCCGATAAAATCAAGACCTAACGAATGAAATAAAGAATGTTGACACGATCAGCCGCACGTAAAGCACGCCCACCACCTCCGGACTCGTCGCTCAGCTCCGCCTCGCCGCCACCGGTACCCAGCCCCACTAGAAGTGCTGTGACAACACCGGCCGCGGTAGTTGCGTCGAGCTCGAGCGACGAGTATTTCTCTCCGCCCACGACGCCACCACCTGCTCGTCGACGGGGAGGACAACGGCCGCCGGACGGCTTAGGACCTCGAGGCCCACCGGCCTCTGATAGGGTCCCAGCTCCCGGCGGAAGTGTGCAGCGCATGAGATGGACACGCTCCATCAATGAAAACGTCATGCGCTCATACTATGGGGCTACAGATGGAGGAAATAATCTGACCGCGTACCGTGTTCGGATGCTCTCCCTTTTTCAGGTGCTTGAGCCAGCTGTCAACGTTTCGGCACAACGACTATCGGATCAGGTGCGGGTCATCCAGCGTAATCATATGCTGGACGACACTGCACTTGATCGCCTACGAGTTGAAATGCAGAGTAGCCATGTCGTTGCTCCCCCGTCGCAGACTATTGTAGTGACACCACGGTCCAACACAAACCAACCTGACGAGGGGAGTGACGACAGGGCTACAACCGTAAGTACCCAATGCAATGAGGAATTGAGGAGTGCTTTGGAAGGTGCGATTCAGGAATATCGATATATGTCACCTGAACTTAGGCCACGCTTACCTCGTTTGCCCATGCATAAAAAAAATAGGGCGCTGGTGGCGGTTCTGGATTCGCAGTTATCAAACTATTTTGATGACTGCGAAGACCTCACTGATACTCACTCAATTTTGTACTGCGCGGCTGTAGCGGCATGTCGTGTAGCTCACGTCAAATTTCCTAATAGTTCTAGAGCTACACGACCGAAACCAGCCGTACCAGCTTGGCAGTGCAGAATTGAGCGCCGTATTGGTGAGGCCAGAGCGCTCATCGGCAAACTATTCTGCTTCAGGGAGGGCAATACTCGCCCTAGAGTGATGCGCTTTGTGAGGCGGGCGTTCTCAGGGACTGATATCAGTCCTGAGGACTATATGTCCCGTGTCACAGAGCGCATCGACTTCCTGAAGCAGAAAGTGTATGCATGGGCAAACCGTATCCGTAGGTATAAGCGGCGAGTAGAGCGATATACTCAAAATCGCACCTTCCAGAGTGATGAAAGGTGGGTTTATAGGGCTTGGGAGCGACCGGACCAAGGTGTGACTGACACGCGCCTACCGGATGATGATGCCATGGACTCTTTCTGGCGGAGTATCTGGTCGGTGCCTGTTAGTCACACCGAAGGTGACTGGACTCGGGAAGTCGAGCGAGCCTGCGATCCAATACCAGAAATGGGGGCTATTACCATCTGCCCCCAAGATGTAACACGTGCAGTTCGTCCGCTACCTAACTGGAAGTCCCCAGGACCGGACGGGCTGCACAACTTCTGGATCAAATGGTTTGTGAGATCGCACGCTCGCTTGGCGGCTCAGTACCAGACTGCTTTGGAGTCTGGGTCGCTACCCCATTTCCTAACAACAGGAGTTACCCACCTGCTCCATAAATCTGGTAGCACCGCGGAACCCAAAAATTATAGACCGATCACGTGTTTACCGACGGTCTATAAAGTTCTTACATCCATTTTGAGAGCTAAAATTAACAAACATATAGACACCAACTCCATCATGTCTGCCTCTCAAAATGGATGTAGGAACGGGTCCCGCGGTACTAAGGAGCTACTCCTCATTGATATGGCCATTAGCCAACAGGTTCGCCGTTCCCGAAAGGATCTGTCGACATGCTGGATAGACTATAAGAAGGCCTATGACTCGGTGCCACATACATGGCTCATGAGGGTGCTGGAGTTGTATAAAGTAGATACAACTCTGCGCACCTTTCTGATGTCGTGTATGAGGCAATGGAGGACGGTCCTTCGCTATCCAGGATGTCGAAATATCCAGAGGAATAGCGAACCGATAAGGATAGAGCGAGGCATATTTCAGGGTGACAGTTTGAGTCCGCTTTGGTTCTGCTTAGCCCTGAATCCTCTAAGCACACTGCTAGAGGATTCAGGTCTTGGCTATCGGTTGAGGAGAGGAGGTCAGGTTATATCTCACCTCCTATACATGGATGACCTAAAACTCTTTGCCCCCAACAATTTGCAACTGATGGAGCTACTGAAAGTAACTGAAACTTTCAGTAGCGCCATCAGGATGGAATTTGGTGTGGACAAATGTGCGGTCATGCATGTAAAGCGAGGGGGGATTGTGGAATCCGTGGGAGCCCAACTCTCGGATTCCATAAACCTTAGAGCCCTCTCCGCATCCGAAACCTATAAGTATTTGGGTATGTCGGAAGCGTTGGGCATCAATGTTACTGACATGAAGCAATCGTTGAAGGAGCGCTTCTTTGGCCGCCTGAAGAAAGTATTTAATAGTCTCCTATCAGGCGGAAACAAGGTGCGCGCCTTCAACGGTTGGGTCATGCCAGTTTTGATGTACTCTTTCGGCATACTCAAATGGACTCAGACCGAACTCGACGCCCTGGATAGGAGGGTCCGTACGCTGCTGACTGCATATCGAATGCATCACCCACGGTCATCGGTAATGAGACTGTATATCCCGCGAAAGTGTGGAGGCCGAGGCTTTTTAAACGCTAAGACCCTCCACAATCGCGAGATATGCAGTCTTAGGGAATATTTCCTAGATGCCGACGTGAGGATGCATCGAGATGTGGTCGCGGTGGACAAGGGTCTCACCCCGCTCTCCTTGGCTAAAGAGAACTGGTGCAAGCCTGTAGTGCTTGACACTAACGATCGCAAGGAGGTATGGCAGAGTAAGGAGCTTCACGGACGCTTTTTCCGGGCCCTACATGGACCCGATGTAGATTTACTAGCGTCCGTGACCTGGCTACGTTTTGGTGACCTCTTCGGGGAGACCGAAGGTTTTATCTGTGCAATTATGGATGAAGTTATCATGACGAACAATTACCGGAGATTTATTGTGAAGGATGGCACGGTTGACATCTGTCGGGCATGCCACCGGCCGGGAGAATCAATCCGACACATTATCTCCGGGTGTTCTCGTCTAGCTAACGAAGAGTACTTGCATAGACATAACCTTGTAGCCAGGATTATCCATCAGCAACTTGCTCTGAAATACGGCCTTGTGGAATCGGAAGTGCCGTACTACAGGTATGTGCCCGATCCAGTTCTCGAAAATGGAAATATCACATTGTACTGGGATCGATCCATCATCACTGACAGGACTATTGTTGCCAATAAACCTGATATAGTGGTGGTGGATCGAGTAGAACGGCGCACAATGATTATTGACATAACAGTCCCACATGACGGGAATCTCGTGAAAGCCGAGAAAGACAAACAAATCAAGTATCTTGACTTGGCTCGCGAGATTGTCGACATGTGGGATGTGGACTCAGCGATCATTGTGCCGATAGTCGTATCAGCCAATGGCTTAATTGCCAAGAGCCTCGACCAACACCTAAGGAGGCTCGCGTTGGGCAGCTGGATCAAGGGCTTGATTCAGAAGGCGGTACTCCTGGACACGGCTCGCATTGTCAGGAGGTTCCTCTCTCTGGAGCCCTGACCGCCGGTAGCTTGGACCCTGTTCCCGATACCGGTGGGCTACTATTTTTTATATTTTTAAATGTTTTTATATAATTTTGTTCTAATATTTAAAAATATAATTTATATGTAAATAATTAAATAAAGGTCATATAATTGTACTATTATTTATGTTTATCATTTAAATATTCATCTAAGGAGTAATAGCATTTGTTTATGAGTAATTTTTTAAGGTTTTTTATAAATATATTTAACTTTTCTTCTTTCTTTATTATGTCGGGTAGTTTGTTGTATATTTTTATAGACATTACGTAGGGACTTGTAGAATGCATTTTTAGCTTGGATGTTGGTATGTTTAGCCTAGATCGGTGCCTAAGTGTGAAGTGTGATTGGATATCTTCGCGTTTTGTGTAGAACTCTTGGTGCTTACGGACAAATTTACATATTTCTAGAATGTAAATACTAGGGAGAGTTAGAATATTATGCTTTAGAAAATAGGGTTTGCAGCTGTCAGTTTGATCAATGTTTACCAGGATTCTAAGTAATTTCTTTTGTAGGGTGAAGAGTGTCAGTGCATCTGTACTATTTCCCCAGAGGGTTACGCCATAGCTAAGCCATGCATTGGCATACGCATAATAGGTGGTGAGGGCAGTTTTTAGATTGGTTGTTTTTTTAATTTCGCGGAGAGCGTATGAGAATTTTGAAAGTTTTGAACGGGTTTTTTGTATTTGTGTTTTCCAATTAATATGTTTATCTATTGTAAGTCCAAGTAATGTAAATTCATCAACAGTTTCCAATTTTTAACCGTTAAAATTGAAATTTAAGTGTAGAGGAGCTTTTTGATAAGGGTAGAAAGTCATTAATTTAGTTTTAGTGTAATTAATTTCTAGATTATGTGAGGTCATCCAGTTACATGTTTTTGTGAGTATGGAACTGAGTTTTTCTTCTATGTTTATATTGTTTTGACATGAGACTAATAAAGATATGTCATCCGCGAATAAAATACATGGCCCCTCTATGGTTATGTAATGATTAGCAACTGTTTAACCATACATTTTTGAGGTTTGAATGTCACTTAACTTTACGCAATGTTTATGAATAAACCCCTGCGTGTAACATTGTTGTTGTGCCACACATTCAATGTTTAACACTTAGAAAGAAAATAATAAGTATTGATATTAAGTAGGTACCTTAAACAGACAATGATGTGGCAATAGATCTATGTATAGTGGTGTGTATGTTAATCGATGTCCTTACATATTCCATTGACTGTATACAATTTTTCATACTGCTTTTTTTTGTTCTTCCTCTATTATAAGTTTTCGCTTTTCCAATGCAAGCTCGACTGGGTTGCTAAGCTTGTGGCTCATGATAAATTTGTTACAGTACGAGGTGCGAATTTGTCTTTCGTTAAAATGCCACCAAAATACCTCGTTTCTGAAATATCATAATATTTATCTTTAGATTAGGTTGTAAGCACTTGTAACAGAAGAAAACTATCACAATTATTATTAAAAATCGATCTCGTTGCTTCGATATTTAACATACCATTAATATTGATTTATCATTGAGGTTTTACATAAAAACACATTCACAATTTATCAGGAAGGCTATTACCTAATTTTTTTCGTAATAATTATGGAGATTTCATGAGTTAATCCCAAAAAGATTACTAAGTAAAATCGATTGAGGCCACTAGACTGCCTTCTGTTTCATTTGACGGATGAAAAAAATTACTCGTTATTTTGAAACAAAGTTACAACTGTCAAAATGGTTACGCAATTCGAATAATAAGCCTTTTTAGGCGCTTTTCGTTCACTCTTTAGAATCTCAAACAGACCGCAGTTGGTAACACAAATAATTGTGTTTCACAATTCCAGAAACGTCAAATCAAAGCAATTCGAGTCAAGTTAAAATAAATTCCACTCGAATGGTAATCAAAAATCCATTACGCAATTAGGTAGCAGGTATCATGTAAGTTAAGTAATTTGATATTATACAGTAATTATTGCTTATTATGATTATGTTGTTGTGTATGGTATATTATTGTCAATATTGCTATTTTTATGATGTTGCTATTATTCAAGACATAGAATTAAACTGTTTTTGAGATAACGATAATTTATGGAAATATAAGAAATGTATTGATAGAATACTGTAATACTGTTTTCATGGAGTTTCTTGTCCTTGTTCTCCATGAAGACCTAGTTTTGCGAAGTCTAATTCAATAAATGTCTAGCCTTGTCTTTCTGTGGTTTAATTCATGAAACCTTTTCCCTATAAAACATATACATCAGAACTTTCATACACAGTAAATAACCAGTAATCATTCTGACATTCGAAGCTTGCTAATTTGGGTAATACCTATTTATACATTTACAGTGCTTACCGCACTTTCTAACACATGCAGGTGTTGAAGCGTACTAATCATTGTTGAAAAAAATGTCGGCTAATGTGCTTAAATGGGTTCTCTATTGTGTTTCCTAACTTTTTTATCCATAATCTCAGACCAATTTTATTGGTCTGAGTCCATAATCTAAAGTGCCATAATGTTTTTAGTCCTAATCATCATTTGTCCGAATGATAACTTGCCCGAACTTGTCACATAATATAATATGCCATAAAATTTAAATCCCTAAATACAATAGTCCTAAATTTGTTTGTCATAAATATGACACTCCTTATTAAATTATACAAAAGACTTAAAACCGTTTTCAATAAAAGTTAGAAGTCCTAAATTTAAATATTTTAATGTTTATTTATTAGGATCAATTTAGATTAATAAACATTAAATAATCAAAGAAAAAATTAAAGATGCAAAAGTAATATGGCTTTTGTCTCCGGCGCTGCATGTATTATCACTCAATAAAACAGTTGATTGTGAACATGTGGTTTTTATTTCTCCGTGAGAAGCATGCAAACAAGCATACACCATGGCATGCAGCATGCAAGCGAGCATGCAAGCCAGCACGCAGCATGCAACATGTAGCATGCAAGCAAGCATGCAAGCGACCATGCAACATGCAGCAGGCATGGTTTCTGTCACGGCTCCGGCACTGTGGGTTCCGGCGGCCCCACGCGAGCTTATCGTCGCAGATGATTTAACGTTCACCACCGCAGCTTCGTCTGCGGCGCGACGGCGAGCGTTACAACCACCTGCTCCTCAACTCGCGGGCCGCCTCATCCTTCCGCGCCTACGCGATTTTAAATTACACTCTAGGGATAGGGCTGACAAGACTGCGTGGAGTCGGATTCAAAGCGATTCGTTTCTGTCAGTAAAACCTAATTTTTGCAAAAGTTTTAGGACTAACAATTTTATATGAACATTCGGAATAATACACATTATATAATACAATAAGATTCAATTGTTATAGTACTCGATATTAGGACAGAATAGTTTAAGAAGTAAAGATAATTATGTTAAACAAAATTTCGACTTTTTGAATATTATGGTTACTGAAGTTTATAACAAACGTGTTATGGATAATGATATTCGGACAAACAATTTTAGGAGAAGACAGGGAGTACCGCTTAAATGTAATAATTGTAATCTCGTGAGTGAACTGTTAACGTTTGTGCAACATAAACATGAAGTGATGGACAGTGAGGATATGTAGTTCTGCCTTTTCAACAGAAGACATCGAAAAAGCTAAGTCATTAGGTACTATTTCAATCCGTGTCTACAAATATACGTCAAATAAAACGTAAGCACAAAGAAGGAAAAAGCAAGAAAGACGTATTTGATATCATAGAAGTTATTAAGAATGTAGACCCTGAGAAGATTCCTATTTTCGTAGCTCATGATTTAAACAAACTATCTCCAATTACGTTTGATCATGTAGACGTCAGTAGACTTTTAAGTTTTTTTTTTTTTTTTTTTTTTATGTATGTCTTCCGATTTCTCCGTCATTTGTGGACCGATTTTGAAAATTCTTTTTTTGTTTGAAAGGGTATGCTCCCAAATTGGTCCCATATAAATTTTATTAACTTTTCTTGGGTACTTTTTGAGTTAGCTACAAAATACGTATTTTTTTCCCACTTAGTATGTAGATGATATGATAAGTATCTGTCACTGATAGCAGGTAGTGGTATTCGAATGTGTGTGGGGTAGGTACAACAACTAAACAGTGAAAAATAAAAACTTTTTACAAAAAAAAACAATCGACTTCAAAAAAAAACACTACAAAGTGAAAAATAACTTTAATTTCGGAAGTCGGTGGCAAAAAACGAAAACACAAAACCCAAGACACCGACTTCCGAAATTAAAGTTATTTTTCACTTTGTAGTGTTTTTTTTTGGAAGTCGGTTGTTTTTTTTTATCATACATTCAAAACTCATAATTTTGTAAGTCAGAATTATCTTTAGGCATAAATTTCATATCCATAATAACTAAAAATTAGAACCATCATATCGTAGAAAGTTCACAGTCAGAATCGTCGTTTGGCATACATTTCATATCGATATAATTAAAAGGCAGAACTATCATATCTCAGAAAGTTTACAGATAGAATCATCTTTTGGCATACATTCCATATCCATAATAATTGATAAACTCGTCTATCACATAAAAAAAACATTTTATTTCTATTAATTTGTACAAAAAAAAAAAAACGGTTAAGTTTTATTAATTTTTTTAACATATCTCGGGACCCTGAGGTCCCGGACCTTTAGAAGGCGTACGAGGGGCCAAAGCCAACTTGCAGAGGCCCCTTAGACATTTATAAGTATTGAGGCACCAACCGACGACTATCCCTGTTCGCACTACGCAAGGGCACCCAAGGACAACCCCCGGTTGGTGTAGGACTATTGCAGGATATGGAAACAAAGATATTTTGACTATGGGTTTGGGTGGCTAAAGTGGACTGGTTACCTGGAACTATGGAAGGACTATGGCCCCTGCCTGATCAATGTTTATATGTACACGGATAAAATGGCAGGGGGCGACTTGCACACTCAATAATGGGCACCCGAAAATGGTCGCTAGCACAAAGTGTCGAAGCGACAAGGACATGTTGCCCACATGTCCTGAGGTGCTTATGAGGAGTGGAGAGGTATTCCACGGCTATCAGGACAATCCCGGAAGTACGGTCAAGATCCCTACCAGCATCTTACTGGAATACTTCCTTCCTCCGAGCATGTTTGCTCTTGCGAATCTCCACTCAAGCCAGCCAATAAAGGCAAGAATGAGGTGGGAACTCCGTTCCTCGTCAGTGTTCACTCCAGCCGGCCAATAAAGGCAAGCCAGAGGTGAGGAACAAGACTTCTCCCGGGAGATAGGGTCCGTGGGGTCGCTACTGCCCTCCAGCTCGCCACATGCTGCCCTGTGGGTTTTTGTATCTCTCTTGGTCTGGCTCCTCATCCTAGTCCTGTTCCGGCAAAGTAAACTTTACCGGCACAGACCTAGAGTTCGGAGCGCGCAAGCCCCACCACGACGTCAACGTAGAGATACGGCGGTGGGGTTATTAATTTTATTACTGGACTAGCTTTTGACCGCGACTTCGCCAGCGTGGATGTCGGAAAATAACCCACAGGAACGTGCTACCGGGATTCAGAGTATCCTATGTCCTAACCCAGCTTATGGCCTATCCGTAATCCGTATACATGTATGCCTTTCATCTAAATACGGCATGCAAAGGTTACAGGCAGATAATAAATCAGTTTTAGGGTTCCGTACTCAAAACGAAAAATTTAAACCGTTAAAGGATGACTTCGTTGTCTGTCAAGACCCTGGTGGCCAAAGGAACTCCTCAATCAAACATGATAGCACAATCGTGTTCGGACTCGTTGGCTTTGTCTTGACAAGTACTGTATCCCAAGATAGATAGTTCCAATGTTTTCGGTTCTAGGACATGCCGGTTTCCTCATGATGTTTTCCTTCGCCATTTTTGAGAGCAGTGGTGATGAAATAATTTACACAAAGTAAAGCGCTTGTCTAGGGTCGAACCTACGACCTACAACTCGCAACTTGTAAGTCGCAGACATTACCACTGGGCCACCAGAGCTCTGGTATATGCGTACGAGCGTGCTGCGTACATGTTCACGGTAATAACTAAGCGCGAGTTTTATTTGATATTTGTGCCTACAGCGACAAGAGTCAATTCTTCAGCAGTCAATATTGGAAATGTGGTAACATTATTCTGCTCAACAGTAATATTTTTGAGATTAAATTTATTAACAATAATGTTGATACAACTCATCTATCCTAAACAAAAACACAATGTACAGAGTTTAGAGTATTTTAAAGATAGAGTTAACGACGATGTCTGTGCTAGTATTAACTGTGTGACAGACATCGGCGCCTTCCTCCTACAATCAAGATTTGCTATTCGTTTCAATATAATGATACAAAAATAGTCCTTGTACAAATAGGTAAGATTGGCTCTGTTTCGATTTAGTCTTGTTTCGTAGACATGATCTGCCAAGTTATTGGCAGCATTCAGTCGCTCTCTAGCTATGTTTATAACATCGAGTGCATGGGGACTGTCTACATAATAATACCAATGTGGAAGGCATTGGTTAAAGCCGCAGCGATTTTAAGGTTTATATAATAGTGGCTCATGGCTACATTACAAAACTCATGACTATCTTATTTGGTTGAGGTGTTCCTATGACTCCGGCTGCATCAACAGACCCTGGAAACAACATTGAGCTACTTCTCGTCAAGACAAAGCCAAGAAGTCCAAACACGATGGTGCTATCTTGTTTGGTTGAGGAGTTCCAATGGCCACCCTCCGGCTCCATCATCAGACCCAGGACACCACCTAGTGTCATTTGAATAAATAATGGACAGTTATAGTTCATAAACATGATTTATTGATTCAATCAAACTTTCGTAGGTAAAGGGGACATAATTATGCGCACACACTTCTGAAGCAGAGAATACAGTTCTTAAATCACATGACTATAAGTAGGTTTATTTGGAAATAAGCATTATAAAGGTTATCGCAGAAGGCGTGACGCGACTCTGGTGGAACAATTTCTATGAAAACTTCACGAAATTGTTCTACCAGTTTCGCGTCGCGTCTGTCTGCGGGAGCCTTAAGGTCCACATGCACCGTAAACTACTGAATTCGTTTAGCGCTAATTGTATTAGGAATGTGATTGATACCTATGTAGTGCAAGCGGACATGTTTTTTTTTGTATAAATTAATAGAAATAAAATGTTTTAAAGTAAATGCTGAGTTGGTTATATCAAAATCGAATCCAAACCAACCACCATAAGTTTAGGTACATCTCCATATACCTACATAATTATAACTGTAATCATCGATCTGATTACCTATCTGTTTGAGGCATATTTCTAAGATGCGTTCCAGTCCTCGTGCAAGTTGTTTGGGTTTATACTTCTCAAGAGGAACATATACGAATAGGGTAGGGCTTCGACCACGCCAGAGGGATGTGTAATAAATGTGTTCGCAGAGATACTTGTGACCACGGAGTTCAGAAAGAAGTTCTTCTTGTTCCTGTTCTTCGTGCCTGTAACAAAAAACAAAATTATTATAATTACATGAATATGAATAGTAGTCTAGTAGACAATTAAGCGTAAAATAGAATCTCAATAACTACATTCAGACTCTATGCTCCCAGATTCCTGCCGACCTGTGAGTCCACCAGGAACCCCTGGGCCATTGACTGGGAGGGGCTGCAGAACCTTCAATTCGAAAAGACTATCTGTGAAGTGACCTTCAATTTCATACCGAGACGCAGTTCTGTTATTCGTTGATCTTTGGCACTCGTTACGAGTATGACAGTCAGGGGGCCGACCACAATCTTTTACGAAACAATCTTATTTCAGGAGAGTTTTGTTTCAAGCTTACAATAACATAACTCATATTCGTACCACGACCTTCATCGTTCAAGAATGTTTTATTCCTGCTTAGTGCTGGGAAAGAACGAACTATTTGTAAGATTTGTCTATTGCCTGCTATAGTAGAAAAGAAACAACGCTATGTGAACTGTATAGCGATGTCCCTTTCACACGTTGGTCCGAATCGCAACTGCGAAGTATTGGTCTTGAAGCAAAATATTATTTTCTTTTACTTAAAATATTACTTTGCATTAGAATCTAATTTTTATGAGTAATTTCCATGAAATTGACACCAATATTAAAAGATTTGGCTTTGAAAAATAAGAAAAACAATTGAAAAAATTAAAAATAAGCTACGGCTAAGCTGTTACATGATATAAATCGGAACAGAACGAAATTTGAAACTCGGGCCGCATTCGGAGTTACGACTTAATCGCTCACATCAATATTTTGCGTACCGATTTAGATAGGCTTGCACAAGATGGTTGGATTACAGTATTTCTTTGAGTATACACAACAAATTTCTTCTTCTTTGATTAGGTGACGATTGTAGCCAGAAGCACAATTTCCAAAATGCCACGTTAGTTTAAAGATATGGTCCACCATATATTTAAACTAACGTGGCATTTTGGAAACTCAAAACAAAACAGCACAACTGTCATTTTGACAGCGCTCACGGTGATATTAATATAGGGCATCGTCAGCGTTATCGCAAGATGGCGCATGCTATGACGTCATGTATGACGATTCACAGCACGTTGTTATCGCGCTGACACTAATTCGGTATGGGTGTTAGCACGCTCTAATCGATTGCGTAATTCTGAACACAGCCTCGATGTAGCGATATTTTTGTTTACATGTGGATAGGTAACTACTACGAGGTTGAACTTATTTTAGCATAATTCCATATCGACTTTGTAGCCAGTTAGATCATAAATTCATTAGCAAATATTATTTGCTTACTTTGTAGCCAGTTAGATCATAAATTCATTAGCAAATATTATTTGCTAATGAATTTATGATCTAACTGGCTACAAAGTCGATATGGAATCAAGGGAAGGTTAAGGTTACTCAGTGAATAAGTTTTAATACAAAGAAATATGTAATGTTTTGACGAAGATAGTTCGAAACAATATATTGTGGTCAGACTCAGTGATTAGTGTTTTGTTATTAATTTTGCAGTCGGGTTTCCGGGCGGCAGCTAGAGGTACTCTGGGAATTTTTATTTTTCTGTGTTATCCGCTTCCAAAAACTCAAATGTTTCGTATGCATTCGCCATCAAACAAGAAATTAATTACACATGTACTAAAATCTATAGATACACAATTCATTCGGCAAGTTTACGTAAATAAATACATTTTACAAACTTTACATGACACGAAAATGTTTTTTCTTAATATAAATTGCAAAACAATAATATTTCCGTCGAGTCCGAGGAACTTTTTTAAGATTGCAAAATTTGACTTAAAACAATATTGCTAGTTGTCAAAAGTCACGTCGTGGTACGAATTGAATGAACTTTTATAGGTGACGTCACCAAAATCGCTAAGAAAATGAGATTGTTTCAACATTACAATAAGCTTATTTTATGGACGTCATGGTACGAAAAGTCAAAGTAAGATTATAATAATACTGCTATAAGAGCTGGTGGTAGGCCCCCTGGAGCCCGAAAGTCAGGCAACCATTACTTTTTAACAGTCAAAAGTAACTATTTTTATTCGATTTCTTTTAATGATTGTTGTTAAATGTTTACAGAAACAGTAATGACTGTTCTTTTTCATTCTTAGTTAAACATTATGGTTTAATAGCAGTGCTTACTTTGTACGCATATTATTTTATATGGCCACAGTGATTGCTTTTCTTGCGCAGGAGTGCTTTGAGTACGGTTGTGACAATTTTTTTGGGTACGGTTGTGACGAATATTTAGTATAGTTTGTATTTTGACATTGGTGCCGATTCTCTTGTCACAAATGCCTCTAAACTAAACTAAAAATCACCAAAATTTAGTTTATTCCTGTCAAACGACGATTTCCCATTCTGAAATAGACTAAAGTGACACAACATAACTATATTTTAGTTTGACAGCACTAAGATGGCAACGAGATATTAGTTTAGTGAAAATAGCAATTTTGCTATTCTGAATTTGACGTTTTTTACCTAAAATTTAGATTTTCTAACTAAATCTGACTATTTTTAATCGCGACTAAAAACGTGTGGAATAAAATTGGTTGTCATGAACTATAAATTCACACCAACACCTCGACTTCAAATGCAAAAACAGTACTGAATCTTTTTTTTTTCTTTTGCTTATATCTCGAAAACGGTGTGTCCAATCGCAAAAATAATGAAAATTTCGACCCCCTTTATAAAACCCTTAAACCCCTGACACTCTACAAGTAGGTAATAATTTTTCTTATTTTCCATACAAAAAGTGAAAAATTCCATATAAAACACGTGGTTGCCTGCCCCCCCTGCGCGCCTCCGGCTCTAAAAAGATCACGTGGTTAGGTATCACGTGTGGAGTCGCGATTGTCAAATTCGATTTAGATGTGTCAAAATTATTTTTAAATTTAGAGAATTTATTTTGTAGAATAGCTATAAGATTCTCATAGTCAAAAGTAAGGAATTTTAGTGATAGTTTAGTTAGTTTAGTTCGGTGTACAAGAGAATCGGCACCATTGTTACCGTATTGTATAATTAGAATTCTTTAGTTAGCTTTTTGGACTGATTGTAATTTAAGACTAATTATAAGCAATCAAACTGCTATATGAAGATTTGTTTTAATAACTATAGATGACACAGTGTCTTATTATTTATACCTAAACATTAAATGTTCTTACGTAATATAAATACGTAAATGTAGTTACGTAAACGAATTTTTTTTCGAGAAAAATGGATTTTTCGGGGCAATAAAAGTGACTGATGACCACTTTGGTGTATTTTTTAACCTGTCACTACCGACTCCAGGTACTGTCACAACCGCCCTTGGGGTGTGGTCGGTTGTGACATTTTCTCTTTTTTTTCTAACATGCTCCTGTGAGTTAACCATAGTACTTAGAAACACAATTTTAGTATTTATACGTAGGCAAATGTACTCTTCACAATACAAAACTTCTTTTTTTCAGCTAACTGCCACAAACAAAATTATTGGTCGTCAAATGAAAATTGTCACTTCCGTACCCAGTCTACCCTACCGGTATTCCGCTGCATCTGGTAAGACTGTAAGCCGACTCTCGACACACCTACCGTGAGTAAAAGGCTAGGCAGATGATGAGCTGGTTGTAACGATTTAGTTTTGCAGAATGAACCCAATAACTTACTGGCCAGCATCACTTGATATTTTCGCGTGTAGCTCGTCCTTAGAGTTACAATTGAACTTTCTGCAGATAGCCGCGACGTCCAGCTGTGTCACTAAGGTGTTGCTGGGTCCGTCCCCCTTGTGCTTATCGTCCTGGATAGCCTGTGTTTCTAACACAAAGCATGAAACGTCTGATACACCCACGTGGATCGTCAACTGAAAAGAGGTAAATGTACAGTTGACCGCATGTCGACGATGTGGTAACAGTTTGACACTTGACCTTTGGCCTAGCTTAGTACGGAGTTAGAAATAGAATAAAAGAAAACTTAAAAAAAAAAACGATGAAAATGAAACGAAAATGCAAAAAAATAACCTTTCATTCTAACTAAGCTCCTAAATTAATGTAACATATCTGGATGACCGCTTTTTTTTAACGACGTTTTCTAAAAATGAAACCTAGCTAGATCGATTTATCGCAACCGAAACCCCTGTTTACAAAATTTAATGAAAGTCGTTGGAGCAGTTTCCGAGATTCAGATTATATATGTATATATATAAGAATTGCTCGTTTAAAGGTATTAGATTACTCATTTAGAGTTGGCGCCAAATAAACAATCAACGCAGATCAATCAAGTTGCAACCTGGGTAAACATCACATTACTAAAATTCAATTATGTTAATTGCCAGCTTGGGTACATGCAAACTTAATACTAAGGAAAAAAATATGCTAAATATATAATCATCATAACGACCTCATAACAAATCAGTCAGTAGACGTTCAAAAGAGCAATATACATGGGCCTATTTGAAATAAATGATTTGACTTTGACTTTGAGTCAAACAGTTAAGAATTTTACATTTATGTTAGATCGGTACAATTATTTAAAACCTTGCAAAACCTAGACACCACGCGGTGGCGATGCTGTTCTCTGAACCTCAAAAGGATTATGTTTCTGTAAATAAGAACGGCAATAAACAGTTTCAGTGTTAAAAAGTTATCAGATCTAATGTAGAGCCAAGGCCCTAAACTCTACAGGCCTTTTAATCTTCATCAAAATGTATTGCTTGGACGTTCCATTGAACTATTGTATGACAGCATTAAACACCAGTTTCTTACCATAAGCCCATAGGAGTACCATACATTTAAGAGTAAGGTCTGTAGAGTTAGGTCTTGTAGAGTTAGGGGCCTTGGCTCTACATAAGATCTGATAACTTTTAACAGTGAAAGCGTTTTGTGAGGCAACCTACTTTACATTAAATGGTTTTGGAGGGATTTCATTTCTTTTTTGTAAGGGCCCTTCCCGAGCCGTTTATCGTCAACGCGAGCATGGTCAAAAAGCTTGTTGTTTCATCCAGCGTAAGTGAGAACTGCTAACAAGCAAGTGAGAACGCGATAACGTTGTACGACTAATAGTGTGCGGAAATTTCATAAAACTTGTTTCAGGAAATACGTGTTTTTGAGTAAGCCTTACAAGTTTGCGAAATAAATGTCTATCATTTAGAATCTGCATTACATGTGCGAGGTTTCTATTCATTTTTATTCTTTACTTTTACAATTTAGGATTACATTATGAACGGCCAAAGTTCAGGTAAAATTTGTGCAAAAAAGCAGATTTTTGAGGCTTATTTCGAATTTGTTTCTCCAAATTTTTTTTTTTTGCTTTCATAGAAACCTAGATATAGTGCACAAGATACCTATTAGTTTACAATATTTTTTTTTTTTTTTTTAATCTTTATTTAAGGAGCTTGGTCAACAAGACTAAGTCGCTCCGTAAGCCTTTCTTATAATTTAAAACTCCATTTTATAAATATAATACATTCTACTTTCATAAGACTAATTATTATCTTCTACAAACACCAATCCGCACAAGTTTATATAATAGCCTCGCTGTTTCTGACAAGGGGAATGCTAGGATGTTATTGCATCTTCCCACCTCTCTAACATCAACACCAAAGTGTGTCAATAACTCAGCTCTGAGATCTTCGTTCCGGACACACTCCACCATGATGTGAAGAACGTCTTCCACTTTCCCGCACTCTGTGCAGTTGGGAGAAGGAACTTTTTTCATTAAGAATGCGAACTTATTTAAGGGGATATGTCCAGAACGAAGCCTGAGAGCTGTAACAATTTCTGTTCTGCCTAAAAAACATGAATCGAACCATGGCGTTTTCCATGGTTCTCCTTGTATTGTTTTATACCAAACACCCTTCTCCACAGACCTCTGATCAAAATGTTCCCTCCAGTTTAAAAAACAATGTTCGCGTATATATCTCATGCAATCTGTATAAAATGGGTGTACGTGCAATGGTATGCCGTCACTTGAAGCCAGTCTTGCCAGTTGGTCTGCCCTTTCGTTACCCACTAAGCCCACGTGGGAGGGGATCCACTGAATGATGATATTTTTTGAATTGGCCCTCAATCTGATAACGGAGTCAATAATTTTGTAAGCTATCGGTGTTCCTCTGAAGCCAGAGGAACAGCGAGCTAAATGTTGAATTGAACTTTTAGAGTCTGTTAAAATTATAAAATTAGTATGTTCAATGGATTCTATGTATGCCAATGCTTCACTAATTGCTAAAAGTTCTAAATACATGATTGAAATATTGTTGGAAATATTAAATTTTATAAAGGTATCAGATTGAGGGTCAAAGAATGCTGTTCCCATGAAATTATTGCCATCTTTAGACCCGTCAGTAAAAATTTTATAGTACCCTGTATATTGGCTTTCAAGGAAGTTTATGCACTTAGTACGTAAGATTGTAGTATCGCATAATCTCTTTGGACTGGTGATGGTATCTATTGTAGGTTTTAGCATGTCTGTTATATTATTGTAAGACATCCAATAGTTTAGTGTGTACATGTCTAACAAATCAGCAGAATGGATTACCATGTCTTTAAACGTATTGTGAATCGTTATAAGTGCAGGAATCTTTTTTCGCCTCCAGTATCTTTGATCTACAAGGGAACCCAGTTCGTTCAGTACTAAAATGGTAGGATTATTAGTCAGAGACTTGGATTTCACCCAAAATTTACCGGCTAGATACATTCTGCGAATACATAGGGGCTGCAAGCATAGGTCGCTTTCCATAACGTGGATAGGGGTGCTTTTTACGTATCCCCCGATAATGCGCATAGCCTGGTTTTGTAATTTGTCCAGCTTATATAATTTAGAATGACAGCTACCATCAAATAGAAAACTACAGTAATCTAAACGACTTCTTATAATTGCAATATATAATCGTCGTAGATGTTTAGGGTGAACTCCCCAACCCGGACCAGCCAAAACTTTAAAAATATTTAAAAATTTCATCGTTCTTTCTGATGTCTCATTCAAATGTTTTCCCCACCTCAAAGATCGGTCAAGCCAAAGCCCTAAATATTTAACATTTACTACTTCTTGTAACGGCACGCCACTAATCATAACGTTGACTTGGGATCTATTTGGACTTTTCTTAAAAACACAAATGTTACTTTTAGGGGGAGAGACATTTAAACCCAATTCTTCCAATGACTTAACCATAATGTTTATCGCTGATTGGAGAACATTACAAGCGGTTTCAATATTTTTATCTATAACATAAATGGCAAAATCATCTGCATATTGAGACACATATGCATCATCCACTGAATTACAAATTTCATAAGTCGCAACATTGAACAACAAGGGAGATAAAGGGTCACCCTGAGCCAAACCACGACCTGTACTTCTTGTGACGTCCAAGTTATCCAATTTAATTTTGAGGTACCTTAAGCTTAGAAAGTTCCACAAATAAGTACATATTTTTGAGCCAACTCCCAATGTATCTAAAATTAATAAAAGCTTTTTTAAATCAACATTATTATAGGCATTATCCACATCAAGGAAGCACGCAACGGTATTAAGATCCCTTGAAAATCCTGATTGGACTCTGGAAACCAGACGTGTCAAACTATCTAAGCAAGATTTAGATTTTCTAAAGCCAACTGTCTCTTCTGAAAACAGACGATTACTTTCAAAGAACCATTCCAACCTTTTACTTAGGATTAAATGTAGGATTTTACAGACACAAGATATTAAAGAAATTGGTCGAAGTGAAGAAACCAAAGTGGGGTCGCGGCCTTGTTTGGGAATAGGGACTACGGTAATATCTCTCCACTGAGTAGGAACAAAGCCCGAAGACAAGAAATAATTATATAAGTTTAGTAGAATGCGTTTTCCTGACGGAGGAAGGTGTTTGATCATAGAAAACGAAATATCATCATGGCCTGGGGCAGTGTCTTTTGGTTTTATACATACCTCAAGTTCATGCATAAGGATAGGTAGCTGTAATTTTAAGTTGTTCGAGGAGAAAACAGGCTGGGCTGGCAGTGCAAAGTCAGGACAGAGGCAATTAAGTAATCTTTGGGCTTTATCTTCATCTACATGGGTTCTCTGGCATCTGTAGCCCTTTAGCCATCTCATTTTTCTCCACATTTCTGCAGAGGAAGAGACCTCACTCAGCGAATCACAAACTTCCTGCCAGTTTTTATTTGAAGCTACCCTCATACGTCTCTGGGTTTCCGAATTACATTCATTTAATATATCTAAATTTAAGGGGGTAGGATTACTTCGAAATTTTGCCAATGCCAATCTTCTCCTAGCTACCGCACGGGACAGGTCAGGGTTCCAGTACGGTTTTGGTTTAAATGTATTTGTAGGATCTAAACAAAACTTAACAGTTGGAATATATTTGTCAGCAGCCTTATTTAATTTATCCATGAACTGATCATAAGATAGTTGAGGGTCCGCGTGGTAGTGAAAATCAATAAATAATTCTTCCAAATAATTACTATATTCCGACCACTTGGCTGATTTAAAATTCCTTTTTTTATAAAATGATGAGGTTAATGTCAAGGCTAGAGAAAGTTTTATTACCAAATGATCACTCCCTAAAAACTCATTCGTGACCTGCCAATCAAACATATGCGCAATATCGGAGGAAGCCATAGAAATATCGGGGCTGCTTTGTTGTAAATGATTCATCACTAACTTAATACGAGTAAATGTACCGTCATTAAGTGTACATATATTCCTTTCACTTATAACCTCGTAGATTTGAGAACCTCTTGTGTCAGTTTTATGTGACCAGTCGGAGTGGTGAGCGTTATAATCTCCGAGGAATAAACATTTATTAGGAAATTGTGAAAACAATTCCTCCCAATCTCTAAGCCTAGTGTGAACCCATTGCGGACAGTAGATACCAACAATATTCTCTAAATGTTTACAATTTAAAATCTTAACATTTATAACTTGAATATCAGGATTACTATTTCTCATTTGACACAACTGTGACTTAATTGATCTATGTGTTAATATCGCAATTCCACCATAACTGTCGCCCCGATCTTCCCTATACACATTATAGTTTTTGATTCTTAAAACCTTTTCTGAATCCAACCACGTTTCACTTACTACCGCTATATGAATTTTTTCCTGACACAACAGGTTTTCAAAAGCCATTAATTTAGGACGTAAGCTTTGTGAATTCCACTGCAATATATTAATTTTAACATTCTTACCGGCATTGTAACTATCCATTAGCAGCAGGAGTAAAATTAAACATCTTTTTTAAACCAGATAAGTCCACAAAACTTGTCACTATAAACGATACAAACCATTGTGTAAACATTTTGAACGCTTTTTCGATTTTAACCTTCCATGTATATTTACTAGCAAACATCACTCGACTCAACTTACTAACTAACATCTTAAACGAGATATTCTTGGTATTTAACCTAATATGAGGCGTGTCATACGAATCACAGTCATCTGATTGTGCATCGACATTAATATTGTTTGATCTCACACTATCGGCTCGGCTCGTCCAGGACTGACGAGCGCGGTGAGTCTTTGCCCCTGCGACTGTGTCCCCGCCACTGTCGATCGATGCCGCGATCGGTTCCGTGGCTCCGCCTTCCCCGTTGTTCATATTAATGTGTATTTCGGAGTCAGATGATTCATTATTTGTTGACCCGCTTGATGCACTTGCACGTTTCTTCCGTTTTTTGTTCTTTTTCTTTTTGTTAGTTTGCGTTGTTTGTGTAGGGTTGTTTTTTGATGTTATAACTGCAGCATATGATGTAGGCAATATTGGGGAACAACTACGTTGCGGGGGTTGCTGGCGTTCATCTATGGAATTCTGTTCATTACGCCTTTGAGAAAAAGGTGGAACATATATTGTAAGTGCACGTCTATAACTGCAATTAAATTGAGACATTAGTTCCCGGATTTTCCTTTCCTTCAAATATGCTGGGCAAGTTTTTATTAAAGCCATGTGATTTCCGTGACAATTTGAACACTTATACGAAGTCGTCTCACAATTTGTATGATGTTTACCACATTTAGGGCAAATAACCTTATTAGAAGAACATAATTTTGATGTGTGCCCATACCGCCAACATCTTGAACATTGTGTGACGGGAAATATATAACTTTCCACTTTGATCCTCAGGTTATGAATATATACATGTTGAGGCAGGGACTTCCCTTTGAAGCAAATTCGTATTGTCTCACTCTCTTGCCAACCAGAAGCCTCAAAATCTCTGCGGTTTAATCTTTTGACTGAAAGGATTTCGGGTCCGTTGCATGATAAACTTCCTAATAATTCGGAATCAGACAATCCGATGTCAATATCTTTTATTATTCCATAGGATATATTAACTTCCCAAGGCATAAATATTCTCCAGCCCAATTTTTCAAATTCCTGACATTTCATTAACTTTTCCGCACATGTTTCGTCAGAAAAACTAACTAATACTTTAAATGGATTTATGTATTTCACACAATTGATTCCAGAAATTCCTTGAGCTTTAAACATTTTGGCCAAGGCGAACTGTTTTGGTAATTTATCTTTGTAAGCTATACTGACATCAATTTTGTTAACCTTGGTTTTTTTCTGAACTCCCACTACCGTCCACTGTTCAGCTTGTCTATCTTCACCATTCACATCTTCACTCCTATCAATCTCGGCATCAATTTGTTCTTGTTCCTTTTGTGTTAAGTCCTCTTCAGTTCTACTTCTACCGTCCGTATCTATCTGAATATGTGTATCCATGTTATTCTCCATTCCGTCTTCATTCATGTTACCACAAGATGTATCATTCCTCACTACACGCATATTGGCAATTGGCGGTTCGCACACGTGCGTGCCGCCGCCGCCGCCGAGTAGCCGGAGTTAATATACTATCGCAAAGTCTCAGGCCGATCACGAGAGTACGATAGACACGTCTTAATCACACCGCTAGCGATTAGACACTGTTTACAATATTCAAAGAAACATGTGTTACGAGTTTACGACGCAATAATAACGTACGAGCGTTTGTATGAAAAGTATGACCGGTTGGCGGAGGTTGAAGGGTGAGTTACAAATTTCTCAATTTGTTGTGTACAAATCCTTTCCTGCATACCAAATTTCACGACCTTGCCCCCAGATAAAAACATCTTATTACTTGCGTTACTGTTTTGTTAGTGGAAACGACTATCGGGACGGAAAAGGACAAAAAGCGGCCAAGTGCACGTCGAACTTGCACATGAAGGGTTCCGTACCTGCGATTGTCGCAACCCAGCGCTGGGCACGCCACAATTGCGGCGATAAGACCCCTCTTTGAGGAGTGGCTAGAGAGGCGCCACGGCGTCCTCACCTTCCGCCTGACGCAGGTACTCACCGGATACGGCTGTTTCGGGAGGTACCTGTTCAGGATAAAGCGGGAGGAAACGCCCGGGTGTCGTCACTGTGTGGATCGCCCGGAGGACACGGTGGAGCATACGGTGGAGATCTGCCCGGCTTGGGCAGGGCATCGCCGTGTCCTCGTGGATGCGATCGGCGACGGTGATCTCTCGCGTCCGGCCCTGATTCGGGCCATGCTACGGAGCGAGAGGAAATGGGAGGCCGTCACCTCTTTCTGCGAAGCAGTAATGCTTGCGAAGGAGGAGACGGAGCGCGTGAGGGAGAGGCAAATTTCGCGCCCTCGCGCCCCTAACCGCCGCAGCAGGAGACGCCCTGGGCGTCGGGAATCGCAGGAAGATTTCCGGCCACCGTAGGCGCGGGCTTGCGGACGGTGAGCAATGGGTAGCTCGCCGTCCGATAAGGACCAAGCCCGGGTCGACGGCGCGTTGTGTTCCACGCGCGCCTCAAAGAGATGTCAGCAGAATTGACGAGGTCCGCTAGGGCCAATGCCTGCCGGGGGTTCGAAGAAAACCGATGGGGAAATCGTGGCCCCCGGCAACATGGCATAGGAAGGAACACGGGTGGGTTTTAGTCAGTAAGAGTCTGACACGCCCTCCCGCTCCACCCAGAGCGGGAGAAGTTATTTGATAATTTCCCACCCAAAAAAAAAAAAAAAAAAAAAAGGGTTCCGTACCACCGTAAAATAATCAAAACTATATATTTCAATACTAATATTATAAAGAGGTAAAATTTTGTTTGTTTGTAATCTCTGGAACTACCAGTCTGATTTGAAAAAATATTTTTGCATTGAATAGCCCAATTCTTGAGGAGGGTTATCGGCTCGTGGACGAAGTCGAGGGCAGAAGCTAGTTTTTAAATAAAATAGGTTCTTGTGTTTCGTCCTTTAATTTTTAACTTTATTATATTATTTGTTGTTATAGCGGCCATAGTTAGTAGTACACACTCTTTGAAAACTTCAAGTGTCTACCTGTTACAGTTCAAAAGATACAGCTCTGTGACAAACTGACGGACATCAGAGCCTTAGTAATGGGGTCCCGTTGGCACCCTTTGGGTACGGAACCTTTAAAAGCGGGGTACACGTTTTACAGATATAGATAATAATTATAAAAAGAGTTTGGTCAAGGGCTTTGGGCACGCGGGGCTATGCTGTCGGGTAGAAAACTAACAACAAACTAATCATTGAGCCCTGGACAGTATATCGATATCAAACCGGATCACCCCCCAGTGGATCAAAGGGCACAGTGGATCTCTTGGCAACGACTCCGCAGACGAACTTGCTAAGAGAGGTTCCGAGATAGCAATGTTAGGCCCGGAGCCCGGACCCACTTCTCCCCTAACCACTCTCACAGTTTCGTACAAGGATTCGCCAGAGATCAACAGAACTTCATAACGACAGATGTTTGCGAGCAGCTGACTGTTGGCAGTCTAATATGGCTATACCGATATACCGATGGTCCACCCACGTCTATCTCATCGTTAACCTAAACATAAACAACCTCAGAATAATGACAACTTACTACCCCTCTTAAACAATACAGGTGCCACAGACACACAGACAGACACATGAGTGATTCCATAATGATTCCGTTTTTTCATTCGGACCTACGGAACTCTAAAATGGAAAAACTGGCTGGTGTAAGACTAAGTATAGACGCCAGCACATCAGGCTACTACAATCTGTCAAATTTATTTAATAGATTTTCAACTTCATCGCTAAAGCATAAGGTTCAAAGTTGATTGGGAAAATTTGACAGTTTCGGGTAGCTTGATGTGCTGGCGTCTGTACAATAATAGTACATTACTGCCGCGGTCTATAATGACTACTTTGCTGGTCGCGCTGATGATGGCTGACAGCGCAGCGTAGCGCAGCTCCAGGCCGACACAGCGCGGTCAGCGTGCAGCACTTGATGGACGAGCTGAGATAAAGGCCGAAGCCGTTGGTCGAGGCCTTTACAGCGAGGACAGCAAGGGCTGCAATGATGGCCAAGCTGGAAGGCCTAGAGCGTAGCTAGGCTAGCTCGAGGCAATCATAGCGTGACCAGCGAAGCAGTCATAGTAGGCCAAGGCTTGTATAGTGCTTTAGTCAAAAATGCAAGTACAGTAAGCGCTCAAAAGTGCATAAGCACGCTAAGAGTCATATTGCTGTGAACACGCGGTGAAGTTCGAACATTTGCATGTGTAAACAGTCAGACGTCTGTGGTGTGAGTGCCGTACACACACCACAGAGAACGCAGTTTTGCACTACACACTGTCGTATCGTCACGGTTCGCGGGCGCCGCACTTATATTTCCATCACTTTTGTTAGCACGCATCATACGCGTGACCTTGGCCAGTGTATCCCATTGCTAAAATTCGAAAGTAAATTATATGTGCAGATAGCAGCAGGCGTTAAGCTTTGGTCTTAGATACAAGATGGCTAAGGTTCTAATCTCGTAAATCACAGCGCTGTTTTTGCAAATATTATTATTTTTGTTTGCAATAATAATATTTTTAAATATTCCTGCCTATTTATTAATGTTGTTATTGCAATAAAGGGTTTAGAATAAAAAATGCGCGATATGTTATAATAAAAAATAAATAATATTTATTCGTTATATTTATTTTACTTAAGTATAGTTAACAAACTGCTACAATTATTTATCATTACTTCACCTGAATAATATGTGAAATAGATGTCTAGAATCTTAGAAGCCATTTGTATTATTTTGACATATTTAAATTTTGAAATGTTTTAAATTTTAAATGGATTTTTTTCACCATAAATATAAAGCTTTGATCATGGTCGAAGTAATTAAGCAATAAATAAGAATATTACTACTTAAAATGTAAAAAATCTACTGACAAAATTGTTGATTTTAAGGTTAAAGGCAGTTTGTTCATATTAATTATTTTAAACTTTATTTGGCTTTAGTAAATATTGGTTGGTATTGAGGTTATAGCTTAAGTATTCATTTTCTTTACGAAAAGAAGATTGAAACTAAACCTCAAATTTTAATCCTAAAATAAAACTATTACTAAAATAATATTAAACAATTTCGGTATATCTGCAAGAAATACGACAAACACCCTATTGAAACGTGCTTAAAAAATTCGTTACCATAAATTCATGCAATAACGAATCTGTTGTTTATTAAGTTGGTACGGTCAACATTTTAAGGTCAAAAACGGTTTTCTAGCTGGTCTTCAGTGTTTTTAATAATTCAGCAAAATATCTCGTTGGTATGAAACCATTTGTTTCATATTCATTCACCATTTGACGTCGCTGCTACTCGATAATAAGCCCCTTCCTCATATCTCTTAACCCTCACAGTATTTCTCTAGAACAAAGAAAAACATTGTTTTTATTACACATAATACCTAATTATTTATTGTTCACTAATCGAATTAAACCTCATAATGAATTTAAAACTTTAAAGGCATCTTCTGTCTCAACAATACCTCTGTTCTATCAACCTTTGATTAAGATTTATGTTTAGTAAAATATGAAATATATAAATGATAACACTTACACTTAGTCCGGTTTCATTAGATATTCACTTCACTTTTACGCAGCGCAATAATATTCTCTGATGTGATCTGATCTCTTCAATATATTTTATGCCTGCTATTTGAAAATAATAACCACAACACTGCGCTAAATACTCGTCACCAATATTATCCACGAACCTACAAAGTTCTATTAATTGAATACTCGTAACGAACTGCATCTACCCCACAGAAATCGAAATAATTTACTTAGTTTTCTGTGGTCTACCTGCTAAACTTTAATATTTATGTGAACAAGACTAATGAAACAAAAAACGAATGATGATTATCGAACTAGTCATTGGTTGCAGACAAAGTGAGTGTGTGTGTGTGTAATGTGCGTGTCTACAGTATTGTAACAACTTATAGAAGAAGGTCGTAAGTCAAACCGAAGCGTCAGTCTATTGCTTTGTGAGATTGCTTATGGACTTTTGGTCGGTACTGTACCTAATCTAAATAAAACCAGTAAGTAATTTCAATAAAATATATATTAATTAACTAGAAATTTAATTAAAATGACAATTATGAAAAGTACAGTTACTAAAATTCAACACCGACTTTCCCGGTTTGATATTACTAATAGTTTGCGATAATTTTAATGCGGTTTGACTGCTGTATTATTTCTTCATTTATTACACAAAAAAATCACTAAATAAAAATAAAATTTTCGCTGAACCGCGCTTTTGTTACTTCATTGTTTTTTTTTTTAACAATGTTAGTTGGAACTATACAGCCAAATATGGAATAAAATCTTTTTGTACCTATCTCTCTAAATACAAACAGCTGTGTTTTAAATAAAATCTTTTTGCATTTGATTTTTTAAAACGTTGAAACGTCAAAATAGCGGCCGGCAATGTTTTGCCGGCCTGTTAGAGCGACCAGCAAAACTTTGCCGGCCGCTCCTTGAAACAGAACGGCAAGGTCGACTTTGCTCAAACAAGGTTGTCAAAATAATGACCACATTACATGCATTTTTGAGTAAATAAGTTAACTGTACTTTGCACTAACTAAATATAATTATGTATAATATCATGAGAAAACTAAAATAAATGAAATATAGATTAATAAAACTACTTTATTCTACTTACATGAGGTTGGTAATAGTACCACATCTGTGGGACAATCGTATCCACTTCGTCGTACTTCTCAGCAATTTCTGTACGGATCCTGTCATTAAAACTCTTTTGCGATCAGTCGAAAACAAGGGAACCATTTTGTTTTTTTTAAATCGATTCGTTAATCAGAAAAAAGCATTTGCTTTGTACGACACTCCGATACGAAGTGAATGCTGCCCAAACAGCCCCATGCTTATGTAACGGTTACACTGTGACGTCAAAGCGAATGAATTTCCTCAAAACGTAAAACTACAGAAGGAAAGTCGATCGTTAAGGAAATTTGGATTGATCGATTTTCAGCAGTACTTATTTGGTCGCTTTGCGCCTCATTCGTATTTTCTGATACCTAATAGAATCACGTCACTAAATTAATATACCTAGTACCAGGTGATAGGGGTATTGAGTACTAATGAACAAAATTAAATCAGAAACTTATCTAGTAAGAAAACTAGCAGCGAGAATACGCAATAACTACGTCGTGGATTATAGAATAAAGAAAAACTTAATTCAGAGCTTTTCAAAATAAAAAATCGGCCAGCGCGTGTCGGACCACGCACAATGAAGGGTTCCGTAGTTGGGATGAATTTATCTCAAGAACAAACTTAACATTGTAGTAGAAAAACATGTTCTTTAATTTTCCCATACGGAATGTATGGGAAAATTAAATAAAGAAGAAAATTATTAATGAAAATTTTTGATCATTTAAACTTAAACTTACATTTCTTATGGGAGAACATATTTTTCAACTATAAAGTTAAGTTTGTTTTTGGGATAAATTCATCCTAACTACGGAACCCTTCATTGTGCGTGGTCCGACATGCACTTGGTCGGTTTTTTTTAAATAAAAAGTCTTTTATAAACATTATAAAAATCTGTATTTTGGCCCTTTTAGTAACGTATATTTTTATATAATTTTCATTTATCTAGAAAACTGACGGGGTCCGATAGGGCCGATGCCTGCCGGGGTTGCGGTTTCATCCGAAAGGGTTACCGTGGCCCCTGGTAATACAGGAAACTGAAGGAACATGTGTGGGTTTTAGTCAGTAAGAGTCTGACACGCCCTCCCGCTCCACCCAGAGCGGGAGAAGTTATTTAATAATTACCCACTCAAAAAAAAAAGGACGCTTGAAAGGTGTGACCGCCGGTGTCGCACTTTTCTTGAAAACACCCTACCCTACTGAAGCGATCGAAAAGCTTTTTCAATACTAAAAATCAAAATCACAAGATTTTTTTTGGTAAAAATTGCAATTTATAGTATAAAAGGCAAAATCGAATCAAAACCTCGATCTTAAAAAAATTATTCACTGTTACAAAAGTCCAAGGTCAAAACCCCCAGGCGCTCCACTACTATATATAGCTGTGATAGTTTTCCTTTTAATATCGATTTACAATAGGTAAACTACTGCCGTGAATTTTTTACATATAAAAAACCAACCATTTATCTGGCAGGGGGACACACTTTGGGCACGCCACAATTGCGGCGATAAGTCTCCTCTTTGAGGAGTGGCTAGAGAGGTGCCACGGCGTTCTCACTTTCCACCTGACGCAGGTCCTCCCTCACTGGACACGGTTGTTTCGGGAGGTTCCTATTCAGGATAAGGCGGGAGGAAACGCCCGGGATATGTGTGGATCGCCTGTAGGACACGGGGGAGCATAAGGTGGAGGTCTGCCCGGCTTGGGCGGAGCATCGCCGTGTCCTCGTAGAGGCGATCGGCGGCGGTGATCTCTCGCGTCCGGCCCTGGTTCAGGTCATGGTACGGAGCTAGAGGAAATGGGAGGCCGTCACCTCTTTCTGTGAAGCAGTAATGCTCGCGAAGGAGGAGGCAGAACGCGTGAGGGAAAGGCAAGTTTTGCGCCCTCACGCCCCTAATCGCCGCAGGATGAGACGCCCTGGGCATCGGGGATCGCAGGCTATTTCCGGCCACCGTAGGCGCGGGCTTGTGGATGGTGAGCAATGGGTAGCTCGCCGTCCGATAAGGACCACGCCCGGGTCGACGGCACGTTGTGTTCCACGTGCGCCTCAAAGAGATGTTAGCAGAACTGACGGGGTCCGCTAGGGCCGATGCCTGCCGGGGTTGCAAAGAAATCCGAAAGGGAGATCGTGGCCCTGGCAAAATGGCAACTGAAGGAACACGGGTGGGTTTTAGTCAGTAAGAGTCTGACACGCCCTCCCGCTCCGCCTAGAGAAGAAGAGATTTGAGAATTTACCACCCCAAAAAAAAAAAGGGGACACACTTGACTATACTCAACAAAAATTTGCACTTTAAACCTTAATTTTTCCCAAACGGATCCCTGAATCTTGATTTTATTTTACCACTTCGTCGGCGTGATTAATATGCCGATGTCAAATTACAGATTTCTAGTACTAAGAGTCTCTGAGCTAAACCGCGGACAGACAGACTGACAGACGAAATTTATCCAACATGGAATAGAATTGCATTTTCGTTGAGCGCAGTTTCTTACAACTATCAACGATTTGAAATGTATGAAATGGTTTTTTCGCATCACGAATGACAGCATTGACAACTGGTAATACATTATTGACTGTATGTCATTGACAAAGAGTTCACTTTTTATTGGAAGGACTGTTTTACGAGTGTGATAGTTGAATCATTGTACCCGACTGTATTTTCTTATATGTAAAATAAAAAAACGCACCAAGTAATTCGAAGACTGGTTTGTGCAATGAAGACTGTTTGAAGTTGAACTCGGGACGTAAAACGGTTTCATCATCACAAAACACAAAACGGTTTGTCGTCGTAACGCCCACTCCTACTAGACATCTGCCACTTGTTTCGTGTTTTCCGATGCGTTTTGAGTGCTTTCTCGATAATTTTTCATTTTCAACGACCACTGCTTTGTTTTTTACGGATTCTGACCCTGCCTACCTTGTACGACCCTTGCTTTCACACTGGACACCGAAGATACACCGCTCACACGATTGACTTGGAATTGTTATTTTGGGTTTTACCGCCGCTTTGTGGATTGAATATTGTTGAAACTATGGATCGCTGTGTGAATTGTGGGATAGCAACTAGTCACTGCAATACACTTGTTTGAATCTATAAATTCTCACCATTTTCATCTCGTTACATTCAGGCCCAAGAGAAAGTCAAAGGCAAAAACGTTTCGTTTTTTACTTTGAGTGTATGTAATCGTTTCCGTCTCCTTTCAAGTTGATAGCATTATTAGTTCTTGAGATATCCAGCTGTGACAAACAGACGGACAGACACACAGACAGACTGAGTCGCACCATAAGGGTTCCTTTTTACTATTTTGGAACGGAACCCTAATAAATGGTCAATAGAAAGACTAGAATATCCGAGATGCAAAAAATTTCGAGCTCGCTACGGTCGCTCTTGCAATCAAGGCTCTCTTATACAGGCATCGCGACCATTGTAGCGCCCGTGATATCGCGCTGTACTGCACGAACCTTAAAGGTTTTTAAAAAGTACCTACTACAATTAACATTGTTTGAAAAAAGACATTTGGTTGAAGTACCTAGTTGACTGTTTATGAACAGGACCGAGAACGTATTAGTCAAGAAACATTGATTTGACTAGTTTATCTCCTAAACTTTAGAACTTAAAATAAACCAAGTTCTACCATAGGCCCCCTTAGGTAGAATTTGCTACAGGCCCCGCGCTGTCTTAAACGCATTGGACTTAGTGCGGAAAAGGGAGTCCACTAACTACTCTACTGCTATTGTTCTAAGGAACCACGCCATCGATTTTTGAGTTAAGCAAAACTGCATACAAAAGAACTGACACTGACTGACTGACTGATATTAGAACTGACTACAAAAGTAGCGGATTTTTTACCTGACGTACAAAAACTAGTTTTAAAGTGACAATGATTCCATTTTATCAGTTAACTAGCTTTTGCCCACGGCTTCGCCCGCGTGAATCTCGGAAAAAATCCCACGGGAACGTACTAGGTGCCGGGATTGCAAACGGCAATAGCCGAAGAAAAGGTCATTGACTCCTAGCGCTGCGCCCACTGCCATCAAACATAATTAATTTACTACGCGGAATTTTGAATCTGTGATATTTTAAATGATAATTATGACCTTTAGGTATATGCCTAATATAAATAACATATTTTTCAATACACTTGCTTGTAAAATGGCTTTTATTGTACCGCTTTTATGTTTATAATGCAGTGTATTTAAACACGCGATAATGTGCGCCACAGATAGATAACTATTTTAGTCGGAGTAATGACATGACAGTATGGAATTAGTAAGTACTATCATGGCAGTATGGAATTAGTAGGTATGAGCTATCCTTTAATATTACGAGCGTTGATTTTAAAAGTTGGCAACGTCGCAAATAAACCGCAAATATTTACCTGGTTTGATTAATTTTAGCATTACTGCATGGAAATATGAAATATTGTGAACTAGAATATCTGAATATTAATAATGAATTGCAATTATAACACCGAATTTGATGTTGTAACCGTTTTAGCTATAAAAAGGCATTTGGAAAGTTTACAAATACTTTTTTTATATCTAAAACTAAATATTCGGTGTTACGATTAATATTCCTCTAACCGCGTTGTACATCAAAGTACCATTAGGTAAATAATAGTCATTTTAGTTCATCAATTTGATTTATTGATCTAGTTAAACTTACGTAGCTAATGGGGACATAATTACGTCTTTTATACTTAGATCCATATGAACGGGTGTGTAATGTATGATATAATAACAAATGCTCTAATTTCACTTGAAATAACGTTCATATAATATAATTTTCATATGCTATAAAATCATATAACCAAATTTCATAGGACCTAATGTTTCATATGATATAATTTTCATTTAATATAAAACATTTAGTATAACGTTCATTTTATATAATTTTCAATATGTATAATATTCTTTTTATATCTCGCTTCGCTCGCTCACACGACCCCGCCATCCCCTTCTAACCTAACCTGTCCGAGTCGGGGTGCCCTAAAGTCCAGATTGCATCCAATTTCTACTGGTTACAATAGTTGAGGGTGGTAGGTGTATAGGGTATAAAGCGAAGAAAAAAAGAGATAAGAGATTATGAATATTATAGAAAATGAATAATATACTACATGAATATTATGTTAAATGTGCATTATAGGAAATGTTTATTATATCATAAGAAATTAGATAAAATGAAATTATATCAACAATTCATTATCTCAACTGATCGTTATATTAAACAAAAGTATATTAACTGAAATTAGGTCAAGTGAACGTTAGATTTTTTGTTATTATATCAACCGTTACACACCCCATATGAACATAGTTCATAAATTACTTACATCTTATGGATCGAAGTAAACCAGTATATTTGTCAATAAGCATTTTTACGGCTTGCTTTGCGCTACAAAACGAAAACACAGCAAATCTGTGGTAATAACGGTCCTGATTAGTTATCTGTTGGAGACATAATTCTAAGATGCGTTCCAGTCCTTGAGCAAGTTGTTCCGATGTATACCTTTTAAGAGGAACGTGGACAAATAGGGTAGGGCTTCGGCCTCGGCAGAGAGATGTGTAGTAAATGTATTCGCAGAGAAACCTGTAAAAGAAAACATCAATGTAATAGCTAGAGGCTACAGTTTTGCCGTCACCAAAATTCTCATTGGCCTTTATCACGACATGAACAGAAAGCGCAAAAGGGAATTTCACTAACTACATTTAGTTTCTATCCTGCCATATTCCTGCGGACCTGTCACTCTGTCAGTCGACAAGGTAAGCAAGTACTTACCTCTTGACCGACCGGGAGGGGCGGCAAGATCGCTGCAGATCAAAAATGCCTTTATGTTACGAGAGGATGACGTGACCAGCTTCCAAGAACGGTTTTACAATTATTTCTGGAAGAGTTGGTTGTTACGATCTGCTTACCTAGTTATTTCAATAGCTAACTTACCGGCCAGCATCACTTGATATTTTCGCGTGTAGCTCGTCCTTAGGGTTACGGTTGAATTTTCTGCAGATAGCCGCGACGTCCAGCTGTGTAACTAAGGTTTTGGGTCCATCACCCTCGTGATTGTCGTCCTGGTTCTGTTTGTCCTTAGAATGAAACGGAAGCTGCCCGACCTCATCGCGGATTGTGTAAGAATTTCTGTTAGCCTTTGTTTCTAACACAAAGCATGACACTGCTTCTGATAAACCAACATGGATGGTCAGCTGAAAAAAAATATATTGTAAAGGTCGAAACATATCACACGGACGAGCAGCGTTGCAGTGTGCGGGTTTGAAGAGTATAGGTGCCGGTGTCATTACAGCCTCTTGAGATATTTTAGTTTTATCTCTAGGATGTACAGTTACGAACAATCATATGTAAACTATGTGTTTTAATTAAAAAGCGATTTTCTCATGGCTTTGCGACTGCAACTTTGAGATTAGACCTATTTCATATTAGTATGGGTTTCAAAATACTATGTTCATTACAACATAATATTACAATCAACACATTAGGAGAAAATCACTTTTTAACCGACTTCCAAAAGGAGGAGGTTATTAAAGTTGCTAAGTGTATGCCTACATATTATTGCTCGTGTCTGTACACCGCACGGAGATCGTATCGCAATGTCTGTTATGTGTGTTTAGAAAAGATGTGATTTTGTTTGTTGTCTATAGTAAAGGAGGAGGTGACCAAGCTTTTCAAACTCAATTGTTTTAGGCCGAGGCACACAGAGTTGCTGCCACGCTTGGTGATTAGAACAGACAACTCTAAATCTGTGGTGATTAGCGTAGCTCGAACAAGTGACAAATTATAATCATGCAGCGTGGAACCAAGCATATATTATAACCCTCAGTATTAATCTGTAATATTACTCTAAGATTTTTATCGATTTGCCCCACGTTTTAATTTAAGTAAGTAAGTATGTCATAAGTAATTTATTCATTCCAAAAATAGAAGGTGTTTAGTCTCAGATAGGATAGGTACATAACTTTGAAATACCTAGTTAATGCTAACATTAACTAATGACAAAAGTAAAATAATTAAGAACAAGTTTCTTTGTTCTACTCACTTGTGGTTGAAGTTCGCTCCACAGCCGTGGGATAACCTTATCCACTTCGTCGTATTTCACAGCAATTTCTTCTCGAACCAATGAAATAAAGTATTTATTTTCAACTTTTTTCCTATCCATCAATTTCAATCCTTCCCAGCTTGGATTCGTTTCACTTTCATCGAAAGGGGTAAATCCTGTCATTAAAACTGTTTTGCGTTCAATAATAAAAGCGGAAAACATTTTTTGAAATCGGATTTATTCGAGAATTAGAGAAAAGCAAACCCTTTCCTTGATACTTCGATATCAATTGATTGTTGCTAAAACTCACCATCCTTATATATATGTCTGAGTCCTCTGACGTCACAATCATTCATAACTATATTATCTGTGATTCATAATTTCCTACACGCAAAATAAAACTAGGAAAGTTGTTAACGGGAGGCTCCCTAAATTGTACATAATATTATGTTAATTTGCATTAATATTCTGAAAAGTCACGCAAACAATCAAAATGGAACTTTAGTTTATGATTTATTGGATGTTTTTCTTTCCAAATATAAGACAGTTACGTAATTGGAACATTTTCGCTCGATTAATTTTTTATTCGAAAAATCTTATAAAGATTATTTGAAACAAAAACAAGACTACTCAGATTTTATATCTAAAATAATTATTGACAGTTAGAAAATGTAGTTTACTATCCAAATTTGAGATACTTTTTCTCTAGATCAATTATTACTTTAGTTAACTAATCTAAATATATAAAAGCGAAAGGTCACTCACTCACTCATTCACTCATTCATCACGAAATATCGAAAACCGCTTGACGTATGAAGATGAAACTTAGTAGGGAGGTAGTTTATAGTTAGTAGACGTCCGCTAAGAACGGATTTTTGGAAATTGAAAAGGGGGGATTTTGTTTGTATGAAAAATCTTATTCCTTGAGTTAATAAACTTGAAACTTGGCACGAATATACAGTTTGCCATTTTTAGTTTTTCTAAAATACCCCCCTAAAGGAGGATTGGGGGATGTCAAAATTTGAATGGAAGAATTTTAACGAACGGTCTGATTAACTCGAAACTCAGTATTTATAATTAAAACTGAAAATAAATAAAAACGTATATCAGGGTTTTTTGAAAATCTTCCCCTAACGGGGTGAAACGGGGTATTAATTTTTACAGTGGAGGATTTTACTGTGTGGCTTAATTAACTTGAAAATTGGTATAAATAATCTATTGTGACGTTTCCATTATTTAACATATAGTCAAATAATGGAAACGTAAGCAGTCAATCATAACATATACAGGGTGGATTTTGAGATGGGGCAATACAGACAGGTACCATAACCGTTGTCGCTACAAGAAAACAGTCTTAGGAGCCATTCACAGATTTTGAAAAAATTGTAGTCAGCAAGAAAATGGCCAATTTTAACAAAAACTTTTTTGATGCCGGTCGATCCTATTTATTATTATTACTAGAATCAAAAAAACTTCTCCCGCTCTGGGCGGAGCGGGAGAGCGTGTCAGGCTTATACTGACAAAAACCCACCCGTGTTCCTTCAGTTGCCTGTGTATTTTTAGGGGCCACCCGTAACCCTTTCGGACTTTCCCGCGACCCTGGCAGGCATCGGCCCTAGCGTACCATGGCCTGGACCAGGGCCAGACGCGAGAAATCACTACCGCCGATCGTCTCCACGAGGACATGGCGGTGCCCCGCCCAAGCCGGGCAGACCTCCACCGTGTCCTCCGGGCGATCCACGCAATGGTCACACCCGGGTGTTTCCTCCCGCCTTATCCGGAACAGGAACCTCCCGAAACAACCGTGTCCGGTGAGAACCTGCGTCAGGTGGAAGGTGAGGACGCCGTGGCGCCTCTCTACCACTCCTCAATGAGGGAACTTATCGCCACAGTTGTGGTGTGCCCATTATTGCGTTGACTTGAAAGTTTGATTTTCGTTACACTTCCAAGAGACCGTAGATCTAAGTTTTTGATATCTATTTCAACTTGATGCCTCCACGCGTTCCTGAGAAAAAGGGTCTTAACAGACAATGAAGTCATCCTTTAAGGGTTTTCATTTTGAGGTACGGAACCCTAAAACAGATTTAATATCAGCCTGTTACCTTTTCATGACGTAACGACTGAACAGATTTCTAGATGAAAGGTATAGGATAGGCCATAACCTGGGTTAGGACATAGGATACTCTGAATCCCGGTAGCACGTTCCTGTGGGATATTTTCCGACATCCACGCGGGCGAAGCCGCGGGCAAAAGTTAGTAACTTATAAACGAAATAAGAATTGAGAATTACGACATTTAGTTCCGTGCTCGAACATGACCAAAGAGCGCACGCGAAATTCAACTTTATCACTGATGTGTTAGCGGTTACACATAGTGGAGTGGTGGGGTGCATGGGGGCGGAGTTTGCATAGAAATTGTCTTTGGAGTGCCTGGTCTTAAGGAAACTGTATTACACAATTTTCATAATATTATAACGTCAAGCATATGACCTGTGACAGATCCGAATCCAAGTAATGACGTACCGTAGAGCCCGTAGCAACATACAGTTGTATGACATTATCGGTAATTCATTATAATCTATAGGGAGTGCCTCCGCTGCTGGCACCGGCGCCCGAATAGGCTGCCGGCGCTGTTTGCTGAATTGGCTGCCGGCGCTGTTTGCTGAATTGGCTGCCGGCGCAGTTTGGAAAAAAGAAACCGAAAACTGGGTTGACAATTTAGCATATTGGAGTAAATAGGCGTGGTAGGCATAATTAAAAAACATGCAAGTAATAAAGCATTATTTTTTGGGAGTACCTCCGCTGCCGGCGCCTGCTTCCAAAAATAACGCCATTGGGAACCGGCATTACATAACTGCCGGCAGCCGAGATTAAAAACATCGACTGCCGGCACATTACATACTTTGTGGCCGGCACCGCCAGCTTCCATAATGGACACCGGCGCGTCGCGGCGTTTATAGAAACCCTTCCAGTATTCAGAACTCCAACTAACTAATCCTAACTAAGGTATTTTTTTTTTCTAAATATTCTAGTCGTTTTTGGCACTCGTCGGCCGCTACCGCGGCACCGCTCGCTTCGCTCGCTCGGTTCGTGCGCAGGGGGTCACAGTTCTATTCTAACCTAACCTTTTTTGCGAGTAAAAGTCGTCTTGCTGATCATGGTTTTGTTATTGTAAGTAGTAATTAACTGTTTATTTATTTAACCTCGATGGTCCTAGCATAGTATAAAGAGAGGTAGTAAGCTATCTTCACAGAAGCGCACCGCGCGCGGCTTGTATGTGTGCGCGGCTTGTATCTATGCGTCGCCGCACGCACACTTAATAAAATCTCGGCTGGTTTCTCACGAGAAACGAGTCGAGATTTTGTTAAGTGTGCGTGCGGCGACGCATAGATACTATGGCCCCACACATACAAGCCGCGCGTGGTGCGTTTCTATGAAGATAGCTTACTACCTCTCTTTATACTATGGTCCTAGTTTATCATATATAACTTCCAATTACAGCTTTAAATAACTTTATGTAAGCGGGCACGCCCTTTATGCCTGGAGGCTTTTATTTTTGCTTGGTATATTGCTTTTATATTGGTTACAGCACTGCATACACTAATAAAAGACGTAAAGATATTGTTTGTCCACAGAATACATCAAAACATGCTTTTGTACCCAAATTTTACCTGTACCTAGGTCCTATTCTCTATAGTAGACTAAACTCGAAAGCAAACATTTCCTTGAACTACATAAATTGTAAAAGAATTCTCAAGGATGCTCTCCAAAGTATGTCTTACGAAGATACAGAGAATTTACTAAGTGTATTAAAGTGAATATATTATGTACAAATTTCACCTACGTTAAGTATTTATCAAAGGAGAAGGGGACTTCTGGGCCTAGCAGTTAACTAGTTGAAATGTGTATTAAAAAAACCGTCATATTTTTCTAAGGAAAATCACAAAATATTATACCTGGTTTCTATCTAGGAAGCGAGAAAACTTAAATTAAGTTATGAAACTAAATAATCGATTAAATAATTCCTGAAATGTTAGTAATCGATTACGAATAAATCGGTAAAATCTCAGAAAATTTATGAAAATCGAGTAACGAGTTTTTTTTGTGGAATTAATGCATAGCGAATCGATTTCCTTTAATTTCTCTGCTGGCAACATTCCTGTCTGACATCAGTCTGTCACCGATTGACAAATGGCACTCGTTCGTTGTTTTTCGTTCTGAGTGCGCACTGGTGCGCACGTATTTTCCTTGTTTTATTGTTTAACCCCACGACCTCGGCTTTAAATAGGACTTTTGACGGATCTTGCATTTCTAAATTACCTGGCTCTCTATTTTGGACAACTGTTTACGCCTATCGAAACTGTATGATTGCGACTGGTCGCAGTAACTCTATTGGCAGAAGAGTCTTGGAAGACGAGGCGATTTTATCAGTTATTCGTCGGTGGCGTGCATCTCAGCCTGTAAGTTTTTACCTATTTTCTATTTTTTTACCTATTCAAATGATAATGGGCGACTCGCTGTCCGATCACGGACCATGCCTGGGTCGCCGGCGCGTTGTGTTCCACGCGCACCTCAAAGAGCTATCAGCAAGCTGACGGGGCCCCCTTAGAGGGCCAAAGCCTGCCAGGGTCGCGGGACTAACGAGCTACCGTGACCCCGGAACGCAAAGGGCTATTGAAGGACACCGTGGATTTTAGTCAGTACAAGTCTGAAAGATCCTCTCACCCTGCCGTGGGTAGGAGGACCCATTTGATGATTTTACCAAGCTAAAAAAAAAAAGCTGGGACATAGAGATTTGTTTGAACATGCACTTGGATTAGTGACATGTTACGAAACGTGTTTACGGTTGAACAAGATTTAAATAGTTAACTTATTTCAGGTAACCAGTGAGAACTATGTATGCCAAGCATGTTGGGACTTGGCTCAAGATGTAGTTCTTGGGAGACGTGCGATTGAAGCAACAACCCAAGTTGGCAATTCCAGTGTTTGTGTTCGCTGCGGTCGTTCACTGTTAGCACAGCGGTACAGCCACCTTCGAAGAAATATCAAGAAATATACCACCACCAAGAAAATATCGTACCTCCTGCACAATTCTTAGACGATATTCTCCGAATTATTGAAGATGAATAATACATATTTTAGTCATATATTGGTGTTTTATTTTATATTCTCCTGTCCCTTTTTTAGTTTTTAAAACGTATGTGCCTACTGCTTCTAAGTGCAAGATATTGAATGAAGAAACTTGTCTTCGACTGTAGCGACTGTCCGGGGCGCGAGAGAGCCAAACGTGTCAGATCTTTGACTCTACACACGCTCCATACATAAAACCATAACACAACCAAAGCCATTCAAAAGTATTTCGTAAAAAGCATAAAAAACTGCAATGTTATAATATAACCTCACTTTTACTATATTTCATATAACTTGATTCCTGGATAGCCAAATTTCAACAGATTTTCAGTGAGGCCTTGTTATTATATTCTCTTACAAATAAGGCCAGTGTGATTCAGTTAACACCTGGGCCCAGGAATGTATGGAGTAGTTCCCTTCTCCTTTAGAGGTACTTAACATATAATTAGTGATCTATTGTCAACCTGCAGATTATTTATTTATTTTATAAGTCTATTTAAGCTCTTCTCGCCTGAAACACAGGATTACCTAGTTCAGGCACGTAAGTCTTTGGAATATAATTAACATTTAAGCAAATCTGTACTAACTTTTATGCCTTGTAATTTTTTTGAATAAATATTATTATCGTTTTATTTATTTTCAATACATATTGTTTACATTTATAAATACTTATTTTATTAAAAAAAAATAAAAAAATATTAGCCCATCGGCATCAGGAACAGGGTCCAAGATGCCGGTGGTCAGGGCTCTAAAGAGAGGAACCTCCTCACTATGAATATATATATATTTTTTTTTTTAAATCTCGGGACCATGGGTCCCGGTCCTTTGGAAGGCGTACGAGGGGCCGAAGCCAACTCGCAGAGGCCCCTCAGACATTTTTAAGTGTTGAGGCACCAACCGACGATTATCCCTGTATGCACTATGCAAGTGCACCCAAGGACAACCCCCGGTTGGTGTAGGACTATTGCAGAACATGGAAACACATATTGGTCTATGGATTTGGGTGGCTATAATGGATTGGTTACCTGGAACTATGGAAAGACTATGGCCCCTGCCTAACCAATATATCATAAAACATACACAGGAAAATGGCAGGGGGTGACTTGCACACTCAATAATGGGCCCCCGAAAATGGTCGCTAGCACAAAATGTCGAAGCGACAAGGGGGCAACATGTCCTGAGGTGCTTATGAGGAGTGGAGAGGTATTCCACGGCTATCAAGACAATCCCGGAAGTACGGTCAAGATCCCTACCAGCATCTTACTGGAATACTTCCTTCCTCCAAGCACGTTTGCTCTTGCGAATCTCCACTCAAGCCGGCCAATAAAGGCAAGAATGAGGTGGGAGCTCCGTTCCTCGTCAGTTTTCACGCCAGCCGGCCAATAAAGGCAAGCCAGAGGTGAGGAACAAGACTTCTCCCGGGAGATAGGGTCCGTGGGGTCGCTACTGCCCAACAGCTCGCCACATGCTGCCCTGCGGGTTTTTGTATCTCTCTTGGTCTGGCTCCTCATCCCAGTCCTGTTCCAACAAAGTAAACTCTACCTGCACAGACCTAGAGTTCGGAGCACGCAAGCCCCACCACGACGTCAACGTAGAGATACGGCGGTGGGGTTATTATTATTTTGGTTGGTATATTGGCGTGTGCTAGCTGACATATGGCCAATAATTTATCATTTAAATTATGTTTTGTGTTGCGTAATGTAAATTATTTTGCATTCTACTATTAATTGTGTAGAATTTTTTTTTTCTAACTGAACAGACAGTTGTGCTGCTGGGGAGTTTGTTGCGCCACTTCTTCTTCCCAGCTAAAGGCACTAGGAAGTGGTGAAGGGTGGGCGTTTTGGGGGACTGTCTTATGTTTGACTGCCTCGTTGGTCTAGTGATCGCAAGAGTTACCTACTGCTGAGTATGAGGTCCTGGGTTCGATTCCCGGGTCGGGCAAAGTGTTATTGGGTTTTTCCATCTGGAATTTCTCAGTAGCTGCCCGGAGTCTCGATTTGTGCCCGGTTGATGGCAATAGGCTCGCCCCCTATTACATGGGACTATAAGTACACCTCTGCCTAACCCTTCGGGGATTACAGGCGTGATGTTATGTTATGTCTTAAGTAATTTTGACGTTCGAAAAGTGCTGATTCTCCACCTAGTTTGAGTAAATGACTTTTGAATTTTGAATTTAACCTAATCTAACTAGTTCGGTTCCAGGTGATTATAAATTGACTGTTACAACAACATTTTCTCGGTTTCCACAGACGGTTTCTTCTTCTTTTCGCGTCAATGGCAAAGATAAAAATATTATAATATTTTAGAAGAGTTGGGCCCAGTAGGTGGCCGGGCCAATCGCAGCCATTTCGTTAGATTGTGCTTGCACCGGCCTACTTAGGTCCGCAGTAGATTGATTAGTACAACGAAGAAAGCTTTTCCGGCTCTTTAAAGCTCGTGCAGACCAGCGCGATATCGCGGGCGCGATAAGGGTCGCGCTGCCTGTCGTTATTGGATGTTCGTAGATGGGATGTCGGAAATTGGCTTTCTGCTTATATTTTGTAAGTAGGTACAATACAAACCATTTCTGGTTTAATGGTACAAAACAAAAACAAATAACAAAATAAATAAATAATAAAGACGAAAAAAAAACGTCTCAAGCGCGCATGCGACTTCCCTTCGTAGGTATAACTGGCGGTGGTACGTACTTACTTGTTTAATTATTGATTTATTGATCCAAACATTATTTTACTTATGCACTTTCTGTGGTGCAAGCAAATCGACACTTTTCTGTCTGATTATACATCGACGTTTTTACGCCTATCAAAACATCTTCGGGTCGAATCTAAGCGGGTCAAGTGGGCGCAGACCCAATCCGTCCCCTATCGACGTATCGCACTGGAATTTCTTCCTGGGATAAAATAATATTGTCTATTTATTTTCAGTTTCTTCCTAATCCAAGAATCAAGAATCAAGAAACTATAATGCGTAAGAGCGTTTCTTGCATGGCCCCAATTATTTACAATAAATTACCGAGTTGTTGGAAATCTTTAAATACAGCACAATTTAAGAGTAGATTACGGAATTTTTTGATAGATAAACTACAGTGTAACTGAGTTCTTATCGGAGAAAAATATTTGTTAATTAGTGACATATTGATTTTTGAACTTTTGATGTATGACATTTTAGATTTTTTTTGACATTTTGTTTTTTGACATTTTGATCTTTGACATTTTGATTTCTGACATTTTGATTTTGGTTATTAATAATAATAGTAATAGTAATGACACGTTAAATGATGTAATTATAATGGTATGATATTTGTAATAGTAATGTAATCTAATGATACTAATTTGTTTATATAAGTGTAATAATAAATAGTGTTATAAATAATTTCAAATGTTTGCATGCCGATTGGTAAAATGTGGCTGAGCTAAATGTAATTTAAGAACTATTATGTACTACCCATATTTGCAAAATAAAACTATTCTATTCTATTCTATTCTTGGATTAGTTTCCAATTCTCTAAAAGAACCATAACCTGTCATTAAAACTGTTTTACGGTAAGTCTATCTCAACCTCTACGGCGCACATACAGTAGCCCGAATTTGAATTTTAATGATTATAGGTTGATTAAGATTTGAATGATTACTACTATCCCTTAGAGTCCGTTCACCTAACACACTGTATTTTCGAACAAGAGAGTTTGGTTAAAATCAAAATCAAATTGTTACCATAGAGACGGGTACAGACCTATTTAGGTATGTACTTACCTAATTTGGTAATTAACGTAACGGGGTCCTTACGCCAGTGATTGTAAATTCCAGGACCTAAATAATGCACATATCCTTTTTCGTTACATTAATTAAATACCAATTAGTGGTTAATGAGTAATTTCATAATGAATCCTTTGTTCCATGTAATTGAAACTAAACCACATTTTGTGACGTAGCACATTAGATAAATATTGTAAAAAATATTTTCCTTTTTGGTTTTTAAAAGTGGTCAAGTGCGAGTCGAACTCGCATACGAAGGGTTCCGTACCACCGTATAATATTTTAACATTACACATTTTTATTATTTGTTGTTACAGCGGCCATAGTAGTAGAAAATTTCAAGTGTCTACCTAATACGGTTCAAAAGATACAGCCTTGTGATTGGCTGTGATAGACTGACCCCGGATCCGGACCTAAACCCGGATCCGGATCCTTAGTAACAGCGTCCCGTACTCCCGTTTGCCATCCGTTGGAATTACAATGGCTTGGGAAAAATTGTTTTCTTATTTTTATAGCAGTTCTCGAGATGTATGTTAATAGTTTCCACATTCGTCTTATAGTTTTTATTTGTTTCTGAATTTACAAAGTCAAGAATTGTCTCCGAATCTCTGTTTCTAACCGAAAAAACTATCAAACTTTAATTTATTATTTATTTATTTAACCATTTATGCACACATATATAAACAGACAAGAAGAAAGGAACAGAAAAATACGTACAAAGGCAATGCTTATTTCTATAGAAATCTCTTCCAGCATACCTGCGATAGGAAAGTATACAAAAAGAGATGTAGACAATGACGATGTATGTAACTATGTTAGTTTAATAAAATTGTCCGCCTTTATACGTTAGGTACCTACAATATTTGTTGGTGCATGGGGCCTGTTTGCTTAATAGGGATGATGCCTAGGTAAAAAAAAGAAATTCTACATATTTAGTCCGTCTTCCAGTCCAGATAATAAAAAAATAATAGACACGTATTTTTTGCTTTATAATACCTATTAATCAAAAATAACTTAGAAAACACGCATTAAAGACACATTTTAACTCAATGTATCGCCGAGGTCTGCCCGGCTTGGGCGGAGCATCGCCGTGTCCTCGTGGAGGCGATCGGCGGCGGTGATCTCTCGCGTCCGGCCCTGGTTCAGGCCATGGTACGGAGCGAGAGGAAATGGCAGGCCGTCACCTCCTTCTGCGAAGCGGTAATGCTCACGAAGGAGGAGGCGGAACGCATGAGGGATTAGGCAAATTTCGCGCCCTCACGCCCCTAACCGCCGCAGGAGGAGACGCCCTGGGCGGAAATCACGAGCCGATTTCCGGTCACCGTAGGCGCGGGCATTGATTGCTTACCGTCCGCAAGACTGTGAGCAATGGGTAGTTCGCCGTCCGATAAGGACCAGGCCCCGGTCGACTCAAAGAGATGTCAGCAGAATTGACGGGGTCCGCTAGGGCCAATGCCTGCCGGGGCTGCGAATAAGGGCCAATGCCTGCCGGGGCTGCGAATAAGGGCCAAAAGGGACATCGTGCCCCCCGGCAACAGGGCAACCGAAGGAACACGGGTGGGTTTTAGTCAGTAAGAGTCTGACACGCCCTCTCGCTCCGCCCAGAGCGGGAGAAGTTATTTGATAATTTCACACACACAAAAAAAAAAAAAGGCCTATTGTCGTAAGCACAGACGTAACATCTAAAAGTTTTATTTATCCCGCCCCAGCTTCGCTCAGTTATCCAAAGACTATGACAGGGAATTTAATTTGGTACCTATCTACATTTTATATTAATTTAATTCCATTATGTCACAGTGTTATGAAACAAAACAGAAGGTCGGAACTCGAAGTAACCCTGCTGCTGGCTGCTGCGGATCCTTATTTCTACCAACTGATTTATTATTTCGATGGTCTAGAATCTAGAAGACAGAGGTCAAAGAAAAAAGTCAATGTTTTTTAAATATTTTTGAAGTGCAAAACTTCTTTTAGGCGCGTTGGGCATTTTTGAGATGGGAAAAAACAATTGAACTCGCGACACCTGACGGTGTCGCGAGTTCAATTGGGTTCAATGAGGTGTCGGTAACCCGACACCTCATTTTTGTAAACGCGATTGTGCTCTTTATTTAGATAAGGTTACAGACCAATGTTCTATACAAGTATTTGTCGTCCACCAAGGTGATCTTGTTCAAGTTTTCACTTCTGTCGGCGCTCCCGGAGTGCCACTGTTTTTCTTTGAAAACTATGCGAAGTGATTGAAAAAACAAAAATTGGTCATAACTTTTGTACCGTAAAAAATTGCACCGACATTCTCACGGTTAAAAAGTGTGGAAATGACCTTGCCCACGCCCCTATTCGATTTGATCCAAACTTCCAGGGACAGCCTGTATAATAAACCTAGAGATTTTTTAAAGTTTTTTTGTTTGAATGCGCTCATTTTGGAATTACCAGCCGGATAAAAAAAAAACATTTTATAATTCTATTCTTTAGGAAGGTTATAGGCTATTTAACATCACGCGACTCAGATTCGCACACGAAGGGTTCCGTACCACCGTACAGTAAGCGCTCAAAAGTGCATGAGCACGCTAAGAGTCGTATTGCTGTGAACACGCGGTATAGCTCGTACATTTGTATGTGTAAGCAACACGATACACACACCACAGATAACGCAGTTACACGAAACAACAATATATTTCCGTCGCTTTAAACATGCTAGCACACACGCACTATGCGCGTGAACTTGACCAGTTAATGGCATTGCTAAAATTCAATAGTAACTTAACAAGTGCAGATAGCAGAAATCGTTAAGCGTTGGTATGGAATTCAAACTGCCTCAGGTTCTAATCTCGTGAAACACAGTGCGGTTTTTTGCAAATATTATTATTTTTGTTTTCGATAATAATATTTTTTAAATATTGCTGCTTTTTTATGTTGTTATTGCAATAAAGGTTTTAGAATAAAAAATGCGTGATATATGATAACAAAATTAAAAAAATATGTTTATTCGTTATATTTATTTTACATAAGTTAACACACTGCTACAATTATTTATCATTACTTCAGCTGAATAAGATGTGAAATAGATGTCAAGAAACTAGAAGCAGTTTGTATTATTTTGACATATTTAAATTATGAAATATTTTAAATTTTTAATGGATTTTTTCACCATAAATATTAAGCTTTGATCATGGTCGAAGTAATTAAGTAATAAATAAGAATATTAGACTACTTAAAATGTAAAAAACTACTTACAGAATAGGTAATTTTAAGGTTAAATATGGGCAGTTTGTTTATATTTTATTTGTATTAATTGTTTTACATTTTATTTGACTTTAGTAAATATTGGTTGTTATTGAGGTTAAAGCTTAAGTATTCATTTTCTTTACGAAAAGAAGATTGAAACTAAACCTCAAATTTTAATCCTAAAATAATACTATTACTAAAATAATACTATTACTAAAATAATATTAAACAATTTCGGTATATCTGCAAGAAATACGACAAACACCCTATTGAAAAGTGCTTAAAAAATTCGTTACCATAAATTCATGCAATAACGAATCTGTTGTTTATTAAGTTGGTACGGTCAATATTTTAAGGTCAAAAACGGTTTTCTAGCTGGTCTTCAGTGATGCAAGCCTTCAGAGTGCACGGCGAACGGTTCATAATGACGTGTTTTTAATAATTCAGCAAAATATCTCGTTGGTATGAAACCATTTGTTTCATTCACCATTTGACGTCACTGCTACTCGATAATAAGCCCCTTCCTCATATCTCTTAACCCTCACAGTATTTCTCTAGAACAAAGAAAAACATTGTTTTTATTACACATAATACCTAATTATTTATTATTCACTAATCGAATTAAACCTCATAATGAATTTAAAACTTTAAAGGCATCTTCTGTCTCAACAATACCTCTGTTCTATCAACAATACCCTTGATTAAGATTTATGTTTAGTAAAATATGAAATATATTAATGATAACACTCACACTTAGTCCGGTTTCATTAGATATTCACTTCACTTTTACGCAGCGCAATAATATTCTCTGATCTGATCTGATCTCTTCAATATATTTTATGCCTGCTTTTTGATAATAATAACCACAACACTGCGCTAAATACTCGTCACCAATATTATCCACGAACCAAAAAAGTTCTATTAATTAAATACTCGTAACAAACTGCATCTACCCCACAGAAATCGAAATAATTTACTTAGTTTTTTGTGGTCTACCTGCTAAACTTTAATATTTATGTGAACAAGACGAATGAAACTAAAAACGAATGATGATTATTGAACTAGTCATTGGTTGCAGACAAAGTGAGTGTGTGTGTGTAATGTGCGTGTCTACAGTATTGTAACAACTTATAGAAGAAGGTCGTAAGTCAAACCGAAGCGTCAGTCTATTGCTTTGTGAGATTGCTCATGGACTTTTGGTCGGTACTGTACATATTTAACACTACGTTTTTAGAGTTCCGTACCTCTAAAGCAAAAAAACAGAACCCATAGATAGAGGATCACTTCGTTGTTCGTCCGTCTGTCTGTCTGTCAAAACCCTTTTTCTCGGGAAAGCGTGGAGGTATAAAGTTGAAATTAATATCAAATAAGTACGTACTTACGTCTACAGTACCTACCAGCGTGTGTTATTGTACCAGTACCTACCAGTGTGTGTTGTTACCAGGTGTTATTTGCAGATGACACATCATTGATCTTTAAAATAGACCGACGGTCACAAAATCTTGACGACGTGAATAACTCTATTCTTCAGGTCCAAGATTGGTTTACGGTAAATAATTTGGTACTTAATGAGAAAAAAACCAAATGCATTAGATTTAAATTACCGAATGTTAGAAGTAGCGAATGTGACATCATATTGAATGGAGAAAAACTGGAATTTATTCATCAAACAGTTTTCCTGGGAATCACGCTAGACGAGAAATTACAATGGGGACCTCATATAACATCTCTTGCGGGGCGGCTAAGCTCGGCCGCTTATGCTGTTAGAAAGATAAGACAGTTAACAGATGTAGAAACCGCGCGTTTGGTCTATTTTAGCTACTTTCACAGTATTATGTCATATGGCATTTTACTGTGGGGTCGGGCTGCTGACATTGAATCCATCTTTATTTTACAAAAGAGGGCTGTCAGAGCCATTTATAATCTATGTCGTCGCGAATCTCTCAGGGAACTATTTAAAAAGATTAATATTATGACGGTACCTTGCCAATTCATCTATGAAAATATTATGTATGTAAGGAAAAATCTGCATCTTTTTAAGAAAATAAGTGATAGACATAATTTTAATACTAGAAATAAAGATAAAATAGATCAACCATTTTTCAGATTATCCAAAGTACAAACATCTTTTATGGGGTACTGTGTTAAATGTTATAACAAAATACCTTGTGATATATTACAATTAACTGAAAGAAAATTTAAAACGCATATTAAAAGTACTCTTTGTAAACAAGCATATTACAAATTAGAGGATTATATCCTTGATAAGAATGCTTGGAAACGTGCTGGTCTAGCTCCATAGGACAATTTTGAGTCTAGACAAAATCAAACTGGTTGCTAATTTAATTGTGTAATTAAATATTACTACATTTTTTTTTTTTTTTACATTATGTGATTACTTGAACTCACACACTGACGAATTAGTATCACTTGTAATTTTTTTAGGAATATCGTATAGGTTTTACAATGCTTGTAAATATGTGAACACCATGTATCCATTACATAATTATTTTTTCTATCATTGCTTCATTTTTATTTTTACCTATTGTGGTATATAAATCTTATTCCAGGTGCATCGTTTTCACATATAATTATATACAAAAAAAATGTATACAAAATATTGTAAAACATTTTAAAAGAGTAACGGTGGAGTTTCTTGCCCATTCTTCTCCATACGAAAACTACCCTTTGGAAGGGGCGACTAGAATCAATTCTATTTTTTGTTTTTGACGTTCAAAAGTGCCTTTTTGTGCCTAATTGAAATAAATTATTTGACTTTGACTTTGACTTTTGACTTTACCTTGGTAGAGCTCTAAAAAATCAAGTTACTAAGTCAACGCAAATTTTTATGCGACATACGTTGACCTAGAATCATAAAAGGCAAGAAACAAGGTCTCACAGTACAAGTAAAGGAAAAGTCAGAAAATCATTAATTTTGTTATGTTAAGTACAATTTTGTAAGTTCATCCTCGAGGTGGTTTTCAACTTGTTCCTGTCGTATGCCTCCAGTCTTCAACAAAAAAATAACTTAAAGTCAACAAACACAAAATAATCTATCTATCTATATAAATAAAGATCAAAGTTTGTTTGTTTATTTGTTTGTCCTCTCTAGGCTCCGAAAGGGCTGGAATGATTTGAAACAGATTCTTCATAAGTTGGAAAAAAAATCAGTTCAACAACGCAAAAAAACGCAATTAATGTTGTTGAACTGTCAAAATTAAACAAATTAGGCAAAATTGTTTACGAAAATAAGTTACGCAATTAGGGTACAGAAAAGTTGTTAAGGAAAGTGCATTAGGTATGTAATTTTCATAATAATATAACGCCAACCGTATACCTACTGTGACCGATCCAAATCCAAGTAATGACGTACCGTAGAGCCCGTAGCAACATACCTACATTTGTATGACATTATCGGTAATTCATAATAATCTCTATCATTTGTTTGACAGGTTGCGCACTAGATCCGAATTCCAACCTTCCTTATAACAATTTGGAAGGATGGAATTCGGATCAAAACGTCACAAAAATGACGTTTTGTTCGCACGGTTATCATATCTCGGATTCAACGGTCGGGTTCATCTTCTTATTATTTTCGAGTCGATGGTAAAGGCAAAAATATTGTATTATGTTATATTAGTTGGGCCCAGTAAGTGGCCACGCCAATCGCGGCATCAGTGGCGTTTTTAGGTCCTCAGAAATGCAGGTGTCGGGCACTTTGAACACTCCAACATATGGGTTATGGTTTGGTCAGGTCAGGAGCACCGCATTCGCACTTCGGTTGCATCAATCCCCCATTTCGTTAGATTGTGCTTGCAGCGGCCTACTTGGGTCCGCAGTCGATTAATCGCTTTCCATATCGGCCACAGTAAGTCACGTCCGGGTGGTAGGTGTTCCTGGAGCTGGACGAAGTTGGGTGGAGGCGGGTGATGATTTTGGATAACCTGAGTACAACGAAGAAAGCTCTTCCGGCTCTTTAGTTCACCCAAGGTTGTCGGATGTTCGAAGAAGACGTGGTGTCGGGAATCGGCTTCTTGTTTATATTTCGCAAGCGCGCATGCGACTTCCCTTTGTACCGACCAATGGGTAGAGCTTGTGGAGCGGAATCGATTTTAGGCATCCCAATATAATTCGACACGTCTCGTTCAGGGCAATGTCAATTTGATTTGAGTGAGCCATCGATAGTGAGCGGATCGTCGGCAAAAAGAAGTTATACTTTCAAATAAACAAAGTTAGTAAGCAGTTCTGTTAATAAACATAATTTATTGTTAAAAAATTTACGTGGCTAATCAAGTCATGTACATAAACTGAATCCAAACTAATAATAATTATCTAAACAACATTATAACTGTAATAATCGTCTTTAGCTAACTGTCTGAGACATAACTCTAAGATGCGTTCCAGTCCTTGTGCAAGTTGTGCGGACGTATAGGTGTCCAGAGGAACATGGACGAATAGGGTAGTACCTCGGCATAGGGATGTGTAATAAATGTATTCGCAGAGATACCTGTAACAAATAACATGAATATTAAAATTTCTAAATCAGTCTGGAGGCTTTTAAGGTTGTCCCGCAACCAAGATTCTCATCAGTAGCCTTTTATGGAGACATGAATATAAATAGACGTCTGGACAAGTAATCGGGCAGTCGGCAGTCCCCTGCAGAGTGCAGGGTAAGAGCTTTCTTAGACTGACCAGCTTAATTTGGCAGGTAAGTTATTAAATCATGATCATGAATCATGAAATCATTTATTTCTTTACAAACATGGTTAGGTACAGTGTAGGGCTCTTGGTGAAGAATCTCGTCTGGGAAGTACTACCTAGTCCTTTGTTTGTTTTGTGTTCCGTCTTGAAGGTTATGGGTGCTTTGCTTATACCCTTCAAGACATGACTTCACCGGAGACATTTCAGCTTCGTCACTGGGATAACGACGCATAGTTGCAGATTCTAATAAAGGTGTCAATGAAAAACTCACCGGCCAGCGTCACTTGATATTTCAGCTTGTAAGTCATCCCTAGGCGAGTCACCGTTGAACTCATGGCAGATGGCTTCGACGTCCAGGTCTGTAGCGATAGAGTCGGGTCCCTCACTCACGTTCTGATAGCTCGCGGGATATTGCTCATCAACATCAGGATATTCGTAACCGCTTTTGTTTGCTCTTGTTTCGAACACAAAGTTTGAAATGCCTTCTGATACACCAACATGGATGGTCAACTGGAAAGAATATGGTAAAATCAGTCTTCATTCTGAAGAAAATGAATAAAATAAAGAAGCAACATTTATTTAATTAACAACAACTGAAATGAATAGACCAAATTATATAATTATCCAGGTATATAATTATAAGTAGGTATTAATATTGCAATCATTAAGTACATTAATCCTTCTTTTAGAACACACTCGATTTGATTTGTCTATAGTTAATATAAATAGACTCTATAACGATCGATAGCGGCAAATTTAATTGTAGGTACAAAAGTGATATTACTTAACTTAAAAGCATCAAATAGGTACTACTACTTTATTCTACTCACATCTGGTCGACAAGTTTCCCACAGCTGTGGGACAATCCGATCCACATCGACGTATCGCACTGGAATTTCTTGCTGGGACAAAATAATATTGTATTTATTTTCAATTTTGTCCTTGTCCATGAAATTCACTCCTTCCCAACTTGGATTAGTTTCCAATTCTCTAAAAGGACCATATCCTGTCATTAAAACTTTTTTACGGTTAATATCCCTCTCAACCTCTGCCGCACACATGAAGCAGCCAAACATTTTGTAAGCTTAACGGATTTCGCGAATTTGAATGTTAAACAAGCCCCCGCTGTCTTTGTTACTTCGATACTGAGTGAATGCTGCCTAAAATCCCCCCTGCTTATAAAGATATAATCAATCAGGTAAACGTAGTTCCCAATATGCAAATGTTACAAAGAACATTATAAAAACATTAGTAAAGTCTTTACGGAAACTCCGAGACGCTGAGAGCTTGTTTATCCAATTATCATAAGAATAATACGACGTGCTACGTACAGTACGACACAACTAAGATGTAGCATGAATTTGAACATTTGCATTCATTCATTTCAATTTTACGAATGTGTTTGGTTATATAACTTTACAAGTTATTGCGTTTGTGTAAAGATCATTTTAACCTAAAGTTGTAATAAAGATTTATAATTTTGAAGGCGCATTCAGTTCGGATGGAGATCGGTTTTACGAATTTGCCGATGCTACTTCTAAGTTGTGTCGTACTGTAACGGTCGCCATACATGGTAAATTTTTATCCAGTGCGCAAACTTTAACACGTGACTTTACTCATCATTATGAACAACTTTTACTATGGGACCAAACTCTAAATCGCGAAATAAAAAAACAGCTTTTCCCTACATTTTGACGAGTTATGCGAACATAAAAGTAGGGAACAGCTGATTTTTGTTTACGGTATTTGTAACGTAATCCTCAAAATCGAATCTGTAACATTACATTACAGGCGAATGCACCCGGTGATGGGAACACCTTTACACCCTGTTTTTTCGAATAACAGAGTTTTGGTCATAATCCAATTTTTACCATAGACCTACCTACTTAATTATACAGTGATTTTAAATTCCAGCAAATACGGTCAGTACATAAAAAATTTAAGATTTTCCTTATTTGACCCTTATCACGTCAAAAAATTCTTTAGAACGCCGCGGGTTTTTGTTGTTTTTTCCGATTGGTAGCAGTTTCCTCATTCGTTTAAGATTTGTTACTTGTAGGTATCTGAATTTACAAAGTCAGTTTTGGCTCCGAAAGCTCGTGCCGAAAGTCCGATCACTGTTTCTAACCGGAAGTCATCATTAATGCTATAATATACGGGCTAGGCTACACAGATGTTTGTGACTTTGAAGTTTAAATAAATAAATTATTATTATTTTAAAAAATATATAAAATTATATTTTATGTTAGTTTAATTGCATCCGCCTTTATACTTTAGGTACTAATATCTGAGTGACCGAGATTTGCTGGTTTTTTTTTTTGATAGTTTTATAAAATTTAAAACTATACATAGGTAGTGGGGCAATCCACGAAGACGCGCCCCACTCCGCTCCGCGCCGTACTAGAGTTCAGCTAACAGTACAGTAATCGCGGAGTGGGACGCGTCTTCGTGGATTGCAAGGGCGTAGCGAGGTACGGGCAGGGGGGGGCAGCTGTTGTTTTTTTAACGTTTGTAATACCCTTAAATCAAATTAGAATATTGGATTGGCAACACTTTATTGTATAATACAACCCAGCTCTCATAGAACTGTCACTTTTTGGCGGTTACTTTTTTCCCGCGCTAACTGTGATTGACTTTGAGCTCCAAAACTTTAATGAAAATAAGTGGGATATACTTTGTGTAGATAAGTCAAACTTTAATACCACGTTCTTAATAATATTCTTTAATTAAAACCATGTTAATTTACGACTCTTTAACCAATTTAACAAAAGAAATCACTGTTGGCAAATATACCAACCCAATGCAAAGTTTTAGTAATGTCGACTTTGCCATATATTTTTAGAGGCTAGGGCTATCACAAAAAAGAAACTAAAATAGTGTTATTTAGTTTTTTTTCCTACTTACCACCCCTGATTTTTCTGATGCAACCCTGACAGCTATTTCTATTTAGTTTGAAAAAATCGAAACAAGGCGGGTGAATTTGCCACATTTTGGAAAATCTATTGCCAGTGTAAAATATTATACAACTGTAGTATATTTTTATTGTGACCAAGCATGCGGTAATGATGACTATGATTTTTTATGGTAACTCTTTTAAATTTTTCTTAAATTTCGGGATGGCAATCTTACCACAAGTGATAGTTGACTTTGCCATAAAAGGTTTTTGGACTAAAATATCACGATAGAATGAGAAACCTACCCACCCTAAAGTGGCAAAGTTGCCAGGTTTCACGGAACTACTAATGCTGTCAACTTGAAATTTGGAGTAGTTTTAGATGACGTTTGCCCAACTATTTTGTAAATAAGAAAGTTTTTTTTTTCCAACAGGAGCTGAACGGGTGTCTTAAAAATTCGAAGTGGGGCTACTAGGGCATGTGGGGTATCATATGAAAGATCGCTATTTGCACATTCTCAAAAAAAAAACTTTTTTTTTAGGCCGCATTGTTTTTGACATGTGACGAAAACTGTAAAAAAAAATACCGTTCCTTATCGTTCCCTTATCATCACCGAACTTTGCATAGAGAAAAATCAGAAATTATTCTATGTGATAGAAGTTTATGTAAAGATTACAGGAAAAATAAAACGATGTCTAGATAGCACACTTTTTCAGAAATCATTAACAAAAATTGCATTCGTTCCACGATTGGTCAAGAGATGGCGTTGACATAAAACTGCAATATTCTACACCGCAGTGTGCAGTCGTAAAGGACTTGACGCCACGTGAACACCGGAGAATGAAGAGAAAGTGGCGAACACACTACGTATTATTACTGTTACTTTGCTGTACAAAATTTATGGGATAAAATTCTTAAGACAATTCCAGTTCAGTCAAATGTACAGACGCCAGTACATCAAGCTACCCGAAACTGTCAAATTTTCCCAATCAACTTTGAACCTTATTTTTCAGCGATAAAGTTGAAAATGTATTAAATAAATTTGACAGATTGTAGTAGCTTGATGTGCTGGCGTCTGTACTATTTAAATTTTGTAGTATTATTTAATTGATAATTTTGCATGATCCATAGGATTGTCATACTAATATCAAAGATTCTTAGTAAATGAATACGCCAACTAATGTCATTGTGTGCGGGAGTGATGTTGAACAATGTGCCATGCTGTGAATGTGTGATGTTATTCGAAAAGGAGAAAGCTTTGCTTTTTATTTATTTTATTTTTTATTTAAAGCATTTAGTAGTTGAGAATAAAATATTTAAAAGATTTTGAGTCAAAGAAAAAGGCTGTATGGTTCATGACCTGACATTTTCGTATAAAGTCACATCACTATTAAATTATTACATTCATTCATTCACTCATTTCGCTAATTTTCATTCATCAAATGTCGGACGACGTCTTTGGTTTCATAAAAGTACTCTGTGGGTTTCATGGCGCGTTTTATCTTGTAAAATGTACGTTTGGTGTAATATAAATAAATGTAATTACTTAGTTAAATGTCTATTGTAGTGTAATAATTATAAAATAACTACAAAAACTAAGTAGCAGAGTCCAGTTAAGTTACAAGGTGTTTACCTTGTTTTTAGGTTATGTTAGTGCTTGGTCCATATTTTACAAATAAAACGTATTTAAAATGACGGACGGGGATTCTGGTGAGAATGGCAGGGTGGTGGCGATCCCCTGCCCTTTTGTGAAGCGGAGAGTCGAGTGCGCTGGCGCGGCGTTCCTTAGATATTACAATGTAAAGTGCCATGGTGGCGACGCATTGTTCCAAACGCTCAAGTCAAATGAAAAGGCCGAAGAAGTCATCTTCGACGATGATGTCGAGTACCTGCGGAGTTTGGATCCCAAAGATTGGAAGATGCAAGATCACTATGCCGTTCTAGGTATGAAGAACTTGCGTTACAAAGCCACTGATGACGACATAAAACGTGCTTACCGGCAGAAAGTGTTGAAGCACCACCCCGACAAGCGCAAGGCGCAGGGTGAGGAGATCCGCAGCGACGACGACTACTTCACGTGCATCACGAAGGCGTACGAGATCTTGGGCACGCCAGTCAAACGCAGGTCCTACGACTCGGTAGACCACACCATTGACGATACTGTACCTTCACAAAACGATATCAAGAAGGATGGCTTCTACAAATCTTTTACTAAACATTTTGAGTCGAATGCACGATGGTCTGAGAAGAGAAATGTGCCTTTATTAGGTGACGAGAATAGTACCCGGGAACAGGTTGAAAGGTTTTATGCTTTTTGGTATGAGTTTGAGTCGTGGCGTGAGTTCTCTTATCTTGATGAGGAGGAGAAGGAGAGGGGTAATGACCGGGAGGAGCGGCGGTGGATCGAGAAACAGAACAAGGCTGCACGGGCCAAGCTGAAGAAGGAGGAGATGGCCAGGATACGGAGCTTGGTGGACTTGGCGTACGCCAGCGATCCCAGGATCCAGCGGTTCAAGCAGGAGGACAAGGATAAGAAACTAGCTGCCAAACGAGCCAAACAGGTAAATAATAGCACACCATTAGCCTTCGTTGAGGTCTGCAGTCGTAGTGAGAAAATGTGCCATCAATAAAAAAAATTGCTCTATCTTAAAAAAAAATATTTATGGCCCATTTTCTCTCTTATCTAGGAAATTCTCAGTACCTACCCTAAAAAACTCAGTCTCAAACTGTCTTAATATGCATAGGAATTTGCTTGCCTATGCCTCATAATATTGGACACTATCCCTCAATGATTATAATGATATTTATTTCTGTAAATTGGTTAAAAAAAAACACTTCTCGATTTCAAAATTAACACATAACATCACGCCTTGTTTCCTAAAAGGCAGAGGTGTACCCATATTACACCCACATTTTGCCAGTCATGTTTAAGTCCCATGTAACAGTTCGGAGTTTCCTGACTACTCTGAGAAAAAACTTTTTGCAAAAAAAAACAACCAACCTCCAAAAAAAAAAAACTACAAAGTGAAAAATAACTTTAATTTCGGAAGTCGGTGTCTTGGGTTTTGTGTTTTCGTTTTTTGCCACCGACTTCCGAAATTAAAGTTATTTTTCACTTTGTAGTTTTTTTTTTTTGGAGGTTGGTTGTTTTTTTTTGCAAAAAGTTTTTATTTTTCACTTTTTAGTTGTGATACTTACCCCACACACATTCAAATACCACTACCTGCTACCAGTGACAGGAACTTATCATATCATCTACATACTAAGTGCGAAAAAACTAAGTATTTTGTAGCTAACTCAAAAACTACCCAAGCAAAGTTAATAAAATTTATATGGGACCAATTTGGGAGCATACCCTTTCAAACAAAAAAAGAATTTTCAAAATCGGTCCACAAATGACGGAGAAATCGGACATACATAAAAAAAAAAAAAAAAAAACAAACATACGCGTCGAACATATAACCTCCTCCTTTTTGGAAGTCGGTTAAAAAAGACCGAAACAAACTCAGAGAACTCAATGACCTAGATACAATGAATAGTACACAACAGTTTCCCCTTACTAAATTATAGGGGTGATTTCTTATAATTTGGTCTGCATTTAAAATGTTTTGGAAGCATACTATCAGCTTGGTTCAATATATTACGGTGGTGGGAACTTATCTTGCATTTAGCATTGCTGTTAATTCAAGTAAATCCTTACCCTACATATTATAAAAACAAAGTCTCCCGCCGCGTCTGTCTGTCTGTCTGAACGTGATAAACTCTAGAACTACGTAACGGATTTTCAAATGGTTTTCACCAATGGACGGAGTGATTCATGGTTTTGTGTAAATTGGCTGAAATTTGACGATTATTGTTGAAGATGTCGGTAAAAATCATGCCGACTGGGAGCTTTATTGGCGTGCGCCGCGGTAATCATAAAAGTTACATAAAATTTATGTTCTACAGTATTGTTCATCTTAAAAAGTTCAACAAAAAAGTCCGTGATGCATGATGCATGTCTATCTTCTAAGGATGAACCACAATAACCATTTTATCTTTCAGAATTTGATAAAAATTTCATTGTTATTTCTGAAGCTATTTTGATTGGTATTTTAATCCTTATCCAATAAAATATGTTATTTAAATTGGGCATTTAATTTAGATTAAAATGTGTCTTGACATCATATCATTTAAATGAATAGTTTAAAAGATCACAGTTCGTTTTTTTTTACGCGATATGAAGATATAAAGAGATTTTATCAAATTTCAAGCGGTGTTTCTTTCGAATACACAGCTCCCTCTGAATACAAAACGATGGACTATAGAGAACAAAATTTGTTCATTTTGTTATAAAACCCCAGCAAAATCTAGAATATCTCAAAAACTATAAGATGAACTTTTGCTATTGGTATACATTTACAACTCATCAAAAGCTATCTTTCCAGGCTAAATGCCTATTTTAGGGTTCCGTAGGTTACAAGGAACCCTTATAGTTTCGTCATGTCCGTCCGTCTGTCTGTCTGTCCGTCCGCGGTCTTGCTCCGAGACCCTTAGTACTAGAAAGCTGTAATTTGGCATGGGTGTATATATTAATTACGCCGATAAACTGGTAAAATAAAAATAAGAAAAAAAAATTTAAGGTGCCTCCCCTACACGTAAAGTGGGGATGTTTTTTTTTCTGTCCCATTGTGTGGGGTATCATTGGAAAGGTCCTTCAAAAACATTATGAGGATGTGAAAACCATTTTTGGATTCAGGGATCCGTTTGCGAAATATTAAGCTTTAAAGTGTTTTGTTAGAGTCAAGTGTCCGTCCCCCCCCCCCCCTGCCGGCTAAATGGTTGATTTTGGATGTGTGAAAAAAATCACAGCAGTAGTTTATATAACGAAATTAAAAGGAAAACTATCACAGCTAAGTAGGCTCTACAGGTTAATGAGTAATAATCAACCAACTTAACTGCAGCAGTTGCAAAAACATGTTTTCCCATACATTCCGTATGGGAGAACATCTTTTACAACTACAAAGTTAAGTTTGTTTTTGGGATAAATTATTCATCCCAACTACGGAACCCTTCATTGTGCTTGGGCCGACACGCACTTGGCCGGTTTTGAAAAACATTTTGCTGGGGTAACGTTACTCCAGCAAAATCAGTTTTTCTCGAATAACTTCGAAAATACAACTTGAACAAATTTTGCTATACTTGAACAAATTGCAACTAACTCTGAGCTAATTATCTGTAATACTCTCATTTCTCTAAGGCGCAACATTTTGCTGGGGTTACGCATACCACAGATTACGCGTAACTACATAAATAAGGTTGACGGCAACGCGGGCGCAGCGGTATTAGTCAATGACCTTTCCTCAGCTACTAGGTATATAATCCCGGTAGTACGTTCCCGTGGGCCCCCGACCCTTGCTCGAAAACGAGGTGCCAGCAGTTGTTGCAGCTGTGCACGTAGCTTTAAATTCCCCGTCTAGTAATCATGATCAAAACCTTGATCCAGCCCATCCCATCTTTGATGTCCTCCCTCCGGTAAACGCCCTAAGCCGAGGTTCGTACCCCACAGGGGGTGCCCTTAGCGAGCGTTCGCCTAGTTTTAATTAGCTTAGTTGAATAACCCCTGGCTGGAGGTTTTAAGTGTAGCAGCTTAAGACAACCACAGAATTGACCGGTTAAATATTCATGACCTCAGAGATCATCTATGAGATGCCCTAACGAAAAAAAATAATAATCCCATGGGATATTTTTCGACATCCACGCGGGCGAAGTCGCGAGCAAAAGCTAGTACTATATAATTCTTCTGCATGATTCCCAGCAGCTATGAATTTTGGTAAAGCCAACATCTTCCTATTTTCTAATCAGCAAACGCCCTAATTGCGTAACACACGATCAATCACGATCTGTTTCATTTTGACAGTTCAACAACATTCATTGCGTTATTTACGTTGTTGAGCAGACAATTTTTTCCAACATAATGAAGCAATGGATTAGCAATATCCTTCAAAATGATTCATATTATGATTGATCGTGTGTTACGCAATTAAGGTGCAGTACTTTTATAGTTTTAGATCTACAGTAAATTAGTTAACATCTTATTGTTTGGTTCTTTTCTATACTAAATGGAATGAAATGTAAAACTTTTGTTAATAGTAGTTCAAATTACCCATTTTATTTATATACATAGCATTTTTTTTTTACTGGGCTTTCCATGATTCATTAATTTTTAATTAGTCATTATCAACAGAAAGGTAAAAGACAAGTTATTAAAAATATGATTCGCATACTCAATTTTACTATATCAATTCCAGGATGCAGTACAAGCAAAGAAAGCTGAAGAAGAACGTCTCATCAAAGAAGCTCAACTTGCCAAGCAGAAGGCCGACGAGGCGGAGCGCGCGCGCATCGAGGTGGCGCGCGCTGAGCGCGAGCAGCAGAAGAAGAACCTGCGCAAGGAGAAGAAAGCGCTGCGAGACATCTGCAAAGCAAACAACTACTACTCCAACACTGAAGATGAAACCGTCTCTCATATGGCCGCTGTAGAAAAAATCTGTGAAATGTTGAAAGTGGTAGAAATACAAGATTTTGTAAAACAACTAGAAAGCAAAGGCAGAGATGCTTTCATTAGAACTGTCAAAGAAACTGAAGACAAATTAGAAGAAGAGAGAAAAGCTATATTCGATAATAAGAGAGTAGAAGAGCAAAAGGCTAAAAAGGAATCTGCACTTAAACAGCCCATTGAGTGGAGCGTTGAGATGACACAACTTCTAATTAAAGCTGTCAATTTATTCCCAGCGGGCACCAACCAGAGGTGGGAAGTGGTTGCTAACTTCTTAAATCAACATGGTACATTTACTGATGAAAGAAGGTTCATAGCAAAAGATGTTTTGAACAAAGCTAAAGACTTGCAAAGCGCAGATTTTTCAAAGAGCAGTCTCAAGAAAGCTGCCAACGAAGAAGCATTTGACCAGTTTGAAAAGGAGAAGAAGAAAGGATATAACCACATTGATGAAAGTGGAATATCGAAGAGTGATAATCCTGTGAAAGTTGTAAACGGAACAGCCACGCCGAAACCTGAAGAGGTTGGCAAACCAGATGACAAGGCTTGGACGAAAACTGAACAAGAACTACTCGAACAGGCCATCAAGACGTTCCCAGTTAGCACCCAGGAGCGCTGGGACAAGATAGCAGACTGTATACCGAACCGCACGAAAAAAGACTGCATGAAACGATACAAGGAGTTAGTTGAATTAGTTAAAGCAAAGAAGCAAGCCGCCAACCTCGCGAAATAACATACGACACTGCTAGTTCTGTATCAAATTGTTTACCATCTGCCACCAAGTTAATGACCAAAGTAGATAAATATGGGTATTGTAAATTATATTTACATTGGTAAAGTTACACTGTTGGCTCGTGACAAAGACGTTTATTCAAAAAACTGTAAAGAATATTGTAATTAATGCTTCATGAATTAGTAATTATGAAATAAATTACGGTTTTCATTTCAAAGAAATTGTAATGCATGTTTTGATTACTAAAAGTACCCTAAAATTTGGTTTGATCAATCATTCAATACTTCAAAATCATTTGTTTTTATCCTTCTACCGCTACGAATTAAGATTGTGTTATAAATACTCAAATTCATATCACTTTATTATTTTACTTAGTCGTATGTACCTAGATGGTTTGTGATATTCAATTTAGAAGACAAAATCTATGTATTGGACATTTTAATACGAAGCTTGGCTTAGCAATTTTCTATGATTAATAGCGTGGCGGTTAAAAGGTAACCCCTTAATATTTATTACTAAATAAAAAAAATAAGCTGACCGATTCATTGATCGAACTTAAAATGATAATAATCGAAAGCAACATTCGCTCTACATTACATCTAAATGTTGTAAGTAGCAAATATTCTGTATTGCAATGTTAATCACCGGCGACTGGTTGAGGTTCGCGTGTCCGTCGCGGTCCCGTGCTCTCAAATGACACGGTCACTTAGTACTCTGCTGGCCACAATCAGCATACCTGTCGCGCCACTGCGAGGAAGCGGGAATGCACCTTCCTTCACATACTCATTGTACATAGAGTCGCTTGATAAAATGTACCTGCCCTTGACAATGTTCAAGCAAGTGAAAACAGTTCTCGTTACGTTTAGAACGTTTGTAAGATATAGGAACCGATTATTATTTTAGTTACATCAGTTTACAAACAAGAACAATGTATTTTACCAGTGATTTACTTACTGCTTTCGTGTAGCGTGTTATGTTTTATGTTGGACGACCGGCAATTTAGAGATCTGATGCACGGATAACGATTGTTATCAACTAAATTGTCTATAATTATAATCGTTCATCTAAATACTAATTGACAGTATGTGAACTGATGCGATAAAATAATACTCTCCACAGTGGTTTAGTTTTCTAAGCAGTTGTATTTTCATACGATTCACAGAAATGTGTAGTGATCTTTACCCGCAAGCATCCCTTTTCCATGCTTAGAGCACTTTTCCCGCCATCAGTAATGTTTGTATGTATGGCAACATGTCCGTTTATAGACACAACAAACGATCATCTTGTGTCATATTTTTATATTTATTTGTTTATTGTGATGATGAATATAGTCAATTTAAAAATTTATATGTTTATTTTTTTTGTATCCTGCAGATATGTGACCATGTCGTGAGGAAAGTTTTGAGTAGGAATGTTGATAGCTAGAAGTCCAGGAAGACCAAAGAAACCATAGATGGACTGTGTGATAGATGGTATGACTAGAATGGTGAGTCACAAGTTAGCAAAGGTGTCAAATGTGTTGATTTCATGAAATTATGACATTTGACACCTTTGCTAACTTATGGAGTTGTATTGCTGATTGTAAGGATTATAATTGAGTAAAGCCATATTATTACGGCCGCGAATAATATTTTAATCAATATAAAACCTGACACTGACCTGCAAAATGCAAAAACTTAAGAAAATTTGAATTTCGCGGGCTACCCTGACGCTTCCCCCGCTACTAAACGCCAAAACATACTGTGATGCTCGACTCGGGCCACACCAACGGGAAACGCCGTTAATTATCACGATGATAGACCTTAACCCGTCGGAATAAAGTCTATCATCGCGATAATCAACGGCGTTTCCCGTTGGTGTGGCCCCAGCATTAGAAGTTTAATCTGCCGTCAAAATTGTATTCAGTTTTCTGATTTAGAAAACTAGTATTAACCGACTCACGTTGCTGTCTGCTGACCATACGCACCGTAGGAGTCAACCACAAAACAGCAGGATTGTGACGGCAGTATCACCGATGATACATGACTTAGCTTTTAACTTGATTTCAGCAGGATGACGTCTACTTGCCTGAACCTGATGAAAAGCAGTCCCACAGGGGAACATGTCTTCGGAAAAGGTTGATGATTACAGATAGGTTATGTGCCTGTTGTGTCCCACTGTAGGGCAAAGGCCCCTTCAGTCTTTCTATTTTGCAGTGGGTTGGGTACTTCATAAAAACTTCTTTTTTTTGTAAAAAGTTTTTGTTTTTCACTTTTTAGTTGTGGTACCTACCCCACACAAATTCGAATACCACTACCTGCTATGTAAATAACAGTGACAGGAAGTTATCATATCATCTACATACTAAGTGGGAAAAAATACGTGTTATTGAAGCTAACTCAAAAACTGCCCAAGCAAAGTTAATAAAATTTATATGGGACCACCTCTGAAGTATAATCTACCAAACAAAAAAGAATCATCAAAATCTATTCATAAATTGGCGGAGTAATCGCGTAAAAAAGATACAAAAAAAAAAAAAAAATTGTCGAATTGAGAACCTCTCTCTCCTCTCTCCTTTTGGAAGTCGGTAAAAAATATGAAAATATACAAACTGTAATTGACGTATTTTTGAAGTGAAAACTTCTTTAGGCGCGTTGAGCGATATTTAATAACAGAGGGTAAACTTATGGATTCGCGTAGTGCTGGGCTATAGATACTCATATAGTCTGGATTTGTGCCCGGTTGATGGCAATAGGCTCGCCCCCTGTTACATGCAGTCCCGGATCAACATTTTTTTAACGCATCCCGCGTTAAAATTTTGGCAATTGTATCGATCGATAATGCCCAATTCAACAGGGGCGCCAAAACAGTTGTATAAAAGAAAAAAAAATAGAAAGATTACAAATGAGCTGCGCGTCTCATTTATTGCAAAGTTGCTGTGTGCTGAGTGGTGCACTTGTCTGCTACCTACGCTTGAATTTGTCACATAACTGGCGCACTGTGGGTGTAGGTACTATAAAATAGGTACACCTCTGCTCTGCCTATCCCTTTCGGGTATACAGGCGTGATGTTATGTTATGTTTCTTTTTGTGGGGATACAGGGCAACAAAATGATGATGAATATTGTATAAACCAGTTTTAAGTTTTCACTTCACTGTCGCAGACGTCGCAGTCCCCATGACTGCCTATTTTTATACACAGACGAATACAGCCCTGCCTTCCCAATCCCATCTCTTCTTGACTTCATCCACGTCTTGCTTGGGCGATTACAACAGCGACATCTATGGTAAGCCGCGAGTACAAAATAATGCGCCTACTTATTTAAAGAAACGAAACGGTTTAATTACCTATGTAATTTATAGAGTGCACCATTCGGGCATCAATATTATTTTAAACAAGTTATAAATAGATAGGAAATTATAATCCCACTAAGGTCAAGGGCCCGGTAACGAACGAGTCGTCATTACAAGAATTACTAGCTGTTGTGCATTTCCGAAGCGGAGCATTTAGAGGCCGACTCAAGGTCACTGGCCGGCAGGTGCTCTTACAATGTACTTGTTATTATGTATTTATTCCATACACGGTGAACTCTGTTATAGCGTAGAACGCCAAGGCCGATCGATACATTGTTGGCTATGAGAAATTAATATTATTTTAAAGATTTTACCATCAGAAATAAAATTATAATCACATTGTTTATAAAACTTGGTGTAGGAAGTACTGTTATAGTTTGTAGCACGTATTTGCATGGAAGATTTTCATGCATACTTAGATATAAAAGCGGACTTGCTAAGATAAGCAAAAAGTTATTTTCTTGGTAGTAACTAGTAGGTACTTACCCTTCCTCCTTCCTCTATTATAATTATAATAGGCGATGACTAAGCTTGTGATTTCTCATTACCTACCATAGTACTTACCTACACGTATTGTTGGCAGGAAATTTTAGCTAAGTCAGAAAAATACTTTCTCCGGTCTCTAATGTGACGTAACTAACTAAATCGAATAGGTATGTAAGAGTATTTTCTCAGTAATCAGGTAGCCGTTACTAATTTTATATTATGAAATATTTTGTCTCGCAGTTGATCTAGAGTGTCGTCTGATTTTAACTCCATACCTAGGTAGGTATGGAGCATCAGTATTCAGCACTCACCTCTCACCTTCCCCTCAATGCGATTTTTTTTCTTAGCCATTATTGTCCCACTGCTGGGCAAAGGCCTCCCTACTCTCTTTCCACCTCTCCCTGTCCAGAGCTTCCAAGGACCAATCTTTCTTAAAGGAGTCCAGCTCATCCTGCCATCACCGTCTGGGCCTCCAACCGCGATGTCGTTTGCCTCAATGCGATTAGCTGTCAAAAATTGCATGTCTTTTGGTGATTGTTGACACCTACCCTACCTAGTTATCGGTACCTACCATAAAAATATACCTAGTTACTCCAAATTGGGGTAGGTACATAAATAGGTATTCAGCACTAGACAATTAGCTTATTGAGCACTAGCAATATTTTTTTTTGTGTCAAGATTACAAAGGTGGTTTGCAAATGATGCTGATGCAGCTATATCATTAGGGGCACCATCATTGCCTAGGGAAGAGCAACGGAACCCATGCCCTCCAAATCGGAACACAGCAATTCTGCTTGGCGATTGCGCTTGCACAAAAGAATAAAAATAGCAATAGGAAAATATTTTTAGAAGCTTTTGAGAGGGTAGGTAGTGCAACGGGTGAAATTAGGTTTAGGTAGAACAATTTTTTTTTAAAGTTGGATTTTCGGAAGCCATTGGTAATCATTGCGCTTGCGCCGCAGTTTTTTATTGTTTTCAAAAAAATCCCAATGGAGTTCGCCGACGTTCGCACGGACGTAATAAAATCGCAGCGGGATTTTATCGCGCACTGGATTTTTAACTCTCGGTGTTAAACCGAGCGTTGAGAATTCAACAGGGGGCATCTCAGCGCGTCGAAAAAACACATTGTTGGATTTTCAACTCTTGGTGCTAAACAGAGCGCTGAAAGTCCAATGTACGAAAAAATCCCGCCGCGATTTTATTACGTCCGTGCGAACGTCGGCTTAATGAAGCATTCCATTTTTAAATAGATCGATAAAATAAGCGATGTGTATGTATTTGTGTCAGATTGCATTTCAATATTCCTTTATGTAGCCAGTTTTGGGCATGCGCGGAGTGTGCCAGACATGCATCAGTGACCACACTCGGAATAGAAACGACATGAAATTGAAAACATTATTTTCTGAGGATGTAGAACATCCTCAGAAAATAATGTTTTCAATTTGTAAAATAATGTTTATTGAATAAGTATTGTGGAATTATCTGATTAAGGAACGGGAAGGTGTTGGTTTGTTTAACCGTAGAATAATAACTAAATATTGTTTGTTATTGAAATTGGTAAGGTCGTTCACCTGCTCCGAAATCAGAAAAAAAAAACAAGATTTTCGAAAGTAGGAAATAGAACTTTCGAGTAAACAAAAAGAATTTATTTCTTACTCCGCTTGCGAGAATGGATTTCAAAACCAAAACGCGCTGGAAGTTTGCGGTTCGACCACTTGAAGGGTTTCATCTATAGGGTTTTACATACTAATATTATAAAGAGGAAAGATTTGAATTTTTGTATGTTTGAATGTAACGAATAAACTTAAAAACTACTGGACCGATTTGAAAAATTCTTCAGCAATGGATAGCTACATTATCAGCGAGTAACATAGGCTATATTTTATCCCTGTACTCCTACGGGAACGGGAACTACGCGGGTGAAATCGCGTGACGTCCGCTAGTAAAAAATAAAAGTGTAGGCGAAACATCCATGCCTTCGACAGATAGGCACATAAAATTCGTTGGCAACGACGATCTCATCCGCCCACCGCTATTACGAGCCGATTAGCCATGAAATAACACCACATATCCTGTTACGAAACAGAGGACGAGTTTATTCAGATAAAAAATTATCATAAACATACATTGACTGAAATCCAAATAAGTGCCACTAATATACTATAAAATGTAAGTATGTATGCTAATTTATAAGCGGTTGCGATGTAACCTACCCATATAGTTTTCAATTTAGATAAGGAGCCCGAAAATTGACTTCAACATAGTCGCTAGGCCAAACTGGCGTACTTGTTATCAGAGGGGCAACTCCCGAATTTGTAAGAACGTTCGAATTCTATGATTCTAATCTGTCTCAATCTATCAAAAGTACCTAAAAAGGTACATTTTCATTTAGTTTTGTAAAAATTTTGACATTGATTGTAGCTGAGGATTGCGACTAGATTTTGAACGTTTTGAATTACTTACGGGAATTGGCCTTCTGATCTTTCCAGTGGTATAGTTTGACCAATACCGCTGTACCGCGCCTTAGGAAGGCGCGCGGCGAGACGGGGGAGCAGTGCAGGCCGCTAATTCGTCAAAGCTCTCGGCGCACGGCGTCCCGCCCGCCGCTCATTGGTCAACACTGCTCCCCGCCTCGCCGCGTATTCCTAAGGCGCGGTACAGCGGTATTGGTCAAACTATAGCAAGATCACGGTTTAAAAAAAATCGCTTTGTAATATTATGAATTAGCATACATTTTTGTCTTTTTAAACTCAGTTACATCTAGTATTAGCTTACATTCAAGATACTGCTTTAACTGCAGCTAAAAGCATTTATTCGCTGTTACTTTGAACCGTTCGAGAAAATTATTGAAGTGTAGGATTTCTAATCGTAATCCGTCGGTATTGTAGTACAGTAATATCGTATGTATTGGTAATATCTTTGAGAGAAGTCGCGTCGTTATCCACAAGTGTGTAGTTTCAATGTCTAGGAAATGGCGCAAAGACTAACAAGGAAGATATTCATAATAGCTTGCAAGTACATACGTCTATTAATTACTCTGCAACCCTGAAGCACAGATTACCTGAAGTGCATTTTGAATCATGCCTGTTCAATGAAAAAGTGGATACCTATTAGATTACTTAGTTTAAACAACTGGATACTTACATCATTATTCGTCAAACAAGTCGTTTGTTATAATTATAAATATTATGAATTAGCTTTGAATGCAATGAGCGGATGCAGACAAATTCCGTTGGGGCCGAAACTGATCAAATATCACGCTTTTCAGTAGCAACGAATAAATACCACCTCTAACTGCGTCGATGTTCACTATTCTATGTGTTTAAATACTCATTATAATTAACATTAAAAAGATTATAAATATTTGAGTTTGGTTCAGTTCCACTAAGGCACGATCAAGGCCATACATTGCGATTAAAGCTTACTCTTATTTAAGTACATAATTATTACATTTAAATTATTATTTTACTTATAAACGTTATTATTTTATAAATATTATTAAGTCTTTCTTATTTTTACAAAATAGATGAGATTCTTTAGAAAAAGCGGTAAGTATAATATTGAACAGTTGCCATTATTGAGCTTGTTTTTAAAACATTGATGTACACTAGTAGGTATATCATTAAATATTATTTGATATCTGAATCTAATAAAGCATCAGTATTACAGTTATGATGAATTAACGTTTATAAGTACCTACCTATATTCTTACAAATATCTTAAACATTTACGTTTACGTAGTCAGCAATAGGCACGCATTGTTCAAAAGCGATCATCTCATTAACTTTCAATGGAAATTAATAAACATTGCGCTTAAAGTAGGTACATATCTTCAAATACTTCAGTATTCATATTTGAAAATATTTCAAAACTCCAATCGATTCTACAGAAGATAATCGCTTTTGAATAACTTTACCCGATAGTGCAATCTACGAAGACGCGCCCCACTCCGCTCCGCGCCGTACTAGAGTTCAGCTTATAGTAGGTACAGTCATCGCAGAGTGGGGCGCGTCTTCGTAGATTGCACTATCTCCTACTACTACCTACCAACAAACTTTGAATGTGACTGTACTTAAATATTTCACAGTATTTGATAGCAATAAAAGATTCCAAAAAACATACTTGGATGGAATACTATATCAAGTAAAAAAGATAATCAAAAAAAAAAGTAATACAGATGCATGGAATACCAACACTATTAATTTATCAACTATTGTCCATTACCATTATTGTATGAATGACCTGCATTATAATGTGATGTGACTCGCAACATGCTTTGAATGTCATCTTTACGCTAGAGAAAGTCACTGTGAAAGCAATTAATTTCTAACGCACTTTTGCATATGCGAATAATCTCTTATCTTAATAACAAAAATATTTATGAGAAAATTAAAATAATATGAATAATTTGTGAAATAAATTCTTCATGAAGCACCAAATGGGCACCAAAATTATTATCGTAATAAATGGTCGTTTTAAAATCAGTCTTAAAATTTAGCAGAGATTAAGTACAAAATTGAGGTCATTTTTCGCCAAAATAACGGAAGTATCAAGACGCAGTATGTTCGCCACGATACCTACTACTTTCATTATAAAACTTTTTAGACTTCTATTTATTCATATTAAAAACATGAATTCTTCATTATGATGTCATGACATTTTGAGCACAATGTAGGTACCTAATTACCTACCTAATAATAGGCGCGTTAGTTATCTACGTATTTTTTACATTCTTTAGCCTTTTTTTTCATATAATTCTTATTATTATCAACTTATCATAGAGAGACAGCAGCTGCTGACATGTATAAACATTTATGCACAAACGCGGACACTGGCGGTGGATCACTTTTCACCCTTATGCCATGAGTTATAAGGTTGAAAGTGGTGTACCACTGGTGTCCACGATGGTACCTATATTTGTGTTGGTCATACAACAAAAAATAAAATAAAATGGAATGTTTCTACATATTAACTTATATCTAGATAAAGGCACACACTGACCTTAGCTTAAAATGGCTCATTGGTTTCTGCAGGTACTTTCTGCATGTGCTCTGCAATATCATCCATGTTTAAGTACTTTGATTCACCTTATTGGTATCTGGACACAAGTGATTCATGGGCCTGTACCAATTTGATCTTAAGCAGAATTTCGTTTTTAAGATTTACTTGTCTGGTAGACATGGACCAAGATACTCATAGATCAATAAAAACTTGTATTTACTGATGTCGAAAATTTGAAACAGTTTTGAAAACAAAGCATTGCAATATTATTGTCACTTGAATGTCTTTTAGGATAGTTTTGAATGGTGACTGCAAAGACCTTCACTTCAAAATAATAAGTTTATCTTGAGAGGCAGTACCTACAAGTATTATCACAACTTTTGAATACAGTACATGAGTAGGAGGAAGACTATTTGAGATTATCTGAATAGTAATTACTAAAGTACTTAAGAAAGAGGTAATAGCTTTCCATTTCTGACTGATTTAAGTGCCGAGCTTGACTTATATCAGGATGATATTGCAGAGTTTAGAGTAAAAGAATAAATAATCATTAATTCTAAGAAAAAAATATCAAAAATTCTTCATAAAAAACTGCCAACATGGCCTTATCTCTATAATTAAAAATGTTAAAAATCCTTGGAAAAATATCTTGAAAATTGCTGTTTTCATTCATCAACTCTAGAATACTTTATAACACTTTTTTGAGCTGGATTATACACAATAACCCCATATAATACGAACACATAGAAGCTAGCTACCACTCAGATCACTTCACTCATCACCACCACCTGCAGCTTAGCTTAAAACAGATCAATTAATTCACTAATCTTTGCAAGGCCAACAATTTCTTTCTCACAAAAACACTGTCAAACTCTTTCACTGTATTTTGCATCCTTTTCTTTTCTTGTTAATATCAGCTTGCTTGCTCTTCTTCTTAGCAAGACCTTCAGCAGTTATATCAGATATTACAGACAGTCTCTTACTGGAGTCATGTCTATCCTGTCCCACATGCGGAGGGCTTACATCAGGCGGGTATGTACAACTGTACAAATTGTTGTTCTCACTGTAGCTATGAGGCATGTTCGGCGGAGGGATGCTTTCAGGCACCAAGTGGTCTGTGGGGTAGTGTGATGCCGGCCTAATGCTCACTGGGTCTGGGAAACGAGGCTTCTTGCTAATTGTTGGCGGAGGAGGAGGCTGTCGGTGTTGCAAGGAACTGTAATTGCTTGGTACCCTTTTATCATCAAAGGATCTTGAGTGAGCATGAGATAAATTGCTGCCTGAAGTTCCAGCTTCAAATTGTTGAGCATAATACTGGTTTGACGTCTCCAAGGACTGCAAGGCACTGGCTTTGGATTGAATGGATTCTTTTTCAAAAGGTTCAACATAATGCAAATCGGAGTCAACTGATTTGCACAGTCTGAGTCGGTTTTCACGGATCATATCTCGAGGATTACTGTAAGCATCACATAATGTTGTCTGCGGAGTGGGAGGTTCACTTTCTAGCTGCGGTGGTTGTTGTTGGGCTGCCATTCTTTGCTGTTTTTTCAGTAGGGCCTTCTGCCTTGCCTTCTCCTTGGCTCTTTGTAGTTTCTTATATTCTCTCTCTTGCAACAATCTTGCTAGTTCACCATCTTGAGCTTCTACAGCACATCTCATATCAGCTAGCAGGGCATCCTGGTTGTTGTCCTCATGACTTAGTTCTCTAGCAAGTCTTGCATCTTTCTCTTCTTGTTCCAATCGTCTTTTCATATCTTCAAGTTCAGTAGGAGAGAGACCTAGCTCTTCAGGATTGAGATCCTCGTTTGGAACATTAGCGACAGGCTGGAGCGCTGGGAGAGCTGGGGGCACGGCGCGTGAGGAACTGGGTTGTTGCAGCATGTCAGTGCCTCGCTGGCGACGTTGCCTGCGCAGGTTGATCTCGGCCATTTCTCTGGCGATCTCTGCGTCGATGTCAGCCTGTCGGCGGCGTGTGAGCTCGTGCAGGTGCACCTCGTGCTCGATGTCGCGCTGCTCGTTCAGCGCTATGGGGAAGTCCTCGCGGATCTGCTGGTTGCGATATCTATTTTCGCAGAGGTGTGAGGATATCTCGCGGTCCTGCAAGCGGTGCGCTAGCGCTCCGTCAGTGCGCACGAGCCACTGCTCGCGCAGATCCGTCACGTGTCCAAACTTGGGCATTGTGTCGCTCGCCTGGTACCCGGCCATCGCTGGTGCGCGACGGTAGAAAGTATAGTATACTCCGGACTTTCCAAATAATGTCGCCTAAATACAACACACAAAGTAAACACGGAGTTACGTTAGCGTAACGTAATACCAGTTTATTGTGTATTAGCACGACACAAGTGGCATGGTGACGGCACCGGCCTCAGATCGAAACCACCATTCATAACACAGCACAAACCTTTCACGTCGACTTTCTTCGCATTCCGTGAGAATCTGTGATGAACTTTTTACGTTTTCCCTGTGAACTCCGCGTGAACAATGGTCGGCAATGTTTGATAATCTACATAATGAATCGCACCAAGCACTCCTCAGTCATTCATCCCTCCTCAACAAATAAATTTTACGTGAATCGAAAAAAATACAATGACAGACACGCATGACATGCATGACAGATTGACAGCACCGACCTGACCACAGAGTACATTATGACAGTATTGCCAACTCCAAAAGTTCAAATTATCGAGATCCCACGTTGAAATTATCGTTTTTTGGGCAAAATTATCGTACAGACGCCAGCACATCAAGCTACCCGAAACTGTCAAAATTTCCCAATCAAATTTCAACTTTAACTTTCAGAAATAAAGTTGAAAATCTATTAAATAAATTTGACAGATTGTAGTAGCTTGATGTGCTGGCGTCTGTACAAAAAAAAATCCAAATAAAAAAAAAAACGTAAGTCGGCCAGCAAAAAACAATGAATACTCCATTTTAAATAAAATTAGATATTTAAACAAACCTTTTTACAGTTCTTTCAACCAGATTTGACTTCTATAGTGTAGGCATAAGGATGGCATTAAAAGCAAAAAAATGGTTATAATACCAACTGTTTACTGTAGCTGCCATTTGTCATGCCACCAATACAATAGAAGTCAAAATCGGTTGAATGGACTGTTAAAAAGGTTTGTTTATATGTCTATTCTTATTTCAAATGGAGTATAGAGTCAAAGGGGAAGTATATAATTATGCCAAGTTTCACCACTAATGGCGCTAGGAGCACAAACCGTAAACATGTTTTGTCATCGTTTTTAGTTGATATTTTTGTGTTTTCACTGTAAAATAAAAATAAAAACTAGAGAGCGAAAGAGAGAGAGATACTTGTTGATGTTGACATAATTGATATTGACATTTTTTTGTTTCTTTTCTGCGTTTAATTTTGTCTGATAAATACATTTTGTTAATGGAACTTGTTTTTTCAGCAAATCGCAAAATTATCGTACATTAGACATTCATTATCGTACATCGTACCATAGGCCAAATTATCGTACGCCCCCATAATTATCGTACGGGTTGGCAACACTGTTATGACCTGACCACAGTTACTCTGTGTGACCATCTCATAAATGACGAATCTGCCACAGACTGGGCAAAAAATCTGCCAAAATCTGCCACACTTGGCGCTAAAAATGCCAAAAATATGCCTTTATGGAAACGGAAAAAAATACACACGAATTCAATGAAATTTCTTTAAACCAGTGGTGACCTAAGAATTGTTGGGGCGGCAAATGCATTTATTCATAATCATTTATTAGCTATCATTTCTCGTTTAAACCACATGTGAGTACAGTAATAGCGCTCGCGCTATTAGAGTTGTCGATTCCCAAGGAGTCTGTCTAATGAAAGCTAACAGTGATTTTTTCACGTTTTCATAAATTGACAACACTGCTGCATGCAAGTGTCACCTGTTGTCAGTTGTTGTTTTTAGGGTTCCGTATCCAAATGGCAAAAAACGGATCCCTTATGGATTCGTCATATCTGTCTGTCCGTCCGTATGTCACAGCCACTTTTATCAGAAACCATAAGAGCTATGCTGTTGAAACTTGGTAAGTAGATGTATTCTGTGAACCGCATTAAGATTTTCACACAAAAATAGAAAAAAAAAACAATAAATTTTGGGGGTTCCCCATACTTAGAACTGAAACTCAAAAAAATATTTCATCAAACCCATACGTGTGGGGTATCTATGGATAGGTCTTCAAAAATGATATTGAGGTTTCTAACATTATTTTTTTCTCAACTGAATAGTTTGCGCGAGAGACACTTCCAAAGTGGTAAAATGTGTCCCCCCCCCCCTGTAACTTCTAAAATAAGAGAATGAGAAAACTAAAAAAAATATGATGTACATTACCACGTAAACTTCCACCGAAAATTGTTTTGAACGAGATCTAGTAAGTAGTTTTTTTTAATACGTCATAAATCGTAAACCAAAAATACACTATTATTAAAACATCGATCAAAGTTACAACGAACTACAAGAACTTTTATATTATGTTTCTTGCTGCTACGGAACCCTTCATGGGCGAGTCCGACTCGCACTTGGCCGCTTTTTTTATCATCTTACTGTGCGTTTGCACTGGCGAAACATTTACAACGAAACATGTTGGAATCTCAATTTTCTGTCAATTTTCCATACAATGTTTAACAGACACTAGAGATTTCAACATGTTTTGTTGTGATGTTTCGCCAATACGAAAACAAATTTGTGTATATTTTATCGTATTTCAAGTAAAACAATGCCTAAAACTTTAAGGCCCAACTAGCTCGATACTTTTTGCGGCCAGAGTTTCAAATTTCGTTCTGTTCCGATTTATATCATGTAACCGCTGTAACAGCCGTAGGTAGCTTATTTTTATTTTTTCAATTGTTTTTCTTATTTTTCAAAGCCAAATCTTTTAATATTTGTGTCAATTTCATGGAAATTACTCATAAAAAATAGATTCTAATGCAAAGTAATATTTTAAGTAAAAGAAAATAATATTTTGCTTCAAGACCAATACTTCGTAGTAGGGATTCGGACCAACATGTGAAAGGGACAGCGCTATACAGTTCATATAGCGTTGTTTCTTTTCTACTATAGCAGGCAATAGACAAATCTTAGAAATAGTTCGTTCTTTCCCAGCACTAAGCAGGAATAAAACATTATTGAACGATGAAGGTCATGGTACGAATATGAGTAATGTTATTGTAAGCTTGAAACAAAACTCTCCTGAAATAAGATTGTTTCGTAAAAGATTGTGGTCGGCCCCCAGGTATGATCTTAGTAAATCAAGAGCTGTATTCCTAATTCCATAGTGTTCTATAAATTTTCAGCAGAAGTGTTTCATGGTTTACGTAATCGAACGCCTTCGAGAGGTCGCAAAAGATTCCTATGGCATCTTGTGCTTCTTCCCAGGCATTAAAAATGTTATTTATTAGGGTGACACCGGCGTCAGTGGTACAACGCCCTTTGGTGAAACCGTACTGTTGTTCATGAAAGATGGAATTTTATTAAAGTGACGTGACATTTGATTGAGCATCAACTTGTTAAACACCTTACTGAGAACTGGCAAAATTGACACAGGCCTATAATTGTTGGGTTCCTTACTATCACCGGATTTGAACAAAGGTACTACTTTACTGAGTTTCATGAGATCGGGAAAATCCAATATTATTTTTGTTTCTGAATTGGCTGCTGGCGCTGCCGCCGGTTGCTGTATTGGCTGCCGGCGCTGAGTTTGAAAAAAAAAAGCGGAAAACGGGGTTGGCAATTTGTCATATTGGAGTAGATGGGCAGGGCAGGCATAATTAAAAAAAACCGGCCAAGTGCATGTCGGACCACGCACATTGTAGGGTTCCGTAGTTGGGATGAATTTATCCCAAGAACACTTAACTTTGTAGTTGAAAAACATGTTCTCCCATACATTCTGTATGGAGAACATGTTTTTGCAACCGTAAATGTAAGTTGGTTACTCTAACAAAAATTAGCACTTTAAAAGCTTAATATTTTGCAAACGGATCCTGGACCTTGCCAATGATACCCCACACCACAGATTACATATCCCACACCAAGAGATAAAAAAAAAAAACATCACCACTACGTGTATGGGAGGTACCCTAAAAAAATGTTTTTCATAATTTTGTTTTACCGATCACAAAAATAATCAAAATATAGTAAAACACGGCAAGCGTCAAAGCTTAACAGACATTTGTATTGGAGTGTGAGTTTCTTATAACCATCTCGACTTAACGCATCGACCGCGTTCGGCGCGGCGGCGGCGGCGGCGCTCCGATTGGCTCTTCACTGGCCTTTACTGGTGAAGGGCCAATCGGAGCGCCTCTGTTTCTTGCTTAGAGTCTAAAACCACCAAGGTGAATTATTATAGTGAACATTGCTTCAGAACTGCCATCTCCTAGCTGAAGTTGGTGAAAACTTCTACGATTATAATCCAACAAAATTAAAAATCATATTTAAATTTATTTTGTACAGGGACTACATATACCTACTTTGTGATTTTGTATCATTGTACCCATTGCTACATACATACATACATAAACTCACGCCTTCTTCCCATGGGGGTAGGCAGAAACTACAGAACGCCACCTGCTACGATCCTTAAGATTGAGCACCCTTGGAGGGCATTGCCTCACAATGCCCTCCCCCCTTCGCTACGGCCCTGTTTATTAAATCTACTATTAGTGAACTATGAGCTGAAACAGAAACGTGATCTCGACTTTATGCCCACGGAGCACGAACGTAATAAAAATATCGCGGCGGGATTTTTTCGCACATTGGATTTTCTATACTTAGCACCGACAGTTATTCTTCTTTTCGTGTCGATGGTACTCTTCTTTATATATTATTTTGTATTATACTAGCGGACGTCACGTGGTTTCACCCGCGTAGTTCTCGTTCCCGTGGGAGTACGGGGATAAAATAAAGCCTATGTTACTCGCTGATAAAGTAATTTTTCAAATCGGTCCAGTAGTTTTAAGTTTATTCGTTACATATTACAAAAATACAAATCCTTCCTCTAAATAATATTATATAAATATTAATATTATATTACTATAGATGAGCCCAGTAGGTGACCACGTTGATTGCGGCATCAGTGGCATTCTTTAGGTCATCCGAGGTGCAGGTGAACGGGCACCTAGGACACACCAGCAATTGGGGTATGGTCTGATCAGAAGCACCGCTCTCGCACTGGGTGTTGTATAGTTTAGTGATCCCCCACTTCGACAAATTGTGTCTGCAACGGCCTACTTGGGTACGCAATCGATTGAGGGCTTTCCATATAGGCTACTGCAGATCAGGAGGCAAATGCTCCTGGGGTTTAACGAAGTGGTGGATGCTTCTCTTCCCACAGTTTACTTCTCTCGGTAGGTGGTTTGTTCTGGATGACCTGCGTAGAGCGTAAAAAGCTCTTACGACTTTTAAGCCTATCCGGGGTCGTTGTGTAATCGTGGAGGAGATGTTGGGAATCGGATTCTTGGTTCTTTTTTTCCAGCGCGTATGCAACATCCCTTCGTTCGGCAGTTGGTGCGATTCCTGCAAGCGGGTAGAGCTTATTTAGTGGAGTCGGTTTTGAACAGCCCAATATTATCCGGCACATCTCATTTAAGGCAATGTCTACTTGCTTGGCATGAGTGGATCGGTGCCACACTGGACACGCAAAGCCAACAGAGAAGCATAAAGACATGCCAGTTGTGCGAAGGACATCGGATACTGCTCCCCAGTTAGTAGAAATTAGGTGACGTTGCAGATTATTCCTGGTTCCGACCTTCTGCTTCGTTTTGTTGCAGTGTCTTATACGTTAGTCTATTTAGCGTTACTCTTAGGTATTTTGGGTTTGAGAAATGTTCTTCCTTAGTTCCTCGCCACGTGATGTTAAAGGCCCGGTTTGCGTATCTGTTGCGGAGATGGAATTCTCATGATTCTGTCTTGGACGGGTTCGGCCGGAGAGCATTGCTGTCGTAATATTTTTCTAGTACATCGAGTGCCAGTGACAACTTATTTTCTGCGTCGCCGATTGAGCCGCCAGAGCTAAGTCGTCCGCGGATACACGGCTACATATCAAGCTTTACATTTCCAGTATAAGCTGATCTCTCATTGTACGGAAATCCTATACAATGCGATATCAGCATCAATTGGAAATGTATAGCTTGATATGTAGCTGTGTACAAGAAGCGTTCAGTGTGTTGGGTAGTAGGCTGTTCGTTTATGTAGATGTTAAAAAGCATTGGCGCCAACACACTGCCCTGAGGAAGACCGTCCTTTTGACGTTGCCATCTACTCTTACCAGGCTGGAAACAAACCTGGAAGCGGCAGTTGAGTAGAACTTCGCTTAAAATGTTTACGAAACCCTGGTCGTAAGTAAGGGTGCTCACTTTGGCAAGTAGTCTTTTGATGTTAACTGCTGTTGTTGTGTCATAAGCTCCTGAGTATACATGTTATGTCATAAGCTGCTGAGTACACATTAATCACGCCGATACAGTGGTAAAATAAATCATGAAATTTTATTTTTTTGGGATTTTCCCCTACTCGTAAGGGCGACTAGAATCAATTCTATTTTTTGTAAATTGTTTCGTTCAAAAGTGCCTTTTATGTGCCTAATTGAAATAAAGTGCTACTTTGCAAGTGTCCCCACCCCCTTGCCAGCTAAATGGTTGGTTTTTGTGATATGTGAAAAAATTCACAGCAGTAGTAATTAAAGAAATTAAAAGGAAAACTATCACAGCTAAGTAGGCTCTACAAGTTAACGAGTAATAAATTTTCAACTACACTGTTAAGTTTGTTCTTGGGATAAATTCATCTCATCTACGGAACCCTTCATTGTGCATGGTCCGACACACACTTGGCCGGTTTACAATCGATTAATAGAACATATTTTCACATTTCCTGACTGCCTCGTTGGTCTAGTGGGCGCAAGCGCTACTGCTGAGCATGAGGTCCTGGGTTCGATTCCCAGGTCGGGCAAAGTGGTATTGGGTTTTTCTATCTGAAATTTCTCAGTAGCAGCTCGGAGTCTGGATTTGTGCCCGGTTGATGGCAATAGGCTCGCCCCCTATTACATGGGACTTAAACATAACTGGCGAAATGTGGGTGTACTTGCTACAGGGACATCTCTGCCCAACCCTTCGGGGAAACAAGGCGTTATGTTATGTTATTTTCACATTTAGCTTACATAATTCAGCATGCAAAAAATACCTTAATATATATTTTTTTATAAACACAAAAATCACATTTTAAAGAGTAGGTACCTACAATAAAAAGCTTTGAGGCATAACACTTATTTATTTCGAATATGGATTAAAAAATACACAATATTTACTATTTGCCATGGGCTTAGCCAAGGAATATGGAGCCTGCCTCTAATTATTATTACAAATTTTATTGCCGTTGCAAGCTTAGAAGATTAATTACACTAAAACGTTAGCAACGGAAAATTAAAACAGTAATTGTATCACCTTTTTTGTCTAATGATATTTTACCTGTATTTGTTCAGCACGCGGTGAGTGAGACAAGCCCCTTAGTTTTTCAGCTTCTTCGCCCTTCCTCAACTCTTGACTGGGGGACTGGGATTTTCATCGGGACAGGATTTGAATTGCTGTCCTGTGACCCGTCGTGAATTAGAACTCCTTGGACACTTGAACTCTTTATCATCAAGAATAGAGGAGCCCGAATCTAATGTTGACAAACACATTGTTTGTAAAAAAATGTTCTTGATTTAAAAATATTGTTACTGTTTTATTTGTGCTAACTCGCCTATTCTTCTCGAGAACTCGCTAAGTCCTTTTCTATTAGCAGTTATAAAATACAATTCTTCTGATATACGACATAGCCAGTTCGAAAGCCGTGGATAGCTGAAAAAATACATAGCTTAGTTATGAACCAATTATGTCATTACATTATTGGATAAATCTACTTACTTATTCCAGTTTTACTCACTTGTTACTATCTACAGGGACCAAAATGTTGAGCGTACTGACAGTAGAAGCAAATACAATGTCGCTCAGAGTTGCCCAACTGCCACCAAACCAACTTCGCTCACCTAACATATTCTCCAGATCACCGTAGGCAGTTTCAATGTCAACTCTTTGTTGTGGCATTACAAAATTACAATGCTTATATAGGATTGGATCCTGAAATCAGAAATTAAAAAGTAAAAATTATCTATCTCGTCAAAGTGACTACGATTTTGTAAATAAATATTAAAATTGTTATTAAAATTAAATGCCTGGTGGAAACAAATGTTGCTCTAAAGAATTTGTCAAATGTCGGTATTCTAATTACAGAATCTCCTACGGCCTAGTGGCCTAGTAGAGGCTGGTGGTGGTGGACTCGCAGTAAGCTTGGAGGCCCATGTGTATGACCTGTAGTTCTAGAAGAGATTTCATGCCAATCCTTCCGATCGACACAAGCTATACAAAAAAGGAGTTAATTGAAAAAATTTGAACTAACAGCAGCAGCGCGGAACCGCGGATAAATAGTTGAACTGTTGTAATGCATGTGTTGGTCCACTATAGAACGGCCTCCAGGATCTTTCGGCAACAAACGGCCAGAGTCGCAGTACCGACCAGCCAAGTACGTACAAATTGCATGACTGTAAGCAAAAAAGAAATTGGAGAGCAAACATCGTACTTAATATCCCAACTAACACTTAGGCGCTAAGACAAGAGTTATAGTAAATCTATTAGAGCGCTAACCAGATCCTAAAGTTATAAATAAGTGTAACGCATTCGGAGTTAGAGCGAGCTTATAACTCTACTATACCCCCGAAATGGGCACACTTTTTATCACCTTAAGTTGTTTAATGGCTGTAACTGTAGTTTTAGTTATCGTTATAATAGCGATAGGTAACTAAAACTACAAGGAATAAAAACGTGGCAAATAGGCGAACATTAACTCTTTTAGTGGTACAATAGAGTAAAATATCGTTTATTAACTCTTTGGGTGCTAATACGGCTGCACGTAAATGAATACTAACTCTTTAAGCGGTACAGTAGAACTACAATGTCGCTCACTATATTTTTAAGTGATAACGAAGGTGGCAAATAGGTGATTATTAACACTTTGAGCTCTAGTATACATCCACAAAGGCTATAAAAATGGCCTCAGGTGCTATCATTTTTTACATCTAAGGTTTTTTTTATGCGAGTAATGCGTATGTTAATGTGAATTTGACGAATCCAAAACGCCGCCATTTGTTTGTGAAAATGAAGTTAAAAGTTTCTTTTAGTTTCAACTTTGCTGACACAGAAGTTGACTTTTTACTGCAAAGTTAACCACACTGTAAATAAGTACATGTATTATATAATATATATATTAACAAATTATTCAAGCGCCCGATGTCTGTTGTCTATTTACTGAAAATAAATATTTTATTAGATATGGAGTAACATAAAACTTTTGTAATAATCTGATAAAACGTTGCCTATTCTAGTTTAATGTATCGTGCTAGTAATATTAGATCACAATAAAGCAAAATACTTCAATTAAACCGTGTTTTCTTATGTTTTTCTAAAAATGGTCAAATCAATTCGTAACCTAAACATGGTGGGCAAACATAAGGGATACAGAAGTGGTATTGAGCTCTATTACTCTACCTAAAGTTATATAGAAGTCAAATTAAGCACTAGAAGTTCTATGACAGCGCAAAATGTTCCTTCTGTTCGACTTTAAGTAACATAAGAGAGTTTTAACCTCTAGGCATTTGGTAGTACAAAAGAGTTTACGAGCACCATTGTAGAACTGATAGTGGTAATTATTGCTTTTGTGCAACTTTTGGTTCTTGGCGAGACTTTATTATTGCTTGCATAGTACTTTGTGGGGTTGTAGTCAATGCTTACTTCTCATTTAGATCTTTTAGTTGTAAGATAAACTTAAACCTATAACACAAGATACTTTGCCCGTATTGTAGTGTTAAAAATTGCTGCTGCATGTTTTTAACCTTTAAACTCACCCTCTGTTATCGCCCTTGTAACTCTGTGGTATAGCTTTAAGTGAAATATTTTGCTTGTCTACGCTCTTTTGTCGCCAAAAGTTGTAACTGCTGCTGCTTGTGCGCCTTTATGTCTCGTTAAGTTCTAAAACAAGCTCTAATTGACGCCTAATGTGTTAGTTGGGATATATATCTCTATTTATATAAAATTCTCGTGTTAGTTGCCATACTCCTCCGAAACAACTTGATTGATTTTTATGAAATTTTATATGTATATTTGGTAGGTCTGAAAATCGGTCGTAATCTATTTTTCTTACCCCTAAATGATAAGGATGGTCCACCCCAAACATTTATATGGCAAAACAACGTTTGCCGGGTTAGCTAGTAATATTATATTATAAGTGTGAAAGTTTGTATGTTTGGATGTTTGATACTCAATCACACAAAAACGGATGAACTGATTGGAATGAAATTTGGCACACAGTTTACAACCTGGATCAACACTTATGATACTTTCTATCCCAGTAGTACGTTCCCGTGGAATAATTTCCGACCTCAAAAAAAAAATAACAAGTAGATATCTACAAAAGTTTAGGTAAATTCATTTTAAGGCTTGTGCAGACCAGCGCGACTTGTCGCGCGACACAAAGACACCGCTCGTCGCGCGACGAGCGGTGCCTTTGTGTTGCGTCGCGTGTCGCGCTGGTCTGCACGAGCCTTTATAGGTCCTGCTGAGTCCTGTTAAGAATAATTATGGCTAATTTGTAAGTTAAAATGATATCATATAATAAAAATACGGTAGATACCTATCACATATCACAAGTTCACGGTCCTTCAAAACTGGTAAAGTTTGTAACGGATTTAGCTGCAAAAATAAAAATAAATGTCACTAAAAAATTATCACCATCTTACACAAACTCAACAAATTGAATAATTATTACTACATTAATATGACATTTATGAAAAGACCGAAAAGAGACCGAAAAGACCGAAAGCCGGTAGATTATTGCAAATTCAGATCAGAAAATCGCAAAAAAAAAATTACGTCGTTACATGGAACAAACTCAAAAAAAAACTCTGTAGGTACAAAACTAATAGATAGGTTCCTTACGGAGGTCATCTCCTTCGTTGTATGTTCTCCCTTGTCTATGTTTATGTCCACCTCCGTGATGCTGAGGTTCATGGAGTCCAACGCCATCATGACCGCCCGGCAGGCGGGACTCCTGTCAGTTTTCCATAACGTGCAGTGCCTGTGTTTTATTTGAAGGTTAATTATATGTGTATAGAAGATTGAAACTTGTTCTAAAAGGACTGGCCCCCACTAGTAAAAGACAGAATTGTGTGGAAAAGGGAGATGGAAGCTTTTGTCCTGCAATGGGACAATACATGCCGATTCCCTTGTTCATAAACTAAATTAAATTTAAGTTCAGTGCATCTTTTTCTTTCTATTTCATTATGAAAAGGACAGAAGATAAATTTAAGTTTAGTCCTGTCAAATTAATCAGCGCCTGTCACTACTTACTCCATACATGTTTATAGATAGTGCAATCCACGAAGACAGTGAGCCGAGAGAACACGAGAGCCAGTGTTGCCAACCCGTACGATAATTATGGGGGCGTACGATAATTTGACCAATGGAACGATGTACGATAATGAATGTCTAACGTAGGATAATTTTTGAGATTTGCTGAAAAAAATATTTAAAGTTCCATTAACAAATCGTATTTGTCAGACAAAATTAAAAGCCAAAAAAAAAATACCAATGTTGATTGTCAAGTATTCAACATCAACAAGTAATTATCTCTCTTTCTTTCCCTCCCCTAGTTTTTTTAATAATTTTACAGTGAAAACACAAAAATATCAACTAAAAACTATGACAAAACATGTTTACGGTTTGTGCTGCTAGCGCCACTAAAGTGAAACTTGGCATTCTTCCCCTTTGACCATGGTATAAAATTATTCATTATCTTTTGATAGCAATTTGAATGAACGTTTTACGGTTTTTTTTTTATAATTGGAGTTTTTTTTTTACGATAATTTTGCCCAAAAAACGATAATTTCGACGTTGGAACTCGATAATTTGAACTTTTGGAGTTGGCAACACTGCTCCGCGCCGTACTAGAGTTCAGCTTACCCTTACAGTACAGTAATCGCGGAGTGGGGCGCGTCTTCGTGGATTGCCCTATTTAAAGACGTGATTAAAAACTTGCCTACTAAGGCCGCATTCCGAGTTACGCTAAAAGTGATTATATCGCGTATCCGACCAAATTTAATAGTCACAAAATATAAGGGTTATTGAGTAATAATTGTGACTTTGGACTTTGGTCGGATTCGCGATATTATCACTTTTAGCGTAACACGGAATGCGGCCTAAAATTACGTCAATTTATGTCAAGGACTAACTTAAGGCCTGAAACTGCGTTAAGCGGACGTCCGCGCGGTTCCATACAAAAGTGCTCCGTTACGGGGACACGCGCGGGCTTCCGTCGCGGGGAAGCGGGTCCCGCGCTCGCGCTACGTGTCCCGCCTCCGTGCGACGGACGCCCCGCGCGGTGGCGCCACCGGTTTTGCAATGTAATCCTATACTTACAATGAGCATTCTCATTCTCTATTTTCACCAGAGCAGAGCTCGGTCGCCTAGGTACTACTTTATATATTAAGTTCTTCATTGACACGGCTGTGCATTCACACCGTTAAAATGGAACTAACAACACTGCTTAAATAAAATAATCCGTTCTCCGCGACGGGTACCCGCAACGGGGGCCGTCACGTTCCCACGGAGCCCATCCGCGTGTCCACGCGCGTAGACACCCGACACGCGACGTGTGCCCGTAGCGGGCGCCCGCTTAACGCAGTTTCAGGCCTAAAATGTATCTTCTGTCCTTTTCTTAATGAAATAGAAAGAAAAAGATGTACTGAACTTAAATTTAGTTTAGTTTGTGAACAAGGGAATCGGCACCAGTGAGTAACTTAACGATAAAATAAATCTAGTATTTTAGTATTTATTCTTTGTGTCCGGTTGATAGCAATAGGCTCGATTGCCCCTAATATTACATACCTATTATGGCACTTAGACATAACTGGCGAAATGTGAGTGTACCGTTGTACAGGTCACCGTTGTCTAACCCGTCGGGGAGAACAGGCGTCATGTTATGTAATTCTATCGATCAGGATCACGGTTATAATTATTTTTAGAAGAAGTGTAAAGCCCAGTATTCAGAGCGAAGAGTTCAGATATCTTGACAGATGATCAATGCTCAGTTTAAAAAAAATTAAAGAGGAAAAACTTACTTTAATCCTGTTTCTGTAATTCTACTTGCTGAACTCCCCATTAAATGAGATTCTTATAGAAAACTAACGATTTTGAGTAATTATATTACAAATATCAATAATTGTCTCTTTTCATTGTAAACGTTTTTTTCGAGGAACTGTCTAGCAAGTAAAGTAAGAAAACTGCCAGTTTTTTTTTTGTAAAATATTATAATTTTATGGTTGAAAGAAGGTTTTATTTGTTCCAGACATTCTTAAGCGCTGTATTCGTTCTTTGATAAAATTATGGGTGTTAGTAAAATGCCAGCTATGTTCTCAAATCTCAACCCAATAATGCAGTGTCTACTTACATACTTATTATTGGTTCTCAGTAGCAGCCCGGAGTCTGGATTTGTGCCCGGTTGATGGCAATAGGCTCGCCCCCTATTACATGGGACTTAAACATAACTGGCGAAATGTGGGTGTACCTGCTACAGGTACACCTCTGCCCAACCCTTCGGGGAAACAAGGCGTGATGTTATGTATGTTATGTATTGGTTGAGTAACTCGCGTATAAAGATTTTCAGTTTTCTAACTATGCGTTTGCACCAGAAAACATTCAACATATAGATGTTTCGAAACTTGTCACATGAAACAAATCTCATTACTTGTTTTGTTGAACTTGCGTTTGCACTACACGAAACATGTGTATGTTATATGACAGATGTCAAGATTACTTGTTATCTGTATTCGCACTGTCAAGAAGGCTTTTGACACAGTCTCTGTTCCCAAGCTCATCACGAAGTTGGAAACTATCGGTGTGCGTGGAATGCCGCTAGAAATATTTAAGGATTACCTTAAAAAACGTAAGCAATGCATTAAAATTGATATTCACCTAAGTGATGAGTTTCCCGTGTCCTATGGTGTTCCCCAGGGAGGGATCCTCTCCCCCACCCTATTTCAGATCTACGTAAATGACCTCTGTAGACTGAGTCTCCCAAATGGTAGAATTTACGCTTACGCAGATGACACAGCAATTCTTGTAGACGGAATCACTTGGGACATTGTGAAAGCAAATGCAGAGGTGGCCATGGCTAAGGTTATGATGTGGTTAAACTCGAACCTTCTTACATTGAACCTACAAAAGACTACATATATTCCCTTTGCTATACGTCGTAAGTCGTAACGCTAAACCATCCCCTTCTTTTAGTATAACTCCCCATTCCTGCACAAACTCGTCCACCCCTTGCACTTGTCCTCCGCTTGCAAGATCCGAAAGCGTTAAATACCTCGGAGTATACATAGACGACGGACTGAGATGGGACCGACAAATTGACGCTGTCACCACCAGAACTTTACGTCTTATACATATATTTAAGTCTCTTAGAGAATCCGCCGACCTAAAAACTCTTAAGATAGTGTACCTCGCACTATGCCAATCGGTGATTGGTTATTGCATAGCTACGTGGGGCGGTGCGGCTAAGACTAGATTTCTGAGGGTGGAAAGAGCACAGCGAGCTATTCTTAAAGTCATGACGAAAAAGCCCTACCGGTATCCAACAACTGAACTCTTCTCTGACTGTAAAGTACTTACGGTCCGTCAGCTTTATGTGCTTAAATCCACCCTTAGAAAACACGCGGGCCTTCCTCCCCATATGACAAACAAACGCACGTACGTTCCACCAAATATACAACATAAGACCACGTTCGCCAAACATCAATATTATATACTAAGTACCCATATCTATAAAAACTTAACAAACATCTCAATATTATAAATCTAAACTCAAATGCACTAAAATCTAAAGTAACAGAGTGGCTGGATTACTCTTACACGGAGTCTTTACTCACCTTTCTTGTATAATGCACACACACCTACACCCACACCTACACACTCACACACATACAATCACACCTACACACACACACCACTCACATACACTAACACACAACATACGATTTTACTCTATTATTACCATACAGTAGAATGACACAGTCCACTTGAATTATAAGTTTTTGTTGATTATTGACCGTAAACTACCTCTTATAATACCTAGCTTAAGAGGTAGTGAATATTATTCTTGTACAGATTTTGCAACAAACTATAAATGTATTTTCTAAACCAAATATCACACTGTATTTTCAAACTCTATATGTTTTTGGATAAATAAAGATTTTTTTTTTACACAATAGACATGTTTTGTATAGAGATTTGTCACGTTTGCGTTTGCTTTGCACTGTTGTTTGTTTATGTCAAATTATGTCTCGCAACTTGTCTATTGCTTGATGTTTTGTGTTATCCGAGTATGGTGGTAAGCATCTCGTGTTTATATCGAAACATGGAGTGATCCAAAGTAGACACGGTTAAGTTTTTTTAGAAAGTCGCGCATCCAATACCTAGGTATCTTCCTAGGCTTTTGCCATTCCAGGTATGCAATACTGGCAGCTACAAACATTAAATCGTCTTCATCGCTTGAATCAATTTTTTTAAGAACCTACTTTTTATATTGGTGCCGATTCACTTGTATACCGAATTAAACTAACTAAATTACTTTTCACTAAAATTCCTTACTTTTGGCTATGAGCATCTTCAAGCTATTCTGCAAAATAAATTCTCTAAATTTCAAAATAATTTTGACACAACTAAATCGAATTTGACGATCGCGACTCCACGTGGTAGGTACTTGTTTGCCGTACCCCGTTTTAGAGCCGGAGGCGCGCAGGGTGGCAACCTCGACGTGTTTTTAACCGACTTCCAAAAGGTATGTTTTGTATTGTATGTTTTTTACGCGATTACTCGTATTTTTTTTATAAAAAGTTTTTTTTAAGGAATTTTTTACTTATTGTGTGGAAAATATGAAAAATTATTACCTACGTGTTGAGTTCTAAGGGATCATGATTTTTATGAAGGGGGTCGAAATTTTCATTATTTTTGCGATAGGACACACCATTTTTGAGATATAAGCAGAAGAAAAAAAAGATACACTACTGTTTTAAGTCGAGATGTTGGTGTGAATTTAAAGTTCATGACAACCAATTTTATTCCACACGTTTTTAATCGCGATTAGAAATAGTCAGAAACTACTTAGTCTGTGAGTCAGAACTAGTTAAAATTTTAGGTGAAAAACGTCAAATTCAGAATAGCAAAATTGCCATTTTCACTAAATTAATCTCTCAGTGCCATCTTAGTACTCTCAAACTAAAATATAGTCAAGTTGTGTCACTTTAGTCTATTTCATAATGGGAAATTGTCGTTTGACAAGAATAAACGATAATTTGGTGATTTTTTGTCTAGTTTAGAGGCATTAATTGTAACAAGAGAATCGGCACCATTACCCTGTTAATAAACGTTGCAATATTTTTGACTTTGTTTAGTATATTTATTAGTAATTTTGCCTTCGCTACGATTTTGCCACAAATAAATCACTGTCGTGTCAACATCATTACGATTCACAGAACATAAAAGTCGGCAAATTGCAATGAAATGTCAAAACAAATCTTACAACATGTTGCTAGATTCATACAGATACATTTTGATACGAAATTGGTTTGTAAAAACGTGCGGCGAAACATGTCAAATGATAAGAAACATCAAACATGTTTCCCGTCAACAAGTTGCGTGACAATGCGAACGCGAGTCGATACATTGACAGAAAACAGAGATTTCAACATGTTGTTTCGCCAGTGCAAACGCACAGTAATTATGACAGAAAAAGTAACATTTTAAGAATTATTATTTTTGTCATTGTTTGAACTTGAGACAATAACAAGCCAAGCGGTCTCGACATGCATAATGGAAGAGGTAACAGGATCTTGAATTTGATCTGTGTGCGTTATCGACCCGTATTAATTTACAAGTATTATTTAAAAAAATTACACGCGTTGCTCTCGCCACAACCACAACTTCTTTGGGTTTCTCGCAGAACGGTAGTTTACTTAGTTGGTGCCTTGGTGGTTATAACATAATAACTGTAAAAATGGTCTTTTTTCGAGGCAACTCGTGTTTGAAACATTTTCAAAGGTACGTGTCGTTCCGAAAAGCGTATTATTAGGTAATGTAACTTTGTTTTTATTTATTAACCGACTTCCAAAAAGGAGGAGGTTCTATTATTTTTGTCTGTATGTTTTCTTTTTATAAGTAGGTACATTTGTGTATGTCCATCAATTCTGTTTTCATTTGGTAGAAGAAGCTTGCGCGGTGGTCCCTCAGTTTTATTAATTTTGCTTGGGTAGTTTTTGAATAGCTTCTCTAATACGTATTTTTCGCACTTAGCCTATGTGGATGATGTTATAATAACTTCCTGTAACTGTTATTTCCATTGTAGGTAGTGGTATTCGAATTTGTGTGGGGTAGGTAATTAGGTACCACAACTAAAAAGTGAAAAATAAATACTTACTTTTTACAAAAAAAAAACAACCATCTTTAAAAAACTAACTTTTTCAAATAATACGCATCCAGAGTTCATTCATAAATACCTACAATCCGATTTCCGTGTTCTGCTGTTCATTCTCAAAGCATGCTTATATCTGTGGTAGATCCGAGAATTGGGCCCTAGACCTTTCCAATGGTACCCCTGAGGTTCCCGGCAACCATGATTTATATGTATATTAACGATTTCTATTTCATTAGAAACATGTCGGTAACGAAGAAACCGGTCCTCTACGGAGATGAAGCATCACCACCAGTGAGGTTCGCTATGATGACAGCATCTCTATTGAACATCGATTTGGAGTTCCATAGCATCGATCTATTCAAGGCGGAAAACCGAACCAAATTTTATAAAAAGGTGGGTTTAATTAAGTTAATTGTATACCTACAATTTAGAGACGAATAAGCCGACGTCCGCACGGACGTAATAAAATCGCGGCGGGATTTTATCGCGCACTGAATCCAACGCGCTGGGACGCACTCTCGTCCCAGCGCGTTGAAAAAACACATTGTTGGAATTTCAACTTTCGGCGCTAAGCAGAGCGTACAAAATCAAGTGCACGAAAAAAATCGCCGCGATTTTATTACGCCCGTGCGAATGTCGGCTAAGCTCAGGTACGCACGGGCGATTTTTTTCGAGTTGAAAATCCAGTCCGCGATAAAATCCCGTACGTCCGTACGTAAGTGGGCTAAGGTTTATTTTAAATGGTTGCCTATTCGTTTCAGTGGTAGCAAAAATTAAGTAGGTAAATCCTCACGCCTGTACCACATGTGCCTGTACTGACAAGGTGAAGGCGCAAGCAGGGTCCCATTAGTACCTTCATTGCTAAACCGTCTACGCACTGATCATTTTCTATTAGTAAATGGTAAAAGTTGCCCAGATACAAATCACAGCGTTGCGAACAGTGACGTGAAGTAGGTTTCGTAAACATGTGTGCACTTAGTGAGATGTACTTTGATTGTAGTTTGATTGTAAATGGTTATAAATGTGTGCGTGTGAGCGTGTATGCACAGAGCGAAGGTGTAATTTTGGCATGCTTCGCAGCTCTATGTCTTGGTTTTTTATTTGGTCTGAGGGCATCCTTATATTACTTGGGTTCGGTAGGTGGTCAGATTAATTGCCCAAATCCATAAGTTCGGCAACCTTAGAAAGCAACTTAAGTGAAAAATTAGTAGTTAGTTAAAAAATAATTAATTATTTGATTATTTGCAGATAAACCCCCTCCAGAAAGTCCCAGCGCTGTCAGTAAACGGGGATGTTATATGCGACAGCCACGCCATAGCTTTGTATTTCTGCAGAAATAGCAAAATATCTGAGTTGTATCCTGAAGAAATTATGCTTAGAACAAAGATTGATGAGTGGCTGCACTTTGATTCCGGCGTTCTGTTTCCCATCGATAGCGCTATATTTGTAAGAGAACGATATTGATAAGTTGAAAGTACAACACTACAATTCTAATTTTGGTGCATGGCTAAAATCGGAACTAATGCCGCCATTTTGTTTGATCAATACAATATCTGTGACAATTTAACACAACAAATGTTAACAAATTTTACTTGTTATGTATAAGTAACAAATCAACAACGCCCCCCTGTCAATGTCATTTAGGTGCCAAAAGATCCTTGTGGCACTCTATTTCCTTTTTAAAAATAGGCCTTAATTTTCAGAGCGAATTTTTTACTGGTAAATGGCCGGCCAACGAAGTAAGGGTAAACAATTGGTATTCTTCATTGGATCATCTAGAATTGAAATTAAGTAATCAAAAGTGGCTAACAGGTGATAAGGTGAGTAAGTGAGATCATTTCAGCATTTCTAGTAAAATATGTAAACTACGCTTAATAGTTAGGATATAGGGGTGGGTCGTTACGTGATTTTTGTGAAACGTAACGTAACTAGTGACTTCGAGGACGTCACCGGTTTTGAAAACTAGTGATTTTAGTAACTAGTTATTTTTCAAATTCTATTCTCATTGAAGTGTTACTGTTATTTGCGAAACGAAAATGTAAATGGTTACCTACGTAATACGTTACATAACACAAGCTTGTTTCGTTTCACTCTTTTCATTCGATCACTGCATTGTGATGGAACTAGTTACAAAAATCACGTGTTTGTGTGTGACTCGAAACTAGTTATTCCGTTACATGCCCCGTAGCCAGTTATTGTAACTAGTGACGTTAAATAACGTTCATACCTATAGGATACAGAGTTTTGCATGATTTTGCTAACAACGATATATAATTGCAATGTTTTTTGGCAGATGCGGCTATGCGATGTTTGTTGTGGAACTACAGTGAGCTCTCTTGAAATATTGGTTCCACTGCTGGAACAACATGTAAACGTGAAAGAGTGGCTGAAGACGTTAAATACACTTTCTTGTTTTGAAATAAATAAGCGCGGCTTGAAACGTTTACATAGTTTCGTTGAAAATATAAAGCAGCAGCTGCAGTAAATTAGTATCAGTAGTTGTGAAATGTAAGTTCACCTATTTTTATTAAATACACGACTGATGGTATATCTGGTGTTGTTTTATTATATGTAAATCGAATAAAAATGTTTTACTCGATTCGTCGTTATAGTATTGTCCATAAACAAATAGATTTACTTTTAAACTATTGAATTTTGCCCACCATTCGCACCGGCACCGCATATGTCAAAGATTCTGTAGTCTATGGCCGCTTATTGATTGGTCGACGAGGAGATGTAAAAAATGGCTGCCTTGCCTTCTCCTACTCAGGTAGAATTATTTGAGATTTAAATAGTTCTTATAGCTAAAACCATGTAAATTTGTTGTTTAAAGTACAATTTATTAATGTATCTACAGTTTGGTGCAGTGCGACTTTAGTATCGAACGTGAAAACATTGAATTATTTGACGTCAAAGTTTAGTGTACCGTGAACGGATTACGCTACTCCAAAATTATTAGAATTTCAATAGTTTAGCCGCCTATTTAAACCAAATAGTTCGTTTTAATTTACAGTGCAGAGTTTGTAAATAGTGTTTCATGTCATTAAATTACACTTAATGTGTTACAAGACCACGTAATCGTATCCGTTTCACTACGAATGTTGGAAATGTCGTGAAGAGTATTGAAATGTCACACCCATAGCCGTTCAAAATAAGTTCGTAAAGTATTATTGTAGTGGGTTTTACGTTCTGAAAATGGGGCTTGAACGGTTGCAGGTGGCAGGGACCCACAGCGCTATATACGAAGCATATTATCATCAGGTGAGGACTTAACACTTATTCTTTTACTACTTGTTAATTAAAATAATTAACTCAATTACTATGTTTCGATACAATTATTGGTTGATTGCGAACATTCACACTTAGCTAGTAGCACTTGCGTATTCTTTTCAATGAAAACTACCCAGTAAAGTGAAGTTCTAGGCCAATGTCTAATGGGACAAATAAAAAGTAAGTAATGAAAAGTAACTCTTATTCCATACACGGTAAAGACCACAATTACATTACAATTGAGTTTAATTGAAATCAATATTTTAGCCTGTTCTTATACCCTGGGTGATAATAAATTGTTAAAAAGTTCTTGTTACTTGAATGAAAAGAATGCCTATTGGATACTGTATTTCTTGTTTTAGGTAAAAAACATGGCTTAGGTGGTTTAAAGTATGAATGTGACAATGAGAGCATTCGCATAATGCCTACCTCTAATGATAACCAGATAATCCTGATAATCATTTTGATTGCCAGTTTATTTCCCCTGTCATTTCCTACATTCATTCAAGTCATCTCAATGTATGTTTGCCTAATGATACTCTCATACTTGTAGTTTTTCATCCTAACCTAGATTTAATATTTGAGTTCACTCTGGAAGAGTTATGTCAGTAAAAAATACATCTTATTTCTTAACCAGTAAAAATACATCTGTACACTGTAAAAATAGATCTGTACACTGTAAAAATACAGCTTTACACGGTAAAAAGTCATTTCATTTCTTCAATAACAATTTACATTGTGTCTGAAATCCTCAAATCTAGAAAATTTACTTGAAGCATAAATTATAGAAAGTTACAATAATGTAGGACTGTTTGTAGTGCTTGGTCTTCCCACAGATAGGCTGTACTAATAGTGCTCAATGCTATTTTCTTAAAACGAAATAATATGTAATTACAATATTATGGGTAGATCTAGACACGCGATAGCGTGTCGAGCCAAGTTCCAGGCAAGACACGGCTGCAGTGTGTTATATTACACGAACCATTTGGAGCCACTTTTGACCCCTTAATAACTCAAAATCTATGTAACATTAGCACATGAAATTTGGTTTATTTATTAAAACCCCTTAGATTAACTAGAACTCCAAATTTCATAAATAAAGCTCAAACGGTTATTGAGATATTAACGTCTAAAAATCGGCATTTTTATCAACTACATAGCCATGGTCATCAAAAACCTTTAATCCACTTCCGGATGACCTATAAAGTTGAAAGGAGATTTCTCGAAAGCAGGCCCACGGTATGGTACTGTGTCAAAGCTTATTTATCAAAAATTATGTCGTATTTTTTTCAAGTTAAGTCGTTTTTTTTTTTTAATTTCTTTCTGCTAGCATTAGAGAACCTAATTAATATTTATTTGGTTGACTAATTGTAATTTTGTACATCCGCCATTCAATCCTAACCTGAATGTTGCCAAATGACAGACTATTCCAATCAAATAATTTGTAATCGATTGAAAAATCGATTCTAACCCACATGGAGTACGTGGAGTATCCACTACACGAGTATGTTTCAAATGCTCTATTGTTCTATGTTTCTAATTATACTCAAATACTGTAAAATTATGATTTAACAATAATTAAAATATTATCTGGTCTGAATATGCTCGAAAACTTAAAAGTGTTTCGAGACAGTAATGTTATTTTATAAACTAATCACCAGTGATCGGAGTAGGTAGATTGATTTGGTGTCAATGAACTGGCACGTATATATTAGTATGGATATGCCTCCGGGATTCCGGGATTTTGAAATTATTAAGATTTTTTTAAGGAATTTCAAATGTTGTGATGTGTAAAATAAAGAATACATCAATATGAATAAGAAATGTTTAACCCTTTTGCTGTCTTTTTAATAGTATATAGGTGATCGGACTCCAAGAAAAGGATAGGTATACTGTAAACAATATAATAATTTAATATATTTTAAATGTTTATCTATCGCATTCTATAAATTTCTAATGTAGTAGTTTAAAAATCCTTACTTTAACAATATTTGATTAAATCCCGTAAGTACCAAAATGAAATCCCGGAAAAAAGGCTTATCCATGTTATGATTTCTATGACTATTCACGATGCGAGTACCTACGTAAAATCTACCTACTCCGATCACTGCTAATCAGCCAATCGATTTCGTCAATCGATTACCAAAATAATTAAACCTGGTAACATTGACACCATGCATAATGTCAAACTGTCAAAAAAATATCTGTCAGATCAATGGCATTGTTGGCTGTTTGTTTAGGTTGATTTGAATTTATTTTCCGTATTTACTTTAATAGTTAAATTACGTTACGATTTAATACTGTTAATTTAAATTGAAGCCAGACGAACTATTGCTTATCTTTCCATGGCCCTGGGTAAGTTTAATAAGTTCTTTAAATATTTGTTGTAAACACCCGTTCACCTTTCACTATTTTAGCGTATTGTATAACCTCATTGATTTTAGCAGCCTATTAGTAGAAGGCCTATGTTCAGTCAGGGGTACGTCGCGCGTCGTCAGCTGTAAATTTCTATAGTATGATGTAATTATATTACATAAGTAAATACACTGATTTTTTTTACCTTTTTCAGGTATGACGATGACATGTGTTATTGCAAGACTTGAAATTATTGATTATATTATCTACAACTCTATCCCAAGTATTACTTGCTCATGGAAATCTAAGCATATTATGTTTTGCATGTGGCATGTCAATTGCAAGTCACAGAAGTCATCAGGTTAGTGTTTTTAAAATGGCAGAATTATTATGAGTGATATAATTACTAAACAAAAGTAAATAAACAACAATAAGAAGTACTTTCTTACTTTCTAGGTCATACATTTGGATAAAATTTGTCATGCTTATTGAGAGAGGCTGCTACCAGAGATGTTTATAGGCAAGCAAGTGATGATAAAAACAGAGCCACCCTAGAGTTTAAGAGATTTACCCTTAGGTCAAAACAATAATCTGGTTAGGGCCAGAATCAAATCGTGACGTGTGAGCAGCAGGACTTGGTGTACATAATTATTGATAAGTGAGCAAAATAGGACAAATCGTTTAAGAGATCATCATTGCTTATTACTGTTTCGTGGGAAAGCGTACACCTACCACCTACTGTACCTACGCTGCTTTCATACCATGACTAAGTTATGAGAATGAAGCTGAAGCCGTTTTAAATTCTATGAGAAATAAAATGTTTTTAGTATTTATTGTTGTGTTATTTAGATACACCTCTGCCCAACCCTTCGGGGAAACAAGGCGTGATGTTATGTGTGTTTATGTGTGTTATTTGTTAGAGTAAACCTTCCTATAGAAGCGCTGAAAATGCTGCTACCAATAAGATTATTCATCTATAATTAAGAGAGTTGGCTAAAATAATGTTTATGCCATTAAATGTTTCATATTTAGCGCGCAAGATTATTAATTTACCTTTATAAAATTGCAAGTCTGTAAATGCAACAATCGCCATTTTGATGACAGTCGAGGTCGAGGCTAAAAAACATAAAAATTGGGGATTTCGAACATCCAAACTCCACCACAAGGACAGTGACTATTACTACATTTAATTATTTGACAAATTCATCCATTGTTCTAGTTAAATAAGTAGTGGTAATGAAGTTTTTTATTATCAAAAGTCGAAGTTTCGCGCCAATCGTGCGTGTTTACATTTTAACTTTTCACAATTAACACTCATACACATGTAGATATGATTTAAAATGTGACAAATATGATTAAAAATATTATAAGCAACTAGAAAATGCCCAGATCTTAACTTATTATACGAACACACGTTCAATAACACGTAATATTCATTACTACTACTCAATTTGTGTTAAAAATCGCCGATCATTGTTTTTTTTTTATTGTAATGATGTGCGAAAACGATTATGCCAACGTTTTTTTTTTTTTTCAATTTTGATTGTCTCGATTAATTTAGGTATATGTCGAATGTCTGAAATCTATACTTGAAAATTTAAATAAAATTGTTTTAAGCATTAAATACAATAAGCATTGTTTAAAATAATTATTTATACTTTTCTAGTGTAATTTTAATCGTTTTTAGGACATTCAATATAAAACGAGTCAACAGACAGGACGTGGATAGATACTTACCTCATTTATTGAATTTCGCGCCGAATTGTTTCTACATTTGAATTTAAATTCGGAACGTTGTTCAAAATTATTTTTAATTTATTGGACAATTATTTAATTAATGTGGATTTTATTTTTGATAGTTTGCTACAGAATGCCTAGTATACATTTTTTAGGTAGGCAAGAAAATTTTGTTTGGGAATGATGTTAAATTAATTCTATAAATTAGGTAGGTATTCCGCAAACACTTTTAAATGACGTCTATATTTTTTGTTAGTTGTATGACTTTGGTAGGATTTTATTTTTGATAGTTTGCTACAGAATGCCTAGTATACATTTTTTAGGTAGGCAAGAAAATTTTGTTCGGGAATGATGTTAAATTAATTCTATAAATTAGGTAGGTATTCCGCAAACACTTTTAAATGACGTCTATATTTTTTGTTAGTTGTATGACTTTGGTAGGATTTTATTTTTGATAGTTTGCTACAGAATGCCTAGTATACATTTTTTAGCTAGGCAAGAAAATTTTGCACGGGAATCATGTTAAATTAATTCTATAAATTAGGTAGGTATTCCGCAAACACTTTTAAATGACGTCTATATTTTTTGTTAGTTGTATGAGTTTGGTAGTATTTGTTTTTAATAGGATAATCTTACTCGAGTAATAGAAATTGCTTTTTTTTTGAGGTAGTTTCAAAATGAAATTTAAAAAACTGCCCAAGTGTATGTTGGACTACGCACAGTGAAGGGTTCCGTAATTGGGATGAATATTTACGCATAAACATTGCATAGTATCAATTTTATCGACTGCAAAAATAAGTTTGTGTTTCTCGAAAAAACTATAAAAAACAAAGTTAATTCTGCGGTTGTAACCGAAAATAAACTGTATCTCAAAAACTATTGACGTCAAAAGCAAAGTCACTTAGAAACATCTTTAACATTTTAATTATGAGATCCAACAATACACGCTTTATATGCATAGATTTTTTTCATCTCTCGGTTATATGTAGGTATGGAGAATGCCACCCCCACTATTATGTTTATCGTAATTTCACTACACCATTGTTTAACGGTGCTAAAAATACACCTTTTTTTAAATTTTCTTTATTTAAAATGGCTGTATGACATACGGACACACGGACAGACGAACTTGACGAAATTAAGAGGTCCGTTTTTTTTACGGATTTTGATTATCAAGTTTACAATCGGCATGCAATTGATGTCTATGAGAATTGATCTACAATATTATTATTATTTGGAATAGCCGCCATCTTAAAATCCAGAATTTCCATCTAATTCGATATCAGCACTATCTCCCGAAAATGACAGTCATGACGAAAAATTTTTAAATAGTGTTAAAAACTGCCACTTGCTCACTTCAGATGGCGCTGATCTCCAGCGTCTTATAATTTGACAGCTAACTATACATTTTTGATTCGAATGCTAAAAGTTGATGTAAATTCTTGAATTTCATGACTGAATTCAAAACACCCCGTCGAGTCAACTGATGTGTCACGTGTCAAAATCTTGGTCCTTAATGTTAGGCGGTAGTGAATTCATTTCATTCATTCTCTGATCTCGAAAAACGTTGTTACAAACCTCAGGTTGGTATGATCAAGGTAGTTTGTAGGTTGGTACTGTGCTTGAGACGTTTTTGAATTGATAGATCGTATGATTATTGTTTTAGGGACTATTGTCGTTTAATATAGTAAATAGTTAAGAAACTTTGTTCCTGACGGGGCTCCCCGACTGCACAAGTTTTTTTAAATAATAATACTTACCGCGCCGGCTCAGCGACCTGACATCATTGCGGACAATTGTAACAATTGTTACGAAAGAAATACCTACATTCTTACACAATATTGCTACGCATATTTGCAAAAAGAATTTTATAGATCACGTTTGATTGACAAATAATAATAATTTCTTTACAAAAAGTAATGATATCCCATCAAAAACATAAATGTGAAAATGGCAGCCAAGTTCAATAAATATGGTTGTCGACTTCGCCGACAAAAGAATTGAGATCTAAATGGGTGCCAAGTTCAGTAGATAATCCTGAAATTTATTTATAAGAACATGCAACTTTCTAAAATAAAATTAAAACACAAATTCTTGTTTTTTCTGCTATAACAATGTTTGCTATTTAAAAATATAACTTCTTAAATTTGAACAGTCGAATTATTTACACAAAGCACTTAGGATAAATTGAAGCTCAAGATTTGACTTGGCTAGTTTTTACCAGCAAGCTGACATTTTAGAGGAGGAAGATATTTCGACCTTACAGTTACAATAAGAAACAGTATCTTGCGCATAATATAAATATATAAATATGCCTAGGCAGACAGTCAAAGCTGTAAACAGTTATAATAAGAAACAGTAACTTGCGCATAACATAAAGAACAAAGATATCATCACTTAATTTTATTTATTGGACTCACCAACAATTGAGTACACCGATACAAAGATATGAGATACATCGAATAAACATATAGACTAGTGTACCAATTTCTTACAGGTCACATCATGAATGACTTATTTGATGTTGAGTGCCTCCTTAAAATTAAATAATAATAATTAAATATGCCTAGGTAGACAGTCAAAGCTGTAAAGTCGATGAAAAAATAGCGTCCAACTGTTAGCCGCTTAATGCACGCACACTAGATAAGTAAAATTACAGCATAATGACGTGGCGCGAGTGTAAGACGTAGCTGTAACGCACACCGGCATAAAAAAGTTACCCTGTTTGTTTTAGTTCTTTTGCACCACGACACTGTAGACAAATATAAAATCAAATATAAAGTTGTAAGATAATTTGTATGTAAAAACTAGCCAAGTCAAATCTTGAGCTTCAATTTATCCTAAGTGCTTTGTGTAAATAATTCGACTGTTCAAATTTAAGAAGTTATATTTTTAAATAGCAAACATTGTTATAGCAGAAAAAACAAGAATTTGTGTTTTAATTTTATTTTAGAAAGTTGCATGTTCTTATAAATAAATTTCAGGATTATCTACTGAACTTGGCACCCATTTAGATCTCAATTCTTTTGTCGGCGAAGTCGACAACCATATTTATTGAACTTGGCTGCCATTTTCACATTTATGTTTTTGATGGGATTTATTTAACATCAACATTCGTGTACCTACTTGCATTAAATAGTTCTGCATGGAAACTAGATTTTATTATTTTGAAATTGTTAGATATTCCATGTCCTTCATTTTTCAAAATGTGTGTTGATTACTGACTATTGAAAATTTAATGTATTTTATGTTTATTTTATAGCCTTAGGTCTCAGACAGTCACTTATTTTTGCACTTACTTTTCAGTATTTTTTTATTCTGTAAAATATACATTTATCTAACTAGACACACTGGACTGGACACTAGCCTGTAACCATGCTAGTAATAAAAGTCAGTTGCAACTTAAATGATAAAGGTTTATGGGTTTACCAGTACATGCAGTGTTCTGGCATCTTGCCATCTTGTTGTGCAACATTGTAAACCTTTCACAGGTTGCAGGTTGCTGTATGTACTTAGCATACCCTAAAATGCTTATGAGACAAATGCTAGGAATGTGTACGTATTGAAGAAGTTCAGAAAAAAATTCCAGCTCCTGAAAACGATGCAATTTTCTAGCAGATTTCATACAAACAAGTCATGATATTGTAACAAAATTCAGTAATTATTGGTGTTTTTTAGCCATCTTTACTTTTAATACAGAATGTCTCAAAGACATTAGAACAAACCACTTCTTTTTGCAGTAAATCTACTGATGAAAAGCTTTGTAACTGACACATAAAACATTGCAGGTGGACCCCAATGGTGCTGGTACAATTCAAGCCTTGGATGCCGCTCGCTTCCTCAAGAAGTCCCGGCTCAGCGATGTGGTCCTCAGCAAGATATGGGACCTGTCTGACCCCACTGGCAAGGGGTACCTTGATAAAGTGAGTTGTAGCTTTTTATTTTATTTAAATAATTAATTAATTGTTTCACTGTGTCTGGTAAGGCACTGTCCTACCAGATAAAAAAAAATTAAGAATGCTCTTATACAGTATAATATTATCTACTAGATAAATTAACTGGTACTTATGGTGGCTGGTAACGGAAGATACTTTAATATACTTTATTGGTAATGGGTTAAAGGTGTAATGACATCATACTTAGCCTAGAATTAATTTGTGTTTCATTAAGTAATTGAACTACTATAAGGACTGGGTTCATAGAGACAAAACTATTATCCATTACCATATGTGTGAATTAAAAAAAGTCTGACTCAGCAAGGAATCTTTTTGCATGCCAAATGGAAGAATGTGCCTGGAACCAAATACTTTTTATAACAACTCACCAGTATACCTGTAATTTGCAAATAAGCTTTTTTTTTCTATTCTAAATGAGTGAGTATTTTACTTAGAAGAGAACTTATTAAACCTAAATTTCTGCTCATCCCAAACAGAAAACAGAGTGATCCTTCAGAGACATCATTTACTAAATAATACATTCTCAGATACATTCTCTTACTATTCTGATAGACAAAGGTATCTAAATGTTTGTACAGAATGATATGAATGTAATAATTTGTTAACACAATGAGATGTGTCAATCATTCTGATAAGGTGCTTGTCTTATCACTAACATTTAAGATGGCCTGATGATGACTTTTATTTAGAAGTGAAAATCTGTTAAATGATGTCAATGACATTTTTCGGCACTATAGATTTTTGTGAAGGTCGCAGAAATTCACTGGATGTGGGTAGCGTGGTGTCGGTCGTGGGGGCGATGTTTGGGTCAGGCCTGTGTCCAGCAGTGGAAGTCTGGGCTGAAATTATGATGGAAGTCTTTTTGCACATTGCAGTGACCTTGTGGTTTCTATCACAACCTATAGGACTTAGGAATACCCGCAACGCGCGGCGGTTAATTAAGAGGGATTAGGGCTATCCGCTTTCTGGTCACTCCTAGTTATTTAGCTATTAAGGTATTGACACATGCTTGTAAGCATGCTTAAAACTAGCTTGCTTTACAGCTGTTCACATTTGCTAGCAATAGGCATGCTTGTTTTAGGCATACTCCTAAATAAACGTGCTCAAAGTTGGTATTGTTGATCAAAGGCTCAAAGCAAACAATTGGACACACATGCTATTTAAGCACTGGCTCTCCGCCAAAATGGAACCTTTGCAAGAAAATACATATCAAAACAGTGGTTCCCTAAACTTAAAAATACATAATAGTGTCAGTTTTTTCTTCTCCCCAACGCGACATATTATTTGTTTTTTTAGAAGACGCGTCACGCACCCCTTTACCGGGCTGGATCAAATCGATACTTGCATGCTCATAAGCAAACCTGTTCAGACGCGCTCGGAGTACGCTTCCACCCGCGATTTAGGTAGCTTGCTCGAAATAAGCATGCTCATTACCAGGAATGTTTCGACCCACATGCCACGAAGTAGCAATTGCTCAATAATGGCATGCTGTAGATAGTGCAATCCACGACGACGCGCCCCACTCCGCGATTACTGTACTGTAAGCTGAACTCTAGTACGGCGCGGAGCGGAGTGGGGCGCGTCTTCGTGGATTGCACTATCTATAGTAATGAGCCTCAGACCAACAAATGTTGGTCTGAGTAATGAGCATGTCTGTCCGTACCTTTAGGGTTTTTTTGAAAGCATATCTCAGTAATATTGATTTGCGGTAGGTTTGTGTCACGAACTATGCAAACCTACAATTAAACCCAATCTTGTAAATCCTTGTACTTCAATCAATCTGCCTAACCTTTTCTCAACTATGTTGGGGTCAGCTTCCAGTCTAACCGGATGCAGCTGAATACCAGTATTTTACATGGAGCGACTGCCTATCTGACCTCCACAACCCAGTAACTGGGTAATACGATGCCCCTTGGTAAGACTGGTTGTCAGACGACTCCCTTCGTAGTCTTTTATGAGGTCTAAATAGGAGAGTGCCTTAGAGTTATATGTATAAGTACTTTAAGGAGAGTGCAGAGTTGTGAAACCCCTGTGTACAGTAAAACCCCGCTTTATGGCTCTTATAAAGAGGCGCGACACGCGACGCGACACAAAGGCGGTGCCTTTGTGTCGCGTCGCGTGTCGCGCCTGTTTGTAAGAGCCTTTACGCGAGGGATGTGTCCTGGACAAAATCGGTTAAGCGAAATTCGCTGTATAACGGGGTATTATGAACTAATAAGCCACATAAATAACTAAAGTGCTTTTATTGCAAAAATTAAACAGAATCAGCTTATTAATTGTTATAGAAAAGCTTTTTTCTCATTTAATCCTTAGAATTACATGAGAAATATTTATCTAATGTTTTTTGAGTAGCATTTTGTTTGCGTTCTTGCATTTTAGGGCGATTATTTTTCGTTTAGTACTTGGACGTAAGTAAATCCTTGACGTGTCGTCAAGGATTTACGGAGTAACAGGTTTAACTAAAGGGTCTCCGAAATGATCAATTGCCGTCAATTTATATTGTAGTCAATTGCCGTCAATTTCTATTGTAGTCTACACCACACCACACCACTTTTTGTAATTCCAATGATCTGCATATTTCTAATTTTTTTTTTATTTGGAATTGAAAACCTTTGCATGCCCATGTGACGGTAAAATATGGAGAACTTTATAATAAAAACACCTATGTACTATACCCATTTTTGCAAAGAAATAAATGATTTGATTTGATTTTTTTGTCAATTTCTATTGTAGTAATATCACGAAACTAAAAAAGGAATATTGTCAATCGCTTCAATTGCATTTGATAGACGATCAATTTGCGCATCAATATTTAAAATCACGTAAAAATGTTCAATGATTACAATTGATCGTTTCGGGGCTTCCTTAACTACTATTGAGATAAACATACTATCTACTGTTAATTTATATGTGTTGAATTACTATAGCAGCTGTGTTTAGGGCTTTTACTCTGGTACTCTTCGCACACTCCACAATCCAATCGATGCTAGAAAATTTCAAGTCTAAGCAGGTATTCCGTGCAAGTTTCGATAAATCAAACTGTCGTTTAGTTTTACTAACTTCGGGGGTGAAGACGGAGGGGGTCTTTAAAGTTCAGTCGCTTCAATATTATTTTAATCTTATTTTATACTATTTGCCATGATTGTGGGACGTCATAGAAGTGATAATTTCAGCTGGCTATCTTTTATGGTTAAAAAGATACAGCCAAGACTGACAGACATAAAGGCGTAGCGTAAGCTTAGTAATTGGGTCACGTTGGCACCCTTTGGTTGCGGAACCCTAAACATAATGGTACGTTCGGTGCGCCAAAAAATTAAAGCAGACAATTTCTATCGTATTTCAGTAAAAAATATTCTCCGTGATCTGAGTGCGGAAGCTTTTGCCAGCGCTTTTCTGAGTGTGACTTGAGCGTTGGGTGTTAAAAGTTACTCCAAAATGCTTATGATCCGTTTTTTTCCGCTCCCTTAAACTGTTCACATGGTACCACTTTTTCCAAAGGTTTGCAAGTTCTTCAGAACAAATTCGTAAGGATTAGCTGTTTCCAATGCGGAGTTTTAAAGAGAAATGTCGTCATCGTCGTACTAAATAGGTATTAAGTTTATAGGCAGTAAGACGACCTCAGCACTTGGCGCAGGCTGGCGTTACGCAAGTGTCTAGACGAGACTAGCTTGTACTGAACACACATTCACGCCAAAATGTCCAGATACTTTATTATGTAAATTATTCAATTTTATAAAGATTAATGACTTTAAATGGTACAGCAGACACTGCGGAACCACGTCCTATAGCTCGCGGCTTGAGTATTCTGTGACTGGGTATCGTATGAAAATGAAATGATAATTAAAATAAAACCTTGGAATCGAATTCCGGTCGGGCAAAATATATCGGGTTTTCATTCTTCAAAATTTTCAGAAGCAGCCACGGTAGTTCAATTTATACTCGGTTGGGGGCAATAGGCTCGTCCCCTATTGCATGGGAGCTACACATATAAAACTGGCGAAATTAGGGTCTTATACAGATACACTTCTACTTACCCCTTTAATGAATACAGGCGTAAAATAACAACAAATATAAATAGGCCCTCTTACGCATTATTTATACGTTGTTTTGGAGTATTTAAGATATTTATAGTAGCCATTTGTGGGCGTATAGTAAATTATGAACGGAATACGATCACACAATCCGATAGTACACATTATTTCGTCTGGAGACTTGATCTGAGCGACTCAGTCTCAAGACTCGACCCACGGATCATTATTATTTATGTTCTTATAGCTCAAAGAGCATGTAATTATTAAGATAGATTACCTATGTTCTATCATCGTTTCGCTGTTTATGTCATGTAGGATTAGTACATAGAGATATAAACATGAATAATGATAATAGTCGTTGGTGAGCAAATCACTTGCGAACGGCTGGACCGATTTGGCTATTTTTTGTTTTAAAATGTTCGTAATAGTCCGTATTAGGTTTTATGGATGGAATAAATAGAAAAGTTTCCCGGAAAATTTCAAATTCGGGATTTTTGTATGAATAAGAGCTTGTCCACATCACCACGTCACGACGTCGTTAACGTGAAACGGTGCGTCTTATTATAATGTCTACACTATACACAACATCGCACCGTTTCACGTTAACGACGTCGTGACGTGGTGATGGGGACAAGCCTTTATTGAAAATTGTACAGGACAACGTCTGTCGGGTCTGCTAGTTTCTTAATGAAATCTGTTGAGATAAAACTGCAAAGGTATAATCTCTATTTTATTTAAACTTTTAATTAAATTCTAAGAACTTCTTTCTTTATAGTATAAACTAGCGATCCGACCCTGCTTCGTACGGTTTTTACGACTCGACGAAACATCGAGATATCTTTATTATTTGTAAGTTTAATATTGATGTTTTGTATGCATAAACTTTCCGGAATAAATTCTCTAAATGATGGTGAAAACTGCATCAAAATCCGTTGTGCAGTTTAGAAGAACAACGCGGTCACACAGTCAGACCTACACGAAAATAAACTTTATTTTATAACTAGCTGAGCCCCGCGGTTTCACCCGCATAAATCTCGATCACGAGGGTATATTGGGATAAAAGGTATCCTATGTCCTAACCCAGGTCATGGTCTAACCATGTGCAAAATTTCATCTAAATCCATTCAGCTGTTTTAGCGTGAAAGCGTAACAAACAAACATACAACAAATCAAATCTTTTCTCTTTAAAATATTAGTTTAGATATAGTGTAGAAGGAAATATCCTGTTTTATTTTCTTTAATATAGCGGAATTAGGTTACCTCCTGCAGGTAGGACGTATTTTTTTTCAAGCTATCACCATGCACCCTGTTCAATGTTCAGTGAAACGTGAAGATGTCTGTGAAGCTCGCTACCTGGTAGGTAAGGCTGTCATGTTAGCACGGAAATGGCGACCACGGCCGTAACTATGGTTGCCGACGTACAGTTTTGTCATAAAATAAAGAGTAACATTGTTAATCCATTTGGTGTCAAGAATATCTGTACTTTTTTGTAAAAACAAGTAAATTTTTGCTTAATTTCCCCAGGACATATCCGAGTCTGTCCCGAGTTTCGACTGAAGCATTTCAGCCGAAACTCTAGAGAGATTTGTGTACGCATATCCTCCTATGGAAAATCCGTTTATGTATTGTAGGAAAAAGTCAATTTTTTCGCTAACTAACACTAATTTTTCTACGATAATATACTCAAGTCTGTCACGAGTTACGACATGAGCGTCTCGCGAATTCGGTGCGTGGTTTTTTCGCCTTCACATAATCTAGATATCAAAATTCTAGTAAGGAGTACCTACATTTTACAGTAAATGTCTTTCGAGACCCATTTTCATTGAACATTGAAGTTCACGACCTCTTTCAGTTACCAAACTCTTTCGTATTTATTCTTTATCCAGACTTTAATTCCCGAAAGGCCGGTAAATTCCAGTGTACATAAAATTGCACTCAACAGGCCCCCGGGGCTCGGGACAGGCAGCATGTACGTAATTAGTGCTGGGCATTACAAACAACAACGCAGCATGTACGTAATTAGTGCTGGGTGGTTACAAACAACAACATAACATTCACTGGATATTTGTGTGTGAATTCCTATTGTGGGGCATACACCTTGTTCTCACCAAAAAGATTTATGTCTGTAACGTTTTATGACTGAAAAGAGGTCCACCTGTCTCAGACCCAGGTTCGATTCCCGGTGGGGGCAAAATTTCCAGCTCGGTTTGGTTGGTGTAGGGCTTGTTCTAAGTCCGCCTGGCTAGCTACCGCCATCTTATATAAGTCTGTCGCCATAACAACAATGTTAACAGCATTGTTGCGTTTCGGCGGTTTGAGGTAAGATAGCCAGATCCTCTGTTGTTGAGGATTCCGGGTGAAGCTCGCTTCTTCCTTCGGCCTGATCATCACCTACCATCAGGTAATGTGCAGGCCAAGAGCTAACCTGTAGTTGATAAAAAAAAGGTAAATTGGAAGAAGGGCGAAGGTGATTTTAAAGAGTTGAGGTCTTGATTGCTATGATCCGTCATTACCTTGATTTTGTAAAGTTGAAACCTTTAGATTTCTTTGATTCATCATTAATAATGAGCCTTTAGTTGAATCTTCTCATTTACTACTACTTCTGTTAGAAATACGGAAAAAATATCTCATTTGAAAGCATAGAATGAAACTTCACGGAATCGTATAGCACGACGCGCGACGTCCTATATTTTCTTTAGTTCATAAACTTTGCAGAAATGAACTGCAGGCAATTCGATATAATAAAAGGTTTCAATTCTGCTATTCCGCGGGATAACTTAAAAATATTCTAAACTAACTCAGTCACGATATCGCGAAAGTCACCTCAGTAACCGAAGGTCGCAGTAGCCCAGCGACTAATGGCGATCGAAAGGTCGCGGGTTCAAACTGTATAAAGAGTATTAGTTATAACATAATCTATAAAACAAAAAGGATAAAATTCGAGGGTCATCTTCAAAGTGCTTTCGTAAAAAATTTATAACTTCTTGACTTGGTCCGCGAAACGCTTTTATCCTCGATGTGTACCCTTATCTAAGGTTACCATCCGTCAGCCTTTGCGGAGACTGTCCTCTTTTAAGGATGTGCCCTCCGGCGCGGCGCGTCGGGACTCTTTGTAACGAAATGTGGGACGAGTGTTTGGGGACACACCCTGTGTTATGTCCATGTTTTAGTTAGGAATTTCTTGTTACACTACTTTGGCATGAAAAAGAAATTTGATGAACGTTGTGATTGTTATCCCAGCAGCCTGTGTTGTCTTGTTTACTCGTCCTGTTTAAATTACGACTCATGATTCGAACAGCGCAGATGTAGACTTTTATGAATTACGATTTCTCCTGAGTTGGCCTTCAGATATTGATTATTTGAAATCTGTGAAGGGCAATGATTATGTTTCTAGATGTTTGTGCTGTGGCTGCGGTTTTGTTAATGGCGCATAGAAGTAAGGAATTGATGCTTTGTCAGTTTCTATATGGATTCGGAACCCTTTAAAAAAATATATAACAGTAAACTAATAGACTGAGTTGATGATCGCGAGAACGATCTAAAAAAAAATGTTTAGCCCCCATAGAAAATTAATTTGCCAGAAAGAATACCATCTTAACAAAAATAAGATACCAAAATCTTATCACAAAAATATTAAAGCCTCAATGATGAAACATCAAACATTGACGAAGCACTGCGGAGGATGTATTTAATTACAATTGTGACGATAATGCCTTATCTGTCCGCTCGTGTGTATGCTGCACGATGTGTGCCATGTATGGCCGGTCTTACAGCTCCGCAACCAATATTGTGCCGTGTCGTTAATTGTAATTCATGTTACTTATGTATTGTGTAAATAAGATCGGGTTGTAAAGGTGTGTGTATGTCTTTAAGTAATTGATTGTGACTTCTGTGATTGTTAAAGTGTGTTGTGTGGAGTTGTTAGGTATGCTTACGTGTCTGTGATCTGCCCCTCGTTGCTAATAGTTGTATGCAGTTGGCTGCATATTGGCATAAATTATACTATGATAATCACCATGTCAGACCAGAGGATTATTTAATTCTTAGTTATTTAGGTTCTTGATTATGTATTTAGATATTTATGCAACAAAACTTTATTCTATATTAAGCCTGGCTTTCTAAATTTGACTTGAATAACTTAGTGATATTACGGAGGGTGCATGTTATAGATTTTCATTGACAACCAGTGTGCTATACATACTTAGTTCACAGCTGTGACCTTTACACACTTGTATGATACCATCCATAACAATGGGACGTTAAAATAAGAGCGGAAAATCGTTCATTACACAATATGCAATAGTCTGGAGTCTGGTTTATGCATGTAGAATAACAACAACAGCAGTTTGTGATCCCATACAACATAACATCACGCCTTGTTTCCCCGAAGGGTTGGGCAGAGGTGTACATGTAGTACACCCACATTTCGCCAGTTATGTTTAAGTCCCATGTAATAGGGGGCGAGCCTATTGCCATCAATTCGGCACAAATCTTGACTCCGGGCTGGTACCGAGAAATTCCAGATAGAAAAACCCAATGACATTTTGCCCAACCTGGGAATCGAACCCAGGACAGTGACCACTAGACCAATGAGGCAGCCTGTAATCCCACTGGAGGGCAAAAGTGTCTTCTCATACAGAGAAGGAACGAACACTGATCGCCACTATTGCTCACAGCGTGTTGGCGAATAGAATAGATGTATGTATGTGAAGCTAGCTGCAGCCAGCGGCGTCGCCCGCGTGGATCCTAATTCTCTTCTAAAATAAAATTAGCCTAAGTTACTCCTACATCAGTTATCTGGAAGTCCCGTCCCGGTCCAGCCGTTTCGGAGATTAGCCGGATCAAACAGAAAGACAAAAATAAAAATAAAGTTATAAGTACCGGATACCTATATATACGCGTTTTAAGCATTTAGTAATAAGCTGTTATTTTGAAATTAGAAACAGACACTTTAATTTTATTTATTTGTTGATGAAATGATGAATATAGGTACAAAACTTGTTACTGTTTGTAAGGAATATGTACATTATACTGCATGTAATTCAAAAATCTTCCTGCTAGACCGTTCTTCGCATTAATGTTTTTAATAATATTACAATATTAATTAAAAATGCGTCACTTCCTGATTATTTACAGCATAAACTACATACTTTAGTAAATAATGACATCGTTAGCGAAGTTTTTTCCCGTTTAATACAAGATTTTCCTCAACATTTTTGTACGATTACATACGTCCATTAATCCCGGAAATTCCTATTCAAGTTGAACTTTTATAATAATGATAACACATTCGTTATAGTTACTTACTGCCTGATAGTGTGATTAGTTCTGGTTGCTAACCTATTTATGTTCTGGAAAATATCCATACATCCATGTCAATTATAAAACGCAACCTTTTTGGAGGTAAATGAATAAGGTATAACGGTTTGGTATGGTAATGTTATATTTGGATATATGTCTATCAGTCCTGTTATAACTTGAAAATCACGAAGTACTCGATTTACGTGATTTTTGTTGTATCTCATTGGTATGTGTTCTGGTTAGTTTTAGGATTTTTTAGTCCATGAGACAGCCTCGTTGGTGTAGTGGTCAAAAACGCTACTGCTGAGCATGAGGTCCTGGGTTCAATTACCAGGTCGGGCAAAGGGTTATTGGATTTTTCCATCAGGAATTTCTCAGTAGCAGCCCGGTGTCTGGGTTTGTGCTTGGTTACAATAGGCGCGCCCCCTATTACAAAGGACTTAATTAAACTGGCGAAGAGAGGAGTCCTGGTCACAGCTTACCTGACGTAACATATAACTAAATTCCCTGTGTTTCGTGTGCAGTCGGGACTGTTCGTGGCACTGAAGCTGGTCGCGCTGGCGCAGGCAGGCAAGGACATCAACATGAGCAACATACACTCCGAGGCGCCGCCACCTAAAGTTGTGAGTTTTTATGTTCATGTTCATAGTAGCTTTGAGAAATATTATTGAACGAGGAAAAGAACTTTGTTAGGAAACCTGAAGGCCAATTCCCATAGTTAAAAACATTGAAAATATAGTCGCAATTTGATCTCACCGACATTCATTGTTAAAATTGTTTGCAAATAAGAAATATTTCTGACAGACTGCTACTGAGATTAGAATGCTGAAAGCGAACTTTCTTAAAAATACGGAAATTGTCCCACAAAACTCAATGATCTGAAATTACCAAGAGCACATGCGCAAGTACAAAAACAATCGTTACTTTTTAGCACCCATAGACATGCGAGAACAAATCATAAAAAAAAAATTGACCTTGTTTCATATTTCGCTAATTGCAAGTGTTTCTTCGTATCGGCACTCGCTTTCGCCACAAAATGAATGCGTACATTCTAAACTAACAGAAACTATTGTGTTTTGTCATCACATGGCGCTTTAAAGAAAGAGACTTACTTAGGTACAAGCAGGGCTTAAAATACCGGTATTTTTGGGATCCAGTAGCATTGACCTTGATACCCGTACCAGAATAGTACCTGTACTATGGGTACCGGTACCAAATGTAGTACCTGTACTATTGGTATTTCTAATAAATATCGGTACTGTACCGGTACTAAACCGGTACCTACCAAACAAATATTTCCGTATGTTAGAGTGAATATAGTTAATAGGCATTACAAAAATAACTTCAAGGGGCAAATACGACCAGAATTTGGTGAAGGTACCCGGTGTTACCAAAAACAAAATATTTCCCATAAACCTACATGGGTACTTATGAAACGTCAGAAGCTAGGTGCACCGTTCCAATTCGACGGTCATCTCCCATAGAGAAGAGCCGGCAAGAAACTCCACCTGAATTTGGTACCGGTACTTGTTAGTTGTAGTACCGGTACTCGTCTGAAACCGGTGCCAGATGGGTACCGCGGTTCTTACCATTTCGATACTTGGGTACCGGTACCCAGGTACCGAAATGGCAAGAACCGCTAAGTACCGGTACAGAACCTGTACTTTTGGTACCGGTTGCAAACCCAGGGTCAAGTGATAGATAACGTTTTCCAAAGCCGTCTTTTTCTAAAACTATATGTGCGACTGTGGGGTACTGTAAGTAACGTTCGTTCTAACCAATCTTCCGTGTTTCCCAGGGCGAGCTGCCCAAAGTCCCGCCAGTAAGCTCGGCCCCTCCTGGCCGGCCGGCCGCGCCCTCGCCCGCGCCCCTTCTGCCGCTGAGCGACTGGAGCATGAAGCCGGCCGAGCGCGACAAGTACAGCCAGCTGTTCGACTCGCTGCAGCCCAACAACGGACTCATCGGGGGCAACAAGGTAACTATACGCATCTGTACTCCCTTATGGCTTTGTAATAAAACAAGGTTTATCTTTAAGCCTTGTGTGATCTACGACGCCACATGCGAATTACGCATACGCACACTGACGTCACGCAAAATCGTGCATTGCGCAAGCAAAGTTATCGTAAAACAATCGTCGTGCGGTAGACCACTAGACTCGACACTCTCGGAGGATCCTCTCTTTTCTATGAAGGATAAGAAACTTTAAAACCATCGAACAATTTTTATTTGAACTTTATACTGTCAATGTAAAAGTTCTAGTTACAAAAATAAATACGTAAACGCCCAGTCAAAGATGACAATTTTGTATAAAAAACTTTACGTTTGCGGAATAAAGTTTAAAATACAATAACTGTTTCGAAGGTTTGGTCATGGACTAAAGTCAGAACTCGTTTTGTAATGAGACACTATACATTGTTAACCTACGCGAAATCGCATCGCATTGGTAACCTGTTGCGAAAAAACCCTTAAATCAAATCACTCCGCACCCACTCGAGGATTCAGTAACCCCGAATTCTCAACGACTTTGTAAAGTTCTTAACACGTTCAGTGCCGGGAGCCCTCCTGGAGGGTTCCCCTAGTCGCATATGGGATGCCGGGAGCCCTCGCGGGGGGCTCATTTTAAATGTAGGTTTTCCTTAGCGAATGCAGCATTATAAACCGTAAAAATAAAATCTGATGTATATTTTAACAAGATTTATATATACGCGTTAGTTTTAAAATCCAAGCATTTTTTTTTTTTTTTTTAATTTGTTTGTTCAAGGTTACACACAAAAAAATTAAAAGGTTGGAAACTACATAAAGCGACAAGACTCCCTGAAAACACAATTTTACAGTGTTTTATAACCTAATGCCGTTGACCGTCCGCAATGGTTAACTTTAGCGCAAACGTAATGCCGGGAACCCTCCCGGAGGGTCCCCTTTTAAAATGTATGGCGGTATGGCGTAAGAGCTCGACGAAAATGGGTGCAGTCGAAAGTGTTAAAAGCCTTTTTGCCGCAAGAAAATGCTTTAACGCTATGAGCATTACCGCGTTTTCTGGCGCAATATGGGTGTAATAGAAACACTTCTGCCTAACTCTTCGGGGAAAACAAGCGTGTTGTTATGTTTTGAGTAAAACACCCTAAAATTTACAGAACAGGCATTGCGTTTGGAAATTCGGTCGAATTACTGTTAAACTTTTTCGCTTCAGTTTGTTAGTTTATTTATATCTCTGCATTTTTCATCAACGGCTGCTTATATTGGTGCTCCAGGTTAAAGGCATGCTGATGGAATCGAAGCTGCCGATCGAGACGCTGGGCAAGATCTGGGACCTCGCCGACCAGGACAAGGACGGCATGCTGGACAGGCACGAATTCATGGTGGTGAGTTATGATGTTATACAAGGTTTTATTAAACTAGCCAGCCAAACCCCGCAGATGTGTTGAGTATCGATATCTAAACAAGTTGAGTCCCATCTCGTCTGTTGAGTATCGATATCTAAACAAGTTGAGTCCCATCACGGCTGTTGAGTATCGATATCTCAACAAGTTGAGTCCTATCACGTCTGTTAAGTATCGATATCTAAACAAGTTGAGTTCCATCACGTCTGTTGAGTATCGATATCTAAACATGTTGAGTCCTATCACGTCTGTTGAGTATCGATATCTAAACAAGTCGAGTCCCAACACGTGTGTTGAGTATCGATATCTAAACATGTTGAGTATCAATATCTAAATAAGTTGAGTCCCATCACGTCTATTGAGTATCGATATCTAAACATGTTGAGGCCCTTCACGTCTGTTGAGTATCGATATCTAAACATGTTGAGTCCCATCACGTCTGTTGAGTATCGATATCTAAACATGTTGAGGCCCATCACGTCTGTTGAGTATCGATATCTAAACAAGTTGAGTCCCATCACGTCAGTTGAGTATCGATATCTAAACATGTTGAGTCCCATCACGTCTGTTGAGTATCGATATCTAAACATGTTGAGTCCCATCACGTCTGTTGAGTATCGATATCTAAACATGTTGAGTCCCATCACGTCTGTTGAGTATCGATATCTAAACATGTTGAGGCCCATCACGTCTGTTGAGTATCGATATCTAAACATGTTGAGGCCCATCACGTCTGTTGAGTATCGATATCTAAACATGTTGAGGCCCATCACGTCTGTTGAGTATCGATATCTAAACATGTTGAGTCCCATCACGTCTGTTGAGTATCGATATCTAAACATGTTGAGGCCCATCACGTCTGTTGAGTATCGATATCTAAACATGTTGAGGCCCATCACGTCTGTTGAGTATCGATATCTAAACATGTTGAGTCCCATCGTATCTCTTGAGTTTAGAATAGAATAGGTCTTTATTTGCTTAGAATGTAGGTACATCAAAATAAGTTGTTAAATCATATAAAAGGATCTATGTACATTCTGCCTTAAAATAGCATGCAAAATCCTTTATGTTAATTCAGGTCAACTCATTTCATGCAATGTACGCAATTTCAAATCCGTTCAGTTGTGAAAGTGGGATTGAGTAAAAGAAGAAAGAAAATAGGGTTGTTACAATCCGTCGTCAGATGAGTTATTGACGATATGCGTTAATGATTAGACAAGGGTAATAACCCAAGCTGTCAAGAGTTGTGTGTGTTTTGGGCAAATGTCCAAAATTGACGCGTGACTTGAGTCAGTTTTACTTCTGTTTCGGTCAGTAGTAGTTGTGTATAGGATTCTTTACGTATTTCTCAACCCATATGGTATTGGTTTTCATACTTTTAGCAGCCTAAACGCTTATTCAGATATAAGCGATATCGCTGTCGCGCTCGTTAGTGATACTGGTTCAAAGTGACTAGTCAGGAGGCGGACCAGTATCGCTATCGAGCGCGACTGCGATATCGCTTATAACTGAATAGGCCTTAAGGCCCGAATTTTCATTCGTCAGATAACGAATAATTGAGGAATAAAAATAGCAGTTTGACATCTTTTGTATAAAAAATGTGTCAAATTGCCATATTTATTCTTCAGATCTTTATTTAGCTATTGAAAAATCAGACTAATTAATTTCAACGACGTTTGCAAGATTTATTCTTTAGTGCGTGTGTTAATACTCGATCGCGTATTGCCGCAGGCCATGCACCTGGTGTACAAAGCCCTGGAGAAGCACGCGGTGCCCACGAGCCTGCCGCCCGAGCTGCGGGCGGCAGGCGCGCGGCCGGCGCGGCCCCCGTCGCGGCCGCCGTCGCGACCCCCCTCGCGGCCCGTGTCGCGGCCCCCCTCGCCGGCCGCGCGCGCGCCGCCGCCGCGCCCCGGCCCGCCGCCGCACAGCAATGCGGCGCTGCTGGAGGGGTTGTTGGACTTGTCTAGTGTGAGTATTGTGTCATGTTACTTTGACTATGCTGGGAAGGCCTTATCCTCCAGCCCTGATATATCTGCGAACGGGTATAGTAAACTGAGGCCTCCTTTCACCTAGAGCCCCATATTCTTAGTAAATAAAAGTTACGCCACATCTTTTTATATTAATGGCAACTGCAACATGTTTCCTGCACTTTTACTTTGGTTTAGAATACGGGACATTAAGGAATTCGTCACCGCTTTCAGTTACTTTGTCTAGTAAGTTTTGTTGCTAGGGAGATCAATACAACTAACCACTAGGAAATAGGTAAACGGTATCTTGCAATTATTCTTTATTACATTCACAGTAAATTTAAACCTTTCAACTCCACTTCCACAGCCCCCCACACAGACAGCTCCTCCTCTGCCCTCCATGTCTGCCGTGAGCCTGAACTCCTCAGTGATGAACAGCATCTCGTCAGGCAGCTCGTGGGTGGTGACGGACGCGGAGAAGGCGGCCTTCGATGCGCAGTTCGCGGCCGCAGACACGGATAGAGACGGATTCGTGTCGGGAATGGAGATCAAGCATATGTTTCTGGATTCTGGGTTGCCGCAGCAGACTTTAGCGCATATATGGTGAGAATTTATTACAGATAATTGCTTAGAGTACTTACAAAGAGTGAGATTAGATTGGGAATAAAAAAATAAAAACCAGCCAAGGTGATGTCATTCCCTTGGGATGCTGATGTTTAGATAAGGCAGTTTGTAGTTGGAGCACGCTATATATAAACATAAATATAACCGCATGGTTTGAATTTTCGAGTTCGCTTAGCTCGCTCTTGCATCCTACAGTTTCACATTTTACTATTATATTGACAAAGTAATTCCTATTTCTGTATCAACGTTTAAAAGAAAATTTAAACTATGCGGGGTTTAAAAATTTTCGAGCTCGCTTCGCTCGCTCCTCCACCATCCTCTATTCGTTTGATGCTTTAGCTTTTCTGGTGTCGAGAAAATATCTCCTATTTCTGTATCAATAGAGAAAACAAAACCTAACCTTTTCAAGGCAGCGGCAGCGTGCTAAATGTTTCGACGGTCATTCCTGGGCAGGGGAGCCACCTGCCCAGGAATGACCGTCGAAATATTTGGTTTTCCGCCCCGGGCCCCCGATATGCTTAGTCCACCACTGAACCTCAGCACCTCAAACAAGTAGGTTTTGCTGTGAATAGACAGTGAGCAAAATTCGATTTTGCTGCGAGCGTGAGACAAAGTAACTTTATAATTTTTTTTTTGAATGCCGAGATTTGTGCTGGGTCTACTCACAAAATTCGAAAAATATGAACTTCACTATGTGAAAGTGACAGACTTTCACTTCGATACGAAAAGAGCGAGAGATAAGTCAAATCGAAGTTTGATTTTAAAATTCCATAGCTAGTAGACCCAAAAAAGAAACAAATAATAAAACGTTTGGATACATATCTGTAAAATTGCAAATCATTTATTAAGGTTTTATTTAAATGCTGTTTTATTATATTTTTTGGAACGAAGTTCTTTAACGCGGCTTGCAGTAGGAGTGCACTGGCAGAAATCGTCACGCGAAAGGGCGCTTGCGACTGTCTTCTTCTAATTTAAAGAGAAAGAAAGAGATGGATAGTGTGAATTTGGTCAAAAAGCAAATCCAAGATGGTGGCTGCAAAAATTTTAATTTTTTTTGTCATGGGTGTCTTTTTCATAGTTTTCGAGGGATCTAAAGCCGATCGTGGGGTCAACATGAAAATCCAAAATGGCGGCTGCGAAAATTTTCTCATTTTTCGTCATGGGTGTCGTTTTTATAGTTTTCGAGGGTGCTAAAGCTGATACTGACATTAAAATGTAAATCCAAGATGGCGGCTATGAAAATTTTGAACTTTTTCATCATGGGTGTCGTTTTCATAGTTTTTCAGGGTGCTTAAGTCGATAGAGAGGTCAAAATGTAAATCCAAGATGGCGGCTGCGAAAAGTTTGTTTCTGTTTTAAATCATACGTGAGAAGGAACTTTTGCCTGTTACGTTCTGGTTATGCCCGTGGTAGTCTTAGATTGTGTGGCTCAATCCGCCCTAAGTTCGTGCCTATATAGAGTGTTGTGTGCAGGGCGCTGTGCGACACGGAAGGCATCGGCAAGCTGTCGAGCGGGCAGTTCGCGCTGGCCATGTGGCTGGTGCAGCGCGCACTGCGCGGCGTGGCGCCGCCCGCGCAGCTCGCGAGCGACATGCTGCCGCCGCCGCAGCTGCCCGATACGGTAACACAATTCTTCTATGTTTCAGACAATCATTGCACAAATATTTACCAACAGCGCCCGTATCGCCGTTCGAACGCCAAAAAATCCTTGTAGCAGTGTACACTTAATTCTAAACATATTATGTAAACATCATTGTATCTCATCTTCGAATGATTGACAGAAATAGAACGATGTTGTAAATTTGTTGAGCGCTAGACTTATTTACTGATATGCGATGCAAGCCGGCTGGTATGACTGGCGTGTAAATAGCTGTGTTTCCTTGGCGGGATGAGGACTAGAAAAATCTGCGTGTAGAATGCATGCCGACTCAAATTGCCTATTTTTTGTGTTTGGCAAATTACAGGGTGATTGATGGCGGTAAGGTGGCGTATGTAGCTAAACCCCAGAAAATAAAACATAGCGGTACCTGGATAAGCTTTTTGTTCAGTCTTGAAAGGTTTTTTCGCTGGTAGCCACTATGCGTTCCTTCGAATCACACTGGTCACTTTGAAAGTTTGAGTTATTTATTACACATTAATCGGACGCGAGTTGATATATTATTAATTTTGAACTATGCAATGACAAATCCCCAAAGATAACGAGATAAAACATATAAATGTATAGTTTTAGCGGGTGAGATGAATTAAGATTAAAATGCGGTTTTTCAGAGTAATCAAAATGCGTGCGAATGGCGCGTGCACTTTTCTCAATTAACAGCTGTCATTGGCTATCATTGGCAGCTAATGTCTTCCTGATGCCCTCTTCACATGCTCGCCGGCAGCAATATTATGCCTAAGGTCGGCCACAGACATCGTTTCACCGCCCATAATCAAACATAGTAGTAGCGACGATAACTTGCCACGTCACCGGCCTTAGAGTGCGACCAGGGGCCTATTTAATAAAGCCGATAGGCAACAATCCGACGCGGTGATCTCTCGCGTCCGGCCCTGGTTCAGGCCATGGTACGGAGCGAGAGGAAATGGCAGGCCGTCACCTCCTTCTGCGAAGCGGTAATGCTCGCGAAGGATTAGGCGGAACGCGTGAGGGAGAGGCAAATTTCGCGCCCTCACGCCCCTAACCGCCGCAGGAGGAGACGCCCTGGGCGTCGGGAATCGCGAGCCGATTTCCGGCCACCGTAGGCGCGGGCTTGCGGACGGTGAGCAATGGGTAGCTCGCCGTCCGATAAGGACCAGGCCCCGGTCGACGGCGCGTTGTGTTCCACGCGCGCCTTAAAGAGATGTCAGCAGAACTATAGGGGGCCGCTAGGGGCGATGCCTGCCGGGGGCGCGAAGAAAACCGATAGGGAGATCGTGGCGGCCCCCGGCAACATGGTAACCGAAGGAACACGGGTGGGTTTTAGTCAGTAAGAGTGACACGCCCTCCTTCTCCGCTCAGAGCGAGAGAAGTTATTTGATAACTTCCCACCCAAAAAAAAGTTTATTTTATAGTTTTCTGGTTTAGTAAACAGCAGTGGTCGTAAAAATGTGTCAATTTTATAATTTTTTGACAAAAATGTCGTTTTGTCAGATAAATTAAGTAGAGCCCAGACCATGCTCGATCCACGACTTCTTAACATATTTTGAGATGTATGATACCTATTGACGTGACATATTTTGAGATGATGGCCGACTTCGATCTACCGCTTTCTGGTCCCAATCATATTATAATAATATTCTAAATCAGAAGTGGAATTAATTTTTGAAACAAAGAAATATTAATAACAATTGATTTTAATTCCAAAGAATCCAAATCACAATAGCCACAGAGCTTGCGTCACGGTGGCGCCATGTTAGGCTCCGTCCCCTGCTCCGATTCCTCTAACAACAGTTTTTTTTTTTACTAAAGAAGACATCGTTACCAGTCCTAACCTTATAATAAGATTGTTCCGGCCTTAATTTCCCGGTCCTTCTGTTATTTTCAGGCATATTAGTAGTTGCGTAACTTTAAAAGAGCTAAGCTGTCCCATTCTGAGTAAAACATAATTTAAACTATTTCAAAACGTTATGATGCTCTTCGCATATGAAATCCTATGTCAGAATAGCCTTAATTGAGACAGAAGACAGCAATTTACTGAAAATAAAATACCAATCTAATTCACACACAATTTATTACTATAACTTTAACACAAGCCCTTACAACAAATTTCTAATAAACATGATACAGACCGTTCTGTTGTCGCTGTAGACCGCGGACTCCATACTCTAATAGCTGAAAAGAAGGAAAAATGCGTTTATTGACATGAAAACAGAAGGAAAACAATGCCAAAAGGGCCTCAGCTCAGCATTATGCCAGAGGACAACACAAGTATACCACCTGAAGTGCTATAGCAAGCAGTATCACGACCAGGACGAGTGTGACGTGATGGTTCCACCGCGCATGCGCTCCCCGCCACACGATCAGCTTCACTATGCCAGCTAGGTTGTCTCTCTGCCAGCAACTGTAAATAACACAAAAAATAACGGGTCGAGCTATCTACTCTACTACAAAGTTTTTATTGTTAAACAGCTTTTTATGTGACAAAAAATGCATTCAAAATCAAAATCAAAATATTTTATTTCACATAAACCTACATGGGCACTTATGAAACGTCAGAAGCTAGGTGCACGGTTCCAATTGGTCGTTTCCTATGGAGAAGAGCCGGCAAGAAACTCCACGGTTACTCTTTTAAAAATAATTGGCTTTTACAATACTTTCAAACATTGATGTAAATCACTTTCAAATAACAGTGTTTCTAGGTATGGGAGGACAGTGTAGGTCTTTCAATAAGTACCAAGTACTTAACAAAATAGAAAATGGTCAACAGGTCTACAATCCACTAAGCCTACAGCGTTCTCACATTCACAAAATATGTAGAAAAGAATCTATACAAAAAAATTAATTAATTAAAAAAAGTAAAAAACCTATTTTAAATAAAACGCAATTATATGATTGCTATTACAACTGTAATCAATCTGAATAATTATCATGTCCACAAAAGCCACAAAAAAAAAAAAAAAAAGTATATAATGTCAAATAATAGAATAGTAAATATGTCAAGGGCGAATGTAAAAAAAAAATTATCATCGAAACTGCACCAGGATGTAAAATTTCAATTCCGTAGGATAAGAAAAAGTGGTTCTAGTTCAGGTTACTTACCTATAGGCCTATTTTCTTGTAAACTATGTTTTTTTACTTGAAGTTGCAAATAAACTATTTTTATGAGAGTACCATCGGGGTAACGCATATCTAACCAATTTGAAAACAAAATCCCGTGCACCCGACCCTTTTTTTGCGTAGGTAAGCGTTACTATTGCGGCCGAGCGCTGCAAGCAAGAATAGTCCTTATAGTGTATAGATATGCGTTTTTTCGATAGTACCTGTACAGATTCTCGTCCTTGTAGAGTACGGTAGTGAACACGAGATGGTCCCTGCAGTTGAGGTACACGCGGCCGCCGCTGCCCTTGTCCAGGTCGCGCGGCACGAGGTACTTAGTGCCCACACGCCACATGGTCGGCACGTCGCGTAGGGTGGTACTGGACAATAAATTATGAGGAGAGTACATTTTAAATCTGGCGAAATGTGGGTGTAGTCTGCCTAGTCCTTCGAGGAAAATAGGCGTTATGATGTTAGTTAAAATATTTATAATAGTAAGGGAATAATATTGTCTGGGTCAAAAAAAACATCAACACAAATTGTGGAACTAAGTGTTTTGTATTTGGCTTCTTATGTGTTTGACGCTTGAAGCGGTCAGTGGACGCTATAGAGTGAAAACAACATTACAATATTTTATGATGTTTTACGTATTAGTGCCATTTTTAGGGTTTTGTACGAAAATAGTACAAAGAAATCCAATATTTGTGCAGTTTGTCACTCTCTCTGCTTTTTTGAAACATAAAATGTTTTAAAACATCTAATGTAATTTTTGATAACATCTTCGACTTTACCCTGGACATCGAATCACAATCCGTTGACCGAAATCTGCGAATATGGTGTCCTGGAAGGGGAGAGGCGGCTGCTTAGGTAGCGCCTCTGAGATCGGGTAAATGAGTGTTCCATTCTCTTCAGCGTTAAATGCTCCATTACTTTTTCTTCTGGTGTTGCATGGTACCTGAAAAAGTGTGTAACTGGAAATAACCGGTTCATTTGACATCCGTTACGATTGATTATGGAACTTCCACGCAACGTAAAAAATTATATTTAGAACACCACACACATAGGACAATACAATACAACAACAAAACTATGGACAGGAAAGCTTAATTATAGATTGTGCAATCCACGAAGAGGCGCCCCACTACGCGATGACTGTACTGTAAGCTGTACTTTAGTACGGAGCGGAGTGGGGCGCGTCTTCGTGGATTGCACTATCTACATATATATGAACTGATGTTTACGAACCTTACACATACCGATCATGATCTCGCTAGGCCTTTGTTGGATCACATCTAGGTCTTTCATAATTTTTGGCAAGTATTGTGATCGACAGGGCAAGCCGTCGGGGAATGCTATAAAAAGTTAAAGAACAATTTCAACTCATAGTTCATAGCAGTCTGAATGGCCTGTATTTGCTCTGTAAATGCTATAGGTGTAATGTTAATCAAGTTTAGTCTGAACATAATTTCAGCTGAACAAAGCCATCCTAACTTGAGTTTACATTAACTTTCAGAAGGATTCTAGTGCGCATTGACGTTGATTGTGTGTGTGTATGACATTTTCAAACACAGCTATTATTAAAAGTTTTATAATTCTATAAATATCCAATCTGCATTATTTTAGTGTACCTACCCATACTAGATGCTGTTTTTCCTTAGTATTATTTACTTAAAATAATCATTTAGTTAAATCAGGCATTAACCTACTAATACTTAAATTAAAAAAAAAATCTATTCATCAAACGCAATCTATCAGTTTGGAATTTTACAAATATTATCGTATTTACTACAAAATACAATAAATACAATGAGCGGTACTAATGAGGCGTTAAATCGATTTTCCCCTCTCTTTGACTTTAACACGTAACGTACAACATTGTAGATTGCACAATTTAGTTGCTAAGCCGGTTCGCTGATGTTGTGTTGTTCCAAGTGCTTAATATATTTTTAAAGACTCGTACGGAAAATGGTGGGAGTATAAGGATTTTTTTCTTTAGTTTGTCGAGATAATGCCATCCACGAAGACGCGCCCCACTCCGCGATTACTGTACTGTAAGCTGTACTTTAGTACGGAGCGGAGCGGAGTAGGGCGCATTTTCGTGGATGGCACTATCTATAATGATTTTATAAAAACTTTGTTAATTTTATGAGCATAAAATGCGACATCTTGCATATCCCGAGCTATAGAAGTACAGCTATACCTTTCACAGAGTGTCGCACCATAGCTTTACTAAAACACGCTTGATACGACTGTGGATTTAAATAAATTCCTGATCTAGTTTTCTTTAGCGACTTCTAACGTCATAACAACTTTGTGATATGGAGTAGTAACTTACTTAGAAATAACTCGATGATCTTGTCATCCAATTCAAATAATTTGAAAAGGTTTATTGCTTTAACAGAGTTCACTAAGAAGTTTGCAATCTATAGGACAAAAATAACAAATATAATAAAAATTGACCTTTTTAAGGTTCCGTACCCGAAAAATAAATAAATATGAATATATGAATGAAATGAAGGGTGCCAAACGGAAGCCTATTACTAAGCCTCCGCTGTCCGTCCGTCCGTCCTTTCATATATCTGTCAGTGGGCTGTATCTCATGAAACGTAATAGATAGACAGTTGAAATTTTCACAGATTGTGTGTTTCTATAATAGCAAACAATAAAAATTAATTAATTAAAAGGGGTCCATACAAGAAACGTGTCTTTTTCGGCGTTTTTTGCCCGTTCTTAAAACCCTTCGGTGTTTAGGAATATTTTGTACGTTTATATCATCTAGTTGTCAGTCACTGTTAAACACAGGTATCCAAATAAAATAAATGCCTCGGAAATAATAGATTGTACGCGACATTACAATCCAGTTTTAGTGTTATCTTTAAATTGTAACTGGTTTCTGTTTCAAATAATTAGGCACTTGTATATTGTTCGTGCTTGATAGTGACAGGTACCTAGACAGTTTATTAAAATTTTATAGCACACACTGCCGGTATTTTAGTGTTAGGCACCCTTACTATTGTCGTGATGACAGAAAAAGATAAGAAAACTTATAACAAAAAAAAAACAACCGACTTCGAAAAAACACTACAAAGTGAAAAATAACTTTAATTTCGGAAGTTGGTGTCTTTGGTTTGAATTTTCGTTTTTTGCCACCGACTTCCGAAATTAAAGTAATTTTTCACTTTGTAGTGATTTTTTTGGAAGTCGGTTATTTTTTTTTTTGTAAAAAGTTTTTATTTTTCACTTTTTAGTTGTGGTATTTACCCACACAAATTCGAATACCACTACCTGCTATGTAAATAACAGTGAGCGGAACTTAACATAATATCATCCACATACTAAGTGGGAAAAAATACGTATTATTGAAGCTAACTCAAAAACTACCCAAGCAAAGTTATTAAAATTTATATGGGACCACCTCTAAAGTATTACCTACCAAACAAAAAAGAATCCGAGTTATCACGTAACAAACATAAAAAAACCAGTTAAATTGAGAACTTCCTCCTTTTGGAAGTCGGTTAAAAATGAGACGAAATACACTAGAGCAAGAAGTCTATTCTCACGTTACATCGTTGTCAATGTGAATGAGTCATCTTTCATTTTCGTGTGGTTTGTGACTAACCTGATGTCGGTTTTTATGCCGCCCATGGGCCTCTAACTTGGATTCACATGCCGTCAAGAAATATCTCTCAGGCATGCCGGTTTCCTCACGATATTTTCCTTCACCGTTTATGAAGCGAGTGATAATTACGCAATACGCACATGAATCCGAAAAATCAGAGGTGCGTGCCTTGGGTTCGAAGTCGAGACCTATGACTTGGTAGTCCGACGGTCACACCACTAGGCTGATGTTAATGAGTGCGGATGTGTGACGCCTGAATGACGCCTTTTAAGTGATAGGAGCAGACAGAGATAAAGAAAAATGCTGATACGGTCGTGTGATTTCACCCTAAATTATTGCAGACGACATAAAATTGCTACACACATTTAATGAGACCTGATTTCGCTATCTCTCCTCAGGGTTAGTTAGATAAGTAATGTCGACCGACCATCTAGCTTATTTTTATTTATTTTAAGTGACGTATAAAATTGATTCCGATTTACAGAATAAATAATTTAATTTCTCGTGCCTAGGCTATAACCGTATACTTACTAGGTCTTGCTCCAGTTTGACATAGCATATTCCGTATCGATGGCGCCTGCCCACCTTACCACAAACGCTACACTCGCTCCACCGATCCCACTGAGTGAATAATATCATGCCCTGGTATATTTCTGTGGCGACAGCATGAGGGCCTTGGGATTCAGGCGGTTTTACCTGTCAAAAAGTTAATTAAATCACTTATCTGATTCTCATAATTGTGGATACGGTTATTTCCTTTAATAATAATTCTTTAATTATTTATTAAGATTTTTGTTAAGTAGGTTCAGACAAGTTTAGTGTTGCATGCTTAAACCTATATTATTAGTTAGAAAAAGATGTACTGAACTTAAATTTAGTTTAGTTTGTGAACAAGGGAATTGGCACCAGTGACTTCCTAAATTAAAGTAGGTTCATCTGCCTGGGGGTGTGCCACCCCGATCCGCTAATACCTTCACAATAAATAATAAACTAACAACAGTATAGGGCTCCGTGTCCACGACCTCTATGAAGACCAGGCCCGCGCCGCCGTCTCCTATTTTGCACCAGAAGACGCCCTCGTCACCAGCCATCACGTTGAAAATCGTCAAGGCGCCGTGGTCTAGCGACAGGCGGTCATACTCTTGTACATGCTCGAATTTTTCGATATCTGCGTGCTAGAGGGAGACATTTTATGACCTTGTTTCACTTTGTCCGTATAGGCATTATAAAGTATTAAATAAATGGAATAGGTTTTGAATTATGTGTGTAAAATTGATCAGTAAATCAAAACAAGTAATTTTATCAATCAGCCGAAAGACTAAATAAAGTATCAACACATGCCTGTAACTTGCACAAAAGTATGAAAAAACAGGCATGAGTATAGGCCTTTACCAAGCATGGCCACACCGACCGGTCCTGTGCGAACATTACAATTAACTTTAAAAAAAAAACAGTGGCACTCCGGGAGTGCCGACAGAAGTGAAAACTTGAACAAGATCGCCTTGGTGGAAGAAAAATACTTGTATAGAACATTGGTCCGTAACCTTATCTAAATAAAGAGCACAATCGCGTTTACATAAATGAGGTGTCGGTAACGGTGTCGCGAGTTCAATTGTTTTTCCCATTTCAAAAATGCCCAACGCGCCTGAAGAAGTTATCACTTCAATAAAAGTTCATGCTATTCGAATTTCACAAAAAATATGCGTTTCTTACTTTCCCGTCTTCAATCTATTTTCACATCTTATCATCATCTGCCTAGCCCTTCCTTCGGACCATGAGAGTGAGGGAAGAGAGAGTGCACCTGTGTCTGCGCACACACGCCTGCACTATAATATCTTCCGCGCCGAAGGCTAGTCATCGTGGAGATTGGCCGTCATGGCGAAATACGGTCTGGACACATTAGCCCTTCCCAAACTGTGTTGAGGTTGGTTTCCATTCTAACCAGATGCAGCTGAATACCAGTATTTTCAATAGGGCGACTACGTATCTGACCTTCACATCACAGTTACTGGGTAACACGATACCTACCCCTTTCTAAGACTGGTTGTCAGACTTTCGGGCTTCTGACTACCCGTAATGACTGTCAAAGATCTACGAATGACAGCCAAAACTATTGTGCGAAAATATTTTGACATAGCATAAACAACAGTATATATTTTTTTTTAACTCTCCAAACATGTAAACAATTTTACGATGTTTTCTCTAGTACTGGTCATTTTGAAATCAACCTAATTTACATTTCTGTAAAGTTGATATTTGTTTAAGTGGAAATAACATCAATTGGAAACAAGGATTTGAAGAGAGGCTTCAGATGTGTCTATACTTCTTACCTTTGCATACAGCCACGTTTGCTGATCCGTCTTGCCGGGCTCTCGGCAAATGTTGCACGGCAGCCGCGCGGTCGCTCCTTGGAACACCATTATGATGATGTTATTCTGTGCTATAAGAACTGAATCCACGTCGTCCAACTGTGAAGCTGAACAGGCGTAGTAGTCGCGCCATGCCTGGGATAGTGCTGATAGCTTGTGTTTGTTACCTCCTGAAGATGGGAGCAGATTTTTGTGAATATTGCTAGATTTTCCATGCAATTATTAATATATTGAATTTTACTTTGATAGTTTGTCGTGCAGTTTCATAAGTAGTTTCTGAACTAGTGCCAAGAAATCTTATAGAGAAACTTTTATGTCAATACAATGATAGGGCAGTATAATATCACATTATTTTTGTTCTAAAAAGTTTATGGGTAAGGGATTTGTTTCTAATATATGAATTGAATGAAAGTACGTTCTAAAACCACTCACTTGGATACATTAGCTTCTCTAGCTCAACATCCTTCTTAGCAGAACCTCTACGCACTTCTCCATACATTTCTCGACTTCTATTGTTAATCTCACTCACTCTTTTATGAATATTATGGTTTAATTCGCATCTTATATAATTTATAATCATTAAAACTAAAATAACCAAATATTTCAAGTCCATCATGTTTGAAAACGGATTTTCTTGACAGATTTGACAGTTGTTTTATGATTTTATTTGAAATTCGTTCTAGAATTCTAACTGCAGCATTCTACTTATTTCAAACTGTGTTTTTATTCAAGAGGCAACATAAATGTCAAATCTTTTACCTTAGTCCTCGTATGCTAGATATAAACTCAGTTCGGTCATGAATCTCTTTTTAAAACTATGGTTGCAATGAGATTAGTATGAAAATTACTTGCGGGTCTGTTTCACTGCACGGGGGATAAGCACTCTGTACTTGGCATATTCGTAAAACGGAACATATCCGCAAGGGCGGGCGTTTTGGGGAACTGTTTTATGTAATTTTGATGTTCAAAAGGTGCTGATTCTCAGCCTAATTTGAATAAAATAGTTTTGATTTTGACTATTGGTGATGAAACTCGTATAATAAATAATGCTATTGATAACTAAACAGTCGGTTTTTATTTAAATTTTTCCAGAAGTCAGAACCAGCGCTCTCCTTAGGCCCGCAGCCCACGCCCGAGATGGAAGCGATAGCCCGCGAGGTGGACGCGCTGGCTCGTGAGCGCCTGGCTTTAGAAGCTGAGCTCGCGGCCAAACAGAGGGACCTCACTGTTAAGACTGGCGAGGCGGACAGCTTGCAGGTATGTTGAGAAAAGGAGTTTTCCCTAAGGTTTACTTAAGACGCAGCACAGTAGATTCTGGAACCTGTAACCTTATAAGCTGAGGATAGCTAATAAGCTACCTATTTTCAAGTTAAGGCGGACCAGACTTTGGCTGTGAAAGTATTGAACTACATATTCTGTGAAATGGCATACCGTCAACCATTCGGTGATTGCTCACTACTTATGGAATTTCTAATGATAATAATTAGTGATATTAATGAAATATAATGTGCTGTTTTCAGAGCGAGCTGGACACATTAACAGCGACGTTAAAACAATTAGAAAACCAAAAAGGTGAAGCACAAAAGAGGTTAAATGATCTGAAAACACAGGTAACTATTTCACTTGTTTAAATAAAACTTTACTTAACTGATAATACAAAAGAAAAAAAAAAAACGTAGAAGTTATTTACAATAATTAGATTTGGGTTCTTTTCTGCAGGGATTTAAGTCTTGCATTTCTCTGTATATTGTTCTTATTGCGTAAACAATAATCTTTATTCTGCAAATATTAACACAACAACACGATAATTTCAGGTAGAAAAACTCCGGTCGCAAGTGTCGGCACAAGAAGCGGCGGCGGCCGAGACCGAGGCCGAGGTGGGCGCGCGACGCGCCGCCGTGCTCACGCTGCGGGAGAAGGAGCGCGCGCTGCACGCCGACGTGGCCGGCGCCGAGGCCGAGGCCGAGGCCGTCACTGCGCAGCTGAGGCGCACGGTGCTCGCTGTCAGCCAGGTGACGGACAGTTTCCGAGTTTCGGCCCATTAAACCTGGATTCCTTTCCTAACGAGTTTTTGTCTAACCTGTCGTCCATATATTTTCCAGGCAAACATAAAGATCTCCCACTTAGAAGAACAGCACCGCCTCATCAGTTCAGCAGCCGAAGCCCTCGCCAGCGCCGGCTCGGCCGGCCAGCACTACCTCACGCTGCAGCCGCAGTACGGCGCCGAACATCTGGAGCGCGTCGTGCGAGGGGCCACGCCGAACGACGCGCTCGTACGTACAGCTTTCCGAACTCTATTATGTGCTAGGGAATCATCCTCTATCTTCGGAAATACGAACACGCGAGGATGAGATCCAATATAAAACTGACAACTACAACCACAACTGCTACAACCATGAAAGAACTTGCCAATTTGGATGACCGTGTTTACAACATTATAAATTAACAACTCTTATGCAATTCAGTAGCACTACTGCAAAGCGTGAAAGTACAAAATTTAGAAGCATTGCCTCCGTGTGGTGTTAACTCTGAGGCGCGACATTCGTGCTAATTCGAAAACACGCAGATTACCGAAGCGCAAAACCTTTTTAGGTGTACCTGTACAAACATTTTTTTTAAGGCCTGGTTCCAATGGCAAAAATCTGTCGCATGCCTAGATATTATTCTATTACCGAAAAGCCTTATATGTAAGCGTACGTTAACGATCGCATTAAAATAGGACGCGACCTAAGCCCTATATGCTGATCGCGTTTAGTTTCATTGGTGAAATTGGCACTAAATGTATACACTTAGCGCTCATATACACTAGCGGTTAACCGCGGGGACGGCTAGCCGCTTTTTCATTTGAATATGCAACCGCTTATGTTTTGTACGCACTTAACCGACACTACATTTGAACGGCGGCGGTTCATTGGCCGGTTTGGTTTGCGGCGAGCCGCCGCGTGAGTTTGCAAGTTCACGTTCGTGAGTTGCGTGCCATGAACTTCGACACAGAGAAATTTATTGTTGAAATTTACCAATAAGAAGCTATTTGGAATTGTGAAGGAGCAGACATGATAAAACGGAGACAATAGGTTTTTTTCTTTCGTTATTTCGGGAGTAATAATAGATAACACAAGCTACCTCGACGGCGTCCATTTTTGTTTATGGGTCAACAATACTTACTCCGCCTTCGAGCGTCAGGCGGCTGGCCGCTCAAACGAACCGCCTAGGCGGCCAACAGCTTGTGCGTATAAGCGCTTAGTGTCAAATATTGGTGTAATATTATATTTGTTTTGTTCTTTCCCCATTCAGAACATTTCCGTTTTTTCTATTACCCAGGAAGACGAGCCTTTCGCGAAAAGCAACGGCTTCGCTTCGGGCGCGGGCTTCGAGTCCGACCCGTTCACTTCCCGCTCGTTTGCGCCCGCAGCGATGCCCGCACACGACCCCTTCGCGCCCGCACACACTCCGCAGCCCACACAGGTACGCACGACACTCGAAAACAAGTGAACAAGTGATCTTATACATAGGTTTCGTCAATCAGCTCTGAAGGGACCGAACTTTACCTTTAGTAAGTGTATTTGGGTTGACTGATGGAACTGTAGATCAACGACTATCAAGATCCTAATCAAGCTAATAATTGGGGCAGCATTTCGTGGGACTTATGTTTGACCAGGCACGCAAAATTGTCCCGCATTATTTTTTATTTATTGACTAGGAAACTTCTCTCTCCAACGTCTCAGGAGCAAATCATTCAAATCCCATTCAAAATTGCAGATGACGATACTACTGTCATGTTCAATCCTAACTGATGTTATAAATGCGAAAGTGAGTTTGTTTGTTTATTTGTTACGGTTTAGCGCTAAAACGGCTGAACAGATTTGAATGAAATTTGGGACATGGGTAGACCATGACCTGGATTAGGACATAGTATACTTTTTATCCCAATATTTCCACGGGATCGAGACTTATGTGGGTGGAACGGTGGGGCGCAGCTGGCAAACTAATAAAGTATAGTGCGACACGTAAACATGTGTGATGTTTTGTGAAATTGTTTTGGAAAAACACGATGGCGGCGTTAATTTCTATTTTATCGGCGGTACCACTCCAGTACGTATAACTTTAGAACCGCTTGTGTTGCAGGACGGCTTCGGGACGGACCCGTTCGCATCGAACGCGGACCCGTTCGCCGGCGATGCGTTCTCCGCTCACGACAATACGGCCAAACAAAATGAAGACGTGAGTTCTATTCTATCTTTGTCTGTCCCTACTATAGTTTTTACGTGACAACGCTCTCTCTCTCTGTACCATACCATAAGTAAAATATTTTATTTGTGTAAGTATTTATGTAGTATAAATATGTATTTTATTTATTTATACATTATATATGTATGTTTCTTTATCCTTTCTTAGCGATTGATTCTGTCCTATAATTCTATTCCAAAATCTCTGTTGCTTCAAATTTTATTGTATATTTTGCTTTTTATATATATTTTTTTTAAATTTGTGACAATAAAGGATGTTTTTTTGTGTGTTTTGTTGTTATGATATTCCTAGTAAGCCAATTATATTATGCTAATGATTTATTTCAAATTATTTTTGATTTGAAATTTTTTATAATAGGTATTTGTTTTGTGCTGGAATTTAATTTGGAAATCAATTGTTCACCTATTGCGTGGAGAGCTACACCCAGGTGATGTAAGTCTTTGATTTCATGCTGTGATACTAATTGTGGAACAAAATTATTATCGTATGATGCGTCTTGTACGTGTATCTTGTTTTTATATCACGGATTTTTGTAAGTAGAAGTTGTGAACCGCGGTAATACGTCGTGTGGTATAATGGTCCTGCGGTGCGATGAAAAGACATCGCAGTTTCTTCGTGTGTAACACGTAACAGTATTTTCTACCTTACGAATAAATTGATCAGCTTTGGACGTTGTCCCATTTTAGTTGTCTAAGTGTTCATATTATACAAGAGCGGCACGTTGCCAACGGCAGAGGCAACTGCAGGTGTGGACTCGTCGACGGCCGCAGTATCTGCCGTTGGCAACGTGCCGCTTGTGTATGTGAGCATTGACGTGGTTTTTGACGTCGCCATTTGCATCGTATAATAAGACTTGGTTCTAAGCGAGGCGAACGTCGTCCCAAGTTAGCCGTACAAGCCAGACGCTCCGTGTCCGCAGACGGGGTTCGAGGAGGACCCGTTCGCCGTGCTGCACGCGCCCAGCAGACGCACGCCCACGCCGGCCCTCCCGCCCAAGCGTCTGCGCACGCCGCCCCCCCGCCCCGCGCCGCCGCGCCCGCACCCGCCCGGGAAGGTACGCGCCGACAGATATAAGGAATAGCTCTATTACTTCTGTTTACTCTAACGTGAGTTAGGGCGCGACCGACGGCATTACATGTATAAGGTGACACAATTTAAAGCGATTGTCGACGTCGATCGACCGCAGTCTGATTGCACCAATAAACAGGATCTTCATTTCATCTTGTGTGTGCAATACATACAATATACATTTATGTATGTTGTAAAATTAATAGAACTATTCTTTTATATTTACAACAGTCAAAATAAAAATCTCTTAAATTAACTTACCTTTTTTTTTAGTTCTTTTTATCATGAATACTCTTTTTAAATTTAAATTAGTAAAAAATTATAGAATGGAATCTAATGAATATCCGATGTCAAAATATCTAAATACCGATGTTCAAAATTATTTAGCATTCTAGATAATATCAACTTTAAATATGTAACATGTATAATTATTTCATTAATTCGGTTCTATAACAATATTCAAGCTTAGCTGAAATTCAAATTCTATCAAAATTATTACTTTAAAATAAAAAAGTAAATACGATTTCAGCCAAGTTTTATCCAACTTATATTTTTTTTGAATTCTCCCTATTTTAAGCTAACGTTTTATTTTCAGATTGAGTTATTTTTATGATTATTAGTCATTTATTTACCCCCGCCCCAGTAACTAGGCGCATGGACGAAGAATAGCGTCGTCGAAAGCTAAAAATTTTGTTTTATTTTATTTACGCTGCAGAGAAAGTAAAATGTACGTAAAGGAGATTGTTTCGCACTTCAACACTAGAGAATGGCATTTTATCGATGTTTCCTTTGCTTTTTGTTTATATAAAATGTCACTCTCATTGGCACCACTTTCTGGGATTTATAAAAAGAAGCTGCGGTTTTTTGCATTGACGTATCCGGTTTTATTTTGCAATGTGTGCTGTTTTTTTTATTAATTTGAAAGTACAATAATTAATTCCGCGTACTCGAAAAGTAAAAAGATTTTCCATTATGCAACAGCAGAAAGGTTTTATCTTCTGACTGTACCTACATTATAATAAACTCGTGTTATATTATAGTTTAGTCCATTTCTTTTTTTTTCTCGTATTGTACTCCAATCACATCTAAAAATAATATTTAGATTTTGTTTAAAAATATCAAAGAATACAAACGTAAGAAGTAAAAGAGATATTATCACACAGCCCGCACTATTAGGGAATTTCGCAATTCTCGATTTGCCAGAAAGTGGATTTAACTTTAGAGCAGTGTATTCTTAGGTTTTACTTTCTCTGTTCGCGTGGAATGCCATTCTCGCCCCACGTTCGTTTGGTTGCCGCTACACGCTTCACACGCTTCTTACCTTTATCCTACTCATTATTATAGTCCTTGCAATTCAAGAGGGAGCGCCATATTGTGACTTATGTCAATGACATAAAGCGGGACAATTCCGATATTTATAAGAACGTTTGCATTCTAATATCAGTCTCAAACTTTAAAAAATACATCTAATTTACGTACATTTTTTTATATTGATTGTTGCTGAGATAAGACTGCGATTAGATTTGAACGTTTTTATAAACGGGAATTGGCCTTCTTTCCAATGATGGCCGCGCGCTCGTGAAATGCAACAGCTATTCCATGTTTTTTTATTGCATGTTTATTTATTTTGCTTGTATTATGTATATTTGTGTGTACTGCTTGATTTAGGGCTATTCAAATAAAAGGTGATGGGAGTTTGTTGTAACACAATCATAAGTTTGGTTATCCATGCTGGAAATTAATAGTTTGAGCTAAAAACGCTAGATAATTTTTCAAAGCAAATCAATACAAGTTGGTAAAGATCTCGAAAGGCTTGCGTGACTCGATACATCGCGTGTTGCGCCAACAAATTGAAAGAGCGCTTATGCAGTGTTTTGTTGACACGCTACGTTCTTTTTGTTTTAACGTGCTATGCTATTTTAATAGATGCACGCAAATATAATTATGCCAGTGTGGTTTTGGTACAAGATACTGCAAAACATTTTAATTAAATAATGATGCGCACTTACAAAAAGTAAAGTGCTTAGTTGGCATATACTCCTGGTCATAATATTTATTTATAATTTGTAGAAACAATAACGTATAGAGTCTGCCAAACTGTATTACAGTTTGTGGATATGGTTATGGGTTATCATATCTATTTGAAGTGCTAATTCTTGACTCATATTTATAAAAAATATTAATTTTTATTTTTAAATTGTAGTAGTAGATTTTTCTGTTAACTGTACTCTAGTGCAGTAGGTACTGGTAGCATGTTAGTCTACTAGTTCGCTTGTAGTGACGCACCTTGTACACGATCCACTCCTGTTTCTTATTGGTTCATTAATATATTTTATTTGGTTCATTTCTGTTCTATAACCGATATAACTCTACCTGTATATACCTATATTGATAATATTATAATGAGTACATAACGCTACTGGAACATTTTGTATTATAGTTACAGAATTTCAAATGGCGCGCCCTCCATTTCTTTTACACACACACGCAAATTCTGTTTTTAAACGGTACAGTCAAATTCGTCACCGTCATTGGATGCATTCACTGTCAGTGACAGAAACTGTTAGTAACAGAAACTGTCAGTAACAGAAACTGTCAGTGACAGAAACTGTCAGTGACAGAAACTGTCAGTGACAGAAACTGTCAGTGACAGAAACTGTCAGTAACAGTGACTTTACCATGGTTATCATCTTCTGAAACCATGCATCTATCATTGACATAGCCTGAACAACCAATGACGATGCCGTTTTAAGCGCGTTGCTTAAATACACGTACAGAGCAAGATCCCAGGGCCGCCAGACGTCACTTATTTTCTGATGAACAAAATGTGTAAGATTGAGTAGTGTTAGTATGTACTATGATCGTATGCCTACCTGCTAGCTTGGCCAGACGGCCATTTTCCAGGTATCAGGTAATCAAGATACGTAAAAACGCTACTCACTTCACTTAATTCTGACAGCCGATTTTTAAGTACATGTTACACAACATCGTTAAAAATCAGTCAGTCAATACTCCCAGACACTTCCTGCCGGTAGTATTGCCTTAGGCTCTTTAAAGCTCTCAAAAAAATTACATAATCTCACTTACAGTCTGTAGCTCCTTTTTTATATAAGTTAGCCAGACAACTATTTTAAAACGTTTTACTACCAGACGGACCGTTCCAAGGGGCCAAACATCCTCTAGACCCAATTTTAATGCTGCTGTATTAGCTGAATACCTACAGGGTGACTTGTAATTTGACGTATTCCTTCTAGGACGTGATAATGTGACCCGACAGAAATAAGACGATTCGAGAAAACACCATTTTTATGTTTAAAAAAAAAAAACTCAGTATTCGTCACTAAATATCACTCCTTTCCAAATTCTCAAAATGAATAGCCTTCATTGCTATCCCATTGGTTACTTAATTCTTTAGCAAACCTTTTGATACAACCAAATTTTTTAAAACACCAAGCAGTTAAAAGTTAATGGAAGAAGTTTACTAATTTTCAAAAATCATCTAAAACATGAACGTCGAAGTGTCGAACACTAATCTCAAAGTTTTAGTATGGTATTAACCGTAAAAATTACGTCGAAGACATCTGCATTTAATCAGCTTCTTAACGAGTTACAAAAGTTTAAAAATATTTAGATGTGCCGATGAAACAGTTATATGCTGGCAAAGGTCGAATTTGCAAAATGTTGAAATATTAAAAATTGTGTGATAATCGAATTAATGAACTGGTTTATGCCATCAAACTACTTTTTAACCTTCCAGCAATCCATCACACTTTAGGCACCCAGGTCGTCGTGACCAGGTCACAAGTCGCGGAGCGGCTTTTTAGTTTTTAACATGACTCGCGGTCTACTTGCTGGTCACGATTGATTAAATAAAGATGTCTTCGACGTAATTTGTACGAATAAACCATAGTAATTTTTTTAGATAACTGGTTTCAAAGTTCATATATGTAGATGATTTTTGAAAATTGTTAGTAAACTTCTTCCTTTAATTTTTACCTGTTTTAGACATTTTGGTTGCATCAAAAGGTTTGCTAAAGTATTAAGTACTCAATAGGATAGCAATGAAGGCCATTCAATTTGAGAATTTAGAGAAAAGTGATATTTAGTGATGAATTTTGGGAAATTTTTCAAAAAATATAAATGTTGAGTTTTCTGGAATCCCATGAATTTTTACCTAGACTTTATGGGGTGCTTAACTGTTGCAAATGGGTCACACTATCACGTCCTAGAAGGAATACGTTAAATTATAAGTCACCCTGTATGTATTCATAAACAACTAATATTCACAGCGGCATTAAAATTGGGTCTAGGGAATGTTTGGCCCCTTGGAACGGTCTGCCTGGTTATAAAACGTTTTAAAATAGTTGTCTGGTTAACATATATAAAAATGGAGCTCCAGTCTGTAAGTGAGATAATGTAATTATTTTGAGAGCTTTAAAGCGTCTGTAAGGTAATGCTGCCGACGGGAAGTGTCTGGGAGTATTGACTGACTGGTTTTTAACGATATTATGTAAAATGTACGTAAAAATTTGCTGTCACAATTTAAGTGAAGTGAGTAGCGTTTTTACGTATCTTGATTACCTGATACCTGGAAAATGGCCGTCTGGCCTAGCTAGCAGGTAGGCATACGATCATAGTGCATACTAACACTACTCAATCTTACACATTTTGTTCATCAGAAAATAAGTGACGTCTGGCGGCCCTGGGATCTTGGACTAATACTTTGAGTGCGTGAGCAAATACAGTGGAGGGGTGCGCCATTTTAAATAAGATGATCTATCTAGTATTACTGGCAAAAATAATGCAGATAACTTTACTGTAGGATAAGTTCGGTGGCGTTGTGTACTCGTAGTTCACTAGTCATGTACCACTGTCCACTAACCGTGCTAACACAGCTCGTGCTTGTTCCCCACTTGCAGCGCTAAGCGGACGCGGCGGCGGCGGCTCTCGTGCGTATGTCTGTCCCTCTCGCGCATGCACTCGCTCCCACTCACTCACGCTCTCTCGTCCAGACCGACCGCCCCGCCATGGACTTCGCCGACGACCCCTTCAAGGACTACCGCTACGAGGACCCCTTCAACATCGAGGATCCCTTCGCCGACGCGCCCGATGGACGCAAGCCCGACCCCTTCGGCAGACCGACTTCTGTGCCCGGCTTCGAAACCGACGACTTCTTTTCCGCGTCTAGCACTGTCAATGGAAGCTTCACGTTGCCTGAGAAGCGAAGCGGACGAGTTTCCGCGCCGCCCGTAGCTTACGACCCGTTCTCTAGCCGCTCAGACTTCAAACCGCCTCCCAAGCCTGCACCGCCAAACAACACAAATAACAACACCGGCAGCGAACCGTGGGCCGCGTGGCCCAACGACAACTGGGCCACCGACGACGCGTGGGCCAAGCCGCCCGCACAGAAAGCCGACGCCTGGACCTCCGACGACACCGCTAAGCGAAATACCAACAGCAACACGACCGACTGGAAGACCGACAACTGGGCCAACAAGTCGGACAACTGGGCCGCCGACTGGGCCGGCGGCACCGACTCTAATAAAAACCTCAACGAGACCTGGCCGACCACGAATACCTTGCCTTCGAAGAAGGAGAAGTCGCCGCGGCCCGTGAAGTACGCCAAGTCGCTGGTGCACACGATAGGTGGGATCGGTCGGACGAGGCAAAAGGATAAGAAGGCCAAGGCGTCGGAGGCTAAGAGTACGGAGGTGTTGCCGAGCGAGGAGCAGCAGTGGGCGTGGGCGGCGGCGGAGTCGGCGCGCGCGCAGGCCGAGCACGAGGCGCGGCGTCGGCGCGAGGACGCCGAGCTGCAGCTGGCGCTGGCCATCTCGCGCCAGGACAAGTGACGAGGGCATGGCCGATTCCTTGGATTCCCCCGGTCGCGACTCCGTCGGGTCGTGCAGACGTGAGCTTGCTTATTTATTGCATTTTTGTAATTCGTCCATGATTGTTTTTCGATATTTTATACGAGACGGACGAGGAAATTAGAGGAGTATTTATAAATAAATAATTATACATTATTATGTTGTTACGCTAGCGGATGGCAGTGTTCTTACGAAATTATTACGTGACATCTTCGACATATTATGATGCATACTGGACACAGGTATATGGAGGTAATCTCAGTAGGAGATATACTACGGTATTCGAAATCACGTTTAGTTCCTAACTTTGTGGCGAGCTTACCGTGTTTGACTCGTAAGTAGTATATGTTGGTGCGTACAGCTATCACAAATAAGGCATAAAAAGTGACTGTTAACACTTTTTATACTTTTTAAGGGCGAAGATACATGGGAATACAATATTGCAACGCAAAAACTAGGCATTTAGAATCGGTTTGATGTGTGTCGGTCCATATGCCTTATAATTGTGATTACCTACAGCTGCGCGAATTAGACAAGCGTCACAAGAAAACTACGGTCGCCATCTTGAATTTAAAGGAACTAAAAGATTATGTAAATACATTTGATATTTCGCTCGTTATATTTAGTTAGATCTTTCAGCATTCCATTCGAGAGAGGAGTTGATTGTTATGTAAAATATATTAAAAAATTATATTGCATATCTAAAACATTGTACATTATTAATTTCTGTATATAATGGTTTATGCGATACATAGTTGCGATAACCACTTGGATTTTGGAAATATGATCAACGAGGAGCAGGGAAAAATAATGGCAAGCAGGCAGACAAGGAGAGAGTGTTATCGGTTTTGCATTTATAATATCTTAAATGAATGGCAAAAACCCTACGATCATGTCAGATATGTGGCGGTGTGACGCTAGGGCCATTGTGTACAGAAGCTTTAAAAAATTGTTGGTTTGTTATTCAGTCGGTAAGCGGAAAATGTTCAAAAGTACAGAATTTTACGAAGTTAGGTTTTGTTTTAATAGTGCGCAATATTTTAGACGTCTGAATGCTGCTTGACTGGCGGTTAGAATAATTACCATTATTATATGTCTGTGCAACATCTGGATATGTAATTTACTGATGGTGCCTGCCTAGACTTTTCCCAACTATGTTGGGGTCGGCTTCGAGTCTAACCGGATGCAGCTGAATACCAGTATTTTACATGGAGCGACTGCCTAGCAGACCTCCACAACCCAGTAATTAGGTAATACGATACCCCTTGGTAAGACTGGTTGTCAGACTTTTGGGCTTCTAACTACCCGTAACGACTGTCAAAGATCCACGAATGACAGCCGGGACCAACGGTCTAACGTGCTTTCGGAGTCACAATTTACTGATGGTGCATATTTATTAAATACTACTGTGCTTGCTATGACTTTGAAGGTATTGCTCATTATTTAAACAAAAAGTAGTCAAACTAAGCTTGCCAAACATACTTTTATATAATTTAAAATTAACTAGTCAACTGTAACAGCAAAACTTAATTATTATTAAAACGATGTCAAAAATAAAATCCGCGGTTCACCCGAACAGAAATAACGAACCTAACCTTAAATATTATTAATTATTATTATTGTTTTTAACCACTGACTGTGCAAATCAACTGATTAAAAAAAATACAAATTGTTTCACTAGTCAACTTGAATATTGCATGTTGGGGGCTCGATCAAAACGTGGCGTCTGGGCGTGTATATTAACATTAACTACCGCTGTCGTTTGTGAATCGGTTATTTTGGGCATTGACCGGGTAGAATGCAGAACGCAGAACGCGGAACGCTCAAGTAAATAAAATAGGAGAAAGACGCTTACACGATCATATCACGAAGTTTTAGACTTAGCATGTAAAGAAAATGGCGTCGTTTTAAAGATGGGTGGTTAAGAAACGGATAATGCTTGTATCTGGAAAAATACTGAAATAACCGATGCAATCAACGTCAGCGAAAATCTTAATTATAAATAACTTAAATGTAAAAGTGTAATATATTGTTGTCTGCAATCGAGGCCTAATAGCTTCCTCACTATATTGTATAGTCTGATAGTTATTAATAGTATCACGTTACAGACTATTCTCCGGCATTATGGATACTGCCCGGTAACATTGACGTGTGAATGTATCGGCAATGTCCATAAGAGCCTTGAAGTTTGTCAGTAACAATACACTGACGAGTTAAATACTTCCACTCGTCAAATAATAAAGGTTTTAATAAGAGTGGGTTATTTACTTGCGGCTGTATCATACATGAGAATTATTATGAGTAAAGAATGTTCAAATGTATTCCCATGTGCTAGAAAGAGGCCACAATATAACTGCCTCTTTCGCGCACTTTGTAAAGTAACTATTAATGGTCCCATCGTATAATACAAACGTGCCACTCGAAACTGATACTTATATCTGTAATAGTAAGGTCTGCTATTTATTTCTGCTAAAGGCTTCTCTCATTTGAAATTGATCCAAACTGAGCCGAAAATCCAAAGAAAAAAACCTCGAAAGTTTTTGACTTTACCAATAATTTGAATTTATTCGATAATAAACGGCTCCAATATAATTTCATATTAATGTGAAATTGCTTAAAAATAATGAAAATAAATATTTAAAAAAAAAAAAACGATCGCCGACCTCGTAATTCGAAAATAATCGTATCTCAGAAATGCGACATTCGCCTGTAAAATGTTGTTACTGAGTCATTTCTGTGTAAGACTGGTTTCATATTGGCGACCAACGCCCGAAGTTAATAACTCATAACATCACGCTTGTAATACCCACAGGGTTAGGCAGAGTTGATGAGTTGTGTTGTTGTTGATCCGAGGATTGCTTGTCTGGTTTTTTTTTTCAGACGCCAATGTGAAAGCAGTGTTTAATACCCTGCCGGTACTTGTATATTAATAGTCGCGTTGTAATTTTATTCAGCGTTAATTTAACTGTTTATTTTGTATAAATAGATTACTATTATTACTGTCGTATGTATGTGACATTGATTTTAAAATATTTAAATTGTATAATTTAATTAAAATATTTTATAAAAACGTACCAATAATTGTCTGCATGCTTGTTAAGTCTGACTGAATTTATTTTTAATCTAACAAGAAATTAAAATGTTAGTTTCTTTGAAAAAAATAGTAAAAATCAATGTCATATACATTACGTGTTTTGTATAAAAGGATGTGTGTATGTGTTGTGTGTAAAAATTCCAATGTGTGTGGCTATGTATGGTCAAGTACAGCCGGTTTGTGCAGGTTTTGAGAGTCTGTTAATATGTTATGTTAATAATAATACTTTTTAATTATTTTGGCAGTATACATTATGTATGGCGGGTATGAACGGTCGCGGCTTCTTTACAAGTTATTGTCACTTTTAACTTACACGGTTTGTTCCGTGTAAACAATATCTGCTGCTAAAATCGTGTAAGTGCAGAGTGGTTGGCTGTTGGTCGACGCCGGCAGAATATGTTTGTTTTTAAATATTGTAATATTATATAAATTAATATAGTACGAATGTCGCAACATACTCAATACAGATCGTGAGGTTCTATTTACATGTGAAATCGAATAATTAATATTAAAACTATGAATACTCAACAACAAATAATTATTAAAGTTATTATATAGATACACTTCTGAACGAAATTGTGTACAATTTAGTATGGTTGGTTTAAATACAATAATTAAGTTGTCTTACATTTTGTATTCAGCGCGTATTCTCTTCGGTAGTGCCTTTCTCTAACTCTACTTATCGTTGTAGCTTCCTTGCGAGTGCAAATGTAAATTGAGCATTTCATTGTATTTAAATGTATGGAGTCATTTGTCAAATTATCATGTTCATATAAAATATATTTCCAAAAAAACGAAAAAAGTTCTTTAGCTTCAAAATTAACGCGCGGAGTTCATGAGGCGAGTTCGTGGGGTTGCAAACAAAAAATATTTCTACCAAAATGGTAGTTTTAAATTAGCTTGTATTACCAGCTGTGTAGTATCGCATCGTCTTCGCTTGAGTGCGCACTGCCAGGAGCGCAGCCTCCGATACGATAACTATGATAATACACTCGCTTGCCGAGACATTTGTTAAAAAAAAGGAAAAACCGCGTTCGAACACTTATGACTTCGTTTAAATGTCTCCGCAAGCAGACGATAGTCTGTATGATAATAAACTAATGATGTATGTAATTGTAAACTACACGTATAACTATTGAATACCGATGTGTTTATGGGTATTATACTAAAGTTGTTATCTCTTTCTTAGGCGCTGTTGTTTGTGGCTCGTTGGATCGCGCGGACCACTCGCACTTGACTCTAGATCGTGTACTATGTAGATATACATATTTCTGATACATACATAATATATTTTAAAAGTAGATGTGAATATTTATAGCTACAGATGATTTTTGCAAATTACTATTGCGTTGTTGGGTCTTAAAAGAAATATATATATTTTGGTCGTAGTCAATTATTTGTTGTAATATATTTTTGTATGTTCATGTTACTCGGTGTCCGCGCGGTTCGATCGACCCTTGTCTGTTATCAAGTATACATTATAATGTATGTACCTTTCAGTGATAGCCGATAAAAAAAAACTAATCTTTAATCTCAACGTTGAAGTGTATATTATGTGTATTTAAAGCTAAAATAAAAATGAAGTAAATTTGATAAAAATACAGGTTAATGTAAGCTTAAGTCGGTAGTGACGGTGCGCGGGATAAAGCCCTCGATAACTAAGAGTATCCACCTCAGACTGTCCATTGTTCAGCTAATCTTATCCTGGTTTTGTATAGATTTAGTTCGAAGAAATCATTCATTTAGATCTAAATACCAGTTGATCTTCATTATCGTAAGAAGGAACTGCTCATTGCTGTAAACGCTCAGTATTAGTGGGGACCGCGCGCCTTAGCTTGTTAGTTTAGACAACATATAATCGTCACGATATAGGGAAGGTTACAGAGACCAGGATGTCTCGAGACAGTTGTTCTGTTGACTCGAGTAGGACGGTAGCGTAGGTACGAGGAAGAAATGTTGTTGGTAGGACCCTGAACACGTAGCACACCCCGAACGTTAAATTATCTCCCATCGTTGTTGTAAACTATTGTAATTATATTATAACGCGTATAAAGTTATATCTTTCGTAAACTCGGTGTACGCTGTCGTAATAATTGATTAGCATCTTAATCACAGCTTTTTGTATGTGCAACGAATATATAAGTATGTTTTCTATTCATATTTTTCTGGCTGTTTCTGTGAAACACGTATTCTACATTTTCTGGGCTGCAGCGCGATGTTACGTGCTACGTTACAAAAGGACAAACTCATTATTTGTGTAGACGACGTGGATGTGAGCTGTCATTGTGTAAAACTCTTGTTATCTGTTACAAATAATTTATACTATAATCTTTATGAACGTTGTTTTTTGTTGAATGTTTCTATAAAGTGTTTGCGTCACTCGTCTCGACGATGTCAGTTAAATTCATATCTTTAAGAACAGAGCAGTCAGATATTGATACTTATCTGTTAATTCTGAGTGTTCTGTTCGTTATTATTGTGGTAGCAACTGAAGTATATAATGCAAACAAATGCTAAACAAGTTATTATCATAGTACAATATCTCATATCACGTTTTCTTTATTCGGGGGATGTATAAAGGATTGTTCTGAAGGTACAATAACTATCTTATAATAATCAAATTCTTGTGATTTAGCGTCGTATTTATATTGTATCTAATATCGAGGCCTTTCACTCGCATGTCAAACTGATCACCGTAGCGTAGTGTATAACTGATTGTTTTGACAAACGTATCAGTGAAGGCCTTTAGATTTGTTCGCATCTCGCAAATGACTGCGATTTATGCAATTAGAAGTCGAACGAAACGGCATGTTTAAAGTAAGGTATACTCATATAACGGGAACATAAGTCCCTACTAGCTGATGGGCCAGTTTCGATAGACCTCTAAGGGGAACGTTTAGCTAATGTTGTTACTGGTTGAGCCACATATCGCCTGTAAGTCTAGATACCCGGCGCGTCTTCGCTTTAGTTGGCGCTATTGTAAAACGACTGCATTTTTTACTAAAACACATTTTCATTTTGTACTCAAACTGATTTAATACTGTTCAACAATAAGCTTGTAACATAAATATATAATTGTTTAATGCACTTTGTTCTAGTAAAATGCAAGAATAGAAAATTCTACTACATAGGTAACTTATATTGATTATAATAAAATTAAATAAATGTTTATATATAAAGTAAAAGTTGTGTACGTTTGTATTAATATAGCGTGTACGACCAATAATTGATTCACTGTCAGTACTCCGAGGTTGCGAAGTTAATTGTGAAGTAGACGGTAGATGCACTAATAACACGACCTAATGCTACTTTGTATCATTTCCTTGGCTGTGTTTTGTTGCGACATTTATGTTTCTACTGCCGCGCAATGGAAGTTTTTTAAATGTTTATACAGGTCACACTGGCCGCTTTTCAACGCGCTTGAAAACTTATCGGAGTTCTTATTTTGAAAATTAAAAAGATGTCTATAATTAAATGGCGCGTAGATGTTGGAAAGAGGCCATGTGTTGATCTTAAATTATTACAATAATTGTATATTTGTTGTGTTCTGAGTCGTATGTATGAGAGGCAGTTGGTTCGGTATCAGGTCGTGCATTCGTCATTACCCGCTGACATGTATTCACTGTATGAAACTATGATATTATATTAATATGAAAACAAACAATTCCTGAGATAATAAAAAAGGAAAATATTACAAAATCCAGTTTTATTTATTTAACTACCTTTAAACTGAAAGCTGTGATGGTATTTGTCCTATGTTAAAATATACATTACAGTATTAAATAGCATTTAAATAATAATTAATTAATTACATTATCTATAAAATAATCAATAAATTTTTTACATTAATTAATTTTACTACATATACTACACACACGCTACTTCATATACTAGAGTTAAAATTTTATATTTTGGTTACTTGTTTTTTTTTGTAATACGAACACCATGTTTATAGTTAAGCATTACGCTGTAAAGTTAGCACAAGGGCTTGCAACCCTGTCAACTTCTGCGCACTACTTTCTGAAGTCTGCACAAGGCTCATAGGAGCAATGACATTTTGCCGCAGACTCTTATTAAAATATATTGTACTACTTAATCCAGTTTTAGCTTTACTGTGAGTAATCTATTCTCCGTTTTTATCTATCAAGTAGCACTGGCAAAGACTAGATAATTAATTACAGAGTACCTACCTATGGAATTTAATTCTGAGTTTGTACTCTTTTACATTATATTTCATAACTTTTCAATATCGACAAGAAGTATAATAAAAATTACATATCACCTCCATGCAAAATACAAAAAAAAAAGAATATTTAGAATATTATTGGTCCCCTTTTCTGTACAAGTCAGACAGTGGTGCCGATTCTCTTGTCACAAATGCCTCTAAACTAAACTAAAAATCACCAAAATTTAGTTTATTCCTGTCAAACGACGATTTCCCATTCTGAAATAGACTAAAGTGACACAACTTAACTATATTTTAGTTTGACAGCACTAAGATGGCAACGAGATATTAGTTTAGTGAAAATAGCAATTTTGCTATTCTGAATTTGACGTTTTTCACCTAAAATTTAGATTTTCTAACTAAATCTGACTATTTTTAATCGCGACTAAAAACGTGTGGAATAAAATTGGTTGTCATGAACTATAAATTCACACCAACACCTCGACTTCAAATGCAAAAACAGTACTGAATCTTTTTTTTTTCTTTTGCTTATATCTCGAAAACGGTGTGTCCAATCGCAAAAATAATGAAAATTTCGACCCCCTTTATAATACCCTTAAACCCCTGACATGTAGGTAATAATTTTTCTTATTTTCCATACAAAAAGTGAAAAATTCCATATAAAACACGACGAGGCTGCCCCCCCTGCGCGCCTCCGGCTCTAAAAAGATCACGTGGTTAGGTATCACGTGTGGAGTCGCGATTGTCAAATTCGATTTAGATGTGTCAAAATTATTTTTAAATTTAGAGAATTTATTTTGCAGAATAGCTATAAGATTCTCATAGTCAAAAGTAAGGAATTTTAGTGATAGTTTAGTTAGTTTAGTTCGGTGTACAAGAGAATCGGCACCAGTGTCTCTATGGTCAAATTGTTCATGCAATTATTTGAGAATTCCCCACTTCACATAATCATTGACGACCCCATTCAGCCTCTCCGCGTAGAGGTCGCTGGTCTTCTCAACGGAGAAGTTTGTCATATCGAGAGACTCGTTGACTTCTGGCGCGTTCTCGCTGTCAACTGTCACCACAGGTAACGTGAACACTGCTAGGGTGAGCCCAAACGGCAGTTTCTGGAAAATAATAGAAGATGGTAAGTTTTGTGGTAAATGCTGAGAGGTCCTTTGGCTAGGGCCCCTAATTGGTAAGTTACAGAACAGATTGAATGAAAACCTGATAAATATGCCTTGTTTTTAACAAAATATTATCCCCTCTAATAACCCTGTCATTAATCCCTTTCTCCTTTATGCAACGTTTATAAATACAATACGGCCGATATAACTTGGTGTACCTGCTACAGGGACACCTCTGCCCAACCCTTTGTTATGTTTTTTATAACTTGGTAGTTCCGAACTTCGCGCAGAAGGCTATGCGATAACATTTTTGAAGAACCAAATGGTGACATGAGGCGGGTGTGAGTAAGAGAACATGCGCGAAAGTTCGTAGTGCCTATGTTCAGACCTGCCAAGTTTTAACCATACATTTTAGTCAGTTTTTTTACAATCGCTTAAAATTATTTATCTCTAAGCAACATTTATTAAACCTCTAAAAGGTAATGCGACATTTGTGTAAGTACACAAAATCCTGCAGTGGGACAATATCTGGCTGGTGTTAGCATGGGCTGCTGGCAGCAACCCAAGACTGCTTATGCCCAACGAAGCAGTAGATATATAATGTTGCAGCTATTATAATCAATCAAAATTTGTCATCAGATAATAATTATAAATCCGCATCTGACTGTGTCTCGACTTAGTTCTTGCATATCATCTACAATCAGCAGTCAGCAGAGTCAGCACCTTTGGAAAAGAGACTGTCTATCATGCAAAGATAAGATCTCGTGACTTTGATTGGGATTGAACGCCACTGCCACTTGAGCAGGGAATAATAAATTAACTGCAGCATGTGAGTATGCAACTACACAATTACGCAGTTCAATACGTAGGTACTTACGTATTGAACTGCGTAATTGTGTAGTTGCATAAGATAGGTTCACATCTTGTTTGCTGTTTGCATAGCTAAATTAAAGTAGATGCTTATTGAGGTTGAGACAGTATTCTAGGTATCATCAAGCATGGTGTAGAATTTACATGCAAACACGAATTACCTACCTGTTGCTAAATATGACTGCGCAGATCTCCATAACAATATGCTAGCTATATCTACCATCAATTTGCATGCGGATCAGTGGTCATATGATGTAATTCACACGGATGCTACTATCTTGATCAGCTACCGAGGTCGATTAAATGTAGAGAGATCTCAAAAAAAACACTAAAGCTTCGTGCAGACTGGCGCGACGCCACTCAAGAACAATTACCGGTGTCGCGTCGCGCTAGTCTGTACGAGGCTTAACGCCTGCTGGTCCCGAATCTGTGTTCGAAATACAATGCGTCTTGAATGACCATGTATTAATCGCCTGTGACTGTCCTTTTCTTTTGAGGAGCTAGGTTCGATCCCCGAGTCTTGACACTGTTTTTCAATAATTTATTTCTCAGTAGCAGCTCTCATTCCGAGTCTGTATTTGATTTATGGCAATAGGCTCGCAATAACTAGGGACTTCTACTTATCTGATGAACGATTTATGAACGTAAACGAAGCAAACGGAGTATGTAAGGATCATAGTAGGTGGCGTTCCATAGTTTCTACCTGTACCATAATTGTGTAATATAACACAATCTGTTTCGATTTGAAACAGATTGCTAATCCATTGCTTGCTTCATAAGTCGGGAAAAAAAATCTGCTCAACAACGTAATTAACGCAATGAATGTTGTTGAACTGTCAAAATTAAACAAGTTACGCAATTAGGGTACTGGTTTCCCCATGGGAAGAAGGCGTGAGTTTGTGTATGTTCTACATAACAGGCAACATGTGGGTGTACCTACCTATACTTTCAATACTTTTCAACCTACCCCTTTAAAGGAATATTGGCGTGATGATATGTGAATCTAAAGTGGAGTGTAAGTGCCTAATTTAGTTGTCACATTATTAAACCATCCGTCTGATGCCGGAAGCCATAATGTTTACTCTGAGAGGGCCTTGAGAGCTGGCGGCAAATTGTGCATAATAACAGCACTTATCTTGTTTTGGTACACATTAGTATCATTTGAATGATCAACGCGGAATTTAATATAAGTTTATTAATAAATAAATATAGTCATAAAAAAAAACATTTAAAAAAAAAATCTGTCTGTCTATTTGATACGGCTAATATCCGAAACGGCTGGACCGATTTTGACGGGACTTTCACTGGCGAATTGCTAATGTTATAAGAAGTAACTTAGACTACCCTTATTTAAGAAAAACAATTAGGGTACACGCGGGCGAAGCCGGCAGCAGCTGGTCTTACATACAATTTTATCAAAAATAAAATCAAAACAAATTTAATTAAAAAAATACTAAGTAATTTATTGTAATCTATTTAGCTTTAAATTATTTATTTTTATTTTTATTAACTAAGTATATATTACTTGCTTTAATTAATTAATTGTGTTATTATCTGCGCATAATGTAGTGCATGATGTCCTTTTCTATAAGATAGGAGGCGCTTAGTTAGACTTAAGTTTGCAACGTACAAATTGTAAAGTAATAGTACCTTTTAATAATAAATAAATAATGTTTTGATTTTATAAAAATATTTAAATATGTAATCAATACGTATAAAAAGGCAATAAAGGAAATAAATACTATAATATAATAATAAACTGACTGCCTCGTTGGTCTAGTGGTCTCAAGCGCTACTGCTGAGCATGAGGTCCTGGGTTCGATTCCCAGGTCGGGCAGTGTTGTTGGGTTTTCTATATAGAATTTCAGAGTAGCATCCCGGAGTCTGGATTTGATCCCGGTTGAAGGCAATAGGATATAGGCTCGCTCCCTATTACATGGGACTAAAACATAACTGGCAAAATGTGGGTGTACTGCAGGTAGGTAGGTACACCTCTGCCCAATCCTTCGAGGAAACAAGGCGTGATGTTATGTTATGTAAATAAATAAACCTTGTCGAACAAATTACACCTTGTCGTTTTGTGACGTGCAAGTGACATTCAACAATAAAGTGGTAATGCATTTGCGAGATCGACCATGATTATTAGTAGCTGATAGTGTGGATAGGTACCTACACCGTTACCAGCATAAAAATACTGCTCCAGATAAGATAAGATGCAGATTTAAAATAAACAATATGCGTATTTGTTGAAAGATATATTTTCTGTATTTACCGTAGATAATAAATTGTTACTGAATTGTTTAGACTTGAAGATTTAATTCACGTGTCATCGGTAGGTAATATACAGACACCTAAGTGTAATAGGTAGGTATATATTATGGGGCGATTAAGTACTTCGTAAGTGTTACTGCTGAGCATGCAATGAGGTCCTGGGTTCGATTCCTAGTTCGGGTAGTGTTATTGAGTTTTTCCATCAGGAATTTCTTAGTAGCAGCCTGGATTTGTGCCCGGTTGTTGGCAATAGCCTCTTCCTCTATTCCACAACTGCTCAGCAGAATACACTGTCCCATTCAGACGTACAAGACATACCACTTTGTTATCAGTACCATCGTCCTCCACTAATTATTTAAAGATGTCACCATTCTTGCGTCTCCCTACATTATATAATGATGAATTTCCAAAACTGGACCCCTTCAATACCACACGGAACAAATAAAAAAAGAGATTACCTATCCAAATCCTATATCAAACGCCGGATACTCGGCTAACTCAGTAATGCCAGTTTAGTCACACATCCATAGACACACACACATCTTACACACACATTTATGGTTTCAGACATTTATTCCTCAAAAACAGAACAATTATTCGCGTAGAATGAGAAACAAAACACTGGTTACATACCTACATTTAAACGTTCTTTGGAACGAGTATCGGAACGGTAGGTTTAAAATGTTTGAAGTTAGAAGTAGGTACAATATTTGTTAGTCACTAACTTATCATTATGTTAGTAAAATAAACTATGCTAAAAAAGATCTAGTTTAGAAGGTATTTAATTATTTTTTAAAATATTTTTTGCTTGGTGTAGGTAATCTGCAAAAAAAATTGAAACTATGAGTCCATATTACGTATCCAAACACAATTTCTATCATAGTTGCTATTCAAAGTTGTTCTTAAAAACATTTACAACACCTACACCGCACAGATACACTTCCGCACACACTATAAATATTAAGAATTATGTCACTCTCTGTGTTTCTAATTTTTATGTGTACTTCGTAATTGGCGTAATGTTTAGAATAATAATAATCTCATACTTACTGTCAGCTGTGAAGCTACCTTATCAAACGAATATTATAAAGGCGAAAGTTTGTGAGTGTGTGTGTATGTTTGTCTCTTCTTCACGCTCAAATGGCTGGACCAATTTAGATGAAATTTGGCGCACAGATAGTTTATAACCTGGATTAACACATATAATACTTTTTATCCCGATATTCCCACAGGATCGAGACTTACGCGGGTGAAACCGCGGGGCACAGCTAGTATTAAATAAATATTAAATCGCAAAATGTGGGTGTATGTCATAGAAAAGTGCAATATCTACGCGGTCAAAATGTATGGAACAGCAGATATTTTTTCAAATAACCGATGAAAATTATGTACTGAATCCATGGTAACAGTTTTCGCGTCGATGTCCCTGCCACCCTGTATATAGGATGTCTATCTATTTTCGGTTAATTATTGTCATTTAATACATCTGTACTTCAGAATATAAGTGGGTACCTAACATGACTTATCTTTCTATCCTGTCACTGTAGGTGCAAGCACACTTGGAAGGTACCTAGTTCATGGGGCGAGCCTATTGTTACTAATCGGACGTAATTCGCCTATGTCCAGCGGTGGACGTCATTCGGCTGAATGAAGACACACAGAATCCGGGTTGCTATCGAGAAATACCTGATAGAAAAACCCAAAAACACTTTTCGCCACTTGAGAATTAAAACCAGTACCTACTTACCATGCTCAGCAGCCCTACGTGCTGTAATCTTTAGACCCATGTTTTGATAAATTATAAAGCAAGCACAGAGAAAGTGGATTGGCGTGTTTTTGTTACAGGAAATACCTTGACCTATGAAAAAATAAACTCAATGTGGTTGCCGTTTGGGTTCTGAACAAAAAATAAATCTTAAACAGTCTGCGATATTTTTAAACACACTTATAGTTCATAAAAGATAAAAATCCGCCGAATTGCAGGTTACTTTCGTCTTGCTACGCAGCGAGCTATGGCGTAGCTCGCCCCTACGCATGTGCTACGAAGCGTAGGCTTATCGTAGAACTTTTTAGGACAATTTCTTTTCTTTGTAAATACATTCAAGCTCATTCATCAGTTTTTTACGGATGTTTGGTGTGAGGTATATTTTTTTGTAAACGAATGTTGGCGTCTGAACATAACCATGCACCTATGACATACATGCAACCAATCCGTAGGATTTGAGTTGCTTACCTCCTTCAATTCGTACTCAAAGTCTTCCCTGGAGAATGTCTCCTCAGGGTCGAGGTTCAGCCTCCTCATGGCGGCACTGAGTTGCGTGTAGTAGTGGTCGAGCAGCTTCTCGTAGTACTTGGCGCGGAACTCCTCGTCGGAGCCAGTGAAGATGAAGTAGATCAGGTCAGTCACAGGGCTACCTCCCTGAAGGGTCTGCAGATCCACGATCTTAATGTCCACTTTGCCATCCTGGAATTAGGAAAAAATATATGGTAAGATTTTGCACGTAACTTTCAGACACGCAGCTTGGTTCCATGATTATTGATGTAATTTTGTATTTATCGTTTCTATTCATATGTATATTATGGAAGTAGGCAGGCCATATCTAATAAACGAATTTTCTTTCTTTGCATGTCGCATCAGAATTGGGCGAAAGTAACCACTGTTTGGATTCTGAACAACAGGAACCGGTAAAGCGGTAGGCCCAGAAGGAGATGGCCTGACGAGTTACATACACTCCTTACCTAAAGGATTGGGCTCTAATTGTAAAAGAGCGAGTAAAATGGAAACACGGAAGTGTTGTGTCCCAATGCAGGGCAAAGGCCTCCTCTTTGCCCTGTATTGGGACACAAGAGGCTCATAATAATAAATAATAATCATCAGATTGCACCGTGGGAATACGTTAAAACTGCAAAGTTAATGGATTACTATTTCCCACGTTAATTTTTTTGGACATTCTCCATTTTTTCATGTCATTATGAAGCAACTTGCAAGTTTCTTGAGAAACAATAATAGTGTTTATTTTAAATATGTTATTTACTTATTTATGCAGTATATGAAAAAAAACTGATAATGCTTAATGCTATCAGTGTCATTACAATGCATGTATTGTACATTTCCTGCAGAAATGACAGAGAAAGGTGACAATAAACACTGTAGGTACACGTAGATAAAACCGGTGGCAAAAGCATATACCAACATATTAATGTACATGTTTTTATCATATGATATAGGTACCAATAACCCTGTATGTCTATCTAATCTCTACATAAATCATAATTTTATTATGCCTTAGATATGTAGGTATCCAACTACTAATTATATACCTACTCGGGTAATAAACAGGCAAGACAATGTTTCGTCGCCCTCCCCGCTAACTGTCGTATTACATTACCTGCGTGTTTAGAACTTTGTTTCGAAAAAGTTCTCTTTAATCGTCGTGTCTGTGTCGTTTACCGTTTAGAAGATAATCACGTATTTTGTTTTGCGTGAGTTTTGTTTGAGGGAAAAAATATTCTCACCACCTGTCGTATATGCACACATCTATAGTTAGTGAGTTAAAGATTAAGTCAAGAGCTATTTATAAAAAGTTATTAATTCACTAATAAAGCCACAGCTAACGCAACTATATTAACATGATTGTAGCGCCCGACCGAAAAACTGTTGCCCTGGAAAAATATCAATTGCTAGTTACGACAGTTAGCGGGGAGAGCGACGATATGATCGTTCATCTTTTAAACATACATGTCGAAACATTTTTTTTATGTTGATACGGAACAATTGAACGTAATTAGCGAATACTTATGATTGTTTATGTTTAGGTATTTACCTATAATTATTGTTTGTGAGCGATTAGATAGATTTTACGTGATGATTGCGAATTACGGAATTACCCATTTATTTTTAGCTTTTGATCGTCATGGTCAATAATTCTTTATCAACAGCTTAGGTTACTCATACCAAATTCGATTGCTATGAAGTCTGATCCATCTATAGATACCTAATCACAGTAATCACAAGAAATAATTAACAACATAATTATCAAATTTTTGCCTAGAAAATCGATTAATACCTACATAATGTTTTGCTAAAACATGGAATAGGTACTTAAAATCAACGTATGTAAGGTAGGTAGGTGATCATTTAAAACAACGCATTCTTTTCCTTAAAAGCTAACTCAAGACGAGGGGAGCTGATTGAATCGGAATACAACACTTCTGTACCAGTGTACTTTTGCGCTAGTGTCGATATTATTATGTTTCCAGGGCCAACTAGTTAGAACAGAGCAATCATTTAATTTTTGTCTATAATACCTACGGGTGTGTAATGTATGATATAATAACAAATGCTCTAATTTCACTTGAAATAACGTTCATATAATATAATTTTCATATGCTATAAAATCATATAACCTAATTTCATATGACCTAATGTTTCATATGATATAATTTTCATTTAATATAAAACATTTAGTATAACGTTCATTTTATATAATTTTCAATATGTGTAATATTCTTTTTATATAACATTCATTTGACCTAATGTTCTTTTGACCTAATTTTCATGTTTAATGGTCACAGTTCTAACCTAACTCAAATGGCACCTAACCAAATCTTAAAATATTCAATGCATGTTCGAGGGTGGGCTTGGTCGACGGAGCCCCGCTTCGCGGGGCTCCTACTTCTGGATGGTTTATAAAAAAATAACCACGAAGGGGATGGCGGGGTCTATTCGCTCGCTTCGCTCGCTCACACGACCCCGCCATCCCCTTCTAACCTAACCTGTCCGAGTCGGGGTGCCCTAAAGTCCAGATTGCATCCAATTTCTACTGGTTACAATAGTTGAGGGTGGTAGGTGTATAGGGTATAAAGCGAAGAAAAAAAAAACAGTACAATATTTTTTTACCATACTAGCAGGCGTTTAAAATCGTATCAGATTTTCTAAATTATATTAAAAGTTATTAGAGATTATGAATATTATAGTAAATGAATAATATACTACATGAATATTATGTTAAATGTGCATTATAGGAAATGTTTATTATATCATAAGAAATTAGATAAAATGAAATTATATCAACAATTCATTATCTCAACTGATCGTTATATTAAACAAAAGTATATTAACTGAAATTAGGTCAAGTGAACGTTAGATTTTTTGTTATTATATCAACCGTTACACACCCAATACCTACACAGTTGAAAAATCGCAAGGGGCAAGTGCCGGTTGAGCTCAACAGGTTAAAAGACAAACAACATGAACCCATGCAGGGTTTGTTTAGAATTCACTAGTCAACGCTTGTGGGTAAAATGCGCTTGAATAAAACAGGTTTGACAAACGTTACAAATGATTTAAACACGTAGGAACAAAACACGCACACCTTCAGAAGGCGGATCACTTTAATGGTCTTGTGTATCGCGAAATAATGACACAAATAAACTTACGTCAAGATGCTTATGCATTAAGTTACTGGGTCTAAAGTCACCATGGCCCAACACTGGTCGCCGGCTCCTCTTGAAGGCAGCGGCAAACTGCTCCGGTGAGTCAAAAGTGGTCTCGAAAAACCTCAACAATTTGTCGCTGTTCTTCTCATCAATAATCTTAGCAGCTCGACTTATCACATTGTCCATATAAATCTTCATAGCGGCATCATCCAACTTCCAATCAAACATAAAGTCCTCCATGACTTTGCTGAAGTCTTCAGGATAATATTTTGCGTGCGCGAAGGAAATGGCCTGCATCTTCGCTAACTCCCCCACTGCTGTACTTGCGTATGGCCAATCTACCGACTTAAATCTGTCATAAGAATTGTAACCGTTCATTTCTAGATTTTCAAGTACTATCGTCTCCTCGAATAAATTGGGGTTGCATCCATAAAATTTGGAGAAAGTCAACTTATGTTCGTCCGGCACTTGATAATCGTTTTGTATCTTTTCGTAAAGCTTGACCAGTTGTGTGTAACAGTATCGTTCTGTCTCGTAAACCTTCGGCGCTTGAGTCCTCATCTTCTCACCTATCGCTGCGATTTTGGCGAACAAGTGCAGTACATTAGATCCCTCTGTGATGGTTACGGTGTACAGTTTAGACGTGTAGTTAGCTCCTCCGCTTGAAATTGGTTTAACATCCAAATCGTAATTGAAGAAGTTTTGTTCTTTCGCAATTTTATGAAGTAGATCTTTGAAATGTGCTGCGATGTCTGCCATGTTGAGTTTTGAAATGAAAATAGCTTTGAGAAGTAAACACTGAAGTATTACGTAGGTACTATGTATTTTGGTATTTTTTTATTGTGATACACGTGGGCCACGCGAGCTCGCGTCTGCACCTGACAGCGTACTGAGCGCGCCGCCGCCGCCGCCGGCGGCGGCACAGCGTCAATGATATCTTAATCCTTATTAATATTTATGGAATTCGTCACTGTCAAAATCCAAAAAAATATTAAAGCTAACGAACACAGACTTCTCCGACATGTGAATGTCGAGGTAATCCAGCTGCTAGACAACACGAACATAGTGTGTAAGGCTTATGATAACTAAACCATTTGTGTTAGTGTAGTAAGAAGCTGTCAGTGTGCTATGCATCATCGTGCATCAAGCATATTAATTAGCATTGCCTAGTTATTGAGTGTGAATTGTTGAATGAAACTAATTCAAACGGCGGGTCATACGGCCATGATCCTAGATAAAGAGTTGAGAAGGAAGGAAGAAGGGTAATAATGCTATTATAATAAAGTGGTCCTCGAACAGTATCTCGCGCCACTTGTCATAAGTGGATGTAATTCATTGCTCAAATTCAGCACCTATTCTGGTGTCTGATTAATAAGCCGGGTCTCCACCAAAGTAAAATTGCCAACTTTTGTGTTGTCAAAACGTGTTGGTGACAAAAGTTTCTGTAATTACATTGTGTTAGCAACAATAGTAGATTGTTATACGAGGGGCTAAAATAACCCATTGTAACGAGGTAGTTTTACTCCCGAGCTTTAGCGAGGGAGTAAATAGAAACCGAGTTATAATGGGTTTTAGCGCCGCGTGTTACACTCTACTTTTCACTACGATTGCGAGAAAATAAAATAATCCAATACAATATTAAACTGTTTATTTTATTTAAATGTACAATTTGTACAATTCTGGATATTTAACGACATGTTTTTTCCGGGAACTTAATTTCAGTCCTATGTGAAGATGTTCTCACTAGATAATGACATTTTCACTGTTGTAAATTATATTACGGTCACCAATTCAATTCGTAATTAGAAAAAAAATCTAAAGATTTCGCGCCAATGCCTTTTTTATTTCTTCTGTAGCCACAACGCAATGTACGCATTCTACCGAAAAGATAGCCGCATTTAGTTCCATTTTCAAAAATAAAATGTTCTTCTTTTACCAACCAGTAATAAGTCGAGTCCATAATCATGATTATTCTACATAAGAATAAAGCTTTTTTCGTTTTTGGTACTCTACAATGACGGCCTTTTTGAGCAAGAGGAGTGAAATAGTAGATTATTAACCAAGGGGATAAAGCAGTGTCTTCTGTCGCGGGTAACGATTTAAATCGCGAGTGTAGCGAGGGATTTAAGTTCACCCAAGACTAAGACAGCTTTATCACCGAGGAAAATACTCTACTTTTCGTACCATTTGCGAAAAAATTAACACAATAATAATATGAGATTAATATGAGCATTTATTAAAAATAATGACAGTTAAAAGTAAAAGTTAACATTCGAAACATTGGTCCAATTATTGATAGAGAGAGTTACATTTTTGTTTGGTACATTTATTGTTGATGAGTTGATTTGAGTATTTCTCTGTTCTTGCGTCTGAGGAACTTGCGTTTCATTGTAGATAGTATTCGTCGGAGATAGTGGTGGTGGTGCATCGTGAGTTACGGACGAAGATAAGATGCCGGAAGTTGATGGTTGTGGCTCTGATGGATTAAGTTTTATATTTTTGTTAATTTGACTGCTTAATATGGTTTTATTCGCCATTGAGCTTTTGATATAACCCTCAGCTACTCTATCAGAGCTCCAACCACCGTGTCTTTTTATTGACGTAATATCCGCCCCTGAATCCGCCAAGAAAGTCGTCGAAGTTCTTCTAAAGCAGTGACCGGTGTAGAGTTCAACATCTTTAAGTTTTAAATATTTAGCAATTTCCTTTGGCATATTGCTAATTTTATTTTTGCCGATGGCTTGTCGAGTACATTTCCCATTCCGATAGTTTATAAAAAATCTATTGTTTTCCATGTTGGTGGGACGTAATGCTTGGTATTTATGAATGATTTTAGTATATTGTCCTTGTACAATGAATGACCGATTTTTCTTTGTCTTAGTTTCCTTTACATTAATCAGCAGTAACTCATTGGAATGATTTTCAACGTCCTCCACCTTTAAGTTTACAAGTTCACATCCGCGGCAAGCACCATTGAGTCCAAAAATTAAGGCCACCTATAACAAAGATAAAAAACAGGTAAATATTTAGAATAATTACCATTACTAAGATACGAAATATTCATAGTTAAATCATTACTTACTTTTGTGGCCAGAAAAATTTCGTCAGGAGCTTCATTAAGAAATTTTTCCACATTTTGAGTCGTAAAAATTTTAGACTTCTTTGCGCAATGCCCTTCTGATTTTCTTTTTAAAAAAGCCAGTAATTTCGTGAATCTATTTATTTCAATACTGTGTTTGATGCTTATTGTAGCTTTCAGTTTTGAGTATATGCACCAAAGTGTTCCTATTCGGATTTTTTGTCTTGGATAAATAATCAAAATAGACAAGAAGTACTGATTCTGAAATTAATAGGCCTTTTGCACTTCTCCACGTTGAAAATTCTTCAAAAGTTTTTAAATAATTTTCCTTGGATTTTGTTGGAAGCAAATTATTTATAATTGCGGCAGCATTTGCACTGATGGAATCCGACAATTCACTGTCACTGTCGCTTTGATTTAACATCGTAACGTATTTTTAGAACATTAACTTATTTATAAAAATAAATTAAAATAAACTTAACGTTTATGTATTTGAAGAAAACAAAAACGCGGCAAATTCCTGGACTAATATTTTTTTGTCGGAAAAGCAAAGGCATCAAGCTCATACGGCCTCGTCGGTTTTCGTAATTTTATTAATCATCACTGCATAATTATAATACTAGTTTCTCCCAAAAGTTTTTCTGTTTTATTGGCACTTTTCTTTATAATTCAATTAATAATAAAATATCTATCTACACCCATACTAAATCTATTTGTAAAAGAAAATTACGCTTTTGGCTATTAAATCTGGACTACATTGCCACAGAAAATTTATTAAAACCAATGTCTTAACACTCACACATTTACACTCACACACCTACACTTACAGACATTCAATACACACAACATTATTCATTTCACCATTTCCATTCTTCATTTTTTGTTATGCTCATTATTATTTTATTTGCTTATTTTGTTACTTATGTATTATTGAATAATAATATAGGTGCGTATGTTACCTACATAAATTGTATGTTTCTTTGAATTTTATGTTGACTTGCTTTTCTTTTCTTTGATTTGTTTTAACTTTCTTAGGTTTTTCAAACTTTTGCTTTACCAATAATATCTTGACTCTACTGTTTTGTAAATTAACATGTCCTATCTAAGAGAGCCGGGTGATCTGTAACACAGGACCTTCCTACCTCAGAAACCTTTCTCTATTTAAGATTGTGCATTTTATTAATTAGTGCCTGTAATAAGATGTTGAGATAAATAAAGATTTATGATTATATGATTACTGCATAATAAATGCGTATTCCTTTTTCAAAAAGATGTATAATGCTTTATATACAAACTCAATGGTGTAAACACAGATGTAGTTCAGTATAAATTTCGGTAAACATTCCAAATTTAAATCACATTCTCCCCCTAGAGGATGAATGAAATTCAGTACAATTTTCTTTCCCTGTTTTTAACAGATTAAAAATGACTATTGTTATGTTCGCTTTTTGTGGCATAGCATGTCACTTTTTTGAGCAAGTGGTACGAAAATGCAATTATTGTAAACAAATGTCGGGAACCGTGTTTCCGGTTTTGGCGGTAAACTTCAAAGAATGTGCGTGTTGCAGATATTTATTTGCTCTGTGGGTACACTTACAGCTTGGAACATTAGTTGGAATCATCAAGCCATCTCTTCTCAAAGTATTTAGTAGTTATACTACACTTTTCTTCCTTTGAGGTTTGGTCGTACCCAATATTTATGCTTCCGTTTCTTTTTGCATAAAATAATTAATATTGCGGCTGCCTGCAGAATATCATCGTCCGCGTTGTTCGAAGACATTTTGTAAACAATATTTATGGTGGTGACAGCTTGTTGTCAACTGAAATAATTCTCAAGTTGTTCGCTAGTTGTTTTAATTCAGTTTGGAGTTTTGGACACCACGGAAACAAAAGTTGGTGATTTCTGGAGTGTTGCAAGCAGTTGTAAACATAGAAATTGCCAACAATTTCAGTGGAAACCTTTAGGTAGTTACAGGAAATATTTTTAATTGCTATTTTACGAATAGGTAGGTGGTCTTTTGCCTTTTTAGGGTTCCGTACCTCAAAAGGAAAAAAATGGAACCCTTATAGGATCACTCGTGTGTCTGTCTGTCACAGCCAATTTGTTCCGAATTTAATGGACCGATTAAGTTGAAATTTGATACACACATGTATTTCTATGACCCAAACACGGAAGTGTAATGTAAACAAATGAATTTTGAATATGGGGGTCACTTTTAAGGGGCAAATAAGAAAAACAATTGCAAACTGCACCATGTGGCATCTCAAATGAAAAGGCATGTTGCGAGGATCTCAATTTTTTTAAATTATTTTTAAATAAATACTTTTAAAGATATTTAAGAAAATTCTAGACGAAAATTGACCATTCTCACCCTTATCTCCGAAACTACTGCTGAGCCTAAAATTTTGATAAAATTACAGAGAATGGTTCTTTACTCATAGATTACAGGAAAACTTATAAGAAGTCTGTGGTCTTAAAATAACATGGTAAATCTCTCAATATTGTGCGTACAAACTTACATTTGCAGTTGAAATATATGGGAGAAAATGTTTTTCAACTACAATGCTAACTTTGTTCTTGGGATAAATTAATCCCAAATACGGAACCCTTCATTGTGCGTGGTCCGACACGCACTTGGCCGGTATTTTTCTATTAACTTTTCATTCGACATGAATTGTAAAACTTTTTTGGCTAAAACATAAAGTGGTAATTTATGTGCCTACAAATAGTAGGTACCTTTTTTTTTTTTTGGGTGGGAAATTATCAAATAACTTCTCCCGCTCTGGGTGGAGCGGGAGGGCGTGTCAGACTCTTACTGACTAAAACCCACCCGTGTTCCTTCCTATGCCGTGTTGCCGGGGGGCCACGATATCATCGGCCCATATTCGTAGCCCCGGCAGGCATTGGCCCTAGCGGACCCCGTCAATTCTGCTGACATCTCTTTGAGGCGCGCGTGGAACACAACGCGCCGTCGACCCGGGCTTGGTCCTAATCGGACGGCGAAGTACCCATTGCTCACCGTCCGCAAGCCCGCGCCTACGGTGGCCGGAAATCTTCCTGTGATTCCCGACGCCCAGGGCGTCTCCTCCTGCGGCGGTTAGGGGCGCGAGGGCGCGAAATTTGCCTCTCCCTCACGCGCTCCGTCTCCTCCTTCGCGAGCATTACCGCTTCGCAGATAGAGGTGACGGCCTCTCAAAATAGTAGGTACCTACTACCTATCTATTGATAGCCTCAATAAATTGTTTACCTATTGTTTACAGCAGTAATGAATCCACTTATATTACAATTAGCATGTGTCTCATCTTTGTAAGAGAGGTAAATGTTTTTTTTTTATAAAATGTACCTACGTGTGGTTAGAATACGTGGGTATATTATTGTTTTATATGTTCTGCGGTTTGTTGGCCTGATGGTACTTTAGGAAAACTGCTTACGAGAAGCATCTCACGGGTTTTAAAAAATAACGCATGATTTAACGGAGTTGTAGAAATTGTTTGATCCGTAAAAGTTTTGATATTTTGCTATCCAATTCCGTGAATGCCAAATATACTAAATATTAATTTATGCGAAGTAATTATCATAATAAGACAAGAATAATGTGAATCCACAAAACACAAAACGGCATTCAAACATAATTTCTAGAAATCAACTTCTCGGTTACCTAAGTAGGTACCTACAAAATTAAAATCAAAATACAAATATTTTGTTTCACATAAACCTACATTGGCAGTTATGAAACGTCAGTAGCTAGGTGCACGGTTCCAATTGGTCGTATCCTATGGAGAAGAGTCGGCAAGAAACTCCACGGTTACTTTTTACTCTCTACGTACGCAGCGCCAGCCCGAGAATTCCTGGCGCCCTAGGCGAAAGGCTGGAACGGCGCCCTTTTAAGAAAATTCCTGACAAAATTAAACTATGTTCTTTCTTTTTCGTGTGGTTATTGACTAACCTGTACCCTAATTGCGTAACTTATTTTCATAAACAATTTTGGCAAATTTATTTCATTTTGACATTTCAACAACATTCATTGCCTTATTTACGTTGTTGAGCAGATTTTTTTTCCAACTTATGAAGCAATGGATTAGCAATCTGTTTCAAATCGAAACAAATTGTGATTGTGTTGTATTACGCAATTAGGGTACCCGTGTCATAGTTTTAAAGCCACCCGTGGACCTCTGACTTGGCTTCACATGCCGTCGAGAAATATCTCAGGCAAGCCGGTTTCCTCACGATGTTTTCCATCACCGTGTTTGTTCAGTATTTTGTAGAAGCGGTAAGATCAAATTCCTTTGATTAAAGAAGTTTGCTATTGTTTGACCGAGACCGCTGTACCGCGCCTTAGTAATACGCGGCGAGGCGGAGGGCAGCGTTAACGAATGAGCGGTGGGATGCCGTGAGCGTTGACGAATGAGCGGCCTGCACTGCACCTGACTCGCCGGGCACATACATACCTGTGGCGCGGTACAGCAATCGTGGTCAAACTATAGTCAAATATTTTTTTAACAATATATATAACCACACAACAAGAGAAGCAATAAATTTGAAAACGCGATTTTTTTGCAATGGACTGAGCTTCAACTCACTTTTGATTTCCAGATGAACCGTACCGATGGCTTCGTAAATGTCCATGAGCGCATCATGCACGTCAGCTAATTGGTAACATAGAGAAGAATATTTTGGTAGAAAAATGTGTAAAAAATTGGGAGTATTTTCAAGTTATTTATAAATTTATATATTATTTTTTCATTTCGATGCGGCCGATTGTCGCCCCCCTAAATACGAGCGCCCTAGGCCATCCCCTAGTTCGCCTATATGAACGGGCCAGCCCTGTACGTACGTTCATTCATAAAACGACCGACGCGTATTAATAGTTAGTAGTACTAATAAACATTGTGACCACACGGCCATGGCGGTGGCGCTGGCGACGTTGTTATATTTAAACTTGCATTTATTTTAGTTTTCCTGTTTGGTTTTGTGTCTTCGTGAATAATCGGATGGTTAGTGGCAGTTTGCCAATTTTTATTAGTGGACATATTTAAATCAGATGCATCGTTATTTCGCATATTATTGAATCATAGATTGCCAAGTTTTGGCTGCCAATTTAATATTTGGCCAAATGTTATATTGGAAATAAAATTCGACTACACTTCGTCACAGTGTAAAGGCGCACTAATGAGAACGTCAAATTGCAAAGGTGCTTTTTACAAAAAAGAATACTTAGTGCTTATTGCTTTCGACACAAAGACTTCAATATATTGAGAAATATATACAACTTACCTCCCGTGCTCTGTGCAACAAGTTACTTCCCCTAAAGTCTGCATGGATAATAACAGTGGAACGAACGGCAGCGCACGCCTTCACTAATAAATCGTTCATATAATCTTCATGTCTTAAAAACTTCTCTAATACGTCTTTATTCTCAGGCCTGACGTTCTTCAACGCATTGTCCACCGAACTCTTCATCATACCATCCATGGATCCTTCATTCCACTCCATTTTTAAGATTTCCAAAGTCTTTTCAAATTCCTCTGGGTTTTTTTTACTAAATGCAAAGGATAATGCGTGCATCTTCGCCAAATCTGTAATCGCGGAAGCAGCGTAATCCCAATCGTAGGAGTGGAATCTATCGTAAGGTCCGTAACCTTGTGCCAATAAGTCTTCCATTACCACTGTCTCCTGATACTTTGTAGGGTCGAAGCCGTAACACTTGGTGAAGAACAGTCTATGCTCCTCAGGCACTCCGTTTTCTTCCTCCAAGGATGTGTAAATTTTTGCCAGTTTCGTATAAGCGAATCGTTCAGTATCGAAAACCAAAACAGGCACTTCACTGCGAAACTTCTCTCCTAGTGTTGCAACTTTTGCGAATAAATGTAGGTCTTCTTTCTCTTCTTCTCTAATGATCACTGTAAATAGTTTCGACGTGTAGTTGGCTCCTCCACTTGATATTTCATTTATAATTATTTCAGGGTTTTGATATTTTTGTTCTGTAGCGATTTTGTTTAGTAATTGCCGCAGCGTTTGTTCTATGTGCGCCATGGTTCGCGTCTCGATGGATACTGACGAAAACACTGTGATTATCTATTATGATAAACACAAGCCGTGTTGTTGTAAATAGTACTAAGAATTCACACGTGATTATTTTATTTTTAAACTAACGACGTGCCTCGGCTTCGCACGGGAGCAATAGGCTAGTTTTTGAGAAACCAATTAGTAATGTTCCTTGTGATTTATTATCTTAAAATATTAATATTTCAGCGAAATATTAACAGAACTTTAATTTTAATAACATAATTTAATTTTGATTGCCATCATGGTGGCTCGGGTGACTTCAATACTTTCACAGAGAGCGAATCTGCGAGTTTTTTAACAGTGTTGCTTGCACACAAACTTTATTTATTACTTATGTCGGAATATTATAATGTGGGGTAGTCTTAATTAACAACATTATAAAATATTTAGTAAAAAAAATAATAGAGACAAGTTAGTGGATACTTTGATAGTCGTAGGTAGACGATTTACATCTCCAAATTTTTTGTGCCTACACAAAATGTGACTATTGATCACTGCCACATTGTGCGAGAGGGACACATTACCAATCAGTGGTGTTTCTTTCAACACCATTCCTTTCGTATGTCTATTGGTAATACAAAATAAACTTTATGTCTGATATATAAAGTTTGTTTCTGTTTACAATTTGATTGAAACTGTCGTCTGTAAATTGTGACGCGCGCTCTGATTCGCGTTCAATGTCACGTGACCAATGGCTTTATTTTATTAATTAATCTAACATCATTTACAAAATTAAGTTGATTTTTAACACGCTTTTATTAGGTCGACCTGTATGTAACTATGTAATGGAATCTAAGGTAACTAATTTAACCATCTTCCAAGGGTCGTAGCGTAACGAAAATTGCCAGCTGTATGTAATTCTGATGACAATACAATAATATGGTACTGTAGAACTGATCTGATGATGGAGCCGGAAGATGTGAACTGGAACTTCATGATGGAAAATCGTATCATAGCTGTTTTGGATTTCTTAGAAAAGTCTTGTAATGAACTTTGACCACGATTAGGTTTCAAGGTCTGATGATGAAGCCGGAAGATAGGCACTGGCATTCCATGATGGAATATCGTGGAATAGTCGTGTTTGCACTTGTGAGAAAGGTCACGTAAGTGTATTTATAAAAGCGTGTTTTTCTAGTGTTTTTTGAATTATTAATTTATTGATATTGTAGAATGGTTGGGACATTCTACAATACAATATTCATGAGGTATTTTTCTTACTGTCAAATAGCCTATTGCGACATGTCAAAACATTTAGATTTCTGCTGTTTTACTATTATTATCTAACTTAAATATTAAGTATCTGGGCGACCGAGCTCTGCTCGGTGAAAATAGAGAATGCTCATTTAATAATAAAGGAAGGTTTATACTAATTCCATGCTGCCATGATAGTAGGTACTTACTAATTCCATGCTGCCATGTCATTATTCTAAGGTAGCCATCTTGTTGTAAACTTTGGGCGACCGAGCTCTGCTCGGGTGAAAAAACGGAGAAAACGAATTTTCCCAAATATGAAACCTAGCTAGATTGATTTTTCGCCCCCGTAAATCCCTATATTGCAACTTTCATCGAAATCGTTAGAGCCGTTTACCAGAACATGATTACAAATATAATTAGAATATAAATATGTCGGAGACGGCTACGCGACTCTCGTTATTATCAGCGATATTTTAACTACTGTGGGCGTAGTGTGAGTAATGTTGGTTAATGCGCAATAGAAAAACAGTTTGCAGTTCAGATCACATTATAATTTACTATCAAATTAATCACACTAGCTAAATTATACACAAACTGGGTGCGACGGCGTTTATTGAAATCACCAATTAATACAATGATCGCAAATTACAACTAACACAATTACTGAGCACCACGAATCGAGAACAGTTCCGCGACATCTTAACTCCGATGCGATCAGAGGCCCTCCTCGCCGTTTTGCCTTAAAACATCACGACTCTGTAGAAGCGCGCGCTTTAGGTGTGGGTAGATCACATCCTGTCGCAAGCGGCGCGCTTGCAATTCCTTTCGTGTCCGTACTAATGACCGGATCCGACAAATATGCCTTTAAGAAGTCGCGGGCAGAAGCTAGTGTATAGATTATAGAAGAAGATTTCTATCGGTAATTCAACTATGTATTTGATAAGAGATTCGAGGTCGAAGTCACTAAGATTAATATCAATGCAGAATACATAGAGATCGGATTGTTGTTTCTTTATTCTTTACTAACAATAGTGGGGTATTTTCTTACAAAGTAGTCCCGTTTTAATCTACTATCCACACTATAGTGAATAAGTACCCATAATTTAAAATGTTTTTCCTGATGCAATCTTTTTGATGGAGAGCAACAATAAACAATCAACAATAAATTCAGAAATTGAAAAATAATATTATTTGATTGAGCGAGTAGATAAGATAGACAGACTTTTTTATTCGTAGGATATACATATCTTAGTAAGTAAGTGCATTTATATTATTATCAAAGATAATTTGATTAATTAAATAATTAAAGTACATGACGTAGGTTCTGTTCATATCTTTGACTTTATCATGTTACTAGCTTCTGCCCGCGACTTCGTCCGCGTGGAATAGTTACTTTGGGCGTATTTATATGGATAAGGATTAATATCATGTTTATAAAAACACCTTCGCAAATAATGCATTATTTGAGAACAAATTTGGTTGGCATAAAAAAGGTTATATCACTATAACCTGTTTTATGCTAACCAAATTTGCTAACCAACCTAAGATAGACATATATGCTGTCGCGGACTTTTTTTTAGAACTTTTCAAGGGTATAATTCTGTCATACGTGATATTTGCGAAACTTTAACCGTTTACGCAGCGCACGCAGCGGAAGCTGTCAAAAGGAAAAAATACCCCCCGATTTTGAAACATTCTTCATTGGTGCTCCGCTCCTATTTATTGGTCTTAGCGTGATGATATATAGCCTATAGCCTTCCTCGATAAATGGGCTATCTAACACTGAAAGAATTTCAACCAGAAATCGGAACCGTAGTTCCTGAGATTAGCGCGTTTAAACAAACAAACAAACTCTTCAGCTTTATATATTTGTATATAGATTATATATTTTATCTACTCTCATAGCGTAATATTCGAATTATAAACTTTAAAACGAGTTTATATTGACATACTTTATAAACACAATACCGAAATTTTAAATTTAGAATCATATTATAACACTTTTACAAAATAATGCTATAAAACATTTTTTTTTTTCTATTACCATACAGGGCTAATCCAAGAAGTTAATATCACCAAGAATTTTCCATCAATTTTTGTAATGGAACATTTAAGCGGGGGACAGCAGCACCCGCTGTAGCGCATGTGCGGTGACATAGTGTAAGGAGTTCTACCATGGCGGTGATGTGCTGGTGCAGACGCCATTCATTTGTTTTGTTGTACTTACTGAATTTCGTGGGATCTTTAAATTTATTCTTGATCTTTAATTTTGATCTTTTATTTAGTATTAGGTTCAATCCCAATGTATGAGAGTAGATAACTAGGTATTAAAACACTCGTGTGATACTTACTATTAAAAACTGAGCCTGTTTTAATACCCCTCATTATGCAACAGCTTCATAAACTACTATTATGATTGAATGTGTAAATTATATAACATAATTCTTCTTTAAAAAAAATTTTTTTTCATTGTCAATACGTGGTGTGACATTTGATGAACCGACACGTTTTCCTATATTTATTTAGAGCTAGTGACTCGCCCTTGCTTCGCACGAATGCAATCTACTAATGTGGCGAGATTTCAGTGCTATTTTATACCTTTAAGCCTTTCGAAATAAATTCTCTAAATGATGGCGAAAGCCGCATCGAAATCATAATTATGTACAGTAAGCGCTCAAAAGTGCATGAGCACGCTAAGAGTCGTATTGCTGTGAACACGCGGTATAGCTCGTACATTTGTATGTGTAAGCAACACGATACACACACCACAGATAACGCAGTTACACGAAACAACAATATATTTCCGTCGTCATGCTAGCACACACGCACTATGCGCGTGAACTTGACCAGTTAATGGCATTGCTAAAATTCGATAGTAACTTAACAAGTGCAGATAGCAGAAAGCGTTAAGCGTTGGTAAGGAATTCAAACTGCCTCAGGTTCTAATCTCGTAAAACACAGTGCGGTTTTTTGCAAATATTATTATTTTTGTTTTCGATAATAATATTTTTTAAATATTGCTGCTTTTTTATGTTGTTATTGCAATAAAGGTTTTAGAATAAAAAATGCGTGATATATGATAACAAAATTAAAAAATATATGTTTATTCGTTATATTTATTTTACATAAGTTAATAAACTGCTACAATTATTTATCATTACTTCAGCTGAATAAGATGTGAAATAGATGTCAAGAAACTTATAAGCAGTTTGTATTATTTATACATATTTAAATTATGAAATATTTTAAATTTTTAATGGATTTTTTCACCATAAATATTAAGTTTTGATCATGGTCGAAGTAATTAAGTAATAAATAAGAATATTAGACTACTTAAAATGTAAAAAACTACTTACAGAATAGGTAATTTTAAGGTTAAATATGGGCAGTTTGTTTATATTTTATTTGTATTAATTATTTTACATTTTATTTGACTTTAGTAAATATTGGTTGTTATTGAGGTTAAAGCTTAAGTATTCATTTTCTTTACGAAAAGAAGATTGAAACTAAACCTCAAATTTTTATCCTAAAATAATACTATTACTAAAATAATATTAAACAATTTCGGTATATCTGCAAGAAATACGACAAACACCCTATTGAAACGTGCTTAAAAAATTCGTTACCATAAATTCATGCAATAACGAATCTGTTGTTTATTAAGTTGGTACGGTCAATATTTTAAGGTCAAAAACGGTTTTCTAGCTGGTCTTCAGTGATGCAAGCCTTCAGAGTGCACGGCGAACGGTTCATAATGACGTGTTTTTAATAATTCAGCAAAATGTCTCGTTGGTATGAAACCATTTGTTTCATTCACCATTTGACGTCGCTGCTACTCGATAATAAGCCCCTTCCTCATATCTCTTAACCCTCACAGTATTTCTCTAGAACAAAGAAAAACATTGTTTTTATTACACATAATACCTTATTATTTATTATTCACTAATCGAATTAAACCTCACAATGAATTTAAAACTTTAAAGGCATCTTCTGTCTCAACAATACCTCTGTTCTATCAACAATACCCTTGATTAAGATTTATGTTTAGTAAAATATGAAATATATTAATGATAACACTCACACTTAGTCCGGTTTCATTAGATATTCACTTCACTTTTACGCAGCGCAATAATATTCTCTGATCTGATCTGATCTCTTCAATATATTTTATGCCTGCTTTTTGATAATAATAACCACAACACTGCGCTAAATACTCGTCACCAATATTATCCACGAACCAAAAAAGTTCTATTAATTAAATACTCGTAACAAACTGCATCTACCCCACAGAAATCGAAATAATTTACTTAGTTTTTTGTGGTCTACCTGCTAAACTTTAATATTTATGTGAACAAGACGAATGAAACTAAAAACGAATGATGATTATTGAACTAGTCATTGGTTGCAGACAAAGTGAGTGTGTGTGTGTAATGTGCGTGTCTACAGTATTGTAACAACTTATAGAAGAAGGTCGTAAGTCAAACCGAAGCGTCAGTCTATTGCTTTGTGAGATTGCTCATGGACTTTTGGTCGGTACTGTACCTATAGATGACCAATAACTATTAAAATTGCTTTCTTTAGCTCAGGTTCACACAGGCGATTTTTTTCGCATACTGGCTTTTCAACGTTCTGCTTAGCGCCAAGAGTTGAACTTACTTTAAAGGTTTTGTAAACGCGATTGTGCTCTTTATTTATATTAAGTTACGGATCAATGTTCTATGCAAGTATTTTTACTTTAAAGGTATCGGAAGTATTTTTTTTGTAAATGCGATTGTGCTCCTTATTTAGATAAGGTTACGGACCAATGTTCTATGTATATGTATGTTCTGTTCAAGTATTTTCTTCCACCAAGGCGATCTTGTTCAAGTTTTACTTCTGTCTACACTCCCGGAGTGCCACCACTTTTTTTTTTCATGTTTTTGTTTTGTAGCGATTTTGTTTATTAATATCCGGAGCGTTTCTTCCGTGTGCGCCATGGTTTGACTTCCAACGTGAACTGAGGTAAGCTGTTCGTAATTCATTGTTATGTGTTTTGAAAACTTGATAAAATATTATGATAAATAAAATCCTTAGGAAATTGAGCTAAGTAACGGTGACTAGATTTTTTTATTACCTAATGCCAAGTAGCATCGCCTAGTGTTTCTTATCACTGAGCAGAGAGAATATTTTCGGTACTTGTTTCAAGGTTCGCGATAAAGCAGAATATAACTTTGTATACATATTGGGTATGATTGATTTTATTGTATTTGATGTTTCTTTTTTTTTCATCCTTTTCTTTTCAAGTATTTAATTAATTTAAAATATTATTTTTTCTAATGACATAATCTAATGACACCTAATGGGTCACTATGTCTTAATTATGACAAAACATAGCGGAGCCCCTATTTATGTAAACACCTATGTTTCACAAATAAATTGATTGATTGATTGATAATTGATATGGAAAATGTTAATGCATACAATCCCGGAAAAATATAGGAATATTAACCAATATTTATATGGCTTAGGACTCTTGATTTAAGAACAAGAAAAGGTATTCAAATATGCAAGAAAAATACCGCAGTGCTGTATTTTGGAGATTAAATACCCGTTTCTTTTCTCTCGTCCATAAATTATAGTCCAGGAACCGTACGATCCAAAATGTTGAACTCAAACTCAACTCAAACTCAAAGCATTTATTTCAATTAAACCATTTACAGGCACTTTTGAATTGTCAAGGAATCGGTCAGTCAGAAATAGGTATGAAGCTAGTTGCCCATTCCAAAGCGTAGTAGGTACCTATGGAGAAGAACGGGCAAGAAACTTCACGGACACTAAACAATGGTTAGAGAACATTGTCAGTAATAACTACACAAGCAATTTTGAGGTAAAAATGGCTAGTAGTGGTGCCTATTCCAAGTCAATCTATACTAATATTATAAAGAGGAAAGATTTGTATGTTTGTATTTTTGTATGTAACGAATAAACTTAAAAACTACTGGACCGATTTGAAAAATTCTTTCAGCAATGGATAGCTACATTATCAGCGGGAACGGAAACTACGCGGGTGAAACCGCGTGGCGTCCGCTAGTAATCTATATAAATAATAAAAATGAAATGTTGTTCATTGGTAAACACATCACTCAAGAACGGCTCGACCGACTTCGCTATTTTTAACCGACTCCAAAAAGGAAGAGGTTCTCAATTCGACAGTTTTTTTTTTTTTTTGCGGATTCTCTAAAAATTATGAATTAATTTTGATGTTTCTTATTTTGTTTGGTAGCGATTTTGTTTATTAATATCCGGAGCGTTTCTTCCGTGTGCGCCATGGTTTGACTTCCAACGTGAACTGAGGTAAGCTGTTCGTAATTCATTGTTATGTGTTTTGAAAACTTGATAAAATATTATGATAAATAAAATCCTTAGGAAATTGAGCTAAGTAACGGTGACTAGATTTTTTTATTACCTAATGCCAAGTAGCATCGCCTAGTGTTTCTTATCACTGAGCAGAGAGAATATTTTCGGTACTTGTTTCAAGGTTCGCGATAAAGCAGAATATAACTTTGTATACATATTGGGTATGATTGATTTTATTGTATTTGATGTTTCTTTTTTTTTCATCCTTTTCTTTTCAAGTATTTAATTAATTTAAAATATTATTTTTTCTAATGACATAATCTAATGACACCTAATGGGTCACTATGTCTTAATTATGACAAAACATAGCGGAGCCCCTATTTATGTAAACACCTATGTTTCACAAATAAATTGATTGATTGATTGATAATTGATATGGAAAATGTTAATGCATACAATCCCGGAAAAATATAGGAATATTAACCAATATTTATATGGCTTAGGACTCTTGATTTAAGAACAAGAAAAGGTATTCAAATATGCAAGAAAAATACCGCAGTGCTGTATTTTGGAGATTAAATACCCGTTTCTTTTCTCTCGTCCATAAATTATAGTCCAGGAACCGTACGATCCAAAATGTTGAACTCAAACTCAACTCAAACTCAAAGCATTTATTTCAATTAAACCATTTACAGGCACTTTTGAATTGTCAAGGAATCGGTCAGTCAGAAATAGGTATGAAGCTAGTTGCCCATTCCAAAGCGTAGTAGGTACCTATGGAGAAGAACGGGCAAGAAACTTCACGGACACTAAACAATGGTTAGAGAACATTGTCAGTAATAACTACACAAGCAATTTTGAGGTAAAAATGGCTAGTAGTGGTGCCTATTCCAAGTCAATCTATACTAATATTATAAAGAGGAAAGATTTGTATGTTTGTATTTTTGTATGTAACGAATAAACTTAAAAACTACTGGACCGATTTGAAAAATTCTTTCAGCAATGGATAGCTACATTATCAGCGGGAACGGAAACTACGCGGGTGAAACCGCGTGGCGTCCGCTAGTAATCTATATAAATAATAAAAATGAAATGTTGTTCATTGGTAAACACATCACTCAAGAACGGCTCGACCGACTTCGCTATTTTTAACCGACTCCAAAAAGGAAGAGGTTCTCAATTCGACAGTTTTTTTTTTTTTTTGCGGATTCTCTAAAAATTATGAATTAATTTTGATGTTTCTTATTTTGTTTGGTAGGTCATACTTCAGAAGTGGTCCCATATACATTTTATTAACTTTGCTTGGGTAGTTTTTGAGTTAGCTTCAATAATACCTATTTTTCCCACTTAGTTTATGTGGATGATGTTATACTTAATAAGTTCCTGTCACTGTTATTTACATAGCGGGTTGTGGTAATTGAATTGTGTGGGGTAGGTACCACAACTTTTATTTTTAACTAAAAAGTGAAAAATAAAAGCTTTTTACAAAAAAAAAAAAAAACTTTATATTAATAACTTTAATTTCGGATGTCGGTGGCAAAAAAACGAAAATTCTAAACCAAAGACACCGACTTCCGAAATTAAAGTAATTTTTCACTTTGTAGTGTTTTTTCTGGAGGTTGGTTGTATTTTTTTTTTCATTATAGTCCGATTTAGGTTTTAATGGGATGCAAAAAGTCATTGGGCAGTTTTGACCCGGTACCTCGAAGTACGCGTCCATTATTGAAATGTGGTTTGTTTTGAAGGTTAAGGGTTAAAATTTCACGGAATGTATTTATTTTAATCCAAATGTATGGGAAAAAAAGTTATGTAGTTCAATGCAAAAACGCTCAACAAGGTAGCTGATAAAATTGATTTGTTTTCTTGTTCTCTGAACGACTTTACTTTGGCAACCTCTAGGGTGTTATGTTATAATTAAGTTCAATTTAGGTGTTATGTTTGTTTAGTTTATTGGGAATTTAGTTAAGAATATTATAGTTTTGTAGTTTTTCTTTAATTTAATTTATATTTAGTGACTAGTGAGTATATAAATTTATATGTAGACTTAACTATCGCATTAGGGCAACCTGTAAAGATAGGTTTAAGGTGTTGTAAATAAATAAATATTGTGAAAAGTAAAAGTGTTTTACTTCTCAAAAATATTGTATGTAGGTAACCATTTTCAGGTTTCTTCGGGGATTACTCATAAACTAGTATTTTTATAAATATGCTTAGAATGACGCGGGAGAAACTGCGGAGAACAAGATAGAAAAGCTTCTAAACATTCTTGTACTTTTTTAGGAAGATCTTTGTGCATTTTTGTAACCATTTTATATATTTGGAAGGATATTGATATATGAAAATTGTTTTTTATATTAATTCTTGTTTTGCAAAAAATAAACTTTCCTATACTTTTGAGGAATGCGACTCATCTCACTGGGTAGTATTCATGGTCTTAATCATACCCCGACTAGTTTCGTTAGTAGTCGCTGGTGGGTCACAGGTCCGAACAAAATGCCCATTCACCTTTGATAAGTTTCCCGGAAAATATTCAAATACGGGAAAAATGAAACGTCCTTTTTTCTATGGAATTTTGTATGAACTTTGTATTAGGTCTGTCCGAAAATTAATTGTTCATAGCTCAGGAGAATAGTTTTTATTTATCGTTTTCGCTTCTGTTTATGTGATGCATTCTTTCAAGATTTACGTGTTGTCTTGATGTGCCTATAGACTTACTGTAATAAGCCTGTACCCATCAACTTAGTATCGGTTAGATCTCAAAACCGCCTGCGAGACCTACTGTCATATACAGGGTGGCAGGGACATCGATGCGAAAACTGTTACCATGGATTCAGTACATGATTCTGAACCGCCATGCGTTCGTAAATTTCAACGCAGGGGCGTTCAGAATCATGAACTGAATCCATGGTAACAGTTTTCGCGTCGATGTCCCTGCCACCCTGTATACCTAGTCATTTTGTTTGTACGGAGAACCTTATTCAGACTATTGTACGTTATGTCATATTTCTATGTTGTACACAATATATTTATATCTATTAACACTTTCGACTCCACTCACTTTTCATAAAACTCAAACGCCATGTCGCCATATATATTGGAAGGGAACCATCCGGAAGAGCGAGAGCTCCCGGCATCTTAGATGCTAGCTGCAGAGACTAGGTGAACTATCCAGGATGACTCCCGGCACTGAACGTGTTAAATAAATACAATATAGTAAGTATATCGTTAGCTTTTAAAATACTAATTTATATATTATTAATATTCATGCCAAGTTTTAAGTTTATGAACCCAAGGAATAAGATATTCTTACAAACAAAATCCCCCCCTTTTAAAGTTGTATTTTCAAAAACCCCTTCTTAGTACTCGCCACGTTATAAAAGGGAGCCTTGTGTAAAATTTCAAGTTCCTAGTCCCAGTAGTTTCGGCTGGACGCTGATATGTCAGTCAGTTAATGTCTTCTTTTAAACAGGGTGGTGATTTAGTCACCTGCATTCGTCAAGGGGGTGATTTTACCGTCATACTAAAAAGTTGAGGCATTCTCGACCGGGGGATAAGCAGAGTTTGTCGGTGGTTATCGAGCTGTGAACACGTTTAGAAACTGTCGCGCGTTCCGTGTAGTTGTGTCGTGTACCTACAGTGTGAGTATTGCTAGTGTGATTAATTTGATCATGATAATTATATAATTTGATCTGAAATGCATTCAGTTTGTCTATTGCGCAATAACCAACACTACCCACAATACGCCCACAGTAGTTAAATTTGATAATAATTGAAGAGATACCGACCTTCTGCGTTACATTATAATATAAATTGGATATAATAAACTTACCTCTCGCACTCTGTGTAGCAAGTTATTCCCTCTAAAGTCTCCATGTACGATGACAGTACTGCGAATGGGCGTGTACATCAGAAATGGATTCTTCTGATTTTCCATATACTTCTGCAATGCTTCTCTGTACTTGGGCTTGACATTGTCCAACGCAGTGCTTATCGTTCCCTGAAATAAGGATTGCATACTTTCAGTTTCCCATTCAACTTTTATAACTGCCAAAGCCTTCTCAAATTCTTCTGGGTATTGTTTACTAAATGCGAAGGACAGTGCGTGCATCTTCGCCAAGTCAGCAACTGCTGAAGAAGCGTACTCCCAATCTATGGAATGGAATCTGTCGTGAGGACCATATCCATGCGCCAACAAGTTCTCAAGAACCAATATCTCCTGGTACGTGGTGGGGTCGAAGCCGTAGAACTTGGTGAAGTATAGTCTGTGTTCCTCAGGCACTCCGTTTTCTTCCTCTAGGGATGCGTAGATTTTCAACAGTTTCGTATAAGCGTATTGTTCAGTGTCAAAAATTGTGACCTTCACTTCACTTCGAGCTTTCTCTCCTAGTGTTGCGACTTTTGCGAATAAATGTAGGTCTTCTTTCTCTTCTTCTCTTATGCTCACTGTAAATAATTTCGACGTGTAGTTGGCTCCTCCACTTGATAATTCATTTATAATTATTTCATGGTTTTCATAATTATGTTCTGTTGCAATTTTGTTTAATAATTGCAGCAGTGATTCTTCCCTTTCTGCCATAGTTTCAACTTTTAAATTCAATGCATACTGAGGTAAACAGTTAATAATTTCGTTTTATAATCAAATGGAGGATAACTGATAAGATAAATAAAAGTAGTTTTGATGACGAATGATGATAAGCATTCTTTTACTACCTACTAGGTATTATAAGATTACTTAGGATTCTTGGGTAGCACGTGTCTTTAGGATTTTTAGCTGTTTTTAAGTGACTTTTGTGACTTGTTATTGTATATGTGTATTTTTCTTGTGTTTGTAACCAGGTTGCCAGGATTGTCTAGTTTTAAATCTCGTTTTATCCAAGATGGATGAGAATAAGCCCTGACCCTCCAGATATTCCAAGTTCTTTGACCCCTTTTCCCCGAATCCTCTTGCTCAATTTGCGGATGTTGTCTGTAGCATTACGGACATGGATGTAACACAATCTCCAAATAACTCATGCAAACGTCCCGGTGACGAAGATACCTTGACACCCACCTTTCCAAGCAAGCAATCACAAGTCAAATTGGTCGTATTAAGTACTCCGTAATGCATAAGGCCCCTTATGTTGTCCACGTTTCTCGTATAGAGATTCAACCAAATGCTGGCACCACCTTACTGCCCGTTAATTTTGGTAAGTTCCTTATGAACAACCACATTGCGAACATTGTTCATGGTGGTGTTAACAGAGTTGGTAGAAACCGTGTGTCTGTAGAGTTTACTTCCCCTCAGGATGCTAACTCTTTCTTGGTCAACAGTTTATTGTCCAAATATAATTATACTGCAACCATCCCTACATTTATTTATTTATTTATTTACATTTAACATCACAAAGATGGGTGTTGTTCCTGGTGGTTCCTCAGACATTACAGAAGAAGAAACTATAACCTATCTGTCTGTGCCCTCAGGCTGCGGACAAATACTGAAAGTCCGCCGTATTAACAAGAAAACTCAAAGAGACGGGGTTAATGAGTGGAAACCCACTGAAACATGTCTTCTTACATACGATGGACAAGTATTACCACCACTATCACCACCACTACTATCATCATCACCTGTAGACTTTCATGAAGGAGGAATTTTGGCCGACGGGTGTCGTGTACGGTTTCACGGAAGGCTACATGACACCATGACACAGCGCAATACGTCGCCGACCCAACGTAGTAACTAGATTTTGTAGAGATGTTTTTATTATGTATTGGTTTATTATTTTGTAAGATTATTTTTGTGTATTTTGTCTATGGGTCTTAGTTACCTGAAAATAAAGCAATTATTATTATTATCTTTCCTTTATTTAATTTTAAAACATACTACCTATTTACATTTTTTAATATTCTTGTAAAAAAAATTAAAAAACATTTAAAAATATAAAAACTAGTCGCCCACCAGTGTCGGGAACAGGGTCCAAGCCACCGGTGGTCAGGGCTCCTGAGAGAAAAACTTCCTAACAATACGCGCCGTGTCCAGGAGTACTGCTTTCTGGATCAAGCCCCTGATCCAGCTGCCTAACGAGAGCCTCCTCAGGTGTTGGTCGAAGCTCTTGGCTATTATGGCATTGGCCGTCATGACTATCGGCACAATGATTGCTGTATCCACATCCCACATGTCGACAACCTCGCGAGCCAGGTCAAGATACTATTATATATTATTATTAAAACATACTATTATATATACTATTACTATATTATTATTACAAATAGGATTTACTGCTGTAACACATCCCTTAAATAGGGACGGATGCAACACTTGCGGCATTGAATTGTCGGGTATATTCAGATTTGGAAATGTGTCGAATCTTTGTAGGTCTAAACCACGCTGCAGTAAATGTGGCCACGATTGTGCAACATTTATGAGGGCGAGGCCTTTTCTGTGCTTTGTTCGGGTATTCATTTCGCGATAGCAAGTCATGCCCCGAGCATGGTAGACAGAAAGCCATTAAGACTGTTATGGCTGAAAAATGCATTCCTTATGCTGAGGCTAGCAAAATTATTCTACAGTTTCCCGCAATTATGCCAATGTCACGAAGACTCCAATAACTCAGTCATATCGCAAAACTGTGACACTTAAACCCAGGTCCCATGGCCCCCTCTTCCTATCTTATGACAAAGCTGCTCATCAGCAGATAGTTAGCTCTCCACAACCTTCACAGCCTAATGGCTGCGCTCTTAATTGTAATAATGTTTCTTCAAATAATACTGGTTCTATTATTGAACTCCTTATAAAACTTTTACCCACTGTTATTTCTTCTTCTTATTCCAATTACCAAACACCGTCCAACGTTGCCGATCAACTTATTTCGCTTTTTCAATAAATTAAAAATAGCATCTCGCCAAGTATTCCTACAGTGGAATGTAAGGAGCGTGTGGCATAAAAAGCATGACTCATATTCTTTTTAAATAAGTAAAAGCCATTGGCTTGTTCCTTAGCTGAGACTTGGCTTACTCCAAGTGTTAGCTTTCATATGCCACACTTTAACATTCTCAGATGTGACAGATCTGATGTCTATGGAGGATAAGTTCTCCTAGTCAGTAATCGGGTCCCTCTTTCGCCCTTCCCTTTGCCTTCGCTCACAGGTGATATGAGTATTATAGCAGGAAGTGTGGAAGGCATTACAGCATTTTCGATATACATTGCTCACCCTCATCATGATTTTTTGGTTATTTAAAAAAAACATTTGTTCCAATATTCATGGACCAATTTTGGTCATGGGCGATTTTAACTGCCACCATTACAGATGGGGGTTCGAACGCTGTGATGTCTTTGGTGTAGCATTGGTTGAAATCTTGGACGATCTGGATCTTTGCATTCTTAAAAATGGTTGCCTAACACGCAGATCTCCTCCTGGTCAACAAAAGAGTTGCGTTTTTTTTTTTTAGTTAATCGAAATGTTAGTATCTTATTCGCGATCTTGATTATAATGTAAGTTAAAACTTGTTTCCACAAAAACAACTTAATGATCTCCTAAAACAGGGCTTCCTCTCTCCTACCCTTTTTGCTGTGCCCTACAGTGTCCGTAATGATCTAACTTATATAATTACCACCTAAGTACACATTATGGTAAAGCAATAAAGATATTGAGTATTGTAACATTTTGTTCGGTTGAGCTGGCAGCTTCGACTCATTTGGAATGTACCTACTACCTTGTCACATGGTGGTGACCATTACTATTGTCATATCTTTAGTTAATAAGACTTATTTTGAGAAAACATCCCTTCCGCTTTTGAAATATAACCTGTCCAAACCAGATTGGGCAAAATATGTGTCATTATTGGAGGATTAAATTGATGTTCTTGGAATGTAGAACTCGTGTAAAAAAGTTAATAGAAATTGAGCACGTAGAACATAGAAATAAAATTCAATGTCAATTCGTAAAGGATCCAAAACCGTTTTGGCAGTATATTAGGTCAAAAAAAAACACTAATAAGCACAGTATTATAAAAGATGGTCAACATCTAACGGATGATGAGTGCGTTGGGCAGTTCACAGACTTTTTTGAGTCTGTGTACAGCAAGGAGCTATCCCAACTGGATGCGGGCGCGGCGGCGGCGGGGGTCGACGCGACCAGTGCACGTGTGCATATTGAGACGCTGAGTCTTTCGGAAGTGCAGGCGCTTGGAAGTCTCCAGCCAAAACGTTCGTCTGGCCCAGACGGTACACCAGCGTTTCAGTTCCGAGACTGTGGGACTGGTGGAACCGTTACTTCACATTTTTAATACATGTTTAGAACAAGCGACGTTCCTTACTAGGTGGAAGATCACGCGCGTTATTCCGGTCCCTAAAGGAAAGTCTGGTCCGGATATCTGTAACTATAGACCGGTAGCTGTACTATCGACGCCTGCTAAAGTACTGGAGTCAGCTATTCAGCGCTCCGGCAAGGGACAAGTGCGCGTGCGTCTATCAGATGCGCAACATGGGTTCCGGCCGGGACGCAGCACTGCCACTAAACCTACTAAACTTTATGGTGCAGGTGGTACCGTAAGTAGTCTGGAGTACAGGTAGATGCTGCGTATTTTGATTTTAAAAAGGCGTTCGATACGGTTGATAATGACGTCTTATTAAGGAAGCTTGCGAAAATTGGATGAACACTGCCTCTGCTGTAGTTCTTCGCTAGCTATATGAAGGGTCGCCAGCAATATGTATATTACAATGGCTATGAATCTCGACCGTATTACACTAGGTCCGGCGTGAGCCAAGGCAGCAATGTAGGGCCCCTTGAGTTTATTATAATGATAAATGACTTACCGGAAGTCGTCCGACATGTGACTTGTTTATTGTTTGCAGATGACCTGAAATTGCTGCTCGAGGTCAGGGATCACTCGGATTGTGAACGCCTGCAGGACGATATCAACCGAGTGGTCGAGTGGAGCATCGCCAATAACTTCATTTTAATGTAGCCAAATGCTCGGTGATGTCTTTCACTCGAGCCCGGACTCCTTTGTGTTATCAATACAAGGTAGAGGATGCGCCGATGCAACGAGTGTCTTAGGTATGAGACTTGGGGTAATCTTCACTCAGGAACTAACCGTGAGCATATCAATAAGATATGTAAGAAGGCATACAGAAACCTAGGTTTCGTACTCAGGCAGACTCAGGGGTTTACCAACATCACGACACTCAAGGTGTTGTAAGACGCACTAGTCAGGAGTCACCTTGAACATAGTGCAGTCATATGGGCTCCTCATGAGGCGAAATATAGTGTCATGTTGGAACGTGTCCAAAATAAGTTCACAAGACACTTGTATTTAAAGCTGTATGGGGTATATCCATTTTACCCATTGATGTACCCTACACTATTTGTACTGGGTATGGTAGGGTACAACGCGTTAAAGGTGCGACGGGATTTTGCGCTTGCAGCGTAGGTAGTGAAGCTACTGCGTGGCGGGGCGCATAACCCGGGAGTGCTGCGACACCTGGAGCTTTGCGTGCTAGACCGGTACGTGTGGAGGCGGCGACGCCCGCCCCTGCTTGCTGTGCCTGAAGCCAAATAAATAAATTTGATAATATAATTAGATAATGGTATTAATTCAAGACGCAGCCTGTGCAGGCATTTTTTTAAATTCCTTTTGTTTTTGTCCTTTATTCCATTAATATACATATCGTTTACATTTTAAATATTTTTATTAAAACAAAAGAAAAAAAAAAACTTTTTTTAAATTATTGCTTTTACTATTATTAACCATTTATTTTGGACAGAATCCTTATTAGTGTTGGTAACAATTTTCTTGCTATATACTTTCAGCACTCACTATTTTTTTATTCCGCGGAAGAATACAACTTCTGTGGCAAGTAGCGGTAACTAAAAGCAAATTTTGTTTTCACAAATCGGGGGAGTGCGAAGATGCGCCCGGGTGAGACATTTCCGGTCTTTTCACGCACCCTTAAATGTATTTAGTATTCGGTACTACAAGCCAAGCAGGCCTATTGTTATTATTAGTTACTTCTTGCACGGTTACAGTTTGGACAATAGAACCTAAAACCATAACAAAACGGTTAGATTGCTTTTCCGTTTGTTAATCGAAAAGAGGAAAAATATAAAATGGTCTTCAAACTAGGTACGTACCTACCTACCTAAATAAAAAAAATACAACTAATATTGTCATGAAAATGCAATAAGTATTGGTGCGTGCTTATTTGAATTATCTTGAACAAAATCGCCAATTAATTAATAATACATCGATATCTTCATGTTTATTTATTGTTTCTCAAATCTGCTGAGAAACAATGACTTTACATTACAAAAGTAAAGATATTGGGCTGAGTAGGATATGTGTAATATATGACACTGATTATTTTGCCACTAGTTTCTGCCCGCGACTTCGTTCGCGTGGAAGTTGTAAGACACCACAATATAATAAAATAACAGCCACATTTTCATAAAACTTTTTACTACGAAGATTGTTGCATTGGTCTCTGCAGCCAAAATATAAAGAGAGTCAGGACTGATGATGCAAGCGACGTACAGTTGTCTGTGTGCAGGTAATACTTTGACGCAGTTAGAAAACATGTGTTCAATAAGAAAAAAACATTTACAGCAAAGGCTTCGTCTGGGAAAAAATATTAAATTTTCGAGTGATTTTCATGGGAAAAAGTTACACTAGTGAAAGTTGATCACGTTATGGAAAACTTGCCCAAATCATAGAGATTCTTTGGAAGTATTTATCACTGGGATATTATTTTTAGTTTAAAAGTTAGAGAATTTTATTAACAAGGGGGTCGTATTTTACAATTTTATAAGTTTCAATATTTCATTTGTTGAGAATAATAAAAACATAATGCGATACTGCTCATCCCACAAAGCAAATAGCGTAATAATTTTATACCCTATAGATAGATAGACTGGCCAGACTTATAGGGAATATCTATGCTTTGAACAACAAAGTTCTAGAAAAACAATGTTTTCGGCTACCTACTCGTTCCTAGACCTCGTAGCAATTAACCTAACCTAACGTACACACGGCTACACATCAAGCTATACATTTCCAGCTTATGCTGATCTCGTATTGTATATGAATTCCGTAAAATGCGAGGTCAGCTTATATTGGAAATGTATAGCTTGATGTGTAGCCGTGTGTGTACCACTGCCAAGCACAAGCCCATACACACTTCAGTTTCACTAAAGAATTGCAGGCAGAATAAGTGTTTTGCTAAAGTTAATATAAATCATTAAAATACAATAAGCATGTGTGCCTATTCGACGTATATATCGTGAACAAAATCGTTAATTAAACTAATAATAAACGGATATTTTATTAATAATACTTACATCGATTCCATAATGATTGTTAGTTATTTCTGAAATCTGCTATAGAGTAGGGAACGTCGCGGCGGCGTCGAACGGTTCGCGTATTGCATTTTTATACTCGTGGCAACTTCGAAATTTAAAGAAAGAAAAAGTATTTTAATGCTACATAAATACCCTTGATGATAAAACTATTTATTTGAATAAAATTAATATTACGACATGCATGTACCTAATCAACTGTTGTTTCTACTGGCGATCTAATCAAATTTTAGAACACAAAAACTGCTATTGAGACTTAACAATGATATATTCCCTTTCTGACTTTTTTGTAGGTAATAATGAGTGCTTAAATCATGTAGTACATAATTTTTATGTATCATCAATAGTTTTTTCAGCGCACGCGAAATAATGAATTTTATAGGCAACATTTTTCTACTTTGGGTTTCATTATTGCAATTTTCTTCAGGATCTCGATTTTTTTTAGAAAATAAATTATAGTCTAACTCTATGTTACTTCTTGATAATTTAGCTTTCTATTGGTGAAAAAATGGTTAAAATCGGTCTAGTATTTTCGGAGCTTATTCGGTACAAACAAACAAACAAGAAACTCTTTTTAACATTATTATACATAGTATAGGCTTATTTATAAAGGGCAGTGGTACACACACGGCTACACATCAAGCTATACATTCCCAGTTTATGCTGATCTCGCATTGTATAGGATTTCCGTACAATCCGCGAGGTCAGCTTATACTGGAAATGTACAGCTTGATGTGTAGCCGTGTGTGTACCACTGCCAAGCACAAGCCCATACACACTTCAGTTTCACTAAAGAATTGCAGGCAGAATAAGTGTTTTGCTAAAGTTAATATAAATCATTAAAATACAATAAGCATGTGTGCCTATTCGACGTATATATCGTGAACAAAATCGTTAATTAAACTAATAATAAACGGATATTTTATTAATAATACTTACATCGATTCCATAATGATTGTTAGTTATTTCTGAAATCTGCTGACAAATTCAAATTCAAATTTCATTTATTCAAACTAGGCTGAGAATCAGCACTTTTCGAACGTCAAAATTACATAAGACAGTCCCCCAAAAACGCCCACCCTTCACCACTTCCTAGTGCCTTTAGCTGGGAAGAAGAAGTGGCGCAACAAACTCCCCAGCAGCACAGCTGTCTGTTCAAGTTAGAGAATGATTCTATACAATAGTATACAAAATAACTTACATTATGCAACACAAAACATAATTCAAATGATAAATTATAGGCCATATGTCAGCTAGCACACGCCAATATACCAACCAAAAACATCGAGAACTAAACTCAAGCATTATTTAAAAAATAACAATGACAAAAAATGACTTTACATTACACAGATAGGCTGAGTAGGATAATTATGACACTGTTCCTGATTATTTTGCCATAAACACTGATTGGTGAATGCCCCGATTATTAAGTCTTATCTACTGATTGGTGAATGCACAGCATGTTAGTTACAAAAAATAAAACATTATTTTCAAAAAAAATGTGCTCCTTTATTTTTTAATGATTAAGTTATGTCTGGACTTTAAAAGACACTGTGACCTCTGACTCTATTTCGGCCTTTCTACTCAGAGTAGTCAGATAGCAAACGCATGATTGACGTGTTGAAGAATTTTATAAAAACTACTTACAGAAATAAATCCATTTATTAAAATCATTTAGATATCATTTATCATCACTTTTATTTATCTTATCTTCTACATTATTATATTATAATTAAACGAACTGTTTACCTCAGTGTACATTGAAAATCAAACAATGGCGAACACGGAAGAAACGCTACGGCCATTATTAAATAAAATCGCTACAGAACATAAATATGAAAACTATGAAATAATTATAACTGAAATATCAAGTGGAGGAGCCAACTACACGTCGAAACTATTTACAGTGATCATTAGAGAAGAAAATAAAGAAGATCTACATTTATTCGCAAAAGTCGCTGCAGCCGGAGAAGCATTTCGCAACGAATTGCCTATAGATGGTTATAAAACTGAGCAATTCGCTTACATAAAATTGGCAAAAATCTACGCATCCTTGGAGGAAGAACACGGAGTGCCTGAGGAGCACAGATTATACTTCACCAAGTTATATGGCTTCGACCCCACCACGTACCAGGAGACATTGATTCTTGAGAACTTGTTGGCGCATGGATATGGTCCTCACGACAGATTCCATTCCATAGATTGGGAGTACGCTTCTTCAGCAGTTGCAGACTTGGCGAAGATGCACGCACTGTCCTTTGCGTTTAGTAAACAATACCCAGAAGAATTTGAGAAGACTGTGGCAAATTTAAAATTTGAATGGTTAGAGTCTGGAAGTATGGACGCTCTGTTGCAGAACGGGACAAGCCTTGCGTTGAGCAATGTCAAGACCGAGTACAGAGAAGCATTACAGAAGTTTTTGGAAAATCAGAAGAATCCAATGAATGTGATGTACGTGCCCATTCGCAGTACTGTCATCGTACATGGAGACTTTAGAGGGAATAACTTGCTACACAGAGTGCGAGAGGTAAGTTTATTAAATCCAATTTAGGGCTCATACACACGAGCGGCACGCGCCGAAGGCAGAGGCAACTGCAGCCGTCGGCAAGCGTCGACGGCAGTCGTCGACGACCTGCCACTCGTGTTTGTTTAATATGGAAACCAACAAAGCTGCATATCTGTCTGTGTGTGTCAGTCTGTTCCAAAAATATCTGATAAAAATGTAAACAAATGGATCAGTAAACTTGGCTGTGGATGCCAATTGGTAGTGTCACTGACTGCTTTGATTTGATCATCCGAATACCCGATCTTAAACCCGAAATTCTAATTTTAAATCACCTAAATAGGTGATATTGATGATATTTGAAAAATTGATGTTAATTTTATAACTTACTAGCTGACCCAGCAAACTTCGTTCCGTCTAACAGTCATGTGCATGTTTAGGATTTTAAAATTTCTACCCTACCTACCCTACCTACCCTACCTACCCTACCTACCCTACCTACCCTACCTACCCTACCTACCCTACCTACCCTACCTACCCTACCTACCCTACCTACCCTACCTACCCTACCTACCCTACCTACCCTACCTACCCTACCTACCCTACCTACCCTACCTACCCTACCTACCCTACCTACCCTACCTACCCTACCTACCCTACCTACCCTACCTACCCTACCTACCCTACCTACCCTACCTACCCTACCTACCCTACCTACCCTACCTACCCTACCTACCCTACCTACCCTACCTACCCTACCTACCCTACCTACCCTACCTACCCTACCTACCCTACCTACCCTACCTACCCTACCTACCCTACCTACCCTACCTACCCTACCTACCCTACCTACCCTACCTACCCTACCTACCCTACCTACCCTACCTACCCTACCTACCCTACCTACCCTACCTACCCTACCTACCCTACCTACCCTACCTAGATATCAAAAAAGACGATCCACACAAAATGTATGAGAACGTGAATTTTATTCATATTTAATTTCTCACCGTTTACACCTTCCCTGGACTACGACAAACATTTCAAAATCAAAATCAACTAAATCGGCCCTGCCGTTCTCGAGTTTTAGCGAGACTAACGAACAGCAATTGATTTTATATATATAGATTTTCGTCGATGATTTTGCAATTACAATTTAGGAATGTTATCCATACAATAATTTATTTTTGGTAAAAATGGTGAGATATAATGTTGAAACCAATACAGATGAATGTGTTTCGAATTCCCAGTAACTCTAGTCAGTGATTGTGAAAAAAAATACCTAATTAAACAGGGTTTGTTTACACTTCATTCCATTTTTATTCATTCATATCATTTATATTTTTGAAACAGATCATAGAGGTGGTTTAGTCGGTTTGCCAGCCACCTTTGGTTTTGAATCAGTAATTTTTTTAAATGAGCCTTACGTCCTTAAAACTTTGCAGCTTTACAATAAATTGACAAACCTAGAATAATTTTTCCTTTTGACTCCAGAACCGCAAGGTGGATGTCAAGATTGTGGACCTGCAGACCCTGCAGCCAGGCAGTCCGGTGGCCGACCTGATCTACTTCATCTTCACTGGCTCCGACGAGGAGTTCCGCGCCAAGTACTACGAGAAGCTGCTCGACCACTATTACACGCAGCTCAGTGCCGCCATGAGGAGGCTGAACCTCGACCCTGAGGAGACATTCTCCAGGAAAGACTTTGACTATGAAATGAAGGAGGTAACGATCGGTTTATAATTATTTATGTCGAGTTTATCATAAGCTTTCTGTAAATTATCGTTAAATTCTGAATTCAAACTTCACGTTTTCATCAATGTTCAAATAACAAGAATACAATTTTTCCAGAAACTGCCTTTCGGGCTCTCGCTTGCAGTGTTCTCGTTGCCTATGCTCACAATTGACAGCCAGAACGCACCCGAAGTCAACGAATCCTTCGATTTCTCCTCATTCTCCGTTGAGAAGACCAGCGACATCTACCCGGAGAGGCTGAATGGCGTCGTCAACGATTATGTGAAGTGGGGCATTCTCTAATTGCATGAACAATTTGGCTATAGAGAGACGTTTGGTATCTCTTTTGTACTCAAAGAATGAAATTTGTAGTTGATTGTTTGCCTAGGGAGCAAACTACTATTTTAAAGGCAAGAGTGTTTCTTTGAATCCTGAGCGCAGCGAGGAATTCAAAGTACGTCATTCTGCTTTTTATCACCCTCTATGAGAAAATAAATAAGTGAATAAGAATAGAATGTTTATTTATTTACATACAATTATTAGAATTTAGTTGAAATAAGATAGACTATTGATTTTTGAAGTGCATTGTTTTGTTAGTTATTGTGGTGTGGGTATGATGACAGTCATTTTTACGTTGGATATTACTGAAAAGTATAGTCTAAGCGTAGGTTAGAACGAGATGGATAGACGAGTCCATTCACGAATGTTGTGATCGAAATAAATCCCGCTTATTTAAAAAAATCTGAGGATTTAAATATTTTTTTTTTAGTAGACGTAATTAATAATGGTACGTGTGCACGTGCAGTACCTGAATGTGACTTATTAAAAAGCAAACGCAGCGAATTGATCCTTTCACACGTAAGTACAACTGCAATGTATAACTGCCTAAATGCATTGTTTTAGAACTGCTATGATTTATTACACAAATGGATGCGGAAAATGATCGCATTTTATCACATTATTGCTCTGAATGCATAGGAATTATATTAAAAATCAAAGTCAAAGTCAAATAATTTATTTCAAATAGGCCCATGTTTGGCACTTTTGAACGTCAACATTAGAAAGAAAAAGAAAGAAAAGAAAGAAAAATAGGTTTATTTGTCACAGAAACACGTGCATACATAAAAAACATGAGTAAACAAAGAATAACACAAAGTACCTAATAAATCACGAGCATAAAACAGAATTTACTAAGGCGGCAGCTGCACGACATTACTGCGACAAGAAGGCTTCCACTCAGCATGATGCTGTGCTATGGGGGACCCACAGCACAGCGCTGATTTTTAGTGGTCACCCGAAAAAAAAGAAGATGTACGGAAATCAAGTCAGGTTCAGTGATTTTTCCATTAAATATGTAACAAAATAAAATAAACAGTGCTTAGAATATAAGACAACTGTACAACGAATTATAATAATAGGTAAATATGATTAAAAACATAAAAAATAAATAAAAAATTAATAATCCGCAGGCATCACCATACGTGCATAAATAATGCAGATTCCTAACTAAAACATATTATTACTACACGAGGATATACAAGTGTTTTGTCTCGCTCCCACCCTCACCCTCGCGTCACCTGCGCGCGCGCTCACAATCTAAAAAGTGCCGTTGCATTTCCATATTGCGTTTATGAGCGTGATGACGTACTGTGCTATCTGTGAGCCATCGAGCCGGGCACCGGGCCGCGGTGCAGCGGCGTGTGCGGCTCACGAGACCTGCGAGGTCACGTGTAGCACCACGCGACTTGAGTTACAACCGCCAAAACAACACACCGTCGACGCTTGATCAAACGTGTGTATCTAACGTGAGGTGTTTAGCGACACTACATACCTGTACATCGCTATTAGCATGAGGGAATTATGCATTCCTCCTCGAACCGCTTGGATGTTGATATACCTTGCCCATAGATGATAAACCTTATGTGAGTATTTATTTATAAAATATTTGCTGTTCATCCTTTTGTTTTTCTAATAGATATTTTTTTAGATGTAACTTAAAATTTTGTTTTGTTTTCAGGGATCTTATGGGAGGTGGTAAATCATTCCAGAAGCGAGAAGCGGCATACTTGAAACATCCTCTGAATGCTGTAGTCCTATGTCGAGGCATCGAGATCGGGACGGACCACAGTGGAACGAATGTATGGGAGCGGTTGGACGTAGACATTTCCGAAAAAAAAGAGTAAAATTATGCCAAACTAATGATGCCATCTTATTCGATTACTTAATGCCTTCATAACTTGTGGTGATAAATTTCTTCATAACTCCCATATTTCGGGAGTAATTTGAGAAAATGTGAAATTTTACTATGAAAATGAGTGTATCGAGCTCTCTCCCTCCTGATTCCGGGCTTGTTTCAAGTAGCGGTCTCTAATATCATAATGCTAATACTAAGAGCTATATTTAATACTAAGACACATAGTGCGCCAAATGTGCACTTTCTGGGATAAAGAGTGATGTTTATTTTATAACACAATTTTTTTATTTTTTGTTTATTTTGTTGATTAAAACCGTTTTTCTAAAGGTTTACCTTATTACAATAACATTTCTGAGCAGCCAATTAGAGAAGATATAAGCTAATTAGGATATATAATTAGGGACTTAAGGTTTACATATAAAACTGATGCACTAATGATTACTGATAAGAACATTGCTATTATTTAATTACTAAATGGCTCTTAATACACTAATTTAGCATGCATCATTTACTAATTATCACAATAACTAATTACCTTGCAATATTTAACAAAGGATACCTGGGATACCTGGATTTTATATAAATAGGTCACTATTAGTAACTTTAAAATCAGTGTTGATTTACACCTCGTTGTATCCAAGCTAATCTCGCAATGTATTTTCCAAATTTTAATACAAATCTTGATATTCACGTTGCTTTATGCGCACGCGCACATAAAGATTTACGCGACTTTAACTATTTGTTCAGTGTTTTAAAAGATAACAGTTGTGTTCAGTTATGTGAAAGTGCTGAAACAAGTTTAAAAGACTGGTGTCGTCGATTTTGCTACCGCATTTATGCAAAATGGACACAGTCTGGAAGAAGCACAGATAAGTTTCGGAAGAAACATGAGATTTGGCTACAGGCTGCAATTCAATGGCCGGAATTACAGAATGAAAATATGGAACCTTCTACAGAAAATATAAGTGACGTCATCGAGCCCATAATTTCTCCTGCTAAATCTGATGCTTCAACTTGTACACATCCTAGTCCTCGTAAATCTTTTGAGGACCTTAGTAACCGGCAAAAAAGAAGACGCACTGAAGATAGTCTTTCATGCAGCAGTAGCAGCGCTGAAATTATGTTTTCGGCCGAAAGGGCGCTTCAAAAGGCAGGACAAAGCGATACAGCTTATGTTATGAAATACTTGACGGAGAATCCAGAAGAGGCCTCAAAAATCAAAGCCTTCATTGAAGGTAAATCAATTCAGGTACGGGAAATATCCCCTTTGAAGGCATTGGCTCTTTATGTATCGATGAACTTATCGAAATGGCGCTATAACACTCTTCGGGATTTCAACACTCAAGAAGGAGCTCTTCAATACCCGAGTTACTACATGTTGGTTAAAGAAAAAATTATCCGGCCAAAGAAGATCTCACAGTTACAGAGAGCTCTGCAAAAATCAAATTACAAGCCTTGATGGATTTAACCTCAAGAAGACTTATTAGGTCGTTAGAAACCCCTGTTGATCCCAATCAACAGCTCGTATTGACCAGCAAATGGGGTTTTGACGGATCATCTAGCCAAAGCATTTATCATCAAAGGACGAGTGAAGATGAGCAAATCGATCTTGCTAGTAATTTTATGATTAGTCTTGTACCACTGCGGCTCGTCTCAAAAGGTGTAACAATTTGGGAAAACGAGCGACCATCTTCCACTTCATTTTGCCGGCCAATATTGTTTAAGTTTATAAAGGAAACCAAAGAAAATGTGCAGAGAGAGATGGCTGAAATCGAAGCAGAGATTGAAGCCTTAACTCCATCCACCATCACTGATGGAATTAGTGTCAAACACCAACTGCTGTTGACAATGATTGATGGTAAAATTCATTCCATTATATCCAATACAGCAGCTTCAGTGTGTGACATATGCAAGGCTTGTCCTAAAGAAATGAATAATTTAGAGTTAATCAAAGATAAACACGCAAACGAGGACATGTATAAATATAGCTTAAGCACCCTTCACGCCTGGATTCGCTCAATGGAATGCTTATTACACATTTCCTACAAATTAGACATAAAATCATGGCAAGTAAGGGGTGATATAGCAAAAAGGCAAGTTGATGACAGGAAGAAAAGAGTTCAAGAGGCTGTAAGAAGAGAAACGGGCTTACTTCTCGATGTTGTGAAACAAGGCAGTGGATCCACCAACAATGGCAACTCGGCAAGGAGATTTTTTGAAAACTACACTAAATCTGCTGAACTGACCGGAATAGATGCTATGCTTTTAAGAAAAATCTGTGTGATCTTGCAGTGTATTTCATCAGGAGAGAAGATCAACGTAACTAAATTCCGAGAGTTCTGCTTTGATACTGCTAAGCTTTACGTGGAGTTATACCCATGGTATTATATGCCTTCTTCACTTCATAAAATTTTAATGCATGGGCCAGACATAGTTCAGAACATGTCAATTGTGCCCATTGGTTTTCTATCCGAAGAGGCATCTGAGGCTAGAAATAAAGATTTTAGAAAATATAGAGAGGGGCATTCTCGAAAGCATAGCAGTATCTCATGCAATGAAGATATTATGCACAATCTTTTACTGTCTTCTGATCCACTTGTTACAAGTATCCGTCCAAAAGGAAATAAGTTTGTAAAAAAATCTTCTTTTAAGGAATTTTATGAGCTTACGGATTCTGAGAAAAGTGATATCGAATTTGTTAACATAAATGATTTAGCGGACATCGATTCTGAATTTGAATTAATTGATGATGATGATGATGACGAAGATAATTAAATGATGTTATTGTTTTAAAATGTGTAACTTAGTAAATTAGAGCTTACATCTTAATTATTTATTGTACTTTTAATGAAACTAGGTAATTTATTATCAACTTACTTAAAAGTCATACTCTCATCAGTTCTTGTGAATATTTTTGTTAATATATATTTCTGTATATATATAATATATTTATAGACCTCTTAATAAGTCTGTCTGCGGTTTAAAGTAAATACAAATGGGGAAAAAACGTTTTTTTTTTTAAATTTTCATTTCCTTTTATCCCAGAAAGTGCACATTTGGCGCACTATGTGTCTTAGTATTAAATATAGCTCTTAGTATTAGCATTATGATATTAGAGACCGCTACTTGAAACAAGCCCGGAATCAGGAGGGAGAGAGCTCGATACACTCATTTTCATAGTAAAATTTCACATTTTCTCAAATTACTCCCGAAATATGGGAGTTATGAAGAAATTCATCACCACAAGTTATGAAGGCATTAAGTAATCGAATAAGATGGCATCATTAGTTTGGCATAATTTTACTCTTTTTTTTCGGAAATGTCTACGTCCAACCGCTCCCATACATTCGTTCCACTGGACGTGGAACGAGCAGAGTAGCTGTAGTGCTCATGCCTCCAGCTAATTTTTTTAAACAGGTATTCCGGTTTGTGTGTTTTTATGATACCGAACATTAAAACGCCTAAATGTTGTTTCCGCCGGGCAGCCATTTTTAATATATATTGTGTTCATTTAAATACGGTGTGATATGATGCCTCCGGGGTATGTCAAAGCAATAACGAGCACACGCATTTTGTACACGCTGTATTAGACGTTCGGTACGGGAAAGGAGACATGGCCCGTATACAGCGTCACAATAATTAAGTTTAGATAATACCAGGCTATCCACCAATCTCTTCCTCATTCCAATACTAAGGAAGTCCCTCACCCTGTACAGAACCTTTAATCTGTAAAAACAGTTTTTTACCAAATCATTAATGTGCTCCTCAAAACGAAGTTCCGGATCACTGATTAGACCCAGGTTACGTGCGATTTCTACTCTTTGTATACTATCTCCCATGATTTTAACGTCTGGTTTCACAGATAAAATTGATTTTATTTGATTTCTGCTCCCCATGGCCATAAACTTAGATTTTTGAGGGTTTAGTACTAGTGAGTTGCTCATAGACCACGAAGCAATTCTATCAAGTTTTATTATATATATATTATCATATATATATTTTATTATATATATATAGTATCATTATTATTTTGTTACCGAAGTAGTTGTCGTAATTAAGTGATTAGGCAAGAATCAAGGTGATGAAATAAACTACTTTTCCCAGCAGTGGGATGATACAGGCTAACAGTAACAGTAAAGCGCCCACGACCTACAACTCGCTGCTGAACAATTACTTGCTACTGAATAATTATCCTATCCTACTAATATTATTATTATAATATATATATATGTATTATTAATATTATAAATGCGAAAGTTTGTGAGGATGGATGTTTGTTACTCTTTCACGCAAAAACTACTGAACGAATTTGGATGCAATTTGGCATATCGATAGTTTATAACCTGGATTAACATATATGATACTTTTTATCTTTATTATCTAATATCTTTACTAAAAAAAATCGTCTTATTTTTTGTTATTACATAGGGCGCGGGCGGCCGTCATTTAGCGGGTGTCTTACAAATAATACATTATGACCCCAGTTGAAAATTTGCTAATTTTAATGAATTTAGGGTAATTTTGGTACAAAAAATGTGATTTTTAAATTATTTATGATTTTTTATTACTTTTAGGTAATGTTATTGCAGTACCTATGACCCCCTTTCGGCTCAGACAGGGTTTTTTAACATACTGTATATGTAGTGCAAAAAACGATCATACAGTTTGTTAGCAATGACAAGGCTGTTGGAGCTGGCACGCACTCAGTGACATTTTAACCACTGAGCTGCGCGAGAACCTTCGGATCATCACTTACATCTCATTGCTAATGCTGTCGCTCCCAGTCTACATCTAGATTGTCCTTCAAGTCCTCCGCTACAATATGCACTAGAGTTATTTAAACTGAAGAACACGGCTCAAGACACCACGGTTTAATGTGACAGTTGGGTAGCTATGGAACATGGGAACTTTTCTGAATACATTTATTTGTGATATTATAGACAGAATTATGTCTTAAATGCGTAGCGTTAAGACCGCGGTCATGTAGAAAACAGAAGAATATGTTAGTATGGAATGAACGCCTTTCGCGTGAAAGCGTTTCGTCGTATTTTCGAACCTTCATGGGTTCGGCCTGAATAATGCCCGTACATCTGCACGATACACACACCACAGAGAACGAAGTTTTGCACTACACGAAACCAAAATATATTTCCGTCGCTTTTGTTAAACACGGTTATCATGTGCATGACCTTGCCCAGTTTATGGCATTGCTAAAATTCGAATGTAACTTAACAAGTGCAGAAAGCAGAAGGCGTTAAGCGTTGGTATGAAATTCAAACTGCCTCAGGTGCTAATCTCGTAAAGCACAGCGCGTTTTTTTGCAAATATTATTATTTTTGTTTTCGATAATATTATTTTTTAAATATTGCTGCTTTTTAGGGTTCCGTAGTAAACAAGGAACCCTTATAGTTTCGTCATGTCCGTCTGTCTGTCTGTCTGTCTGTCCGCGGTCTAGCACCAAGACTGTTAGTACTAGAAAGTTGTAATTTGGTATGGGTATACATATTAATCATGCCGACAAAGTGGTAAAATAAAATTATGAAAAATATTTCTTTTTAGGGTACCTCCCCTACACGTAAAGTGGGGATGTTTTTTTTTTCTTCTATCCCTTGGTGTGGGGTATCGTTGGAAAGGTCTTTAAAAAACATTATGAGTGTGTACAAACCATTTTTGAATTCAGAGATCCGTTTGAGAAATATTAAGCTTTAAAATGCAAATTTTTGTTAGAGTCAAGTGTGTGTCCCTGCCAGCTAAATGGTTAGTTTGTAGTATGTGAAAAAATACGAATTTAAAAGAAAAACTATCACAGCTGAGTAGACTTTACAAGTTAACGAATAATAATTAACCAACTTAGATTTGCGGTTGTAAGAACATGTTTTCCCATACATTCTGTATGAAAGATTTTTGTTTTCAACTACAAAGTTAAGTTTGTGCTTGGGATAAATTCATCCCAACTACGGAACCCTACATTGTGCGTGGTCCGACATGCACTTGGCCGGTTTTTTATTAATGTTGTTATTGCAATAAAGGGTTTAGAATAAAAAATGTGGGATAACAAAAATAAAAAATATATTTATTCGTTATATTTATTTTACATAAGTTAACAAACTGCTACAATTACTTATCATTAATTCAGCGGAATAAGATGTGAAATAGATGTCAATAAACTTAGAAGCAATTTTTATTATTTTGACATATTTAAATTATGAAATGTTTTAAATTTCAAATGGATTTTTTTTACCATAAATATTAAGCTTTGATCATGGTCGAAGTAATTAAGTAATAAATAAGAATATAAGACTACTTAAAATGTAAAAAAAAACCTACTTACAGAATAAATAGGTGATTTTAAGGTTAAATATGGGCCGTTTGTTTACATTAATTATTATACATTTTATTTGACTTTAGTAAATATTGGTTGGTATTGAGGTTATAGCTTAAGTATTCATTTTCTTTACGAAAAGAAGATTGAAACTAAACCTCTTTTAATCCTAAAATAATGATATTACTAATATTGCTGTTCGTAGATCCCGGAAGGATTTGTCGACTTGTTGGATAGATTATAAGAAGGCCTATGAGTTGGTGCCACATACATGGCTCATGAGGGTGCTGGAGTTGTACAAGATAAATGCAACTCTGTGCACCTTCCTGATGTCATGTATGCGGTAATGGAGGACGGTCCTTCTCTATCCAGGATGTCGACAGATCCGGAGAATCGATGAACCGATCAGGATTGAACGGGGAATATTTCAGGGTGATAGTTTGAGTACGCTTTGGTTTTGCTTAGCCTTGAATCCTTTAAGTACACTGCTAGAGGATTCAGGTCTAGGCTACCGGTTGAGAAGACCCCTTCTCAACCGGTAGCCTAGACCTGAATCCGGTCAGGTGATATCTCACCTCCTTTACATGGATGACTTGAAACTCTTTGCTCCCAACAATTTGCGACTGATAGAGCTACTGAAAGTAACAGAAACCTTCAGTAGCGCCATCAGGATGGAATTTGGTGTGGACAAATGTGCAGTCATGCATGTAAAGCGAGGGAAAATTATGGAATCCGTGGGAACCCAACTCTCAGATTCCATAAACCTTAGATCCCTCTCCTCAACCGAAACCTACAAGTACTTGGGTATGTCGGAAGCATTAGGCATCAATGTTGCCAACATGAAACAATCGTTGAGGGAACGCTTCTTTGGCCGCCTGAAAAAAGTGTTAAATAGTCTTTTATCAGGCGGAAACAAGGTGCGTGTCTTCAACGGTTGGGTCATGCCTGTTTTGATGTATTATTTCGGCATACTCAAATGGACTCAGACAGAACTTGACGCTCTGGATAGGGAGGTCCGTACATTGCTGACGGCAAATCGGATGCATAACCCATGGTCATCAGTGATGAGACTGTACATCCCGCGAAAGTGTGGGGATCAAGGTTTCCTAAATGCTAAAACCCTCCTCAACCGCGAGATTTTCAGTCTCAGGGAATATTTCCTTCAAACTGACGTGGCTATACAACGAGATGTGGTCGCAGTGGACAAGGGCCTCACCCCGCTCTCCTTGGCAAAAGAGAACTGGCGCAAACCTGCAGTACTTGATACTAACGATTATGGCAGGGCAAAGAGCTACACGGACGCTTTTTCCGGGCCCTCCACGGACCTGATGTAGACTTTTTGGCGTCTGTATCCTGGCTGCGTTTCAGCGATCTCTTCGGGGAAACCGAAGGTTTTGTCTGTGCGATTATGGATGAAGTTATCATGACGAATAATTATCGGAAATACATTGTCAAGGACGGTACGGTTGACATCTGTCGGGCTTGCCACCGTCCCGGTGAATCAATCCGACATATTGTTTCCGGTTGTTCTCGTCTTGCTAATGGCGAGTACTTGCACAGACACAATCTAGTGGCTAGGATTATTCACCAGCAACTTGCCTTGCAGTACAACCTTGTGGATTCCAAAGTACCATACTACACGTATGTGCCCGACCCAGTTCTCGAGAATGGTCACGCCACATTGTAATAAGCCTGATATTGTGGTGATAGATCGACGAGAGCGCCGTGCAATGATTGTTGATATCGCTGTCCCTCATGACGAGAATCTCGTGAAAGCTGAGAAAGATAAAAAAATCAAGAATCTTGACTTAGCACACAAGGTTGTCGACATGTGGGATGTGGACCCAGCAATCATTGTACCGATAATCGTTACGGTTAATGGCCTAATAGCGAAGAGCCTCGACCAACACCTCAGGAGGCTCTCATTGCGCGGCTGGGTCAAAAAAATATTTAAAAATGTATTTAATATGTAAAAAAAATGAATGAATGAAAAATATTACTAAAATAATCTTAAACATTTTCGGTCTATCTGCAAGAAATACGACAAACACCATATTGAAACGTGCTTAAAAAATTCGTTACCACGAATTCATGCAATAACGAATATGTTGTTTATTAAGTTGGTATGGTAAATATTTTAAGGTTAAAATATAGCAGTGTCCCACTTGAAGTCTTAATATTATCGTGCGAGACTTAAATGTTCAGGTTTATGCCTTTCTGTCAAAAACGGTTTTTTAGCTGGTCTTCAGTGATGCAAGGCTTCAGAGTGCATGACGAACGGTTCATAATGACGTGTTTAATAATTCAGCAAAATATCTCGTTGGTATGAAACCATTTGTTTCATAATCATTCACCATTTGACGTCGCTGCACCTCGATAATAAGCCTCTTCCTTATATCTCTTAACCCTCACAGTATTTCTCTAGAACAAAGAATAACATTTTATTTATTACACATAATACCTAATTATTTATCATTCACTAATCGAATTAAACGTCATAATGAATTTAAAACTTTAAAGGCATCTTCTATCTCAATAATACCTCTGTTCTATCAACAATACCTTTGATTAAGATTTATAACATAACACATAACATAACATCACGCCTTGTTTCCCCGAAGGGTTGGGCAGAGGTGTCCCTGTAGCAGGTACACCCACATTTCGCCAGTTATGTTTAAGTCCCATGTAATAGGGGGCGAGCCTATTGCCATCAACCGGGCACAAATCCAGACTCCGAGCTGCTACTGAGAAATTTATGTTAATGTTGAATTTATTTATGTTTAGTAAAATATGAAATACTAGCTTTTGCCCGCGGCTTCGCCCGCGTGGATGTCGGGAAATATCCCACAGGAACGTGCTACCGGGATTCAGAGTATCCTATGTCCTAACCCAGGTCATGGCCTATCCTATGCCTTTCATCTAGAAATCCGTTCAGTCGTTACGTCATGAAAAGGTAACAGGTTGATATTAAATCTGTTTTAGGGTTCCGTACCTCAAATTGAAACATTAAAACCCTTAAAGGATGACTTCATTGTCTGTCTGACCCTTTTCTCAGGAACGCGTGGAGGCATCAATTTGAAATAGATATCAAAAACTTAGATCTACGGTCTCTTGAAAGTGTAACGAAAATCAAACTTCCAAGTCAACGCAATAATGGGCACACCACAACTGTGGCGATAAGTTCCCTCATTGAGGAGTGGTAGAGAGGCGCCACGGCGTCCTCACCTTCCACCTGACGTAGGTCCTCACCGGACACGGTTGTTTCGGGAGGTTCCTGTTCCGGATAAGGCTGAGGAAACGCCCGGGTGTGACCATTGTGTGGATCGCCCGGAGGACACGGTGGAGCATACGGTGGAGGTCTGCCCGGCTTGGGCGGGGCACCGCCATGTCCTCGTGGAGACGATCGGCGGTGGTGATTTCTCGCGTCCGGCCCTGGTCCAGTCCATGGTACGCTAGGGCCGATGCCTGCCAGGGTCGCGGGAAAGTCCGAAAGGGTTACCGTGGCCCCTAAAAACACACAGGCAACTGAAGGAACACGGGTGGGTTTTTGTCAGTATAAACCTGACACGCTCTCCCGCTCCGGCCAGAGCGGGAGAAGTTATTTGATAATTTCCCACCCAAAAAAAAATAAAGAAATAAAAAATACGGCCATTTGTGCCGCATATTTTGACACTTGCAAATAAACCAGTCTTTTTGGTACTTCACGTTGGTCCAGCAGCATGAAGTTTGGCGAGAAGTAAGATCAAGTAAAGAGGAAAATCCGAAAATTGGTAATTTATTGTTCTATAATGAACGGCAAAGTTAAGTTTTTTCTGCAATCTGGGATTAAAAATTCATAGGCCGTTTCTTGGAGTAACAAACCTCAGTTGGCCCAATATAGTTTTTTGGTTCTAGTAATAATAAGAAATAGGATCGACCGGCATCAAAAAAGTTTTTGTGAAAATTGGCAATATTAACGTATTAAATATAATAATATGAGTAACTCCATGTATATTTCCAAGTATTTTGAAGAACAGAAACAGTAAATACTTAATAAGTTTGTCTCTTTAGAAAAACAACACTAAGTTACATCTTTCCACGCATTTTCTATTTGTGCTTTATATTATTACTAATATAATTACTCGTATAATAAACATTTGATGATTAGGTAATGGTATTTATTCAAGACGCAGTTTATGCAGGCATTTTTTGAAATTACTTTTATTTTTGGAATTATTGTAATTAATATTAGTAGCCATTTATTTTGGACGGAATCCATATAGCGTTAGTAATAATTTTCTTGCTATTCAGCACTTACAATTATTTTATTCCCCGGAAGAATTCATCTTCCTTGGCAAGTTGCGGTAGCTAAAAGCAAATTTAGTTAGAAGGTGCGCCCGGGTGAGACATTTTCCAGTCTTTTCACGCACTCTTTAAATGTATTTAGTTCTGTACTGCAAGCAGGCCTAAATATTGTTATCCTTTGTTACTTCTTGCACGGTTAAAGTTTGGACTATAAAACCTAAAACCATAACAAGACGGTTAGATTGCTTTTCCGTTTGTTAATCGAAAAGACGAAAAATATAAAATGGTCGTCAAACTAGGTACGTACCTAAATAAAATAAAATATCACCATAAGAATACAATAAGTACTGGTGAGTGCCTATTTCAATTATCGCGAACAAAATCGCCAATTAAACTGATAAAAAACTTTTTTTAAATATTTAATACATCGATTTCAACATGTTTATTTATTGTTTTTCAAATCTGCTGAGAAACAACGACTTTACATTACACAAGTACAGATATCGGGCTAAGTAGGATATAATATATGACACTTATTATTTTGCCACTAACTTCTGCCCGCGACTTCGTTCGCGTGGAAGTTGTAAGACACCACAATATACTAAAATAACAGCCACATTTTTATAAAACTTTGAACTACGATTGTTGCATTGGTCTCAGCAGCCAAAATATAAAGAGAGTCAGGACTGATGATGCAAGCGACGTACAGTTGTCCGTGTGCAGGTAACACTTTGACGCAGTTAGGAAACGTGTGTTCAATAAGAAAAAAACATTACAGCAATGGCTTCGGACTGGGAAAAAAAGGGTTTAGTCCCATCTCTTCCCCTATGCGTTTATACCTACAAAAAATTCCCATCTCTTCCCCCTGCCATAAATCACTCAACGGTACAGTCATGGACGAAAAAAAACTCAAGCAGTGAAATTAATATACATTAAAAATTAACAAATAAAATATTCTTGGTTTTAGTTTTAACAAGTCGCTAGGTGGCGCTGCGTTGTAAACAAAGAATTTGATAGTGCTCCCGTAAATTAAATTTCTAAAAATATTAAATGTGCTCAACAGACAGTGAATAGTGCATAAAAGTGGAAAAGGACACCAAAAGCAACTAATTTATTGTTATCAGTGACATTAGTAGTATAATAACTATAAAAAGTGACATCAAAATTATGTGGACAAATGATTAACAAATCAGTGTAAACTGCCAATTTAAAAGAAAGAAGTGTGTGTAGACTTGGATTCTCCACACACATCCTGTGTAGTAAAGAAAAGTCTAAAGTGAACTTGAACAATCATAAGGAATCTACAAAATCTAAAATTTTGCCACTTTTCGGATTCGTTTTTTATTTGAAATACAGCAACAACCACGCCATCTGGTAGCTAAGTCGTGAACTGACATGACTAATCGTTAACAAATCTCAGAAAGTGTTGCAATTCCAAAATAATAATTTATTACACACATTTATGTAGTAAGTAGCGACATCTATTACCCAAGGAATAATTATATAATATTAATACGACCCGCTATTTCGACATTGAGATTGCTAATCAAATAGCCAGTAAGCCAGCACGTCGTACTTCGATGTAAAGAGGCCCGGGTTCGAACCTCACCACATGCAATTATTTTTGAAATAAAAAATTACTTAATCTAAACATGAACTTCTTAGAAAATATTACGTTCCGTACACGCACACGTTCGAAACCAGAAGATGACAGTATTATTTCACAATCAATAAACGAAACCATTAATAGCATGCCTGACTTGTCCCAGGACGAAGATGACTCACAAATAAAAAATTTGACAAATGAAATAAAAAAACTGACATCCCAATTAAACGGTGCACACAAAGAAATTGAACTATTGTCATTAGAGAATACCAACTTAAAGCAATCAAATGATGAATTACGTAAAAGAAACGAGCTTCTCAAAAATATTAACAGCCCAGTTAACTCTTGAAATGTCGCGTGATACCCCATAGGTGCATAAGAAAAAGTGCTCCAAATGTCAAATGCACCTATGCGGTGCATAAGGATACTGCTTGCCATTGGACGATAATATTTGACATTTATTTGCACTTGCAACACGATCTGGTTGTATCATTCGACTAATCGATTAATACTTGACCGGTTTTAGTAACAATTTACTGGGAACACCACCAAAATGAACGAAAAAAAAAAAACAAACAAAATGTATCTGTGGTTTCAGTGACGCGACGCCGCCATACTGTCAAAACTCGGTGAAGTGTGTGTGTTGTTTACATTAGTTCGCAATGTTTTTATGAAGAAAACGGCGAGTGATCTTATTAGAATGTTACACAGAATTACTGAGAAATAAGTATAGATTTCATATTAAGTGTTAGTTTATCGAAAAGTGATAAATATTTCCATGAAAAGATAACGAAAGTTTTGTAGTGCACAAATTTTGAAGCTGTCGCCGCCGCCGCCGTGTTTAGTAAAGTTTTTATGATAAATATTCTTGTAAACTGTTTGAAATACACATAAGTACCTAGTTTATTTATCTACGAACGTAATTTGGCCTATAGCTACTGATACTATTGCGTATTTTTATCGTATTCGTATTTCCAAAAGTAAAATTCGGCGTAGTTCCCGCGTACCGTGACACGTCAAATTTTTATCGTTGTGTAAACAAAAAGTTTTTATGGTTTAGATAAGGTTTCAAGTGCTATGGGTTTCTGTTATCGTGTTTATGGCGTGGCCTACACATTGTATTGTCGTAATCAAGTGTTTATGTGGTGAATGAGTGTGTGAATTCGATATATTGTGATAAAGTTTCAAGGTTATGTGAGTGAAAATTAACAAAATGAAAAGATATTACATCACTGCAAAATCAGGTGAGTACAAACGTCTATAAAAATTATTTATTTAGTTAGCTTAACTCATAACGAAGCCAGAAAGGTATAATATGTGCCATGTTAATGACTGTATATTGACGAATTCTTCGTTTTTCCGAAGGCCTACCCACAAATCAAAGCAAATGGCAATTAGGTTGACAAGATGTGTGTTATATATGTAAACCTAGGCTCACAGTCAAGGGGTTAAACTAAGAGCTACTACACCAAAGAAAACTATAAAAATGTGTTCAAACACAAAGGAGACACAAACAGAAATAAATATAACAGGTTCTTCTCCTAGTAAAAGTTCACAAACTTTACAGAAAAATTCTCAAATGAAATCGCAGAAGAAGCAAAACAATAAACAGTTCACAACAGACAAACCAAACACACCTAAGGACTGTTCTATAAACACGTCAAAAAAGGACACAACTCAAAGAAAAGACACAGAGGCTACCAAATCAGAATCCACTAGGAACAAACTATGCATTGTTAGTGCCAATAAAATAAATAATATTCTATCCATCGCAGAAGGCATATTTGAAAACTGTCAGATATGTCACTACATATCATCAAACTGTGGATTATTACAACTTATTAGTAACCTACGTCAAAAAGTTATGGACTACACAATGAATGATCATGGTGTCATTTTAGTTGGAGAGGAAGACTTCCAAAAAACTAATAACTATGTGGAAATAATAATAGAAGTAAGGAAGATATTAGAAGAGATTAAGCATACGAATGTTATTTTATGTGTTCCCACCTTTAAATTGAGTCATTATTCGATTATGTTTAATTGGCGTGTAGAGACTTTTAACAATTTATTACATCTTGATCTACAAACATATGGCTACGCAACTGCATTTGACTCTAATTTGGATTTACTTTATGATTTTACTATGTTCTCAAAAGTCAATAGGAAGATAAACGACCGTGGAATGCGCAATATATTTCACAACTTACTGCTAACTATATCCGAGGGCTCATCAACAGAATGTGAAGCTATAGTTAATGAAAATATTAACACCGTGTCTCCAAGTCGTGAGTTTTTTCGTTGATTACATGTATGTTCTACACCAAAACATTGCCGGACTTTTGAACAAATCAGATTTATTAAATATTTACATTCAAGAATTGTTAAGTAAACAAAAAGTTGTGGACGTATTATGTATAACCGAGCATTTTATAATGTCAGGCCAAGAAAAATTATTATATATACCTAATTACAAGTTAGCGGCATGCTATGCCAGGCAGAATAGAAAACGTGGTGGTGCCTGTATCCTGATAAGAGTTGGGCATGAATATAAATAAATAATTTTCTTTTAGGCTGCTTAGGGTACAATTCTCTAGAGGTTAGAAGAAAAAATGACCAAATCATTAATATGTGTAAGATCCTTCACGGAAAAACCGATGCTCCTGAACTGCATTATGAACTGTCCCATCTTTTTGCTCCGATAAACTATAACCGTGGAAGGAGGCATAGATTATTCGCCGTGCCTCGGAGTCGAACCGTCGCTCGATCCCAGTCTCCCGTCCCTCGCACACTCTCTGCGCTCAACGCTCTCTTGGATGCTAAGCCTGACTGTGATGTGTTCGCGGATGAATGGAAGAAGATCTTGTCAGTATGTCTGGAGTATTGTGAGATGAGCGTATGACTGTCGAGTAGTTGTATACTTTTGTTTACTGTACCTTAATAATCTGTTGTCTTTAACTATTGTAATTGGCCTTGGCCGTTTTATGTTAAATAAATAAATAAATAAAGAACTACCGGACATAATGAAATGCTCGATATCAGGAATTATAGAATGTTGTGCTGTCGAATTACCTTTACAAAAAATTATATTTATATGTGTTTATAGACCTCCCAAACTGTGTAACCTGAGTAAGTTTTATGAAAACTTAGATCTCATTCTACAAAAAGTGTGCATCAAACCTTACAAAAAAGTAATTTTATGTGGAGACTTTAATATAGATGTTTTAAACAGGAATAGAATGACGTTAGAATTTGAATGCTTTCTTCGGAGCTACAACCTCAAACTAGAAATTAATCAACCGACTCGATTTATTAGTAATACTTGCTTAGACAATTTTGCACATAATTTTAAGCAAAACTGCCAACATGAAGTAATCGATTTCGGATTATCTGACCACACGGCCCAAATAATGAAGATGAAAGTTAGTAAAACCAGCCAAATAAAATCGTGGAGAACATTAAGACGAGATATAACTAAGGAAAATCTTATTAAATTTAGAACACATCTCCAAAGCCTATCGTTTTCTGATGTATACAGCATAGAAGATTCTAACAAAGCCTATGATAACTTCTTAGAAATGTTCCAAATTTTACATGATCTCTGTTTCCCTTATGAATTAGTGACTATAAGATCTGAGAAAAAAATAAAATGGGTTTCTCGCGGGATACGAATATGTAGCAAAAGACAACGACAATTACTGTGGCAACAGAGACTAAAACCAACTTGTGAAAATAAAAGGACATTTAATAATTACTCAAGTAGATTTAAGAAAATCATTAAACTGACCCAGAAAGCTCAGAATAACTACTTAATAAATAACTCCAAAAATAAGTCCAAAACTGCCTGGCAAATTATTAATAATAGTAAAACTGTTAGAGAACCCATTTCTCAAATAAAAAAAGCAGATGAAATAATATCAAACCCTAATAAGATAGCCGAATCTTTCAATGATTTCTTCATTGACCAGATTTCGGGTCTACCAAAACATACGTCTGGTGATACAATCAATTTAACTATCAACCCAAATTCAATATTTATGACCCCAGTTATTCCTCAAGATGTCACGCGTGTTATAAAAAACTTAAAAAATAAAAAGAGCTTTGGCTATGATAGTATTTCAACCCCAGTTCTAAAATTTGTTTCTAATTGTATAGCTGCGCCCTTTGCTCATATCATTAACGTAAGTATATTCTCTGGAGTATTTCCAGAAAGTTTAAAAACTGTAATAGTTAAACCACTATATAAAAAGAATGCTAAAGACGAAATGGCAAACTATAGACCAATTGCTCTAATTCCCATCTTCTCAAAGATCATAGAAAAAATTATCTATGAATCTCTCTACAATTTCCTAACAAAATACCACATACTATGTGACGAACAAAAGGGTTTTAGAAAAAATAAAAACATCAACATGGCTATTTTCGACTTTCTCCATGAAGTAATGCCAAAAGTAGACTCTAAAATACCTGTATGCGCAATATATGCCGATATTTCGAAAGCTTTTGACTGTGTGGATCACGATATCCTTCTAACCAAACTTCACGCATACGGTATTCGTGGCAATGCTCTTAATTTAATAAAAACATACCTAAAAGGTCGTAGACAATGTACGGAAATATCGAGCTTGTGTTTAGGATCTAAAACGGAATTAAAATCTAGATCGTCTTTTAGAGAAATAAAATATGGTGTCCCGCAGGGCAGTGTCCTCGGACCTTTATTATTTTTATTATATACAAATGACCTGCCACTTCATATACTTCATCCTATGGTATTGTTTGCGGATGATAGCACATCGATTGTTTGATGTACCAATAAAGAATCATATGTAAATGACATTAACAATACAATTAGTAGTTTAATAAACTGGCTTGACCGTAATAATTTGGTTATTAATATCCAAAAAACTAAAATCATGCACTTTTACCAACGAATATCTGCAGGAGATATGGATATAAACTGCAATGGTCAAGGTATAGAAAAAGTAAACAATACAAAATTTTTAGGAATAATAATTGACAGCCAATTAACTTGGAAGCTGCAAGCAGAAGATATCTGTAAACGTTTAAGCACAGCTGCGTTTATGTTGCATAATCTGTCAAAAAAAGTAAATTTACCAACAATATTAGTGGCTTACCATGGTCTAGTAATTTCTATCTTAAGATTTGGTGTCATATTTTGGGGTCACTGTAGTGAACGAGAAAGCATTTTCAAAGCTCAAAAGCGCTGCTTGAGAGCTATATTTGGTCTTAAAGTAACGGACAGTTGCGTATCTATATTTAAGTCTCATAAATTATTAACCTTCCCATGCCTTTATATCCTTGAATTAGCAATATTTGTAATAACAAATCGATGTCTATTTGCAACTTTAATAGAAACTAGAAAACGAAGTACAGCTATGAGATCGCAATACCAGAATCTATTATGCACGGGTGTATTTAAAACTAGCTTATTAAAAAAAAATGTGATTTGTATGGCTCCTGTAATCTTTAATAAAATACCTGACCAAATTAAAAACTTACCGTTGCAAAAATTTAAAAAACGTTTCACAGAATTACTTGTAGATAAAAGTTATTATTCTGTGCAGGATTTCTTAAATGATAATTTTTTGTAATATTTTATCTTTATTATCCTCTATTTTGTATTACATTTGCATGCTGTAATAAGGCAGAATGTACATGGATCCTATATATTATGATTTAACAACTTATTTTTATGTACCTACATTCTAAGCAAATAAAGACCTATTCTATTCTATTCTATTCTATTCTATTCTATTCAAGAATTAAAAATTATATAATTTGCGTACATTCACAATAATTAACATATCACAGGAATCATCTTAGTTTTCTTTTTAGTCTGTAAGTCTTTTATTTACGTTACCATACAGTAAATCATCTACGATTATTCAGTATTATTTAAATGGGCTTTAACAAGAAAAAAAACATAATCTACGTAAAGGAGGTGTCTTTTCATCCATACAACTGTGGCTAAAAGCTTTACCTCGAGCACCATTACATCTTTTTGAAAGAAAAATGTTGTAGATTCATTAAAAATACAGTAAAATTTAACAAAAATATTTAAACATTTGTGCTACCCAAAATTATCGTTTGAAGATATCAATAACTGACAATACAGTTGACAATTAATTGTTAAAAAATAATGCTAAATAGGTTACGTATGAGAAGCTGTCAATTATATGATTATGCTGACTGTACTTTTAACAACAGACACTTAAAATTAATGAGTGATCTATGGCAGGGGGAAGAAATGGGAAATATTTGTAGGTATAAACGCATAGGGGAAGAGATGGGACTAAACCCAAACTGTCAGAGCCATTTATAATCTACGTCGCCGCGAATCTCTCAGGGAACTTTTTAAAAGGATTAATATTATGACGGTACCTTGCCAATTCATTTATGAAAATATTATGTATGTAAGGAAAAATCCACATCTCTTTAATAAAATAAGTGATAGACATAATTTTAATACTAGAAATAAAGATAAACTAGATCAACCATTTTTCAGATTATCTAAAGTACATACATCTTTTATGGGGTACTGTGTTAAATGTTAAAACAAAATACCTTGTAACATATTGCAATTAAATGAAAGAAAATTTAAAACTCATATCAAAAGTACACTTTGTAAACAAGCATATTACAAATTAGAGGATTATATCCAAGATAAGAGTGCTTGGAAACATGCTGGTCCTGCTCCATAGGACAATTTAGAATCAAGACAAAATCAAACCGGTTGCTAATTTAACTGTAAAATTTATTATTTTGTGTTTTATGACATTGATTTTACATTCTGTGATTACTTTCTCACACACTGACTTATTAATTACAAAATTTTAGGAAAATCGTCTACTTTTACAATGTTTGTAAATATGTGAGCACCATGTATGTATCACATATTAAATTATCTGTAGTTGCTTCATTTTTAATTCTTTTTACCTATTGTGGTATAGTAATTTTATTCTAGGTGCATCGTCTTCACATATAGGTAATATTATTTAACTAATATACGTGCATATACAAACAATTGTAAAACATTTTAAAAGAGTAACGGTGGAGTTTTTTGCCCATTCTTCTCCATACGAAAACTACCTTTTGGAAGAGGCGACTAGAATCAATTTTAATATTTTATTAATTTTGACGTTCAAAAGTGCCATACATGGGTGTATTTGAAATAAATGATTTGACTTTGACCCAAAAAAGTACTACATTTTCGAGCGATTTTCATGGGAAAAAGTTACACTAGCGAAAGTTGACCACGTATTAAGAAAACTTGCCCAAATCATAGAGATTCTTTAGAGGCATAAATCACTGGGATATTATTTTTAGTTTAAAAGTTATATTTATAATTTTCTAAGTTTAAATTTTTCATTTGTTGAGAATAATAAAAACATAATGCGATACTGCTCATCCCACAAAGCAAATAAATTTTATACCCTACAAACTGACCAGACTTATAGGGAATATCCATGCTTTGAACAAAATCTATCCGGTAGTTTTTGCGTGATGCTGGAACATATATTCAGGCATAAAATTCTAAAAAAACAAAATTTTCTAAAACTCGTTTCTAGACCTCGTAGCAATTACTTTTTTCAAAAATATTCAATGTACAGTTTTGACTTCGTTACGATTTTATTATATGTATTTTGTTTTCTCAAATCTGCTGTGGAACAATTACTTTACAATTATGTCACTGTTCCTGATTGTTTTGCTGTACCAACTGATTGGTGAATGCAGCATGCTAGCTGTATACATTTTTTAACAACCTCATTAATCTTTTAATCACCATCAAACCATTTATCATTAAATTTATTTATCTTAAGTCGAAGATAAGATAAATAAATATGATAAATGATTAATTATTGTATTACATTATAAAAAAACGAACCGTTTACCTCAGTGCACATAGAAAGTCAAACCATGGCGAACAAGGAACAAACACTGCGGCAATTACTCAACAAAATCGCTACAGAACAAAAATATGAAAACTACGAAATAATTATAAATGAAATATTCAGTGGAGGAGCCAACTATACGTCGAAACTATTTACAGTGATCATAAGAGAAGCAGATAAAGAAGATCTACATTTATTCGCAAAAGTCGCTGCAGCCGGAGATGCATTTCGCAAATATTTGCCTATGGATGGCTATAAAACTGAGCAATTCGCTTACATCAAATTAGTGAAAATCTACGCATCCTTGGAGGAAGAAAACGGAGTGCCAGAGGAGCATAGACTATACTTCACCAAGTTCTATGGTTTCGAACCCAGCAAGTACCAGGAGACATTGGTTCTTGAGAACTTGTTGGCGCATGGATATGGTGATCACGACAGATTCCATTCCATAGATTGGGAGTACGCTTCTTCAGCAGTTGCTGACTTGGCGAAGATGCACGCACTATCCTTTGCGTTAAGTAAACATTACCCAGAAGAATTTGAGAAGACTTTGGCAGATTTAAAATTTGAATGGAATGAATTTGAAAATGTGAACGCTATATTGCAGAAAATGACAAGCGTTGCGTTGAGCAATGTCAAGCCCGAGTACAGAGAAGCATTACAGAAGTTTATGGAAAATCAGAAGAATCCAATGCTGATGAAAGTGCCCATTCGCAGTACTGTTATCGCACATGGAGACTTTAGAGGAAATAACTTGCTACACAGAGTGCGAGAGGTAAGTTTATTCAAATCAATTTATACGTAGGATATACCTCCTTAGTGGATGATGGATCTGATGAATATGTAAAAATTGGATGAAAAACAAATTGATTGACTTGAATAAATATATGTATCTTATCTTTAAATATTACACCATCTATACAGTACAGTTCATCTCATACAGATTAATAGTATCTTAAATCATTGTGTATGTTAAACTTATCAGGTCACCCTTGATTCAATACTTAGTATATGCTTGAGGAGGGTCGGTGACTCTCTCGTATTAGCGATAGTTTAACTACTGTGGGCGTAGTGTGGGTAGTGTTGGTTAATGCGCAATAGAAAAACCGTTTGTAGTTCAGATCACATTATAATTTACTATTAAATTAATCACACTAGCAATTCACACACTGTAGGTACACGACACGACTATTCGGAATGCGCGACAGTTTCTAATTCAAATTCAAATATTTTTATTTGTACAATATAGGTAAAAAGTACAGATGAATAATAATAAAAATGAACGCTATGTCTTGCCGTCAACGGCGCACTAATATTCCGATTATAAATTAATTATTATTATTTCGTTTATTCATCTAGTTTCTTATTAATTTACATTTTTAAATATTTCTGAAAATAAACAGAATAAAAAAAACATTAAAAAATATAAAAAAATAGAGGTCCGCCGGTGTCGGGAGCAGGGTCCAAGCTACCGGTGGTTAGGGCTGCAGAGACAGGAACCTCCTCACAATGCGAGCCGTATCGAGGAGTACTGCTTTCTGGATCAGGCCCTTGATCTAACCGTCTAACGAGAGCCTCAAGAGATGTTGGTCGAGGCTTTCGGCCATCAGGCCGTTGGCCATTATGACAATCGGCACAATGGTAGCCGAGCTCACACTCCACATGTTAACAACCTCGTGTGCTAAGTCGAGATATTTCATTTGTTTCTCTTTCTCAGCTTTCACGAGGTTCTCGTCATGTGGAATGGTAACATTGACTATCATTGCGTGGCGCGCTAATCGATCTATCACCACTATATCAGGCTTATTGGCAACAATAGTCCTGTCAGTAATGATAGACCGATCCCAGTACAACGTGACGTGGTCATTTTCGAGAACTGGGTCGGGCACATACTTGTAATACGGTACCTCAGAATCTACAAGTTTATATTTCAAAGCAAGCTGTTGGTGGATAATCCTGGCCTCTTGGTTATGTCTGTGTAAGTATTCACCGTTAGCCAGACGAGAACAACCCGAGATGATATGTTTGATGGACTCACCTGGCCGGTGGCATGCCGGACACACGTCAACCATCCCGTACTTCATAATATGTCTCCGGTAGTTATTCGTCAAGATAACTTTGTCCGTAATTGCACAGACGAAACCTTCAGTTTCCCCGAAAAGGTAACCAAAACGTAGCCAGGATACGGACGCTAGAAAATCTACACCGGGCTCATGACCTTTCTGACCCTTCTATCCAGGGCATCGAGTTCGGTCTGAGTCCATTTGAGTATACCGAAAGAGTACATCAAAACCGGCATGACCCAACCGTTGAAGGCGCGCACCTTGTTTCCGCCTGAAAGAAGATTAATTATTACCTTCTTCAGGCGACCAAAGAAGCGTTCCTTCAGCGATTGCTTTATGTCCGATTATTCCCGATGTCCACCACTTGTCTGGCCACCACTGGGGGACAGCGAGACAACTTTAAAACATTATTCTCGTTGTCCACCACTGGGGGACAGCGTCACAACTTTGTAAATTATTTCCATTCGCCACCACTGGTGGACAGCGACACGGATTTTTTAACATTCCCTATGGCCGCCGTTGGGGGACAATGGCACAACTCTTTTGATCCGATTCCCACTGGCCATCAATTTAAATTGTTTAATCTAGAGACCGGTAAAGGATAGCTTAATATACTTACGGATTCGATTTTTAGCAGGGCTAAGGGTAAGACTAATTTAAATATTTATAAATTATATGGTAGGTAAATAATAGTAACTTAACTTTTATTAAATGTTTCACTCAAGTATTAAAAAAATGATCCTACTACTTATATAATATAGCTTTGATTGCTTATTTTTTATTGAAGTGGGTAATTAACCGACTTAATTTCCACAGCTGGTTGACAGGCTACAATTTTTAAAATCGACTAAGTAGAACATTACAATCATAATCACAGTTTTATTATCCTATTCCTCGACGGAGGAATAATTATTATTTATATATGTTAAATGCACTTTTCCTGATGAACTGGAATCACTAGTATTTAAATCGGACATGGCTGGTTATGGGAGCGACGAGTGCACTAATGACGTAGTTATAATGACGCATGCTGCGTTTGCGCAAGTAGAAGGAGCAGAGTAGAATAGATATATTTTTTGTCGCTTTTTAACGTTATGCACAGACGCAAAGTATAAGTACGCGTAAGTATATTAAGCTATCCTTTACCGGTCTCTAGATTAAACAATTTAAATTGATGGCCAGTGGGAATCGGATCAAAAGACTTGTGCCATTGTCCCCCAACGGCGGCCATAGGGAATGTTAAAAAATCCGTGTCGCTGTCCACCAGTGGTGGCGAATGGAAATAATTTACAAAGTTGTGACGCTGTCCCCCAGTGGTGGACAGCGAGAATAATGTTTTAAAGTGGTCTCGCTGTCCCCCAGTGGTGGCCAGACAAGTGGTGGACATCGGGAATAATCGCTTTATGTCAGAAACGTTGATGCCTAACGCTTCCGAAATACCCAAATACTTATAGCTTTCGGTTGAAGAGAGGGATCTTAGGTGTATGGGGTCCGAAAGTTGAGTTCCCTCGGATTCCATAATCTCCCCTCGCTTTACATGCATGACTGCACATTTGTCCACACCAAATTCCATCCTGATGGCGTTACTGAATGTTTCAGTTACCTTCAGTAGCACCATCAGTCGCAATTTGTTGGGGGCAAAGAGTTTCAAGTCATCCATGTAGAGGAGGTGAGATATGACCTGACCACCTCTCCTCAACCGATAGCCTAGACCTGAATCCTCCAGCAGTGTGCTTAGAGGATTCAGGGCTAAACAGAACCAAAGTGGACTCAAACTGTCGCCCTGGAATATTCCCCGTTTAATCCATACAGGCTTATCATTCCCCTGGATCTGTCAACATCCTGGATAGCGAAGGACCGTCCTCCATTGCCCCATACACGACATCAGGAAGGTGCGCAGAGTTGTATTTATCTTGTACAATTCTAGCACCCTCATGAGCCATGTATGTGGCACCGAGTCGTAGGCCTTCTTATAGTCTATCCAGCATGTCGACAGATCCTTGCGGGATCGACGAACCTGTTGGCTTATAGCCATGTTGATGAGGAGTAGCTTCTTAGTACCGTGGGACCCATTGCTACATCCATTTTGAGAGAAAGACATAATTGAGTTATTGTCAATGTGTGTGTTAATTTTCGCTCTCAAAATGGATGTAAGAAGTTTATAAACCGTCGACAAACATGTGATCGGTCTATAATTCTTGGGTTCCGCGGGACTACCTGACTTATGGAGCAGGTGGGTAACGTCTGTTGTTAGGAACTGTGGTAGCGACCCAGACTCTAAGGATGTCTGGAACTGAGATGCCAGGCAAGTGTGTGAACTAATTAGTCATTTTAGCCAAAACTTGTGCAGCCCGTCCGGTCCCGGTGACATCCAATTCGGTAACGGACGGACTGCTCTGGCTACATCTAATGGCGTGATTTCATCTTTTTCCATTTCTGGTATAGTTTCACACACTCGCTCGACATCCTGCATCCAGTCAGCCTCAGCGTGACAGACGGGCACCGACCATATGCTGCGCCAGAATGCACTTGTGGCGGCATCATCCGGGCGGCATACGTATGTCACATTTTGTTCAGGTCGCTTCCAAGCTCTCTACCCATCTCTCATCGCTCTGGAACATGCGATTCTGCGTGTATCGATCAACTCGCCGCTTATACCGCTGAATACGGCTTGCCCATGCACAAACTTTCTGCTTCAGGAAGTCGATGCGCTCTGTGACACGGGACATGTATTCTCAAGGGCTGATTCCAGTCCCCGAGAATGCCCGCCTTACAAAGCGCATCACTCGTGGTCGTGTATTTCCCTCCCTGAAGCAGTATAGTTTGCCGATGAGTACCCTGGCCCCATCGATACGTTGCTCGATCCTGCACTGCCAGGCTGGTACGGCTGGTTTTGGTCGAGTAGCGTCGCAGTTTGGGAACTTGACGTTAGCTAAACGACATGCCGCAACAGCCGCGCAATACAGGATCGAGTGTGTATCAATGAGATCCTCGCTGCTCTCTAAAAAATTCGTAAGCTGCGAGTCCAAGGCACACACCAGCGCCCTTTTTTTTTTGTGCGTGGTAATCGGGGTCTAAGTTCGGTCGGAGTGTACCTATACTCGTGAAACGCATTCTCCAGTGCGCTCCTCAATCGGTCGTTACACTAGCTACTTACTGTGGCAACCCTATCATCCTCCTCTTCAACACCATGATTGAACCGCGGCGGGATTGCATCAATATTTGACGCTTGTGCCGCGGTTTGTGTTTGAGTTGGCTGCTCAGTACCTCTGAGCGCAGCCTATCAAGTGCGGCATCGTCCAACCTATGATTACGTTGAATGACACGCACCTGATCCGACAGTCGTTGGGCCGAGACGTTGACGGTTGGCTCTAGTTCCTGAAATAGAGACAGCATCCTAACACGGTACGCAGTGAGGTTAGTTCCTCCTTATATTTTTTTTATTATTTTTTATATTCTAACATATCTCGGGACCATGGGTCCGGGTCCTTTGGAAGGCGTACGAGGGGCCGAAGCCAACTCGCAGAGGCCCGTTACACATTTTGAATGAAATGAGGCATAAACCGAGGATTACCTATCCCTGTATGCACTATACAAGTGCACCCAAGGACAACCCCCGGTTGGTGTAGGACTATTGCACAACATGGAAACAAAATATATTGGGCTATGGATTTGGGTGGCTATAATGGATTGGTTACCTGGAACTATGGAAAGACTATGGCCCCTGCCGGACCAATATTTTGTATAAAATACACAGGAAAATGGCAGGGGGTGTCTTGTACACTCAATAATGGGCCCCCGAAAACGGTCGCTAGCACAAAGTGTCTTAGCGACAAGGGGGCAACATGTCCTGAGGTGCTCATGAGAAGTGGAGAGGTATTCCACGGCTATCAGGACAATCCCGGAAGTACGGTCAAGATCCCTACCAGCATCTTACTGGAATACTTCCTTCCTCCGAGCACGTTTGCTCTTGCGAACTTCCACTCAAGCCGACCAATTAAGGCAAGAATGAGGTGGGAGCTCTGTTCCTCGTCAGTGTTCACTCCAGCCGGCCAATAAAGGCAAGCCAGAGGTAAGGAACAAGACTTCTCCCGGGAGATAGGGTCCGTGGGGTCGCTACTGCCCAACATCTCACCACATGCTGTCCTGCGGGTTTTTGTATCTCTCTTGGCTACCGGCACAGGCCTAGAGTTCGGAGCGCGCAAGCCCCACCACGACGTCAACGTAGAGATACGGCGGCGGTGGGTTATTATTATTTTTTAATTTTTTTTTTAATTTTCTAAATGTCTTCACTGCTTGACCGCCACCGATGAACTCTGTTCAGCTCCGGTCGGGCCGGTGCGAGCGTTATGTTCAGATTCTGTTGAACGCCGCTAGGCTTCGCTGGCGTCCCGATAAGTCAGTAACGTATTTCCGACATATTTATTTTAGCAACAATTTTAAACACCCATGCTAACTAGTTTCCCACTTGACGAGAGTAAACTTATTCTCCGACATGGTTAGGCATATTATTGACTACCACTTTAATTTGGCATTGTATAGCCCTGATAATTTTATCGTCATATAAATCCGGAAGAGAAGAGGTGCCCGGGACAATGTTCAGGTACTCGTATGTACAACACTTCTCAGGCTTATAAGTGACCACCCACTCATTAGCTTGAACCTTCAACATCATTCGCTGCAAGCGAGCTGGGACAGAGTCTAGAGATTTTTCAAAAATGCTTTCCAGTGGTTTATGGTCCGATTCGACGACCACATTACGTTTTCCATAAATATACTGATGAAACTTTTCATAAGCAAACACTATTATCACCATTTCCTTTTCTATTCGTGCGTATCTTTCTTGTGTGTCAGTGAGCATGCGTGACGCATAGTCTACTGGATGCCCCTCCTGCATGAGCACGGCGTCCAGTGCCACAGTACTCGCGTCCGCTGGCAACACCACCGGATTACTAACCTTGTACAAAGATAAAACTGCTGCATTACATATAAATTCTTTAAGTTTATTGAATGTGTCTTTATGACCAACTGCCCAACACCAAGTCATATCTTTTTTTAATTTAATAATCTAGTCAGTGGAAAAATATGCTCTGAGTAATTAGGTATACATTTAGAAAGATAATTTATAGCCCCTAAAAACCTTTCTAAGCTTTTCCGATTCATCGGTTCTGCGATATTATAATAACGCTCTTACTTTCTCAGAATACATTTTCATTCCAACTTTATTAAAAATATGACCCAAATATGTTACTTCCTTAGTACATATACGACATTTATCTTTGTTGAATTTTAAATTAATTTCCCGTGCCCTGTTTGACAACTCTTTCAAACATTGAGCTTGTTTATTCCTTCCCCAACCAATACAACACAACAACAAAGTTACACTATCCAAGTCATGGTATAAGTTAGAACGGGCTATCATAATTGAATGCAACACGTCGTTACATAAGTCATGGTGTGAAACCAACCAAGTTACACTATATAAGTCATGGTATATGTTAGAACGGGCTATCATAATTGAATGCGTACCCATATAAAATTAACTGTCTGTGCTGTTGACCGTTTAGGAGTTCCCTCGTCTGGAGCCATTCCTGGGTACAACACCAAGGTCATGGTGTACTTTAGAACGGGCAATCATAATTGAATATGTATATAAAATTTCGTTCTGTACTGCTGACCGTTGAGGAGTTCCATAGACTGAAGCCAATCCTGGTTGCAGCAGCCAGGTCATGGTACACTGTAGAACTGACTGTATTAATTAAATGTGTATATTAAATTTCTTGTCTGTACTGTTGAATGTTAAGGAGTTCCCTCTTCTGGAGCCAACCCTGGGTGCAGCAGCCAGATCATGGTGAACTTTAGAACGGGCTATCGTAATTGAATGCGTATATAAAATTGAGTGTCTCAGTTGTTGATCGCTGAGGCGTTTCCTCTTCTGGAGCCAACCCCTGGTGCAGCAGCCAGGTCATGGTAGACTTTAGATCGGACTGTATTAATTAAATGCGTATATAAAATTTTGGTTCTGTGCTGTTAACTGCTGAGAAGTTTCCTCTTCTGGAGCCAACCTTGGGCGCAGCAACCAGATCATGGTGAACTTTAGAACGGGCTATCGTAATTGAACGCGTATATAAAATTGAGTGTCTCAGTTGTTGATCGCTGAGGAGTTTCCTCGTGTGGAGCCAATCCTGGATGCTGCAGCCAGGTCATGGTAGACTATAGAACGGACTATCATAATTAAATGCGTATATTAAATTCCGTAACTGTACCGTTGTCTGTTGTAGAGTTCCTTCGTCTGGAGCCTATCCTGGGGGTAGAATCAGGTCAAACATCATAAAGAAATGCATTGTCTTCAAAACTGAACCAACTTGTAAAATTTCAACTCCGTAGGATAAAAGGAAGTGGTTTTAATTCAGCTTGCAAGATTTGCTAACTAACTAACTAACACACTAACAAGGCAAGTTTTAATATAAAGCTTGTAATAATAAAACATAAATGTCTGCTTCCGTATCGTAAATGGCGAATGACAGAACAGTGCTACCAATCGCGTCACGGGTCAAGTTATAATGAACGCACTGTAAGGTTCTGTAAACCTCACTTAAAACTCTTTTACGAACCGTTCGATCTGTTTGGTCGTTTAAAGCCTTTTGATTGGTTGAAACTAGTTTTAAGTAATGCTTGAGTCTTGAGTGAGGTCCTGTAATACGGGCCTAAGTCTGGATGACAACTGCTTTAATGTCATAATCAAACATAGACAATCCACAACAAAACCTAGAATAATTTTTCCTTTTGACTCCAGAACGGCAAGGTCGATATCAAGATCGTAGACCTGCAGACCCTGCGGGCAGGCAGCCCGGTCGCTGATCTGATCTACTTCATCTTCACTGGCTCCGACGAGGAGTTCCGCGCCAAGTACTATGAGAAGCTGCTCGACCACTACTACACGCAGCTCAGTGCCGCCATGAGGAGGCTGAACCTCGACCCTGAGGAGACATTCTCCAGGGAAGACTTTGACTATGAAATTAAGGAGGTAACGATCGGTTTATAATTATTTGTATCGAGTGTATCATAAGCGTCTTGTTAACGATCGTAAGATTCTGCATTCAAACTTCACGTTTTCATCAAACAATGTTTAAGAAACAACAAATTATTTTTCCAGTTACTGCCATTCGGGCTCTCGCTTGCAGTGTTCATGTTGCCTGTGATCACAATTGACAGCCAGGACGCGCCCAAAGTCGACGAGTCTCTGGACATCGCCTCATTCTCCGTTAAGAAGACCAGCGACCTCTACGCGGAGAGGCTGAACGGAGTCGTCAACGATTATGTCAAGTGGGGCATTCTCTAATTGCATGAACTATTTGGCTATAGAGAGACGCTTGGTATCTCTTTTGCACTCGGAGAATGAAATTTGTAGTTGATTGTTTGCCTAGGGAGCAAACTACTATTTTAAAGGCAAGAGTGTTTCTTTGAATCCAGAGCGCAGCGAGGGATTCAAAGTACGTCATTCTGCTTTTTATCACTCTCTATGAGAAAATAAATAAGTGAAAAAGAATATAATGTTTATTTATTTACATACAGTTATTAGAATTTAGTTGAAATAACTATTGATTTTTGAAGTGTATTGATTTGTTAGTTATTGTGGTGTGGGTATGATGACAGTCATTTTTACGTTGGATATTACTGAAAAGTATAGTCTAAGCGTACGTTAGAACGAGATAGATAGACGAGTCCATTCACGAATACTCAATCAGTTGTGATCGAAATAAATCCCGCTTATTTAAAAAAAATCTGAGGATTTAAATATTTTTTTTTATTAGACGTAATTAATAATGGTACGTGTGCACGTGCAGTACCTGAATGTGACTTATTAAAAAGCAAACGCAGCGAATTGATCCTTTCACACGTAAGTACAACTGCAATTTATAACTGCCTAAATGCATTGTTTTAGAACTGCTATGATTTATTACACAAATGGATGCGGAAAATGATCGCATTTTATCACATTATTGCTCTGAATGCATAGGAATTATATTAAAAATCAAAGTCAAAGTCAAATAATTTATTTCAAATAGGCCCATGTTTGGCACTTTTGAACGTCAACATTATTATTTTGTTACCGAAGTAGTTGTCGTAATTAAGTGATTATGCAAGAATCAAGGTGATAAAATAAACTACTTTGCCCAGCAGTGGGATGATACAGGCTAACAGTAACAGTAAAGCGCCCACGACCTACAACTCGCTGCTGAACAATTACTTGCTACTGAATAATTATCGTATCCTACTAATATTATTATTATATAATATATATATGTCACCGTAAGATTGTGAGAACCGTTAGTTTATAATCCGTCGGAATTATTTCCGATAGATTATAAACTGTCGAGAAATTGTGAACTGGGTGAAATGGGTTAGGTTAGGTTAGAACTGTGATCAACCGCGCGCGAGCCGAGCGAGCGAAGCGAGCGGTGCCGCGGCAGCGGCCGGCGAGCGCTACTTTCAAGTTGCTCGCAGCCAGGCAGGTTATTTAATATTTGCGCAAGGTGCGTTACGTCGCAAGCAAGTTTGATACCAGTTCACAATTTGTCAGTTTCCCATGGAAAGATTATAAACTAGCGAAAAATAATGCGTTAAATTGTAAATGGTTCGTTGCAGTTCACAATTTTTCGACAGTTTATTTTTCGACAATTTAACGGAAATAATACCGATAGATTATAAACTAATTACGAAGGCTGAAGCCGGAGGATGCAAAAAAAACCAAGTTATTCATAAAACTTAGTTTATTGGATATAAAAATTACAATAATATAGTTCTAAATTTAGGTGATAAACGGTCGATGCTTGTACCGAGAATGCCAAACCTCGGAACGGATGCTGCACGCCGGTCCCACGAAATATGCAGCGTCGACGTCTAGTGTAACGTTAGACGGTGTCACGTCCTCGTCTCACACCGTCTCGGCGCCGCGAAGTCTCAGCGGTCCTTGTGTTACACCGTAGCGTAACAAGTTCAACAACATTCATTGCGTTATTTATGTTGTGCGCAGATTTTTTTTTCCAACTTATGAAGCAATGTAGCAATCTGTTTAAAATCTAAGCAGATTGTGATTGTGTTGTATTACGCAATTAGGGTACAGGCCTAAATTTTGTTATCCCTTGTTACTTCTTGCACGGTTACAGTTTGGACTATAAAACCTAAAACCATAACAAGACGGTTAGATAGCCTTTCCGTTTGTTAATCGAAAAGAGGAAAAAATAAAATGGTCTTCAAACTAGGTACGTACCTAAATAATAAAATACAACTAATATTGTCATAAAAATGCAATAAATACTGGTGCGTGCTTATTTGAATTATCTTGAACAAAATCGCCAATTACTGATAAAAAACTTTTTTTAAATAATACATCGATATCTTCATGTTTATTTATTGTTTCTCAAATCTGCTGAAAAACAATGACTTTACATTACACAAGTAAAGATATCGGGCTAAGTAGGATATAGTATATATTATGTCACTGATTGTTTTGCCACTAACTTCTGCTCGCGACTTCGTTCGCGTGGAAGTTGTAAGACACCACAATATACTAAAATAACAGTCATATTTTATGAAACTTTGTACTACGATTGTTGCATTGGTGTCAGCAGCCAAAATATAAAGAGAGTCAGGACTGATGATGCAAGCGACGTACAGTTGTCCGTGTGCAGGTAACACTTTGACGCAGTTAGAAAACACGAGTGTTCAATAAGAAAAAAAAATTACAGCAATGGCTTCGGACTGGGAAAAAAAGGGTTTAGTCCCATCTCTTCCCCTATGCGTTTACACCTACAAAAAATTCCCATCTCTTCCCCCTGCCATAAATCACTCAACGGTACAGTCACGGACGAAAAAAAACTCAAGCAGTGAAATTAATACCTATACATTAAAAATGAACAAATAAAATATTCTTGGTTTTAGTTTTAACAAGAATTAAAAATTATATAATCTGAGTACATTCACAATAATTAACATATCACAGGAATCATCTTAGTTTTCTTTTTAGTCGGTAAGTATTTTATTTACGTTACCATACAGTAAATCATCTACGATTGTTCAGTATTATTTAAATGGGCTTTAACAAGAAAAAAATCATAATCTACGTAAAGGAGGTGTCTTTTTCATTCATACAACTGTGGCCAAAAGCTTTACCTCGAGCACCATTACATCTTTTTGAAAGAAAAAAATTGTAGATTCATTAAAAATACAGTAGGATTTTTTAAACATTTGTACTATCCAAAATTATCGTTTAAAGATATCAATAACTGACAATACAGTTGACAATTATTTGTTAAAAAATAATGCTAAATAGGTTACGTATGAGAAGCTGTCAATATTATGATTATGCTGACTGTACTTTTAACAACAGAAACTTAAATTTAATGAGTGATTCATGGCAGGGGGAAGAGATGGGAAATTTTTGTAGGTATAAACGCATAGGTGAAGAGATGGGACTAAACCCAAAAAGTACTAAATTTTCGAGCGATTTTCATGGGAAAAAGTTACACTAGCGAAAGTTGACCACGTATTAGGAAAACTTGCCCAACTCATAAAGATTCTTTAAAGGCATGAATCACTGGGATATTCTTTTTAGTTTAAAGTTATTAAAAATTTTCATTTGTTGAGAATATTACGAACATAATGCGATACTGCTCTTCCCACATAGCAAATAGCGTGATAATTTTATACCCTACAAACTGACCAGACTTATAGGGAATATCCATACTTTGAACAAAATCTATCCGGTAGTTTTTGCGTGACGCTGGAACATACATTCAGACATAAAATTTAAAAAAAACAAAATTTTCTAAAACTCGTTTCTAGACCTCGTAGCAATTACTTTTTTCAAAAATATTCAATGTACAGTTTTGCCTTCGTTACGATTTTATTATATGTATTTTGATTTCTCAAATCTGCTGTGCAACAATGACTTTACAATTATGTCACTGTTCCTGATTGTTTTGCTGTAACAACTGATTGGTGAATGCAGCATGCTAGTGTATACATTTTTTAACAACCTCATTAATCTTTTAATGATTATGTAAAAAATACTGGTCTGACCTCTAAGTTTGTTTCGGCCTTATTCAGAATAGTCGGATAGGAAACGCTGACATGATTGACGTGTTTGTACAAACCTACTTACAGATATAAAATCATTTATCAAAACCATTTATCATTAAATTTATTTATCTTAAGTCGAAGATAAGATAAATAAATGTGATAAATGATTAATTACTGTATTACATTATAAAAAACGAACCGTTTACCTCAGTGCACATAGAAAGTCAAACCATGGCGAACACGGAACAAACACTGCGGCGATTACTCAATAAAATCGCTACTGAACAAAAATATGAAAACTATGAAATAATTATAAATGAAGTATTCAGTGGAGGAGCCAACTATACGTCGAAACTATTTACAGTGATCATAAGAGAAGCAAATAAAGAAGATCTACATTTATTCGCAAAAGTCGCTGCAGCCGGAGATGCATTTCGCAAAGATATGCCTATGGATGGCTATAAAACTGAGCAATTCGCTTACATCAAATTAGTGAAAATCTACGTATCCTTGCAGGAAGAAAACAGAGTGCCAGAGGAGCACAGACTATACTTCACCAAGTTCTATGGTTTCGAACCCAGCAAGTACCAGGAGACATTGGTTCTTGAGAACTTGTTGGCGCATGGATATGGTGATCACGACAGATTCCATTCCATAGATTGGGAGTACGCTTCTTCAGCAGTTGCTGACTTGGCGAAGATGCACGCACTGTCCTTGGCGTTTAGTAAACATTACCCAGAAGAATTTGAGAAGACTTTGGTAGATTTAAAATTTGAATGGAATGAATCTGAAAATATGAACGCTATATTGCAGAAAATGACAAGCGTTGCGTTGAGCAATGTCAAGCCCGAGTACAGAGAAGCATTACAGAAGTTTATGGAAAATCAGAAGAATCCAATGCTGATGAACGTGCCCATTCGCAGTACTGTTATCGCACATGGAGACTTTAGAGGAAATAACTTGCTACACAGAGTGCGAGAGGTAAGTTTATTAAAATCAATTTATACGTAGGATATACCTCCTTAGTGGATGGATGGATCTGATGAAAATGTAAAAAATGGATGAAAAAACAAATTTATTGATTTGAATAAATATGTATCTTATCTTTGAATATTACACCATCTATACAGTACAGTTCATCTCATACAGATTAATAGTATCTTAGATCATTGTGTATGTTAAAATTATCAGGTCATCCTTGATTCAATACTTAGTATATGCTTGAGGAGGGTAGGTGACTCTCTCGTTATTATCAGCGATAGTTTAACTACTGTGGGCGTAGTGTGGGTAGTGTTGGTTAATGCGCAATAGAAAAACCGTCTGCAGTTCAGATTACATTATAATTTACTATCAAATTAATCACACTAGCAATTCACACACTGAAGGTACACGACACGACTATTCGGAATGCGCGACAGTTTCTAATTCAAATTAAAATATTTTTATTTGTAGAACATAGGTAAAAAGTACAAATGTATAATAATAAAAATGAACGCTATGTCTTGCCGTCAACGGGGCACTAATGTTCTGATTATAAATTAATTATTATTATTTCGTTTATTCATCTAGTTTCTTATTAATTTACATTTTTAAATATTTCTGAAAATAAACAGAATAAAAAAACATTAAAAAAAAAAAAAAAAAAATATTTTGGACCAAACACTTGATAACATTTTATAAACCTGCCAAACTGCAGGGTCCAAGCTACCGGTGGTTAGGGCTGCAGAGACAGGAACCTCCTCACAATGCGAGCCGTATCGAGGAATTAGCTGAATTAGGTGTTTGATCCAGCCATCTAACGAGAGCCTCGAGAGATGTTGGTCGAGGCTTTCGGCCATCAGGCCATTTGCCGTTATGACAATCGGCACAATGATAGCCGAGCTCACATTCCACATGTCAACAACCTCGTGTGCTAAGTCGAGATATTTTATTTATTTCTCTTTCTCAGCTTTCACGAGGTTCTCGTCATGTGGAATGGTAACATCGACTATCATTGCGCGGCGCGCTAATCGATCTATCACTACTATATCAGGCTTATTTGCTATAATAGTCCAGTCAGTAATGATAGACCGATCCCAGTACAACGTGACATGGTCCTTTTCGAGAACTGGGTCGGGCACATACTTGTGATATGGAACCTCAGAGTCCACAAGTTTATATTTCAAAGCAAGTTGCTGGTGAATAATCCTAGCCACTTGGTTATGTCTGTGCAGGTACTTGCCGTTAGCTAGACGCGAACAATCGGAGATAATATGTCTGATGGACTCACCCGGACGATGGCATGCCCGACACACGTCAACCGTACCGTCCTTCATAATATGTCTCCGGTAGTTATTCGTCAAGATAACTTCGTCCATAATTGCACAGACGAAACCTTCGGTTTTCCCAAAAAGGTCACCAAAACGTAGCCAGGATACGGACGCTAAGAAATCTACACCGGGCTCATGAAGAGCCCGATAAAAGCGCCCGTGAACCGCCTTGCTTTGCCTTACTTCCTTGCGGTCATCTGTAGTAAGTATTACAGGTTTGCGCCAGTTCTCTTTAGCCTTGGAGAGCGGGGTGAGCCCGTTGTCCACTGCGACCACATCACGGTGCATACCCACATCGGTTTTAAGAAAATATTCCCTGAGGCTGCACACCTCGCGGTTGTGGAGGGTCTTCGCATTTAAAAAGCTTCGACACCCGTACTTCCGCGGGATGTACAGTAAGCGCTCAAAAGTGCATAAGCACGCTAAGAGTCGTATTGCTGTGAACACGCGGTGTAGTCCGTACATTTGTATGTGTAAACAGTCAGACGTCTGTGGTGTGAGTGCCGTACACACACCACAGAGAACGCAGTTTTGCACTCCACACTGTCGTATCGTCATGGTTCGCGGGCGCCGCACTTATATTTCCATCACTTTTGTTAGCACGCATCATACGCGTGACCTTGGCCAGTGTATTGCATTGCTAAAATTCGAAAGTAAATTATATGTGCAGATAGTAGAAGGCGTAAAGCGTTGGTCTTAGATTCAAGATGGCTACGGTTCGAATCTCGTAAATCACAGCGCCGTTTTTGCAAATATTATTATTTTTGTTTGCAATAATAATATTTTTAAATATATCTGCCTATTTATTAATGTTGTTATTGCAAAGGGTTTAGAAAAAAAAATGGGTGATATGTTATAATAAAAAATAAAAAAAAAATATTCGTTTAGGTATTTATTTTACTTAATATAGTTAACAAACTGCTACAATTATTTATCATTACTTCACCTGAATAATATGTGAAATAGATGTCCAGAAACTTCGAAGCAATTTGTATTATTTTGACATATTTAAATTTTGAAATGTTTTAAATTTTAAATGGATTTTTTTCACTATAAATATAAAGCTTTGATCATGGTCGAAGTAATTAAGCAATAAATAAGAATATTACTACATAAAATGTAAAAAATCTACTGACAAAATTGTTGATTTTAAGTATAGGCAGTTTGTTCATATTATTTTAAATTTTATTTAGCATTAGTAAATATAGGTTGGTATTGAGGTTATAGCTTAAGTATTCATTTTCTTTACGAAAAGAAAATTGAAACTTAACCTCAAATTTTAATCCTAAAATAATAATATTACTAAATTAATTAATAATATTATTAATTTAATATTATTATATTTGTTTGATATAGTAGTGATAGATCGATTAGCGCGCCGCGCAATGATAGTCGATGTTACCATTCCACATGACGAGAACCTCGTGAAAGCTGAGAAAGAGAAACAAATAAAATATCTCGATTTAGCACACGAGGTTGTTGACATGTGGAATGTGAGCTCGGCTATCATTGTGCCGATTGTCATAACGGCAAATGGCCTGATGGCCGAAAGCCTCGACCAACATCTCTCGAGGCTCTCGTTAGACGGCTGGATCAAACGCCTGATTCAGAAGGCAGTACTCCTCGATACGGCTCGCATTGTGAGGAGGTTCCTGTCCCTGCAGCCCTAACCACCGGTAGCTTGGACCCTGCTCCCGACACCGGCGGAACTCTATTTTTTTATATTTTTAAATGTTTTTTTTTATCCTTTTTATTTTAAGAAATATTTAAAAATGTAACCAAATAAGAATTAGAATGAATAAAGGAATAATATTACTAAAATAATATTAAACAATTTCGGTATATCTGTTAGAAATACGACAAACACCCTATTGAAACGTGCTTAAAAAATTCGTTACCATAAATTCATGTAATAACGAATCTGTTGTACGGTCAATATTTTAAGGTCAAAAACGGTTTTCTAGCTGGTCTTCAGTGATGCAAGCCTTCAGAGTGCACGGCGAACGGTTCATAATGACGTGTTTTTAATAATTCAGCAAAATATCTCGTTGGTATGAAACCATTTGTTTCATATTCATTCACCATTTGACGTCGCTGCTACTCGATAATAAGCCCCTTCCTCATATCTCTTAACCCTCACAGTATTTCTCTAGAACAAAGAAAAACATTGTTTTTATTACACATAATACCTAATTATTTATTATTCACTAATCGAATTAAACCTCATAATGAATTTAAAACTTTAAAGGCATCTTCTGCCTCAACAATACCTCTGTTCTATCAACAATACCCTTGATTAAGATTTATGTTTAGTAAAATATGAAATATATAAATGATAACACTCACACTTAGTCCGGTTTCATTAGATATTCACTTCACTTTTACGCAGCGCAATAACATTCTCTGATCTGATCTGATCTCTTCAATTTATTTTATGCCTGCTTTTTGAAAATAATAACCACAACACTGCGCTAAATACTCGTCACCAGTATTATCCACGAACCAACAAAGTTCTATTAATTGAATACTCGTAACGAACTGCATCTACCCCACAGAAATCGAAATAATTTACTTAGTTTTCTGTGGTCTACCTGCTAAACTTTAATATTTATGTGAACAAGACGAATGAAACAAAAAACGAATGATGATTATCGAACTAGTCATTGGTTGCAGACAAAGTGAGTGTGTATGTAATGTGCGTGTCTACAGTATTGTAACAACTTATAGAAGAAGGTCGTAAGTCAAACCGAAGCGTCAGTCTATTGCTTTGTGAGATTGCTTATGGACTTTTGGTCGGTACTGTACAGTATCATCACCGATGAACGTGGGTGATGCATCCGGTTTGCGGTCAGGAGTGTACGGACCCTCCTGTCCAGGGCGTCCAGTTCGGTCTGAGTCCATTTGAGTATGCCGAAAGAGTACATCAAAACCGGCATGACCCAACCGTTGAAGGCGCGCACCTTGTTTTCGCCTGAAAGAAGACTAATTAATACTTTCTTCAGGCGACCAAAGAAGCGCTCCTTCAACGATTGCTTCATGTCAGCAACGTTGATGCCTAACGCTTCCGACATACCCAAATACTTATAGCTTTCAGCTGAGGAGAGGGATCTGCGGTGTATGGAGTCCGAGAGTTGGGTTCTCTCGGATTCCATAATCTCCCCTCGCTTTACATGCATGACTGCACATTTGTACACACCAAATTCCATCCTGATGGCGCCACTGAATATTTCAGTTATCTTCAGTTGCTCCATCAGTTGCAATCTGTTGGGGGCAAAGAGTTTCAAGTCATCCATGTAGAGGAGGTGAGATATGACCTGACCGCCTCTCCTCAACCGATAGCCTAGACCTGAATCCTCCAGCAGTGTGCTTGGAGGATTCAGGGCTAAGCAGAACCAAAGTGGACTCAAACTGTCGCCCTGGAATATTCCCCGTTTAATCCATACAGGCTCATCATTCCCCTGGATCGGTCGGCATCCTGGGTAGCGAAGAACCGTCCTCCATTGCCCGATACACGACATCAGGAAGGCGCGCAGAGTTGCATATATCTTGTACAACTCCAGCACCCTCATGAGCCATGTATGTGGCACCGAGTCGTAGGCCTTCTTATAGTCTATCCAGCATGTCGACAGATCCTTGCGGGATCGACAAACCTGTTGGCTTATGGCCATGTCGATGAGGAGAAGCTCCTTAGTACCACGGGACCCGTTCCTACATCCATTTTGGGAGGCTGACATAATTGAATTACTGTCAATGTGTGTGTTAATTTTCGCTCTCAAAATGGATGTAAGAAGTTTATAGACCGTCGACAAACATGTGATCGGTCTATAATTCTTGGGTTCCGCGGGACTACCTGACTTATGGAGCAGGTGGGTAACACTTGTAGTTAGAAACTGTGGTAGCGACCCAGACTCTAGGGCTGACTGGAATTGAGATGCTAGGCGAGTGTGTGAACTACTCAGCCATTTTAACCAAAAATTGTGCAGTCCGTCCGGCCCCGGTGATTTCCAGTTCGGTAACGGACGGACTGCTCTGCCTACGTCTAATGGCGTGATTAGCACAGTATTCATTTCTGGTATAGTTTCACACACTCGCTCGACATCCTGCATCCAACCAGCCTCAATGTGACAAACGGGCACCGACCAGATGCTGCGCCAGAATGCACTCGTGGCGGCATCATCCGGGCGGCGCACGTCCGTCACATTTTGTTCAGGTCGCTCCCAAGCTCTATATACCCACCTCTCATCGCTCTGGAACCTGCGATTCTGCATGAATCGGTCAACCCGCCGCTTATACCGCTGAATACGGCTCGCCCATGCACAAACTTTCTGCTTCAGGAAGTCGATGCGCTCTGTGACACGGGACATGTATTCTTGAGGACTGATTCCAGTCCCCGAAAATGCCCGCCTTACAAAGCGCATCACTCGTGGTCGTGTATTTCCCTCCCTGAAGCAGTATAGTTTGCCGATGAGTACCCTGGCCCCATCGACACGTCGCTCGATTCTGTGCTGCCAGGCTGGTACGGCTGGTTTAGGTCGAGTAGCTCCGTCGCTGTTTGGAAACTTGACGTTAGCTAAACGACATGCCGCAACAGCCGCGCAATACAGGATCGAGTGAGTAGTCTAATCGTCTAATGCATCCTCCAGTGCATTCCTCAATCGTTCGTTACACTGGCTACTTACTGTGGCAACCCTATCATCCTCCTCTTCAACACCATGATTGGACCGCGGCGGGATTGCATAAATATGTGACGCTTATGCCGCGGTTTGTGCCCGAGTTGAGACGATGTGGTTGCTCAGTACCTCTGAGCGCAGCCTATCAAGTGCAGCATCGTCCAGCCTACGATTGCGCTGGATGACACGCACCTGATCCGACAGTCGTTGGGCCGAGACGTTGACGGCTGGCTCTAGTTCCTGGAACAGAGACAGCATCGTAACACGGTACGCAGTGAGGTTAGTTCCTCCCTCTGTAGACCCGTAATATGCGCGCATGACATTCTCGTTCATTGACTGAGTCCATCTCATGCGCTACACACAACCACCGGCAGCGGGGACCCGGTTCGGGGCCGGTTGGCCCCTAAGTCCCAAGCTCTTCGGTGGCCGGCCTTTCCCCGGCCGACGTACAGGTGTTGGCGACGTCGGCGGGGAAAAATGCTCGTCGCTCGAGCTTGACGCAACTACCGCGGCCAGTGTCGACACAGCGCTCACAGTGGGGCTGTGTACCGGCGGCGGCGAGGCGGAGCTGAGCGAAGAGTCCGGAGGTGGTAGGCGTGCTCGGCGAGTAGCTGATCTCGTCAACATTCCATAATTTCTATATCTTGCATAATTTATTTATATGGGAGTCCGTATTTGACACTGTCGTTTTTGATTATACTATTTTTTTTGGTTTTTTCATTGTAAATAGGTTTATTGTTTATGAATTTATTTACTGTTTATTCCAAGGAAAAATTATTGAGCTTTTTGTATTAATACGATATGTGGAAATAATTAAATATGCGAAATAAGAGATAAGATTTTTTTTTTATTGTTGACGTTTCAGAGTATTATTTTTTTTTTTTTTAATTTTCTAAATGTCTTCACTGCTTTACCGCCACCGATGAACTCTGTTCAGCTCCGGTCCAGCCGGTGCGAGCGTTATGTTCAGACTCTGTCGAACGCCGCTAGGCAGCGCTGGCGTCCCGATAAGTAACGTATTTCCGACATATGTTTTAGCAACAATTTTAAACACCCATGCTTACTAGTTTCCCACTTGACTCGTATGTACAACACTTCTCAGGCTTATAAGTGACCACCAACTCATAAGCTTGCACCTTCAACATCATTCGCTGCAAGCGAGCTGGGACCGAGTCTAGAGATTTTTCAAAAATGCTTTCCAGTGGTTTATGGTCCGATTCGACGACCACATTACGTTTTCCATAAATGTACTGATGAAACTTTTCATAAGCGAACACTATTATCACCATTTCCTTTTCTATTCGTGCGTATCTTTCTTGTATGCCAGTGAGCATGCGTGACGCATAGTCTACTGGATGCCCCTACTGCATGAGCACGGCGTCCAGTGCCACAGTACTCGCGTCCGCTGACAACACCACCGGATTACTAACCTTGTACAAAGATAAAACTGCTGCATTACATATAAATTCTTTAAGTTTATTGAATGTGTCTTTATGACCAACTACCCAACACCAAGTCATATCTTTTTTTAATTTAATAATCTAGTCAGTGGAAAAATATGCTCTGAGTAATTAGGTATACATTTAGAAAGATAATTTACAGCCCCTAAAAACCTTTCTAAGCTATTCCGATTCATCGGTTCTGCGATATTATATAACGCTCTTACTTTCTCAGAATACATTTTTATGCCAACTTTGTTAAAAATATGACCCAAATATGTTACTTCCTTAGTACATATACGACATTTATCTTTGTTGAATTTTAAATTAATTTCCCGTGCCATGTTTGACAACTCTTTCAAACACTGAGCTTGTTTATTCCTTCCCCAACCAATACAACACAACAACAAAGTTACACTATCCAAGTCATGGTATAAGTTAGAATGGGCTATCATAATTGAATGCAACACGTCGTTACATAAGTCATGGCGTGAAACCAACCAAGTTACACTATCTAAGTCATGGTATAAGTTAGAACGGGCTATCATAATTGAATGCGTACCTATATAAAATTAACTGTCTGTGCTGTTGACCGTTTAGGAGTTCCCTCGTCTGGAGCCATTCCTGGGTACAACACCAAGGTCATGGTGTACTTTAGAATGGGCAATCATAATTTAATATGTATATAAAAATTTCGTTCTGTACTGCTGACCGTTGAGGAGTTCCATAGTCTGAAGCCAATCCTGGTTGCAGCAGCCAGATCATGGTAGACTGTAGAACTGACTGTATTAATTAAATGCGTATATTAAATTTCTTGTCTGTACTGTTGAATGTTAAGGAGTTCCCTCTTCTGGAGCCAACCCTGGGTGCAGCAGCCAGATCATGGTGAACTTTAGAACGGGCTATCGTAATTGAATGCGTATATAAAATTGAGTGTCTCAGTTGTTGATCGCTGAGGCGTTTCCTCTTCTGGAGCCAACTCCGGGTGCAGCAGCCAGGTCATGGTAGACTTTAGAACGGACTGTATTAATTAAATTCGTATTTAAAATTTTGGTTCTGTGCAACAGCACAAGCGGTTAACAAACCGCTGAGAAGTTTCCTCTTCTGGAGCCAACCTTGGGCGCAGCAACCAGATCATGGTGAACTTTAGAACGGGCTAACGTAATTGAACGCGTATATAAAATTGAGTGAGTTTCCTCGTGTGGAGCCAATCCTGGATGCTGCAGCCAGGTCATGGTAGACTATAGAACGGACTATCATAATTGATTGTGTATATTAAAATCCGTGTCTGTACCGTTGACTGTTGTAGAGTTCCTTCGTCTGGAGCCTATCCTGGGGGTAGAATCAGGTCAAACATCATAAAGAAATGCATTGTCTTCAAAATTTAACCAACATGTAAAATTTTAACTCCGTAGGATAAAAGGAAGTTGTTTTAATTCAGCTTGCAAGATTTGCTAACTAACTAACTAACACACTAACAAGGCAAGTTAATATAAAGCTTGTAATAATAAAACATAAATGTCTGCTTCCGTATCGTAAATGGCGAATGACAGAACAGTGCTACCAATCGCGTCATGGGTCAAGTTATAATGAACGCACTGTAAGGTTCTGTAAACCTCACTCAAAACTCTTTTACGGACCGTTCGATCTGTTTGGTCGTTTAAAGCCTTTTAATTGGTTGAGACTAGTTTTAAGTAATGCTTGAGTCTTGAGTGAGGTTCTGTAATACGGGCCTAAGTCTGGATGACAACTGCTTTAATGTCATAATCAAACATAAACAATCCACAACAAATTTTTCTTTTTGACTCCAGAACGGCAAGGTCGATATCAAGATCGTAGACCTGCAGACCCTGCGGGCAGGCAGCCCGGTCGCTGATCTGATCTACTTCATCTTCACTGGCTCCGACGAGGAGTTCCGCGCCAAGTACTACGAGAAGCTGCTCGACCACTACTACACGCAGCTCAGTGCCGCCATGAGGAGGCTGAACCTCGACCCTGAGGAGACATTCTCCAGGGAAGACTTTGACTATGAAATGAAGGAGGTAACGATCGGTTTATAATTATTTGTATCGAGTGTATCATAAGCGTCTCGTTAACGATCGTAAGATTCTGCATTCAAACTTCATGTTTTCATCAAACAATGTTTAAAAAATAACAAATTATTTTTCCAGTTACTGCCATTCGGGCTCTCGCTTGCAGTGTTTATGTTGCCTGTGATCACAATTGACAGCCAGGACGCGCCCAAAGTCGACGAGTCTCTGGACATCACCTCATTCTCCGTTGAGAAGACCAGCGACCTCTACGCGGAGAGGCTGAATGGAGTCGTCAACGATTATGTCAAGTGGGGCATTCTCAAATAATAACATGTACAATTTGACCGTAGAGACGTTATGTCTGTCTTTTACAGTTGCAGAATTATTATTGTAAGATATAATTTATTTCGCAGTACATGGTACACATTATTTCTTAATATTCATAAAAAGCTTCACATAATTATACTACCGTTGCATGTTTAGAAATATTCATATAAATATTAAAGTACAATATTAATATCCCCGTTAGTATTTATTGAAAATAGGTCATTTTTAATACAATGTCAATAAAATATTTTTTCCTATTATTGTTTATGGATTAAATGTCAAAATTTACCAATTATATTAGGTTGGGGAAAAAGTCTTTTCGCATTATAGTATGTATGAACTTGTAATAAAATCTCTTTGGCTATACTATTTGTATCTGGCTGGTTTTGGTATCATTGAAAGTTTAAATTTTAAAGAACATAATTCCAAATCCAAATTAGGAAAATGTGTGCTTTTCATTTGTTTTTCGTACTGTCAAGATGAGTGAATCTAATGAAGAACTTCGATACATTTTAATATTTTACTACAAAAAAAATATTTGCGATGTTTATGGACCTAGTGCAGTGTCTGTGAGAGTAGCACAAATTTGGTTTAAGCGTTTTCAATCCGGAAATTTTGATGTCAAAAATGCACGTCGCTCTGGTCGCCCTATTACGGATAAAATGGATGCCATTTTTGAAAAAATGGAGCAAGATATCAGTAGTTACGACGTAGCTGAAGAACTGGGAATTGACCTTAAAACAGTTTTGGCGCATTTGAAAAAAACTGGGTACACAAAAATGCTCGATATTTGGTACCTCACGAGCACACTGTTCTTTCAGTGAGATCGTGAGGACTCAATGTCAAATGTAAAATAAAACACAAAATATTGATTAAATGTAATGTCAAAATTTATAATAAAAAAATTCAACTGAATAGAAACAGTTGTCTAAAAGCCAGGCAAATATTATTTTCCTGAATTTGTTATAGCAAGGAAATGGAAGAATTTTTGTGCTTTAAATAATTGCCAACTTTAGGGAACTTAATTGTTAAGCAAATTGACACCTTACGTTAACTTGCCGTGTTATAGCCATTTCATACAGATGTCCAAGGATGACAGTTGTGCTTTGAATTTAACTTATACACAGGGTGTCCCTGGAAGTATGGATCAAATCGAATAGGGGCGTGGGCAAGGTCATTTCCAAACTTTTTAACCGTGAGAATGTCGGTACAATTTTTTTTGTTTTTTTCAATCATGTCACTAAGTGCTCAAAGAAAAAAATCACTATAAAAAACTATCAGAGCTATCGTTTTTTTCGGAGCTATCAATTAATCGACGTTGTAGAAGAGTGAGCCTTTCCTGGGGTAATACTTTTACGCAGTTAGAAAACATGTGTTCAATAAGAAAAAAAAGCCAGGCATAAAGGGCGTGCCCGCTTACATAAAGCTATATAAAGCTGTAATTGGAAGTTATAAATGATAAACTGGGACCATCGAGGTAAAATAAATGAACAGTTAATAACTAGTAACAATAACAAAACCATGATCAGCAAGACGACCAGTCACCACAAGCAGCACCCGTTCACGAGCATAACGCAAAGATCAGCCATTACCCTCTCGCCATATTTGAGGGAAGGAGGCAACCCGACCCCCGACGCTACCGCAAGCAGTGACATCTAAGGGAGCATGACGAACTTGCTGCCGGTTGCTCAGGCAAAAAAATAATATGATCAATAATAATTGTCGAAGTCGCTAGCAAACCACAAATTGCAATACAACTCGTATCAAAAACATTGTAATGAGTAGATTATGTCAACAATAAAATAAAATTAAAATAAATTACTCCTAAAAAATAAATTGACTTATAAATTCAAATAAAATAAACAATTATGTAAACTCGTAAAAACTGTCAGTAGGTAAGCTAATTCTGGAGAAAGAACAAACATTGTTTTGAGTTTATTTATTCTTTGTTTGTTTATTCTTTGTAAAGAGTTCTCATTTGACCCATTTACAACCAAAACCTATTCTGCACGCGCTCGGCTGAACGCTGACTTTTTCAAAAGTGCATAGTGCTTATTGTACCTTATACTCGTATACAATAATATGTATTCTTAATCTTTTTATCGTGCTTGTTAGTGATCCTAAGATTTCTACTACTTTTTCTGTTTTTACCCGTGAGAACCTGTAATTGGCTCTATGTTTCTTAAACAACTGTTATCCATTTGTTATAGCTGTTGGTTCTCCTATTAATAAATAAATAAATAAATAAATAAATTAATCACAGCGACCAACTATTCTTATCATTTAAGTAGTCATTGATACAATAGTATTGAACAAAGGTTGGATTTTACTTTAGTTTTAAACGCATTAAAAGGCAAATCTAGCTAAGAAGAGGGTAGCTTGTTATAAAAGGTTATACCAAGCCCAACAAATGAGTTATGAACCTTATGAAGCCGGTGAAAGGGAGCTCGTAGTTTGTCCTTATTTCGGGTGTTAACATTGTGAATATCACTGTGTTTAGTGAATAAGTGTATATTTTGCCTAATATATAAGATGTTGGCGAAAATGAATTGTGAAGCCACCGTGAGAATACCAATATATTTAAAAAAATCTCTTAGAGAAACTCTGGCACCTGGCTGGTAAATTGCTCAAACAGCTCGTTTTTGAAGAATTAATATATTTTGAATGTCAGCTTTACCCCACAGCAGAATACCATAGGAAATAACGCTATAAAAATAACAAAAATAGACTAACCGAGCTGTATCAACGTCAGTGTATTGTCTTACTTCCCTGACAGCGTAGGCGGCCGAACCGAGCCTTCCCGCTAGGCTTGATATATGTGGGCTCCACTAAAGTTTGACATCTACTGTTTTACCCAGAAAAACTGCCGAGTTCACAGTTTCAAGCACCTCTTTATCTAAGACGATGTTGGGTCCTAGATTTCTAACATTTGGTAGAGCGAACTTTACACATTTCATTTTCTTGACATTGAGAACTAAGTTATTTGTCGTAAACCAATCCGTAACCATTGAAAGTGCACTGTTTACGTCGTCAAAATCTTGTCTATTCCTGTCTACTTTAAAAATAAGACAGGTATCATCTGCAAACAGTACAACGTTACAGATATCCTTTAAATAAAAAGGTAAGTCATTAATATACACTAAGAATAAGAATGGACCCAGTATTGAGCCTTGTGGTACACCTAACTGAACTGGTAGCCCTGAACATCTATCTACACATTGGACCCTATTATGTAAATAAGAATTTATTACTTTAAGAGCTTCGTTTTAGACACCGTAATGACGTCATTACGGTGTCTAAAACGAAGCTCTGCTTACGCAAAAGCTTACGCAAAAGTGTATCATGGTGCACGCAATCAAAGGCTTTGGAGAGATCACAGAAAACTAGCATAGATAGCATTTTGCGAGTTCTCCCATGCGTTAAATATGTGTTTCAGCAGAGCAACACCCGCATCTGTGGTCGAACGACCTTTTGTAAAACCATATTGTTCATCATAAAGAAGTCTGTTAAATTAAAATGTCTTAGCAACTGCTTAAAAATAAATAAAATTAAAAAAAAAAATTCGTGTCATTAGTTGATTTTCATCTCCCATTCCCTCAGTTGTTGATAATGTATCATAAGTAACATTTTCACTTTGTTCATTGCAAAGACGTTTCAAGACCTGAACAGCGACAGCGGCTGGTATTTTTGGAAATATAAGAGTAGACTCATTTTTTCTATGCTGAGCCACTGTTACTATTCTGTCCCCGTAGTAATCTATGATTTTTTTAAGAAGCATATAGGTGCGATAAATTGGTATTTTCTTTACCCATACCAGTCAGGATATTATTGTACATCTCACACAGACTACTGAGCGCATATATATGCCCTAAAGCAAACCCGGCATCGACATGTTTGATTAATTCTGTAAAAGCTATAATACTAAAAAAATTACCTGCATTCAGTAAATATTTTACTGAATGCAGGTAAGATAAAAATAGGCCTGAAATTGCCAACGTCATTTTTATTACCTGATTTAAATAATTGTATGACTTTACTACTCTTCATGAGGTCAGGAAAAGTTCCTAAATCAACACATTTATTAAAAGTAACAGCTAAATATGGAGCTACTATGTCTATTATATTACTTAATAGTTTAATGGAGATGCCCCAGTAATCACCAGTGTTTTTAGACTTAAGTGTGTTAAAAACATTAACTACATCACGAGGTGTTACACGCTCGAAGCTAAATAAGCTACTACATTTAGGCACACTACTATGCAAAAGGTTTTCGGCTTTAGACGCGGACGAATTAAGGAGCGAGTCGTAGTTATAGGTATGTTGGCAAAAAACTCATTAAATGCCTCAGCTACGTCGACTGCTATATTAACTAATTTACTGTCGACCACAATCTCGAGTTGATTTTCTTGTTTAACCGACTTACCCGTTTCATTGTTAATAATTTTCCAAGTGGTTTTTACTTTATTCTTTGAATTTTTTATTGTATCGCCTAAAAGTTTTGATTTTGCAAAAACACAAATATTTTTAAATAATTTTATAATTTTTGATATACTCTAAGAAAGGAGTATCAAACCTGTATTTTTTCAAACCATATAACTCGTATAGTGTCGCTCTACTTTTATAAATACCTGGAGTAGCCCATTGGTTAAAGCCAACGGAGGTGCCATTAATGTTAATGGTTTTGGTCTTGAAAGTAGATTGGTACTCTTTTTGCACAACATCAAAAAGGGCTCCATAGATTTCATTAGGATTCTCGTGTTCTACTATAGATTGTGTAATTCTATGAGCTATATTATTTTTAAACTTGTTGCAACGACTAGCTGTATAAGGCCTGCATTCTATTTTATGCGGATTTTTATGTAATGGCATAGGGAAGCTAGCTAGTAAACCACAATGGTCAGACGTTAAGTCACTTAAAACTAATTTATTTTTGGCATCACAATCACTAAACATACTATCGAGACAAGTTGACGAAGATGCTGTGATCCTAGTAGGTTCAAAAACAAGTTAATTAAATTATAAGATTTGAATAAATTGTGAAGTATGAAAGAAAGAACAAATATTAATATTTAGATGATACTCAATGGAGTATCATCTAAAATATTAATATTGAAATCTCCACATAAAATTATACTTTTATTACTAGATTTTAATCTATTGAGTGAATCCTCCATTACAGATTCGAAACGAATAAAATCCCCAGAGGGGGGTCGATAAACGTAAATTATAACGTATCGCTCTAGTTCAACACAAGACAACTCAATAGTGCGCTCGATAGAAAGATTAACTAAATTTAAACTAGTGTTGCCCAAAATCGGTCTAGGTCTTGCAGTCTTGGTCTTGTTCTTGCATTTTCGCAAGACCACGACCAAGACCGACTTATTGTAGCAAGGCCAAGACCAAGACTGACCCTGCAAGATTTGAGCAAGAACAAGACTAAACCTGCGAGACTCTTGCGTCTCGCAGTTGAGTCAAACTGAGATTTTGGCGTTATTAAGTAGGTATTTGGTTTCAATACCGATGTTGATAGACGTTCCCCAGTATCAGTATCAAAACGGTATCGGTAAACATATTTGTGAGTAACACGCAATATGTTTCCATGTGATAAAAATATACCTAGCATAAAATAAATAGCAATAAGCAATAGCATAATACATATAACGAAAGAAACCTACGCTACGTCATACCTCATGCCTACGCGTAAGTATCAACTGATATTGTTTTGTAGACATAGTGATCCGGATTTCAGACCTAATTGTTTATCAAGAAACAAGTAATTGAATTAAATGTAGCCCTGAAAAGGGCTTTTTTTAAATGTGATGTGCTTTTGGCAATGTAGTTATCGACTGCAGGTAAACATTCACTTGTTGTTGCATACTTCGGCGATCGTGCTTCACATGTCCACCTCCAACACTAATACATATTCGACACTTTTTCACTAAATTTGCGTTCTACGCGCAGCTGCATGATTACAGTCGGTCTTGTCTAAGCACATCAACATATTAAAATATTCCTTATCAAATACGACATTGTTCGCGAAACGATAGCGGCACGTGATACGTACGGACGTCCGATCGAAAGCTATTCTCCACGAAAGACTGGCAACAAGTAGCGCGTCGGTAAACAACCAGTCGGCGACATCAAAGAGTTGGCGACTAGTCGAAAGAGTGCCTACAACGCGGTAGTGAAGGGCGGTGTTTTCTCGTGCAGACCAGCGCGATATCGCGGGCGCGCCCGCGGTATCACGCTTGTCTGTACGAGCCTTTATGTCGCCCGCACCGCTCTCATCTCAAAGGTCGCCGCCGCTGCCCATGTTCCAAAGAATAAAATAAGTTTCCGGGTGCTCAGAACGGACACGCTTATAACTATCTATCTTGCTAGCGTTGCAAAACTTCGGTAGTATTCGCAATAATTCGGTAGCATTCGCAATAATTCGGAAATATTCAAAAGTATACTTCGATTGGATGTAATAATACCGCAGCAAGAATTTATTTAAAAACTTGAATTAATGGCATCTAGCGGGCAGGAGCAGAACTTTAAATGGCGAACTTCCCTCGTTAGTCGCTCGACGACGCGATGCCAGCGCTCGCCTACACGTTGTGTGACACGTGGCACTGCCCACGAGCCTCGCGGCCGTTCATTCAATAAAAAATCAACGAAGTATTATTTAGCCTACTCTGCGGGAATATTTCCGCGTAAGTAGTTATCTACTTGTTACTTATTATTTTATTTTTGTATAGTTGAGTTAGAATGTGTCGATTTTTTTTGCGGGTGGATGTTATGTAAGTAGGTACAAGTTTAGTCTATTTTGTAAAAATGTTTTTACTTTACGATTTTTAATGGAAAGAAACGTAAATAATTAGGTAAGTAGATGAGTAGGTACTTACCTAGTTTTTACGACTATGTTTTACTTTTCTTTTTGTAGAAGTTTTCAACTTAAATCGATAGTTCAAACAAGTAACTACCTACTTATAGAAACACTTGAAATAATGTAAGTACCTATCTACCTAATATACTTATGGTACTAAGCTATTTTATAAACTCATCTTAGTATCATCATCTGCCTAGCTTTTTCCCAACTACCTATGTTGGGGTTGGCTTCCAGTCTTACCGGATGCAGCTGAATACCAGTATTTTACATGGAGCGACTGCCTATCTGACCTCCACAACCTAGTTACTAGGTAACACGATACCCCTTGGTAAGACTGGTTGTCAGACTTTTGGGCTTCTAACTATCCGTAACGACTGTCAAAGATCTACAAATGACAGCCCGGACCAACGGCTTAACGTGCTTTCCGATGCACGGAGGGGTCTTGGTATGTAAAGATGGTCACCCATCCACGGAGCAACCGCGCCAAGCGTAGCTTAACCTGATCGATCGACCCATGTGGCTGTTATTACTTAGCCACAAGCCCCTCAAACTCATCTTAGTATCTACCTATGTTGAAACCTCTCTACCACTTTCACACCTAAACCGTGTACAATAAGTTATTACGTAAGTACTTATCTAAGTAGATGAAAAGAAATATTCGGAAGTTTTCAAAATCGTAAATTACACAGTTTTTTAATGAACGCATAATAGTATAAAGTCACTGGCATTAACGCCATCTAGTAGTCAATGGTCGAACTTTAATAGGTAATCCAATAAGTACAGTACGACTCTACTTAGATGTAGCATAAATTTAAAAATTTGCTTTCATTTATTTCAATTTTACGAATGTATTTGGGTATTATGACTTCACTAGTTATTGCGTTAAGATCATTTTTACCTAAAGCAGTAATAAATATTGATGATTTTGAAGGCGTACGCGGTTCAGACGGTGATCGGTTTTACGAATTTTGCAGATGCTACATCTAAGTTGTGTCGTACTGTACCCGGCTTGCATGCACGTGGCAGCCCGAGATTCGTGGACGTTCATTCATAAAATCAACAAAGTATTATTCGATGCGTACGTACCTACTCTGCGGGAATATTTCCGCGTAAGTAGTTCTCTACTTGTGACTACTTATTATTTTATTTTTATAAGGTTGAGTTTTGAATTTATGTCAATTTTTGCAGATTATGTACCTACAAGCTTAATTTAAGTATTTCGTAAAAAAGTTTTGCTTTGCGATGTACCTACATAATGGAAAAAATTAAAATTATTAGGTAAGTAGGTAGGGTAGGGAAACATTAACATAGGTAAAGACGATATTTTACAAAAAAAAATTGTTTCCTTCTTTCTAGAATAGGTAGTGTTCAAGTAAGTATCTGTGGTGCCGATTCTCTTGTACACCGAACTAAACTATCACTAAAATTCCTTACTTTTGGCACAACTAAATCGAATTTTACAATGGCGAATCCACGTGGTACTTGTTTGCCCTAACCCGTGATTTTTTTAGTGGTGGAGGCGCGCAGGGTGAGCATCCTCGACGTGTTTTTTTAAGGAATTTTTCACTTTTTGTATGGAAAATCTGAAAAGTATTACCTACATGTTTAGTTTTAGGGGTTTATGGGTTTTATAAAGGGGGTCGAAATTTTCATTATTTTTGCGATAGGACACACCATTTTCGAGATATAAGCAAAAGAAAAAAAGAATCAATACTGTTTTTGCCTTGTTTTTACCCTGAAGTCGAGGTGTTGGTGTGAATTTAAAGTTCATGACAACCAATTTTGTTCCAAGCGTTTTTAATCGCGATTAGAAATAGTCAGATTTAGTTAGATAATCAAAATTTTAGGTGAAAAACATCAAATTCAGAATAGCAAAATTGCCATTTTCACTAAATCACTTTAGCCTATTTCAGAATAGGAAATCGACGAAATCGTCGTTTGACAGGAAAAAACAATTTTTGGGTGATTTTTAGTCTAGTTTAGAGGCATTTGTGACAAGAAAATCAGCACCAGTACCTACTTATGAAAACAATTGAAGTACATAATATAATAGTTACTGTTTTATTAGATACCTCGGTACATGATAATATGTAAGTAACATAAACACATCTTAGTACAGTCAGCGTCAAATAGTTAGTGACACTCAGGATATTCAAATAAATAGACGCAACCAAAAAGTCAATAATATCGGTACAAACTAAGTTGTCTTATTGTTGTCAACAATATAGTCGCTCAAAAGGTCGAGACGTTTAAAACGTCATATAGATCGGTTCAGTCAAACCGCCATAAATATGGTTACAGTCATCCCGCCAATGGTATCCATATCCAAGCATTATAAGTATTCAAAAATATGGAACACATTAGAAAAATAAACTTTACGGCTTTATATATTAAATATTATTTCTCACGTCAACATTTCACAAAATCAAATGGATAGAAACTTCTGCTGTCCTTTTCATTTTAAGCATGACGTCTATGACGCAATTTCTATGTAGCGGTGCACACATTCAGTTCGCTCGTACGGTTTTGCCTCCAGAAGTCCAGTTAGCCATCGTGCGGTGCGGAAGAACGTGGTGCTGATTAATTGTCGAAAAGTATCCCGTATGTTTATGGAACATACGTCATGACGACTTAAACGATAGAATTGACTTTGTACAATCTCTGCATGTACCCAATAGCATCGCTTTCTTTTCTTTCATTCTTTTGACAAAAGAATTGCTAATAGAAATTTGTCATCTCCATTCTTTTTTTAAATATTTTTAATTTCGTAAGCGTTCTTCGATACAATCGCCACAAGCTCTGGCATACGACTGGAGAGCGTAGAAACCGAATACAATCAATCGCCTGTATGCGGCACTCGTCCGATCGGGTTTCCGAATTGGAGAATCGGATCAGGTACCTGACATGTGCGGCCACCCTTACATGCTAGTTTATTTTTCTAATTTGTTCCATATTTTTGAACACTTATAATGCTTGGATACCATTGGTGGGATGACTGTAACCATATTTATGGCGGTTTGACTGAACCGATCTATATGACATTTTAAACGTCTCGACCTTTTGAGCAAATACATTGTTGACAACAATAAGGAAACTTTGTTTGTACCGATATTATTGACTTTTTGGTTGCGTCTATTTATTTGAATACCCTGAGTGTCACTAACTATTTGACGCTGACTGTACAGTCAGCGTCAAATAGTTAGTGACACTCAGGATATTCAAATAAATAGACGCAACCAAAAAGTCAATAATATCGGTACAAACTAAGTTGTCTTATTGTTGTCAACAATATAGTCGCTCAAAAGGTCGAGACGTTTAAAACGTCATATAGATCGGTTCAGTCAAACCGCCATAAATATGGTTACAGTCATCCCGCCAATGGTATCCATATCCAAGCATTATAAGTATTCAAAAATATGGAACACATTAGAAAAATAAACTTTACGGCTTTATATATTAAATATTATTTCTCACGTCAACATTTCACAAAATCAAATGGATAGAAACTTCTGCTGTCCTTTTCATTTTAAGCATGACGTCTATGACGCAATTTCTATGTAGCGGTGCACACATTCAGTTCGCTCGTACGGTTTTGCCTCCAGAAGTCCAGTTAGCCATCGTGCGGTGCGGAAGAACGTGGTGCTGATTAATTGTCGAAAAGTATCCCGTATGTTTATGGAACATACGTCATGACGACTTAAACGATAGAATTGACTTTGTACAATCTCTGCATGTACAGTCAGCGTCAAATAGTTAGTGACACTCAGGGTATTCAAATAAATAGACGCAACCAAAAAGTCAATAATATCGGTACAAACAAAGTTTCCTTATTGTTGTCAACAATGTATTTGCTCAAAAGGTCGAGACGTTTAAAATGTCATATAGATCGGTTCAGTCAAACCGCCATAAATATGGTTACAGTCATCCCACCAATGGTATCCAAGCATTATAAGTGTTCAAAAATATGGAACACATTAGAAAAATAAACTAGCATGTAAGGGTAGCCGCACATGTCAGGTACCTGATCCGATTCTCCAATTCGGAAACCCGATCGGACGAGTGCCGTATACAGGCGATTGATTGTATTCGGTTTCTACGCTTTCCAGTCGTGTGCGATGACGAATTTCTATTAGCAATTCTTTTGTCAAAAGAATGAAAGAAAAGAAAGCGATGCTATTGGGTATATGCAGAGATTGTACGAAGTCAATTCTATCGTTTAAGTCGTCATGACGTATGTTCCATAAACATACGGGATACTTTTCGACAATTAATCAGCACCACGTTCTTCCGCCCCGCACGATGGCTAACTGGACTTCTGGAGACAAAACTGTACGAGCGAACTGAATGTGTGCACCGCTACATAGAAATTGCGTCATAGACGTCATGCTTAAAATGAAAAGGACAGCAGAAGTTTCTATCCATTTGATTTTGTGAAATGTTGACGTGAGAAATAATATTTAATATATAAAGCCGTAAAGTTTATTTTTCTAAAGTGTTCCATATTTTTGAATACTTATAATGCTTGGATACCATTGGCGGGATGACTGTAACCATATTTATGGCGGTTTGACTGAACCGATCTATATGACGTTTTAAACGTCTCGACCTTTTGAGTGACTATATTGTTGACAACAATAAGACAACTTAGTTTGTACCGATATTATTGACTTTTTGGTTGCGTCTATTTATTTGAATACCCTGAGTGTCACTAACTATTTGACGCTGACTGTACCCAATAGCATCGCTTTCTTTTCTTTCATTCTTTTGACAAAAGAATTGCTAATAGAAATTTGTCATCTCCATTCTTTTTTTAAATATTTTTAATTTCGTAAGCGTTCTTCGATACAATCGCCACAAGCTCTGGCATACGACTGGAGAGCGTAGAAACCGAATACAATCAATCGCCTGTATGCGGCACTCGTCCGATCGGGTTTCCGAATTGGAGAATCGGATCAGGTACCTGACATGTGCGGCCACCCTTACATGCTAGTTTATTTTTCTAATTTGTTCCATATTTTTGAACACTTATAATGCTTGGATACCATTGGTGGGATGACTGTAACCATATTTATGGCGGTTTGACTGAACCGATCTATATGACATTTTAAACGTCTCGACCTTTTGAGCAAATACATTGTTGACAACAATAAGGAAACTTTGTTTGTACCGATATTATTGACTTTTTGGTTGCGTCTATTTATTTGAATACCCTGAGTGTCACTAACTATTTGACGCTGACTGTACCTACCTACCTATGTATTAACCTCTCTAAGTACATAGTATTCTCGCAAAATTACACCTAAACCGCAAATAAAAACTTATTACGTAAGTACATAGCTAGGTAGATGAAAGTAACATTCGGAAGTTTTCAAATAGTATTATTCTCAGTCTTATGAATGAACGCGTAGTATTGTGTCACTGGTCTTAGCGCCATCGAGCGGGTAAAAGCTTAACTATACAACTTCCGTCGGTAGTGCTCGCCTGCATGCGCTTTCTGCTGCTTCCGTGACCAAGGTTTGCTGATAAGGATAATTAAGAATGGTGAAAGATTCGTGGGTATGAATACACAATCACCAACACGCAACATTTAGGACTGTGATTTGTAATGGTAATTGTTTCGCCATCTAGCGGTGAACAGTCGAACTCTTGGCGAATAATTCCGAATGTCACTCAATACTTCCGAATGCTACGCGAATAATACGACGGGAATACTTCGGAATATTACTCTCCGGCAACGCTAATCTTGACAGACATTGGTCCCAATTCCCTTGTTCACAAACTAAACTAAATTTAAGTTCAGTGCATCTTTCTCTTTCTATTTCATTAAGAAAAGGACAGAAGATAAATTTTAGTTTAGTCCTGTCAAATTAATCAGCGCTTGACGTAAATTGACGTAATTTTAGTAGGCAAGTTTTTAATCACGTCTAAACTTAGGTTTATTTACACACACGTATTTACATTATTTAAAAAACTATCAGACTTAAAATAATAATATGTACAATTACATAAAAAGGGGGGGGGGGGGTAATAATTATAGGGCATCAGCTGCCAGCCTTTTGGGCACTTTTCCTATTGTCAGCGATGCGGACGGATTTTTTGATGGCCTATGATTTATTCCCCCCCGTCTAAACTTGTATGGAGTAGTGACAGGCGCTGATTAATTTGACAGGACTAAACTAAAATTTATCTTCTGTCCTTATCGTAATGAAATAGAAAGAAAAAGATGCACTGTACTTAAATTTAGTTTAGTTTGTGAACAAGGGAATCGGCACCAATGTCTTTAAATTTGGTGGTTCACTATGCCTATGTCAATTTAAGCTCAAAATGTACCTACTCTGTTACGTTGTTCTAAGATCTAAACTAACGTCTTTAATAAATAGCAATAGGCTAGTAGGTAATTGCAAGACTTGCGAGACTCTTGCTGCAAGACCGAGACCAAGACCAAGACTGAGAGCGCAATACCAAGACCAAGACCAGGTTTATTGACGCAAGACCAAGACTGAGAGCGCAATACTAAGACCAAGACCAGGTTTATTGATGCAAGACCAAGACTGAGAGCGCAATACCAAGACCAAGACCAGGTTTATTGACGCAAGACCAAGACTGAGAGCGCAATACTAAGACCAAGACCAGGTTTATTGACGCAAGACCAAGACTGAGAGCGCAATACCAAGACCAAGACCAGGTTTATTGACGCAAGACCAAGACTGAGAGCGCAATACTAAGACCAAGACCAGGTTTATTGACGCAAGACCAAGACTGAGAGCGCAATACCAAGACCAAGACCAGGTTTATTGACGCAAGACCAAGACTGAGAGCGCAATACCAAGACCAAGACCAGGTTTATTGACGCAAGACCAAGACTGAGAGCGCAATACCAAGACCAAGACCAGGTTTATTGACGCAAGACCAAGACTGAGACTGGCTAAGTCTCGTCTTGGTCTTGCATTTGGGCAACACTAATCTAAACGTTATTTACATTTGAACTTGTTTGAAACAAGAACTAAAGACCCACCGCGGATGGCACTTTTTCTTACAAATGCACTTTGTACAGTAAAAAATCATCATTGATAAAAACTACTTCATGTTCTTTCAACCAGTGTTCGGTCAAACATAACACCTGAACATCATAGTTCTCCATAAATAAACTTAACTCTAGCTCTTAGTCGGACAGACCCTGCATATTTTGATGTACAACATTTAACATAATGTGGCTTATTCGTTGTCGCTCCTAGTAGTTTAAACTACAAGGGGTATAAAAAGTGGAGTTAGTACCACTACTAACAGTAACCAACACGGTACACTACAAGTACCAGTGTTACTGTGTATATTGTATGCTAAACGATTAGCAATTTGTCTCCTACAACTAGGTGGCAAGTACATAGTATAATTTGTCAGTTTGTAATCAGTAATAAATTGATTACAATCAAAATATAAAATAGCGTCACTGTGACGACAAGTTCTATTATAAATTAACATATTTAAATTATAGATGTGCCTATTTTGCTCATTAGAGAAATATTGAGAATAAGGCAAGGCACAGAAAATAAATTTACAATTATTGGTCTCATTGAGATGTAACATCAAATGGAAACATTCAGCTATGTCCTTTTTCCTTACAGTTAAACTATCCCCATATAATAATATAACAGTAGAACTGGGGTTTATTTTTGTCAATATGATTTATGAATTAACTGGCTAATACTGGCACCGGGTAAACAATTATTAATTACATGTTGTTGCGAACATTGATTAAATAGACTTCCAAGTAAGAAAATACATAAGTTGTGTTAGTCAAATTATTCATTTTTAACCGACTTCGAAAAAGGAGGAGGTTCCTATCTTTGTTTTTTTTAATGTATGTCCGCCGATTTCTCCGTCATTTGTGGACCAATTTTTAAAATTCTTTTTTTGTTTGAAAGGGTATGCTCTCAAATTGGTCCCATATACATTTTATTAACTTTGCTTGGGTAGTTTTTGAGTTAGCTACAAAATACGTATTTTTTTCTCACTTAGTATGTAGATGATATGATAAGTTCCTGTCACTGGTAGCAGGTAGTGGTATTCGAATGTGTGTGGGGTAGGTACCACAACTAAAAAGTGAAAAATAAAAACATTTTCCAAAAAAAAAAACAACCGACTTCGATGAACAATCGTCTTTTTTTCGATGTCGGTTGTTTTTTTTTTTGTAAAAAGTTTTTATTGACATCCATACAGGTACCTACTGGCTGAGCCACTGAGGGTATAGGTGTAACCAGTTGAGGCTGGGGCTCATGGGTGCAGGCACAGCTAAAAGAGAGGTTATTTGTCAAAGACTCATACCTCTCTGCAAGCGCTGACTCAGGTCTTGTTGAGAAGCCTCATATTTACTAAAGATATCCTTTAGAGCATATTCCTTAAAAAACAATTCATCCTGTAGGTGCTGAGTGTCAGTATTACATAATTGTAATTAATTATTACACTTCTTTAATTCTTGAATTAAATTTAGATTTTTTTGCCTAAGTTTTGTATTTAATTTGTTAATTTTTTGGCGTTCTAATGATTTTTGAATTTTTCTAATTAATCTTTTAATTTAAATATATTTTTTAAACTTATTATGTCTAGTAAATAAATTTCATTTAGTGATATTATCAGTTAAGTCTATTGTTACAACTGGCTCAACACATGTGGGTCCAGACCCGCTACCAACCAACTCATCATAAAGACTGCAGGTGATCGCAGTCTCTTCACTGGCTTTTAGAGATTCCAAACGGGTTTTTGTGTTGTGGGCCCTACTTAATTCCAGTTCCAATTCAGATATCCGTCTCAAAGCCAGGTCGTGGGTGTCACTACATTGCTGGAAATTTGACACAAGTTGACGGAGGTGTTGATACTGGTCAATTATGTCCATATGCTGAATATGTAATTCGGTCAACTGGTTCTTAAGCTCAGTGTTCTAGTTATTAATATATTGTACTTCCACCTCGCTGTCATCCCTTTCCTGTAGCAGCTGATCGCACTGGTTTTTACTAAATTCCAACTCTTTCTTTCTTTCTTTTTTTTTTTCTCTCTGGTTTTTATTACACGATTGACGATTTTCTTAATGATGATTTACTAATTGACATACTATTACCCTAATTGACATAATTATTGGTTCGCTTACTTAGTCTTATTTTATATTTTTTTATTGCTATGACCACACTGACATTTTTTATTTAATTCTTTGTAATTCCAATGATCTGCATATTTCTATTTTTTATTTATTTATTTGGAATTGTAAACCTTTGCATGCCCACGTGACGGTAAAATATGGAGAACTTTATTATAAAAACACCTACGTACTATACCCATTTTTGCAAAGAAATAAATGATTTGATTTGATTTTGATTTCAATGTAGCCTTCAGTTTTTCCTCCAAGGATGCAGCTCTACGGGTCAACATATTGACAAGCCAACCCTAGAGGCAGCCTGGAATGAAAGAAGAGAAAGCTAAGTGAGTAAAAGGAATAAGAGAGTGGGATAGGATGTGGATAGTAAGTACTAGAATGAAGGGACTATTGGGAGTATAAATATATTATTTAGAATTGAAAGAAAAAAAAAATCTAAAAGTTTCCTGCGGATGTCCTGCAGGGTTCTGTTTACAGCTTCCAGTACTTTCCTATTTGCCATAATGCATTAATCCCATACGATGAAGCACAATCCCTAAAGCACACATCCCTTGTGACTGTTGCGTGACACCCCAGAAACAGGCGTTTCGTTGCTCTCTAAATTGATGGGAATTTTAAACATGGCGTGCGCTGTTTTGTCCCCAGGAAGCAGTGTAACAGCGATCCACACACAGATTCTAAAATCGCTAGGACAAATCTGCTGTCAAAATCTGTAAAAAAACATTTTATTCCTATAGTCTTTAGCTCTAAAATGATCTGAACACAACCTTGAATGTTTTGTGACTGTAAAGTACGGGATCCCTTCTTTTCGCATAATGTTCTTTGTCCTAATATACTTCGGCATAACGATTTTGGCACAATTTGTTTTGGCATAATAATACTTCGGCATAATTTTTTTAGGCATACATTTTATGTTGGCATAATCATCTTAAAGACTAATTTGTTTTGGCATAAATTTTATTCGCATAACGTTAGTAGGCCTAATGACTCTTAGCATAATAATATTTAGGCATACAATTAATAGAAATGAGGGAAACAAATTTGAGTTATTTTTACGTACTTATTTTGGATTTTCATGCAAATCATTTATAAAATAAAATAAAATAAATAATTAAAGTATTGTCTTAAAATCATTATGTTGTGCTACAAAAGTTAGTGACAGAACCGAATCGCTGCAAAACCGATTCCACGTAGTCTTGTCTGCCCTACCCCTAGAGTGTAATTTAAAATCGCGTAGGCGTGTAGGGGCGAGGCGGCCCGCGGGCTGAGGAGGAGGCGGCTGGGAGCGAACCGCCGCGCCGGAGGTTGGCCGGCGGAGCCGGCCAGCAAGCCGAAGGTGCGGTGGTGAGCGAAAGCCGTCTGCGACGATTAGCACGCGTGGGGCCGCCGGAGGCCCGCAGCGCCGGAGCCGTGACAGAAAGCATGCCTGCTTGCATGCTGCATGCTTGCTTGCATGCTGCATGCTTGCTTGCATGTTGCATGCTTGCTTGCATGCCTGTTGTATGCTTGTTTACATGTTGCATGCTTGCTGCATGCATGGTATATGCTTGTTTGCATGTTTATTACAGCGAAAAAAACTTATGCTTGTGAATGTTATGCTTAATAAAGTTATGCTTTAGAATGTTATGCTTAATCATTATTATGATTAGAGAAATTATGCGTAAGCTGTTATGCGTAATTGAATTATGCGAAAATATAATTATGCCAAACAAAATTATGCTAAGTTATATTAGGTCTTAAAATTTTATGCAAATGGATAGGGAACCGTAAAGTACTTGAAAAAATACAAAAAAAGAGAACAAAAGAAAGAAGAGAAAAAAAAACATGTTTTCACAATTTTTCATCATGGGTATCGTTTTCATGGTTTTCAAGGGTGCAAAAGCCGATAGTGAGGTCAAAATGAAAATCCAAGATGGCGGCTCTGTTTTTTTTTTTTAATTTTTCGTCATGGGCATCGTTTTCATGGTTTTCGAGGGTGTTAGAGCGGATAGTGGGGTCGAAATATAAATCCAAGATGGTGGCTCTGATTTTTTTTAGATTTTTCGTCTTGGTTATCGTTTTCATGGTTTTCGAGGGTGTTAAATTTTATTTTATTTATTTATTTATTATTATTATTTTTTTTTTTTTTTAATACTTAAGAATTATGTTAGTATTCAAATAAACATATAATATGCATGTCGTTTTCATAGTTTTCGAGGGCGTTAACGCCGATATGAGGTCAAAATGTAAATGCAAGATGGCGACTGCAAAAATTTTGTTTGTCCCACGACCGCACACGTTTTTCTTTATGAAATGTCTATTTTCGCTTAAATCTTTCTTTTTCTCTTAGTCATGGTATAAAGTATAGTATGCAACTCTTGAATAAAACGGATTTATATCGAGGGTCATGAATCACTCGCGTCGCTCAGGATTCTAACATTTGAATCACTTGCTTCGCTCAGGATTCTAACAATTGAATCACTCGCTATGCTCGTGACTCAATCATCATGAATCACTCCCTACGGTCGTGATTCAATCGTTAGAATCCTTCACTTGCTCGTAATTCATCTATGGCCCTCGCTTTAAATCCATCCTTTATTCACTAATTGTATAACATACTATTATGCTGTAGAAACACATTTTGTGTAACCACTCTGACAATTTTGATTCAAAAACACTACCCTGCAGCACTTTAAATTCGTCTGGTAGGGTATTAATGTACACATATTGAACACATTTATCTTTTAAATATCTTTATGACTAGTTGGATGATATATAAGAGGCTGCGAAACCTAGCCCTTTTCTGTCTTGGTATAACCTTGGTATGTTGCTTAAAATAATGCAAGTGTGTCTTTGTAAAAATGCCGATATCTCTAATATACATACAGGGCAGCGGAAGAATTTTCAATTTTCGAAAGAGGGGTTTACAGCTATCTAAGAACCATGCCCTGTTTAACCATTCGTATGTCGGAACGTGGATCCACGCGAGACACAATGGTTTTTTAATTGTTTCTGTAATTACGATATTCGAGAGATTAACACCCGGATGCAGCGTTTTTGGAGCTTAAAAACTCTGTCAGCATCGGTCGAGTTACCCCACATAATTAGTCCATAGCTCAGAACAGATGACACGTAACCATGGTAAGCCGCAAGAGCAGCTTCTACAGACACATTTTGTCTCAGCTTTTTTAAAGCAAACACGAACCCATCTAATTTCTGACCTATATGCTCTACATAGCTTTTCGAATTCGGTTTTTTGTCAACATGAATTCCTAAAAAAATTAATTTATCCACTTGTTGTACCTTTTCACCATTATACATGTCGGATCCGCTCATTAGTACGGACACGAAACGAATCGCAAGCGCGCCACTGGCGACATCAAGTGATCACCCACACCAAAAGCGCGCTTCTACAGAGTCGTGATGTTTTAAGGCCACGGCGAGGAGAAAATTCAGCCTCTGGTCGCATCGGAGTTAAGACGTCGCGGAACTGTTCTCGATTCGTGGTGCTCAGTTATTGTTAGTTGTAATTTGTGATCATTGTGTTAATTAGTGATTTTAATAAACGCCGTCGCACCCAGTATTTGTATAATTTAGCTAGTGTGATTCATTTGATAGTAAATTATAATGTGATCTGAATTGCAAACTGTTTTTCTATTGCGCATTAACCAACACTACCCACACTACGCCCACAGTAGTTAAAATATCGCTGATAATAACGAAGGTCACATACCCGTCTCCGACATCATAAGTGGGATTCGTGTTGGTTCAGGCGCATAATGAAAACGCTGAAAATGACTGTTGGCGTGCCGTGTTTGAACATTAAAATAAAAACATGCAAGCGCTTATGCGTGATCAAGGTGCGCGACAGCCAAGCCAAGCCGATTGACAGCAGAGGAAGATCTATGACGTCTTCAGTAACGAGAGTCAGATAACGAGAGTCACATAACTGTCTCCGACATACAGAATATCCAAACCTTAAGGTTTGTTATTATAAGAGTTAAATTCAATTAATTTTGTCTTGCTGACATTTTATGACAACTGTAATATCATCTGCAAAAAATATTATTTCTGTAAGGTAGCCTCTGGAAGATCATTTATATAAAGTAAGAAAAGTAAAGGACCGAGAATGCTTCCCTGAGGTACGTCACACTTATTTACTACCACTATTGATTAGAATTTATCTTTGGAATAAATTCTGTCACTTTCCTTTACAACTCAGGAAATCTCGGTACACTGCTGCTTGTTTCTTAGATAACTAGATTTCTATTCTTAAGCTTTTACTCTTATACTGTAGAACTCTAATTTGTTAAGTAGTTTATCATGGTTAACCAAATCAAAGGCCTTACTTATATCTAAAAAGAGGGACACCGCAGGATTGCCATTGTTAATACTTTCTGTTACAAGTTTAATAATAAGATTGCAAGAGCAGTTGAACTACCTTTACGGAAACCAAACTGCTCTTTGCATAGTATGTCATGCGTACCGAGAAAATTATTTAACCTAATGCCAATGCCTATGCTAATTAAATTAGCATTGCCCTCTCAAAGATTTTTGATATAACGGGTACTATCGTGATAGGCCGATAATTATTAAGATCAGACTTTTTTCCATTTTAAATAGTGGTTTCACAACAGACATCTTAAGCTGGTCAGGAAACACACCTTCCAAAAAAGATAAGTTTATAATATGTGCTAGTGGATGACTTATTCAACTACCACAAGCTTTCAAGACCTTAGCAAATATTGTCTTTGGTCTGTGGTCTTGACATCAACCAATGAACCAGTGTTATATTTAAGCTGTGAACAACAATGTCAAACTTTTTTTGGATTGAATACGAGGCTTTTGGCTACTTTTGTATTGTGTGTATTTTATGTCTAGTTTTTAAAAATGTGCGTTTTGTTTGTGCAGAATAAACAAGATTTCTTTCTTTTCAAATAGCGTGATAGTTCCTTACAGTTAGAACAGACAAACATTCTAAAAACTATATTTTGGCATAAGAATCGATCCCAGACCTCGTAGCAATAACTTTTTTCAAAAATATTCACTTCACACACACACTTCGTTACGATTTTATTAGATGTATTATATATACGAGTTTTTATTTTTTATACACATAATAAAAAAATAAAAACTTGTATTACAAAATGTAAAAAAAAAAGAAATACAAAAAAAAATCGTAGTTGGGAATCGAACTTATAATCCCATGTTTGGAAAGCAATCGTCCAACCGCTGAGTTAATTGCTTCGTTGTTTACCTAAAATAGCCGTTCCTATATATTTCATGATTGACTGCTTAGTTCCATAAAGGTATAGCGTGATGATAATCATTTAAAAGGTTAAATCGATAACCATCTACAATACCCTAATCTATGGCGCGTTTGTTCCAAAAATACGAACATAATATAATATTGCTCATTCCCCATAGTCAATAGCGTGATAGTTTATACCCTACAGTTTGACAAGACGTATAGGGAATACCTATGCAAAATTTTAACAGAATCTATCCGGTAGAATTTGCGTCATGCTAGAACATACAAATACGACATAATATAATATTGGTCATTCAACATAGCAAATAGCGTGATAATTTATTTTATACCTAATAACTTGACCAGACACACAGGGAATATACACAACAATAACAGAATATGGCCACTAGAATTTGCGTCATGTTGGAACATTCATGCAGAAAAAAATATTTTCGGCATTAGAATCAATCCCAGACCTCGTAGCAATTACTTTTTTTCAAAAATATTCAATGTACAGTATTGACTTTGCAACGATTTTATTATATGTATAAGTGCTGTTCAAATAATTTCATGAGGCACCTTTTTTTTTTTTTTTTTTTTTCTGGGTGGGAAATTATCAAATAACTTCTCCCGCTCTGGGTGGAGCGGGAGGGCGTGTCAGACTCTTACTGACTAAAACCCACCCGTGTTCCTTCCTATGCCATGTTGCCGGGGGCCACGATTTCCCTATCGGTTTTCTTCGAACCCCCGGCATTGGCATTGGCCCTAGCGGACCCCGTCAATTCTGCTGACATCTCTTTGAGGCGCGCGTGGAACACAACGCGCCGTCGACCAGGGCTTGGTCCTTATCGGACGGCGAGCTACCCATTGCTCACCGTCCGCAAGCCCGCGCCTACGGTGGCCGGAAATCTTCCTGCGATTCCCGACGCCCAGGGCGTCTCCTGCTGCGGCGGTTAGGGGCGCGAGGGCGCGAAATTTGCCTCTCCCTCACGCGCTCCGTCTCCTCCTTCGCGAGCATTACTGCTTCGCAGAAAGAGGTGACGGCCTCCCATTTCCTCTCGCTCCGTAGCATGGCCCGAATCAGGGCCGGACGCGAGAGATCACCGCCGCCGATCGCATCCACGAGGACACGGCGATGCCCTGCCCAAGCCGGGCAGACCTCCACCGTATGCTCCACCGTGTCCTCCGGGCGATCCACACAGTGACGACACCCGGGCGTTTCCTCCCGCTTTATCCTGAACAGGTACCTCCCGAAACAGCCGTGTCCGGTGAGTACCTGCGTCAGGCGGAAGGTGAGGACGCCGTGGCGCCTCTCTAGCCACTCCTCAAAGAGGGGTCTTATCGCCTCAATTGTGGCGTGCCCAGCGCTGGGTTGCGACAATCGCAGTCTCCATTCCGCCATGAGATCCCGCCGGAGCTCTGTCCGCTGTGCCGCGACTTCTTGCGGCATCGGAGTTAAGCCCCGGCGCTTCGCCTCCTCGCGCCACTCCCAGATGTGCGCGAGGACCTTTGCCTCCAGATCCCATGGCGGTACTCCGGCAAGGAGGCTCGCCGCCTCGCAGGAGACCGTGCGGTATCCTCGGGCCAGCCGGATGGCCATGACCCTTTGGGACGCGTTCAGCCGGCGGCCTGGCTGCCGCCTCAATGAAGGCGCCCACACCGGCGCCCCGTAAAGGGCCATGGACCGCACGATCCCCGCGTAGAGCCTCCGGCAGGAGGCGTTTGGACCTCCCAGATTGGGCAGGAGCCGCTTCAAGGCAGCCCCGGCCCGGTCCAGTCTGGGAGCCAAACGTCGGAAATGCTCCACGAAGTTCCACCGGCTATCGAGGACGAGTCCCAGATATTTCATCGTCGACTCGACGCCGATGTGAACCCCTCCCGCCAATACCTGGGAACCCGACGGTGGCGCACTACGAGGACCATAGAAACCCATGGCCTCGGACTTGTGCAGGGCCACCTCGAGTCCCAGCTGCCGGATTCTGTCGACGATTGTCGCAACCCCGCGTGTCGCTAAGTCGGCCGCCGCCTGGTACGACCTCCCCTGCGCCAGGACCAGCGTGTCGTCAGCGTAACAAACGACGCTGACGCCAGTAGGGAGGTCGGCGCGCAGCACCCAGTCGTATCCGATGTCCCACAGATGCGGCCCCAGGACCGATCCCTGTGGGACACCGCACGACATCTCTCGCCGGTTCCACTCTCCTTGGTGACCGGGGTAGATGACAGCCCTGTCTGTCAAATAGGCCTCGACCACACGACAGAGGTAGGTCGGCATCCGGTGATACCGAAGTGCCTCCCTGATGCAACTCCAGGGCAGGGTGTTAAAGGCATTGGCGATGTCTAGAGACACCGCCAAGACGACCCCACCCCGGGCCACAGCATCCCCTGTCGTGAGGGCCCGCACGCGCATGATGGCGTCCACCGTAGAGCGCCCCCTGCGGAAACCGAACTGGCCGTCCGCCAGATCCGGCCCCACTCGCACCAGCTGCCCGACGAGGCGGTCTGCAATGACTCTTTCAAAGAGCTTGCCCACCTCGTCGAGCAGCACAATGGGCCGATAGGCGGACGGAGAGTCCGCTGGGCGCCCCGGCTTCCTGATGAGGACCAGTTTCCCAGTCTTCCAGCAAAGTGGGAACTGGCCCCTCTCCATGCATGCGCTTAGGAGCCCTCTCAGTCGAGGCCCGAGAGTCCCCATGGCCAGGACCCAGACCCTTCCGGGTATGCCGTCGGGTCCTGGGGCGGTATTCCTCGCACTCATCCTGCGTACCGCCACTCTCATCTCTACCTCGGTCACCTCCGGAGCATCGTCGTCGTCGTCGGCGGTGTGGTCCGCATCGGGCACCGCAATGGGCGGAGCCATGGGCGGGGGCGTATGTTCCCCTCTTGAAGGGAACAGAGCGCTCACCACGTCCTCCACAAGCTGGGGCCGGAGACTCTGCGTCAGCGGGGGAGCCCATGGGCGGAGTTTCTCCCGCACCATCTTATATGGGCGTCCCCACGGGTCTCTGTTCAGAGTCTCCAGCAACTCCTCGCGGGCCAGTGCCCTGGCCCGCAGGATCTCCGCTTGGAGGGCGGTCTTCGCCGCTCTGTACCCCTCGTACAGCTCCGCCTGAATGGCTTCCGTATCCGGAGGACGGATACGGAGCCTGCGGTGCCTGGCGTACCGGCGTCGCGCAGCAACGCACGCCCTGCGTAGAGCTTCCAGCTCTTGCGACCACCAGTACACCTGGCGCGAAGCGCGTCCAGGGTGGACTCGGGGCATTGCCACGTCACATATATTGGACATGGCCTCCCGGAACCACTCCGCCTCGTCGTTAATGTCGGCAGGCCTGTCCGGTGATGACACCCAGGCCTGCACGATCGAGGCTTCCAGGAGGAGCTCCCGGTCCAGCCGCTTCAGCGCCCACCGCGGACCACTCGGGGCCTGTCGGACCGGCGCGCTCGAGGTCTGGGTGGAGACGTCAAACCGGATGTACCGGTGGTCGGAATAGGTCTCCACCTCCTCTATGACGCGCCAGTCGATTACACGCGGCGACAGAGCGGGGCTGGCGAACGAGATGTCCACCACTGATTCACCCCGCATCCGCACACACGTGGGGACAGAACCCCGGTTTAGGACGACCAGGCCTGTCTCCAGAGCCCAGTCCTCCACCATCCTGCCCCGTGTGTCCGTAAAGCGGGAACCCCAAGCCAGATTTTTGGCGTTGAAGTCCCCGAGGACGAACACGGGGAGGGAACCGAACCCGACGACGACGACTCTCAACTCCACAAGGGAGTTGTGGAACTCGGCGAGAGTTCGGTTCGGGGAGAAGTATACCCCTACCACGACAATCTCCCCGAACCGTGCTGCCACGCAGCCCCGTCCTCTCTTGACAGACTCGAGGGACGGGGTACCAGCGGCGGCCGACGAAATGAGGGTCACTGAGCCGCTCAGGTCCTCCACCCAGTCATCCCTGGGCGGGACAAAGTACGGCTCAGCGACCACGGCGATGTTAATCGACCACTGCGCCATGCTCTGGAGCAACAGATCCTGAGCGGCGGCGCAGTGGTTGATGTTCGCCTGGAGGAGGCGTAATGGGGCCGTTATTGGCACTCCATTTCAACCCCCTCCCTAGCCCCCTGTGAGGGCACCGCCGCGGCGGCAACGGCGGCGACGACGACAGTGGAGGCGGCAGCGGCGGCGGCAGTAGTGGCGGCGGCTGCGGCGGTGACGGCGGTGGCGGAGGGCTTGCCCTTGCCTCTGGCCTTGGCGGGTGGAGCGCAGGCCTTGCTCCCAGCCCGGTGATCGGCCGGCTTGCCAGCCGCCGCACATACGACGCAGTGCGGCGCGGCGTTGCACGAGCCGGCCTTATGACCGGGCTGACCACAGCGGAAGCAGTGGTCGCTGCGGTCCACCTCCGAGGTGTCATGAGGCACCTGCGTTATCACTATCTTGATGTTTTGTTCAAGTAATGTTCAACATGGTAATGATATAACAAATAAACTACAATAATAATCTCGAGTGTCAGTGCTCAGGTACTCATCAAAATAAAAGAGAAGAAACACACTGTTCTACTTAGTCATCTCTTTACATTACTCGTATGGTTCTTTACAAAAGAGTTTTGAATCACTTTGATTTTGTATGAAAAAATTCAACTATAAAATATACCTTATCGTTTAATGTTCATTCATTACACAATACGTTACTTACACAACCATTATTGGCTGCAATCGTACTCGGGTATGTACCTACTTTGACACCTATCGCCAAACAACCATTATATCGATGTTGTAAACATTATGCAAGTTCAACAATAAGTTTATATCTCAACCGTGGAGTCGCAGATCATAGAACAGTCAAAAGCCAGTCGTGAATCAGTCGCCCACCATGTCGGACGCGGAGAATATATTACGCAAAGTTCTCGACAAAATCATAGATCAATTACAATACAAACATGCAAAAATATCATTGAAGGAACTGACAAGTGGTGGAGCTAACTACACGTCTGCTCTATTTTCCATAAATGTCTCAGCAACAGACCAAGACACCTTGAAACTCTTCGCGAAAGTGGCTAATGTCAGTGGAATGTTTCGCAAAGTAATGAACATAGATTTCTTGTTCAAAACTGAACAGTTTGTGTACTCTGACCTTGTTAAAGTGTACGAGAAGATTCAAGACAAAAACCAGCTCAGTCCGGAGCATCGGTTCGAGTTCCCCAAGTTCTTCGGAGGTGAGTCAGCTGAAGGTGAAGAGACAGTGGTTATGGAGGACCTGACGGCGAAGGGTTTCGGCACTTACAGCAGGTTCAAGTCCATAGACTGGGAGCATGCCGCCTGCGCGGTAGAATACTTAGCCAGATTCCACGCTTTATCTTTTGCGTACCAAAAAGAAGATCCTGAAAATTTCATCAAAGATGCTGAGCAAGTAAAAACACAGAAAAGGGATGATTTGGACAACCCTAGTTTCAAGGAAACTTGGAAGAAAATGATTGCATCAGCTGTTAACGTCGCTAAGGAAGAACACAAGGAGAGATTGGCAAAGTTACTGGAAGCGGAAAATAGTCGTGATGAGTTCTACAAGTTCAAGGCTCCATTGAGTACTACTGTGCTGTGTCACGGTGACTACAGAGTCAGCAATTTGTTGTTCAGAGGACTGGTATGTTTTTTTTGTAACTACTTAGTAAATACGAATAAAAACAGTAACTATTTGGTAAAAAATTGGTAGTACAGTCGACCGCACATAGTCTGTGGTAATACTTTGACATTGAGTGTAGTACGGAGTTTTAATAGAACAGAGACGAGACGCCAGTTTAACTGTCAAGGTGAATTTAATATCGTGCTCGTAGTAAATTTGATATTACTGTACTTAGTTACAGCACGAAGTGTTTAATCATTTCGTAATATCCTTGTTGAGTACATTAATCAAGCTGCTGACTATAAAATGGCGGTTATTGTCCCCAAAACCTTGAATCTGTGTCATTGATGTTATATCTAAAATGAAATCAGTGATGCAGATTTGCTTTACGGACCACATCGTTCGTCCTTGTACTTAGTGCTTTCACTAAATTAATATTACGGTAAAATTATGCTTATTATTTTTTATAGATCAGCTTATTAGTAATCTGTGGTATAAAGTGTCTGAGGCGACCGAAGCTTGGGACCTTGACTTCATGACCCTGCCTGATAATCAAATAGTTTTGTTCCTTTTATCTTTTTCCTGCATCAATTAAGTCACAACTACAACCTGTATACGAATTGTATTCCTTACAGTTTTCGGTCATTGTGCCGTAAAGGTGATCCCTCACCAGGAGTATTCGCCTATAATGAGAGTTCAGAGTCGAGCATTACATCCGTGAGGGAGGAGAACCGAGCATTACCGTGCGCAATCTGAAATGTTACATTACAGGCGAAAGCTCGTCAGTCAGGGAGGCGTTATGCTCAAAATCGAATCTGTAACGTTACATTAATTTCACGTTATCACACTTATTTATAATCTAGTAGACTCACTATTATCTAAGTAAGATGCTACCTTGTAATTATATGTTCATCTACCTGGGTGTACTTCTAGGTATCTACTAAACATACAAAATATTTTCCAGAACTTGCGTTTTCCCCCTCAATATTCTTGTTTTTGTTTATTACTTAGTAACCCCTAAGACTATTATTAACGGTTCCTGTTTATAAAGACTTCCTGCTTAAAACGTGTTTATTATATTTTATTCTATGTACAAAATGCTATGTAAATGATTCAGCTATTTAGATTAATTGTATGCTTGTCTCGAATAGTTACGTTGTATGTTCAAGACAGTAGATTGTTAAAGCATGATATATGATGCAATATTTATCAATTAGGTTTTTTTTTGCCAGAACGGGAAGTTCTTGGCCTACAGCTCACCTGATGGTTGTGATGATCACGCCGAAGGTGGATGCATCATGATGTATAAAGCAATGATAATGACGATGGAATGGCAGCTAAGGTATTTAGTTAGACGCTAGGTGGCGCAATCCTCCATTTTTTTTAAATCAACCTTTATTGTTTTATTGCTGGGTTAAGGTCTCACCCACAGCTTTCCACTCGTCACTGTGTGTTGCCTTCTGCGGCTAATCTCCCATAAAAGCCTCTAAGTGATCACGCTAGCATTCTCTAGGTCTTCCACGGCGACGACATCCTCGATTACATTGTTGAGGCAATTTTGGGACTGGACACTGGCCACGTCTTGTCGAATAACTTTCTAAGTGGATTTTGGATGACTAGGATCCTTAAAGATCCTGTGGACTAGGATCCTTAAAGATCTACATCGCCACATACGAACTACGCATCACACTGACGTCACGCGAAATCCTGCATCGCGCAAGCGGAGTTTACCGTGCGATCAGCATATTATAACTTCCCTTCAATCATTGGGCCGTTACCCACCAGACACAACACCCTTCTGGTCGGACGATCCTCCCTCTTCCATGGAGGATGAGTGAACTTTACACCCTGTTCCTCATGCTTCTATAATCCTTACATAGATTGTAGTTTCGTGTTTTTCTAAAGAATTGGATGTGTACAGTCGAGCGCACGTCGTTGGTAACACTTTGACCTTGAGCTGGCCTAGCGTAGTACGGAGTTTCAATAAAATAAGAGGTCAACTTATACTTTTTTTGTTACCTCTGACGTGCGGCATACTGTACTGTACTTGGTTCACGAGATGACCGCTAAGAAGTTAAGCTGATAATTCTTAGTGGGTCAAACACAAGCTTCTTATCGTTGCCTTGTTTCTGGTTATTGACCTTTCTCAAGATAATTACTTATACAGCTAAACTTGTGTTCAAATAACCACAAACACAAATGAACGAACTAACTAGGCAAGGTCTTTTCTCCTTTTCTACTGTGATACGTTAGATAGAGATAAATATTCTGGTCATTATTTAGGTATTTAGGATAATGTCTCCAGTTGGTCAAGTAGTTGTTTTTTTAAAATATTCTTTTGTTTGTCAATAATATTTGTCGACATTTACAGTTTTTGGTTCTGTGTAGAAAAATATACCTAAAGAGAAAAGATTTGATTTTTTGTACGAATGTTTGTTACGCTTTCACGTAAAAACGGCTGAACGGATTTGGATGAAATTTGGCACATAGGTAAACCATGATCTCGATTATGATATACAAATCCACTATCCAAACTTTTTATCCCGAAACCGTGGGGTGCAGCTAGTGTTAAATATTTTTGTATGAGTTACTTATATATTCTCGTTGATACTCGTATATTCTATGAAGGTTGATTATTTATAAGTTACTAGCTTTTCCTCGCGGCTTCGCCCGCGTGGTTGTCGCAAAATATCTCACGGGAACGTATTACCGTTATTCAATGTGTTAATCCATCCAGGTAATAAACTATTTGTGTGCCCATCCAAATTCGTTCAGCCGTTTTTGCGTGACTGAGTACCAAACATCAAAAAAAAAAAATTGTCACATTTATAATACCTATGAGTATTCTATCGGCTATAATGCATTAGGTTTTTTTTTTACAAATACGTATAAGTTACAAATTATCCAGATCTGTATTATTTTTTCCTGCAATATATTTTCTTGGAACTTATCATCATTCCCAAGCTGATTAACAACAGTTTAAAGTCTAGCAATCTAAGTTTAGGTCCACAATACGTTAGGACCCTACAATACATTAGGAACACGATACATTAGAACCACAATACATCTGTAGAAGCTACCAAAACAGAAGAAACATCCTTTTAGTCTGAGACTCTATTTGAGTTAGAATTTAAACTACTAAATTACCTAAAGGTCAACAATAATCCTACAATGGCCATGATAGCAGATTGTCGCGGTCTCGATAAACGTCGCTGGCCAAGGTCGGGGACCCGGGGTCCATTGAGTTTCTACTCGCTGTCACACAATAGAACTGGGACAAGCTAACGGAAAACGCCTTGTTGACCAAGATTTTTTGCTGCTTTTTGTAAAAAATCTCGGTGAGTTAAGGTTGGAGTAATTTACGTAATCTACGTGTTTACTATACGCACGGATACGTTCTTGATGGAGAAAGTATTTGTATTTTTGACGTCAAATATTTTTGGATAAATGTCAGATATCTGTGGGCCAATGATATTTGACATTTATCCTAAACGATGATGCTCTTGGGTATTTTTAGTAAAAGTTTATCGCATGAGAGTTGAACCTTTATGAGCCATGCCTATCTCCAATCTTCGTTCTTGAGACAGAAAGGACGCTGTTGTTACCGAAAATTAAGATCACAGTAAAAACACTGTAAATGTATCTACTAAAGTAAATTGCCAATAAAAATATCCTTACGTAATGAACATTGATAATTCAATTAAATTCGTTAAAAAAGTCTTGTTGAATAATACGGTTTGTTTGTATTTGAGTGACGTTTCCGAGTGTAGTAATTGTGACTACATTGTCGTATTGGGTCAAAAACAAATATAAGTGGTAATAGTAAATAAATAAATAATTCAATTTGTATTAAGTTTTGTTTACGTGCGACGCGACAACGGTAATTGTTCTACCGTGCAGTTTTCTTAGAAATTATTTTTTTAGAGTCGCGTCGTGCCAGTCTGCACGAGGCTTTAACTGTAGTTGCAGATAATAGAAATAAACTTGAGGATGGAAACGTGCAAAATTTTATTTTGTTATCATTCTTTTCGATCATTACAAGGTACTTGACCAGGTATGCTCGAAGTCATTATGATAAATAGTAATAATTACTTAAGTATGCGTCAAAAATCGAAAACTACTGGTCACGTACCGACCGATGATAAAAACTATAAACGATGTCGAGTATATCAATAAATTTAAGCAAAGTTTATTAATTCATTGAAACATTCTTAACCACACTATCCGTAGGTAGGTATGTTGTTTTTCATCAATCATCTAGACCTTGGTGGTCCTACAAAAATCGTGGTACAGATGTGGCCAGTTTAAAAATAGATGAATATGGGACCAAGGTCTTATCTAAGGGGGCATGGCCCGCGAATTAGGATCACATGACACAGCCGGCGAACGCTAGTTATTTTATAAGTCCCATGTATTAGGGGCGACCTTATTGCTATAAACCGGGCATAGATGCAGATTCCGGGGTGCTATTGAGATTTTTACATAGTTAAAGCGTTTTGTTTTTTTTTTTGGGTGGGAAATTATCGAATAACTTCTTCCGCTCTGGGCGGAGCGGGAGGGCGTGTCAGACTCTTACTGACTAAAACCCACCCGTGTTCCTTCAGTTGCCTGTGTATTGCCTGGGGCCACGGTATCCCTTTCGGACTTTCCCGTGACCCCGGCTAGCATCGTCTCTAATGGGCCCCGTCAGTTGTGCTGACATCTCACATAGTAAAGCCTGGAATAACATATTATGCTATGTACTAGCGCAAGAGCAATTTGAGCAAATGCTACCTAGTAGCACACAATTAGCATATGTTTAAGAAAAAAGTATGATCATTTTACACACACGTAGAGCATGCTACTTACTAGCAAACAAGAATACTTTGTAATAGCATGTGTATTTCCGCTTTAACTATTTTCCCGGCTCGGGAAACAAATTCAGGAAATTCAGTCGCGGTCACGGGCGTAATCATAAAACATCACAATGTAATAACAATTCAAGCATAATACTGTACCAATCCGAACAATAGTACTATTGTATTAAAACAACGAGATCTTGCAAATATTTGATTTTATCAGGTACTTGTTAATTACCACTTGTTTGACTATACTCTTGATAACAAACGGGTTATCAGATTGTAATATAGGAAGTTATGATAGGTACTCAATGTTCGTTGTACCGATGGTTAAATTATCATTGTTTATATTGTTCCCATTGTTATTTTATCGGGTATAATCCCAAAATCTCTCACTCAAAGCCTCAACAACCTACAGATAACTTCTCACAAACTTTACATGCTCTAATTAGCAACCATTCATAACACCTGTCATATCACACGAAAGGACTTCTTCGACACTGTTAACCACATTCTCTATCTAAATTTCGCCAAAGGGCACACGATGCATTGCGGCGGCACGGCGCCGGAACGTTGTCGCACTGTACTTAGACCGGACTTGCAACCCGTGAGACGAGGAGGGTAGGGGAGTATGCGTTGTGATGCCGGTGCAGCACCGCTCAGTCTCAACGAGTGACCGCCAATTCGGCGAAAAGTACGCGGTGCGGCGCCGCTGCGGCGTAAGAACGGTACGGCGCCGCAACGCCAATGTGACCGCTAATGCGACGAAATGTTTGCGGTGCGGCACCGCAACGCTTCGTGTGAACAGGCTCATACATGGTTCCGACCCTTATACCACGGTTACCGAAGGTTTCTTGACCTTTATACCACTCTCTGACATCTTAGCTTTTAAGGCGGTTGTCCAGCTGTCTATCAGGGTGTTGGTGAAATCAGAGACGGCGTCTTCTGTGGAGATACCCGAACGAAATCCGTACTGGTTGTTAGATGGGGTTACTATAAAATAACATAATGCAATAAGTGTGACTAAGATTTATTGAGTTAGTTTCAACATTGCTTAAGAAGGTTATTAACATTTTAAATGTATTCATCTTAGCCAGATGAATTAATACGATACGATAAATTAGATTGTGTCATGCTTAATTAAGTAGATACAGACATCAATGTAGGATTCGGCATTCGGCATTTTTCGGGATATTCGTAAGTGGAAACGATTTTGAATCTTGTTTTCACACCCTAAGCACTCACATTTTGTTGTTATCGTCACAAAGGGACTTGTGCATACCGCGAAGGCTTTGGCGTGCCGGGGCCATGCAAATGTTAATGCTTTGCCATGCCATGCCGTAACGTGCCACCTAGAGAGCGGCCTTAACATGACCAGAAGAAGTGATGATCAGTTTGTACATCAAATCTGTTTGATCTCCATAAAATTCCTAACGAAATCCAGTACTGCATATTACCAAGTTTAATTATTTCATTCAATATTTTCCAGGATGGCCGCCTAGACCCAATCGTGGTGGACTACCAGACGGTCCACTCCGGCTGCCCCGTTACCGACCTGCTGTACTTCGAGTTCCTGGGAACAGACCAGGAGTTCAGGAGAGAACACCATCAGCAACTAATCGACCACTACTTCAACAGACTAACTGTTGCGCTGGACAGGCTCGGGATTGATGTCAATGAGGTGTACCCCAGGGAGACCTTCGATAGAGAATTCAAAGAGGTTGGTGATTTAGTTCAGCATGATATATTCTTCAATTAAACCAATTACAGGCACTTTTTGAATTATCAAAAAATCGTCGCGTAAAAAAAGCGCCAGTGCAAACCCTGTGTTTGCATAGGTAATTCTAATTTGTGCTTATTTTTATGAATTCAACAGCCGTCATTAGTGTTGTAAAATTCAAGATATGTGATTGGATAACCTGCTCTGTACTTTACTGATGTTACAAAATTGTTGACATTTACTTCATTCAATCCATCATATTTTGCCTGAATTAAGTCTATTTTAATCCTTTTCTAATTGATACTTACGTTTTCTTATTTGGCCCAGTTACTTTATCTTCAAATGATTAACTAAAATCTCAAGCTAATTTAATAAAATATGTATGTATTTGTAGGTGATTGTGTTTCAAGGAAACAAAATTATTAATTCGGAATCAATTATTGTAATAAACATTCCTTTCTCACTTCTCACTAACAGCAATAGCCCTTCTTCAGTCACTGTACCCATTAAATTTGCGTCGAAGTGCATACGACAGAGTATTCTATTCTTTTAATTGGCACAATCAAAGAAAGGCTTATACCCAGTAGTCTGGTTGTCGATGCACGAAACGAACACGACCTTCCCCTCTGTCTCTCTCTCCCTTCTTCGGCCAGTACCCACTATATGTTGAGTGTACATCTCCTCCATGGCACGCTATTGACACTCTTCTAGTTGGTTGTAACATGAGCTTTATTCAAATAGATCAACTTAAAATTTAACAAACATTTCATTGGAAACTTTTAGCTTCAAAATGAATTGGGGAAAACTATAAATAATGCTAGACAATACCAAAGAACATCAAAAAGCTGTCTAAAATTATTCTAGTGTTCATGTGACCGTAATTATTATTAACATTGTGAACTAAAATAAGAATTAGTCATTTAAGCTTTATGCTTTAGCAACACGTGTTTGTTCTAAAAAGAACCTGAACACCAATATTACTAAACATTATGTTTTTGTTGTAGAAGTGTGGATATAATATGTCCTTGGAATTTAAATCTGCCCTTATTACATCGTTTAAAAACAGTAATGTACTGTTTACATGATATTATTAAGTAGAACTTAGGTAGTAAAGTTTTCAGCAAAAGTTATAGTCATTTGTAGGTACAGTGGGCACGACAATCATGCCGGTTGAAAGTACCTTCAACAAGAAATGTAGCTAAATAATAAACAAAGAATCGTTGCTTGAAAAGAAAATTACAGACGAATTGAGAACTTCCTCCTTTTTTGAAGTTAGTTAAAAATATTATGCTATTTCTTTAAGCAATTGATCGAGTTTCAAGTAACAAGTAAGAACTGCAATCTGCAGACGTAGGGAGGGTTTGGCGTAGTGGAACAGATTATTATACCATCGGTAAACAGGATTATGTATACAGGTTCAAACCAGGTTTTGACTAACCGACTCCTTGCCAATTCAAAAGTTCCTATAAAAGGTTTAAGACGTTCAGCGCCGGAAGCCCTCCTGGAGGGTTCACTCAAGTCACATATGGGATGCCAGGCGCCCTCGCGAAAGGTTCATTTTAAATGTAGGTTTTTTCTTAGCGAATTCAGCATTATAAACTGTGAAAATAAAATCAGTTGCATATACAAGATTTCAAACCTAATGCCGGTAACACTCCTCGAGGGTTAACTTTAGCGCAAACGTAATGCCGGTGACCCTCCTGGAGGATGCATTAAACGCCCACTATGTAGACATGCACATTATAAGTTGGATGATTATATCGTAGATAAAAATGCTTGGCTTAATGCTGTTCCTGCTCCACAGCCACTTGGGCTCACTAGTTAAAATTTTAATATTTGGAAGAGTTGCTTTCCCTTTTTTAAATTCTGTTTTTGACATTACAAACTTAATGTTTATTTTTTATTTTACCAAGTAAATTGTTTAATGCTCCAAAATTATAAAAAACTATAGTTTGCAATGTATTTAAGAAATTAATAGAATTTTACTACCAAAAAGTAAGAAAATCATCATAGATAATGATGATTTTCTTACTTTTTGGTAGTAAAATTCTATAAGCATTTTTAGATTTTTTGTAAATGTGAGTACCATGGAGCCGTTTATTATGTTATTAAGATGTATGTTGACTTGAAAGAGCATGGCAGTTGAGAGAATGTCAAGCTCACTTAAATGTCTCGCTGATGGTGGCGAGAGTGTGTTGGATCATTCGGTTGCCTACAAAATGGTTGAGCTGGATGGTGCTGATCCACGCGTCATGTCCGTGAACGGGCGCCGTCAGTTGAGACTGGTCATCTCTTATCTGCCAGGGCTTATTTTTAATCATATATTTTCAACAGCTTTGATTATTTTTTGTACATTGTTCTCACATATAGAAGCAACAAGAATAATGAACCCTGAATTTTGTAATATCTATATTTAAAAGAGTGGCCTTGGAGTTTCTTGCCCGTTCTTCTCCATAGAGATCTACGTTTTGGAATGGGCAACTAGCTTCAACTTTCTGACTAACTGACCGATTCTTTGACAATTCAAAAGTGCCTGTAAATGGTTTAATTGAAATTAATGCTTTGAGTTTGAGTTTGGAGTCAAATTTAATTTAGGAATTATGTATGGCGTATGAGCTCTACAAAAAATGGGTGGAATCGAAAGTATTCATTGAAATAAATGCATTGACTTTGACTTAAAATTCTACCACAGCAGAGTCTTCAAGACTGTAAAAACCGGCTTCAAATATTACTGTCTCAAATATTCCCTTAACTGTTTCAGATGATGAGCTCAGCCCTGTACGTAGCGATGGTGGTCCTGCCACTAGTGCTGGTGGAAGCGGAGCTTGCTCCTCATATGAGTCAGATCAAGGAGGTGGGACAGTTTGCCATCTCACCGTCCCAGATGTTTGCCGAGCGGTACAGCGGCCTCGTCAGCGACTGTGTTGAGTGGGGAGTTATATAGCACTACATCATAACAATTGAAAGCGACTGGCTTCTCACCTAATCATGCCAATATAGAAGCCAATTATTGCGGAGTACCTCGTTGTGTAGTTGTCGCAAGCGCTATTGCTGAGCATTAGTTCTTGGGTTTGATCTCCAGGTCGGGTAGTGTTATTGGGTTTTTCCATCAGGGATTTCTCACTAACAGCCCGGACTTTGGATTTGTGCCCCCTTGATGGTAATAGGCTCGCCCCCTAACATAATTGGTGAAATTCGGGTGAGATATAGGTATATACAGGGTGGCAGGGACATCGACGTGATTTTTTTTCCGTACATGATTATGAACCTCCCTGCGTTGAAATTTATCATCGGTTATTAAAAATAAAATCTGCTGTTTCATAGAAAAGTGCAATACCTACGCAGTCAAAATGTATGGAGCAGCATATATGTTTTTTTTATAACCGACGAGAAATTTCAACGCAGGGGTGTTCAGAATCTGCCGGGGGTTCGAAGAAAACCGATAGGGAAATCGTGGCCCCCGGCAACAGGGCAACTGAAGGAACACGGGTGGGTTTTAGTCAGTAAGAGTCTGACACGCCCTACCGCTCCGCCCAGAGCGGGAAAAGTTATTTGATAATTTCCCACATAAAAAAGGGGTGTTCAGATTCATGTACTGAATGACGCGAAAACTTTTACCATGGGGTAAAAGTTTTCGCGTCGATGTCCCTGCCACCCTCTATATATAGTACACCACCATTTCTCCAGTTATGGTTGAATCCTAAATGTATATAATGTTATTATGTTTAACACCTCTGTCTAACCCTTCAGGTAATGCAGGCGTAATGTTATGTTATTGTGGGTCCTGGGCCTTTGTTTAGACAAGATTGTCATCCTGTCAAGTCTCCGATCCGACAAATGAGTCGCACAGTTTGATAACGGATAGGATTTTTGCAAGGAAATCGGCTAGCCTTGTCATTAAAGCCAAGCCTCGGGGACTTTTGTTAACCCAACATGACTTTCGTTGGAACAAGTATGAAGAAGCCCATGAGTCCATGACCAACAGAGGATGCCTAAAACCTCGTGCAGACTGGCGCAATACGATGGCGTGACGCGACTCTAACAAAATATAACTTCACGGTAGATCAATATTAACGGTGTCACGTCACGCCAGTCTGCACGAGGCTTGAAACGACATAATAAATTTAATCATTTAAAATGGATGGAAATATAGTTGCACAGATAAATAAAATAATTATGGAAACGCAGCTTATACGATTTAAAGTTAGTTAGTACCATGACGTAACATCTGAGGTATTCAAGTGTAATTAATTAATGATACACCATTTCAGTACCAATATTTCTGTATTCATATTCTTGCACACACACAAACTTGGTATACTTTTAGCAATATTTAACAAACTATTTAATTAGGTATTCAATCAAATAACGTTATACCGTTTGACTTTAGACTTCTTGAAGACATCCTTTAGGTTTCGAGGCTCAAATCGAACTGACTTAGAAGCTAAGCGACGCTCCAAACAGCATGTTTCCAATTCCGTTCCGATAAAAAAAAATGTACTTTTACGGTAACTGTCAAATGAGATACTTTTAAACTTCATGATTACACTGATACAAAAATCATTTGAGGCAAATCACATACTTTTAATTTTATATTTAGTATTTAAAATTATAAAATCTAATTAATATTTGGAAATCATGACACAAGAAATTAATGAATTAATGATTTAGTTGAACAATTTAGATACAGTTAAACTGTTCCTGCCAGACAGCAGTGGTGGGCCCGACTTACGAGGTAGGTCGTGAGTTCAAGCAGGCACTTTACTTTGTGTAATTTATTTCGTCACAACTGCTCTCAAAGCGGTGAAGGAAATCATCGTGAGGAAACAAGCATGTCCTTATTGAACCGAAAATTCGAAGACATGTGAATCCACCAACCCGCACTGGGTCTGCGTGGTGGATTACGGCCCACTGCCTTTCACAGAGAGGAGGCCTGTGTCCCAACATTATAGGCTGATTATGAACTGTTCCATATTTTAAGACAAGCCTTATTGCAAGGGGTCCAAAACCATTTTTGCTCAGTATTTCATGTGTTATGTTAAACATTTTGAAAGGATGTTATGAGTAACCTAATTTATGTAGATATTAGTAATCTAAGTTCCGCGTGGTGGTTACAATGAAATTAATATAAGTGTTATTTATAATATAGTATTCATTTATTCACCTCACTTTACCACAAAATGATTGTAAGTATTTTTGTAAAAGTACCTTAGTATAATAAAATGTTTAAAACTATATGAAGAAAACGTGTGTTATTTAAACTGTCCGTGAAATAGTAATATTTATCTTTTATAGCAATAAATTAATAGTCGGCCTCGTCTACTTCGTCTCTCGATGGTCCTAGTTTATCATTTATAACTTCCAATTACAGCTTTATGTAAGCGGGCACGCCCTTTATGCCCGGAGGCTTTTATTTAGATATTTAGTTCTGTTTACGTTTAGTTGTTTTATTGAAATTCTGCTTGTGTATAGTTCTCGATGTTTTTGGTTGGTATATTGGCGTGTGCTAGCTGACATATGGCCAGTAATTTATAATTAAAATAATGTTTTGTGTTGAAAAAATTGTATAGAATCATTTTATTTTTCTAACTTGAACAGACAGCTGTGCTGCTGGGGAATTTGTTGCGCCACTTCTTCTTCCCAGCTAAAAGCACTAGGAAGTGCTGAAGGGTGGGCGTTTTTGGGGGACTGTCTTATGTAATTTTGACGTTCGAAAAGTGCTGATTCTCAGCCTAGTTTGAATAAATGACTTTTGAATTTTGAATTTTAATAAGATATTTTTAAACTTAAGGGGATGCGATAAGGTGGCCCGCGAAATTCTTTCTTACATTTTTTGCAATTTGCAGGTATGTACTTATCAGGTTGTATCTTGATTAAAATATGATTCGCGATCGTAAAAAGTATGTCTTAACAGAACTATAATCAGTAGAATCAGCAATACAACTCCTTAGTTGAGTTTTTGGAAACTCAAAATTTAGTGAAGTTTTAATTTAGTCGGAATAGTTGTCAAAAGTGGTAATACCAATTACGAGGTGATAATTAAAATATATACAACGTGTTTGTTGCATATATTGAGTATTGAGTATTGAGTATCACCATGGTTGAGAAACCTTAAAATTGAAACCATGAAATTGAATTTAACTGTAAACCATGAAATTGAATTTAACTGTGATAACCATAAAATTATCCAAATTTTATGGTTATCAGTAATTTTATTGTGTGTGTGATTTTACATCAATTTTATGTTTTAATTTAATGTGTAATGTTTTTTGGACTTTGTCTGAGAATAAATGAATTATTATTCGTTTATTCATCTTGAGAACCATTAAATTACATTTTTAAATATTTCTTAAAATAAAAGAATTAAAAAAAACCATTTAAAAATATAAAAAAAATAGAGGTCCGCCGGTGTCGGGAGCAGGGTCCAAGCTACCGGTGGTTAGGGCTGCAGAGACAGGAACCTCCTCACAATGCGAGCCGTATCGAGGAGTACTAAACGCCTTCTGAATCAGGCGCTTGATCCAACCGCCTAACGAAAGCCTCGAGAGATGTTGGTCGAGGCTTTCAGCCATCAAACCATTTGCCGTTACGACAATCGGCACAATGATAGTCGAGCTCACATTCCACATGTCAACAACTTCGTGTGCTAAGTCAAGATATTTTATTTGTTTCTCTTTCTCAGCTTTCGCGAGGTTCTCGTCATGTGGAATGGTAACATCGACTAACATTGCGCGGCGCGCTAATCGATCTATCACTACTATATCAGGCTTATTTGCTACAATAGTCCTGTCAGTAATGATAGACCGATCCCGGTACAACGTGACATGGTCATTTTCGAGAACTGGGTCGGGCACATACTTGTAATACGGTACCTCAGAGTCCACAAGTTTATATTTCAAAGCAAATTGCTGGTGAATAATCCTAGCCACTTGGTTATGTCTGTGTAAGTACTCGCCGTTAGCTAGACACGAGCAACCAGAGATAATATGTCTGATGGACTCACCCGGACGATGGCATGCCCGACACACGTCAACCATACCGTCCTTCATAATATGTCTCCGGTAGTTATTCGTCAAGATAACTTCCTCCATAATTGCACAGACGAAATCTTTGGTTTCTCCGAAAAGGTCACCGAAACGTAGCCAGGATACGGACGCTAAGAAATCTACACCGGACTCATGAAGAGCCCGAATTATTATTATTATTATAAAACAGCTTTTATAGGAGCATCCTCAAGGCCTGTGACTTTTTTGCCTTCTAAAACGTAGCTGTAATTTAACAAATAAGTTCCTATATATCTACAGTCACAGTTCTATTCTAAACTTAACCTATTTCACTCAACTTAATGACTGCAAGACATTCAGCCATCTGGTTAAACGTTGCGCTCTATGACTTGGCTAGTTGTCCTTCAGCTATTTAATTTGATGCCGGCGTTTAATGAACGGCCTAGGCGTCCAATTAGCTAGGTAATTATTCAGATGGCTGCGATATATGTATCTATACTATTTTACTAATCCTACTAATATTATAAAGGCGAAAGTTTGTGAGTGTGTGTGTATGTTTGTCTCTTCTTCACGCTCAAACGGCTGGACCAATTTGGATGAAATTTGGCACACAGATAGTTTATAACCTGGATTAACATAAAGGATACTTTTTATTCCGATATTCCCACAGGAGACTTACGCGAGTGAAACCGCGGGGCGCAGCTAGTTACTAATAATACAGCTGAAGGGTTTGATTTTTTTGTTTGTTTGTTTTAACGCGCTAATCTCTGGAACTACCAGTCAGATTTGAAAAATTCTATCACATTACGACTGATTTATTTAATATCACGCTAAGACCCTTATGAGACGAGCAAAATGAAAAAATGAGTCAGAAATATCGCTAAGCGAAAACGAAGTAATAGCGCGGGCGGGCGATGCGATGCGACGCGGGTAACGAGATTCGAACATTACCGAGAAGAGCCGACCTGTGCATGCCTATGTCAACGAGGTACAGCCCGCGCGGCGCGGCTCAGACGCTTTATTATACTTACCTGGGCGACCGAGCTCTGCTCTGGTGAAAATAGAGAATGCTCATTTAATAGTACAGGAAAGTTCATATTAAAAATACGGAGAAAACGAATTTTCCCAAATATGAGACCTAGCTAGATCGATTTTTCGCCCCCGTCTCGCTTTCATCGAAATCTTTCGAGCCGTTTTCGATAACGTGATTACAAATATTAGGTTGAGGAAAAAGTCTTTTCGCATTATAGTACTCGTATATGTGTGAACTTGTAATAAAATCTCTTTGGCTATACTATTTGTATCTGGCTGGTTTTGGTATCATTGAAAGTTTAAATTTTAAAGAACATAATTCCAAATTCAAATTAGGAAAATGTGTGATTTTCATTTGTTTTTCGTACCGTCAAGATAAGTGAATCTAATGAAGAAATTCGATACATTTTAAAATTTTACTACAAAAAAAGTAAAAAAAATTGCGATGTTTATGGACCTAGTGCAGTATCTGTGAGAGTAGCACAAAGCAGAACATTCACCGTCGATACATTTTTGGGCTAAATGTGAAAGTGCTGGCCAAACAAAAAAATAATTATATTCCGTTAGAACATGTTATTCTCTTCACTTTTCACTATAGGACCAAATCTGTAGGGCCATAATGTTAATTAGATTACTGTTATTCTTTTATCTAAAACATACTGAAAACAGTATTTTTCAAACTCGTGTAACAGCGCAGAGAATGGCCCTACAGATTTGGTACCATAGTGAAAAGTAAAGAGAATCACATGTTCTATCGGAATATAACTTTTTTATTGTTTGGCCGGCACTTTCATAATTTAGCCCAAAATGAATTTTCTTATTTCAAAGATGCACGTCGCTCTGGTCGCCCTATTACGGATGAAATGGTTGCAATTTTTGAAAAAGTGGAGCAAGATTGGCATATCAGTAGTTACGACGTAGCTGAAGAACTGGGAATTGACCACAAAACAGTTTTGGCGCATTTGAAAAAAACTGGGTACACAAAAAAGCTCGATATTTGGGTACCTCACGAGCTCACTGAAAGAAACCTAATGAACCGTGTACTCATTTGTGATTCTTTATTACGACGTAATGAAACCGAACCATTTTTGAAGAAGCTGATAACTGGTGATGAAAAGTGGATCACGTACGACAAGAACGTGCGAAAAAGGTCGTGGTCAAAGGCCGGTCAGGCTTCACAGACTGTGGCGAAACCCGGGTTAACTCGCAACAAGGTGATGATGTGTGTGTGGTGGGATTGGAAGGGCATTATTCATTATGAGCTGTTACCACCAGGCAGGACCATCGATTCTGAACTCTACTGCGAACAACTGATGAGATTAAAGCAAGAAGTTGAGAGAAAGCGGCCGGAATTAATCAACAGAAGGGGTGTGGTTTTTCATCATGATAACGCTAGACCTCACACATCTTTAGCCACTCAGCAAAAATTAAGAGAGTTTGGCTGGGAGGTGTTAATGCATCCGCCGTATAGTCCTGACCTTGCACCTTCAGATTTCCACCTGTTTCGGTCTCTTCAGAATTCTTTAGGCAGTGTCAGGTTAACATCACGAGAGGACTGCCAAAACCACTTGTCGCGGTATTTTGATCAAAAGTCCCAACATTTCTATAGCAATGGGATGATGTCCCTACCTACAAGATGGCAAAAAGTTATCGAACTAAATGGTACCTACATACTTTAGTTAAACGTAAATAAACTATATTAAAAAATGTTTTGAATTTTCTTAAAAAATGAGAAGCAACTTTTTCCCCAACCTATTATATTTTATATGTCACGGCTACAACCCGAAGTACGGCTATACCTAGTTTTAGCCGGCTACAACTAGGTGGATTTTAGCCGTAACATTTATACAAATATTGCTCGTTTAATAGTATAGGATATAATTATAGATATTCGCGAGAAGTCACGAGCAGAAGCTAGTTCCATATGTTCTTAGCGGGGATGTGGCTGAAACTGCGATATACTCGTATATACTGTGAAATATATTCAAAGGAAGAAGAGTGAATGACGCCTCTGTGTTTCTTTTGCTATTGGTTTATAGACAGGCGGTTAAACAAACCATCGTTAGAGAAATAATATCTCAACCTCTCAGGTCATGGTTAATATCATAATATGCATATCCAACGCCCAATCTAACTGGTATTTTTAATACTTGCATGGATCCCAACAAAAGCAACTGCAGAAAAGCATCCCAGTAGATAGTTTGGTGCGTTATTGAAAAATTTTACGATAATTGTTAAAATTGATGAAAAGAAAAACAGATTTTTGCAAAAAAAAAAAAAACATGTTTATTTTCAATTGTGGGTAGTAGTTTTTTTTCCACAATTTTTATTTAATGAGGACGTCTAATTACTTCCAATCATTATGGAGTTTGTTTCATCGCGATAGATCATTAAAATTAAAAGCAACACTGTTTTATTACAATATTTTTTTAAATTCCATAAATATATTAAAAAATATTTAGGTTTTTTTTAACCGACTTCAAAAAAAGGAGGTTACTTAATTCGACAGTATATATTTTTTTAAACATTTTTTTCGTCGATAAAGTGCACATTATAAAGACTCACTCTGTATAAGATAAAAGATCTAACTACACTCATTCAGATGTTTGCGAACATTATATTGTGAGGCACTTCAAACTGCCTAGACTTTTCCTAACTATGTTGAGGTCATATTTAGAGGCACTTATAGGAAATCAAATCATTTGTATAACACAGGTAGATACACCGGTTCTTAGGATGTTACAGAAGAGAGAGGAACGAGGTTACAAACATAGTATCTATAGAGACAATTGGTTATCGTCTCTATTCAGTCACCACTTGCCTATTGTTAGTTTGAGGTCAGTTTATTTTGGACCTAACACCCTTTGTTAGATGAGTAGATACTGACGCGTTAGCCTTTGTAACTAATTGTTTAATGCTATCAGACAAACCACTTCAGATGCTGAAGATATATTTACTCCCTATGTCGCCTTTAAGGTCATAGCATACATATCAACTTGGAAAGGTATAGTCACCGTATCGCCGCGGTTCATGAGCTTGTCCCGAAGCGAAGCAATTACGTTACGATTCTGATTAGTGTGCGTTGCAGTAGGGAGTTTTATACAAAGAATACTGAATGGCTCGAGTTGTTACGTTGACGATCCTTTTCCGAGTTGATATGGGTGCTATTTAAACATAACATCACACCTGTAACCCCCGAAGGGTTCGGCAGAGGTGTACCTGTGGGACACCCAAATTTCGCCAGTTATGTTTAAGTCCCATGTAATAGAAGGCGAGCCTATTCCCATCAACCGGGCACAAATCCAAGACTCCGAGCTGCCACTGAGAAATTCCTGATGGAAAACCCAACAACACTTTGCCCGACTTGGGAATTGAACCCAGTTATAATACCAAAAGTGCCTCAGCTTAACACAATGACACCTGACGCTGCCAAGAAACAACTTTTATTTACAGTTTGCACAACACAAACAAATTATTCCTGGATTATGCCTGGTTTATACGATGGCAGTGACTGGACTCAGTGACTCGGAATTTCTGACCCAGATAGTGGGTTTATGTAGACTAGATCGACAGTAAGACAGTAGGTCAGGTGGAGGAAGCCACTGGGCCCGAAAATAAACCAGTAGGTTAGTCAACTGGACTGACTTGAGGCCGCGAAGTTAGCACTGGACTGGGTTGAAAGTTCGTAAGTCATCGCTGGACTGATTAACTGTACTGTCACATTACTGGGCTCATATACATAAACAAGCAAACAATATAACATTACAACCGACGTCACGCGTCCTAGGTCGGATATGTAGATCAAACAAGGATATCAAGCGGCTCAAATGACCGCCTCACTATTGTACCCTCACACTCGCGGCAGCTACACGTAATAGATACATTACACACATACAATCATAAATAAACCTTTGTAAATAAACTTTAAATAATTTGTAGTGTCTATGAAAAAAACACCAAAAAGTTTTCATAGCAAAATCTGTTTTTATCAGACTGTATATTGAATTCCTTTGCGATTTTCGGCAGTTGTTGAAAAAGTTACAAATAATGATGGCGGGGTATGGTGATAATTTTCGAATTTAATGAATTAGTAAACTTTTCATTTCTTTATTTTATTGTAGTTTTTAATTAAAAGTTGAGGTAGAGGCCAACCTCATAACTAATCTTTGTTATATTTGGAGTGTGGGTAAATTTTTCAGTTAAAATGTATCAATTATTTCTGGTGTTATTTGTTTTCTTCGGGAGGTCTACGGCAGTTATCTACAGTTTGAATGGTAAGTTAAAGGCATAATTAATTCCTGTCACTTAAGTTTTATTTTACTTACTTTCTGAGATCTCAGAATATAGAAGAAACCTTCGATTATAAATTCATGGTGCGCACACTGCACCCAAAAACAAATAAAAAATCCCCCACCGGACTCAGAGAGAGTCAGGTGGGGGCATTTTTAGGCTTGGCAACATTATTTTTTTTGGGAATGGGTGTTTTCTACTTTCTGCCACACACATTAATTTATATGTAGGTATATTATTATAAAATCCCATAATGGTGGGAAAAAGTTTGTATTGCCTCAATTCTAACTCTCATTCAAAGGTTTGGCAGAGACCTGCTTACATCTTAATTCTTCCTGTCTTCTGACTTACGTTTATTTTAGCTGTTTGTACAAGGAGCCGGCCTTCTTTACCTATTAACCTAACTCATAGAATATTAGGTATATTGTTATTTTTATTAATTATAGGCATAAGTTGTTATTTATGTACCGGTCAACTGCCCTAACTTCGTCTGTCGTCCTATGTTTGTCGTCCGATGTAAAATGAAAAAGCTGTATTATCTTTTTCATTTTACTTGTATGGCAATCGAAACTTGAGTTTTTATAGAGAGTTTCAATTGCCATATAAGTGAAATGAAAAAGATATTACATCTTTTTTATTATAGACAAACAGGACGCCAAGCGAAGTTAGGGCAGTTGACGGTACTTATATAATTTACTAGCTGCGCCCCGCGGTTTCACCCACATAAGTCTCGATCCCGTGGGAATATCGAGATAAAAAGTATACTATATGTTAATCCAGGTTATAAACTATCTGTGTGCCAAATTTAATCCAAATTCGTCCAGCCGTTTGAGCGTGAAGAAGAGACAAACATACACATACACTCACAAACTTTCGCCTTTATATTATTAGTGTGATATGACTAATTCTTTTTTCGGCATTCGATAAAAAAAAAAATACTTTTCGCTTGTAATTTTAAGAAAATGAATATTGGCTGTATCTAAGCTAGCATGTCATCATAATTGTCACATTATAATAGTAATTAAAATGCACAACACACGCTCCTTGCGATCAAATAAAGTACAAAAGTAATTAAATTATAACGATTCATCTTTTGTCTGTAGATACCTCAAATGGTTTTGTAATTAGATATACAGTACCTACAGCAAAGTCAAACATTAGTGTGTCAAAAGGAAAGATTATTCAAACCGTTATCGTCATCAGCAATTTTTTCCTGGCTGATGTAGATTCGATAGCCTGATTACTATAAATGAAAAGTCATTATCCGAAGCGCGTTTTCCATATATTGTACAGTCGAGGCAAAAAACAAAAAATCTAAATCAAGTCATTTATTCAAATTAGCCTGAGATTCGGCGCTTTTTGAACGGCAAAATTACATGAGACAGTCCCTCAAAACGCCCACCCTTCACCACTTCCTAGTGCTTGAGCTGGACTGGCTACTTTTTTAGAAATAGATCTTGTGTATTGAATACTAGACTACGTTTTGATTTAATCAGTAAGTAGGACATCAAAACGTCAGCGACCGCAAACAAACGACCTCAATGTTTGCAGATTTAACTTCTTCCAAGTTTAGCTCACCATCCTTATGCAAAATATTGTGGTTAAACTGATATTAAGTAGTGCTTCGGCATTCATCCATAGTACCTTTACATAATCCGTCCCGGATCACAAGACTCACTTTCTGCACGTCGCACCTTGAATGCGCAGATTTGTATTCACACAAAGTATCTCATATCACTTCGCATGTATGCCTAAAAAGGTTCTAAACGCCTTTTGCGCAAAATAAATAGCTCCGGATATTTTTCGCGGAGACAAACTACGTGAGAAAATAGTCCGTAAGCGGAATAAACATTGAACCGCGGTTCAAGTTCAAAATAAAAACGGAGCGGACAGGAAAATGAGTACAACATGAAGTAATTGTGAGATATGATGGCCTGAATGACGTAGTGGACGTCGCTCAAGGCCGTGAGTTAGATACTCGTGTTAGGGCACTTTTATGGCCCAAGTGATTTGGTGGCAAGAATGGTCTGTAAGTTTGTTACTCGTAAAAACAATATGAGTCATACTCTCCAAAATACACAATAGCGAGACATATGTCACGAACTGTTTCGATTGTCGAATTTGACATAAGTACGAACGTACACAAAACACACATGTATGTGTGGCACCTGTCTGTTTGTACTATGTCTGCTGGTTCAACGGTAGTATCTCCTACGAATTCTGAAGCTGTGGCAGGAAATAATTAAGACTCTTTGCAAAGGATACAAAACCTTTTTAGTTTTTTCGTTCATCTCTCAGTGTTTGTCTTTTTGTTTTTTCTTGTTTAGCCTATACCTTCCCACTGTTGGGCAAAGCCCTTCCCCAACTCCTTCCCGCGTCACTTCGAACCAGCCCTCGAACAAAAGTTTGTCTTTACTTTATTGTAACCGTTGATTTTCACTACTTTTTAGGGTTCAGTACAAGAAGGGTTCCAAACAAGCCCTATTACGAAGCCTCGGCTGTCCATCCGTCCGTCCATCCGTCTGTCTCTCATGAAGCATAATAGGTAGACAGTTAGATTGTGTATTCCTATTGCCGCTATAACAACAACAAATAATAATAATTTAATAAAGTTAAAAATGAAAAAGGGTTATAGAAACGTCTTTTCTTCGGCGTTTTTTGCGCGATTTTACTACGGAACCCTTCGTGAGCGAGTCCGACTCGCACTTGGTCGGTTTTTTTAACTTAATAATACCTTTTTATTAGCCTTCATTTTAATAAACAAAGAGCAAGTTAATTGTTGTTGTACAAATACTGAGTAACGTAATGTATCGTCGTTATGTTTTATGTCCGTGTTCATTTCAACCGTTTATGTTACTTGTTATAAACCTTGTCGGTTTTATCGCCATTTTATTGAATAATAACTGCGCACACTGAAGTAGCAGTGCCATTAACAATACAAATAAAGAAGAAAATTGCTTGTAATTCTTGGAGGTTGGGTACGCTAGCCAACACACGAATTTATTCTTCGCCATCTAAAATCCGCTCAAAGGTTTACGATGCCTAAAAACATTACTTACTTTTAAAGTCGACGCTAAAAACACAACTTTTCAGGTCATGTAGTCAGAATTTGCTTCCTTCCTAATTTCATAATTATCGTATCAAACCACCGTATACAATCCATGCACAATAGTCTTCATGCTTCCCATATTAAAGCTTAGCAGTTTAAAAAAAAATAACTATGGAATTAATTTTTTGGAGTCCCTACGCCTGGAATCAATTCTATTTTCTTGTGAATTTTTACGTTAAAAACTGTCATAAAATAGCCTACTTGAAATAAAATATTTAACTTTGACTGTGTATTATTGACACAGGCTAACACGGGTGAATAATAGTAGTCTTTGGGGTGAATTAATTCCTGTACAGAGCTTCACAGAAAAAGCAAAAAAAATATCCTTACATATATTATAAAATAAAGCCCCCCGCCGCGTTTGTTTGTCTGTCTGAACGCGATAAACTCAAAAATTATCGAACGGATTTTCAAACGGCTTTCACCAATGGGCGGAGTGATTCATGCGGAAGGTTTTAGTACAATAATTCATTAAGGTTTTGTGTAAATTGGCTGAAATTTGACGATTATTGTTGAAGAAATCGGAAAAAATCATGCCGACTGGGAGCTTTATTGGCGTGCGCCGCGGAAATCGTACAAGTTACTCGTACATAAAAATTATGTTCTACAGTATTATTCATCTTAAAAAGATCAACAAAAAAATCCTATCATATGTAGCATATGTCTATCTTCTAAGGATGACCCACAATAACCGTTTTTATTTTTCAGAATGTGAAAGCTTTTTTGACCGGTATATCAATCCTTATCCAATATTTTTTTTAAATTTAAATTGGGCATTTAATTTAGATTAAAATATGCCTGATATCATATCATTTAAATTAATAGTTTCAAAATTACGCGTAACAAAGTAATTATGGTTGACGGAAATGCGGGCGCAGCGGTAGGAGTCAATGACCTTTTCCTCGGCTATTAGGTATGAAATCCCGGTAGTACGTTCCCGTGGGATATTTTCCGACATCCACGCGGGCAATACAATTCGCTGCAGTGCATTTATAAGATTATAATCCTTTTCATGCAATTATCGATAAGTACAATGTTAGAAATTAATATATGACAAACATTAACTTGGAATATATTGTAATTGATCTTATTTTATATTTGTTATTGGATTTATAGCAGATTTAAAATATATCAATCTGCCTAGCGTTTTCCCAACTATGTTGAGGTCGGCTTCCAGTCTAACCGAATGCAGCTGAATACCAGTAATTTACATGATCTGACCTCCACAACCCTGTAACGTAGGTAATCACGTTAGCTCAAGACGAGAATCAGAATCAGAACTTTATTTGCTTTGAATGTAGGTACAGATATAAGATGTTGTACATAAAATAATGAGTTCGGCTACATACCTTACGGCAGTGGTTCCTAACCTTTTTAATATTGTTACCCCTGTGACCTGTTAGGAAAACTGATTTTACCCCGACCTTAAAATGTTATCAATACAAACAAGACAAGCTTATAATTCTTACGTATTTTATATTTAAATTAAACAATAATTTAAGTAAAAATTGTTAGTGTGGTGGTTGGTATTATTTTGCATTCACAAGTTTTTTTATGTTAGATTTAGTTTCGTTTAGAAGTCATGTTCCACATTGAAACAGATTCTGGCTTTTGGTTTCAGTGTAACCGAAGTTGAAAAACCACAATCACATCGATAGGTGGTTGCAAAGGGTACTTATAAGCAGTTTTAAAGCTTTGTTAGCTATTAACAGGATATTCGGCACCAGCTTTGGTCCCACCAGATTAGGTTTTTTGTTACCCCCACAGAATAGCTGATTTACCCCCGCGGGGGTAATTACCCCCAGGTTCGGAACCCAGGCCTTACGGCGTGCAAATTATTACATAAATTAAAATATGAATACAAACAAAAAAATGACAACAAAACAAAACAAAAATTAAAGTAAAGTCAATTAATAATATTTTAGACAGGTACATAAACATAAGTCTTAAGCCGGGTCTCCTGCGCATGTTTTTTCGAAACATTACACAAAAAAGCTTACACATACACATAAACATTTATTTTCATACAAAGCATAGACAAATGTGTATGACCACGCCTGTTTGTTGCGATGTTTTTGTGTAAAAACACGCGCAGGAGACCCGGCTTTACATGGTCTAACAATCATAATCTGAATAAATTCATGATTATCATTTGGAAAGTCTTTCTTTTGTCTTGTCTTTCTTTTCGGGTTGGCGATTTCAAACTTATATTGACTAAGTCCAGCACTCTAATTGCGTAACTTATTTTCGTAAACAATTATGCCTAATTTGTTTCATTTTGACAGTTCAACAACATTCATTGCGTTATTTACGTTATTGAGCAGATTTGTTTTTCCAACTTATAAAGCAATGGATTAGCAATCTATTTCAAATCGAAACAGATTGTGATTGTGTTGTATTATGCAATTAGGTTACTAGGTTTCCTCACTATGTTTTCCTTCACCGATGTTAGTAATGTCCAAGATTAACTCAGAAAGTACATACAAATTGAAAAAGTCATATTGGTACTTGCCCGGATTTGAACCCACAACCTCGTGCAAGAGAAACGAGGCCTGAACCATTGGGCCTTCACGAAACGTGATGTTTAATTGTTTATTCTTTGATTTCAGTGAGTGAATACAATAAAATGCCGGCTCTGTACGGGCTGGATGACTACGACTCATGTATGGCGGAGCCTGGAGGCACGTACTGTATCGTGGACGTGAATTTACACGCGGGGACCAACGCTGACCTTATGCGGATGATACAGGTACATGATTTTTGTACTAATTTCGTTGATGATGGAGCGTGTCCCGCAACGATGAATTTAGAAATAGCTTGGATGGTAGAATTAGAGAGGTAGGTTACTGTAATAGTGCTTTAGCTGTGCCATTGTCTGGTGCAGCTAAAGTACTTTACAAATTAGCTATGCTAAGGTTTTGTTAAATGGAAATGGGTATGATTTTGTTAAGCCAACCAGGGTGGAATAATCGCATGTGCAACAAGGCCCTTTCATTATGAATAATACTAAAATAAAAAACCGGCCAAGTGCGTGTCGGACTACGCACAATGAAGGGTTCCGTAGTTGAGATGAATTTATTTATCCCAAGAACAAACTTAACATTGTAGTTGAAAAACATGTTCTCCCATACATTCCAACTGCAAATCATCGCTCGGCATCCAATACCGCGACTGTGACATTTTTTTTAAAATTGCAGGGTCACTTATTTGAATGTGTAGAATGAAATAAAACAAAAATCAGATTTTCGTAAAAAATTTCACATTCGCGGTATTAATATAATAATAATACCTTTAAACGAGCAGTTCTTGTATATACCTATGTATAATTATAATTTGAATCTCGGAAACGGCTCCAAGAATTTTTATTAAATTTAGTATGCAGGGGGTTTCAGGAGCGATAAATTGATCTAGCTAGGTTTCATTTTTAGAAAACGTCGTTCAAAAAAAATTATAATCCAGATATTTTTCTTTATTCAAGTAACAAGGACTCATTGCGTTAGTAAACTTATGAACTATGTTAAAACTTATTTTACGAGGTCACTTAGAAAGTTTTGCGACTAACAGTTTTTGTCAATAGAATACTGGCTGGTTTTGATGTCAATTAAAACGATGACTATTTATTACAAAAAAACATGACATTCCAAATTCCCTCCACATTTTTTTACGAGCAAAATCAAAATAGTCTGTCTTACTGAAAACTGGATTTATAACGAGAACATTTTCGCGCGATGATTTTGTACGATTTCAAATGTCGACTAAAACCAGAAGAATCGTTTGAAAGACTTCGACTTCCTATTTTTATTTTATTTAATTTTTTTTTTAAAAGTTCTTTGTTTTATCTTTTTATTACGGTCGCTTCTAACGTGCACGTCTTTCTACATTGTTCTCACATGTATAATTTCAACATGAATGATGTAACCAATATTTTGTAACCAATTTTTATTTAAAAGAGTGTCCGTGGAGTTTCTTGCCCGTTCTTCTCCATAGGTACCTACTACGCTTTGGAATGGGCAACTAGCTTCATACCTATTTCTGACTGACCGATTCCTTGACAATTCAAAAGTGCCTGTAAATGGTTTAATTGAAATAAATGCTTTGAGTTTGAGTTTGAGTTTTGAGTTTGAGTTTGAGTTTGAATGGTGTTCATAGAAAAAAGCCCTTCTAAAAATACTGTTTTTCGCTGGTTCAACGAATTTATGGGTGGTCTAGTAATTTTGGCAGACAAAGAAAGAAGTGGCCGCCCTATGACGGTTGTTGAAAAAGTGCTGGCTGTGAAAAATTTAATTCAAGAGAATAGGCGAATTACATAATGAAGAGGTTCAGCATGCACCGTGAAATTTGAATCGCAGTTTTGCTAGAACAAACGTTGTTCAGACCATGGTCTACAACCATTCTACAGCATCCAATAAAAAAAAAAACATAATTGGTTTTTGAAATAACACAAAAAAAGCAAAGTTTAAAATGTCAAGATTATCGTTACTCCCGACAACACAGACACCACGTATACGTTTTATCAAAAACCAATTTATGTTTTTTTTTTATTGGATTCTGTAGAATGGTAGTAGACCATGGTCTGAATAAAGTTTGTTCTAGCAAAACTGTGATTCAAATTTCACGGTGTATACTGCCGATTGGATCGGGAAGTGTGCATTAAATTCTACACAGGCATCTTTGGTTATGGAAGATAGTTTCACGCTGGTACCGTAAAATCTAACGCAGGGTCAGAAGGAGGTTCGGGTAGAATGGTGCCGAGACATGATAGCAAAATTGGTAGCAGGCTCGTCTCGGCGCGTTTAAGATATCATTACGGGTGATGAATCTTAGATTTATCAATATGATCCAGAAATGAAGCATCAGTCGACCGTGTGGCTGTTTCAAAATGAACCAACGCCTACCAAAGTGAAGCGAGCCAGAAGTGCAGGCAAAATGTTGATCGCAAGTTTTTTTTTTTTTCTACCAGTTTATCTGGTGTCAATACCCTGACGAGATCAAAGAAGCGTCAATGCTGAATGGTATGTTACCAAATGTTTGCCAGAAGTTTTTACTACTGCAAGCAGGAAGCGACCGAACACTGGCCTCCGTGGGATACTGCTTCACCACGACAACGCGCTGGCTCACTCGGCGCTCAAAACAAGGGACTTTCTGGACAGCACGCCGGTCAAATTTATAGGTCATCCTCCTTACAGTCCCGATTTGGCTCCGTGCGACTTTTTCTTGTTCCCCAAAATAAAAAATCAACTCAAAGGAAAACAGTTTTCATCACCTGAAGATGCACTGGGTGCATTTGAGAAGGAGATTGGAGAGGTGTCTGATGCGGACTGGAAAATGTGTTATGAAAATTTGTTTAGACGTATAAAACTGTGTATGCCAAAGGAGAGTTCTTTCAAAAGATTTAATAAAAAAAAATATAACCTGTAGTATATTTTTTTCTAGTATCACAAAACTTTCTGAGTGCCCCACGTAATCTAGTTTAAATTTATTTCACCCCATGGGAGACGGCACTGCAGTGATTGATGTACATGCAATCCAGACTGCTAACGATATTGTTGGAGCTGGCCCGTACTCTGCGTACCAGGGATGCACACCTCATTCGCATCGTTGCGTAAAAGCAATTAATATGTGCGTCCGCGAATATTCCCGATGCGCTACAAAAACGGGGCAGCACCGACCTATTGGAGTTATACATCAAACCATGTGTTTTGGCATACTGCTCACATTTGGCGACCAATTACTTTCTGAGACCTCAGATTGACGCGCTCAGAAGCACCATATCATCTGCATAGCTAATATTATTTACACAAATACCATCTATATCCACTCTGGTGCTGCTGAGCTCGCCAATCCTGCCTCACCCCGCATTCCAACCTGTATGGCTTGGAAAAAGTTCCAGCCCATCGTACACTATTGATCTGATTACCATACCACTATTTAAAGATGTTTATAAGCTCCGTTGGCAACCTATTCTTCTCCATCTTTCTCCACAATACGTCATAAGCAACCTGATCAGAAACCTTGAATAAATCGATGAACCTAGCATAAATCGGCGTCCTACGCTGTGTGTACGAGTAAGTATGTGATAGTATGCTTAAGGCACAACACTGCATTTTCTGTTGACAAACCACGCCGAAACCCGAATTGGTTGTCATGAACATTTACAGTTTTATTTATTTGTGTATTAAGCAGACGGTCAAACACTTTTGATATTTTGATATTATAGTAGCTAGAGAGATGGGCCTTTTGGATGCCGAGCGACGAAATGTAAGTTTTTACGCACAATATTGAGAGATTTACCATGTTATTTTAAGACCATAGACTTCTTATAGGTTTTCCTGTAATCTATGAGTAAAGAGCCATACTATGTATTTTTTTCAAAATTTTTGGTCCAGTAGTTTCGGAGATAAGGGGGGGGGAATGGTCATTTTTCATTGAATTTATCAAATATCTTTAAAAGTATTTATTTTAAAATTATATAAAAAATATATTTAGGATCCTCGCAACAAGCCCTTTCATTTGATATGTCACACGGTACTGTTAGCAAAACTTTTTTTTTTAATTTTCTTGTTTGCGCCCCAAAAGTGACACCTATATTCAAAATTAAATTATTTACGTTACACATTCGTGTTTGGGTCACAGAAATACACATGTGTACCAAATTTCAACTTAATCGGTCCATTAGATTCGGAGTAAATTGGCTGTGACAGACGGACAGACAGACAGACAGACAGACAGACAGACACACGAGTGATCCTATAAGGGTTCCGTTTTTTCCTTTTGAGGTACGGAACCCTAAAAAGATACAGGCACATAGTTACATATCTACATCCTTACTATTAATTGTCTTTCATTCGGCTCTTGCCGATCGGCAAACTCGGTTCGGCATCCAACCTCGCTGGACCATGTTCGGACATGACCCGAACATGGTCCAGCCGAACGACCGACCAAGCCGAGCGACTTTTTTATCGAACATAATAATGTACATAATTATATTCGATTTTGCCGCTCGGCTGAGACGATCATGCCGACCCGAACATGTGTGTAGCACGCCTAAGAGATTTGAAATTACTCTAGTTATGAGATGTATATCTAAGATTGGATTATTAGCATAAGTAATGTTCACTTTCTTCTCTCGTTAGAAGATAAACCAGGCAGACTAAACTTGAGTTCAAACATGTAAAAGAGGTTTACTTGAAGTCAATGGTTGAGTTCAAATAGTTTTATTTGAACGCAACCATTGCTTTCATGTAAACCTCGTTTTAAAGATATAAAAATATTAATTGTTCCCGGTTAAATTGTTAAAATGCACTCCGAATTATTTCAACGTCTTGGAGACACTGTTACATTTAACACAAGATATCCTGATAGGCTAATTATTCCTCCAATGAAAAGCCACTTATATCACAGAAGTTGCTTTCCAATGGTTCTATGGATATATAATAAATTACCCAAATCATATAGGGAACTGCCAATCAATCGTTTTAAAACAGCGTTATTCAAATGGCTCATAGAAGAAACTTTCTATTCTGTGAAAGAGTACCTAAATTTTAAAGATTCTCACTGACATTTTACTATTTTAATTTGACAAATGATTGACATTGTTATTCTTAATATAATAACTATGATTTATGTTCCAATTTTATTAGCTTCTTATTTCATTTTTATTTGATTTATGTAATTTTGCATGCTAGTTTTAGCGAATTGTTTTAGAACTTGTTAAAAAAATTTTGCAAATGAAGTTTCATTTAATTTCATTTCAAGTTTAGTCTCCAGGGTGCACAGTGAAGTAACATTGGCCACACGATCTAAAGCCTCGTGCAGAGTGGCGCAACGTGACAGCGCAACACGACTATAACAAAACAATTTCTAAAAAAACTTCACGGTAGAACAATTACTGGTGTCGCGTCGTGTCGCACCGTCGCGTCGCGCCTGCTTAAAAACTCTAATGATGATAGCTACAAGGGATGTTATGGATATGAAATTTCGGATCTGGATACGGATACGGATATAGAAATGATATTACACCGGTTTCGGATACAGTTACTGATATAAGAGTATTTCGGATTATCCGTTAGTTTCGGATAGTTTTGGTTACTATTAGATTTTTAAGAAATTGTAATGTTATAATATTATTCTGCAATGACTGACTAGTTATGACTAAGCAATAGCAATAATAAACAAACATGCAAGTGACGCGCGCGGCTAGTACATCGGCTCGGCCGGGCAGAAAAACCCGTCATAATGTGTCTTATTTAGACTCCGCCCCAATCCAAAATTATCCGAAACGTTTATAACGGATTCGGTTACGGTTACGGATAGATTTTATTTCGGATATTCGATACTTTCGGTTACGGTTACGGAGCTCCTAAACATCCCTGATAGCTACTATCTTTCGAAGTGAGGTAGTTGTTAACATTGTTATATGATACAGCTTAATGATCAAGATGATAAGTAATGTAGTTAAGACAGCCTAGACAGGTAATGTCACTTTTTATTTCTATTATTATTATTATCATATATCAAACACATAGTTTCTTTAATTGTTCTTTTGTTTGTCTATCATCATTATTGTTTTTGTAATGCAGATAAGAATATTTTGTAAAACAAAATTGTCGCGCGAATACGCGATCGTCGCGTGCATTTGTCAGTTTTCGGCATGAAAATCAGTAGGCGCTCTCTGTCGGCACGACCGCGCGTTCGGGTCCGCTGAACAAAATCAACGCGACTGTCATCTCGTATTCGTGCGACGTAAAGCCGTACACGTTGGGAGAGCCAACGTGTACTAGGGCAAGGCTTTAGGCGCAAGTATAGTTATTTTCTTTCTTTATTAACTTAGTTGGATGTCCCCACAAAATGCGTAGATGCCGGCTGGTGACGTGTTTTGCTGTATTATATTTAGCGATTTAAACAAGATGCTAAACGTAATTTCTTTGCGACATAGTGCTATAGCGGTTGCTTATATAATTTTCTAGTAAGTAATTAGAGTCCTTTACGTGCCACACTATTTTTTTTATTTGCTAACATGTAAAACTCTGGTTAAATAATATGAAACACTGGTTGTCATGAAATTTTAATGCATGCCATTAAAATTTCATGACACAGTATTAAGACATGACCCTGTAAGGCAAATGTTTCATATCAAATGATTAAATTACATATATAATATTGATTCTAATTATTACAATTCATTACATTTATACTAAACATTAATCAATAATTTAAATATTTCCACCATCATCATGGCAATGGGAAAACCAACGTACTTACCTTTCTGCGAAGGTTGTTTGTGATATGTGTGTTAACTGACAACAAATCAGTGCATTTCGGCCATGCTACTTTGAATAAATGACTATCCGGAGACAAAATGAATGAAATATTTATTACTTTTTCAATGAAATATTTTGACTGTTTCATTGATCTTAAATATTGACCAGGGTTGACTCTTGCTGCCATTTACCCCATAAAGTCAATCAGTGTTTTATTTCTCTTTATCGGTAACTAGCGGACGTCACGCGGTTTCACCCGCGTAGTTCCCGTTCCCGTGGGAGTACGGGGATAAAATATAGCCTATGTTACTCGCTGATAATGTAGCTATCCATTGCTGAAAGAATTTTTCAAATCGGTTCAGGAGTTTTTAAGATTATTCGTTACATACAAAAATACAAATCTTTCCTCTTTATAATATTGGTATACACAGATAGGGATAAAACTTCTTTAGACCTGGAACACAGGGGTATCGAGAGCTACTTACATGGACTACATAGTTTTACCTAATTAGATAAATCACGTCATGATTATCTTCCTAATTAATGTAATGATAGTGTTAGAACACTATCGATAAATAATTACCAGTTGGTTAAATCAAGTTTTATAGTGCTTAATAATACATTGTAAACTTATACAGCCAACAGATCAACAGGCGAAGGGCTGGAAATCTGTCAATATTAATAACGTAATAAGTGTTAAATAATTATGGAAAAAAAAATTGATAAGGGTATGCTGAGATAAGGGAAAGGCCGGGCGGGGACGCACTAGGAGGATGTTCATATACTGATGTGATGTTCTTCAGAAAGGCCAGGTGCGTAGTACTCGCAACCGGCGTGCGTGTGCTCGTATGTCCAGATGTATGAACGTAAACGAGGCGAAAGGAGTATGTAAGGATCGTAGCAGGTGGTGTTCTGTAGTTTCTGTCTACCCCCATAGGAAGAAGGCGTGAGTTTATCTATGTATGTATGTAACTACTAAATTAAATACCTATCTTACTACACATATACAGTGAGAGTCTTTATAATGTGCACATATCGAACTTAGGGAATCTATGCCTAATTTTATCAACGGAAAAAATATTTAAAAAAATTTAAAAGTTATTTTTTGGTATTTTTTTAAATTATTTTTTTGTTGGTTCCGTTTCGCGTCTTATTGAGAAATTTTACGATTATTGTAAAAATTCATGGAAAAAGGGATTTTGTCAAAAAAAAACATGTTTTTTTCAATTGAGGGTAGTTTTTTTTCCACAATTTTCATTTTATAAAGACACCTAATTACTTCCAATCATTATGGAGTTTGTTTCATCGCGATAGATCATTAAGTTTAAAAATTACACCACTTTGTAACAAAAACATTAAAAAATCCATAAAAAATATTAAGATTTTTTAAAATATTTTTTCCGTCGATAAAATTAAGTATAGATTTCCTCATTTCGTTATGTGCACATTATAAAGAATCACACTGTATACGAAAATAAAAGAACAGTTGGGCGTCTCCTTATCGCTGTCATCCGAAAACGTGCCCAGCAGACAGGCAACAGTAAATTTAAGCAGTCGTATTAAGTTTTAACCTGTATTAAGTTTTAACCTGTATTAAGTTTTGACCTGTATTAAGTTTTGACCTGTTTTAAGTTTTAACCTGTAATAAGACTAAAGCCAGCAATACAGGCTTGCGATGGCTATAATTGCACGTCAGGTTCACGTACGTATGTGATAACACTGATAACTGACCAGTTTTCTCTCATATACGTTCATGTTTGCATGTACAGTTTGAGTTAACATGCATAACTGTGCAGTTCCTGGAAAGACTTGGGGAGGTCTTTGCCCAGCAGTGGGATGTTATAGGCTAACAAAAATAAAAAACAGTGCTGGCATATCCTGGCGTATATGGGAATCTTTCAACAGTTATAATGCAAGCTTCAACTATTGCTTTGTCACATGCAGCTCTAAACGTCATGGTATTTAGAGCACTGTGTGTGTGAACTGCAATGTTGTGATTAGTGAACTTTTGGCATTTCTAAGAAATGTATTGGATTTTATGGATGAAGAGAGCATTCATCAGTTGTGTTCGTCATCCTTCACAGCTGATGGTATTGTTAAAGCGAAAGTACTACTATTTGAAGCGCTAGCCACCTCAAGGAAGATGCCAATTCGTCGAAAAGACGACAAGAAGAAATTGTCCAAAGATTTAGATGACACGATTTGTCTAATGAAAGCAACGGATCCTGATCTATTCCCTATAGTTGTGGCCTAAGAGTTACATAAACTTCCACCTGTAACTTTTGATCATGTGGATGCGATCCGACTTTTAAAGGACATTTTAACATTACAAAATAAGTGCAAGGCTTTTGAAGAAAAAATAGTAACAAGAGAACAGTTTGAGGTGCTCAAGTTCGAGGTATAAAATATGAAATGTGCATCGTTAGTAGACAATTACTGTGCTCCTAATATAAATATAAATAGAAGGAAAGGTGCTTGTCTGGAGAATAGTGACACATTCGATAAAAGTGGCCCTATAGGTTTGCAGTATGTACCGATATCGTCAACGCAATTAACAACTGATACAAAGGAGAACGACCCAGTGACGGTTGATTTGTCAACAATTGCGATAGACAGCGCTAAACACGGTGAATCTAAAAAAAATAAACAAAGAGGTGCAGCGAGTTTGAATGTTGAGAGCGAGAGCGAGACATCAAAAAGAAGCGCACAAGAAAGCAAGATGTTTGCAAAGACCTTAGGCAAGCCAATCACCGAGTCGACTACGAGTGCGCCTGGGCCGATCGAGACCCCTACCATCGTTACGTTTGTAGGATTCAACTAGAATACTAAAGGGCTAGAACAAAAAGAAGAAGTAGGCAAACAAATTCATAGACAGCCCATTGTGAGGAAATTACTAAAGAAAGTAAAAGTAAAGTAAAGTTTAATAATTGGTGATTTCTTAGTAATTATCACTTTAATCGCTAACACAGATCAGTAATTTTGTTCAGCACACGTAAGTAATATTCGATGGCTTAGTACGTCCAAACTCCACAAAAGCTCAAGTCAGAATGCCATTCGTCGTCGCCGCCAACAATATTCCCACCCTTCATATTTTTAAAACGTTATTTAAAATTACTTCCGGCTGAGCACGTGTATTCATTCCAATGTTGCTATAAGAATAAACTTAAAAATAAAATAAAATACTAAAATTCTTAAATAACCTAATACGTTTGCTACAATGGTGTCGACTGGAACTAAGTCGAGTGAATTAAAAGCAGTGAACAGTTCGAGTATACCGAATTCGAATGTGAATAGTGAGCAAATAGTAGCGGACTATAACAAGGAATGGAAGTTAGTACAAAATAAAACATCGAAACTAAATAGATCAGAGGGTCGTGCTTCCATTGAGCCTGATGTTAAATTTCGGGCGGCCGATGTTAAAGTGCCACTGTTAATTTCAAACGTTAGTACTGAAACTCAAGAACATGATATTATTAGTTACATTAAGACTAAAACAAATGAGAGTGTGTCTTTAAAAAAGTCGCAACTATATCCTGAGAGCTGTGGCGGAGCGCAGACAGTTTATGCGGAGGCTGCTCAGGTAGGAAACATGTTTTCTTGTCTGGTCGTCCTCTGCATTGAATGTTTATTATTTCAAATATTTTAAATCAATACTACCAACACTAAATTATATGTTGTTTTGTAATACTAACACAATATGGATCACTGTTGTCCGACAAATGATTTTTTTTTTAACAAACCCGTTTCCTAGATCCGTAACAAGATTAGATCTATCAAAACACAACAAAATACAAAGATCATTATAATCAATATAATAACACCAGTCACGGCTGTCGCAGTAATAACTGCTGATTATAATTTACAAGCTTATATACTAGACTATAACTATTATAGTGTCAGAGGTCTGCTGATCTGCATAGCAATGATGTATAATAGAGGAGCAATCTGTTAATTAACAGATCACTCTTTAATTATGCATCATTGCAATATAGGTCAAATTATACCATTTTATTTCATTGTAAAAGAATAAAAAATATTGCTTGTTAAACAGTTAAAGAGTGCTGTTTTATGATTATTGGTGTTATTACAGATATTACCAAAATATTGTTTCTTAAAGTTAGTCGACTTTATATTATAGTCTAAATGCTATTTGTGGATTTCTGGCATTCAAACTTTGTAGGAAGAATAATATAGAACTTAGCAAATATCTGTTGTGTTTTACGTATTTGGACAAATAAGTTTCACGTCAGTGGTAAAACTGAGCTATAATCTAAATGTTGTTAACTGAAACACTGTGGATTTCTGGCATTCAAACTTTATAGGAAGAACAAAGAACTTAGCAAATGTTTGTTTAGTTTTACGTATTCGTACAGTAGGCTACACATCAGTGGTAACACTATTGAGCTAGCCTAGTGCAGAACGGAGTTCCAATAGAATAAGAGGCCAACTTATACTGGTTTTGTTACCAGTGATGTGTGACCTACCGCACCGTACAGTTTACTAAAGAAGTAATAATCTCGCTCCACACATTTCAAGCTATTCCACTGTTTTTATCTTCAAATTTTAATTTATTTCAGGGATATTCAGACCACAAACTAAAACACTTCAATCACACACAAATACACCGAGGAGTATGTGTGACAAGGAGTTGCAAAGACTTCGCAAGAATTCCCAACACAAACGAAACAGCACAGGGCCTAAGAGAGACCCTTGAGGGATGCCTCAACAATTCTCTATATTCCCAGTATGGACTGGAAGGAAGACTAGCTAATTTACATTATTGTAATAAGGAAGGGGACAGTGTGATCATAGATAATAGTGATATAGTAATGGCTGTGGTTTATATAGTTATAATTATGCTTAACATTGCTGGAAGCTTGTACGATGTTCTTTCCTACAAGAAGGAGGACAAAACAGGTATGAATGATGTTTCGATAGTTTTAAAGCTATTATGTTTGAAAATAGATTCTAAAGTTAAAATGTTTTTTCAGGGAATCCTTATTTATTGGCGTTTTCAATACGCAGAAATTGGGACAGACTGGTAGCACCAAGTAATAGTGGGCAGGAGCCCCGACTAGAAAGACTGAAATTATTTTATGGATTAAGGTAACTATTACCAGATAAAATTTAGCATGATTGTTTCAGTCTTCTTCTAAAAATAAACTTTACAGAGTATTGTGACGTGTACATATATTGAAATACTTCTTAAATAGACAACCTAATCATCGTTTTTGTTATATTTGTATGTTTTCAGGACCATGACTATGTTTTGTGTGATCTTTTCACATACAACCCTCATAATGTCGTATTCCTATGTGGATAACCCACTGTATATAGAAACGGTAAGATTGGTTACTATCTTTTATACTTACATTCCTATTAATATTAAAAGCCAGTTTGACATGTCCGGAAAGGCACTATTTACCATGTAAGTATTGAAATGGAACGTTATAAGTTTACCAGAGATGGTAATTAACCTCCTCGTTTTTGAAGAAGTCGGTTAAAAACAAACCATTATTCATCATTCACCTAGCGCTTTTAAGAAGTTTCTATAAATTCTAAAACCAATACCATAGTAATAAAATAATCGATGAAGTCATTATGAAAAAATTATATCTAAGTCAAATGAGGAAACATATTATAATTGTGTGCATAGGGTAAGATAGGTTGTTAACCTATAATTATGTATGCACAATAGTAAACCTTGGACCTAACGAACTTCGTAGCGTTATTATTATTGTTTTTCTTTTCTATTGCTGCGTAACATTTGTAATGCAATAATGTAATTAATAGTAATGAACAATGTTTTATGCAAATAGATCAATTTCTGGTTTTTACTCGACAACTTAATTGATTAGATCGTTAAGTGCTACTTTGATCACTTACGTGCATTCTAGTAGGTTCTAAAAGTTCTTGGTCATCTAGATTTAATTTCTTATCTTCTGATTCAAGTTCTACACATTTTCAAACTTTTTCTAAAAACACTTTTTTGTAGTTTTTCCACTGTAGCATCTGTTTCTTTTTCTTGCATGTTGGTTGTAAATTAATCTAATTAAATTAATTAAATACTGGTATTTGGCTGCATCCGGTTACAAAAGTTGGAAGCTTACCCCAACATAGTTGTGATAAGGCTAGCAGATGATGATGATGCTGCTGTAAAAAGAACAATTTCGATTATTTGCATAATTCTTTCAGTCGTACGAAGACCCTTTCAAACAGATCCTGTTCAACGGCAGCTTGGTCACGCACACTTTCTTCGTGATGTCCAGCTTCCTCCTCGCGTTTAACTTCCAGATTCACACGGAGAAGCACAAAGTCAGCTGGATGCAGTTTCCGAAGGGAATCCTTCTGAGATGGTTGAGGTAATTTCCCTATTTTGTAGTATTCTAGTGCTAGTTGCGTTTTCTAGTGCTGTTATGGTGAGATACCAACTATTCTTTTTAGTGCATTTTTTAAGTTTTGGACTGATTTGCATCTAGATTATGTTGTATGTGCCCGTTGATATTTAAGACATTTTATGAATAGTAACTAGTGCAATAAGGAATATTTTTTAAATATTCTTTCGAAACCATGGTTAGATAGTTTTCAGATGTGGACTCAAAAGCAAGATACAAATAATTATGGTAAATAAATAGTCGTAATACACTACTACAGGTACGAAAACAAAATATATAATCTATATATTCGTGAACTAAACTTGTGTCCTGATAGGCATTGGCTCGTTTAAAAAGTAATCAACTCCAATCGTTAGTTAAATATCGGTTTTGATATCTAGACTAACTCCAACATACGCCCTCATCCTGTTCTCTATATCGACATGGATGCGTCACGCGTTCCGCGGTCCGCTGTGGCAGCTGGTAGTCACCACCGAGGCGGACGCCTGCAGGCAGTACTGGTGGGCACAGCTACTGTATGTCAACAACTACGTGTACAACGACGCGTGGTGCCAGCCGCAGACATGGTAAAATTACTAACGTACTACTAAAATACTACCTAAAATAGAAAGGAAAGGACAATCTAACGAAATATATCTGCCTCATAGGTGTACCTATCACAACCGTATGTGGATCCCTAATAAAAAAACAGATTTATTGATTCGGTACTTTGATCATAGAATCAAAGTTAATGTTAAACTTCTTTTGATACGAAACTCCAATAGTATCAAAAGAAGCTTATCTTTCAAAAGGGCTTCGTTCGATAAAAAAGAAAAAAAAAATATTTTTCAAAATCCATTTTCTTCTGAAAACTCATATCGTATTGTATCAAGAGATCAAAAAAAGGTCTTCAAATAACCACAATAATTCTACCACCCGCAGGTACCTAGCAGCTGACACGCAACTCTTCTGCCTAGGTCTTCTTCTATGCCTGTTGGCTCGCAAGTGTAAAACCCGCGCCATTCTACTGTCTATACTGTTTGTGGTCGCTCTAGCCATTGTTGCAGGACACACGTACTTCCAGGACTTGGAACCAGTGGTTTTACAGTCGCCCGAGTAAGTTATTGATATTTTTGCCCATGTGTAATAACTTTAAGCTACTAATTAATTTAAAATCCGCAACCTTTTACACACAGGTCAACTACATGTAAGCCTTGTATTGTGTATCTTTCGACAGAAAAGAAAAAAAATGTTTATTTGCGGTAAACATGACGCAAAAAATAGTTTAAAATACAAAAATGAGAAAATGTTGGGGGAAGCATGCGTCACATCCACACGCAAATCGGCTATCACTCAGTATTATGCTACGACCCTATGCAAGACAGAGCCCCAGTGCTGGTTGTGGTGGTGGTGGACAGGGAGTCGTGTCACTAGATTTGCCAGTGATTATTTGACAGACCTACATGTTTAGTTATCTAGTTTGATCGTGTACAAGGCCGTCCTAAGACGGCCTTGTACACGATCAAACTGCTGGGGCCCCTGGGCACACAAGAATTTGGGGCCCCCTTGGAAAGTAAAAAGAGGTGAATGCCAAAGAAAGTATTTTTCTGCTATGATTTTATATTTACTATGGGTAATTGGTACAAATCAAATATATACATAAAATACTGCAGGTTTGAGTGAATTTACGATAGTGCTTTATTTCGGGATTTCTGTTTAAAAAATCTACTATAATATCCTCAGTCTATTTTTTTTAAGGATGTCACGTTTTAAGCACTTATTTGACAAATTAGTTAGTCATTCTTATAAAAATGTCGTTCATAATTCATTTTATATTCTCTTTAGTTGTGAAAATGAGCGCTCTCCACTACAATCAAGTAAAGGAATATTCTTGTAGCGTTGTTTTGTGAGGTTGAGATACTCAAATCGGCTGATTTTTTTGATGAAAACATTCTGATTTCAGCTCAATGTAATTAATTGTAGTCTGTGTTTGAGCTCATAAGCATTAATATCTTCTGCAAATTCTTTGCATTTTTTTGTCAACTGATCAGAATCTATTGTTAGATAAAGAGAGAAAGAAAACTAAAACGTTTATCATAAAATAAAATAAAAGTTTAAAAATCTTATCTGATGCCCGATTAATATTTCAATTTAGAAATGTTGACGGAACTATTTATATTTGTGAGTATCGACCTAAAAATAGAAGAAAAAATGCTTTTGAGTGCAAGCGTTGTGTCGGGCTTACGGGGCCCCCGTGAGGTAGGGGGCCCTGGGCATGGGCCCCCTATGCCCTTATGGTAAAGACGGAACTGATCGTGTATCTTCTTTAGGACTATGACCACCTATAATAACCACACTTGGCAAATGGACTTTGCTCAATTAACAGTAGGAGGTTTTTACATCCTTTTGACGTTACTATTCACCCAAGAAATAATTTTTGATCAGCAATAAAATGTTCAATCTTAAGGCAAAAATAAACGACTTTTAATTATGTTTAAATATTACATAGTGAAATAAATTTGTAAAGTTATTTCTAACGCGGATAAAAACTGAGAATCACGCAAAAACCATCAAGCGTATTATTCTGAAAACTTCACCATTTTAAAGATAATTTAATTATTTATCTTTTAATATACGTGTTTTATTAAAATACCTTTTCTTTTATGTATAATAAATTTACTTACTTATTTTGTGTAAATTATTTCATCACCACTGCTCTCAAAACGGTGAAGGAAAACATCGAAACTGGCATGTCCTTGAACCGAAAATTCGAAGACATGTGACATCTACCAACCCGCACTGGGCCCGCGTGGTGGATTACGGCCCTCTCCCTCTCACAGAGAGGAGGCCTATGTCCCAGCAGTGGGAACATTATAGGCTGATGATGATGATGATAATAAATTAATAATGCGTCTAATTTGGGACAGCGCTCCTTGATGGGCGAGTCCTATTACTGGCTGGAGGTACGACGGGTTGCGTGAGCTCAGCACAAAATACGCAAGCTAACCATTCAAGGTCACTGGCATTTAGTCGCGTCTTAAAAGTAAAACTTAGGTTACCTTTTTACCCTCATGGTTTTGCAGATCATACCGCAACCTATACGCAACCGACGATACCTTCCGTCTCCTGTACATCCGCAGCCACACCAACATGTCCACCTACATCCTCGGGCTGGCGGCAGGCTTCCTCGCCTACCACCTGCTGGATGGCAAGGACCTAGACAAGTACAAGGTACACTGCTTCTGATGGTCATGCCACCTCCTATAAACTGTAACAACAACAACAATGCATTGGATGGCAAAAAAAAATTGTTGTATTAACTATTATGTAGTTGTCTGAAACAACCAATTTGCTCCGAATCTAATGGACCGATTAAGTTAAAATTTGGTACACATAATATGTATTTATGTGACCCAAACACGAACGTGTAACGTAAATAAATGAATTTTGAATATAGATGTCACTTTTGGGGGGCAAATAAGAAAATTAAAAAAAAAGTTTTGCTAACAGTACCGCGTGACATATCAAATGAAGGGCTTGTTGCGAGGATTTTAAACATATTTTTTATATAATTTTAAAATAAACACTTTTAAATATATTTTATATTTATTTCTAATGGGAGCAACATAAATGTACACACGGCTACACATCAAGCTATACAATTCCAGTTTAGGCTGATCTCGCATCGTATAGAATTTCCGTACAATGCGAGGTCAGCTTATACTGGAAATGTATAGCTTGATGTGTAGCCGTGTGTACAACCTCGCTCTCCAGAAGTACCGCTGGGTGATGTGGCTGGCCTTCCCGCTCGGCGTGGTGGTGATCATGTCGGGCGGCGTGTTCTACTCCGACAGCGGGCGCGTGCCGGCGGGCCTGAGGCTGCTGTACGCGACGTTCTACAGGCCGGTGTTCCAGCTGCTAGTGCTCACGATCATACTGGGCACCGTCTTCAAGTTTGAAAGTAAGTCGGTGTTGATGTTTGAACTCTTATATGTTACACTGAAAATCGAAATCCGGAATAACGTGCGCCCGAAATAACATGTTTCTTGAGATTTTTTACTTTTCTAGTACTCAAACCTCAATTGGTTCAATGGAGTTTTTTGTTCCTTAAGTATAACAAACAGGATCGATTGGCATCATAAAAAGTTTTTGTAAAAACTGCCTATTTTCTTGCTGTAGATAAAAAATAAAAATGAAATATACATTCTACATTACAAATTATATATTCAGACTATTTTTGTCCATATGTTGTTAGTAGGTACCTATTACATTCTCTTAAAACTATGTTAGTAATGACGAGATCAATTAATACATTTAGGTGACATAATATAATATTCAAAATAAAATTGAAAGTAAATTAAAATGTAATTGAAAAAAAATGCATCAAGATTAAAATAAATAATTGACAATGAATTTCAAAAAAATTGAAATAAATAATTAAAAATAAATTACAATAAATTAAATAATTAAAATTTAATTGGGCTAAAATTAAATAATTGAAAATAAAAAAAACCAAAACAAAATGTCTTAAAAAGTTAAGGACAGTCTCCTAAGACCGTTTTCCTATAGCTACAACGGTTAAGGTTGATAAGGCTGTCCTTACTGCCCCATTTCAAAAATCCACTCTGTACAAGGAATTCTTCTGGAAAATTTAATGCTTCTAGACCCAGCTTTTATTTTATTTTATTTTTTTGAATTGTTCTTTGTTTTATCTTTTTATTACGGACGCTTCTAACGTGCACGTCTTTCTACATTGTACTCACATGTATAATTTTAACATGAATGATGTAACCAATATTTTGTAACAATTTTTTATTTAAAAGAGTGTCCGTGGAGTTTCTTGCCCGTTCTTCTCCATAGGTACCTACTACGCTTTGGAATGGGCAACTAGCTTCATACCTATTTCTGACTGACCGATTCTTTGACAATTCAAAAGTGCCTGTAAATGGTTTAATTGAAATAAATGCTTTGAGTTTGAGTTTGAGTTTGAGCGGTTAAGGCAGTGTGTTGTGAGATCAAGATTTTCATTGAGTAGATAGTTAGGGTCTTACAAGAATCTTTCTAATTATAGCAGTCTACCGCGGCATCATGGAATGGCGTGGCTGGACGTGGACGGGTCGAGTATCGTACAGTGCCTTCTTACTGCACACACTGTTCCAGAGGGGACTCATCGGGGCACAGATGCAGTCCATACACATGACGGATTATTACGTGGTATGTAGCAAATGACAACTAAGAAAAACCTAATAATAACAAATCAGGAGGCTCTCATCGCGCGGTTTGACCAGGGGCTGGACTCAGAGAGCAGTACCACAGTACTCCTGGACACGGCACACAGTGAGGAGGTTCCTCTCTCTAGAGCCCTGACCACCGGCAGCTTGGACTCAGTTTCTGATGCCGATGGACTACTATTTTTATATTTATAAATGTTTTAACTTTTATACAAATATTTAAAAATGTAAGTGATATGTAAAACAATAAATAAAGGCATTAAGTATGTTTCTACATTAAACTATTTCTTTGCCAGTTTTCAGTTCTAGCGGCGACCATCTTTCTAACATACTTGTGCGCGTGCATCCTGTTCGTGTGTGTGGAGGCGCCGGCCGCCGCGCTCGTGCGCGCTGCGCTTGTGCAGGGGAGGGGCAACGGGGAGGGGGAAAGGGGGGATACTACTAAAGTATAAATGAAATAAAGATTTCACATTATTTTATTTTTGTTTTATTAACATAAAAGACGTATCTAAGGGCTGCCCGAAATTCTGCAGAAAAATTGTTGCAGATTATACTTACTTATGGGAATTTATTTGAATTAAGTTTATACGAGAATTTCGCTTGCTAACCTTTGAAGTAACCGTTCTTGGCAACTGGATTGCTTTTTTTCGGGACGATCAAGGAACTATTGCTCATAAATACCGCCAAAATTATCTAAATTCCAAAATAATAAATAAATCAACACCAGCATTATATTAATTAGAATCTATATAGTTTGTCTATCAGCCGAAAGTGTCTCTCGTAGATTTTACAGATGAATTATTTTTACAATTGCATTTTATCAGTCACTTAAGTCCTTTTTGGCACTTTCTTCCTTTACACCGGTTTGTTTTTCTTCATCAACGTTATCCCTGACTTTCTTTGGTTTGGTGATGTACTCTCTCATTAAGTTTCCTACTGGAGCTTCCACCATCAGCCAGAATGGTATCGCGGTTAAAAACGATGCTAGCACAAAACCGCAGACCACTTGGTTCTGTTGAAAAAAAAACCACTTAAAATAAATCTTAAATACTCTGCATTGATGACCATGATGCAAAAGGGACTGATGACTTTAACCATAATTTTAACGATAAATGGCATGTGGTAGGTAGTGAACTAGGCCATAAGATGTGTTACACACTTATTCGGGTCGACATAATTCGACAAAGTCGGGTGGCAAAATATTTATAACAAAAAACCGCCGAATCATGCCGACCCGAACATATATGTACCACCCCTTAAGTAAAGATACGCACGAACAAGACAAAGCTCGTATGTGTGGAAGTGGTTTGGTAGGCCACATAGTTCCTGATGAACGCGATGTGTAGGAGGTAGGCGCAGTACGACAGCCGACTCGGGACTGTCCAGCCGCGCCACTCCAAGATGCGACGGCACAAGTCTGGTAGGGAAATCATTCAGTAAATTATGTACGATATTGGGATACTAAAAATTCAGGGATGTATTTATTTATACTTCCCTGTATTTTACTCAGAAAGATATTCAGAAAAGTAGTTTATTTTTCAGCTAGTTTGATAAACTAAGTAACCCGCGCAAACGTTTGTTTGAAAAAGTTCATCAAAAATCTTGATGCTGCAAATATATGTAAAGAAAAGTTCTAAATATAGACTAGCTATTGCCCGCGACTACATCTGCGTATATATATTTTAATATCCAGGATGAAAAGTAGCCTATGTCCTTCTCCAGGTCTCAAGCTACCTATCTGTCAAATGACAGATAGACATACAGAGTTTAGTATGAATTATTTAATATTAATTTAGGCACCTTACTTACCATCTATCTTAAAGATCAAACTAATTAAAAACAAAGCAAAGATGAAGCCATAAGTCGGCTTGACCACGCATGCGCTGGCTGCTCTCACGTAGATCGAGGGCCGAGGTCTGTCAGCATGGAACAGGCTGCAGGCGTACATGAGACCCACTGCTAAAGGAACCAGCACAGGGACGCAGTAACGGTATTTCTGAAAATAAAATATAATTAGGTCAAAATTACCAAAGATGTTCATAGATGACTCCGCTCTCCAGTCGTTATATGTAAAATACTGGTATTCAGCTGCATCTGGTTAGACTGAAAGCCAACTCCGTCATAGCTGGGAAAAGGCTAAGCAAATGATGAGATGACTCCGTCCTACAGTGTAAGGCTGCCTGTTCGATGGCGCGGGGAAGCGATAAGAGGAACGGAGCTGTGCCAATATTAACCAATATAATCTAACACATCTCCGCCCCTGTCCTCTCTTCTCAGCTCCAGTGGACAGACAACGTCCTGCGTGTCCTATTGTCAGTTAGTGGAACTATGGACGCTACTGATGGCCTCAAACTCGCAGCCGAATTCTGGGCTGACTCCATTAAGCTCAAAATAGGCAAAACCGATACCAGCATGAACCAATAAAAATACCACATTTATCTCATTTATTGTCTTTTGTCAACGAAGGCGACTTACCGCAATCAAATCAACTAGTCAGCTAGGTTGGGCTTGGTAGTAAGTATCATAAAGGTAGGAAGTAGGTATTTGAAAGAACTAGTATCAATAGACCTATCAAACTCAAATACGCGCTTACAAAATACCTTGATAAACATAGGCTTTCTACCATAAAGTTCTTTCTGAATGCGCCGCCAATAAAGTGGCTGAATATTGCAACTACACTTAAAAATATCGAAATGATTATGTACAGATAAATATGAATAAAAGGATAGTTTACGACAGGAAATAAATATGGCAAACAACAGTCGGTCTGACCCGCCGCTATAGGTTCACATCAAAAATATCGACTTATATGGATTACAGGTTTATACTACAGTATTTAGCGGGTTAAGCCAATATGATACAAAGCACTGTAGGTAAAACGAGCACATACGATCAGATTAAGTCGGTACATGCCAATAAAGGTGTATTTGGTGTAACATATAATTACCCTCAACCTCTTGATGTCAATGCCTTTCTTCTGCCAGTGGTAGATCAGGTAGCCAATCGAAATGCCGATGGTGGTGCCAGCGAGGTTGGTGTGGCCTCGTTTGTACGTGTTGTTGAACGTGGGCTCGTTCATGAAGATGTTGTGAATTGCCCTGGAGACAGAATTACAACTAAGATCATGGAGTTAATTGAAAGGCTTAATAAATGGGAAAAAGAAGCGCGCGATGGCTAGAGATGCAAAAGATACAGTGAAGCCCAGTTCCAGCCCAAAAAAGTATACAACGTGTAACGTTAAATGCGCAAAACCTCAGACATCTCAACTGATTTTTAATTCAATTGACCTATTTCAGAGAGAAAAAAACATTAAAAAATTGTAAAGGTTTTATGTGCTGTTTTAGTTCGTAAGATTTGTATTTGCATTGAAATAAAAGCTATTATTAACGCGCGTATGAGAAAATTTAAATTGGTCGACAACAATTTGTGTTTGTTTACCTATTTTGGCGGGTTTGCGCATGTGATGGCTTGACCTATTTATTAATAAATAGACACGGCAACGTTTTTAAAGAAGATTTTTGAAAAATGTGACCTATATTAAAAAGTGGTTCAACTGATTCTGCTCGTTATTCTGATCAAACGATTTTCAGGTTTTGCGCATTTAACGTTACACGTTGTATATAATATGTCACCGTAGAATTATAAACTTCGTTAGTTTATAATCTATTGGTATTATTTCCGTTAGATTATAAACTGTCAAAAAATTGTGAACTGCGACAAATCATTTACGATTTAACGCATTATTTTTCGATAGTTGTATCCATGAGAAACGAGCATAGTGAGCGCTGCCACTGCCGCGGCAGCGCTCACTATGCTCGCTCGGCTCGCGCTGTTGGTCACAGTTCTAACCTAACCTAACCCATTTCACCCAGTTTACAATTTTTTGTCAGATTATGATCTAACGGAAATAATACCGATAGATTATAAACTAACGGTGCTCACAATCTTACGGTGACATATATATCATAACTAATGTATCCTCTTTTGTTTAAAAATATTACTGCAATCCACTTAGGATTGCAGTAAAACTTACTCAGGCGAGGCAATTAAGGATCCATCCAAGTTTTGGAAGTAGGTTATAAGGCCAGGTATAATACACCCGATCACAAAGATTATCGGGATTAATATCTTTCTGGAGCGTGGAGTATTGCAGATCACGTAGACTATCACGCCGAAACAATATAGTTGAGTGTCAGCAGCTAAGTACCTGGAAATGATTATGTAGTCATTAATGAGGAAGAGGAAGCACCGGTCTTTGAACTTCCATTTTACAGCCGTGACTAGTTGCTATCACGAGCTGAATCTAGATAAGACTGGCTCATGAAGTTACGCATAAGCAAAGAAATGTCTATGCCTAAAAGTGGGTAAAGCCAGGCTGTGGATGATGATGATCTGATGACCTCAGTTTAACGTACTTACCAGGTTTGCAGCATACACTGAGAATTGTCGTTGTAATTGTTGATGTACAACAAGTACATCCACCAGTTCTCTCTACAGTCCATCGCTTCTTTAGCAATGAGCTCCTGCAAATTATATTATGATATTTTTTTTTAGTTCGGAAAACTTATCATTCTAGTTTTTGAGGACAACATGCTCCATGTCAAATACTGGTAATCAGCTATATTCAGTTAGTCTGAAAGCTGACCCCAATATAGTTGGGAATAGGCTAGGCAGCAAAATAATGATGAATACAAATACTTTTTTTTTTCATAAAACACATAGCATGATTCATTTTCTATGGAGATAGACAGAAAGAGAAATTGTTTCTATACTTAACAATAACTTAACACAGTGACAGAACTGACCTGCCATAGAGGACCATTTGTTGGGTACCGGAACCAAGTCACCGTCAGAGCCAATACCACTGCATAAGTTGGTGTTAATCTGTAAATAGAAAATAAAATGTTAGGTAGGCTGTTAGCTGGGCACAGTGGGGACACGGTGGAGCATACGGTGGAGGTTTGCCCGGCTTGGGCTGAGCATCGCCGTGTCCTCGTGGAGGCAATCAGCGGCGGTGACTTCTCGCGTCCGGCCCTGGTCTAGGCCACAGTACGAAGCGAAAGGGCATGGGAGGCCATTACCTCCTTCTGCGAATCAGTAATGCTCGCAAAGGAGGAGGCGGAACGCGTGAGGGAGAGGCAAATTTCGCGCTCTCACGCCCCTAACTGCCGTAGGAGATGCCCTGGGTGTCGGGAGTCGCAGACCGATTCCCGGCCACCGTAGGCGCGGGCTTGCGGATGGTGAGCAATGAGTAGCTCGCAGTCCGATAAGGACCAGGCTCGGGTCGACGGCACGTTGTGTTTCACGCGCGCCTCAAAGAGATGTCAGCACAATTGAAGGGGTCCGACAGGGCCGATGCCTGCCGGGGCTGCAGGTTTGTCCGAAAGGGTTACCGTGGCCCCTGGCAACATGGTAACTGAAGAAACACGGGTGGGTTTTAGTCAGTAAGAATCTGCTATGAAAAAAACTAAAGCAAATAGTGCCTCTGTCTAAAACAACAGGAAAAATAATTATGTTAATGCATCAGATTTTTTTTGCAATATGGAAAAACACTAGCTAATAGAGGCAGTAACTTATTGTAAAATTATGAAGTACTAGCTTCTGTCCGCGACTCCGTCCGCGTGGAAGTCGTAAGATACACAATATACTACATAACAGCCACATTTTTATAAAACTTCCTCAGCTCCCGACGCTCATCGCCCGCCCCCGCTATTACTTCGTTTTCGCTTAGCGTTATTCGGACATTTTTTTTCTATTTGCTCAGCTCCTTAGGGTCGTAGATGTTAACGTTGGTAGTACGATGTTAACCTATGCAAAAAGATTTTTGTCAAATCCGACTGGCAGTTCCATAGATTATAGCGCGTTCAAACAAAAAAAAAACAGACTAGCCAACTAGCTTTATTACACATATTAGTGTAGATTATAGATATATTATACTTTAGTTTTAAATAATACATCTATGGTATGTCAAAGTCGAATCATATAGTTAATTAGGCACATAAAAGCTACTTTTATTTTATTTATTTGGGAATATTCACTTTTGAATGTCAAAGAAAATTGAATTGATTCAATTGCCGCTTCCAAAAGGTAGTTGGGGGAAGAATGGGTAAGAAGCTCCACAGTTAATCTTTCCAAATGTTTGACAATATTTAGTAGTGTGTGTGTTTTGTGTGTGTGTGTGTGTTTAGTTAGGTAATATTTAAGAAGACGATGTATCTGGAATAGAATTACAATACGAAAATAGATACAAAGTGTTAAAATTAAAGCAATGACAGATAAATTAATAACATGATACCATATATGTCGGATCCGGTTATTAGTACGGACACGAAACGAATCGCAAGCGCGCTACTGGCGACAACAAGTGATCTACCCACACCAAGCGCGCTTCTACAGAGTCGTGATGTTTTAAGGCCACGGGGCGAGGAGGATATTTAGCCTCTGGTCGCATCGGAGTTAAGACGTCGCGGAACTATTCTCGATTCGTGGTGCTCAGTTATTGTGTTAGTTGTAATTTGTGATCATTTTGTTAATTGGTGATTTTAATAAACGCCGTCGCACCCAGTTTGTGTATAATTTAGCTAGTGTGATTAATTTGATAGTAAATTATAATGTGATCTGAACTGCAAACTGTTTTTCTATTGCACATTAACCAAAACTACCCACACTACGCCCACAGTAGTTAAAATATGCCTGAAAATAACGAGAGTCACATACCCGTCTCCGAAATATATAATATTGTAACCGTTACCTCAACCACCTCATTACTATTAATTTCGGCAGCATTGCCCACGACATCTTCTGCTTCTCAGCTTGCAGTAGAGCGTTGTAGATTAGTAGGAATCCGGACATCACGAGAAACGTTTGCATTATTAGCATTCCGTTAAAAACGACTTTCAGTGCTTCAACTTTGTACATCTAAAACAATATTAATATTAGTAAAACGAAATGACGAAAACAAATACTGCAATATATTAAAATCTATCTGATTAGGACCTTTAGAAAAACATGATACTGGCAATGAAGATGATGAAGTTTATTTATAAACGTTGCTTAAAGTTAATTAATGATTAGCGACTATTTATCCATATATTTTTGACGTTTAAACGTTTTTTAACCTCCTCGAAAACTGTACGTAACTGTTAATCTGAAGGTTATTACGGTTATAACTTCACTCTATAAGGGGGTTAAACATGCAAATAATTTTACTCTACGCACCTGTTCTAAGTACTCAGGATTATCAATAAACGCCACACAAGCGAGAATTGAGTGTCCCATTATTACTAAAACAATTGATATCGTTCTGAAAAGAAATAAAAATGGTAATAACGTTAAGTTTAAAGGATGATCAAGAACTATAAAAAAATTGGAGAAAAAAAACCCACGTGGCGAATATTAGAGCAATTCAATAATCAATACAATGAATGAAAAACTGTTTTGGATTTGAATTAGATAAAATTACACCGCTGGGGTATAATTTTATCTAATTGCGGTATGGATGATAATACCTGCCTAGTATTGTCCCACTGCAGAGCAAAGGCGTCTTCTCATACAGAGAAGGCACGAGCATTGATCACCACGCTTGCTCAAGGCGGATTTGCGAGGCCTTATCCACTGGGCCATGACGACTTCGATAGGTTTGAATTAGTGATGTGCCGGATTTCCGTATCCGCGGATATCCGAGGGAGAAAAAAGATCTGTATCCGTTACTTTTTGGCGGATCTTGAACGGATCTTTTATATTAATACATTTCATTACGTATACGTAATGAATACGTAATGAAATGTATACAGATACACGAAACAGATATTTTTTCTCCCTCGAATATCCGCGGATATCCGCGGATACGGATATCCGGCACATCACTAGTTTGAATTAATCTATGGACTTTATAATCAAGCAACCAAAAACTGTGAATTTTACAGATGACTCAATCCGTATGGCTGGATTTAGCCCTAAAGATCATTGGCTACAACTAAGTAGTTAATAAGAAGAGATAGATCACCTGATACCATGAACTGACTTCAATCTTTTCAGTCGAGGGTCCTGATTTTCAGCGACAGGTGCTGTCAATTTCCTCCAATTGTTACAAATAGAGAAACATTGAAGAAATCTGGAAACTATCATTAAGGTTTAACGAAAATTGTCAATCAAAAAAAAAACCGGCCAAGTGTATGTCGGACCACGCACAATGTAAGGTTCCGTAGTTGGGAGGAATTTATCCCAAGAACAAACTTAACTTTGTAGTTGAAAAAAATCTTTCATACGGAATGTATGGGTGAACAAGTTTTTACAACCGTAAATCTAAGCTGGTCGATTATTACATTAAACCTTAATATTTTGCAAACGGATCTCTGAATTCAAAGAAGGTTTGACACACTCACAATGTTTTTGAAAGACCTTTCCAACGATACCCCACACTAAGGGATAGAAAAAAAAACATCCCCACTTTACGGGTACGGGAGGTACCCTAAAAAATTTTTTTTTCATAATTTTATTTTACCACTTTGTCGGCATGATTAATATGTACACCCATGCTAAATTACAACTTTCTAGTACTAACAGTCTTGGAGCTAGACCGCGGACAGACAGACAGACAGACATGGCGAAACTATAAGGGTTCCTTGTTGACTACGGAACCCTAAAAAGATTTTAAACATATCTATTTCTAACTTCGTTTCTGATGATATACGAAAAAATTGACAAATATGGACGATTGTAGTGTAGATGTATTTTTTTATTATAATTTTAACCTCACCACCATTTTTCCTTTCTCCACAAATGGAAACACATACGCTTCCGATAAGGTTAGCTAACACTATTAGACCACAAATGATACCGACGACAATATCCAATTCATCTGGTTGCATGTCTTTTGAAGGTTGATTACAAGAGTACATCTCCGTTATTCTTGTCTTCAATTGGTATGTGTTGTACATTGATTCGTTGAGGCATGCCTCAAGGACCGATCCTATGTCCAGACTTGTCAAGTTGAATTCTATGCATGATTGTGTGACACAGAGGCCACGTCGTATTTTCGTGTGGTTGAAATGGGTTGTGTTGTGCTCTGAATATTCCTGGAAAAATAAAAATATAGAGGTCAGAGATAATATAAATATTGGTATAACTGTATTAGATGCGAACATTTTAGGATAGTTAATTTGCATAGTGATATTATCGTTTAGCTAGAAATAATATATATATTTAAAAAATCTTTAACAAACAAAAATAACCGGCTTTAAAAAAAAACACTACTACTAAAAACTTTAGTTTCGGAAGGATCTGCATTTTTTATAGTTTAACTTATTAGTAACAACAAAAAAAATACTGCCTCGTTGGTCTAATGGTCGCAAGCGCTACTGCTGAGCCTGAGGTCCTGGGTTCGATTCCCGAGTCGGGCAAAGTGTTATTTGGTTTTTCTATCTGAAATTTCTCAGTAGTAGCTCGGAGTCTGGATTTGTGGCCGATTCATGGCAATAGGCTCACCCCCTATTACACGGGACTTAAACATAACTGGCGAAATGTGGGTGTACTTGCTACAGGGACACCTCTGTCCATCCCTTTGAGGAACAAGAAGTGATGTTATGTTATTTTTTTTTAAAATACAGACGGACATATAACCTCCTTCTTTTTTGAAGTCGGTTAAAAATTAGTACCACGCTAGGCTAGGCTAGTTTAGATACTAACTTTATGAGAAATGTTGAATGGATTTTTATTTTAAAGCTGTTTTTGGGTTCCGTACTTCAAAAGGAAAAAACGGAACCCTTATAGGATCACTTCGTTGTCCGTCCGTCTGTCTGTCAGTTTGTCAAGACCCTTTTTCTCAGGAATGCGTGGCGGTATCAAGTTGAAATTAATATCAAATACGTAGGTCTATCGTCCCTTGGAGCTCTAAAAAATCAAGTTTCTAAGTCAACGCAATAAAATAGCGTCATGCGTAATGCGTCCTATTAGCAGGAATCCGCTGGATGCGGAAAGCACAGAATCGGTCGAAGTGGCGGTGCTTGGGGGAGGCCTATGTCCAGCAGTGGACGTCTTTCGACTGAAATGATGATGATGATGAGTTCTCCCAGTGACGGAAATGAGACATTGACTCCGGAATCATTTCGTTCTAAATCAGCAATTATAGTACAGACGCCAGCACATCAAGCTACCCGAAACTGTAAAATTTTCCCAATCAACTTTGAACCTTACAATACAGCGATAAAGTTGAAAATCTATTAAATAAATTTGACAGATTGTAGTAGCTTGATGTGCTGGCGTCTGTACCTAGATAATTTGTTGCCGCCAAAATTTATTTTCTCGCAGTCAATGGTAAAAAGTAGAGTTACACAACTCGTGAAAAAAATTATTCTTCTCGGTCCTTGTATCCCTCGCTCCGCTCAGGATTCTACTAAGTCCCTCGAATTAAATTCCCTTTTTTTCACTTGTTGTATAATAATCTACTATTTTTTAATTTGTTTTTTTATAATAATTTAAGAGTGTGTTTTATGATTCTTATTCTTATTTGTGATTTCCTGTGCGAAAAAAATAATTTTTCTTTCTTTCTTTTATCGAAAAATAATGTGTTAAATTGTAAATGGTTTCTTGCAGTTCACAATTATTAAACTAGCGATGTTCATAATCATACGGTGATATGTATATACATCATTTCTTTGGTCCACGTCTGTCACTGACGCCACTTTCACTCACTCAATCTTACCGTCATCTTTCATATGATATTAATAGGCAACATAACATGACATCATCAAGCCTGTACTACCTGAAGGGTTAGGCAGAGGTCTACCTAATAGTAAACCCACATTTCACCATTTTTGTTTAAGTCCCATATAATAGGGGGCGTTCCTATTCCTTATTGCCTTTAAATTAATGATGGAAAAACTCGATAACACTTCGCCCGACCTGGGAAACGGACCAGGACGTGCTCAACAGTAGCGTTTGCAACCACTAGACGAACGAGGCAGTCAATCAATAGGTATTCTTCTCTAATCTAGTCTTACGCGTATCAGATCCAGCAGTGGACTGGGCGTGTCCGACACCAGCACGAACTCTCCGAAGCAGTAGACGGCGTCAGGATCCCAGTGGCACTTTTCGAACGAGTCGCCCGCATATTTGGGGGGCATGCGGTTGTACTCCGTTTCTGAATAAAAGAGACAACAATTTTGTTGATCCTCTAAATTCTTATTGACCTAATGATGCGCGCTTTTTGTAACAAATGTTGCTCGGTTTTAACTTTCTGTTCTTCATATTCATCTTTATTTGCATTCCATAATATAGGTATAGGTGTTACAATGGCTTAAAGCTAAGGTACAATTACAGAACCTGTAGGTAAATTTAAAAAACAAATTAAGTAACAATCAAACAATTTTAAATAATTATGTTCTTAACATTAATTGAGATCAGTTATAGGTTGTGGTATTTATTAATACCTTGATAAGTTCAAACATAATTATATTATAATATTTTGATATGTATCTATGAATGTATTTATACGACCAACTGTGTATGGTGTCTGTTTGTGTTCAATATTTTTTTTTGTCATATATGTTTTCGTTTATTGTGTAGTGTGCTTTTTTAATTAATATTTGCTTGATCTTATTTATAAATATCATATCGCTGGTTTCATCTTTTACCTTTTCTCACAGTTTGGGGGCATTGGAATTATTTTAAGTACTCAAAAATAAATTATGTTAGAGTGTTCATTAATACTTTTAGGAAAGTAAAGTCGGAATTATTTGAGGTTCGATTTAATACATTTTATAAAACGTCGATCTGTAATCTAAATAAATGATCTACATAAATAATCTAAAACAAAGTCGCTCTTCGTATCTGTGGTTCTTCTAAACTACACAATGGAATTAAATACGGTTTTCACCATCCTTAATATTGCATTTATTTCGAAAGGTTTATGTATAAAATAAGTAAATAAAATTTTATTTAAGTAACTTTACAAATTTCTATAATATTTAATCTTACATAGAGGCTTCCTTTTAAGTATAAAAAATACCTGTGCTAGGAGACCCCGCTCATAAAAAACTAGAAACAATAATAATGTAGGACTGTACATTAAAAGAAATTCAAATTATATCTAAGAAGGTGTGTGTGTGTGTGAGAGAGTGTCACTTATTGTCAAATTATTATCGCATGATGCTTTGTAATAAAGTTTTAATGTCGTTATAGCTCTTGCGTTTTAGCCAGTCTATAAATGACTTTTTACATTCTCGATAAGTTAAGGGATAATTATTTAAAAGTATTTAATAAAACATTCTATAATATTTAATTTAGATACAGCACAGAAATCTCGATGTTTTGACCTGTCACCACATTAGAGATCGCACGCAGTGTGTCATTCGGGACGCTGTGGAAATTCAGACTTTATTGTAAAGACTATCATGATTTTATTAATCTTCATAATAATAGATATCATTGATATCTTGAAGTCGTTCGTTGAAGTCTTTTGTAGCCCAAACCCTACAAAAGACTTCAACGCACACCTCATTTACTTCTTACTCTAGTTACTGACAGTCACGCAAGGATAAAAAATCGTCACAACTCAAAAGCATCGGTGCTGTAGGCTAGTTTCTTAAGTTAGGAGTCCTAGGCCCTGTCTGTCAATTTCATAACACGGTCAATCAGTGTACGGTATACTGATTGATCGTGTACCTAGATAGAATACCGAGATGACGGCATGAACTCTGCGATCGCCACCTGTAATAATTATATGCCTTGTAAGAATGTAATGCGTCTTAAAAATAAACATAGTACCTCCTAGAAATGATTAAATTACATGTAGTGCATCATGTTTATAACCTTGTATTTAAATGTTTTGAACTAAAGCCACAGATTAGTACAGGTGGGACACTCCTCAAAATCATTTCAATAAAAAGCGACTCTCGCTACGACACAATAAAGTGATATTCAGGTCGCACAGCGCTAATTACCTACAGTTATATTCACCTAGAAGTTGCCTCTCTTTCTATCGCGTAACTCTTATATCTTCTGACTACGTTACGCCCACTGAATTCGACAAGTCGGGCCCACCGCGTGCCTACTTGTAGCTTCATACCTAAAATCATACCTTTTATCATACCTTTTATGAATTATAGGGTAAGTTAAAATAGTACTCCTTTGACATATCTCGGAGTCCAGGGGTCCCGGACCACTTGCAAAGGCCTGTTAGACGCTTTCAATGAAATGAGGCACCGACCAACAATTATCCCTGTTCGCACAATGCACGTGCACCCAGGGACAACCTTCAGCTGGTGCAGGACTATTGCAGAATATGGAAACAAAGATATTGGATAATGGGTTTGGGTGGCTATAGTGAACTGGTTATCTGGAACTATGGAAAGACTATGCCCCAGCATTTTTTTTTGTGTGTGTAATTATCAAACAACTTCTCCCGCTCTGGGCGGAGCGGGAGGGCGTGTCAAGCTCTTGATTACTAAACCCCACCCGTGGTCCTTCAGTTGCCTGTATGTTGCCAGGGGCCATGGTAACCCTTTCGGACAAACCCGCAACCCCGGCAGGCATCGGCCCCATCGGACCCCTTCAATTGTGCTGACATCTCTTTGAGGCGCGCGTGGAACACAACACGTCGTCGACCCGGGCCTGGTCCTCATCGGACGGCGAGCTACCCATTGTTCATCGTCTGCAAACCCGCGCCTACAGTGGCCGGGAATCGGCCTGAGATTCCCAACGCCCAGGGCGTCTCTTGCGGCGGTTAGGGGCGTGAGGGCGCGAAATTTGCCTTGCCCTGACGCGTTCCGCCTCCTCCTTCGCGAGCATTACTGCTTCGCAGAAGGAGGTGGCGGCCTCCCGTGGCCAGCTTGACCAATGTTTTATATTATTACAGATTCAAAGTCACACTTTAACTAAAAATTCTGTTAAGCAGATAATCTTTGAACTGTTAATTGTCTTGTTGATAGCTTCGCTAGTCTCGCCAACTTTATAATTACAATTTCAATAAACTATAATTACAATAAATTTTCTCTATTACCTAATTATTTAATAAATATTAATACCTAATAATTATGTATTGTTATTTAAACTTTTTATATGTATATGTAGTTTATTATTATATATTCATCTTCTGCATGTATTTATATTCGTAATACCTGTTGGTATGATAATTAAATTGCAGACCATTAAGGACCTATCATTAGATCACGTATGTAAAGAAACTTTAACCCCTGTCAGTAGGTACTTAATACGTTTCAATTGAGTTTTATTAGCTAACCGCTGACCCGCCCTTGCTTTGCACGGATGCAATGGTGACATCGTATCAAAACATCGAGGTTTCTGTCCTTAATCTAAGTTAAATAAAAATTTATTGTACACATAAACCTTCCCGAATAAATTATCTGAATGATGGTGAAAACTGCATCAAAATCTATTGAGCAGTTTAGAAGATTGAAGCGGTCCGGGCAGTTGTCAACATAGCTCACAGAATAAGCAAGCTCAAGTGGCAATGGGCCGGCCATATTAGCCGTAGAACAGATGGCCGTTGGGGTAGACGTGTTCTTGAATGGAGACCGCGCATCGGCGAACGTAAGGTAGGACGCCCTCAGGCTAGGCGGAGCGACGATCTTCGCAGGGTGGCTGGTAGCAGCTGGATGAGAGTTGCCGAGAATCGAGCTGAATGGCGTACAATGGGAGGTCTATGTCCAGCAGTGGACTGATGTTGACGAAGCGGTCACACAGACAGACATAAAAAGCGATTCTGTTTTATATTATGTATAGATAGATATAGATTACTCAGGATTTCCGATCGTAAAATCTTCGCTTCTTTGAAAAGCGAGTACCTACAAACACAGAAAACAGAAGTTACGGAAGGGCTGCGCTGAGGAACAAACACAGACTGTTCTTGATTGTGTTAGGTATTGCGCAACACTGTTAAAATAATAATTTTAATGAGTAACATCTTTCCGCTCGGTTTCCTGCAAATCTTTCCTCTCGCTTTCCTGCAATCTATGGGAATAATTTCGTGAAAGGGACGGAAGTGTATTACAAGAAACCGGGAAACCGCATGCTATTTGATTTCACCAATGAGCGTGCGCAGTGCTAAGAGTTGGCATAGAAACGATCTTGACGAGGCCCCGTAGGTATGTGTCCCGCCTCTTTTCCAATTTCTCGCTGTTTTACGAGTACTATGAACCCCTATAAAACTAACTGATTTGTAATCTGTATAATATTTCCTAATGGTTCTTATAAGACTAATAAGAATTTGGTTTACAATAAAACGACCATGTTTACACTAAAAACAAGTTTTTTATTTTCACCCATTTTTTCAACGGTTTTTAAATACTTTTAAATCACAAGTATATGTTTATTGTAAGTATTGTATGTGTGTTGTTAAGTATACTGTCTCCGCTCTCCCTCAAATTGAACAAAAATAATTATCTTGAATTATAAATTGCATTACACCTAGTATTAATGAAATAAAATACAATTTTCATTTCAATCAAGAGCCCATCTTACAAAATTATCTTGAGTGGGTCACAAAACGCAAGGTACTTACTAATCCACTGGACCCGCAGTACCGGAACAACTTATATTATTGTAAGACTCAAAACAACTACAATACTCAATACTCAATTCTTTATTGCATTCCATATGTATTAATAAACCATTCAAATAGTCTATTAGTAATAATTAGTATCAGATATGTATATTTTATCGATTAAAACAACCGCGCCTGTTTATTACACCGTAGCTATAAACTAATCTATTTATCCATTGGAAAAATCATGTGAAAATGAAATTAATTAACTTGATTATCATTCAAACTAGGCTGAGAATGACTTCTGCCTTAATTATTATTTAATTTAAATAATTTTATATTGTAACTAACAAGACGATTAGATGTAACACAAAAAAATCTTCAAATAAAACTCACTCACCATTGAGTTCGTAAATAACACCATAACAAACATGTAATAAACACAACAACAGTAAAATTTTCTCCATTACTCATTAATAATTATTCGCCATGAACACTTGAAGAAGAACAGAGCACTCAAACGTGCAAACTCCAGAGAACAAGATTTTCTAATAGCAAATAAACAACATGTTGTCATACTCATTATTTTCCGAGAACACTTTATCTATACATATATAAAATCATATCGAAGTCAAAACTGTACATTGAAAATTTAAAAAAAGTTTATCTGAATGTATGTTCCAGCATCACGCAAAATCTGCCGAATAAATTCTGTTCAAATTTTGCAAAAATATTCCCTAGGGATATGTCTAGTTAAACTGTAGGGTATAAACTATCACGCTATTTGCTATAGTGGATGAGCAATATTACATTATATTCGTATTCTTCTCCGCAAATTGTAAAAGGATGCGCCAAAAGGTCAAGATAATGCAGATAGTTACCGATTTAAGTTTTTAAACGATTACTCGTATCATCACGCTATGCCTTTATGGAACTAAACAGTCAATCATGAAATATAAGACCGGCTATTTTTAACCGACTTCCAAAAAGGAGGAGGTTATATGTTCGACGCGTATGTTGGTTTTTTTTTTTTTTTTTTTATGTATGTCCACCTATTATTCCGTCATTTGTGGACCGATTATAAAAATTCTTTTTTTGTTTGAAAAGGTATGCTCCCAAATTGGTCCCATATAAATTTTATTAACTTTGCTTGGGTAGTTTTTGAGTTAGCTACAAAATACGTATTTTTTTCCCACTTAGTATGTAGATGATACGATAAGTTCCTGCCACTGGTAGCAGGTAGTGGTATTCGAATGTATGTGGGGTAGGTACCACAACTAAAAAGTGAAAAAGTGAAAAATAAAAACTTTTTACAAAAAAAAAACAACCGACTTCCAAAAAAAAACACTACAAAGTGAAAAATAACTTTAATTAATTTCGGAAGTCGGTGGCAAAAAACTAAAACACAAAACCCAAGACACCGACTTCCGAAATTAAAGTTATTTTTCACTTTGTAGTGTTTTTTTTTGGAAGTCGGTTGTTTTTTTTTAGCTAACTTTCAACAAAGCAAATAATCAAGCGGTTGGACGATTGCTTTGCAAAAACTTAGGACTTTTCAAAATAAGAAGCGATTTCCATAATATAAATACACGTAGTCGACATGAAATTGTGATACCCAAAAGATTAACTAAAACAAGCAAGTCATTTCTTATAAACAGTGTCCGCTTTTATAACAAGTTGCCAAAGTCGGTGATAGAACTTAGCGATGGGAAGTTCAAAACCCACATCAAACGTGTGGCTTATCAAGAACGCATATTATAAAATTAAAGACTACGTTGAAGACAAGGAAATTTGGCAATAGTTCCTTCTGCACATGTGGCTTCCCTGGTACCTCATTAACGGCATAAATAAGTAAGAGTCTAACTGCTCCCAAATTACCATGTTTATTTTATTTTTTACATTCGTCCTTGACATATTTATTCTATTATTTGACATTATATACCTACGATTTAATTTCAACTCTTTATTAGTGACTTTTGTGGACATGATAATTATTCAGATTGATTACAGTTGTAATAGCAATCATATAATTGCGTTTTATTAAAATAGGATTTTAGTTTTATTAATTTATTTATCTTTTGTTTAGATTCTTTTCTATTTTGTGAATGTGAGAACGCTGTATGATTAGTGGATTGTAGACCTGTAGACCATTTTCTATTTTGTTAAGTACTCAGTACTTATTGAAAGACCTACACTGTCCTCCCATACCTAGTAACACTGTTATTTGAAAGTATTGTAAAAGCCAATTATTTTTAAAAGAGTAACCGTGGAGTTTCTTGCCGGCTCTTCTCCATAGGAAACGACCAATTGGAACCGTGCACCTAGCTTCTGACGTTTCATAAGTGCCCATGTAGGTTTATGTGAAATAAAATATTTTGAATTGAATTGAATTGAATTCAAACCTGTGGTTGTAAGTTCGATTCACAACTATACTTCTTTTTTACCTCGTTTGCTCATGCATAACAAAAATAGGGCGCTAGTGGCGGTTCTGGATTCGCAGCTATGAAACTATCTTGATGACTGCGAAGACCTCACCGATATTTATTCGATAATACTTTCTTTCTTTCCGATACTTATTCTGTACTGCGCGGCTGTAGCAGCATATCGTGTAGCTCACGTCAAGTTTGCTAATAACTCTAGAGCTACACGATCGAAACCAGCCGTACCAGCTTGGCAGTGCAGAATTGAGTGGCATATTAGTGGGCCAGAGCGCTCATCGGCAAACGAATCTGCTTCAGGGAGGACAATACTCGCCCTAGAGTGATGCGCTTTGTGAGGCGGGCGTACTTAGTGACTGATATCAGCCCTCAGGACTAGATATCCCGTGTCACAGAGCGCATCGACTTCCTGAAGCAGAAAGTGTATGCATGGGCAAACCGTATTCGTAGGTATAAGCGGCAAGTAGAGCGATACACTCAGAATTGCACCTTCCAGAGAGATGAAAGGTGGGTTTATAGGACTTGGGAGTGACCGGACCAAGGTGTGGCTGACACGCGCCTACCGGATGATGATTCACGCTCGCACGCTCGATTGGGGGCTCAGTACCAGACTGCTTTGGAGTCTGGTTTGCTACCCCAGTTCCTAACGACAGGAGTTACCCACCTGCTCCATAACTGGTAGCACCGCGGCCCCCAAAAATTATAGGCCGATCACGTATTTACCGACGGTCTATAAAGTCCTTACATCCATTTTGAGAGCTAAAATTAACAAACATATAGACACTAACTCCATCATGTGATCATGTCTGCCTCTCAAAATAGATGTAGGAACGGAACCCGCGCTATTAAGGAGCTACTCCTTATTGATGTCAGCGTCGCTTTTTATTTAAACGACGGAGTGTCCCATCTGTACTAAGCTGTGACAATACATACTCCAGCTACAAACGAAACCAAAGTGCGAATTTGAATCGAGCATCGCCATCTATCGAGCTTAGGTGGAAGCTTTTGGCAATGATTGATCTTCTTTGTGAAATGTTTACCATTCCCACCACTCTGTTGACTGACTACTCTGTCATGGTCATGTTATGATCTTATTATGGTCATAAATGAGTTCGCAAGGGAGAGGACATTTATTTGAATTTCCAAGATGGCTGAATGTAGTGTACGTTAAACTTTCACTGTTAAACTTTCACTCCTATACCTTGGAGTCCAGGTCGATTGTTTGCTGAGTTGGAAAAAGCACATTGATGAACTCGTCCCTCGTATTCGTAAACTCATTTTTGTGTTCAAGAAACTCAGATCAGTGGCAGCTCTTAAAACACTGAAAACAGTTTACTTTGCGCTTGCTCAATCTTTGCTGGGCTACTGTATCTCTGTCACCTACGAAGAATCTGAGAGACTTATACAATTAGTGGGATAAACGGACTTCTTCACCAACGTATACTCACTCATACCTTCTGGACACACACTACCAAACATACACACACACACTACAATACACACATACTCCTTTTGTTTTTTTTATATTTTTTTTTTATTTTCCTTTTTTTATCCTTGTTAGTATAAATTAATTCTATTTATGTTTAAAGTTTATTCAAAATTTTATTGTAAGTATAAATAACTATCCTAGTTGGTCCGGAGGAAGGTGATGGCATTCGTGATACAGGGTAATCCTAGTACGAGTGCCAAAGCACTCCTTTGACAAAGTGCACATTATATAAGACCACATTTGTATTTAAAGGAGATTTACTGTACCCATTCTTCTAGTAATAAAGATTTTTTATATTTATACTGTATGCAATTCATAATCAACAACTATACGTCGCTTACTCCCGCGTCACCAGTCCTGACTTTCTGTATATTTCGGCTGCTGAGACCAAAACTACACATGCAGTATACGCGGAAGTGGTGTACTTCGACTTCCATGCGATCGAAGTCACGGGCAGATGCTAGTAATTAATATTTTAAAATACAACACAGTGTTATTTCAGAATTTAAATATTTAATAATATTTATTCATTATTCAAAACAGCGAAATATTTGTTTGACACTTGGGCAGCTATTTGCGAAGTTGCTAACTTTCAAAATGCAACATCCACCATACATCGTGTTATTGAATGAAGGGCTTTATCCTGATTATTTCCATAGTCTACTAAGGCGTTCTATAGCAATTTTAATCATCGAGTTTCGGAACTGGCAACTCGCAACTACCCGTTTTTTTGCATTTTTGATATGTAGACGTTTGTTGCTGCAACTGGCAACCGTCAACGGAAACCTTTAAAAAGTTGACAGTCATGTCAACTTTCGTTTCTACGTATACCTAGACAGCGCCAAAAAAAGACAGCCCCCTATAATAAAAATTTATTAGGTACTAATTTAATTTAGTAAGATGTAATTGTATTTTATTTAAAGAATCTTTGTCTAAATCTTAGTGAAAAAAACTACACAATGTGTGCGACTTTATTTTATTATTTACTTTTATTTGTAAAACCAAGATGTCTTTGAATAATTACAAGAAGGATGTAATAATCCTCTTAATTACATTAATAAAAAATTATGAATTCTTGGCATATTATTATACTTTGTGGGTGACAAAAAATGTGAAACCTTGACTCCTGAGCTAGGTTAGAGTACCTATATTTCTGGATTCCTTCTAGTGAGGTTAAAGGTAATAAAATTATATTATTTTAAGACAAGCTTTAAAGACCAAAGCAAAAAATTCAACATATTAAAAATAAAATTTAAATACAATAAGAATAAAAAGATATAATTAAAACTGAATTATTCTGTCTGAATTGTCTTCCTTCCAGATCTCTATCAAGTTTATTATTAACGCGAAAAAAATAAATTTGATAGAGAATATGCTATGCAATGCTATTCAACAAAAAATGAGCATAACTAAGAAAAATTTCAGTCGAAATATAAGCGAGATTCACCGTGATTTTATTTAATTTAATTTTTGTAATTTCACCATCGAGTTACTCGTGAAATATGCATATGGCTTTATTATAGCATTAACTACAATGACATGCTGCACTGTAAAGTATAGTACTTACCGAATTCACTTAATTTGGCACTTTTAACACAACTTTTTAAAGTCCTTTTTACGACGCGCACGAATCGAAACCCACAGTAAGTTACTAAACAAAATGGCGTAGCCCAAAGAAACTAGCACCCTCTCGTTGTAAGTATTTTGACGCATAGATTTCCCATACTAAATTTGGAATTTACTTCTATTATTATATAATATCAACGTTACAAAATGGAATCACACAATTTAATGGAATATGAAACAAGTGTTTATGAACAAATAAATAAATAATTAATTGATTCAGGCGTGACCTTGCGGAAATCCATTATAAAATACAATAGACGTGGATTTATTTAGTAACTTGTTCCGCTTAGCTATTTCTAAAGAGTCATAAAAACTCCTGAAAGAAATCGACACGTGTTTCACCTCTCAACGAGGCATCCTCAGGATGACGATGAACTTGTTGCGAACTAGAACACGGCGTGTTGCCACACCAAGCGCTGAGTGCAGACTCTGCACTCAGCGCTTGGTGTGGTAACACGCCGTATATCCACGTCTATTGTATTAAATAAATAAATGGTTTATTAAAAACATTTATTTATAGTATGTACGAGCTACACAGTACATGCAAATAACTTGTCCTACTCACAGTGAAACGTTGCAGTTTGTTAACCCAACATTAATTGTACATTATTACTTTATAACATATTATTTTTAGTAGCAATAAAACCTTTATAATAATCGGTTGTTTACTCGTTCAACATAACATTCCAATACACAACATCAACATAACATTTTCACTGTTGGGAATTACGCCCCAACATTTGGTCCTTCGAGCAATTTAGTGTTGTGTGATTTATATCTTTTACGGTCGCGAATCGGTTGGACTGGTCTCTCACAAGCGAGTCGCCCCAGTAACCAATTGAGAAGGCGCATATCGTAGAAGAGAAAGGTTGCACAATACCAAGAACCAGGAGTGTGTAGCAACAGTCTACGCTCGGAACAGAAGAGTTCATCGTGAAGTCAACAAGAAAAACAACATCAACAACATGACGTCAGCTGATTTATACCAGAATCAGAACGAACTCTACGACAACATAAAGAAGATCGGAACAAATATCAGGAAAGATGGTTGGGACAGGAAAAACCCCGAATATTTCAAACGCCGTATGGCAATGTTGAAAAACTTGTGGTCAGAATACCAATTCAATCACGACCGCCTGTCTACGGAACAAAGTGTAAATCATCCCTACTTTAAGAATGAGTGCTATAATCAAACGCTGCAGTGCTACAATGAAGTAAAGGAGCTTATTCTTCAACAACTCACGACCCTTGCTCGTTCTCCAAGGGAGCAATCGGTATAAACAAAAACATTGGAAGGTGCCAACCCACAAACAGAGGAAGGTACCTCACATCAGACCAAACAGGAACAAGAAGCCTTGAAGAGTGAGGTGGCAGAACAAGCTAGGGATGCCAATCAAGATAAACAAAACCGAGAACCATCACCTCCTCCTACTCGACAAGAACAACAAAACACTGGGAAGGATACGGGATCCAATAGCAAGCTGGATGACATGATGCGCAAACAGACGGCAAACTTCAAAGCCTTCATGAGAGCAGTCGCGAACATAAACGTGGAGTTTCTATCTGAAAAATGGGAATTTCAAGACGCTCTGCAAACACTACAAACGCACTGGTCAGCAATTGACAACCTTCACTGGGAGATAGAGTGTGAAATCAACGGAGAGAAGATGATAGTGTACGAAGAACGCTACACCAGGTATGAAAACCAATTCAATGAACTAAAAAAGGATTTGAATACAAAAATGTGGTCCGGCGCTCATCGTGAGAAAACAACACCGAAATTAGACAAACCAGTCTTCTACGGTAATTACAACCAGTGGATCTCATTTAAAGATCTTTTCACGGAAGCAATACATAGCAACAATTCCCTTTCGTCTGCTCAGAAGATGCAGTTTCTGAAGAGTAAAGTGCAAGGAGAAGCGGAACGCTTGATTCAACACCTACAGATAAGTTCGGATAACTACCTCGTGTGTTGGGATATCCTCAATCATCGATATAACAATGAAAAACTTATCTTCACATCGCACATCAGCATGATTTTCAATCTACCAAACATGCAACAACAGTCAGTGACCCAAATAAAGAAAATCCATGACGTTAGCATAGAATGCTTACATGCGATAAAGAATTTAGGAGTGGATGTCAAAACTTGGGATCCGATTCTCGTACATATACTATCGCAGAAATTAGACGCAGACACACATTTAGAGTACAATGACTCGCTGAAGAATTGCCGAAAGCTGCCAATACTGAAAGATCTGTTAGATGTAAACTTCGCTTCTAGGAAGAAGCGAAGTTTACATCATTGGAAGCATCGCGCCGCAAACAAGAACACAATCAAAAACCAAACACGTCATCGAGTCAACATCAAAATTCTTCGTACTCTAAAAAACAATACAGCAGTAATCAAGCAACTAGCAACAAGAAAATTACGAAATCGTTCCATGCGTCAACATTTCGATGCCCTCTTTGCGATGACGAACATGGCATGTGCAATTGCGGAAAGTTTTAGAAATGCCTAATGACTTAAAACTTATGTAGTACAGTCAATAAAATGAACCTTTGCGTAAATTGCCTGTTCAGCCATAACGAAAAAACATGTACGTCAGTTTACCGATGTCGCAATTGCGCGGGTCAACATAACACATTGATACACGATGCATGTATTAACAAAACAGAAAAACAAACAAATTCTTCCCATGTATCAAAGGATGATGATACTACGGAGATACTACTAGCAACCGCTGTAGTAAACATAGAAACAGCTAACGGGACCCAAATCAAATTGCGAGCCTTCATCGATCAGGGGTCTCAGATATCTTTGATCACGGAACATGCCGCTCAACTTCTCGGAGTCAAGCGCGAGAGATGCAAAGGAGTCATTTTTGGAGTTGGACAGAAGGAAAACCGCTGCAAAGGAATGACAACAATTACTTGCAGTTCTGTCTACAACGGCTTTAAGTTCCAAACGTCTCTCTTCATTATGAATAACTTGATTAACAACTTGCCAAATAAGACCTTTGCAAAACCATCTTGGTCCCACATACAGAATATCCACCTAGCAGATCCAGACTTCCATAACAGCCGTCAGGTGGATTTACTATTTGGAGCAGACATTTATTCGCAAATCATGCATGGAGGAATAATAAAAGGAACGAAATTGATCGCTGATCTGAAACAATTATTAAAAAATGGAGGGTTTAACCTTCGAAAATGGTCAGCAAACAATCAAGAACTTCTGGAAGATATTTCCGAACAACACAACAACGATAAGATTGTCTTCAATTTCAGAGCGGAAATTACACTAAAAACGTTAGGCTTGTGCTAGAACTCAAGAGAGGATAAATTCACCTTTCAAAGCACAATTTTGGACGTGAACAAGAAACAAACCAAACGCAGCCTACTAGCCGAAATATCTAAACTATTTGATCCACTCGGCTGGCTGTCTCCCGTGTTAACAAAATTGAAAAACTGTGGGATGGAAACTTACAATGGGACGACGAAGTATCCGACAGCATACATGCGGAGTGGTGCAAGATACAAGCGGACGCCGGACGTAAGGGCGATAAACTTGCGAAATACCTAGATGGCTTAAGTGTGGCGAAAAGCAGACAATGGAGCTACATGGGTTCAGCGACGCCTCCCTGGATGCCTATGCCTGTGTCATCTATGCACGGGTCCATTCATCAACAATACTTGGAGCCGCGAAGTCAAAGATTGTACCATACCGAAAAACAACAACATTGCCTAGACTGGAATTGAATGGAGCGCACCTTCTATCACAACTAATGCGCAAAGTCAAACAGTCATTGAATCAATATGAAGTACACGTCTACGGCTGGACTGATTCCATGGTGGTCCTGGGTTGGCTACAAGGATACCCATCCCGCTGGAAAGCATATTATGTAGAAAACAGAGTACGAAGTATTACTGACGTCATACCGCGATCGTCGTGGAACTACGTCAAAACAAAGGAAAATCCCGCTGACGCCGCAAGCAGAGGTCAATACGCTAGTCAGCTAAAAGAAAATCAACTGTGGTGGCAAGGGCCTACATGGCTTCCATCGCTTAAAACAAAGAACATAGAAAAATATAGTTATAGCACAGACCAAGAAGAAAAAACAGTCCGGAAACAAGCCAATGTATCCCAACACAACTCCGAGCATTATGGAAAAACTATTGCAAAATCACAGCTCTATCGAACATATTATACGCATTATCGCATGGATACGCAGACCATTGAACCCGAAACGGCGACAACTACCGAGATATCTGACGTTGCACGAATTGGATAACGCAACGAAGGTGCTCGTAAAACAAACACAGCAACAATTATTTGACACAGATATTTGCTATTTACAAAAACATAACACGGTGCAGTCTAACAGTAAAATAAAAGCGCTCACTCCGTTCATTGACCATCAAGACATCTTACGAGTGGGAGGAAGATTAAAAAATTCTGTCAAGTTGTATTCCTATATAATCCTGCAAGAGGTTTGAGGCCTAATCAGTAACATTTCTGCTATTATTCTGACTGGAATCAATACAAAAGAACGTTATTATGGAGAGAAGACGTCATTTGAGCCGAGAAGAAATGATCAAAGCCTGGGAATGTTGGAAGCTGGTTCTCGGCAACATGCGGTAGCAGTCGCTCTGGGCACTACGTAGAGTGTTGTAAGTCGACTTTGGACATGTTACCGCATCACTGGCAGCGTGGCAGAGCGACATGGAAGACGAGCTCGCATCACCACACGCAGACAAGATCGTTACATACAAATTACTGTTCGATAGCCCGAAGAATTGCCAAACTTAAGTAGCAATGGGCAGGGCACATTGCTCGCAGAACAAGTAAGATAAGATATAACTTCTCTATATATACTATCTCAGTACATGGTACATTAAGATCTTAATATTAATAAAAAGCTTCACATATTATACTACTGTTGCCGGTGTACAAATATTTAAAAAAAAAAAAAATGCAAAGAAGTGCAAGAATGTTTAGTGCTTTAAATAATGGCTTACAAATGCTCGAAATATTCTGCCTCATACACAGCTTTTGACTTTTTTTTTGTTCAATATATGCTGTGTTCACCTCTAATTAATTATATTGTATACCACGAGGCCGTAACGCAGCACTGACGAAACATAGCCATGATTTAAGGGTTGTTTCTTTTTTCCAACTTTTCTACATAGGTCGACAAAATAACTCCTGTATATATTTTCAAAAGAAAATTATACTTAGGTATCTGAGACTGGCTGCTGAAACTTTCGAGTTCACTTCGCTAGCTCTTGCATCCTACTTCTCAAACTTTTCAGCATTAAAAATAGCGGCTATGACCATTATCTTGGAAACAATTCAGTGAGGCTAAAACCCGAAAAGTTCGCCATTTTATCTAATTAATGTTTGTTTCTGTAGTTTTTGTCATCATTTGATTAGCAATAACACTAAGGGCCTGTTTCACCACCTTCGATTAGGTTCTCGTTAACTTACTTGGCAGATAATATCCCACAAATTCTTTTCCATTTTTGAATTTATTCGGTAAGTAGTGGCTATTCGGACATCGTGAAATAGGCCCTTATAGTCATACATTAGTGTATAATTCAGCTCAATAAATTTAACGTTTTTCGTTCGACAGGGAAATGAAAGAGCCCTCGCAAAGCTGATGTCGCCGACGTCACAGATTGTAATGCGAGATGGGACACTCCGCAAAATCATTTAAATAAAAAGCGACTCTTGCAGCGACACAATAAAGTGCAATTCAGACCGCACAATGCTACAGTTTTATTAACCTAGCAGTTGCCTTTATCGCGTAACTCTTACATCTTCTGACTACGTTACACTCACTGAGTCGGCCCACCAAGTCGGGCCCGCCGCGTACTTGTAGCTTCATACCTAAACTGCGGAGTGTTCCATCTGTATTCATCTGTGCCGACGTCCGCGTTTGGTCTAGCGCCGCCACTGAGATGTACCGTACTCATTCTCCATCGAGGTCGGACAGAAGGGTTTGTCCCGACTCGGTCTTCGCACGAAGTTAATTTATTTAAAGGCGAATTGATTTCTCGAGTTGTCGGTTCGGCAACAAATAAATTAACTTCGTGAGAATAGCCTCAAGTCGCAGTTCGGTCTGTTCGCAGACGACACCGCGATCTACTGCAGCTCTAGATCCACCGACGAAATCCGCCATATGCTCCAAGCCTCAGTCAATAGACTGACGGCCTGGTTTACAAAATGGCGGATTGAAGTCAATCCCGGTAAAAGCCAAGCGGTTATCTTTAAGAAACCGCGCACCTGGCACGCAGACCCCCCCCGACCTATCACCATGTTCGGCAAGCCGATCCCTTGGGAGAAGCAAGCCAGATACGTCGGTGTCATCCTAGACCATCGTTTATCTTTCAGAGAGCACATAAAGACGGTTCGTTCGCGAGCCGCTTTCGCTCTCGGTAGACTCTTCTTCATACTGAATGCACGTAGCAAATTGTCACTTAGGTGCAAATTGCGCGTGTACACGGCGTGCATTCGACCGATCATGACCTATGCGAGTGCTGTCTTTGCTCATGCAAGACCCCATCACATCCATAGATTACAAGCTGTCCAGAATAGATTTCTCCGTAGAGCCACGGGTGCCCCCCTTTACGTTAGGAACGAGGCACTCCACCTCGACCTAAGGATCCCCACCATTCACCAGTTTCTGAAACGCCTTTCAAAGCGTTACTTTGAGTCCGCGGCCAAACATCGCAATCCTCTGATTGTGAAGGCCGCCAGTTATGTCCCCAGTAGAGTCAGTAATGTTCGCCGTCCAAGGCATATTCTCTCAGATCCCGATGACCCCATAACCCTCCTCCAGGAGAGCGATAGGGCAACGAGTACACTACAGAAAAACAGACGCTTCCCGTCATTCGGACCTCGCAGACGAGGTCCTTTACGATCGCGACCACCGCGCCCCCGAGTAAATAATACTCCCCCCCGACCCTTGCTCGATAACGAGGTGCCAGCAGTTGTTGCAGCTGTGCACGTAGCTTTAAATTCCCCGACTAATAATCATGATCAAAACTTTGATCCAGCCCGTCCCATCTTTGATGTCCTCCCTCCGGATAACGCCCTAAGCCGAGGCCCGTACCCCGCAGGGGGTGCCCTTAGCGAGCGTTTATCCTAAGCTTTAGCTTAGTTTATATATGTGTGCCCTGGCTGGAGGCAATAAGTGTAGCAGCTTAATGCATCCACAGGATTGTCCGGTTGAATAGCCGCGGTCGATAGAGACCAGCTATGAGATGCCCAACCGAAAAAAAAAAAAAAAAAAAAAATAGCCTCAAGAAAAACTTATATTATTTAAAAGTTTCGATTCGGGCGAGTGATATCGGGCGAGTCGCCCATAAGCAAAAAAACAACTAGTTTTTTTTCCTCTTTAATTATATAATAGCTGATATCTCGTTGATGCTGAGGCTAAGGCTAAGGCATTCATTAAGCTTCACTAAAATCAGCAACTATCCTAGAGTAACTTAGTGTAACATTGGATTTTATTTGTTCATGTTGTGTGTTTTATAGTGACAAAAAATGTTTTCAAAATTGTTATTATTTGTTTTGTTTCATAGTTCTTCAGCAGTTATATACGAGCTCAATGGTATGTGTCGATAATTACATAGATTTCAAAGCGCGTATAGCTGAATTTTAATTTAATCATTTCTTGTTTATTTTAAAGACTAAATAAATAAAAATTAGGTATGTAATTAAATTACTTAAATAATAAGGTTGAGTTGTAAGTTGCATGCTTTTTCATTATGTTTATCTAGCGATCATAAAAAATTGGGTTCATCCTTAAGGTACCCGATCCTTAAGGGACCCGTCCTTTAGAGGCCCGATCCTTGAGAACCCCGATAAATTTGATAAAATGCCAATGTCGTTTAAAGTATAATTGCCAAAAGTGTTAAACTAACAAAATTATTAATCAGTTGGAATAAAGTAATAACACAGTTGCTAATAAAGTAGCTCTTATTTCACCGCTTTTAGGTCCATAATGCAGCTTATAAAACACGCGTACATTTAACTTTATTTTACTGCACTAGTGCTTTTACATTTAGGTACATTATTTTTCAATCTCAGCAAGGATTTTGTATGTTTAAAAAATAGTAAACACATAGTACCTATACATTGTAATGATATTTAATGGATGTTGGATCTTTGGTATAAATGATAAGTTTTGAAACACGGTGAAAAATAATCGTATATATTTTAATACTATTAATACAGGTTATGCGTAACACACATAATATAATCACAGATTTTAATATCACAATTAGTTTGAGATCATAATAGAAAAAGTTTTCAACCTTACTATAACCGTCAGTAAAATTTATTTTATTCGGCAACAATTAAGGTGAATAATAATCACGCATTATCAATCATAAAATACAACATAGTCTTGTCTTTCTTATGCAAGTCATTTAAACTTTAATTTAATTATATCAGTTTAACTCTAGACTAGGTTGCCTTAACCAAACTAACACATTATTTAATTAATGTACTTTGAAGCACTTTTTGTATCGATGGTATACTAGCATGATAATGGCAAAAATAACAAAAAAAAGATAATCAAATTTATCGGGGTGCTCAAGGATCGGGGCCCTAAAGGACGGGTCCCTCAAGGATCGGGTACCTTAAGGATTGTTTAGGCGTGGGCTTCTGCTTCGCTAGGCTTTTAGATGGGATTTTTTTAGGGAATTAATCAATAAAAATTCGTTGTTTCAATGGTCAATCTAATGTAATATGTCAAAATAAAACAAAATATTTTTCAAGAAAACTAAAAGAAAAAAAAACGAAAATGAACTAGCCAGTCATATCACCACCACCGATTCACGTTCGGATATCCAAACATGCCCGCGGCCTTGGAAGCGCACGCGCAGCTTACAAAGAAGTTGTTCATTCTTCTACTAAAGGACAGATCTTAGTGTACGGATGTCTCACGATACCTGATGACGTTTTAATATCGGCAACTCGTGAGACGCCGTCGTTACCTGCAATGGTTTTCAATATGCGACCCAATGGCCATTTCAATGGTGGAAGGTTTATATCTTTAATCAAGACAAGTGTGTCAGGTTTCAGGTCTTTCGTATTTTCCCTCCATTTAGTTCTTGTTTGCAGCTCCGAGATATATTCCTTTGCCCAACGTGACCAAAACTGCTGCCGGATCTGTTCCCTCTCTGATAGCGACTTAATCGATGAACAAGTATGTTTCGTAGGTCATCTTCACAGACTGGTGCAGTGAGTGGTCGACCGATCAAGAAGTGTCCAGGGCTAAGGGGTAGATAATCTTGAGGATCCGAAGACAGGGGTATCAAAGGTCGAGAATTCAATATTGCTTCTATTTGGCATAACACAGTAGTGAGTTCCTCGAAGGTTAAGTGAGCGTTGCCCACTACTCGACGAAGATGGTGCTTGCATAATTTGACCCCAGCTTCCCACAAGCCACCGAAATGCGGGGAATATGGGGGAATAAAAGAAAATTTGATTTGTTGATCCCTTGCGAAATCGATAACATCCCTTTTACATTTTAATAAAAACTGAGCAAAATCATTACTAAGACCAACAAAATTGCGACCATTATCAGAAAATATTTCTGACGGTTTGCCGCGCCGTGAAATAAAACGCTTGAGTGCAAGTAAGTACGCGTCAGAAGAGAGGTCACTAACTAGTTCCAAGTGTATTGCGCGTGTAGTGAAACAGATAAACAAACAAATGTATGATTTGATCATTTTCGCGCCTCTGCCCTTTCGGTTTTGTACGAGCACTGGCCCTGCATAGTCTACACCTGTGCGAAAAAAAGGGAAACTAGCGGTTACCCGTTCTTTAGGCAAGTTGCCCATGAGTGGGGTTAATGTTTTACCTCTAATGCGTTTACAGACAACGCATTGTTGAGTCACCCCTTTAGCTAGATTTCTACCTGACAGCGGCCACCAATTCTCGCGCAAGTGGTACAGTAAGGCTTGAAGTCCGCAGTGCATAGATTGGATATGTTCGTGCTTAAATAATAAAAGCGTAAAATAATGCTCAGAAGACAAAAGAATCGGGTGTTTTTTACTATAATTAAAATCAGGAGAATTTTTAATTCTACCTCCTACTCTAATTATATTTTTGTTATCTAAAAACAAGTTTAAATTTGCTAGTTTAACGCTTGACTTGACACTTTTTCCATTTTTTAATACATTGTATTCAACTGGAAATTATTCCATTTGTGATAATCGTGCAAGTGTATTAATGGCATGTCTCAATTCAGTAACCGTAATAGTACCTGTTAACTGATTCGTTTTATTGCGGGCACGGCTATTATGAATAAAGCATAATACATAAGCAGCAACATGACTCATGCGATTAAATTTCGAAAACCTATCAAATGGAAAAATATTTACAAGTGTAGTTAATGAGTTTACAACGTTTTTGAATTCAGGTAAATATCATTATTATTAGAAATTAATTGTGAATTTAAATTATTATTAAAGTCTAGGCTATGCAAAAACTTAGGGCCTTCCCACCATAATATCGACGAAGACAAGTCTTCTAAACTAACACCATGCGAAACCAGGTCAGCGGGGTTATCCTTGCCACTTACATGTCGCCAAGTATACTTATTCGTAAACTCGTGTATTTCAGCGACTCTGTTTTGCACAAAGGTTTTAAGGAGATTAAGTGCCATGCGTAACCAACCTAAAACAATAGTCGAATCGGTCCAAAATATAATGTCATCAAACTTACGAGTAAGTGAACTATAAATCTTATCAAACAGCTTTGCCCCTAACAACGCACCACATAGTTCTAATCGTGGTATACTAACTGGTTTTAATGGAGCTACTTTGCCCTTAGACATAAGCAATTTCACTGTTACCTGGTTAGTACTTATAGTACGTACATTAGCGCACGCGCCATCAATCAATCAATCAATCAATCTTTATTTGTGAACACAGGTATTACAATAAAGGTCTTATGTATACATTTTAGTCGAGCTCTATGTCCTACCAATGAAATTGGTGTACAAATATATTAAGTTTTTAGCAATAATTCTGAATTTATACAATACAAAGTCACGTTCGAGTAAATAATGTCAATTAAATGTATTAATAAATAATTAATTAATCAATTATAATTTATTTTTACATGCATGTCAATGGTTAATTATATTAAAGGGCTAGTAATGTCATATTTCATCATAATTGTAAATAATGTCAATTCAATGTATTATTAGTAATTAATTAATCAATTATAATTTATTTTTACATGCATATCAATGGTTAATTATATTAAAGGGCTGGTAATGTATTTTATCATTTAAAAATTCTTCTATAGAGTAATACGTCTTATCTATTAGAAATAAATACAATTTACTTTTGAATTTGCGGACATTATCTTCACTCCTTATACATTTTGGTAATTTATTATAGACCTTTGGAGCCATTACAAAAATACTGTTTCTGTATAGTGCAGTACTAGATCCGACTGTTTGTAACCGATCACAACGGCGCTGACTAGTTACTCGAGCAAATTTATGTAAATTATTTTTGACGAACATTGACGTTTCATAGATGTACAACGACGGCATAGTTAATATTTTCGTATTTTTAAAAAACGGTTTGCAGCTGTCTGTTATCCGTAAATTATATATAGCTCTTATGCACCTTTTTTGGCACTTAAATACTACATCTTTACCCGTGGCATTACCCCAAAATATAATTCCATATCTCAATGTTGAGGCTACTAGACCATGATACGCCGTCAAGACTGTTGCTCGATTGGCCGTTTTACTTAACATGTGCAAAGCATAGGAATGTTGGTTTAGCTTACTGCATACCTTGTCAATATGTGAATTCCATTTTAAAGTGTTTTCTATGTTAAGTCCAAGAAATTTAGTCACATTTGTTTCATTAATAATTATGTCCTTGTATTTAATATTTAAGTCCAGATTGTAATTTACTTTTTGTTGAAATTTCATTAATACTGTTTTATCAAGATTTATAACCAAATTATTATTTTGCAGCCAATTCACAACTGATAGTAAGGTAGAATTAATCTCAGCCTCTAAGGTGTTTACCTCGTCATTATTAAAAAGTAAAGTGCTGTCATCTGCAAACATTGTCATAGGATATGATACGCCATACGCAGTCTGTGAAGCGTCTGTAAATATGTGCAACTCAGTCCGAGTAGAATCACATTGAAAGACATGTCGCGGGACTTTGATTGTGTGAAGACAAGAAAGACTGTCAACAAACTGTTCCCATGTTCGCACGATGTCAGTGGGAAGCGGGTCGTCCCAATCTTATTTTAAAAGCCAAAGCCTTTGCAATAAGACCCTACCGACAATAACAGAAGGACTTAACAATCCTAAAGGGTCATATATCTGTGAAACAGTTGACAGAATTATGCGTTTAGTAACAGGATTGTTGCCGTTTTTAAATTGTGTATGAAAATTAAACTCGTCAGCGGCGCTACACCAACCTAAGCCTAATGTTCTGCACTGACTATTATCACCTAGATTTAAGTCGTGGAACATACTGTGATCAGTTTGTGACGTCATTGGAACCGGTGTACTGTCGAGTTCAAAGTTAAAAATCCATTTGCGAAGTGGAAAGCAGTCGGACTTTAGAATGTCTTTAAGTGACGATTTCAGATAATGGAATTTTGGAATGTCACTTATCTCACTCGAATTGTGCACCAATGATAGCTATGTGTCCCTATATTCGAGCCAGTGCTCATACAAGCCATCGAATGTTGGCAACATGATGGTTGGTAACTTAACCGAAACTTGCCTATTTGCATAATGACACGCTTTAGAACAATCAGTGACCTCTTCACTAACGCTGAGAATGGATTCAGATCGGGCAAGAGTACCATAGTAACTATCTTCGAACTGTTGACGCTGATTTAACTGCTCATCTATATCACTGTCAGACACTATTTCTTCAAGTTTTGATTGTATTTCATTAAATTCAGTAAATAAAGTCTCAGCTCCCTTTACCCGTAATTTTAAATCCATTCTCAACTCATTCTTTATAGATGTTGCACTGATGCTATTCAAATAATTAGTAAATTTAGTTAACCTGCCCTTAACGATAACGCGTTTTCTAACTAAATCGCGCATGGTTTGCTCAGTTTTTTCATCATTAATATTCTTATAAGTATGACCTCTCCCATCTTCAGCCATTAGCGGCATCCTGGTGGCTCGTGAAAAGTGAAGTATTCACGTGCAAAGTGACTGCGTGTGAAAACGGCTGGTGCTACCAAAGACACGATCAGCCGGTGTGTCGCTCTGCGCAATGGGCGACCTTCACGATCATCCTCACTGGAATCAGATCACAAAACGGTATTACACTTATGAACTCGGCAGGTCTTGAAGACTGGAACTTTATGAACGTACCGTATGTCCGCTTGGTTTTCCAAATCTTCAATTGTCCTTTCTTATCAGATAGATTAAAGGCTCTTGCGTGAATATACTGCTAAGTCTTCGCTTCTAAGTGTAAATTCGCTCGTCTTTGTGTATTTGCGGGGCCATAGCAGCGCAGCAGTCCAAAGGTAGCTCTGTTCGATGATTTGGTGTTTAATGCTCCAAATCCTCGTAATGCGGCTCTGAAGGTCCAAATATTTTTAGGTGTGGGCTTCTGCTTCGCTAGGCTTTTAGATGGGATTTTTTCAGGGAATTAATCAATAAAAGTTCGTTGTTTCAATGGTCAATCTAATGTTGTGTGTCAAAATAAAACAAAATATTTTTCAAGAAAACGAAAAGAAAAAAGAACGAAAATGAACTAGCCAGTCATATCACCACCACCGGTTCACGTTCGGATATCCAAACAAGGATGAACCCAAAAAATTTAAGCATACCTAAAATAAGTTCGCTAATTGGTACACACGGCTACACATCAAGCTATACATTTCCAGTTTATGCTGATCTCGCATTGTATAGGATTTCCGCACAATGCGAGGTCAGCACTGGGCCCATGTGGTGGATTACGGCTCCCTCTCTCAGAGAGGAGGCCTGTGTCCCAGAGGTGGGAACATTATGGGCTGATTATGAACCATAGAAATGTGGGTGTGCTATGCATCTCTGCCTAACCCTACGGGGAATACAGGCTTGATGATATGTGATATACCATATTTATTTATAAGACTTTGTTATTTTAATTGCGATATGAAGGTTAAAAAAATGGTTCTGTACAATCATACATCTGTACATACAAATAAGTAAATAAAATATAAGCGACTGTTTGGAATGTCAAAATAACAGATTTTTACTACATACATAAGAAAGTATATACTTAAGACAAAAAAAGATTTTTTGAAATTTTTGTCTGTCTGTTATTTCCAGCTAATCTCCGAAACGGCTGGACCGATTTTGACGGGACTTTCACTGGCAGATAGCTGATGTTTTAAGCAGTAACTTAGGTTTCTTTAATTTTAGAAAATAATTAGGCCAGCAGCTAGTTTAAAATAATATTTTATTTTGTAATTAATTAGCTGTTGCCAGCAACTTCGTCTGCGGGTATTTTCTATTTCATAATTTTTTAATACAAATATTCATGATGAAAAGTGGCCTTTGTCATTCTCCAGGTCCCAGGGTACCATCTATCTTCCACAACTATAGGTCCAGTGGTTTAGGTTTGATACGGTTACAGACAGTCAGAATAATTTCACAATTAAAATATTGATTGGAATGGATTTTTAGTCTTCCCTGCACCTACAGTCTATATAAGCAAATGAAAAATGATCAACCTACTTGTTTTTTTAGTGATCTGTGCGAAGAATAATTCTTCATAGATCACTAATGAACTGATTGAACTGAGTCTTGTACAGCGGAATTGTCATTATCATGATCACCCTAAGTACTGCAGTCCACTGCAGCGAACATACGAATCTCTAAAATTAGCCACCTACTTCCGCTTCCTCGTCCTACATCACTTTGATGACATAAAATTACTGACATCTAAACTAAATACTGACCTACTATCCAAAATATGTATAAATGTTCCTAGCAGGTTACCACGGTCACATACCTACAATCTTTTCAGACAATCTTTCCACAAAACCAATTTAGGTGACAACTCTCCCCTTACGAGAGCTACCAAATTGTATAATGCTCTATGCCGCAAAGCTGAAATCGATATCAATCATGACAGTCTCAACACTTTTAAAAATAAATTATATAAGCATTTTCAGTTAGAGGACATTTGACTTATCATTCCAATCATTAAATAATGTATACCTTTAATTTATATCAAATTTAATTTAATTTATAATTCAATTATTTACTTTTTATTTACAATTTTTATACATTTTAATTTTGTTTCATTCAGACATAATATTGATAATCAATTTGATGTTGTTTTTACTGTATTGTATTCGTGTAAATTTAAACTTTTATAATAGCATGTATATTGTTTCTTTTTTTTTATTCTTAAGTTACGTTAATTTAAATTGTGTATTCAGAGCATTATGTACTCGATAATGTGTAAGCTGTGGTTACCTGTAATTGAGTGTGCGTTACAGGAAATGTATTATAACTAAGTTTTATTATTGTAAAAGATAATAATTGTAATGTAACTCGTTGGTAATCCTTAAAATAAATAAATAAATAAAACTAACATAACATAACATCACGCCTTGTTTCCCTGAAGGGTTGGGCAGAGGTGTCCCTGTAGCAGGTACACCCACATTTCGCCAGTTATGTTTAAGTCCCATGTAATAGGGGGCGAGCCTATTGCCATCAACCGGGCACAAATCCAGACTCCGAGCTGCTACTGAGAAATTTCAGATAGAAAAACCCAATAACACTTTGCCCGACCCGGGAATCGAACCCAGGACCTCATGCTCAGCAGTAGCGCTTGCGACCACTAGACCAACGAGGCAGTCAACAAAACTAAAACAAAAAAATAGTTTAACAACATATGGCCAATTACAAGTTTCCACATATATTACACTATACTTATCTAAATCATATGAACACAACAAAATAAAATATTGTGTGGTTATATGAAACCACGGTAAAAGTGAAACTTTTATGCGAACTATAGGCGCCGCCATATTGGCCTTGGCTGCTCTGACGAGCGCCTTTCACTTTATCCCTACTCCGCGGCCGACCGTCACGCGACATGCAACACACAGACGAAAAAGTTTGAGACGATGTAATAAAAGTTTCACTTTAAAAAATTGATAATAAGACTATATTTAACAAAAACAGAAAAATTACTATTTACGCTCGAAGAAGCCATTATTCAATTTAGCAACACTAGTATTGAAAATGTCGATATCAGCTTCCTGGCAGGTTGCGTTGTACATGCGATTCGCTCTCATCACGTACGAGTTCCGTCTGTACGTAGAGGCTACCACTGGGGTGTGCAATAAATGAGGTCTATGCAAGACCACAAACGGCACTCGCAGCCCGATTTTTTATAACAAATCGGTAACACCAGTTGTTCCATTGGCAATCTTGAAAAAAAACACAAGATCTGATATTTTTCGCCTTTCGTAAAGTGAAAGGTTATGATTTTTTTTGCAACGGTAGGAAACGTTGAAAACGTATTAGACCGATACTGAATGTGCCTTAAAAACCTTTTCTGTATGCTCTCAATACGATTTATGTAAACATAATAATTGGGGTTCCAGACCTGAGAGGCATACTCACACTTGGAGACATTCAAATCCAACTTATTATTAATACAATAGCCTTGAAAACTATTAAGGTCTGCCTGTAATAGAAGAGCATCTACCACGGTATTTATTTGCCTCATTATTTTCATGTCATCAGCATATAGTAACAATTTTGAATACCGGAATGAAGAAGAGATATCGTTGATAAATATATTAAATAACAGTGGCCCTAGCAAGGATCCTTGGGGAACCCCTGAAGAGATATTCATAGGCTTAAAGCAGTATCCATTCAGAACTACAATCAGACATCTGTTCTCCACATACGACTTGCACTACCGGTAAATATCGCCTCTGATGCCCACCGATAAAAGTTTACGCAACAGGTATGAGCATTTGTTATAGATGACCTCCATCGCGATTGAACCAGGATGTAGTCAATCTGGTTACGGTACTTTCCATCGGGTGATGTCCACGTGTATAGCTTTCGAGGATGGTGTCTACATAAACTAGGACAAACTACAAGCTCCCTCTCACCGGCTTCATAAGGTTCATAACTCATTTGTTGGGCTTGGTATAACCTTTTATAACAAGCTACCTTCTTCTTTGCTAGATTTGCCTTTTAATACGTTTAAAACTAAAGTAAAATCCAACCTTTGTTCAAAGGCATACTATTGTATCAACGACTACTTAAATGATAAGAATAGTTGGTCGCTGTGATTAACTCAAGACAATGTTTATGTTCTTTCTCCAGAATTAGCTTACCTACTGACAGTTTATATAATTGTTTATTTTATTTGAATTTATGAGTAATTTTTTTTTTCTACTCAATTTTAAATTAGTTTTTTTTTTTTTTGGCATAATCTACTCATTACAATGTTTTTGTTATGAGTTGTATTGCAATTTGTGGTTAGCTAGCGACCTCGACAATTGATCATATTATTTTTTGCCTGAGCTACCGGCAGCAAGTTCGTGATGCTCCCTTAGATGTCACTGCTTGCGGTAGCGTCGGGGGTCGGGTTGCCTCCTTCCCCCAAATATGGCGAGGGGGGTAATGGCTGATCTTTGCGTTATGCTCGTGAACGGGTGCTGCTCGTGGTGACTGGTCGTCTTGCTGATCATGGTTTTGTGATTGTTACAAGAAATTAACTGTTCGTTTATTTTACCTCGATGGTCCTAGTTTATCATTTATAACTTCCAATTACAGCTTTATGTAAGTGGGCACGCCTTTTATGCCTGGAGGCTTTTATTTAGATATTTAGTTCTGTTTACGTTTAGTTTTTATTTGTTTTAATTCTGCTTGAGTATAGTTCTCGATGTTTTTGGTTGGTATATTGGCGTGTGCTAGCTGACATATGGCCATTAATTTATCATTTAAATTATGTTTTGTGTTGCATAACGTAAGTTATTTTGCATACTATTGTATAGAATCATTTTTTTTTTCTAACTTGAACAGACAGCTGTACTGCTGGGGAGTTTGTTGCGCCACTTTTTCTTCCCAGCTAAAGGCACTAGGAAATGGTGAAGGGTGGGCGTTTTTGGGGGACTGTCTTATGTAATTTTGACGTTCGAAAAGTGCTGATTCTCAGCCTAGTTTGAATAAATGAGTTTTGAATTTTGAATTTTTGTCGGTAGAGGCTTTTTGCAATGATTAGGTCATTTTTGGACGCAAATTATATAAGCCGATCACCTCTGTCGTTCCGAGTTTCAAGTCCAAACTTTGCGACGCATTTGCTAAGCTGCTGGGCATTTACACCAATCTTGGCGTTAAAGTCACCCAAAACGACAAGACGCTCTCTGTTTGACATTTTTGCTACGGTGGTTTCCAGTTCAGAGTAGAACCTCTCTATAACCTCGTCACTTGTAGTGCTCGTAGGGGCGTAAATCTGTATGAGGTTTAAATTCACTGGCGATGCTTTCAGCTTTATGCTGATTATCCGGTCCTTTTTTGGCTCGTAACCTATCATACAGTTCCGCTGGTGCATAGGGATAAAAAAGGCTACACCGTTCCGGCTGGTGCTTTTATTGCCTGAAAAATAGATGGCGTGGTTGTCATTTAGGAAGTGCCCGTTGTTTTTCCAGTGTGTCTCACTGAGCCCGCAGATATTAACATAACACACATAACATAACATAACATCACGCCTTGTTTCCCCGAAGGGTTGGGTAGAGATGTCCCTGTAGCAGGTTAATTAATAATTAATACAACGTCTGTCAAGTTCAAAACTTATCATCCTGGATAGATCCAGGATGATAAGTTTTCCAGGACTAAGTAGGCCGCGAACATTCCATATTCCTATCGCCTGGGTTTGTCGCAGCTTAATGTATCTCCATTAAGCTGCGACAAACCCAGGCGATAGTAGTTGGATTTCCATGGAGAGCCTGGTCTCTTAATACTCTAAGGCCGGCAGCCAACTTCACACCGTGCGCCCCGGACGCAGCACGGCGCCGGTTGCTAAGCGGTTCGCATGGCGATCGTTCTCTATTTAGCGTTACTTTAGAAACGAAACGGAAGGATACAGAAACTGTTTATTGGCTAGTTTTTTTTAATTTACTTGTTTGCTAATAACGTGGAAATAGTACTTGATGAACAATTTTGAACAGCATAAACACGTCAGGTAGCGAGGTTTATGAGTTTTCGTTTATGGTGAGGAAACCGGCATGTTCTAGAACCAAAAATTCGAAGACCTGTGGTGGAATACGACCCACTCCCTCCTCATCGAGAGGAGGCCTGTGTCCCAGCAGTCTGAACATTATGATGTTATTCGTGCTTTGTGTCTCCAAGATCGATAAACGTAGAAAAAGCAAAAGGAGTATGTAGGGAACGTTGCACGAGGCAAACTAGAGTTTTTACTTATTTATGTATGTTTTACAAAATTATCTTCATTTTGTAGATGCGGACTACGCTCTCATGCCTCCGATGTTCCAATTGGACGACTACGAGGAATGTCTCCAAGATCCTGAGGGGCTGTATTGCACTGGAGACTTAGCTATGGTCTCAGATAAGCCTAGCCCGCTCTTGACTATGATGCAGGTGTGTTTTGGGTCTCTTCTATCATCTTTGCCTACCCTAGGAACTTCTGTGTTATCACCATCAACATTTCAGTCAAAAGACGTCCACTGCTGGTCACACAAGCCTCTCCTAAGCGTCCCCACATCGACCGGTTCTTAGTTTCTCACATCCAGCGGATTCCTGTGACATTCACCATTCTTTGTTATGATTTGCTCAAACATATTGTTTGTTCAATCAAACTACTATTTTAAGCGAAAATTGAAACCTGAATTCGATAAAATAGTTGTACGTAATATTCAGCTTATTATTCGTAACAATTGACTATGTGTTTATTATACAATTAAGCGTAGATAATTACAATAAGCACTCAAAAGTTTTGATCTCGAACTCCAAGATCATGAAGTAATTTTATTGTATTGCTATAAACAATGTGTTTACTTCCATATGCATTTAATTTACGGATGTTCACACAATAAGCGTATTTACTAAATAATATATTTGCACGCACCATAAAATTTTCATACAATGTTTAGGTAATCAATCTTATGACAAAGTACGCTAAAGAAAAATAATTGGTGTATGTGCCAACCTAGGTATATTAACGTTCCCATTTGAGATAATCTACACTTTTGCGTATGTTTTTTACAGAAATATTCTGCACATTTCCCCACACACTACAATCATACGCTTGTACGTCGCGGTATATGCATCACTCAAACATGCAAAAAGTTTTACGAAGCTTCAGAAGGGGACCTAGGATCAGCCCTTGAGGCATGCGCCAACGAAACTTTTTATAACAATTACAAGCTAAAAGCGAGAGTGTCAAATGAATTTGCTTGTTCCAAACGCGAAAAGAACCAACCAGTAGATTATGTGGATATAGCTGTGGGTATAGTCTGCGTCGCAATATTGGTAACAAACATTGTCGCAAGCATTTGCGATTACTTTTTTGAAAAAGGAAAATATTGTGGAGGTTTGTTTTTTTGTAGATGTTATATTTTAGTTTCCAATATCAGCCCGTTAACTTTCGCAATCCAAGTTTGATTTCATATGTTAGGGTCGGCTTCAAGTCTAACCAGATGCAGCTTAATACCAGTATTTTACATGGAGTAACTGCCTATCGGATCTCCACAACCCAGTTTCTGGGTTACACGATACGCCTTGATAAGACTGGTTGTCAGACTTTCAGGCTTCTGACGACCCTTAACGACTGTCAAAGATCCACGAATTGCAACCGGTATCAACTGCTTAACTTGCTTTCCGAGGCACGGAGGGGTCTTGGTATGTAAAGAGGGTCACCCATCCACAGACCAACTACGCGAAGCGTAACTTAACTTGATCGATCGACCCGTGTGGCTTTAATACTTTAGCCACAAGCCAAGTAAATAAAAAAAATCCTTTTATTTTAAGTATTTATATTCTTAAGTCATTCTCATTTTCAGGTGTCAGGTTTCTGTACTGTTTCTCAATATTTCATAATTGGAACCAGCTGATGGCACCTCCAGCAAATGGTAGAGAACCTCGTCTGCAAAGGTTGAGAGGAATTCATGGTATCAGGTATTGTTTATCAATATCATTTACTAATACTCATAATGCTGTTTATTAACATTATATTGAATGTTTTTTTTGTTCCGGTTTAGGCTTCAGTCAAAGCTGATTTTTTTAATGATTTTATTTGTTTTCAATTTTAATTAATATTTTAATTTCATCTAATTTAAGAAGGTTGCTTTGTATTTTGTGAATGTCGTGTACACCTGTAATTGGTATACCTATATACAAGAGCCCATACCTGTTAACTTCTAATATTTAATGTACAATATATAGTTATGCTGTTGGCGTACCTATTTTAAATAAATTAATCATTAACTGTACCTAATCTATATCTAAGAAAGAAAAAGAATGAAAAACATTTATTTGGACACAGTTTGTGAAACACAAATAACACAGTAAAAATAATGTTTTAACAACAATAGTGTGTGCCTCATGACTGCGCCAGAAAGGTTTATTTCAGCATTAATTCCAGACAGATATCTGTCATGTGACCGCGTTGTTCTTCTAAACTACGCAACGAATTCTGATAAGGATTTCACCATTAGATAATTTGTACCGGAAGATTTATGCGTATAATAAATAGTATAAAATTAAACTTACGTAAAATATCTCATCTAATCATCAATCTCGATGTTTTGTCAAGTCTTAAAAATCGTGCGAACCAGGGACGGATCGCTAGTAGAAGTATACTTTGCATGCCTACCTATGACGAAATATATATTTCGTCACAGTATTACGAAACAACTGTGCTATACTGCGAACTTGCGAAATATTAGCACAAAAATATTATTGAATTTATGCTTATTAAAGAAATGCCATATTGTAATAAATTTAATTTATTCGTTGCAGGACTTTGAATATGGTTCTCGTCATTGCGGGACATTCAATTGTAATCTGTGTCTTTTCTGTTGAGAACCCTGAGTTTGTAGAAAACGTAAGTTACATTTGACCAAATATCTGGAAGAAATGAATAAATTTAAAGACCTTTTCACTGAGCAATTTTTTTACTTTGGATTAACAACAAAATATATATTTAGGAACACTTGACAAATCTTAAATACTATATACAATCTAATACTAAAATAAAATTAAAAATAATAATAATAATAATAAAGGGCATCAAGTGCTCATTGGGCATAAAAAAAATGATGAAAATGTGTTTTTAATTTCAGATGTTCATTGCTGACCCCATACACATATTATTGAACGGAACATTGATAATGCAGACATTCCTGTTGATCTCGTCTTTTCTACTAGTGTATAACTGGCTGATATATTCAGAGAAACATGAACCTTCGTGGAAGATGCTGCCGAAGCAATTCATGATGAGATGGCTGAGGTGAGCCATATATGTTTATGTAGTTGTCTATATTGTAGTACCTCGTCATATTTTAGGGTACATACCTAAATCAGTTTAAGACTGTTGCTGTGACAATATTGAAACATTTTCACAACAACAGTCTAGCCTAACCTAAGCCTAACCTAACCTAACCTAAGACGGACAGAGTTACTTCTTTCGTATTGAATCCTTGTTTCTAATTTATTTTAACAAAATATCAACAGTATAACAGTGAAAATTAATTCGATTTCAGAGTGACTAAGTATTATTTAGATAGAACAGACAGTAAAACAAAAAAAATAATTGTAGCGCAAACTGAACTATGTGGGTATTAAAAAGATATTTCCGAAAACATATTTTTGGAAAATAAATTGCGAATACATCCTGCGTTGTAATTTGTCTCATGAATATATCTAATAAATGTTAACAATAAAATGTTGTTGTAGATTGACTCCATCATACGCTGTTATCTTAGCCTTGACAGCAACTTGGCTTGGGAGACTAACATCAGGACCTTATTGGCAGGTAAGCTTTTTTCACACAAGCCTAACTATTTAAATATATATATATATATGTCGGAGACGGGTATGTGACTCTTTGTTATCATCAGCGATATTTTAACTACTGTGGGCGTAGTGTGGGTAGTGTTGGAATGCGTAATAGTTGCAGTTCAGATGACATTATAATTTACTATCAAATTAATCACACTAGCTAAATTATACACACACTGGGTGCGACGGCGTTTATTAAAATCACCAATTAACACAATGATCACAAATTACAACTAACATAATATCTGAGCACCACGAATCGAGAATAGTTCCGCGACGTCTTGACTCCGATGCGATCCGAGGCTGAATCCCTCCTCGCCGTGGCCTTAAAACATCACGACTCTGTAGAAGCGCGCGCTTTAGGTGTGGGTAGATCACGTCCTGACGTCAGCGGCGCGCTTGCGATTCATTTCGTGTCCGTACCAATGACCGGATCCGACATATATATTATGTATAATTATTATATGTATATTATGTCGCCGCGAAAGCGACACCTGTAAATATTATAACATAATGTTATGTGTAACTATTTATTATAATTGTAATTCACCATAAAGTCGTTGATCCTGCTCTCTATGGTAATACAATTACAACCCACTCCTAGCACCTGATTGATATCGATTCTTTTGAGATCATAATTGTTATGCCATCTGTTGCCTAGTTTGTGAAACCAAACTCAGTATATTTCTTGAACAATAACTATTAAACTAATTTCGATGTTGGATCTAAAACTAAAGTTAAAATTAAAAGAGAACATTTATTTCATGATTTTTGGGTCTTTAGTTATATTAATAAGGGGTCATTTGACATAGTAAATTTGTTTATGATAAAGCGCTACCTCATGTAACGAAAATGGCGCGGATTGCAAAGTTATTATTCTAAGATTGCAAATGTTATGATCAATAACTGAATGTTATAATTTATACGAGGACTTAATAAGTTTCAATAATAGAAAACAAACTATAGAGTAATAAGATTATTTTACACAGCAACTTACTAAACAATACCTGTTGTTTGATTAAACTCCTTGAATCACAGGAAGTGTTGTCAAAATAGAAATAGAAAAGTTGTAGACAGTAATGAAGCTTCTAATTTAACTTTAATTCTGAATAACCTTTGTATTTGTGATTATTAGCATTGTTAAATTATAAAAGAATTAACTGCTAAGGATTTTAGCATTGTTTTTGAGTTTTATTGACCAAACTAAGTAATAAGAGTTTGTATTGGACAACGCGGTAGGTCCGCCCACTTAGAAAAAGGGTCACAGTCACAATGGGGTGTGCGGATAACAAAAATAAAAATAAAAGTTCTGTTAGAAAGGATTAAAATTGTAATTGTCAAACAAGTAAACCCTGTAACATAATGTTTTGATTTAAAAGAGTGTCCATGGAGTTTCTTGCCCGTTCTTCTCCAGCAGAGACCTACTCGTCTTGGAATGGGCGACTAGCGTCACCAACTCAAACTGAAAGACTCATTGCTGAGTGATAAAGTGATAATTCAAAAGTGCCTGTAATTGAAATAAACGTTTTGAGTTTGAGTTAACTCTTGTGTGTGATTGAAAACCAACTACCTATATCTACCATCAACGAAGAATTATACCGGTGACTGGTCAGAAACAGCAAAGGAGGGATTCCCCGCCGTGTTATCACTCTAATATTAAAAGACGAAAGTTTGTGAGTGTGTGTGTGTGTTTGTCTCTTCTTCACGCTCAAACGGCAGAACAGATTTGGATTAAATTTAGCACATGGGTAGACCATGACCTGGGTTAGGACATAGGATACTTTTTATTCCGATATTATTACGGAAACGAGACTTACGCTGGTGAAACCGCGGGGCGCAGCCAGTATTTCATATCTGTATTTTATTAATGCACCAGTATTTATAACAGAATGTAATGTCACTACTTTACGACTTGACAAAATATTAAAATTTCTGTATGATATGTAAGTTAATGAGATATTAATGGATTGTATAACTATATACTTTACATATTAGTATAAAGAGGTATTTGTATGTAGGGGTTATCTTCGGAACCGGATCCGATTCCGAAAATTCTTTCGCTAATGTGAAACTACAACATTGCCAAGTGTTTAAAATAAGAAATTGTACGCGGACGAAAATGCGGGCAGAAGCTAGTTACACATAAACCTTCCAAAAAAATCGCTAAATAATGGTAAAAACCTCATCTAAATCTGTTGCGAAGTTTAGAAGAACAGCGCGGTCACACAGACAGACACTTTAGTTTATAATAAGTATAAATATGGTATTATGTAAGATACCATCACGCATTAAAAAAACTTTTAAAACTTTGAACAAGTCTTTCGTGTTCTGATCTTGTTTCAATTTCTTCAAGGCTTTCATTTCTTTACAGAAAGCAGTTGGCAACGAATTAAGTGATTGTCGCCGTGACTGGTGGATGCATCTCCTCTACATCAATAATTACTTTGATAACTCCGAATCGGAATGTATGCTACAGTCCTGGTAAGTATTTAAATACGATTTTAAGTAAGAGGATGCACATGCTGAAAAAATGGTTCATATACGTAATAATAAATATTTTCTCCTATCGACATTTTTATTTCTTAGTCCCCGCACTATGCGAGTAATATTCGTAGGTGTGCTTCGTAGAATAGGAAATTAATTATTTTAAATTTTTATTTGAAGCCCATCTACGGGTGTGCTAAGTGGAATACTTTAGGTGTGTTTCGTCTGGGTGTGCTTCGTTTGGGTGTGCTTCATGGAATACCTCATAATCTGCAATATTGTGATTTTGACATTTTATTTCCACAATTTTTTATATTTGTTGGTCTTATAATTTTAATTTTATTGATAACAAATCTTAGTTGTCAAATCGTTGCAATATTGTTAAGTAATAATTTTGAAATTTTACTATTTTCTAAATAAATGTTTAAATGGAAAAATACCTAAATTGTAACTAACTTATATTGTCTATAAAAAAACTCATATTTTGTAGGTATATACAATCTAAGTTAATTTTAAACAATTTTTTTAAAGTAATTTTTAATTAATGCTGAAATGAACCTTTTTGGCGCAGCCGAGTGTTTGTTTCACGAACTGTGTCCAAATAAATGTTTTTCTTTCTTTCTTTCTTTCTTTTTTTATTGTTATTTTCTAATTATTATACAATGTCGCCCATCAGCATGTGCCCGCCCGAATTTTTCTGAATATTCATGAAAAATGATCGAAAAATAACTGCCTCGTTGGTCTAGTGGTAGCAAGCGCTACTGCTGAGCATGAGGTCCTGGGTTCGATTGCCGGGTCGGGCAAAGTGTTATTGGGTTTTACTATCAGAAATTTCTCAGTAGCAGCTCGGAGTCTGGATTTGTGGCAATAGGCTCGCCCCCTATTACATGGGACTTAAAAACATCACTGGCGAAATGTGGGTGTACCTGCTACAGTGACACCTCTGCCCAACCCTTCGGGGAAACAAGGCGTGATGTTATGTTATGTTATTATTTTATGAAAAAAAAAACATTTTAATGTTCAAAAACTTGAGTGCTGACAGTACTTTTAACTTACTAACAATCGGGGGCGATTTGGGGTACCTATCTAATATTCAAGGGGGCGAGTAGATACACTTTAGGCAATTGGCAATTAGGGGCAAAATCCAAGGGGCGAGCGGATTTTCATATAAATCAAATATAAATTTGATCCAGCCTGTCCCTTCTTGCTGTCCTCCCATCAGCGATGCCCTAAGCCATAGAAATATAAAAAACAGGAGAAGTGGCATGGGGGCGTGTCTGTGTCCGCGCGTAATGATCAAAGTGCTCATTGCATACGAAAATGGCCGTCTCCGCGAACTAGTGTGCTTTCGGCCGTGATCGGGACAATTTATAAGAATGCCGTGTTGTTCAGTGGTTTCTTGTAAAAACCGAAGTCAAAACAAAAACTTTGTGAATCATGGAATCACTTACCATATGTAAGTACAAGTATTTTACTATATTTGTCTTTAAAATAATGAAAAACAACAAATCGTAAAATATTTCTTGCTTTTACTACGTTATTTTTGTTTCCAAATATCACAGCGACTGTACTATTTTTGCACTACATACATTGCTCGTTAACTACTACCTAAATATGTCGCTCAGTGACTCAACAAGCAATGTAAAAATCACAAAACGATACTGTGGACTGCGGATGCATCGCGCAGTACGGCCGCTGTGTCTGGCGACGAGCTAGTGATGTGGTTGTGCAGATCCACTAACGTAGGCTATCGACAACAATGTCGTTTGGCGAATGAATTTATTGCTATTATACTTTATTCTTCAATTTGTCAACTGTTTTACCCGGGTGGAAGATCGATGTGAAATAATGTGTTTTACTTATTTTGATTATTTTACAGCGTGGTAGAGAAATGCGTAACCAACGGTCGTAAAGTTAATAAAATTTTTGGTGGAGTGTTTTGGGTTTGAATTATAGCTGGTCTATTATGCCTTATACTCGTGCTATTTCCTTACTTTTTTATGGTTTTGGTATTTTACTTCCGTTAAAGTCTTCAAAAGCTTCGAATGCGTTATAGTAATCGGCATGGTTCAGATAATTACAGTGACTTTTGCTTAAAATAAGTCAACATATTCATGCTATTTACACTATTTGACAAAAAATGCCACTCCAGTAATATCAAAGCGTCAAGTGCTGCACAAATACCTCCACTTTACAGGTCAGTGAGTAAACATCATAGCAGGGTTCAACAATATCTACTGTTTCAATAAATTATGACAGGTTAAACCAACGTAACTGGATTTTTTAATTGTCTGAATTTTTTGCTTATTATTTATTTTTATTATAATATTTTCTGGACTTATCGTTTTTATTTATTTTATTTTCAGGACACCAAATTTTTTAAAGTATAACGACGGTGAAGTATCAATATCTAATAAGTACAAAAACATGGTTTTACAGGAGGAGAAAAAAACGTTTAATTTCTATAGTTTTTGACGATTTGAAGTAAACATTAGTAAGTGAAAACCGCCAAAATGTTAGTTATTAGATATTGATACTTCACCGTCGATAATATTAAATGGAAGAATCGATCGATACCTTTCCGATTTAGTCAATCACTAGCGTATATGTAAAATAAATTGTTTCTGTACAGCACAACGATAGAAATGATGTTTTCGTGTGAGTGAGTTGTACGGTGCATGGTAAATGCACGCTGTGTTTGATGGGATAAGGTTTATAATTGATTATGTAGTATGTTCTGATTTATGAATTGCAAGAGTGAGCGCAGCCTCGTATCTATTTGTTTTTCTGATCTGCATGTGTAGTTGTGGCGACTAGTGGCGAGGTAGTGGGGACAAAGTGGAGACATTGGGTTTCGATACATTTTCAACTACCGGGCATATCTCCTTCTTTCCTATATCTATGCCCTAAGCCGAGGTTCGTACCCCTTAGCGAGCATTTGCTTAATTTCAATTTAGAATAAGTTCAAAAAGCTCCTGGCTGGAGGCTGTAAGTGTAGAAGCTTATGGCACCCACAGGAAAATCCGGTTAAGCAGCCAAGACCTTAGTGGTCAGTACTACGAGATGCCCTTTTATTTAAAAAAAAAGGGGCGAGCGGAGCCCAAACCGTCCCAGTGTTCGTGTGTACACACGGCTACACATCAAGCTATACATTTCCAGTTTATGCTGATCTCGAAATGTATAGGATTTCCGTACAATGCGAGGTCAGCTTATACTGGAAATGTACAGCTTGATGTGTAGCCGTGTGTACCATGTGTCTAAGCTCTGTTTGAATAACAATAAATGAACGACTAGCAAAACTTATATACAAGGCAGATGTAAGTGGAAACGCCGTAGAAGGACATAAATATTGACCTTGTTGATGAGTTTCTTAAGAAAGGTCAGATGCGTAGTACTCGATCCAGCGTGCATGTATAACCAGCACCCTCATTTGCGAAACACACTCAATCACAATTGTAATATAAACTATCCTATCTCTAAAATAACTAACTTAATGCCGAATATAATTATTTACCCTCAAAATGGATACTAATCCCCATATGAATCTTAAAGTCGTTACCCCTATATCATAATCTAAAACTGTTTAATAAAACTACATATCTAAAGTATTTCAGGGATAAGGAAGTAATATGAAACACCAAGATATTTGTCAGTCATTTATATTTCTTTGCCAACATCAAATTCAATATTCTACACCATACCATCACATCTCCTATTCCCCACATAATATCACAATTCATTTCGCCATCAAATCAGTATTCTTATATTTACCATAAAACTAATAGGTTACCTTAATTTACAGTAGATCTCCAACCAATCCTATATCAATCTGTATTTTTACCGACACCGCCACTAAGCACGTCCTACCGTCACGAGCGCCCAACCCAGAAGACCCATCGAATCTTTCGGTGCTGCCAGTATAATAAATTGAAACCTAACACAATGATTTTGAAGGATGTCTGCTCAACAACGTAAATAAAGCAATAAATGTTGTTGAACTATCAAAATGAAAGCCATTGTTACTGTAAGAATGTTAAGCAATTACCCCACACATGTATAATCGAAAACGAAGCAAAAGCAGTAGGTATGTAAGGATCGTAGCAGGTGGGGTTCTGTTGCTTTTGCCTACCCCATGGGAAAAAAGCGTGAGTTTATGTGTATATGTCGCAGTAAGATGGTTATAGACGTGATATAGTTATATCCCTAGGGATATAGCTATATAACCCATACAGTTGTATGACCACTAGCGATACCATAAGCGACCAATTCGAACCGTGCACCTAGCTTCTGAAGTTTCATAAGTGCCCATGTAGGTTTATGTGAACTAAAATATTTTGGATGGAATTTTAAATGAAAGCGGTTCATTACTGAAAACCTCCAAAAAATAAGAAAAACCTTATTTTTCCTTCAGGTATCTTGCAACGGACACCCAGCTCTATTACATGGCTGCCACGGTCTTCGTCCTGTGCAGAACATCTCGCAGTAGGAAGGTGGTACTGAGCCTTCTCTTCGCCCTGGGAGTGGTTGTTCCCACACTGCACACTTATTACCAAAACCTGGACGGTGTTCTCATGATTTTTCCTGAGTAAGTTGCATCAGCATTATAAGCCTATAATGTTTCCACTGCTGGGACACATGCCTCCTCTCTAAGTGGGAGTGGGCTGTAATCCACCACGTGGGCCCATTTTGGGTTGGTGGATGTCGTGTCGTCCAATTTTCAGTTCTAGGATAATTCGGTTTCCTCGCGATGTTTTCCTTCACCATGCTTAGAGCAGTAGTGATGAAATAATTTACACAAAGTAAAATGCCTGTCTTTGTTCGAACCTTCGAAAATGGCTACAACTAACGAGTTATAAAACTCGTTAGTTGTAGCCATTTTCTTTGGGTCATCACTGCTCTAGAAAGTTGGTCATAATGATAGGTAATAGATAATTATATTATAGACTTACATGTCATGAAGTATATACATACAAGATGCAGCAATTGAACCACAGGATTTATGAAAATCTTTTGACTTAACTAAACAACTCAACAGGTCATTAGTGCGACAAGCAAAGTATGATTCAAAATTATGAGTTAATTCTAGATAAAACGGTGCTCAGTACTTCTTATATTCTTAATATTATAATATGTACTTAGATAAAGTGATGAAGACGTCATAATGATAATGGATTATTATATTAATAACATAAATGAGGTATAAATACACGATGCAGCAATCGAGTCACTGGATTTATGAAAAGCTTTTGACTCGACTAAGTATCCTCTAGACATGCTATACTCATACATCCCAACGGATAAATATCATATATATATATATATGTTTGTAATTTTTTTTTGGTGTACATAATAAAGAATATTCTATTCTATTCTATTCTATCCCATAAAAAATAGGATAAACGAGATCAGATATACGCCAAATAATTAAAGTAGCTGTGCCCGCGGCTGCGCTCATGTGTCTGCATATTCTTGTGTCATTCAAATTAATGGAAACTTGAAGTCATAGTATATTGATAGTTATTATTATAAAGAGCCCATATTGTTCCACTTGTTTTTTTAATCATTAAGGAAGAAATACTAAGTAAACTTTTTAAAGATAATAAATTAGTTTTTGTTTGTGGTGACCTAAATATTGATCTATTAGTTAACTCACCTGATAAATATAAGCTTATATCATTGTTTAAATCATTAAATTTAAAATGTATATTCAATGAAGCGACTAGAATAACAGCAACCTCAGCTTCATGCATTGACAATATATTTACTAATTGTAAAATACAACACTCATCCTTAATTAGTGGCGTTAGGTCTGACCATACTGGTCAACTTGTATCATTTAATTTAGATAAAAAGTTAAACCTAGATAAAACCATTGAATTAAGACCTCTCACTAAAAATAAATTGAAAATGTTTAATAGTACATTACTGCCGCGGTTTATAATGAGTACTTTGCTGGTCGCGCTGATGATGGCCGACAGTGCAGCGTAGCGCAGCTCCAGGCCGATACAGCGCGGTCAGCGTGCAGCATTTGATGGACGAGCTGAGATAAAGGCCGAGGCCGTAGGTCGAGGCCTTTACAGCGAGGACAGCAAGGGCTGCAATGATGGCCAAGCTGGAAGGCCTAGAGCGTAGCTAGGCTAGCTCGAGGCAATCATAGCGTGACCAGCGAAGTAGTCATAGTGGGCCAAGGCTTGTATAGTGCTTTACTCAAAAATGCAAGTACCTAATCTAAATAAAACCAGCAAGTAATTTCAATAAAATATATATTAATGCTTCATTTTGTTGGAAAGATCATTGAAATACGCAAGAAAAACATTTTCAGATAAAGATTTAGATTTCCTACTGATTTTCCACTGCACAAATTTTTCATATGCAAGCTTATATTAAATTACTTTGAGTTTCGCGGTATTAAATTTTCAACCACTAATTTAGCTTCACCTTTAATGTCTGGCGGTGTTAAACACATTGAATCGGAAGAATTTTCGCTTTGAGAGCTCATTTTTAGCAAAAAAGTACCGAAATAAAAATACAATTTTCGCTGAACCGCGCTTTTGTTATTTCTTTGTTTTTTTTTTTAACAGTGGTAGTTGGAACCATACAGCTAAATATTGAATAAAATCGTTTTGTACCTATCTCTATAAATACAAACAGCTGTGTTTTAAATAAAATCTTTTTGCATTTGATTTTTTAAAACGTTGAAACGTCAAAATAGCAGCCGGCAATGTTTTGCCGGCCTGTTAGAGCGACCAGCAAAACTTTGCCGGCCGCTCTTTGAAACAGAACGGCAAAGTCGACTTTGCTCAAACAAGGTTGTCAAAATAATGACCACATTACATGCATTTTTGAGTAATAATAATGTTCTTAGCACTGTCTCAACTACTAGTTTTGATTCACAAGACCCCAATATAAACTACGGCATATTATTTTCTACAGTATGCCAATAAAACGTGTCCGGTAAAAAAAGTAACAATCAATACTTAACCAAAATTTAATGAATGGGCCACTGCTGGCATTAGAAAAAGCAGAGATATTTTGTATAATTTGTACAACGAGAAGCCATTGACCTCTGATCCAGCCCTTCATAATTATGTTAGAAACTATTTTAAGATATTTAAAGGAGTCTGCGCCCAAGCTAAATCAAAATTAATAAATAACAAAATTAGTATTTCTAACAATAAAATAAAAGCTGTGTGGCAGGTAATTAATAAAGAAACTGGAAACACAAAACAGCGAGGTCAGAATGAAAAGTCTTTAAAAATTGAGAATGAAACCATTTCAGATAAGTATAAAGTTGCTGAGACGCTAGAAAAGTTCTTTACCAACATCCCATTAGAGGTTACGAAATCTCTCCCCTCATCATCAATAGTAGCTGAATCCCTTTTAAAAGAAAATTTCAGTAAGGACATTCCAAGTTTTTAATTCAAGCCCATTTCTATTGTCACAATTAAAAAAGCATTTAAAAAACTTAACATAAAAAACACAGAAGACTTATGGGGGATTTCCGTTAAGGTTCTTGGGGATATCATTGACACAATTGCCCCTGTCCTAACAAGCATAATTATTTAATCAATGTTTAGAGAGCGGTACGTTTCCAGATTTAATGAAACATAGCAAAGTAGTACCAATTTTCAAATCGGGTAGTAAGAGTGATCCCTCAAATTATAGACCTATATCTGTGCTACCAGCATTGAGTAAAACATATGAAAAAATAATGCTAGACCAGATGTTGTCACATTTTAATTCAAATGGAATTTTACACAGTCACCAGTTTGGTTTCACAAAAGGTAGGTTGACGATTGAAGCAGGAGTAAAACTCATCAGTCACATTTTGGAATCCTGGGAGAAGTCCCAGGATGCAATTGGCATTTTCTGTGACCTCTCAAAAGCGTTTGACTGCGTTGACCACAAAACACTGATCTGTAAATTACACCACTACGGAATTCGTGGACAAGCTGCTGATCTTGTTTTTCCTATCTATCAAACAGGCAGCAAAAAGTTAATGTTAACGGGGCAACATCCTCGGGGTCTCTAGTTAAGATGGGCGTGCCTCAAGGAACAATTCTTGGCCCTTTCCTTTTTTTAGTTTATATTAATGACCTTCCTTACATGATGGCTAATTTATCGGATATAATTCTATTCGCTGATGATACTTCTCTTATTTTTAAAATAGATAGAAAAGATACGGATGTCTTACATGTCAACGATAGTCTAGCAATTCTTTCGAAATGATTCGCAGCTAATAATCTTTTACTTAATGCGAACAAAACTAAATGTCTTAAGTTCTCATTACCAAATGTACCTCAAGTAGGTCTCAATTTAAAACTTGATGGCAAGAAACTAGATGCTATTACGGAAACTGTGTCTAGGAATTACTCTAGATTCGAAATTGCGCGATCTACAAAATGAGTCTTCGTGAGTCCCTTAGAAATAAATTCAAAGAAATTGATATACTGACTCAGCCTTCTCTTTATATCTTAGAAAATATTTTGTATGTTCGCAAAAACCTAGGACTTTTCAAAATAAGAAGCGATTTCCATAATATAAATACACGTAGTAAACATGAAATTGTGATACCCAAAGGACATGTCTGGTGGGGCAATGGACGTTTGCCTAGGTAGTCAAAACCAATGTTCAGTACTGATTGTTATATTATTATAACTGTCGTATTTTATAGTTTATCAATTAATAAGTTTCAGGATTCAAAAACTTGCGAAAACTGGTCAAAATCAGGTTTATACGTTAGGGATTTTTCTTTATTATAACGCCATCTGTGAGTGAGCACATGTACTAATTGGCGTATTTAATATTTTGTTGATCTGAGATCAGATTCTGCAGTTGTTTTTGGATATTTTTAGTTGTGTAAGAAAAGTGTAAAGCACCTATTAAACAAGTGCTTTACTATTGTTTTATTAAATCCCAAATTCTTATGTATATTGAATACATAAATACACATAAAATGATATTTTTATCTTCTTCAATTCCGTATTTTGGTGTCTATCCTCAATATCCATAATATTATTTATATTTACCTACTTGTTGGTATTGAATTGGGATTAAAATAAATAAAACTATGTATTTATTGCCAAATAAATTCTTTTATTGTAGGTATACAGAGACACTTAAATAAAAAAATAGATGATGCGACAGAATGTCGCACTCATTACCCCAGAGCGCTGGGCTTATTTCTACATTGATACATATTCTTTTACAGCAGAGTTCTAACTACAGTTTGCATAAGTAGGTACGATAATCTTATCAAACCTTTCGTGATTTGTTCCTGCGATGAACATAAATAATTATGTTTTAGGGCCATATGATGCTGCACAAAGCGATGCTGACATAATAAAAAGTTTATTCGAAATTGGAGATAGTCCGTTTCGTAACTTAGGCCAAACGATATTTGTATACTAGATAGTGGATCCCGGGATGCGATTCCATTTCTAGAAGGTTTCAATGACAAAGTATTTAAACCAGAGTCCTTTATATGTGAGGCAACAGCAATTAACTTACTCACAGGTCAATCAAAGTCAAAAGGTTACGTTATGCAGATGGATAGTTGAAATAATAAATGGTCGCTTCAAAAGAGATTTTAAAATATTTCGTCTAAGATATTTTAATGTTGCTTCTCGTAATCTCATGCTTGATTTAAGAATAGCAGGAGCCCTCCTATATAAATTCCACCCACTTGTTCAGGATAGTCCAAATGTTCAGCAAATAATAGAGCGTGTTGTTTGTAAAGAAAGTGAAAATGATCTATGTTCCACGGATGGAACAACATCCTGTTGCAAGTCCTTTGATGCGTCATGAATCAGGCGTCGATTCGCTCGAACCCAACAGGCATGAATAATTGTTGCCATATCCTGAAAATATTATTAAAATACATTTTATTAAAAATGAGATGACATAACTGGCAAAATGTGGGATGAGTTGACCTCGCCCAAATCCTTCGGAAATCGCTGGCGTGATGTTATATGTTTATGTTGAGTTTTACATGACAAACACTCCTTTAATCTTTCATGATCGTCGTTTCTATCGTTCGTTGTTCCAGATTTGAGAGATCTGTCCCATTCATTTAGCCATTTTCTTCCAAAGACTTTACCTACATATAATAAAAACGTAGTTGTGGAAAAAAAATATTCACCTGATAATTATTATCATTGGAAATAAGGGGTAGCCGGGGGGGCCGTCCACTGCAACAGTATAAAAACGTCGGTGTCTTGGATTTCCGAGTCCGACTGACACACCATATCCACGGCAGACCATTGTATGGTCTAGTAATCTCCCACTGTCAGCAGCTTCGGTATTTAATCAATTAAAACAATCGTAACAAGCGTATCCATCTAATAGGAGCTGGAACAATAGCAAATATCATTGTATTTTTCAATTTATAACACAACAGCTCAAAATATTGTCTTTACTGCATGGTATACGCGACTGCCGTAGTATAGAGGCGTACCTGATTTGCTAACTATCGAGCGAGTCTCACTTGCAAGGGTAACGCCAGCCTCGACACGATATATCTGCGAATCCACTGCACAGCGATGCCACAATTAATGCACCTCATCATAATATCCAAATCAAGTAGCAAAACATAATCCTTTGTGAGCAGCAATAGTAATCGTGTCTAGATGATATCAGTCCGTGTAGAATAGCAATGGTCGTTATAAGAAAATATCAATATCAGAAAATAATCGCACAGTAAGCAGAGCAAAGCAAAGCGAGCAGAAACTGGTCAATTCAAAATAATATGTCAATGTCATGTCAAAGAAATAATAAATACTTACCTTCATTTTAAGAAGTGGGTAATTAAAAAAAAAACACTTTTGATGTGTACACAAAAACATGTTAGTTATTTGTCGTATTTTATACGCAATTACATTACAATAATTACATAAATACCTTAGATCTAAAATAAGCGGCTTATAGTTATTGTTCACACACTTTAAAGGTAATTACGGGATAAAATGGAACGTCAAAAACATTTTTAGTACTTCCCGTTAAAAATGGCGAGGCGGAAGTTATATTTGAGTACTGTTTTTTTGAGAATTATGTTGCGCAACCTCTACTGAATTTATAAATCCATAATAATTTAAATCTAAATTTTTAAATCTTACTGTAAAACCTTAGATCATGAACATTATCGTTTCAGACCACGACCAGAGGGCAGAAACTGGACATGTCATTTAGATTAACTAAAACTAGTAAGTGATTTCTTATAAACGGTATCCGCTTTTATAACAAGTTACCAAAGTCTGTTACAGAACTAAGCGATGGGAAGTTCAAAATCCACATCAAACGTGTCCTAATCAAAAAAGCATATTATAAGTTTGGCAGTAATTCCTTCTGCATATGTGGCTTCCCTGGTACCTCATTAACGGCATAACAATGTAAATGTCTATTAACTGCTCCCAAATTACGATGATTATTTTATTTTACTTTTTTACATACTTCATTGACATAATCTTTTCAGTATTTGACATTATATACCTACAATTTTCTATATTTTTTTTTAATCAAATTAGATTTGTTACAGCTGTAGTGGCAATCATGTAATTTGGTTTAAATAGGTTCTTATTTTTTATTATTTTGTTTATCTTTTATATAGATTATTTTCTTTTAGATTTTGTGAATGTGAATGAATGAATGATATTTATTTGCAAGAATATAGGTACATCTGTTCTTAAGTACTATGGGTTTCACTATATTCGGCATTTCAGCCGTGCAAATATTTAGATTTACATCTTGGTTATACTTATAGCATGCAGTAGGTACACATTTAATAATTAGCAATAAACAAAAATACTAATAATAATTTCATAATTTAAATTTTGATTACAATGCAATTAATAAAATTAGTACGATTCTATTCATTTAAAATAATAATTTATATTGAAAATAACGATCAATAATAATGATGTCATGTCAATAAAAAATAGAAAGAATAATGAAAATGTTTCAATATTATATAAGTAATGTCAATGTGTATATGTCACAATAATTATAACAAATAAGTTTTACATTTTACACTCAAAATATTCATTGATGGAATAAAAACATCGCTCACACAACCAGTTATACAGTTTTCTATTAAATTCTAAAGGACATGTCTGGTGGGGCAATGGACGTTTGCCTAGGTAGTCAAAACCAATGTTCAGTAATGATTGTTACATTATTATAATTGCCGTATTTTATAGTTTATCAATTAATAAGTTTCAGGATTCAAAAACTTGCGAAAACTGGTCAAAATCAGGTTTATACGCTAGGGATTTTTCTTTATTATAACGCCATCTGTGAGTGAGCACATGTACTAATTGGTGTATTTAATATTTTGTTGATCTGGGATCAGATTCTGCAGTTGTTTTTGGATATTTTTAGTTGTGTAAGAAAAGTGTAAAGCACCTATTAAATAAGTGCTTTACTATTGTTTTATTAAATCCCAAATTCTTATGTATATTGAATACATAAGTACACATAAATTGATATTTTTATCTTCTTCAATTCCGTATTTTGGTGTCTATCCTCAATACCCATAATATTATTTATATTTACCTACTTGTTGGTATTGAATTGGGATTAAAATAAATAAAACAATGTATTTATTGCCAAATAAATTCTTTTATTGTAGGTATACAGACACACTTAAATAAAAAAATATATGATGCGACAAGATGTCCCCAACTCCCCACTGACCAATAATGACTGGACTCACTAGCACTCATTACCCCAGAGCGCTGGGCTTATTTCTACATTGATACATATTTTTTTACAGCAGACTTCTAACTACAGTTTGCATAAGTACGATAATCTTATCAAACCTTTCGTGATTTGTTCCTGCGATGGACATAAATAATTTATGTTTTAGGGCCATATGCTGCTACACAAAGCGATGCTGACATAATAAAAAGTTTATTCGAAATTGGAGATAGTCCGTTTCGTAACTGGAGATAGTCCGTTTCGTAACTTAGACCAAACGATATTTGTATACTATATAGAGGATCCCGGGATGCGATTCCATTTCTAGGTTTCAATGACAAAGTATTTAAACCAGAGTCTTTATATGTGGGGCAACAGCAATTAACTTACTCATAGGCCAATCAAAGTCGAAAGGTTACGTTATGCAGATGGATAGTTGAAATAATAAATGGTCGCTTCAAAAGAGATTTTAAAATATTTCGCCAAAGATATTTAAATGTTGCTTCTCGTAATCTCATGCTTGATTTAAGAATAGCAGGAGCCCTCCTATATAAATTCCACCCACTTGTTCAGGATAGTCCAAACGTTCAGCAAATAATAGAGCGTGTTCACCGATACATGTACGAACCCAATCATTTGGGAACTTGTGTGAACAATAACAATTTAAATAGAAGAAGACAGTGGTAGCGGCGGTATTGTTTGTAAAGAAAGTGGTGGCGACGGTGTTGATGATCTATGTTCCACGGATGGAACAACATCCTGTTGCAAGTCATTTGATGCGTCATGAATCAGGCGTCGATTCGCTCGAACCCAACAGGCATGAATAATTGTTGCCATATCCTGAAAATTAAAATACATTTTTTTTTAAATTACATGACATAACTGGCAATATGTGGGATGAGTTCACCTCGCCCGAATCCTCCGGAAATCGCTGGCGTGATGTTATATGTTTATGTTGAGTTTTACATGACAAACACTCCTTTAATCTTTCATGATCGTCGTTTCTATCGTTCGTTGTTCCAGTTTTGAGAGATCTGTCCCATTCATTTAGCCATTTTCTTTCAAAGACTTTACCTACATATAATAAAAATGTAGTTGGGGAAAAAAAATATTCACCTGATAATTATTATCATTGGAAATAAGGGGTACTAAGGGGCCGTCCACTGCAACAGTATAAAAACGTCGGCGTCTTGGATTTCCGAGTCCGACTGACACACCACATCCACGGCAGACCACTGTATGGCCTAGTAATCTCCCACTGTCAGCAGCTTCGGTATTTAATCAATTAAAACAATCGTAACAAGCGTATCCATCTAATGGGAGCTGGAACAATAGCAAATATCATTGTATTTTTCAATTTATAACACAACCGCTCAAAATATTGCCTTTACTGCATGGTTTACGCGACTGCCGTAGTATAGAGGCGTATCTGATTTGCTAACTATCGAGCGAGTCTCACTTGCAGGGGTAACGCCAGCCTCGACACGATATATCTGCGAATCCACTGCACAGCGATGCCACAATTGATACACCTCATCATAATATCCAAATCAAGTAGCAAAACAGAATCCTTTATGAGCAGCAATAGTAATCGTGTCTAGATGATATCAGTCCGTGTAGAATAGCAATGGTCGTTATGAGAAAATATCAATATCAGAAAATAATCGCACAGTAAGCAAGGAACGCAATGCAACTTGGAACTGCAAAGTAAAAATGTACTCTGTGCTGCACAGCGACAAGAAACTGGTCAATTCAAAATAATATGTCAATGTCATGTCAAAGAAATAATAAATACTTACCTTCATTTTAAGAAGTGGGTAATTAAAAAAAAAACACTTTTGATGTGTACACAAAAACATGTTAGTAATATTGTCGTATTTTATACGCAATTACATTACAATAATTATATAAATACCTTAGATCTAAAATAAGCGGCATAAAGTTATTGTTCACACACTTTAAAGGTAATTACGGGATAAAACGGAACGTCAAAAACATTTTTAGTACTTCCCGTTAAAAATGGCGAGGCGGAAGTTATATTTGAGTACTGTTTTTTTGAGAATTATGTTGCGCAACCTCTACTGAATTTATAAATCCATAATAATTTAAATCTAAATTTTTAAATCTTACTGTAAAACCTTGGATCATGAACATTATCGTTTCAGACCACGACCAGAGGGCAGAAACTGGACATGTCATTTGTAGCACTTCTAAATTCTTCGGCTATGTGGTTATATATTTTCACCGCCATGGTATAACAATTTTTGTTGCATACTTTTAATCTATTACGCGGGACTACTAGTGGCTTTTGTACTATTTTCCTCTTTGACATAGCCTTTTCATCTTTTTCGAAAAGCGAGTAATTATTTTTAACAAATTTGCAGGTTTCATATACATATAAAGACGGGAGGGTAAGCAGCTTTTGCTTAATAAATACAGGTTTACAAGAGTCTGTCCACTTAAGATTAAAAATTGACCTTACACACTTTTTTTGGGCTATGAATGCCCTCTGAGCATCTGTTGAATTCCCCCATACAGTTATTCCATACCTTAAAACAGAACAAACATGGCTATGGTATACCAATAAGGCTGTTTTAATGTCTGTTAAATTTTTGATCCTTCTAAGTGCAAATACGAATTTGTTTATTTTTTTACATACATTATCTACTTCAGCTTTCCAATTGCAATGTCTGTCCATAACTATTCCTAAAAATTTTATATTATTAACTTCTTCTATGTCATTATTATTGTATTTTAAACTTAATTTCATTTCATTCCCTAATTTTTTGTGGTTATTATATGGCAAAAATGTTATAAATTTAGTTTTATTTGTATTTATTTTTAAGTTATTCCTATCTAGCCAATTGGTTAAGTCTTTCAATGCTTTACTCGTAACTATTTTACTGTTTTCTAGAGTTTTCTCTTTTGTCAACACGGTAGTATCATCTGCAAACAATATAGTATATTGGTTCGTGGAGTTGGGCAGTTCGTTTATGTATATTATAAACAATAAGGGGCCAAGGACACTTCCCTGTGGTACACCACAGTAGTTTGCTAAGTACAGTGACCTAAAGGTATTTTTTTAATCTCCGTGCATTGTTGTCTGCCTCTTAAGTAGCTTTCGAACCAACTATAAGCAACGCCTCGTATACCATATTTCTCAAGTTTATGCAATAAGGTTTCATGACATACCATATCAAAAGCCTTACTCATGTCCAAAAATACTGCTACTGGGATTTCTTTTTTATTAATAGCATCCATAATTTCTTGAACTAGTTTAAAACATGCCAAAGTTGTAGATTTTTGTTTAATAAAACCGTTCTGTTGACTACATAATACATTTTGTTTCTCTAAGAAATTTATAAGCCTTTTGCTCATTACTTTCTCAAATATTTTTGAAAGTATGGGAACCAAAGTAATTGGTCTGTAATTATTTGCCTCGGATCTAGGTCCTTTTTTGTGAAGGGGTTTTACAACAGAAAATTTTAAACTGTCGGGGAATATACCCTTTTCCAAAGATAAATTAATTATGTAAGTCAAGGGTTCTGTTAAAGTTAATAAATTTTGTTTGATCATATTAGTACTAATGTTATCATATCCGACTGAGTTTGTATTTCGTAATTTCATAGCTGTCATAAATATTTCCATACAAGTAGCTGGTTCTAGATAAATTGAGTTTACAACCGTTTTATTGCAAACATGTTTATTTTTTGGATTTTGAGTATTTCCCTTTTTAGCAATGTTGATAAAGTATTTGTTAAAGTATTTTGCTATATCATCACCTTCTTTTAATATGTTTTCCCCGTCCAAAATTTCTCTAATTTCATTACTAGCATTATTCTGTTTAAGTTTATCATTTATTATTTTCCATGTAGCTTTACATTTATTGTCTGCTTTCTCTATGTATTTTTTATTATTATCCCTTTGTATCGTATTTACACATTGCCTAAGTCTTTTGCTATATTTTCTAAATTTTTGTTTATTGTGGGTAGTTTTATTTTTATAATAGATGCCTTGTAGTTTTCTCTTGATCATAAATGACGTTTTTAGACCTTTAGTTACCCATTTTGGGTTAAGAGAGTTAGAATTCATCTTAATTTTAATCAGTGGGAAACACAGTTCATAGAATAGGCAAAGTTCATCGTGCAATAATGAAAAGGCTTTATTTACGTCAGTTTCTAAATATACTTCTGAAAATGATAGCTTACTAATATAGTGATTAAATTTTTCTATATTTTCTTTACTCAGGTCCCTTTTGTATGCAAACCAATGCTTTTGAAATATATTGTTTTCCGTTTTTAATTTTATTGATAATGTTTGTCCAGTATTGTGATCTGATAGTCCTAATTCATGTGTTTCACCTTTCGCTTCTTTGATGTCACTTATAATATTGTCAATGCAAGAATTTTGCCGAGTTGGTTTATTTATGTGTATTTTTAAGTCATAATTGTATAAAATATCAATAAATTGATTCTTAAATTTACTATCGCTTAGAATATCTATATTAAAGTCGCCACATAGAATATTTTTATATTTGTCTTTGTTACGTGTTTTATTTAATAATATTTGTAATTTTCTAAAGAATATATTTATATCTGAATCTGGTGTTCTATAAAGACAGAATAAGTTCAAGTTATATTGTTTTATCTTAATACCGCAAATTTCAAAATGTTTTTCCACCGCAATACCATTTAACCACTCTATGTTTTCAAATTCAACATCTGGCTTCATTAGTATACAGACTCCACCTCGCCTTTGGTCTTTCCTAGAATAGCTGCTGACTAATTTAAACGAATGTACCGACATATTATCTTCTTCTCCGGATTTAATAAACGTCTCACTGAGGCATAAGAAATCAACTAAATATGTTTGATCCTGAAGCAAATTAAGGGCAATTTCAAGTTCATTTATTTTGTTGATAGCACCTGCAATGTTTTGGTGGAGAATAATATGATTTCGGTTTTTAGCTACGAAAAAAAGATTTATTTTCAACTTGGATCAATTTATTGCCCTGAGATAGTTCAGTAATGTCTGACGATTTATTCATATCACCTATCAATATATCATCACCCGTTTGTGTGCTTTGGTTTTTAGTTTTTTGAGAGAACGTTGTAGGCTGTAAACTTGTGTACCATTTTTTATTTTACTAAGTACCTGGTACTTGTTAATATACACTGTCCTCCCATACCTATTAACACTGTAGTTTGAAAACATTGTAGAAACAGTTTATTTTGAAAAGAGTAACTGTGGAGTTTCTTGCCGGCTCTTCTCCATAGGAAGCGACCAATTGGAACCGTGCACCTAGCTTCTGACGTTTCATAAGTGTCCTTGTAGGTTTATGTGAAATAAAATATTTTGATTTTGATTTTTTGACTGCAGGGCTAAGGTTTCGCTGCTCTCTTTCTACTTCTTTTGATGTAAGGTGACTAAGAACCAGTCTTTGTTGAAGGAGTCTAGCAAGGAGTAGAGTTATAGTTAATTCAATCTTTACAATTTCAGGTTCGCACTGGTTATATTTAAGAACTCTCCCACGTTCGACAAGGTCTATAAGAGAGGACATACCAACCTGACTAGTAACGTCGTCGGCATGGCAATGGGATACTGGGTCTATGAGTGGCAGAAAGTTGGTGGTGATCCGAAAACCTTCCGGGTAATTAAATAATTTTTTATCACATCTATTCAAAAGAGCTAGTTTAGACTTCATAAACAGGGACTAAAATAGCTTTTTGTTCACTAAGGATTAAAAGTGATTTGAATTTGGAATGTGAATATTGTTAGTAAAAGTTCCAATCACAAAAGAGATGAAACACGAACATTCTATGAACAAGTAACAGGCTGGTAAGAGAGAGAGAGAAAGTGTGAATTTGGTCAAAATGAAAATCCAAGATGGGGGCTGCGAAAATTTTCAAATTTTTCGTCATGGGTGTTGTTTTCATAATTTTCGAGGGTGCTAAAGCCGATAGTGAGGTCAAAATGTTAATCCAAGAAGGCGACACTGAAAATTTTAAAATTTTTCACCATGGGTATCGTTTTCATGATTTACATTTGACGTTCAAAAGTGCCATACATGGGCCTATTTGAAATAAATGATTTGACTTTAACTTTGACTTTACAAGGGTGCTAAAGCCGATAGTGAAGTCAAAATGAAAATCCAAGATGGTGGCTGCGAAAATTTTCAAATTTTTCGTCATGGGTATTGTTTTCATAGTTTTCGAGGGTGCTAAAACCGATAGTGAGGTCAAAATGTAGATCCAAGATGGTAGCGATTTTTGTTTTAAATCATACGTGAGAAGGAACTTCGTTCCTGACGGGGGGGTTGGACCGCACACGTTTTTTTTTTCTCATAGATGGTGACAATAAGTAGAGTGTTCACCTCGGGAGCAACACTAAACAAACAACTATTTTAAGCTCGAGTGAAGTGCTTTGAATCTCTCGCTGCGCTCAGGATTCTATGTTAGAATCCTTCGCTCCGCTCTGGATTCAAAGAAACACTCTCGCCTTAAAAATAGTTGTTTGCTCCCTTGGTAAACAATTTTACTATTTTATCACATCTATTCTAAAAGAGCTAGTTTATTTTTCGTAAACAGGGACTCAAATAGCTTTTTAATCTCTAGGGACTAAAAGTCATTTGAATTTGGAATGTGGATATTGTTAGTAAAAGTTCCAATCAATAAAGAGATCAATTACGAACATTGCATGGAAAAGTAACAGGCTGGTAAGAGAGAGATAAAGTGTGAATTTGGTCAAAATGAAAATCCAAGATGGCGGTTGCGAAAAATTTCAAATTATTGTCGTTGGTGTCGTTTTCATAGTTTTCGATAGTGAGGTCAAAATGTAAATCCAAGATGGCGGCTCTGAAAATTTTCAATTTTATCATAATCGGTATCGTTTTCATGGTTTTCAAGGGTGTTAAAGCCGACAGTGAGGTCAAAATGTAAATCCAAGATAGTGGCGAATATTTTGTTTTGTTTTAAATTATACGTGAGAAGGAACTTCGTTCCTGATGGGGTTCGGACCGCACACTTTTTTTTCTCATAGAGTGTGATAAAAAGTAATGTTCCCCTCGGGAGTAACACTATTTTAAGCCCGAGTGAAAAATTGTTGTTTGCTCCCTAGGCAAACAATCTACTATTTAAATATGTTGCTACACTATGAACAGTCAGGAAAAAAATATTGTTTAGCAGATTGAACACTAGCAGCAATTTATACGCCTGTGAAGAATGACACCGGTGATTTAAATATGCGGACAATTGAAGTTGATAGTCAAGTTAAAGTGTACAAAGTCATATTAAATTAGCCAGCAAATCTCCGCAGATGCGATGAGTATGATGTCAAGTTACTTGATATTACAGTTCAAAAATACGTTTTAATTTTTTATGTAATCTTTGTTTTATCATGTGTAGATATTGATACCGTCTGCCGAGTTTCGCTAGCTAACTTAATCTGACCCAGTAGTAGTAGTAGTAGTAGCCATAGTTTCGTTAACGTCTGGTTATGTATGTAACAACTGCAAAAATGCTCGTTTCTTGCTTAAAATTCTCCAGAAGTACCGCTACCTCTACTGGTCTCTCGTCCCGCTGGGGTGTCTTTGCTGCTACAGCGGCACTATCTTCTACACCTACTCTCCTCAGCCGTCGTTCATCGTCAACCTGCTGTACGCTGCTTTCATAAAGCCGGTCTTTGCCATACTAGTCGGCTCTATTATAATTGGAGTCGTTATTCAGTTTGAAGGTACTAACTTTATTTACTTTATATTTGTAAATCTTTTAAAATCCTTACGGTCTGTTCGCTCACGCATTCGTCATGACGTACGTGATTAAACTTTTTGGATGGCTTTAACTGTTTTGGGTCGTTTACACGTCGGTCTTTTTATGTATAGTTTTTTATTACCGTTTTCTTCGTCCTAAATCGATTAATCAAAAACGAATTGTCATCATGTGTACCTGAGTTTACCACGTCCAGGAGCTTCTGGACGCGGTTAAGATCTGCTGATCGCTTTCAATAAGTTCAGTGAAATTCGCCACAAAAGAGTTCAAGTCAGATGATGATCATCCCTATGTCCATCAGGTCTTTACCGCACAATACTAGAATGGCCCGTGTGGACGGTTCCAAGCCGACTGTCGTTTAGCGCGTACCTGCTGCACATCGCTTTCTTAAGGAACTTCATAGCATCGCAGACCACCACTTACAGAGCCTCTGCTATGGTGCTTGTAAGTATACTTTCTGAGTTTTTGTTATATTTTTAGCTTCCATCTGCTGCTAGATATAAAACAAAATTCTGTCTCTTAAAGGCTGGATATTTTTTAAACTTAAAAGAACAAAACTCTGTTATAGATCTAAAAATGTACCCTTAGTATATATAGTGCCATCCACGAAGACGCGCCACTCTTCTTCCTAAACGCGATTACTATACTGTAAGCGTGGGCCGTGTAAAAATGGGGCGTGTCTTCGTAGATGGCACTATCTATACTGCTCTATTTAACTTAAAACATCGGTATTGAACGCAAAAGGGGGGTTCAAGAAGGTGTAAATAGGTTGTAGATAGAAACGAGCATTGAGTCACTTCATATCTTCAACTTACAAACAAAGAAGAAGAGATTCTAAAACATATCTCTATTTTCGCAGATAACAAGAGGCACCTGGGTAATCGTCAGCGCATTCACAGCTGCCTTCTTTTTCTGGATACTGGTGGAACGTCCCTTAGGAAACGTCATTCGAGAGTGTTTTACAAAGCCTGAACCAGTTGAAGGAAGCAAGGAAGTGGATACAAAGAAAAAAGAAGTCGCTAAGAAATCTGATGACAGTGCAAAAAAAATGAAGTAGCCAAAGCAACTGATATGAGTGCTAGAAACAAAGTAGTATATAAAATAGTGGATAAAAGTATTGAAATGAAATTGTTTATTCTGTAAATAGGATATTGGAATCACTTTTACACGTCATTTAAAAAAAAAACAGTGGCTCTCTGGGTGTGCCCACAGAAGTGAAAACTTGAACAATTTTAGTGTGCATGAAATAATGTATCGCGCGTTGATATCTTTTAATGTTCAAAAGCTGGCGTCGTAACAGTGTCGCGAAATTTATTGTTTAGTCCCATCTCAAAAATGTCTAACGCGTCTAAAGGAGATTTCATTTAAAAAAAAATATATAAAAATTTGATGAATTCGGCGTTTCTTATCTGACTACTCTGAGAAGAAAGGCCGAAACAAACTCGGAGGTCGCTGTATCTTTTAAAGTCCAGACATAATCTTAGTCTGACCATATGATGATATCGTCTGAAATGGTCTTTTGAGGAAAGAACCACACAGATTTGAGTGGACCTGTCCACTGCTGTCCAGTCAGTGCAAGTATTTGTCAGTAAACCTAGAGCTCAACTCAGAACTTAAGGAGCTCAACTCGACGAACAATACCTAAAAGGGTCCAGACACTATCAGTAATAAAAACATTAATATTACTGGCATTCCTTCCAATATTGACGAAAAACTATTAAAACATTTAGATCACATCATCATTCCAACCACCACACTGTCCCCTCCCATGTCATGCCATGTCTGATCCCCTAAAGAAAGGACATTTGGGTGGCTGCATAAACTATTCAAACTGCCAGACCATCATTAAAACTAGCTGAGAAATATAAACTTGTGGACTCTGAGGTTCCGTATTACAAGTATGTGCCCGACCCAGTTCTCGAAAAGGACCATGTCACGTTGTACTGGGATCGGTCTATCATTACTGACAGGACTATTATAGCAAATAAGCCTGATATAGTAGTGATAGATCGATTAGGGTGCCGCGCAATGATAGTCGATGTTACCATTCCACATGACGAGAACCTCGTGAAAGCTGAGAAAGAGAAACAAAAAACTTTTTACAAAAAAAACACAACCGACTTCCAAAAACAAACACTACAAAGTGAAAAATAACTTTAATTTCGGAAGTCGGTGTCTTGGCTTTTGTGTTTTCTTTTTTTGCCACCGACTTCCGAAATTAAAGTTATTTTTCACTTTGTAGTGTTTTTTTTTGGAAGTCGGTTGTGTTTTTTTTGTAAAAAGTTTTTATTTTTCACTTTTTAGTTGTGGTACCTACCCCACCACACACATTTGATTACCACTACCTGCTACCAGTGACAGGAACTTATCATATCATCTACTTACTAAGTGGGAAAAAAATACGTATTTTGTAGCTAACTCAAAAACTACCCAAGCAAAGTTAATAAAATTTATATGGGACCAAAAATTTTTTTGGAAGCATACCCTTTCAAACAAAAAAAGAATTTTCAAAATCGGTCCACAAATGACGGAGAAATCGGTGGACATACATAAAAAAAAAAAAATACAAACAAACATACGCGTCGAACATATATAACCTCCTCCTTTTTGGAAGTCGGTTAATAAAATATCTCGACTTAGCACACGAGGTTGTTGACATGTGGAATGTGAGCTCGGCTATCATTGTACCGATTGTCATAACGGCAAACGGCCTGATGGCCGAAAGCCTCGACCAACATCTCTCGAGGATCTCGTTAGACGGCTGGATCAAACGCCTGATTCAGAAGGCAGTACTCCTCGATACGGCTCGCATTGTGAGGAGGTTCCTGTCTCTGCAACCCTAACCACCGGTAGCTTGGACCCTGCTCCCGACACCAGCGGAACTCTATTTTTTTATATTTTTTAATGTTTTTTTATCCTTTTTATTTTAAGAAATATTTAAAAATGTAATCAAATAAGAATTAGAATGAACAAAGGAATTATAATAATATTCATGTAGTCCTCACATTCACAATAATTAAAATAATATAATACTTTACAAAGTAATCTTGTCATTTTGTTTATAATTTTCAACAATGTCAATGTGTATATAAAACTGGAACACTTTGATGATTTTACATATTAATTAAAATGTCAAGTTTTATGGTTTTATCACAAGGCTTATCAGACCAAGCAGCTCAATCCCAAGCTTTTATATCGAAAAGAAACGATAGTATATAGGTGATATTATGTAAATAATATTATGATATTTCAAGTGCAGTCATACAAGTTCTTTTTTTGTGTCCTTTTATTGTGTTAACATACAACGTTTGTTGATACATAATTTAGCACTAAAATATATAGATGTATATGCCTTTTAGGCACTTATCCCACTGACAGCGATGCGGATGAATTTTTTGATGCCCAATAAGCTCTTCCCTTTATTTATTTTTTTCTTTATATACTTTTACGTCCGTCTTTTACGTCGTTGTAGGACGCCCTCAGGCTAGGTGGAGTGACGATCTTCGCAGGGTGGCTGGTAGCCGCTGGATGAGAGTTGCCGAGAATCGAGCTGAATGGCGTGCAATCGGAGAGGCCTATGTCCAGCAGTGGACTGCTATAGGCTGATGATGATGATGATGATACTTTTACGTCATACAAGTTAACTGTTTTATTTTTTGATTTTTTTAATTAAATACCTAAAGAAGGGAAAAAGTAGAAAGTGAAGGAATAAATATTACTTTTTGCCATGGTTCTGTTAGTTTAATCCAAAATAGATTAGAAAATAAAGAATTTGCTACTCCATCATGTCTTCCAAGAGATTGGGCAGAAGCATCCAACGGCAAGTAGTACTCTTTTCATGCAAAAATGATAATATTGATAATGCAACGAAACGTAATCGAAAAATACAATGTTTGACTTCGCGAAATATTATAGGGAAATCTTTAAAAAAATCAACACATTAATAAAGAAAAATAGCAGAACTTCATGTAATCCGGGTTGAGAAAGAAGTTAATCACAGGATATTTTTATTAACATTGGCTTTAGCCAGAAAAATGTTGTTTAAAGAGCAGGTGGCTCCTTATAAACAGACCCCGTGACAGTAAATCAAAGTTTAAGTTCAAGAGTTTAATATGCAGTAAACAGTATATAACATTTAAAGATATCGGAAATGAATAGTTCCAATATCCATATATATACATCCAGATACATTGTCAGCTACTAAGCTGACAATGTATATGGATGTATATATATGTCACCGTATAATTATGAACTTTGTTAGTTTATAATCGATCGGTATTGTTTCCGTTAGATTACAAACTGTCGAAAAATTGTGAACTGTGACAAATCATTTCCAATTTAACGCATAATTTTTCGATAGTATATAATGTATCCATGAAAAACTGACAAATTGTGAACTGGTAATCAACTTGTTGAACCGTAAGTTTATAATCCATCGGTATTATTTTCGTTTGATTATAAACTATCAAAAAAGTGTGAACTGGGTGAAATCGGTTAGGTTATGTATGGTTCTGAATGACCCTGCGTTGAATTTTTTCGTCGGTTGTTTCAAAAAAAAATCTGCTGTTCCATACATTTTAACCGCATAGGTATTGTACTTTTCTAAGAAACAGCAGATGAAAAAAAAAAAAATCGACTAATAATTTTAACGCAGGGTTCAGAATCATGTCCTGAATCCATGGTAACAGTTTTCGCGTCGATGTCCCTGCCACCCTGTATATCGTGGCCAGATCTTAGAATTGACCATTTCATGAATTGGCCTGCAAAAATGTACTGCTTCGACACATATAAAGCTTTTCACGCCACGTGTCCCTAGATATTTCAGGCAATGTCGGGCGACGTCGCACGACATGTTTGGCGACATCGAAAACGATGAAAAAGGTCGTGAGGCAAGACATCTAGAAACGTTGGACGACATCGCCCGACGTTTCAAGCGACTGGTGTCGCAGGATATTTGTCCAGTGAAAACGAAGCTTTATCAGTCACTGACTAATACTTGTCAGTGAGCATAGATAATACGCTTAAATACGGGATCAGTGAGCTTATTGGGACAGCTGTCAGTCGTGATATCATTTACAAATATTTTTAATATTACTATACGTTATACACGTCTTTGCTATGCTTTAAACTAATATCTTATTATATTTATGAAAAGTTTTTAATATAGAATGTAAGACGTGGCGAGGCTGGGGAGGCCGCACGTCTCATCATTTTGTCTTACAATCTTGGTCGGCTTATTCCTACCTACAGTTGGATTTTTAATTAGCTGCAGTAAAATGACCTAACAAGAGTTCAACGGTCACGATGCCTCATTGAAGTGGATAACAATTAAGACGGAGCGGGCGTCATGCTTGTCGTCGGCATCTCCATACGATGCTCATCACACATACTAGCAGCAACTGTAACCTGTGGCATTGCCTTAGACTCTATCATCATTCTCTGAACTAATTCACAACTATTTACAACGACACGTCAAGTCAAGACAAGACAGTAGTAACATTAAAATGTGCCAATTAAGATTTGATTCTGACATCTATAGCTTTTAATGTTGCCATAAAAGCTAAATTCTTTAAAAAAACGTTAAATAGTGGATTAATTTATTAAATGTCGTTAACAATAAGCTTATACATATTTCAATCAATATTTATTAATAAAAAACATGTTGCAAATACAAATAAGCACTGCCTCCAAAGCTTAGAATAATACTCTTGTGTTTCAAGGGATAGGAGTCTGCTTCTCCAAAAATGTCTTAGATTTTATAGAATTGAACTGAATTATCACAGCAATTATTAACGTCTTGTCCTGTAATACTCCGAGGTAGTAAAAGTCTCTTAATAATTTTATTGAAACGATGAAACCAATACCGCCAAAATCCTGCTGATTAGAATAATTATAGAAATATTATAATTTGGTGAGTATGGTAACTGCATAGCTACTGTCCCAGGTTCTGCGTTTAGATAATGCAAATAATTGCGTTTAGATAGTCAGATTTAACTAAACTTTGTACAGTTTAATAAAAAAGCTAATGCATAAAAAGTAAAGCCCTGTTACTGTTTCATATAATTTACATACATGAACGCTTCTGAAACGCGACACCAAATTAAAATACAAATAATTTTTTAAATATAAAAACATTTTGAAGTTAACAACTTAATACCGGATTTTATAAACTAGCTATCAGAGACATATTTGTAAAGGGTCAAATATATATAGCTAGCGAAACTACGCAGGCGTTATGGTATCGATTTAATGTAAACATGATAAAGCAATAAAAATATTAATTTGATAAACTTTTTTGGAGTCATCAACCGCAGTGTAGTTGAAATATCAGTTTAAAAAAATATCTTTTTTTGTGTAAACTTCACAAAAGTGATAGGTATTGATATCTACTCAATACTCAATCCTTTATCTATATTAATCTTCATTCTTCTTCTTCTTTATCTTTTTTCTCTATCTTTTTCTTTTTTTTATTGTTTATCTAAGCACGGTATATAAAAGAAACAGATTTCTCAACTTACATTTCAAGTAAGTAACAACACTACCAGCGATCTTTGACCTAAACAAAAACAGCAAATCTTTTTTATTTTGTCGTGTATAGATATCGATATCAATCGTGTCTCCGCAGTTTCGCCAGTTTATTTAACTTAACGACCCTGTATAGACACAAGTATTATCTGTTATCAGGGTAACTATTTAAATACCACAGACAATCAGACAGTAATTTGCCGTAATGTCGTTAGTTATCATTATCCTTTTGGGTAATCTAGCATAAATATCCATATATTTTTCTGAGTTTGTTTAATATTTGTAGTGCCATTTTCAGAATGTCAACTTCATCTCAGTGTCCGTGAAAGTCTTAAGTTTGTTCTTGGGATAAAAAGCATGGTAGATAACATATTTATCGAACGAAACCACGCGAGTTGAACTCGCACTTGTCCGGTTTTTTATTAACTAGTATGCTAATAACAACGAAAATATTAGTTGAAGAATAACTTTGAAAATACCATTATTATTGCACCTATGCAAACAAAAAAATTAATAAATGACTTATGAACAGACTAAACACGTCAGGTAGTGAGGTTTATAAATCACTAGCTTCTGCCCGCGACTTCGTCCGCGTCAAATTTCTGTCCCCGACTTACCTCGTCGCATCGCCTCGCCCGCGCTATTGATTGTTTTCGCTTAGCGTTGTCTCTGACTTTTTTCTTTTACTCGGCTCCTAAGGGTCATAGCGTGATGTTACATAGCACTACCTTCCTCAAGAATTGGGCCCATGACTCACTACACACTTTAAAAGTTCATTGAAGTAATAAATTAGACATGTTTTCCCTGATTACATGGGTTAGTAGTATAGATAGCAACAATTTTATAAAACACGACGTCAGTTTTATGAGTAGACCAAAAAGGCAATACAATCCTGTTAGCTTAAGGAATTTATTTATTAATTACATTACTTCCGAATACTTGACTTTAAAAATTTACAGATGGATTCTAAGGACGATGACGGAATGGGGGCCGTCTTTTATGAGTCTGAAGAAAACACAAAGAAATTACGAATGAATTCCATTTTATGCATAATGGAAGCGGAACTGATTGCGATCACAAAAGCTCTGTCGTATGTAGAATCAATCCATCAAAACAATATTGTCATACACACAGACTCCAGAAGTTCGCTCCAACACTTGGCTCGGTGTACCTCGATATTTCGAGGAACACCGATAGCCTACACTATACTGAACATTATTTTGAAACCACAATCTGATGGAAGACACATAGTTCTTCAATGGATTCCATCACATATCGAATTAGAGGCAACGATATTGTTGATCTATTAACCAAACAGGCTTATATGTGATGGAATTCCTGTAAATTCTCCTTACTTTACTAACTTCATACCTAATATCAAAAGGATTGTTATTCGCTTTGGAAGGAGTACTTCAATAAAAGATCCCAAGAAAAAGGAATCTGGTACAAAACGATCCAGCCGCACACCTTGAACTCACCGTGGATAGATTTTAGGGGTATGAGGAACAGGATGTAAAGTTCACTCATCCACCATAGAAAAGGGAGGATCCTCCGACCAGACGGGTGTTGTGTCTGGTGGGCAACTGCCCATCGGTTGGAAGTTGAAATCTTGTGTGTATGTCGATCGCTCGGTAAACTCTAACTGCGCGATGCAGGATTTGTGTGACGTCATGTCGTCATGTCATGTTTGATGCGTAGTTTGTATGTGGCGGTGTAACCGCTACAAGATAATCAGCTGTTGAACAGAATGATGTGATACTGTTATCGCACTAAGACTTTGTTCCGGACACATCCCGTGTAATTAGTTATTATACCTAATGGCAAAATCAACATCGACTAATTATGATTTTTTGTAATTTTGTAATTCCGTTGATGATGTTTATCACATATTAACCGAGTATGTCCGCAACGACGAATTTAGAAATAACTTGGATTGTAGAATTAGAGAGATAGGTTACTATAATAATGCTTTAGCTGTGCCATTGTCTGATGCAGCTAAAGTACTTTACAAATTAGATATGCTAAGGTTTTGTTAAATGGAAATTGGTATGATTTTTTTAAAGCCAACCAGGGCGGCATAATTGAATGTGCGACAAAGCCCTTTCATAATGAATAAAAAATAAAAATGAAGAATTGGGCTATTCAATGCAAAAAGAATTTTTCAAATCCGACTGGCAGTTCCAGATATTACCCCCTACATACAAACAAATAAATTACCTCTTTATAATATTATTTTTAATTATAAAGAGGTAGCTTGTCATCGGCAGTCGCTGACGGCGACGTCGGCGACTGCCGATGGCCTCGCGCCTCACGACACGGGGCCTCGCAATTTTTTTAAAAGTTATGAAAACTTTAGTTACATCGTTTTTATTTCCCGCACGGAGGACCCCCCCGGTCTTGGGGGGCCACCAAATCTCGAGAAGTACTTTTTCATCAAATCCCAAATAAGGTCAAAATATGTTCAACAATGAGGCAGTTTGTAGTTGGAGGTCACCCTACGTATGCAAAATATAAACGTAGCATACTAAAATTTTCAAGCTCTCTTCACTCGCTCTTCTATCGTACATTTTCTTCGTTTTCAAACTTTTCTACATCGGTTGAAAATTATATCTAGGTATCTGAGACTGGCTGCTGACATTTTCGAGTTCACTTCGCTAGCTCTTGCATCCTACTTGAGATGTACCGTACTCATTCTCCATCGAGGTCGGACAGAAGGGTTTGTCCCGACAGGCCTAGTCACAAGTAGTCCTCGTGCTGAGTAAAACCGCACGTTGTTCCTCCTATTACTCCTGGCCGGTACTGCTGGTGAGCGGTACTTCAGTTTTATAACCCTCCAACCTCCGAATGGTTTCGGACCCGTCATGGTCGTCCTATATTTTGAATAAAAACGTGTGTGTAATATAAAATTAAGGAGTACCCGAATTTACTCGCCCGAATCGGGCTACGCACGAATTATAATATTATTATTTTTATAGGCGAATTGATTTCTCGAGTTGTCGATTCGCCAACAAATAAATTAAATTCGTGCGAATCGCCTCAAGAAAAAAATATTATTTAAAAGTGTCGATTCACGGAGCTCGTGGCTACATAATAACAGCTGCACGGGTCGATCCATCAGGTTAAGCTACGCTTGCCGAGGATGGTCCGTGGGTCGCTGACCATCTTTACATACCAAGACTCCTCCGTGCCTCGTAAAGCACGTTAAGCCGTTGGTCCTGGCTGTCATTTGTGGATCTTGGCAGTCGTTACGGGTCGTCAGAAACCCGAAAGTCAGTCTTACCAAGGGGTATCGTATTACCCAGTTACTGGGTTGTGGAGGTCAGAAAGGCAGTCGCTCCATGTAAAATACTGCTATTCAGCTGCATTCGGTTAGACTGGAAGCCGACCCCAACATAGTTGGGAAATTGAAAAGTGCCCTAGGCAGATTGAAAAGTATCAATTCGCCCGATTCGGGCGATTAAATTCGGGCGAGTCACCAATAAGCCAACACAAGCAGACACACTCTTCGACTAAGAATTTCTTACTGTTTAAGTCCTCTTTAATATTGACTGATATCCGCTTAAAGATCTCGTTGATGCCGAGGGATTCATTAAGCTTCACTTAAATCAGAAACTATCCTAGAGTAACTTAGTGTTACATTGGATTTTATTAGAACATGTCGTGTGAATCATAGTTCCATAGTGACAACAAAATGTTTACAAAATTGTTATTATTTGTTTTGTTTCATAGTTCTTCAGCAGTTATATACGAGCTCAATGGTAAGTGTTCATAATTACGTAGATATTCTAAAATTTCATTTACTTTCAAAGCGCGTATAGCTGAATTTTAATTTATTTATTTAATCTTCTAAATAAACAAACAGATCGTTTATTTTGAGGACTAAATAAACAATTATTAGGTATGTCATTAAATTACTTAAATAAGATTGAGTTGCTAATTGCCTGGTTTTTGATTTTATTTATCTAGTGATCATAAAAAAATTAAGCAAACCTAAAATTCGTTCACCTAACTCATCTATCTGAAAGTGTGGGTAATAATAATAAGTTGCGAGTGATGATCCAGTGGTGACGACCACGACTTACGAGTTGTAGGTCGGAGGTTCGAAACCTGACAGACGCTTTACTTTGTGTAAATTATTTCATCACAACTGCTCTCAAAACGGTGAAGGAAAACATCGTGAGGAAACCGGCATGTCCAAGAACCAAAAACTTCGAAGACATGTGACATCCACCAACCCGCACTGGGCCCGTGTGGTGGATTACGGCCCACTCCCTCTCACAGAGAGGAGGCCTGTGTCCCAGCAGTGGGAACATTATAGGCTGATTATGAATCATAGAAATGTGGGTGTGCTATGCTTCTCTGCCTAACCCTACGGGGAATACAGGCTTGATGATATGTGATATACCATATTTATTTATTGGATTTTGTTATTTAAAATGCGTTATGAAGGTTTAAAAAAAAATCATGTGTACAATCATACTATACATACAAATAAATAAAATTAAAGCGTCTGTTTGTAATGTCAAAATAGCAGATTTTTACTACATGCATATCGTCGTTGATATGTCAAAACGTTCTATGTCATTTTTCAATCACACATTTTAGTGTCGTAACGATTACTTACAGTGTTTTTTTTTACTACATTTGCAATAAACATGTTTTTCATAATATTTGACAATTCAATAGTAGTATTAATACTTCAGTTCAGAGATTCAGTGACGTAAAACCTGTTGCATTTCAGTTTTAGTCTAATAATCGTATTTCAGTAATGACATAGGACATTTTTGTAATAAATAACATAACATAACATCACGCCTTGTTTCCCCGAAGGGTTGGGCAGAGGTGTCCCTGTAGCAGGTACACCCACATTTCGCCAGTTATGTTTAAGTCCCATGTAATAGGGGGTGAGCCTATTGCCATCAACCGGGCACAAACCCAGACTCCGAGCTGCTACTGAGAAATTTCAGATAGAAAAACCCAATAACACTTTGCCCGACCCGGGAATCGAACCCAGGACCTCATGCTCAGCAGTAGCGCTTATGACCACTAGACCAACGAGGCAGTAATAAATAAATACTGGTTATTCGAAAGTTTTCAGTCAAAATTTTCGGATAACCTTTTTAAAAAAGATTTCTACTGGAACTTACCAATTATTTGTCATTGAAACAAAATGATCACAATTTTTTTGTAATAAGGAAAACCGTTGTTGTTCAAGATACGAACATATTATGTACAAATATGTAAAGGAAAAAGTTAAAAATAAAGACAAGAGCTGATTGGGCGTCAAAAAATTCGTCCGCATCGCTGTCAGCGGGAAAAGTGCCCAAAAGGCTGGCAGCATTGCCACGTTGGATGGCGATGCTGATTCTTTGGCCTAAGAATTGGTCAGCCCTCTGGTCACGTAAAGAGTCGACCAAGCGCTTGGCGATGTCCCGGAATACTCGGTGAGCACTCGGACCCGGCACATGGCCCTAGTGTTTCAACCTCAAACGGCTCAAAAATATAGCTACCAGTAAGGTTGCTATATTTGCGCCGTTTGAGGTTTTCTGCACCTGCAGCAGCCGCCCCGGCACAGCCCGCAGTGCTAGGAAGATGCGATGGCGCAAGGGTGTCGACACATATATAGTATTTAGTTGTAAATATGTTTAACAAAAAAAAAAAGAAGATACGAACATATTGCAATCAAACTGTATCAAATGAAAGTGTTTTTTGTCACGTGACCCATTACATCCATTTTGAATCCAGTGATCTGATTGACTGTTAAAATAGAACGATTTACGGATGCGTTCACAATTAAAATATTTTGTCATTTTGCAGAAAAATAAAAAAAACATTAAATGTTGACGTAGAACGTATTGCAATATTAACGACAATATGAAAGTAGTAGTAGTATACGGTATTTATGACAAAAAATATTTTTTACAATTATCCGTCTGTTAGTTCCACCTAATCTCCGAAACGGCTGGACTGATTTTGACGGGACTTTCACTGGCAGATAGCTGCCCTAGATAGGTACTCTGGAACCTGGAGAGGAGAATGACAAAGGCCACTTCTCATCATGGATATTTTTCTATAAATATTATGAAATACAAAATACACGCAGACGAAATCGCTGGCAACAGATAAAATTTACAAAGTAAAATATTTATTTATTTATTTATTTTCTCCTTTATTTCGTCTACATATATGATAATAATTTACATTTTTAAATATTTTTATAAAAACAAAAGAAAAAAACATTTAAAAATTCTTTATTTATTTATTACAGCATGGAAGACTTTCAGCTAAAAAAAACAACAAAAAAGGACACAATAGTCGACAGAAAGCCAATTAAAACTAGCGGCTGCCCGCGGCTTCGCCCGCGAGCACCCTTATTCTTCGCCATCTCATCGCCCGCCCGCGCGATTACTTAGTTTTATCTTAGCGTTCTTTCTGACTTTTTTTCATTTTGTTCGGCTCCTTAGGGTCGTAGCGTGATGTTACATAGCCTGTAACCTTCCTCAAAAATTGGGCTATCCATTACAAAAAGAATTTTTGATATTAAGTATAGACTGGATATTATAGACTCATGTCTCTGTCTCATGTCTCATGTCATGTCTGTCTCTCGTATTTTTACGAGAGAATTACGTGACCTTCTCATGAAGGTCACGTAATTCTCTCGTAAAAATACGTGGATACACGTGAATACATACTGCCTACATTATATTACCCTAGCCTAGTAGGCATGGTGGCAATGCTGACAATTTTTTTATTTACTCTTCATCTTGGGTTTATTGCAAAAAAACATTTTATAAATGTTAATTCTTATCATTGTCTACGTGCCCAGAATAAGTAATGACTTCGACACGAAATAGGTTGTAAAACAATGATCTATTCGCAAATGGCGCGAGGTGACCTACAGGTCAGCAACAATTTACCTCGCAAATTAATTTAACATGTAGGTACATGTTAAGATTTTTTTATATTTAACAGCAGTAGTGTAGGTACTCGAATGACAACTTTTCACATACATAGCAAGTTTTGTACGCGAAAATGTTTTGCCAAGGTTACATACCTTGACAAAACATTTTGCTACGGAAGTTACAAGTCACTGTCAAATTAAAGAATCAAGTTCTTATGATCCTAATCGTCGTAATTAAAAACAAAAAGAGGCTATCATGCTAACATGCAACTGCCCTGGAATATCTCGACATGTATAACTTTACGGAGGATCCACAAACGTGAAAGAAATACGAAAAATTCGATTGTAATTAGTACACAGTACAACTACAATATTTTACGTCTATAGCGTTCCTCATGTTATGATGTTAAAACGTTTAAAATAATTAGTTGATACATCTTAATTACATTGGTTAATAGTTGTATTGATTGAGCGGTGGTGGCCCATCGGTGTTGGTCGCGACTTGTGGTCGTAGGTTTGAACGCAGACAGGCGCTTTACTTTGTGTACCTAAACTATTTCATCACGACTGCTCTCAAAACAGTAAAGGAAAACATCGTGAAGAAACCGCCATGTTCTAGAACTAAAAATTCGAGGACCTCTGACCTCTCCCAACCCACACTGGGCCCGCGTGGTGGAATAGGGCCCACTCCCTCTCACCGAGAGGAGGCCTGTGTCCTAGCAGTGCAGCTGTGGGAACATTATAGACTGCTCGTGCTATGATTGAATAGAAACCTCAACTACTTAGTTACAAAGATAACACAAAAATTATCATGAGAACATTTTAATTCTCAAAAAAACAACACACGTTTATGATTCTTTTTAACCGACTTCTAAAAAAAAGGAGGAGGTTCTCAATTCGTCGGGATTTGTTTTTTTTTTAATGTATGTTGTAGACGGCTGGACCGATTTAAAAAAATCTTTTTTTGTTTGAAAGGGTATACTTTCAAGTTGGTCCCATTGTCATATGGTCACGATCTGATGATAGGATCTTGGAGAAATTAGAATAGAATAGAATAGAATAGAATAATTATTTATTTGCATAGAAAGTAGTAATTGAGGGAACTCTTCAAATATTATAGGCACATCTATAGCGATTTGGGTATTTTTGAAGAACAGTTGACATTAGGCTATTGTAACTTAGATAAATTACAAACCAACCCACTAAAAAGTGAAAAAAAAAACTTTTTTACAAAAAAAAAAACAACCGACGAAAAAGTTTTTTACAAAAGGTAATGCGTGTTGTTGCAACGATCAGCAGTGAAGAAAATTTGAGATACTTAGGACAACCAATATAGGCACGGCATGGTATGGAGTACATAAAAAAGAGTAGGTATTCTGTTCTACAGGGTCAGCGGTTATCATATGATAACCGTTTCACAACCTCCTGAAAAGTTATTGTAAACTTATCTAGCAGAAAATTCCATGGAAATTACATTTAGATATGGCTGTTGTTGTCATTAGCGAACAAGAGGACATTGCTGCCGGCCCCCGGCAACAGGGCAACCGAAGGAACACGGGTGGGTTTTAGTCAGTAAGAGTCTGACACGCCCTCCCGCTCCACCCAGAGCGGGAGAAGTTATTTGATAATTTCCCAACCAAAAAAAAAAAAAAAAGGACATTGCTGCCCGTCATCTACTGTACTTTCAGAAATCAGAAATCAGAAAGCTTTATTTGTGAACATAGGTCAAGTTACACATAGTGTGAGGTGTTAAAAATAGGTAGATCCTCCATGTTTTGCCCAGAGGCGTACAAATATAAATAACAAATTGGTGAAACATTTACAATCAATTTCCAAATAAATGTCAAATGGTTAAGTTACATGTCATAATTAATTAATATTAAGTTAATGATAATGTCGAACAAAATTCAAGGTCATTAAAACAGGTCAGGTAGGGTGTTCTAAGGCAGTAATTATAGAATTGTCGTCGAAATAGTCCTTTATTGAGTAATAGCATTTATTAGTCAACATTCTAAATACTTTGGTATAGTACCATAAAGATGACCATAGAATTTCAATAGTATCACTAAGTCACGACTAAGTAAACTTTTACGACAGCCACGGGAGCGGAAGGTGTGACCTACAGTTGAAGTTGAAGTTTGTTGACATTTCAATCTACTACACTGACGAACATTTTGAATGATGTTATTCATGCTTTGTATCTCTAAGATCAATAAACGTAGAAAAAGCAAAAGGAGTATGTACGGAACGTAGTACGAGACAAACTATAGTTTTTACGTATTTATGTATGATTTACAACAATGTCTTCATTTTGTAGATGCGGACTACGCTCTCATGCCTCCGATATTTCAATTGGACGACTACGAGGAATGTCTCCAAGATCCTGAGGGGCTGTACTGCACTGCAGACTTAGCCATGGTCTCAGATAAACCTAGCCCGCTCTTGACTATGATGAAGGTGTGTTTTGAGTCTCCTCTATCAACTTTGCCAACCCTTTGTTATCAACCCAGCTTTTGTGTTATCACCATCATCATTTCAGTTAAAAGACGTCCACTGCTGGTCACGTAGGCCTCTCCTAAGCATCTCCACATCAACCGGTTCTGAGCATCAAGCGGATTCCTGTGACATTCACCATTCTTTGTTATGATTTGCTCAAATATATTGTTTGACTAAACCTATTTTAAGCGAAAATTGTAACCGGGGTAAATATGGGGTAAAATAATTGTATGTAAACGTTATATTCAGCTTGTTATTCGTAACAATTGATTATGTGTATATTATACAATTATGCATAGACAATACATTGCAATCATCAAGTTTATAAGCAATCAAAATTTTGATCTCGAACTCCAAGATCAAGAATTAATTTTATTGCATTGCTATAAAATGTATACTTACTTATATATATATATGTTTACTTCCATATGCTTATTAGCGTATTTACTAAACAATGTTCATACAATGTTTAGGTAATAAATCTTATGACCAAGTATGCTAAAGAAAAATAATTGCTGTATATGCCAACCTAGCTATGTTAACGTTCCCATTTGAGATAATCTTCACTTTTGCGTACGTTTTATGTATGTTTTTTATTACAGGAATATTCTGCACATTTCCCTACACACTACAATCATACGCTTGTACGTCGCGGTATTTGCATCACTAAAACATGCAAAAAATTCTACGAAGCTTCAGAAGGGAACCTAGAATTAGCCGTTGAGGCATGTGCCAACGAAACCTTTTATAACAATTACAAGCTAAAAGCAAGAGTGTCAAATGACTTTGCTTGTTCCAAACGCGAAAAGAACCAACCAATAGATTATGTGGATATAGCTGTAGGTGTGGTCTGTGTCGCAATATTGGTCACAAACATTGTCGCAAGCATTTCCGATTACTTTTTTGAAAAAAGAAAAGATTGTAGAGGTTTGTTTTTTTGTAGATGTTATATTAAATTTTCAAAATCAGCCCATTAACGTTCTCAATCCAACTTTGATTTCCTGTTCTGTATTTAATACCAGTATTTTACATGGAGTGACTGCCTATCTGATCTCCACAACCCAGTTACTGGGTAACAGGATACCCCTTGATAAGACTGGGTGTCAGACTTTCGGGCTTCTGACGACCCTTAACGACTGTCAAAAATCCTTAAATGACAGCCTGGACCAACTGCTTAACTTGCTTTCCGAGGCACAGAGGGGTCTTGGTAAGTAAAGATGGTCAGTCACCCATCCATGGACCAATGGCACCAAGCGTAGCTTAACCTGATCCATCGACCCGTGTGGCTGTTAATACTTTAGCCACAAGCCAAGTAAATAGAGAAGTTTTTATTTTTATTTTCAAGTATTTATATTCTCAAGACGAAGATGTGGCGAGACGACCTAGAAGCGTACCACAAGGATTGGATAGAGGTGGCCCTGGAAAAGGATGCATGGAAGGATTTGGGGGAGGTCTTTGCTCGGCAGTGGGACAGTGCAGACTTTCATAAAAAAATAATATTGTCAAGTCATTATCATTTCCAGGTCTCAGGTTTCTGTACTGTTTCTCAATATTTCATAATTGGGACAAACTGAAAGCGCCTCCAGCAGATGGTAGAGAACCTCGTCTGCAAGAGTTGAGAGGACTTCATGGTATCAGGTACCGTTTATCAACATCATTAACTGTACCAAATCTATATTTGTCATGTGATCGCGTTGTTCTTCTAAACGGATTCTGATACGGATTTCACCATCGTATAGTTAATTTATTCCGAAAAATTTACGTGTATAATAGTATAATATTAAACTTACGTATAATAATGAAATCTCGATGTTTTGTCAAGTCTTCAAAATCGTGCGAAGCAGGGGCGGATCGCTAGTAGAAGTATACTTTGCATGCCTAACTATAGCGAATTATATATTTCGTAACAGTAATACGAAACAACTGAACTATACTGCGAACTTGCGAAATATTATTGAATAAATGCTTATTAAGAAAATGCCATATTGTAATAAATTTTATTTATTTGTTGCAGGACTTTGAATATGGTTCTCGTCATTGCGGGACATTCAATTGTAATCTGCGTCTTTCTTGTTGAAAACTCTGTGTTTGTAGAAAACGTAAGTTACATTTGACCAAATATCTGGAAGAAATGAATAAATTTAAAGACCTTTTCAATGAGCAATTTTTACTTTGGATTAACAACAAAATGTATATTTAGGCAATTTTTTTTCTCTGTTTTTTCTGCAATCAGTCAACTATGAGCATATGTGGAGTAGGTAGAGCTTTGCACAATAATTTCTTCATTAAGAATTCTGTTTATTTGCATTAGACTTGCAGGGCATAATCTAGCTTGATTTGTCGGTTATTGCAAGCATTTTAAGTCTTCGTTTGTGGTCAGACTTGGTTAGTGCAACTGCTAGTGGATTTAGATGCTTCTCAAGTCTTGTCTTATAGCGTGCCGCAATAGACTTTATCTCCTCCTGCACAGTGTTAATTTTTAGGATATCGTGTAACACTGAGTTTCTGATTAACCATGGAGCATTTGATATGGCTTTTAGAATGCTTTTTTGAGCCCTCTGGAGTATGTTTAAGTTTGAGACACTTGCTGTGCCCTAAAGCTGGATCCCATATGTCCATATTGGCTTCAGCATGGCATTGTACAGGAGCAGCTTGTTATTTAATGCTCAGTGTGAAGTTTCTACCAGGAGCCATTGTAGACTTCTGTGCTTCATGTTAAGTTGATCTCTCTTAGTTTTAATATGAGCTTTTCATGTGAGTTTTCGTCAAGTTTTATGCCCAGATATTTGACAACAACGCTTTGTGGTAGTTCCTAATTATCTAGTTTGATAGGTGGAGAATTTCCTTGGCGAAGAGTGAATGTCACATGGACAGATTTACTGGCACTGTTTGGCAATATACCATCTAACACTAAAATAAAATAAAAAAATAATAATGAAGGGCATCAAGGGCTCATTGGGCATCAAAAAATTAATATAATCGAGAAAACGCTTTACTTTTCAAATAATTGCTTGATTCATATAATGATGAAAATGTGTTTTTAATTTCAGATGTTCATTGCTGACCCCATACACATATTATTGAACGCAACATTGATAATGCAGACATTCCTGTTGATCTCGTCTTTTCTACTAGTGTATAACTGGCTGATATATTCAGAGAAACATGAACCTTCGTGGAAGATGCTGCCGAAGCAATTCATGATGAGATGGCTGAGGTGAGCCATATTTATTTCTGTAATTGGCTATATTGTAGTACCACGCACAATGTTGAAACATTTTCATAGCAACAGTCTAGCCTAGCCTAAGCATAGACGGACAGAGTTACTTCTTGCGTATTGAAATCCTTGTTTCCAATTTTTTTTTCTACTTATACAAATATCAACCTTACAACAGTAAAAATTTATTTAATTTCATGATTTTTTATCACATCTGTTCAAAAAGAGCTAGTTTATTCTTCGTAAACAGGGACCAAAACTGCTCTTTAACTAAAATAGCTCGTTTAAAAGAATGACAAAAAGTTGGCTTCTCTCCCTGTCATACAACGACACTGAGGATATTGTGAGTTAATAATATAGGTACAAGCAATTTACTCATACAAAACCCACACTTTCAACTCACCACCACGCACACTCACACACACACTTCACCCACCCCCACACACCCACTCACCCTCACACACTATATATATTTTTTTGAATTGTTTTATTTTGTTCAATTTATTTTATTTTGATAGTTCGCTACCCTTATTTTAATTAACTATTCTGTCCATTTCCAAACATCCTAAAATTAAATTTAAGCTAGCGCAAACATGTTTCGAATTAAAATCTAAGATAACGCAACTCAGGCCCCCAAGATACAGGCGCTGCCTAGTTTGGGGACCACTGTTTTAATACTATGGTAAATATTCTAGTTACATTATAAGCTTACAATATCATTATTTTCTGAAATTGATTTTGTAACAATGGACCAATAAAATTATTCTTATTCTTATTCTAGCTCTTTAATGCCTAAGGAACAAAAGTGATTTGAATTTAGAATGTAGATATTGTTAGTAAAAGTTCTAATCACCAAATTGATCAATTACGAATATTGTATGAACAAGTAACAGGTTTTTTTTTATAGGTTTGAAATTATCAAATAACTTCTCCCGCTCTGGGGTAAAATTAAAAAAAACGCGCGAAATGCATTCCACCTTCGTTCGTAATTGTTTTCTCAAATTTGGATTTTTATGTTTTATTAATAATGAGTGTGTCTTCTTCAAATAGTGAGAATGAAATAAATAAACGTAGGTGCACTATTTTATTTAAGCTCGAGTGGCGTTCTTTGAATCCCTCGCTGGATTCTAAGATTCAGGATCGTTCTGGATTCAAAGAAACACTCTCGCCTTTAAAATAGTTGTTTGCTCCCTAGGCAAACAATCTACTATTTCCGAAAACACAAGTTTGGAAAATACATTTCGAATGCATCCTGCGTTGTAATTTGTATGATGAATATCTAATAAATATTAACATTAAATAATTGCTGTTGTAGATTGACTCCGTCGTATGCTATTATCTTGGCCTTGACAGCAACTTGGCTCGGGAGATTGACATCAGGACCTTATTGGCAGGTAAGCTTTTTTTTCATATAATCATAACTACTTAATGTATATAATATTATAAATGCGAAAGTGAGTTTGTTTATTTGTTTGTTACCTTCACGCAAAAACGGTTGAACAGATTTAGATGAAATTTGGCAAATGGGTAGATCGTGACCTGTGTTATGACATATAATACTATTTATGCCGATATTCCTACGGAATCGAGACTTATGTGGGTTAGTGGGACTTAGCTGCGCCCCGCGCAAAGTCTGAATTTCATATCTGTATTTTATGAATGCACCAGTATTTATAACAAAATATAATAATCACTACTTCTACTAGCGACCCGCTCCTGCTTTGCACGGTTTTTTACGACTTGACAAAACATCAAGATTTCTGTATGATATGTAAGTTTAAAATTAATTAAATGTATATCTATACTATATAATATTATAAAGGTAAAATTGTGAGTTAGTATGTAGGGGGTTATCTTCGGTACTACTGATCCGATTCCAAAAATTATTTCTGAAGCTACAACATTGCCAACCGAGTGTTATTGGACAATTTCATGTTAAATTAAGAAACCGTATGCGGATAAAGTCGCGGGCAGAAGCTATTTACACATTAACCTTCCGGAAAAAAATCGCTAATTAATGGTAAAAACATCTGAATCTAAAGTTTAGAAGAACAACTCGGTCACACAGATAGACACGAAAAGAGACTTTAATTTATAATATGTATAAATAATTGTATTATGAAATCATGCATTGAAAAAGCTTTTAAAACCTTGAACAAGTTACTTCGAACACATAATTTCATCTAAAAACTTTCGTGTTCTGATCTTGTTTCAATTTCTTCAAGGCTTTAATTTATTTACAGAAAATGGTTGGCAACGAATTAAGTGATTGTCGCCGTGACTGGTGGAAGCATCTCCTCTACATCAACAATTACTTTGATAACTCCGAATCGGAATGCATGGTACAGTCCTGGTAAGTATTTAAATACGATTTTAAGGAAGAGGATGCACATGCTAAAAATATGGTTCATATATGAATCGTTTATTTCTGCCGTTAAGGACTGTACTGAAACAGTGTGTCTTAAGCTGGCCTAGCGTAGAACGGAGTTTCAATAAAATGTGAGGCCAGCTTATACTGGTTTGTCACCACTGACGTGCGGCCTTATAATAGGCCGCACGTCAGTGGTGACAAACCAGTATTCTCAAAAGAATGCAGAGAAATAAAAGTAGTTAAATTTCCATAATTTGTCAAGTTAATGCCGTTTTTAACATGAACTGTACATTTCAGCATGGAATAAATTGCCCATAATGTAGATGGCTTTTTAGTTTTAGTAATCTCATTAAAATACGCCAAAAATACACATTTTGTAGAATATGTTCACTTTATTCTCGTTTTTACAAATCATAAAATTTTCATATACTTTGTGTATTTTTCTTTTGACTTCGCTGGAAGCAGGTTTTCCATTGCTAATTTGGCTTCTGATCTTAAATCTGGTGGTCTGATCAATCTCCTTTTCACTCTCTGAACCGTTGGAACTCATTTTAATTATCTATTATATAAGTAAATAACAAATCAAGACGAATTTTCAGCTTTGCCGCCAATTATCTATTTATCATCTGTGCCGAAAGGCAAACGCATCTAAGGCTATACAGCCCTTTAGTTATTATTCTAAGATACAGCCACGTGAACGCAATTTGTACTAAGCAAAGAGAACTTTGGTATACCAAGAATGATAAAAGAGATCCAATCAAAGAGTATTTAATAACCCCAGCACGCCATTCCATACAACATTGTGTACTTACAAGTGTTATGAAATTACCCCGCAGATATATGACCGCAAACGAAACAAAAACAGTATGTAAGGATCGTAGCAAGTCCCGGCTTGGGCGGAGCAACGCCGTGTCCTCGTGGAGGCGATCGGCGGCGGTGATCTCTCGCGTCCGGCCCTGGTTCAGGCCATGGTACGGAGCGAGAGGAAATGGCAGGCCGTCACCTCCTTCTGCGAAGCGGTAATGCTCGCGAAGGAGGAGGCGGAACGCGTGAGGGAGAGGCAAATTTCGCGCCCTCACGCCCCTAACCGCCGCAGGAGGAGACGCCCGGGGCGGGAATCGCGAGCCGATTTCCGGCCACCGTAGGCGCGGGCTTGCGGACGGTGAGCAATGGGTAGCTCGCCGTCCGGTAAGGACCAAGCCCGGGTCGACGGCGCGTTGTGTTCCACGCGCGCCTCAAAGAGATGTCAGCAGAATTGACGGGGTCCGCTAGGGCCAATGCCTGCCGGGGGTTCGAAGAAAACCGATGGGGACATCGTGGCCCCCGGCAACAGGGCAACCGAAGGAACACGGGTGGGTTTTAGTCAGTAAGAGTCTGACACGCCCTCCCGCTCCACCCAGAGCGGGAGAAGTTATTTGATAATTTCCCACCCAAAAAAAAAAAAAAGGATCGTAGCAAGTCACGTTCTGTAGTTTTTGCCTACTCTCATGGGAAAAAAGCGTGAATTTATGTATTTGTAATAAATTATCAAAAATATAAACCTACTTTATCCTCCAGGTATCTAGCAGCGGACACCCAGCTCTACTACATGGCCGCCACGGTCTTCGTCCTGTGCAGAACATCTCGCAGTAGGAAGGTGGTACTGAGCCTTCTCTTCGCCCTGGGAGTGGTCGTTCCCACACTGCACACTTATTACCAAAACCTGGACGGTGTTCTCATGATTTTTCCTGAGTAAGTTGCATCAGCATAATGTAATAATCAGCCTATAATGTTGCCACTGCTGGAACACAGGCCTCCTCTCTAAGACAGTGGGCCGTAATTCACCACGTAGACACCCAGTTCAGGTTGGTGGATATCATGTCTACGAATTTTCAGTTCTAGGACATTCCGGTTTCCTCGCGATGTTTTCCTTCAATATGTTTAGAGCGGTAGTGATGAAATAATTTACACAAAGTAAATTGCCTGTCTTTGTTCGAACCAACGAGTACGACCTACAACTCGTAAGTTGCAGCCATTTTCTCTGGGCCATCACTGCTTCAGAATGTTGGTTATAATGATAATAGATAATACAAATTCAAAAATTCAAAAGCCATTGATTCAAACTAGGCTGAGAATAGGCACTAATTTTTGATCGTCAAAATTACATAAGACAGTTCCCCAAAAACGCCCGCCCTTCACCACTTTCTAGTGCTTTAACTGGGAAGAAGAAGTGGCGCAACAAACTCCCCAGCAGAACAGCTGTCTGTTCAGTTAGAAAAACTTGATTCTATGCATTAGTTTGCAAAATAATTTACATTACGCAACACAAAATATTAAATTAAATGATTAGACATATGTCAGCTAGCACACGCCAATATACCAACAAAAACATCGAAATCTATGCTCAAGCGAAAATTATATTATAGACCTACCTACCATGAGTTATACATACAAGAAGCAGCAATTGAGCCACTGGATTTATGAAAAGCTTTCGACTCAACTAAGTATTCTCTAGATATGCTATACTCATACATAGGATAAACGAGATCAGATATACGCCAAATAATTAAAGTAGCTGTGCCCGCGGCTGCGCTCATGTGACTGTATATTCTTGTGTCATTCAAATTAATGGAAACTGATAGAACTGAACTGAACTGATATTGATAGTTATTATTATTATCAAGAGCCAGCCCATATTGTTCCACTGCAGGGCTAAGGCTTCTCTACTCTCTTTCCATTTCTCTTGATGTAAGGCGACTAAGAACCAGTCTTTGTTGAAGGAATCTAGCTAGAAGTGTAGTCATAGTTAATTCAATCTTTATAATTTCAGGTTCGCACTGGTTATATTTAAGAACTCCCCCACGTTCGACAAGATCTATAAGAGAGGGCACACCAACATGACTGGTTACGTCATCGGCATGGCAATGGGATACTGGGTCTATGAGTGGCAGAAAGCTGGTGGTGATCCGAAAACCTTCCGGGTAACTAAATCATTTTTAAATATATTGCTACACTATGGACAGTCAGGAAAAAACATTTGCAGCTAGCAGCTATTTTATACGCCTGGGAAGAATAACACCAGTGATTTAAATATTCGAACAATTGAAGTTGATAGGTAGTCAATTTAAAGTATACAAGGTCTAATTAAATTAGCTAGCAAAACTCCGCAGACATGATGGGTATGCTGTTTAAACATGATGTCAAAGGTAGTTACTTGTAATTACAGTTCAAAAATATGTTTTTATCACATCTATTTAAAAAGAACTAGTTTATTATTCGTAAACAGCCAAAATAACCAAAATAGCTCTTCAATTAATAAGGACCAAAAGTGATTTGAATTTGGAATTTGGATATAGTTAGTAAAAGTTTCAATCACCAAAGAGATCAATCACGAACATTGTATGAACAAGTAACAGGCTGAATGATAAAGTAAAGCGCGCGCGAGCCAAATTAAAAGAAAAAGGTTGTGGAAAAATAAAATACTCGCGAAATGCGTTCCGCCTTCATTCGTAATTGTTTAGTGAAATTTAGATTATACGTTTTATAAAAAAAAGTGTGTCTTCCGCAAGTAGTGAGAAAGAAATTAAAAACATACGTAGCTACTATTCTTATTAATAAGTAGCACTTACTTATTTTCTCATAGAAGGTGATAAAAGTAGAGTGTACATTACGGGAGCAAAACTATTTTAAGCTAGAGTGACGTGCTTTGAATCCCTCGCTGCACTCTGGGTTCAAAGAAACGCTCTCGCCTTAAAAATAGTTATTTGCTCCCTAGGCAAACAATCTACTATTTTATTTTTTGTGTAATCTTTGTTTTATTATGAGTAGATATTGATACCCATCACGTCTGCCGAGTTTTGCCAGCTAACTTAATCTGACCCAGTATAAACAATCCGTTTCTCTGGTTGTTCTTTTCCTAGATCATAGTTTCGTTAACGTCTGGTTATGTATGTAACAACTGCAAAAATGCTTGTTTCTTTCTTAAAATTTTCCAGAAGTACCGCTTCTTCTACTGGACTCTCTTCCCGCTGGCGTGTCTCTGCTGCTACAGCGGCACTATCTTCTACACCTACTCTCCTCAGCCGTCGTTCATCGTCAACCTGCTGTACGCTGCTTTCATAAAGCCGGTCTTCGCCTTCATCATCGGCTCTATTATAATTGGAGTCATTATTCAGTTTGAAGGTATTAACTTCATTTACTTTTAAAATCCTTACGATCTGTTCACTCACGCATCCGCCAGGAAGTAAGTGATGAAATTTTTTGGATGGTTTCAACTACATATTTTGTGTCATTCACACGTCTGTCTTTTTATGTGTATTTCTTATTTCCGTATTCTTCGTCCTAAATCAATTCGTCAAAAATGAATTATCATCATGGATGCATGTGTAAACGGACCTATATGTTTCATGGAAGTGGCGTTAGAACTCTGCCTTACTGAAGCTACTTTTTTATGCATTCTAATTAGTTTTGATCAACGTCGACACAGAATCTGTCCCAGAACGTCGTTAAACTCGCTTCTGTCTTGTAATCTACTGAGAGTGAATTTCACCAATGACTAAGTTGAAGAGCTTTTACTGTCAATTATTGTGGAATATTGACACTGATAGCTCCTGGACGCGGTTTAGATGTATAGATCACTTGAATTTTTTACTAAATAAGAAAAAAACCAAATGCTTTAGATTTAAATTACCTAATGTTAGAAGTAGCGAATGTGACATCATTTTAAATGGAGAAAAACTGGAATTTATTCATCAAACAGTTTTCCTAGGAATCACGCTAGACGAGAAATTACAATGGGGACCTCATATAACATCTCTTGCGGGGCGGCTAAGCTCGGCCGCTTATGCTGTTAGAAAGATAAGACAGTTAACAGATGTAGAAACCGCGCGTTTGGTCTATTTTAGCTACTTTCACAGCATTATGTCATATGGCATTTTACTGTGGGGTCGGGCTGCTGACATTGAATCCATCTTTATTTTACAAAAGAGGGCTGTCTGAGCCATTTATAATCTATGTCGTCGCGAATCTCTCAGGGAACTATTTAAAAAGATTAATATTATGACGGTACCTTGCCAATTCATCCATGAAAATATTATGTATGTAAGGAAAAATCTGCATCTTTTAAAGAAAATAAGTGATAGACATAATTTTAATACTAGAAATAAAGATAAAACATCTTTTATGGGGTACTGTGTTAAATGTTACAACAAAATACCTTGTGATAAATTACAGTTAACTGAAAGAAAATTTAAAACTCATATTAAAAGTACTTTTTAACAAGCATATTACAAATTAGAGGATTATATCCTAGATAAGAATGCTTGGAAGCATGCTGGTCTAGCTCCATAGGACAATTTAGAGTCTAGACAAAATGAAACTGGTTGCTAATTTAATTGTGTAATTAAATATTATAATTTTGTTTTTCCTTCTGTGATTACTTGAACTCACACACTGACAAATTAGTATCACTTGTAATTTTTTTAGGAATATCGTATAGGTACCTACTTTTACAATGCTTGTAAATATGTGAACACCATGTATCCATTACATAATTATTTTTTCTGTCATTGCTTCATATTTAATTATTTTTACCTATTGTGGTATAGTAATCTTATTCCAGGTGCATCGTCTTCACATATAATTATATAATTAATGTATACAAAATATTGTAAAACATTTTAAAAGAGTTACGGTGGAGTTTCTTGCCCATTCTTCTCCATACGAAAACTACCTTTTGGAAGGGGCGACTAGAATCAATTCTATTTTTTGTTTTTGACGTTCAAAAGTGCCTTTTTGTGCCTAATTGAAATAAATTATTTGACTTTGACTTTATGTAAGTTCAGTGAAATTCGCCCTAAAACAGCTTGAGTCAGATGATGATCATCTTTATGTCCATCAGGTCTCTACCGCACGATACTCCAATGGCCCGTGTGGACGGTTCCAAGCCGACTGTCGTACAGCGCGTACCTGCTGCACATCGCTTTTATAAGAAACTACTTGGCATCGCAGACCACCACTTACAGAGCCTCTGCTATGGTACTTGTAAGTATACTTACTAAGTTTTTATTATATTTTTAACTTCCATCTGCTGCAAGATATTTAATAAAATTCTGGTTTCTTAAAGTCTCGATATTTTTAAAACTTGAGAGAACAAAACTCTGCTCTAGATCAAAAAATGTAACCTAAGTATATATAGTACCATCCACGAAGACGCACCCCACTCTTCTTCCTAAACGCGATTACTGTACTGTAAGCGTGGGTCATGTAAGAATAGGGCGCGTCTTCGCGGATGGCACTATCTATACTGCTTTAACTTACCTAAAAAGGTCGGTATTGAACGCAGAAGAGGACTTCAAGAAGGTGTAAATAGGTTGTAGATAGGAACATGCGTTGAGTAAAAAATATCTTTATCTGACTTTCTGACCTGTCTTTTGTCTGATTCTCATTTATTTATTTTATTTAGACTGTGATATCCTTCTTCTGATCAATGGCATTCCAACCCGTATTCTTTAAATCTCTCTGAAGATTCTCTAACTTAATGGAAATAAAGAAGGAGAGATATAACATATCTCTATTTTCGCAGATAACAAGAGGCACATGGGTAATCGTCAGCGCATTCACAGCCGCCTTCTTTTTCTGGATACTGGTAGAAGGTCCCTTTGCAAACGTCGTTCGAGAGTGTTTCACAAACCCAGAACCAGTTGAAGGACACAAGGAGGTGGATTCTAAGAAAAAAGAAGTCGCTAAGATATCAGATGACAATTCAAAAAATAAAGCAGTTGCCAAACCAGCTGATATGAGTGCTACGAACAAAGTAGTAGATAAAATAGTTGATGAAAGTATTGAAAAGTAATGATAGGATATAGGTAACATTATGTAATAAGTAGGAAATATAATGTAGGTAATATTGTGATATTGAGTCAAGTGCAATCATACAAGTTTTTTATTTTTTATTAAAAACGTTTATTGTGTTAACATAGAACGTTTGTTGATATAATAATATAATCTAACACTTTATTCATAAAGCCCCACTGTATCCGAATTGATTACAGTGACGCTAAACACGTCACGCCGTCGGAATGCGCCACGGGACTGGACAGTTATTGTTTATTTCATCATCGGCACGCGGGGCTTTTAGCGGTAGATTATGTATATGCATTTTAGGCACTTATCCTACTGACAGCGATGCGGACGAATTTTTTGATGCCCAATGAGCTCTTCCCTTTATTTATTTTTCCTTTATATACTTTTCCGTCATACAAGTTACCTTTTTTTAATGTTAAAATTATAAAGAAGGGATTAAGTAGAAAGCGAAGGAATAAATATGATTTTTACCATGGTTCTGTTATTTTGATCCAAAATCAAAATAAAAACAAAGAATTAGCTACTCCATCATGCCTCCCAAGAGATTGGGCAGAAGCGGCTATGGCAAGTAGTAACAGACTCTTTTCGTGCAAAAATGATAATATTGATAATGCAACGAAACGTAATTGGAAAATACAAATTATTTGACTTCGCAAAATATTATACGGAAAACTTAAAAAAAAAAACGAAACTTTAATAATATACTTGTCGGAGACGGGCATGTGACTCTCGTTATTATCAGCGATATTTTAACTACTGTAGGCATAGTGTGGGTAGTGTTGGTTAATGCGCAATAGAAAAACAGTTTGCAGTTCAGATCACATTATAATTTACTATCAAATGAATCACACTAGCTAAATTATACACACACTGGGTGCGATGGCGTTTATTAAAATCACCAATAAACACAATGATCACAAAATTACAACTAACACAATAACAGCACCACGAAACGAAAAAAGTTCCGTGACGTCTTGACTCCGATGCGACCAGAGGCTGAATGTCCTCCTCGCCTTGGCCTTAAAACATCACGACTCTGTAGAAGCGCGCCTTTTTTGGTGTCGATAGATCTCTCTTGATGTCGCCAGTGGCGCGCTTGCGATTCGTTTCGTGTCCGTACTAATGACCGGATCCGACATACTTTTAATAAATAACTCCGGGAGAATCAATCCGACATATTATCTCCGTGTGTTCTCGTCTAGCTAACGAAGAGTACTTGCATAGACACAACCTTGTAGCCAGGATTATCCATCAGCAACTTGCTCTGAAATACAGTCTTGTGGAATCGGAAGTGCCGTACTACAAGTATGTGCCCGCAGTTCTCGAAAATGGAAATATCACATTGTACTGGGATCGATCCATCATCACTGAAAGGAAAATGGAATATGGCGAGGGGGGTAATGGCTGATCTCGTGAACGGGTGCTGCTTGTGGTGACTGGTCGTCTTGCTGATCATGGTTTTGTTATTGTTACTAGTAATTAACTGTTCAATTAACTGTTCATTTATTTTACCTCGATGGTCCTAGTTTATCATTTATAACTTCCAATTACAACTTTATGTAAGCGGGCACGCCCTTTATGCCTGGAGGCTTTTATTTAGATATTTAGTTCTGTTTACGCTTAGTTTTTATTTATTTTTAATTCTGCTTGAGTATATAGTTCTCGATGTTTTTGGTTGGTATATTGGCGTGTGCTAGCTGACATATGGCCAATAATTTATCATTTAAATTATGTTTTGTATTGCATAATGTAAGTTATTTTGCATACTATTGTATAGAATCATTTTTCTAACTTGAACAGACAGCTGTGCTGCTGGGGAGTTTGTTGCGCCACTTCTTCTTCCCAGCTAAAGGCACTAGGAAGCGGTGAAGGGTGGGTGTTTTTGGGGGACTGTCTTATGTAATTTTGACGTTCGAAAAGTGCTGATTCTCAGCCTAGTTTGAATAAATGACTTTTGAATTTTGAATTTTAGGACTATTGTTGCCAATAAGCCTGATATAGTGGTGGTGGATCGAGGAGAGTGGCGCATAATGATTATTGATATAACGGTCCCGCATGACGGGAACCTCGTGAAAGCCGAGAAAGATAAACAAATCAAGTATCTTGACTTGGCTCGCGAGGTTGTCGACATGTGGGATATGGACTCAGCGATCATTGTGCCGATAATCGTGACAACCAATGGCTTAATCGCCAAGAGCCTCGACCAACACCTTAAGAGGCTCTCGTTGGGCAGCTGTATCAAGGGCTTGATTCAGAAAGCGGTACTCCTGGACACGGCTCGCATTGTCAGGAGGTTCCTCTCTCTGGAGCCCTGACCGCCGCCCGGTAGCTTGGACCCTGTTCCCGATACCGGTGGGCTACTACTTTTATATTTTTAAATGTTTCTAATTTTTTATATTCTAATGTTTAAAAATGTAATTTATAAGTATTTTAATGAAACAAAGGAATAGAAAAAAATACAGAAAAAACATATAATAAAATAAATAAATAAAATAAAATTATTTATTTGTACCTTCAAGTAATATAAAAACATGACTCAAACAACATATAAGGTTCACAAAAACAAATCGAGTAAAAAATTTACATTACAGAAAAAAGTGTATCGTTGGTGTCTGTACTAATGAAAAATCATTGTATCACAGGCACCCAGTGCCTTCCGAACTATACTCCATTTGAAATAAGATTAGACATTTAAACAAACCTTTTTTACCGTCCGTTCAACTGATTTTGGGTCACTCCGCAGTTTAGGTATGAAGCTACAAGTACGCGGTGGGCCCGACTTGCTGGGCCCATTTACTGAGTGTAACGTAGTCAGAAGATATAAGAGTTATGTGATAGAAAGAGAGGTAACTTCTAGGTGAAGGTAATTAGCGCTGTGTGATCTGATTTGCACGTTATTGTGTCGTAGCAAGAGTCGCTTTTTATTATTTAAATGATTTTGCGGAGTCTGTATTGATCTGTGACGTCGGCGACATCAGCTTTGGGAGGCCTCTTTCATTTCCCAGTCGAACGAAAAACGTTAAATTGAATGAGCTGAATTATACACTAATGTATGACTAAGTGAGTTTTATTGCTAATCAAACGATAATAAAAATTACATTAACAAACACTAATTAAAATAGACGAACTTTCGGGATTTTAGCCTCACTGAATTTTTTCAAGATTATTGTTATAGTCGCTATTTCTAATGCTGAAAAGTTTGAGAAGTAGGAACAGAGTAGGAAGCTCGAAAATATCAGCACTCAGTCTCAGATACCTAGGTATAATTTTCTTTGAAAATGTATACAGAATTAGGAGTTATCTTGTCTACCTATGTAGAAAAGTTTGAAAACGAAGAAAATATGTGTTATATTATAGATCATCAGACCCTAAGAAAGTGCTACGAAATTGACCTTGTGTAAAAGTGCAATTTGACACTATTCTTAGTTATAACATAACCTATCTCGTAAAATATTAAGTTAGAATTAAATTACTTATTAGTCTATTAGGCTAGATTGTAATTAATTTACTAAGAACGTCAATTCTTATTAATATAGAGAAAAAAAAAGATTTAAGTCGTGTTATGTTAGGTCATTTTACTGCATCTAATTAAAAGTCGCCGACTTACGAGTTAGGTCGTAGGTTCGAACCCAGACAGGCGTTTTACTTTGTGTAAATTATTTCATCACCACTGCTCTCAAAACGGTGAAGGAAAATATCGTGAGGAAACCGGCATGTCCTAGAACCGAAAATTCGAAGACATGTGACATATACCAACCCGCACTGGGCCCGCGTGCTGGATTACGGCCCGCTCCCTCTCACAGAGAGGAGGCCTGTGTCCTAGCAGTGGGAACATTTATAGGCTGATGATGATGATGATGATGATGAATTAAAAGTCCGACTGTAGGTAATAATAAGCCGAGCAAGATAGCAAGACAACACGATGGGACGCGCGGCCTCCCCGGCCTTCCCACGTCTTAAATTCTACATTCGCCTTTGAACCTTGTATAAATACTTCTTCTGCCTCGCCTTAGCATTCAGCTTTCAGTCTAGCTGGATGCAGCTGAATACCAGTATTTTACATGGAGCGACTACCTATCTGACCTCCACAACCTAGTTACTAGGTAACACGATACCCCTTGGTAAGACTGGTTGTCAGACTTGGGCTTCTGACTACCCGTAACGACTGTCAAAGATCTACAAATGACAGCCGGGACCAACAGCTTAACGTGCTTAAACCTCGGACCTACCGAGGCAAGCATAGCTTAACCTGATCGGTCGACCCGTGCGGCTGTTATTACTTAGCCACAAGCCCCTCATTGCATTAATAAGACTAGCTGACCTGGCAAACGTTGTTTTGCCATATAAATTATTTATGTTTAGGGTAGATCACCCTTATTCCTAAGGCGTATGAAATAAAATTTAATTAAAAACCTTTTTTAAAACAAGCTTTTAATAAATAAAAAAATAACAAAATTATGTTTATTTATCCCCACAAATTACAGTTTTATATATGTAGATAGTAAGTTGATAGATATTTTGACAAAATTGTATAACTTGTGGGAGATCTGAAGTCTAAACTAAGCCTAGGCCTGTATTTTAGAACTCCAGGTCCCCCATTGTAACACATAGTAAAGAATTGTCAACGTGGTACAATTGCGAATGGTTGCTAGTGTGTCTGAGTATATTATGTTTGTTAGAGTTTGTGTGTATTTGTGCGTGTGTGTATGTCTACGTTTTTGTACATACAATATTTCATAAATATAAAATATAATAAATTATGTACATGTGCATAGGAAACTAAATAAAAATATTACATTATAAGTAAATAGAAAAGAATATAAATATAAAGAATTTAACAAATAACATAAACAGTTGCAACAAATACACCTTGTTACTTTAATATCTCAAGGATTTGTTCCGTTTCAGCGTAGCTTCGATTTAGTAACCATTTGTTTATTTTGTTTTTACATTCCATTTTACGACAATTAGCTATTTTGATGATTTTATTTATTTTATTGAATAATTCACCTCCTCGGAATGGAAACAATATTTGCACAAAGGCGGTATTGACAGCAGTTGACGCACATATTACGTAGTTTCTTCTAAAGAGGGCTATGCGTTTTCTCCTTTCTTCAGGTAAGTCTGAGTTTTGAAGAAGTACCGTTAGCATTATGTACAGCTGGCGTACAGTTAGCACTTGAGCCTCCTCATAAAGTTTAGAGGTGGGGAAAAGACGAGGTTTGGATAAGCTCACTTTTAATATCATCCTTTGGGCTCTTTCAACTGTTATCATTTTCGTTTTGCATGCTCCTCCCCATGTTGTTTTGCAATAACTAGTGATTGATTGCACCAAAGCTTCATAAACCATCCTTATCATCTGTTTCTCTGCTACATCACGAAGCTCTTTAAAAATGTAAGTGAGCTTACGTATCCTTTCAGATATCCATTAAAAAAAATGTGAGCTGTATTGTTTTGTTAATGATTCTGGTGTTGAATGCTCGTTAGTAAAGGAGAGTTGTGTAGCCAAATTAAGTGGCAAACGAGTTAATAACGTTGTTGCGTTGACTGGTATTGGTCAAACACGTGTATTCAGCTCAGAACCAATCTTATGTAGCGTAACGATTAGCGAACACCAACTTGAGGTTTTTGTGTTTTAAATGTTTTGATTTTGGGATGTGCTTCCCGACACTAACTTGTAAAGTAATTAAATTATTACGATAAGACGTTGATGAAGTCCGCGAGATTGCGTAAGTGAATATTAGAAAATGGCAGATTTAACAAATGTTTCGTTTGGGGATTTAGTTTTATTAGAAAACGAAGAGCGTTATCAAATTAAGCTTGACGTGAAGTAGAGGGCCAAAGGCTGAGAGCCAAGGGCTGAGGGCCAAGGGCCGAGAGCCGAGGGCCAAGGACCGAGGACCGAGGGCCAAGGACCGAGGGCCAAGGACCGAGGGCCAAGAGCCGAGGGCCAGGGGCCGAGGGCCTATTGAGGATTTTGAGGAAGACGAGATAGTGAAAGTAGAGTCCAATTGAATTGTTTACGTGAGATGCACGGGTTCTCGATTCGTTGGGTCAGAGACCGTACCAGAGTATCGTGTACGGGGTACGCGATAGCTCTGGCTGGTATGGTCGGATCTAGCCTTGTAGCCAAGATCGTAGAGTCAAGGACGACTCGGCATTTCTTTGGGAAGTGCGTATGTGATTGTTGACCGCGAATGAGATACTCGGGGCTTTGTTAATTGGTTAATAACTTTGGGTCAATTCTAAAATTATCAGTGTACATAATCCTCAATGGTACCTGGACTCTGATCGATTGTCATGTTGCTTATTTAATTGTTATGCCTGCCTACAATTTGACTTGTAACCAAATTGGTTAGCTATTGTTTTAAATTGATTTTGTTATTTTGGAAGTTAGTAGAATGATGTTAGAAATGTGATTTTAGTTAAATAAACAAACTTTACAGAAGTTCACGTTTACGTTTGGTGAAGAAAGATGCCAGTAGGTCATGTACCAGTCGTAGTAGATGGTGATCACAGTGGTGATGAGCAAACCTAAGTTATGGGAACCACGCGAGTAGGGTTCTCTAACGGCCGTATTGTCTGGGACCATGCCAGTAGTTACTGGCGGAGGTCGGGGTCTGGAGAGACCATAGTTTTGATCCATGCGCTGGATGTGTGAGAGCAATGCGATTGCTAGTCGGCTGGAGAGCCATGCATGGCGTTAGAGTGATTTACTAGTGTATGGGTTTCTAAGGCTCTTAGTGAAAAGACGATTGTTAATGTGAAAAACGATGGTACCTGGCTCTGGTTGTTAATTTTTGCCATAATTAGTCGAAAGTTTGTCGAGTTAATTGAGAAGTAGGAGTATTGTCTTGTAAAGTGTTGAGGATTAAAGTTTCCTTATTTCAAAAGTTGGAACCCGTAAATGGTCAGAATTGGCCGAGACGAACAGGTATTGTTGTTGAGTTTTGGTTGCAGGTAAACACACGAGGACATGTGCATAGCAGGATGGCCGTATCGGATCCAGTCATTAGTACGGACACGAAACGAATCACAAGCGCACCACTGGCGACATCAAGAGAGATCTAAGTACACCAAAAAAGGCGCGCTTCTACAGAGTCGTGATGTTTTAAGGCCAAGGCGAGGAGGACATTCAGCCTCTGGTCACATTGGAGTCAAGACGTCGCGGAACTGTTCTCGATTCGTGGTGCTCAGTTATTGTGTTAGTTGTAATTTGTGATCATTTTGTTAATTGGGGATTTTAATAAACGCCGTCGTACCCAGTGTGTGTATAATTTAGCTAGTGTGATTCATTTGATAGTAAATTATAATGTGATCTGAACTGCAAACTGTTTTTCTATTGCACATTAACCAACACTACCCACACTACACCCACAGAAGTTAAAATGTCGCTGATGATAACGAAAGTCACATACCCGTCTCCCACTCAACATTCGAACATTCGGTGTCACTATAAAAACTTTGTGTGCTGTGATCATAATATAAGATCAACCTAATCACATCCTGCACTTATAATTCGCTCAAAGTCAAATGGAGGAAACTGTTGTATTTGGTACATTTTCATTATGATACATTATATTTATTGTGTTTTTAGAAAGTATCTGAAAATAATTGTACTGTTGATTTTACCATTAAATATGCAAGCTGTGACTAGTGATGTAAAGTTTAAACTCAGGCTATTGATATAAGCGCCTGGGCAAAAATACATAGCAAAGTGTAAGCTTTGTAGATACATAAAAATGTTAGGCGTTGTAAACCTTAACCTTTCAAAGTATGAGCAAATTGAGTACATATTGGGTACGACCGTAATATAAACTGATAAATGGACAACAGGTGATGGGGTTGCTGGGAAGCATGGCGTTGTTTTTTTTTATGTATTTATATATATATTAGCTTCTGCCTGCAACTTCATTCGTGTGGAAGTCGTAAGACCACAGGCGGATTATCCCTAAGGCAAACTAGGCACGTGCCTAGGGGCGCGAGGTTACAAAGGGACGCACGCGCGGAAGCTTAAAAATTATGTAAGTTAGTATACACCTAATAACACAATATAAAAGATTCTTTAATTCTATAGAGACAGTGGCGGATCTAGGATTGACAGGATTGTCGTTTGGGAGCGGCTTGACCCCGCTGACGGTCAAGAGCGAGTCGGACTCGCGCACCGAGGATTCTGTATTGACTCCCTTAGCCGCCCTCCACCCCATGGATCCGCTACTGTATAGAGATGTACAGCTTCCAAAGCGTGTTCCGCCTTCTACACGTGTCCTGGCCTACATAATTATCCCTCCTAATATTATTAAAGTGTGTAAGTGTGTATCGGTATATCTTACTTCTTCTTGCAAAAACGACTGAACCGATTCTAATGAAACTTGGTGTACGGTGTACGTACATGGTTTTGTAAGATATGTTTTTTATGCAATAAGTTAGTTAGTAGGCTCGCGTATTTGCACTTTGATCGCGACCTACATTTGGAAGTGCATTGTCATACGGCGGAGCCTAGATGATGCATTTTTGTACATAATTTAATGAGTGTTCAATTAGACGTGATTTGAGTCGGACAGCTTGTTTATTAAGATTCATTCCCGTTGAGCATTCATTGACATACTTTGCATTTTATTGACATTCTCTGCATTTTGCATTCACATTGACGTTAATGTTTGGTTAATACGCCGTACACTTGGTATGATAGCTAGAAACACAGACCCAGATTTACACATTTTATCCCGAAATTACGACGGGATGGGGCATCACGCGGGTGAAACCTCGTGGCGCAGCATTAGTTCTTACTTACCGTATAAGTACCGTTAAAATTTGTGATCAGTGACAGGTCATTATTGCCTTTTCAAAAATCATTGCTGATGGCCGATGGGGCCGAAAGGTTCTGAAGTGGCGTCCGTGTACCGGAAGACGTAGCGTTGGGAGGCCTCCTACAAGATGAACCTTGTGAATGAATCCGCTAGCTGCGGGAAGCACAGAACCGGTCGAAGTGCGGTGCTTGGGGGAGGTCTATGTCCAGTAGTGGACGTCGGCTGAAATAATGATGATGATGTGACTTACAATCTTATGATCATAAAAGCTTATCTACACAATTTTTTGCTTTATGCTCTCCTTCTGCATAAAAATATTCAATTATCAAATACGTTTTTCCATAAATGATCCGGGGATACCCGACGTAATTTTTTAAAAGCCGCTCTTTTTCACTCTCAGCTTTTAATAGAGAGACTTTTCATGAAGTATGTTTTGACCATTTTTTAACCCATCAATATGGTATTCTCTGTCAACGTGAAGTTGTCACAGAAATTGCATTGAAAAACAAGATGGCGGTGTTAGTTCCGATTTTGGCCACACGCCGAGACACCCTTGTACTTTTGTATTCTGATAAACCACGGGTGCACTCTGAATACTGACAATGTCGCATCTAGCTGTTTTATCATATTTGATAACAAATGGCATACCATCATCATTTCAAAAAACCTAATGCCGTAGCCATGACGATGACCATGATTTGTATGACTTTTAATTAATTTAAAAGTAGTTTACCTCTAAAAAAAACGTCCCATCCAATCAACACATTGGTGGAAATTGCAGCAAATTATATAACTTTAAGTAGTATAATAGCGGCTTAAGAGTCCAAGAAGCAGTTTTAAGTTGCGTTTGCTTCCCATAACGTCTGTAGCTACAAAAATAACTAAGAGTGGCAGTAATGGAACCAAATACTACTACTACCCGTGCCTTTATAATAAGTCATTCTAGAGCCTATTTATAACTTATGTCAGTAAAAGAGAATTAAAAAGGGCATTTGGTCACTGAAAGCTACTTATGGTATTCTTTTGTAACTGTTAAGCGCCGCTTAGCTACACAAAATAATTAATTGTAACCTAGTTAAAATAACCACTGTTATTCTACTTAAAGTTCTGGTAATAGAGGTAATAAGAACTCTTACACAGATTTAAGTTCCAGTAAATCAATAAATATTATTAAAGCATGCTTTGAACTTTAGAAATCGGAGCAATACTCCGTTGAGTAATATAATAGAGTAAACCTACACCGTTGAAAAGCCTAAATGAAATCGATTTTTGGTCACCGTCTCTGCGTAACCATATTTTATAGAAGCCCAAATGATAAGTCAAGTTTCATAAATAAGGGTGAGGGTTCCGCAGGTAGATTTTATTCAACTAATGATGATGATGAGAGGTGAGTGGTATATATAATAAGACTCATGAAATCATAAGATAAATTATATTTTGGCACTTTTTTATCCTTCTGAATCATTTATTTATTTATTAATAAATTATCATAAATAAATCCAAATATTCAATAAACTAAATCATGTACACTATTTTATAATAAAACACTAGTTCTTACACATAATATCAGTAATTTTCAGGAATTCAGCGGAGATAAGCCCAAATGATAAGCCAAGTTTCATTAATACTGGTGATTTGCGAATATAACATTTTGATTATTTGCAATTTTCACAACACTGTCTGAATTTTGAATCACTTGCGATACACTTTCTTTAACTGCAGCTACTTCCGGTGTAAAACTTGTATCTAAGTATACTGCTCCATTGTCAGTATACAAGTAAACAGATTTAGAATTTTGCATTGTTGGAGCAGAAACAACTGTAACTTGCACAAAAAACGACTGTTATAACACTGTAATCTATTTAATATTAACCACTTGTATTCCTCTGCAGAAACACTCTTTATAACCCGATGCCATAGTGAAGGTAGGTATAGGAAAGCCCCCACTAAACACAAACTCACACCATTTATTGAACTACTCTAACAAGGCTTACAATGGACAACGATTCTAAGAGGGATACAAAGAGTCCTAGTCCTGACGGACAAACACCAAAGATTAGGATTCTTAATTACCAGATTTATTTAGATTTAATTATAATTTACCCTATAGAAGTGCATCTATCCACTTACGCCTTAACTATTAAAAATGGTAAACCAAAATGAACGGAAAAAATATAACTACCTAAGAATCAAGCTGTTATTAATAATGTAGGTATATTAGACTTACTGCGTCACTTGGTTTCACTCGCGTGTAAGTTTTACCGGGATGAAAAGTGTCCTATGTCTTTTTCCAGTACCTAAAATACATACATACCAAATATCAAAATCAGTTTAATCATTTTTGAGTGATTGAGTTTGAGTAACAAACATCTATCCATCATTATTAGCAGGTAGAAGGATTTTCAGATATTAAGAGTTGGATGTTACTTACTTGAATTAGGGATTTAATTTCATCAATCACACGTTTCGGATCTCCAAACCAAATGAAACATAAAGCACAGCGTAAGCCTGCAAAACATATCACATTAGGTAGTACTTATGCCTGAAAAAAGGGCAAAATTGCAGCCCTTTTTATGATTCCAACTGCCACTAAAGAAATAAAAAATACTAGGAGCTTTAGAAGAGTTAAAATAAGCGCCTTAACCCACATAATAGAAGTTTTGGGGTGAAACCTACGGCCTAAAGCTACACTGCGTGAAAGCCATCTTTTCAAAGATTTTTTTCTTTTTATTTGTAAGATTTAGAGATTACCCGATGCATTTCAGCGAAAATATCTACATTTTTTCACTTATACAAACGACTTATTGCAGATAGCATACTTTCAAAACATATTAAATAAAAAACATTGTTTCTTTAGAAAAAACCGGCCAAGTGCGTGTCGGACTACGCACAATGAAGGGTTCCATAGTTGAGATGAATTTATTTATCCCAAGAACAAACTTAACATTGTAGTTGAAAAACATGTTCTGTATGAAGGGGGTTTCGGGAGCGATAAATCGATCTAGCTAGGTTTCATTTTTAGAAAACGTCGTTAAAAAAGAAAAATGGTCATGATATTTTTCTTAATTCAAGTAACAAGGACTCACTGTGTTAGTAAACTTATGAACTATGTTAGCTTATTTTACCAGGTCACTCAGAAAGTTTTGCGACTAACAGTTTTTGTCTATGGGATACAGGCTGGTTTTGATGTCAATAAAAAATATGACTATTTTTTTATTTTTTTACGAGCAAAATCAAAATAATATTGTCTTTCTGAAAAGTGGATTTACAACGAGAAAATTTTCACGCGATAGTTTGGTACGATTTCAAATGTTGACTAAAACAAGAAGAAAAGTATCAAAAAAAAAAAAAATTGGTGTTCATAGCAAAAAAGCTTGAGAGACTGTTATCCGCTGGTTCAACGAATTTATGCGTGGTCGAGTAATTTTGGCGGACGAAGAAAGAAGTGGCCACCCTATGACGGCTGTTACATAACAAAACGTGCTGGCTGTGAACATTTAATTCAAGAGAATAGGCGAATTACACATGAAAAGGTGCAGCATATACTGCAGATTTTATTGGGAAGTGTGCATGAAATTCTACACGGGCATCTTCGGGTAAGAAAGATAGTTTCAAGCTGGTACCGCAAAATCTAACGCAGGCTCAGAAGGAGGTTCGGATAGAATGGTGCCGAGACATGATAGCAAAATTTGAAGCAGGCTCGTCTCGGCGCGTTTAACATATCATTACGGGTGATGAATCTTGGATTTATCAGTATGATCCAGAAATGAAGCGTCAGTCGACCTTGTGGCTGTTTCAAAATGAACCAACGCCTACCCAAGTGAGGCGCGCCAGAAGTGTAGGCAAAACTTTGATCGCAAGTTTTTTTTCTTTGACGGTTTATCTGGTGTCAGTACCCTTACGAGATCAAAGCAGCATCAATGCTAAATAGTATGTTACCAAATGTTTACCAGAAGTTTTAACTGCTGCAAGCAGCAAGCGACCGAACACTGGCCTCCGTGGGACACTGCTTCACCACGATAACGCGCTGGCTCACTCGGCGCTCAAAACAAGGGACTTTCTGGACAGCACACCGGTCAAATTTATGGATCATCCTTCTTACAGTCCCGATTTGGCTCCGTGCGACTTTTTCTTGTTCCCCAAAATAAAAAATCAACTCAAAGGAAAACAGTTTTGATTGAAGAGGTATCTGATGCGGACTGGAAAATACGTTATGAAAATTGGTTTATACGTATGAAACTGTGTACAGACGCAAATGGAGAGTTCTTTGAAAAGATATAATAAAAAAATATATAACCAGTAGTATATTTTTTTCTAGTATTGCAAAACTTACTGAGTGCCCCACGTAATCTAGTTTAAATTTATTTCACCCCATGGGAGATGGCACTGCAGTGTACATGCAATCCAGCCTGCTAGTGATCATTTTTAGGATATTTTTGGAGCTGGCCTGCACTCTGCGCCACAGGGATGCACACCTCATTCGGATCGTTGCGTAAAAGCAATTAATATGTGTGTCCGCGAACATTCCCGATGCGCTACAAAAACGTGGCAGACCCACCAATAGGTACCATGAAAGCGTTGTTTAATTGGACATGAAGGGTGTTGCACGACCTTTGGGTAAATCTAGCCCATAGGCTGCACGTGTAAAACGTTGTACAATAAGCTCGAAACAGAGTAATTTTTAAGTGAGCAGCGTGCAAACCTGCGAGCCAGCATGTTTGCCCTTACCGACAACGCCCTTTGCTCCCGCTAATATCGAGTCCGTCATTGAGGTCAGGGGTCAATATATGACCAAGATATTTAAACTTAAATACTATTTGTAGTGGAGTCCCATTGAGTAATACAGGTGGTACACAACCCGGTCTACCCCCAGCCTCAAAGACCATGATCTCGACTTATTGGAATTATACATCAAACCATATTATGTTTTGGCATACTGCTCACATTTGACGACCAACTTTCTGAGACCACAGATTGACGCGCTCAGAAGCACCATATCGTCTGCATAGCTAATATTATTTACACAAATACCATCTGTATAGCAACCCACTCTGGTGCTGTTGAGCTCGCCAATCAGCTCGCTTGAAAAGCGTGGGTGAGCTCAACCGTCCCTGCCTCACCCCGCATTCCAACCTGTATGGCCTGGAACAAGTTCCAGCCCATCATACACTATTGATCTTGTTACCATACCAATATTTAAAGATGTTTATAAGCTCCGTTGGCAACCTATCCTTCTCCATCTTTCTCTGCAATACATCATAAGCAACCAGATCAAATGCCTTGAGTAAGTCGAGGAAGCTAGCATAAATCGGCGTCCCACGCTGTGTATGTGACAGCATGCTTAGGACACAACACTGCACTTTCTGTTGACAAACCACGCCGAAACCCGAATTGGTTGTCATGAACATTTACAGTTTTATTTTTTAGTTGTGTATTAAGCAGACTATCAAACACTTTTGATATTTTTTTTTTATATTATAGTAGCTAGAGAGATGGGCCTATTGGATACCGAGTGACGAAATGTAAGTTTGCGCGCACAATATACAGAAATGTACCATGTTATTTTAAGACCATAGACTTCTTATAGATTTTCCTGTAATCTATGAGTAAAGAGCCATACTATGTATTTTTTTCAAAAATTTTGGTCCAGTAGTTTCGGAGATAAGGGGGGGAATGGTCAATTTTCATTGAATTTCTTAAATATCTTTAAAATTCTTTACTTTAAAATGATATAAAAAATATATTTAAGATCCTCATAACAAGTCCTTTCATTTAATAGGTCACACGGTACTGTTAGCAAAACTTTTTTCTTAAATTTTCTTGTTTGCCCCCCAAAAGTGACCCCTATATTCAAAATTCATTTATTTACATTACACATTCGTATTTGGGTCACAGAAATACATATGTGTACCAAATTTCAACTTAATCAGTCCCTTAGATTCGGAGTAAATTGGCTGTGACAGACGGACAGACAGACAGACAGACAGACACACGAGTGATACTATAAGGGTTCCGTTTTTTCCTTTTGAGGTACGGAACGGACGAAGTATTCTGTCAATTGAATTAAAAAGTTGTCGATGCAATAAATTGACGGAGATCTGTACGTAGCCAAAATGGTAATGTCGTTGTTAATAGTAAGTAACAAAAAATTTGCTCCAAAAGAATCAGGTTCCTCCACAGCACACTTCATATCACTGGCGACATAAATCACAATTCCATCATTTTGATTTAGACTTTTCTTGGAAAAGTAGCATGAGTAATTATCTAAAAGTGGTGGTGATTTGTACTCACTCAACCAGTATTCAGTTAAAATGATTATATTGGGTTTAAATGTGAGCCTAGCCAAATAAACAATAAAACCATCCATATTTTTGTAGATACTGCGAATACTTTGTGAGATTACAGTCAATGCTTTAGAAGTAGACTTGATTAAATTGCCACATGTTTCCGGGTCACATTTATAAGATTTAGCCACCGACACATCATCAATGTCAATGTCTTGGTTGTTGTACCAATACCTAAAAATAGATGTAATTTCCGGACTGCAATCTATCTCAGTTTCGAGCTTGCGCCATAGTTTGTCATATGACACCAGGTCGAAAACTTTGAGAGATCGAGAAAGCATGCAAAAACTAGTGTTTTCCGATCACTATAATATTGAACAGTCTGCTTAAGACACATGATAGCACTTTTCGTTGACAAACCCGATCGAAATCCAAATTATGCGTCATGGAGCTTAATAAATCAATTTGGTATACATATGAATTTCTGTGACCCAAACACAGATGTGCAACGTAAATAAAAAAAAATCTGGGGTCACTTTTTGGAGGCAAATTGGAAAATTAAAAAAAAAGTGTTGCAAACTGTACCGTATGAATTTTGACATCATCATCATCATCATCAGCCTATAAATGTTCCCACTGCTGGGACACAGGCCTCCTCTCTGTGAGAGGGAGTGGGCCGTAATCCACCACGCGGGCCCAGTGCGGGTTGGTAGATGTCACATGTCTTCGAATTTTCGATTCTAGGACATGCCGGTTTCTTCACGATGTTTTCCTTCATCGTTTTGAGAGCAGTGGTGATGAAATAATTTACACAAAGTAAAGCGCCTGTCTGGGTTCGAACCTACGACCTACAACTCGTAAGTCGCGGCCGTTACCACTGGGCCACCACTCCTCTCCTCAATTTTGAAATACATACTTTAAAATATATTTTTTAAATACTGGAAAGCTTCTTTACTTAAGGATGATTAGTTACAGGAAAACCTATAAGAAGTCTATGGTCTTAAAATAACATTGTAAATCTCTCAACATTGTGCGTACAAACTTACATTAGCAGTTGGAATGTATGGGAGAACATGTTTTTCAATTACTACAATGTTAAGTTTGTTCTTGGCATAAAAAACGATAAAGATAACATATTTATTGAATGGAACCCTCACCACGCGAGTTCAACTCGCACTTTTCCGGTTTCTTATTAACTTGTATGCAAATAACGACGAAAATATTAGTTGATAAACAACTTTGAAAATACCATTATTATTGTATCTAAGGTTAAAAAAAAAAATTATAAATGACTTAAGACTTATGAATAGATTGAACACGTCAGGTTTACAAATCACTAGCGTCTGCCCGCGGCTTCGTCCGCGTGAAATTTCATCTCCCGACTCACCGCGTCGCATCGCATCGCCCGCGCTGTTACTTCGTTATCTCTTAGCGTTCTTTTTGACTTTTCTCTTTTTGCTCGGCTCCTAAGGGTCATAGCGTGATGTTACATAGCCCTTCCTTCCTCAAGAATTGGGCTTTGGATAGATGTAAAAATATTTTTTTCAAATCCGACTGGTAGTTCCGGAGATTTGTTTGTTAAATAGCATGCAAATATAAAATTTGTTTGTATGTAGGGGTACATACAAACAAATTTTACCTCTTTATAATATTATTATTAATTATATTATACGCCGGCGACGTCGGCGACTGCCGATGGCCTCGCGCCTCACGGGCCTCTCAAAATGTTTTACAAGTTATTGAAAGTTTAGTTATATTCGTATTTATTTTTTCGCACGGTCCTGGGGGGGCCCCCAAATCTTGAGAAGTATTTTTTCGTCAAATCTCAAACAAGGTCAAAATATGTTCAACAAAGAGACAGTCTGTTTGTAGTTGGAGGCCACCCTTTTTTTTTGGGTGGGAAATTATCCAATAACTTCTCCCGCTCTGGGCGGAGCGGGAGAGCGTGTCAGACTCTTACTGACTAAAACCCACCCGTGTTCCTTCAGTTGCCTGTATGTTGCCAGGGGCTACGATAACCCTTTCGGACAAACCCGCAACCCCGGCAGGCACCGGCCCTAGCGGACCCCTTCTGTTGTGCTGACATCTCTTTGAGGCACGCGTGGAACACAACGCTCCGTCGATCCGGGCCTGGTCCTTATCGGGCGGCGAGCTACCCATTGCTCACCGTCCGCAAGCCCGCCACAGTGGCCGGGAATCGGCCTGCGATTCCCGACGCCTAGGGCGTCTCCTGCGGCGGCTAGGGGCGTGAGGGCGCGAAATTTGCCTCTCCCTCACGCGTTCCGCCTCCTCCTTCGCGATGGAGGCCACCCTACGTATGCAAAATATAAACGTAGCATGCAAACATTTTCAAGCTCTCTTCGCTCGCTCTTCCATCGTACATTTTCTTCGTTTTCCAACTTTTCTACATCAGTCGACAAAATAACTCCTATTTCTGGTACATTTTCAGAAGCAAATTATACCTAGGTCTCTGAAACTGGGTGCTGAAACTTTCGAGCTCGCCACGCTCGCTCTTGCATCCTACTTCTCAAACTTTTCAGCCTTAGAAATAGCGGCTGATGTTAGTTACTACATAATCATGAAATAATTCAGTGATCCTAAAAGCCGAAAAGTTCGTCTATTTTAATTAATGTTTGTTTATGTAATTTTTGTCATCATTTGATTAGCATTAAAAGTCATATAGTCATACATTTGTGTATAATTCATGTGTGTTCAATTCATTCATTCGTGTTTTATTCATTCATTTTTTTGTGTATTATTTCAATCAATTTAACGTTTTTCGTTCGACTGGGAAATGAAAGAGGCCTCGTCAAAAAAGCTGATGTCGCCGTCGTCCAGGTTTGGTCTAGCGCCGCCACTGAGATGTACCGTACTCATTCTCCATCGAGGTCGGACAGAAGGGTTTGTCCCGACAGGCCTAGTCACAAGTAGTCCTCGTGCTGAGTAAAACCGCACGTTGTTCCTCCTATTACTTCTGGCCGGTACTGCTGGTGGGCGGTACTTCAGTTTTATAACCCTCACCCTCCGAATGGTTTCAGATCCGTCATACTCGTCCTATATATTAAACAGAAACGTACGTGTAATATAAAATTAAGGAGGACCTGAATTTATTCGCCCGAATCGGGTGAATCGACACCTTTAAATAATAATTAAAAAATTGAGATTCGCACGAAGACATTTGTAGGCGAATCGATTTCTCGAGTTGTGATTCGCCAACTAATAAATTAACTTCACACACTCTTCGACTAACATTTTTTATTGTATTTTTTTCCTGTTTAATATAATAGCTGATACAGATCTCGTTTATGCCGAGGAATTTGTTTCACTTTATTTAAATCAGGAACTATCCTAGAGTAACTTAGTGTTACATTGGATTTCATTAGAACATGTCGTGTGAATCATAGTTCTATAGTGACAGCAAAATGTTTACAAAATTGTTACTATTTGTTTTGTTTCGTAGTTCTTCAGCAGTTATATACGAGCTCAATGGTATGTGTCGATAATTACGTAGAAATTCTAAAATTTAGTTCGGTTCCCTATCCATTTGCATAAAATTTAAAGACCTAATATAACTTGGCATACTTTTGTTTGTCCTAATTATATTTTCACATAATATTATTTACGTGTCGGATCCGGTCATTAGTTAGGACACGAAACGAATCGCAAGCGCGCCATTGTCGACATCAAGTGTTCTACCCACACCAAATGCGCGCTTCTACAGAGTCGTGATGTTTGAAGCCCACGGCGAGGAGGGCATTCAACCTCTGGTCACATTTTAGTCAAGACGTCGCGGAACTGTTCTCGATTCGTGGTGCTCAGTTATTGTGTTAGTTGTAATTTGTGATCATTTTGTTAATGGGTGATTTTAATAAACGCCGTCGCACCCAGTGTATGTATAAATTAGCTAGTGTGATTAATTTGATAGTAAATTATAATGTGATCTGAACTGCAAACTGTTTTTCTATTGCGCATTAACCAACGCTACCTACACTACGCTCACAGTAGTTAAAATATCGCTGAAAATAACGAGAGTCACATACCCGTCTCCGACATCAGAAGTGGGATTCGTGTTGGTTCAGGCGCATAATGAAAACGTTGGAAATTACCGTTGGCGTGCCGTGTTTTGAACATTAAAATAAAAACATGCAAGCGTTTATGCGTGATCATGGTGCGCGACAGCCAAGCCAAGCCGATTGACAGCAGAGGAAGATATATATGACGTCTTCAGTATCGAGCCAAGCAGCCCCGCAGCCGTCAGTGAAGCCCTTCGTGTGCTTCACATGTGGGAAACCAGGACACATCGGGAACCGGTGCACGAACAGTGGCAGCCAGTCGGATGCTGGAGTACGTGTTGCAAGCAGTGAACGGCGAGTGGAAGTCGTTGCACAACTACCCTCAGGCACGTTAAAATAAAAAGGTGAGCTGTATTGTTTTATTAACGATTTTGGTGTTGAATGCTCGTTAGTAAAGAAGAGTTGTGTAGCCAAATTAAGTGGCAAACGAGTTAATAACGTTGTTGCGTTGACTGGTATTGGTCAAACACGTGTATTCAGCTTAGAACCAATCTTATGTAGTGTAACGATTAGCGAACACCAATTTGAGGTTTTTGTGTTTTATTTGTTTTGACTTTGGGATGTACTACCCGACACTTACTTGCAAAAGTTGCAAAGTAATTAATTATTAAATACAAAAAAAAAAAAAATACAAAAAAAAAAAAAAGTTTGGGATTTCGTGTTATTAGAAAACAAAGAGCGTAATTCAATTAAGCTTGACGTGAAGTAGAGGGCCAAGGGCCAAGGGCCAAGGGCCAAGGGCCGAGGGCCAAGGGCCAAGGGCCAAGGGCCAAGGGCCGAGGGCCAAGGGCCAAGGGCCAAGGGCCAAGGGCCAAGGGCCAAGGGCCGAGGGCCTATTGAGAATTTTGAAAAAGACGGAATAATGAAAATAGAGTCGAATTGAATTGTGCGTGTGAGATACACGGGTTCTCGATTCGTTGGGTCGGAGACCGTACCAGAGTATCGTGTACGCGGTACGCGGTAGCTCTGGGTAGTATGGTCGGGTCTAGCCTTGTAGCCAAAACCGTAGGAGACCGTACCAGAGTATAATATACATGGTACGCTATAGCTCTGGGTAGTATGGTCGGGTCTAGCCTTGTAGCCAAGACCATAGAGTCAAGAACGACTCGGCATTCCTTGGGGAAGTGCGTATGTGATTGTTGACCGCGAATGAGATACCTGGGGCTTTGTTAATTGGTTAATGACTTTGGGTCAATTCTTAAATTATCAGTATACTTCATCCTCAGTAGTACCTGGACTCTGATCGATTGTCATGTTACTTTTTTAATTGTTATCCCTGCCTACAATTTGACTTTTTGAAGATAGTAGAATGATGTTAGAAATGGGATGTTAGTTAAATAAACAAACTTTACAGAAGTTCACGTTTACGTTTGGTGAAGAAAGATGCCAGTAGGTTATGTACCAGTCGTAGTAGATGGTGATCACAGTGGTGATGAGCAAACCTAAGTTATGGGAACCACGCGAGTAGGGTTCTCTAAAGGCCATATTGTATGGGACCGTGCCAGTAGTTACTAGCGGAGGTCGGGGTCTGGAGAGACCATAGTTTGAATCCATGCGCTGGATAAGTGAGAGGAATGCGATTGTTAGTCGGCTGGAGAGCCATGGCGTTGGAGTGGTTTACTCGTGTGTGGGTTTCTAAGGCTCTTAGTGAAAAGACGATTGTTAATGTGGAAAACGATGGTACCTGGCTCTGGTTGATGATTTTTGCCATAATTAGTCGAAAGTTTGTTGAGTTCATTGAGAAGTAGGAGTATTGTTTTGTAAAGTGTTGAGGATTAAAGTTTCCTTATCTCAAAAGTTGGAACCCGTAAATGGACAGAATTGGCCGAGTCGAACAGACACTGTTGTTGAGTTTTGGTTGCAGGTAAACACACGAGGACGTTTGCATAGCAGGATGGCCGTGTCGGATCCGGTCATTAGTACGGACACGAAACGAATCGCAAGTGCGCCCAAGTGTTCTACCCACACCAAATGCGCGCTTCTACAGAGTTGTGATGTTTTAAGCCCACGGCGAGGAGGACATTCAACCTCTGGTCGCATTAAAGTCAAGACGTCGCGGAATTGTGCTCAGTTATTATGTTAGTTGTAATTTGTGATCATTTTGTTATTTGGTGATTTTAATAAACGCCGTCACACCCAGTGTGTGTAAAAATTAGCTAGTGTGATTCATTTGATAGTAAATTACAATGTGATCTGAACTGCAAACTGTTTTTCTATTGGGCATTAACCAACACTACCCACACTACGCTCACAGTATTAAAATATCGCTGATAATAATGAAAGTCACATACCCGTCTCCTACATACGCATAACAGCTTACGCATAATTTTTACGCATAATTTCTCTAATCATAATAATGATTAAGCATAACATTCTAAAGCATAACATTCACAAGCATAAGTTTTTTTCGCTGTAAGAAACATGCAAACAAGCATATAACAAGCATGCAGCAAGCATGCAACATGTAAACAAGTATACACCAGGCATGTAAGCAAGCATGCAGTATGCAGCAGGCATGGTTTCTGTCACAGCTCTGGTGCTGCGGGCCTCCGGCGGCCCCACGCGTGCTAATCGTCGCAGACGGCTTTTGCTCACCACTCTTAAGCCCGCGGGCTGCCTCGCACCTACGCGCCTACGCGATTTTAAATTACCCTCTAGGGGTAGGGCAGACAAGACTACGTGGAGTCGGTTTTGCAGCGATTCGGTTCTGTCACTAACTTTTGTAGCACAACATAATGATTTTTACCGACTTCAAAAAAAGGAAGGTTATCAATTCGACACGTATGTATGTAATATTATTAGAACTGCAATATATTCACATATGATAATCTATTAGGGCTTCCAAACAATTTTTTTTTTTATAAGTGTATGTATGTATGTTTGTATGTATGTTTATATGTATGTATGTACAGTACCGACCAAAAGTCCATAAGCAATCTCACAAAGCAATAGACTGACGCTTCGGTTTGACTTACGACCTTCTTCTATAAGTTGTTACAATACTGTAGACACGCACATTACACACACACACTCACTTTGTCTGCAACCAATGACTAGTTCGATAATCATCATTCGTTTTTAGTTTCATTCGTCTTGTTCACATAAATATTAAAGTATAGCAGGTAGACCACAAAAAACTTAGTAAATTATTTCGATTTCTGTGGGGTAGATGCAGTTTGTTACGAGTATTCAATTAATAGAACTTTGTTGGTTCGTGCATAATATTGGTGACGAGTATTTAGCGCAGTGTTGTGGTTATTATTATCAAAAAGCAGGCATAAAATATATTGAAGAGATCAGATCAGATCAGAGAATATTATTGCGCTGCGTAAAAGTGAAGTGAATATCTAATGAAACCGGACTAAGTGTGAGTGTTATCATTTATATATTTCATATTTTACTAAACATAAATCTTAATCAAGGGTATTGTTGAGACAGAAGATGCCTTTAAAGTTTTAAATTCATTCAAATTCAAATTCTTTATTGCGAACTAAGTGTACAACATTTTGAAGATGTTAACAATAGGTAGGTTCTTAGAACTTAGTTGCCTGTTAAGGCATTGCAATTCAATTAGTGAATAATAAATAATTAGATATTATGTGTAATAAAAACAATGTTTTTCTTTGTTCTAGAGAAATACTGTGAGGGTTAAGAGATATGAGGAAGGAGCTTATTATCGAGTAGCAGCGACGTCAAATGGTGAATGAAACAAATGGTTTCATACCAACGAGATATTTTGAAAACACGTCATTATGAACCGTTCGCCGTGCACTCTGAAGGCTTGCATCACTGAAGACCAGCTAGAAAACCGTTTTTGACCTTAAAATACCAACTTAATAAACAACAGATTCGTTTTTGCATGAATTTATGGTAACGAATTTTTTAAGCACGTTTCAATATTTGTCGTATTTCTTGCAGATAGACCGAAATTGTTTAATATTATTTTAGTAATATTATTATTTTAGGATTAAAATTTGAGGTTTAGTTTCAATCTTCTTTTCGTAAAGAAAATGAATACTTAAGCTATAACCTCAATACCAACCAATAGATTTTTTTACATTTTAAGTAGTCTAATATTCTTATTTATTGCTTAATTACTTCGACCATGATCAAAGCTTTATATTTATGGTGAAAAAAATCCATTTAAAATTTAAGACATTTCAAAATTTAAATATGTCAAAATAATACAAATTGCTTCTAAGTTTCTAGACATCTATTTCACATATTATTCAGGTGAAGTAATGATAAATAATTGTAGCAGTTTGATAACTATACTTAAGTAAAATAAACATAACGAATAAATATTATTTATTTTTTATTATAACATATCACGCATTTTTTATTCTAAACCCTTTATTGCAATAACAACATTAATAAATAGGCAGGAATATTTAAAAATATTATTATTGCAAACAAAAATAATAATATTTCCAAAAACAGCGCTGTGATTTACGAGATTAGAACCATAGCCATCTTGAATCTAAGACCAACGCTTAACGCCTTCTGCTATCTGCACTTATAATATACTTTCGAATTTTAGCAATGCGATACACTGGCCAAGGTCACGCGTATGATGCGTGCTAACAAAAGTGATGGAAATAAAAGTGCGGCGCCCGCGACGTGACGATACGACAGTGTGTAGTGCAAAACTGCGTTCTCTGTGGTGTGTGTACGGCACTCACACCACAGACGTCCGACTGTTTACACATGCAAATGTACTGACTACACCGCGTGTTCACAGCAATACGACTCTTAGCGTGCTTATGCACTTTTGAGCGCTTGTCCACGCATTTCTCCAAAACTATTAATCAAATTGTGACCATTTTTTGTTGGCTTACATTTACTTCAACTTAGGGAACAGTGCAAGTTTCATCAAAATCGGTTCAGTAGTTTTCAAGATATGGACATTATACGTGTAAGTGAGACGGCCTGGCTTGTTGATACGAGCTACGGGTGCTGTGTCAAAGGAAAACATCTCTAAACCTTGGTCAAATTCTGTTGCACGTAAAAAAAAACAAAAAAAATAATAATGGCCGAAACCAAACTGGCCTCACGGTACAAATCCGCGGCGAGAACTAAAAAATAATAGTAAGATTGTTACACAATGGCAAACTAGATGGAGTTGAGACTAAATTGCTACGTAAACGCAGCATTTTTATTATTTCTTTTCCAATAGTGAGTAAGCGTGTCATAAAATTCAAAAAATTCAAAAATCAAAATATTTTATTTCACATAAACGTACGTACTCATGAAACGTTAGAAGCTAGGTGCACGGTTTCAATTGGTCGCTTCCTATAGAGAAGAGCCAGCAAGAAACTTATAAGTACTCTTATCATAAAGGGCAGATTCTTTATTTTCAGAGGGATTCCCGATTACTCGAAGACGGCTGGACCGATTTGAATTTTTTTTTTGTTTGAGAGGGTATACTTTTAAGTTGGTCCCATTGGCATTTGGTGACGATCTGATGATGGGATCTTGGAGAAATCGAGGGAACTCTTCAAATATTATAAGCACATCTATAGCGATTTGGGTATTTTTGAAGAACAGTTGACATTAGGCTATTGTAACTTAGATAAATTACAAACCAACCCACTAAAAGAGAAAAAAAACGTTTTTACAAAAAATTTGAGATACTTAGGTCAACCAATATAGGTACGGCATGGTATGGAGTACTTAAAAAAGAGTATTCTATTCTACAGGTCAGCGGTTTTCATACGATAACCGTTTCACAACCTCCTGAAAAGTTATTGTAAACTTATCTAGCAGAATATTCCATGCAAATTACATTTAGATGTGGCTGTTGTTGTAGTTAGCAAACAAGAGGACATTGCTGCCCGTCATCTACTGTACTTAGGTATAGTACCATAAAGATGACCAAAGAATTTCAATAGTATTACTAAGTTACGACAAAGTAAACTTTTACGACAGCCACGGGAGCGGAAGGTGTGACCAACAGTTGAAGTTGAAGTTTGTTGACATTTGAATCTACTACACTGACGAACATTTTGGATGATGTTATTCATGCTTTGTATCTCTAAGATCAATAAACGTAGAAAAAGCAAAAGGAGTATGTACGGAACGTAGTACGAGACAAACTATAGGTTTTACGTATTTATGTATGATTTACAACAATGTCTTCATTTTGTAGATGCGGACTACGCTCTCATGCCTCCGATGTTCCAATTGGACGACTACGACGAATGTCTCCAAGATCCTGAGGGGCTGTACTGCACTGCAGACTTAGCCATGGTCTCAGATAAACCTAGCCCGCTCTTGACTATGATGCAGGTGTGTTTTGAGTCTCTTCTATCATCTTTGCCTACCCTAGGAACTTCTGTGCTATCACCATCATCATTTCAGTCAAAAGACGTCCACTGCTGGTCACATTAGCCTCTATTAAGCGTCCCCACATTGATTAGTTCTAAGCATTCAGCGGATTTCTGTGACATTCACCATTCTTTGTTATGATTTGCTCAAGTATATTGTTTGACTAAACCTATTTTAAATGAAAATTGAAACTTAAACAGTATGAAATAATTGTACGTAGCTGTAAATTTGTTAAACGAAATCAAGTCATATTTTCAAACACTACTACCTACCCGCATATAAACCCCATACTTAGTTTTGTTCAATCACCTTCAGTTTTCATAAAATATCGACTTACTCGATTACGCGAATTTTGCTTACCGACGTGTGTTTCCGAATAAATTAACGAAAAAATAATGAAATTAAAACAGTTTTTTTTTAGATTAGTGTTATACATCATACTAAGATGCCGAGAGTGTGTGTAAACCATCCTGATAACTTCTGTTATATTTGCGGTCAACTTACTATTAAAAGTCAACGTCGTAGTTTGACACAATTAGTTAACAACTGTTATTTTAATTATTTTGGTTTTCCGGCGCAAAATTTGGACAAAACCTGGACTCCTAGTGTTTGCTGTGCACAGTGTGTCACTTTATATACGAAGTTTTGTTGTTTTTTCTGTGAGTGGGATAGTCGAGACAAAAAAATCACAATGTCAAAAAAGAGTGGCCTAAGCGAGACGCTCTTATACGAGGTCAACGAAATGTTCTTCACACTGCTTTAATAAATCCTGAAGATGTGTTGCTACCTCCATTGCATTTCAAACTCGGACTAATGAAAAATTTTGTCAAAGCTATGGATAAAAATGGAGATGGTTTTTGGTACCTGAAACAAAAATTCCCAAAAATCTGTGATGCCAAAATAAAAGAAGGAATATTTGTAGGGCCACAAATAAGAAACCTACTGGCTGATGAAGAGTTTTTGGCGTTTAGGTATGGAGGAATGAAACACCAGATGATATGTAATGATAATAATTTTATTAAACACTAAAAGTCTACCTATGTACAAAATTAGATGGGTTGAGTAGTATATAGGTTCAAACCACAATTAATAATTATCCACCAATAGCGACGAAGTAAAAAATACTCACAAATATATCGGTTTAGTTGAACGGCCGAAGTTATAAATATAAGTCGCACACAGCTGAGCGCCTTCTCCTGGCTGGAGGCTCTAAGTGTAGAAGCTTATGGCACCCACAGGAAAATCCGGTTAAGCAGCCAAGACCTTAGTGGTCAGTACTGTGAGATGCCCTATAAAAAAAAAAAATAAAAGAAAAGCTGAGCGCCAGCGCCAGTGTTATGTCGTGAGGCGCGCGCGCAAGACATGCGCGCTGCCACAGTGCTCCCCCTCAAGCAAAGCGTACCGGTGGCTTGATGACTCGGCCGGACCGCGATGTTTTTATGCTATCTGAGCTTGTAGGAACATTCCGTACGGTGGTGTCTGCTTTGCATGCGGTGAAAGCTGGCTTCAGGCGATCAATTGATATTACTGCTTGTCTTTTAAGTAGTTGTAGGGTGAACGTTTTGCTATTTCTGCGTAATACCGTGTATGGGCCATCGTATGGAGGCTGTAATGGTTTCTTCACTGCATCGACGCGCACGTACACTTGCTTACACGTTTGTAGGTTGCGGTGTACAAACACAGGGCGATTAGTGTTATGCGACTGTGCGTGTACCGGACGAATATTGTTGATTGACGTTCTCAGTTTTTCGACGTAATTATAGTCCATGGTTTCTGCTGGTGACGTCACGAAGAAATCACCCGGTAGCCGTAGATTTTGACCGTACGTAAGTTCAGCTGCGCTTACATCTGTCGGTTCTGATTGCAGTATGCAGTCCCAGCAATACAGTGGGTAATTCTTCAATCCAACTTTGTTTACTGAGACGAGCAGTGAGAGCTGTCTTCATACAACGATGCCAACGTTCTATCATACCGTTGCTCTGGGGGTGATACGGCATTGTTCGTAGCTTCTTGATTCCAAATAGTCTTGTGAGCGCGTTGCATAGGTGGCTTTCAAACTGTCGGCCTTGATCTGTTGTCATCCTAGCTGGACAGCCAAATCTTGCAATCCACCCTTCATATATCGTCTTGGCAACGGTCTCAGCAGTCATGTCACACACAGCGTGTGCTTCAGGGCCAGCGTGTAGCACGGTCGATCATTGTGATGACGTAACGATGACCATTAGGCGATGTTAGTAGGGGTCCGACGATATCTACGTGTACGTGTTCGAAGCGATGTGACTGTTCGAACGTAGCTATGGCACTTGTTGTATGCCGTTGGATTTTGGACCGTTGACAGGCGACGCAAGTTTGAACCCATGTTTTGACGTCTGTATTCATGGAGCAGTGGTGGCCCAGTGGTAACGGCCGCGACTTACGAGTTGTAGGTCGTAGGTTCGAACCCAGACAGGCGCTTTACTTTGTGTAAATTATTTCATCACCACTGCTCTCAAAACGATGAAGGCAAACATCGTGAGGAAACCGGCATATCCTAGAACCGAAAATTCGAAGACATGTGACATCTACCAACCCGCACTGGGCCCGCGTGGTGGATTACGGCCCACTCCCTCTCACAGAGAGGAGGCCTGTGTCCCAGCAGTGGGAACATTATAGGCTGATGATGATGATGATTCATGGATGGCCAAAAGTATCTTCTCTGCATTAACTTCCTCGTAGTTCGTATACCGGGGTGGCTGAGTCCGTGGATGGCGTTGAATGCGATAATACGGAACTCTTGAGGTATCCCATTCCATTACATTTAACTTTCATTAAAGTCATTTTTCTCTATCAGTGTTATTATTAAAAATTGATTATGTGTATATTAAGCCGGGTCTCCTGCGCATGTTTTTCGAAACATTACACAAAAACGCTTACACATAAACATTTATTTTCCAACAAAGCATACACAAATGTGTATGGCCACGCCTCTTTGTTGCGATGTTTTTGTGTAAAAACACGCGCAGGAGACCCAGCTTTATACAATTAGGCGTAAACAATAACAATCATCAAGTTTATAAGCACTAAAAAGTTTTGATCTCTAACTCCAAGATCAAGAAGTAATTTTATTGCATTGCTGCAAACAATATGTTTACTTCCATATGCATTTAACATATGGAAGTACACACAATAAGCGTATTTATTAAAAAAAATATGTTCACGCACCAAACAATGTTCATACCATGTTTAGGTAATAAATTTTAAGACAAAGTACGCTAAAGAAAAATAATTGCTGTATGTGCCAACCTAGCTATATTAACGTTCCCATTTGAGATAATCTTCACTTTTGCGTACGTTTTATGTATGTTTTTTATTACAGGAATATTCTGCACATTTCCCTACACACTACAATCATACGCTTGTACGTCGCGGTATTTGCATCACTAAAACATGCAAAAAATTCTACGAAGCTTCAGAAGGGGACCTAGGATTAGCCCTTGAGGCTTGTGCCAACGAAACCTTTTATAACAATTACAAGCTAAAAGCAAGAGTGTCAAATTACTTTGCTTGTTCCAAACGCGAAAAGAACCAACCAATAGATTATGTGGATATAGCTGTAAGTGTGGTCTGTGTCGCAATATTGGTCACAAACATTGTCGCAAGCATTTGCGATTACTTTTTTGAAAAAGGAAAAGATTGTGGAGGTTTGTTTTTTTGTAAATGTTATATTTAATTTTCAAAATCAGCCCATTAACGTTCGCAATCCAATTTTGACATATGTTGGGGTCGGCTTCCAGTCTAACAGCTCTGCAGCTCAATATCAGTATTCAGCAGCTAATAGCGATGCAGCTCAATATCAGTATTTTACATGGAGTGACTGCCTATCTGATATTCACAACCCAGTTACTGGGTAACACGATACCCCTTGATAAGACTGGTTGTGAGAATTTCGGGCTTCTGACTTCCCATAACGACTGTCAAAGATCCACGAATGACAGCCGGAACCAACTGCTTAACGTGTTTTCCGAGGCACGGAGGGGTCTTGGTATGTAAAGATGGTCACCCATCTACGGACCAACCGCGTCAAACGTAGCTTAACCTAATTGATCAACCCGTGTGGCTGTTAATACTTTAGCCACAAGCCAAGTAAATAGATAAATTTAATTTTTTATTTTCAAGTATTTATATTTTTAAGATGAAGATGTCGCGAGACGACCTAGACGCGTACCGTAAGGGTTAGATAGAGGTGGCCCTGGAAAAGGATGCATGGAAGGATTTGGGGGAGGCCTTTGCTCAGCAGTGGGACAGTGTAGAATAATATTTTTTTTTTAATTGTCAAATCATTATCATTTTCAGGTCTCAGGTTTCTGTATTGTTTCTCAATATTTCATAATTGGGACAAACTGATGACGCCTCCAGCAGATGGTAGAGAACCTCGTTTGCAAGGATTGAGAGGACTTCATGGTATCAGGTACTGTTTATTAACATCATTAACTGTACCTAATCTATATCTGTCATGTGACCGCGTTATTCTTCTAAACTAATTCTGATATGGATTTAACCATCATTTAGATAATTTATTCCGAAAGATTTACGTGTGTAATTGTATAGTATTAAACTTACGTATAATAATGAAATCTCGATGTTTTGTCAAGTCTTAAAAATCGTGCGAAGCAGGGGCGGATCTCTAGTAGAAGTATACTTTGCTTGCCTACCTAAGTCAATATGTATTTCGTCACAGTATTACGAAACAAATGTACTATACTGCGAACTTGCGAAATATTAGCACAAAAATATTATTGAATTTATGCTTGTTAAGAATAATGCCAAATTGTAATCAATTTTATTTATTTGTTGCAGGACTTTGAATATGGTTCTTGTCATTGCGGGACATTCAATTGTAATCTGCGTCTTCATTGTTGAAAACTCTGTATTTATAGAAAACGTAAGTTACACTTTACCAAATATCTGGAAGAAATTAATAAATTCAAAGACCTTTTCACTGAGCAATTTTTACTTTGGATTAACTAAAAAAAATATATAAATTTAGGCAAACTTTTTTTTTTGTTTTGATTTGCCATCATTCAACTATGAGCAGATGTGGAGTAGATAGGGCTTTGCAGAGTAATTTCTTCATTTAGAATTCTCTTTATTTGCATTAGACTTGGAGGGCATAATCCAGCTTGATAGGTCTGTTATTAAGCCTTTTAAGTCTTCTTTTGTGGTCAGACTTGGTTAGTGCAACTGCTAGTGGGTTTGGATGCTTCTCAAGTCTTGTCTTATAGCGTGCTGCAATAGACTTTATCTCCTCCTGCACAGTGTTAAGTTTTCACCCACACTGAGTTTCTGATTAACCATGGAGCATTTAATAGGACTTTAAGGATGCTTTTTTGAGCCCTCTGGAGTGTGTTTAAGTTTGAGACGCTTGCTGTGCCCCAAATCTGGATCCCATATGTCCATATTGGCTTCAGTATGGCATTGTACAGGAGCAGCTTATTATCAATGCTCCGTGTGGAGTTTCTACCCAGGAGCCATTTTAGACTTCTTGTGCTTCATGTTAAGTTGATCTATCTTAGCTTGAATATAAGCTTTCCATGCGAGTTTTCGATCAAGTTTTATGCCCAGATATTTGACAACATCGCTTTGTGGTAGTTCCTGAACACCGAGTTCGACAGGTGGAGATTTTCCTTGGCGAAGAGTGAATGTCACATGGACAGATTTACTGGCACTGTTTAGCAATATACCATCTAACACTAAAATAAAATAAAAAATAATAATGAAGGGCATCAAGGGCTCATTGGACATCAAAAAATGTATATAATCGAGAAAACGCTTTGTTTTTCAAATAATTGCTTGATTCATGTAATGATGAAAATGTGTTTTTAATTTCAGATGTTCATTGCTGACCCCATACACATATTATTGAACGGAACATTGATAATGCAGACATTCCTGTTGATCTCGTCCTTTCTACTAGTGTATAACTGGCTGATATATTCAGAGAAACATGAACCTTCGTGGAAGATGCTGCCGAAGCAATTCATGATGAGATGGCTGAGGTGAGCCATATTTATTTCTGTAATTGGCTATATTGTAGTACCACGCACAATGTTGAAACATTTTCATAGCAACAGTCTAGCCTAGCCTAAGCATAGACGGACAGAGTTACTTCTTGCGTATTGAAATCCTTGTTTCCAATTTTTATTTCTACTTATACACATATCAACCTTACAACAGTAAAAATTTATTTAATTTCATGATTTTTTATCACATCTATTCAAAAAGAGCTAATTTATACTTCGTAAACAGGGACTAAAATAGCTCTTTACTCCCTAAGGATCAAAAGTGAGTTGAATTTGGAATGTGGATATTGTTAGTAAAAATTCCAATCACCAAAGAGATCAATTACGAACATTTGGGTTTTAGATGATTTTTTATCATATCTATTCAAAGAGAGCTAGTTTTTTCTTCGTAAACAGGGACCAAAATAGCTCTTTAATCCCTAAGGATCAAAAGTGATTTAAATTTGGAATGTGGATATTGTGAGTAAAAGTTCTAATTACCAAAGAGATCAATAACAAATATTGTTTGAACAAGAAACAGGCTGAATAATAAAAAACCGCGGTCGAGCAAAAAAAATGTGTAGAATTAAAAAACGCGCGAAATGCATTCCGCCTTCGTTCGTAATTGTTTGATTCTCAAATTCGGATTTTATGTTTTATTAATAATGAGCGTGTCTTCAAATAGTGAGAATGAAATAAAGAAACGTACGTACACTATTTTATTTAAGCTCGAGTGGCGTTCTTTGAATCTCTCGCTGGATTCTAAGATCCAGGATCGTTCTGGATTCAAGGAAACACTCTCGCCTTTAAAATAGTTGTTTGCTCCCTAGGCAAACAATCTACTATTTCCGAAAACACATATTTGGAAAATAAATTGCAAATGCATCCTGCGTTGTAATTTGTATCATGAATATCTAATAAATGTTAATCTTAAATAATTGTTGTTGTAGATTGACTCCGTCGTACGCTGTTATCTTGGCCTTGACAGCAACTTGGTTCGGGAGACTAACATCAGGACCTTATTGGAAGGTAAGCTTTTTTTTCACATAATCGTAACTACATATATATGTATATAATATTATAAATGCGAAAGTGAGTTCGTTTATTTGTTTGTTACTTTCACGATAAAACGGTTCAAAAGATTTGGATAAAATTTTGCAAATGGATAGATCATGACCTGTGTTAGGACATATAATACTTTTAATGCCGATATTCCTACGGAATCGAGACTTATGCGGGTGAAACCGCGGGGCGCAGCTAGAATTTCATATCTGTATTTTATGAATGCACCAGTATTTATAACAAAATATTATAATCACTACTTCTACGAGCGACCCGCTCCTGCTTTGCACGGTTTTTTACGACTTGACAAAACATCAAGATTTCTATATGATATGTAAGTTTAATATTAATTAAATGTATATCTATACTATATAATATTATAAAGAGGTAAAATTGTGAGTTAGTATGTAAGGGGTTATCTTCGGTACTACTGATCCGATTCCAAAAATTCTTTCACTAATGTGAAGCTACAACATTGCCAACCGAGTGTTATTGGACAATTTCATGTTAAATTAAGAAACCGTATGCGGACGAAATCGCGGGCAGAAGCTATTTACATATTAACCTTCCGGAAAAAAACGCTAAAAAACGGTTAAATCATCCGAATCTAAAGTTTAGAAGAACAACGCGGTCACACAGACAGACACGAAAAGAGACTTTAATTTATAATATGTAGAAATATTGTATTATGTAAGATACCATCATGCATTGAAAAAGCTATTGAAACTTTGAGCAAGTTACTTCGAACACATAATTTGATCTAAAAACTTTCGTGTTCTAATCTTGTTTCAATTTCTTCAAGGCTTTAATTTCTTTACAGAAAGCAGTTGGCAACGAATTAAGTGATTGTCGCCGTGACTGGTGGAAGCATCTCCTCTACATCAACAATTACTTTGATTACTCTGAATCGGAATGTATGATACAGTCCTGGTAAGTATTTAAATACGATTTTAAGTAAGAGGATGCACATGCTGAAAAAATGGTTTATAAACGAATCGTTTATTTCTGCCGTCAAGGACTGTATCTGAAACAGTGTGTCTTAAGCTGGCCTAGCATAGAACGAAGTTTCAGTAAAATCCGAGGCCAACTTATACTCATTTGTCACCACTGACGTGCGGCCTATTATAATAATAAATTTATTGTACATCGTTGAGGGAACGCTTCTTTGGCCGCCTGAATAAAGTGTTAAATAGTCTTTTATCAGGCGAAAACAAGGTGCGTGCCTTCAACGGTTGGGTCATGCCTGTTTTGATGTATTCTTTCGGCATACTCAAATGGACTCAAACAGAACTTGACGCTCTGGATAGGAAGGTCCGTACATTGCTGACTGCAAATCGGATGCATCACCCACGGTCATCAGTGATGAGACTGTACATCCCGCGGAAGTGTGGGGGTCGGGGTTTCCTAAACGCTAAAACCCTCCACAACCGCGAGATTTACAGTCTCAGGGAATATTTCCTTCAAACTGACGTGGGTATGCAACGAGATGTGGTCGCAGTGGACAAGGGCCTCACCCCGCTCTCCTTGGCAAAAGAGAACTGGCGCAAACCTGCAGTACTTGATACTAACGATCGTAAGGAAGTATGGCAGGGCAAAGAGCTACATGGACGCTTTTTCCGGGCCCTCCACGGGCCTGATGTAGACTTTTTGGCGTCTGTATCCTGGCTGCGTTTCGGTGACCTCTTCGGGGAAACCGAAGGTTTTGTCTGTGCGATTATGGATGAAGTTATCATGACGAATAATTATCGGAAATACATTGTCAAGGACGGTACGGTTGACATCTGTCGGGCATGCCACCGTCCCGGTGAATCAATCCGACATATTGTTTCCGGTTGTTCTCGTCTTACTAATGGCGAGTACTTGCACAGACACAATCTAGTGGCTAGGATTATTCACCAGCAACTTGCCTTGCAGTACAACCTTGTGGAGTCCGAAGTACCATATACTAAATGTACAGTAAGCGTTCAAAAGTGCATAAGCACGCTAAGAGTCGTATTGCTGTGAACACGCGGTGTACTCCGTACATTTGTATGTGTAAACAGTCAGACGTCTGTGGTGTGAGTGCCGTACACACACCACAGAGAACGCAGTTTTGCACTACACACTGTCGTATCGTCACGGTTCGCGGGCGCCGCACTTTTTAAACAAAAATAGTTGTTAGACACGCATTATACGCGTGACCTTGACCAGTGTATGGTATTGCTAAAATTCGAACGTAAATTATATGTGCAGATAGCAGAAGGCGTTAAGCGTTGGTCTTAGATTCAAGATGGCTAAGGTTCTAATCGTAAATCACAACGCTATTTTTGCAATTATTATTATTTTTGTTTAAAATAATAATATTTTTTAAATATTGCTGCCTTTTTATTAATGTTTTTATTGCAATAAAGGGTTTAGAATAAAAAATGCGTGATATGATATGTGATAATAAAAAACTTTTTACAAAAAAAACTACCGACTTCCAAAAAAAACACTATAAAGTGAAAAATTACTTTAATTTCGGAAGTCGGTGTCTTGGGTTTTGTGTTTTCGTTTTTTGCCACCGACTTCCGAAATTAAAGTTATTTTTCACTTTATAGTGTTTTTTTTGGAAGTCGGTAGTTTTTTTTTTTGTAAAAAGTTTTTATTTTTCACTTTTTAGTTGTGGTACCTACCCCACACACATTCGAATACCACTACCTACTACCAGTGTCAGGAACTTATCATATCATCTACATACTAAGTAGAAAAAAAATACGTATTTTGTAGCTAACTCAAAAACTACCCAAGCAAAGTTAATAAAATTTATATGGGACCAATTTGGGAGCATACCCTTTCAAACAAAAAAAGAATTTTCAAAATCGGTCTACAAATGACGGAGAAATCGGTGGACATACATCTATCTGAAATTTCTCAGTAGCAGCTCGGAGTCTGGATTTGTGCCCGGTTGATGGCAATAGGCTCGCCCCCTATTACATGGGACTTAAAACATAACTGGCGAAATGTGGGTGTACCTGCTATAGGGACACCTCTGCCCAACCCTTCGGGGAAACAAGGCGTGATGTTATGTTGTGTTAAAATTATTCGTTATATTTATTTTACTTAAGTATTGTTAACAAACTGCTACAATTATTTATCATTACTTCAGCTGAATAAGATGTGAAATAGATGTCTAGAAACTTAGAAGCAATTTGTATTATTTTGACATATTAAAATTTTGAAATGTTTTAAATTTTAAATGGATTTTTTTCACCATAAATATAAAGCTTTGATCATGGTCGAAGTAATTAAGCAATACATAAGAATATTAGACTACTTAAAATGTAAAAAAAAGTAATGACAAAATATTTGATTTTAAGGTTTAAGTATAGGCAGTCCCGTTTACATTAATTATTTTAAATTTTATTTGGCTTTAGTAAATATTGGTTGGTATTGAGGTTATAGCTTAAGTATTCATTTTCTTTACGAAAAGATGATTGAAACTAAACCTCAAATTTTAATCCTAAAATAATATTAAACATTTTCGGTCTATCTCCAAGAAATACGACCAACACCATTTTGAAACGTGCTTAAAAAATTCGTTACCATAAATTCATGCAATAACGAATCTGTTGTTTATTGAGTTGGTATGATCAATATTTTAAAGTCAAAAACGGTTTTCTAGCTGGTCTTCAGTGATGCAAGCCTTCAGAGTGCACGGCGAACGGTTCATAATGTCTTGTTTAATAATTCAGCAAAATATCTCGTTGGTATGAAACCATTTGTTTCATATTCATTCACCATTTGACGTCGCTGCACCTCGATAATAAGCCTCTTCCTCATATCTCTTAACCCTCACAGTATTTCTCTAGAACAAAGAATAACATTGTATTTATTACACATAATACCTAATTATTTATCATACACTAATCGAATTAAACCTCATAATGAATTTAAAACTTTAAAGGCATCTTCTGTCTCAGCAATACCTCTGTTCTATCAACAATACCTTTGATTAAGATTTATGTTTAATAAAATATGAAATATTTAAATGATAACACTCACACTTAGTCCGGTTTCATATCTTGTGTAAATAAAATTCACTTTACGCAGCGCAGTAATATTTATCTCCCTTCAATATATTTGACTACATTTTGAAAATAATAACCACAACACCGCTAATAACTAAATACTCGTCACCAACATTATCTACGAACTAACAAAGTTCTATTAAGTGAATACTCGCTGTCTACCCCACAGAATCGAAATAATTTAGTTAGTTTTCTGTAGTCTAGCTGCTAAACTTTAACATTTATGTGAACAAGACGAATGAAACAAAAAACTAATGATTATCGAACTAGTCATTGGTTGCAGACAAAGTGAGTGTGTGTGTGTACTGTGCGTGTCTATAGTATTGTAACAACTTATAGAAGAAGGTCGTAAGTCAAACCGAAGCGTCAATTTATTGCTTTGTGAGATTGCTTATGGACTTTTGGTCGGTACTGTACTACATGTATGTGCCCGACCCAGTTCTCGAGAATGGTCATGCCAAATTGTACTGGGATCGATCTATCATCACTGACAGGACTATTGTAGCCAATAAGCCTGATATTGTGGTGATAGATCGACGAGAGCGCCGTGCAATGATTGTAGATATCGCTGTCCCTCATGACGAGAATCTCGTGAAAGCTGAGAAAGATAAAAAAATCAAGTATCTTGACTTAGCACACGAGGTTGTCGACATGTGGGATGTGAACTCTGCAATCATTGTACCGATAATCGTTACGGTTAATGGCCTAATAGCGAAGAGCCTCTACCAACACCTCAGGAGGCTCTCATTGCGCGGCTGGGTCAAGGGCTTGATTCAGAAAGCAGTACTCCTAGACACGGCACGCACAGTGAGGAGGTTCCTCTCTCTAGAGCCCTGACCACCGGCAGCTTGGACCCTGTTCCTGATGCCGATGGGCCACTATTTTTATATTTTTAAATGTTTTTTTAATGATTTTTATAAAAATATTTAAAAATGTATTTAATAGGTACCTATATAAAAAAATGAATAAAGGAAAATAAATTTATTGTACTAAAAATTATTGTACAGTAAACGTTCAAAAGTGCATAGGCACGCTAAGAGTCGTATTGCAAAGACATGACTTTGAGCCGGTTTCCGTTCCACAGATATACAACCGGAAGTCCACTTGCCATTTGCGAATTGAGAAATTCTACGGGGTAATGTGTGGCATCATCTTCCTCCACATCAGTGTTAATGGAGGTGTATATCACTTCACTCCCTTCAATTTGTGAGACAATACTATGGTTGATCGCTGCAGCTTGATCATTTTCGGAGTTAAAATGGAAACACGTCCAAGAATTCTCTTGGTACGGTATTTGACTGATGTCCCCGTATACCAGACGAATAAGATCGTCTAAAGTGGGATCTACTCTACCAAGAGTCTCTGGTAGAGTGCCTTAACCAACTTTTAGAAGAACATCGGAGAATTCTGGAGCATTTGAATTCCCGCCAAGCCGAGCTCGCATGATGATGGCCAAGCGCAGTCTATGAACTCTCGACCATAGAGTCAACCTTTTCAACGAAGTATTCACTTTGTCAGTCAAGACTGTAACACCACCCATCATGTCTTGGTCCTTGCGGATGTCCTGCAGGGTTCTGTTTACAGCTTCCACAGTTTCCCTTTTTGCCATAATGCATTCATCCCATACGATGAAGCGCAATCCCTAAGCACACATCTCTTGTTACTGTTGCGTGACACCCCACAAACAGGCGTTTCGTTGCTCTCTAAATCGATGGGAATCTTAAACATGGCGTGCGCTGTTTCGTCACCAGAAAGCAGTGTGGCAACGATTCCAGAAGATCCACACACAGATTTTAAAATCGCTAGGACAAATCTGCGGTCAAAATCTGTAAAAAATCCTTTTATTCCTATAGTCTATAGCTCTAAAATGATCAGAACACAACCTTGAATGTTTTATGCCTGTAAAGTACTTGTAACGTAGCAGTTTCCCGTAGCTTACGAAGTTTTCCTTTTTAACCGACTTAAAAAAGGAGGTTTCTCAATTCGACCGTATATATTATATATTTTTTTAATGTGTGTTCGCGGATATCTTCGTCGTTTATGAACCGATTTTGATGATTCTTTTTTATTGGAAAGGAGATATCCCACAAATGGTACCATGATATGGAAACCAGGATCTGATTATGGCATCCTAGAGAAATAGAGGGAACTCTTCAAATATTATAGGCAAACCTATAGCGATTTGGGTATTTTTTATAGTAACTCGTGCAGTTGCTCTTAGAAAGCACCATTTGGTTAAGTGGAACTGATGATGAAGACACAAATAGCCACCGGAACTACTCAATAATAAGTATTTTGACGGGTTGCGATTCGATTACTTTAATATGGTTGCAATGTGACGAGCATAAATTGCAATTTATGCTCGTCACATTGCATATGGAGAAGTGGAGTTGATGGTGAAGTACCAGGAGAACTCCTCAACGTCGAACGTCCCTGCATCGCAAAAAGCAATATTTTATAAAAGGTGATGAGCAGTTGGCATTAGGCTAATGTAACTTAGACAAATTACAAATTGACCCACTAAAACGCGAGAAATAAAAACTTTTTCCAAAAATTTCGGAAGTCGGTGGCAAATAACGAAAATACAAAACCAACGACACCGAGTTCCGAAATTTAACTTATTTTTCACTTTGTAGTCGTTTTTTGGAAGTCGGTTTTTTTTTTTTTTTTGTAAAAACGTTTTTATTTAGTGAATTAATACATTCTATGAACTTATTATATATGTCGCCGCGGATGCATCCATTTGTAAAGATTATGACATAATCTTATGCGTAACTCTATGGCATGTTACAACTACTTGCAAGCTTCCATAATGCAATATTGATTTATTTAAGATCAATGCCATCTATTGGCTAGATTGTGAAATCGAACTCGTAGTGTCACTCGAGTAAAATATTAAGCCAATTTCCATGTTTTAGTTAAAACTAGTCAAAATTAAAAGGGAACATTTATTCTATAGTCTTTAGGTTTTTAGTCATACCAACAATATTGCTCATTTGATACAGTAAATTTGTTTATGATAAAGCGCTACCTCATGTGATGAAAGTGGCGCGGATTGCAAATATTATGATCAATATGAATGTAATAATTTAATACGAGGACTAAATAAGTTTTAATAATAGAAAACGAACGATAAAGTAATGATGATAAAATAAAAGACTCGTCCCTAATTAGTGGCGTCAGGTCTGATCATACAGGTCAACTTATATCCTTTGAATCAGATAAAAAGTTACGTTTAGATAAAACTATTCAGTTAAGACCTTTTACTAAAAATAAATTGAAAATGTTTAATAATAATGTTCTTAGCAATCTTTCAACAGCTAGTTTTGATTCACAAGGCCCCAACTTAAACTATGGTACATTATTTTCTACAGTATGCCAAGAATTCAATAAAGCATGTCCTGTAAAAACAGTAACAATCAATACCAAACCAAAATTTAATGAATGGGCCACTCCTGGCATTAGAAAAAGCATAGATATTTTATATAATTTATATAACGAAAAATCATTGACTTCTGATCAAGTAATTCATAATTATGTAAGAAAATATTCTAAGATATTTAAAAGAGTCTACGCCCAAGCGAAATCTAAATTAATAAGTAGCAAAATTAATATTTCTAAAAATAAAATAAAAGCTGTGTGGCAGGTAATTAACAAAGAAACTGGAAACACAAAACAGCGAGATCAGAATGAATTGTCTTTAAAAATTGATAATGAAACCATTTCAGATAAGTTAAAAGTTGCTGAGACACTAGATTTTTTTTTTACCAACATCCCAATAGAGGTTACGAAATCTATTGTCACAATTAAAAAAGCATTTAAAAGTCTTAACATAAAAAACACTGAAGACTTATGGGGGATTTCCGTTAAGGTTCTTGGAGATATCATTGACACAATTGCCCCTGTCCTAACAGGCATATTTAATCAATGTTTAGATAGCGGTACGTTTCCTGATTTAATGAAACATAGTAAAGTAGTACCAATTTTCAAATCGGGTAGTAAGAGTGATCCCTCTAATTATAGACTAATATCTGTGCTACCAGCATTAAGTAAAATATACGAAAAAATCATGCTAGACCAGATGTTGTCACATTTTAATTCTAATGGGATTTTACATAGTCACCAGTTTGGTTTCACTAAAGGTAGGTCGACGACTGACGCAGGAGTAAAACTCATCAGTCACATCTTGGAATCCTGGGAGAAGTCCCAGGATGCAATTGGCATTTTCTGTGACCTCTCAAAAGCGTTTGACTGCGTTGACCACAATACACTGATCTGTAAGTTACACCACTACGGAATTCGTGGACAAGCTGCTGATCTTGTTCTTTCCTATCTATCAAACAGGCAGCAAAAAGTAAATGTTAATGGGGCGACGTCTTCGGGGTCTCTAGTTAAAATGGGCGTGCCTCAAGGTTCAATTCTCGGCCCTTTCTTATTTCTAGTTTATATAAATGATCTTCCTTACATGATGACTAACTTATCGGATATAATTATATTTGCTGACGACACTTCTCTTATTTTTAAAATAGACAGGAAAGATACAGATGTCTTACATGTCAACGATAGTCTGGCTGTACTTTCAAAATGGTTCGCAGTTAATAATCTTTTACTTAATGCGAACAAAACTAAATATTTTAGGTTCTCATTACCAAATGTACCTCAAGTAGGTCTAAATCTAAAACTTGATGGCAAAAAACTAGATGCAATAACGGAAACTATATTCTTAGGAATTACTTTAGATTCAAAATTACAATGGGGCACCCACATTAGAACTCTTTCAGGTAGATTAAGTTCAGCTGCATATGCAGTAAGAAAAATAAGGCAGTTGACTGATATAGCCACAGCTAGGTTAGTATACTTTGCTTATTTCCACAGTATTATGTCTTATGGCGTCCTGCTGTGGGGATCGGTAACTGACGTAGATTCGATTTTCATTTTACAAAAGAGGGCAATTCGCACGATCTATAAAATGGGTCCTCGCGAGTCCCTTAGAGACAAATTTAAAGAAATTGATATACTGACTTTGCCTTCTCTTTATATCTTAGAAAGTATTATGTATGTTCGCAAAAACTTAGGACTTTTCAAAATAAGAAGCGATTTCCATAATATAAATACACGTAGTCGACATGAAATTGTGATTCCCAAATTTAGATTAACTAAAACAAGCAAGTCATTTCTTATAAACAGTGTCCGCTTTTATAACAAGTTGCCAAAGTCGGTGATAGAACTTAGCGATGGGAAGTTCAAAACCCACATCAAACGTGTCCTTATCAAGAACGCATATTATAAAATTAAAGACTACGTTGAAGACAAGGAAGTTTGGTAATAGCTTCTTCTGCACATGTGGCTTCCCTGGTACCTCATTAACGGCATAAATAAGTAAGAGTCTATTAACTGCTCCCAAATTACCATGTTTATTTTATTTTTTACATTCGCCCTTGACATATTTATTCTATTATTTGACATTATATACCTACGATTTCATTTCAACTCTTTATTAGTGACTTTTGTGGACATGATAATTATTCAGATTGATTACAGTTGTAATAGCAATTGCGTTTTATTAAAATAGGATTTTAGTTTTATTAATTTATTTATCTTTTGTATAGATTCTTTTCTTTTTTAGTGAATGTGAGAACGCTGTAGGATTAGTGGATTGTAGACCTGTAGACCATTTTCTATTTTGTTAAGTACTTAGTACTTATTGAAAGACCTACACTGTCCTCCCATACCTAGTAACACTGTTATCTGAAAGTATTGTAAAAGCCGATTATTTTTAAAAGAGTAACCGTGGAGTTTCTTGCCGGCTCTTCTCCATAGGAAACGACCAATTGGAACCGTACACCTAGCTTCTGACGTTTCATAAGTGCCCATGTAGGTTTATGTGAAATAAAATATTTTGAATTGAATTGAATTGAATGAGATTATTTTACACTTAACTAAAGATTTAGAATTTACTAAAGATTAACTGTTGTTTGATTAAATTCCTTGAATCACAGGAAGTGTTGCCAAAAAGTTTTAAAAGTAATGAAGCTTCTTATTTAACTTTAATTCTGATAAGCCTTTGTATTTGTGAATATTAGCATTGTTTATTTATAAAAGAATTAACTGGTAAGGATTTTAGCATTGTTTGTGAGTTTCATTGACCACACCACAGATATTATAATACTAGTACCACACTAAGTAATAAGAGTTTGTATTGAACAACACTGAGTTCCACGGACTTAGAAAAAGGGTCGGACACACAATGGCGAGTGTGGGAGATCCGGCTTAACAAAAATAACAACAAAAGTAGTGTAAAATTGTAATTGTCAAACAAGTAAACCCTGTTTTAAAATGATGCTTTGATTTAAAAGAGTGTCCGTGGAGTTTCTTGCCCATTCTTCTCCATAAGAGACTTACTCGTTTTGGAATGGGCGACTAGCGTCACCAACTCAAACTGAAAGACTCCTTGTTAAGTGATTATTCAAAAGTGCCTGTAAATGTTTAATTGAAATAAACGCTTTGAGTTTGAGTTAACTGTTGTGTGATTGAAAACTACCATTAACGAAGAATTACACCGGAGACTGGTCAGAAACGGCAAAGGAGGGATTCCCCGCCGTGTTATATATGTCACGGCTAAAATCCGAAGTGTGGCTACACCTAGTTTTAGCCGGCTAGAACTTGGTGCGGTTAGCAGTTGGTTAAAGTTAGTTGTAGCAAATGAAAATGGCTGAAAGGTAGGTTAGGTTAGGTTAGAACTGTGACCATATAACACACCGCCAGGATCCATTTAGGCAAGTTTAACCAACTGCTACCGGCCGCACCTAGTTCTAGCCGGCTAAAACTAGGTGTAGCCGCACTTCGGGTTTTAGCCGTAACATATACATACCTAATCAAAAAAAAATGACGTATTACAAAATTTAAAAAAAAGAAAAACCAAAAAAAAACCGTAGCTGGGAATCGAACTTACAACTCCATGTTTGCAAAGCAATCGTCCAACCGCTGAGTTAATTGCTTCGTTGAAATTTGTCTTAAATAGCCGTTTCTATATATTTCATGATTGACTGCTTAGTTCCATAAAGGTATAGCGTGATGATAATCATTTAAAAAATTAAATCGAAAACCATCTACAATATCCTAATCGTTTGCCGCGTTTTTTTTTCAAAAATACGAACATAATATAATATTGCTCGTCCCCCATAGTAAATAGCGTGATAGTTTATGCCCTACAGTTTGACCAGACTTATAGGGAATACATATGCAAAATTTTAACAGAATCTATCCGGCAGAATTTGCGTCATGCTAGAACATACAAATACGACATAATAGCGCCTATAGTTCGAGGGTGCAATTGATGCTTACACCCGAGCTAACTACTCTGCTTTACATCTCGATTGTGAGGTAAGTAGAAAAAAACCGGCATTACAAGAATAAAACATTTTATTAGTTAAAATTTATAGTGACATGAGAACAATTTTCAAATTTTAGGGATAGGTGTTTTTTGAGTATGTTAATAGTTTGAGATTGTGATATTTGTTGGTCATGGATAAAATTTGACGGGATGAAGCTTTCTTCAGCAGAAGTTGATGGTTGCGGATTATCTCTTGAGAAAGATGTTTCATTTTTTGAAAGCTGAATAGTTTTCGTTATTTGGTTGGTAATTTTACTTTTATTTTGTATGGAATCTTCAATGTAACCTTCAGCCACCTTGCTAGATTTCCACCCACCGTGCCTTTTTATAGTGATTAAGTTAGCCCCAGCATCGGCTAAAAGTGTAGCCGATGTTCTCCGGAAGCAATGACCTGTGTACAATTCCGGGTTTGCTAACTTAAAATAACTTGCGATTTGCTTCGGCATACTTCTGATGGTATTTTTAACCGACTTCCAAAAGGAGGAGGTTCTCAATTCGTCTGTATTGTTTTTTTTTTTTTTTTTTTTTTGTATGTTTGTTACGCGATTACTCCGCCAATTATGAATAGATTTTGATGATTCTTTTTTTGTTTGGTAGATCATACTTCAGAGGTGGTCCCATATAAATTTTATTAACTTTGCTTGGGTAGTTTTTGAGTTAGCTTCAATTATACGTATTTTTTCCCACTTAGTATGTAGATGATATGATAACTTCTTGTCACTGTTATTTACATAGCAGGTAGTGGTATTCGAATTTGTGTGGGGTAGGTACCACAACTAAAAATTCAAAAATAAAAACTTTTTACAAAAAAAAAACAACCGACTTCAAAAAAAAAACACTAGAAAGTGAAAAATAACTTTAATTTCGGAAGTCGGTGACAAAGAACGAAAATTCAAAACCAAAGACACCGACTTCCGAAATTAAAGTTATTTTTCACTTTGTAGTGTTTTTTTTTTGAAGTCGGTTGTTTTTTTTTTGTAAAAAGTTTTTTTCCAATAACTTGTTTGTAGCATTTGCCTTGGTGGTACTTCAAAAAAAAAATCGGTTGGTGTTTACATTTTCAGGACGAAGATTTCTGTATTTTTGTACGAATTCAGAAAATTCTTGAGGAACTACAAATGTTCGGTCAATTTTAGTTTTTGTGTTTGGTAGTTTAATTACTAACAACTGACCCTGTTGTTCTACGTTCTCTATTGTTATATTTGTCAATTCAATACCTCAGCATGCGCCAGTTATACCGAAGATAAGAACCACCTAAAACAAGCGAAATATAAAAATAAGTATTTATAGGATTGTAAGAATTTAAAAGATAAATGATGAAGTATTACCATTATGTGATTTATTATTTTACGTACCTTAACAGCTAAATATATGTCATCAGGGGCTTCATTTATGAATGTTTTCACCTCTTGCGCTGTAAAAACCTTTGACTTTTTGTTTTTGTGCCCAGCTGATTGTCTTTTTATTAGAAAAGATGATAATTTTGAAAAGTTCTTGATATTGATGTCGTGTTTAGTACTCATAGTTGCTTTTAACATTGAATAAATGCACCACAAACTAGATGGCTGCAGCTTTTTTGATAGCTCATTATAGTATGTTCTATTGCCAGTATGATGGTTAGATGTACGCGAACTTTTTGAAAGAGGGAAGAGTTTTTTTTTAAATTACTTACCGCCCTAGGGCTTTCCTAGCTACATTATTACCCTAGAGCGCTAATTGGTTACCTATAAGCCCCATTTGGGGGTAATAAGGACCTACTTACCGAATATGAGAGATGTAAAGTAATATTGCTCATCCCCCATAGCAAATAGCGTGATAATTTATACCCTATAACATGACCAGACACACAGGGAATATCTATGCAAAATTTTAACAGAATCTCATCATCATCATCATCAGCCTATAGATGTTCCCACTGCTGGGACACAGGCCTCCTCTCTGTGAGAGGGAGTGGGCCGTAATCCACCACGCAGGCCCAGTGCGGGTTGGTAGATGTCACATGTCTTCGAATTTTCGGTTCTAGGACATGCCGGTTTCCTCACGATGTTTTCCTTCACCGTTTTGAGAGCAGTGGTGATGAAATAATTTACACAAAGTAAAGCGCCTATCTGGGTTCGAACCTTCGTAGGTTCGAACCCAGATAGGCGCTTTACTTTGTGTAAATTATACACAACTCGTAAGTCGCGGCCGTTACCACTGGGCCACCACTGCTCTAACGTCAGTCAGTCTAACAGAATCGGTCCGGTAGAATTTTCGGCATTAGAATCTATCCTTGACCTCATAGCAATTACTTTTTTTCAAAAATATTCAATGTATAGTTTTGACATCGCTACGATTTTATTATATGTATAGATAATACCTAATTATTTATGCGGTGGGCGCTGAAGCAGCTGGATCGGGAGCTTCTCCTGGAAGCCTCGATCGTGGAGGCCTGGGTGTCATCACCGGACAGGCCTGCCGACATCAACGACGAGGCAGAGTGGTTCCGGGAGGCCATGTCCAATGTGTGTGACATGGCAATGCCCCGGGTCCATCCTAGAAGTGCTTCGCACCGGCTGTACCGGTGGTCGCAAGAGCTAGAGGCTCTGCGCAAAACGTGTGTTGCTGCGCGACGCCGGTACGCCAGGCATCGCAGGCTCCGTATCCGCCCTCCGGATACGGAAGCCATTCAGGCGGAGCCGTACGAGGGGTACAGAGCGGCGAAGACCGCCCTCCAAGCGGAGATCCTGCGGGCTAGGTCGCTGGCCCGCGAGGAGTTGCTGGAGACTTTCAACAGGGACCCGTGGGGGCGCCCATACAAGATGGTGCGGGAGAAACTCCGCCCAAGGGCCCCCCTGCTGACGCAGAGTCTCCGGCCCCAGCTTGTGGGGGACGTGGTGAGCGCTCTGTTCCCTTCTAGAGGGGATTATACTCCTCCGCCCATGGCTCCGCCTACTGCGGTGCCCGATGCGGACCACACTGACGACGACGATGCTCCGGAGGTGACTGAGGTAGAGATGAGAGTGACGGTACGCAAAATGAGTGCGAAGAAAACCGCCCCAGGACCCGACGGCATACCCGGAAAAGCCTGGGGTCCTGGCCATGGGGGCTCTCGGACCTCGAATAAGGGGGCTCCTAAGCGCATGCATGGAGAGGGGCCAGTTCCCACTTCGTTGGAAGACGGGGAAACTGGTCCTCATCAAGTAGCCGGGGTGCTCAGCGGACTCTCCGTCCGCTTATCGGCCCATTGTGCTGCTCGATGAGGTAAGCAAGCTCTTTGAAAGAATCATTGCAGACCGCCTCGTCGGGCAGCTGGTGCGAGTGGGGCCGGATCGGTTTCCGCAGGGGGCGCTCTATGGTGGACGCCATCATGTGCGTGCGGGCCCTCACGACGGGGGATGCTGTGGCCTTGGGTGGGGTCGTCTTGGCGGTGTCTCTAGACATCACCAATGCCTTCAACACCCTGCCCTGGAGTTGCATCAGGGAGGCACTCCGGTATCACCGGGTGCCGACCTACCTCTGTGGTGTGGTCGAGGCCTATCTGACGGACAGGGCCGTCATCTACCCCGGTCACCAAAGAGAGTGGAACCGGCAAGGCGAGTGTCCCACAGGGTTCGGTCCTGGGGCCGCATCTGTGGGACATCGGATACGACTGGGTGCTGCGCGCCGACCTACCTAGCGGCGTCAGCGTCGTTTGTTACGCTGACGACACGCTGGTCCTGGCGCAGGGGAGGTCGTACCAGGCGGCGGCCGATTTAGCGACACGCGGGGTTGCGACAATCGTTGACAGGATCCGGCAGCTGGGACTCGAGGTGGCCCTGCACAAGTCTGAGGCCATGGGTTTTCATGGTCCTCGGAATGCGCCACCGTCGGGTTCCCAAGTAATGGCGGGAGGGGTTCACATCGGTGTCGAGTCGACAATGAAGTATCTGGGACTCGTCCTCGACAGCCGGTGGAATTTCGTAGAACACTTCCGACGTTTGGCTCCCAGACTGGAGCGGGCCGGGGCTGCATTGAAGCGGCTCCTGCCCAATCAAGGGGATCCAAACGCCTCCTGCCGGAGGCTCTATGCGGGGATCGTGCGGTCCATGGCCCTTTACGGGGCACCGGTGTGGGCGCGTTCATCGAGGCTGCGGCCAGCCCGCCGGTTAAACGTGTCCCAGAGGGTCATGGCCATCCGGCTGGCCCGAGGATACCGCACGGTCTCCTGCGAGGCGTTGAGCCTCCTTGCCGGATTACCACCATGGGATCTGAAGGCAAAGGTCCTCGCGCACATCTGGGAGTGGCGCGAGGAGGCGAAACGCCGGGGCTTAACTCCGATGCCGCAAGAAATCGCGGCACAGCGGACAGAGCTCCGGCGGGATCTCATGGCGTCATGGAGAGTGCGATTGTCGCAGCCCCACGCTGGGCACGCCACAATTGCGGCGATAAGACCCCTCTTTGAGGAGTGGCTTGAGAGGCGCCACGGCGTCCTCACCTTCCGCCTGACGCATGTCCTTCCCGGACACGACTGCTTCGGGAGGTTCCTGTTCAGGATAAGGCGGGAGGAAACACCCGTGTGTCACCATTGTGTGGATCGGCCTGAGGACACGGTGGAGCATACGGTAGAGGTCTGCCCGGCTTGGGCGGATCAACGCCGTGTCCTCGTAGAGACGATCGGCGGCGGTGATCTTTCGCGTCCGGCCCTGGTTCAGGCCATGGTACGGAGCGAAAGGAAATGGCAGGCCGTCACCTCCTTCTGCGAAGCGGTAATGCTTGCGGAGGAGGAGGCGGAACGCGTGAGGGAGAGGCAAATTTCGCGTCCTCACGCCCCTAACCACCGCAGGAGGAGACGCCCAGGGCGGGAATCGCGAGCCGATTTCCGGCCACCGTTGGCGCGGGCTTGCGGACGGTGAGCAATGGGTAGCTCGCCGTCCGATAAGAACCAAGCCCGGGTCGACGGCGCGTTATGTTCCACGCGCGCCTCAAAGAGATGTCAGCAGAATTGACGGGGTCCGCTAGGGCCAAGGCCTGCCGGGGGTTCGAAGAAAACCGATAGGGACATCGTGGCCTCCGGCAACAGGGCAACCGAAGGAACACGGGTGGGTTTTAGTCAGTAAGAGTCTGACACGCCCTCCCGCTCCACCCAGAGCGGGAGAAGTTATTTGATAATTTCCCACCCAAAAAAAAAAGGGATCGTAGCAAGTGACGTTCTGTAGTTTTTGCTACTCCCATGGGAAAAAAGCGTGAGTTTATGTATGTTTGTAATAAATTTTCAAAAAATAAAAATCTACTTTTGCCTCCAGGTATCTAGCAGCGGACACCCAGCTCTACTACATGGCGGCCACGGTCTTCGTCCTGTGCAGAACATCTCGCAGTAGGAAGGTGGTACTGAGCCTTCTCCTCGCCCTGGGAGTGGTCGTTCCCACACTGCACACTTATTACCAAAACCTGGATGGTGTTCTCATGACTTTTCCTGAGTAAGTTGCATCAGCATAATCAACCTATAATGTTCCTGCTGGGACACAAGCCACCTCTCTAAGAGAGTGGGCCGTAATCCTGTCGTCGAATTTTTAGTTCTAGGACATTCCGGTTTCCTCACGATGTTTTCATTCGCCATTTTTAGAGCAGTAGTGATGAAATAATTTACACAAAGTAAATTGCGTGTCTTTGTTAGAACCTACGATTTACAACTCGTAAGTTGTAGCCATTTTCTCTGGACCATCACTGCTCTAGAAAATTGGTCATAACGATAATATACAATTATATTAAAGACCTACATACCATGAGGTATACATATAAGAAGCAGCAACTGAGCCACTGGATTTGTGAAAATCTTTTGACTTAACTAAACAACTCGACAGATCATTCACAGACAGTAGGATAAATGAGATCAGTTAAACGCCAAATAATTAAAGTAGCTGTGCCCGCGGCTGCGCTCATGTGACTGTCTATTCTTGCGGCATTCAAATTTATGAAATTAACTTGAAGTCATAGTATATTGATAGTTATTATTAGTATTAAGAGCCCATATTGTTCCACTGCTTCGCTACTCTCTTTCCACTTCTCTTGATGTAAGGCGACTAAGAACCAGTCTTTGTTGAAGGAGTCTAGCTTGAAGTGTAGTTATAGTCAATTCAATCTTTATAATTTCAGGTTCGCACTGGTTATATTTCAGAACTCTCCCACGTTCAACAAGATCTATAAGAGAGGGCACACCAACGTGACTGGTTACGTCATCGGCATGGCAATGGGATACTGGGTCTATGAGTGGCAGAAAGCTGGTGGTGATCCGAAAACCTTCCGGGTAACTAAATCATTTTTAAATATATTGCTACACTATGGACAGTCAGGAAAAAACATTTGCAGCTAGCAGCTATTTTATGCGCCTGGGAAGAATGACACCGGTGATTTAAATATGCGAAAAATTAAACTTGATAGTAATTGTACACGCGCATGGCGAGCCGGGGGCCGCGAGAAGGGCGCGGGAAACATCGAACCTTCACACCCGCCGCCATTAAGTGTATATTATCTATGCCGCCATGATTCGGATGCTCGGATGAGAATGACAGCAAGGACCCGGTGCGCGTATCTATAATGAAATAAAATTGTATCGCTCAGCTATCCTAAATATATTTTTAACAATTTATTTTATTATAGACACGCGCACCCCGTCCTTGCTGTCATTGTCATCCGAATCATGGCAGCATAGATAATATACCTACACTTAGTGGTGGCGGGCGCGGAGGTTCGATATTTCCCGCGCCCTTCTCGCGGCCCCCGGCTCGCCATCGCGCCATGCGCGTGTACAGTAAGCGCTCAAAAGTGCATGAGCACGCTAAGAGTCGTATTGCTGTGAACACGCGGTATAGCTCGTACATTTGTATGTGTAACCAACACGATACACACACCACAGATAACGCAGTTTTGCGCTACACGAAACAACAATATATTTCCGTCGCTTTAAACATGCTAGCACACACGCACTATGCGCGTGAACTTGACCAGTTAATGGCATTGCTAAAATTCGATAGTAACTTAACAAGTGCAGATAGCAGAAAGCGTTAAGCGTTGTTATGGAATTCAAACTGCCTCAGGTTCTAATCTCGTAAAACACAGTGCGGTTTTTTGCAAATATTATTATTTTTGTTTTCGATAATAATATTTTTTAAATATTGCTGCTTTTTTATGTTGTTAATGCAATAAAGGTGTTAGAATAAAAAATGCGTGATATATGATAACAAAATTAAAAAAAATATGTTTATTCGTTATATTTATTTTACATAAGTTAAAACTGCTACAATTATTTATCATTACTTCAGCTGAATAAGATGTGAAATAGATGTCAAGAAACTTAGAAGCAGTTTGTATTATTTTGACATATTTAAATTATGAAATATTTTAAATTTTTAATGGATTTTTCACCATAAATATTAAGCTTTGATCATGGTCGAAGTAATTAAGTAATAAATAAGAATATTAGACTACTTAAAATGTAAAAAACTACTTACAGAATAGGTAATTTTAAGGTTAAATATGGGCAGTTTGTTTATATTTTATTTGTATTAATTATTTTACATTTCATTTGACTTTAGTAAATATTGGTTGTTATTGAGGTTAAAGCTTAAGTATTCATTTTCTTTACGAAAAGAAGATTGAAACTAAACCTCAAATTTTAATCCTAAAATAATACTATTACTAAAATAATATTAAACAATTTCGGTATATCTGCAAGAAATACGACAAACACCCTATTGAAACGTGCTTAAAAAATTCGCTACCATAAATTCATGCAATAACGAATCTGTTGTTTATTAAGTTGGTACGGTCAATATTTTAAGGTCAAAAACGGCTGGTCTTCAGTGATGCAAGCCTTCAGAGTGCACGGCGAACGGTTCATAATGACGTGTTTTTAATAATTCAGCAAAATATCTCGTTGGTATGAAACCATTTGTTTCATTCACCATTTGACGTCGCTGCTACTCGATAATAAGCCCCTTCCTCATATCGCTTAACCCTCACAGTATTTCTCTAGAACAAAGAAAAACATTGTTTTTATTACACATAATACCTTATTATTTATTATTCACTAATCGAATTAAACCTCACAATGAATTTAAAACTTTAAAGGCATCTTCTGTCTCAACAATACCTCTGTTCTATCAACAATACCCTTGATTAAGATTTATGTTTAGTAAAATATGAAATATATAAATGATAACACTCACACTTAGTCCGGTTTCATTAGATATTCACTTCACTTTTACGCAGCGCAATAATATTCTCTGATCTGATCTGATCTCTTCAATATATTTTATGCCTGCTTTTTGATAATAATAACCACAACACTGCGCTAAATACTCGTCACCAATATTATCCACGAACCAACAAAGTTCTATTAATTAAATACTCGTAACAAACTGCATCTACCCCACAGAAATCGAAATAATTTACTTAGTTTTTTGTGGTCTACCTGCTAAACTTTAATATTTATGTGAACAAGACGAATGAAACTAAAAACGAATGATGATTATTGAACTAGTCATTGGTTGCAGACAAAGTGAGTGTGTGTGTGTAATGTGCGTGTCTACAGTATTGTAACAACTTATAGAAGAAGGTCGTAAGTCAAACCGAAGCGTCAGTCTATTGTTTTGTGAGATTGCTCATGGACTTTTGGTCGGTACTGTACAATAGTCAAGTTAAAGTATACAAGGTCAAATTAAATTAGCTAGCAAAGCGCCGCAGACGTGATGGGTATGATGTCAAAGGTAGTGTAGTTACTTGAAATTACAGTTCAAAAATATGATTTTATCACATCTATTCAAAAAGAACTAGTTTATTAATTGTAAACAGGGACCAAAACAGCTCTTCAATCAATAGGGACCAAAAGTGATTTGAATTTGGAATGTGGATATTGTTAGTAGAAGTTTCAATCACCAAAGAGATCAATCATGAACATTATATGAACAAGTAACAGGCTGAATGATAAAGTAAACCGTGCGCGAGCCAAATTAAAAGAAAAAGTTTGTGGAAAAATAAAATACGCGCAAAATGCGTAAATATTTTGCGTATAGCATTTCGCTATCCGCCTTCATTCGTAATTGTTTACTGAAATTTCGATTTTAAGTTTTATAAAAAAAAGTGTGTCTTCCTCAAGTAGTGAGAAAGAAATTAAAAATATACGTAGGTACTATTCTTATTAATAAGTAGCACGTACTTATTTCTCATAGGTGATAAAAAGTAGAGTGTCCATCTCGGGAGCAAAACTATTTTAAGCTTGAGTGACGTGCTTTGAATCCCTCACTGCGCTCTGGATTCAAAGAAACACTCTTGCCTTAAAAATAGTTGTTTGCTTCCTAGGCAAACAATCTACTATTTTATTTTTTGTGTAATCTTTGTTTTATCATGTGTCGATATTGATACCCATCACGTCTGCCGAGTTTCGCTAGCTAACTTAATCTGACCCAGTATAAACAATCCGTTTTTCTGGCTGTTCTTTTCCTAGATCATAGTTTCGTTAACGTCTAGTTATGTATGTAACAACTGCAAAAATGCTCGTTTCTTTCTTAAAATTCTCCAGAAGTACCGCTTCTTCTACTGGACTCTTTTCCCGCTGGGGTGTCTCTGCTGCTACAGCGGCACCATCTTCTACACCTACTCTCCTCAGCCGTCGTTCATCGTCAATCTGCTGTACGCTGCTTTCATAAAACCGATCTTCGCCATAATCATCGGCTCTGTTATAATTGGAGTCATTATTCAGTTTGAAGGTACTAACTTCATTTATATTTGTAAATCTTTTATAATCCTTACGGTCTTTTCACTCACGCATCCGCCATGAAGTAAGTGATGAATTTTTTTTGGAAGGTTTCAAGTGTTTCAACTACATATTTTGTGTTATTCACATGACCGTCTTTTTATGTGTTTTTTTATTTCCGTATTCTTCGTCCTACATTCATCATGAATGCACGTGTAAACGGACCTATATGTTTCATAGAAGTGGCGTTAGAACTCTGCCTTATTGAAGCTACTTTTTTATGCATTCTAATTAGTTTTGTTCAACGTCGACACAGAATCTGTCCCAGAACGTCGTTAAACTCGCTTTTGTCTTTTAATTTACTTCGGGTGAATTTCACCAATGACTGAGTTGAAGAGCTGTTACTACCAATTAAGTTGGAATATTCACACTGACAGCTCCTGGACGAGGTGGATCACATTCAGGTAGTTCAGTGAAATTCGCCCTAAAACAGCTTAAGTCAGATGATGATCATCTTTATGTCCATCAGGTCTCTACCGCACGATACTAGAATGGCCCGTGTGGACGGTTCCAAGCCGACTGTCGTACAGCGCGTACCTGCTGCATATGGCTTTCATAAGGAACTTCATGGCATCGCAGACCACCACTTACAGAGCCTCTACTATGGTGCTTGTAAGTATACTTACTGAGTTATTGTTATATTTTTAACTTCCATCTGCTGCAAGATATTTAATAAAATTCTGGTTTCTTAAAGGCTGGATATTTTTAAAACTTGAGAGAACCAAACTCTGCTCTAGATCAAAAAATGTAACCTAAGTATATAGAATAGAATAGAATAGAATAGAATTATCTTTATTCAAGTATCATTTGACTCACAAATGACATAAACAAAACACACGAAACAACAACACTTACAACTGTATTACAAAAACAAGTAGTAGTGTATCACCGCTGTGACAACCCATGCGAGATGGCACAACAGCGACCCACGAAAACACAGTCTAGGCGACTTGAAATCATGCTTAGGATACTGTTGGAGCTGCTCCACACCCTGCGCACCATGGAACCGCACCTTTTGCGCATGGTTGTGTAGAAACAATCCCATCAAAAACATAAATGTGAAAATGGGAGCCAAGTTCAATAAATATGGTTGTCGACTTCGCCGACAAAAGAATTGAGATCTAAATGGGTGCCAAGTTCTGTAGATAATCCTGAAATTTATTTATAAGAACATGCAACTTTCTAAAATAAAATTAAAACACAAATTCTTGTTTTTTCTGCTATAACAATGTTTGCTATTTAAAAATATAACTTCTTAAATTTGAACAGTCGAATTATTTACACAAAGCACTTAGGATAAATTGAAGCTCAAGATTTGACTTGGCTAGTTTTTACCAGCAAGCTGAAATTTTAGAGGAGGAAGATATTTTGACCTTACAGTTACAATAAGACACAGTATCTTGCGCATAATATAAATATGCCTAGGCAGACAGTCAAAGCTGTAAACAGTTATAATAAGAAACAGTAACTTGCGCATAACATAAAGAACAAAGATATCATCATTTTATTTTATTTATTGGACTCACCAACAATTGAGTATACCGATACAAAGATATGAGATACATCCAATAAACTTATAGACTAGAGTACCAATTTCTTACAGGTCACATCATGAATGACTTATTTGATGTTGAGTGCCTACTTAAAATTAAATAATAATAATTAAATATGACTAGGTAGACAGTCAAAGCTGTAAAGTCGATGAAAAAAATAGCATCCAACTGTTAGCCGCTTAATACACGCACACTAGAAAAGTAAAATTACAGCACAATGACGTGGCGCGAGTGTAAGACGTAGCTGTAACGCACACCGGCATAAAAAAGTTACCCTGTTTGTTTTAGTTCTTTTGCACCACGACACTGTAGACAAATATAAAATCAAATATAAAGTTGTAAGATAACTTGTATGTAAAAACTAGCCAAGTCAAATCTTGAGCTTCAATTTATCCTAAGTGCTTTGTGTAAATAATTCGACTGTTCAAATTTAAGAAGTTATATTTTTAAATAGCAAACATTGTTATAGCAGAAAAAACAAGAATTTGTGTTTTAATTTTATTTTAGAAAGTTGCATGTTCTTATAAATAAATTTCAGGATTATCTACAGAACTTGGCACCCATTTAGATCTCAATTCTTTTGTCGGCGAAGTCGACAACCATATTTATTGAACTTGGCTCCCATTTTCACATTTATGTTTTTGATGGGATATCATTACTTTTTGTAAAGAAATTATTATTATTTGTCAATCAAACGTGATCTATATAATTCTTTTTGCAAATATGCGTAGCAATATTGTGTAAGAATGTAGGTATTTCTTTCGTAACAATTGTTACAATTGTCCGCAATGATGTCAGGTCGCTGAGTCGGCGCGGTAAGTATTATTATTTAAAAAAAACTTGTGCAGTCGGGGAGCCCCGTCAGGAACAAAGTTCCTTCGCACGTATGATTTAATTATTTAATTTTCGCAGCCGCCACTTGGAATTACATTTTGACCTCATTATGGACTTACCTATTCGTAAGTTTAAATCGAAAATAGTTACTTTTAACTATTTACTACATTAAACGACAATAGTCCCTAAAACAATAGTCATACGATCTATCAATTCAAAAACGTCTCAAGCACAGTACCAACCTACAAACTACCTTGATCATACCAACCTGACGTTTGTAACAACGTTTTTCGAGATCAGAGAATGAATGAAATGAATTCACTACCGCCTAACATTAAGGACCAAGATTTTGACACGTGACACATCAGTTGACTCGACGGGGTGTTTTGAATTCGGTCATGAAATTCAGGAATTTACATAAACTTTTAGCATTCGAATCAAAAATGTATAGTTAGCTGTCAAATTATAAGACGCTGGAGATCAGCGCCATCTGAAGTGAGCAAGTGGCAGTTTTTAAAACTATTTGAAAATTTTTCGTCATGACTGTCATTTTCGGGAGATAGTGCTGATATCGAATTAGATGGAAATTCTGGATTTTAAGATGGCGGCTATTCCAAATAATAATAATATTGTAGATCAATTCTCATAGACATCAATTGCATGCCGATTGTAAACTTGATAATCAAAATCCGTAAAAAAACGGACCTCTTAATTTCGTCAAGTTCGTCTGTCCATGCGTCCGGATGTCATACAGCCATTTTACATGGAGTCTTTTTACTCTCTATCGATGAAAATTTAAAAAAAGGTGTATTTTTAGCACCGTTAAACAATGGTGTAGTGAAATTACGATAAACATAATAGTGGGGGTGGCATTCTCCATACCTACATATAACCGAGAGATGAAAAAAATCTATGCATATAAAGCGTGTATTGTTGGATCTCATAATTAAAATGTTAAAGATGTTTCTAAGTGACTTTGCTTTTGACGTCAATAGTTTTTGAGATAGTTTATTTTCGGTTACAACCGCAGAATTAACTTTGTTTTTTATAGTTCTTTCGAGAAACACAAACTTATTTTTGCAGTCGATAAAATTGATACTATGCAATGTTTATGCGTAAATATTCATCCCAATTACGGAACCCTTCACTGTACGTAGTCCAACATACACTTGGGCAGTTTTTTAAATTTCATTTTGAAACTACCTCAAAAAAAAAGCAATTTCTATTACTCGAGTAAGATTATCCTATTAAAAACAAATACTACCAAACTCATACAACTAACAAAAAATATAGACGTCATTTAAAAGTGTTTGCGGAATACCTACCTAATTTATAGAATTAATTTAACATCATTCCCGAACAAAATTTTCTTACCTACCTAAAAAATGTATACTAGGCATTCTGTAGCAAACTATCAAAAATAAAATCCTACCAAACTCATACAACTAACAAAAAATATAGACGTCATTTAAAAGTGTTTGCGGAATACCCACCTAATTTATAGAATTAATTTAACATCATTCCCGAACAAAATTTTCTTGCCTACCTAAAAAATGTATACTAGGCATTCTGTAGCAAACTATCAAAAATAAAATCCACATTAAATAATTGTCCAATAAATTAAAAATAATTTTGAACAACGTTCCGAATTTAAATTCAAATGTAGAAACAATTCGGCGCGAAATTCAATAAATGAGGTAAGTATCTATCCACGTCCTGTCTGTTGACTCGTTTTATATTGAATGTCCTAAAAACGATTAAAATTACACTAGAAAAGTATAAATAATTATTTTAAACAATGCTTATTGTATTTAATGCTTAAAACAATTTTATTTAAATTTTCAAGTATAGATTTCAGACATTCGACATATACCTAAATTAATCGAGACAATCAAAATTGAAAAAAAAAAAACGTTTGGCATTATCGTTTTCGCACATCATTACAATAAAAAAAAAAACAATGATCGGCGATTTTTAACACAAATTGAGTAGTAGTAATGAATATTACGTGTTATTGAACGTGTGTTCGTATAATAAGTTAAGATCTGGGCATTTTCTAGTTGCTTATAATATTTTAAATCATATTTGTCACATTTTAAATCATATCTACATGTGTATGAGGGTTAATTGTGAAAAGTTAAAATGTAAACACGCACGATTGGCGCGAAACTTCGACTTTTGATAATAAAAAACTTCATTACCACTACTTATTTAACATGAACAATGGATGAATTTGTCAAATAATTAAATGTTGTAATCGTCACTGTCCTTGTGGTGGAGTTTGGATGTTCGAAATCCCCAATTTTTATGTTTTTTAGCCTCGACCTCGACTGTCATCAAAATGGCGATTGTTGCATTTACAGACTTGTAGTTTTATAAAGGTAAATTAATGATCTTGCGCGCTAAATATGAAACATTATTTTAGCCAACTCTCTTAATTAAAGATGAATAATCTCATTGGTAGCAGCATTTTCAGCGCTTCTATAGGAAGGTTTACTCTAACAAATAACACAACAATAAATACTAAAAACATTTTATTTCTCATAGAATTTAAAACGGCTTCAGCTTCATTCTCATAACTTAGTCATGGTATGAAAGCAGCGTAGGTACGAGTACAGTAGGTGGTAGGTGTACGCTTTCCCACGAAACAGTAATAAGCAATGATGATCTCTTAAAGGATTTGTCCTATTTTGCTCACTTATCAATAATTATGTACACCAAGTCCTGCTGCTCACACGTCACGATTTGATTCTGGCCCTAACCAGATTATTGATTTGACCTAAGGGTAAATCTCTTAAACTCTAGGGTGGCTCTGTTTTTATCATCACTTGCTTGCCTATAAACATCTCTGGTAGCAGCCTCTCTCAATAAGCATGACAAACTTTATCCAAATGTATGACCTAGAAAGTAAGAAACTACTTCTTATTGTTTTTTATTTACTTTTGTTTAGTAATTATATCACTCATAATAATTCTGCCATTTTAAAGACACTAACCTGATGACTTCTGTGACTTGCAATTGACATGCCACATGCAAAACATAATATGCTTAGATTTCCATGAGCAAGTAATACTTGGGATATAGTTGTAGATAATACAATCAATAATTTCAAGTCTTGCAATAACACATGTCATCGTCATACCTGAAAAAGGTAAAAAAATTCAGTGTATTTACTTATGTAATATAATTACATCATACTATAGAAATTTACAGCTGACGACGCGCGACGTACCCCTGACTGAACATAGGCCTTCTACTAATAGGCTGCTAAAATCAATGAGGTTATACAATACGCTAAAATAGTGAAAGGTGAACGGGTGTTTATAACAAATATTTAAAGAACTTATTAAACTTACCCAGGGCCATGGAAAGATAAGCAATAGTTCGTCTGGCTTCAATTTAAATTAACAGTATTAAATCGATCGTAACGTAATATAACTATAAAGTAAATACGGAAAAATAAATTCAAATCAACTTAAACAAACAGCCAACAATGCCATTGATCTGACAGATATTTTTTTGACAGTTTGACATTATGCATGGTGTCAATGTTACCAGGTTTAATTATTTTGGTAATCGATTGACGAAATCGATTGGCTGATTAGCAGTGATCGGAGTAGGTAGATTGATTTTACGTAGGTACTCGCATCATGAATGACTACATAGAACTACATAGAAATCATAACATGGATAAGCCTTTTTTCCGGGATTTCATTTTGGTACTTACGGGATTTAATCAAATATTGTTAAAGTAAGGATTTTTAAACTACTACATTAGAAATTTATAGAATGCGATAGATAAACATTTAAAATATATTAAATTATTATATTGTTTACAGTATACCTATCCTTTTCTTGGAGTCCGATCACCTATATACTATTAAAAAGACAGCAAAAGGGTTAAACATTTCTTATTCATATTGATGTATTCTTTAGTTTACACATCACAACATTTGAAATTCCTTAAAAAAATCTTAATAATTTCAAAATCCCGGAATCCCGGAGGCATATCCATACTAATATATACGTGCCAGTTCATTGACCCCAAATCAATCCACCTACTCCGATCACTGGTGATTAGTTTATAAAATAACATTACTGTCTCGAAACACTTTTAAGTTTTTGAGTATATTCAGATCAGATAATATTTTAGTTATTGTAAAATCATAATTTTACAGTATTTGAGTATAATAAATAGCATTTGAAACATACTCGTGTAGTGGATACTTCACGTACTCCATGTGGGTTAGAATCGATTTTTCAATCGATTACAAATTATTTGATTGGAATAGTCTGTCATTTGGCAACATTCAGGTTAGGATTGAATGGCGGATGTACAAAATTACAATTAGTCAACCAAATAAATATTAATTAGGTTCTCTAATGCTAGCAGAAAGAAATGTTTATAAAAAACGACTTAACTTGAAAAAAATACGACATAATTTTTGATAAATAAGCTTTGACACAGTACCATACCGTGGGCCTGCTTTCGAGAAATCTCCTTTCAACTTTATAGGTCATCCGGAAGTGGATTAAAGGTTTTTGATGACCATGGCTATGTGGTTGATAAAAATGCCGATTTTTAGACGTTAATATCTCAATAACCGTTTGAGCTTTATTTATGAAATTTGGAGTTCTAGTTAATCTAAGGGGTTTTAATAAATAAACCAAATTTCATGTGCTAATGTTACATAGATTTTGAGTTATTAAGGGGTCAAAAGTGGCTCCAAATGGTTCGTGTAATATAACACACTGCAGCCGTGTCTTGCCTGGAACTTGGCTCGACACGCTATCGCGTGTCTAGATCTACATGCGCATCCGCGAACATCCCCGACGCACTACAGAAGCGGGGCAGCCCCACCAGCATCCTAAACGCGTTATTGTACTGAACGCGGAGAGCGTTGTACGATCTTTGCGTATATCTAGCCCACAGGTTGCTCGTGTAAAAAGATGTACAGTAGGCTCGAAAGAATGTTATCTTAACAGGAAGTGAGCATCGTGCAAATCTGCGCGCCAGCATATTCGCTCTAACCGACAACGCTCTCCGCTCCCGTTCAATGTCGTCATCGTCTTTGAGATTGGGGGTTAATATGTGACCTAGATACTTAAACATATAAACCCTTTTTAAAGGCGTGCTATAAAGTAAAACAGGTGGTACCTTATTAGGGATCTTACCCCCAGCCTCAAAGACCATGATCTCTGACTTCTTGACGTTATATGCTAAGCCATGCAACCTAGCATACGCCTCACACTGGGCAACCAGTGTTCTCAACCCACAGATTGACGCGCTCAGCAGCGCCGTGTCGTCCGCGTAAATAATATTACTAACGCAGATATCGTCTACGTAACATCCAACCCTGGTACTGCTGAGCTCGGCAATCAGTTCGTTCACATAAAGGTTAAAGAGCGTAGGTGAGCTCAACCCACCCTGCCTCACCCCACACTCTAACCCGTACGGACGAGACAATGCCCCAGCTCATCGTACAGTGTTGATCTGGTTTCCGTACCAAAACTTATAAATATTTAAAAGTTCTGTGGGTAAATTAACCCGTTCTAATTTAGTCCATAACACATCATAGGAAACCAGATCGAAAGCCTTAGATAGGTCCAGGAAGCAGGCATAAATAGGCGAATCACGCTTCGCATAGTATGTGACAGCATGCTTAAGACACAACACTGCACTCTCTGTTGACAACCCAGTCCTGAAACCAAACTGGTTGTCATGTGTGGTTGTTCTTTTATTCAGTTGTGCATTAAGCATGCTGTCAAAAACCTTTGATATCACAGTAGCTAGTGAAATGGGCCTATAGTTGCTGCTGTCAGACAGATCACCAGTTTTGTTTTTTGCGATTGGCACAACCACCGTTTGCATCATCTCACTAGGCATATAACCATGACCCATACAGAAGCTATACAGCATAGCAAGTACGCTAGGCAAGTGAGGGCCAGCACATTGGAGGTGTTCGATGCTAAGCCCGTCATGGCCGGGGGACTTACCCCTTGACATACGTCTAATCGTTCGAGTTATCTCTGCGGCCTTAAATTTAACCCCTATTTCCATCCCGGGCTCAACATCGGGCACTGACCGCGACGGACCTAGAGGCGATTTTACAAAGAACGCCTCTTTAAAAAGATTGGCAATGTCTTCTGGCTCACTCATGCCACCGACGCTCACAGGAATGCCCGGTCTGGCCTTCAATTTATTTGTATGTTTCCAAAAACTACGAAAATCGGTCTTAGCGTCGTGTGAGGCTAGAATATCCATTTTAACTTAGTCTTTATGGTCTTGGCACCACTTCAACCTTGACTTGAAGACTCTTCTGGCCCCACACATTTCGTCATAAACTAACCCACTAGTAGGTTTACCATACCACGCCCACAACAAATATTTCTGCCTAGCTTTCCTGTGAGCCTCAGCAACATGTTTGTTCCAGCCAACAATTACCCGCCTTGGGCGCCTATCGCTGCTTCCCCGACTCACCAAAGCAGCCGCACTCAAGGCGTGTATAATGTCTGCATACAGCTTGTCAATAACAATTGTGTATACTATCACAACATTCACCAAGTTCGTGTGGGAAGTCAATTAATTTTAATCTTTCGTGACATTTGCGCTGATAATATTCTATCTGATTTTGGGTCCTTTCCCCCCACACAACCTTGTTCACACATACAACATTGGTACATTTCTTTGGAAGAATCACATTCAAATCACATTCGACAACTAGTGGCAAATGGTCAGACCAAAGTACATCATAAACTACATACACATTCTTGACGGTGGTCACAGCTGCCTCTGTCACTAAACAGTGATCGAGCCACCTCTTTGAGCCATGCGTCTCACTCAAAAATGTGTATGTGTTCAAACATAATCCTAACATTTCTGTATCAATTCATGTCCATGTTTGCTCACTACAATAGCCAGCAAGTTCGACATAAAATAGTTCAGACGGGTGCGCATTAAAATCTCCTAACATGTACACATAATCTATATTACAGTTATCAATAATCGCACTCACCGTGCTTAAGATGTCCGTAAAATCCATTAAATTACGTGTAATGTCCGTGGGCATGTAAACACTAAACACTAAAAAGGACTTATCCTTTAACACAATTTTCACAGACAAATACGTGGATTACCGCACTGCACAACAACCACATTCTGGAACAGACTTTTTCTCCACAGCAGGGCGACGCCACCGTAGGGTCTACCACGAAGAATGCCTGCTGACGTATCCACCGCCGATACTCCAAAACAGCTGAACTCATTGCTCATTGAGTCAAGATACGTGATTTCTTCAGGCAGTAACCACGTTTCCTGGAGCGCAATGACATCAGACTGCTTACATAATTCACGGACACTTTGAATGGAGCGCTTAACATTTTTACAATTAAATGACACCAACTTGCAAACATTATCGTTATCCAGCATTAGTACTAATTTGTGCGCCGCCTTCCTTGATGGTAGTTATATTATTTAAACGTTTCGGTCTGTAGTTCACAAAACGTCGAAAAATAATCCCCTGAGGCTGATCATCCAAATACAATTGAAGCTTACTCTGGGACACAAAGAATTTATACGCATTATGTTCGCATTGCCGCTTAATATTAATCCTTTCTAGGTTAACTTTTTCTCCAGTTTTCTTTTCAATATAATCGGCTATGTGTGACTCAGAATCGTCCCTGTGTACATTTGATATAAACATGGGGACTTTTCTATCAGCTGATCTGAATTTCTCCTGAGCTTCGACAATACTGCTGCCAGTGCTTCCTTTAAGGCGATCTTTATATTTTTAATTCTTATAATGCACCACTGTAAAACCATCATCAACGAGTGCGTCACGGCTTCACACAGCTGTTTACTGGACTCGGTAGCAGCGGCTGATAACAGTAACGATGACGCATCGCTCCAGTCCCCGCCACTCGTCGCACGGATCATGCCGTCTCTGTCGCCGCTTTTTGATTCACAGCGGTTGACCGTTGGAAGATGAGTTTTAGTACCACCCTCCATTTGATTCTTGTTCATATCCGAACTACTGTGACTAGATTGATGATTTATTTCGGCCGATACTAACTGTCCACAGCTGCCAGGTGTATCTTCTCGAATTGTGCAGATAGTACAGTTATTCTCATTTATTTATTTTATTTAGACTGTGATATCCTTCTTCCGGGCGTCAATGGCATTCCAACCCGTATTCCTTCAATCTCTCTTAAGATTCTCTTACTTAATAGAAATAAAGAAGGAGAGATATAATATACCTGTATTTTCGCAGATAACAAGAGGCACCTGGGTAATCGTCAGCGCATTCACAGCCGCCTTCTTTTTCTGGATACTGGTGGAAGGTCCCTTTGCAAACGTCGTTCGAGAGTGTTTCACAAATCCTGAACCAGTTGAAGGAAAGAAGGAGGTGGATTCTAAGAAAAAAGAAGTCGCTAAGATATCAGATGACAATTCAAAAAATGAAGCAGTTGCCAAAGCAGCTGATATGAGTGCTACGAACAAAGTAGTACTACGATAAAATAGTTGATGAAAGTATTGAAAAGTAACGATAGGATATAGGTAATATTATGTAATAAGTAGGAAATTATAATGTAGGTAATATTGTGAAATTGAGTCAAGTGCAATCATACAAGTTCTTTTTATTTTTATTAAACATTTATTGTGTTAACATAGAACGTTTGTTGATATAATAATATAATCTAATACTTTATTCATAAAGCCCCGCTGTATCCGAATTGATTACAGTGACGCTAAACACGTCACGCCGTCGGAATGCGCCACGGGACTTGACAGTTATTGTTTATTTCATCATCGGCACGCGGGGCTTTTAGCGGTAGATTATGTATATGCCTTTTAGGCACTTATCCTACTGACAGCGATGCGGGCGAATTTTTTGATGCCCAATGAGCTCTTCCCTTTATTTATTTTTCCTTTATATACTTTTCCGTCATACAAGTTACCTTTTTAGGGTTCCGTACCTCAAAAGGAAAAAACGGAACCCTTATAGGATCACTCGTGTGTCTGTCTGTCTGTCTGTCTGTCTGTCTGTCTGTCTGTCTGTCTGTCTGTCCGTCTGTCACAGCCAATTTACTCCGAATCTAATGGACCGATTAAGTTGAAATTTGGTACACATATGTATTTTTGTGACCCAAACACGAATGAGTAACGTAAATAAATTAATTTTGAATATAGGGGTCACTTTTGGGGCGCAAACAAGAAAATTAAAAAAAAAGTTTTGCTGACAGTACCGTGTGACATATCAAATGAAAGGGCTTGTTACGAGAATCTCAAATATATTTTTTATATAATTTTAAAATAAATACTTTTAAAGATATTGAATAAATTCAATGAAAATTGACCATTCCCCCCCCCTTATCTCCGAAACTACTGGACCGAAAAATTTGAAAAAAGTACATAGTATGGCTCTTTACTCATAGATTACAGGAAAACCTATAAGAAGTCTATGGTCTTAAAATTACATGGTAAATCTCTCAATATTGTGCGTAAAAACTTACATTTCGTCGCTCGGCATCCAATAGGCCCATCTCTCTAGCTACTATAATATCATAATATCAAAAGTGTTTGACCGTCTACTTAATACACAAATAAATAAAACTGTAAGTGTTCATGACAACCAATTCGGGTTTCGGCGTGGTTTGTCAACAGAAAGTGCAGTATTGTGCATTAAGCATACTATCACATACTTACTATACACAGCGTGGGACGCCGATATATGCTAGCTTCCTAGATTTATTCAAGGCTTCTGATCTGGTTGCTTATGACGTATTGTGGAGAAAGATGGAGAAGGATAGGTTGCCAACGGAGCTTATAAACATTTTTAAATTATGGTATAGTAACCAGATTAATAGTGTACGAAGGGCTGGAACTTTTCCAGGCCATTCAGGTTGGAATGCAGGGTGAGGCAGGATTGGCGAGCTCAGCAGCACCAGAGTGGGTTGCTATTTAGATGGTATTTGTGTAAATAATATTAGCTATGCAGATGATATGGTGCTTCTGAGCGCGTCAATCTGTGGTCTCAGAAAGTAATTGGTCGCCAAATGTGAGCAGTATGCCAAAACACATGGTTTGATGTATAACTCCAATAAGTCGGAGATCATGGTTTTTGAGGCTGGGGGTAGACCGGGTTATGTACCACCTGTATTACTCAATGGGACTCCACTACAAAGAGTATTTACGTTTAAATATCTTGGTCATATATTGACCCCTGACCTCAATGACGGATTCGATATTGAGCGGGAACGAAGAGCGTTGTCGGTAAGGGCAAACATGCTGGCTCGCAGGTTTGTACGCTGCTCACTTAAAAAGTCAAAATTACTCTGTTTCGAGCTTATTATACAACGTTTTACACGTGCAGCCTGTGGGCTAGATATACCCAAAGGTCGTGCAACGCCCTTCGTGTCCAATACAACAACGCTTTCAGGGTATTGGTGGGGCTGCCCCGTTTTTGTAGCGCATCGGGAATGTTCGCGGACGCACATATTAATTGCTTTTACGCAACGATGCGAATGAGGTGTGCATCCCTGGTGCGCAGAGTACGGGCCAGCTCCAACAATGTCCTAAAAAAGATTGCTAGCAGGCTGGATTGCAAGTACATCAATCACTGCAATGCCATCTCCCATGGGGTGAAATAAATTTAAACTAGATTACGTGGGGCACTCAGAAAGTTTTGTGATACTAGAAAAATATATAATACAGGTTATAATTTTTTTTATTTTAACTTTTCAAAGAACTCTCCATTGGCGTTTATACACAGTTTTATACGTCTAAACCAATTTTTATAACACGTCTTCCAGTCCGCATCAGACACCTCTCCAATCTCCTTCTCAAATGCAGCCAGTGCATCTTCAGGTGATGAAAACTGTTTTCCTTTGAGTTGATTTTTTATTTTGGGGAAGAAGAAAAAGTCGCACGAAGCCAAATCGGGACTATAAGGAGGATGACCTATAAATTTGACCGGTGTGCTGTCCAGAAAGTCCCTTGTTTTGAGCGCCGAGTGAGCCAGCGCGTTGTCGTGGTGAAGCAGTAGCCCACGGAGGCCAGTGTTCGGTCGCTTGCTGCTTGCAGTAGTAAAAACTTCTGGCAAACATTTGGTAACATACCATTCAGCATTGATGCTTCTTTGATCTCATCAGGGTACTGATACCGGATAACCCGGCAAAGAAAAAAAACTTGCGATCAAAATTTTGCCTGCACTTCTGGCTCGCTTCAGTTTGGTAGGCGTTGGTTCATTTTGAAACAGCCACACGGTTTACTGACGCTTAATTTCTGGATCATATTGATAAATCCAAGATTCATCACCTGTAATGATATCTTAAACGCGCCGAGACGAGCCTGCTACAAATTTTGCTATCATGTCTCGGCACCATTCTACCCGAACCTCCTTCTGAGCCTGCGTTAGATTTTGCGGTACCAGCGTGAAACTATCTTCTATAACCGAAGATGCCTGTGTAGAATTTCATGCACACTTCCCGATCCAATCGGCAGTATACGCTGAACCTCTTCATATGTAATTCGCCTATTCTCTTGAATTAAATTCACAGCCAGCACGTTTTGTTATGTAACAACCGTCATAGGGCGGCCACTTCTTTCTTTGTCCGCCAAAATTACTCGACCACACATAAATTCATTAAACCAGCGGAAAACAGTCGCTTTAGAAGGGCTTTTTTCTATGAACACCATTTGAAGTCTTTCAAACGATTCTTCTGGTTTTAGTCGACATTTGAAATCGTACAAAATCATCGCGCGAAAATGTTCTCGTTGTAAATCCAGTTTTCAGTAAGACAGAGCATTTTGATTTTGCTCGTAAAAAAATGTGGAGGGAATTTCGAATTTGGAATGTTATGTTTTTTTGTAATAAATAGTCATAGTTTTAATTGACATCAAAACTAGCCAGTATCCTATAGACAAAAACTGTTAGTCGCAAAACTTTCTGAGTGACCTGGTAAAATAAGCTGGTTCATAAGTTTACTAACACAATGAGTCCTTGTTACTTGAATAAAGAAAATATCTGGATGTCAATTTTTTTTTTGAACGACTTTATCTATAAAATAAATGAAACCTAGCTGGATCGATTTATCACTCCCGAATACCTTGCATACTAAATTTAATAAAAATTCTTGGAGCCGTTTCCGAGATTCAGATTATATTATATAGGTACATAAATACAAGAATTGTTCGTTTAAAGGTATTAGATTTAGATTATTATTATATTAATACCGCGAATGTCAAATTTTTTACGAAAATCAGATTTTTGTTTTATTTCATTCTACACGTTGAAATAAGTGATCCTGCAATTTAAAAAAAAACGTAAAAAATGTCACATTCGCGGTATTGGATGCCGAGCGACGATTTGCAGTTGGGATGTATGGGAGAGCATGTTTTTCAACTACAATGTTAAGTTTGTCCTTGGGATAAATAAATTCATCTCAACTACGGAACCCTTCATTGTGCGTAGTCCGACACGCACTTGGCCGGTTTTTTAATGTTAAATTTAATACATAAAGAAGGGATTAAGTAGAAAGTGAAGGAATAAATATGATTTTTACCATGGTTCTGTTATTTAGATCCAAAATCCAAATAAAAACAAAGAATTAGCTACTCCATCATGCCTCCCAAGAGATTGAGCAGAAGGGGCTATGGCAAGTAGTAACAGACTCTTTTCGTGAAAAAATGATAATATTGATAATGCAACGAAACGCAGGTAATTGAAAAATACAATATTTGACTTCGCAAAATATTATAGGGAAAACTTAAAAAAAAAACGAAACAGTAATAATATACATCATAACATCATAACATCACGCCTTGTTTCCCCGAAGGGTTGGGCAGAGGTGTCCCTGTAGCAGGTACACCCACATTTCGCCAGTTATGTTTAAGTCCCATGTAATAGGGGGCGAGCCTACTGCCATCAACCGGGCACAAATCCAGACTCCGGGCTGCTACTGAGAAATTTCAGATAGAAAAACCCAATAACACTTTGCCCGACCCGGGAATCGAACCCAGGACCTCATGCTCAGCAGTAGCGCTTGCGACCACTATACTTTTAATAAATAACTCCGGGAGAATCAATCCGACATATTATCTCCGGGTGTTCTCGTCTGGCTAACGAAGAGTACTTGCATAGACACAACCTTGTAGCCAGGATTATCCATCAGCAACTTACTCTGAAATACAGTCTTGTGGAATCGGAAGTGCCGTACTACAAGTATGTGCCCGACCCAGTTCTCGAAAATGGAAATATCACATTGTACTGGGATCGATCCATCATCACTGACAGGAAAATGGAATATAGCGAGGGGGTTAATGGCTGATCTTTACGCTATGCTCGTGAACGGGTGCTGCTTGTGGTGACTGGTTGTCTTGCTGATCATGGTTTTGTTATTGTTACTAGTAATTAACTGTTCAATTAACTGTTCATTTATTTTAGCTCGATGGTTCTAGTTTATCATTTATAACTTCCAATTACAGCTTTATTTAAGCGGGCACGCCCTTTATGCCTGGAGGCTTTTATTTATATATTTAGTTCTGTTTACGTTTAGTTTTTTTATTCTGCTCGTGTATAGTTCTCGATGTTTTTGGTTGGTATATAGGCGTGTGCTTGCTGACATATGGCCAATAATTTATCATTTACATTATGTTTTGTGTTGCATAATGTAAGTTATTTTTCTTACTTGAACAGACAGCTGTGCTGCTGGGGAGTTTGTTGCGCCACTTCTTCCCAGCTAAAGGTACTAGGAAGTGGTGAAGGGTGGGTGTTTTTGGGGGACAGACTTATGTAATTTTGACGTTCGAAAAGTGCTGATTCTCAGCCTAGTTTGAATAAATTACTTTTGAATTTTTAATTTTAGGACTATTGTTGTTGTTGTATTGTTGGTGGAGGATCGAGGAGAGCGGCGCGTAATGATTATTGACATAACGGTCCCGCATGACGGGAATCTCGTGAAAGCCGAGAAAGATAAACAAATCAAGTATCTTGACTTGGCTCGCGAGGTTGTCGACATGTGGGATATGGACTCAGCGATCATTGTGCCGATAATCGTGACAACCAATGGCTTAATCGCCAAGAGACTCGACCAACACCTTAAGAGGCTCTCGTTGGGCAGCTGTATCAAGGGCTTGATTCAGAAAGCGGTACTCCTGGACACGGCTCGCATTGTCAGGAGGTTCCTCTCTCTGGAGCCCTGACCGCCGCCCGGTAGCTTGGACCCTGTTCCCGATACCGGTGGGCTACTACTTTTATATTTTTAAATGTTTCTAATTTTTTTAAATTCTAATGTTTAAAAATGTCTAATGTTTAAAAATGTAATTTATAAGTATTTTAATGAAATAAAGGAATAGAAAAAAAAACAGAAAAAACATAATAAAATAAATAAATTAAATTATTTATTTGTACCTTCAAGTAATATAAAAACATGACACAAACAACATATAAGGTTCACAAAAACAAATCGAGTAAAAAATTTACATTACAGAAAAAAGTGTATCGTTGGTGTCTGTACTAATGAAAAACCATTGTATCACAGGCACCAGTGCCTTCCGAACTATACTCCATTTGAAATAAGATTAGACATTTATACAAACCTTTTTAACCGACTTCCAAAAAGGAGGAGGTTATATGTTCGTCGCGAATGTTTGCTTTTTTTTTTTTTTTCTTTTTTTTTATGTATGTCCACCGATTTCTCCGTCAATTGTGGACCGATTTTGAAATATTTTTTTTTTTGTTTGAAAGTGTATGCTCTCGAGGTGGTCCCATATAAATTTTATTAACTTTACTTCGATAGTTTTTGGGTTAGCTTCAATAATACGTACTTTTTCCCACTTAGTATGTGGATAATATGATAAGTTCCTGTCACTGTTATTTACATAGCAGGAAGTGGTTTTTGAATTTATGTGGGGTAGGTACCACAACTAAAAAGTGAAAAATAAAAACTTTTGCCAAAAAAAAACAACCGACTTCCAAAAAACACTACAAAGTGAAAAATAACTTTAATTTCGGAAGTCGATGACAAAAAACGAAAATTCAAAACCAAAGACAGACACCGACTTCCGAAATTAAAGTTATTTTTCACTTTGTAGTGTTTTTTGGAAGTCGGTTGTTTTTTTTTGGAAAAAGTTTTTTTTACCGTCCGTTCAACCGATTTTGGGTCACTCCGCAGTTTAGGTATGAAGCTACAAGTACGCGGTGGGCCCGACTTGCTGGGCCCATTTACTGAGTGTAACGTAGTCAGAAGATATAAGAGTTATGTGATAGAAAGAGAGGTAACTTCTAGGTGATCTGATTTGCACGTTATTGTGTCGTAGCAAGAGTCGCTTTTTATTATTTAAATGATTTTGCGGAGTGTGCCATCTGTACTGATCTGTGACGTCGGCGACATCAGCTTTGGGAGGCCTCTTTCATTTCCCAGTCGAACGAAAAACGTTAAATTGAATGAGCTGAATTATACACTAATGTATGACTAAGTGAGTTTTATTGCTAATCAAACGATAATAAAAATTACATTAACAAACACTAAAATAGACGAAGTTTCGGGATTTTAGCCTCACTGAATTTTTTCAATATTATTGTTATTGTTGTTCTTTCTTTCTTTCTTTATACAGAGTTAGGAGTTATCTTGTCTACCTATGTAGAAAAGTTTGAAAACGAAGAAAATATGTGTTATATTATAGATCATCAGACCCTAAGAAAGTGCTACGAAATTGACCTTGTGTAAAAGTGCAATTTGACACTATTCTTAGTTATAACATAACCTATCTCGTAAAATATTAAGTTAGAATTAAATTACTTATTAGTCTATTAGGCTAGATTGTAATAACTAATTTACTAAGAACGTCAATTCTTATTAATAGAGCAAATATTTGTCAATGATAAAGCTTCGTATTCACTGCACAAATATCCTGTGACACCAGTGCAATCGCTTGAAAGGTCGGGCGATGTCGTTCAACGTCTCTAGTATCTTGCCTCACGACCTTTTTTCGCCAAACATGTCGTGCGACGTCGTCCGACTTTGCCTGAAATATCTAGCGACACTTGTCGTGGGAAGTTTTATGCTTCGAAACCGGTCCGACCGTATAAGATACAAGATTTGCAGTTACAGGGAAACAAACCATCGTGCATAATTTATGTTGGACGTATCCCTAAGTCGCATTTTTGGTTTTCTGTATCCAAAAGCGTTGGTTTCTTTTATTTGCCTTCTTCTTCTTCTTTTCATGTCGTTAGTGACTAACCTGGTGTCAGAGTTTTAAAGCCACTCATGGGCCTCTGACTTGGCTTCACATGCTGTCGAGAAATAGCTCTCAGGCCTTTCCAGATGTTTTTGAAGCAATGTTTTCGATGATTCCTTCACGATGTTTTCCTTCACCGTTTTTGAAGCAAGTGATATTTATACAATACGCACATGAATCCGAAAAGTCAGAGGACTTTATATATGACGTTAACATTAGTAGTAATAACAAAAGACATTTTTGTCAATCATAACGTTGTTATGGCTGCTTGCTTTGTATAGGAGTGTATGGAGCACAATTGGACATGACGCTCTTCTAGATGTCCAATGTGGAGAGGTCCTCGGTCCTTGTGGAATTGATATTTTTCCAGGGCAACAGTCTTTCGGTCGGGCGCTACAATCATGTTAATATAGTTGCGTTAGCTGTGGCTTTATTAATGAATTAATAACTTTTATAAATAACTCTTGAGTTAATCTATAACTCATTAACTGTAGATGTGTGCATATACGACAGGTGGTGAGAATATTGTTTCCCTCCTTTTGCACTTACGCAAAACAAAATACGTGATTATCTTCTAAACGGTAAACGACACAGACACGAACTTTTTCGAAACCAAGTTCTGAACACGTAGGTAATGTTAGTGCAGATACGTCAGTTTGTGAGATACGACAGTTAGCGGGGAGGGCGACGATATGTCGTGGCCAGGTGTTAGAATTGATAATTTTTCATGAATCGTTTCATCGACCGCTGGTCACATCATGATGTAGTCTCGCCAGATTATTGAATACTCAACGTTTGACGATTATGAACAGCGCACGACTATTTCATGATGTGGCCAAACATTAGTGATTATATCGTAAAATAGATTATCCACCGATAGAGGCGTTGAAGTCGCTTTGTTTTTGTTGTGCACATGTTGTGCAACATGGTGGTGGCGTACACCAAATCAAACAAAGTAGGGTGACCACGCAAAAAACGTCGATGAACTTTTATTGGGTTTCCAAATATGATATTATGGAAAGCGACCAACTTGGAAGAAGCGTTCCCCGGCCGCTGCCGCGGCGTGAAATGCAACATTTAAAATTAGTTTTTAAAAATTAAAAATTTACGCCGCTTGTAGCACCCTGACCAAATGGATTATGTAGGTTAGAACTGTGACAACCGCGCGCGAGTTGTGCGGCAGCGACCGGCAAACACTACTTCTTAAGGTGGTTTTACACCGGCGAGAAAACTAAGAACAATGTCATACAACGCCCTGTCACCAGACTTGTTACCAGTAAACAAGGACACAACACAGGATCAAAATGTCAATCAAGACAATTCAGACGAGCGAAGCAAGAGAAAGCGACTTCCTCGCAACAACGTATCATTAAAGAGCCTGTTCACTAGTTTCTTATTACTATTTTTCATGTTATTATCACCTACTTCAGCGCTAAATATCATTAGAAGACAATCAAGCTATTTACTTCGATAGAATATCCAATCTTCAGTATATCAAAGACGAATAGCGTTTAATGGTCTACTACAACATGACGACCTACTGGAAAGGCCTATTTGATATCAAAGGTTACGTCAACCACATCAAGTCATTATGCAACACCTTCGCGAGTAAATAATATCAGCGTACCATTCTTCAGTTAGAGCACGAGATTAGCGAAATTGAACACTATGATATGTTACTTAAATATCAAAGCCCGAAAAGGCTGAAAAGAGGCCTAGTTAGTAAACGGCTTAGGTTATTTTGCTTATTCATTATTCGGAGTGTCGTCGAGAGGTTTGCCGAACAATCTAGAACAAATCTAAATTAATAATTAACAAAATTAATAATTCTAACAATAAAATAAAAGCTGTGTGGCAGGTAATTAACAAAGAAACTGGAAACACAAAACAACGAGATCAGAATGAATTGTCATTAAAAATTGATAATGTAACCATTTCAGATAAGTTAAAAGTTGCTGAGACACTAGAAAATTTCATCCCAATAGAGGTTACGAAATCTCTCCCCTCATCATCTATACTAGCTGAATCTCTTTTAAAAGAACACTTCACTAGAGACATTCCAAATTTTGAATTTAAGCCCATTTCAATTGTCACAATTAAAAAAGCATTTAAAAGTCTTAACATAAAAAACACTGAAGATTTATGGGGGATTTCCGTTAAGGTTCTTCAAGATATCATTGACACAATTGCCCCTGTCCTAACAGGCATATTTAATCAATGTTTAGATAGCGGTACGTTTCCTGATTTAATGAAACATAGTAAAATAGTACCAATTTTCAAATCAGGTAGTAAGAGTGATCCCTCTAATTATAGACCAATATCTGTGCTACCAGCATTGAGTAAAATATATGAAAAAATCATGCTAGACCAGATGTTGGCACATTTTAATTCTAATGGGATTTTACATAGTCACCAGTTTGGTTTCACGAAAGGTAGGTCGACGACTGACGCAGGAGTTAAACTCATCAGTCACATTTTGGAATCCTGGGAGAAGTCCCAGGATGCAATTGGCATTTTCTGTGACCTCTCAAAAGCGTTTGACTGCGTTGACCACAATACACTGATCTGTAAATTACACCACTACGGAATTCGTGGACAAGCTGCTGATCTTGTTCTTTCCTATCTATCAAACAGGCAGCAAAAAGTAAATGTTAATGGGGCGATGTCTTCGGGGTCTCTAGTGAAAATGGGCGTGCCTCAAGGTTCAATTCTCGGCCCTTTCTTATTTCTAGTTTATATAAATGATCTTCCTTACATGATGACTAACTTATCAGATATAATTCTATTTGCTGACGACACTTCTCTTATTTTTAAAATAGACAGGAAAGATACAGATGTATTACATGTCAACGATAGTCTGGCTGTACTTTCAAAATGGTTCGCAGCTAATAATCTTTTACTTAATGCGAACAAAACGAAAAGTATTAGGTTCTCATTACCAAATGTACCTCAAGTAGGTCTAAATCTAAAACTTGATGCCAAAAAACTAGATGCAATAACGGAAACTATATTCTTAGGAATTACTTTAGATTGAAAATTACAATGGGGCGCCCATATTAGAACTCTTTCAGGTAGATTTAGTTCAGCTGCATATGCAGTAAGAAAAATAAGGCAGTTGACTGATATAGCCACAGCTAGGTTAGTATACTTTGCTTATTTCCACAGTATTATGTCTTATGGCGTCCTGCTGTGGGGATCGGCAGCTGACGTAGATTCAATTTTCATTTTACAAAAGAGGGCAATCCGCGCGATCTATAAAATGGGCCCTCGCGAGTCCCTTAGAGACAAATTTAAAGAAATTGATATACTGACTTTGCCTTCACTTTATATCTTAGAAAGTATTATGTATGTTCGCAAAAACTTAGGACTTTTCAAAATAAGAAGCGATTTCCATAATATAAATACACGTAGTCGACATGAAATTGTGATACCCAAATTTAGATTAACTAAAACAAGCAAGTCATTTCTTATAAACAGTATCCGCTTTTATAACAAGTTGCCAAAGTCTGTGACAGAACTTAGCGATGGGAAGTTCAAAACCCACATCAAACGTGTCCTTATCAAGAATTCATATTATAAAATTAAAGACTACGTTGAAGACAAGGAAATTTGGCAATAATTCCTTCTGCACATGTGGCTTCCCTGGTATCTCATTAACGGCATAAATAAGTAAGAGTCTATTAACGGCTCCCAAATTACCATGTTTATTTAAATCTTTATTTTTACATTCGCCCTTGACATATTTACTATTCTATTATTTGACATTATATACTTTTTTTTTGTGGCTTTTGTGGACATGATAATTATTCAGATTGATTACAGTTGTAATAGCAATCATATAATTGCGTTTTATTTGAAATAGGTTTTTTACTTTTTTTAATTAATTTTTTTTTTTTGTATAGATTCTTTTCTACATATTTTGTGAATGTGAGAACGCTGTAGGCTTAGTGGATTGTAGACCTGTTGACCATTTTCTATTTTGTTAAGTACTTGGTACTTATTGAAATACCTACACTGTCCTCCCATACCTAGAAACACTGTTATTTGAAAGTATTGTAAAAGCCAATTATTTTTAAAAGAGTAACCGTGGAGTTTCTTGCTGGCTCTTCTCCATAGGAAACGACCAATTGGAACCGTGCACCTAGCTTCTGACGTTTCATAAGTGCCCATGTAGGTTTATGTGAAATAAAATATTTTGATTTTGAATACAAGAATAACATCGAGCAAATCCGTCATAATGAAGAACATCTTCAAAAACTTTTTAAAAATCAGACAAGTATTTTAGAATACGAATTTAATATCATACGTCGTAATGAAAACATCATGAATCAAAAAAAATATCAAATGAGGTGAATAAAATACGTTTGGATAATGAAGATGGCCTTTATGTCACATCATCATCTCTGATTCTCTGGCAACATCGATATGGTATTCTTCTTAGAGTAGTCAGATAAGAAACACCGAACTCATCAAGCTTATTTTTTTTTTTTTTACACGTAATACGTGTAAAAGTGATTCCGATATCCTATTTACAGAATAAACAATGTTATTACATTTAACTTCATTGCTTTTTAAAAATTATTTTATCTACTACTTTGTTCCTAGCACCCTTATCAGTTGTTTTGGCTATTTAATTTTTTTTGCAATGTCATCTGATTTCTTAGCGACTTCTTTTTTCTTTGTATCCAACTCCTTGCTACCTGCAACTGGTTCAGGGTTTGTGAAACACTCTCGAATGACGTTTCCCAAGGGACGTTCCACCAGTATCCAGAAAAAGAAGGCGGCTGTGAATGCGCTGACGATTACACAGATGCCTCTTGTTATCTGCGAAAATAGAGATATGTTTTAGAATCTCTCCTTCTCAATTTCCATGAAGTAAGAGAATCTTAAGAGAGATTGAAGGAATAGGGGTTAGAATGCCATTGACCAGAGGAGGGAGATCACAGTTTAAATAAAGTAGAATCAGACAAGGGGCAGGTCAGAAAGTCTGATAAGGATATTTTTTGTGGTAAAAAGTTGAAGATATGAAATTACTCAACGCTTGTTTCTATCTACAACCTATTTACACCTTCTTGAACTCCCTTTCTGCGTTCAATACTGATTTTTTTAGGTTAGATAGTGCCATCCACGAAGACGCACCCCAGTTTTACACGACCCACGCTTGCAGTACAGTAATCGTGTTTAGGAAAAAGAGTGGGACGCGTCTTTGTGGATGGCACTATATACTTAGGTTAAACCTTTTAAAATATCCAGCCTTTAAGATACCAGAATTTTATTATAAATCTTGCAGCAGATGACAGCTAAAAATATAACAGAAAATCAGTAAGTATACTTACAAGCACCATAGCAGAGGCTCTGTAAGTAGTGGTCTGCGATGCCATGAAGTTCCTTAAGAAAGCGATATGCAGCAGGTATGCGCTAAACGACAGTCGGCTTGGAACCGTCCACACGGGCCATTCTAGTATCGTGCGGTAGAGACCTGATGGACATAAAGAAATGATCATCATCTAACTCGAGCTGTTTTAGGACGAATTTCTTACTGAAAGCGATCAGTATATCTAAACCGCGTCCAGGAGCTGTCATATAGGTCCGTTTACACATGCATCCATGATGACAATTCGTTTTGACGAATCGATTTAGGACGATGAAGACGGAAATAAAAAATTACACATAATAACGGACGTGTGAACGACACAAAACAGTTGAAACCATCCAAGAAATTTAATCACGTACGTCATGACGAATGCGTGAGCGAACAGACCGTAAGGATTTTAAAAGATTTACAAATGTAAAATAAATAAAGTTAGTACCTTCAAACTGAATAACGACTCCAATTATAAAAAAGCCGACTAGTATGGCAAAGACCGGCTTTATGAAAGCAGCGTAAAGCAGGTTGACGATGAACGACGGCTGAGGAGAGTAGGTGTAGAAGATAGTGCCGCTGTAGCAGCAGAGACACCCCAGCGGGACGAGAGACCAGTAGAGATAGCGGTACTTCTGAAGAATTTTAAGAAAGAAACGAGCATTTTTGCCGTAATAAGTAATAATAATAATAAGTTATAAAGTTTATTAATCAAAAAGTAACAATACAATTTTAGCGAAATTCGGTGAGCCACAAACTAAGCATCACTTGTGTCTTGTGGCTTAGGAGTGCAATTAACAATATTATGGTTACCTTACAATGTGAGGGTAATAATAAAGACAAGATATAGAAAATTAAATAAAACATTTGTCATATTCTAGACTTAAATTAAAGAAAAGTAAAAATAGTTTACGTTTTATTGGGCTTGTATGGTTTTGCAAAGTTTGAGTGGGTGTGATGGTGTGTGTGAAGGTGTATGTGCATGGTGTAGGTTCTATATCAAGGCTTCGATGTCGTCGTATGATAATATTAGAAGAGTAAAATGTATAATAAATTGCCAAATGACATTAGAGAAGTAAGCAAAACAAATATATTTATTAATAAATTGAAACAATTTCTGGAATCCAAGTCATACCACTCAGTAAAGGAGTTTTTAGATGACAAATCGATTGCAAAATAAAATTATTCTTTCTCTCATACACCAAACATTATGAAATATAATATAATAAGGATTATAGGAAATCAAATATAAATATTAATACATAAATAATAACATGATTTAATAATAATGAAAATACTTCTAAGAATTTAAATAATAATTACCTATATTATTCTTATGCAATACATAAAATTAAAATCCCTAATATACTATACCTATATACACAAACCTTATAATATACAATATATACATAATTATACACCCAATTAAACACATCTAATAATTTATAATAATATTGAATTGCTACTTAGCCCTCTTCCTCTCTCCTAATTTTTCTGTGCCCGACAGGGTCCATATTGATCTTTTACTTTGTTATACCATCTATGTAATACATATGGAATGCAATAAAGAATTGAGTATTGAGTATTGAGTTGAAGTAAGGATTTTCTTACAGGTTGAGCAGTCTCTTAGGTCACAGATTTTACAAACTTTATTGTAAGTGTTGGGAAAGGAAAAATAGGTACAACGTCGAGCTAGTTCGGATTTGGCGTTTGGTATGGGTACCCTTTTTTTTTTTTTTTTTTGGGTGGGAAATTATCAAATAACTTCTCCCGCTCTGGGTGGAGCGGGGGGGCGTGTCAGACTCTTACTGACTAAAACCCACCCGTGTTCCTTCGGTTGCCCTGTTGCCGGGGGCCACGATGTCCCCATCGGTTTTCTTCGAACCCCCGGCAGGCATTGGCCCTAACGGACCCCGTCAATTCTGCTGACATCTCTTTGAGGCGCGCGTGGAACACAACGCGCCGTCGACCCGGGCTTGGTCCTTACCGGACGGCGAGCTACCCATTGCTCACCGTCCGCAAGCCCGCGCCTACGGTGGCCGGAAATCGGCTCGCGATTCCCGCCCCGGGCGTCTCCTCCTGCGGCGGTTAGGGGCGTGAGGGCGCGAAATTTGCCTCTCCCTCACGCGTTCCGCCTCCTCCTTTGCGAGCATTACCGCTTCGCAGAAGGAGGTGACGGCCTGCCATTTCCTCTCGCTCCGTACCATGGCCTGAACCAGGGCCGGACGCGAGAGATCACCGCCGCCGATCGCCTCCACGAGGACACGGCGTTGCTCCGCCCAAGCCGGGCAGACCTCCACCGTATGCTCCACCGTGTCCTCAGGCCGATCCACACAATGGTGACACCCGGGTGTTTCCTCCCGCCTTATCCTAAACAGGAACCTCCCGAAGCAGCCGTGTCCGGTGAGGACCTGCGTCAGGCGGAAGGTGAGGACGCCGTGGCGTCTCTCAAGCCACTCCTCAAAGAGGGGTCTTATCGCCGCAATTGTGGCGTGCCCAGCACGGGGTTGCGACAATCGCACTCTCCATGACGCCATGAGATCCCGCCGGAGCTCTGTCCGCTGTGCCGCGATTTCTTGCGGCATCGGAGTTAAGCCCCGGCGTTTCGCCTCCTCGCGCCACTCCCAGATGTGCGCGAGGACCTTTGCCTCCAGATCCCATGGCGGTAATCCGGCAAGGAGGCTCGCCGCCTCGCAGGAGACCGTGCGGTATCCTCGGGCCAGCCGGATGGCCATGACCCTCTGGGACGCGTTCAACCGGCGGGCTGGCCGCAGCCTCAATGAACGCGCCCACACCGGCGCCCCGTAGAGGGCTATGGACCGCACGATCCCCGCGTAGAGCCTCCGGCAGGAGGCGTTTGGATCCCCTAGATTGGGCAGGAGCCGCTTCAAGGCAGCCCCGGCCCGCTCCAGTCTGGGAGCCAAACGACGGAAATGTTCAACGAAATTCCACCGGCTGTCGAGGACGAGTCCCAGATACTTCATCGTCGACTCGACACCGATGTGAACCCCTCCCGCCATTGGTATGGGTACCCTGAAAACACGTTTATTTATTATTTCGCTGCAGTTAGGCCATTTTAATATTTTAGCGTGGTATTTAAGAGTTGCTTGGAGTATAAAAATTTGTCGTACTCTGAGGACTTCAAACTCACGGTAGACAAGGTCTGTAGGGAACCTGAAAGGTTTTTTAAGTGCAACCTTGATTAGTGCCCGTTGCGCCCTCTCTAGTTTTATAAATGTGCTTTTGCCAGCGCGTCCCCATATACAGATACAGTATTGTATGATTGACTGGCAGAGTACGAGGTAGACCATTCGCAAAATATCTAAAGGGGGACAGTCGCGGAGTTATTTTAGGACGTGTATTAGTTTTCGTACTCTAGAGGGAAGGGCATAAATGTAGGCTTTATACGTTAAGTTGTTGTCTATGGTTATTCCGAGATATTTAATTGTGTCAGTACGTTCTGGGGTTTTTGCATGTGCAGTTATGGTGAGGGGCGTTATTGCGTACATGTGAGCAAGTGTGTACTTTTAGAGACATAGTTTGAGAGGGGCTGGAAGCACTGGTTTTGGAAAAGGCAATATATTTGCTTTTACTGACATTTAAGGTCAGTAAGTTTATGTCTAAGGAGTGCGCTATCTGAGCGAGGCCTTGTTCTGCCAGATGATACACCCGCTCCCAAGTCTTTTCATGAAAAACAATAGCTGTATCGTCGGCGTAGGAGATCACTTCAGCGTTACCTATAGGGAGATTTACTACGTCGTTTATGTACAGCGTAAACAGCGTTGGGCCGAGAGTACTGCCCTGCGGTACACCAAACGTGATAGGGAGTAAACTGCTTTGAAGACTGCCTATTTTGGAGTATTGGTGCCGAGATTTCAAGTAGCTACGGAACCATTCTATAGGTATACCCCTTATACCTTTAGAATCTTTACCTAATTTCTTTAGAAGAAGCCCAGGTGAAACGGTGTCGAATGCTTGTTGTTACATACATTTGTTACAGACGTTAACAAAACTATGGCTACTACTACTGGGTCAGATTAAATTAGCTAGTGAAACTCGGCAGACGGTATCGATATCTACACATGATAAAACAATGATTACATAAAAAATAAAAACGTATTTTTGAACTGTAATTTCAAGTAACTTGACATCATACTTATCGCGTCTGCGGAGATTTGCTGGCTAATTTAAAATGACTTTGTACACTTTAACTTGACTAAACTTCAACTTCAATTGTCCGCATATTTAAATCACCGGTGTCATTCTTCCCAGGCGTATAAATTGCTGCTAGTGTTCAATCTGCTAAATAATATTTATTTCCTGACTGTTCATAGTGTAGCAACATATAGATACATAGTAGATTGTTTGCCTAGGGAGAAAACAACAATTTTTAAGGCGAGAGTGTTTCTTTGAACCCAGAGCGCAGTGTGCCGCTCGTCCATTATTTGTCCAACCTGCAGGTTTACTAACATAGTTATTAAGGTTAACGTTTACGAACAAATTATGGATTATTTCGAAATAAAATGATTATTATTAATATTTTTCAAACGTCTTTGACACATCTCGGGACCCTGGGGTCCCGGACCTTTGGAAGGCGTACGAGGGGCCGAAGCCAACTCGCAGAGGCCCGTTAGACGTTTTGAATTAAATGAGGCACCAACCGACGATTATCCCTGTTCGCGCCATGCAAGTGCACCCAAGGACAACCCCCGGTTGGTGCAGGACTATTGCAGGGTATGGAAACAACGATATTGGAACGGTTTGGGTGGCTAAGTGAACTGGTTATCTAGATCTATGGAAAGACTATGGCCCCTGCCTGACCAATATTTTATATAAAATACACAGGTAAAATGGCAGGGGGTGACTTGCACACTCACTAATGGGCCCCCGAAAACGATCGCTAACACAAAGTGTCGTAGCGACAAGGGGGCAACATGTCCTGAGGTGCTTATGAGGAGTGAAGAGGTATTCCACGGCTATCAGGACAATCCCGGAAGTACGGTCAAGATCCCTACCAGCATCTTACTGGACTACTTACCAGCATCTTACGGGAGATAGGGTCCGTGGGGTCGCTACTGCCCAACAGCTAGCCACATGCTGCCCTGCGGGTTTTTGTATCTCTCTTGGTCTGGCTCCTCATCCCGACCTGTTCCAGCAAACTCTACCGGCACAGGCCGAGAGTTCGGAGCGCGCAAGCCCCACCACGACGTCAACGTAGAGATACGGCGGTGGGGTTATTATTATTAAAGTACGTCACTCGAGCTTAAAATAGTATTGCTCCCGAGGGGAACACAATTTTTTATCACACTTTATGAGAAAAAAAAAGTGTGCGGTCCGACCCCCATCAGGAACAAAGTTCCTTCTTATGTATAATTTAAAACAAAACAAAATGTTCGCCGCCATCTTGGATTACATTTTGACCTCACTATCGACTTTAGCACCTTTGAAAACTATGAAAACGGCGCTGTTTGTGTTAACTAGCCTAATATAACTATCAGTGTTTATCTATTTCCATAAATTTGAAAAGTAGTCTAATATTACATTACTGTTTAATAGTGAGATCAAAACTTTATTCGTGCTGTCAATTGGAGTCATCAAGAACTATAATCTAAAAACTGAGTTATTGTGATAACAAAATGCCAGTGACTAACATCGATTGAGAACATAATATATTTGTGGTATTGGAGTGTTTATTCAGAGTGCTACAGGACTGTGATATCGTTGCCACACATATATCAATAACTGTGTTGTGTTAAACTGGATACTGTGTTTTATAGTGCAAACGGCTTGTTTTCAAATCTGCCTGAATAGGCAGATTTGAAAACAACCCGTAAACACACACAACACAAACTCTGAATAAACACTCCATTTCGTGGCAGGGAAGATGAATATCTTCCCTGCCACGAAATTCAAAATAACGCCATCTATTGAACTCGCACAACAGCAGCACAGAGCTTGCGTTCCTAGTTGTCAATACTGCGTGCGTTGTGAATCGATACGCATTAGAATTTCGCTGTGTGATAGAGGGCGCCACAAGTGTGATTAACGCACCTATAATCGGTATTCATATTTGGACAACGAGCGATCGACATAATCATTACGGTTCACGATAGGTGGCGCCACTTCAACCTATTTTGGATAACTACATTATTCTGTTTGGATTGCAAACTATTTTTTATTATCTATCTTCAAGATGCTCTGCAATGGGTGCAACGATGTTTTGGCTCCTGAGGCAGGATACCTATTATGTAAGTTTTGTGATGGAAAATACCATCATGAGTGTCTAAACATTACGCTGCAGCATTTTTTGGCCCTAACCCAGGAATTTAAGTCTGGGTGGAAATGTCCTCCGTGCACTAACATTACCCGTCGTACTCGCCTTAACTTGGACACGCCTGTTTCTTCCACCCAACTTCCGATTTATGAGGACAGTAGTATGAATATGTCCTGCGACATCATGGATCGGCGTGCGCTATCGCCACGCACTCCACCGAACTATGTGTCGTCTGCTGCCAGGGATGGTGATACCCGCATATTGGTTGCCCATGACAACCTAATCCAGTCGCTCACCCAAGAACTCAATAGAACTTTGCAGGGTTGGCGTTCTGACATTGATCGGACCCTTGAAACATTCAAGGAAGATATTAAAACCACGATGCAGGATTGGCGAGGCGAGATTGAGGTTAGCATGCTTAGTTTTCATGAAACTGTTAAAAGTAGCCTGTTGAACATGAAGCAAGAGTTGAGCACTGTCCGTACTGTGCAAGCTGAATTTAAGCAGGATGTGAAACAAATGAGCGAAACAATATCTGGCCTCAAAGATTCGCTACAGTTCCACGCAGGTGAACAGGATGACCTCAAAAGAAGGGTTGAGAATATTGCACGTCAGCAGGCTGAACAGTCAAATACGTCGATCAGCTATCTAGAATCGAAGATAGATACGCTCGAGCAGCAGGCGAGAGCCTGTAACCTGGAAATTTGTCACGTTCCTGACAAGCGTGGCGAAAATCTTCTGCAGATCTTGGCTTCAATTGGGGAATCTATCGGCTTTACCATACCTCAAAAAGAGGTTATATCCATCCATAGAGTACCGCACGCACATCAGCATAACAATAAGCCGAAAAATATTATTGTCAAGTTCTCCACGCGCATACTACGAGACAATGTCCTTAGCTCGTATCGGCATGCCAAGTCACTTAAAACTGATCAAATTGGTATCTCCGGGTTCTCTACAAATATTTACATAAATGAGCTCCTAACGTTAAGAAACAAAGCTTTATTTCGTAAATGTAAGGAAGCTGCAAAGCTTTATCAGTACAAATATGTTTGGGTTAAGAATTGTACCGTCCTTGTTCGTAAAAAAGACGGCGATGCTGCTTTTGCAATCAAATCAGATGTTGATATATCCAATCTTAAATGCAATGAGAACATTGTCAAGGACAATATTAATAATTAGTTATATTTTTATCCATTTCTTTTTATTAATTTACCGTAACTACTGGATTTTCTTAAATAATGATCTTTTGCATGTTTATTTGTTGTGTGTACTAAGTATGAAACATCGTTTTTGTAAATTAAGCTCCACCTACATAGCTTTTGAGTCAAAATTATTTTTCCACTTAATGTGCTTAATGGATTTGGTGATAAGTAACATACATCGTCCTAGTACTGTAGTTAATAAATATTATATTTTTCTCGATTTAATCAAGTGTTGTGGTGCATACTGCCTATTTTATCCGATATCCTTATTCATTAATTTTATTTTCATGCCAATATTCTATCCTCAGTATGAACACTCTCATATCGTAAACATGTATTTATATTATAGTATTAAAAATGTCTAATAAACATATAACAATTTTCTATCAAAACTGTAGGGGCATTCGCACAAAACTAGATCAACTATACAAGAACATCCTTATGAACACTTATGAAATCTTAGTATTAACTGAAACTTGGCTAACACCAACGCTATACAGTATTTCGATGCGATCGTGATCGTATTGCTACAAATAAACAGGATGGTGGCGGTGTATTGATTGCAATTTTGAGCTCTCTCAAGCCGTCTGAGCTAGATCTCGCGCTAGCTCATCGTAGCGACTTTTCACACAACCTTATTGAACACCTAATTGTAGAACTGCAAAGCACTTGTAATAATAAAAAACGGCACATTGTAAGTGCTGCCTATATACCACCTAAGACTACTTCGTTAGTGTACAATAAGCATTTCGAGACGTTGCAAGAGGTGTTGAGTCATCCTACTGTTGACAGCTTCTATATTATGGGTGACTACAACCTTTCGGAAGCCGATTGGTTAGCACCCTCTGTCGCGGATTAACCTGGAGCTGCCACCCTCAACTCTGTCACATTTGTGACTTGTGCTAACTTATGTAATCTCATTTCTTTTCTTGGAGCTTCTCAACTCAATAGTGTGGTGAATGACAAAGGTAAAATACTTGACTTAATTATATCTAACAACGCATGTATAGTTTCCCGTTCCACAACTACGCTACTACCTATTGACACTTACCACCCTGCCTTAACCTGCGAGACCTGCTTGGATATTAAAATTTCCCCTTTGACAAAGATTCCCCTGCACAAGTATAATTTTCATAAAGCTAATTTTGATAACATTAACTGTAACATACAACAAACGAATTGGGGAGATCTGGTTGGCTCTAAAAATTCCGAAGACGCACTAACTTCTTTCTACGATGAGTTGGATAATATTATTAGGCGAGACGCTCCTTTGGCTCGTGCTAGATCAGTTAGTTATCCTATCTGGTTCTCAAGGACTCTTATAACTATCTCGAAAAAGAAACACAAGGCGTGGGTTAAGTGGAGGAAATTTAGTAACATTTCGGACTACAATACATTTGCTAACTACAGAAGACAATTTAAGGATACGTGTCTAAAATGTTTCAACTCATACATTAGGTCTGTGGAGGATAGTCTGTGTAAAAACATTAAGCATTTCTGGACATACGTTTCGAATCGGAAAGAGAAACCTGGGATACCAGCTAAGCTTCAATACAAAAACTCTGAATCTAATGATCCGATTTCCATCTGCAATATGTTTTCTGATTTCTTCTACTCCGTTTTTGAACCTGCTTCACCATCGTTGCCTCAATGGAAACCCCCGCCTGACAATGCGCTACATGATTCTTCGATCTGTGATATATCTTTTAGTGAAGATAGGATACTGAAAGAGTTAAAATCTCTGGATGCATCAAAAGGACCAGGACCAGATGGACTTTCTCCTTATTTCTTGAAAAATGCCGCCGTTTCTATCTGCAAGCCTCTTTTTATTATTTATAATAAATGCATGTCGGAAGGTGTGGTTCCTAAACTGTGGAAAGATGCATTTATTGTGCCTGTCCTCAAAGGTGGATCCAGACGCAATGTTGAGCACTATCGTCCTATTTCTATCTTGTCTGCCTTGTCGAAGCTCTTTGAGAGGTTAGTGCATAATGAAATATATCCTATTCTGCATAATATCGTCATTCAACAACAGCACGGTTTTGTTAAACGGCGGTCCACAATCACTAATCTCTTGCTGTTCTCAAGCTTTTTATTTGATAACGTTGACAGCCGCATACAGGTGGATGCAGTTTATACAGATTTCTGCAAGGCTTTTGACAGGGTTGATCATGAGATATTACTCAATAAATTAGCGTTTAATGGAATCCGTGGTAACCTGTTGAGGTAGTTTGCTTCCTACATCACTAACCGTAGTCAGAGAGTTGTAATTAATGGTCATTCATCTTGCATAGCGCAGGTCACCTCTGGTGTACCACAGGGTTCTATTCTTGGTCCCCTTTTATTTATTTTGTATATTAACGACATCAGCCAGTGTTTTCTTAATGCCAAATTCCTCTTATATGCCGATGATCTTAAGGTATATAGAACAATACGCGATACGAATGACTGCCTTCTCTTGCAACAAGACTTGGATAGGCTGTCGAACTACTGTCGAGAAAATAAGTTGCAGCTTAGTTTACCTAAATGTAATGTTCTAAATTTCACAAAAAACAAAAATATCATAAAATATACATACACACTATGCGATGTTCCCCTAACAAAAGTGGATTCTGTCCGTGATCTCGGCATTATCCTTGACTCCAAGCTTTGTTTAGATTTGCATATTAGCAAAATAGTTAAAAAAGCGTACCAACTTTATGGATTTGTTATGCGCTCGACATTAGATTTTAAAAAGCCTTCTTCATATATTTGCCTTTATAAGTCTCTCGTACGCTCGCAACTGGAGTATCTGTCCGTCTGGAGTCCATATTATAAAAAATACATTGAGGCGATTGAGTGTGTTCAACAAAAATTCCTACGTGCTATGCATTTTAGATGCTTCGGATATTATTTGCCATATCAGGATTTACTTAATAAATATAAACTCACAACACTTGAAAATAGACGTAAGTACTTGGATGCCATGAATCTTTATAACATTGTTAGTAATAAGTTTGAATGTATTGAGTTAAACAACATGTTATGCTATGTTGTTCCTAGAACAGTATACAAGCGAAAGGTGCGCGCTGGCAGACTATTTTCCGTGCGTACTTGCCGTTCTAACACCGGTTTGCGCTCACCTGTTCACAGAATGACAGATGCCTACAATGGGACTTTTGAACATATTGACATTTTTGCATGTCCTCCCAGTAAGTTCAAGGGTCTTATACTTAAAGAGCTCTCTTAATTTAGGTGTAAATATATAGTTCAAGATAAAGATAGGAATGATAGTTAAGTAGGTAAGTTTAGTTTTTATAAATATTATGTATTTATTACCCTAGCGTTTAATTTAGTTTAATTTAATTGTATCTAGACACGCGATAGCGTGTCGAGCCAAGTTCCAGGCAAGACACGGCTGCAGTGTGTTATATTACACGAACCATTTGGAGCCACTTTTGACCCCTTAATAACTCAAAATCTATGTAACATTAGCACATGAAATTTGGTTTATTTATTAAAACCCCTTAGATTAACTAGAACTCCAAATTTCATAAATAAAGCTCAAACGGTTATTGAGATATTAACGTCTAAAAATCGGCATTTTTATCAACCACATAGCCATGGTCATCAAAAACCTTTAATCCACTTCCGGATGACCTATAAAGTTGAAAGGAGATTTCTCGAAAGCAGGCCCACGGTATGGTACTGTGTCAAAGCTTATTTATCAAAAATTATGTCGTATTTTTTTCAAGTTAAGTCGTTTTTTATAAACATTTCTTTCTGCTAGCATTAGAGAACCTAATTAATATTTATTTGGTTGACTAATTGTAATTTTGTACATCCGCCATTCAATCCTAACCTGAATGTTGCCAAATGACAGACTATTCCAATCAAATAATTTGTAATCGATTGAAAAATCGATTCTAACCCACATGGAGTACGTGAAGTATCCACTACACGAGTATGTTTCAAATGCTATTTATTATACTCAAATACTGTAAAATTATGATTTTACAATAACTAAAATATTATCTGATCTGAATATACTCAAAAACTTAAAAGTGTTTCGAGACAGTAATGTTATTTTATAAACTAATCACCAGTGATCGGAGTAGGTGGATTGATTTGGGGTCAATGAACTGGCACGTATATATTAGTATGGATATGCCTCCGGGATTCCGGGATTTTGAAATTATTAAGATTTTTTTAAGGAATTTCAAATGTTGTGATGTGTAAACTAAAGAATACATCAATATGAATAAGAAATGTTTAACCCTTTTGCTGTCTTTTTAATAGTATATAGGTGATCGGACTCCAAGAAAAGGATAGGTATACTGTAAACAATATAATAATTTAATATATTTTAAATGTTTATCTATCGCATTCTATAAATTTCTAATGTAGTAGTTTAAAAATCCTTACTTTAACAATATTTGATTAAATCCCGTAAGTACCAAAATGAAATCCCGGAAAAAAGGCTTATCCATGTTATGATTTCTATGTAGTTCTATGTAGTCATTCATGATGCGAGTACCTACGTAAAATCAATCTACCTACTCCGATCACTGCTAATCAGCCAATCGATTTCGTCAATCGATTACCAAAATAATTAAACCTGGTAACATTGACACCATGCATAATGTCAAACTGTCAAAAAAATATCTGTCAGATCAATGGCATTGTTGGCTGTTTGTTTAAGTTGATTTGAATTTATTTTTCCGTATTTACTTTATAGTTATATTACGTTACGATCGATTTAATACTGTTAATTTAAATTGAAGCCAGACGAACTATTGCTTATCTTTCCATGGCCCTGGGTAAGTTTAATAAGTTCTTTAAATATTTGTTATAAACACCCGTTCACCTTTCACTATTTTAGCGTATTGTATAACCTCATTGATTTTAGCAGCCTATTAGTAGAAGGCCTATGTTCAGTCAGGGGTACGTCGCGCGTCGTCAGCTGTAAATTTCTATAGTATGATGTAATTATATTACATAAGTAAATACACTGAATTTTTTTACCTTTTTCAGGTATGACGATGACATGTGTTATTGCAAGACTTGAAATTATTGATTGTATTATCTACAACTATATCCCAAGTATTACTTGCTCATGGAAATCTAAGCATATTATGTTTTGCATGTGGCATGTCAATTGCAAGTCACAGAAGTCATCAGGTTAGTGTCTTTAAAATGGCAGAATTATTATGAGTGATATAATTACTAAACAAAAGTAAATAAAAAACAATAAGAAGTAGTTTCTTACTTTCTAGGTCATACATTTGGATAAAGTTTGTCATGCTTATTGAGAGAGGCTGCTACCAGAGATGTTTATAGGCAAGCAAGTGATGATAAAAACAGAGCCACCCTAGAGTTTAAGAGATTTACCCTTAGGTCAAATCAATAATCTGGTTAGGGCCAGAATCAAATCGTGACGTGTGAGCAGCAGGACTTGGTGTACATAATTATTGATAAGTGAGCAAAATAGGACAAATCCTTTAAGAGATCATCATTGCTTATTACTGTTTCGTGGGAAAGCGTACACCTACCACCTACTGTACTCGTACCTACGCTGCTTTCATACCATGACTAAGTTATGAGAATGAAGCTGAAGCCGTTTTAAATTCTATGAGAAATAAAATGTTTTTAGTATTTATTGTTGTGTTATTTGTTAGAGTAAACCTTCCTATAGAAGCGCTGAAAATGCTGCTACCAATGAGATTATTCATCTTTAATTAAGAGAGTTGGCTAAAATAATGTTTCATATTTAGCGCGCAAGATCATTAATTTACCTTTATAAAACTACAAGTCTGTAAATGCAACAATCGCCATTTTGATGACAGTCGAGGTCGAGGCTAAAAAACATAAAAATTGGGGATTTCGAACATCCAAACTCCACCACAAGGACAGTGACGATTACAACATTTAATTATTTGACAAATTCATCCATTGTTCATGTTAAATAAGTAGTGGTAATGAAGTTTTTTATTATCAAAAGTCGAAGTTTCGCGCCAATCGTGCGTGTTTACATTTTAACTTTTCACAATTAACCCTCATACACATGTAGATATGATTTAAAATGTGACAAATATGATTTAAAATATTATAAGCAACTAGAAAATGCCCAGATCTTAACTTATTATACGAACACACGTTCAATAACACGTAATATTCATTACTACTACTCAATTTGTGTTAAAAATCGCCGATCATTGTTTTTTTTTTTATTGTAATGATGTGCGAAAACGATAATGCCAAACGTTTTTTTTTTTTCAATTTTGATTGTCTCGATTAATTTAGGTATATGTCGAATGTCTGAAATCTATACTTGAAAATTTAAATAAAATTGTTTTAAGCATTAAATACAATAAGCATTGTTTAAAATAATTATTTATACTTTTCTAGTGTAATTTTAATCGTTTTTAGGACATTCAATATAAAACGAGTCAACAGACAGGACGTGGATAGATACTTACCTCATTTATTGAATTTCGCGCCGAATTGTTTCTACATTTGAATTTAAATTCGGAACGTTGTTCAAAATTATTTTTAATTTATTGGACAATTATTTAATGTGGATTTTATTTTTGATAGTTTGCTACAGAATGCCTAGTATACATTTTTTAGGTAGGCAAGAAAATTTTGTTCGGGAATGATGTTAAATTAATTCTATAAATTAGGTGGGTATTCCGCAAACACTTTTAAATGACGTCTATATTTTTTGTTAGTTGTATGAGTTTGGTAGGATTTTATTTTTGATAGTTTGCTACAGAATGCCTAGTATACATTTTTTAGGTAGGTAAGAAAATTTTGTTCGGGAATGATGTTAAATTAATTCTATAAATTAGGTAGGTATTCCGCAAACACTTTTAAATGACGTCTATATTTTTTGTTAGTTGTATGAGTTTGGTAGTATTTGTTTTTAATAGGATAATCTTACTCGAGTAATAGAAATTGCTTTTTTTTTGAGGTAGTTTCAAAATGAAATTTAAAAAACTGCCCAAGTGTATGTTGGACTACGTACAGTGAAGGGTTCCGTAATTGGGATGAATATTTACGCATAAACATTGCATAGTATCAATTTTATCGACTGCAAAAATAAGTTTGTGTTTCTCGAAAGAACTATAAAAAACAAAGTTAATTCTGCGGTTGTAACCGAAAATAAACTATCTCAAAAACTATTGACGTCAAAAGCAAAGTCACTTAGAAACATCTTTAACATTTTAATTATGAGATCCAACAATACACGCTTTATATGCATAGATTTTTTTCATCTCTCGGTTATATGTAGGTATGGAGAATGCCACCCCCACTATTATGTTTATCGTAATTTCACTACACCATTGTTTAACGGTGCTAAAAATACACCTTTTTTTAAATTTTCATCGATAGAGAGTAAAAAGACTCCATGTAAAATGGCTGTATGACATCCGGACGCATGGACAGACGAACTTGACGAAATTAAGAGGTCCGTTTTTTTACGGATTTTGATTATCAAGTTTACAATCGGCATGCAATTGATGTCTATGAGAATTGATCTACAATATTATTATTATTTGGAATAGCCGCCATCTTAAAATCCAGAATTTCCATCTAATTCGATATCAGCACTATCTCCCGAAAATGACAGTCATGACGAAAAATTTTCAAATAGTTTTAAAAACTGCCACTTGCTCACTTCAGATGGCGCTGATCTCCAGCGTCTTATAATTTGACAGCTAACTATACATTTTTGATTCGAATGCTAAAAGTTTATGTAAATTCCTGAATTTCATGACCGAATTCAAAACACCCCGTCGAGTCAACTGATGTGTCACGTGTCAAAATCTTGGTCCTTAATGTTAGGCGGTAGTGAATTCATTTCATTCATTCTCTGATCTCGAAAAACGTTGTTACAAACGTCAGGTTGGTATGATCAAGGTAGTTTGTAGGTTGGTACTGTGCTTGAGACGTTTTTGAATTGATAGATCGTATGACTATTGTTTTAGGGACTATTGTCGTTTAATGTAGTAAATAGTTAAAAGTAACTATTTTCGATTTAAACTTACGAATAGGTAAGTCCATAATGAGGTCAAAATGTAATTCCAAGTGGCGGCTGCGAAAATTAAATAATTAAATCATACGTGCGAAGGAACTTTGTTCCTGACGGGGCTCCCCGACTGCACAAGTTTTTTTTAAATAATAATACTTACCGCGCCGACTCAGCGACCTGACATCATTGCGGACAATTGTAACAATTGTTACGAAAGAAATACCTACATTCTTACACAATATTGCTACGCATATTTGCAAAAAGAATTATATAGATCACGTTTGATTGACAAATAATAATAATTTCTTTACAAAAAGTAATGATATCCCATCAAAAACATAAATGTGAAAATGGGAGCCAAGTTCAATAAATATGGTTGTCGACTTCGCCGACAAAAGAATTGAGATCTAAATGGGTGCCAAGTTCTGTAGATAATCCTGAAATTTATTTATAAGAACATGCAACTTTCTAAAATAAAATTAAAACACAAATTCTTGTTTTTTCTGCTATAACAATGTTTGCTATTTAAAAATATAACTTCTTAAATTTGAACAGTCGAATTATTTACACAAAGCACTTAGGATAAATTGAAGCTCAAGATTTGACTTGGCTAGTTTTTACATACAAGTTATCTTACAACTTTATATTTGATTTTATATTTGTCTACAGTGTCGTGGTGCAAAAGAACTAAAACAAACAGGGTAACTTTTTTATGCCGGTGTGCGTTACAGCTACGTCTTACACTCGCGCCACGTCATTGTGCTGTAATTTTACTTTTCTAGTGTGCGTGTATTAAGCGGCTAACAGTTGGATGCTATTTTTTTCATCGACTTTACAGCTTTGACTGTCTACCTAGTCATATTTAATTATTATTATTTAATTTTAAGTAGGCACTCAACATCAAATAAGTCATTCATGATGTGACCTGTAAGAAATTGGTACTCTAGTCTATAAGTTTATTGGATGTATCTCATATCTTTGTATCGGTATACTCAATTGTTGGTGAGTCCAATAAATAAAATAAAATGATGATATCTTTGTTCTTTATGTTATGCGCAAGTTACTGTTTCTTATTATAACTGTTTACAGCTTTGACTGTCTGCCTAGGCATATTTATATTATGCGCAAGATACTGTGTCTTATTGTAACTGTAAGGTCAAAATATCTTCCTCCTCTAAAATTTCAGCTTGCTGGTAAAAACTAGCCAAGTCAAATCTTGAGCTTCAATTTATCCTAAGTGCTTTGTGTAAATAATTCGACTGTTCAAATTTAAGAAGTTATATTTTTAAATAGCAAACATTGTTATAGCAGAAAAAACAAGAATTTGTGTTTTAATTTTATTTTAGAAAGTTGCATGTTCTTATAAATAAATTTCAGGATTATCTACAGAACTTGGCACCCATTTAGATCTCAATTCTTTTGTCGGCGAAGTCGACAACCATATTTATTGAACTTGGCTCCCATTTTCACATTTATGTTTTTGATGGGATATTATATTCCACAGTTAATCTGTGAACAGCGTTGTGGGCTACAATATTGTTCAAATGTTTTGTGTATTTCTTTTTCTATACTGTATATTGTAGCTGTTTGTTGTTCCTTTTGAATAAAAAAAAAAAAAAAAAAAAACATAAAATAAACAACAGTAACCTTGCGAATTCACTCAAATTACATGTGAATAAATCAATTTTGACATGAAGATCGTTAATGACCCAAATTGCTCGGGTTAGTGGTGTTTTTTTGACCAAATTCACACTTTATCTCTCTCTTGCCAGCCTGTTATTTTTCCATACAATGTTCGTAATTAATCACTTTGTTGATTGGAACTTTTACTAACATTATCCACATTCCAAATTCAAATCACTTTTAGTCTCTAGGGATTAAAAAGCTATTTGAGTCCCTGTTTACGAATAATAAACTAGCTCTTTTTTAATAGATGTGATAAAAAAATATTTTGTTACCCGGAAGGTTTTCGGATCACCACCAGCTTTCTGCCACTCATAGACCCAGTATCCCATTGCCATGCCGATGACATAACCAGTCAAGTTGGTGTGACCTCTCTTATAGATCTTGTCGAACGTGGGAGAGTTCTTAAATATATCCAGTGCAAACCTGAAATTATAAAGATTGAATTAACTAAAACTATACTCCTAGCTAGACTACTTCAACAAAGACTGGTTCTTAGTCACCTTACATCAAGAGAAGTGGAAAAAGAGTAGCGAAGCCTTAGCCCTGCAGTGGAACAATATGGGCTCTTTATAATAATAATAACTATCAATATACTATGACTTCTAGTTTCCATTAATTTGAATGACACAAGAATAGACAGTCACATGAGCGCAGCCGTGGGCACAGCTACTTTAATTATTTGGCATTTAACTGATCTCGTTTATTCTATATTTTGTGGGATATTTATCCGTTGGGATGTATCTAGAGGATACTTAGTTGAGTCAAAAGCTTTTCATAAATCCAGTGACTCGATTGCTGCATCGTGTATTTATACCTCATGTAGGTTATTAATATAATTATCCATTATCATTATGAAATCTTCATCACTTTATCTATGTACATATTTTAATATTAAAAATATAAGAAGTATTGAGCACCGTATCACCTAGAATTAAGTCATTGTTAATCATACATTGTTTGTCGCACTAATGACCTGTCAAGTTGTTTAGTTAAGTCAAAAGATTTTCATAAATCCAGTGGCTCAATTGCTGCTTCTTGTTCGTATACTTCATGTACATACCATGTAATGTAGGTCTATAATATAACTATCCATTATGATTAATATTAAAGTTTCTAGAGCAGTGATGAGTGTGATGACTGATGACCCAGAACAAAAGGCTGCAACTTACGGTCGTAGGTTCGAACAGAGACAGGCAAATTACTTTGTGTAAATTATTTCATCACTACTGCTCTAAACATGGTGAAGTAAAATATCGCGAGGAAACCGGAATATCCTAGAACTGAAAATTCCACGACATTACTTCCACCAACCCGAACTGGGTCTACGTGGTGGATTACGGCCCACTCCCACTTAGAGAGGAGGCCTGTATCCCAGCGGTGGGAACATTATAGGCTGAATATGCTGATGCAACTTACTCAGGAAAAATCATGAGAACACCGTCCAGGTTTTGGTAATAAGTGTGCAGTGTGGGAACGACCACTCCCAGGGCGAAGAGAAGGCTCAGTACCACCTTCCTACTGCGAGATGTTCTGCACAGGACGAAGACCGTGGCGGCCATGTAGTAGAGCTGGGTGTCCGTTGCTAGGTACCTGGAGGAAAAAGGTTTGTTTTTATTTTTTTGAGGTTTTCAGTTATGAACTGCTTTCATATAACTATATTACAGTATATAACTATACCACGGCTATAACCATCTTACTGCGACATAAACACATAAACTCACGCTTTTTTCCCATGGGGTAGGCAAACACATACACTACAGAACGTCACCTGCTCTACGACGATCCTAACATACTGCTTTTGTTTCGTTTACAATCATATATCTGCGGTGTAATTGCGTAACACTTACAGTAGCAATGGCTTTCATTTTGATAGTTCAACAACATTTATTGCTTTTTTTACGTTGTTGAGCAGACGGACACGGTGGAGCATACGGTGGAGGTCTGCCCGGCTTGGGCGGAGCATCGCCGTGTCCTCGTGGAGGCGGTGATCTCTCGCGTCCGGCACTGGTTCAGGCCAAGGTACGGAGCGAGAGGAAATGGCAGGCCGTCACCTCCTTCTGTGAAGCGGTAATGCTCGCGAAGGAGGAGGTGTAATGCGTGAGGTAGAGACAAATTTCGCGCCCTCGCGCCCCTAACCGCCGCAGGAGGAGACGCCCTGGGCGGGAATCGCGAGCCGATTTCCGGCCACCGTAGGCGTGGGCTTGCGGCCGGTGAGCAATGGGTAGCTCGTCGACCGATAAGGACCAGGCCCGGGTCGACGGCACGTTGTGTTCCACGCGCGCCTCAAAGAGATGTCAGCAGAATTGACGGGGTCCGCTAGGGCCAATGCCTGCCGAGGCTGCGAATAAGGGCCGGAAGGATGTGGCCCCCGGCAACAGGGCAACCGAAAGAACACGGGTGGGTTTTTGTCAGTAAGAGTCTGACACGCCCTCCCGCTCCACCCAGAGCGGGAGAAGTTATTTGATAATTTCCCAAACAAAAAAAATAAAATCCTTCAGAATCATTCAAATTGTGATTGAAAGTGTGTTACGCAATTGAGGGTGCTGGTTATACATGTATGCTGGATCGAGTACTACGCATCTAACCTTTCTCATCAGTGGGGTCCACATATATCAAGCCTAGCGGGAAGGCTCAGTTCGGCCGCCTATGCTGTCAGGAAAGTAAGAGTTTCTGTAAGAGATTTTTTTAAAGATGTAGGTATTCTCACGGTGGCATCACAATTCATTTTCGCCAACATCTTATATATTAGGCAAAATATACACTTATACACTAAAAACAGTGATATTCACAATGTTAACACTAGAAATAAGGAAAAACTACGAGCTCCCTTTCACCGGCTTTATAAGGTTCATAACTCATTTGTTGGGCTTGGTATAACCTTTTATAACAAGCTACCCTCTTCTTTGCTAGATTTGTCTTTTAATGCGTTTAAAACTAAAGTAAAATCCACCCTTTGTTCAAAAGCATACTATTGTATCAACGACTACTTTAATGATAAGAATAGTTGGTTGCTGTGATTAACTCAAAACAATGTTTATGTTCTTTCTCCAGAATTAGCTTACCTACTGACAGTTTATATGAGTTTATATAATTGTTTATTTTATTTGAATTTATAAGTAATTTTTTTTTACTAATTTATTACGAGTCAATTTATTTTTAATTTATTTTGTTGTTGACATAATCTACTCATTACAATGTTTTTCTTATGAGTTGTATTGCAATTTGTGGTTAGCTAGTGACCTCGACAATTGATCATATTATTTTTTGCTTGAGCAACCGGCAGCAAGTTTGTCATGCTCCCTTAAATGTCACTGCTTGCGGTAGCGTCGGGGGTCGGGTTGCCTCCTGCCCTCAAATATGGCGAGGGGGGTAATGGCTGATCTTTGCGTTATGCTCGTGAACGGGTGCTGCTTGTGGTGACTGGTCGTCTTACTGATCATGGTTTTGTTATTGTTACTAGTAATTAACTGTTCATTTATTTTACCTCGATGGTCCTAGTTTATCATTTATAACTGCCAATTACAGCTTTATGTAAGCGGGCACGTCTGGAGGCTTTTATTTAAATATTTAGCTCTGTTTAGGTTTTTTTTTTTTAATAATGCTTGCGTATAGTTCTCGATGTTTTTGGTTGGTATATTGGCGTGTGCTAGCTGACATAATATGGCCTATAATTTATCATTTGAATTATGTTTTGTGTTGCATAATGTAATTTATTTTGCATACCATTGTATAGAATCATTTTCTAACTTGAACAGACAGCTGTGCTGCTGGGGAGTTTGTTGCGCCACTTCTTCTTCCCAGCTAAAGGCACTAGGAAGTGGTGAAGGGTGGGCGTTTTTAGGGGACTGTCTTATGTAATTTTGACGTTCGAAAAGTGCTGATTCTCAGCCTAGTTTGAATAAATGACTTTTGAATATGTCCTTCTATGGTGTTTCCACTTCCATCTGCCTTGTAAATAAGCGATCATTTATTGTTATTCAAATAGAGCTTAGACACATGGTACACACAGCTACATATCAAGCTATACATTGCCAGTATAAGCTGACCTTGCAATGCGAGATCAGCATAAACTGGAAATGCATAGCTTGATGTGTAGCCGTGTGTACACACGAACACTGGGACTGAAAGAGTCAGTTTTGAACACACCGAGGGACGCTAAACGAGACACAAAATAAGTTTAATTGTTATAACAGTTATTACATGTGTTTATTATCTTGCACAACTTAAACAAACACACACTTTTAGTGTATGAGTAACTTTATGTGTTTCTCTTTGTACAATTTTATTATTAGTCAGTGGTGACAGACAGTATAAGCTGTCCTCGCATTTTATTGAAACTCCGTTCAACGCTAGGCCAGCTTAAGACACACTGTCTCAGATACAGTCCTTGACAGTAGAAATAAACGATTCGTTTATAAACCATTTTTTCATCATGTGCATCCTCTTACTTAAAATCGTATTTAAATACTTACCAAGACTGTATCATACAATCGGATTCGGACGTATCATAGTAATTGTTGATGTAGAGGAGATGCTTCCACCAGTCACGGCGACAATCACTTAATTCGTTACCAACTGTTTTCTGTAAAGAAATTTAAGCCTTGAAGAAATTGAAACTAAATCAGAACACGAAAGTTTTAGAGAAAATTATGTGTTCGATTCGAATTGACTTGTTCAAAGTTTCAAAAGTTTTTTCAATGCGTGATTATATCTACATAATACTATATTTATACATATTATAAATTAAAGTCCCTTTTCGTGTCTGTCTGTGTGACCGCGTTGTTCCTCTAAATTTCGCAACAGATTTAGATGCGGTTTTTACCATTATTTCGCGATTTTTTTAACACAAAATTGTCGAGTAACACTCGTGTACGAGTCATGTATCGTACATGGCACGCGCGCATTGCATTCATCAGCACTTTTCCGTCACCTTGCACAAATTATAGTGCAACGCGACAGTACACAATCAGCGTTCATAGTAAGCTGTACTCATTCACACAAATTCATATAGCATTAGTTACGTGGTAGTTAAATATATTCAATAAACCATCATCTTTGGCTATCCGTGACTTATCATTCAAGCTATCAACCAAGGTGTGTGCGACCCATTCAGCAGCGCATACATCTTTTTGGTCCTTCGAGCCTCAAGATTATAAGTGTTCCACGTTCTTTGTGCGGTGGCGATTCGGTTGGGCTGGCCGACCAGAAGCAGTATCTCACCAGCTCGACAGAGGAAGCATCTGGACAGAGGATACGGACCGCGGAGATCATTGCACCAGCAGCAGCAGATACAAGAGATCACCGAAGCACATCAGCAGTATCGTCAGAAACAGATTTGGTGACTAATTAATTGACTTATTTTTCCATCATGGAGGGAATTATTCAAACTCAATATCAAGTTATGGAGGCAATGCATAAACTTCTGATCAATTTCAAAAAAGACGGAGCAAGCCGTAAGACTCCCGACAGTGTGCAGAAGAAAATAGACTTTCTTGACAAGTATTGGGCAGAATTTCAAAATAACCACGAGATGATCCGCGAGCGCGAAGATCCTTCTCATCTGTACTTTGTGCAAGATTCCTATGAGCAGACAACACAATTTTACAGAAGCACTAGGGAATACTTTGTCAAGTATTTAAGTCAGGAACAAAAACCAGCTTCACCAATAATCAAGCCGTCAGCCTTTACATTCGAGCTGGCACCGTCGACCTCGCAGTCATCGGAGCCAAAACTCCTTCAAGATCAAGGTGCAGGTGGAGCTGAACGCGGTAACCAATCAACCCTTTCAATAAAGGTGCCGGAAATTGCTGACATCGCGAGCAACAGCAAAACCGAGGAGATGCTACGCAAACAAAGGAGCAATATCAAAGCGTTCCAAAGAACCGCATCAAACATCAACGTGGACTTCCTCAAAGAAAATTGGCAGTTTGAAGACGCGTTAAAGGTGTTAGAGTCAAGGTGGAAAGCAGTTGATTCACTTTATTGGGACCTTGACAGTTTGCCGAATGAAGCCGACGTGCAATATGAGATGTCTTACAATACGTGCGAACTCGTTTACAACCAAATGAAAGCAACCATCAACTCAAAAATGTGGTCAGTTACTCACCGAGAAAGGTCGACACCGAAGATCGAAATTCCGGCCTTTAGTGGTAGCTACGAACACTGGACAGCATTCAAAGATTTATTTGTTGAGACCATCCATTCTAGTCCATCTCTTTCTAACGCACAGAGAATGCAGTTTCTCAAAAGCAAAGTGAAAGGAGAAGCCGAGAAACTCATTCAGCATTTATCAATCAGCTCGGAAAATTATGAGACTGCATGGGAGATCCTCAACCGCAGATACAACAACAGTAAGCTGATCTTCACGTCGCATCTTAACTCATTGCTCGGTGTTCCTATCACTCAACATTTATCAGCAGCATCAGTTAAAAAACTCCACGATACGACGAAAGAATGTATCAATGCGATCAAGAACCTTGGTGTAAACACGTCATCGTGGGACCCAATATTGGTACACTTGCTTTCACAAAAGTTGGATACGGTGACTCATAACGACTACCTAGAGTCACTGGCAGAGCCGCGTGAGCTACCCAACATAGCAGATTTTCTGGATTTTCTAGAAGGAAAATTTACATCATGGGAATCGTCTCGTCGTAGGCCAGAAACAGCAAAAACATCTCAGTCGGAGCCTGCACAGACAAACAAGAAATTTCATTCATATAAGGCATTTAGCGCAAATCAGAACAAATATAATAAGTATAAATCAAATTCATTGACAAAAGACAATGAAAGTGCAATAAACTGTCCACATTGCAATCAAGAGCACAAGTTGTTTTCGTGCAAAACATTTCTCGAATTACAACCTGACGCAAAACGGAAGGCAGTTGCGAAATACAATTTATGTAAAAACTGCCTAAACGTACATACGAATAGCAAGGAATGTTCATCAAGAAAAACATGCCGCGTCTGCAACTCAGATCATAATACATTGCTTCATGACGCTTACGGCAAGGGGGGTGGACAGAAATCAAACAGCAATTCAGTTCAGCAAACAACAGCTGGCACTGATAGTAAGAAAACAGCAAGTGACAGCAGCAATCACGTGTCTCAAGAAGATTTATCAGAAACTCTGCTTACCACAGCATTGATCAAGGTGCAAGCATACGATGGGTCCCTGATAACTTTACGAGCGCTTCTTGATCAGGGTTCACAAACATCCCTGATAACAGAAAAAGCAGCACAAAAACTACGATTACCGCGTGGCCGCTGCAAAGGTGTCATATTTGGCGTCGGGGCGAAAGAAAATAATTGCAAAGGCGTCATTCGAATCACGTGCAGTGCCATTCACAGTGATTATACATTTGACACCGATGTTTTCATTATGCGTAACTTGATCAACAATTTGCCTAACAAATCATTCACAAAACCAAAATCATGGACATTTATAGAAAATATCACGATGGCTGATCCAGATTTTCATGAGAGTCGTCCTGTAGACATTTTACTCGGGGCTGAGATATACTCAAACATAATCCAAGAAGGCATCATCAGGCACGAAAAATCACAACCAGTCGCACAGCAAACACGTTTGGGCTGGATTTTATGTGGAAACGTGCAAACAACATTTCAATGTAACGTTGTGATGAATAACATTGAAGACATTCACTTACGGCATGAAAGCAGCGCCATTCTTAGCTATGATGACTTTGAAACAGTTGGCAGCTGATGAAGGCCACAAGTATCAGCACAGCAGGGCAGCACAAGCGTTGCAAGAAGAATTTTATATGGATGACCTTGTAAGTGGAAGCTTCACATTATCGTCAGCCAAACAATTGCAAGGCGATTTGATCCAGTTACTACAGTCGGGAGGTTTCAACTTACGCAAATGGTCCGGTAACAACGAAGAATTGCTTCAAAACGTCAGCAGAGCGTCCCCAAATCAACCATCATTCGATTTCAAGCAAGCAGAATCAACAAAGACGCTCGGACTGAAATGGAACCCCAATGAAGATACATTCTCGTTCGAGCAAAAAATAAGCAAAACAAAACCAACAGAAAAACATACGAAACGTTCATTACTATCAGATATTTCAAAGATATTTGATCCACTCGGTTGGTTAGCTCCGGTTACAACAAAATTAAAACTTTTATTCAAGCAAGTTTGGCTGTCCAACATTCAATGGGACGACCAGCTGCCGGTTGAAATAAGCACCGAGTGGGAAAAAATTAAAGCAGAGCTACAAAACATCAGCCTGTTTAAAATTCAAAGATGGTATCAGATAGGAGAGCAAGACACAATTCAACTACACGGCTTCTGCGATGCATCAATAAAAGCATATGCATGTGTTGTGTATTGTAAATTTGACGCCAACATTACACTCGTCGCTGCAAAAACAAGACTTGTGCCAGAGAACAAAAAACTCACTTTACCACGTCTAGAGCTGAGTGGGGCGCATTTACTTACGACACTGATGAGAAAAATACAGCAAGCCCTCAACGGACGCAAAATAAAAGTTTTTGGTTGGAGTGACTCCACTGCAGTTCTTGGTTGGATTCAAGGCAATATCAATCGCTGGACACCATTCGTAGCGAACAGAGTCAAACAAATCAAAGACGTCATACCATCAGATAATTGGCATTACATAAAATCAGCTGACAACCCAGCTGATTGTGCCAGCCGTGGCATCACAACAGAGCAATTGAAGCAACATAATCAGTGGTGGAGCGGCCCGCAATTTCTCCCTGGATTCGATGAGTCATCAGTAGCAGACACGTGCGTCTACGTCACGGATCAAGAGGAGCGAAAAACAAAACAAAGCAACGTCACAATTCGTCAACCTCAAAGCGATGATGTCATAGAATCCATACTACATAGAAACAGTAACTTGACACGCGCTGTGCGCGTGCTTACATGGGTGCTACGTATCACACGACGTCACATCGAGCGATCTGCTTACTTGAACGGAAATGAATTAGAAACCGCTAAACATATGATTATAAAATATGTACAAAAAACGCAATTTTCTGAAGAAATTAGCAAGCTGCGAAAACAGGAGCAAGTACATAACAAAAGTAAAATTTTGTGCCTCAACCCGTTTTTGGACAAGGATGGACTTTTGAGAGTGGGAGGCAGACTCAAGCATGCGGATATTGACGAAGATATGAAGCATCCACTGATCATACCACACAGCAGCCACGTTACTGACCTTATTATCGACCTAGCCCACCGCCGCACGTTTCATGCGGGGGCTCGGACGACGCTAGCGAGTATCAGACAAAACTACTGGATATTAGGCGGTAACAGAGCTGTAAAGAAGCGCTTACATGCATGCATCACGTGTAAGAAGCATAAAGCTGTCATACAAAAGCAAATGATGGGAGACTTACCTGAATCTCGAAGCAATCCTTCACGTCCCTTTCATCACACCGGCGTTGACTTCACTGGATACGTTGACGTAAAACTCAATAAAGGGAGAGGGGTCAAGACAAGTAAGGGATACATCGCAGTATTCGTGTGCATGGTGACCAAAGCTGTGCACCTCGAACTCGTATCAGACTTGAGCTCATCAGCATTTTTAGCTGCTCTAAAACGCATGTCTTCACGTCGGGGTAAACCACATCATATCTACAGCGACAATGGCACTAATTTTGTTGGGGCCAATAGAGCACTGCAGCAAGAACTGGCAGAACTGCGAAAGACATTCAGCGACGAGTTTTATACAGAGATCAATGAGTTGGGAATACAGTGGCATTTTAATGCCCCCGCCTGGCCAAGTGCAGGAGGTCTATGGGAAGCAGCGGTAAAAAGTCTGAAGCATCATCTTCGACGTGTTGTTGGCGAGCAAAAACTCACGTTCGAGGAATACAGTACTTTACTGGCTCAACTCGAAGCATGTCTCAACAGTCGGCCGCTGTGCGCACTTACAGAGGACCCAGATGATTTGAATTATCTGACTCCTTCACACTTTTTGAGCAGCGGTCCCATACTGACAATCGTAGACACCGAACAAGATGAAAGGACAAGGTGGAAACGAACACAGAAAATTTTCGAAGATATCTGGAAGAGATGGCAATCCGAGTATCTCGCGGTACTCTCAACAAGGAGTAAATGGGAAAGACCACACAAAAACGTTCGAGTAGATGACGTTGTCATCATTCATGAGCCTAACCTCCCCGCGGGAAGATGGGCTCTAGGCAGAGTCACTGAGCTACATCCCGGTACCGATGGATTGGTCAGGGTTGTCACCCTGAAAACAAAAAATGGGTACCTCAAGCGCCCAGTGATTAAACTGTCAGTGCTGGTATCTGACCCCAAATCAACTACAGTTACCGAGCAGACAGGGAAAATGTCAGACAGCCACAATTTCAAGACCAAGGACAACCAATCGAAACAACGACCTGGAACGGCGTCTAATCTGATAGCAACTCTCGTTACGCTATTTCTCTTTATGACATCCGTCTTTGGCCTCGAACAGTCAGCATCTCCATATACTTTGACAACAATACACAAAGCACTCTATTTTGACCGAATCTCAAACATGCAGTTCATTCGCGACGAATGGAAACTCATCGTGTATTACGACATGAACCCTTATTGGGACGGTTCGGCAACCTTCGACAAATATCTCAAACAAATAAACAGCGTATGTGACAGAGGAACAAACAAAGCACTATGTGACATCATCCTACTACAGCTACGTCACTCTCATGACGAACTGAAGTACTACAATGGAATGTTACTGAATCAGCATTTCGAAGAACGCACACGACGGCGGCGAGGCCTCATCGACGGTGTGGGTTACGTTGCCAACAGTTTATTTGGAGTTTTAGATCAACGTTTCGCCGATCAATACAAGCAAGATATTTCTCTGATTAAAGGAAATGAAAATCATTTGGCACTCTTATGGAAAAACCAGACCTCAGTAGTAGAAGCAGAATATAATTTACTCAAGAGAACTGAAGAGTCAATCAATCGACAACACAAGGCCATCAATCAACATTTAAACAATCTAACGAAGGCCACCAATATGTTGAATAAAAATTTGCAAGAACAAGAAGTGATGAACGAGCTAGCACTGTCCGCCATCATTGCTACAAATATGCTCACGAAGCTAAAATCCATACAAGACACAATAATCGACACAATAACAGATATCCATCATGGAATGTTCAACGTCCATTTACTAACGCCGAAGCAATTACGAAACCAACTCAGCATAATCTCAGGACAATTATCGCGTGAGTTATCCTTACCGATAGAAAACATACAGACTGAACTATCAAAAATTTACCACCTTCTGAAGGTCAAAACAAGGGTAACACAGCAGTACCTCATATTTGAAATTAGAATACCATTGGTCAACAGAGAGAGTTATCACCTATATCAACTCATATCAATACCACAACAACATGGAAACACTACAGTCGCCGTTGTGCCGATATCAGATTACATCGCGATTAATTTACGCAAAGACACCTATCTGGCAATGACGGCGAGAGACATACAACAATGTGTTCAGTACGATGAGTCTAATCGCCTCTGTCACTCCCGAAAACCCATTTTCCAGTTTAAGTCAGAAGACAGCATGTGTATTAAAGATAAGGGCACAAACAGATGTCTTACAAACATAGCAGCATGCCGCAATAATTGGATGGAATTGAACAAAATAAATACTTACCTTTATTATTGTTGCGGACAATGTGCACTTCGTGTCATATGCGAGCATCAGATTACCGCAATACAAATCGCTAAGGCCGGGGTCATAACACTGGATTCAGATTGCGTAATTAAAGGAGAAGACTTTACAGTTTTTTCACACAAACTGGGATACTCGGAAATTAAAACTGCGGCTGACTTGCAATCACCGCAAATCGCACCTATCAACCACATCATCAACGTCACCTTGCCACAATTCGAAATGAACATCACTGATCACGAAACCTCATTGCGGCACATCAAAGAACAGATCGAGCAGATGAAATCAGAAAACGCCTTGAACTCAGAAATTTCAAGCCACGATATCCATCAATATTCAATAATCTACGTGTTGTTGTCGGGCGCAGTACTAGCAGTCGCAGTTTATCTGTGTCGGTGTATTTGTCGTCGTCGGCAGAGGAGCGCCAACTTACAGTCGCACTCCGAGACGCAGCCTCCGGCGCCCGTCGTCAATCCGACGCCACGCACTAGAGACTCGAAACCAAGAGAAGAGGCGGTTGAATTAAGAAACTTTTCTAGCTTACTCAACAGCATCAAACGCCACAAAAAGACACCTCCTGCATTCGTCACACCGGTGTCTTGTGACAGTGACTAATTCAAGTTATAGCTAAGAATAGATTTAATTCATGTATTGTAATTTGGGTGAAATTTATAAGTTTAACATTTAAGCACTCTGTAAACTCATTCTCATCATCCACTCGCATCTCTCTCGCCCGGGAATATGTACGAGTCATGTATCGTACATGGCACGCGCGCATTGCATTCATCAGCACTTTTCCGTCACCTTGCACAAATTATAGTGCAACGCGACAGTACACAATCAGCGTTCATAGTAAGCTGTACTCATTCACACAAATTCATATAGCATTAGTTACGTGGTAGTTAAATATATTCAATAAACCATCATCTTTGGCTATCCGTGACTTATCATTCAAGCTATCAACCAAGGTGTGTGCGACCCATTCAGCAGCGCATACAACTCGGTTGACAATGTTGTAGCTTCACATTAGTGAAAGAATTTTCGTAATCGTATCAGTAGTACCGAAGATAACCCCCTACATACTAAGTCACAAATTTTACCTCTTTGTAATAATACAAATAAAGTACTTACCTATATAGTTATACAATACAATAAATATCTAATTAACTTACATATCATACCAAAATCTTGATGTTATGTCAAGTCGTGAAAAACCGTGCAAAGCAGGGGCGGATCGCTAGTAGAAGTAGTGATATTATATTCTGGTGCATTAATATTTGGAAATACGTTGAAATTTTTCGTCAGTTATTTTAAAAAATCTGCTGTTCCATACATTCTGACCGTATTACACTTTTGTATGAAACAGCAGATTTTTTAACTATCCGACGAAACATTTCAACGTGGGGGTTCAGAATCATATACTGAATCCATGGTAACAGTTTTGGCGTCGATGTCCCTGCCACCATATTTAAGGTAGATGAAAGATGAATTACGAAAAAACTTTTTACAAAAAATACAATAGACTGGTGTGACGGTGTCTACATCTCTTTTTATCCTCTGTCCTATCGCAGGTATGCTGGAAGAGATTTCATTAGAAATAAGCATCACCTTTGTACGTATTTTTCTGTTCCTTTTGTCTTGTCTGTGTAATTTGTGTGTACATAAATGGTTAAATAAATAAATAAATAGACTTACAAAAAATTTTTTTTTTTTGTTGTACCTTCCCCACACAAATTCAAATACCACTACCTGCTATGTAAATAACAGTGACAGGAACTTATCATATCATCCACATACTAAGTGGGAAAAAATACGTATTATTGAAGCTTACTCAAAAACTACCCAAGCAAACTTAATAAAAAAAAATATGGGACTACCTCTAAAGTATGACCTACCAAACAAAAAAAATCATCAAAATCATTTGATAATTGGCGGAGTAATCGCGTAACAAACAAAAAAAAAAACATACAGTCGAATTGAGAACCTCCTCCTTTTGGAAGTCGGTTAAAAACAGCTTCAAATGATTCTAAATGCCGTTCTCAAAATATTAATTATTCATTTTACTATTATTATCACCATTGATTTGTAATACCTATTCTTGCCGCCATAATACCTCATGTTAGAAAGGTTAGTTTATGAATTTAAATTGCAAAAACTTTTGAAAGAATGGGCCAATTTTAATGAAATAGACTAAATGTTAAGTCAAGATACGGACTATGACTATATTTCTAATCCCTTAAACCTCTTGAAAAGTAGACACAAAACAAAAACAACATTACTTGCGAATTTTTTTTTTCCTTTTTCTTGTTTTTTTTTTTCCTCTAGAGGAAATTGGATTTTTGAAAAACATTGATATCCATAATTCTTTATTTGTTACCAAAAGCATAAATTTAAATTTTCATAGCCTTAACTTAAGACATGATAGGCTTCCCATACAAACTTTCATCCCCTATATCCCCCTTAGGGTTATTTTTGAGACAAAAAGTAGCCTATGTCCTTCCCCGGGATACTATCAATCACTTTGCCAAATTTCATCGAAATCCATTCAGTGGTTTAGGCGTCAAAAGGCGCCTAAACCACTGAACGGATTTCGATGAAATTGCAAAGAAAAAGCGATTGAAAAGGCATGGCCATCCGGCTGGCCCGAGGATACCGCACGGTCTCCTGTGAGGCGGCAAGCCTCCTTGCCGGATTACCGCCATGGGATCTGGAGGCAAAGGTCCTCGCGCATATCTGGGAGTGGCGCGAGGAGGCGAAACGCCGGGGCTTAACTCCGATGCCACAAGAAATCGCGGCACAGCGGACAGAGCTCCGGCGGGATCTCATGGCGTCATGGAGGGTGCGATTGTCGCAACCCCGCGCTGGGCACGCCACAATTGCGGCGATAAGTCCCCTGTTTGAGGAGTGGCTTGAGAGACGCCACGGCGTCCTCACCTTCCGCCTGACGCAGGTCCTCACCGGACACGGCTGCTTCGGGAGGTTCCTGTTTAGGATAAGGCGGGAGGAAACACCCGGGTGTCACCATTGTGTGGATCGGCCTGAGGACACGGTGGAGCATACGGTGGAGGTCTGCCCGGCTTGGGCGGAGCAACGCCGTGTCCTCGTAGAGGCGATCGGCGGCGGTGATCTCTCGCGTCCGGCCCTGGTTCAGGCCATGGTACGGAGCGAGAGGAAATGGCAGGCCGTCACCTCCTTCTGTGAAGCGGTAATGCTCGCGAAGGAGGAGGCGGAACGCGTGAGGGAGAGGCAAATTTCGCGCCGCAGGAGGAGACGCCCGGGGCGGGAATTGCGAGCCGATTTCCGGCCACCGTAGGCGCGGGCTTGCGGACGGTGAGCAATGGGTAGCTCGCCGTCCGATAAGGACCAAGCCCGGGTCGACGGCGCGTTGTGTTCCACGCGCGCCTCAAAGAGATGTCAGCAGAATTGACGGGGTCCGTTAGGGCCAATGCCTGCCGGGGGTTCGAAGAAAACCGATAGGGAAATCGTGGCCCCCGACAACAGGGCAACCGAAGGAACACGGGTGGGTTTTAGTCAGTAAGAGTCTGACATGCCCTCCCGCTCCACCCAGAGCGGGAGAAGTTATTTGATAATTTCCCACCCAAAAAAAAAAAAAAAAAAGGCGTCTAAAGGCAACATACAGACAGACTGACAGAGTTACTTTCGAATTAATAATATTATAGTATGCATATGAAGTACATATAATAATTATATATAATATATATTTAAACAGTTAGGATTATGTGAAAAAAAGCTTACCTGCCAATAAGGTCCTGATGTTAGTCTCCCGAACCAAGTTGCTGTCAAGGCCAAGATTACAGCGTATGATGGAGTCAATCTACAATAACAATTTATTGTTAACATTTATTAGATATTCATGAGACAAATTACAACGCAGGATATATTCGCAATTTATTTTCCAAATATGTGTTTACGGAAAAATCTTTTTAATACCCACATAGTACAGTTTGCGCTACAATTACAATTTTTGTTTTACTGTCTGTGCTATCTGAATACTACTAGTCATTCTGAAATCGAACTAATTTTCACTGTTATACGGTTGATATTGTATAAGTGGAAATAAAATAAATTGGAAACAAGGATTTAATACGCCAGAAGTAACTTTGTCCGTCTAGGCTTCGGTTAGGCTAAACAGTTGCTGTCAAAAATGTTTCAACATTGTCACTGCAACAGTCTCAAACTGATTTAGGTATGTACCCTAAAATATAGCGTGGTACTACAGTATAGACAACTATATAAACATATATGTCTTACCTCAACCATCTCATCATGAATTGCTTTGGCAGCATCTTCCACGAAGTTTCATGTTTTTCTGAATATATCAGCCAAAGATACACTAGTAGAAAGGACGAGATCAACAGGAATGTCTGCATTATCAATGTCCCATTCAATATTATATGCATGGGGTCAGCAATGAACATCTGAAATTAAAAACACATTTTCATCATTATATGAATCAAGCAATTGTTTGAAAAACAAAGCGTTTTCTCGATTATATTAATTTGTTGATGCCCAATGAGCACTTGATGCCCTTTACTATTATTATTTTTAATTTTATTTTAGTATTAGATTGTATATAGTATTTAAGATTTGTCAAGTGTTTCTAAATATATATTTTGTTGTTAGTCCAAAGTAAAAAAATTGCTCAGTGAAAAGGTCTTTGAATATATTATTTTCTTCTAGATATTTGCTTGAGTATAACTTACGTTTTCTACAAACTCAGAGTTCTCAACAGACAAGACACAGATTACAATTGAATGTCCCGCAATGACGAGAACCATATTCAAAGTCCTGCAACAAAAAAATAAAATTTATTACAATATGGCATTTTTTTAATAAACATAAATTCAATAATATTTTTGTGCTAATATTTCGCAAGTTTGCAGTATAGTACAGTTGTTTCGTAATACCCTGACGAAAAACATAATTCGCCATAGGTAGGCAAGCAAAGTATACTTCTACTAGCGATCCGCCCCTTTTTCGCACGATTTTTAAGACTTGACAAAACATCGAGATTTAAATCTTATAACTTAATTTAATTTTATAATATTACACGTATAAATCTTCCGGTATAAATCCTGTAAATAATGGTGAAATCCGTATCAGAATCCGTTGCGTAGTTTAGAAGAACAACGCGGTCACATGATAGATATATAGATTAGGCACAGTTAATGATGTTGATAAACAATACCTGATACCGTGAAATCCTCTCAATACTTGCAGACGAGGTTCTTTACCATCTGCTGGAGGCGCCATCAGTTTGTCCCAATTATTAAATATTGAGAAACAGTACAGAAACCTGAGACCTGAAAATGATAATGACTTGAGAAAATAAATACTCAAAAATATTTTTTATTTACTTGGCTTGTGGCCAAAGTATTAACAGCCACTCGGGTCGATCGATCAGGTTAAGCTACGCTTGGTGCCGTTGGTCCGTGGATGGGTGACTTATCTAAACCCCTCCGTGCCTCGGAAAGCAAGTTAAGCAGTTGGTCCCGGCTGCCATTCGTGGATTTTTGACAGTCGTTAAGGGTCGTCAGAAGCCCGAAAGTCTGACACCCAGACTTATCAAGGGTATCCTGTTACCCAGTAACTGGGATGTGGAGATCAGATAGGCAATCACTTCATGTAAAATACTGGTATTACTACTAAATTGGAAGCCAACTCCAACATATGTAGTTAAGGGATAGGAAATCAAAGTTGGATTGCGAACGTTAACGGGCTGATATTGGAAATTAAATATTATATCTACAAAAAACAAACCTTCACCATCTTTTCCTTTTTCAAAAAAGTAATTGCAAATGCTTGCGACAATGTTTGTGACCAATATTGCAACGCAGACCACACCCACAGCTATATCCACATAATCTATTGGTTGGTTCTTTTCTCGTTTGGAACAATCAAAGTCATTTGAAACTCTCGCTTTTAGCTTGTAATTCTTGTAAAAGGTTTCGTTGGCGCATGCCTCAAGGGCTGATCCTAGGTCCCCTTCTGAAGCTTCGTAGAATTTTTTGCATGTTTGAGTGATGCATATACCGCGATGTACTAGCGTATGATTGTAGTGTGTAGGAAAATGTGCAGAATATTCCTGTAAAAAACATAAAACAAACGCAAAAGTGTAGATTATCTCAAATGAGAAAGTTAATATAGCTAGTTCGGCACATACAGCAATTATTTTTCTTTAGCGTACTTTGTCATAAGATATATTACCTAAACATTGTGTAAAAATTGTTTGGTGCGTGCAAATCTATTGTTTAGTAAATACGCTTATTGTGTGTACTTCCATATGTTAAATGCATATAGAAGTAAGCACATTGTTTATAGCAATGCAATAAAATTACTACTTGATCTTGGAGTTTGAAATCAAAACTTGATGATTGCAATCGTCTACGCTTAATTCTATAAAATATACATAATTAATTGATACGAACAATAAGCTGAATATTACGTACAATTATTTCATCCCATTTAGGTTTAAATTTTCACTTAAAATAGGTTTAGTCAAACAATATATTTGAGCAAATCATAATAAAGAATGGTGAATGTCACAGAAATCCACTGGACTTAAAAAGCACAGAACCAGTCGATGTGGGGACGCTTAGGAGAGGCTTATGTGACCAGCAGTGGACATCTTTTGACTAAAATGATGATGGTGATAGCACAGAAATTCCTAGGGTAGGCAACTATGATAGAGGAGACTCAAAACACACCTTCATCATAGTCAAGAGCGGGCTAGGCTTATCTGAGACCATGGCTAGGTCTGCTGTGCAGTACAGCCCCTCAGGATCTTGGAGACATTCCTCGTAGTCGTCCAATTGGAACATCGGAGGCATGAGAGCGTAGTCCGCATCTACAAAATGAAGACAATGTTGTAAAACATACATTAAAAACTATAGTTTGCCTCGTACTACGTTCCCTACATACTCCTTTTGCTTTTTCTACGTTTATTGATCTTGGAGATACAAAGCATGAATAACATAATTATGCAAAATGTTCGTTAGTGTAGTAGATTTAAATGTCAACAACGGAGATGGTGAACGGTTTGCCCAAATGTAATAAGTTGAGATATGATCAAAAAAAATTGTCATATTTTTTTATCCTTGAATATCAAAATAAGCTCAATTCTCTATCTGGAAGCGGAGAAATATGATAAAGATAGTTTTCGTGAGATTATCGATTGAAGTAATCGATTACACAACTACAAAAAGAAACCCTACCCACTAGGTAGCACTAGATAGCATAAAGTAATTAAATGCACTATTTATACTTTTATACATTATAGTGCATTTAATAAATAAAACATCATTAATTTCTGAAAAACCAAAATAATGACTTTATTATCAATTTCATATCGATTAAAATCAGTCTTATATTTTTAGTCTGCATGTTCTGCACTGGCGTGAGCTGACTGACATTGACACTAGACATATCATCAGTGGTGGGTTGTTGTCAAATTTTAGATGGACGAAACCGTTTTCCCAACAAAGAAAACGGTTGCAGAAAACGGTTAATGGACGAAACTTATCCAACATGGAATAGAATTGCGTTTTCGTCGAGCGCAGTTTCTTACAACTATCAATGATTCGAAATGTATGAAATGGTTTTGTCGCATCACGAACGACAGCATTGACAACTGATAATACATTATTGACTGTATTTCATTGACAAAGAGTTTACTTTTTATTAGAAGGACTGTTTTACGAGTGTGATAGATAGTTGAACCATTGTACCCGACTGTATTTTCTTAGATGGAAAATAAAAAATCGCACCAAGTAAATTGTGCAATGAAAGTCTTCTTTGCACAATTTACTTGATGCAATTTTATATTTGTTTGAAGTTGAACCCAGGACGTAAAACGGTTTCATCATCATAAAACACAAAACGGTCTTTGTAAACGTTTCGTCGTCGCAACACCCACCCCTACTTGACAGCTGCCACTTGTTTCGTGTTTTCCGATGCGTTTTGAGTGCTTTCCCGATTACTTTTCATTTTCAACGACCACTGCTTTGTTTTTTTACGAATTCTGACCCTGGCCTTGTACGACCATTGCTTTCACACTGGACACCGAAGATCGCTCACACGATTGACTTGGAATTGTTATTTTGAATTTTACTGCCGCTTTGTGGATTGGATATTGTTGAAACTATGGATCGCTGTGTGAATTGTGGGATAGCAAATAGTCACGGCAATACACTTATATATGTTTGAATCTATAAATTCACACCATTTTCATCTCGTTACATTCAATCGTTTCCGTCTTCTTTTAACTTCAACTGTTGGTCACACCATCCGCTCCCGTGGCTGTCGCAAAAGTTTAGAAGTTAAGTTAAAAAGTTTACTTAGTCGTAACTTAGTAATACTATTGAAATTCTATGACCATCTTTATAGTTCTATACCTTAGTACAGTAGATGACGGGAAGCAATGTAATGAATGAGGGGACATTACATCTATTCGTTGTAGTTATACAACAACAGCCATATCCAAATGGATTATAAATTGCATGGAGTTTTCTGCTAGATAAGTTTACAATAACTTTTCAGGAGGTTTTGAAACGGACCAGTGTTGGTAATATATAATAATATACACAGTACTAGCATTGTTAGTATAGTTCCTAAAGGTTTTTCTTCTGTCAGTTCAGTTTTGTACGACGTAACGAGAATCTTAAAGGTGTATTGTTTTTCTGGGAATTAATTAAAATGTACAATGATCGTTCTTGTGATTTCTTTGTAACTAAGTAGTTGAGCTTTATATTCAATCATAGCACTATCAGTTTATAATGGCAGATGACACATGTCTTCGAATTTTTGGTTCTAGAACATGCCGGTTTCCTCACGATGATGTTTTCCTTTACCGTTTTGAGAGCAGTGGTGATGAAATAATTTACACAAAGTGAAGCGCCTGTCTGGGTTCGAACCTACGACCTACAACTCGTAAGTCGCGGCGGATACCGATGGGCCACCACCGCTCAATCAATTCAATTATAAACCAATGTAATTAAGATGTATCAACTAATTATTTTAAACGTTTTAACATCATAACATGACGAACGCTATAGACGTAAAATATTGTAGTTGTACTGTGGTACAGACAGCGTCAGTATGTGCTAGGTCCTCAAGTTTTAAAATGTTACACTGCTACAACATGAATTCGTTACGAATAATCTAAAGAATACTTCAAAAAAAGTTCATTATTTCGACTTGGATTCGAACCATCGCATCACCGAACGTCGTCATACTCATACCGGCAGTTTGACGAACTAGCCAGCGCCTACTAGGCTAGGATTATATATAATATAGGCAGTGTGTATTGACGTGTATCCACGTATTTTTACAAAAAAAATACGTGACCTTCTCATGTCTATAATGTCCAATCTATACTTAATATTTATATGTTATTATAAAGAGGTAAAAGTTTGTTTGTTTGTATATAGGGGGTAATCTCCGGAACTGCCAGACGGATTAGATTATTTTTTTTGCATTGGATAGCCCCTATTTTGAGGAAAGTTAAAGGCTATGTAACATCACGCTACGACCCTTAGGAGCCGAGCAAAAAGAAAAAAAGTCAGAAAGAACGCAAAGCGAAAAAGAAGTAATAGCGCGGGCGATGCGATGCGACGCGGTGGGTCGGGGGCCGAAATATCACGCGGACGAAGTCGCGGGCAGAAGCTAGTGACTTGTAAACCTCGCTACCTGACGTGTTTATTCTGTTCATAAGTCACTTGGCAGTTCAAAGTTGTTCATCAACTAATATTTTCTCGTTATTAGCAAACAAGTAAAAAATTGGAAAAGTAGTTAATAAACAGGTTCTGTATACTGTGGCTACATTTTCGAATGAACATTCGGTTTCGCAAATTCACTATAAAAACTTTGTGTTCGGTGATCATATGCACCAACCAAACCACTTCCTGCACTTATAATTCGCTCAAAGTCAAATGAAGGAGGAAACCGTTGTATTTAGTACATTATACAATATTGATTTACTACATTTATTTGCAAATAAAATCATTATTGTGTGTTTCGGCTGGGTTTTGTCCGAATGAAAAAACGGAACTCTTGCAGGATCACTCGTGTGCTTATCTGTCTGTCCGTCTGACAACCAATTTGCTCCGAATCTAATGGACCGATTAAGTACCTATGGTAGGTACACATTTGAATTTGTGTGACCCCAACATGGACGTATTACGTTAATAAAAATATTTTGAATATTGGGTCACTTTTGGGAGACAAATAAGAAAAAAAAAATTGCACACTGTACCGTGAGATATCAAACGAAAGGGTACTATGAGGGTTTCAATAATTATTATTTTATAATTTTAAAATGAATAGTTTTATAGTTATTTTAGGAAATAGATGAAAAAAATACCATTCCTCCTTATCTCCGAAACTACTCAGCCAAACATTTTAGATACAAACAGATTTAGTTCTATAGATAAAACTTACTGTCAATTATCAAAGTAAGTAAGGGGTTTATAATATGTAATATACACATATAATATATTAAAATACTAGCTTTTTCCCGCGGCTTAGCTCGTGTGGAAGTCGGTAATTATCTCATGGAAACGTATTACCGGGATAAAAAGTATCCTATGTGTTAGTCTAGGTTATAAACTATCTGTCCGCCTCATCTAAATCCTATTAGTAGAATAACATAATGATTGAATACTATCTTGAATTCATGCAAGCCCAGTACTTTTCTTTAGGTTACTGCTTAGAAATTGTGCACAACGTCCAATGATTGAAATACTATCTTGAATGGATGCAAGCCTTTTGTGCCAAGTTTCAAGTTTATTACTTAAGGAATAAGATTTTTCATACAAACGAAATCCCCCCTTTTCGCCCCCTTAAAGGTGGAATTTTCAAAAAACCCGTTTCTTATTGCTTCTCTACATTATAAAACTACCGACTTCCAAAAAAAACACTACAAAGTGAAAAATAACTTTAATTTCGGAAGTCGGTGTCTTGGGTTTTGTGTTTTCGTTTTTTGCCACCGACTTCCGAAATTAAAGTTATTTTTCACTTTGTAGTGTTTTTTTTGGAAGTCGGTAGTTTTTTTTTTGTAAAAAGATTTTATTTTTCACTTTTTAGTTGTGGTACCTACCTCACACACATTCGAATACCACTACCAACTACCAGTGTCAGGAACTTATCATATCATCTACATACTAAGTGGGAAAAAAATACGTATTTTGTAGCTAACTCAAAAACTACCCAAGCAAAGTTAATAAACTTTATATGGGACCAATTTGGGAGCATACCCTTTCAAACAAAAAAAGAATTTTCAAAATCGGTCCATAAATGACGGAGAAATCGGTGGACATACATAAAAAAAAAAAAAAAAAAACAAACAAACATACGCGTCGAACATATAACCTCCTCCTTTTTGGAAGTCGGTTAAAAAGGAAGCTGTGTGTAAAATTTCAAGTTCCTAGTCCCAGTAGTTTCGGCTCTGCGTTGATATGTCAGTCAGTCAGTTACTCCTTTATAAACATAGATTGGTAGTACTAATGTGTTCATTATTTAGTATTTTATAGAACCAATATTAGCATTTTTTTTACTTAACATAAATACTTTGCAAAAGCTGACGAAATCGTATTTTTAGGATTTTATAAACGAAAGTAGTGTAACTGATGTTTCAATTGAAAGCAAATTTTTAAATCTTTGATTGAAGTCATAGATATAAATGGTAAGGCAAAGCCGCTCGGTTCTGCTGACTTCCACAGGAGAACGATATTGTAAAATTTTATAAGATTCTACTCGACCTTTTCGCTGGTTTTTGAAAGCCTTTTTAAAAACGAAAGAATGATTCATGGTTTTATGTCATCAAAGTGAAGTAAGTGGCTAATTTCAGAGATTCGTATGTTCAGCAGTGGACTGCAGTACTTAGGGTGATCATGATGATGACAACTCCGCTGTACAAGATTATCAGTTCATTAATTCTTCGCACAGATCACTAAAAATCAAGTAGGTAAATAAGTTTTTATTTGCTTAGACCAGTGGTCGACAAACTCATTAGTCAATAGAGCCAATTTACAATACTATCTAAGATTTCTTATGAGATTGGAAACCTTTCTGTGTGTCCAAACTGTCTCAATACACACTCCCATCCTCTTTCACTTCACAACGCTTCCTAAAATTATCTTGCTAAGAAGTAGGATACCTTCATCATCATATCGACTGATAATAATATGATGAAGACATATTACTTATTAACAAGTTAACCTTGGAAAACGTTGAAATTTAGGTAGGTGTCCTGTTCATTTTTGGTGAAAATGCTTCGGAAATAAAAAACTTGATATCTTGGTTAATGACCGAAACCCCTCACCCCGCGCGTATCTACGCTCGCACTCATCGACATTTGTACAGAGCCGTACTCTATAGGCCAAAGAGCCGAGCCGTTTGCCGACCACTGGCTTAGACTGTAGGTTCAAGGAATACTAAAAATCCATTCCAATCAATATTTTAATTGCGAAATTACTCTGTCTGTTATCTATTCAAGCTTAAACCACTGGACCTATAGTTGTGGGAGATAGATAGGTACCCTGGGACCTGGAGAATGAGAAAGGCCACTTTTCATCATTAATATTGGTATAGAAAAATTATGACATAGACAATACGCAGACGAAGTCACTCGCAACAGATAATTTACAAAATAAAATATTATTTTAAACTAGCGGCTGCCGGCGGCTTCGCTCGCAAGTAATTCTTTTTCTAAAATAAAATTTACTCCTGATAATATCAGCTATCTGCCAGTGAAGTCCCGTCAAAATCGGTTCAGCCGTTTCGGAGATTAGCCGGAACTAAGAGACAGACAATTTATTCTTAAATTCTATTTTGTCATATATATTATGTACCGTATTATACTTTCATTATGTATGTTATAAAAATCTGTTATTTTGACATTACAAACAGACACTTCAATTTTATTTATTTGTATATAATTGTACACATGACTATTTTTTTTAAACCTTCATATCACATTTTTAATAATAAAGTCCTATAAATAAATATGGTATATCACATATCATCAAACCTGTATTCCCAAGGGTTAGGCAGAGATGCATAGCACACCCACATTTCTATGATTCATAATCAGCCTATAATGTTCCCACTGCTGGGACACAGGCCTCTTCTCTGTGAGAGGGAGTGGGCCGTAATCCACCACGCGGGCCCAGTGCGGGTTGGTGGATGTCACATGTCTTCAAAGTTTTTGGCTCTCGGACATGCCGGTTTCCTCACGATGTTTTCCTTCACCGTTTTGAGAGCAGTTGTGATGAAATAATTTACACAAAGTAAAGCGTCTGTCAGGTTTCGAACCTACGACCTACAACTCGTAAGTCGTGGCCGTCACTGCTCCCATGTCCCTCGCAACTTATTATTATTACCCAAACTTTCAGATAGTATGAGTTAGGTAATTAGTGAACTAATTTTAGGTACCTATGCTTAAAATTTTTATGATCGCTAGATAAACAAACTGAAAATCCAGGGAATTAACAGCTCAATCTTATTTTTAAGTAATTAAATTATATGGAAATTTTTTATTGTTCAAAATAAACAATCAGTTTGTTTATTTTAAAGATGAAATAAGAAAATTAAAATTCAGCTGTACGTGCTTTGTAGGTAAACTAAATTTTAGAATATCTACTTAATTATCGACACATACCATTGAGCTCGTATATAACTGCTGAAGAACTATGAAACAAAACAAATAATAACAATTTTGTAAACATTTTGTTGTCACTATAGAACTATGATTCACACGACATGCTCAAATAAAATCCAATGTAACACTAAAGGGCCTGTTTGACCATCTCCGATAGGTTCTCGTTAACTTACTTGGCCGATAATATCCTACATATTCTGTTCCATTTTTTATTTATTCGTAAGTACCTAGTGGCTATTCGCACATCGTGAAATAGGCCCTATGTTACTCTAGGATAGTTTCTGATTTAAATTAAGCTTAACGAATCCCTTGGCATCAACGAGATCTATTTGCGGATATCAGCTATTATATTGTTAAAGAGGGATTTTTTTTTAAAAAAAAAACTTGGTTGAAGAGTGTGTGATTTTAATTTATTTGTTGGCGAATCATAATAACTCGAGAAATCGATTCGCCTACAAATAAATTAACTTCGTGCGAATCGCTTAAATGTTTTTTTATTTTTTTATTTTAAGGTGTCGATTCACCCGATTCGACCGAGTAAATTCGGGTCCTCCTTAATTTTATACGTATTACACACACGTTTCTAGTCAAAATATAGGACGACCATGACGGGTCCGAAACCATTTGGAGGGTGAGGGTTATAAAACTGAAGTACCGCTCACCAGCAGTACCGGCCAGGAGTAATAGGAGGAACGTGTGGTTTTACTCAGCACGAGGACTGCTTGTGACTAGGTCTGTCGGGACAAAACCTTCTGTCCGACCTCGATGGAGAATGAGTACGGTACATCTCAGTGGCGGCGCTAGACCAAACGTGGACGTCGGCGAATTCAGTTTTGCGAGGCCTCTTTCATTTCCCAGTCGAATGAAAAACGTTAAATTGAATTAAATAAGTACACAAAAAAAAGAATGAATGAAACACGAATGAATGAATTGAACACACACACGAACACATGAATTATAATACACTAATGTATGACTATATGAGTTTTAATGCTAATGAAATTCTAATCATAAATTATATAAACAAACATTAATTAAAATAGACGAATTTTTCGGCTTTTAGAATCACTGAATTTTTTCATGATTATGTCATAGCTAACATCAGCCGCTATTTCTAATGCTGAAAAATTTGAGAAGTAGGATGCGAGAGTGAGCGAAGCGAGCTCGAAAGTTTCAGCAACCAGTCTCAGATACCTAGGTATAATTTTCTTTTGAAAATGTACCAGAAATAGGAGTTATATTGTCGACCGACGTAGAAAAGTTGGAAAACGAAGAAAATGCACGATGGAAGAGGCCCCGTGAGGTGTGAGGCCATCGGCAGTCGCCGACGTCGCCATAGTATAATATAATTAATAAAAATATTATAAATAGGTAAAATTTGTTTGTTTGTTTGTATGTAGGGGGTGATCTCCGGAACTACCAGTCGGATTTGCAAAATTCTTTTTACATTGGATAGCCCAATTCTTGAGGAAGATAGGCTATGTAACATCACGCTACGACCCTTAGGAGCCGAGCAAAAAGAGAAAAGTCAGAAAGAACGCTAAGAGATATAGATAATAGCGCGGGCGATGCGATGCGATGCGGTGGGTCGGGGGCCGAAATATCACGCGGACGAATTCGCGGGCAGAAGCTAGTAATTTGTATAACTCGCTACCTAATGTGTTTAATTTGTTCATAAATCATAATCAATATGTTTTTATTAACATATGTAGGTACAATAATAATGGGATTTCAAAGTTGTTCATCAACTAATATTTTCGTCGTTATTAGCATACTAGTTTTTTTTAAACTGGACAATTTGGTGAGGGTTCCATTCAATAAATACACTCTTTTGCAAAAAAAAACGGGCAGTCATTGGCTTTTCTATGGATAGTATTAATATTTTTTGTATGTCATTAGCATAAATGACTAAAAAATTCTTACTATCAATGAAAATATAGTTTTTAACACTTAAATCCTGGAATCGGTGTTTTAGTCAATGTAAACAGAGAGCCGTGTTAAAATGGTCATTTTAATAGGTAGGTATAATAAAATTAAGACTACGAGTATTTAATGGTATTTCAATAAAAAAAGACAATTAAAAATAAAAATTTAATAACGAGTATCGCTGCAAGGGGAGGTCCCCTTGCAGCGATTACGGCATGTAATCGTCTTGGCATGCTTTCCACCAGGTTTTTGATGGTGTCCTGTGGAATGTGTTCCCACTCAGCCGAGATCACACGTTTAAGCTCCCTGATGTTTTGTGGAAGTGGTTGGACAAATCGTACTCGCTTGTTAGTTTATAAATTTATAATCGAACGGTATTATTTCCGTTAGATTATAAACTGTCGAAAAATTGAGAACTGTGAGAAATCATTTACAATTTTACGCATAATTTTTCGATAGTTTATAACGTATCCATGAAAAACTGACAAATTGTGAACTGGTAATCAACTTGTTTGCGACGTAATGCACCTTGCGCTAATATTAAATAGCCTGCGTGGCTGCGAGCAACTTGGAAGTAGCGCTCGCCGGCCGCTACCGCGGCACCGCTCGCTCCGCTCACTCGGCTCACGCGCGGTTGGTCACAGTTCTAACCTAACCTAACCCATTTCACAATTTTTTGATAGTTTATAATCAAACGAAAATAATACCGATGGATTATAAACTTACGGTTCTCACAATCTTACGGTGACAAATATATAAATTTCAACTAAATTGGTCCGTAGATTTGGAGCAAATTGGCTGTGACAGACGTATAGACAGTCAGACAGACAGACAGCCAGCCATCCAGCCAGCCAGCCAGACAGACAGACACACGAGTGATCCTATAAGGGTTCTGTTTTTTCATTCGGATGTACGGAACCCTACAAATACAGAATCTATCTACCTATATGAAGTCTATACATACGGTTTTAAAATAACATGGCAAATCTCTCAATATTGTGTGCACAAACTTATATTTGCAGTTGGAATTTATGGAAATACATGTTTTTCAACTTTGGGATAAATTCATCCCAACTACGGAACTTTTCATTATGCGTGGTCCGACACGCACTTGGCCAACTTGGTGACTACAGATTTTGGCTCGTCGTACGATTTGTGGTAAACTACAAAAGAATACGAAAATAATGCAATATTGCTCATCTTCCATAACATATAGCGTGATGATAATTTATAGCCTCCAGACTGACCAGACTTATAGGAAACATTTATGCAAAATTTGAACAGAATGGAACACACATTCAGACAAACAGACAAAAATTCTAAGAACAAAATTTTCGGCATCGTTCCCAGATCTCGTAAAAATTACTTTTTTCATACATATTCAATGTACAGTTTTAACTTCGCTATAATTATATTTGTTTTGTTTCTGTATGTATTTTATTATATGTGTGTTTTGCGTAAAAATAAATAAATATTGTCAGATCCTGAGTTAGTAACTTCAATGCCTGAATCCCACATCGTGGGTAGAATAAATCTACATCTTTTAAAATTAAAATAAGTGATAGACATAATTTTAATACTAGAAATAAAGATAATATCTCAAGTACATACATCTTTTATGGGGAACTGTGTTAAATGTTACAACAAAATACCTTGTGATATATTACAAATAACTGAAAGAAAACTTAAAACTCATATTAAAAGTACTCTTTGCATATTATTACAAATTAAAGGATTATATCCAAGATAAGAATGCTTGGAAACATGCTGGTCTAGCTCCATAGGATAATTTAGAGTCTAGACAAAATCAAACCGGTTGTTAATTTAATTGTGTAATTTATTATTATAACATTGATTTTTCATTTTACATTCTGTGATTACTTGTACTCATACACTAACTTATTAGTATTACTTGTAAAAGTTTTAGGAATATCGTATACTTTTACAATGTTTGTAAATATGTGAGCACCATATCCATCACATAATTAGTTTTTCTGTCATTGCTTCATTTTTAATTATTTTTACCTATTGTGGTATAGTAATCTTATTCCAGGTGCATCGTCTTCACATATAATAATATAATTCAATCAATCTGCCTAGCCCTTTTCCCAACTATGTTAGAGTCGGCTTCCAGTCTAACTGGATGCAGCTGAATACCAGTATTTTACATGGAGCGACTGCCTATCTGACCTTCACAACCCAATAACTAGGTATTACGATACCCCTTGGTAAGACTGGGTATCAGACTTTCGAGCTTCTGACGACCCGTAAAGACTGTCAAAGATACACGAATGACAGCCGGGACCAACGGCTTAACTTGCTTTCCGTGGCACGGAGGAGTATCGGTATGTAGAAATGGTCACCCATCCTCGGACCAACCCCAGCAAGCGTTAGTACTTAGCCACGAGCTCCTCCACATAATTATATAATGAATGTATAGGTACAAAATATTGTAAGACATCTTAAAAGAGTAACGGTGGAGTTTCTTCCCCATTCTTCTCCATACGAAAACTACATTTTGGAAGGGGCGACTAGAATCAATTCTATTTTTGTATATTTTGTCGTTCTTAAGTGCCTTTTATGTGCCTAATTGAAATAAATTATTTGACTTTGACTTAGACTTAGGTGCACATTTTTCTAGTAATCCTCATAACATGAATGCTCCAATCCACTCATCAAAGGGGACTACAGGACCTAAGCATTTTTCTGTGCCTTAACGCAAGTTTTATAATGCCTAAAAGTATATGATCCACTGCAGTAAACAAAATCAGAAAAACATATGATATTCTTCAGTCAATTTGATACGATAGAAAAACATCACGAAGATACCTCTAAAAATATATTTTAAGGATTGAAAACCATATTATTCATGCAAAAATTCTGATTTTTTGTCAATTATCCTCCTAGCAACCTATTAACGTAATTATAGTGTTTTATTTTTGTGTCCAATCAATATAGATACCTATTTGTAAATAGATAATAATTGCTTAATATCTTGCAATTAATTACCAGCGTTGTGTCATCGCGCTTCTCTTTCTTTTCTAAGCAGTCCGAGAGTGATCGCGCTTTAGCTGTTGTCAGCCTCTTGAATCTTGAACCTTGAAGTCACTGGCCCGCTTCTATAATTTGCGTCACATATCGAATTTTGTTGAGATTTCTTAGCAAACTGATCTTCCTCGTATAACCGGAGCCCTCAAACATCTTTCAGTTTTGTCCAAGGATCGTATTTTGTGGCTATCTGTTTGATGTGAACATAAACACATGAATCGATGTTCAATATCAGTTTTGCTATGGCTTAGCGTCTTTCATTTTATCTGCCGCGGAAGCAATTGCCGCTAGTGCGAAATAAAGATACGAAAATATAAGTCCCATGTGGTGCAATTGAGGCGTGGTTATTGAGAATTATGGTGGCCGCGACGTATGTGTAGGTTCGAACCCAGACAGGTGATTTACTTTGTGTAATTCATTTCATCACCACTGCTCTCAAAACAGTGAAAAAATACATCTTGAGGAAACCGGCATGTGATAGAACCTAACATTCGAACACATGTGACACTAACCCGCACTGGGCCTGCGTGGCGGATTATGAGCCAGTCTCTTCACAGTGAAGAGGCCTGTGCCCCAGCAGTGGGAACGTTGTGGGCTGATTATAATTGTACCATTTCTAGTAACCGAGCACGAAGTCCAACTCCGGGCTGCGGAAGAAAGACGCGCACTGCCCAAAATACTACCCGATTACAGCCACTACACTCAAGCCAGTCATGCGTGTTAGAAGTGGAGTGGTGCTGTTAGTTTATAAGGATTAGACTATTATTAAGACCTTATCGGTACCTAGTACCTACTGCCCAACTGCATAAAAGCTTTGGAGCCAATCCGATTATTCCCTAAAGTGCTAAGACCCAAGTACTAGAGCCTGCTCTGCAGGCCTAATGCAACAGCTCTATCGCCATTTTGGGCACAATTTTATGCAGCTCCCAGTTCCATTGTAACTGCACAGCGGTGGCACAAAAGTTCCTTAAGAGCTGCAACGAATGATTAACGCCATACTAACGCTCTTATGCCGCTACTTTTGTATACGCGAGCTAACGAATGAATGTACTTTATGCGATTCCATTTAAGTATTTTGAAAGTGTTCGTAAAATAAAAAAAAAACAACCGACTTCCAAAAAAAAACACTACACAGTGAAAAATAACTTTAATTTCGGAAGTCGGTGTCTTGGGTTCTGTGTTTTCGTTTTTTGCCACCGACTTCCGAAATTAAAGTTATTTTTCACTTTGTAGTGTTTTTTTTTGGAAGTCGGTTGTTTTTTTTTGTAAATAGTTTTTATTTTTCACTTTTTAGTTGTTGTACCTACCCCACACACATTCGAATACCACTACCTGCTACCAGTGACAGGAACTAATCATATCATCTACAAGTGGGAAAAAAATACGTATTTTGTAGCTAACTCAAAAACTACCCAAGCAAAGTTAATAAAATTTATATGGAACCAATTTGGAAGCATACCCTTTCAAACAAAAAAAAATTTTTCAAAATCGGTCCACAAACGTCGGAGAAATCGGTGGACATATATAAAAAAAAAAAAAAAAAAACATACGCGACGAACATTTAACCTCCTCCTTTTTGGAAGTCGGTTAAAAATGGTAAATGTCAAGCGTTTTTATTCTATCAAACATCAGCGCTATCATTAAAATATTTTTAGTAAAGTTTAAATTACATGCATTACGGTTTTGTGATATATTTCAGCGGCTAAGAAATTTTCCTTCTTCGAGTAATTTTGAATAATGTCACACGGTACAGTTTGCAAAACTTTTTTTTTTTAATTTTCCAATTTACCTCCAAAAAGTGCCCCCCATATTCAAAATTTATTTATTTACATTACACATACGTGTTTGGGTCACAGAAATTCATATGTAGGTATACCAAAGTGGGGCAATGTTCGCCAGCTTACCTAAGTATAAAAATTAATGTCCAGCAAATATTTTTTTTATTTTTGTTGAGTTAAATCAACATTCGAACATTCGGTGTCACTATAAAAACTTTGTGTTCGGTGATCATAACATAAGATCAACCTAATCACATTCTGCACTTATAATTCGCTCAAAGTCAAATGGTAAACTGTTGTATTTAGTAATATTCATTATGATACATTATTGATTTACTACATTTGTTTACAAATAATATTCTTATTGTGTGTTTTTAGAAAGTATCTGAAAATAATTGTACTGTTGATTTTACCATTAAATATGCAACCTGTGACTAGTGATGTAAAGTTTAAACTCAGGCTATTGATACAAGCGCCTGGGCAAAAATACATAGCAAAGTGTAAGCTATACCTAAAATTGTTAGGCGTTGTAAACATTAACCTTTCAAAGTATGAACAAATTAAATACATATTGGGTATCGACCGTATTATAAACTTATAAATGGAAAACAGGTGATGGGGTTGCTGGGGAGCATGACGTTGTTTTTTCTTAATGTATTATTGTACACATTAGCTTCTGTCTCCGACATTGTTCGTGTGGAAGTCGTAAGACCAGAGGCGGATTATCCCTAAGGCAAACTAGGCACGAGCCTAGGGGCGCGCGTTTACAAAGGAACGAGGGCGCGCAGAAGGTTTTCAACAAAAAAAATAATTACATAAAACTAATTGTGTAAGTAAGTATGCACCTAATAACACAATATAAAAGATTCTTTAATTCTACGAGTATAGAGATGTAGAGCTTCCGAAGCGTGCTCCGCCTTCTACACGTGTCCTGGCCTACATAATTATCCCTACTAATATTATAACTGCGAAAGTGTGTAAGTGTGTATCGGTATATCTTACTTCTTCATGCAAAAACGACTGAACCGATTCTGATGAAACTTGGTATGGTAGCTAGAAACACAGACCCAGATTTACACATTTTATCCCGAAATTCCACGCGGGTGAAACCTCGTGACGCAGCATTAGTTCTTATTTATGTATAAGTACTTACTAGTTAAAATTTATAGCCACTAGTAGGGCGTCGATGAGGTACTTGCCTAGGGCGCCTCTGCGTAAAACACCACACGAACAACAACCACACGTGAATAACAGCCACATTGAGTGTGACAGGTCATTGCCTTTTCAAAAATCATTGCTGATGGCCGATGAATCCGCTGGCTGTGGGAAGCACAGAACCGGTTGAAGTGGCGGTGCTTGGGGGAGGTCTATGTCCAGCAGTGGACGTCTTTCGGCTGAAATAATGATGATGATGTGACTTACAACCTTATGATCATAAAAGCTTATCCACACAATTTTTTGCTTTATGCTTTCGTATTAATCTGTAAAAACAAAAATAAATATTGTGCATAAAAATATTCAAGTATCATTTGATACTTGAATATTTTTATGCAGAATTTTATCAATATACAGAATTAATTTATGGAAAAACGTACTTACGTTTTTCCATAAATGATCCGGGGATACCCGACGTAATTTTGAAGTGAAAACTTCTTTAGCATCACTGTAATTTGAAAGTCGATGAAACGAAAAAGCGACATACAGTCAGGCGCGGTCGCAGCCCAAGATTTTAGGGGGGGGGTCACCATGGGTGCCGAGGAATATTTTTAGGGAGGTACATCAGATTCAGATTCAGATTCAGATTTATTTTGGATTCATTAACAATGTAGGTACAGGTATAAGATGGTACATCACTAAGTTTTTCCGCTACATTCTACCTTACGGCATGCAAAGTCGTAAAAACTAAAAAAATACAGTTTTCAAATAAATCATGCAGTCGTAAAAACTAACAATACAATTTTTATCTAAATTAACAATATTAATAATTAAGTCATTCTGATATAATATAAATTCTCGTATATGTATGTCATTTATATTTTTATAGTTATATATTTTTATCATTTAAAAAGTATTTTATACAATAATATCATTTTTCTAATAATAATGCAGTCAGCTCAGATTTAAATATTCGTATAGGGTGTTCTTTAAAACTGTGCGGAATTTTATTGTAAATTATAGGCCCCATTGCCATAATATTTTTCCTAAGTAGTGCTGTTTTGTAGTTGCCTGTATGTAATAAATTTTTATATTGTGTTCTAATAGGACCCGAACGTTTCCTAATATCGGCTAGTGACGGAAATAAATTTAAATTCATTTTAACATAAATTGCTACTTCTAAAATATACAACGACGGGAAGGTCAGTATTTTTAGTGACTTAAACATAGGCTCACAGGTGTCTGTAGTTTTCAGATTCGACATAGATCTTATGCAACGTTTTTGGGCCTTAAAAATCTGTTCCCTGTCACTACAATTACCCCAAAATATTACTCCGAACCTTAATATTGGCGCAACAAGACCATGGTAAGCAGTCAGGAGTACATCATTGCTTACTTTATGCGATAGGTTATACAGCACATACGCTGACTTGCTTAATTTATTACAAACGTCTTCAGCATGAGGTTTCCAAGTGAGCCTGCTGTCAACTAAGATACCAAGGAATTATGCAACATCTGTTGAGTCCACATTTTGTCCATTATAACTAACCACTACGTTGGGCGGGGATGTCCGTTGGTAAAAGTGCATTACTTTTGTTTTTTTAAGATTAATAACTAAGTTATTAATGTCAAGCCAGTTAATAATACCTTTCAATGTTATATTAATCTCTTCTTCATAATCTATAATCTATCTCTTTTTCATCTTGTTGGTCTAGTGGTCACAAGCGCAACTACTGGGTACAGCGCTTCAAAATTACTCGAAGAAGGAAAATTTCTTAGCCGCTGAAATATATCACAAAACCGTAATGCATGTAATTTAAACTTTACTAAGAATATTTTAATGATAGCGCTGATGTTTGATAGAATAAAAACGCTTGACATTTACCATTTTTAACCGACTTCCAAAAAGGAGGAGGTTAAATGTTCGTCGCGTATGTTTTTTCTTTTTTTTTTTTATATATGTCCACCGATTTCTCCGACGTTTGTGGACCGATTTTGAAAAATTTTTTTTTGTTTGAAAGGGTATGCTTCCAAATTGGTTCCATATAAATTTTATTAACTTTGCTTGGGTAGTTTTTGAGTTAGCTACAAAATACGTATTTTTTCCCATTTAGTGTGTAGATGATATGATAAGTTCCTGTCACTGGTAGCAGGTAGTGGTATTCGAATGTGTGTGGGGTAGGTACAGTACCGACCAAAAGTCCATAAGCAATCTCACAAAGCAATAGACTGACGCTTCGGTTTGACTTACGACCTTCTTCTATAAGTTGTTACAATACTGTAGACACGCACATTACACACACACACTCACTTTGTCTGCAACCAATGACTAGTTCGATAATCATCATTCGTTTTTTGTTTCATTCGTCTTGTTCACATAAATAGTGCATAAATATTAAAGTTTAGCAGGTAGACCACAGAAAACTAAGTAAATTATTTCGATTTCTGTGGGGTAGATGCAGTTCGTTATGAGTATTCAATTAATAGAACTTTGTTGGTTCGTGGATAATATTGGTGACGAGTATTTAGCGCAGTGTTGTGGTTATTATTTTCAAAAAGCAGGCATAAAATATATTGAAGAGATCAGATCAGATTAGAGAATATTATTGCGCTGCATAAAAGTGAAGTGAATATCGAATGAAACCAGACTAAGTGTGAGTGTTATCATTTATATATTTCATATTTTACTAAACATAAATCTTAATCAAGGGTATTGTTGATAGAACAGAGGTATTGTTGAGACAGAAGATGCCTTTAAAGTTTTAAATTCATTGTGAGGTTTAATTCGATTAGTGAATAATAAATAATTAGGTATTATGTGTAATAAAAACAATGTTTTTCTTTGTTCTAGAGAAATACTGTGAGGGTTAAGAGATATGAGGAAGGGGCTTATTAACGAGTAGAAGCGACGTCAAATGGTGAATGAATATGAAACAAATGGTTTCATACCAACGAGATATTTTGCTGAATTATTAAAAACACGTCATTATGAACCGTTCGCCATGCACTCAGAAGGCTTGCATCACTGAAGACCAGCTAGAAAACCGTTTTTGACTTTAAAATATTGATCATACCAACTTAATAAACAACAGATTCGTTATTGCATGAATTTATGGTAACGATTTTTTTAAGCAGGTTTCAAAATGGTGTTTGTCGTATTTCAATGTTTAATATTATTTTAGTAATATTTTTTCCTTTATTTCATTTACAAACGTATAATTTACATTTTTAAATATTCTTATAAAAATGATTAAAAAAAACATTTAAAAATATAAAAAATAGTAGTCCACCGGTGTCGGGAACAGGGTCCAAGCCACCGGTGGTCAGGTCTCCTGAGAGAGGAACCTCCTAACAATACGCGCCGTGTCCAGGAGTACCGCTTTCTGGATCAAGCCCTTGATCCAGCTGCCTAACGAGAGCCTCCTCAGGTGTTGGTCGAGGCTCTTGGCTATTATGCCATTGGCCGTCACGACTATCGGCACAATGATTGCTGTATCCACATCCCACAAGTCGACAACCTCGTGAGCCAGGTCAAGATACTTAATCTGTTTATCTTTTTCAGCTTTCACGAGGTTCTCGTCATGCGGGACCGCTATATCAATAATCATTGTGCGACGCTCTAATCGATCTATCACCACTATGTCGGGCTTATTGGCAACAATAGCCCTGTCAGTGATGATAGATCGATCCCAATACAACGTGATATTGCCATTTTCGAGGACTGGGTCGGGCACATATCTATAGTACGGTACTTCCGATTCCACAAGACTGTATTTCAGAGCAAGTTGCTGGTGGATAATCTTTGGTTCTGCCTAGCCTTGAATCCTCTAAGCACACTGCTGGAGGATTCAGGGCTGGGTTATTGATTGAGAAGAGGTGGTCAGGTTATATCTCACCTCCTTTACATGGATGACTTGAAACTCTTTGCCCCCAACAATTTTCAACTGCTGGAGCTACTGAAGGTAACCGAAACTTTCAGTAGTGCCATCAGGATGGAATTTGGTGTGGACAAATGTGCGGTCATGCATGTAAAACGAGGGGAGATTGTGGAATCCGTGGGAACCCACCTCTCGGATTCCATACACCTAAGATCCCTCTCCTCAATAGAAACCTACAAGTATTTGGGAATGTCGGAAGCGTTAGGTATCAACGCTGCTGACATGAAGCAATCGCTGAAGGAGCGCTTCTTTAACCGCCTGAATAAAGTATTAAATAGTCTTTTATCAGGCGGAAACAAGGTGCGCGCCTTCAACTGTTGGGTCATGCCAGTTTTGATGTACTCTTTCGGCATACTCAAATGGACTTAGACGGAACTTGACGCCCTGGATAGGAGGGTCCGCACACTGCTGACCGCAAATCGAATGCATCACCCACGTTCATCGGTGATGAGACTGTATATCCCGCGGAAGTGCGGAGGTCGAGGTTTCTTAAATGCTAAGACTCTGCACAACCGTGAGGTATGCAGTCTCAGGGAATACTTCTTAGAAACCGACGTGGGGATGCACCGAGATGTAGTCTCAGTGGACAAGGGCCTCACCCCGCTATCCTTGGCTAACGAGAACTGGCGCAAACCTATAGTATTAGATACTAATGACCGCAGGGAGGTATGGCAGAGCAAAGAGCTTCACGGGCGCTTTTACCGGGCCTTACATGGGCCCGATGTAGACCTGTTAGCGTCCGTATCCTGGTTGCGATTCGGTGACCTCTTTGGGGAAACCGAAGGTTTTGTCTTTGCGATTATGGACGAAGTTATGATGACGAACAACTACCGGAAATATATTGTGAAGGACGGCACGGTTGACATCTGTCGGGCATGCCACCGTCCCGGAGAATCAATCCGACACATTATTTCTGGCTGTTCTCGTCTGGCTAACGGAGACTACTTGCATAGGCACAACCTTGTAGCCAGGATTATCCACCAGCAACTTGCTCTGAAATACAGTCTTGTGGAATCGGAAGTACCGTACTATAGATATGTGCCCGACCCAGTCCTCGAAAATGGCAATATCACGTTGTATTGGGATCGATCTATCATCACTGACAGGGCTATTGTTGCCAATAAGCCCGACATAGTGGTGATAGATCGATTAGAGCGTCGCACAATGATTATTGATATAGCGGTCCCGCATGACGAGAACCTCGTGAAAGCTGAAAAAGATAAACAGATTAAGTATCTTGACCTGGCTCACGAGGTTGTCGACTTGTGGGATGTGGATACAGCAATCATTGTGCCGATAGTCGTGACGGCCAATGGCATAATAGCCAAGAGCCTCGACCAACACCTGAGGAGGCTCTCGTTAGGCAGCTGGATCAAGGGCTTGATCCAGAAAGCGGTACTCCTGGACACGGCGCGTATTGTTAGGAGGTTCCTCTCTCAGGAGCCCTGACCACCGGTGGCTTGGACCCTGTTCCCGACACCGGTGGACTACTATTTTTTATATTTTTAAATGTTTTTTTTAATCATTTTTATAAGAATATTTAAAAATGTAAATTATATGTTTGTAAATGAAATAAAGGAAAAAATATTACTAAAATAATATTAAACATTGAAATACGACAAACACCATTTTGAAACCTGCTTAAAAAAATCGTTACCATAAATTCATGCAATAACGAATCTGTTGTTTATTAAGTTGGTATGATCAATATTTTAAAGTCAAAAACGGTTTTCTAGCTGGTCTTCAGTGATGCAAGCCTTCTGAGTGCATGGCGAACGGTTCATAATGACGTGTTTTTAATAATTCAGCAAAATATCTCGTTGGTATGAAACCATTTGTTTCATATTCATTCACCATTTGACGTCGCTTCTACTCGTTAATAAGCCCCTTCCTCATATCTCTTAACCCTCACAGTATTTCTCTAGAACAAAGAAAAACATTGTTTTTATTACACATAATACCTAATTATTTATTATTCACTAATCGAATTAAACCTCACAATGAATTTAAAACTTTAAAGGCATCTTCTGTCTCAACAATACCTCTGTTCTATCAACAATACCCTTGATTAAGATTTATGTTTAGTAAAATATGAAATATATAAATGATAACACTCACACTTAGTCTGGTTTCATTCGATATTCACTTCACTTTTATGCAGCGCAATAATATTCTCTAATCTGATCTGATCTCTTCAATATATTTTATGCCTGCTTTTTGAAAATAATAACCACAACACTGCGCTAAATACTCGTCACCAATATTATCCACGAACCAACAAAGTTCTATTAATTGAATACTCATAACGAACTGCATCTACCCCACAGAAATCGAAATAATTTACTTAGTTTTCTGTGGTCTACCTGCTAAACTTTAATATTTATGCACTATTTATGTGAACAAGACGAATGAAACAAAAAACGAATGATGATTATCGAACTAGTCATTGGTTGCAGACAAAGTGAGTGTGTGTGTGTAATGTGCGTGTCTACAGTATTGTAACAACTTATAGAAGAAGGTCGTAAGTCAAACCGAAGCGTCAGTCTATTGCTTTGTGAGATTGCTTATGGACTTTTGGTCGGTACTGTACCTACCCCACACACATTCGAATACCACTACCTGCTACCAGTGACAGGAACTTATCATATCATCTACACACTAAATGGGAAAAAATACGTATTTTGTAGCTAACTCAAAAACTACCCAAGCAAAGTTAATAAAATTTATATGGAACCAATTTGGAAGCATACCCTTTCAAACAAAAAAAAATTTTTCAAAATCGGTCCACAAACGTCGGAGAAATCGGTGGACATATATAAAAAAAAAAAAGAAAAAACATACGCGACGAACATTTAACCTCCTCCTTTTTGGAAGTCGGTTAAAAATGGTAAATGTCAAGCGTTTTTATTCTATCAAACATCAGCGCTATCATTAAAATATTCTTAGTAAAGTTTAAATTACATGCATTACGGTTTTGTGATATATTTCAGCGGCTAAGAAATTTTCCTTCTTCGAGTAATTTTGAAGCGCTGTACCCAGTAGTTGCGCTTGTGACCACTAGACCAACAAGATGAAAAAGAGATAGATTATAGATTATGAAGAAGAGATTAATATAACATTGAAAGGTATTATTAACTGGCTTGACATTAATAACTTAGTTATTAATCTTAAAAAAACAAAAGTAATGCACTTTTACCAACGGACATCCCCGCCCAACGTAGTGGTTAGTTATAATGGACAAAATGTGGACTCAACAGATGTTGCATAATTCCTTGGTATCTTAGTTGACAGCAGGCTCACTTGGAAACCTCATGCTGAAGACGTTTGTAATAAATTAAGCAAGTCAGCGTATGTGCTGTATAACCTATCGCATAAAGTAAGCAATGATGTACTCCTGACTGCTTACCATGGTCTTGTTGCGCCAATATTAAGGTTCGGAGTAATATTTTGGGGTAATTGTAGTGACAGGGAACAGATTTTTAAGGCCCAAAAACGTTGCATAAGATCTATGTCGAATCTGAAAACTACAGACACCTGTGAGCCTATGTTTAAGTCACTAAAAATACTGACCTTCCCGTCGTTGTATATTTTAGAAGTAGCAATTTATGTTAAAATGAATTTAAATTTATTTCCGTCACTAGCCGATATTAGGAAACGTTCGGGTCCTATTAGAACACAATATAAAAATTTATTACATACAGGCAACTACAAAACAGCACTACTTAGGAAAAATATTATGGCAATGGGGCCTATAATTTACAATAAAATTCCGCACAGTTTTAAAGAACACCCTATACGAATATTTAAATCTGAGCTGACTGCATTATTATTAGAAAAATGATATTATTGTATAAAATACTTTTTAAATGATAAAAATATATAACTATAAAAATATAAATGACATACATATACGAGAATTTATATTATATCAGAATGACTTAATTATTAATATTGTTAATTTAGATAAAAATTGTATTGTTAGTTTTTACGACTGCATGATTTATTTGAAAACTGTATTTTTTTAGTTTTTACGACTTTGCATGCCGTAAGGTAGAATGTAGCGGAAAAACTTAGTGATGTACCATCTTATACCTGTACCTACATTGTTAATGAATCCAAAATAAATCTGAATCTGAATCTGAATCTGATGTACCTCCCTAAAAATATTCCTCGGCACCCATGGTGACCCCCCCCCTAAAATCTTGGGCTGCGACCGCGCCTGACTGTATGTCGCTTTTTCGTTTCATCGACTTTCAAATCACAGTGATGCTAAAGAAGTTTTCACTTCAAAATTACGTCGGGTATCCCCGGATCATTTATGGAAAAACGTAAGTACGTTTTTCCATAAATTAATTCTGTATATTGATAAAATTCTGCATAAAAATATTCAAGTATCAAATGATACTTGAATATTTTTATGCACAATATTTATTTTTGTTTTTACAGATTAATACGAAAGCATAAAGCAAAAAATTGTGTGGATAAGCTTTTATGATCATAAGGTTGTAAGTCACATCATCATCATTATTTCAGCCGAAAGACGTCCACTGCTGGACATAGACCTCCCCCAAGCACCGCCACTTCAACCGGTTCTGTGCTTCCCACAGCCAGCGGATTCATCGGCCATCAGCAATGATTTTTGAAAAGGCAATGACCTGTCACACTCAATGTGGCTGTTATTCACGTGTGGTTGTTGTTCGTGTGGTGTTTTACGCAGAGGCGCCCTAGGCAAGTACCTCATCGACGCCCTACTAGTGGCTATAAATTTTAACTAGTAAATACTTATACATAAATAAGAACTAATGCTGCGTCACGAGGTTTCACCCGCGTGATTCCCCATCTCGTCGGAATTTCGGGATAAAATGTGTAAATCTGGGTCTGTGTTTCTAGCTACCATACCAAGTTTCATCAGAATCGGTTCAGTCGTTTTTGCATGAAGAAGTAAGATATACCGATACACACTTACACACTTTCGCAGTTATAATATTAGTAGGGATAATTATGTAGGCCAGGACACGTGTAGAAGGCGGAGCACGCTTCGGAAGCTCTACATCTCTATACTCGTAGAATTAAAGAATCTTTTATATTGTGTTATTAGGTGCATACTTACTTACACAATTAGTTTTATGTAATTATTTTTTTTGTTGAAAACCTTCTGCGCGCCCTCGTTCCTTTGTAAACGCGCGCCCCTAGGCTCGTGCCTAGTTTGCCTTAGGGATAATCCGCCTCTGGTCTTACGACTTCCACACGAACAATGTCGGAGACAGAAGCTAATGTGTACAATAATACATTAAGAAAAAACAACGTCATGCTCCCCAGCAACCCCATCACCTGTTTTCCATTTATAAGTTTATAATACGGTCGATACCCAATATGTATTTAATTTGTTCATACTTTGAAAGGTTAATGTTTACAACGCCTAACAATTTTAGGTATAGCTTACACTTTGCTATGTATTTTTGCCCAGGCGCTTGTATCAATAGCCTGAGTTTAAACTTTACATCACTAGTCACAGGTTGCATATTTAATGGTAAAATCAACAGTACAATTATTTTCAGATACTTTCTAAAAACACACAATAAGAATATTATTTGTAAACAAATGTAGTAAATCAATAATGTATCATAATGAATATTACTAAATACAACAGTTTACCATTTGACTTTGAGCGAATTATAAGTGCAGAATGTGATTAGGTTGATCTTATGTTATGATCACCGAACACAAAGTTTTTATAGTGACACCGAATGTTCGAATGTTGATTTAACTCAACAAAAATAAAAAAAATATTTGCTGGACATTAATTTTTATACTTAGGTAAGCTGGCGAACATTGCCCCACTTTGGTATACCTACATATGAATTTCTGTGACCCAAACACGTATGTGTAATGTAAATAAATAAATTTTGAATATGGGGGGCACTTTTTGGAGGTAAATTGGAAAATTAAAAAAAAAAAGTTTTGCAAACTGTACCGTGTGACATTATTCAAAATTACTCGAAGAAGGAAAATTTCTTAGCCGCTGAAATATATCACAAAACCGTAATGCATGTAATTTAAACTTTACTAAAAATATTTTAATGATAGCGCTGATGTTTGATAGAATAAAAACGCTTGACATTTACCATTTTTAACCGACTCCCAAAAAGGAGGAGGTTAAATGTTCGTCGCGTATGTTTTTTCTTTTTTTTTTTTATATATGTCCACCGATTTCTCCGACGTTTGTGGACCGATTTTGAAAAATTTTTTTTTGTTTGAAAGGGTATGCTTCCAAATTGGTTCCATATAAATTTTATTAACTTTGCTTGGGTAGTTTTTGAGTTAGCTACAAAATACGTATTTTTTTCCCACTTGTAGATGATATGATTAGTTCCTGTCACTGGTAGCAGGTAGTGGTATTCGAATGTGTGTGGGGTAGGTACAACAACTAAAAAGTGAAATATATACATAGACTGCTAAAATCATAACCCTTCCTTTTGGCTTTGCCGTAGTCGGGTAAAAATAAAAACTATTTACAAAAAAAAACAACCGACTTCCAAAAAAAAACACTACAAAGTGAAAAATAACTTTAATTTCGGAAGTCGGTGGCAAAAAACGAAAACACAGAACCCAAGACACCGACTTCCGAAATTAAAGTTATTTTTCACTGTGTAGTGTTTTTTTTTGGAAGTCGGTTGTTTTTTTTTTTTTATTTTACGAACACTTTCAAAATACTTAAATGGAATCGCATAAAGTACATTCATTCGTTAGCTCGCGTTTACAAAAGTAGCGGCATAAGAGCGTTAGTATGGCGTTAATCATTCGTTGCAGCTCTTAAGGAACTTTTGTGCCACCGCTGTGCAGTTACAATGGAACTGGGAGCTGCATAAAATTGTGCCCAAAATGGCGATAGAGCTGTTGCATTAGGCCTGCAGATCAGGCTCTAGTACTTGGGTCTTAGCACTTTAGGGAATAATCGGATTGGCTCCAAAGCTTTTATGCAGTTGGGCAGTAGGTACTAGGTACCTAAAAGGTTAAGACCTTTTAGGTACCTAGTACCTACTAGTACTATAGTCTAATCCTTATAAACTAACAGCACCACTCCACTTCTAACACGCATGACTGGCTTGAGTGTAGTGGCTGTAATCGGGTAGTATTTTGGGCAGTGCGCGTCTTTCTTCCGCAGCCCGGAGTTGGACTTCGTGCTCGGTTACTAGAAATGGTACAATTATAATCAGCCCACAACGTTCCCACTGCTGGGGCACAGGCCTCTTCACTGTGAAGAGACTGGCTCATAATCCGCCACGCAGGCCCAGTGCGGGTTAGTGTCACATGTGTTCAAATGTTAGGTTCTATCACATGCCGGTTTCCACAAGATGTATTTTTTCACTGTTTTGAGAGCAGTGGTGATGAAATGAATTACACAAAGTAAAGCACCTGTCTGGGTTCGAACCTACACATACGTCGCGGCCACCATAACTCTCAATAACCACGCCTCAATTGCACCACATGGGACTTATATTTTCGTATCTTTATTTCGGACTAGCGGCAATTGCTTCCGCGGCAGATAAAATGAAAGACACTAAAGCCATAGCAAAACTGATATTGAACATCGATTTATGTGTTTATGTTCACATCAAACAGATAGCCACAAAATACGATCTGTGGACAAAACTGAAAGATGTTTGAGGGCTCCGGTTATACGAGGAAGATCAGTTTGCTAAGAAATCTCAACAAAATTCGATATGTGACGCAAATTATAGAAGCGGGCCAGTGACTTCAAGGTTCAAGATTCAAGAGGCTAACAACAGCTAAAACGCGATCACTCTCGGACTGCTTAGAAAAGAAAGAGAAGCGCGATGACACAACGCTGGTAATTAATTGCAAGATATTAAGCAATTATTATCTATTTACAAATAGGTATATATTGATTGGTCACAAAAATAAAACACTATAATTACGTTAATAGGTTGCTAGGAGGATAATCTGACAAAAAATCAGATTTTTTGCATGAATAATATGGTTTTCAATCCTTAAAATATATTTTTAGAGGTATCTTCGTGATGTTTTTCTATCGTATCAAATTGACTGAAGAATATCATATGTTTTTCTGATTTTGTTTACTGCAGTGGATCATATACTTTTAGGCATTATAAAACTTGCGTTAAGGCACAGAAAAATGCTTAGGTCCTGTAGTCCCCTTTGATGAGTGGATTGGAGCATTCATGTAATGAGGATTACTAGAAAAATGTGCACCTAAGTCTAAGTCAAAGTCAAATAATTTATTTCAATTAGGCACATAAAAGGCACTTAAGAACGACAAAATATACAAAAAACTTTTTACAAAAAAAAAACAACCGACTTCCAAAAAAAACACTACAAAGTGAAAAATAACTTTAATTGCGGAAGTCGGTGTCTTGGGTTTTGTGTTTTCGTTTTTTGCCACCGACTTCCGAAATTAAAGTTATTTTTCACTTTGTAGTGTTTTTTTTTGGAAGTCGGTTGTTTTTTTTTTGTAAAAAGTTTTTATTTTTCACTTTTTAGTTGTGGTACCTACCCCACACACATTCGAATACCACTACCTGCTACCAGTGTCAAGAACTTATCATATCATCTACATACTAAGTGGGAAAAAAATACGTATTTTGAAGCTAACTCAAAAACTACCCAAGCAATGTTAATAAAATTTATATGGGACCAATTTGGGAGCCTACCCTTTCAAACAAAAAAAGAATTTTCAAAATCGGTCCAGAAATGACGGAGAAATCGGTGGACATACATAAAAAAAAAAAAAAAAAACAAACATACGCGTCGAACATATAACCTCCTCCTTTTTGGAAGTCGGTTAAAAATAGAATTGATTCTAGTCGCCCCTTCCAAAATGTAGTTTTCGTATGGAGAAGAATGGGGAAGAAACTCCACCGTTACTCTTTTAAAATGTCTTACAATATTTTGTACCTATACATTAATTATATAATTATGTGGAGGAGCTCGTGGCTAAGTACTAACGCTTGCTGGGGTTGGTCCGTGGATGGGTGACCATTTCTACATACCGATACTCCTCCGTGCCTCGGAAAGCAAGTTAAGCCGTTGGTCCCGGCTGTCATTCGTGTATCTTTGACAGTCTTTACGGGTCGTCAGAAGCTCGAAAGTCTGATACCCAGTCTTACCAAGAGGTATCGTAATACCTAGTTATTGGGTCGTGAAGGTCAGATAGGCAGTCGCTCCATGTAAAATACTGGTATTCAGCTGCATCCAGTTAGACTGGAAGCCGACTCCAACATAGTTGGGAAAAGGGCTAGGCAGATTGATTGAATTATATTATTATATGTGAAGACGATGCACCTGGAATAAGATTACTATACCACAATAGGTAAAAATAATTAAAAATGAAGCAATGACAGAAAAACTAATTATGTGATGGATATGGTGCTCACATATTTACAAACATTGTAAAAGTATACGATATTCCTAAAACTTTTACAAGTAATACTAATAAGTTAGTGTATGAGTACAAGTAATCACAGAATGTAAAATGAAAAATCAATGTTATAATAATAAATTACACAATTAAATTAACAACCGGTTTGATTTTGTCTAGACTCTAAATTATCCTATGGAGCTAGACCAGCATGTTTCCAAGCATTCTTATCTTGGATATAATCCTTTAATTTGTAATAATATGCAAAGAGTACTTTTAATATGAGTTTTAAGTTTTCTTTCAGTTATTTGTAATATATCACAAGGGTATTTTGTTGTAACATTTAACACAGTACCCCATAAAAGATGTAAGTACTTGAGATATTATCATTATTTCTAGTATTAAAATTATGTCTATCACTTATTTTAATTTTAAAAGATGTAGATTTATTCTACCCACGATGTGGGATTCAGGCATTGAAGTTACTAACTCAGGATCTGACAATATTTATTTATTTTTACGCAAAACACACATATAATAAAATACATACAGAAACAAAACAAATATATAGCGAAGTTAAAACTGTACATTGAATATGTATGAAAAAAGTAATTTTTACGAGATCTGGGAACGATGCCGAAAATTTTGTTCTTAGAATTTTTGTCTGTTTGTCTGAATCCATTCTGTTCAAATCTGTTCAAATTTTGCATAAATGTTTCCTATAAGTCTGGTCAGTCTGGAGGCTATAAATTATCATCACGCTATATGTTATGGAAGATGAGCAATATTGCATTATTTTCGTATTCTTTTGTAGTTTACCGCAAATCGTACGACGAGCCAAAATCTGTAGTCACCAAGTTGGCCAAGTGCGTGTCGGACCACGCATAATGAAAAGTTCCGTAGTTGGGACGAATTTATCCCAAAGTTGAAAAACATGTATTTCCATAAATTCCAACTGCAAATATAAGTTTGTGCACACAATATTGAGAGATTTGCCATGTTATTTTAAAACCATATGTTTAGACTTCATATAGGTAGATAGATTCTGTATTTGTAGGGTTCCGTACATCCGAATGAAAAAACAGAACCCTTATAGGATCACTCGTGTGTCTGTCTGTCTGGCTGGCTGGCTGGATGGCTGGCTGTCTGTCTGTCTGACTGTCTATACGTCTGTCACAGCCAATTTGCTCCAAATCTACGGACCAATTTAGTTGAAATTTATATATTTGTCACCGTAAGATTGTGAGAACCGTAAGTTTATAATCCATCGGTATTATTTTCGTTTGATTATAAACTGTCAAAAAATTGTGAAATGGGTTAGGTTAGGTTAGAACTGTGACCAACCGCGCGTGAGCCGAGTGAGCGGAGCGAGCGGTGCCGCGGTAGCGGCCGGCGAGCGCTACTTCCAAGTTGCTCGCAGCCACGCAGGCTATTTAATATTAGCGCAAGGTGCATTACGTCGCAAACAAGTTGATTACCAGTTCACAATTTGTCAGTTTTTCATGGATACGTTATAAACTATCGAAAAATTATGCGTAAAATTGTAAATGATTTCTCACAGTTCTCAATTTTTCGACAGTTTATAATCTAACGGAAATAATACCGTTCGATTATAAATTTATAAACTAACAAGCGAGTACGATTTGTCCAACCACTTCCACAAAACATCAGGGAGCTTAAACGTGTGATCTCGGCTGAGTGGGAACACATTCCACAGGACACCATCAAAAACCTGGTGGAAAGCATGCCAAGACGATTACATGCCGTAATCGCTGCAAGGGGACCTCCCCTTGCAGCGATACTCGTTATTAAATTTTTATTTTTAATTGTCTTTTTTTATTGAAATACCATTAAATACTCGTAGTCTTAATTTTATTATACCTACCTATTAAAATGACCATTTTAACACGGCTCTCTGTTTACATTGACTAAAACACCGATTCCAGGATTTAAGTGTTAAAAACTATATTTTCATTGATAGTAAGAAATTTCTAGTCATTTATGCTAATGACATACAAAAAATATTAATATTATCCATAGAAAAGCCAATGACTGCCCGTTTTTTTTTGCAAAAGAGTGTATTTATTGAATGGAACCCTCACCAAATTGTCCGGTTTAAAAAAAACTAGTATGCTAATAACGACGAAAATATTAGTTGATGAACAACTTTGAAATCCCATTATTATTGTACCTACATATGTTAATAAAAACATATTGATTATGATTTATGAACAAATTAAACACATTAGGTAGCGAGTTATACAAATTACTAGCTTCTGCCCGTGAATTCGTCCGCGTGATATTTCGGCCCCCGACCCACCGCATCGCATCGCATCGCTATTATCTATATCTCTTAGCGTTCTTTCTGACTTTTCTCTTTTTGCTCGGCTCCTAAGGGTCGTAGCGTGATGTTACATAGCCTATCTTCCTCAAGAATTGGGCTATCCAATGTAAAAAGAATTTTGCAAATCCGACTGGTAGTTCCGGAGATCACCCCCTACATACAAACAAACAAACAAATGTTACCTATTTATAATATTTTTATTAATTATATTATACTATGGCGACGTCGGCGACTGCCGATGGCCTCACACCTCACGGGGCCTCTTCCATCGTGCATTTTCTTCGTTTTCCAACTTTTCTACATCGGTCGACAATATAACTCATATTTCTGGTACATTTTCAAAAGAAAATTATACCTAGGTATCTGAGACTGGTTGCTGAAACTTTCGAGCTCGCTTCGCTCACTCTCGCATCCTACTGCTCAAACTTTTCAGCATTAGAAATAGCGGCTGATGTTAGCTATGACATAATCATGAAAAAATTCAGTGATTCTAAAAGCCGAAAAATTCGTCTATTTTAATTAATGTTTGTTTATATAATTTATGATTAGAATTTCATTAGCATTAAAACTCTATTAAAACACGTGAACTGGTTCGCAACAGACTAAACTTTATTTTAGAACTACACATACAGTATTATAGATGGCGTTACACGTCACTACTTTTAGACGTTTTGATACACATATTAACACCCCCACTTATCAAAATAAACTAAATACACGGATTGTTACATAGAAACAATGCCAAGCAAATTCAAAAACTTGTAATGTTTTAAGGGACATAGACCTTTAGTCAGTATGTCAGCAGGCATCTCTTCACTAGGGATATATTTAATTTTAACAAATTTATACTTAACAACATCTCGAATATAATGACAACGTACATCTATGTGTTTTGATCTATTATGACACTGATTACTTAAAGCTAACTTCAATGCACTTTGGTTATCACAATACAAATCAATTACATAATGTGTATTTGTAACTTCATGCATTAAGTTTCTTAGATAGACAGCGTCTCTAGAAGCTTCGGACAGAGCGGTGTATTCCGCCTCAGTACTAGACAATGAGACCGTTTTTTGTTTTCTACTTTGCCAAGAAATAGCTGACCCTGACAGCATAAAGCAAAAACCGGTATAGGATTTCCTATCTAAGGCGTCACTTGCCCAATCACTGTCCACAAATCCTTGCAGTTCACTATGATCATTACTATATTTTAAACAATAATTCTTAGTACATTGCAAATATCTCAAAACACGTTTTGCATAGTTCCAATGTATATGACTATAACAACTATTGAATTGGCTAAGATAGCTCACAGAGTAAGCAATGTCTGGTCTTGTTAATACTGCTAGGTACATTAAACTTCCAATCAGTTTTTGATAAGGAACATCAGGTAAATACTTATCAGTTGACTTATCTAAATTCAATTTAGGCTCAATTGGAGTACTTTGTGTTTTACAATCAGACATCTGAAATTTAGAAACTAACTGTTCTATATATTGTTGCTGATCTACAGTAATAACATTTTTATTTTTGTCTAAATTTATTCTCATGCCTAGATAATGTCTTACAGACCCTAGGTCTTTTAACTTAAATTCTGAACCTAATACATTTTTTAATTTACTAGTTTCAGTATCACTGTTTGAAAAAATTAGAAAATCGTCGACATACAGTGCCACTACAATTTTTATTTTACCATTCATTTTTGTAAACAAACATGGTTCATATTGACTATTTTTAAAATCTAATTTACTTAAAACCTCTTTAACTCTTTTATACCATGCTAGGGAAGACTGTTTTAACCCATAAATTGCTTTTTTTAATTTTAATACTTTTCCCCCACTTTTGTTTACAAAACCTTCTGGTAATGACATAAATATATTCTCTTTCAAAAAACCATTTAAAAAGGCAGTAGTTACATCTAAATGAGTAATACTCATTTTCATTTTTACACTAAGGGCAAACAATAATCTTAGGGTAGAATGTCGCACTACTGGAGAAAAAGTGTCTGTATAGTCAACACCAGGTTTCTGCGAAAAACCTTTTGCCACGAGCCGAGCTCGAAAACGCACATTATTATCAACATCAAATTTTTTATTAAGCACCCACCTGCACTTCACTATTGTCACATCACCTGGATTGTCAACAAGCTCCCACGCCTCATTGTCCTCAAATGACTGCAACTCCTCATTAATTGCATGCTCCCACTGCTCCCTCTCTGGCCCCTTAAGAGCCTCTGAGAATACAATTTCTTCAGATGCTGGAACAGTACTGGAAACACATATGTTGCTGAAACCATACCTCTCAGGTTTCCTTCTCTGACGCTTGCTATGTAACACTTCTGTCACTTGCTCGGGAGTTGATGTTGACTGAAAGGAATGTTCGGAGACATCTTGTGCTGGATTTTCTGTTAATGTTTCATTGACATCAACATACTCTGAAGAATCTGAAGAGCAATCAAAGGGATTCTCAGTTTCTTGAATATTCTGTGACAATTCCCCCACTGAATCACTACTCTCTTCCACTAGACTGTCTGCTGGTGTCTCTTCATTAGAAATCCAAATGGCTGACTCTTCATTGGTTTCCTTGACCTCTATCTCATCCTCCATCACTATGACATCTCTGCTGATGATAACTGTGTTCTTGGTTGGGTTATAGACACGATAACCTTTTACATCTTCACCATATCCAATTAAAATGTGTTGTGTGGCTTTCTTGTCCCATTTTAAACGTTTCTGTTTAGGTACATGCACCATGACTTTGCTCCCAAACAAACGTAGGTGACTCAAGTCTGGTTTTGATCCATACCACAATTCATATGGAGTTTTATCCAATCCCGATACAATAGACCTATTTTTCAAATATACAGCAGTATTGGCTGCCTCTGCCCAAAATTTCTTGTCTAACTTTGCATCATATAATAAACACTTTGCTTTCTCAACCACTGTTCGGTTAGCCCTTTCACAAAGTCCATTTTGTTCTGGGGTATAATAATTTGTTTTTTGATGTATTATACCATTATGTTTCAGGTAACTATCAAATTCCTTATTGCAAAATTCTAGTCCATTGTCTGTCCTCAATATCTTAATTTTCTTACTTAGTTGATTTTCAACAACTGATTTGAATTCTTTAAATCTGTTGAAAGCTTCACTCTTCTTCTTCAGAAAATATATGAAAGTCATTCGACTATAATCATCAATAAATAACAGGAAATATCGAGCACCATTTAAAGTTCTTGTTTCCATCGGGCCACAAATATCACTGTGAATTCTGTGTAGCGTTTCTGTGCTTCGCTCACCTACATGAGAAAACGGTAGCCTCATTTGTTTGCCCTCACAGCAAGTGATACATTGAGTCTTGGTTATGTCAAAATTGTTATCATAAGACAAACCATCCACAATACCATTTCTCATTTTATGCATATCTTGACTGTTTATGTGTGCTAATCTTCTGTGCCATAACTTTCCACTAACTGCTGGAGCTGCCAACAAACAACTTTGTGATTGTAACCTCAGCTTATAAACACCGTCTGTCAAATCTGCAGTCGCAACCAAAACATTGTTATTGTTTCGAATATAACAGTGCTTCTCTTCAAATATGACATTATTTCCATTCTTAATAAGCTCACTCACGGATAACAAGTTGGTTGTTAAATTAGGCACACATAGCACATTTTTTACTGTTATGTGACATTCTAAATCCGAAACAATGTCTACGTCTCCCGAACAAACTACTGGCACTTTTGTTTCATTAGCGACAACTATTTCTGGTAAACAAGGCGTCATATCCATGTTCTTTACCCATGCTTTATTGGCAGTCATATGTGCACTTGCACCGGAGTCCACGTACCATTCGTTCTTGTTGTACTGTCCATTTAGGAAAACAACATTAAAAACGCATTTACTTGCATTTCTTTTTAATAATGGGCACTGACTTCGATAATGTCCATCCTCTTTGCACTTGTAACATGTGATTGTTTTTGTTGGTGTATTTTCTGTCACTGTCTTTTTATTTGTTGTTGACGGACCGCCATATTTCTTTTGCTTAGTATTGCTAGAGGAAAATTTATTTCTCGCTGCGAATGCTGTGCCACCGCCTTCATAATCACTGGCTACCTCCATGTCGAGTAATTTTGATTTTATTACATCTGCAGTTATCAAAATACCCGAATGTTCTATTGCCATTATCATTGGAGAATAGCGTTCGGACAAACCTGCTAATAATAACGACCCTACCCATTCATCTGTTATTGTAAATCCCGTGCCATTTAACCGTTGAGCAGTTTCGATCATTTGTGTGACGTAGGTAGACATCGAGTCACAATTTTCAAGTCTTATGGATATCAAATGTCGGAGCAAGGTTATTTTTCTTGAGAAACCAGAGTCATCAAACATGGTCTTTAACTTATTCCATAATTCTGCCGAGCTCTTGGTGTTCTTAATGTGCACGTACAAAGCTGGATCTATCGTTAATATTAACTTTGCCTTTGTTTTTGCGTCATCTACTGGCTTTACATCAAAATCTGACGTTGGTTTGATGTACTTGTCCATCCCTTCTAGCACCAACAAGTTTTCAGCCGCAAAACACCACTCATCGTAATTCTCCCTGCCTTTTAACTTCGGCACACTAGCAATATAGTTTGCAGTCATGTTTCCGCGATACAACGTCTACAATTTATCTATTTTACTTATTAAAATAACTGATAATTCGCGATAGGCCCATAACCTATTAAAACACGTGAACTGGTTCGCAACAGACTAAACTTTATTTTAGAACTACACATACAGTATTATAGATGGCGTTACACGTCACTACTTTTAGACGTTTTGATACACATATTAACAAACTCATATAGTCATACATTAGTGTATTATAATTCATGTGTTCGTGTGTGTGTTCAATTCATTCATTCGTGTTTCATTCATTCTTTTTTTTGTGTACTTATTTCATTCAATTTTACGTTTTTCATTCGACTGGGAAATGAAAGAGGCCTCGCAAAACTGAAGTCGCCGACGTCCACGTTTGGTCTAGGACCGCCACTGAGATGTACCGTACTCATTCTCCATCGAGGTCGGACAGAAGGTTTTGTCCCGACAGACCTAGTCACAAGCAGTCCTCGTGCTGAGTAAAACCACACGTTCCTCCTATTACTCCTGGCCGGTACTGCTGGTGAGCGGTACTTCAGTTTTATAACCCTCACCCTCCAAATGGTTTCGGACCCGTCATGGTCGTCCTATATTATATAGAAACGTGTGTGTAATACCTATAAAATTAAGGAGGACCCGAATTTACTCGGTCGAATCGGGTGAATCGACACCTTAAAATAAAAAAATAAAAAACATTTAAGCGATTCGCACGAAGTTAATTTATTTGTAGGCGAATCGATTTCTCGAGTTATTATGATTCGCCAACAAATAAATTAAAATCACACACTTTTTTTTTTTTTTTAAATCCCTGTTTAACAATATAATAGCTGATATCCGCAAATAGATCTCGTTGATGCCAAGGGATTCGTTAAGCTTCATTTAAATCAGAAACTATCCTAGAGTAACATAGGGCCTATTTCACGATGTGCGAATAGCCACTAGGTACTTACGAATAAATAAAAAATGGAACAGAATATGTAGGATATTATCGGCCAAGTAAGTTAACGAGAACCTATCGGAGATGGTCAAACAGGCCCTTTAGTGTTACATTGGATTTTATTTGAGCATGTCGTGTGAATCATAGTTCTATAGTGACAACAAAATGTTTACAAAATTGTTATTATTTGTTTTGTTTCATAGTTCTTCAGCAGTTATATACGAGCTCAATGGTATGTGTCGATAATTAAGTAGATATTCTAAAATTTAGTTTACCTACAAAGCACGTACAGCTGAATTTTAATTTTCTTATTTCATCTTTAAAATAAACAAACTGATTGTTTATTTTGAACAATAAAAAAATTCCATATAATTTAATTACTTAAAAATAAGATTGAGCTGTTAATTCCCTGGATTTTCAGTTTGTTTATCTAGCGATCATAAAAATTTTAAGCATAGGTACCTAAAATTCGTTCACTAATTACCTAACTCATACTATCTGAAAGTTTTGGGTAATAATAATAAGTTGCGAGGGACATGGGAGCAGTGACGGCCACGACTTACGAGTTGTAGGTCGTAGGTTCGAAACCTGACAGACGCTTTACTTTGTGTAAATTATTTCATCACAACTGCTCTCAAAACGGTGAAGGAAAACATCGTGAGGAAACCGGCATGTCCGAGAACCAAAAACTTTGAAGACATGTGACATCCACCAACCCGCACTGGGCCCGCGTGGTGGATTACGGCCCACTCCCTCTCACAGAGAAGAGGCCTGTGTCCCAGCAGTGGGAACATTATAGGCTGATTATAAATCATAGAAATGTGGGTGTGCTATGCATCTCTGCCTAACCCTTGGGAATACAGGTTTGATGATATGTGATATACCATATTTATTTTTAGGACTTTATTATTAAAAATGTGATATGAAGGTTTAAAAAAAATAGTCATGTGTACAATTATATACAAATAAATAAAATTGAAGTGTCTGTTTGTAATTTCAAAATAACAGATTTTTATAACATACATAATGAAAGTATAATACGGTACATATGACAAAATAGAATTTAAGAAAAAATTGTCTATCTCTTAGTTCCGGCTAATCTCCGAAACGGCTGGACCGATTTTGACGGGACTTCACTGGCAGATAGCTGATATTATCAGGAGTAAATTTTATTTTTGAAAAAGAATTACTCGCGAGCGAAGCCGCCGGCAGCCGCTAGTTTAAAATAATATTTTATTTTGTAAATTATCTGTTGCGAGTGACTTCGTCTGCGTATTGTCTATTTCATAATTTTTCTATACCAATATTCATGATGAAAAGTGGCCTTTCTCATTCTCCAGGTCCCAGGGTACCTATCTATCTCCCACAACTATAGGTCCAGTGGTTTAAGCTTGAATAGATAACAGACAGAGTAATTTCGCAATTAAAATATTGATTGGAATGGATTTTTAGTATTCCTTGAACCTACAGTCTAAGCCAGTGGTCGGCAAACGGCTCGGCTCTTTGGCCTATAGAGTACGGTTCTGTACAAATGTCGATGAGTGCGAGCGTAGATACGCGCGGGGCGAGGGGTTTCGGTCATTAACCAAGATATCAAGTTTTTTATTTCCGAAGCATTTTCACCAAAAATGAACAGGACACCTACCTAAATTTCAACGTTTTCCAAGGTTAACTTGTTAATAAGTAATATGTCTTCATCATATTATTATCATTTATCAGCCGATATGATGATGATGATGAAGGCATCCTACTTCTTAGCAAGATAATTTTAGGAAGCGTTGTGGAGTGAAAGAGGATGGGAGTGTGTATTGAGACAGTTTGGACAACAAGTGAAACAAAAAAAACAAGTGAAATCGGCAGACATAGGTACATAAAAAAAAAAACGTTCGCTACAAACATATAACCTCCTTATTTTTGGATGTCGGTTAAAAGTAATAAAAATACTTATTATTATTAGAAATAAAAAAGTTATTGCTATTTAAAATTCACGTTTTTAGTACTAAAATTATCCTAATTCCATAAAAAAATTGTAAATTAAAAAAAAAACCGGTCAAGAGCGAGTCGGACTCGCGCACCGAGGATTCCGTACCTACTCATTATACCGCCATAATAAAATTGGTATCATTTTATTGGTAAAAAGATATGGACTTTAGATTTTCGCGAAATCTTGTTAGTAAATTTTTTTCCAAAAGTTACCTTTATTTTCAATATTTTTATTTTTCGGAATTTTCCCTTTGCTTACAAGTTTTCGCGAAAATTTAAATTTGCCCATATCTTTTTATCATGTTGACTCAGGACCTTGATTTTATACACCTGATAGGGACCTCAGTATCTGGTATAAATTTCAACTTGCTAGGTCCACCCGTTCCTGAGAAAATCGGTGGTGACACACAGACAGACAGACGGACAAGAGAGTAATCTTCCGTTCCGTTTTTTACCTTTTGAGGTACGGAACCCTAAAAAGCGGTGATTTTTTTTATTTTTTCCATATAATTACCACAATTAATAGACTCTCAATACGATTCTAAACAACAGCCTCACGAATCGGACACACGCTGTATAGTATAGGGCATGTAAATAAAATAATGATTAATTGAATACAAAGGTTTATTAATTTATAAAAACCGGCCAAGCGCGTGTCGAACATGCACAATGAAGGGTTCCGTAGTCAGGATGAATTTATCCCACGAATAAACTTAACATTGTAGTTGAAAAACATGTTCTCCCATACATTCCAACTGCAAATGTACGTGTAATATACGGACAATGGGGGATTTACCGTGTTATTTTAAGACCATAGACTTCTTGTAGGTTTTCTTTATAGAACTAAATCTGTCGGTATCAAACATTTTTGGCTCAGTAGTTTTGGAGATAAGGTTTATAATGTGTATTTTTTATCTAACTATAAAATAATTCATTTTAAAAATATAAAAAAGAAATTGAAACCCTCATAGTAAGCCCTTTCGTTTGGTATCTCACGGTACAGTGTGCAATTTTTTTTTTTTCTTATTTGTTTCCCAAAAGTGACCCCAATATTTAAAATTCTTTTATTTACGTAATACGTCCATGTTTGGGTTACACAAATTCATATGTGTACCAAACAACTTAATCGGTCCATTAGATTCGGAGCAAATTGGCTGTGTCAGACGGACAGACAGACACACGAGTGATCCTGTAAGGGTTTTTTCATTCGGACGGAACCCAGCCAAAACACACAATAAGAATTTTATTTGTAAAAAAATGTAGTAAATCAATATTGTATAATGTTCCAAACACAACGGTTACCTCCTTCATTTGACTTTGAGCGAATTATAAGTGCAGAAAGTGGTTTGGTTGGTGCATTTATGATCACCGAACACAAAGTTTTTATAGTGATATTGCGACACCAAATGTTCGTCCAAAAATGTAGCCACAGCATAGAGAACCTGTTTATTAACTACTTTATTAATTTTTTAACTTGTTTACTAATAACGAGGAAATATGAGTTGAAAAACAACTTTGAACTACCTAAACTATGACTTATGAACAGAATAAACACGTCAGGTAGTGAGGTTTACAAATCAATACCGCGACTTCGTCCGGCTCCCGACCCACCGCGTCGCATCGCATCGCCCGCGCTATTACTTAATTTTCGCTTAGCGTTTTTTCTGACTTTTTTCTTTTTGCTCGGCTCCTAAGGGTCCTAGCGTGATGTTACATAGCCTTTAACTTTCCTCAAAATATGGGCTATCCAATGCAAAAACAATACATTCTAATCCGTCTGGCAGTTCCGGAGATTACCCCCTATATACAAACAAACAAACTTTTTCCTCTTTATAATAATAAATATAAATGTTAAGTATAGACTAGACATTAAAGACATGAGAAGGTCACGTAATGTTTTCGTAAAAATACGTGAATACACACTGCCTACATTACGTGCATTAACCTAGCCTAGTAGGCATGGAACATGCCTAAAACAAAAATGAGTCAGTATTGCCACCATGCCGCATGGTGGCAATACTGACTCATTTTTTTTAACTCATCATCTTGGTTTTTTTGCAAAAAATATTTTTACAAATGTTAATTATTAGCATTGTCGACGTGCCCAGAATACCTAAGTCATGACTTCGACACGAAATGGGCTGTAAAATGATGATCTATTCACAAATGGCCTGAGGTGACCTACAGGTCAGCAACTATCTACCTCGCAGCTACCTTTTTTTATTTAACTGCAGTAGTGTAGGTACTCGTGTAACTCCTTTTCACATACATAACATGTTTTGTACATGAAAATGTTTTGCCAAGGTACATACTTTGGCAAAACATTTTGCTACAAAAAGTTGTTACGATCCGTATCCAGATTATCTTTAAAAAAAACGAGGCTATTATAAAAACTACAATATTTTACGTCTATAGCGTTCCTCATGTTATGATGTTAAAACGTTTAAAATAATTAGTTAATACATCTTAATTACTTTGGTTTATAATTGAATTGATTGAGCAGTGGTGGCTCATCGGTATTGGCCGCGACTTACGATTTGTAGGTCGTAGGTTCGAACCCAGACAAGCGCTTTACTTTGTGTAAATTATTTTATCACCACTGCTCTCAAAACGGTAAAGGAAAACATCGTGAGGAAACCGGCATGTTCTAGAACCAAAAAATTCGAAAACTTGTGACCTCTACCATTATAGGCTGATCGTGCTATGATTGAATAGAAACCTCAACTACTTAGTTGCAAAGAAATCATAAGAACGATCATGATAACATTTTAATTCTCAGAAAAACAACATACGTTTAAGATTCTTGTTACGTCATATAAAACTAAACTGACAGAAGAATAACCTTTAGAAACTATACTAACAATGCTAGTACTGTGTATATCACTACATAGTATAAAACAAAGTCGCTTTCTCTGTCCCTATATCCATATGTATGCTTAAATCTTTAAAACTACACAACGGATTTTGATGCGGTTTTTTTTAATAGATAGAGTGATTGAAGAGGAAGGTTTATATGTATAATAACCCGGTTTATACCCGTGCGAAGCCGGGCAGGTCGCTAGTTATTATATATAACCAACACTGGCCCGTTTCACAACCTCCTGAAAAGTTACTGTAAACTTAGATAAGTTTGCAACAACTGGAGTAAATGGAATATGATTTGCATGGAGTTTTCTGCTAGATAGCAGAAAACTCCATGCAAATCATATTCCATTTGGATATGGCTGTTGTTGTATAACTACGACGGATAGATGACGGGTAGCAATGTTCATTCATTAGGTACATTGCTGCCCGTCATCTACGGTATAGTACTATAAAGACGACCATAGAATTTCAATAGTATTACTTAGTTACGACTAAGTAAACTTTTTAACTTAACTTCTAAACTTTTACGACAGCCACGGGAGCAGAAGGTGTGACCAACAGTTGAAGTTAAAATTTGTTGACATTTGAATCTACTACACTGACGAACATTTTGCATGATGTTATTTATGCTTTGTATCTCCAAGATCAATAAACGTGGAAAAATCAAAAGGAGTATGTGGGGAACGTAGCACGAGGCAAACTATAGTTTTTACTTATTTATGCAAGTTATAAAACATTGTCTTCATTTTGTAGATGCGGACTACGCTCTCATGCCTCCGATGTTCCAATTGGACGACTACGAGGAATGTCTCCAAGATCCTGAGGGGCTGTATTGCACTGCAGACTTAGCTATGGTCTCAGATAAACCTAGCCCGCTCTTGACTATGATGCAGGTGTGTTTTGAGTCTCCTATATCATCTTTGCCTACCCTAGGAACTTCTGTGCTATCACCATCATAATTTCAATCAAAAGACGTCCACTGCTGGTCACCTAAGCCTCTCCTAAGCGTCCCCACATCGACTGGTTCTGTGCTTTTTTAATCCAGCGGATTACTGCGACATTCACCATTCTTTGTTATAATTTGCTCAAATATATTGTTTGACAAAACCTATTTTAAATGAAAATTGAAACCTAAATGGTATGAATAATTGTACGTAATATTCAGCTTATTGTTCGCAACAATTGATTATGTATATTTTATAGAATAAAGCGTAAACAATTGCAATTATCAAGTTTTGATTTCGAACTCCAAGATCAAGAAGTAATTTTATTGCATTGCTATAAACAATGTGCTTACTTCTCTATGCATTTAACATATGGAAGTACACACAATAAGCGTATTTACTAAACAATATATTTACCCGCACCAAACAATTTTCATACAATATTTAGGTAACAAATCATATGACAAAGTACGCTTGACAAAAATAATTGCTGAATGTGCCGACCTAGCTATATTAACTTTCCCATTTGAGATAATCTACACTTTTGCGTTTGTTTTATTTATATATGTTTTTACAGGAATATTCTGCACATTTCCCTACACACTACAATCATACGCTTGTACGTCGCGGTATATGCGTCACTCAAACCTGCAAAAAGTTCTACGAAGCTTCAAAAGAGGACCTAGGATTGGCCCTTGAGGCATGCGCAAACAAAACCTTTTATAACAATTACAAGCTAAAAGCGAGAGTGTCAAATGACTTTGCTTGTTCCAAACGCGAAAAGAACCAACCAATAGATTATGTGGATATAGCTGTGGGTGTGGTCTGCGTTGCAATATTGGTCACAAACATTGTCGCAAGCATTTGTGATTACTTTTTTGAAAAAGGAAAAGATTGTGGAGGTTTGTCTATTTGTAGATGTTATATTTAATTTCCAATATCAGCTCGTTAACGTTTGCAATCCAACTTTGATTTCCTATCCCTTAACTACATATGTTGGAGTCAGCTTCCAGTCTAACCGGATGCAGCTTAATACCAGTATTTTACATGGAGTGACAGCCTATCTGATCTTCACATCCCAGTTACTGGGTAACAGGATACCCCTTGATAAGACTCGGTGTCAAACTTTCGGGTTTCTGACGACCCTTAATGACTGTCAAAGATCTACGAATGACAGCCGGGACCAACTGCTTAACTTACTTTCCGAGGCACGGAGGGGTCTTGGTATGTAAAGGTGGTCACCCATCCACGGACCGATGGCGCCAAGTGTAGCTTAACCTGATCGATCGATCCGTGTGGCTGTTAATACTTTGGCCACAAGCTAAGTAAATGGAGAAAAATTTCATCTTATTTTTAAGTACCTATTTATATTCTAAAGTCATCATCATTTTCAGGTTTCAGGTTTTTGTACTGTTTCTCAATATTTCGTAATTGGGACAAACTGATGGCCCCTCCAGCAGATGGTAGAGAACCTCGTCTGCAAGTATTGAGAGGACTTCATGGTATCAGGTACTGTTTATTAACATCATTAACTGTACCTAATATATATCTGTCATGTGACCGCGTTGTTCTTCTAAACTACGCCACGAATTCTGATACAGATTTCACCATCATTTAGAGAATTTATTCCGAAAGATTTACGTATATAACAGTATAATATTAAACTTACTTATAATAATGAAATCTCGATGTTTTGTCAAGTCTTAAAAATCGTGTGAATTAGGCGCGGATCGTTAATAGAAGTATACTTTGCATGCCTACCTATGGCGAAATATATATTAGCACAAAAATATTATTGAATTTATGCTTATTAAGAAAAATACCAAATTGTAATACATTTTATTTATTTGTTGCAGAACTTTGAATATGTTTCTCGTCATTGCGGGACATTCAGTTGTAATCTGCGTCTTTCTTATTGAAAACTCTGTGTTTATAGAAAACGTAAGTTATACATACATACATAACATCACGCCTTGTTTCCCCGAAGGGTTGGGCAGAGGTGTCTCTGTAGCAGGTACACCCACATTTCGCCAGTTATGTTAAGTTATACTTAACCAAATATCTAGAAGAAATTAACCTTAATATCAAGCATATAAAATTAACCTTTTCACTGAGTAAATTTTACTTTGAATTAACAACAAAATATATGTACAGGTACACTTGACATATCTTAAATACAATATACAATCTAACACTAAAATAAAATAAAAAATAATAATAAAGGGCATCAAGGGCTCATTGGGCATCAAAAAATTAATATCATCGAGAAAACGCTTTGTTTTTCAAACAATTGCTTGATGTAAATGTAATGATGAAAATGTATTTTTGATTTCAGATGTTCATTGCTGACCCCATGCATATAATATTGAATGGGACAGTGATAATGCAGACATTCCTGTTGATCTCGTCCTTTCTACTAGTGTATAACTGGCTGATATATTCAGAGAAACATGAACCTTCGTGGAAGATGCTGCCGAAGCAATTCATAATGAGATGGTTGAGGTGAGCCAAATACATTTGTCGGAAATACGTTACTGAGTTGACTAATCGGGACGCCAGTGCCGCCTAGTGGCGCTCGACAGAGTCTACAACACAACGCTCGGACCGGTGCTAAGCCGAGTTCATCGGTGGCGGTCAAGCAGTGAACACGTTTAGAAAGGGAAATAATAAAGCTTCCGAAAAAAAAATTAACTTCCGATAATCTGTGGCTGTAATACTAAATTTCCAAAAAAATACAAAACTTCCGAAAAGAATACAAAGTTTCCGAAAAGTCAATATGTTGTGCTACAAAAGCTAGTGACAGAAACGAATCGCTGCAAAACTGATTTCACGTAGTCTTGTCTGCCCTACCCCTAGAGTGTAATTTAAGCCCGCGTAGGCGCGAAGAGGCGAGGCGGCCCGCGAGCTGAAGAGCAGGTGGTTTTATAACGCTCGCCGCCCGCGGCTGAGGCTGAGCCGAAGCTGAGGTGGTGAGCGTTAAACCCATCTACGACGACAAGCTCGCGTGGGACCACTGGAGCCTCGCAGCGCAGGAGCCGTGACAGAAACCATATCTGCTGCATATTGCACGCTCGCTTGCATGCTGCATGCATGGTGTATGCTTGTTTGCATGTTTGAAAAATATTACGTCAGCAAATTCTGTATTGATTTTTTCAGTATTTTATTCGGTCGTTTCAGTTTTTATTCAGTCGTTTCTTTATTTGTATTCGCATATAAGTTGTCGGAAAATTTGTATTTATTATGCACATATTTTAATTTTTTTTCGGAGCTTTTATTTTTACCCGTTTAGAAACTGTCACGCATTCCGAAAAGTCGAGTCGTGTACCTACAGTGTGTGAATTGCTAGTGTGATTAATTTGATAGTAAATTATAATGTGATCAGAAACGGTTATTCTATTGCGCAATAATCAACACTACCCACAATACGCCCACAGTAGTTAAAATATAGCTGATAATGACGAAAAAGACACCTACCCTTTTCCGTCATATTTATAGTTGGCTATATTGTAGTACCACGCTATATTTTAGTGTACATACCTAAATCAGTTTAATCAGTTGGCCTAGCCTAAGCCTAGACGGACAGAGTTACTTCTTGCTTGAAATCATTGTTTCCAATTTATTTTATATCCACTTATACAAATATCAACTTTACAGCAGTAAAAATTTATTTGATTTCAGAATGACTAGTAGTCAGATAGCACACACAGTAAAATGAAAATTTTAATTGTAGTGTGCAAACTGAACTATGTGGGTACTAAATGATTTTTTATCACATATATTCAAAAAGAACTAGTTTAGTCTTCGTAAACAGGGACCAAAATAGCTCTTTAATCCCTAGGGATCAAAAGTGATTTGAATTTGGAATATGGATATTGTTAGTAAAAGTTCCAGTCATCAAATAGTTCAATCACGAACATTGTATGAACAAGTAACAGGCTGAATGATAAAGAAAACCGTGCGCGAGCAATATTACAAAAAAAGTTTGTGGAAAAAAAAAAACGCGCGAAATGCATTCCACCGTCGTCGTTCGTAATTGTTTACTCAAATTCGGATTTTACGTTTTATAAATAATTAGTGTGTCTTCCTCAAGTAGTGAGAATGAAATAAATAAACGTAGGTACTATTCTTATTCATAGGTTGCACTTACTTATTTTCTCATACTTAGAGGGTGATAAAAAGTAGAGTGTCTACCTCGGGAGCAACACTATTTTAACCTCGAGTGGCGTACACTCTCGCCTTTAAAATAGTGGTTTGCTCCCTAGGCAAACACATATTGGAAAATAAATTGCGAATACATCCTGCGTTGTAATTTGTCTCATGAATATCTAATAAATGTTAACAATAAATTGTTGTTGTAGATTGACTCCATCGTACGCTGTAATCTTGGCCTTGACAGCAACTTGGTTCGGGAGACTAACATCAGGACCTTACTGGCAGGTGAGCCTTTTTTCACACAAGCCTAACTATACAACTGTAAAAAAAACCTTATCCGATCCGAAAGGGACACAGGTACTGCAATAACATAACAAAATAGTAGTTTACGAAACTGTTGCATAATGAGTACGGCTCGGTTTTTAAACACACACTCATATTTTAATACCTAGTTATGTGGAGCTTCATACACTACTTTATCTACTCTCAAACATTGGGATTGAAACAAATACTAAATAAAAAATCAAAGTTAAAGATCAAGAATAAATTTAAAAATCCCACGAAATTCAGTTAGTACTACAAAACAAATGAATGTCGCCTGCACCAGCACATCACCGCACATGCGCTACAGCGGGTGCTGCTGTCCCCCGCCAAAAGTTGATGGAAACTCTTTGGTGATAATAACTTCTTGGATTAACGCTGTATCGTAATAGAAAAAAAATTGTTTTATAGTATTATTTTGTTAGAGAAAAAGTGTTATAATATTTGATTCTATTTTTAAATTTCGGTATTCTGTTTATAAAGTATGTCAATATAAACTCGTTTTGAAGTTCATAATTAGAATATTACGCTATGAGAGTAGATAAAGTATTTTTTTAAATGACTATTATTGAAAATATTTTTTTATTGCTATTTTAAATTCACATTTTTAGTACCAAAATTACCCCAAATCCATTAAAAATGAGCAAATTTTCAACAGGAATCATAAGTTTATAATACCTGCAACAAGTACAAGAAATAAACTAATCCTGTTTTATACATAAAATGTATAACTAAAACTTGTTGACACCCGCTTAACGACGGCCTCCCGCGCCCTATGTAATTAACCCGGTAAAATTCGCCATTGAAAAAAATGTGGTGATTTTTTTAAATTTTTTCTGAACATTATCACATAGACTCAGTACGATACCTAGTAACACCTTGCGAATCGGATAGGGTTTATTTTCACATGTATATATATATTATTATTATAAATGCGAAAGTGAGTTCGTTTGTTTGTTTGTTACGCTTTCACGCTAAAAACGGCTGAACAGATTTGGATGAAATTTGGCACATGACCTGGATTAGGACATAAAATACTTTTTATCTCGATATTCCCACAAGATCGAGACTTATGCGGTTGAAACCGCGGGGCACAGCTAGTAATATTATAATTGCGAAAGTGAGTTTGTTTGTTAATTATTTTGTTTGTTTGTTACGTTTTGACGCTAAAATGGCTCAACGGATTTGGATTAAATTTGGCACTTGGATAGACCATGATCTGGGTTAGGACATGTGATACTTTTTATCCCGATATTCTTACGGAATTATTTCAATTAAGCACATAAAATGCACTTTTGAACGTCAAAATTTACAAAAAAATTAACTGATTCTAGTCTTATGCGGGTGAAACCGCGGGACGCAGCTAGTATTTCATATATATATTTTATTAATGCACCAGTATTTATAACAGAATATACTATCACTACTTCTACTAGCGACCCGCTCCTGCTTTGCACGGTTTTTTTCGACTTGACAAAACATCAAAATTTTTTGTATGATATGCAAGTTTAATATTAATATTTAGGGAGTACCTCCGCTGCCGGCACCGGCTCCCGAATTGGCTGCCAGCGCCGCGCCGATTACTGAATTGATGCCGGCGCTGAGTTTGGAAAAAAAAGCCGAAAACGGGGTTGACAAATTGGCATATTGGAGTATATAGGCGGGGTAGGCTTAATTAAAAAAATCAAATTAAAAATATTTTATTTCACATAAACCTACAAGGGCACTTATGAAAGTCAGAAGCTAGGTGCAGGGTTCCAATTGGTCGCTTCCTATAGAGAAGAGCCGGCAAGAAACTCCACGGTTACTCTTTTCAAAATAAATGGTTTCTACAATGTTTTCAAATTACAGTGTTAATAGGTATGGGAGGACAGTGTAGGCCTATCAACCAGTACCAAAAACATGTAATAAAGCATGATTTTTTTCAGTATTATATTTCCTTATTCAATTATTTTCATATTCCAGTAATCAAGTACTAAGTACCCGGAACCAACTAGTTAGATTAAGTTAAATATTTTATTTATTTAATACTTCAAGCACACAAATGTACAGAGGCGGACTTAATGCCATAGGCATTTTCTACCAGTCAACCTTTGGGTGATGCAGAGACAAACAGTGGTAGGTGCAATAGCGAGAATTGAGGAATAGATATTTATTTAAATATAAAGATATACATAAATATATATTTCCAATTATATATAAATATAAACAAAAATAAATACACATAAAATACTACTAAAGCAAATAAGACAAACAATGGGAAATCATTACCGCTGTGATGATACTGCCAGCATCTTGCGAATGTGCTCGCGAACTTTAACTTTAAAAGATATTAACATAAATAAAGATATTAACATGAATATTGTAACTCGCAAAAAAGTTTAGGTTAGGTTAGGTTAGAACTGACCCCCTATGCACGAGCCGAGTGAGCGTAGCGAGCGGTGCCGCGGCAGTGGCCGGTCAGGGTTAGGAGTTAGGGCCGGAGTTAGGGTTAGTTTTTGTTTTTGGTAGAGTTTTCAGGTTTGGTCCCATAGTAAAAGTTGTTCATAATGATGAGTCATGAGTCCATATTGCATAAAAATAATACAACATAGGAGCATCTGCAACAGAACTAGGTGAAAAACCTGTATCTCGGCATTATGCCGAGTTTTTTATTATAAATAATTAAAAAAAAAAAAATTATTTCACTTAAACCTACATAGGCACTTATGAAACGTCAGAAGGTAGGTGTACGGTTCCAATTGGTCGTTTCCTATGAAGAAGATCCGGCAAAAAACTCCACGGTTACACGGTTAACAATGTAGGTATATCTTATATAATTATAAAGAAGTAAAATTGTAATTGTGTGATTTTGTATATAGGGGTTATCTTCGGTACTACTGATACGATTCCGAAAATTCAGTCACTAATGTAAAGCTACAACACAATTTTATGTTAAAACAAGAAACTGTACGCGGACAAAATTGCGGGTAGAAGTTAGTTACACATAAAATTTCCGCAAAAAAATCGCAAAATAATGGTAAAAACCGCATCTAAATCCGTTGCGAAGTTTAAAAGAACAACGCGGTCACATAGATAGACACGAAAAGAGACTTTCATTTATAATAGGGAGTGCCTCCGCTGCCGGCGCCGGCTCCCAAAAATAACGCAATTGGGAACCAGCATGACATTACTGCCGGCAGCTGAGATTAAAAACATCGGCCACTGGCACATTATATACTCTGGCCGGCACTGCTTCAATAATGGACACCGGCGGCGGCGGTGCGACGTTTATGGAAACGCTTCCAGTATTTAGAACTCCGACTAACTAACCCTAACTAAAGTATTATTTTCTAAATATTCCAGTCACTCGTGCGTAGGGGCTCTAACCTAACCTAACGTATTTTTCGATTAAAAATATTTAACCTAATCTAACTAGTTCGGCTCCGGGTACCTACTTAGTACTTGATTTCTGGAATATATAAATCATTGATTCTGGAAATATAATACTGGAAAAAAGTAATGCTTTATTACATGTTTTTTTAATTATGCCTACCCCGCCTATCTACTCCACTATGCCAAATTGACAAACCCGTTTTCCTCTTTTTTTTTAAACTCAGCGCCGGCAACCAATTCGGGAGCCAGCACCGGCAGCGGAGGCACTCCCTTTATAATATGTATAAATATTAAGCATATGTATACATCATGCATTGAAAAAGCTTATGAAACCTTGAACAAATTACTTCGAACACATAATTTCATCTAAAAACTTTCGTGTTCTAATCTTGTTTTAATTTCTTCAAAGCTTTAATTTCTTTACAGAAAGCAGTTGGCAACGAATTAAGTGATTGTCGCCGTGACTGGTGGAAGCATCTCCTTTACATCAACAATTACTTTGATAACTCCGAATCGGAATGTATGCTACAGTCCTGGTAAGTATTTAAATACGATTTTATGTAAGAGGATACACATGCTGAAAAAATTGTTTATAAACGAATCGTTTATTTCTGCCGTCAAGGACTGTGCCTGAAACAGTATGTCTTAAGCTGGCCTAACGTAGAACGGAGTTTCAGTAAAATGCAAAGCCAGCTTTGAGCTTATACTGGTTTGTCACCAGTGACGTGCGGCCTATTATAACAATAAATAAATAATTAGTTTATTGTTAGGAAAGAGAAAAACCTCCTTTTTCCTCCAGGTACCTAGCAGCCGACACCCAGCTCTACTACATGGCCGCCACGGTCTTCGTCCTGTGCAGAACATCTCGCAGTAGGAAGGTGGTACTGAGCCTTCTCTTCGCCCTGGGAGTGGTCGTTCCCACACTGCACACTTATTACCAAAACCTGGACGGTGTTCTCATGATTTTTCCTGAGTAAGTTGCATCAGCATAATCAGCCTATAATGTTTCCACTGCAGGTACACAGGCCTCCTCTCTAAGAGGGAGTGGGCCGTAATCCACCACGTGGGCCCAGTTCGGGTTAGTAGATGTTATGTCGTCGAATTTTCAGTTCTAGGACATTCCGGTTTCCTCACGATATTTTAATTGCCTGTATTCATTCGAACCTACGACCTATAACTCGTAAGTTGCAGCCATTTTCTCTGGGCCATCACTGCTCTAGAAAGTTGGTCATAACGATAATGGATAATTATATTATAGACCTTCAGACCTTCATATAAGAAGCAGCAATTGAGCCACTGGATTTATGAAAATCTTTTGACTTAACTAAACAACTCGACAGGTCATAAACAAACTAAACAAATATGACTTAATTCTAGGTATACGGTGCTCGATACCAATGAGGCTACTATTTCTTATTTTTTTTAAATATTAAAATATGTACTTAGATAAAGTGATGAAGATGTCATAATGATAATGTATAATTAGGTATATTAATTACAAAATGAGGTATAAATACACGATGCAGCAATTGAGCCACTGGATTTATGAAAAGCTAGTTAAGGTAGGGCGCGGATGGGCGACCGCCCAGGGCGCCGGATATGAAAGGGTACCGCGGGCGCCCCTTTATATCCCCTCACTCAGTACCGGCGTTAGGGTAGGGCGCGCATGGGCACCTGCCCAAGGCGCCAGACATGAAGGGGCGCCCATCGCGAACCACCGGCCTTTTATTTCTGTTATTTAAATCTTTTTTTACCCGAATGAGGGACAGCAAAGACAGGGTTATGTTTTTCTCTAACTTTTCTGTACAAGTCGACAAAGTTTTGGTACTATTTTTATATGAATGGGCCAAAAAAAAGGCACAGCGTTGAGCTCGCTCTTACACCCTATATTCTATGAAGTCAGAATTCTCAAACTTTTCTGCATAAAAGAAATCCTAAGTTTTCCGTGGCAGGGTGCTGAAATATTTGAGCTCGCTTCGCTCGCTTTTGAATCCTGCATTTTCCTATTCCTCAAACTAGAACAAAAGCTACAATTTTCGCTCCTGTACTCTCCAAGAGTAGTGAGGGGTGTCACAGAAATGTCGCCCGGTGCGCCGGTATTTCTAAAACCGGCACTGTCCCAACGGGTAAATATCCCACAAAAAACAGGAGAAACGAGATCAGACATACGCCAAATAATTAAAGTAGCTGTGCCCGCGGCTGCGCTCATGTGACTGTCTATTCTTGTGGCATTCAAATTGATGGAAACTAGAAGTCATAGTATATTGATAGTTATTATTATTATAAAGAGCCCATATTGTTCCACTGCAGGGCTATAAGGCTTCTCTACTCTCTTTCCACTTCTCTTGATGTAAGGCGACTAAGAACCAGGCTTTGTTGAAGTAGTCTAGCTAGGAGTATAGTTATAGTTAATTCAATCTTTCTAATTTCAGGTTTGCAATGGTTATATTTAAGAATTGTCCCACGTTCGACAAGATCTATAAGACAGGGCACACTAACGTGACTGGTTACGTCATCGGCATGGCAATGGGATACTGGGTCTATGAGTGGCAGAAAGCTGGTGGTGATCCGAAAACCTTCCGGGTAACTAAATCATTTTTAAATATGTTGCTACGCTATGGACAGTCAGGAAAAAAAATATTTTTAGCAGATTATAATAATAATAATATTTAATCAAAAAATTACAAGACATAATAAAAATGAGTAATTCTGTGTTTCAGGCGAGAAGAGCTAAAATAGACTTATAAAATAAATAAATAAATAATATACAAGTAGGTGAAAGTACATATATTCACTTTAATACAGTTAGTAAATTCTCCGTATCTTCGTACGACATACTTTGGAGAGCATCCTTGAGAATTCTCTTACAATTTGTGTAGTTCAGGGAATAAATGTTTGCTTTCGAGTTTAGTGTATTATAGAGAAGAGGACCGAGGTACAGGTAAAATTTGGATACAAAAGCATGTTTTGATGTATTTTGTGGACAAACTATATCTTTACGTCTTTTATTAGTATATTTAGTGCTGTGTGTTGTTTTAATACAATACCCATTATAAATAGCTGTCGAACTGTTAATACTTCACAAGATTTGTATAGGAGATTAGTAGGAAAAAAGAAAGGGCGGAAAGAAGACACTTTGAGAATCGCCTTTTGAGCTCTTTCGATGGTTAGTAACATTTTTTACCCGCTCCACCCCATGTGGTAACACAGTAAGTTAATATTGATTGAAATAGAGCAAAATAGACTTGTCTAACGATTTTTGGGTCAGCTATATAGCTTAACTTTTAAAAAACAAATATCAACTTGTGAAGTCTATTATTTAAAGCTTATATATGTTGTTTGGACGAAAGTGTTTCATCTATTATAACACAAAGGTATTTTGTTGTATTTGTCATTTTAATGTTGGGACAAACACATTGGTTATCTGTAGGAACTGTGCAATAATGAGCATATAATGTCGAGGTAGTGCTTGTCAGTGTTGTTGATGTTTGCTTGCGCATCGAAAACTTAATGTAATTTGTCTTGTCTACATTTAGTATTAGTGAGTTATGTTAAAGCTATTTATTAACAATATTGAATCCATGTTGCGCAAGCTTGTAAACATGTTTTTCTGAGCCAGCCGAAAACAGAAGGGCAGTGTCGTCAGCATAAGAAACAATTTGGCCGTGATCTCAATTTAGTTTACAAAGCTCGTTTATTTACATCAAAAATAGTGTAGACCCTAAAATACTTCCGTGGGGAACTCCAAGAACGTGTTTTTTTACTATAGCTGACAACATTACCAATCCTTACACATTTGGTACGATCTTCTAGATAGCTCTTAAATAATTTCAGCTGGGTGCCTCGGATACCTAAGCTTGTGCAACAGAATAGGAATAGAAACCGTATTAAAAGCTTTAGCGAGGTCCAGAAAGATTCCTACTGTGTGGTTACCATTATCAAGTGCTTGTGCTAAATAAGTCAATCAGATGGTGCACGGCATCATCTGTTGACATTTTTAAACCCAAACTGCCGTTTAGGTAAAATTGATTTATCCTCCAAGTATTTATAAAGCCTTTTATTCATCTTTTTTCTAATATTTTAGACATAATAGGCAGCAAGAAAATAGCTCTATAATTTGTCACTTGATCTTTACTGCCTGATTTGTAAACAGGGACAACAACAGCTTTTTTTAGGCACTCGGGAAAAAGACCTGTAGATAAACATTTTTGGAAAATATAAGTTAGTTGCGGTTATCCCAGCCAACTGCACAGACGTCCTTCAAACTCATAATTATAATTTCTACCTCAGTCTCGTCAGTGTCTAGCAACACAAAGAATGATGAAATAGTGCTACATGTAAATGATGTGCTTGTTAGATATTGTGACTGGCCCTGAACTTTTTCAGCCAAACATTCACCAACATTAACCAAGAAATTATTCGCAATGTTGGCAGATACTAATTGTGATGAGTGTGCCTGTAATAAACCTGAAGATGACTGATTTTGTTTCGAGTTATATTTATAAAATTCCAGATTTTATTTACTATTTGTACCAGCTTTTTCTAGTGTAATTTTATCGTAGTTGCTTTTTACTTTTTTTGAAGATTATTACAAAAGTTACGATATCGTTTATACGACAGTTACAAAATTAAATTATCTGGATTAGATTTAGCTTTCATATGCAGTTTATCTCTATTTTTCATACAGCAAATGAGTCCTGTCGTGATTCATGGTTTTATGTTGTAGTTTTGTTATTTCGCCGAGACATGACCATGTTTTTCTGAATTGCATGTTTTACATGATTGAACACTAGCAGCTATTTTATACGCCTGAGAAGAATGACACCGATGATTTAAATATGCGGACAATTGTCAAGTTGATCGTCAAGTTAAAGTGTACAAGGTCAAATTAAACTAGCTAGTAAAACTCCCCAGACGCGATGGGTATGATGTCAAAGGTAGTGTAGTTACTTGAAATTACAGTTCAAAAATTTGTTTTCTTTTTTGTGTAATCTTTGTTTTATCATGTGTAGATAACGATACCCATCACGTCTGCCGAGTTTCGCTAGCTAACTTAATCTGACCCAGTATAAACAATCCGTTTCTCTGGCTGTTATTTTTCCTAGATCATAGTTTCGTTAACGTCTGGTCATATATGTAACAACTTCAAAAATACACGTTTCTTTCTTAAAATTCTCCAGAAGTACCGCTTCCTCTACTGGACTTTCTTCCCGCTGGCGTGTCTCTGCTGCTACAGCGGCACTATTTTCTACACCTACTCTCCTCAGCCGTCGTTCATCGTCAACCTGCTGTACGCCGCTTTCATAAAGCCGGTTTTCGCCATCATCATCGGCTCTATTATAGTTGGAGTCGTTATTCAGTTTGAAGGTACTAACTTTATTTATATTTTTAAATCTTTGAAAATCCTTACGGTCTGTTCACTCACGCATCGCATCCGTCATAACAATCGTGTTTTTTTTTTTGGATGTGTTCTCCTTTTTTGTGTCGTTGACACGACCGTCATTTTTCTTGTAGTTTTTGTTTCCGTGTTCTTCGTCCATAATTGATTCGTCTAAAATTAATTGTCATCATGGATGTATATGCAAACGGACCTATATGTTTCATCGAAGTGGCGTTAGAATTCTGTCTTAATGAAACTATTGTTTTATGCATTCTTATTGCTTTTGTTCAACGCCGATACAGAAGCTGTGCCAGAACGTCTTTAAACTCGCTCCTGTATTTGAATCTACTTAGGGTGAATTTCACCAGCGACTGAGTTGAAGAGCTGTTACTGCCAATTACTGTAGAATATTGACACTGACAGCTCCTGGACGCGGTTTATAAATACTGATCGCTTTCAGTAAGTTCAGTGAAATTCGCCCAAAAAGAGCTTGAGTCAGATGATGGTTTTCTTTTTTTTATCAGGTCTCTACCGCACGATACTAGAATGGCCCGTGTGGACGGTTCCAAGCCGACTGTCGTTTAGCGCATACCTGCTGCATATAGCTTTCTTAAGGAACTTCATGGCATCGCAGACCACCACTTACAGAGCCTCTACTATGGTGCTTGTAAGTATACTTACTGAGTTTTTGTTATATTCTTAGCTTCCATCTGCTGTAAGATATTTGCAAAAAAGTGCAAAAAATTGTTTTTTGTGACCTTAGATTTTAATATTCAGGTACGTAGGTACGTTATATGTACATAGGTTTTGAGACAACTTTAGGATGTCAAAATACAAGTTTATACGAGTTTATAGCTGGGTATCTCAAATTCCGAAGTGAACTTACTAAGATGACTGGACTACTATTTAAACCTTCTTGAACTCCCTTCTGCGTTCAATACCGATTTTTTTAGGTTAGATAGTACCATCCACGAAGACGCGCCCCACTCTTACACGACCCACGCTTACAGAACAGTAATCGCATTTTGAAAGAAGAGTGGCGCGTCTTCGTGGATGGCACTTAGGTTACATTTTTTTTAAGATCTAGAGTTGAGTTTTGTTCTTTTAAGTTTTAAGAGTATCGCCTTTAAGAGACCAGAATTTTATTATACAGGGTATTAGGCAGACGGTTGAACACAATTGATAGTTGAAAATGGCGGATCCGTGGAACCCTCTGTTACGTGTTTAGGCCCAATTATAAGACCCAGGCCACACGAATTCCACCGTTGGGTTCCCAGGTAACGGTGGGAGGGGTTCACATCGAATGAAATGAAGTATTCAGAACTCGTCCTCGACAGCCGGTGGAACTTCGTGGAGCATTTCCAACGTTTGGATCCCAAACTGAAGCGGGCCGGGGCTGCCTTGAAGCGGTTCCTGCCCAATCTAGAGGGTCCAAACGCCTCCTGCTGGAGGATCTATGCGGGGGTCGTGCGGTCCATGGCCCTTTACGGGGTACCGGTGTGGGTGCGTTCCGTGAGAAGGCGGCCAGCCCGGTTGTGGGTTTGTCCGAAAGGGTTACCGTGGCCCCTGGCAACATACAGGCAACTGAAGGAACACGGGTGGGTTTTAGTCAGTAAGAGTGTGACACGCCCTCCCGCTCTGCCCAGAGCGGGAAAAGATGTTTGTTAATTTCACACCTAAAAAAAAAATATCACACGAATTTTTCAAATGACTTTTTTATATTTTATTCGAAATTCGTCATTGCTCAAACTTAAAACGTCAATAATTTCATTTAAAAATAACAAAACTGACAACATTTCTTTTTTATTTTCATTTAGAAAATTTGTAAAAAAATGTTTGTTTGTAAATAATTAATTTCACTTATCACAAATGTAGAGTTCCGTGGAAAATTGCCCAGGCAGTTAAAATTAACGAATTATTTTAGTTGTTTTAAAATAAATTGTGGATATTGCATACTGTTAGAACAAGCATGAACCAAAGATGTTTTTCTAGAATTAAAACTGCTCTATCACTCTTAGTTTTTTTTAACGCAGTTTTTGGCGCTAAAGGACCGCGGACGCACCGGTGCGTCCAAGTATCCACACGGCTTACAACTCTATTTGTACTCGCTGTAATGGCTATTATTGTCTGTGAATTTTTCAGTCTATGGTCGGATAAATATTCTTGTCAAATAAATCGACTAAAAGCAAAAATATTAATAAGCAACATTTTTAAAAAAATTTGAAAATCACGTTCCCGCGCGGTAAAATGTCAGTCAAACGTCACTCCCGTTCGCTGTAATAATTCGTTTTTTAATGGTTTTTGTGTGTAAATCGACGGAAAGTGGTGATATTTTCATTTTGAAGTAAATATTACATCGTTTTAGATAATATTCGCACTAAATAACATCATGTTATACCTATTTTGACCCAAACAAAAAGTGTAAACAAACATTTGAATGAAAAAGTGACCGTGCTGTGATTTTGTGGTATTTTGGTGTGTGATCGTCGATATTTTATGTGTCAGTCCCATTTTTTATACAAATTATTAGATTTCTAATAATTTTAGCATGTTTTTTCGCTTAACACGCTCAAGGACCGCGGGTGGTCCGCGCCGTGACAGATTTACGACCGCACTTAAATAAACAATTACTCAGGTTTCATTATAACGTCTCAAGTAGTATTGTTTATGTTTTTTGCTACTCGAATAGATTAGAAATACGTTTCAAATGGTTGCAGTCTTTGTAAACAACGTTCACTTAACTTTATTACCCGCTTTTGTTATTATTTCTTTTGTTCTTTGTGATAACGATTTCTGATAAAACTAGCGTACCAATTCACACGAAATTTTGCAGGGTACATTATGGATAGTTATGTTATCTAACAAAAGCGTTTTTAGACACAAACATTGAAAAAAAAAATACTAAAAATCTAGAATTTTTACGATCTAGAATTTCTAATGCTTACGTAATTTTCTCCGTTTCAAAAAAATATTTTTTTGACGTATTTAAGGGCTCGTTATTAACTTTCTAAAAATCATCTGCGTCAAATAAGAATCATATAAGATTTTAAAGTTATTCTAGATGAAAATAATAGTAAAACGTTGCCAGTTTTGTTATTTTTAAACTAAATTATTGACGTTTGGAGTTTGAGAAACGAATAATTACTAAATAAGTCATTTAAAAATATCCGTGTGGTCTGGGTGTTGTTATTGGACCTAAACACGTACATAGCTAGCAGACCGCCTCATGGATCCACCATTATCGTATGTTCAACTAGGCTGGATATTCTTAAAACTTAAAAGAACAAAACTCTGCTCTAGATATTTAGTGCCATCCACGAAGACGCCCCACTCTTCTTCCTAAATGCGATTACTGTACTGTAAGCGTGAGTCTTGTAAGAATGGTACGCGTCTTCGTGGATGGCACTATCTAACCTAAAAAAATCGGTATTGAACGCAGAAGGGAGTTCAAGAAGGTGTAAATTGGTTGTAGATAGAAACAAGAGTTGAATCATTTCATATCTTCAACTTTTTACCACAAAAAATATCCTTATCAGACTTTCTGACCTGTCCTTTGTCTGATTCTCATTTATTTATTTTATTTAGACTGTGATATCTCTCTTCTGGTCAATGACATTCCAACCCGAATTCTTTCAATCTCTCTTAAAATTCTCTTACTTCATGGAAACGGAGAAGGAGAGATTCTAAAACATATCTCTATTTTCGCAGTTATCAAGAGGAATCTGGGTAATCACCAGCGCATTCACAGCCGCCTTCTTTTTCTGGATACTGGTGGAAGGTCCCTTTGGAAACGTCATTCGAGAGTGTTTCACAAAGCCTGAACTAGTTGAAGGAAGCAAGGAGGTGGATTCAAAGAAAAAAGAAGTCGCTAAGAAATCAGATGACAGTGCAAAAAATAAATCAGTAGCCAAAGCAGCTGATAAGGGTGCTAGGAACAAAGTAGTAGATAAAATAGTTGATAAAAGTATTGAAAAGAAACGATAGGATTTAGGTAATATTATGTAGTAAGTAGGAGATTTAATATTACTTACATTTTATTATGATATTGAGTCAACTACAATACAAGTTTTTTTTTTTCTTAATAACGTTTAATGTGTTTTTGTTGATATGTAATCTAACACTAAAATATATAGATATAGATGTATATGCCTTTTAGGCATTTATCCCACTAACAGCGATGGGGACGAATTTTTTGATGCCCAATGAGCTCTTCCCTTTATTTATTTACTTTAAATACTTTTAGATCATACAAGTTAACTTTTTTAATTTTTGAAATGTTAAATTAAATACCTAATGAAGGGATTAAGTACAAAGTGAAGGAATAAATATTATTTTTTGCCATGGTTTTGTTATTTTGATCCAAAATAGATTAGAAAGCAATGATTTTTTTGTTTGTTTATTATTCAAAAACAAAAGTTTACATGCATTTGATACGCTTTACACGTACCACACAAACCCCACTCCGTTCCGCTCTGTACTAAAGTACAGCTTACAGTACAGTAATCGCGGAAAAAAAAAACCTACTGGCGAGAGCAGTTCTATGAGGCAGGATTTCACAAACTATGTCCTTGTTGTTCGGCTTACATGGAATTGTAACATACTTACGCAGGACGCTCTGTAGCAACAGAGCTGTCTTACTGTGAGCACGGAGTACTGTTGGTACAAAGTTACAGTAGGGTACCTGATAGGCTTCTTTGAAAGCACTTTTAGGACCGCTCTTTGCGCTCTCTCCACTCGCAGCATACTAGTAGCAAGCTGCTATGCAGCTAGCTGGTATGCAGTACATATGTATTGATTGTGCTAGGGAAAATACACAAGCTTTAACGTCATTTATTGAAAATGTACAAAAGTTTCCTTGTACGGGAAATTATATTTCCTATATGCTTGTCCCAGATAAAACGGGGAGTCAATTTGCAAACCCAGGTACCTCATCTCAGTTGTGCGTATGAGAGTATGAGAGGCAGGCAGTCACAATTGAGACTAGAGTGACGACAGGTGTGTGCAATATTTTTTAAGGATTCCGATGGTTGGGCCGCGGAAGAACCAGAAAAGGTAATAAAGAACCATGACCAAAGTTCTATACATGCATACCCTAACTAAAACGATCAGATCCAAAAGCTACACATGGTGCATTTAAAAGCACATTTGACCTAGATTTTGAAATAATTCTTCTATTTTAATTCAATCTACAGTTTTTGTATTTTTCATAACAAAATAAAAACTGTTCCTGTCAAATAGCTCATTCGTTACACTTCAAAAGACTATTGATTGCTAATCGTTTTCTGTCAGGCGTTTTTAACACAGTTCAGTCTCTAATTTCGATTTAAATAACAATTGGTGCAACCTAGTAGGGCTTGACTATATTTAGCAACATAAATAATGAAATGTTGTGCCACAACTCGCCATTAGGTCTGGCAGCGGCTGGAACCAGCTTAAAATGTACCAAGACTGGTGAGAACTATGTAGATTATCTAGGTACTTACCTATATTTTTAAAACCTGAGAATTAAGCAGTCTTTCCATCAGGAATGTGTGAGGTCGCTAAGCGGATAAGCTAAGCTACGAAACTATGTGAAGGTACTTCGTTTCATTTAACCCTTTTCGATCAGAATTAAATCAAATGATCCTATTGGATCGACCGCTAAGCAGCTTAGCACATCTCTGGTGGTAAGGCTGCGTTAGGATAGTTATATACATCTGATGCTTATAACATTTGGGAGAATTCCACATACCTGCCTATTAATAAAGCGATCAAACAGTGTAAAGTAAAATAAAACAAATCTCTCACAAACAACGTAAAAAACTCTTTTTATTCAATCTTTAAGCATTTATTTCAAAACCTAAATAAATGTAAGCCGTCAAGAGACAGTCAGTCCGAATAACCTAGTCCCAGCCCTATTTAGCTTAACCACTTTGAAGGCAACTGAATGCTGTTTTGTTTTTCTGTTTTGTGTTGCACGGATAATTCACTAGCTGCACTGAATTATCCGTGCAACACAATTTTACAAGGTTCAAAGGGAATGGAATTTAAGACGTGGGAAGGCTGGGGAGGCCGCGCGTCCCATCATGTTGTCTTGTTATCTTGGTCGGCTTATTCCTACCTATTATGGATTAAGCAAAAATAAAACATTTATTTGGTAGTTGAATAAACCATTTACATTGTACTATTACATTCTAATCTTAGAAGAACTTCGTCGAATAACTGAGTAGACAGCTCGGGCGTCACGCTTGTCGTCGGCATCTCCATACGATGATGCTTTAGACTTGATCATCTCTACACACCTGAATCACGTCCAATCATCGTGTTCTATACTTTACCACAAAACAAATAAAACTAGTAGGTAAACAAACTAAACAATGATTTATCAAGACAAGACAGAGCATTGACATTAAAATGTGATATTTCTGTTGATTTGATTCTGACATCAACAATGTTGCCATGAAAGCTAAATTCTTCAAAAAACGTTAAATAGTGGATTTATCTAATGTCGTTAACAATAAGCTTATACATATTTATTAATAAAAAACCGGTCAAGAGCGAGTCAGACTCGCGCACCGAGGGTTCCGTACCATTTTAAATTTTCATCGGCAAGGCCTTTATTCATCAGAGACTTAATATAACAGATCAGCGCCATCTCTTGACCGATAGTGGAACTAATGTAATTTAAATTGATGATTTCTGAAAGTGTGCTATTTAGAGACATCGTTTTATTTTTCCTGTAATCTTTACATAAACTTCTATCACATAGAATAATTTCAGATTTTTCTCTATGCAAACTTTGAAGGGGGGAACGGTATTTTTTTTAAATGTGTTTCGTTAAAAGTCGAAAACCATGCGGTCTAAAAAAAAAAATGTTTGAGAATGTGCAAATAGCGCTCTTTCATATAATACTCCACATGCCCTAGTAGCCCTTTTTCGAATTTTTAAGAACCCCTGAACTTAAAAATTCACTGTTGCAAAAAAAAAAATTTTTTTTATTTATTTCTTATTTGCGAAATATTTGGGCAAACGTCTTCTAAAACTATTCCAAATTTCATGTTGATGGCATTAGTAATTCTTGAGATATCCAGCTGTGACAGACAGGCGGACTGATAAATTGAGTCGCATCATAAGGGTTCATTTTTACCATTTTGGTATGGAACCCTAAAAAGCATTCAAAACATAGTATTTCATAAAAAGTCGTATAAATAAAAATACTGTTTTTGAATGAGCATTATGAGGCGTGCACTTTTGGATTTTCCAAATATTTTATATTATACAAACGGCTATTTGAGTTAACTTTGAACAAACCAATAATTAGCTTAGCGATTCAACTACTGCTTCGCAAACCTGGTTTTAAGTTCGATCTCCAACTAAAGAATTTTTTTTTTGTATACTACCTATTTTAAGATAGTTCGTAGAACGTACACATAAAAACACGAAGTCAAGGCCTCTTGTGTCATTTACGGTTATAATAAAAATAAATATTTATGGTGACTGTTATTGAGTAATCCCGTGTGCTTACAATATTTAAAGTTATTTTATTTTAGTGATAGCCGTTTGGCAGGAATAATCCGTAACAATGCATCAGTCAGTATATCAGCAGTGTGCCATTAGGTAGTATTTATGCAGGAAGGCAGATGCTCATTAATTCACAAAAAAATTAAAACTTCGCAAGCAATGGGAATTTGCTACTGAAGGCTGCGGGTGCCGACTTGGACGAGCTGTTTCTCACACAGACGCCGCCGCACCCTCGGCGTCGGCGTCGGTCGCTTGCTCCCGCGTCACCAGTCCTGACTTTCTGTATATTTTGGCTGCCGAGACCAAAACTATAAACGTACTTAGTAAAAAGGGATTTTTATTTAAATATGGCTGTTATTCACGTGGTGAGGCAGAGGCGGATTAAATGTCGAGAGTGCCCTAGGTAACAAGTAGGTACCTCATCGACGCCCCTCTAGCGTCATATGTTATAAATTTTAATTAGTACTTATACATAAGTAAGAAGTAGTAAGAACTAATGCTGCGCCACGGGGATTCACCCGCGTGATTTCTCATCCCGTGGGAATTTCGGGATAAAATGTGTAAATCTGGGTCTCCAACTATCATACCAAGTTTCATCACGTAATCTGTTCAATCGTTTTTGCATGAAGAAGTAAGATATACCGATACACCACACTTACACACTTTCGCAGTTATAATATTAGGAGGGAATAAATGATTTCTATTCCTAATTTTAAATTCTTAATGAGTTGACATTGAAAAGATTTATTGTAGGTAATTCTTATTTTTTATTATAATGTTAATTTTGATGATGATGTGAGTTATGTTGTTAATTTTTAAATATTTTATTTTGTATTATGAATGTTGTTTGTGTGGTGTTTTTTTAGGGTTCCGTAGCCAAATGGCAAAAAACGGAACCCTTATGGATTCGTCATGTCTGTCTGTCCGTCCGTATGTCACATCCACTTTTTTCCGAAACTATAAGAGCTATGCTGTTGAAACTTGGTAAATAGATGTATTCTGTGAACCGCATAAAGATTTTCACACAAAAATAAAAAAAAAACAATAAATTTTGGGGGTTCCCCATACTTATAACAACTGAAACTCAACAATTTTCTTTTTCGTCAATCCTATACGTGTGGGGTATCTATGGATAGGTCTTTAAAAATGATATTGAGTTTTCTTATATAATTTTTTTCTAAACTGAATAGTTTGCGCGAGAGACACTTCCAAAGTGGTAAAATGTATCCCCCCCCCCCTGTAACTTCTAAAATAAGAGAATGATAAAACTAAAAAAAATATATGTAAATTATTACCATGTAAACTTTCACCGAAAATTGGTTGAACGAGATCTAGCAAGTAGTTTTTTTTTATTTATATAGAACGATTTCAAACACAACGTAAATTGTTTGAGAATGAAAAAATAAATTGAAATCGCTTTGCATCAAGGAGATTATTTGCCGATATCAGCTAAAAAACCGCCAAGTGCATATCGGACCACGCACAATGAAGGGTTCCGTAGTTAGGATGAATTTATCCCAAGAACAAATAACATTGTAGTTGAAAAACATGTATTCCAATTCCAACTGCAAATGTAAGTTTGTACTCACAATATTGAGAGATTTGCCATGTTATTTTAAAACCATAGACTTCTTATGGGTTTCCTGTAATTAATAAGTATGGAACTATTTTCTGATTGTTTTTCAAAATTTTAGGCTCTGTCTTTTCGGAGGTATAGGGTGAATGGTCAATTCTTATTTTTTTAAATAACTATGAAACAGTAACTATTAACAGTACCTATTATTTTTTTTTAATACGTTTGAAACCCTCACAATAAGCCATTTCATTTGATGTGTCACACGGTACATTTCGCAAAACTTAACAAAAAAATTTTTTGGTCCCCCAAAAGTGACCATAATCAGCCTATAATGTTCCCACTGCTGGGACACAGGCCTCCTCTTGGTGAGAGGGAGTGGGCCGTGATCCACCACGTGGGCCCAGTGCGGGTTGGTAAATGTCACATGTCTTCGAATTTTTGGTTCTAAGACAAAGGAGCCGGTTTCCTCACGATGTTTTCCTTCACCATTTTGAGAGCAGTGGTGATGAAATAATTTACACAAAGTAAAACGCCTGCCTGGGTTCGAACCTACGACCTTCAACTCGTAAGTCGCGGCCGATACCAATGGGCTACCACTGCCCAAAAGTAATCACCATTTATTCAAAATTCATTTATTTACGTATACACGTCCGTGTTTGGGTCACAGAAATTAACATGTGTACCAAATTTCAACTTAATCGATCCATTCGATCCGGTGGAATTTGGCTGTGACAGACGGACAGACAGACAAACAGTCAGACACACGAGTGATCCTATAAGGGTTCCGTTTTTTCATTCGGATGTACGGAACCCTAGAAACAGTGAAAAATTCTTGGTCAAAGATTGTGTTTGCCTGTGTCATGATGGTCCTCCCTAATTTTATAACACACACGTTAAATTCAAAATATAGGAAGAAGATGACGGGGTCCAAAACCATTCGGAGGTTGGAAGGTTATAAAACTGAAGTACCGCCCACCAGCAGTACCGGCCAGGAGTAATAGGAGGAACAACGTGCGGTTGTACTCAGCACGAGGACTACTTGTGACTAGGCCTGTCGGGACAAACCCTTCTGTCCGACCTCGATGGAGAATGAGTACGGTACATCTTTATTCTATCTTTATTCTTTAATCTATACTAATATTATAAAGAGTTAAAATTTGTTTGTTTGTAAAGGAACAATCTTTGTGCATTGGATAGCCCAATTCTTGAGGAAGGTAGGCTATGTAACATCACGCTACGACCCTTAGGAGCCGAACAAAAAAGAAAAAAGTCAGAAATAATGCTAAGAGATAACAAAGTAATAGCGCGGGCGATGCGATGCGACGCGGTGGGTCCGGTGCCGAAATTTCGCGGACGAAGTCGCGGGCAGAAGCTAGTGATTTGTAAACTTCGCTACCTGACATGTTTAGTCTGTGTTGGCACTTTATGAAGTTATGAGTATCGTGGTTGGAGGACAGTAAATAAATCCAGTGTCCAGGTTTATTCAGATGACCATGAATATTAAGCACAATTACCCTTCTTATATTAATTAAACAGAACACAAGTTATTGCCACGGCGCGGCGCGGAAAACGACTGGCCGCTAAACTCTATAGATGCGCGGAGAACATTGTATTTTGCACCGAAAGCGTTATACAGTCTGTTCTAAGTTGTTCATCAACTAATATTTTACGCGTTATTAGCATACAGGTAAAAAAATCTGCCTAGCCCTTTCCCAACTTATGTTGGGATTGGCTTCCAGTCTAAACGGATGCAGCTAAATAACAGTATTTTACATGGAGCGACTGCCTATTTGACCTCCACAACCCAGTAACTGGGTAATACGATACCCCTTAGTAAGACTGATTGTCAGACTTTCGGGCTTCTGACGACCCGTAACGACTGTCAAAGATCCACGAATGGCAGCCGGGATAACGTGCTTTCCGAGGCACGAAGGAGTCTCCTATAAATTATTATGATCATTATGTAAGTATATTAGTAGTAATTAACATTGTTGTAAAATTTAAATGAACGGCTCACTAGCTCACAGGTAAACCCTAACAGGTTTTGGCTTAAACCAAACTGTAAAATAGGCCAACCAAACTGTAAAATGTATAGTGTGTAAAAAAACCTAAAACTGATTCTGACTGGGCAAATGTTCAGATAATTTGCCTACAATGTTAAAGTGATGTTTTAAGATTTAACGATTTATCAAATTAACGATGGGTAATAAATAATGTATGTGCCCATCGTGAATTTCTAAAAAAAAATTATAGTTTAGGCAATATGCGAACATACACGTAATAAAAAAAAACAAGATAATAAACAGGTTCTGATTCCTATGCTGTGGCCATGCTTTCGGACGAAAATTCGGTGTCACAATAAAAACTTTGTGTTCGGTGATCTCAGATTCGGTGAATGTAAGATCAACCAAATCACATCCTTTTTTTTTTTCTTTTTGGTTGGGAAATTATCAAATAACTTCTCCCGCTCTGGGTGGAGCGGGAGGGCATGTCAGACTCTTACTGACTCAAAACCCACCCGTGTTCCTTCGGTTGCCCTGTTGCCGGGGGGCCACGATTTCCGGCAACCAAATCACATCCTGCACTTATAATTCGCTCAAAATCAAATAGAGGCAACCGTTGTATTTGGTACATATTATCCATTATACATGATTGATTTACTACATTTTGTTTACAAATAATTATTCTTTTAAGTAATTAGTTTTTTCGCTCAAAGGTCAAATGGAGGTAACCGTTGTATTTGGTACATATTCATTATACCTACCTACATGATTGATATACTACATTTGTTTACAAATAATATTCATACTGTGTTTTTAGTGTTCTAAAAAAGTGTCTGAAACTAGTGATGTAAAGTATAAACTTGGACTATTTAAATATGCGCCTGATCTACATATCATACATAGCAAAGTGCTTTTTAGACATAAAATTGTTAGGCGTTGTAAACCTTAACCTTTCAAAGTATGTACAAATTGAGTACATATTAGGTACGACCGTATTATAAACTAATAAATGGAAAAACAGGTGATGGGGTTGCTGGTTGCGTGTAGAAGTCGTAAGACCAGAGACAGATTATCCCTAAGGCAAACTAGGCACGTGCCTAGGGGCGCGAGATTACAAAGGAACGCGGGCGCGCAGAAGTTTTTAAACCAAAATTGCTAATATAAATAAAGAGCACAATCGCGTTTACAAAAATGAGGTGTCGTCACAGTGTCGCGAAATCAATGGTTTAGTCCCATCTCAAAAATGCCCAACGCGTATAAAGAAGTTTTCACTTTAAAAAAAATCGCGACCGTAACAGATATGTGTTCACAGAATTATTATTAAAAGTTTTGCAAAAATTAAAAATTGTGTTTGTTGGTATTTTTGACATTTTCCTAAGGTGCGATGCAGAACGCTCAATATCTAAATCTTATAGCTAAATTTCGTTTTTTAATCCCAGATAATTTGACATTTAATTTTCAAATCTTTTTTGTTTTTTTCGAATTTATCAGTTATTTTTATTTATTTATTAATTAAAAAATAAATTTTAAGCAAAAAAACCTTTTTTAAAAAAAGCTTTTATTTAAATGCTCTAAAAAGAAGAAAATAAAATTTTCTTTTAAAATTTTAACTATCTACTCATAACCTCATCTCATCATTATACACAATTTATATGATAGTAAAAGCTTGTCATGAGTTTTGCTAAGGTTTGATAAGTGTAATCGCGTGTAATATAAACTATCCATCTCTAAAATAACTAACTTAATGCCGAATATAATTATTTACCCTCAAAATGGATACTAATCCCCAAATAAATCTTAAAGTTGTTACCCCAATATCATAATCTAAAACTGTTTAATAAAACTACATATCTACAGTAATTCAGGGATAAGGAAGTAATATGAAACACCAAGATATTTGTCAGTCATTTATATTTCTTTGCCAACATCAAATTCAATATTCTACACCATACCATCACATCTCCTATTCCCCACATAATATCACAATTCATTTCACCATCAAATCAGTATTCTTATATTTACCATAAAACTAATAGGTTACCTTAATTTACAGTAGACATCCAACCAATCCTATATCAATCTGCCTTTTTACCGACACCGCCACTAAGCACGTCCTACCGTCACGAGCGCCCAACCCAGAAGAAGCTATCGAATCTCTCGGTGCTGCCAGTATAATAAATTGAAACCTAACACTCGACCATCCTGACATCGTGCATGTCCTCATGCACGCAAGTGAATTAGCATCTAAAACCTAACACTCGGCTTACAACTATTTATACGTTATTTCTGAAACTTATAAACTGAGAACCGTTCTTCTAGCCAGAATATAAAACAATGCAAATGAGAGAAAAATTATTGAAATTTCCACTAGTCGTGATATGATGGTATGATGAAGACTAAAACTCAAAACATTTATTTCTATTAAACCATTTACAGGAACTTTAAAAATTTCAAAGGGTTGTCAGTTATTCAGAAAGTTGAAGCTAGTCGCCCATTCCAAAACGTAGGTTCTCTATGGAGAAGAACGGGCAAGAAACTCCATGGATACTCTTTTAAATCAAGATATTACAAAATCCTGGGTACATTATTATTGTTGATTCTATATGTGAGAACAATGTAAAAAAAAACAATATCAAACAACTCAAAATACACGATTAAAGATAAGCGCTGGCAGTTCAGTCTGAATTGACGGCTCCCGTTCATGAACATGACGCATGGATATGCACCATTTAACTCGACCATTAGAGTGTGCATGACATACTTTCTTTCAAGTCTAACAACATCATAATAACATTATAAATGGATACATGGTACTCACATTTACATTTCTTTATTCTGCACGGAACTTACTATAAAATGCACTAAAATTTGCTTTTATACCTTCCTACATCTAAAAAAAAACTGCAACTAGGTGGCGTGCCAAGCAACTTCCAAAATAAAATATTAAATATTATTTCAATCAAGTTGGCAATCGACTTGCATTCACTAACCTAAGGTCTATTACGCATCTTAAATAGCAATCAGCAATTATCGAAACTAACGCCAAAACAAATAAGTTGCAATCTTCTAAACTAACGTGATAAGAAATTCAACTTTCAAACACATGTAACAAAATCTTTGACATGAAAAAAACAAAGAATCCACTTTCTACTTGAAATTTACCAAATAGCTTAGCATCGGCTACAAGATGGGTAAGTGGATGAAATCAGTGTTTTCTTAGACTACAAACAATATTCGACTGTTCTCAACAAGTTAAAATAAGTTTTAAAACATTAATAATATAAGAAACAAAGAATTATACGTAATATTAATGAATTTCAGACTGAAGCATTTATTTTAACTTAGATGTTTTTATGAATATATATATATATATTTTTTGTTTACTGTCGACATTTTTAATTTATTATTGTTTGCTAAATTCACATTCAATGAATGATTTGACTTGAAATTAATTATTAACAATCCTATTCATATTTGCACGCCATAGCATGTGGCAAATATGTCTAACTTGTATTTTTTTTTATTTTTTATTATCCTGCACGCACGTTTTTATTATTGTACGTGTACACATGTTTGAGCAAATAAATATATCTTATCTTAATAAATTTAACTTTAAAATTTACAGTACCTAACCCTGTTTCAGTGTAAAATGGCAAATAGAGTATCCAATGACCAATTAGATGAACTTTTAGAGTTTCTAGCCATCCTTACCCAATCCATCAATAGAGACGCAAACATAACTAAATGAATAGTCTTTTACGCTACACACAGTTTATTCTAATGAACAAGCGACGAAGTTAAATTTAATGTAGGTACACAATTTTAGTTAAAATTCTTCAAATTATAAGACCAATTTACATTTTTCAATCAGCGAGCGACAGGCAAGCGATCAACAACACGGGAAAAGGTTATCGCAATTTGACAGCCAAATATGCTCGCCAATGGCTGTCGCTCGGCTACCAAAAACTATGCATAATACGAAATAATCGCTTTCACCATACGACCACTGCACACTTCAGTTGACTGATTGTTCCCTAGAGGCAGCACTATCGCTAGTTTGCTATGGTGTGGCTATCGCTGATACATAATACGGATTTGCAATTTAAGAGCAACTATTGCGCAAATTTCGCTATCGCTAGGCTTCTGCAAGATACGTAATAAGCCCGCGGAGACTGTAATGACGGCACCGGAAGTCGATTTCAGAAAGTGTCAAATAATTAAATAAAACATTTACAAAATAATCTGCATCCTATCAACAAGATTTAGTTACGTTAAAATCAAAAGCTAACATTCGACCTTCCTGACATCAAGTTTGTCTGTAAGCTTTACATTACAAAATAAACGTTATGTTGCTTGTTTGTTCAATCAATGTTATAGAAGACCTGAATATTTAGCGTTAAATATTACAAGCATGAGCTAACAATATTCTCAGAAAGTATGAAATTCAACAGTCAGTGACAATTTACTCTAAAAACGCTTAAAAGGTAAGATATTACATAATCGCATTTTGTTAATTTCTCAGTTTCATTAGCTCATTCAGACTTTTCAATATTAATTTACATCCGTCACTCATTGTACCGCAAGCTTCACTGATCAAGCACTCTCCCCAGTCAGCCACTGCACAACTTACAAAGAATGGCCTATGCTTCGACTTCGACCTAATATGTTAACATTACATTCTGTATATGCCACACATTGCACCGCAAGTTTCACTGGACAAGCACTCTCGCTTGCCAGCCACTGTACGACTTCCAATAAGTGACATAACGTCCTGCACGTGCCAAACATTGCACCGCAAGCTTTACTGGTTAAGCACTCTCACTTGCCAGCCACTGTACGACTTCCAATGAATGGCCTATGCTTCGACTTCCATCTTTCAATCACATATAAGTATGTATTTTCATTTTAGCTTAACTTAAGTATCGATATTTTCCCTTAAAAGTTTCAGTTTCGTTTAAATCATAACATTTGCCTCTATTATTTTTAACACAGCATGACTTTTAACAAAATAGCATAATAATATTTAATTCACATTTTTTTTTTTTTCACATTCAAACAATAACTTAATCATGAAATTCATAGATTAATTGACATACATTATTTGTTACTATTTCATTATTAATCTTTATTTTTATCCTTTCGGGTCAACCGTATCATATGAAGAAACGTAAATCATAAACTTCTGATGTAACACAATTATTCTGTTTTTAAAACCTATGACCAATTACATACTCCACAATTTAGGTGTATTTCATTCATCACCTGCCTAATTATCTTAATCATTATTTTTCAGATAACCGTCTTGTATCTAAAAATATTTCATTCTTAATATTCTCACTACCAAGAATTAAATTAAACAAAGCTTCTGTTGGGGTTATAATCTGGTTCTAAACTAAAACAATTCAATTCCTTGATATTATTACCATAACTAACTGTATATGTTCTAACCAATAGCTTCTTACTAACCATATTTAACAAAATACCCGATGTAATAAAAATGAGACATTTCCACTTTTCAAAATAAATTGTCAGATTAATTAATTAATAAATGTTATTACTCAAGTAACAACAATATGAATCATTTGTGTTCGAGTTAAATAAACAATAAAATAAATAGGCGTCTTTTTTTTTGACAAGAATTTAAATTGATATTATATATCTAATAATAATAAATAAATCTCTGTACTCCTGATTTGTACTAAATCATGATAATTTAACGGTATTGACCTCGAACTTGACGAATTTATGATCCCATTTTATTAAACTTGACATTATGTATTGTAGGTATTGCTTAATTCAAATTATTTACTAAATTTCATCTTGACATGGTAAACTTGTATTGATTTGATTTAAAGTTTTAATAATATTATATTAAAGGAGTCTTTATCATAGTTTAACCGGTTTGCATGACTTAATTGAGGTAGTTACTATAAGGATCATTTTAAACTTAACATCTGTAACTTGTACCTACTTTTTGTGCAAATAAAGAACTATTCTATTCTTTTCATAATTTCTTGAACCCTCCTTCTCATATTAAATACATAAAATAATTATTAAGTCGCGGTGGCAATGTACGTTCTCTCGAACTATGGTGACATAACTTGTGACCGCTCTCACAAGTATAAATACATAATTATAATCATAAAGTCACGATGGCAGTGAACGCTCTCACCAATCATGGCAACATAACTTGTGACCGCTCTCACAAGCATAAGTACATAAATACATATAATCATAAAGTCACGGTGGTAGCGAACGCTCTCGCCAACCGTGCTCATAACTTGTGAACGCTCTCACAAGCATAAATATATAAATATAGTCATAAAGTCACGGTGGTAGCGAACGCTCTCGCCAACCGTGCTCATAACTTGTGAACGCTCACACAAGCATAAATACATAAGTATATACTGATTGTTCGAAATTATAATTTTGATATTCACAGAAGTATCACAAAATAACAGTTACACACATGTATACATGTGTGCTACATATGTGTAATATTCACATACATATTCTCATCCTTATCGTTCCAGATATAATTAATCAAATCTCAAACCAGTCAATCTACACATTATAATTAACTAGGAATACTAATAACTTTAGACACAATAAAATTGTACATAAACTTATCCGGATTGATTTCTCCTATTTGTGCTCATTAAAACTTAGTTAGTTTACCTTATGACATCTGGGAAATACTATTAATCAAATGTAAGAAACTAACAGCAGGCAACAAGCTACTATATGCCTCTTGATGCCCGACAGGGTCCATATTGATCTTTTACTTTGTTATGTTATCTATGTAATACATATGGAACGCAATAAAGAATTGAGTATTGATCTCGTAATACTAACTAGTTATATCAACCCAATACGAAACTCACACTCAGATCCAACAACAGCTTTATCATGTGTATCGAATTGTATAACTGAATCCCAAGTACAGTAAGTTATAAGTTGTAAATTGTAGTATTTTGATGCCATTTATGAATAAGGATTTAATTTAATATTATTTACTAATCGCATCCATTATATAACTTAACTAATTAATTTCTCAAAATAATAATCCAGAATGTGCACTCCGTAATTAAAGGCATAATATAATATAGAAGTAATTATCTTAAAAACTTTTTGTACCTTATTTGCAAAATAAATGATTTTGATTAAATACATAACTAAAATGATATAATGAAAATATATTGAAGCAACAGCACCGATTATCATCACCAAGTGCGACTGCACTAGCATCCAGCCATACAGGCGTCCAGCTGCACTGGCATCCAGCTGCACTGGCGTCCAGCTGCATTGACGTCCAGCTGCACTGGCATCCAGCTGCACTGGCGTCCAGCTGCACTGGCGTTCAGCTGCACTGGCGTTCAGCTGCACTGGCGTTCAGCTGCACTGGCGTCCAGCTGCACTGGCGTCCAGCTGCACTGGCGTCCAGCTGCACCAGCGTAACCACTTTTGCCGGCTCTCGCTCGCACATCGGGCGCTGCACACGAGACTCCAACCACGGTGGCTGCGACCTCCATGGCGTCGGCTATGACTGCGACTAGTTCCCAGTTCTACCCCTGAATGGATACCACCTCGGGCCGGGGTCGTCAGCCGGTGCCCCATGAGGACGCTTCACTGTCGCGAAACATTATCTGAAACTCATAACAACGGGTTTGACTCCTTTTCGAACAAGCCGTGAAAAAGTTAAAATGTCTAATATCTTCTAAACGGTAGGTCGTAGCTCAAAAATAACAAGATTTTACTTCCCCTTGCACCCCGTGAACTTTTCCAGGAGATAAATTTAGAGAAAGAAAAATGTGACCTTCACATGACCTCCACTTCATAAATTGGTAATATACGGATCACAGTCTATTTAATTTTTGTAACCGAAAATTCGAATACACCAAAAGAACACGAGATGTGATGTAGGTAGGTTAGGTATTTCCACAATCCAATTTTAACCGTTAATAATACTTTTAAATGAATTATATTATAATGCAAAAGAAATAAGCGGGCCACATACCACTTCTGAAATGTAATATAAACTATCCATCTCTAAAATAACTAACTTAATGCCGAATATAATTATTTACCCTCAAAATGGATACTAATCCCCAAATAAATCTTAAAGTTGTTACCCCAATATCATAATCTAAAACTGTTTAATAAAACTACATATCTACAGTAATTCAGGGATAAGGAAGTAATATGAAACACCAAGATATTTGTCAGTCATTTATATTTCTTTGCCAACATCAAATTCAATATTCTACACCATACCATCACATCTCCTATTCCCCACATAATATCACAATTCATTTCACCATCAAATCAGTATTCTTATATTTACCATAAAACTAATAGGTTACCTTAATTTACAGTAGACATCCAACCAATCCTATATCAATCTGCCTTTTTACCGACACCGCCACTAAGCACGTCCTACCGTCACGAGCGCCCAACCCAGAAGAAGCTATCGAATCTCTCGGTGCTGCCAGTATAATAAATTGAAACCTAACACGCGCGACAAGCTTTTATGATCATATAAATAATTGTGTATAGGTAATGAGGTTATAAGTTGATAGTTAAAATTTTAAAAGAAAATTTTATTTTCTTCTTTTTAGAGCATTTAAATAAAAGCTTTTTTTTAGTTAAAAAAGGTTTTTTGTTTATAATTTATTTTTTACTTTTTAGTTATCGCTGGCTAGGTTTCTACTAGTAGGTAATCGAGGTCTCTACATCTTTCAGGTGGATTAGAGCAACGGAGCTTATAATCACCATCTTTTGTTAACCTGCATTTTTACTCTCGGCAAGCCCTTTCATTTGATACCCATATTGCAGAAGTGCATAAAAATAACTATTCCGCCATCTTGGATGTTCCGCCATATTGGATTTAGAATAACGTCACATTATTTTTCGAGTTACTCTCAACAAGCCCTTTCATTTGATACCCATATTGTAGAAATGCATTAAAAATAACTATTCTGCCATCTTGGATAGTCCGCCATATTGGATTTAGAATGACGTCACATTATTTTTCGAGTTACTTTCAACAAGCCCTTTCATTAACCGACTTCCAAAAAGGAGGAGGTTATATGTTCGACGCGTATGTTTGTTTTTTTTTTTTTTTTTTTTATGTATGTCCACCGATTTCTCCGTCATTTGTGGACCGATTTTGAAAATTATTTTTTTGTTTGAAAGGGTAGGCTCCCAAATTGGTCCCATATAAATTTTATTAACTTTGCTTGGGTAGTTTTTGAGTTAGCTACAAAATACGTATTTTTTTTCCCACTTAGTATGTAGATGATATGATAAGTTCTTGACACTGGTAGCAGGTAGTGGTATTCGAATGTGTGTGGGGTAGGTACAACAACTAAAAAGTGAAAAATAAAAACTATTTACAAAAAAAAAACAACCGACTTCCAAAAAAAAACACTACAAAGTGAAAAATAACTTTAATTTCGGAAGTCACAAAAAAAAAACACACATATAAACACACCCCCACACATACACACACAATTAATATTTTGTCAAGTCGTAAAAACCGTACAAACTAGCGGCGTGTGGCTAGTGATATTATATTCTGTTAAAATACTGGTAAGAAAAAATATATATATAAAAAAAGCTTACCTTCCAATAGGTCCTGATGTGAGTCTCCCGAACCAAGTTGCTGTCAAGGCTAAGATAACGGCGTACGATGGAATTAATCTACAACAACAATTTATTGTTAACATTTATTACATAATTATTCATCTTCCGAATTCTCAATTAAGTGATACAAATTACAACGCAGGATGTATTCACAATTTATTTTCCAAATATGTGTTTCATTTTAATACCCACATAGTTCAGTTTGCGCTACTTCAATTAACTTTTTTAACTATCTGAACAGTATTAGTCATTCTGAAATCAAATTAATTTTCACTGATTTAAGGTTGATATTTGTTTAAGTGGAAATAAAGTAAATTAGAAACAAGGATTTCAATACGCAAGAAGTAACTCTGTCCGTGTAGACCTAGGCTAGGCTAGACTGTTGCTGTGAAAATGTTTCAACCAGGGATGTAACGGATATCCGTATCCACATCCGCAACTGCGGAGCATCCGCGTACATTTTGATATCCACAAAACATCTGCGTCCTCAAGTTTTGATTTTAAAAGCTCCGCATCCTCATCCGTATCCTCTTAATTTCTATGAGGATTTGACCCTACCTACGTTGTTCGCGCAAATAGTGTTTTTTTTTAAACTCGCTCCGAGCTAAATGTGCGGGCCGGAGTGTGAGTGACGCGTTCCTATTGCCTGAATTTGCAGTGTCTCTGTCCTATGACAGAAGATCGGTCGCAAAAATTCAAAAGTCATTTATTCAAATTATGCTGAGAATCAGCACTTTTCGAACGTCAAAATTACATAAGACAGTCCCCCAAAACGCCCACCCTTCACCACTTCCTAGTGCCTTTTGCTGGGAAGAAGAAGTGGTGCAACAAACTCCCCAGCAGCACAGCTGTCTGTTCAAGTTAGAAAAAAAAATGATTCTATACAATAGTATGCAAAATAATTTACATTACGCAACACAAAACATAATTTAAATGATAAATTATTGGCCATATGTCAGCTAGCACACGCCAATATACCAACCCAAAACATCGAGAACTGTACAGTGTGTCCGGACATGGACTAGCGATATTCTAAATACTTAAATATAAACTATTTTAAAGTACAATTATACTCTAAGCTTGGGTCCAATACACTTCCTCATTTTTGTGTTAACAAATTATTGGTTGAAATGCATAATTTTTTGTTTTTTTTTCGACTTTCACATATTTTTTCAAAAGTTTTGGAATAGTGAATACATAGTTTTGTAATGCAAAGGGTAGAAAATATTATGGCCTTTCGAATAAGCCTATTTTTATCTCAGTATGACTAAAACTTTGAGAGAAATGATTTTTTTTGTACTCTCTCTTGTTGAGAATATTTCAACAAAAAAAAAACAAAATGGCTGCTACATAGCGGGGAAGTGTATTGGACCCAACTTAGAGTGTAATTGTTCTTTTAAATAGTTTATATAGTATTTAGAATATCGCTAATTCATGTCCGGACACATTGTGTATAATCAAGCAGAAATAAAAAATAAAAACTAAACGTAAACAGAACTAAATATCATAATAAAAGCCTTCAGGCATAAAGAGCATGCCCGCTTACATAAAGCTATTTAAAGCTGTAATTGGAAGTTATAAATGATAAACTAAGACCATCGAGGTAAAATAAATAAACAGTTAATTACTAGTTACAATAACAAAACCATGATCAGCAAGACAACCAGTCACCACAAGCAGCACCCGTTTACGAGCATAACGCAAAGATCAGCCATTACCCCCCTCGCCATATTTGAGGGAAGGAGACAACCCGACCCCCGACGCTATCGCAAGCAGTGACATCTAAGGGAGCATGACGAACTTGCTGCCGATTGCTCAGGCAAAAAATAATATGATCTCGCTAGCTAACCACAAATTGCAATACAACTCATAACAAAAACATTGTAATGAGTAGATTACTGTAAGTAGCAAAATCTGCATCCGTACTTCTCTTTAAAAAGCGCCTATAGTAGGTAAAGAATGTATAAAGCAGTTGGTTATTATTATTCTGTTTGTAGAGCTTGTGATAATGGATTTTAAGGTTGTTTGGTTCAATAGAAATAGACGTAAACCATTTGGGGTAATTCAGTCGCAATGTTTTTATTTTTTTTAAAGGAACGGTTTGACATACAATATTGTTAATTAACTCATAAAAGGTCTCAACAGGAACGTTAACATCATCGCATGAATACACGGGCTCCCAGTTTAGACCAGCCAGTTCAGAGTACAACACTAAAAAGTCTGCCTTACGGAAGTTTAATAGCCGAAGAAAGGTCATTGACCCCTGTCAGTCATGACGCCATGCCATCCTTACTTATTATTATAAAACAAAGTCCCCCGCCGCGTCTGTCTTCTGTCTGTCTGAGCGCGATAAACTCAAAAACTACCGAACGGATTTTCAAGCAGTTTTCACCAATGGACGGAGTGATCCATGCAGAAGGTTTTACTGTATAATTAATTAAGGTTTTGTGTAAATTGGCTGAAATTTGACGATTATTGTTGAAGATGTCGACTGGGAACTTTACTGACGTGCGACGCGTAAATCGTAAAAGTTACATAAAATTTATGTTCTACAGTATTGTTCATCTTAAAAAGTTCAACAAAAAGTCCGCGATGGCACATGTCTATCTTCTAATGATGACCCACAATAACCATTTTTATCTTTCAGAATTCAATAAAAAATTTATTGTTATTTCCGAAGCTATTTTGACCGGTATTATATTAATCCTTATCCAATAAACTATGTTACTTAAATTGAGCATTTAATTTGGATTAAAAATGCCTTGACATCATTTCATTTAAATGAATGGTTTAAAAGATATCACAGATTCAAAATTACACGTAACAAAATAATTATAGTGGACGGCAACGCAGACGCAGTCGTATGAGCTTTTCCTCGGCTATTAGGTATGTAATCCCGGTATCGGTAGTATGTTCTCGTGGGATATTTTCCGACATCCACGCGGGCGAAGCCGCGGGCAAAAGCTAGTCTGCCATAATTATTATGCTGCGCGTAATTTTAATTCTGTGACATATTTAATAGTACCTATTCATTTAAATGATGTGATTTCCAGGCATATTTTAATCTTAATTAAATGGCCAATTTTAATAACATATTTTATCGGATGATTAATAATTACAAGCTTTATATTAACTTGCTTTGTTAGTGTGTTAGTTAGTGAGCAAATCTTGCAAGCTGAATTAAAACCACTTCGTCTTATCCTACGGAGTTGAAATTTTACAGTTGGTTCAGTTTTCAAGACAATGCATTTTTTTATGATGCATGACCTGATTTGACAGCCAGGATTGTCTCCAGAGTAGGAAACTCATCGGCGGTCAACAGTACAGACACGAAATTTTATATACTCATTTAATTATGATAGCCCGTACTAAAGTCGACCATGACCCGGCTGTAGCAGCCAGGATTGGCTCCAGACGAGGAAACTCAGCGGTCAACAGCAGAGACGCAAAATGTTATAACGCATTCAATTATGATAGCCAGTTCTAAAGTTCACTATGATCTGGCTGCTGCATCCAGGGTTGGTTCCGGAAGAGGGAACTCCTCAACGGTCAACAGTAAAGACACGACATTTTATATACGCATTTAATTATGATAGTCTATTCTAATGTCTACCATGACCTAGCTGCTGCACCCAGGGTTAGCTCCAGACCACGTAACTCTGCAACGGTCAACAGTACAGACACGAAAATGTATATACGCATTTAATGTAGATAGTCCGATCTAAATTCTACCATGACCTAGCTGCTGCACCCAGAATTGGCTCCAAACGAGGAAACTCCTCAACCGTCAACAGTACCTACAGACACGAAATTTAATAAACGCATTTTATGTTGACAGTCTATTCTAAGGTCTTCCATGACCTAGCTGCAGCAGCCAGGATGGACTCCAGACGAGGAAACTCCTCAGTGGTCAACAGCAGCTACACGAAATTTTATTTACGCATTCAATTATGATAACCCGTTCTAAAGTTTACCATGATCTGGCTGCTGCACCCAGGGTTGGTTCCAAAAGCGGGAACTTCTCAGCGGTCAACAGCACAGACACAAAATTTTATATAGGCATTCAATTATAATAGACCGTTCTCAAGTCCACTATAACCTAAGTGCTGCATCCAGGACTGGCTTCAAACGAGGGAGTCATAAACGGTCAAACAGCATAGACACAAATTTTAATACACGCTTTCATACACCATGACCTGTCTGCTGACAGACAAATTTTATATACGCATTTAATTATTATAGTCCGTTCTAAAGTCCACCATGACCTTGCAGCTGCACCCAAGATTGGCTCCAGACGAGAGAACTCCTCAACGGTCAACAGTACCTACCGACAAAACTGTTATATACGCATTTAATGTACATAGATAGTCCATTCTCAAGTCCACCATGACCTGGCAGTTGCACCCAAGATTGGCTCCAGATGAGGTAACTGCTCAGCGGTCAAGAGTACAGACACGAAATTTAATCATCATCATCAGCCTATAAATGTTCCCACTGCTGGGACACAGGCCTCCTCTCTGTGAGAGGGATTGGGCCGTAATCCACCACGCGGGCCCAGTGCGGGTTGGTAAATTTAATATACGCATTTAATTATGATAGTCCGTTCTAAAGTCTACCATGACCTGGCTACAGCATCCAGGATTGGCTGCACACGAGGAAACTTCTCAGCAATCAACAGCACAGACACAACATTTTATATACCTACGCATTCAATGATGATATCCTGTTCTAAAGTTCATTATGACCTGGCTGCTGCACCCAGGGTTGGCTCCAGAAGAGGGAAATCCTCAATAGTCAACAGTTCATTCAGTAAATTTTATATACGCATTTAATTATGATAGTCTGTTCTAAAGTCCACCATGATCTGGCTGCTACACCCAAGTTTGGCTCCAGACGAGGAAACTAGTCAGCGATTAAGAGTACAGACACGAAATCTTATATACGCATTTAATTAAAATAGTCCGTTCTTAATTCTAGCATGATCTGGCTGCTGCAGCCAGGATTAGCTTCAGACTAGGGAACTCCTCAACGGTCAACAGTACAGATGCGAAATTTTACATACGCATTCAATGATAATAGTCCGTTATAAGTTCACCATGATCTGGTTGCTGTACCCAAGGTTGGCTCCAGAAGAAGGAACTCCTTAACATTCAACAGTACAGACAAGAAATTTAATATACGCATTTAATTAATATAGTCAGTTCTACAGTCTACCATTACCTGGCTGCTGCAGCCAGGATTGGCTTCAGACTAGGAAACTGCTCAACGGTCAATAATAGTATAGACACGAAATTTTATAGACGTATTCAATTATGATTTCCCGTTCTAACGTACACCATGACCTTGGTGTTGCACCCAGGGATGGCTCTAGACGAGGGAACTCCTAAACGGTCAACAGCACAGACAGTTAATTTTATATAGGTACGCATTCAATTATGATAGCCCGTTCCAAATTATAGCATGACTTGGAAAGTGCAACTTGATTGGTTCCACACCATGACTATGTAACGACGTGTTGGGGTTTGTTCCTTTCAAGTGAAGGTAATAGAACAGATATTTAAACAAATTCTAATGCTAAAAAGTACAAAATAAAATTAAAGTAAAAACCTTTTTAAAAACAAGCTTTAAATGAACTAAAAAGTACTGAATAAAACTTACGTAAACATAGAACTTTAATATTTTCTTAAAAGCTTGAGGCGTGAATGTCCTTCTTACACTTTAAGATAAGCCTCAAGCTTTTAAGAAAATATTAAAGTTCTATGTTTACGTAAGTTTTATTTAGTACTTTCTCGCATGCAGTATACTTGGGCAATTTTATCCCACGACACTGTAATCACTTTACTCTTTTCTTTTGTTTTTTTCTGCCGGCATTCTCTCTCTCTCTTTCTCTTTGAATTAGAACAAGACAGTCGCAAGTATTAATACTTTTTAGCGTGACAATTTCTGAAAGTTTACAAACCGCGTTAAAGAACTTCGTTACCCTCCACTGTTTATAATCTGTATTTTATTATAATACAAATATCAAATATGTACAACATTTTATTATTTATTTATAATTACGTATAGGCTAATTACATAATTAACAGACATATTATATCGCCAAATACCTCCACGGAAAAGCGATACGATGGATTTGTGGGGAAGGGACAGCGACGTATTCCAATCGCCTCTTAATTAAATCCTGAGTACCTATATTTTAAATAAATTTTAGGTCGTAAAATTGATGGATTTATGAGATTCCTCGTAGCCATAACCATCATAAATCTCTACTCTCTACTCTAATAATTAATCTACTGGATAATCATCCAGTAGAGTAATTACGTTTTAAAATGCAGCTATAATAGATGAGGCAAGTTTGGAAACCAACCTAAAAGAAAACCTGCTGGAATTATTCTAAAGTAACGAAAGAAAGTTAAAAAAAAAAAACTTTTACTGAGGCCTCGCGACCCTCTTATAGAGTCTTATTTTCAGTACTACGTTTATTATTAAAAGAATTAAACCTTCTGGAATACATGAAATATAACGTTGAAAACCTCATCAAAATGCGTTCCGTATTTTAGAAGACAAACGCGAAAAGTGACTTGTTTTATAATATTTAGAGATAACCAAATTAAATACTTCAATGACAACTCAAATGAATAATCGGAATAATAGTAAATTTCTCATTTAAAAATAATGTCCTTAATATACAGAAAGTAATAATTCAGTCGGTTGTAGCATAACTTAAGTTAAATTTATTAGTTATGCTCATTGATATTTTTTGTATAATATCAATGGTTAAAACTTGCTTCACTTAAATCAGAAACTATCCTAGAGTAACTTATAGTGTTACATTGGATTTTATTTGAACATGTCGTGTGAATCATAGTGACAACAAAATGTTTACGAAATTGTTATTGTTTGTTTTGTTTTATAGTTCTTCAGCAGTTATATACGAGCTCAATGGTATGTGTTCACTAAAATTTAGTTTACCTTCAAACCGCGTATAGCTGAATTTTAATTTATTTATTTAATCGTCAAAATAAACAAACTGATGGTTTATTTAGAATATTAATTAAATAAATATTAGGTAGTTTAATTACCACCTTTACTTAAATAATAAGATTGAGTTGTTAATTTCCTGGATTTGCATTTTGTTTATCTAGCGATCATAAAAGTTTTAAATAAATTATTAATTCACTAATTAGTACCTAACTCATACTATCTTAAACTTTGAGTAGATAATAATAAGTTACGACATTTCTAACCACCAAGGGTTAGGCAGAGATCTGCCTAACCCTTTCGGGAGCACAGTCTTGATGATATGTGATTATAACTTCAGTCACATCGCAATCGCAATGTTTAGGTAGTTCGAGATTTCCAGACACTCTTTTGGAAACGAACTGAGACTCTTTCATTCCTTGCATAAGCATAATCAGCCTTAAATGTTCCCACCGATGGGAGAAAGGCCTCCTCTCGGTGAAAGGGAATGGGCAGGAAATAATCCACCACGCGGGCCCTGTGCGGGTTGGTAGATGTCACATGTCTTCGAATTTAGTTCTAGGACATGCCGGTTTCTTCACGATGTTTTTCTTCACCGTTTTGGAGCAGTGGTGGTGAAATTTTTTGCACAAAATAAAGCGCCTGCTTGGGTTTGAACCCACGACCTACAATTCATAAGTCTGCGCCGTTACCACTGGGCCACCACTGCTCACTTTGTTCAATCCTTGGTGTTTTACAAATATACTAGTACCTACTGAAGCCGTTATATCTCAATCAATCTGCCTAGCCTTTTCCCAACTATGTTGGGTTCGGCTTCCAGTCTAACCGGATGCAGCGGAATACCAGTGTTTTACATGGAGCGACTGCCTATCTGACCTCCACAACCCAGTAACAAGGTGAAACGATACCCCTTGGTAAGTAAGACTGGTTGTCAAACTTTCGGGCTTCTAATGACTCGTAACGACTGTCAAAGATCCACGAAAGAGAGCCGGGACCAACGGCTTTACGTGCTTTCCGAGGCACGGAGGAGTCTTGGTATGTAAAGATGGTCACCCATCCACGGACTAACCCCGGCAAGCGTAGCTTAACCTAATGGATTGATCCGTGTGGCTGTTATTACTTAGCCACACACTCCTCTATGAGCCATTATATCTACATCCATCTGAAGCCATTAATTAAAACGTTCAGAAGTTTATGAGGAATTGGCGTGTGGAGAAGCCCTTGAACCAGAAATTTAAATATTAATACACACATATATGCCTGGAACTGGTTTATTGTAACATGAACCTTATTAAACCTTCCTTTCGTATATTAATTAAATAAAGAAGTCTTGTCAATAAATGTGATAAATATACGGGATGGCAGGGAATTGACGGTCAACCTGTTACCATTCAGATTTTTTTTTTTTGTGTGGGGAATTATCAAATAACTTCTCCCGCTCTGGGCGGAGCGGGAAGGCGTGTCAGACTCTTACTGATTAAAACCCACCCGTGTTCCTTCAGTTGCCATGTTGCCGGGGCCATGATCTCCCTTTCGGATTTCTTCGCAACCCCGGCAGGATTCTGAATCCCCTGCGTTGATATTTTTCGTCAGTTATTAAATAAAAACAGAAGCTGTTTCAAACATTTTGACCGAGTAAGTATTGCACTTTTCTGTAAAACAGCAGATTTTTTTGACACACGACGAATTTTAGGAGGTCTAGGATCATGTGCTGAATTCATGGTTACAGATTGCGAGTCAATATCCCCGCCATCCTGTATGTAGGTAAGTAATTACACAACAGGCTTATGATTTAAACCAAAAATTCGAAAACAATGTGACATCCACCAACGCGCACTGCGGCCGCGTGGTGGATTACATCCCCAACTAGTTCTTTTTTGGGTTTGTGTTCTTTCTTTGCGTCGTGTTAACCGCAAATAAACATATTTTCTTTCTTTCCCCTATCTCAGTGGTCAGCAAACTCATTAGTCAATAGAGCCAAATGAGAGCCTATTTTTTTCTGTGTTCAAACTATCTCAATACACTTTTCTTAATCTATAAAACTGCCATCCTCTTTCACTCCACAACGGTTCCTAAAATTAACTTGTTAAGAAGTAGGATGCCATGATTATCATCATATCGGCTGTTAATAATAATTATGGTGAAGGTATCTTACTTATTTATTAACAAGTTATAACTTATTAATTAACAAGAATCTACGCTCGCACTCATCGACATATTTTGTACTGAGCCGCACTCCATAGGCCGAAGAGCCGCATGCGGCTCACGAGCCGCGGTTTGCCGACCACTGCACTATCTCATAGGGAGCAAGCCTTAGCCTTAACTTTATGTACCTATTCCGATTTCCGACTCATGGTAGTAAAAGATTAGTTCGGGGAAATCGTTAAGAGTTCGACTAAACAAAAAACCAGACAAGTTCGAGTTGAACTCGCGTGGGTTCCATTCGATAAATATGTTACTATCTACCATGTTTTTTATCCCAAGAACTTAGCATTGTGTTGAAAAAAAAATGTTCTCCCATACATTTTAACTGAAAATGTAAGTTTGTAAGCACAATATTGAGAGATTTACCATATTATTTTAAGACCATATGGACTTCTTATAGGTTTTCCTGTAATCTATAACTAAAGAACCATCCATTTATTTTTTTCAAAATTTTAGGCTCAGTAGTTTCGGAGATAAGGGGTCAATTTTCTTAAATATTTTCAAATTCAAATATTTTTATTTGTAGGACGTAGGTAAACAAAATAGTACAGATGTAAATAATAATAAAAATGAACGCTATGTCTTGCCGTCAACGGCGCACAAATATTCTGATTATAATTTCAAATTAATTAGTAGTAAATGCAACAAAACATTTACATTAACACATAAAACAAAAATTTTACAGTTCAAAATTAATAGATACTTAAAAACATTATTCATTGTTATTTCATTCTATTATCATAACAATATATTAAATCACATCATCTTCATCATCATCATTTCAGCCGAAAGACGTCCACTGCTGGACATAGGCCTCCCCCAAGCACCTCCACTTCGACCGATTCTGTGCTTTCCGCATCCAACGGATTCCTGCAGCCTTCACAAGGTCATCGGTCCATCTTGTGGGAGTAGGGTTACCATCTGACCGGATAAAGCGGGTCTAGACCGGATTTTTACGTGTTAGACCGGACTCCGCCCGGATTTTACGTCAGACCGGATTTTTGTCACACTTGCATGTCCTCCCGCCCGCTCAAGCGACGGGTGCCACACGCACTGAGCCCGGAAGTCCCGGAACGCAAGCACACCGCAAGTGCGGGCGCGGCTTAAAAGCAATGGTGTTTCTTTTTTAATACAATTAACGACAGCTCAAGAGTTTCAGAATTTCTGAAGATTTATCAATATTTCTTTAGTATTTTGCCACACAACGCAAATGTGGAGAGAGTCTTTTCTCTCATGACTTCTCAATGGACCAAAGAAAGAAACAGACTTTCAGTGGAGTCAGTGAGAGCCATATTGCTTACGCAATATAACTATAAAAACGTGACGTGTGAACAATTTTATTGCGAAATACCTGGAAAAAACAACGTTTTGCATGCGGTTGCTAGCCAAAAATATTGGTCTAAATAATATAAGTAAATAAAAACGTACTTAAATACTATGATTTTTATTTAAAGGTGCGGACTTTTTTTTCAAAATCAGGATTTTTAGACATGTCAGACAGGATTTTGCATTTTTAGGCCTGGTAACCCTATGTGGGAGGCCTTCCAACGTTACGTCTTCCGGTACGCGGTCGCCACTCCAGAACCTTTCAGCCCCATCGGCCATCCGTTCTGCGAGCAATGTGCCCTGCCCATTGCCACTTAAGTTTGGCAATTCTTCGGGCTATGTCGGTTACCTTAGTTCTCCTGCGGATCTCTTCGTTTCTGATTCGATCACGTAGGGAAACTCCAAGCATAGCCCTCTCCATTGCCCTTTGGGTGACTTTTAGCCTTCTGATAAGGCCCATTGTGAGCGACCACGTTTCATTACCATAGGTCATCACTGGCAACACGCACTGGTCAAAGACAAAACAAGACGAAATCACATAAAAACATTAAAATTGAATTCAATTTAATAAACATTTAATTAATTAACAAATTAAAAACATCTAATTACAAAAATTATAATGTCAATAAATTATAAATTGTCGTCCAGATACTCATTGATTGTGTAATAAGCTTTTATATTTAATAAATTAAGAACAGCCTTTTTAAAATGGTGTATGTCGAGATCTTTTATTGGATTGGGTATCTTGTTATATATTTTGGGTGCCATTCCTAAAAAGCTTTTTGAATATAGCGCAGTCTTGTGTGGAATAGCACATATCACTCTGTTGCGTCGTTTTGATCTCAATGTTTGAAATAAATGCAAGTTTGATTTTACAAATACTGCTGTCTCGTGGATGTATAAACAGGGAAGAGTAAGCAGTTTATATTTCTTAAAAAACGGACCACAACTTTCCGTTTTTTAGCTTAAACACAGCACACGTACACACTTCTTTTGAGCTTTGAAAGAAATGTCAGTCGAATTTCCCCAATACATTATTCCATCTCTCACTAAAGTCATAAAACTGTATTCTAAAAAAAATTGCAGAACAGAAATCCCGTAAGAAATCACTATCGTTAGTGTGACCAACTCAAACCCGCGATTTCTTAAAACAGTTAATAACATGTAAACATTTGATTTATACCAATTAATAAATGTAAAATCATAACTTGTTTTACTCTCCAAAGAGGCCACAAATTCTTGCCTAAAGACGGGGCCTGCCCTAAGATGGCCTTCATGACTATGCTGAACTTGTTTGACTAGCATGGGAAAGATATGGGCCTGTTAGTATCAAATATTTGCAAAGGATAGTCGGTTACCAATTATTCTATGCCTGGCTGTTATGTTGAGATAGTGATAAAGATTTTAATTTTTCACCAGGATACAAGTTTGATATTGTTGATTAATAAATAACAGAAGAAATGTGTATCAGCATAATCTGCTTCATTATCATAACAACAGTTTAATAATTTTAGGCACAAAATAAATATAATCTATACTACAATATTATAAAGAGGAAAGATTTGTATTTTTTATTTTTATGTAACGAATAAACTTAAAAACTACTGGACCGATTTGAAGAAAAAATTTAGCAATGGATAGCTACATTATCAGCGAGTAATATAGGCTATATTTTATCCCCGTACTCCCACGGGAACGGGAACTACACGGGTGAAACCGCGTGACGTCCGCTAGTGTTAAATAATATGACATTAAACACTAATAATTTTCATGTAATTGACACTAAGAAGTATGTTAGTAAATATTTATATGTGACAAAATACAAATTGTATTTACCAACATGTTTGAAAAGACAAATAGCTGTATCGATATACTTTTTTTGAATCGATTTATCAGCCAAGAAATTTACTAGTAAAACTGATGCTTCTATTGGGCAATTATCTGACATTTACATTGATTCAGCCAATATCTTGGCTATACAAGCTGACATTCACTTAAATTAGAAATTGAGACAATAGAGAAAACCTCTTGCATAATTAATGTAGATACCTAATTTAAATTTAAACACTAGTCTAAATTCAGACATTCTGATGGAATGTCAGAATAAGTTCTAGCAGAGATAACCTGGTGCACCAGAATATTCGAGGTATGTTGAGAAAAGACCTTGAAATTGAATTATTCATGAACTTTGAACGGATTTCGACCAGGGTTGTTAAGGAGCTCCGTAACCAGCACTATCGGATATCCGAAATGAAAATCTATTCGTAACCGTAACCGAATCCGTTATAAACGTTTCGGATAATTTCGGATTGGGGCGATGTCTAAATGAGACCCATTATGACCGGTTTTTCTGCCCAGCCGAGCCGATACACTAGCCGCGCGCGTCACTTGTTGTTTATTATTGCTATTGGTTAGTCATTACTAGTCAGTCATTCCGGGATAATATTATAACATTACAATTTCTTAAAAATGTAATAATCCGTAACCGAAACTATCCGAAACTAACGGATAATAATCCAAAATAATCTCATATTCGTAACCGTATCCGAAACTGGTATAATATTATTTCTATATCCGTATCCAGATCCGAAATTTCATATCCATAGCATCCCTGATTTCGACAATATCCAGCCAGACTTAGGGAGGTGTCATTGGATATCGTTGCTGATGAATAGCGTGAAAATGAGAGGGGAGAGCACGGAGCCCTGAGGGACTTCGGCGCGATTAGGACGGAGGGACCGGCTTGTTTTTTTTTTGTTTTTTTGTATGGCTTCTTGCAGGTCAACCTAGGAGGTTGTCGGCTGCTTAACCGGACTTTCCTGTGGCTGTCTCAATCAATTGGCCTCCAGCCAGGCCATGAAACTTTGAAACTAAGCGACTACACGCTAAGGGAACCCCCTGTGGGGTACCGACCTCGGCTTAGGGCGTCGCTAGTGGAGGAAAGCTAGGGACTGGCTGGATCGGATTAAAGGACGATTTGTTTGAAGACAGCTCTGCTTATAAAGGCGGATTGTTGGCATTTGTGCACAATATCTACACGCGTCTGTAGTTGTAGTGCACATAACTCGCGGGGTGGCGCTGGCGCAGATTGTAACGAAGCTTGCACACGAAGATTGTAGATGGCGTCACTTATCTTCAGAAATCGTTTGTAGTTGCTGTCTTCTAGTTTATGAAGCCGCTCATCGTAGTGCTTTGGATAATATACACTAGATGGCGCTGTATGTTTGTTACAAAAAGGCTGGCAGATAGCTGATGTTCGAAACCGCGGGCAGCAGCTAGTTTAAAATAATATTTTATTTTGTAAATTATCTGTTGCCAGCGCCAATTTTTTCATAGAAATATCCGGGATGAAAAGTGGCCTTTCTCAATCTCCAGGTCCCAGGGTGGCACTGGGTTGTGGAAAACAGATAGTTATGTACCTATTTGTTTCCACAACCCAGTGGTTAAGGAGCCTACTGTAGTGATCTGTGCCAAAAATTCCAATAATGTACTGATAGGTCCGCGACTTCGTCCGCGTGAAATTTCACCGCGTCGCATCGCATCGCCCGCGCTATTACTTCGTTATCTCTTAGCGTTCTTTCTGACTTTTTTTCTTTTTGCTCGGCTCCTAAGGGTTGTAGCGTGATGTTAGTAAGCTTATAACTTTCCTCAAGAATTCAGCTATCTAATGCAAATCCGTCTGGTAGTTCCGGAGATTTCCCTCTACATACAAACAAACAAACTTTACTTTTACTTCTCGCAAACATAGCATGTTTTTTACACGAAAATGTTTTGCCAAGGTATGTGCTACAGAAGTTACAAGTCACTATCAAATAAATGAATCAATTTTGTATAATCTTTATCTTAAATAAATAAATAAACGATCTTTAAAAAAACGAGGCTATCTATTATAAAACTGCACTGGAATATCTCGACATGTATCACATTACGGAGGATCCACAAACGTGAAAGAAATACGAAAAACTCGATTGTAATTAGTACACAGTACAACTACAATATTTTACGTCTATAGCGTTCCTCATGTTATGATGTTAAAAGTTTAAAATAATTAGTTGTTACATCTTAATAACATTGGCACTAAGCCCGCGTGGTGGATTACGGTCCACTCCCTCACACCGAACAGGCCTGTGTGGGAACATTATAGGCTGATTGTGTTATGAGTGAATAAAAACCTCAACTACTTAGTTACAAAGAAATCACAAGAAAGGTTTAAGATTCTTGTTACGTCGTACAAAACTGAATTGAAAATAAGGAAAAACCTTTAAGAACTATACTAACAATATTAATACTGTATATTATTATTTAAAACCAACACTGATCCTATTTCATAACCTCCTGAAAAGTGACCGTAAACAGAAAATTCCATACAAATTATATTCCATTTGGATATGGCTGTTGTTGTAGTTAACAAACAAGAGAGGACATTGCTGTCCGTCATCTACTGTACTTAGGTATAGTACTATAAAAATGACCATAGAATTTCAACAGTATTACTAAGTTACGACTAAGTAAACTTTTACGACAGCCACGGGAGCGGAATGTGTGACCAACAGTTGAAGTTGAAGTTTGTTGACATTTCAATCTACTACACTGACGAACATTTTGTATGATCTTATTCATGTTTTGTGTCTCCAAGATCAATAAACGTAGAAAAAGCAAAAGGAGTATGTAGAGAACGTTGCACGAGACAAACTATAGTTTTTACTAATTAATATATATTTTACAACATTGTCTTCATTTTGTAGATGCGGACTACGCTCTCATGCCTCCGTTGTTCCAATTGGACGACTACGAGGAATGTCTCCAAGATCCTGAGGGGCTGTATTGCACTGCAGACTTGGCCATGGTCACAGATAATCCTAGCCCGCTCTTAACTACGATGCAGGTGTGTTTTGAGTCTCCTCTATCATCTTTGCCTACCCTAGGAACTGCTGTGCATCATCATTTCAATCAAAAGACGTCCACTGCTGGTCACATAAGCCTCTCCTAAGCGTCCCCACATCGACTGGTTCTGTACTTCTCCCATCCAGTGGATTACTGCGACATTCACCATTCTTTGTTATAATTTGCTCAAACATATTGGTGCCGATTTTCTTGTCACAAATGCCTCTAAACTAGACTAAAAATCACCAAAATATAGTTGACAGGAGTCAAACGACGATTTCCCATTCTGAAATAGACTAAAGTAACACAACTTAACTATATTTTAGTTTGACAGCACCAAGATGGTACTGAGATATTAATTTAGTGAAAATGGCAATAATGCTATTCTGAATTGGACGTTTTTACCTAAAATTTAGATTTTCTAACTAAATCTGACTATTTTAATCGCGTCTAAAAACGTGTGGAATAAAATCGGTTGCCATGAAGTTTAAATTCACACCAACACCTCGACTTCAGATGCAAAAACAGAACTTAGTCTTTTTTTTTTGTCTAAATCTCGAAAACGGTGTGTCCAATCACATTAATAATGAAAATTGCGACCCCCTTTATAAAACCACCCCTAACACTCTTCATTTGTAGGTAATAATTTTTCTTATTTTCAAGTGAAAAATTCCATATAAAACACGTCGAAGATGCGCGCCTCAGGCTCTAAAAAGATTCACGTGATTAGGTATCACGTGTGGAGTCGCGATTGTCAAATTACAATTTATATATATCATTTTTTTTTTTTTTTTGCAGCATAGCTTTATGATTCTCATAATCAAAAGTAAAGAATTTTTGTGATACTTTAGTTCAGTGTACAAGAGAATCGGCACCATTGTTTGACTAAACCTAAGTAAGAGCGTTTATCTTAAAGTTGGCAACGTCGTAAATACCTGTCAAATATTTTCCTGTTTTGATTAATTTGGCAATATTACTGTATGGAATTAAGAAATGTGGCTAACTAGGGAACTAAAATATTGATTATAAAATTATGCAAAAATAAATATCGTAACACCGAATATTTAGTTTTAATAAATAATAAAAATAAAAAAAACTCGCACGATTGGCGCGAAACTTCGACTTTGGATATCAAAAACTTAATTACCACTACTTATTTAACTTGAACAATGGATGAACTCGTCAAATTATTAAATGATGTAGTATTCACTGCCCCTGTGGTGGAGTTTGGATGTTCGAAATCCCCAATTTTTATGTTTTTAGCGTCGACCTCGACTGTCATCAAAATGGCTTTAGATGTAAAAAAGTATTCGGAAACTTTCCAAATGCCTTTTTACACGTAAAACGGTTACAACATCAAATTCAGTATTATAATTGCAATTTATTATTAATATTCTAGTTCACTAGTTAGCCACATTTCTTATTTCCATACAGTACTGTTACAAAAATAATCAAAACAGCGAAATATTTGACATCTATTTGCGTTGCCCACTTTCAAAATAAACGCTCTTAAAGCGAACATTTAAACCTGAATGGGATAAAATTATTATACGCAATATTCAATTACTTATTGTTTAAAATGTTTAATTGATTATGTGTATGTTATACAATTAAGCATAGACAATTGCAATCATCAAGTTTATAAGCACTCAAAAGTTTTAATCTCGAACTCCAAGATCAAGATGTAATTGCATTGCTATAAACAATGTGTTTACTTCCATATGCATTTAACATTATGGAAGTATACATAATAAGCGTATTTACTAATAGTAGATTGTTATACGAGGGGCTAAAGTAACCCATTGTAACGAGGTAGTTTTACTCCCGAGCTTTAGCGAGGGAGTAAATAGAAACCGAGTTATAATGGGTTTTAGCGCCGTGTGTTACACTCTACTTTTCACTGTGATTGCGAGAAAATAAAATAATCCAATACAACATAAAAATTGGGGATTTCGAACATCCAAACTCCACCACAGGGGCAGTGAATACTTACATCATTTAATTATTTGACGAGTTCATCCATTGTTCAAGTTAAATAAGTAGTGGTAATTAAGTTTTTGATATCCAAAGCCGAAGTTTCGCGCCAATCGTGCGAGTTTACATTTTAACTTTTCACAAATATCACACATACACATGTAGATACGATTTAAAATGTGAGAAATATTATTAAAAATATTATACACAACTAGAAAATGCCCAGATCTTAACGTAACATACGAACACAGGTCCAATAACACGTAATATTCATTACCACTAGTCAATTTGTGTTAAAAATCGCCGACCATTTTTTATTTTTATTGTAATGATGTGCGAAAACGATTATGCCAAACGATTTTTTTTTTTTCAATTTTGATCGACTCGGTTAATTAATATGTCGAATATCAGAAATCGAAAAATTAAATAAAATTGTTTTAAGCATTAAATTAGAGAAATTTTTTAAAGATTTCGCGCCAATGCCTTTTTTATTTCTTCTGTAGCCGCAACGCAATGCTCGCATTCTACCGAAGAGATAGCCGCATTTAGTTCCATTTTCAAAAATAAAATGTTCTTCTTTTTTTTGTGAACAAGTAATAAGTCGAGTCCATACTCATGATTATTCTACAAAAGAATAAAGACTTTTCCATTTTTCAAGGCTCGTTGGAAAAGACAAAAATTAAAAATATACTTTTTCCCCTCTAGGGGAAAAAGTATATTTTTAATTATTTAAGTGTATTTTTTTTTTTCTTGCTCTAGCAAGAAATGCAACTTTTTCCCCGCTCTACAATGACGGCCTTTTTGAGCAAGAGGAGTGAAAACAATATATTTTCACTCACCAAACAATGTTCATAATAGTAGTTTATGAAACTGTTGCATAATGAGGGGTATTAAAACACGAGTGTGTGTTTAAAAACCGAGCCGTAGGCGAGGTTTTTAATAGTATCACACGAATGTTTTAATACCTAGTTATGTGCAGTTTCATACACTACTTTATCTACTCTCAAACATTGGGTTTGAATCAAATACTAAATAAAAAATCAAAGTTAAAGATCAAGAATAAATTTAAAAATCCCACGAAATTCAGTAAGCACTACAAAACAAATGAATGTCGCCTGCACCAGCACATCACCGCACATGCACTACAGCGGGTGCTGCTGTCCCCCGCCAAAAGTTGATGGAAACTCTTTGGTGATATTAACTTCTTGGATTAGCGCTGTATCGTAATAGAAAAAAAATGGTTTTATAGTATTATTTTGTTAGACAAAAAGTGTTATAATATGATTCTATTTTTAAATTTCGGTATTCTGTTTATAAAGTATGTCAACTCGTTTTGAAGTTCATAATTCGCATATTACGCTATGAGAGTAGATAAAATGTTAAGGTAATAAATCTTATTACAAAGAACGCTAAAGAAAAACTACTTGCTGTTTGTGCCAACCTAGCTATATTAACTTTCCCATTTGAGATAATCTACACTTTTTATTTATGTTTTTTACAGGAATATTCTGCACATTTCCCTACACACTACAATCATACGCTTGTACATCGCGGTATTTGCATCACTCAAACATGCAAAAAGTTCTACGAGGCTTCAAAAGAGGACCTAGGATTGGCCCTTGAGGCATGCGCCAACGAAACCTTTTATAACAATTACAAACTAAAAGCGAGAGTGTCAAATGATTTTGCTTGTTCCAAACGCGAAAAGAACCAACCAATAGATTATGTGGATATAGCTGTGGGTGTGGTCTGCGTCGCAATATTGATCACAAATATTGTCGCAAGCATTTGCGATTACTTTTTTGTAAAAGGAAAAGATTGTGGAGGTGTGTTTTTTTGTAGTCTAACTTTGATTTCTTATATTGCTGTGCCCTAGCAGGGTTTATGTATGAAACCTATATACAACTTGTAAACTATATGAATGCAATAAATGATGATTATGATGTCCTATCCCTTAAGTATAAAACTCAGGATGGTTTTGGCCATCCTCTGAGGACAGGACACAAAATGCCCGAAACTTTGCCAATTCCTTATCTTTCCTTTTATTTTTAATTACCTACCTCAATTCTCAAGATAAGTCATCATCATTTTCAGGTCTCAGGTTTCTGTACTGTTTCTCAATATTTAATAATTGGGACAAACTGATGGCGCCTCCAGCAGATGGTAAAGAACCTCGTCTGCAAGGGTTGAGAGGACTTCATGGTATCAGGTACTGTTTATCAACATCATTAACTGTACCTAATCTATATCTGTCATATGACCGCGTTGTTCTTCTAAACTACGCAACGGATTCTGATTTGGTTTTCACCACCACTAAGAGATTTTATTCCGGAAGATTTAAGTGTCTTATTTATATTAAATACATATAATAATGAGATTTCGATGTTTTTTCAAGTCTTAAAAATCGTGCGAAGCAGGGGCGCATCGCTAGTAGAAGTATTATTTGCATGCCTACCTATGCCTTTATATTTTTCGTCAGAGTATTACGAATCAACTGTGCTATACAGCGAACTTGCGAAATATTAGCACAAACATATTATAGAATTTATGCTTGTTATAAGAAAAATGGCATTTTGTAATAAATATTACTTATTTTTTGCAGGACTATTACTATAGTTCTCGTCATTGCAGGACATGCAATTGTAATCTGCGTCTTTTCTGTTGAAAACCCTAAGTTTATAGAAAACGTAAGTTATGCTTAACCAAATATCTAGAAGAAATTAATAAATTCAAAGACCTTTTCACTGAGCAATATAATTGAAAATTGCTTGATTCATACAATGATGAGAATGTGTTTTTAATTTCAGGTGTTCATTGCTGATGCCATGCACATAGTAACGAACGGGACACTGATAATGCAGATATTCCTGTTGATCTCGTCTTTTCTACTAGTGTATATTTGGCTGATATATTCAGAGAAACATAAACCTTCGTGGAAGATGCTGCCGAAGCTATTCATGATGAGATGGTTGAGGTGAGGAATATAAATATAGTTGGCAATACTCATTTTATATTTTATAAAATCAACTTCAAAATAATATAAATTAAGTTAATTTTAGATAGAGTAGTACTATGGAAAAAGTGAAAAAGTAATTGAAGGAGCGCAAATTGAACTACATTTAAATATTTGTATAAAATATATTACGTATATATATATATTTAGTTTTATTATATTTATTTATTTGTTTCGGAATATAATATTTACATAATATAAAAGCTTTTAGACTTTAAATAATAATAATGTACATTTATACACATCTTTACATATTTAGAAAATAAATTGCGAATACAGGATATTTTGTATCACTAAATTGAGGATTCGACTAAGATGATTGACTAATAAATGTTAACAATAAATTGTCGTTGTAGATTGACTCCATCGTACGCTGTAATCTTAGCCTTGACAGCAACTTGGTTCGGGAGACTAACATCAGGACCTTATTGGAAGGTAAGCTTTTTTCACATAATATTTCTTATCTATATTTTAATACACCAGTATTTATAACAGAAATAATATCACTAGCCACACGGCCTTGCTATGCACGGTTCTTATGACTTGACAAAACATCAAAATTTATTTATTATACTTATGTAAGTTTAATATTAATGTATTTTTAGATTTTTATTCATATTCTTTACGGCACCTCTTTAGGTCATAAGCTATACGAACATCAAAATATTTGGCCTAGGTCTTATGGAGGAGGTGTGAAAGTTGATTTGCTGTTACATTTTTGGTGGCATGAGGAACAGGGTGTAAAATTCATTCATCGACCTTAGAAAAGGGAGGATCCTCCGACCAGACGGGCGTTGTGTCTGGCGGGCAACTGCCCAACGGATTGAAGTTGAAATCTTGTATCTACTCGTATGTCGATCGCTCGGTAAACTCTAATTGCGCGATTTAGGATTTGTGTGACGTCATGTCTATGATGCGTAGTTTGTATGTGGCGGTATAACCGCTACATCACTCCCCTCCAGAGACCGGAGGTCGATAGTGGCCTGAATCTTGCGATGCTTCACAGTGCCAGCTGTAGTTCCAGTGAGTCGGAACCGGGTGCCACATAGTTCGGGGTGAGTCGGAACTGTCTATGGTGATTGTGGTGATTCCCCAGTGAGTCGGGGTGGAGCTGCGTCATGATCTAGTGAGTCGGATGTGGTACAGTGCCAGGTTGTGGCTGACTGCTGGCGTCGAATAGAAGAGGGTAGAATAGGCTCTGCTTGTGAGACCGGCCAAAAGTGCAGGTGCTGTGCCAAGGTTGCTGATGAGGCTGAGGCTGATGACCAGGAATGCGCGTTCGCTTCATGCTGGTGGTCAGTATACCCGTTGAAGCCGTGGGTGCTGGCTGTGTGACTCGCCTCACGAAAGCTTGCAGGAGTGATGATGATGATGAGGTCACGCCGAAGTATTTGCACAAAGGCTGCGTTGACGTTCATACTACGGTCTGAAGTTGAAACCTTGTATTTATGTCGATCGCTCGGTAAACTCTAATTGCGCGAATATAAATTTATTATATTATGTAAAAAATTCGTACGCGGACGAATTCTTGTTTTATTCTTAAAACCTTCCGGAATAAATTTGACCTCTTTATAATATTACTAGCTTCTGCCCGCGACTTCGTTCGCGAACCTATCACCTTCCTCAAGAGTTGGGTTATCCAATGCAAAAAGATTTTTCAAATCCGACTGGTAATTCCAGAGATTACCCCTACATAAAAACTTACAAACAAACAAATTTTACCGTTTTATAATATTAGTATAGTAGTAGTAAGTATTAGATATCATCATGCCTTGAAAAAACTTTTGAAACTTTGAACAAGTCACGTGGAATCGAACACATAGTTTTATCTAAAAACTACACACGATAAAGTTTTTAGATAAAATAATGTGTTCTAGTTTCAATTTCTTCAAAGCTTAAATTTCTTTACAGAAAACAGTTGGCAACGAATTAAGTGATTGTCGCCGTGACTGGTGGAAGCATCTCCTTTACATCAACAATTACTTTGATAACTCCGAATCGGAATGCATGCTACAGTCCTGGTAAATATTTAAATACGATTTTAAGTAAGAGGATGCACATGCAGAAAAAATTGTTCATATACGAATCGTTTATTTCTGCCGTCAAGGACTGTACTTGAAACAGTATATCTTAAGCTGGCCTAGTGTTATTGTGCAAAGAGAAACACATATTGTTAGTCGTACACTAAAAATGATTGTACAAGTGGTGCTCAAATCAGGTTAAATAGCTGGGTCCGGAACTAAGTAAAATGTACTTGTATCTCAGGAGCCAAAGTTCCTCATAAACATTGTATATTTGTTTAAGTTGTGCAAGATAATAAACGCATGTAATAACCGTTAAAACAATTAAACTTATTTTGTCTAGTTTAGCGTCCCACAGTGTGTTAAAACTGACTCTTTCGCTCCCAGTGTTCGTGTTTACCATGTGTCTAAGCTCTATTTGAATAACAATAAATGATCGACTAGCAAAACTTATGTACAAGGCAGATGTAAGTGGAAACGCCCTAGAAGTACATTTATATTGACCTTGTTGATGAGGTTCTTCAGAAAGGTCAGATAAGTAGTACTCGATCAGCCGTGCATATATAACCAGCACCCTCAATTGCGTCAACAACACACTTTCAATCACTGAATGATTTTGTAGGAAGTCTACTCAACAACGTAAATAAAGCAATAAATGTTGTTGAACTATCAAAATCAAAGCTATTGCTACTGTAAGCCGCATATGTATGATCGTAAACGAAGCAAAGGAGACGGAAACGATTACATACACTTTTGGGCCTGAATGTAACGAGATGAAAATGGTGTGAATTTATAGATTCAAACATACATTAGTTATTGCAGTGACTAGTTGCTATCCCACAATTCACACAGCGATCCATAGTTTCAACAATATCCAATCCACAAAGCGGCGTAAAATCCAAAATAACAATTCCAAGTCAATCGTGTGAGCGATCTTCGGTGCCCAGTGTGAAAGCAAGGTAAGCAGGAACAGAATCCGTAAAAATCAAAGCAACCGTTTTCATATAACTACATTACGGTATATAGCTATATCCTTAGGAATATAACAATATCACGGCTATAACCATCTCACTGCGACATATGAATGTCATAATTTAACAAATAATAAAAAACCTCCTTTTTCCTCCAGGTATCTAGCAACGGACACCCAGCTCTACTACATGGCCGCCACGGTCTTCGTCCTGTGCAGAACATCTCGCAGTAGGAAGATTGTACTGAGCCTTCTCTTCGCCCTGGCAGTGGTCGTTCCCACACTGCACACTTATTACGAAAACCTGGACGGTGTTCTCATGATTTTTCCTGAGTAAGTTGCATCAGCATAATCAGCCTATAATGTTCTTGCTGGGACACACGCCTCCTCTCTAAGAGAGTGGGCCGTAATCCTGTCATTAAATTTTCAGTTCTAGGACATTCCGGTTTCCTCACGATGTTTTCATTCACCATTTTTAGAACAGTAGTGATGAAATAATTTACACAATGTAAATTGCCTGTCTTTGTTCGAACCTACGACTTACAATTCGTAAGTTGCAGCCATTTCCTCTGGACCATAACTGCTCTAGAAAGTTGGTCATAATGATAATAGATAATTACATTATAGACCTACTTACATACAATAAGATATACATACAAGAAGCAGCAACTGAGCTACTGGATTTCTGAAAATAAATAATAAAAAAGACTTTACTAAACAACTCGACAGATAATTATAGACTCAAGCTATGTATGATTAAATTTTCAAAATAAGAGCCCCAGCTGATCCACGGTTAAGAAAAAGGGATTCGAACATTCTTTGTGTTGATCGCAGTAAAACAGCCCTCCTACGTAAAAGTATTTATCGAATGGTTCCAGTTACTTTCAATAAAATTCCACGACAGATAAAGAATCTTAATAATAATATGTGGAATGTGAGCTCAGCTATTATTGTGCCGATTGTCGTAACGGCCAATGGCCTGATGGCCGAAAGCCTCAACCAACATCTCTCGAGGCTCTCGTTAGGCGGTTGGATCAAGGGCCTGATTCAGAAGGCAGTACTCGTAGTTATAGTTAATTCAATCTTTATAATTTCAGGTTCGCACTGGTTATATTTAAGAACTCTCCCACGTTCGACAAGCTCTATAAGAGAGGGCACACCAACTTGACTGGTTACGTATTCGGCATGGCAATGGGATACTGGGTCTACGAGTGGCAGAAAGCTGGTGGTGATCCGAAAACCTTCCGGGTAACTAAATCATTTTTTTATCACATCTATTTAAAAAGAGCTAGTTTATTCTTCGTAAACAGTGACTGAAATCTTTAATCCCTAGGGATTAAAAGTGATTTGAATTTGGAATGTGGACATTGTTAGTAAATGTTCCAATCACCAAAGAGATCAATCACAAACATTGTATAAGTAAAGTAACAGGCTATAAGATTAAGTAAAAATTTTTTTTTTAAATATACAAACGTGCGAAATGCATTCCGCCTTCGTTCGTAATTGTTTATACTTAGTTTTATGAAAAATTTGTGTCTTCCAAGTAGTGAGAATGAAGTAAATAAACGTAGGTTAGGTACTATTCTTATTCATAAGTTGCACTTACTTATTTTCTCATAGAGGGTGATAAAAAGTAGTGTCCACCTCGGGAACAACACTATTTTAAGCTCGAATGAAGTACTTTGAATCCCTCGCTGCGATCAGGATTCTACTTAAGAATCCCTCGTTGCGCCCAAGATTCTACTTTAGAATCCTTCGCTCTGCTCTGGATTCAAAGAAACACTCTCGCCTTTAAAATAGTTGTTTGCTCCCTGAGCAAACAATCTACAATTTCCTGACTGTCCATAGTGTAGCAACATATTTAATAGTAGATTGTTTGCCTAGGGAGCAAACAACTAGTTAAAAAGCGGCGAGAGTGCTTCTTTGAATCCAGAGCAGAGCGAAGGATTCTAGAGTAGAATCCCAAAGTACGTCAATCGACCTTAAAATAGTGTTGCTCTCGAAGTGAACACTAATTTTTATCACCCTCTGTGAGAAAATAAGTAAGTGCAACTTATGAATAAGAATAGTACCTACGTTTCTTTATTTCATTCTCACTACTAGAGGAAGACACACAATTTTTTTCATAAAACGTGAAATCTGAATTTGAGTAAACGAAGGCGGAATGCATTTCACGCGTTTCTTCACAAACTTTTTTTTATTTGGCTCGCGCGCTGTTACCTTATTTTCAGCCGGTTACTTGTTCATGCTATGTTCGTGATTGATCTCTACGGTGATTGGAACTTTTACTCACAATATCCACATTCCAAATTCAAATCACTTTTAGTTTAGTCCGTCGAGATTAAAAAGCTATAAGGTAATTTTTACGAAGAATAAACTAACTCTTTTTTAATAGATATGAAAAAAAATATTGTTTAGCAGATTGAACACTAGCAGCAATTTTATACGCCTAGAAAGAATGACACCGGTGATTTAAATATGCGGACAATTGGAGTTGATAGTCAAGTTAAAGTATACAAGCTCAAATTAAATTAGCTAGCAAAACTCTGCAGACGCGATGGGTGTAGTTACTTGAAATCATCATTTCAGCCAAAAGACGTCCACTGCTGGACATAGGCCTAACCCAAGCACCGCCACTTTGACCGGTTCTGTGCTTCTCGCATCCAGCGGAATTACTTGAAATATCAGTTTAAAAATCTGTTTTTACCCGTGTAAGCTTTGTTTTATCATGTGCAGATATCGATATCCATCTTGCCTGCCGAGTTTCGCTAGCTACCTTAAGCGGGCTCAGTATAAACAATCCGTTTCTCCGGCTATTCTTTTCCTAGATCATAGTTTTTTTAACGTTTGGTTATGTATGTAACAACCGCTAAAATACTCGTTTCTTTCTAAAAATTCTCCAGAAGTACCGCTTCCTCTACTGGACTCTCTTACCGCTGGCGTGTCTCTGCTGCTACAGCGGCACTATTTTCTACACCTACTCTCCTCAGCCGTCGTTTATCGTCAACCTGCTGTACGCTGCTTTCATAAAGCCGGTCTTCGCCATCATCATCAGCTCTATTATAATTGGAGTCGTTATTCCGTTTGAAGGTACTACTTTATTTATATTTGTAAAAATCTTTTAAAATCCTTACGGTCTGTTCACTCACACATCCGTCATGATGATCGTGATATTTTTTTTTTATGTATTCAACTGTTTTGTGTCGTTCACACTTCCGTGATTTTTCCTGTAGTTTTTATTTCCGTATTCTTCATCCTAAATAGATTCGCCAAAAATTAATTGTTATCATGTATGCATGTGTGTGTGATATAATGTTTCATTGAAGTGGCGTGAGAGCTCAACCTTATTGAAGCTACTGTTTTACGCATTCTTATTACTTTTGTTCAAATCTATTTAGGGTGAACTTCACCAATGACAGAGTTGAAGAGCTGTTACTGTCAATTATTTGTGACACATTACACTTATAGGCTCCCCGGACGCGGTTTAGATCACTTTCAGTAAGTTCAGTGAAACTCGCCCTAAAATAGCTTCTTCTTCATCTTTTTGTTCATCAGGTTTCTACCGCACGATAGTAGAATGGCCCGCGTGGACGGTTCCAAGCCGACTGTCATACAGCGCATACCTGCTGCATATCGCTTTCCTAAGGAACTTCATGGCATCGCAGACCACCACTTACAGAGCCTCTACTATGGTGCTTGTAAGTATACTTACCGAGTTTTTGTTATATTTTTAGCTTCTATCTGATGCAAGATATACAAATAAAATTCTGGTCTCTCAAAGGCTGGATATTTTTTAAACTTAAAAGACCAGAACTCTGCTCTAGATCTAAAAATGTTGCCTAAATACTGATCTAACTATGTAAACTAAAAAATCGGTATCTTACGCAGATGGGGAGTTCAAGATGGTATAAATAGGTTGTAGATAGGAACATGCGTTGAGTCATTTCATATCAGACTTTCTGACCTGTCCTTTGTCTGATTCTCATTTATTAATTTATTTTATTTAGACTGTGATATCCCTCTTCTAGTCAGTGGCATTCCTCTATTCCTTAAATCTCTCATAAGATTCTTTTACTAACATATCTTTATTTTTGCAGCTAACAAGAGGCATCTGTGTAATCGTCAGCGCATTCACAGCCGCCTTCTTTTTCTGGATACTGGTGGAACGTCCCTTGGGAAACCTCATTCGAGAGTGTTTTACAAAGCCTGAACCAGTTGAAGGAAGCAAGAAGATGGATACAAAGAAAAAAGAAGTCGCTAAGAAATCAGATGACAGTGCAAAAAAAAATAAGTAGCCAAAGCAGCTGATAAGGGTACTAGGAACAAAGTAGTAGATAAAAGTATTGAAAAGAAACGATAGGATATAGGTAATATTATGTAGAGTAGAAGATGTAATGTAGGTAATATTATGATATAGTCAAATGCAGTCATACAAGTTCTTTTATTGTCCTTAAAAACATTTACTGTGCAACGTTTGTTGATATATAATCTAACACTAACATCTAACACTTGTGGCTAAGTAATAACAGCCGCACGGGTCGATCGATCAGCTTAAGCTACGCTTGCCGCGGTTGGTTCGTAGATGGGTGACCATCTTTACATACCAAGACCCGTCCGTGCCTCGGCAAGCACGTTAAGCCGTTGGTCCCGACTGTCATTTGTAGATCTTTGACAGTTGTTGCGGGTAGTTAGAAGCCCAAAAGTCTGACAACCAGTCTTACTAGGGGGTATCGTGTTAACTAGTAACTAGGTTGTGGAGGTCAGATAAGCAGTCGCTCCATGTAAAATACTGGTATTCAGCTGCATCCGGTTAGACTGAAAGCCGACCCCAACATAGTTGGAAAAAGGCTAGGCAGATGATGATGACTAAAATATATGGATTATTTATTTTATTTATTTATACACTTTATTGTACACTACAAAAATACATAACAAAAAATAAATCAAACACTACAAAACATACAATGGGTGGCCTTATCACTTTCTGCGATCTCTTCCAGGCAACCTTGGAATGGACAGTGATTTGCCTGGACATAAAATGGGGCTGTCGTTGGTGCAAATAATAAATAAACAATATACTAGAATAGATACACAGATATATAAATGTTCCAAATTATAGAATCATAAATAAATACATACATACTTACTAAATAAATAAGCAACAAAAATAAATGAAGACTATAGATAATAACAGTTACGAGAACAAGATCACAACGACAAGTAATGTTCCTTTAAGAGTCTCTTAAAAACAGGTGACAATTACGCGCGTTTTATTTGAACTGGCAATGCATTCCACAAACGTACGATTATGTATTGGTCTTTTGGGCACTTTTCTGACTGACAGCGAAGCGGACAAATTTTTTGAGGCCCAATGAGCTGTGCCTTTTAGTTTTTTTTTCCTTTATGATATATTATTTTCTGAAATGATTAATTAAACACCTAAAGAAGGGATTAAGTAGAAAGTGAAGGAATAAATTTTATTTTCTTCGCCATGTCTGTTATTTTGATTCAAAATAGATTACAAAACAAAGAATTAGCTACTCCAAATAGGCGAATAGTAACAGACTCTTCTCATATAATAATTATAATATTGATAATGCAACGAAACGTAATTGAAAAATACAATGTTTGACTACACGAAATAATATAGGGAAACTTAAAAAAAAAATACTTTCATTAAAATTTATTTATTAAAATACAAATAAACATTTTTAATATAAAAACATTTTGGAGTTGTGGCGGCATCTACATCGCCACATGCGAACAACGCATCAAAGACCTGACGACACACAAAATCTTGACGTCACACAAATCCTGCATCGCGCAATTAGAGTTTACCACGCGAACAGCATATAAAATATATAACTTCCCCGACATCAATCGTTGGGCTGTTGCCCGCCAGATACGACATCCGCTGTTCCTCATACCTCTAAAGAGTTAACAACTTAAGAGCGTTTATACAAAAAGTGGGCAACATCGCAAATAGCTGTCCAATATTTCACTGTTTTGAATAATTTGGCAATATTACTGTATGGAAAAAAAAAATTGCATAACTAGTGAACGTGAAATATTCAAGGCAATGGCACGTAAAATTTTATCGGAGGGCCAACCGGATGGCGAGTGGGTATTGAAGTGATACCGAACCCCCCCGTACCCTAACAAACCACTTTAAGATAACTCATGAAACTAAATGATAATTGCCAAGTATTTTTTTCCGAATACCACCCAAGGAGTCATGAAATATAATATGAAATGAAATATATAGGTTTGAATCTGAGTTTTTGTTGAGCATATTGTAATGGTTAAGACCATGGGCACCGATATTACTGCGACAGAATGGAGGACAAAATGTTTTAGATAGGACAGCGCGGGGTCTATTACGTGGAACAGTGATGGGAACCTCTGCTAGGAGGTGACTACAATCAATTTTTCCGTTAACAACTTTATGCAAAAATGAAATACTTAGCATTACAATATTCTAGGTATATAATGTAAAATATTATATCAAAGAAGTATGAAAAAAAGTAAAATAAAATAATCATCGTAATTTGGGAGCAGTTAATAGACATTTACATAGTTATGCCGTTAATGACGTACCAGGTACCAGGGAAGTCACATGTGCAGAAGAAGTTATTGCCAAACTTCCTTGTCTTCAACGTAGTTTTTAATCTTATAATATACTTTTTTGATAAGGACACATTTGATGTGAGTTTTGAACTTGCCATACTTTAGTTCTGTACCCGACTTTACCAATTTGTTATAAAAGTGGATACTGTTTATAAGAAATGACTTACTAGTTTTAGTTAATCTAATAAAGCTAATCTAGGGTATCACAATTTAATGTTTACTTCGTGTATTTAAATTATGGAAATCGCTTCTTATTTTGAAAAGTCCTAAGTTTTTGCGAACATACAAAATACTTTCTAAGATATAAAGAGAAGACTGAGTCAGTTTATCAATTTCTAATTTATTTCCAAGGGACTCACGAGGACTCATTTTGTAGATCGCGCGAATTGCCCTCTTTTTACACGACTGCCTAAAAAGAAGTGTAATGTAAAATGAAAATTGAATCTACGTCAGCTGCCGATCCCCACAGCAGAACACCATAATACTATGGAAATAAGCAAAGTATACTAACCTAGCTGTGGCTACATCAGTCAACTGCCTTATTTTTCTTACTGCATATGCAGGTGAACTTAACCTATAAGAAAGAGCTCTAATGTTGGCGCCCCATTGCAATCTGGAATCTAGAGTAATTCCTAGAAACACAGTTTCCGTAATAAGCAGCATAGTTTTTTGCCATCAAGTTTTAAATTTAGACCTACTTGAGGTACATTTGGTAATGAGAACTTAAGACATTTCTTAAACAACCGCAGTGTAGTTGAAATACCAGTTTCAAAAATTACTTTTTTTCTGTATAAACTTCACAGACTTGATAGGTATCGACATCTAAACACGATAAACAAAAACAAAAACCTATTTCTCAACTCATATTTCAAGTAACACTACGAACGGTCGTTGATCCCAAAAAAAACCATCAAAACTTTTTTTTTGTCGTGTTTAAGACACAACATTCGCTCGGTTATTTAACTTGACCCAAACACGAGTATTATCAGTTATCAGGGGTAACTATTTAAATACCACAGACAGTAATTTACCGTAATTTCGTTAGTTATCATTACCTTCCTTATGACACCGAATGTTCGTCCGAAACGTAGCCACAGCATATGGATACAGAACCTGTTTATTATCTTGTTTTAATTTAAAAGTAAAATATTCTTTAGGCGCGTTAAGCGATTTTTTATTAATTTGTATGCTAATAACGAGATAACAATCAGTTGATGAGCAACTTTGAACAGATTTAATGCGTCAGGTAACGAGTTTTATAAATCACTAGTTTCTGCCCACGACTTCGTCCACGTGAAATTTCGGGCTGCGACCCATCGCATCGCATCGTTTTGTCCCGACAGACCAAGTCACAAGTAATCCTCCTGCTGACTAAAACTACACATTGTTCCTCCTGGCCTGGGGGTGTGCGGTTCTCGAATTTTATAACCCTCACCCTCCGAACGGTTTCCGACATGGTTCTCCTAGATTTTGAATAAGTATTAACGTGTGTGTAATACAAAATTAAGAAGGACCATGACACAGGCAGACACACTCTTCGACCAAGAATTGTTCACTGTTTTTTTCCTCTTTAATAAAACAGCATAAAGATTTCTTAAATCGCATATCCTGCCCAGCTAGTGTGGTGATAAATTAGACGTGAGGGCGCCATTTCTAGTGATCAAGTTTATACAGCAGCGGAGAATCGAACCCCGGACGCCATACGGTAAAAAAATGAAACTAAGTAATCACCACATATTCACGTATAATTTGTTATAATATAAAAAAAAAACGTGTGGCACTCGGGGACTGCCGCGGTAAAGCTATTGCATAGCATTTGTAACCTCCATACTTCCTATTTGTCAACGCTACACTTGGGATGATGACGGATAATGACTTATAACAAAAATTACGTTCCCATGAACAACATCACGTTGTCATGAGAACGTAGTTCGTTTTATGTCATCATCCGTCATTACATGGTAGGCGGAGTAGGGGGGTGTTAGGTTTTTTTCGTTACGGAATTTCTTGATTCGGTCGCTGCGCTCAAAGCCCGCGATAAAAAGAGGAACAAAAAATGATTTAAAAGGTAAGAAAAACCGGAAATCAAGCGAAGATGGTGTTATGTGCAGATGACACATCATTGACCTTTAAAATAAACCAACGGTTACAAAATCTTGACGACGTGAATAGCTCTATTCTTCAAGCCCGAGATTGGTTTAGGTAATGTCCGTGACTACCGTAGGACCACCAACGCCAATCGCTTCCATATTTAGTAAATAATTAGTACCCAATTGGTACTAATTAGTGCTCGAACGACAAAATTGGTACCTTAGTAGTTTTCGAGAAACTCGACTTTGAAGGTGGTCCGGCCGTAGTCACGCTCCCTTCAGCAGGACCACCATGAGCGCCGTAAAACGGGGCATGCTGCAGCTATTCTAAGTATACAAATAATTAGTACCCTTAAATGTGATTCATTGCGTTAAAAAAATAGAACTGAAACATTTATATTTACCGAGAAATCAACGACGATAACTTTCGTGCGCTCGTTCAGCAGGACCACGACTTTGAATGTTGATTCCAAGTTTGAGGAGCTTGTCGCTTTCTTCAAACCTACATAGAAAATTAGTACCCTGCAAAATAAAATTAGTGCTCAAAATTCAAAATTAGTTCTTCAGTAGTTTACGAGATATACCATGCCATTGGGCGGGGTGGCCGTAGTCACGGTGTTAAATTTTCATTTCAAGATTTCCCTATTAAAAACTCTGTGATTTCTTCCCAAATTTATACAAAAATTAGTGCTCCTAAAGAATTTATAGCGACCAAAAATTCAGATTCCTAAGAGTTGTATTTTAAGAGAAATTAGCTTTCATTACTTTTCCATACGAAATCTCAGCGTATAACCCGACCAAATTAAGTTGTCAATGGTATTGAGCTGTTGAGAAGATGTACACTCGTGCACATCAATTAATGGATGTCGGAATAGTAATAACAACAGTTAAATATCTATAATAATAGGGTTCCGTACCAAAATGGCAAAAGGAACCCTTATGGTGCAACTCAGTCTATCTGTCCGTCTTTCTGTCACAGTTGGATATCTCAAGAACAACTGCTAATGCTATCAGCTTGAAATTTGGAATCGTTTTAGATAACGTTTGCCCAATTATTTTGCAATCTGAAATAAATGATTTGACTTTGACTTTATATAAAAGTAGGTAAAAAGTTAGTCCTACATGGTAGTTAGTTAGTGGTTAGATAGTAATTTTGAAAGTTAGATTGGGATACGCTCTACAGGACGTATAGCTCCATCTCTTTCTCCCACTGAAGTAATATTAAAATAATACTGCTTTTGAGCTGGTGGTAGGCCCCTAGGAGCGATTCTATTTAAAGAATTGCCTTACGTATTACGGAAATCGTTAATTAATTGAACAACTATTTACTTTTCGTGTTCGTCAAACCGGTGTAATATATTCGAGCAACGAACCTGGCTCAAGAACCTTCGATCTGTTAGGATGGCGCTCCGTGAGACTTTTTTAATAAAAAACACTTTGTTTCTGCTACATAGAATTTATTTATACTCGCACACAAAAATTACAATTGGTCAAAAGAAATAAGAAAGAAAGAAAAATGTGTTTATTGGCATAATTGGTTTATTAGCATTTCATTTCATTTCATTAACAGCAGAAAAATACACCTTATAACTATAAAAAATAGAAAACAATGAAATGTTAATCGGATAGAATTTTGTAGGTTGACTGTACCGCTATGCATAGCGAGCAGTTTTATATAGCACATTAAAGCAAAATCAGCAATAATTGCGGTTCAGTAAAATCCTATACTATTAAACGAGCAATATTTATACATATTATGTATATTTGTTTGTATATAGATTTGTACTCACGTTCTCGAAATCGGCTCTATCGATTTCGATGAAAGTTGCAATATAGGGGTTTGCTCTTCGAAAGAGTCATTGCAGACCGCCTCGTCGGGCAGCTGGTGCGAGTGGGGCCGGATCTGGCGGAGAGCCAGTTAGGTTTCCGCAGGGGGCGCTCTACGGTGGACGCCATCATGCGCGTGCGGGCCCTCACGACGGGGGATGCTGTGGCCCGGGGTGGGGTCGTCTTGGCGGTGTCTCTAGACATCGCCAATGCCTTCAACACCCTGCCCTGGAGTTGCATCAGGGAGGCACTCCGGTATCACCGGATGCCGACCTACCTCTGTCGTGTGGTCGAGGCCTATCTGACGGACAGGGCCATCATCTACCCCGGTCACCATGGAGAGTGGAACCGGCAAGAGATGTCGTGCGGTGTCCCACAGGGTTCGGTCCTGGGACCGCATCTGTGGGACATCGGATACGACTGGGTGCTGCGCGCCGGCCTCCCTACCGGCGTCAGCGTCGTTTGTTACGCTGACGACACGCTGGTCCTGGCGCAGGGGAGGTCGTACCAGGCGGCGGCCGATTTAGCGACACGCGGGGTTGCGACAATCGTTGACAGGATCCGGCAGCTGGGACTCGAGGTGGCCCTGCACAAGTCTGAGGCCATGGGTTTTCATGGTCCTCGGAATGCGCCACCGTCGGGCTCCCAGGTAATGGCGGGAGGGGTTCACATCGGTGTCGAGTCGACTATGAAGTATCTGGGACTCGTCCTCGACAGCCGGTGGAATTTCGTAGAACGCCCTTACGCCCCTAACCGCCGCAGGAGGAGACGCCCGGGGCGGGAATCGCGAGCCGATTTCCGGCCACCGTAGGCGCGGGCTTGCGGACGGTGAGCAATGGGTAGCTCGCCGTCCGATAAGGACCAAGCCCGGGTTGACGGCGCGTTGTGTTCCACGCGCGCCTCAAAGAGATGTCAGCAGAATTGACGGGGTCCGTTAGGGCCAATGCCTGCCGGGGGTTCGAAGAAAACCGATAGGGAAATCGTGGCCCCCGGCAACAGGGCAACCGAAGGAACACGGGTGGGTTTTACTCAGTAAGAGTCTGACACGCCCTCCCGCTCCACCCAGAGCGGGAAAGTTATTTGATAATTTCCCACCCAAAAAAAAAAAAGAAAAAAAAGGGGTTTACGGGGCGAAAAATCGATCTAGCTAGGTCTCATATCTGGGAAAATTAGTTTTCTCCGTATTTTCACCCAAGCAGAGCTCGGTCGCTCAAAGTTTAGAACAAGATAATGAATAATAACATGACAATAATGACGTTAGAATAATGATCATGGCAGCATGGAATTAGTAAGTACTGTGAGCACCGCGCTTGGCTGCGGTACTTTAGGGATCGTTTTGTGTATAATTGAAACGCTTTTGAAGAGATGAGACTATATTTTAAATCAGTATTACATGGACATACGCGGACGGAAGATTGGAGCTGACTCCCATATATTTTCTTCAAACAAAACCTTCACGAATCCTATTTTAAATATATTTGACAGATTATTCGGACGGAGAAAGATTTCATGCCAGCCTGTGACATATATGAGGTTCCCTCTCATATTAAAACCTCTACACCAGCTACGCCCTTAGATAAATAAATGTATCCAGCAGATACCTTTATTCAGAGCATCCGAATAATCTTCAACCCTTCCTACCTATACCTAAACGAAACATTACCTAACGATGGAAATTAAAATACATAGTGAGGTCTTTCTCTTACAAGAGAAGGCTTAAGTCAGGACGAACGAATCACAAAGTCCTGATACCGGACTAGATATCAGCTAAGTTAACTGACAATATGTGCTAACATGCACCCACAAGGTTAACGTCGTCATGCTTAAACCTTACTGCACCAAAACCATCGAAAAAGGTGCAGCAAGCCTCGGAGAAACAAACAAACTGATGTGACAGTTCACATCTACCCAGAAGGGGTTTAAAAAAAATAAAGAACTCCACATCCTAAGCCTTAACTCCATTGGACATAATTAAGCCAGAGGGAACAAAGGTTCAAGAAGCAAGTGTTCAAAATTAATAATTCACGACCATACTCCAGAGGGAAAATCTCAAAACCTCCTCACAAGACAATGTCTATCAAATGTCAGTTAATTCTGACTAAACTGTGAGACCTCAGCCTTAGATTGAACCAATTGTGTCAACTAGACACACCTAGCAAAGGTTATACCTATAAAGCAGGCTGGTGTCAATCTAGACAGAGTACCTCCCCTCTCCAAATGGGATCACAGTTTCTCAAAAAATAATTGCCTCTTAACTCGCATTAATAAATTCTGGAGTACGTTCATGCTAAGTTAGACGAGACGACACATAATATTGAAGACGCAGACAATGGCTCGTTCCCTCAGACTTCTCAGCGATGTGAGGAGTGAAGGCTCGTGCAGACCAGCGCGACACGCGACGCGACACAAAGGCACCGCTAGTCGCGCGACGAGCGGTGCCTTTGTGTCGCGCCGCGTGTCGCGCCTGTTTGAAAGAGCCTTGACACCTCACTCGCTCCCGGCAGCGTCCGATGTTTGCTCCCCAAAATATGAAACGAGAAATAAAATATAACGCATTAGAATAATATTACATCTTCCAAACTAAAATAATGTGCCCAAATAAATGATGTTTACATCTAAATGACATTGACAATATGACAGTACAATAAATGACATAAAAAGTAATAATTACATTCTACACTATGACAAAGGTTTTATTCTCTTGCTATGAAAAAAATCAAAATAATTAGTTTGGAAAATTATAAAATCCTCAAAAGAAAAAATTTCCATCTATTTATGTTAGTAAAACGGTATCTACAAATTCCTTTCATCCTTTTAATATTATTCAAAATAAAACCATTTTTACCAAAATACTAACCTAGATTTTTATGTGCAAACTTCAGACTACCATTAATTGTCTGTCTGAACCTGTAGTTCATATATAAACCAATGGGGATGAAGTTCTTAGTGATTTTCTGCATTGACTTTCGTACTAATATCTTGCGAACCCGAAACTTATGTTTACCCGATCGAAATTGAAGATTCCGAACACCTATTAAGGACAGTTCATGGTGTTCTGAAACAAGAATAACTGGACTGGACTGACCCGATTTTGTAGCTTCTTTCATGTGTGTGTTGTGTTCTTTCTCGAACATTTCATTCGCCTCATTTTCAAAATTGATGGGACAGCACTCTAAGCTGTCGCGCTTGTCATCATTGTTGTCATCTCTGCCCTCTTGGCAGCTTTGCTTGACTTCTAGTGGGTCATCCTGTCTTCCACTAGAAAATAAATCAGTATGATTATTTGCATTCACAACCGTTACTTTTTCCTGTCTGCCTATTTCAGGCATTATTTGTGTAATCCCCTCTTCTTGCACCCCATATGCTGCAAATTTTTTGTGGCATTTGCATGGGAATTCTGCCCATAACTCTTCACACACAGATTGAAAACTCATACCCTCGTGGTATGTATAGTTGTAGAAATACATTGCTGGTCCCACAAGAAATGCGCGTAATATAAGCGTCAAATCATTTTCCTGCCATTCGTTGTCGGCTGCGACAAGCCTAAACTCCTTAATAAAGTTCTCTAGGCATATGCCATTGATTCCCGAGAAGAGCTGCATTTGATGCGCCATCTCGCTCTACATAAAATAATATAAAAACCACTTAGCTTTGTACATCGGCGTGGATCCTTCCTCAGTTCTCCTCTCAGTTAGGCGCCTCCACCACGTATAAGGAATACGGCGTGGATCTCGTGTCTCTTCTCAATTGGGCGCCTCCACCAAATGTGAGCACCGCGCTTGGCTGCGGTACTTTAGGGATCGTTTTGTGTATAATTGAAACGCTTTTGAAGAGATGAGACTATATTTTAAATCAGTATTACATGGACACACGCGGACGGAAGATTGGAGCTGACTCCCATATATTTTCTTCAAACAAAACCTTCACGAATCCTGTTTTAAATATATTTGACAGATTATTCGGACGGAGAAAGATTTCATGCCAGCCTGTGACATATATGAGGTTCCCTCTCATATTAAAACCTCTACAGTACCTACTATCATGGCAAAATCAAAGTCAAAGTCAAATAATTTATTTCAATTAGGCACAAAAAGGCACTTGTGAACGTCAAAAACAAAAAATAGAATTGATTCTAGTCGCCCCTTCCAAAAGGTAGTTTTCGTATGGAGAAGAATGGGCAAGAAACTCCACCGTTACTCTTTTAAAATGTTTTACAATATTTTGTTTACATTAATTATATAATTATATGTGAAGACGATGCACCTGGAATAAGATTACTATACCACAATAGGTAAAAATAATTTAAAATGAAGCAATGACAGAAAAAATAATTATGTAATGGATACATGGTGTTCACATATTTACAAGCATTGTAAAAGTAGGTACCTATACGATATTCCTAAAAAAAAACAAGTTATACTAATTAGTCAGTGTGTGAGTTCAAGTAATCACAGAATGTAATTTTTTTTTTTTATATTATTTAATTACACAATTAAATTAGCACCAGTTTGATTTTGTCTAGACTCTAAATTGTCCTATGGAGCTAGACCAGCATGCTTCCAAGCATTCTTATCTAGGATATGAGTTTTAAATTTTCTTTCAGTTAACTGTAATATATCACAAGGTATTTTGTTGTAACTTGGCAGTATGGAATTAGTATGTACTATCCTATACTATTAAATAAGCATTCTCTAGTTTCACCAGAGCAGTGTTCGGTCGCCCAGGTACTTATGTATAATATTTTATAAAGTAAACCGCAGGATAAAATCTTATTTAAATTAAATACTCCAAAACTAAAAGGAAAGAGAACAAAAAGAACTGTATGATAAAATTGTCCTTTACAGACCGTAAATATATTACTAACATTAACATTAAATTATATTCAAATAATAAGTAGAACCAAAATAAAAAATACAAGTATACCTATCTAATATAGTACCTACAATATTGAATGTTGAATTTTGTCAGCGATACTTTGACACGTTTTAAGTACAAGATAAAGTGTTCAGCGATGCTCAATGTAATCGGAGAGAGCATAATTATATGAGCACTACTATCGATGGTAATAATTTTACAATAATCATTTTAAGTTTATAAAAAAAATGACAATGTTGGTAAAAAATGGAACAAGCACAAAAAACATTTTTTAAGATTTTTACTCAACGATTCAAGTCAATCTTATTAATATTGGTTTGGCAAACATATACATAAAATACGGAAGAAAAATGTGGGTAATACAATACTTTCAAATGTGAAGTCTCTAATTAGGTACATTATTATTTATTAATAAAGTAGTACATTCGTCAGGCATAGACACACGAGGGTTTTTAATGTAACCTTGAAATCATATCATTTAGACGTAGGATTGTTAATCGTAGACAAATATAGAAGCTAATGGAATACTTAATGCATAATTTAAACATTATTAACATCATAAAAACACCTTGAATGAATCGCAAATTTAGCATCCGTTACCGCCATGTAAAACACAGTGGAATGAATAAGGTAACAAAGCTTTTAATAAAGATTTTCATAACATAACATCACGCCTTGTTTCCCCGAAGGGTTGGGCAGAGGTTTCCCTGTAGCAGGTACACCCACATTTCGCCAGTTATGTTTAAGTCCCATGTAATAGGGGGCGAGCCTATTGCCATCAACCGGGCACAAATCGAGACTCCGAGCTGCTACTGAGAAATTTCAGATAGAAAAACCCAATAACACTTTGCCCGACCCGGGAATCGAACCCAGGACCTCATGCTCAGCAGTAGCGCTTGCGACCACTAGACCAACGAGGCAGTTAAAATTATTTCAATTTACTAGTTTACTCGTAGTAAGGCCCACTTACGCGTTCATGGGTTAACTAAATACCTTGGATTTAATAGCTAACTCCATAGATAATTATTGAATTAACCGTGAGTTAGCTGTTAACGCGTAAGTTGGTCTTAATGTATCTAAAAAGCTAACTCTCTGGTTTCTTTTTTGTAAATAGTAAAATAAATAAATAAATTACGACTGTATCCTTATCCATACATATTATAAAACAAAGTCCCCCGCCACGTCTGTCTGTCTGTCTGAACGTGATAAACTCAAAAACTACCGAACGGATTTTCAAACGGTTTTCACCAATGGACGGAGTGATTCTTGCGGAAGGTTTTGTGTAAATTGGCTGAAATATGACGATTATTGTCGAAGATGTCGGAAAAAATCATGCCGACTGGGAGCTTTACTGGCGAGCGCCGCGTATACCGTTACAGATACATCAAATTTATGTTCTACGAGATTGAAGATCTTAAAAAGTTCAACAAAAAAATCCGCGATGGCATATGTCTATCTTCTAAGGATGACCCACAGTAACCATTTTTATCTTTCAGAATTTGATAAAAATTCCATTGTTATTTCCGAAGCTATATTGACCGGTATTATATTAATCCGTATCCAATAAAATAAGTTATTTAAATTGGCCATTTAATTGAGATTAAAATATGCCTTGACATCATCTAATTTAAATGAATGGTTTAAAAGATATCACAGATTCAAAATTACGTGTAACAAAATATTATGGTCGGAGCGCAGCGGTAGGAGTCAATAACCTTTTCCCGGACTATTAGGTATGTAATCCCGGTACTGCCCGGTAGTACGTTCTCGTGGTATATTTTTTGACATCTACGCGGGCGAAGCCGCGGGCAAAAACTAGTAAGTTTATAAAAATAGGTGAAATGCTAATAGATCGTCATAATTATGAAGCTTAGCAAATAAGAGAAAGAATACTTTGTAGTTCAAGACAACGAACTCTTCAGTTAGAAGTTCGCGATCAGCTGATTACAACTCAGCGGAATTTGGTACCATTGACAGCAGTTTGAAGTGTGTAACAATGCTGTCAAAGTGGACACGAAATTAGTTTTTGCTTTGATGAATGTAAACTTGAATGAGGAGCTCGTGGCTAAGTAATAACAGCCGCACGGGTCGATCCTGCAGGTTAAGCTACGCTTGCCGGGGTTGGTCCGTGGATGGTTGACCATCTTTACATACCTACCGAGACTCCTCCGTGCCTCGAAAAGCACGTTAAGCCGTTGCTCCCGGCTGTCATTTGTAGATCTTTGACAGTTGTTACGGGTCGTCAGAAGCCCGAAAGTCTGACAACCAGTCTAACCAAGGGATATCGTGTTATGTTAGTTATGCTGACGATGTGGTGTTGCTGAGCCCATCGATCGGTGCCTTGAGGCGACTGGTGTCAATCTGTGAAGCATACGCGGTAGCTCAAGGACTCAAGTATAACACCAAAAAGAGCGAAATTATGGTTTTTAAAGCAGGTGCTATAGGTTACCCAACTATACCAGACATATCGCTCTGCGGAGCACCCTTAAATAGGGTGACCAGTTTTAAGTACTTGGGTCATTGGGTTACCGACGATTTGAAAGACAACATGGACATTGACAGGGAACGTAGATCGCTGTCGGTACGCTGCAACATGCTGGCCCGCAGGTTTGCGCGATGTACAGAGGCGGTCAAGAAGACTCTGTTTAAATCTTTTTGCTCGTCATATTACACGTGCAGCCTGTGGACTAGTTATAGTTTGCGTGCATATAGCGATCTGCGTGTCCAGTATGATAACGCACTCAGGATACTGTTGAGGCTGCCATGGCGATGCAGCGCGTCAAAGATGTTTGCGGAAAGGTATATAGATGGTTTTGCGGCCATCATACGTAAAAGAAGTGCCTCTCTGCTTGCTCGTCTTCGTGGCGGCACCAACACTATCTTAAGTTTATTCGCAGATAGATGGGAGTCTCCAATGTTGCGACATTGGATGAAACTCCACACTAATTAAAACTTGTATGTCTACTAACACTAGTTTATAAGACCCTTGTTACTAACACTATGGGCGTAGCCTGAAATAAATGATATAATAATAAATAATATCCAGTACCTAACTGGGTTATGGAGGTCAGATAGGCAGTCGCTCCATGTAAAATACTGGTATTCAGCTGCATCCGGTTAGACTGGAAGCCGACCCCAACATAGTTGGGAAAAGGCTGGGCAGATGATGATGATGAATGTAAACTTGAATTAATTAGATTAGATTGACAGTTGTATTTAATAGATTACTATTATTTTTATTATTTATTTATAATCAGACCACAGAGATCCACACAGTGTTAGTGAAGAAAAACTAAATCTAATGTTAGTATCCTAATCTTATCTAGGTATATTAAGTCTGGAGTCGGACCTCTCACTATCCACGTAGTAAGTAGTTAGTACCATTAGACGTATGAAGTCCAATCCAGTGACGCAGCATCGGACAATCCCACCTACCGCACAACGTGCTCAGGATGCTGCGGGTGCTGGCACGCATTCTACGAAGGATCGAGGCACATATGTATCGGACGATGGCTTGAAAGCCGTCAATTCTCGCCTCAGCAAACATCCCCGAAGCGCTACAAAAACGCGAGAGCCCCGCCAGCATCCTGAACGCATTGTTGTACTGCACACGCAGGGCGTTGTATGATCTTTGCGTATACCTAACCCACAGCCTGCACGTTTAGAATGACTGGCAGTAAGCTCTTAACAGTGTAATTTTTACCTGCTCGCTATACCGTGAAAATCTGCGGATCAACATTACATCGGACAACCAACGCCCTGCGTTCCCTCTCAATGTCCAGGTCATCCCTCAAGTCATCGGTGATCCAGTGACCCAGGTATCTATTTAGAGGAGTATTAATAGTGACTTGTGGTACGTTGGAATAACACTTGCCATGTGCTTAAACACAAGTACAATACGACACAACTTAGATGTAGCATCGGCAAAATTCGTAAAACCGATCACCATCCGAACTGAATTACAAAAGAAAACTTCACAATCACCAATCTTTATTACTACTTTAAGTGAAAATGATCATTACGAAAACGCAATAACTTGTAAAGTCATATATCCAAATGAACGCAAATTTTCGAATTCATGCTACATCTAAGTTGTGTCGCACTGTAACTCGCTCTTTTTTGTATTATACCTGAGTCCATGACCCAACTTTCACAAACTTGCAGAAGGCACCTGAGAGCACTGATCGAAGGACTCTGCAACACCATATCGTCCGCGTAGCTAATATTATTAATACAAACCCCATCAATGTGACAACCGACATGTGTGTTGCTGAGTTCAACGATCAGCTGATTGATGTACAAATTAAAGAGGCGAGGTGAGGTTATCCCCCCTGCCTCACCCCGCATTTCAAACGGTACTCCTCAGAAAGTACCCCCGCAAGTTTGCGCAAGTTTGCGCACTTTATATAGTCTGGTTTTTATAATACCAGTACCTGAGCATTGATATTACTACATTATCTACATCAGTTTCCCGGCACAGCTTTTCCCATAGAATGTCATAAGATACTACAAATGCCTTCGATAAAATAGGTTCTTATTTTAATTATTTTGTTTATGTTTTATATAGATTCTTTTCTTTTCTTTTAGATTTTGTGAATGTGAGAACGTTGTAAGCTGTAAACTTGTGTACCATTTTTTATTTTACTAAGTAACTGGTACTTGTTGATAGGCCTACTGTCCTCCCATACCTATTAACACTGTAATTTGAAAACATTCTAGAAACAATTTATTTTGAAAAGAGTAACCGTGGAGTTTCTTGCCGGCTCTTCTCCATAGGAAGCGACCAATTGGAACCGTGCACCTAGCTTCTGACGTTTCATAAGTGCCCTTGTAGGTTCATGTGAAATAAAATATTTTGATTTTGATTTTTGATTGATAAATCGAGGAAGCAAGCATTGACCGGTGTCTTCCTTACGAGTTAGGTTATTTAAATTATAAATATCAGTTAAGTTGGAAAATTGAGACTTTATTGACATAAGATCAGGCTCAAGAACTGATTGGTTTAAAAACCAAGAAAACACAGTAGGATTCGTAGAACCAGTGTCAAGTAAAAACCGTAAAAGTTTATCATTAAAGTTAGGTTTTAAGTAAACATGAAGTAGATTTATATTGTTGATAGTATTCTCACGTGAGCAATCCCTAGGAAAAAAACTCAGATTTTCACGAGATGAGAAATTGCGTTTAGAAATATCTGAACTTTCTGAAATTAGTGTTGAAAATAATTTAGGAACACAAGACAACTTAATGAACTGAGACTTTGGTATTTTTTCTTTCTTATGTAAGCTTGCGACATTCGCCTATGACCTCGTTTTTTACAGTATGCACACATTTTATTATTGTTGAAATAGGACTGATTATTTTATAAATTATGATCTTCCGAATAAACTTGATAATGACTTTTATGAAACAATCGGAAGCGACATGGCCAAAGCTTTGATAAATGGTGCATTGTTTGAATGATCTTTCAGACATTTGAGATAAGTTATAGATCTTTTCTTCCTCAATTGCAAGAGATTGACATCGCACAATGTGTGAAAAGTTTGATTTGAAACCTAACAAAATTTTGTGTTTTAGGGCCAAATCTTCATAGCAGCTACCAACACTGCCAAGTGCTAACAGTCCGGTAGTTGTTCATTCTTATGACAGTACTAAAAAACACTCTGAACTTCCCTTAGATCACGATTTACCAACACAAAATAGACGTCAACAAATGTTTTTTCAATCATCCGTTATAAGTATAAAAATAATTTCTCCTAAAAAAAAAAAACTGTTTTCTCGTCACTTTTCTTTATAATTCAATTAGTAACAAAAAAGCTTTAAAAAACAAAGCCATAAAGCTATTTGTAAAAGAAAATTACACTTTTGGCTATTAAATCGGAACTACATTGCCACTGAAAACTTATTAAAACCAATGTCTTAACACCCACACATTTACACACCTACACTTACAAACATTCAATACACAACATTATTCATTTCTCAATTTCCATTTTTAGGGTTCCGTAGTAAACAAGGAACCCTTATAGTTTCGTCATGTCCGTCTGTCTGTCTGTCCGCGGTCTAGCTCCAAGACTGTTAGTACTAGAAAGTTGTAATTTGGCATGGGTATACATATTAATCATGCCGACAAAAAGGTGAAATAAAATTATCAAAAATATTTTTTTTAGGGTACCTCCCCTACACGTAAAGTGGGGATGTTTTTTTTTGTTTTTCTATCCCTTAGTGTGGGGTATCATTGAAAAGGTCTTTTAAAAACATTGTGAGTGTGTTAAAACCATTTTTGAATTCAGAGATCCGTTTGCGAAATATTAAGCTTTAAAGTGAACATTTTTGTTAGTCAAGTTTCCCCCCCCCCCCTGCCAGCTAAATGGTTGGTTTTAGATATGTGAAAAAATTCACGGTAGTAGCTTATATAACGAATTTAAAAGGAAAACTATCACAGCTGAGTAGGCTTTACAAGGGGTTCCCTCTATCTGGCAGAATCTTAATGCTCCGAAATTCATTTGGCATAACACACTTGGCATAATCTTCTTTAAACGAAGATTTTAAAGGCATAAAAATTATTTAATATAATTATTGTTTGACCGAATTTTTATATGTCCGAATTTACAATGGCATACTTTTAAGATGGCAGAATTTTATTTGGCATAATTACCTTTGGCAAAGTTACAATTCCGCATAATTTTGTTTAGCATAGGTAACGTTTATTTAGAGCGACAATTATTTGGTACAATTTCACTAGGCATACTATGAAGATGGCAGAATTTCATTTGGATTAATTTTATGAGGCTTATTGCCATTTCTATAAAACAGCATTTTTAATCTTAAATAAAAAATTAAAATATTGTCTTAAAAGTCAATATGTTGTGCTACAAAATTTTGTGATAGAAACGAATCGCTACAAAACCGACTCCACGTAGTCTTGTCTGCCCTACCCCTAGAGTGTAATTTAAACCCGCGAAGGCGCGGAGAGGCGAGGTGGCCCTCGAGCTGAGGAGCAGGTGGTTTTAACGCTCGCCTCCGCAGCCGGCCAGCAAGCCGAAGCTGCGGTGGTGATAAGCTCGCGTGGGACCGCCGGAGCTCCGCAGCGCCGGAGCCGTGACAGAAACCATGCCTGCTGCATGTGGCATGCTTGCTTGCATGCTGCATGCTTTCTTCCCGCATGGTGTATGCTTGTTTGCATGCTGCATGCTTGCTGCATGCATGGTGTATACTTGTTTGCATGCTGCATGCATGGTGTTTGCTTGCTTGCATGTTCGCATGCTGCATGCTTGCTGCACGCATGGTGTATGCTTGTTTGCATGTTTGCATGCTTCTTACAGGGAAATAAAAACCACATATGTTCACAATCAATGTGATAGATGTGGTGTGTAATGTGATAGATGAGTTTTTCAATTATTATGATATGGAATGTATGCCAAAAGATGATTCTATCTATAAACTTTCTGAGATTTGATAGTACTGCCTTTTAATGATTATCCATATGAAATGTATGCGAAACGACGATTCTGACTGTGAGCTTTCTGCGATATGATGGTTCTACTTTTTAATTATTATGGATATGAAATGTATGCCTAAAGATGATTCTGACTTACAAAATTATGAGTCTTGAATGTATGATAAATGAGTGTCTGCCAAAAGATTTTCTGCGAAATGAAGTTTATGCTATCCGCTGTTATGCAAAATAATATTATGACATAAAAAGTTCTGCTATAAAGGGTGGACCCCTTTACAAGTTAACGACTAATAATCGACCAACTTAGATTTGCGGTTGTAAAAACATGTTCTCCCATACATTCTGTATGAAAGATTTTTTTTTCAACTAAAAAGTTAAGTTTCTTCTTGGGATAAATTCATCCCAACTACGGAACCCTACATTGTGCGTGGTCCGACATGCACTTGGCCGGTTTTTTAATTTTTTGTTATGCTCATTATTATTTTATTTTCTTATTTAGATACCTAAGTATGTATCATTGAATAATAATATAGGTATATAATGTACCTACATAATTTATAACATAATTTATAATTTATTCCGTACAACGGGGATCGTGAGTCATTGCCCGCATTTGAATAAACTTGATAATCACTGAAAGTGTGATTTTGTCAGAATTTATTTTGGACTTCTTCAACTTTGATCTTACAAAAAACATTAAATAATTAAAATGCAGTACAGATCATCAGAAACGCACTCAAATAACAATAGATTATTTAAATCATGCAAAATAAAGTTTTAAATGACGAAAAATCACTTTATACAAAATTTACTTTTTTTAAATTGTTAAAAAAACACTCACTTTAAGAAAATCAGAGCTCACAAAAGTTTCGGAGACTTCCGAAAACCAAAATGTAGAGCAACACGTGGCTAGAAATGCAGCGATGACGTCAACTTCGGGTGCCCGGCGATTCGGCAACTCAGGGAGTCGTATGCTGATGCCTGCTGGAGTCGCGGGAAAGTCCAAAAGGGATACCGTGGCCCCTGGCAACATACAGGCAACTGAAGGAACACGGGTGGGTTTTAGTCAGTAAGAGTCTGACACGCCCTTCCGGTCCGCCCAGAGCGGGAGAAGTTATTTGATAATTTCCCAAACAAAAAAGTTTCGTATTATTTGGTACCTTGAATTGTTGCGATAATCGTGAAAACTTGTGATATGGAAGGTCTACTTGAGCTGGTGATGATAGCGAGTCAACTGTCCAATGATGGTGATAAAAGGACTTCTGGTCTGATGATGGATTTGATTTGCAGGCGGAGTACGTCAGCTAGACCTCGACGGATGGTCCTCTTGTGATGCGGGCTCGCACTCGGAAGTGGAGGCTAATCGTCGATCTCGGGCAGTAGGAGGTGTTCCGGGCTGACGCGGACTCACGTTCAACAGCGGAGGCTAACGACGATCACGTGGAATGCAGTAACGCGGGTTTAGGCTTTTGAGGAACCCAAGGCTCATCGTCAACCACTTACCGAAAGGACTACTAGGCCACGGTGCCAACAAATACTATGGTGCAGACGAATAGAAACGAATTTGCGACGCCTACACCGATCCCAGTACTCAACGATTTTTCCTGGGATCCCACTTCTGACACCAATTTATTAGGATGGCGCTCCGTGGGTCCTTTTTAATATAAAAACACTTTGTTTCTGCAACACTGAATTTATTTCTACTTGCACATCAAAAATTACAATTAGTCGGAAAAAAAATTATGGGATAAAATTTTATAAAGCACATTATAGCAAAATCAGCAATATTTGCGATTATATAAAATTTTGAATAACCGCACCGTAGATCGCGCAGTATCGTCCAATTATGTAACAGGAATAACGTAATATACCACTACATGATTAACCGAAATGAATTTTCTACAAATAGTATCGATAACGGTAAAAACACAATAAACTACTAAAGTCACACGTGGAGCAAAGAAAAGTAAAAACTAAATCACTGAGGACGAATCCCCAAAACCGTCAGGCTCGGTGGGACATCATCATATATCATATAAATCTTAGAGTATTTACAACAAAACTGGAGTGAATAAAAAATAATATCGCCTCTGCCCAACCCTTCTGAGTACTTGCGTCATGTTATATTGTGTTAAAAAATAAAATGTAACGAATAAATTTCAATATTTAGTTTTAATTCCGCCTTTATCTTCTAAATTATTTAATTTAACTTTTAAATTATTTGGCGGAATTAAAACAAAACTGTTGAAATTGCGTAACTTATTTTCATAATCCCGAGCCGGTTCGGTTGTTGGTTCGTTTGCTCCACTTAAATCAGAACCTATCCTAGAGCAAGTTATAGTGTCACATTGGATTTTATTAGAACATGTCGTGTCAAGCATAGTTCTACAGTGACAATGTTTACAAAATTGTTATTATTTGTTTTGTTTCATAGTTCTTCAGCAGTTATATACGAGCTCAATGGTATGTGTCGATAATTATGTAGATATTCTAAAATTTAGTTTACTTTCAAAGCGCGTTTAGCTGATTTTTTATTTATTTATTTAATCTTCAAAATAAACAAACTCTATACTCAAACTGTTCATTATTAGAATTTTTCGCACAGATCACAAAAAATAAGTAAACAAGTTAAATTTAATAATAATATATATTTAATAATTATTATATCTTAAATGCCTTTTCAAGCCTAAACCACTGAACCGACCGTTGTGGACGACAGATCCCTGGGACCTGTCAATAACATAGGCCACTTTTTATCATGGATATAAAAAATACAAAATTATATGAAATAGAAAAGACACGCAAACGAAGTCGCAGGCAATAGTTAATTTGCAAAATAAAATATTATTTTAAATTCGATTGCTTATCAAACAAGTTCTGCATTGTGTTGATAGTTATATTATATTGTAGTCCTGGATCTATTTAAATCTCTAGGAATCTTTTTTTTTAATTTTTGAAATAAAACAAAAAAGTTGACCGCAAGTATCCTAACCTAACGTTCATTTTTTTCGTGGTGAAAATTTTATGTGTGCGCCACAACTGAGGAGGACAGAGGGCTGGGGTGATCCGAGTGAACACTGACAATCAACAGTGCTGAATCTTTGTACTTTTATGTTGTGATTTTTTTTGTGTTTTTAGAAGATAGATCTGTTTCCTTTTGTCATTATTTTTGTTTAGTCGGACTCTTAACGACTTCCCTGCACGCGTAGCATGATGCTTTCTATTTCTACGAAGAATAGACACAGCTCTTTCTATACAAAGTGACATTTCGTTTCTCCATTTTTGACATCGCACCGTAGAAATCATTCTACAATCTGTCATTTTGTCTTTCATTTCTAACGATCTTTTTCTAGGTCCTTTTACATGTACAATAAACTGTCAAACCGTCAAAATCACTCTGACAACTGACAGTTGTCTAAGGTAGTGAAGACAATTTGATTTGTAATCACCATGCTAAAGATAGTAGAAAACTTTTTACTCTACGGCCACAAAGTATATACGGTTATCTACAAAATCATGATTTTACAGGAGAGCGTTTTGAACGCAAAACTGTGATAATTAATAGAAGAACAAAGCTATCTTCTCCTATTTTCCATAATTTAGTTAATAGGGCACTAGTGCCGGTTCTCTTTTCACAAATGCCTCTAAACTAGACTAAAAATCACCAAAATTTAGTTTAATCCTGTCAAACGACGTTCTGAAATAGACTAAAGTGACACAACTTAACTATATTTTAGTTTGACAGCAGATGGCACTGAATTATTAATTTAGTGAAAATGGTATTTTTGCTATTCTGAATTTGACGTTTTTCACCTAAAATTTTGATTCTCTAACTAAATCTGACTATTTCTAATCGGGATTAAAAAGGTGTGGAATAAAATATGAACTAAAATTCACACCAACACCAGTGCAAAAACAGTACTGTTTCTTTCTTTTTTAACCGACTTCCAAAAAGGAGGAGGTTATATGTTCGTCGCGTATGTTTTTTTTTTTTTTTTTATGTATGTCCACCGATTTCTCCGTCATTTGTGGACCGATTTGAAAATTCTTTTTTTGTTTGAAAGGGTATACTCCCAAATTGGTCCCATATAAATTTTATTAACTTTGCTTGGGTAGTTTTTGAGTTAGCTACAAAATACGTATTTTTTTCCCACTTAGTATGTAGATGATATGATAAGTTCCTGTCACAGGTAGCAGGTAGTGGTATTCGAATGTGTGTGGGGTAGGTACCACAACTAAAAAGTGAAAAATAAAAACTTTTTACAAAAAAAAAACAACCGACTTCCAAAGTTATTTTTCACTTTGTAGTGTTTTTTTTTGGAAGTCGGTTGTTTTTTTTTTGTAAAAAGTTTTTTTTTTTCTTTTGCTTATATCTCGAAAATTATGAAAATTTCGACCCCCTTTAAAAACCTTTAAACCCCTAAGACTCAACATATAGGTAATAATTTTTCTTATTTTCCATACAAAAAGTGAAAAATTCCATATAAATGCGTCGAGCCGTGCGGCTCTAAAAAAAATTAACAGGGTAGGACAAACAAGTACCACGTGGACTCGCGATTGTCAAATACGATTTTAGTTGTGTCAAAATTATATTTAGAGATTTTTTGTTGCAGAACAGCTTTAAGATTCCAAAATTAAGGAATTTTAGTGATAGTTTAGTTGTTCGGTGTACAAGACAATTGGCACCATTACCAAGGAAATGGTTAAATCCAATATAACTGTAATATTTTTTTCTTCCAAAATACGATACTTCAACACTTTGAGATTTTTTTTGTAGTTGACGTGACATAATTTCAATAAAAATTGAGAATCAAACAGAAAAAAAAATCCTATGACAAAACAAAGAATTCCGAGTCGAATTATGAAAAGAGTGAATTTCGTAAATAGTGCAGTTGAGTCTTTCTACTTTCCTGCCATCCTGTCTACACGGAACGTCATTTTTGTCTATTCTTCCGTCGACAAAACTCATTTCTACGGTGGTCATGCTACGCGACTAAGGCCCCGTCCCAATCACCATGGCGCCGTGCCGTTGTACGGTGCGCCGCGCCGTGGTGATGGGAACGGGCCCTAACATGTTACTACCATGAGTTAGAAATCGGAATCCATAAACGGGATTCAGGCCTGTTTCAGAAGAGATGGTCGAAAGAAAGAAACACGTAAACAAAAAAAGAACACAGACACAAAAAAAAAACCGACCAAATGCGTGTCAGGCCACGCACAATGAAGGGTTCTGTAGTTGAGATAAATGTATCCCAAGAACAAACTTAACATTGTAGTTGAAACACAAGACATGTTCACCCATACATTCCAACTGCTAATGTAAGTTTGTACGCACAATATTGAGATATTTACCATGTAATTTTAAGACCATAGACTTATATTGGTTTTCCTGTAATCTATAAGTGAAGAACCATTCAAACTAAATTTTAAAAAATAGGCTCAGTAGTTTCGGAGATAAGGTGTTATGTAATGGTGAATGTTCATCTATTTTCTTAAATATCTTTAAAATTATTTACTGATTAAAAAAAAAAATTGCGTTCCTCACAACAAGCCCTTTCATTTGATTATATCACATGATACAGTTTGCAAAACTTTTTAATTTTTGTATCCAATTTGCCCCCGAAAAGTGACCCCCATATTCAAAATTTATTTACTTAGGGTGCATGTACAAACATCTCCATTAAGTAGTTACCTCCCCAAAAGACGTGTGCGTTCAAATCCGTGATAGGCCCTAGTTACTTTTAGTATTTTGCAAAAACATTTTATTTCAATAATGTATTATTTTAGGGAATAGGGTTTACATAAAACATTTACGTAAAATTATTCTACGTCTAAGTAGACCGGAGGTTTCAAGACCACTTGCCGTGCATAAGATTGGAGGTTCAAATCCTAGGCACGAAATCTGCTTATTGGTCATGTATTATTTATTTTTTAATATACCTAAAGTATTTTTCTATTTTGTTTTAGTAATATTTCTTAAGAATTTAAAAATCAAGAAAAATAAAATACTTTAATAATCATTTAATAAAAATTATTATTGCTATTATTTTACAAAACTTTTATCTTATTTTACTACAAAGATTTATATTTTACAATTGGATTTGATAATTTACAGTTATCATAATATACATAATTTTGCTAACTGACACAAACGGGTCCCTAGACAAGTGACATCCTATTAACGGAATCGATAAAATAGGAAGTGCTAGAAATAAACAATGCAACACGAGTGATCCTATAGGGTTCCGTTTTTTCATTCGGACGTACGGTACCCTAAAAAGAACAAGTTGGGGACGTAATCCACCTGGCGGCCGCAATGCGTGTTGGTGGATATAAGATACAAGTTTTCGATTTTTTTGTGTTGAATCATAGGCCTATTTCCGTAATTACCTTCTTAATAGTTGGTAATTAACGCTGTATAATTACAGTGTTGAAAGAGCCTCCCACAAGGTTGACCGATGACCTTATGAATGCCGCAAAAATTCGCTGGATGCAGGAAGCACAGAACCGATCGAAGTGGTGGTGCTTGGGTGACGTCTTTCGGCTGAAATGATGATGATGATACTGGGTGGCAGGGACTACGACGCGAAAATTATTACCATGGATTCAGTACATGATTCTGAACCTGAATTTTTCGTTTGTTATAGAAAAAAATCTGCTGTTTAATAGAAAATGCAATACCTGCGCGGTCAAAATGTATGGAACGGCAGCTTTTTTTTAATAACCGACGAAAAATTTCAACGCAGAAATCCACAGTAACAGTTTTCGCGTCAATGTCTCTGCCACCTTGTTTAATCATGATTTCAGGACATGATTCTAGACCTCCTAGCGTAGATTTTTTTTGTCGGTTATAATTAATAATAATCTGCTGTTTCATAGAAAAGCGCAATACCTACGCGGTAAAAATGTATGGAACAGCAATTTTTTTTAAAATAACCGATGAAATATTCAACGCAGGGGTTCACAATCATGAACTGAATCCATGGTAATAGGTTGCTCGATGTATGCATCCTGTATATTTACAATATTTATTTACACACGCCAATTCCTCATAAACTTTTGCACGTTTTAATTGTATTTAGGAATAACGGCTTCAGTACTGAAATTTGAAAAGAACCAAGGATTGAAAGAGTCTCGGTTCATTTCCAAAAGAGTGTGTAGAATTCTCGAAGTACCTAAAACGTTGCGATTGTGATGTGACTGAAGTTATTATCACATATCATCAAGCCTGTATTCCCCGAAGGGTTAGGCAGAGATGCATAGCACACCCTTTCTATGGTTAGAAATGTTTAAGTCCCAGGAAATGTCCAAGTCACAGTATGAGTTAGGTACCAATCAGTGAACTATTATTTAATTTTAAATATGCTTATAAATGTGTCATAAATAAAATTAAAATCCAGGCAATTAACAACTTGGGCACGCCACAGTTGCAGCGATAAGACCCCTCTTTGAGGAGTGGCTTGAGAGGCGCCAAGGCGCCCTCACCTTCCGCCTAACGCAGATCCTCACCGGACACGGCTGCTTCGGGAGGTTCCTGTTAAGGCGGGAGGAAACGCCCGGGTGTCACCATTGTGTGGATCGCCCGGAGGTCACGGTGGAGCATACGGTGGAGGTCTGCCCGGCTTGGGCGGGGCATCGCTGTGTCCTCGTGGAGGCGATCGGCTGCGGTGATCTCTCGCGTCCGGCCCTGGTTCAGGCCATGGTACGAAGCGAGAGGAAATGGCAGGCCGTCACCTCCTTCTGCGAAGCGGTAATGCTCGCAAAGGAGGAGGCGGAACGCGTGAGGGAGAGGCAAATTTCGCGCCCTCACGCCCCTAACCGCCGCAGGAGGAGACGCCCGGGCCGGGAATTGCGAGCCGATTTCCAGCCACCGTAGGCGCGGGCTTGCGGACGGTGAGCAATGGGTAGCTCGCCGTCCGGTAAGGACCAAGCCCGGGTCGACGGCGCGTTGTGTTCCACGTCCATAAACAACACAACATAAACGGAAGTCAGTGGCTTCCGAAATTTATGTTATTTTTCACTTTGTAGTGTTTTTTTGGAAGTCAGTTGTTTTTTTTTTTGTAAAATTGTTTTTATTTCTCGCTTTTTAGTGGGTCAGTTTAAAATTTATCTAAGTTACAATAGCCTAATGTCAACTGCTCATCACCTTTCATAAAATATTGCTTTTCCCGATGCAGGGACGTTAATCTTTGAGGAATTCTCCTAGTACTTTACTATCAGCTCCACTTCTCCATATGCATTGTAACGAGCATAAATTATTTGGCAACCATATTAAAGTAATCGAATCGCAACCCGTGGAATAATTAGTATTGACTATTGAGAAGTGGCCATCTGTGGTCTTCATCATCAGTTCCACTTCACCAAATGATGCTTTTCAAGAGCAACTGCACGAGTATGATAAAAAATACCCAAATTGCTATAGGTGTGCTCATAATATTTGAAGAGCTGCCTCGATTTCTCTGGGATGCCCTTGGAATATCTCCTTTCCAACAAAAAAAGAATCATCAAAATCGGTTCATAAACGACGAAGTTATCCGCGAACACACATTAAAAAAATAATACGGTCGAATTGAGAAACGTCCTTTTTTTGAAGTCGATTAAAAAAAAACAAAATTGCTTCACAACATAAAAGTACACACGGCTACATATCAAGCTATACATTTCCAGTTTATACTGATCTCGCATTTCCGTACAAAGCAAAGTCAGCTTATACTGGAACCGTATAGCTTGATGTGTAGCCGTGTGTACAAAGAATAAGCACTGTGCTGATTGTCAGTGTTCACTCGGATCACCCCAGCCGGGCAGCCCTCCGTCCGGGGAGGACGGACGGGGAGTTGTGGCGCACACATAAAAATTTCGTCACGAAAAAAGAAAGGATAGCACTTGTATATTTACGAACCTTTTTGTTTTATTCCAAAAATATAAAACCAGATTGCCAGAGATAAACATAACTGGCGAAATGTGGGTGTCCTATTGGTACACCTCTGCCTAATCCTCCGGGGATTACAGGCGTGATGTTATGTTATGTTATTGCCAGAGATTTAAATAGATCTAAGATTAGAATCTAATAGAATAATTACTTACAATACTAATACCACTAATAATAGAACTTGTTTAATTAGCAATCGAATTAAAAGTAATATATTTTGTAAACTAGTTTCTGCCCGCGACTTCGTCCCCGTGGAAGTCGTAAGATACCACAATATACTACAATAACCGCCACATTTTAAAAAAACATCCCTGTATGCTACATACGTTTGTATTTTGGTATCAGCAGCCAAAATATGCAGAGAGTTAGGACTGGTGATGCGGAAGCAAGCGACGTACAGTTGTCCGTGTGAGAAGCAGCTTGTCCTGAGGTCGTTAAAAGTAATATTTTATTTTGTAATTTTTTTTTGTGCGTTTAAAACTAAAGTAAAATCTAACCTTTGTTCAAAGGCAAGGTATTGTATCAACGACTACATAAATGATAAGAATAGTTGGTCGCTGTGATTAACTCAAGACAATACTTATGTTCTTTCTCCAGAATTAGTTTACTTGGACAGTTACATAATTGTTTATTTTATTTGAACTTATAAGTCTGTTTACGTTTAGTTTTTATTTCTGCTTGAGTATAGTTCTCGATGTTTTTGGTTGGTATATTGGCGTGTGCTAGCTGACATATGGCCAATAATTTATCATTTAAATTATGTTTTGTGTAAATTATTTTGCATACTATTGTATAGAATTATTTTTTTCTAACTTGAACAGACAGCTGTGCTGCTGGGGAGTTTGTTGCGCCACTTCTTCTTCCCAGCGAAAGGCACTAGGAAGTGGTGAAGGGTGGGCGTTTTTGGGGGACTGTCTTATGTACGAGAATTTTGACGTTCGAAAAGTGCTGATTCTCAGCCTAATTTGAATAAATGACTTTTGAATTTTGAATTGAATTTTGAATTTTGTAAATTTGCCAGTTACTTCGTCTGTGTGTATTTCGTATTTCATGATTTATACAATTAATATCCATGATGAAATGTGCCTTATGTCATTCTCCAGGTCCCAGGGTACCTACCAGTCTTTCACAGCGATCGGTTCAGTGGTTTAGGCTTGAAAAGGTAACAGACAGGTCTGCCTTACCATCTATATCTATGGTAACTTCAATAAAAGATTTAAATCTTCTGCTTTCAATAAACATTTTGACATTTCTTTCATTAATAAAATCATAAAAATACGATTTCGAGACAATCATCGGCCCAGCAAACATATCAGTTGGAGAATTCTTTATTGGATTGTCTACATGAAGCTTTTATGTGAAAGAGAACTGAGAAAAAACTACAAGACTAAACTTTTTACAAAATAATTTCGAAAAGAATCAACCGACTTTCAAAAAAACACTACAAAGCGAAAAATAACTTTAATTTCGGTACCTAGTCGGTGTCTTTGGTTTTGAATTTTCGTTTTTTTCGGTACCTACCCCACACAAATTCAAATACCACTACCTGCTATGTAAATAACAGTGACAGGAACTTAAGATATCATCCATATACTAACTGGGAAAAAAATACTATTGAACCCAACTCAAACACTATCCAAGCAGAGTTAATAAAATTTATATGGGACCACACGGGAAACACTAAATTTCAAATAAAAAAAGAATCATCAAACTCGGTTCACCCAGTCGAAAGTTCTGAGGTAACAAACATAAAAAAATACAGTCGAATTGAGAACCTCCTCCATTTTTTGAAGTCGGTTAAATATAAAATGAAATAGCCTATATTTACTACTACTTATCCAAACTTAACTTAGTCAATCTAGTTTATAACAATATAGGTATGTAAGATAAGATAATATTTATTTTGTAAAACATGAGAAGATTACATGTATAATTTATGTATGTATACATAAGTTAATTTATTTTAGTACAAGTCGCCATTGTGGCGTAGGCCTATCCTCAGCGTTGACACATCTACCGACTTTGTGGTAGATCTACCTATTTCACCTCCCATCTACCTATCTACCAACTTCGGCCTCAAATCTACCTATTTTTCAAAATTTGAAAATATTACGATTGAAAACATTTTCTAGGAAGACACAATTTGAGCCATGCATGCGTCTTATACTTGTAATGGAACGTTAGCGTCTCGTCGAATATATCGTGATCCGACGAGACGGTACCTAACGTTCTATTTACATTGCCAAGTAAATGCTTGACCGAGAATGGAGGACATTAAAAACACGACACTCCCATTCTCAGAAGACGCGGACCCCGCGCCAGAAATCTTCTTTAAGCATGTCGCATCTATTAAAAAAGGAGATCACTCTCCAATGTTCCCTCTGATTTGTGGATTTGTGAGACATTTACTTGCACTTCCACATAGCAGTGCTAATGTTGAGAGACTGTTCTCATCTGTTAATAATATGAAGACATGGCAGAGAAACCGACTGTGCACTGAAACACTAGAGGGTTTGCTGCATACTAGAAGGTTTATTGCAAAATATTAAAACCCAAGTTCAGAACACTTCATGTTGTATAATAAAAATATGTACAAACATCACCAATAAAAGAATAAAACCTCTTAAGAACAGAAAACCTTTTTATTTACTCGAATGATTAATTCCGAAAATGTACTGAACAGGAAAAAACAAATGGCGGTAGATCTATCAATTTTTCATTTCAAATCTACCTATTTCTACCTATTTTTGACATGCCATCTACCGATTTTCTAAAATCAGGTGTGACAACACTGCCTTTCCTAAACCTTTAGGACATACATCTCTTTCCCGCGCCTCTCGCATCCATAATGAAGGATACATAGCATATTTATTATCTTGTTTTATTTTTTATTAGCTTTTATGCTAATAACGCGGAAAATCTTACTTAATGAACAACTTTGAACAGAAATACTAGCTCCTTATCATGATTTTATTGCAAAAAAACATTATTATAAATGTTAATTTTTTTTCTTTATTATCTAAGTGCCCAGAATCAGTCATAACTTCATCACAAAATGGGTCGTAAAAATAATGATATAATCTATTCACAAATGTCGCAAGGTGACAGGTCGACAACTATTTACCTCGTAAATTTTAACATGTACTTACCTAAACTAAACAGAAGTAGTGTAGGTACTCGCGTAACACCTTTTCGCATGCATAGCATGTTTTGTACGCGAAAATAAGGAAAGGCTAGGAAAGAAAGCTGTTATAAAACTTCCCTGGAACATCTTAACGACTTAGTGTCGACATTACCCACAAAAGATCCACAAACGTGAAAGACACAGTACAACTACAATATTTTCTAAGTCTATAGCGTTCCTCATCTTATAATGTTAAAACATTTAAATTAATTAGTTGATACATCTTAATTACATATTGGTTTATGATAGAATAAAAACCTCAACTACAGGTTGCGGCGCGGAAACTTGCTGATTTGTATTTCGCGCCAAGCGTAGAGGTGGGGTCGGGAAATGGCGGGAAGCGTCTCATTCGAAATACGAAATTATGAATTTTTGTTACCAGCATATATTGTAGTGGTGTACTATGCCAAATCGAATGCCAAATAATCGAATATCAATTCATCGACCTCTATAAATCGAACATCTAAATACTCGAACGTTCTTAAAATCGAATGGTTAATAAATCGAACATTCAATATATCGTACACTCAATACATCGAGTGTTCAAAATATCGAATGTTTGTTTGATCGAGCGTTCAACGCATCGCATATTCATTCTATCGAAATATCAATAATCTGAATACTTTTTAAATAGAACTAGCTTTTGCCCGCGGCTTCGCCCGCATGGATGTCGGAAAATATCCCACAGGAACACGCTACCGGATTTCAGAGTATCCTATGTCCTAACCCAGCTTATGGCCTATCCGTATGCATTTTATCTAAAAAAACTTTTTTCAATTTCAATGTTTCAATTTGAGTACAGAACCCTAAAACAGATTTATTCATCTGCCTGTTACCTTTTCATGCCGTAACGGCTGAACATATTTAGATAAAATACATACGGATAGGCCATAAGCTGCGTTAGGACATAGGATACTCTGAATCATTGAGGCTGCGGCCAGCCCGCCGGTTGAACGCGTCTCAGAGGTTCATGGCAATTCGGCTGGCCCGAGGATACCGCACGGTCTCCTGCGAGGCGGCGAGCCTCCTTGCCGGATTACCGCCATAGGATCTGGAGGCAAAGGTCCTCGCGCACATCTAGGAGTGGCGCGAGGAGGCGAAAGGCCGGGGCTGTGTCTCTCCGTCATGGAGAGTGCGATTGTCGCAACCCAGCGCTGGGCACGTCACAATTGCGGCGATAAGACCCTTCCTTGAGGAGTGGCTAGAAAGGCGCCACGGCGTCCTCACCTTCCGCCTGACGCAGGCCCTCACCGGACACGGCTGTTTCGGGAGGTTCCTGTTCAGGATAAAGCGGGAGGAAACGCCCGGGTGTCACCATTGTGTGGATCGCCCGGAGGACACGGTGGAGCATACGGTGGAGGTCTGCCCGGCTTGGGCGGGGCATCGCCCTGTCCTCGTGGAGGCGATCGGTGGCGGTGATCTCTCGCGTCCAGCCCTAATTCGGGCCATGGTACGGAGCGAGAGGAAATGGGAGGCCGTCACCTCCTTCTGCGAAGCAGTAATGCTCGCGAAGGAGGAGGTGGAACGCGTGCGGGAGAGGCAAAATTCGCGCTTCCGGCCACCGTAGGCGCGGGCTTGCGGACGGTGAGCAATGGGTAGCTCGCTGTCCAATAAGGACCAGGCCCAGGTCAATGGGGCGTTGTGTTCCACGCGCGCCTCAAAAGAGATGTCAACAGAATTGACGGGGTCCGGTAGGGCCGATGCCTGCCGGGGTTGCGAATAAAACCGAAAGGGAAATCGTGGCCCCCGGCAACATGGCAACTGAAGGAACACGGGTAGGTTTTAGTCAGTAAGAGTCTGACACGCCCTCCCGCTCCACCCAGAGCGGGAGAAGTAGATAATTAACATAACCAAAAAAAGGATACTCTGAATTCCGGTAGCGTGTTCCTGTGGGATATTTTCCGACATCCACGCGGGCGAAGCTGCGGGCAAAAGCTAGTTCTATGTAAAAAGTATTCAGTAGGTATATTGATATTTCGATAGAATGAATACGCGATGCGTTGAACGCTTGATCAAACAAACATTCGATATTTTGAACACTCGATGTATTGAGTGTACGATATATTGAATGTTCGATTTAGTAACCATTCGATTTTAAGAACGTTCGAGTATTTAGATGTTCGATTTATAGTTGACGATGAATTGATATTCGATTATTTGGCATTCGATTTGGCATAGTACACCCAGTTCCATAGATAATACGCGTCAGTTCGCGATATTAAAAAGTACTCTATGGTTCGCGCCATCGCGATCAACGAGCAGCGCGCGTTCGCCGTCGAATGAGTCGAGTGTCTTACTTTATTAATGGCCGCCAGAGCGCCTCATCTCTTTCTCCCGCTAGCCCGATTTGGCTCCTTGTGACTTTTTTATGGGGTTATTTGAAATCAATTGTTTACAATGATCGCCCAAGGATCCTTACCTCACCTGAAAAACAATGTATGCCAAGCCGTCGCCAACATACCCGTCGATATGCTTAGAAGAGTTGAACGAAACTTCAGAAATCGGGTAACTCAATGCATTGACAATGAGGGCCGTCATTTGACCGATGTCATCTTCAAAAGTATTTAATTTAAAAAATAAATGTTGTAAATGTTTTTTACAATTAATTAAAATCTGAATGACATCTCAACAATTTGTTTTTTTAATGGCCTTTTCAAATCCGCAAACTTCCGCGCCACACTTTGCACATAGTTACAAAGAAATCACAAGAAGGTTCATAATAAAAAAAATATTCTCAGAAAACCAATACACCTTTAGGATTCTTGTTACGTCGTATAAAACAGAATTGACAGAAGAATAACCTTTAGGAACCATACTAACAATGTTAATACTGATTATAATTTATAACCAACACTGGCCCGTTTCACAACCTCCTGAAAATTGACCGTGAACTTATCTAGCAGAAAATTCACTGCAAATTATATTCCATTTGGATATGGCTGTTGTTGTAGTTAGCGAACAAGAGGACGTTACTGCCCGTCACCTACTGTACTTAGGTACAGTAGTACCAAAAATATGACCATAGAATTCAATAGTATTACTAAGTTACGACTAAGTAAACTTTTACGACAGCCACGGGAGCAGAAGGTGTGACCTACAATTTAAGTTAAAGTTTGTTGAAATTTGAATCTACCACACTGACGAACATTGTGATGAAGTTATTCATGCTTTATGTCTCCAAGATCAATAAACGTAGACAAAGCAAAAGGAGTATGTAGGGATCGTAGCAAGAGGCAAATTATAGTTTTTACTTATTTATGTATGTTATCACTTTTAAAGATTTAATTGGATTTATTATTTTTATTAACTATTTTAACATTAACAAATCCATATTTACAGCATTTTCTTCATTTTGTAGATGCGGACTACGCTCTCATGCCTCCGATGTTCCAATTGGACGACTACGACGAATGTCTCCAAGATCCTGAGGGGCTGTACTGCACTGTTGAATTAGCCATGGTCTCAGATAAGCCTAGCCCGCTTTTGACCATGATGCAGGTAGGTTTTTGGCTACCTCTATCATCTTTGCAAACTCTAGGAACTTCATCATCATCATACCACCACCACCACCTATTTTTCTTTCCTGCTTTTCAATCATATTTTCAGCCGAAAGACGTGCACTGCTGGACATAGGCCTCCCTCAAGCTTCGCCACAACGACCAGTCCTGTGATTCTCGATTCCAGCGGATTCCTGTGACATTCTCCATTATTTATTATGATTTGCTCAAATATATTGTTTGGCTAAACCTATTTTAAGCGAAAATTTTAACCTGAATGGGATAAAATAATCGTACGTAATATTCAGCTTATTGTTTGTAAGAATTAATTATGTGTATATTATACAATTAAGCGTAGACCAAGTTAAAGTATAAGCACTCAAAAGTTTTGATCTCGACCTCTAAGCTTAAGAGGTAATTGCATTGCTATAAACAATGTGTTTACTTCCTTGAGAATTTCACATTATGGAAGTATACACAATAAGCGTATTTAGTAAACAATATATTTGCACGCATAATGTTTAGGTAATAATCTTATGACAAAGTACGCCAAAGTAAAAATATTTGCTGTATATGCCAACCTAGCTATATTAACGTTCCCATTTGAGATAATCTACATTTCTGCGTATTTTTATGTATGTTTTTTACAGGAATATTCTGCACATTTCCCTACACACTACAATCATACGCTTGTACGTCGCGGTATATGCATCACTCAAACATGCAAAAAGTTCTACGACGCTTCAGAAGGTGACCTAGGATCGGCCCTTGAGGCATGCGCCAACGAAACCTTTTATAACAGTTACAAGCTAAAAGCGAGAGTGGCAAATGACTTTGATTGTTCCAAACGAGAAAAGAACCAGCCAATAGATTATTTGGATATAGCTGTGGGTGTAGTCTGCGTCGCAATATTGGTCACAAACATTGTCGCAAGCATTTACGGTTACTTTTTTCCAAGAGGAAAAGATTGTGGAGGTTTGTTTTTTTTTGTAGATGTTATATTTAATTTCCTATATAAGTCCGTTAACATTCGCAATCCAACTTTGATTTCCTATCCCTTAAGTATAGCACTCAGGATGGTTTTGGCCATCCTCTGGTAACAGGACACAAAATGCCCGAAGCTTTGCCCAATTCCTTATCTTTACTTTTATTTTAAATACCTACCTCAATTCTCAAGTCATCATAATTTTCAGGTCTCAGGTTTCTGTACTGCTTCTCAATATTTCATAATTGGGACAAACTGATGGCACCTCCAGCAGATGGTAGAGAACCTCGTCTGCAAGTATTGAGAGGACTTCATGGTATCAGGTACTGTTTATCAACATCATTAACTGTATCTATATCTGTCATGTAACCGCGTTGTTCTTCTAAACTATGCAACGGATTCTGATACGGATTTCATCATCATTTAGAAAATTTATTTCAAAAGATTTGTGTATAATAGTATAATATTAAACTTACTTGTAACAATGAAATCTCGATGTTTTGTGAAGTCTTAAAAATCGTGCGAAGCAGGGCGGATCGCTATAGAAGTATACTTTGCTTGTCTACCTATGGCGAAATATGTATTTCGTCTGAGTATTACGAAACAACTGTACTATACTGCGAACTTGCGAAATATTAGCACGAAAATACAAAAAATCCATTTTGTAATCAATTTTATTTATTTGTTGCAGGACTTTGAATATGCTGCTCGTCATTGCGGGACATTCAATTACAATCTGTGTTTTTTCTATTGAAAACTCTGAGTTTGTAGAAAACGTAAGTTATACTTAACCAAATATCTGAAAGAATTTAATAAATTCGAAGACCTTTTCACTGAGCATTTTTTTTTACTTTGGATTAACAACAAAATAGATGTTTAGGTACACTTGACAATTCTTAAATACAATATACAATCTAACACTAAAATATATAAATATGTATATTATGTACAAGTATTTAGAAGACAAAATAAATTTAAATCATAATAAAGGGTAGAGCTCATTGGGCATTAAAAAAATTATATAATCGAGAAAAGCCTTTGTTTTTCAAATAATTGCCTGATTCATGTAGTGATGAAAATGTGTTTTTAATTCCAGATGTTCATTGCTGACCCTATACACATATTATTGAATGGGACAGTGATAATGCAGACATTCCTGTTGATCTCGTCCTTTCTACTAGTGTATATTTGGCTGATATATTCAGAGAAATATGAACCTTCGTGGAAGATGCTACCAAAGCAATTCATGATGAGATGGTTAAGGTGAGCTATTTGTCTATATTGTAGTACTATGCCATATTTTAGGCCATTTTTACACACGCCATTTTTCCATACGCCATTTTTACATACCTGAATTTTTTCATCATATTAATCAGTTTGAGACTATTGCTGTGATAATGTTGAAACCAGGGTTGTAACAGATGTCGTATAACGGGTGAGGATGCGGATGAGGATATCGAGATAATCGGGTTTGAGGATGCGGATGAGGATACTGATATTAGAAAATTTCTTATTGAGGATGCGGATGAGGGTGCGGATGCAGATGTCGTATGAAAAATAGCCCTTGTATTGATACGTGACACCATAATTATGCCACTACTGTCATGTGTTTAAAACTAAAGTAAAATCCAACCTTTGTTCAAAGGCATACTATTGTATCAACGACTACATAAATGATAAGAATAGTTGATCGCTGTGATTAACTCAAGATAATACTTATGTTCTTTCTCCTGAATTAGTTTACCTACTGACAGTTATATAACTGTTTATTTTATTTGAATTTATAAGTAAATTTTTATTTTTTATGAGTCAGTTTATTTTATTTTATTGTTGACTTAATCTACTCATTACAATGTTTTGTTATGAGTTGTATTGCAATTTGTGGTTAGCTAACGACCTCGACAGCTGATCTTTTTTTTTTTTGCCTGAGCAGCTGGCAGCAAGTTCGTCATGTTCCCTTAGATGTCAATGCTTGCGATAGCGTCGGGGGTCGGGTTGTCTCCTTCCCTCAAATATGGCGAGGGGAGTAATGGCTGATCTTTGCGATAACCTCGTGAACGGGTGCTGCTTGTGGTGACTGGTCGTCTTGCTGATCATGGTTTTGTCATTGTAACTAGTAATTAACTGTTTATTTATTTTTACCTCGATGGTCCTAGTTTATCATTTATAACTTCCAATTACAGCTTTAAATAGCTTTATGTAAGCGGGCACGCCCTTTATGCCTGGAGGCTTTTATTTAGATATTTGGTTCTGTTTACGTTTTATTTCTGCTTGAGTATAGTTCTCGATGTTTTTGGTTGGTATATTGGCGTGTGCTAGCTGACATATGGCCAATAATTTATCATTTAAATTATGTTTTGTGTTGCGTAATGTAAATTATTTTGCATACTATTGTATAGAATCATTTTTTTTCTAACTTGAACAGACAGCTGTGCTGCTGGGGAGTTTGTTGCGCCACTTCTTCTTTCCAGCAAAAGGCACTAGGAAGTGGTGAAGTGTGGGTGTTTTGGGGGACTGTCTTATGTAATTTTGACGTTCGAAAAGTGCTGATTCTCAGCATAATTTGAATAAATGACTTTTTAATTTTGAATTTTATCTTCTGTCATAGGACAGAGACACTGCGAATACAGGCAATAGGAACGCGTCACTCACACTCCGACCCGCACATTTAGCTCGGAGTGAGTTTAAAAAAAAACACTATTTGCGTGAACAACGTAGGCAGGGTCAAATCCTCATAGAAATTAAGAGGATACGGATTAGGATGCGGAGCTTTTAAAATCAAAACTTGAGGACGCAGATGTTTTGTCAATATCAAAATGTACGCGGATGCTCCGCAGTTGCGGATGCGGATACGGATATCCGTTACATCCCTGGTTGAAACATTTTCACAGCAACAGTCTAGCCTAGCCTAGGTCTACACGGACAGAGTTACTTCTTGTGTATTGAAATCCTTGTTTCTAATTTACTTTATTTCCACTTAAACAAATATCAACCTTAAATCAGTGAAAATTAATTTGATTTCAGAATGACTAGTACTGTTCAGATAGTAAAAAAAGTTAATTGTAGCGCAAACTGAACTATGTGGGTATTAAAATGATTTTTCTGTTTGGAAAATAAATTGCGAATACATCCTGCGTTGTAATTTGTATCACTTAATTGAGAATTCGGAAGATGAATATGTAATAAATGTTAACAATAAATTGTTGTTGTAGATTAACTCCATCGTACGCCGTTATCTTAGCTTTGACAGCAACTTGGTTCGGGAGACTCACATCAGGACCTTATTGGAAGGTAAGCTTTTTTTATATATATTTTTTTTCTTACCAGTATTTTAACAGAATATAATATTACTAGCCACACGCCGCTGGTTTGTACGGTTTTTACGACTTGACAAAATATTAATTGTGTGTGTGTGTGTGTGAGGGTGTGTTTATATGTGTGTGTTTTTTTGTGTGTGTTTTAATTAATATATTTTATATCTTTATATATTAAATATGTTATCACAAAGAGGTAAAATTGTGAGTTTGTATGTAGGGGGTAATCTTCGGAACTACTGATCCAATTCTAAGAATTCTTTCACTAATGTGAAGCTACAGCATTGCCGAGTGTCATTGGACATTTTTATGTTATAACAAAAAAATGTACGTGGACGAAGTCATGGGCAGAAGCTAGTTACACAAAACCTTCCGGATAAAATCTCTAAATAATGGTAAAGACCGCATCCGTTACGAAGTTTAGAAGAACAACGCGGTCACAGACAGGAAAAGGGACTTTAATTTATAAATATGTGTAGATATAGTATTATGTAAAATATCAGGGTCTACCTTCTATGGTAGAACTTTTTATGTCATAATATTATTTTGCAAAACAATGGATAGCATAATCTTCATTTCGCAGAAAATTGTTTGGCATACACTCATTTAGCCTTCCTACATTAAAAACTCATAATTTTGTAAGTCAGAATCATCTTTTGGCATAAATTTAATATCCATAATAATTAAAAAGTAGAATCATCATATTGCAGAAAGTTCATACAAACATGCAAACAAGCAAAACAATGACTGAAAACAAACAATGAAAACATTTCTGCGAGCAATTTGGAAGGGCGCTCGCGGTCACAGTTCTAACCTAACCTATTTCACCTAGTTCAATATGACGAATCATACAATCTTCGCCGGCATATTAACTTTTTAAGACAATATTTTAATTTTAATTTAAGGTTAAAAACGCTATTTTATAGAAATGGCAACATGCCTAATAAAATAATTCTAAATAAAATTCTGCCATCTTCATAGTATGCCAAGTGAAATTTTACCAAATAATTGTCGGTCTAAATAAACGTTATGCTAAACGAAATTATGCGGAATTTTAACTTTGCCAAAGGTAATTATGCCAAATAAAATTCTGCCATCTTAAAAGTATGCCATTGTAAATTCGGACATATTAACATTCGACTAAATGATTTGTATGCCATAAAAATAATCGCGTAAAGAAGATTATGCCAAGTGTGTTATGCCAAATAAGTTTCAGAGTATCAGATTCTGCCAAATAGAGGGAACGCAAAATATCATTAAGCATTGAAAAAGCTTTTGAAACCTTGAACAAGTCACTTCGAACCTCAGACTAAATAAAAAACTAAGACATACTTGTAGGTAGCACTGCGAACAATACAGTGAAGAATGCCAAAACTACACCTCCGCTCGGGGCATACACGCTCGCCAGCTCACATTTACAACCTACAATCAAACTACACTTCACTAAGTGCACACATGTTTACGAAACTGGCTTCACATCATTGTGAACAACGCTGTGTCTTGGTTTGTTATTTGGTCTGAGCTTCGAACACATAATTTTATCTAAAAACTTTCGTGTTCTGCTCTTGTTTCATAAGTCATAAGTCATTTATTTCATAACAAAATACATTGTGTTGAAAATATTACAGTGATGATAAATAAAATAATAAAAAGCATAAACATTACCATTCATATTTAAAATTGATTACGCATTTAAAATATATCAATTTCACTAATAAATAATTTTATATCAATAATTCAGCAACAATAAATTAAATAATCAACAACATTCCATTTAAAAATTTAAAAATTCAAATTTTTCTTCAAGACTTAAATTTCTTTACAGCAAGCAGTTGGCAACGAATTAAGTGATTGTCGCCGTGACTGGTGGAAGCATCTCCTCTACATCAACAATTACTCTGATACGTCCGAATCTGAATGTATGATACAGTCCTGGTAAGTATATTTTAAGTAAAATGATGCACATGCTGAAAAAATTGCTTATCCCCATTTATATAAATGGTTTAGCAAAACTTATTTACAAGGCAGATGTAAGTGGAAACGCCCTAGAAAGATATGTACTGACCTTATTGATGAGGTTCTTAAGAAAGGTCAGATGCGTAGTACTCGATCCAGCGTGCATATATAACCAGCACCCTCAATTGCGTAACACACTTTTAATCACAATCTGAATGATTTTGAAGGATGTCTGCTCAGCAACGTAAATTAAGCAATAAATGTTGTTGAACTATCAAAATGAAAGCCATTGCTACTGTATTACCCCGCACATGTATAATCGTAAACGAAACAAAAGGAGTATGTTAGGATCGTAGCAGGTGACATTCTGTAGTTTTTGCCTACCCCATGGGGAATAAGCTTGACTTTATGTATGTATGTAATAAATTTTCAAAAAATAAAAACCTTCTTTTTCCTCCAGGTATCTAGCAGCGGACACCCAGCTCTACTACATGGCCGCCACGGTCTTCGTCCTGTGCAGAACATCTCGCAGTAGGAAGGTGGTACTGAGCCTTCTCTTCGCCCTGGGAGTGATCGTTCCCACACTGCACACTTACTACGAAAACCTGGACGGTGTTCTCATGATTTTTCCTGAGTAAGTTGCATCAGAATAATCAGCCTATAATTCCCACTGCTGGAACACAGGCCTCTTCTCTAAGAGGGAGTAGGCTGTAATCCACCACGTGGGCCCATTTGGAATTGGTGGGTGTCAAATGTCGTCGAATTTTTAGTTCTACGACATTTCGGTTTCTCACGATGTTTTCTTCACTCGTAAGTTGCGATCATTTTCTCTTGGTCATCACTGCGCTAGAAAGTTGGTAATAATAACACGAAGCAGCAATTGAGCCACTGGATTTATAAAAAGCTTTTGACTCAACTAAGTATCCTCTAGTTATGTTGTATGTACAAAAAAACAGGATAAACGAGATCAGAAATACGCCAAATAATCATCAAAGTAGCTGTGCCCGCGGCTGTGCTCATGTGACTGTCTATTCTTGGAGCATGAAGTCATAGTATATTGATAGTTATTATTATAACAAAGAGCCCGTATTGTCCCAATACGGGGCAAAGGATTCTTTAATCTCTTTTCACTTCTCTTGATGTTAGGCGACTAAGTAGTCTTTATTGAAGCAGCCTAGCTTATTATAGTTAATTATATATTTATAATTTCAGGTTCGCATTAGTTATGTGTAAGAACTCTCCAACTTTCGACAAGATCTATAAGAGAGGGCACACCAACCTGATTGGTTACATCGTCGGCATGGCAATGGGATACTGGGTCTATGAGTGGCAGAAAGCTGGTGGTGATCTGAAAGCCATCCGGGTAACTAAATTATTTTTAAATATGTTTCTACACTATGGACAGTCAGGAAAAAAATATTGTTTGGCTGATTGAAAACTAGCAGCAATTTTATACGCCTGGGAAGAATGACACCGGTGATTTAAATATGTGGACAATTGAAGTTGATAGTCAAGTTAAAGTATATAAGGTCAAATTAAATTACCTAGCAAAACTCCGCCAACGTGATGGGTATCGATATCTAAATATGATGTCAAAGGCAGTGTAAATACTTGAAATAACAGTTTAAAAATCAGTTTTTTTTTTGTGTAATCTTTGTTTTATCATGTGTAGATATCGATACCCATCACGTCTGCGAGTTTCGCTAGCTAACTTAATCTGACCCAGTATAAACATTCGTTTCTCTGGCTGTTCTTTTCCTAGATCATAGTTTTGTTAACGTCTGGTTATGTATGTAAAAACTGCTCATAAAACTGATGCGAGCGAATAAGGACTTTAAATATTCGTTGTAAAAAGTTCTCATTTGACCTATTTACTACCAAAACCTATTCTGCACACACACGGCTGAACGCCGACTTTTTAAAGTGCATAGTGCTTATTGTACGTTATACACGATGTCCAGTAAATAATGGATAACCTTGAAATAGCTTATAATATACACTAGGCCGTTCTAAAAAAAATATCCCAAATAGTACCTAAGATTTTTAACTAACTTTGTTTACCTTATTTTCCATTTATCTTCACCAAGACCACAAATGAATGAATTCCATCGCTTATTTGTTGTTGTAACTTGTATTGCACATTTACTATGCCGACAGAGAAACAGAAAATAATGTGACTAGAAATTCACAGCATTTTTTTCAAAAAAATCGTATCTTATGTACTACTTGGGATATATATTTTTATTGTATTTTTTTTAGAACGGCCATAATGACTATTAGATACACTTTCTAGGTAATCCATTATTTACCGGACACCCCGAATATTTATTATTTTCTATAGTGCCTGTTAGTGATCCTAAGATTTCTACTACTTTTTCTGTTTTTACCCGGGAAAACCTGTAATTGGCTTTATGTTTCATATTCAATTGTTATCCATCTGTTATAGCTGTTGGTTCTCCTTTAAATGTAAAACTCGTTTCTTTCTTAAAATTCTCCAGAAGTACCGCTTCCTCTACTGGACTCTCTTCCCTCTGGGGTGTCTCTGCTGCTACAGCGGCACCATCTTCTACACCTACTCTCCTCAGCCGTCGTTCATCGTCAACCTGCTGTACGCTGCTTTCATAAAGCCGGTCTTCGCCATCATCATCGGCTCTATTATAGTTGGAGTCGTTATTCAGTTTGAAGGTACTATTTATATTTGTAAATCTCAAAAAATTCAAAATATTTTATTTCATATAAACCTACATGGATACTTATCCGTCAGTAGCTAGGTGCCCGGTTCTAAGCCTACAACGTTGTCACATTCACAAAATAGATAAGAATCTATACAAAAGATAAATTAATTAATACAAATAAAAACCTATTTTCATAAACGCAATTACATGATTGCTATTACAACTGTAACAAAGAATAATTATCATGTCTACAAAAGCCACAAATAAAGAGCTGAAATTAAATTGTAGATTTGTAATGTCAAATAATAGGATGATTATGTCAAGCACGAAAGTGAAAAAAAACGGGATCCTTTCTTTTCGCATAATATTCTTTTTCCTAATATACTTTGGCGTAACGATTTTGGTATAATTTGTTTTGCCATAATAATACTCTGCCATTTTTTTTTGGCATAATTGACATATACATGTTGGCATAATTATCTTGAAGGCCAATTTGTTTTGGCATAAATTAAATCGCATAACGTTACTAGGCCTAATGGCTATTAGCATAATAGAAATAATAATAATAAATAATGTTAATAGAAATAACGGAAACAAATTTGGGTTATTTTTACGTATTTATTTTGGATTTTCAGGCAAATGATTTATAAAATAAAAATAAATAAAAATTAAAGTATTGTCTTAAAAAGTCATAATGTTGTGCTACAAAAGTTAGTGACAGAACCGAATCGCTGCAAAACCAACTCCACGTAGTCTTGTCTGCCCTACCCCTAGAGTGTAATTTAAAATCGCGTAGGCGCGTGGGGCCGCCGGAGGCTCGCAGTGCCGGAACCGTGACAGAAACTATGCCTGCTGCATGCTGCATGCTTGCTTGCATACCTGGTGTATGCTTGTTTACATGTTGCATGCTTGCTGCATGCATGGTATATGCTTGTTTGCATGTTTCTTACAGCGAAAAAAACTTATGCTTGTGAATGTTATGCTTAATAAAGTTATGCTTTAGAATGTTATGCTAGGTAAATTTATGCTTCAGAATGTTATGCTTAAGCATTATTATGATTAGAGAAATTATGCGTAAGCTGTTATGCGTAAATAATATTATGCGAAAATATAATTAGGACAAACAAAAGTATGCCAAGTTATATTAAGTCTTAAAATTTTATGCAAATGGATAGGGAACCAAAAAAAACATGATAATTTGGAAGCAGTTAATGGACCCTTACATAATTATGCCGTTAATGTGGTACCAGGGAAGCCACATGTGCAGAAGGAATTATTGCCAAACTTCCTCGTCTTCAACGTAGTCTTTAATTTTATAATGTGCTTTCTTGATAAGGACACGTTTGATGTGGGTTTTGAACTTCCCAGCGCTAAGTTCTGTAACCGACTTTGGCAACTTGTTATAAAAGCGGATACTGTTTATAAGAAATGAAAGGTCATTTAAACCTTGTTAAACCTTGAGGCACGTCCATTTTAACTACAGACCCCGAGGACGTCGCCCTGTTAACTTTTTTTTTTGTTGCCTGTTTGATAGATAGAAAAGGACAAGATCAGCAGCTTGTCTACGAATTCCGTAGTGGTGTAATTTACAGATCAGTGTGTTGTGGTTAACGCAGTCAAACGCTTTTGGGATCATTCTTAGGGATCACTCTTACTACCCGATTTGAAAATTGATACTATTTTACTATGTTTCATTAAATCAGGAAACGTACCGCTATCTAAACATTGATTAAATATGCTTGTTAGGACAGGGGCAATTGTGTCAATGGTATCTCCTAGAACCTTAACGGAAATCCCCCATAAGTCTTCAATGTTTTTTTGTGTTAAGACTTTCGAATGTTTTTTTTTAATTGTGACAATAGAAATGGGCTTAAATTCAAAACTTAGAATGACCTTACTTAAGTTTTCTTTTAGAAGAGATTCAGCTAATATAGATGATGAGGAGAGAGATCTCGTAACCTCTATTGGGATATCTTTTAAAATCCTTACGGTCTGTTCACTCACGCATCCATCATGACGATCGTGATTAATTTTTGTGGATGTATTCAACTGTTTTGTTGTGTAGTTTTTTAATTCCGTATTTTTCATCCTAAATTGATTCGTCTAAAACGAATAGTCATCATGGATGCAAACGGACCTATATGTTTCATCGAAATGGCGTTAAACCTTTGCCTGTTGAATGTACTATTTTAAGGATTCTAAGTATAATAATAAATTTTGTTCAACGCCGACACAGAATCTTTGCCAGAATGTATTTAAACTTGCTCGTCTTTTAATCTACTTAGAGTGAATTTCACCAATGACTGAGTTGAAGAGCTGTTACTGCCAATTATTGTGGAATATTGACACTGACAGCTCCTGGACGCGGTTTATATGTACTGATCACTTTCAGTAAGTTCAGTGAAATTCGCCCTAGAAGAGCTTGAGTCAGATTATGATCATCTTAATGTCCATCAGGTCTCTACCGCACGATACTAGAATGGCCCGTATGGACGGTTCCAAGCCGACTGTCATACAGCGCGTACCTGCTGCATATCGCTTTCTTAAGGAACTACATGGCATGGCAGCCCACCACTTTCAGAGCCACTGTCATGGTGCTTGTAAGTATACTTACTGAGTTTTTGTTATATTTTTAGCTTCCATCTGCTGCTAGCTATTGTATAATAAACTGGTAAAAGAACAAAACTCTGCTCTAGATCTAAAAATATGTAAGTACTGCTCTTTATAACCTAAAAAAATGGTATTGAACGCAAAAGGGGAGTTTAAGAAGGTATAAATAGTAATTTCATATCTCACTTTTTACCACAAAAAAGAACAACATATTTTTATCAGACTTTCTGACCTGTCCTAGTCTGATTCTAATTTTTATTTTTATTTCGACTGTTACATCATCTTCTGGTCAATGGCATTCCAACCCCCATTCCTTCAAAATAGAGAAGGAGAGGTTCTAAAACATATCTCTATCTTCGCAGGTAATAGGAGTCACCGGTGTAATCATCAGCGCATTCACAGCCGCCTTCTTTTTCTGGATACTGGTGGAAGGTCCCTTTGCAAACGTCATTCGAGAGTGTTTCACAAACCCAAAACCAGTTGAAGGAAAAAAAGAGCTGGATACAAAGAAAAAGAAGACGCTAAGAAATCAGAAGACAGTCCAAAATAATAAAGAAGTAGCCAAAGTAGCTGATAAGAGTGCCACGAACAAAGTAGTAGATAACATAATTGGTAAAAATAGAAATAAAAGTATTGAAAGGAAACGATAGGATATAATAAGTAGTAGTAGGTAATAACGAAGGGGGTGGTGTGGGTTTTCTTATGTAGAAAAGCGACTAACAAAGGTATTTATGTGCCTTGTAAACAAGCCAGATTTTGAGTGGAGGGGACGCCCTAGAAGAATATATAATAGTTACCTCATGCGGCGTGGGTGTATGATCAGGTGCATAAACGTAAACGACGCAAAAGGAGTGTGTAAGGTGGTGTTATAAATTTTATCCCCACGCCCATGGGAAAATGGCATGAGTTTATGTAGGTATGTATGTATGAAAGTAATTGTTTTTTTATATTGAGTCAAGTGCAATCTTATAAGTTATTTGATTTTTAATGTTTAATTAAATACCTTAAGATTTTTCGTTTTTTTTTTTTTTGCTTAATTTCTTTTACTTTTATTCAAAATAGATTAGAAAACAAAGAATTACCTACTCCACCATGCAATAATTACATTTCGATACAATGTAAAAAACACATAACATAACATAACATCACGCCTTGTTTCCCCGAAGGGTTGGGCAGAGGTGTCCCTGTAGCAGGTACACCCACATTTCGCCAGTTATGTTTAAGTCCCATGTAATAGGGGGCGAGCCTATTGCCATCAACCGGGCACAAATCCAGACTCCGAGCTGCTACTGAGAAATTTCAGATAGAAAAACCCAATAACACTTTGCCCGACCCGGGAATCGAACCCAGGACCTCATGCTCAGCAGTAGCGCTTGCGACCACTAGACCAACGAGGCAGTCAATGTAAAAAAAAATAATTAAATAAATAAATAAATGTCTCCAAGAGAAGGCGGAAGCATCCATGTTAAGCAGTAACAGACTCTTTTCATGCAAAAATGATCTTAATGATAATGCCCCGAAACGTGATTGAAAAAAAAATACAATGTTTGACTTCTCATCTATTTTAGGGAAAACTTAAAAAAAAACAACACGTTCATTAATTTTTTTTATTAAAATACAAATAAACATTTTTAATATAAAAACATTTTGGAGTTAACAACTTAATACCAGATTTTATATAAGTACTAGCTATCAGAGACATATCTATATAGCGTGCCGCTTTAATAGCGTCATTAATTTAACACACGTATACGGTTTCGCGTTTTCGTTATATGAAGATATATTAATTTCATTAAACATTATTATTTATTTATTTACAATTTTCTTAAATGTCTTCTTGGAGCAACCTGTACTTAAACAACTTTAGCGCAGAGGTCATTTGCTGGGGTCACGGATCATTAATTTTGCAATGAAATTAAAATGAATAACGTGCAAAGAGTAGGCGAATTGAAGGAAGTAACTATGTTGGCGAGCGTTAGAAAATTTTTATGTTTCTATTTACGAAATATTTATTTTATCTTATCATATTTTTATTATTACTATTGATTTATGAATGTCGCCATTGTAGCGGCACGTTGTATAGACACGAGTATTATCTGTTATCAGAGGTAACTATTTAAATACCACAACTACAACAATTTGTCATTTATAATTTTATCGTCTGCCGTAAAATCGTTAGTTTTTATCATTACCCTCCTTTTGGAGGTCAGGTAAAAAGATAAAGTCACTTATTAATTATTATTCTACGACTACTTATTTTATTTGCCTACTAATATAATATAATATGTAAATATTACTATGTTACAAGCATTGGCTTTAGTTAATGACACTTATACCAGGCCACAACTAAATTCCTTAATAAAAGCGCGCTGTTGAATTTTCAATGCTCGGATCAGCGTCGAAAGTTGAAAATTCAACAACGCGCTTTATTTAGGCATTAATTAAGGGGTCGCCTAGTGTCGACTTACTTGATCGGCATAACGTCTACGTGAAGATACTTCAGTTTCCTTCAACCGAGTGCTAAAAGACTAGTTCTCATCTAAACACTAATAAGTGCTGGCCTTATTAGATTATTTCCTGAAATAAAGGCACTTATTATTCTATATTCTAGATACTTAAGGTAAGGTTAAGCAATGCTTGCCGAGGTCGGTCCATGGATGGGTGACCATGACCATTACTCACAGAGACCCTCCGCGCCTCGGAAAGCATGTTAAGCCGGTGGTCGCGGCTGTCATTGGTACCGTCGTTACTGGTAGTCAGTAGCCCGAAAGTCTGACAACCAGTCTTACCGAGGAGTATCGTGTTAACCAGCAACTGGGTTATGGAGGTCAGATAGGCAGTCGCTCCATGTAAAATACTGGTATTCAGCTGCATCTGGTCAGACTAAAACTAAACTAGGCAGATTATGACGAGAGTATAATAATTTCATAACGTCATTTTGTCATCTTCGCCAATTTTATTTATAGTTAATTAAAAAATATAGCCAAGAGGGATGATGACTAAAAATGTATTTTTGTCCATCTGGTAGATTATAAAAAAAGATTGAACACGTATTTTTTCTTTTCTCACGTTACCAAAAAATAACGGCGATACATTGAGTTAAAATGTGCCATGACATTACGAGTATGTAGATTTTATACTTACTTGTGACGTAGCGACCCCCACTCCCCAATTTGAATGCGTTTTTTCTAAGTATTATTTTATTAATACGATAAAGCAAAAAATACGTGTTGAATATTTTTTAGGGTTCCGTAGTAAACAAGGAACCCTTATAGTTTCGTCATGTCCGTCTGTCTTTCTGTCTGTCTGTCTGTCCGCGGTCTAGCTCCAAGACTGTTATTACTAGAAAGTTGTAATTTGGCACAGATATACATATTAATCATGCCGACAAAGTGGTAAAATAAAATTATGAAAAATATTTTTTTTAGGGTACCTCCCCTACGCGTAAAGTGGGGATGTTTTGTTTTTTTTTCTATCCCTTGTTGTGGGGTATCGTTGGAAAGGTCTTTCAAAAACATTGTGAGTGTGTTAAAATTATTTTTCAATTCAGAGATCCGTTTGCGAAATATTAAGCTTTAAAGTGCAAATTGTTGTTAGAGTCAAGTGTCCCCCCCCCCCTGCTAGCTAAATGGCTGGTTTTAGATATGTGAAAAAATTCACGGCAGTAGCTTATATAACGAATTTAAAAGGAAAACTATCACAGCTGAGTAGGCTTTACAAATTAACGAGTAATTATCGACCAACTTAAATTTGCGGTTGTAAAAACATGTTCACCCATATATTCTGTATGAAAGATTTTTTTTTCAACTACAAAGTTAAGTTTGTTCTTGGGATAAATTCATACCAACTACGGAACCCTGCATTGTGCGTGGTCCGACATGCACTTGGCTGGTTTTTTATTATCAGACTGACGGACTAAACAGTTTTTTTTTTAACCCGGGCATCATCCCTTTTGACGCGACGTCATTGTTGATTTTTCAGAATGGTTTCAAATATGTTTTATAGCTGCTCAAGAAGACGTATGATACTTTATTCAAGATATCTCGCTCCGCTCTTTCGAACCCTCTTTTTCTACGTTCTTTACCTCCGATTAATAAAAATCTAGTTTTAATCATCCTAAACGCTAATATTTACAACAGCTGTAACAGCTAAGTCTTCCCCCACAGTCTCAAGCCTCATTCCTCCTCCTAACTTGTGACACCAGGTCGAGTTTCCCAGGAGACTCCTCTGGTATCGAGGGTCTTCTCTCGGGACCGTCGGAGTCAGTGACGGCTTTCCACAGCTGAATGAGAGGCAGTTCCACCAGGAGGCACAGTGGTACGGATGCGATGTAACTCAGCACTGATGATGTTATTAGGAGGGATAACTGGAAGGAAAAGGTCCGTCAATTATACGGAATTTTTAAACTTTTCGGGGCAGCCGCGAGGCACACTGATTTATATATTTTTTATCTGGTGTAAATTATATTGCTTTTTACCTTGTGCTAAATAAACGTATTTTCTTTCAATCACAGATTTAATAGTTTTGCTGAAATACACTCCATCTTTCCGACTTGAAGGACTTTGACAACAATATACTAAAGAACCTAGAGGCTCTCTTAATTATTGCACGGGATTGTAGTCTTGCAAATCGGGGGCGTGCATTTACGCGAACTTATAGACAAACCCGGAATAACTATAGGTAGATACAACATTAGTGTATCCTAGGGGTATAAAACTAAAATATAAACTTACCATGGATAGCACAGAGGCATGTCCAAGTTGCGTGTTACCAGCCAATGTTATCCTAAGCACGATGAAATGAATGAGGAACACGCAGTAAGACAACCTGCCAAGAACATGGAAGCCGCGCCATTCCAATGAGTCACGGATAAGTGCTGTAATACAAAGATTGATTTAATATTACATGACATATCTAAGTAATTTTCATAGATTTGGTCTCTAAGTATTGACTCTCCGTGAAAATAATATTGAGTTCCACTGATGAGATTATAATTGTGTCATCAGTTATAGGGGTTTTAAGCATCCAGGCGCAGCCTAAAAGATAGATCAATTGAAAAAAACTTCTTTCTCACTTAATACTGAAGAATGAGAGTGAGACCTCTATATTTAAACTAACAACTTTTACTGATACTCACACCAACACCTGGAGAAGCAGCCCAGCATGAAGATACTAAAGAACACGGCGACCAGCGGCCTGTCGAGTGCGGAGTACAAGGCGGAGGCCCACAGCGGCAGCGGCGCGTCTGACAGGAACACCGTGCCCGCCAGCAGCACCGCACTGCCCAGGAAGAGGGACGCGTGGAAGAGCACGTTGAACCACTTAGGATAAAAAATAATATATATAAATATAATATAGATAAAATTGAAACAAAAATTCAAGCTCTAAAAAAGCTTGAATTTTTTGCGTTAATCTTGTTCTGGTGCATCATTTAACGTGGATCACTGGCAACTTCCACGAATATTGTACAACAATCTATTTAACAAAAAACTAATTAACTTACACGATTAACTGGTCTATTCTCTCTTCGACTCGGTTCTTTTCAAATCTATGGAACTTGACCTGACTTTTCTTTTCCTTATAAAGGAGAAGTGAGGCCCAAAAGTAATGCGAGGCAGTCCATCATAGACTTTTATTTATAATCACAGATTTATTTACTGAACGCCCTCACCTTGCTGTCTTTAAGTTTGATCTCTCCCTTGATATTGTTGTGGTACAGTATGAAGGCGGTGGCAATGCCTCCGATGTACCCGGGCAGGTTCATCCAGAACGGAAGGTACACCAGGGATAGGATCTTGGAGCCGGCGAACATGTTGCGAAGAACCCTGAAAATTTGGAATAGGACATAATAGTTAATTGATTCAGGCGTGACCTTGCGGAAATCCATTATGTAAAATACAATAGACGTCGTTATATTTAGTAACCTGTTCTACTTAACTATTTAAAGAGCCATAAAAAACCCTGTTAGAAATCGATACGTGTTTCACCTCTCAACGAGACATCCTCAGGATGACGATTGACTTGTCGCGAACCTGAATACGGCGTGTTGCCACACCGAGCGCTGGTCGCAGAGACACATGTCGATTTCTTGCAGGGTGTTTTATGGAGCCATAAAACACCCTGCAAGAAATCGACATGTGGGGAACATTAGGAATAGTTAAGCGGAACAAGTTACTAAATATAACAACGTCTATTGTATTTAATAGGAAATCATTATAATATCAGAAGACATGGACGTTTTACGTACCCAGTATTAATATGGTACATATTGGTGCCGATTCCCTTGTTCACAAACTAAACTAAATTTAAGTTCAGTGCATCCTTTTCTTTCTATTTCATTAAGAAAAGGACAGAAGATAAATTTTAGTTTAGTCCTGTCAAATTAATCAGCACTTGACGTAAATTGACGTAATTTTAGTAGGCAAGTTTTTAATCACGTCTAAACTTGTATGGAGTAGTGACAGGCGCGGATTAATTTGACAGGACTAAACTAAAATGTATCTTCTGTCCTTTTCTTAATGAAATAGAAAGAAAAAGATGCACTGAACTTAAATTTAGTTTAGTTTGTGAACAAGGGAATCGACACCAGTGTTTTCGAAAGAGATTGACTGTCACACACATAGAGCACGTGGAAGTAGCGACGATTTATATGAGCTCAATTGTCATTAATGAGACACGATAGAATTTTAATTGTTATTGTTCTCCAGGAGAGCTCTTGACAGCCAAGGGGAGTGGAACTTTTTCTCAAACTCGATGTGCCATAAAGACCCGTATATGATGTAAAACTTTTCAGTTGGAAAACAGCTGTCAGTTCCAAACAAATGGAATTAAAAATGGTTGATTAACGCAATTTTGTATCACTAATTTCGACAAAACAATCAGGCGACTATGATTATGTAGCTTGACTTTTCTAGGTACCTATATAAAAACTTTAAATTCAAGAAACCCAATCTTGTCCTTCATTAATACTTACTCTGGTGTCTGAGCAGTAACTATAGGTGTTAGGTCATAAAAGTAGACCACGAGCCCAGCTGTCAATGACGACGCGACCACGAATAGCATCAGCAGCGGGATGGTGGCGCGCTTGTATCTCATGAGGATCAGGAGCAGGAAGACGCCGATGATGTGGAGCTGCATGTCTGCTGCTAAGTACCTGGAAATATGGAAGTAAAAACTTTTTACAAAAAAAAAAAAACAACCGACTTCAAAAAAAAACACTACAAAGTGAAAAATAACTTTAATTTCGGAAGTCGGTGTCTTTGGTTTTGAATTTTCGTTCTTTGTCACCGACTTCCGAAATTAAAGTTATTTTTCACTTTGTAGTGTTTTTTTTTGAAGTCGGTTGTTTTTTTTTTTTGTAAAAAGTTTTTATTTTCACTTTTTAGTTGTGGTACCTACCCCACACAAATTCGAATACCACTACCTGCTATGTAAATAACAGTGACAGGAAGTTATCATAATATATCATCTACATACTAAGTGGGAAAAAATACGTATAATTGACGCTAACTCAAAAACTACCCAAGCAAAGTTAATAAAATTTATATGAGACCACCTCTGAAGTATGGTCTACCAAACAAAAAAGAATCATCAAAATCTATTCATAATTGGCGGAGTAATCGCGTAACAAACATACAAAAAAAAAAAAAACATACAGACGAATTGAGAACCTCCTCCTTTTGGAAGTCGGTTAAAAATTGTGTTTATGATTAAATTTAAATGTAGGTAAGACCGGAATTGACATTATCCAAAGCGCCAGATGAAACATTTCCTAGGGCAAGTATAAAAAGTAGGTGTCCAATTTTATCAGATCACTTCTAAACGTATAATTAAATATGTATATAATAACGAGAGTTTAATATTATATTTATACCTTAAGAAGTGTAAATAATAAATGATTTTAAATCTGTAAGTAGGTTTGTACAAACACTTTAACACGTTAATCATATTTAAAAAAAGTAGATGAAGTCGTTTCCTATCTGACTACTCTGAGAAGAAAGGCTGAAATACACTCATAGGTCACAGTCTCTTTTAAAGTACAGACATAATCTTGGTTCTGATTGTTATATTACAACATTTTTATCAATAGTAATTACAACTAAATGTTGCCTTTATTAAACTTTTTGTACAGACTCTAAATTACTTTCCTCTATGGTACAGACATAAGGATAATTAAATGACAACTTCAAATAAGCATAGACTCTTCTAATGAGTCTGTACGTGGTGACTAAGAAGTTCACCACATCAGGTTATGTCTGGACTTGAAAAGAGACTGTGACCTCTCCATTTTTCTTTATAAATAAATAAAATGTGAGGAAAGAACCACACAGATTGAGTGAACCTGTCCAGTCAGTGCACGCGCTTTGTCAGTAATCATGCAGCTCAACTCAGAACTTAAGAAGCTCAACGATTCAACAAACAATACCAAAGAAAGGACATTTGGGTAGGCCGCATAAATTACTCAAATTGCTAGACCATAATTAAAACTAACTGAGAAAAAAAAACAACGACCCACATAGTCTTCACATTTATAACAAGAATTAAAATAATATAATACTTTATGAAGCAAATATTCATGTCACTGAACACTACGCTATCAGAGATGTATGGAAGAAGAACATGCGCCAGGGTCGGAATAATACCTTATTCCGACCCTGACGCTGCATGCATCATCTTAGCTAGGAGGATAATGACTACACTACTCTTATCGATCAAAAATAGCCAACATTGATTAAACTATACCTAACTATTAAAGAAATCTCTCCAAAATTGTGAATAGAACAACCTGAGATGAAAACTTACCAAGTATGTCCCATACAGAACTTTCCAGTAGGGAGATGGTTGTGTACGTACAGCACATGGTACCACCACCGTTCGGAGCAGTCGTGGGCTTCACGCTCCACCAGCCATGACCACTGTGGACCATTGCCCAGCAGTGGGAACCACGCCACCGTAAACCACAGTGCAAATACTGCCAGTGGGGTTAATCTGGAACAACAAGTTAGGTATCAGAAGAAGAATAAAAATATATATGAATTTCGGTAAAACAAAGTCTTAGAAAAACTTTACGATGAACAATGATATTCGTACTCTCGTGCAACGGCTCAGCTATTTATTGTCCCTGTATAAATAAAATAAACACTTCATTATGCCTTCTATTTTATACAATATGGAGACAACAATACGACAATAAATGAAAACACTGGCAATACTAATTCATAAGAGTATTTTGGGACCATCAAATAAATCCTAGCATCGAATTAGAAAAGGATTTTTTTCAAACAAACTAAATGGTAGTGATGGGCTGACTATGGGTTTTGCCAATCTTTGACTAGCTATGGTGACGAAACTATTGGATACATTTATATATTTTTAGATTTACGTAGTTTAATTTACTGTCATAATGTCGTCTCCACCTTGTATACTTCTCTGAGTGGAAACTGAGGCATTTCTTACTCCTCCACTGTTCTTTTTCCGATTGATTCATAGAGGGTTCCAAGACAGCCACATCATTTCTCTAAGACTCGTCGATCTGAAATGTTTCGACTCTTGTCTGGTAGTCGCCGTTGTAGATTCTGGCTAACAGAAAGGCTTACCTTATCCACCTATTGAGGATGGACATCAAGCACTTGAAGAAGGTTATGGGCTTGGTGGGGGAGGACACAAGGGTGGCGTACGCGGTGAGGAAGCCCGACATCGCGAAGAAGGCCTGCAGCCACAACGGAGAGTTCAGGACTGCTTGCCAGGTGAAGTGGTCGTACATCTGGGATACATAAAAGACTAAAGAATATTTTAGGAGACAAAACAATGAAGCTAAACTTGCTGGTGCTGGTAGCAAGTGTGGTGATTTGAGGAGGCAAAGAAAGCTGAACATGGTTAACTATAGTGCACTAATAAAAAAAATGGTCAACCCGTCAAAAATGTATTAAGGTTTAATAAAAATTACTTACCCTTTCAACAAACTGGGGGTTGTCAATGTACGAGTAGATGTAAATCAACATGACGTGAGAGAAGATCACGCACTGCATTCCTAAGAACCTGGAAATTCACAAAACTATGAACTGGTAGTTGAGAAATACCACATCAACCCACCCAGTATATCAGCTGCCAACAAATCTAAACATCGACCACCAGTGGCCGTGCTGATGAAGTGAATATCTCTTTTTTTTTTTTTGGTTGGGTATTTATCAAATAACTTCTCCCGCTCTGGGTGGAGCGGGAGGGCGGGTCAGACTCTTACTGACTAAAACCCACCCGTGTGCCTTCGGTTGCCCTGTTGCCGGGGGCCACGATGTCCCTTTCGGCTCATATTCGCAGCCCCGGCAGGCATTGGCCCTAGCGGACCCCGTCAATTCTGCTAACATCTCTTTGAGGCGCGAGTTAAGTGTGACGACCCTAACACTATTTGCTTTGTCAGCAAATCCACCTCCACTCAAAGTAGCAAATAAGTAGTTCATAAGAATATTGTAAACTTAGCAATAATTAATTATAAATACGTCTCACGACTAAGAATAATCATTACTATCTTAATTACTGTAACGCTGTTCATCTAAATAAAGTCTTTTTATAAACTAATCAAGTATCGATCACTTGATCACTTGATTTGATTTGATTTGATTTGATTTGACTTAATTGGCGCAGCCGGTAGGATCTCTGTAGTCAGTTCGCAACGTATACAACTCTACAAGCATAGCTGGACGTCTGTTTCTACAGTTTAACGGAGATCGCCGAACAAACAAATCTATTAAGTACCGGGCACAACGGCTGGCGCAGTATCTGATAGTAGTCACAAGGAGGAGATGGGAGTAACTACAGGACTGTGAGTAAAACTTTTTCACTATCCTTTCTGTTTCCCTTTATCATTTTCCCTTTGTTTTAATTGTATGTGTTGTGTTATTGGGGGTTGAGCAATACCGCGATAACATTATTTTATTTTATTACGATAAAACTTGCGTAATAAGATTAACTTTAGTTAAGTACTTAGGTCATTTTCCCTATTTTTTTCTCTCTCTCTCTGTGTTGTCCTTTCAAAATGGAGCAAATTGTGCAGGTTCCGCCAACCATGGCAAAAATTATTCCAGAGTTTAGTGGCGATTCTAGACAACTCCCACTTTTTATAAAGAAATGCGAATATATTATAAATACATTTCAAGGGGGAGAAATCCAAAACGAATACTTATTCCACGTTCTTACGAGTAGATTAACCGGGGAGGCCGCGAACCTAGTAGGGGAACGGGAAAATATTCGTACTTGGTTGGAGTTGAAAACACTGCTAACCCAACATTTTGGTGACCCTAGAACTGAAGATTGTTTAGTATTGGAATTAGAGTCAATGAAAATAAAATCCAATGAAAGTTATTTAGACTTCTGTCATAGGATTCAAAACTTGCGTAGTGTCTTGATTGCAAAAATAATAGAAACTGTAGACGATGCGAATTTACGTCAAGCCAAACAGCATATCTATACTAATTCGTCATTGAATGTTTTCCTGTATAATTTACCACCTTATTTAGTTAGATTGGTACGACTGAGGAATGTGACAATATTAGAAGATGCCCTGAAAGTAGTGCTAGAAGAACAAAACTTTCAGACGGTTTATGAATCTAGAAATAATAGGAATAAAAATAATTTAAAACCGCCAGGAAAAGTCTTCAACAATAATGACATTATTCAGCGTTCGCCCAATCTACAAAAACAATACAGTACACCAACACAAAATAGTTCTGATTCGGCAAATAATTCAAGTCAATATAGAAATTCTTTTAGAAATCAAAATAATGCTCAAAATCAGCTGCCACAACAAAGTAGGTCAGCGCCTTGGCAGAGTCAGCAGGTCGCGCCGCGATCGTCATCGGTGCATAATGCAACGCCAGCAAACTCGGGTTCAAACACCGATGTTACCATGCGAACTGCAAACTCTAGACGCGTAAATTACACGAATAATGACTCATTTACGACATATGATAATAATGAACAAAATACTTGTAATTACGAACCACAACCAAGCACATCATATGAGCATGAACAAATTGAGAATTTTCACCTGAGAGCCTTATTCAGAGGGAAAAGATAATTTTAAATTGTACTAATTATCGTTCTTTGCCTTACATTGTAGTTCCAGAGCTAGGTAATGCAGTTTTTATGTTAGACTCTGGTAGCTCTAGATCGTTTATAGGTCGGCGTGTCGCTTACCAATATTTCAAAAATAGTATTTACAAGGAACCTTTTGAAGTAGTCAGTACTCATGGTGTTAGTATGCATACAGAAGTTGTTTTAACGCCCTTACCCAAAATATTTAAAAGTTCTGAAGGGCATAAGTTTTACGTCTACGATGTTGATAATCACTATGACGGTTTACTAGGCAGTAATTTATTAAAACAATTAGATGCAAAAATTGATTACCAAACACTAACCTTATGCACAAGAAATACTGACATACCCTTTGTTTATTCTTCAGCGCTAAAAGATACTTACATTTTACCACCACGTAGCGAGTTAAGGGTAAAACTTCCTGTAAACTTAACTAATGGAGAGGCTATTTTAGATTTTAAAGAATTGCCTAAAGGGATTAGGATGCCTTGTGCGTTAGTCAACTGTGTGAATGGTTATGCCTATACGGTCATTCAGAACTGCAAGGACATAGAAATGAGCCTCAATGTCACTAGCCCATTCCAGGTAGAACCTTACAATCACTGCGACCAGATCTTAGTTAATCATTTAAACGACACAGACAGTATTGATAAGCTATTATCAAATAACTTAAAAAAATTAAGGTTACAACATACGAATGAAGAAGAAAGAACGATGATAAAAAATATTTGTGAGGAGTATAAGGAGATTTTTTATTGTGAAGACATACCGTTGTCTTTCACTAACGAAGTGAAACATAAAATTAGAACGGTAAACGAGGATCCCATTAATGTAAAAGCCTATAGGTTGCCGCCCACTCAAACAGACGAGATTAGACGTCAAGTGGATAAGATGCTTAGGGACGATGTAATCCGGGAATCAAATTCTCCTTGGAGTGCACCGGTCCACCTTGTTCCAAAGAAGCTAGATGCCTCCGGACAACAAAAATGGAGGATGGTAGTAGATTATCGACGTTTAAATGAGATAACTGTTGACGATAAGTACCCTTTGCCAAACATCAATGATCTTTTTGATAAGTTAGGAAAGAGTATGTACTTTTCCACCTTAGACCTTGCGTCTGGCTATCATCAATTACAAATCCAGGAGGAAGACAGACAAAAAACGGCGTTTTCAACACCATTCGGTTTATACGAATTCAACAGAATGCCGTTCGGTTTGAAAACAGCGCCTGCCACGTTTCAACGTGCAATGGATAACGTCCTCCGAGGATTGCAAGGCTTGCATTGTCTGATTTACCTTGATGACGTCATCATATTCTCTACCAGTTTGCAAGAACACATAGAGAAATTACGAGTTATTTTCGAGCGTTTTCGAAAAACTAACTTAAAGATCCAGCTCGATAAATCCGAGTTTTTAAGAAAGGAAGTAATGTATTTGGGACATACAATAACAAAGGATGGCCTTAAGCCTAACAATGACAAAATCGAGGCTATTCTGAAATATCCTTTACCTAAAACCGTGACAGAGATTAAGAGTTTCTTAGGTTTGATAGGTTATTATAGGAAGTTTATCAAAGATTTTTCTAAAATAACCACACCTTTTACAGCTTGTCTAAAGAAGGGAAAAAAGATTGTGATAAATGACGAATATAAAAAAAGCTTTGAAACGTGCAAAGAGTTACTGACACATGCACCTTTGTTACAATTTCCGGATTTTACAAAACCGTTTGTTCTTACAACAGACGCTTCAAACTTTGCGGTAGGCGCGGTACTTTCTCAAGGTACTATAGGATCAGACAAACCGATTGCATTTGCCAGTAGAAAACTAAGCGATACGGAATCTAGATATAGTACGATAGAAAAGGAGTTATTGGCCATAGTATGGGCAGTCAAACATTTCAGGCCCTACTTATACGGTCGAAAGTTCATAATATATACTGACCATAGACCTTTGGCATGGTTGAATTCATTAAAAGAACCCAACAGTAAACTAACTCGATGGCGTTTACGTTTAGAAGACTATAATTTCGATATACATTATAAGAAAGGTAAACAAAATACAAATGCAGATGCTTTATCACGCATTAAAATTAATATAACAAAAGATGACGCGGAATCAATGGTAGTGAATGTAGATGAAAAGGAAGCGAGATTACAGCAGCATTTGAAAGATGTGACGGAAGAAATCGTAAAACTTAGCGTTACAGAACCAGGAATAGAGACGATAGAATTATCTGATTCCGAAAGTGACGTCGCCACAGCAAATTCAATATCTAATAGGGAACATGAGGGTATTCCTATCCTTAATGAGGCAATAGATACCAAAGCGAGGCAAATTCATGTTTTCACCTGGCACAGGGACGATATCTGTGTAAAAGATATTTCTAACGACAAACAAAAAATTTTCGAAGTCCATCTACCCCCTAGTAACAGCGAAAACTTAGTAAAAAAATTTCTTAAAGAGTATGTAGATTACAAAAAAAAGTATTTTATCTACTTTGAGGATCATTGTCATAGAAAAGCTTTTGTTAATGTAGCTACGTCACTTTACAAAAAGGGAACTCAAAACTTTGTTGAATGCACTGAAAGAGTTGTGAACGTTACAGACGAAAGTGACCAAAAGGATTTAGTTACCAAATATCATCTAGGGAAGACTTGTCATAGAGGTATTAGAGAGACTCTAATGAAGTTAAAAAGATCATATTGGTGGAGCAATATGAAAGAAACAGTGACAGCCATTATCAATGCATGTGAAGAATGTAAAAAAATGAAGTATGACAGGAAACCTCTAAAACCATTTATACAATTAACTCAAACTACAGACAGTCCATTCCAGGAAGTTTTTATAGATCTATTATACATAGAGAAAAACCAATATTTAACTGTAGTAGACTCATTTAGTAAGTTAGGTCAAGCAATACAGATTCCCAATAAAAGCACACCCGAAGTAGTGAGGGCTCTAATAAAATACTTTAGTATGTATGGAATACCTACAAAAATTAGTAGTGACGCAGGTACCGAGTTTAACAACGAATTATTTAAGGAAATGTTAAGTTTATATAAAATAGAGCAACACATAGGGACACCTAACAACCCTAATTCAATGGCAATAGTGGAAAGATTTCATTCCACAATTATCGAAATATATAGGTTAGCAAAATATGAACAATCTAGTTTAGATGCAGCATCCGTTATGACATATGCGATCATGGGTTATAACAATACTATTCATAGCGCAACAAACTTTACACCTTGCGAAATAGTTTTTGGACACACGGACTCCGGAAATGCTTTTGATATTGACAGGGACAAGACGTTAATGCAAAAGATATTACAGGATCATCGCAAACGATTGAAAACCCTTTATGAGCATTTAAGTAGTCAAATGATTGGACATAAAGGCTTAGTTAGAGACAAAATAGGAGGTGAGGACCAGCCAAAATTAGTGGAAGGTGACACGGTTTTTATGAAAAACACTAGGACTAGGAAAGCAAAAGAACTACCGCGATACGAAAAGGCAATTATCACTGGAAAGCCCAAGCGTAATACAGTACCAGTTAAGCTGAAAAATAGAAATACTAAAGTAGCACTAAAGAATGTCAAACGCCCTCCACAGACGGTGCTTGATACTGCTCGTCCTAGCGGATCAAGGGACGACCCTGAACAGCCAGAGGATCGACCAGAATCCGGGAATAGTTCCGATTCGGATTGGAACAGCTCTGAAGAGGACTAACCATTGGGATATTATTAAAACCATGGACTTAAATTCACTAACGGTCCAGTTAGAAAATAATATAGAAGAGTATAATAAGTTAAAAATCATAACTCAAAGTAATAGTGAGATACGTAGGGAACTTGTAGGGTTGACAGCACAAATAGAATCTTTTATCGAATTGACAAAAGATAGGTTAAAACAGATTCTACCCTCTAGCAGAACTAGGAGAGGAATTTTAAACCCATTGGGCTCCTTTATTAAGGTAATAACAGGAAATTTAGATAACGAAGATGCTAGAAAATATAATTTAGAGATTAGTAATTTAGGAAACAGGGAACATTCAGTAGAACGAAAAGTGTCGTTAATGCAGAAGGCTTTTGATAAATTACTCAATGTTTCTGATGACATTAATTTTAATACTAGACATTTAAATTTCAAAATAAGACAATTACAAACACTTACTCAAAACCAAACCAAGTACTCTAACCTTTTAACCGTAATGAATAGTATGAATCAAGTTTTAAATAATTGTCGTACCATTTATTCCATTATCTACGAATTAGAAACCGCTATTGCTTTCAGTAAAATGCACATATTACATCCATCCATAGTAAATTCCACAGAATTATTTAATATTCTTAATATCATAAGAAAACATCATAATTTAATTTATCCATTAATATTAAATAACTTAGTAAAATTAGAGGGAAATATAGAAATTAAGGGATATATAGACAATAGTAAAATTATATTTGTATTAGAAGTTCCATTAATAGATAAAAATACATACAATTATTATAAAGTTATTCCTATTCCAATCTATAACCAGATTACCCAAAAACCTAATGTCATCATACCCCAATATCCTTACCTAATAGTGAACAAGTCGAAATACAGATCCGTAGCCGAAGGCTGTAAAGAAATAGAAGATCTAACATATCTCTGTTCTGATGACAACGTGGTACAGTACACAGAGGAAACATGTATCCAACAGCTTATGTTATCACAACATAACTTTAGTAATTGCAAACAACACCAAGTGCAGATAGAAGAAACCAAGGTGCAGCCCATATCCAACATACACTGGTTGATATACACGGAAAAGGAAATTGTTGCAACGGAGCACTGCGAAGATGAGACCCGCAGACATAATCTTCGAGGCACATACATATTAGTGCCAAGTCAGCATTGTACCTTACAGATTGCTGATATCTCGATCACAACACCCACGAATACCAGCTTAGTCTCCTTCAGATTGCCACCAGTACAGATGCCCGAGCTACGCAGAGACGTCACCTCGTCAGCCAAGCAGATGGACCTCAGAGGAGTTGATCTAGGCGACATCAAGGAACTGCTGAACCAGGCCAAATATAGTGATAGTGCCAGTGATGTTGAAACCGTTATAATCACTGACAAAATCAGTGTATGGACCATAAGTCTTTACGCCATTATAATTGTATTCGTCACAGGGTTTTTGTTTCAAAAAAGAAAGTTGTTAACTAAGAGATTTAGACGAAATTCTCTAAAGACTACTGAGTTGTCTTTAGACAATTTCTCTCCTAAGGAGGGAGGAGTTAAGTGTGACGACCCTAACACTATTTGCTTTGTCAGCAAATCCACCTCCACTCAAAGTAGCAAATAAGTAGTTCATAAGAATATTGTAAACTAAGCAATAATTAATTATAAATACGTCTCACGACTAAGAATAATCATTACTATCTTAATTACTGTAACGCTGTTCATCTAAATAAAGTCTTTTTATAAACTAATCAAGTATCGATCACTTAATTCGCGCGTGGAACACAACGACCCGGGCTTGGTCCTTATCGGACGGCGAGCTACCCATTGCTCACCGTCCGCAAGCCCGCGCCTACGGTGGCCGTAAATCGGCTCGCAATTCCCGCCCCGGGCGTCTCCTCCTGTGGCGGTTAGGGGCGTGAGGGCGCGAAATTTGCCTCTGCCTCACGCGTTCCGCCTCCTCCTTCGCGAGCATTACCGCTTCGCAGAAGGAGGTGACGGCCTGCCATTTCCTCTCGCTCCGTACCATGGCCTGAACCAGGGCCGGACGCGAGAGATCACCGCCGCCGTGATTATCTCTGACGTATCCACAAAATATTCCGTATTACCACATACTCTATGCTTTGCCCCTGCACTTTGGCACAAGCCTTGGTGTGATGATGGATACGAACAGCTTAGTCCGAGCGATCATAGTAGCGCTACTTGGGGCAGGCCTTTGTCCAACAGTGGACAGTCTTTCGAATGTGATTATGATCATGATGATGAAAGACGATTGACATTCCAAAGATTTACCTGATTCCTTCAATACACGCCACATCTTTCATCCGGTCGTCAGTCCTGGGCTTGGATCGGTCATACGTCAGAATGTCAAAGTTTCGCTTCAAAGAAAACGCCAGCAAGTACCTGTTGCCTACAATAATAACAGGAAGATGGTGATCAGAAAAAGTTCAATAAATTAATACACATTACAAACATCGAAGATGTCCATGAAGTTGGATCATTCAATTCATACTAAAACTATAATAGCTATTTTTGTTACCACATTCTCCTTAAACTTTTGTAAAAATTGTATATTGATCATAGACAATTTCCCCAAGCTAGGACGACTCCTGATAAACACGAATTAATAAAGTAACATAACAGAAAGATGGTGTAACAATATTGCATAGACAGGGACACAAGAATTCGACAACAGTATAACATAATATGTAACCATGATACGGTGACTAAAGCTCCATTTAAACGATGCATGTTTCTTGCTCTTGGAATACAATATATTTGAAGCGACAAATGACTTGCATCGTCAGAATACTGTGCTTCAACTATTGGTATGCATAATCAGCCTATAATGTTCCCACTGCTGGGACACAGGCCTCCTCTCTTGGAGAGGGAGTGGGCTATAATCTACCACGGGCCCAGTACGGGTTGTTAGATGTCACGTGTCTTCGAATCTTTGGTTCTAGGACATGCCGGTTTCCTCAAGATTTTCTTCACCGTTTTGAGAGCAATGGTGATGAAATTATTTACACACAGTAAAGCGCTTGTCTGGGTTCGAACCCACGACCTACAACTCGTAAGTCAGGGCCGTTAGCATTGGGCCACCACTGCTCTCTTAACTTATGGTATGCCACGGGCAATTAATGTGTAAATCAGGTTTTATACTATTAACATCAAAATCAACGTAAAACAACAGTATGTTTACACTCAGCCTTAGCGCATCTATCTCCGAGCACGTGCACCCCAGTGGCCAGACAAGCCAGCGCGACTAGCATCGTGCAGATGACCGCCAGTGAGCGCGCCGGCCCCGAGTTGTCAGGTCCAGAGTCCACCGACATGCACCACTCCACGGAGAGGACTTCAGCCTGGAATGAGAATGACGAAAGATGCTTATGATACGTAAGCATCGCTTAGATTTTTTTTTTCAAGAACCTCATTAATTTGTTAGTCCAATTTTACAACCTCAAGTCTCTGATCCAATGGGCTGATATTTTGATAACGCCTATGGGCGTTTATAAGTGTCTCAAAGTGTTAAGAGTGGTCGTGCAGCTTGTTCCAGTCTTGTGGATTTCGATAACAATTTAATACCTTGATGTAACACTAGAACACCACATTGAGATCGTCTCTTGCGCAGCTAATATTCTGTAACAGTAGAGTATATTTTTCTCACCTCAAGGCCAAACTGCGCCACACTGTTGGAGATGCATCCCTGTGCAGCATCTTGCCAGCCTGCCGTCTGGTTCAGTCGGCCGCAGCGCGAGACACACACTCCTCTGTGGATGAGGGTTCTGTTGTAGTGCTTCAACGACTGCTTAGAGTAGTCCTGAAAGAAAATCATGAAACTTAAGGTACATTATACACTATTTGATACCATCTGGTTTATAGCATAAAATGGTATCATAGATCCTCAGTAAACTTTTGTTTTACATATGATTTTTGGTAATAAATTGGCCACCGTCTCATTCGAATGCATGAATAAAATATGTAAACACTAATTTTTCTTTCTTCTTTTTTTTTAGTTTCTTTTAAAATACTATGTTACTTAAGAAGAGTTATTAGTTTTTGGTCATTCTTTCGATTGGCATCATAAAAGTAAGGATGTTTTTTTTACATTTAAGTCGGTTCGATTCCCAGACGAGGCAAGTAATTTTTAGAAAATCTTTGAATGTAGAATTACTAACTTTTAAAAATAACATAAAGTCTTCTTTCAGCAAAATACCCTATCTACGATATTTAAGGTACTTTCCCTTCATGTCCCATAATTTTGGGACGCCCTGTATACTGCGATCAGCACACTGATTGCCCAAGCATGCGATCACTAAAAGCAAGGTTTCCTTGCAAGTTGCTAGTTCAGAAAATCCATGTTTTTTCACCTTTTTTTGAGAATTTTATCAAAGAAAGGTTACTCTGTCGCTACAAAAAATCTTTCGCATATTTTTTTCGATGGCGTAATTCTCATCAAATATCGTTACTCCACGCATTGTACTATTTATAACTAAATACTATATTTTGTAACTAGCTTTTGCCCGCGGCTTCGCCCGCGTAGAGGTCGGAAATTATCCCACGGGAACGTACTACCGGCATTGATGTAAATCGATGACTGCCGGGATAAAAAGTCCTAACCCAGATCATGGTCTATCCATGTGCCAAATCTCATCCAAATCCGTTCAGCCATTTTAGCGTAAAAGCTTAACAAACAAACAAACTCACTTGCGCATTCATAATATTAGTTAAGGATTAAATTATTCACAGTCACATTCTACACAAACACTATATCTACACAACTTAGAGTAACCTTGGATTGCAAGAGTTACGACACTAGACCGGTGAACCCAAACAACTCGGGCTTATACTTACTTTCTCAAGAAGAAGGACATTTACGAAATAAGGTAACCTTTATTTATAATAATAATAATAATTGATCTAATAATTAACTTAGAAATAAGAGAACTAACAAAAAATAACCTTCTGAGAAGTAGTAAGTAGACCGCACGATGTAATTTTATTTTAGTAGGTAATGTTGTGTTCAAATTCGCAATCAGATGCAGATAACCAATCAAGCTTATATACATCATCATCATCATCAGACCTCACAAAGTTTGTCACAATGTTTGTTTGAAGGTTTGGTGGTCTCAGTTTGTCGCATTTTACGATACCCGCTGCAGGTGTGAAATTGAAAAACTTTATAAGAAATAACTTTCTAGGAAACACGCACCTTTGACTTTTCGGATTCATGTACGTATTAAATAATATTATCACTAGTTTCCAAAACGTCGTGAGGAAACCGGCATGCCTGAGAGATATTTCTCGACGGCATATGAAGCCAAGTCAAGCGCCCATGGGCGGCAAAAAAACTCAGACACCAGGTTAGTTACTAACCACATGAAAAAAAAAAGAAGGAGAGTTACGATATAGCAGAAATTGAGGAAAACAGTCAACTACTCAAGTTAAATGTTATGATATACAAGCCTAAGTTAAAGAAAAATTAGCAAAAACCCGTAGCGTGTATTCGCTAGACCTATTCGGAAAATGTTGTGAACTTATTTAAATGACAAAAGGCATTGGTTGAGATAGATCAAGTTTAATTGCCACACTATCGAGTGAATGAAATAGCCAGTAAACCAGCCGGCTCAGTGTGTACACAATCGTGACCTTTACGGCATTTACATTTGTTGAAACAAGCTGCAAAATGTTTCGACAATTAATTCTAACATAACTTCGTCACTTCGTCACGGTTGCAACGTGCGTGAGTTTGCAGAGATGTGTATATCTGTCAGGACTATGAACTTTGCTCGTGCGGCATGGCTTTACAATAATAACTTAATACCGATAAGCTTCTGGATCGATATTAAACCAATTTGAACACTTTGCAATCCAGTCTAGCAACGAGTAGGATCCAGTGCTAGATTTTTATAGAACAGAAACGGGTTTTCTTCGACGGAAAAATACACAAAATGACAGATAAACAATCACAATCTGTCATTTTGTCTATTCTTCCGTCAACAAGATCCGTAGAAAACCCGTTTCTATGGTTGCCATTGTACGTGTGCTGCAGCTAGTTGGTCAACTATCGATCCAGTGAGGATTCTGCTGGATTGGAATTCTGGATTAATATAAAACAGTCTTATGTGGAGTTAAAAATAATATAATTAATTGATTCAGGCGTGACCTTACGGAAATCCATTATAAAAGACGTGGATATATTTAGTTACCTGTTCCGCTTAGCTATTTCTAAAGAGCCATAAAAAACTCCTGAAAGAAATTGACACGTGTTTCACCTCTCAAGGAGGCATCCTCAGGATGACGATGGACTTGTTGCGAACTCGAACACGGCGTGTTGCCACACCGAGCGCTGAGTGCAGACTGTTACTAAATATATCCACGTCTATTGTATTTTAAAAATAATAGTCAAAGCGGTTGATATAGGATGTGAATGACAGGATGAGTCGAAAGTATTTAAAGGGCCGTCACTTCTGAATGGTTTTTTCTTATGCAATTCCTAGGTTTATAATTACAAAACAAATAGAATACTACCAGCGATTCAGGTACAGGATCTCCACTTAAGGATATATGATGACAACTGAACTAGATTATGTTCACGTTTTCCTAATAAAATCTCGGAAAAATACTTTCGTGAGTTTGGTGACCGCATGTTATAACATCGTTTACTAGCACACAGACGGATGCTTCTACCCATACTTAATAGGTGTTTAACCATTGTTTGGAGCCAAGAACCTCAATAGGTTATATCACCAAAGACTGTGTGAGTAAAGATGGGTTAGTGTTACATAAATTGTATAATTCTTGCAAGTCTCGCGCGACGCCGTGCAGGGAATGCCTTATGTAATTATATTGCAAGGTATCTAGGAAGTATTGTTTGGCTATAAGCCTGCATTGACTACTGTTGTCGTAAATACATAAGTAAAGACGTGTAGTGACTGATTTAGAGTATGAGATGAACGATGCATCTAGCATAATGCATTTTATGTGCTATTTATATATTATGTGAATTGTATTTCCGTAAACAATTGTTCATGTCATGCAGAACAAGGCTTTTGAGTTACTTCTCTGCTTGCAGGGCAGTGTTTTTTTTTTTTTAAACTGCTGTCTTCCAAAAACACTACAAAGTGAGAAATAATTCAGTTTTTAGCTATCCCACACAAATTCGTATATCACTATTTGCTATGTAAACAATAGTGACAGGAACTTATAATAACATCATCAACGTGCACAATGTAGATTAAATACGAATTATTGAAGCTAACTCAAAAACTACCCAAGCAAAGTTAATACATAGAACGAAATTCCTCTATCATATGAAAAAATACTTTTCAAAATCGGTCGACAATTAATGAATATATACATGAACATATATTAAGAAATACATACAGACGAAATTAGAACCTTCTTCTTTTTTTAAGTCGGTTAGAAAAATATTTTTTTAGATGTGTGACTTAGCTATTCGGAACAAAAGACATCAACGCGCTCATTTTTCCTAGAATATTTTTGCCATTTACGTCATTGCATACATTTTCATGTTTACCCGAGTTCTTAAAAAAGGAGGAGGTTCCCAGTTTGTCAACATTTTTTTTTATGAATTGAAATTATTAGCAGATCGTCGGGTTTTTAAACAGTTTTAAAACAATTCGGTAAAACTAGCATGCAAAATAACATTAATAAAATAAATCAATGAAGCTAATAAAATTAAAACATACATCATAGTTATTAATATATTAAGAATAAGAATGTCAATCATTTGTCAAACTACAATAGTAAAATTTCAGTGAGAATCTTTAAAGTTTAAGTACAGAATAGAATTATTTTTTTATAAGCCATTTAAATAACGCTGTTTTAAACCGATTTATTGGCGGTTCCCTAATATGCTTTTGGTAATTTATTATATAATTATCCTTATAACCAATGGTAAGCAAGTTCTGTTATAAAAGTGGCTTTTCATTGGAGGAATATTCAGTCTATCAGGACATCTTGTGTTAAACGTAACAGAGTCTCCAAGACGTTGAACTAATTCGAAGTCCTATCTATTCTAATCTTTACAGCATTCAATTTAATAAATATGCTCATCGATATTTTCGTCAATTAAGGACATATTTCGATAATTCTTTTTTTATTTGGCTTAGAAAGCTTGCGCGGTGGTTTTTGAGTCAGCTTCAATAATACGTATTTTTTCCACTTAATGTATGTTGATGATGTTCATATCTTCTTGTCACTGTTATTTACATAGCTAGTAGTGGTAGGTATAGGAATTTATGTAGGGTAGGTACTACTCGTATAACAAAAAAGTGAAAAATTAAAACTTTTTACAAAAAAAAAACAACCGACTTCTCCCTTAGGTAGGTAGGTCCTTCCGTAGGTTTGTAGTGTTTTTTAGGAAGTTTTTTTTTTTTTTTTGTTAAAAAGTTTTGTGAAAATTGCATTTTAGTTTTTTCTCTTCTGCTGAGAGTAGACCTAAATTACTTTATGTTCTTTGTAAACGCAAAAAGCAATTCTCATGCTAATTATTAAAAAATAGTTCCTAATGTAAATATAATATTTCTAACCCATACAATTGTTTAATTTATCCATTCTGAACAATGATATACGTAGTTATAATTATATAATGGAACAGATTGTAAAGTGTTGAGGCCAAGGTCTTCATTCAAAAGGTTATTGTTTGCAATATCATAAAATAATTAATCTTAGTAGCTGGCAACAGTAACTGGGACAGGTGCCTACATAAAGGTAGGCTTTTATAGTCCGGCCATCGAGAAAATGCATTCCTGACACCTGTCAGTTGAACAATTTCTAGTTGTAATAAGGATCAAATTTGCAAAACACATATTTGTTAGTAGTATGATACTTGTGTAGGGCATAGTATGGGGCAATATGCGTGTTTACTAGCCGGTTTTCCTCTATGTGGAAATCTGTGATTTTGCTGAACGCAAATCTTTAATAAACACACTTAATTTTATGAACATCGACATGACATAGGATGTGTACTAAGGCGCCATCTCCACGGACGAGAAAATCGCAGCGATAGACACGCTGTGCCTTCATCGCTGTGTGTAGATTGATTCATACAGTTTTTATTGAATTTGATGGCACGAGGAGATTATCGCCGTGATTTTCTCGCCAGTGGAGATGGCGCCTTTGTTTGCTGCGCGGTTCATTTGTTTGCCAAACATGAATACGTTCGTGTGCGTAGCGGGGCCGTGGGTCGCAGTGGACGATCCCGCCTATCTCCTAACTAGCCACACTATGAGCAAAATATGGATCTAGAATCTACTGCAGATGGTTTAGTACCGATCCAGCAAACCGTGAACGTATGTTATAAAAATATATTAGATAGGTCGGGTTAATAAACCAATGAACACTAAAACACAAGTTCACTTAAGTCCCACGATCGAAACCAGTCAATTACTTAACATACCTGCATGCAACTTTAAGGATTTTGAAATCCTATTTCGCAGATATAAGCTCTCAAGGCAAATGATAATAGATAATACACATAGGTAAGTATGTGGTGATGTATAGCTATGTATTATATTCCATAGACAGGAAGGACAGGAGTAAAGAGCCCTTAAAGGCTGGTGATTAGTATAATTATTAAATTACTAGCTTTTGTCCACGGCGTCGCCCGCGTAGAGGTCTGAAATTATCCCACGGGAACGTACAACCGGGATAAAAAGTATCCTTTGAGCTAACCTAGATCATGGTCTACCCATGTGCCAAATTTCATCTAAATCCGTTCAGCCGTTTTAGCGTGAAAACGTTACAAATAAACAAACTATCTTTCGCATTTATAATACTGTAATAGTTAGAATTGTTTAACCCTCGTCTTGAGCTTGCAACCTTAACGATTATTGTTTTAAAATTAATAATTCTGTTAATGATAATCATTATTGTGTGCCAACTTAAGCGTTAATTTAGAATGGCATCAAATTCTAGCTCGCCTTGAGGAGTTATACACAGGACCTATTTATTTGAGGATACTTAAGACTTTCTGCAAGTCTAGCACAAGGTGAAGTTAGCTTAATCAATAGTCCACACACAACTTTCGACACATCGACTTACTGACCTTAGAGATAAGGTTAAAATGTCTCATACGACTGTAATTTCACCGGCATCCACGCCTTTCAAATAGAAATGATCCTAGATGGAAGAAATTTATGGAAGAGGAATCGTAGTATTAAGTATAGTAGTCTGCAGAAGGGAACCTTACATCATGCAAGCTGATAAGATTTTTTTATTAGGTATTTTATTTCGTACGGAAAAGCAAACAGTAGTATATTTAACACAAATAACTTAACAAATATACTACCCACTACATTTTCCACAGATTACAACTTAAATAATTTACAAACTGTTGGCGAACGTTAACTGTAATAAGGGAAAAAAAAATGGTTCTAGTTGAATGCAATCAATCAAAAGCGAATTCAGAATCAGTTTAAAAATTGTAGAACAAGGCGATTGTTTATTGTAAAGCAGATTTGTTTCGAAGGCACCAAAAACATTTAAATTATACCGGTTAGCGCTAAAGTGAAACACGGCTTGTAGAAAATAAATAGATAAAATTCAGCATAGCCTTTTATTGGCAGCTACTTCCCATTTATCACGGTATCGTAGGGCTACAGTATCCTGAAGTACCTACCTACATATTTCCCCAGATGTAATCTTTCATAATCAATTTACTGTTGTAATATTAAAACCAATACAATATACTTATTTATTATTTCCTGTTTGTCTGTAATTACGGAATATTTTTAGATATCCGAAGGTCCTTTAATAATGTCACTTTAAAAAGAAATCATAGCTTCTTTTAAATCTGCTTTGTCGTAGCTAGGTAATTTGCGGAAGTACTTACGGTCTACGCCGTAGTCTGTCATTTACGAGTAGGTAGGTAGGTGTTTTGTGAAAAAGCTTCGTAGATCCTGTTATTGTATTTTTCGAGAGTGGATCTATACACACTGATGTTTAAATGTCGCTGTGGACGATGATAACGCTTGCATAAAATGTTCACTTGCTTGATGATATTTAGATTGTTTTTTTTTTGCTATAATTACTACAAGCTTTTTCAATGACAACACTACTCACAATATCTATCGCAAGGCATGATATTCATTTTACGCTTTGGTTTGTAACACAAACTTTTTTTAGCCGGGAAAGCGGGAAAGCGGTTTCATAAAATGGTAGCATGTTGTGTTCGACCACAGATTCCATAGCCAGACAGCAGTATAGCTGCCATCAATCACTCATATTCCTTGGCTTTTCCTGCACAGAGATATCCTTGAGGACTTCCACTGGTACATACCTGTAACAACATCATAGAGGGCGACGGCTCCCGGGAGTAGAGCGCCGCGTCCACAATGCAGTACACGTCGCCAGGACGCCGGCACTGACCCCAATCGTCCAGCCCATACAGGGGCGGGAGTGTCGCGAACACCGTGTCTGGAATAGAACAGATTAAGTGAGAAGCCACGGTGGACTTTCCATAAGGCCGACTAGGCCCAGGCCTAGGGTGGCCAGATGTTAGGGGTGGCCAACCTGCGCTTGCGGCGTGTAATAGCTCAGCTCAACTCAGTAAATAATGGTGTGATGATGGCTAACTAAATAGTAATGCAAACAAACATAAAAGTTCACAATGTTGTTTTTGGCTTAACATGGTTACGCTTTTTTGTTTTTTTTTTTTGTTTCGGAAATTATCAAATAACTTCTTCCGCTCTGGGTGGAGCGGGAGGGCGTGTCAGACTCTTATTGACTAAAACCCACCCGTGTTCCATCAGTTGCCATGTTGCCGGGGGGCCACGATCGCCCATATTCGCAGCCCCGGCAGGCATTGGCCCTAGCGAACCCCGTCAATTCTGCTGACATCTGAGGCGCGCGTGGAACACAACGCGCCGTTGACCCGAGCTTGGTCCTTATCGGACGGCGAGCTACCCATTGCTCACCGTCCGCAAGCCCGCGCCTACGGTGGCCGGAAATCTGCCTGTGATTCCCGACGCCCAGGGCGTCTCCTCCTGCGGCGGTTAGGGGCGCGAGGGCGCGAAATTTGCCTCTCCCTCACGCGCTCCGCCTCCTCCTTCGCGAGCATTACTGCTTCGCAGAAGGAGGTGACGGCCTCCCATTTCCTCTCGCTCCGTAGCATGGCCCGAATCAGGAACATGGTTACGCTGTAAAGTCAGTAGAAAAGGGGCGGAGCGGCCGAAACTGAAGTCTGCCTCTTATGAGAAGAATTGGAGATATTGAGGAAGCGCCAAGAAAACAATTGGTTACTGCAAAGGCTTAGCGCTTGTTTTACAGCCACTGCACTGTTTCAATTTTGGTAAGGGTCTACTTCATGTTCTTCTCTTGTTGCGGTTTATGGCTTGTCCATACGAAAAAAATGTTCATGGTTTTGTGAACTGATTAGCCAGTCAGCGTCTTTTGTCGGAGCATACCAACTCAAGTTTCGCCGCACGTAAGAACTATTGTAGTATTGTTACTCTTGGAAACCTTTTCAATGCAAATACTTTACCTAGTGCATTCCGGTTAGGGGCGTAGCCGAATGCCTACGTGTATTTCTATCGGTGTTCAGATAATTATATTATTGATTGTAAACGTAAGTACTATCACATAGTCAACTCACGCGTATGAAGATCCTAATTGGGAACAATTAGGTACTTGTAGGTTGTAGCCCGATATTTTTAATAGTTATTGTGATCTTGACCGTTAAAACGGACTACTTCATGGTCAGATAGTTTATATTATTACAGCTATGTAGGTACCTACTGATTGATTAGAGATTGGTGATAATGCTATATAGTCTCATAACTACGTTCTATAAGAACATACCAACTTATTAGATTTGTAAATAGGTTGAGCAACAGGAATACCTTTAAAGAAAAGGGCGTCGACTTTTTCACACCCTCCTGGGATGTTTTAAACTAAATAAAGGGATTTCGATCGGATTTCTTTTTTCTACTAAATCTGAGTTGCAGTGAAAGTCTATACTTTGATTGAGTGATTATAGGTATTTATCTGTATTGGGAATTGCACCTAGGGCCTTATGCTGGGCAGCCAGCATAGCGACCACCAAACTATTGAAATCATTTTGCGGTTGTAATTACTATAATGCACTATGATTGCATGCTGATTCAAGGATTTAAAAATTATATCAAATTGTGTCATGTTATTATTTTAAAATATAAAATGCGTATCCTTATTATTTCTTCGTTTTTAATATTTCCTCATGAAAATAAAAAAATACAATTTTCCTACCAACTTTTTATTTTGTTAAAAACACATTCATCCAACTTACCATTGATATCAACAACACTTCCCAGCACGGAACAAAAACACGCAACGAACCACAAGCGCCACATATCGATCAACACACCTTGCGCGGGCGCAGACTCGAGCCGACTTGCGAGTTGAACACTTGAGAAATGCGTGCGCGCCGCCCTTCTCTGCATTACGACAGATCATCTCGGTTACATTGTGCCACTGGGTATGGAGGTACAGAAAAGCCAGCTTTAAGATTATGCTGTGTGGTAGAACCAAGTCCAACTGTCGTTATGCATCTTCACACGGCTAAAGGGAAACTACGCTATCCTCGTGATGTGGGATGGTGTAAAGCAGGAAGGGATATCAAACAGGACAGTTGTGAGTAGTATAGAGTGGTTTAACTCGTTAAAGGTTCGTTTCTCCCTCCGTTTCATAGACTGAAAGTGTGCTCAATGTGTTCATATACCTATCCAAGTATACAAAAACAAATTCTTAAAAAAAAAAAATATCACCGCGCTAGCCATATTAAGATTTCATCCAAAATAGAACCCGATGGTATTCACAGTACATTCAGGACCAATCTGAACCCATGACGTTGCTCGTCTAAGTCTTAGAGGTTGGCATTAGAGGGTGACCATGTAACGAAAGGGCATATGCCATGAATGAGTATTGAGTCGACCTTTTGCTTTGTCTGTTATGCGACATCGCCGAGGATTTTCAATTTGGTCAAGTGTGAGTTGCTAAACAGTACGAGATGTCTTAACGTGACTGGTTATAGCATGCGCAATAACATGTCATTGATTTTGGAATATTTTGGGATATTGCATTGTATTTAAACATAAACCCACCTAGATAATCATTGCGAAGGAATGAGACATTAAAGTTGCTTGCAGCATAGTTAACATCTAGTTTGTTACACCATTTTGTTGGTGCAGAAACACTCATAAAGCTGTCAATCTAGCCTAGTTTATTGTCAAGGGATAAATAGCTTTTTTCTTTAATTATTTGCAGATGATGGTGGACGGGATAGGTCGGTTTCCAGTCTCAGACCAAATAAAAAACCAAGATAGCGCTGCGAACAATACAGTAAAGCATGCCAAAACTACACCTCCGCTCTGTGCATACACTCTCACACGCACACCTTTACAACCATTTACAATCAAACTACACCTAGTGAGGTTTAGTTTGATTGTAAATGATTACATACATACATAAACTCACGCTTTCTTCCCATGGGGGTAGGCAGAAACTACAGAACGCCACCTACCACGATCCTTACATACTCCTTTTGCCTCGTTTACGTTCATACATCTGGTCATACATGCACGCCGGTTGCGAGTACTACGCACCTGGCCTTTCTGAAGAACATCACCAATAAGGACAAATAAATGGTTCTTCACCTTTTTAATAATAATTTCCATAAAAAGTAACCTGTGTGCTCAAATCGACTGTACCAATTAACATTGTCGGATCTACATTTTTGCGATTTTTTAATTATTGCTATATAGGTCTTAAAATAAATTATAAATTTAAAAATCGCAGAAATGTAGATCCGACAATGTTAATTGCTACAGTCGAAATGTTTACGAAACCGGCCTCACATCATACTGTTGACAGCGCTGTGTCTTGGTTTTTTATCTGATCTGAGTTTCCAGTACTTTCCAGTATAACTACATAAGATGTGCCTAAATCCATGTATGGTGGGTGACTATACCTACAGAAATCTCTAGCTCACCCTGCATCTGAAATTTATGTAATCCACTATCACCAATCCAGCTGCCGAAAGTGGTGATTTTAGTACCGACCCATTTTGCACTCATTGGAAGGGACACGATAACAGGCTGACAATAAATGACGAATATTTTCAGAAGATACATAAAACTTATCTAGGTACTTAAAAACAGGTGTTGGAATTTTGTTCAATTAATACCTCTGAACTTGACCCACTTAATAACCATAAATAACCCAAATTTAAAAACAGGTATTTTTCCATCCAACTAATAGCAGGTACATCCCAGCCTTCCTCCATACAATATCAAGTTTGATGGTATTACCACATGTGTGAGGTGAACGTCCACTTCCTCAGGTCAAGGTCTAGTGTCGGTTGCAACACAGAGCCTACTAATCTATGCAACCTACTGGTTTTTGTAATCAATAGTAAGAAACAATATGACATCATAATATCACGCTTGTTTTCCTCCTTCGAGTAGGCAGAGATGTATAATAAACTGACGTTTTGACAGTTTGGTTAAAACCCATACGAGACCACCAAAACTAACGCCTATTTTGGGCGACTGAGTGAAAATACGGAGAAAACGAATTTTCCCAAAAACAAGACCTAGCTAGATCGATTTTTCACCCCCGTAAACCCCTATATTGCAACTTTCATCGAAATCGTTAGGAACATTTTCGAGAACGTGATTACAAATATAGGTATATCACGGCCCCCGCAGAATAAACGCGCAAGTGTAAAAATTGAGGTGATGTAATATTTTGACCTATAATACTAACGAATATGGATTAACATCAAAACCGCCGCAATAGCACTTACGCGTTTATTCTGCGGCGGCGGCGATATTGGCGAAATGTGGGTATACTATAAAGTGCACCTCTGCCTAACCCTTCGGGGATTACAGGCGTGATGTTATGTTATGTCATGTTATGCAAATTTCGGGAAATTTCTGAGTAATTCCTAATGATGGAACCAAATACAATTTGCCCAACCATTAGATCAACAGGGCCGAGTCTGGTTTTGGAAAAGCATTAGTGAAGTTTTTGAAGATGGCGTCGTGGAGTGATGAAACAAAACATAGGATACCCAAATTTTTAGGGGGTTATAAAATTATGAGCATATTTTGCAAAGGTAACAAAAATAAAAGGCACAAATCAAAATAATGACTTTTTAATGTTTTTTTTTTTTCAATTTCAAATATGTATTAATATTTACATGAATAATCTTATCGTAAACATAAAATAAAAATATCGTTGATTACGTTAGACAACACCGCGTATTGTTCATTGTTTGACAACCCTATTTTTTTATTAGCAACACATCAAAACTGGGAAAAAATAAAATAAAGAAAGTGGCAGCCCTTGCATGTTCCCTAAAAATAAAATTATTTAGAAGCTATCTAAATTCATGATTAATAAACTATCTATAATGTATATTTGCGATATAAGCCCTCAGTACCTCCATTCTACCATAGTCTGACCATGACAACTTTCAACACAGTAGTTCGTCTGTCAAAATTAAAATGTTTTTCTTTTTCCAGTTTTAATGTGTCACTAACCATTATGCGCTTGCACATAGCGCGAGAATAATTGTTGCATAGATCTTTGTAGTACAAGAGATAGCAACGTTATCTGGCGCATCATCTTCAAATGTAGTGAGTCTAGGAGCTAGGTTAGTAAATCAATCATCCACCTTAGTACTTTTTGACTACGATATCTTAATTCCTATTTAAATGCTAGATTTTTTACATACTTGTCTTACTTTAATTGTTAGCAAAAGTTACGAGGCTGGCCCTATAAGCAGTTTTTCCCCTGATAGCATGACAGGCAATTTTTAATTCAAAGATGACGCGCGTCAAAACTTTGCTGTCTCTTAGACTATATAAAATATCACGATGTTTCGTCAACATGTTACAATCAAAAACGTTAATAATATGGAATTATACAAATTTTATTTTCGATAATCATCTTTATAATTTTAGGCTAATAATAAAATACTTCAAAAAATAAATACGATATTTTCACTGATGTACTTTAAGTTTTAATATTGTGAAAACGGAGATTAAAAACTGTAATTTGTTTTGTATTTGATTCAGACAGAAAATGCATAAGGCATTCACTATTTTAGATAAAGGATACGATGGCCAATCCAACGATACAAGACGACCGAAGATACATCGAATTGGCTAGAGTAGAGTTTGAACAGGTTCCTATAAAGCCTAAAATTATAAAGACATACAAATAATATATTGATAAAACTATCTAAATTAAGTAAACGATCATAGACGAAAACGCAACTTGACTAAAACTAAATAAATACAGGGTGTAAACAATTGCTCCATCAATAAATATTCTATTATATTTAATCAATTAATAGTCATAAATTTCAACTGTCCATTTCATGGACGCCCGCCGTTCTAATTATTTTATATTTATACATATTTCAAATAGCAATTTTTTACACCTTATACTAAAATTATGTACAAGTGTGCTATATATGAAAATATCTTTTTATATATTCAAGCGAAAAGCAATTTTATCTAACGTATAGGACGCAAAATGAATAATTATTTAATCACTAAACAAGTCCGGACAAGATGGCCTACTTTACCCAATCTCTAATAATTGAAACTTCTCATAAAACTTTACACTTCTTTCCATCTTGCCCGAGTATATCACGTTATTTAGAATTTAAAATTGTAAATAATGCGTGGAATAAATTATCAACATTGCACATTGGCTTTGTCACTCACTTTTCAAAGGCTTCCTTGGTTGCCGTAGTTCGACATTGACAGCTGTCAGATTTGACAGGCAGAAAACGAAACACCATGTACATTATAATTTTATAGTATACATTTTATCAACTTCACCTTTTTAATAATTATTTCCACATAAAGTAAAACAGGACTATTACCACAGGACTTACTGAAACGAAAGAATTTTTGTCAGAAAACTGTTTTTTGTTTTAATTAGCCCTGTAGTCAACAAGCCCCTTAAAAATGGCGCACTTTAGGTATTTTAATAGTAAAAGCTTTATATCAACATTACATTATTATGGCTTAGTCGTAAAGCTAATTATGTCAAAGGTGGATTAGACTCGTGTTACAATAATATTGCTGCGATACTGTTTTTATGACAAAGTCACGTAATTGGTCCAAGGCTACGTCATAAACATTGATGAACCAATAAGCTTTCGACATGGCTTTGAAGTTTTGTTGTTATTGGCTTAATAATATGTGATGTAGTCTTATCCCAACGCGTGAAAAAAAAAATGCATATTTTATTCGGCCATGGAAAGAGAAGTTTGGATTGTACCTACAGATTCTAAACCCTGCAGGTATTACAATAAGGTTTATTTTTATTCGGCTTCATTGATTACTGTTACGTTAGTAATTCGAAGAGGAGAAATGGCTTTTATCAAGACCCCATACATTTTGCTAGGACGAAACACTTAGCAACATTTATCAAATCTTGGTGACATATCTATCTATTTTTGTTAAGAACTCTGCACTACCAGCATTGCTACTAATCACGCACGCATTTATATATGTCACCGTAAGATTGTGAGCACCGTTAGTTTATAATCTATCGGTATTTTTTCCGTTAGATCATAATCTGTCGAAAAATTGTGAACTGGGTGAAATGGGTTAGGTTAGGTTAGAACTGTGACAAACCGCGCGCGAGCCGAGCGAGCGAAGCGAGCGGTGCCGCGGCAACGGCCGGCGAGCGCTACTTCCAAGTTGCTCGCAGCCACGCAGGCTATTTAATATTAGCGCAAGGTGCATTACGTCGCAAACAAGTTGGTTACCAGTTCACAATTTACACGGTGCATTTCTATAAGTAGACTACTTTCAAAAGTGTATTGCGTCTACCAGCAAACGATTTAGAAAAGGCATAACCAAGCAGTGTTTATATGTATAGATGTTACTATGTGTTATCGTCCTTATGTATAAGAGGGGCAATTTCCGTATTTTTAGGCGGTCTCATGCTAATCTCAGTATCTGACAGAAATACCTCTAATTTACCTACATTTTTGACAAGTTTTTGACATTGATTGTCGCTGAGATGATATTGCGACTAGATTTTTAACGTTTTTAAATACGGGAATTGGCCTTTTAAGGTCTTAACAATAAATAAAACGTTTTAGACACAAAGTGAGGACAATCACATAAAAATTATTGTCGTTGTGAAGAATAAAAATTAAGAATGCAGATTAGACACCAATTAAATATAGATAGGCACTCATTTAGAATACTAATCACACGTACGAATTACTATACTCATTTATAATTCAATATAATATTTGCTCACTCCTATTTTATCGCTCCGGCGAATAAAGACGTATGTTGATTTACCTCTTTTTTCCCAAATCATGTATGCTTTACACATACCAACCATGTGTTGGTTTTATTTGCCAAAGGATTGGCAAAGGTTAAAGCTAGTAATTTTAATACGTTAAAATGAAGCAAATTGTCACTCGGCATATAATACCGCGAATATATATTTTTTTACGATTTTTAGGGTTCCGTAGTCAACAAGGAACCCTTATAGTTTCGCCATGTCGCCAGCTCTGAGACTGTTAGTACTAGAAAGTTGTAATTTGGTATGGATATACATATTAATCATGCCGACAAAGTGGTAAATAAAACTATGAAAAAAATTTTTTTTAGTGTACCTCCCCTACACGTAAAGTGGGGATGTTTTTTTTCTCTATCCCTTGGTGTGGGGTATCGTTAGAAAGGTCAAAAACATTGTGAGAAAACCATTTTTGAATTCAGAGATCCGTTTGCGAAATATTAAGCTTTAAAGTGCAAAATTTTGTTAAGACTCAAGTGTCCCCCTGCCAGCTAAATGGTTGGTTTTAGATATATGAAAAATTCAAAGCAGTAGCTTATATAACGAATTTAAAAGGAAAACTATCACAACTGAGTAGGCTTTACAAGTTAACGAGTAATAATCGACCAACTTAGATTTGCGGTTGTAAAAACATGTTCTCCAATACATTCCGTATGAAAGAAAATGTTTTTAGTTTGTTCTTTGGATAAATTCATACCGACTACGGAACCCTACATTGTGCGTGGTCCGACATGCACTAGGCCGGTTTTTTTTTTAATGCAGGGTCACTTATTTTAACGTGTAGAATAAAATAAAACAAAAATTTGATTTTCGTTAAAAATGTCACATTCGCGGTATTGGATGCCGAGCGACAAAATATAAAAAAAACAGGTTAGATTCTCTTTCTAAACATTCGCTACGGCGCACTTGGTTCAACTCCAGTCCATTCATGTTTACTTTTGTAATTTGTTGAATAAGATAACAGCAACAACTTCCTAATCCTAGATAAATAAGGTATGAGACTCGATACCAGGTATCCTTTTTGATTAGGCTGCCAGAATTTTTTCAACATCGACTTTATGCCTCGGATGCGATATTGACGTTAAGAGTGAGGTCTCATTAGTGCGTTGTGACGTCGTGCGTCGTCGCAACGCTGGTGTGGCTTACAATGCGTCAACGCACCTCTTCATCTTCTTTTCGTGTGGTTAGTGACTAACCTGGTGTCAGGGTTTTAACGCAACGCACCAATGAGGCCTCACTCTAAATTACCATTTTATTACGAGAAAATACCAAAACTTAGTTTTCGAGAATTTTTGGTAAATCAAAACTATTTTTACGGACATTCCAGAATTTTATTATTTACAATTTTTCTTCATTTTATGCATTTTAATTCTATGTTAGTGTTGGAAGATTTCGCTTTTATCTCAAAACTCAATTTAAGATAATATCCGTAATTTTTTTTTTATTTTTTAAAGAACTTTAGTTTATTTATACATAATGTTCAGTTATTATTAATTATCGTGAATTATTTGCAATTTCGTCCTTCAGAATCACGAAAGAAGAAAAGTAAGAAATAAATAACCATAATATTAATAAGTATAATTTCGTTGAGTTCTGCCCAGTCTGTTATAATAAGTATCGCGTGATGGTATGCAACTGTTCCGTGTTTGAGCAGGTGTTTGAATAATCCAGTAGATAGCGCTAGCGGTAGAGATCAATACACAAGGATGTACACTGCTACAAAACTCTTTTGGCGCCCCAATGACGTTGACGGGGTGGCGCTGTTGGTAAACATTTAGTGCAAATGTTTTGTGAATTGTATTGAAAAAACAAGATGGCAGCGTTAGTTAAAATTTTGGCCACGCGCCAAAAGAACCTTTTAGTGTTATACGTTTATATTCGGCATGAAAAAATTAACGGGACGTAGATTTTTGTATATTTATTGGTATACTCTGTCTACGAAACGGGATGATAGATTCTGACATTTCATAATTGCCCGAAACTTGTTTGACAGTAATGTTTGACAAGGTTGTAAGTATGGCCGATGTTTTCATAGGCCTCTAGCTAGACTAATAAAGCCTTTTATTTACTGGCCAAGAAAAATAGACAACTTATACATTTACAAATGTACTATGTGTAAATAAATGTACGGTTCTAAGACGAACGTGGAACCTGAAACGGTAAGTGAGAATGCAGATGACCGGGTACTTCAGTGACAAAAAAAAAAGAAAAGAAAAAACAAGAAAAAAATAAAGAAAAAAAAATAGAAAAAACATGTGGGTGTACTATAGGTACACCTCTGCCAAATCCTTCGGAGATTGCAGGCGTGATGTTATGTTATGTGTTATTTTAAACCGACGTTTCATAGAACAATTTTGCGATTCTCACCGAATTTATAGTCATTTGCGTTCTCCCTCAGCGGATCTATCCGCCTTATTGTCTAGTTTCCTTGGCCTTTTTAAATATTAAAATGCAGCCTATCTCCTCAGTCCATCAGGGTAGCTCTAAGCCGATGGCTCAGGTAATGCAGCAGCGTGGCGGCCGAGAGGGCGAAGTCTCAGTCGACGCCGGCGAAGCCCTGCGAGCCCTCGATGGCTTTGATAAGTTTCTCGCGGAGTTGCTGGTAGCTCTCGTATGGAGGGAGATCGATGCGGTTGAAACTGTGGGGAAGAAAGGTTTATTAAATAAATAGAACGTAATAATTGAGGCACGACCAAAAAGAAGAAACATGTGTTGCTATGGTGACAGTTCACTAACGTGTAAAAACGAGATTATAGTCCGAATGGTTATTAATTCCTTGTACGTTTGAATTCCTTTCAACTGTCATTAATAAGAAACAATAGAATTCTAATTGTTATCGATCTCAATAGTCCTCGTGACAGTTGAACTCATATTCAATTCAAAATAAATTAATTTTTAAATTAATTTGGAAATTGGGTGCAATTTCCTATCGTTTCCCCTGGTTTTTTGTTGGCTTTGCCTCGTTGGTCTAGTGGTCGCAAGCACTATTGCTGAGCATGAGGTCCTGGGTTCGATTCCCGGGTCGGGCAAAGTGTTATTGGGTTTTTCTATCTGGAATTTCTCAGTAGCAACCAGAGTCTGGATTTGTGCCCGGTTGATGGCAATAGGCTCGCCCCTATTACATGGGACTTAAACATAACTGGCGAAATGTGGGTGTACCTACTACAGGTACACCTCTGCCCAACCCTTCGGGGAAACAAGGCGTGATGTTGAGTGTTCCTATCGTTTCCCAGGGTTTTTTGTTGGCTCTAGTTTCGCCTACTTTTTTCACTTCGCTTCTGGAAGACGATAGAAAAAAAAATCTCACTTATTCAAGCACTCACCACGTATGTGCTCTCGGGTAGTTATCAGGTGATCCCCACTTCTCAATAGTGAACAGTTGCGGTCCGTTGCTCCCGTACAACTCTTTGAACCCGTTCATCGGCACGCGGGACGTGCCCGTCACGAACTGTAGCAGACGGGAACGCATCTCGTTGGAGAAGGATAGCACTACCTGGGGGACAGAGAGGGAGAAATTAGATGTCGATTTTTTTGAAGAAATAAATAAAGTTATTTCAGTATTGGTGACAGCAAATTGTGCTTTAAATAAAACTATTTGTCCCATTAGTCCCATCTCAAAAATGCCCAACGGGCCTAAAGAAGTTTTCACTTAAAAAATTATAATTTTCATGCACCATATTCACATAAAAACCTCTAATAACACCAATACCATAACCATCATGGCCCACTGTGTACTCACCCTCCAGAACCACTGCACCACGATATGGTTGGCGTGGTAGTCTCCTTTATACAACGTGTTAGCTCTCCAGTCCCTGACGTCAATGTGCTGGATGCCGCACAGCAGCAGTTCTAGTTCGTTTTCATCGAAGATCTTCAGAAGAGGGAGAGGAACTAAGCCTCCGAGGCCTTCGAGGAACGCGAACATCTGTTCCTGGACTCGACTGACGAACCGCCATTGGATTACTAGTCTGGGGAATGGAAATAAAATCATGTTATGTTTTGTTCCGATCAGTAGCAACCTGCCCTCTTCTCTTAGCGTGTCGATGGCAATCTAAATAGACTCGGCCCAAAATTCGGCCACGTGTGTGGCGCCACCACTACCGTCCATCAGGTCCTGTAACGTGCAGCTGACAGGACACGCAGGACATGACATTAAGTGTCCCATCGTTTGTAGAACAGCACCACATTTACACTCCAAGGCGGAGTCGTCTATGGATCTCCACCTGAACAGATTTTTCTTGCTTCGGCCAACCTGGGTCCGGAGACTGTTTAAAGACTTCCAGGTTATCCAAGGCAACTCATGTCTAGGTGGGACATTTTTAACAGGTGGAACAAATGGTTTGGGTAAGGAAGCACTCCGGCAATGATCTGCCCTTATAACCATGATAAAATCAAAAGACGTCCACTGCTGGACATAGGCCTCCCCCAAGAACCGTCACTTCGACCGATTCTGTGCTTTCCGCATCCAGCGGATTCCTGCGGCCTTCACAAGATCATCGGTCCATCTTGTGGGAGGCCTTCCAACGCTACGTCTTCCGGTACGCGGTCGCCACTCCAGAACCTTTCGGCCCCATCGGCCATCCGTTCTGCGAGCAATGTGCCCTGCCCATTGCCACTTCAGTTTGGCAATTCTTCGGGCTATGTTCGGCTTGTATAAAATAGTAGTAGTAAACAAAAGTAAAATAAATGATTAAATTATTAAGTCCAGGTGAAGTTTTCATTTCACAGTTTGCAATAAATCTGTGTATATCAAGGAAGCTTGGAAAACTCAACATGAGATTGTTTAAATTTCCAATCTTTGTACAGCACAGCTTTGTTATTTATTTATATATTCTGCAGAAAGCTGATAGTCTAATACCTGTATAGGTAAATAATGTACAATTAGCTCTTACAATTGCCATTTACAAGCTTCCACACATTAAAATTTTCTAGATACCTCGAAAACATTCATAAGCGTTACGGCTTGCATCGAATCTCTGTTACTCTTAATTTTCAAGGTATAATCTATGTTTAAGCATAATGAGCCTACAATCTTCCCACTGCTGGGACACAGGCCTCCTCTCTGTGAGGGAGTGGGCCGTAATCCAGCACGCGGGCCCAGTGCGGGTTGGTAGATGTCACATGTCTTCGAATTTTAGTTCTAGGACATGCCATGCCGGTTTCCTCACGATGTTTTCCTTCACCGTTTTGAGAGCAGTGGTGATGAAATAATTTACACAAAGTAAAGCGCCTGTCTGAGTTCGAACCTACGACCTACAACTCGTAGGTCGCGGCTGTTACTACTGTAGTACTGTGTCTAGTAGCATCATAAATTAGCTACAGTCAAGATATAAATGATAGTGTTAGCGGTGCTGACGGTGTGAGATGTGAAATGCAATAAAGAATTGAATTGTATACTAACTTGATATATTCATCCTTATTATCGTTATCTACGGATATATTGGCGCCACCAGGTTTGAGATCGCGTTGTATCGTCTTACCGAACTGTTCTTCGTCCACTGAGAATGTTAGGTATAGTTCTGACGGGTCGTTTTCCTGTAATCAATGGTTTGTAATTTTAGTTATAAGAATTAACTCACTTGTAATGACAGTCTCCTTAAGATAATAGATAAAATTGTGTATTATGTGTTTAAATCAATATTAAATAATAACTTATACCACCCCGACATTTCAAGCCAATCCATCTGGATTGCATAACAGTTACTGTATACGAGACAATATAAATTATAAACAATGCTTATGATTGCAAGATTACACCACAAATAACCTCTCCTATACCGCATTTAATGAAAATAAAAAACGTTGACTTTGCCTGACTTTAATCTACTAAATAAAAGTCAAGAAAAGAGTGCATCATCAACACTGACTGTTGAATCTATTCACGCATAACGTAAGTACATAACAAGTAGATATAATAAAAGCAGTATAACCATACCTTGATCCACATGAGTGAGTTGTAGTATTCTAGATCTACCGACTCCATGTCAAGCAACTCTATCGTCTTGCCCAACATCATCTTGTAAAATGGACGGATGAAGAACGCTGAAAATAGAAAGAAATATTGGTTAAATATTTTTCAAGTAATTCATCAAGTCCTTAAGCGTTTGATTGAGTTCACCATTACAAGTTCGCAAAAGCAAGCTAGTAAAAAGTGACGATAAATTTTACCATTTCCTGTCTTAATACATATTTTACTTCAGTTTTCTAGAACTAAATGTAAATATTCAGAACAATTGATATCTTTATAACAATAATTATTCATATGCGTATGCCACAGGGGTCAATCTTAGGTCCGTTCCTCGGAAACAGAAAAATCCCAATAATGCAATTTTTTTTTGTAGATGTAAGATAGCATGAATCTCTCTTGGTTAAAAAAGTATGTTTCGAGAACTGCCCTTAACAGAAAATAAATAAATAAAATACATTTATTTAGCACAGACTAAAAGGCACACAACATAATATAGGTACCTACTGACAAATCAAAACAAAAAATCAGTTCTGAAAAAAAAAGCAGGTATGAGTGCTTCACGGCTGCGCCAATTAGGCGCAGTTCAGCAAAAATGCCGGAAAACTGCCTGACGCTGGTTTTCAACCTGACCTGAAGTTATGTAGTGTTGTTAAAGCTACGTATTCCTTTAACTCATAAAAATGACGACAAAGGCGCTATCTCCACGGGTGAAAAAATTGCGGCGATAGTCTCGTCGTGCCATCAAATTTAATACAAACACTATGAATCAATCTCCACGCCATATCATCGCGGCGATAATTTGAAGGCACAACGTGACTATCGCCGCGATTCTCTCGTCCGTGGAGATGGCGCCTAATAAAGAAATATGGAAGAAAAAAGACATAATTATTTCGCCGACCCCAAATAAATTGTGAGGAGGAGAATGATGAATGATGATTCCTTTAACTCACCATCTAGCAGTTTCCCGTGGTACACGGCCATGCCGGCGACCCTGCCGATGAACTTGAAGTAGCTCAGATGCTCCTCGTTGCACACGCCGCTGTTAGGGTTGATCTGAAGCGTGTAGTTGTCCATGGCTGAATATTCGAACAGCCCGTAGTAAGGGTTGAACATCTCCTTTGAGAGTAGGAAGAACCATTCGCGAGCGAGGCCGCCGTAGTCTGTAAGAGAATATGGAGAAATAAGTAATGATGAAAAGGCGATCGTATGATCTCAGATGAACACACAGTATAATAAATTTGCCTGTAATAACAATAAGCCAAAGACAAGCCTACACAACATTTTTTTTTAGGCCGCATAGTTTTCGACATTTCACGAAAAATTAAAAAAAAAAATACCGTTCCCCAGCCCTTATCTCCAAAGTTTGCATAGAGAAAACTCTGAAATTATTCTATGTGATAGAAGTTTATGTAAAGATTACAGGAAAAATAAAACGATGTCTCTAAGAAGCACACTTTTTCAGATCAACAAAGATTACATTAGTTCCATTATCGGTCAAGAGATGGCGCTGACCTAAAACTGCAATATTCTACACGGTTTACAGTGTTAAAATTCTCTTACGAATAAAAGCCTCGCCAAAGAAAATGTTAAATGGTACGGAACCATCGGTGCGCGAGTCCGACTCGCTCTTGACTGGTTTTTTACAGTCGTTAAGGTTAATTAGAAGCCCAAAAGTCTGTCAACCAGTTTTACAGAGGCCAGATAGGTAACTGTTCCATGTAAAAAGCACTATCATTTAGCTACACGGTAAGACTAGAAGCCGACCCCTAAATAATTGGGAAAAGGCTAGGCAGATGATAAGGCAGATGATAAGGCAGATATAGTAGATAGCTAGGCCGCCCTCAGGCTAGGTGGAGTGACAATCTTCGCAGGGTGGCTGGTAGCAGCTAGATGAGAGTTGCCGAGAATCAAGCTGAATGGCGTGCAATTGGAGAGGCCTATGTCCAGCAGTGGACTACTTTAGGCTGAAGATGAGTAGATAGCTTACCAAGTCCTACTTCCGACTCGAACTCCACCCACAGCTTAGTCTTGAGCAGGTCCAGTCGACTGACTGAGCTGATGATACGGTATGAATCCTCCAGAATTGAGTTACGTCGCACTTTGATCTCGAACTTGTTTGGCACGTTGCTCTGAAAGATACAAACGCATAATAGGTACACGGTTAAATCACCTGAAAACGATCATTCTAATATAATTTCGAAGAAACTTCACATATTTCACATGATTGTGTTCTTGATAACGTATTTTATTTTTTAGGTTTAAATGGGCCTTTTTAAATTCATTGAAAAATCCAATCTAGTCTGAAAAAATATCCGTTTTTTTTCACAGATTAGACCGGTTGTTATTCCGTCTACTTTTGTTTATAATTATTTTTAATAAAAGCTATATACCTCTAACTTGTCACATAATCTATAAAACGGAGGACGTTAGCTCCTGTCAAAAATCTGGAGCAAGTACCTCCTTCTACGTAGATAGGTAGTAGGTCTCATCCCATAGCCCCCTTTTTGGGGTCTCATAAAATTGTATCTGGGTTAAGGATAACTATTAAATCTTCCATACCGGTTTGCGCAGTTGACTCTTGAGGTACTCGTACTTGCGCTTGTAGTCACGCGAGTATGGCACGGCGGGGCCCGCGATCTGAGGGTTGGACAGTCGAGGGTCTTCCCACTGAGTTGTACGAGTGTCTGAAATAAATACACCGCTTTTAGTTAAAAAAAGAAACAAAAAAATGGGTTTATAAAAACAGAGGGGTACACATTTTTAAGAACGTTCACATTCTAATTCTTATATTTTTGACGAGTTTTTAATAATGATTGTCATCGAGATGAGATTACAACTACATTTTAATGTTTTTAATTACGGGATTTAGCCTTCTGGTCGCAGCCGCAATGTAGATTGCGTGTAATCATTAAACAATTACGGTACCTGGTCGTAAATATGACACATCAAATTTGAGAAAGGAGACTCAAAGGTCGCTCTTTCTCAAGCTAGATATATCATATTAAGACGAGTGTTAGTAACAAAAAAGTGTAAAACACAGACTTTGCCTTTGCCTGGAGTCATTCTAGATGTAGAACAATCATCGTGTTCCTCATACTCACTGTGGTCAATAAAGAAGATCCGTCCATCCGTATGCACCCTCTCCTCCCAGCCCTCCGGCAGCGCGCCCAGCTCGTCGGCCTCGGCCGGCGCCGGCGCGGCCGACGTGGGCAGGCTGGAGGCGCAGCCTTAACAAACAGTCGGGTGCTTGTTAGCTCACTTATAAGGTTTATGGCATACTAATAACTCATTTACAATGTAAAACACTAAATTAATACAGATAAAATTATACTGTCCCAAGAATAAAGGAAAAACAGACTGTTCAAAATGATCAGAACAATTAAGAAAATGAAAGTATATCTAAGTGGCACTGGAGTGCTTTAGAAAGATGCATGTATCACTAATAGTTTCCCAAAAACAGCGGATGATAAACAATAGTTAATTATGCTATAAGTGCGGAAAGTAAATGATTTCCGACGAGTGGCATTTTTATTCACGAGCGAGCGAAGTGAGCGAGTTTATAAGTCGACACGAGTCGGAAATCATTTTACGCACGTGTATCATACAACATTTTACTATACATTGTGCGAGGAAATAAAAAAAACGAGCGAACCTTACAGTAGTCGCATAAGATGTGTAACATCTGACATCTTGGCTGACGTACATAAATAATATAAACAATATTCTTCATCATCATCATCATTGCCATAGTCATGACTTTATTATTATTATTATTAATCATTTATTTCAGGAAATTATTCCCATATTAATCATCAGAATTATACATAAAATTATACATAAAAATTATTCATTAAAATATTACACATTAAAACCCACACATAAAAAATTAAACAATTACACATTAAAAATAAAATAAAATAAAATAAATGTACAATTAATATAGTTACAAGATTAAAATTCATTTGATTACATTAAATTACAATTATAAAACAATGTTCACTTAATAAATGGTGACGAACTGGCATGCAGGTACTTTGACTTCTACTTTGATTTTGACTTCGACTTTGGCTATTGTCATCACCACTGTCGCCATCGTCATCATCTAATTTGTAAAACTTTTCTCAAATAATAAAAACTCTTTTGCGTCGGGCTGACCACGGAGTTAAAAATTAAAAAAAAAACAGTAAAGGAAAAAGCACTAGTAAAAAAAATGCCACTTTCCGCCCAGTTTGGCTGCTTGGAAAACGCTCTTTTCGAGCACATGCATTGTAAATTAATTTACGTTTAGCAAGCTTTCTGAATTCATCACAGTCTTTAATAAGTCGGAGTAGGTGGCGCTATACAAAAACTTAATACCTAAACATCTTAATACCGTTGCTTATGAACAAAAAGGGTTAAGCTATCCTCATTATGTTGTTACATTGATGTAATCATGTGTCCAATAAAGAATAATAAAAAAATGTCTGAATGGCATAATGACAAATAATATTAACTTACCGGTTCTGGGGTCTATCCATGTAGTGGTCTTCGCGTTGTGGTCGATAAAGAATATCCTGCCGTTTGGCGCTCTCTGCATACTCCAGCCAGGCGGAAGTCCTAAAACAGACGCAGCCAGACGCAATAAGTATCGTTGTTCATAATATGAATGTAGCATAAAATACATTGTTTTAATTGTTGACACTTTGACAATGGTGCCGATTCCCTTGTTCACAAACTAAACTAAATTTAAGTTCAGTGCATCTTTTTCTTTCTATTTCATTAAGAAAAGGACAAAAGATAAATGTTAGTTTAGTCCTGTCAAATTAATCAGCGTTTGACGTAAATTGACGTAATTTTAGTAGGCAAGTTTTTATCACGTCTAAACTTGTATGGAGTAGTGACAGGCGCTGATTAATTTGACAGGACTAAACTAAAATTCATCGTCTGTCCTTTTCTTAATGAAATAGAAAGAAAAAGATGCACTGAACTTAAATTTAGTTTAGTTTGTGAACAAGGGAATCGGCACCGTTGTTAAACCCCATTATTTTAAAAGCATAACCGTGGAGTTTCTTGCCGGCTCTTCTCCATAGGAAGCGACCAATTGGAACCGTGCACCTAACTTCTGACGTTTCATACGTGCTTAATGTAGATTAATGTGAAATAAAATATTTTAAAATTGACAGACAATATAATTATATCTTTTCTAAAATCACCAGAAAAGTATCGCAGGCCGATAGTAGTGTTTTTCTTGCCGACAATCATTTATATTCAAAAATAAGTGTCCCAATCCTTATAATACGTTAAAACCTCTTGGTTTTGGAAATATTTTTACCTAAAGGGTTTTCTGAAGTCAATATTTAAGTGACTTGTCACACTGGATGCGTTCTGCGTCCTACGGTCCGGTCAAATAGAACATAAATGTTCGGGTTCTTAAATTCAAAATAGCGGTCAGCGATAAAAACGTAAATAATTATATTATAACCACGTGTAGTTACCGTCACTATTCGGCAGGTTCTGACTCTGCGTGCTACTGGCGCTGCTACTCCTGGTACTCTCTGTGGAGCCGTCCGTCTCGTCCTACAAACATGTCACATTATAACAACAACACTTGATTGTACACCTTATACACATGGCGATACAGTCCTGTTTCGAGCGTAGTGCGTGTACTGACAAACGATTTGATAGTTTAGAAGTATTTTGGTTTGAAGATTGAATTAATTATAAAGAGATAATTACAACTATTACTTTCTATAAATGGGATTTTAAACACACACAGTTGACAGTTTGACAGTACACTTTTATTTTCATGTGTGGAAAATATATGCATATTTACACATAATTATAGCCGCCTAGCTTAGACGATTTACAATTTGCTAAACAAGCTATATACACAGCACATTTGAATAAACTCTTATCTGGCAAACCTATTTCACCTGAACCAGCACCCTAATTGCGTAACACACGATCAATTACAATCTGTGTCATTTTGACAGTTCAATAACATTCATTGCGTTATTGACGTTGTTGAGCAGACAAGATTTTCGAAAATAAGAAGCAATGGATTAGAAACATCCTTCAAAATGATTCAAATTATGATTGATCGTGTGTTACGCAATTGAGTTGCAGAAAATAATGGGTGCATTATTAAAGTTATAGTAGAATATATTAATGAATCATTAATCTGACAGTATAACTGCCACATAAGGCTGCCTGTCCATTGGACCGGAGCGAGGCAGCGGAGCGGAGAAATGTGCCAATATTAACCAATAGAATCTTGCAGGGGAGCAGTGCTCTGAAGCGGAGTTAAGATTCTATTGGTTAATATTGGCACATTTCTCCGCGCCGCTGCCTCGCTCCGCTCCAGTGGACAGGCAGCGGAAGACTACTGTAGCCAAAACAATACGCCTAATGTAATGCTTTAGACAAGAAAGTAGAATTTGAACTGCATTCGTATCTATAAATCTTTACAATGTCACAAATGAAAGAAAACTTCTATTTTTTTCCTCGTAACATATAATATATACGTACACACGGCTACACATCAAGCAATACATTTCCAATTTATGTCATCATATGCGATCATAATGCGAGATTATTCTCGCATTGCATAGAATTTCCGTACAATGAGAGGTCAGCTTGTACTGGAAATCTATAGCTTGATGCGTAGCCGTGTGTACAAGAACATAATCCAAATGATAAAATTCCCATATCACCTAAAATTTAAATAAACATTTAAAATATAACTTAAACATATCAAACCATACCATAATATAATAATATCAAAACCGCCAAAAAATCTACATCGAAGCAAAAATACACAAACTCTCAGACTACAGAATAAATACAAATTAACATTAAAAACTACGAGTTAATCAAGCGAAACAGCACAAGCAAACATGTATGTAGATACGATGTCAAATAGATACGATGTCAAATAGATAGAATGTCAAATTAGAACGGGATGTCAAAAGCGTTGTCAAATTAGCTTAGTTATTGTTAAATTGTGTTATTATGAACGCGTTTCTTTATTAATATTTTTGCTGTGAACTGCGATCTATGAGATAACCACAAAAATATATTTTTTTATGATTAGCAGATATTCAAAGTAATTATGTTGGTGTCATAGCTTGGCAGTTCACAACAGCTAAGTTTGTAGCACAAGCAATAAATATTTCCATTTCATAATTTAGCAAACGAGATAAGTTTTGGTGGTTTCCAAAGCTCTGCAACAGAAAATTGGAAAGGCATTTTTCAAAGCCTGCAAAAAACAATTCATTGCGCGGAATTTTAATAAAGATTTCAAGCTTTAAGAAAAGTCAATCGAATTCAAAGCACGGCAGTGCGAAAGCCAAGTTGCAAGACTAGTAAAGACTTGTGCTACAAACGACCTAAGTATTACCCTTGTCGCTTGTCGGTGAGTCAAAGGCGCGACGCGTGGCCTCGAGTGTTAGTGACGTAAGCAGACATCACAGTAGCATGTTGTGCCTCACACTTACTCATAGACAATTTCCCAAAGCACTCCGCCATAGGCCTAGTGCGGGTTGCGACGCAATTATATACAGTATTGTGTTCTGAGAAGGTCTATATTTGAATGCAAAAGGTTTTGTCATTATAGATGGGAATCTATACAGATTTCAAATTCTAGTACCCAAAACGAACAAAAACATACACAGACATTTACATCGCACTTTCAAACATAACCAAAAATATTTGACGCGTCTAAACAGATAACAAATTAAATAATTAATAGTTACAGTGCCCAGCCATTAATATGACACAGAAAAGAGTGAGGGGCGACACTCAAAGACAATTTTAAAACATCTTGTTTAAAAAATACATGGAACTTAACACACTCACTTACTATTTACATGAGACTTAAACATAACTGGCGAAATGTGGGTGTACTATATGTACACCTCTGCCTAACCCTTCGGGGATTACGGGCGTGATGTTATGTTGTTTAAAAAAGAGTGTCTTGCCCATTCTTCTCCATAGAGATCTACGTTCTGTAACGGGCAACTTGCTCCAACTTTCTGAGCGATTCCTTGACAATAGGGATAACGCCTAGGTCAAAAAAAAAACTATTTAATCCGTTAGTCAGATAATAAAAAAATATTAGACACGTATTTTTTTCTCTATAAATGACTTGGATAAAACGCATTTAAGTTGCGGAGTGGGGGTCGCTACGTCACAAGTAAGTATAAAATCTACATACTCGTGACGTCATGGTACATTTTAACTCAATGTATCGCCGTAATCTGTTGATAACGTAAAAAATACGTGTGCAATATTTTTTTTATAATCTACCTGACGGTCAAAAAACAATTTTTCATCATCCCTACTCAAAAGCCTGTGGTTTAATTAAAATAAATGCTTTAAGTTTGGATTTGTTTTTTTTTTTCTAAACTTCATGTGCCATTTTGACGGCCATTTACGTTGTATTTTGCAAAAAAATTGAAATAATAAATTCGCATCTAAATAGATGACATCAAATACCTTTTTACATATACAATTTCCACCTACACTGCTTTTGCGTACCAAACAAGCCTATACCGGCTACATCGCATCGCGGCCCGCACGCGGCCTCCGGTGTCTTACCTCAGAGTCGTCCATCGAGCTCGTGGTGGTCCTCCGTCGCCGGGCCCCCGGTGTCGTCACGGGCGAGGCCCCCGTTGGCGTACTGAAGTGATTCTCATCGAATGTCAACGCATCTTCTACTACGACTTCTGTTTGAGGTAGCGCTGTTTGAGGTTCAGTCTCATTTTCTGTTACTTCTGTCGCATTTTCTGTGGCTATCTCGGTCAAATTTTGCGTTTCTGTCGCATTTTCTATGACAATCTCTGTCGCACTCTGCGTTTCCGTCACATTTTCAGCGACTACTGTCTCATTTTGCGTCTCTGATTCATTTTGCGTGTCTGTCTCATTTCGCGTTTCTGTCTCATTGATTTCTGTCTCATTAAGCGTCTCTGATTCATTTTGCGTGTCTGTCTCATTTCGCGTTTCTGTCTCATTAAGCGTCTCTGTTTCGTGTACCTCTGTAACATTCTCCGTCACTCCTCGACTGTCACTATCGCGGTCATCAGTAGCTGTGACTACATCGTCTACTTCGTCAGTACTGTTCACATTAACTTCACTCGTGTCTGTATTAGTAATCTCATTTTGTTCTGCGTGGTCAATAGCTTCGCTCGCTGTGTTTTGACTAGCACTGGCGTCACTTTGAGCGTCGGTAACGTGTTCGTTAGCGCACACAACGTCATCCTCCTCGTGTATCGTATTGTTTCTTAAATTATTATCACAGTCGGTTTCATCACTTATACTATTAGTTGGCGCGTTCGTCACCGCGGTGTCGGGAACGGCGACGGGTTCCGGCGATCTGATCGGTGTTGAAAACGGCGTGGGGTCGGTCGAGTTAGTGTCCACACTTCTATTGCTTATATCCTCCTGTTAGACATTTACATTGGATAATACTTGACGCATAAACTTATTCGTGCAGTTCAACTAATCTTTATTCTGTACAAAATATGACGGTTTATTTTCTTTCTCAACTGCACGTTTAAGTTTGTGGCCCATATTCATTATTTCCCAGATAAACATTGGGCTTGTAAGCGTGAAGCATCAATGTGCTGTAGAATTGTCTATGAAAGTGAGGACAACACAGTGGATGTCTATGGAACACCCGAACCGATGAGAACAGAATATAAATTAGTGTTTGTATGTATGAATGACGATCTGAAATTTCCTGAAAGATCTCACATAAAAAACATGTTGTTGTTTCTTCAATTTTACCATACATTTTTTTATTTTGCGAGTTAACAATTTTAAATTGCGATTAGCTTACAATCAATTGGAAAAAAACCTTTCAGAAAAATGTCCTAATGTGAAACCATGTACTCATTTTAAAACATTTTTAAATACAGTAAAAACCTTAACAATTTATTTTTCCATTTCATTACAAATATTTGTCAATTACATAAGGTCAGCGCCAGACATTTGACAAAGGCAAGCAAAGCCACAAAATATGAAGCAATTTTTTAAGATTTTTGCGAAATGCACAAAGCCTGGAACGTATATTATAGTTGGTAGCGCAAGCCTTAGCGCAAATATTTGCGCATAAACATCTGACACTGTCCTTACAATAACTTAACATAATTGGCAACCCCTTGCCGTACAAAATGGCACATTTTTTTAATGCTTTGTTGAGAGGTCAATGTCTCGCTTCCGCCCGTTTAACTAACACTGACACCTAACTGTAATTGCCTAAGTATTATGGCACTGTTGGATTTTCAACTCTCTGCGCTGATCCAAGCTTTGAAAATTCAAAAGCACATTTTTATTTAAGCATTACATTTATGTATCGTTAGTGAAAACGGGCATTAGTTTTCCTGCGGCAAGCGAACATGCAATCTTAACCAATCATGCAACATATTTGTAAATAACAATAATCATAAATATTTGAAGCGAAACGTGTATTTAGTTTTGAGTATAATATTGAAGTTGAAGCTAACGAAAACATGCTTTATTGAAGACCATTTAGAGATTAAGTTTATTTAGCTGCTGAGTGCAAATTAAAGTAAATAAAAAATGAGTACATGGCTAAAGAATAGTTACTGGAAGTCTGAATTTGATAGCAGGACTGTTTTAGCAAAGTATTTTTTCAAATTTAGTTATTTTTTTTATGTTTTCATATGATTAACTAGGTGAAACATAGTAAAACCTCCTTACTGAAAAGCGTAGAATAAAATGATATGTCCAGGTGAACTAACATCAGTTTAAAAAGTAAACCATACTACGTTGTGATAAAGCCTATATTTGAATGCAAACTTTTTATGATTACAACTTTATTCTACGTTTTTTAATAATGTAGGTTTTTTTTGATAATTCAGACGCCCAGTATAGAAAAGTAGAATGTATCGATGTCTTGTTAGTACATAATGTCTATCGCTGAAGCCCATGCTGCGAAACAAAATATTCACTAACAGAATCAGTAACTAACATAAATCCTCGTAATTAAACAAATTATCATTTATTTAAATGAATACGTCTATAGTACGCATGCGTATTTCAGTGTAATACCGATACCGCTGCTAATTTCGCGTATAAAGGGCGTAAGAGCCATTTCTTACGCCCTTTAAGTCCGAATGTAACATTGATAAGTTATAAGCAGAGTTCTAGAAAAATTAAAAAATTTGGTGTTGGTGATATAAATTGATCTAGAACATAATTATTTTAGAACAAATAGATATTCCCGCATATTGCCGTAATGGACACATATTAAATACTGTATTGGAGTTTTTAAGGTGAATCCCTATTTCCGTTGATGAAGTCTTCTATAGGTTTATATAATTAGCCGACATTCGCATGGACGTAATAAAATCGCGGCGGGATTTTATCGCGCACTGGATTTTCAACTCTCGGTGTTAAGCCGAGCGTTGAGAATCCAACGCGCTGGGACGCACTCTCGACCCAGCGCGTTGAGAAAACACACTGTTGGATTTTCAACTCTCGGCACTAAGCAGATCGTTACAAATCCAGTGCACGAAAAAAAATCGCCGCGATTTTATTACGGCCCTGCGAACGTCGGCTTAAATATCGGTATTCGCATGCAATAAGCATTTCCAGTCTTAATTCACCAACTGTCAAAACCAATTTGCTCTGAAACCTTTTTTTTTCTATAATAATAGTGGGCTTATTCATTCATTTTCTTATACAGAGTGTATCAGAAAGGTGTGGTCAAATTAAAGGATGTGGTACCGTACCGACCATCAAACTAAACAATTTTCTCTATGGGACCAACATCGTTATCGCGAAAAAATAATCATCCGTCCCATACATTTGGGTCGAGTGGATGTTGAAGATTAGTAATGAAATGAAATTGTTTATTCTCTAAATAGGTAATCGGAATCACTTTTACACGGCATATATATATATTTTTTTAAATAAGCTAGATGTGTTCGGCGTTTCCTATCTGACTACTCTGAGAAGAAAGGCCGAAACAAACTCAGAGGTCGCAGTCTCTTTTAAAGTTCAGACATAATCTTGGTCAGCCCATATGAGGACTATGTAGATTAGTGTCTGAAATGGTATTTTGAGGAAAGAACCGGATTTGAGTGGACCTGTCCGGTCAGTGCAAGCATTTGTCAGTAATCGTGAAGCTTAACTCAGAACTTACGGAGTATGAGGCAGTTGACAATTTTTTCGCTATAACGATGTTGGTTCCATGGAGAAAGTTGTTCAGTTTGATGGTCTGTACCACATTTTTAAATTTGACCACACCTTTCTGTACATTAATATTTTTATGACATTACAGAAATATCACCCTCAGTAAATTATTCGAGCCGCGAATTCCGGCTCCTAATCCTTTCGACCTCGATGCAAAAATAAAATGAATATTTTTAAACTGACAGTTTTACAAAACGGATGTTAGTTTTATAGGTGGAGTGGCCTTGCGTCCTAACCGAAAGCAACTGTCTCACGAATGCGTGATTACGTAATCGTTTACCTTAACAATGAGGCACATACTCGACTTGAGTGATCGCGCGAGTATGTCATATTATAAACGAGAACGCAGCCGTAAACTATCTCAATCCATTCCGGCAATAATACGGCAAATATCCAACCCTCTTCTATCCCAAAACGTCTCACTAAACTCCCTCCCCCGCCGCCCCCGCGGGCCCCCCCGCCGTACCTGATGGTTCTGCGCGCCCCCCGGGCTGGAGGCGAGCTCGTCGTCGGCGGAGATGTGGAAGCGACGCTGGAACTCTGTAGCCGCAGTCTCCATGCGCTCCGCTTGAGACTCGGTGCTCATGCTGCGCCTGAGGGGGAGGAATTAGTAACATGATTAACATAATGTGCGACTTATTTTGTGTCGAAAAGACCTATAAATGTAAACCAACCAACGTATATTTAAGTATAAGTTTAAGTTTATTAATACATATAAAAAACAACAACACAGTACATAGCATATGGAAACAGAGGGTTGTACTACCAAGTTTAAAATTATAGTCAGCTTTCCGGACTCCTAAACTAGGTACGCAGACCTGTATCTTAGGAGTTAGAGATTTTGCGGCTTCAATTTATTGCGTCTTCAGTGCAAAAACTTAAACGTCGGCTCGCTTTCCAAAAGTAAATAAAGGTGATAAATGATATAAATGATAATTGTACAAACACTTTTACAGGTTTTTTTTTAAACTAGATAAGGTCAGCGTTTCCTATCTGACAACGCTTAGAAGAAATACCGAAACAAACTGACAGTCTCTTTTAAAGTCCAGATATTGTCTTGGTCAGATCAAATAAAGACCATGCAGATTAGCGTCTGAGATAGTATTTCGAGGAAAAAGCCATGCAAGATTTCACTGGACCTGTCAATGCACGCATGTATCAAGCTCAACTCACAGGTGACATCAGTTTGTTGATCAAAAGATTTAAATTGAACTTATCATCCTGATGTTCACTTACATGAAGGTAGGCCTCTCCCATTGCGTGGACCGCTCAATATGGTTGACGTAGTAGGTCCTGCCGTTGGCGTCCTGGCGCTCCTCCCAGCCGGGGGGCAAGGGATCCCCACCGATCGCCTGGAACAAACAGTCACACTATTATTTACTTGTCTCGGCACGCGAGGATATGCATGCATTTGTACATGTGTTGAGTTTGGAATCATGAATTTGGCCATGATCTGTGGAAGTTCGTCGGGGATAGAAAGTGGAAGATGTTTAACAAAGAATTACGACTTTTATGACCGATATAATGTTTTCATATTAAATTCGATTTTAAGACCTGAACCAGACCTATCAACCTGTACCCTAATAGAGTAAACTTATTTTCGTAAACAATTATGCCTAATTTGTTTAATTTTGACAGTTCAACAACATTCATTGCGTTATTTACTTTGTTGAGCAGATTTTTTTTTCCAACTTATGAAGCTATGGATTAGCAATCTGTTTCGAATCGAAACAGATTGTGATTGTGTTACGCAATTAGGGTACTGGATTCACGTATTCCTTTCACTTTTTCTTTAACTTTTTTGTCGCTAAAGAACTTCCTACGCTTCCTAGAGCGAGAGAGAACAGTAAAGTCTTCTGCGCAGAAAGGGATAGAGTCACAGAAAAATGCGAATGCAGGTGGAAAGAACTGGGTCAGAGCTTCATTGTCATGCGAAGGGCTTGAATGGAAGGTTGATAAAAGGGGTTTAAAAGCAAGGAAGAGAAACAAAGACAACAGGTGTGAAAGCAAGCATGCTGGGCGCCAATGACTTGAATAGCGTTCAGGTCGTGACTAGGTACCGAAAACCCATTAAACTATAGAACCAACTCCCTGACCAATATTCCGAAAATCAAACACATAGAGTACAATATTATAGGGATGATGGCTAGGTCAAAAAAAAAAAACGATTTCGTCCGTCAGTCAGATAATAAAGAAATATTAGACACGAATTTTTTGCTTTAACATATTAATAAAAAATTACTTAGTTAAAACGCATTAAAGTTTGGGAGTGGGGTCGCTACGTCACAAGTAAGTATAAAATCTACATACTCGTGACGTCATGGCACATTTTAACTCAATGTATCGCTGTAATCTTTTGATAACGTAAAAAAGAAAAATACGTGTCCAATATTTTTTAATAATCTACCTGAAGAACAAAAAAAAATTTACTTTTTTAGTCATCGTCCATATTAAGTGCCATTAACACAGTTAAAATATTGTAGTAAACGCATTTATATTTTTTTTATTATCAACGGTATTTGAATCAAATTACCGATTTGTTTGGGATTCAAAACATGTGAACTGGAATATCAGTAATTTCTCATAAACCGCACTATTCTAGTGCGTACCACATTGCTCACATCCTTAAGCTGACTTCCCACGGAGCGTATTATCACGAATCGCGCCATCAAATTCGAACCTACGCGTCGTGAGTTACACTAGAAGCGACTCGAGATTAGGGCTACCATCTTTCCCGATTTTTCTGGACAGGTCTGGCTTTTTGGTCCCCCGTCAGGACTTTTCCGGCCTTGTCAACTTGACAGAAAAAAATAATTAAAAAGTAAGTAAAATTTCCGGACTTCTACTTAAATCTAAAATTAAAATTTCCGGTCAGGACCTTTCAAATTTCGAAATGGAAATCGAGGCTGATATCACACGCCGTGGGAAGCGAGCTACAAAGCTTGTAAATATAAAAAGGGTGACATACACTATCTACTCGCGTGGTCTCGACCAGCTGCCAGTCATCGCCGGTGAACGATGGAACCGAGCAGGACACGACCTACCACGAAGGAACCACTCAACACATGTACTCGCCAAAGCAACACGAAGCAAGGATGTACGGAGAGATAAGCGCAAAAACAACAATAAACGAAATATGCAACTTTTTAGGTCAGACAACTGATGAAAATCTGACGTGGCAGAATTTTCTATCAGTCGTGGACGCAACGAATGTTTGTTTGACACACTGACAGTATCTGACATGACAGTACAGACTATCAGTCAAGATATTTAGCTTTCCAAGGTCCTTTTGCCGTGTGACACATCTTGTTTCTTCAATGCAATTGCACAAAGGTTTAACAACAACGCCCCCCTGTTAACGTCATTCGAGCGCTAAATGATCCTTGTAGTCCTTGTAGCAGTGCATGTAGTGCGGCGTCAGCAAGTTAATTTTTGGTTAATGTCTCATTGCTATATTAGAGCTTCTGCACGCCGAAATACGATCCGACCCGCATAGTCCATCGAATACTTCTCTACAAATCAGATCGCATTCTGTGTGCTAAAGCTCTTAGAGCTGATTTTACTATAGAAACTGAACGCGATCAGCACATCCAAACTATGCGTTCAAGAGCTATCAGTGTCAATATTCCCCAACAATGATGACTCTGACAGCTCTTGAACGCGGTTTAAATGTGCTGATCGCGTTCAGTTTCATTGGTGAAATTCGCTCTTAGAGTGATGCGAGAAATAGGGCCTCGATTTCGACCCAAACGGTCGAGCTATGCTATTCATAATCTCGAAAAAATTCACAATCTTAAGAGTATGTACGACGCAATACTCTCGCCGTGTTAATGGGCCTTAAAAACGCTTAATGACATCAATAAAAGTCACGAATACCAAAAAGGCACCCACCTCTTTAGCAAACAGTCCTGTAACATTATAAGTATTGAAAGTATTCTCACCGGTTGCACGACACCCTGCTGCGGCGAGGGCTCCACTAGCTCCCAATCATTCTCGGGCGCCGGCTCCTCGGTCCCGGGCTCCCCAACCCGCCCCACTAGTGCGTGGTACACTTCTATGTAGCCGCGTACTCTGGACCGAGCACTGTGGCATAGAACGATAGATCAGTTGGTGGATACAGAATAAAGGTTTGAAAGAGAATTAAATTAACAATAAAATGAAGCAAATGGTTGAAGGCGTAAAAATAAGAGCGCGTTCACAGGAGCGCGATTTTTTTTTAGCACACGCCCCGCTCTCTCCTCAGTGATTTTGGAATTCATACTTTATACCTCTTGTTATAACGTACATATTCTTAATCGGTTGAAAGACACTGAACGAGACACAATAGAAGTTTTATTGTTATTACGTCTGGAGGTGTTTAGTGTCCGCAAAGTGTTAAGGGCGAAGCGTCAGGGTAGCCCGCGAAATTCAAATTTTCTTAAGTTTTTTGCATTTTGCAGGTCAGTGTCAGGTTTTATGTTGATTAAAATATGATTCGCGGTCGTAACAAATATGGCTTTACTCAATTATAATCATTACAATCAGCAATACAACTCCATAAGTTAGCAAAGGTGTCAAATGTCATGATTTCATGAAATCATGACATTTGACACCTTCATATTCTTCTTAATCACTACTGCTGATTGTAATGATTATAATTGAGTAAAGCCATATTTGTTACGACCGCGAATCATATTATAATCAACATAAAACCTGACACTAACCTGCAAAATGCAAAAAACGTAAGAAAATTTTAATTTCGCGGGCTACCATGACGCTTCCCCCTTAATGCTTAAGCACGCCGCGCACGCTTAGCGATCGAATAGTGACCGCATCGACGGTGTGCTTTATTATAGATAATATTATGTACGTTATGACAAGAGGCATAAAGTTGACTGTACGATGCGTACGCTATTTAAATGCTACTCGAACGCGATCAGGGCGCGGTGAAATCCGAGTCATATGAATAAGCACTAGAGGATTGCGTTGCCGTTCTTTAAAAAATGTATCCTTGGAATTTTAATCACATAACAGTACAATGAGAACTTCATTATTCTGCAGATGAGAGAGATACACCCTAATATAAACGTGGGACAGTGCTAATATTGAAAGATCCAACATATTCATATTAATAATACATTATTATTAATAATAAGTAAGTAATATTAAGTAATCCTTACTGAATTAATAAGGGACATGGTTAGGTTTAGAAGAATTTATAACATTTATCTACACTAATATTATAAAGAGATTTTTTTGAAGTGAAAACTTCTTTAGTCGCGTTGGGCATTTTTGAGATGGGACTAAACCATTGATTTCGCAACACTGTAAAGTAATTTATCAACACCGTGGAGTAAAAGACATCAACGCGTTGTTTACCACGGTGAGGATTTCTTTTTTCAAGTTTTCACTTCTGTCGGCACTCCCGGAGTGCCACTGTTTTTTTTTTTTTTGTAATAAATAATCTCAAAAACTACGGACCGATTAAAAAAATTATTTGACCAGTAGAATGCTATATTATCACTGAGTAACATAGGCTATAACTTATAAAGATATCACGGGCGAAGCCGCTGGCGGAAGCTATCTTTGTTAAACACATAATAAGTAATTCTTCAGGCTGTCTTTACCGACATTACAGCAGAATAAAATTGAAAACAAAAAACTTTAGTTTACACAGATTAAATACTCAAATAAAACAACACTTCAAGCACACAATAAGGGATTAGCAGGGTAGTCACAAGCTCTAAACAATTCATACTGGATTACCACATAATATATCTTTTAAATAAATCTTTTTTTTAGGTTATAAAAGCAAATTTATTTATTAGTTCCTTAGCCAATTAAAACACCCAGTCATAAACAAATATAGACATAATAATAATCCCAATTAATATTTACTTACGACCCGCCCGGGATTCGCGTAGTTCCAATTTCTATTATACGCCTAAACCTTTCTCACGAATTTCTCTAAGTGATGGTGAAAACTGCATCAAAATCCATCAAGTATTTTAGAAGTATTGAGCTTATAGATAGACAAATGATTTTTTTAAAGAGTATTCATATGTGACTCAAAAACATCATCACATACCTGGACATCGTTCAATATAAGAGCACCGCTCCAACACGGCAAATAACTTGACATTCAAATTAGGATTTTAAATCAAATGGATTAAAATCTATTTTACGTGTGACGGCTCGCGGGCAGCGAGCGGCTGGCGGCGGCAGGCCGGCCACCATTCTGTATAGCCATCGTAAAATAAACTTTAAAGCATTTGATTTAAAATCCTAACTTGAATGACAAGTGCATTTAAGGGATACTTTATTTTTATTTACGTTTATTTTACCGTGAAATGGATTTTCAACTCTCGGCCCTAAGCATAGCTTTGAAAATCCAATACGCGGTAAAAAGCGCCCGTACGAACGAGGGCTTATTAAGAACAAACATGTTTTTAGCAATACACACTCACACACGAACTTTTGTTAGTAAATACGCAGAAATAAATAATAAGTGAAAAATAAAATACCTTCAGAGTTAGGTCGGGTAGCTAAAGTCAAAAAGGATGATTCATACCGGAATAACATCTTATCTTTTAATTTGTAATACTGAACTGCAATATTTTATGTTATTGAATTTAAATTCAAATCCGTTTTGAGTGATATATCAACATTGACATAATATTGTCGATTGAATATGTACACACAAATTATCAATGAATTCTAATTATTGCCTGTTTTTCGAAATTATTTAGTACTTAGTAGTAATCATAAAGCATTCATAAAAGATAAAAATTATGCTAGCATTTTGAGTTATTAGCAATATTTCCATTCTCTCACGATTTACTACGACATTCCACAAAATAATGTTGTTTCAAAGACAACTGGCCAAATGTGGGTGTCAGTGTCACGGTCCAATCATTCGGGAAAAACATGCTGGGTAAACATGGCGATGTGTGTAATTTTGTTTAAAAAACCACACAAACAAAAATGTCTCAACCTCGGCACAAATCATCCTTCAACTAAAAAAAAAATTGTAATATGAAGCCCACAGCATGCTTAGAGTATTACTTACACAGACCTGCGCGGGCGCAACGGGTACTTAACGACGTTGGGGCGCGCGCTCGCGGCCGTCTCCGTCGGCACCGACGACAGCGGCACCTCCACCATGCCCAGGAAGTCGTCGCGGGTGAGGCGGTTCTCGTCGAACACTTGGATTAGGAGCTTGTGTTCTGTGGGTTTCACCTGGAGGAGGAAACTTGTTCATGTAATTCAGAGGACAAAAGTTGATCAGTTAGCTTTTATGAGTTGCAAAATCGGCCAATAGTCTAGCAAAAGACACGTTATGTCTTAAGTTCCGCTGGCAGGCATATAATCATCCTAGAATGTTCCCACTGCTGGGACTCAGGCCTCCTCTCTGTGAGAGGGAGTGGGCCGTAATCCAGCACGCGGGCCCAGTGCGGGTTGGTAGATGTCACATATGTTCGAATTTTCGGTTCAAGGATATGTCGGTTTCCTCACAATGTTTTCCTTCACCATTTTGAGAGCAGTGGTGATGAAAATAATTTTCACAAAATAAAGCGCCTATCAGGGTTCGAACCCATGACCTACAACTCGTAAGTCAGGGCCGTTACCACTGGGCCACCACTGCTCCTTACTGACAGATATAATATACTTAAAAACGGAGTTTTACTTCCCTGAAAAAACTACTAACGAGTCGTGTAATGTGAAACAGCCCAGTTCGACGTTACTCGTATGCAACATAACTGATGTCACGAAACTTTCGAAATACTTAATACCATTACTCACCCTAAATACAAACTCCTGATTCCATGTTGGGTTCAATGTCTGCAAAATTAAAAATCATGCATCAATTTAAAATGAAAAACTGGTATTAGAAAATGGCATTGCATACAAAAATCCTGTTGTGATATCCACCTTGTAGCCTTGATTATTACAAATATAGACACAAATCAGAGAGGAGAGTAGCAGGGAATTCCCCGCAGTTGAAGAGAAAGAGATAGCAAACCAGGATGACGTACCTTTTTCTTGGTTTTGGTGAGAAACGTCTCAATGGTGACGTCACCATCGACCTTTTGCAACTCCACCCGCACATAAGGGTCGCTGAAACATGCAAACAAACAGTGTTGTTATTTGGTATAAATGAATACACAAGGCTGTGATTAGAAGGCTTTCTATATATGGAACCTCAAGGATACTCTCCATCTGAGGAAGGTGGAATTATACGGGATTCCTACTAATTTAAAACTTATGGTAATTCCCAATCTTGATCTCTAGTAGATCCGGTAGTCCAGCACTCTAATTGCATAACACACTTTCAATCATAATTCGAAAGATGTTGAAAGAAATTGCTAATCCATTGCTTTATATGTTTAAAAAATTCGTCTGCTCAACAACGTAAATAACGCAATGAATGTTGTTGAATTGTCAAAATGACAGACATTGCTATTTTAAGAGTGTGACGCAATAACCCCGCTGGTTTGTATAATGTCGTCGGCAAACTATTATTCGTCCTGATTTAGTCGCGGAAGCAAAGTCGCACGTGTCTTGAATTAAATTCACCCTAAGTAACTGCTTGCTTAGTACAGCGGTACTGCTATTAGACTACTATAACTAATAGTGGTCTTAATTACTCAAGGTAAAATAAAATGTCGTAGCAGCAAAGTGCCTAAAAACGCATAATGCGTCATGTTCGTGAACGGGCGCCGTCAGTTGGGACTGGTCATCTCTTAGCTGCCAGGGCTTATTTTTAATTTATTTTAATTTTTTGAATTGTTCTTTTTTTATCTTTTTATTACGGACGCTTCTCACGTGCACGTCTTTCTACATTGTTCTCACATGTATAATTTCAACATTAATGATGTAACCAATATTTTGTAACATTTTTTTATTTAAAAGAGTGTCCGTGGAGTTTCTTGTCCGTTCTCCTCCATAGGTACCTACTACGCTTTGGAATGGACAACTAGCTTCATACCTATTTCTGACTGACCGATTCCTTGACAATTCTAGTTTTTTTGTTCTGTTTTAGACTTAGGTCAAAGCTGTTTTTTTTTTATGATTTTATTTTATTTTGTTTTCCATTTTAATTTTAATGAATATTTTAATTTTATGTAATTTAAGGTTGCTTTGTTTTATGTGAATGTCGTGTACATCTGTAATTGGTATATATGTCACGGCTAAAACCCGAAGTGCGGCTACACCTAGTTTTAGCCGGCTACAACTAGGTGCGGCCGGTAGCAGTTGGTTAAATTTAGTTGTAGCAAATGTAAATGGCTGAATGGTAGGTTAGGTTAGGTTAGAACTGTGACCACATAACACACCGCACGAGCCGAGCGAGCGAAGCGAGCGGTGCCGCGGTAGCGGCCGGCGAGTGCCAGAAACCATTTAGGCAAGTTTATCCAACTGCTACTGGCCGCACCTAGTTTTAGCCGGCTAAAACTAGGTGTAGCCGCACTTCGGGTTTTAGCCGTAACATATATATAAGAGCCCATACCTGTTAACTTTAATATTTAATGTACAATATATATGCTGTTGGCGTACCTATTTTAAATAAATAAATTCAAAAGTGCCTGTAAATGGTTTAATTGAAATAAATGCTTTGAGTTTGAGTTTATCAATACAGCAGAACATTTGTTTACATTATATTGTTCTTTTTTATCCTAGCGTAACGTTTCCTCTGTGTTCGCATTACTGACAAAAGTTGTTCGTGCGTAATTATTATCAAGTGCACTGCTATCTGCAGAGCATGGAACCGTTAGCGCATTGTCCTTAACGAAGCTTTATTGTAAGATGTCTCGAAATGTTACATGGGGTTGAACATAACTGGCGAAATGTGGGTCTACAATACTGTGCATCCGCTTTCCCCTTCAGGAACAGGAATCATGTTGTGTCATTGTTTCGAAATGCCAAATATGCAAAAAAGTGCAATACTTCAAGTTCATTGATACAACAGAATGTTCGGGTATTAAGTAAGCTTCTGATTATCAAATTAGTCTTCGAGATAAGTCTGATGTAGCAAAGACAATCTCATGACGGCACCTCATAGACGATCGTCAATGGCCAAAGTTAATTATAAGGGTTTCAGAAAATACAGGGTGGCGGGACGACGCGAATACTGTTGACATGGATTCAGTATATGATTCTGAATCCATGTCAACAGTATTATGATCCCTGCGTTGAAATTTTTCGTCGGTAATTTTTTTTTTAATCAGCTGTTCCATACCTTTTGACTGCGTAAGTATTGCACTTTTCTATGAAACAGCAGATTATTTTGAAGTGAAAACTTCTTTAGGCGCGTTGGGCATTTTCGAGATGGGAAAAAACAATTGAATTCGCGACACCGTCACCGACACCTCATTTTTGTAAACGCGATTGTGCTCTTTATTTGTGTTACGATACGGATCAATGTTCAATGCAAGAATTTTTACTTTAAAGGTTTCGGAAGTTTTTTTTTGTAAACGCGATTGTGCTCTTTATTTCGATAAGGTTACGGACCAATGTTCTATACAAGTATTTTTCTTCCACCAAGGCGATCTTGTTCAAGTTTTCACTTCTGTCGGCACTCCCGGAGCGCCTATTTTTTTTTAAATTTGCGACTTTAGATTTCGACGCAGGGACGTTTCAGAATCATGTGCTGAATCCTTGGTAACAGTATTCGCGTCGATGTCCCTGCCACCCTGTATAGTGTGCTACGTGAAACATAACACCAAAAAAAAATATCTGCACGATATAGCTTCCTCTTCGATGGGAAGATATTAAATGTATCCTAGTCTACTGATTAGAGAGCGCTCTCTTTACAAACTCTTAACAATTTTACAGTACAGATTAAGAGAGTTGAAAGACATACAAAAGGGCAATAATTACAATGAAAAACCCCAGCATATCAGTCGATTGCATTTTACGAGTTCCCTTATCTGTGCCTACAAGTATCTGTCAATGTATTATAAAAAAAATCGCCTCATTTCACCTACAAGTAGGTATTGGCCAGTCATACTCAGCCATGTAAACCGAAGACCTGGAAATATGGGAGTACACATGTAGCGTTACAATTTTGTTCTCATTACGCTTCAGGGTATCAGACCCCTGATACCCTGAAGCTTAATGAGAACAGTCAGACAAAATCAGTAGTAAAAACTAGAGAATTGGAACAGAGTGTAAAGTTCACTCATCCTCTATAGAAAAGGGAGGATCCTCCGACCAGACAGGTGTTGTGTCTAGCGGGCAACTGCCCAACGATTGATGTATATGGTTGATTATATATATGGTCATCGCGCGGTAAACTTTGCTTGCGCGATGCAGGATTTGTGTGACGTCAGGTCTTTGATGCGTAGTACGCATGTGGCAATCTTGATGCCGCCACAGAATTAAAATCGGACACAAATATGTCCAATTTTACAGAGAGCAACGAAGTATAGCAATAACTTGAGCGATAGAAGAGCCTGAGAACAACGCAGTCGCTTGAAGCTTACACCCTAGGCTCAGCCAGAAGTATAGTTTCAGGGAGAGTAGACCTCTGTATGAATTCGAAATCGAGGATTTTGAGAGACTAATATCTACATCGAGAAGGACCAGTAGTAGATTGGGGTAAGATAGTGTTTACTCCGATTATATCTACATATATTTATTGTCTGATAAAAATCAGCTAGGTACGATGAATAGGCAATATTTTATTTCGGGTGTGGTCAAGGTACAACTTTCGCAAAGCTCTAAGGAATATGTTGTTCTAAGGTTGAGGAAGACTATCCGCTCGTGATACAGTTTTACACTAGTACGAGGGGATAGGGCGAAAAATAGATTTAAAAAAATGGATTGGTTGTCTTTGGCAGTCCAAAGACAACCAATTAGTTTTTTACAATCTACCATTTCACATTCTCCATCTGTTGACCTGCCTAAATTTTATTGTCAAAATAACTTTAAACGATTTTTGGTCCATCCTGGGCTTATTATTAAGTTACTCTGTATGGTTGTCTCATAGTCATGAATAAATAAATAAAAATTGAATTGAAAAATTGAAAGCGCGAGCAAACTACAATAGGACCACGTCTCTTAGGCTGGGCCGTTTCCTTCATATTTAAAAGCCATTTAGACCCAGAGCGACCAATCCATATTGTTTACTAAGTGTCAGGTTTCTAATTACATTCTAATAATTTCAACGACAAGTCTAGGTACCACATCGACCAATCTAGAGTGAGTAGGTAATCATAGGTACCACCTACTTATAATGCCTATATAATACGTAGGTATTATACCTATATGTATATTATGCGTGACGTCACTAATTCAGCGGATTTGACCGGCTGTCACTCGAGTCGGCGCCACCTCGTTACTACCAGTCTGCCACGCTGACCGATATCAGCAATTTGATTCATTATCTACTCTTCAGTCGAAACATGTTTTTAACCGACTTCAAAGGAGGTTTCTCAATCCGACCGTATTGTATATATTTTTTTTTTTTGTGTGTTCGCGGATAACTGCGTCGTTTATGAACCGATTTTGATGATTCTTTTTTTGTTGGAAAGGAGATATTTCAACGGTTGTACCATGATTAGGAAACCAGGATCTAATGATGGCATCCCAGAGAAATCGAGGGAACTCTTCAAATATTATAGGCAAACCTATAGCGATTTGGGTATTTTTTATAGTAACTCGTGCAGTTGCTCTTGGAAAGCACCATTTGGTTAAGTGGAACTGATGATGAAGACAACAAATAGCCACCGGAACTACTCAATAATAAGTATACGGGTTGCGATTCGATTACTTTAATATGGTTGCAATGCAATTTATGCTCGTCACAATGCATATGAAGAAGTGGAGCTGATAGTAAAGTACCAGGAGAACTCCTCAAAGATTAACGTCCCTGCATCGGGAAAAGCAATATTTTGTAAAAGGTGATGAGCAGTTAGCATTAGGCTAATGTAACTTAGATAAATTACAAATTGACCCACTAAAAAGCGAGAAATAAAAACTTTTTACAAAAAAAAAACAACCGACTTCCAAAAAACGAACACAAAGTGAAAAATATTAAAATAACTTAAATTTCGGAAGTCGGTGGCAAATAACGAAAATACAAAACCAGTATTTTTCACTTTGTAGTAGTTTTTCGGAAGACGGTTGTTTTTTTTTTTGTAAACAGTTTTTATGTTTCGTCACAATTAGGTTTGTTTTACTTCCGTCTGTGACAACAGATACATGGTTGAACAGATATTATCTGGAGAGTCTAACTTTTGGATTAAGATTTAGACAACGAAAATGATGGATGAATGATTGGTCCATAGGCGCTGAGCAGACGATGAACAATTTGACCACGGACAATTTGGAATCGTATGGAAATCCCGGCATTTTGTCCTACGTCCGCGTTAGATTTCCATACGATATGATTCCAAATTGTCCAGCGTCTTCTCAGCGCCTTATGGTATAGTATTTCTACCTCACGAAGCGACCCGCGCTTTACTTGTGGTAACAAAGTGTACAAACACGCTGTGAATGTGTGTGTAAAGACGAGTAAGCGTCAGCACATAACACACACACCCTTCGGATGCCCCATATTTGTTTGATCCCAATAGACTTAATAAACGACGAGCTTAAAATTACCCTATTTTCCACTATACTCTTTTTAGGAGGCAACATTTGGCGATCAAAATATTGATTAGCCCATATGCTAATAATCCCATATTTTAGACACCATATTTATATTCCTATAGCTACTATTCTATATATACATTTAAATCACGACTAATAACCCACCAACCGACTGACGGAGTTAATATTAATAAAATGATGAATCACCATATCGCCAGCGTTCATCAATTTGGTGACAATTGACGATCAAGGCAATAGTCGGGTAGGTACATTTGTACTGACAGCAACGTGCGCCCAATCTCGGCATCACAGGACATTGATATGGCCCTGATTGTGTTCATGATATAGAGATTTCCCCATCAAAATCTTGTGTAACACATTTTCATAAATGACTGTTTCATTTTGACAGTTCAACAACATTCATTGCGTTATTTACGTTGTTGAGCAGATTTTTTTTTTTGATTTTTGGATGCAATGGATTAGCAATCTGTTTAGTAAACGTCATACAACATCACGACTTTATTCCCCGAAGGGTAAGGCAGAAGTGTGTTGTACACTCAAACGTGTTGTTTTGTATGTTGTCTAGCTGTCACTCGCGACTTTTTAAGATGAATCCGCAGTTGCAGCCGGCGAAATTCAAATTTTCTTACGTTTTTTGCAATTTGCAGGCCAGTGTCACGATATGTTTATAGAATTATAATCATTAGATACACCTCTCTAAGTTAGATTTGTTCCATTAGAACATTTTTTACGGTCGCGAATCATATTTTGATCAAGATACAACCTGATACTGACCTGCAAATTGCAGAAAACGTGAGAAAATTTGAATTTCGCGGACTATCACAGCAGATCCTCTTTAATATATTTATATTAAATATCCAGGTTGATAAGTAACCTATGTCCTTCTCCAGGTCCCAGATTACTTATCTGTCAAACATAATGATTGGTTCAGTGGTTTAGGAGTGAAAAAGTAACAGACAGACAGAGTTGGTTTCGCATTTATAGTATTAGTATGGATAGTATAGATAAGATGGGAGGTAAGTTTATTACCAATTTTTTATTCAAGAATCAATAATTAATTGGTTAACCCAATAGCTAATCAAGCAATCCAATCAATCAATCTACTTAGACTTTTCCCAACTATGTTGGGGTCGGCTTCCAGTCTAACCGGAAGCAGCTGAATACCAGTATTTTACTGTTTAACTATTTGACTGTCTATCTGACCTATAACGCAGTAACAAGGTAATACGATACCCCTTGGTAAGACTAGTTGTCAGATTTTCGGGCTTCTGACGACCCGTAACGACTGTCAAAGATCCACGAATGACAGCCGGGCCCAACGGCTTAACGTGCTTTTTGAGGCACGGAGGAGTCTCGGTATGTAGAAATGGTCACCCATGCACGGACCAATCCCGGCAAGCGTAGCTTAACCTGATGGATCGACCCGTGCGGCTGCTTGTACTTAGCCACGGGCTCCTCCAAGTAATCAAGCAATCCAAAGTTTAGCATTAGAAGCAACTACACAATATATAAATAGTGCAATCCACGAGGACGTGCCCCACTCCGCTCCGCTCCGTACTAAAGTACAGCTTACAGTACAGTAATCGCGGAGTGGGGCGCGTCTTCGTGGATTGCACAAATTGTAACATTTATCATTGGAACTTCATTCATGCAAAAGGCTTGAAAGAATTTAATGATAAGAGTAGGAACTCCGATTAGTCATCATCAATCATCATCAATTCATCATAATATTACGTAACATAATTGTAAATACTTTTACAATGACTAATAAGTTTAAGATCCTGTTCCGGTTCGTTCGTAAGGAACTGATTATTATTTACATAGATCTAATGTCTTGAAACTAGATTTCTTGATATCTCGAGAACAATACCTACTTCGGTCTAATTTTCGCGCATAACTGTGAAATGACAGCGCAAGGCGCGCTAAATACTTGTTCGGGTCGGCATGATTCGGGACGATTCAGAAGCAAAATATGAGGCCGACCAAAGCATAAAAGTTATAAAAATAAAAACTAAAACCCAACTACGACAAAAATGTCAACTAAAAAGGTATAAACAAGACATCACAGATAAACAAATAGACTAATAAAAAATCCGCGGTCACACGTAATCTATTCGATTTATCCCTAACACGTGTGACTCCGGATTTTTATTGACTTTTTTGTCGTAGTTGAGTTTTAGTTTTTATAACTTTTTTTTTTTTTTATGTGCTCCTCAAGTCCTTTCATTGATACCCAACATGGCATAATTAAAAACAATTTATTTTTAGTTCATGACTTTATGTTCTCTAGAGGGCGCCATATTGAATTTAATATGACGTCACATAGCCAGCGGACGATCAAGACACTTCCAACGATACCTCATTTGTCAAATTATGATCAGTAGTTTAGAAGTTATAAGGTAACAGATATACATACATACAAACATACCGGTCAAAATTAAAATCATAACCCTCCTTTTTGCTTTGCCGTAGTCGGGTTAAAATATCAAGGGATTGTGTGAAACATGATATAGGTATTAAGGCTACTTGCTAGCAAGGAATAAGTGAACAGAGATGTCGGCAAAGCAAAAACCTGCCCCTAGTCCAATTTCTCATACACTCTACATACTTCTCTATCAGTCGTCATCTCGGAAGTCACCCCCTTTCCAGCAATATCATCTTTCACACAGCCCATCCATCGTTTCTTTGGTCTTCCCCTACTCTTACAGCCACATTCATACTCAAATCTCCTCACCACATTTTCCTTACTTCTCCGCATTACATACCCATACCATGACAACGTTTTCTACACAACTTTTGATGTATGGAAGGAAAAGACCTAATGCTGAGACCCTGGATAAGGGCAGGAGAAGTAACTGCAAAATGTTTCAAAACTTTTTATTCTGTAACCAATACCTCCTACCTTTTTTTCGATTTTTTGTTTTTAATGCCAATCGACGAAAAATGCTATTTCGCGTCGATTGGCATTCAATTCATTTATTCATTAAATTTTTTACATCGTGTCTGAATATTAATAAGAAACATCATACATGCAATCTATATTTAAATCATTACAATTGAACAGACAGTTGTGCCGCTGGGGAGTTTGTTGCGCTACTTCTTCCCAGCGAAAGGCACTAGGAAGTGGTAAAGGGTGGGCGTTTTGGGGGACTGTCTTATGTAATTTTGACTTACGAAAAGTGCTGATTCTCAGCCTAGTTTGAATAAATGACTTTGGTTTTTTTTTTTTTGAATTATCTAGACTACATAAAAATCAGAATAATAATATATAAAAATAAATAATTATCTCATGTCAATTCATAAAATTCAATAAATATTTCCATTTCAAATCCATTAAATTATGTTACTTTCGACTTTTGTATTAGTTTATAATTCATCAATAGAATATAGACATATATTTAACAAGAACCGTTTAAGAAACCATTAAAAACTAAAAATCGAAGGTAGTTAGGAGGTATTGGTAGTTCATCGTCGATTTGCAAGTTTGAGATTAGACCAAAACTAGTTTTAGAAGCATTTTTAAGCACAATACGAGAAGTGAATTTATTTAAGCAGTGACTGGTGATTGTTATACGTTTTTGATACCATCCATAATCATGCAAGAATTTACGATGTCTGCTTTAATCGCATGTTATACGCTTTACTTTAATTACCTATTAGTATAGATTATAGTTCTCCCTCTATACAAAGATAATTTTTAACCGACTTCCAAAAGGAGGAGGTTCTCAATTCAACTGTAGGTATGTTTTTTTTTTATGTTTGTTACGCGATTACTCCGCCAATTATGAATTGATTTTAATGATTTTTTTTTTGTTTGGTAGGTCATACTTCAGAGGTGGTCCCATATAATTTTTTATAACTTTGCTTGGGTAGTTTTTGAGTTAGCTTCAATAATACGTATTGTTTCCCACTTAGTAAGTGGATGATATGTTAAGTTCCTGTCACTGTTATTTACATAGCAAGTAGAGGTATTCGAATTTGTGTGGGGTAAATACCACAACTAAAAAGTGAAAAATAAAAACTAAAAAAAATCAACCGACTTCCAAAAAACGAAAATTCAAAACCAAAGACACCGACTTCCAAAATTAAAGTTATTTTTCACTTTGTAGTGTTTTTTTTTTTTTGAAGCCGGTTGTTTTTTTTTTTTAAAGTTTATATTTTTTACGACTTATTCTTGTCAAAACGTCATCTAGGTAAGAACACACGTTTTATGTTTTCCTCCTTTTTGTTTCATAAATGTTTGACACCTAATATGTATTCATGGACGACTTGATAATCAAGAAATACAGGAATAGTTACCAGAACATTTTGTGTTTTTAATCTCACCACATGCCACCTATCCTGCCCGTGGAAATTCGGCACGATCACGCCTTATATTGGCTTCGCAGCGCAGACAACTCTGCTCAGATAGTTCGTCATAACAATGTTATCAGTCCCATGAAATAAGGAGCGAGCCGATTGCCATTAACTGGGCACAAACCAGACTCACTATCTACTGAGAACTTCCTAATGGAAAAACCCGATAACACTGCGACGTCCCGGGGATCGAACTCAAGACTCCACGTTCAACAGTCGCACTTACCAAGTAGTCAGTTTTTTAGGGTTCCGTACCCGGAGGGTGCCAAACGGAACCCCATTACTAAGCCTGCGCTGTCCGTCCGTCCGTCTATCTGTCAGCGGGCTGTATCTCATGAACCGTAATAGGTAGACAGTTGACATTTTCACAGATTGATTTCTATTGCCGCTATAAGAACAAATTGCAGCGTTTTTGCTAAATATTGTACGGTGGTATGGAACCCTTCGTGTGCGAGTCCAACTCGCACTTGGCCGGTTTTTTTTTTCATATAAAAAAGGTAAATGAAAACTCACCTAGCACCAAATATATCCTTTTTAGCCAATGAGTAAGCTCCTACAATCTTCAGGCGAAGTAGGAAGCTGTTCTCATCAGTCTGAAAATTAAAATTAAAACAATTAACATTTTAATAAATTAATTAGGTATTTAGTGTGACTCTGACGAGTACAATGTTCGGATGACTAATATTAATAGGTTCTTAATGTCAGGTACTCAATAATATGGACTAGTAAAAACATAATTTTACTAGAATAACTTAAATACGATATATTATCATGGCATAATATCCTTATGATTTTTTTAAAGTGAAAACTTCTTTAGGCGCGTTGGGCATTTTTGAGATGGGACTAAACCATTGATTTCGCGACACTGTGACGACACCAGCTTTTGACCATTAAAAAGACATCAACGCGTTGATTCCCGCGGTGCTGATTTTTTTCAAGTTTTCAATTCTGGCGGTACTCCCGGAGTGCCACTGTTTTTTTTGCATCATTTTTTGTGCCTTCGGATATTCAGGGAATTTAGATAGATAGATAGTTTTTCGTTTCGAATGTATCAAAGACTACCACTGAAAATCCAATTTTCATATTATCAGTCGGTTTAGCTTTTACCTGCGGCTTCGCCCGGAGGTAAAAGGTAAAATCAGGTGAAATTATCGTACGTACACAGGGCTAAACATCAAGCTATACATTTCCAGTATAAACTGACCTCGCATTGTACGGAAATCCTATGCAATGCGAGATCAACATAAACTAGTTTTGTATAGCTTGATGTGTAGCCGTGTGTACTACCGGGATAAAAAGTATCCTATGTCCTAACTTAGGTCATGGTCTACCAGGGCCGTAGCTAGACTTGAATTTCGCTATCGCTGAAAACCAGCGCTGGGACTCTGTCTCGCATGGGGTCGCAGCTTTATGCTGAGCGATGGCCGTTTTGCGTGGATGTGACGCATATTTTCCCCCAATTTGTTATTTACGTGTTCTTTTTTAATCTTTCTTTGCGTCATGTTTACCGCAAATAAACGAATTTTCTTTCTTTCTTAAGGTAGGGCAGCTGTTGCTACAGGTAGGGCGGAAGTAAAAATGTTGATCTGTTCTGGTCAATCGATTTTTGGCTTTCTTGACTGTATTTGTAATGTGTGTCAGTTAATACTTAATTGTCGGTGGTGATTTAGGTATAGATAAAAATAAAAAGTAATTTATTCTGACATAAATTATTATTTCTACAGTCATCTCCAAACATAGCTACTCAATATAAAGTCGTCATCTCCAAACATACCTACTCAATATAAAGTCTTTCCTTAAAACAACTGAATTCGAATAAGATTCAGAATAAACAATAATTTTATTGTGATTGTAAGATGCCGTGTTAATTCGGAATTGTTTAGATATCATAATTTAGCTTCACAGTACTTTGCTTTATTAGTTGATAATTAGAATAGTTGTTATTTTTTTAGATAGGGCATTAGTATTTTAAAGTAGGGCATTGGTATTATAAGGTAGGGCATTAATTTTAATTTATTCTCAATTATTTATTTACTTTCAGTCATTACTAACATAGTTTTAAGAGAATGTAAAAGGTACTAACAAAATATGGACAAAAATTGTCTGAATAAAATGATTTTTTTTTTTATTGATATTTTAAGGTAGGACATTGCTCCAAAATGCCCCCTTCGCTACGGCCCTGTGGTGTACCTGTGTGCCAAATTTCATCGAAATCCGTTCAGCCGTTAAGGCGTGAAAAAGTAACGGACAGAATTACTTTCGCATTCATAATGTATTGTAGTATAGTATGGATTCGAGTACCTACGAGTACTAAGCTCAGACCAAACTGACAGCGGCGATCGACATTTTTTTTTAATAACACTATAAATTTAGAATATTACAGAGACAACAGTGAAGGTACTCCTGCAGAGAATGATTCAGTGGTCCTTTGTGAGAGTCACTTAGTACCTAGATTATTTACTAAGTTATTTTTATGTCGACACCAAATGTCATTTTACACCGTTACTGTCTAGCAAATTAAAAATCAAAGTATTATTACATACTATTCTTATAACTCTTGACCTTAACTACTCATTAAAGTTATTGCTCTACTACGAATACGACGGAAAAAAAGTTCTTTACTAATGAAATTAGTAACTTGCTTTCCCCGTGTTCTGACTCATCACATAAAACCTACACCTACGGGAATTAAATACTGGCGGCATTAAATAAGTGTGACACAAGGTTATTTGTTATTTATAGGTCACTCTTGTTTTCCCATGAGGCACCATGAGTATTGGCAGTGCTCTTTTTATACTAAAGGCAAGATTCCCACACCATACTTTGCTGAATTTGTAACTGTCATTATGAAATGAGAGTTTCTGAGGAAGAGAAGGATAATATAGTTCAGATAGATAAAAAAAATATTGAGTGGGTGCTGGTATAAAGCAATTGGTAGCATGCTGGCTGCATGCTATTAATTGTGTTATGATATGTTTGACACCATGAGGCATAATCAGCCAGAGTAAAGTTATTTATTTCATAACCAAAATACATATTTGTGTCGAAATATCTGCAATTATAATACAAGCAACCTCGTCCCTCACCCATCATAGGGCACGGAAGCCTAAAAAAAATTGATAAAAAAGAAGTCAAGCATTGCATAGGAATGTGAACATTGGTCCTGTAGCATTAATGTTCATGTTCGAATGAAATGCTTGCTCACATTTGCTTGTACGAATATGAAAAAAATTAGCTTTAAAAGCACTTGTTATTATAACACCATGCCTGTAGTCCCCCAAGGGTTTAGCAGAGGTGTATCATTAAAAATAAGGTTCATATTCGTATGGAATGCTTGCTCTAAGTAAAGTCAATATATGCATCCTGTCCTCAATATAATACCTACTGACAGAATTATTGTATCCTTGGCAAAAAAAAGGGGTGGTTGTGGCAACATTTATTAATGCATATTTTGAAAAAACTCAGCAGGTGATAAAATGCAGCTGAAAATTATTTATAACTCATTTGTACAGTTAAATTCGTTTTTTTTCTGTACACATAACATCACGCCTTGTTTCCCCGAAGGGTTGGGCAGAGGTGTACCTATAGTACACCCACATTTTGCCAGTTATGTTTAAGTCCCATGTAATTGGGGGGTGAGCCTATTGCCATCAACCGGGCACAAATCCAGACTCTGGGCTACTACTGAGAAATTAAATCTACAATTATGACAAAGATTGTGGGTTATTGCTGAGCATGTATGTAGTTGATAAGCAATTATAAATAAATACATTCATTTAAAAATAAAATACATACAAATTATTTAAAACAACAAGGAAGATTCAGTATCATTAATTAGTCATATGGAAACACAACTTCCAGTTACATTAATTAGTAATTTTGTTTATCCTTGTTTTATGTTAGTAAAGTATGTATAAATAAAATTATAATTTATTAATGATAATTATTGCAGCCACTAGGGCTACATCTTTTTTCAAAAATAGCAAATCAATAAAGATATAGCCTTGACCCTAACTTTTGTCAGATGATATGTAACTAAGTGACGCAACAATTTAATGTTATCACGGAAATACCAGCTAATGTATTATTTTTACTAAGTATTTGTCAATAACAATTTCTAGGTATACTGTTTTTAATTTATAAAATGATTTCATATGGTAATTAATCTATGAACTTTGTATTCCAGGAAAATGCTATTGATCCTAATGTGAAGTCATTGAAATACTATCCTGTAATTTTAAGAATAAACTACATTACAGATGAAACGTAATCTGAATCATGGGCAAAATACGCACTCTCACATAGAGTTGCAGACACCAACTTAATCTGAATGGACATTTTGTAGATAGTGTCGTATTTCATTCCCTCCTGTATCTTAATGGATATTATTTTACCATTTGCATATCATAACATACATAAACAGGGTTAGGCAGAGGTGCACCTATAGTTCTACCCACATTTCGTCAGTGGTGTTTAAGTCCCTTGTAATAGAACGCCTCCTGGCAATAGGCTCACCAGCCTATTGCCATAAACCGGGCACCAATCCAGACTCCGGACTGCTACTACTATTATGATTTCAGCCAATAAACTGCCTTCCAATAGCCAATCAAATTAAAATGCGGTACCCAATCACCAAGTTTAGTTTACAGAAATTGATTGAGATTACAAGGCATTTGAATAAGGATGCCACTTCCTAACATATTGATACTTTAGTCATCCTGGTTCGCTTACTTAGTCTTATTTTATATTTTTTATTGCTGTGACCACACTGACATTTTTACTAATTTTTTTTGTAATTACAATGATCTGCATATTTCAATTTTTTTTGTTTGGTATTGTAAACCTTTGCATGCCCACGTGATGGTAAAATATGGAGAACTTTATTATAAGAACACCTATGGACTATACCCATTTTTTGCAAAGAAATAAATGATTTGATTTGATTCACACAAGGGAGAGAAAATTAGAAAATGTAATGTTACATATTAAGACAAAGGTTTACAGCATTCCAAATTGTTTTGTTGCAGTTTCAAACTCTGTTGACAACATCAAGCTCAGTTTTATTTTGTTATTGAGTTCTGATTCCAACTGGAATCCAATAAGAATGATGTGTTACAAGTTACCCAAAGCATTGTCCACCATAGTTCTTGATACCAAGAGATCATTGAACTGTCTGAATGATTCCAATTATCTTTTTGAACATCTTTGCACATAGGTACTTTAAAATATTTGCCACTGTATGACAGTTTGATATTCAAGTTTACAGTGTGATAAGAAAGTTGAAAAACTAAGGGAAAACAAACAAAAGGTTATGGCATGTTTTGTCAAATTAACTGGAAACAGATGTAGGTAACATAAGTTTATGTATGTGGACATACATTACATGGTAATGGAAAGATTTTGTACCCATATTCCATGAAGGAACATGACTAATTCTCTTACAAAGTTACACAATACTGACAGCCTTACAGTGCGTTTGCACTGGCGAAACATTCACAACAAAACATGTTGAAATCTTTATTTTCTGTCAATGTTCCATACAATGTTTGACAGGAACTAGAGATTTCAACAGGTTTTGTTGTGAATTTTCTGCCAGTGCAAACGCTCAGTTAAGAACACCGTCTCACAAAAAACATGTTGTATCAATACCACTAAAATTAGCTGCGTTTTGCACGTAACATTAAGTTGAAGGGCAAATCTCTTTGTGGACCTGACTTGCAACACCCACCACCAACTTTACAGACAACTCTTTGACCAAACTTAATAACACAATAATGTCATACAAAAACGCAAATGAATAAATTAAATCACCTCGTTCCGCAAAATAAAACGCATTAAAATGTTAATCGTTCACAAGGACATGTATGTATTATCGATAAATAATAAGAACTCAAAAGAAATTTTAAGTTTCAACCAGTAAAGAAATTACAGTTTATGCAACTTACACGAGTGTCCGACTGCCAAGCCATCACCCATGTGAAAATATACTAATAATTAAATAAAATTAGACACGATTCACATTCCTATAGCGACGTATCGGTTGAAAACAACTGTTTGTAAAATAATAGTGACACGTTCCTCTAATTGTTGTTCGCCAATATATTATAGCGTCTTCTACAGTTTATCAACATCAGTAACACTTGTTATGGCGACAATATAAAAATCTAAACACCAAAACTGCAACAATTATCTAGAAATACGTGATACACAAATAAAAAAACTAAAATATCACGGGGATAATAATTATTTTCTGTGACAGGCTGTGCATGACAGTTAGTCGCGCATTCCAGTCTACACATTATTTTAGAGCATTGAATATATGTCATCTTCTTCGCTCGCATCGAATTATCGGTAAGGCACTAAGTACTAATGCTTAGAAATCCAAATCGGTCGCACAGAAGCGCATGTAATTTCCAAGTGATTCATTTGCGCATTACGCTTCATTTTACGCAGCAGAACAAAATTCGCGAAATGTTTTTTGTTGTTTTGTTTATTTGTAAAAAAAAACAACTTTTTGAAAAATAATCAGTTTATAATTTATAAATGCAAGTATCGATACCCCTCTGGTCACTATAGTTCCTTTGTTCAAGAGTGGCCTAAAAATGTACTATATTCTATCTATCATATTCCTATCAAGGGCAATGATTATGTCTCATTAGAATGAATGTCAAGAACTCAGGAGCTTAGCCATCTTCGGTCTTACCTATAACCTTCTATAAAATGGTGTCAAAGATTAATCTTTTCTGAAGATCGCAATCCTTAGTCCTATACAAATAGCAAGACTATACCTGATACTGTAATGAATATCTTGGTTCATGTCTTGATAGGCCATATTGCATGCGCCGCAATGACCAAGACGAAGATCGGCTCCTCTGGGGATGTTCTTCCCCGCCGTGAAAATCCAAGGGTCTTGCGTTTTGCATAGTATTTTGAATGGACATGACGGAAACAGAAGGATGTTGTATCATTTTGCACTAAAAACAATAATACACTGCACCATCACTTCCTAGCGTTTATTTCTTTACATTCTTACAGTAAAACGTTTAGTATTTACAAGGCACGCTCACTTAAAACTGTAGAGGTGGCGCTGTTGTGAGCCATATGACACTGTAATCTTATCTGGACAAGAAACTGGTATGATAAAAAAGTGTGCGTTTACAATTAGCGTTTCGATGATAACTATATTCGGCCAAGTCATGTGAAACGTAGCCGATTAATGGAGTTTTTTTTCATTTATTTGTTTGATAACGGTATCGGTCATTTATTTTAAATGAACGGTTTTGTTCTCAGCTCGGAGAGCGAGGCTATTGTTACAGTAATGACGAACTGTTTACAACATGTGTCTGTTACTTATTTGCTTTGAAAATGTATGCTACCATAATGCGCTAAATAGCTCAAAGTAGGTCAAAAGAGACATGCTACGCTTCAGACAAATTGCCTAGTTGAAATTATACATCCTACACGTACATCCTTGAAATTATTGATGCTTTTGTACAATGAACTAATTATTTGGGCTTCAATATTTTATGTGGGAGCATTTATCGTCCACCTACTTCTAATTAACCCACGGGTATTCACCGTGAGGTAAGCCTAAGATTTCTCATGTCGCCAACTAGTGCGATTGAATATCACCACTTTTACAATTCAAACAAAACCTAACGTTGTAGGCCTCTTGCAAATCGGTTGTGAGGTCACCCCATTCAACTTCTGTCCTTCAGCTAAGTGCTACATTATTACTCGTGGGCGGTAGGTATTCATAGGCAGATGATATTTATTTAATGTATGGTCAGATAGATCATAGGTACCTATACTTACATAGGATGGACCTACATAGTCGACCAGGGTAGGACCAACCGTGAAAAAGTCTTGGGAAAAAGATTTGCTCGCAAAACAGATGACTGATATGCAAGGCCGTCTACGACCACGTACATACAATGGTCCACCTTACGGACTAAGTGCGGAAACCAAAACCCCATAAAGGCTCTTACAAACAGGCGCGACACAAAGGCACCGCTCGTCGCGCGACGACCGGTGCCTTTGTGTCGCGTCGCGTGTCGCGTCTGTTTGTAAGAGCCTTAACATAGAACATGCAAGGCCGTCTTAGAGCAAACTGGGGCCCCTGGGCACACAAGAATTTGGGGCCCCCTTGGAAAGTTAAAAAGAGTCAATGACAAAAAAAAAACAATTTCTTGCCGATTTGAGTTGAGATACTGAAATCGGCTGATTCCTTTGATGAAAACATTCTGATTTGAGCTCAATACATATAATTCAGTACACATTACACATTAAATACACATTTTGGTAAAGCAATAAAGATATTGAGTATTGAGTATCTTTTGCAAATTCTTTGCATATTTTTTTTTTTTTTGTCGACTTTTCAGAATCTATTGTTAATTGTGCCGATTCCCTTGTTCACAAACTAAACTAAATTTAAGTTCAGTGCATCTTTTTCTTTCTATTTCATTAAGAAAAGGACAGAAGATAAATTTTAGTTTGGTCCTGTCAAATTAATCAGCGCCTGTCACTACTCCTTATAAGTTTAGACGTGATTAAAAACTTGCCTACTAAAATTACGTCAAGCGCTGATTAATTTGACATGACTAAACTAAAATTTATCTTCTGTCCTTTTCTTAATGAAATAGAAAGAAAAAGATGCACTGAACTTAAATTTTGTTTAGTTTGTGAACAAGGGAATCGGCACTATTAACCGAGAAAGAAAACTAAAACGTATATCATAAAAATAAAATAAAAGTTGGTGCCCGATTAATATTTCAATTTATAAATGTTGACGGAACTATTATATTTGTGAGTATCTACCTAAAAATAGAAGAAAAAAACGCTTTTGAGTGCAAGCGTTGTATCGGGCCCCCGTGAGGTCGGGGGCCCTAGGCATGGGCCCCCTGTGCCCTTATGGTAAAGACGGCACTCCTGATTTGGCTGATGAGAAGCGGAGGGTCAACCTCCGCAACTTGCACCTTCCAGTAGGTATGTGACCTACCGGAAGGGGCAACGTGGGGAGGTTGGGGAAGGCCCTCCACAAGCTGACCCGACGCACAGTGGAACGAATGTATGGGAGCGGTTGGACGTAGACATTTCCGAAAAAAAAGAGTAAAATTATGCCAAACTAATGATGCCATCTTATTCGATTACTTAATGCCTTCATAACTTGTGGTGATGAATTTCTTCATAACTCCCATATTTCGGGAGTAATTTGAGAAAATGTGAAATTTTACTATGAAAATGAGTGTATCGAGCTCTCTCCCTCCTGATTCCGGGCTTGTTTCAAGTAGCGGTCTCTAATATCATAATGCTAATACTAAGAGCTATATTTAATACTAAGACACATAGTGCGCCAAATGTGCACTTTCTGGGATAAAAGGAAATGAAAATTTAAAAAAAAAAACGTTTTTTCCCCATTTGTATTTACTTTAAACCGCAGACAGACTTATTAAGAGGTCTATAAATATATTATATATATACAGAAATATATATTAACAAAAATATTCACAAGAACTGATGAGAGTATGACTTTTATGTAAGTTGATAATAAATTACCTAGTTTCATTAAAAGTACAATAAATAATTAAGATGTAAGCTCTAATTTACTAAGTTACACATTTTAAAACAATAACATCATTTAATTATCTTCGTCATCATCATCATCATCAATTAATTCAAATTCAGAATCGATGTCCGCTAAATCATTTATGTTAACAAATTCGATATCACTTTTCTCAGAATCCGTAAGCTCATAAAATTCCTTAAAAGAAGATTTTTTTACAAACTTATTTCCTTTTGGACGGATACTTGTAACAAGTGGATCAGAAGACAGTAAAAGATTGTGCATAATATCTTCATTGCATGAGATACTGCTATGCTTTCGAGAATGCCCCTCTCTATATTTTCTAAAATCTTTATTTCTAGCCTCAGATGCCTCTTCGGATAGAAAACCAATGGGCACAATTGACATGTTCTGAACTATGTCTGGCCCATGCATTAAAATTTTATGAAGTGAAGAAGGCATATAATACCATGGGTATAACTCCACGTAAAGCTTAGCAGTATCAAAGCAGAACTCTCGGAATTTGGTTACGTTGATCTTCTCTCCTGATGAAATACACTGCAAGATCACACAGATTTTTCTTAAAAGCATAGCATCTATTCCGGTCAGTTCAGCAGATTTAGTGTAGTTTTCAAAAAATCTCCTTGCCGAGTTGCCATTGTTGGTGGATCCACTGCCTTGTTTCACAACATCGAGAAGTAAGCCCGTTTCTCTTCTTACAGCCTCTTGAACTCTTTTCTTCCTGTCATCAACTTGCCTTTTTGCTATATCACCCCTTACTTGCCATGATTTTATGTCTAATTTGTAGGAAATGTGTAATAAGCATTCCATTGAGCGAATCCAAGCGTGAAGGGTGCTTAAGCTATATTTATACATGTCCTCGTTTGCGTGTTTATCTTTGATTAACTCTAAATTATTCATTTCTTTAGGACAAGCCTTGCATATGTCACACACTGAAGCTGCTGTATTGGATATAATGGAATGAATTTTACCATCAATCATTGTCAACAGCAGTTGGTGTTTGACACTAATTCCATCAGTGATGGTGGATGGAGTTAAGGCTTCAATCTCTGCTTCGATTTCAGCCATCTCTCTCTGCACATTTTCTTTGGTTTCCTTTATAAACTTAAACAATATTGGCCGGCAAAATGAAGTGGAAGATGGTCGCTCGTTTTCCCAAATTGTTACACCTTTTGAGACGAGCCGCAGTGGTACAAGACTAATCATAAAATTACTAGCAAGATCGATTTGCTCATCTTCACTCGTCCTTTGATGATAAATGCTTTGGCTAGATGATCCGTCAAAACCCCATTTGCTGGTCAATACGAGCTGTTGATTGGGATCAACAGGGGTTTCTAACGACCTAATAAGTCTTCTTGAGGTTAAATCCATCAAGGCTTGTAATTTGATTTTTGCAGAGCTCTCTGTAACTGTGAGATCTTCTTTGGCCGGATAGCACTTAATTTTTTCTTTAACCAACATGTAGTAACTCGGGTATTGAAGAGCTCCTTCTTGAGTGTTGAAATCCCGAAGAGTGTTATAGCGCCATTTCGATAAGTTCATCGATACATAAAGAGCCAATGCCTTCAAAGGGGATATTTCCCGTACCTGAATTGATTTACCTTCAATGAAGGCTTTGATTTTTGAGGCCTCTTCTGGATTCTCCGTCAAGTATTTCATAACATAAGCTGTATCGCTTTGTCCTGCCTTTTGAAGCGCCCTTTCGGCCGAAAACATAATTTCAGCGCTGCTACTGCTGCATGAAAGACTATCTTCAGTGCGTCTTCTTTTTTGCCGGTTACTAAGGTCCTCAAAAGATTTACGAGGACTAGGATGTGTACAAGTTGAAGCATCAGATTTAGCAGGAGAAATTATGGGCTCGATGACGTCACTTATATTTTCTGTAGAAGGTTCCATATTTTCATTCTGTAATTCCGGCCATTGAATTGCAGCCTGTAGCCAAATCTCATGTTTCTTCCGAAACTTATCTGTGCTTCTTCCAGACTGTGTCCATTTTGCATAAATGCGGTAGCAAAATCGACGACACCAGTCTTTTAAACTTGTTTCAGCACTTTCACATAACTGAACACAACTGTTATCTTTTAAAACACTGAACAAATAGTTAAAGTCGCGTAAATCTTTATGTGCGCGTGCGCATAAAGCAACGTGAATATCAAGATTTGTATTAAAATTTGGAAAATACATTGCGAGATTAGCTTGGATACAACGAGGTGTAAATCAACACTGATTTTAAAGTTACTAATAGTGACCTATTTATATAAAATCCAGGTATCCCAGGTATCCTTTGTTAAATATTGCAAGGTAATTAGTTATTGTGATAATTAGTAAATGATGCATGCTAAATTAGTGTATTAAGAGCCATTTAGTAATTAAATAATAGCAATGTTCTTATCAGTAATCATTAGTGCATCAGTTTTATATGTAAACCTTAAGTCCCTAATTATATATCCTAATTAGCTTATATCTTCTCTAATTGGCTGCTCAGAAATGTTATTGTAATAAGGTAAACCTTTAGAAAAACGGTTTTAATCAACAAAATAAACAAAAAATAAAAAAATTGTGTTATAAAATAAACATCACTCTTTATCCCAGAAAGTGCACATTTGGCGCACTATGTGTCTTAGTATTAAATATAGCTCTTAGTATTAGCATTATGATATTAGAGACCGCTACTTGAAACAAGCCCGGAATCAGGAGGGAGAGAGCTCGATACACTCATTTTCATAGTAAAATTTCACATTTTCTCAAATTACTCCCGAAATATGGGAGTTATGAAGAAATTCATCACCACAAGTTATGAAGGCATTAAGTAATCGAATAAGATGGCATCATTAGTTTGGCATAATTTTACTCTTTTTTTTCGGAAATGTCTACGTCCAACCGCTCCCATACATTCGTTCCACTGTGCGACGACCTGTTGAAAGTCACGGGAATCTGTTGGATGCGGGAAAGGCTCTCAAGACTTACAATAGCCTTTCCCGCATCCAACAGATGCCCGTAGGTACCTATACCTACGTAGCTACCTATAGGTTTGTAATTAGGTACGTGTATTCTTTTAAAATACCTAAGTAATTAACAAGTAGGTTTAATCAATCAATGTTTTTACAGCGCTGTTTTTATTGAGTGATAAATTATTAATTATTATATACCGCCAATGCGTGATAAAGTTCAATAATTAAAACTTAGTTCGTATCAGTTTAATATACGCGCATATGTAGGTATGTACAGTAGGCCGCACATCAGTGGTAGCACTTTGACCTTGAGCTGGCTTAGCGTAGGACGGACTTTCAACCTCATCTCAGTGGTAATGTACAGATGCCAGCACATCAAGCTACTACAATCTGTCAAATTTATTTAATAGATTTTCAACTTTAGCACTGAAGGATAAGGTTCAAAGTTGATTGGAAAAATTTGACAGTTTCGGGTAGCTTGATGTGCTGGCGTCTGTACATAGTAAGTACTTAAATATATATAATAATATACTATAAAAACCATAACAGTAACACACTAGAAAGATTCCTGTGACCTTGGATGCGAGAAGCACAACCAGCTCAAAAGCAGTATTATTTTAATATTACTTCAGTGGGAGAAAGAGATGGAGCTATACGTCCTGTAGAGCTTCATCTCTTTCCCACACTGAAGTAATATTAAAATAATACTGCTTTATGAGCTGGTGGTAGGCCCCCTGGGCTGGCCGACGATGTGGCGACGCTTGTAGGAGGCCTATATCCAGCAGTAGACGTCTCTTTCGGCTGAAATTATGAACACACTAGAACTAAGGCAACCGTTTTTACTGATACGAAATAAATTGCCAATTTCATAAGGTACCATGGACTGTCCGACACGAACATTGACGGTTAAGAGCGGTTTCGCAGTACGTCCGATCCGAATCCGAGAAATGTCGGTCCGAAGTAGCCATAGTACTCAAGGATTGTTCACTAGACCCGATCTTTGTCCGTCTGAATTTAGAACATTCCCAACTCGAATTGAATGCGGATCTTAAATTCAGATTCGGATCGGATGCAGTGCAAAAATGCTCTAACTTTCCAAAACTGACAGTGGTTGGTCGCGGATGTTTTGATGACTTTCATTATTTGTGTTTGATTCCCGGAATCCCAGGATCACGCAATGGCTGCGAAAAAGCCAACAAAAAGTTTGATAAAATCGTTGAAGAAAGTATTATGAAATTGTAAAAAAACAAAACAATCACCGTGATTTTAAAGAGTCCTATCTTTTGATACTGAGCACGGCTGCAGAAATAATTCGGTTGTTGAAATCTACGCAATCTACACCACAATGGTAAGATAAGACCATCAAAGTATTTAGATCAGTCATAAGCAAACTGTGGCAAAAACTAGGCTAAGCGCAATACGCCCGGGTCATTGCGTGGTTATCAATCTTATCAACCGTCAACCTTTGTTTCTTTCTCCAGAGTAGTCCAAAGACGACCAAACCTTTACTGCTGACATAATTTTATGTGGATAGGGCTTCCTTCTAATATACAATTGAACGTGACTTCGTAGCACTGGCGAGCTAAGGGAGGGGGGAGGGGTTTTGGCAGGTGCGGTCCATCTTGGGCTCGTGGTCCTGGGGTGTGTAGTGTGGGGCTTCTTAAACAATGCGGGGTGCAAAAATTTTGGAGCTCGCTACGCTCTCTGTATCATCCTTTATTCGTCTGATGCTTGATGCTCTAGCTTTTCTGTTGTTGACAAGGATCTCCTATTTCTGTATCAATAGTCAAAAGAAAACCTAACCTTTTCGAAGCAGCGTACTAAACATTTTGCGTAATTTCGACGTTCATTCCTGGGCGGGGGGGCCCATTTAGTTTTACCGTCCCGGGGCCCCGATAGGCTTAGTCCACCACAGCTTCGTGGCCTTTGAGACCCAATGCAAAGTTTCCACGCTTGGTATAGAAACATAGCAGGCCTTAACACTTTTCAGACACTATGAAAGAAATAAGTACCTATAGATATGAAGGTGAACCCTATACATAGAAATAGAACCAATAGAACTGTGTTCCTGCAGACCAGACAGATTTTTTTGTCCTTTTCAAATATTTACGACGTATTTGTAGACAAGATAAATTATTCTTTGTTGCTGAATATTTATTTCCTTCAAGATAAGATAACGATCAAAACAAATCTGAAGTAGGTACTCCCTACGATAAGTTCAAGCTAATATTATTGTGCATTTGTTGGTTTATCGCTACATAAGTACCTATTATAACAAATAGTCGTAGGTACTTTAAATGTTAATGCACCAGACTTGTCATTTCGTAAATATGCAAGTTATAGAACTTGTAGATAAGTAGTGCCCAAAGACTACTATTACTGTAGTGCCCATAACAGAATTCCATACATGACTTTTGATAAAATCAGCTCATATCATATGTCAATCTCTTTGAGATTATAGCTGCACTGCAGCTCAATTAAATAGTAAGTTTAAACTTTGGGAAGGTTGTCTGGTCTGTAAGTAGGTGGGGACGTATGAGTACTTTGTGGGGATTAGGATAGGATTATCAGGCGTGCGTGACTGCCATAGATTATAGTAGTTATATAATTTGGGGTGACTGCACACTAGATAAAGTAAGACAAGCCCAAGCAAGTCTGGTTGAGCCATTGCCCATTCGGCCGCTACGAGCAAGCCTTACAATCACATTACTATTATACACAGATAGATTCCTAGCCAATGAAAGAATGTTGATATCTTTTTTCTGAATCTATTATAAAAAAAACAATATTTTGCCAATTTTGAATCTGTAAACTTTATTTTTGTGTTTTATTTCCTGGCAAACTTACTGCTTACTAATGCCAAATTTTGACGTATGCTTGACGTTTATATGTTTTGAAAATAAATGATTTTTCAGATATACATCAATAAAATAGCTGTTATTTATTAAATATTTAGCCAAAATGTCGCAGCATTTAGTCAATGAAAATAGTAAATACATATTAGAGTGAGTTAACGTTCATATCATAACCTAACCTCTTTATTTGTCGGGGCAAGTGACACATATTTTTAATTGTTTGTTATTATTTGCAGCTTATTTTCAGAGCAGACAGTAGACCAACAAACACTAGATTCTATATGCACACAAGTGCAGAAGAAGTTTCCTAAATCCGACCATTTTAACTGTAAGTTTAGCAGGCTTTTATAAACTTTTTTATTTGTATTGCCATAAGGTTCACTTTCATGAATTCAATAAGTTTGTCTTCTGAGGAGAAGGACTATTTCTGGCCATGACAATTCTGCTTATTCATCCGACAAGAATATTACTGTATATACTATTGTTTTACGGCATGAGGTAGGTATCAAACAATACATATTCTAAACAAAACAAATAAAAGTTGATAAAATAAGAATGACGTTATAAAAACTTTTTATTTCCAGTATGTCTACTGCTATCCTCACTAATAACAGGCGGGGACCTTTCCTTGCCTGGTCAGCGCGTGGTGGCCATCGCAATCCTGTTTGATGTGTACAAAATTGACAATCCGTTTGCTTCCTTGTTCCTCCACCTACTTGAAGGCAAGACTGGTCTGCTGCCATTGTCGCCACAAGAGAGACTGCTGATTGGCCAGCTGCATGGATTCCTGCCAGTTAATATTAAAGATGTAAGTATTTTATTTACACAATATTTTTAAGAAAACAATTAAATGAGTGGAGCAGAGCAGGATAGTAAGAAAAAACATTGTACAGAATACTTAGTTGTGAATAATGAATGTTTTGGGAGCTGTCTTTTGTAGCTCTTGACTGTTTAAAAGTACTGATCATCGTTCTAATTTGAATGAATATATGTGTAAAAGTTTCCAAACCTCTGCCAAATCTTGTAGTTCTAGTTTACAGGGGTCAGGAATATTTAACATTTTACTTTACCACACAAGCTTGAGCTTGCAAAGTAAACGGGCATGAATAAATAAAACTAGGCTTTCTAATTAAACTGATTTATTGGAAATAGAAGTTTTTTTTTTTTAACCTGTGCTGTCCCACTGCTGAGCAAAGATCTCCCCCATACTTCGCCATGTGTCGTTGTCTGTTGCCTTTTCTGGCCGATCAGTCAAAAAAGAGTCTAGGTTGTCGCGCCAGCGTTTCTTAGGCTTGCCTCGGTGACGACGCCCGTCTTCAGGCACCCACTGCGTGACGACCCTGGCCCATCTGTCCTGAGGAAATATAAGTTACGAAAAAAAAAAAAAAAAACTAAAGACATAACATTTCCTTTGTAGATAATGAAGAAATCTGCCAAGCAAGTGATGCTGACAGAGGTATCAGCAAAAGATCTGGAGTTTGACTACTCTGCACTGCAGACAATAGTAGCAGAGAGGGTCGCAGACATGAGCTCAATGGCACGGGCTGCGGCACCTGCACTCATACCCCTCAGTGATGGGTTTGTTAATAAATTATGCTTTACTATAAGTACAAATGATTGCATGCCCTATGATAGAATGTACCTGGAACCAAACATTATTTGTAACAACTCACCTGTATACCTACTCGTATGTGGCGGCATCTACATCGCCGCATGAGAACTAAGCATCACACTGACGTCACGCGAAATCTTGCATCGCTCAAACAGAGTTTACCGCGCGATCAGCATTTACGACGATTGATGTCGGGAAGTTATATAACTTAGCCCACTAGACACGACACCAATCTGTTTGGAGGATCATCCCTTTTCTGTAGAGGATGAGTGAACTTTACACCCTGTTCCTCATGCCTCTATACCTACATCATCATCATCATCAGCAGCAGCCTACAGTAGTCCACTGCTGAACATAGGACTCTCCAATTGTATGCCATTGAACTCGATTCTCGGCAACTCTCATCCAGCTGCTACCACCCACCCTGCGAAGATCGTCGCACCTAGCCTGACAACGTCCTACCTTACGTCTGCCGATACCTACATTCTATACAAATAAACATTTTCTATTCTATTAATGTCGTTAGCAATCTAAATTCTGTCACCCCAGAACATAGCTACCAGTTTAGCATTACAGTCCGTCCGTCGAGAAAATGCGCTCCTGACACCTGTCGGAGCCTAACGGCTAACGTGTGGTAAGGTGGGAACCCACTGGGCCACCACTGCTCATTAATAACAAATTACTTGAATAATTTTACTAGAGTACTACAACGATATTCTGGCGCCCGGATGACATTGACAGGGCGGCGTTGTTGGTAAACATTATTAAACAAACAAAAAGAACAAGATGGCGGCGTGATTTGCGATGTTGCCCACGCACCGAATGATCCTTGTACAGTAAAAATATGTTCTTAATGTCCCTCGGCAAACCTCGTGTTTCGTCAGTCGTCGGATTTCTATCAGTTGTCCTTTGCACTTGGTGCAGACCGGACGCTCTCAATCGACTTGGAAGTATATAGAGTTGTTAAAAAATAGTAGGAAAGCTGTTAAAGTCGCAGGCACGACAGATAAGAAAATAGTTTTACAGCTCTATATAGTTCACACGAAAATCAAAACAAAACAACAATAAAGTACTTAGTTCTGAATTCAAATTATTATACAAGATAAATCTAATAATTGATGGACATGGAATCTAGCATTCGTTTGTATTCGGAAATGCGATGATTCCCGAGGGACATTAAGAAAATAGAAATACTGTACACTATACATTAAAATTTTCAGTAGCCCACCGAACCGAATGGCGATGAAAGAGCTGCTAGAATCTCTGATCTCAAACGACTACATGCCTCTACATCGCACGCTGAAGGCTTCAGGACCCATACCTCTGCCCACCTTCTTGATGGATACCACTGAAATTACTGCTGATAAGGTATTTATGTGCATCTCATTTCTAGTAGGAATTTTCAGCAGATAGTGACGGCCCTATGTTAGATGATGATTAAAAATCTAGTAACACCAAGTTGGTTACAGCATTCCAAGAGAAGCTACAGTAGTATTGGTAAATCTTACTGTTTTTTTGTCACTCCTAAGCAATGGCCACCTCAAGACTAAGATTTGTTGAGGGAACATATATCTCATTTGTCATCAATTAATTTTGGACTGTGGCGCACTTCGGCACTGGATCCAGAACTAAGGATTTTCCAAAAAATCTAAGATATCAAATATGATCCTTCAAGAGATGGTATAACTCCACCATTTTCTTTCCAGGCAGTCTGGAAGTGCCTAGTGAACCGCGGCGCGTACAATCCGCTGTACGACACGGACTACGAAGGACTCCTAGGTCTGCGGCCCGAGAAGCTCGACAGACGACAGCACACGCAGCCGCATAAACCTACTAAGGTGAGATTCAATCTTTCTAGCCTTTTCTCAACTATGTTGGGGTCGGCTTCCATTCTAACTAGATGCAGCTGAATACCAGTATTTTACATGGAGCAACTGCCTATCTGACTTCCACAACCCAGTAATGGATAATACGATACCCCTTGGTAAGACTGGTTGTCAGACTTTCGGGCTTCTGACGACCCGTAACGACTTTCAAAGATCCTCGAAAGACAGCCGGGACCAACGCAACGGCTTAACGTGCTTTCGGAGGCACTAATGAGTCTCGGTATGTAAAGATGGTCACCCATTCACGGATCAACCCCAGCAAGCGTAGCTTAACCTGGTAGATCGACCCAGCCAGCTGAGATTTGATTAAGTAAACATAAAATTTGTAAAAAAAGACTAAAATAAGCATAGGCATAGAGTGTCGTATGGTGTATACCCGAATCGCTTTAGCCACCTACATTTTCTGGCATTCTTTATTAAAAAAACTGAAAAGTCTTTTAACGTCCATCTTCAACATGTCCCAATAACGAAAACCCATACATATTTCATTGTTTGGGTTCCTATGGAGAGATATTAAAGAAAGGTCAATGACCGCTATTGCCACTCTAAAGCGATTCGGGTATAGCTAAGATACCGCGAGGCCGAATGAACAGTGGTATTCTATTCTCTAACAGCTTACTGCTGCGATGACTGAAGCTAATCATTTTTATTTATTTATAGTTAATTAAAACGGTACAACACCAATATTACATTAACCTTTTCACCGCCACGGACTTCAATAGAAGTTCCAGATTTTCGTGCCACCAGCGCCACGACTTCATTAGAAGCTCTTCATTTTAACTATGTTATAAAAAGAAATTGACTGTATTTAACAGGTTTTTTTTCATTTTATTATTTAATATAGCAGTCTAATACCCTGTTTTTTTTGTTTTTCCACACAAAACAAGCCATTATTTGTCTTAAAATTGGCAAAAACAAAAACTCCGAACATTTTTAATGTCCCCATATATAGTCGGCCAGTGATGTGACGCGAAAGTTATCACAGTTTGATTTCATCCTTAGAAATATTTATAAATACTACTATCGAAAACAATTTGAGGTCAATAAAATATGAACTTAGTTAACTACTTTACAAGAAAGGGAAAATTGACCAATTTAGACCTTCAGATGGGTGCCGATCCGTAATTAAATAGTTCTTGTTATTGTTCACCAATCCTTGTCGATAAATTATATTCCCATCTCTACAAAAAAGTTAGTTGTCATTGCCCCGAGCGCCACGGACTACCTATAGAAGTCGTTCTGTGACGTCATAAGCGTACGGGTGTCAAGGTCACTTTGGCATAGTGCAGCAATGTAAACGGGAAAACGTGCACGCGTCCTTCTTTCCCGCATTGCTTGTGATAAGAACAAAATGATTTTAGTTGTATTCTATTGTATGACTAAATAAATAGTGCAGATAATGAATAAAATTAAATTCTCATGAGTTACAAAAAAAAATTCAACGTGTGGAATCGGACTCGAACGTGGAGGATATTGCCACAGATGATTCTGATGTACTTAACTCCATCTAGGTAATAATCATAGTCTTTCCATAATTTTAGATAACCAGTTAATTTTAGCCACCCAAACCTATAATCCAATATCTTTATTTCCATATCCTGCAATAGTCCTACCTACACCAACCGAAGATTGTCCTTGGGTGCTCTTGCATACTGCATAGTGCGAACAGAGATAATCGTCGGTTGGAGCCTCATTTAATTAATTAAAAACGTCCTACGGTCTCTACGAGTTGACTTCGGCCCCTTGTTCGCCTTCCAAAGGTACGGGATCCAGGGTCCCGATAATTGTAAAAATAATAATAACGGTTATTCATCAAAAAGTAAGAAAAAACACTGGATAGACAAAAATGAAAGAAAGACCATAGACATCCCTAATCAGAATTGAATATAACGTGCTCTGAGCGCCAAGAACTTGAAATGAAGTCAACGGATGACGTTATGAAACTAATAGAGATGTACCACATTTCTTATAGCTCTAATTGAGTTATGCATTTTTTTCTTTGATACTTATAATTTATACTGTTTTTTACTAATTTATACTGTGAAATAAAACAAATATGGAAATATTTAATCAGTTTTTATTTATATCCGTAAAATTATAATTAAAACTTAACTGAACGCGTATAAATCTCGTTCATCGATGTGACGATACCCTCATTACTACTGTTTACTATATATTTCGTTATACATTTATAGCTTGGCACTGGCGAGGCATCGCGTTCTGTGTACGTGGGCGGTGAAAAGGTTAATGAACATAGAAACTTAAAAGATTAATATTGAAAAATTTGGTGTGTTTAATTTAATTAAAACTAACATAGAACAGTGGACTTCCTTGCGTACTTTTTCTCACAGAACACCAGACATATACGCATAATTTTATTCCATTCATCCGCAAACACATCACATTCAGGGTTGGCGGTCAGAAGGGCGTTGAGCATCTTCAAAGTACGACACACTGGGGATTCAGCTCTGGATCATGATCGAGGAACAACTCAATTACATTACAGAGCGGTTCATTGGGACGCCCATGTTCCGTAGTGGATAATGGTAGAGATTACTGTAGATTTTGCAAGTATTATAATTATTTGCGTATGTCAATATAATTATGCGCAAATAGTGCCTATTGACACAAATAAACATGTTAACTCTGGTGTGGAGAACTCTTTGGAACCGAATTGCTTATTACGGATTTAAAATATCTCATGTGTTACATAAATTCATTTTTAAATCAGAATTTTCTTTCACCAGCAAGAAGAAAAAAAAGAGAAATCCGAGGAAAAAAAACCCGAAGAGAAGCCCCAAGACCCAGCGAACGCAGTGGTCGAAGCTAAGGAGTTGAGCGCTTTAGCGCTGAAGGGAGCGCTGAGCGTTCAGCACCAACAGCGGCTATTAGCGCTGCTGGATCAGGAACCACATGTCGTGTACGAGATAGGAGTCACACCCAACCAGGTAAAGTTTATTTAAATCCTTGTTGCCGATTGATATTTTTTATAAAGAAATTAAATCCATAAAACCTGTCGCTGTCACTGTGTGTGTTTGTAATGTATTTTCTTTCTTTATTTGCACTTAAACAAAAATCAACTTTACCTTTGTGTAAATTAAGTTATTTACAGAATGACAATTGTATGATCTTTTATGACTTTCTCAGTAAATAACTCAAAGTAACCTTGAGGTAGGTTTTAAAGTTATTTCAAATTCAAAACATTTATTTCACATAAACATACATGAGCACTTATGAAACGTCAGAAGCTAGGTGCACGGTTCCAATGAGGATTTTCTGAAATGACGTCCACTAGGTGGCAGCACTGAGACGTCAGGTCCGGCCACCTGTCAAAAGTGTCAAAGTGCCTATAATAATATTTTCTTTAATCGTGACTGAATGATGAACGTCATAATATGTTATACTAGCTTTTGCCCGCGGCTTCGCCCGCGTGGATATCTAAAAATATCCCACGGGAACGTACTACCGAGATTTCATACCTAATAACATAGGAAAAGGTCATTGACTCCTACCGCTGAGCCCGCGTTGCTACGCGTAATTTTGAAACTGTGATATCTTTTAAACTGTTCGTTTAAATGATATGATTTACAGGCATATTTTAATCTAAATTAAATGTCCAATTTAAATAACATATTTTTTTGGATAAGGATTAATACTATACCGGTCAAAAAAGCTTCGGAAATAACAATTAAAATTTTATCAAATTCTGAAAGATAAAAATGGTTATTGTGGGTCATCCTTAGAAGATAGACATATGCCATCGCGGACATTTTTGTTAAACTTTTTAAGATGAACAATACCGTAGAACATAAATTTGATGTATCTTTTTCCGTAAACGCAGCGCACGCCAGTAAAGCTCCCAATCGGCATGATTTTTTCCGACTTCTTCAACAATAATCGTCATATTTCAGCCAATTTACACAAAACCTTAATGAATTATACATTAAAACCTTCCGCATGAATCACTTCGTCCATTGGTGAAAACTGTTTGAAAATCCGTTCGTTAGTTTTTGAGTTTATCGCGTCCAGACAGACAGACGCGGCGGGGGACTTTGTTTTATAATTTGTAAGGATTCATTGTCAAAATGATAGACCTCTTGTCAACTGGTGGCATAAATTTCCATGAAAACTCTCCTTAATCGTTTCCTATGGAGAAGAGCTGGCTCTACGGGTTTTACCACGTTTGTTTACATGTTTGGAACTAAATTGTGAACAGTTTATAATTGATTCGACATAATTTCATTTCAATTATGCTCGATATTTTTGTCACTTGCAAATTATTTGTTTTATTTTCAGTTACCAGAGTTAGTAGAAAACAACCCCATGGTCGCTATATCAGTGCTACTAAAGCTGATTCACTCACAACACATCACCGAATACTTCAGTGTGCTAGTCAATATGGAGATGTCGCTGCACTCTATGGAGGTGGTCAACAGGTAACGATACAAATAATATAATATATTATATGGCCACCACTGCTCTACCTGCAGAGCAGTGGTGGCCCAGTAGTAACGGCCGCGACTTACGAGTTGTAGGTCGTAGGTTCGAACCCAGACAGGCGCTTTACTTTGTGTAAATTATTTCATTACCACTGCTCTCAAAACGGTGAAGGAAAACATCGTGAGGAAACCGGCATGGCATGTCCTAGAACCGAAAATTCGAGGACATGTGACATCTACCAACCCGCACTGGGCTCGCGTGCTGGATTACGGCCCTCTCCCTCTCACAGAGAGGACACCTGTGTCCCAGCAGTGGGAACATTATAGGCTGATGATGATGATGATGATATGATAGGTAGTTTTCCAACCTATCATCTGTTGCAAAGAAAATCAATTTTCATGAAATAAATCTAATGCTGCGGTCACATCTATCGTGGCGAAGCAATGCGTGCCGAAGCTTCGTAAGTTATGCTTGCTAAAAAGTTATCGCGCTAATGCGGTGGTCACATTAGCAGCTTCATAATTCTAACGAATTATCGTACAATTATGTCGACAGAGCGTATCTCTATTATATCGACAGAGCGTCTACGCAGTCCGGAGACAACAGTCGAAATGAACAACAGTAGTCCGACCACGCACGACGCTAATAAGCGCGCTAAAACCCTTTGATGTACCCGGGCGATAAGTGCTACGCATCCCGAACTATCGCGACGATAGCCGATAATGGGTGTATCGTATCACTGTGCGAAGCTTCGTCACGATAGACGCAAATGCGGCCGCAGCATAAGTGTTTTCCGATAGTCAACTCAACAAGACAGGACTGTCAAAAAATTCTCATGCTACCGTTATTCGGAAATTTATTGCGAGACTACAATGGTGACTAACTAAAATGTCTCTTGCTCTCAACAGTACCCTCTAAGCCCTGGATATAAAGTCCAAATTTGATAACTTTACATTATCTGTTGACCAGTAGAATTCGTCCACCTAAATGAGTTGTAACAATATCTTCTAAGTTCTATGCCTTTGAGATAAAGTCTAACTTTGATTGCTTTATATTTTCTTTCCACAGACTAACAACATCAGTAGACCTGCCAGTAGAATTCGTCCACCTATACATAAGTAACTGCATATCGACGTGCGAGACCATAAGAGACAGATATATGCAAAACCGGCTGGTTCGGTTAGTCTGTGTGTTTCTGCAGTCGCTTATTAGGAACAAGATTATTAATGTTAAGGTAAGGATAACTGGTTATTACATCGCCCAACGCCCAGACAGATTTTCTATTCTCTGTTTTGTAAATCATTAGAGGGACATATTTGCAGAAATTGGGACAAACGGGCAACATATTAAGGTGAAATATTAGAGTGCCTATTGCTACATGGCAATATTTTTGAGTGCTTGGTAGTAGTCCCAGAAATTATAAACTCTAGTCTAGCCATGCTAAGTCTGCACAAGTAAAAAACGGTGTAATTTGAACATCTATAGACGGCAACACCATCCTGTCCTACGAAAAAAGAATTTGATACTTTGTTTGTATTTTTGTTTTTGATACGTTATTTCGTTTATATTCTGATTTATTCTTGGTAAAGAATAGTAACTTTAGCACGATGCAGTGTGGGTTTGATACAGTTTTGTCATCGCATGGAGGTAGAGCATAGGTACGACATAGTCTATTACACATAATCTATTATGCAAAAATCAAAAGGCAAAATATCAAAATCATTAGATCTACTTACAACCCCGAAACTGACATAACTGACTGGTGTAAAAGTATACTATATATAAAACTTTTTGGGGTTGCCCATTTATTCCATTGCGGACTTAGCGTGGCCAGACTCTATTTCCTGATAGTAGGCAATAGTTTAGTTTTTCTGGGTCTACTAGGCAATATTTGAGAGTATATGGGGCTATGGTTTGACTGAGACTGCTGTTCCGCGCCTTAGGTATGTGCGCGGCTCAGGGGGGTGAAGTGCCGGCCGCTCATTCGTCAACGCGCACGGCGCGCGACGTCCCGCCTGCCGCTCATTCGTCAACGCTCATTCCTAAGGCGCGGTACAGCGGTCTCGGGCAAACTATACCAGGCAATATTTTAGAGAGACTAGTATACTACCAGACAATATTTTAGAGTGTCCAGTATACTACTTGGTAATATTTTAGAGTGCCTGAGCCTACTTTACAAAAATTTATCAGAATTAAACACTAATCAACCACCTACAATTCCAGGAACTATTCATCGAAGTAGAAGCCTTTTGCGTGGAGTTCTCTCGCATCAGAGAAGCGGCTGCCCTGTTCAGACTGCTCAAACAACTGGACTCGGGCGACGGACTAGCTCACAAGGAGGCTAAAGAGAACTAGCAGTGGGCCCACTGGACTTGTTGGCATATGGACAAAGGTGTTTCGTGATAGTGGTGAAACATGGAAACTATAAAGCCAGTCTTTAAGAGTTTCACACTAACAGTATCGAGTTTTTGGGAATGTAAACAGTTGTACGGTTTTAGAGAGAATGGGAAGGGTTACTTTGAGCATAAATAGAAAGAAATAAGATTAATTTATTGGTTGCAAAATATGGCCTTATTTATACTCTGATCGGACGAAGTTATTAGCACGTGCTTTCGTAACTGTATAAAACAAATATCTTCTAGATTTGTATTGTAATTTGTACGCGAGAGATTGCAATATTTATAGTATAGCTGGATCCACACGAATCATGATTAACCTTGTTTACATTTTCGAAAATAAGGATATAAAATAGTGTATATCGACTGTAGTAATTAACATTGTCGGATCTACATTTTTGCGATTTTTAAATTGATTGCATTAAAGGTCTTAGAATAATACAGATTTGAAGCAATAAAAAAAAATACGGTCGATATTTACTTTTTTCATGTTGGAAATTGATTGGCAGTGAACTCGACATTTTGTTGTGAAAGTTTATAAAATTGAACCTACAAAATTAACTTCTAAAAGAGCGCTCGCGATTTTTTGAAGGATCGAACCAGAATACATTATTTTCATTCCCGTTTAATTTAGAAAATTGAATAGCAACAGTATATTTAAAAAAAAAATCTAACGTGTTTAAAACTTCCTCCATTTTTTGAAGTCGGTAAAAAAAAATTGTATCTTTATCTGTATTATCTTGAATATTTATTATAGTAGTTGTATTGTAGGAAATACTGTTGCGGTCTTACATAGAGTAATACATTTGGCAGACCTTAAGTAATTTATTTGACAGAGTATATTATAGTAAAATTTATTAAGAGGTATATCAAGTTATGATGTATCCGAAGTTTCGAACATCCGGCGCTGACAAGAGGCAAACGGTAAAAGTAGGATAGACTTAAACAAAAAAAAAAAAACCAAATCTATATAGTTTGTGGTAGCGGAAAAATATAATATGTTAATCTTGAACATATTTTTTCTCAGAACTTGCTTGTTACCAAAACACGTTTGAAAAAAAAATCTCGATAGAAATTAACGGTAAACTAACCTTTTTACCTTGAGTTCCAATCTAAAATATCTGTATTAAATATCAACGGACGTTGGTAATTTATTTAATTAATATCAATAACGTCTTATTTTAATGCAGAATTTGGTTGTTTTTTGTTTTCGATTACTCGACTCATTGTTGAGTAAATAGATAATTGCTTCATATTTTGCAATAAATTACAAGTGTTGTGTCATCGCGCTTCTTTCTTTTCTAAGCAGTTTCAAAAATTCAAAAGTCATTTATTCAAACTAGGCTGAGAATCAGCACTTTTCGAACGTCAAAATTACATAAGACCCCCACCCTTCACCAGTCTGACAGTGACCGCGATGTAGTGTAGCTCGAGTCAGCGCCTTATTATGTTTTTGTAGTGTCGTTAGGTGTATGTATTGTGGGTGCCAAATGCGGGCAAATCCTCATGACACAAAAAATTCCCTGATACTTAATACATTTTAACAGTCGGCACATCAGTAGCAAAATTTTAAACGTTAGAAACCTATCTTCCAGCGATAAATCGACGTGCTCAATTTTCTTGTTATAATAGTATCTTTTCGACGCTAAGCATTTTTTGTACATTTTCAAATATAAGCAAAGCATCTTATACAGGGTGGCAGGGACGTGAAAACTGCTACCATGGATTCAGTACATGATTCTGAAACCTACTGCGTTAAAATTTTTCGTCGGTATTTTTTTTAAATCTGTCGTTTCTTAGAAAAGTGCAATACCTACGCGATCAAAATGTTATGGAACAGCAGATTTTTTTTTAAATAACTGAAATTTCAACGCAGAGGGGTTCAGTATCATGTACTGAATCCATGGTAACACTTTTCGCGTCGATGTCCCTGCCACCCTGTATTTGAAACTTAATATTAAATAATATACTACAGTTTCTTGCCGGGACTTCTCAATATTGAAAACAATTTATAACTTTAATCTATAAGTTTACTAGCTATAAATTATCACGTAATAAATTAGTAGGTATATTTTTCCACGATTGAGGAAGCTCCTTTTATGAATATTGCACAAAGTAACCGACTCACCTGTTAAATTATAATATTTACTAATAACTATAATAGTTACTATGTAGTATGTGATACATAATAGTTTTTGTAAGTACAAAATAACTGAAATCATGTGAAATACTCTCGTAGGCAATGTAGGTTAGGTACCTAATAGGTATAACCGACCTCCTAATTGCAGTATAGTATTTTATCTTACGAAGCGATGCGCGCTTTACTTATGGTAACCAAGTGTACAAACACGCTGTGAATGTGTGCGTGAAGACGAGTAGCGTTAGCACATAATACACACATTTTTCCGACTTCGCCTGTGTTTCGGACGGTACCGAGAGCTCCTGCACTTATACACACATTCATAGCGTGTTTGTACACTTGTTTACCACAAGTAAAGCGCGCGTCGCTTCGTGAGATAAAATACTATACCATACCTAAGGTTGAATGTCACAATCGTCACAAAACGTCCCTATTTTTGTTCTAATCCCTATGTGACAGGTAGATTCAAACTTAGTGACGATTCAATTTACTGGGAGTTTTTGTTAAAAGTGGTAAATAAATTACGAGGTCCACTATACATTCCTGTTATGGTATGGTACCTACACATAATGCAAGTATGCTTTGAGATGGTTCTTGTGGCGCAACTTGAGAAATATTTGTAGCTGTATAGATAGTGCAATCCACGAAGACGCGCCCCACTCCGCTCCGCGCCGTACTAGAGTTCAGCTTACAGTACAGTAATCGCGGAGTGGGGCGCGTCTTTGTGGATTGCACTATATGTAGATTGCTTAGGTCGAGTTGATTGATTATTATGATTGAAGCATGAACTCTGCACCCGCTCCTAAGGCACCTGCTGACCCACCGCCGGCGATTAACGACAAGAGGGTAGAGCTAGCAACTAAAAACGAGTTAACGAGCAGTGAGTACGCGCTCGCTGGTATGCGTAGGTACCAAGTGTTAGTCTCGCAGCGAGTGCTCTACCCGCCAAGCGAGGCATCGCTAAGCGAGTACTCTCTTTGAAAGCTCTTATCGCTGCGACAAACGAGTACTCACTGGCGGTGTGAACAAGCAGCGATCAACTATTAATTTATGTATCTCTTTTTACTTACACGAGACCACAGATTAATACAGATTGGAGACTCCGCAAAATCATATAAATAAAAACTTTTTACAAAAAAAAAACAACCGACTTCCAAAAAAACACAAAAAAGTGTAAAATAACTTTAATTTCGGAAGTCGGTGTCTATTGGTTTCTTGCCACCGACTTCCGAAATTAAAGTTATTTTTCACTTTTTTGTGTGTTTTTGGAAGTCGGTTGTTTTTTTTTATAAAAAGTTTTTATTTTTCACTTTTTAGTTGTGGCACAAATTCGAATACCACTACCTGATAAGTAAAAAATATCCGGAGAGCCTATAAAAGATTCGGCCGAGTATCGTTAATTTACTCCTAAGAGTTGAAGAGTTCCGTTACTTTGTCATGGATCCCATAATCAGAACCTAACCAAACTCTCATCAAACTACCCTCGAAGTACATCCTTTCCAATAAAAAAAGAATCATCGAAATCGGTTGGCGTGATATTGAGTTATTCGTCCATTTGTCGCACACACACTTAATGCAAATTTAAGACTTATGTGGTTTTCTCATGGATGCCACTGTCAAAACTTGACCAAATTGAAATGACCACACAGGAAGCAAAAGCAAAAAAATAAAAGTCGAATTGAGAACCTCCTCCTTTTTTTGAAGTCGGTTAAAAAAGCGACTCTTGCTACGTCACAATAAAGTGCAATTCAGGTCGCACAGTGCTGATTACCGACGGTTATATTCACCTAGAAGTTGCCTGTCTTTGTATTGCGTAACTCTTATATCTTCTGACTACGTTACGCCCACTGAATTCGACAAGTCGAGCCCGCCGCGTACCTGCTTGTAGCTTGCGGAGTGTCCCATCTGTGACAAGACCTACAATCTTTTGTACGTTTCTTGAGCGAGAATATCGTTGATCGGTGGTATTGGGTGCCTAAAGTTCGGCACTCTATGGTGAGTTAGGTAAAGCCGTTGCAAACCACGATCACTCGTCATGTGACTTTATTTACACTGACGTAAGGTTTAATTCATAATAATTGGCACGCTCGTCAAATGCAACGACATACCTAAGCCTAATCCAAAACTCCCGTAGAACATCTGTAAAGTAGTTAATTGTGTTTTCATGTTTCATACTGGTTTTGCCTAGTGGGTTATTTGCCTAATATTGTCAATGATGTAGAAATTAAATAATAGTAACTGTTTCAAGTTACGACTGATTAACTATATTACTATTAACTTTTATAAGATAAATTAGAATGTTGCTTGGGTTTTCATATTTTGTACATAACGAAGAATTGAATGGCTTGGCGAAAATGTAGGAACGAGTGTTACCTAACGTTTGGTTGTAAATGTAAAATAACATTAATTTAAAAAGTTTTTCAAGCGTGAACACACACTTGTTCCAATTATTATGTAAATAGAATGGCGTGTGTGTGTGGAATAATGATTATTTTAGGGACACAAAGATAATAGAAGATGGAAGAGAATTTGTAACTATTGTCTTTTTGCTTTAGTTTATAATTCTGTAAACAAATAATACGGCCATAAAGCCACATTGTTTATATAAGGCGTTTCTGTAAATACCTTCTAGACTCATCTTCTTTATAATTATTGTTCAATATCTCTTATTTAACTGTTTTGTGTAAGTTGGCAATAAAACTTTCAAAATATTACACTCAAGAGTTTATTATTATGAATAACTACAATAACCCAATATTAATTCTAACTAAAACTGGCGGGGGTAGCCCGATGGACGCATGAATGCTCATGAACGTACATTTTCGGCTAAATAGAAATGATTACAATGGTCACAGCATTCAAGCATTCAACAGACTCTAACTTAGTCTACTTAGCACCTTCCAAAACTTTCCTTATGTCGTCGTCGGCAGCCAAGTCCAATGGAGTACAGTCATCCTCATCTTTAAGCAGAGATGCTCCAGCATTTAGCAATATCTTAGTTGACTCAACATGGCCACAGGATGCAGCATAATGTAAAGCAGTTTGACCAGTTTCATCTGCCACATCTACTGGGCATCCTCCATCCAAAGCTGCTTGTAAAGCTTTTGTAGCATTTCGGTCAGCAGCCCAGTGTAATGCAGTGAGACCATCCTCATCCCTCTCATGACGGAGTTCTGGAAGCTTGGCGAGGAGTTCAGTGACTCGGTCAGCACAGTTCTCACGTGCCGCATCCAATATAGACAGCTCATTGTGTATCAGCTCAGGTTCAGGTGATTTGCGCATAGAAGACACTGCCACCCAGGCTTCTTTCATTCCTGTCTCATCATATTCAGATAATTCTGTCAACTCTGGGGCATACCTCTGCACTAAGGCAATGTACTTTTGTTTAGCCTCTTCATTTGGCATGTTGCCGAGAGATCTCCAGGCCTCCCATTTTCTACGTCCTCTACCATCCAGCCACCCCGGTTTAGGAGCATCACACTTGCCTTCAAGTCCTTGTTTGTATAGACCATACAGTTCTAACAGTTGGTTGTTGGTTAATGAGCTTGTTAGTTTCCTCACATGATCAGCTGCCTTATTAAAAGATATGTCTAAAGGAGACAGGTCATCATCGGAAAAGTCTGAATCTGGGTATTCTGGAAGTGCTTCAGCCATTGTAAATGCTAACTATTTTGAATAGTGTCTGTGTTTAACTATTTTGAACTTGAACAGTTAAGTTTAGTCCTTCTAAAGTGTGTACTTGCTTGTTGGTGGCATCTGCGGCAGAGGCGGCACTTGCAAACTCTATGAAGCCGTATCCTTTGCTAAGACCAGTGGAGCGGTCAAACACTACTCTAGCGCTCTGTATTGGTCCGAACTGAGCAAAGTATTCTTTGAGTTGTCGATGACCTACAGTCCAGGGCAGGTTGCCTACATACAGGCGAGCTGCTCTTGCTGTGCTGGCCATAACCTTAGACTGCAACAATTTCAAGTAAATGCAAAGATCGGTCTCCAACCAGTGCTCGGTAGTCAACTCCCGAACTCTCACTCAGTGAGTCCAAGTCCAGCAGAGCTCCCTTCAGTCCCCACTTCTTCAGCAGAGCCTCAATGGACCAGTCAGCGCTGCGTTCCTGGTAAGAACATAAAAATCGCGCGTCAGTGCCGTCTAGCAGGTAAGCGACAGTTGATAACACTTCCTCGAACTGAGAGGGTTCGTAAAAACAATCTGAAGCTAGTAACAGATCTACTGGTCTAAGTGCGTGAACTTCTGATAGGAATAGGCCCCAGGCGAGTCCTAGGATCTTTACGTCACGATTGGGAACGAGGCCGTTTGCCTCACAACACGCAGATAGGTGTCTCAGGGACCTGGGCAAGGCGACGCTGTCAGTGAGCGTAACACGGGCGCCGCACTTTGCAGCTAAGATTCCCGGCAGGCCAGTTCCGCAGCCGAGTTCTAGGACGCGAAGACCGCGTAAATGGCGCCTTTGTGTCCACAAATACCAGGCTAATAAGGGCGCCGACGGCCACGTGTAGAACGAGTAGCCAGCCGTCAGAAGCTCTGGTATAACTATCTCCAAATATTCACCTCGAGTGTCGCCGTTGGTTGATGACTTGCCACGAAATACGAACTTTTTCAATTGACCACTCACAGACCTACCATCGGTCATTGCATAAGCATTCCTTGCGATAAATAAAGAAATTATACTTTTTGATGCTGCTGTGTCGTCGTGAAACCAGATCAGCCGTCAAATATAATGTTGCCAGTTAAACATTTTTGAAAATGAAATGATCTCATTCAATAATTTGTTGTTACGTTACATCGTCGTAACAACCAGTATTTAAGATTCGAATGGACACAGCACACACAAAAAAAACGAATAAGAAATAATTGTACAGTGAAATAAAACAAAACCAAAACAAAGATTTATCACTGCTAATTAAATTAAAACTGATCTTGTAACACTGGTTCCATTCATTCATTTATCAGCAGATCATTCAATTTTCCTGGCTTATCATCCCGTTCAATCGGTCTACAAACGGAATAATTTGTTCAATGTTCATTCATTTCATTAAGTTGTGAAGTGTGTGCATGCGTGTTGCGGAGAGTTAATTATTACTTTAATAAAAAAAAAAACATAAATAGCACAAAAATGTCCGTAGCAGCTAAAGGTAAGCATCTTTTCTATTTTAATAGCCTGTCAATAGGTTAATAATGTGTTAATTCAGTACAATAACAACAAGATTACCACGGGGTCAAACTCCAAAGTTTTTACAAACAACTTTGTTACAAGTTTCAGTCGAATAGGTAGTAATATTTTTATAACTGCATTGATATCAGTTGTATCTATTATAAATTCATAAATAATTATGAATGCAAGCATTTATAATTTTTAGAAAACTTTTTGTTAATAATATGAGGTGATTGACCTGCTGGAAGCCGTGGTGGTATCGGCTAAAGTCCGATGCACAAGTCCGATGTAACATTCTGTTAGTGCCGTTGTAACTATCGTAGTAGGTAATATTACATACATACATACATAAACTCACGCCTTCTTCCCATGGGGGTAGGCAGAAATTACAGAACGTAGGTAATATTGTTATAATTAATTTGAGACATAAAAGTAGGATATATTTTTATGCTATATTGTTATCATAATAAACTGGTTCAGGGTTACCTAGACCGGATTTTCGGACAGGGGGTCATCAGGCAGGATCTAAATAAAATTCCGGGGGTCATATCAAGAGGTTCAAGGTCACTGGACTCACCGTGTGCAATTTTTGTTATTGTTAATGTTACCGAGGCATTATCTGTGCCTAGGCGGAGGCTAGATTCTTATGTATGTTCTGCAACCCTGTAGGATGTTCGAGCTAAAGTAAACGACAAAACGGCAAAATAGAATAGGATTAATTCATTTTACATTGCAATAGCATCTGACCTGGCGATTGGCGACAAATGTAAAAGCATAGGATTCCCATGTCCGACAGCTGCAAATCGAGTTAGGTGTTACCAGAATATCAACGCAGATGAAGTTTAAATCCACCTGCATAATTTAGATAGTACCTGACACAGAGTAGGAGACCTACCTACATACCTAGATGGGTAGGTAAGTAGTGTAGGTAGGTACTATTGTTTGACACGCAGTGAGGTACCTATCAACTTTGTACCTACTGTTTACCCAGCTGAACAAAACAATTTAGGTACCTACCTATGGTTGGGCTCATAGATTCTTGAGGAATTTATTCAAAAACTTCATTATTTTTGAGTTTTTCATTATTTTTATAGGTAGGTACATACTAAATGCAAAGTTACCCACCTAGTATTTATGACACCTTTGACCGTGTCATTCTTTCACGACGATTAGGCGTTGCGATAACGAAGAACTCTTATCAATACCTACCTACCTACAATATGGTTTATTGTAAACAATCCCAAAATGCAAGTCACGTAGAAAGCGCGGTAATAAGACCCCAAAACGATCAATTACAGTTGTCAATTTTTACGTGATTGATCAATTGATCATGCGCAAATTGATCGTCTACCAAATACAATTGAAGCGAATGACAATATTACTACAATAATTGCAATTAAGACGCAGATATTTGACAGTGACCTTGAGTGGTTACCTTGCGTCTTCCTGCCCGTTCTTCTCCATAGAGATCTACGTTTTGGAATGGGCAACTAGCTTCAACTTTCTGACTAACTGACCGATTCTTTGACAATTCAAAAGTGCCTGTAAATGGTTTAATTGAAATAAATGCTTTGAGTTTGAGTTTGCGTGTTCTGTACTGAGCTCACGCAACGCGTCGTACGTCCAGCCAGTAATAGGACTCGCCCATTAAGCAAATTAGACGCATTATTAATTTATTATACATAAAACAAAGGTATTTTAATAAAACACGTATACTTACTAAAAGATCAATAATTAAATTATTTTTAAAATGGTGAAGGTTTCAGAAAAATACGCTTGATAGATTTTGCGTGATTCTCAGTTTTTATCCGCGTTAGACATAACTTTACAAATTAATTTCACTATGTAATATAAACATAAGTAATCCAAAATATTCCTATATTAAAATATTAAGAAAATGCTCTAATTTAACATCTTCAGCATTAAATCATTAAAAGTCGGTTATCGTCGCCTTAAGGCTTGTTCAGACCAGCGCGACACGCGACGCGACACAATGGCACCGCTCGTCGCGCGACGAGCGGTATCTTTGTGTCGCGTCGCATGTTGCGCCTGTTTGAAGGAGCCTTTAATCGTTTCGGGGACCCAGAGATATCCATATTCCATACCAAAAGACTACTAAAGTCTCATTATGATTTTTGATATGAAACATGCAACAACTTACTCGTAAACTTACTTAATGTCAACATAAATCTTATGTTAATAAAAAAAAAAAAAAAAAAATGTTTTCGATTTTAAGTAAAGGAAGACCCATATTCAATAAGAAAAGAGAACCTCATTCACTCAAGACTCAAGTATTACTTAAAACTTCCAAAACGTGAAAACGCCATTCGTTTGGTTGAAACTAGTTTAAGTTTTCTATAATACGGGCCTAAGAGTAGTGGTTTATGTTTTACCCTAAGCTAAATAACCTACCAATAGTAATCTGTGACACTAGGTATTTCACTAACCTCACGAGTCACGACGATAGGCCGACGGAATCTTCTCTCTAACAACAGCCGTATGTCGTGCGTGGTAGAAACAAACGTGCCACTGCTTGATAGTAGTAGGTGCTGGTAACGAGCTGGTGGTGGTACAGTAGCCCTGCATGATGCAAACATGACCTGAAGTCTTCTATGCTTTAATAGACGGTTTCTCCAGACGGTCCAAGTCTGGGTAGATCTATATCTACCATAATTAACAAACAAATCAAGTCCGGCCGGTAAATTGCATTTTCAGGCGAAAACCGAAAACGAAAGAAATGATAAAAATCGTTATCGTATGGCATGATAGAAACACTCACATCGTAACATCATAATCTACCATATAAAAATAAGTCGGGTTTTCCTTCCTGACGCTATAACTCCAGAACGCACGAACAGATTTCCACGGTTTTGCATTCGTTGGAAAGGTCTCGGGCTCCGTGAGGTTTATAGCAAAGAAAATTCAGGAAAAATTTCAACAGAAAAGCGGGAAAATCTTTTTTCACATACAGCGCCATCTCTGATACATAGCATGTAGGTAGGGTAGGTAGGGTAGGTAGGTAGGGTAGGTAGTAAGTGATACCCCAAACATTTATATGGCAAAACAACGTTTGCAGGGTCAGCTAGTAAACGTATATCAATCAGCCCTTTGTGGCATTCCTCTAATGACTTTATTGCTGTTAGGACAATACTATCGCCCGGGTGTCACCATTGTGTGGATCGCCCGGAGGACACGGTGGAGCATACGATGGAGGTCTGCCCGGCTTGGGCGGAGCATCGCCGTGTCCTCGTGGAGGCGATCGGCGGCGGTGATCTCTCGCGTCCGGCCCTGGTTCAGGCCATGGTACGGAGCGAGAGGAAATGGCAGGCCATCACCTCCTTCTGCGAAGCGGTAATGCTCGCGAAGGAGGAGGCGGAACGCGTGAGGGAGAGGCAAATTTCGCGCCCTCACGCCTCTAACCGCCGCAGGAGGAAACGCCCGGGGCGGGAATTGCGAGCCGATTTCCGGCCACCGTAGGCACGGGCTTGCGAACGGTGAGCAATGGGTAGCTCGCCGTCCGATAAGGACCAAGCCCGGGTCGACGGCGCGTTGTGTTCCACGCGCGCCTCAAAGAGATGTCAGCAAAATTGACGGGGTCCGCTAGGGCCAATGCCTGCCGGGGCTGCGAATATGGGCCGAAAGGGAAATCGTGGCCCCCGGCAACAGGGCAACCGAAGGAACACGGTTGGGTTTTAGTCAAAGAGTCTGACACGCCCTCCCGCTCCACCCAGAGCGGGAGAAGTTATTTGATAATTTCCCAACCAAAAAAAAAACCAGCCAAGTGCATGTCGGACCACGCACAATGTAGGGTTCCGTAGTTGGGATGAATTTATCCCAAGAACAAACTTAACTTTATAGTTGAAAAAATAAATCTTTAATACAGAATGTATGGGTGAACATGTTTTTACAACCGCAAATTTAAGTTGGTCGATTATTACTCGTTAACTTGTAAAGCCTACTCAGCTGTGATAGTTTTCCTTTTAAATTCGTTATATAAGCTACTGCCGTGAATTTTTTCACATATCTAAAACCAACCATTTAGCTAGCAGGGGGGGGGGGACACTTGACTCTAACAACAATTTGCACTTTAAAGCTTAATATTTCGCAAACGGATCTCTAAATAAAAAAATGGTTTTAACACACTCACAATGTTTTTGAAAGACCTTTAAACGATACCCCACAACAAGGGATAGAAAAAAAAAACCTTCCCTCTTTACGTGTAGGGGAGGTACCCTAAAAAAAAATATTTTTCATAATTTTATTTTACCACTTTGTCGGCATGATTAATATGTATACCCATGCCAAATTACAACTTTCTAGTACTAACAGTCTTGGAGCTAGACCGCGGACAGACAGACAGACAGACGGACATGACGAAACTATAAGGGTTCCTTGTTTACTACGGAACCCTAAAAAGGACCAATACTATAATGTAGTCTACCTCTGGCTACTCGTCTATTGATAACACCGAAGGTACGCTTACTTTTGACCGATCAAACTGTTATGTCATATCAGGGTCAAAGTCAATAGTCTCCTCTATGCCAAGTTTAAAACATTCAAGGGCAAAGTCGCTGTGTTAATTTTAGATAACGATATTTATAAATTATTGTACGAATTGTATCTACCGACTTTAAGGATTAGGTACTTATCTCCAAACGTATGTTTATATCAAGACGTTGAAATCATTATCAACAGGTGAATATTGCCCCCTGTTTATGACATGTTATTTGAAATGTGTTATTGAATTTTTTAGTTATTTGAAAGTATTGTAAAAGCCAATTTTTTTTAAAAGAGTAACGTGGAGTTTCTTTCCGGCTCTTCTCCATAGGAAACGACCAATTGGAACCGTGCATCTAGCTTCTGATGTTTCAGAAGTGCCCATCCATGTAGGTTTATGTGAAATAAAATATTTTGAATTGAATTTAAATTGAATTAACGATAAAATCCCGACATTCTAGAAGGTTATTGATGCAAACACCACGACGATGGGATTGCTCTTTAGGTGCACTCCTATATCCCCTGATGGCGAATATAAATTGTCCTTCCGCGCAACGTTCCGTTCCGTGATTCCCATCAAAGTCCCTTCTTCGAGATAGTCTAGAGTCTAAACTAGTCGGTTTTATTTTAAACGTACCACACGTATGTAGTCAAAAACTCAAACACAAGCGCCTCCTTGGACCCGTAAAAGAATTTTATTTTTACATGCAACTGATATATATTATGTACCTATAGCTAAACATGTGTGAACTTTATATGAATACTGACTGCAACACCGTTATACCATGTTTAAAAGCAAATAAAGACTTATCTTATTAAAGCAATTATAACCACCCTTTAGAACCAAGCACTGAGTTGCTCAGCTGAAGCGACAAGCCAAGATTCCTTATTTAGGCACTTCCGAAATTCAACGTTGTAACCAAGTATACTATACATATTATATTGTTTACCCAGGTATCTTCATCGTGGGTGCCAAACGCACAGCGTTCGGTACCTTCGGCGGAGCCTTCCGCAACACGTCGGCCACCGAACTGCAGACCGTAGCAGCCGTAGCGGCTCTCAAGGAGGCAGGAGTTGCCCCTGAGAAGGTCGACTCGGTCATCGTGGGGCAGGTCATGACGGTAAGTGTTAAACAGTTCTGAACTGCTGTTGTATCTTCGGAATGGATACAGAGCGTCATCCTAATCGTGCGAGATGATCTTAAAATTGTTACTGATTGAGTGTTGTTAAACGCGAAAAAAATAAACAAATGAATACTGATGCAGTACATTCGGATTAGAAGCACCATTGGGTAACCACTGATTGAAATACCGTTACAGTTACAACGTTGAATATTAACGTAAAACATACAACAGAATAATCAGCATTTTACATCATTTCCTTTACTACAACTGCACTTCATATGAGCCAAAAATCATAACGAATCGCCTGTGTTAACTCTTAAGTTTTGTTTCGTGCAGGCTTCTCAAACGGACGGTATCTACCTGCCCCGTCATGTTATGCTGAAGGTTGGCATCCCCCAGGACAAGCCTGCCCTCGGAGTGAACAGGCTCTGCGGATCAGGATTCCAGTCAGTCGTCAACAGCGCACAGGTAAGCAAGATTTCAAGCAAACAAGTCACCTAACTTAGCTGTGCCGTCGACTCTTCCGATTGAAGTCGATTTGAAGTAGCATTCCTCATAAGAGAACGCTTTATGCTAAGGGATTTTAGCGAAATTGGTCATGTATTAGGAGTGTGTAAGGAGGTGGCGTTCTGTAGTGTCTGTCTACTCCAATAGGAAGAAGGTGTGAGTTTATGTATGGTCATGTATTCTGCAAAATAATTGCCACATAAGCCCAAAGGTCTGCCTATAAACCTATCATTGAAATCATAATAGATCCACCGAATATTGAAGAGAGAAAAGAATGTATAGTAAAATCCCTATGGTTAATAACTTTGTATTCGGAGACTTGCCAAGGCAAAGTAAATGCATACAATATTATAGTAGGTCAGATTCAATCAACCGATGCCAACACTGAAACTCTTCAAATTCAATCCGTTGAACTACCTTCACCTCTGTTGCCCTCAGCTTGAAATAGGCAATAGGCTATCTCTAGCAGAGTTTACTGTGCCTGACAGGGTCCATAATAATCTCATACCTAATTTACACATTGTGAAATGATTGAGGATTGAGTTGATGACAAGAAAATATCGAATGTACATGACAATCATGTATGCTACACGTAATTTTCCGTAAGAGATCTTTGGGGGCGAAGTCTGTGTAGTTTTTGGTTTTTGTTATGCTTGAGTGTTTCTCGGAAATTTCAACTAAATCAGTGAGTGTAACAACAGTTACTTACTAAGAAATTTCAGCTTCTGGTGATATACACACATTGCGATCACCCATCTGTTTTCCGTGACGTTACAACCAGTTTCCACATATAAAATAATCTACTATCCTCCTAGGACATCTTAACCGGCGCTGCCAAGATCTCCCTCGCTGGTGGCGTAGAAAACATGTCCCAAGCTCCCTTCGCAGTCAGAAACGTTAGGTTCGGCACAGCTCTAGGCCAGAACTATGCCTTCGAAGACACCCTGTGGGCTGGTCTCACTGACACCTACTGCGGGCTGCCCATGGGTATGACTGCTGAGAAACTTGGGGCAAAGTTTGGTATCACCAGGGATGAGGCTGATAACTTCGCGCTTAGGTCACAGCAGAGGTGGAAAGCCGGTAAGTTATAACAAAATCAATTAATGTTTTAAGAAATTTGTTTGGTGGTAATGCTTTTTCCAAACAAGTCACAGCCCCATTTTATGTCCAGGCAAATCGCTGTCCATTCCAAGGTTGCCTGGAAGAGATCGCAGAAAGCGATAAGGCCGCCCATTGTATATTTTGTAGTGTTTGATTTATTTTTTGGTACCTATGTATGTTTGTGGTGTACAATAAAGTATTATATAAATAAATAAATAAATAAGTCAATATGTCGGCCATACAAAAAGCAGGATCCTTATGTTATGATATGATCCAAAAAAAATTGTTCGGTATCCTCATGACCCCAAAATAATTTTATCGCACAAATGTTTTCACTTACGATTTTAAATCTTAGCTTTTTGTGGTATTTTATAAATTCCAAATGAGATCAGTCGAATCGAACGACATTTTATTTAAAAACATCTAGCTGAAAAAGAAAAAGCGGCCAAGTGCGAGTCGGACTCGCACACGAAGGTTTCCGTATCGTAAGATCGAGCAAAAAACGTCGAAAAAAACATGACACATTACGGAGATTCAGCCCGCTGACAGACAGACGGACGGGCGGACAGCGGAGGCTTACTAATAGGGTTCCGTTTGGCACCCTTCGGGTATGGAACTACAAGTCGCGTTTTCTTTCCTACCCAGCACATGACGCGGGTGTCTACAAGGCTGAGATCGCTCCCGTGACCTTGACCGTCAAGAGGAAAGAGGTCAAGTTCGAGGTGGACGAGCACCCTCGTCCTCAGACCACCATCGAGGGTCTGAAGAAGCTTCCCACCGTGTTCAAGAAGGAGGGTATTGTCACCGCTGGTACTGCTTCTGTAAGTAATATTTAGGACTTTGAATTTATTTTGTTTTACATACGAGCGGCACGCATCAATGGCAAAGGCGACTGCAGCCGACGACGCGGGTCATTGTCATGTTCGTTCACAACACAGACACTGTTTAATTTCTATGGTTTAAACGGTGCAACCTAAGTTATGATACGCCACAGGCAATTACACCACGTCGTGTATATCAGGCTTAATGTCTTAAATTTATTGACATACTTTTTTTATTAATGGTAAAAAAAATCCTAGCCCTGCTATCAACCTTGCTAACTGGTGGGCTAACTCAGCGATTTGCAGTATTCTTTCGAGAACACTGCTTTAGCCATGCATCATTATTTTGGATCTGAGTAAGGCACCTATGGGGTTAATTTTTGATAAAGTCAAAAAATAAAAAATTATGTACAGACCGTTCACTATAACTTGTCCCTTGCCGTCACGTTGGCATCAATGCTTGTCAAGCTTAGTTTCAATACTAATAGAGTTCAAAATGGCGAATGACAGAGCAGTGCAGCAGTGTTACCAATCGCGTCACGCGACAAGTTTATAAAGACAGATTAACTGCAACTAACTTGCTTCCTCCAGGGTATCAGTGACGGCGCTGGCGCCATCGTTCTAGCCAGTGAAGAGGCCGCCAAGGGTCTGAAGCCTCTCGCCAGGCTGGTAGGATGGTCCTACGTGGGTGTAGACCCTAGCATCATGGGAGTTGGCCCCGTGCCTGCTATCGAAAACCTGTTGAAGGTCACCAAGATGAGCCTCAATGATATCGACTTGATTGAGGTTAGTAACTAAAGTAACTATGCAATTTTTTTGTTTTGGTTTGAGTTAAACCTCTTAACGATGCAAAACACACAATTTTTATTATTTATTGTACACATAAATTACAGAGACTTCGTGTTGTTCCAATATAATATTATGACAACAGCTTATGTTTAAATGCGAGGGTCGTTACCAGGTCTTTTTCTTATTTTTGTACAATTGTCTGATTTATAATGTTAGTTAATTGCGATGGTTCATTGTTAGTAGAACGATTTTTTCACTAACCTATATTAATTTAGAAGAGAGATCTTCTTATGAGATCCATTATGCTTAATACGGGGGGCGAGTCCTCCAGTCCTAAAACGATGCCTCCTCCTAGGACCTCAAGCATAATATCAGGGTCTGGGAATAAGTTACTCGAGTCTTAAATAAAGACTAATACAGAATTACTAAGTATTTGGATCTTAAAAGCCAAAGTAAAGTATTGTATTATCCCCCAACAGATCAACGAGGCGTTCTGCGCACAGACCCTCTCCTGCGCCAAAGCCCTAAAGCTTGACCTGGAGAAACTGAACGTGAACGGCGGCGCCACCGCTCTTGGACATCCCTTGGGAGCGTCCGGATCCCGCATCACCGCGCACTTGGTGCATGAGCTCAAGTAAGGACTTCTGAATTATGTTTTGCGTACACTCGCTGTTCGAAGATTTGAAATACATTACTTTCCTGCATAACTTAGTAGTCGGAAGAATAGTAAAAGTCATGCACGGTTATGGTAAAATTATTATATGTGCTTAACCGAACTGGCCTCTGAAAAGTCTGCAAATTAAATTATAGCAGTTGATGTTGACTGCGTCACTAATTATTGCCGATGATAAAGTCAATGTGTTGGTCTTGGTGTTGCCAGATGAATTTAACGTGACAGGTACTGCATAATTTTGGCACATGAATAAGATAGTAAAACATTATTTTCTTCCACCAGACGTCGTGGCCTGAAGCGTGGTATTGGATCCGCGTGCATCGGAGGAGGCCAGGGCATCGCAGTGATGATTGAGGCCGTCTAAACACCACTAACTTAAGTTAACGACTGAACGAGTGAATGAATAAGACGTGAACGAAGAGGAATGAGTATAAAGATCATATAAATAAAACCAGAAATTTTCAAACTGAAAAACCTTTATTATAACGTGATATTTTTGAAACAATTGTAATGAATTCAAAATTAATACTCTTGTAAAGTATCTTTTTACTATGTATTTGTATATTTATAATGTGCTTTTTAACAGCCCTTGTGCATAATGTTTCTCGTTCATAAAATATATTAAATCATATAATGCCGAGAATGTAAATAAATATGATAATTATGTCTATGTGAGGCACTGTAACTGTATACTAAGTCAATAATATTTTGATAGCGTTTATTTTAAGAAGTATTAACTTTTGGAGGTCATTTAATTATATGTTATAAAAAATATATTCTGTTCTTTTATTTGATCGTAACCACATATCCTCCGAGGATTTTTATTAATAATATTATGTAAACATCACAGCTGGACTTCCCGAAGGTTTAGGCAGAAATGTACCTAATAGTACACCCACATTTCGCCAGTTATGTTGTAAGTTCCATGTACCCCTATTACATGGCAAGCTTATTGCCATCAAACGGGCACGAATCCGGAATGCTACTGAGAAATTCCCGATGGAAACAATAACTCTGCTTGACCTAGGAATCAAACCCCGGAGCTCGTGCTCAGAGAGAAATTTAGGTAAGGAGAATCGCCAGAATTCTCCAGTATACGCTAGGCCAGTGCATGGGCCAGTGGTCGGCAAACCGCGGCTCGCGAGCTGCATGCGGCTCTTTGGGCTATAGAGTGCGGCGTTGTACAAGTTTAAATGAGTGCGAGCATAGATACTGCCGGGGGTTGGGGTTTCGGTCATCAAGCAAGATATCAAGTTCTATTCAAAATTCAAACCATATTTCAAAGATTTATTTCCGAAGTATTTCAGGACATCAAACATTTATCATTTTCAAAGTATTCCAAGGTTAACTTTTTATTAAGTAAGATGACTTCATGAAAGAGGATGGGAGTTTTAAGGAAAAGCGTGTTGAGACAGTTTGGACACAGAAAGGATTGGCTCTCATAAGAAATCTTTTCGTTATAGTACCTAATGAGTTTGCCGACCACTGCGCTAGGCTGAGGTAACGCAAAATAGAGTAGTGAAATATAAAAATGTTATTGAAAGGTTCTTAGTAGTAGATAGTTCAAAAAGAGGCGTATCCCAGCAGTGGGTAAAGTAGGGCTGTGGATGAATATGATGTAGTCCTCAGCAGTAATAGCTTGGGTACGCTCAGAGATCCTGCCCACTTCGCTTCGGCTTCAAAGAAACACACGCGCGGTTTGGTACGATATACATTTTTTGTTTATTATTTTGTCTTGCGTTTTCATTTCGTACATAAATGGATACAAAAAAAACAGTGGCACTCCGGGAGAGCCGAAATAAGTGAAAACTTGAAAAAAAAAAAATCGGCACCGCGGTAATCAACGCGTTGATGTCTTTTACTCCACGGTGTCGGTAAATTGCGTTACCTACAGTGTCGCGAAATCAATGGTTTAGTCCCATCTCAAAAACTGCGTGTCACTGTCATGTCAATCTGAATGATAAGGCGAATATCGTAATCGGCTTATAAAGAATTGATAGGACTTGGATAGGAGGCATGATGACATTACAATAATAGATACCTATGTAACGCTTACGAAGGTATCTAGTTGCCTACCTATCTCCATATTACCCTATCGCCTTGGTTTGGATCTTAGATAAGCAATTGTATTTAAAAGCAAATTTAAGCAAATAACCCCAATAAGAATAATCTAAATATTTGATTAGAATTAGACAACATGCTCCAAAACAACCAATCTTACTAAGGGGTATCGATTTATCCAGTAACTGGATTGTGGAGGTCAGATAGGCAGTCGCTTCACATAAAATACTGGTACTCAGCTGTATCAGGTTAGACTGGAAGCCGACCCCAACATAATTGGGAAAAGATGCTCTGAAATGTCATAACATTTTCGAAATTCATCTGTTAAATGGTAGCCAATCGAGTTTCTTGTGTAGCTCGAATTACCAATACCCAGATTTTGATTAACCTAAAGCCAGGTTAGCTAACTTGTGTGACGTAAAAGGCTTTTCATCTGTCCAACTCATTAAGGGAACCTGGCACTGTAGGTGCAGTGGTTAATCGATTGCCTCCTGCGCTACCTGTGGCAGGTTCTATTCCTTATCCTTGACGACCCTTGCGTTGTTTTTCAAGCGAGCATGCTGTTTTTAATACTGGTACATATTATGCGAAAACGATGCACATCCTTGGTGTGCAAGGTTCGGAATAGCTCCAGCGGCATCTTGAGGGCAGTCGTGCAGAGGTTCAACTGGCAGTGCCACCATTGCTGTAATGGTTTACGTACTAAGCAATCGAAGTTTGTAATATTTTTGTATGAAGACTGATATTATGATTTTCCGTTTTAATTGTAGGATTTTTTTTATTTCTTAAAACATTACGCCTGTATTCCTCGAAGGGTTGTGCAGAGGTGTAGGTAAGTAGGTACCTAATAATCGGTGCAATTCTATTTAAGCATAATATGATCCTTTGTAGGAATTGTAGGCTCTTTCAAACAGGCGCGACGCGCGACGCGACACAAAGGCACCGCTCTTCGCGCGACGAGCGGTGTCTTTGTGTCGCGTCGCGTGTAGCGCTGGTCTGCACAAGCCTTGTTGGTCTAAATCTAAATAAATAAAAAAATAATTATTCTTTAAATAAAAAAAATAATTTATTATTTATTTAGATTTTTCATAAACTGCCAAACTGGGTTACCTTCATAAATTTGGTTTCGCTTCACCGCCCGCATGCAAAACTGACAATGTTTTTTTTTTTTTTTTTACTTGCGGCATCTCGTATTTGACCTCTGAGATCATGACTACTTAACCGGGCTTTCCTGTGGGTGCCTTAAGCTACTACACTTAAAACCTCCAGCCAGGGGTTATTCAACTACGCTAATTAAAACTAGGTGAACGCTCGCTAAGGGCACCCCCTGTGGGGTACGAACCTCGGCTTAGGGCGTCAACGAGTGAGGACATCAAGGATGGCACGGGCTGGATCAAAGTTTTGATCATGATTATTAGTCGGGGAATTTAAAGCTACGTGCTCAGCTGCAACAACTTCTGGCACCTTGTTATCGAGAAACTGACAATGCCCTTTACCCTACTAGGCTTTCAGAGAGGAATTTGATGATGTTGGTTAAGTTGTTATGAAAGTGTTTAAAAAAAAACCGGCCATGTGCGTGTTGCACCACGCACAATAAAGGGTTCTATTCATAACAGGGGAATACCCTTTTAGAGATTACCTATCTAAGGGCCGATTTTTCAATAATTAGACAACTTTTACCTAAAGAATAAAAGTGACGTTTTGACAGATTGTCCAAACAAAAACTGACAAACTTATTCGTGGGATAAAAGTTAACTGGCGATTGAAAAACCGGCCCTAAGTAGTTTGAACCTGCAAACTTTTGCGTTAATTTTCTATACATAAAGGATAAGTTTTTATCAAGTGAGCAAACGTAACCTGAAATCGCGAAAAAAAAATCAGCTGTTCCCTACATTTACGTTCGCATAACTCGTCAAAATGTAGGGATAGGATTTCAGGTTTGGTCCCATAGTAAAAGTTGTTCATAATGATGAGTAAAGTCACGTGTTAAACTTTGCGCACTGTATAAGGGTAGTTCTTCGAAATTTGATTCTTCGACTGATTCATATGGCCAAAATCTAATTTCATTTTCAGCTTTATAACACATGTTCATATGAAAATAGGTATACCAAATAACTTATATTTGAATGAGGGACTCGTTTTTATAAAGTGGTTTTCAAGATCAAATATTTTGTGCCCAGATTAATCAGAAACAGAAATAAAAATTAAAAACTTTATGCAGATGGGCTCTGTATTAGAAAATATTCATATTTTAACAACAACAATAATATCTTCTATATAATCTTCACCAATGGCGTGAGACTCTTTTGTCCGTTTATCATATTGAGGCCTTTTAAACACGAAAATATCCTCATCGTCAGAATCTGAGTGATCATCCATGCTTTTCTGATGAAGGGTCGATAGTACATCTCTGGTGAATTTTGGAGTTATAAGTTTTCCATCGATTGACGAAGTCTCCATCCAAAAGTTGTCGTCATCGGGAAGGTCGAGGTCTTGTTGGGCTGTATCCGTATCCTTTCCAGTTTGAATTTTGGCACCCCGAAATTCAGCGTTTCCCGTGTCCTTTTTCAGAATAATTCCACACTAATAATCGCAAACTTGAAAAATACCAGTGCATTTTCGCCATTTTGAATTATTGAAAAGGTTATAGCTAAGTAAATATAACAAATAAGACTAGAACTACTGACTTGTACACAGCCAAAAATTTGACAAGGAGAATTACGTAACAAAAGCGCTCCTTTCGTGCTAGAGAGGCGAAAAACTAATTTATTTTAAAATTCATATGCGGTTTTGACTATATGAATCAGGCACAGATTAATCAGGATTTTGCCTACAATCATGCATAACTCATCATACATACAGACTTCAGTATTGTCATGTTTCTACACGAATCTATAACCCAAGAGCAACACACGAAACTCAGATTGAAGTTTTAAAACAATAAAATAAATTTGATAAAGTAAGCAGTGTAATCAGAATGCCACCTGAACCAAGCACAGATGAATCAGATGTTTACCTTCGTAACACCGAGATCTAAGCCAACCAGCCGCATGTCCACCTTCTAAGTCGTCCGCACAGAGTACTTTATACTATACTGTCGTCCGTTACACGACTGGCTCCCCCCCGCGCGGGAAGTCAGGCTCTCATTATTATTACCCGACCAAGTACGGTCAAGCGCGCAGCTTACGCCACATTAATCAGTATTATACGCCGGACACTCCTTATTTACTTATTCATAAACACACTAACGTAGTTAACTAATTCTCATTTTTTTTGTAAAAGGACAATTCATTTCCTTTCGATATAATTATAATTTATATTGATTTAGCAAAGGGAAAATGCGACATCGACCATTTTGTTCCGGAAAATGGCAAACGGACGCGTCATATGAATCAGAAGAACAAACTTCAAATATTTTTATTCTGTACCTAGACAGCATTTATTTGAAAAATAAATAATAATATAATATAATAATAATATATAATAATAATATAATTTGTCCCAGATAGGGACATAGATAAACTGTAAAAAAATAAAAAAATTACATGTCGTTTTGTTAGTTGGTTACAGAAAATATACCCATAGAAATCGAAAATTTTGTCTCTGAAGAACTACCTACCCATAAAAACTTATCCTGTATAGAACAATGTGTTCAATAAGGAGATTTCTGTTTGCCGCCCCCTTGAAAGTACCGCCCTTGTACGGTGCACGACTGCACGCCCTGCACGCTCCACACCCAGCGGGCCTGTATTTGCGAATGTGAAACCCTAACTCCAGAGCTAGGTTAGAGTACATGTATTTCAGAAAGAAGTCACTGGCTGTGACTTTTCCAGTGAGCTTAAAATTTAGCAAGTTTGATACCTACCTGCTTAAAATTAAGTTTTTATCACATCTATTCAAAAAGAGCTAATTCGTTCTTCGTAAACAGGGACTAAAATAGCTTTTTAATCCCTAGGGATTAAAAGTGATTTGAATTTGGAATGTGGATATTGTTATTAAAAGTTCCAATTACCAAAGAGATCAAACACGAACATTGTATGAACAAGTAACAGGCTGGCAAGAGAGAGAAAGTGTGAATTTGGCCAAAATGAAAATCCAAGATGGCGGCTTAGAAAATTTTCAAATTTTTTGTCTTTGGTGTCGTTTTCATAGTTTTCGAGGGTGCTAAAGCCGATAGTGAGGTCAAAATGTAAATCCAAGATGGCGGCTCTGAAGATTTTCGAATTTATCATCATGGGTATCGTTTTCACGGTTTTTAAGGGTGCTAAAGCCGATGGTGAGGTCAAAATGAAAATCCAAGATGGCGGATGCAATAATTTTAAAATTTTTCGTCATGGGTATCGTTTTCATGGTTTTTAAGGGTGCTAAAGCCGATGGTGAGGTCAAAATGAAAATCCAAGATGGCGGCGGCAAAAAATTTCAAATTTTTCGTCATGGGTATCGCTTTCATGGTTTTTAGGGGTGCTAAAGCCGATGGTGAGGTCAAAATAAAAATCCAAGATGGCGGCGGCGAAAAATTTAAAATTTTTCGTCATGGGTATCGTTTTCATGGTTTTTAAGGGTGCTAAAGCCGATGCTGAGGTCAAAATAAAAATCCAAGATGGCAGCTAAGAAAATTTTCAAGTTTTTCGTCATGGGTGTCGTTTTCATAGTTTTCGAGGGTGCTAAAACCAATAGTGAGGTCAAAATGTAAATCCAAGATGGCAGCTGCGAATAATTTAAAAATTTTCATCATGGGTATCGTTTTCATAGTTTTCGAAGGTGCTTAAGTCTATAGTGAGGTCACAATGTAAATCCACGATGGTGGCAGCGATTTTTTTAAAATTTTACTTGCGAAGGTACTTTGTTCCTGACGGGGGTCGGATCATACACGTTTTTTTTTCTCATAGAGGGTGATAAAAAGTAGAGTGTTCACCTCGGGAGCAACACTATTTTAAGCTCGAGTGGCGTACTTTGAATCCCTCGCTGCGCTCAGGATTCTACTTTAGAATCCCTCGCTACGCTCGGGATTCTACTCTAGAATCCTTCGCTCCGCTCTGGATTCAAAGAAACACTCTCGCCTTAAAAATAGTTCTTTGCTCCCTTGGTAAACAATCTACTATTAAAAGCAAAAAGACAAAAATAAACAATATTAAAATCAAGTTTAAAAGAACATTTGAATAAAAGCAAATTCAATAAAAAAAAAAAAAACCTTGATTATTAAATATCAATTCATCATCATCATTTCAGCCGAAAGACGTCCACTGCTGGACATATGCCTCCCCCAAGCACCTCCACTTCGACCGATTCTGTGCCTTCCGCATCCAGCGGATTCCTGCGGCCTGTTTATCAATTACTTTCATATAAGTGTCTACATTAAAATGCTTATTTTCAATGTTTAACACAACTACCTCTAAGTACTTTATTAAATGACTAGGTAACTATATCTACAAATAAATAGATACAAAAACAAAAGGACACTACACTTTTAAACGTCAAAGTACTCGTCCGAATCGCTGTCATTCGGGAACGTGCGCAGAAGACTGGCAGCATTGCCACGTTGAATGGCAATGCTTAATTCTTTGTCCAAAGAACGAGCCAGCCCTCTCGTTACATGTGGAGTCGACCAGTCGGCGAAATTTCCTTAAAAAGAGCAGTCGGGGTCGTGACCCAAGCGTTTCGACCCTAAACTCATTAGCATTACTTTCAGGAAAAATCATACCTACTCATAAAAATAACATGACGTAGTTAAGGTCATACATGACGTATGTCTATGTTGTTATCAAATAATGTTTTTGTTACGCTAAACAAAAGTTCCTAATGTTGACTACGGGTCTTTTAAAACTCATGATTTAAGTATAAAAACAAGTACTTCGGGAGTCACCGACTCATCGTCATACCTACATTAAGATTTTATGAACGTCATAAGGATTCATTATCATGTGACTTAATCAGCTTTTGAGCCATTTGTCTTTTTTTACTTCATTGTTCTTAGGCACAAACATTGCAGTCTTCGCATTGTTATAAATTCACAATAGAAGTGGAAGGAGGGTGAATAATCGAGACAATAATAATATGTAGGATGTAAGCAGATATTGATTTTCAATGACTAATTCATACCCCCAAGAGAAATTGAAGCCAATAGAGAACACAAAACGCTGCCCTGTGGTACTCCACCCCAAAGTTTTCAATACTGCAATATTGTACAGTGCAATTATTGGCTGGACGCACGCAACAATGGCAGTCGCAGTGAAAAATGGTAATTAGTATTTCAACTACATGTCGCATGAGGTTTTTTTTTGTGGACAACTTTCGAACCGATCGAACTTACTATAAAATCCACTTTTCATGTTACCTAGCAGCATTGCCGTCTTCCTCCCTTGAATGTTGTACCATTCGTCTTCAAAAAACATTTTTTTGATGTTGAAGTAGACCAGCGGTAGTAACCACTATCTACCAGATGGTCCATCGGTCTGTTTAAGACCCTAAGAGCCTATTTCACCAGCTGCGAAGTCCAGATAGACACAGCCCCCTAAAAAAATATCTAACTTGATTTAACCAGACTTCATACAGATGGTGAAACAAACACTAAATATGTAATAGAGATTTAAATTAACTAGCTGGCTGTTCCAGGGGTGTACGTACATAGTGGCCGGTAAACGTAATCCTTTCGGGAAGTATGGAGTTCTGCTCCGAGATGCTAGAGCATCTGGGCATGGCGAATAAATCCTCGGGTGTACCATCTCACCAGGTCTCGATTCGCCACAGCAGCTAAAGCAGCCCTAAAGGCTGGTAATGTGGCTGTTGATCTTGTAGACACTGTCAATATTGGTATGGTAAGTAAACATAATACGCGTTGATCAATCACATCTTTCAGAATCATAAATTATGTATTCTGTAAGTATAAAAGAAGTAACAGTTCAGGCATAGGTACATAGTATTTCTTTTAAAAATCTAATCTACCGAATGATACTGTTTCCAAGATAAGTCCAATATCACAAACTGGACTGTCCTACTGTCACACGTCTCTGGAAGCTGGTGTGGTGATCTACAACGCCACATGCGAACTACACATTACACTGACGTCACGCAAAATCCTGCATCGCGCAAGCAGCGTTTCCTGCGTGACGAGTATATATATAACGTCCTGACATCAATCGTCGGGCTAGTAGTCCACCAGACGCGTGGACCCGTCTGGTCGGAAGATCCTTCCGTTTCCATAGAGGATGAGTGAACTTTAGATCCTGTTCCTCATGCCTCTATACTGGCATTCCCGCAGATCGAACAGTTTTCAGCATGAACAGACTATTAGGTTCTGCTTTCATTTCTAGCTGGTGCGTTCTGGAGTTTGGGTGAACAACATTATAAACCAGTTATTTGTTTTCGCTGGAAATCCTTCTTGGAGTAAGAATTTATCTTCAGTTCCTTTTTTAGTCCGTGATGTGCCCTAGTGCGTTTTGGAACTGAGTGAGGGAAGACCACCGATATGGAAGACTTGCTCCGCATGGGTTACTTTAACGCTTAGTGCAACAAGACTCTGCCACAAACTGCTGATGCTGTTAATGATGGTGTTGCTAAAAGAGAGGCTGATGAGTCCACTCTGAGATCGCAGCAGATGTGGAAACATGGTGAGATATAACTAGAATAAATGTTTTTTTAAAGTACTACTACTATTTTGAACAATTTCAATGTTGAAAGACTGAATTTGATTGACAAACTAGGACAACTCCTTTCAAAGGATATGGAACAGATCTAGTGTTAAATCCCTCGTTAATTTTATCGATTCTAAGTTAGTAAACCTACTTAAGTAAAAAGGAATACAACGAAAGGGTAATAAAGTCTTCGATAGCATTGATAAAGATCATGACCAGTTTCAAAGTAACATAGCTCGAATAACTAAGGTACGGTAGACTAATGTCTAAATTACTTCCAGCGGACGCAAGCAGTTTCTTCAACGAGGAGCTGCACCCATATTGCGTAACACACGATCAATTATAATTTGAATCATTTTGAAGGATATTGCTAATCCATTGCTTCATATGTTCAAAAAATTTGTCTGCTCAACAATGTAAATAACCCATTGAATGTTGTTGAACTGTCCAAATGAAACATTGTGATTGATCGTGTGTTACGTAATTAGGGTGCTGCTGGTGTCAAAGGTGAAGAAGGGCCATGAGGTATTAACATATATTTTTCTACCACAAACTATGTATATAGATGTGGCAATATGTTTTTATAAGACAACCCAACTTATGACATTTGCCTCTTGTGAGCACCTTAAGAGCTTAAATAACGTTTTTCCCGCGTTTTCACTATCACTACATATTTTAAACAAAGTCCCCCTCCCACGTCTGTTTGTCTTTCCGAATGGTTTTTCATACGGTTTTCAATTGCACCAATGGACGGAGTGATTCATGAGGAAGGTTCAGGTGTATAATTAATTAAGGTTTTGTGTAAATTGGCTGAAATATGACGATGTTAAATACTCCAAGTAGGACGAATACTACTTAACTGACGGGATCCGCTAGGGCCGATCCCTGCCGGGGCCGCGAAAAAGTCCGAAAGGGATACCGTGGCCCCTGGCAACTGAAGGAACATGGGTGGGTTTTAGTCAGTAAGAGTCTGACACGCCCTCCCGCTCCACCCAGAGCGGGAGAAGTTATTTGATAATTTTCCAACCAAAAAAAAAAAGGATGAACACTACTTACATTTTAATCTAATCCACATGCTTGACGCAAAAGGCTGCAAAGAAATTGCAACAAAAAAAAAACGTGCGAAGCCGGGGCGGGTTGCTAGTTTAATAGTAAAAAAAACGTACTTACTGTCAGTCTCATGTGTTTCATCATAATTATTTACGTTTATAAAAACTGTATTTATAAGTTCATGCTTAAGCATTGTAGTCCTCACTTCGTTCTATGTGCACAACAGAAGTGGAAGGAGATTATTGTTGTAATTTGACACAGTAAGTAGATTTCGATATTCTGATAATTATTTATTTCAACTAATTAGGTGTGTAGTTTGCATATCTAAAACGTCTTAGTGAGATTGAAGCTAACAGAGGAGACGAAACGCTACCCTGTAGCACTCCGAAGAAAAAAATCTATAGTTTTGTAGAATAGTTTTAACGATTTGTATGGACTACTTCAGGATCTTCGTCCTGTCTATATGGGGGCGTAAAATTGATCTAGCTAGCTCATATCTGGGAAAATTCGTTTTCTCTCTTTTCACAGCCTCAGGAATGTGATACAACGTTGGTATACCTGGATGACATGTTTATCTATTTGCACCCGAGCAGAGCTCAGTCGACCAGCACCCTAATTGTGTAACACACGATCAATCATAATCTGGATAATTTTGAAGGATATTGCTAATCCATTACTTAATATGTGCGAATAATTTGTCTGCTCAACAACGTAAATAACGCAATGAATGTTGTTGAACTGTCATAATGAAACAAATTGAGATAGATAGTTTGTTACGCAATTATCGTGCAGGTACAAGTATTATAAATTGTAATTTTATTTTGTAATACCTACGTAAATTCCAGCAGATACTTACAACTACATAAATTACTAATATTTTAGGTAAGGTATCAACAAACGGGCCGCCTTATTGAAAATCGTTTTATTTTTATTTATTGTGCTTTGTTTTAATCTATATTTCCGTAACATATAAAATAAATAATGTACTTAACTTAGGTTTTATTACAGATTTAACTATAAAATTGAAAGACAATACTAAAAATCAAAAGCAATAGTGCACCTGCAGTGCAACAATGGCAGTCGCTTTGAAAAAAGGTTAGTAAGCTATGTATAATTTTTTGTTTTTTGAGTTATTATTTGACGTAGACACCAGACATCTTGTGAAAGGCTTTCCATCTGTTCCTTTTTATAACAGCATTGCTGTCACCCATGGGTGGATTTCTGGCATTATGAAGACCATGGGCATACCCACAGTAGGGAAAGGTGGGGCATCTGCCCCACCCTAGGCCCTGACTAGAAGCAAAAAAAATTGTAGTTTATTTTTAGTAACAAAATTAATCATGCAATTGGTCAAATTCAAAAGCACCTCGCGAAACAATGCAGTATCGATGAATCGAGCGCGCATGCGTAGATATAGAGTTTTATCAAGAGAATTTCCTACTACTTATCGAGTTTATTTACTTCTGCCTCACCCATAAAAAAAATGCTGGTTACGCCCATGATGAAGACTGTGAGAACTTTCGACGCTTTACATCCATCACATCCTTTTGATGTTGAATTTGGCCAACGGCAGTAATCGATCGCTGCCCATCGGTCTGTTCAAGGATTTTGATCATCATCATTATGTTGATTACACTTCTGTTGTTTTCAGGAGTCTACATTGTGGCCGGTAAACGTACTCCATTCGGAAAGTATGGAGGCATGCTTCGAGATGTCTTGCCAGAGGATCTGTTTGCTACAGCAGCTAAAGCTGCCCTAAAGGCAGGTGACGTGGCTGCTGAACTTGTAGACACCGTCAATATCGGCCAGGTTAGCAACCCTTATCCTTTTGAATCGATAGAAAACAGTGTTCTAAATCGCCATTTCAGGGAGGGGTCACTTCTTTGACCACTGAAGCCATTATTTTATTAATTCAGTATGGAACCTCTCCTCAGATAAGTTCTATATCGCCAACCGGACTGTCTCCTCGACACGCGTCGTTGAAAGCTGGCGTTCCTGCGGATCGACCAGTTCTCAGCATGAACAAACAGTCGGGGTCCGCGTTCAACGCTATCATCTGCAGTGCACAGGTAAGGCCAGGATGAGGGCCTGATTTCGATGGTCTTTATAAAAACTTGATTTCTAGCTGGTGCACTTTTTTTTGCAGGACATCCTGCATCTCAAATCTCACAAAAATTCTCCTCAAGTCTAATACTAAGAGCCATACCGCTACTGCATACTGCTTCTGAACTATGGGTTTTTAATTCGATTGACCATAAAATTAAGACTCCATTTCAAACTGGTGCGGTTTGGAACAACCAACTGACAAAAACCGTTTTTTATTTACAGGAAATCCTTTTAGGAGCAGCTCAAATATCCCTTGCTGGCGGCATGGAAGTCTTGTCTTCAGTCCCTTACCTCGTCCGTGACGTGCGTTTTGGAACTGAGCTGGGGAAGACTACCGAAATGGAAGACTTCCTCCACATGTCTTACTTTGATTCTTACTGCAATATGTATCTGTTGCAAACTGCTGATATTGTTGCTGAAAAGTTTGGTATAACTAGGAGAGAGGCCGATGAGTTCGCTCTGAAATCGCAGCAGAAGTGGAAACATGGTGAGATACTACTGCTTCTTCTGGAATTAGTCTGACTTAGATTATTATGAGTAAAGCTTCAATTTATTTGCACTGAGTGAAAAGGCATTGGTGCCGATTCCCTTGTTCACAGACTAAACTAAATTTAAGTTCAGTGCATCTTTTTCTTTCTATTTCATTAAGAAAAGGACAGAAGATAAATTTTAGTTTAGTCCTGTCAAATTAATCAGCGCCTGTCACTACTTCATACAAGTTTAGACGTGATTAAAAACTTGCCTACTAAAATTACGTTAATTTACGTCAAGCGCTGATTAATAAACTAAAGTTTATCTTTTGTCCTTTTCTTAATGAAATAGAAAGAAAAAGATGCACTGAACTTAAATTTAGTTTAGTTAGTGAACAAGGGAATCGGCACCATTTGGTATCTACCAGAACTGCTGCTCTTTGCACTGTGCATATAACCACGTCGATGTACAGCTGCTGTAAATATAAATATTTTAACTAACCAATTATTTGAAGACCTTCGACAACAAATAACATAATCAAAGAGACCTCAAATCACTTTCAGCGGATGCAAGCGGATTCTTCAACGAGGAGTTGGTCCCAGTGTCAGTGAAACTGAAGAATCGTGAGGTGCTTATGACGAGGGACGAACACCCCCAGCCTGACATCACATTCGAGAAACTCAGCAAGTTGCCGCCAGTGTTCCATGGAGGAATCACCACTCCAGGCAATGCCACTGTGCGTCTGAAAGAGTTTTTTTTTTAAGATCTAACTGTATCATTTTCATCAGTCGCAGTCATCATCAAACAGGGATAAATTCAAGTTATTTCTCTTATCCTGGTATCCTTGCCATGGTCTACTTGCCACTTTGCCAGGCTTCCGAGATCATTCAAATAGAACCCAAGATATGTACGTATTGACATTGCTCAAATATCTACAGGAAATATTCAAGACAGGATCGGTTTGATCTTTTTCTTGCAGGGTGTCAACGACGGTGCAGCAGCAATGATTCTAGTCAATGATCAAGCTTTGAAGGACCATAACTTGAAGCCATTAGCACGGCTCGTAGGCTGGTCGTGTGGAGGAGTGGATCCAATGATGATGGGTACCGCGGCAATCCCTGCTGTGCATACACTACTGAAGACTACCGGGCTGACAATCGCTGACATGGACTTAGTTGAGGTAGATAAACTCTAGTTTTAAACATGTTTGTCCTTTTTAGGATTCCGTATCAAAATGGTAAAAAGGAACCCTTATGGTGCGACTCAGTCTGTCTGTCTGTCACAGCTGGATATCTCAAGAACTACTAATGCTATCAACTTGAAATTTGGAATTGATTTAGATGACGTTTGCCCAACTATTTTGCAAATAAGAAAGAAATAAAAATATATATTACTTTAATGCAACAGGGACTGAACGAGCTTCTTAAGAATTCGAAGTGAGGCAACTAGGGCATGTGGGGTATCAAATGAAAGAACGCTATTTGCAAATTCTCAAAAAAAAATCTTTTTTTTTAGGCCGCATAGTTTTCGACTTTTGACGAAAAATTCAAAAAAAATACCGTCCCCCCCTTATCTCCGAAGTTTGCATAGAGAAAAATCTGAAATTATTCTATGTGATAGAAGTTTATGTAAAGATTACAGGTGAAATAAAACGATGTCTCTAAATAGCACACTTTTTCAGAAAATCATCAACATAAATTACATTAGTTCCACTATCGGTCAAGAGATGGCACTGACCTAAAACTGCAATATTCTACACCGAAGTGTGCAGTGTTAAAATTCTCTGACGAATATATAATAGGCCTCGCCGATGATTTAAAATGGTACAGAACTCTCGGTGCGAGAGTCCGACTCGCTCTTGACCGGTTTTTTATTTTATGTGGTGTACAATCAAGTGTTTAATAAAAAATATATAAGGACCACGGAGTACTGAAAGAAGGACCCATGCAGTAGACTAGCGAGAATTGAACTATCAATCGTGGTTTTTCGTTAAAATCAGACATGTCCTTGATGAAAATATTGTTAGACATCCATAAAAACATCGAAGTTGATTAGATGATTTTTAAATTGCCAAACTTCAAAAGCACATGATATGCAATTGAAAGACACATAATATTCCAGATTCATGAAATTTACGCAGCAACAACGCTAGTGTGTGCCAGAGAGTTGGCAGTGAATGAAGATAAACTAAATGTCAACGGGGGAGCCATCTCCATCGGACATCCGTCCGGCGCGTCGGGGGCCAGAATCATGTCACACCTCACGTATGAGCTCAGGTAGAAAGGAAATTTAAAAAAAAAAGTGTGTGTGTGTGTGTGTGTCAGTTTCGACGCACGACTGGAGTTCACTCCTCCATACGATTGTCTTTGAATATGCAATAGGTAAAGAGGGTAAACAAACGCGTCTCTTAAAAAAAATTCTAACTGAAAGGTGCGAAGAACAACGTCACGCTCTTGAGTTAACGCTTGTATAAATTTCACTCCTCATAAAATTTCCATACCGGAGGCCTTATATGAAAATCGATTATTAAGGAGTCAACTCCAAAAGTCATGCTATAACTTTTAAAGATTTAGGAAGAGGCATACGTTGCTTTGGGAAAGATGAAGATGTGTGAGTGTAACGTCTGAACTGTCAGTAGGAAAGCAACTAGCAGTTTTAAGATATTTATACAGGGTGGCAAGGACATTGACGCGAAAACTATTGCCATCTTTCTTATATTTATGGTTACCATGGATTCAGTACATGATTCTGAACCCCTGCGTTAAAATTTTTCGTCGTATATTTAAAAAAAAACTGGCTTTTCATAGAAAAGTGCAATACCTACGCGGTCAAAATGTATGGAACAGCAACAGCAGATTACTTTTTTTAATAACCAACGAAAAATTTCAACGCAGTGGGGCTCAGAATCATGTACTGAATCCATGGCAACAGTTTTCGCGTCGATGTCCCTACCGGGCCTGTATGTTGTCTATAAACGTTTTCTTTTTATAGCTAAATGGCATGGAAGTTTCGTCTCCAGTCCTTTTTCTCGTCCGTAATGTGCGTACTTGCGTAGCATTATGTTTAATTTCAGTTCTGTTTCAAAGACCAAGTTAGAGTAAAATTGCCGAGTTCGAGATGTATCTGAGGAACTCGCCTTTGGGTCGCGCTTTGTGCAATCACTTCGAACAGTGCAGATACTTCGCTTATTAAGGAACTGTTGTTCTTGTTTCAGGCGACGTGGCCTTAAGCGAGGCATCGCGTCAGCCAGTATCGCCGTTGGACAAGGCGTAGCTATGATAATCGAAACTGTTTGATCCGGGAGGCATAAGGAAATTAAAGGACAGAATCGTTTAAATTCGTGAGCCGATGTTAGGGGGAAGACGTTCACAATGATTTCAGCAGATCAATAGGAAATAAGATGGACTCAAAATATTTTTCTATACGCTTTTTGCTTTTAATAAAAACTAGCTTCCGCCAGCGGCTTCGCCCGCATGATATCTTGCAAATTATAGCCTATGCTACTCAGTGATAATAAATAGTATTCTACTGCTCAGACCAAATAAAAAACCAAGACAGCGCTGTCCAGTGACGTGAAGCCGGTTTTGTAAACATGTGTGCACTTAACGAGGTGTAGTTTGATTGTAGTTTCATTGTAAATGGTTGTAAATGTGTGTTTGTGAGCGTGTATGCACAGAGCGGAGGTTTAGTTAAGGCATGCTTCATTTTATTTTTCGCAGCGCTGTCTTGGGTTTTTATTTGGTCTGAGTTCTACTGGTATTTTTTTTATCTGTCCAGTAGATTTTGAGTTTTATTCATTAGATTCATTACAAACAAAACTACAAATCTTTTCTTTATAGAATATTAGTGTAGATAACATTTGCCAGTGTCTCGTTTTCGTCGGCTGTATCAATGTGCCATTCTCGGAGTTTTTAACCGAATTCCAAAAGGAGGAGGTTCTCAATTCGTCTGTATGTTTTTTTTTTTTTTTTTTTTGTTACGCGATTACTCCGCCAATTATGAATCGATTTTGATGATTCTTTTTTTTTATGAAGGAAAGTTCGAAACAAAAGTTATCCGGAAAAAAACTAGAGTCATCGACAGAATTAGAAAGCTGTAGGAGCAGTAGGCCGGCTATGTCTAACGAAGGTCAAATGCAGAGCATGGCACTAGCTAATCTGACTGGAAGCAGAATCGGAGAACCAAGTATTATGGCGCAACTTGGGAAAGGCTTATGTTTAGTAAATGCGGCTTAATCTTTACTGACCTACCCTACAATCTTATCATCTGTAAACATCCCGACGCAAACATTAACTACTTAATATTTAACACGTGTACATAACTAAGGACACCGAAGGAGACATAATAGAAGTTTTATTTTTATAACGTCTATGGACGTTTAGTGTCCCTCAAAGTGTTAAAAACCTTGAGTTTCACAAGAAGCGCATACACAGAATTTGCAGAATTTTCTCTGATTGCACGACACTAACATGAGATCTCACAGAGGCCTGTGTGTACCTACCAGCAGTGGGCATGTTACAGGCTGATTATGCTTATGGACGCCACTGAGATCGACCCTCAGCCACTATCACCCTACATACCTATTTAAACACAAATTACCGTCCATAATAATAACTGAATTGTCCTCTAGTTTCTATGCACATAGTCGGTTCAAAAGTGCCTTTTATGTGCCTAATTGAAATAAATTATTTGATTTTTACTTTGACTTTGGTGAGTCTTTGGTCCAGCCGCAAAAGGATTAGCATAGATTAATAGTTAGTCTGTTAGCAAATAAGAGTAATAGGTGGACAGTGGCCACATAAGATAAACTGCACAAATACTTAGCAGTACCACCATTAGATCTCGAGAATCATCGTCAGGTCGGTTGCAGTCTTGAACTTACAAAAATTGTTTATAAATTGTTGGAAATGGCTGTTGCATTGAAAACGGGTGAGTAAAATTTAGTTTATTAGGGTGAACAGCTTTATCAAAAGCTTATTTAGCAAATAAAGAGCAAATTAGGGCCTTCAAAAGCTGTTATTTTACAAACTAGTTTATCATTGTGTGGTTATGGTATTTATAAGAATAGGTTTATAGGCCTCACTCGCCTAAGCAATTGGAGGAGAAATAAAGTGCCTGTTGCAGGACTTCCAAATAGCCAGGACCTGACAGGAACTACTATAAAAATAACAATTTTTGCAATTATGAATGATTATTTCTCTAGGCATTTACGTTGTAGCAGCACAACGCACTCCTTTCGCTAAAATGGGCAGGGCTTTTAAAGATGTCCACCCTTCGGAGTTGTTCGCGGCGGCGGCGAGAGAGGCGTTCAGAGCGAGTCACCTGGTGCCAGATCTAGTGGATACTGTTAATGTGGGACAAGTGTATACGGTAACAACTGTTCTTTGTTTATTAAGACTGAGTCAAAAGATATAGTTTCAAAATTTGAGAGACCAGTTGACTGAAATTGCGAGAGGAGTTGACCGAAGCGCTCCTACACATAATATAGGGGAGAAAGTGAATTAAAAAACTAATCTCAGTAGAGGGAGATGTAAACTAAAGAAGAATAAAGTCGACATTCTTGCGTAGAAACAGGAAGAAACACATTGAGCTTCTGTTTCTACGTAATGACTACTCTTTTAAGATATAATTTCAGATAAGCGGTTCCTCAGACGGATTCCTGACTCCTCGGGATTCGGCTCTGAAGTCAGGAGTTCCTTACGATAAGCCAGCCCTTGGTGTCAACAGGCTGTGTGGCTCTGGCTTTCAAGCTATGGTTAATAGTGCACAAGTAAGTTATTTTTCATGACTTTTAATATTTTCCTATTCCCAATGCTTAATGATGACTAGACTAAACTGGAGCAAGTAGATACTGTCGCTTAAGGATGCTCTCGTGGACGAGGTTTCATTATATTGAATTGGTTAATTGATTTTATATTTCTTTACCCAGGACATACTCCTCGGATCAGCCCAAATCTCCCTAGCAGGAGGAACCGAGAACATGTCAGCAATCCCGTTCTTGGTCAGAGACTTACGCTTCGGCACCCAGCTGGGCCAAGCCAGGGACTTCGAGGATTTCCTGAAAGCCGGTTCAGTGGACTCTTATTGTAACTTGACTATGGCACAGACTGCTGAGAATCTGGCCGAGATGTATGATCTAAAGAGGGTGCAACTGGATGAGTTCGCTTTGAAGTCGCAGATGAAGTGGAAAGCTGGTATGATTTAGTTTTTTCACACAGCTGCATTCCAGACTTGTATGTTGCATTTATTGTAGTCTATAAGACCTTGGCGAAGGTATAAAAAGTAAAATTCAAACGCATCTGACTATAATGCAATCAAGTCTTTGTTAATATAGTTGCCAACATTTAGCTGACATTGAATCCTCTTGCTTGACTTGACCAAGCATATATATTTCCACAATTTCTAGGTTTCGAAAACGGCGCTTATGAAGCAGAGATGGCTCCAGTAACAGTGACGGTGGACGGTAAACCAGTGGTAGTGGACAAAGACGATCATCCTCGTGCTAATACCACGATGGAGTCCCTCAGCAAACTGCCTGTGTTGTTTAGAAAAGGCGGAGTCGGGACTGCCGGCAATTCTACTGTGAGTTGAAATTGGCATTTTTCAGGCCAGGCAAATGTTTAAGGTCATTCTGCCAAATCAACGTCATTGGTTTGTCTTTAGAAACTGCCAAATAGCGCATTACATAGCAGTTTTGAACTTTTTGCCGAATCATTTTTGTATAACTTTACGAAAATTGCGATTAGGAGTAAAATTATTAATTCTCAGCATCTATTACTAGTCATTTACTGATGCTACCTTCTTGTTTCAAGGGTGTTAACGACGGTGCAGGCGTGCTGATCCTTGCAAGTGAAGAGGCAGTTAAACAACACAACTTGACTCCTCTGGTTCGTCTGACGGGCTGGTCTCATGCTGGAGTAGAGCCGAGCGTCATGGGGTTGGGACCTGTGCCAGCTATTAGACAGTTGCTGGACGCTACTGGGTTCGCGCTTAATGATATGGACATGATTGAGGTTACTCTTAAATCGAGTTTTGCCACCTAATAAACACCACGCTAATTTGAAGTGTCCGCTTAGCATAGTGTGTTTATACTAATGCTTGCCACCCGGATTAGTGATCAGTCTGAGAGAGCTTGCTGCCTGTAGAAGATAGGTAATTGCTTTGTTGGTTTTCTTTTACGGAAACCTCGGCAGAGATCGTGGCTGAGCCCATAGATAGACCCTGACATTAGATCAATTTAGTGGACCATGAGAATTAAAATGTCAATCGTAGTACTAACTGTAAATCATGTTATTTAGAAATCGTGTCGAATTTCTTTTTACATTCAGACGCTTTATTAAACAAAACAAGTTGCAAAACATTCAGCGAAATGCTTGATAAGATAAAAAGGCAGATAAAAGGATTATATTGGTAAACATGGCTTACATAATACGACTTTCAGCGGTCAAACCAAAGGTCATATAGGTTCGGTACATAAGTTAGCAATATGGATTGCCCTGCTTGTTTTTTTTGACGGCATTGGTTTTTTGCATTTCCAAAGTAAACCCCAACTGACCGCCAGGTATTTGCATGAGCTTAATTCCCAGAACATTTTATTGTTCGAACAGGCTGTTACTATGTTCTAGATTAATGAGCAGTTCGCGGCGCAGGCTTTGTCCAACGTGATAGAAATGGACCTCGATCAAGACAAGCTGAACATCAACGGTGGTGCCATCGCGATTGGGCACCCGGCTGCTGCCTCTGGGGCTAGGATCGCTGCCCATCTTACGCATGAGCTCAGGTATTGTTGGTTATTTTTGATAAAAATCTGAATAACTACCTATTTTGTTTTTGATTAAGTCTGCCTTAATTCAAACTTTCTTTACAAAATAGTTTCGATGTTTCACATCTGCCAGGTGCCCCGCGACGACTAATTTTTTACATCATCTAAGCATTTTCCCCTAGTTGAAGGGGTCTTTGGATGATCAGTATCTAGCAATATGGAGCGTTTGTACCTATCCTTAACATTTTGAGAAAGTGGCCGAACTGGCTAATCTTATCCTGACTGTGCTTATTCAGGCAGCTACCAGTATCCTATTTGCGTAACTTGTTTTCGTAATTTTGCCTAATTTGTTTCATTTTGACAGTTCAACAACATTCATTTCGTTATTTACGTTGTTGAGCAGTTTTTTTTTCCAACTTATGAAGCAATGGATTAGCAATCTGTTTCAAATCGACACAGATTGTGTTGTATTATGCAATTAGGGTACAGGGGCTCCATACAAGACATGAAAAGAATTTTCTTTATTTTTCAGACGCCGAGGTCTGAAGCGAGGTATCGGTGCAACGTGTATTGGTGGTGGCCAGGGCATCGCTGTGTTACTTGAGACTGTCTGATTAATATGTAAATAAATAAACGTATAAAATTCTGGCAAATAGCAAAAACGGAACCCTTATAAATTTTATGTTGATGTTATTTTTCCAAATTCCTTAATTACATAACTAAGGATTTTTCTTCAATTTTAGTTTTGTCGAGCCGAAAAGCCACTAAAGTTTAAAGTCACTAAAGCCATTGAAGTAAGTAGGTAAACAAGGCTACATATCAAGCTATAAATTTCCAGTATAAGCTGACCTCTCATTGAACGGAAATCCTATACAATGCGAGATCTTATCCTGGAAATGTATTGTAGACAAAAGTTTAGTATACTGTAATTTTAATAGCCGTAGCGACTAAACATTTTCTAGCTGTGTATACTTATTATACCAACTTCATGCACAGCTTTCTTTCAACCTCACATAACCCATAAGTAAGTATTACATACTTACCAATAAACAACTGGTTTTCGTACCGGACTTTAGACTTGTAAGATTAGTTTGTTATCAACATTTACTGGGGGCGCACGATTCGCTTATGTACCTACCTACTTCAAAAATACGTGATAAATAAAAACGTAATCCTTCAATATAGCGAGTAAGTAGATACGATAGCGAATGTGAAAATATCACAACCGGTGTGATTTTGTACTGTGTTGACGTGCGTGTGAGTGGATTAAACCAAGATGGCCGTCGTTATCAATAAAGGTTAGTTTCACTTATTATTTTATGTATTGTATTGTATAATGTACTGCTATAGGTACTTGTCCTATGTATTTATGTGGGTTATTGATAGGTACATTGACCTGTGCAGTCATGATGATAATTCTTTTGTACCTAATGGGCCAATGAAACAGATTAGGACTTGTCTGTTATGTTAATACCCGGCAAAATTATACAAATTGATGATGTTTTTTAATTTAAAATCTTTATTCAGATTTACACATGATTGCGCTAGACTTAGGTATTTAAAACAAGATTCAGAAAAGTAGTGACGTTGATTTTAACTTCTTGCAAAAAGGTGTAGAAAATCATACAACAATAGAGTAGCTACACAAACATAAAAAACACATCATTGTTTACAAATTAGCCAGACAAGATTTGTAATGATACGATTATAACCCTTATCTCTTACATCAAAAGGTTCAAATACCATTGTTCGGACTTTCACATAGGGGTCAATGTCCACATAAAGAATGAGGGGCAAGGTTATTTATATTTAACACATTCTGGTTGAATGAGTATGTTTTTATGCAAAACACATGATTCCGTAAATAGGTACATTAGAGAACTGTCTTATGAATATGATATTCAACCAAGAAAAATATTCTTTAATCACCAGCGGATTATGTTTAAAGGTGTCTATATGAAACACTTCTATAAAGTTTTATCTATACCTAGGTATTCATTCTAAAGATAATAAACATACGAAAAATACAGTAAGTTAAATTATACGTTTAGGCAAACTACTGACGAACGATTTATTAATTAAACATTTAACAAAAACATCTTAAGCAAAAATGAATCTCAACACCAGAGAATAAGAACTACTTTTACTCACCCCAAATCTTTCACATCCAGGTATTTTCATAGTAGCAGCCAAACGCACGCCGTTCGGCAGGTTCGGAGGTGCCTTCAAGGATGTGTACCCTTCAGATCTGCTGGCTGCAGCAGCTAAGGATGCACTCAAAGCCGGTAGCGTCGCTCCAGAAGTCATAGACACTGTCAATATTGGACAGGTTTATGGGGTCAGTATTATTGAAGATGGTAAATAAATGGCCATTATGATGCTCGATGATTTAATGTTAAAGAATTTCTACCAACCATTTAAGAGGATCTCGTTAGGCTATTGGGTCGAATGCAGAACAGCACAAAATGTTGAAAGGGGCAGGACCCTCTCTTAACTAAACGCTACGCATTGGTAGCTGGGATCCTCTTCTCGATTCTGTTCAGTACTAGCAAACTTATAAAATTCCATACGGTACTCTGGACATTTTTGGAAAAAATGAAAAAAAAATTCATTACCGTCATGATTAATTTGAACGTGAATGTTTTATCCTCAGATCAGTGGCTCGTCAGATGGAGGTTTATCGCCACGTCACGCAGCACTCAAGGCAGGCATCCCGGAAGACAAGCCAGCTCTTGGAATTAGCCGACTCTGTGGGTCTGGTTTCCAAGCAGTCGTCAACAGTGCTCAGGTAAGACTTGCCTTTATATAAAGAAGGAAAAGTCTTAATCTTCTAATAGCAAATGCTTCCACTTTCAGCTCTAAATTTCACCAAGTAATATGATGTATATGTTTATACCATCGTATTCCTGCAGCCACCGTTGATACTTTGTACCTACAAGAGAAAGAAGAAATCAACAACTTAAAAATTTCATTTTTCCCAGGATATCATCACAGGAGCTGCCCAAACTTCCTTAGCAGGTGGCACAGAGAACATGTCAACAGTACCTTTCGTCGTTAGGAACACCCGCTTCGGAGTTGGTTTAGGAGGAAAGATACCTTTTGAGGATGTCCTCACCTCCTCATCTTTAGACACATCCTGTAACTTCAGCATGCCGGAGACAGCTGAGAATTTAGCTGAGAAGTATGGCTTGCAGAGGATGGAGGTCGATCAGTACGCTCTGCAATCGCAGCAGAGGTGGAAAGCGGGTAAACCAACCAAGATAAATTACTTCAAGTTGCAAGCAAAATTACATTTTGGCTTTAGTATCTCCACAAACGATAAAAAGACCTAATTTAGCACTTTGGTAATATCTACTAATATCCAAAAAATACCGTTATGTCCAGAGACTAAAGTAATTGTCCACTATCGGACGAAAACCTCTAAAGTATCTACGGAGTTTTCAAGTTTCATTCCTCTTATACTTTAGCGCAAGACCAAGGCGTGTTCAAAGCAGAGATGACCCCAGTGACGGTGAAGGTCAAGCGGCAGGAGAAGGTGGTGGAGGTGGACGAGCACCCTCGCCCGGAGACCACCACTGAAATGCTGAGCCGACTGCCCGTGCTATTCAGGAAGGGAGGTGTTGTTACTGCTGGCAACTCTTCTGTAAGTTTCTTCATTCATTTTCAGTATCATTTACAAGATACAATCCGCCAATATTCAATTTATTGGAGTGGGAAAAAATTGTTAGATACTAGGAAAGAATTATAGGTTATAGTATAACCCATCTATTTGTTGTATCCCTTACTAGCTGACCCGACAAACGTTGTCCTGTCCAAATTTCAATAGTTCAAACAAAAAAGGACGTTAAGTTTTTCCCGAATTTGTGTAGGTAAATGTTTTTTTTTTTCATTTTCATCGAAATTAGCCAAATCGGTGCAGCCGTTCTCAAGTTATGCGCTTGCCAACGAACAGCATTTTATTTTAATTTTAAAGACTAAGACTTTAGTTCTGCGATCAGTAGATCTCGCGAGCACAAACTTTTTTGCAACAATTAATATACCACTAAGTTAATTAACCACGGAATCAGTATCCTTACAGGAAACTGGAAAAATATGCTAAATAACTGACTGGATACTTATAACAGGCTGAAAGATAAAAGTTCTTACTCCTCCATCATTTGGACTTGTTCACAGGGTGTCAACGATGGTGCTGGAGCACTGGTCTTAGCTAGTGAGGAGTCTGTCAAGCAGAACGGTTTTAAGCCCCTAGTGAGACTGCTTGCCTGGTCCGTAGTAGGTGTGGATCCTTCCATCATGGGCATTGGACCCGTACCTGCCATACAGAACCTGTTGACTGCTACAGGACTGAAGCTTGATGATATCGATTTGGTTGAGGTACGTACATATATATCATAAGCATCTACGTTAGTGAAGATTAAAATACCTACTGACTAATCCAGTAGGGTAGTTGCCTAGGTAAAAAAAATAATTTCTATTTAGTCCGTCTTTCAGATAATAAAAAAATATTAGACATGTATTTTTTGCTTTATCATATTAATAAAAAATAACTTAAAAAACACGCATTAAAGTTGGGGAGTGGGGGCTCGTTGCGTCACAACGCAGTATTAAATTTAGCAAGGCGTGACGTCATGTCACATTTTAACTCAATGTATCGCCGTAATCTTTTGATTACGTCTAAAAATAAAAAATACGTGTTCAATATTTTTTAATAACCTACAAGACGGACAAAAAAAAATTGGGCACAGACCTATTATCTTTCCTTGACATAGTCAGTAGTGCTTCTGGCTGAATTGTCTCTCGAGATGACGTGGTATTTTTCTCTTGATGTTACTAACTTCTAGTATCTGTCTTTAAAATTCTGAATACGTTATGAATGAGTTGTTTTGCTGCTGAATAACCACTCTGTCCAACAGATCAACGAAGCCTTCTCAGCTCAGACTTTGGCATGCGCGAAGGAGCTTGGTCTGGACCAAAGCAAACTGAACGTCAACGGTGGAGCCATCGCCATGGGACACCCAGTCGGTGCTTCAGGAGCTAGGATTACCGCACATCTTGCTCATGAGCTCAGGTAAGCTAGCATTCCTATATACACAGGTGGATATTCTGCCGCTACTACCAATTTTGTTAGAAAATGGGTGTCGAAAAAGATTGAGTAGCAGTTACCGGCTTCTCATTGCGATGTCTAATCTCCCGCCAAGGGTCCTGATGGAAAATCCCTGAAAATTTACCACTGGTTTTAATCGTAGCAAATGTAGGCACGAGTATGTAAGGATTACTGAAGAACATTTTCATGTGTCGAACTTTCTGAAGTTTCAGCCTAGCCTCATTGGATAGGGCGTTTGTTTATGTATGTTCATCGAAGCTTTTCTTCCTTCGCCAGATATTGAACAAAAGCCTGTTACAGTAGACCAAGTCTCATGAATGTGACTAACTTATATTAATAAACGCTGCTATTTTATTTTTCAGACGTCGCGGATTGAAGAGGGGCATCGGTTCAGCATGCATAGGCGGTGGTCAAGGCATCGCCCTCCTTCTTGAGACTGTTTAACTTATTATGAAGACCACATTAAATTTTCCATTTTCGACATATTGTATGCATTTTATCGATCTCCGAACAAAGTTGTAAATAATGTAATACTTAAATAATAAATACTATTATTTTTGTTTAATCTTGACGTTTTATTTCTATTTCTATGCAACAAATATATTATTGCATGCAGATGTTCTGAACAGACTAGCCGACATTATCTACTTCTGAAGGGAGGGGGGCTGGTTGGAATGACCAAAGACAGTCGCCATGGCCCACGTACAATGGTCCACTTGAAGGACTTGGTGCGGAAACTAATACCAATAACAGAACATAGAGATAGAACATTATCACAAAAATTTAATTAAAAAACTAAAACGATTCAATAATCGGTGACGGAGAACCTCAGTACAATGCTCGATGACCTCAGTAGAGCTTCCGAAAGACTGGGTCTTAAAATGAACATGGACAAGATAAAGGTCATGTCAAATGCCTCTGTAACACCTATTCTCATGAAGATCGGAGACGCTACACTCGAAGTTGTGGACGAGTATGTTTACCTAGGACAGTCTAGTTACGTAGGTAGGTCCAACTTCGAGAAAGAGGTTAATCGTCGAATCCAACTTGGCTGGGCACCGTTCGGGAGGCTACGCAATATCTTCTCGTACCATATATCAGTGTCTCATGGCGCAAGGCTTTGACCAGTGCGTGCTGCCAGTGACGACCTATGGCACTGAAACGTGGTCGCAATGGGCCTTATTAGAAGGCTAAAAGTAACCCAAAGGGCAATGGAGAAGGTAATGCTTTTAGTTCCTCTAAGTGATCGAATCAGAAATGAAGAGTTCCGCAGGAAAACCAAGGTAACCGACATAGCCCGAAGAAATTACCAAATTTAAGTGGCATTGGGTACACATTAGGTGGCACATTGCTCGCAGAACAGATGGCCGATGGGGCCGAAAGGTTCTGGAGTGGGAACCACGTACCGGAAGACGTAGCGTTGGAAGGCCTCCCACAAGGTGGATCGATGACCTTGTGAAGGCCGCAGGAATCCGCTGGATACGGGAAGCATAGAACCGGTCGAAGTGGCGGTGCTTGGGAAAGGCCTATGTCCAGCAGTGGACGTCTTTCGGCTGAAATGAATGAATGAGATTGTATAATGCTGCTTAGAACTTTTCTTTTTCAGCAACGATAATAATATCCTTATCGCAAAAATGGCATAACATTATTTTGTTAAAACATGACTATCTTGGCATTTAAAATGGATGTTGATCCTCGCTGTACATAATATCTATAAATCAACATTATATAAGTGCTTGCGTTAATAATTGATAACAAACCCATCAACATTTTAGTGTACGAATACGAGTTTCGTTCAAAACACGTTCCATTTCATTCGTGGAATTTGTTTCTTTTGAACTTAGTTCAAGATGGCGACGGGAACTAAAGGTTAGTTTTCAGAATTATGTAATCGATCTTTGTTTGGAGTTATCGATATTTTTATCGATAAGGTGTTAATTTATAGATAGAGGAGCTGTAAAGGAAAAGTTGCACTACGATTATGAACTTTAGCAGTTGTGTTTTAACGTCGAGATTAGATTAAATTGTTTTATACTTTATCAGTTGTTTGTTTAGTAATGGAGAGGAGTTTATTAAATTTTCGTTTGTTGTAAATATGTATTTTTGGTACGTTCGGGTTCAAAGTCGAGAATTCAGTATTATTAAGTCATTGGGTACCTAATACAAGATTATTTATTGTTTTGAGATTGCCAAATACCTAAATTACGTAGGTACAGACGCCAGCACATCAAGCTACTACAATCTGTCAAATTTATTTAATAGATTTTCAACTTTATCGCTGAAACGTAAGGTTCAAAGTTGATTGGGAAAATTTGACAGTTTCGGGTAGCTTGATGTGCTGGCGTCTGTACATAGAGACGATAAAGAACTTTGAATTCAGATTATTTAATACATACTTGTAGGTACTTTTTTAAAAAGCACATACAATTTTTCAGCTATTTTCATTATTGGCGCGAAAAGGACGCCATTTTGCAGTCATGGCGGACCCCTGCGAGAGTTGCCAGCATCACATGTATTTGCGGCCGCAGCGAAAGAAGCAATAAGTTCAGCCAACGTAGACCCTTCTCTTATTGACAATACCATCGTTGGAAATGTTAATTTTGTATGTACTTTTGTAAAAATAACATCACGCTTGCATTCCCCGAAAGGGTAAGCAGGATGTGTAAGTAGTACCTTTACCCACTATTTTTATTTTAACCACTAACTATCATCTTCATCTTCAGTAACAGTATGACTTCGTTAGTACCCAAATGGATTATTTTTATTATTGTTCCATTCGATATTAGTTGAGAACCCATGTACCGATATCAATACATATCCTTAGAATAAGAAGGCAATACTTTTAAACTATTCCAACAGTATTAGAAACCAATAATCATTCGAAACGCCATTGTTTTCAGTTGAGCCAATGTGACGGCGGTAAAACTCCGCGGTACTGCGGCATATACTCAGGAGTTCCAATCAGCAGCCCAGCGCTGGGCATCAGTAAGGCTTGCGGGACTGGACTGCAGGCTATCATCAACAGTGCTGTGGTAAGAGATCATTTAACAACTAGATTTCATAAATAAATGAGACTAACCATCGAGTCAATTTAATTCTGGAACTACTCTTAGACAAGAAAAGCTGAAGTTTCCTTAGGACATGGCCTTATGCTAACGAAGAATGTTATTAGATGAGCTGGGAATTGCCGATGCGTTATAGAGCTTGATACAAAGCTGATAAGTCTCATGTGGTTATAACTTCACCTCTACGAATAACCTTCGAGCCGTTCTAGAGCAACGCTGCTAGGCATTCGGTAGTACTTCCCTAAAATTTTCAAAGACCTGTATTTGTAATATTGACTTGCACTTTTGACAACTCACTGAATATTGCACTTTTCAGGACATCATAACAGGCAATTCAAAGATTACTCTAGCAGGTGGAACAGATCTAATGTCTTCATTACCCATGCTTGTAAGGAACGTTCGATTCGGAACAGCATTAGGTGCGTCATACCGGCTTGAAGACCACATGCAGAAGCAGATTCCCGACAGTTATACTGGACTGACGATGCAAAAGATGGTAGAGGAATTAGCAAAGAAGCATGGAGTGACTAGGGAACAAGTTGATGAGTTCGCTGTGCAAAGTCATTTGAGGTGGAAAGCAGGTATGTTTATTAACCAAGCAGGTCAAATATTGAATTATATCATCAGAGGGTAAGAGATTGAAAAATGAAGATGAGACTTTGATTGACCTGCAGGGCTATTGCGTATCTCGGTTGACAGTTCATAATGATGATCACTTGGCAAAGTGTCTAACGATTAGCTGTCAAACAGTTAGTTTTGTATTGGCTATCTTCAGTGACTAACTAGGATAACGTCATGAGCACCCAGTATCGCTGATAAGCACCGTAACACATTTTGACAGATGCTTGTGTATCGATACTTTTAAGATTGCGATTATCTAAGCTTAGTGGACATCAAATTGATAGTCATTTAGTTATTGGTACATCCACGAGGTAAAAGCTGGTGGCGCAAAAACATAAGCTCTGACATAGGTAACTTTTTTGTCCATTCCAGCTGAAGAATCAAAAGCATTTGAACAAGAGTTGGCCAGCATAACAGCGACTATCAAGAAGAAGCAAATAGTAGTGGTGAACGATGAACTGCCGCAGCCATCAATAAACACTGAAGATCTTAGCCAAATACCAGTTTTAATAGAAAATGGAGAAATTTTGACTTCTGGTAATACCTCAGTAAGTTTTCTTTATTTTATTGAATAAAGCACGAATGCTTAAGCAGCGCATACTGCAATCGAAGTAGGCAAACCTGGCTTGATTTTGAAGCAGTGGGCGCTGAATATAATTTCCATGTGGCGGACTGAGGTACCGCCGAACATCTGCTTGCATGTTACAAAATATGTTTACTTGCATGCCATAATAATGCTAACTACAAACTATGGATCTTTTTGCTACTTAATTTCCCTGAATGATGGATTGATGGTAGATAGTCTTCATCAAGTTCCATTTCATTGCAGGTGCCAGCAGACGGAGCAGCAGCTTTACTCATAGCTCATGAAGAAGCAGTGAGAAGTCACGACCTCCGACCGCTAGCCAGAGTAGTGGGATGGACATGTGTGGGAGTAGACCCAAGAGATGCGGGAATAGGAGCAGTTCATGCTGTGAAGAAACTGGTAGAAGAACAGAAGTTGAAAGTAGACGATGTGGACCTGTTTGAGGTACATAACATTAACTTATTTAAACAATGATGAAGGCTTGATGTAATTGGGTATTCTCGACGGCATGTGAAGACAAGTCAGAGGCACATGGGCAGCCAAAATTTAAAAAAATTGGGTAGTGTTTTATGACTATAGCTCTTCGCCAGAATTTAAATACTTCCTTGTTGATGAAGGATATACACTATGATAAGGAAGTCACCAGTTTCATAAATATTTATCCAAAATAGTTCCGTCTGAGGGATTAGCTAGAATAAATTCTAAGCGAATAACAGCATACAGCAGACCCAGCAGGATATTTAATAACTGTTATAAAGGAAATGTTGCATTGCAGATAAACGAAAACTTCGCATCGCAAGCCCTCATCGCAGCTAAAGAGCTAAAGATAAACCTAAGGAAAATAAACGTTAGTGGCGGAGCGCTGGCGATTGGAGACCCTATTTCTGCAACCGGGGCGAGAATGGCCACACATCTTGTACATGAACTTCGGTGAGTTTTGGGACATTTTTAGGTTGAAATTATCTAATTGTCACGAAGACAAATAGGCCTTGTCGTTTTATGACGTGCAACTGATATTTAACCTTAGGGTGATAAAGCAATTACGATGTCGATTATACAAGATACATTTAAGTGGCACTCCGGGAGTGCCGACAGAAGTGAAAACTTGAACAATTTTACTGTGCAGGAAATACTTTTAATGAGGTGTCGGTAACGGTGTCGCGAGTTCAATTGTTTTTTCCCATCTCAAAAATGCCCAACGCGTCTAAAGTTTTCACTTCAAAAACTTAACACTTCATAAATGCTATATCTGTCCTTGTCGTTCTAACGTCGATGGAGTCAGAGAGTTATAGAGTAAATCTTGTTTTAGTTGACAGATAATTTGTTTATGACAGCTTTATTTATTTTAATATGTTCCCTTTTTTATTTCAGTCGGCGTAATTTAAAACGAGGAATTGCTGCTTCGAGCTGCGGTGGCGGTCAAGGCGTAGCAATTTTATTGGAGAAAATATAATATTAAAAAATTGTATCTGTCCTGATTATTTTTAAACCAATGAAGTGAGAGGGCAATAATATTTGTCAATATTTAATTAAATAATTACGATATGATTAGAAATTGTTTATGGATTTATTTACGTCAAAACGGTTCATAATTTTGACTATAGAAAAAAAAAATAACAGGCTGAAATATTATTTATAGAGCTAAAATATAAATAAAATCACTATATTTTTTTAAATACATTATATAATTACAGTAAAAGCAGTGACATTACAAACAAATTGTGTTGACTTAACTGCTGAACTGGGGCAGTGCTCATTTGCAATTACATTGTACTATACATACACATGATTACATTTGCTATTAAACTTTACATAAAAACTCATTACATTACAGCAACTGCACAATACTCTACAACTCTGCACAATACTGCATTATAATATTATATAGATAAGAATTTTGTATACTTAAAAATATTTATACCTAATCTAATCTACACTTTAAACAAGCATTTACTATACTATAATAAAAAATGGGAATTGTACAAATCTCATGGAATATTAATTTAAATACTTTAAAATTAAATATTTATAACTTATTGATATTCAGATTATGTCAGTGTTTCACCTTTAGTTACCTGAAAAGAAATAAAAATTGTAAAAACAACTGAAATTTTGTTCTTTTTGCATATATGTTTGTAGTTTGTGTGAAATAGAAAATAGAAATAGAAATATCATTTATTTGCTAGTGAGTGAGTGTGAGACAAGCTAGAGATGTCGGATGATTTAACCTTTTTGAAACAAAAGCAGTTTATTTTATTAGTGCATTTTTTCTCTTTCGTTTTCTTATTGGATTTGACAAATTTACACTTTTTTTTAAATACGAATAAATAAAACTATGCCTACTGTGATAAAAATATCTTTTAAATACACTGATAGCTACTCTTATTCATAATTAGTGACAATTTCATCAATGAAACTGAACACGATCAGCACATCTAAATTGCGTTCAAGAGCTGTCAGTATAATGCAACAATGATGACAATGACAGCTCTTGAACGCAGTTTAGATGTGCTGATTGTGTTCTGTTTAATCAGTTTCATTGGTGAAATCTGCCCTTTGAGATCATAATTATAACCAAAAAAAAAGTTTAAAAACTACATAATAATTATAAAATTTTACTAGAATAGCTTACAATTTTACTAATTCTATAGTTCTACTGGTTTTGGTCCGTCCACTAGTTTCAGCTCCTGGGTTTGAATTCCAGGTTGGCATTTCTGTTAAAAATTTTGTATTGTTCAATTTTTTTGTTAAGAGTGCTATTAATATTTATTTAGAAATTGTGTCCAACTGGAAAAGTGCTGCAAGGTAAGTAAATAGCTATTCCCAAAGCTGAAGAAGAACAAAAGGGAATAGATTTATCAAAAAAAAAATATCCAAGAGAATGTAGACCACCACATCTTATTTCAAAGGTTTTGTCCTAGTAATACAAGAAATGGATGATCATTCATGAAATCAGGACATACAATTGAAAGGTAAAATAAATGTAATAGGTACTCACACAAGCCTCCAAGTAGTCAATCTTCCTTTCCAACGATGTTAGTTTTTCATTGAGTGTGGCAAGGCGGGATCGGCAGGACATGTCTGAAAAAAAAAAGCCTGAATAGACATGTTGCTTTTACAATAATAACAATGAAACTGATACAGTTTCTTTACAGTTTGGGTAGTCCTCATAAGCAAGTGCAAGGTAATTACATGCAAGCAAAAAGTCCTTCAGATACTAGTAGGAAAACAGTTATTATGGGTGGCAATTACAAAACAGGAACTCACTGGTTTCAATGATAATAAAATATGGAACTAAAATTAGTTTTAGGTACTTATCCACATCATTACAATAACTGGCAACAAAGTTTAATTTTTGTCTGGAAACTAAACTATCTCAAATATGGTAATTGTGAAGATGATAACTTCATCAACTATAGTAGCGGGACATTCTACTTTAAAAATAAATGTATTTTAAATAACGTACCGAATGAATTGAGGAAATCTGTGATCTTCTTTATGCTGCCTGTTATTACTTCTATGTATTCCCTGTTCGCCCAATCCTGCTGAATTTGTTTCTGTATTGTCTCTCTTGGGGGCGTCGACATTTTTACAAATACTTTTGTGTATTTCAAGTAATGTTTTTGTTATTTTCAATAAAATTACAACTCGCCCAGCCCAAAGCAAACGCTTGCTTTCAATCTGTGAGTTTCAGATTCCAGTTCTTCGATATAATCAGTATATAAATAAAGCATGAAAGCAATGAATTTGCACTATCTGTTAACAAAATTATACCAAGAATTGTAGCAAATCTTGTACTAGAACACGCTCTTTGACATTTGATGGATAACACTAAAAGGTTGCCAGAAGGTAATAAATACTCGAATAAAGCGGAGGTAAGTGTTCCTAAAATCCAAGCCAAGCCCGACCCACTGAAAGAGACTACCCGTACCGTACTATTATTAGAATATCCTCTATGTGAAAGGCGCTCCACTCACGTGACATGCCACGGAAACTTTATTTGTTGATTTTTCCTCTGGCATGTTTGCCACAAAGAAAAATATTATAACAAGAAGACACTATAGCCGCATTCCGAGTTACGCTTAAAGTGATAATATCGCGAATCCGATCAAAGTCCAAAGGCACAATTATTACACAATAACCCTTATACTTTGTGACTATTAAATTTGGTCGGATTCGCGATATTATCACTTTTAACGTAACTCGGAATGCGGCCTATGTCAGATTGACAGCCAACCAAATGACATTTTTGCCAACCCACCCAAGTGTCAACGACACCAGCTGTTCCAGTGCCGGCAATTTATTAAGTAAAATATTGAATTTATAACAAAATTATCTCTAAAATGGACGAGATAGAATACAAACTGAACACTAACAACAGCGTTTTGATAGTCAACGCAATCGACAAGCTTATATCTACTATTAAATCAAAATACAAGCCGATAGAACGTCAAAGATTTGTGAATGAGAATGAGGAGCTGAAGTTTCTTCGAGAGAAGTGTTCTTCCAAGGATGCCAGGGTGAGCCTGACGGCGTGTCAGGGTCTCCTGGCGCTGGTTGAGCTTGGGGTCCTGGAAATTGCTCATACGATGTCCACTGTAGTAACTTTATTGCCCAGTACACAGTGAGTATAATTTTAATATTTTGATTGAAATAACTTAATGCCTATGGATGGAACAGTATTTCATCCGTTCCTAATTTCATTCGGCTGTAAGCCAACCAAAGGTTGTCAGTAAAAGATTTTTAACAAGTAGCTTTTAGCAACAAACCATTGCAACATTATATGTAATGTCCAAAGATTACCTATAATTGTGATTTTTTATTTCGAACAATAAAAGTTATTCCATCTTCTTTATACACAGAGATAGAAAATATTAAAAACAATTTTGTCTTCTAATTTTATTTATTAGATACTTACCATATTTTCAGCAACTACTCAGCCATCATATCCACAATAGCTGGTCTCCTAATCCTGGACCTCAAGGCGCGCCTAGTTCCAGGTCACCAGTACAAGTGCCAGTTCACTCTCAAGTCTCCGCAGCATCCTTTCATCACGGTGCTGGAGAAGAACAAAGGAGCTGAAGATGATGTGCTGGCACAGATGCATGCGTTGTGCACGCATCCTGATTACATGTATGTAGACTATGAAGAGCAATGGTGGCCCAGTGGTAGCTTAAGAGTTGTAGGTCACGGGTTGAACCCTGATAGGTGCTTTACTTTATGTAATTTATTCCATCACCACTGATCTCAAAACGGTGAAGGAAAACATTGTGAGGAAACCAGCATATGTTAGAACCAAAAATTCAAAGACATGTGGCAACTATTAACCTTCACTGGGCCCGCGTGGTGGATTATGGCCTGCTCCCTCTCACAGAGAGGAGGCCTGTGTCCCAGCATTGGGAACATTAAAGGCTGATTATGCTTATATGCTATAGGCTATCAAGATGAATGAACCAGTATTATAACACACCTTGGAAGAGGTATATATGTATATTGGACTTACATGACAGGATAGATTTAAATTTTCACTAGAGAAAATCAATAAAATGTTGATTCTTTATTTATTTATGTAAAGGCTCACCAACTAAATAGATACACAGCATTAACCCAAAGTCTCTGTCTTAATGTAGATCTTGCACATAAATTACTGAAAAGCACGAAACTATCGATTAGAATACTAGAACGTTAAATACAAACCGGTCGGCTAAAAAAGTTTAAAAACATCAAATAATATAGAGAGAACGACAACTATAGAGTAATACATCTGCTATTACAAGGTATTCTTTAGCTCTCTTTTCTACTTTTCTTTAGTGATCTGAAGTTCTCTCCTTTTGATTGCATTATCAACAGTGCACCTACAGTCTTTTATACTAATCTATCTTGTTTCAGTGTATCATCAAACAGCTTGGAGCTGCTGAGGCCAGTGTTCCTCTGGCTAACATGTCATCCTCAGAGGGATGGCAGCATCAGACCTTGGCAACTGTTGCTTAGTCTGCCGCAGACAACGGCCCAGTCATCTCTACTCCTGGCCTGCCTCAGTTGTCAACAGGTATTAAGATAATTGAGCATTTAATTTATATTTGGCCACTAGAATTTTCTAGGATGATCTAGTTTCCGCATCAAATATAGAATTATTAATTTATTACGCTTTGTGCACAATAAAGGCACAAAAGCGAACTTAATGCCTTAGGCATACTCTATGTTGTTGTTCTATGTTATAGGGTTTGGTTTCCGCACTTAGTCCGTAAGGTGGACCATTGTGCGTGGGCCATGGCGGCCGTTTGGTGATTATTCCAACCAGCCCACCTCCCTCCAGAAGCTAATTAAGTCTCCTGGCCTGTTCAGAACATCTGTGTAGGATCTGGGTGACCCGAGGGTTTCTGTTCTAATCTGGGTGACGCCTGTGCATTCAAAGAGCACGTGCGCTACTGTTTCCTCAGCCTCCATGCACGCCCTGCACAGAGGACTGTCCGTTATGCCTATTGTGTGGAAGTGTTTGTTTAGCGAGCAGTGCCCCGTGATGGTCCCCGTCACCATGCGCAGGCCGTTCCTGTCCAGGCGTAATAAACGCCTGGCTAGCCTGCCATCCAAGGATGGCATAGCTTCCTTGGACTGCCTGCAACCCGGTGTCGAGGTCCACCAGTTCTCTGCTTGTGTGTGGGTGAATTCCTGCAGCCACCTGCGTATTTGGTTGAAGGGGATTGGCACGATAGGCTCGGGTCCACAGACTGCCGTGCTAGATCCTCTTCTGGCAAGTTCGTCAGCTGCGTCGTTACCTAGCGATCCGCTGTGTCCTTTTATCCATTGCAGCGTCACCGTGTTGCGGCTAGATACCGTTACTTGTTCTAGTGCATTGTGACATTCTAGTGTTAACTTTGAAGTAATATATTTTTTCCGTAAGGATTGGAGAACTGAGGCGCTATCGGAGAGTATGCGAATGTGGGTGTCCGTAACTCTCCTGGCTTCTATAGCATGGGCCGCTTGTATGATGCCCACACACTCCGCCTGATAGACGGTGTTGAACATTCCCAGCGGGCGGGATATATTTATATTGAGGTCGTATGAGAAGACTCCAACTCCGGTACCGGAGTCGGTCTTCGATCCGTCTGTGTATACTCTCAGCTCTTTCGGGCCTGAATAGTCACACTGTTCTTCTGTAAGTGTTATGTTGTAGTGCCGTTGAAAGTGGTGTGATTTCGGGGCTCTGTCGCAGGGTGATGCCATCAGTGGTCGTCGTTTGATTGCATCTTCCTTTATACGTATGTGCTTAACTCTGGAATCTTTGCTTAAGGTTCCTGATAGATGGAGCCTAAAGGCGGCCAGGGCCGCCTCCTCCCGCACGATGAGGTGCAGAGGCGGTACTCCAAGCATTGCCTGTAGGGGCAGTGGGTGTAGTTCTCATACTGCTAGTGATTGCAACACACGCAAGCCGCTGCAGTTTTTCGAGATCTCTTTGGGCTGTACTCAGGTCTGTCCTGGGCCACCAGACTAGTGAGCCGTATGTGATAATTGGTCGGTAGGCATACTCTACCAGTCAACCAAGTTTGGTGGAGAGATAAGATGAATCATTTATGTTTTGGATCTCAAGGAGCTTTTTGACTGCAATTACCAAGGTTTCCTCAAGATCCAAACATTTTAGCATTGAAAATGCTTTTATCTACATAGCGTAATATTCGAATTATAAAATTCAAAACGAGTTTATATTGACATACTTTACGAACACAATACCGAAATTTAAAAATAGAATCATATTATAACATTTTTTCTCTAACAAAATAATGCTAGAATAGTAGATTTTTTACCAAGGGAGCAAAGAACTATTTTTAAGGCGAGAGTGTTTCTTTGAATCCAGAGCGGAGCGAAGGATTCTAGAGTAGAATCCCGAGCGTAGCGAGGGATTCTAAAGTAGAATCCTGAGCGCAGCGAGGGATTCAAAGTACGCCACTCGAGTTTAAAATAGTGTTGCTCCCGAGGTGAACACTCTACTTTTTATCACCCTCTATGAGAAAAAAAAACGTGTATGATCCGACCCCCGTCAGGAACAAAGTTCCTTCGCAAGTAAAATTAAAAAAAAATCACTGCCACCATCGTGGATTTACATTGTGACCTCACAATAGACTTAAGCACCTTCGAAAACTATGAAAACGATACCCCTGATGAAAATTTTTAAATTATTCGCAGCTGCCATCTTGGATTTACATTTTGACCTCACTATCGGTTTTAGCACCCTCGAAAACTATGAAAACGACACCCATGACGAAAAACTTGAAAATTTTCTTAGCTGCCATCTTGGATTTTCATTTTGACCTCAGCATCGGCTTTAGCACCCTTAAAAACCATGAAAACGATACCCATGACGAAAAATTTTAAAATTTTTGCATCCGCCATCTTGGATTTTCATTTTGACCTCACCATCGGCTTTAGCACCCTTAAAAACCGTTAAAACGATACCCATGATGATAAATTTGAAAATCTTCAGAGCCGCCATCTTGGATTTACATTTTGACTTTACTATCGGCTTTAGCACCCTCGAAAACTATGAAAACGACACCAAAGACAAAAAATTTGAAAATTTTCTAAGCCGCCATCTTTTTTTTTTTTTTTTTTTTGGGTGGGAAATTATCAAATAACTTCTCCCGCTCTGGGTGGAGCGGGAGGGCGTGTCAGACTCTTACTGACTAAAACCCACCCGTGTTCCTTCCTATGCCATGTTGCCGGGGGCCACGATTTCCCTATCGGTTTTCTTCGAACCCCCGGCATTGGCATTGGCCCTAGCGGACCCCGTCAATTCTGCTGACATCTCTTTGAGGCGCGCGTGGAACACAACGCGCCGTCGACCCGGGCTTGGTCCTTATCGGACGGCGAGCTACCCATTGCTCACCGTCCGCAAGCCCGCGCCTACGGTGGCCGGAAATCTTCCTGTGATTCCCGACGCCCAGGGCGTCTCCTGCTGCGGCGGTTAGGGGCGCGAGGGCGCGAAATTTGCCTTTCCCTCACGCGCTCCGTCTCCTCCTTCGCGAGCATTACTGCTTCGCAGAAAGAGGTGACGGCCTCCCATTTCCTCTCGCTCCGTAGCATGGCCCGAATCAGGGCCGGACGCGAGAGATCACCGCCGCCGATCGCATCCACGAGGACACGGCGATGCCTTGCCCAAGCCGGGCAGACCTCCACCGTATGCTCCACCGTGTCCTCCGGGCGATCCACACAGTGACGACACCCGGGCGTTTCCTCCCGCTTTATCCTGAACAGGTACCTCCCGAAACAGCCGTGTCCGGTGAGTACCTGCGTCAGGCGGAAGGTGAGGACGCCGTGGCGCCTCTCAAGCCACTCCTCAAAGAGGGGTCTTATCGCCGCAATTGTGGCGTGCCCAGCGCTGGGTTGCGACAATCGCACTCTCCATTCCGCCATGAGATCCCGCCGGAGCTCTGTCCGCTGTGCCGCGACTTCTTGCGGCATCGGAGTTAAGCCCCGGCGCTTCGCCTCCTCGCGCCACTCCCAAATGTGCGCGAGGACCTTTGCCTCCAGATCCCATGGCGGTACTCCGGCAAGGAGGCTCGCCGCCTCGCAGGAGACCGTGCGGTATCCTCGGGCCAGCCGGATGGCCATGACCCTTTGGGACGCGTTCAGCCGGCGGCCTGGCTGCCGCCTCAATGAAGGCGCCCACACCGGCGCCCCGTAAAGGGCCATGGACCGCACGATCCCCACGTAGAGCCTCCGGCAGGAGGCGTTTGGACCTCCCAGATTGGGCAGGAGCCGCTTCAAGGCAGCCCCGGCCCGGTCCAGTCTGGGAGCTAAACGTCGGAAATGCTCCACGAAGTTCCACCGGCTATCGAGGACGAGTCCCAGATACTTCATCGTCGACTCGACGCCGATGTGAACCCCTCCCGCCAATACTTGGGAACCCGACGGTGGCGCACTACGAGGACCATAGAAACCCATGGCCTCGGACTTGTGCAGGGCCACCTCGAGTCCCAGCTGCCGGATTCTGTCGACGATTGTCGCAACCCCGCGTGTCGCTAAGTCGGCCGCCGCCTGGTACGACCTCCCCTGCGCCAGGACCAGCGTGTCGTCAGCGTAACAAACGACGCTGACGCCAGTAGGGAGGTCGGCGCGCAGCACCCAGTCGTATCCGATGTCCCACAGATGCGGCCCCAGGACCGATCCCTGTGGGACACCGCACGACATCTCTCGCCGGTTCCACTCTCCTTGGTGACCGGGGTAGATGACAGCCCTGTCTGTCAAATAGGCCTCGACCACACGACAGAGGTAGGTCGGCATCCGGTGATACCGAAGTGCCTCCCTGATGCAACTCCAGGGCAGGGTGTTAAAGGCATTGGCGATGTCTAGAGACACCGCCAAGACGACCCCACCCCGGGCCACAGCATCCCCCGTCGTGAGGGCCCGCACGCGCATGATGGCGTCCACCGTAGAGCGCCCCCTGCGGAAACCGAACTGGCTGTCCGCCAGATCCGGCCCCACTCGCACCAGCTGCCCAACGAGGCGGTCTGCAATGACTCTTTCAAAGAGCTTGCCCACCTCGTCGAGCAGCACAATGGGCCGATAGGCGGACGGAGAGTCCGCTGGGCGCCCCGGCTTCCTGATGAGGACCAGTTTCCCAGTCTTCCAGCAAAGTGGGAACTGGCCCCTCTCCATGCATGCGCTTAGGAGCCCTCTCAGTCGAGGCCCGAGAGTCCCCATGGCCAGGACCCAGGCCCTTCCGGGTATGCCGTCGGGTCCTGGGGCGGTATTCCTCGCACTCATCCTGCGTACCGCCACTCTCATCTCTACCTCGGTCACCTCCGGAGCATCGTCGTCGTCGTCGTCAAGCCGCCATCTTGGATTTTCATTTTGACCAAATTCACACTTTCTCTCTCTTGCCAGCCTGTTACTTGTTCATACAATGTTCGTGTTTGATCTCTTTGGTAATTGGAACTTTTACTAACAATATTCACATTCCAAATTCAAATCACTTTTAATCCCTAGGGATTAAAAAGCTATTTTAGTCCCTGTTTACGAAGAACGAATTAGCTCTTTTTGAATAGATGTGATAAAAAGCAATTTTTTTTCTATTATGATACAGGGCGATTCCAAGAAGTTAATATCACCAAGGAGTTTCCATCAACTTTTAAATGATAAATGATTTATTTCTGTAAGTAGGTTTGTACAAACACTTTTACACGTCAATCATATTTTAAAACTAGATGAGGTCGGCGTTTCCTATCTGACTACTCTGAGAAGAAAGGCCGAAACAAACTCAGAGGTCTCAGTCTCTTTTAAAGTCCAGACATAATCTTGGTCAGATCATGTGAAGGCCATGTGGATTGGTGTCTGAAGTGGTCTTTTGAGGAAAGCACCACACAGATTGAGAGGGCCTGTCCAGTCAGTGCACGCATTTGTCAGTTATCGTGTAGCTCAACTCAGAATTTAAGGAGCTCAACGATTCGACGAACAATACCAAAAAAAGGACATTTGGGTAGGCCACTTAAATTACTCAAACTGTCAGACCATGATTAGAACTAACTGAGAAAAAATTAAAAACAAAACAAAAAGGAATGACCCCTTTTGCATTGGAACGTTTAAACGGGGGACAGCAGCACCCGCTGTAGCGCATGTGCGGTGATGTGCTGGTGCAGACGACACTCGCACGTGTAGGTAGTAGTACTGGGGGACAGCAGCACCCGCTGTAGCGCATGTGCGGGGATGTGCTGGTGCAGGCGACACTCGCACGTGTAGGTAGTAGTACTGGGGGACAGCAGCACCCGCTGTAGCGCATGTGCGGGGATGTGCTGGTGCAGGCGACACTCGCACGTGTAGGTAGTAGTACTGGGGGACAGCAGCACCCGCTGTAGCGCATGTGCGGGGATGTGCTGGTGCAGACGACACTCGCACGTGTAGGTAGTAGTACTGGGGGACAGCAGCACCCGCTGTAGCGCATGTGCGGGGATGTGCTGGTGCAGGCGACACTCGCACGTGTAGGTAGTAGTACTGGGGGACAGCAGCACCCGCTGTAGCGCATGTGCGGGGATGTGCTGGTGCAGGCGACACTCGCACGTGTAGGTAGTAGTACTGGGGGACAGCAGCACCCGCTGTAGCGCATGTGCGGGGATGTGCTGGTGCAGGCGACACTCGCACGTGTAGGTAGTAGTACTGGGGGACAGCAGCACCCGCTGTAACGCATGTGCGGGGATGTGCTGGTGCAGGCGACACTCGCACGTGTAGGTAGTAGTACTGGGGGACAGCAGCACCCGCTGTAGCGCATGTGCGGGGATGTGCTGGTGCAGGCGACACTCGCACGTGTAGGTAGTAGTACTGGGGGACAGCAGCACCCGCTGTAACGCATGTGCGGGGATGTGCTGGTGCAGGCGACACTCGCACGTGTAGGTAGTAGTACTGGGGGACAGCAGCACCCGCTGTAGCGCATGTGCGGGGATGTGCTGGTGCAGGCGACACTCGCACGTGTAGGTAGTAGTACTGGGGGACAGCAGCACCCGCTGTAGCGCATGTGCGGGGATGTGCTGGTGCAGGCGACACTCGCACGTGTAGGTAGTAGTACTGGGGGACAGCAGCACCCGCTGTAGCGCATGTGCGGGGATGTGCTGGTGCAGGCGACACTCGCACGTGTAGGTAGTAGTACTGGGGGACAGCAGCACCCGCTGTAGCGCATGTGCGGGGATGTGCTGGTGCAGGCGACACTCGCACGTGTAGGTAGTAGTACTGGGGGACAGCAGCACCCGCTGTAGCGCATGTGCGGGGATGTGCTGGTGCAGGCGACACTCGCACGTGTAGGTAGTAGTACTGGGGGACAGCAGCACCCGCTGTAGCGCATGTGCGGGGATGTGCTGGTGCAGGCGACACTCGCACGTGTAGGTAGTAGTACTGGGGGACAGCAGCACCCGCTGTAGCGCATGTGCGGGGATGTGCTGGTGCAGGCGACACTCGCACGTGTAGGTAGTAGTACTGGGGGACAGCAGCACCCGCTGTAGCGCATGTGCGGGGATGTGCTGGTGCAGGCGACACTCGCACGTGTAGGTAGTAGTACTGGGGGACAGCAGCACCCGCTGTAGCGCATGTGCGGGGATGTGCTGGTGCAGGCGACACTCGCACGTGTAGGTAGTAGTACTGGGGGACAGCAGCACCCGCTGTAGCGCATGTGCGGGGATGTGCTGGTGCAGGCGACACTCGCACGTGTAGGTAGTAGTACTGGGGGACAGCAGCACCCGCTGTAGCGCATGTGCGGGGATGTGCTGGTGCAGGCGACACTCGCACGTGTAGGTAGTAGTACTGGGGGACAGCAGCACCCGCTGTAGCGCATGTGCGGGGATGTGCTGGTGCAGGCGACACTCGCACGTGTAGGTAGTAGTACTGGGGGACAGCAGCACCCGCTGTAGCGCATGTGCGGGGATGTGCTGGTGCAGGCGACACTCGCACGTGTAGGTAGTAGTACTGGGGGACAGCAGCACCCGCTGTAGCGCATGTGCGGGGATGTGCTGGTGCAGGCGACACTCGCACGTGTAGGTAGTAGTACTGGGGGACAGCAGCACCCGCTGTAGCGCATGTGCGGGGATGTGCTGGTGCAGGCGACACTCGCACGTGTAGGTAGTAGTACTGGGGGACAGCAGCACCCGCTGTAGCGCATGTGCGGGGATGTGCTGGTGCAGGCGACACTCGCACGTGTAGGTAGTAGTACTGGGGGACAGCAGCACCCGCTGTAGCGCATGTGCGGTGATGTGCTGGTGCAGGCGACATTCATTTGTTTTGTAGTGCTGAATTTCGTGGGATTTTTCAAATTTATTCTTGATCTTTAACTTTGATCTTTTATTTAGTATTAGGTTCAATCCCAATGTATGAGAGTAGATAAAGTAGTGTATGAAACTGCACATAACTAGGTACAGTCAGCGTCAAATAGTTAGTGACACTCAGGGTATTCAAATAAATAGACGCAACCAAAAAGTCAATAATATCGGTACAAACAAAGTTTCCTTATTGTTGTCAACAATGTATTTGCTCAAAAGGTCGAGACGTTTAAAATGTCATATAGATCGGTTCAGTCAAACCGCCATAAATATGGTTACAGTCATCCCGCCAATAGTATCCAAGCATTATAAGTATTCAAAAATATGGAACACATTAGAAAAATAAACTAGCATGTAAGGGTGGCCGCACATGTCAGGTACCTGATCCGATTCTCCAATTCGGAAACCCGATTGGACGAGTGCCGCATACAGGGGATTGATTGTATTCGGTTTCTACGCTCTCCAGTCGTGTGCCAGAGCTTGTGGCGATTGTATCGAAGAACGCTTATGAAATTAAAAATAATTTTAAAAAGAATGGAGATGACAAATTTCTATTAGCAATTCTTTTGTCAAAAGAATGAAAGAAAAGAAAGCGATGCTATTGGGTATACGCAGAGATTGTACGAAGTCAATTCTATCGTTTAAGTCGTCATGACGTATGTTCCATAAACATACGGGATACTTTTTGACAATTAATCAGCACCACGTACGTCCGCACCGCACGATGGCCAAGGCGACCTGGACTTCTGGAGACAAAACCGTACGAGCGAACTGAATGTGTGCACCGCTACATAGAAATTGCGTCATTGACGTCATGCTTAAAATGAAAAGGACAGCAGAAGTTTCTATCCATTTGATTTTGTGAAATGTTGACGTGAGAAATATTGTTTAATATATAAAGCCGTAAAGTTTATTTTTCTAATGTGTTCCATATTTTTGAATACTTATAATGCTTGGATACCATTGGCGGGATGACTGTAACCATATTTATGGCGATTTGACTGAACCGATCTATATGACATTTTAAACGTCTCGACCTTTTGAGCGACTATATTGTTGACAACAATAAGACAACTTAGTTTGTACCGATATTATTGACTTTTTGGTTGCGTCTATTTATTTGAATACCCTGAGTGTTACTAACTATTTGACGCTGACTGTACTAAAACATTCGTGTGATACTATTACACACACTCATGTTTTAATACCCCCCATTATGCAACAGTTTCATAAACTACTATTTCGATCGGTTCAGTAGAGTACCTGTTTTCAAGAAAAGTTCGACCAGTAGCTAACTTTCTCAATTATTAAGAAATATAAATGAAAATGGTATCAAAAAATGCGTTACTAAAAGAGCTACACTACTGAAAACAAATATTGTAAAATCATCATTATATTTTTTAGAAAAAAAACGCTATTTTTTTACCATGTCTTTGGGACTTTTTTCAAAGAATTTTAAACTTCTCAAAAACGAAAAGAGATATCGAAAAAATAAAAGAATTATCATGGAGAATTTAAAGGGCTTCAAAATGATACCATTCTGGTTTCAATAGGATTATAATAAATATAGGGTAGATTTAAACATAACTGGCGAAATGTGGGTGTACCTGCTACAGGGACACCTCTGCCCAACCCTTCGGGGAAACAAGGCGTGATGTTATGTTATGTTATGTTAGGGTAGATTTATACCCCTTCATTTTGAATGCACCGGAAAGTCATGGGACCATGAGTTCTGTGGACACCCATCATTGGTAACATTATAGGGCGTTTATTTGTTATGCTTATGCTGTTATATTTTATCACCAGATCTGCAACCCAGCTCTAATAGAACGCTCGTACGCCGCATACAGCGCTGTGACAGAGGCAGCCGTGTACCAGGCGCAGCGCGACCACGTGATGGCACTACTGCCCATGCTCGCCAGACTATCCAGCCAACTCATCAAGCTGCAGTAAGTATAGTAAATTATAATTATATATGGTGATGGAAAGTCGCTGTCATGCAGCTAGCAGGCATCAAATTTCGTCCACCATCACCAGGTTGTAGATATACCTAATTACACTGTGTCTTTAGTCAACTATGTACTGCAGAGCTGCTGATCTGTATTCAGCACTGTTATGATCGACACAACTTACTATAATACGGTAGTTGCCTAGGTACAAAAAAAAAAACTGTTTAGTCCGTCTTTCAGATAATAAAAAAATATTAGACACGTATTTTTTGCTTTATCATGTTAATCAAAAATAACTTAGAAAACACGCATTAAAGTTGGGGAGTGGGGGTTCGCTACGTCACAACGTAGTATTAAATCTAGCAAGGCGTGACGTCATACCAAATTTTTACTCAATGTATCGCCGTAATCTTTTGATTACGTCAAAAAAGAAAAAATACGTGTTCAATATTTTTTAACAACCTACAAGACGGACAAAAAAATTTGGGCACAGACCTATTATAAATACGAATGGGAGGTGGTTCATTTTGAATGCTGCACTACCAATGTTCAAAAAACATGAAAATGCTTTCCATCTGGGACAACTGCATCTAATATTCTTATATTTTTGTTGCGAAATTATGTTTCCCAATCTGTACGTCACATAAAAGATATAAATGAAAGAGATTTTTCGTAATGAATTCGGTCATCTTTTTTCTATTATGTATCCTGCTCATCACAGCAATCGGTCATAGACATTTAGCTGCTCCTTTGATTGTTAGAAAAAAAAAAAAATCTTCTGAATTTGGTCTTTGTAGCAGTGAGGAATTGTCCATTGACCATTCTCACTCATTCTGCTGAGAATCTTTTTATTAAACTTGGAACACTGTTCCTATTAAGTCTTGTGTATACAATACTTCCGGACCCCGATAAATCAGCAGCTAGTGAGTAGACAATTAGAACCGTGCACCTAGCTTCTGACGTTTCATAAGTGCCTTTGTAGGTTTATGTGAAATAAAATATTTTGATTTGATTTTTTGATTTTGACATGTTTGGTGAGCTTTTTCTGGTAGTTTTTGCTACGGGCAGCGATCTCTTGCTTTACAGTTTTGAGCTTCAGATCTTGCAGGATGTATTTATTGTGTATGCATTTAGGAATGTTGAACATGAATCTCGAAGCTTTAGTCTGAACCCTTTCCAGGATGTCGATATTGCTGTTGCTTGCTGTTCCCCAGAGCTCCACTCCATATGTTCAAACCGGCTTCAATATAGTTTTGTATATCAGCATTTTGCTTTCATTGGTTAACTGAGACTTTCTACCAATCAGCCAGTACATGCTTCTCAGCTTTGTATCAAGGGTTTTCCTTTTACTCCAGATATGTTTCTGCCAAGTCAACCTTCTGTCCAGGTGCATGCCAAGGTATTTTGCACTAACTTCGTGTGGGATTTGTTCACCGTTTAGTGTAATTGGGGTACAGTTTCCTTTCCTTAGAGTAAAGGTGACTTGAACAGATTTTTTTTTTTCAAATTTTATTTTCAAATTATTTATTTATTTATTTATTAATATAATCACTTACAACTATTTTTACAGACAAAACCCAATGCAATAGTGAAGCAAACTTAATAATAACAACTTATTTACTAAAACTTATTTTAAACAATGTTATCCTTGTGAATTCACTCCGTGTTTGTTTTTTTGTTTTCATTCGCCTTTATACGCCATATCTTTAACCATTCCTCAATTTCATATAATTATGTGTTTCTGAAGGCAACATCTGGGTTGGTATGTACTGACAGTATTGCAGTGTTGTCAGCATATGTGGCGATGAAGATGTTGTCATCTGTTGGTTTGTCGGCTGTAAATATGAGATAAAGTACGGGCTCCAAGATGCTCCCCTGTGGAACACCAGACTTGATTTGATTCGGTCATCATGACAGTATTATTCATTCTATTCTATATCCTTATTTTAAATCTTCCAGACGCGATCCTCGATCCTGCTACAGCCTCATAGAGCGTTGCTTCGCGCTCGACGCTCCCGAGCTGAGAACAGTTGCCGGCATCACACTGATGCTGTTAGCTGAAAATCTGGCTGACACGTCTGCTTTGTACCTGCATGAGCTGTTTAACTTGTGTGAGTTTTTTTTATACTTATGTTGAAAGGTCTTAGTGGTATAATGACAAATTGCCAATACCCAAGTAGTAATAGAAATGTTTATGTTCAGCAGTAGAGTGAACATAAACATTTCTATTACTACTTGCATTTATATCGAAGCCCAAAGAATAGATTATATTATTTTAAAAAAATGAAGTGATCAATTCTTCAAGTCGAGCTTTCAAGTCACCATCAGGTGAGACAGTTAAGACAGGTGGTTAAATGAGGCTATAGTTTGACTACTATTTCATTTTCACAAAGATGTACATAACGAATAGATTGTAAGTGGTGAATCTGCTTTAGACTGAAGAATATACTATACCCTTGAATAACTTCCATGAAAATAAGTAACCATGATCAACCAAAACAATTCTTCACAGGTCTCAACATAATCAGCAAATACGAGTACTCCTCAATATCCCTCAACGTGTTTGTGGCCCTCTCTCTTCAATGGCTTAACCTACCATCATACCTCACAGCATCAGCCCTAAAGGTCGCATCCAAAATCCTGGACACATACCAGGACAATTATAAAGACGACATGCGCCTCCACACACCAAACCTTAAAGCTAACAAGACATTCCAAGCTTTACTATACTCAGATAGTCATTTATCGATCATATTCAAATTAAACCAAAATTGGGAACGAATGAGGGATAACCCGGATAAATTGAAAAGCTGGTTAGATTCTATAGCTACAGTAAACGATGATGTCAAATTAGAATTGTTACCTTTTCTCCTCGGCATGATTTTAGAGAAACGTAAGGAGCCGTGGTATGAAGAGATAGTGGTGAAAGTGTTGAAGATTGTGGTGGATTTGGTGGGCTATAAGAAGGAGGTGTCGGTGCAGGTATTGCCGCTGTTGGTGTATAAGATTGCTGGTGATAAGTGTCCAGGGGTGAGGCTGGAGTGTCTAAGGGCGTTGCCGTTGATGGCGAAAACTAAGGTGAGTTAGAAGGTAAATAGTAATTTGCGTGTATGACCAGATGTATGAACGTAAACGAGGCAAAAGGAGTATGTAAGGATCGTAGCAGGTGGCGTTCTGTAGTTTCTGCCTACCCCCATGGGAAGTAGGCGTGAGTTTATGTATGTATGTATGTAATTTAAAATACATCTTATATCTTCTTCTATACAGATTAATTGTAATCTGTATAGAAGAAGATAGAAGATGAGATGATACAGATTTCATGGGTTTTAATTTTTTTTGCGTGGATCTCTAAGTACAAAAGTACCTAGCCTAAGTTGTACCTTATCAGCTAATCCCGTTAAAATCGGTCCAGCCGTTTCGGAGATTAGCCGGACCAAACAAACAGACAGCCCGAAAGACGACCAAACAAAAATTAAACTATTGCTTTTTGTTGTATGTACCGTATATACTTTCATATGCATTTAGTAAAAAGCTGTTATTTTGACATTACAAACAGACACTTCAATTTTATTTATTTGTATGTAGTATGTAGGTATTTATAGATATACATTAAGAGGAACAAACTGCTTTTTATTGTTTCCCTGTAATTGGATTTTTTCATCTAACTTTATTGTAAAATTAAGGATATTTTTTTTTATAATCAGTGCCAATGGCAGACGAAAAGACCTTCTTAAAATGTAAGAAATAAAATAAATAAAAACGTATTAGGAAGAGAAAGAATTGCACGCATCAGTTCGCAATTTCAAGGAACATGATGATGAACTTAGTTAAATCTCACAGATGCCTGGTTTTTAGCCCCTTTTTATTTTCAGGAAAATGTGCCAACAATAGTGTCAGTACTGAACAAGATAAAGGCTAACAAGGGAGCGCCAACTTCGTTCCTCATCATGTTGTACACCAGTTTAGCAGAAACACAGGTATTTAAATGATTGTAAATTGATTTCATTTTAGTAATGGGCTTAGTATTGTACCCTGTGGCACACGAAAATAATGTAATAAAATCCGCAATAAAAACAGTGGTTTTACCACTGTTTTTCCTAAGACTAAAGAAATATTATTTTGACCAATTATATTTGAATGTCGTAGTCTTTATTTCTTAAACTTCTGTGAACTTTTATTTATGATCTACTTTATCAAAAGCCTCTGTTGAATCCCAACAACATCTTGAACTATTATATAGATCCTCCTTTCATGAAGCTAATCAATAAGACTTAATTAAATAATAGGTGCGATGTTTCCCGTACCTGCAAGAAATACTAGTGGACCCTGGCATAGGCAAGCACGATGATTTGAAGTGGGAGCTGGATATCGCTAAGGCGGTAGCAGTTAGGAGGATTTGTGAGATACGGTATGCATTTACTAACTATTCTACGAAATGCTTGTCGCTTCGTTTTGATTCTTCTTTAAATTTATTTTTGTGTCCTTTACCATACTTTGTATTCCTTACTTATAAATGTGTGATCTAGTTTGTAAATTAATTCTTCTTCTTTTCTTTTTCGTGTGGTTAGCGTCGAGAAATATCTCTCGGAGAAGCCGGTTTCCTCACTGTTTTCCTTCACCGTTATTGAAGCAAGTGATAATTATACAATACGCACATGAATCCGGAGGTCAGAGGTGCTTGCCTTGAGTTCCGAACTTGAGACATGACTTGAAATGAATTAAAAATACATGTATAAATACACGCGTCGACTTGAGAACATCCTCTTGTTTTTCATCGGTTTAAAAAAACGTCCAGGTTGATATCATAAATTGATTCGACTTGTGTATTTTGTAGAAAACGTTCCTAAATATAAGTTCAACAGCACTATGCTGTATTAAATTTTTCCTATTAATTAAATACATCACACATTCACACTTATACTCAATAGTTTATTTGCATTCCACAATACCTGAACCTTTGATATTTGACCTATTTAAATCATGCTCTATCTGTTACACCGACATATTTTTATGTCTCTACTAAAAAGAGTATGCTTTTGATGGCCTAGTGAAATGCAACATTATTCTTTCCATTTTAGCCCTACAAGCCACGGCCTAGAACTGGTCTCCGTAATATCCTCAATACTGAATCGTTGCGGCGATCGATCAGGCAGCGTGGCGACGTGTGTGTGCGTGGCGTCGCTCGCGTTGCTGTGGCGTGGCGCTGCGCTCGCGCCACATACCACGTGGACCGCGTTACAGCCGAAACTGGCGAGGGATAACAGGCATAGTGTGCAGATCAGGTAAGAAAATAGATATCAATTATGATACTTTTAGGTTTTATTGCAGCACATTGAGTTCAACAAAATAGTTGCAATCTAAAAACTAGAAAATAATGAATACAAACTTTTACACAATATCTTTGTCTCTAATCAGATTCTCCTGTCGCAGGTCTGCTGGAAGAACTTTCTAATTAAATAAGCTGTACCTTTGTGCTATTCTATCGTTATGTATTTTTCTCTCAATCAACTTAGCCTATCGCAGTCCAGTTTTTTTTTTTTTTTTTTGTATCACATCTCTTATTTGACCTCTGAGATCATGACTACTTAACCGGACTTTCCTGTGGGTTCCTTAAGCTACTACACTTAAAGCCTCCAGCCAGGGGTTATTCAACTATGCTAATTAAAACTAGGTGAACGCTCTCTAAGGGCACCCCCTGTGGGGTACGAACCTCGGCTTAGGGCGTCAACCGGAGGGAGGACATCAAGGATGGGACGGGTTGGGCCAAAGTTTTGATCATGATTATTAGTCGGGGAATTTAAAGCTACGTGCTCAGCTGCAACAACTGCTGGCACCTCGTTATCGAATAAGAGTTGGGGGAGTACTATTTACTCGGAGACGCGGTCGCGATCGCAAAGGCGAGGTCCTTTGCGATCGCGACCGCGTTCCCGTCGCGGCGAGGTCGGAATGACGGGAGGCGTCTGTTTTTGTACACTGTGCTGATTTCCCTACTGCTCTCCTGGAGGAGGGTAATGAGGTCGTCAGGGTCAGAACGCAGTCCACTGCTGACACAGGCCTCTCCCAGGCTGCGCCACAACACCCTGTCTTCCGTCTTCCGCATTCAGTCTGTCCCAGCCACCTTGCAATACGTGCAAGGACACTTGGTAATACGAGAGCTCTTACCAAAGCAGCCACTGCATCCCCTGTCGAGTCTTGTCTCTGCCAACAGCTTCTTCCAATTGCAATCCAAATTAAAGTTTTACAAGTAGATTGCAGAGTAATTACACTGTAATTATTTCCTTTTTTCTCTTCCCTGTTTTACTATATAGCAAAGGACAACAATAAAAAAAACATATTTGGTTTTTGAACAAACACAAAAAAGACAAAGTTTAGCATTTCAAGATTATCGTTACTCCCTACAACACAGACACCACGCACGGGACACAGCATTGTCGACAGGGAAATGTACCTCCATAAACGAAATTTAGTAAGCAGCAGATAATCTTGACATTTTAAACTTGGTCTTTTTTGTGTTTTTTCAAAAACGAATTATGTTTTTTTTTTATTGGATGCTGTAGAATGGTAGTAGACCATGGTCTGAATAACGTTAGTTCTAGCAAAACTGTGATTCAAATTTCACGGTGTATTTTAGGCTAGCTTCAATCACCAGTTTTCCACACAAGAAAACCTACATACTTACTACATTTTAATCCCTATTTCTTATACTTTTCAGCATCTGCAAACTCCTAAGTGAAGTCCCATCCCTCCGGGTTCAAAGCCCAGAATACGACAAGCTAGTATCAGACGCAGTTGGCAAGCTGTGGAGCCTGATCGCGGACTGCAACCAGCCCGACGTGGTGGAGGCGGCGTGCGACGCGCTCGCTACCTACAAGATTGATGACTATAAGCTCAGTGATGTGCCCGAGGTAAACATGAACTAATGTTTGTTCCAAAGTATCAAATGAAAGTTAACAAACCCTTTTCCGATAAAATTCTTACGCAATCATTCATTAAAGATGTGAAAATTAGTAACTCATTCATCTGTATTTAGAAGGTTTCAACTTTATATCTCATCATTTTTCCAACACTTATTGTTCGAATAACATTATTCAATTGCAATTGATAAATCATCGACAAAATTGAGGTCATAAAATTAACCTCAATCGTCAAATTAAAAACATCTTTCATGTTTTTTTTTGGAGTGAAAACTTCTTTAGGCGCGTTGGGCATTTTTGAACTCGCGACACCGTTACCGACACCTCATTTTTGTAAACGCGATTGGGCTCTTTATTTAGATAAAGTTACGGACCAATGTTCTATACAAGTATTTTTCTCTTCCACCAAGGCGATCTTGTTCAAGTTTTCACTTCTGTCGGTACTCCCGGAGTGCCACTGTTTTTTTTATTCATAATTTTTGGGGCTTTGTCGCACATGCGATTATGCGACATAATCTTTACTGATTGTGATTTAAAATTATTTGTAGAATGAAAACAAAATGTGACGAAACACTACTATTTTTCGAAGTAATGTGAACATCATTCGCATCATATTTTTTTTCGTATTTTGTAGATATACAGAAAGACAGTAAAGCTGCCAGCATCATTCTGCAAAACTCCAGCAGATGCTGCCAGAAAACCTGAAGAGGTTCTTGATTATGTTCCATGTAAGTTACCAAATAAACACTTTAAAAAAAAACTCAATGGTATTGCAATTCAACACTATTTCTTTTAGAATATAGCGCTTTATCACACATCCTGTTTCTTAGAAACTTGACCATAAAGTATAGAAAATTAACTTCGAAATCTTTTTGCTTTTTAGGTGAAATCTGGCCAGAGGTATTCAAATTCACAAACCAAAGCGCCTTACTGGGTGTACAGCGCCTCTGTTCGAAGCTGATCGAGAAGGAGGTGCGAGCGTACCGCAGCGGAGTGTACCAACACGAGTCGCGTCAGGAGCCCGCCAGTCTGGCACATCTACACGTCACCAGCGTCGCCAGGGCTCTCGTCGAGTGCTTCAGGAGACAGGTGAGAGACAAATGAATAATAATAAATTTAAATATGTATTTGAAAAATAATAAAAAATTAAATATAATTATGTTAAAACCACCTAAATAAAAAAGTACAGGTAAAATGTATTGGGACTGTCTTAAAAAAAATCATCTTAACTGTATACATACATACATACATTAAAGCGAATAAGTGATATATTAATTCTAAAGATACCATAAAAAGTATGAAATAAGAAAATATTTTATACAGAAATCAAGAACAAAAATGGTCAAGGTAAAGCCGTGGTCGCCTATTGTCGTTTTTGTGTACATAAACCCTGTTAGGGCACTGCAAAACACAATGTTGGTTTGCTGCTGAGTTAGTAAGCGATGTTCACTTACTCAGATCAGATCCAGGGTTTATTTCTGGAAGGGGCACACGGACCAGACAGATAAGAAGGGTCTCCCATTTCTTAATTGCACTATTCTGTTTTTGGGAGTAATTCTTTTTCAATGAAGATACCTAGCCTACTTCTTCAGCGTTCTAAAGCAATTTCTTGACATATATGCATTCAGGCCAGTCCATTCAGACGATTAGATTTTATTTTACTTAAACCGTTTGGGGAGGGGCTCGTGCCTTGTGCCCGATCCGCCCTTGCACTTACCAACTCAGCAGCAAAGCAACAACATAAATTAACTAACATAAATTGAATCAAAACCTATCAAAGCTCAGCATGGAGTAGAGGTGGGCACAGTGCCTCTTCGTCTCCGACTGAGACGATCTCAGACGAAGAGTCACAATGATAACGTCATTTTGACTCCTTCTTCGTCTGAGATCGCCTTAGTCGGCGCTAAATAAGCTAGAGAACATTGATCACAGAATTCCTTTGACGAAAAATGTAGTACTGGCATGCTCTTTTAGATCCCAGATTTTCAGGATTAGAAGAAATCGATTCTTATTTAGAGATGGACAGAAATACAACTCGTGCGGCTTTTCTGGCAGACTGAATCAATGCACATGTTAATTCTTCTCATTTGCCATGTTCCGATTGCGGTGAAACATCCCGTGATCTATCAGAACCATAACCAAGTTCTTCTTCGACTCAATCTTTGCAGAAAAAATTGTCTAAGAACAGAACAGACCCAAGATCCAAGAACAGATCCAAGCTTCGGTCGATCCCAAAGAAGTGGAGATTTTCACTTAATCCAAAAAGATTTTTTTTTTTACTAACTCGCCCCGCCGCCGCCGATCAGTTTCTTCAGGCATGGCGCACTCCTAGCATGGATACAATAAATTACAGTTAAATTATAATGTCAAGTTGTCGTTTACTACGCTTTGGTAACCCGTAATGTTGGGCATGTACTTATATTTTTTAATAAATAAGTAATTATTTTTTCAGGCCACAACCCCCTCCTACGACTTCCCAGACTCGGTCCTCCTGTCCATCCTCCAGACCCTGACCTCAGAGTACCCCAAGCCTCTCCCCCCGTTCGACCTGTGCTTTATCCCGGAGGTGTTCCACCGAGGGTCGGAGTGGAGGCGAGGGTGTGTGACCCTGGCTGCGAGGCAGGCGCAGGTGTCGCAGTCAGCCAGGAGGATCCTGGAGAACTATCTGCAGGGTGTCTGTGCAGGGAGTGCTGAGGTGAGGACCCTTAGCGACAAAACGGGTGTAAAAAGACGCTTAACGATGCCGAGTCACTTGTACTCCTAGTCATTGTGATAATTTTTGAAGTGAAAACTTCTTTAGGCGCGTTGGGCATTTGAACTCACAAACTTTGAAAAAACAATTGAACTCGCGACACCGTTACCGACACCTCATTTTTGTAAACGCGATTATGCTCTTTATTTAGATAAGGTTACGGACCAATGTTCTATACAAGTATTTTTCTTCCACCAAGGCAATCTTGTTCAAGTTTTCATTTCTGTCGGCACTCCCGGAGCGCCACTGTTTTTTGTACCTGGGAACCTTCTAGTTACGGAGGTATTAAAGGTCAAAGTTGCATCTTTTATTTTACTCACTTTCTCTAAAACAATTAGTGTTAAAACTTAACTTTGAATACCTCGACAATTCTTGTACCGTTGCTTGCTTGCACCCATAAGCACAATGTTTCGCGTTGCATTGCCCGGTACCATTCATATTCATCTCCAAACGAAACCTTTTGGAAGGGGTAACTAGATTTAATTCATCTTTTTTCTTGTAAATTTTGCTGTGAAAATGGCCTACTTGAAATAAATGATGAATAATGTTATCATATTCTACCCTCCAGGAATCAGACACCCTCCTAATCTTCGAGATCCTGCCCATTCTCTGCCGCGGGATGCCTCCTAACTCTCTCCGTCCCCCCCTCGAGCGATGCCTCGCGGACTCCTACGCAGACATCAGCCACGTCAAGCTGAGGGTCAGGGGAGATGAGAAGGAGCATCTGTTCAACCAGCAGATGGACAGGATCCGGCAGTGTTTGGAGTGTGATAAGATACATGACGCTAACAGGACGTTGTTGTCCCAGATTGTGGAAAATTACTTTTCGATTGTTGGTGATGATAATGTGGTGAGTTGCCCAATTTTTATATGTATTATTATTGTATGTATACATGATGCTAACATGTCTAAGAATTAACGCATACCACCAAACACTACAATCAGAATATTATGTTATAATCATAATACATACACTAAATTTGTATTATTATGTATAAAACCTTGTTTATTTATTAAATTAGTCGTACTGATTTTAGGAGAAAATTGCGGTCACATTACAAATCTACGCACGCACACAGTCGCACACGTACAAAGGTCTAGCGTAGTACAAACTTCGTCCATTTTGGTTTGGTTTAACTGTACAGTGGAACTGTGACTAATTTACGTCGTTTTAATTAATTTTTGAAAAATTACGTATATTAAAATTAACAGAAATCGATTTAGTGTACAATTCTGAATAAAATACTTTAATAATGTGCATTAATTCAGTTTTACATTGTATAGTATTATGTATCTGATATGTTCTTCAGTAATCGACCTTAGGTAGTTTAAAAAAAAACAAAATTATTAGTTTTTATTTCACACAAATCTACAAGGGCACTTATGAAACGTCAGAAGCTAGGTGCACGGTTCCAATTGGTGATGGAAGTCGCAGGACTATCTAATGTCATTGTTAAGTAGTGTTCCTATTCCAAATGCAATATTTTGTCGGTCCATCTCCCAGACTTGCGTAGTTTCATACAAAAGTGCCTCTTTTTCTTTGACACCCATTCTAACCGTACTTTTCTGAAAAACAGCTCACATAAACAAAGATCTCTTTATTAATCTCCCAGGCATGGCCCACCTACGTGCAAACCTGCCGTTGCCTGTCCAGCAAGTACCTCGAGCGCATGACGTCACCGAGCGGCTGGTGGGAGGTGTCGGGGCCGCTGCTGCGCAAGTCTGCGGCGGTCCGATGTGCAGTGGCTTCTATGGGCGACTGTGATACTGCCCTCAACTGGTTGAATGAGATCATTGATGCGCAGGCTACGCAGTTGACGTAAGTTTAGTATAGAATTAACGTTTGCCCGCGGCTTCGCCCGCGTGCATGTCGAAAAATATCCCACGGGAACGTACTACCGGGATTATATACCTAATAGCCGAGGAAATGTCATTGACTAATACCGCTGCGCCCGCGTTGTCGTCAACCATAATTATGTAGTTATGCGTAATTTTGAAACTGTGATATCTTTTAAACTATTCATGTAAATGATATGATGTCAAGGCATATTTTAATCTAAATTAAATGCCGAATTTAAATAACATATTTTATTGGATAAGGATTAATATAATACCGGTCAAAAAAGCTTTGGAAATAACAATTAAATTTTCACCAAATTTTGAAAGACAATAATTGTTACTGTGGGTCATCCTTAGAAGATAGACATACGCCATCGCGAACTTTTCCGTTGAACTTTTTAAGATGAACAATACTGTAGCACATAAATTTTATGTGACTTTAACGATTTCCGCGGCGCATGCCAATAAAGCTCCCAGTCGGCATGACTTTTTCCGACATCTTCAACAATAATCGTCAAATTTCAGCCAATTTACACAAAACCTTAATGAATTATACACTAAAAACCGCATACATTTCTACATCCATTAATGAAAACTGTTTGAAAATCCGTTCGGTAGGTTTTGATTTTATCGCGTTCAGATAGACAGACAGACGCGGCGGGGGACTTTGTTTTATAATATGTAAGGATATAATACCTGCCTAGTATTGTCCCACTGTAGGGCAAAGGCCTCTTCTCATACAGAGAAGGCACGAGCATTGTTCACCACGCTTGGTCAAGACGGGTTGGCGATTTCAGACTTTACACATTATAAATTAAAGTCGCTTTTTGTGTCTTTCTGTGTGACTGCGTTGTTCTTCTAAACTACGCAACGGATTTTGATGCGGTTTTCACCATGATTTAGAGAATTTATTCCGGAAAGTTTATGTGTATAATAACATTAATATTAAACTTACATACAGTGTGAGTCTTTATAATGTACACATATCGAAATGAGGGAAGCTATGCTTAATTTCATCGACGGAAAAAAATATTTAAAAAAGTCCAAATATTTTTTTATACTTTTTATGGAATTAAAAAAAAATGTAACCAAACGGTGTAACTTTTAAACTTAATGAACTATTGTTATGAAACAAACTCCATAATGATTGGAAGTAATTAGGCGTCCATGAAAATTGTGGGAAAAAAACCTCCTTCAATTGAAAATAAACATGTTTTTGATACCAAAAATCTGTTTTTTTTTTTCAATTTCTTTTATAATAACCCTAAAATTTCTCAATGAGACAACAAAAAGAAAAAAAAAATTAAAGACTTTTTTTGCGTCGTTTGAATTAATCATAGATACCATTTCGATATAATTATAAAGACTCACACTGTATGATAAAGAAATCACGATGTTTTGTTGTATAATAGTGCGTATAACGTCGCGTGTCGTGTATAGCGTGTCGTATAACAGTCGTAAAATAGTGCGAAGCAGGGGCGGGTCGCTAGTTATTACATACTTTGTAAACATAACGACCAAATACTAAAACGCAAAACAAAATACAAAACGTAGGTATTTTTTTAACCCGTTATGTCTAATACTGTCTCTGTCATTTGAATGTTTAATTAATGAAGCGATGACTTCACGTAGAGTCGATCGAGTATTCAGGGATGTGTTTCTTAAGTATTCTTTGCCTGAGATTTGGTTCCAATTGGTATTTAATCCCAGATGCCATTATGGCGTTTATCGGACCATCACTTTTCTGAAAACAATCTAATGTTTTCTCCTTTACTATTTGAAAATTAAATTTTTGTTTCAGTGAGCAAGAGTTCTCCCTACGTTGTATGCTACCAGCTCTGAAGGCTGCTAAACCTGATGCTGAGTCCACCAGAGAGTGGTTCTTACAACTTATGGGACGCACACAAGTCGCTTTTAATGAGTAAGTTTATAGGCTACAAAGAATCGTTAACATTTTGAAATGCCAATCTGATCGTTAGATTACCAAAATCTGGAAGTTCAAAAATAACAGATTATTTGTCTGTTTCACCTCAGTTCCCTCACACACTATTGATTCGACAGATTAAAAAAAAAACAGTGGCACTCCAGGAGTGCCGACAGAAGTGAAAACTTGAACAAGGTCGCCTTGGTGGAAGAAAAATACTTGCCTTAAAATTACGTAACCTTATCTAAATAAAGAACAAAATCGCGTTTACAAAAAAAAAATACTTCCACAACCTTTAAAAAGTAAAAATACTTGCATAGAACATTGATCCGTAACGATATATAAATAAAGAGCACAATCGCGTTTACAAAAATGAGGTGTCGGTAACGGTGTCGCGAGTTCAATTGATTTTTCCCATCTGAAAAATGACCCAACGCGCCTAAAGAAGTTTTTACTTCAAAAATATTCCTTTTTTTTTCATTTCAGAACGGAGGACAAATCAGCCAAGCTCTACCTATGCGACGTATTCATGCTATGCGTCATAGTCTTCAGTGGCCTCTGGTCCCTGGAGCCTGAAGCTGACCAGCTAGCTAGCAGTCGTAATGTCAGGCATGCTCTACTGCCCGCTGCAGCCGCTGAACTGGTTGGCAGGGAGAGTTGGAGCAACTGTACTCTGCAGGTAAGAAAATAGATGGAATAATTATGTTTTCACTCCTCTTGCTCAAAAAGGCCGTCATTGTAGAGTACCAGAGCGGGGAAAAAATTGCATTTCTTGCTTTAGGGGAAAAAGTTTTTTTTTTTTTAATTTTTGTCTTTTCCAACGAGCCTTGAAAAACGAAAAAGGCTTTATTCTTATGTAGAGTAATCATGATTATGGACTCGACTTATTACTGGTTCACAAAAAAAGAAGAAAATTTTATTTTTGAAAATGGAACTAAATGCGGCTATCTCTTCGGTAGTATGCGTACATTGCGTTGTGGCTACAGAAGAAATAAAAAGACATTGGCGCTAATCTTTAGAATTTTTTTTCTAATTACGAATTGATTTGGTGACCGTAATATAATTTACAACAGTGAAAATGTCATTATCTAGTGAGAACATCTTCACAGAGGACTGAAATTAAGTTCCCGGAAAAAACATCTCGTTAAATATCCAGAATTATACAAATTGTACATTTAAATAAAATAGGTTAACAATTTAATATAGTATTGGATTATTTTATTTTCTCGCAATCGTAGTGAAAAGGCACACGGCGCTAAAACCCATTATAACTCGGTTTCTATTTACTACCTCGCTAAAGCTCGGGAGTAAAACTACCTCGTTACAATGGGTTATTTTAGCCCCTCGTATAACAATCTACTATTTTATGTTCGTAAAAGACTAGCATAAGACATTATTGGAAGCAGGATTCAATATCGACGGTCAAGTATCAATATACAGGGTGGCAGGGACGCGAAACTGTTACTATGGATTCAGTACATGATTCTGAACCACTCTGCGTTGAAATTCTTCGTCGGTTATTTTTTTTTAAATAAGCTTTTTTACGCGGTCAAAAGCTATGTCTTTGCGAATACGAGCCCTTTCATATATTTTATCTACGAATATGCAATAAAGTGAAAACCGCCAAAATGTTAGTTATAGATATTGATACGTCACCGTCGACATCACTTATTTTTGAATCCACATTTATTTATTTTATAATATTTAACACGACTATTTAAACTTGGTACTGTAAGCACCAGCACCTCCACCAAATGTAAGCACCAGCTTGGCGCCGCTTGAGTGCCGCAACTCAGGATCGTGTAGTGTGTATAAATTAAATACTTTTAAAGAGAGCAAAGACTATATTTTAAATTAAATCATTCATACAAAGACACACGCACACGGAGCAGACTAGAATGTTTTTTTCTTCAACAAATGAAAACCCTTACGAATCCTATTTTAAATATATTTTGACAGATTATTCGGAAGCACATAGTATTCAAGCCAGTCTTTATCATATGAGGTTCTATCTCATATTAAAACCTCACAGTACCTACTAAATTAAATTACTAACTAACTATACAAATGAACTAGCTACTGCCCGCGGCTTCGCCCGCATGGATCCTAATTCTTAAAAAAAAAAGTAGCCTTAGTTACTCCTTATAAGTTTAAAACATCAACTATCTGCCAGTGAAAGTTCCGTCAAAATCCGCCCAGCCGTTTCGGGGATAAGCCGGAAACAACAGATTGATTGAAAGCGATTTTGCCAACCATAGCTGCACGGAAAGTTACTTATTAAGGAGGACCCGCTGTGGTAGCCCGCGAAATTCAAAATTTCTTACGTTTTTTGCAATTTTTAGGTCAGTGTCAGGTTGTATCTTGATCAAAATATGATTCGCGACTGTAACAGATATGCATTTACAGAATTATAATCATTAATACATCTCTCTAAGTTAGATTTGTTCCATAACAACAATTTTCTTGTGGAACAAATCTAACTTAGAGAGATGTATTAAGTAACTTTGGCTGAAACCTTAATGCGTCGTAATAGCGAACACAAGATGTGTTCGCTGTTATTACCACAAATTAATACAGATAATTCACTCCGCAAAATCATTTAAATAAAAAGCTACTCTTGCTACGACACAATAAAATGCAATTCAGGTCGCACAGCGCTAATTACCTACAGTTACATTCACCTAGAAGTTACCTCTCTTTCTAACGCGTAACTCTTAGATCTTCTGACTACGTTACACTCACTGAATTGGCCCGACAAGTCGAGCCTGCCGCGTACTTGTAGCTTCATAGCTAAAATGTGGAATGAACCATCTGCACCATCACTTTCCATCCACTTTACATAGAACTCATATGCCATACATATTATAAAACAAAGTCCCCCGCCGCGTCTGTCTGTCTGTCTGAACGCGATAAACTCAAAAACTACCGAACGGATTTTCAAACGGTTTTCACCAATAGACGGAGTGATTCATGTGGAAGGATTTAGTGTATAATTCATTAAGGTTTTGTGTAAATTGGCTGAAATTTGACGATTATTGTTGAAGAAGTCGGAAAAAATCATGCCGACTGGGAGCTTTACTGGCGTGCGCTGCCTAAACCGAAAAAGATACATCAAATTATGTTCTACGGTATTGTTCATCTTAAAAAGTTCAACAAAAAGTCCGCGATAGCATATGTCTATCTTCTAAGGATGACCCACAATAAACATTTTTATCTTTCAGAATTTGATAAAAAAATTAATTGTTATTTCCGAAGCTTTTTTAACCGGTATAGTATTAATCCTTATCCAAAAAAAAATATTAAATTGGGCATTTAATTTAGATTACAATATGTCTTTAAATCATATAATTTAAATGAATGGTTTAAAAGATATCACAGTTTCAAAATTACGCGGAGTAACGCGGGCGCAGCGGTAGGAGTCAATAACAATTTCCTCCCTGTATGAAATCTCGGTAGTACGTTCCCGTGGGATATTTTCCGACATTCACGCGGGCGAAGCCGCGGGCAAAAGCTAGTAATTATATATTGGAAGTGAACCCTCCGGGAGGGTTACCAGCATTACGTTTGCGCTAAAGTTAACCATCGCAGACGGTCAACGGCATTAGGTTTAAAACACTGCAAAACGAAGTAAAAAGTGTTTTCAGGGGTCTTGTCGCTATTAGGTTTAAATAGGTCCTTATTTTTATTATTTTGTTTATCTTTTATATAGATTCTTTTCTTTCAGATTTTGTGAATGTGAGAACGTTGTAGCCTTAGACTTGTGGACCATTTTCTATTTTATTAAGTACCTGGTACTTGTTGAGAGGCCTACACTGTCCTCTCATACCTATTATTAACACTGTAATTTGAAAACATTGTAGAAACCATTAATTTTGAAAAGAGTAACCGTGGAGTTTCTTGCCAGCTGTTCTCCATAGGACGCGACCAATTGGAACCGTGCACCTAGCTTCGGACGTTTCATAAGTGCTCTTGTAGGTTTATGTGAAATAAAATATTTTGAATACGTAGTTTATGCTTGGATTTTAAAACCAACGCATACTTTACTAATAAATCTTGTTCAAGATTTTATTTTCACGGTTTATATAATGCTGTATTCGCTAAGAAAAACCTACATTTAAAATTAGCCCTTCGCGAGGGCTCCCGTCATCCCATATGCGACTAGGTGAACCCTCCAGATGGGCTCCCGGCACTGAACGTGTTAAACTGTGACCTTACAGCCTTTCGTGGCCCTGACTAGCCAGGATGGATTCATTGAACAACCGTACCACCTGGCAAAATACTAGTTCACTGTGATCTTTAAAGAGAGGTTGTCATTTACCAGTTGCATGGCATCAGCAGATAATGTTTTATCTGGTTATACAAGTAATTTCTAAACAGCATCCCTAACCCCTACACGTATAACCCCAGATGCTAGAGTGGCTGTGCCACACGCGCGCGGCGGCGTGCGACAGCGGCGCGGCCGTCAGCTGCCAGCGCGCGCTGCTGGCCGCCCGCCACGCGCGACACTTCGCCACGCACAACATATGGACCCGACTGTGAGTAGTGACTGTGCCACACGCGCGCGGCGGCGTGCGACAGCGGCGCGGCCGTCAGCTGCCAGCGCGCGCTGCTGGCCGCCCGCCACGCGCGACACTTCGCCACGCACAACATATGGACCCGACTGTGAGTAGTGACTGTGCCACACGCGCGCGGCGGCGTGCGACAGCGGCGCGGCCGTCAGCTGCCAGCGCGCGCTGCTGGCCGCCCGCCACGCGCGACACTTCGCCACGCACAACATATGGACCCGACTGTGAGTAGTGACTGTGCCACACGCGCGCGGCGGCGTGCGACAGCGGCGCGGCCGTCAGCTGCCAGCGCGCGCTGCTGGCCGCCCGCCACGCGCGACACTTCGCCACGCACAACATATGGACCCGACTGTGAGTAGTGACTGTGCCACACGCGCGCGGCGGCGTGCGACAGCGGCGCGGCCGTCAGCTGCCAGCGCGCGCTGCTGGCCGCCCGCCACGCGCGACACTTCGCCACGCACAACATATGGACCCGACTGTGAGTAGTGACTGTGCCACACGCGCGCGGCGGCGTGCGACAGCGGCGCGGCCGTCAGCTGCCAGCGCGCGCTGCTGGCCGCCCGCCACGCGCGACACTTCGCCACGCACAACATATGGACCCGACTGTGAGTAGTGACTGTGCCACACGCGCGCGGCGGCGTGCGACAGCGGCGCGGCCGTCAGCTGCCAGCGCGCGCTGCTGGCCGCCCGCCACGCGCGACACTTCGCCACGCACAACATATGGACCCGACTGTGAGTAGTGACTGTGCCACACGCGCGCGGCGGCGTGCGACAGCGGCGCGGCCGTCAGCTGCCAGCGCGCGCTGCTGGCCGCCCGCCACGCGCGACACTTCGCCACGCACAACATATGGACCCGACTGTGAGTAGTGACTGTGCCACACGCGCGCGGCGGCGTGCGACAGCGGCGCGGCCGTCAGCTGCCAGCGCGCGCTGCTGGCCGCCCGCCACGCGCGACACTTCGCCACGCACAACATATGGACCCGACTGTGAGTAGTGACTGTGCCACACGCGCGCGGCGGCGTGCGACAGCGGCGCGGCCGTCAGCTGCCAGCGCGCGCTGCTGGCCGCCCGCCACGCGCGACACTTCGCCACGCACAACATATGGACCCGACTGTGAGTAGTGACTGTGCCACACGCGCGCGGCGGCGTGCGACAGCGGCGCGGCCGTCAGCTGCCAGCGCGCGCTGCTGGCCGCCCGCCACGCGCGACACTTCGCCACGCACAACATATGGACCCGACTGTGAGTAGTGACTGTGCCACACGCGCGCGGCGGCGTGCGACAGCGGCGCGGCCGTCAGCTGCCAGCGCGCGCTGCTGGCCGCCCGCCACGCGCGACACTTCGCCACGCACAACATATGGACCCGACTGTGAGTAGTGACTGTGCCACACGCGCGCGGCGGCGTGCGACAGCGGCGCGGCCGTCAGCTGCCAGCGCGCGCTGCTGGCCGCCCGCCACGCGCGACACTTCGCCACGCACAACATATGGACCCGACTGTGAGTAGTGACTGTGCCACACGCGCGCGGCGGCGTGCGACAGCGGCGCGGCCGTCAGCTGCCAGCGCGCGCTGCTGGCCGCCCGCCACGCGCGACACTTCGCCACGCACAACATATGGACCCGACTGTGAGTAGTGACTGTGCCACACGCGCGCGGCGGCGTGCGACAGCGGCGCGGCCGTCAGCTGCCAGCGCGCGCTGCTGGCCGCCCGCCACGCGCGACACTTCGCCACGCACAACATATGGACCCGACTGTGAGTAGTGACTGTGCCACACGCGCGCGGCGGCGTGCGACAGCGGCGCGGCCGTCAGCTGCCAGCGCGCGCTGCTGGCCGCCCGCCACGCGCGACACTTCGCCACGCACAACATATGGACCCGACTGTGAGTAGTGACTGTGCCACACGCGCGCGGCGGCGTGCGACAGCGGCGCGGCCGTCAGCTGCCAGCGCGCGCTGCTGGCCGCCCGCCACGCGCGACACTTCGCCACGCACAACATATGGACCCGACTGTGAGTAGTGACTGTGCCACACGCGCGCGGCGGCGTGCGACAGCGGCGCGGCCGTCAGCTGCCAGCGCGCGCTGCTGGCCGCCCGCCACGCGCGACACTTCGCCACGCACAACATATGGACCCGACTGTGAGTAGTGACTGTGCCACACGCGCGCGGCGGCGTGCGACAGCGGCGCGGCCGTCAGCTGCCAGCGCGCGCTGCTGGCCGCCCGCCACGCGCGACACTTCGCCACGCACAACATATGGACCCGACTGTGAGTAGTGACTGTGCCACACGCGCGCGGCGGCGTGCGACAGCGGCGCGGCCGTCAGCTGCCAGCGCGCGCTGCTGGCCGCCCGCCACGCGCGACACTTCGCCACGCACAACATATGGACCCGACTGTGAGTAGTGACTGTGCCACACGCGCGCGGCGGCGTGCGACAGCGGCGCGGCCGTCAGCTGCCAGCGCGCGCTGCTGGCCGCCCGCCACGCGCGACACTTCGCCACGCACAACATATGGACCCGACTGTGAGTAGTGACTGTGCCACACGCGCGCGGCGGCGTGCGACAGCGGCGCGGCCGTCAGCTGCCAGCGCGCGCTGCTGGCCGCCCGCCACGCGCGACACTTCGCCACGCACAACATATGGACCCGACTGTGAGTAGTGACTGTGCCACACGCGCGCGGCGGCGTGCGACAGCGGCGCGGCCGTCAGCTGCCAGCGCGCGCTGCTGGCCGCCCGCCACGCGCGACACTTCGCCACGCACAACATATGGACCCGACTGTGAGTAGTGACTGTGCCACACGCGCGCGGCGGCGTGCGACAGCGGCGCGGCCGTCAGCTGCCAGCGCGCGCTGCTGGCCGCCCGCCACGCGCGACACTTCGCCACGCACAACATATGGACCCGACTGTGAGTAGTGACTGTGCCACACGCGCGCGGCGGCGTGCGACAGCGGCGCGGCCGTCAGCTGCCAGCGCGCGCTGCTGGCCGCCCGCCACGCGCGACACTTCGCCACGCACAACATATGGACCCGACTGTGAGTAGTGACTGTGCCACACGCGCGCGGCGGCGTGCGACAGCGGCGCGGCCGTCAGCTGCCAGCGCGCGCTGCTGGCCGCCCGCCACGCGCGACACTTCGCCACGCACAACATATGGACCCGACTGTGAGTAGTGACTGTGCCACACGCGCGCGGCGGCGTGCGACAGCGGCGCGGCCGTCAGCTGCCAGCGCGCGCTGCTGGCCGCCCGCCACGCGCGACACTTCGCCACGCACAACATATGGACCCGACTGTGAGTAGTGACTGTGCCACACGCGCGCGGCGGCGTGCGACAGCGGCGCGGCCGTCAGCTGCCAGCGCGCGCTGCTGGCCGCCCGCCACGCGCGACACTTCGCCACGCACAACATATGGACCCGACTGTGAGTAGTGACTGTGCCACACGCGCGCGGCGGCGTGCGACAGCGGCGCGGCCGTCAGCTGCCAGCGCGCGCTGCTGGCCGCCCGCCACGCGCGACACTTCGCCACGCACAACATATGGACCCGACTGTGAGTAGTGACTGTGCCACACGCGCGCGGCGGCGTGCGACAGCGGCGCGGCCGTCAGCTGCCAGCGCGCGCTGCTGGCCGCCCGCCACGCGCGACACTTCGCCACGCACAACATATGGACCCGACTGTGAGTAGTGACTGTGCCACACGCGCGCGGCGGCGTGCGACAGCGGCGCGGCCGTCAGCTGCCAGCGCGCGCTGCTGGCCGCCCGCCACGCGCGACACTTCGCCACGCACAACATATGGACCCGACTGTGAGTAGTGACTGTGCCACACGCGCGCGGCGGCGTGCGACAGCGGCGCGGCCGTCAGCTGCCAGCGCGCGCTGCTGGCCGCCCGCCACGCGCGACACTTCGCCACGCACAACATATGGACCCGACTGTGAGTAGTGACTGTGCCACACGCGCGCGGCGGCGTGCGACAGCGGCGCGGCCGTCAGCTGCCAGCGCGCGCTGCTGGCCGCCCGCCACGCGCGACACTTCGCCACGCACAACATATGGACCCGACTGTGAGTAGTGACTGTGCCACACGCGCGCGGCGGCGTGCGACAGCGGCGCGGCCGTCAGCTGCCAGCGCGCGCTGCTGGCCGCCCGCCACGCGCGACACTTCGCCACGCACAACATATGGACCCGACTGTGAGTAGTGACTGTGCCACACGCGCGCGGCGGCGTGCGACAGCGGCGCGGCCGTCAGCTGCCAGCGCGCGCTGCTGGCCGCCCGCCACGCGCGACACTTCGCCACGCACAACATATGGACCCGACTGTGAGTAGTGACTGTGCCACACGCGCGCGGCGGCGTGCGACAGCGGCGCGGCCGTCAGCTGCCAGCGCGCGCTGCTGGCCGCCCGCCACGCGCGACACTTCGCCACGCACAACATATGGACCCGACTGTGAGTAGTGACTGTGCCACACGCGCGCGGCGGCGTGCGACAGCGGCGCGGCCGTCAGCTGCCAGCGCGCGCTGCTGGCCGCCCGCCACGCGCGACACTTCGCCACGCACAACATATGGACCCGACTGTGAGTAGTGACTGTGCCACACGCGCGCGGCGGCGTGCGACAGCGGCGCGGCCGTCAGCTGCCAGCGCGCGCTGCTGGCCGCCCGCCACGCGCGACACTTCGCCACGCACAACATATGGACCCGACTGTGAGTAGTGACTGTGCCACACGCGCGCGGCGGCGTGCGACAGCGGCGCGGCCGTCAGCTGCCAGCGCGCGCTGCTGGCCGCCCGCCACGCGCGACACTTCGCCACGCACAACATATGGACCCGACTGTGAGTAGTGACTGTGCCACACGCGCGCGGCGGCGTGCGACAGCGGCGCGGCCGTCAGCTGCCAGCGCGCGCTGCTGGCCGCCCGCCACGCGCGACACTTCGCCACGCACAACATATGGACCCGACTGTGAGTAGTGACTGTGCCACACGCGCGCGGCGGCGTGCGACAGCGGCGCGGCCGTCAGCTGCCAGCGCGCGCTGCTGGCCGCCCGCCACGCGCGACACTTCGCCACGCACAACATATGGACCCGACTGTGAGTAGTGACTGTGCCACACGCGCGCGGCGGCGTGCGACAGCGGCGCGGCCGTCAGCTGCCAGCGCGCGCTGCTGGCCGCCCGCCACGCGCGACACTTCGCCACGCACAACATATGGACCCGACTGTGAGTAGTGACTGTGCCACACGCGCGCGGCGGCGTGCGACAGCGGCGCGGCCGTCAGCTGCCAGCGCGCGCTGCTGGCCGCCCGCCACGCGCGACACTTCGCCACGCACAACATATGGACCCGACTGTGAGTAGTGACTGTGCCACACGCGCGCGGCGGCGTGCGACAGCGGCGCGGCCGTCAGCTGCCAGCGCGCGCTGCTGGCCGCCCGCCACGCGCGACACTTCGCCACGCACAACATATGGACCCGACTGTGAGTAGTGACTGTGCCACACGCGCGCGGCGGCGTGCGACAGCGGCGCGGCCGTCAGCTGCCAGCGCGCGCTGCTGGCCGCCCGCCACGCGCGACACTTCGCCACGCACAACATATGGACCCGACTGTGAGTAGTGACTGTGCCACACGCGCGCGGCGGCGTGCGACAGCGGCGCGGCCGTCAGCTGCCAGCGCGCGCTGCTGGCCGCCCGCCACGCGCGACACTTCGCCACGCACAACATATGGACCCGACTGTGAGTAGTGACTGTGCCACACGCGCGCGGCGGCGTGCGACAGCGGCGCGGCCGTCAGCTGCCAGCGCGCGCTGCTGGCCGCCCGCCACGCGCGACACTTCGCCACGCACAACATATGGACCCGACTGTGAGTAGTGACTGTGCCACACGCGCGCGGCGGCGTGCGACAGCGGCGCGGCCGTCAGCTGCCAGCGCGCGCTGCTGGCCGCCCGCCACGCGCGACACTTCGCCACGCACAACATATGGACCCGACTGTGAGTAGTGACTGTGCCACACGCGCGCGGCGGCGTGCGACAGCGGCGCGGCCGTCAGCTGCCAGCGCGCGCTGCTGGCCGCCCGCCACGCGCGACACTTCGCCACGCACAACATATGGACCCGACTGTGAGTAGTGACTGTGCCACACGCGCGCGGCGGCGTGCGACAGCGGCGCGGCCGTCAGCTGCCAGCGCGCGCTGCTGGCCGCCCGCCACGCGCGACACTTCGCCACGCACAACATATGGACCCGACTGTGAGTAGTGACTGTGCCACACGCGCGCGGCGGCGTGCGACAGCGGCGCGGCCGTCAGCTGCCAGCGCGCGCTGCTGGCCGCCCGCCACGCGCGACACTTCGCCACGCACAACATATGGACCCGACTGTGAGTAGTGACTGTGCCACACGCGCGCGGCGGCGTGCGACAGCGGCGCGGCCGTCAGCTGCCAGCGCGCGCTGCTGGCCGCCCGCCACGCGCGACACTTCGCCACGCACAACATATGGACCCGACTGTGAGTAGTGACTGTGCCACACGCGCGCGGCGGCGTGCGACAGCGGCGCGGCCGTCAGCTGCCAGCGCGCGCTGCTGGCCGCCCGCCACGCGCGACACTTCGCCACGCACAACATATGGACCCGACTGTGAGTAGTGACTGTGCCACACGCGCGCGGCGGCGTGCGACAGCGGCGCGGCCGTCAGCTGCCAGCGCGCGCTGCTGGCCGCCCGCCACGCGCGACACTTCGCCACGCACAACATATGGACCCGACTGTGAGTAGTGACTGTGCCACACGCGCGCGGCGGCGTGCGACAGCGGCGCGGCCGTCAGCTGCCAGCGCGCGCTGCTGGCCGCCCGCCACGCGCGACACTTCGCCACGCACAACATATGGACCCGACTGTGAGTAGTGACTGTGCCACACGCGCGCGGCGGCGTGCGACAGCGGCGCGGCCGTCAGCTGCCAGCGCGCGCTGCTGGCCGCCCGCCACGCGCGACACTTCGCCACGCACAACATATGGACCCGACTGTGAGTAGTGACTGTGCCACACGCGCGCGGCGGCGTGCGACAGCGGCGCGGCCGTCAGCTGCCAGCGCGCGCTGCTGGCCGCCCGCCACGCGCGACACTTCGCCACGCACAACATATGGACCCGACTGTGAGTAGTGACTGTGCCACACGCGCGCGGCGGCGTGCGACAGCGGCGCGTAAATAAAATATTTAACATAGCTAGTGTCTATGTTAAATATTTAATTTACTAAGTTAAATTACTCCAAAATGGTTGACATTGGCATAGGGGTCATCAGGGGTAATTTGGTTGCAAATGACCTCTCCTACATCCCCTTAACGGATTGCCGACGTATAATCAATAACACTGTATATATACATATGTATATAAACGCAAAAACTCGAAAATAGCTCGGGCGATTAAAATATTTTTATTTTGTTCGACTTTCTAAGGGGTAGTTTAGAAAAAACCCAAAGGAACAGTCGAAAAATCAAAAAAATCTAAAATTTGAATGGGAATTGCCCACGTGGTCCAAAATTCACCGGGTCATCTAGCGCCAAATAAAACTTCAGTTTTCGGCAAAATAAAAAGAATAATTAACTAACCATTTTTATTTTGCTTGTTTCAGGGAGAGCCACTTCGGTCGAGACATTATTATCGACGAATAATCACTTAAACATTTAACGATACCATAGGTCTGCATATAATCGACTGAATAATATTTATGAACTTAAATTGACGAAATATAATATAATTATAATCTAGTCAAGTAAGTATGTTGTATTCAAATTACAAAAACGATTTTCTGTAATTATGTTACCTTATTGGCGATGTTCTTCAGAATGGTCAGGTGCGTAGTACTCGCAACCGGCGTGCGTGTATGACCAGATGTATGAACGTAAACGAGGCAAAAGGAGTATGTAAGGATCGTAGCAGGTGGCGTTCTGTAGTTTCTGCCTACCGCCATGGGAAGAAGGCGTGAGTTTATGTAATTCTGTTTAGTTTTAAGATTCGGGTAAAATAAAATGCTATAAGCTTACTTATCTAGTTTACTTGTTTTGATTATATTACATAATATATTTGTTTAAACTAGACTAACTTTGAATACAATTTGGCAGATAAAGTAAGTACAAGATAAAACAGATTACAGGATCTCAAGAATACCAAGTAGTATTTTTATTTATAGATATAAATAACATCAAACTTTCATTTAAGAACTCTTAAGAAAGATTCCAGTTGGAGCGCATTTTACAGTGTGATAAACGAAATTGAGTTGTCCATTCAATTATTAAAGTTCATAATTGTATGTTATACTTTTCTCGTTTCGCTCCGATGTATTGAAACCAAGACTACTTATAAGATGTTTTTATTATTTGTTGCTTCGAGGTTATTAAATTATTTACATCAGCATATACGAGTTACGACATATACTATAATTATTAATGTAGGTGGGTATAATGTCTGTAGATTAAGATTTTAATAAGAGTTATATCATGACATAATGAACATGTTCTACTTTATATCGGTCCCTTCCACAACTATCCAATGTCCATTATAATCATTCTTAAATATAATAATAGCAAATACCCTTCTTCACCAGACGTAGACCAGTCTTGTATTTATTAATATCTTCGGAGTGTCATTGATTATGATAATGCTACATTATAGATTTTCTATTTTCTTAATGTCCTTCCGGAATCATCGCATTTTCTTGTACAATAATTTGAATTCAGAACTTAATTGTTGTTTTGTTTTTACTATAAACTTAAATACTTTATTGTTGTTTTGTTTTTTGTGTGAACTATATAGAGCTGTAAAACTATTTTCATATATTAGATTAAAATAGTATTAGCTCTATATACTTCCAAGTCGATTGAGAGCGTCCGGTCTGCACCAAGTGCAAAGGGCAACTGATAGAAATCCGACGACTGACGAAACACAAGGTTTGCCGAGGGACATTAAGAACATATTTGTACTGTACTGTCATCACCACTGACTTCTATCACCACTACATTCAGTTTATTTGCAACAATGCTTCAAAGATTTAGGGCTGCATCACGTAGTGCCACATAATCACTATCACTAGTCAGCATCATAATCCTTCTAATAGTACTCCAAGTTTTGATACAAGAGTCTGATTGCCTTTACAGTTTATTTTCAGTGCTAATTATAGTATTTTATCATAATTGTCCACCTTTATTTACCACTAAGCGATAGTGTCATCACCACTTTCTTCCCAAATAGTTCACCACCTTCCATCAACATCATCTGCAACGGTCACCCCTACAGTCTACGCGGGGTGTCCAACAGCGTCCAACATCAAATTCTACATTACATTCAATTTCTACAAGTGTCATCATCGCTCACTATCGCACAGGCGTCACCCAGATTAGAACAGAAACCCTCGGGTCACCCAGATCCTACACAGATGTTCTGAACAGACCAGGAGACTTGATTAGCTTCTGGAGGGAGGTGGGCTGGTTGGAATAACATCAAACAGCCGCCATGGCCCACGCACAATGGTCCACCTTACGGACTAAGTGCGGAAACCAAACCCTATAACATAGATTCACACACACATCGCTCACTATTCAGTGTCAACACCATTTTCTTCCCAAATTGTTCACCGCCTTCTACAATCGTCTTCATAATTATGTAATGGTCACCCCTACCGAGTCTGCTCGGGGTGCGTCCAACATGTACATTGTCTTTATTATTCTCCTTAAAAAAAAAACTACATTTTTTTTCTTAATTTTCTCCTAATGCGTCCCTTCTCACTTCCCATTTTTTCGGTTACAACATTTGTATTTTTTACAGGTATTTTTAATGGTTGTAGACAACCAGTATTAATACCGGTTACCGAAATAAAAATTACCTCTATTTTACACGTGCCGTCGACTATAGTCAAAGGCCGCGCATCGCCTGTGTGTAATTGGTATTAAAACGGTAACTTAATAGAGGTGACATGTTTCTTCTTCTTGGTTACCCAGATAGCGGTAACCTTAATCGTAGAAGTAACCAAAATTTATCAATACCTGTACCGTCTTTTATAAAGGTTTTCGGTCCCTGCTTCCCACCACTATCACAATCATCTTCATATAGCAATGTTGATCCATACTAAAGTATGCAGGGTGTCAAAAAGCGTTTAACAAACATTATGATAAATCATTGATATTCTTCTTAACCCACATACCACTAAACTTCCACAAAAGTTTCTTCACCACTTTCTTCTTGAAATAGTTCACTTTCCACCATCATCATGTTCATGTGCAACGCTCACCCTACAGAGTCTGTGCAGGGTGTCGCTGCAGCCGCGCTCACACGGCCGTCTCGTCGGCCGGCGCCTTCACGAGCGGCTCTGTAGGGCTCTTCACAGGGATGCGGATCACCTCGTCTTCTAGCTTCGAGTCTATTGGCATGTTCTGTGAATAAAATGATGGGAGACATGAGTTTTATAGATATGGATTAGTTTAACAAAGATTGACTTCTTGTCTTGCTTATGGTTGGTTCCATTTTATTAAAATCATCTCGCTATAAAATGTCAAGGTCATTAAGAGTGAATAGGTTGATTCCAAAATATCAAGAATGCAGATTGTTATTCAAAGGACTCTCAGGGGTTTATCTTTTTATTTCTCAAAAACATTGAAAACTCATGCTAAAGGTAAAAGTTACAAAAACATAGTAGAACACAAAGGTACCTACTAAATATTTCTTCCACATAAAATAATATAAACCAAAATAAAACTACTATTACTAAACATAAAATAAACTAAATACATATTATAAATAGAAAAATAAGTACAAATAAACATAATTATGATATAAGTACAATATTAAAATACGAGTACATAAATGTATACTCAAATATAAATATATATATTATCTGTTAATAATAAAACATTCTAATGCATATAGATTTTATAGCTACTACACGGTCATAATTTTGCAGCAATTTTCCTGTAAGGGAAAGTTCTTGAAAATGTTAGTTTCTAACTAAAAGTAAAGTGCCAGAATCGTTTGCCTGGAAAGTGTGCAACACCATCTCCGAACTACGACAAAGCTAAACAAACCTCAAGCGCCGTATAATGCTTATGCAACGCCGCGGGCAACTTATTGTGTCTCGGCAACGCTGCAAGTGCGGCGGGACGCAGCCGGGCGGCATCGAGCAACCGCGCGCGACGGACGGGCGACCCGCGCCCAGATACCACCACGCAAGTACCCACACTCTTCAAAAGACGGGCTCTGAAGTCATATAACAAGATCTGTCAAGTTGAGCGATAGTTGTGCCGCTGTTGAGCGACTGTAGCGCTACTATTGCGTGACTGTTGCGCTGCAATCGTGCAACGGCGGTGCTGCATTCGGGTACCTGCAGCTGAAAATATAAAAAAGATACGATTGGAAGAGTTGCAAAATTCGAATTGTCAAAAGCCTGCATTGTCAGTTTTTCATCACATAATTCTCCATCTGCCTTATCCACTGCTTGCACTACAAGTTTCAATAGTGATGCTTTTTAAAAAGGCGGACTTTCTGTAAGAAATAACTTTGTATTTTACAAACTGTCACCCAACCAGATCAATGGATTCATTGAAACAAACACCTTTGACATCACAATAAAAAATTAAATTTTACCACTCACGCATCTAACAATTTCAAAAGCAGTCGACTGTATGCCGTGTATTCATCTTCTCCAAACTCGCCAGGATGATGTCTGGCGAACTCGTAGGTGTCGCAGAACTGATGCACCAGCTTCTGACCGCGTCCGTCGAGGGGGGCTGCGAGGGAAGATAGCAGGAAGGCTCGGAGGGACTCGCGAGGGTGACGGCGTAAGCCTGGGTCTTGACGGGCTATCTCTTCCTCTGGAAAAGTAGGGATAATATTAATAGAGATAAATACTTATGAGCCGGCAAGAAGAAAAGTATGGGCCATGGGAAATATTGATTTTGAGGGGTGAATTCTATAGAAATAATAGAAATTAGGAATAATGTAGTAGCCATTCAGAATGTGCTGTATGCAACAATCGCTAAGTTGGGTTCAAATATTCTGAAAATGGCAAACTTGTTGATTGAATTTGTAGACATTGAGCAGTCAGTTGTCCTACTTACACTAGTTTTTTTTAAATTTTATTGTTTGGGATATTTGAACTGCTGGACTTGCACCTTGCAGTACTGAGGCATAGGTAAAGGGAAGACAGAAAACTGAATATTGATGTGTAAAAGTGTCTTGGAAGATATGCTTATAAAGAAATATATCACTTCAAGTTTTAACATTCTAATCTAGTTTTTGACACAGTTACCATCCATAAAGACTTGAATGAGCAATGTTTTGTGCATGTTTTGTGTCTTTATGCAAATAAACACATTTTTCTTTCTTTCTTATTTTGTTAGCCTACATTGATTCCCACTGCTGGGCAAAGGCTCTCCTTTTTCCTTCCAAAACTATTTTATGCAATCTCTGGCTATGGAATTTAAAACTAAGAAATCATACCAAGAGTCTTCACATCATCCACAGCTCGGAACCTGTAGTGGTACGGCTGCTGTGGCTCCAAGATGTAGTGTGATGGCTCCGTACTCAGCAGCCGAGGTTCGTGCATGATGCGCGGCACTGCTTCGATGCGGCGCTCCAGCTCTTTCTTTAGACACTAGAACATAATAATGACATAAGTAATACCTACCTCATTGGCTTAGGTAAATGTAGAATGTTAATACAAAAAGTCCTTGCAGTGAGATTCTTCTTTTCTTGTCGATGGTATGACTTCTTCATATTGTTTGGGCCCAGTTGCCCAGATCATGACTTGATGTAGCATCAGTGGTACTCTTTATACCAAGTCAACATTATTTGACAGCATATCTAAGGCCTCATTAAACATTTCTTTAGAAAATAATGGCACGTTGAATCATAAAGGTTTGCCACCCCTGTAGTAGGATGACGATGATAGCTGTACTTCAAAGTAAAGATATTACATGGGACCAAACACTATGGTCAAGGAAATTACTTAAAAATCATCATGATTTTGTAGGAGACTTATCCCAGCTAGAGGCTGTTGATAAAGACTAAAATAGTGACAATTTACTTACTTTTTTCGCATCAGTTCCAATGGAAACGTGAGGGCCTCTCCTAGAGCGAAGGGCGAACCTTGTTATTTGTCTCTTGGCAAAGATGAACAGAATCACGAAAGTTAACACCCCGCCGCTTATTATGAAGATTATGTTCAAAATACTCGTTAAATCCTGCATTGTGGATATTTAATAAATAATAATCAAGAGATTGATTTCATGGAATCATGATCAATCGTGGAAACTGAAATCTTAGTTTATTATTTCGGTTTATTATTTCGGTGTGTCATGTTTAGCATAAAAAGAAATAGGATATACAAAATTGCAGGTGAAAGAAAGAGAAAAAGAGAGACTACACGCCATGAATATCGTATTGAGCTTGACCTGGAACAAAAATGTTTTGACATTTTGACAGTTCCATCTGAATGACATCAACAGGTTCGTTCATTATTATTACTGACGAGATGCGACGAGGTAGTAATGGACGAATACCAGTTTCTGAACGAGATTTTTTATAAAACCTTCACACGTAGGACGAAGGGTACTGGGCAGACTGTCTCATTACATTAGGGTCTCGTATGACTGTACCGCTTGGGTAATCGTGTGAAATGTTACGTTATATGTTTTGTTACACAGTCTTAAGTAACGATCACTGCTGATTGAACTACAAATTACTTGTTTACGTTAATTTGGTTGTAAAATAGTAAAAGTTTCCGAAGAGTGGGTATTAACATCACTGTTAAAAAACAAAAGAATGCGGTGCATATAACATAACTTAAGGCCCACAGGTACTTGCTTTAACCCGATCAGGTATCTGCCGTCATACCTAGAAATGCTTATTATTTATTCATCGTTTATCATACGCTGTCGCTGTCGCGTACACAAAACGAACATAAATTCCTTCATCATGATTCTTTCTATTGAGGAGTTGGGCGCGGCACGAATGTCTTTGGCGGGAAACGCGGTTCGCATACTAATATTAAAACGGCGGCGACGTGCGATGACCAATAGACGTTGTTCAATTATGGAAAACGAATGTCGATTGTCAATCGACTGCCCACTGTGGCTACAATGGGCTTCTTTACAAATTTGGTGTCGTTATATTCCTTGCGATGCAATTTCGATTCAGCACACATGGTTGCATTACTTTAATAGGCGTGCTCATAGAAATATTGTCTTCCTTCCATCGTTAATGTGTAATGGAAATATCGTGATTGTCTGCTTGATAGCTAAAATTAACCTGAATAAGGCGGGCCCTTGTTTAATATTATTCTGAATGTGTATCAGAGCCGGTAGAAGCAATAAATCCGGCAATAAATACATACCTACTCAGAAAACTCGAAACTAGGAATGTTTTTTTTTTCGAGTTACAACATGCAAGTACAGATCGAAATACATAATACATAAACCGTAATCCTACGCAGTGTGCAAACACCTTTTAATACCTTTCAGTTTTCATGTATAGTCCGTGCAATCCACGACGACGCGCCCCACTCCGCGATTACTGTACTGTAAGCTGAACTCTAGTACGGCGCGGAGTGGAGTGGGGCGCGTCTTCGTGGATTGCGCGGACTATACTAGATGGTATAATAAAATATAGATCATCGTTGGGAGAAGTTGGCAAAGGACAAACCTGCTTAGAGGCGTCTGGTACAACGAGAAGTTCATGCTTTTGAAGACCAGCGGAAGAGACATCTCAACAGCAGGCGAGACCACCTCAAGAGTAAGTCACCCTCCAGCAAGGGCGGATCCAGGGGGGTCATGACCCCCCCTGGGCTGCGTCTAGGTCGATTCGGTCGGTATTTTTTCAATTCTCATTGATAAATTTATTCAAATAAATACTTTGAGTATTATTGCCGACGAATGCACGAACGACACGCAAAATAAGACTATAATTATATGCTGTTATTATAATTATGATGATGGACCGTGGAGTTTTCTGCCGGCTCTTTTCCATAGGAAACGACCAAATGAAACCTTCCTAGCTTCTGATGTTTCATAAGTGCCCATGTAGGTTTATCTGAAGCAAGCCACTAGACGTAGAAATTAAATACCCCAGAATAGTGTCAACACAAACCGCCCCGGCGCGGGCGGCCCCCTAAATCTTAGGAAGTACTATTTAATGATAATCAGAAGCAACCCCTATCGAGTTGCTTTGTCGACTCTTGTAGAAATCTTAAGAAGTACTTTTTAATTATATCCTAAACACGTTGGAGGCTGAGGATGAAAATTTTCGAGCTCACTTCGCTCACTACAATCAACATTTTCAAAATTTCTGCATAAGTCGACAAAGGCTCTCCTATTTATGTATGATTTTACAAAAACAAACCTTACCTACACAAGGCGGTGTGCTAAAATTTTGAAACTCGCTTCGCTATTTCTTGAATTGTATAATTATTCTTCTAACTCTCAAACTTTTCTGCATAAGTCGACAAAGCAACTTTTATTTCCGTAAGCCAGGAATACTAAGACGAGGTGCAAAAAATTTCGAGCTCGCCTTGCTCGCCCAAGACTGCGGGTCTCATTTTGTTTTGCTGCCCTGGGCCCCCGACAGGCTACTAAGCCTGACTACCGCCACTGATTGAAACCTGTCCTGACTGAACCCCGACTATGTGATCCCCCTGACTCTAAGGCTGGATCCGCCCTTGCCCTCCAGCATACAATACCATTACCACAGCATTGGTATTCTAACGTGTTCACTCTGTACCTTCACAGCCAAGATAGGTTAAATTACCCATTTAGCACAGCATGACTGCACACACTCGTAACCTTTAGTCACAGATTTAGATAAATCTGTGCCTTTAATCGTCAAAAATCAAACAGAAATAATTATCGTTTCCGAAACCGGCACGCGATGTAATAAAGTAAAGCTATACTTGGTTTTAAATCGTTCAGTAAAATAATAAAAGGACCCCATTGCCCGAAGAACTTCTCCAAGTTTATCCACAAGGAAACACGTGCTTTCTGTAACAGCCTTATACTGGGGTTGTCGTTTTGGTCCTGCTGGCGGTATATACGAGTATAGATTATAGATAGCACTGTCAGCTGAAGGTTGTTATCAGGATTAATAAAGATTGACGAAGATTCTACCTACATAAATGAATTTACGAGATCCAAGACACATCACGTTCACGTCTCCCTCTCTCACAATGGATCCTGCCAGTAATTCCTCATCCTAAGCTGTCTCAACAATACATAGACTGCAAGCCGAGTAAAACACCTATTTGAAACTTAAACTTCCTTAGACAACCCATCTTCAGTCGTGACCTTTCATTTAGCAGGAGTTCCGTCCCATTGACGAGTTGCTGCTAAAATCTCTAACCTTGAAACTGAGGTTTCATTACGAAATAGCGAAGTGATACAATATAATATTTGTGGACTTTAGAGATTATCGTCTTCGTCACATGTTACTATCCAGTTCCGTTCCATACCGTTGTTCTACTATTTTTTTTTTTGCCTTTTTATGCAGGAAAGTAGCTTCAGCCAAAAAATACAACATGACTTATTATTATCATGCTTTTAATCTTCGAAGAGTTGAGAGGCAGAGCAGCCGATGACCCAGGGAGTGGGGGGGGGGGGGCAAGTTGATATAGAGGATGGGAAAAGTATGATTTGTAGGTACAGTCAAAAGTCAAGAGCACATGAAGCTTTACACTTGTAGTGCAAGTCTTATAACCTCTACGGCGCACAATGGGGCCAAATTCGACGAGTCCCGATAGGAACTGAGAAAAATAATAATTTCCATATTCAATGTATGAATTGGAAATGGACCTTTCGGGTCGTTTTTCCCATAACTATTCAGAACTGTAGAGCTGAAACATAACAGGTATTATTATGACTGAGCCTACCACCAGTACAAAGATACAAATATTACGTCCCCGGACCCCGTATTGGACCCTGTTTAGGATATATGGAACTTTAAATAACCAAATAAAAGTCGTCCAAATAAAAAAAATGGGCTGTATGGATAAGTACCTACATAGTTTCTTTACACTAAAATGCCTTGAATTTACTTAATTTTTGAATCTCTAGGGGGCAGCTATCCCCTTTGCCCCCTTGGCGACGCCCTTACACCCCCAATTAAGTCCCATGTACAGACGCCAGCACATCAAGCTACCCGAAACTGTCATATTTTCCCAATCAAATTTGAACCTTGGACTTCAGAAATAAAGTTGAAAATCTATTAAATAAATTTGACAGATTGTAGTAGCCTGATGTGCTGGCGTCTGTACCAAATAAGCGGGCTAGGGGGCGAGCCTATTGTCACCAACCTGCTACCTATCTAATTGCGTAACACAATTTCGTAAATGATTTAGACTAATCTTTCTTTCTTTTAAGTTTCATTTTGACAGTTCAACAACATTCATTACGTTAATTACGTTGTTGAGCAGATTTATTTTTGAAACTAATGAAGCGATGGATTAGCAATCTGCTTCAAAATGATTCAGATTGTGATTTATCGTGTATTACGCAATTAGGGTGCATGTCCAAATTCAGACACACTGTTAAAAATGAAGGCAAAAAAATTTGCCTCCTGTTTCGATAAAATAAACCATGCAGAATATTATCGTGGTGTGTGGTCCTTGGGTACGGATATGAATAATGTTCTTTTCACACAGGTAGCTAGCAACAGCAGTATAGTTTACTACGAAGAATATTAATAGGTACTTACGTGGGCACCTACCTACAATACAGGTGATAATATCAAAAGAGAGACAGTACAGTTTACTATACATATTCTTGAGCATAATTTTTTTCTACTTATGGCGGCACCCAAGTTATTTTATTACATAGGTACCTATAGTAAGGCCTTCACCACAGCATAGGCAACGGTGCATTCCACCAGAAATCACCGGAACCCCCTTCATACATGTGTTGTCTGTGTTGAGAGCCAGCACAGTGTGGTTTTTGCCGGTATAGAACTTCGACAGAACCCTTTGCCTTTGTGGACGGAGACCAATGGCGGCTGTCAGTTTATATTTTTCATCTTTCAGTTTTTAACAGCGGTACGGATCAATCCATCAGTCTAAGCTACGCTTGCCGGGGTTGGTCCGTGGATGGGTGACCATTTCTACATACCGAGACTCCTCCGTGCCTCGGAAAGCACGTTACGCCGTTGGTCCCGGCTGTCATTCGTGGATCTTTGACAGTCTTTACGGGTCGTCAGAAGCCTGAAAGTCTGACAATCAGTCTTACCAAGGGATATCGTATTACCCAGTTACTGGGTTGTGGAGGTCAGATAGGCAGTCACTCCATGTAAAATCAGTATTTTGCTTTGTTGGGGTCGGCTGCCTGTTAACCGGATGCAGCTCAATACACTGGTATTGAGCTGCATCCGGTTAACAGGCAGCCGACCCCAACAAAGAAAAGGCTAGGCAGATTGATTGCCATCAAATTAGAGAAGGCAACAAAAGTCAGTGGCAAAAGAGATATGGAATAATAAACAAAATAGGTGTATCTAACACTTTCTTAATTTCGCGTAGCAAGAGTGCGCTAAATGAAAATGCTACGAGTGTGTTTTCGTAACGTTGCGCGTTGACGTTGACCAACCAACGCGCAACGGTAGCTGGTTGTCAAGGCGTTCACGTGGGGTTGGTTTTGTTGGAAACATACGGAGAGGGACAGTTTTGAACAAAACCATCGAATCCCTCCAAAACATCTTTACCTATATATTCTTCTGACTCGAACCACGTTCCTAAAACGTTATAATAAGTACAGACGCCAGCACATCAAGCTACTACAATCTGTCAAATTTATTTAATAGATTTTCAACTTTATCACTGAAAGGTAAGGTTCAAAGTTGATTGGGAAAATTTGAGTTTCGGGTAGCTTGATATGCTGGCGTCTGTACCTAGGTACTTAAACCGTAATGGTTCCGTAACCGACTCGGTTCGAGTCAATAACTAATCAACAGTCATTCAAGCTTGGTCAAGCAGATTAATGCTCTCGTAGACAAATGTGAGGACTGAGGAAACCTATTAAAGACAGCAGAGGCAAGAACAACCCCCTAATTTTGTTAGTTAGATCAGTTTTGTTTCCTTCTGTTTTTATCGTCAACTATACAACGACTCCTGAAAGTACGGCTGCAACTGTAAAGTCAACAGCCCCGCACAAGATACGCACTCGTATATCCACAATCAACACCAATGCGCATGAGCATTCAAATCGCGTCTCTCAGCCACCACAATGGCGACGGCACGCGAAAATATGCGCACGCGACGAAGTTAGGGCATGATAATTTAACAGTGGCGAAATATTGTTTCGTAAAAATGTTCCAAGAGATATGTAGATCTTGGCTATGTAGGTATCTATTTTTAACCGACTTCTAAAAAAAGGAGGAGGTTCTCAATTCGCCGGGCTAATTTTATTTTTTTATGTATGTTCCCCGATTACTCGAAGAGAAAAGTTCTTTTTTTGTTTGAAAGGGTATACTTTAGTTTGGAAGTCGGTTGTGTTTTTTGTAAAAAAACTTTTTTACAAAAAATACAACCGACTTCCAAACTACAAAATGAAAAATAACTTTAATTTCGGAAGTCGGTGTCTTTGGATCAGTATTTTAGTTTTTTGACACCGACTTCCGAAATTAAAGTTATTTTTCACTTTGTAGTTTGGAAGTCGGTTGTATTTTTTGTAAAAAAGTTTTATTTTTCACTTTTTAGTGGGTTGGTTTGTAATTTATCTAAGTTACAATAGCCTTAAGTCAACTGCTCATCAAAAATACCCAAATCGCTATAGATGTGCCTATAATATTTGAAGAGTTCCCTCGATTTCTCCAAGATCCCATCATCAGATCGTGACCAAATGACAATGGGACCAACTTGAAAGTATACCCTTCAAACAAAACAAGAATTTTTCAAATCGGACCAGCCGTCTTCGAGTAGGTAATCGGGGAATATACTATAAAAAAAAAAAACCCGACAACTTGAGAACCTCCTTCTTTTTTTTGAAGTCGGTTAAAAAGTTTTTTTTGATAGTACCTACATGAATTGAAGGTTATTTTTTGAGCTTAGAAATTACTTTAGAAATTGGTAGGTCATGTACAGTACCGACCAAAAGTCCATGAGCAATCTCACAAAGCAATAGACTGACGCTTCGGTTTGACTTACGACCTTCTTCTATAAGTTGTTACAATACTGTAGACACGCGCATTACACACACACACTCACTTTGTCTGCAACCAATGACTAGTTCAATAATCATCATTCGTTTTTAGTTTCATTCGTCTTGTTCACATAAATATTAAAGTTTAGCAGGTAGACCACAAAAAACTAAGTAAATTATTTCGATTTCTGTGGGGTAGATGCAGTTTGTTACGAGTATTTAATTAATAGAACTTTTTTGGTTCGTGGATAATATTGGTGACGAGTATTTAGCGCAGTGTTGTGGTTATTATTATCAAAAAGCAGGCATAAAATATATTGAAGAGATCAGATCAGATCAGAGAATATTATTGCGCTGCGTAAAAGTGAAGTGAATATCTAATGAAACCGGACTAAGTGTGAGTGTTATCATTAATATATTTCATATTTTACTAAACATAAATCTTAATCAAGGGTATTGTTGATAGAACAGAGGTATTGTTGAGACAGAAGATGCCTTTAAAGTTTTAAATTCATTGTGAGGTTTAATTCGATTAGTGAATAATAAATACCTAATAAGGTATTATGTGTAATAAAAACAATTTTTTTCTTTGTTCTAGAGAAATACTGTGAGGGTTAAGAGATATGAGGAAGGGGCTTATTATCGAGTAGCAGCGACGTCAAATGGTGAATGAAACAAATGGTTTCATACCAACGAGACATTTCGCTGAATTATTAAAAACACGTCATTATGAACCGTTCGCCGTGCACTCTGAAGGCTTGCATCACTGAAGACCAGCTAGAAAACCGTTTTTGACCTTACAATATTGACCGTACCAACTTAATAAACAACAGATTCGTTATTGCATGAATTTATGGTAACGAATTTTTTAAGCACGTTTCAATAGGGTGTTTGTCGTATTTCTTGCAGATATATCGAAATTGTTTAATATTATTTTAGTAATAGTATTATTTTAGGATAAAAATTTGAGGTTTAGTTTCAATCTTCTTTTCGTAAAGAAAATGAATACTTAAGCTTTAACCTCAATAACAACCAATATTTACTAAAGTCAAATAAAATGTAAAATAATTAATACAAATAAAATATAAACAAACTGCCCATATTTTTAACCTTAAAATTACCTATTCTGTAAGTAGTTTTTTACATTTTAAGTAGTCTAATATTCTTATTTATTACTTAATTACTTCGACCATGATCAAAGCTTAATATTTATGGTGAAAAAATCCATTAAAAATTTAAAATATTTCATAATTTAAATATGTCTAAATAATACAAACTGCTTCTAAGTTTCTTGACATCTATTTCACATCTTATTCAGCTGAAGTAATGATAAATAATTGTAGCAGTTTATTAACTTATGTAAAATAAATATAACGAATAAACATATTTTTTTTAATTTTGTTATCATATATCACGCATTTTTTATTTTAAAACCTTTATTGCAATAACAACATAAAAAAGCAGCAATATTTAAAAAATATTATTATCGAAAACAAAAATAATAATATTTGCAAAAAACCGCACTGTGTTTCACGAGATTAGAACCTGAGGCAGTTTGAATTCCATACCAACGCTTAACGCTTTCTGCTATCTGCACTTGTTAAGTTACTATCGAATTTTAGCAATGCCATTAACTGGTCAAGTTCACGCGCATAGTGCGTGTGTGCTAGCATGTTTAAAGCGACGGAAATATATTGTTGTTTCGTGTAACTGCGTTATCTGTGGTGTGTGTATCGTGTTGCTTACACATACAAATGTACGAGCTATACCGCGTGTTCACAGCAATACGACTCTTAGCGTGCTCATGCACTTTTGAGCGCTTACTGTACCTAGTAAGCAGCTAATATAAGGTTTGGAAAATTATTTCAACGTTGTTAGACATTTAATCAGACCATTCAGACCGCAATATTTATGTCGCTCATTGTTTGCTACAAGGGCTGTCAACCGTGACGTTTCGGGTGCAGTTTCCAAGACAAAAGTTTTCCTGTTAGCGAATTCTTAGAAGCTTTCGGTAGCTTCGAATTTATTTTGTCCTGGGTATCGACGGTAAATTATATGCACATACTGGTAAAAATTGTGTTCTTAAAGACGGCTACGGTAATGATAATAAGTTATTACCATAACCGTAGAATAATACTAATAACCCTGTCTTTGATGTAACGCAGTCGGGTAAAAAGGATAGGCAGCGGTGCATCATCAAGATAGCTGATGATTGATAAAGGCTGTGTACCTACTCCTCGCTCGGACTATTCTAATCCCAACTAATAAATAAATGCGAAAATTGGATAAAATTTGGCACATGGATAGACCTTGACCTGGGTTAGGACATAGGATACTTTTTATCCCGATATTCTCATGGGATCGAGACTACCGCGGGGCGCATAGTGATGTATTAGATCTTTTCAAAAGGATGAGCAGCCACAACTCCTGACTCTTGTAGGTATGTAACTAAATATTGCGATGATCATAATTATTCCAAACGATTGTTCATTGTTGTGTCGTATTTGGAGTTAGTACGCACGGCAAAACTTTACGCACTGAAATGATCAAGAACCATGCCTATCCAGTGCTATCACATCACCAGCCTACCAAAATGGCGGAGTAATAGCGTAACAAACATACAAAAAAAAACATACAGTTGAATTGAGAACCTCCTCCTTTTGGAAGTTTCTGTATTTTCGTTTTTTACCTTTGGTTCAGAAATTAATGTAATTTTTCACTATTTTGTGGTATTTTTTTGAGAAAAAGGTTTTTTGTATTCGACTGTTCAGCTGAAAGTTGATTTAGAACGAGTATTATTAAAGACATTTTCACCTTGTTTAATAAGCATACAACAAGGTAAATTACGAAAGAAAATTCTTCTATCGCTACTACGCTTTTCCAGGAATTCTTAACTGGCAACCACTTGCCACACAAGAAATAAAGTTCTTCTTTGGCAACCGGTTGCATAGAACGAAATTTATTTCTTTGTTGACAACTGGTTACGAAATTCAGTTGCCAAAGCGGCCGACAGGATCGTGAAAACACATCCAACCATAATCATGCGAAATATATACCTTATCAAAACTGCAGATTAAGCTCTCGTGATTAAACAAAGCCGTGACCCCAGACTATACTGCGTACACCCCACGTCAAAATGAAAGCGGTCACAGCCACAACCCGTAGGCGGATGATGAATGGGCCAATGATGTAACCTATCATGACTCACTAATAGTATAATTAGGTCCTCTAAACGATTCTAATGAGTACGAGTGTGGAGCCCATTCATGCGAGACAACTTGAAATTAAACGGTGTGCTGGTTGGTTTGAAAAAATGTGTTCACTTGTTGACCTCTGGCGTAGTGTAGTGACAGATTAATGAGGCTGATAATATGACTGTAGCTAGTACCTACAACTCACAGCTATAGTTCAGCATTTCAGCCTCGTGAATACATCAGCATCACCAATCCACCACGCTTGGCATACGTACAGACGCCAGCACATCAAGCTACCCGAAACTGTCAAATTTTCCCAATCAACTTTGAACCTTACATTTCAGCGATAAAGTTGAAAATCTATTAAATAAATTTGACAGATTGTAGTAGCTTGATGTGCTGGCGTCTGTACATTGATGTATTGATGGAAGATAGGTAGATACTGCTTACGCTATGAGCAATCCCATATGCCCCAATACTTCAAAAAGATTAGGAATAATCTGATTGTGAAGTTATCGGCACTAGGTACAGACGCCAGCACATCAAGCTACCCGAAACTGTCAAATTTTCCCAATCAACTTTAAACCTTATCATTTAGCAATAAAGTTGAAAATCTATTAAAGAAATTTGACAGATTGTAGTAGCTTGTGGTGCTGGCGTCTGTACCCTAAGCTGAGCATTTCATTATTTGATCGAATAATCGATAGGTACCTATTTGCAAAGGGATTTGGTCAACAATACATATTTGATGTGTGGTAGTACCTACTTTCTAAACATTGATTTTTTTTTTTTTTTCATTATCCAACACAGTTACAGTTTTATTTACGAGTTTATGTATTTAACATAACATAACATCACGCCTTGCTTCCCCGAAGGGTTGGGCACAGGTGTCCCTATAGCAGGTACACCCACATTTCGCCAGTTATGTTTTAGTTCCATGTAATAGAGGAAGTCACGATGCCTGTTGTTATTCCGGGTTGGGAGTGAAGAGGTGGCTATGTTATTTTTGGCTAAAATTACAGGGTAAAACCATCAGGTAGGTTATTTAGGTACCTATTAGCTACTTCAGAAAATTACTACTTGGTGACTTCAAAAATAGACCAAGAATATTATTATTCAAGAACAGTGCTCCAAAACTTAATGAATTGAACAAAACAGAGTTCCTATTCGAATCATCCACAATTCATTGAAAAACATTAGATAAATCTTCCACGTCAGTTTCTGTGTTTAGTTTACCAAAGGATCTATTGAACAAAAACCTTCCAACTCATAGGGCCTACATATTTTTTTAATTCGACAGTTAAACCATTATTTCAATATGTATTCATGTCACACGCATCCCCTCCCATATAACAATGGGTAGGTAGCGTACCATTTCGTCGCAGGAAACGACGTACGCGCATGTTTTTCAAAATGGCCGCTGGTACCTTCGAACACCGCCCAGGTAAGGCGTTATAAGTGCGTCTGGATGCTAAGGAGACAGCATACCATAAATAAAAAAGGATATCCTGGCTAGTTTCCGTTTGATAGTTTATATTTCTTAACGCGTATCCTGCGCGTGTTTCACATTAAGTTTTGTTGTTCTTCCTTCCGTGTGAAAGGTGACAAAACGATGTCGCTTGTCAGGTGCTTTTGTTCACTTTTTTAACATAAGCAGGTAGATTTTAGGACCAGCCTCTACTTGGAAAAAGTCTTTGCTTTGACCAGCAGTAGGTAGACTGCTAGATTCCAACTCCCAAGTGGATGTTGCGAGTTGTTTTGATGATACTATGGAAATTGAACAATAGAATCTTTTCTCAGTACGAGTAGGTACCTACCTACCGATTAATTCACAATCCTTAACTAACACGAAAGCGCACAGTTAAACCGAATAGGTATAAAACCAAACCTCTTTGAATCGTTACATCAAAGGAGGTTTAGACATTTATTATCTCGCTTCTAACCAGCAAGTGATTTAGATCGTGTTGTGTTTAGAATAACTACTCTTTGTTATAATAGAATACTCTTTTAAGTACCTACACCATAAATAATACAGATGTAGTTTTCCAAAAAAAGAGAAACTTGAAAAAGAAAATACTATGGTTTATTGTTTGGTTAGCTCAGCTGACAATAGAAATGTAAAAAAATCTAAGTACTACGAACTACTACTTATACAAGTGGTTGCAAGCGTTTAAAGCACGGTATCCAGGTTCAATCCAACGGCGCGGGAAGTCGGCCAAACTGTTATTAGGTTTTCATACTAAGTACGAATTTCTATAGCAGCCCGGTATCTCAAACCAAATATTTATTTGGTCTGAGCCCTACAAATTTTTGCCTGGTTGAGATTGACGGCAATAGGCTCGCCTCCGCATATGTGGGACTTCTCTGCAAACTGTACGTACCTACCCGCCCGTCTGCTAAACCCAGCAAGGAATTCAGGCCTGATGCTATGTTGTAAACTTATCGCTTCTGCTGCTCAACGCGGAAAATTTACCAGATTTGACAAAAGGCTTCTGAGTCTGTCACTATGAAGGTAAGGTAGTTCTACAAAGCATTGTGTGAATTGAGAACGCTATGATAAACCTACTGTTATCCAAAAACGACCTAAACCCTACTGTTATCGTGGAACGTTATCAGCTTTTGTTACAAAAAAAAATGGTCTTCCTGTATTAATAGAACTTTGTATAAAACGATAAAACCCAAAGCTACCGAATAAATAACAAAAAAAATCGTTGTTTGCTGACTGTATCCACCTGCAGGTTAGAGATAAAATTGTGTTTGCATTAAAACGAGATTTCCTAAGCTTATCTCTACGCTGTGAGTCATAACCAGCGTCATTGTAAAGGTAACTTGTTGGTACTGGGACATTTTTATTAATTGGCTAAACTGTGATCTATTTAATTAATCAACTAAAAATTCAAAAGCTGTTTTGACGAACGTGTCAGACTTAGAATATTCCAGCCTAATCACACTGTAGGTAGGAAAACGGATGGTGGTCTTGTAACTGATTGATTAAACAATATTTAACGTGGAATTTGATGAATAGAAACAGGTGTGTTCCAGTATTTATTATGAGTGGGTGTGATGATGTTTGGACTTCCTCTTATACGTGCAAGGTAGAATATTCATTCATATTGATTTATGAATGTAAACTCAACATGGTGCATTTTGTAAATCATTATTGTTTTCCGCAATACAGATAAAATGTATGACATTACACTTTGACTATGTCATAACTTTGACCCGATTCGACACCGCCTGCTGCGTAGGCGACGCGCTCGTATAAAAAAATATTTAAAAATCTGGCTCACACGTGGCGAACATCAGGAACGTTACAACCCTTTGAACATACGAAATTTTTCCTCAGGCATGTTCGTCTAACGACAAGTACCTACACAAAGTGTCTAATTAGTATTCATCTGGGCGCGTGTAGTCCTCATCGCGGTGGGGACGGGTTATTAGCCGGCGCCGCCTCCGCGCCCAGGCATATTGTTCCGAGTTCTGCCCACCGAGCGCCGCGCTCGCCCGGCAACGTTAATTCACTCTGTCAATATTTGAACTGCAATGCTGTATAGTCGACTTGGAGGCCAGAGGAAGCCAAGCCGGTGGCTGGGAAGGCAAGAAGTCGGCATAGCTGTTTGATGTTGGTATACGGCTGTGTCACTTCGAGCCAGCTCAATCCACCGGCGTTCTGCGATTACTGCGAATGAAGATTGAAGAATTGCGGACGCTCCCGTAACGAAGAGAAGAAAATTCGGATCGCTCCCGTAACGTTTTCGCCGGGAGAGGGCGCGTCTCTGACAGCTGTCATTGCGCGCTTTCTTCACGGGCGGGACGTGGGACGAAAATCTCTATTTTTATCACACACGACGATGTTCCCGTAGAGTGCGACCGGCTGTGTACTTGAGTGACGAAACGATACGAAAACACGACGACAGAATGGCGAACGAGGAGGTGTTGGGTCCGCGGAAGACGATGTTCGTACTTGTGATTGTTGTTGGATGTTTCGCTGTGTTGTGGCCTAGGATCCTGTCGCCGCTGGTCATGGGCCCCAGTCGGGAGCAGCTGAAGCCGAACAAGTTCGACCGGGAGGCAGGTAATGTCGGTATTTTTAACACAAGCTCAATGTCAATATCGCTGGACGCTGTGACGAAAGCGAGCGTTTTAGCTCACTATAATGATGATTATAATCTAATTATACGCCGGTTACGGCTGTTAAATTATCACTGTAACACGTTTGGTTACAGCTGATGTCATATTTCGGGTTATATAAATGTTTAAAACACATTTTAGGCGGGTGAAATCGTGCGATAAAGTGGGTATATTTGCAGTTCACAAGAACGAGGTATTGGTGTGCAAATACGTCGCGGTCCAGCTGTTGACTCTGCGCATTTAATATTTACGAAAGATCTGATTGGAATGTGGTACGGACATGTACACAAGAGTAATTATATAAAAGATTGCATATTCAATTATTTAGAGACATAATTTTCCATTACAATGAATATAGTTAAATTGTTTAAGTAACAAAATAGTTATGATCATTCACAATACAAGTGTATTGCCTAAAACCACATGTCTTATGTGTTTAGGTACTTAGTTTGGTAAAGAATGCCAGTAATATATTGTTTTTCTCATATCAGTAACACTAATTCAAACTTCCTTATGATAAGGAGTAAAAGCTACTGAGTAGGAGATAAAACTATGTGATAAGAACTAAACATAAAAGATAGTTTTCAACTTTACTCATTCATAGTAATTTATTTCTACTGCCAAAAAAATGCCAGTGTAAATAGGAATTTTAATAAAAAATTTCTAAGAGTACCAAGTAGACACAACCTTGAAAACCTAAATAGATAAACAAAATCAAAAGAAAACAAAGAAACATTTAATGTTTTAAACATTCAGATAAAATATTGCCTTATTTGCAATTTTAATGATGAAGAAAAAATATGTGACTATTGTTTTTTACAGTAAACCTACTTATTAAAATACCAGGAATTGATTAGTACCTAACAACAAATAATTGTTTTAACATTTAAATAACACAACAGGATAACAATGCTGCAATTAGTGTAATTGGATAAAAATATTAAGTTTGATAACGGCACTACTAAAGAATTTAATTTAAAATTAAGGGCAATTTGCTAAAATATTATAGCAATAATTATTTGTAACTATGCAGACATACCAATTGAAAAATATAGAACAACAATTTAGAAATAAACTACAACAGTAAATTATTTGATGCATTATTTCCTAATTCCAGGACTTTATTTAGTCCATTGTAAAAAACTTGACTGATTTATATTAATTGTCATAATATTTCTTCTAAATCCATTGACTGTTATTTCTTTAAAACTGATTTAGTAATTAAATTGCATTTTGTCCTTATGCATTTGAACTTTGACACAAAACTGCTTTCATCCGGAATGGCCTCATGAAGTCATGAATATGTACTTTTAAGTATGAACTTAAAAGTACAATTCATTTCATTCTCTTTCTTTAAAAACTTGCACCATAATATTTAATTCATAATAATTGAGATTACTTAATTAATGTTCAGTACGAATTCCAGATGTATGCAGTCAACCAATTGCTATTATGATTTTTATTTTGTGCTCGGTATTTTTCTAATATAACAATGTTCATCTAAGAAACATTGCCAAAAATATGTTCCCACTAATAATACCCAACAGGATGCTGCGAGGTACTATTCGAAACCGACATGGCTGTCCTGGAACTGATCAATGAAGTCTGCAGCTCAGCGGTCCAAGCTGATGGCAAGCTCAACCCTTATGCTGCAGCTCAATGTCGAAAAGCAGTCAATGAGACATGTGGGGTTGACTTAGCAGCGTTCTTGAAACGTAATGAGAATGTTGGGAAGACTTCTAAGATGTTGGCAGAGACGATAAAGAGTAGCAACAGCTCTTGCCTCAAAGAGCACTTTGGTGTGCCCGTCTGGAGTATTGGAGTCCACTTTTCACAGAATTCCTGGACACAGCAAGACAGTTAGTGGAATATTCTAGATTGTTCCAGAGTGTTCCATATTTGCTTGGCCCTTAGTTCGTTCAGTCTGATTAATTAATGGCGCCGCACGCTAAAATGCGTTGGTTTTGACAAAATAATATATTGTTATACTCTATTAAAGTGTTGAATCATAGATACGTTTTTTGATGACTACATGTAAAGAGATTTTGGCATTAGAAAATCAAATATCTCAGCCAAATACATCTGATCACCATTTCCTGATGAAATTCTATATCAATTGATAGTTCCCATGTTCTGAACTAGTGCCAAGCAAATAGTGTTAAAATGAGTTCTAACAGACACTAACAAGCATGGTGCTGTTTTGTGAATGAATACTAACAATTATTTTGCATTTAAGTTTAGGTATGACTAAAAACAACATTCTGTATTGGTCTTTTTCATGAACCATTTGATATTTATGTTAAGATAATGTATTTGTATGCATATTATTATATCCTGCTGTAGAAGTGTAGAACGTTTCTAGATCTACTTAAACTTAGTTTCCAGGTGTAATGGACAGCTGATTATCGATTCATAAGGTCGCATTTACACCAAAGTCCATCGGTGTCTTTAACAAACCATACGGATACGGATGTATATTTTCGTATTAATTCGCCAATTTGCTTTCCCCAAAATGGTGGACTTTATAAGAATAATTACCTAATTGGTTACAAAATATCTTTTTAAAATAATTATAATGAATGCTTACTGTTGCTAGATTAACTAACATGGTTATTTGAAGATTGGTCCCGAGACTAGGCAGCGCCTGTATCATGGGGGCGCAAGTTGCTTTATAATCTTACATTTTAAATTCGAGACACATTGTTGTTGCAGTTTAATTAGGGGCAGCTAAATATCTGTAAATTTACCTATAGTATTTCGTCTATTTATTAGCTGAAAAACGCCTACGCAATCGTAATTTCGTGATTGTTTCTCATTATGTAACTAGAGATCTTAACTCCTTGTTAATTAATTCGCGTGCATTCATCATGAGCCGCCTATAACGTCGAGTTTCTTTAACCTTAACCTAAAGAAGCGTACCTGCTTGCGTTGGTAGAAATGTTAGGAATAATCCTACGCCAACATAACACTACATACCTACGTTCCACTGTGCTACGCGCTCGTGTTGTCAGTATAGGACGATTTCCAACCTTGGAGTTATCAGCGGTGATCAAATAGCAGCCGGTCCTAATGTTCGTTAGGACCGGCTGCTATTTGATCACCGTTTCATCAGCTCGTTTATTCCCCTTTAAACATGTACCAGAACATCATCAAAGCCTTCGTTTCACACGAACGTGCTCCAAAATGCAAGTGATTTAGCAGTGTACATATTGTGCATACTTTTCAGGGTCTGATATGCAAGATAAATCATTTCACAATTGTTTTTTCGCCTACGCACAATATAGTATGTCCTCCACGCTTTCTCCCAAATCCAGCCAAGCTAGGTCCTTAGCTTTCAGATCCATTTTACCCCATCTATTACATCCATCGTTAAATCAATCTGGTTGATTTTAAAGGACTCGCTTTACTAGCGGTCTTCCGTATTCAAGGACCATTTTCTAATAAATTCTCAAAACCCAGACTCGCTTCGCAAGCTTTTGTATTTGATGACCTTTTTCTTTAACCACACTATCGAAACTCAAAGACCAAATAATAAAATATTTTTCAGTAAACACTCTACCATATTACCGAAGTACAGAAACCTATCGGGGTTACCAGTCACATGTGCATTACGTTGGAGCAGTTTACGTAGCAGAACTAAATATAGCTCCTGATCAGACCGTTGTTTTGCATCCTCACATCGGATTATGCAAGCCTAGTGTAAATATACGTCATGGCTTTGATAGTCGAAGGTGTAGGAAAAGAATACTTCTTTTATAGAAGCGAAACTCAAAATCATAGTCTCAGTTTTAACCTATATTTTCGGGGCGAAAGAATAACTCTGGATTTGTATCTGGATTGATAGGTGCAAAAGAACGAACGCGTTCAGTCATGTTATTACAAGTGTATAATACAACCAGTTTTACTTCTGTTCGAAACTTCGAAGTACTTAATAATTAATTATCCATTCCGGAGGTAAGGCAGGCTGAGATGAACTAACTTAAATATTTGTCAAAGACGATCTTTTGCTAGCAGTTAAGCATCTAGTACTATTCAATCCTATCCGTCCAGTTACTGTTTGTCTGCTAGGTTAATCCTAATTTTTAAAAACTAATTATAAGTATTGTAACTGTGAATTAGTCCCTAATTAAAATGTCACGCAGATCTTTCAGCACTAACACTGAAATTCTGACCTTAAATTGCATTAAAATTGTTAGTGTAAACTTGCAAATTATGATTGTATGACATTAAAATTATCAAGATTGGCCACCATTGCTAATGTTTAACGGTGGTACAAAGAATTCAGCACCACATGGTGGGTTTTATGGTTGTTTAAAGAAACGTTTTTCTTCCCACGACGCTTCTGTGATCGGTACAATTCTGAGTAATTACAACTGCCATTCTTGCTTCGCACTATGGAGTTTACATTATTTTGTTGCTTCATATATTTTCCTTGAGGAATCTGTTGAAATAGCCGTTATGTTTGAATTGCAGGAAACCTGATTATTTTTGGGTTATCATGATGAAGTCGTGTGTCAAGGTTAATTTGATAGTGTTACGGCAACGTGGTCCTATTAGCTGCAATTGCACGTCTAAAGTGTACCGAAGGGCCATCAAACTTTGCATGGTCTTGAATGTAAGGTACACTAACTCATCTTCTCCGCCAATGTGCTCAATTTTAACATAAATGTTGCTCGTGAGGTGTTGTCTCTTTGGTAAGTGTTAGACAGATTCTAGATTTTCAATTTAGGCTATTGCAGTAGCTGAAAATAAGTCCTTAGAAGCGCCACAGCAAATTAATTCTCCGCCTAGATTCTAGCAACAAAAGTAAAATTCATATTTTACTTATAATATTCTACTAACTTCGAAAATGGGACATCAACACGTAGATTTATCGACTCCGCATGAAGATTTCAACAATCATTTCGCTCGCAAATGTAAATACAAGACGTTAGCTTTCACAATGTGACATGGAGCGGCATTTCAAGTAATACTCGTTTAGTGGCCTCTACGACAAGAACAAAAGTTTTAACGTCACATTGTCACATTACTAAGGCCATATGAGTAACGGTGAGGCAGTCGTGGCTTCTTGTTAGAATAGGAAATTAGAACCATTCTGATTTGACGCCTCGGTATTGGTGTTTGGAGTCATCATTTGTACCTATTGACCTCAAAGTTGGTCTTTCTTTTTGATGAAATATTGGTCCTTTTGTCTTTACGCCTTTTGACCTTAATGAGTAATCATTTGCATTATTCCAACATATCTTTATAGCATGAAGTTTTGAAGTAACAGAAAGAGTTTTGTGTTTTGTAATGTTAATTACTTTGCATACTAAGTATTGTATGTATAGAATTTGAAGTTCTTCTTACTGATCAGACAGTTGTGCTGCTGGGTAGTTCATTGCGCCACTTCTTCCCAGCTAAAGCACTAGGAAGTGTTGAAGCGTTTTGGGGGACTAGAGAGCCAGTCCCCCAAAACGCCCCCAGAATCAGCACTTTTGAAACGTCAAAATAACATGAGTGTAATTTTGAAGTTTAAAAAATGCTGATTCTCAGCCAAGTTTGTATAAATAACTTTTGATTTGATTTGAGTTGAAATTACAAACCTGCTTTTGATCAATATTTGCTTTTGTATGATTTAAACCTGAACAAAAGATGATCAATAATACGCCTTCCGTACTTTGCACTAAGCCGTATGTTTCAGCGGTAAATTCGGTGCAATGCTCCCATTCCGGCCAGTTTTGGACAGAGCCAAAAATTACATTGTTGGCATTGTTAACAATGAAACCACCGGAAATAGCATATTAGGAAGAGTTTGTTCAAAGCATTTTTGTGTGTTCTATTTTATTTATATTTAGTTGGGCATTCTGAGTATGATAAAGGGTTTAACTGTGTACTAAGCGAAAGAGGAACTTTTATTCGTAAGGCTATTTTAAGAAGCACATAACTAACTTTGATGAGCCTGATTTTCAGATCTCCAAAGATGGATGTGCGTTGTAGAGATGAGTCATGTTGAAGGTATGCTTTTTTGCAGGTTACAATTATGGGCATTTAGGCAGCCGTATAGTTATCATTTATAATGAGAAGTGTAATTGACGTGAACGCTTTTCTACTGAAACATAAGCCAAATAAAACATTTAATTTGAAAGGTTTCATGTGGTTTCTATCAATAAGACTTAGAGATGTTTGAACGACATATTTTGGCAGAATCCGGTAACTAATTTACTTTGTAGATGTTGCGTGTAATTATGCGTCTACGCACCTTCACGCATGATAGTTGTGATGCCTGAAAGCTGTCAGTGAGCATGACTACGATTCCGTCATGACATGTAAAAACCGGACAGTGTTGTGCAGTAGTATGCAAATAAACAGGACTTCCGAAATTGAGCATGTTGATGCATGCTTGATTTCAGAATTTCTGTCTTCGACAGGTGGTTAATGAAGCTACGCGACTTACATTCTTGTTATTTTTTTCCTAGGACAGTTTGATGAATATGTGGATTTTTTTTTTACAACCAAGGTGATGTTAGTTACATCGCAATTCCAACCATATGCCTATCATGACATGTGCACGATCTAATGTTTGTTCAAGTTACATAATATGGCGCTAACACGACGATCTGGTTAGCGCCGCGGAACCTTGGAGTCCCATATGTTTTTTTTAAACAAATTAGGTAATGTTCCTATTGACGATCCGGGTCAAATTGATACACGTGCGTATGTAAACGCATGTTAGTTTAAAAATGTATAAAAAATCCTTTAGGTAATTTTTTATGGATATATAGAAGCAACGAAAGTTGAGACCCTCGATTAAAATAATTTTGCATTGTTTTAGATTAATTTGAAACCGAAATAAAAGATACTCCACATTGCTTTGTTAAATACATATAACAACCACATGTTTTAATTATTTTCCCTATGACTTCCTTTCCTTAATATGCTCCAACGGTAACTGTCCAAAAATGAAAATAGTGTGATGAAGTTTCAAAGGACCAGTTATTTCCTCTAACATAATATCTGAATGCCTACAAGCTGTACTTTTGACTTAGAGGGTATTTAGAAACAAAGTATTTGATACTGGTGATTCCCTAAGCGTTACACTTTAATAGGTCTTAGGACCAAAGGACCAAATTTTGCATAGGGAAAGAATTTCCCCTTTGAGTCAGACAAACAAAAATTCTATTGGGGTCACCATTGGAGTTTTGTTTCACCACAATATGGTGAAACCTACCTCAGGTTTCACCATATTGTGAAACAACAATGACAACTGAAAATGGAACTGAAGAATATTTCCATACTCTTAAAAATAGAAACACCTAATAAAACCACTGACCTAATGCTGTCAATCACGCGTCAACATACTGACTCACGCGCACCCTATGTGATGATTTGATGAATTAGGAAGTAGCTGGTTACTACAAATGGGCCATAATTAATCTCACGTTTTGTGTGAGTAGACAAAATATGATATAGTGGGTTTAATTGTTGAGGTTAAACAAATTCGAGAAAAAAAACTTGGTCGAAGGACGAATTCTGACATAGATTAATTATCAAAGTTTTAATTAATTAGAGATAAATTTGGCCCTGCCTACCTTTCCCAATTTTGTTAGCTAGAGGTTTTATCAAAATAACACTGTGCCATGGTCACGATTTCACGAGCATCTTCGATTGAGTCCGAATAAACGAGTCCATCTCTAAGAGGATTCTAAAATGCTTCCACATTTAGCTAATACTTGATACAGGCTAAATTTTATGTGTCACAGGTTCTATTATGGATCTATTTTGTACTTAGGTAATGTTTAGTCATCTATCATTAATCTATCGAGTAGTTAGCCGTGATTCACCGCATGGTTTGTGGGTTATGTAAATGACAATAATTATTTATCGATTTATTTTTGTAACAGTTTTAATTGATTGGTACTAACGTGTTAAGAGTTCTGCACATAATACACTTGCTGCTGGTGGTGACTACATGATTATTTTAAAGCACGATGTTTATAATCTTGATCTGTAAAACGTGTGCCTCTGCGAAGGCTATTTTGTTTGCACAGTCAGACCGCCAGGCAAGCAGACATTTATTATGTGAAGAAAGCTTTGTTTTGTGTGTTTAAATGTATTGAATGACCAATGTAGCTATCAATTATATAATAATTAACTTCAGTTTATCTATTTATGTGTGTTTCGTGTGATGTGATGAATAGTTATTAAATAAACATTATGTCAGCTTGTTAATGTCTTTATTTTACCCGCTCCATAATTGCGAACACACGATCAAACACAATCTGTTTAATTTTGACAGTTCAGCAACATTCATTGCGTTATTAATACGTTGTTGAGCAAACAAATTTTTCGAACATATAAAGCAATGGATTAGCAATATCCTTCAAAATGATTTAGATTATGATTGATCGTGTGTTAGGTACACAATTAGGGAGCAGGCCATAATCACCCCACAGATAGAGTAGACACCCACAGAATCTTAGATTAATTTAGGAGGCCAATTAAAATCAACCTACCTGCTGATTCAATCTCTCAATGAAACGACCATTCATTGAGTTAAGTATCACAATGACATTACGTTCTCTCCGGCATAAGTAGAGAAATTTAAATCAAGTGTCACAGTCGTGACCGGTGTTAAGCACTTAAAATATCCACCAGGCGTTAATATTGACTATCTACGCATTCAAAGTGAAGGTAGGTACTACTTATTTAAATTCAGTTCCGGACACTAAAATACCTTTGAAACTGGTAGGTCAAATAGTTCTACGGCCAGAGAAGATCCTAGCCGTAATAGGTCTTAATTAAAGGAGATTTTGTGGATGCCAAAACTTCCACATAGTAATATCAGTAATACCGAAAGGACGGTGATACTTGATTGCTGAAAAATTTCAGGATGAAAGGACCAGTTGGACCTGCCTGGCAAAAACCGTTTCATATTAAGCAGATGGTGCACTAAGCATGCTTGCTTGCACCCATCTTGTGTAATCAACTGTTAGCCAATCCGACGACCATTACCGGTCTGTATTAGCCAATCAGACGTGACTACGGCACATCACGGTTGCCGCAACATGTCTGCCTTGTGTCATCTATGGACCGCTTTCATTGTAATCAAACACAATAATACTGACTGCGTTGGGCATCCAATACCTAATTTAAATTAATAATATTGCTATCTTGTAGGTACTTGCAAACGAGGCGTTTATTTATTTAACCATTTAATTTATGCACACACATATACAGACCTAAATTTAAAAAAATGCGTTAAAAAGGTTGAACTTAAACATCTAAATAGTTAACGATACCCTTGGCCTGAAAACACGCAATATTTTAACGCTTTGATAAATACAGCTCTTAGATTTTCAATTCGTCTCAATTTGGCTGTAAGTAAAAGATAGCAACATCTCTAACGTTTTTGTCGTAAACTAACCTGCACTGCAAACATAGCACAGTACTAATCTGGTCCTTATTCCTCAGCTATCAAACAAGAGCGTCCTTTGATCCGCGGCGCGGGACCACATCCCGCTCTCCGCGAGAGAGGACGGGCGATACCTGCTGGAGCTGCTCCTACTCCTACGAAGAACACAGTGGCCATGCCCCCCCACGTCAGGGTACGAACCTCTCCGCTATCCGTGTACTATGAACTGGAGATCAAGGTCAGTTGAGGGGGGAGAATGCTTGTGAGGCTTTGCAAGGTAGGTCGGGAGTTCCTGGTGGTTTGTTGCAGTACCAGATCGTGACTTATTCTTTCAAGAAATATAAATAGTTTATGGTAAATACATATAATATATAATTACTTGTGGAGAGTGGGGATTATGAATTAACGGACGGAATTTAATGTTTCATGTTTTTTAGAATTCGGAGTCATTCACGTTTATCCCTTAGAAAAGAAGAGACTTGAAAAACATAAGTTGCGTATCGATGAAGGGTGGGCGTTTTGGGGGACTGTCTTATGTAATTTTGACATTCGAAAGTGCTGATTCTCAGCCTAGTTTGAATAAATGACTTTTGAATTTGAATTTGATGTAGCTTAAATTACAAAACGAAACTTCTGGGAAAGCAACATTCTAAAATCATCGGGAACTGTCGTTACATGTACTAATAGTAGAGACAAGCTTCGCCTGTGGTCGGCACATCTAATACTGGTGAGTATGCCTAGATTAGCGCCATAACAATATGTAAGCTTTATGAGCTTCATAGCACTGTTAATTAGCTTTAAGATAGATCTGTTTATTAACTAGGACATAGCAATGGTGGTGTTAATGTGCCATCAGACGTACAGTCGACCGTACATCGCTGGTAGCAATTGGGACCTTGAACGTGCATAGTGTAGTATGCAGTTTCAATAGAACAAAAGGCCTGATTGTACTGATTTTGTTCCTAGTGACGTGTGAGCTATGTACAATACGGCCAATATAACTTGGCAGTTCCGAACTTCGCGCAGATACATTTTTTAGGAACCAAATGGTGACACGAGGCGAGTGTCAGTGAGAGAACATACGCGAAAGTTCGTAGTGCCTAAGTTCAGACCTGCCAAGTTACATCGGCAGTATTGTACTTATGGGTTGTCTAAAAGCCGGGAAACGGACACTTTCCACTTATCTACTTGGAACTACGTCCAGCTGTGGTCATTTTTCGGCTGATATGATGTTGATAACATCATAATAGGATATTTCACAAGTCTTAAACTCCTGGGAAAAATGTTCTACTCTAGGTTCACATAAATTAATGGTCTATTAACATTTATCGTGTTGCCAAAAGGCTGTCTTAATTCCATTTCATGTTTCATAACGAAGGTCAAACAAACGCCATGGAACGTTATAAAAGTAAACAAGATTAAACGTTTGTTGTCCTAGTTTTACTATTAGTTTGTGTTCACTCGTAGTTTCTTTCGATGTTTGGTACAAGTTCATCGTTCTCGACATCGTTTCCAGCGTTGACAATTGAAATGTAACTTTAATCTCGTATCTGTACGAGCTATTTATTACTCATGGCGTTCTAAAATATCTAGTCAGTAAAATTAGTAATGATATTCACGACCTAAGTTGCGACGGTCGTCCATACGACGATATGAGTGATATTCAAAGTTTTAATTAGGACTGCACTAAAAGCAGTATTAAGTCGCTTTTTAAGATAGCCACAGTTGGATGATTGAAAAACGCCGAAAACTACATAAATGCCTGATAGAAACGATGGTAGCTGTTATTCGCGATCCGCCTCATCTGCTTAGCCTTTTTCCAACTATGTTGGGGTCGGCTTCTAGTCTTAACCGGATGCAGATGAATACCAGTATTTTACATGGAGCGACTGCATAAATCTAACCTCCACAACCCCAGTAACTGATACCTCTTCGTAAGACTGGTTGTCAGATTTTCGGGCTTCTGAGTAGGTACCCGTAACGACTGTTAAAGATCTACAAATGACAGCCAGGACCAAGGGCTTTACGTGCTTTCGATGCACGGAGGGGTTTCCATATCACCTATCCACGGACCGACCTCTGCAAGTGTAGCTGATTACTTTAGTACCTTCGATCGACCAGTGCGGCTGTTATTATTTAGCCACGAGCCCCTCGATCTGCGATCCGCCTATCGTTTAGTAATTAAACGGTAATTGCGGATAGAAAGACCGCCAGTGAATTTACAAGAATGATGTCATCGTTATTATTTTCGGTGCTCATGGCTTCGGGCGGCACACATGTTGGTAACACCATCATCTATCGAATATACTTTAATATTCTTGGTCTAATTAAAATGATGATGGAGCTAATAGTAACAGCCTGAGCCAAAATAGCTTCATTGCGTGAGAAATTGTTGGATGGACTTAATATAGTGTATATGGCATGTTGGTGCCACTATAGACCAGCCTTTGCCATCTTAGGCCAACTCCCAAAGGATTAAAAGACGATTAATCTGATCGGACTTTGATTTATGGACTATGTCTCTTGAAGAGAAAACAATGTCATCCACAGTTAAACAATTACTTGGCACACAGTCAAACTGTTTATAAACATGGGAGAGTTAAAAGCATGCCTATTAATGTTATAATTAGGACATTAATTATTATTGATTAAAGATCAAGCTTTGGCTCCTGAAACTAGGTCCTTGAGGTCATAACTCCCAAAACTGAAAGGACCAGAAGGTTTATCATAGGAATGGAGATGGAAAGAGGTCAGGGGGCCTACCACCAGCTCATAAACAGTATTATTTTAATATTACTTCACTGGGATAAAGAAATGGAGCTATACGACCTGTAGAGCTTCATCTCTTTCCCACACTGAAGTAATATTAAAAGAATACTGCTTTATGAGCTGGTGGTAGGCCCCCTGATAGTAATGCTAATTATCCGGAAGATACTGGCGCCAAAGAGTTACTTGCAATCGGAAAGAAAACATCTTTGGACGCCACGACTACTGCCAACTATCAATGCTATGTGCCCCGGAATGTCAATGCGAGTCAGTCAAGGTCGGTTGCGGCCGTCAGCTCTTGAAGTATCACAGGGACAGGGACACTGAATGTTTGTCATCTGTTCAATCTATGTAGTTGTAGTATGTTCCCTAAAAGTTGCTTCGAAGGTAATATGTGGAAGCATTCTCTTTCCTCAAAGACGCGAAATTTGATTGTTAAGGTTAGGTTAGTTACCTAACCTTACCAATCAATATTCACATGTAAACTAATGATCTTATGGACTATATCGATAAAGCTATTAATGATTTGAGATTTCTTGAGTTTATTTATAATCAAATAGTGACCCTATTTGCGTATCAATACACTCTAGAAATCATAGAACATACAGTGATTATTTAATTGAAAAGTTTGACATACAAAACTAAGTAAACTATGATGGTGACGCAAATAGAGATGATGTTTATCTTGCAAATATTTGTCATAAAATTATGAAAGACGATGCCGCCTGAGAAATTAAAGTAATTGAATTTGGATTAGATCGAAGCTTCCAATATCCATGCAATAATTATAATGGATGAGTTGCACACGGCTCGGGAACGTTCGCTGTGGCAATTTATCGAAGTGGCCTACTTTTAAAAGTGCTATTTTTTTAAATTATGGCTGGTTTTATGATTAAAAAAAACCGGCCAAGTGCGTGTCGGACCACGCACAATGACTTAACTTTGTAGAAAAAAAATATGTTAAATTGCAAAGTTAAGTTGGTCGATTAATACACGTTAACTTGTAGAGCCTACTTAGCTGTGATAGTTTTCCTTTTAATTTCGTTATATAAACTACTGCTGTGATTTTTTTCACACATCCAAAACCAACCATTTAGTTGGCAGGGGGGGACACTTGACTCTAACAAAAATTAGCACTTTAAAGCTTAATCGACCTTGAATCCAAAAATGGCTTTCACAAACTCACAATGTTTTTAAAGGACCTTTCCAATGATACCCCACACTATGGGATAAAAAAAAAAAACATCACCACTTTACGTGTAGGAGAGGGACCCTAAAAAAAATGTTTTTCATAATTTTGTTTTACCACTTTGTCGGCGTAATTAATATGTATGCCAAATTACAGCTTTCTAGTACCAAGGGTCTCGGGGCTAGACCGCGGACAGACAGACGGACATGACGAAACTATAAGGGTTCCTTGTTTACTACGGAACCCTAAAAACCTTATTGAAATAAGAGACAATGTAAATATTTGGAACAATAACGCTACAAGTCAAGAGGTGAATGCTAACATTCTAAAATCGAACACAGATCAACGCGAGCAGTTCCAGCGAGAAAACCATTTGAAGATTCCACTTCAAAGAGAATTGGGAGCAAGACAGTAAAACATCAATTATCACTAAACCGCCAAGAAATACAATTACCCTTGAAACTGGTCTAGTTTATTTACTAGTTAGCAACAACTTTGACAAAGAGGCCAACGTTCACAGTTACCAAGTTCTGAACAAAATATCTTTGAAAAACCAACATTTGCATGATAGTGAGACGAAAATTTAAGTTTTTTTGTTTGAAAAATAAAAGGCTTTGAATATGGACGAGTAGACGTTTGTAGACGAGTTAATTATGATAAACAATTTGCGTCAATGGCTGGCGTGGAACAAAATGTGGGTTGTTGTGAATCAGTTTGGATTCTGCGTATAATTTACATTTCTTGTAAACGTTTTTCTAATTTTGTTGTACTTTGGATGAAAGGAATATGGAGATTATATACCTAGTGGGCTTGGATGGAAACAGCTCTATGAGTTGTTTTCTGTTAGTGTGTGGTGAATTTACAGCTTGGAGGTAATGAATATAATCGTTTGTTATTTACATCAGTTCCTTTCCAGGCTCTTGCTCCTATTGTAGATGAATGTATATCTGACTAACTCATTTTAGTTAGTTAGATGTACATTCATCTACGTCACCTTTTCCGGTTGGTCCTTCTGTCCTCCAGCAGACAGAAGAATTAAAAGTGTTGAAATCCAGTAATAAAATTTCTGAACAATAAAAAACTGCCTCTGCCAACTTCATTGGTAGATCATTGATCTACAGTATTTATTTAGCCAATGACTTAACATAATTTCGTCACACTTCTAATTGAAGAGCCTCTCAATCTACTTTAAACAGGCTGTACACAAGCTCGTTCTCAGAACTAGGTAGATAAACAAATGTGTGGCTGGCATTGGTCGGGGCGACCCACAAACGCGGCCTAGACACAGTGCGCAGAAATAACCCGCAGTGACACTCCCGCGCATATACGCGCATCTCCGACGGCGGGCGTCGCCACGGTAATGCTATGATTTATGGACTTTCTTTTAAGCTACTGTCGTATGAATACATGTGTAGGATTTTGTAGGTATAGCAAGAAATGTGTTTGAAATAAAGTGGTTGAAAAGCAAATTGGTTACAATAAGTTTTTTTTATCTACCAGTTTCTACTCTAAATAACTTGAATGTTTTCAATCCTACTAATCTCAATGCAGGCAATGTTCTTACTGATTTTCTTTCGTCAAATACTTTGTGTATTTACATTTTCTTAAAATAAAATCATGTTTACTTCTGCATCTAACCATACTTGTAACTTTCCTATGTTTGGTCATTTGATAAGGTTTTATTTAGACTTCTTGTACCTATATCCACAAAGACGATGACAGACCTCGTAATACATAGTAGAAGGCCTTACATTTTTAAGGTAGCCAACCCATATTGATACGGCAGGGGACATCAAACAATTTATCAATATTGGGCTCGGCTCGTAAGACAATAATCTCGTTTAGAGGCCGCCTACACTTACTTACGTGTACCAACATTGACCATAGATTAATGGGCAGACGCGTTTATCTTTATGAATAATTTTATTCAAAGGCCGAGCCTTTAACAAGCTCGAAATATCAAGAACACTAGACGGATAGAGGGTATTTGTACAGGGACCGGTCTGTAATACCATGCCTCGACATAGGACCACAGCCTTCAGAGGATGTTTTAAGTATGCCGCTTCTCGCTGCTGGAATGATTTACCACCTCCCATAAGATCCCTGAAAACAAAACAAAATTTCAAGTTACACCTGAAAAAATACTTATTAGAAGAACAAAAACATGAGCAACAAATATCTTATAAATAAACACTCACGTAAGGTTTATCATCTATGGGCAAGGTGTATTAACGTCCCAGCGACTCGAGGCGACGGATGCGTCAACGAAAAACTTAAAATAATTGCGTATTTTTTATTTATTTTTTATGCACGCACGGTAATGCCTGCGGATATTTTTTTGTGTTATTTAATCATATCGATACCGGAAATTTCAATTGTCGTAAAGGACAGGGAATACAATGTCCTTTACGACAATTGAAATTTCCAATGTCGATATAATTGGTTGTAAAGTAGCATTATATTCTAAGTACTATTTGTTTTATTTTATTTTGTTATCTATTTTTATTTAATTCATTATACCTAACTTGGTTTCCGTACGACTTTTTCGGGTGACCACTGAAAATCAGCGCTGTGCTGTGGGTCCCCATAGCACAGCATCTTGATGAGTGGAAGCCTTCTTGTCACAGTCATGACGTGCCAGCAGCTGCCGCATATTTCTGTTTTGTGCTCGTGATAATATTTAAATCTATTGTTTTATTTTATTATTCTTTTCTTTTATGCACGTGTTTCTGTGACAATTAAACTTATTTTTCTTTCTTTCTTTTTCTTTACTAATACCCATTTCTAACGCATTTGAAGAGTATGGGTGCCAGGCACAATAGACATTTCATGCAGTATGTATTGTAAATGTCCTTAGGTGGCCGTGAGAACTTCTCTTCACCAACTTATCGTGGTCGCTGAGCCGTAAGGTTATTTGGTAACCAAAAATGGACTCGGTGGTCTAAAAGTAAGCAAGTATTTGTTCCCAAGTTTCAATTCCTCTCACGTTACCGGTGATAGGAAGATGTACGGTGGTGTTAACTCAGACCCGGACATGTATGAATGCAATTCCATTTATGACCACATTCAAACAATGAAGGTTCGTGCTGAGGCATATAAATGAAATGTTCTAAACCCACTTTATTGCCCTAGGCAGACGGCGCCGTATTCTATTACGATAGCTTTCACTCAGGTGATTGAAATATGAATTGAACTTCCCTTAAGGGTTTGGCAGAAGCGTTCAAATAAACATTGACAGTGCTGAGTGTACCTAATGTTGTGTGAACAAGTTCGTATATTGACACAAAATGGGCGTGATTCCAAATTCCAGCGTCATGCTTATAACTGTAATTTAGCCTGATTTAGAAATTCTATCGAAAAGTTGTCATTGCCAGTGAAAATCTAAAATGATTTACTCATAATAACTATTTATGTCATACAGTTCATACAGATAAACCCTTCTAAATTATTTTGAGGTAAAGGTCAGTAAAAACTGCCCATAGAAATTGTTGGTCCTTTTTCTGTTAGAGCTGCAGACTTATTAATTAGCTGTGTCCTCATTACTTGTCAAAACTAGTGATGTGCCGGATATCCGTATCCGTGGATATCCGAGGGAGAAAAAGATCTGCATCCGTATCCGTTACTTTTTGGGGGATCTTGAACGGATCTTTTATATTAATACATTTCATTACATCTATGACATTTTAAAGATATGTAGCAATGAAATACTGTTAACTTCATGAAATCCAAATTAGTAAAAAAAAAAACATGTAGGTATTATAATTCAAGTAGAGTAAGTACCTTTGTAGTGAGATCAAACCTCTAATATTTGTGCTATGCTAATTGAAATAATTATGTGAGTTAACACAGCAATTAAAACTATGTTGTTTTCAAGAACTTAAAAAAATATACGTCATAATTAATATTGAGTAATGGTAAATTGTATTTCAAAAAGAGTAACTTGGCAGCTTTGTCTCCCAAAAGTCGGTTACGATGAGGATCATAAATAATTCCTGCTGAACCTGAAGAAAGTTGAGATCCGTATCCGTATTCGCGGATCTAGACCCTTATGATCCGTATCCGTATCCGCGGATCACATTTTTTAAAGATCCGGCACTTCACTAGTCAAAAAATATAAGTACGTTTGTCAGTAAATTAGCTGAACAGCTGACGATCACAGGCGTGTCAGACAATCTCGCTGCCTCCGAGGTCGCCTACATGCGTCCCAAACATTTGAGCATAGATTAAATAATTCTGCAGATGGGTACTGCTTGTTCCTAAACTATTTGATGAAAATGTAAACAATTGGATCTGAAAACATAGGTACCTGTGGGATCCCAATTTGTAGTGCAGCAACAATAATTGTTGGAAAATATTGTGAAATATAAAGTTGAAACTTTCTAAATACAGATAAATGTGTTACTAATTCCCTTTAGTGAGATTGCGTAAGAATTCAACTTGAATAGAGTTTGCTTACACTCGCATAAGATACTTTTGGATCAGATCGTTGGTGCATACATGCTATACCTACATATTGAAGGCTATAAGACAAGGGGAACACCAAAAGAAACGATGGATGGATTATGTGTTGATGATACGGCTAAAACGGGATGTCTATTGAGATGAGAAATGTATATAGCTTTATGTAAGCGGGCACGCCCTTTATGCCTGGAGGCTTTTATTTAGATATTTAGTTCTGTTTACGTTTAGTTTTTATTTTTTATTTCTGCTTGAGTATAGTTCTCGATGTTTTTGGTTGGTATATTGGCGTGTGCTAGCTGACATATGGCCAATAATTTATCATTTAAATTATGTTTTGTGTTGCGTAATGTAAATTATTTGGCTTTCTATTATATATAATCATTTTTTTCTAACTTGAACAGACAGCTGTGCTGCTGGAGAGTTTGTTGCGCCACTTCTTCTTCCCAGCGAAAGGCACTAGGAAGTGGTGAAGGGTGGGCGTTTTGGGGGACTGTCTTATGTAATTTTGACGTTCGAAAAGTGCTGATTCTCAGCATAATTTGAATAAATGACTTTTGAATTTTGAATAGAAGAAGGTATGTTACACCGACCGATCCCTAATCAATTAGGATAAGGGGAGGAGGATGATGGGCAGGTGCGCCCAGGGTTATCACTTGGTAGGTCCTCATAGAATGATGGTATTGGCTTGGATAACTTGAGTGAATGTGATAACTTAAAAGGCCTGCGAACACGGCTCGCAACTACAAATCGAGATGTTTGCAAAATTAAATTCCAAGCACGTCACGCTAGTGTGAGTGCCTGTCGGAGTGATAAACACCCACAGTGAGCAATACTACCACGCACACATTAACAATTATTATTGCTTGAGGAAATAGCACTACTAGCTTTCAAAAATTTATGATAAATTTGGATGTGTTCCGTAATACCAAAAATGATGAATGAAAACTTAATATTTTTCCATTTTTTTTTTCGATAATTTGTAACTTGATAATTTAAGCTATGCTTCTGCAGAAATATTATTATAAATATTGTTGTTTATAATACAGAAAAAACAATATGAAGACAAGTCATTTACGCTGTAAAAATGTGCGAAATTAAATTCGTTTAAACTTCATATTTGAAAAGTTTTTTTGAAAAAAAAAGATGTAGGAGCCTAGATAAACACTGTCTAAATCCGAATAACAACATAATATGGTGGAAATAAACCCAAATTGCAAATGATTTAGGTAGGTATTACGTTTGTATGGACAATTCATGCATCGCCGCGTTCTTAATGGATCGCTGAAATGTGGACAGTAAATTTTTGGTTTGAGTTCGCGTTACACAAACATAGGGGTGTACTGTTTAAACTTCCTCCCTTATTTATTTATATGCCCGGATGGAATTTTAATTAGTTGTGTCTAAAGAATAGGCATTAAAGAATACAAACTCCCATCAACTTGATCTATGAACCAAAAAGATGTTGTCTCTAAGAGGTCGCAAGCGCATGTAGGACGTTTTCCCTTTCTAAGTGCATCTATATTATATCCAAATGTGTGCTTTAAATCATGTTCACCATCAAACAGAGTGGGAATGGCATTGAACCCACGTCACGTTAAATTATTGCTTAATTTTAATTCAATCTCAAACAGCTTTCGTGAGAATCTTTATAAAATAATTATGATCTATCGAATAGATCAGCATCCGTTTGAACTACCCACATAAAAGTCTATCGTCTGTCAATATTCTTTTTCGTAGAAAATGTGCTAAACTTAGAAGTCAAGATCATGTCTGTTAGACATGGGCTTTATTTAAAACGTTGCTTAAAATTAAGTAGCGACTGTTAACCATACATTTTTGACGTTTGAACGTCAGTTTTTATATAAACCCCTATTTAGTTAAATGTATGACTGAAAACTTAGAAATCTAATGCATTATCTCAAGAAAGAATAGAAAAACCGGCCAAGTGCGTGTCAGACCACGGACAATGAAGGGTTCCGTAGTTGGGATGAACTTGTCCCAAATACAGACTTAACACTGTAGTTGAAAAACACGTTCTCCCATACATTCCAACTGCAAATGTAAGTTTGTAGTCACAATATTGAGAGATTTATTATGTTATTTTAAGACCATAGACTTCTTAAAGGTCTTCCTGTAATCTATGGGTAAAAAACCGTTATCTGTATTTTTTTTTAAATTTTAATCTCAGTAATTTCGAAGATAATGGGGTAATGGTAATTTTTCATCTATTTTCTAAAATATCTTTAAATGTGTTTATTTTAAAATTATGGAATAAATATATTTGAGATCCTCGCAACAAGTCATTTCATTTGATATGTCACTCGGTAAAGTTTGCAAAACGTTTTTTTTAATTTTCTTTTTTGCCCCCAAAAGTGACGCCCATATTCAAAATTCATTTATTTACGTTACACGTCGGTGTTTGGGTCACAGAAATACATATGTGTACCAAACTTCAACTTAATCGGTCCATTAGATTCGGAGCAAATTGGCTGTGACAGACGGACAGACAGACAGACACGAGTGATCCTGTAAGGGTTCCGTTTTTTCCTTTTGAGGTACGGAACTAAAAATATTGAAAAGAATTTGTACACAAACAGAGTTCAATTTTCTTTCGTTCATTCATTTATAATTATTTAAACTTTACAAAAAAAAAAAAAAAATACTCATCTTAATGTCAAGTTTACTAAAATTATGTATTTATCACTCGTAATTTTTTATCGCTCACCGCCATAACATGCGACATGAATCTATAAAATGATGAACATCATTTTACCACCGGAATGTAATCATAAAACCTATTTTCATAGCGTAATGAAAATATCCTCCAAAATTACGGAAATCTAAGCAGTATTAGCAACACGGGATATTTTGAAGATAGTTAAAACTTTAGGGCGGGCGCACAGATGCAGCAAAACAATCGTCGGATAGAGAAATAAGCTAAGGGACGGTAGTGCTTTAGTTTATACGCTGTTATGAGAATAATTTTGTCGGTTTTATGAATTTTGATGTCGCCGAAATGCACGCAAGCTCTGTAAGCTCTATTAAAATATTTTTGAAGATAACTTTACCCCCTCATTCTGGGACAGTCGAGCAAAGAAGAATCTTTGAGACCGTATTCTTGGCGGCAGCGGGCAGCGGGGTGGCGGTTTTATTTTATTTTAAAATCGCCTGGTAATCAAGTATGTCAAAAAGTCATAAATAAATAGTTACATCACCGTGTGCAAGTATATTCTGGTTATTCTCTCGTTTCCGGAGATGTAAGCATGAGCTCCATACATATTTTATTGCAAAAAAAAATAATACGGTCTACCAGATTGTTTCCTATCATATATTTATGCATGATATTGGCTATTAGAAGCCATTTCAAGCAAAAAACCGACACTTTAAATTTAAGCTCCAATGTCTTCGAGAGCCTTTTTTCGATCCGCTGTCCTCTGCCGCCGAGAATACGGCCTCAGGGCCTGAAAATGGTTAGGTAAAACAGAATTTTGATATTTTGGTCCTTTGGTTCACAAAACAAACATACCTCACTCAAGAGTAAACAACCAATCGGAATTCCTTGCCACAACGCATTAGCCGATACGTCCGTCACAGAAAAATCGCAAACACACAGATTGTCTAAAAGCCAGTAAATACAGGAAACCATTACGGCGCGTCGTAAACGAGAGCGGACAGTACACATTTGATTCGATCCGCAGTTCGTCAGTATCGTCTCCAGACGTTCAAACGATAATCGTGTCATTTATTTATAATTGAAGCTGTTTTCGATTTGTTTTTTTTTTTGCTAAGATTGCTGATATAACAGTTTATTTGAAGTTTTAAGTGGAAAAGTGATTGAAATTTGTGGAAAATGCAGGATTTTCGGCCCAAGCAGGTATTGTTTAAAAAAAAATCGAAATCAGTGGTAAATTATTTCTGGAAGTAATTCCGATTCTGGTTATTAATCTGTTAATTATTCAGTATTCAGGAATAGATTTGTGTCTATTTTAACGTATGTTAGTGTCAGGCAGGATTTTCTGATGCCCTGAAGTGTCAATTCAGATTTGGGTCATCGTGCTCCAATAAACTTCTAGGAATAACATTGATTGGCGTTGATGTGGATATTAGAATTATTGTGGTATATGAAATACCAGGAATATTAGTACCATCGCGGTAAACCATAACTAACCACCATAAGGACTATTCTTGCTTGCAGCGCTCGGCCGCTATAGAACCGGGGCGTTAACAGATGTGGTCATCGTGTGCACGGGATTTTGTTTTCAAAGTGGTTAGTTATGGGTTTCCGCGATGGTACCTACCACTCAATCAAACACAACCGAAAGATAATGGTCATTTAAGGTCTATATTATTACAAACGTCACGCATCAGTCAGTAAAAAAATATGATGATATGAAGGTTGGAAACGTTGAACTACCCCTAAAAACTTAAAAAAATATACATTTTGTAGACAGTCACAACATTAATTTGATAAATAGACACTTTATTATACACAGAAAGAAAGAACATGAGGAAAAAACATACATTAGAATGAATGTTAAATTTTGTAGAAGAAAAAAGTCAGTGCTAGCTATGTATTTCATATTTTGGGACATCTATTTCTGTTGGTGCTATCATCTATACTATACAATAACAAGAATATTTTTGCATCACGATAAATTGACGTGCACATGGTGAAAGTGAAATTGTATCAATTAGTTTGTTAATAAGGTTTTTGAGCTGCCATTGTTGCCAATTGGCCTTTGGTCAAAACTTGTTGCTGTCATTGTTAACCAAATGCTTTATTAAAATCTTACTAACGGTGTTAAATTTACTAACAACAAGATTATTTTATTAATTGCTGTATGTTTTGTCGTAATGTACGCTGATGATCCGTTTGGTCCTTACGTCCAAAATGCGGTGAAAAGCGACTAAATATTAACTGATGTGAAACGTATTTAAAATAATCTTTTAGCATCATATTTCGAAAATGGTTTGAAACCAAGGACTACTGAATGAAGAATATTTACCAACTAAACGGTGTCTTTGTTTTATGCACCGAATATTTGAGTCCGTGTTTTCTAGTTTATGACTGCATTGCTATCATAACACCCTTTCAGAGTCCAAGTGATGCCAAAATACTTATGCATTCAAATCCTTCGAAAAACAACCATACAGATCTGGTTTTACATTCACTACAATTAACTGATAACAAGATCACCTGGCAAACGCAAAAACTGTAAAGACACTTGTTTTCCAAAGGACTAGTTTTCACTTTCACATTTGAAGTAAGATTAGTCATTTAAATAAACCTTTTTTACAGTCAGTTCAATCGATTTTGACTTCTATTGCGTTGGTGGCTTGACAAATGGTTTGTATTGTAACCACTTTTTTGCTTTTTATGTCATCCTAATGCCTACGGTATAGAAGTAAAAATCGGCTGAACGGACTGTAAAAAAGGTTTGTTTAAATGTCTAATCTTATTTCAAATGGAGTATAGCTTAACACGTGATTTAAAGTGGTATCGCACACTTATAGGGTAGGGACGTAATAAAATACAATAGACGTGGATATATTTAGTAACTTGTTCCCCTTAGCTATTTGTCAGGAGCCATAAAAAACTCCTGAAAGAAATCGACGTGTTTCACCTCTCAACGAGGCATCCTTAGGATGACGATGGACTTGTTGCGAACTCGAACACGGCATGTTGCCACACCGAGCGCTGAGTGCAGACTGAGCCTTATCGCCCGTGAAAGCCGCTTATATAGTGTCGCCGTTATCAGTGCGACCGTTATCAGTGCGATAAGGGGCGAACAATCGCAGCAAAGGTGACCTTGGCATACTCGTATTTAATTCAGGGACGTAATAGGTAAACACCAAAGAATTTAAAAACTCAGGACAGTAGTGACATACCCAGAAGGCGTCGCGACAGACCCAGTAGAAGATGGCGGGAGGAACTGGACAAAATAAACGTCCTGTGGTCTACATTAGCCCTGGATCGTAAATGCTGGAAATCATGTGAGAGGCCTTTACCCAGCAGTGGGATGATACAGGCTAACAGTATTATATCACCAATTTGTATAAGATTTTTCCCAAAAAGTTAATCATCTTTCTCCCATTCTAGCCCCCGCCGATCCCCGGCATGCGCCCCCCGCTCGGCTCCCCCGGCGGTCCCGTGCCGACGCCCAAGTCTTCCATGGGTTTCGTGATGCCGATCTACACCATTTGCATCATCGTCTTCTTCGTATACACCCTTAGCAAGGTATGTAACAGCAATATTATATTTTGCAGAATCATCAGTAGATAATCCGGTTTCCAAATGGAGCCAGCGAAATTTAAATTGCTCTGCAGAAAATTTCGCGGACTGCAATGTAATCAGCTTAACATTACTTAAAATTTTCAATTCAGTGACCGGGGCATAAGTAAGGAGATTCTTTAAGATTAGCTTTGAGGAAGTTAAATACTAGGTGCTGAAAATAGACAGTGTTATTTCCTTAGAAGCTTAGGAAAAATAATAATTTGAAACAGATATACGTCAAAAATCTCCTCCACCAAAGTAGAAGAGTTCCTCCATAAACCATAGCCTACAGCAGTTCACCACGGGACATCTTCTCAATACTCAATAATATTTATTGCATTCCACAATGTGAAGTTCGGTGGTATATTTTACAAAGACGTTATTATTGTGGTTCCTATCGGGCACAGCAAAGTAGGAGACGGGAAGAGGGCACAAACGCTGAGCTCGAGACTGAGCCACTCTCATCCACCAACAATCACAGACATTTCGAAGATCATCCCCAAGCCTACACCAAAAGTTATATCTATCATTGTTTTCCTCAGATTCTTTTCAAACGTACCGGATCCTCATCGTATGAGCCCATCACTCCAGACCCTCAGTTCAGGAGACGAGTGTTCAGGGATGACTCTAGAACATCTCCTGATAAACTGGGTAAGTTTCAGATTCCAATATTTACTGACCATATCTAAGCCAAGATATATATTATTATAATCGTCAGAAGAGATATTAATAAAAAATGATTAATAGACGCTGCCTCGAAAATGACAAAATAACTTAGACCGAGTTAACAACAATTTTGTTTAAGATAGCTCCTGTCTGTGCTTGTTGAAATTCACAATTTGAACTGTAATGGTGCGTTTACACTAAAGCGGAGACGAGCGGAGCTGAACGGAGACCTGTAGGAATCGACCAATCACAATGGTTGAAATTCTCATCGCGTCTCTCGTCTCGTCTGTGATTGAACGATTCTTGCACGTCTCCTATTAAGTGGAAACGCACCCTAACTATTTTATAAGCAAAGCTTCAAAATGTTACATGAAATTAATTTATTAACTCGTTATCGGTGACCTTGGAAGATAAATTAGGAATACTAAACTTTAATTGCTCGGAAAGAAGTTGAGATTCACTGAATCACATTTTACAATAGTTGGTACTTATACAGTGTGAGTCTTTATAATGTGCACATATGGAAATGAGGGAAAAAAAAAAAAAAAATGGAATTTTTAAACAAAGCGTAACTTTTTAACTAAATGATCTATCGCGATGAAAGAATCCATAATGATTGGAAGTAATTAGGCGTCCTCATAAAATTAAAATTGTGAAAAAAAAACTACCCTCAATTGAAAGTAAACATGTTTTTTCAGCAAAAATATGTTAATTTTTCACACATTTTTGAAATAATCGTAATATTAATTTAATATTTTTTCCGTCGATAAAATTAAGCATAGATTCCCCTCATTTCGATATGTGTGCATTATAAAGATACACTGTATGGTTCCGAATAATGCGAGTTTTAGTGAAGTGCAGAAACTGCAATCATCTTTGAAGAAGTCTTAAGCAATTGAAAAGGTTTTATTAAGATAAAATTAAGATTTAAGAAGAAGATTATTTTGTATTATTAAATATTTCTAATCAAAAAACTCTTGCGCATGCAGGACCAAAAGAGCGGGACACAAGTAAGTAATATGTTGTTTTACGTACAATTATATATAACAGGAAAATAGCGATATGGGTGGCTGTTAATTAGCATTGAAATAATAACATTATGGTGACCGTTTTGATAATGTAGGCTGGGACTGATAACAAAAAAAAAAATTTGAAACCTTTCAATTGGCTTTACAGCGTTGTGTATAAGTATGTATGTTTATGTATAAAAGCATCTACACAAAATTCACGCAAACATTTACAAATTAGATGCAACGAATTGGCACAGAGCACTTTAGTAAACAGCAACATCATTCCAAAATTTCGCTCATCTCTTAAATCAAACAAATCCAGTAAAATGCTCTTCGCATTTCAGTCAAAGAAATCACTTACGATGATCGTTATGTAGTGTAGGTACATGTTATAAAGATGCTAATGGATTGGCATAAGTACGGGTAGTTACGTAGATAGAGGTTAGAGTACATACATACACAGTAACTATAAATTATTTGCGTGTTACATTTGAGTTGATCATCAATAAGCTCAGGTACGCACGAGTGATTTTTTCTCGCGCAAACGATTTTCAACGCACTGCTTAGCGCCGAGAGTTGAAAATCCAAAAGTGTGTTTCTTTGACGCGCTGGGATGTACTCTGTTTGCTTCTCAATGCCCGGCTCTACACTCATAGTGAAAATCCAGTGCGAGATAAAATCCCGCCTCGATATTTTTACGCCCGTGTGTACGCTGGCTAAGGGCGTGTTTTAGCACACTTAGTTTAGACGTCCCGTGTTGTCAACATGAGTTGATTTCTATGTTGGAAAAGGTTAAGGTCTTACTTTTGTCGTAAAATGTATTACTTTGTGGTAAAAAAAATAATAATTTATAAGAGTATCGTCAAACTGTTCATTGTCTTATCAACTAGTAAAATTAAACTCTATCTCAATTAGATAAAGTTCTTTAATGTAATTTTTGTACGCTCTGTTCGTCCTTATATTTTTGACGCGGACTGTAACAGATTTGTATTTAGTAACACAAGTAAGTATAATTTGTTTCGAAAATTTTTGACTACTTAGTGCGGCTTTTACCAATGAAACTGATCAGTACTTCTAAACCGCGTTCAAAAGCTGTCAGTTTCAATATTTCACAACTGACTGACAATTTTGACACTAACAGCTCTTGAACAAGAGTAAGATGTTCTAAATGCGTTCAATTTGTTTGGTAAAACTGGTCCTTTGGACACTAAGGGGTTAGTGTCCAAAGGACCGGCATTTTCAATAACTACCAAAATCCGTACCAAAGCACACCTATGTACCATGTTGACCTAATGGCTCCATGCTCAGGGGACGTGGAGTTGGAAGCGCTGAGGGCTCGCCTGGCGGAGACAGAGCGCGCCATGCAAAGGATCGTCAGCCAAATGGCGCAGCGCGACGCGGTATATATGGCGGGTCGTGGACTGGCCTGGGGTTCTCTGGCTTGCAGTTTTGATTGAGACGATTTTGATAACTTTTTCATGTAAATCAAAAATACTGGCAACCTGTTAGGGGGAATTTCACCAACGCGATCAGCACATCTAATCACCGCGTGCAAGAGTTGCTAGTGCCAATATTCCACAATAATAATGACACTGACAGCTCTTGAACGCGAGTTAGATACGCAGATTGCGTTCAGTTTCATTGGTGAAATTCACCCCTAGACGTAGAAACCCATCTTTAAAATTGAATTACTCCTAAACAAATTGAAGCTCATTTTCACAGTAGTCGAAAACATATTTTGCATTTGACATGAACTTGTTTTAGAATTTTACAGAATATTCTGTAAAGGGTTTAAAAATCAAGAAGATTCATTTGCTCGCTTGTTTGGTCTGCAAGTAATTTTCTAAACACCAGATGCGCTTTCCTCCAAAAATAATGGCATCGTCTATATACACAAATAGACTGAAACAAGCTGCCCCATCGGCCAGTTCATCATATCTGCCAGATTTCTTCGTTTATAAACCGTATTATTTAGATGTGTACCTAGCAGCTTGCGGCATGGTGACGGTTGAGCCCTTTTCTAGTTGTTCGGGTTGTAATCTTAACTTGCAAATACGACTGCGATGCATCCAAACGATTGTGGAGTCTAATGTGTTAGACTTATAGTATTAATTACTTTATGTTTAGTTTATAGAGTGGATTTTTGGAGGTAGAGTAACGGTTTCGAGTTTGTTTTGTGCTGTTAACAATGATAAACATCTAAGGGTCCCCATAACATAGTATTGTGTGAAGTATATGTTAAATGTCTATTTTAGATTCCATTTGTAATTTGTGTCTCCTTGTGTTTATTGTTAAAGATACATTGTGATTGTGAATTCAATAATGTAATGACGGTTAATTATATAATGGCTATACTTAGATAAGCTTTTCAACAACTTATCTAAGAAGAAAAATGTCTTTAGTGTTGAAGAAGATTTTTTATTTATTTACAAAATAAGAATAATTTATTTGTTCGAAATTATACAGCAATTTAAATATTTATGGTGATACACTTTCTGACACTTTAATCTTATTTTGAACATCTGTGTTTGAACAAAATATTTGTTTCAAATATTACCTATTTCAATTTAATTACCAAATTGTAGTGTAAAAAAAAATATTGAACAATAAAATCAGAGAATCTAAAAACAAACGAGAAGAAAAACACGATAATCAAAAATACACTTTATAAATACAGCCAAGTTGAACTCCCGAGATAGCGTTAACATGGTTTGGCCCACGTCCAACGTTGGAGAGCATGCCCAATCGTCTGATGCATCCCGTTTATTTTCGTCAGCGTCCTTCGTTGTTTGTTTTTATGTCTATTTTTACTCTGGTTTCGTTTTTAATTTGGTTTTCTGTTAAAATTATTTGAGATTCATTCATGAGTTATTGGAAACGAAGATTTTGTATTCAATAAAAATAATTTAGTTTATTTACACTGTATTTAATACGGCAGTCGCTTATTTTGTACGGTTTCGAATCCGCTATGAATAGCGACTTGATTTGCACAACATCTTATCCTGTCCATAGTTAGGGATATTTCGAGACTTCTATAAAAGAAAAAACCAATATGGATCCAAATTTCATTTTTCTAAATGAATAAAGGCTACGAAAAAAAAATTTATTTATCGAACGGCCTTGAAGCATTTCATCGTTAGAAACTCGAAAATATACTTAAAAGTCTTTTCATGCAACTAGTCCAGACACTGAACTAATATGAATGTTATATGGCACAGTTGTTACCGCCATATCAGGGCTGGTAGCCGAGGTGCAGCAGCAGATGGAGGCGAGCTACACGCAGAATCAGCAACGACAGGTCAATGCATGTAGCAACCCTACCCTATATGGTCACTTACTACATTTGTGTAACTGTAAAGGGCTGTGAAATGTATAGGGTTGACAGTAGCTGTCAGGCTTGCTTGCACCACAAATCAGTCAGCATTTATAACATCGTTCTGTTACTGTCAACCGTTTGAAGTTGACAGACACAGAATGATGATTTGAATACGTTCAGCGCTAAACGCATTTGGTGATTTGTGGTGAAATTGGGCTTAGAATGGTATTTATACTTCAATAGCTACAAAAAAGAACCCACAAAAAACACAAACTACACCACTTCTTATGTTTGAGCTGGGAAGAAGTGGCGCAACATACTCCCATTGACACATACTGTCAACCCCGTACATTTTGTTGACTTTTGGGTGTTACTATTGTAGTAAGTGTCAATGTCTTGACTCTGGTCCTAGTTTCCGAGAAGATTAGACAAGGGAATGTAACAGATTTTCTTGTCTGGTCTCGCAATTTTTTTTTTTCTAATCTTGCTGCCTAATCCGAAATCCTGTCTTTCTATGATTTTCTGTCGTTTTTATTTGTTGTTTTATTTTTATGTTTATTTCTGTTTTAACATCCGAGTTTTGAATCATATTAATTCTGAAAACAAATTAAAATAAATCTCATAATAATATCATATTTAATTCTTCAGCGGTTTTTAGTAATATTGAAACTTACCGTAAAAAACAAAACAAATTAAAAGCTAAAAAGGTTTTAAAATACTTTATTTTGGTTCAGGATTTAAACCAAATTATTACGTTTTAAGATATAAATCGTCTGAATTCGTTTAAACTCGAACGTAACACAAAATGCACTCATAAAGCTTGTGATGTAGGGCATTGCGTCTTCATTACAACATTTCATGCCAATAACTTAGACTTATTATCGCTTTTCTGCTGCAGTTGAAGAAAAGCTTTGCTTTACATTTTCTTGAGTTTACAGTTGGCGTACATTTTTCTATGTGAGAGTGTGAGCCAGTCTGATCATGGACTCGATCATGTAATAGTCGGAACAAAATATTTAGTAATCCTTTTTGATGGCAGTTTCGAGACGCATAATTAAGACAAAAACTTCTTGTAGAAATTATCATAGAGGTTATACGAGATATCCAAGAGTACAAGCAGAAAAGAAGAGTATACTATTTATTTTTGTTTTTACAAGGAATTTATTTTCTGCAACCATATTATTCTAAAGTTTATTTCTTAATTAAAAACTTTATTTATAGCAGTCTTTGTTAGACTGAGATCCATACAAGTAAACAGTTTGGCAGGTATTGCCAGCCTGTGCCAAATATTGCCATATTCAAACTTGGCACATTTACTCAGTTAAATATAAATTGGGATATTACTACTTACTTCTTAAAGTAAACATTCTATGTGAATGACAAAGATGAACAGAAGAAATGTAAATTATTTGTCTCAAATGTTGCTTCTATTTGGAACTCAACATAAATATCTGTAACAAACGTATGTTACAGATATTTATGTAACAAACCTATGTTGCAGATATTTATGTTGAGTTTGCCTTTACAACCTTATCTTAGACACAACTCGACATTCGTGCATTTCTAGTTCGAGAATAAATAAAACAAATAACCCAAAATCAATGTATTTTACTTTCAAAATAATTATGTTTAAGAACAGCACATTTCTTTTGCACAGCTGCTTACTGAGTTACATAGAACATTCCGATAAATTATTTTTATGTTCGCAGCTTCATGAATCCTGGTTTAAGTTCCTCCACCCATTATATTTTGTTGCATTCCCAATTTCTCATAGTCAACATAAGCATGGTTTTTTAAATGTTTAGTAAATGTTTAGTTTTCCATGTCGATGTCGCCTTTGTCTGTCTGCCTGCACCTCGCCGTTGACTAACAAATAATAATAATACACCATTCACAATAATATAATAATTAATAAATAGTTCCTATGTCGGGTACCTAGACTATAAAATGACAATGAAGAGATATCAGAGTAAATTATGCACAAAACAGGGGATTTTTTTGTTTTGTTTTTGCTTTTTAGCTATATTTAATTATGCTACTGAAATCGAAATCAGTTTATGCTACAATTAGTCCACAAATATAAACTTAGGGGCCTTCAGAATTTCTGCCACCATTTTGATTTCAGCGGTATAAATATTGTAGGTATTGATGCGATTTTCATTTTGGTTGTGCCTACGATATTTTGTAAATATGTATAGCGATTTTTATAGACTGATTATTTTTCTTTTAATTATTTTTCTGGTAGTTTCTATTTCTTTTTGTAAAAAGGAGTTCTGTTTTGTTGAGTGTGTTGTAGTTTTATTTCCTTTTTCTGCATTGCGCTAGATGTGAAAGCGTTGATTACTTTATTTGAAGCTTTAAAATACTTCTCAGCTTCAGGAACAATGAAAAATAAGTAATCAGCGTTTAGAACGCATGAAATTCCTGTAGAAATTGAGAGTCTTGTGCAAAAGCGTAGAAGGACCAAAAATTTGATAGGCCTTTTAAAATTTCCAGGATGTGCAGGATAACCACGCTCGCCCATACACGAACGGGACAATCTTACACAATAGTGGCCCGGTGCATATAGTCGCTAGTGAGTACCGCGAGCCATCCAAAGAGAGCCTGGAGACTGTCGAGGAGAGGGAACCATCTCCAGCTCCTGAGAAACCAGAACAGATCCCAGAAGAAAAAGAACCCTCACCAGAACTTCAGAAACCCGCAGAAACCAAAGAATTCACTCCTGAAAAAGAAAACCCTGAAGCACCTGAACAATCAGAACCCGCTAAAGAATCTTCACCAATTGAAGAGCCTGTTGTAGAAGAAAAAGAATCCACACCCGAGAAAGACACTCAATTAAAAGAACCCACTCCAGAACCAAAAGAACCTACACCAGAAAAAGAAGTACCAACAGCAAAGGAAGAAATACAAGACGAAGAAGAAGAATTAGAAGAGGAAGAGGTGGAAGAAGAGATAGAATTAGAAGAAAGTCCAGAAAGAGAATTGAGTAAAGAACGAGAAGTAGAAACAACTGATGAATTAATAAAACTGGCATCTGATGTTAAAATAGAGAGAAATGGAGATGTAAGGCATACAGAGGAATTCTTGAAAGAAGAAGCGAAATCTTCTGAAGCGCAGAAACAGGAGAAGCAGTCGACTCCTGACCTTCTGGAAGAGGCTATCAAAGATGACGATGACCAGGAGAATGCCAGTGTTAAGGTAAGTTTTTCATATTCCTATATTTTTTGAAGCTGGACCGATGAAGGTTACGGGAATTTGCTGATTCGGTGCTGCGGGAAGCGCAAGACTATGTTTGGGGAAGGCCTATGTCCAGCTGTTTTCACCTGAAATGATGACGATGGTATTATCTTTTTTAATGAGAGGGTTCTGGCATTATATTAATCGTTGTGCTAGGCTATGATGCATTACTATCAGGCTCTACATCTGTAGGTCTTTCAATATTTCAGTTGTGGAAATTTGAGTTAATTTAAATTAACTGTAAACCTTGATTGGGGATCCTAGGTCTTGTGTGTTAAGCATTTTTATGTTGCACTTAAAAGCTGTATTTTAACATGCAATGTCACCACATTGTAGTTCACATTTTTAATGTGTTTACACTCACACACATCGTTGATAACTTTGAGATACGTAGACAGCGTTTTATTTTTAAAATAATGCACGATTTACATTCCTTTTTAATCAAGACAATATTCTGAGGATACTCGATCGGAAAATTAGGAGAGTCCTTTCTAGTCTTTTAGACTTTGTCTAATAAATTGACATCAGTTATTTAAAGGCTCTGTCCCTGAGATGAGGTTTTGACACCAGCACGCGTAGCATGACCACGAAGAATAGACAAAATGACAGATAAATAATCTCAATCTGTCATTTTGTCTATTCTTCGGTCGACAAAACCCGTTTCTATTGTCGTCACAGTAGAAATCGATTTCAGTCATGGTAAAACAAGAAATCGTTGCGATTGGCATCAAGCAAACCATAGGATTTTTAAATATTCTAAGATCTACCTAATAACAATTTCATTCACTGACAGATAACGCCTTAACCTTTGGGTCTAGAAGCATGTAATTTTGCAAGAGTTTTTTAATGTAACGAAAATTAAAGCGTTAAGAAATGAATTTTGCAAATTCATTCCCAAAAGGGAGTAGTAGTAGGGGTAGTTACTGGGTTGTGGAGGTCAGATAGGCAGTCGCTCCATGTAAAATACTGGTATTCAGTTGCATCCGGTTAGACTGGAAGCCGACCCCAATATAGTTGGGAAAAGGCTACGCAGATTGATTGATTCCCTAAAGGCGTTCAATTGGGGAAAAGTCTCATCGGGCACATTGTCTGTGTCTAAATATTTCGCAATCTACGTATCTCCCCATACATAACACACATTAGAGCACCAAGTATAGCATAACCGCTCATGTAGGTGGTAGGCATGGAGGTGACGGCGCACGCGGCCGACGGCGGCGCGTGGAGGGCGCAGCGCCCGGCGGAGACTCCGCCCCCCGTGCCCGCGCCGCAGGCCGCGCCACACCGAGCGGTGAGGGCTCATGTTACCGTTCATATCGTGCAGACCATTTACGACAGCGAGTAGAGGTTGAGATTCTTTTGTGCAAATTTTTAACACCCCAGTCCTTAAAATAATGTAACCCAATTTTAAGTTGCGCGTTTTATGCTGTCTGTTACTTAGGTACAGTTAGCAAAACACTTTCAAGAATGAATTCGAGAGTTCAATTTTTTTTTAATGTGTATTGGCTCCGTTCTAGTCCAAATCTAGTCCGGAAACCCCGAGACACGTATGAGTAAAACTACAAAAATGTCTTATGTGAACTGTCAAAAAGTACAAATAATTATTATTACTTTAAAGAATCTCAATCTTTGTCGCTTTAGTGTTTCAATATTTTTTATTTCCTTTTCTAATCTATATATTGTCCTTTGTTAGTATTTTTTAACATTTATACAATTAATTGTATGTAAGTTGTTCGTTGTGTAGTTAGTGTATGGTAGATAGTTTTGTTGTTTTACATTCCAATGCTTAGTAATATTATTTAGCTCAATTTGTTTGCTCAATCACGGGACATCAGTTATTTATGTGTGTCCGTTTTAAAAGAAGTAACTTTTCTTGTGCAACATTGTTATAAATTGCTTCTATTTATTATGTTACGGAAACCGGTCGCAACTTCAGTTGCCATTTTTGCTAAAATACCTACTGATGTCCCCACATTAATAATTACTATCCTAGAATAAAACTGCTTGCATTTCTTCTTTTATATTTTATTTACACATTTTACAAATAAATCGATTACTATTAATATGAGCAGTTTTATTTTAATGTCTCTTAAAATAACACTAACACATAGGTACCTAATTTCATACACATGAACTCTGGTAGATACATACAGTAAATCTACTTCATGACTAAACATTATTTCGCGTATTAATAAACGAGGATATTGCTATCTTAATTTAATGTCATAAAAACAACATTGATAGGTATTTATAATTAACTGTAAAACTGACCCGAGTCTGTAGACTGGCACAGGGGACAAGCACACACTATACCCTATTTGAAATAAGATTAGACATTTAAACAAACCTTTTTTACAGTCCGTTCAATCGATTTTGACTTCTATTGCGTTGGTGGCATGACAAATGGCAGCTGCAGTAAATAGTTGGTATTGTAATCATTTTTTTTTTGCTTTTAATGCCATCCTTATGTCTACGGTATAGAAGTAAAAATCGGTTGAACAGACTGTAAAAAAAGTTTGTTTAATCTTATTTCAAATGGAGTATTAGTTGGCTTGGGCCAGAAACAAAAAATACAATAAATCAAGCTTAACTCTATGTAAGTGTGCCACGCATTGTAAGAAATCGACCTTCTGTGCCTCTTAATTCGTGTTGTAATTTAAATAATAAATTCTTTTATAAACAACTGTCGTATTAGGCTTTTTCTAATTTATCAATTTTATTTTGTCACTCGCTACCGAAATAGTCACTGATAATACCATGCAAATAGGAAGAAAAAAAGCCTCCGACACAGCGTTAAGTACTTACTTATCAATAAAATTGTTATGTCAGATAAGGTAAGGTATTATTTATCCAAATAAAGTATAATGGGCCTTGACTGGAACCTTGAGTATTTAATTGATTTTGAGGATGTTTATTTAATTGACCAGTATGTGCCTATAAACATAATATAACGCCTGTAATTCACGAAGGGTGTAGGCATAGGTGTACCTATATAATATTTTTTCTTTTATTTGAGTAAGTAGATAATGACAATGACAGATGGCAAAACCAATTTATTATGAGCTCAACTGTCATCAATGGGACGAGAATTTTAATTGTTATCGATCTCCAGGAGAGCTCGTGACAGTCAAGAGGTTAAAAATGAGCCAATTGAATATATGAGCCAATTGAATATATGAGCCAATTGAATATATGAGCCATTTGAATATATGAGCCAATTGCCATTATTAACTGGGTCAAAAGTCAAATGAGAGCCCTTTCTATATCTTACTGTGAAATAATCACAAAATCAGTCCAGACACACACATTCAAACTTCAGACACTTCACAAAGACCTTTTACGAACAAATTTCGTAAATATATTTCCAGCATGAAGCTGAGCAGGTGCAGTCCATATACCTGGAGACAGAGATCCCGCAGCAGTCGCGCGTCCTGGTCACAGACTTCGCAGAGAACACGGCCGACAGGCCTGCGCCCACCAAACACTCGCCGGTAAGGAGAAATTACTTTCTTGACATAAATAACGGTATCCTGGTACTCCCCGTTATTGTTTTTTTTTTAAGCTATTGCATAGCTTTTATCGCGGGCTTTGAGCGCGGCGACCGAATCAAGAAATTCCGTAACGAACAAAACCTAACACCCCCCACGTTGTTATGGGAACGTAATTTTTGTTTTATGTCATCATCCGTCATCATCCCAAGTGTAACGTTGACAAATAGGAAGCATGGAGGTTACAAATGCTATGCAATAGCTTTACCGCGGCAGTCCCCGATTGCCACACGTTTTTTTTAACCTGGGACCTTCTGGTTAACTCCTGTAGGTACCTATAAGCACAATGTTTTGTGTGCGTTACATTGCGAGCGATTTTTAACACCAAAAACAAGTCTAAGGCTGGTTTCACAGCTGTACGGGAGACCCGCACGGGCCGCCCAAACACGGGAGACTGGTACGGGTAGCGCCCGCAGTGCTCTGAAACGAGGGAGTTAGTACGATACGATTGCTAGCGTTGTAAGGGCTCTACCCGGAGCGGGTCGCGTACGGACCAATCTGCGTCGCTGTGAAATAAGCTATGTCTAAAGTCTTAAGCTACGTCTATGTAGATGGGCCTTTTTACACCCCGTATTTAATAAACTATTGCAGTTTACTGTATATACCTCTCCAAAGTTGTGCCACAACCAGGGACCGAAACCGGTATGATCATTACGGATATTTTTTATACAGGTATTTTTAAAGGTTTTTCTAATCCCTCGATAGACATGACTAGCCCAAATCACAGATTAGTACAGATAGTTCACTCCGCAAAATCGTTTAAATAAAAAGCGACTCTACGACACAATAAAGTGCAATTCAGATCGCTCAGCGCTACTTACTTACAGTATAAGGTGAAAGATGGAGATAGAAATGATAGAATCGCGTAACTCTTATATGTTCTGACCACATGGCCGTACCCACGGTGGGGCAAGGTCATCTGCCCCACCCTGGTCCCTGACTCGAAGCCAAACATTTGGGTTATTAAGTAACAAAATTAATCATTAATTTGGTAAAATTAAAAATTACCGCGCGAAACAATGCAGTATCGATGAATCGAGCGCGCATGCGTAGTTATAGAGTTTTATCGAGAGAATTTTCTACTACTTATTGAGTTTATTTACTTCTGCCCCTCCCATAAAAAAATGCTGGGTCGTCCATGTCTGACCACGTTACGCCCATTGAATTCGACAAGTCGAGTTCGCCGCATACCATACTTACATACTTGTAGCTTCATATCTAAAATTCGGAGTGTCCTATCTGCATTCATCTGTGCCCTAATTAAATCGCTGGGTTGCATAAAAAATCTCCAGTGTCGATATTTAAGTAGATCCGCCAGAGCACCCGAGGCAGTCAACGAGACTCAGAGATATTGCAGTTCTTTTGATTTTCTAGGAAGAGAGGGAATAACATGATTTAAGCCGCAAAACGCACTAGTGTATGTCTCTAAAACTTAATTTATACTTACTTTAAGATATTGTGTTTCATTTACAGATGGTGGTGAGTGGAAAGATGACACTGTCCCTGATACAAGATGCGCCAAGGGATACTCCTGAACGGGACCAAGGTATAATAGCATTCCTATATGTCCAAAATTATCAGTTTTCCATACAGGGTAAGTTTTTAACCAGTGCGCAAACTTAAACAAGTGACTTTAATGCGAAAGAAAAATCTACTGTTCCCTACATTTTGACGAGTTATGCAAACATAAATGTAGGGAACAACTGATTTTTTTTCGCATTTTCAGGTTTGGTCCCATAGTAAAAGTTGTTCATAATGATGAGTGTTTAAGTTTGCGCACTGGTTAAAAACTTACCCTGTATGATTAAAATAGTTTTACGCTAAAAATAAGTTTAGCAATGTCATAATGTAATGACAGCTTGTTTTTTTTTTTTGTAGCTTTTTTATGAACTTTAAAATATGGTATTAACACAATTTAATTATGGTTTCAGAATCAACGGTGGATGACTTCACAACGGCTAGCGCTATCACACAGAATGCTGAGGTAATTTTTTTTTTTTTTACCGGCTTCTAAAAAGGACGAGATTTTTTGGATTTTAAAATAATGTCCTTGCTATGGCAAGGGCCTCCAATTTAAAACTTTCCGATAGTTTTGGCTATGACATGAACTATTGGAGAGGCCCATGTCCAGCAATAGTCTGCTATAACGTGATTATGAGATATTGTGGTCCACACAGACATGAACGAAGAAAGTTCGACTGCCTGTGTGTAAACATAATAAAAATTTGAATGGTTGCTTGCGAACAAATACAGTGATATTTAGGCTATAAGATCTCCCCTTTGTAACAAAAATGTATTTCTAGCGAAGAAACGTTTGATTTGATTTGTCTAGTCAATCGACAAACTGCAGATGTAAAATGGCCGGCAAATAAGTCGATGTTGGCACGGACGTAATAAAATCGCGGCGATTTTTTTCGTGCACTGGATTTTCAACGCTCTGCTTAGCGCCGAGAGTTGAAAATCCAACAGTGTGTGTTTTCAACGCGCTGGGACGAGAATGTCTCCCGGTGCGTTGGATTCTCAACGCTCGGCGTAAAACCGAGAGTTGAAAATCCAGTGCCCGATAAAATCCCGCCGCGATTTTGTTACGTCCGTGCGCACGTCGGCCAATTTGAAATATCACGGCGCCGGCTACGCAGATCCGGGAGGGATCTTGACTTGTATAGAAACGCGCCTCAGTTATTTGACTGTTATTTTTACTGTACGATGATAACATATAGATTTTGCAATCCACGAAGACGCGCCCCACTCCGCGATGGCTGTACTGTAAGCTGTACTTTAGTACGGAGCGGAGCGGAGTGGGGCGCGTCTTCGTGGATTGCACTATCTATACCTAAGGGGCAATTCCCGTATTTTAAGAACGTTCGCATTCTGATCTTAGTGTCAATCTGTCAAAGTATACGTCACGGTCCATTTTCCAACTGCAAATGTAAGTTTGTCATCGCAAAAAAATCATTTTGCATGGGACTACAAATAACGACTTTCGGACTTTTTCCTTTACTTGAGGCTGTGAGACTTTGCTTATTGCCAAATTTCATGATTCATGTCAACGGGAAGTAGCACCCTATAGGTTTTGATTTATTTGCGAGTATCAAAATATGTCGCATAAATGGCCATATTTTTTATTGCGTTGACTTAGAAGCTTGGTTTTTTCGAGTTCCAAGAGACCGTATGCCTACGTATGTGATATTAATTTCAACTTGATACCTCTACGCGTTCCTCAGAAAAAGGGTCTTGACAGATGGACAGACGGACAACGAATTGATCCTATAAGGGTTCTGTTTTTTCTAGAGATGCGCCGAATATTCGTTTTATATTCGGTATTCGGCGTATTCGGCAAATTTTGAAGTATTCGTATTCGGCCGAATCATTCGGTTGAAATGCCGAATATATTCGGTTTATTTGATCACTGTAAATCAGCCTTTAGGGCTAAATAAATTAAAAGAATCCCATAATCTAACAATCTTATTATGGCAATATGAGGCCTTGACTCATATCTATGGCAATGATTTCAGCGATAGTTCCGTGAATTTGTTTTGCTCTCGGGTCTATAATATCCCACTTTGTAAGAAATTAATCCTGCAATGTTAGTTGCACAGTCGAAACCGATGATGACCCGGCAATCGATGATGGCCCAGCCACTGGTGCCGGAACCATATCCGCTGCGCTGTTGCTACTAGACGATGTCGAAGCAACTTGTTGAAAATGACTTTTATGCTTCAGCATTAGATGATTATTCATAGCACTTGTAGAAGCATTCCACTTAGTGCCCCGCGAGAAAGCACTGCGTTGCACAACGTACATCGCACTTTTTATTATCATGTTCGATATCTTTGAAGATCTCCCACACACGTGACTTTTCCGTCGACTTATCATCTTTCAAAACACCCAAAACACCAAAATTTTAATCAAATAGTGTAGTAATCAATATATATCTAGTGTGTATAAACTTGTTTGCGCGGCAAAACTATAGAACGGGGAACCGAATTTTCCGGCAGTTTATTCGGTTCGGTAAGAACTTAACCGAATATTATTCGGTATTCGGTTATTCGGTGAAACCACTATTCGGCGCATCTCTAGTTTTTTTCTTTTGAGGTACAGAACCCTAAAAAACCTCAATTTCTCCACATTTTTGACATTGATTGTAGCCGAGATGATATTGCGACTTGAATTTGATTTTTTTAAGTACAGGAATTCGCTTTCTTGTCAATCTTTTGCAAAGGCTGTAAAACCGTGTTATTATTTTACAGAAAGAAGACGAATCAGATGAGGAAATTGAAGAAGAGATTGAAGTAGAAGAGATAGAGGAGGAAGTCGAAGAAGTAGAGGAAGAAGAAGAAGACGACGAGCCTGAACAGAAGCCACAGAAGGGACAGAAGACAGAGTGAAGCACTGATAGATATTAATATACTCATACTTGTGCGGTTATGTTTTGTGACTTTGTGATAGCAGAGTTTGTAAGGATATGATGGCTGGTATTTAATTTTGGACCTAATGGGGGTAAACTTAAGGATAATTATGGGAATATCCACTTTTGTTCAATCATTGGGTAGTGTAAGCTCTTAAAAAAAAAACGCACTCTGTGAGCTCTGTGAAAGATTCGCCATTGTAATAGTGGATTTAAGTCTAGCAGAATTTCTTCAAGTTAACAAGACATACTTGCTATCGTAACAAAGTTTTGATGCTGAAATTCAAGAAAGTTTGATAAAAAAAAATAAAAGAACTCCAATGAGGCAGCTCTAATGAGGTTCATCCAAGTATCCGACTTTTACATTAGTTTTATACTGTATTCAACTGCTAAAAACAATGAACTAAGTATGTTGTACATTATTTTCTTCATTCAATCTATTCTGTCCAGATCATCTCAGGGTAAAAGTATGACAAAGTCATAAAACATAGCATTAAAAAAGTAACTTTTGTTTATGGAATGCAATTAATTGTGTATTTATTTTGTCTATGCTTCCCTCCTAGTCTATTCGTTGGTGAAGGTGTACATTTTGTTATATCCTACATGGTTTTATGCTTTCGACGTTTTTAATACTGTTGTTAATAAGTTGAATAGTTTTTAGAGCATGGTTAGATATGACTGAGAGAAAAATAAATTAAGGAGAAGTTTGCCACACTTTTCCCTACCACGCTAACTGTTATATGCCAGAATCCAAAGTTGTGACTACCAGAAACAATGAAGTCAACAAAAAGATATGCTTTTATCTCAAAATCACTATAGTATCTAGCAGGCTAGTGCAGGTGTAAAATTATGGACAAAACACATTGGGATATGGAAGACAAATGTGGTTAGGTTAATCTCGGTGAAAAACCCTAATATTATAAGTCCTCAGCTGTATCTAAACATGTTCCCAATGTTACAATTGGTTATTAATAATATGAATTTAATCAATTGAGTGTTCGATAATTTGTGCCAAATGTTCCTTCAGGCTTCTTAGAGTATTCAGTCATTTATTCAACGTTTTTTGTACTTCATTAAGTACTTCCAAGTCTGTGAATTAGCCAAATTTTAATTGATACCTTATAGGTAATTAATATAACTTGTGTATTCAATGTTTACTTCTTAACATAGCCGTGCAAAAAAACTGCATTATGAAGAGGAAAAAAATTGTAGCCAATTTTGATAAGTTCCTTTTTCATTTATGGACGTGTATTTTACAAATTGAAGAAAAATCATGACATTATATTTTAAGTTTAAATTGTTCTTATTCAAAATTAATTGATGTCATATTGGCTCAATGATTATTTAGTGTGATATTATAAAATTTTAAATTAAAGCTCAATATACTGTGCAGTTTTTTTGCCAGTAAGTATACTAGTAGGAATGCCCCAAACGTAATTTCAATGTCTCCCTAAGTATTGGGTATATAGTGTAATAGAATAAAATAATAAATATGTAGTAATGAAAATTTTGCACCAGCGTGAACCTATAATAGTTATAATTATGCATTTAAGGGATATTCTGACAGTTTCCTTTTATTTTTCTACGAAATTTTATTTTTGTTAACTTGAAATGAGAGTAGAAGAATTTATGTTATTGTTTGCAAGTTACAGTTATTTTTTATCTGTTTTGAGCTTACCTGAGTCAATACTTTAAAGGATTTCTTCTTTTCTATAAAGAAAGAAAAACGGGTCAAGTGCTAGTCGCACATGAAGGGTTCCGTACCATATTAAGATCGAGCAATAAACGCCGAAAACAAAACTTTTCTTGTATGGGGACACGCTTTAATATTTTTATTATTTGTTGTTATAGCGGCAATAGAAATACACAATCTGTCAAAATTTCAACATTCTACCTATTACAGAGATATATGAACTCGCTGACAGACAGACGGCTGGACAAGCGGAGGTTTAGTAATAGAGTTCTGTTTGACATCCTTCGGTTACGGAACCCTAAAAATTTACAATAAATATGCACCTATGTGTACAGAAATCTTGACTCACACACATATTGTTAAAACCTTAATGTTAAACTGTCCAAAAGTGTAATTACTCATTTCAGTATTAAATAATACATGTTATAATCAATCAATATTATGTAATATTTTAACATTTACTATAGCATTTTTGTTATGTTATGCTTAAATCTGTTTTTTAGTTGTAAGCAAGGATGTAGCCAGAAGGGGAATATCAAATAATATCCCCAAATGATTAAGATGGATGTAAGTCACATTATATTATAAGGATTACAATTATAAATTGATGTAGCTAAGGTATAAATTGAAAAAAAAAAAAAATTAACCCTCTTTTGGTTACAGCCCTGGTTGTAAGAAAATAAAAATAACTCTGAAATATCTTGTGTTTTATTCTTAAGATCCTCATTTGTTTGACTATAAAAGTTCAAAACATTTTAAATCAAATAAGTGTTTATTAATTTGTGAACACAATGAAACCCTCTGCATTCAAAAAACATTTTCTCATTATACAAATCATCTGTATTCTAAGCTGTTCATCAATTAAAGATTTTTTGTTTACCTGCTTACATAAGAAAAGTAAAAAATATGTATTATCACTTGATTTATTGTTGCTCTTAAAATAATTAAATAACATTGATCTTATTTACATTCTACCATCCTGCTCTGGACTTCTTCATGTTTGATGTTGAGAACTGAAAGAAAAGAAATATATATTTACTAAATGGCAACACTTAAACATGCTTGATCAAATAAGTCAAGTCAAATAATTTTTATCAATTATACCCTTTTTGAGCACTTGAAAATGAAGATTTACAAGAAAAAATGATTGAATAAAGGGTAGCTAGTCGCTAGGATCACGAGGGAGGATAGGAGCAGAAATATATACATGCAGTCATGCTAACATACAAGTTAATAAAAAAAACCCTTCTATTTAGCTTAGCCCCAGTTGGGTAAAAAGTTGTAGATGGATATTAAAACTTTGTGCAGCAGTAAAACAAAAAAAATTGCGATAAAAGGGTTTAATGTCTTTCACTTTATTTTCTAGAGTCCAGCATCATGTGATGATGTGTACAAAAGCAGTTCAGAGAAAATGCTAATTCGGCAACTTTGACTAACTTAGTTTTTTCAATACAGCAATACTACATTCATAAGATATTGTAATAGATATATCAAGTACCTTTACTTAGTCCAATTCTTGAGTTCTTCAGGATCTTTGGCCATAGTCCAGTCATATTTCACCGATCTGATTGACTGTGTTGCTGCCGTCAACTCTGGGAAGAAAGGCCAGCCCTCATCAACAGAAGTCTTCTTAACAATAGCTGCAAGGCCCAAGACTACGGCGGCAGGCACGGCCGCAACAGGAGCTCTTTGCCAAGCGCTCAAAATGCTGCCGGCGACAGCACCACCCACGAAATAGTTCAGCTTATCGTTCTTTCCTCTTATGTTCTGCATTGCGTTGGTAGTAACAACGAAGCTTGCAGCTATCCCAACCATTGGGCCTACAAACCATGCAAACCTGCCTGCTGTGCTTGCAAAACCCTGCGGATGGGAATACATCAAGACATCCAGGGATGCTGCAGCCAGACCAGCCATCGCGGCATATTTAGAGGCCGCAAATGTCTTCATGAAGATGTCCTGCCCCTCGGGCGTGTCGTAGTATTTATATTTAATTAGTTGGGTCATTGTTTTAACTTAAAATGCTTTACGCAAAGTAGTTACACAACACACAGTGCGTGAAATGTCAAAATCATTAAGTTCTGAAGTTCTTTTACAAAAATCGTTATCGTTATTTTTGGATCGGAATGTCAAAATAAAGAACAACAGTACGAATAATTTATTTTGTATTTCCTGTTTTAGGTCTAGTAACGAATTGATGAATAGAAAAAAAGAGCGTAAAATTCGCTGGTGACTAAGAAATTTATAATGATTTTCCTTTTCTTGTTCTTTTATTTGATTGTAAGTACCTTCATAAACAAAAGAAAAATCACATGAACGCGTTCTAAAGATCAAAAGTAAAATAATCAAAGATATGTATAGGTAAGGATATCATTTTGTAAGATTTGTTGGTTAATTTTTTCAAATAATACCTAATTACTCCTAGTTTTTCTTATAATGAAATAAAAAACTAGGAGGTAAGTAGGAACTGGTTCTGAACGCACCCAATGCGATAATCCTTGCTTTTCCGACAATCCGTCATTAGTGTCAAAAGTATCAAAAATGGCGGCGGACGGTGACGAAGTGATTAGTGATCAAGAAAAAGTTAGAATCGTTTCGGATTTCATATTACATTCACCACCTGGAGAATTTAATGAAGTGTTCAATGATGTAAGGGTTCTACTAAATAATGATACCCTTCTAAAAGAAGGCGCGAGCGGAGCGTTCGCACAATACAATAAGGATCAACTAACGCCCGTGCGCCTCGAAGGCTCAGAGCTCCACACGCTCATCACCGATCATAACGAGCTCGGCGGCGGGAGATTCTTCGACCCACGCTCCAAACGTTCCTTCAAGTTCGACCACTTACGTAAAGAAGCGTCGGAGTATGAGCCCTACGAGCCCGACCGAGTAGCGGAGCCCTGGCGAGCGGCACTTGACGAGGAACTGACGGCGTACGTGGCCGCGCACTTCAAGCACGGCGCCAGCTTAGTAGTAGGACGCACGCTCGACACGGGTGCTGTACAACTCGTAGCCTGCATCGAGGACCACCAGTTCCAGCCGAAGAACTATTGGAACGGGCGATGGCGCTCCGTGTGGTCGCTGACGGTGGGCGCTGGTGCAGCGGAGCTCCGCGGTATGCTGCGTGTGCAAGTGCATTATTACGAGGATGGAAACGTGCAGTTGGTGAGTTCGAAGGAGGTGCGCGCGCCCGTGACCGCGACCGGCGAATCCGCCACCGCTAAAGAGTTCGTGCGGCTGGTTTGCGACGCGGAGAACGCGTACCAGACCGCAATCTCCGACAACTACAAGACCATGAGTGATACAACGTTCAAGGCGTTGCGGCGACAGCTGCCGGTGATGCGCACCAAGGTGGACTGGGCGCGGCTCGTCTCTTACACGATCGGTAAGGAGCTCAAGAGCCAATGATGTCCCGCCGCTGCGCTCTGAGCCGCAGCGGCCGCTCCACGCCTGTACATATTCGCGTAAGAGTAAATCTTGTTCAAATGTTTACGGGCGCCGGGGTGACGTCGCGGCGGGCCCCGGCGCGTATTTATCTATGAATATATAGAGAAATCGCTATCTTAACTGTTAAATTTTATTGCATTTTGTTACACTCAGTACGGAATGATTATTGAATAGCGAAGTGTCTGAATGCGGCTTATTTTTGGACAGTACACTCTCATAAGTCACGAGAGGTTCATTCAACGAGTTTGTGTCCATTTATGTTGGTAGCAAGAGATTATACGGAATTACGTTGTACTTAGGTGTGGGCAAAGTTTACACCCAACTAGATCTGTAGAACTTGACTGGACGTCAGACTTGATCCATTAATTTATTTGCTCGTCGGGGATGATTGGTTGTTGTGTAAGCAATATGATGACTGTTCATTCATTGAATTAGCTTTTTGTGATTATTTGAAAGACGCATGTCAATTACAATAAGATTTAAATAATAAATTACCATAATGCCTAGTTATGGATGTTAATACTTAACTCATGCATGTATTTTGAAACTTTGTAATCCATCCACATCTGCATTTGTTCTATAAACAGTATTATTTCTTTGATATTGCTTGCATAACAGAGTATTATATGACAAAATTGTTCAGGAACGGTACATAGAAGGTCTCCAATGGTGCATTTAATTGTAGTTAATTTAACAAATTGTCCACGTAGCTTTAAAGCAGCGTCTATGAGTGTAGAGCACAAGATATTCAATATTTTTCAATTTACAATAAACAAAATTGGAGTGTTGCTCAAACGGTAACTAATGCAGTGAAGAAAAAAGAAAATTAGAGAATTATTGTCCATATTATGGCTTTGAGAGTGCGAATGATGCGTAACTTTTTTTTATATAATGTGTAATAATTGTAACGCCAATAAGGATTATTTTGTAATTATTATAATTATTATTTTAATAAAGAACGTACATTAAAAATCCAAGATAATGTATGATTGGATTCATTTCAATAAAAATATATATTAAAATGTTGCTAACATCTGTTTTCTTTTTATTTACGTCGCCATCTTGAAATGAGCAAAGTACCGTTAGATAAACAGGTAAAAATGTTGTATATTTGGTGATATCGGTATATCAAAGATATGTGAGTGATATAGTCGTGAGTCACTCTTTTTATTGGGATCGCCGGTGACGGTGTGGCCGGCCGCCAATATTGCATGCATTCACTAATTTTACACGCTCGCTTCCATACGTTCTCTGGTGACCCTGTTTTGATATAGCCGGTGTCGTAACGATACGATGAAGTGGCAAGTAGAGTTAACGTTGACGACATAATAATGAACGTGTATGAATACTACAGTATTTCCATAACATAACAATTAGTCATTCTTTCGGGCGTTCCCATGTTGTTACTCGTAAATTAATCAGTATTCATATTCATTTGCATTCGTTAATAATACCACAACTAACTGGTAACTGCAGTATACTATAGCTAAAACCGCAAAACCACTTAACGTTAAAACTTCCATCAGCCTACTAAAGCTGGCAATTTTTTTTATAGGTGCCTACTTTCCATTTCTGCAATAGGAACTCAAATCAAGACCAATCAGCTCTGTTTGTTTATGACAGGGGACATTCCTGCTCATGTCTATAAAAAAAGTAATATTCGGTTAGGTACAACAATATTCCTCTTCAGTTTTCAATTTGCCTGTTTGGTCCTTGGAACTCGTATTGTATTATGTAGTACTGCTCGAGCTCTCGAGTGCCGGAAGCAACGAGATAATTTGGTATATAGGCCGCGGTTTATCTGCGAACACTAACCGTTTATTTGTCGCGTGTTTTTGTTTCGTTTTGGAGTTAGTAGATTATCAGGGTATTTAGGACAATTGGAACTACGTAGGTACTGGAAATAGAAAATGAGCTGCCTTAACTTAGTCCTTTTTGACGACTGCTTAGATAAGGAGAGTTACGATTTCAGGGTTCATGTGTGACTGCATATTCCATCATGATTTGTCTAGTCTACGCCTTAGTTGTATTCAGCAGTGTTTTGGCACTGCCTACACATTATTAATGTGTATCTATTCTAACAACTACGTAACCACGCCGAGTAGTTGAGATGTTAACGTGCGTAAATAACAAGGTTCTCAATTCTCATGTCGTTTATTGCGGTCAACGGTACTGTGATCGTACGTACCGTGGGTATAATCGTCACGAATTGCGTCGAGCGCACACGCATCGTACGTTAAAGAGGCTTCGCCTACTCTATTCTACTGACTTCTCTAAATCGATCGATAAACATGGTGGTTACTCTCCCTCAAAATAGTTCGTTCAAAGAGTAATGTTAATTAAGCCTAAAGTTTTGTGTAGATGCGTCGTCCATCGTCATCATCCAAAAGACATCCATTGTTTGCATTCTCGTCCATTACCCAAAATGATCTGTTCTGGTCCGCTTGCATCCTGTGACCTTAGAACGATTGTCTATAATGTCCATCTGGTGGAGGGCGGTCCAACGCTCCTCATTCTAGTCACTATTCCAAAACTTTTCTGTCTCAACGGTTGCTATTCTTGCGCAAATGCCTATCTGGGAATGTAGGATTCAAACAGGTTTCCACACTTCCTATGTAAAAACTAGTGATTTATTTTTGGTGATATTCAAAACTCTTCTTGGCATGAATGAGGAACAAAATATAATACCTATGCAGGGCAGTTCCCTCGTATGCACAAAAACGAAAACATTTCACACGCCATTGCGTACAGCGGGTTGCGCTCCTAATTAATTTCGGCCGTCATTTTCCGGCAAAAACGCGACGTAGACAGCTATAAGTATAATATTATATTGTGTCTAGGAAAAATTCTTGCTATGAAAGCGTAGATCAAATATCCGAAGACATCGACCTCATTGTTTGTCTAGCTTTTAGTCTGCTCAGCTAAAGTACCTACTTAATGGCATTAGTAACCTTTATTATGATGATGCGTATAAATATAAACTGCTAAAACGAATGTTGGGCATATTGCCATAATTATACGATGTCTGAAGACTGGTTTTTGAATCCATGTTATTAGAACCTACCGATCCAAATATGTTGGTGAAAGGTTTGGTAGACGATACCCGACGCCTACTGCAGGCAAGAAAGACTTCATTTCTATCTCTTACAATTGTTGGAAGTCCTACCTACCACTTATTACTTATGATTTTAAATTCACAAGACGACCGAATACGAATTTCTGTTTCGATTCTTAAAACTAGTAAGTATCTACTTAATAAAGGGATATGTGTATCTACACATCGTTCTGCCTGTGTCTAGTAGGAATTCAAGTTGGTTCGGCTCCGGACCCAGGAGTTATTTAGTTCGATTCCTAGGCCAGTGTTATGTTGTGATATTGATACAAATTGCGGACAGGAACTTGGGGACCTGATAAATGGATTTCACTTGAGGTCGTCTCGTCTCGTAGTCCACTTATTGAAAGTGATTGATGAACTGCTTAGCGTTTAAATCGCGCCCAATTGTATAGAGGAGTCTTTTTTTTAAAAAAAAGGTTGGTTCATCCTACACTGTTTCAAAGGCCAAGAGAATGCTACAAGAATACATTATTCTTTACGTAGGTACTCAATAACAAATGGGGTCAAACAAAATAAAAGCTTGTAAATACTGTGGGTTGGTGACCATCGTCCAAAAAGCCGTCAAACATAATCACTTTAAAATTCCAGTTTCATTAAACAACATCCATCCAAGCTTCCGAAGTGCACTTCAGCTGTCGATCCAGCCTAATTTAGTTAAGAGCCGCTTCAAATCGTTGCAGAGGTCTTAATCTAGTTTAAAACTCGTCAAGAGCTCGCTCCTAACTTTCTACTGACAGTAGATATTGCTACTTCAAACTTAACTTTGAATCAATTGAAGTTATTATCTACAGTACCTATTGGAGTTAGGTAATCTTGATTAGGGTTTTCAATGAGTTTTATAAGTTAAGCAGTTGGAATGGGTTGTGCAAGTATCTACACCTGCAAAGCCCACCAAGTTATTAGTTTTTTTTTTGCAATAAAATGTTTTGTAGGTAACTGGATTGTGGAGGTCAGATAGGCAGTCGCTCCATATAAAATACTGGTATTCAGCTGCATTCTGTTAGCCTGGAAGCCGACCCCAATATAGTTGTGAAAAGGCTAGGCAGGCATTCAGGGATATGTCCTGCCAAGGGCATCGCCAGCCGATGGTCCAGGGGGGGGGGGGGGGGGGGTAAGTTGATTGGAAAAGTATGATTTGCAGGTACAGTCAAAAAGTCAAGAGCACATGAAGCTTTACACTTGTAGTGCGAGTCTTACCTCTACGGCGCACAATGAGGCCAGTCGACGTTGGCGGACATTTGATTTTTGACAAATCAGTTTCCATCTCGGTATAGTCCGCGCAATCCACGAAGACGCGCCCCACTCCGCTCCGCGTCGTACTACAGTTTAGCTTACAGTACAGTAATCGCGGAGTGGGGCGCGTCGTCGTGGATTGCACGGACTATAGTCCCGATAGGAACTGAGAAGAATAATAATTTCCATTTTCAATGTATGGATTGGAAACGGACCTTTCGGGTCTATTTTTCCAAAACTATTCAGAACTCTACAGCTGAAACTTAATAGGTAGGTATGAATCAAATGGGCCTACCACCAACACATAAATACGAATATTCCTTCCTCCTAATGAATTCTTTTAATTAAAACGCCTTGTATTTGACTACAATTTTTTGAACCTCTAGGGGGGGGGGGGGTGGTAGCTGCCTACTTTGCCCCCCCTTGGCGACGCCCTTGTGTCCTGTGCTGCATATATCCTACTTCAGGGTCCTGCGGTCAGGGATCGAGTTCCGTCTCTGTCAATTTTGTTAGATCAACCACGAAGGCGAAGTAAACGGACTCAATTTCGAATTTATCATGTGGTAGGTAGGTGTGTAGATCAAAATAAATACGATTGCCAGGTGTATCTCCTTATCAGATTGATCGATTCCACTGACTGATATGAAATCTGTATTATCAAGTATCCAGATTGATATTTACGTAGGTACCTACATAGTACATACATAGGGGTAGGTACCTACCTAAAATCTCTTTAGCTGCTCATAGCTTCTGCTCATAGAGAGCCAACTTTCGGAGTGTCTTATTCAGTTTGCTCGAATTTTATTACTTTGATTACAGGCACTGGGCAGAAAGTAACATTACTTCGACAAACTCCTATTTTCCACCGACGTATTGATACTACGATATTAATATTTCCTTTATTCCACTAAGTATTTATTTATAAATTATATTTCTAAATATTAGAATAAAATAATGGTAAAAATATATTTAAAAAAATATAGCCCAGCGGTATTAGGAACAGGGTCCAAGCTGTCAAGGCTTCAGAGAGAGGAATCTCCTAACAATGCGAGCCGTGTCCAGGAGTACCGCTTTCTGAATCAAGCCCTTAATCCAGCTGCCCAACGAGAGCCTCCTTCAAATTCAAATTCAAATCTTTATTGCATATCACATGTGTTTACAAGGTCTTAATAATAATAATAAAGTTCACATGGACCCTGTTGGGCACAACAATTACATAAAATATGAGTAGTAGCATGATTTAAAATAAATGCGGTAAATAGAAATTAAAAATAATTATCATTAAAAAATCTAATAAAATTACACTATATAATATCACATTTAAATTTGTGACATACGTCTTTGCAAATTTTATCTCTAGAAATCATTAGGAAGAATCAATCAATAAAGAATCAATATTCATTTCAAGTAAATAAGATCACACACAAATTAGGTGTTGGTCGAGCCTCTTGGCAATTAAGCCACTGGTTCATACGACATCGGTTTTTATTATTAGAATCTTTCGATTATACGGTAGGTATGAGGTAGGTTCGCTTGCCTTATGAGTGTGTCTGTAAGCTCGACACTCACTTAACCAATGATATGATGTCCATTTTGCAAATGCCTGACACAGTGCAGCTGTAGGTGTCAGAGCCCTTTGTATAATTTGTCGGATGTCCAGACTACAGATAATACTAACTGTGATGTGGAATGTTAGCGGTATTCTGTTGTTTGCATATTATTATCGACTGTCCACGGACATAAGGAGATAATTTTGTCTACCTACTGATAAAATGTTGCTGCTTTTACGGAACGAAATACTTAGAATGTGATAACATATTTTTACAAGGGTACGGTCGGCCAATTAATTGGCAGTTTTGACAACATTTCTTATCAAAAGAAAAGAATAATAGCCGAGTGCGTGTCTGACCACACAAAATCAAGGTTCCGTAGTTGGGAGGAATTTATCCCAAAAACAAATTTAACATTGTAGGTAATAGACATGACATATATGATCTTAGAGTATATACTCTAAGTATATGAACCGAAAATTCGAAGACGTGACATCTACCAACCCGCACTGGGCCCGCGTGGTGGATTACGGCCCACTCCCACTCACAGAGAGGAGGCCTGTGTGTGTCCCAGCAGTGGGAACATTTATAGGCTGATGATGATGATGATATCGTCACTGGAAAGGCAAAATTACTTAACCGCCACATTATTTATAATGGCGTTAAGTATTTTTGCCTTTCCAGTGACGATATGATACATCGATAAATATACGTTACGGTCAATTCTACAACTGTAAATGTAAGATTCTAATCGCATAAAAAAATGTGATAAAACAAAAAAAATACGATTTTCGGACTTTTATTTGTGCTGTGAGACCTTGCATCTTATCAAATTTCATGATTCTATGTCAACGAGAGTACCCTATAGGTTTTGATTTATTTGCGAGTATCGAAATATGTCGCATAAATGGTCGTTTTTTATTATTGCGTTGACTTAGAAGTTGGTATGCTTTTTTTAGAGTTCCAAGGGACTGAAGAATACTGACTGATTATAATTATTAACATCTGTACTTTTTTGTTTACCTATGTTCTACAAATAAAAATATTTGAATTTGAAGACCTACGTATGTGATTTCAACTTGATACCTCAACGTGTTCCTGAGAAAAAAAAACTCTAAATCTCTGAATCTTATTAGGTAGATATTACAACCAAATTAAGTCTCCCTCAACTATGACCATGGCTCTAGGCACCAAAAGGAACATTCTTTTTTCTGGAGTGAGAAGGAAGCCCTTCCGTATTTTTAACCGACTTCCAAAAGGAGGAGGTTCTCAATTCGTCTGTATGTTTTTTTTTTTTTTTTTTTTTTTGTATGTTTTTTACGCGATTACTCCGCCAATTATGAATAAATTTTGATGATTCTTTTTTTGTTTGGTAGATCATACTTCAGAGGTGGTCCCATATAAATTTTATTAACTTTGCTTGGGTAGTTTTTGAGTTAGCTTCAATTATACGTATTTTTTCCCTCTTAGTATGTAGATGATATGATAACTTCTTGTCACTGTTATTTACATAGTAGGTAGTGGTATTCGAATTTGTGTGGGGTAAGTACCACAACTAAAAAGTGAAAAATAAAAACTTTTTACAAAAAAAAAAAACATCCGACTTCAAAAAAACAAAAACACTACAAAGTGAAAAATAACTTTAATTTCGGAAGTCGGTGACAAAGAACGAAAATTCAAAACCAAAGACACCGACTTCCGAAATTAAAGTTATTTTTCACTTTGTAGTGTTTTTTTTTGAAGTCGGTTGTTTTCTTTTTTTGTAAAAAGTTTTTATTTTAAAATCTGATTGTAACATCACTCAGATTTTATTTACATCACAACTTAAGATGGCTCTTGTGTCCTAATTGTTATTAGGACATAAGAGCCATCTTAAGTTGGGTTAGGTAGCCACGTTTTTATTTATTAAACAGTCATTCATAGGCGACAACTTTCAGTAGTGCAGTAGGTTACTAAATATAGTTAAAGTTGCAAATTATAGTTTTATATAATTTAGAAGCATTTTTTAAAAATTTGTAAATGTGAGTAGGTACCATGGAGCCGTTTATTATGTTATTAAGATGTATGTTGACTTGAAAGAGCATGGCAGTTGAGATTATGTCATGCTCACTTAAATGTCTCGCTGATGGTGGCGAGTGTGTTGGATCATTCGGTTCCGTACAAAATGGTTGAGCTGGGGGCCTACCTCGAGCTCATAAAGCAGTATTATTTTAATATTACTTCAGTGTGGGAAAGAGATGAAGCTCTACAGGACGTATAGCTCCATCTTTTTCTCACACTGAAGTAATATTAAAATAATACTGCTTTTGAGCTGGTGGTAGGCCCCCTGGATGGTGCTGATCCACGCGTCATGTTCGTGAACGGGCGCCGTCAGTTGAGACTGGTCAACTCTTATCTGCCAGGGCTTATTTTAACCTTATAATTTCAATTGCTTTGATTATTTTTTGTACATTGTTCTCACATATAGAAGCAACAAGAATAATGTACCCAAGATTTTGTAATTTCTATATTTAAAAGAGTGTTCTTGGAGTTTCTTGCCCGTTCTTCTCCATAGAGATCTACGTTTTGGAATGGGCAACTAGCTTCAACTTTCTGACTAACTGACCGATTCTTTGACAGTTAAAAGTGCCTGTGAATGGTTTAATTGAAATAAATGGTTTGAGTTTGAAATCTAATCCCAAACATCTGGTATTTTTAGGGTTCCGTACCTCAAAAGGAAAAAACGGAACCCTTATAGGATCACTCGTGTGTCTGTCTGTCTGTCTGTCCGTCTGTCACAGCCAATTTACTCCGAATCTAATGGACCGATTAAGTTGAAATTTGGTACACATATGTATTTCTGTGACCCAAACACGAATGTGTAACGTAAATAATTTAATTTTGAATATAGGTGTCACTTTTGGGGCGCAAACAAGAAAATTAAAAAAAAAAGTTTTGCTAACAGTACCGTGTGACATATCAAATGAAAGGGCTTGTTGCGAGGATCTTAAATATATTTTTCATATAATTTTAAAATAAATACTTTTAAAGATATTTAATAAATTCAATGAAAATTGTCCATTCCCCCCCCCCCCCCCCCCCCTTATCTCCGAAACTACTGGACCAAAAATTTTGAAAAAATACATAGTATGGTTCTTTACTCATAGATTACAGGAAAACCTATAAGAAGTCTTAAAATAACATGGTAAATCTCTCAATATTGTGCGTAAAAACTTACATTTCGTCGCTTGGCATCCAAAAGGCCCATCTCTCTAGCTACTATAATATCAAAATATCAAAAGTGTTTGACCGTCTGCTTAATACACATATAAATAAAACTGGAAATGTTCATGACAACCAATTCGGGTTTCGGCCTGGTTTGTCAACAGAAAGTGCAGTGTTGTGCCTTAAGCATACTATCACATACTTACTATACACAGCGTGGGACGCCGATTAATGCTAGGTTCATCGATTTATTCAAGGTTTCTGATCTGGTTGCTTATGATGAATTGTGGAGAAAGATGGAGAAGGATAGGTTGTCAACGGAGCAAACATCTTTAAATAGTGGTATGGTAACCAGATCAATAGTGTACGATGGGCTGGAACTTTTTCCAAGCCATACAGGTTGGAATGCGGGGTGAGCGCATCGGGAATATTCGCGGACGCACATATTCATTGCTTTTACGTAACGATGCGAATGAGGTGTGCATCCCTGGTACGCAGAGTACGGGCCAGCTCCAACAATATCGCTAGCAGTCTGGATTGCATGTACATCAATCACTGCAGTGCCATCTCCCATGGGGTGAAATAAATTTAAACTAGATTACGTGGGGCACTCAGAAAGTTTTGTGATACTAGAAAAAAATATACTACAGGTTATAATTTTTTTTATTATATCTTTTGAAAGAACTCTCCATTGGCGTCTATACACAGTTTTATACGTCTAAACAAATTTTCATAACACATTTTCCAGTCCGCATCAGACACCTCTCCAATCTCCTTCTCAAATGCACCCAGTGCATCTTCAGGTGATGAAAACTGTTTTCCTTTGAGTTGATTTTTTATTTTGGGGAACAAGAAAAAGTCGCACAGAGCCAAATCGGGACTGTAAGGAGGATGACCTATAAATTTGACCGGTGTGCTGTCCAGAAAGTCCCTTGTTTTGAGCACCGAGTGAGCCAGCGCGTTGTCGTGGTGAAGCAGTAGCCCACGGAGGCCAGTGTTCGGTCGCTTGCTGCTTGCAGTAGTAAAAACTTCTGGCAAACATTTGGTAACATACCATTCAGCATTGATGCTTCTTTGATCTCGTCAGGGTACTGACACCAGATAACCTGGTAGAATAAAAAAAAAAAACTTGCGGTCAACATTTTGCCTGCACTTCTGGCTCGCTTCACTTTGGTAGGCGTTGGTTCATTTTGGTTCAACAACCACACGGTCGACTGACGCTTCATTTCTGGATCATATTGAAAAATCCAAGATTCATCACCCGTAATGATATCTTAAACGCGCCGAGACGAGCCTGCTACCAATTTTGCTATCATGTCTCGGCACCATTCTACCCGAACCTCCTTCTGACCCTGCGTTAGATTTTACGGTACCAGCGTGAAACTATCTTTCATAACCGAAGATGCCTGTGTAGAATTTCATGCACACTTCCCGATCCAATCGGCAGTATACATCTATATATCTTGAAATTTTAAACTGTGCTTTTTTTGTGTTTTTTCAAAACTAATTATGTTTTTTTTTTATTGGATGCTGTAGAATGGTAGTAGACCATAGTCTGAACAACGTTTGTTCTAGCAAAACTGTGATTCAAATTTCACTGTGGATGCTGCACCTCTTCATATGTAATTCGCCTATTCTCTTGAATTAAATTTTTCACAGCCAGCACTTTTTGTTATGTAACAACCGTCATAAGGCGGCCACTTCTTTCTTTGTCTGCCAAAATTACTAGACCACCCATAAATTCGTTGAACCAGCGAAAAACAGTCGCTTTAGAAGGGCTTTTTTCTATGAACACCATTCGAAGTCTTTCAAATGATTCTTCTGGTTTTAGTCGACATTTGAAATCGTACAAAATCATCGCGCGAAAATGTTCTCGTTATAAATCCAGTTTTCAGTAAAACAGAGTAATTGATTTTGCTCGTAAAAAAATGTGGAGGGAATTTCGAATTTGGAATGTTATGTTTTTTTGTAATAAGTAGTCATCGTTTTAATTTACATCAAAACCAGCCAGTATTCTATAGACAAAAACTGTTAGTCGCAAAACTCTCTAAGTGACCTCGTAAAATAAGTTAACATACTCGTAGTTCATAAGTTTACTAACGCAATGAGTCCTTGTTACTTGAATAAAGAAAAATAGATAGATGATAATTTTTTTTTGAACGACGTTTTCTAAAAATGAAACCTAGCTAGATCGATTTATCGCTCCTGAAACCCCCTGCATACTAAATTTAATAAAATTTCTTGGAGCCGTTTCCGAGATTCAGATTATATATACATAGGTATATACAAGAATTGAGAAGAAAAGAAAGAAAGAAAGTTTAAAGGTATTATTATTATATTAATACCGCGAATATGAATTTTTTTACGAAAATCTGATTTTTGTTTTATTTCATTCTACACGTTCAAATAAGTGACACTGCAATTAAAAAAAAAAATTAAAAAATGTCACATTCGCGGTATTGGATGCCGAGCGACGATTTGCAGTTGGAATGTAAGTTTTCAACTACAATGTTAAGTTTGTTCTTGGGATAAATAAATTCATCAGTCCGACACGCACTTGGCCGGTTTTTTCACGTTATCATTACGTTTTGGAAATTAAACGAAGAGACAAAATGTTGTCGCTTCTAGCAGTACACGAAAACTAAGTATTTTACTTTTATGAAGCACATACTTAGATAAAGTGATCTCATCTCATCTCGATTGGAGTGGCTGTTCACTCGATTATCGTTAGCCGCACGTTAGGGGTAGGGGGTTGTAAAGGTCGTGGGTGACGTCACTACCTATGACGTCAGAATCACGTAGGCTATGGAAATAATGCCAGCTGCGTGCCTCTGCGATGACGATGAGTAATTAAGTAATGATTGGTCATTATGGTAATTAAACGATTGTGTTGGGAAAATATTGGTGTTAATAACATAACAACAACATTAATGAATTTTATATAAACAATGACATGAATATTTACTTTTAAAGTATTTTATTATTTTAATTATTGTGAATGTGAAGAGTCTGTGGGTCATTCCTTTTTGTTTTGTTTTTAATATTTTCTCAGTTACTTCTAATCATGGTCTGACAGTTTGAGTAATTTAAGTGGCCTACCCAAATGTCCTGTTTTTGGTATTGTTCGTCGAATCGTTGAGCTCCTTAAATTCTGAGTTGAGCTACACGATAACTGACAAATGCGTGCACTGACTGGACAGGCCCTCTCAATCTGTGTGGTGCTTTCCTCAAAAGACCACTTCAGACACCAATCCACATGGCCTTCACATGATCTGACCAAGATTATGTCTGGGCTTTAAAAGAGACTGAGACCTCTGAGTTTGTTTCGGCCTTTCTTCTCAGAGTAGTCAGATAGGAAACGCCGACCTCATCTAGTTTTAAAATATGATTGACGTGTAAAAGTGTTTGTACAAACCTACTTACAGAAATAAAATCATTTATCATTTATCATCATGCCTGTATTTTCGGAGGAGGCAAGTGGAGGTGGTAGCATTCATACTTTCCAAATACCTACGTTATAAGTTTCTTTTGTTACCTATCGGGTATTGAGGGAGCTTGTTGCAGTTAGCCGGGCACAAATCCAGGGTTGGCTTGTTTTGACAAAAAACCCAAAAACTGAGGTAGGTATCTACTTATGTCCGAGCTTTTTTTGCAGATCGAATATCTGAAAACCCTTTCAAAATACTTCGGTAGGTACTAAGTTGCAAAATATACAAGATTATTTATGAATAAAGGAAAAAACAGTCGAAAGATGTCCAAATTGCGTAATGCACGATCAATCATAATTTGTTTCGATTTGAAACAGACTGCTAATCCATTGCTTCATAAGTTGGAATAATATCTGCTCAAATGAATGTTGTTGAACTGTCCCCCCCCGACCCTTGCTCAAAAACGAGGTGCCAGCAGTTGTTGCAGCTGAGCACGTAGCTTTAAATACCCCGCATAATAATCATGATGAAAACCTAAGTTTGATCCAGCCTGTCCCTTCTTGCTGTCCTCCCCTCAGCGATGCCCTAAGCCGAGGTTCGTACCCCACAGGGGGTGCCCTTAGTGAGCACTCGCTTAATTTTAATTTAGCATAGTTTTAAAAGCTCCTGGCTGGAGGTTCTAAGTGTAGAAGCTTAAGGCCACCACAGGAAAAGTCCGGTTAAGCAGCCATGACCTTAGCGGTCACAACTGCGAAAGGCAAATAAAAAAAAAAAAAATGAATTTTCAAAATTAAACAAATTATTCATAATCGTTTACGAAAATAAGTTACGCAATTAGGGTACCGGTTGGAATGAAGTTCCTTTAGCTTTTGCACACTCGGCGAATGAGAGTATCATCTTCCTGCCCTTGGGTCGGGACAACACGTTTTCTCTTTCTTTTTTTTTCTCCCCTGTCAACCGTCACGCTATCATTCACTCCCTTATCTTTCATATTATTCCTCACACAATCCTTCCATCTTTTTTTGGCCTCTCTCTCCTTCTCCGAATGACTTGGCGAATGGCAGCAAAACCGAAACAAGTATAACTCATGCTAGTAGCTCCCATTCGCCAAGTGTGCAGAGTAAAACCTGTGATAAGGAACTTAGTTCTAATAATTAATATTGAAATGGCAACAGCTATCCCCGTTGCCATACCGTAATAATAACAAGCAGATTTCCTTCCTCAAGGAAAATAATACGCCAATCACATTCATTTAGTTTATTCACAGCCTAAAATAATATGACAGACAACCAACTACATATTTGTATATGAGAAATAAATAATTACTTATATTTTTTATCTATTTTATTGTATTTAACCTAGCTGTTTTGATGGTTCCGCACAATAAGCAACTGTACGGAATGTTGCTTAGTTAATACCTTATTTTATACGTCTTCTTAAAAGTTAGGTTTTTATTTATAACACACGTATCTACTGAACTAGCTTAGTACCTACCTACACCTACTTTTATATTAGGTATACAGGGTAGCAGGGACATCGACGCGAAAACTGTTACCATAGATTTAGTACATAGCGCTGAACCCCCCCATGCGTTAAAATTTTTTGTCCGTTATTTAAAAAAAAAACATTTGCTGTTCCATAAAATTTGACCGAGTAGGTATTGCACTTTTCTATGAAACAGCAGTTTTTTTTAAAATAACCGACGAAAAAATTTAACGCATGGGGTTCAGCACTATGTACTCAATCCATGGTAACCATTTTCGCGTCGATGTCCCTGCCACCCTGTATTATTTATTTACTTTTAGCCTTTTTCTTACTGCAAGGCAAAGGCCTACGTTTCTCCTTTCCACTCCTCTCTTTCTTACTCTTATGTGGACAATCCTGTCTGTAGACTTTTATTTTAGGCAACCTCAGACCAAATAAAAAACAAAGACGTGAAGCCGTGAAGCTGTCAACAGTGACGTGAAGCCGGTTTCGTAAACGTGTGTACACTTAGTGAGGTGGTAAATGGTTGTAAATGTGTGCATGTCAGCGTGTATGCACAGAGCGGAGGTGTAGATTTGGCATGCTTCATTTTATTGTTTGCAGCGTTATGTTTTGGTTTTTTATTTTATCTGAGTATCCAACATTTATATTTATAGCACCAAAATGAAAACGCCAGGTACGATCCTTATTGTATAACAATGTGTAGGTTCATACATTTCAATGCTTTTCTAAAGTTATTAAAACCAATAGCATACTTATCACCCTACCTGCTTAAAATTAAAATAATAATGTCGAGTCCTTGCTGGCAAGTCATATTTAGCGAGCATTTGCAATATTTTGCATACAATGCAATCGCCATCTTTACATATACACTTATTATACCTATCTACATTATAATCTACCATTTTGAATGTCATTAACACTTCGTGATAAAACACTTATCATTCTTGTGCTTATTTTTAATTATTTGAATCATACGAACTGTAATTCTTAAATATTATTGTCATTATCTCCAGTCTTACAGGAAAAACATTTATAATATAGAATTATACTAAAGAATATACGAGAAAACTTAAAGTTTGCTGTAGTTATTCCATACCTACCTATATGGAAATAATAGTATCTACAACAATAAAATCATCAGCCTCGAATCTGTGGGGCCTTTGTGATGTTTAAGAACTTTTTACCGGGGTAAAAAATACACTGTGCGTAAATCCAGTCATTTCTAGACCAAACAACCATTATATTCTAATGTTAGTTTGCAGTATGCGCCTTGTAGGAAAATATAGCAATATTATGTTACTTTATGTGTCAAATAAACATATTTTTTTGTCTTCGGTACCCAACAAAACAGGCATGGCATTGATATCAGTCCAGCTACAGATACACAGGAAAACTACACTACTCTAAATAAATGCAGAAAATTAACTTCACACATATGCAAATGCATCCAAAACCTTATATAGTTACTTATAAAAATATTCTAACGTTCCGGCAAAAAAAACTTTCTATTCCAACTATTACCGTTAGTTTCAAAATAAAAATACGGCCCATTAGGTGTATAAATACTTTGTAATCGTCCTATATCCATCGCTGCAGCATACTTTTTTGGCGGTAAAATAGTACCAAATAAGGGGTATGTTGTGTATGGGTCCTGCTGACCTTGATAATCTTTAGGCAGTGGTGTAGGGAAGCTTTTTGAAGGAGGTAGTCCATCAAATATTTCTAGTCTTTCGTCCCCATCAGGTAAGTCCGCCTCTGCGGGTAAACTTTGCTTTCTAAAATTACCATTTGATTTTGACGGTAGAACGAAATTTGGCGGTGGGGACAGGACTTCTTCTGGAACTGACATGACCTCGTCGTTGTACGGTCTGTGCTTAAATTCCAATCTTCGTACGTCGACTGGTCGCGGTACCGGTAAGACGTAGCCCAGGGGTGGAAGGACCGATTCCGGTACTGGTCCTTCGATCCCTGCGGGTACTTCTAAATCTTTTTCATTATCTATGACGTGAAAATCAGCTAAAATTGGGTTATCCACGCCTTTGTCATTTTCAATTTCTAAGTCGGTGTTGAAATTTGTTACAATTTTCTCAGTTAATTCTGGTTTCGAAGTAACGTATTCCTTGTAAGATCTTTTTATATCCTTTTCTATACTTTTTGGCTCTTCTTTATAGTTGTACTTGTCAACAGTGTTGTCTGAATTTTGGTTATTATTGTTAATGTTTATTATTTTATCCTCCTCGTCATCTGTGTATATAAATTTGTAACCTGTTTTGTGTCCGTCAAATCTTGATTGGGTTGCATTTAGTTGTTGATTCGCTACTTTATTTAAAGAGTCAATTTCTTGAACTAGATTATTTCGTGTATCATATTTGGAGTCATCTTTATTGTTTTGAAGAGCTTCTATTTTAAGTTCGCTTTTGTTGTATTCACTTTCAATATTATATGAATTCTGTTGGTCTATTAGTGTTTCCACAATAGACATAGCATTTTCGGTTGCAACATTGTAAAAATAATTATGATCTTTGTTGACTGTGGCCTCATTAACCTTAGCATTCCCGGTTACTACATTACGTACATTACTGTTATCATGAACTGAACTCACATTTAGCCTTAATTTCAACCTTATATCAATGTTGTCATTAGAATCGTCTTTAAAAGAATTTTGATTGGTTTTAAAATTGACATCTTCAGCATTGTTTCCTCCTACAATACTGGCAAAATTAATTTGATCTTCTTGTATGTCTTTTGTTTTGTTATTTCCGCTTATATCATTGTTGAAGTTGCTATGATCTTTATCCGTTTCAATAATCATCCCAATGTTACCTTCATCTTTACCGTTAAAGTCACTACTGTGATCTGCGGCACCATTAGTTACTATATCATCTACATCAATTTCAACATTACTTTCACTATTTAAGCGCAAATTTTCAGTTATGACGCTTTCGAGGTCATCATCTGTTGATACAGTATCATTTGTTCGATCTTTTTCAACAATATTGCCAAAATTAGTGTGTTCTGTAGTTGTGACCTTTTTTGTGGAAGAATATCCTACGACATTACTACTAACATTGCCTTTTTCTATACCCTTACTAATACTTGTTGCTGCAGGTTGGTTTGCCTTGAAATGTCCAGATACAACGTTGTCAAAATGCCATTGATGTTGTTCTGCGGACTCAGGTGCTATATGTTGTTTAGGAATAACATAGTCAGAGGTGCTATATTGGACATCTTCAGGAAAGTATTTAGAATGCTTAGGTTCTTCTAATCTTCCAATTTCTTGATGTCTTTCAGTAGCGATTCTGTGGTTGTCATTTTCAGTCAATATGCTGTCAAACATGAGTGGATCGTCAAGCGGTATGCCTTCGGGGATGTCTTCGAATGAGAAATCGTGAGTGATGATAATTTCGTCGGTGTCAGTGGCCCTTGCTTTGATGTACAAGTTGTCTGATGATCGGTATTCGTTTGATTCGTGGACGATGCGAGGTGGACATTCTTCGGGGATGGTGTATACCTGGGAAAAGATGATATAGTGAGATAATTACCCAAGCTAAACTAAGTTAATAAACAGTTACACGATTGGGACTCTCTTAAAGTTCCGGTCTACCTGAACTCCCATATTTGCCTCATGGTAACACGTATTCTGTTGATTTCAACTAGCTACCTATTACGGTTTAAAAGATACATCAAATATATTGGGTATTGAGTATTGACCTGTGGCAGGTAGTTAGACAGCCGGCGCACATAGTAATAGGGTTTCGTTGGCACTCTTAGAGTATGGGACCTTAAAAAGACTAGGTGGATGATCATACCTGCGTGTCATTGATGCTAGGTGCGTAGTAATCCTGAACCTTGGCGTAGGCTGGTCGTGTCTTGACCCTGGGCCCTGTGGCGTGTATGTTGTAGCATTGGTGTCCAACATGGCCGCTAGTGTCGCTACCGTCGCGGCTTCCTAAGTAGAACGTCGCTCGAGTGTTCAGAGGAGTCAGTTCTATGCGGCGTAGCACTGGGGAATTGTAAGGTATGTGTTCTTATAGGTTCTGAGAACTTTATTTATTAACTTACTCTAATGACTTGTTCACAAAAACGTTTACAGAGAGCTTAGTCTTATTACAGCACGTAGGTACTGGCTATTTGATTTTAATTAAGTAATTGATAAAAATAATAATGAAATGAAATAAATTAATAATAATAAAGTTGGAAAGGAGAATAACGATGCTTAAATTTTTTGTGATGTAGGAACTTAGATCTTTTTCGTTATCGTGTTGGCATTAAGTCCGCCTCTGGTACATTTAAATATTGAATAAATAAATAATTAAAGCTACTTCCTTTTAGACTGCGTGCCTATCGAGATTCAGTTAAAAGTAATGACATACGTGACCTGATGAGGTACAGATGTTTGACTCCAAAGACATAGCTGTTCTAAAGTAAAAGTGTTATTGTATTTCTAATTATAATTGAATTGTTATCACTGTTAGATGGTCATCTTAACGACATTTTGCCTAATTATAATTTTATAACAAACATTAAAAAAAAAACTACTTAATACTTCCATATTGCATTAATGATCTTGTTTTTATCAGTGGCGTAGCGTGCCTTGGCGGGGCCCCGTATAAAAATTTGTTTGGGGGCCCCTATGAAGGGTAAAGATTTCTCACAAAAGAAAAAAAAATGCATAAAATTAAAAGAAATATTTATTCATCATCATTATCTATCTGACACTTTTTCCCAAAAATTTTACAAACAATTCAAATTAAATATACACTTTCCTTGCCTTTTTTTCGGCAAACTGATTTAATAAATCATTTATAGCCGATGATGAATTTGGGAAATTTTTATTAATTTTTGGTTACGCACGTCGGGGGTCCCCGTGGCCCGGGGGCCCCGTATAATTGATACGGCAGATACGGTGGTAGCTACGCCCCTGGTTTTTATCTAGTGTATGTTAATGTTCACTAACAAATTTAACAGCAAACCAACATTGTATTTTGCAGTGCCCTGGCAGTGTTCATGTACGAATACCGACTATTATCTATTGATCGCGACGATAGGTCGTGGTGGAGAGAAATCAAAGATGATTGAGTGGTCTGTATAATAAGTAGTTTTATGCAAATAAGAAAGGTACAAAACGGAACAGGAAAATAATAAGAGTTAAATATGAGCGTTAGTAAGACGCGTAAGCGCAGCCGTGCTTGAAACCGTGCAACAGCTGACTGCCGAGGCGCGGGGGCCCGCGCTTGGCTGTGAGGCCAGCTGACTCGCCGCTGCCCCGCACCCCTCGTTCACTGCCGCTAGCGCGCGGCGATGTTGAGAGCGGAGGTCTCAACATCTATTGTAAAATGGATGACCAGACCGAGACCCCTTTTTGCCTCAGAGAGCAAATAAAGCCATTGGCCCCGGCTGTCATTCGTGGGTCTTTGACAGACGTTACGGTAGTCAGAAGCCCACAAGTCTGACCGCCCGTCTTGCCAAAGAGTATCTTCGTATTACCCAGTAACTGGGTTGTGGAGGTCAGACAGGCAGTCGGTCCATGTAAAATACTGGTATTCAGCTGCATCCGGTTAGATTAGAAGCCGACCCCGACATAGTTCGGAATGGCTAGACAGGTGATGATCTATTGTAAAATGTGTGAGAGCAAAAAAATAAATAAATAAAACTGGTGTTACTTACGTGTGGTACTTTTGTATAGTTGTGAATAGAGCAGTTGTGCGTCTGCTCCGAATCCTCCCGGTAGTGTCACTTCTAGCAGAGCCATCTCCGGGAAATTGCCGGTCCACATCACGCACGCCTGAGGAAATACAGGGAATACTTAATCAGTCAAAATATATAGAAGTCACCCCGATTGGATCTACGATTCAGTTACAAGCGAAGCTACAGGCTCATCAGATTTATTAACTGCGCTATGAGAACAACAAACTAGGTATTTATAGAATCTTTGCGTTGCGGTTTTGTCCGAAAGGGTTACCGTGGCTCCCGGCAACATGGCAACTGAAGGAACACGGGTGGGTTTAGTCAGTAAGAGTGTGCCTGTCCGCCCTCCCGCTCCGACCAGGGCGGCAGAAGTTATTTGATAATTCCCAACCCAACAAAAAAAAAAGTTAAGTATTTACAGAATTGTACAGGCTCGAGCATAACCTTTTAAACCTAAAATCGAGTTTCTCCTAAAGTATTGATGTATATTTTATAGTGAACATAGTTGTATCATTGGGACCATATTATGAAATCTCTTGATCTTTTCTTAAGTTAAAGTTTTTATTTCATTAGAAAAACACTTTTGAATTTTGGGCGTTAGTGGCAACCACCATTCGACTAATAGACCGTTTGACATTAAAATGGTCACATCTATGGGACAGAATGATTTGGTTATTGGAGTCGAGTTGTTTGTTATTTATTTTTGGTATAAAGCGGCAAAAACCAAGCTTAGATGCTGCCCTAACTTTAATATAATTGAAACCAAGCCCACATGCTATAAATCCGTTTAAAAAAAAGCCAGAATGTGAACTAACCTCAATAACAGCAGCACACAAGCACTTAGTTCCATTGTCACAGTCGAAGGGACCGTCAGTGTGGACTGACACTTGAACTGACAGCTGTTTGTCATGAGGAGTGGTGTCAGTCGCGAGGATGTTGTAGGCGCGAGTGGCTTGCACTAGGGCGCAACCAGTACCTGGAGAAAGAAACAATTTTAATTAATTTAATCACGTAGAAGGACAAAGGGAAGACCTTGGTCAGACACAAGAAGTAATAACATAACATCACGCCTATCCCCGGATGATTAGGCAGAGGTGTAGGTAAAGTAACACCTACATTTTGCCAGTTAGGTTGTAAGTCCCATGTAATAGGGGGCGAGCCTATTGCCATCAGCCAGGCACAAATCCAGACTCCGCAGTAGCGGCGTAGGCAGGCGACCACGAGATCGACGAGACAGTCTAGGCAGGACATAATATCCTTACATATTATAAAACAAAATCCCCCGCCGCATATATGTGTCTGTTTGTCTGAACTGAACGCGATAAACTCAAAAACTACCGAATGCATTTTAAAACGGTTTTCACCAATGGACGGAGTGATTCATGAGGAAGGTTTTAGGGTTTTGTGTAAATTGGCTGAAATATGACGATAATTCTTGAAGATGTCGGAAAAAATCTTGCCGACTGGGAGCTTTACTGGTATGCGCCACGTAAACCGTGAGAGATATGTAGAATTTATATTCTACAGGATTCTATTTCTAAAGTTCACAAAAAAGTCCGCGATCCAATATGTCTATCTTCTAAGGATGACCAACAATAACCATTATTATCTTTCAGAATTTTATAAAAATTTCATTGATATTTCTGAGGCTATTTTGACTGGTATTATATTAATAGTACAATTGTTTGTAATTTTGCAAATTTGCCGTTTTTAGTCTCACTTCTCAGATATTAGAAGTGAGACTAAAAACGGCAAATTGGCAAATTTTTTTCAAATATCAGGCAGTCTGTTGAGAAGGTACGGTATTAGCTTATCAAGCGTTCTGTCACCAAAGTAGTTACATACTCTGGGTACTTCTTGTAATGGGTTACTAGCGAGTGACGCTCCCAACTGTCATGACTGTTTACTAGAAGAAGGTACCAATTTATTTGGAGGAATTCTACAAAACAACGCCACAGATCTAAGTTATTACCTTCAACAGACACGTTAAGTTGTTCGTCCGGCTTCATCTTGATGATATCAGGTATATTGACTCCTGGTTTCAAGGTGACGCGCTGGTCCATTTTGCTGCAGCGGGCAGTTACGGTCAGGTTCGTCTCGAGGGTGTGTGATGACCAGGCCGTTAGGGCTTCTAAGGCTACTAGGGTATCCTGTAACAAATGAAAGATTTAAATAGTTTGGCTTTGTGAAATAACTGCTGATGAAGGAAGATATTTTGTCCGCGAATTCGTTTGCATGTAAATTCTTGCTCCTGTTAGACCTAGGTACTCAGTTGCTGACTTCCGATCCATACTTAATGCGAGTCTACTCACCACTAATTGGAAGAAATCTTCCAAAATGAATGTTTCTGGTTCTACCGTACGTAGGGTTCACGTTAGGAATGGAAGTCTACTCCTTAACTTTTTTGAAAGAAGAAAGAAAGCAAAATAGGTTCATTTGTCACAGAAACATGTGCATACAAAAAAGACAATCAGAAAACAACAAAAAAGTACATAATAAATCACGAGCATAAAACAGAAAATAGTCGACAGCTGCACGACATGACTGTGACAAGAAGGCTTCCACTCAGCATGATGCTGTGCTATGGGGGACCCACAGCACAGCGCTGATTTTCAGTGGTCACCCGAAAAAGAAGTTTTTCATATTGTACAATACTTTGCGTGCCTTCTTAAGGAATATATTATAATAATCAACTAGTAGCAGTCCACTGCTGGACATCCTGCTCGCATAGTTGCTCCACCTAGCCTGAGGTCCCCTTCTTAAAGTTTGCCGATTCTCCGTCTCCATTCCAAAATAGGTCCAACACGCAGGTCATCGGTTCTTAGGTTAATGTTACTTCAGCTTGCTTTATCTAGGACATACCTGTGTAGATATAAATCCTCCACTAGTAGTCCTGTGCGCGTTGAGCCAGCGTGTGGCGGCGGGCGCGTCTGTGCGCGCACTCGGTGACAAAGACCGCGGTGCGGAGTGAAGTGCTAACAGTGCGTATGAGGTCGCTTCAATTGAGGTTGATAGACTGCCTGCGAATAAACAACTTTTCTTAAGTCTTCACAACTTTTGAACAAGGTTTTCCTCTTAAAATCTGCCAAGTTTAATTGAATCTGACTAAATGGTAGTTATGACAAAGATTGTGGGTTAATTCTGTGTAGTTATGTACTTGGTAAGCCTTTACATAAATAAATAAATGCTACCTAACCCCAAAAGGCAATTATCACATTTTGCAAATAACACTTTGTAATATTAACAGTTTTATAATATACAATAGACGTGGATATATTTAGTAACTTGTTCCGCTTAGCTATTTCTAAAGAGCCATAAAAAACTCCTGAAAGAAATCGACACGTGTTTCACCTCTCAACGAGGCATCCTCAGGATGACGATGGACTTGTTGCGAACTCGAACACGGCGTGTTGCCACACCAAGCGCTGAGTGCAGACAGCGCGAGTCTGCACTCAGCGCTTGGTGTGGCAACACGCCGTGTTCGAGTTCGCAACAAGTCCATCGTCATCCTGAGGATGCCTCGTTGAGAGGTGAAACACGTGTCGATTTCTTTCAGGAGTTTTTTATGGCTCTTTAGAAATAGCTAAGCGGAACAAGTTACTAAATATATCCACGTCTATTGTATTTTATAATGGATTTCCGCAAGGTCACGCCTGAATCAATTAATTAGTTTTATAATAACACTTTATAATATTGTCATAATACACGGTGTAATATAGTCTCGCAAACTGTTCCCATAAATTCAGCATAATTATGATTCTAGACCAGGCTTGAATTTTTTAGCCGGTAATAATAAAAAAACAATAATTTCAAACAAAAGTGCAGTACCAACACGGCCAAACTGTATGGAATATATGTTTCTTTTTCATTTCTGATGTCTCTGTCAGTTTATGGTGTATCGTAGCAATACAAAGAAATTGTTGAACTGGACTAAATCATCATATCATTTAAAGATTCGCGGATATTAAAAAAAAGACAAACTACTCACTAGCCTCCCACCACACGTACTCCCCACTCCTCCTGGCCACTTTCAGCAGCTCAAGCAGCTGCCTGACCCCCTCGTTTTCCTCCAACCCCCACACACTTCTCCTCAAACTAGCCTCATTGGTACTCCTCAGTTCCTCTTCATAATCCTGTAGCTTCAAATAAGCATAAGCCAGTAAAGCTTGGGCGTAGACCCTGGTCGGTGTTTTGGACTTCAAAGAGGGCAAGGCTCGAAGACAAGAGAGGGTGTTACGGATAACGCTGTGAGGGAGGGGGGAGGAGCTCTCAATGAGGGACGTTATGACGTAAGCGGTGAGGGCTACGCTGGCGATTTCGCCTTCGTCATTGAGTCCACCCTGAAAAAAAAGATTGAGATGTAACTCTGACTTTTTAGTTTGCTGTGTCATATTTTGAAACTCAGAACATAGAGAACATAATTTTTGGGGCCCATGCCAGTTGTAATTGATCAGATTCTGTTTTTCCAAGAATTTCGGAGTGTTTAATATAAACGCAGTTAAAACCTTTTAATTACAGAAAAGAAAAAGAAAAAGCACATTTTGTCGAATATAGGTTTTCTAAAAACTGACTATCTACTTAGGTTTCTAAGTATGAATAAAAGTAGCACCAACCCTGAGTTCTCTATGAAACACTTGACCCTCGTTTCTGAAGCATCCATTCTCCATCTGTTGGTTTATAAGCCACCTCTCAGCGCGGATAATAGCGGGCGGGACTTGCAGGTTTGGCCACAGGTACTGTGGGAAAATAACTTATTGTTAAAGTTTTATGGTTGTTGACAGTTTGAAATAGTGCTCCATTATTTAAAGCATTAAGAGCGTTTATTCTGAAAGTGGGCAACGTCGCAAATAGATGTCAAATATTTCGCTGTTTTGATCAATTTGGCAATGTTGTATGGAAATAAGAAATCTAGCGAACTAGAATAATGATTATGAATGCAATAAATAATATCGTAACACCGGATATTTAGTTTTAGATGTAAAAAAGTATTTGGAAATTTTCTAAATGCGTTTTTTACACCTAAAGGCTTGTGCAGACCAGCGCGACACGCGACGCGACAAAAAGACACCGCTCGTCTTTTTGTCGCGTTCTTTGTGTCGCGTTGCGTGTCGCGCCTGTTTGTAAGTCTTAAAACGGGTACAACATCAGATTCAATGTTATAATAAAATTGCAATTCAATTCTAGTTCGCTAGTTAGCCACATTTTTTATTTCCATACAGTAATATTGCTAAATTAATCAAAACAGGTAAATTTTTGACAGCTATTTGCGATGTTGCCAATTTTTTAAGTTCTTCTCCTTAAAGAGGATCAATAACGTAATCATACATTGGCGTTTAGCCACACTTTTTCAGTTTCAAACTGTTTTTTTACCGCGTAGACGGTCCTACTTTTCTAAAATCAGAAATTTGTGTTGTTAGCCTGCCATCGTTAATAGTAAAAATAACACTTAAAAGCGTGCAAATAGTTCCTCCAGTATCGAGTAGTTTTATTTACCTCTCCAATCAGTGCGGTGACCGAAGGCAGCATCTTTTTGTAAAGCAGTGGACTATAACGAAAGAAGATAAATTACAGCTTACCTTATGAGCTTTCCTCAGATGTCTGACAACGAATGCTGTGAGCCATGTGGAGGAGGTAGCGTCAGACGGACCAAACGCACTGAAGCCGCCGGATGGGTGCACATACTGCAGCTGACGAGTGAATCCTGCAAGTTATTTTTAGTTTTAGAGTTCTGAGGGTAAAAGGGATCGTCTGATTTATTGTGAGTGCACGTAATCCTTCAATAAAATATTTGAATTAGAATTTGAGACACCTAAATGTTTGCCTACAAACCTGAAAACGGGCATCAGAGTACCACGGCCATTGTGAACTAAGTCATGGTCTGCCTCAACATTATGTTGGGGTGAGCTAATGTAGACGCTCATGTCGTAATAATAAAAAAACTTTTTACAAAAAAAAAACAACCGACTTCCAAAAAAAACACTACAAAGTGAAAAATAACTTTAATTTCGGAAGTCGGTGTCTTGGGTTTTGTATTTTCGTTTTTTGCCACCGACTTCCGAAATTAAAGTTATTTTTCACTTTGTAGTGTTTTTATTTGGAAGTCGGTTGTTTTTTTTTGTAAAAAGTTTTTATTTTTCACTTTTTAGTTGTGGGACCTACCCCACACACATTCTAATACCACTACCTGCTACCAGTGACAGAGACTTATCATATCATCTACATACTAAGTTGGAAAAAAATACGTATTTTTTAGCTAACTCAAAAACTACCTAAGTTAATAAAATTTAAATGGGACCAATTTGAGAGCATACCCTTTCAAACAAAAAAATAATTTTCAAAATCGGTCCATAAATGACGGAGAAATGGGTGGACATAGATAAAAATAAAAAAAAACATTCGCTACGAACATATAACCTCCTCCTTTTTGGAAGTCGGTTAAAAAGTGTCCGTATGGATTGAGGAGCCATGTCTACGCGGGTACTACTTAGTAGTAAATTAGGCGATTATGTAGGTCCGATCCTGGAATTTGTAGTAAACCCTTAAAAAGTTACAGGACGTTTAAGATGGCTCCTCAATTCAGACGTTTGAATTGAGGAGCCACCTTAGAAGTCGAAAACTAGCAGACGGATATTTTTGAAAGCTTGGTAGGATTTAGTAGTACTTATGCGTAATCTACATAACATAACATCACGCCTTGTTTCCCCGAAGGGTTGGGCAGAGGCGTACCTGTAGTAGGTACACCCACATTTCGCCAGTTATGTTTAAGTCCCATATAATAGGGGGCGAGCCTATTGCCATCAACCGGGCACAAATCCAGACTCCGAGCTGCTATTGAGAAATTTCAGATAGAAAGACCCAATAACACTTTGCCCGACCCGGGAATCGAACCCAGGACCTCATGCTCAGCAGTAGCGCTTGCGACCACTAGACCAACGAGGCAGTCATCTCTACAAAAAAAAAGCGGCCAAGTGCGAGTCGGACTCGCCCATGAAGGGTTCCGTAGCAGCAAGTAACATTGAATGAAAGGTAAATTGCAGTTTACGATTTATGACGTATTAAAAAAAAACTGCTAGCTAGATCTCGTTCATGTTTCAAGTTTACATGGTAATGTACATCATATATTTTTTTTAGTTTTATCATTCTTTTGTTTTAGAAGTTACAGGGGGACACACACACACATTTTGCCACTTTGGAAGTGTCTCTCGCGCAAACTATTCAGTTTAGAAAAAAATTATATTAGAAACCTTAATATCATTTTTAAAGACCTATCCATAGACATGGGTTTGCTGAAAAAAAAAAATCCGTTTCAGTTCTAAGTATGGGGAACCCCAAAATGATTTGTTTTTTTTTCTATTTTTGTGTGAAAATCTTAATGCGGTTCACAGAATACATCTACTTACCAAGTTTCAACAGCATAGCTCTTATAGTTTCGGAAAAAGTGGCTGTGACATACGGACGGACAGACAGACAGACATGACAAATCTATAAGGGTTCCGTTTTTTGCCATTTGGCAACGGTCCCTAAAAAATGAAGGTTGGCAAAGTTTGTAGCAGGATTTACTTCCCAGGGCAGACGTGGATTACCTATCCATAGGTACGCCATGTCTAGCAGTAAACTGAAATAGGTTGAACAGATACCTCTAGCCACATGTTCCTTTGCAGTAAAAGCGGCGATGGAGCTCGGCTCCAGTTGATTCAACGCCAATAAATTAGTGGCCAGCTGTGCCATGTTCTGTTCACCGCAGCCTCGAGGAATGAGGAGTAAGGAGTCGGCATTCTGTTGGAAGAATAAGGAAGTTAAGCATCTTGAGATGGTGTTCTCATATAGAGGTGACGTCAATAGGTCCAAGATCTTCTTGATCTTTTAGGATGAGCTGAATTGGTAAAGGCTTATTGAATTTGGATTTCGTGCTTCTAGGATTACTTACACAATATCGATATATACGCTTCATCATCATCATCATCATCATCATTTCAGCCGAAAGACGTCCACTGCTGGACATAGGCCTCCCCCAAGCACCTCCACTTCGATCGATACTGTGCTTTCCGCATCCAGTGGATTTCTGCGGCCTTCACAAGGTCATCGGTCCATCTTGTGGGAGGCCTTCCAACGCTACGTCTTCCGGTACGCGGTCGCCACTCCAGAACCTTTCGGCCCCATCGGCCATCCGTTCTGCGAGCAATGTGCCCTGCCCATTGCCACTTAAGTTTCGCAATTCTTCGGGCTATGTCGGTTACCAAGGTATACGCTTGAGGCAACAATAATTACTAGAAATATGTAGGTACCTAAAGACAACATTCAATACAAATGGTCGCTAAAGCTTATTCTAATCTTATTTAAGTATCTCCGTGGTTACTTCTTAAGGCAAGTGAAAGAACGTGAAAGAAGAGAATTTCCTTAGGAATATACACGTAACTAGCTTATGCCCGCGACTTCATCCGTGAACCTATAACCTTCCTCAAAAATTGGGCTATCCAATGCAAAAATATTTTTTCAAATTCGACTGGCAGTTTCGGAGGTTACCCCCTACATCCAAAGTTACAAACAAACAAATTTTACCTCTTTAAAATATTATTAGGTATCTAATATAAGTATTACTTACAGCTAATAAAGGTCCAGTGACATCCCCAACTGCCCAGATGGTCAGTGTTTCAGTGCCGGACACAGCCTGCACTGGATCCCAATTCCATTGTACTTCGGACTTGGTTGATTCTGTGCTACCTAAGTATAAAGCAATCAGAAAATGTTAAATACTGTTTACTCTACAGTTTCCAAAGTAATTTGTAATAACTTCATTAGAGTAAGAACAAAGTTTTTTGTTCTGTTATGAACTTATCAGGCATAACAGGCGTTATTTTATTGTGGGTGTACTATTAGGCCACTTTGGACGCGTTTTCATACTAATTTCACTCGTGCGAACACGTACGAACACGCACGAACGATCCCGACCTTCCAAGTACAAAGGGAGCGCACAGACTGGGTGCGAGTTAGTCGTACGTTTCGTTCCGACGTCCGAAAACAATCCGAACTTGTTGGGATTGTTCGTGCGTTCAATTCGATATCACCAGAACTACCTATTTGACGGAGAACAACGTATTCAGTGTGCGCACTCAATTCGTACGTTTACGTACGATAAATTCGTGTCTAAAGTGCGCGCGGCCTCCTCTGCTTAACCCTTCGGGGAAAGCAGACGTATTGTTAAGTTGTGTGTTGTTATGAACTTACTATTTCCACATAGAAGGATAGATTTCTGCTCCCGGATAGGCACTCCTTCAGGATCAACAGTAAAACGGATGATCACTTCGTCACTAGAAAAAAAAAAAGATTAAAAAAGAATCCCAAACTAAGCAATATGAGTAATATTAAAGAGTAGATTCCACAGAGCTTTCTAAAGTGGATTTATTAGTTGATGATTTCGCAAATCAATACTCAATATATTTATTGCGCCCCACAAGTGTATCGCATCCAAACTAATAATGCAAAAAAAAAACAGTGGCACTGCGGGAGTGCCGACAGAAGTGAAAACTTGAAAAACAAATCGGCACCGCGGTAATCAACGCGTTGATATCTTTTACTCCACGGTGTCAGTAAATTCCGTCACAGTGTCGCGAAATCAATGGTTTAATCCCATCTCAAAAATGCCCAACGCGCCTTAAGAAGTTTTCACTTCAATAACAGCCCGATGGGTGGATATGACCTACAAAAGACCGTGGGTAAGACCTGGATGAGACTTGACACAGACCAGGGAAGTAAAGTAGGGGAGGACGCCAATACTTAGCAGTGGGTGGAATAAGATTATAATATGCTTTGCCCGACAGGGTCTATAATTGTTTCATTAAGTTGAAGTTGTGGCGGCATCTACATCGCCACAAACGAACTACGCATCAAAGACCTGACGTCACACAAAATCCTGCATTGCGCAATTAGAGTTTACCGCGCGAACGACATATATATGACTATCCGACATCAATCTATGGCAGTAGCCCACCAAACAGAACACCCGTCTGGTCGGAGGTTCCTTCCTTTTCTACGGAGGATGAGTGAACTTTACACCCTGTTCCTCAAACCTTTAAAAGCCTGCCAACTGTTTTACCTACATTATGGAATGCAATAATTTCAAATTGAGACTATACAATGATAATGATGATTCTTAGAATGTCGATGGCAGTGCCAATAGTCAGCCCAGAATTTCAATTTTAATGATAATGGAAAGTGTTTTACCTGACTCCAGTCTTCCCGCTGGTGACATTCCCACAGTTCCCATCACTGACAGCTTTGGCCCGTATACTAATCCTGGCGCGGCCGGGCACGCGCGCGCGCAACTCGACACGGCGCGCGATGGAGGCGCGCGCGCTCACGCACGCGGACTGCACGAGGTCCTGGGGACCTTCCACGTGGGGGTCTGTTAGGATTTGGATTTGGACCTGGGAAGATAAAACCACTTTGGTGTATCATCATCTGACTAGCCTTTTCCCAACTATGTTGGGCTCGGCTTCCAGTCTAGCCGGATGCAGCTGAATACCGTATTCTACATAGAGCGACTGCCTATCTGACCTCCACAACCCAGTAACTGGGTAATACCCCTTGGTAAGACTGATTGTCAGACTTTTGGGCTTCTGACGACCCGTAACGACTGTCAAAGATCCACGAATGACAGTCGGGACCAACGGCTTAACGAGCTTTCCGAGGCACGGAGGAGTCTCGGAATGTTAAGATGGTCACCCATCCACAGATCAACCTTGGCAAGCGTAGCTTAGCCTGATGGATCGAACCGTGCGGCTGTTATTACTAAATGAAAACGTAATCTACTGGCTTTAGATAAACCAAAATGACAACAAGGGTGATGCTGTTTTGCATTTAAGAGGTTTTTTATAACCTTCTGACCTGACTCACATTAATAATAACATGTTTGATACACCAGTGTATTGCAGTGGGTACGGTATATGCAGTTTCGCCCAATCGTTTGAGGTTCCGTTCAGTATGTAGGTACGATTTTTGTAGTAAAAAGTTGGGATGATGCGTCGATAATACAGTTAAAAACAAATGCAGTATGAAACAACCATGTGTTGTGATCCCAAAATTAAACAAGACTATTATAACAGTTAAAATTTAAAAAACCCTCGACACAAACATTTCCTCATTTCTCTTTCCTACTAGACCCATAGATAGATGATGATCTGACCTGATGATGATGACCTATTCATTGAGATCATTCCAATGAGCCTAAACACGATACCTGTGCTGTAAGTTGGTAAGGTTTTCAGGATACCCAACTCGGGTATCCTGAAAATTCCAGGTGATGCTGCAGCATCAGTTCAAGGTTACTAAGTTCTTTAAATATCATTGAAGTAACAGAATACCAAATTTAAAATTGATCAGACTTGTGGAAGGTTCTCACATCCATTCATCAACAAAAAAATAGCTGATAATCTTCAAACAGCTGAACCGATTTTGATAAAAACATGTCTAAGAACCATCGCCAGAAAACCAGCTTTCAAATTAAAAAAAAAGTGATGGCACTCCGGTAGTGCCGACAGAAGTGAAAACTTGAACAAGATCGCCTTGGTGGAAGAAAAATACTTGTATAGAACATTGCTCCGTAACCTTATTTAAATAAAGAGCGCAATCGCGTTTACAAAAATGAGGTGTCGTCATGGTGTCGTGAAATCAATGGTTTAGTCCCATCTCAAAAATGCCCAACGCGCCTAAAGAAGTTTTCACTTCAAAAAACAGCATTTAAATCGGTTCATCCGCTTAAGAGCTACGGTGCCACAGACAGACACACATAGCAGTCAAACTTATAACACCCCTCTTTTTGCGTCGGGGGTTAAATAGTGAAATATCGTACTAAACATCGCCGTGTGAACGGCGTCACTCCTACAACCTTTTAACGTTAAAAGGTTGTACGACCCTCATCATTAAAGACCACCTCCTCATTACATCATTACGAATTTCTGACGCAACTCTCATTAAGAGACCTGCGAACACGGCTCGCAACTACAAATCGAGATGTTTGCAAAATTTTATTCCAAGCACGTTGCGCTAGTGTGAGTGCCTGTCGGAGCGATATACACCTACAGTGAGCAATACTACCACGCACACATTGACAATTATTGCTTGACGCGATAGCACTACTAGCTTTCGAAAATTTATGATAAATTTGGATGTGTTCCGTAATACAAAAAATGATGAATAAAAACTTAATAAATTTCCATTTTTTTTCGATAATTTGTAACTTGATAATATAAACTATGCTAAAAATAGAAGAAAAATAGAAACAATATTATAAATATTGTTGTTTATAATACAGAAAAAATAATATGAAGACATGTCATTTACGCTGTAAAATGTGCAAAATTAAATTCGTTTCAAATTCATTTTAGAAAAGTGTTTTTGGAAAAAAAAATGTAGGAGCCTAGATAAACACTGTCTTAATCCGAATAACAACATCATATGGTGGAAATATGCCCAAATTGCAAATGATTTAGGTATTACGTTTGTATGGACAATTCATGCGTCGCCGCGTTCTTAAGTCAAGTACTTTCCACTCTTTCAGAGGATAAAGGGCCATATGATGTTCCATTTATACTTACACTGAGAGGTTCATACAGGTAGTTGAAGATCCTGTAACGTATGATGCTGGAATCTCCTCTTCGTAGGCGCTTTGGACTGTCAGCGTGTATGAAGAATTCTCGGAACACCTGGAAGGAAATAGGTTTCATAGTGAATAGAGAAAATAACATAAAAACGGCTATAAGTACTTGCGTACAGTCAAATTCAAATATTTATTGCTCAACACAGTACATAATCATACATTTCTAGATGTCAAGTGAATGCGCAGTCCACTGTGTTGTACCAATTCAGGCATGCAAAATTATTATTAAAATTATAAGTACCATTAAAATAAACCACCATAAACCATTTCATAAATTCACATTAATAAATTATACTCTTTCAAAATAGTACCATCTAATGTCAAAAATTCAAATCAATAAGCATGTAATGTCAGAATTTTATAATGTCATAATAACTAAGTAATGTCTAATACAGTCAACATATAATTGGCAATACAAAATTGTCACGAGCATAATTCAGTAGCGTTTTTTGCCTGAAATAAAAATTGCGACTTTGATAAAAGACCTATTTCATAATAAGTAGTATAAGCTTTAATGATATGTAGTATGTTCGTAAAACCATAAAATACCTATCAATACCTTAGCAGAAAACCGCTTTTCAAATTAGCGCAAGTGTATTATTATGTTCGTGACTGTACCTATACTTTGTTTAGGAAAACAAAAGAGTATCGAGAACAATACCTACATGAACCGCTATGGAACTTCTATTGTGTTTCCATGTAAATGAATAACAAAGGAATATTAATTTGGAAAGTGGGCTTGTAGATTGTTTGTTAATTAAGTCTGTTGTGCTCCTGCAACTTTCCTCGAATCATGTTCAAGGTATTAAGTAGGTATGATATTAGAGAATGTTTCATGATATACTACAGATTAGTACAGTACAGATGGGACACTCAGCAAAATCATTTAAATAAAAACCGGCCTAGTGCGTGTAGGAGCACGCACAATGAAGGCTTCGTAGTTGGGATGAATTTATTAAAAGAACAAACTTAACATTTGAGAAACATGTTCTCCCATACATCGATATACGTCACGGTTTATTCTCCAACTGAAAAAAAATGTGTTAAAACTACAGATTATAAATTTTCAGACTTCTTCCTTTACTTGTGCTGTGAAACCTTGCTTCCTGCCAAATTTCATTATTCTAGGTCAACGGGAAGTACCCTGAAGATTTTGATTTATTTGCGATTATCAAAATGAATATGTCACATAAATAGCCGTATTTTTTATTGCGTTGACTTAAAAGTTAGTTTTTTTGATCGCCATGGGAACATAGATCTGTAGCGGTTACACCGCCACATACGAACTTCGCATCATAGACATGACGTCACACAAATCCTGCATCGCGCAATTAAAGTTTACTGAGCGATCAACATATATACAAGATTTCAACTTCAAACCGATGGGGCAGTTTGGGGCAGTTGCCCGCCAGACACAACACCCGTCTGGTCGGAGGATCCTCCCTTTTCTATGGTGGATGAGTGAACTTTACACCCTGTTCCTCATACCACTAAAGATCTATGTATTTTATATTAATTTCAACTTGATACCTCCACGCGTTCCTGAGAAAATGGGTCTTGACAGACTGACGGATGGACAACGAAGTGATCCTATAAGGGCTCAATTTTTTCCTTTTGAGGTACGGAACCCTAAAAAAAGCGACTCTTGCTACGATACAAAAAAGTGCGATTCAGGTCGCACATCGCTAATTACCTACCTAATATTCACCTAGAAGTTGCCTCTCTTTCTATCGCGTAACTCTTATATCTTCTGACTACGTTACGCCCGCTGAATTCGACAAGTCGAGCCCGCCGCGTACCTACTTGTAGATTCATACCTAAAATACGGAGTGTCCCATCTGTGTTCATCTGTGGTTATACCCGAATCACTTTAGCGTGGCAATAGCGGTCATTGCCCCATTACTGAGAAGAATTCAAACAATAAACTATGTATGGATTTTCGTAATTGGAACATGTTGAAGATCACGATAGATTCAGGACGTTAACGGACTTAATTTCGGATTTTGAAATAAAGAATGCTAGAAAATGTAGGTGGGTCAATGACCGCTATTGCCACGCTAAAGCGATTCGGGTATAACACAAAAAATTTATGAAAACCACCTTCGAATTTTCTATCTGCTTGTATAAGCACGAAGATTTATAAAGCTGTTTTACCACTATGATAGTTACAGTTGTAATTATCAATTTTTGTTCGATTCCTCTTGAATATTGATCCAGAAAGTGTCTACTGCCTTGATCATAATATGACGTCACAGTATAATTTAACATGGGGGACGTTAGACGTCATTTGAATTCTTTTTTCTTATAATCCATCGGTTTTTAGTTTATTTCTTTTGTTAACAAGAAGATTGAACAGAGTTAATTATGATGACACGATGACCTGTTGAATATAAGCAGTGTACTAACTTGTAAAACAGCAGGTGTAGATACGGCTACTCCATTCCGTGACACACAGATGGCGCTAGCTTCGTACCGTGTGATGGAGTCCGGCGCTTTCGCTACAGCCACACCCGTGCCGTTTGCGCCGATATTTAGCAGTCGCCATAGCCAAGCCTGGGGATAAACAAAGAAGGTAGCGAAATCATAAGCTGAAAATATGAGGTGAATGAATTGGATTACCCAAATGGAAAGTTGTGAGAAAAAGAGAAATGTTATTAATGTAACTAAAAAACAAAATTAAGGACGAATTTTTATTCTTGTAAGAAAAATAAATAGAAACATCATCATCTACTAAAAGCTAAGTAAGTGTACTTGATTTTGAATGGTCGCTTGCTAGGTACAGTAGCTTGGTATGCCATTTCTAGAGCGCAGTTTATTGAAAGTAGGTAAGGTCACAGATGTAAGGTATTGCATATGAAAGAGATTTGGATGCTTAGTTACTTACGAATACAGCAGATCTATTCTGTCACTTTCAAAACCTAAACCTAGGTGAAGTATGCTTGAAGTGAGGTGACAATAGTTTCAATCCCTAGCATCAGCGGGAATGACAGCTCACTTCATCTAAATCCTACACTATTAAACGAGCAATATTTGTATATATATATTTATTTGTTATCACGTTCTCGAAAACAGCTCTAACGATTTCGATAAAGGTTGCAATATAGGGGGCAAAAAATCTATCTAGCTATGTCTCATATCTGGGAAAATTAGTTTTCTGCGTATTTTCATCCGAGCAGAGCTCGGTCGCCCAAAGTTTAAAACAAGATGGCTACCTTAGAATAATGACATGGCAGCATGGAAGTGGTATGCACTATCCTGTATTATTAAATGAGCATTCTCTATTTTCACCAGAGCAGAGCTCGGTCGCCCAGGTACTTTTCGGTTATGAGGTTAGATTTTTACAGAAAGGTTTATGGCAAGTAGATTAGCTACCCATATAAAGACTGGCTCACCTCCGAGAAGTCACTCCTAGGGACAGTAGTTTCATCAGCCACCAGCAATGCGGGTGGATGAGGGATACAATTACTGCTGCGTGCCTGCAAGTCACCTCCTAACAACCTCACTCCTGCCGCCGCCATCCAGGATGCTGTCAGCTCAATACTGGTAGATGGAATGTCTGGACTGTCAGAATCTGAAAAGAAAAATCGAAGGTTTATTTTTGATTCAGGATTCTTGATAGTCTGACACTTTTTAGAGTACAGTTCTTAAGCGTCTGACCATTGAGGTTCAATGTAAAATAGAGCAGACAACGCGACAAAAAAAATTGCGCAACATGTTGTTGTCCGGGACAGCAAACGTCTCTGTCTACTACCAGAATACGCATACACCGCGGTTGTCTCATTTGACATTCGCGGCATCATAGGAGCCTGTGCACACGATGCGTTGCGGCGCCGCTCCGCAAAGATTTCACCGCATTGGCGGGCATACGGGCGCTGGGGCGCTATAACGTTGTTACGCCGCAGTGGCGCCGCGCCGCAAAGCTTTGACAGATGTCAAACATCTGTTTTTGACAACGCAAAAACAACTGAGCGGTGCCGTTCCGGTGTCGCAATGCGTACGTACACCCCGGTACGTCCGGTGTACGTGTGGTGTGAGGCCGGGCGGGACGCACCGAGTGGCATGCCATGGATATTTGTATGTGGGACGCCGTAGCGACACCGCTCCAGCGCCGCTCCGCCGCCGCTACGCATCGTGTGCACAGGCAGTTTGTAATAGCTGTGCTAGTTTACATTGAACCTCAATGCGTCTGACACTTGTGATTTGTGTGCGCGAATATCAGAACACACACATATGGTGAGTATCTGTCAGTTGAGGGCAGGATGTCGTGACTGTCTTAATTTCGTAGAAAAAAAATACAAATAAAAAAACAGAGAACACTAGTAGAATCAGCTGTTGGCCTCAAACTAGGCACAACCTGTATCTTGATGGACCAATATTATCAGAATCGGAAAATTGCATGTTCCGTGTGGCACAGCATAGTAAAACGGTACTACATTTTCCAAGACACAAATAGTATAATTATGAAAAAAAATATGATAGACTACCTAACACTTTTTTTTTTTTTTTAAAGCAGTAAATAAATTAAAAATGCAGACTGAACAGTGAATGTACAAATAGCATGGGATCCGCAGAGAAACGACCTGAACCCATCTGTTTAACGGATGGAAAGTAATGTGTTAGAAAATATATCGCGAGTGGAGTGGCTAAAAACTTTTTCCAAAAAAAAAACACTACAAAGTGAAAAATAACTTTAATTTCGGAAGTCGGTGTCTTTGGTTTAACCGATCCTAAGGATGATCTCTGAGAGGCCAGAGTCTGCATTGCTGGGTAGCAGTAGCAAAGGCCCAGGAAAAAAAAAAAACAAAAAAAAAAAAAAACTATTTCTACCAATCCCGAACTCATAAAACAGCTACGAATATGTTTTAAAAACCCTATATTCTATAAACAACTACAATCAAAGAAAAGTAAACACGGGAACAATACATTTTATTTAATTTATCGTAAAGGGAAACATTACAATGTTTGAACGAACCATCGCGGCGTTTGTAATTTATAGTCACATCTAGGCGAGCACGTATTTTCAAAACTTAACCTTGAAAAGCATGTTTCTTCACAAAGTAATGTGTATTCTAAAACTATGAATGCCACCATCCTAATAAGATCGTACTAATTATTTTCAAATCTACTCTAAATAAGTAATTTCAGCTTATTAAACTATCTACTTACCCCAATACCTAATTACAACGTACTTTATTTTCACATCCAATAAACTCAAAACACTATGTTAATCACTGTCCTATAACTATAAACAAATATTAATACTACTAGTAATGATAAACTAATGAATTCAATAAATACTGTGCGAAAGAAATGCAAATTAATATGGTTCTAATGCGATTACGTCAAAAAGCAACCACACATTGTCATACGAATAATGAAATGTTTACGAACTCCGAACTCCTAGCCAGTATTACGAAATTCAACGAAAACTACCGAATCAAATGCGTGCGCCAGAAAGAGGTGGTGCAATAGCAATCATTCCTTCTCGCTCCCGCGCGCACGTTTCTGCTACTATGTGCCTACAATAACTCGCTACAGACCGGCTTACCCGGCTCATAGAAACCGCGGATCACGTGACCGAAGTGACGTCATGATGACTTTATTTTTTGTAAGGAAATTGCATTTAGCAAAAGCCGGACGCGCCTACGAGTTATTTTAGCGCAGTGTTTTGTTGTTGGGTTATTAAGACAATGTTTGATGTATGTAGGCGTTTTGTAATAGGTATTTTAATTTTATGGTGTATCAAATACTTATAGTTTGATTATTCAATGACGATAGAGTGGTTGTGTTCAGAATTTCCAAAGGGAAGCCAGCCGGTAGGAATCGGCTTATATGGACGTTTCGCCCCTGCTGGGTAGGCTCATTCGGCTTCACGTGACAAGATGATTTTTTTTTTGACATGTGTGCTTTGATTATTTGTGTTTGGAATTTTTATGTATTTTGAATTTAATTATCAATGATCACTAACATAGTTTTAAGACCTTTGTAACTAACAATTTATGGACATATCAATTAGTCTGAATTAAATGAATTTAATTTAATTAATTTAAATTTTCGTTGTTTGCCGTAAAAAGTTTTTATTTTTCACTTTTTAGCTGTGTTACCTACCCCATACAAATTCGATAACCACTACCTGCTATGTAAATAACAGTGGCAGGAACTTATCATCCACATACTAAGTGGGAAAAAATACGTATTATTAAAGCTAACTCAAAAACTACCCAAGCAAAGTTAAAAAAAATTATATGGGACCACTTCTGAAGTATGACCTACCAAACAAAAAAAGAATCATCAAAATAAATTCATAATTGGCGGAGTTATCGCGTAACAAACATACAAAAAAAAACATACAGTCTAATTGAGAACCTCCTCCTTTTGGAAGTCGGTTAAAAAATTCCTGGCCAATCTGCTTTTTTTTAACTTTGCAAGAAATACACTAATCGAAAGAGCTTTTGAAGGAGAACCATTGCTACTAACTCGACTTTTGCCAATTGTCAGTCAATTCAGAGCTAATGACCTAAATAGGTGACTACTTGGCCACCTAAGTTTAGGAATGTTCATAGCCATAAGTGATAATATCTATATTTATAGTGATTTTTAAGAGAAACATTTGTTATTCAAACGAATTAATCGTTAATCGAATGAGTGCAATAAAAAGAAAAAGTAATATTTGAATTTTTAATAATAATTAATTAAAAATTCAAATTCAAAAGTTTGGCCAGGAATTTTTTAGCCAACCTACTCGCGATATATTTTTTAACATACTAAAAATATTAAATATTTTTCATGCAAGTCGTCCATTCATAACAACTTTTGAGACAACAATTGAAGTCTTTTATTTTACTTACTAAGAAAGCAGACTCCAGCCAGATCATACTCTGTCAAGTTCCTGTGACTGTCAATCAGTCTCCTCAGACTTGTCATAAGCTGTTCCTTGGCTGACTGCTGTGGTTGAGTCCACTTGGCTACAGTGTCCAGCACTGTGAGCCCACATAGAGCTGGTCCAGGAGTGGAAATTTGAAGGGCTACTGTGGATCCTGGCTGAGCTTGACGGGCTAGCCATGTTGCTTCCACCTATAGGGGAAGAAAGAACATTCTGAGTGTCGTAAAACAAGTTATCCTGTACAGGGTGTCAGGGACATCGACGCGAAAACTGAAATCATGGATTCAGTACATGATTATGAACCCCTCTACGTTGAAATTTTTCGTCGGTTAATAAAAAAAAAATCTGCTGTTTCATAGAAAAGTGCAATACCTATGCGGTCAAAATGTATGGAACAGCCAATTTTTTTTTTTTTCAACCCGCCGAAAAATTTTCATAAAAGGTTCAGAATCATGTACTGAATCCATGGTTTCAGTTTTCGCGTCGATGTCCCTGACACCCCGTATTTGTTGATCTATGTATTTTACTGTGTGTACATAAATAATAAAATAATAATAAAATATCCGAAGTACCATACTACATGTATGTGCCCGACCCAGTTCTCGAGAATGGTCATGCCACATTGTACTGGGATCGATCTATCATCACTGACAGGACTATTGTAGCCAATAAGCCTGATATTGTGGTGATAGATCGACGAGAGCGCCGTGCAATGATTGTAGATATCGCTGTCCCTCATGACGAGAATCTCGTGAAAGCTGAGAAAGATAAAAAAATCAAGTATCTTGACTTAGCACACGAGGTTGTCGACATGTGGGATGTGGACTCTGCGATCATTGTACCGATAATCGTTACGGTTAATGGCCTAATAGCGAAGAGCCTCGACCAACACCTCAGGAGGCTCTCATTGCTCGGCTGGGTCAAGGGCTTGATTCAGAAAGCAGTAGGTACTCCTAGACACGGCACGCATAGTGAGGAGGTTCCTCTCTCTAGAGCCCTGACCACCGGCAGCTTGGACCCTGTTCCTGATGCCGATGGGCCACTATTTTTTATATGTTTAAATGTTTTTTTAATGATTTTTATAAAAATATTTAAAAATGTATTTAATATGTAAAAAAATAAATAAATAAAAGAAAGAAAGAAAGAAGAAGTATTTATTGGGACTTGCACAGGAGATCACAAATAAGTTTAATTTGTGATCTCCTGTCTGTCTTATTTTTAACAACAATTAAAAATAAATAAAAAATAAAAAAAAAACAAAGTAAAATAAAAGCAGAAAGTCCTGTACGAGGCCAAAGGCCAGCATGATGCTGCGACATTTAAAAATAAGTGTCGCATTTTTTTTTTTGTGTAACTCTTAGTTGACCTCTGAGATCATGACTACTTAACCGGGTTTTCCTGCGGGTGCCTTAAGCTACTACACTTAAAACCTCCAGCCAAGGGTTATTCAACTATGATAATTAAAACTAGGTGAACGCTCGCTAAGGGCACCCCCTGTGGGGTACGAACCTCGGCTTAGGGCGTCAACCGGAGGGAGGACATCAAGGATGGGACGGGATAAGTGTCGCAGCGTTGGTATTCTGATAGGGCCCGAAAACTGGTGATTAAAGCTCGACTTTTAAAGCAATGTTAATATGGTATTTTTTTCCTTCTAAACGATTCTTTTTCTCTTCTTCTTCTCAACTTCAACAAGGTTAATTTATAAGCCCTAAGACTTAGAACTTAGAATAGACCATGGCTAGAGCAAGTGTGATGAGAGGCGATTACCTCAGCAATAATTTTAGGTTGGGGGATACATGCCACACAAAAGATCACTTGGATAAAACTGGTAAATAAAATAAAACAAAAACTAACCTTGTTAACAAAACACTCCTCCATATCAAAATGCTTGCTAGCACTGACGAGCTCTCCTTCATGATAGAAGTACGCTATCAGATGACTATCAGGACACATCTGATGGGACACCTTGATGGGTAGCATGACCTTCAACTGATGCCTGTCCAACAATGCATCAGATACATCTGTACTGATGTTAAAGGATGAAGTGTCTCTCTGAGCCATAAGTACGTCATGACTTCCTGGACTCTCAACGACCTCACTTTTCGGAAATTCTTTGAAAGGAAATCCTCTGATACTCCGATTGGTATCTTTAGGTTTATGGTGTACTTTATTTTTGAGATCACGTTGTGCCATTATGACGTCTCTTGGAACGTTGTTGACATCACATTTGCTGTTCCGAGGTGCTGTGTGGGCATGGAGTCCGGAGTTGGAAGTGAGGCATTGGGTTGTGGCTGCCCAGCGGATCATGACGCCTCCTCGAGTAATGACCTGTGAGCGAAAAGGTGGATTAATTCTTCATTTAGTTTCTGTGGATTTAAGAGTATACTTTGACTAAAGAACTGGTCTCTACACAAGTCATTTTCAAAGACATGTGAAGAGTTTCCAGTAAAACGATAATAAGTCTGTCATGGAGAACCTAGAAAAGGACTTACTACACCTAAGTTATTTGGTATCTCCTACGTCTCTTCCTTCATGAGGTTTCGTGAATTCGAGAGGTCCTTTGACATTACTAAGGGTCTAAACAGACGGACTGCATTTGAACTGCACCCCAGCTGCAAATTTCGATGCGATTTATGAGCAGTTGACAAAACTGGCACGAAAGGTGCAAAACAAACAAACTGAATTTTGATCGTGCCAGACTTACCACAAAATGAACAGTGTAAGGTTTGCTAGTATTGTTGGTGTTGAGATATAGCGGTACGAAGGTCCTGGCCTGCCCGGGGTCTGGCTTCAGAGGGCCCAGAGCTGCGAACACGGACGAGGGGCGACGGACTGGTAGGGAGAGTGGCACAGCTGATGTTTTCGTGTCGTTTGATAGATGGGCCTGCAAGGAAACAAAGGGGGTTTTGAGCTTCAGTTTTTTTTCGGGCTGTACAAAGACGTTTAGGGAAATATTTCATTGATCCTTTAAAAACGTAGGATCGTCTTTTGAGCCTCTTTTTATAGTTGGTTGCAGTTTGGTACTAGACTAGGGCACAAAAGACGATCTAGTATATTAACGTATCGATTCATATTTTTAGCTAATCATAGGAATCGATTAAGTTACTAATCGAAAAGATTCAATTGGTAAGATAAATATAGAACCCTGTAAGCTTAACCATCAACATTACGTAATATGTGTAAAAACTACTTATTTTCTGTCTTCAAAAATATGATGGCTTAACACACAATCCATTCTCTTCCAGAGTTTTCTTATTTAAACTCGAATCATGTTTTCTCTCTCATTTAACGTCAATAGAGTTTTAATTTAAATCTAGACTCACCTCAAACGTATAAAAAGGCGCTGCATCGTCGCCCGCTGCGAACAGCAGTATAGCTACACCGCTGGCATCAGTGGCTCCCTCAGCACACATGCTCTCACGAGACTTGCTGGTCGTCTGCGCGAGGGCGACGTGTGTGGAAGGGTAGCGGCATACGCGGACCAGCTCGTTCGAAGCTGGTTTGTCGTCCCAACGGGTGGCTTTTACCTGGATTAGAATGAGCATTTATACGTATTATTTAAGGTTTATTTTTTTTATTTATTTTTCTTCTTTATTTAAGAGCCATAACAGTCCATTTGGTTGGTATACACACGACTCAGAAACAGAGAAATGTGGTAAAAGGAGTTATGAGCTCGTTTTTGGAGAAAAGGCAAATGCTGTGGTCAAATAATAACCCATAAATTTTTGTGCACTCTTTATTATTTACTAGGGGACATCGATGCGGAAACTGTTACCATGGATTCAGTATATTATTGTGAAACCCCTGCGTTGAAATTTTTGGTCGGTCTTTTTTTTTAATACCATAAATTCCAATGCAGTGGGGTTCAGAATCATGTTATAACATAACATAACATCACGCCTTGTTTCCCCGAAGGGTTGGGCAGAGGTATACCTGTAGTAGGTATAGGTACACCCACATTTCGCCAGTTATGTTTAAGTCCCATGTAATAGGGGGCGAGCCTATTGCCATCAACCGGGCACAAATCCATATATATTTGGAATCGAGACAAATAACTCTCTCGAAGTCACTTTTTATGAATCCTTGAGGAACTCGGTTTTTCAGTAAGCAAGAATGATAATAAAATCTAGTTATTGTATTCTTCGTTAGCGCGGCAGTATAAGTACCGTAGGTATATGCATTTAGTAAAAAGCAGTTATTTTGACAGCACAAACAGACACTTCAATTTTATTTATTTGTATGTATATGTGTACTTAATAACATTGTGCAATTTGCTGCTGTGAAGGATAACATCCTGCAAATAAATTATAATGTTTTGTCTTTAAATCTAAAAGGGATGTTTCCTTGAAAAGCATTACCTACAATCATTTTGAATGCGCTTCTGCAAACATACCGTAAACATTTTCACAAGTAATTGCTTCGGGGAGATTGAAATGTTTGTCCCAAGTTCCCTTGAGTACTTCGGGAAAAGCAATCGAGATTGGGCTTTCATAGTGGATTTTGGATAAAAATTAATTTGTTTGTTTAAATCCAGTGATGAATTTTAGGCATTAGGTATCTAAATGTAGTTGAGAAGAGGTTCGTCAATGTTTTGGGCGATGAACTGTGTGCACTTTTATTTTTATAAAAAACAACTCAAAGATAAACAATGTAACAAATCCCACGCAAAAAATAACAGTCACAAATTAAAATCGCTACTAAAATGGTATGAGTCATGTGGGTATTCCTTTTATTTTAAGTCTACAATAAGATGATACTCAAAGTGGCATGGGTCCCACCATTTATAATAAAATACCAAATATTTAAAAAAAATACCCAATCCAAATGTTTAAAAAGAAACTGACAGCCCTATTGCTTGATAAGTGTTACTATTCAATTAATGATTTTTTAAATGACCCTAATCTTTAGATTTCATTATTGACATTGTGTATTTCTTTATTATTTTCTTTATTTCATTTATAAACATATAATTTACATTTTTAAATATTCTTATAAAATGATTAAAAAAAACATTTAAAAATATAAAAAATAGTAGCCCACCGGTGTCGGGAACAGGGTCCAAGCCACCGGTGGTCAGGGCTCCTGAGAGAGGAGCCTCCTAACAATACGCGCCGTGTCCAGGAGTACCGCTTTCTGGATCAAGCCCTTGATCCAGCTGCCTAACGAGAGCCTCCTCAGGTGTTGGTCGAGGCTCTTGGCTGTTATGCCATTGGCCGTCACGACTATCGGCACAATGATTGCTGTATCCACATCCCACAAGTCGACAACCTCGTGAGCCAGGTCAAGATACTTAATCTGTTTATCTTTTTCAGCTTTCACGAGGTTCTCGTCATGCGGGACCGCTATATCAACAATCATTGTGCGACGCTCTAATCGATCTATCACTACTATGTCGGGCTTATTGGCAACAATAATCCTGTCAGTGATGATAGATCGATCCCAATACAACTTCTTTATTATTATTATTATGCTAGTTTTAAATTCTATAATTTTTTGATTAATTTATTTTTTTGCCAATTTTTATTTGACTCTTTGATTTTAATTTGTTTTTTTATTGTAATAAAATTTACTTTTAATGTTTGTATGCCTAATTGGTAGATTGTACAAGGATCTCAACATTTTGTGAACACCTTCATTTATGTACCTACTCTCAAAGCGAATAAATGATTATGATCAATGTTCTCTTTTTATTTCGTTTTCGGTTCAATTACCTGCAATGACATGTTTGACCTAAGGTTTTATAATATCTATTGTGTTATTAATTGAACGTGAGAACTTACCTTCAATTTGTAAGGTAATCCTGGAGAGATGACCGCTCTGTATTTAGTGAGGAACTCCAAGGATATCGGTTTGTCGACCACTTGTGATACCACCGTCGTGTTCTGCCAGATCCTGGTGCCTTCCTCCTGAGAACATAAAGTTTTGTTTAATGCTAGCATCATCTTTGAAAAGCAAGAGGGATTCGCATAGGTACAATTTTTTTGCCAGCTTTGCAATAAGCAAACTGAACCTGGCCACTGATTCTAATGAGTAACGAGATTTAATTCGTTCTCAACGGTTTTCAACAACTTTGAGTTTGATTGCAGTTGAATATTTACATGAACTGTTAGAATCAGATTTACACTTGAGCAACCTAATTACGGGAAACACTGAAAAGTTCTGAAAGGAACAGATTTCAGTATTTCTGGCTTATTAAAAGTATGTTCCTATTCCTATCACACCCAAGACATGATATAATGAATCAAAATTCAAATTCACAATATTTTATTTCACATAAACCTACAAGAGCACTTATGAAACGTCAAAAGCTAGGTGCACGGTTCCAATTGGTCGTTTCCTATGGAGAAGAGCCGGCAAGAAACTCCACGAATGACTGAAAACATTTATTTGTTAAACACAGATACATTTGGTCTTCAGTAATAATTCAGTAGACTCTCTATATTTTGCCAGCGGCGAACGAATTTCATCGTTGCAGTATAATAAAATTAAAATTAAATTCAGTTATAGTACTTATTTTAAAATTAAGTTGAGAAGTTGAACAGCGGCAATCCATTCCAGGATTTTTACCTGGAACGAGAAGTCAGCAACCACAACATCGGGAGGATCAGCGCCATCCAGCCCAATTCTCTTGGCCGCTGCAGCGTGTCGGTGGCAGGCGCGGGGCGCGCGCAGCTGCACGGCAGTGCGGATGCCGCCGCTGCTGCCACCGCCAGCGCCGCGCAAGCGGATGACTAGCATACCTTCCACTGCTTCTGACCATGGGTATCTGGTGGAATAAGATCATGACTTTTGGAGAGCATTCTTGATAAATACAAATATAATTTAGTGCTCCAGTACAAAACTACCATATTCAATGAATTTATATGAGATCTAAGATTTATGTTTATCGAAGTTAAGCGTAGTCAAGTCTGATAAAGTCACAATTAAAAGTTACACTAGTACCTAATCCCCTTGACCTCATAAGCGCCGTCAATTAAATACTTTTCACCTGTTGCGCAGTTCCCAACTTGGCCAAGCTACAATTTTATTATAAGAGGTCAACCCTCCATTTAAATCCTGTGATAAGTATTTTTGACAGGGACTACCTGTAACGTACAGTAAGCGCTCAAAAGTGCATGAGCACGCTAAGAGTCGTATTGCTGTGAACACGCGGTATAGCTCGTACATTTGTATGTGTAAGCAACACGATACACACACCACAGATAACGCAGTTACACGAAACAACAATATATTTCCGTCGCTTTAAACATGCTAGCACACACGCACTATGCGCGTGAACTTGACCAGTTAATGGCATTGCTAAAATTCGATAGTAACTTAACAAGTGCAGATAGCAGAAAGCGTTAAGCGTTGGTATGGAATTCAAACTGCCTCAGTTTCTAATCTCGTGAAACACAGTGCGGTTTTTTGCAAATATTATTATTTTTGTTTTCGATAATAATATTTTTTAAATATTGCTGCTTTTTTATGTTGTTATTGCAATAAAGGTTTTAGAATAAAAAATGCGTGATATATGATAACAAAATTAAAAAAAATATGTTTATTCGTTATATTTATTTTACATAAGTTAATAAACTGCTACAATTATTTATCATTACTTCAGCTGAATAAGATGTGAAATAGATGTCAAGAAACTTAGAAGCAGTTTGTATTATTTAGACATATTTAAATTATGAAATATTTTAAATTTTTAATGGATTTTTTCACCATAAATATTAAGCTTTGATCATGGTCGAAGTAATTAAGTAATAAATAAGAATATTAGACTACTTAAAATGTAAAAAACTACTTACAGAATAGGTAATTTTAAGGTTAAATATGGGTTAAATATGGGTTAAGTTTGTTTATATTTTATTTGTATTAATTATTTTACATTTTATTTGACTTTAGTAAATATTGGTTGTTATTGAGGTTAAAGCTTAAGTATTCATTTTCTTTACGAAAAGAAGATTGAAACTAAACCTCAAATTTTAATCCTAAAATAATACTATTACTAAAATAATATTAAACAATTTCGGTATATCTGCAAGAAATACGACAAACACCCTATTGAAACGTGCTTAAAAAATTCGTTACCATAAATTCATGCAATAACGAATCTGTTGTTTATTAAGTTGGTACGGTCAATATTTTAAGGTCAAAAACGGTTTTCTAGCTGGTCTTCAGTGATGCAAGCCTTCAGAGTGCACGGCGAACGGTTCATAATGACGTGTTTTTAATAATTCAGCAAAATGTCTCGTTGGTATGAAACCATTTGTTTCATTCACCATTTGACGTCGCTGCTACTCGATAATAAGCCCCTTCCTCATATCTCTTAACCCTCACAGTATTTCTCTAGAACAAAGAAAAACATTGTTTTATTACACATAATACCTTATTATTTATTATTCACTAATCGAATTAAACCTCACAATGAATTTAAAACTTTAAAGGCATCTTCTGTCTCAACAATACCTCTGTTCTATCAACAATACCCTTGATTAAGATTTATGTTTAGTAAAAATAAAATATATTAATGATAACACTCACACTTAGTCCGGTTTCATTAGATATTCACTTCACTTTTACGCAGCGCAATAATATTCTCTGATCTGATCTGATCTCTTCAATATATTTTATGCCTGCTTTTTGATAATAATAACCACAACACTGCGCTAAATACTCGTCACCAATATTATCCACGAACCAAAAAAGTTCTATTAATAAATACTCGTAACAAACTGCATCTACCCCACAGAAATCGAAATAATTTACTTAGTTTTTTGTGGTCTACCTGCTAAACTTTAATATTTATGTGAACAAGACGAATGAAACTAAAAACGAATGATGATTATTGAACTAGTCATTGGTTGCAGACAAAGTGAGTGTGTGTGTGTAATGTGCGTGTCTACAGTATTGTAACAACTTATAGAAGAAGGTCGTAAGTCAAACCGAAGCGTCAGTCTATTGCTTTGTGAGATTGCTCATGGACTTTTGGTCGGTACTGTACCTACAGGCAACTTTATTTAGTTATTGTGGGCCAAATAAGTACGTCGCGCACCTTCACAAGGTCTTCTATCAAGCTTCAGGGAACTCCTAACATACCAAATTTTTCTGAAAAGTTCTCATCATAATATTTACCTGACACAAACATGCCAGACCAGTCTATCACTGGTCCGCAGCACCCGGGGCGCGTGGCGGACGCTCAGCTGGAACGGAGGCAGCTCGTAGTTGCCCACCCAGAACACGGATGAGCCCTGAAAGGAAATTAGTAGTTCAAATATATTGGTAGGGGAAAAAATAATAAGAGGGAAATGCCGATAGGTACTGTATTAGGCCGCGCGCACTTTGGATGCGTTTTCGTACGAATTTCACTCGTGTGTACACGTACGAAAACGCACGAACGATCCCGACCTTCCAAGTACAAAGGAAGCGCGCAGACTGTTTGCGACTTAGTCATACGTATACACGGTATAGTTCCGACGTCCGAAAACAATCCGGACTTGTTGCGATTTGTTCTATTTGACGGAGAAAAACGGATTCAGTGTGCACACTCAATTCGTATGACCATGGTCGTACGTGTACGCACGAGTGAAATTCGTACGAAAATGCATCCAAAGTGCGCGTGGCCTTACAGGTTACTGTATTATAGAGTACCAGAATACCCACGCGTTGTTGCTTATTTTTTTATTTAGTCAAGGTTTTTAAACCATATTCTTTATGGCACCTCTTTAGGTCATGAGCTATCCGAATATAAAAAACCTAGGTCTTATGGGGCTTCTTCTTTAAGACCTAGGCCAAATAATTTTCGTGAAAATTGATTCTCTGTAACAATGTGTAATAGATTATTACAATATTCTTCCTGATGCAACAAAGTAAAATACGACAAAACCAGGAAAACTAAACACTTAACAATTTTATTCGTGAATTTTAAGGAAATTCATTACAAAGTTAAAAAGACGAATTTGTATTCGTTTGTATATTTAGTTCCTTGCTTAACTAAACAAGTCTGTAAAACGATTGTACCTTTTCTTGACTTTGTATCGTTTTATGTATTTGATTTAGATACAACAACCGCCTTTTGTGGTTAAATTAATTAATTAAATAATTTAAATACCATGGGAGACTTACAGCTAAAAAAAATAGATCAAGTACATTAGTTTGAAAGCCAATTACAGGTCTCCACTTATGAAAAAAAAAAGGAAATTCAAAGGACATTCACACCAAGTTACTATATACTACAGCATAATTTCTTTGTTGCTCGCACTGCATAACAACCATCATAACAAACGTTGCGTTTACTAATGCTTCAAAAAACTATTTGTGCTTGGCATTCTCTACCATATTAAAACATCCCTCCCTTCTCTAACTCATAATGTTAATTTTCATTAAAGCGTCGATATTTAATTTCAAATCCATAATATTTCTTTCATTTTTGCCCCCATACCTGTGACCCATCAGTCAGCTTAGCCCTGAAGGTCCACTTTCCGCTTGGTGCCAGTTCGTCCAGCTGGTACTGCAGATGAGCGAGCCCCAGCCGCGTGCGCACGCGCTGCCATTGTGTCACCCGCGACCCCTCCCACGCACCACGGGGCCCTTCTAGCCAGACTTCTTCGATCTGGAATACGAGAATTCATATAATTTAATTATACACACATAATATATGTGTCGGAGACGGGTATGTGACTCTCGTTATTTTCAGGCATATTTGAACTACTGTGGGCGTAGTGTGGGTAGTGTTGGTTAATGCGCAATAGAAAAACAGTTTGCAGTTCAGATTACATTATAATTTACTATCAAATTAATCACACTAGCTAAATTATACACAAACTGGGTGTGACGGCGTTTATTGAAATCACCAATTAACACAATGATCACAAATTACAACTAACACAATAACTGAGCACCACGAATCGAGAACAGTTCCGGGACGTCTTAACTCCGATGCGATCAGAGGCTGAATCCCTCCTCGCCGTGGCCTTAAAACATCACGACTCTGTAGAAGCGCGCGCTTTAGGTGTGGGTAGATCACGTCCTGTCGCCAGCGGCGCGCTTGCGATTCGTTTCGTGTCCGTACTAATTTATTTATTTAATACTTTGAGCACATACATGTGTAGGCGGACTTAATGCCATAGGCATTTTCTACCAGTCTACCTTTGGGTGATGCAGAGACAAACAGTGGTAGGTGCAATATCGAAAATTGTAGAATAAATATTTATTTAAATATAAGGATATATACAGGGTGATTGGAAGATGGGTGCTAAGCTTTAAGGTGAAGATAGTATAGACAATTTAGAACCATTTAAGCCATGGTTGTCTTAGACGAAGTCTTACCAAATTTTTTTAACCAAATTTTTTAGTTTTTTTCGGAAATTCTCAAAATTTAATGTAAACTGCATAATTATGGCCAAATTGAATGATAAATGAATTAATTTTTTATTTATTTAATTAAAGTAATGTGTAAGCAACCAAGCAAAACATGTTTTAGGCTTCTGTGTCATTAGACATTTTTTTTACAGATATTTAAAGATCAGAAAAAATAAAAAAATTGTACAATACGTCTTTTAAACCTTATTAAAAAAAAAAAACGGAGGGTGCTTTTTTTGTTCAAACCTTTTTGAAGACATGCTTGATAATCGCTCTTTCTTTTGAGGTATCATTTATGCGGATATCTTACAAATTATTGAAATTAGGACCTACAAACCAATTCGAGGGAGAAATTTTAAATTTTAGGCAGTCTAACAAAACACAAAATTTTTGCTAAGAATACTTTATGTGCTCGAAATGATAACATTGTTCAATTCTAAGAATTTTTGGCACATGCAGGAACCAATTGAGGGGAACCCATTGACGCGACGGCATTTCCAGGTAGAACGCCCAATGAATAGCAAAAAGCGATAAGAGTTGGTTTTTACAGCAAAATGGTCTTAGTTACTGAGGCAACAAAGTCGTTTTTCTTTAGTCAGGGTCTTTTACTTATTAGTCAAACTACTGCCCTTGTGAGTGGACGTTGTCGTGTTGATTCACAATTTACCGTGTTCAGTTGTAGCCCTTTGCGTTCCTGCACGTGTTGTTTGCGTTAGTTTTGAACTTTTTTGTTTCACCGTGTCCAGTCATAGCCTCGCGCTCCTACACGTGTTGATTTTTGACTTAATTGTGTTGAGTTGACATTTAGTGCGCTCCTACGCCGTTTTTCTTAATTGTTAAGTGACTATGGCTACTTTTTCCAATCAAGAATATGCGGATATCGTATTTATGTACGGTAGAGCAGACGGCAATGGATCTTTGGCGCGACGGATGTATCAAGAGCGCTATCCGAATCGCAGGATACCGAATGTCCGAGTGTTTTACAACACGTTTCGTCGTCTTGCCCAAGATGGGTTTCACCGCGTGGAACCTGGAGTCAACCCGGGCAGACACGAAACTGCCGTCGACGAAGACATTTTAGCAGCATTTCAAGCGGATCCTACTACCAGTACTAGAGCAGTAGCTCGAAATTTAAACATTTCTCAATGGAAGGTGTGGCATACAATGCACCAAAATGATAAGTATCCGTTCCATGGCAGGAGTGTGCAAGGTCTAGTAGAGCAAGATCCTCAAAGAAGAATTCAGTTCTGCCGTTTCCTCCTCAACAGAGACATCGAAGATGCGTGGTTTCTGAAATCAATCTTGTGGACGGATGAAAGTAAATTTTCAAGGGAAGGTATTACAAACTTTCACAACATCCTTGAATGGGCCAACGCAGACAACAATCCACATTTTAAGAAGCAGGTGTCATTTCAGATTAAATTCTCTGTGAATGTATGGGCTGGAATAATTGGCAGAACATTGATTGGGCCCCACTTTTTGCCTGATCCATTGAATGGCGAAAATTATTTGCAATTTCTGCAAATTGATTTACCACTGCTGGTAGAGGAATCAGGTGTCCCGATCTTCGAAAGAGACCGAACAGTCATCTTTCGGCAAGACGGCTGTCCAGCGCATTGGACTTTAAATGTAAGGGAACACCTCAACAATTGCTTTCCTGATAGCTGGATCGGCAGGGATGGACCCATCCCTTGGCCCGCTCGCTCCCCAGATCTGACCCCGTTGGAATTTTTCGTGTGGGGCCGGGCCAAGGAACTGGTGTATAACAACATAGAAATAAACACTAGAGAAGAATTGATACAAAGAATAAATTCAGCGTTTGAGACAATGAAGCAGGAGATGATGTTGAAAATAACGACTACAGAAGTTAGAAGACGGGGCCGTGCTTGTATTAGGAATCACGGCCGTCATTTTGAACATGAAAAATAAATAATTTTAATTCAAATGTTGTTTTCATTAGTCTGCCTAAAATAAAAAATTTCTCCCTCAAATTGGTTTGTAGGCCCTAATTTCAATAATTTGTAAGATATCCGCATAAATGATACCTCAAAAGAAAGAGCGATTATCAAGCATGTCTTCAAAAAGGTTTGAACAAAAAAAGCACCCTCCGTTTTTTTTTTTTAATAAGGTTTAAAAGACGTATTGTACAATTTTTTTATTTTTTCTGAGCTTTAAATGTCTGTAAAAAAAATGTCTAATGACACAGAAGCCTAAAACATGTTTTGCTTGATTGCTTACACATTACTTTAATTAAATAAATAAAAAATGAATTCATTTATCATTCAATTTGGCCATAATTATGCAGTTTACATTAAATTTTGAGAATTTCCGAAAAAAAACTTAAAAATTTGGTTAAAAATATTTGGTAAGACTTCGTCTAAGACAACCATGGCTTAAATGGTTCTAAATTGTCTGTACTATCTTCGCCTTAAAGCTTTGCACCCATCTTCCAATCACCCTGTATATACCTATCAAAACAAAATATATAATATAACTATATATATAAATATAAGAACAAATAAATACACATAAATACACGAATATATTTATAAAAAAATAAATAAGACAAACAATGGGAAAACATTACCGCTGTGCTGATACTGCCAGCTTCTTACGAATATGCTCGCGAACTTTAACTTTAAAGGATAATCTGTTGGTTGCCATCCTGATTTCTTGAGGGAGCGCATTCCACAGAGAGATAGACTGAACGAAGAAGGAAGAGTGAATGAAATCAGTGCGGTGAGTAGGACATAGAAGAAGACGATTGTGTGATGAACGTAGAGTTTTGTTGTGGTTTGCGAAAATGTACTGAACATAACTAGGGGAAGAGGGAGAGTCAAGAAATGAAAACAAGATGGTCAGTGCCCTTTGCTCCCTGCGCCGGCGTATGGGCAACCACTTTAGAAGCGACCGATGCACAGAGACATGATCATATTTACGCAGATTGAAAACGAATCGAATGCAGTTATTGAGAAGACGGTCAAGTTTGTCGAGGAGATCTGCATTCAGGTCATAGTAGCACACATCACCATAATTGATGATAGGGAAAATTAAGGACTGCACAAGCATTGTCTTGGTACTCGATGGTACTAATGACCGGATCCGACATTTGTATAAGTAATGTCTGTTCTAAAGATATTTGATGAAAGTGTAAATAAACCCTGTTCGGGTGAAATTCTTCCGCAACTCACTAAAGAGAATTAGTAACACATACATCTGTATTTAAAAGGTTGAAGGTTTCAACTAGAGGTGGGCAAAGTGTATCATTTTTGCGATTGGATCATTTGCATCTGGATCACTGAAATGATCCGAAACACTGATATGTTTCATTTGGCTCATTTGGATCATCGGCTCAAAGGATATAAAATACAGAATGTTACCTATACATTAAATTAAATCTGTGAATGTATGAGTGATACACATCTCATTTGGTATCTCTTTCCGACTTGTATAGATTGTAATTATGTCGCCCGCTCACTCGCGACTCGCGAGTCAAAAAACTCAGTGTGTCTCAGTTTCCCTCTCTCGCTCGCTCACTGCTCAGTCGCCTCGCGAGCGACGCGTCGCGCGGAATGAGCCAGAGCAAAGTAATGTTTCAGATCCAAATGATGCGTTTGAAACGTTGTTACTGAACCAATCTTTTGAGTCACCTCAATGATCCGGATCAGTGAGTCGGTTCCGTAAAGAGTTACACACGCCTAGTTTCAACTTTATAACTCACCACTTTAAAAAAAATATTGTTTGAATAACATTATTAAATTATAATTGAAAAATTATCGCCGAAAATTGAGGTTATAAGATAAGATAAGTTAAAGATTTATTGTTTAACTAGGGCTAGATTACATTCGGGAGGTTCCTGTTCAGGATAAGGCGGGAGGAAACACCCGGGTGTCACCATTGTGTGGATCGGCCTGAGGACACGGTGGAGCATACGGTGGAGGTCTGCCGGCTTGGGCGGAGCAACGCCGTGTCCTCGTAGAGGCGATCGGCGGCGGTGATCTCTCGCGTCCGGCCCTGGTTCAGGCCATGGTACGGAGCGAGAGGAAATGGCAGGCCGTCACCTCCTTCTGCGAAGCGGTAATGCTCGCGAAGGAGGAGGCGGAGCGCGTGAGGGAGAGGCAAATTTCGCGCCCTCACGCCCCTAACCGCCGCAGGAGGAGACGCCCGGGGCGGGAATTGCGAGCCGATTTCCGGCCACCGTAGGCGCGGGCTTGCGGACGGTGAGCAATGGGTAGCTCGCCGTCCGATAAGGACCAAGCCCGGGTCGACGGCGCGTTGTGTTCCACGCGCGCCTCAAAGAGATGTCAGCAGAATTGACGGGGTGCGCTAGGGCCAATGCCTGCCGGGGGTTCGAAGAAAACCGATAGGGAAATCGTGGCCCCCGGCAACATGGCATAGGAAGGAACACGGGTGGGTTTTAGTCAGTAAGAGTCTGACACGCCCTCCCGCTCCACCCAGAGCGGGAGAAGTTATTTGATAATTTCCCAAACAAAAAAAAAAAAAAAAAAAAAGGGCTAGATTACATGGCAAGGTAATATATAAAGCACAAGCATAAAGTATCACAATCTAGTTAGTGGATGCGTTACAAAATAACTTGTGTTTAGGAGAAACAGATCACTTCTTCAGGAATTCTTCGGTTTCGTCGTAGTTAAGGTTTAAAAAGAAGGAGCGAACCGTATTTTGCATTTAAAATTTGTTAAGCCGTAAATCGAGATTATAACAACCTGTATTGTCAAATGAATGTGTTTTTTTTATGGTGATTTAACATTAGAATTTTGGCACTACAAATTGGCATCCATGTACCATCGAAGAAACGCATATCTATACACCGTAAGGACTATTTCTGCTTGCACCGCTCGGTCTATATAGTATCGCTTACCTACGAAAAAAAAGGGTCGTGTGCACGGGATTTTGTTTTCAAAGTGGTTAGTTATGCGTTACCCCGAATGGTACGTTTACATTTTCATCAGATAGGTAGGTACTTGAACAGACCATACATAAAACTCATGCCACTTTCCCGTAGGAAAAACTACAGAACTAATTAGTTTTGTAGTTTTTTCATAGCATAATTAAATAATAATATTGTTATTAATGCTATTGTTATTAATGCTGCTATTTTCAGTATCATCTGTTTCGGTTCTCAACATCGTTACATCCGTTGAGAATGAAAACATTATTCGAGACGATAGATTCAAAACAAATACAAACCATAAACCTCTCAATAAATAGAAACCTTGACCGCAACTATTAACGGGCTGTTAAACCATCACGAAGTAACAAACCACTTAAGATCAATAAAACTGAGATTAAGATGAATCATCTTTACCGTTATAGCCTTAACCCAATGACCCTGATCCGAGATCTGAGCTTTAAGGCTCATTTACATGGAGAGAATTTCTCGCTCGTGGAGAGACAAGACTGATTATCGCATTCATCTGTTACATTCAAGCGAGAAACAAAAACTTCTCCGATTATAAGGTACTTTATGTCAGAGGAAACTCGTCAGGCGATTTTCTCGAACTGTGATTTGTAAACTTGAAATACGATTGTAAGGTAACATTTCAACTGCCAGGGTTGCGAGTTTGTCCGAAAGGGATAGAATAGAATAGAATAATATTTATTTGCTTATACCATGGCCCCCGGCAACATGGCAACTGAAGGAACACGGGTGGGTTTTAGTCAGTAAGAGTCTGACACGCCCTTCCGGTCCGCCCAGAGCGGGAGAAGTTATTTGATAATTTCCCAGCAAAAGAAGGTAACATTTCAAAGAATTGCCTCAAATTTTTGCTAAAAATGTCCGGGGTGTAATTTTTGACCCACATCTGATCTCATACGTTTTTAAAGCTAAAATTTAGTGTTTGTTAGGGTCATGGATCACCGGAAAATCACCTACTTACAGGTTAATTTGGCAGTGTCTAAGTTTACGAGAAAAAGGGACTGCATTCTCAAAAGCATTTAAGTAATTCATTTTACGCGAGTCAACTTTTTCTTCTTTCTATTAACAGATTATTCGAGGCGAGAAACTCTCCTTGTGTAAATGAGCCATAAATATAAACTTAAGTAAATATTGACTGAACTTACAATGGCAGTGTGGAAAATTAAGATTTCGCATGGTTATGGAAGAAAGTGGTTTTTCGAGTCTGTTTGGGAACTTGTTCAAGATAATTTCTTGGCTTTAGTTGGATGGTGTCTCTCTGGTTTATTACAGTTGTAATAGCAGTTGCTTTCTTTTACCAATCATTATTGTATTAGTAGGAGCAAAGTTAGGTAGAAAATATTATGAGTTAAATAATGATAAAACATAACATCACACCGATTTTTCCCCGAAGGGTTCAGAGTTCAGAGTTTTTGTAAATATAGTTCAAAGATACACCGGGTGTGTGAGATGTTACATTTTTGTAAGGTTTTTGTGCCATTAGGCGTATAAATGTTAGTAGGTATCAACTACAATTATTTCATTATTCATTTCACAATATCAATTAAAAATTTTAGAAAGAGTATTGTATAAATCAATATAATATTCCCCAAATTAATCAAATATTTCAAAAATGTCAACAATAAAAATTAAAATAAAACAGAAATGTAAAAAAAAATAGTATAATGTCAACACAAGAGTGTCAAAATAAATAACAAATTAATTAAATATTTTTAGAATGCCAACATTAAAATCTATGAAAGTATAAAAATAAATGTCAAAAAATGATTCTAAAAATAATAATAACAATGTTGAATTTGGGTTGGGCAGAGGTGTCCTTCTAGTACACCCACATTGCGCCAGTTATGTTTAAGTCCCATACAATACTGGGCGAGCCTCTAGCCCCCAACCGGGCACCAAATAATAAAAATTATAAAAACTTATTTTAAATGCAATTAACTGTCTGTGGAGTTCAAATCTCCTAACCTGTATTTTTGTCTTGAACTTATTTTAAACTCTATACTTAGCAAGTCAATGTAGGTATATCAAAATTCAAAAGTAATTTATTCAAACTAGGCTGAGAATCAGCACTTTTCAAACGTCAAAATTACATAAGACTGTCCCCCAAAACGCCCACCCTTCACCACTTCCTAGTGCCTTTAGCTGAGAAGAAGAAGTGGCGCAACAAACTCCCCAGCAGTCAGTATCATAGTTATCACAAAGGTATTATTTATACAAGCATTAGGTTTCAATATAGCCCATGAATTTAATTACTAACGTTCTCACAGATGTTTATATTAAAGGCTCTCCATGGAAACCTTTTGTCCCAAAATGCAACAAAAAAGCCCCGCAGCTCGCAGGTGCATCCTGTTACATGCAATTGCAACCAATCTTATGGAGGAAGGTAAGGCAACAATGCCCGGATGTATGTATTACGATAAAGCACTTGTTAAAATGACAATAAAATCCAATTCTTGTACTTTAAAATGCATCTATTCAAGCCATCTGCTGCACCTGCGACACCGACAATATGGCCGATACCTGCACCTGTGGGTGGCGGCCGTATTATCAAATATACTGCAGTCAAGTCGAAATGTAACGCATTGTAGTAAAACAGTGAAAGCAAATCGATTTGTTATGCAAATCTGTGTATACTACAAATTGGGCAGCCATTGTGATTTTTGAACTGTTTTTTTGCTGTTACCTAATGTGATTATGTGTTGCTCTAACTCCAAAACACGAATAGCTATGGTTATTGCTCAGACCAAATAAAAAACCAAGCTGCGAAAAATACAGTGAAGCATGCCAAAACTACACCTCCGCTCTGTGCATACACGCTCACACGCACACATTATAACCATTTACAATCAAACTACACCTCAACAAGTGCACACATTTTTACGAAACCGGCCTCACGTCACTGTTGACAGCGCTATAATAAAAAAATAAAAAAAAACATTTAATTCAGGCAGAACCACGGAGTACTGAAAGAAGCGGAGATGCCGCAAGGCAAGTAGGCCTTGCGCCTTCAATTAGGCTCTGACGTCATAGTGGGCGGGGCCGCAAACCTTAGTTGCGAGTGAATCTTCATCGCGTTTGGGTGCGTTGTATTCTAATCGTTTTTTAATAGTTAAATTGTTTTAATAATGAAGTGCGCTGTTGTTGGATGCAAAAATTATTCAGGATCAAAATTGAAACATATTGATGGCATAACATTTCATGTGTAAGTCCCTAAAATTTATATTTTCATTTTAAAACACATTTTCTCGTTTGATCGCCAGATTGTAGCTAGAGACATCTGTTGTCGAGGAGGTGCATTCTAACCAATTCTCACCGATTTCGTATTTTTATCATTATCAATGCATATTATTGTGACTAATTTGCGACTCAAATTACTTGCTTAAGTTTTATTTTGCTCTCTATAAGTTAATTCATAAATAAATACGTTCTTTGATACAAGAAATAAGAAGAATTTAAAATAAGAAAAATGCGCCATCTGTCGGTAAGTTGCCGGTCCTAACTGTAAATAAAAATGTGTGCATCATGCTAGAAAGACCCTATTTTTTACCCGACTACGGCGAAGCAAAAAGGAGGGTTATGATTTTGACCGGTATGTATGTATGTATGTTCATCTGTTACCTCACAACTTCTAAACTGCCGATCATAATTTGACAAATGAGGTATCATTGGAAGCGTTTTGATTGTCCGCTGGTTATAGAATATGTGACGTCACATTAAATGTAATATGGCGCCCTCTAGAGGACATAAAGTAACGAAATAAAAAATAAAAATAATTGAATTGTGCCATGTTGGGTATCAAATGAAAGGGCTTGATGAGCACATTACAAATATGTATATTATATCATATTGTCCAAGTATTCTATTCTATTCTATTTTTATTAAATGGCAAGCAAAGCCGATGTCGACTATTCTGCCAATGTCTAAAGTGCATTGGAAATTGTCCAAGTAAATAAATATGTTTAAATTGTTAAAAACAAGCAAAAGTGAGACTGTGCTACGTACGGCGCGGCTGTAAAATTAATACCTATTTTACCATAAATGCCGTGATGGTCCAGTGGTTAAGGCCTCGCCTCTCATGCACGAGGTTGTGGATTCAAATCCGGGCAGGTACTTTTCAATTCAAATGTACCTACTTTCTGAGTTTATCTTGGACATTACCAACATCGGTGAAGGAAAAACTTCTGTCTGAAATATTTTCTTGTTTCATACCTTTTAGTCGGGTTTTACTTTTTGAACTTACTTTTTATTTATCGAATTTGTAATCTTCATTTATTTGTTTTTTAATCCTATTTTGTTATCATTTTAGATTCCCTGTCAATACAGATATTAGAAATTCATGGATATGTATTATAAATAAACCTAACAACTGGACACCAACAAAGTATTCCAAAATCTGTTCACTTCATTTCGATGAAAATGATTTCTATAAAACAAAAAACGGATATAAGAAATTGCACCAAGGAGTGTTACCTAAATTGTTTATACCTAATCAGGTAATGATAATGATAAACATTTAAAATTAAATTATAACTGTCTTATAAGTGCATTCTGCCTCACGGAATAATAGTCGTTGATCAAGAAAACGCATTATTTACCTATAACTAGCCAATCGGGCATAATACATTATTATTCTATAGTAATATTGCAAAGCAGTCATCTTTTTTTTTCTGTTTTTTTTATTGGAATTTATCATATGACTTGGGGAGGGCGTGTCAGACTCTTACTGACTAAAACCCACCCGTGTTCTTTCGGTTGCCCTGTTGCCGGGGGACACGATGTCCCTTTCGGCCCATATTCGCAGCCCCGGCAGGCATTGGCCCTAGCGGACCCCGTCAATTCTGCTGACATCTCTTTAAGGCGCGCGTGGGACACAACGCGCCGTCGACCCAGACTTGGTCCTTATCGGACGTCGAGCTACCCATTGCTCACCGTCCGCAAGCCCGTACCTACGGTGGCTGGAAATCGGCTCGCAATTCCCGACGCCCAGGGCGTCTCCTCCTGCGGCGGTTAGGGGCGTGAGGGCGCGAAATTTGCCTCTCCCTCACGCGTTCCGCCTCCTTCGCGAGCATTACCGCTTCGCAGAAGGAGGTGACGGCCTGCCATTTCCTCTCGCTCCGTACCATGGCCTGAACCAGGGCCGGACGCGAGAGGTCACCGCCGCCGATCGCCTCCACGAGGACACAGCGTTGCTCCGCCCAAGCCGGGCAGACCTCCACCGTATGCTCCACCGTGTCCTCCGGACGATCCACACAATGGTGACACCCGGGCGTTTCCTCCCGCCTTATCCTGAACAGGAACCTCCCGAAGCAGCCGTGTCCGGTGAGGACCTGCGTCAGGCGGAAGGTGAGGGCGCCGTGGCGCCTCTAAAGCCACTCCTCAAAGAGGGGTCTTATCGCCGAAAGCAGTCATCTAAGTTAATGATTTAACTTACAGCACGAAACACAACACGTGCACGTAACATGGCAAGTTTTTGGCGTATTGGGAGTAAGTTTGCGCATGTACACATAGTGCAACAAAAAAATTCACACTTGTATTGCATGGCATTATTCTATGGTTATTGCCATAATTTATTTTATGTCTATTAAGAAAAACTAGCGAAAACGATTCTGCGAATCTACGATTCTTGCCAAGTTACGTACGGCAACTATACATAAATATCTTTACAGGAATTTGAAACACAGCATTTAGATAAGGTTCCTCTACATAATCCTGCTCCAAATACTGAAAAAGACTTGGAACCGTTTTTAAAACTAAACGATACACCAAGAAAAAAAGCATTGAAACGGGAAATGAACATACTAAAAATTGAAAATATCAGAAAAAATAAAAAAATTAAACAGCTGCAAGCAAAAAATAGACGATTAAAGAAAAAGGTTAGATTTTTTCGATATCATGTAGGTAAATGCTACTTGCTACGTCTACGCGTGGGCTTCAATACGAACCAATTATTTTACAATCTGAATTTTTTGTTTGGATTATTGCAAGTTATACAGTATAATTATAAACTAATGTGTTACAGAGCTAAAGCCTGATTTTTCAGTGGCAATCTTACTATTTATTTGGGATTTATCAGAGAAATAGCAATTTAACATAATCAATCAACCCTTAAGAAATAATATAAATACAGTATTTTTTTTATATAAAGTTTTTTAAATATGGTTTTTTCAGATAACATCAGTAGAAATCCTTTTAAATGATCTCCAGCAAAAAAATATGGTATTGTCATGTGATGCGGATCTTCTTAAAAGCATTAACATAAAAGCAAGAGAGCTTGTGCAACGACAAATACATAAAAAAAACACCTGGCAAGACAGTAAAAAAAAAATACTCCGTTAATTTGCGAACTTTTGCGCTAACACTGAATTTCTATTCGCCCAAGGCATATGATTACGTGAGGCGTACTTTTGATACATGTTTACCACACCAGCGAACCATAGCAAAATGGTATCAAACGGTGAATGGTAAACCAGGATTCACAGAAGAGTCTTTTAAAGTGTTAAAACAGAAAACAGAACAATTTGAACATCCCCTTATTTGCAATTTAGTATTAGATGAAATGGCGATTAAACGACACGTAGAGTGGGATGGGTCTAAATACTATGGATATGTTGACACTGGCACGTCTTTAGATATAGACACTTTAAACAAAGCCACTCAGGCCCTTGTTTTAATGCTGGTTGGCGTAAATGATTCATGGAAATTACCCGTAGGATTCTTTTTCATTGATAGTGTTACAGGTATATTTTTTTATTCAAATTAAATATAACTGATTACTTCATTTTAAATTGAGGAGCAATTACCATGTTATAGCTCAAGCTGACACCACAGAAGAAGAAATTTAAACATAAATGTTAATATTTCAGGTGAACAACGTGCTTCTCTAGTGCAACAATGCTTAATTAACGCTCATGATACCGGAGTAAAAGTAGTAGGACTAACTATGGATGGATGTCCCTCGAATGTAAGCATGGCAAAAATTCTCGGCTGTTCATTTGACATTGGTCATATTAAAACGTCTTTTAAGCATCCATGTTCTGACGAATTGGTTTATGTGTTTTTGGATGCATGTCACATGGTGAAATTGATACGAAATGCTTTTGAGTTTAATAAAATATTATATGATTATCAAGGCAATGCGATAGAATGGCGATATTTAGTCGAATTAAATAAGTTACAGAAAAAGGAAACTCTAAATTTGGGAAACAAACTAACGGATAGACATATCAACTTTCATCGAGAAAAGATGAAAGTTAAATTGGCAAGTCAACTTTTTAGCACAAGTGTTGCCAAAGCCTTAGAATCATGCCAAGAACGACATAATTATTTTAAAGATGCTTTTGGAACAATTTTATTTATACAACTAATTAATGACTTGTTTGACATATTAAATTCGAAAAATTTAAAACAATACGGAACCAAAAAAGCACTATTCGAACGCAATTATTCCAAAACTTTATCTTTTTTAATATTTTCAAAAAATTACATCTTGCACTTAGCAACATGTTCCCAAAAAATTGTTCAGTCAAGAAGAAAAACTGGTTTCATTGGCATCATTGTCTGCATAGACAGTGCGATAGGTTTGTATAAAAGTTTAGTACAAGAAAAAAAGGAACTTATATACTTACCTTTGTATAAGTTTAGCCAGGATCACCTCGAATTATTCTTTGGCAATATTAGAGCACATGGAAGGACTAATAATAACCCTACGGCACGACAGTTCCAGGCGGCGTACAAAAAAACTCTTATCAACACTGAGTTAAAGGATTCCTTTAGAGGAAATTGCATTCCCCTTGAGCACATTGGAATCCTATCTTGTTCTTCGCGTCTTAGCGCTGTTGATTTGATTAACAGCACAAGTGAAAGGTACAGAATATCCGACGAGAGTCCAAATACTGATGATGACAATTTTCTTCATGACGCGATGATCGAAAGTAATAGGATTTTGCACAGTGAATACTCTGACACTCATCAAATTGTCTCTTATATAGCGGGTTACATAGTACGAGTATTGCAGAAAAAAATAAAATGCGAAGAATGTGTTCTCGCCCTTCACTCTTTACAAATAAAGACAGGACATAGATTTATTTCACTAAAAAGCCGTGGACAACTTATTTTCCCGTCTGATGATGTTGTCAAAATCTGCTTACGCACAGAATTAATCATAAGAAGAATGAAAAAAGAAAGTTTAAATGTTTATAATTTTAAGCCTCGTAATATTGTTCATGCTACACTTAAGAGTCTCATAGGAGAAAATTACTTCATATCATTAAATGCACATGCACATGATCAAGATCCCATTTTCAACCATGTCACCTTGTTAACCAAAGCTATAAGCCACAACTATTGTAATACGAGACTTAATTATTACAGTAAGCTCGAAAACATTGTTTTGTCTAAAAGGCAGCATTTAAATAAAACTGTGTTGTTTAGTGGCCAATAATAAGCAATGTCCAATAAAGATTGATGATTTTATTTTTTTATTTTACTACCTACAGGGCGGCAGGGACATCGACGCGAATACTGTTACCATGGATTCAGTAGGTACATGATTCTAAAACGCCCTGCGTTGAAATTTTTCGTCAGTTTTTTTTTATTTTTATCTGCTGTTTCATAGAAAAGTGCAATACCTACGCGGTCAAAATGTATGGAACAGCAGATATTTACAAAAATAACCGACGAGAAATTTCTACGCAGGGGAGTTCAGAATCATGTACTGAATCCATGATAACAATTTTCGCGTCGATGTCCCTGCTATCCTGTATACTAAATGACTATAAAAAATGTTAACCCATGTTACCCATCTTTTGGGCTTTGCCCACAGTTGGGTATAAATAATGTGTTCCCACCATACTAACGCACTAGAATGTTCTGGAACAAAATGTCATGCTTTGTTACGCCATAGTGGCCAGTAGACGAACTAAAATGAAAAATTGTTAGTTCAGTTTCACTGTAATAATTCCTTTCACCGCTAGATGGATTTACAAAAAATGGGCAGGGTTTCCATCGTGGGGTGTGGCCATCGCCGTACCTCGTCCCCCGAACACCCGCATTCAGGCGACGCTTCATTCTTAGGTGATTTTGGCTTGTGGCATGGCATCTCCGCTTCTTTCAGTACTCCGTGGGCAGAACCCATATTACATAAAATAAAATTTCACTATACTGTAACACACAATATAACAAAACACAATATAATTAAATGTCAATGCAATTAAAATAGGTACACATTATAAAGGTCACAGAATTCAAATTAAAATAAAATGTCAAATGCAACTAAAATAGACGAGGGTAATACAAATTATACGGGTCACAGAATCGAAATTAAAATCATATGTCAAATTATAAGGGTCATAGAATTCATATTAAATTAAAATGCTATATCTTGATTTTTATTTGGTCTGAGGGTTATTGATAGTTACCAACTTACCAGGACCAACTTTCGAAGTAATTTTTGATTTGCCTGCTTTTAAAAGGTAATAAAATTTATACAATAAACTATCTCAACCAATCAACACGCAGTGGGCCCGCGTGGTTGGTATATGGCTCGATCTCTGTGACCGCCTGTGTCACAATAGGGGAACGTTTTAGACTGATCATGTATATGACGAACTTGACCGGATGATGATGATAATCTTGACCAGATGTATGAACGTAAACGAAGCAAAAGGAGTATGTAAGGATCGTAGCAGGTGGCGTTCTGTAGTTTCTGCCTACCCTCATTGGAAAAAGGCGTTAGTGTAGGTATGATTGTTCGTAAGGTTTATCTATAATTTGTTTCTAAATGATGTTATTTCCACTTAAACAAACATCAACTTTATATCAGTATAAATAAAGTTCATTTTAGATTGACTAGTACTGTTGAAAAAGTCTTAAAAAATATGAAGTTGTAGCGCAAACTGAACCTTATCTGTAGGTTTTACGGTTGTTTTTCCTAAAACTCGTGTTTGTTTACATGTTTGGCCAATTAATTGAGAACGCAGATTAACTTTACATGGATTTCTAAGTATTGGTAGATCATAGATACAATAGTTCAATAGTTAGTTTAGATAACATCCCGTCTGCAAACCTTGACGTTCCCATGATTGTTCATTTGTAATTGTCTTTCAGTATGCTCATGCGCAGCAGTAGATTTTTGGTAATTTTAATGATAACAGCAGTTAATTATTTTTATTTCATTCTATTTATTTCAGACATAATTCTAGTCCATAGTTTTCACTCACACATTTAAATTATAAACTATTTCAAATTCCAAACAGATAAAACATAAAAATAAAATTGTGATTAATTAAATTTAAATACTCAACAACTTATTAAACAAAACAAAAATATATATTTATTTAAAAAAAATGTTAGAATCGTAAAAAAATACAATGTCAAATGTGACAATGGGTGATGGGTGTGTGATGGGTGTGTGTGTGTGTTATGTGAGAGAGATAATCCTGGCATGTTTCTGACCCACCGCCAAGCAAAGGCATCCCTTCTCTCTTTACACTTATCAAAAATCCTGTCATTATTGACCTACAACTGGTTCCTATATTCAACGCATTTATATATCTATCAGTAGCTGCGTCCATCAGTATCGGTGTTTTTGTGTCGACCGGTCTCATCTCGACAGGTAACTGTAAACGGTTCGTTATTCGTTGGTCGATCAGACACATTGTGTAGTCTCACGTTTTGTTCATTTTTTATCGAAAATTTACAGTTTTATTTAGTTTATTGGGTGAATGATTTCTGTTTGTCATTGTTCGGGAGTAGGTCGGAAACTGATCATAATGTAGGAGGGAAATGGTTTGGCTTATGATGCTTTTGCGGAAGTAAAGGCTAATTTACATTGATCTAGTACTGCGGATTGTTATTTAATCAATGTAAACACTTTACAATCGGTCAATCCAGTCCAGAATCACATATCTAACGCTGGATTTTAATAGAGCAGCCGCTAAATTTCGCTAAAGCAATCACCAAATTTTGATCCAGTGCTCAGACCAAATAAAAAAATCAAGACAGTGCTGTAAACAGTAGGGTTGCCAACATTTCTTCCGCGAAATATAGTATTTTTCAAAATAAGCATTAAAAAATATAGTACTTTATGGAAAAAGCCAAAAATCGACAAAGATATATTATGTTACTTATTAATTTTTATAAAATCTACATTTTTTGCACTTCTTGCATAAAAAAAATTTATCTAAAATTCAAGTGTCGTAATTACATTAAAATGTTTAAATTAATGTAAATCAAAAGCACATTTTTTATTAATGATAAATACTCTTCTATTTCTTTCTTCTCGCCATTTTGAATTTATAACCGAAAATATCCTTTCCGTGAATGCCGAAGTGGCGGGATAAACATGATAAATTATTTTCAGTATTTTGCCCGTAAACTCACTACATTCTTTTACTTTTGCAAAGATTTCATTTGCTATTGTTATTTCAGAGTAAGAGAGCAGCGTTTTTTTTTTAATTACCTTAATATTTTTTTGTTAGATTTCGGTGTCGAAAATATAGTATTTTTGCGTATTTATTCAACAGTATATAGTACGCAGACTCGAAATATAGTACAATACTATTATTATAGTACGGTTAATTGGCAACCCTACTCAACAGTGACGTGACGCCGGTTTCGTAAACATGTGTGCCCTCAGTCAGGTGTAGTTTGATTGTAAATGGTTGTAAATGTGTGCGTGTGAGCGTGTATGCACAGAGCGGAGGTGTAGTTTTGGCATGCTTCATTGTATTGTTCGTTATATCTTGGTTTTTTATTTGGTCTGAGATCCAGTGTTACTGGATTTAAAGTTTCAAACGCTGGACTAGGATACCTTGATATACTGGATGATTTTTTGAGATCACGAAAAAAATCAGCTGTTTCATACATTTTGGTCAAGTAGGTATTGAACTTTTGTATAAAGAGCAGATTTTTTTTTCGTGATTTCAGAGTTGCTCCCGTAATGAAAGTTGTTTATACTCATGGGTAGAACACCATGTAAAAATTTGGAGACTGTAAAAAAAAACATCCAGTATTTAATGTAGTAGGCCTCAAGACGGAGTGCAGTATTTATTGGTAAACACTCCCGCTAGATGGGTTCTGCATTGATTTAGAATCCTTGATAAATGGTAATAAGGATGCCTTAATAATACGGTTTAGTCGCATCTCGGCACCTTCCCATCTCGGCACCCATGAAATTATTTATCATGCCCACGAAAAATTCCGATATATATGTATATTGTTATTAATATTTTCGTCGAAACTGTGTTTCCATTTTTCGATGTGGTACCTAAATTTAATTAATTACCTTAATTGTGTGTGAATTTTTCATGGGCATGATAAATAAAATCATGTGTGCCGAGATGGTAAGGTGCCGAGATGGAACTAAACCAATAATACTTACTAGGAATTGTAAACAAAAGTAGCACGGTATTAGTATATCTGGTCAGTCCATTCAATTCCATGTGTCATGAATAGAACACAATCTAATAGTGAGTGGACGATTCATTCATCAGCAGAATAATAATCAAACGCATTGTTTTAAGTTCAGCCATCCACCAACCATCTTCACAGACTCTTTAGTCAATAGCCTAATGTTTATAATGAGGTATTTATTATGAACTAGCTGTGCACCGCAGTTTCACACGCATACGTCTCGATCCCGTAAGATTATCGGTTAAAAAGTAAATCCAGGTCATGTTTTACCCATGCGCCAAATTTAATCAAAATCCGTTCAGCCGTTTTAGCGTGATAGCGTAACAAACAAACTTACTTTCGCATTTATAATATTCGTTAGGATTCTTATATTATAGGTCATTTAAAAATAAGGCATTGACCTTATTGGTAGGACTCAAGTTCGTCCCGTCATCGTCGTCATGATTTGACGTAAAACTTAGACTAGCATTAAACGTTATAGGTAGTAGACTTACTTTTTTTTATTTGTAGTAGCTTCTTTTTTTTAATAAATGTGTTGTGGTCCTTGACATAAATTTTATTTATTGACATTAGTATTGTTTATTGACATCAGTTTTTGTATATACAGACATAGTATTGTATACTGACATAGGTAGCCATTATTTGTTTTCAGTCTGTGTGTTGTCAGTTCGGCTGCCCCATTTCAAAACCAAGTAAGGGACACTTTTTACAAAAATCGTTTTATTGCATAATCTTGCTAATCTTATAAGTCCCCACCAAATACAAAACACCAGCGTTGAAAACTCGCTTATAAGCAGATATATTTAAACATCGAAACCTAGTAAGTGCCCCATTCACTGCTCCGTGACCACTTTAAAACCTAGTAAGTTAATTTAACCATTTCAAAACTTGGACTTTTCAAAGGCTGACCCTATTTACGTTTTTGCGCTCTCCTGTAAAATTTCGTTTTAAGTCTTTACTAGGTTTTGAAATGGGGCAGCCGAGTTGTCATGCACAGTATTGACATTTTTTTTTCTTTTTTTTTATTAACATTGATTTCTATTGCTACTTATTATTACTTAATTAATTTTTTAATAAGAAATGTGTGATTTTTTATCATTGTTTTTTTATTGTTCAGACTTATTTAATTCAACATTACTAAATTACAAACATTTGTACGCCCTCTGGCATAATATGGCGAACTCTTTATAACCTTTAAAACCATTATTATTGTACACCTATGCTAAACAAATGAATAAATGACTTGAGACTTTTCTATTTTTAACCGACTTCCAAAAAGGAGGAGGGTCTATGTTCGTAGCGTGTATGTGTTTTTTTTATTTTTATGTACGTCCACCGATTTCTCCGTCAATAGTGGACCGATTTTGAAAATTCTTGTTTGAAAGGGTATGCTCTCGAGGTGGTCCCATATAAATTGTATTAACTTTGCTTGGATAGTTTTTGAGTTCGATTCAATAATATACACGTCATGACTGACTATCTGACCTCCACACCCTAGTTTCTGGGTAACACAATAATAGCCCTTGGTAAGACTGGTTGTCAAATTTTTGGGCTTCTGACGACCCGTAATAACTGTCAAAGATCTACGAATGACAGCCGGGACCAACGGCTTAACGTGCTTTCTGAGGCACGGAAGTTCTCGATATGCAATGCATGGTCACCCATTCACGAATCGACCGCGGCAAGCGTAGCTTAACCTTCGATCGACATGCGGCTGGTATTATTAAGCCAAGTAGTAGTAAAACGAAAAAAGCTGCAATGAAGACTTGCCGCCAACATTGAAAAGAAAGTAAATTGCAATAAACACTTACATTTAAATCCATTAGGTACAACCAAAAAGTGAAATCGCTAAAAATATCAATATAGTTTTAATTTTTATGGGCACAAGAGAAATCCTTTACTTACAGGGTGTGCAAACGAGTTTCCAGTATAAATAAACTGTGTCAGTGGTACTAGCTTTTATGGTGTTTTTGTATCGAAGTGGGGAGGCAGGTTTCGTACGGGAAATTTTGGCGAAAATCAATCTCCTCTGACCAAAATAACCTGGTCTTGTTGGTATTTTTATATTAAGCTAGTAAATATTTACATCAAAATCCCTTATAAAAGTCGTGATGAATACTAGTTACTCGATGAAATGTCGCAAAGCAGCGCTAATAAACATCATAACTCGACGAAAAGACGATCTTACGACGTCTATACGACCACTACTCAACCAGATAGTGATTAATACGACTGCTACGTAACTCTATTACGACACTGATTCGTATAAAATGGGCCTATTCTCGGTCGTATCAACATGATAGCGACGTATTTACGACCAGCGTATATAACCAAAAGTTAAAATCAGCACGTTGTGGCGACCTATAAAGAAAGAAAGAAAGAAAGAAAGAAAAACATTTATTTGGACACAGTTCGTGAAACACAAAACACAAATAACACAGTGAAAATAAAAATAAAAAATGTTTTAAAAACAATAGTATGTGCCTCACGGCTGCGCCAAAAAGGTTCATTTCAGCATTAATGCCAGACAGATGCTGTCTGACGCTGGTTTTCTAATGAACCCTTAAGGACCAGTGACGGAGAGTACAAACAGTTTCAACATACCTAATACATAATTTGTATACTTAAAAACTAAATAAATAAATAAGCACGTAATTAAATATAATACAAAAACAAAACATACGAATACAACAAAAACAGTCCCAGCATAAACCTGTTCTTAGCGAGCTATGTAGAATCCATCAAATCCTATCAAAGTTTGTTGGGTAAGAAGGCAGCCCATCTGATGGTTAGTGGATACCACTGTCTATGGACATCTGCAATACCAGAGACATTGCGTTGCTATACCAGAGACAAGATAAATGACGGAGGTCTCATGCTAATCAATGATTGTCGATTTTAATAGCTGATTTTCATTAGTCGATATACAGCATGCGGGGACTCCCCGCAGACGGGGTAATGACTAATGAAAGGCTACGGGAAATCCCCGTAGCGGGCGTATCGACCATTGAAATTTATCGGTCGGTAAAAAGCGTGCGGAGACTCACACCCAATGAAAATGAGCCTTCAAAGCAACTGCCAAACGTGCGGTGCAGGTTCTCCGTATACCGAAATCGTTCCCTATCGACCGCATGCATGCGGGCCCAATAGCATGCGTTACAGAAATCTCCCGCACCCCGCATACGAACCCTATCGACCAAAGAAAATGCGTCTTAATAATTATGCTTGTAATTGCAAATGCACACATATTCTCTAAACCGGTAGGTACGGTATATAGCAATGCTATTTGGCGGTCAAAATAAATGGTAATTTTCCGTTCCCGAATGAACAAAGGCTGCGTATTTACTGTTTTTGTACGTGAGACTTGTTTGTACACAAATCTTCGCTACAGAAGAAATATCTTTTATTCGGGTTTATGACAAAAAATTATTGCAAGAGGACCTACTATCATTTCAAGTTCAAGAGTGCTCCGTAGGAAAGCTAAATAAAAGATGCATGAGAAAGAAAATACGAAAATGGCTGCAGATGGAAGACGAAGATAATGCTGCGCTAATCTTAAAGGAACAAAGTCAAAGTCCTGTGTGTTACGTGTTCGTGTACACGTGTACCTATTTTAATTAGACAATAAAAAAACCGGCCAAGTGCGTGTCAGACCACGCACAATGAAGGGTTCCGTAGTTGGGATGAATTTATCCCAAAAACAAACTTAACTTTGTAGTTGATAAACATGTTCTCCCATACGAAATGTATGGGAAAACGTGTTTTTGCAACTGCAAAGTTAAGTTGGTCGATTATTACTCGTTAACTTGTAAAGCCTACTTAGCTATGATAGTTTTCCTTTTAATTTCGTTATATAAACTACTACTTTGATTTTTTTCACAAATCCAACCATTTAGCTGGCAGGGACACACACTTGACTCTAACAAAAATTAGCACTTTAAAGCTTAATATTTCGCAAATGGATCCCTGAATCTAAAAATGATTTTCCCAAACTCACAATGTTTTTGAAGGACCTTTCCAATGATACCCCAGATTATAGGGAAAAAACAAACATCTCTACTTTACGGGTACCCTAAAAAAAAATGTTTTTCATAATTTTGTTTTACCATTTTGTCGGCGTAATTAATATGTATACCTATGCCAAATTACAGCTTTCTAGTACTAAGGGTGTCGGAGCTAGATCGCGGACAGACAGACAGATAGACAGACAGACGGACATGACGAATCTATAAGGGTTCCTTGTTTACTACGGAACCCTAAACTGTGAGCAACTTACACTTTTCAGAGAAAAAGTTATTATAAAAGAAATGTAGTAGGTAAATCTGCATCACGTCTGGATTCGTATATCAACATGGTCGCGAACTGTGTCACTGGCACACCAAACTTTTTATGATTTACGTATTTGCTGAACGCGGCACTTTTTTTGCTGAGTTAATGTTTATTTTATTTAATACGACGTTTTTCCGTATTTATGTGAGTTTTTTTTGTCGAAAGCCGAAAATGGAAACTATATTATTATGTGACGTTGTATTTTTAAATGATTTGCATCGATGTTGAGAAAATAAACTGTAATGAGTCCAAAGTTTCATCGAATAGAATTGACTTTCTTTATTTTTAATAAATTTATTTATCCGATTCCCAAAATAGAGGGGAGCGATTGAATTGTAATGTACTTATTTTGTGTTGGTGTAATGAATTAAACGAATTGTATGTATTTGTGATTAGTGTATTGGGACTTGGTGCCTTATTAAGTAAATAAATATCGTCGTCAACAGAATGTTATATAATAAAAAATAGACATAATAATAATATGTTTGAACTTGTCAGAGTTTTGTGTAAATCCTCATGTTTATAACCAGCTCAGGATCTGGAATAAACTGCTACTGCTCATGTATTCACAACTCGTTTCTGTGTAAGAGATACTACGAGATACAAATATGCTAGGGATGGCAACACTTTAAAGAAAAACACGAAGATGGCGCCTAAAATATAGAATTAAAAAAAAAAAACAGTGGCACTCCGGGAGTACTGACAGAAATAGGTAAAAACTAGAAAAAAAATCGGTACCCCGGTGATCAACGCGTTGATGTCTTTTACTCAACGGTGTCGGTAACAGGTCGCGAAATCAATGGTTTAGTCCCATCTCAAAAATGCCCAACGCGCCTAAAGAATATTCACTTCAAAAACAAAAGACACTACTAGGGTATGTTGATGGAGAATGGCGCACACAACAAGGGTTTGCCAATACTTTTCGGAGTAAAAGTTGGAATCATCATCAGCCAACAGAAGTCCACTGCTGGACATAGGCCTCTCCCATTGCATGTAAAGTTGGGATATGTGCCTGTAATTTTGGCACAAATAATGCCCAAATCTGAATGCAGTAATGCTGATGATAGCACGATTAAATTTATGGTGGTACTGGTAGAACTTCCTATGAGGAGCTTTTCACAGGAGACTATCTGTTGCCGATAATATAATTCTATTACAGAGAGTGCATGATTGTAACATCCTATAAACTAGGTGTTATGCGAATAAATGAATTTCAATTTAAATTATATTTTTAAAACAACTTTCGTGAAGGTTGTTCTCCAGAGGCATTACCGCTGAAACTAGCATTTAAACTTTAATTAAAAAGCCACATTTGTAATGAAAAGAAATGATAAAAATTTAACATTTCACCGACGTGCGACGTTGAAATGAAGTACATAGATATTAAAAGAAACATCAAGGCTTTGCCAACCCCAACGTATTAAATTACGGACAGCCCTGACCTTATAGATTCTTCTATACTATAAGTACCTACAGACAGAGTACGAGAAACGTTTTATATCCATTAGATAGCAACAGTTACAAGTGGTAGGACTGCTTCGAAAGCAGGACTGTGTACTTTTTTACATGGCGTCTTAAATGGGACTTAAGTAAAAATAAATAAAGTGAAATAAAGAAAATTTCCTATTTTTTAACCGACTTCCAAAAAGGAGGAGGTTATATGTTCGACGCGTATGTTTGTTTTTTTTTTTTTTTTTTTTTTTTTTTTTTTTTTTTTTTTTTTATATGTATGTCCACCGATTTCTCCGTCCTTTGTGGACCGATTTTGAAAATTATTTTTTTGTTTGAAAGGGTATGCTCCCAAATTGGTCCCATATAAATTTTATTAACTTTGCTTGGGTAGTTTTTGAGTTAGCTACAAAATACGTATTTTTTTTCCCACTTAGTATGTAGATGATATGATAAGTTCCTGACAATGGTAGTAGGAAGTGGTATTCGAATGTGTGTGGGGTAGGTACCACAACTAAAAAGTGAAAAATAAAAACTTTTTACAAAAAAAAACTACCGACTTCCAAAAAAAACACTACAAAGTGAAAAATAAATTTAATTTCGGAAGTCGGTGGCAAAAAACGAAAACACAAAACCCAAGACACCGACTTCCGAAATTAAATTTATTCGATTTAGAAAATACATCGATGTTTGATGATGACTGCCTCGTTGGTCCAGTGGTCGTAAGCGCTACTGCTGAGCATGAGGTCCTGGGTTCGATTCCCGGTTCGGGCAAAGTGTTATTGGGTTTTTCTATCTGGAATTTCTCAGTAGCAGCCCGGAGTCTGGATTTGTGCCCGGTTGATGGCAATAGGCTCGCCCCCTATTATATGGGACTTAAACATAACTGGCGAAATGTGGGTGACCTACTACAGGTACACCTCTGCCCAACCCTTCGGGGAAACAAGGCGTGATGTCATGTGATGTTATCGATGTTTATTTCGTTATGTAACGTTTTTGTCAGAAATCGTTTCTTAAGAACTTAGGTACCTTTTATAGGCTTTTCTCAAAGACGTTGCGTATCTATGACCGCAAGAAAGACCAGCTTCAAAACATCTTGACACATGCTACGATCACGATTTCTTACAAATAAAAGAAAACCTGACGAATGTTCGGCAGTTCCAAATTCCTACATCCAAAACATTACGTCGCTCCAAAGTCACATAGGAAGTAAAAAACTCGAGGATGTGACATTGTTAAAATTCTACAAAAGTGAACCGTAAAAAATTATTCAACAATACAATATATTATGGTATAATGGAGATGTAAGGCCATGTGTGGACCTTGCTGAAGGTCGGCCCCGAACGAGATCATGCTAATAAGCTCGGATTCGGTACATATTTATGATGTATGATGCGTACTGAGCGTTTATAAAGGTGGTGAGGAGAATGCATGGGCCAGAGATGACGAATGAGGAACATTCGACTTTCGATTTAATTGAATTCGGATGGCATGCAATGTGGCTTGGGTGGCTATGGATAAGGGTAAAAGTATACTAGCTGATGAGAAAATTGAAAAGATGGTGCTATTCTGGGTTTGTTAATAATTACTCTGAGTGTTTGCAACTTAGAACTCGGCGAATAAACCGGGCACAAGAACGGCGTCCATCAATTGGTTAGTTCGTCCAAAGAGGTTTCTTTAAAAACATTCGACCTTCCTTTAATCTCTACTCACCAATCCATGGGAGGGAGCCAGATCCTGCTTGAGCGCAAGCACGCGCAGACGCAGCAGTTCTCCGGGCCGGTAGCGCGCACGTTCCGTGGATAGCACGACCACGCGGCCGCTGGAGATGCGGAGCGGCAACCGACGCTCCCACACGCACTGGGCTTCAGGGTATCTGGGTGGTAGAAGGTGTATTAGGCCATTGAGTATGATAGAAAATCGATTGAGGGTTGATCTATCTTCTCAAACTATAACAACAGAGTTTTGTACCTACATTTATTGAAAATATATATATCTATTCTATATGGAGGTAGTTTTTACCATAGAGGATAGCTTTAAATAACAAGGAAATCTGCTTTGGTCCAAGGGCGTCGCCAGCCGATTGCACGGGGGCAAGTTGATATTATGGAAGATAAGAAAAGTATGAATTGCAGGTACAGTCAAGAGCCTTACGGTACAAAGTCAAATGTGTAAAGCTCCACGAGCTCTTGACTGTACAATAAATAAAACTTGTAAACAAAACTATTACATTTATTAGAAAAATTTAATAAAAAGAATTTAGGTCTGGCCATGATATTTATCATGGCCAGACCTAAATTATATCAATATATAAATTCTAAAATTTATCTGTATACTCATTTGAGTGTACAGATTTTTTTTTGAAAAAGACAAGATTTTAATAATTAAGTGGTCGAGCGAGACCCTTTTTTTATTAAGTTAACTAAAACATAATTTTCGGGGGTTTTCGTAAACTTCTTGACCACTTTATTATGAATATCTTTAAGATTTTTCTGGCCACTCATCATGGCCAGACCGTTGAGGCGATTTTCCCATAAAGAGCTTTTAACCATTACCCTAGTTGCGTAACTTATTTTCGTAAACAATTATGCCTAATTTGTTTCATTTTGACAGTTCAACAACATTCATTGAGTTATTTACGTTGTTGAGCAGATTTTTTTTTCCAACTTATGAAGCAATGGATTAGTAATCTGTTTCAATTCGAAACTAATAGAAGAAGATTGTGATTGTGTTGTATTATGCAATTAAGGTACTGGTTTTTAGTTTCCTGAGGCTGCTAAATGATCGCTCTGCCGTGCTCAACGTGTACGGTAGAGAACAAAATTTTTAAAAGAACGCTTTTCTCGTTTCGGGAAAGAAGGTCTTTTCTTCTTTTAGGACATCAACAACGGTTATATGTTTTGTGTTGGTTAATACCAGAATTGCTATCAAAGTTCGATTTAATTTTTATGTTCGATAAATAATAAAATTCGGCGATAGTTTCCAGAGTTTCTGTGAGATTTTCGACTGATATCGTTTGCATTTGCGTCGGGTGTAATTGTACGTACTTCCGATTTACTCCGTAACAACAATAGCATTATTTTTAATTTCATCTGTGACTTTTTTGCTCTTTGAAACAAATGTGTTGCAGGCCTTGACCACGACCAAAGCTAGGGATTGCAGCACGTGAACAACAGGTTTCATCAAAGCCGAGTATTTGGCAATCGAAATAAAATAAAATAAACATTTTCTTTCGGACCCAGGTATAGTCCATTTGACTATAATGCCAAGAATAAATGAAATTCTGGAAGAAGCAGCATGGAGTTGAAAGTCTATTTTTCGAGTCGCACTATTCCCTTCACGCGATAAGGAAGGCTTCTAATATAATAGGAAAAATATAGACAATAGACAATGGCAGCGCGGACGGACTACTAGGAATGGAATTAATGAATTCATTCGAGTTTCTACGTGCGGGAATGATCGGTCAAGCAAGTCAAGTGACAAGACTAGAAACATTACACAAAACCATCGCAACAAAGAGGCGTGGCCATACACATTTGTGTATGCAAACACGATGTTTTTGTTTTCCGAGCTGCACGGAAAACATTCCCCGCGCGGGTGAAGAAGGGAAGGGTTTGTTTCATTTTCAACCGCTGCGAGCACCGCGGGCATCTGTCACTGTCATTTAACACAGGTTTTGAGGTTATATTGTTTGTGAACAAGTTGTGATAAATTGACGATGGATTGGAATAGAGATACTCTCTAAGTACCTACGTCTTCGTCTCTCATGAAGATCGGAGTCACTACGCTCGAAGTTGTGGATGAGTATGTTTACCTAGGACAAACTGTCCAGCTAGGTAGGTCCAACTTCGAGAAAGAGGTCAATCGTCGAATCCGACTCGGCTGGGCAGCGTTCGGGAAGCTACGCAATATCTTTTCGTCCCACATACTACAGTGTCTCAAGACGAAAGTCTTTGACCAGTGCGTGTTGCTAGTGATGACCTATGGTACTGAAACGTGGTCGCTCACAATGGGCCTTATCAGAAGGCTAAAAGTCACCCAAAGGGCAATGGAGAGGGCTATGCTTGGAGTTTCCCTACGTGATCGAATCAGAAATGAGGAGATCCGCAGGAGAACCAAGGTAACCGACATAGCCCGAAGAATTGCGAAACTTAAGTGGCAATGGGCAGGGCACATTGCTCGTAGAACGGATGGCCGATGGGGCCGAAAGGTTCTGGAGTGGCGACCGCGTACCGGAAGACGTAGCGTTGGAAGGCCTCCCACAAGATGGACCGATGACCTTGTGAAGGCCGCAGGAATCCGCTGGATGCGGAAAGCACAGAATCGGTCGAAGTGGAGGTGCTTGGGGGAGGCCTATGTTCAGCAGTGGACGTCTTTCGGCTGAAATGATGATGATGATGATGACCTACGTCTTTCTCATCGGAACTCATTACGACATGTGCACAAAATGCATAGTTGTAATCTAAAAATATTTTAATATGCAGGAGACAACTTGTGTATAAAAAAAATGTTTATGTGTAAGGTTTTTTGTGTAATGTTTCGAAAAAACACGCGCAGAAGACCCGACTTTAAGTGAAACACGCGTTTGATTTATTCTCACCTGATGTTGACGATCAAATCAGCTTTCGTATTTGGTAGTGAAGGGACATTGATATCCAGACACCCTCCATCACCTGCGAAAAACATGAAAGTTATAGTTCAAGAAGTAATTTATCAAAATTCTACTCGATCGATAATTAATTAATACATTTTGATACAATGTTACAATTGTTAATGAAATAAATAACTTAAAGTTGCCTCTGCCGTCGGCGCGTGCAGCTCGTGTACATGAGCACTAATTAAGAATGTTTCTACTTAGATCATGACACAAAGCTCATTTGAACTCCATTTTATACACTTGTCTGAGGACACAATATTTTTGTAACCGATTCAGTTCTTCTTGTTCAAATCACGTTTACTGTTAGATAAATTTTGAAGTGAAAACTTCTGTAGGCGCGTTGGGCATTTTTGTGATTGGACTAAACTATTGATTTCGCAACACCATGATGACACCTCATTTTTGTAAACGCGATTGTGCTCTTTATTTATATTACGTTACGGATCAATGCAAGTATTTTTACTTTAAAGATTTTGTATTCGCGATTGTGCTCTTTATTTAGATAAGGTTACGGACCAATATTCTATACAAGTATTTTTCTACACCGAGGCGATCTTGTACAAGTTTTCACTTTTGTCGGCACTCCCGGAGTACCACCACTTTTTTCTTTTCTTTTTTTCATTTAGTTTGTAGTCTAAATTTGTGTCTACTATGTTACCTGAAAGCTGCGAGGAAGCCGTAACGGTCTGCCTATCCTCAGTCAACAAGGTCAGCATCAAGCGAGCTGGTCCGTCAGTGTAGAACCTGGACACGCATGCCCGGTTCATACCGCCCGCTGTCAGCACTCCTGGGGCCAGGAAGAGGTGGTTCTTGTCTGTGCATGGGTTTCTGGAAGAAAGGTGGAAAGTTTTAATTTAAGCTTTGTAATCAGGCACGTAACAGACGGGACTTTAACGCTAAGAGAGTTAGGAAGTATTATTTTTCTTAACTCAGTTTTTGTAGGATATCCACCATGTACAGTAAGACACAACTTACATAGATATAGCATAAATTTGAAAATTTGCATTCATTCATTTAAATTTTTCGAATGTATTTGGTTAGGATATGACTTTACAAGTTATTGTGTTTGCGTAAAGATAATTTTCACCTAAAGCAGTAATAAAGATTGGTGATTTTGAAGGCGCACTCAGTTCGGATGGTGATCGGTTTTACGAATTTTGCCGATGCTACATCTAAGTTGTGTCGTACTGTACTTGTTTGGTATTAGCCTGTTCTAAAAATAGGACATGTTCTATTTCAAAACTCGCTCAGCTCAGCTTTGGAGTTGTCAATAAATAGACATTTAAAAATTGTAGTTGAGGTTCACCGTAAACTAATCTGCGAAAAACATTTTAAAAACGTCCGGTTCTGTTAGGCAGATTCTTTTAAACAGTATGCTGAACAAAACAATAAACCATTACTAAACAATCCGCCATATCATTACCATAGAACACAATTGCTTCTTCCGTCAACATCTGACAAAAAACCATACGCTCCAAAATTCCCATCAGATAAATCTCATCGATCCCCAGTATACCCACGCACAAACCATGAATGTTTTTACTCTTCCCATCACATTTGATGCCTACCTCACGTTTCAACTACACGAAGGGTACAATTATACCATAGAACAAAAAATGATGAGATCAATTGAACGACCGTTTCCTCGTAATGGCGGACATCAAAATCAAGGTCCAATCGACCTTGGATATCAACTGTATAAATATGCTCTCTGATGATTTAATGATGACTTGTAATTGTATGTAAAATGTAAATGATTTACACTTTCCTTTGTCATTTGCATTATGATTTTGTAATGAAGGAAAAATGGAGCTGTGAGGCGATAATTTGCATTAATTATAATTAATTCTCTATAACAGAGCGTGTCGACTGAGTCTAACCGGGAACTTCACGTTATCGAAATAAAGATGCTGGTTTGATCATTGTGATCAGCAGGCTGAAACAGAATTTGCACTTGACACTCTGGCTTGGAGATGCTTTAAAAAGGCTGAAAAGACGTTAGCTGCATGCCGTGAAGGATGACATGAGAACCAATGAATTTGTCATTGAGATCAAGAATAAAAACCGGTCAAATGCGTGTCGGACCACACACAATGAAGGGTTCCGTAGTTGGGATGAATTTGTCCCAAGAACAAACTTAACATTGTAGTTGAGAAACATGTTCTCCCATACAACGATGTACGTCACGGTCAATTCTCCAACTGCAAATGTAAGTTTGTAATCGCAAAAAAATTAGAAACTACATATTAGCAATTTTCGGACATTTTCCTTTACTTGTGCTGTGATATCTTGCCAAATTTCATGATTCTAGGTCTACGGGAAGTACCTAGGTTTTGATTTATTTGCGAGTATCAAAAATGACACATACATGGCCGTATTTTTTATTGCCTTAACTTAGAAGCTTGATATTTTTGGAACTCCAAGGGAACATAGATCTACGTATTTGATATTAATTTCAACTTGATATCTCCACGCGTTCCTGAGAAAATAGGTTTTGACAGACTGACGGACGGACAACGAAGTGATCCTATAAGGGTTCCGTTTTTCCTTTTGAGATACGGAACCCTTAAAATGGTAAAATAGGAGCAGATTCTGACAAAAAACTGGGATTAATAAGTTACATAGGCAGAAGAATATTAAGCTGGTGAATGGTGATCGTAAAACGGTAACCAGTAGTGGTTATGCTACACTGCAGAATTGTCAATAAACATATTGAGCAAGTATTTTAGGATCCGACATTTGATTTTGTGTCGTGAAACGTGGGTTTCCGCACGAGTAGCGGAAGTTAGCCGACATTCAATTTTGCTCTACTTAAAACCAGAAATTCGCCACATTTACAAGCGGATCCTACTCATATTAGGTAACTATATAATAACTTAGAAGTTTCGTTGGGCTATAAAATTAACGCTAGTCCTAATGATTCGAGTATAATCAACTCAATTAACAGCTAAGTTGTTTATTACTTACTTCTATTAGTAATAAAAGGTTTTATTGCCCTGTGCGACTACATCCGCATGGATTTTAAAATTTTCCATACCTACGTACTTCAACATCCCAATAATTTCTTCTCTTCACGACCCAAATAAAAGAAAAATGTCTAAAACCTCCATACCATAGTTCAAGCTTATGTTTAGGTATACCTTCATCAACCACTGGGCCTGCGTGGTGGATTACAGCCCACTCCCTCTTACCGAGAGAAGACTTGTGTCCCAGCAGTAGGAAAATTATAAGCTGATAATATGCTTTTGCTGTACCTTCATCAGTTTCGGTTCAGTGGCTTAGCTGTGAAACCATAACAAACAGGCAGAGGCTCATCCGCGTTCATAAAATGGATATGGAAGTATGGATTACCTAACTTCATCAATTAACTAACTTATTCTGCTAACCCCAGAACATAAACAGTATAATCGGGTTTCGAATGACCGCCGTATGAATGCAATCGTTAACTTGTTCTTAGAAGTACATACTCGTACATCTGGCTGTTATTAAAACAAGATGCCGGTGATAGGGCTGTGCTTACAGAGTCACACAGTCTGTTTGAGAGCTTTGATTGATGTAGTTGAGTGTGCTGATTGAACTGTGTGGAATTTAGATTTGAACTTGATGCTTATTTTTCGGCTACATTAGAAAAAATGTTTTTGAGAAAAGCTCATGTCCAAGGGTAGAAAAGCACCATACTTCTGCTTTTCGAGTCGATAGTCCTTTTCGGATTGGTTGGGCCCGGTAGGTCAGAACGGGTCAATTCAAAATGGAAGATTTTTTTTTGCGTCATGATCAAAAGATAACCATGCTATGCTAGATTGTGACTAATGTCTGCATTCTCAAGTTCTCGCAAAGTGTCCCTTTTAATGGAAAACGAACGTGCGGATAAGTAATTAGATTAATTCTAAAACTGTAATTAATCAAAACAATAACTCCTTATGTTATGTCTATTACGCATACAATCCTTGTGAGGAAAGTGGCGATACTGTACAGTATATGAGTCACTCCTTTGATTGGCAAATAAACTGCACTCAATTGGCCCTTTGATACGGATTGTAAATTGAGAGAAACAATAAAGAAAAAAAGGAAGAAAATACGTTTATTTGCGGATAAACATGACGCAAAGAAAAAACACATAAACAAAAAAGAACAAGGAATAAAAGGGATAATGGTAATATCGCCATACCGATCTGGATATTTATTAATAACACCGCGTGTTACCTATAATATCAATAAACATATTGTTTAAATATTGACATGAATACACATATCGTGATATTTACTGACCGTCTGACCGTTATGATCTATGTACAGTGCCGACCAAAAGTCCATGAGCAATCTCACAAAGCAATAGACTGACGCTTCGGTTTGACTTACGACCTTCTTCTATAAGTTGTTACAATACTGTAGACACGCACATTACACACACACACTCACTTTGTCTGCAACCAATGACTAGTTCAATAATCATCATTCGTTTTTAGTTTCATTCGTCTTGTTCACATAAATATTAAAGTTTAGCAGGTAGACTACAAAAAACTAAGTAAATTATTTCGATTTCTGTGGGGTAGATGCAGTTTGTTACGAGTATTCAATTAATAGAACTTTTTTGGTTCGTGGATAATATTGGTGACGAGTATTTAGCGCAGTGTTGTGGTTATTATTATCAAAAAGCAGGCATAAAATATATTGAAGAGATCAGATCAGATCAGAGAATATTATTGCGCTGCGTAAAAGTGAAGTGAATATCTAATGAAACCGGACTAAGTGTGAGTGTTATCATTAATATATTTCATATTTTACTAAACATAAATCTTAATCAAGGGCATTGTTGATAGAACAGAGGTATTGTTGAGACAGAAGATGCCTTTAAAGTTTTAAATTCATTGTGAGGTTTAATTCGATTAGTGAATAATAAATAATAAGGTATTATGTGTAATAAAAACAATGTTTTTCTTTGTTCTAGAGAAATACTGTGAGGGTTAAGAGATATGAGGAAGGGGCTTATTATCGAGTAGCAGCGACGTCAAATGGTGAATGAAACAAATGGTTTCATACCAACGAGACATTTTGCTGAATTATTAAAAACACGTCATTATGAACCGTTCGCCGTGCACTCTGAAGGCTTGCATCACTGAAGACCAGCTAGAAAACCGTTTTTGACCTTAAAATATTGACCGTACCAACTTAATAAACAACAGATTCGTTATTGCATGAATTTATGGTAACGAATTTTTTAAGCACGTTTCAATAGGGTGTTTGTCGTATTTCTTGCAGATATACCGAAATTGTTTAATATTATTTTAGTAATAGTATTATTTTAGGATAAAAATTTGAGGTTTAGTTTCAATCTTCTTTTCGTAAAGAAAATGAATACTTAAGCTTTAACCTCAATAACAACCAATATTTACTAAAGTCAAATAAAATGTAAAATAATTAATACAAATAAAATATAAACAAACTGCCCATATTTAACCTTAAAATTACCTATTCTGTAAGTAGTTTTTTACATTTTAAGTAGTCTAATATTCTTATTTATTACTTAATTACTTCGACCATGATCAAAGCTTAATATTTATGGTGAAAAAATCCATTAAAAATTTAAAATATTTCATAATTTAAATATGTCTAAATAATACAAACTGCTTCTAAGTTTCTTGACATCTATTTCACATCTTATTCAGCTGAAGTAATGATAAATAATTGTAGCAGTTTATTAACTTATGTAAAATAAATATAACGAATAAACATATATTTTTTAATTTTGTTATCATATATCACGCATTTTTTATTCTAAAACCTTTATTGCAATAACAACATAAAAAAGCAGCAATATTTAAAAAATATTATTATCGAAAACAAAAATAATAATATTTGCAAAAAACCGCACTGTGTTTCACGAGATTAGAACCTGAGGCAGATTGAATTCCATACCAACGCTTAACGCTTTCTGCTATCTGCGCTTGTTAAGTTACTATCGAATTTTAGCAATGCCATTAACTGGTCAAGTTCACGCGCATAGTGCGTGTGTGCTAGCATGTTTAAAGCGACGGAAATATATTGTTGTTTCGTGTAACTGCGTTATCTGTGGTGTGTGTATCGTGTTGCTTACACATACAAATGTACGAGCTATACCGCGTGTTCACAGCAATACGACTCTTAGCGTGCTCATGCACTTTTGAGCGCTTACTGTACAGAGTCAGAATTTAATGATTGTCGTCAGGTCGCTTATGGTATATTCGGAATTGCCAAACTGTTTTGTTTTGCCGATCAACAAGATTACCTGGGCCCTTATTATATAGTGTGAGTCTTTATAATGTGTACATATCGAAATGAGGCTTAATTTAATCGACGGAAAAAATATTAAAAAAAATCTAAATATTTTTTAATATCTTTTTTTGAATTTTTAAACAAAACGGTGTAAGTTTTGAACTAAATGATCTATCGCGCATAATGATTGGAAGTAATTAGGCGTCCTAAAACTGTGGAAAAAAATACCCTCAATTGAAAATAAACATGTTTTTTAGCAAAAATTAAGTATAGTTTCCCTCATTTCGATTTGTGCACATTATGAAGACTCATACTGTAAAATTGGCAATATAGTTGTCAAAAAAAATCTAAATTGTGACATTTTCTCGACAGGTGCTGTTTGTTAAAGCACTAAATCTATGAAAAAAAAACTTTTAAAATTGTCAAATTGTCGGATTATCCATTGTCACCTTTTTTTTTTTTTTTTTTGGGTGGGAAATTATCAAATAACTTCTCCCGCTCTGGGCGGAGCGGGAGGGCGTGTCAGACTCTTACTGACTAAAACCCACCCGTGTTCCTTCCTATGCCATGTTGCCGGGGGCCACGATTTCCCTATCGGTTTTCTTCGAACCCCCGGCATTTTCGAACCCCCGGCATTATCCATTGTCACCTGACGTCCGCCAGTTTCATTAAATAGGCCTCTGATAGAAAAGGGTTATATACAATGATATTATAATTACGTCATTGGTTATATATAATTAGTTGTCTTCCGACTCAGAAGACGAGTTTGAAAATTCTTAAGTGCCTCTTCTTTTAAGTCATAAGTGCCTTTTCTTTCATCGACAGAACCTTTCAACCAATCCTTTTTTTTTTTTTTTTTGTGTGGGAATTTGTCAAATAACTTCTCCCGCTCTGGGTGGAGCGGGAGGGCGTGTCAGACTTTTATTGACTAAAACCCACCCGTGTTCCTTCGGTTGCCCTGTTGCCGGGGGCCACGATTTCCGTATCGGTTTTCTTCGAACCCCCGGCAGGCATTGGCCCTAGCGGACCCCGTCAATTCTGCTGACATCTCTTTGAGGCGCGCGTGGAACACAACGCACCATCGACCCGGGCTTGATCCTTATCGGACGGCGAGCTACCCATTGCTCACCGTCCGCAAGCCCGCGCCTACGGTGGCCGGAAATCGGCTCGCGATTCCCGCCCCGGGTGTCTCCTCCTGCGGCGGTTAGGGGCGTGAGGGCGCGAAATTTGCCTCTCCCTCACGCGTTCCGCCTCCTCCTTCGCGAGCATAACCGGAACAGTAATGTAGTGGCAAAAAATGTTGTTGTAGGTTCTTCTCTACACAAACACGTTTGCAAGGAGCTCTACTAAGTACTACTAATTTGTCGATTTTCTGGCGAAACTTTATCGCAGTTGACAGCAGTTTTTCCAAGGAAATCGGAAAAGGTAAGTTTCTTTTAGGAATAAAAGCGTCGAAGATGTGATTCTTAAAGTCAACCACACAAACCTTTCCGATGATCATAGATGTTGAATGAAATTGATGAGTCTCACGACTCATTAGTTGGCTGAAACTGTGTAGAGGATGAAAAATAGATCCTAATTTCGATTTAGTCGATCCACATAACATAACATCACGCCCCTAATCTCCGAAGTGTTAAGCAGAGATGTATCCAGTGGCGTAGCTAGTAGAAAAGGGACCCTGTATCAACTATGTTGGGGGCCCTTTTTATATGACCGGTAGCGAAGCTCAAAAGGTGGGTATTTTTTTTCCGCAATATAAATAAAATGGTTTCCTGAGTCGAGAGCTTAACTGTCATTGTGGTTACTAAGAGAATCCAAGAGCGAACGAGGCGAGCTACCTCTAGATTTGTATAACCGTCTCCTTAAATTCAAAATCCCTCTCCCTATTTATTTCCCCTCCTTTTTAACATATTCCTCTCCAGAACTGCTTGTGGCGCTGATGATTTTCATCCGTCACAATAATATTAAATTATGATTTGTTCCTTCAAAATATTGTCTGTGTGGATGTGGTATATGTATATTTAATGTTCTAACATTTATAATATTTATGTAATTTTATCTTTTTGTTTGTTTCAGTCCAGTACTAACCCTACAAGATCTACTTAAGTTCAACTATATCATTGAAGTTTTTATCATTATATTGATAAAAAAAAAAACAAATATCTCGATACACACTTGTTTTTCCAACTCACTTTAGACATTGGCGGAATGGTCGACATCGGCTTTGCTTGCCATATTAAAAAATATAATAGAATAGAGCGAGGTGTGCTAGAAATTTGGAGAATTCTGACTCGGATAGGCTAAGCTGTGATTGTCATTTAACTAAGAGAATGAAAGAGCGAGCGAAGCGAGCTCAAAAATTGGAGCATCGTGAGTTCGTGACTCGTTGGTTCGATTTTCTGTGTGATTTTACTCAATGAACGTAAGAGCTTGAGAGTTGGACTGTGCCTTCCTTTAGCTTGAATCCTTTAATAGTTAGCCATAAACAAATTACGTTAATTTTCATTAGGTATTCCTCCTCATCAATAAGAATTTGAGGTTTTGGATAATATTGTATGAATTTTTGCTTGTAGCTGCCCTGTAGCTTGTGGGCCCCGTATCTTTGATACGGCTGATACAGCGGTAGCTGCGCCCCTGGTTGTATCTATAATACACGTTTAAATCCTATGTATGTAATAGGGGGCGAGCCTATTGCCATCAAATTGGCACACACCTAGACTCCGAGTTGCTACGGAATCCAACCTAACATGCAGGAATTAGTCGATCTAGTTATTGGACAATCCTCCATGGAAGACATGGAGAATCGCTGATTCCTTGTAAGGTTTGGCTGTGTAAGAAAAAACATGCTCATTGGAGAGATAAACTTAAATCTACAAACATGGGCTTAGGTGTCCTCTCGAATTTATTTGGTATCCCAGTTGTCCGTTTCGCTAGGGCCGATGCCTGCCGGGGTTGCGAAGAAGTCCGAAAGGGAGATCGTGGCCCCCGGCAACATGGCAACTGAAGGAACACGGGTAGGTTTTAGTCAGTAAGAGTCTGACACGCCCTCCCGCTTCGCCCAGAGCGGGAAAATTTATTTGATACTTTCCCATGCAAAAAAAAAAGTAAGGTGTCGCTTCAGCAAAAAGACGACCCTCTGACTGACAATACGGAAAAAAAAAATAAAAACTTTTTACAAAAAAAAAAACAACCGACTTAAAAAAAAACACTACAAAGTGAAAAATAACTTTAATTTCGGAAGTCGGTGTCTTTGGTTTTGATTTTTCGTTCTTTGTCACCGACTTCCGAAATTAAAGTTATTTTTCACTTTGTAGTGTTTTTTTTTTAAGTCGGTTGTTTTTTTTTTGTAAAAAGTTTTTATTTTTTACTTTTTAGTGTTGTGGTACCTACCCCACACAAATTCGAATACCACTACCTGCTATGTAAATAACAGTGACAGGAAGTTATCATATCATCCACATACTAAGTGGGAAAAAATACGCATTATTGAAGCTAACTCAAAAACTACCCAAGCAAAGTTAATAAAATTTATATGGGACCACCTCTGAAGTATGATCTACCAAACAAAAAAAGAATCATCAAAATCTATTAATAATTGGCGGAGTAATCGCGTAACAAACATACAAAAAAAAAAAAAAAAACATACAGACGAATTGAGAACCTCCTCCTTTTGGAAGTCGGTTAAAAACGAAATCAAAGCTTACCCTATAATATTTTCAACCTTTTCAGTCTCGTTAGCATTCTGGGAACTGGCTAGCCCGAGTGCTGATAGCAGGCAAAACCACAACATTTTCATAGTTCAGATTCCTGGAAATCACAATCACTGTAGTTCTTGATCAGCAAAAAGATTTTAGTCCCATTTCAGACGTAGGTAGGAAGTATTTACGGTAAAGAAAGTTTATTTATAATTTTGTGATTTCCTGCGTTCTAATTGCTGTTTATGATTTATTTTGGAAATACGGTAGTTTCAACAAATTATCACTTCACAAGTTTTGTCTGTATGGCTTATACGCGTATAAGTACTTAGTGAAAAGTAATCTTAATGATGAATGGACTTTCTTCTCGTTTACTTCGAGGTTTAATTAACTTAAATAGTTAGTCAGTTACTTTTTTAATTTTCGTTAATTAAATTAATCGATCAAATACCATGAACACTTTACCAGTTCAAAATATCACTTAGCAACAATCTATTTCCGCAATCGCTCAACTTTATTTTTATTCTAAATGTAATTAGTTAAAGCTATTTTTATTTTATTGATAAACAACAGTTATTGGTTTATCTCAACCGGCGCCATTTTGAATTGCCTCGCAATACGACCGTCAGAGCGCGCGCGCGCAGCAGACTAGTTGTACTACGCATGCGCAAAAGGTCGTCGCGCATCGCGAAAACGACAGAAGCGCACAACATTTTTTCTCTTTCAATTTATGAATAAAAAAGATTAATTATTTAAAAAAAAGCTTAGACGATTTGCTTCGGTAAATGTTTGCTCCAATTATGTTCAAAATAAAACATATTATTAGACTATTTCATGATTTTTACTGTTATTTTAATGTTAAAGTCTAAATTTAATGTGTGAAGTAACGTTGCCCGATCTCTGTTTACTAAAACAGCCAAGATAGTTAATTGATTCAGACGTGACCTTGCGGAAATCCATTATAAAATACAATAGACGTAGATATATTTAGTAACCTATTCCGCTTAACTATCCCTAAAAAGTCATAAAAACCCTGTTAGAAATCGACACGTGTTTAAATCAATCGAATTTGAATTAAGTCAATCGTCATCCTGAGGATGCCTCGTTGAGAAGTGAAACACGTGTCGATTTCTTACAGGGTTTTTTATGACTCTTTAGGAATAGTTAAGCGGAATAGGTTACCAAATATATCTACATCTATTGTATTTTAACAGCCAAGATGGTAAATGGACAAGTCATTCTTACTCAAATATTTAATTGTAAAAAAAAAGAAACATTAAATGTTGCGTACGCCTGGCTAGGTTAATAGGTCGATCGTCGACCGCTTGCTATACAATTAATTGTTCGACTTCAATTGTTTTGCACTACACATGAAGATGCGAGGAATGTGTGGCAGTTTATTATTTAAGAGTATTCTAATTTACGAAGTCTTTGGATGCGGAGTATTTTATAGGTATAGAAGAGGATGACTAAGTATCTAAGTGTGAGTTTGTCTATAGGTAGTTAGAGACTTGTTACTATGAGGACAGTTTTGTTTGAAGACCCAATAATGTTTTATTGGTTTCGTACCCGAAGGGTGCCAAACGGAAAACTATTCCTAAGCCTCCTCCGTCCGTTCGTCTGTCTGTCAGCGGGCTGTATCTCATGAACAGAACTGTATCCAATAGGTGGACAGTTATTTTTTTTTCGGATTGAGTATTTTTATTGCCGCTATAACAACAAATAATAGGTTAGGGAAAAAGTTGTTTCGCATTTTTAAGAAAATTCAAAACATTTTTTAATACAGTTTATTTACATTTAACTAAAGTATGTAGGTACCATTTTGTTCGATAACTTTTTGCCATCTTGTAGGTAGGGACATGATCCCATTGCTATATAAATTTTGGGACTTATGATCAAAATACCGCGACAAGTGGTTTTGGCAGTCCTCTCGTGATGTTAACCTGACACTGCCTAAAGAATTCTGAAGAGACCGAAACAGGTGGAAATCTGAAGGTGCAAGGTCAGGACTATACGGCGGATGCATTAGCACCTCCCAGCCAAACTCTCTTAATTTTTGCTGAGTGGTTAAAGATGTGTGAGGTCTAGCGTTATCATGATGAAAAACCACACCCCTTCTGTTGATTAATTCCGGCCACTTTCTCTCAACTTCTTGCTTTAATCAAAGCTTTTTTGTGTACCCAGTTTTTTTCAAATGCGCCAAAACTGTTTTGTGGTCAATTCCCAGTTCTTCAGCTACGTCGTAACTACTGATATGCCGGATCTTGCTCCACTTTTTCAAAAATGGCATCCATTTATCCGTAATAGGGCGACCAGAGCGACGTGCATCTTTGACATCAAAATTTCCGGATTGAAAACGCTTAAACCAAATTTGTGCTACTCTCACAGACACTGCACTAGGTCCATAAACATCGCAAATTTTTTTCGCGGCTTGCGTTTTGTTTTTACCTTTTTTGTAGTAAAAATTTAAAATGTATCGAATTTCTTCATTAGGATTCACTCATCTTGACGGTAAGAAAAACAAATGAAAATCACACATTTTCCTAATTTGAATTTGGAATTATGTTCTTTAAAATTTAAACTTTCAATGGCTGGTTTTGGTAACCAGCCAGATACAAATAGTATAGCCAAAGAGATTTTATTACAAGTTCATACATACTATAATGCGAAAAGACTTTTCCCCAACCTAATAATAAAAATAAAATAAAGTTAATAATAAATATTAAAGGGGGTTCCATACAAAAAACGTGTTTATTTCGGCGTTTTTTTCTAAATACTGTGCGGTGGCATGGAACCCTTCGCGTGCGAGTCCGACTCGCACTCGGTCGATTTTTTCCTCTTGGAAAATCATTTTTCAAACTACCTACGCCCTAAATCTGTTAGCTGTCAATGGAAACGTCCCTGGCGAGCAATGAACGTTAAATGATTAAAAATTCAACTAGATTTAAATTCTAATTATTATATTGTTTTAAAACTTGAAAAGGAATCCACGATACTAGAGAAAATAATAGTGTCGTTCAGTGAGCAATTTAGAAGGTCCTTCGGAAAACTGCGTCAAATACGATCATTACCGAATGTGCGAATTTTAAACGAACTCACGAAGATTTGGTGTTTTGATCATTTAACTAAATTAATGTAAGTCTTTTGTGTCGTATTTTACAGTCCGCGCCCACTCGACCCGCTTAGACTCGACCCGAAGAATAATACCAAATGTTTTACTACCAATTCGGTCTTTTTTTTTCTTCTCTGAGCCGATGTCGACTATTCTGCCAGCGTCAATAGTATCATTTGTACAGTCAGGCAAAGTGACAACAAAACAAAATAAACAAACAAAAAAACTTTAATCTTTTACTTGTGTTGTTCCTACCTAGTTCTGTATTCTTTAAGATACCTAATGTTTATTTTTTAAAGATAATTTAATCAATCTTGTTTTTTAAAATATTTGTTAACCTAATAATTATAATCACGTATAAAAACTGATTCAATAAATACCACCGTGCCACTAGCTATAAGATTGTAATAATAATTAACAATAATCTACCTATGATTTTTACTACAAAGTACAAAGCGCATACTATATTATAAAAGGATTAGTACTTACTTGGTTAATTATCGATTTATTTATCAAAACATTATTAAAATTTTACATTCTCTGTGGTGCAAGCGTTAAAATCGACACTTTTCTGTCTGACTATACATTGACGTTTTTACGCTTATCAAAACAGAAATATCCAGTACCCTAATTGCGTAATACACGATCAATCACAATTTTTTTTGATTTGAAACAGTAGCAATCTGTTTCAAATCGAAACAAATTCCATCCATTGCTTCAAAAATTGGAAAAAAAATCTGCTCAACGACGTAAATAACGCAATGAATGTTGTTGAACTGTCAAAAACAAACAAATTAGTCATAATCGTTTACGAAAAGAAGATACGCAATTAGGGTATAGGTATTATACTTCGGGTCGAGTCTAAGCGGGTCGAGTGGGCGCGGACTTATTTTACAAAGGTTACAATTTCGGATAAAACAGTGAAAGTTGGGGGTATAGGTCAACATTACGTCAAAATGACATAACCTATGTCAACCTAAGAACTATCATGGAGGGCCCTTCCTACATTGTCACAACAGACTGTTTGTAATAACATGCAAATTGTATTGTCGTTCGTGATGTGAATTGCAATGTAAGTAATGTGATTTCACTAATAATATACCTATTATTACTTACACTTTCAATCCTTATGGGTTGAGCAGTTTCATAAATCTCTTTATGGGGGCTTAGTTGCTAAATCATATAGCTGGCTAATAAATGATTGGTAAACTTAAGGAGTCTGCCTACTGACGGCATTTTGTTGTAGATAAAGGCTAATATTTCAGTAGCAGCTGAGTACTGGAATACTCGAGTCTCAGGGATGTCAAGAGGCTCGGACGAGGCTCCCATGGTATTTTACCATCAATCTGGCCACTCTTAGGTGCAGCGCAGACGACACACTTTTTGTGCGATCGAGTCTGTGGCGCACAAAATGTCTTATTTGTCCCCGATGTTTTTCCGAATGCAGGTTATTCTATATAGGGGGATCCTGCCGTTTTGCCGAAAAGATTTTGCCAAATTTTCATTACCCAAACAAATTTTAGCAACCTTTTTTTATACCAATGTAATATTTGGAATAATTTTAGCACGCACATTTTCATTTGGTCAAATGTTTACTTGGCAGATTGTTACCAAGGATAATGTCATTAAGGCTTTTGGTCTTTAATCAAATGATTTATTACAGCAAACAATATTTAGACAATAAACGTTTAGTCAAGTTATTTATGGAACTAGTTACAGTAGGTTATTAATTTAAAAAAAATAATTAGGTTAGGTTAGGTTAAAACTGTGACCACCTACGCACGAGCCGAGCGAGCGAAGCGAGCGGTGCCGCGGCAGCGGCCGGCGAGTGCCAGAAACGACTAGATTATATAGAAAAAAATATGGAAAAAAGAGATTATTTTTAGGAGGCTATCGAGAGAAATAATATAATTTTTGCGTAAAATATGTTATACCAACTGAAATATTTGACTAGATAAAAAATGGTAAAAGTACTAGTTGGTGAACCAGTTATTGTTCAAACGTTCACTTGCCAAACATAGGTTTTCGTAACAATTATTTGTAAAGAGATTTTTTGGTAAGTAATAATTTGGCAAATGAAATTATGCGAAAATTTGTTTGGGAAGTGATAATTTGGCAATTTCTTTTCGGTAAAACAAGGGAGACCCCTATATAGGATGTGTCGCTCGATAGTAATTTCTGTCAGTTTAAAATTTAATTTAGGAACCATTCCGTAGCTCACATTACGAATAAGATAGGAATTCGAATGTGCGCCACAGACTCGATCGCACAAAAAGTGTGTCGTCTGCGCTGCACCTTATGGGGAATGCAGACGTGGTATAGATAGTGCCATCCACTAAGACGCGCCTCACTCCGCGCTGTACTGTAAGCTGTACTTTAGTACGGAGCGGAGCGGGACGCGTCTTCGTGGTTCTTATCTTACAGTAGTTTTTACAGAGCCATCCACCTTCAACTGTTGCTAACTAAAATCACTGCGCGACTCCAAACACACTACGTCAGTTGGGTGGATTACGCCGCGTACGTCTTAGTTTCGACAACTTATCATAGATGGCGTTAAATTATATTCTAGCTTGAAAAGTATAGAATGCTTTTTTCTGTAATTTCCAAATCATTATCTTCTATGGTGGTTCTTTCATCCGAAATCAAAATTTTAGGCTGTAAAAATTCGCAGAGATTTGATTAAAAGTTTATTTAAAATATATTTCTCCTGGTTTGCAATACCTGCAAACTGCTGAAGTTACTAAAACAATTTGTAGGCAATTAATAACGCAAAATTAATTATTTTATTTTACTTTCCCTTATTGACTTCGGCTCATTACAATATTTTATTAATGAGTTGTATTGCATTACGGCAAATAATTTAATTTAATGTTTTGTGTTTCTTTTTTTGCAAGTAATGTTACCTAATTACTTACTTTGCATACTATTGTATAAAATCAAGTTTTTCTAACTGAACAGACAGCTGTGCTGCTGGCGAGTTTGTTGCGCCACTTCTTTTTCCCAGCGAAAGCACTAGGAAGTGGAGAAGGGTGGGCGTTTTGGAAGGTAATTTTGACGTTTAAAAAGTGCTGGTTCTCAGCCTAATTATTTTTAATAAATGATTTTGATTATGATGATGCTAAACGAGAACACTTTACTATGCAGGATACGACTAACTCTCAAACCCGTTTAGCACAACAATAACTGAAACTCCCATTTAAAACTCGATTAAAAAGTTGCCAACGATATCATGGGCACAACAGCCCATTATATTTTGAATGTATTTCGACCATTATTGGTTTTCAGTATGGCGGACGCGGATTTGCAGTTAAAAGGAATTAACTCTCGCAGCAGATCGGTTTTATTTTCTTTATTATTATCTATTATTTTGTACGTTTGTTTTGGGTTAGTTATGTAAATAATTTGGTTGTTTGCTGTGTGTTTCCAGTAAAAATAAGTGTATTTCCTCCGATAGTGTGATACATTTAGTAGGTAGCTTTTTGTTGTGAGAGTTTAAGAGTTCGTATCCTAAGGTTGTCTTTAAACCATCGCTTTTAGCGATAATACCGTCCATTGTGTCACCCTATGTAAAATTTCCAATTAGTGCTGCGGTGGCCGCGACTTAAGAGTTTTATGTCGTGGGTTCGTTTCGAACCCAGGCAAGCGCTTTACTTTGTGTAAATAATTTAATCACCACTGCTCTCAAAACGGTGAAGGAAAACATCGTGAGGAAACCGGCATGTCCTAGAATCAAAATTAGAATACATGTGAAATCTACCAACCCGCACTGGGCCCACGTGGTGATCACAGCCCATCCCTCTCGAAGACAGGAGGCCTGTGTCCCAGCAGTGGGAACATTATAGGCTCATTATGTATGAAAATTTTCTACATTTATTTCTGTATTTTGTATGGTGTATTCTATTTGTCTAAGAAACTACTACTACACTAGAGTAAACTATTTCTAGAAGCAAGGAAATTACTGTGTTCCAGTTGAAGGGTGTCGGTAAAGTTACAGAGGCACTTGAGACGTTCCAACCTCGTCTGAATGATCTTCAATGCATTTGTGAGCATTTCTCTTGTCTTGTGTAGCAGATTTTCAATAGTTGGTGTTTACTGTTTTCCATCTGGTGTGTGTCTTCGCCTGTTTAACAACCTAGAACTTAAGAAACAGTAAATTAATTGGCTAGACACAGAAGGATTAAGAATAGCTTTGTAATTGGGTCAGTATTCTTTCAATAAATCGTTACTTCAACTTTATTAATTACAACAATCAGTAAATAATTATTCTCCTTTTTTATTTCAGTTACAATGAAATTTCAACTGCAGCCACTCCCAAACATAGGTATCATGTGTATACGAATGAAATGCAAATTAATTAAATAAAAGAGCGAGCGTACTCGTAAAAGCAGCTAGTGTTGTAAAATAAAGCCAAGTGAAAAGTGGACAATAATAATTATTTTTTATTTCGGCGCCGTCGACTGGGTGGCCAGCATTCAACGCTTTGGAGTGTTGCCAGGTGGGGAATTCCGACTGAATTTTTAATTGTGGCAACATTTTTGCGATTGAGTTCGCGCGTGTTTGCGATGCTTAATTTATTTTCGTTGAATACTTTTTTTCTTTTGTTATGTTTTTTTTTCATTGTGCAGGTTGATCGTTTGATGTAGGTAACGGAATTCTTTTTAATTAAGACACTGATTTTTATGTTGGTTGGAAAGAACTTTTATGTTAATTGTACGATTAATTTCGAAGAAAATTGCTATTGTACAAACATAATCGAACCCGACTATGGTCCGTGCAATCCACGACGACGCTCCCCACTCCGCGATTACTGTACTGTAAGCTGAACTCTAGTACGGCGCGGAGCGGAGTGGGGCGCGTCTTCGTGGATTGCGCGGACTAGGTATACTTAAACCCTAGATGGTGCACAGTGGTCACGTGCTGCCTTGCACACTTGTACAGTTAGGTTTCGGGGAGATTCCTTTACAGTCTCCCCAGAGATGTGCCCTAACAAGCGCTGCACAGAGGGGGTTCCGGATTGGTCTTTTGAGAGGTAACGGTGCCCCTGCCATGTGCAGATGGTGACCACCGGGGTGGTTTTAGTGAGGTAAAAATCCCACACTCCTCGGTCTTATCCCCAAAGTCCGGGCGCCTTTTGAAGGTTTCCCCCCGAAAACAAAAAAAAAAAAAGGTATACTTAAACCCAACTGATAAGATGGAAAATAAACAAACGAATAACTTGTACCATAAAAGGTAACAACATTCAGTTCAACAGGTATCTAACATATCATTGTAATGAACGCACAGAGCCTTTTGCGGTATACACCTCTAAAATATAAGTTATTTAGTTGGTTGGTAGGCTAATAGCCCAGGAACGTACCTAATAGCTGACCAAAACAATTGGGAAACTGGGTGGAATATGGCCCACTCACCAGCTTAGCGTCTCAGGCATAGAAATATTATCTATGGTCTCAGGTCTCGTGTTCGCCAAATATTCTAAAAAAAAAAAAAAAAAACTGTCAAATACTTGCAGATGACGTTAATTTGAATTAGGAATCTCATCGCTATGGGGCTTGTGGCTAAATAATAACAGCCGCACGGGTTGATCGAAGGTTAAGCTACGCTTGCCGCGGTCAGTTCGTGGATGGGTGACCATCCATTACATATCGAGACCCCTCCGTGCCTCGGAAAGCACGTTAAGCCGTTGGTCCCGGCTGTCATTTGTACATCTTTGACAGTCGTTACGGGTAGTCTGAAGTCCAAAAAGACTGACTAGTCTTACCATAGGGTATTGTGTTACCCAGTTACCGGGTTGTGGAGGTCAGATAGGCAAGGCAGTTGCTTCATGTAAAATACTGATAGTTATTTAGCAACATCCGGTTAGACTGGATGCCGACCCAATGTAAGTAATTAGGAAAAGGTAAGGCAGTTATATAGGGTTTTTAGTTTATGTCGGCAAACCATTTAGGGGATGTAGGAGAGGTCATTTACAACCAATTGACCCCTTTTGACTCCTATGCAAATATCACAAATTTTCGAGTAATTTGACATTTTATATATTAAAATGAATGAAATAAAAGTATAACATTTCAAATGACTTGAAATTTTTTGATATTTGCATAGGAGTGAAATGGGGTCATTTGGTTGTAAATGACCTCTTAACAGATTGCCGACACACACAATAACCCTGTATATCGCTATGGGACATGCTGCAACAGTAGTTCTGTGTTAAATTAATAAAATATATTTACTCCTGGCTGCTCTTTTAATGTGTAATGTTCCCCTATCAACATCCCCGACCTCATTTACAATCGGACACGCATGGCCGCTGCTCCGCTCCATCGTAATGCAGTTACCTGCACTACCTCCTTTAATTGCACGTCGTTAATTCTGAGCAGCGCTACATTCGTATGTTTAATTTAATTAACTGATTCCCTACTCTGTTTCTGGTTTGCTTGTATTTCAACTGTTTACTGCGAAAATTTCGTGTTTATACTGCTGCTTTTTGTGGGAATAAGGAATTGGATGGAGTAATTGTATTGTTACGTTGTGTAGTGTATAATTGTTGGTCGACTGGTCGCAAGTGTTTCTGCTGAGCATGAGATCCTAGGTTCGATTCCCCGGTCGGACTGTGTTATTGGGTTTTTACATCTGGAATTTCTTAGAGCAGCCTGGAGTCGGGATTTGAGCCCGGTTGATGGCAATAGGCTCGCCGGCTATTACATGAGACTGAAACTTAACTGGGGAAATGTGGGTGTACTAGTAGGTACACTTCTGCCTAACCCTTCGGCGTTAAAGGCGCGATGTTATGTATGTATGCTTACATTATGATGGGATCAGTCTGAACGTCTCCTATCTATCATCTATATTCTTCCATACAAACGTAGTATGGTGTTTACTCGTCTGTTTGACGGTGTACGTTCAAAACTAAAAATGATATCAATTTACCTTTTCATTATCTAGCCCTGTATGGAAGCAGAATTGGGAAACAATTATTGGTTTTTAAGTTATGAGCGTCGAAACTTCCATATTTCAACACTAATTTAAACTTACCTTTGGGCGTAAATAAATAACGTATGTAGTACGAAAATGGCAAAATAGAAAACGTACAAGGATAGATAATTTATTAAAAAGTCAAAATAATTTTATTTTGAGTAGATACATCCAGTAGTTTTTCCATAATATCTATACGCCCAAAAGTCGGTTCATGAAATTTTACGCGTTCGTTTTCGTTAAAAATCATCGTCTATTTCATTAAATAAATAAATAAAAACTAGTTAAATAAATAAAAGTAAATAAATAAATAACCTTACTAAATAACATGCATATTAGCCACGCCAGCAATGAGTTCGAGCCATCGACTAGCGGAGCCTTAAAGAAGTAATTTTATGTTTTTGTCTGGCAGAGATGACAGTCAAACACCAAAAAAAATACAATAGACGTTGATATATTTAGTAACCTGTTCCGCTTAACTGATATACACCATGAAATGAAATGAAATGAAATGAAATTGAAATGAAATGAAATGAAATTGTTTATTCTGTAAATAGGATACCGAAATCACTTTTACACGTCATATAAAAAAAATATTAAAAATAAGCTAGATGAGTTCAGCGTTTTCTATCTGATGGTATGGCGTTACCCCCGCTTATAGATATCTGCAAAAGCGGGCCTCTGCATGTGAGTTGCAAACGCAGGGACAAAGCTGAAGTGTCTCACGAGCATGTAATTACAACGGAACCCACAAGTTCCTAACTCAAAAGTTGCCCAACAGCGCAGCATGATGGGAGATATAGGTACGGTGGTAGTACTTCTCCGGACTTTCATAACTGGGAGTTCAGAAACGCAATATGACAAGATATCGGACCAATAATACTATATCGAATAGAGAAACTCCAGTGCAGAAACCGAATTTTAGCTGTTTCTTATACCGATCCTTACAAGCAGGTTTTACTCAGTAAATGAAAACCCACCATTTTCTCAGTAAAAGTCCCAATAGTAATGATAATAAATTTTGAAGTGAAAACTTCTTTAGGCGCGTTGGGCATTTTTGAGATGGGACTAAACCATTGATTTCGCAACACCATGACGATATCTCATTTTTGTAAACGCGATTGTGCTCTTTATTTATATTACGTTACGGATCAATGTTCTATGCAAGTTTTTTTATTTTAAAGGTTTTGTAAACGCAATTGTGCTGTTTATTTATATTGCATTACGGATCAATGTTCTATGCAATTATTTTTACTTTAAAGGTTTCGGAAGTATTTTGTTTTGTAAATGCTTTAATTTAGATAAGGTTACGGACCAATGTTCTATACGAGTATTTTTGTTCCACCAAGGCGATCTTGTTCATGTTTTCACTTCTGTCGGCACTCCCGGAGTGCCACCAGTTTTTTATTTCAGAAAAACACATTTAGGGTTCACAAAAACAAATTTTCGAGTAAAAAATTATCGTTACAGAAAAAGTGTATCTGTGGTGCCCGTACTAATGAAAAATCATTGTATCACAGACACCAACGCCTTCCAAACTAGGTTACTTACATAAAAATTTAAAATTAAATCGAACGTAAAATGTAGTGAACTTGAAAAAAATATATAATAAAATATAAAAACAGTAAAAGAGATACTAAAATTAAACTTTAAAAATTTAGCTACTTTAGCTTTATATCGATCCTTACAAGCAGGTTATTCGCTTTTACTCAGTCAATGAAAACCCACCATTTTCTTAGTAAAGTCCCAATAGCCCATAATCTATAACAGCTTGAGGTCAGCTATTCGATTTGCCACAGCTCGACCGCTCATATAGTCGAGCGAGCATTTACAATCGCTTGCAATATGCACCTTGCGCACGGAAACGAAAATGCGAAACAATTTCCTAGACCAAGCCCGTTTGAGCGTCAAATGGCGGATTTTCCATAAATTCGTGGGACGTACTTGGGTTTTGCGTGATTATTTGTAGTTTTCTATCTTCAATATTAATAAAAATAATGTTTATTTTATTATTTATAAGAATTATTAGAGGAAGAGTTTTAAGATTAACATTTTTTGCTCAGGTATAATTTATTTACCTTATAATTTATAAATTACAGTAATCATGTTAGAATAATTGGAGGTTTCAAAAGTTATTTGAATAGAAATATGATTCTGTTAATATAATTTAAGATTTTTTTTGTGTAGAGCGTTAGACCAGGAAGAAGTTCTATGTTTAGAAGTCAAATCTTAAGATAAGAACTTCAAGAGCAAATTCTGCAAAATTGGGATAGATAGATGCCTCGTAGCATCAAGTTATATATCTAATATCGTGACGAGCTGGGGCGGGGCCTGCTTTGCACAGTTTTTACGACTTGACAAAAACTTTTTTATTTTTACCCGACCAAGGCGAAGCAAAAAGGAGGGTTGTAATTTTGACCGGTATGTTTGTATGGATGTATGTTTATCTGTTACCTCATAACTTCCTAAACTACCGATCATAATATGACAAATAAGGTATCATTGGAAGTGTCTTTATCGCCCCCTGGTTATAAGCTATGTGCCGTCACATTAAATTCAATATGGCGCCCTCTAGAGGACATAAAGTCATCAAAAATATGTTTTCATTATGCCATCAAATGAAAGGGCTTGAAAAGCACAGTTCAAAAATGTATGTATATCATATTGTATAATTAAATAAATATGTTTAAATTGTTAAAAACAAGCAAAAGTGAGACTGTGCTACGTAAGGCGCTGCTGTAAAATTAATACCTATTATACAATAAAATCCAAACCCTGTACACCTGCAAAATTGTAATAGTATGTAACCATGGCTTCACCTTGACCATTTTTGTACCTATGTCTTGTTTTTTGTCTGAAATGTTTTCTTGTTTCATACTTTTTAGAGCGTGATTTTTCAGTAGTCGGGTTTTAGTTTTTGAATTTACTTTTTATTTTCAATACGTATAGTTATGGTGAACATAATATGCCGAAAGTAAGATATAAAATTCCGCCCCAGTCCGTCCCTTTTAAGCACCTGTCCCACCGCCGGCAAGCAACGAGTAGCGAGTGCGCAGCGGCAACGAGCGATAACTCGCTGGTATGCGTACGTACACACGACTATATGAAATGAAATGAAATTGTTTATTCTGTAAATAGGATATCGAAATCACTTTTACACGTCATATAAAAAAAATTAAAAATAAGCTAGATGAGTTCGGCGTTTCCTATCTGACTACTCTGAGAAGAAAGGCCGAAACAAACTCAGAGGTCGCAGTCTCTTTTAAAGTCCAGACATAATCTTGGTCAGGCCATATGAGGACCATGTAGATAAGTGTCTGAAAAGGTCTTTTGAGGAAAGAACCACACAGATTTGAGTGGACCTGTCCAGTCAGTGCAAGCATTTGTCAGTAATCGTGGAGCTCAACTCAGAACTCAAGGAGCTCAACTCGACGAACAATACCAAAGAAAGGACATTTGGGTAGGCCGCATAAACTACTCAAACTGCCAGACCATCACTAAAACTAGCAGAGAAATAAAAACAAAATCCACATAATCCTCACATTCACAATAGTTAAAATAATATAATACTTTACAAAGTAATCATGTAATTTTGAATATAATTTTCAACAATGTCAATGTGTTTATAAAACTGGTATATGTTGATTTTACATAATAATTAAAAAGTCTAGTTTTATGGTTTTATCACAAGGCTTAGCAGAGCGAGCAGTTCAAACCCAAGCTTTTCTATCTTCTAAATAATCTGAAATTGTATAGTACCCTTTTTTACAAAGTTTGGTTTTAATACAGATTTTAAACCGTTTAATGGGTAAGTTTCGAATGTCAATGGGGAGTTTGTTGTAAAAGCGTATACATTGACCCATGAATGAGTTGCCTACTTTGTGGAGACGTGTACGATGTACAGCAAGATTGTGTTTATTCCTGGTATTTAAACTATGAATATCGGACATTTTCTTAAAATTGGATATATTTTTGTGCACATACAATAGGTTTTCAAAAATATATTGTGAGGCTACAGTCAGAATATTTATTTCTTTGAATTTTTCTCTAAGGGAATCTCTTGGACCTAGGTTGTAAATGGCTCGAACAGCCCTTTTCTGTAGAACAAAGATAGTATTAATGTCCGCACAGGTTCCCCAGAGAAGAATCCCATATGACATAAGACTATGAAAATAACTAAAATAAACAATTCTGGCTGTTTCTACGTCAGTTATCTGTCTAATTTTTTTAACAGCATAGGCGGCCGAACTTAGCCTTCCTGACAATTTTTCTATATGTGGGCCCCATTGTAATTTACCGTCAATAGTGATTCCAAGAAAAACTGTCGACTCAACAGGGTCCAACTCTGTTCCATTAACCTGGACATTGGTAGATAGCTGCCTGACATTTGGCATTGAAAATTTAATGAGTTTAGTCTTTTTTTCGTTCAGGAGAAGATTATTTACATTAAACCAGTGCACAACTTTAGAGAGTGCATCATTAACTTGTTCAAAGTTAACTAACTGACGTTTGATTTTAAAAATGAGGGAGGTATCATCTGCGAATAATACGATCTTGTGATTATCCCTTATGTGATAAGGTAAGTCGTTTATATAAATTAAAAACAAGAAAGGACCAAGAATTGAACCCTGCGGAACGCCCATGGTGACCGCAGATCCTGCAGATCTCTTGCCATTAACATCGACCCTCTGAATTCTGTTGTTCAGATAAGAAGTCAGAAGGTCAAGAGCCTTGTCCCTCATACCATAGTGGTACAGTTTCCTGATGAGAGTATCATGATGTACGCAATCGAAGGCCTTGGACAAGTCGCAGAAAATGCCAAGAGCATCTTGCGACTCCTCCCAGGCCTCGAATATGTTCTTCAGTAATTCCACGCCCGCATCTGTAGTTGAACGACCCTTAGTAAAACCAAACTGTTTCAGATGAAGTAAATTATGTGCATTGAAATGTCCTAACATTTGTTTTAAAATTAATTTTTCAAAGATTTTGCTCAATGTAGGTAATATCGAAATAGGCCGAAAATTTGTGGGATCAGTTGTGCTGCCAGATTTGAATAGTGGAATCACTTTGCTAAGTTTCATCAGATCAGGAAATACACCAGATGCAATACAAGAATTAAAAACGATTGCTAAAAAGGGTGAAATTACATCAATTATTGAGGACACGGTATGTACTGATAATCCCCAAAGGTCAGCAGTTTTTTTTACATCAAGATTTTTAAAAGATTCTATAATGTCTTTAGCAGTAATAATTGTGAATTCAAAAAGTTTGTCACATTCTGGTACACATTCTTTAAGTATTGAGTAAGCAGAAGTGGAGGACGACGATGACAGAGTTTTGGTTGTTAAAATGGGAATGTTAGTGAAGAAATTTTCAAACTCAGTTGCCACCTCCACGTCTGCCTTAATATCTACATCATTGATTTTTAGATGGAAGTCACGATTCCGTACTGTCGTTCTTCCCGTTTCTGAATTAATTATATTCCAAGTTGTTTTAATTTTATTTCCAGAAGATTTTATTTTATTTTTAATGTTTATGGCTTTTGCTGAGGAACAGGCTCTTTTAAAAGTTTTAGAATATTTCCTAACAAATTCTTTAAAAGTTTCATCATGGTTACATGTTTTTTCATGATACAATTCAAATAACCTCTGCCTACTTTTGTAAATACCTGGAGTTGCCCAGTCACTAAATAGAACGCGGTCACAAACAGACAATGTTTTTGAGGTGAAAATCTTACTAAACTCACAATTGATGAGGTTAAATAGTAAAGTGTAAGCTTGATCCGGGTCGTTATGATAAGGCAAACCCGGTAGTTTTTCCATTAAATTATTTTTAAATTGTCCTAAGCGACTTTTATTTATAGGAACAAAACTTACAAGTTTTTTTTGAGCTCTGACTGTTTTCTGAGGGAAAGTGACTAACTGGCCACAGTGATCAGAGTCTAACTCATTTATAATGAAATGGCTGGAAGGTCTTAAGTTTGTAAAAATGTTGTCAATACAGGTAGCACTAGTGGCAGTTATTCTAGTCGGCTCAAAGAATGTATTGTACAAATTATATGACTTTAATAAAGTTATAAATTTATTTACTACAGCAGATTTTTCCAGTATATTAATGTTGAAGTCTCCACAGACTAAAACTGTTTTATTACTGTTACAAGTCTTTAATAATACTTCTTCCATATATTTTTCAAAAATATCATATGAAGCACATGGGGGCCTGTACACGCTCATTACAATGAACTGCTCAAGCTCAATGCAAGCTATTTCAATAACTCGCTCAACAGAGAGGCTCACAATATCCTTACGTTCTTTAAATTTCATATTGTTACGAACAATTATTAGAGAGCCACCATGTATCATATTAACTCTGCTGAATGAGCTGGCAACCCAGTGGTTGTTAAAGCTGAACATGAACTGGTGGACTTTCAACCAGTGTTCAGTTACACATAGGATATCAATATTACTACAGTTCATGAACAGCTCCAATTCTAATTCCTTACCTATCACACCCTGTATATTTTGATGAACAATTTTTAGAGTATTATTATTACATTTATTTAGATTACTACAATTTGCTGGGTGAGATATCAAAGAAGAACTTTTTTTAACATTTTGATTATTTAAACCAGTATTTAAAATTTCTTTATTTATTAAGCAAGAGGTTTCCTCTATTGTCCTAATTTCTAATTTAAATGATAATTAATGTCATTAGTTGTTGCCAAATTATTGGCAGAATTATTCAAAATGTCGTTGCATTGCTCAAAAGAAGCAAGTTGTTTAGCCAAATTTTTGGCTGAAATAGAAAAAAAATATGATAGCGACACAGCTATCTGTCCTTTGCAATAGTTAGAAAGATAGTACATAACAGTATTATATCTATCTCTTGTCAAATACAAATTATTACCAACATAATTGTTAGTGTCAACTAGATGGAACAGATTATTATTGAATGTCCAATTATACAATGTCATATTTAATTCGAATCTTAAGCTATTTTCTTCCTGTGGCAAACTGTTACTATATGGGAATGTAAACAACACAATTTTTCTTAAACTTAGATTACACAATGTTCTATAATATTGGAGCAATTCTCCTTTGTTCACATTTCCCCTATTACCCATAAAAATTAATAATGTAGTGCCCTGGTTAAAGTTACATTTAATAATTTCTTTCATGATGTCAAATAAAGAACAACCAGGCATACAGTAATTTATTATGGAGTGTCCTGGATATTCATCTGTCAACAAGTGGCCTAAATATATCAAGCTATACTCTTGCATTGTTTAGGACTTCCTTACAATGAGAGGTCAGCTTATACTGGAAATATATGCCTTGATTATGTTGCCGTGTGTAGCAAGCGTGAGTCTCTTAGCGGGTGTTCTACTCTGTAAGCCAAGCAAGCGTCGCTGAGCGAGCACTCTCTTTAATAACTCTTGTCGGTGCGACAAACTACTCGCCCGGTGTGAACAGAAAATTCTGAATAATGAATGGAAATTTCTTGAGCGAGAAAATTGTTGATAGCTTGTCGCTTCCTCGCCGGCGGTGGTACAGGTGCTTTAGTTCGAGAGTCGTGACTGCGACATAGTGTAGTGAATCGGGATAGCCGCGTGTTTCGCCCGAAGCGCAATATGCGGGTGATCGGCGACGCAAATCCACTGAGGCCGCTTAAACTGAAGCGTGTGTTTACTCCTCTTTGTCATGGTAAGCAGACAGAGCTATGGTGGGACCTATAATTTTATTAAAATGGCAGGAAAAGGAGGATTTAGCTTCACTGAACATGGAATGAAAATTATGTTAGCTAAGTAGCGTAAAGCCATAAATAAAAATTTTCGACGTTCGAAAAGTGCTGATTCTCAGCCTAGTTTGAATAAATGACTTTTGTTTGAATAAATGCTTGCACTGACTGGACAGGTCCACTCAAATCTGTGTGGTTCTTTCCTCAAAAGACCTTTTCAGACACTTATCTACATGGTCCTCATGTGGCCTAACCAAGATTATGTCTGGACTTTAAAAGAGACTGCGACCTCTGAGTTTGTTTCGGCCTTTCTTCTCAGAGTAGTCAGATAGGAAACGCCGAACTCATCTAGCTTATTTTTAATAATGTTTTTTATATGACGTGTAAAAGTGATTTCCATATCCTATTTACAGAATAAACAATTTCATTTCATTGAATTTTGAGGGAATAACATGGTCACTGGTTTAGCTACGATGAACAATAGTAAGCGACGTGCCTGAAGAAGACTTTATACACTAACAATTGTGATAAAACAAAAAAATTGTTATTAAAATTTTTGGAGTTTTGCTTTAACAGTTAACAGTATGACTAGCGGGTCTAAAACGGCCACATTAAGCAATTCCTCTAACAGCAATTAATTTTCTGAATTCCCAGCAATTCCTCTATGGTGACACATAAATATATTACCTGAATCATATTCAATTCAATTCTTATCAGAATCATATTTGGTGTAGATATTGGTGCATAAAAAATTAAGATCGTAATTTTACCGGATAATTTTTCTTCAAATGAGATTCTTATTTTTTATTTATACGGTTTAAATGTTATTTCGTTATAATACAAAACTGTCAAACTGATGAATTGCGTAATATGAATTGAATGCAGATAACATTATGAATTGTCAGTTTGTGTGATTTATAATATTATCATGTTATTGTGATTCTGCGAAAGCGGCCGTTTTAGGCCCCCTGATGTACCTACGAACGCAAACGAGGCAAAAGGAGTATATAAGGATCGTAGCAGGTGGCGTTCTGTAGTTTCTGCCTACCCCCATGGGAAGAAAAGGTAAGTTTATTTATGCGATCTAGATACAATACTTAGTTAAAAAAAGGCGAGACAAACCAATAACCTGAAATTATGGTGTAAATTTTGTTTGTCGGCCTGCAATACCAACATTCTATAGATTATAAATAACTTGTTTTTCTCTTTTCAGTTCAGTTATGTGTTTTTGCAGTCGGGTTTTTTTGTTTTTTTTAAAGTAATTTGCTTTATTTCAAGTTTTTTGTTTTATTAAAATATATATATATATATATATTGTCTCATTCCTAGCTTTTATTTGATACCAATAATGTAGTATTTTTTTTAAACCTACCTCTCCTTTTTTTTTGTATTTCCAATACGGACTCAATACGTAAATCAATTGTGTCAAGTAAAATGTAAAACCGCACTACTGCAAAAAAGTTTTTTTGGTTTTGCCCCCCGCATTTATAATAAAGTACCTAATGTTATTAAAAATATGACTGTTTTCAAATTCAAAAGGGCACTAAATAAAATATTAATAGAAAAAAGTTATTACACAATTGACGAATTTCTTAATGATGAATCACTGACTGATTGATATGCTAATAATCCATTTGACTTTTTATTTTTTGATTACTGCTACCTTTTTTTGACATTTGACATCCTGTTTTAATTTGACATTTACTGTAATTTGAACGATTTGACATTAATTTTTATTATGTATTGTTAAAATTTCCTACTTGTTATTTAAATTTAATATGTCTTTAAATTTGTGTAAATTAACATGATTTGCATGCCCATGTGACGGTAGAACATGGAGGACTTTCTTAATAAAACATCAATGTAATAATTACCCATGTTTGCAAAGTAATAAATGATTTGATTTTGATTTGATTTGATTTGAAGACGAATTTAACGAAACCTCACATGTTAAAATCCATCAAGCCGTTTAAGCTACAGAGCGTGCCAAAGAAATAGACATACATACATTCATACTCTCGAAAAACTTTACCTTCCTTCTGGGGCAGTCGGGTAAAAAGTCACCGTGTATCGTACAAGCGGGTCATTACACTGGAAAAGGTAATCCTAGGGTCAAAAACACGTACGAAAAAGGGAGGTGTAATTTACGAGAAAAAGACTTTTTAATTTAATTTGGTTGGTGTTGTTATTGCTTTCATATAAATGTTGAGCTCATTTTAACAAAAGGTTTCATTATTACCAACAGCATCGTCGCTTCGTTTGAAGTCTTAAAATGATTAAAAGAGATAAAGTTCTCTGAATCTCACCTTTTTATTGAATTGTGAAATTCGCGGACCCGTGCTAAAAATAATAATAAAATTATTTTTGGATATATCGCTAGTTCTGTTTGGCTGGTTCTCTCATTATTTTTATTACGAGTTACGAATTGTGGTTCTGTAGATGTATAAAATGAGATTGTATCGAACTGTTGAAGTATAACTTTACCCTTTTTCTGGACAGTGAACGAAACTAAACCGTCAAGCTCTGGTCGGTGACGCGCTGAATCGGGAATACTCGGCCCCAGTCGGTTGGTGACGCTAAATCGCGGATACTCGGTGCTGTATCGCGTATACTCGGCTCCAATCGTCATCATATATGTTCCCACTTCTATCGTGTGGTCATAAGCACACAATCTTTCACTAGGTTCGATTTGATTTGAAAGGAAAAGGAAAAAACAAACGATTAATGGTCCTTGTAATGCTGCCGGATGTGACAGTTCCCACGGCCGGTCCAGTCGCACGGCTCGCTTTCTCACAGGCCAGATTGCGCCGTGCGACTGCACAGGCCGTGGGAACCGTCGCATCCGATGAAGCCTGCGGTAGCCTGTCGTTGCGAGTCCGATCCGTCAAAAGTAGTTAAGTTCAGTGGAGACCGCGTATCGGCAAGCGTAGTGTGGGGCTCCCGCCAGCTAGATGGACCGACAACCTAAAAAGGTGCCCGTGGGACAGACTGGATGCGGAAGGCGGAGGACAGGGCGTTGTGGCGCAGCCTGGGAGAGGCCTGTGTCCAGCAGTGGACTTCAATAGGCCGAGTTGATTGATTGATGGTAAAATACCCCAAGTTAAGGCTCCCGCAGATACGCGTGACGCGACTCCGGTAGAACAATTTTCGTAAAGTTTTCATAAATATGTTTCACCAGAGTCGAATCGCGCCTATATGCCTTTAAAATTTCTGCATGGTTGTCTGACAAACCTTATATCGTGCTATCCCTTTTACCGAAACGTGCAGCTCCACAAAGATACAGCGTTTCGTTCAACAAAATAAAAAATTAATCAAATGTCGACACAGAATTAACCTTTTACAAAACAAATATAAATAAAAATCCCCAAAACATGATTACAAACGCCTTTAGGGTTTTTATTTGAATGTTATTCATTCGTATTAATATGTAAAAAGGCGTATTACAACGATATCATTTGCTCATTTGGAGTGGGCTGAAAACAATTCACGAAGGTTTTGACGAGACATTAGCAAACACGAGGTGTAGGAATACAATCATCGTAGACACCGTTGTACGTAGGATTGGACTTAATAAAGTAGATTGAAGGACGGAGAAGGCACTTCTTGTTTATTTCATTTTAATATTGATGCCATTTGATAGCGTGTACCTGATGGCTGATTACGTTATTTGACACACTTCATTACTTACATCAAAAGCTACTTCGACGTTTTGAAAATCAAAACTATTGTTTGTAAAATTTTGCTCTGTTATTCTCTCTCTCAATTAAAAATTCCCTGGAAACCCCTTATCTACATATTAGGTTGGGAAAAAAAGTCTTTGGCTATACTATTTGTATCTGGCTGGTTTTGGTATCATGGAAAGTTTAAATTTTAAAGAACATAATTCCAAATTCAAATTAGGAAAATGTGTGATTTTCATTTGTTTTTCGTACCGTCAAGATGAGTGAATCTAATGAAGAAATTCGATACATTTTAAAATTTTACTACAAAAAAGGTAAAAATGCAACGCAAGCCGCGAAAAAACTTTGCGATGTTTATGGACCTAGTGCAGTGTCTGTGAGAGTAGCACAAATTTGGTTTAAGCGTTTTCAATCCGGAAATTTTGATGTCATAGATGCACGTCGCTCTGGTCGCCCTATTACGGATAAAATGGATACCATTTTTGAAATAGCGGAGATAGATATATCAGTAATTACAACATAGCTGATGAACTGGGAATTCACCACAAAACAGTTTTGGCGCATTTGAAAAAAACTGGGTACACAAAAAAGCTCGATATTTGGGTACCTCACGAGCTCACTGAAATAAACCTAATGAACCGTGTACTCATTTGTGATTCTTTATTACGACGTAATGAAACCGAACCATTTTTGAAGAAGCTGATAACTGGTGATGAAAAGTGGATCACGTACGACAAGAACGTGTGTAAAAAGTCGTGGTCAAAGGCCGGTCAGGCTTCACAGACTGTGGCGAAACCCGGGTTAACTCGCAACAAGGTGATGCTGTGTGTATTGTAAGGGCATTATTCATTATGAGCTGTTACCACCAGGCAGGACCATCGATTCTGAACTCTACTGCGAACAACTGATGAGATTAAAGCAAGAAGTTGAGAGAAAGCGGCCGGAATTAATCAACAGAAGGGGTGTGGTTTTTCATCATGATAACGCTAGACCTCACACATCTTTAGCCACTCAGCAAAAATTAAGAGAGTTTGGCTGGGAGGTGTTAATGCATCCGCCGTATAGTCCTGACCTTGCACCTTCAGATTTCCACCTGTTTCGGTCTCTTCAGAATTCTTTAGGCAGTGTCAGGTTAACATTACGAGAGGACTGCCAAAACCATTTGTCGCGGTATTTTGATCAAAAGTCTCAAAATTTCTATAGCAATGGGATCATGTCCCTACCTACAAGATGGCAAAAAGTTATCGAACAAAATGGTACCTACATACTTTAGTTAAATGTAAATAGACTTTATTAAAAAATGTTTTGAATTTTCTTAAAAAATGCGTAGCAACTTTTTCCCCAACCTATGCAGTACTTAATCTATAATAATTTAGAATCAAATTTAATATTTTTTTCTGCTACGATCCTAACATACTCCTTTTGCTTCGTTTACGTTCTTACGTGCGTATCTGGTCATACACGCACGCCAGTCGCGAGTACTACGCGCCTGACCTTACTGAAGAACATCACCAATAAGGTATCATATATCCTTAAAAGAAAAGAAAGAAAGAAAAAGTATTTATTGGGACTCGCACAGGAAATCACAAATTAAACTAAAACACACCCATTAAAACATTAATAAAAAATTAAAAACAATTAAAATAAAAGCAGAAAGTCCTGTACGAGGCCAAAAGGCTCATATCTCAGCGAATGATGCGACATTAAAAAAAAAAATGCCGGAGCGCTGGTATTCTGATCCGCAGTGATGTCACGGATAGATAAAATACAGAAATAAATATAATAAAATAAAAATAGATGTGAGAAATAGGTACTTTAAAAAATAAACTTTATGTAGTTCACGTGTCTGCACCCGACGTAACATCAGTTACTTGTCTATGCCTCCTTCTATGACCATCCTTCTATGACGTCGGCGGCGATCTTCCGGCGTTTCAACTCACGCCTTGTAATCTAATCTAATGTACCTCTAATCTAATAATAAAACGTCACACAACCATGGAAAATAGGTGCTCAAGAACCAAGCGTGCTGTTACATTTCCCCCGCTGCTGAGCCGAGTATTAAAACTCCAACATCGCGCTTTTATTTGGCATTCATTTAGGTATCGCCAAATGTTTGTGAAAACTGGCAATAGTGAAGCCCCATAGTTTGTCCTGCCTTTTTAAAAAAAATGTCGTTTTGATCTGCAGAAACAAAAAAAAAAACAGTGGCACTCCGGGAGTGCCGACAGAAATGAAAACTTAAAAAAGAATCAGCACCGCGATAATCAACGCGTTGATGTCTTTTACTCCACAGTGTCGGTAAATTGCGTCACAGTGTCGCGAAATCAATGGTTTAGTCCCATCTCAAAAATGCCCAACGCGCCTAAAGAAGTTTTCACTTCAAAAATGTGTTTGAAAATCTGTGCATAGACACATAATGTTTTTGTTTTGAACATCTTGTTCACCTAAAATGTTCCAAGTACTCAACACCGGTTTCATGATGACTTTCAAATCAAAGGACCTGTGGCGGCATTTGCAGTGCCATATACAAACTATGCATCAAAGACCAGACGTCACACAAATCACACACATATATACAACGCCCACCAAATACAACACCCGTCTAGTCCGACGATCCTCTCCTTTTCAATGGGGGATGAGGAACTTTCCACCTTGTTCCTCATGCCTATAAAGACCAATCCAAAACTGCCAAAGACTAGTGATTTCGATTTTTAATTTTCCCGTTACCGATCTCGCGCAAATAGCTTTGAAACAGAAATTCAAACCATGTTGAAATTTAGATTTGAAAGCTTACCTGTTTTACGCAACGGCAGAGTCAGTAACGTTTTGACAGAATCGGTACCGTATCGACAGGTTTGGTACCGTATAAACAGGCTCGGTACCGTATAGACAGGCTGCGTACTGTATCGACAGGTTTGGCACCGTATAGACAGGCACGGTAATTACAGTGCGTATTACGGGTATTTTCCGCGCGGCCGCCCGATGCGCCTGTATCGCGTCGATAGGGTTGCACCGTAATATGTTTTCATATAATTATTTATAGCTACGCGAGCTTTTGTCATAGGCTTTAACATATATTAATATTTAATGATATGTTTTGTTACCGTAGTTTGGATTGTATGAGAAATTTTATTAATATGTAGAGCAGTGATTTGTGATTGTTTCTTTTCCTAACATCATCGTTAACATCTGCTTGCCTTTTGTCAACTATGTTGGGGTCGGCTTCCAATCTAACCGGATGCAGCTAAATAGGAACCAGTATATTACATGAAGCCTCCACAACCCAGTTACTGGATAATACGATACCCCTTGGTAAGACTGGTTGTCAGACTGGTTGGTTGGTTGTTGGTTATGGTTCTTTTCCTAACAACGAACATGATTCTTTAAGGGATAGTTGTTGACTAAAGAAAATAAAAAAAAAGGCAGAAAAAAATGCTGGCTCGCTTCCACCTTCGGCCTTATCATCATTTACCATCAGATGAGATGCAGGTCAAGAGCTTCAACGATGAGGATGAAAAAAAAATGGCACATATCACATGAAGAGATTCTGCTACAGATTACTAAGTTCAATAGGGATATCGAAACATTTTGGTAGTATTTCCTACAGCAGGATAACGTTGTAACAACCAGCACGTTTGCTCAAAGTAAATAAACCAAACATAAATATGTTTAAAGCTCTGCTAAAAGAAGTATTTACTTATTCAAGATAATTGACAGCCCTAGTCCTATTTCGCTCCTGAAAAAAGTAATTGAAGTTTCGTCCTCAAATATATATTTACCTTCGAATACTGTCATGAACACGTGTAAAGGCAATCTTTAATAAAAGCCTTCAATGCTACTCTATGACCTTGAGCTGGCCTAGTGTCGTATGGAGAAAATTGGCTTTAAGAGACGTTGTGAGAGCCCTGATACCCTGGGGCCATGAACACAATAAACAAGCGTGGCTCACGAGACAAGGTCTGGATAATAATAGACTGGTTTTTTGGGAAAAACAGGGGGCTTCATTTTCACGCAACCAAAGTCACTGGCAAGTGACTGCCTCGTTGAGTGGTCGCAAGGGTTACTGTTGAGTATGAGGTCCTAGTTTCAATTCCTAGGTAAAATCAAATGAAATGAAATTGTTTATTATGTAAAGAGGATATCGGAATCACTTTAACACGTCACATTATACAAAAACTTTTTACAAAAAAAAAACTACCGACTTCCAAAAAAAACACTACAAAGTGAAAAATAACTTTAATTTCGGAAGTCGGTGTCTTGGGTTTTGTGTTTTCGTTTTTTGCCACCGACTTCCGAAATTAAAGTTATTTTTCACTTTGTAGTGTTTTTTTTGGAAGTCGGTAGTTTTTTTTTTGTAAAAAGTTTTTGTATAATGTGACGTGGAACTTATCATATCATCTACATACTAAGTGGGAAAAAAAAATACGTATTTTGTAGCTAACTCAAAAACTACCCAAGCAAAGTTAATAAAATTTATATGGGACCAATTTGGCACCATACCCTTTCAAACAAAAAAAGAATTTTCAAAATCGGTCTACAAATGACGGAGAAACCGGTGGATATACATAAAAAAAAAAAAAAAACAAACATACGCGTCGAACATATAACCTCCTCCTTTTTGGAAGTCGGTTAAAAAGTAAGCTAGATGGAGTCGACATTTCCAAGATCTAGCGAAATAAATTCTGTGGTCAAAGTCTTTCCAAGTCCAGGCATAATCTTGGTCAGATCATGTGACGACCAGGGTTTGAAATGGTCTTTTGAGGAAAGAACCACAGTTTTGAGTGGACCTGTCCAGTCAGTGCACGCATTTGTCAGGTATCGTGTAGTTCGACTCAGAATGTAATGTTATGTTATGCAAAATTCACTGGTAACATCTAGTTAAAAGTATTTACCATCATGAATTAAGTATTAGGAACATCCTTTTCAGCTTCTATTACCCTGTAATTACAAAAATGATATAAGTAATAAGTAGCAAAACTAGTAAATTTCATACAGCTGTGGTGTATCCACCAGTTTGGCGCCACGCAACCCACCGATTGATTAATTGGCTCGCTTCCCATCTTCCTAATTAATGACTACGGTTCGGCCATTAAAAATATTACTCTTTGCTGTTGCCAGCCAGAGGGTCGTGGGGTCAAACGTAGTGGGAGCACTTTATAGAGTACCCACAGTGAACCAAGCATCATTGTGAACTTGCACAACGAAAATGACCCTTACGTACAGCAACTACGTAAAGGTGCTGTTAAATTGTTGCGATGCGTTTTCAAAACAACAACGCTTATAGGGCGCTGTTGCCACTGCCACGTTATTGCAGAGTGGATAGCTTGTCAGCTGTCATGCGAAAAATAATGCATCTCTTTTCACCATATTGCGGGACAGTAGCAACAGCTTCTTGATATTTATTGCTGGATAGGCTTGAAGAAAGCCCCATAGTGATGCATTTTATAAACACCACCCTGTCTGTAGTAGAATTTAAGTACTAACATAGCATATAAGTTAAATTGTTTACGAACATCTAGAATTTTAAGTATTTTTGTAATTCGCTCCAGTTGTCTGATAAATAAATAAATTATAAAAATGATTATTGTTAACACTGATGTGTGGTTGGTGGACTGTGCCCAGTTGTGGTGGTTGGAAGTTGCTAGGTGACCGGATTTTGTTTGTATGATTGGAAAATAATTTGTTTGCGTATCAAAGAGCCGTTGCGTAAAAGGTGGTCTTTTGAGGCGCTGGGTTTTACTTACAGGTCAGAATTTATACAGAAGAATTATGTCCTTTCAAACGACTTTATAGGAAAAGGGTTTGGAGATTTATAGTTTGCTACAGCCTATCAATTTGTTTTTAATGATGTTCAATGTGGAAGTTTTTTGTGTAAATGGACTGTTTTTTCGGCTGCTTTCAAATGGGGCGGTTTGTTATCAGATCGGGCTTGTTTATCGATTTAAACATTTAGAATAATTTTTGGTTTTACCTCTAAAATAAATTGATTAACGACTTTACTCGTTCCTGTATGAGCTTATGTGCTCAAAAAATTGTTTGCCATCGAATTTTTATAAAAAGATCGCGAACCAATAATCCCTTACACACCATATTTCTATTTCATCCCTAATACAAACAAAATAAATTCAGCCTAATGCCAAAAAAAATATGAAAAGCCACTAACAAAAGGCCAAATATTATTTTTTGAGTGTGACAACACGGCTGTTATTCATCGTTCGGACGGATATATTGGCATATTTCGCGAAGCTCAAAGCTGGTAACACCGGGTGATTTGTGGGCGTTGCTGGACTACTACAAATTATGAATCTTCGACACTGGAATGTGTATTGAATATTTGGAATGGCCGCCAGTGTATTTTAGGTGGTGTAGAGTTATAGATGTTCGGGGAGATCGTTTTTCATTCGGAGCTGCTTGATTAGGATTAGTGGTCTTTCGCAATACACAAATGACATACATAAAAACATACACAAATGGGACACAAAAACACAAAAAAATACACATAAACACACCCCCACATATCACACACACACACACACCCTTACATACATATACACACACGGATATACATAAATGGAATTGATATAACGACCATAACAGACTGTAGTCATCATCACAATCATTCTCCTGAAAAAAAAAATGTTTGGTGCGAAACGTGTTCATTTCCTCGACGGATACTAAATGCAAATATATTTTTAACCCGTTACCGGCACTTCACCGTATCAAGTGTCTACCATTATTTTTAATTGCTGTCGGAAATAGATCCTTATTAATTTTAGTTTGTTTTTATTTTCAGCGCCGATAGGTCAATTTATCGCATCCTTTTGTAGGGTAGACTGGGTCGGTTGTAACAATTTTCAGTTAATCGCCCATAGCGTTGCCATTGTGGCTTTACAAAAAGATTAAACTATTAAAGATATAACCTGGATCTCCTGATGGAGATGTGGAAAGGAGAGTAAACGCGGGAAATAAAGTGAATGGTGCCATACATGCGATTGTGACCAACCAGTCGATGTCTAAAAAGGCTCGACTGTACTACTGTACTTATGTATGGAAGTGAATGTTGGGTGTGGCAAAAACAACATAAAAGTAGAATAAATGCTGTGGAAATGCGTTCCTTGCGAAGCATGTGTGGTCTGACTATGAATGATAGGCTGAGGAATGATGTGATAAGACAGCGGTGTGATTTAAAAGAAGATGTAGTGACAAAAATTGAAAAGGGTATGCTGAGATGGTTTGGGCATGTTGAGAGGATGAATGAAAGGCGACTAACAAAATGTATTTACAAGGCTGATGTAAAGGGAAAGGTTGGTCGGGGACGCCCTAGGAGGACATATACTGACCTTATTGGTGATGTTCTTCAGAAAGGCCAGGTGCGTAGTACTCGCAACCGGCGTGCGTGTATGACCAGATGTATGAATGTAAACAAGGCAAAAGGAGTATGTAAGGATCGTAGCAGGTGACGTTCTGTAGTTTCTGCCTACCCCCATGGGAAGAAGGCGTGAGTTTATGTATGTATGTATGTAGGTATAACCTAATCATTTCCCGAAATTAAGCGTTTAAATGAGTGTATGTGACTGTTACAACTCCTCACGTCAGTACTACTTACAGTATTTGAAATATTTGAGTTGTTGCAACCGTACCCTGTTTCAAACGTACCCAGTCTACCTTGTAAGCTAATGACTTGTTCAGATAATCCCAGTTGTTATGACTGTCAAGTAAAACGGATCCTTGTAATAAAAATATGTCAGTCGAGTGGTATTACTGATACTTATGTGATTTTGAAAGTTCAATGAACTTTGCTTCGTTGAGATTCCGACGAAAGTTTTTGTAAACGTTATGTTTACATGATCCAGTTTACAAAATCACCCAAAATGTTATTATAGCTGTACAAGAATCTTTTGGCGCGTGGCTTAAATCAGAACTAACGATCGCCATCTTGTTTTTAGGGTTCAGTACCTCAAAAGGAAAAACGGAACCCTTATAGGATCACTTTGTTTCAGGAACGCGTTGAGGTATCAAGTTGAAATTAATATCAAATACATAGGTTTACGGTCCCTTGGAGCTCGAAAAATATTAAGATTTTAAGTCAACGCAATAAAAAATACGGCCGTTTATGTGACATATTTTGATACTCGGAAATAAATCAAACCTATAGGGTACTTCCCGTTGACCTAGAATCATGTTTAGTAGGAAGCAAGGTCTCACAGCGCAAGTAAAGGAAAAAGCCCGAAAATCGTGTAGTTTTCTCACATTTTCTTTTTTGCGACTAAATACTTACCTTTGCAGTTGGAGAACTGGCTGTGACGTATATCGATGTATGGGAAAACAATTTTTCAACTACATAGTTAAGTTAGTTCTTGAGATAAATTCATCCTAATTACGGAATCCTTCATTGTGCCTGGTCTAACACACCATAACCATTGCACAGATATTTGCAACAGTACCTCCATTTCATCGTCATTCAAGCGCCACAAAATCCTAGTACTGTAGCCTAAACTATCAGAATCTTTCTAGACAGAAAAGGTCTTACCCACGCCTAGGAAGTAAAATAAGTATATAAACTTCTTTATAAGACTAAATATTCACACTAAAGAATGACTGGTGCGGTCACTTGACCGCAAAACGCCCACCCGACGCCACCCAACGCCTGCCACCGTCGCGAGCCGACTTACAGTTTTTAAGTAAGTAAGTACAAATGGAATATAAGGTTTTCGTGAGAGGAAACAAGATATTCTGGCACCCTGAACTAAAAACTTAGGCTGGTTTTAACTGCGAAATTTAATTCTTTTATGCGGTTTTAAAGTCTTTATAGGGTTCCGTACCTCAAAAGAAAAAAACGGAACCCTTATAGGATCACTCGTATGTCTTGTCTGTCACAGCCAATTTGCTCCGAATCTCATAGACCGATTAAGTTGAAATTTGGTATACATACTCCTATGTATTTCTGTGACCCAAACACGGACGTGTAACGTAAATAAATGAATTTTGAATATGAGGGTCACTTTTGGGGGGCAAATAAGAAAATAAATAAAAAAGTTTTTCTAACTGTATCGTGTGACATATAAAATGAAAGGGCTTGTTGCGAGGATCTCAAATGTATTTTTCATATTATAATTTTAAAATAAATAAGTTTAAAGATATTTAAGAAAATAGATGGAAACTGACCGTTCCCCTCTCATCTCCGAAACTACTGAGCCTAAAATAATAAAAAAATACGGAGAATGGTTTTTCACTCATAGATTATAAGAAAACCTTTAAGAAGTCTATGGTCTTAAAATAACATGGTAAATCTATCAATATTGTGCGTACAAACTTATATTTGCAGTTGGAATGTATGGGAGAACATGTATTACAACGTTAAGTTTGTATTTGGGAAAAATTCATCCCAACTACGGAACCCTTCATTGTGTGTAGTTCGACACGCACTTGCCTGGTTTTTTTTCAATAAATCCAAACCAAAGTTTGAACTCTGGTAATGAGATTTTCGGAATAACACTTAGGTACTTAAACCACGATAAAAGTAGCGCGCATTTAGCATTTGTGTCGTCTAGTTTGAATCGTATGTGTGCATAAACCAAAAAAACTACAACAAAAACTAACATGAAATCTAAATATTTCATAAATAAGCATCATACAGTTTAAAATTAGACTCTCAAAACTACCCTCTGCCAACACGTCGAGTATACAAATCGTTTGCAACTCCACAGCTCTCCAAAAGTTAAAGAACAACAAACAAAATTTAGAATTACCCTCGCACTGTCCCATCTCATTTTAGTCCCGGTATTAAAACGTACTTTATCATCTCTTACCGGGTTTTAATTCGTGACGTCACTTGTACGTGCGTGGGTCATGTTGTCGTGTCGTGGGGTGTGTGATGCTGTCTAAAGGGTGGAGGCGATGGTTGTGTGACGGTTGCTTGGTTGTTATTTATTTTTATTTGTGCAAAATCGGGGTGGCAGCCTTGTCATGCTGTTTAATTTACTTAAGACAAATGACGGGCAATCCCCGTATATATAAGGACGTTCGCATTCTAATCTGTAAATTTACGAAAATCCGAGGTATTTTTGACAGATTGGCTGTCAAAAATACCTCGGTTTTTCGTAAATTTTAGACAAGTTTTTGACATTGATAGTCACTGAGAGGAGATAGCGACTTGATTTTGAACGTTTTTAATTACGAGAATTTATTGGCCTTCAGATAATTGAGCACACCGGTGGCAAAGTTGTTGTTGAATTGGATCAAACGCGTGAATGTGACACACTCGTAAGGATCTTGCAAACACTAAAAGACTGCCATGATCAAACCCCTCAGTTATTTACCAAATTATTACTCCCTTCAGCTTTAGACATTGAGAGTTGCTTGTTCAATCGCCGCAAAATGCTCGAAGTTGAGCCTGCAAACATTTGATCCCGGTTTGTGGATGCATGCGTGTGTGTTGTGGCTGTAAGTACACCCCAACAGCCTGTCTATCAAATCTATCTATGTCTTTTGCAGCATTACAGTGTGCTACTGGTAAATGTGTACCACAAACACACGTGTGTGTGTGATGTGTACTCTCAAAAAGATAATCGACCTACTCTGTTCTAACTGCTGAGACACAGGCCTCCTCTCAATGAGAGGGAGTGTGGTGTTCCCTCGATCCTGCTGGGATACATGCCTCCTCTTTTCGAGAGGGAGTGGGCTGTAATCCACCACGCGGGCCCAGTGCGGGTTTTTGGTTCTAGGACATGCCGGTTTCCTCACGATGTTTTCCTTCACCGTTTTGAAAGCAGTGGTGATGAAATTATTTATACAAATTAAAGCGCCTGCCTGGGTTCGAACCCACGACCTTGTAAGTCGGGGCCGTTACCACTGGGCCACCACTGCTCTTCAGTCGGGGCCGTTACCACTGGGAGCAGCAAGCCAGCAAGCCATAGTACGTGTTTATCTAATTTTCCTTGTATTCTTTCTTTACTGTCCTTTTTTTTCCTTATTCAAATATCCTGCCGCCTGCATCAACAACTGGTTGTCATAAACACTCACGTAATAAAGGCTCGGTGTGAATTCGTGGAACAATAATTAGCCCGTGGTCGCGCCACAATTACGTGCTGAGCGGACGATTGTCGCGCTCGCAATGAGTTATGTACAGCTTTAATGTTCACGCCTTTTAATGAGTTGGGATACTGCTTCTTTTATTAGTAGGGTTATAGCAACGGCTGTGTGTGGTGACGAGCTTAATAAGGCTGGTAAGGGATGGTTGAGAATGGCCGAAGATTGGGCTTGGTGGCTTGTGGTCGGAGATGGTAATGCAACCTCGAGCCATTTCTCGAGATTCAACCTCGTTCGAGATCTTGGCCGTTTTTGCTGAGATTATGACAATTTCGAGACAAGCTTGTTGAGAAGCCATTTTCAAAATAATAATTATTGGTTTCTTAGTGTGCATGATGCGCGTGTGCCTGATTTGTTACGATATGTAGATATTTTTCACTAAAATATAGGTAAGTACGTTGAGTGTTTGTTTCAAGATTAAATGAATGTTGTTTTATGTACAAAATATAAAAATTATTCCCTAAGACGGTGTTGTTTTCATTTTCATTAAGTTTAAAAGCATTATTTTTAAAAGTTTGCGAAATATCGGTCTCGAAAACCTTAAACCTTGATCTCGCCAGATTACCGGGCGAGATCTCGAATGGCCAATCTCAACCTTAGCCTTAGAACGCGAGATAACGAGTTCCATTCAGTTGAGGTTGCATTGAGTTATTCCCTAGTTATGGCATTATGATATTCGACAGGCTGAAAAAGCGATTGTTTTTAAAAAACGTTCCTGTAATAGCAAAACAATAGTGCGTAACATCAATGTGATTGAATCAAAGATCAATCAATCAATCAACTCAACCTATCGCTGTCCACTGCTGACACAGGCCTCTCCCAGGCTGCGCCACAACACCCTGTCCTCCGCCTTCCGCATCCAGTCCCTGCCAGTCACCTTTTCAAGGTCGTCGGTACATCTAGCCCGAGGGGTTCCACACTACGCTTGTTGATACGCGGTCTCCACTCCAGGACGTATCTGCTCCACCAGCCATCGGTCATAAACATGGCGAGCCCACTGCCACTTCAGCTTGCTTAGTCTACAAGCTATATCGGTAACTCCGGCAAAGACATATGAGTGGCCACTATTAGATTAATATATCAACCTTCCTGTCTTAGGCAGTTGTCCCACCGCCGGTGAGAAGCGACTAACTATCGGCTATTTTCTCGCTCAAGAAACGTACAATAAGTATACATTCCGTGTAAACAAAAGAGATGCATATTTTGAAAGTTGATGACTGTACACACCGCCGACGAGGACTCGCTCCACTAGTTTGTCGCTGAGCGACAAGAGCTATCAAAGATAATACTCGCTTAGCAATACTTGCTCAGCGATGCTCGCTTGGCGGTCCGAACTCACGCAGAGAGACCGAACAGCGGTAATTTCGCCCCGAGCGAGTGGTGCGAGTAATCGTCGCACTCGGACACTCGCTGATAGCCCAGCGACAAAACCATCGGAACTACACACTCGTTTTCAGTTGCTAGCTGTACTTGCTACTCGTTAATTACCGGGGCGGTGGGACAACAAACACGGTTATTTTGTTATAGATGCCAAATAAAGGTCTCATCTAAACCGGTTCGAGAGAACCACCGAGATTAACGCCAGACTCTTAAGAGCGTACCGACCATTTGCCTTTGTCTCTGTCTTTTTCTTTACGTGTAAAGAGTAAAGAAAATAACCACACTTTTGCACTTTTTCAATGTTTTTCGTTGTTATTTTGATCAAATTGCTCTTAAATAAAAAACTAACGCGGAAGAACGCTGGATTCATCTATGAACTTTATTTTAGTAAATTAATCATACTATGAATTTACTTATTTATATAAAAAACAACCGACTTCCAAAAAACACTACAAAGTGAAAAATAACTTTAATTTCGGAAGTCGGTGTCTTTCTTTGGTTTTGAATTTTCGTTTTTTGTCACCGACTTCCGAAATTAAAGTTATTTTTCACTTTGTAGTGTTTTTTGGAAGTCGGTTGTTTTTTTTTTGTAAAAAGTTTTTATTTTTCACTTTTTAGTTGTGGTACCTACCCCACACAAATTCGAAAACCACTACCTGCTATGTAAATAACAGTGACAGGAACTTATCATATCATCCACATACTAAGTGGGAAAAAATACGTATTATTGAAACTAACTCAAAAACTATCAAAGCAAAGTTAATAAAATTTATATGGGACCACCTTGAGAACATACCCTTTCAAACAAAAAAAAAATTAAAATCGGTCCACAATTGACGGAGAAATCGGTGGACATACATAAAAAAAAAAGAAAAAAAAAAAAAACAAACATACGCGACGAACATATAACCTCCTTTTTGGAAGTCGGTTAAAAAGTAGCAAAATAGAGGAAAAAAATACTCGATAAGAGGTAACTTTGCGAATTTATTCTATCGAGCCAACTTTATCAAATCGTGTTTCCATCGCGGATGATGTCTAGTACGAGTATATATCCCCAATAATACAAATTTATTTCCTTACATTTTAATTTAACTGTTTACTACTCCAAATAAGCTTAATAGAAACATGTTTGTGTGCATAAAAAGCTCGGTACCCTCTTAAAGAAAGCATTATTTGCCTAGCCTTTTTCCAACCATTTTGGTGTTTCCAGTTTTACTGGATGCAGCTGAGTCAATCTGCCTAGCCTTTTCCAACTATGTTGGTGTCGGTTTCCAGTTTTACCGGATGCAGTCGAATATCAGTATTTTACATGGAATGACTGCCTATCTGACCTCCACAACCCAGTAACTGGGTAATACGATACCCCTTGGTAAGATTGGTTGTCACTCTCAGGCTTCTGACGACCCGTAACGACTGTCAAAGATCCATGAATTACAGCCGGGACCAACGGCTTAACGTGCTTTCCGAGGCACGGAGGAGTCTCGGTATGTAAAGATGGTCACCCATCCACTGACCAACCCCGGCAAGCGTAGCTTAACCTAATGAATCGACCCGTTCGGCTGTTATAACTTAGCCACGAGCTTCTCTCCTCTCTGGATGCAGCTGAATACCTACTAGTATTTTACACGGGGAGACTGCCTTCACCTAATGGGTAATATTTCTTCTTCTTCGTCGCGTCGATGGCACGACAGTGTCATATCATTTTGATGGCCCAAAACTTAGCCGCTTCCGCTGCTGAATCGTCGTCGGTGGCTGGGCAGAGATCGCTATGGCTGCATTTTTAGGACATAGAGGGCAGGATAGGAGACCACTTGGTAAAGGTACATCCATAACCGACCCCTGTACCCGCACTCGTACTGTATTTTATTTTATTTTGTTACCTATTTATTATTTACAAATTGCTGAACCTGACTTGATTTCCGTTCGTCTCTTTCGGGTGACCACCAAAAATCAGCATCATGCTGCTTTCTTGTCACAGTTATGACGTGCAGCTGCCGACTATTTCTGTTTTAAACTCATGTTCGCATGTTATGTACTAAGTTATATCTATTTTGTTTTTTGCTTACCTACTCTTGTCTTTGTATGCACGTGTTTCTGTGACAAATAAATCTATATTTCTTTCTTTCATAAAACAAAACCATATTCTAGTCTATTTTATCGCCGCTCAACAGCGACGAAAATCATGGAAACCGTGATATGACCGAGTAATCAATGCAACACTCTCGATACGCGATGCTTCACCGCAGATACATGTAAACCGTAGAAAGCACGTGTAAAACCGAACAGGTAACACGGGCGTAGTTTTTTAATGACGTGTCCCGTGTTTCTATAAATAAATCCGTATTTTTTGCGACTGGCTACAAAATACGGGAGGGAATTGATTTATTTTTGTTTCGTACTTTTGTATTTTTGTCGGATGGTCGTCGATTCTAATTTTGATGACAATGTGAGTATTTATTATAAACCCTCCAAAGTGCATACCTACCTTATCACGCATTTTGCTGAAATTTGAAAAAATTGAACATGAAGGAAGTAACATTAAAAGATTTTTGAAGGGAAAACTTCTTTAGGCTCATTGGGCATTTTTGAGATGGGACTAAACCATTAATTTCGCGACACTGTGACGACACCAGTTTTTGATCACTAAAAAGACATCAACGGGTTGATTACCGCAGTGCAGATTTTTTCAAGTTTTCTCTTTTGTCGGCACTCCTGGAGTGCCACTGTTTTTATTTTTGTTTGATGTTGTAGAATTTTGTACCGTAGGTACCGCTAGCTTCACCATAACGGCGTTAACACACTGACGATTTGTCAGCGTGTTACCGTCTAATTAAGTAAATTAAGGACAGTCTCCTAAGACCGTTTTCCAGTAGCTACAACGGTTAAGGTACGGTAAGCTTAAGTACGGCTGCCCTAACTGCCCCATCTCAAAAATCCACCCTAAATACCTACTGACCACGGATTGATTAGCCTATACAATGCGATCTAAATCCCGTGCATGACCACAAGGTGGATGAATAGCTCTGTTACATTATATCGTTGTCAATCAAGCCGAACGCTAGTGTTGTACTTCCCGGGAAATGGTCTCGGGATCCATAATAATTATTATAATTTTCTTGGAATTGATAATGTGACTAAGGGCGGATTTCACCAATAAAACCGAACGCGATCAGCACATCTAAACCGCGTTCAAGACCTGTCAGTGTCATCATTGTTCTGGAATATTGACACTGACAGCTTTTCAACACAGCTTTAGGCTGCCTGTCCAGTGGAGTGGAGAAGAAAGGCGAGGAGCGCAGCTGTGCCTATAAAATCAATGCTCACTTTTTCTGTGAAAGTTAAAAGTATCGCGGCGTCCTCGGTAGATCTTTTTCATCATCATCTTAAATCGACTTTCTGATATTTGTTTGCGTAGTTTTATGTACTTAGTTGCCAATGTTCCTGGTAAGCCAAATTTTTGTATCTTAATCTCACAAGAAATTCGCTTATAAATTACAATAGACGTTGATATATTTAGTAATCTGTTTCACTTAAATATTCCTAAAGACCCATAAAAAACCCTGTAAGAAATCGACACGTGTTTCACCTCTCAACGAGGTATCCTCAGGATGACGATTGACTTGTCACTAACCCGAACACGGCGTGTTGCCACACCGAGCGCTGGACGCAGAGACCAATAGAGAGTGTCTCTTTTTATGGCTCTTTAGGAATAGTTAAGCGGAACAGGTTACTAAATATATCAACGTCTAATCTATTTTATAATGGATTTCCGCAAGGTTACGCTTGAATCAATTAACTAGAAATTCGCTTGTAATAACAAGTGAATTTCTTGTGAGATTAAGATAAAATTTGGCTTTGTTCTACTGAATAGGTGATACATATTTTTACCCCCTAGACTTTGAAACTGCAATGAAAAACTCCTACACTATGTTCTGCCCAGCCTTTTCCCAACTATATTGGGGTCGGCTTCCAGTCTAACCGGATGCAGCAGAATTCCAGTATTTTACATGGAGCGACTGCCTATCTGACCTCCACAACCCAGTAACTGGGTAATACGATACCCCTTGGTAAGACTGGTTGTCAGACTTTCGGGCTTCTGACGACCCGTAACGACTGTCAAAGATCCACGAATGACAGCCGGGACCAACGGCTTAGCGTGCTTTCCGAGGCACGGAGGAGTCTCGGTATGTAGTAATGTTCACCCATCCACGGACCAACCCCGGCAAGAGCTTAACCTGACAGATCGACCAGAGCGGCTGTTAGTACTTGGCCACGAGCTCCTCGCAAAACTCCTCCACTAGCTTTTTCTATTATCTTTGGGTCAATTTAACTGTAAAATTTAATGAAAATAACTGCTGGTCGTCAATGCAACTGTTTTTCTCATTCACTTACACCTCTACACATTGTCCGCACATAATTAGATTTGGTGCGAGGTGCTAAGTGCGGACTGTCGCAGACTATTAAATATAACTGCAGTACTTGTGATGTGAACGAATTAGAAGCAAGTGGTCGCAACGATGGATCCTGTTACATGTTAGTGAGACTAGTATTAAGTGTTGCTGGTATTAGGTGATTAGGTATCACGATATAAAGAAGGGATTCTTTGCTTATTCGGGTGGCACAGCGGTGCCTTTTTTTTGGGTTGGAATTTATCAAATAATTTCTCCCGCTCTGGGCAGTCAGACTCAACTGACTAAAACCTACCCGTGCTCCTTCGGTTGCCCTGTTGCCTGGGGCCACGATCTCCCTTTCGGTTTTCTTCGCAACCCTGGCAGGCATCGTCCCTAGCGGACCCCGTCAATTCTGCTGACATCTATTTGAGGCGCGCGTGGAACACAACGCGCCGTTGACCCGGGCTTGGTCCTTATCGGACGGCGAGCTAGCCATTGCTCACCGTCCGCAAGCCCGCGCCTACGGTGGCCGGAAATCGGCCTGCGATTCCCGATGCCCAGGGCGTCTCCTCCTGCGGAGGGTTAGAAGCGTGAGGGCGCGAAATTTGCCACAGCTGTGCCTGACATATGGTTATGTGCATATTTGTATGTATGTCTGTTTGATTTTTAGTAAAACACTCCTGGAAAACATCGGACAATTCTTTCCACTTCTCTGGTTTTACCTTCTTATCAAAATCTGGCCCAGCTGTGTCAATAACCATAGTTTTGAAACAGTTCCAAATAACCGAACAGGGAATTGGCAGCTTTTTTACATAACAGGAAACAGGTAAGCCTGCAATTAGAAAAACCAAAAATCAATCTGCCTAGCCTTTTCTCAACTATATTGGGGTCGGCTTCCAGTCTAACCGGATGCAGCTGAATACTAGTATTTTACATGGAGCGACTGCCTATCTGACCTCCACAACCCAGTAACTGGGTATGACGATACCCCTTGGTAAGACTGGTTGTCAGACTTTCGGGCTTCTGACGACCCGTAACGACTGTCAAAGATCCACGAATGACAACCGGGACCAACGGCTTAACGTGCTTTCTGAGGCACGGATGAGTCTCGGTATGTAAAGATGGTCACCCATCCACAGACCAACCCCGGCAAGCGTAGCTTAACCTGATGAATCGACCCGTCCGGTTGTTATTACTTAGCCACGAGCTCCTCCTCCTTCTGCAATTAGAAAAACCATTGAATTTTAATTAAATTCTTCAATTCAATATCCTGCATGCTATGATTCAATTGTTTTATTTATTCATTGCCTAGTTAAACAAAACACGTTGTTTTATTTTCAATATTTTTTTATCAAAAGCGAGATATTTTTTTTTTAATTATACGCTCGTTGGAATATGTTATATAAACATAAACACCACGCCTGTATTTCCCGAAGGGTTAGGCAGAGGTGCACCTATATAGTACACCCACATTTCACCAGTTATGTTTAGGTCCTATGTAATAGGGGGCGAAATACGAGTATTACGAATTTCGAGACTAACTTTGAAGCCAAAACCATTGGTGTACCTGATAACGTGAGGCCTTGACTTTTACTAAATCCCGAAACCTTTATACAATTCGACACAAACACGTATTTGCCTCACGAAATTAATATGTCACCTGATTAATGTCATCATTCACATCTAAAAACGGGACTATTTTCCTAACACATTTCCCGTAGATAAACATTACTATTGTCCCCGATGGGTCTAATTGTTGAAACCGAGCCACCCGCGGTGCGTATATTCTGGACACTGATTACAAATGTCGCTCGCTGCAAATTCGGCATGCGTTTAATTTAGGCAGGCTTTTAGGTCTCAACACAGATTTCTGTTAGCAGGCTTTTAGGTTGAAACAGGAATTGTTACTTGAATGACGGGTTGAATGTCGGGAGGTTAAATTACAGCCGCACGGAAATGGGTATAAGCTGAATGATCTTTAGAATAGGTATTGGGATTGACTGGCTTTTGCAGGTCAAACAACGTTACATTTCTGCTTAATATTCTGATGTTTAATGACAATCTGGTGAAATTGAAAGGCGAGTTGGGGTTCTTTGGTAAGGGGATGAAGCGAGGGCTATTGATGAACTGAAAACGATATTCCCGCACTGTTTAAGCATCACCGTTTATTCAGGGCAAGCCGCGTGCCCCATGCATTTCTCATTGGCAAAAATTATGAAATTTCATACAAACTCATCCCCTATTTAACAACTTTAAGGAATTAATTTTCAAAAATCCTTCCTTAGTACTATCTGTGTTATAGTACCTGGGCGACCGAGCTCTGCTCTGGTGAAAATAGAGAATGTTCATTTAATAGTATAGGAAAGTTCATACTAACTCCATGCTGCCATGATAGCAGGTACTTACTAATTCCATGCTGCCATGTCATTATTCTAAGGTAGCCATCTTGTTCTAAACTTTGGGCGACCGAGCTCTGCTCGGGTGAAAATACGGAGATTACGAATTTTCCCAGAAATTAGACCTAGCTATATCGATTTTTTGCCCCTGTAAACCCGTAAGAATTTGCGAAGTATTTCCTCGCAAATTCTCTGCTTTAAATTCCATTGCATTAGCCACTAATCTGTCAAACCAGACGAGTCCAATTTGTGGAACTGTGCTCCTGCTGGGAGCTGATTTAAATAGGGTAACACTGTGTAAGTCCAGCATTCTGGCTGCAATCGGCTGAATTGACTAACCTAAGCGTTGCTTGCTAAATCAAAAGGCAACAATTGGCTCGTAAACATGACGATTGCAAATCCTGCTTCGATCGTGCTTCAGATTCTAATTTCACAGAAAATTTTATTCAAATAACTTTTGGTATATCATTATCATCATTAGCTTACAGCAGTCCACTGCTGGACATAAACCTCTCTTATTACACGGCATTCAACTCCATTCTCGGTAACTCTCATCCAGCTTCTACCAGCCACCCTGCGAAGATCGTCGCTACACCTGGCCTGAGGCCTGGCGTCCTACCTTACGTCTGCCGATTTACGGTTTCCATTAAAGAACACGTCTACTCTAAAGGTCAGCAGTTTAACGACTAATATTGCCGGTCCATTGCCACTTCAGCTTGTAGAAACAGTACAAATATACTTAAAAGTAAGTCACTTACACCTTAAAACGTATATCACTCGCATATAATTTCATTGGAAATCGTTGTGGATTTTAACAAAGCGTTAACAACATCTATGCAATAATCTGTATTGATTTCATAAGGATGGATGTATACATACATCTTTATCCACGTTCCATTTTATCCTCAAACTAGGAAATCTGCCGTTTAACTTGCCCAAACTTTCATTCGGATCCCGGATCGGGATCGGGGTGTCTATTAGCGTCACTAGTGTCTGCAATCAGTGATGAGTCTAATTGGTAAAACCGAGGTCGCCACAGCGCGTTGATTTAGACGTTGATTATCAACGCCACACGGCTGAAATTCGGACGGCCTGCGTTAGTTTGGAACTCGCAAGATCAAATACGAAGCCACTTTTCGGAGTCGGAATTAAAAGGGTTTTATGTGCATTTGGCGTTTGTAGGTGAAACCGGGGTTTAGAGTTGTTTACAGTTTACCTTGTGGCCTTATTGTTTACAGTTACTCTGTCCATTTAGATGCATTACGGTGAATATGTCATAGAGTGGATGGCAACGCGAGATTACGCAATGTGAAACGGTAGCTTTTGCACGATAATTCCTGTACTTAGATTGTGAACATTGGTCCATTAGGGACACTGTAATTGTAGAGTATGAATATTAATAAGTTTTCTATGACGCTACTTACTTAGGACCATCTCACTCCCAGTCACCACTCCTCACTAATCCACCTTATTTTCAAAGAATTATTTGCTATATCTAAATGCAGAACCTGCCACGGTAGCAATAAAGCAAATGGAGTTACTATATTCATCAGAATATTGTATTTCTATTTCTATGATAAATATTTGATAAGTAGGATTAAACTACTTATTAAGAGACTTTTGCTACCTCGCTCGAAGACTCGATGAGACGGGGCAGGGTGCCATTGACAGAATGGGCAGACTGAACTCAAACTCAAACTCAAAGCATTTATTTCAATTAAACCATTTACACTTTTGAATTGTCAAAGAATCGGTCAGTTAGTCAGAAAGTTGAAGGTAGTTGCCCATTCCAAAACGTAGATCTCTAGGGAGAAGAACGGGCAAGAAACTCCAAGGACACTCTTTTAAATAATAGATATTATAAAATCCTGGGTAAGTTAATCTTGTTGCTTCTATATGTGGGAACAATTTACAAAAAATAATCAAAGCAATTGAAAATATAAGATTAAAAATAAGCCCTGGCAGATAAGAGATGACCAGTCTCAACTGACGGCGCCCGTTCACGAACATGACGCGTGGATCAGCACCATCCAGCTCAACCATTTTGTAGGGAACCGAATGATCCAACACACTCGCCACCATCAGCGAGACATTTAAGTGAGCATGACATTCTCTCAACTGCCATGCTCTTTCAAGTCAACATACATCATAATAACATAGTAAACGGCTCCAAGGTACTCACATTTACAAAAATTAAAAAAAAAAATGCTTCTAAATTATACAAAACTATAGTTTGCAATGTATTTAAGAGATTCATAGAATTTTACTACCAAAAAGAAAGAAAATCATTATGATCTAATTGGAGAATTCAACTATTTACTTGGTAAAATAAAAAATAAACATTAAGTTCGTAATGTCAAAAACAAAATTAAAATAAAAAAGGGGAAGCAACTCTTCCAAATATATATATATTTTAACTAGTGAGCCCAAGTGGCTATGGAGCAGGACCAGCATTATTTAGCCAAGCATTTTTATCTACGATATAACCATCCAACTTATAATATGCTTGTCTACATAGTGTGCGTTTAATGCATGTTTTAAATTTCTTTTCATTTAGTTGAAGAATATCGAGTGGTATTTTATTATAACATTTTACACAGTACCCCATAAAAGAAGTGTGTACTTTAGACAATCTAAAACGTGGTTGATCTAATTTGTTCCTATTTCTAGTGTTAAAATTATGCCTGTCACTTATCTTACTAAAAAGATGTAGATTTTTTCGAACTTAGAGTCCGCGCGCCTCCACTGTCCTTTTGAAGCGGCGCTAGTGTCTATGTCATTGCATCAAATTACATTTTAAACAAGCAAAAATACATAACTGAAAAGAGAAAAAAGCGGCCTCTTACTCACTTCAAAAAAGTTCGGGATCACCTTTTAAACGTCTTTATATTGATATACCACTCGATAGGATTGGAAGGTTTTTTTATTTTTAAAACACATATTTTGGCGCCAAAAATCTGTCATTTTGATTTTTTTTTAAATATAATGTACCTGGATAAAGAAGAATCTTACGACGTATCATTCATTGAAATCGGTTCAGCCGTTTTGTAGTTACGAGGGAACATAGAGACGAACACATAGATACATACAGGTCAAACACAATATAACTCTTCCTTTTTTGGCTTCGCTGCAGTACGGTAAAAATGCAGTTCCACAATTATCCTTGTTACAATAATTAGACTTCAGTGGTGGCGCGGACTCTAGATTTGCCTTTGTCTACCTCCCCCGTCTCACCGCTCACATACCTGAGGCAGTGACTACCAGTCGCGCGTGGACTACATCAACTAAGTCATGAAAACAGATGATTGATTTTCTTTCCATTTTCAAATGACTAACCATTTAAATTCTCAAATCCCATAAAAATAACGAGTTCTTGAGAAAACAGATAACTTTCATTTATCGAGTTTTTAGAACGATTATCGACTCGCTAAGTGAGACATTATTATTAAAAATGTCGTCACGAAGGATATCAATGGTACATTAGTTGAATTAAAATGGATTTTAGATTCGTTTTCGGAGGTGTAACGGTTCGAGGGTCTTTTATTTAATTTATGATTGTCTCAATTATATGGAGGCGCCTTCCCTGAAAGGTTCCGATTAGGTACACCATTTTTACTTCAACCTTTTCTGTTTTAAAATGTTAATTGAAATCGATTTGAGAAGGTGGAACATATTATGTTCCAGTCATAAATCGCTGACAAAAGTAAAAACAAAGGCTATAAGAAACACGTTCTGTAGCAATAAGTAAGAAAGAAATTCACACTCACACTCACACACGCACCCCCTCACACACACACTTACACATAGTGCACATTTCGCTCAAAATATTCTCCTATCCATCTTTGGTAACGGCCGCGACTTACGAGTTGTAGGTCGTAGGTTCGAACCCAGACAGGCGCTTTACTTTGTGTAAATTATTTCATCACCACTGCTCTCAAAATGGTGAAGGAAAACATCGTGAGGAAACCGGCATGTCCTAGAACCGAAAATTCAAAGACATGTGACATCTACCAACCCGCACTGGGCCCGCGTGGTGGATTACGGCCCACTCCCTCTCACAGAGAGGAGGCCTGTGTCCCAGCAGTGGGAACATTTATAGGCTGATGATGATGATGATGATCCATCTTTATTACTGTTTTAATTCTTTAATTTAATTTTTTATTTTTTTCATTCAATTTTATTTTTCACGTCCTAGTGTGGAGTTCATAAGCAATGTACTTCCTTATCGTCTTATTTCACTAAAGAATGTAAACCTAGCTGATAATAAAAACTATAAGGAAATGTAAAGCACTATTTTTAGCAAAAAATAAACATTCAAACATTCAAGAAAAATAGATTTTTTTGTCACAGAAACACGTGCATACAAAGACAAGAGTAGGTAAGCCGACAACAAAATAGATATAACTTAGTACATAATATGCGAACATGAGTATAAAACAGTCGACAAAAAAATAAAAAATAATTATAATAATAAAAATTGTTCGACTATTTGTATCATTCATAATTTTTTTTTACATATTAAATACATTTTTAAATATTTTCATAAAAAAACATTTAAAATATAAAAATTGTGGCCCATCGGCATCAGGAACAGGGTCCAAGCTGGCGGTGGTCAGGGCTCTAGAGAGAGGAACCTCCTCACTATGCGTGCCGTGTCTAGGAGTACTGCTTTCTGAATCAAGCCCTTAACCCAGCTGCGCAATGAAAGCCTCCTGAGGTGTTGGTCGAGGCTCTTCGCTATTAGGCCATTAACCGTAACGATTATCGGTAGGTACAATGATTGCAGAGCCATTACGATTTAAACATAATAAGGATTAGCGAGAAACAGACAACCAGTTTAGGTAAAAAAACTTTTTACAAAAAAAAAAAAAACAACCGACTTCCGTGGCAAAAAACGAAAATTCAAAACAAAGACCGAATTCCGAAATTAAAGTAATTTTTCACTTTATACGTGTTTTTTTTGGAATTCGGTTGTTGTTTTTTGTAAAAAGATTTTATTTTTCACTTTTTAGTTGTCTCAGTAGCAGCTCGGAGTCTGGATTTGTGCCCGGTTGATGGCAATAGGCTCGCCCGCTATTACATGGGACTTAAACATAACTGGCGAAATGTGGGTGTACCTGCTATGGGGACACCTCTGCCCAACCCTTCGGGGAAACAAGGGGTGATGTTATGTTATGTGTTTTTAGTTGTGACTACCCCACACAAATTCGAAAACCACTATCTGGTATGTGACAGGAACTTATTATATCATTCACATACTAAGTGGGAAAAAGTACGTAAGCTAACTCAAAAACTATCCAAACAAAGTTAATAAAATGTATATGAGACCACCTCGAGAGTATACTCTTTCAAACAAAAAAATCATTTTCAAAATTGGTCTACAATTGACCGAGAAATCGGTGGACATAAATAAAATAAATAAAACAAACATACGCGACGAATATATAACCTCCTTTTTGGAAGTCGGTTAAAAAGAAGAGATTATTAGGTAGGTAATATCGACTGACTATCTAAATTATAACAGCCGCATGGGGTGATCGAAGGTTAAGTTACGCTTGCCGCGGTTGGTTCGTGAATGGGTGACCATCCATTAAATATCGAGACCCCTCCGTACCTTGGAAAGCACTTTAAGCCGTTGATCCCGGCCGTCATTCGTGGATCTTTGGCAGTTGTTACGGGTCGTCAGAAGCCCAATAGTCTGACAATTAGTCTTACGAAACGTTATCGTGTAAGTGGTTTGTGAAGGTCAGATACGCAGTCGCTCCATGTAAAATTCTAGTATTCAGCTGCATCCAGTTAGCCTGGAAGCCAACCCGAACATAGTTGGTAAAGGCAAGGCAGATTAAGTTATTTCATGTTTGCAGAAACTTAATTTGGTATGCCTTTGAAGAAAAGTCTGAAGACCAATTAAAATGATTAAGAATTTTGATTAATTGGTACAAGTATTAGCTTGTTATAAAATACAGCACTATTTAATTAACAATATTCAAAGCAACTCGATGAAATATTATTATTTGAATTGATCTTCAAACTCCCTTGCCTATGAAAGGTTAAAAACCCTTTTTTTTTGGGGCTACGGTATCCCTTTCGGACTTCCCCGCAACCCCGGCAGGCATCGGCCCTATCAGACCCCGTCAGTTCTGCTGACATCTCTTTGAGGCGCGCGTGGAACACAACGCGCCGTCGCGTCGGCCCGGGCCTGGTCCTTATGGGACGGCGAGCTACCCATTCCTCACCGTCCGCAAGCCCGCGCCTACGGTGGCCGGAAATCGGCCTGCGACTCCCGATGCCCAGGGCGTAAGGTGAAAGACCTAGGGGTCATTTAAATATTCACATAAATAGAATTATAGATGTAAAATAAATAAACGAACTGAATTTAAATATCAGTAACGTATTAATAATAGTGTAAATTCATTTAACTGACTGTCAGTTGAAGTTTAAGTTAATTAAATCGCTTGTGGCATTAAGGGCCGATTTTTCAATCCTCAGATAAATCGTTAAATAGTTGTCTAGCGTATAAAATTATCTAGCTGTTTATCAGGCGAATAAATATTTTCAATTTTTCAATCGTATAATAACTGAAGAATAGTAATCTGGGGTCTTTGTTAACCAACTTCACACTATCATGTGCAAGCGAGATGAACAGATACAGTATTCAACGTATTAGATAAGAATAGAAACAAAATGTATGTTTGACATTTTGACGAGAATTCTTATCTTTTGTTTAGATCCACAGATGGTCAGCCACAAAAGGCGACCTTTTTTTTTGTTGTTGTTTGTAGCTAAGTTGATAGGAGTAGGCAAGTATTTACCTAAAATAGATCAGTTATAAAGAAATTTGCTGTGTGTTAACTGTTTTCGACTTGGTACTTAAAGTTGAGCCTGGTGGTTTAAAATAGTTAAATAATGTCGTCCCGAAAACGTAAGTAAATTAATATATTTCGAGACATTTAAAAAAAAACTATCGTCAATTGAGTCAAGAACATCCATGTTTTCAACAATACAAAAGCACGAAAACACGCAGAGGCAAAGCAAATTAAAACCCCAAACAAAACAAACGTCAAAACATCATTTATTCCCTAGAATAAGGTACTAACTGAAGCTTGAAGGGACAGATAAGTTTATTCCTCTGTTTCGGGCTTTGTTCGTCAGATACTGACTACCTGACTATTGAAAAATCCAGAATCATGCTATCTGTGGAATAAACGCTATTTGATTCTTTATCTGAGGATTGAAAAATCGGCCCTTAATCCATCTATGTCTACATGAAGAATAAATAAATTAATTAATTCCCACTTCTTCTTCTTTTCGTGTGGTTAGTGACTAACCTGGTGTCAGAGTTTTAAAGCCGCCCATGGGCCTGTGACTTAGTTTCACATGTCGTCGAGAAATATTGCTCAGGCATGCCGGTTTCCTCACGATGTTTTCCTTCACCGTTTTTGAAGCAAGTGATAATTATACAATATGCACATGAATCCGAAAAGTCGGAGGTTTGCCTTGGGTTCAAACTCGAGACTTGGCAGTCAAATGAATTCGCCTTTTTCTGTGTTATCTTATGAAATGTTAGTAAAGGGGTAGTTAAATCAATCTTTGATATTCTCGGAGAGGGCCAAGGACTACCTCGCATGTTTTTGCACGAAGTCTGTGAGTATTTTTATTGGGGTAGTATTTAAACGCAAATCAAAAAATATCCTTTTCACTCCTCTTGCTCAAAAAGGCCGTCATTGTAGAGTACCAGAGCGGGGAAAAAGTTGCATTTCTTGCTCTAGGGGAAAAAGTAATTTTTTTAAAATTTTTGTCTTTTCCAACGAGCCTTGAAAAATGAAAGTCTTAATTCTTTTGTAGAATAATCATAAGTATGGACTCGACTTATTACTTGTTCACAAAAAAAAGAAGAACATTTTATTTTTGAAAATGGAACTAAATGCGGATATCTCTTCGGTAGAATGCGAGCATTGCGTTGCGGCTACAGAAGAAATAAAAAAGGAATTGGCGCGAAATCTTTAAAAAAAATCTCTAATTTGCTTCAATTTTATTAAATTTTTCGATTTCTGATATTCGACATATTTATTAATCGAGACGATCAAAAATGATCGTTTTCGCACATCATTACAATAAAAAAAAAATGGTCGGCTATTTTTAACACAAATTGAGTAGTGGTAATGAATATTACGTATTATTGGACCTGTGTTCGTATATTACGTTAAGATCTGGGCATTTTCTAGTTGTATATAATATTTTTAATAATATTTGTCACATTTTAAATCGTATCTACATGTGTATGTGTGATATTTGTGAAAAGTTAAAATGTAAACTCGCACGATTGGCGCGAAACTTCGACTTTGGATATCAAAAACTTAATTACCACTACTTATTTAACTTGAACAATGGATGAACTCGTCAAATAATTAAATGATGTAGTATTCACTGCCCCTGTGGTGGAGTTTGGATGTTCGAAATCCCCAATTTTATGTTTTTAGCCTCGACCTCGACTGTCATCAAAATGGCGATAATCGCATTTACAGATTTGAATTTTATAAAGGTAAATTAATATTGTATTGGATTATTTTATTTTCTCGCAATCGTAGTGAAAAGTAGAGTGTAACACACGGCGCTAAAACCCATTATAACTCGGTTTCTATTTACTCCCTTGCTAAAGCTCGGGAGTAAAACTACCTCGTTACAATGGGTTATTTTAGCCCCTCGTATAACAATCTACTATTTTCTATGCAATAAGATTCCGAATTCCCATCAAAATTACTGATTGCACAGCAAAATATTCAACTCAAAATATCACTAAACACACTACAATTTATTTTCGCAGCGTACAGCGATTTTTCCTAAAGCAAAAGCTTTTTCATCAATGCACAGCTAATAATCTTAATGCACATTATACATGTTAACTCTTTTTCTTTTAAATATGGCTTCTATTTTTATATTATGTACAGCAGTTTTCTAGTGAGACTGTTTGTTCCCAACCTTTGTTCCCACTAGTAAGGTAGGTCTGTCGAATTACGCCTACTTAAGGATGAACGTAAATTTCTCTAATAAAATGTATGTTTATTATTGTATAAATAAAACACAAAACATTATTGCTCTGTGTATTAAAATAATGAAAAAGGATCAGAGTTCAAACACAATCGTTTTGGCGCAATTAAACTACTGAAGTTAAATTTCGGCTACGACAGTTTTCTTAAAATTACTTCTTGTTAAAGCATAATCAGAGTTTTCTGTAATTAGAAACATAATTAGCCTAAGGAGGAGCATCTAAATCACTGGTCTTTTAAGTTTTACAACATGTTTTCACAGTTTTACAATCAGGTAAAAAAAAAAACTAAAATTACTAAGGTAATAATAACATAAATAAATTTAATTTTTCAATTGTACATAGTTTAAACATAATCAAATATTCTGTATACAGATTATCAAACAAAAATATATAAAAATTAAAAAAATATTTACAGGCGTTATTATACCCGATTGAGGTAGAAACGCCTATCTAAATGTACGCATCAGGACATCTAAATTATTCTATGTAATTTTTTGTCAAACCGATTTTAATTCCTTGTTAAAATTGTTAGCTTAATGTTCTATCATAATGTATGTCTCACAAAACACAAATGCTTGTTTGCGTATCATCTTTCTGCAAAAATCCTTTTCACAACATCTTGTTCCTGTTCGCTAGTAAATAGTGATCTTAGTTTGGACATTCCACTCTTTAAATAATCTCGTAATGTTCTTCTTGGGATGTTATAACTACTAGCTGCTAAATAACTGAATAACCTGTTTGTTAAATACCAAACACCGGAAATGGCACTCGGTACTTAGATTTTTGATCTAATGTGTATACGAGTAGGGTTGGGGTTTAAATGAAACAACCAAACTGTATACTGATCTAAGATGGTTCTATATTTAATAAAGTTTGCAAGACCCTAGCCAAATTGTGGTAACGAAACCATAGCGACTTCTACTTTGGACAAAAATAATTATGTTGACCTGATGAGCGGCTTGATCATGCATGATCATTAACATACCGCCCACCAAGGACATTACTGACGGAATGTCCTGTTTGAACTACACTTTGTCGCAAACAAAATTGATCTTATAACTTAAATCTACAGTCTTTAACTGTTTAACAAGATAAAAACTTAAATAATATGGCAAACTTAAAACTACTAACATTAGGGTAATTTGTCGAAAAATAAATGACAAACTTCAACAATAATAAAAGGAAAGTTAAAAAAACTACAATTAAAATATACAATTTCATTGTGTAAAGCATCTAAAAATATCTTAACAATAACATGGTATAATTATGTAAAACGTAAACAATGTAAATTATAGCTTAACACGTGTAAAACATCTTTGCATAAATAAAAGGTTTGTAAAAGTTGATCTAAAATAAAATAATATAATAAATTCATTGATCTGTAACCGGTAAAATACAAAGTTTGGATGTTGGCCTCTTAATAGTAGAGGTCTTAGTGCGCAATGTGACTACACGGGTGATATTATCATCACCGGGATGCTTCTCTATTACGCGACCTAACAACCAACGACTTGGCGGCAAATCGTCTTCTTTAATTAAAACAATGTCTCCAATTTTTGGCTCAGGGACCTTTAAAGACCATTTGTACCGGTTCATAAGGTTGGACAAATATTCTTGAGACCAACGTTTCCAAAATGACTGTAGCATCCTTTGAATATATTGCCACCGCGACAAATAACTAACATTTGTGCTCTCGTAATTAGCATCTGGTACATTTACTATCGGCTCTCCGATAAGGAAATGTCCAGGAGTTAAAGGTATCAGTTCGCCAGGATCAGTAACGTTAATGACACTCATTGGACGCGAGTTCAAACATGCTTCCACTTGATTGAGGAGTGTGCTCATTTCCTCGTACGTTAAGGTGGCATCACCAATGACCCGTTTAAGGTGAAACTTTGTAGACTTCACCCCTGCTTCCCAAAGTCCACCAAAATTAGGACTATGTGGGGGAATGAAGTGCCACTCAGTACCGTTGGCCTCGACTTGTTCTGCTATTGATGCCTGAATAGATGCCAACTGTTGCAATTCTCTGGAGGCACCTACAAACGTTGTACCGTTGTCGCTCCAAATCTTGGCACAATGACCTCGCCTAGACACGAAACGTCTGACTGGCTTGTGTGCTCATGTCACTGACGACTTCTAAATGAAGAGCACGGGTGGACATACACACAAACAAACATATGTAGCCCTTGTACGAACGGTGTCCACGACCTTTCGTTGTCCTAATGTTTATAGGGCCAGCATAGTCAACACCGCTATGCAAAAACGGTCGCGCTGGAGAACACCTTACAGATGGAAGAGAACCCATCATCTGGTTTTTGATATTAGCGCGATGTTTAGCGCATGTTACACATTTGCGCGCATGGTTTTTGACCAAGTTCCTGACTCCTATGACCCAGTAGGCTGTCCTCAAATAATTTGCCATCAACTGAGGGCCGCCATGCAGAGTTTTTAAGTGAGCATCTGCCACTATTAGGTTTGTCAAATGACAAGAGTTTGGTAGTACTATTGGGTGCTTCATCTGTTCACTTAATGGAGCTTTCTCAAGTCTACCTCGAACTCTGATTATGCCCTTGTCATCAAAATATGGACAGAGTGAGTTTAACTTACTAGATTTTAATTGTAAATAACCTTTGTCTTGTAACTGTAAATATTCTGTTGTAAATATTTCTCTTTGTGTTTGTCTAATACAACATTCTAAAGCTGCTTCTAGTTCTAATTTCTGTAAATATTGTTGTTTAAATGTGTTGTTTCTTAAAAATCGTCTGCAATAAGCAATAATTCTAACTAATTTTTGTAATGAGGAATAACGTTCGAACATGGAACACTCTGGCACTATCGCAATGTGAGCTTTTGTTGATTCTTCCAAGTCAGTATTCAACTCATTTGGCCTTTTGTATACTATGGATTTTTCGGTAAGAAACGGTGGTCCGGAAAACCATAAACTATTGTTTAGGAGTGCCGTTGGTAATATGCCTCTAGAGGCGCAGTCCGCTGGATTGTCCTGTGTCCTTACATGAAACCATTGAGATGCCTTCATGGTGGTCAATATTTCCGAGGTACGATTGGCTACGAACGTCTTCCATCTGCTTGGATGACTGTTGAGCCAAGCTAACACCACGGTTGAATCTGTCCAAGCCTTGATTCTATCCCTCGAAATACTTAAGACATCTGCTGTTTCTGTCAGGAGATTTGACAGCAGAACTGCTCCACACAGCTCTAAACGAGGAATGCTAATTTGTTTGACGGGAGCTACTCTGGTTTTTGCAACCAACAACGAAATATGGATTTTGCCGACAACATCCACTATCCGCAAGTAAATAACGGCTGAGTATGCTGTTTTGGAGGCGTCACTGAAGCCATGCAGCTCAACATCATCGTTTGACTTAGTGCCAAGCCAACGAGGAATCCGTACTTTACTAAGTTGCGACAACTCTTCGCGGTAAGTATTCCATTCTTTTACTAATTGAATGCTTAGTTCTTCATCCCAACTAACACCTGCAAGCCATAATTTTTGGATGAATGTTTTTGCTAAAACCACACTAGGAGCCAACCAGCCTAGTGGGTCAAATAATCGAGCTATGTCCGAAATAATCGATCTTTTAGTTACAGGTGCAGTCGTCAGCGGAGGAAGATTCACCGAGTATTGGAAGGTATCTTCGTTGCGGTTCCAGGTAAGTCCCAAAATTTTTATTGTACTATCTAATTTGATTTCTAACCCTTTCTCATCTTTGTACTCTAATTCATTATTTTGCATAATATCTCTTTGTTCTAATGTTTTGTCCTTATTTTCATTTGTTCTAGTTTGATCTATTTGTTCTTTAACTTTATCTCTTTCAATTTTATCTATTCTCTTCAGTATTTCCTGACTATTGCTGTTCCACTTTTGTAGTATAAATCCACCCTTTCCTAATAATGCTACCATTTGCTGGTATATTTCTATGCCTTCTTCTACACTATTGCATCCTGTCATAAGATCATCCATGTAGAAGCAATTTAAAACTTTATCTGCAGCGAGTGGATAATTTTTACCTTCATCAACTGCGATCTGATTCAAAGTTTTGACTGCTTGATACGGCGCAGAAGCGGTTCCAAAGGTCACGGTCACAAGTTCGTAATCTTGAATCTCTTTGTCTGGACTGTCACGCCAGAGAATCCTTTGGAACATGACATCTTCTTCTGTTACTCTAATCTGGCGATACATTTTAATAATATCCGCTACAAGTCCTATCGGATGAATTCTCCATCTTAAAACCGTGTGACGTAAATCAGCCTGCAGTGACGGACCAACCATGAGCGTATCATTAAGTGACACTCCTTTGCTGTTCTTTTCAGATGCGTTGAAAACAACACGAACTTTAGTTGTGGTTTTGTCGTTCCTAATGACTGCGTGGTGTGGCAAATACACTGCTTCTTCCTTTTTACTATCATCTACTTTCACGTGCCTCATATTTCCTAACTGTAAATATTCATTTATAACTTCTGTGTACTTTTCCTTTAAATCTTTGTTCTTTACTAATCTTTTTTCTAATGCTTTAAACCTTAATTTAGCTATACCACGTGAATTTCCCGACTTGCAAGGAGGATCTTCGTCTCGGAAAGGTAACCTAACTATGTATCTGCCATTGCTATCTCTCCTAGTGGTCTCACTATAAAATTCTTCGCATTTCTTCTCCTCAGGTGTAAATATCTTTTTCTTAGTGCTAATTTCTTCAATTTCCCAGAATTTTCTTAAAATATCCTCTACCTTGCAATGCATTACATTTATTTTATTATTTGTACTAGTGCCTTCAGGACCAACAGCGCCCGACAGCACCCACCCTAATGTAGTGCTCTGTGCGATCAGTGTACCCGAAGGACTTTTCACTAAACCTTCCCTAATGATGCAGCTATAAACATCAGCACCCAACAGAATATCGATTTTGTTGGGTGTGTTGAACTCCGGATCTGCTAAACATAGGTTATTAATACCTAACCAGTCGAAAGTGTCTGAGTTAAGACTTCGCTCAGGTAAGTAAGAGGTGATCTTATTTAAAACATAAGCACTTAATAGAAACTTAAAGCTAGGATCGACACGAGATTTAATCGTTAATTTTACCATGTATTTTGTCATGGTTGACCTATTATCTCCTAATCCTGACACAAACCCTTGAATTGGGATCTTTTTCAGGCAAAGATACTGCACTGTGGCCTCTGTTATAAAACAAGCCTGCGAACCTTGATCGAGCAAGGCTCGGACCGTCTGATATTCACCCGTCTTTGACGAGGCCTTTATTAGCGCAGTGGCTAATAAAACCTGTCTGGGCTTTGCTATCCTCCCTGTAGACAAGCAAGAGACTATCTGAGTAGCACTAGTTGATGAACTAGCACTATCAGTAGTAGGTTTTGCTTCAGGGTCTTGGCCTTTATTGTCCAAATGAAGTAAGGAATGATGGCGCCTTTGGCAAACTCTGCAACTAGTATTTTTCTTGCAGTTGTAAACAGTATGGTTACTGCCTAAACAGTTGAAGCAAATTTTGTTTTTACGAACGAAATCCCGTCTAGCTTCGAGAGATTGTTTGGCAAACCCTTTACAGAAACAGAGTTTATGACCCTCTGAACAGAATTCGCATTTCATTGGCGATGACGAGTCTGTGGCTAACAATGTTTTAGGCGTATGCTTGTTACTGACCTGATGACCTGAACCCCTTTTTGGTTCTATGCACTCAAACGCGCGGAAACGTTGCTCCAAAAATACTTTAAATTGATTAAAGGTAGGAAAATCATTGCTGGAATCGCTACTACTGACACTTAATTCCCATTGCTTACGCGTTTCCGGATCTAATTTAAATGTCACTATGTGTATGATAATAACATCCCATGTACTCACATTTATGCCTAAGTTTGTTAGTGCATTTAAACAGTCACTGGTGGTGTCTGAAAGCTCCTTTAACGATGTTGCCGATTCAACCTGCATACGTTTAACACCAAATAATCGTTTCAAAATGCAGTTGGCGAGATATCTTTTATTGCTGTACCTCTTGTCTAACAGATCCCAGCACTGACTGTAATTGGCATCCGTTATTGGAGTATGTCGTATCAATTGTTCAGCTTCACCAGTTAAATGACTTTTTAAATAATGCAGCTTTTGCACATTATCTAACGAATTATTTTTATGAACCAATGATACAAACAGATCATGAAATGTCGTCCATTCCTCGTATTTGCCAGAAAACATTGGAATAGCAATCTTCGGCAGTTTGACCAGTGAATGGGCAGACTTAAATGCACTACTAGAAGAACCATCCCCATGTGGTAGTGGTTCACTTACAACTCTAATTTTATTGAGTGTTGTCTTAATTAAACTTTTATAAGTTATGTAAGTGTCCTCGGTTGTATCATAAATATCAATAACTTTTTGATCAATATCTTCTAATTTAAAATTCTGATAAAGTTTAGTATTATTATTTTTAAACGATTCCCAATCCTTTTCTAACAATTCTTGTCTAGTTTCTAAATATTCGACAGTTAATCTTTCTTTAGGACTCTTTTTAAAATTTGCTAATCCTTTGATAATTACACTTTGAAAGCCCCTTAATACGTTGATTAATCCTTCCATAATTTAAACAATTAAATTTAAAACTACGTTAAAATGTCTAATATAATTTCTAATACTTGTGACACTTGATGTAAATAACCTATAATATTTAAAATAAAAGTTCATAAAAAAACTAACGTAAACAACCCAACAAGTGTATAAAAACAATGTTTGTTCTAAAATAAAGCTAACTAATTCGAAATAAAATACAAGTCCAATTTGACCAAAATATTCTAAGTCAATTTCTCAAAATTTTACAAGTGTTTTAAACAACTTATAATCTGGCGGAAATCGGGCATGGGTTCCCCGTTCCGTCGTTTTTTAAGAAATTATTCTAAGTTCTAAGCTAACATGCACAAATAATACAAGTCTAATAAATAATAGTAAAATTTTCTAAGTCTAAAATCTACTTAAATTAATTCTACAAGTCCAAAGTTCTTCTAAAAACTTTTTAAGTTAAAATCTCTTAATAAATAAAGTCCAAAATTGCTTGTCACTAACTTCCTTTGTTTAGATAGTAAAATGTACTCACAATTTTCACTTCACTCACACAACACGATGATTTGTGGCGCACCCTGGTGGCGACACGTTGAACTTTATGGATGTGACGTCAGTCTTCTGATGTCACGTTGAACTGGGTGTGACGTCCTTCTTAAGACGACACGTTGAACTACGAGGGTGACGTACACAGTCACCTCACGATTGAACTGGATGAAAGTGGCGCCCTCTATAACGTCACTTTTCCACCGCTGCTGCTGTCCCCGTCCAGGGGCCTTACTCCCGACAGGTTCGAGTTCTGAATCAATCGAGTTCTATTCGAATTCAATGCCGATTCATACTCTTGAATCCGACACTAGCGCACGATCGTGCGGTGGTTCGAAGCGAAACTAATTTCGATCGAGAAATTCGTTAGGATCGAAAAGTTCGTACTCCACACGCCATCTGACAGTTGATTATCGAGTTGTTGGATCGAAACTAAACGTCAAATTACACGATAGCAAAGAAGCTACTTTATTCAAATCGAGTGAGGTTTTTTAGTGTTATTTACTGCTATATTTCTTCAAATTCTTTATTATTATAGCTCGCCTTGCGTTGTTTTTCAATGTTCTTGAGGAAGCAAATCGTATGGATATTCGTGCAAGAAGAAATACGCATAGGATTAGTCGTTATAACACCCGGGCTATGGAAATGGGTTCGGAAGAATTTCTGAGAAATTATTGTTGGTCGAACGAGTGTTTTGATGTGTTGATATAAGATTTAACACTATACATGAAGAAACCAACCAGACGAAGTGACATTTCAAATTATAAGTATGTTTTAACCAAACAAGTCTATACACCATTACCATTCATTCGGATAGCATAAATATTTACGTTATCTCAGCTGTGCTCTCATTTGACTTACTTTTGCCCATGACTAAGTCTTTTGTTGCGCCACTCAAGGAATTTAATAAAATTATGACCTCTGACCCATTGTTGTTTTGTCTGTTGGCGAGCTTGTGCAGAACGTATAAGCCGTTTGGCAATGCCGGGATTTTCTTCTAAAAATTGCACCAACTTCTCCATTTGTACATATGATGGAAAAGACATAATCAAGTCACACAGGTTTCTAAAAGTACATAAACTTTTATCACAAACTTATAAACGTATACGCACGCTAAAATTTACCAAACATTAAAACACTCTCGTACCAAAGTTAATAAATAATAATAGCTTTCATTAATAATATGAATTGAAACTAAATAAACTCATACAGCAGCAGACACACAAACTTTTGAAAAACCAGCGCTCTTCGCATACGATTTGACATTTGACAGCTCGTGGCACAGACTAACTAAATACAAGTTGTATTTCGGTTACACTTTATTCCCAAAAATAATAATAAATCTTATGTTTTTTCATAAGTTTTTGTTTGTTATGTGTAAATAAAGCACTAGGGTATCGTTTTTTCAGTGGGAAAGTGATAGAGAAGTAAAAACATTCAACTACTAACCAAGGACAATAGCACTTGACGGTGACGTAATCCGCCGGATATGCCTAACGACGCTGATAACATTCGAACTTCGAGTCGATCTTGGTTTACGATTCGAATTGGTTCGGGAGTAAGGTTTTAAATCGAGTTCGGATCAGAATCGAGTTCGAATCGAAAACGAAATCAAAATCGAAACGTTTTCGGGAGTAAGGCCCCAGTACACTGGACGAAGCTACCGCTGCCGATGCGGGGAACCGTATACAACCTCAGCGATCCACTGGTTGTACCACGGGTGAACTCAAAAAACCGAAATTATCCGGGTCGTAGGACCAATGTTAAATACCAAACACCGGAAATGGCACTCGGTACTTAGATTTGTGATCTTATGTGTATACGAGTAGGGTTGGGGTTTAAATGAAACAACCAAACTGTATACTGATCTAAGATGGTTCTATATTTAATAAAGTTTGCAAGACCCTAGCCAAATTGTGGTAACGAAACCATAGCGACTTCTAATTTGACGCCAACGCCATCTAGTTACGTCGTTTACAACTTTGGACAAAAATAATTATGTTGACCTGATGAGCGGCTTGATCATGCATGATCATTAACACTGTTTGTCTGAACAGCAGTAACAGCAGAATCTAAATCACTTTGTGTCCATGAGGCACGCTTTTTCTTTGCAGTTGACATATTTTTTAACCTAAAACAATGAACTTATTAATTATATATTTTAGTTTTGCACAAAAAGTACATAGGTAATTTATTATTATATTTTAAACTTCATATAAACAATAAATTTCATTTCGCGGATCAATCAATTCATTTTCATAATGTGCAAATAAAGTCCTTTTATGACAAGCTCACGAGATGGTTAAAAGCGCCTATGGTAGCATTTGATATGGGTAATAACGCCTAGGCGCAATTACCGTCGAGGACACTTCTAATAAGTTTTAAAATATAATGGAAAATCGACTGCTTAATACTATTGAAAAACTGGTTATGAACGGTAGATGAATCATACTAACAAATAAGCCTTATAGTTTACAACTAAACTTACAAATTTAATTAAAACTTACTGCGAATTTCCCGCTCTCAGTTGTTAAAAGCGGCACTGTGACTACTTACCACGTATGTCAGTCCACTACTAGCTCGCGGAGTGGGGAGCGCCGCGGGTGCGACTCGGGGCTGTTTCGGGATGTATGAACCTTGATGCCTAGGCACTAAGTTTGATTTTATCTATTATGTAACCTGAGTTTTTAAACATAGGCGTAATTAGCCTCTAGGCGTAATTCGACAGACCTACCTTACTACCGAACTGAACCACCGGTGATACTAGCGATAGTAACTGCGATGTCCAACTGGTTGTACTACGGAGAAGTAAATTTACCCATGGTTCAAGTGGTTGTTCTATGGGGAAATATCTTGGTAAACTGCACTCGAAAACACGGTGTTCGCACTGGCACTCGCCGGCCGCTGCCGCGGCACCGCTCGCTTCGCTTGCTCGGCTCGTGCGGTATATTATGTGGTCACAGTTCTAACTTAATTCGGCTTATGAATCTTTTCAGGAATTGTTTTTATTGTTTTATAGGTTATGTTTCCCTAAAGTTTGAATTAAAATGACAAACAAATGTAAGAAAATCAACTGGATAACTAAAGGCCTAAGAATTAGTAGTAAACGTAAACGCTCACTGCGTTTTATATATTATAGGAATAAGTCAGACCGCAACAAGATGATATATAAAAAATACATTAAATTACTAAGATGTTGTATCACTAGTTCTATTAAAGCATCAAATGACAACATACTAAGGTCTTCAAAAAATAAAAGTAAAGCGGCTTGGACACTTATAAAGCAAGAATCAGAATGTATGAATAAATTATCATTGATAACGAATTTAAACATAGATAATACAATGATAGACAACCCAAAAAAAATTGCGAACTCGTTTAATAACTATTGGATAGACTTAACAAATGAACAGAACGATAATGTAAGGGATACATGCACAACTAACACGTGCGATAGTCTGTTCCTTCGGCCAAACGGTTACAGTGACATACAGAAATTTATAATTTCCCTAAACAACACAGGAGCGGTCGGATATGATGAGATTTCGACTAAAATTTTGAAGGCTTGCTCACTGGAAATAACTCCTGTGTTGACACACTTAATAAATTTGTCTTTCTCAGAAGGCTGCTTCCCAGAGTTATTGAAGTTTGCGGTTGTTAAACCTCTTCATAAAAAAGGCGATAGCTCGAAAGCAGATAATTACAGACCTATTAGTCTCATACCAATAATATCTAAAGATTTTGAAAAAGCTATGCAACACCGTCTTTTAGAATTTATTGGTAAACATCAGATTCTTAAGAAAGAACAATATGGGTTTCAAAAAAGGAAATCAACCACTCTTGCATGCTTCAATCTTGTAAAAAATATAATTGATGAAGTAGACATAGGTAACCGGGTATCTGTTATCTTCTTCGATATGTCAAAAGCTTTTGACTTTGTGTCTCATGGATTGTTACTTTCGAAGTTAGAACGATATGGTATTCGAGGTCCGGCCCTTAGTTGGATTGAAACCTACCTACTGGGTAGAAAGCAGTGTGTTGAAATTCCAAGTATGACTGAGAATAAAGAACTGGAGGGAATTAGGTCTCTTTCAAGATTCAACAACTCGGGTGTACCACAAGGGAGCGTTTTGGGACCCCCTTTGTTTTTATTATATATTAACGATCTTCCTGAACACACACCTAATCCATGCACATTATTTGCGGATGACATTTCGATTATTTTGACATCACCAATTAATACTGACATAAATAATTACAGAATTGACATTAATAATACAATTGAATCAACAATTTCTTGGTTAAGATTGAATAATTTGCATGTAAATTTAAGTAAAACAAAAATAGTTCAATTTAAGACATATGGTCGTAAGCGAGAGAAACTTAACATTAATTATAATGGACAACCTCTATTAGAGGCAGAGGAAACAACTTTTCTAGGAGTTGCATTGGACGGCTACTTCTCCTGGAAACCACACGTAGAAAAAGTATGCAACAAATTAAACAAATTCGTTTATGTTCTCTACACACTGCGAAAGACCTCGTCGCAGGATACGATGTTGACTGCGTATCACGGCTGCGTTGCATCGACTCTACAATACGGCCTTATACTATGGGGTAACTCAACAGACGTAGATAAAGCCCTTAGGGTACAAAAAAAAATGCATTCGAGCTATTATTGGCATTCCACCATGGGAATCTTGTAAACCCTTGTTTCTTAAATTAAAACTCCTGACATTACCCAGTATGTATATTTTAGAATGTGCAAAATTTGTCCGATGGCACCTTGACCTGTTTGAAAAGGCTCAAGACCGTTGCCCTCGAAAAGTAAGAGATCCAGATAGAATAGTTCTGCCTAGGGCTCCAAGGACTTCTCTGTATAAAAAGAACTGTTATCATATGTGTGGACTTATCTATAACAAAATACCAAAGAACTTTAAAGAGTTACCTAATAATTTATTTTTTATAAAGTTAAAATCATGGTTATTGGAAAAACGATTTTATTCTATAAATGAATTTATTAACAATGTTAATAATCTATGTTAAATTAATGTAATGATTATATTAATAAGGAATGTATTGTAAAATTAATTAATAATAGAAACAATTAAAGCATGCCATTGGATATAAATATAATACTCTAGCATTAAATACATTGTAATGTTTTGCATGTCAAATGTCTGACTTGGTATTAGGAACTTATTACTGACTATATGTAAGACCAACACTATACCAATACTTATTGCAAATAAATGATTTGATTTGATTTGATTTAACCTAACCTACCATTTAGCCATAGAACAACTAGTTTTGTTATTTTATATTATTAATTTGCTGTGCAGTCAGTATTTATGCAATGTATGTAGTATTTTTGTACAAAAATAAATTTAACTGTATTGCATTATGAGGAAAAAGTAATGTTATATTGATGTATAATTTCGAATTATCTGCAGTTTGAGTTTTGTTAAACATTTAGTTTATTTATAGTGAAGTAAGTTATTTGATGTAAAAAAGAATATAAATGATGAGTATGTATTGATAGGCGATTATTTATTTGATGTGCAATTTATAATATCCCATTTTATTGGTGTGACATATATTTTATTCTTATTAGGGGTAGTTTCTTATCGCACTCGTTATTTTTTTAGAAGCTTTATTTACCATTTCGTGTTCTGCATTAATGTCCTTTAGCGACTTTTTTAATTCTATATTTTCAAGTGATAACTTGTCAATCTCTTCGTGTTTTTAAGTTTTGTAATTTCGTTTTTTAACTCAAGAATTTGTGAATAGTTCCCATCGTCGGATATGTTTGGTAGACTATTACTGGTGCCATCTAGCGTGTTATTGTTGAACCTTCATTAATTGTAGTATCCCACAATGATCGAGTTTTAGTTTGAGTCATAGTTTGGGATGTCTTTCGATTTCAGAACGTGATATTCTCTGAGAATTCCTTCATTATAAATGGAAAAAGTGCTATGTAGATCTGGGGTTTGAACCCGCGGCCATTGAGCGTATTTTGCAACTCAAAAACTTGTAATGTTATTGTTTTTTTTTTATATTCTATAATTTATTATATTATGAATGAGTTAGTTTTATAGTTTTAATTAACGTGATTTTATTTATTTATGATTTCAAAAACAATGTGAAGTGTACCTAAAAATTTAATTGAATTGAATATAAATGATATAACCACCGTTAACTCCTCAAATCAGCTCCAAATCCACCAAAAACTCAATAAATCCGTATTTTTTCACAATTTCGTTTGACATCCGGGTGTGAAACGGACTCGCTCTCATCTTGCTATAAATTGGCACCATCGTCCCATCGTCCCTTTGTACAACTAATTCGGTATCGATACTACTTGGTAGCTCGTTATGTCGATGTTGGAACTGGGTTATATACTTTTTTAAAGCTTTTGTATAATTTTACGGTTCACGACAGAAATAATACTGGCAACAGATGTAGACTCTTTTTATTAGTTTTGTTATTTTTATAACTGCAAATTATAGGGAGTAAGATTACTGCATTGGGATAATTATACAATCCGTATTGAAATGGTTTTTTAGTGGTATGAAGAACAGGGTGTAAAGTTTACTCATCCACCATAGAATAGGGAGGATCCTCCGACCAGACGGGTGTTGTGTCTGGCGGGCAACTGCCCAACGGTTTGAAGTTGAAATCTTATATATATGTCGATCGCTCGGTAAACTCTAATTGCGCGATGCAAGATTTGTGTGACGTCATGTCTATGATGCGTAGTTCGTATGTGGCGGTGTAACCGCTACATCACTCTCCTCCGGAGACCGGAGGTCGATAGTGGGCTGAATCTGGCGATGCTTCACACAGTGCTAGCTGTGGTTCCAGTGAGTCGGAACCGGGTGCCACATAGTTCGCGGTGAGTCGGAACTGTCTGTGGTGATTCCCCAGTGAGTCGGGGTGGCGCTGCGTCATGATCCAGTGAGTTGGATGTGGTACAGCGCCGGGTTGTGGCTGACTGCTGGCGTCGACCAGGAGAGGGTAGAATGGGCTCTGCTTGTGAGACCGGCCGGAAGTGCAGGTGCTGTGCCAAGGTTGCTGATGAGGCTGAGGGTGATGACCAGGAATGCGCGTTCGCTGCATGCTGGTGGTCAGGATACCCGTTGAAGCCGTGGGTGCTGGCTGTGTGACTCGCCTCACGAAAGCTTGCGGGAGTGATGATGATGAAATCTGGACTGGCTGTTAGTTTTTTGGTCGCAAGGGCTACTGACTTAACCTAGTGTGTGGTCCTGGGTTTGTTTTCCGGGTGAATAATACTTTTATTGGGTTTTTTTCAAGAGTACATTCTCAGAGGCAGCCATTTTTTTTTTTTTTGGTTGGTAAATTATCAAATATCTTCTCCCGCTCTGGGTGGAGCGGGAGGGCGTGTCAGACTCTTACTGACTAAAACCCACCCGTGTTCCTTCGGTTGCCCTGTTGCCGGGGGCCACGATGTCCCTTTCGCCTATATTCGCAGCCCCGGCAGGCTCGCAGCCCCGGCAGGCCTCAGTAGCAGCCTGGAGTGTGGGTTTGTGCCGGGTTAACGTCAATAAGCTCGCCTCTCGACATTGAGTTACTAGCGAATCGTGGTTGTTCTGCCTATTTTTAACCGACTTCCAAAAAGGAGGAGGTTATATGTTCGACGCGTATGTTTGTTTTTTTTTTTATTTTTTTTTTTTTTTATTTTTTTTTTTTTTATGTATGTCCACCGATTTCTCTGTCATTTGTGGACCGATTTTGAAAATTCTTTTTTTGTTTGAAAGGGTATGCTCCCAAATTGGTCCCATATAAATTTTATTAACTTTGCTTGGGTAGTTTTTGAGTTAGCTACAAAATACGTATTTTTTTCCCACTTAGTATGTAGATGATATGATAAGTTCCTGTCACTGGTAGCAGGTAGTGGTATTCGAATGTGTGTGGGGTAGGTACCACAACTAAAAAGTGAAAAATAAAAACTTTTTACAAAAAAAAAACAACCGACTTCCAAAAAAAAACACTACAAAGTGAAAAATAACTTTAATTTCGGAAGTCGGTGGCAAAAAACGAAAACACAAAACCCAAGACACCGACTTCCGAAATTAAAGTTATTTTTCACTTTGTAGTGTTTTTTTTTGGAAGTCGGTTGTTTTTTTTTTGTAAAAAGTTTTTATTTCCAGAAATGTAGGCGTGATGCTATGTGTATTCAAAAAGACCTAAAATTTTTCATTTCTCATACTCGGAATACTAGTTTTATTTTATCCGAGGGTGGAAGACGCTGCTCCCCATATTTGGGCGGGATTAAAAAAAAATAGAACTAAAGCTTAGGTAGTCAGTCGGCTACGATTTTTTGTTTACATAATTAAGAAAAATATCGATTGTAATTTAAATTGCTTCGGTCTTGTGAGTGTATAAACAGCCAGTGTGAATTAAAAAAAATACCTATAAGTGGGATGGTCCGCGGCGGTGACCTGGTGTGTTCCATTTTTTAAATTTTAATTAGGTACAGTCAGCGTCAAATAGTTAGTGACACTCAGGGTATTCAAATAAATAGACGCAACCAAAAAGTCAATAATATCGGTACAAACTAATTTGTCTTATTGTTGTCAACAATATAGTCGCTCAAAAGGTCGAGACGTTTAAAACGTCATATAGATCGGTTCAGTCAAACCGCCATAAATATGGTTACAGTCATCCCGCCAATGGTATCCAAGCATTAAAAGTATTCAAAAATATGGAACACATTAGAAAAATAAACTTTACGGCTTTATTTATTAAATATTATTTCTCACGTCAACATTTCACAAAATCAAATGGATAGAAACTTCTGCTGTCCTTTTCATTTTAAGCATGACGTCTATGACGCAATTTCTATGTAGCGGTGCACACATTCAGTTCGCTCGTACGGTTTTGTCTCCAGAAGTCCAGTTAGCCATCGTGCGGTGCGGAAGAACGTGGTGCTGATTATGGAACTTACGTCATGATGACTTAAAGGATAGAATTGACTTTGTACAATCTCTGCATATACCCAATAGCATCGCTTTCTTTTCTTTCATTCTTTTGACAAAAGAATTGCTACCTAATAGAAATTCGTCATCTCCATTCTTTTTTAAAATATTTTAAATTTCATAAGCGTTCTTCGATACAATCGCCACAGGCTCTGGCAGAGCGTAGAAACCGAATACAATCAATCGCCTGTATGCGGCACTCGTCCGATCGGGTTTCCGAATTGGAGAATCGGATCAGGTACCTGACATGTGCGGCTACCCTTACATGCTAGTTTATTTTTCTAATTTTTTCCATATTTTTGAACACTTCTAATGCTTGGATACCATTGGTGGGATGACTGTAACCATATTTATGGCGGTTTGACTGAACCGATCTATATGACATTTTAAACGTCTCGACCTTTTGAGCAAATACATTGTTGACAACAATAAGGAAACTTTGTTTGTACCGATATTATTGACTTTTTGGTTGCGTCTATTTATTTGAATACCCTGAATGTCACTAACTATTTGACGCTGACTGTACTACACATGTTATTATTATCAATAATAAATATTCGGATCAGGTACCTGACATGTGCGGCTACCCTTACATGCTAGTTTATTTTTCTAATTTTTTCCATATTTTTGAACACTTCTAATGCTTGGATACCATTGGTGGGATGACTGTAACCATATTTATGGCGGTTTGACTGAACCGATCTATATGACATTTTAAACGTCTCGACCTTTTGAGCAAATACATTGTTGACAACAATAAGGAAACTTTGTTTGTACCGATATTATTGACTTTTTGGTTGCGTCTATTTATTTGAATACCCTGAATGTCACTAACTATTTGACGCTGACTGTACTACACATGTTATTATTATCAATAATAAATATTTTAGAAAAACTACTATTTTTTACTTTCCTTTTATTCAAAATGAAAATGTGTTAAAGAAGGGTGAAAGTCATCAATTTCTTTCGACCCTTGTATAACAATCTACTACACTATATTTCATCTAGGTACCGCCCACTAGCTACCGTCTGCATGTACAGGTTGGTACAGCTGGTCTCACGAATATCAATGCGCTATAAAACTATCTATCTCCATTCTGTTTTAAGGTCTTTACCTAAAGCCAGCACATACCTACTTATCTTTTACGCTCTCGTATTTTACGAGCTAAGTAGAGTACTGAACGGAAGCTGATATCACGTGTCGACAGGTACTCGGGAAGTTCCGTAAAAGAGCTCGGCAATAAATAAAAATTAGAAGAAAATGTGTCGTGATGGTTTGGAAGTTAAGGGATCGGCTTCTTGAAAGTAAGGTTGCAGGTTCGAATTCAGTAAGTATTGGTGTGGTTTTTAAATGTTCGGTGTACGTTAGCAAAATTGTACTTTCAGCATAAACAAGCGAATATAACACATAACATAACATCACGCCTTGTTCCCCGAAGGGCTGGGCAGAGGTGTCCCTGTAGCAGGTACACCCACATTTCGCCAGTTATGTTTAAGTCCCATGTAATAGGGGGCGAGCCTATTGCCATCGACCGGGCACAAATTCAGACTCCAGGGTACTACTGAGGTCCGAGGCCATGGGTTTCTATGGTCCTCGTAGTGCGCCACCGTCGGGTTCCCAGGTGATGGCGGGAGGGGTTCACATCGGCGTCGAGTCTACGATGAAGTATCTGGAACTCGTCCTCGACAGCCGGTGGAACTTCGTGGAGCATTTTCGACGTTTGGCTCCCAGACTAGACCGGGCCAGGGCTGCCTTGAAGCGGCTCCTGCCCAATCTGGGAAGTCCAAACGCCTCCTGCCGGAGGCTCTACGCGGGGGTCGTGCGGTCCATGGCCCTTTACGGGGCGCCGGTGTGGGCGCCTTCATTGAGGCGGCAGCCAGCCCGCCGGCTGAACGCGTCCCAAAGGGTCATGGCTATCCGGCTGGCCCGAGGATACCGCACGGTCTCCTGCGAGGCGGCGAGCCTCCTTGCCGGAGTACCGCCATGGGATCTGGAGGCAAAGGTCCTCGCGCACATTTGGGAGTGGCGCGAGGAGGCGAAACGCCGGGGCTTAACTCCGATGCCGCAAGAAGTCGCGGCACAGCGGACAGAGCTCCGGCGGGATCTCATGGCTGAATGGAGAGTGCGATTGTCGCAACCCAGCGCTGGGCACGCCACAATTGCGGCGATAAGACCCCTCTTTGAGGAGTGGCGAGAGAGGCGCCACGGCGTCCTCACCTTCCGCCTGACGCAGGTCCTCACCGGACACGGCTGTTTCGGGAGTTACCTGTTCAGGATTAAGCGGGAGGATACGCCCGGGTGTCGTCACTGTGTGGATCGCCCGGAGGACACGGTGGAGCATACGGTGGAGGTCTGCCCGGCTTGGGCAGGGCATCGCCGTGTCCTCGTGGAGGCGATCGGCGGCGGTGATCTCTCGCGTCCGGCCCTGATTCGGGCCATGCTTCGGAGCGAGAGGAAATGGGAGGCCGTCACCTCCTTCTGCGAAGCAGTGATGCTCGCAAAGGAGGAGGCGGAGCGCGTGAGGGAGAGGCAAATTTCGCGCCCTCGCGCCCCTAACCGCCGCAGGAGGAGACGCCCTGGGCGTCGGGAATCACAAGAAGATTTCCGGCCACCGTAGGCGCGGGCTTGCGGACGGTGAGCAATGGGTAGCTCGCCGTCCGATAAGGACCAAGCCCGGGTCGACGGCGCGTTGTGTTCCACGCGCGCGCCTCAAAGAGATGTCAGCAGAATTGACGGGGTCCGCTAGGGCCAATGCCTGCCGGGGCTGCGAATATGGGCCGATAGGGATATCGTGGCCCCCCGGCAACATGGCAACTGAAGGAACACGGGTGGGTTTTAGTCAGTAAGAGTCTGACACGCCCTCTCGCTCCACCCAGAGCGGGAGAAGTTATTTGATAATTCCCCACCCAAAAAAAAAAAAAGTGTACTACTGAGAATTTGCAAGCGAATATCTACCTTATAAAAGATTAATCAATAGGTACCTACTAAAAATTATTTCAAGAAATAATTAATTTGCATAGCATACAAGTCTGTAAAATCACCTTATTACTAGTGTCCAAGTTACAAAAAGTGTTAAGATAAAAACTTTTTGCAAAAAAAAAAACTACCGACTTCCAAAAAAAACACTACAAAGTGAAAAATAACTTTAATTTCGGAAGTCGGTGTCTTGGGTTTTGTGTTTTCGTTTTTTGCCACCGACTTCCGAAATTAAAGTTATTTTTCACTTTGTAGTGTTTTTTTTGGAAGTCGGTAGTTTTTTTTTTGTAAAAAGTTTTTATTTTTCACTTTTTCGTTGTGGTACCTACCCCACACTCATTCGAATACCACTACCTACTACCAGTGTCAGGAAGTTATCATATCATCTACATACTAAGTGGGAAAAAAAATACGTATTTTGTAGCTAACTCAAAAACTACCCAAGCAAAGTTAATAAAATTTATATGGGACCAATTTGGGAGCATACCCTTTCAAACAAAAAAAGAATTTTTAAAATCGGTCCACAAATCTCTGAGAAATCGGTGGACATACATAAAAAAAAAAAAAAAACAAACAAACATACGCTTCGAACAAATAACCTCCTCCTTTTTGGAAGTCGGTTAATAAAACAGTGTAAAACATAAAATTTAAAACACATTGTGTTACTTTTCAGTTTGAGGTTTTCGTTACAAACTCTCTACTTAGCGTTGAAAACTCGGAGCTATCCTTTGTTATACTTAATTAAAATCACCATATTAAGGTGTTCAAACTATTTCGTGAGAGGACGCCATCTTTCCTGCCGTTTAATTTCCATTACAATGACAATTAAACTTTTGTCATTTAAGTTTGCAACGTTCCCCCCACTTGTGGAAATTAACTCCTTTGAATTAGTAATCGTTGTGAAACGTTTTCGAAGAAAATGTTCTTTTTTTCCTGTTTCAGTTCTGGATTTTTCCTGGACTTTTTATTGGTATTTCGAGAAGTGTTCGAGTGTTCATTAAGTGCTGAAACAACCTCTCATTGAACAAGGATTTTATGAATCTAGGTTGTAGTTTTAAAACCCGGTAAGTGTCAGTACCTATGACTTTGTAGCGACCCTAGCGATGCGATATGCTGAATTGCATTTTTGATATTTTAACGGAGCGCTAGCGGGCAGCTCGCCAGTCGCTTGCATGCCCTGCCACGTCATATATCCCTGTAATAATTGTCAATATTAAAAAAATAGTATTTTCAGTACGCGTATTCTTTACATCTTTATGCTTGAATAAAGATGTAAAGAATACGCGTACTGAAAATACTATTTTTTTAATATTGACAATTATATATACAATTATATCTTTTTATACTGTAAGGTGGCGCTCGAGACCCGTCATGAAGTTGACAACTGCGAAGATAGCAACGCGCGGGCGGTTCGCCTAGCTGGCATGTTGCACCGAGGCTTGCGTTCTCTTTTCTGGCGGACACCGACGGCTTAGCACCTACCTAACATTTTCTTGTACTGCTTAAGTGTATTTTTAATTAAATATTTTATATTTACTTTACCTTGTTTTTCTGAGCTCTTACAATACATAACACGCACAATAACTTTATCGAAGTCAAAAGATAGGTATCTTACTTATGCGGTCGCGGGAAAGTCCGAAAGGGATACCGTGGCCCCTAGCAACATACAGGCAACTGAAGAAACATGGGTGGGTTTTAGTCAGTAAGAGAGAAGTTATTAGATAATTACTAAACCAAAAAAACCGGCCAAGTGCGTGTCGGACTACGCACAATGAAGGGTTCCGTAGTTGAGATGAATTTATTTATCCCAGGAACAAACTTAACATTGTAGTTGAAAACAACATTCCAACTGCAAATCGTCGCTCGGCATCCAATACCGCGAATGTGACATTTTTGAATTTTTTTTTAATTGCAGTGTCACTTATTTGAACGTGTAGAATGAAATAAAACAAAAATCAGATTTTCGTAAAAAAATTCATATTCGCGGTATTAAAATAATAATAATACCTTTAAACTTTCTTTCTTTCTTTACTTCTCAATTCTTGTATATACCTATGTATATATAATCTGAATCTCGGAAACGGCTCCAAGAAATTTTATTAAATTTAGTATGCAGGGGGTTTCAGGAGCGATAAATCGATCTAGCTAGGTTTCATTTTTAGAAAACGTCGTTCAAAAAAAAAATATCATCCAGATATTTTTCTTTATTCAAGTAACAAGGACTCATTGCGTTAGTAAACTTATGAACTATGTTAACTTATTTTACGAGGTCACTTAAAAAGTTTTGCGACTAACAGTTTTTGTCTATAGAATACTGGCTGGTTTTGATGTCAATTAAAACGATGACTACTTATTACAAAAAAACATAACATTCCAAATTCGAAATTCCCTCCACATTTTTTTACGAGCAAAATCAATTAGTCTGTTTTACTGAAAACTGGATTTATGACGAGAACATTTTCGCACGATGATTTTGTACGATTTCAAATGTCGACTAAAATCAGAAGAATCGTTTGAAAGACTTCGAATGGTGTTCATAGAAAAAAGCCCTTCTAAAGCAACTGTTTTTCGCTGGTTCAACGAATTTATGGGTGGTCTAGTAATTTTGGCAGACAAAGAAAGAAGTGGCCGCCCTATGACGGTTGTTACATAACAAAAAGTGCTGGCTGTGAAAAAATTAATTCAAAAGAATAGGCGAATTACATATGAAGAGGTTCAGCATACACCGTGAAATTTGAATCACAGTTTTGCTAGAACAAACGTTGTTCAGACTATGGTCTACTACCATTCTACAGCATCCAATAAAAAAAAAAACATAATTAGTTTTGAAAAAACACAAAAAAAGCACAGTTTAAAATGTCAAGATATATAGATGTATACTGCCGATTGGATTGGATCAGGAAGTGTGCATGAAATTCTACACAGGCATCTTCGGTTATGAAAGATAGTTTCACGCTGGTACCGTAAAATCTAACGCAGGGTCAGAAGGAGGTTCGGGTAGAATGGTGCCGAGACATGATAGCAAAATTGGTAGCAGGCTCGTCTCGGCGCGTTTAAGATATAATTACGGGTGTTGAATCTTGGATTTTTCAATATGATCCAGAAATGAAGCGTCAGTCGACCGTGTGGTTGTTGAACCAAAATGAACCAACGCCTACCAAAGTGAAGCGAGCCAGAAGTGCAGGCAAAATGTTGACCGCAAGTTTTTTTTTTTTTCTACCAGGGTATCTGGAGTCAGTACCCTGACGAGATCAAAGAAGCATCAATGCTGAATGGTATGTTACCAAATGTTTGCCAGAAGTTTTTACTACTGCAAGCAGCAAGCGACCGAACACTGGCCTCCGTGGGCTACTGCTTCACCACGACAACGCGCTGGCTCACTCGGCGCTCAAAACAATGGACTTTCTGGACAGCACACCGGTCAAATTTATAGGTCATCCTCCTTACAGTCCCGATTTGGCTCCGTGCGACTTTTTCTTGGTCCCCAAAATAAAAAATCAACTCAAAGGAAAACAGTTTTCATCACCTGAAGATGCACTGGGTGCAATTGAGAAGGAGATTGGAGAGGTGTCTGATGCGGACTGGAAAATGTGTTATGAAAATTTGTTTAGACGTATAAAACTGTGTATAGACGCCAATGGAGAGTTCTTTCAAAAGATATAATAAAAAAAAATTATAACCTGTAGTATATTTTTTCTAGTATCACAAAACTTTCTGAGTGCCCCACGTAATCTAGTTTAAATTTATTTCACCCCATGGGAGATGGCACTGCAGTGATTGATGTACATGCAATCCAGACTGCTAGCGATATTGTTGGAGCTGGCCCGTACTCTGCGTACCAGGGATGCACACCTCATTCGCATCGTTACGTAAAAGCAATTAATATGTGCGTCCGCGAATATTCCCGATGCGCTCACCCCGCATTCCAACCTGTATGGCTTGGAAAAAGTTCCAGCCCATCGTACACTATTGATCTGGTTACCATACCACTATTTAAAGATGTTTGCTCCGTTGACAACCTATCCTTCTCCATCTTTCTCCACAATACATCATAAGCAACCAGATCAGAAACCTTGAATAAATCGATGAACCTAGCATTAATCGGCGTCCCACGCTGTGTATATTAAGTATGTGATAGTATGCTTAAGGCACAACACTGCACTTTTTGTTGACAAACCAGGCCGAAACCCGAATTGGTTGTCATGAACATTTACAGTTTTATTTATTTGTGTATTAAGCAGACGGTCAAACACTTTTGATATTTTGATATTATAGTAGCTAGAGAGATGGGCCTTTTGGATGCCGAGCGACGAAATGTAAGTTTTTACGCACAATATTGAGAGATTTACCATGTTATTTTAAGACTTCTTATAGGTTTTCCTGTAATCTGTGAGTAAAGAACCATACCATGAATTTTTTTCAAAATTTTTGGTCCAGTAGTTTCGGAGATAAGGGGGGGGGGGAATGGTCAATTTTCATTGAATTTATTAAATATCTTTAAAAGTTTTTATTTTAAAATTATATGAAAAATATATTTAAGATCCTCGCAACAAGCCCTTTCATTTGATATGTCACACGGTACTGTTAGCAAAACTTTTTTTTTTAATTTTCTTGTTTGCGCCCCAAAAATCAACAAAAATCAAAATCAAAATATTTTATTTCACATAAACCTACATGGGCACTTATGAAACGTCAGAAGCTAGGTGCACGGTTCCAATTGGTCGTTTCCTATGGAGAAGAGCCGGCAAGAAACTACACGGTTACTCTTTTAAAAAATAATTGGCTTTTACAATACTTTCAAATAACAGTGTTTCTAGGTATGGGAGGACAGTGTAGGTCTTTCAATAAGTACCAAGTAATTAACAAAATAGAAAATGGTCAACAGGTCTACAATCCACTAAGCCTACAGCGTTCTCACATTCACAAAATATGTAGAAAAGAATCTATACAAAAAAATTAATTAATTAAAAAACGTAAAAAACCTATTTTAAATAAAACTCAATTATATGATTGCTATTACAACTGTAATCAATCTGAATAATTATCATGTCCACAAAAGCCACAAAAAAAAAAAAAAGTATATAATGTCAAATAATAGAATAGTAAATATGTCAAGGGCGAATGTAAAAATAAATAAAAATAAAGATTTAAATAAACATGGTAATTTGGGAGCAGTTAATAGACTCTTACTTATTTATGCCGTTAATGAGGTACCAGGGAAGCCACATGTGCAGAAGGAATTATTGCCAAATTTCCTTGTCTTCAACCCAAAAGTGACACCTATATTCAAAATTAAATTATTTACGTTACACATTCGTGTTTGGGTCACAGAAATACATATGTGTACCAAATTTCAACTTAATCGGTCCATTCGATTCGGAGTAAATTGGCTGTGACTGACGGACAGACAGACAGACAGACAGACAGACACACGAGTGATCCTATAAGGGTTCCGTTTTTCCCTTTTGAGGTACGGAACCCTAAAAATAATAAAAAATGGCAGTGGCACTCCGGGAGTGCCAACAGAAGTGCAAACTTGAACAAGATCGCCTTGGTGGAAGAAAAATACTTGTATAGAACATTGGTACGTAACCTTACCTAAAGAGCACAATCGCGTTTACAAAAAAAATACTTCCAAAACTTTTAAAGTAAAAGTACTTGCATAGAATATTGATCCGTAACGTAATATAAATAAAGAGCTTAATTGCGTTTACAATAATGAAGGTCGGTAACGGTGTCGCGAGTTCAATTGTTTTTTCCCATCTCAAAAATGCCCAACGCGCCTAAATAAGTTTTGACTTCAAAAAAGTTATCTTACTTATATTCGTTTGCCTGACTTACGATGGTGAAATAACTCTAAACTTCGACTTAATATTATGAAGAAACACGTAGTGAGCAAGAGTAAAAATCTCGCCGTGTAAACTAAGGCGAATTGAGCTTGAAGTGACCTGTCAATAATGTCAATCCCTAGCGTCAGATATAATGACAGCTCACTTCACCTTAGTTTCCACGGTCAGATTTTTGACGTTAAAATCTTTCCTCTCGCTTTCCTGCAATCTGTGGGAATGATTTCGTAAAAAAGGACGGAAGTATGTAACAGAAAGCCGGGGAAGCGCGCTATTGGATTTGACCAATGAGCGCGCGGTGCTAGAGTTGGCCGTCAGAAACGACATTGACGAGACCCCGCCCCTTTAATGTTGCTTATTACCATGGTGAAATGTCAGATGTTACACATCATTATGTGAATACTGTAAGACTCGCTTGTTCTTTCCAGAATATAATAGATTTTACCCAACAATAACAAATGACAGGCTGATAGTTATTATAAAACGTCCCTTGTTTAGCCCAAAACCAACACAATTTCTAAATAATTTAAAATTTAAATACGTTACCTTCACCTTTGCCAACGCAGCGGTTTCGCCCCAATATTTTAAACCGATAAAACTAATTTGAGCGCGGTAATTAACAGGCAGGGCAAACAGCTTATCATAACTCAGTTATAAATAATTCGACAAACAATCAATATAATCCGCGCCCAATTTACTTACAGTATTCGGTTAATTATAAATGTGGTATCCATAGTTTTTGGGTAAATAAGGACAGAAGTGAACTAACTTTATTTCTAAGTTATCAACTCGTCAAGTCATGTGGGACGTGCGGTAGACATGTGGCCATAGTAAATGTATATATGTATCACTGCTTCGGCGCCATAATCTCGTTTTCGGCGAGGCACTGTGGATCTAAAACAGGCTCTCGAAGACAGGAGCTTAAATTTCAGAGCTTGAGTTTTTTAAATATATCATAGGATACAACCTGGTAGGTAAAAAGGCAACTTTTTTTTTGCAAAAAAAAAATCTCCGAGCTAATGCTTATATCTCCGGAACGGAGAGAATAGCTATAATATCCTTGAACACGGTGATGTAACTATTTGTTTATGATTTTTTAACATAATTCAAATAACGAAATATTGTGCGGCTTTTTTTGAAAAAAATCGCTCTAAATCTGAAAAATCGAGTATGTCAAAAAATCATAAATAAATAGTTACATCACCGTGTGCAAGGATATTATGGCTATTCTCTCCATTCCGGAGATTTAAGCATTAGCTCCACGCATTTTTTTGCAAAAACAAAAAAATTGCCACTATGCCTACTAACTTGTGTCCTGTGATATATTTATGCATATTATTGACTATTAGAAGCTATTTCAAGCAAAAACCGACTGTTTAAAATTTCAGCTCCTATGTCTTCGAGAGCCTTTTTTCGATCCTCTGTGCGACTTGCAACTATAGGCGTATTTAAAGCACAAAGTTGTTAGGGTTGAATTTACCAAGGAAGTTATATTTTCAATTTCATTCCACATCATACAAGTTAACCCATCACATATATACTTAAATAAAAACTTTCCAAGTTAATCTTACCCAAATTGACTGACAGTGATGGAAAACATCGTGAAGAACTGGAGTCTGATAATGGTCTTACAACGCCAACCCACACTGAGCAACAGTGATAATTCTCTGTACTTACTCCTAAGTTCAAGATTGTACTCAAAACTGTTTAATAATTTAAAGCAAGTCGTTACTCAACGTTTTAAGACTAATTTCACCGATGAAACTGAACGCGATCAGCAGCACATCTAAACCGCGTTCAAGAGCTGTCAGTGTCAATATTTCATAACCATAATGACTGTGACAGCTGTTAAACGCGGTTTAGATGTGCTGATCGCGTTCAGTTTCACCGGTGTAATTCGCCTTTAGTAACATAGTCTCCAGAAGTAAAGTCATTATATTTCTGAAAAGTGTTGATGAAGTTTACTTAAAAAAAACTATTCACAATGTTAATAACTTAGTCAGTTAATTGATTCAGAGGTGACCTTGCGGAAATCTATTATAAATAAAATAGATTAGACGTGGATATATTTAGTAACCTGTTCCGCTTAGCTATTTCTAAAGAGCCATAAAACCCTGAAGTAAATCAACACGTGTTTCACCTTTCAACGAGGCATCCTCAGAATGACGATTGCCTTGTCGCGGACCCGAACACGGCGTGTTGCCACACCGAGCACTAAACGCAGTGCGCGTCAGCGTCAGTGACGCGTCGTCCTGAGTATACCTCGTTGAGAGGTGAAACACGTGTCTATTTCTTTCAGGGTTTTTTATGGCTCTTTAGAAATAGCTAAGCAGAACAGGTTACTAAATATATCATAGTATTTTTATAACTTAGTCGTTAAAAAGTTCTCGGACAATCCGTACCACATCAAACCGTATGGCCTCCCTAACATAACCAATAGTTAATATCGTAATTCGATTAATTGAGGCATAAACTGAATAATGAAGTAACTGTTTGCAGTTCAACAATGTGTGTGATGTGTGGGTGTTTGTCTTTACGGAAATATTCGAAGGTAGGCTCTGGAGATCGAGGGATTTAATAATTATAACTGGTAATCGCGTTACTTATTTCAAGGAGCTCGTGGCTAAGTAATAATAGCCGCACGGGTCGATCCACCAGGTTAAGCTACGGGGTTGGTCCGTGGATGGGTGATCATCTTCACATACCGAGACTCCTCCGTACCTCGGAAAGCACGTTAAACCGTTGGTCCTGGCTGTCATTCGTGGATCTATGACAGTCGATACGAGTCGTCAGAAGCCCGAAAGTCTGACACCAGTCTTACCAAGGGGTATCGTATTACCCAGTTACTGGGTTGTGGAAGTCAGATAGGCAGTCGCTCCATGTAAAATACTGGTATTCAGCTGCATCCGGTTAGATTGGAAGCCGACCCCAACACAGTTGGGAAACTGCTGGGCAGATTGAATGTCGTTAACATATTTTTCTTTTCCTTTCTTATTGATTATGACTTTCTGAAGTCAGTCAGGGCTGACTGACCAGGGTACCCTGGACGTAATACCCTGCTACGATCCTTACATGCTCCTTTTGCCTCGTTTACGTTCATACATCTGGTCATACACGCACGCCGGTTGCGAGTACTACGCACCTGGCCTTTCTGAAGAACATCACCAATAAAGTTATAAAAATATTGTATTCAATCATTATTATGATTTGAGAAACTGATGACTGCACCTGCGAAGCTCAAAAATGTATGAATGTTTATTTATTTATTTTTCAACTTACATTTACCATTACAGGATATCCCAATGCGATAAATGCGCTTATCCTAACTTAATAAATATATACTAATGTCTATAACTAATTATAAATAATGCATTCTTTGTGAATTCACTCAGAGAACAACAGAATAAGTCCGTCTCACTCGCTATAAGGTTGAGCGCGCGGAGTGCACGCGTCAGGGGCGCCTTCCTTGTTATGATAATTATCGGCCTGTTAAGTCCTTCTCTAACATAAGATATTAAGGTATTCATATTTTTTTGACTGCCACGTTCTAGTGATAGCAAGCGCTACTGTTGAGCATGAGGTCCTGGGTTCGATCTCAAGTCGGGCAAAGTGTTATTAAGTTCTTCCATTACAAATTTCTCAGTAGCAGCCCGGAGTCTGGATTTGTGCTCGGTTTATGGCAATAGGCTCGCCCCCTTTTACTTGGGACTTAAAGATCATTGGCCAAATATGCGTTAGTTACCTATGTATATCTCTGCCTAACCCTTGAGCATATCAGGCGTGACTTTTTGCTATGTAATAACAGCAACTATGCTGTCCTAGAATCCACCTTATCTAACTATTCAGAAAACGGACGTAGGTACATGTAACATCCTAAACTTACCGTCCAAAATGGCGGTCGTCTGACATGTGAAATATTACAGTGGCCGTCGTAAGTGTTTTGAGATAAATGTATTATGAATGCAAAGATTTAAATCGTTAGATTTGACCTCACCGTACTTATGTCGCGAAAAAAATGTCCACACTTAGAAGAGTGAGGTCACATTCCGTATATGGCGTTTCCATGGCGACTGCTACTGTGTATGTGTCAGAGGTTTTAAAACGAAACAGAAACGCGACCATCTTTCGGCGCGGAAGAGCGAATCTAACGATTTAAATCTTTGTTATTATGGATGTTTTAGTGTTCACTATAAATAGGATAAGTCTTGTTTTTCGCATGTCTGTCACGATTTATTTTATTAGAACATTCAGATATGTTCCTGTATATTAGGATCGACGTTATCAGAACATTTAGGTAATTATTATTTTATTGTATAGGTAAGGAAAGTAAAAACAACCTAATCTGAAATTATTTTAAATAAAGTCGTAAATTCTTACATAATTAAAAATCACGTTAGGTAGTGTACATATAAAAGTTAACTAAAAAGTGGAATACTTAAATTATAAGACTAGAAATGAACATTATTTTTACAATATTCGCCTACTAAGGCGGGATAAAAAAAAAAAAATAATAATAAACATAAACCTACAAGGGCACTTATGAAACGTCAGAAGCTAGGTGCACGGTTCCTAATTGGTTGTTTTCTATGGAGAAGAGCAGGCGAGAAACGGCACGGTTACTCTTTTAAAAATAATTGGCTTTTAGAATATTTTCAAAAAACTGTGTTAATAGGTATAGGAGGTCAGTGTAAGTAGGTAGGCAGGTAATTGCGTAACACACAATAAAATTGATCGCAATGGGTTTCATGTTGACAGTTCACTCACGTCCATTGCGTTATTTACGTTGTTGAGCAGACAATGTGGTGTGTGGTTTTCAAACCTATGACGCAATGGATAATATTGCTATCCTTCAAAACTCTCGGATTGTAATTCAAAGTGTGTTAATCAATTAGGGTACTGGTCTCTTCTTCTATGTCAGCTTAAGGTCAAAGTATTACTACGAACGTGCGGTCAACTATACCTACTCAAAGTCAAAGTCAATGTCAGATCATTTATTTCAATTAGGCACATAAAAAAAGGCACTTTTGAACGTCAAAATTTACAAAAAAAGGGATTCTAATTGCCCCATCTAAAAGGTAGTTTCGTATGGAGAAGAATGGGCAAGAAACTCCATCGTTACTCTTTTAATAAAAATGATTTACAATACTTTGCATACATTAATTATATAAAAGCATATGTGAAGACAATGCACATATAATGAAATTACTACATCACACGTAAAAAGAATTAAAAATGAAGCAATGAGAGATACATTAATTAAATACATGGTGCTCACATATTTACAAACATAGTAAATAATTAACATAGTAGACAATTTTCCAAAAAAAAAAAAAACGTGTGGCACTCGGGGACTGCCGCGGTATAGCTATTGCATAGCATTTGTAACCTCCATACTTCCTATTTGTCAACGCTACACTTGGGATGATAACGTGATGACATAAAACAAAAATTACGTTCCCATGACAACACATGACAACATCACGTAGTCATGGGAACCGTCATTACATGGTAGGCGGAGTGGGGGGTGTTAGGTTTTATTTTCGTTACGTTACGGAATTTCTTGATTCGGTCGCCGCGCTCAAAGCCCGCGATAAAAGCTATGCTAAAAACAAAACAAAAAGGAATGACCCACATAATCTTCACATTCACAATAATTAAAATAATAAAATACTTTAAAAGTAAATATTCATGTCATTGTTTATATAAAATTCATTAATGTCAATGTGTATATAAAAACCCGGAAATAATCTTGGTCAGAGCATTTCATGTGAGCACCATGTATCTATCACATAATTAAATTATCTATCGTTGCTTCATTTTTAATTCTTTTTAGTTATTGTGGTATGGTAATTTTATTCTAGGTGCATCGTCTTCACATATAATTATTGAACTAATGTGGAGGTACCTATACAAACTATTGTAAAACATATTGAAAGAGTAATGGTTTTCTTTCCCATTCTTCTCCATACGAAAACTACTTTTTGGAAGGGGCGACTAGAATCAATTCTATTATTTTGTATATGATTTGACTTTGACTTAGATTTTTCGGCTTTACAATGTTTGTCTACTGCACCGTGAACATCAACAAGAAAGGAGATTACACGGCCATATTAAATGTAGGTACTGTCGCTACTTCCGCGTCGTCATCTCGTCCTCGTTGACGTCCCATTCACGGAGCGGTGGACAAAAGCCTCAGATTCAAAACTTTCAGTCGACATGTAAATGAAGCAAAAAGCTGGTTTTTAAAACAATGTAACCGTTTACTGAACTAAAATATGAAGTTCGGACGGGACAGGGCGACTAGCTAACGCGAATTTATTATACAACATGTAAAAATAACCCTGTCCGATCCGTGAGGGTGTTGTTAAGTATCGTACTGAGAGTCTATTTATGTGGAAATATTCAGGAAAAATTAAAAAAAAATCGTCACTCGTTTATTTAATGGGGAATTTTACCAGGTGCCATCGGCGGCCGTCGTTTAGTGGGTGTCTACAAGTCATAACTTATGCCCCCTGTTGATTTGCAAATTTTTTATGGATTTTTGGTTATTTTTGTACAAAAAATGAGAATTTTAAATAGCAATATAACTTTTTAACTGTCAATAATTATAAGTTTTAAGCTATTGCATAGCTTTTATCGCGGGCTTTGAGCGCGGCGACCGAATCTAGAAATTCCGTAACGAAAATAAAACCTAACACTCCCCACTCCGCCTACCATGTTGTAATGACGGTTCCCATGACAACGTGATGTTGTCATGGGAACGTAATTTTTGTTTTATGTCATTACGTCATCATCCCAAGTGTAGCGTTGACAAATAGGAAGTATGGAGGTTACAAATGATATGCAATAGCTTTACCGCAGCAGTCCCCGAGTGCTACACGTTTCTTTTTTTATAAGTTTTTGGTAATTTTATTGTATTAGTGTAGTAGTGTTGTTTTCGGATCCGATAGGGTTTTCGTAACAAAGTTTCTTTGGACATGTTAAAAGTTCACTTGAATGGGATTGTTGGCAGTACTGCCCACCTGACTTCTTTGGATTGTATTAATAAATGTAGTGAAGGGAAAGGGTGTTTGTTGGTAATATTTGTGGGTGACAAATTAAGGGTTTTGAAAAGGTTTGAGAGAGTTAAGTTTAACGTATCCTATCCTTGAGATGATTGAAGGTAACGTACTTTATAAGAGGTACGTCATCTTGGATTTTGGGTAAAGATAGTTGAGGTTTGAATGTGTTCTAATAAATTGTTGAACTCGAATGTATAATGGTTACGAAAAAATCCCATTACTTGTCTAAGGCGTAGTGCGTGCTACGCCGTACCACTGCGCGTAGCGGATGGCGCTACGCGGATTCTACGTTATGTTTAACAAAAGATTATTATTATTAGTATTATTTTTTATTCAGCTGGCCCATTTTAACCGGTTACTGTAGGATCCATTACGCTTTTTTAAGAAGTTATTATATCTTTTTTTTCTTCTGGTACATAGAAGAATCAATAAACCATCCCAGTGACTGACCAACAGTAACTAAGACTTTTTTATTCAACATGTGTTGTTCCACTGATTTCCACTCTTCCCTGTGTTGCCTTCTCCGGTCATTCTAAAATTAATGCCTCTAAGTGACAACGTTTCTAAATTAACTTTTACGCGTCATTAAATTCCCTGCAACAAAATCTAGTCTCACACACGATAACCACATTCATATCCCTCAAAAACGATGGCTCATAAATAAAAGCGACGTTGCCAGACTTCTGTATAGAGCGACTCATTAAGCCGGCGACACACGAGCGTCAACAAACACGCTTGTCAAACGGTGATTATTCTTGCCTAGAGATAGCTCATAGCTCACCTATCGTGAGCTGAAAGAGCCCTTTGATAGCTCAGCTTTTCATTCTGCGTGAATAGTGTCTGAACTAGATGCAGATTAAAGTAATGTGGATAAGAACTTACGGAGTATTGGACAGGAAATAATATGCAAAGAATAAAGATTGTTTTGCATTCTTTATTCTTTGAATATAAAGCAAAAGTTTGAATGTGATTATGATTATTTTTAATGAGAAAACGGTTTTTTTATTGAAATAATATTTCCGAATTTAAATTGAATTGCATGTATTTTAATAATAGTTTTTGTACATCGTCAGTTTCTAATATTTGTGTATGTTTCAAATTCGAACACAATGTGAATTGTTACTGAATAAATAAATAAATCGTAAAATGTGATTGTCGTAAATAGTTTAGTGGCATCAAAACATACAAATATAATGCTTTTCAAATAAGATATCTATTTTCAGTGCCTAAACTGACGAAAGCTTCTAAAATTCCCCGATCTTAATGAGATCCCCGATTTTCCTTCATAATCTTACATTACTTTGTGGAAAAGTTGCTTTCGTGTAAGATTTGCTTTGTATTCTGTTTCACCATTTGGTAAATCTCAACTAAATACCAACTGATAACTGTCACGCATTCCTAAAGTTTATTTTGTTCTGCTGTGCCGAAATGTAATTTAAAATTTCATATGAAAGTTACAATTAATTGATTGAAGGACAGTACAGTTATTAATAAATAGATGACTAAACAATTTCAATAAACATATCAACTTATAATTAGTATGCATTAACTATACCAATTATAAGCGAGATGTAACACTATTATTTCTTTAATTATAATATATTTATATACACATAAAACACTTCATCATCATCAGTCTATAATGTTCCCACTGCTGGGATACAGGCCTCCTCTCTGTGAGAGGGAGTGGGCCGTAATCCACCACGCGGGCCCACTGCGGGTTGGTAGATGTCACATGTCTTCGAATTTTCGGTTCTAGTACATGCCGGTTTCTTCACGATGTTTTCCTTCACCGTTTTGAGACCAGTGGAAATAATTCGTCGGTCGGTCGTGAAATAGGTCGTAGGTTCGAACACAGACAGGCGCTTTACTTTGTGTATAAAACACTTAAAATTGAAAAATACATGAAGATAGAAGAGCAGAAAGGTGCACAATTACAAAAATCACACCCTGAACAACTTGGGCTAAATGTAATAAATACAACATTCTCTCCCACATTTCTCCATTCCAAGTCCCGCAGTGACCTACGCGACCTGTCCTGGTTAAATTATGAAGTGTATTTTTAACTGAATGCACATGAATATGTTGTTAAATAGTTACGTTGCTATCTCAGAGTTGATTGCACTGAAAACATTCACGTTAGGAGTGCTATTTTATTGTATTTATTTTACATTTAAGTAGTATTTAGAGGGAATGTACGGGATGTATTTACACACATGTTCTACTACTATAACATAACATCACGCCTTTTTGCCTCGAAGGGTTAGGCAGAGGTGTATCTATAGTACACCTATATTTCGCCAGTTATGTTTAAGTCCCATGTAATAAGGGGTGTGCCTATTGCCATCAACCGGGCATAAATCCAGACTCCGAGCTGCTACTGAGAAATTCCAGATGGAAAAACCCAATCACAGTTTGCTTGACCCGGGAATTGAACCTAGGACCTCATGCTCAGCAGTAGCGCTTACGACTACTAGATAATAAATCTATTCTAATTATTCACATAAACGGATTGTATGCATTATTACACATACAGTCTGTTCGAAATCGAACGTACCAACTATATTAACTTTCTATACAAAAGTACACAGATAGAATGTTTGCAATAAAAAATATTAAAGAGTGTGTGCTTTTCACCACGTGGTAGAAGTGATAACTTATATGCTATTCTAATTTAAAAAAAAATAGTTTCGGTCACTGTTCAGAAAGAGTGTACAGTGCGTCACCTACCGACTGGAGTCGAGTATACCCGAATCAGCTTCACCGAGCGTGATGGTTCAGTTTCATTCAATGTTCAGATAGAGCACAAAGTGCGCGTAAAGAAATTTCATTTAAAAATATTATTTTTACGAATAGAATACTGTTTGTAAAATATTTTATTTTTTTATTTTTAAAGGCAAAATAGCTTACTGGTTGAATGACAGCCAGTTTACTTACTAACTAGTTTAATCTGCTAAACCCTTGCATCTGCAGTATCTAGCTACCACTGCCGCAGTGGAGTTTGAATTAATATCTCCGTAATAATATAACAATGATAAAGTTAGAGCTACGTTGGACACGCGTTACTTACCCCTCCCTGTGTCAACCGTCCCTCTTGCTTCACTAGATCTGAGCGGTGCGAGGCATAAGAATTGAGAGTTTAGGTATTCATCATCATTGATAGACTTCTTTCAACCACTGGCGAGTACTGGCCTCCTCTTTTTTGTGGCATGCTTCCCTGGTCTGTGCGAGCCTCGTCCAGGTCTTCTCCGCGATCTTCTGTAGCACGTCTACCGTCGGTCTAAAGCTCCTTCTATCGTCTCTCGGCAACCATTCCGTTAGGATTCTGCTCCACCTGCCATCACCACGTCTAGCCAAGTGTCTTGCCTAGTTTCATTTCAGAGCGTAGACCAGAGGTCCCCAAACTTTTTATGTTGTCGACCACTTATCTAATAAACATTTTTTACAATTTCATCAACTTCAAATGTGTTTTTGACAAGTTGGACGAAAATTTTTACTTCGTCCAAGATAATTCCGGGCTTCATAACCTTTTTATTGAATCAAGAAAATTTGTACTACAGTCAAGATTTTAATTATTTCTGTGTACTTTCATATCCCTATTTCGCTACTAATAATAATTGCGAAAATAATTTTGTATACAAAACCGTAGTAGCAAGGTAAGTCTGTTTATTATGTTTTCATGTAAAAGCTAAGCAACAAATCTCCGTGATCTTTTGCACAGATAAAGTTGGAGGTCTCGCCAGTTAAAAAGTTGACTTAGGCTACAATAAACCGCGGAAAAATATTTTTGACAGAATAAAAACTTACACGCAGAGAAAATAAAAACGTTATTTATATAAATAGATATCTGTGTTTATTTATACATTTATAAGAAAGTATTTTGGAAGTAAATATATAAGAACTTATTATCTGTGTATAAATATGGATTCATCCAAACTCAAACTCAAAGCATTTTATTTCAATTAAACCATTTATAGGCACTTTTGAATTGTCAAGGAATCGGTTAGTCAGAAATAGGTATGAAGCTAGTTGCCCATTCCAAAGCGTAGTAGGTACCTATGGAGAAGAACGGGCAAGAAACTCCACGGACACTCTTTTAAATAAAAAATTGTTACAAAATATTGGTTACATCATTCATGTTGAAATTAAACATGTGAGAACAATGTAGAAAGACGTGCACGTTAGAAGTGTCCGTAATAAAAAGATAAAACAAAGAACAATTCAAAAAATTTAAATAAATTAAAAATTATCCAGTAATGGAAAGTCAAAATTAAAGTCACAACCTGCTTAAATGAGATCCACTATCGCAGAACCCCATTTACATCTCCAACCCCCATTTTTTCCGCTGACATGGAGCCCTTGCAGGTCATCGTCGACCCCTGGGGGTCTACATAGAACACTTTGGGTACACTGGTGTAGACCGTAGTCCGACGTCTTGAACCTTAGTCCTATGTCGGATCTGGAAGTGAAATGGATCTCCAAATGGAAGTGTAATCCCTTTTTATGAAATTCTACATCAGGTTCTCCCGAGACATGGTCGCTCTGCCCAACAGCTGTCCACATGCTGCCCTGCGGGTAAATTAGGATCATTATTATTGTCACAAAATTTGCATGCCAAATTTAGTAGGCGGAATATGAAGAACTATTGTGTATGTATTATAAATTCTGTAAAATACCATATTTCAGGCAAATATAGATAGTGCAATCCACAAAGACGCGCCCCACTCCGCTCCGCTCCGTACTAATAAAGTACAGCTTAACAGTACAGTAATCGCGGAGAAAAAAATGAATCTATCTGTCTATCTAACTTATCTAAGTCAATTTCAATTCTAAAACACTTTGTTTAAAACATGCGAGTCTTGAAGTTAACGAGAAGTTCTGTGAAGGTCAATAATATAGTCTGGTTTAGACGAAATTCTAAGAAATTTCATAATTCATTTCAATATTCAGTTACTTTTCGCCGTTATTTTGCACGGGTTTCGCTGAAAACCTCCAACATGTCCGAGAAATCCTTACCCGCTATGATTTTCTAACCTAGACGACTACCCAATATTAAATTGAATTTCTATTAATCGGGCAAGTTCTGGGTACCGCTAAATCATCCTAGTTGAGCCGGGTGTAACTGGGCATAACCGATTGTAACCGTCGTAATAGGCCACTGTGACCGGGTATCGGTTTTAAGGGATACCCGGCCGGTCAAAGGGACGGTAATCACTTTAAAATTATATCACTTTACGGTCCGTTTATCCGTTTTTTTTATAAATTAGTAGCCATAGCGTACGTGGAATATGGAGGCAATTTATTATTGTTTTATTAAGGTTATGAAAGGAAAATTTTCAAAAATTATTTTGTGAAATCCGAACGCTTAATTTTAAGCCACGTTGAGTTTCTTTGGCAATGGTTTAGAATCTAATATGAACAGTACTTACACACGATGCATGTATCAAGCATAATATTGGGCACCTGCCCGATATTATGCTGCTATAAGGCTTAGTTAGAAATACTCTGCACTTCTAACTAAGCCTTGTGTTGCCATGCTAAAAAGAGCAGAGGTAGGGGTGGGTCGTTACGTGATTTTTGTGAAACGTAACGTAACTAGTGACTTCGAGGACGTCACCGGTTTTGAAAACTAGTGATTTTTAGTAACTAGTTATTTTTCAAATTCTATTCTCATTGAAGTGTTACTGTTATTTGCGAAACGAAAATGTAAATGGTTACCTACGTAATACGTTACATAACACAAGCTTGTTTCGTTTCACTCTTTTCATTCGATCACTGCATTGTGATGGAACTAGTTACAAAAATCACTTGTTTGTGTGTGACTCGAAACTAGTTATTCCGTTACAAGCCCCGTAGCCAGTTATTGTAACTAGTGACGTTAAATAACGACCATACCTAAAGAAAACTCACTTTCACATTTTTTATATAAGTTAGGATCGCTTCGGGTCGGCTTTTTGGTTTGTAAAACAAATACTGCCGAATCGTGCCGACCCGAACAACTGTTCACGTTCGTAACACGCCTTGATTGCTACAAATACAAAACATCACGCCTGTAATTTTCGAAGGGTTAGGCAGAGGTATACCCATAGTACACCCACATTTCGCCAGTTATGTTTAAGTCCCATGTAATAGGGGGCGAGCTACAAACTGCTACAAATGTGATAAAATAATCAACATTTTTATAAAGTTAAGTCAGTAAATTACAACAGGAAAACTATTCAGTAATACAATTTCGTCAGAAAAACATCGCTATACTGCGACTGTAGATAATAAAGCACACGGCATGCAGCTTTTCATAAGAGCATGGCAAAATAATCTACAAACTCAAACTCAAACTCAAAGCATTTATTTCAATTAAACCATTTACAGGCACTTTTGAACTGTCAAAGAATCGGTCAGTTAGTCAGAAAGTTGAAGCTAGTTGCCCATTCCAAAACGTAGATCTCTATGGAGAAGAACGGGCAAGAAACTCCAAGGCCACTCTTTTAAATATAGATATTACAAAATTCTGGGTACATTATTCTTGTTGCTTCTATATGTGAGAACAATGTACAAAAAATAATCAAAGCAGTTGCAAATATATGATTAAAAATAAGCCCTGGCAGATAAGAGATGACCAGTCTCAACTGACGGCGCCCGTTCACGAACATGACGCGTGGATCAGCACCATCCAGCTCAACCATTTTGTAGGGAACCGAATGATCCAACACACTCGCCACCATCAGCGAGACATTTAAGTGAGCTTGACATTCTCTCAACTGCCATGCTCTTTCAAGTCAACATACATCTTAATAACATAGTAAACGGCTCCATGGTACTCACATTTACAAAAATCTAAAAATGCTTCTACGTTTCGATCACTAGCCGGAATCTGAAGCGACGGCCAATATTCGGAATTACCGAGATTGGATTCGAACTAAGAGATGCCTTTTTGGAGGTCGAAAACGTGTCTGTGGTCTTATGATAAAAGAGAACTTCAACATGAAATGGAATCATGATGAAATTATTTTATTTTTTAGTAACAGTCTTAAGTGAAATTTGAGGGGCTCATGGTTAAATAATAACAGCTGCATGGGTCGATGGAAGGTTAAGCTACGCATGCCGAGGTCGGCCTGTGTATAGGGTGAGCATCTCTTACGTACCGAAACCTCGGAAAGCACGTCAAGCCGATGGTCCCAGCTGTCATTCATAGATCTTTGACAGTCGTAACAAGTCTTCAGAAGCCCAAACCAATCTTACTAACAGGCATCGCGTTACCCAGTAGTAACTGCGTTGTGGGGTCAGATAAGCAGTCGCTCCACAGATATAGATATACCTAGATAAAGCAAGAGCAACTACTTCGCGTGCCATTTTCATGCCCAGCTTACGTACAATAATCGTAAGCTGCCACTTTCGCGCTCAGTCTGCATCGGTGCCACGTTTGTCGGAAGTCAGTAAACAAATTGAAAATGGTTAATGGTTAATGGCAAATGCGAGGAGAAAAAATAAAAGAAACGTTTCCTAGTGCTTGTGACGTCATAGTAGGTAGTCAAAAATGGCACGCTTGGTTTTCATACAGATCGTGATACTTGCGTTATCTAGGTCTATCTATATCTGTGAGTCGCTCCATATAAGATAGATACTGGTATTCAGCTACGTCCAGTTAGACTGGAAGCCGACCCGACATAGTTCGGAAAAGGCTTGGTACATGATGATGAAGTGAAATTGCTATAATCTGCACGCTTAATAAATGAATAGTTGTTGCAGTTTCTTGATAAGCGTACAAGAGGACGCTATTATGCATTCTTTTAGTCACCTTTTGCTATACTTATAGGATTATATTTACTGAAAATTATAGCAGCAGGGGTGTTATGGACCTAAACTAAGGACTTTATTAAAAGCAGTGGACTGTAAGTTAAATCTGTAGGTATAATCCAAAATAGGTACAAAATATATCGGTGTTGGTAAACGTATGGAGTGCGCGCGCGTGCCGTCGTCCGTGATCGGTAGCGAAGTGGTTCGATGGCCCGCGTCCCGCACGCCGCACCTCTCGCCGCCGCTCACCGCCTTCCGCTGTCTCCCGACAGCATCCGAAGATTGCCGAGTGGTCGGAGGCGCCCGAACAAGGGATAATGTTGTTTGTACTTATTACTGTCAGAAATAAGCATCAAAAGTTATAAAAAAAAAATTGTCATAAAATTCTGTTATAAATAGAGATCGGATATTCGGATGCATATTTACCTAAAGTTAATATTTGTCTAAGAAATTATGGAAATGGCTTCTTAATAAATAAAAAAAATTACATAAATCCCGGAATTCCATAACATCCGGGAATGCACAACTAATCAGATACATGGTATGGAAATGACTTCTTGGCCCTCTTATGAAGGTTACTTTTGCGGTGCTAACATAAAAAATTATATACCCTCTAAACATTTTTTTACGAAACTCAAGACAACGAGTTGTTTGTCGCTATGTGCTACGCCAATTTGGCAACCTACTTTACAACATTAGCTAGCATTTCTATATATAAAAGTACTAAATTTATCAATTCCAGAGTCGCGAGATTTTTGCGACCGATACAAAAGTGCATTCCATATTAGCCAACACCTGAACGTTAGTAAATAATTATAATACATTCGATTCTATAAAGTCGATCCGGGAATCCCGGGATTTTTTCGATACAGAAGTGCATTCTATAATAGCCAACACCTCAGCTTTAGGTAAATATGCATCCGAATATCCGATCTCTAGTTATAAAATTTATCAATCGCAACGTTATAAAACAAAAGAATGATATACCTACTTAATTCCATAAAAAAATCTAAAGGAGTAGGTATTTCATACAATTAAGAGAACGACATCAAAAGAGAAAATTAAAAACGTTAAGACCTTACCATTTCGACGACTGGCTCGTTCAGTCTCTAGAAATGAAAGTTAAAATAAAAGAAACAAAATACATTTATTCAGTTAAAAGTAACTTTGTCCTTTTTGCTTCATCAATTAGAGCGTTATTTTTTATAACTATTTTGCTGCTTTGTGCAAGCATTAGAAGAGCGCAAATATTGCGGTGAGTCTGAAAGACAAAAGTTCTAATGAGGCTTGAAATCTTAAAGAGTAAAAGTTAAAATGAATAGAAGGTTTGGCGTATGTTGTCCTCACAAGCCACATGATAACAAATAAAAAACATAATTAACATTCTTGAAACTTGCACGAATGAAGATGGAAACAGAAAACAGGAGAACCTGAATCTTGTGTACGGATATTAAATGTTTGAAGTGGGAATCGAGTCCGCGATCCACACAAAAAAAAAACAGTGGCACTCCTGGAGTGCCGGCAGAAGTGAAAACTTGAACAAGATCGCCTTGGTGGAAGAAAAATACTCGTATAGAACATTGGTCCGTAACCTTATCAAAATAAAGAGCACAATCGCGTTTACAAAAATGAGGTGTCGGTAACGGTGTCGTGAGTTCAATTGTTTTTGCCCATCTCAAAAATGCCCAACGCGCCTAAAGAAGTTTTCACTTCAAAAAATGCTTTAAGCCAACGTAAACAAACGAAGGTACACATGGAAATATTAAATTGCAATTTTCTACCTCGAGCATATCAATTATTTTTCAGTAATTTTTACCAATAGTCCAATTTAGAAAATGTCGATTACCGTTATTTTCCTGGTAATTCCTGCCTCCCCCCATCACAATTACAGGTTGCTACACAAAATTGAGCAATTTTCACAATCGCCCTGTATTTTTTCAAGTCAATTATTTTTGCGGAAATGTCAAAAGTTTTCTAATAACTGTAGGCTATAAAGAAGATTAACTTTGAAAGAAGTTTCTTTAATTCTATTTAGAATCGCGTAAACGAAGAAATTAGAATTTATTGTTTCTAAAAAAACGTTAAAAAGTTGCTCGGTTGTCCTATACAAAAGATACGGAAAAGTTGAATTTCATGGTCTTTCTCTGATTTTGGTAACAATGGTCGTTGGTAAGACTTTATCCATATTAATAACTGTTTAGAAAATACAATTCAGTAAAAATAAATTTATATACAATCATAGATGTACCTACTATTTCAGATTTCTAACAATTGTAATGGCAATCATGTCATTAGGGTTCCGTAGTAAACATGGAACCCTTATAGTTTCGTCATGTCCGTCTGTCTGTCTGTCTGTCTGTCTGTCCGCGGTCTAGCTCCAAGACTGTTAGTACTAGAACGTTGTAATTTGGCATGAGTATACATATTAATCATGCCGACCAATTGGTTAAATAAAATTATGAAAAATATATTTTTTTAGGGTACTTCCCCTACACGTAAAGTGGGGATGTTTTTTTTTTTTCTTTCCCTTGGTGTGGGGTATCGTTAGAAAGGTCTTTTAAAAACTTTGTGAGTGTGTTAAAACTATTTTTGAATTCAGAGATCCTTTTGCGAAATATTAAGCTTTAAAGAGCAAATTTTTGTTAGAGTCAAGTGTCCCCCCCCCCTGCCAGCTAAATGGTTGGTTTTAGATATGTGAAAAAATTCACGAAGGAAAACTATCACAGCTGAGTAGGCTTTACAAGTTAACGAGTAATAATCGACCAACTTAGATTTGCGGTTGTAAAAACATGTTCCCACATACATTCTGTATGAAAGATTTTTTTTGTCAACTACAAAGTTAACCCACTTGTTACTGAATAGACTTTTTGTATCTGATTGCAATGAAATTCAGTTAGATGTATCCTTGTATAATCAGATCATTAGGAAAAATACAAAAAAAAAAGAAACCCTGTTGGGAAACCGGGAAATTGGTGTTCTTTTAAAAGGACATTAGTAATATGTACTACTTGTTCAAGTAAATCAAAACAAAATACGAAGTGTCTTTAGTATCGTTTATTTATTACATAAAATCATGAAAAAAGTAAAGATATTGAAAAAAATAATAATATCAAGACTTGAAAAATTATTTATTTCGTATGATATGTTTCAAAACATTCTTTTGGATGTAATGTAACTTCACACGTTTTACACGAGAAATTGGCTTTTTTGTGGCAAATCACACACCTCAACTGCTTTTCGTTATATTTTACAAGATGCTTCTTATTATCATACCGAGAACTTTGGTGATAATTTTGTGAAGTGCGACCTGTTTTCTGCTTTCTGTTCTACGATAAGTTTCTAGAAGGGAAGTTGCAATATTTCTTCGAAATTGCAAATGATCGCAATCTCCGCCATCGATGTGGTATAGTTGCCAAGCATTTTGAACTGCCATGTCTAGTGCGTGACATATCAATGGGAAATACCACTTTTTTCCTCGTATCGATGTTCGGTATAAACCAATATTTTGGTCTGACCTGTCTACACCTCCCATGTTCTCATTATACACCTTTATCACGGCTGGCTGGTCGACTTGTACATATCTTTTCTCATGTTGTGAAAAGCGTTTTACTTTACTCAGTGGTAAAACTTTAGCAGCATTTGAAGCCACTGTTACAACGCTATTATCATTCCACTTACACACAATTATTTCTTCAGCTCTTGTTGCTTTGTATTTCAGAGAACCACGATCAGTTTTCTTGAATTCTTTGTTTGCTGGAAGTGGACATTTCGATACGCGATTTTCTCTAATTGTTCCGGTTGCCTTCAACCCCCTTTCACGTAATTCATCTACTAAAGGAATCGACGTGAAGAAATTATCAAAAAATAGGTGGAAAGGTGCCTGTGCATCGATTGTACGAAGAACATCTGCGAAACGTAAAATAACACTTGCTCCTAGTCCCAACTTTTTATAATCATTGAAGTCGTCTCCCGTTTGCCCTTGATAAGGATCAAACCATAATATGTACCCAAGACGTGTCGATCCTACCCAAAATTTGTAACCCCATCTGATAGGTTTACCTCTTATAAACTGTTTACAAGGGTGACCACCGTAATATGGAATCATCGCTTCATCAATGCTGTAGTTTTCTTCGAATGGGGCATAGTTTAGGAAGTTCTCATTCAACGCGTCAAAGAGTGGTCTCAACTTCGCATATTTGTCATTAGATGGCAAATTTGTATTATCACAGCAATGAATATGAGACATTATAAAAGTAAACCTATCCCTCGACAATGCATTATAAACTATTGTGTTCCCACAGTCTGCAGAGTTTTCCCAATACATATATCTTCTGGGTACTACCACATACCCACTGAAGAGAAGTATTCCGATAAAGCATTTCATCTCTTCACACGTTATGTTTCCTATTTTATTTTTTTGATTTATATAATTATTCGTGTAATTTGTCAGCAAAACTGTAATTCTGTCGCCAAAAAGTTGCTCAAAATAATATAATGCATTTTGCTGCCTTGCAACTTGCTCCATTCTGGCCCATGGTCTAAACATTGGGCGTATATCTCTTGTAGTCCAGTTATACTGTTTAGTTTTTGGTATTGTGACACTTGTGGAAGTTGAAGGTATCGGTTCGTCGTCAGGTAACTGATTTTCAATCGGAGGAATGGAAATTCTGATGCGCATTCTTTTGGAAACTTGAGCTAGACTTATTTCGTCTTCACTGTCACTACCGTCTGTCAAATTCATATAATGAACTTGAGCTGGAGTCCTAAGTTGAGTGCCGGGTAAATTTTGAATGTGGACTTGATTTTCGTCCCCAGAATCTTCGTCGGTGACATCAGCATTACAATTTTCTGGTGGAAAAAATGTGATGCTGTCAGGAATAGGAGCCTCCTCATCAAATTCCAATTCTTCCATGATTTCATGAAGTTGCGACTCCCATCCTCTTCCAAAAACTTTCCTGACAAAACAAAACATTTTTTTGTATCAAGTAGTAGTAGATATTGCTATTGGGCTTTATAAAGAACACCAAATGTTTTGCAAAAAAAAAGGGTCAAAAATGACAGTTGGTACTTATATTTCATTCAATTCACTTAGAAGAGATGTGAATGTTTTATTATCCATTGTCGAAAAAAACTTAATTTTAATAATAATAAAATAACTCACCTCATATCACTCATGATAAATTTAACGTAAAACAAAAGCTTAAAAACTGATCAATAATAATGCGTTATACCACTCACAATACTTATATTGTACTGCCACACAATCCAACTTTCAAATGTCACCAATAATTTTTGTTTACATTACCCTCATTAATCACAAGATTTATGTTTGTGCGCCGTCCTTTTAAGAGGACGATAGTAATAAGTGGGTTAACTTTGTTCTTGGGATAAATTCATCCCAACTACGGAACCCTACATTGTGCGTGGTCCGACATGCACTTGGCCGGTTTTTTTGTTTAAATGAGTTTATAACTATGTATACAATAAACCTACATAAGAAGACGTTAGACAAAAACCTTAAAAAAAAAAAAAAACAGAAAAAATCGAGATCTTTTGGCCATCAATTGGGGGAACAAATCTAGACTACGGGCTACTATTTAAAAAATTAAAAATAATTCAACACAAGCATAATAAAAAAAAAAACCTACCCAGTATACATATAGTGACTGGTAATTAGTGACCCATATCGCGAAAAATATATCAGCAGTTCCCTTCATTTTGATGAGTTATGCAAACATAAATGTAGGGAACAGCTGATATTTTTTTTGCGGTTTCAGGTTTTGTCTCATAGTAAAAGTTGTTCATTACGATGAATTAAGTCACGTGTTTAAGTACCGGTCACTAATTAACTGATAACAGATTCATTTTTGCAAATCAATTATTTAAAAATACCTATTTGGTCAGTGTGTTTTTCTTTTAAAACAAAAATAAGGTCTGCTTTGTGTTAAAAAAAAAACGGTCTGCTTTGTGTAAAATCAACTACATAATTTCACTTTCACAAACATTGTGACACTTGCAATTACGGCAACTTAAAGGGGCCAATTCAGTGTAAATTCATTTTGATCTGGCATCATTATCAAGGCAATCGGTGCTGAGAATAAATCAGCAGTCATTGTATGGTAATTACAGCCATTATTTATTATGGCCAGGCCTTTGTGATGGTTAAGTTGACAATAAAGAATTATAGGCAGGTTTACTTGAAACTTGGAAATGACAGGTTAAGTTGAAAAGGACATAATAGTGACCTTACTGGTTACGTTCTTCAGAAAGGTCAGATGCGTAGTTCTTGCGACGGACGTGCGTGTATGACCAGATGTATGATGATGTGAACGAGGCAAAAGGAGTATGTAAGGATAATGGATAAGTAGGTGGCGTTCTGTGGTTTGCCTACCCCCATGGGAAAAAGGGGTGAGTTTATGTATGTGTTTGAGTTTATGTGTGTGTTTGAGTTTATGTCTGTGTTTGAGTTTATGTGTGTGCTGTAGACTGTCTCGTAGGTCTAGTGGTCGCAAGCGTTACTGCTGAGCATGAGGTCCTGGGTTCGAATCCCGGGTCGGGCAAAGTGTTATTGGGTTTTTCCATCCAAAATTTCTTAGTAGCAGACCGGAGTCTGGATTTGTGCCCGGTTGATGGCAATAGGCTCGCCCCCTATTACATGGGACTTAAACATAACTGGCGAAATGTGTACTATTGGTACATCTCTGTCTAACCCTTTGGGGATTAAAGGCGTGATGTTATATTTGTTTATGTATGTATGTTGAAAATTACAAGTCGAGCGAGAGGTCGCAAGTTCATACCTCTCTTGTATCACAGTTGATGGAAATGTTTAACAGGATAATTCTTCCTGTGATCTCGTATCGTCCAAAATATACGAGAACTAGCTTTTTCCCGCGGCTTAGTTCGCGTGGAAGTTGGAAAATATCCCATGGAAACATACTACCGGGATAAAAAGTATCCTATGTGTTAATCCAGGTTATAAACTATCTGTCTGCCTCATCCAAATCCTATTAGTAGAATAACCTATTGATTGAATACTATCGTGAATTCATGCAAGCGTACTTAGTACTTTTGTTAGGTTACTGCTCAGAAATTGTGCACAACGTCTAATGATTGAAATACTATCTTGAATTCATGCAAGCCTAGTACTTTTTGTATCAAGTTTCAAGTTGAACTCAAGGAATAAAATTTGTAAGCCAAAATATGTCCACTGCTAGACCTTTCCCAAACGTCGCATATACCTTGGTCAAATATTTTCCAGTCAGCAAAATGGTGGCGGGTACCTACGAGTATTTGATAACTTATGTTCAAACTACAGACTCTAGTGAAACTACCAAACCAAACCAGCGCTGGGGCTCTGTCTCGCATAGGGTCACAGCATTATACTGAGCGATGGCCGTTTTGCGTGGATGTGACGCATATTTTCCCCCAATTTGTTCTATTTATTTTATGTTCTTTCTTTGTGTTATGTTTACCGCAAATTAACTTATTTTCTTTCTTTTTTTTCAACCTTTCCTTTCACCCCTTTATCGTCGTTAGTAATTCAAATGTTTTGACAGAAAAAAAAACATACCAAAACGACAGACGTTAAAAAAACAGATTTTTTTTAATTGAAATTTTATTCCACCTACAAGCAACCAACGTAAACAAATATATACAAAAAGGGCAGTTTCCGTAAAGCAGCAGTTAATTAAAAACGAAACTACAGTAAGTGTTACTAGTATGAGCCCCACGACTGCTGCCAATTTGCATGGCAATCGTTGACAATGCACTTTTTTGGGTTCCGCAGGTACGAATGAAATCGCTACAAAACACAAAATATAAAATTGTTTCAAGGTTGAGTATTAATGTGTTGTTTCATTATTTTTAAAAATAGTTACTTGATTTTGAAATCAATGTCTTAACATGAGGAAATAGCCTTGAAATTAAATGGAGTGCCTAGCTAGGATAAGAATTATTGAGTCTGTGGTCTAGTGGTTAGACCACTTATCACATACCTAGAGGTCTCGGGTTCGTTTCCCATTGGAGGCAAAAAAATTGCTCGGTTTGGTTGGTGGTAGTGTTTGTTCTAAGTCCGCCTGGCTAGCTACCACCATCTTATCTAAGTCTGTCGCCATAACAACAATGTTAACAGCATTTTTGTGTTTCGGCAGTAAGAGGTAAGAGAGCCAGTTCCTCTGTGGTCGAGGATTCCGTGAAGCTCGCTTACACCTTCGGCCTGATCATCACTTACCATCAGATGAGATGCACGTCAAGAGCTACACCGGTGGGAATAAAAATAAAAAATAAACAAAAATATTAGGATTCCTTCATTCTTAACGTTCTACTTCACAAATAGTCAGTGGTGTCGAAAAAAAAACAGGAGTTCTTTCCAAGATCTTCCAACTCGGTGCTTTTAAGGGGAAAGCGTCAGGGTAGCCCGCGAAATTCAAATTTTCTTATGTTTTTTGCATTTTGCAGGTCAGTGTCAGGTTTTATGTTGATTAAAATATGATTCGCGGTCGTTAAAAAATATGGCTTTACTCAATTATAATCATTACAATCAGCAATAGTGATTAAGAAGAAGATTAAGGTGTCAAATGTCATGATTTCATGAAATCATGACATTTGACGCCTTTGCTAACTTATGGAGTTGTATTACTGACCTGCAAAATGCAAAAAACGTAAGAAAATTTGAATTTCGCGGGCTACCCTGACGCTTCCCCCTTAATGTAGGTTGTTAAGCTTCTGAGACTGCACAACAATTAGTGACATATTATTAATAACAATATATGAGACTCACATTATCGCAATTGTTTGTACCTACAGAACTTTCCCAAAGCCACATGTTCGCGCCTGTCCAGTTAATTTTCCTTTCGGTCCTCGGAAAATGGCGGCCGTGCCGATTGCAGCGCGCCAAATAGGCGTATTATATTAATTTAAATGTTAACTAGAATTGCTCGCACACAGCGCGGCGTTTATGTTTGATATTTATTTATTTATATAAACGTTTAGAATTTACATAACATTTTGTAGTTTGGCTGTGTCGGGCAGGAGTCTATTTACAAGGTGTATATGCAATTACTGAAAACCTATTAAGGGGTCATTGTAATCATCATTATGAACAACTTTTACTATGGGAACGTATCTGAAATCGCGAAAAAAATATCAGCAATTCCCAACATGACATGTATGTCCGCATATCTCGTCGTAGGGAACAGCAGTTTTTTTTCGCGGTTTCAGGTTTGGTCCCCTAGTAAAAGTTTTTCATAATGATGAGTACAATGACTCCTTATGAGGTTTCCAGATATTGCATATACACCTTGTATATCCGCCTGATAATGTTCACTACTTCTTATTTTTGAGTCGATGGAAAATACATGTAGGTATAGGAAACGACCAATTGGAACCGTGCACCTAGCTTCTGACGTTTCACAAGTGCCCATGTTTTTTTTTTTTTGCTAAATGTGTTGAGTCCAGTTGGTGACTACTAAACGTGAGCTTTAATTATTTGTTTGTAGGAAAATTAAAAAAAATTGGTGTACAAAAAGAAACCAAAACTTTTAAGGCTCGTGCAGACCAGCTCGATATCGCGGGCGCGACAGGCAGCGCGACCCGTGTCACGCCCGTGATATCGCGCTGGTCTGCACGAGCCTTTAGTATTTTTTTTTTACCCGACTATGGCAAAGCTAAAAGGAAGGTATATTTTTAGCAATCTGTGTTTGTCATTGTCAATTCTAAGATCTGGTCATGATATATAATTAGGTATGTTTGTATTTACGGATTTTCCACCGTAGTGCCTAAACTACTCATCTGATTTTGATGAATAAGGTGACCATTTGTTATTATGATCTAGGTAACATATGCTACATTTTATAGGAACAAAATCAATTTGACGGATGTTACATCCAAAAAAGTGGGGTCTATGCTTTTAAATTAAATATATTACAAGGACTGTTGATATTTTCGTTGATTTCGTTGTAAAAATGTAGACTGTAATGTGAACATTTATAACACTAACAACTATTAAAGTTTAAGCCAAAATAACACTTTCCGTCTTTAGGTAAAAGAAGAGATGAGAACTATACAGGGTGACAGGGAAATTCGACCTATTCCTTGAAAGGGGTTATACAAGAGGTCATTAGCAACAAATTAAGTCCAGTTAACTAGGGATCAAAACTGGATGGTTACCGAGCTGTGACGGATCTTTGATTTTTTTCAGTCATTTACACCCTGTATAGCTGTGCATACGAGATTATGGAAAAACAAATGATCAATTTCGACTGTTTAAGAAAAGTGTGGAAGTAAATAAAATCGGTCACAAGGGAAAAATAAATAAAGGTTTTTTTTTAATAAATTCGTGTTCGCACAACAGACTCTTTATAAGCAAACGAGCTGTGTTATTATAATAAGCTTATAAAGGCACACCAGGTGGAAAATCGAACAAGGATAAATATAAGCCGTCTCGTGGGAAAAAGGACCAAATATTTTCATGTTAAAGTTGCTAGTACTCGTACTTAGATGTAAATTGTAAAACAGTAGACTATAAAATGCTATCAAATAGTTTAGATACAAGCTCATATCAAATGAAAAACTATGACACAGCGCTGCGAACAATACAGTGAAGCATGCCAAAACTAAACCTCATCTTTGTGCATACACTCTCACACGCACACATTAACAACCATTTACAATTAAACTACAACTCACGAAGTGCACATATGTTTACGAAATCGGCCACACGTCACTGTTGACAGCGCTGTGTCTTGGTTTTTTATTTGGTCTGAGGGTACAAGTTACAATAAAAATAACAGTTGCTTGAAATTAGTTATCTTGTAGATCAATCTGATTCTAACAGGAGAGCACACTCCCCTGCTAATTTCTTACATCGCTCTTTACACTTATTATTTGATTTTTGTTTTTTTTATCTGCTGTTAATTATATTGTGTGCTTTTTTGGTTTGTGCTAAATCCTAAATGTATTTTCTTTCTTTATTTAAATACGCACTATCATGTTAACACTTTAAATAAATCACATAACGCCTGTAATTGCTCAAAAGAATGGGCAAGGGTTAGACAGGTGTGGTGTGGTGTGGTGTGATGTGGTGTGGTGGGGTGTGGTGTGGTGTGGTGTGGTGTAGTGGGGTGGGGTGTGGTGGGGTGTGGTGTGGTATGGTGTGGCGGAGTGTGGTGTGGTGTGGTGTGTGTGTGTGTTTTTTTTTTTTCGCCTTTTTATGAACACCACATTTTTACGATGTTAACTTTGTTCTTGGGATAAATTCATCCCAACTAGGGAACCCTTCATTGTGCGTGGTGACACGCACTTGGCCAGTTTTATATTCATATTTGTACGGTGGGCTGCATCAATTGGGTAACCCAGTTGTATTAAAATTTTAATACAACTGGGGTACCCAATTGATGCAGCCCACCGTACATATACTGGCCATATTACAAAATTCATTATCAACATGAATTTATGTCCAGTACTGGGCCAAGCCGGAAGGTCAAACCCTTATGTAAATGAGCACAATATATGAACGATGTAAACTGGCGTGATTTAGTGTCGCTGAAACTTACGGATTCAATTACTTAGGAAATACATAAATCATGCGGTCTTGATGCCGCTCTGGTAATATTGTTGTCGGTGGCGAGAGCTCGCGGTAAGGATGGGAGACTTGATGCTATGTTAATACGTCGGCGTAAGAGGAGAACTCCGGAGGAACCGTGGCATCCATCGGAATACCAAGATACGCCCGACGCTGACCTGTGCTCTAGTTTTTTCCATCTTCATCTGAAACGTGTTGCATTAAAAGCCGCGAAAGCAGTAAGATCCATGCTTTCGAGATGTAGTGTTGGCGGAGGCTACTTCTTATACCATTTACCGCCATGAGCATGAATGAATCCATACTGGAGCAACTCGACATCAACAAGCAGCTATCTACAATATGCCAGGAGCATACCCTCAGCTTTTTCGGACATATTATGCGTTTACCTATGCATGGTCTGGGAAGGCCGGGTGAAGGGAAAACGCGCTTAAAGCAGAGCACCAGCAAGATGGTCAGACGCGATCAAGAAGGCTGTTGGAGGCAGCATTTACCAAGCGGTCCACACTGCAGAAAACCGCATAGCTTGGAGACGCGTCGTATGTGATAGCGATTCTCAGCATTGAGCGAACGACGAAGAAGAAGGCTGAACTAGCTTTGATAAAAAGCAAGTAGATAGTGCAAACACATGGCCATGTAATTTTTTATTTAAATCCATCACTCCTGCATTTGCTGGGGAGTTCGTTGCGCCACTTCTTGCCAGCTAAAGTTCTAGGAAGTGGTGAAGGGCGGGCGTCTTGGGGGACGTTAAAAAATTGCTGATTCTCAGCCTAATTTGAGCTCTAATAGCGCTACCGTAAAATAGAGAAAACGGAAGCAGTAGTTGTGGGTTTTGGTAGCGAGTCTGGGTTTAAACCGACCATGTATACTACCATGACCATAGGTATAACTGTTATTGCTCTCTAGGTTATTGAGGAGCTCGTGGCTAAGGAAAAACATCCGCACGGGTCGATCCAACAGGTTAAGCTACGCTTGTGACCATCTTTACATATCGAGACTCCTCCGTGCTTCGGAAAGCACGGTAAGCGGTCCCGGCTGTTATTTGTAGATCTTTGACAGTTGTTACTGGTCGTCAGTAGCCCGAAAGTCACAACCACTCTTACCAAGGAGTATCGTGTTACCGAGTATCTAACTGGGTTGTGGAGATCAGATAGGCAGTCGCTCCATGTAAAATACTGGTACTCAGCTGCATCTGGTTAGACTGGAAGCCGACCCCAACATAGTTGGGAAGAGGCTAGGCAGATGATGATGTTCTCTAGATTATTCCTAAGGTGTGTCCAAATATAAAGCGGAAATCGTGTGCGGCAGTCCGCAGAACGCTTCTGTAAAATGCAAACATTCGTCGGTTTACTCCTAACTACTTAGAGCGCGGCAGATGTCCTGCAAACGCCGCGTGTTGCTGCCGCGCTCTTGCTGCTCAATGTTTGGACACACTTTTAAAGTCAATAGGTACTGACTTACATACTGCGTACCACAATGACATCTGTCACGCAACGTGTAACCTTGCTGATGTTCATTATCTGTACATAAGTAACTTAATGCATTTACGTAGGTATATGTTTAACAAGTACACGCAAAGGCTGGATTTACAATGAACACGGCAAAGACAAAGATTATGACTAACTCTTCACAGACGCATACCATCATAGTCAACTCAGAGAGGATAGAATATGTCGAAGAATACGTATACCTAGGACAACTCATAGCCGCTGAAGACACCATGCACAAAGAGATTGAAAGACGGATAGCAAATACATGGAAGAGATATTGGTCACTCAGCGAAGTCATGAAAAACAAGGACATGCCTATCAAAGAGAAAAGAAAAGTGTATAACATGTATATACTCCCTTGCTTAACATACGGCTGCCAAACATGGGCCCTAACAGAACAATTATCAAATAGAATAAAAGTGTGCCAGAACAGCATTGAACGAAGCGTGGCTGGCGTAAGAAGGAAAGACAAGGTAAAGTTGGATACAATAAGAAACAAAACGAAATTCAAAAATGCGCACAATGTTTGCAAAACGCTAACATGGCGATGGACGGGACATATGTTGCGGGACACAAAGGAAAAGTGGACCAGGTTAATAACAGAGTGGTACCCACGGGGCGACAAAAAAGCAAAGGGAGACAGCGTAAACGCTGGGAAGATGACATAAGGCAAGTAGCAGGCCCTGAATGGACCCGTATAGCCAAGGATCGAGAATTATGGAAATCTTTGGAGGAGGCCTTTGTCGCAGGATAAGCTGTTACAGGAAATAAAAAAAAAAAAAAAAAATGTGAACCGATTGCCGCTATGTAAAAATAATTAGTATGTAAATTGTCAAGTATAATAAATAAGAAATAGTTTATAAGGTTACCCATTGTATAAGTAACAGCAACAAAGGCTTATTTTATTTTATTTTTATGTTTAACAAGTCTCCTTACGACGTTGATGTTCAGAGTTATGCAAGCGCAACATGCTGACATAAAACTTGTAATAACTTGGCTAACAAAATTTGAGTAGGTATAACAGATGGTATAATTTTATGAAACAGTAGCAAGGTGTTGTCACAAGCCGTTTCGTGAAAGCCTATTAACGATTATGTTTCCCTACGGGCTAATAAACGAATCGGGCATTAATCAACAAGCGTCCTCGTTATTAAATACTCAACGATTTTATAATGGAGTGATGATTTATAGCGTACCTGAGGGGAATGTGAACAGCGTTATTGCTGCTTCGAACGTAAAATATGAGCTTGAGGTAATTATATACGTCGTGACGTTGACCAATGACATTACTGACGTCTTAACACTTTCGACTCCACCCACTTTTCAGCCATACATATTGGAAGGGAACCCTCCGGGAGGGTTACCGGCATTACGTTTGCGCTAAAGTTAATCATTGCGGACGGTCAACGGTTTATTTTAGGTTTAAAACCGTGTTATGAAACACTGTAAAACTAAGTTAAATTGTGTTTTCAGGGGGTCTTGTCGCTATACGTAGTTTCCAACCTTTAAATTTTTTTGTGAATATTACAAATATTCACGAAAAATTTTGTCAGTGAACAAAAAGAAAAAAATATACATCAGATTTTATTTTCACGGTTTATAACGCTGTATTCGCTAAGAAAAACCTACATTTAAAATGAGCCCTCCGTGATGTGCGACTAGGTGAACCCTCCAGGAGGGCTCCCGGCACTGGATGTGTTAAATACTTAAGCGTGTTTACACAATATCACGCCTGTGTTCCTTGAAGGGGTAGTGTATTATTTGAACCACATTTCGCCAGTTATGTTGTGATTCCTTTGCCCTGTTAATACAGGGCTCCGATCTGCTACTGAGAACTGGGCTCAAGCACAGGACCCTACGCTTAACAGTCGCTCACTAGACCAACGAAAGTGTGTTTTCGTTCTAATTCTTTTTTCAATTTAATTCTGTTACTTAAGAGCGGCCAACCCCTACTTTTCATACAAACGCTCGTATGTAATGATGGCGTTGCTACACATCTTTCTTTGAAATTTTTAAACTAATACGTTTCTTGTGCACTTTCTCTAGGTTTCTATGAAAACAGAAAATAAAAATTTGGTGAAACAAATTCAGTATAAGCCTCTAATTTTACCTGAACTTTGGCCGTTCATAATATATTCATATATTGTAAAAGTAAAGAAAACATCTTCCTAGAAACCTTGCACATGTAATGGACATTCTAAATGACAATTATTTCACAAACTTGTAAGACTTAGTCTTAAACACGTATTTCCTGGAACAAGTTTAAGGATACTATTTTTCGTACAATGTTATCGCGTTTTCACTTGCTTGTTAGCAGTTCTCACTTGAGCTGGATGAAACAACAAGCTTTTCGACCATGCTCGCGTTGACGGTAGACGGACCGAGAAGGGCCCTCTTTAGTACCGTATTAACTTCGAGCCAAAAACGCCGAAAAAAACACGTTTCTTGATGGGGACCCCCTTTAATTATTTATTTTATTCAATTTTTATTATTTTTGGTTATAGTAACAATAGAAATACACAATCTGTAAAAATTTCAACTGTCTAACTATTACGGTTCATGAGATAGCTACAGCCCGTTGACAGACAGATGGACAGCGGTGGCTTATTTCCGTTTGGCACCCTCCGGGTACGGAACCCTAAAAGCAAGATGGCGGCGAACCTTGTAGAGCTCCTTTTTTTTTTTTTGTGGATATCCGCATGGATAGTCTTGGGTGAACGGAGGGTTATGTCGGACTCCTATACCGACTTAAACTCCACTGTTCCTACTACTACCATGATGTGTCGGGGGCCCGGGAGATACTTGTACATTCGCCGCACCCCCGACTGGTATCGGCCCGTCATGCCTAGCGGGCCCCAACACCTAATGCGGCCGATCCCACGACCGGATGTCTTTCTATAAGGCTCACATGGAACACTGCGTGCCCCCTTCTTCGGGCTTGTCTGTTTGGGCGACGACACAGCCCCAATTTTGCAGCAGGCCCCTCTTTATTGTGGCTGGAGATCGTTAAGCGCCCTTCAACGACCGGCTGCTCTTCTGGTGCGGGTGGAGTAAGAGGTGTGCTCTCTCTCCCTCTCCGCTGCCTCCTTTGCAGGCATCACCTCCTCGCAAAAATAAGCGACAGTATCCCACGCCTGCCTAAAAACGGTTACCTAAAAAGCCTGCCAGTTTAGAAATTTAAATCAAAGAAGGTTTACTATAATGACATTAACAGGAGCACCCTCAGTTAATACCTACTTCAGGACTGTCTTAGCAGTAGGTCAAACGAGTTACGCTGAAAACACGCGGGTAGCTATTGTGTTTGAAGACGCTATGCCACTTAGTAGGAGAAAGTTGAACCTGATTGCTTGAATGAAAACTATCGATTACGCAAATCATTCTAAAATGAAGCTGGAGTGAAGCTTTTCCTAATTCCGTCTGAATTATTTGTAAAACTATATCAACTAACATAAAGAAGAAATACAAGGATAGCTTTCGAAATGTGGTGCTGAAGGCGAATGCTCCGAATACCATGAACAGCCAAACGCACAAATGTGTCTATCCTTTCCCAACTCGACATCAAGACCCGATTGTCTACAGTTTACCTACAGCGTATTTTGATCTATTTCAGCCACATAATGCGAAAGGGGAGATAGCAGCCTTGAAAAGCTGGTCATTGTTGGCAATACTGAAGGGAAGAGAGTACGAGGCCGGGTGCCAACACGATGGTCCGACCAAGAAAAGGAGGTACGTCGTCAACCAAATTTCAGCAGGTGGTGATGGCAACTTTGGACCGGAGTCGATGGAGGCAGATTGTTCGCTTAAAGGGGTCCAGTGACCACGATCCTCAGTAATGAGGGACTGATCGAAGAAGAATCAACTAACATACTAGAAGTTATGTAATTAAACTTAAAGGTCAAAATATTACATCTCGTTGGTCTAATGGTCACAAGCACTACTGCTGAGCACGAGGTCCTGGGTTCGATTCCCGGATCAGGTAAAGTGTAATTGGATTTTTCAATCTGGAATTCCACAGTAGCACCACGGAGTCTGGGTTTGTGCCCGGTTGATGGCAATAGGCTCGCTTTCTATTACATGTGACTTAAACATTGCTGGTGAATTGGGGGTGTAGCTACTTACTCACAGTTCTGCTGTGATGTCATGTTATGTTGTTTCTTAACAAATATTTAAAATGGGAACGTTTAGTCCTTTTCAAAAACGCCCAAAGGCCCAAAACAAGGCTCTTTCGGGCTTCGGTTTCGTATCCGGTCAGAGCATTTTTTTTTTACTAGTCTATTCTGTCCCACTCCTGGGCAAAGGCTTCTCTCCACTCCTTCCACTTTTCGCGAGCCCACGCGTCCTCTTTCCAGTTTTGATGGAACTTATCCAGTTCGTCCCGCCATCTCCTACGTGGTCTGCCGCGACCCCACCTCACTGTCTCAGGGCACCACTTCTGTGCAATTTGTCTGGCATGCGACAGACATGTCCTGCCCAGTTCCATTTTAGTTGGGCAGAGCATACTCAAAAAATGTAAGGGAAGATATACGTCAAACTGTTACCCGCCCTTAATACATTTCTGTATGTTGTCACGTTAACTAGTCCTATCCTCTAGGAAATGTTGCTGACATATTGGACGGCCAGGCCCGCCTAGCCATATGAATATTATGTCAAAAACATAGCCCTCATACATATCACTTACTTTGCATTTATTATGTATGTCAAATGTCTTTCCTCGTTATATTTCCGTGTAGTTTTGCTACCAGAAACCCTGTCTTCAACAGTTTCCGTCATATTACTTAAGGCGGAAAATGTTAAAGTCGTTGTACGTACGTACGTTACCGTCGTTTTTGTTCTGAAGATAGCGCGCGTTTTACGTATAGTAGACGAAGTATATTAAATTAAATTAATTGTTTCTACGGTGCAAGCATACCTACTATTTGAGCTCTAAATAGAGCTCAACTGATTGTAAGTTCCCGGAAGGACCCCTTGACAAATTAAAGTGGTCTTCCGGGAACTCATAACCACCAGTGGCGGATTTGCAGTCTTGACCGCCCTAGGTCCCAGACCATGTAGTAAGTATCAGCCACCTCTTTCTCAGCACCCATCATACAGACTACAATATAATTAATTTACTTTATTGTCTACTTTTTTTGAAATCGGTTCAGAAATTAAGTTAACTATCATAAGCTGCTGGTTTATAATATTTTCCGAGGTTTCAGGGTTAAGGTGGTTTTAAGTTATTATTGTTATACGATGCAATGCAGTGCGGCCCGGTCCCATAATGTGCGCGAACGTTTAGAATATATTACCTATATTTGTGTTATTTCTTGTTATCATCAGTGAATTTTTTGTCACGAATGGCCGCCCCTAATATCTGGCCGCCCTAGGTCCGGGCCTACTGGGCCTTAGGGCAAATCCGCCACTGATAACCACCGTACCTATTAATGCTGCCAAGCAGCGCTACTTGGTTACTGTTTGAAGAGCATGGATGCCGGGAAATTATAGGCACAGTAATATCAGATTTGTCTCCAAAATGGCAACACATCTGCGAGACCTCTAGTATATCAGGCGGCGCTGATGACATTACATCAGGTGGACCGTCCGCCGCTGGTAACGCGAATCAGTAACGAGCTTTTTGTCTCGTTTCTTAAATCCATATCACCAGCTCGTCTTGTCTGCTATTAGTAGTAACTAGCTACGCCCCACGGTTTCACCCGCATAAATCTAGATCCCGTGGGAATATCTGCTTGAAAAGTATCCTATGTGTTAATCCAGGTTATAAGCTATCTATGTGCCAAATTTCATTCAAATCCGTTAAGTAGTTTTTGCGTGAAAGAGTAACAAACATCCATTCATCATCACAAACTTTCGCATTTATAATATTAATTAGGATTATGCTGTAATCGCCAAACTTGAACACCGTACTTACTAATAACCTTAGTGTGCAGTTACAACACTGACTAATGACAAAGGTACCTAAATAATGCTTTGTAGGATTACCTTGGCGGGTCAGTTCATAATTTCCTCCCATATATTCCCACTATCACCGACCTTATCTATGTAACTGAGATTTGGAAGGCAGATAGCACAACCTAGGTACCTATGTACTGTTGTGACGGCTACGGTCACCATGGCGCTGTGAGGACACCATGATAATTAAATAATGGTAATAAAATGTCTAGATTAGACCTAGACTTTGATAAAGAAATATATTTATTTAATTGATAAGATAAAGATCATTTAATTGTCCAGTATACACACACATGGCATGCAAGATGTTACAATTACATTATATCACAGTCATGTTTTGCCTTAACGGCGTACAAATATAAGTAGGTAGGTTATTAAAAATTTAATCAAATGATTATAAATTTATACATTATTCAAATAATTAACTGTACATATTAGAATTTAAAGATTAAAATGTACTACAGAGTAGTGTCAACAACTCTTAATTTAAAAAAATATTGTCTATTTAATGTCAAAGTAATTAGGAATACACAATTACAAGAATTGGATTAATTTATCATTCAGAAATTCATTAGTACTGTAATAGGCTTTCTCTAAGTCTGAGTTGAGCTACACGATTACCTACTGACAAATGCGTGCACTGACTGGACAGGTCCACTCAAATCTGTGTGGTTCTTTCCTCAAAAGACCATTTCAGACACAAATCTATATGGTCCTCAAATGAAATGCTCTGACCAAGATTATTTCCGGGTTTTTATATATTAGTGAATTTTACATATTATACAATGACATGAATATTTACTTTTAAAGTATTATATTATTTAAATTATTGTAAATGTGAAAACTATGTGGGTCATTCCTTTTCGTTTTGTTTTTAATTTTTTCTCAGTTAGTTCTAATCATGGTCTGACAGTTTGAGTAATTTATGTGGCCTACTCAAATGTCCTTTTTTTGGTATTGTTCGTCAAATCGTTGAGCTCCTTAAATTCTGAGTTGAGCTGCACGATAACTGACAAATGCGTGCACAGACTGGACAGGCCCTATCAATCTGTGTGGTGCTTTCCTCAAAAGACTACTTCAGACACCAATCCACATGGCCTTCACATGATCTGACCAAGCTTATGTCTGGACTTTAAAAGAGACTGTGACCTCTGAGTTTGTTTCGGCCTTTCTTCTCAGAGTAGTCAGATGGTAAACGCCAACCTCATCTAGTTTTTAAAATATGGTTGACGTGTAAAAGTGTTTGTACAAACCTACTTACAGAAATAAAATTATTTATCATTTATCTAACAGAAGCCTTTTTAACCTACTTCTTAATTTTTCTATTGGATATTACCTCCAATATTTTGGCAAAGTATTATAAAGGATTGGTCTCATACATCATTCTTTTACGCTATAGAGCTTGATTAAAATGCATTAATTAATCTAGCCGATCTATTCAGTGTAAATCTCACCGTTAAAACTTAAGTGAATTGTACTTGAAGTGAGATGTCAATAGTGCTAATCCCTAGAATCGGGTGGATAGAGTGTCTCAATGTACATACAAATTAAACTTTATAGATCTAAAAATGCCACTCACCATTCAAGAGCACCACTTATTGGATCTAAACGAGAAGTAGGGTCAAAACGAAAAGGTGGAGCAATTATAGTCAGCAAGCATGAAATCAACTGTTATGTTTATCTTTCCTCGGCTTTTGAACATGCATATACACATACAGCTGTTGCGTATTTTAGAAGAACAACATGGACATACAGAAAAACGACTTTGTTTTGTAATAATTATAGCCGTGAGAAGACCACATGGTCTTCTAACATTTTTTTTTGGGTACATACCCAAAAAAAAAATTGGTACAATACTTACCACAGTCTGCCTAGCCTTTTCCCAACTATTTTGGGGTCGGCTTCCAGTCTAACCAGATTCAGCTGAATACCAGTATTTTACATGGAGCGACTGCCTATCTGACCTCCACAACCCAGTAACTGGGTAATACGATACTCCTTGGTAAGACTGTTGAGACTTTCGGGCTTCTGACGACTCGTAACGACTGTCAAAGATCCACGAATGACAGCCGGGACCAACGGTTTAACGTGCTTTCCGAGGCACGGAGGAGTCTCGGTATGTTAAGATGGTCACCCACCCACAGACCAACCCCGGCAATCGTAGCTTAACCTGATAGATCGACCCGTGCGGCTGTTAATACTTACCACAATAGGATTATACATACATACTTTTCTAGTTTCGCTAGAAAAGTGATTTTTTCACAAAACTTAATAAAAATATTCCGGTCCTTCGATCCGCAAGAATCACAGTCACTTCGTATGCAGGTTGCGTGTGTCAGAGCCATCGAGAGTGTAGTGGCACTACAGTGCAGGCTAGCGTTAAAAATAACACCCGCCGCGCCTACCGATACATGAGCTTATAACCTGGGTATATTAACTTCCAAGTGGACGAGGCATGTTGTTGATAAAAACGTATTTATTACGACATACACGTCACACTTACTATTTTAATCTAAATCATATTGTAAATCAGAAAATAGATAATTACAGTGATACTTTTGGCGCCTGAATGACACTGCCAGGGGGGCGTTGTCCGGGGGTTCGAAGAACTGCCGGCGGTTCGAAGAAAACCGATAGGGAAATCGTGGCCCCCGGCAACAGGGCAACCGAAGGAACACGGGTGGGTTTTAGTCAGTAAAAGTCTGACACGCCCTCCCGCTCCACCCAGAGCGGGAGAAGTTATTTGATAATATCCCACCTAAAAAAAAAAAAAGGGGTTCGTTGTCGGTAAACATTTGTGAAATTGTCACAGAAATTGTATTGAAAAAACAAGATGGCCGCGTTAGTTCCGATTTCGACCACGCGCCAATAGAACCTTACCGCCGCCGTGGTAACATTTTGTGTTGGCCGGTTACAGAACATCAGGCCTGTATTGTCTGAAAAGGGCCAGTAGAAGTGTTTTCAGCCCAATGTAATGGAATTAAGCTAATATTGCAATTCACGAATCTAGATTTCGGGCTGCTACTGAGATTTTTTAATGAAAAATATAATTTGCTCGACTAGGGGTTTGATTGAACTCAACACGCGTCGCTTAGCAGTTGTGCCTGTGACCAGAAGTCCAAAGATAGTCCAACTAAATTATCTAATAAAGAAAATTGGTCTTCCAGTGAACAGTTCAGGGCGTGATTTAAATTCGTTTCATTTTATCTTAGATTCTATTATGTACAAAGAAGTAGTCTCAAAAGACAAAACAATGAAAAATGTGGTCCACTTTGTTTTTCATGAGGTAGATTTTTGTCCAGCCTGTTAAATTATAGTAGGTACCAACCTACACAGTCATTCAAAACAAAAGAAGACCCAATTACTTAGCAGGAGCCTGGTTATTACGTCACAAATCTTGTACCTATTCACCTAGTCTTCTTTATTCATCGTAAAAAGAAACAAGCCTTTATAAAGGTGTTTACTGACGAGGTGAATTGTGTGATTTTCATGTTTCTTTTTAAAATTCCCTAGTATGTGCAGGATCCATATAAGAATCCGCCGTCATGCCGTGGTAAAACTAAGCAGTCAGCAAGGAGGTAGCAGGCTAATTACCTAGGGTGCGCCAGACGTACGTTTAAGCTTTGCGACTCGTCGAGGATAATGTGTTAAAAGCCCCAAACAAAGTTGTTACTTGCAAAACTTAGACAAACTTGGAATGTCTCATTTGCCTGCAGTTTCACCGGCACTGATTCCTCAAACTGGAACAGCAATTCCACGACACTTGCTGGCAGAAATTAATCGGTGTATAGTTTTATCCAAAACTTTGTGTGGCAAACAAGAAAGCGAGGACATTAGAACTATTTAACATATACCATATGACTGTCTTTGTTTCCTTGTATTGTATAGACGTGTTCTTAGGGTCTAGAAAAAGTAATATTCGATCAGCAATAACGATGTTGGAAAAGTCTAAAATGTATTGGATTGTCATAAGTTAGACTAGGCCCTCTTAACCGTTAACATTTGTATAGAATACTGTAACAGCCCCCCGCGATATCATCCATGTTCCCTCAAAAACCATGAATTTTCTGGGATAAAACGCCAACGAAACAACTTCATTTGAAAATAGTGTAGCTTTCTATAAATGCAAGAATTTTTGAAATCGGATTATAACTTCCAGAGATTACCTTCTACAATCATACAAAGCTTATATTAAAACTTGAACTAATCACTACATAAACAAAGTTCCCGGGGCGCCGCGTTTGTCTGTCTGTCTGTCTGAACGCGATAAACTTAAAAACTACCGAACGGATCTTCAATCGGTTTTCACCAATAGACGGAGTGACTCATGAGGAAGGTTTAAGTGTTTATAATTCATTAAAGTTTTTGTGTAAATATGTCGATGATTGTAGAAGATGTCGGAAAAAAATATGCCAATTGGGAGAGCTTTACTGGCGTGTGCCACGTAAACCAATATGAAAACAATGTATTACGGAATTAATTAATTTAATTGTTTGCCTGGATTAACACATAAGTTACTTTAATCCCGATAGTACGTGCCCGTGGGATATTTTCTGACATCCACGCGGGCGAAGCCGTGGGCAAAAGCTAGTAATTGTTAAACATTTTTGTTCAGTAAATGAAAAGCAACACAGCTGTTTAGTCAGCACCTACCTTAAGTAAAATAAGTGAAAATCTCCGGTCCCCGAGATGAACTTCGCAATTAAATAACAAAGTTGTGAACTGAATGTTCTGGAGTAATGATCGGGATAATCTGTTTAGACCCAACAACTAATACTGAAAAGGTTCGTTTCGTCCTCATTTTTCGGTAAATTGTTTTCCCTTTTTGAATTTAGTTGAAACTAGTTACATTTATTTCGGCCTAGGAGACAATATTGAGAATTTTGAGAGAGTTTTCTTTTTTTGCGTAAAAGGCTGGCAAATGAGAAGACGGTTTTCCGAATGTAATGTGAGAGTAATTTTCTTCCACATTGAAGTCTACTACTAAAATATTACTACCTGGTCGACCGAGCTCTGCTCGAGTGAAAATAGAGAATGCTCATTTAATAGTATATGATTGTTCATACTAATTCCATGCTGCCATGTCATTATTTTAAGGTAGTCATCTTGTTCTAAACTTTGGGCGACCGCGCTCTGCTCGAGTGAAAATGCGGAGAAAACGAATTTTCCCAGATATGAGACCTAGCTAGATCGATTTTTGCCTCGGTGAACCCCTATATTTCAACTTTTATCGAAATCGTTAGAGCCATTTTCAAGAACGTGATTACTAAATATATATACAAATATTGCTCATTTAATAATAAAGGATAAGTAGCAAGGGAAAAGGGCGGGAGGGGGTTTTTTAATTTTGTGAAATTAAGAAGCGGTGTTTTGATAGCCCTTGTAATTTGAATGGTGTATATATTAAATAACCTAGCTGTTATGACGCAGTTTCTGCGTATAAATTTTTTTTGGTGGAAACTGACAATCCTATTATGGCAGTACTTAAAGTCTGTCTCAAAAGTATGTGATGAAAATGGAAATAAACAGATAACGTACACGTGGATCCCAATTTGTAGAATGACTTACAAATTGAATTTTTTGATTTGATTATTTGAATACTTAAATACTCAAAGTTTTAATTTTAAATCACCATAAAAATGTTTTTCGCTTGACAATTGAGGTTAAGTTTATAACCTTAATTTTCGTCCATGATTTTTCAATTACAATTACATAATATTAATCGAACAATTTAATCGTTGAAAAAAGTTGTGAGATATAAAGTTGAAACCTTCTTAATATAGATGAATATGTTACTAACTCCCTTTAGTGAATGATTGCGTACAATTTAAGCTAAACGGGGTTTGTTTACACTTTCAACAGATACTTTTAGTACAGACTATAAGCTCCTGATTTTTTAAGCTTTGTGTTGCGAGTTCAATGGCTGCACGTATCAAATATTCGTATCAACAATACGACTTACGTATGAATGTCTGATCATGTGCGAATTTTCAAAAATTCATGCGTAATGTGTCTCTAAGTAACAGGCACTCTATTCTTAGCCTTAATCAACTCAGCCTATCGGAATATCCTGCCCTCAGCCTTCTTACTACGTTTGTTGATACGCGGTCTCCACTCCAGCACTCGTCTGCTCCACCGGTCATCAGTTCTTCGACAAAAACAACCGACTTCCAAAAAAAAAACACTACAACGTGAAAAATAACTTTAATTTCGGAAGTCGCTGTCTTGGGTTTTGTATTTTCGTTTTTTGCCACCGACTTCCGAAATTAAAGTTATTTTTCACTTTGTAGTGTTTTTTTTGGAAGTCGGTTGTTTTTTTTTGTAAAAAGTTTTTATTTTTCACTTTTTAGTTGTGGTACCTACCCCACACACATTCGAATACCACTACCTGCTACCACTGACAGGAACTTATCATATCATCTACATACTAAGTGGGAAAAAAAACGTATTTTGTAGCTAACTCAAAAACTACCCAAGCAAAGTTAATAAAATTTAAATGGGACCAATTTGAGAGCATACCCTTTCAAACAAAAAAAAAATATTTCAAAGTCGGTCCAAAAATGACGGAGAAATCGGTGGACAAACATAAAAAAAAAAAACAAACATACGCTTCGAACATATAACCTCCTCCTTCTTGAAAGTCGGTTAACCTCTCGAATGCCGTAATTACAGACACAATTAAAAAACCATTGTGTCTCGTGTATATCTACGTTCCGGCATACCAAGGGTTAAACATGGCCAGTCCACTGCCACTTCAGTTTGCTTACTCTGCAAGCTTTGTCGGTAACTCCGGTTCGTTTCCGGATAATTTTATTCCTAATTATATCCTTCAAAGAGATTCCGAGCATAGCTCGCTCCATAGTGCGCTGAGCGACCTTGAATTTGTGGACCAGCCCGACTGTCAGTGTCCTTCTTAGCCCGCCTTCGACAATCTAATACATTTTACTGACTTTTATGAGAGTTCGTCTGAGAAAATAGTGTTGTTTAGACGCACCGGATTGAAACGTCAAAGCTCAACGCCTAAATAAAAAAACAAAAGAAGCTTTTTCATTTCAGTAAACATGTAAAAAAAGTGAATTCAACTCTTCGTTCACGAGTATAATATTCTCATTTTCAAAGATAAAGATAGTGTTATCCCAAGTATTCTCAAAAAGATTGATCCTCTCTGAAATCGTAAAAGACAAATCCATCTAAACTCCATTTAGATAGCCTATCAATTTCTGTGCCATTTAAATTTCCATAAACTGAGATCGGTGCTTTAAAACGAAACATTTTAAGTTCGCGGGCTGAAGGTCGCGCGTTAAGATGATTTCACACTATCCAGTGTGCGACCATGGTCGTGGTTTTGTTGGTCGTAAATAAGTAATTTTCATTTTAACAAGTTACTTACAAACGTTGGTAGTTGAAAAATAAACCAACCATTGAAAGGTATGAAGTTAAATAGTAGTAGTAGTGGTTTTGTGTTTAAACGTAGTTACCTAGTTTAACCCTTCGGCAAATCTGTTTAACGCTGGATCGTGCAATACGTATGCTGCCATCTTCTTCTTAGCGTGTCGATGGCAAAATTGCACATATTATTGCAATTGCAATTATATGTCGGAAATACGTAACTGAGTTGACTAATCAGGACGCCAGCGGCGCCTAGCGACGCAGCGTTCAATAGAGTCTACATTGTAACGCTCAAACTGGCCGGAGCTGAGCACAGTTCATCGGTGGCGGTCAAGCAGTGAACACGTTTAGAAACTGTCGCGCGTTCCGAATAGTTGTGTCGTATGTCTACAGTATGTGAATTGCTAGTGTGATTAATTTGATAGTAAATTATAATTTGATCTGAACTGTAATCGGTTTTTTACTTTTTACAGTGCAATAACCAACACTAACCACAGTACGCCCACAGTAGTTAAAATATGGCTGATAATAACGAAATACCTTCTATAAACATGTATATTTTTATTTGTTTGCCTTTGATCACAATAGAAGCCAACGCTGTTACCGGCAAACATTATCATCAGAAAGTTGCTTTAAACGCAATTTATTTTCCTTCGACCATGGTCGCGACGAACAGTGAGAATGGTCCTTAAGCCCGAAGTAAAAGAGATAATGTCTATGAAAAAGCCCAGCTTTACCCCTCGGACGGACGTAATTGATTGCGACCTACGATTTAATTTCGACCAAGCCAGTGATTATCGTCGAGTGAAATGTTACAACGGTTTAAATTACAAGCTTTAAGATGTTATAATTTAAAGGTTATTTGAGAGCGACGTTAAGCGTTTCGGGATTTTGCGCCTAGTGGTGTAATTAAATTTGATTTCTGGTACATTTTTAGGAGGCCACTTATTGAAATGATTTTGTATAATCTGCTGGAGGATTTTGGATTGTAAAATGCTTTGTTTAATTTATTTGGCCTTTTAACCTACATCTTAGTAGTAATTTTAAAGCTAATAATTGGCAGTGCTTGAGGTATTTACGTACTTTAATTTCTGTGAGATGAAATGTAGAAATAAGGCCAGTCATTATTATTTCACTTGACGAATACAGAATAATTTTAAATGGTTTTTCTCAAATGTACTTGAAAATGCGAGCATTATTTTGACAAACTTCTTAATTAATCGGAAATGCTGTACTGGTTAAATACATGCCATTAGGCGGCCGGCAATGTTAATATGAAAACTCATATCTGTCGTGTAATTTAAAAATGGAACGAACTTTTTACTTCGACACGTCATGGCAACCAATGAGGTAACATAACAAAGATGTTATTTAAATTTCGATTTGGCTTGCAAACAGAGCTGCTTAAAGTAAAGAAAAAACAAATGAACATATTGGCGGTTAAAACATTTTCGTAGTTCGTCATTGATTCTGGAATTTATAAATTATTTTAATTAGTTTGAATTTCTGCGCATTCGTTGAGAAAAGTACTATACAAGTCTTAGTCGCAACCAGGCATTGATGGACTCACGTATGTCGATCGTCTATCAATGCCCTTGTTGCACGCCGCGATAGTGATGTTCTATTTCTGGCAATTAAGAAGTATTCTAGCCCATTCATAGAACGAATATCAAGTCAACTCTATTTAAGATTGTGAACTATAATAGCGGCTCGATTTGATGGCTTGTGACGTTTGCACGTTATCATGAAACTTCGTTAATATTAACTGCTCAATGTGAGGAATCAAAATGCCATACTCCATTATTGTACGGGCCGCAGTAATCACGTATCGCTGTACTTATAATTTATCGAATGGATAAGCTATTCTAACTTAATACCTAAATCATAACTAATTTTATAAAAGCGAAATTGAGTTTGTTTGTTACGCTTTCTCGCTAAAACGGCTGAACGGATGTGGATGAAATTTTGCACATGGGTAGACCATGATCTAGGTTAGGATATAGGATACTTTTTATTCCGATGTTCTCACAAGATCGATACTTATGCGGGTGAAACTGCGGTGCGCAGCTGGTATTTTTTTATTTGTAAGCTGTCACAGGCGTCATCACAGTGATGCTGGTTTTTTGATAGTAAGTTTTAATTAATTAAACATCCCAAATCTTCTTCTAATCCCACACAACCCGCAAAACTAATCACTCATCGATGGAACAAAGATAAAATGCAAATACCCTACATTACACCGGCTTAAGATTCGGGCATAACAATATAAATCTTGCGATGGGAGGTCCACGAAATTCACGGCTAATGAGATTGTTCCTGCGAATGTCGTATCCAATCGTGTGGTGGATATGAGACGGGAAGATTCAGGATAAGTCCTGGTTTTTTTTATATCATTTTCTTTGGCTATGGCTAAGAAGGAGGATGGGATAGTCAACTGGTTTGGATGCAAAAAAGAGATGACTGAAAGGATGGTCAACGTTACTTTTTTTTTAATGAAATAGGTACCATGGTCATATGATCTGAACAAGATTGTGTCTGGACTTTAAAAGAGACTGTGACCTCTGAGTTTGTTTCGGCCTTTCTTCTCAGAGTAGTCAGATAGGAAACGCCAACATCATCTAGATTTACCAATTACCAATATCATTGGTAGGATATAGAGCTCGACTAAAATGTATACAGAAGACCTTTATTGTAATACCCGTGTTCACGAATAAAGATTGATTGAGTTTTTAAAATATGAATGCCGTGTGTTTGTACAGAAAAAAAAAACAGACAGATTTCAACAAATAATTTATCATTTACCTTGTTTTCAGCAGCACATCGATAAAAATATCGGTCAAGTGCGTTTTATTCGAGCAGACTAAGCTACCTTTTTTTCTTTCTAAGTATGTAAATGTGTGTGAAGTGTCTATAGTCTTGAGAATTATAAAAGCTTCAGAATAGTTGATGTTGATTTATCAAAAGCATATTAACTTAGCTGCTGCTCAGGTGGAAACAACAGTAACTGTACACAGTATAGTGTTAACACAGAACAGTAGTTCAAAACTCATATTTTTATTCATCAAATTTTTTGTTCGACCATCTAAACATTCTCGCGTTGCTCTTCTCTTCCTATCTCGTGTCGTATCGTGTATATTACACAAAACACGAGATACTAGTCTACGTCATTCACTTAATCAAATAATGTACCTCCTTATAGGATATTGTCTCTTCTTTCAACGCTTGTGTTAATACTGTAATTAAGTCCTGTACGAGCAATAAAGGTAATTGGCACAATAACTACCTATACCCACATATAACTTACACCTATATATGCTTCAAGACACTAGAGGTTAATCAAGCAATATACACTAATTGTATGAGAGTCGCGCACTATTGCCTGGGCAATTAAGTTGCAAATGAAGAAGATAGTTTTCGTTCCAATAGCATAACATAATCGGCTATCATAATTTAAATGTTCACACTGCTGGGATTGAGGGTCAGGTCCAATGCGGGTTGGTTTCAAAGTTTTGGTTCTAGGAAATGCAGGTTTTCCGACGTCGTTCTGAGAGTAGTGATGATACAATTTTCAAAAAGTAAAGCCCGAGATGACCACTCGTAAGTGGGGACCGTAAGCACTTGCTCACAATAGGGTTCAAGATCCAGAAAATAAACATGGTTTATGAAACTTTAAATAGAGCTCTGAAAACCTGTGTATTATCCAAATTAAGTATAAAAACTCATAAAGAGACCTTTTTAATAAAATAAACAGCGTCGACCCATTATTTGCAATTTTAGCGCCTACAAAAATATTTGTATACTCTCGAAAATGGGTCGGCTGGCGAAAATTCTTTATAACGTAAATAGAGAATTGTACAAAAAAGTATGGTCCTAAAATCTGGGTTACTTTAAACAACACGGAAAAAATAGGTCACCTAACAGAGAGTAGTTAAACACGATCTAATTTTAGGGATTTGGAGCTTTGGTCCACCCCAATTAACTGCAGAAGGCATAGTTGGAAAGCATATTGTACGCACTTTTTCTTCAGTAACTCATTTGTCACGACAAAACCGGTGCCCAGCAGTGTGTGAACGGGATGAATCAGTGGCATCACACTTTCCAATTGGGATTGAAAAAATTTAAGCCACAGATTTTTACCAGTAATGAACTTAAAAGCCTCTGTCTGCAATATAAAATTTCAAGTGCTTCCGTTCATAATTACCGAAGTGTCTCAAGACGAAAGTCTTGACCAGTGCGTATTGCCAGTGATGGCCTATGGCACTGAAACGTGGTCGCTCAAAATGGGCCTTATTAGAAGGCTAAAAGTCACCCAAAGGGCAATGGAGGGGCTATGTTGGAAGTTTCTCTATGTGATCGAATCAGAAATGAAGATATCCGCAGGAGAATCAAGGTAACCGACATAGCCCGAAGAATTGCCAAACTCAAGTGGCAATAGGCAGGGCACATTGCTTGCAGAACAGATGGCCAATGGGCTGAAAGGTTCTGGAGTGGCAACCGTATACCGGAAGACGTAGCGTTGGACGGCCTCCCACAAGGTGGACCAATGACATTGCGAAGGCCGCAGGAATCCGGTGGTTAGAACTGGTCGAAGTGGCGGTGCTTGGATCTGGCGTAAGTCCAGCAGTGGACATCTTTCGGCTGTAATTATGAACAGTGATAAATAAACACGAATACTCAATTAGAGTCTGGAAAAACGTATAGAAATGTAGTTGCAGTGAGTATTTGCAGTTGGGATTTGGCACTCAAGGAACGAGCAATGATTGTGGACTGATAAAAGTGAAAAGGGAATATTTTATATTGACTTTCCACTTTTATTCGGGTTCTTTTTCAAAATCAAAATCAAAATTATTTATTTCACATAAACCTACAAGGGCACTTATGAAACGTCAGAAGCTAGGTGCACGGTTCCAATTGGTCGCTTCCTATGGAGAAGAGCCGGCAAGAAACTCCACGGTTATTATTCTTTTAAAAATAATTGTCTTTGACAATACTTTCAAATAACAGTGTTTCTAGGTATGGGAGGACAGTGTAGGTTTCGAAGAAGAAGTATTGTGTAAAGTAGGCCTACTGTCCTTCAATTTTGTGTTAAATATTTGTTTAGTTCTAGTGTTTACATTGCACAGGTAAACCCTTATACTTGTTGTTGGAGTTGGGAACCTTTTAGTCTGCCATTAAAATACCTCAATGGATAAAGTTTTTCTTTAAAATTAGGGAATTTGCTTGTAATCTTGACGTAGGAGTTTTAAGATTTAGAGTGCTTAAAAACACTTTCTAAAACTTTTCTACTTTGTTTTTGGGTGACCTCCGTTATTCAAGTGTGCGTTTAAATTGAATATAATAACTAACCCCATAAACACTGCAACTGCTGTACCTACTAATAATCTAATGTATTTTCTTTTGATTTGATATTTTTGTTGGTTTTCTACGGTGCATTTTTTTGTCTTTATCTATTTATATAAAATTCTCGTGTCACAGTGTTAGTTGCCATACTCCTCCGAAACCGCTTGATCGATTTTTATGAAATTTTATATGTATATTTGATAGGTCTGAGAATCAGTCGTAATCAATTTTTCATACCCCTAAGTGATAAGGGTGGTCCACCCCAAACATTTATATGACAAAACAACGTTTGCCGGGTCAGCTAGTTTTATATAATCCTCACTGATATTTGTATGTCATCAATGACAAAACATAGTGCAATATATAATTATTATATAAGACCTTGACCTTTATTTAACCTATGTTTTGAAAATAAATAGATAATTCTAGTTGTAATGTTTAAATAACAGTTGTAAAAATTACTAGCCATTTAAAACTATTGTGTGAAAATACAAAGTTGAAAACAATTTCATAAAAAAAATATAAAGTAGTCATCCCTTGATCAAAGTCATAATCCAATTACTCGTTGCAATATTATAGTCATTATTATTTACCAAGTTATACCAATTATGTTAGTCCTAACTTAAGTTTAAGATACAAGTTATTAACTTAAGTAGCTTGTGCTAACAAGTTTTTATAATAAAGAAAGCTATAAAAACTTAATTTACTAAAAGCCTTAATTTCGAAATAGATAATGGCACTTTTAAGAAGTTTATAAAGAGCTTTAGTATTAAAGTTGTGGACGTAAAAAAAAAGGTAAAAAACAAAAGATGTAATCGACAGAAAGCAGTCGCGACGAAGCCCTATCCTCCAGAAATGTAATAATGTAATAATATAAGTAATCATTTTTAAATGTTTTTATATTTTCTATATTCTAATATTTAAAATTTAAATTTTTAAGTATTTAAATGAAATAAATAATAGCGTAATATCTAGGACTTTTTCATAACCCTTCATGTGCCTTCGTTTTCCTTAAGGCATACCGGCTAAATATGTACGTATGATTTTTTTTTTAAACATAGAACATCTATTTTGTATGTCATGACTGGCAGTCTTAGGGCAGTGTCTCACGTATTAAAGAAGAGAGAGAGAGTGAGGTAGTTATCTTCTACTGCCTCTCGTTCGCCGATATTGAGTTGTAAATTAACTCTGTTGTATTTATCTGAAAAACCAACGCAAAATACCATTGTTACCCTACATTCCTGTCAGCCCCGCCCCTTCTAACCAATTGGAAATATATTCTCTTAATGTCGCGAGAGATCTACAAAACGATAGACTTAATGGCCGCCGGGGGATCTCACTGTGCCCATAGAAAGCCCATGGGAATAATATCCTCAACTGAAATTGTGTTTTGGGGCTCTGAAAGTTTTATTTTGATAGGCTCTGGATATGAACGTCTTTGTGAGCTATGAGTAGTGGCTTATAAGGGGAATGGAAGTTTTTTAAATAGGTCAGTTTTCGTGTTTCATAAGCAGTGGTGTGACCGTCGGACTGCCAAGTGTTAGGTCTCGAGTTCAAACCCAAGGCACGCACCTCTGACTTTTCTTATTCAAGTGCGTATTGTTTGATTATCACTTGCTTCAAAAACGGTGACGGAAAACATCGTGAGGAAACCGGCATGCCTGAGAGATATTTCTCGACGGCATGTTAAGTCAAGAGGCCCATGGGTGGCATAAAAACTGTCACCAGCGTAGTCACTAACCACATGTAGAAGAAGAAGTTTATGTTAGTGATACATAATTAAGCTCACAACTTCTTCCCAAGGGGGGTAGGCAGAAACTACAAAACGCGACTTGCTACGATCCACATACTCCTTTTGCCTCATTTACATAACATCACGCCTTGTTTCCCCGAAGGGTTGGGCAGAGGTGTACCTGTAGTAGGTACACCCACATTTCGCCAGTTTTGTTTAAGTCCCATGTAATAGGGGGCGAGCCTATTGCCATCAACCGGGCACAAATCCAGACTCCGGGCTGCTACCGAGAAATTACAGATAGCTTCATTTACGTTCATAAATTTCGTCATACACGCACGTCAGTTGCGAGTTCTACACATCTGACCTTATGTGTGATTTTCTATAATAATGGACAAATATATACTGCCTCGTCGGTCTAGTGATCGCAAGCGAAACTATTGTGATTCTGGGTTCGATCCTTGAGTCGGACATAGTATCATGGGTGAAGGGTAGGCGTTTTGGGGGACTGTCTTATGTAATTTTGACGTTCGAAAAGTGCTGATTCTCAGCCTAGTTTGAAAAAATGACTTGAATTTGAATTTGGATTCTCTATTAGGATCTTTTTTTACACAACATAAGGAAAACTGGAAAAGTATGGGGGAGACTTTTGCTCATGAGAGGGACAACAAAGTACTAAAAAAAATATGATTTGTCTAGAAGGGGGTGATTGCCGAGATGACAACTAATAGGGAAGTAAGTATGGAAGAAAAAGACATGATGCGTCGAACCCAAATAAATTGGAACATGGGCAAGATAATGATAATGATGACGATATTAGGAATTTCTCAGTAGCAGACCGGAGTCTGAATTTCGGTACCTATTAGGTTTGCCCTCTATTTCATGAGAATTAACGTATTTAGGGAGACACAATAGAAGTTTTACTGTCATAACGCTGGGCGTTTAGTATCCCTGAAAGTGTTAAACATGGTTTACTAATGATAAGCATAAAATATAATATATATAATATTATTAAGCAAAAACGTTTTGCCATAAATATTGTTGGTATAATTATAATGAAGCATAATTTTATAAAGCATAATGTTATAAACGCATAGTGATATTTACAAATATTCTTTAATATTTGTATTATTTTTTTTATTCCAAAGAATAAATTAAAAATTTATTCTTTGGAATAAAAAAAATGAATCTTTGTACACTTATATTTAAAAAAAACATATTCGAGGCTCAGGGGTGGCCCAAGGGCCACCCCCGCCGTATCATAACCTAATCCAATAGAGACTCCCAAATTTAAAAAAATAAAGTTTATATTTATGGCTCACGATTAATAGACGAATAAATATTATGCCTTAAAATTTTATGCTAAGTGATTTCCGTTAAACATAGCTGGCGAAATGTAGGTGTACTGTACATCTCAGCCACTAAAAGACAGGCGTAATATTATGTTGAGTACTTTACAAAAGACTTTATGCAGGAATACACTATTACTACACTTTTGTGCCTTCAAGCAGCATTGCTTTATACGGGTAAAATAGCAAGCACATGAGTCAATAAATTTACGACACCGAAAATTGAATATGTAAAAGCCAGAACACCATATATCAGGTGGCAGCGAATCTAGCCATGCATCATGCGATGCAGGTAATCACAGGATCTTAGCACCGTGCACGGTATTGAATAACGACATAATTTAGCTTCTAACAGCTGGAATTGTTTGTGTATGTTAAGCGAGGCTTGTATAAATAGAGGCTAATTAATATGTGATGGTGGTAACGTTGTTGGATAGATAACTTATACTGGTCTGTTCATGTGTCAACGAAGGCTCTTGCACAACAGCTGCTCGGGTCGATCGAGGGTTAAGCTACGCTTGCCACGGTCAGTTAGTAGATGGGTGACTATTCATTATATGAAAAGATTTGTAGTGCCCACTTGTAATAACTATTATGGTCGAAGATGTAGACGTTTTTTAGTTCCAAGTATTTTTAATAACCTTCCAGTCGATATAGACGGTTCTGCTACAAAAACCTCTTTTAAAAATAAATTACATAAGTATCTCTTAAATGTGTTTTGTCAAAGCCTAAATGTAGTGAATATTTGAAAAAACAAAAATATGTGCTAAAAAGGAGCTGCCAACAAACTGCTGTGCAGTTTGGCACAGGTAATTTACTAGGTAAAAACAAGAATTGTTGTGAATAAACACCTTATCATTTATTTAATTTTTTTTCATTCATTACATATCGAGACACCTGATGCCTCAAAAAGCACGTTAAGACGTTGGTGCCGGTTGTCATTTGTAGATCTTTGACAGTCGTTACGGGTAGTTAGAAGACAAAATTCTGCCAACCATGAAGTCTTACCCAGGGATATCGTGTTAAGGCTCTTTTAAATAGGCGCGACACGCGACGCGACACAAAGACACCGCTCGTCGCGCGACGTGCGGTGTCTTTGTGTCGCGCTGGTCTGCACAAGCCTTTATCGTGGGAGGTCAGATAGGCACCCGCTCTATGTAAAATACTGGTATTCAGCTGCATCCGGTTAGACTGGAAGCCGGCCCTAAGATAGTTGAGAAAAGGCTAGGCAGATTGATTGATGTGTTACTGCAGAATATATATTTGGGCCTCTTTTTAGGCCCAAGAAGAATCGAACGTAGATCACCAGGCTTGCTCACTGGTTGATGGTAATTTCAGAACATTAGGCGAGGTTTCTTCCGTTTTACTCAAACTGGGTTGTGGAGAGTAAAATAATTACTGGTATTCAACTGCATCCGGTTAGACTAGACGCCGAGCCCAACATAGTTGGGAATAGACTAGGCAGATGATGAAATCAAGGTTTCCTCACGATGTTTTCTTGCACCGTTTTCTTGGTTTATATTGATAAAAAAAACTTTCAAAATCGAAGGCTATTCTGTAGAAGAAGGATAATTCGGAAGAAAAACTATTCAGTAAAATTTGTTACCGAGAGAAATAAGAGATTTTTCATCAGTGAACATTTTTAAGAATAGGTTAAAGTTGTCTTTGGCTAAACAACTACAGGAAAATAATCATTACTCATTAGATCGAACGACATTTATGTTTATTACATAAGATATTTTGTTTAGTTTCTCATATTTAAGTGTACTTTGTATGTTGTTTTGAGATTTTTTTTGTTAAGTTTGAACAGAATTCAAATCATTTAATTCAAATAGGCACAAAGCACCTTTGACAAGAAAATAGAATTGATTCTAGTCGCGTCTTTCAAAAGGTAGTTTCGTATGGAGAAGAATGGGCAAGAAACTCCACTATATTTGAATTGGGAACTTGATTTATATTATGCGACCACGTTAAAAAAGGTCCATGAAACTATATTTAAACCCTGACGATTGAGACTTAATTTTATGAAGCTTCTCTCTTCCTCTTTTAAAACTAAAAGCATTTCAATGTGCATGCAAATATCACTTTAGAACAATTGTCCGGAAAATGTGTTTTCATTGTTATAATTATTCAAATGTAATTATGTCAGGGAAAAAGTTTTCCCTCTTCTTAATTAATATATTATGAAGGTCGGTCTCATCTCTTTCATGTCATCCGCAGTAGGTAAAAGAATGGTATTGTGTTATGAGTTGGGGTGCCCGTGTGAAATTACGTGATTGTTTTTACGGATTTTTTCATTAAAGGTTGATTATTATGTGGTAGATATTTAAGGCGGTTTCTAAGCATTCGTATGTTTCGGACTTTTTTTCTATAATCAAGTTCTTTCTTTATTTATTAAATGAAGCAACGCAAATTGAATGACTTTTTGTTCTTTGCAATGTCATAATTCTCGATAGCGAGGCAAATAAACAAGAGATTTTCCTACCTATAGCTTAGAATTTGAGTAGATAATGTACCAAATCATCCAGGTACTTATTTTTATACAATAACTAGCAGCGCCCCACGGTTTCACCCGTGTAAGTGTCGATCCCGTGAGAATATTGGGATAAAAAGTATCTTATGTGTTAATCCAGGTTATAAACTATCTGTGCGCCAAATATTATCCAAATCCGTTTTGTAGGTTTTGTGTGAAAGAGTAACAAAGATCCATCCATCCTCACAAACTTTCGGATTTGTAATATTATTAAATTATAATTATAATATAAAATTATAAATAAATAAATATAAAAAGTAGGATTATTAACTTTTAACTAAGTAACAACAGCTGCACGGGTTGATCGATCAGGTTAAGCTACGCTTGCCGCGGTTGGTCTGTGGATGGGTGACCATCTTTACATACCAAGACCCCTCCGAGCCTCGGAAAGCACGTTAAGCCGTTGGTCCCGGCTGTCATTTGTAGATCTTTGACAGTTGTTACGGGTAGTTAGAAGCCCAAAAAGTCTGACAACCAGTCTTACCAAGGGGTATCGTGTTACCTAGATATTAGGTTGTGGAGGCCAGATAGGCAGTCGCTCCATGTAAAATACTGGTATTCAGCTACATCCGGTTAGACTGGAAGCCGACCCCAACATAGTTGGGAAAAAGCTGGGCAGATGATGATGAATTGTCTACAGACAACACGCCACAAAAAAAGCCTACCTAAAAACTATGTAAATTCAAAATTAAACAATGGTCTAACAAACTCGTCCTTACAGATTCGAAGAGCAATGACCACGTCTTGACTCGAGAACTTCAGTAACTACCAACTAACAAGTACATAACCATTCCCTCCGTTTTATGGCTTTACACAATTTTCTACGAGATGATTTTGTAGCAATAAATAGTATTTTACGCTTGTTTTCATTATTTTTACGGTCTGAGGCTTGTAATAAAATTATGCTTCGGTGGAGACTTGTACGTTAACGGTGGCGGGGTTTAGATTATAGAAATAAAGGAGAGCTGTTATGGGACGCGTCTTGTGATTGCATGATAATGCTCAAATCTGACATATCATCATCATCATCATCATCAGCCTATAAATGTTCCCACTGCTGGGACACAGGCCTCCTCTCTGTGAGAGGGAGTGGGCCGTAATCCACCACGCGGGCCCAGTGCGGGTTGGTGGATGTCACGTGTCTTCGAATTTTCGGTTCTAGGACATGCCGGTTTCCTCACGATGTTTTCCTTCACCGTTTTGAGAGCAGTGGTGATGAAATAATTTACACAAAGTAAAGCGCCTGTCTGGGTTCGAACCTACGACCTACAACTCGTAAGTCGCGGCCGTTACCACTGGGCCACACTGCACATTATAAAATAGCTGATTGGTTATGTTTCAGTCTGGTGAATTTTCCACAATCATGTACATGGAGATGGAGGGGTTAATGAAATAATTTTCTTTGAGCAACTCCTAAAGTAAACAAAAAGTATTGCTGTCTTGTTTTTTATCGTGGTTTTTATACTTAACTGTCAAAATCAATCTGCCTAGCCTTTTCCCACCATGTTGGGGTCGGCTTCCAGTTTAACCAGATGCAGCTGAATATCAGTATTTTACATGGAGCGACTGCCTATCTGACCTCCATAATCCACTAACTGGGTAATTCGATACTCCTTGGTAAAACTGGTTGTCAGACTTGCGGGCTTCTGACGACCCGTAACGACTGTCAAAGAGCCACGAATGACAGCCGGGACCAACGGCTTAACGTGCTTTCCGAGGCACTGAGGGGCGTTGGTATGTATTCACGGACCAACCGCAGTAAGGGTAGTTTAACTTGATGGATCAACCCGTGCGGCTGTTATTATATTACTTAGCCACGAGCTCGGTTTATAATTAACTCTCTTAACGTCTTTCGAATAAATAAAAAAAAAGATTCAAGAAAATAAACCAAATTAGAGCAGCCGAATAATGAACCAAAATATGAAAATTCGGTTTAAAACCACCAATTCATCTTTCAACCCGTTGATAATGGCAATCCTACAATTACATTTTTTTACAGTACACATCATTTTACTAGGTAATATTAAGGCTGTCCTGAACATCAAGTCCACCAGTCTTCTTTACTCCATGTCCCTGGTAAGACCAACCGTTTATTTTGACGACATCATTTTTTTATGGCCGCTAAAAGATTTCTTTCTGGATGCTGCCTCGTTTTATGAAGATTGTGACGGTTAAGTTGACACTTGGCGGTACTTGCTTATACGAATGCTGACGATTTCGGGATTAAGTTGTCAGGAAACTTAAGGGTTAGTGTTCTATTGTGAAGTTCACGTTTATGAAGAATGAATGAAATCTATAGTCCGAGTAATAATTTTGCGATTAATTTGCCCCGCTGTTTCACCCGCTTACGTCTCGATCCCGTGGTCCCAACCCAGGTTTACCCATGTGCCAAATTTTATCCAAATCCGTTCAGCCTTTTTAGCGTGAAAGCGTAACAATCAAACAAACACACAAACTAACTTTCGCATTTATAATATTAGTTAGAATGTATCTGCTTTCCTACAATTTAAAAGATCAAATCACGAGTTCGTCGCGTGTTCAACTCATAAATAAGAACTTAGTTAGAGTCCAAAATAAGGTCGAAAATCCTGAAACGTGCACATAATTAAATCTGTAAACTATGGTACATTAGGTATTTCTCGAAATATCAATCGTTTGTTAAGTGTATTGAAATAGCATTCGCTACTCTTACAATACCCTATGCATATCAAGACGTTCACCATCATCTGCCTAGCCATTTCCCACTAGAATAGAATAGAATAGAATAGCATTTATTTGCAAATATGGTTTGTTTTTTTCTTTTTTTTTTTTGCTCTATATTGGGGTCAGCTTCCAGTCTAACCGGATGCAGTTAAATACCAGTACTGAAGCGACTGCCTATCTGACCTCCACAACCCAATTACTGGGTAATACAAATCAACGAATTCGAAACAATCGAAGACATTAATTTTAAGTAAAAATGCTTAAAATAGCCATAAGCCATAAAACTCACCCACAAATGGCTATAGTTCACTTACATAGACACAAACTTACAACGTGCTTACTTGTGACTTTAAAAATTGGCCACAGTCCACAAATAAAGCCAGTATATCCATTATCCACAGTCATAGCTCACTGGCCAACGGTTTGAGGATATACTGCCCATTTCCTGGACTTGTTTTTCACTACCTGTGTTGAAGATAGCAGGGTGGTATAGTATTAGTTAACTTTTTTTTTTGCTTTAAAAACTTATGTATTCAAATGATTCTAGATTTCATTATTTTGTGAAGTATCCTTTTATTGGCTGAATTGTGTTGGATTCAATAATCTTCTGCGTTCGTGTATGACCAGATGTAAGATCGTAGCAGGTGGCGTTCTGTAGTTTCTGCCTACCCCCATGGGAAGAAGGCGTTAGTTTATAAATGTATGTAAATAATCTTCTAGCTTTCAGAAGACTTCTTTGTTAGACTGTGTCAATAACTCAATATAAGTACAGTGTAACTATTTTCTTAATGTCCATCCGCAGACTTCGTGTCTGTTGCCCTTTGCACTTGATGCAGACCGGACGCCCTCAATCGATTTGGAAGTATATAGAGTTGTTAATACTCTTTTAACTTAATGTAATTTATTTTAAAAATGGCAGAAAGCTGCTAAAGTCGCAGGTACGAAAATAGTTTTACAGCTCTATACAGTTCACACGAAAATCAAAACAAAACAACAATAAAGTACTTAGTTCTGAATTAAAATTACTATACACGATAAATCTAATAATTGATGGACATGGAAATTAGCATTCGTTTGTATTCGGAAATGCAATGATTCCCGAGGGACATTAAGACAATAGTCAGACTGTACAATTTGTATCAATTGTACAGTCTGACTATTGTTTTAATGTCCCTCGGGAATCATTGCATTAATAATAATAATAATAACCCCACCGCCGTATCTCTACGTTGACGTCGTGGTGGGGCTTGCGCGCTCCGAACTCTAGGTCTGTGCCGGTACAGTTTACTTTGCCGGAACAGGTCTGGGATGAGGAGCCAGACTAAGAGAGATACAAAATCCCGCAGGGCAGCATGTGGCGAGCTGTTGGGCAGTAGCGACCCCACGGACCCTATCTCCCGGGAGAAGTCTTGTTCCTCACCTCTGGCTTGCCTTTATTGGCCGGCTGGAGTGAACACTGACGAGGAACGGCGCTCCCGCCTCATTCTTGCCTTAATTGGCCGGCTTGAGTGGAGATTCGCAAGAGCAAACGTGCTGGGAGGAAGGAAGTATTCCAGTAAGTGCTCGTAGGGATCTTGACCATCTTCCGGGCTCTGGGATTGTTCTGAAAGCCGTGGAATACCTCTCCACTCCTCAAGCACCTCAGGACATGTTGCCCCCTTGTTGCTACGTCACTATGTGCTAGCGACCGTTTCTGGGGGCCCATTATTGAGTGTGCAAGTCACCCCCTGCCATTTTATCCGTGTAAATATAAAACATTGATCAGGCAGGGGCTATAGTCCTACCATAGTTCCAGGTAACCAGTTCACTTTAGATACCCAAACCCATAGTCCAATGTTTTGTTTCCATGTACTGCAATAGTCCTACACCAACCGGGGGTTGTCCTTTGGTGCACTTGCATAGTGCATACAGGGATAATCGTCGGTTGGTGCCTCATTTCTTGAAAAGCGTCTAACGGGCCTCTACGAGTTGGCTTCGGCCCCTCGTACGTCTTCCAAAGGACCGGGATCCATGGTCCCGAGAATAGTTAAAAACTAAAAATAATAATAATAAAATAAATTTATTTCTCTCTCCACAAAGGTTGGCTTAGAATTAACATCTTAGGACTAGACAATAAATGTAGACAAAAAAGCTCCTTTGCGAGAGACTGGAGTCCGTACTAGGGAAACCCTGTGTTACGGATCTCCAGGCTCCCAGTGTTTAGGTCATCATTAGGTACAGTGCCGATTAAAAGTCCATGAGCAATCTCACAAAGCAATAGACTGACGCTTCGGTTTGACTTACGACCTTCTTCTATAAGTTGTTACAATACTGTAGACACGCACATTACACACACACACTCACTTTGTCTGCAACCAATGACTAGTTCGATAATCATCATTCGTTTTTAGTTTCATTCGTCTTGTTCACATAAATATTAAAGTTTAGCAGGTAGACCACAAAAAACTAAGTAAATTATTTCGATTTCTGTGGGGTAGATGCAGTTTGTTACAAGTATTCAATTAATAGAACTTTGTTGGTTCGTGCCGTGATAATATTGGTGACGAGCATTTAGCGCAGTGTTGTGGTTATTATTATCAAAAAGCAGGCATAAAATATATTGAAGAGATCAGATCAGATCAGAGAATATTATTGCGCTGCGTAAAAGTGAAGTGAATATCTAATAAAACCGGACTAAGTGTGAGTGTTATCATTTATATATTTCATATTTTACTAAACATAAATCTTAATCAAGGGTATTGTTGATAGAACAGAGGTATTGCTGAGACAGAAGATGCCTTTAAAGTTTTAAATTCATTGTGAGGTTTAATTCGATTAGTGAATAATAAATAATTAGGTATTATGTGTAATAAAAACAATGATTTTCTTTGTTCTAGAGAAATACTGTGACGGTTAAGAGATATGAGGAAGGGGCTTATTATCGAGTAGCAGCGACGTCAAATGGTGAATGAAACAAATGGTTTCATACCAACGAGATATTTTGCTGAATTATTAAAAACACGTCATTATGAACCGTTCGCCGTGCACTCTGAAGGCTTGCATCACTGAAGACCAGCTAGAAAACCGTTTTTGACCTTAAAATATTGACCGTACCAACTTAATAAACAACAGATTCGTTATTGCATTTTTAAGCACGTTTCAATAGGGTGTTTGTCGTATTTCTTGCAGATATACCGAAATTGTTTAATATTATTTTAGTAATAGTATTATTTTAGGATTAAAATTTGAGGTTTAGTTTCAATCTTCTTTTCGTAAAGAAAATGAATACTTAAGCTATAACCTCAATACCAACCAATATTTACTAAAGCCAAATAAAGTTTAAAATAATTAATATGAACAACTGCCTTTAACCTTAAAATCAACAATTTTGTCAGTAGATTTTTTTACATTTTAAGTAGTCTAATATTCTTATTTATTGCTTAATTACTTAGACCATGATCAAAGCTTTATATTTATGGTGCAAAAAAATCCATTTAAAATTTAAAACATTTCAAAATTTAAATATGTCAAAATAATACAAATTGCTTCTAAGTTTCTAGACATCTATTTCACATATTATTCAGGTGAAGTAATGATAAATAATTGTAGCTATAACTATACTTAAGTAAAATAAACATAACGAATAAATATTATTTATTTTTTATTATAACATATCACGCATTTTTTATTCTAAACCCTTTATTGCAATAACAACATTAATAAACAGGCAGGATATTTAAAAATATTATTATTGCAAACAAAAATAATAATATTTGCAAAAACAGCGCTGTGATTTACGAGATTAGAACCTTAGCCATCTTGAATCTAAGACCAACGCTTAACGCCTTCTGCTATCTGCACATATAATTTACTTTCGAATTTTAGCAATGCGATACACTGGCCAAGGTCACGCGTACGAGTATGATGCGTGCTAACAAAAGTTATGGAAATATAAGTGCGGCGCCCGCGAACCGTGACGATACGATAGTGTGTAGTGCGAAACTGCGTTCTCTGTGGTGTGTGTACGGCACTCACACCACAGACGTCTGACTGCTTACACATACAAATGTACGGACTATACCGCGTGTTCACAGCAATACGACTCTTAGCGTGCTCATGCACTTTTGAGCGCTTACTGTACATAGCAGAAGTTTAAAGTACAAGCACAATCATTTGAGCTTAGATTATATAATATAATCTAAGCATTTGAGTTTCTATGAAAGAGAAGCATATGAGGGAAAACAGTTAAAAAAATAAAATATTATAACGAAAAGAATACAAAAATAAAATAAAAAGAAAATAAAATTACAAAAAACAAAAAAAAAATATAAATAAAACAATTGGTAAAAGGCGTTGCGTGTCTGGTGCGAGATGTATGAGTGTACGGTGTACCTACTATGCGGTGTGTGTGTGTGTGGAGTCTTGTGGGTAAGTGTCATTGTGCGAGGAAATATGTCTATGTTGTGTGTTGTGTTGTGAGTATGTGTGCGTGCACTGGATCCATCGGCAAGTTACACGATTACGATGTGATGAGAAATAGTTGCTCGGTGGCATCGTAATCCAGCGATTTCAGCCAATTGAATATCTTTCTTTTACAGGACTGTTTAGAAAGGGGGTAAATCGACAAGATTTTGTTTAATTTATTATACAGGTAACTGCCGAGAAACATGAAGTGACGCCGTGAAAATTTTGTATGGAATCGCATTGTCGGGCATACTGCATATTTACGTCGTCTATATTTTAAAGCCGTGGGATCGTAATGAAGCTGAGAATGTTTACGGAGGGTTGCATTTAGTATGTATAATTGTCGTACCGTTAGGACACCAGTAAGTTCATACAAGTCTTTAGTTGGATGTAAGTATGGTAAGAAGTGACCCACTTTAAAAGAAAAGAAAAAAGAAAGAAAATTCGTTTATTTGCGGTAAACATGACGCAAAAAAAGATTAAAAATGAACACGTAAATAACAAATTGGGGGAAAATATGCGTCACATCCACGCAAAACGGCCATCGCTCAGCATAAAGCTGCGACCCCATGCGAGACAGAGCCCCAGCGCTGGTTTTCAGCGATAGCCGGCGCTGACGTGATGACGTCAACCGGTGCAGCATATAGTGAAATAACAAATCAAAAATAAAATAAATACAATGCACCATGCAATTAGCTCCACCCCAAATGGTTAAGCAATAGGTAATCAATGATTGAGACAGTGCGAGATATACCATTTTTATAATGTTTGGGTTTGCGACATGGCGAAGGTTTTTAAATATAAAAATTAATTTACGAGTTCTTGAGACAAGAAGATTAATGTGTGGATGGAAGCTAAGCGCGCTGTCTATTATAACTCCCAGGTACCTAATTGTATCCGTCTTATGCAGGGTTGGACATGAGCAAGTAGCAGAATGTGTGGAAAAGCAGTTAGAGGTGTGAGCCGTTATATTATGACCGGAAAGGGTAGAGGTTTTGATAGAAAAGGAGACATGTTTAGTTTTATCCACATTGAGTGTTAATTTGTTGGAAGCTAACCATACCTGGACCAAATCAAATCCCTGCTGAGCGCAGCTGTAAACCTCTTGCCATGTGTCGCCCTGGAACAAGAGCGCCGTGTCATCGGCGAACGAAATAATCCTCCCATTGGGCATGATCAGATCGCAAAGGTCATTGATGTAAGTTAGAAATAACGTGGGACCGAGGATGCTACCCTGCGGAACTCCATGCCCAATGGGGAGATCACAGCCAGACCATTCACCCACCCTGACCCTCTGAAATCGGTTTTGCAAGTAGTCGGAGAACAGTTCGAGCTGAGTATTCCTTACACCCAGCCGCTCTAGCTTACTTAACAGTATCGGGACGGAAACCGTGTCAAAAGCCTTAGCCAGATCCTTGAAGATTACGACAACCTTTTGGTTATTATCGATATTACCCGAGATAAAATCAGTCAAATTGTGTATGGCGTCACTGGTTGAAAGGCCCGACCGGAAACCAAATTGGCAGGGTGAAAGAAGATGGTATTTTTCTAAGTAATCGACTAAGCGCTTGTTCATAATTCTCTCTAATAATTTTGATAAGGTAGGTAATATGGAGATTGGTCTATAGTTGCCGACACAGGCCCCGTCACCGCTCTTGTAAATAGGAAGGACTTCGGCCAGCTTCCAGTCGTTTGGGAATTTTCCGGAGCTTAGGGCAAGGTTACAAATGAATGTAATCGGAGCATTACAACATAATATTGTAATATTACGTTGTAATGCATTCATACTTGAAGAATGGTCACTATCCTTTCTGATTACTTTCCATATATTGCGCCTGAACTGAAAAATTACAGTTCATAAGCAGTTTATTTTGCCACGGTCAGCTTGGGTAATCTTCTTAGTTGTTTCTTATTTTTGTAGTAGTTAAATTTTAGTGGCCATTAATATTCATAATAGCAGTGGTGGCGCAGTAGTAACGGCCCCCCGACTTACAAGTTGTAGGTCGTAGGTTCGAACTCAGACAGGCGCTTTACTTTGTGTAAATTATTTCATCACCACTGCTCACAAAACGGTGAAGGAAATCATCGTAAGGAAACTGGCTTTTCCTAGAACCAAAACTTCGAAGACATGTGCTGTCTACTAATTAATCTGCACTGGGCCCGCGTGGTAGATCTTCTCGAACAGAGGAGGCCTGTGTCCCAGCAGTGGGAACATTATAGGCTGATTATGTTAATACTCATATTATTAAAATATTACTTGACTGCCTCGTTGGTCTAGTGGTTGCAAGCGCTACTGCTGAGCATGAGGTCCTGGGTTCGATTCCCGGGTCGGGCAAAGTGTTATTGGGTGTTTCTATCTGAAATTTCTCAGTAGCAGCCCGGAGTCTGGATTTGTGCCCGGTTGATGGCAATAGGCTCGCCCCCTATTACATGGGACTTAAACATAACTGGCGAAATGTGGGTGTACCTGCTACAGGGACATCTCTGCCCAACCCTTCTGGGAAACAAGGCGTGATGTTATGTTATGTGTAAAATATGAATGAATGAACCCATTAAATTAATAAATCTACACCTGATTTTACTGACAAAATTAAATTATATTTTCACAAATAAAAACCTATTTACACAAAGTCCCAATAGCAGTCATTTCAACACACCTTAGTCCGTCCCATTTCCTGAAACGATGTTGAGGTCAGAGGCAAAAAACTTTAAGACAAAACCAATATAGGGTACAGGGGGAACCGTTACAAACTCCCTAACCAGTTTAGAAGTTAACGCGTAAAAAAACAAACTTATAAATCCGGTGGGGCACGCCGGAGTCACGGGAAATTGAGTTTGGGCACGAACATTCCGTGCCGTGTCCGAGCCGTTACTGATGTTTATATTTAAGCAGTTTTATTTAAATGTATGTTGTGATAAAAGGAATGTCATTTATAGAAAAATTTTAAATGGAGTTTTTCTTAACCCTGTACCCTAATTGCGTAACTTATTTTCGTTTCATTTTGACAGTTCAACAACATTCATTGCGTTATTTACGTTGTTGATCAGATTTTTTTTCCAACTTATAAAGCAATGGATTAGAAATCTGTTTCAAATCGAAACAGATTGTGATTGTGTTGTATTACGCAATTAGGGTACTGAAACAAAAATTGAACATCAGCCGATCTATTCTGACTGACGGGGTTCGCTAGGGCCGATGTCTGCCGGGGTCGCGGGTAAGTCCGAAAGGGATACCGTGGCCCCTGGCAACATGGCAACTGAAGGAACGCGGATGGATTTTAGTCAGTAAGAGTCTGATACGCCCTCCCACTCCACCCAGAGCGGAAGAAGTTATTTGATAATTTCACACCCATTAAAAAAATTAAAAAAATGACGGTTTTCGTGAAAACAGGTGTGAAAGTGAGTTGTCATTCCATCTGACGCTGGATTGACACTATTGAAACGTCACTTGAAGCTCAGCTCACCTAAATTTACCCGGTGACATTTTTACAGAATAAATCGACTGTAATATAATATTAGTTACACACCATATTTCAGAATTTTCCATACTGATCTATCGTAATGAATCCTGAATATTTTGTTACATTAAGGTACCATTCCGTACACAACCGCAGGAGGCTACTGCAGGCGACGTGTCGCGGCGTCGGCAACACGTCGCGGCGTCATGTCGCTGCAGTCATGATTCCGAACCCGACCGCAGGCGGCAACTGCCCGTATTCCAGTCGCTAGATAGACGATAGAAAAACGTGACTATCGCTCGAGTGTTGGCGGCACTACTGGTCTGCGGTCGGGCTGCACGTGTCAGCTGCCAATGACGTGTCGCTAGCTACGGAAGGTATTTCATAGAAATTCATCGAAACCAGCCGTGTTGCGGCGACACGTCGCCTGCAGTTGCCGCCTGCGGTCAGGTACGGAATGATACCTTTAGGGTCAGCGCACACTGAACAGTAAAATTAACGTCATCGTCATCATCATCCATTGCCTAGCTTCTCCCACTGCTGGGTATAGGCCTCTCTTTTCATGTGCCAATCCCCACGTTCCTGTACCAGCCTCATGCAGGTACAAAATCACAACTGAGATAGAGTTGAAGAAGATAAGAGATAATTCCCTGATGCATGTGTTCGTGTATCTTTTTACACAATATTTTACAGCAAAGAATATGCTTGAGGATTTTACTAATCAATATGTCGTGACTGTTAGTTAGTCACCAATATAACAAACCATGAGCACTATGAGCAGTGTTTGAAACAATTCAATTTCCATCATGTCTTCCAAACATTACTAGCCCCTAGGGGTTCACTCTAACAGCCCCGCATTCCTCTAACGATCAACGCGATGCAGTTTGCGTTTCCGACACATAAACAAGTGTTACTAAATTTATTCATGACCCAATCTCGCTGGAATACGGACGTCCGACTATTCCGACTTCAGTACCGTGATTTTAACCCATCACGGTTGTTGTTGCTAGGTGGGTAGAATGCCTAGATGTTAAAGTAAAGTTATTGTGTTTGGGCTATTGATTAAAAGCCAAAACTCTAAGTCCACTTGGTTTTGCTCACGACTTAGTTGGCATCTAAACTTTTAATCTTCATTAGCTTAGCATCTGAGTGAGCACCATGTATCCATCACATAATTAATTTATCTGTCCTTGCTTCATTTTAATTCTTTTTACTTATTGTGGTATAGTAATCTTATTCCAGGTGCATCGTCTTCACATATCATAATATAATTAATGTGTACAAACTATTGTAAAACATTTTAAAAGACTAACGGTGGAGTTTCTTGTCCATTCTTCTCCATACGAAAACTACCTTTTGGAAGGGGCGACTAGAATCAATTCTATTTTTAGTAAATTTTGACGTTCAAAAGTGCCTTTTATTTGACTTAGACTTACGCTTTCTTACGAAAAGCGTTTATCGAGAAAATGAGATCAGTTATTACGATGGATTATTTATCAAACTCAAACCATTTATTTCAATTTAATCATTTACAGGCATTTTTAAATTGTCGAAGGAGTCGTTCAGTCAGAGAGATGAAGCTAGTTGCCCATTTCAAAGGATAGTAGATACCTATAGAGAAGAATGGGCAAGAATTTCAGGCGGCACCTCTATAACCTCTTAGGATCAAGTTTTCCAAAGACAGATAAACCTTCTTCTTCTTCTGTTGTCGACATGAGATAATAATATGAAAACCAGCCAAGTGCATGTTGGACCACGCATAATGTAGGGTTCCGTAGTTGGGATGAATTTATCCCAAGAACAAATTTAACTTTGTAGTTGAAAAAAAAAATCTTTCATACAAAATGTATGGGTGAACATGTTTTTACAACCGCAAATTTAAGTTGGTCGATTATTACTCGTTAACTTGTAAAGCCTACTCAGCTGTGATAGTTTTCCTTTTAAATTCGTTATATAAGCTACTGCCGTGAATTTTTTCACATATCTAAAACCAACCATTTAGCTGGCAGGGGGGGGGGACACTTGACTCTAACAACAATTTGCACTTTAAAGCTTAATATTTCGCAAACGGATCTCTGAATTCAAAAATGGTTTTAGCACACTCACAATGTTTTTAAAAAGACCTTTTCAATGATACCCCACAACAAGGGATAGAAAAAGAAAAAAAACATCCCTACTTTACGTGTAGGGGAGGTACCCTGAAAAAATATATTTTTCATAATTTTATTTTACCACTTTGTCGGCATGATTAATATGTATACCCATGCCAAATTACAACTTTCTAGTACTAACAGTCTTGGAGCTAGACCGCGGACAGACAGACAGACATACAGACAGACGGACATGACGAAACTATAAGGGTTCCTTGTTTACTACGGAACCCTAAAAAGCACACGCCGTGCTATAAAAAAAGCTAGTCGCCAAGGTTGTTAGCCTCTCTCTGGCTGGCAGCTCTCACTATCCAGGATGCACCGGATGTAGGTAAATAAGTATTATCAATTGTGGACATTACTACACAATTGACGACTTCCTTGATGATGAATCACTGACTGATTAACATGCTTATAATCCATGTGACATATTTAATTTTTAACCGACTTCCAAAAAGGAGGAGGTTATATGTTCGACGCGTAAGTTTTTTTTTTTTTTTTTTTTTTTCATGTATGTCCACCGATTTCTCCGTCATTTGTGGACCGATTTTGAAAATTCTTTTTTTGTTTGAAAGGGTATGCTCCCAAATTGGTCCCATATAAATTTTATTAACTTTGCTTGGGTAGTTTTTGAGTTAGCTACAAAATACGTATTTTTTTCCCACTTAGTATGTAGATGATATGATAAGTTCCTGTCACTGGTAGCAGGTAGTGGTATTTGAATGTGTGTGGGGTAGGGTACCACAACTACAAAGTGAAAAATAACTTTAATTTCGGAAGTCGGTGGCAAAAAACGAAAACACAAAACCCAAGACACCGACTTCCGAAATTAAAGTTATTTTTCACTTTGTAGTGTTTTTTTTTGGAAGTCGGTTGTTTTTTTTTTTATTACTGCTACCTTGTTGACATTTGAAATTTTTGTATTAATTTGACATTTACTGTAATTCGAATGATTTGACATAATTTTTTATTATGTATAGTAAATTTGTGTAAATTAACATGATTTGCAGACCCATGTGACGGTAGAACATAGAGGACTTTCTTAATAAAACATCAATGTAATAATTACCCATGTTTGCAAAGTAATAAATGATTTGATTTGATTTGACGCAGTTTTGTGTTTTTTAAAGCACCCAAATGAAATGTTTTATGCATACACATTTTTATTATTATAACGTCGTCAAACTGATATTATTAAAGTGAGCTTGACACTAACGCCAGGTACTTGTAGATTCCCATTTTACAGAAAAAAACAAATGAAATAATTCACTGCCGTGATCCATTATTCCCATCTACACAAGGAGGAAGCCATCATTAAAAAGGCTAAGTACTAAACTTTATCCTGGCGCCAAAGTTAAGCGCAATTTAAGTGCGAGAAGACTTCGTACAGACAGAGATGGTGAACATTTTGCCGACAATGTTGTTCGGCTCAATACTACTAGGCTGTAGTCTATTTCCAACTTGCTTGAAAGATCTGCTAGATTTGAGTAAACTCATAAAACTTTTTACTCAATGTGGGTGTATCTACTTTGTCGTACCCTTCGGGGAAAACAGGCGTGATGTTATGTTTTTTCCGTTTTAATAATCCATAATAAGATAGTTAATTTATTCAGGCGTGACCTTGCGGAAATCCATTATAAAATACAATAGACGTTGATATATCTCTTGCGTCCGGCGCTCGGCGTGGCAACACGCCGTGTTCAGGTTCGCGACAAGTCAGTCGTCATCCTGAGGATGCCTCGTTGAGAGGTGAAACACGTGTCGATTTGTTACAGGGTTTTTCATGACTCTTTAGGAATAGTTCAGCGAAATAGGTTACTAAATATATTTACGTCTATTGAATCCATAATATAACAAGAATGTGTGATGCTGTCATCCGTTGAAGAGTTGTATTCTGTCTTTGCAAATTCGTCATCATTATCCGTAAATTCATGACTCGAATAAAAATAAAAAGCCGTTTAGACTTTTGTTGAAATCAATAACGGGTATCGAATACTTACTTTCAGCACTAAAACCTTATTTCTATTCGAGTCAGGCCTGCCACATCGATCTAATCCCAAATGTATTCAGGTTTACCCAGAAATTTCGCTTCTACACTATAACCAAAGGTTTACCAACCCTGTTATAGGCATTTTGGTAGAGTAAGTACTTAGAGGCACTTGGCTGGGAGGCACTAATCCCTAAGTTCGGCGACTGCATGCTAACTTACCGATGTTTGTTCCGTTCCACCCGTGTAATGATGTTTTGATTCCGGCTGGTTTTAGGCGCGTTTGTGCCGAATATAGGACAAGAGGTGTAGTGAAGTGTTTTGCTAGACTTGTGTTATTTTCGGGGTGAAGTAAACATGATGTGGAATGGAAGTTTTTATTTTTTTGCTTGGTATATTTTTTATGAAGAACATGTAAGATAATTATGATATAGCCTTTTCGCGCAAAAAAATCGACCATGCTTCTTGTTTTACTATAATTATGCAAAGCACCCGCGTATTGGATTGCCCTTTGCGTATACGATGCTCCCGTTCCCATGGAGTCTCTAAATATTCTCAGGACTCTTCTCTTAGCCCGATTATAAGTTATGGTGTACTACAGGTATGGGCAACCTTCGGCAAGTTGCGTGCCAAACTTACTAAACGCAGTCGCGGGCCATAACAGGAAATTAAAAAAGTTTATTTTATTTATCTATTTATTAGGTAATTATAATTATTAGGTAATTATATTAGTAATTTACGTGCAACGGTTATGTGATATTTGTGTTTGAACTTCAGAAACAAGTTTATTAATATCTGGACAAATTTCACTTGTACAGAGGCGTAACGTTTCCCAGATTTTCATCTGTGAGTCTCATAAGTCAAAATGCCTTCATCATCACTTATTAGTCTTCATCATCCAGAAGAAGTGACAAGTAATCTTGTGAGGCTACAAGCGACTGCACCACGATACTGCGATGCCATTGCATCTTTCGCTGCATTTTTACATACATCAAGTGAGCAACACAAGCAATGTTTATCATTTATGTGTTCGTTATTTTCATGTTATTTAACTTTAGTTCGCTATAGTTACAGCGCGCGTACCCTGTTTTTGCGCGAAATTTCAAAATGTCTTGCGGGCCGGGTCAAAAGCCGAGGCGGGCCGTATCCGGCCCGCGGGCCGGTCTTTGCCCATATATGGTGTACTACATTTCTCTTGTCTCGTCTTTTTACAACAACATGGAGCATTATAAAATAACTGGTTCCGAAAGAAAACAAGATTATTCTAAAAACAGAAACACATTAACAAAATGATGGGTTCCGTAGTTGGGACGAATTTACCCTAAGAACAAACTTAACATTGTAGTTGAAAAACACGTTCTCCCATAAATTGATATATGTTACGATCAATTCTTTAACTGCAAATGTAAGTTTGTAATTGCAAAAAAAAAATTAATAGAACTACAAATTAACGATTTTCGACCTTTTTCTTTTATTGTCCTGTAGAGCCTGCTTCTTGTGAAATTTAATGTTTCTAGCTTAACAAGAAGTAGTAGTAAGGGTTTTGATTTATTTGAGAGTATCAAAATATGTCACATAAATGGCCGTATATTTTTTTTGCGTTGACTTAGAAGCTTGATTTTTTAGAGCACTGGGAGACAGTAGACTTCGAACGTATTGAACGTATTTGATAGATATTAATTTCATCTTAATTCAGCCACGCGTTCCTGAGAAAAAGGGTCTTAATGGACTGAAATACAGACAGACGGACGGACAACGAAGTGGTCCTATAAGCCGATCCTATATAGCCCATTAAATGCTCGGTTATTACGTATTCTCGGAAGCGCTCAATCATTGCTACATCGTATACCCTAGGTAATCAAGCTCTACCTAGATCAAACTCCACCCGTGGTCTGGGGGTTCACCACGATTCCAAGCTCAGTTTTGAAACACACGTTGATGCAATAGTCGCTAAGGCCTCAAAATCACTGGGTTGTGCTTCACTCAAGCCAAAACTTTAATCATTCTATACTGCACTTTTGTCAGAAGCCACTTGGAATACGCGTCGGAAATATGGAACCCATGCTACCAGAAATATATTAACCGCATTGAGAGCATCCAAAAAAGGTTCATAAGGTATCTATGTTATCATCAAAAAGTACCGTACCATGCGGAAAACTACCATAAGCTATGTAAAAAATTTCATATATTACCTTTACTCAACCGCCGCGAGATTACTGATTGTGTGTGTTTGTTGAAAATTTTTAACAATACTATAAACTGTTCCGATATTTTGACAAAATTTTATTTCAGCATTCCCACGAAGTCTAAGCGATACAATCCACCTTTGCGCGTGCCATTTGCTTCGACCAATTATAGGCAAAATTCGTACATTGTGCGTGCAAGCAGAAATTTAAACAGGCTTTGTAAACAGTACGATATAGATCCATTTATAACTAGTGTGTCGTCAGCCAGGAAGTGCTTAAGCCGTAACTTTTTCATATAGTAAATTTTGTTATGATTGTTGCTATGCAGTGCGAGCAACATAGTAATTATGCTGTAGTATATAGTAACTCGTTGTGAGTGTCCTTTGAATTTACTTTTTTTTTCTGTTTCTTATAAGTGGAGACCTGTAATTGGCTTTCAGACTATTGTGCTGTCCTTGATCTGTTTGTTTTAGCTGTAAGTCTCCCATGTTATTTAAATAAATAAATAAAAAATAAATAAATAAGGATTTCGTTTTTTTCTCTTGAGTTACGGCACTCTATAAATAGACTACCACATCAAAACCCGTAGAATTAATTAAACCAGTAACACACAGGTGTACGCTTAACCGTTTAACTCCGTATGTACTCGTACAAAGTTTCCACAAACGTTTGTCGCCTCGGGCCCGTACATAATTAAACGAACGATCTTACCCCACCTGTGATGGTGAGCTTCGAACTGCGTTCCGTATTGGAACTTAGAACTATGAATAAACCGGTATTAGTTTAGAGAATTTTGGGATTATTAGAATGAAAATAATAGAGGTATATTGTAATGCACAGCTTTTTTCTATGTTCTGCAAGAGGCATATTTTGGGGTTTGGATTTTTCACACAAAGCAATCTTTCTTTTTCTTTCGAACTTCAAAGTCTTTGAACTATATTTTTGATAAAGTTTCAGTCATGTTTATCTAGTTACAAAATAAGTATGTAGAAGGAAGTCTAGAACCAGAGCAATTTTATGATTTTCTTGGAGAGAATCATCATGAAAGAACTCTAAAGACACGTCTAACGCATCCTGCGTACTCTGACTCACTATCTACCTTTCTGACTAGCTGATATTCTGACCACAACATGGGCCATTTCCACAGCACTCGTCGAAACTACAGTTGAAAGGATTCTGATGGTCAGCGACACCTAATTTACAATCGCATGCACAGACGTAACTAACACGCTCATTTGTTAACAACTCCGATTGGCAAATTCCACACGACGTCCCCTAATCTACTTCACAACATAGGCTTTGTACAGACGACGCGGATAATCGCAAAATGCATGCCACGTATAACGATTTAACGCACGATCGCTTGCGAATCGCATCGCTGGCATTTACAGACAACTAGAGGCTTATTGTATAGGCTGCTAGCACACGGGCGACTGATCACGTCGGTTATGCGTAGCGAATTTTAGACGGGATTTAATATTCGGATAAAGTTTGGTCGGGGTCTTTATGTGGTCGGGTTTAGCGAGTTGTGAAGCTCGATTTTGTTGAAATGGTTGTACAGTTTCTAATTTACTTGTGGTGTAATTGAGCGGGTGCTATGCAATATGATATGTGCGTGTTAAAAGCCGCAAAAGCATTGATATTCCGTTTGAATTTTAATAATTATAGCAGCATATTGTTTGAAGCGGCTTATGGCTAAGTATAACAGCCGCACGGGTCGATCGATCAGGTTAAGCTACGTTTGCCGCGGTTGGTCTGTGAATGGGTGACACCAACACCCCTCCGTGACTCGGAAAGCACGTTAAGGCGTTGGTCTCAGCTGAAATTCGTGGATCTTTGACTGTCGTTACGGGTCATCAGAAGCCCGAAAGTCTGACAAGCAGTCTTACTAAAGGCGTATCGTATTACCCAGTAACTGGGTTGTGGAGGTCAGGTAGGCAGTCGCTTCATGTAAAATATTGATATTTAGCTGCTTCAAGTTAGACTGGAAGCTGACCACAGCAGAGTTGGGAAAAGGCTAGGCAGATGATGAATGTTTAATGTGAATACCTATCTAAACATGGAAGCCCCATCATATTTATTTTTATTTTATTTATTTATTTATTTATGTCAGACAACATGATCCATTATGGTTAGTAACAACAAGAGCTTATTAAGTAGGTAAGAATATAAATAACAATTAAAACATTTTATTTTACCGTCCCAACCACGATGCTTACCCAGAGCGAGTGCATCGGACACTGAAATTTACTCGAAACTAACTTCAGAATGTCGTTGACGACACACGCTTGCGTCTTATTGCGTAAAAGTCGTCCGTACGCGCTTCGGCAAACATGGCGGACGCACTGCAGAACCGCGGCAACCGCAACAACATCCTGAAGACGTTATTGTATTGTACCCGCAGAGCACTGTAAGCCCTTTGAGTATAATTAACCCACAGGCTGCTCGTGTAGAAAGATTGGCAATATGCTTTGAATAGCGCTAACTTGACTTCAGCTGAGCAACGAGCAAACCTGCGAGCCAACATTATTACCCCGGACTGGCAGCGCTCTGCGTTCACGTTCAATGTCCTCGTTGTCCCTAAGATCATCGGCGATAATGTGCCCTAGATATTTAAACTTTTTCACTCTAGTGAGAGGAGAACCGTGCAGAAAAAGCGGTGGAGGTTCATATTAGGCAAGCTAGGCTGAAATTTTTGGTCGATATGATAGATTAGGTACTTTTTTCCTCATTTTGATCAAAGTCTTAAAGAGGTCAAGCTTTGACTTTAAAAAACCAACAATGAAAGTTTGTTTTACAATCTAAATGACCTTTAATTGGAACCTGATTTAAGTATTATATTATTATTCTAATTAAAGTAGCAGTGGTAGCCTAGTGATGTGACCGTCAGACTGCCAAGTCATAGGTCTCGAGTTCGAACCCAAGGCACGCACCTCTGACTTTTCGGATTTATCACTTGCTTTAAAAACGGTGAAGAAAAACATCGTGAGGATACCCGGCATGCCTGAGAGATATTTCTCGACGGCATGTGAAGCCAAGTTAGAAGCCCATGAGCGGCACACGAAAAGAAGAAGAGTTAAAGTAAAACAAATCAGTTCGTCTATCTAAAAACTTTTCTCCAAAACTACAGAGCCGGTTTTAGTGGGTGTTCTAAAAGTTTCATGGTGAACTGAACACAGTCAATGTTTACAGCCACAGATTGAATAGGCTGTACCCACACGGACGATTGGTCGCGTCAGTTTTACAGAGTGAAATTTAGATACAGTTTCCGCTTGTCGCGTTTGTGTGTTAATCTTTTTTTGTTTGGGTTTTATAGGTTTTGCATAAATGGTCTGTGAATAAATGTAAATATTTGGAAAATCCAAAAGTGCTTGCCACATAACGCTCATGCAAAAACAGAAAAATAATTTAAACGACTTTTCATGAAGTATGTTTTGACTGCTTTTTTACTCATCAATGTGGGTAAAGTTTCTCACCTCGCAATCTTTACGTACTGTCAAAGACTATTTAGGTTTGTTTTGTTGATTGACTTTAGAACGGGCTATCATAATTGAATGCGTATGTAAAATTTTATGTTGCTGCTGTTGGCCGCTGAGCAGTTTCCTCGTCTTGAGCCAATCTTGTTTGCAGCTGTCAGGGCATGGTAGATTTTCGAACGGACTATTATAATTTAATGCATTTCTAAAATTTCTTGTCAATATGTACTGTTGACCGTTGAGGAGTTCCCTCGTCTGGAGCCAATCCTGGGTGCAGCTGTAAGGTCATGGTGGACTTTAGAACGGACTATAATAATTAAATGCGTTTATAAAATTTGCTATTTGTGCTGTTGACCGCTGAGGAGATCTATCGTATAGAGTCAATCCTAGGTTAGCAGACAGGACATGGCGTAAGAATGCGTCTATTAAAATTTGTAACTATGTTGTTGACCGTTTAGGACTTCCCTCGTTTGAAGCCAGTCCTGGGTGCAGAACTTAGGTAATAGTGGACTTGAGAACGGTCTATAATAATTGAATACAAAATTTGGTGTCTGTGCTGTTGACTGCTGAGAAGTTCCTTCTTCTGGAAACAACCCTGGGTGCAGCAGCCAGATCATGGTGAACTTTAGAACTGGCTATCATAGTTGAATGCGTTTATAAAATTTAGTGTCTCTGCTGTTAACCGCTAAATTTCCTCGTCTGGAGCCAATCCTGACTGCTACAGCCGGGTCATGGTAGACTTTAGAACGGACTATCATAATTAAATGCTTATATAAAATTTCGTGTCTGTACTGTTGACCGCTGAGGAGTTTCCTCGTCTGGAGCCAATTGTGAATGTAGCAGTCAGGTCATGGTAGATTTCAGAATGGACTATCAACATTCAATGCGTACATAAAATTTCGTGTCTGTATTGTTGACCGTTGAAGAGTTCCCTGGTCTGGAGTCAATCCTGGGTGCAGCAGCTAGGTCATGGTGAACTTTAAAACGTGCTATCATATTTGAATGCGTATAAAATATAACATTTAGTGTCTCTACTGTTGACCGCTGAGGAGTTTCCTCGTCTGGAGCCAATCCTAGCTGCTGTAGCCAGATCATAGTAGAATTTAGAATGGACTATCATAATTAAATGCGTATATTAAAATTTTATGTCTGTTCCGTAAACTGTTGTGTAGTTCCTTCGTCTGGATTCAATCCTAGCTGTCAAATCAGGTCATGCATTATAAAAAAATGCTTTGTCTTTGAAACTGAACTAACGTGTAAAATTTCAACTCCGTAGGATAAGAGGAAGTGGTTTTAATTCAGTTTGCAAGATTTGCTAACTAACTAACTAACAAGGCAAGTTAAATAAAAGCTTGTAAAAACAGTTGCAGAAAGGAGGCAATCGATCGTAGAGCACTCTCTAATGGTTGGCATTACGAGTCCTGTAAAAATCGCCTTTTAAAATTGACCATAATAATGTTCTGTTAAGCTTTGGTTTCACCAGGAAGCGGTGAACGGTCACATAATAACAACTGCCCAAATACAGAGTGTTTTTTGAGACCCTAAAGTCAAATTATTATTATTTAAATGTCTTTGACATATCTCGGGACCCTGGGGTCCCGGATCTTTGGAAATTATTATTATTTGGTTAGACACACTATCAGCTAAAGCTGATGCGTGTATATCAAACAGCTTGGAGACGTTTAATCTGTCCAGTCGATTCTTGAAGCAGTTCAGTGAGGCCGTCACAATAAATAATTGGTTTTTTCCATCAGGAATTTCTCAGTAGCGGTTCGGAGTCTGGATTTGTGCCCGGTTGATGGCAATAGGCTTGTGCTCTATAACATGGAACTTTAAACATAACTGGCGAAATGTGGGTGTTCTACGGTAAACCTCTGCCTAACCCTTCGGGGAATTTCAGGCGTGAAGTTATTTATTTATTACAAACATACGCTACCCTTACAGTCTCCCAATTCGGTAGTGTGTAGTTAATTATCAATTAATGAAATAATACAACTTAAAAAATTATTAAAATTAAAAACATAACACGTATAACGTTACCCTTGCGAACTTGCTCAGTGAACATGAGAAAAGATCTATTTTGTTGGCAACTAAATTTAGTGTGTGCATTGTTCGCGTCAGAGGGACATTGTCCAACAGTTTAGTTCGACCGCGCGGCACCGCGAACAAGTTGGGCCGTCGTCGGCGCTGCACGTACCCACCTGGCACACACAAGCCTACCCGCTGTAGCACACCTGAATTATTTATGTTACCCCGGAACACTCCAACGATATACGACGCCAGTGCTAGATCCCTCCTTGTTTCCAACTTGTTATGTGTGTGTTATGTCAAATATTGGTGAAAATGACAGATTTTCATGACGCCTGTTATATAATATGACGGAACCGCACTTCCAGGAACCCATAGCTTTGAACAGTTTCGGTAAACGAGATCTTTGATTTTGTTTGATCAAACAAAAATTGCCACCTGTTTCGGAGACTGTATGAAACTTCTAATAAACCATTCATGTTCTACTTGAATTCGGATTAAACATTGTTAAATTGAACTTTATAACATTGTTATAAAGTTGTTTTTTTTAAATAAGTTATCAGTAAAACCTATTTCACATTTCTGCACTTACAACGCACTTTTTATTTGTTTTTAATTTTTGTTTACAGTAATATTGTCGGCTTTTTAGCGTGTGCTAAATAAATGTGTTTTTAGGATTCCGTTGCCAAATGGCAAAAAACGGAACCCTTATAGATTCGTCATGTCTGTCTGTCTGTCCGTATATCACAGCCACTTTTTTCCGAAACTATATGCTGTTGAAACTTGGTAAGTAGATGTATTCTGTGAACCGCATTAAGATTTTTACACAATAATAGAAAAAAAAACAAATAATTCTGGGGTTCCCCATACTTAGAACTGAAACTCAAAATTTTTTTTTTCATCAAACCCATACGTGTGGGGTATCTATGGATAGGTCTTTAAAAATGATATTGAGGTTTCTAATATCATTTTTATCTAAACTGAATAGTTTGCGCGAGAGACACTTCCAAAGTGGTAAAATGTGTGTCCCCCCCCCCTGTAACTTCTAAACTAAGAGAATGATAAAACTAAAAAAAAATATATGATGTACACATTATCATGTAAACTTCCACCGAAAATTGGTTTGAACGAGATCTAGCAAGTAGTTTTTTTTTAATACGTCATAAATCGTAAACCGCAATTTACCTTTCATTCAATGTTACTTGCTGCTACGGAACCCTTCATGGGCGAGTCCGACTCGCACTTGGCCGCTTTTTACTTTCTTATTTAGTGCGAATTAGACCAAACTTTTGTACTACTTGAGTCCTTATGGTGGCACAAAGAAACTCACATACATATATACATGCACGAACCCTGAAAACATTACACTCCTTTTTGGGTAGTCGTGTAATTACCCTTAACGTTTCAGAGTTCATTGAATTGAAATAAATCCCGAAACACATGAAGCATAAACAGCTTATTTTATTGCCAACAACCAAACAGTATAAAACCCTTTCGACCCATTAAAGTCTTCTACCCACATCTAAACTGGAAATAGTTCCAGTTAATACCGCCCATACGTTTAAATCCAAATACCCATAAACGGAAATACGATGCAATCCCACTTCTATCTCTGCCGACCCTCAAAACGATAGACGGTTTTATTAGTTCGATACAAGATATTACCACATTTCATCAAAGTCGACATTGGGATTGAAGAAAGGAAAATAAACTTTAAATGTATGGGAGGAATGCTGGTTTTCAAATGGAACAATTAATGACAATAACGCATGGCTGTAAAATGTTCAAGACGTGGTAGGTTTATTATAGTGTTTAACTGGGAGGTTGATATTAGAGTATGTTATGGGGTATGTCCACTTGTTAGGAAAATTGGAAAACTAAATCAAAAATAACACCACAACCACACCACCAATAATAATAACTGGCGAAATGTGGGTGTACCTGCTACAGGGACACCTCTGCCCAACCCTTCGGGGAAACAAGGCGTGATGTTATGTTGTTGTAAATCAAAAATCAAAATCAAAATTATTTATTTCACATAAACCTACAAGGGCACTTACGAAACGTCAGAAGCTAGGTGCACGGTTCCCATTGGTCGCTTCCTATGGAGAAGAGCCGGCAAGAAACTCCACGGTTACTCTTTTCAAAATAAATTGTTTCTACAATATTTTCAAATTACAGTGTTAATAGGTATGGGAGGACAGTGTAGGGCTATCAACAAGTACCAGGTACTTAGTAAAATAAAAAATGGTACACAAGTTTACAGCCTACAAAGTTCTCACATTCACAAAATCTAAAAGAAAAGAAAATAATCTATATAGAAGATAAACAAAATAATAAAAATAAGAACCTATTTAAACCAAATGACATGATTGCCACTACAGCTGTAACAAATCTAATTTGATTAAAAAATATAGAAAATTGTAGGTACATAATGTCAAATACTGAAAAGATTATGTCAATGAAGTATGTAAAAAAAGTAAAATAAAATAATCATCGTAATTTGGGAGCAGTTAATAGACATTTACATTGTTATGCCGTTAATGAGGTACCAAGGAAGCCACATGTGCAGAAGGAATTATTGCCAAACTTCCTTGTCTTCAACGGAGTCTTTAATCTTATAATATGCTTTTTTGATAAGGACACGTTTGATGTGAACTCAATGAAGCAATGTCCTTAGCAAGCAAGGCTTGTCTGGCTAACAATACTCGTCTTTTGACTGAGTCCTGGAATATACCTTTAAAATATTTTATCACCCTTCACAACATAAACTGTTGAATTTCAATTACTAGTCCTAAAGTTTTGCAGAAAATAAATTAATTTGTTATTAGGACTTCAATCTTTAGGTTGGTTCAATCACCTCAGCCTAACGCGGTCCACTGCTGGACATAAGCCTCTCCCAGGCTGCGCCACAACACCCTGTCATCCACCTTCAGCATCCAGTCAGTCCCAGCTACCTTTCAAAGTCATCGGTCCATTTAGCTGGGGCGTGTTCCACATTACGCTTGTCTTATGGGCCTATCACACGCACAAGCTTCACCACGGTTTTGCCTGCGCAGGCCGGTTTGTACATGGAACTCCGTGCGTATGGTTGGTGAAACTCGCCGATTTGTACACGGTGTTCTGTGTTCAAACCGGCCTGCGCAGGCAAAACTGTGGTGAAGCTTGAGCGTGTGGCAGGCCAATTAGGTTGGTTCCGACAGCAATTTTTTATATTTGATGTTTAGTAATCTTCTAGCTTCTAGTTTCGTTTGCTCAATGCCAATCGTTGGTTCTTTTTAAATTTCTTCCTCCAATGCCCTTCCGTCTGTTAAACAGAAAACTGTGATCGCCCATTATTCTAAAGTATGACGGTTACACCAGCATCTCCCGTGACTGTTCATGATAACAACATATTTGTAATTTACTGGTTCAAATGATGCCAGTCACCATTCTAACTATATCTAATATTATAAATGCGAAAGTTAGTTTGTTATTAGTTTGTTTATAATATAAACGGATTTGGATGTTTTTTTTTATATTTTTTTATCCCGATATTCTCACGGGATCGAGATTTAAACGGGTGAAACCGCGATGCGCACCTAGTATCTAATATTATAAATTCGACAGTGAGTTTGTTTGTTTGTTTGTTATGCTGCGGCTGCATCTGCGTCTATCGTGACGAAGCTTCGCACAGTGATACGATACACGCAGATGTGACCAACCATTATCGGTTATCGTCGCGATAGTTCGGGCTGCGTGGCACTTTTCGCCCGGGTGGCAGTACATAATAAGCGTAGTGCGTGGTCGGACTAGCGTTGGTCATTTCGACTGTTGTTTCTGGACTTCGATCTTGGATTGTTGCACGATAATTCGTTAAAATTATGAAGCCGCTAATGTGCGAGCAAAACATATGAAACTTCGGCACGCATGGCTTTGTCACGATAGATGCAGATGCGGCCGCAGTATTATGCTTTTACGCTAAAACGGATAAACGGATTTGGATGAAATTTGGCACATGTGTAGATCATGACCTGGCTTAGGACATAGAATACTTTTTATTCCAATATTCCCACGGGATCAAGACTTATGCGGGAGAAACCGCGGGGCGCAGTTAGTTATAAATAAAGCAAAGAAATTCTCAACGAAGACAACATTTTATCAAGAACTAAATCTTTTAACTAAGACTCCACAAAACGAATGCAAAATAGCTCTTCATCATAAATATTAACTTCATAAAGCAAACTTTGATTTTCCAACAGCAGTGGCTAACCAACCGACGCGTACCGCCGCTAGTAAATTTCCATCGCAGTTGTCTGAATATTAAGCGGCCAGTCTGCCTGATTAAGTTCTGGGCTGCGGCTAAACAAACACATCTGTACTGCTTTACTTTGCATTTAGGGGAAGAGAATACAGGTATACGAGAAAAGATACAAAATTTGGTAGAAGGCATCTGGTTGACTGCGTCGTTGGTCTAATGGTCACAAGCACTACTGCTGAGTGTGAGGTCCTGGGTTCGATTCCCAGGTCGGGCGAAGTGGGCTTGCGGACGGTAAGCAATGGGTAGCTCGCCGTCCGATATGGACCAAGCCCGGGTCGACGGCGCGTTGTGTTCCACGCGCGCCTCAAAAAGATGTCAGCAGAATTGACGGAGTCCGCTAGGGCCAATGCCTGCCGGGGTTGCGAATAAGGCCGAAAGGGACATCGCGGACCCCCGGCAACATGGCAACTGAAGGAACACGGGTGGGTTTTAGTCAGTAAGAGTCTGACACGCCCTCCCGCTCCACCCAGAGCGGGAGAAGTTATTTGATTATTTCCCAACCAAAAAAAAAAAAAAAAGGGTGTCTCTATAGAGCGCCTTGTCGTGCAGTGTAGAGTGGGGGGCACTAGACCACGCGGACGCTCACCCATGAGATGGACTGACCAAAAAAAATTGATAACTTCCACCCAAAAAAAAAAAAAATGTCGAGCGAAGTCTTGAATTTTTCTAATGGGCCGACTTACCATATACGCACAAGCTTCACTACAGTTTTGCCTGCGCAGGCCGGTTTGTACACGGAACACCGTGCGTGTGGTTGGTAAAACTGTATCACGCACCAACCTTTTTTGGCTTGCTTGAAGTTTTGCCTGCAAGCCGCAGGCCTGTTGGGCGTTCAGTGTTCACGCCACGGTCATGTTCGCCGTAATTCTTCATTGGGAAACATTGTTTCTACGCCAACGACTTCGACAAGAATGTGGCTTGCGCGTATTTAACTGTGCGACTTCGACAAGAATGTGGCTTGCGCGTATTTAACTGTGCCGTGTGGTAATGCCGTTCATGTACAGTTTTGTCATGCGAGAAGCTTGTGCTGGCAGAACTGTGGTTTATCAGATGGCTCGTCCCCTTTTACATGGGACTTAAACATAACTGGCGAAATGTGGGTGTAGCAGTACACCTCTGCTAAACTTGCCAAATATGTAAAAAAAAAGGCAATAGGTATTATTACATAATGCAATTTCAAGAATGTTCATGAAATTCGGACTTATATATGAAACCATATTGAACAATATTTTCTTATTTTAAACACATATCCTGTACGTTTGAGAACATGCCAAGAATTCAATTTAGGTCAATATTATGACAATGCTGTCCTTTTGCCAAAGAAGTTCAATCGGATTTTAAAACAAGTCACGAAAAACTCGAAATTATACCATTCAAGGAGTTTCGAATAACATAATAACTTTTTATTTAATCGGTTGGCAAATCGACCAATGACCCACTTCATGGAAAATGGTTGTGTGTGTCGAGAAAGATCCATACAGAGCTCGATTAACGGTATATTTTTGGAAACGGTTTCGTCTTAAAAACCTAAGAAACGATTTGTTTCCATTACGTTCGAACGGAACGTTATAAAAACGTTTTTGAAGAAGAACAAAATATAAATCGTTCTAGGTTAATAAAACATTTTAAACCGTTTTTTTTCATTTTTGGGTTGATCGATAAGAAACTCGCAACACAACCCTAATCAATACGTATAGTAAGCGGCAAACGAATCAATGATGTAATGAAATAAAGATAAGGTACAATTTAACTAAAGAGGTTCATGCTTGTTGGCGCTCGTCCCATGCGCGGCTGCGTCCTGCGGAATAAACTGGTTTTTGAAAACGTTCTCATTTCGTTTTCGTTCCAAACAAAATGTTGTAAGAAGAACAAGTAAAGAAAAAAAGTTATTTTAAATAACGTTTCCGAACCCTGGTCATTACTCGTATCTACAAAGCAACACGTTTTTTACCCGACTGCCCCAGAAGGAGGGTAATGTTTTTTCCCGAAGAAGTTGGGCGAGGAGATATATTGACTACCAGTTAAGCCACGTTAGTAATAGGGCCAGTTTAGCGTAACATAACATCACATCATCGTATCTACAGTAGCCGCATTTGCCAGTAATGTTTAAGTCCCATGTAATAGGGGGCGAACCCATTGCCATCAACCGGGCACAAATCCAGACTCCGGGCTACTACTGAGAAATTCCAGATGTAAAAACTCAATATCACTTTACAGGACCCGGGAATTGAACCAAGGACCTCAGGAGTTTAGCATAATTATAAGCAAAATCAGCAGAGGGGCTTGTGGTTAAGTAATAACAGCCGCACGAGTCGATCGATCAGGTTAAGCTACGCTTGCTGCGGTTGGTCCGTGGATGGGTGACCATCTTTACATACCGAGACCTTTCCGTGCCTCGGAAAGCACGTTAAGCCGTTGGTCCCGGCTGTCATTTGTAGATCTTTGACAGTCGTTACGGGTGGTTAGAAGCCTAAAAGTCTGACAAACAGTCTTACCAAGGGGTATTGTGTTACCTAGTAACTAGGTTGTGGAGGTCAGATAGGCAGTCGCTCCATGTAAAATACTGGTATTCAGTTGCATCCGGTTAGACGGATCCAACCCCAACATTGTTGGGAAAAGGCCACAGATGATGATAAGCACAATCAGAAAGAAAAAGAAAGAAAGAAAATTCGTTTATTTGCGGTAAACATGACGCAAAGAAAGATAAAAAAAAAAACGTAAATAACAAATTGGGGGAAAATATGCGTCACATCCACGCAAAACGGCCACCGCTCAGCATAATGCTCCGACCCCATGCGAGACAGAGCCCCAGCGCTGGTTTTCAGCGATAGCCGGATCAGCCCATAATGTTCCCACTGTTAGGACACAGACCTCTCAGTGAGAGGGAGTGGACCGTAATACGCCAAGCACGCCCAGTGCGGGTTAGTGGATGTCACATGTTTTTAAATTTTCCGTTCGAGGACATGTCGGGTTTCCTCACGACATTTTCCTTCGCCGTTTTGAGAGCAGTGGTGATGGAATAAATTACACAACGTAAAATTTTTTTCCATTCTCCAACTACTACTAAACATGGATTAACAAGACATGGTACAGTAAGATCACAAATGAACATAAAGCGGTACAGTCAACGTGATTAAGAAGCGCCGTACAATGCTGAGCGAGCACATTTGTAACTTACCGTACACTAAGCATTGGACTAAAGACTGTGCTGCAGCCACTTGAAGAATGATTCCTTTAAATTGCTAGTTATTTATAGATACTAGAACTCTTTGTTTTGTAGAAATTAAACATCTTAGAGACACTTCAAGATTATGTACTAGAAGAAATGCGGGGTAAATTAAATTTGAACGATTGACCTGCGAGTTTAAGCTACACTCGACGAGGTCACTTCTTGGATAGGTGATCATTTCAACATGAAGAGTCCTTGGCTTTGGAGAGCATGTGTGAGCAAGAACAAGGTACAGCAAAAAGAGAAAAAAAAAAAACATCGACATGAATTCAATTGATTGTCCACAATTTGTGTTCTATAATACTGTATCCATGTGTAGCTACAATTTAATATCCAATGTTTTAAATATGTTTTGACATCTTTTTGAGACTTACGGTACCCCATTTTCGAATTAATTTATGAATGTCATTAAAAGAACCCAGAGAAAAGAAAGCCAGAAAACTAGCCCACTCTAGAGGTTATGAAAGTCAGAATATGGAGGTCGATCCATGCAAAACTTGATTTAACAGCGAAGCCTTTAGCAGAAGTGGTCATCGTATTAGTGGTTCAGCAGCTTTAATATCATCAGGATTTTGCCAGAATATAGCAGTTCGTCGTGGACGTGGTACTACAGCGGCTCTCCTGACCTCTTGTGTCAGAGCCGAAAACAGAAGATGACTTTTGTCATCATAAGACAGCAACCATCGATGCGACGTTCTTCTAGAGTGACAGTAATCAGTGTCACTCTTATCAGACCCGTTTGGTGATTGAGTAACATTGTAACAAAAAAAAACAGTGGCACTCCGACAGAAAACGAAAAGAAAACGAAAGCGAAAGTGAAAACTTTAACAAGATTGCCTTGGTGGAAGAAAATACTTGCATGGAACATTGATCCGTAACGTAATTTAAATAAAGAGCACAATCGCGTTTACAAAAATGAAGTGTCGGTAACGGTGTCGCGAGTTCAATTGTTTTTCCCATCTCAAAAATGCCCAACGTGCCTAAAGAAGTTTTCATTTTAAAAAAACTAGACGCTTGCTGCGCCGTCAGATTTTCGACCGCATCAGTAAATAAATGCAGAGGTGGTAAATCAGGGTAAATAACCCTTTCGATAGAGGCTAAATGGTCTGTAGCGCAATAGTGCTTTAAAATATTAAGTTTATTTATTTTATTCCATTGTTTGTACTTTTTATTTCTCTGAATTATAGTTCTTCTATGTCATTTATATTCTTTCCAAAAACAAAAGCTAAATTCTGTGTAAAATTTACCCCTTTTGTATGAGATCTATACCCCGATTCCCGGAAAATTCGTTCAGGTTCCTTTTAACATTGAAAATTAAAAACTTTTCACGCGGACACAGCCTGTATTTAATGAAATATTAAAGCAACAACCCTCTCTGTAAAGGATTTTTATCGAAATAAACGGCCCTCATGTTATCCCAGCTTTTTATCCAACTTCAAAAAAAAAAGAGGAAATTTTTACACAAAAATGACCATAGTCTCGATGAAATATTTTAAAACTGATTCCAATATTTTCATAGAATTTTTATTTGTATGAATCGAAACATTCACATATATGGTTCGAGGCTGCTTTTAATAAAATGGTACAAAAAAGAATGAACAAGATTTTTGTTTAATAATACAAAAAAGAAAGTACTGGCTCCAATACGCTTTAAAAAACGTAACAATTTTTTAATAAAATTGCCACGATTTATATTATTATACTAGCTTCTACCCGCTATTTCGCCTGTGTTTACAGGCATAAAAAGTATCCTATGTGTTAATCCAGGTTATACAGGGCGTCCCAAAGTTATGGGACATGAAGGGAAAGTACCTTAAATATCGTAGATAGGGTATTTTGCTGAAAGAAAACATTATGTTATTTTTAAAAGTTAGTAATTCTGCATTCAAAGATTTTCTAAAAATTACTTGCCTCGTTTGGGAATCGAACCAACTTAAATGTAAAAAAAAAACACCCCTACTTTTATGATACCAATCGAAAGAATGGCCAAAAAATAATAACTCTTCTTAAGTAACATAGTATTTTAAAAGAAAGGAACAGCGTGAAATTAATCATTTTAATCAAATTAAAAACATTTCATGTATGTTTTTAATTTCAACAGGAAAATCAACAGGCAGCGGACTCATTAAAAGATTGGCGATTTGCGTAAGACAAGAGGGATCACATTTTGAGCATTTAATTAATTAATTTACAAAAAAACTACCCACTTAATTGACTACGGCAGTTTCATGTATGTTTTTAATTTGATTAAAATGATTAATTTCACGCTGTTGCTTTCTTTTAAAATACTATGTTACTTAAGAAGAGTTATTATTTTTTGGCCATTCTTTCGATTGGCATCTTAAAAGTAGGGGTGTTTTTTTTTACATTTAAGTCGGTTCGATTCCCAGACGAGGCAAGTAATTTTTAGAAAATCTTTAAATGCAGAATTACTAACTTTTAAAAATAACATAATGTCTTCTTTCAGCAAAATACCCTATCTACGAAATTTAAGGTACTTTCCCTTCATGTCCCATAACTTTGGGACGCCCTGTAGACTATCATTGTGCTAAATTTCATTCAAATCCGTTCAGCCGTTTTTCGTGAAAGCGTATTAAACAAACAAAGTCACTTTCGCATTCAAAATATTTGTTAGGATCTTCTTTTTTTCGTGTGATTAGAGACTAACTTGATGTCATAGTTTTAAAGTCAACAAATCAGAGGCTCATCCTCTGAGTAGGCTTCACATGCCGTCGAGAATTATGTCTCTCAGGCATGGTTTCCTCACGACGAGTTTTTCGAGGATTCCCGAAAAGAAATAAAATATCAAATAGATATAAAGATTACAAATATAAGTTTTATCTCTGAAATCATAACTGTTGAAATTATTTAAATGTGGTAGTTGAGGTCAGATAGCTTACCACAGAAATTATATACGTTAAATGTATATTGCAATTAAATCGAATATGAATCAAATATGAGATGTAATTCATGTGATTTGAACAGATCTTTTAATGGTTTTACAAAAACAATAGGCAAATATTATAATGAGAAGAACTAGCTGCACCCAGCGGTTTCACCCGCATAAGTCTCGATCCCGTTAAAATATCGGGATAAAAAGTACCCTATGTCCTAACCTAGGATATTGTCTATCCATGTGCCAAATTTCATCCAAATCCGTTCTGCCGTTTTAGCGTGAAAGCGTACCAAACGAAGCAACAAACAAATCCATTTTCGCATTTATAATATTAGTTGGGATAGTAAAATCTTTATTATTAGAAAAATAGGTACAGGAAGCCGACGTTTGCACGGACGTAATAAAATCGCGGCAGGATTTTATCGCGCACTGGACTTTCAACTATCGGAGTTAAGTCGAGCATTGAGAATTCAAGGCGCTGGGACGCACGCTCGTCCCAGCGCGTTGGATAAACACACTGTTAGATTTTCAACTCTCAGCGCTAAGCAGAGCGTTGAAACTCCAGTGCACGAAAAAAATCGCCGCGATTTTATTACGTCCATGCGGACGTTGACTAAATCTCCTTAAGTCAAAGGAGTGCTTTGGCACTCGTACTAGGATTACCCTGTATCACGAATGCCATCACCTTCCTCCGGACCAACTAGGATAGTTCTTTATTAAATTGAATTCTGAACAAATTCTAAAAAAAAATCATCAGGAATTTCACAGTAGCAGCCCGCAGTCTGGATTTGTGCCCGGTTGATAGCAATAGGCTCACCCCCCAATTACATGGGACTTAAACATAACTGGCGAAATGTGGGTGTACTATAGATACACCTCTGCCTAACCCTTAGGGGATACCAAACGTGATGTTATGTGTTTACTGATTTACGAAACGTCGACACCGGTTGATAATTAAACAACAATTGAATAGTTGCAAAATTCCTTGTAAAAAAGTTCGTCAAGTGTCAATTCAACGAATCAGCATTTCTGTGTTCCGAAAACAAGAAGTACTGGTGATCTGGGGGCCTAAAATGGCCGGTTTGGCAGAATCATAATAATATGTTACATAATATATTATGAATCACCCAAACTGTCACAAACTGACATTTCTGAAATACATGGTCCTCATATGGCCTGACCAAGATTATGTCTGGACTTTAAAAGAGACTGCGACCTCTGAGTTTGTTTCGGCCTTTCTTCTCAGAGTAGTCAGGTAGGAAACGCCGAACTCATCTAGCTTATTTTTAATATTTTTTTTATATGACGTGTAGAAGTGATTCCAATATCCTATTTACAGAATAAACAATTTCATTTCATTTCATAATATTATTTGTGTTCAATTCATATTACGCAATTCATCTGTTTCACATTTTTATATTAATAAATAACATTTAAACTGTAGGTAAAAAAAAATACATTCTGTCTTCTGTTAGTGAGAATGTGATACCATGCTAGGTTGTACTTATATTTAAGAACTTTGTGTAAGCGAAATAACAGAATTTGAATTTGAAGCTCCCATAATAAACGTTAGAGTAACCCACATTGCAAAAACAGCAGCAAGATGTTCAGTTTCCAGTCCGTAACTTAGTGCACATGTTTATAATATATTTCCAAGTTAACGTATACACGGTTAGCGCCGGAGTTTGGCGCAGCTCTAATCTTCAGTTTAATTTAACTAGTTCTTGTTAAACTGGTTCAGCGCATAATCGTGAGCTTGAGATTCAGATCGCGGGTAGTGACACAGTGGGGTTATTGAGATTTTGCAGTCTGATTTAGCTTTTCTCCTACAGCAGAGTGAGGGGAAGTTCTAATATTAATTTCAGATCTATCGTTATCAGCTTTGCTAAACTGAAAAATGCAGCACTATAGTTGCATTTGCAACGTGTTTTAATGACGCATATAAAACACAGTATCTATGGCCCTAAAAAGTCATCTACAAATTGTAATACAAAAATAATACTCGTAAGTCTTTGAAAACATGAATGTAGCACAGCTACGCCATAGCATACTGTGCTACGGGAATGGGCCTGCTACGCCCGCCCCGTAGTACGCTGTCCTACGAATAAATTTTAATTACATAAGCATATAATCTCAGTCCCTACACGGAAAATAGTAGCTCAATATTACTTTCAATATCTGCAGCTGCCATTGAAATTATTTCCTCACCGTATTTATTTCGAACAACATTATTTTATTTATATTTCTACCTATCTCTTCAAATAACTTTATTAAAGCTTGGTATCATCATAATACCTACAACTAAAACTGAAAATCTTCTCTCAAACGTATCCTCAAGAGCTTCTACACTCAAGTGTACAACTAACTTAATCTTATCGCTATCCGCTCGCAAGGTGTGCGGGCAAATTGAATTTCAACTTCTATATTCTTGTAGGACTTATTAAATGTGTTGGATTTTGGGTTATTTTGAAACTATTTTGGGTCCCATTTGGGACTATTATGGGACCATTTTGTGCCCCATTATCGTGGTTTAAAACGTTTGGTTAACGGGCCATTGGTCGCGTTGTTATGACCATAAGTTTGGAGAGTTAAAGTTTTGCCGTATGTGTCGGGTTTTTATTTTATTGTTATTTCAATTGACTATTGGGCTCGTGAACGACATTTTAAAAATGAATATTGGTAATTGGGTATAAGGTTTTTGTGTGCCTTTTTATGTTGGTGGGTATTTAGAAATAAACTCAGAATCCTGTTAAGGTAGATAAAACGTTTATTCAGTATACACAAAAGCACAATTAAATAATAACAAATTAAATGAATATACATGTAATGGGTGCCAGGGATATCGATGTGAAAACTGTTTGATTCTGAATCGCCCTGTGTTGAAATTTTTCGTAGATTTAAAAAAAAAATGTGCTGTTTCATATATTTTTTATGTACTATATTCCCCAATTACTTGAAGACGGCTGGACCGATTTGAATAATTATTTTTTTGTTTAAAAGGGTATACTTTTTAGTTGGTCCCATTGTCATTTGGTCACGATCTGATGATGGGATCTTGGAGAAATCGAGGGAAATCGTCAAATATTATAGGCACACCTATAGCGATTTCGGTATTTTTTATAGTAACTCGTGCATTTGCTCTACGAAATCACCATTTGGTAAAGTGGAACTGACGATGAAGGACACAGATGGCCATCGGAACTACAGATGGTGCAATCCACGAAGACGCGCCCCACTCCGCGATTACTGTACTGTAAGCTGAACTTTAGTACGGCGCGGAGCGGAGTGGGGCGCGTCTTCGTGGATTGCACCATCTATACCTACTCAATAATATGTATTTCACGAGTTGCGATTTACTTTAATATGGTTGGTAAGCAATTGATGCTCGTCACAATTCGTACTGTGCAGTGGAGCTGATGGTGAAGTACCTGGAAAACTCCTTAACAATTAAAGTCCCTGCATCGGGAAAAACAATATTTTGTAAAAGGTGATGAGTTATGACATGAGGCTATTGTAAAATAGATAAATTACAAACCAACCCATAAGAAAGTGGTTTTTTTTTTCTCTGCGGAAAAGTGCAATACCTACGCAGTTAAAATGTACGGAACAGCAATCAGATTTTTATTTTAATAACCGACGAAAAATTTCAACGTAGTGGGGTTCAGAATCAAGTATTGAATCCATCCTGTATAAAAACAAGGTGCCTATTATACAAAAAATAAAAGCATGATTATTTCGATAAAACAATATAACTGACCGTATCTATCAACTATCATCGTTTTATGTAGTTCTGTGTTGTTAGTAAAAGATTCCGCTTTTCTGTTCTAGAAGAAAATATAAAATGCCTCAGGCATTAAGTCCGCCTTTGTACAGTATTTTTTTACTTGTGCATAAAGTTTTAATAAATAAATAAATAAATGTGTAGGCTCCTTGCACAAGAGCCTTCTTTTCCAATGGCTGTCCTTACAGCTTACTTAACCTGGCTATTGTCAAATCATTATGATCGGTAACCATAAAAAACTTTTCACAAAAAAAAAAAACTACCGACTTCCAAAAAAAACACTACAAAGTGAAAAATAACTTTAATTTCGGAAGTCGGTGTCTTGGGTTTTGTGTTTTCGTTTTTTGCCATCGACTTCCGAAATTAAAGTTATTTTTCACTTTGTAGTGTTTTTTTTGGAAGTCGGTAGTTTTTTTTTTGTAAAAAGTTTTTATATTTCACTTTTTAGTTGTGTTTCCTACCCCACACACATTCGGATATCACTACCTACTAGCAGTGTCAGGAACTTATCATATCATCTACATACTAAATGGGAAAAAAAAATACGTATTTTGTAGCTAACTCAAAAACTACCCGAGCAAAGTTAATAAAATTTATATGGGATCAATTTGGGAGCATACCCTTTCAAACAAAAAAAAGAATTTTCAAAATCGGTCTACAAATGACGGAGAAATCGGTGGACATAAAAAAAACAAACATACGCGTCGAACATATAACCTCCTCCTTTTTGGAAGTCGGTTAAAAATAGAGGGTGTGTGCTTATCATTAAACATTATTGACCATATTATCATGTGGTATGCGCGAGTATACGGGATTCAGCGTCACGAACCGACTGGAGCCGAGTATACCCGATTCTGCGTCACCGTCCCGAGCGTGACGGATCAGTTTCGTTCACTGTTCAGAAAGAGTGCAAAGTACACCTAAAGAAGTTCTTACATCAACAAAAGAAACACCCATTTGCCAATACAATTCCACATAACCCGAGTACATAACCGCATAGTATAGGTACAAACAAGAAATCTTCGTCAAAACATCGTTAACGTGGGTTTACGTGGTTTACGTGATTTACGTTGGAGCCAGTCATCGCGCGTGCAGCTGCCATTATTTTTACCATGCAAATCGTTCCGTACGCAAGTCATCAGTGTACGCTCAAACGCAAAACTGTTTTGATTTTGAAAATGTAAGAAATAAAAATTAACAGCCCGTATTGTGTAGCACTTTTAAAGTGTATTTATAAAATACTTTTTATTCTTAAAATATAGGCAGTACTCGTTGGTATCATTTCACGTCTTCTAAATGGTGACCCTACCGGAAAAATTATTATAATTCTGTACCACAGTGTGAGAGATATTTTGCTAATTCATTAATTCTAAACGTGATTTTGCTAATTTATTAATTTTAAATTTCTAAACGTGAAGACTTGTAATTGGCTTTCTGTTGACTATTGTTTCCTTTTTTGTTGTTTTTTTAGCTGTAAGTCTTCCATGCTGTAATAAATAAATAAATAAATAAATTCAATGGTAAATCTAGTTAAGTTGTTACTAATAAGTAGTGCTGTGTCTTTCAAATAAATGCTCACACACTTTACACGCATGTTTGTGGCCAATCAATGTTGGCGTAACGGTAACCTAATTTCACCCCTATATTATTTACACTTCAGCGGCAACATTTACTTAAATTACCAAACTACTCGACAAACATCGCATTCCGGTTGTTCAATTAAACTTAAAGATATGAAGCTACGACGCGTGAAAATATGCACGTGTGCTCAAACGAACGCGTGTTGAAACTAAAGCGTGTCGCACGCATCGCATGTGTTGCACGCAATGGTATTGTAAAGCTGGGTATCCACTGTACGGGTGCTTGCATGGAGAAGCGGGATCCCGGTAAAGACAAGTCGGTGCCGATCGGTGCGCGTGAAATAGTTCCGCGTCAATTTATGAACTCATACATAAAGAAACAGGTAAAAAATGGATCCGTTTTTTTTTTGATGATTAACCTGTTGCGATTTATAGGTACTGGGAGTCGGTCCCGAATATCCGTTTCTTTATGCAAGCACCCAAGTTGCGCCGCGCACGTACCGTGCTCCTCGCACCTGATTTGTCGTGGTGGTCGTTTTTATAGGGGATTATTTAATTTCTAATTTTCTAATAATGTTTTGATCTTCTTATGGTGATCGCCTTTTTAACCGACTTCCAAAAGAAGGAGGTTCTCAATTCGTGTGTATGTTTTTTTTTTTTTTTTTTTATGTTTGTTACGCGATTACTCCGCCAATTATGAATAGATTTTGATGATTCTTTTTTTTTTTGGTAGATCATACTTCAGAAGTGGTCCCATATAAATTTTATAAACTTTGCTTGGGTAGTTTTTGAGTTAGCTTCAATTATACGTATTTTTTCCCCACTTAGTATGTAGATGATATGATAACTTCCTGTCACTGTTATTTACATAGCAGGTAGTGGTATTCGAATTTGTGAGGGGTAGGTACCACACCTAAAAAGTGAAAAATAAAAACTTTTTACAAAAAAAAAACAACCGACTTCCAAAAAAACACTACAAAGTCAAAAATAACTTAATTTCTGAAGTCGGTGGCAAAAAACGAAAATTCAAAACCAAAGACACCGACTTCCGAAATTAAGTTATTTTTGACTTTGTAGTGTTTTTTTGGAAGTCGGTTGTTTTTATTTTGTAAAAAGTTTTTTACTCAATGATCTTCTACTCAGTTTGTGTTCTTTTAAAAACTATCTGTAGCGTTACAGTTAGTTGCAGTAACTTAGCTAAGTAAGGCACCTACGAAATGGGTTAGGTTAGGTTAGACCTAAATGGGTCCAGTGACGGTGGACTCGGGGATGTCCGCCACCCCCTATCATATAAGACCCGAGGTGGTGACGTCGCGGGGGGAGTCAAACACCTCACTCTTCCCGCTTGACCAGATGGAACCCGCGGAGGCGGGCTGGCCCCAGTCGGAAGCTGCGTTGAAGAGTGCTTAAGTGCCTCCGTAGCCCCCGGTACAAGTGTGCAAGGGAACACGGGGTGGTTTTAGTCAGTAGAAGTCTGACAGACCCCTCCGTCCGCCCCAGGATGGAGGACATCCATGAGGAATAAACCAAAAAAAAAAGGTAGGACCTGTAACCAACCACGCTATATGGCTACGTCCAAGTTGATCGCAGTTACTAGGTCAGGGCACATCACAAAAAGACAATCTTTGAGTACGTATACCTGTTGAGCTGTCTGTAGAGAAGAGAGGAGAGGAGCGGAGATGTGCCAATATTAATCAATAGAATCTGAACTCCACTCCACTAGATTACATTGGTTAATATCGGCACAGCTTCGCTCCTCTTCTCAATTCTCCGCTCCAGTAGACAGGCAGCCATAGCGTATCGATTAGCGTTTGATGGGTGATGATGATAGAAATTATTTATTGAATTTTTGAAGTGAAAGTGAGTTCTTTAGGCGCGTTGGGCATTTTTGAGATGGGACTGAACCATTGATTTCACGACACCTCATTTTTATAAACGCGATTGTCCTCTTTATTTATATTACGTTACGGACCAATGTTATATACAAGTATTTTTCTTCCACCAAGGCGATCTTGTTCAAGTTTTCACTTCTGTCGGCACCGGGAGTGTCACCATTATTAAAAAATTTAAAATATAATTTAAATCGGGATTGCCGCAAATATAGTGGATACTCACCTTTAGTTTTGGCCCGTGAAGGAAAGTATGGATGTTATTGGAAAGTTTCGTGGTTTGAGCGAATAAAGTCGATGACAATCCAATTTCTGTGAACGTGCGCCACGTTCACGGTATTTTCTTTTGACATGTGACTTTATACATGGTTTTGGTAATATAATTTAGATATAGTTCGCAGATTTGACTCGGTCTGTTAAGCCGACGTTTGCACGGACGTAAAAATATCGCGGCGGGATTTCTTCGCTCACTAGATTTTCAACATTCGATGTTCAATCCAACAAACTGCATCCCAGCGCGTCAAAAAAGCACACCTGGATTTTCACCTCTCAGCGCTAAGCAGTGCGTTAAAAATCCAGTGCACGATAAAAATCGCTGCGGGAAAAATCGACCGTGCGAACCGGGGCAAAATCTTCATTAAATTCTGTGAAATAGGATGTATAATACTGGGTATAGAAGACAGTGGCCAAATATCGAGCTCTGCACACTTTTAATTTATGATTCTCTCTCTATGTTTAAATCCTATGTAATAGAGGCGAGCCTATTGCCATCAACCAGGCGCAAATATAAACTCAGGGCTGCTACTAAAAACCCAACGAAACTTTGCCTGATCTGGGAATTGCACCCAGGATGTCATGCTCAGCATTACCTTGCGAGCATCAACAGGGCAATGTACTAAATGAAATATTTTCTTTTTCACACTTTTATGCGTGAGTGTACTGCGGCGGAAACTCTTATCTTGCTCACGTTATGTTTTTAAACGTTTTTTGGTTAAATAAGTCGTTGAGTGTTTTTAGAAGCGTGTCATAAAAATGGAACGTCATTATTTTGTGTATTTTAGAACAAACAGCAAAAATTTAGGGGAAAATGTTACATAGCTACCGTATTTGGTGATCGTCCTTGAGCTTTCGGGCTTCTGAATTCCAGTAAAGACTTTCATCTTTTCTCATTTCACAACTACCCTGAAAAGTCATCGAATGCAGTCGCTGTGGCCGAATCCGGCTAGATGACATCATCACTTATATACGATCACCGACCGGTAGGTGCTAATTAATCTTAGACAATGAATGAAAACCCATCTTAAAACAGGCAGTGTTAAGCGCAACTTAAGCTTGCAAGTCAATGACTCAGCACTAGTGAGTTGATAGATGTATGTAACTTTAGCGGCACTAATTGATAACTTTTCTTTAAAGTTATTCTGTGCCATGTTCACGGATACATGGCTCATACAAATATATATTTTTACCATGTACATACATACGTTTTTGTTCTTTTGTGTGTACCTGGAGCCTCATTAAAGAATTTACGTTGAGTCGTCCTATTTAACTTTAAATACATGTATTTATACATAGCTACATAATACCTTAGAGTCGTATCTAACATCATAATTATACAGACTGACTGCCTTCTTAGTCTAGTGGTCGCCAGCGCTACTGTTGAGCATGAGGTGCTTGCTGGGTTCGGTTCCGAGGTCGGGCAAAGTGTTATTGGGTTTTTTCATAAGGAATTTCACAATAGCAGCCCGGAGTCTGGATTTGTGCCCGGTTGAAGGCAATAGACTCGCCCCCTACTACATGAGACTTAAACATAACTGGCGCAATGTGAATGTGCTACAGGTACACCTGTGTCTGACCCTTCTGGTATTGCAGACATGATATTTTGTTATGTTTATAATTGAACAGACATAGGCTTACCGCGTACCGGAAGACGTAGCGTTGGAAGGCCTCCCACAAGGTGGACCGATGACTTTGTGAAGGTCGCAGGAATCCGCTGGATGCGGGAAGCACATAATCGGTCGAAGTGGCGGTGCTTGGGGTAGGCCTATGTCCAGCAGTGAACGTCTTTCGGCTGAAATGATGAATTATTTTTCATCATCATCATCATCGGCCTATAAATGTTCCCACTGCTGGGACACAGGCCTCCTCTCTGTGAGAGGGAGTGGGCCGTAATCCACCACGCGGGCCCAGTGCGGGTTGGTAGATGTCACATGTCTTCGAATTTTCGGTTCTAGGACATGCCGGTTTCCTCACGATGTTTTCCTTCACCGTTTTGAGAGCAGTGGTGATGAAATAACTTACACAAAGTAAAGCGCCTGTCTGGGTTCGAACCTACGACCTATTTTATAAATTACATGTTCCTTACACTTAAAAAAGCACACAATTAGACCTCTGGGGTCTATCTTAGCATGCCATGGCCTGAGATTTGATCAACGCGCTATTAATAGTTATTATAATCGAGTTGATGTAATGTTCCTTCAGCTTACGCTTTATGTTTTTACTATTCATTGAGTCTCTAATGTCTACAGGTATTTGGTTTAGTAAATTGGGTATTGTGAAAGAAGCGGTACGCCTGCCATAAAAGTTATTTTTGCGTGGCACTTGAAATGATTTAGATTTGGCTTGTCGTGTATTTACGTCATATTAAACTGGAATTTGGATATCACTGTTATCAAAATGTTCGATTAGAAATTATGAGACATAGGCTCAAATTCGGTTTTTTTATGGGAATGTGAAAAACAAATAGAAGTCAGAAGAGACATGACACTGAAACTGATATTTTTGTGATTAATGAAACCAAATATCTTTGTTCTTTACAATAAATTGTTGCAATACTTTTTTTGTTAGTAAAGCCACATAATACATGTATTTTGTATATACAACTAACTTAATTGTGGTGTCAATACAAATGTTGGCGCGAGACCCAGACAAATCTAATTCTGAGACTTGTAACACATGTGCCAGCCGCGAGTACAGACGGAGAATATATCTTACATTTTTGAACACGATTCTGATTTCAAGTGATGTTACAAAAATACAAGGGTTTATTTGAGAAGGCAAAGAAAATTCTAGGGTTTAAAAAAAATCTAAATTTTTTGCACTTAAAGCTTTTTTGATGATAACAACTCACAACTTTATCACATTGACAGGATTGTCAATAGCATTAACATATGTACAATATTTCTATTTTCTTAATGTCCCTCGGCAAACTTCGTGTTTCGTCAGTCGTTGGATTTCTATCAGTTGTCTTTTGCACTTGGTGTAGACCGGACGCTCTCAATCGACTTGGAAGTATATAGAGTTGTTAATACTCTTTTAATTTAATGTTATTTATTTTAAAAATGGGTGGTTAAAGTCGCATGCACGACAGATAGGAAAATAGTTTTACAACTCTATATAGTTCACACGGAAATCAAAACAAAACAGCAATAAAGTACTTAGTTCTGAATTCAAATTATTATACACGAAAAATCGAATAATTGGTGGACATGGAAATTAGCATTCGTTTGTATTCGGAAATGCGATGATTCCCGAGGGATGTTAAGAAAATAGAAATACTGCAGGTTTCTTTCAGTGCATTTGCTAGTGACATGAGGACGATCATTGCCTGTAATATGCTTAATATCCATGTATATTCTTTCGTGCACGTTTTTTCAGATATTATCTATCCCCATTTGGCTTAACTGTACTTTCTACTACTAAAATTTTGGCGCTATCAAATTATCGCCGTGTGGAGATCGGTTCATAGAGTTTATATTGAATTTGGTAGCACGGCGAGCTTTTCGGCGTGATTCTCTCGCCCGTTGAGATGGTGCCCTAGATGCGGAAATTGTGCTGATAGTAGTTATTTATTGTAAAGCTTATCACACAAATTGAAGATAATATATATGTCGGAGACGGGTATGTGACTTTCGTTATTATCAGCGATATTTTAACTACTGTGGGCGTAGTGTGGGTAGTGTTGGTTAATACGCAATAGAAAAACAGTTTGCAGTTCAGATCACATTATAATTTACTATCAAATGAATCACACTAGCTAAATTATACACACACTGGGTGCGGCGGTGTTTATTAAAATCACCAATTAACACAATGATCACAAATTACAACTAACACAATAACAGCACCACGAATCGAGAACAGTTCCGCGACGTTTTGACTCCAATGCGACCAGAGGCTGCTTCTCCTCCTCGCCTTGGCCTTAAAACATCACGACTCTGTAGAAGCGCGCCTTTTTTGGTGTCGATAGATCTCTCTTGATGTCGCCAGTGGCGTGCTTGCGATTCGTTTCGTGTCCGTACTAATGACCGGATTCGACATATATTATAGCGCTTAAAATCCTTTTAAGGTAAAATATATATTATCTTCACTGTGTGTGGTGGTCCATTAAATTGTACGGTGAGCGATATGTCGAAGATAATATATATTTTATATTATCTTTAAAGTGTGTGACGACCTTTACGGTCACTAGTCTTACAGCCTTGATCGCAGGAGTAGGTATTTATTTTCTGTAACTTGGCTATTGAATCGGACATCATACACAAATCTTTACGCAATTCCTACGGAATTAGTTCCGTAGGAATTGCGGGCATTAGTGCCCGTTTTCACTAACACTAGGCGTCACCTAAATATAATGCTTAAATTAAAGCGCGTATGAGTGTTGAAAATCCAACAATGAAAACGGAATCAATCAATCTGCCTAGCCTTTTCTCAACTATGTTGGGGTCGGCTTCCAGACTAACCGGATGCAGCTGAATACCAGTATTTTACATGGAGCGACTGCCTATTTGACCTCCATAACCCAGTAACTGGGTAATACGATACCCCTTGGTATGACTGGTGTCAGACTTTTGGGCTTCTGACAACTCGTAACGACTGTCATAGATCCACGAATGACAGCCAGGACCAACGGTTTAACGTGCTTTCCGAGGCACGGAGGAGTCTCGGTATATAAAGGTGGTCACCCATCCACGGACCAACCTTGGCAAGCGACCCGACCGTGTGGCTGTTACTACTTAACCACGAGCTAGCGTAGCATAGCACAACAATAAAAACGGAATACGGACGGTGAATATTTAAGTATTATTTTGGTGGCGCTTAGTGTAAGTGAAAACGAGCAGTTCTGTATTTTTTCCTTCCTGTTTACTTTGTCAATGTACCCATGTCACAACTTGACAACTCAACTCCCCCCTAACACTAAACCGTCATATTTCTCGTAAAAAACATACTTCAACAATATTAAAAAAAACATGGCCTCGAAGGAGTATCGTTGTGGAATTCATAATTTACTCATCATGGCGTCTTCGTTTTAAATTCATGGGCTCAAAGCAACATGGCGGCCACCGGATAATAATATAGATTGAACGGGAAAATACTACAGTCAATTTGGTATTGGAAAATGTCTCTTTTATCACGCTTGATACTATTTTTATTGGGTCGTAGGTAATCTTTTTGGATAAATTGATATGGGAAATAGGAAGGAAAGATAAACATATTTACTTATTAATACGATAAAAATATAAACATTGGATAAACGTCGTATTCAAATTCAAATTCAAAAGTCATTTATTCGAACTAGGCTGAGAATCAGCACTTTTTGAACGTCAAATTACATAAGACAGTCCCCCAAAAACGCCCACCCTTCACCACTTCCTAGCTGGGAAGAAGAAGTGGCGCAACAAACTCCCCAGCAGCACAGCTGTCTGTTCAGCTAGAAAACACTTGATTCTATACAATAGTACTTATGTAAAATAATTTACATTACGCAACAAAAAACAATTTTTTTTGCTAATTATGTCAAGTAGCACACGCCAATATACTAACAAAAAACATCGAATCTATACTCATGCGAAAATTAAAACTAAAAAAGTAAACAGAATTTATACAAAATTAACCAACAAACTATTAAAATTAAAATAATCATACATACACATAAACTCACGCCTTCTTCCCATGGCGGTAGGCAGAAACTACAGAACGCCACCTGCTACGATCCTTAGGTACATACTCCTTTTGCCTTGTTTACGTTCATACATCTGGTCATACAAGCACGCCGGTTGCGAGTACTACGCACCTGACCTTTCTGAAGAACATCACCAATAAGGTCAGTATAAGTCCTCCTAGGACGTCCCGGACCGGCCTTTCCCTTCACATCAGCCTTGTAAAAACAATTTTTTTTTTTTTTTTTTTAATTTCAGCCGAAAAACGTCCACTGCTGGACATAGGCCTCCCCCAAGCACCGCCACTTCGACCGATTCTGTACTTTCCGCATCCAATGGATTTCTGCGGCCTTCACAAGGTCATCGGTCCATCTTGTGGGAGGCCTTCGAACGCTACGTCTTCCGGTACGTGGTCGCCACTCCAGAACCATTCGACCCCATCGGCCATCCGTTCTGCGAGCAATGTGCCCTGCCCATTGCCACTTAAGTTTGGCAATTCTTCGGGCTATGTCGGTTACTTGGTTCTCCTGCGGATCTCTTCATTTCTGATTCGATCACGTAGGGAAATTCCAAGCATAACCCTCTCCATTATTACCCTTTGGGTGACTTTTAGCCTTCTGATAAGGCCTATAACTACATATTAGGAACAAACTAAGAAAAAAAGTGCAGTAACGGTCCACTTAAGTGGTGTTTAGATTCATGTGTGATATATTTTGTGTGCTCACCCCCTATTACATGCGACACAAAAACATAACTGCACGCGTAGCATGACGCTTTCTATCTCTACGAAGAATAGACATAGCTCTTTCTATACAAAGTGACGTTTCGTTTCTCCATTTTTGACATCGCACCGTAGAAATCTTTCTACAATCTGTCATTTTGCCTATCGTTTCTAACGATCTTTGTCTAGGTCCTTTTACATGTAGACTATTTCAGAAGAAACTTTTCTATCCCAAACTGTCAAAATCACTAAGGTAGTGAAGACAATTTGATTTTGTAATACCCATGCTAAAGACAGTAGAAAACTTTTTACTCGACGGCCACAAAGTTTACACGGTTATCTAAAAATTTTAAAAATTTTGTTTGTCTAACTAATTCTGACTATTTCTAATCGGATTAAAAAGGTGTGGAATAAAATATGAACTAAAATTCACACCAACACCTCGAATTCAGGTGCAAAAACAGTACTGTCTCTTTTTTTTTCTTTTGCTTATATCTCGAAAATGGCGTGTCCAATCGCAAAAATAATGATAATTTCGACCCCCTTTATAAAACCCTTAAACCAACACGTAGGTAATCATTTTTCTTATTTTCCATACAAAAAGTGAAAAATTCCATCTAAAATACTTACCTAGTTTTTTTTCTTCCAAAATACAATATTTTGACACTCTTGAGATTTTTTTCTGTAGTTGACGTGACTTTATATCAATAAAAATTGAGAATCAAACAGAAAAAAAACCTGTGACAAAACAAATAATTCTGAATCGAATTATGGAAAGAGTGAATTTCGTAAAAAGTGCAGTTGAGTCTTTCTACTTTCCTGCCGTCCTGTCTACACGGAACGTCATTTTTTTCTATTCTTCCGTCGACAAAACTCGTTTCTACGGTGGTCATGCTACGCGTGCTGGCCAAATGTAGATGTACTACAAGTACATCCTTAATCCTTCGGAAAATAGAGGCGTGATGTTATATTTTAAATTATGATGAATGTAATGTATGAAAGTGACGTCAACTACATCGCCACTTGAGAATTACGCATCACACTGACGTCACACAAAATCCTGCATTGCACAAGCAGCGTTTACCACGCGACTAGCACATGTACGACGTCCCACCAAACACAACACCCGCCTGGTCGGAGGATCCTGCCTTTTCTATGATGGATGAGTGAACTTTACACCCTGTTCCTTTTATCTCTTTAAATGTGAAAAACAACGAGATTTTGTTTCCGTGAAATAAAAAAATTGGATCTAGTTCTATAGCTATCAATCTAGACTGGTTATTTACTTAAAGACCATCACTTATCCATAAGAATGACAGTACTAATAATGTCTGTAAATACCACTTTTTAGGGTTCCGTAGTAAACAAGGAACCCTTATAGTTTCGTCATGTCCGTCTGTCTGTCTGTCCGCGGTCTAGCTCCAAGACTGTTAGTACTAGAAAGTTGTAATTTGATTAGGGTATACATATTAATTATGCCGATAAAGTGGTAAAATAAAATTATGAAATTTTTTTTTTTTAGGGTACCTCCCCTACATGTAAAGTGGGAATGTTTTTTATTTTTATTTTCTATCCCTTAGTGTGAGGTATCGTTGGAAAGGTCTTTTAAAAACATTGTGAGTGAGTAAAACCATTTTTGAAGTCAGAGATCCGTTTGCGAAATATTAAGCTTTAAAGTGCAAATTTTTGTTAGAGTCAAGTGTCTCCCCCACCTGCCAGCTAAATGGTTGGTTTTAGGTATGTGAATAAATTCACGGCAGTAGCTTATATAACGAATTTAAAAGGAAAACTATCACAGCTGAGTAGGCTTTACAAGTTAACGAGTAATAATCGACCAACTTAGATTTGCGGTTGTAAAAACATGTTCTCCCATACATTCTGTATGAAAGATTTTTTTTTTCAACTACAAAGTTAAGTTTGTTCTTGAGATAAATTCATCCCAACTACGGAACCCTACATTGTGCATGGTCCGACATGCACTTGGCCGGTTTTTTACCCCTGTTTTTCTCCAAATAGCCCCTAAAAATAAACTTATTTCCCCCACTGCACTATTCAACACAAATATCCAACGTCTCCTAGACATAATGTATTTATTTGGGGGCTCCCACACCCTTTCCTCCTTTAGATCGAAGGTTGAATCCATCTGCAGCCGCCGATACACCTATGACATGATAAGCAAGGTCTCCATCATGAATAAAACGATCTCCCGAGTGTTTGCGATCCCTGAAATACGTCACGTGGATAGTAAGCAGATGATTTTGAGATTTACACAGAAGAAAATAAGGTTGAAATTTAAATGGAGTGAGACAGTGGTAACAGCAATTTGTTTTTTGCTGATATTGAGTTTGTTAATTAGTTTCTGATGGTAGGTGGAACTTTTTATTTGAAAGAGAACTTGTTCAATATTATGGCACGAGTTTTGCGCTTTTTTCGTGATATTTAAAAACGGAGTTCCCACATCAAATATTTGAAATATTAGTTTGGGCTTTTAATTGGGTAGATTTAAGTTCAAATTGAAATTCTATGAAACGTTTACAATATAGTGGCAACTTAGATTTTATGAGCGTTGAAAACTGTTTTTCTGTATGGTTTTGAAATCAATATAACAGTCACAGTAAGCATAATATGATTTTGAAGAAAACATCGGTAGTAAGAAATGAAACCGTAAAAGGAAAAGTATAAAAAATGCGGTCAAGCGCGAGTCGGATAAGCACACGAAGGATAAAAAAATACTTTAGTAATAAATTTTTTTTTACAAAAAATACTACCTGCTTCCAAACTACAAAGTGAAAAATAACTTTAATTTTGCAAGTCGGTGTCTTTGGATCAGTATTTTACTTTTTTGATACCGACTTCCGAAATTAAAGTTATTTTTCACTTTGTAGTTTGGTGGTCGGTTGTATTTTTTGTAAAAAAATATTTTTTTCACTTTTTAGTGGGTTGATTTGTAATTTATCTAAGTCACAATAGCCTTATGTCAACTGCTCATCAAAAATACCCAAATCGTTATAGATGTGCCTTTAATATTTGACGAGTTCCCTCGATTTCTCCAAGATCCCATCATCAGATCGTGACCAAATGACACTGGAACCAACTTGAAAGTATACCCTTTCTAACAAAAAAATAATTTTTCAAATCGGTCCAGCCGTCTTCAAGTAAACGGGGAACATACATTAAAAAAAAGTTATCCGGACGAATTGAGAACCTCCTCCTTTTTTTTTGAAGTCAGTTAAAAAAAGATCACGTTTCTTGTATAGACCCCGTTTAATGTTAATTTTATTTGTATTATATTCATTCACTAGCAGTGCTCCGCGGTTTCACCCGCATAAGTCTCGAATCCTGTGGGAATATTGGGATAAAAGTATTCTATGTGTTAATCCAGGTTATAAACTATCTGTGTGCCAAATTTTATCCAAATCCGTTCAGTAGTTTTTGTGTGAAAGAGTAACAAACATCCATCCTCACAAACTTTCGCGTTCATAATATTAGTAGGTTTTTTTTGCTATTCAAATTCAAATTCAAATTCAAATATTTTATTTCAGATAAACATCCATATAGTGTTAGTAGCAGTATAGCTTAGCCTAATGTTAGTAATAAATTAAATTAATAATAATAAACAACCAATGTACCATTGAACAGTTCGTTCAATGGTACACTAATGTGTCTGAATACATATCCACCGCTGTAAGAGGGGAGAATCCCACCGGTCTGAAAACACATTCAGGATGCCATTGGAGCAGGAGCGCAAGCGCGCCATCATGGATGCGCATCGCTTCCGCATAATCGCGGCGAACCCGTCGACGCGCGCCTCCGCAAACATCCCTGACGCGCTACATCGCCACGGCAACCCCAAAAGCACCCTGAAAGCGTTATTGTACTGGACGCGCAGGTCGCTAAGGGCCCGCTGGGTATACTTGGTCCACAGGCTGCACGTGTAAAACGACTGGCAGAAGGCCTTAAAAAGCGTTATCTTTACAGAATCGGTACAGCGCGCAAACCTGCGGGCCAGCATGTTGCCACGGACAGCCAGCGACCTGCGCTCCCTGTCTAAGTCTACATTGTCTTTTAAGTCATCAGTGACCCAGTGACCCAAATACTTAAATTTCGAAACCCGACCTAAAGGAGACCCAGAGAGTGAGAGTTCAAGCAGCTGTTCGTAGGTTAAAGTACCCGATTTGAGTTTGAGTTTGTGAAAATTTCAAGTGTCTACCTATTAAAAATGATACAGCCCTGTGACAGACGGACGGACGGACAGCGGAGTCTTAGTAATTGGGTTCATTTTGAATACAGAACCCTAAAAACACTTCTCCAACGTCAACCTAAAAATAAGTCAGGTCAAGTCTAGTCTAAACTTATTTGCTAACCTTTTAGCCTCCTAAGTGCTTCAGCATAAAATGTTTAAGGTAGAAGACTCTGAAAGCCGCGAAACATGAGTCAATAACCGGTTTTCCGGCTAAATAAGGGTGAATAACCTGTACAAGGGAGCTAGGATAAGTTTTAATGAGCCGGTAAAGACTTTGGATCTACGTGCATCCGGTTTTACACAGATTGTGTGGAGGCTTCCGGGTTAGCTCGTCTTTGATTAGTAGTTAACTTGTTTAGGTGTTTATACCTTCTCATTATGTCCTCCTCTTCGCAGAACTGTTCTTGGGGCTAATTCTCCAATCTTCCGTCTATGTAAATTATTAAGAGCGTTTATTCTGAAAGTGGGCAACGTCGCAAATAGACGTCAAATATTTCGCTGTTTTAATTAATTGGGCAATATTACTGTATGGAAATAAGAAATGTGGCTAACTAGCGAACTAGAATATTAATAATGAATTGCAATTATAACACTGAATCTGATGTTGTAACCGTTTTAAGTGTAAAAAGGCATTGGGAAAGTTGTCAAATACTTTTTTACATCTAAAACTAAATATTCGGTGTTACGATATTAATTATTGCATTTCATAATCAATATTTTAGTTCCCTAGTTAGCTACATTTCTTAATTCCATACAGTAATATTATATCTTTATGTATCATGTTAATCATGTTTGAACAAATAAATTTATCTTTATCTTTATCAAAACAGGTAAATATTTAAAGAAAGAAAGAAAAGAAAATACATTTATTTAGCACAGACAAAAAGGCACACAACACAACAATTATAACACAAGTAAAAAATAAAAAAGGAAATAAAAACAAAGTGTAAATTAATCATTTAACAGGAAAGAGTGCCTCGCGGCTGCGCCAAATAGGCCCAGTTCAGCAAAAATGCCAGACAGCTAGTGCCTGACGCTGGTTTTCAACTGAACCTGAAGTGGGAGGTGACGGATGTAAATCAGCTTCAAACCTACTGCAATATGTGTGTGTGTATACTTAAATAAAATAAATTCGTGTAAGATAATAATAATAATAACAAATAATTCGTTTTATACTGCAATGTGTGTATTTATTTGACAGCTATTTACGACGTTGCCAACTTTTAGGATAAACCCTCTTAATGATTTGAGTATAATTCTCGATATGTTTGGTTGGTAGGTATATTGGCGTGTGCTAGCTGCCATATGGCTAATAATTTATAATTTAAATTATGTTTTGTGTTGCGTAATGTAAATTATTTTGCATACTATTGTATAGAATCAATATTTTTTTTCTCTAACTGAACAGACAGCTGTGCTGCTGGTGAGTTTGTTGCGCCACTTCTTCTTCCCAGCTAAAGCACTAGGAAGTGGTGAAGGGAGGACTGTCTTATGTAATTTTGACGTTCAAAAAGTGCTGGTTCTCAGCTTAGTTTGAATAAAATAATGACTTTAGAATTTAGAATTTTGAAACATCTTTAAGGTGATTTAAAGTTAAAATTTAGTGTATTCGAATAAACAAATCAAAGCATCAATTTGTAAGAACTACAGCACTACACATTAACATTTATATGTACGTTTTCTGAACCATTTGTTTACATTTTCTCCAGATACTTTTAGAACAGAGCATAATTTATTGTATCATGTTGCAATCAACATCAACATGGAGTAAGAATTGTAACTACGTCATGTGGGTGTATTCGGAGCTACAAATTGTGAGCACGAACATTTTGACAATCGCTTCCGTATTGAAAATCAAGGATAAAATTTACATAAGCACGAAATATTTGGGAGTTGGCACTTGGTAGCACCCTTTTTCTCGATGTATTGGATCCAATTTTACGAAAGCTGGCACGCAGAATACACTTAACCCTGACCTTAATCGGTTATTATGTTAATATTTTCTCTCTAATAATACTTATACAAAATTAGTAATCATTACTAATACATACAGTCAGTACAAAAGTCGATTAATCTCTTTCGTCTTTAGATTTTGTAATTTGAATTATTGAGCATATTATGAATCTCTTAGCTATTACTATACTTACACGAAAAACAGAAAAGTCGAATATCGAATCATTCTGTGTCAATTTAGATGATATGAAAAGTTACCCCGTTAATAGACTTTAGTTGCTGTACAGTCAGCGACTTATTTAACACTTTCTTTTACTGTACTACTATTTGAATTAATATTTGGTTGAAAACAAATTATGTGTGTGTTTAAAAGCTATAAAAGAATCACCATTCTCACGTTCCAAAGCTTAGCCGATCAAAACATAGCACCATAGGCGCCCCTTAGCTCAAACTTTGCTAATATTAGTAAAACTACCAAAGTGTTGCACTACACATCGATTGCTAGCATGTATTCGTTCATTAAAACTTCGCCCCGACTCGGGAGTTGCAAATACGCGCGTGCTGCGAAAATAACGAACGCAAGGAATTAGGTCGCCATTGATAACCATTTTATGATTTTTGAAACCGTATGCGGAATGCATTGTTTTGTTTTTCATATAATCTGCTTAGAATCCTAATTCTGAGCTTAGGGGGAATGTAATAGCTATGTTTATGTTTTATAGTAAAAATTGAACTGAAATACCTACTATTGAATTGTTATCTGACATACAAGTTTATTTTCCAGAAATACTTTGGCAATAGGTTTGCCCCTAGTTCCAGGAGTCTTACAACGAAACTGGCGAAATGTGGAGACACCTCTACTTACCACATTGACGCGTGATGTTACGTAATTTTTGAAGTCGTCTTGAATTCTAATGCAAACAAATTAATGCCAATATAAAATAAGTTAGGAGACAGTTCAGGTGCGTAGTACCTATTCGCAACCGGCGGGCGTGCGTGTATAACCAGATGTATGAACGTAAACGAAGGAAAAAAGTATGGAAGGATTGTAGCAGGTGGCGTTCTATAGTTTCTGTCTACCCCCCATGGGTAGAAGGCGTGAGTTTATGTGTATGTGTATTAAAAAAAAAACAGTGGCTCTTCGGGAGTTCCGACAGAAGTGAAAACTTGAACAAGATCGCCTTGGTGGAAGAAAAATACTTGTATAGAACTTTGCTCCGTAACCTTATCTAAATAAAGAGCACAATCGCGTTTAAAAAAAATATCAAAACCTTTGAAGTAAAAATACTTGCATAAAACATTGATCCATGACGTAATATAAATAAAGAGCACAATTGCGTTTACAAAAATGAGGTGTCGGTAACGGTGTCGCGAGTTCAATTGTTTTTCCCATCTCAAAAATGCCCAACGCACCTAAAGAAGATTTCACTTCAAAAAAATATCTAAATACTCATGCCAATGTCGTATACAGCCTTCTACTTGTCCTTGATTCCCCAAGTCCCAGCCAAGTACCAATAAAAACCCGATCAGTCTCGAAAACCGAACTTTAACACAAACAAACTACGAGTATCGTATTCAAGGAGGCCAAAAAGCCTTCATAAATAAACAAAGGCCGAGATACGTTACCGACTTTTGGTCGGAAGCCCCCAAACTTGGGGGCTAAAATAACCGATGTTCATAATCAGCTCAGAAACTCCTTTGGTACCTACTAGGTATCAGATAAAGTTGTGTATACTTTGGGTTGCCACTGGTGAACTCGTTTGGGGGAAGATATACCCAGTTTGGATGAATTTGAATAGGTTGTTATAAATATATTAAAATCACCCTGCACTTTTTGTTTGGTGGGTAAATTGTGAATGGTTTATGCTGCGTTTTGCAACATTTTTTCATGTTTTTACCTGAGAACCGTCCCTCCGGTTATCTTCCAGGCCTATTAAAATAAATCTGAGTTTAATCTGTTTTCAAATTACATTGATTTTTCTATTTATATGTTTTATCATAGCTCATGCGAAACGAATGTATCCAAACGTCCCAGTTATGTTGTGTGGAGTATATTATTATTCGAAAGGCTTTTTTGATATCTACCAATTGCAGTCAAGTCAGTTCTTGAGATAAAATGCGCTTTTAGCCACGATTGCTTCGTTGGTCTACTGGTCGCAATCGCTACTGCTGAGCATGAGGTCCTGGGTTCGCTTCCCGGGTCGGGCAAAGTGTTATTGGGCTTTTCTATCTGGAATTTCTCAGTAGCAGCCCGGAGTTTGGATTTGTGCCCGGTTGATGGCAATAGGCTCGCCCCCTATTACATGGGACTTAAACATAACTGGCGAAATAAGGGTGTACCTGCTACAGGGACACCTCTGTCCAACCCTTCGGGGAAACAAGTCGTGATGTTATGTGATATGTGTGTTTACCAAATTATCCTCATAAAAATAAGAAGATTCTGGGAGAATAGGACAAAGTAAGGGAAAATTTATTAAACTAGCAACCCAGTACTTTCGCCCTCGTGAAGTTTTAATGAAGGTGCGACATCGGACCTCCGTGATCTGTTTTTGATGTCAATCAAAGGAAAATAAATGATATTAGGACAAGATTAAAACATTCTCGTTACGATGTTCATCAGAAACTTTGATTGTTTGTGTAGTCTCCCGAATATTCTTCGAAGGCTCACATACTAATCAGAAATTGGGGACTTGGAGTTAAGACGGTGTTGTGAAAATTTTCAGAGAAACAAAAACTTGGGTCTGCTATAATGTATTCATGTAGTAGTTAGTAGTAACTCTTTGAGGAGCTTGTTCGGGGACTGCCATACCTGTTTCAACTGCCAACCAAACAGTAGCAATTTTTAACCGACTTCCAAAAAGGAGGAGGTTATATGTTCGTCGCGTATGTTTGTTTTTTTTTCTTTTTCTTTTTTTTTATGTATGCCTACCGATTTCTCCGTCAGTTGTGGACCGATTTTGAAAATTCTTTTTTGTTTGAAAGGGTATGCTCTCGGAATGGTCCCATATAAATTTTATTACTACCTCTGAAGTATGATCTACCAAACAAAAAAAGAATCATCAAAATCTATTCATAATTGGCGGAGTAATCGCGTAACAAACATACAAAAAAAGAAAAAAAACATACAGACGAATTGAGAACCTCCTCCTTTTGGAAGTCGGTTAAAAATGAAGAAATAAGGGGCCGTAAAAGTTGTCAGTTTTAGATCATTTTTGTCTCGTACAACTAAACAAGTTAGGAATTTGAAACTTCTCTACATCATGTATCATATACTGCATTTATTCAACAGATACTAAAAACGCCGATTCATTAGGGGTTTTATTTAAAATATGGGTGATTTTCTGCAATTGCAAAAAATTACTTTGTAATTCATAGTATCATTATGAAATACAAATTTATATTTGCAATTATTAAAATTTAAGAATGATAACATTCTTTGTTTAGTATTTTCATTTATTTGCTAAATATTGTACGGTAGTACGGAACCCTTCGTGTGCGAGTCCGACTCGCACTTGGCCGATTTTTTTTATTACCAAGGAACAACATGACATGTCACAATAATATACTTTCATGTTTATCAAAACATGTTCAAATATCAGTCAGGTCAACGACCAAATTGACCTGCCTCGACTGCTAACCACCACATTACCCTCGATATTTCCAATCAGTTCTGAAAGTAGTACAATTCTTGGTAATTTATGCCCAAAAGTTTGTTTGCTTGAATCCGTTTTATTACCAATATCTTCTATGTGTTTTTTCCTATACCTACATGTAGGACTTGAAAGTATTCAGAAGAAGTAAATCTCCTGTATTTGATTCAACACAACTTCCTGTAAAAAAAACTTACCTACGAAATAATGTTTTTAGTATACAGTAGTGCTATTCTGTAAAAATCTCACCGTGATATCTTAGGTGAAGTGAGCTGCCAATAGTGTCAATTCTTAGCAACTGACAGCTCACTCCACGCTCTCTTCACCTAAGATAACACGATGAGATGGTTACAGAATAGCACTACAATTAGGGACGCTGCGTGATATCGAGAAAAAGAAGATAGACGTTTTGGAAATGTGGTGCTGGAGAAGAATGCTTGGGGTATCGTGGATGGACTTTCGCACCAACACTATACACCAAGAACTCGGCATCAAAAAGCGTCTTTCTGTTCTGGTCCAAACGCGCATCCTCAAATACTTCGGACACGTCTCAAGTCGTGAGGGTGTCTATAGAGCGCCTTGTCGTGTAGTGTAGAGTGGAGGGCACTAGACCACGCGGACGCTCACCCATGAGATGGACTGACCAAATAAAATCCGCAGTGGGCGAACCCGTGTATGAGTGCACTAAAAACACAAAAAATCGTAGTAGATGGCGAGAAATCGTGAGGCGAATCACATCAGCCCCTGGACAAGAACTACAAGTTCCTATAAGTGTTCAGTTTTTTAGGGTTTGCTCAAAGACTCTTAGTACTAGAAAACTGTAATTTGGTATGAGTATACATATTAATTACGTCAACGAAGTGGTTTCATAAAATATGGAAAAAAAAAATTTTAGATTACCTCCCCTACACGTAAAGTGGAGATGTTTTTTTTTCATCTATTCCGTAGTGTGAGGTATCGTTGGAAAGGTCGTTCAAAAATATTCTGAGTTTGTTATCACCATTTTTGGATTCAGGAATCCGTTTTCGAAATATTAAGCTTTAAAGTGCAAATTTTTGTTAGTCAAGTGTCCCCCCCCCTCCCCCTGCCAGCTAAATGGTTGGTTTTGGGTATGAAATAATTCACAGCAGTAGTATATATAACGAAATTAAAAGGAAAACTATCACAGCTAAGTAGGCTTTACAAGTTAACGAATAATAATCAACCAACTTACATTTGCGGTTGCAAAAATATGTTCTCCCATACATTCCGTATGGGAGAACATGTTTTTCAACTACAAAGTTAAGTTTGTTCTTGTGATAAATTCATCCCAACTATGGAACCCTTCATTGTGCGTTGTTCGACATGCACTTGGCCAGTTTTTTTATACAATGTCGCCCATGCACATGTGACCGCCCATATTTTTCTGAATATTCATGAAAAATTATCGAAAATTAATTTTGAAATGGGGGTCTTTAATATTTTTCATGTTATTAAATTTTTATTATTTTGTTTAGCGTTTGCAATATCTTCGATGTTATTGGCTCGATTTGGATTCCGTTTATTATTTCTAAAAGCTTATGAGTTATTTTATCGGATTAACTAACATTTTTTTATAAAATTTTGTCGACTGGAAAAAAAGGAGGTGAAGACATTTTTTTAAAAAAAATGTGAAAGTCCATAAAATCACAATTTAATTATGTTTTTGATTTTGAAAAAATTAAAAAAAAGTAATTAAACAATTAAAGATAGATCCCCATTTATAGTAAATTTTCGATAATTTTTCATGAACTAACATCAACACAACATCACGCCTTGTTTCCCCGAAGGGGTGGGCAGAGGTGACCCTGTAGCAGGTACACCCACATTTCGCCAGTTATGTTTAAGTCCCATGTAATAGGGGGCGAGCCTATTGCCATCAACCGGGCACAAATCCAGACTCCGGGCTGCTACTGAGAAATTCCAGATAGAAAAACCCAATAACACTTTGACCGCCCGGGAATCGAACCCATCATGAATATTCAGAAAAATAGATAGATAGAATATTCTTTAATATGCACACCAAAAAAATTACAGACATTAATTTAGAAATTTTACATTAGGTGACACAATGGGCGGTCTTATCGCTAAAAGCGATCTTTTACAGACAACCTAAAATATGGGCCAAAAATATGGGCGATCACACTCACATGCTCATGCGCGGCATTGTATAAGTGGAACCTACTGAACGTTGGATGTCATATTACCACAAACTGATTGCCAATGGTGGTTCATGTTCTTCATGTTCAACAGTGAATGTCTACACACCCGATGCTACAAAAACAATATAAAAATATCCATTGTTTTCGTCACCACAAAAGAAAAACTTTGAAAGCCCAGAACCCCTGTTTTTCCCTCACTTCGCCCCATAATTAATAACAGCAGAGACCAAAAAACATCCCTGATTTCAATAGACGCTCATTTGACTCCAATTTATCATATTAGCACAATCGCCATGCAAATTGCGAATGGAATAAAAACAAAATGACAAAAGCAAGTTAATTATTTCTCGTCCATAGTTTGCCACGATTGCGGAACGACAAATGAAGACAAATCGGCGATGGCAGTCGGTTCGATCCCCGTTGGGACGGAGCGTACTAGGGAAACTCGCTGCGATAAGGAAAATTTTATGAAAATAGAAAAGCCTGTCCTGCAAAACGTATTTTTTTATGTTTACTTCTCTTTTGTGCAAAAACATGAAAGAACCTATCATTGCAAGAAAAAAAAACGTTTAGGCATTTTTGTTGTTCACATGAATTGCTGCATTATTCAAATACACCAAAGCATTTTTAAATAAATAAAATACATACTCGTACATACGAAAGAAGAAGAAAGAAAGCAAAATAGGTTTATTTGTCACAGAAACACGTGCATACATAAAAGACAAGAGTAATCAGAGAACAACACAAAGTACACAACAAATCACGAGCATAGAACAGAAATTACTTCGGCGGCAGGTGCACGACATGACTGTGACAAGAAGGCTTCCACTCAGCATGATGCTGTGCTATGGGGGACCCACAGCACAGCGCTGATTTTCAGTGGTCACCCGAAAAAAAAAAGATGTACGGAAATCAAGTCAGGTTCAGTGATTTTTCTATTAAATATGTAACAAAATAAAATAAACAGTGCTTAGAATATAAGACAAATATACAACGAATTATAATAATAGGTAAATATGATTAAAAACATAAAAATTAATCCGCAGGTATCACCATACGTGCATAACGTGCATACAACATGTAAAAAAAAACCTGTACGATCCATGAGGGTGTAGTTAGGTATCGTACTGAGAGTTTATTTATGTGGTAATTTTCAAGAAAAAAAAAATCGCCACATTTTTTTTCAATGGTGAATTTTACCGGGGGCGGTCGTCATTTAGCGGGTGTCTACAAGTCATAATTTATGACCTATATTTATATATTATGGATTTGGAGTAATTTTGGTACTAAAAATGAAAATTTTATATAGCAATAACTTTTTATTTTCAATAATAATTATATTTTTCTTACTTTTTCGTAAATTTATTGCAGTACCTATGTGCCCCTTACGGATCGGACAGGGTTTTTTAATATTGTACATATAAATTCACACCTTTTTTCCATGACGTAGTAGATGAGTTAGAAACTACTACTAACAGAACGCCACCTGTGTTTTAAGGACCGTAGTCCTTAAAAACACCTTAAAATAAACAAAAAAAAATTACATAAGCAAAATAGTTGTTATAAATATTGGAGGTGCAAATTGGCGCGGTACGGCAATTCTATTGTTCAAAAATCTGGAGAATGCTCAAACAATAGACGCCAGACGGACCTAACACCAAACTTCAATAATTCTAATTCCATTTAGAGGTATTTGAATTATTAATAAGGAAATTGGAATTAGGTACCCAACTCATTCGAATACCGTATTAAATTAATCCATGACCCTTAGTTGTCCTTCGTGACCTTAGGGAACAGAGATGACAAGCGGTTGGTACTAAGCTCCATTGATCTTTACAACGGGCTCAATATTATACCACTTGAAGTGAAGAGACGGGGAACGATATTGAAAAGATTATTTCCATAAAATGTGGTCTAAGTAAAGTTACATTTACACTGAATATTGTAAAGAGAAAATATTTGTATTTTTGTTTTGTCAGCGCCGGCTCTCGCTGAAAACCAGTGCTGGGGCTCTGTCTCGCATGGGGTCGGAGCATTATGCTGAGCGATGGCCGTTTTGCGTGGATGTGACGCATATTTTCCAACAATTTGTTATTTACGTGTTTTTTTTAAATCTTTCTTTGCGTCATGTTTACCGCAAATAAACGAATTTTCTTAAAATATTTCTTTTTTCGTAAAATACTGGTATTCAGCTGCAGACGGTTAGACTGGAAGCCGACCCCCTAGACAAATTATGATTATTTTCTGACCGAAATTCTTCCACTATCAAAATATTCTCTTGATAATGCGTATACAAGCGACAAATAGTAATATCAGCCGCAACAATACCGTTCGATTGGAAAGTTCGAAGTTAAAGTTCTCAATGTTTTTATTTCAACACTTTTTTATTCGACTTCCATTGTCCGCGCTTTATTTGTTGTGAGTCCGATATCGGTTTTGATTCAGAATGGATTTATTTTTCATACAATACGATCTTTTCTTTCATGTTACCATGTATTATGGTTTCCATGGATATACCGGTTTAAGAATGTTGTTCTTTTTTGGATGATCCTGGATCCTGCGTGAGGTGCCTTTTTTGATGGTTTTTTTTTTTTGATGTATGTTTTTTTCGACGTCAATATGTGAGATGAAGGTCGTTTTATTAATGGATATATATATTTATAGCAACACAACAAAGACAGCTTTTTCTGGTAGAAATAAAATCAAAGCTTTGATAATATTGACGCAAAAGTTGCTAGATCGATAGCCCAGTGCAGATTTTCTAAATGGCTGAAATTCTAGGACATAGATGAACTAGCTGCTAATGTAGAAACTGAGGAACCATTGCAGAAGACAAGATTCATCTGAAATGAGAAGTTATAATTAGATCGCACGTTTGTTAATAATCGTTTGTTTGTTTTTGGTCGGCGACTCATTGTAAATAAATACGTCGCGCTGCATTTGGGGGCGGCGGAGGTAGCGTTTCAATGGTCTATAGGCCCGGATAACCTCGCCTTAAATTCCTAGAAGTTTGGGAAATTCCGATTAGTTAGATAACTGGGTATTTAGAAAAAGAAACTTGAAAACTTGAAACGTAACTAAACTAAGATGATGATTCAAAAACTTTAATTTCGGAAATTGGTGTCTATGGTTTAGAATTTTCGTTTTTTGCCATAGTATTCCGAAATTAAAATATTTTGCACTTTGTAGTGTTTTTTTTTTAGTCGTTTGTTTTTTTTTTTGTAAAAAGTTTTGATTTTTCACTTTTTACTTGTGGTACCTATCCCACAAAAAATCGAAAAATTCGAATACCTACCACTACCAGCTATGTAAATAACAGTGACAGGAAGTTATTAAAACATCATCCACTAAGTGCGAAAAATACGTATTATTGAAGTTAACTCAAAAACTGACCAAGCAAAGTTCATAAAAATTATATGCACCGCGCAAGCTTTCCCTACTAAATGCAAAAATATTTTTTAGAATCGGTTCACAATTGATAAAAATATCGAAGGACATACATAAAAAATAATATATATAGTGGCACTCCGGGAGTGCCGACGGAAGTGAAAACTTGAAAACAAAATCGGCACCGCGGTAATCAACGCGTTGATGTCTTTTTAATGGTCAAAAGCTGGTGTCGTCACAGTGTCGCGAAATCAATGGTCCCATCTCAAAAATGCCCAACGCGCCTAAAGAAGTTTTCACTCCAAAAAACATAAAGACGAACATTGAACCTCCTCCTTTTTGGAAGTCGGTTAAAAAGAGCTTTTACGAGTGACAATACCACATCAGTGCAGTCAATCACACACTAACTTTACAAAGTAATTTTGGCAAAGCAATAAATTAAAGTCACTTTTCGTGTCTGTTTGTGAGACCGCGTTGATCTTTTAAACTACGCAACGGACTTTGATGCGGTTTCCACCATCATTAAGAGAAATATATTCCGGAAGCTTTATGTGTACAATACATTAATATTAAACTTACATAATAATAAAGAAGTCACGATGTTTTGTTAAGAACCATGAAAAGCAGGCGGATCGCTAGTCTTAAACTTAATATTAATAAAAAAGACAAAATATTTGATTATTTGTATGTTTGTTTGTTACGCTCTCACGCTAAAACAGCTGAAGGGATTCAGATGAAATTTGGCACATTGGTAGACCATGACTTAGGCTAGAATACAGAATACTTTTTATGTCAATATTCGTACAGGAACGAGACTTATGCGGGTGAATCCGCGGGGCGCAGCTAGTTGTAAATAAATGAGATTAGAGTTCAATTTGACGACGATTCTCTCACTCTCACTAAACACAGTTATTATGCAAATCTCAATTATTCCACGGTTTATGCTCCACTACCACAAAGTACCCGCTTTCCCTGTAAAAGCAACGCACGATATATCCCGTCCCTCCGTGAAAGCTAGCTACACTACTTGACTCGGAAAGTAGGACGGCTTTCGATGGAAATTTCAACAATGCCGACAGTTCTTAAGGATTGTCGGGGACAGCATAATGGTCTTGTAGTCCGTTAGCAGATTGGAAAGTCGGAGTTTTTTGTGCGGAATTAGCTTACTTGAGGAGTTGAGTCAAATCGACTGAGGCGACGAGGTGGGAATTTATTTCGATTCTCACGGATTTTTAGGTAAACTTTCTGTTGAAGGTGTGAGAATTTACTGGAAAACATTACCATTCATGTGGATTTGGAGTCACTTAAACATAAGTAGCGAAATTTGAGTGTGCCATAGGTATATCTCTGTCCTATGTTTCGTGGAAGAGGCGTGACGTTATGTTTATCTCAATTAACGAAAACATAGGAAGACATTTTGGAAATAGATCATTTAGTACTCCTTCCTTTCCTTGCTTTTTTCTAAGCATATTGAAGTCCTTCGCATCAGAATGATTAAATTACTAGCTTTCGCTCGCAGCTTCGCCCGCGTGGAGGTCTGAAATTATCCCACAGAAATATACTACCGGGATAAAAAGTATTCTATGTGTTAATCCAGGTTATATACTATCTGTGTGCCAAATTTCATCTAAATTCATTCAGCCGTTTTTGCGTGATTGAGTAACAAACATTTAAACACACAAATACTAACTTTCGCGGTCGATCGAGCTCTGCTCGGGTGAAAATAGAGAAAACTTTTCGCAGATATGAGACCTAGCTAGATCGATTTTTCACCCCTGTAAACCCCTATATTGCAACTTTCATCGAAATCGTTAGAGCCGTTTTTGAGAACTTGATTACAAACATATATAATACAAATATTGCTCATTTAATTGAATAGGATTGTAAGATTTTGCATACATCAAGCGCCATCTGGCCTCCACAGCTCAATTACTGGGTTATTTAGTTAACCACGGTTGTAGCATGCAATTAAAAAACCTGGGCTTTCGATTTTCTCACCCCGCGTTTCCACCGAGGCAAAATCAGCCAATAATGTTTCCCACTGCTGGGACACAGACCTCCTCCCGGTGAGAGGGAGTGGGGCGTAATCCACCATGCGGGTTGCGGGTTGGTAGATGTCACATGTCTTCGAATTTTAGGACATGCTGGTTTCCTCACGATGTTTTCCTTCACCGTTCTGGCTTTTGGCTTGGGATCTCCTGTGCGGCGTGGGCTGCTTCGAATTCCCTCTTCTGTCAGTGGGGGCTGTATTGGAGTTTCGAATTCCCTCTTCTGTCAGTGGCGCTGTATTGGAGTCTGTTTTTCGCTACTGCATTCATCCCATATGCTTAGAAATGCCACCATGTTTCTGTAAACTACGGTTAAACCAATTTAATGATATATTTATTAATTCCAATCCAATTTCATCTAATTTCATTTATTTTTAGAGTAATAAAATTTCAATTTAATGTATTTATATAACTCCAAACTAATTTCATCCAATTCCATTTATTTTAATAGTAATAAAATTTAATAAAATCTCGTTGATAAATATAATTATTTTACTAGCACTTACTTGATCTCGTATAAAGTCACCGAGTTTGTCATCTACACCTTCCAACACTTTCACAAACACTGTTTACAAAAATCACAGCTACACATTCATCTAATACATCCTGGGTTATTGTTCTTATTATGCTTTGCATCATATTCATAACATTCATTACCTAATGCGCCATGTTATAATTATTACGTAACCAGTACATGTTATAATTAGCCAATACGTCAAAACGTCAAGCAAATATTTTATGACAGCTACACGCACAGATTGTAATAAGTCTGCGGCGCGTGAGTCGCCGACGGCACGGAATGTTGCCATTTTAAATATGATATTTGTATAAACATTTAGGACTAGGATTGTATTTATTTTATTTTTTGTTTTGTTATTTCATTATATGCTGCACCGGTTGACTTCATCACGTCAGCGCCGGCTATCGCTGAAAACCAGCGCTGGGGTTCTGTCTCGCATGGGGTCGCAGCTTTATGCTGAGCGATGGCCGTTTTGCGTGGATGTGACGCATATTTTCCCCTGATTTGTTATTTACGTGTTTTTTTTTTATCTTTCTTTGCGTCATGTTTACCGCAAATAAACGAATTTTCTTTCTTCCTTTCTTTCGTTCTGAGAGCAGTGGTGATGAAATAATTTACACAAAGTAAAGCGCCTGTCTGGGTTCGAACCTACGACCTACAATTCGTAAATTGCGGCCGTTACCACTGGGCCGCCACTGCTCACACCTGGGCTTCGTTCACACTTATGCCTAGTTCGAACTTGCCTGGTTCGTATAAATGTAGCCTGTACGAACCATGTATAGCTAGAAGGTTCAAAAGAACTGATTATAAGAGAAGTGCTAGTATGATTTTTAATCGACTTCCAAAAAGGAGGAGGTTATATGTTCGTAGCGTATGTTTGTTTTTATTTTTTTATGTATGTCCACTGATTTCTCCGTCATTTGAGGACCGATTTTGAAAATTATTTTTTTGTTTGAAAGGGTATGCTCTCAAATTGGTCCCATATAAATTTTATTAACTTTGCTTAGGTAGTTTTTGAGTTAGATAGATAGATAGATAGATAGAATATTCTTTATTATGCACACCAAAAAAAATTACAGACATTAATCACACACACACAAACACACAATCACACATTTTCGTGTAGCTACAAAATACGTATTTTTTTCCTACTTAGTATGTAGATGATGTGATAAGTTCCTGTCACTGATAGCAAGTAGTAGTATTTGAATGTGTGAGGGGTAGGTACCACAACTAAAAAGTGAAAAATAAAAACATTTTACAAAAAAAAAAACACTACAAAGTGAAAAATAACTTTAATTTCGGAAGTCGGTGGCAAAAAACGAAAATACAAAACCCAAGACACCGACTTTCGAAATTAAAGTAATTTTTCACTTTGTAGTGTTTTTTTTTGGAAGTCGGTTATTTTTTTTATTTTTTTTTATTCAGTCATTGTACGCGGTATAAACTTATCAGTAGATAGGTAGGTACTATTAATGTTTTCTCACCATCCATAAAATAGAAACAACATTAATAAACAACACAGGTATTATACGCTCGTTTAAAAGAACCATTCGTTTATCTAACCTCGTTAAGGTCACAGTTCGTTCGTTTGTGAAACAATAATAAGGCTGTTTTTCAGTCTAGGTACAGTACAAAAGCAAAATTCGTAAAACCGAAAACCATCTGAACTGAAAGCGCCTTCAAAATCATCAATGAAAATGATCTTTACGCAAACGCAATAACTTAACACACATAACATAACATCACGCCTTGTTTCCCCGAAGGGTTGGGCAGAGGTGTACCTGTAGTAGTACACTCAAATTTCGCCAGTTATGTTTAAGTCCCATGTAATAGGGGGCGAGCCTATTGCCATCAACCGGGTACAAATCCAGACTCCGGACTGCTACTGAGAAATTCCAGATAGAAAAACCCAATAACACTTTGCCCGACCCGGGAATCGAACCCAGGACCTCATGCTCAGCAGTAGCGCTTGCGACCACTAGACCAACGAGGCAGCAATAATTTATAAAGTCATATAACCAAATACATTGTAAAATTGAAATGAATGACTGCAAATTTTCAAATTCATGCTACATTTAAGTTGTGTTATACTGTATGTACCTACTCTATGTTATTTATTTTATTACAACCAAAATTGTATTCTTTTGAATTTTTTTAAATGAATTTTTCACTATGGAAAGTGTCTTTCCTATCTTCTTTCCTTCCTATACTACGACCGTAACTATCCAGCCACCTTCCAACTCATTTTATCAGCATCTTGTGTGAAGTAGGTTACGTCCCGTTCAAAGCGAAGGGCTCGCCTCTCTATATTTATGTGGAGTGCTAATTTTAAACCCATCGCGCTGGCATGAGTGCCTTCTATGTAACGTGTATACGTATGACGTAAGCGATAATATTAAAGGAGAAAAATTAAATAAAAATACCTACAACATAACTTTTACCCTGTGACTGGATTTTATATTGGTTAGGTGTCCTGGTCAGAAATTATATACTCTTTGGAATAAGAACTGGCTTAAATGGCTTCGATTATCGTATTTATTACCAAGTGTTGGGATTACTATAATTTGCGAGGACTAGTTATAATCAAAAATCAAAGTATTTAACTGTAATAAGCTTACATTTAAAAAACTATTACTAAAAATCTTTTTTACAAAAAATGTAATCTAATTTACAATAGCCTAATGTCAACTTCTCATAAAAAATACCCAAATCGCTATAGATGTGCCTATAATATTTGAAGAGTTCCCTCGATTTCTCCAAGATCCCATCATCAGATCGTGACTAAATGACAGTGGGACTAACTTGAAAGTAAACCCTTTCAAACAAAAAAAATAAGTTTTCAAATCGGTACAGCCGTCTTCGAGTAATCGGGGAACATATATATATATTTTTTAAGCCGACGAACTGAGCACCTCTTCCTTTTTTGAAGTTGGTTAAAAACCATAAACAAAGGCAAATGACAAACTACTAATCTCATGAATAGTACTCAAACTTTTTTTTCTGTAAAATTGTGTAGGTAACATACCTAAAATTGCACCTTTTGAATTTAAATATTTCTTAGTGGTCGGTTCGCATGTTTTATACTTATCCTAGTTAGGTATATCTACAGGGAAACCTAATATTAGCCATAGAATATTGTAATACACATGTCATATTCTGTAACATACTATATGTATCGCTGTTGGTTAACGAAATAAAGAAAATAAAAATACTGTGACTACATTATGGCTGTGGAAAGGCGGATTACAAAACAACAATTGTAAATACAATATCTGTGACAAATTCACAAATGTTTATCAACAACGGACCCCTCCTAACGTCATTCAGGCGCCAAGAAATTCTGATAATGAGAACTATTCTTCAAGAAAATATTGTTTTGGACTTATCTTCACATATAATGGAGAAAGGAATTTCTTGATTACTTTTATAATGATTAGAAATTGGAAAAATATACATTAAATTGTTTTATTGACTGCGGAAGAATTGTTTATAATATAAATAACTATTGAAGTACTTAACAATTAAATTTTAATTATAGTTAATCAATCTTTATATTGACATTGTCATCTTTATTATTATATACTTAACATCTCTAGTGTATTTTGTACTTTTGCATACCTTCTGGTTAAATATGGCTGTTGCTAATTATATTTTTATGTCACCGTGTTTTGTACCCATATTTGCAAAATAAATTTCATAAGTTATCTTATCTTATCGTGACGGCCATCTATTAAACTTGTCCTTTTATTCATGCCAAATAGATCATCCTATCTAAATTTTAGATACACTTCATTATACTACCGTCTCCCTAACCAATATTTTTTTAACACAAATAAGGTCAAGCTAGACATAATTCACCCCCTTCCCTTCCCTACTTACTGAATATTTTTTGTCCCAATTTCGGCACACAAGACATCCAATAATAACATCTTACGTCCTAAAAACGGCCCAAAACTTAGGGCGATCCATCCCGAGGCGAGACAAAAACTAGACAAAGCCTAGAGGAGAATTATGACGTATGGTACATTATGTATAGCTTGGGACATCTGGACGCTAAAAGGAAATTCCCACACGCATTTACCAAGAGAGGTCCCTAAACATATTATAGGGTTGTGGTGTGGTGGTGAGAGGTAGCGGTGAGTGGTGACCTTATTTTGTTTCTCGGTTTCTCGTAACATGTGAGAAGTTTTAGGTACCTAACTTTCCTGGGTTTAGGTACAACAATCGGTTTAGGAAGGTTTTAAAAGGTACTTGGCAGGTAACAAGTTTTACTTCTGCTTTTGGGTAAGGTTGAACTATGTGATACTAGCTCATGTCACAGATTAGTAGACTCCGCAAAATCATTTAAATAAAAAGCGACTCCTGCTACGACACAATAAAGTGAAATTCAGATCGCTAATCACCTAAAGTTATATTCACCTAGAAGTTGCCTCTCTTTCTATAGCGTAAGTCTTATATCTTCTGACTACGTTACGCCCATTGAATTCGACAAGTCGAGCCCGCCGCGTACCTGCTTGTAGCTTCATATCTAAAATGCGTAGTGACCCATCTGTGCTCATGTCAGTAATGTTGGTAGTATCAGTTACTTACAGCTCAGGAATAATGGACGAAAATGACTGCTATTGGGATGATACCTACATGGAAAGCCGCAGAGTTTTTATCTTCTTAAAGTTCTTTGAAAAATGCCACTTCGTTGGCGCCCAACATGGGCTCACCCAACGCACCTTGCGTTACGTGAGCCCATGTTGGCTATCGCTAAATCTTTGCTAATAAAGCCCCACCTTATTCTCGAGGATGACAACTTGAATCTTCGCCCCTATTCTACATAGGAAATCGACTTTTAAACCTTTTGTTGTACATATCTTACACGAAGATATGTTGCTAGCGTTTGAAGTACTGCTAGTGCTGCTTCGTCAAGCAGGAGATTGTGTTTGGGTGCTTTGGTTACAATATATTTGTTGATTTGATTGATTTCGGTCAGAATAATACAAGAATGAATGGGTGCTTAGGGGCTAGCTTTAAGAGGTTAATATCGTATTTTTCAAACCATAAAAACATTGATAGTAAATTACAGATCTAATTTTGATCTCTGTATATATGTAGCTTAAAAATTATACAGTTTTAGCTTGTATTGTATAACTGTCCCGCTACAGGTTAACAACCTCTTGCTAACACACATAAACGACATGAATTTGATCACTTTAGTTCACTGTATTATGCCGATTTCAGGCCATTAAGTCCAAGAATTCTATCTATCTTTCCCTTCTCCATAATTCCAGGATTTTACCACATATGAAAATGTCTAGTGACTAAATATATACGGGTATATAAACCGTCACGCTCTGCTCGCTTACAAGGGGAATAAATCTCTAAACGCGAGATGTGAACGAACTACGTATATTTATGTAGATGTACATTATGTATCTGTGCTACATTTTCTATTTTCATATACATTCCGAAAGGATGTGTTCGGAAATGTATGAAGAAATATCTGTGTAGAGAAAGTTTTATACAATCTACTAACATAGTAGAATACATTTATATATGCATTCACGCTTGAATTACCAGAATGGGTACCTAGATAATAATTATGAATACAAATATTACTTTAAACAATAATTATAAATTCAACATTAATAATAACATAATAAGAATTTTTATTTCGGAACAAAAAATCCATAGTGTTTGTAACATAACATTAAAATAAATTTATTTTTAGTGTTAGTACCAATAGACCTGCGCAGAAACTGTTTTACAATTGGAGAGCTGAACCTCTCCACTGCAGTTCTCAGGATACTGTTGCGTCTGCCTCTCACTCAATCATTAATGATGTAACTTATATTTTGTAATAACAATTTTCAATAAATGAGTGTCGTGAGTTTCTTGCTCCTTCTTCTTCATAGGCACCTACTACACTGGAATGGGCAACTAGCTTCATCTCTCTGTCTTATAGACTCCTTTGACAGTTTAAAAGTGCCTATAAATGGTTTAATTGAAATGCTGACAATAAAGTTTAAGTTTCACAAACATGTTAGTACATACAACTACATATGCCATGTACGAGTAATAGAGGGTGAACCTATTGCTACAAACCTGATAAGAATAACGTAATTAAATAAAACATTGCACAACTTGGGTATTGAATCCCAGCTTTCGCGGTCGCGCCCACTGTACTAAACGTGACAGTCATCTTGAATAAATAATGGATTACATAAAGTAACTATATTTACAGCGAAATATAAGCACATATTTAATAAAGTAAGCCCTACAATAATAATAATAATACCCCCACCGCCGTATCTCTACGTTGACGTCGTGGTGGGGCTTGCGCGCTCCGAACTCTGGGTCTGTGCAGGTAAAGTTTACTTTGCCGAAACAGGTCTAGGGTGAGGAGCCAGACCAAGAGAGATACAAAAACCCGCAGGGCAGCATGTGGCGAGCTGTTGGGCAGTAGCGACTCCCACGGACCCTATCTTCCGGGAGAAGTCTTGTTCCTCACCTCTGGCTTGCCTTTATTGGCCGGCTAGAGTGAACACTGACGAGGAATAGAGCTCCCACCTCATTCTTGCCTTTATTGGCTGGCTTGAGTGGAGATTCGCAAGAGCAAACATGCTCGGAGGAAGGAAGTATTCCAGTAAGATGCTGGTAGGGATCTTGACCGTACTTCCGGGATTGTCCTGATAGCCGTGGAATACCTCTCCACTCCTCATAAGCACCTCAGGACATGTTGCCCCTTGTCGCTACGACACTATGTGCTAGCGACCGTTTTCGGGGGCCCATTATTGAGTGTGCAAGTCACCCCCTGCCACTTTATCCGTGTGCATATAAAACATAGATCAGGCAGGGGCCATAGTCCTTCCATAGTTCCAGGTGACCAGTCCACTTTAGCAACCCAAACCCATAGTCCGATATCTTTGTTTCCATATCTTACAATAGTCCTACACCAACCGGGGGTTGTCCTTGGCTGCACTTGCATAGTGCGAACAGGGATAATCGTCGGTTGGTACCTCATTTCATTAAAAACGTCTAAGGGGCCTCTGCGAGTTGGCTTCGGCCCCTCGTAAGCCTTCCAAAGGTCCGGGACCCCTGGGTCCCGAGAAATGTGAAAGACGTATAAATAATAATAATACGTACATGTATAAAAAGGGGGGGGGGGCAGAACTAACCATTGGGTGTCAAAAAAATTCGTTTGCGTTGCTGCCAACAGGAAAAGTCCCCAAAATGCTGGCAGCATTTCCAAGTTGAATGGCAATGTTGATTCTTTGACCTAAAAATAGGCACGTGAAGCTCTGTTTGCGTAAAGAGTCCATAACCGCTTGCCAATGTCCCAAAAAACAAGGTGAGCACTCGGACCCCATGGCTCTAGTGTTTCAACCCCAAACGGCTCAAACAAACATTAACTAAACCAGCCAGTCAGTTCTTGGCGATATTATCCACCAAGAGTTTTTCCAACTAAGTTAGTGTCAACTTTTAGTCTAATCACATAAAACTGAGTATCAATGCAACAATAAAGCAGTTCAAGAATGAACACCTCACCTCGTCAAACAACAGCGTTATAAAGTGGTTACGTCTCAAAGTCGCGACGTCACAAATCTAGACTCCATGTTATTATTATTTACAAGTCACACCTTCGCGTCAGGAATACTAATGCAATTGTTCGCTGTAGAATTAAATTACTGTTTGTTACTGAAGGAAATTTGAAGATACGTTGTTGTGACAGCACACGTGGTGTGACGAATTAATGCTGAGAATGTGAAGCTAGGTTAATATTGTTGTGATTATGTTGTTGATAAACCGAAGGGAGTTAAGACTAAAACTTGGGACTGCCAGAGTCAAGTAAAATGAAATGAAAATCCTTTGGGTTGTTGCATAACCAGGGTACTTTATAGGGAGTGGTACCTACTGCAATATTAGTATTAATCTCATAGATATTCCAAGAATTAATTGCCATTTTTTTTCATCATCACGCGCTCTGTCAGCTCTCCAAGCTGAGTCTAAAATTATTTTCTCAATCAATCAGCTCAACCTATCGCTGTCCTCTGTTGGACATAGGCCTCTCCCAGGCTGCGCTACAACACCCTGTCCTCCGCCTTCCGTATCCAGTCTGTCCCAGTCACCTTCTTAAGGTCGTTGGTCTATCTAGCTGGGGGGCGGCGTCCCATACTACGCTTGCCGATACACTGTTTTCACTCTAGGACTTGTCTGCTCCACCGGCCATCGGTCGACAAACATGGCCAGTCCACTGTCACTTCAGTTTGCTTACTCTGCAAGCTATTTCGGTTACTCCGGTTCTTTTCCGGATAACTTCATTCCTGATTTTGTCCTTCAAAGAAACTCCATGCATACCCTGCTCCATGGCGCGCTGAGCGACCTTGAATTTGTGGACCAGCCCGACTGTCAGAGTCCACGTTATAACGGGCAAGACGCATTGTTTGAAGACCTTAGTCTTTAACCATAGCAGGATAGGTGACGAGAAGACTTGACTTGTTTCTCAAAGTTGTGTCTACTGAACTGGATGACTTGCCCTACTGCGAGAAGTGACGCTTCTACAATTTTTATCTAGTCTTCTAAATATGAAATAGTTTGATCACTATTATAGTAAATACTAATTCCGTGTGTTTATCTCATCAAACATGTCATCAACTTATAAAGTATTGGGGAAGGTTGGTTGAACTCCATAAGTTAGAATTGGGCTTACACGTCATGATTTCAAATAGTCATGATGATTTTTATCATTATAATTCTACAAATAAATATTCGATACACCTGCAAATCATATTTAGATCAACGTACAACCTGAAACTGACCAGCAAATTGAAAAAAAAAACGTAAAAACATAATAATTTTGGGGGCTGCCCCTTACGCCTGAATATGTTTTGCCCAGTAGATCTGACTGGTGGAGTGGTGGATATTTCTACCATGGACCAAAGAAAAAGAAAGAAAAATTGGTTTGGTACCTCAGAAACACGTGCACATGTAAAGATAAATTTAGCTTGAAAGTGATACATGAGCTATTCAAATCTTATGATTTTTCGCCGATACGAGTCAAGAATATTAAGAATTTCCTATTTTAATTACATAGGTATTGCCGTGTTCTCCGTTAAAATGTAATGGGTGTCAGAGACGTTACTGTTGATTGATGCTATTAATATTATTGATAAGGTTAGGTACGCGGGCACATTCCCTGTTGCATATGTTCATAAGTGGCGGCAACCGCTTTCCATTACGTGGGTGGTTGTCCTATTTACCGACGTACATTTCGCCAAGTGCAGCGGGGGTCAAAGCTACGACCCCTTCTGTTTGACGTCATAGTTGTTATGACTCCTATCTGACAACGTTCAATTATTGAAGAGAAAACTTCTTTGGGCGCGTTGAGCGATTTTTGGAAAATATTATGGTCGTCGATATGCTAATGTTAATTAGTATATCTGAAGCCATGAGTATAATGTGTTGTGCTTAGCCAGCAGTCAAAGTGAATATGTATATCGTCACATCTACGACAAACTTACGAATCTGCAGAAAATGCATTTTACAGAGGAGCATTTTGAAAGTAAACTCAATGATAACTTTATTTTGTAACAGGTATAAAGGTACCGCGGCTCGTTTGGTTTTCAAAATGGTACTTTTTAGATATTATCAACGGATTGTCAATATTTTACAAGGATCAGAAATAGTATACTTTATAATATCATCCATACATAGAATTCATAGATATATTAATTCACACCATGGCAAACTTACGAAAGTGGTACTTTATAATTACTAAAATAATAAAAATATCTATTAACTTCTTTTATTTTAGATTTACTACGCTAAAACATCCTATAATTATGAATTTCGTAAGTTTATCGAACAATTTTAATTCTGTAACCGTCAGAGATAAAAAATCGCTTTAGGTACAGTTTTTCATCAAAACACCGATTTCACTAAAACCGCAAATTCGTAAGTTTACCGTGGATGTGACGATATTATTATTACGTAGTTTTAAGTTTCCACTTTTGTTTGCAGTACCCATGACTGCCTATGTCCTTTTTATCATTGTAACTACGGCTAGTAGTCTGAAAATTTGTGGCTTTGATATTATATATATTTAGCTACCCAAAACTTGTTTATAATTCCCTTTACACATGCCCTTCTCCAATCTTGCTCCAACACAATTTTTTTTCTAACATTATCTACTCAAATAACTTGAATATTCTTCAACCCAGCATGATAGCTTTTTCTATGTTATGTAGATATGTTTAATCCACTGGCTGTCTAGCCAAACGTGACTCAATAACTTGTCTGAATATCTTCCACAATATTTGATAAGTAATACCCATTCACAAAAAGTGAAAAGGAAACTGACATCTATCTCTATACATACCGAATATAAATTAAAGTTGTATAATTACAGTGTTTCCATACGATAGATTTAGGTAAGGTAGTTTATTTATAATTATAAATACCTTATTATTAATTGGCGCTTGGCACTATGAGTAATCGCCGTTGCCTGCGTGAGCGATGACGTAGCAAGATGGTGGACATCAATTTGACGTTTAATCGCTTGTGGCGGGAAAGCATTGGTCACTTGTCGTTGTGGGTGTACCACCTGAGCACAGCTTCATTTGCCTAGTGTCTTGAGATTTTAGCCTTTATTAATAAAACAATTTCAAAATGGAGGCAAAGGACCGTATTCTAGAAGGAAACTTAGTTATGAATTCTACGTTCTCATTTTGATAGTTCAACATTATACATTGCGTTATTTAGTTTTCGAAAAGACAAATTTTTATAACACATGAAGCAATGAACTTTGTTGAATAGTCAAAAATCGCCTTGATTTTGGGAGTAGGTACAGTTAGGTACAAAGTTAAGTTGAGATTAGTATAAAATCTATCAGATTTAAATGAGGTTCAAATGCGAAATCACTTTTGTATAAGTTCGTTCTAAGAGGAAAAATATAATTTCTAGAGTATTGTGAGATTAGCGTACGTCTATCATGTCGTGAGTTCGTGACTCTCTTTAATTAATATAATTGACATTTGGCCGCGTTTTGTTAAAGTAAAACACAAACAAAATAGTAAGAAAAACTTGACATACATACTGCTTACCTACTTCTTCCCAATTCAATATTTTATCAATTTAAAGAACGCATCCCCTAAAATATTTCCAGTTAAACCCGGAAAACATCTCCATACATCCCGACTCTGAACTACGGACCTTAGTTCCTGGGCTGCCGAGTAAGCAGGCAGTGCCTAAAGAGGTCAGTAAGACCGGGTGGCCAATCGGCCGTGTAATGGTCGGAAATGATCCTTTCCAAATAGTTATACTTAAGTCTTCAATCGTAGGTTTTAATGTCTTGCAGTTACGAGAATGTCTGTGTGATTTTCCTCGTGGGTGAAGGGATTTTCTGCTGATGAATGTTGGTATTATACAGTGTGATTATTTATAATGTGCACATAACGAAATGAGGGAATGTATGCTTAATTTTAAGGACAGAAAAAATATTTAAAAAAATCTAAATATTTTTTTAATACTTTTTATGGGATTATATTTTTTTAACAAAACGGTGTAACTTTTAAACTAAATCATCTATCGCGATGAAACAAACTCCATAATGATGAGTAATTAGGCGTCCTCATAAAATGCAAATTGAGAAAAAAAAACTACCCTCAATTGAAAATAAACATGTTTTTTTCGCAAAAATCTGTATTTTTTTCATAAATTTTTACAATAGTTGTAAAATTTATCAATAAAAGAGAAAAAAAAATTCTATAAAATGAAGCATAGATGGATCGTTTCAATATGCGCACATTATAAAGAATCACACTGTATGTACTTGGAGGACAAAACTGAATTTGAAATAAACTGACTGTGATATGTTAAAGAATGAAGGGATGATGATCTTGTCAGTATCTTGTCAGTACTGTGAGAAGAACGTACTGAATTATAACCACCAATTAATGATTGTACAAATTACGAGTATAACCAGAATAAATCATTTTTGGATTCGAAAGTATTTTTTCCTTGGATTTGAAGGAACTAATAATTGATTAAAATCTAACCTAATAGAATAATAAGGACTTTAACTCTAACTCAGTCAGTCAGTCTGCGTTCAGCGCTCGGTGTGGCAACACGCCGTGTTCGGGTTCGCGACAAGTCAATCGTCATCCTGAGGATGCCTCGTTGAGAGGTGAAACACGTGTCGATTTCTTTCAGGACTTTATTATGGCTCTTTAGAAATAGCTAAGCGGAACAGGTTACTAAATATATCCACGTCTATTGTATTTTTTAAATCTAACTTATTATTTTACGTGATAGATTATGGTACATCTAATAATAGTGTCAATTTATACTTTTACACAAATCCGAAGCACTTTCGTAGTATCGGATAATTGATAAATACACCTTGTTCATTACATGTTTAGCACAAGCATTGTTACTATTATTCACTGACTATTTATTTACTACATGAAAGTAAATGAATAAGTTGTTACCTTATATCGCTTTCTGTAAAAGACAGACTAACACCGATTCAAGGTATTTTGGCGTGCGCAAAAACTGTGACGTAAGCCCCACTACCATCTTACTGACTTGCTAGTACATATTTTACAACGGCGTATGCTATCTTTATATCATTACTAGCTTTCGCCTGCGGCTTCGCTCGCGTAAAGGTCGGAAATTCTCCCACGGGAATGTACTCCCGGGGTAATAAGTATTTAAGATATTGTATCTTTTGTATAGATTCTTTTCTATTTTGTGGATGTGAGAACGCTGTATGCTTAGTGGACTGTAGATTTGTAGACCATTTTCTATTTTGATAAGTACCTGGTACTAGTTGAAAGACCTACACTGACCTATTAGCACTCTTATTTGAAAATATTGTAAAAGCCAATTATTTTTAAAAGAGTAACCGTGTAGTTTCTTGCCGGCTCTTCTCCATAGGAAACGACCAATTGGAACCGTGCACCTAGCTTCTGACGTTTCATAAGTGCCCATGTAGGTTTATGTGAAATATTTTGAATTTGTTAATCCAGGTTATAAACTATCTGTGTGCCAAATTTCATCAAAATCCGTTCAGCCGTTTTGCGTGATTGAATGACAAACATCCAAACACACAAACATTCACATATAAAATATTAGTAGGATACATTGTGCGGATACGAGAGGAGAAGAATAGGAAGATAATGGTTCATTAGAATTAATTAGCGTCTTTCTTCACAGTAGCCACGCGTAAACTAATGACTGACTGAAGCTTACTCATAACACGATAACAGCTGTTTGTGACGTAATTTCCTCAAGACTGGAGCAAAATGTGACTTAATATAAAAACAATGCATTACATGGTAGGCACGTAGTCACTATGAATTATTATTTGTATATTATGAACTGGGCTCGATACCGTCTTAATAATGGATGGTGGACGTCGTAAAAATATACAGGACAACGCTGTGACATACAGATCCGAACGCTGGACAGCTATAGGATTTCTGCGTCATAAAATCCTGAAGTAGGGAAGAATATAATGTCCTGTCATTCAGAAGTTAAGGTTTTGTTCCACACTTATATCATCCTTAACCATACTAACAATATAAATGCAAAAGTAACTCAGTCTGTCTGTTCGTTTTAATTTTATTTTTCACGCACTAAAAACTGCACCAACTTGGAGGAATTTTGGTACATGGATAGATTATGACCTGTACCCTAATTCCGTAATACAACACAATCTGTTTTGATTTGAAACAGATTGCTAATCCATTGCTTCATAAGTTGGAAAAAAAAATCTGCTCAACAACATTTATTGCGTAAATAACGCAATGAATGCTGTTAAACTGTCAAAATTAAACAAATTAGGCAAAATTGTTTATGAAAATAAGTTGCGCAATTAGGGAGGTACGGGATTAGGTCATAGGTAGTTCTATCCTATGGGATAGTTTCTGACCTCCACACGGGTGAAACCGCAGGCAAAAGTTAACACTAAACAAAGGTTAAAAAAATAGCTTTTGAAACTGCTGGCTATCTTGCAAACATGCTGCCAAAAACTGCCAAAATGTTAGGTTCTTCTCCAACGTCACTGCCACAAACTTTTCTCAAGATCTCAACATGTTCTTCAGTCAGAGTCTCCGTACGTACACAGAGGCACAGGGACATTTTATTACACAGGTCGTGACATGTTGCGCTGATGCCAGCCTGTCCACGGACGCGTTACGGCCGGCTATGGCCCGTTTCAGGACATTTTGGGGCATTACGGGGCGTTTTCGGGCCATTCGTCCGCCGAATATTGTTTTTGGCGCAATCGTGGCGCTCTCATTGTTTTTATGGCCATTCGCTAGTTTCAGAGGGTCAGATAAAAAATTTGAAAGTACTTTTCTTTAACTGTATGGATTCGGAGTTGGGTTTTCGAGGATAATGGTCGTTTTATCTCCAATCAAAGTAGTGCAGTTATAGAGGGTCAAGGAGTTCCGTTTTTTGGACCCATTTGGAAGTGGTTTGCGGGATACAAATAAAAACAAATTGATTCAAAAAATAAAATGTCTTTTGTTTTGAATTTTCGTGTTTTGCCACCGACTTCCGAAATTAAAGTAATTTTTCATTTTCTGATGTTTTTTTTGAAAGCCAGTTTTTTTTTGTGAAATTGTAAATTTTTCACTTTTTAGTGTTGTGGTACCTACCCCACACAAATTCGAATTCCACTACCTGCTATGTAAATAATAGTGACAAGAAGTTATTATAACATCATCTACATAGGCTAAGTGGGAAAAATACGTATTATTGAAGCTAACTCAAAAACTACCCTAGCAAAGTTAATTGATTGACATGCCATCTTAATTGTAATTACTTATTTGTGTTAATTTTGTACGCCATAAATATTGGCAAAACATAGTGCGCATATTTTAGACTATACTATCTGTAACCATACCTATGTTTAACAAAATAAATGATTGATTGATTGAAAGTTAATAAAATTTATATGGGACCACCACTCAAGCTTCCTCTACCAAATGAAAAAATAATAATTTAAATCGGTCCACAATTATTATCGACGAAAATATCGATGGACAAACATAAAAAATAGAACCTCCTCCTTTTTGGAAATCGGTTAAAAATAGGCCTACATTATGTATGAGTAAATGACGCAACTAAAGATTTTTTGAATACTAAACTAACAAGACTGATGTTAGGTTTATAAAGAAAACCTACCCAATCCTATTAATGTCATGATCTAATGAAAATCTTCGAACTTTTCTGATCTCCTTAATTTTTATTTTTTGACGTCTGTGGAAGAAGATAAAGAAAAAATAACATTTTATGCTCATGGGTACCAAAAAATCTTCCACAAAAACAATCGTGCATATTCCTAACCCCAAAACTACAGTAGATTGATGTAAATAGCGTGTGGGGTCACAAGAAGGGCCCTCGCGTCGCCCGAGTGCACCGCTCTTGACTCCAGCCAGCTTTTAGCGACGCTCGAGGACCAACTGCCAACCTGAATTTTACAATGCGTTTTTCTGTATACAATAGCTTAGGGTTACGTTGTAGTGGGTTGGTTGAAGGTAAGAAGAGGAAAATGAACTACATGAAGGTCGTATGAGGTTTAACCTCTCGTTTAACGTAATTACACAAACAATTAAAAAACCATTGTGTCTCGTGTGGATCCACGTTCCGACATACGAAGGGTTAAGGAGGATGACCAGAGGATAGAGTGACAAAGTAAATTGACTCACTACGTCAATTTGCCGTGTTATAGGGATTTCATATAACTGTCAAAGAAGACAGTTTGTGATTAGAATATACTGACAATTTAAGTTGGTAGTGAATTTGCTTAAGGATTTATTGTCTTGACCTTACAAAACCTTGAATTTGACTTCGCTAGCTTACTTTGGACTTTAGTTGCAACCATACATAATTATATTGTTTAATTAAAACTAGAATGTTACAACCTTTTTGCTAATCCTACTTAGATTTTGTAATATTTAACTTGCATATCCAAACTTTAAAAGAGATTAATAGTAATAAAAAAATTAATTAATTAATACAAATTTTACAGATAAAACCAAACAAGATCAAATACAATTAAACTAAAACAAATAAATAATGTCACATAAAGTATAATTAAATCAATTAAAATCAAATTACTTCAAATTAAATTAAATCAAATTAAATTAAATCAAATCAAATTAAATTAAATCAATAAGCGAATTAATTAAATTAAGCGTAACTGTAACTTTTCAGTTAATTAAAAGATACCTCCGAAAATGTTGTTTAAAATCACCCTTGAGTTTTAGACAGCTTTTGGTCAGCTCAAAATTATTTTTATTCGCGTTTATCATGGAATTAAAATAATTTCTTATCAGCGCTATTATGGCTGTTGCATAGGCATCAGTTTTTAATTAATCGACTTCAAAAAGAAGGCGACGCAATTCGACTGTATGCTTTGTTTTTGTTACGAGATTACTTCGCCAATTATGAATTGATTTTGATAATTCTTTTTTTGTTTGGTAGGCCATATTTCAGAGGTGGTTCTATATAAATTTTATTAACTTTGCTTGGGTAGTTTTTGGGAACTAAAATCATCGTCGCGTCAAAATTAAACGCACGACAAGTAATGCAATTGGCTGCTGATAATTCCAATCACAGCAGTTTTTGCGTTCTTGACAATATTTGTAAGCAAATTGGGTTGATTTTCTTTCTAGAAACTGGTTGTTTGTGAGATATCATTCAGGCTCTCGTCGACCCTATTTCCCTTCAGCTCTAAAATTGTACCTACCTAACCCAATAACATAAAATATGTTCAAAATCGCAGTCACGTCTACTAGTAATGATATTCATCGCTCAGAGACCGACTGACCCAATTTCCTCGGTCAACTCCCACGACTTGCCGATGTTTACTTGAGAGACTACATTTTGTTTTGAAGTTGTGACTTTCGATATGAATTTTGTTTATCGTTGAGGATGAGGCGTTGGGTGATGATTAGAAAAGGGAAGAGAGAAGAGGGAAGAGTTAGTTAAAGGTAAAATACAATAGACGTGGATATATTTATTTGGTAACCTGTTCCGTTTAGCTATTTCTAAAGAGCTATAAAAACCCTGAAAGAAATCGACACGTGTTCACCTCTCAACGAGGCATCCTCAGAATGACGATTGACTGCTGAACGATTGAACGTAGAGCGCTCTGCGTTCAGCGCTCGGTGTGGCAACACGCCGTGTTCGGGTTGGCGACAAGTTGGAAGGCATTAGGATCGTAATTAAAGAAGTCACTTTAGTAGCTAATCTGAACTTTAATATTATAAATGCGAAAGTGAGTTTATTTGATTGTTTGTTTGTTAGGTATAGTTTCTAAATTTGGCACATGAGTAGACCGTGACCTGGGTTAGGGCATAGGATACTTTTTAACCCGATATTCACACGGGATCGAGACTTTTACGGGTGAAGCCGCGGGGTGCTGTTATTGGAGCTAGTATTTTATATATACCAAATTGTATCTTCTTCAATACGAAAAAATTTACATAATCAGCAGTTCCCACTGCTGGGATACAGGCCTCCTCTCTATGAGAAGGAGTGGGCCGTAATCCACCACGTGGGCCCAGTGCGGGTTGGTAGATGTCACATGTCTGCGAATTTTTGGTTCTTGGACATGCTGCCGTTTCCTCACGATGTTTTCCTTCACCGTTTTGAGAGCAGGTGAGATGAAATAATTTACACAAAGTAAAGCGCCTGTCTGGGTTCGAACCTACGTCCTACAACTCGTAAGTCGCACCCGTTACCACAAGGCCACGACTGCTCCAATCATCAATTAGGAAATCAATTTGCTTAACAATAATTTATCTGACTGTAATCACAAAAACCTAAAGATTGAAATCCTATAATTGAATAACTTAGGCACAAGAAATTCTGTAAGCTTACTTCAAGATAAGTTTAAGACAGAACTTTCATCAACGCAGCCTCCCAACAGACCGAACTTACGAGAACTCTACAAAGTTTCGGGGTTAAAGTCGAGCCCTTCAAAACATACTGACAGACATATTTCACTAATAATATATGCACATAACTTTCCAAATGTAAGATAATTTAATTTATAGAACAAGTTTTGATTTCAGTATTCATAGGGAGCTGGTTTATGAGATGTGTCTAGTTCAGAAGTTGTCGTTTATTGATTTAAGTTAGTGTTTCAATTTTGAGCTTAATTAAACAAACATAATGTAACAATTAAAGTAAATGATTATATTAATTTTCACTCATACTTAGAGGTGTTAAAGGATTCTATGCAATGGTACGATTACGTCACCAAATTGGTGACGTAGGCGCTTCTTTTAATTTCTTTTTGCATCCGCAGCTACAAGGAGCTTGTGGCTAAGTAATAACAGCCGCACGGGTCGATCCGTCAGGTTAAGCTACGCTTGCCGGGGTTGGTCCGTGAATGGGTGACCATCTTTACATATCGAGACTCCTTCGTGCCTCGGAAAGCACGTTTTAAGCCGTTGGTCCCGGCTGTCATTCGTGGATATTTGACAGTCGTTACGGGTCGTCAGAAACCCGAAAGTCTGACAACCAGTCTTACCAAGGGGTATCGTATTACCCAGTTATTGGGTTGTGGAGGTCAGATAGGCAGTCGCTCCATGTAAAATACTGGTGTTCAACTGCATCCGGTTAGTCTGGAAGCCGACCCCAACGTAGTTGGGAAAAGGCTAGGCAGATTGATTGCATCCGCAGCTACCTAGTTGCGAATGCAAAAACTAAAATAACCTAGCTCAACTTAATTTATATTATATACTAGGCTATTTAATTGTAGCCGAATTAAGGCTTGTGCAGACCAGCGCGACTTGTCGCGCGACACAAAGACACCGCTCGTCGCGCGACGAGCGGTGCCTTTGTGTCGCGTCGCGTGTCGCGCTGGTCTGCACAAGCCTTTAAATGTAATTGTAGCCTTATAAAATATTACCTACTTATTAATAGGTAATAAGTAGGTAATATTTTATTTCAATACTAGCTATTGTCCGCGACTTCGTCTGTGATCCAGGATGGAAAGTAGCCTATGTCCTTCTCCAGATCAAGATCTGCCCATATGCCCAACATCGAAACCCGTTCAGCCGTTTTAGCGTTAAAGCGTAACAAATAAACTCAAACGGTAAAAAAAAAGTAAAAAAAAAAAAAAAATACCTTTAAATTTACTGCAAACTTCTCAATGGCTCATTGAACTAACAGATATTCCATACACTCATAATTATAAAAGTTTTTCATAATGATGAGTACAATGACCCTTTCAGAGGTTTTCAGTTATTTCAAACACCTTGTATAAGTGCCGAAAAACTAACTTATTTTTTTATATAAAATCCATTGCGTTACATCTTATCTGTTTTTACATAGATTCTATATATTTAAGCATACGATTTCCTCTCGACGTAATGCGTCCGTATCGTTGCAAGCACACCGCACAGCTGTATTAGCAGCTCTCACACTGATGAGCAAAAACCTGCATTTTAATAATATCGAGTGGTTAAGTTGATTGCTACTGAAGGGAAACTCGCATTTCCTGGTTCATTTCAATGTTAAATTAATAGAATATTATGGTGTCATAAAGAATATTAAAAGTATTGTTTGTCTGGTACGCAGTGTCTAGTCAAGTTAGTAAGAAATTAGTGTATAAGTTGGAAGTTTGAAAATGTCCTTATTTGTGATGTTCTTCAGAAAGACTAGGTGCGTAGTATTCGCAACCGGCGTGCGTGTATGACCAGATGTATGAACGTAAACGAGGCAAAAAGAGTATGTAAGGATCGTAGCAGGTGGCGTTCTATAGTTTCTGCCTACCCCCATGGGAAGAAGGCGTGAGTTTATGTATCTATGTATGTATGTTTGCAAATGTCGCCTGTGGCAAAAAAGTTGAAGGGAAATCGTTAAGCTTGATAAGGGGACGTGATGAGGAGGGAAACGCATGTGACTAAATGTTGTTGGATGGAGAGTGAGCGGAAGGTCAAAGAAAAGATGGATGGATTGTGTGAGGAATGATATGGAATGAGAAAACGTGTTCTGCCGACCCCAAAGTAACATTGAACTGTCTATACTCCATTTCAAATAAGATTAGACATTTCAATAAACCTTTTTTACACTCCGTTCAACCGATTTTGACTTCTATTGCGTTGGAGGCATGACAAATGGCAGCTGCAGTAAACAGTTGGTATTGTAACCACTTTTTTGCTTTTAATGCCATCCTTTATGCCTACGGTATAGAAGTCAAAATCGGTTGAACGGACTGTAAAAAGATTTGTTTAAATGTCTAATCTTATTTCAAATGAAGTATAGTCAACAATGCCTCACCACTTGTCGTGGTCTCTGTGCAATAACATCTACATACACTATGAAAAACTTTTGCAAAGCCAATGCTAATGCTGTCAAAGTGGCTGAATTCTGGTTCAAACTCATGTTATTTGAAATCATTGATACTACAAAACAGGAGAATAAAGCAATATTTGAAATAGTCGTTTTTAGTAGCTTCTATTTCACAGGCTGTGTTTCAACTGTCATTAAAATCTATCAATTGCGTTCAGAATGGTTCAAATTACTAATCTGAATTTATTTGTGGGCAGTTGACCATCACGGGCGATTGAACTGTCTACTGAATACTATTTATTGACACAAACCCAGCAATTTTGTAAGTATCAACTAGTTGGTTAATTAAATAGACAGCAACCGCTCTTTAAGTCCTTTGACATTATTTTATTATTATTATACTAGTTTTTTCCCGAAGCTTCGACCGCGTGAAAGCCGGAAATTATACTACGGAAAGATAATTAATTGATTCAGGCGTGACCATGCGGAAATCCACAATAAAATACAATAGACGTAGATATATTTAGTAACCTGTTCCGCTTAGCTATTTCTAAAGAGCCATAAAAAACTCCTGAAAGAAATCGACACGTGTTTCACCTCTCAACGAGGCATCCTCAGGATGGCGATGGACTTGTTGCGAACTCGAACACGGCGTGTTGCCACACCGAGCGCTGAGTGCATACGGAAACATAATATCGTGATAAAAAACATCTTATGTCCTAACCATGGTCTACATGTGTGCCAAATTTCATCCAAAATCCGTTCAGACGTTGTTGTGTGATTGAGTAACAAACATCCAAACATACAAACTTTATGATATTAGTAGGACTGATTGGATGCCTCTTCACAGATTAATTGAAAAGAACAACTGTGTTGCCAAATTCACGACGCTATAAAACTTATTTCTCAAGCGCCATCTTGAATTTATTTAACGATCTTCAATAACGCAAACATAGCTCCTTCCACCATTATAAACTGAGAAACAGATTAATAAGCCTCCAGCAATCTTAAGTGGCCATAACGCTGCTAAGTGTTCGCGCACACTTGCGACACTGCGACAGTTTCCGCCCCGGACGCAGTTTGTGGGCGAGCCTTACGACTATTTGCTTGTGTTAGGGCTGCCTATACCTAAATTGTTGACGACGAATAAAAACTAACATAACATAACATCACGCCTTGTTTCCCCGAAGGGTTGGGCAGAGGTGTCCCTGTAGCAGGTACACCCACATTTCGCCAGTTATGTTTAAGTCCCATGTAATAGGGGGCGAGCCTATTGCCATCAAACGGGCACAAATCCAGACTCCGAGCTACTACTGAGAAATTTCAGATAGAAAAACCCAATAGCACTTTGCTCGACCCGGGAATCGAACCCAAGACCTAATGCTCAGCAGTAGCGCTTGCGACCACTAGACCAAATACTAAAATTCGTGTGAAAATGAGTTTTCCTCTCGTATACCCCTAAAAATATATTTTTACGATAAAAATTAAACATCGTGATCGAACCTATAAAAAAAACTAATTTTAGATTTATTTATATTTGTTAAGAACCAATAAAATCGACTCTTAAGTTGATGAGGAGGTTCCTATCCTTAGATAACCTTGTCATCGCGAGCATTTTTTTTGCAACCATTCGTTGGACGAGCTTTTGTTACGTAATTCCCAAAACGAACATATTGGTGAGTGCGGTTTTTAAAAACTCCGCCCGGGTGGCCCCCAGACAAACCAAATCAGTACAAATCCGGGGAAACCTAGATAGATGGCAGCCCTAGCTTGTATGTATGTATCCATTTATGTACTTACATAAATGGGGGTACATGTGAGGCAGTGATAGAAGTTTATAGGAAAGTTTATGGAGTAATAGAAGAATAGTTTTAAATGTTAAAGAGGTAGTAAATGAAATGACAATGAGTACGGTACGGGTGTCGTAAAATGCCGGATTACTTATATGCAGTTTGAAGCTCTTTATTGTAATAGTTACTTACCGATTTCCATGTAGGAAAATTCCGAGAAGGGAGAAGACAGTCTGTTTCAAAGCGATAAAAAACTACAATTAGTAAGCAGGCAGGAATAGGGCATTAAACTGCATGTCCATAATGGTCTATAACAAATTACCTGATGGCTTTAAAACTCTCAGCCTCAGAAAATTTTAATGTAAATTATTTAACTTTCTTTTAAGCAAATGTCATTTACTCGACTGATTTTATGAATGAAAATTTTACCTAAATATTTGATATTATTGCCTATAAATCATATTTTATCTCCTTGACCTAATTGAATTTATATAATTAATCTCTTTCACAACTATTGTTCAATTTATTTAAATTATTTGTAATTCTAATGATTAATAATTTAATTTTAATGTAATGATGACCCATAATTTAAAAATACCTGATTTGTATGCCGGAAACGGTAGAATATTATGATCGTAATACATAATGAACATAACAACTTTGTACAATATTCTGACAAATAAATGCATTCTATTCTATTCTGTAAACTAATTTTTCCGTGTACACTTTAAAAGATTTTCAGGTACAAGCAACACTGACAACATCTGAAATACGAATATTTTTAAGTTCTTATTCCAACTGAATTTTGCCGTACGAACTCTCCATCACACACAAATTGACCACAACCCGCTTCACAATTAAACCACTCTCATCCAGTTATATCCAGTTTTAAACGGTAATAACTAGTTCCAACAGCATTTAATTCTCCACGTAACCTAATTTGCTATGTAAAGTGAAACTTGGAACAAGATGGATCGCTGTAGTTTTTTGTAAAAGCACAGACTGATAGGCGCCGCTTTATCTGCCTAGAAAAGCACGAGTTTGTCTGTTACAGTTACCTTACTTGTTTTACAAGTTGTATCAAGAGAGCAGTGTGGTAAGCTTGTGGTTACGAACCTGTTATTACGAGTTGGAAGGTCGTGGGTTCCCGTCGTTATTCTGCACAATTCTCGTATAACACATTCAAAACCATCCAATATTCTCCCATCAGAAATGCAGATATAGACTTCACCTCAAAACTCCGCACTAAATAGCCAGCCTCGTTTGCAAAGCCAACTTTTACTGCGTCTAAAAGATATCTAGATTTCAACCTAGGTAGAAAACCGAAGGCGAAACCGTAGGTTATTTCTACATACACAAGTAAACGATCGTGCCCGAAGCCAATTTGGTGAGTATCCTCGATTCTCGTTAAAAGTTTTAACCAGTGCCGTGGCACGACATACTGTTGCTAACGGGAGCCACTCGCGTTTGGTTTTAATGTTCTCTTTTTTAATTTAAAGAGAAGTTAATGTTTACATTTTATATTTAAAATTGGAAAAACTTTTACTTAAATGTATGTTATGTATGTGGAGTCTGACTCCATTGTTCGCACTTAGACTCCCATTCGGTTCGTTGTCGTGGAAACTTCTTATAAAAGACGACATTATTTTCTTCAAATATCAGGGCTATCCTAACCTAACTGTCCCGTTGCAGGGAAAAGGCCTTTTCTTACACAGACACGAGCATATTATTAAGATTTTTTTATATTATTGGCAATTTTTTGATAATGAATAAGTCCAAGTATTTTTACGACTTTTTCATTCGCTGTCAGTCACAGTTTTTTTTACTGATGTCTACTGATGTGAACGTTTACTATCTCGACAAACTGTTAGGAACAGCTATATTTTCTCGCGATTTTTTTGTTGGTCTTGTACAAGTTGTTCGTAATGATGAGGACAATGACTCCATAAGAGGTTTTCAGTAATATCAATAACACTTTGTAAATAAAAAGTAAGTTAAAAACTAAAACCCGACGAAAAGATATGAAACAAGAAAATATTTCAGACAGAAGTCAAGACATAGGTACAAAAATGATCAAGGTAAAGCCGTGGTCGCATGCCATATACGGCGAAGCAAAAAGGAGGGTTATGATTTTGACCGGTATGTATGTATGTATGTATGTTCATCTGTTACCTCATAACTTCTAAACTGCCGATCATAATTTGACAAATGAGGTATCATTGGAAGCGTTTTAATTGTCCACTGGTTATAGGTTATGTGACGTCACATTAAATGCAATATGGCGCCCTCTAGAGGATATAAAGTAACGAAATAAAAAATAAAAATAATTGAATTGTGCTAAGTTGGGTATCAAATGAAAGGGCTTGACAAGTACATTACAAAGATGTATATGTATTATTGTCCAAGTAAATAAATAAGTTTAAATTGTTAAAAACAAGCAGAAGTGAGACTGTGTTACGTACGGCGTGGCTGTAAAATTAATACCTATTTTATTATATCATAAATTCCGTGATGGTCCTGTGGTTAAGGCCTCGCCTCTCATGCACAAGGTTGTGGATTCAAATCCGGGCAAGTGCCAATGTAACTTTTTCAATTCAAATGTACTTTCTGAGTTTATCTTGGACATTACTAACATCGTTGAAGGAAAAACATCGTGAGGAAACCTGTACCCTAATTGCGTAATACAACACAACCACAACCTGTTTCGATTTGAAATAGTTTGCTAATCCATTGATTCATAAGTTGTAAAAAAAATCTGCTCAACGACGTAATTAACGCAATGAATGTTGTTGAACTGTCAAAATGAAACAAATTAGGCAAAATTGTTTACGAAAATAAGTTACGCAATTAGGGTACTGGACTTATAGTTCACACTAGCTTCTGCCCGCGACTTCGTCCGCGTGGAATAGTTACTTTGGTGCTCCGCTCCTATTGGTCTTAGCGTGATGATATATAGCCTATAGCCTTCCTCGATAAATGGACTATTTAAACCTGAAAGATTTTTTTTCAAATCGGACCAGTAGTTCCTGAGATTAGCGCATTCAAGCAAACAAACTCTTCAGCTTTATATATTAGTATATATAGATATATAAGTCTGAAATCGCCAACATGTCTTGAACAAGCGTGGTGATCAATACTCGTGCCTTCTCTGTATGAGAAGAGGCCTTTGCCCTGCAGAGGGACAATAATAGGCTGGTGTTATTTTTTATTTCGTTACTTTATATCCTCTAGAGGGCGCCATATTGCATTTAATGTGACGTCACATAGCCTATAACCAGTGGAAAATCAAAACGCTTCCAATGATACCTCATTTGTCAAATTATGATCGGCAGTTTAGAAGTTATGAGGTAATAGATGAACATACATACATACATACATACATACATACATACCGGTCAAAATCATAACCCTCGTTTTAGCTTCGCCGTAGTCGGGTAAAAATGACAATGACTCTCGTTAGGTTTAAACCTGCAACCTCAAGATTGAGAACTTTCAACACTTATTACCACAGTAGGTATTCAGTTTAATCAATCAAAACTGAGCTAAGTGTGGACAGCTAAACCAACAGGAAGTAACTAATAAATGCCATAAATTTCAAACATGCTCGGTACAGATTAAATTGGATGTCCAACAATCAGCGCTGATGATAAATTTTAAATGACCTAATTAACCCGTTGTGTAGTAATTTGTTGTGTCTATGGTTTAAATCATCATTTTAACCGACACTACAAAATGTGTGTTATGGTAGTATGAAAAGCGTGGCATAAATGGCATGTGTGCGTTGTTTTATGTGTGTGCCTGATAGGATTTTCCATCGGCAAAGATGACGATTTCCATGCAAACCTTCATCCTCTATTTAACCTCTTTAGGGAGACAGTACCTATGCGAAACTCGTTCCTTAGTGTTCACTTTTGCTATACAATGTCGCCCGTCGGCATGTGCCCCCCCACATTTTTCTGAATGTTCATGAAAAATTATCGAAAAATAACTTTAAAAGGAAGGGTCTATCTTGACTTAAAAAAAAAACTAGTATTTTTTTTTTTCAAAATCCCTCAATGATTTTATGAACTTACACTTGTGTTTTTTTTTAGAAAAAAATGTTCACACCACCGTTTTTTTTCATAGTTGACAAATATTTATAAAAATGTTAGTTAATCCGATAAAATAACTCATAAGATTTTAGAAATAATAAACAGAATCCAAATCGAGCCAATAACATCGGAGATATGGTAAACGCTACTCAAAACAAAAAAAAATAATAACATGAAAAATATTAAAGTTATTTTTCGAAAAAAAATCATGAATATTCAGAAAAAATCGGGTGGGTACATTGTGGATGGGTGACATTGTATATGGAACTGTCATGCAAAATTTCATGCTTCTAGACCAAGCGGTTTAGGCTCTGCATTGTCTTTTAGTGAATGAATGAATTTCAGATTTTTATGAAGTAGAATGAAATACAAGGAAAAACAGAAACCGTTTAAGTAAATAATATTTTTTATAAAGAATAAACAGACATTTTTAATGCGATGCTATACTTTTCCTGGACGTATATTGTAAGTTGCGCCCGTGACTCAAATACATGCCTAGATGAAAATTATAATCTGATAGAATTTTACCGGTTCACATACCTAGCAATCTGAACTGTGATAAAACGTTATCCCGAAGAAACATTTTTGTATTAAATATTCCTCGCCGCGAAACCACTGTTAGAACCTGTAAAAATAAAATAAAAACGCCTATGGCAACTCTTTTAGTGTCGCCATCCTAAAATAAACAAAAGGGGAGGGAGTTGACAAAATTGCGGATAAAGAATTGTTTTGTGCGAGTATTTCTAAAAGATATTAAATGGATGGCCTGGCGCTAACAAAAAAGGGTGTTTTCTTTTGTTTCCTGCTAATTTTCTAAAGGTTTGCCGTTCATGAATATTTTGTTCTTATGTCAACACGCTTTTTGGGGTAGCTTAAGGAAATTAATGTAGTATTTATTTCTGGCTACATTTGGAGCCATGTTGGGTAAGTTAGAATGAAGATCAATTTGTTGGTGATAATTTATATTTAACGAAAATGCAATCATTACCATTATTCTATAAAAACAGCCAGTAGTTACTTAGACCCCATGTTTATAAGAATTTGTTAAAACCACTCTTTTATAAAACATTAAAAGTTTTGGAATTCATTATGTATATTAAGCTTTTTAACAACATTTCGAGTTTTCAAACCCCTGACTGGACATCACTGACTTTTCACCTCCCCAATCAACATGCAAAACTCAGTGATCATAGAATACAACCACTAATAAATACAGGTGGTAAATCAAACAAGTATTCATAGACCTGAGCTGGATGGAGCTTGCATAGTTAAGGGCGCAAAGTTTTTGGATTCCGCACGCATCTGGCGTGGAATTTCCGCCATTATCGAGAATACTTGGGGGATATGCGAAGGGGTGAAGGTGGTATTCGATTGATATTCCTTTTTTAGAAAGGTCAGGTGCGTAGTACTCGCAACCGGCGTGCGTGTATGACGAGCTATCTAATGTAGTAATATACCGAACAGTGTAGTAAAATATTGCACAATACTAATCTCGAATGGTGCAATGAAAATATTGCACAATACTTATCTCGAACGGTGCAATGAAAATATTGCACAATACTTTACTCGAACGGTGCAATGAAAATATTGCACAATACTGATCTCGCACGGTGCAATGAAAATATTATGCGATATTAATGAAACTCGCTCAAACATTTGTTCAATGCGCAATCCTAAATGGTCAAAAACATGCGCTATTCGCGATATTATTGTAGTTCTAGGGCACGCTTAAGTCAGAATTTAAGCTGGGTTAATCTGTAAAATCAATTTGTGAAACTGACAACGTAGGGAAAGAGCGAGTGCTGCTGAGTTATTAATTTTTGTAGATAAATCAATAAATGTTTTTTTATAGAATACAATTTATCAATCAATGAGAGCAGTAGTAGCTTGGTGGTAACGGCCTCGACTTACGAGTAGGCAGGTCGTGGGTTCGAACCCAGGCCGGTGCTTTACTTTGTGTAAATTATTTCATCACCATCACCACTGCTCTTAAAACGGTGAAGGAAAACATCGTGAGGAAACCGGCATGTCCTAGAACCAAAAATTCGAAGACATGGCACTGGTACCGCGTGGTGGATTACAGCCCACTCCCTCTCACAGAGAGGAGGCCTGTGTCCCAGCAGTGGGAACATTATAGGCTGATTATGCTAATCAATCAACTCAGCCTGTCGTAGTACATTTTTCGACATAGGCCTCTCCCAGGCTGCTCCACAAGACCTTGTCCTCTGCCTTTCGCATCCAATCTGTCCCAGCCACCTTTTTAAGGTCATCGGTCCATCTAGCTGGGGGTCGTCGCACACTACGCTTGCCGATACGCGGTCTCCACTGCAGGACTCGTCTGCCTCACCGGCAATCGGTCCTTCAACAAACATGGCCAGCCCACTGCCACTTCAGCTTGTTTTTAGAATAGAATACTTACTTTTTATTATGGCATACCATATCAATTACACATATAAATGTAAAGACATTTTACATAGGGTACACAATGGGCGGTCTTATCGCTAAAAACGATCTTTAAAGATAGCCTTAATAAGTACTGTGTGAAAAGTTGTAAAAGCCTGTAACCAACTACAAGGAAATCCATTTTTTTACGAATGTGCATTGAAGGCTAGCTACAGTTAGTTAGGTAATTCTTCGATTTAAAAAAAACTGCAAATTAATGACAAATTGCTTAATTTTTATTATATATTTTTTGTTTTTAATTTATGTATAAAGAATAAGACTGAATGAATGAGTGAGTTATTTTGAAATCCCAGGATTGATGTTTTACTAACTTAGTTATTTTGTTTGTCTATAATAGTAAAATACTTTTCTATGAAATCATTACCTATTGAAATAACTTATCTTGTGCACTGACAGGTGGTTGAAATAGTTGACATTGACAGCTATTTAGAGCTGTCACTTATAGAGACATTGTTGGTTGATATTTAATGGATTTTCAAAACGGAGAGCTTTTTAAGTTCGTAGATTTTAGTAATTTAAAAAAAAAAAAAGTGTCCTCCGTAAATGTTATTAACAATTGGATCAGAAACGTACAAGGCTAATTTGTATTGCCACTTACAAATTGAGTGCTTTGAAGACTTAAACCCGAAATTCTCATTTTAAATCAACTGCTGTTTTTTAAATATGACAATTCAATTTAATTTTTTTATTATAACCTCAATTTTCGTTGGCGATTTTCAATTACAATTTAATAATGTTATTCAAACAATATTTTTTGGAAAAAGTGTATTAATACAGATTAATGTGTTACTAATTACCTTTAGTGAGTAATCGTGTATGAATTTGACCCGAACGGGGTTTGTTTACAATTTTACCAGATACTTTTCGAACAGACATTGGGTATTTTGACAGATACACTGTTCTGTTCACAGATAGAAACATTAGTTGATTACCACATCCACGCCAACCTACATCGGGCCACACAACCGGCAGCATCCCAGCCATTCCCGCGGTCGCGCCAATTAATCAGCTCCGAGATATTGATTAATTATCGTTGGTCAGTGCGCGACCAGCCTAACGCGCGGCCAGTGTGCGCCCGGACTAATGCGCTGGATTACTGATGCTAATGGTCTGGTAATAATGGATGTATTGATTGGCTGTGTTTGCGAATGTTAGATGATGAGGTGAGGTGGAAGACATGTTGAGTTCTTTTTGGTGACAAGGGAAGTTAAACTTTTATTTACTGATTTAGATTATGGAAAACTTAGGTACAGACACAGTTTTAATAAAACTTATTTTGTTTTAAATTATATTGTAATGAATAAGCATTTAAGATCGTGCATTCTGAAAGTGGGCAACGTCGCAAATAGATTTCAAATATTTCGCTGTTTTAATTACTTTGGCAATATTACTGTATGGAAATATGAAATATGGCTAACTAGTGAACTAAAATATTGATTATGAAATGCAATCATTAATATCATTAGACCGAATATTTAGTTTTATATGTAAAAAAAGTATTTCGAAACGTTCCAAATGCCTTTTTTACACCCAAAACGGTTACAATATCAAATTCAGTGTTACAATTGAAATTCATTATTAATATTCTAGTTAGCGATATTTCATATTTCCATACAGTAATATTGCCAAATTAATCAAAACAGGTAAATATTTGGCTACTATTTGCGACGTTGCCAACTTTTAGAATAAACGCTCTTAGAGCCATATCATTGAACATATAATACCTCTAGGATTAATTAGGTATTGCATAGTTTGCATGTCTAGTTTCTGGACTATGTATTTTTTAATTTAATTACTGTCTTACCTAAGACCTACATGCATAAAACTATTCTTTATGTCGGGATTCTATAGGATGTCACCAAAATCAAAATATTTTATTTCACATAAACCTACAAGGGCAGTTACGAAACGTCAGAAGCTAGGTGCACGGTTCCAATTGGTCGCTTCCTATGGAGAAGAGCCGGCAAGAAACTCCACGGTTACTCTTTTCAAAATAAATTGTTTCTACAATGTTTTCAAATTACAGTGTTAATAGGTATGGGAGGACAGTGTAAGCCTATCAACAAGTACCAGGTACTTAGTAAAATAAAAAATGGTACACAAGTTTACAGCCTACAACGTTCTCACATTCACAAAATCTAAAAGAAAAGAAAAGAATCTATATAAAAGATAAACAAAATAATAAAAATAAGAACCTATTTAAACCAAATGACATGATTGCCACTACAGCTGTAACAAATCTAATTTGATTTAAAAAATATAGAAAATTGTAGGTAGGTATATAATGTCAAATACTGATAAGATTATGTCAATGAAGTATGTAAAAAAAGTAAAATAAAAAAATCATCGTAATTTGGGAGCAGATAATAGACATTTACACAGACCTCCTTTTCTTTAGTCCGCTTGACAGATACAATCTGTTTAAACGAGTACTTCTAATAATAAAGAGCTTCTGATGCTGAAGAGTTTCTTTTTTCGTTTGTTTAAACGCGCAAATCTCTGGAACTACCAGTTGGATTTGAAAAAAAAAATACTTATTGCATTTTGATAGCCCAATTTTTTCATCTATTTCATGGTATATCTTTAAAAGTGTTTATATTAAAATTATTTAAAAAAAACTTCATTGTAGAGTAAACAACGCTAAAGTACAGGGTGGCAGAGACATCGAAGCGCAACCTGTTACCATGGATTTAAAAAAAATCTGTGCAGGAGGGTCCAGAATCATGTTTTGAGCTAAATGGTGCTGATCCATGCGTCATGTTAGTGAACGGGCGCTGTCAGTAGTGACTGGTCATCTCTTAGCTGTCACGGTTTATTTTAATTTTTGAATTGTTTTTGTTTTTATATTTTTATTACGGACGCTTTTAACGTGCACGTCTTTTCACATTGTCCTCACATGTATCATTTCAACATGAATGATGTAACCAATATTTTGTACCAATGTTTTGATTTAAAAAAGGTTTCACGTCGATGTCTCTGCCAACCTGTATATTGTTTTAAACAATACGTGGTGATTAGTATTGCCATATTAATTTATATTTACATCTATCCATCCCTTTCACACAATCACACTCTCTCACTGGTACAGCCATTCGTCATACACGCACTCTGTTCAATTATATTAATAACCGTGGAAATAATAAAGCAATTCTATTGTGAAGTATCTAAAATACCAAGAGTCATAAATAGTTTGTGATGCAGTGGTGGCCCAGTGGTAACGGCTGCGACTTATGAATTGTAGGTCCTAAGTTAGAACCCAGACAAGCGCTTTACTTTGTGTAAATTATTTCATCACCACTACTCTCAAAACGGTGAAGGAAAACATCGTGAGGAAACCGGCATGTCCTAGAACCGAAAATTCGAAGACATGTGACATGTACCAACCCGCACTGGGCCCGCGTGGTGGATCACGGCCCACTCCCTCTCACAGAGAGGAGGCCTGTGTCCCAGCAGTGGGAACATTATAAGCTGATTATGATTGGTGTATGTGTTTCCCTCAAGTAACCTGCTGCCACCAGCAATTCTTAACACGTGGTGGATGATAGCTAATACTCTAGGTAGTTATTATAGTAAGTTTGTCACTTATTTTGTATTAAATGTAAAGTACCTAATTTTGTTAAGTACCTACCTGGTACTTATTGAAAGACCTACACTGTCCTTCCATACCTAGTAACACTGTTATTTGAAAGTATTGTAAAAGCCAATTATTTTTAAAAGAGTAACCATGGAGTGTCTTGCCAGCTCTTCTCCATAGGAAACGACCAATTGGAACCGTGCACCTAGCTTCTGACGTTTCATAAGTGCCCATGTAGGTTTATGTGAAATAAAATATTTTGAATTTGAATTTAATTATTAATTCAAAAAGCGTGGAGCACTTTGCAGTTGTGTGTAGAACTTTTAATTAATTTAAACAAAGTGCTCCACACTTTTTGAATTAATCATTGGATATAAAATTACTTACTAAAACTACCTAGGGTATTTATCAGCCACCACATCTACATTGACCTTTCTAGTTTAATTTGGATACGCTTAAATTAAATTAGAAAGGTCATACTGTGAATACAAGTAATTACTTTCATACGTAATATCAACCGGCCTATTTTTTAGAAATCTTACCGAGAATACTTAGGTAAAGTTAGCCTGAAGTGAGCTGTCATTCCACCTGATCTTCTTTCTTTCTTCTTTTTCGTGTGGTTGGTGACTACAGTCGGCAAACCTCGTATTTGGTCAGTCGTCGGATTTCTATCAGTTGCCTGTTGCACTTGGTGCACCGGACGCTCTCAATCGACTTGGAAATATATAGAGTTGTTAATACTCTTTTAACTTATACTCTCTCTAACTTATACTCTCGAAAAAAATTACCCTCCTTTTGGGGCAGTCGGGTAAAAAATAGTAGGAAAGCTGCTAAAGTCGCAGGCACGACAGATAGCGAAATAGTTTTACAGCTCTATATAGTTCACACGGAAAATCAAAACAAAACAACAATATAGTACTTAGTTCTAAATTCAAATTATTGTACAAGATAAATCTAATAATTGATGGACATGGAAATTAGCATTCGTTTGTATTCGGAAATGCGATGATTCCCGAGGAACATTAAGAAAATAGAAATACTGTAACCTGGTGTCAGAGTTCTAAAGCAGCCCATGGGCCTCTGACTTGGCACGCATCAGGTTTCCTCACGATGATTACCTTCACCGTTTTTTAAGCAATTGATAATTAAACAATACGCACATGAATCCGAAAAGTCAGAGGTGTGTGCCTTGGGTTCGAACTCGAGACCTATGACTTGGCAGTCCGACGGTCACACCACTATGCTGTAAACCACCTTATTGTTGTAAACTTGCTTATTGCTGTAAACCACCAGTTTGATGTTCCACCTGATAAGATTTTACAGACTGGATCGGCAGATTTAAAAAACCTGTTTCTTAAAGCTGAGATTCCACGAACGAGAAAATTAACAATTATATTTGTAGACACCGCTACACATCAAGCTATTACTTTCCAGTATAAGCTGATCTCGCATTGTATGGAATTTCCGTACAATGACAGGTCAGCTTGTACTGGAAGTGTGTAGCTTGATATGTAGCCGTGTATAGGTACTGCCAGGAATCCATAGAAGTCTACACTAATATTATAAACAGAAAAGACTTTTATTTTTGTATGTTTGTGATCTGTAGGATATTTTGTTACTGTATGATTTGGGATCATCCGGCAGTTTCATACTGCATTTTGTTTTAAACCGTATTCATGAACATTGGGATGTTGACGTGTGCATCGGTACATTGCACCCATGCGAAGCAGGGGCAGGTCGCTAGTCTAATATAATAATTATGAAATACAAAACAATGATAATTTGGCTTTAAATTGGGCGGAGGTTAGTGTGGTCATACGCAGTTCGAAACTTGTAGTCCTCACTTCGTTAGTAACTAAATTAATGATCATAATTTTCAGCTTGTTCCCAAATATCGATGTTATTGGTGTAATTATTAATTTTAGTGTGAATTTGAATTTACATAATATGGTTATATTGACGCAAGATGTGTGTATGTAGTAGGTATACAGTATATATCAGATAGGTGTTATCAAATTTAAGGGTGTGGTACTTCTCCACGGGACCGATATCGTAATCGCAAAATACATAACAGTCCCATACAAAACTTCAATACCCACTCGACCAAAATGTATGGGACGGCTGATTGTTTTGAGTAAATTGCATATAATTTTTTTTAAGAATTAATACAGATGGTTCACTCCGCGAAATCATTTGAATAAAAAGCGACTCTTGCTACGACACAATAAAGTGCAATTCAGGTCGTTTTGTCTGAAAGGGTTACCGTGGCCCCTGGCAATATAGGCAACTGGAGGAACACGGGAGTCAGTAAGAGTCTGACACGCCCTCCCGCTCCAACCAGAGCGGGAGAAGTTATATGATAATTTCCCACTCACAAAAAAAAAGGTCGCACAGATTAGAAGTTGCATTTTTTTTTTTTTGGGTGGGAAATTATCAAATAACTTCTCCCGCTCTGGGTGGAGCGGGAGGGTGTGTCAGACTCTTACTGACTAAAACCCACCCATGTTCCTTCGGTTGCCTTGTTGCCGGGGGCCACGATTTCCCGTTCGGCCCATATTCGCAGCCCCGGCAGGATTAGAAGTTGCCTGTCTTTCTATCTCGTAACTTTTATATCTTCTGACTACGTTACGCCCACTGAATTCGACAAGTCGAGCCCGCCGCGTACCTACTTAAAATGCGTAGTGACCCTTCTGTACTAATCTGTGCTGTAGGTAAATATCACGAAAGATAGTTTATTGATTCAGGCGTGACAATGCAAAAATCCATAAAAAAAAACAATAGACTTTTAAATTATAAATATTATTAGGGTAGGCAGAAACTATAGAATGTAGTAAGTCTGTAAATGTTCCACTGCAAATCAAAAGGTTCTTTTCACAGAGAAGGATCACCAAGTTAGCAAACTGTAAGCGCGTTTAATCTGTAAGTGGGCAACGTCGCAAATAAATGTCAAATATTTCGCTGTTTTGATTAATTTGGCAATATTACTGTATGGAAATAAAAAATGTGGCTAACTAGTTCCCTAGAATATTAATAATGAATTGCAATTATAACACTGAATTTGATGTCGTAACAATTTTATGTGTAGAAAAGGCATTTGGAAAGTTTTCAAATACTTTTTTTACATCTAAAACTAAATATTCGGTGTTACGATTTTAATTATTGCATTTCATAATCAATATTTATGTTCCCTAGTTAGCCACATTTCTTAATTCCATACAGTAATATTGCAAAATTAAAAAAAAAATACAATAGAAGTGGATATATTTAGTAACCCGTTCCGCTTAGCTATTTCTAAAGAGCCATAAAAAAACCCTGAAAGAAATCGACATGTGTTTCACCTCTCATCGAGGCATCCTCAGGATGACGACTGAAAAAAGATCATGATTTTAGTAAGGAACAATGTTTAAAACAGACATCAACATCATCACGTGACTACACAAATACATCTACTAAAAGCGACTCTAATATAAAACTTTTTTACAAAAAATACAACCGACTTCTAAATTACAAAGTGAAAAATAACTTTAATTTCAGAAGTCGGTGTCTATAGATCAGTATTTTAGTTTTTTGATACCGACTTCTGAAATTAAAGTTATTTTTCACTTTGTAGTTAGGAAGTCGGTTGTATTTTTAGGAAAAAAGTTTTTATTTCTCGCTTTTTAGTGGGTCAATTTGTAATTTATCTAAGTTACATTAAGTTGCCAACTGCTCATCACCTTTTACAAAATATTGCTTTTCCCGATTCAGGAACGTTCATCGTTGAGGAGTTCTCCTGGTACTTCACCATCAGCTCCACTTCTCCATATGCATTGTGACGAGCATAAATTGCATTACAACCATATTAAAGTAATCGAATCGCAACCCGTGAAATATTTATTATTTAGTAGTTCCGGTGGCTATTTGTGGTCTTCATCATCAGTTCCACTTAACTAAATGGTGCTTTCCAAGAGCAACTGCACGAGTTACTATAAAAAATACCTAAATCGCTATAGTTTTTCCTGTAATATTTGAAGAGTTCCCTCGATTTCTCTAAGATGCCATCATCAAATCCTGGTTTCCTTACCATGGTACCACTCTTGGGATATCTCCTTTGCAACAAAAAAATAATCATCAAAATCGGTTCATAAACGACGAAGTTATCCACGAACACACATAAAAAAAAATAGATATACGGTCGAATAGAGTCCTTTTTTGAAGTCTGTTAAAAAATAAACACAAGCTTGGAGACTAGACGACGACACAAAAAGTTGACGGTATTGTGATCTAAAAATAACATAGTAGTGCAGTCGGAATGTACTACGGATCGCACAAGACGAAACTATAGTATATACTATCTGTCTGAGACTAATAATAAATTGACTACTACAGAAGGATATTTTGGATGAACAACTTCTTTGAGTAGACATCAAACTAAATGCAAAACTCATTAACAAGCAAACAGTAACATAATCAATCTGCCTAGCCTTTTCCCAACCATGTTGGGGTCAGCTTTCAGGATAACTGGATGCAGTTGAAGACCAGTATTTTACATGGAGCGACTGCCTATCTGACCTCTACAATCCAGTTACTGGGTAACACGATACCCCTTGGTAAGACTGGTTGTCAGACTTTCGGGCTTAAGACGACCAATAACGACTGTCAAAGATCCAAGAATGACAGCGGAGACCAACGGCTTAATGTGCTTTACGAGGCACAGGGGGGTGTCGGTATGTTAAGATGGTCACCTATCCACGGACTGGCCGCGGCAAGCGTAGCTTAACCTGATCGATCGATCCGTGCGGCAGTAACATTAAGGGAACATAAAAAGTACCCAAGGTATTTTTTGGAACGAAGTTCTTAAACGCGGCTTGTAAACTTTCAGAAATCGTCACGCTAAAAAGTGTTAATACTTGCGACTGCCTTCTTCTAATTCAAAGAGAAAGAGAGAGAGAGAATGCTGGCAGAAATAACAAAAGAAAAGAGTAAAGTGGTTACAGTATCGTGGGATAAGATTGTACACATCAGCTCGAGTACCTACACTGCATGCCTGAGAGAGAGAAAATGTGAATTTGGTCAAAATGAAAATCCAAGGTGACGGCTCTGAAAATTTTGTTTCTGTTTTAAATCATACGTGAGAAAGAACTTCGTTCCTGACGGGGGTTGGGTACACGTTTTGACGTGACAACGTCTTATAAATTGGTTTGCCGGGTGACACTTCAAGAAACTGCGTTACGCTCCGCTCACGTTATGCGCTCACAATGAGAGCGAGTGAGAGGCACGCGTGCATGGTTAGCCCGCCTAAGAGCGAGAGAGACAGAGCGAGAGAGAGAGAGTGAGAGAGATAGGCATACACACCGGTTCATGTGTATAAATAAATGTTTTAAATTGTTACTATTATTTCATCCTTCTTCCTACTATACGAATGAATATTCACATTAAAATTATTTTACCACTCAAAGTCGTTGTCACGTAAAACTTTCGCCCGTATACCGACTTTACAGGCAACCAATTTTTTTTTTAATAGTAGGCATGCAAAAAGTAATAAATTCGATTCATTTGTTCTGATTAGCAGTAGGGTAGCATCTATTAGTTCCTCTAACTAAAGTGGTAGTTGCCAAGGAGCAAGAAATTAGAATTTATGAGTTGTTCCCTCATTTCTGACAGCAGCCATTACAGGCTCAACTTGTCCATAAATCTAAATATACAGCTTTTCCTTGCTTTGGCTAATCTGAGTGCAGTCAGTAAAACTTTTTTAATAACTGGTATTAGAAGGACAGGTAGGTGGACGAGCTACAGAAGATCGCAAGAAAAACCTGGATGAGATTCTCGTACAGATCAGGGAAGCATGGTGTTGTGGCGGCATCTATATGAGAATTACACATCACAATAACGTCACGCAAAATCCTGCATCACGCAAGCAGTGTTTACCGCGCGACCAGCATGTATGGTAAGTTTTTATCTAGTGCGCAAACTTTAACACGAGACTTTACTCATCATTATGTACAACTTTTACTATGGGACCAAACCAGAAATCGCGAAAAAAAAAATCTGCTGCTCCCTACATTTTGACGAGTTATGCGAACATAAATGTAGGGAACAGCTGATTTTTTTTCGTATATCCAATGACCTGACATCAATCGTCGGACAGTTGGCCACCAGACACAACACCCGTCTGATCGGAGGACCCTCACATTTCTATGGAGGATGAGTGAATTTTACACCCTGTTCCTCATGCCTCTATAGTATAAAAGGAAGGATACTTAGCAGTAGAACAAGGCTGCCAATGATAACGATGAATAAAAAATGTCAATGCTTAACCATAAAATGTACCCAATATAAGGCGCCCAATGGTCCACTAGCGCCACTCCTTTAATAAAATATTATCTCGTGACTGAGAACAATTTATGAATAACGGCTAGTAAGGACCCTCGGTAAGTGTGTCTAGAATTTTCTAATACCTTTTATAAAGTTTCATATTGAGACACGAAGCAACAAAATACGATTCCAGAGGAATGTGGCCGCTCTTATTTAGATCGTATTTTGTTGCTTCGTGTCCCAATATGAAACTTTAAAAAGGTATTAGAAAATTCTAGACACACTTACCGAGGTTCCTTACCGTCCTTACCTTACTTAGCCGTTTTTCATAATTCCTTCTCAGTCACGAAATAATATTTTTTTAAATGAGTGGCGCTGGTATCTCCCGATCTCCCTCCCCCCCTCCGTCAGTGTCAATGGACACCGACGCCCCCCTCCCCGCCCCCGCGTCATTGGGCGCAACCTTAGTTGGTTGCTTAAAATTATTTGCCTATTTTCGTCAAACAATCATTTTCTGCAAACTAAGTAGTGTTCCAGGAATGCACTTTGGATCACACACGAAGACAAAACGCGGCATTTGTCTGTCTGTCAACCAAGCTCTGTTACACACTGTTATATTATATGACAAACATAGAAACACTTTTAAAAATAAAGTGAAAACAAAAACGATGTTTCATATTATTTTTACAATCAAAGTTTCTACATTTCTGTTCGAGTAAAATATTTTTGTATTTTGTTTGCGTGTGACAAAACACAGTTTGACGAAGCAGTGAATTTGTAAAAAAAACATTGTAACAAAGTAATAAACTGGGTTCGTTTTAAAACAATATCGTTATTTTCTTACCGCTGAATGAAAACCTTTTCTCATATAAAAGGAATAACGTGCATTGATCACTTATTTAGCTTGCTAGTTTGTCACAATTATTTCCTTCATTATAAGAATTTGTGTCATAGATTAGCTACAAAAGTATACCAGTAAAAAGTCAGATTCCGTCATGCCCGGTTCTAAAGGAAGCAGCACCCCAATTGCGTAACACACTTTCTTTAAGGAAATTCCAAATCCATTACTTCATTATATTTGAAAAAATCGCCTGCGCGTATACATAAATAATGCAATGAATGTTGTCAAAATTAATTGCAATTGTGTTACGCAATGACTGAGACTATCGTTTAATTAATTATTGGGATTCAAAATTCGTTTATTATTTGTATCACTAGTAGGTACTTAAACAGCGTACCTAGACATCCCAGTATCTGCCAATTCTCCACGAATATCCCTTTTATCAAACATACCCTCAAAAAAATACAACCAAAACATTAAAAAAAAAAATTGACTCTACACTCGTCCGCATCGTCCACAAAACATAATGCGCTCGACAAATTGACAAACGGTGAGTATCACGGCGAAATTAACTTAAGCCCATGGCGCCGCCTCTCATTTTATTTGTTTTAAAATATCAGCAAGCGTGGATCATGTCCAATTAGGTGCCGGCCGTCTGTTGCGGCTTAAGTAAACCTTTAGATGTATAAAATAAATACTGGCTGATTCTATTTTTGAATGTGCCAGCTTTTGAAGAGGTGCAAGCTGTGGTACGCTGTCGCATGTTTTCAGACGTAAATGCCACATCTGTTTCAGGGGACATTTATACATATTTTTAACTAAGTATTATTGATATAAAAGTAAAAGGGTTACTATTGTTGAGAATTTAGCAGTCTATTTGTATGTTTGTGAGGTGGTTTGATACCTCACACACAAAATCAGCGCTGTGCTGTGGGTCCGCCATAGCACAGCATCATGCGGAGTGGAAGCTTTCTTGTCACAGTCATGTCGTGCACCTGCTGCCTAAGTAATTTCTGTTCTATGCTCGTGATTTGTTATGTACTTTGTGTTGTTCTCTGATTACTCTTGTCTTTTATGTATGCACATGTTTCTGTGACAAATAAACCTATTTTTCTTTCTTTTTCTTTCTTTCTTAAATTACGATTTCAGACAAGTATAGTTGAATTTGTCTGTATCTCTCTCGTCCCAGAACATAATGTCACGAGAACTTCATATCTGTATATTGACCATGGTAGCCACTGTGGTCAATATACTAATGAAATTCTCTAGAAGACATGATGGAATCGAGCTTACTATTACAGTCGAACCTGGATAAGTGAGAGTTAAAGGGACCACGATCTCTTTTTCGCTTATGGAGATTTCTCAGTAACTTGAGTTTCTGGCTTATAGAAGTACAACAGCGCCTTATCACTTATAGAGGTTGAGCCTGGTTGGGAAAGGTATAGGAAAAAAAAAACAATGTTATTTCCACGAAATTTAAGAATGAGTCATAAATCGCAGATGTTAAATTACACTCGACTGTCGCTTATAGAGTTACAAGCAAGTAGCAGTCTCAATTATAGAGTTTCACGAGTGTTAAACGACTTTCTCTTATAGTTTCAGTTTCTCACTTATAAGAGGTATTAAACGGTTAAAGTGACGGGACCAGGCAATTACTCTCATTTATAGAGTTTTCTCGCTTACCCAGTTCTCACTTATCCAGGTTTGACTATAGAGCACAGAAACTATGAAATCATTTCTTTAAAACCATACTTTCAAGACACGCTAATCGCATTCTCTAAGCACATTTTCCTCCAACATAAGCTTCCCTTCTCCATATCTACTTTGATGCCCTCAACCCTCAGTCACTTACGACCATGGTCGCCTAAACGACTTCCGTTGACAACATCCTGCACCGACAACAAGAATATCGGAACACGGAAATTTTGTAATGGCGAGCTCAAACGGGGCCAGTGAACGAGCCAGTAAGCTGGGAGCATAGAGCATTGTTTGTGGGAGAACGCTTGGAATGCAATAAAGGGTAGTGGATGAACTACCGTACGGTCATTGTCTGTGTTTTACGTTTTTATATTAAGTGAGCAGTTGTGTGTGTTTGTTTTATTTCTGGTATGTTCTGAGTGATGTTCTGTCTTAGTGAAGATTTGTTCCATGTCACGTGGGAGATGTGCTGACAGTATTCTAAATACGTTTTCACAAGGAGGCTAATTTGATTAATATATTTAGTCTTGTAATCTCTGGATTGGTAGAAAATAAAGACGGCAGTAGATTCCTTAATTTTATTCCTCCTAATACTTCGTATTTGGAATTAAGAAAAATAATAACAGAATGCCTTGTAGCAGCGTTTGACAGCTCAATTAGCGCACTGACTAAATGGTTTTGCTTTACGGATAGTAAATATTTAAATGGTCTGGAATAAAACCAAATTGTTTCGGGTCCAGCGTTATTGCTTGCGATATTTTTATGTCTGTTCTGCAAAATGACCTCTGCAAGTGGTGATACTTAAATATATGTCGATCTGGTCATTTCTATAGTACTTTTTATAAAAAACTCCCAGTAAATTGAAACTTCCATATGGTTGCAATTATACTAAATCTTACATTGGTCTTAGAGCACTAATAGACCTTGAAGTTTTATGACGTGCATGAGACATAAAACCTTAGGCTGGTACAGCCATTAGGAAGTCAACTATATGTTCGGCACAGCCTGCACCATCAGCCACACCACCAATGACGAGATAATATTTTTAACACAAATCAAATCATTTATTACTTTGCAAACATGTTAAATTATTACATTGATGTTTTATTAATAAAGTCCTCCATGTTCTACCGTCACATGGGTATGCAAATCATGATAATTTACACAAATTTAAAGACATTATAATTTTAAATAACAATTAGGAAATTATAACAATAGATAATAAAATTAATGGCAAATGTCAACAAGGCTGCAGTAATAAAAAAAATGTCAAATGGATTATCAGCATGTCAATCAGTCAGTGATTCATCATTAAGGAAGTCGTCAATTGTGTAATGACTTTTTTCTATTAACATTTCGTTTAGTGCCCTTTTGAATTCGAAAACAGTCATATTTTAATAACATTAGTGTATTATAAATGCGGGGGGCAATCCCAAAAAAACTTTCTTTCATTATAGTTTGACTAATACAGCTGTAACGCGCCTTAGGAAGGCGCGCGGCGAGACGGGGGAGCAGTGCACGCCGCTAATTCGTCAAAGCTCTCGGCGCACGGCGTCCTGCCCGCCGCTCATCGGTCAACACTGCCCCCCCGCCTCGCCGCGTATTCCTAAGGCGCGGTACAGCGGTATTGGTCAAACTATAGTGCGGTTTTACATTTTACTTGACACAATTGATTTACGTATACATGCACAGCATGAGCTACTGGCGACGACGTATGCGAGAGGCCTATAGTATTGAATGTTTTTTGGACAAAATGATGAATTTCAAGATGAGTCATTTGTTCCGATACGAGAGAAGAAGAAAATAACATCAAGCCTGCTTTCCCCAAAGGGTTAGGCAGAAGTACATCTATAGTACACACACATTTCGTCAGTTATGTTTAAGTCCCATGCAATAAGGGTGAGTTTATTGCCATCAACTGGGCACAAATCTCCGGGCAGCTGAAAAATACCTGATGGAAAAACTCAATAAAACTTTTCCCAACCTGGGAATCAAATTCAAGACCTTATGCTCAGCACTAGCGCTTGTGAACACTAGAACAGCAAGAACATGTCATAGAAATCCTAGGAACGCTAGCAAAGCACCCATCTGTCAAGTCGTCTAACCCCGTATCAACCCGACGTTAATCACGCATATACTCTGGAACAAGTTTAGTAAGTTCTCCCGGCTTTGACACCGGATGCCCATACTAAACTAATTATACCAACTACTAGCGCCACAAGACAGCGGTGAATGTAACTTTGTTATATGTGACACGATGTTTTCGCTTATCATGTTAGTACTTTAAGGGTGTAGTCAGAATGGCAAAGTTTGTGTGAGAGTGCATGGATGTAAACAGGTTGTTTTTTTTCTGAAGGCCCTAGACAAGTGGTAATCGCTTTCAAAGCGATTCGTGTTCTTATTCCAGGGATATTGCGGATCGGTTCCCGGCCTGCGTAGGCGCGGACTTGCGGACGGTGAGCAATGGGTAGCTCGCCGTCCCTTAAAGACCTGCAGTGCTATTCTGTTAAAATCTCACCGTGAACGCTTAGGTGGAGTGAGCTTGAAGTGAGCTGTCATTCCACCATATTATGTTAGGGATTGACAGCTCACTTTCAAGTTCACTTCACCTAAGCGTTCACGGTGAGATTTTTACAGAATAGCACTGGGCCCAGGTCGACGGCGCGTTGTGTTCCATGCGCGCCTCAAAGAGATGTCAGCAGAACTAACTGTCCGCTAGGGCGCTAACACGGATGGTTTTTAGTCAGTACGAGCCTGACACGCCTTCCCGCTCCGCCCAAAGCGGTAGAAGTTATTTGAAAATTTCCCACCCAATAAAAAGGATATTTCGGATGCAGGTTTTTTCAGATCCGCGGATGCGGATATTTGAAGGCTCACATCAGCGGATGTGGATGTTAAGACATTTTTTTTCAACATATTATGTCACTTTGCGCATATTGTGTTACTTTTAAAATACTCTATTAACTGCAGACATTTCGCTTAAAACACAATGCTCACTGTACATTCACAACTCCAAAGTAACTGTACCGGACGGGCGTGATCGCCGGACGCGAAATCGGGAAGGTTGTAAGGCTATCCCAGTCCAAGCGGCGCTGACGTCCTGCACCAATAGTTCAGGGTATCTTCAATACTCACTGTGGAATCTCTTGAAGGAACACGGGTTTTTGACGGGGGAATAAAATACCATATTTACTGATAAGTCTTCATAAGTATTCAGGAAGCGATTTCAGGACTCTCCAGTACTACTGCATTACTATTTAGGTGGAATTAGTTTCCATATCGATGACTATAATTTTTACATATTTGAGTTAGTATAGTGACTGCACGCACTATGTATTGTTTTGTTTCGCATTATTGCGACATTAAATTTTTCCTATTTATAGGTGGGTCACACTGTGTGCAAAATTGTGTGCAAAAAACGTGTGCGCCTACGTAAATAGGAACATCTCCAAATAAAACTCATTTCTGACGGCGTATTGGCGCGCACATCATCGAATTACATGATATATTATGTTAATTATTATTCACATGACATTACTCGCACTAGTTAAGTAAACTTCGTTACCTTTCTTACTTGGCACTTTACATTAGTTCACAAAACCGTTTCTCCATAACAAATGAAATACTCCTATTATTAAGTACACGGAACTGTATGCTGGTTTCCCATTTTAATAACAATAGTACCATCTTCGATTTTTGTCTGACTCATATCTATTCCATTATCATCTTCTATTTTCTTAAATTCCTTAGCAGCATCTTTGTTTTCTTCAGCAGCTTGTGTTTCAGGATTTCTGAAGATGGCTCTAACGAGGTTTGCAAAAGGACTTTCGACCAGCATCCAGAAGAAAAATGCTGCTATGAATGCGCCCGTAACTAATGTGCAGCTTTTGAGCAACTGTGAAATATAGAAAATGTTTCAGAATAGTGAATCTTTTTACATTGTGATAAATGTAGCAGAGCATGTCTGACAAAATCTTTCACAGGGGTTGATATCAAATGATCATCATTGCTACGAGTATTTCAATACGCCATTCCATCATCATTTTGATTTAATTCATTGTCTCATTTTATTCGTAGATACACATCATCATCATCATCCTATAGATGTTCCCACTGCTGGGACACAGGCCTCCTCTCTGTGAAAGGGAGTGGACCGTAATCCACCACGTGGGCCCAGTGCGGGTTGGTAGATGTCACATGTCTTCGAATTTTCGGTTCTAGGACATTTCTTCACGATGTTTTCTGTCACCGTTTTGAGAGCAGTGGTGATGAAATAATTTACACAAAGTAAAGCGCCTGTCTGGGTTCGAACCTACGACCTACAACTCAAACAACCTAGATACACATACAGTGTGTTGATTAACGAAAGGCATTCCCGCTAACCCGCAGAATAAAGCTTGTATGGACATGCTAAAAAAATATTATCATCCAAAAACAAAATGTTATTTTAAATAATAAAATATTTACAAAAAATATTAAATTGATACATAAAAGAAACACTGTACACGAGCGTGAAAATACAAGTGCGACAAGTGCGCGTGTAACAGGTTATAATATATATTTTTTTGCATATAAGGACGCCATACTAAATTGCGAGTTAACGGGGACGTCTTTCGTCAATTTAACATAATATTACTGTAATTTTTTTTTTCTTATAAAAAAAACCGGCCAAATGCGTGTCAAACTACGCACAATGAAGGGTTCCGTAGTTGAGTTGAATTTATTTATCCCAAGAACAAACTTAACATTGTAGTTAAAGAACATGTTCTCCCATACACTGCAAATGTAAGTTTGTACACACGGCTACACATCAAGCTACACATTTCCAATTTATGCTGATCTCGCATTGTATAGGATTTCCGTCCAATGCGAGGTCAGCTTATACTGGAAATGTCCAGCTTGATGTGTTTGTTTTAAGTACCATCCGAGGACGTGCGTATGAATACACAAGGCACGACCGAGGACCTTTTCAAAGCGAGGACCTTTTCGAGGGTCCTCGGTTTGACTTGACCAAAGATTCGTATTCTGCAAGCGATTTTGAGCCTTTCTGTATACTTAATAAGAAAAAGTGGTCTGAACCTCGGTTTGATCAAGATTTTTCATAATCTTACACACGCATTGTGTATCCACCAGGTGGCGCCACTGTCGCCTCATACACAGCCTCTTTACATTCATTTCACGTTGGTTGTATTATCCGAGGACTTTTGTGTTAACTTTAACACAAAAGACCTCGGTAAGGTAGCTTTTCCAAACAATGTGTATTTAAGACCTCGGTTTGCTAGATTTTCCGAACAGTGTGTATTCTAGTCCTCGCTTAGACAGTTTTCCTCGTGTGTACAAGACGAATTATGTGCTATCATTTAAATACAATTATGGAAGAGAAAATTGAAGGTACAATGAATCCTTAAGCAAATCGTTAGTAGCGACTAGGTGCACAAGGAATAAGGAGGCTTCATCTGCAGTATGTGCCTACTTAGATTACACAACATTATGATTTGAACCATAAAATATTGTATTGTCATGGGAGCTGAATGCATGTGCTCTTCATGAAGAATTTAAGTAGAAATGCCTTCCTACGTGAAATGTCGGCACCAAGATTTGAAGCAAACAAAGAGTATAAAAAAATAAAGAAAGTGAACGTAGTAAAGAAGACAACATAAACTTTACTGAAATAGAAGTAGGTTTATTCTAAATTGAAACGGATTATTTAACTAAGTTTTACCAACGCTATACTCATTGAAATAATAATCAAGTTGCAGCGACATCTTTGATAAACATGAGCAGAAAACTTACTTAACAGTTTATAAAACGATTCAAACAAGGTAATTATTTTTATTTCACTAGATACATCTAACGCGTATGCCAAATTTGATGACGATACTATCAACTGTTGAGGAGTTCCCTCATGAAGAAACGACCTTGGCTGCAGCATCAGGACAAACTGATAATTATTTTAGTTTTACTATATAAACCAAACGCGTTTGCCTTTGAAGTCGATACTATCAACGATTGTGGAGTTCCCTCATGGGCACGCCACAATTGCGGCAGTAAGTCCCCTCTTTAAGGAGCGGCTAGAGAGGCGCCACGCCGTCCTCACCTTCCGCCTGACGCAAGTTCTCACCGCACATGGGTGTTTCGGGAGGTTCCTGTTCCGGATAAGGCGGGAGGAAACGTCCGAGTGTTACCAGTGTGGATCGCCCGGAGGACACGGTGGAGCACTGCCCGGCTTGGGCGGAGCATCGCCGTGTCCTCGTGGAGGCGATCGGCGGCGGTGATCTCTCGCGTCTGGCCCTGGTCCAGGCCATGGTACGGAGCGAGAGGGCATGGGAAGCCGTCACCTCCTTCTGCAAAGCAGTAATGCTCGCGAAGGAGGAGGCGGAGCGCGTGAGGGAGAGGCAAATGTCATGCCCTCACGCGTCTAACCGCCGCAGGAGACGACCTGGGCGTCAGGAATCGCAGGCTGATTTCCAGCCACCGTAGCCACCCATTGCTCACCGTCCGCAAGTCCGCGCGGCTTGCGGACGGTGAGCAATGGGTAACTCACCGTCCGATAAGGTCCAGGCCCGGGTCGACAACGGCGCGTTGTGTTCCACGAGATGTCAGCACAATTGAAGGGGTTCGATAGGGTCAATGCCTGCTGGGGTTGCGGAGAAGTCCGAAAGGGATACCGTGGCCTCTGGCAATATGGCAACTGAAGAAACACGGGTGGGTTTTAGTTAGTAAGAGTCTGACACGCCCTCCCACTCCGCCCAGAGCGGGAGAAGTTATTTGATAATTACCCACCCAAAAAAAAGGAGTTCCCTCATGAAAGAACGACCTTGGCTGGTTATTATTTTAGTTAAACTATATAAACCTAACGCGTATGCCAAATTTAAAGACGATGCTATCGACTGTTGAGGAGTTTCCTCATGAAGAAACGACACTGGTTGTAGCATCAGCAAAAACTGGTCATTATTTTAGTGTTACTAGATAAACCTAACGCATGTGCCAAACTGAAAGACGATGCTATCGACTTGAGGAGTTTCCTCATGAAGAAACGACCCTGGCTGCAGCATCAGCAAAAACTGGTAGTTATTTTAGTGTTACTAGATAAACCTAACGCATATGCCAAATTTGAAGACAATGCTATGAACTGTTGAAGAGTTCCCTCATGAAGAAACGACACTGGCTCCAGAATCAGCACAAACTGGTAATTATTTTAGTTTTACAACCTAATGCGTATGCTAAATTCCAAGACGATGCTATTAACTTTTGAGGAGTTCCGTCATAAGGAAACGACCCTGGCTGCAGCATCAGTACAAACTGGTTATTATCTTAGTTAAACTATGTAAACTTAACGCGTATGTTAAATTTAAAGACGACGCTATCGACTTTTATGGACTTTCATCAAGAAGAAACGACCCTGGCTGCAGCATCAGCAAAAACTGGTAGTTATTTGAGTGTTTCTATATAAACCTAATGCGTATGCCAAATTTGAAGACGATACTATCAGCTTTCGAGGAGTTCCGTCATAAGGAAACGACCCTGGCTGCAGCATCAACAAAAACTGGTAATTATTCGAGTGTTACTAGATAAACCTAATTCGTATGCCAAATTTGAAGACGATACTATCAGCTTTTGAGGAGTTCCATCATGAGGAAACAACCCTGGCTGCAGTATCAGCAAAAACTGGTAATTATTTGAGTGTTACTAGATAAAACTAATGAGTATGCCAAATTTGAAGACGATACTATCAGCTTTTGAGGAGTTCCGTCATAAGGAAACGACCCTGGCTGCAGCATCAGCGAAAACCGGTAAATATTTGAGTGTTACTAGATAAACCTAATGCGTATGCCAAATTTGAAGACGATACTATCAGCTTTCAAGGAGTTCCGTCATAAGGAAACGACCCTGGCTGCAGCATCAGCAAAAACTGGTAATTATTTTAATGTTACTAGATAAACCTAATGCGTATGCCAAATTTGAAGACGATACTATCAGCTTTTGAGGAGTTCCATCATAAAGAAACGACCCTGGCTGCAGTATCAGCAAAAACTGGTAATTATTTGAGTGTTACTAGATAAAACTAATGAGTATGCCAAATTTGAAGACGATACTATCAGCTTTTGAGGAGTTCCGTCATAAGGAAACGACCCTGGCTGCAGCATCAGCAAAAACCGGTAAATATTTGAGTGTTACTAGATAAATCTAATGCGTATGCCAAATTTGTAGACGATACTATCAGCTTTTGAGGAGTTCCGTCATAAGGAAACGACCCTGGCTGCAGCATCAGCAAAAACTGGTAATTATGTGAGTGTTACTAGATAAACCTAATGCTTATGCCAAATTTGAAGACGATACTATCAGCTTTTGAGGAGTTCCATCATAAGGAAACAACCCTGGCTGCAGTATTAGCAAAAACTGGTAATTATTTGAGTGTAACTAGATAAACCTAATGAGTATGCCAAATTTGAAGACGATACTATCAGCTTTTGAGGAGTTCCGTCATAAGGAAACGACCCTGGCTGCAGCATCAGCAAAAACCGGTAAATATTTGAGTGTTACTAGATAAACCTAATGCGTATGCCAAATTTGAAGACGATACTGTCAGCTTTCGAGGAGTTCCGTCATAAGGAAACGACCCTGGCTGCAGCATCAGCAAAAACTGGTAATTATTTTAGTGTTACTAGATAAACCTAATGCGTATGCCAAATTTGAAGACGATACTATCAGCTTTTGAGGAGTTCCGTCATAAGGAAATGACCCTGGCTGCAGCATCAGCAAAAACTGGTAATTATTTGAGTGTTACTAGATAAACCTAATGCGTATGCCCAATTTGAAGACGATACTATCAGCTTTTGAGGAGTGTCCTCATGATGAAACGACCCTGGCTGCAGCATCGGCATAAACTGGTTATTATCTCAGTTATACTACGCAAACCTAACGCGTTGGCCAAATTTAAAAGTGATGATAGTTTTTTTCTCCTGTTGAAGAGTTTCTACATTAAGAAACGACCCTAGGTACAACATCAGCATAAAATGGTAACCAAGCCGTTACTTTTAGAAAGCGCCGACAAACGTAAAGACTCGTCCTCGCTTGGTACTTTATTTTAGAAAATGTGTGTAAGAAATAAATCGGAACGTTCTACAATAAGTTCCCTTACACGTAAAATGGTTTAGGTAGGTAGATTTTCATGTTCTCGCTTTGTACAAGTTCTACGCGAAAAACTGTCCTCGGTTTAGTAATATAAAGTCTAACACAGCGTCCGCACTTTGTACAAGATATAAGAAATATTGTGTAAAAATACGTCCTCGGAAGGGCGTCGCAGGGCTTACATAAAGGGTCCTCGGTTGGCCTACACAAAGTCCTCGTATGTGCATCGCTGGTCACATTTAGCTGAGTATTTCAGGTCCTCGGTATGATAGCCGTAATTCATACAGAAAAATGTTGAGATAGCATTATTCCAATAAGCTCATCACTATAGATTTACTCACCTGTCTCTTTCTATCTCATTCAAAAAGGCCAACGACGTATTTAAACCAGTTTTTTGGAGGGTCCTCGGTTCGTTCTAAAACTAACAAGGTCCTCGTAAGGGTGTCTGTACAAACAAGGGTGTGTAGCCGTGTGTAAGCACAGTATTGAGAGATTTACCATGTTATTTGAAGACCATAGACTTCTTATAGGTTTTTTGTAATTCATGAGTAAAGAGCCATACCATGTATTTTTTTTTAATTTCAGGTCCAGTAGTTTCGGAGATAAGAGGGAATGGTATATTTTCATTGAATTTCTTAAATGTATTTAAAAGTATTTATTTTAAAATTATCGAAAAAATAATACGTTTAAGATCCTCGCAACAAGCCCTTTCATTTGATATGTCACACGGTACTGTTAGCAAAAACTTCTTTTTTTTCCTTATTTGCCCCCAAAAGTGACCCCATATTCAAAATTCATTTATTTACGTTACACCTTCGTGTTTGGGTCACAGAAATATTTATGTGTACCAAATTTCAACTTAATCGGTCCATTAGATTCGGATCAAATTGGCTATGACAGATGGACGGACAGACAGATATACGAGGCATCCTATAAGGGTTCCGGATTTTCCTTTTGAGGTACGGAACCCTAAAAAATATTTAAAAATTAAGTAAAAGAATTACACAGACCTTAAATCTATCTTTACAGGATGCCTTTATGCGATATGTAAGTGCACACTTAAATCTAATGTTTTAAATTATTTGAGCGTTTTCGTAATATTTTTATAAATCTTCTTTCATGCTGTTCGATAAGAGAAGTCGATATTTTTATAATAGCATGTGTCACAATATTCACTATCATAAAATAAACTGTTCTAAAAATATAAAAGTAACTTACAACTCGGGGTACATAGATTCTTTGAGTGGCGACAATAGACGCCACTTCTGCCCTGACGAAGGCAATGTGCACTAGATACGCACTGAACGACAGCCGGCTTATGTACGTGAACGGTTGCCACTCCAGAATGGTCCGGTATATACCTGTAAGTGGGGAAAGCGGGATGGTCAAAGAGCATTTTTTTTAAATCGCATCAAAATACAACTTTTCACCTCATCACCTCAAACAAGTAGGTTTTGCTGTTTAAAGACTGAGCAAAATTCGATTTTACTACGAGCGTGAGACAAAGTAACTTTACAATATTTTTTTTTTTAATTGCGAGAATTGTGCTGGGTCTACTCACAAAATTCGAAAGATTTGACCTTCACTTTGATCTGTCACATTCACTTTAATACGAAAAGAGCGAGAGATAGAAACAATTCGAATAGATGTTCGATTTTAAAATTCCATAGCTAGTAGGCCCAAAAAAGAAAAAAAAAAAGAATAAAACGTTCGGATCCACATAAATGTGTAAATTGAAAGTTAACTGTTTTATTATATTTTTTGGAATGAAGTTCTTGAACGCGGATTGCGGTAGGAGTGCACTGGCAGAAATCGTCACGCGAAAGGGTGCTTGCGACTGAAAAGAAAGAGAGAGAGAGAGAATGAATGTGTAATGCAAATCCAGGGCGGCTGCGAAAATTTTTAAATTTTTCGTCATGGTTATCGTTTTCATAGTTTTTGAGGGTGCAGTTTCGACTCAATCCATTTTTCATAGAGCTCATACGCCATTTCACCATACATATTGCAAGTTGACTCCAGGAGGGTCACCGGCTCCGTTAAAATATAAATGTACCGGTCTTGTTAAAAAATACAACAAATTTTATTTTCAGAGTTTATAATACCGAATTCGCTAAGAAAAACCTACATTTAAAATGAGCCCTACGTGAGGGCTCCCGGCATCCCATATATGACATGAGTGAACCCTCCAGGAGGGCTCCCGGCACTGAACGTATTAAGTCGACAGTGAGGTCAAAATGTAAATTTAAGGCATCGTTCACACCAAACGTATTGTCCGCCGCTGACTGTGAGCACGCGTTACGCAGTTTATCGCTTTTCAATATACAGGGTGTCCAGTAAATAGCACGACATACTGCAGGGGGTGATAGCTTGGGTCAATACCTACCACAACAACACAATATATGTTCAGCAAAATCTTACGGATTTACAGTTTTACAAAATTTTCCGAAATATCGAAAAATCTCTACCTGAAACAGATTTTTAAGCATCTCGTAATGAAAAATTATTTTTCTAGTTTTTTTCTTATATCAAATTATTCGTGAATAGTTACTCTACTCATTGATGTCTTTTTTCTATCAAAAACAAGAATGTTTTCAAAAATAGTATTTTTTGTATAACCGCTCAAAAGACCGCCCGCCCGCCGCCCGCCCGTATTTTTTGTTTTTTCACAGAACGATTTTCTTTTCGCATAATTTTGTAAAACTGTAAATCCGTAAGTTTTTGCTGAACATATATTGTGTTGTTTTGGTAGGTATTGACCCAAGCTATCACCCCTTGTAGTATGTCGTGCTATTTACTGGACTCCCTGTATATTTAACTTCTTGTTCACACCGAACCGACTATACGCTATTACGTATCATAGGGCAGACAGTGAGCATACTCACAGTCGGCGGCGGACAATACGTTTGGTGTGAACGTTGCCTAATTGCAATTCATTTTTATAATAAATAAAGTAATAAAATCATTTTGTTTCTGATAATAAAAAAGATCCATAAATTGTTAGTAACATGTATGCACTTAAATCACTATTGTTAGTAACTTAAAACAAAAGACGAATTTGTGAGAAGACCACCCAACATCTAGACGCAATAAGAAATGATAATAATATGAATAGATAACATAACATAACATCACGCCTTTTTCCCCGAAGGGTTGGGCAGAGGTGTCTCTGTAGCAGGTACACCCACATTTCGCCAGTTATGTTTAAGTCCCATGTAATAGGGGGCGAGCCTATTGCCATCAACCGGGCACAAATCCAGACTCCGAGCTGTTACTGAGAAATTTCAGATAGAAAAACCCAATAACACTTTGCCCGACCCGGGAATCGAACCCAGGACCTCATGCTCAGCAGTAGCGCTTGCGACCACTAGACCAACGAGGATAATATTATGAATATAGTAATATAATATATATAGTAATATATAAGTCACAGGTCTCGAGTTCGAACCTAAGGCACGCACCTCTGACTTTTCGGATTCATGTGCGTATTGTATAACTTGCTTCAAAAACGGTGACGGAAAACATCGTGAAGAAATCGACATTCCTGAGAGACATGCCTGAGATATTTCAAAACACCAGAGCCTAATATTACTCAGCGACAGAAACAAACTCAAAACAACTTGAATGAGACTGTATGCTCTGAAGACATAAGTATACTCGGCGATACGTTATATAATAAAACAAGTTCAGAGAATGTCAATCAACCCGAACTGACACTACATAATCTGAGCGAAATGATATCCTTAAAATTAAAAGAAAATAATACTTCAATTATACTAGAAATAAAAGCTACTATTCAAACAGAAATTAATAAGGCTATATTAAAATTAAAGGAAGACATAAAAAAAGACATAGGCGCTTTATTCTTACACAACGAGCAACGAAAGACTGATATAGAGTTAATTAACATTCAAATGGAAAAACTAAAAAAACAAACCGAAGCACTCCAAAACGAAATAAAAAGACTAAATTCTGAGACCTCCCCTATAATGCAACATTTACCTGAAAATAATGTCAAGAAAATTGTGTTGTATGGACTTACCGAAATCTACAAAGAGCCCGAACAAGACCTCCACGAAAGAATCAGAGCTATTTTTTGGGATATTTTAGGAGTAGACCTATTAGGCTACTTGGAGGATACCTATAGGATCGGAAGATATTATAAAAATCAAAATCGACCAATGGTAATTGAACTTATGAGCAAAAGGATTACCAAATATATAATAGAAAATAGCCAATATTTCCAAGGAACTGGACTGTACACTTCGGAATTCTTAAATGAAGAAGCAAGGAAAAACAGGAAAATCTTGCGGGATAAAATGCTCATAGCACGAAATAAAGGACAGCAAGCTGTAATCAGAAATAATAAACTGTATATTGAAGGGAAACTCATAAGTTACAAAGACGAAACAATATCATACCCTCCACCCGAAACTGAAAACGAACTAAACAATATAAATAGACGAAGCGCACCATTTAACGACCGGACATTTCGAGAAAACGAGGAAGGAAATATATTTCCAAAACAAAGAACAACATTTTAATATTTTATTTCAGAATATCCAAAGTCTATTTAATAAGCAACACATTGTGGAAGGATTCGTCAACGAAAACCAGGCATATCAGGCTTTATGTATTACTGAAACATGGCTCTCAAGAGATAAATTAAGCGTAATTGACTTTAGTGGCTACAGAGTCGCAGCATCCCACTGCCGAGAAAACCGTGGAGGTGGCGGAGTTTGCATCTTACTAGAAGAACACATAGACTACATAGAAAGGTGCGATATAACCGAAATGTCACTTGAATATATTTTAGAAGTTTGTGCAATTGAAATACCTATTGAAAACTTGCTATTATTAACAATGTACTGGAACAGAAGAGAAGCAAATATATTTTAAAACCAACTCAATCTAATACTAGCATACATAAACAATAAATACAAGAAACTAAACACAGTCATCGGTGGTGACTTTAATATTGATATTATGAAAAATAACTCCAAAGTTAACACCTTTTTAGACCTTATGTCAGAATACAAATACACACAGCACATAAAACATCCCACACACATAACACAAATAACGTCAACGTACCTTGACCTAATATTTACAAACTTTAAAAACATAGATTTATATACATCTGTAGAAGAACTGGGCTTTTCAGATCATTGTGGTACAATTATAAAATTTAAAATACTGCAACGACCTAAGCAAACCACATGATATACAGAAAAACGACTGTACAACAAAAATAACATTGAAAATTTCAAATCTGCACTAAAGTCAGTTAATTGGAGAGATATCATTATAGAAACTAACGATACAAATCAAAATTATAATGTTTTTAATGACTTATTAACTAATATACTAAACAAAACAATACCAAAAATAAAACGTAAATTAAAAACACATTATAAAAAATATTGGTTATCTAAAGGTATAAACATCTCATGCACAAACAAAAGATTATTGAAAATTTTAAGTATTAAGTCTGACAATCAAATTATCAAAAAATACTACAGAAAATACGCAAAAAATTCTAAAACAGTCGGTAATAACATCAAAAAAACAGCATTACATTAAAAAAATTCAAATGTCTCAAAACAAAGTTGCGGCTATGTGGAATATAGTGAACGAACGTACTAACAAAAAAACGGTTACAGATAAATATAATATACAATTACAAATTAATAATACTTTAGTTTCAGACCCAAAACAAATAGTAAACAAATTCAATAACTTTTTTGCATCAATTGGCGAAGACACCGGCCGTGAGGCGAAAGGCCTGCCAGTAGTCAATCCTTCTGAAAATACCCTATTTCTTAGACCTTTGGACTTTCAAGAAACGCACAGAATCACAAAAAATCTGAAAAACAAAAAAAGTCACGGAATAGATGAACTACCCCCATCTCTGATTAGACAATGTGCAGATGAACTTGCTGTACCCTTTTGTGTTTTGATAAATCAGTCCTTTGATGAAGGTACTTTTCCTGATCAACTTAAAAAAGCTATTATAAAACCATTATTTAAGAAAAACTCGAAAACTGACTCGAAACCCAATAATTACCGACCCATAGCTCTTCTACCTACTGCTTCAAAAATTTTCGAAAAGGCTATGTGTGACCGCGTGTACAGTTTTTGCGAAAAATATAAAATCTTTGACGAAGGTCAAAACGGGTTTCGGAAACATCGATCAACCACCCTTGCTGTCTATAAATATATGCAAGAAGTTATTAATATTATAAATGATAAAAAATATGCAGTTGGTATACTTTTAGACATGACAAAAGCATATGACAAAGTGCAGTTTAAAATTTTACTAGACAAACTATACGGAATAGGAATTCGTGGAACTACACATTAGTGGTTTGTGTCCTACTTAAAAGACAGAGAGCAATACGTGCAAATAGAACATTTTAACCATGACCAAAAACAAATAATACAAGTAAGGTCCGAAAAGAAGATTATAAATGCATCAATTCCCCAGGGCAGTGTTATTGGATGTCTCCTATTCATCATCTACGTCAATGACCTTCCCAAAATAATGAAAGAACCATGTGTGCTATTCGCAGACGACATATCTCTGCTTACCACATGCCAAACTGATAGCAACATTAACGAACAACTGAGCACGATATTAAATAAAACATTAAAATGGATGAATGAGCACAACCTTGAGATTAATTATAAAAAAACCAAACTAATGACTTTCTACCCTCAACAAAAATCCCCATTACTAGTTAATTTCACAACAAACGGCACAAAAATTGAAGTAGTAAATGACTTTACGCTATTAGGACTCACAATAGACACACATATTTCATGGAAGCCCCATATAAAAAAAGTACGATCAAAACTCGCAAAATTTACCTACGCACTTCGAGAAGTCAAAAAAACTACCGACTTGCAAACTGCACTTACTACATATTACGCCTACGCTCATGCATGGCTCAGCTATGGCATTATAATGTGGGGAAATAGCAAAGACGCGCCTACGCTTTTCATTCTCCAGAAGAAATTAACTCGGATCATAGTCAACATAAAACAAACCGATAGCTGTAAACCCTTTTTTATAAAACATAAAATACTCACCTTACCATCTATCTATATACTAGAAACATGCAAATTTGTTAGGAAATACATGAACTTTTTCACAACCCGCGGCGATAAACATAAAGACCGATCTGTCAGATATAAAAATATGTTAATGTTACCCTCTTCGCGCATGAAACTACATTCCAATAGCCCCTACGTAATGTCCATAAAAATATTTAATAAAATACCAGATGCATTAAAAGATGAAACCAGCGATATGGCATTTATAAATAAGATCAAGCAAATATTAATTAAAAAAGCATACTACACAATAAACGAATACATACATGACAAAAAAATTGATTTAATACAAACAGACACCATACATAGTTAGTCGTATAAATGCATTAATAGATACATAGATAAATATTATAATATTATTATGTTTGAACTTATCCAATTATTATTATGTACCTACCACAACCTATCACTGATCTCAATTAATGTTAAGAACATAATTATTTGAAATTGTTTGATTGTTACTTGTTTTTTTTTTTTTTTACTTTAATTTAAATTTAAATTTAATTTAATTTTTATTTTAATTTCGTTTTTATTTTATTTGTTTTTATTTGTTTTTTTTATTTGTTTTTATTTTAGGTAATTTTTGTTTTTATTTTAATTTTTGTTTTTATTTTAATTTTGTTTTTATTCTAATTTTGTTTTTATTTTAATTTTGTTTTATTTTAATTTTATTTGTATTTTAAGAATTAGTTTTATTCTTTTTGCTGTGCCCTACAGGGTCCGTAATTGTACCATAGCTTTAAGCCATTGTAACACCTATACCTACATTATGGAATGCAAATAAAGATGAATATGAATATATTTCTCGACGGCATGTGAAGCCAAGTGCCAGAGGCCTATGGGCGGCTTTAAAAAACTCTGATATCAGATTATTCACTAACCACACGAAAGGAAGAAGATTATGAATATTCTAGGAACTAGTTAGCCACATTTCTTATTTCCATACAGTAATATTGCCAAATTAATCATTACAGCGAAATATTTGACATCTATTTGTGACGTTGCCTACTTTCAGAATAAACGCTCTTAAAAAAGTTCAAAATCTAGTCGTATTCTCATCTCGGTGACAATCAACGTTAACCACTTGTCAAAAATGTAGGTAGGTATATTGGAGTTATTTATGACAGATGAATGACTATTTCTTGAAATGGTGACATTGAATTCAATTCTAACTTAGATAGTAGTATGGATGACTCTAGTCTGTAAACATTTTATGTTACGGAAGCGAATCATATTTTGAAAAACATAGATAATGCTCAGTCTCAGTACACTGAGCTTCCAATTGAAGATGTCGTAAGAAAATTTGAATTCCGTGGGCTACCCTGACGCTTTCGCCTTAAATACTGCCTAAGTTAATTTCGACAAATTCTCAATTTCAAACGTTCTCAAACTACGGTAATTGCCCCTGTGTTCGGTTTGAGTCTCCCAGTTAAGGTCTGCAATGAACCAATGAAGTCCTTTCAATAATTCGCTCGACTGTTGTTTGAAGAAATTAAAAGTCATAGGGTTATTACTGGATCTAAGCTCTGCTTTTGACACAGTTAATCATAAGCTACTACTAGCAAAAATGGAACATTATGGAGTTAGAGGACCGGTCTTAAGAGAGGACGGGGTTGCGTTGCAGCACGGTTCGGGGAGATTGTCGTGGTGGGTGTTTACTTCTCCCCGAACCGAACTCTTGCCGAGTTCCACAACTCCCTTGCGGAGTTAAGAGTCGTCGTCGTCGGGTTTGGTTCCCTCCCCGTGCTCGTACTCGGGGACTTCAATGCCAAGAATCTGGCTTGGCTGAAGCAGCTGGACCGGGAGCTTCTCCTGGAAGCCTCGATCGTGCAGGCCTGGGTGTCATCACCGGACAGGCCTGCCGACATCAACGACGAGGCGGAGTGGTTCCGGGAGGCCATGTCCAATGTGTGTGACATGGCAATGCCCCGGGTCCATCCTAGACGTGCTTCGCGCCAGGTGTACTGGTGGTCGCAAGAGCTTGAGGCTCTACGCAGGGCGTGCGTAGCTGCACGACGCCGGTACGCCAGGCACCGCAGGCTCCGTATCCGCCCTCCGGATACGGAAGCCATCCAGGCGGAGTTGTACGAGGGGTACAGAGCGGCGAAGACCGCCCTCCAAGCGGAGATCCTGCAGGCCAGGGCACTGGCCCGAGAGGAGATGCTGGAGACTCTGAACAGAGACCCGTGGGGACGCCCATACAAGATGGTGCGGGAGAAACTCCGCCCATGGGCTCCCCCGCTGACGCAGAGTCTCCGGCCCCAGCTTGTGGGGGACGTGGTGAGCGCTCTGTTCCCCTCAAGAGGGGATCATACTCCTCCGCCCATGGCTCCGCCTACTGCGGTGCCCGATGCGGACCAAACCGCCGACGACGACGACGATGCTCCGGAGGTGACTGAGGTAGAAATGAGAGTGGCGGTACGCAAGATGAGTGCGAAGAATACCGCCCCAGGACCCGACGGCATACCCGGAAAAGCCTGGGTCCTGGCCATGGGGGCTCTCGGGCCTCGACTAAGGGGGCTCCTAAGCGCATGCATGGAGAGGGGCCAGTTCCCACTTCGTTGGAAGACGGGGAAACTGGTCCTCATCAAGAAGCCGGGGCGCCCAGCGGACTCTCCGTCCGCTTATCGGCCCATTGTGCTGCTCGATGAGGTGGGCAAGCTCTTTGAAAGAGTCATTGCAGACCGCCTCGTCGGGCAGCTGGTGCGAGTGGGGCCGGATCTGGTGGAGAGCCAGTTCAGTTTCCGCAGGGGGCGCTCTACGGTGGACGCCATCATGCGCGTGCGGGCCCTCACGACGGGGGATGCTGTGGCCCGGGGTGGGGTCGTCTTGGCGGTGTCTCTAGACATCGCCAATGCCTTCAACACCCCGCCCTGGAGTTGCATCAAGGAGGCACTCCGGTATCACCGGATGCCGACCTACCTCTGTCGTGTGGTCGAGGCCTATCTGACGGACAGGGCCGTCATCTACCCTGGTCACCGAGGAGAGTGGAACCAGCAAGAGATGTCGTGCGGTGTCCCACAGGGTTCGGTCCTGGGGCCGCATCTGTGGGACATCGGATACGACTGGGTGCTGCGCGCCGACCTCCCTAGCGGCGTCAGCGTCGTTTGTTACGCTGACGACACGCTAGTCCTGGCGCAGGGGAGGTCGTACCAGGCGGCGGCCGATTTAGCGACACGCGGGGTTGCGACAATCGTTGACAGGATCCGGCAGCTGGGACTCGAGGTGGCCCTGCACAAGTCTGAGGCCATGGGCTTTCATGGTCCTAGGAATGCGCCACCGTCGGGCTCCCAGGTAATGGCGGGAGGGGTTCACATCGGTGTCAAGTCGACGATGAAGTATCTGGGACTCGTCCTCGGCAGCCGGTGGAATTTCGTAGAACACTTCCGACGTTTGGCTCCCAGACTGGACCGGGCCGGGGCTGCCTTGAAGCGGCTCCTGCCCAATCTGGGAGGTCCAAACGCCTCCTGCCGGAGGCTCTATGCGGGGGTCGTGCGGTCCATGGCCCTTTACGGGGCACCGGTGTGGGCGCGTTCATTGAGGCTGCGGCCAGCCCGCCGGTTGAACGCGTCCCAGAGGGTCATGGCCATCCGGCTGGCCCGAGGATACCGCACGGTCTCCTGTGAGGCGGCGAGCCTCCTTGCCGGATTACCGCCATGGGATCTGGAGGCAAAGGTCCTCGCGCATATCTGGGAGTGGCGCGAGGAGGCGAAACGCCAGGGCTTAACTCCGATGCCGCAAGAAATCGCGGCACAGCGGACAGAGCTCCGGCGGGATCTCATGGCGTCATGGAGGGTGCGATTGTCGCAACCCCGCGCTGGGCACGCCACAATTGCGGCGATAAGACCCCTCTTTGAGGAGTGGCTTGAGAGACGCCACGGCGTCCTCACCTTCCGCCTGACGCAGGTCCTCACCGGACACGGCTGCTTCGGGAGGTTCCTGTTTAGGATAAGGCGGGAGGAAACACCCGGGTGTCACCATTGTGTGGATCGGCCTGAGGACACGGTGGAGCATACGGTGGAGGTCTGCCCGGCTTGGGCGGAGCAACGCCGTGTCCTCGTAGAGGCGATCGGCGGCGGTGATCTCTCGCGTCCGGCCCTGGTTCAGGCCATGGTACGGAGCGAGAGGAAATGGCAGGCCGTCACCTCCTTCTGCGAAGCGGTAATGCTCGCGAAGGAGGAGGCGGAACGCGTGAGGGAGAGGCAAATTTCGCGCCCTCACGCCCCTAACCGCCGCAGGAGGAGACGCCCGGGGCGGGAATCGCGAGCCGATTTCCGGCCACCGTAGGCACGGGCTTGCGGACGGTGAGCAATGGGTAGCTCGCCGTCCGATAAGGACCAAGCCCGGGTCGACGGCGCGTTGTGTTCCACGCGCGCCTCAAAGAGATGTCAGCAGAATTGACGGGGTCCGTTAGGGCCAATGCCTGCCGGGGGTTCGAAGAAAACCGATAGGGAAATCGTGGCCCCCGGCAACAGGGCAACCGAAGGAACACGGGTGGGTTTTAGTCAGTAAGAGTCTGCGTGTCAGACTCTTACTGACTAAAACCCACCCGTGTCCCGCTCCACCTAGAGCGGGAGAAGTTATTTGATAATTTCCCACCCAAAAAAAAAAAAAAAAAAATGAGGACCGGTCTTAATTATATTTAAATCTTACTGAGAAAATCGGAAGCAATATGTAGAAATTAAAGTTGAAGAAGAAAAATATGTTAAAGTGTACAAATCGGGACTAAAACTAATTAAACAAGGAGTTCCACAAGGTTCAATATTAGGGCCAATCTTCTTCATCTTGTTTGATGATCTAATAAACTATATGCTAAAACATAGTGATACAGAATTTGTTATTTTTGCTGATGATACGAATGCTATTATAGCCGCAGAAGATTTAGAAACTCTAAGAAATAAGGTAAATAAGGCTCTGGCTCTCTTTCATTCTTGGTTTACCATCAACAATCTTAACTTAAATACAAATAAAACGAATGCCATGTTATTTAAAATAACGTCGAGAAACAAAGATTCAATTGACATAACTTTGAATAATAATAAAATAATATTAGTAGACAGCGTGAAATTTTTAGGTATTTATATTAAAGAAAGCCTAAAAAGGAAAAAGGAACTGGAAAAAGGAACTGACAACCATAGAAAGTTCAATTAGTTCAGCTTGCTATGCCCTTCGAAGCCTTCGAGATGAGATTTCTATTAAACAATAAAAAATTGTATATTACTCGCTTGTTGAGTCAAAGCTTAGGTACAGTATTACTCTATGGGGAGGTAGTTACGCCTACAATGTGAGTACCGCTTTTGTTATACAAAAAAGGGCCATAAGAACCACGGTGAAAATTCCACAGTGGGTATCGTGTAAGGAGTACTTTAAAGAACTGCAGATATTAACGGTCCCTTGCTTGTATATTTTAGTTCTACTCACAGACATCATGAAAAACTACATGATTTCGAAACACTTGAGGAAATAAATAAACGGGAAGCTATAAGGCGTAAGGACTTACAATATAAAATACAACCGCATTTGAAAGTAGTTAGTCATTCTGCAAGCTATCAGTCAATTAAACTTTATAATAAACTACCTGTACAATTAAAGTCCATTTATAATGTAAATCAGTTTAAGAACCAACTAAAGTCATTTCTGATGGAAAAGTGCTATTATACACTTGATGAGTTTCTCAGTGATGTGTAGGGACCGTGTCTGGGGAACTGTAATTACTGCAAATCTTTTTTTTTTTATTATTTTTATTTGACATTTGTATCGGTGTTATTGTACCCAAATTTAATGCAATGTTATTGTATAAATATTTTTTTCTTTTCTTGGCATTTTCGTGGTGTTAATGTACCTAAATATTGAATTTTATTATTGATAAAACTTCAGAACTATGGATTTGTAATTTTGAATAAATTTTTAAGTACTTTTTAATTTTTTTTAATTTAAATGTCTTCATGTTGTGTTAGTTTATAAATAATTACATTTCGATACAATGTAAAAATTGTTAATGAAATAAATAAATATATATTAATTATTTCCCGAGAAAACAGAATAAAATAAATTAAATAAGTACCTTCAAATTGAATAATAACTCCAGCTATAATGACGGCCATATTTATGCCGAAGATAGGCTTCATGAAAGCAGCATACAGCAAGTGAACGTAGACGGCCTGTGGTGGAACATCAGCAATGAAGATATTGCCAGAGAAGCAAATAAGCACACCCAGGATGAACGTACTCCAGTACAGGTACCGGTATTTCTGGAAAAGGTAAGAAAAGATAACATAGAGGGTATTCGAAATTGAACTCTATGGCAATACTTTTAACGTTAGGAAGTAAGATGGTTTAAATAAACTGATACAGTGGTAAAACTATTAGATATATCCTTATCATTCTGCAGAAAGATGTCCACTGCTCGACATAGGCCTCCTCTAAGCATCGACAAATCGACCGTTCCTGTGCTTCTCGCATGCAAGATTTAAAATTTCACTTTGACAGAATCTGCCCAATTTAGTTTGGTCAAGTTTGTCGGTCGATGAATATAATGAGATAGGCAAGTTTTTAAAAGGAGCCTTATAGCCATTCGAAATATAAAGTTTATTTGTCAAAATAAAAACTTTATACACCGAGTTATTTAGACTATTGTATTTTTAAGCAAGGTGAGAAAAGAGGAAACGTGTTGTGCCGACCGCAAGTAACGTAGGACAAGGACAGCAAGATCTCAATAATGATCTTTATTGGAACAAAAACACATTTAACAATTTGATTGTGTGTTGAAAATAGCTAAATTACTTAGAAATTGTGTCGCTGCTATTAAAGCCCACCTCCAAGAGGAAATACTATCCCATCAGTTTGCTCAAAGTCCTCGGCAAAATCTATGAGAGGCTTATTTATAAGCGTCTCAGAGACTACGCAGAGACCAAGGGCCTCATCCCCAACGAGCAGTTCGGCTTTCGAACTCAGCACTCTAGTGTGCATCAGGCCCACCGTATTGTCGAGCTGGTCAGCGGTGCTCTCACCCAAGGCCGACAGACAGGTGCGGTCTTCTTCGATATTGCGAAAGCGTTTGACAAAGTCTGGCACAACGGCTTAATATATAAGCTTTACAAACTCGGTGTGCCAGATCGTCTCGTGCTCATCATTCGAGACTACTTGTCGAACCGCACCTTCCGCTTCCGTATCGAAGGAGCCCTATCCTCTCCCCGTCCCATAAGGGCAGGAGTCCCTCAGGGCTCCGTGATAGCTCCCCTCGCATTCACCCTATTCACTAGCGATATTCCCAAACACAGATGGACGCACTTGGCTCTGTTCGCAGACGATACTGCGATCATCTGTAAGGGCAATACCGAAACGATGCTCCTAAACCTTCAAAGGGCTGTCAATAACCTTGGCGCCTGGTTCAGGAAATGGAGAATCGAGGTCAATCCCGACAAAAGTCAAGCGGTTTTATTCACAAAACCGAGATCCAGAGCCCTCCCCCTCCCCCGACCTATCACCTTGTTCGGCAAGCCGATCCCTTGGGAGAAGCGAGCCAAGTACCTCGGTGTTATACTCGACCATCACCTCTCCTTTTCAGAGCACATAAAGTCGGTTCGCTCGCGAGCCGCTTTCGCTCTCGGTAGACTTCATTTCATTCTCAATGCACGCAGCAAATTGTCACTAAAGTGCAAATTGCGAACCTACACAGCGTGCATTCGCCCCATCATGACCTATGCGGGATCAGTCTTTGCTCACGCCAAACCCCATTCCATCCATAGGATGCAGACCCTACAGAACCGTTTCCTTCGTAAGGCCACGGGAGCCCCCTTTTATGTCAGAAACGAGATCCTCCATCTCGACTGTAAGATCCCAACGATCCGCCAATTCCTAAAACGCATGTCCAAGAGTTACTTTGACTCCGCTCCCAAACATCGCAATCCTCTGATTGTCGAGTCAGCCGACTACATCCCTTCCCCTATCAGTCAGATTCGCCGACCGAGGCATACTCTTTCCGACCCAGATGACCCCATTACACTCCTCCAGGAGCAGAATAGGGCCACCAGTACAGTATACAAGAACAGACGCCTCCCGTCATTCCGACCTCGCCGCCGAGGTCCTTTGCGATCGCGACCGCGTCCCCGAGTCAATGAAACTCCTCCCCGACCCTTGCTCGAAAACGAGGTGCCAGCAGTTGTTGCAGCTGAGCACGTAGCTTTAAATACCCCGCATAATAATCATGATGAAAATATAAATTTGATCCAGCCTGTCCCTTCTTGCTGTCCTCCCCTCAGCGATGCCCTAAGCCGAGGTTCGTACCCCACAGGGGGTGCCCTTAGCGATCATTCGCTTAGTTTTAATTTAGAATAGTTAAAAGCTCCTGGCTGGAGGCTCTAAGTGTAGAAGCTTAAGGCCACCACAGGAAAAGTTCGGTTAAGCAGCCAAGACCTTAGTGGTCAAAACTGCGAGAGGCCATTTAAAAAAAAAAAAAAAAAAAAAAAAGGAAATACTATAGCATTCCAGAAAAAAGTGAAAGTATAGGAGAAAAAAACAAAACTAAATGAGTGCATAATTATGATGAAGACGATGATTTCTATGAAGCGTTACCTACCCAGAATTGCTTAGGATTGCCCCCAGCCTTCTGCCAGTCGTAGATAATGTAGGCCATTGCTATGCCGATGATGTAGCCAGACAGGTTGGTATGTCCTTTTATGTAGACATGTTTGAACGTTTCACTGTCCACGAATAAATTAATTGCGGAGCTGAAAGTAGGAGATAGATCCTTAAAAAAATACACACCGCCAATTATGTGTATTAGACAGTACGGAACCATTTTCACTTAACCTGCGTGCGTCGTATGCTTAGATGATTAGGAAGTCACGTGACTATTTGCCTCAATTTGAACACCTACATACAAACTTTTTTACACAATCGGCGCGAGCGCATTTTGTCTCACATCCTCCGTGGGATTCTCTTCTGAATGGCCAGAGCTTCAACAATGGCTGAATACACACTTGATATTTTTTTGTGTTTTAAAACTAGTGTTACACATATACTTTAAAATTGTTTAAACTAGGAAATATTTATGGCAAACTTACTCCGGGGAAGCAAGCAGAACACCATACAAGTGCTGATAATAAGTATGCAGTGCAGGGGCAATGATCCCTATCACGAAGAGAATGCTCAGTACCACCTTTCTAGTGAAGGCAGTCCTACATATCAAGAAGATGATGACTCCCATGAAGTAGAGTTGGGTGTCTGCTGCTAAATACCTGATGAAGGAACACAATTGTGGATCATTTTAAAATAATGTATACCTACATACAATAAAAAATTTTGAATCTATCTAATGTTGAGCAGCTGTGGGTATCACAACATAAAATTAACGGTTAATAAACGTATTGTTTATTTTTTTATGTACCCGCCTCTAGCTTCTGCCCGCGATTTTGTACGCGTGGAAGTCAACTATACAATCATATACTATGGCATTCGCCAAAAATGTACTTTGTGCTTTCTATCAGTAAAATATTTTTTGTAATTGGATTAGTACTTGCAGAGATTACCTTTTACAAACAAACAATTTTACCACTTTATAATATATCTTGCTGCGTCCCACAGTTTCACCCGCATACGTCTTGATTCCGTAGGAATATCGGGATAAAAAGTATTTGATGTCCTAATCCAGGTCATGGCCTACCCGTATGCCAAACTTCATCCAAATCTGTTCAGCCGTTTTAGCGTAAAAGCGTAACAAAGAAACAAACAAACAGATTAACAAACAAGCTCACTTTCGTATTTATATTATTAGTTAAGATAGGATTATATTATTGATAGATTGATTATTTATATTATTATTTTATATTATTTTAGTATATTCATGATGCTGTATTATAATATAATTATATTATTAGACTTATTACATATATAGTTTAGATGTTTTACCCTCCTTACTTTTATTAAGCAGCATTGACCTTGTTACAACCATTTAGGATAATAACAAAATTAAATGGTCTTGTAATTTCACTTTTACATGTTCTATAAACAAAAATCTCTGTTACTTTTAAGTACCTACATTCAATACATTTAATAGATTTATGTGTATATTTACCAAGTTTGCGGCATACACAGGGAACCGTGAACGTAATTATTGATGTAAAGGATATTCCTCCACCAGTAAATGCGGCAGTCTTTTACTTCGGTATATATCAATTTCTGTAAATAAATGTCAGTTTTTATTAATTAATACACTTCTTGATATTATGGAACAAGTGGAACTTTCTTGCAACTTATTGGTTCCTAAAAGGAGAAAAGAGGAATGAGGAAAATGTCGTTAGGAAAGTTTTGGGTATGAATGTGGATGGCTGTAAGAGTAAGAGAAGACCAAAGACACGATGGATAGACTGTGTAGAAGATAATATGGCTATAAAAGGGGTGACTATTGTGACTACAAAGATGATGACGAAATATGGAAGGAAAAGCTATAAAGGCAAGATAATGATAATGAAGTCTAAGCTCTTTGGGATTAATGTTTTGTTGTAATGACAAGTGATCCGCGATTCGGACACAGATACGTCAGTTACTATCACTGTTATGAATAAAATAAACAAAAGCAAAATTAAAAATTTTGAAACAACCCACGACGGTTAAAAAGTAATTGAAAAAGGATAAAATTTTAATGTATTTAATATGTAGCAGCTAATATAAAATATATTACTGCAGTACCCTCTAGTGAGTTACTACCGTAACATCTATTTAAGAACCCTCACTAATCAACCACAAACTGCATCAAAACCGGACTAGTAGTTTTGGTTTGGCACAAACAAATGTTTACTGCAGTACCCCCTGGTGAGTTGTCACCGTAATACCTATCTAAGAATATGCACCAATCAAACCAAAACACATTAATGAAAACTGCATCAAAATCGAACTAGTAGTTTTGGAAAAAAATGGCAACATGGATTTGCACAAACATCCTCTCACCCCAAACGCATATGCCGTCTCCGTTCCGTCGTGGGTAAAAAATGGACAATGTTGCCGATTCCCTTGTTCACAAACTAAACTAAATTTAAGTTCAGTGCATCTTTTTCTTTCTATTTCATTAAGAAAAGGACAGAATATAAATTTTATTTTAGTCCTGCCAAATTAATTTGGGGTTATAATGACCATTAGTACTTATTGAAAGACCTACACTGTCCTCCCATACCTAGTAACACTGTTATTTGAAAGTATTGTAAAAGCCAATTATTTTTAAAAGAGTAACCGTGGAGTTTCTTGCCGGCTCTTCTCCATAGGAAACGACCAATTGGAACCGTGCACCTAGCTTCTGATGTTTCATAAGTGCCCATGTTTCATAAGTGCCCATGTTTCATAAGTGCCATTTATGTGAAATAAAATATTTTGAATTTGAATTTTTGAATTAAAACCTTGTCCTAAAAATAACGAACACAATAAAAAAAGAATTAGCGAAATCGGTCCAGCCGTTCACGCGTGATACCGTGACCAAGGGAAATAGGGATTCATTTTTATATATATAGATAGGTAGGCGAGTGAAAGATGTCAAGTGCCGAAATCCAACATCTTTGGATCGGTTCAATAATAAATTAATTTTTGACTTGTGATATATGTTCACTTTGTATGAAAGATGCCGATTGAAACACAAATATGGAAGAAAGTGAAGCGTCTGATATATACTTAAAAAAGCTTACGATGCTGATGATACTAATGCTCAAATTATGCACTAGTAGTGTTACTAGAACAAAAAACTTTTTTACAAAAACTACAACCGACTTCCAAACTACAAAGTGAAAAATAACTTTAATTTCGGAAGTCGGTGTCTTTGGATCAGTATTTTAGTTTTTTGACACCGACTTCCGAAATTAAAGTTATTTTTCACTTTATAGTTTGGAAGTCGGTTGTATTTTTAGTAAAAAATTTTTTTTTTTTCACTTTTTAGTGGGTTGGTTTGTAATTTATCTAAGTTACAATAGCCTTATGTCAACTGCTCATCAAAAATACCCAAATCGCTATAGATGTGCTTATAATATTTGAAGAGTTCCCTCGATTTCTCCAAGATCACATCATCAGATCGTGACCAAATGACAATGGGACCAATTTGAAAGTATACCCTTTCAAACAAATTTTTCAAATCGGTCCAGCCGTCTTCGAGTAATCGGGGAACATACATTAAAAAAAATATATATATATCCCGACGAATTGAGAACCTCCTCCTTTTTTTTTGAAGTCGGTTTAAAACTTGCCTGCCAATTAGGTCCTGATGCTATTCTCCCAAACCAAGTTGCTGACAAGGCTATGATGAGGCCGTACGATGGAGTCAATCTGCATTAGACAAAGCAACAGTCTATAAATAATCCTAACGCTAATTGGATTTAGCAATACATGCATGAGTTTAAAACCCACTTATAGATGAAGTACGGACGCCAGCACATCAAGCTACCCGAAACTGTCAAATATTCCCAATCAACTTTGAACCTTATGCTTCAGCGATAAAGTTGAAAATCTATTAAGTAAATTTGACAAATTGTAGTAGCTTGATGTGCTGGCGTCTGTACAGTCGAATGTATTCGGTTTACAGGCAAACATTTTATGTACTAACAATAATTCATTTATTTTTATGAAATGTGTTTATTTTTTCTGTAAATATATAATATAATAGCTTTCGGAATTATATTAAGTTAATGGCACTTAAGTGAGTGATATAAAATATTTTATAACTCAGCACAACACACTCCCAGCACAGCATCGTTCAAAAGTAGCTTGTTCGATTGAAATTGTGAGATTAATATTATATTCTTACCTCAACCATCTCATTATGAATTGCTTCGGCAGCATCTTCCACGAAGGTTCATGTTTCTCTATATCTATCAGCCAGTTATACACTAGTAGAAAGGACGAGATGATAAAGAATGTCTGCATTATCAGCGACCCGTTCAGAAATATGGAATTGCCTTTAATATGTATCAACTGAAATTAAAATAGTAATATTTAATAATTATTCACCATATTTTGAGTGAAACAACAAATGTTATATATTTCTTAAGAATTAATTAAATTTTATTTTAATCAGTAAATAAAATTAAACTTACATCTTCCAAATGTTTTGGATTAACAGTAAATATGAGCCAGGTGAACATTGAGTGAACTGTCAGGACGAGGTACGTGTTAAAGGATCTGAATCAAATAAAAACAATTACATTAATTATGACAAAAATTGGCGTGTTCTAGTTTCTGCTTATCCTCATGAGAAGAAGGCGTGAGTTCGTAACTGTGAAAAAAACTGATTACATTTTGAATACATAAAGTCGGTACTTTACCTGATACCATGAATTCCTCTCAATGCTTTCAAACGAGAATCTTGCCCTTCGCCTGGCGACGCTACAAGCTTCTTCCAATTCCGAAATATAGAGAAGCAATACAGAAATCTGAGACCTGAAAAAAATACATTTAATAAATACAGAAATTACGTGCACGTACTTATAATAAATGAAATTAACGTAGAATTAATTACTAACTGTATGCACTTTGAAAAGTTAGTGAGGTTTAAAACAAAATAAAAGAAAAAGCTTGTAAAAAGGAAAGTATTCTGGTATCTTAAATAACAGAGGGGTATAAAGTATACAGTGATGTGCAGCAGAATTGTTACAATATACTATAAAACCGATCAAGTGCGTGTCGGACCACGCACAATGAAGGGTTCCGTAGTTGGGATGAATTTATGCCAAAAACAAACTTAACATTGTAGTTGAAATACATGTTCTCCCATACATTCCAACTGCAAATGTAAGTTTGTACGCACAATATTGAGAGATTTACCATGTTATTTTAAGACCATAGAGTTCTTATAGATTTTCCTGTAATCTATGAGTAAAGAACCATTCTCTGTAATTTTTTCAAAATTTTTGGTCTAGTAGTTTCGGAGATAAGGGGGGGGGGAATGGTATTCATCGAATTTCTTAAATACCTTTAAAATTGATTGTTTTAAAATTACATAAAAAATATGTTTAAGATCCTCACTACAAGCCCTTTTATTTGATATGTCACACGGTATTGTTAACAAACCTTTTTTTTTTAGTTTTCTTGTTTGCCCCCAAAAGTGACTCCTGTATTCAAAATACATTTATTTACGTTACACGTTCATGTTTGAGTCACAGAAATACATAATGTGTATCAAATTTCAACTTAATCGGTCCATTAGATTCGGAGCAAATTGGCTGTGACAGACGAACAGACAGACAGACAGACTGACAGACAGACAGACAAACACACGAGTGATCCTAGAAGGGTTCCGTTTTTCCTTTTGAGGTATGGAATCCTAAAAAGCATATTACTTAATTAATAATTAAAATAATAAAACCTTTAATAAAATGAAACCTACCTCCACGATCTTTTCCTTTTTCTAAATAGCGATCACAAAGGCTTCCGATAAGGTTAAGCATCAATATTACCATGCAGACGACTCCTACAGTCAGATCCAAACTATCTATTGGGAAGTCTCTATCGCGTTTGGAACAATCAAAATCATTCGATAGTCTCGTTTTTAATTTGTACTTTTTATAAATGGTTTCGTTGGTGCACGCCTCAAGGGACGATCTTAGGTCCAGATCCGATCCAGAAACTTCGTAGAAATTATTGCATGTTTTTTTTAAGCAAAAACCGTGACGCAGCACTGTGTGGTTGTAGTTCGTAACTCCTTCTGAAAATTCCTGTAAATAAGAGAAATAATTATAAGATAAAACGTAAAATAATGTATCTTAAAATTATAAGTAACTGATGGAAAATATAGAAATGCTAATTATTAATTAATTTGAAGTGCTAAATTTTAGATGGTGTCATCTGAGCCGAGCGTTGAAAATCCAAAAGCGCACTTTTATTTTGGTATTCAGTCGGTTATCACCTTGTGTTAGACAAAACGGGCATTTTGAAACTAAACCTACATCGCTGTAGGTGATTACGAGGAGTCAAGTGTATTTCACCAATGAGTCTGAAGCCTGAATCTAATATCCTGAGAACCACCACCGTAGGGGTCCGAAATAAGGATGACACAAGTGCTAAAACTTACTTGTATCATAGTCAAGAGCTCGCTTGGCTCATCCGAAACCAGAGCGAATTCTGCAAAGCAGTACATCGAATCTGGTTCATCGAAGCATTCTTCGTAGTTGTCCAGGTGGAACAACGGAGGCATACGAGCATAGTCCGAGTCTGCAAATATAACAGTAGCTGAATTACAATGTGTATTGAGTTATTTGCTAAAGAAAACCGGCCAAGTGCATGTTGGACCACGCACAATGTAGGGTTCCGTAGTTGGGATGAATTTATCCCAAGAACAAACTTAACTTTGTAGTTGAAAAAAAATCTTTCATACGGAATGTATGGGAGAACATGTTTTTACAACCGCAAATCTAAGTTGGTCGATTATTACTTGTTAACTTGTAAAGTCTACTCAGCTGTAATAGTTTTCCTTTTAAATTCGTTATATAAGCTACTGCCGTGAATTTTTTCACATGTCTAAAACCAACGATTTAGCTGGCAGGGGGGGGGGGGACACTTGACTACCCTAAAAAAAATATTTTTCATAATTTTATTTTACCACTTTGTCGGCATGATTAATATGTATACCCATGCCAAATAACAACTTTATAGTATTAATAGTCTTGGAGCTAGACCGCGGACAGACAGACAGACAGACGGACATGTCGAAACTATAAGGGTTCCTTGTTGACTACGGAACCCTAAAAAGGGTTGAAGGTTCTACGAACATCATAATTACGTAGATGTACAACACAATTATGTTTTGGTATTTCTGTGATATTAATGCAGAAATATATGAAAGGAACTTTAAAAATTTTGGATTGTTGAATTATCGGCTGTTATCGGTTTAATTCAAAATCAATACTTATTTATTGAAATAAATCCGGTTATTATTCACAATTGTAGTGAACAACAGGGTAAACAATACCAAAGAAAGGATATTTAGGTAGGCCGCATAGAGTATTTAAACTGCCAGACAGTAAATGTTCATGTCACTGTACCTACTATACGTATCTAAAATGGTATTTATAAAATAAAATAAAACTTGTGAGCAGAAAATAAAACAAGATTCACCGTGTGAAGCACACGTCCACTTTATCTAGTGGGTCAATGGACTCGCCTAGGTAGTCAAAAATAAATGTTCAGTAAATATTGTTATATTTTTAAGAGTAAGAGTAAGAGTTTGACACGCCTTCCCGCTCCACCCAGAGCGGGAGAAGTTATTTGAAAATTCCCCACCCAAAAAAAAAAAAAAAAAATTTACTAACTGGTGGTACTACTGTGTGATATCAGTGAAACATTTTATATTTTGTTGGACTGACTATGTTTTGTAGATTTTTTGGTCTAAGAAATGTGGCCTTGGAGTTTCTTGCCCGTTCTTCTCCATAGAGATCTACGTTTTGGAATGGGCAACTAGCTTCAACTTTCTGACTAACTGACCGATTCTTTGACAATTCAAAAGTGCCTGTAAATGGTTTAATTGAAATAAATGCTTTGAGTTTTGAGTTTTTTTTTTTTTATATAAAATACTTTTCATTCATTAAACAGATATGTATAATGAATGAAAAGTATTTTTTATTAAATTTATTATGATGAAAAATATGACGTGCCGGTTTGTAAAAAAAAATCCTGGCCAGACTATGATTAACTAAAAATTAAAAAAATGACATTTTTAAAACATATGTTTCTCTTAAAAAACACTATAGATTGATATATCACTTATGGCTATTGGCCAGCCCGTCCCATCCTTGATGTCCTCCCTCCGGTTGACGCCCTAAGCCAAGGTTCGTACCCCACAGGCGGTGCCCTTAGCGAGCGTTCGCCTAGTTTTAATTAGCATAGTTGAATAACCCCTGGTTGGAGGTTTTAAGTGTAGTAGCTTAAGGCACCCACAGGAAAGCCCGGTTAAGTAGTCATAATCTCAGAGGTCAACTACGAGATGCACTATCTAAAAAAAATATGGCTATTGGGCGCCAGGAACATTCCGAAACTTAGGAACTCTCATACCTATTAACACTGTAATTTGAAAATATTGTAGAAACCATTTATTTTTAAAAGAGTAACCGTGGAGTTTCTTGGAAATAACTTTTTGGGCTTAACGGCCTTCTAGATAAAGGACGGCAGAATAGCAATCATGTCATTTCGTTTAAAATAGGTTTTTATTTTTTTTATTTTTTTATCTGACACGAGCCACCTATTTTTGAGCCTGGTTGTAGGAACAACAAGTTTTTGTTCCTAGTATTTATATTTTGGATAGAGTAAATTATTTATTTTATTTAGGTATATAGCTATATAACATCATAATTTGACAAAATGTGGGTGCCCTATAAACACACTTCGGCCTCCCTTCGAAGAATATCGTCAGGCGTTATGAAAAGCGAAAGAAACATTTTTTATTTAAGCCTTAACAAGCAAAAATTCAAAATATTATATTTCACAGAAACCTACATGGGCAATTATGAAACGTCAGAAGCTAGGTGCACGGTTCTAATTGGTCGCTTCCTATGGAGGAGAGCCGAAAGAAAACCACGGTTACTCTTTTAAAAAGAATTGGCTATTACAATGTTTTCAAATTGTAGTGTTAATAGGTATGGAAGGACAGTATAGGCCTGTGAACAAGTACCAGGTACTTAACAAAATCAAAAATGTTCAACAAAAAAAAAAAACAACCGACTTTAAAAAAAAACACTACAAAGTGAAAAATAACTTTAATTTCGGAAGTCGGTGTCTTTGGTTTTGAATTTTCGTTGTTTTCCACCGACTTCCGAAATTAAAGTTATTTTTCACTTCGTAGGGTTTTTTTTTAAAGTCGGTTGTTTTTTTTTTTGGAATTTTTTTTTATTTTTCACTTTTTAGTTGTGGTACCTACCCCATAAAAATTCGAAAACCACTACCTGCTATGTAAATAACAGTGGCAGGAACTTATCATATCATCCACATACTAAGTGGGAAAAATACGTATTATTAAAGCTAACTCAAAAACTACCCACGCAAAATTAATAAAATCTATATGGGACCACTTCTGAAGTATGACCTATCAAACAAAAAAGAATCATCAAAGTTCATAATTGGTGGAGTAACCGCGTAAAAACATTTAAAAAAATATACAGTCGAATTGAGAACCTCTTCCTTTTGGGAGTCGGTTAAAAACTCAAACGAAGTTCAATAAAGCTGATTGTACGTACCATTAAGCCTGTATATCACAGCAGCACAATTTTGAAACAAAATAAACAATAAAAATGTAGTAAACATTTTATTGTTACACTGAGCTACGCGACACAGGACATGTTCAATTAAAATTTGAATTTATACTAAAGTAATGACAACTAATCATAAATATTTCTTTTAGTTTTCAGCAGAATTAAAACCTGTACTTAATTGCCTTGAATAGATAATTAAATGTACGTCAAAAACGTAAAACGTTTTGTTTTTAAATTATGTTTTTGGCACTCTGAAAATATAATAAAACATATAAGGACTTGCAATAATAGCAGAATTGGTTCCAGCAAAGTTCTAGAAGGTATTATAAAAATATTTAGGTAATATAAAACTACAAATCGTCGCTGCGCTTTCCATAATCGCTATGTGTTTTTTACACACTTTACAGGTGACGCAAAAAACTGATTTTCTCAAAAAATACCCAGAGTATTTAAATAATTTACTTTTACTTTAATACATATAACATAAGACTGCCTCGTTGGTCTAGTGGTCGCAAGCGCTACTGCTGAGCATGAGGTCCTGGGTTCGATTCCCGGGTCGGGCAAAGTGTTATTGGGTTTTTCTATCTGAAATTTCTCAGTAGCAGCTCGGAGTCTGGATTTGTGCCCGGTTGATGGCAATAGGCTCGCCCCCTATTACATGGGACTTAAACATAACTGGCGAAATGTGGGTGTACCTGCTACAGGGACACCTCTGCCCAACCCTTCGGGGAAACAAGGCGTGATGTTTATGTTACATATAACATTGACGTAGTTTTAGATTACTTTTGAATAGATAACATTATTAACATAACATCACGCCTTGTTTCCCCGAAGGGTTGTGCAGAGGTGTCCCTGTAGCATTAACATTATTAATAATGCCAAAATTAAACATGATAGGCAAAATTGAATTATTAGCTATTTTTAACCGACTTCCAAAAAGGAGGAGGTTATATGTTCGTCGCGTATGTTTGTTTTTTTTTTTTTTTTTTTTTTGTTTTTTTTTTATGTATGTCCACCGATTTCTCCGTCATTTGTGGACCGATTTTGAAAATTCTTTTTTCGTTTGAAAGGGTATGCTCCCAAATTGGTCCCATACAAATTTTATTAACTTTGCTTGGGTAGTTTTTGAGTTAGCTACTATATGTAGATGATATGATAAGTTCGTGTCACTGGTAGCAGGTAGTGGTATTCGAATATGTGTGAGGTAGGTACCACAACTAAAAAGTGAAAAATAAAAACTTTTTACAAAAAAAAAACAACCGACTTCTAAAAAAAAACACTACAAAGTGAAAAATAACTTTAATTTCGGAAGTCGGTGGCAAAAAACGAAAACACAAAACCCAAGACACCGACTTCCGAAATTAAAGTTATTTTTCACTTTGTAGTGTTTTTTTTTAGAAGTCGGTTGTTTTTTTTTTGTAAAAAGTTTTACAGTATGTGTGTATTGAAATAACGATTCAAACTGCATAAAAAACCGAAAATCACGAAATAACACATAGCGACTTTTGCACACGCAACGACGAAATTAACGATTTTCGGACTTTTTCCTTAACTTGTGCTGTGCGACCTTGCTTCCTGCTAAACATGATTCTAGGTCAACGGGAAGTACCCTGTAGGGTTTGATTTATTTGCGATTATCAAAATATGTCACAATATATGGCCATATTTTTTATTGCGTTGAATTAGAAGCTTAATTTCAACTTGATACCTCTACTCGTTCCTGAGAAACTGGGTCTTGACAGACTGACGGACGGACTACAATTAGTGATTCTATAAGGGTTTTTTCCTCCGTCCTTTTGAGATACGGAATCCTTGTACAGTCTCACCGATATACATTTTTCTGCTTACTCTGTAATCTACTTGAGGTCAACGACGTGCGTCATAATTTAGCGTAATAAAATGACATGACGAGCGTATTGAAATATAGTAAACTTATAACTATGTAGCTATCAACCACTGGGAGAAATAATCACCGTCCATGCTAGTACTGTACCTTACTTACTTTTAACTTAAATAAACTTAACTATTTAGTTCATTTTAGTGGAACGTATTTCTCTATTCTAACTGAACTTACAAATCTTCATGACAAATCGGTGTACAAACTACTACAACCCGTACAACCCTAATTAAATAAAAAATCCAAAAACAATACAGCCTTACAGTGTTTAATTAATCTGGAAAGAAAGATGTCGTAATAAACTCTACAGCAACACATCTCTGTCGATCTACAACTACCGATCTCTCTCTCTTTCTTAATTTTTTCCTGTATGAGATATATTTTCGGTACTTTTTTGTCCAATTACCCTTTCAGTATCAGTTACCATTTTAGTTTTTCTTTCGTTTAGTTAGTGACTAACCTGGTGTCAGAGTTTTAAAGTCGTCCTTGAGCCTCTGAGTTGGCTTCACATGACGTCGAGTAATATCTGCAGGCATGCCGGTTTCTATTTTTAAATTGCCTCATCAAAATTAATCTTAGTTAACTTTAGAACTCGTCATCTGCCTAGACTTTTCCTATGTTGGGGTCGGCTTCTAGTCTAACCAGATGCACCTGAATACCAATATTTTACAAGCCGCGACTGCCTATCTGACCTCCACAACCCAGTTACAGGGTAATACGATACCCCTTGGTCCCCAGTCAGGACCAACGGTTTAACGTGCTTTCCGAAGCACGGAGGGGTTTTGATATGTTATAGATGGTCACCCATCCACGGACTGACACCGTGCGGCTGTTATCATTTAGCCATGAGCCCCTCGTTAATGAACATAAAACTACTTTTTGGTAGTAATAAATTATAATTATATATTTTTAAATGTTTTTTTAATGAGTTTTATAAAAATGTATATAAAAGAAACAAAGGAAATATAAGTAAAATTTGCACTTTAACAGTCAGGATGCACCTTGAAGGTTGCTATAACACAATAGAACATTATGTTCAAATTCCCATGCAAAGCACTATTAAAAAAACTATGAAATACCAGATGAGATTTTTTAACCATTCTGTTTATATTACCTATTTGTTAGTTTCATGTCTGGTTATTCTTCATTTGTAAACGGACTTCACAACAACAGAACTATGTAAATGATAAATGATTAATTTTACCTTAGTACAAACACTTTTACACGTCAATCATATTTTAAAAACCAGATGAGGTCGGCGTTTCCTATCTGACTACTCTGAGAAGAAAGGCCGAAACAAACTCAGAGGTCTCTTTTAAAGTCCAGACATAATCTAGGTCAGATCATGTGAAGACCATGTATCTGAAATGGTCTTTTGAGGAAAGAACCACACAAATTGAGTGAACCTATCCAGTAAGTGCACGCATTTGTCAGTAATCGTGCAACTCAACTCAGAACTTAAAGAGCTCAACGATTCGACGAAAAATACTGTACTGTAACTACGCATCATAGACATGACGTCACACAAATCCTGCATCGCGCAATTAGAGTTTACCGAGTGGTCGACATAGATACAAGATTTCAACTTCAAACCGTTGGGCAGTTGCCCGCCAGACACAACACCCGTCTGGTCGGAGGATCCTCCCTTTTCTATGGTGGATGAGTGAACTTTACACCCTGTTCCTCATACCCCTAAATTGGTGACCCCGAGTATGAACGTTAACGCAGCCTTCGTGCAAATACTTCGGCGTGACGTCATCATCATCATCACTCCCGCAAGCTTTGGTGAGGTGAGTCATACAGCCAGCAACGGGTACTTTAACTTTACACCCTGTTCCTCATACCACTAAAATACCAAAGAAAAGATATTTGGATAGGCCGCATAGAGTACTCAAACTACTAGACCAACATTAAAACTAACTAACTGAAAGTAAAATAAAAACAATGACGCACATAGTCCTTACATTCACAATACTTAAAATTACATTAAATATAATATTATTTTAATTATTGTGAAAAAAAATTGATTTATTGTATCCGGATAGAACTGGAGTTTGCAATATGAAGCGGCAGTGGCCCGTCTTCTGTGTTTGTCGAAGGACCGATAGCTGTTGGAGCAAACGAGTCTTGAAGTGGAGACCGCATAACGGCAAGCGTAGTGTGGGACGTCCGCCAGCTAGTTGGACCTATGACCTTTAAAAGGTGCCCGGGACAGACTGGATGCGGAAAGCGGAGAACCTGGTGTTTTGGCGCAGCTTGGGAGAGGCCCATGTCTAGCAGTGAACTGCGAGTTGAGTCATTGAGTGCATTGAATGCAAACATTAGAACTCAAATTGCCTTTCTCTGTAAGGAAACTGTATGTAACCCAAACCATACTAAGAAAACATAAAACACTACCATATAATGTTATCGAAAAACCTAAAAGGAGAAAAGATTTAGCTATCCAAGTTCACCAAACTAAAACTAGATTTGCATGCGAGCAATTCAATAAACGATCTGCTCAGCTCTATAATAAAATTAACAAACATGTTTATGTATATTATAAAAAGTTACCACGACTGTAAGAAAAGTATAATAGACTGGATAAAACCACTTACCTATGAGGAAACCGAGGCACTCCTGGAACACGTTGAGTAGTCGAAATATATATATATACCATAACTGAGAACACCACACACCCACACACCATACCACACCACATCACACCACACCACACCACACCACACCACACCACACCACACTACACTACACTACACCACACTACACCACACCACACCACACTACACCACACCACACCACATCATATGCACTAACTAGGAATAAGTTTCATAAATTTAAATTGCAACTTTGCTTATGGATTTTTATTTTTATTTTCTTAAGATTAATAAATTTAAGCTAAATACAGAAAAGTGTACTTACATTATATAGTTACCCATAAATGTCTTACAATAATGTGAAAGAGCCTTCTAATACAGGCATTGTTTGCCTAAAAGGAGGCTCCTGTAATTTTCTATTTGGCACAATAAACTATTTTGTATTTTCTAAAAGGTATCGGTCTTCGGCCCCGTATAAAGGACACTGTTTAGTGAGCCGTTAGAAATATTCCTAAACAGCTCAATTTTAACAACTTAAGATAGTTTATTAGCACTAGACGAAGTTATCAAACCGTAAACTTGGTATTATGTTGTTTAAACTACGCACAGCAATTAAGACACTATTTTATTTTAAGACACTGACATTAATTAATGCGCAGACTGGTACACACGGCTACACATCAAGCTATAAATTTCCAGTATAAGCTGACCTGGCATTGTACGGAAATTCTATGCAATGCGAGATCAGCATAAACTGGAAATGTGTAGCTTGATGTGTAGCCGTGTGTACGTTAAGATTAATTAAATCTACAAAATTCATAGTTATAAAAACGTTCGTTTTATTTTTCTTATAATCTTAATAGATTTGAAACGATAAAAATGCAATTATTTAACTCTATAAAATGTAAAAAACCCTGTCCGTTCCGTGAGAGTGTTGTAAAGTATCATACTGATAGTCTATTTGTGTGGTAATTAAATTTTCTGGAAATAATAAAAAAATAAACAGCACATTTTTTTTCAATGGGGACTTTTATCGGGTTTATTACATGGGGCGCGGGGGGGCCGTCATTTATCTGATGTCTACAAGTCATAACCTGTTGAAAATTTGCTAAATTTTTAATGGATTTTGGGTAATTTTAATACTAAAAATGTGAATTTTAAATAGAAATTACTTTTTTTTTCAGTAATAATAATAAAAAAAAAACATTTTGATAATTTTATTGCAGTACCTTTACTTATGCCCTTTTCGGATCGGACAGGGTTTTTTTAAGGCAGGGCTAAATAACAACAGCTGCACGGGTCGATCGATCAGGTTAAGCTACGCTTGCCGCGGTTGGTCTGTGGATGGGTGACCATCTTTACATACCAAGACCCCTCCGTGCCTCGGAAAGCACGTTAAGCCGTTGGTCCCGGCTATCATTTGTAGATCTTTGACAGTCGTTACGGGTAGTTAGAAGCCCAAAAAAAAAGTATGACAACCAGTCTTACCAAGGGGTATCGTGTTACCTAGTAACTAGGCTGTGGAGGTCAGATAGGCAATTGCTCCATGTAAAATACTGGTATTCAGCTGCATCCGGTTAGACTGGAAGCCGACCCCAACATAGTTGGGAAAAGGCTGGGCAGATGATGGTAGGGTTTTTTTTTACATATTGTATAAAACCAAATGTGCGTTGAAACATTATTTTAATTTGGCCATCGAATTTCGTTTTACGGGTTTTAAACCCGAAGGATTACTGAAATAACTGAGTGTATTTCGATCGAAAGATATGTCAATAAAATGTGGTATGCGCTTAAGATTCCCAGGGGAATGTAGATTGTTACTTTATATATAGCTAGCATTTGTCTGTCTGTCCGCTTTATTGGTGAGTAGTTAAGATTTACGAGCTCTGGGAAAACATGGGGTATTTTTGGATCTTCCGAGACTGTTGTAACAAAGTGGTATTTCTTGGTACTTATGGCGCTACATTTGTAAACAAAATTTTGTACACCACCGTAACGTCTCTCAATATGCAACTCCTTATTAAAAATTAACAAATAATTACTAAGTTTATCTTGTTCATCACTGACATCAGTGAAGGAAAACATCGTGAGGATACCTGAACTTATCTATAGTACAGACGCCAGCACATCAAGCTACCCGAAACTGTCAAATTTTCCCAATCAATTTTGAACCTTAGACTTCAGCAATAAAGTTGAAAATCTATTAAATTGACAGATTGTAGTAGCCTGATGTGCTGGCGTCTGTACATCTATACATACAAATAAATAAAATTTAAGTTAAATAAAGAAAAGTTTCTGTTTGTAATTTCAAAATAACAGCTTCTTACTAAGTGCATAATGAAAGTATACAGGGCGTCCCAAAATTATGGGACATGAAGGGAAAGTACCTTAAATATCGTAGATAGGGTATTTTGCTGAAAGAAGACTTTATGTTATTTTTAAAAGTTAGTAATTCTGCATTCAAAGATTTTCTAAAAATTATTTGCCTCGTCTGGGAATCGAACCGACTTAAATGTAAAAAAAAAACACCCCTACTTTTATGATGCCAATCGAAAGAATGACCAAAAACTAATAAGTCTTCTTAAGTAACATAGTATTTTAAAAGAAACGAACAACGTAAAATGTTTGAGTCAAATTTCAAGAAAGTTATTGATTGCCGACGACGACGTTCGAAAAGTAGTGAATGTTTTCCTACTTGGATTGGTACGAATGGACCGATTAGATGGCCGGCCAGATCCCCGGACCTTACACCATTAGATTTCTTCTTTTGGGGATACGTGAAAGATATGCTATACAAAAAGCGATACGAGAACGGGCGAGTTACAAACAGAATTGTGCCATATCATATCGAGTATTCACCATAAAATGATAAGAAAATCAACAGGCACCGGACTCATTAAAAGATTGGCGATTTGCGTAAGACAGAGGGATCACATTTTGAGCATTTAATTAATTAATTTACAAAAAAAAATACCCACTTAATTGACTACGGCAGTTTCATGTATGTTTTTAATTTGATTAAAATGATTAATTTCACGCTGTTCCTTTCTTTTAAAATACTATGTTACTTAAGAAGAGTTATTATTTTTTGGCCATTCTTTCGATTGGCATCATAAAAGTAGGGGTGTTTTTTTTTTACATTTAAGTCGGTTCTATTCCCAGACGAGGCAAGTAATTTTTAGAAAATCGTTGAATGCAGAATTACTAACTTTTAAAAATAACATAATGTCTTCTTTCAGCAAAATACCCTATCTACGATATTTAAGGTACTTTCCCTTCATGTCCCATAATTTTGGGACGCCCTGTATACGGTACCATACAACGCAATCACATTTTTTTTAAATTTTGTCTGTCTGTCTGTTTGTTCCGGCTAATCTCCGAAACAGCTGGTCCGATTTTGGCGCGACTTTCACTGGAAGATAGCTGACGTTATAAGGAGTAACTTAGGCTACTTTTATTTTAGAAAAAGAAAAATAATTAGGGTCAACGCGGGCGAAGGCGCGGGCGGCAGCTAGTCTATACTATAATTGAACAAAGCTGAAGAGTTTGTTTTTTTGTACCACCGATTTTTTTTTGCATTCCTAATTACTAAGGAAGGTTATAGGCTATTTAAAATCACGCTACAACCCTTAGGAGCCGAGCAAAAAGAAAAAGTCAGAAAGAACGCTAAGAGATAACAAAGTAATAGCGCGGGCGATGCGATGCGACGCGGTGGGTCCGGAGCCAAAATTTCGCGGACGAAGTCGCGGGCAGAAGCTAGTGATTAATAAAAGTCTAAAATCGCAGATCCGCCTTACGCAAGCATTGTGACCAATGCACATGCCTGTATAAGAAGAGGTATTTGCCATGTAAAGCAATTATAGGTATTATTATTTATATACTGAAGGAATTGACCTTATTTGCACGCCTATTACATGCTGTAGACGTACAAATAAGGTCGATTACTTGCAAACAAGGGGTTCGCTAATGCATTATAATTATCATAGATGCGCTTTTATAATTTCTAAAGTCGCGATATTATCTTGAACGTCCCCCGTCCACGTCCATAAAATGTACGTTAATACGTGCACGTTATAACGTTATTGTGAACGGAAAAAAGCGTCTTCATGTTATTCCATACATTTCACTACTCTGTGTTGTCGTGATGCCGTAAACGTCCACGATAATATCGTCACGATAGAAGTTTTGAAAATGCCTTACCTATGTGTTATTGCGTTTTTATTAAGGGGTATTACACTATCATTTAACTCGGATCATATATAGGATCCTATCTCTTATCCTACTTATATGACCCCTAGGATCATATCTGTGTATTACATCATATATCTAGGATCCTATTTTTTGACATATATGGTTGCAATCGTCTATTAAAACCAAATTCTGAAGCCTTTCGGCTGACAATATAACAAAATAGAACTCTAGAGAACACCAATGAAGCCAAAACAATGTGCGCTCCCGGCCGCCCGGCAGCAGTTTCCTTTTTTTTTAGTACAGCAGTGTTGCCAACAATAATATTAGAATTCCACTAAGCATATTGTGAACCTACGCCAAAATTTCGTTGTACTTACTTTTTATCCGTCAATAAAACCGTCAATTTAGAATATGGCAGTAGCAAAAGTGAAAAGGCAAAATCACATAATTTTATGGACGTATTTTGTATCAGGAAATTATGAAAATAAATGAGATAATGCAATATCCAATATTCTACATGGCAATATCTGTTTCTATGATCCTATCTAACAACAAATGTCAAAAATCTGTGATCAAAGACGATTTGAGTCATATGTTTGTATTACATTATCATATAAATCAGAGAGATCGATCTCGGAGATCTAGGATCCTAGATATGTTATAGTGAACCCACCTAAGAATTTACTGCTTGCTGGCAGAAATTATTAATTTAGTACATCTTCAGACGAGCCCCAAGACAAAAAAAGGTTTCTCCCTCTTTTAATTATTTTCTATTAATTTCGTGTATAAACCCATCTCCGGAGACCAAATATATCTTTAGCTTACTAAAAGGCTACACTTATTCAATTTCTTCGTACCTTGGATATCTCCATTCTCATCCAAATGATCAGCTTACCCAAAATTAAGTTTTCAAGTATGACATCGAGTGTCCCCCTGAATACAAAATGGCTGCGCTTTGTTTTGCCTCGTGAACGGAATAATGTAGTGGTTGTGTTTGCAAATAATCTTGATCAATAACTCAGATGTCACTTTATGGGCCATTCGTGAGGGCATGGACTCGTTTGTACGTTGATGGAGTTTCCTTGTCATAATATTTGTATTTACCCTGTCTGAAGCGTTCTTCCGTGTTTCTACGGAGCAACTTTTTTAACCGAGCTTTTCGATACCCGATATTCTGTAAATTGGGCTCTTTAACTAGGTATAGTAGATACACCTGTACCTAATTTTTTACGGAATAGGTGTGTTCTAAGACCGTTGTCTTTGAAACACCATCATTTCATCCAAAATTCGACCGGTCTGTGCTTCTCGCATCCAGCGGATTTCTGCGGCCTTCACCAGGTCATCAGTCCACCTTGCTGGGGGTCTTCCAACGCCACGTGTTCCGGTATGCGGTCGCCACTCCAGAACTTTTTTGGCCTCATCAGCCATCTGTCTTAGAATACTCAGAAATAATTAAAACCCAAGAAACCCAAGCTCGAAGTACTTGTCCATTTATTGAGTAAATCTTTATCATTCATACTAATTCCTGATCCTATATTGAGATAAAGTAAATTACATACATTTGATCCCTTATTTAAATAATGTACTGTCGAAATGGTTGAAGCCCACTGCCCTCGCTCACATAATAAAATTTAATTTTACTGTCGAACACGATGTGGAACGAGGGAAAAGGATTGTCAGCGTGGGTTTTAAGCTTTAAACTTGATTGATACATCTTATAGGCATATCAATCAGCTTTTCAGAGACACGGGTTTTTGATAGTCATTCGATCAATCCTTCAATGCCCACAGGACTATTGATGGAACCCTGGAGAACATTTCGAAGACAGATTTTTTTGAGATTACATTTCAATCAACTCGTTTTTTGGACGAATTTGTGATTTAAATTTAACTGTATAACATTCAAATCTGATTGAATATTCGAATCCAATTCAGACTAGACCGCTATTTTACTTTAAAGGTGGGTTTACATCAAACGAACAAAGAATGTGAATAAGAGCATTATTTTCTTGATATTCTTGTCATTTTGGTATGAAAAGACCAATAAAAGAATGCTCTGTCCCTGTTACTATTAAAAAAAATTGGAAAAATGTAGAAGGTGCATTCGCTCGTTTTGTCTTAACTGACCTTAAGGTTATTACGATGCCTCTCCTTTCATCTCGCAAATTTTTCTGTGATTTGTAGTTAATTTAAATGAAAAGGAGTATGTAAGGATCCGTAGTGTGGCGTTCTGTAGTTTCTGTTTACTCCCATGGGAAGAAGACGAGAGGTAATATATGTTTGTATGGTAGGTATATAGATGAAAAGTGATTTACTGGCGTCTATAGACACTTGTAACGCCTTAGTTTAGTTGTCTTTTCACCAAAACAGCAATTTACCTACTTGAAAAGTCAAAACATTTATAAGTATTGAGTACAAAGGTACTGAAAAAAAAACAATAGACGTTGATACATTTAGTAAACTATTCCAAAAGAGCCATAAAAAACCCTGTAAAAAATCGACACGTGTTTCAGGATGACGATTGACTCGACGCGAACCCGAACACGGCGTATTGCCACACCGAGCGCTAGACGCAGAGAATCAGAGACAGAGAGAGAGAAACTTTGCGTCGAGCCTCTATTGTATTTTATAGTGGATTTCCGCAAGGTCACGCCTGAACCAATGAACTATTACATAGGTACTGCTTATTTCTTAAGAAATTTCTTCCAGCAGACTTGCGAAAGGAGAAATGAAAAAGAAATGTAGATAAATGAACAAGAAGAGAAGAATATGATTTTGTGACGACTTAAACTGAAACATTAAATATAGCTACGCATAAAATGAAAAAAAAAAGTTCGTGTTTATTTTTACAAGTAAGTGTTATTTTGGTTTTTGTTGTTTTCTTGTGTTTACATATTTATTTAAATTATATTTTACCTACTTATGTAGTTATGTGTGTCAAATTTTAGTTTGTAAATTGCTCTGTACAACGCCTTGGGATTCTGTTCTGTAATGTTTTGCTTGTAAACTTAAATAAATTAATCATTTCAGCTTAAAGCCGTCCACTGCTGGGCATAGTCACAGTACAGTCTGGCATAGACCTCCACAAGCATCGTCATTTTCAAACCTACAAGACAACTTCAAGATTAGTCAGCCTGCTAACGTAATTGTTTCATTAAACTCAAAGTTTCAACTGAAATGTTAGATGATCTTAATTGGTAAGTGAACAATTTGTGAAGCAATTAAAATTTATCTTGAAGCAATTATGTGCGTACAGAATGGGTACAGGGATTTAAACGTATTGTTAGAAAATACAACCACAATATAACACCACGCTTGTATTGGCAGATGTTTATAGAATAACCTTATTTCGTCAGCTATGCTTAAGTCCCATGTAATAAAGGGTGAGCTTACTGAAATAGTTCATAAAAAAAAAAAAAAACTGCCTGACCTGGAAGTCATGCCAAGACTAAGGGATTCACAAGTCGCACATAGACTTTACTTTTCCAAGTAAAGTACTTAAGCATCGCATACGAAATATGAACATTCATCATCATTATTGGCAGCCTCGTTCCACCCAGTGCCGAGTATAGGCCTCCTCCATGCTTCCCGGTTCATGCGAGTGTTATCCAAGTCTTCCCCACGATCTTCTGTAGGTGTACCTACAGAAAATCTCGGGGAAGACCCGGATAACACTTCTCTCTTTCTACCGTTTCTTGGCAACCATTCCGTTAGGGCTCTGTTCCACCTGCCACCAGCACGTCTAGCCAAATGTCCTGCTCACCTCCATTTCAACGCCGCTACGGTCTTGAACCTTAGTCCTACGACGGATCTCTCTGATTTACGGACTTGGTCTCAAAATATTCAAATTCAATATATTTTCAATGTCAGAAGCTAGGTGCACAGTTCCAATTGGTCGCTTCCTATGGAGAAGAGCCGGCAAGAAATTCCAAGGTTACTCTTTTCAAAATAAATGATTTCTACAATATTTTCAAATTACAGTGTTAATAGGTATGAGAGGACGGTGTAGGCCTATCAACAAGTACCAGGTATTTATCAAAATAGAAAATGGTCCACAAGTCTACAGCCTATAACGTTCTTACATTCACAAAATCTATAAGAAAAGAATCTATTTAAAAGATAAATAAAATAATTAAAATAAAGACCTATTTAAACCAAATGACATGATTGCCACTACAGCTGTAACAAATCCAATTTGATTAAAAAAATATATAGAAAATTGTAGGTATATAATGTCAAATAATGAAAAGATTATGTCAATGAAGTATGTTAAAAAATAAATAATTATTAATCATCGTAATTTGGCAGCAGTTAATAGACATTTATATTGTTATGCCATTAATGAAGTATCAGGGAAGCCACATGTGCAGAAGGAATTATTGCCAAACTTCCTTGTCTTCAACGTAGTCTTTAATCTTATAATGCTTTTTTGATAAGGACACAGGTCTTGTAGTGATAGGACTAACATGGCGCGCTCTATAGAACTTAGTGCAACTTGGACTTTGTACACAGTTTCTTTAGTGAGCGCCTTTCAACTGTCATTAATGAGACACAATAGAATTTTAATTGTTATCGATCTCAATGATTCCTCGTGACAGTTGAACTCATAAGTCATGGTACACAAGACACATTGTAATATGAACATTATATGTAAATTTTTAATGTTCATATTCATATGCGATGCTTGTTTACATTTGCTCACATGAATATGAAAATAATTTGCGTAAAAATAAGGTTCATATTCGTATGAAACGCTTATTTAGCAAAGCTAAGTGCGGTCTGTAACTCTTGCGCTAGATTTTTTTGACATAATAGTTTGTGATTATTATGTCAAAAAAATCTAGCGCAAGTTCTATGGCGGTCATAGAACATTATCACAAACTCTTATGTCCCAAAATAGCATAGCATGATTCCAATATTATAGCCCTATTTATGAATTAATACAAGAATCAACACGCCATCGGCGACGTAGTTTTAGTTTGACTTACACAGATTGACTCAGCATTGCTTATGTGAGTTTCAGACGCAAATAATGAGCCTTTGAATTTTAAATAAAGTGTTAATATTGCCTGAAAGTTTCAGTTTGAAGTGCAAGTGTGGACTTATTTTATTTACTAGCTGCGCCCCGCGGTTTCACCCGCAGAAGTCTCGATCTCGTGGGAATATCGGGATAAAAAGTTTCTTATGTGTTAATCCAGGTTATAAACTATATCTGTGCCAAATTTCATCAAAATGCGTTCAGCCGTTTGAGCGTGAAGAAGAGACAAACATACACACACACTCACAAACTTTCACCTTTATAATATTAGTGTGATTAGAGGGCGCAGCAAGTGGCGCCGCCCTGTTTTGTTACGAAGTTTCTGGAATCACCGAAACGGTCGGATAAGAGTGACACTGGCTGCTGACAGTCACTCTAGCAGAGCGTCGCGTCGATGGTTGCGTGGCGGCTATTTTCTGATGACAGAAGATGTTGTGAGGGGAGCCGCTGTCGTACCATATAAAAATGTACTCTGTGGTCGTACCACGTCCACGACGAACTACTATACCGGCACAATTCTCATGATATTGAAGCTAGGCTATCCTGCGCCGTGATATTTATGTATACTTTATTGTACACCAGAAAGATAATAAATTAAACACTACCAAAACATGCCTTGTGGTGGCCTTATAGCTTTCTGCGATCTCTTCCAGGCAACCTAAGAATGGACAGAAATTGCCTGCACATTTTTTTTTTAAATCAGAACCAGCCTCTATTAAGGCTAAAGGTACCATTCTGTAGCCAACCGCAGGTGGCAACTGCAGGAGACGTATCGCCGCGACACGACTGGTTTCAATTAATTTCTATGAAATATCTTCCGAAGTTAGCGACACGTCGCCTTCATTGAAATACATAAGAATGAATAGAAATCAGTCGTGTCGCGGTGACATGTCACTTTCAGTTGCCGCCTGTAGTTTACTATGGAATTGTATCTTAAGGCGACGATAACCGACTTTTAATGATTTTATACTGAAGATCACGTCTAAACGAGTAGTGTGATTTGGAAAAAATACCTAAATGTTAAATTAGAACATTTTTTTAATAAGTTAATATAGGAATATTTTAGATTATATTTATATTACGTAGTGAAATTAATTTGTAAATTCATGTCTAACGCGGATAAAAAACTGAGAATCACGCAAAATCTATCAAGCGTATTTTTCTAAAACCTTCTCCATTTTAAAGATAATTTAATTATTGATCTTTTACTATACGTGTTTTATTAAAATACTTTTTTATGTAGGTATAGTAAATAAATAATGCGTCTAATTTGGGACACCGCTTCTTGATGGGCGAGTCCTATTACTAGCTGGACGTACAACGCGTTGCGCGAGCTCAGTACAGAACACGCAAACTAACCACTCAAGGTCACTGGCATATATATCTGCGTCTTAAGATATCTTTTCATCCACAGATAAAAAACGAGTAATCAGGCGTTCTAACTGTATCCAGATTTACGCGGTGCGATTTTATTGTCAAAGTCAAATCATTTATTTCAAATAGGCCCATGTATAGTATTTTTGAACGTCAAAATTTTCAAGATAATAAAATTGATTCTAGTCGCCCCTTCCAAAAGGTAGTTTTCGTATGGAGAAGAATGGGCAAGAAACTCCACCTGCCTGTGGCATACCATAACTTGTAGCAACAATTAAAGTTGCACCATCTAAACAGTATTAAGTTGATGAAAGTCATACAAACAAAACATACATACACAACCTTACGCCTGTATTCTCCGAAAGGGTAGGTAGAGGGGCATCAATAGACACCCACATTTCGCCAGATATGTTTAAGTCCCATGTAACAGGGGCTGAGCCTATTGTCATCAACTGCGCCCGAATCCAGACTCCAGGCTGCTACTGAGAAATTCCATATGGAAAACTCAATAACTCTTTGCCCGACCCAGGAATCAAATTCAAAATTCAAATTTAAAATATTTTATTTCACATAAACCCACAAGGGCACTTATGAAACGTCAGAAGCTAGGTGCACGGTTCCAATTGGTCGCTTCCTATGGAGAAGAGCCGGCAAGAAACTCCATGGTTACTCTTTTAAAAATAATTGGCTTTTACATAACAGTGTTACTAGTAGTGAATAATCCCGGGAAATCCTGGAACCGAAAGTATCGGGAAATCCCGGAAATTTTCGTCGTTTTAGGAATCGGGATTTTCAAAGCCAAATTTTCAAAATCGTACACATAGGACCTTATGCTCAGCAGTAATGTTTGCGACTAGAATACCAACTATATGACATATTTCTTCAATTCTATGTCCCAGGAAAATGGAACTTTAGTCGAGAGAACTTTAGAAATTCACGTCCATGTTTCTTCATGATAATTTTCCTCGCCGTATGTAATTATTAGACGCGCTGAATTAATAAAAGCTAAAACAAGTTCTTATTTTAATTAAAATGTTATGTGACTGTGCCTCAAATATGTAGCTGTTGAGCATCTGGCTACTTGGGAATTTTAATTTTCACATTAATAATATTTCTAAGAATAACAATAATTAGCGCCCAGACGAAAATAAAAATAATGAGTTTAAAAAAAATACACATTTAACATTGTTTTTTGTCAAACACAAACAAAACCAAAATAAAATAAATGAAAAAAAAAACCGGCCAAGTGCGAGTTGGATTTGCACATGAAGGGTTCCGTATCACCGTCCAATTTTATATTCTATAAAAAAAATACGTTTCTTGTATGGGGTGTCCTTTAATTTTTTTTATAAAATTGGGTTTATTATTTATTGTTATAGCGGAAAAAGAAATACACAATCACGTTCACTGCACTGTACCTATCTGCGTCATCATCATCATCATCAGCCTATAGATGTTCCCACTGCTGGGACACAGGCCTCCTCTCTGTGAGAGGGAGTGGGCTGTAATCCACCACGCGGGCCCAGTGCGGGTTGGTAGATGTCACATGTCTTCGAATTTTCGGTTCTAGGACATGCCGGTTTTCTCACGATGTTTTCCTTCACCGTTTTGAGAGCAGGGGTGATGAAATAATTTACACAAAGTAAAGCGCCTGTCTGGGTTCGAACCTATGACCTACAACTCGTAAGTCGCGGCCGTTACCACTGGGCCACCAGCTCACACTACCACTGTACCTGCGTACCTATGTTCATTAGATACAACCCGCTTACAGACAGACGGACGGACAGCGGAGGCTTAGTAATAGGGTTCCCCTTCGGGTACAGAACCTTAAAAACATAAAAACATTCATTTATAACATCCTTGAAAAATGCTTCCAAAAAAATGGGCATGTAATTAATTCTGCAAATAAAAAAAACCGCGTAAATCAAACTGCAGAAGTTCAAATTCATAGCTTATTATAATTTGTTCAACAATGTGTCCACCCTAAACCTACCAATATATAGATATATCTACTCGTAATTTCATTTATATCTATATCCTAACTAATATATAAATATATTTTTTATATTATAAATACGAAAGTGAGTTTGTTTATTTGTTTGTTTGTTACGCTTTCACGCTAAAACGGCTGAACAGATTTAGATGAAATTTGGCACATGGATAGACCGTGATCTGGATTAGGATATACAATACTTTTTTTCCCGATATTCCCACGGGATCGAGACTTATGCGGGTAAAACCGCGGGGCGTAGCTAGTATATTAATATTATAAATGCGAATATGAGTTTATTTGTTTGTTACACTTTCAAGCTAAAACGGCTGAACGGATTTGAATACAATTTGGCACATGGGTAGACCATGTCTTGGAAAAGAACATAGGCTACTATTTATATTGGATTGCAGAAGAAATCGCGGCAATAGCTAGTCTATAATAAATAAAAGAGTAACGAAGTCAAACCTTACACCGAATATTTTGAAAAAAAGTAATTGCTACGAGATGTGTGGGTACGAGTCTGATACCGAAAATACAGTTTTTGGAATTTTGGTCAGTTTGTCTGTTTGTCTGGATATATCTATGTTCCAGATTGGCGCAAAAACGGCTGAACGGATTTGGCGCACAGAAAATTAATCAATACAGGGTACTTCTATCCTGGTAGTAGGTCCCCGTGGGATATTTTCCGACATCTACACGGGTGAAGCCGCGTAAAAGCTAAATATATATGTTGTTAGTATCTTGACGATATGAAACGTTATCAATTATTATTTATTTATTTAACAGTTTATGTACACACATATAAACAGACAAGAAGAAAGGAACAGAAAAATACGTACAAAGGTGATGCTTATTTCTAAAGAAATCTCTTCCAGCATACCTGCGACAGGAAAGTAGTTAAAGAGATGTAGACAACGTGTGTAAGAGTAGAAGAGAAAACCGATACATAAAATAAAAACACTTAACTGTTCACTAATTTAAATATAAACAATATGAGAATATACTTAAATAAACTTCTGAATTATACTTATTTAAACTTCTTCTATTATTATCATCTAGTATTGATCTAGTGGAGTTCTCATTAAAGTCACCGTTGGGTACATGGTACGAAGTTGAACTTCTGGTTATGGTTGCTGGGTATAAAAGTTATATTACTAAATTATCGATTTCGCATTGTTATCAATATTTATATGTAGATTGACTAGACAAACACCATTAATCTCATTTAATTCATGTCAAATTGTAATAAATAGTTGGGGCATAATTTACTTTTAAAGCAAATTAATGTTTCATTTATTCAAATGTGAACGAGGTTTTCGAGACAAAATAAAATGAATGAATTGTTTTAGGTGTTTAATAATAATTGTTTTGTTGTTAACATTTAATCTACGTAGGCATAGGTATGTATGTGACAGAAACACATTAAACTGTAAAACTGATAAATAAATAAAATATTTTTTTAAGCTATTGCATAGATAGTTTTTATCGCGGGCTTTGAGCGTGGCGACCGAATCAAGAAATTCCGAAACGTAACGAAAATAAAACCTAACACCCCCCACTCCGCCTACCATGTAATGACGGTTCCCATGACACGTGATGTTGTCATGTGTTGTCATGGGAACGTAATTTTTGTTTTATGTCATCACGTCATCATCCCAAGTGTAGCGTTGACAAATAGGAAGTATGGAGGTTACAAATGCTATGCAATAGCTTTACCGCGGCAGTCCCCGAGTGCCACACGTTTTTTTTTTATTATTCTCCCCCCAAGCCCAAAGGCCTCTTCTCATACAAAGAAGGCACGAGCATTGATCACCACTCTTACTCAAGACGGGTTGGCGATTTCTGACTTATATTAAATATAAGTCCAGGTTTCCTCACGATGTTTTCATTCACCTATGTCAGTAATCTCCAAAATAAACTCGCAACGTTTACATATGAATTGAAAATGTCACATTGGTACTTGCCCGGATATAAAACCCACAACCTCGTACATGAGAGGCGAGGCCTTATGAGTATATAACACCTCAAATTGCTAACACGATTTCATAAAAAATTCAATATAGAACAAAAATCCAAAGTTACCTCCAAACCGAACATTAAACCGCTGGTATTCAAAAAATACTTCAAATTAGATCATGAAACTTTGCATAATAACTGAACTAACTAAATATAAAGCAGAAACTGTGTTTTTTTATATACTACTATTATTTTTGCCGTAAAAAGATATTACCTAAACTATTGGCGCCTTCACTCAGTCCGCGAGCAGTATCTTGCGAGCGAGATGAGGTGTGAATTTGAGCTGACTCTTAATCACTGGGCCATCACGACATTAAAAAACACAAAATAAACACAATACCTACAGCTAAATAATCCCTACGAAATCAAAACTGATAGTTTGCGCTGACCTCTATGTGTGACAATTCCCTCCAATTATTTCGCGCGCCCGCCGCCATATTGTCCGCCATATTGGACGTTGTTATCGGCGATTATTATCTTTTACGATTACTGCTATCCCGGACGAAGCCCGAATCAATTTTAATATGGGTTATATTTGCGACCAAAATCGACAATTTAAATGCATTCGGTTTCAAAAATCTGTACTGAACTGTTTGCATGTTCAGTGTTTAAAAAACGCAGCCATTTTGCTTGATTAAAATTTCTACATTATTCTGTTATTGTTTGAAATTGGAATTTCGTGCAATTTAATTTTTTTATTCTCCTGGTTGTTGTGATTTTATGGTTTTATGCCGAAACGTTAATAAAAATGGATATTTTATTAAATTTTTACAATACCCACAGGTTTGCATTCATGTTTTAATGCAAACGATTGCTATTTCAGTTTTCCTGATTCAATATTATTGCTTTAAATGGAACCAATAAATACACTTAATCGAGCTCAGGTATTTCTTTACGTTAGTATCTACAGTAGGTTCAAAAAATTACAGTATTTTTTTTTGTTTTGTTAAATGAGTTATTTTGGTTTATTGTGGGTAATATTATACCAATATAAAATATGGCTCAATAAGAATAACCATTACCTAACACTACAATAAACTGTCATACTTATGTAACATGATATGTTCTTTGCTTATTTGCGACCTATGAACGGTTATTGGGGATTAATACCTTAACTGCGTAAAACACGATCAATCACAATATTTAATTTTGACAGTTCAACAACATTCATTGCGTTGTCGAGCAGACAGATTATTTGAACATATGCAGCAATGGATTAGCAATATCCTTCAAAATGATTCAGGTTGTGATTGATCGTGTATTACGCAATTAGGGTGCAGAATGGTGAAACGAAGTGTAACACAAATTAGCCGTCCTAATTTATGCAATGCAACTTGGAATGTAACACAACATCCAGGCGAAATTGTTGCAACGTGTGTTACTGTATTTCTATTTTCTTAATGTCCCTCGGCAAACTTCGTGTTTCGTCAGTTGTCAGATTTCTATCAGTTGCCCTTTGCACTTGGTGAAGACCGGACGCTCTCAATCGACTTGGAAGTATATAGAGTTGTTAATACTCTTTTAACTTCAGCATCAGCCTATAATGTTCCCACTGCTGCGACACAGGCCTCCTTTCTGTGAGAGGGAGTGGACCGTAATCCACCACGCGTGCCCAGTGCGGGTTGGTAGATGTCACAAGTCTTCGAATTTTTGGTTCTCTTTTAACTTACTGTAATTTATTTAAAAAATGGGAGGAAAGTCGCTAAAGTTGCAGGCATGACAGATAGGAAAATAGTTTTATAGCTCTATATAGTTCACACGGAAATCAAAACAAAACAACAATAAAGTACTTAGTCCTGAATTCAAATTATTATACACGATAAATCTAGTAATTGATAGACATGGAAATTAGCATTCGTTTGTATTCGGAAATCCGATGATACCCGAGGGAAATTAAGAAAATAGAAATACTGCACATATCTTGTTGCGTTTCATCAATCTGTACCCAGCATTAGTACTGAGCATAGAAATAAATATCTATGGTACTGAGAAAGTCGCAGGCCTCCTTTATGAACCGAATACATAAATCTAACAATGTAATATTGAGGGCTTCAAACGAGGTTAATTATTTCTTCGCATATGACAATTATCACTCCAGCTAAAATAATATTTATCTATTGCTTTGTTGCATTATTGATTGTTTTGTAATAATGTTGTAATAATTTATAATTAATTAATCGAATGAATTTGAATTTATCTCTGTCGTGAATTTTTTAAGGGTGTATTCCTGAATTATAAATTATTTGAATTTGAATTACAACTTAGGTACATGAAGCAAATAACTTTTTTATAGTCAAAGTCAAAGAATGTTTCTAAATAATGACTTACATTTTATTGGAATTTTCATACTTTTGGCTGAGTCACGTGTAATAAAAATGTTCTCCCACAACTTGCCCCCACATTTTATCTGTGAACCAGTACATTTAATATTTTATTTCCACGCCATATAAAATCATAACCAGAAGCGATCCATCATTGGCTGGCAACATGCATCGGCGCGTGCTTCAAACTGGCTCCCATGCGACCTATAAAATATAACTTATGTTTATAAAAATAACCGGGTAATTGGTTAACCAGGTTTTATTTTAGAGTTGTACTGGAACCGTAAGGTATTATTTTCAAATCAGCCTTGCAAATATCTACTACTGAAATATTTATTTTAATTTTTTTTTAACTAAAAAGGTTAAATGTCTGACTGCAACTAGTCTTACCAAGAGGTATCATGTTATCCAGTAACTGGGTTCTGGAGGTCAGAGATACTAGTCGTTTTATGTAAGATACTGGTGTTCAGTTGCATCCGGTTAGACTGGAGGCTGACCCTAATATAGTTGGGAAAAGCTAGGTGGTAGGAATTATAATGAACATTCTTGCGAAACGGTGCCTCGGAATGCAAGAGCATCTTCCATAGCTGTCACAACTTGTGTACACTAACAAGACCGCGTCTGTTTTCGTGAGTCCAGGGAGTACACAAAGGACAAACTGACTATGTCAGTCTTTTCATCTCTTGACTGACGATAAAATTATAAATGCCATTTTAGGTTTTTCAAAAAATTTGTATTTGTGAATCAACAAGACTTATAAGCAGTTCTCAAAAACTTGTTTTTTTTTTTTAAGTGAGTCAATCAATCTATTTAGCTTTTTCCCAACTATGTTGGGGTAGGCTTCCAGTCTAACCGGATGCAGTTGAATACTGTATTTTACATGGAGCGACTGCCTATCTGACCTTCACAACTCAGTAACTGGGTAATACGATACCCCTTGGTAAGACTGGTTGTCAAGCTTTCAGGCTTCTGACGACCCGTAACGACTGTCAAAGATCCACGAATGACAGCCGGGACCAACGGCTTAGCGTGCTTTCCGAGACACGGAGGAGTCTCGGTATGTTAAGTTGGTTACCCATCCACAGACCAACCCCAGCAAGCGTAGCTTAACCTGATGGATCGAACCGTGCGGCTGTTATTACTTAGTCACGAGCTCCTCAGGATTTTTTTTAAAGTGAGTAAAGACTAATAAAGACTACAGCTGCAGTCATCCAAAACCAATCTCACTGTTTCCAATGAAGCGATATCTTATTTCCGAACCATATAAAGTCATTACCAGCTGCAATCCGTCATTGCCACGCACCGACTCCTGCGCACGTCGCGCTGTCACAGTAAACTACCCTAATTTATTGAAGCTACTCGTCATTCTTTTGTTTATTTTTCTTTTCTTGGCGTTTGAATTGGAACAAATTTTTAATGGTGGTAGCTGTACAAAGGGAAAGAGGGGAAGGGGGAGGGGTTGGAGCTGGATTTAGATGTGGCATGTTAATGTATCGGGAGTGTAATTAGAGAAGTAGGAATTTCGATTTGTTTTCGGCCGTAGGTACTTTTACGAGCAAGTGTATTTTTAAAATGCACCTTTTAGAATTGCTCCTCTCTTGGTGGTATTATAAACATGGGTGTATTTATAAAAACATAAATCTCGTACGTGACGTATACACTTACCTTAGCAAAGGTTACCAATTACTCGATGAAAGCGTTCGTACAAACATTTAAACCAGAAAAAATGGGTATTAAAAAACAAATAAAAAAAACGAAATAGTGTTTTAGTGTTTTAATCGTGTATTTTTGTAAAGTAGTCCACGCAAAAAAAAAAATCTCCGATCGAAGTTGTAGAAAGAGATTTTATACAATTAATTGATGTCGTAAAGACTCTCAGATTCTTCAGTTGCCACAGGCGATAGCTGCTTTTCATTACACAATTAAATATAAAGACTGTTCTAAATAAGGTGAAAATATCAGACGTGTGTATTCGTGCGACATGTCTTACGGTCGCCGTGACAAACGACGGCTGTGAGGAAATTGCTAAAGTTTTCAGTTTGCTCGTCAACACGCTAGAGGCGCGTTGTGACAACGCGCGGCGATGAAGGTGTTTTATGGGATTATATTGTTGTTGAGAGATATTTAGGGTTGGATGAAAAAAGTATTCGATTTAAAACGCGTGCTTGATGTGGCAAAAATTATGAATTTCCATACATATTTTATTTTCATCATCTATAACCCTTTTTGGAGAGAAGTTTCAAAAATCCTTAGTGCTCCTTTCGTTCTTAAAGGAACTGTCGTGCAAAATTGCATGCTTCTAGACCCAGCGGTTATAGTAATTCACTGAAATAAAAATAAATAACGATATTTTTAATTGTACATTTTTCACTCGCGAATTTATCAATTTTGAGAAAATTTCAAAATTGCATGGTTACCTACGAGGTGTATGCCATCCAAATGTTTAGAGAGAAGAGCGAAGTCGATGTCCTGAAGTTGTGTGCTGAGGTATTATGATTAATTATAAGTAGCAGTAGGTAAGTATATTCTGTTTGCTCCAATATATATAGTCCTCTTCACCGTATCCGGCGACAGCGACCCAGACCAATTTTCTTTTCTTTCGTGAGCTCTCTGATGACTAGCAAAACCAAATTTGGTCTTGAAAACCCGGTCACACCGTGTACAGAAGAGCTGATCAGCATCATTGTATGTGTACGTATAGGAAGGCTTTGGGCGACTTTTGCGTATTTGGCGCTTCTTGTCTAGGTCTTCAAGACGACTTGTTTCAAAGCATTCAGTTGCTTTGTGAATTGAGGTGCACCACCTTTCTCGGTTTCGAGTAAACTCCTGCCAGCAATCAACGGGTATGCCGCAGGTCTTAAGGTGACGTTTAAGGACGTCTTTGTAGCGCAGGTATCACCTGCCCTGTGCAGGTTTTCCTTGGGCGAGCTCTGAGTTCTGAGTATAAAGTGGTTTTAGGTAGTCTACTCGTATCCATGTGCTGTATATGACCACACCATCTCAGTTGGATCTTTATCAAAATCGCCTTCATGTCCATCATTCCAGTGCACCTAAGCACCTCCGAGTTGGGAACACGATCCTGCCATTTTATGCGCAGGATAGACCGAAGACTCCGTAAGTGGAAAGTGTCAAGCCTTTTAATATCACCTCTATAGAGACACCAGGTTTCTGCGGCGTAGGTGGAACTAAGGCTTTATAAATGCATATCTTAGTTTGCAGTTTCAGGTCGTGAGAGGTCCACACACGTTCAGTAAGTTTTCCAAAGGTGGCGGCTGCTTTAGCAATCCGTGTTGGAATTTCAGATGCCAGCCTATTGTTGTTGCAGACTTGACTTCCAAGATATTTGAAGTGTGATACCTGTTCCAGTAGCTCAGAATGCAGGTTAACAGTTGAGCTGTCAGCGTCGCATCCCTTTAGTGGCTGTTTCAGGATTTGGGTCTTTTTCACGCTAATTACTAGCCCAAATCTGCAACAGGAGGCTTAAAGATCATTAAAATAGTCTTGGAGTGTTTCCATACAGTCAGCCAACAGGCACACATCATTGGCATTGAGTGTATCAAGTACGAGAACCTTCGACGTTTTAGTCCTGGCTCTGAATCGTGATATATCGAAGACACTTTTATCAGTACGGACTTTAAGTTCAATCTGTCCAACACTATGCTTTAGTGCATTAATCCGCACGGTTTTTTCGCCACGTTCAAAGGTCACACAGAAATAAACACGCGATAATCGCAGCGACGTTGCGAAGATACGGGCTATTTTACTTTGCGTCCAGAGTTTTTGGATCGCGACGCTGATACGAAACGAAGGTAGGGTATGGACAAAAGAACATTATTATCTGGATGCAGCTTTACATAAAAGCATCTGTAACAATAATGACAAAAGCATTACATCCAACGAAAACAATAAACCATAATCTCTTAATTTACCTGCAATTTTTAATTCCGTACCCACAATCTCAAATCAACGTAAGAAAGCTCTTACAAACAACGAAGGTAAATGTGAATGTTGGAATGGAACAACTTCAAACATGTACCTACCGTGTTTGAAATGGAGACTGTGTCAATTATGTGACAATTTAATTTTCATTTCGGAGACGGCATCAACTGTCGCTAAGATGAAATAGTAGGCAAAGAGTGAGGCGCAGACGGGATATTGAATAAGAATAAGAAAATGTGGAAAATTTAAACAGGTATGTGACAGACTAACAAAATACTAAGTTTGGTAAATGCTTTTAACTTTTTCATTATTGATCGAGTGTGGCGTGGTTGAGGATGTTTACCATGTGTTGGCCGAATGCGCCCGGAACGAGGTTGAGAGGGTCAGCTTAAGGCTCAAATATGATGTGGATCTGCGGGAAATGGGCATGTGTAATTTGATTCTGGCCCGTCCTCTGTCAGAAGAGGCTAAGTCAATGTATAATTTAGTTAAATTAGCCATTAAGCGTAGATAAGTCAATCTTTGTGAGGCCTATGAGGGTGGCATGATCATGTTTGATCAAACCTTCTCTCTTCTCAAAAATAAAGAATAAAAAAAAATTGATCGATTTCTCGACTTTCCAGTGCGACAAGCCAATGAGGTAGGTGGTCATACTTAATTTTGAATGGTAGAAAAAAAATTGTCTTACCGCTCAAGCCCCGGTGTCAAACAATGTTTACTTAGAGGTTAAAAGAGGCTTTTATCATAAAAGCAAAGATTTTTTATTAAAAAAAAACCCACCAAGTGCGTGTCGGACTACGCACAGTAGTTCCATAGTTGGGATGAATTTATTCCAAATAAAACTTAACGTTGTAGTTGAAATACATGTTTTCCCATACATTCCAACTGCAAACATAAGTTTGTACGCACAATATTGATAGATTTACCATGTTATTTTAAGACCATAGACTTCTTAAAGGTTTTTCTGTAATCCATGAGTGAAAAGCCATTCTCAGTATTTTTTTCAAAATTTTAGGCTTATTAGTTTCGGAGATAAGGGCGGAATGGTCAATTTTCATCTATTTTCTTAAATATCTTTAAATAAATTTATTTTAAAATGATAAAAAAAAATTGAGATCCTCGTAACAAGTCCTTTCATTTGATATGTCACACGATACAGTTTGAAAATCATTTTTAAAATTTTCTTATTTGCCCCCCAAAAGTGACCCCCATATTCAAAATTCATTTATTTTCGTTACACATCCGTGTTTGGGTCACAGAAATACATATGTGTACCAAATCTCAACTTAATCGGTCCATTGGATTCGGTGCAAATTGGCTGTGACAGACGGACAGACAGACATACACACGAGTGATCCTATTATAAGGGTTCCGTTTTTTTCCTTTTGAGGTACGGAACCCTAAAAAGTATAAATAATTAACCTAACAATTGTAATTATTCAAGAAACCAATGACATGGAGAAAACATGGCAATACCACCGGGCTTTGAAGTCGTAATTTATTTTTGGATTTAACAAAAATACATGTAGGCATTGTAATTCACCACCTAAAGTTTCATAAAAAGTTATGCACCTTTGTCCAGTCGTTTGAGGGCAATTTTCATTGAATTTTGATGGACTTAAACCATCATATACTCTCAGGTTCAGACCCCTTTTTGCTAGAATTGAGCAGCCACGGATAGCAAGTCAGTAATATAGACAAAAACTTAACTTTTTGTACCTAGTCTGAAGTGAGAACGGATCATAAAGTATAAACTACCGAGAGAATAGGTTATCTACTTTATATATAGTTTGTTTCTATTGAACTTAATGTGCCCGCAGTGCTGTCGTATCGAACTTTTTTGTGTTGAAAAGTTGGATAACTTGATTTTTTTCTTGTTGAATTGTTACTCATGAGACATATTTATTTTACTTGCAGCTTTGCCATTTGGGGTTCGTGGCTAAATGCTAAAAGACGAACGGTTTTATTGAAGGTTAAGCTACGCTTGCCGCAGTCGATTCATGGATGGGTGACCCATTCCATATCGAGATTCCTCCATGCCTCAGAAAGCATGTTAAGCGGTTGGTCCGGGCTGTCATTTGTAGATCTATGACAGTCGTTATTGGTAGTCAGACGTCCAAAATTCTAAGTAGAATAAAAAGAAAGAAAGAGTAAAAAGAAAGAGTAAAAAGTTACTGGGTAACACGATACTCCTTGGTAAGACTGGTTGTCTTACCAAGGAGTATCGTGTTACCCAGTAACTGGAGGACCGATAGGCTGTCGCATCGGTATTCAGTTGCATCCAGTTAGACTAGAAGCCGACCCCACAAAGTTGGGAAAAGGCTAGGCAGATTGTTGATTGATTGAATGTTTGCCAATACATAAATGGTTAGTAGATAGTCCATTGTTAATTAAAACTCAAAGCATTTATTTCAAATAAACGAATTACAGGTACTCATGAATTATCAAGGGGTCGATCAATCAGAAAGATGAAGCTAGTTGCCCATTCCAAAGCGTAGTAGGTACCTATGGAGAAGAACGGGCAAGTCACTCTTAATTAAGTACTTAATTTTCTTCTTTTTGTATTTTAATTAGAAAAAAAGCTTGTCTTTTATTTTAGGTTTATCACGCAAACCATTATAAAATTCCCAGAGTACCTATAGTATTTTAATGGTCAATATCTAAAAAAAACATTTTTTTTTTCAACCACTAAGCAAAAATTACAAGCGCATAAATTCACAAAATTACAAGCGCATAAATCCACAAAATTACAAGCGCATAATTCACAAAATTTTCTCACCTACCGCCAAAGATACGATTACAATATCATCGTCGCATCTGCGTCTTTACGACATCATCTCATCAACATAAACTTGCCGTACAATCGCTGTATATATATGTATGAGACACATTTGTCTCACAGACAAAGTGTATTCACGGCCTAAGGTATGCCGTAGCTTAAGAGACAGCAAACAGGCAACTTTGAACTGTAATGATACAAGTTAAGGTTAAGTTTGGAAAGTAGAGGGACTAGAATCGTCATGTTAATAAAATCCGAACTTGTAGTAGACAAAGCATTAATTAAGGAATGAGATTTAGAGTGTAACGTGAGAGATTTTTAGTGGGTTTTAACCTATTTCTAAATTCAGGGCGGTTGCTATGGACAATGATAATCATTCTGTCGAGGGGACGTCGCAAAAAGATACTTCTATCTACGAATAGAAGACAAAGTAAAGCATCGGCCAAAACTGAGCGACCACAACGCGGGAGGCGGGAAGCGAAGCGGGAGCGTCTACCGCGCGGCAGACGCTGCTCGTGTTATTATATGGCGCCTTGCACACCTACGCGACCATAACGCGGGAACACTCCGTCGGCAAATCGGGAGTGAGCGGGATGCACGCGGCTTGTGGTCAGAGGTGTGTACAGATCGTTACATTATTACGGACGTCTCATTATTTCAACTGCACGATGACAGACGATAATAATATAGAGATATTTATCGAAAAAGTAAGACAGCATACTCTTCTATATGATCTGAAAAATCCTGGATATAAAATATACGTAATAAGGATAAAATATGGGACTCAATCGGCCAGACTCTGATGAGACGGCCAGAGTCAGACTGATGTTAAATATGAGACTGACATAACACAACAATTTAGGTGCTACACTAAGCCATAGACGTGCGGCTGTGACTATTCACCAAACAAAATGAAGTTCGCTGTTTGCGCTGTAGTCGCGCAGGTATGCACGATAATTCCCGCGTTAGGTTTGGCCGAAGCTTAACATTTCCGTGTAACCGACTTCAAAGAAAGGAGAAGGTTCTCAATTCGACCCGTATATTTTTTTATTTTCATATTCCACGTCGAGAAATCTTTCTAAGATCTCTCATTTTATCTTTCGTTACTTCCATTTCTACGCGTGCTGGTAATATCCCTAAAAAACTATAGCCGCGGACAAGAATCAGACGGGCAATTCCGGTATTTTTAAAAACGTAAGCATTCTAATATCAGTCGATCGAGATCAAGTACTTCGACGCCTACGTGTCTTTAGTTAGTTAATTAGTCATTTAATTTAGTACCTAGTGTTAAATATTGGCCTGACCAAGATTATGTCTGGACTTGAAAAGAGACTACGACCTCTGAGTTTGTTTCGGCCTTTCTTCTCAGAGTGGTCAGATAGGAAACGCCGAACTCTTCTAGCTTATTTTTAATATTTTTTTTATATATCGTGTAAAAATGATTCCGATATCCTATTTACAGAATAAATAATGTCATTTCATTTTATTCTGTAAAAATAAGGCCAACAAGAAAAAAACAGTCTCAATCTGTCAAAAATACCTGTAATGTACCTACCTAAATGTTTTCCAATGCACTTTAGACATTGGCAGAATAGTCGACATGGGCTTTACTTGCCAGAATAGATATATAATAGATAGACAATAGATAGATAATAGACAGATAATAGATAGATAATAGACAGATAGTAGACTTATAATAGAATAGACAAGTTTTTGACATTGATTGTTGCCGAGATGAGACTGCGACTAGATTTTGAACGTTTATAATTACGGCAATTGACCTTCAGATACAGTCACCAACACCATACTAGGAAGTGGTGAAGGGCAGGCGTTTTGAAGGATGTCTTTTTTTATAATTTTGAAGTTCAAAAAGAGCCTAATTCTGGAATTTGGAGAAATCAAAAGGAGGTTATTAGGATCATAGCAAGAATGTCTATAATTTCTGCTTACATTCATGCGAGACTGTGATTCGTTGTGAACTGAAGTTTCACCTAACCGTGGACCACGGCAAGCGCAGTTTAACCGATCGATCGAGCCCCTGAATATATTTTTAGCCGGCTGCTGTAAATAAGCCATTTTATTGTTACCGAAACAATATTCTCCTGTGGTTTCAATAAAATAACTTAATACATCAATGTCACGGCAACTTGGTCTGTTTTGATTGATTGTGGGGGACTGTTTACCCCAAAGCCCCCGAATACGTTGTTGCAAGTTTTAACAAACAACTGTTTGCCAAAAAAGTCGGGGGTAACTTGTTTCTTTTTTATTGTTATATTTGGGGGTAACGCCCTTCTATTGGAATTTTCGGGAGTAATTTTCTCTGATATTATAATAAGCATAATTAGCCTATAATGTTCCCACCGCTGGGACTCAGGCCTCTTCTCTTCGAGAGGGAGTGGGTTGTAATCTATCACTACACATTATAACCAGGTCGTAGGTTTATTAATTAACCTTTGGGCAAAACCAGAAAAAAAATATCTTGGATGTCCCAAACCCTGAGGTTTTTGAAGGGGTCTGTAAAACTCTTGCTGACTTAACCACACTTCGTCCACCTGAACCCTTCAGTGAAGCTATGTGAAGATGCTTTCACGTTGCAGTGGAACAAACTTCTACTCCTCCTTCTCGTATCAGCAATCTATTTCTGTCAGTAAAAAACATATTTGCTTTAAGAGTGGCGTCCGTAACTTCTTAGAATGTGCAGGGATCAGAGCTTAGCAGATTTTGGCAAGCAGGACATGATGTCCGTGAACCGTATGAATCAGTGCCGCATTTGCCACAATTACAGGCTTAAATATGTAAAAAAAATACTCAATGAAAAATCCCACTAATGACCTGTATATTTTCGAAGTTAACGTTCTTTTAACTTCCCCACAAAATAACCTAAGTGCCCTGTAAGGCCACGTGTACATACTTAGCCCAACTTTGTTGCCGTAACGCATACTTTGCGTTCGTTCCCAAAGTTTTTGACGGCGTACGAACTTTGGGATATACCTAATGAAAGTTTATTTTTGCCAACTGAACGAAATTGTGCTTCGGGAAGTTTTGAATATTATTAGGTTTTATTACGGGCTGATGTTGGGGGAGTTAAGTGTGTGCGTAGACCGTTTGAAATGAATTACAAAAACAATGTTTTTCTAGTTCTGTTTTTGTAATGGCAGTTTTGTACCTAGACCTAACCACAATAATGCGAAATCGCATTATTTCAAGACTGGTTTTTAAAACGATGGTTACTAATCTCAAATAATTCAGGACGTTTGTTTGTTATCTTCATCGTCATCATCAGCCTACAGCAGTCCATTGTTGGACATAGGCCTCTCCAATTGCACGCCATTCAGCTCGATTATCGGCAACTCTCATCCATCTCACCCACGAAGATTGTCGCTCCATCTAGCCTGAGAGTCCTACCTTACATTTGCTTCGCCGCGGTCTTCACTCAAGAACACGCTTATCCCAACGGTCATCGGTTTGTTAATACTTATTACGAAAGATATTCGTCAATTTCGCAAATTCTTGACTACTGATACAAGTACTAGATTAGTTTGTAACGTTTTTATTAAACTATTTTTAACGGTTTATCAGCTAGTTAATTGATTTGGGGGTGACCTTGAGAAATTCCAATATAAAAAAATAAAAACTACGTCCATTGTATTTTTTGTGGTTTATCAGCAGTATTTTAATTTTTAGTGACCTCTAAAACAGCTCGCAAAAATGATTTTGGGCGTGCCAAGTTTTGGAATTAAAATATCATGACCATTTACCGTTCAAGGGGTCCAAGGACCAAACTGTTGTTCAAGTAACTGATAACCTAAACACCCGTCAGGCGATCCCATCCCTTTTAACTTAATTATCTCTTTATCTTTATGTTAATTAGTAACGGGTTAAGTGTTAACTCGACCTTGTTTGACCATGGGCAGTTAATTCTTAGGGCCGTTTAATGGTACTAAATGGTTTGATGTTTGTATTAAATGTCTGAATACCTACAATGTTTAAATTGATTTTTCACTTGTATTTGATTTTTGGTAGGTTCTTTGATTTTTTACTGTCAGAATCATAATAGAAAAGCATAAAAAAGACAACTGCGACACTTTAATTCTTACTTTGAATAGGCACTGAAACCATTCATGACTATTTGCGTAAAACGTAATTATTATTTTTTCAGCTTTCTTAATAAAAATAAGCTGACGCCTACAAAGTAAAGCTGTGTAATTATTTCATAAAATATTTTCATAATAATGTACACACTTTCATATAATGTACGCTTCTGAAATTAAGCGACACCTAAACTGCCATTCTTATTTATTTGTCGGAGACGGGTATGTGACTTTCGTTATTATCAGCGATATTTTAACTACTGTGGGCGTAGTGTGGGTAGTGTTGGTTAATGCGCAATAGAAAAACAGTTTGTAGTTCAGATCACATTATAATTTACTATCAAATTAATCACACTAGCTAAATTATGCACACACTGGGTGCGACGGCGTTTATTAAAATCACCAATTAACAAAATGATCACAAATAACAACTAACACAATAACTGAGCACCACGAATCGAGAACAGTTCCGTGACGTCTTGACTCCGATGCGACCAGAGGCTCAATGCCCTCCTCGCCGTGGTCTTCAAACATCACGACTCTGTAGAAGCGCGCCTTTTTTGGTGTAGGTAGATCACTCTTGATGTCGCCAGAGGCGCGCTTGCGATTGGTTTCGTGTCCGTACTAGTGACCGGATCCGACATATTCATAAAAAAATAAATCAAATTTATTTAAGTATTTATATCAATCAATCAAATAATTTTATTTTCAAATCATACAATCCAATTTGTTAGTAATTACATACACATCTTAAACACTAGTGTTAGTACATAATATTTGGCAAAATGTCAAAATCACTAATAAGACAACCAAATATGCAATCATTAATTACACATTATTTCAAGGCACGATTTGAACTATAAATTTAAATTAAAGCTTATCCCTTTAAATATATACTTAAAAAAACTTACCTATTACACAAATAGTCATAGATGGTTTTAGTGCCTATAAAAAGCAAGAATAAAATTGACGATGTTTTATTTTATTTTTAATCAAATGTAACGCTATAATTCTGATAACGTTAACATTTCGTTTGATAGGTCGTTTTGTAAACTTTTTCCTACAAAAAATTACTACCAGAACAACGTTTTACTCAGTTCACTCCTTGCTCATTCTTTATCGAATATTCTCCACTAACCGGACCAAAACAACTAAAAATACCCAGCTTAAAATGAAGACATTTTATACCCTTCAGTACCTAGGTATTTTGACGTCACAGCCCGCTTCATCTGAAAACAAAAGAGTGCTAGGACATCGTCGCCTGCAAGCGAAGCGACGGGTTCGAACGAATACGGGTGAATGCACTAGTCTTATTTCCAATGCATTCGTTTTCTACGACTCAAATGGTGTGAGCTTTTCCAGATTTTCAGCATGTGTGAATTTGGAGCGACGCTATCGCGAAAAAATCAGCTGCTCCATATATTCGAAAGTGATTTTGTTTGTTTGTTACGCTGTCACGCTGAAACGGCTGAACAGATTTGGATGAAATTTGCTATATTTCAATATTGGTCCCACAGTAAAAGTTGTGCATTTTCATGAGTACTTCACTCCCTTTAAGTGTGTCCCTCGATTAACCTAATACCTTGTTTAAACAATGATGTGTGAATAGTATAATAAAACTACATATTTACAGTATTTCAGGGATAAGGAAGTAATATGAAACACCAAGATATTTGTCAGTCATTTATATTTCATCACATCTCCTATTCCCCACATAATATCACAATTCATTTCACCATCAAATCAGTATTCTTATATTTACCATAAAACTAATAGGTTACCTTAATTTACAGTAGATCTCCAACCAATTCTATGCCAATCTGTATTTTTACCGACACCGCCACTAAGCACGTCCTACCGTCACGAGCGCCCAACCCAGAAGGACACATCGAATCTTTCGGTGCTGCCAGTATAATAAATTGAAACCTAACAATAGTAAGAGCAAAATCTCAAAAAAAAAAACATCACGCTTGTATTTAATTCCTCGAAGGGTTAAGCAGAGGTACACCCACATTTCACCAGGTGAGTTTAAGTCCCATGTAACTAGGGGCGAGCACGTGCCATCAACTGGGCACAAATCCAGACTCCGCGCGGACTGAGAAAATCCAAATGGAAACATTCAATAGGTATTTCTTTCTGCTTTTGTTTTAATTTTACCTTGTTTTTTTGTTTGATTTTTTATTAATGTTTTAAGGTGAAGGTGTTTAGTTTAATTTTGTAATTCCCTGTGCGAGTCTCAATAAATACTTTTTCTTTCATTCATTCATTCTTTAATTAAACTATTTATGTTGGTGCTCGACGTCCCGCTGAGCAACAGAGAGCGCGCGAAGTAGAGTTCGCGATAACGCGACAATGTCGCCCCAGCATTACAGGCACTTTTGAATTGTCAATTTCTAAGCTGGACCCGAGAATCGAACCCAGGACCTCATGCTCAGCAGTATTGCTTGCAAATACAAGATCAACAAGATAGTCTAACCTCAAAGGTACTGTAAGATAATTAACACCAAATGCTAGGAATCAAACATCATTGATTAAATGTTCAGTACCTACATCAAAATGTTCACTTCGAAAAAAATGACATTACATTGAACGCTAAATATCGAACATTAATTGGAAATTCTGGAACAAGTCGAACATTTAGGACTAGTATTGTATTTATTTTATTTTTGATTTGTTATTTCACTATATGCTGCACCGGTTGACGTCATCACGTCAGCGCCGGCTATCGCTGAAAACCAGCGCTGGGGCTCTGTCTCGCACGGGGTCGCAGCATTATGCTGAGCGATGGCCGTTTTTCGTGGATGTGACGCATGTTTTCCCCCAATTTGTTTTTTACGTGTATTTTTTTATCTTTCTTTGCGTCATGTTTACCGCAAATAAACGATTTTTTTTTTCTTTTCTTCTAGTCGAATTATTTAACTTAATCATTAACCCGATTCTGACTATTAAATATGAGTTGTGACCGCCGTTTATTTTAAAAGAAACCTGTTTCATTATAAATTACTTCGATTTCGCTTACCGTACTTTCTGAATTTCTGAATTTTTTGCTTATTGCTTATCTCCTAAGCGTGATTTTTAAATAGTCTATAACTTTTCTCAACAATTGGGCATCAAATGCTAAAATAATTTTTTCAAATCCGACTGGTAGTTCTAAAGATTAGCGCGATCAAACCAAAAAAACCGGCTAAGTGCCAAAACTACAAGTTAACAATTTTCGGACTTTTTCCTTTATGTACTGTGAGACCTTGCTTCCTGCCAAATTTCATGATTCTAGATCAACGGGAAGTAGTACCCTTTAGGTTTTGATTTATTTGCGAGTATCAAAATATGTCGCATAAACAGCCAAATTTTTTAATTGCGTTGTCTTAGAAGCTTGGTTTTTTTAGAGCTCCAAGGGACCATAACCTATGTATTTGGTATTAATTTCAACTTGATATCTCCATGCGTTCCTGAGAAAAAGACTCTTGACAGACTGAAGGACGGACAACGAAGTGATCCTTTATGGGTTCCGTTTTTTCCTTTTGTGGTACGGAACCCTAAAAACAAGATCTTCAGATTTATTATACAAATATTAGTATAGGTTCAGATAAATATACATTCTTGTATAGAATGCTGTTATGTTGGATGGTGACGTCTATCACTTTATAGACGTAGGACGCTTTATAGCTGTGACGTCAACCACCTTAAATGTCTATAAAACTAGACTGACTTTGACGACGTCGAGATAAGTACAAAATCTGTTTGTTTTAATTTGATATTCATTGTCGAGTCAATCAATCTGCCTAGCCTTTTCTTAACGATGTTGGGGTCGGTTTCCAGTTTAACCGTATGCAGCTGAATACCAGTATTTTACATGGAGCGACTGCCTATCTGACCTCCACAACCCACTTTCTGGGTAACACGATACCCCTTGGTAAGTAAGACTGGTTGTGACTTGTGGGCTTCTGACTACTAACAACTGTCAAAGATCTTCGAATGACTGCCGGGACCAACGGCTTAACGTACTTTCCGAGGCACGGAATTCATTGCCGAGTATGATTTTTAAAAAACTTTGAAAAATGCATATTTTTTTTTATAAATGTATATTTTTCCTGTAATGTCAAAGCGATTAAAGGAGCTAGACTTTTGCCGAAAATTACAATCTACATAATAATGATTGAATCCACAATTTGCCTCCACGTGTTCCAATAATGGCTTTAAACTGGTCCTTGAATAATACATCCATGATCAACACTTTAAGTGCTGGTTTATTAGTAATGAAGAGTGAAATTCACGTTAACATATATTACTCTCGGCGTCTGTGTGGATTTGTTGGTGACATTTACAATTAAATCGTATGTCACCGCCCACGGCGGATGTGCCTTTCTTAGGATACAGAACGAGGGAAAATGTTCTGTGTTAGGGGCAGCCTTGAAGATTTGATCGCAATGTTAAAGTTTTTTGGGCTAGATTTGTGCCTCAAACGTGTAGGTAGTATGTTCCAAAGGTTAGGGGATATAGTTACACATTTATCCTTAGTTTGGTTTCAACTTTATATCTCACTTTTTTAAGTGAAAACTTCTTTAGGCGCGTTGGGCATTTTTGAGATGGGAAAAACAATTGAACTCGCGACACCAGTAATCCTCAATTTTGTAAACGCAATTGTGCTCCATATTTATATAACGTTACGGACCGATGTTCTATACAAGTATTTTTCTTCCACCAAGCCGATCTTGTTCAAGTTTTCACTTCTGTCGGCACTCCCGGAGTACCACTGTTTTTTTTTCCAACAATACTACTAATGTTAATTTCATAACCTTTATAGTGTAATTTAAATAAAATTACACTATAGAGGTTATGAAATTAACATGAAAAACATCTTTAAGGTGATTTAAAATTAGGAATTTCAGGTTTAGGTATTTAAATTATAAAATCAAAACACTCACAACAATTTGTAGGGGGAACTACAAATTGGCATTCACAGGGACATTTTCAGCTCCAATTGTTAACATTTTTATTTGGTATTTTCGGAACACGCACCGTAGTGGACTCGCTAGGAAATAGATAGGTACCTATTTGATGACAGTCGATGACGAGACCGACCCCAACATGATTTCCCGTGACCCAAGGGCTGGTTTTTACCTTGGCTAGAGGCTAAGCATTGCCATACAACGTGGTAATGCGGCCAGACTCTTGGGTACATTACCAGTCGACAGCGATGCGGACGAAGCTATATTTTAGTTTGTAAATAGTACAATTTTGTTATTTTTATCAAATTAGTTATAAGTTATTTACACACTTGTACATAATATACTTTGATGACATAACACAAAACTAACGCATGCTCTAGAGTCTTAACAGTCATGCGTCTTAAGCGGGATCCCTTCTTTTCGCATAATATTCTTTATCCTAATATACTTTGGCATAACGATTTTGGCATAATTTGTTTTGCCATATATTTTGCCATATTATTTTTTTGGCATACAGTTTATGTTGGCATAATTATCTTGAAGGCTAATTTGTTTTGGCATAAATTTAATTCGCATAACGGCCTAATGACTATTAGCATAATACTATTTAGGCATACAATTAATAGAAATAATGGAAACAAATTTGAGTTATTTTTACGTATTTATTTTGGATTTTCATGCAAATGATTTATAAAATAAAAAAAAATAAAAAATTCAAGTATTGTCTCAATCATTATGTTGTGCTACAAAAGTTAGTGACAGAACCGAATCGCTGCAAAACCGACTCCACGTAGTCTTGTCTGCCCTACCCCTAGAGTGTAATTTAAAATCGCGTAGGCGCGTAGGGGCGAGGCGACCCGCGGGCTGAGGAGGGGGCGGGTGGGAGCGAAAGTCGTCTGCGACGATTAGCAAGCGTGGGGCCGCCGGAGGCCCACAGCGCCGGAGCCGTGACAGAAATCATGCCTGCTGCATACTGCATGCTTGCTTGCATGCTTGCTTGCATGCCTGGTGTATGCTTGTTTACATGTTGCATGCTTGCTGCATGCATGGTATATGCTTGTTTGCATGTTTCTTACAGCGAAAAAAACTTATGCTTGTGAATGTTATGCTTAATAAAGTTATGCTTTAGAATGTTATGCTTAATAAATTTATGCTTTAGAATGTTATGCTTAATAATTATTATGATTAGAGAAATTATGCGTAAAAAAAATATGCGTAAGCTGTTATATGTAAATATATTATGCGAAAATATAATTAGGACAAACAAAAGTATGCCAAGTTATAATAGGTCTTAAAATTTTATGCAAATGGATAGGGAACCGTCTCAAGCAGATACTAAAATATACGTCCGCTGCACCACAGGCAGTCAGTCCCGCTACCAGCTTGCTGATTATAATTTTAGCACGTCGTCATGCGTTCCTTCATTTTAGTAAGTATGAGATTAATACGAGAAGTAATACGTAGACTATTTTAATTCACGACTGCTTCGTTGGTCTAGTGGTTGCAAGCGCTACTGCTGAGCATGAGATCCTGGTCAGGCAGTGTTATTGATTTCTTCTATCTGGAAATTTCTCAGTAGCAGCCCGGAGTCTGGATTTGTGCCCGGTTGATGGCAATAGGCTCGTCCCCTATTACAGGGTTCTTAAACATAACTGGCGAAATGTTGGTATTGGTACACCTCTGCCCACCCCTTTGGGAAAACAAGGCGTTATGTAATGCTGTTTTAATTCACTGTCATGTGCATGACTGTGTTGTGTTTAATTTGTGTAACTTAACCCAATAAACGGAAGGTGCAATCCTTCCAAACAATATTTTGTGTGTAACATTTGTGTACTACTGGATAATTCAATATACTCTACCACCGCGGCGCGAGAGAGCAAATCAGATGTTATTTATTTTCCCCAAGACTTCCTATGTACACAATCACATATGCATCTGTCCTACCTCATCTACATTAGTGATTACAACAGGATTAGACTTCTCATTTGGCTATTGGATTTCGACAAGAGAATAATAATCGCAATAGGCCTGTGTCCGAATATTTTTTTTCCGTCAAAAACATTGGACACGTATTTTTTCTTTTTTGACGTAATCAAAAGATTACGGCGATACATTGAGTTAAAATGTGGCATGACGTCACCACGCCTTGCTAGATTTTATACTGAGTAGTGACGTAGCGAGCCCCCACTCCCCAACTTGAATGCGTGTTTTCTAAGTTATTTTTGATTAATATGATAAAGCAAAAAATACGTGTCTAATATTTTTTTATTATCTGAAAGACGGACTAAATAAAAATTCTTTTTTTTACCTGGGCAACTACCGCACTGTTTGAATCTTATTCTCTGTTGGATAATCTACTCTTGCGCTTGTAATAGCGCGCCCTGATTATGTCAAGGTAGCTGCGGCATTGGTATGTAAACCTCATCATACATTAATAGACGTTAATTGTGTTAATTACGTTCAAATAGACACGAACTAGTTAATGCGCCAGTGGCTGATTTATGCGGATTTAAAGGTTTGAGCTGTGATCGAATCTTGATCATAGTGCTTAAGTGTAGACCTGAATTAGTAATCAGTCACAAGAACAAAGTAAGGGCAAATATTAATTGATATGTTTTTTATAATATCATCGTGATATTTCAATTTAGGAAAGAGGAAGCCGTCCATAATTTATGTTATTTCCCTCGCGTCATTCCCTTTTTTTCCCCCGAAAAATTTCAATTGACTGACTTTGACAAGAAATTCAATTTAGCACTTTAAATTATAGAACCAGATTTTTAAAAGCAGCATTGGAAGCCGCCTCATACAATTCAATTTACAAAATAACTTAACTTTCGGTATGTTGTTGACACAACTAAGTTTGAATGTCATCAAGAAGCAGCTTGGATCAAGATTTATCAAAAACCTTTCTGCTATTTAAGATGTTAATCATATCTTCATAGTCCACATAACCATATTCCAATAAATGGACCAGGAAATCAAAGGACAGTTCCTTAATCTCTGCATTCACCACTAATCACACTGACCTACATTTGATCAAACTTATCGATGAACCCCATAAGACATAACCGTTACTGAGCTGAACCAAATCCGATCCTCCATAGGTCTTTAAAATAAACGGCGAACATGACTTGGAGTTATCAAATTGGGGTTTAGCCGCAGAACGTCGAAATTAGTGAGGTGTTACTACTAAATATATGACATTATTATTTAGATAATTAATAAATAGCAGCGTCTCAGATCGAATTGGTCTGCATTGTTATGCTGCATTTGCTACGATTAGTTTGAAGATGGGTGACCATCATTTTCATATTAGGACTGCTCAGTGCTTCAAACAACATTTACACTTTAAACAAACCAATTACAGGTACTTTTGAACTGTCAAAGAGTCGGTTAGTCAGAAAGATGAAGCTAGCTGCCCATTCCAAAGCGTAGTAGGTTCCTATGGACAAGAACACTCTTTTGAATCAAAATATTGGCTACATCATTCATGTTGAAATCCATTGTTTTGGTAAGAAATGTGGAAAGATGTGCACGTTAAAAGCGTACGTTATAAAAATATAAAAACAAACAATTCAAAAATTAAAATAAGCCGTAGCAGCTAAGAGATGACCAGTCCCTACTGACGGCGCCCGTTCACGAACATGACGCATGGATCCTCCCATTAAACAAACCGAATTTTCGTGCTTGGCAGATGGATTGATTATAAAAGCAGATATAAAGACGCTACTTATGCTCTTGACACTAAATTTTTACCAGCCATCCGAAACAACAGTCGACGAAAAATAGAAGGCACATTGTTTTTCCTGAGTGAACACGTTACATTTGCTTTCTTTGCCCTAATCTGCCCTGTAGCATAAGCATAATCAGCCTATAATATTCCCAATGCTGGGAAACGGCCGCTTTGGCAGAATCATAATTTGATAATATTATGAATCACGCAAATTGTCACAAACAAATTGACAATTCATATGAAATCAATGAAATAACATTTAAACTGTAGAAATTAAAAATAAAATCTTATTTGATTAATAAATACTGTTAAGAAAATACATCCGGTAAAATTACGGTCTTAATTTTTTCATGCAGCAATATTTACACCAAATATGATTCTGATTATAAATTGAATTGAGTATGATTCAACTAAAATATGTGTCACCATAGAGGAATTGCTGGGAATTCAGAAAATGAATTGCTTTTAGAAGAATTGCTTAATGTGGCCGTTTTAGACCCGCAGCGGGTCTCAAGGGAGTATGAAAGGTTAAATCTTCCCTTTATAGGGTTTTCATTTATTTATGTCAAATTTGACCTTATAGATGCGACATGACCAGTATGACGAGGTGGCCTCTTCCATGATCTCAGGATTAAGCATAATTGTAGTAATTTAGCCAAGGAAGTCGGTTCTAGCCTGAACACTTGCATGATAAGAGTGTGTTAATGTAGGGTGGGTTCTGTTAGTAGTCCCCTACTACTCGTAGGAACTCCTAGGAACATTCCTGCGCCTACATATTAAGCGTGTTGGTATATAGAGGCTTATTTACGGTTATTTGGGCTACGGAGATATAGTTGTCACTGTTGTCTCTTGTTTTGGTATCTAGTAATTTAATTACGTGTACTTGGTCGCTATGTGTAGAATGGAGGCATTTTGGTTACGTATCGTAGATTTCGAAAATACTTTACTGGTCCTTTAAACAGAATTCATTTTCAGAAATAACCAATTTTAGATTCTGCCTCTGGGAATCTCTTTCTATTATAACTTTCTTCTACTTTATGTCAGTCAATATACATTACTTAATTTAGATGTTGTGTAATGCAATTTAAAAATAATTAACTGGGTAATCACTGAGCTGGTTCTAACTAGATATATTTTACCACTGCGTGAACTATTTTCCCATAACTTCAAACAATAAAAGAACTTTAAATGTTCCATTCAAATTATTATCATCTACTCATTCCATTATTCTGAAATAAAATTCTCATAAAAACTTCAATTTCTAGAATGCTCAAACGAAAAGCTTAAGCTACCACGAAGCAGAATATTTGCGTATTATTACTTTTTAGGTCGAATTGTAAACACAATCGCTTGTGATAGGATTCAAATGGAATTGAATCGTGTGTTATGGCTGTACGTTTACACACAAACGTTATATACACCGAAGAGTAACACATATTTTGGGCAAAATATAACAGAATACCAAGAGGTACATTTTTCAGAACGTTGTCACCGGAATTTCTGCTGCATCTTGGAATGAGTAAAGTGGGTCCTTGTAGAAGGATTTTTTCTGGGTTAGATTTTTTCAAGTGATAGCATTCCAAGATAAGCGTTGGCATTGTCCGGAAAATACAACAAGGTTAAGAAACCCACTACTACACTAAGAAAAATGAAATGAATGGCGAAATGTGGGAGTCCTATAAGTTGCCTTTGCTCAACTTTTCGGGGAAGTCTTTTCTAAGAAGAGAAATCAAGAAGTTTATGAGGTGCAGAGCCCAGAAAGATTTATCCAACCTATGGATCAGGCAGACATGCTCCTTTCAACTTGATAAATTGTATACCTTGTGTTTTAGTCTCGCATTAAATCCCAGCAATGTGATGTCTCTAGGAAATCTCAAACCTTTTCTATTACAGTCCGGTGTAAACAAGGACCATCATAAAGCGAAAACTTTCCCATTCACGGAGTTTGAACGACTAAATTGCTGATACCTAAAAGTGTTTTAAAATTGCTTCCACGACGGTTAGTATCCGCGATTTGAAGTTAGTTTCTATTTAGCTCTTTGAATTTTAGTTTGTGAACTCAGTTCAGAAGTATGCAATATATTGTTGTTTTTATTTCATGTATCTCTGTACGTTTTCAGATTTACGCTGCACGGAAATAAGTGGTGTATGGAGGTCGTTTATAAAGCGGATATAGTAGATGTAGCGAGCGTCGATGTGGTGTTTTGACGTTTGAATTTCTCTGTGCGATGTATGGTTCAGATGAGACTACCCTTTTTTAGTGTTCCGTGCCAGAATTGGCAAAAAGGAAAATTTATGACATCACTCTGGTGGCTGTCATTGTGATACAGTCGATTTACCTCTGACATTATTTGAGGGGTTTGGAATTTAGTGCATAGAGAGAACGTTAGCTTTGTTAAAATAGTTTAATATGTGTGATATTAAACAAGTAATATTAAATAAATATTTAATGCGTCAAATGAAATCATCATCATCTGCTTGGCCTCTTCTCAGCTTTGTTGGGGTTGACTTTCAGTCTAATCAGATGCAGCTGAAAACCAGTATTTAACATGGAACTACCTATCTGGCCTTCACACCCAGTTACTGGGTAATACGATACTCCTTTGTAAGACTGGTTGTCAGCTTATTGGGCTTCTGAATAAGCGCCAAATGAAATCTCCTTAAAAAAAATTTGATATATTTTTTGTAATAATCAGGATTAGGTATGTACTTTAAATTAGTTTTATTTTTACATTTAAAGCTTCGAACGACACCGACCTAAAAATACATGACTTGCGATCAGCCGCAAAGGAGTGGTGCATAAAAGAGGAGAGAGAGAAAGTCTAAAAAACTTTATGACAAAAACTCAAACCCGGAAATCTTTCATTTGAAATCCACACACAACAGTCACATTTTTTTTCCAGAAAATTAAGTTAAGCAGAAATATTTCAGCAGCTGCCACATTGCCCCGGATGGATGTTCCACTTAGTTTTTTTACTGAAAACAATGTTAAAATGTCCGTGAAAAAATCCTGAAATTCAGACTAACTTGTTTGCCACGTGGAGCGAAAAAACCGACCAGGTTTGTGTTAGCAGTTAACTTTGTTTAGTTCAAAATTGTATTGTTTAATTTTTTGACGTATTTTGTGACATTGAAACGCATGTTACTAAAATAGTGATGAATATAAATGTTGATGGATGGAGAGGGAGGGGAAGACCAAGAATATGATGGAGTGAGGAATGATTTAAACAGAATAAGGAGTGAATGATAGAGTGATGTGGCGAATGAAAGAAAAAAACTGGCCAAGTGCATGTCGGACCACGCACAATAAAGGGTTCCGTAGTTGAGATGAATTTATCACAAAAACAAACTTAACATTTTAGTTGAAAAACTTGCTCTCCCATATGTACATGATATACGTCACGGTCTATTCTTCAACTGCAAAGTACATAAGTTTGTAATCGCAAAAAAAAATTATAAAACTACAAACTCCGGTATTTGGACGGTCTTTACTTGTGCTGTGAGACCTTGCTTCTTGCCAAATTTCATGATTATAGGTCAACGGGAAGTACCCTATAGGTTTTGATTTATTTGTATCAAAATATGTCGCATAAATGGCCATATTTTTTATTGGGTTGATTTAGAAGCTCAATTTTTTGGAGCTCCGAGGGACTATTACATAGACCTACGTATTTGATATTAATTTCAACTTGATACCTCCACGCGTTACTAAAAAGGATCTTGACACACTGGCAGACACACGAAAAACGAAGTGATCCTATAAGGGTTCCGTTTTAGCTTTTGAGGTACGGAACGCTAAAAACGTGTAGTGCATTAGAATGGTCTATCATCATCTGCCAAATCTTTTATTTTTAATATTATGTTTTTCTTTTTTGGTCCATGTCTCAGACCAAATAAAAAACTAAGACAGCGCTGTCAACAAGTGACGTGAGGCCGGTTTCGTAAATATGTTTGCACTTAGTAGGGTGTAGTTTGATTGTAGTTTTATTGTAAATGGTGTAGGTGTAATTTAAGCATGCTTCACTTTATTGTTCGCAGCGCTCTGTCTTGGTTATATTATGAAATGTGTATGAAGAGAGCCCCAGAATTATGTATTTTAAATAGGCACTTACAAATTCTTGATTTTTATACCAGTAGTGTTACCGAAATACTAATCAACGAGCTTCTAATTGCTAATATATTGCATCGTCCGTCCGCACGTCAAATTAGCCAGTATGCGGCCGCCATATTGATTTTATGGTAATTTCATTTTAACAGTGCGGAAACTCATCACTTTGTCGGATAGCCTATCGATAATGAACGGTCTTTATTTATGGAGGTTTAACACTCAATCAATATTTTTCGCGTGAAGTGAGTGGCGTATTTTTATAATTATGACTGAAAAGTTTACGTCAGGAAAAATTTGTGGTATCATCAAGTTTGGCAAATGGATTCTTGATATCATTATCGTAAATTATCGTCACGCTTATCAGTTCTTGAAGGTTCTTCCATAAACATGTGCTATACACAAACATATATATATATAAACTGAAAAGATCCGCAGGAGAACGGGCAACGGGAATAGGCATTGCACATTGCTCGCAGAACGGATGGTCGATGGGGGTTCTGGAGTTGCGACCTTGTATCGGAAAACATAGCGTTGGAAGGCATCCCACAAGATGGACCGATGACCTTGTGAAGGCCGCAGGAATCCGCCGGATGCGGAAAGCACAGAATCGGTCGAAGTGGCGGTGCTTGGGGGAGGCTTATGTCCAGCAGTGGACGTCTTTCGGCTGAAATGATGATGATGATATATAAACTCATGCCTTTTTCCCATGCGGGTAGGCAGTGACTACATAACGCCTCCTGCTACGATCCTTACATACTGACCTGGTTATAAAATAATCTTAAACGAAAGAGAAAATTGTTGTCAATTTAGCTTGTTAGAAGGATTGTTCCAACGCAGTTTGATGTTAATAGCAAACAGGATTTTCAGTATGAAAACTTGAAAAAAAGAAGGTACTCAATTCGGTTGTATTTTTCTTCTTAATGTTTGTTACTTTAGAACCCCATCATTTATAAACTGATTTGGAAAATTCTTTTTCTTTTTGTAAGATCCATTGGTCAAGTTTTGTTGAGTTGTTTTTGAGTTAGCTTCAATAGTATTTTTGTCACTTTATGTTGATGATTTTACATTGCTAGTAGTGGTACGAATACATACAAATCTAAGTGGCATAAAAAAAAAAATTCAGGTCCTAGACCCATATTAAAAACAAAAACAATACACAAATTTATCAATTTTAAAAGTCATTTTTCATTTTATTTTATTTTTCCATTCTGACATTTTCACATTTTTTTTTTTTTTTAAGTAATTTTATATTAATGTTTATTCAAAGGTAATTGTATTTTGGGTTTTTATCTGTGATTTTATGATTTTATAATTTAAATGTAAGTGTGATAAATATGGACTAGAACTGTCTGAAATAAATACCTAAATAAATAAGTGTCACTATTTGAGTCACAGAAAAATGTCAGATCAAATCAATTAATGTCAAAAGCACACAACAAAATAAAAATTAAATTAAATATAACAATGAATTAAATAGTAAGTAGAAGTTATGTCAGAAGTAAAAATTTAAATTATAATATTCATAACATTGACAAACTAAGCACCAACAATATGCCTGCTACAACAATGCCCAACGTAGGGGCAATCTAGTCGCTGCGCAATCATCGCCAGGACAGTGTTGGAGCTAGCCCGCACCCTGCGCACCAAGGACGCGCACCGCTTGCGCATGGTGGCGTGAAAACAGTCGGTGCGCTTCCGCAAATATGCCCGAGGCGCTGCAGAAACGAGGCAGCCCCAACACTGCCCTGAACGCGTTGCATAGGTGCAACAGCTAAAAAGTGAAAAATAAAAGAAAACTTTATTTTTACACTGCAGTGATTTTTTTGCATGTCTTTTTTTTTATTGTAAAAGCCTTTTTATCATATTATAGCAGCTCGTGTGCGCATTATCATAGAATAATTAGCAGTTCAGAAGACAGTGTCAGTGGTCAGTGTGAAGGCAGTGCCTTCCGAGTGTCCTAATACTCTTTGGAAACTACTTGACCCACGACTCATACTCGAGTGAGATTTTCCAAAGGAAAGAAAGAAAAGAAAGAAAGAAATATAGATTTATTTGTCACAGAAACACGTGCATACAAAGACAAGAGTAGGTAAGCAGAAAAAAAAAATGATAAAACTCAGTACATAATATGCAAACATGAGTATAAAGTGCACGTTTAAAGGGATGTAAACATCTGATGAAAAATTATTTAATAACTAGCTTATGCCTACGATTTCGTTCGCGTGAAAGTCGAAAGATACACTATATACGAGTAATTTACTAAGATAATTGCCACATTTTTATAAAACTCCCGCGATCCCCGACCCGCCGTGTTGCATCCCGCCCACGCTGACTGCTAAGGGTCGTAGCGTGATGTTATATAGCCTATAACCTTCCTCATGAATCACTCCTTCCATTGCTGAAAACTGTATGAAAATCCGTTCGGAAGTTTTGAGCTTATCGTATTCAGACAGCGGCGGGGGACTTTGTTTATAACATGTAGTAATATTCTTCTATATCTGATCATGCAATTTCACATCATCATTGAAGACATCACCATTCCATGAATACCTCCAATATCCACGTACAAGCTATGTTCATAATAATATCTTCAAACACAATGCATGTATTGTGTGTGTACTTATGTACTACGTAGGTCCCAAATTCAAAGGGAGGTCCCACAAAAGGGTCATTGTTTTTCATATTTAATCGATAATATCGTTTAAATCGAGAAAGTAAAGTTTGGGTATCGATTTTGGCTTTTGAGTGAGTTTTAAGCTGGATTGATGGTTGAATTTTTTAGGGAGGTTTAGACTGTAATTTTACAGAGAGATTGCAATACCACTTAGGCACCATCTTCACGAGTGAGAGAATCACGGCGATAGTCTCGCAGTGTCATCAAATTCAATAGATTCAATAGCATATGCTGAGATAGGAGGAGCCTTTTGGCCTCGTACAGGACTTTCTGCGTTTATTTTAATTTTACTTGGTTTTTATTGGTTTTTTTAAATTTTTATTAATGTTTTAATGGGTGTGTTTTAGTTTAATTTGTGATTTCCTGTGCGAGTCCCAATAAATACTTTTTCTTTCTTTTAGGGTTCCATAGCCAAATGGTGAAAAACTGAACCTTTATGGATTTCGTCATGTCTGTCTGTCTGTCCGTCCGTATGTCACAGCCACTTTTTTCCGAAACTACAAGAGCTATGCTGTTGAAACTTTGTAAGTACAGTAAGCGCTCAAAAGTGCATAAGCACGCTAAGAGTCGTATTGCTGTGAACACGCGGTATAGTCCGTACATTTGTATGTGTAAACAGTCAGACGTCTGTGGTGTGAGTGCCGTACACACACCACAGAGAACGTAGTTTTGCACTACACACTATCGTATCGTCACGGTTCGCGGGCACCGCACTTATATTTCCATAACTTTTGTTAGCACGCATCATACGCGTGACCTTGGCCAGTGTATCGCATTGCTAAAATTCGAAAGTAAATTATATGTGCAGATAGCAGAAGGCGTTAAGCGTTGGTCTTAGATTCAAGATGGCTAAGGTTCTAATCTCGTAAATCACAGCGCTGTTTTTGCAAATATTATTATTTTTGTTTGCAATAATAATATTTTTAAATATCCTGCCTATTTATTAATGTTGTTATTGCAATAAAGGGTTTAGAATAAAAAATGCGTGATATGTTATAATAAAAAATAAATAATATTTATTCGTTATGTTTATTTTACTTAAGTATAGTTATCAAACTGCTACAATTATTTATCATTACTTCACTTGAATAATATGTGAAATAGATGTCTAGAAACTTAGAAGCAATTTGTATTATTTTGACATATTTAAATTTTGAAATGTTTTAAATTTTGAATGGATTTTTTTCACCATAAATATAAAGCTTTGATCATGGTCGAAGTAATTAAGCAATAAATAAGAATATTAGACTACTAAAAATGTAAAAAAATCTACTGACAAAATTGTTGATTTTAAGGTTAAAGGCAGTTTGTTCATATTAATTATTTTAAACTTTATTTGGCTTTAGTAAATATTGGTTGGTATTGAGGTTATAGCTTAAGTATTCATTTTCTTTACGAAAAGAAGATTGAAACTAAACCTCAAATTTTAATCCTAAAATAATACTATTACTAAATTATTATTAAACAATTTCGGTATATCTGCAAGAAATACGACAAACACCCTATTGAAACGTGCTTAAAAAATTCGTTACCATAAATTCATGCAATAACGAATCTGTTGTTTATTAAGTTGGTACGGCCAATATTTTAAGGTCAAAAACGGTTTTCTAGCTGGTCTTCAGTGATGCAAGCCTTCAGAGTGCACGGCGAACGGTTCATAATGACGTGTTTTTAATAATTCAGCAAAATATCTCGTTGGAATGAAACCATTTGTTTCATTCACCATTTGACGTCGCTGCTACTCGATAATAAGCCCCTTCCTCATATCTCTTAACCCTCACAGTATTTCTCTAGAACAAAGAAAAACATTGTTTTTATTACACATAATACCTAATTATTTATTATTCACTAATCGAATTAAACCTCACAATGAATTTAAAACTTTAAAGGCATCTTCTGTCTCAACAATACCTCTGTTCTATCAACAATACCCTTGATTAAGATTTATGTTTAGTAAAATATGAAATATATAAATGATAACACTCACACTTAGTCCGGTTTCATTAGATATTCACTTCACTTTTACGCAGCGCAATAATATTCTCTGATCTGATCTGATCTCTTCAATATATTTTATGCCTGATTTTTGATAATAATAACCACAACACTGAGCTAAATACTCGTCACCAATATTATCCACGAACCAACAAAGTTCTAATAATTGAATACTCGTAACAAACTGCATCTACCCCACAGAAATCGAAATAATTTACTTAGTTTTTTGTGGTCTACCTGCTAAACTTTAATATTTATGTGAACAAGACGAATTAAACAAAAAACGAATGATGATTATCGAACTAGTCATTGGTTGCAGACAAAGTGAGTGTGTGTGTGTAATGTGCGTGTCTACAGTATTGTAACAACTTATAGAAGAAGGTCGTAAGTCAAACCGAAGCGTCAGTCTATTGCTTTGTGAGATTGCTTATGGACTTTTGGTCGGTACTGTACATGTATTCTGTGAACCGCATTAAGATTTTTACACAAAAATAGAAAAAAAACAAAAAAAATTGGGGGTTCATCAAACCCATACGTATGGGTACGTATTTATAGATAAATATAAATAAATAATATAAATAAAATTTATTGTGTCAAATAATTGGTCTAACAAATTGTTGTGTTCGGATAAGTAGGTAGTAAGGATGACTTAGCTGAAATTACATAAAGACGGGGATCCCGGAAGATAAGATGGAGGTTATTATCAAATATCCACGGGTCATAAAAGAAGATAATAATTTAAGATCTTTTGAATTTGGGTGTGCAGATGAGGTTTTTTCTTGACGTTTACCGCAAGGACTTGAATAAAATTATGAAAGTAATCGTGAATGAAAATTATTTATGTTTTCACCTTTGGCCTGATCATCACTTACCATTAGGTGAGATTCAAGCCAAGAGCTATAGTTGAGAATAAAAAATAAAAAATACATTTTCTTAAAATCTATTTATTCTTGACAAAATAATATTCAAAAAAACTTTTTCCAAAAAAAAACAACCGACTTCAAAAAAAAAAAACACTACAAAGTGAAAAATAACTTTAATTTCGGAAGTCAGTGACAAAGAACGAAAATTCAAAACCAAAGACACCGACTTCCAAAATTAAAGTTATTTTTCACTTTGTAGTGTTTTTTTTTTGAAGTCGGTTGTTTTTTTTTGGAAAAAGTTTTTATTTTTAACTTTTTAGTTGTGGTACCTACCCCACACAAATTCGAATACCACTACCTGTTATGTAAATAACAGTGACAAGAAGTTATCATATCATCTACATACTAAGTGGGAAAAAATACGTATAATTGAAGCTAACTCAAAAACTACCCAAAGCAAAGTTAATAAAATTTATATGGGACCACCTCTAAAGTATGATCTACCAAACAAAAAAAGAATCATCAAAATCTATTCATAATTGGCGGAGTAATCGCGTAACAAACATACAAAAAAAAAAAAAAAAACATACAGACGAATTGAGAACCTCCTCCTTTTGGAAGTCGGTTAAAAATCCATTAACAAGAACATACAACACAAGACATGACATAACAAATCAACAGTCTTACAAACTCCCTTGTCCCACAATCCAAGCAACCTAGTATAATTACTATTAAACACAGTTTAAACCTCGGTAAACAGCGGCTGCTCATCAAAGGCGATCTGAGAATTAACTACGAACAACGGAACATGGTGGGACCCGAGTGTCGTAATATTTCACGGCGACATGACCGGACGTGGCGGCTTAGGGGTGGTAAAGATGTTTGGGTATTTTGAGGGTAGTTTATCATGTCCTAGGGGTTTATGATAAACTTGCTTTTGTTCATAGTTTCACTCGCATGCTGATGCTAGAGGAACTGTGTACCCGGATAAAAAGTACTTATGATTATGTCAGTTTTTAAGCCTTGTGACAGATTCATGATGAAATTAGTTTATTAGTTATGAAGTAACTAATAAACACACTTTCAAATGTGGTTCTTGACGATTAAGGAACTTTGAAACCGGATAAAAAGTACTTATGGTTATTTCAGTAGGTATTTAAGCTCTGAGACAAATTAATGATAAAACCCGGTTTATTAGTTATGAAGTAACTAATAAACACATTTTCAAATGTGGTTCTTGATGATATAGGAACTTTGTACCCGGATAAAAATTACTTATGATTATGTCAGTTTTTGAGCCCTGTGACAGATTAATCATGAAATTGGTTTATTAGTTAATAATTAACAAATAAACACACTTTCAAATGTGGTTCTTGACGATTAAGAAACTTTGTACTCGGATAAAAAGTATTTATGATTATGTCAGTTTTTAAGCCCTGTGTCAGATTAATTATGAGATTGGTTTATTCGTTAAAAATTTACAAATAAACACACTTTCAAATGTAGTTATTGATGTTATAGGAACTTTGTACCCGGATAAAAATAACTTATGATTATGTCAGTTTTTAAGCCCAGTGTCAGATTAATGATGGAATTGATTTATTAGTGAAGAAGTAACAAATAAACACACTTTCAAATGTGGTTATTGATTTTATTAGAAGTGGAGTGTTCGAGGGTCGAGATCAAAGGGCGTCCACTCTGAGAGGTCATAAGAATGTTGGTTTAGGTCATAGTCGTTTTAAGAACGTTTGCATTCTATCTCACTCTAAAAGTATCTTTGTCCATTATTTAGATTATTAAAATTTTTTTTTTAATTTTTTACGTTATCAAAACATTACGACCATACATTGAGTTAAAATTTGCCATGACGTCACGAGTATGTAGATTTTATACTTGTGACGTAGCAACCGCCACTCCCCAACTTTAATGCGTTTTATCTAAGTATTTTTTTATTAATATGATAAAGCAAAAGATATGTGTGTAATATTTTTTTATTATTTGACTTACGGATTAAATAGAATTTCTTTTTTTGACCCGGGCGTCATACCTATTTACCTACATTTTTGACAAGTTTTTGACATTGATTGTCACTGACATGAGATTACGACTTGAATATGAACGTGTTTTTAAGTACCTATGTGTGGCCTTCAGGTAATTATGTATGAGAGCCGACGAACATAGGTATCTCAAGCGTTGAATTCACGAAGCAGTCTGCAGTGGGCAGCTGTAGCCAGATGCTGATCACTGGAAAAAGGGTTGTAAAATATTGAAAAATGGGTCTATTTCATTTAATTTTTCTAATTGAATCAGGATTTCCTGAAAACGTGTATCATTAAAATTAAATGAATCATAAAAATTTGCAGAGCTTACAAAAATTTCTACGTGTTGTTAGATATGTATAAATAAATCACAATTACTGTAGTTTCGGCCGCAAACAGATATCCCTGATTGGCGGTTAATTCAAATACCGTTTGACATTCGATGTTAGTCATTAATTGGCAAACGTTCAATATGAAATCAATTCAATTGAAACAGTTCATTCAATTTGTTACTATTTTTAGTATCCTTATTATACAATGGGATATACAGTGTGTGTCTTTATAATGTGTGCATATCGAAATGAGGAAATCTATGCTTAATTTTATCGACGGAAAAAATATTTGAAGAAATTTATATTTATTTATATTTTTATAGAATAAAAAAAAATTGTAACAAAACGGTGTAACTTGTAAACTAAATGATCTATCGCGATGAAACAAACTCCATACTGATTGAAAATAATTAGGCGTCTTCATAAAACTGGAAAAAAAAAACTACCCTCAATTGAAAATAAACAAAATCTGTTTTTTTTTTTTCATAAATTTTTACAATAATCGTAAAATTTCTCAATAAGACGCAAAAAGATCAAAAAAAGTTTTTTAAATTAATTTTTTCCGTCGATTAAATTAAGCATAGATTCCCTCATTTCGATATGTGCAAGGACACACTGTATTACTATTAGAGACTAACAGCTGAAATAATTATAAATTAATTAAGGCAGGACCTAGTTAATTAGTGTTATTATTTATAATAATAAATAATATGCGTGAAAGCAGAACGTGCAATATACGCCTCCCGTAATTGGTCAATTCATATCCGACGACATTTTGGGTCGGGGTCAACATTTCATGTTGTTAGAATGTTTGCATCAACGACTAGTAGGTACTAGTCGTTGATGCCTGCAGATTTAGACGCCTTGTTTTCTTTTAAATTACAAATATTATTAGGGTAGGCAGAAACTATAGAATGGAGTAAGCCTGTAAATGTTCCACTGCAAATCAAAAGGTTCTTTTCACAGAGAAGGATCACCAAGTTAGCAAACTGTAAGCGCGTTTAATCTGAAAGTGGGCAACGTCGCAAATAAATGTCAAATATTTCGCTGTTTTGATTAATTTGGCAATATTACTGTATGGAAATAAAAAATGTGGCTAACTAGTTCCCTAGAATATTAATAATGAATTGCAATTATAACACTGAATTTGATGTTGTAACAATTTTATGTGTAGAAAAGGCATTTGGAAAGTTACCAAATACTTTTTTTACATCTAAACCTAAATATTCGGTATTACGATCTTAATTATTGCATTTCACAATCAATATTTATGTTCCTTAGTTAGCCACATTTCTTAATTCCATACAGTAATATTGCAAAATTAAAAAAAAAATACAATAGAAGTGGATATATTTAGTAACCTGTTCCGCTTAGCTATTTCTAAAGAGTCATAAAATACCCCTGAAATATATCGACACGTGTTTCACCACTCAACGAGGCATCCTCAGGATGACAATATACTTGTCGCGAACTCGAACACGGCGTGTTGCCACACCAAGCGTCGAGCGCTCGGCGCTTGGTGTGGCAACACGCCATCCACGTCAACACGTCATCCTGAGGATGCCTCATTGAGAGGTGAAACACGTGTCGATTTATTTCAGGGGTATTTTATGACTCTTTAGAAATAGCTAAGCGGAACAGGTTACTAAATATATCCACTTCTATTGTATTTTATAATGGATTTCTGCAAGGTTACGCCTGAATCAATTAACCATTGCAAAATTAATCAAAACATGTAAATATTTGACAGCTATTTACAATGTTGCCAACTTTTGTTGCAGTTAAGTTGCAGGTCATAGAAATGAACACTAGGTAATTCATGAAAGTGATAATTTTCATCCATTAATTCCGCTCCATCCACAAACACCTGATTATCCTGGACCTTACACACCCAACACATAATACTGCTCCCAACACGGTCAGCATTCACTAAACCACGTTTATCGGGCGATAATACGGACATTACGCGAAACAGCCTAGAGTTATGACTACCAGTGTTGCTAGGTGAGAATTAATTAAATGGTTTTGGAGTTTTAGGGTTCTTTATTTCCATAATTACATTTTTAAACAATTCTAAGTTCGATTAAAAAATAAACATTATCAGTAAATAAATTAATAGTTTAACAATCACTAGAAAAACACGCTTTTATAAATTCACTTACGTGGCCTTTCTCACAAGTGCAAACACGACTATGATACGATATTCCATCATGGAATGCCAGTGCCTATCTTTCGGCTTCATCATCAGACCTTGAAGCCTAATCGTGGTCAAAGTTCATTACAAGACTTTTCTAAGTAATCCAAAACAGCTATGATACGATTTTCCATCATAAAGTTCCAGTTCATATCTTCCGGCTCCATCATCAAATCAGTTCGACAGTACCATATTATTGTATTGTCATCAGAACTACATACAGTTGTCAATTTTCATTACGCTACGACTCGTGGAAGATGGTTAAATTAGTTACCTTAAATTCCATTACATAGTTACATACAGGTCGACCTAATAAAAGCGTGTTGAAAATTGCTATCTGTTTCCCTGTCAAAAATAATATAAAGTATTATTTTTAATGGACTTCCAAAACGGAGGAGGTTCTATGGTCGTCTGTATGTATTTTATTATATTTTATTGATCTATTTAGTTTCGCATCTGTCTAAGTAACAGTCGTATTTTGCGATCGATTTTTCACACACTTCCCTTTCCCAAAATCCGATTGAACTAAAGTTTTGCAAACCTCTGTGGTTCTAACGACAATATATTAATTTGTGTAGTATCATGATGTTCAGGAAATATCTTAAATATACAGGGTGGCATCATCAACGCGAAAACTGTTACCATGGATTCGAATCATGAAATTTTTCGTAGTTTATTAAAAAAAAAAAACAGCTGTTCCATACATTTCGACCGCGTAGGTATTGCACTTTTATATGAAACATCAGTTTTTTTTAAGACCTACGAAAGTTTCAACGCAGAGGGGTTTCAGAATCATTTACTAAATTCATGGTAACAGTTTTCGCGTCGATGTACATGCCACCCTGTATATTATAAAATATTAAAAAAGCCATTATTGAAACTGACTCATAAAATAATTAATATTTTTTTTTACATACTTTATGATAAATTTCATGAAAGGATTCAATTGTTATAAGTAACATTACTTTTGTATGACTGCAACTCAGTCAAGCTGTAACGGCTTAATGTCTGTAATCACAAAACCTTTTTAAGATACTTTCTGAGATCTGGCTGATGGTCTGTGAGAACTGAGGGACCACACTTTAAGGGCTGATGTTTTTTTAAATATTTATTTATAAATTCTCAGATTCGTTCTACAATTGTTTAAAGATTACCACTAAATCATAGGATATTTTTTTTGCGATTCCCAGCTTGGTTCCTCAGTTCACAGGCACGTTACGGATTTGGATACAATTTGGCACACAGTATACTTACACAAATGATTATTGATTCCAGTAAAATGCCCCTAGGGATCTTTAATACATGTGTTTTCAAAAACTCCATTTATTCTCTCAATAATATTTGCACTGCGCTAGCAACACCGGGCAATATCAGCCCACCGCACTGTTCGGCTGAGTTATGCCCAGCAATTTGACCGCCTAAACGCTGCATACATATCGGTAACATACTGTACTTCCCACGTGACTGTTTACCGGTTAAAATAACTGCAGGTTTAATTGGAGACGTTTCGGTTAAATTAAAGTTTTATTAATCTGTATTTTCTTAAATAAATGAACGAGCATTTTTCGTGACGAAAAGATCTATTTTATAATTTTTCAGGATTTCGCTCAGAATTTTATCAATATTGGTTAAGTAGTTTAGTTGTGAAAACACCTAAAAGAGAAAGATGTACTAATATTTTATACTTTTGCAGCAGCAACGCTGACGCCTACGTAGCGCTACGATGTAGCTTGGAATAGGCTACGCCGTAGCTAGGGAACGGTGGAAAAGAAGAAAAATGGGTTGAATAATCTTTGTGTAGGTAAACTTCTAGATTTCTTTTATCATGTACAATCAGCCTATAATGTTCCCACTTGTGGGACACAGGCCTCCTCTCGGTAAGAGGGAGTGGGCCGCTACGCGGGCCCAGTGCGGGTTGATAGATGTCACATGTCTTCGAATTTTTAGTTCTAGGACATGCGGGTTTCCTCACGATGTTTTCCTTCACCGTTTTGAGAGCAGTGGTGATGAAATAATTTACACAAAGTAAAGCGCCTGTCTTGGTTCAAACCTACGATCTACAACTCGTAAGTCGCGGCCATTACTACTAGATCACCATTACTGGCGAGCCACATGACAGCAGTGTAGTTTTTAAATCAAACCAATAATATTTGGTAACACAAAAGTCACTTTCGAATAAATTTTCCAGGTTTGATCCCACTACCTGGCGTTTAAGTATCCATTAAACAAGTCAAGTAGAAGAAAAAACCTTTCAACCAGATAATGTGCACGTAACCGTTTTCAAAGCCTAGTACAAAGCCTTCGTCAGCACAGAACTATTACAGCGTATTAATGTTCCTCATTGCGGTGAGCAAATAGTTACAAATAAATCGCCTGCAGGGGTGGAAATACCGAGTCAAACCCTATCCTATCACGTTTGGGTAAAGTAGGAATTTAAGCAGCAAAGTGAACACTTAATACCATCATTAATATAGACTATAATCATTTGAAGAGTTGCAGAATTCGTGATTAATCATTAGAATAGTGACTGATAGCGTATTGTCAGAAATTCTCGTTTCCATTGATTTGTAGATTTTGGAGAAATTCGTGGCATATTTAACGTTTGACTGAAACTGTTAAGTCGTCATTGTGTGAATGATTTCGACCAAATTTTGATTAAATTCGTCGAAAGCAAAAAATACGTGTCTAATATTTTTTTGTTATCTGTCTGACGGACTAAATGGAATGTCTTTTTTTTTACCCAGGCATGATCTCTATTATACACACGCGAATGCAAAGTAGATAAAAACCCTCGTATTCGACTAATAAAACAATAATTCAAAACGAAAATAATATAAACAAAACCGGCCAAGTGCGTGTCGGACCACGCACAATGAAGGGTTCCGTAGTTGGGATGAATTTATCTCAAGAACAAACTTAACTTTGTAGTTGAAAAACATGTTCTCCCATACATTTTGTATGGGAGAACATGTTTTTGCAACCGCAAATGTAAGTTGGTTAATTATTACTCGTTAACTTGTAAAGCCTACTTAGCTGTGATAGTTTTCCTTTTAATTTCGTTATATTTGCTACTTTCGTGAATTTTTTCACATATTTAAAAGCAACCATTTAGCTGGCATGGGGGACACACTTGTCTCCGCAAACTCCCAATTTTTTACAACGACACCCTACACTATGGGATTAAAAAAAAAGACTACACTAGAAAAAAGAAAACATCCTCACTTTACGTCTAGGGAAGGTACCGGAAAAAAAATATTTTTCATGATTTTATTTTACCACTTTGTCGACGTGATTAATATGTATACTCATGCCAAATTACAGCTTTCTAGTACTAAGCGTCTCTGAGAGACACCGCGGACAGACAGACAGACAGACGGACATGACGAAACTATAAGGGTTCTTGTTTACTACGGAACCCAAAAAATGTTAATGTTTCATATTTCGTAGCATTCAAAACCAAGAAGGGCCTTATATATTCATGCAGGAATCGAACCCATAATGCCTAATGCATGGAGAAAAGCATTCAAAATTAAATAAGACGTACATTATGAAGACGCCAATTCACAGGCCTATTATGACAAAAAACCCTGCATAAAAAGAATAAAAACTCCTTTCACAGGTAAATATTTTTTCCAAATACGTTCCTACGAAGTTAGGGAATTTGCTAAACCGCTTAGTTGCGCTTAAGTACTAAAGTTAGGTGTGGCAGTAGTTAGTGGCTTCGTTTTTAACCTGTTTATGTGCCATATCGCTTGAAGAGAACAAGTTTTAGTAATATTATTTTCTCTTTATGTTCTATTTTATTTGTATCTAGATATATAAATATACTATAGTTTATACTACCTTCTAGGTCTTGTGATCCTAAGCGCGGTTGCTGAGAACGGGGTCCTGTAGGCTCGTCCCCAAGGGCCTATTTAATATAACTGACAATAACCGTCAAAAAAATTTAAAATAATATTATTTCACGACTGGTGCTGTTTTTAATAAAGCACAAAAAGTATTTTTTTTGTAAGATTGACGACCTGTCACTTGTTGCTTGTTGGTTTTGATAAATAGGCCCCAGGTCGGGAATTGTTATTCAGTTTTTCAATTAGGTATTTTGCAGTAGTAGCCTGGATTTGTGTCCGGTTGATGGCGATAGGCTTGCCCTTACGTGGAACTTAACACTTTCCGGGACACTGAACGAGGCACAATAGAAGTTTTATTGATATGACAAACTGAGGTTGTATTTGAATGCTCCTTAATATTCCAGCACGACATCGACAGTGAAAACATTTCGGCAGCAGTGGTGGCTACTTAACGGCCGCGACTTACGAGTCGTAGGTTCGAACCCACACAGGCGCTTTACTTTGTGTAAATTATTTCATTACCACTGCTCTCAAAACGGTGAAAAAAAACATCGTGCGGAAACCGGCATGTCCTAGAACCAAAAATTCGAAGACATTGTGACATCTACCAACCCATTCTGGGCCCGCGTGGTGTATTACGGCCCACACCCTCTCACCAAGAGGACGCCTATATTCCAGCATTGCAGTGGGATCAGCAGCATTCTCACTTTCACATTACAGATACCTAATATTAGCGGGTTAATGACGACCACCCACAAGATACACAATACTAATTGGCTGCTCTTTGTAAGAACCCTATTATAGTCAATCTAGTGTAGCGAGCTGGATATGATCCACGGAGATGTTAACACAATAGCTAGGTTAATAATCAAGACAGTTATGGGACACACGGCTTTGTGCTGTGATTAGCAAATCCGTGGTTGAGTTTTCGGTCTTTCCGGTAACCATCGATGCGATGTTTTTGAACGTCAAAGGAAAACATGATTTTCAAATATCGCATTATAGGTTTGCGCTTGGCTGATATTATTTTGTAAAACTACTTAATTGTAGGCACTTTTGAGCGTGACTTGAAAAATCTGTGCATTTGCGACTAAAAAAACAAGAGCAAGGTCTTACAGCAAATAGGGACAATTCCGAAAAATAAAAAGTTGAAAATTAAGATAAATTTTGGTACTTACAAGTTTTCACGAAAATATAAATTTGCCAATATCTTTTTGTCGTGTTGACTATACACCTTGATTTTTATACACCTAATACACTATAGACTTCAGTATCTGGTATAAATTTCAACTTGCTAGGTCCACCCGTTCCTGAGAAAATTGGTGGTGACACACGGACAAACGGACAAGAGAGTAATCTTATAAGGGTTTTGTTTCTCACTTTTTGAGGTACGGAACCCTAAAAAGAATTTATCTTGCAACTAAATATTAATAGGCTGAAAACTCAACTTTTTTTGTTTCGTAAACGTATCGCTCGTGAGTAACAAAACAAACTTACAGAAACGTGTTTACGTTACACGATCACGTCTTTGAGTAATTTGACTGTGTACAGCAAACGGTACTTACCATGTTCAAGCGAAGTACATACAAAGTACTGTCGACAGAAGCGATAAGTATGCAGGTAGCTAACTACGAACGTGGTGTGCTGAATAGTAAATTTTTGCCAATTGTCACTGTAGAGTACTCCGCTAGAACTTTGCTGACTGCCTCATATTTTTGCCACGGTATGCTGTGAGCTGTGTGTACCTATAATAAGGATACTTACTCTTGCCATGATAAAACACTGTCCTCCCATATCTATTGACAATGTAATTCGAGAACATGTAAAAGCCTGCCTCGTTGGTCTAGTACTGCCTCGTTGGTCTAGTGGTCGCAATTGCTACTGCTGAGCATGAGGTCCTGGGTTCGATTCCCGGGTCGGGCAAAGTGTAGTGTTATTGGATTTTCTATCTGGAATTTTTCAGTAGCAGCCCGGAGTCTGGATTTGTGCCCGGTTGATGGCAATGGGCTCGCCCCCTATTACATGGGACTTAAACATAACTGGCGAAATGTGGGTGTATCCACTACAGGTACACCTCTGCCCAACCCTTCGGGGAAATAAGGCGTGGTGTTATGTTATGTATAAAAGCCTATTATTTTAAAAACTTTTTCCAAAAAAAAAAACAACCGACTTCCAAAAAAAAACACTACAAAGTGAAAAATAACTTTAATTTCGGAAGTCGGTGTCTTATAGCGTTTAACAATATTGTGTTTTCGTTTTTAGCCACCGACTTCCGAAATTAAAGTTATTTTTCACTTTGTAGTGTTTTTTTTGGAAGTCGGTTGTTTTATTTTTGTAAAAAGTTTTTATTTTTCACTTTTTAGTTGTGGTACCTACCCCACACACATTCGAATACCACTACCTGCTACCAGTGACATGAACTTATCATATCATCTACATACTAAGTGGAAAAAAAAAACGTATTTTGTAGCTAACTCAAAAACTACCCAAGCAAAGTTAATAAAATTTATATGAGACCAATTTGGGAGCATACCCTTTCAAACAAAAAAAGAATTTTCAAAATCGGTCCACAAATGACGGAGAAATCGGTGGACATACAAATTAAAAAAAAAAAAAAAAAAAAACGAACTTCTAACCTCCTCCTTTTTGGAAGTCGGTTAAAAAGAGTAACCGTGGAGCTTCTTGCTGGCTCTTCTCCATGGGAAACGACCACTTAGAACCGTGCACCCAGCTTCTGACGTTTCATAGGTACTCATGTAGGTTTATGTGAAGTGAAATATTTTACATTTTGAAAAATATTGTTCGTGTCGATATAAGAGAATAAAAACTAGTTCTATGAATCATTAGATGTTACGCTATTATGCAGACGAAAATATTGCATTGACTTAAGTTACCAAAGATAATAACGCACAATTAATATTGTCTGCCCAAGAGAACGACTTTTAGACCGTTTTATATATATTTTGCCTTAATATTAAACTGTTTTCCCGTCTGTACGTATCAAAATATGTAGGTTATCATGCTATTTTCGTAACGGAAGCCACTGAAGTCCAGGACTAAGTTTTAATTACTACAGGCTCGTTAACCTAAACCCCTAAAAACACAGGCTGGTACGGATAACGGATAAACGGGGTGCTCTGATTTAGCTTAAATAAAGTATAAGCATAATCAGCATGTAAAGTCAAAGTCAAATCATTTATTTCAAATAGGCCCATGTATGGCACTTTTGAACGTCAAAATTTACAAAATAATAAAATTGATTCTAGTCGCCCCTTCCAAAAGGTAGTTTTCGTATGGAGAAGAATGGTCAAGAAACTCCACCTTTACTCTTTTATTTTTTTTTACAATTGATTGTATAGGTACGTACATCAGTTACCTAAATAGTTACCTGAGAGATTCGTGGCAACGTAGATTATAAATGGCTCTGACAGCTCTCTTTTGTAAAATAAAGATGGATTCAATGTCAGCAGCCCGACCCCACAGTAAAATGCCATACGACATAATGCTGTGGAATGTATATAATGTAATGTTCCCACTGCTGGGACACAGGCCTCCTTTCTTCGAGAGGGAGTGGGCTGTAATCTACCACGCGAGCCCAGTGCGGTAATCATAATCATAATCATTTATTCGCTTTGAGAGTAGGTACATAAATAAAGGTGTTCACAAAATGTTGAGATCCCTGTACAATCTACCAATTAGGCATGCAAACATTAAAAGTAAGTTTTATTACAATAAAAAAAAAAAACAAATAAAAATCAAAGAGTCAAATTAAAATTGGCAAAAAAATAAATTAATCAAGAAATTGTAGAATTTAAAACTAGCATAATAATAATAAAGAAATACACAATGTCAATAATTAAATCTAAAGATTAGGGTCATTTAAAAAATCATTAATTGAATAGTGTGTGTATAGTATTACTGTTTTTGAGAGCAGTTTTGATTTATGTTACAAAGAAAAATAAAATATTTACCGAGCTGGATAATGCTGTTTTCTAAATAATTTGAATGGGTTACCTAGAATACTGGTAAAGTGCAACCAACATTAAAAGTACAGACTAAAGATTTTTAGGTCGTTCTTTTTTGACAACATAAGATTACTCATGACTTAATTATAATTTTTCTGTATGTATTTGGCTAGTTATGGTTAAGTCGCATGCTAAAGAGGCAGGTAGAAGTTCAGACTCATGCTGCTACGTAAATTCTGACGGAAAATTCCGATAACACTGCCCGTTTTGGGGAAGTAGTCTACTTAGAGCACCCGTCCGAATAGCACCTGCGCGAATAGCACCTAGCCTAGTCCACGAAGAGCACCCTGGTGCTCTTCGTGGATTAAAATTTATTTTAATATTTTTGTCCACGAAGAGCACCTACGACTCAGCAACCTAGTGCTGGGATGTATTTGTTTTACAGGACGTTATTAAATGAAAGATATCGATAAAAATCACTAGTATAATATGTTTATTAATTACTCATTTAATTTATGTACATACGAAATTTATCGGGGCGACATTTAAAGATGAAAAATAATTAAAAATCACTATGACAATAATTATTAATCTTACCAAATAATAACACTTCTTATTTTTAATATATCACAATCAGTCTCAACATATCACTTTTATTGCAAAATCAGCCTTAATTAAATCTTACTTAATAAACATTCTAGTGATTTTTATCGATATCTTTCATTTAATAACGTCCTGTAAAACAAATACATCCCAGCACTAGGTTGCTGAGACGTAGGTGCTCTTCGTGGACAAAACTATAAAAATAAATTTTAATCCACGAAGAGCACCTGGGTGCTCTTCGTGGACTAGGCTAGGTGCTATTCGCGCAGGTGCTATTCGGACGGGTGCTCTAAGTGGACTACTTCGTTTTGGGAGCCTAACTCAAGACCCCATGCTCAGGAGTCACACTTGCAACCACTAGACTAAAAGGGAAGTTATTAATTAATTAAATATAAAATATGTTAAATCTGTATTTTTGTAAAATAAAGTTAATATTTATTTATTTTTGTAAAATAAAGTTACTATTTATTTATTTTTGTAAAATAAAGTTATTATTTATTTTAATGATTAACTCCCGTTTTTCTATCTGGAGCGCTCAGTCTTTCCAAAAGATATTTCATACAAAAGAAGTGAATACTTAAAACTATGCATAGATACATATTACTGTCAACATTGTCCTTAACATTCTGTCGGTGACGCGAACATAGAAGATTTTCCCACACAAAAAATCACTCAACACGCCTAAAGAAGCTTTCTAAAACAACTTCTACAAAAAAATTAAGATACTTTTAAATCTCTTCATAAACGAGCATTGACATTAAATCTCACAGGTTCATAGCAGTGACATCATCCGACACCCAATACCCGTCTCGGCGCATACCTCGTACAATTTTATGTGTCTATCGATTTTTGATTCTATCACCATAATGGTGTTTCCATTGACACAATTATACTTTTTACAGTCGCGAAAATTCTCTGTGAAATTCTAGAGATTCTCTTGCTTTTGTTGGAAATGTTAGTGTAGCCTCTCGTCGAATAAGGAATCGACAGGATGAAAATAAAACTTTTTATTCTTACATTTGTCTTGTTAATTAACTGATGGAAGTTATTTTTATACAAAAGTATTTGTATTTGATGCGTGGAACAGTAATGTTAAATCTTTTCTTATAGTTTTAGGTGGATAGACAATCAACTACAAAATCTAATCGTTTGCCATCGGTTTTTTTTTTTTGTTAGTCTCTGCTTAATTAATTAATTGATTCAGGCGTGACCTTGCGGAAATCCATTATAAAATACAATAGACGTGGATATATTTAGTAACTTGTTCCGCTTAGCTATTTCTAAAGAGCCATAAAAAACTCCTGAAAGAAATCGACACGTGTTTCACCTCTCAACGAGGCATCCTCAGGATGACGATGGACTTGTTGCGAACTCGAACACGGCGTGTTGCCACACCAAGCGCTGAGTGCAGTCTGCACTCAGCGCTTGGTGTGGCGTCGATTTCTTTCAGGAGTTTTTTATGGCTCTTTAGAAATACCTAGCTAAGCGGAACAAGTTACTAAATACGAGTATATCCACGTCTATTGTATTTTAGAATCTGCTTGTTAACTTTGTAAAGAATATGGTTGCGACACGGTTTGGACTTTGACTAACATTAAAAAGTTGAAACTCAAGGTTTGGCACATGTGATGGAGCGCAGTATTCTAGGCGTCAAATCAACAGGCCATATTCGCAATACCACACTGTGTTTCAAAACACAGATTACTGACGTTGCTCAAAAAGCCGTATAGTTGAAGTGGAACTGGGCTGGTAACGTCTGCCGCATGCCTAATCAGCTGTGGGCCCAAATAACTGCTATGTGGAGCCCTGAAACAGCTAGAAGGCGTCACGGCAGACCCAGCAGAAGACGGTGGGAAGAGCTGGACAAAAAAAAATTGTGGCACTCCGGGAGTGCCGACAGAAGTGAAAACTTGAAAAAAAATCGGCACCGCGGTAATCAACGCGTTGATGTCCTTTTAATGGTCCTTTTGACCATTAAAAAGATATCAACGTTGGTGTCGTCACAGTGTCGCGAAATTAATGGTTTAGTCCCATCTCAAAAATGTCCAACGCGCCTAAAGAAGTTTTCACTTTAAAAAAACGACCAAATGTCCACATTAGAACTGGATCGCAAGCACTGGATCATTGGAACTCATGAGGAGAGCAGTGGGATCATACAGGCTAACAGCAAGTAACAGTATGTTTAAGCATAATCAGCCTATAATGTTCCCACTGCTGGGACACAGGCCTCCTCTCAGAGAAAGGGAGAGGTCCGTAATCCACCATGTGGGCCCAGTGCGCGTTAGTAGATGTCACATACCTTCGAATTTTTGGTTCTAGGACATGCCGGTTTTCTCACGATGTTTTCCTTCACCGTTTCGAGAGCAGTGGTGATGAAATACCAAACCTAATTCTGAATAATACTGACAATTTGACAATAGTTCACTGTCTAATTTTATAGCACGTTCAGTCAGTTCCATTTACAATAATTTCCTAAACAGTATAATACCACAACGAAAATCTCCTTTATCTCAATCCGCGGAACAAATGTTAAGTATTCAGTGCGCGTCAGTCGTAACCAGTTTATCTCATAAAAACTGGCTCAGAAGGAAGCGCTGCCATGTTTTGTGATGAAGAGATTCCTAAATGATTTCTAAAGGATCGCTGGCTAACCGTGTTTGTTAGAGGTGGTCATAAAATGGTTTATGACAGCATATTTCTGTATCGGTGGACGGTTGAATATTTTTTTGTGGTTTTACTACAAACATAACTCAAATAGTCTAACGTCAAAATAACACGTTCGATTTTTATAAGTGGTTAAACAAATATTTTTCTTGCCTCATCTTTAGCAGTGAACTGAACTCATTTCATTTCAGCTGAGGAATTTACAAGACACATACGTAGACAAATGGTTAAAAAAAAGAGGCGTTTGCTCAACAGTGATGGAAGCCCATGGCATTATTATTGTAACATAGTTTTCACGATACTGGTTATCGATAACTGGACACTATAGGCAGGTATAATAGACGCTTCCGAAATGAGGTGTTTAGCTGACGTTTATTTTTGACAGTAAATCGAGGACCTTGAAAACCAGACGTCAGAGAATAAAAAACATTTATGCCAACAAGTATCACTATGTTGTCTCAATTACCTACATACGTATGTCAGTAATTATTAAATGGCCGCTCTCGAGAATGGCGCGCAATTTTTTCACAAACACGCCCTCGGGAGCCACAGACCACGAGTAATGGTCGGATGTGTCGCAGTTGCCATAAATATTTACAGCTAACTGCTTTACAAACATATGACCTTGGTAACAAAGGTTAAGGTGGAATATATAGGATTATACTGAAGTAAATCAGTCTGTGAATCTTACGGCAGAGTCAAGGCATCTTTACAAAGGAAATTCAGTAACGAGCAGTGACCAGCTACGTTTTGAAGACTGCGGGTGATTAAGTCCAGGTTGATTGTTGGTTGGCTGGTTGATGGTTGGTAGTTAGCTAGTTGGTTAGTTGTTGGTTGGCTGGTTGGTTAGATGCACATACGAGTAAGGTAACCTTACATAATTATTTGATACGGTATTATGTATTTGGTCTGTCACGGCCAGCCCGCTTGTATGCCAACACGTAGCGTCCTATGGTTTCTGCCTACCTACCTACCAATGTTTATTTTTGTTGAAATTAAAAAAATTGCTGTGTGTTACATTGTATGCTTCAAAAGAAAATTCTATTTTCTTAGGCCACATTTAAACCAAACCCATAGTCAAGTCAAGTCATCGATGGTGAGTTGGTTCACTAATAGTTATTAGCTCGTAATAGCGCATTGTAGGTTCGTCGTGAACGAAAAGTTAAATATGTATGGAAAGAGTAAAGCTCGCTCATAGTCGGTGGTTGACAATACTTTTGGTGTGCACGCAGCCTAAATAAAGGTACCATTCCGTAGCCGACCACAGGCGGCAACTGCAGGCGACGTGTCGCCGCGACGCGACTGGTTTCCATGAATTTCTATGAAATACCTTCCGAAGCTAGCGACATGTCGTCTTCATAGAAATACATAGAAATCAGTCGAATCGCAGGGACATGTAGATAGATAGATAGATAAAACATTTATTTAGTGCACACATAAACACAATTAAATGATAACAAATTACACGGATATATAAAAACAAGATGTCAATATACAAAAAAGAAAAAACGTACGTATAGAAATGGAGTGACATTATGGCATACTTCAGAATAATCAAATATATAAGGTGCGGTGTGCGTCTCAAAGTTGTACCAAATGGGAGTCCAACTCAGCATGTGTCAGGCAAATATACCTGACGCTGATATTCTGCTGGATCCCTGCAGTGACATACGGAAGTCGAGCAGACGAGATAAATTGGTGTTGTGATTGTGACAAAGTGTTATGCGTGGAGTAAATTATGTAAGTACTTATAAGTACCCGCAATTTAAATTATGTAACTATCTACAACAAACTTTTGCATTGTGAAACGTTCTTGTTCGTTAATGTGTCGATTGTGTTTTGTTGTCGATGTCGCCTGCAGTTGCTGCCTGCGGGCAGCTACGGAATTGTACCTTTAATTTACATTATTTTATTTCATTTAAGTACTTATAAATTATATTTTTAAATATTAGAAAAAAGAAAATATAAAAACATTTAAAGATTAGTTAGTACCCACCGGTATCGGGAACAGGGTCCAAACTACCGGCGGTCAAGGCTCCAGAGAGAGGAACCTCCTGACAATGCGAGCCGTGTCCAGGAGTACTGCTTTCTGAATCAAGCCCTTGCTCCAGCTACCCAACGAGAGCCTCCTTAGGTGTTGGTCGAGGCTCTTGGCAATTAAGCCATTGGCTGATACGACTATCGGCACAATGATCGCTGAGTCCACATCCCACATGTCGACAATTAATTTACATAATTATTACGTAACCTACAAACGAATGTCCTTCTAAACAGATAGCCACTTGGAAACTATCCCTGGGAATAACTTAACCACCATGTAAGCTGTGCATCTCTTTGATATAATCCCGTAATCTGCTGTAACGGCGCCCGAGGGAGGCTGTGGGCAGTTCACTAATAGAGGTGCACACAATTTACTGTATGGCACCCAATAGTTATTACATTCGGTACAGGCGTAAATTGTCACAGCAAACAAGAAGAATTGTGAAAAAGTCTGATCAAAAACTAATTGAAAAGTACTAAATGAAATACATCATGACGTGTAGCGCCATTTTGAATTTTCCGTGATGTCATAATTAAAAAAAAATTAAAATTCGTTTATTTCAGGCACATAACCCATATTGAAACATCTATAAATTTGCATCTTCAAGCTTACACTTAAATGAAAACCAACGAATAAATACAATATAAACACAACATCAACACAAATTAGAAAACATTAAATTCAAATTATATTCAGTCATTCAATCATAATTAATAAATTATCCCTTAGTCAATTCAAAAGTCTATTACGCGTGGCACTATATGTAACTTGTCTGTCACAGCAGTGTCGCACATAAGGACAGTCCAACCTATTTGCTATCATACTCAGAACGATATTGGAGCTGGCCCGCACTCTGCGCACTAGAGACGCGCAGTGCTTCCGCATGGTCGCATGAAAACAATCTGTGCGCGCCCATGCGAACATACCCGAAGCGCTGCAGCGAGGCAGACCCAACGTCGCTCTGAACGCGTTGTTAAATTGAATGCGAAGGGTGCTGTAGCTTTTCTGCGTGTAATTAGCCCACAGGCTGCAGGTGTACATGGATGTGCAATATGCTCTGAAAAGAGCTATTTTCACGCCATCAGAGCAACGTGCGAACCTGCGGGCCAGCATATTAGCTCTTTTAGATAAAGCCCTCCGCTCCCGTTCCAAGTCAGCATGATCCCTGAGGTCAGCCGTGACTACATGTCCTAGGTATTTAAATTGATTCACCCTGTCTAAGGGTACACTATTTAGACGTATAGGTGGTACATAGTCGGGGCATATAGCACCGCCGGCCTCAAAGACCATATACTGACTTTTCTTAATATTATATACAAGTCCATGTTTAACAGCGTAATCCTCACATGTCGCTATCAACCTCCTTAGGCCACAAATCGACGCGCTCAGCAGAACCACGTCGTCTGCATAGCTTAAATTGTTGATACACACGTCGTCTATATGACAGCCGACGTGCTGACTGCTCAGCGCGACGATCAGCGCGTCCATGTAAAGGTTGAATAACGAGGGTGAGGTCAGTCCACCCTGCCTTACACCGCACTGTAATCGATATGGCTCCGACATTGCCCCCGACCATCTGACGCTATTGACTTGGTGCGTATACCAATACTTGAGGATGGTAACAAGTTCTGGTGGTAGGTTGATACTCTCAAGTTTTTCCCACAAGAGATCATACGCCACCAAATCAAAGGCCCTGGACAAGTCGAGAAAACACGCGTATACCGGGGTCTTACGGTCATTATAGTAATATAATAAAGCCTCGTGCAAACAGTCGCGTCACGACAGCGGCACGTGACTCTAATATATATATTTTTGAAACTTCTCGGTGGAATAATGTCGTGTCGTGCTGTCGCGTCGCGCCAGTCAGCACGAGGTTTAATGAAACATTCTGGTTCAAGAAATTTTCAACGACACTGTCTTAATTTTGTAAAAAAAATTGTTTATGCAATGTGTGAAGTAACAAACTCCTTACCACATACACATTATTAGGGTTCTATGATTTTGGAAAGTAATTTTGAAGTAAGCGGGCATAGGTGCCTTTTGTGGGCGAAAAATTGTAGGATACTTATTAAATTGATAATTTTATCTAGAAACCACGATAGCTTTGACATTTAGTTATTACAAAGAAAAAAGAAGATTGAAAAAAAACTTAAAACAGAATCGAAAAATTTGAAAAGGAAATACAAAATACGGGAGTAATTTAATCTCTGCCGTTCCCCTGAGGTTTAAACCTCAATATTATTAACACGGTACGCTATTCGCTACCAGGGCACCAGCTCCGCGTCGTGCCCCAAAAGTGCATTATTTTGTCCCACACTAAATACGAACACTACTTCGTGCACAAATTGAATTTCAGGGGTGTTACCCACAACGAAATTTAGAAAAGAAACAGTAGTTTTTTTAAACAGAGCAGAATTAGAGGCAAAGGCAGACAAATCATGGTAATTTGTAGGCCATAAAAGTAAATCTAAAAAAAAAAACAACCGACTTCCAAAAAACACTACAAAGTGAAAAATAACTTTAATTTCGGAAGTCTTTGGTTTTGAATTTTCGTTTTTTGTCACCTACTTCCGAAATTAAAGTTATTTTTCACTTTGTAGTGTTTTTTGGAAGTCGGTTGTTTTTTTTGTACAAAATTTTTATTTTTCATTTTTTGGTTGTGACCCCACAAATTCGAAAACCACTACCTGCTATGTAAATAACAGTGTCACGAATTTATCATATCATCCACATACTAAGTGGGAAAATGTACGTATTATTGAAGCTAACTAAATTGACGGAGAAATCGGTGGACATACATAAAAAAAAAAAAAAAAACATACGCGACGAACATATAACCTCCTCCTTTTTGGAAGTCGGTTAAAAATAAAACAATTACGGAATAAGATGGATACTTAAGGTTACGCTTTCCGGTCATTATTCCATACAAACGTAGTTTGGTGATTACTCGTCTGTTTAACGGTGTATGTTCAAAATTTAAAAAATATATCAATTTGTCTTGTCATTATTTAGGCCTGTATGGAAGCAAAATCGAAAAAAAATATTGGTTTGGAAGTTATGAGCATTGAAACTGTTGAAATGTTGCCATTTTAAATATTATATTTGTATAAACATTTAGGACTAGTTTTGTATTTATTTTATTTTTGATTTGTTATTTCACTATATGCTGCACCGGTTGACGTCATCACGTCAGCGCCTGCTATCGCTGAAAACCAGCGCTGGGGCTCTGTCTCGCATGGGGTCGCAGCTTTATGCTGAGCAATGGCCGTTTTGCGTGGATGTGATGCATATTTTCCCCCAATTTGTTGTTTACGTGTTCTTTTTTAATCTTTCTTTGCGTCATGTTTACCGCAAATAAACGAATTTTCTTTCTTCTTTCTTTCTCATATTTCAACACAAATTTTAACTCATCGTAAATAAATAATTTGTGGAAAATGAAAATGGAAAAATAAAAACCATATGCATAGACAATTTATTCAAAAGTTCAAATAATTTTATGTAGTTTCATTTAGTAGTTTTTCCATAGTATGTAAACGCCCAAAGGTCTGTTCATGAAATTTTATGCACTCGTTTTCGTTATAAATCATCGTGCATATGAAATGCATGCAATAAATAAATATGTTAGTAAATAAATTTAAACTAGATAAATAAATAAAACGAAATAAATACATAAATTTACCAAATACAATAAAACATTTTAAAAGAGTTACGGTGGAGTTTCTTGCCCATTCTACTCCATACGAAAACTACCTTTTGTAAATTTCTATTTTTTGTAAATTTTGACGTTCAAAAGTGCTTTTTTGTGCCTAATAGAAATAAATTATTTGACTTTGACTTTGAATTGCATGCATATTAGCCACGCCACCAACGAGTTCGGTCAGGCGGCCAGCCGGATCTTAACTACGTGCCTTCTTAACCTTACTTATACTATATCCTTGATATAAATCGATGTAATTAATGAACTGTATATGGAAAACCTAAATCAAGAGTCACTTATTCAAACAAGAATCAACACTTTTTGACCGTCAAAATGACATAAGACACTCACCTAAAACGCCCACCCTTCACCACTTCCTAGTGCTTTAGCTGGGAAGAAGTGGCGCAACAAGCTCCCCAGCAGCACAGCTGTCTGTTTAGTTAAGAAGCTCTTGCGGACAATTGAGTAACTAACATCTACATTTTTTTAAGAAAGCTCCATTGTTTTTCTTGCCATTTCTATGACTACGTCTATTTCTGGAACGGCACTACTAATGAATTTACGACTTTCCATTAGATCATGCATAAGACTATTTATTAAACATTGAAGATTTGAGGCTAGCTGAGCAAGCTTCAAAATCTACCTAATTAACACTGGTACTAATTTCAGTCTTTGCTAGATAAATTTTTGCGTTCGAACTGTATTTCTACATGTATTTTTTTTTCTTTTTCTTTTATAAACTATCTATCACAGTTAGTGATACTTTATTCACATTACAATCTAGCCTCATCATAATCAGCTTATAATGTTCCCACTGCTGGGACACATGCCTCCTCTCGGTGAGAGGGAGTGGGCCGTAATCCATCACGCGGTCCCAGTGCGTGTTGGTCGATGTCACATGTCTTCACTTCACTTCAATCTAGCCTATTAGCTAATAATTTATTTAAAGTAACTTTAAAATTAGGAAATTGACCAATAACGTTTTTCTTATACACTCTTTGAGTCACGTGTTCTTTATAAAAATCAGCACTTGCATTAAAATTTAAGTTCACTTACACTGCACTAAAGTAACTCAAAGTTATCCTTTTTAGTCGTCGCATTAATTCAGTGTTGTCAAGTATAATAATGAAGATGACAAAATCAATTAGTTTGGTTTCTTTCTTTTTAAGTGACTTCTAAAAGGAGGAGGTTCTCAATACAACTGTATGTTTTTTATTGAAGTGAAAACTTCTTTAGGCGCGTGGGCATTTTTGAGATGGGGAAAAAACAATTGAACTCACGACACCGTTACCGACTCCTCATTTATGTAAACGTGATTGTGCTCTTTATTTATATTACGTTACAGATCAATGTTCCATTATTTTTACTTTAAAGGTTTTGGAAGTATTTTTTTAAATTGTTCAAGTTTTCACTTCTGTTGGCACTTTTTTTGCCAGAGTGCCACTGTTTTTTTTTGTATATTTGTTACGCGATTACTCCGCCAATTATGAATTGATTTTGATGATTCTTTTTTTTTTGGTAGGTCATACTTCAGAGGTGGTCCAATATAAATTTTATTAACTTTACACTCTACTATCTCCACCATGCTATCTCTAATATACAATTTTTCCCACTTAGTCTATAAGGATGATGTTATAGTTCTTGTCACTGTTATTTACTTATAGCAGGTAGTGGTATTTGAATTTGTGTGTGGTAGATATAACAACAAAAATCTGAAAAAAAAACTGACTTAAAAAAGTGAAAAATAACTTCAATTTCGGAAGTCGGTGGCGAAAAATGAAAATAAAGAACCGAAAACACCGACTTCCGAAATTAAAATAATTTTTCACTTTTTTAAGTCATTTTTTTTTAATGTACTAGCAGCAGCCCTAGCATCAAAACTACAATTTTAGCGTAATTGTTTAGAAACATAAACGTTATAAAGTGCAGTGTCATAAACGTGCTGCGTTTTAAACACTCGACGATTCAGTTTGAACATGTTTTATTTTCAGTTCTATTTAGATTTATGGACATAAATTAAAATAATGGTGGGGAGTGTGGTAAAAGAGCTTTTGAGTATGAATTTGGAGAAGTTTGCGTGGTAGTAGAAGTTTGAAAGGAGAACAGGTAACAAAAAAGCTAGAACTCAAACTCAAACTCAAAGCATTTATTTCAATTAAACCATTTACAGGCACTTTTGAATTGTCAAAGAATCGGTCAGTCAGAAATAGGTATGAAGCTAGTTGCCCATTCCAAAGCGTAGTAGGTACCTATGGAGAAGAACGGGCAAGAAACTCCACGGACACTCTTTTAAATAAAAAATTGTTACAAAATATTGGTTACATCATTCATGTTGAAAAATTTACATGTGAGTACAATGTAGAAAGACGTGCACGTTAGAAGCGTCCGTAATAAAAAGATAAAACAAAGAACAATTCAAAAAATAAAATAACATAAAAATAAGCCCTGGCAGCTAAGAGATGACCAGTCCCAACTGACGGCGCCCGTTCACGAACATGACGCATGGATTAGCACCATTCAGCTCAACATTCATTCATTCAGCTCAAGAGTAAATAATAGTGCTGGTTTATATGAACATGTGATGCGGAGGAATGAAAAACAGGCCACGAGAAAAGTTTTTAATGTATGAGAATGGATAAAAGAGTAGAGATAGATCAAAGGAATGATTAAGGATTGTATGAAATATAATTTTGGAGTCAAAGGTGTTTATTATGATGACAGCTGATGCATGTATTGTGATGACAGCTGATAGAGATTTATGGAAGAGGATATTGTTCGTTGTCAGCAGCCTCAACTACGCTAGTCAAGTGATGCTAATTTCACAATTAGTAAGTAACTAACCACATGACTAAAAACGTGGCACAACACTAATTTTCTAAGGACACTCAGTCATTTCGACTGCCGCTCACTTTCCTGATGGAAGTGACCCTCAGGACTTTGTGTGCCCCAACCTAGGGTGAGTTCCACATTTGTGATATTGTTATATAAGCTATTAATGAGCCATCTGCTATCTATTTGCCTTGTATTCTATGCGCGCGTGTCACATAGTTAACCTCACTTTACATCTGTCACTGTGTCACGCTAACTCTGCTCTCTCTCTCTCTGCCTGTAAGCCGCTGCGATGTGTTAGCTACCACCTACTCTGCTTTCCCTATACCGTACCTTGGTCACTGAAAGGGGGAAGAAGCTGGCACATCGCATGCGGCCTGCTCAGTAGCAGGCCGCATGCGATTGCACCGCATCTGACATGCGCTTACTACCGCGCTTTTCAGGGCTCTCTGTACGGGCTAAGGGCAGGACCCCTTGCCTGATTATGCACGCTACCGAGGTCTGACGAAGGCCTGCCTACCTGCGGCCTGCCGCGCGCCTGTGCTGACAGGCGACCTCCACGTGCTGCCGATGCTAACTACCAGCAGCTAACGAGGCCGTCCGACCTACTACGGAGCCTGTGCTGAGCAGGCCCCCACGTCTACCACGTGCTACCAAGGACGGTACCCTTCCTATCCTAAGTGTGCGAGTGCTCAGAACTGTGTCAGTGACCTTACCCACGACCTAGCCGTGTTACTACTACCTATCAATATATCTAATAATTATATATACTAACCTATCCAGCTGTTTTTATTATCTACCTCTACCTACCTAACCGTTAATGGCCTGCGCAGCCTACCCTGCGCAGCCCTAGCCATTACAATATGCTGCAACGACCACAATTAAAGTTTATTTATCATCATTTTCTACTTAGAGGCGCTCGTGGCTAAGTAGTTACAGCCACACAGATCAATCGATCAGCTTAAGTCCCGCTTGCCGTGGTAAGTCCGTAGATGGGTGACCATCTTTACATACTAAGACCCCTCCGTGCCTCGGAAAGCACGTTAAGCCGTTGGTCCCGGTTGTCATTTGTGAATGTTTGACAGTCTTTACGAGCAGTCAGAGGTCCGAAAGTTTGACAACCAGTCCTTACCAAGGGGTATCGTATTACCCAGTAACTGGGTTGTGGAGGTCAGATAGGCAGGCGCTCCATGTAAAATACTGGTATTCAGCTGCAGCCGGTTAAACTGGAAGTCCCCGTCGAAAAGGCTAGGCAGATTGATTATAATCATTTTCTACTTAGATTATTTCTTTCAATCAAAATATCATCTTTCATACCAATTATTTATTTTCAAGTTGCGAACAAGTAGGTAATAAAAATAAAGACAATTTTATACATTAGCTTCAATTCTTAACTTTCTTCAGAATCAAATTTTTCTTTGACATTTCTTGGCATGATCACAAGAGAATTTCACGAATTATAATTTCGGAATAACTTCTTAACATTTTTCTTTCCTCTCGTTTTGTTCATTTTAAAGTTTTCATGATTTAATCGCAATGTATGTTAAGGTTTGATTTGTTTTTGAATTTTGACACGAATTTATGTTTCTTTATTTCAATAAATACTAAACAATATCAGACTGTCTCCATACCTTGTGGTTGTCGATTCACCTACAAATAAATTAACTTCTTGCGGATCATCTTAAGAAAAAATAATATTATGCTGCGTCCAGATTATGTTCTTTTGTCCGTACCGTACCGTACCTCTGTTTCGTATCAGCATCGCGATCAAACAACGCTAGTTTGGACGCTCGTTCGGTACGGTACGATGGTCTAGCGTCTCGATACGAATACAGGTACGCTCCGATCCATCGCGAGTCGGTTCTTTCGCCCCGTTCAAATGACACACACATGAACACGCGATGATCGCAGCAACATTACGGAGATACGGGCTTATACTTTGCGTCTAGAGTTTTTGGATCGTGACGCTGATACGAAATGGAGGTACGGTACGGACAAAAGAACATCTGGATGCAGCTTTATGTAAAAGTGTCGATTACCCCGTTTCGGACAAGCCGTCTATGACTGCCCCGTTGGTTTCGTGGTCGCAAGCGCAACTGCTGAGCGTGGGGGCCTGGGTTCGATTCCCAGGTTGGGCAAAGTGTTATTTTGTTTTTCTATTAAGAATTTCTCGTCCCATCGGACTATGAGAGTGAGGGTAGAGAGAGTGCACCTGTGTCTGCGCATACATGCCTGCACTATAATATCTCCCGCGCCGAAGACTAGGCTACGTGGAGATTGCCCACCGTGACCGAATTATGGTCTGGAGGACTATTATTGTCCCACTGGAGCGCAAAGGCCTCTTCTCATACAGAGAAGGCACGAGCACTGATCACCACGCTTGCTCAAGACTTATATTAACTATAAGTCCAGGTTTTTTCACGATGTTTTCGTTCACCAATATTATTAATGTCCAAAATCAACTCAGGGAGTACTACATATGAATTGAAAAAGTTACATTGGTACTTCCCCAGGAGAAGTTTTTGACAGGTAATGTACAGCAAAAGGGTGTTTCAACGTTAAAAGTCTTCACAATCATCACAATAAAAACAAACATTTACAACCCTAAAAAACAAAACAAACACAATCTTTCAAACATGGAACACGAAAATAATGAGTCTGTATTCAGAAGCTAAATGTTTAGTCAAACCCACAAGCGGTGAACACAGTTCACGTCGAAATTCATTTGAAAAACAACAATAAAATATGTTGTTACTAAACAAACCAACATTATAAAGGTAACTCCGGACCAACTGTAAATTATTAAAGCAGGGTATGTTTAGGTTGCGTTACGTGACAGGTGTGACGTCATAATGTGTGGGGAAACGTAATAGGATTCGTATTTTATAACTTAATCATAACTGACTAGTAGCTCAGTCAATCATGATAAACCATTCTAATACAGAGCAAAATCAAACTTTTGAAAAATCGAATTTATTGTCAAATTTTGAAAGTAAGTAGTAGGTTTGTTGGTGTCAAAGACAAGTATGATAATTTGACAAAGATGACACATAAGACAGATCATCGCAATTCATTCTGTTTATGTATGTATGTGCTGTATTCAAAATGGCCGCGGACAACCTAAGCAGTTTACACAGCGAACTTGTACACATTTGAACACGATGAAAGTTATTTTATAATCATAGTTCGTGTTGTTACGAAAAAAGAAGTTACTTAGTTAACCAGAATTCAATTTCGTATTAAATTATCACTACGTAACGTAAGCTAAGAGTATTTTCAACACAAGCGTCACGCAGCGACGTACGAAAACACAGACTAAACTGTGTTTGTTTCAGCATTATACATCAGAATGTTGTGGAAATTGTGCCTCGAACTTACAGCCATAGATCTTAGAATCAAGACATTAACATAATTCAGGTACCGGGAGAGAAAATTAAGGTGGAAGGCGAACTTAGGCTGAGACAAAAACCTCTCCGTCTGTGATGCCTGTGAAGTGTGTTTTTTTTAAATTGCATGTCTCGGGTCAACGCAGGAGGTTGTCAGCTGTTTAGTGTCTCCAGCCAGGACATAAAACTTATAAACTTCGCGTCTACGCTCTAAGGGAACCTCCTGTGGGGTGCGGACATCGGCTTAGGGCGTCGATGGGGGGCAGCAATGGACAGGCTAGATCGGATCATAACTGTGAAATGACTGCATATGACATTTCACTTTGAATTTTAGATTGGAAAACCCCGGGGCCGTTGGTTTGGGACAGTAACCGTTTCTGTCTAGTGGCCGTTTCAACTCTTTACTTACATACAAAAGTGTTATGTCGTATCCTCATTGTATGCGGACTTTTACCATAAAAATGGAAAAAAATATGGGAAGCAGTTTTCTAAACTCAAAATTTTTTTTGGAATGATTCTTCGTGGCCTGTCTAAAAGGCGCTGGCTCAACAATACCTTATTGCCGTAGTTGAAATAGCTATGAAAAGATGATGATCGATGCGTGACATGTACTAAAGTGTAACAAAGGTGCAAAGTTTATTTGACGCGTGGCCAAAATCGGAACTAACGTCCTCATCTGGTTTTTTAGAGTTCCCTTACAGGATCACTCGTGTGTCTGTCTGTTTGTCTGTCACAGCCAATTTGCTCCAAATCTAATGGATCGATTAAGTTGAAATTTGGTACACATTATGTATTTCTGTGACTCAAACACGAACGTGTAACGTAAATAAATGAATTTTGAATATAGGGGACACTTTTGGGGGGGAAACAAGAAGATTTAAAAACAAAGTTTTTCTAACAGTAAGTACCGTGTGGCATATCAAATAAAGCTTCTTGCAAGGATCTTAAATATATATTTTTTATAATTTTAAAGTAAATACTTTTAGAGATATTTAAGAAATTCGATGAAAATTTACCATTCCCCCCCTATTTCCGAAACTACTGGGCCTAAAATTTTGAAAAAAATACATAGTATGGCTCTTTACTCATAGATTACAGGAAAACCTACAAAAAGTATATTATGGTTTTAAAATAACATGGTAAATCTCTCAATATTATGCGTACAAACTTACATTTGCAGCTGGAAAGTATGTGAGAACATGTTTTTCAACTACAATGTTAAGTTTGTTCTTGAGATAAATAAATTCATCTCATCTACGGAACCCTTCACCGTGCGTAGTCCGACACGGATTTGGCCGGTTTTCGGTTTCACAAACGTTTACCAACAACGCTCCCGAATTGACAACCTTAATGTGTCGTATGCCACACAATTTTAATGAGTTACAGTCGCGCGGCGGCTGTTACGTCGTTTTAAATTTAAACGTATTTGAGGCTTTGTTCTCTCGAAATAATTATGGTAAGTATGAGATTTTGTTGTGGGATTACTTTTCTTATCATGTTGTCGAGGTAGTGTTATTTCTGGCTGTTGTTAGGATTCTTTTTTTGACTACCTAATGGATTTTACTTAATTTGGTTTTGTTAAATTGTTCGCAATTTTGTACATTATATGTTATGTCACAATTATGTATGCTAAGTACATAGTTATGGGGCTCGTGGCCAAATGATAACAACCGCACGGCTCGATTGAAGGTTAAGCTACACTTGCTGCGGTCAGTTCGTAGATGGGTGACCATCTATTACAATATCGATACCCCTCCGTGCCTCGGAAAGCACGTTAAGCCGTTGGTTCCGACTGTCATTCGTGGATCTTTGACAAAGAAAGCCCAAAAGACAACCAGTCTTACCAAGGGGTATCGTATTACCCAGCTACTGGGTTGTGGAGGTCAGATAGGCAGTCGCTCCATGTAAAATACTGGTATTCAGCTGCATTCGGTTATACTGGAAGCCGACACGGAAGGGAAAACGCTTGGCAGATTGATTGTTCGTGATTATGTTTGTAAAAGGAAACAATACAGCTGTGAATAGGAGGAGTTTATTTTAACGGCTAAACATTGTCCGTCGTATTACAAAATTTTCAGAGCCAGGTTTAAATCATGAAGCCACTTTTGGGTTTTAGGTGTAAAAAGGCATTTAGAAGTTTCCAAATAGTTTTTTATATCTAAAACTAAATATTCGGTGTTGCGATATTAATTATTGCATTTCATAATTAATATTTTAGTTCCCTAGTTAGCCACATTTTTTAATTCCATACAGTAATATTGCGAAATATTTGACATCTATTTGCGACGTTGCCCACTTTCAGAATAAATGCTCTTAAATTGTCCGTATATTCAAATTACAACTGTCATTCTTTGACAGTTGTATAAAATGGCTGGTTCAATGACGTCGGGTGTCAATTTGCATAACAATTAATTTCAATGCATAAGTTATAATATTATTTTATGTATTCGTGGTTTGCCCAGGAGTTGGATGATGTAGGTAACAGTAATGTGGTGTTTGTCATTGGTTTTAAAGTATAGGTAAATTAATAAATAAAAAAATAACAGTGATACTCCGAGAGTGCCGACAGAAGTGAAAACTTGAACAAGATCGCCTTGGCGGAAGAAAAATACTTGTACCTATAGTAGTACATTGGTCCGTAACCTTATCTAAATAAAGAGCACAATCGGGTTTACGAAAATGAGGTGTCGGTAACGGTGTCGCGAGTTCAATTGTTCAAATTCAAATTCAAATTCGCCTAAAGATGATTTCACTCCAAAAAACTATTACAACTTTCACACAGGGTTGGATTTTATTATAAACTTTACTTAGTTTACTTTTACAACATCCAATAAAGGTACCTATATCATTTTATATTTTAATAATTTTAGTTAAAATATTATAACTAAAATTATTAAAATTTAAAATTATGTAGGTAATTAAAATTTCAGTGAAAGTAAGTATATACTTTCACTGAAATTTTAATTTACAAAAAGATAAATCAAAATCAATGCAAATATTTGCCTCGAATTAATTGAACCAAACTTAATCTTAATGTAATTTTCTAAAATAAATCACCATTTATTTTACATTCGTTGATGGATGCTACCCCTCAGGGAAAAACCGATAAAAATATTTAAATTTCAAATAGATTGCTTTTTCATTAAAAAAATATGGTTGTCCAAATGTTTCACAATCATGTTTTTTTTTGTAAATGGGAATTTAATATGTTAGTTATTTTGAATTTGAATTTTGTTTTGACATCTCTTAATAGAAAATAATAACCAAGTAATGGGTTTGTAAAGTTTAATGTTCCCCCCTCAAAGAAGCTGTGATCCCTCTTTATTTTCTAAAAATCTCACCGTTAAAACTAAGGTGAAAAAGAAGCTAGGTCATCTCTGGATAGCAGGCTAACCGGGCGTTTATTACGTCTGGACAGGAACGGTCTGCGCCTGGTGACGGGGACCATCACGGGACACTGCTCGCTAAATAAACACTTCCACACAATAGGCATAACGGACAGCCCTCTGTGCAGGGCGTGCATGGAGGCTGAGGAAACCGTCGCGCACGTGCTCTTTGAATGCACAGGCGTCACCCAGATTAGAACAGAAACTCTCGGGTCACCCAGATCTTTCACAGATGTTCTGAACAGACCAGGAGTTTTGATTAACTTCTAGAGGGAGGTGGGCTGGTTGGAATAACCACCAAACGGCCGCCATGGCCCACACACAATTTTATTCTCAACAGGTAAGCTCTTGGCCTGCATCTCACCTGATGGTAAGTGCTAATCGGGCCGAAGGTGGAAGCTTCACCCGGAATCCTCAACCATGGAAGAACTGGCTATGTTACCTCTTACTGCCGAAACACAACAACGCTGTTAACATTGTTGTTATGGCGCCAGACTTAGATAAGATGGTGCTAGCTAGCCAGGCGGACTTAAAACAAGCCCTGCCACCAACCAAATCCAGCAAAAAAAATTGCCCCGACTGGTAATCGAACCCAGAAGGCCGGGACCTCTTGGTCTGAGACAGGTAGTCTAACCACGAGACCACAGAGCTGGTTAAATTTCTGCTTACCCCCGTAGAAAAAAGAAGTTAATTAGAAACTATTTTAGACCTAATGACATAAACTTGTTACATCCATGAATATAATAATTGTCCTAAAATGAAACACAACTAACACGTCAACTAAATGTTATTGACATTAATTTGTTTCCTGAAATATTACTTCGATCAAACGTTGGTATTCTGACACCTAACCTAACTCTTCCATTAGTGTAACTATACACTACCAGCCCGACAAACGTAAAGCTACACTTGCCAAAAACGCAATCAAACCTTATCTCGAAACAATAAAGTTCAAAGCTGCGTAAAATTTTACTTCGTTACTGTAAAATGATCGTGGTTTATTAACAACGTTTATGTCTTCCCAATTTCGCAGCAAAGTGCATTCTAACTTAATAAAATTAAGGTCGAAATTTCGGTATATCGTAACTCTGACCACACGAGAACCTTGTCTTATCACTCCGCCGCGGTAGAATATCTTTGAAGCCGACAAAGTGTTTTGAAATTCAATCTTGGACTGTTCTTTGTTACTAAATAATACATAGTATAAACTCACGCCTTCTTCCAATGGGCAAAAACTACAGAAAGCCACCTGCTTTGATCCTTAAATGATGCTACATATGTTCGAAAAATTTATCTGCTCAACAACGTAAATAACGCAATGAATGTTGTTGAACTGTCAAAATGAAACAAATTGTGATTGATCGTCTGTTACTCAATAGGCCTGTGTCCAAATTTTATGTAGGGTTTCAGAATCATGTACTGAATCCATGGTTACAGTTTTCGCGTCGATGCTGGCACCCTGTATAAGCATACTCTTAAATTTTTGTTGCTACCTCTTCTATAAACCAATAATCATGTTTAATAATTTTGTTCGAGGCAACCCTAAATTGGTTATTGTAAACACGTTTCATCCCTTATAAACAACCTTTTCCAGTATTTTCGCCATAAACTAAGAAACTTAAGTAGGGATGAACTTCAAGGGTAAATATTTTTCCTATTATGTTCAGGCTCTGTTATTCAAAAACAGATTTGGGAAATTACATTTTATATCTTGGTAGACACTGTGGTAGCCGTCAGTAAAATACTAAAGTTAATATTTTTCTTGGCAAGGTTTGACATCGTGTGTTTGACCAGACAAGTAGCAATCGCTTTCAAAACGTTTCGTATTTCTACAAAGACTTTCAACAGGATTGAAGTAAGCTTTTCGGTAGCTAATGACAATCCAATACATTTTTAACATTATTATCACTGATAAATTGGGCTCAGATTAATTTATCAACATAGATAAAGCAAAATTAGTATTTGGGAACTCTTCTTCTTCTTTTTGTGTCGATAGTACTCTTCTTCGTACTATATTAAATATATATTTTAATATTATTTTATATTATATGAGCCCAGTAGGTAGCCACGTTGATTGCGGCATCAGTGGCATCCTTTAGGTCATCCGAGGTGTAGGTGAACGGGCAATTAGGACACTCCAGAAAATGAGGCATGGTCTGATCAGAAGCACCGCACTCGCACTGGGTGTTGGATGGTTTAGTGATCCCCCACTTCGAAAAATTGTGTCTGCAGCGGCCTACTTGGGTACGCAATCGATTGAGGGCTTTCCATAAAGCCATTTCATTCCATATAGGAACCTTGCACGTCGTGTTCTCTAGTTTCTACCTACCCCAATGAGAAACGACGTAAGTTTTGTTATGTTATCAACACCCACTAAATCCTATTTTTGGCTCCAATTCCCCAACAACAACAATAACAAAAACTAAGTACAAACAAAAGAAATCACTAGGCCAGAACTGTTGGCTCACAATAACTTGACAAAACTCCAAGAGTTACGTTTGAATAGAAAGCTTCGCGCTGGTATCAAAAGACTAATAAATCTAGTCAGTGCAAGTTACTGAGAAGAAGCTCATTGAATCCTGTTCAAGTTACTACATAAGTATAGATACTTGAACTGGTGTCATCAATGATTTCTTTACTTATGTTTCTGTTAGGTCATGAGATGCACTTTTGATTGGAGTTGGGTCATGTCATTAGGACAACATGTTTAAATTCTTGATGGCCAGTTCAGATATTTATAAAAAATAATACTAGCCTATTAATGTCCCACAGCAGGGCAAAGGCCTCTTTACCCGACTAAAAAGGAGGGTTATGATTTTGACCGGTATATGTATACATTGTATGTTCATCTGTTAAGTACCTCATAATTTCTAAAGTACTGATCATGATTTGACAAATGAGGTATCGTTGGAAGCGTTTTGATCGTCCGCTGGTTATAGGCTATTGTGACGCCTCATTAAATGGCGATGGCGCCCTCTAGAGGACATAAAGTAATCTTTAATAGGTCATTTTGGGTATCAAATGAAAGGGCTTGACGAGCACATTTCAAAAATTTATTATATACTTTATAAATTTTTGGGTTTAAGTTTTTATGACTTTTATTTTTTTTCAGGGAAGGCATGAGCATTGATCATCACGCATGGTCAAGATGGGTTGGCGATTCCAGCCTTGTATTAACTATAAGTCTAGATGTATTCACATTTTTTTTTTCTTTAACAGATGTCGGTAATGTCCAAGATAAACTCATTTCAAGTTCATATGAATTACAAAGTCACATTGGTACTTGCCCGGATTTGTACCTACATTCTCGTCCATGTCCTAACCAGAGAGCCATCATGACATTATAATGCTTTTGCCGTTTGGCATTTCGTGAATGTCTTATATACAGTCGGTCAAAACAGAGGATTTATTGTCGTTATTGTATTGTGAAAGTCAGATGACATACAATATTTAAAATACCATACATACGTTAGCGCACGTGTTGTATGCGTTAGCCATACATACGTTACTTAAAATAATGAATAAATATCATTATACTTGTTATCATTTATAACAATAATACTAGCACTTAAACATTGCACAAACAATGCAACAAAAAAATTGAATAAAAGCTAGCGGTGTACATCTAAAGGCTAATAAACCAGTGGGTGCACAAGTTACTCTGTGGCTCAGTCTGCGTCTCATTGAAATAAACTGCATTGAATTATACAGCTCTGGAGACCCTACCGTAGGAAAACTACGTGCTTGCACCTAGCTTTATTATTTTTTAACTCGTTAGTTGACAAATACACCGACACCGTGGCTCGGAAAGCACATTACAGCCTCGTGCAGACTGGCGCGAGGCCTAAGGTAAATCTTGGACAGTCGTTACGCAACGCCCAAAAGACAACTAGTCTTATCAAGCGATATCGTGTTACTCAGTAATTGAGTTGTGTAGGTCAGATAGGCAGTCGCTCCATGTAAAGTAGGTACTACTATTCAGCTGCATTCAGTTCAACTGGAAGCCGACCCCAACATATTTGGGAAAAGGCTAGGCAGATTGATTGAGTTGACAAATACATTGATGATCCACTAAATGGAAAGTGGCTGATGAGCACCTGTAATACCAAGGGTATTTGCGCCTCCTTGCCTATTTAGGAGACAAAAATGAAGAGTGCCAGTCATTTGAATTATATTGAAGCTCGTTTTTCACCACTTTCTGACCCGATGGTAATTGGAGATGCAATCGATGATGCCTCGAAAACCTAATCTATTCGCCTAAAGCTTGAAAACTCCCAGATTTAAACTTGGTTATCGGGTCGGGAAACACAAACCCCGGTAAGGAGTTCCACTCTTCAGCTTAACGCAGAATGTGTTAGGGTTTAAGGTTGGACACTAAAAGAAAGACCGTTCTAAGGATTTCAATAATACATTTATTATCCTTTTCTTTATATTGGAAAGTGTGTTTTAATAGTAATATGTGAGATGTGTGATCCAACACAAGGCTAAAAGTATAGTACAGTCACTATGAGAAACTAAGGATTTCATCAAGTGGTTAAGGGCGGGCAGGGATAGTAAAAAGTAATGTTTATGAGTTAGAAAGAGAAAGACTATAGTGTTGAAGTAGGATCGATTTGTTTTTGCATACTCGAACAGAATGAGCACTGGCTGTAAACGACGCCGGTATCGTACCGACGCGGGCGCCGCATGGTTGTGTATACCAATGAATATCGGCGGGCGCCGCACCGCAGCCGCACCGGCGTCGCGAAGATTTTACACTCATTCTGAGATATTTTGAATTTCTTTCATCTTGCGGCCTGTGCGGCTCCGGTTAAAATCTCTCAACTGTTTATACTGACCAGGCACTACAATTCATGTACCTATAGCCTACAATTTATGTATAGTCTGATAGTTTCATAACCCGATCGACGTCGCGCAGAATGAGTTCGAGACGACTTCAAGAAGTACCGCAAAGAAGTAGGAAGCAGCTATTTGTCAGGTCGCGGTTACATGGCGAAATGTTTCGCCTTGAGTCAGCCCTGCTCGAGGTGACGTAAATTTAATTTCCTTCATCTCTGCAAGTTAAAAGACGGAACAACTAGTAAGTGTAGTACAAGGTATATAAATAAACGTTTCAGAGGCGACAAATTAGTGTGGTCTCTGCAATTAGTCCGCAATCCAATTTGAAGGTACTTTTGAACTACAAGGAGATTGCGTTTTGTATGAATAGACTTTCTTTGAGGAAAGGTGGTTTTGGTAGATTCCTAAAGGTATATTTGGTTAGATGTAAAGTTGCATTAGTTCTAATTGAAGAAGAAATATTACGGTGTGATGGTCAAACGTTATCGTTATCGATCGTTAAACTAACAATTACAACAATCATTACAATTCATCATCTGCTGAGCTTTTTCCCAACTATGTTGGGCTCGGCTTTCAGTCTAATCGGATGCAGCTGGATACCAGTATTTTACATGGAGCGACTGCATATCTGACCTCCACAACCCAGTTACTGGGTAATACGATACTCCTTTGTAAAGACTTTCGGGCTTCTGAAAATTACAACGAAACAACAACAATTACAATTAAACAATTTAATTCAATTTAAATTAAACTCGACTTGAATTCCTAAAATTGTTAGTTTATCCAAATCAATGCTAATTAAAATAACTTTCAGACGGCTATATTTTACTTTGAAAACCTTTTTCAACAACATACACTGACTATTATATTGAACTCTTCGATCAACAATTGATCGAAGACTGAACTGGACTTGACTCTTTTCGACTTTAAAGCGTGTCCAATAGGGTTGCACAATCACGTTTCTTGAATTCATCGAGGTAAACAGGTTCATCGAGGGTCAGTTCTTCCATAGTTTTGGTGTCTCTAATGTCTGTTAACTAAGTCTTCACTGACAAAAGACAAAGCCAAATCCCTATATTATCTCGGAGCTCTGGATCAAATCGAATTTGATTGGAAGTTTTGTCAAATTGATATAACTTCAATACAAGCAAGTGTCAAATGCACCAATCTGAATTAAACTTTGATTGAATGTTGATGTCAACAGCTCGTCAGTTTTGTTGGTTGTGTGCGTGTTAATCCAAATATTTTTGGCGTTCGTTACAATTAAGGCAATAGGCTCGCCCCCTTTACATGGGATTTAAACATTACTGGCGTGGGTGGCGTGGGCATTATGAGGTAGGTACGCCTGTTACGTGTGTGTTACAATCATTATGTAGCCAAAACTTTTTACGGCTGGTTAGCGCCATATTTAGCACTAAGACGGTGCAACTGTTCCCTTTCACAAACTACAACGTTTTCAAGAACATGCATTGCAGTACATCAAACGTTGAAAGTCAGTCTTTTTGGCGCACAATTGCATCAGCTTTGTGAAGGCGATCGGATTTGTGATCAAAGGATGTGGAAGTATTGGTGTTTCGAGATCTAAACTCTTTCTGAGATTTTCAAAGACGGACCGAATGTATTTCGATTTTTGACCAGTACCTACTTTGATTTTCTGATGCATTTTACAGGTTTTGTCCAGCGGTCTCAAGCACAATTGCTGAACGTGGGGTTCTGGTTCAATTCACAGCACCAAAATTACGTAACACACTTTGAATTCGAAGAAATCTAAAGAAAAATTTAGTTTGAAAAATTTTTGGAAGTAAGTGACGTAATATGGCTGTGTGTGTACCTCTGCCTTTCCCTTCGGGGAATCCTATATGGAACCCAATTATAATAATATATATTATTATTATATTTGATTGCCTTATAATATTCGACTGCCTCGTTGGTCTAGTGGTCGCATGAGGTCCTGGGTTCGATTCCCGGGTCGGGCAAAGTGTTATTGGGTTTTTCTATCTGAAATTTCTCAGTAGCAGCTCGGAGTCTGGATTTGTGCCCGGTCGATGGCAATAGGCTCGCCCCCTATTACATGGGACTTAAACATAACTGGCGAAATGTGGGTGTACCTGCTACAGGGAACTTCTGCCCAACTTATTTTGGTATAATAATATTATATTACGCTAATTCGGGTTCCAAACAGCGTACTCGAAGGGTGCTCCACCCAAAGCGGGAAAAGTTATTTGATAATTCCCCACACAAAAAAAAAAAGGGTGCCAAACGGAATCCTCCGCTGTCCGTCCGTTCGTCTGTCCGTCAGCGGGCTGTATCTAATGAACCATAATAGGTAGACAGTTGAAATTATCACAGATTATATTAGGCTTATTGCCGCTATAACAAAAAAAAAAAAAAAAAAAATACGTTTTTAGAATGTACGTTTTTAGTATGGCGGCCTAAAGGCCGCCATACTAAAAACTTTTATTTTTTTCAGCGTTTTTTACTACATTTGTACGGTGGCACGGAACATTTTGTGTGCGCGTCAGACTCGCACTTGGCCGGTTTTTTATCTATAGCTAACATCTTAGATGTAGGTATCATTATCTAAAATATTGTTGGCCCGGCTTCCATTCTGACTCCCGTATGACATTCACAACCGAGTTACTGGGCAAAATGGATGTCCTAAGTTTAAACCGATTGTCAAAACTTTCCGGTTTCTGACTACCCGGGATTAGGGCTACACAGGTATTGTTATGACAACTGGAACCGACGGTTTAGTGTGCTCTCTGGCACTTTTGAGACATCGCAATGTATTTACGTACCTTAAATGCTAAATATTCTAGTTAAACCTGTACCCTAATTGCGTAACTTATTTTCGTAAACAATTTTGCCTAATTTGTTTCATTTTGACAGTCCAACAACATTCATTGCGTTATTTACGTTGTCGAGCAGATTTTTTTTCCAACTTATGAAGCAATGGATTAGCAATCTGTTTTAAATCGAAACAAATTGTGATTGTGTTGCATTACGCAATTATGTTTTATTGTTTGTTAAAGTGCACTTTTAAGTTTATCTAAAAGTCCTACACTTAACATATCATCAGACTTGTAATGCTCAAAGGGTTAGGCAGAGGTGCACTCTCTCTTCCCTAACTCTGATAGTTCGATGGGACGGCAATCCAACACGATCGGAGAGAGATCAGGCACAGGGCCAACGGCTTAACGTGCTTTCCGAGGCACGGGGGTATCACACCACCAACTTTCAAACTATTACTAAGAAATTCCTTATGGAAAAATCCAATAAGACTAAGAAGAAAAATGAACGACATGCAAGACCGTAATAAGTTTATATTTCTGCTTAATTTAATTCAATATTTTCCTGAAACCTTTTTGAAAAGTAGTTCCACACTAAACCTCTCAAACGCTAAGCGAGTCCTATAAAAATGCATGAACAGCGCTTTAACATAAATAAATATAAAAATGTCAACGTTTAGCATAATACGGCCGCTCTCTAAAGAATGCTGACACGCGTTCAGTTTGCATGGAACGAGTGCGATTCTCTGCAGTCCATGATAAATTTATTGAGAGAACTTGGTAATGTTAGAGTACAACAAATTATTTCTGGTACTTTTATTTAATACCTTAGGCCAGGTGTAGTGATCTATTAACTAAAACTTTCAAAGGTCTAAAGAAAAATGACGAATCGAATTGAGAATCTGCTCCTTTATTAAAGCCGTTTAAAAAACAAGTACGTGTCGAACCACACACAATTAAGGTTTCCGTAGTTGGAACGAATGTATCCCAAATACAAACTTAACATTGTAATTGAAAAACATGTTCTCCCATACATTCCAACTGCAAATCGTCGCTCGGCATCCAATACCGCGAATGTGACATTTTTGACGAAAATCAGTTTTTTTATTTATTTTATTCTACACGTTCAAATACGTGATGCTGCATTTAAAAATGATTTTCAGTAAAAATGTCACATTCGCGGTATTGGATGCCGAGCGACGAAATGTAAATTTGTTCGCACAATACTGAGCAATTTACGAATGTTATTTTTAGACCATAGACTTCTTATAGATTTTTCTGTAATCTATAAACTTAGAACTACTCTCTGTATTTTTTTTTTTCAAAATTGTAGGTTCACTAGTTTCGAAGATAAGGGGGGAATGGTAATTTTTTTTTTCAGACAGACACACGTGTGATCCTATAAGGGTTCCGTTTTTGCCTTTTGAGGTACGGAACCCTACAAAAAGTCTGTTTAGGGAATCCAGGCGTTATGTTACGTTGTTATACGGGTAAAGTTATGACTCTTATCGCAAAGCAAGTTTGAAATCTGGCAAGTAGTCATTTGACTGTTCCTAATTTCGTACGTAGGTACCAAATGACTTAGTGCCCTAAACAACACGTTGGGAAAGAATACGGACTTTATGGTCTGAAAGTGCCAACAACACTCAGTATCCTAACCTTAGTGATCAATGTCCATTTTTTGTTTTATTTGTCCTCCGATTTCTCCGTCAATTATGGACCGATTTTGAAAATTCCTTTTTTTCTTTTAAAGGGTATGCTTTCGAGGTGGTCCCATATAAATTTTATTAACTTTGCTTTGATAGTTTTTGAGTTAGCTTCAATAATACGTACTTTTTCCCACTTAGTATGTGGATGATATCATACGTTCACTAAGTTCACAAGTTGTCACTGTTATTTACATAGCAGGAAGTGGTTTTCGAATTTGTGTGGGGTAGGTACCACAACTAAAAAGTGAAAACTAAAAACTTTTTACAAAAAAAAAACAACCGGCTTCCAAAAATCACTACAAAGTGAAAAATTACTTTAATTTCGGAAGTCGGTGTCTTTGGTTTTGAATTTTCGTTTTTTGACACCGACCTTTTTTTTTTTTTAATAAAAAGTTTTAGATTGAGAATGGTAGTCCACGTCCTATTTAAAAGCGATCGCCGCTCGAATACGCGATATTCGCGGTCATACTTCACTTTTTGTTCGGAAAACCGGAAAGCGCCCTCTGTCGGCGCGACCACGCGTTCAGGTTCTCCGAACAAAAAGTGACATATTTATTTATTTACTTAATAAGGCACCAAGTCTCAATATATTAATCACAAATACATACAATTAATTAAACAAAATAAGTAAATTACAATTCATTAGATCATTAATATAATAAATGTACATTGAAATTCAAATTCAAAAGTCCATATAATCACAAAATAAATTACATTAAAACTGAGTAGTCATAAAATGAAATTTCATTACATTAAGTACATTATCACTATCTTACAAAAACAAAACAAAATAACACAATATTATATATATTTATATGCACGTGATAGATTATTTGAATCTTTTTCGTTAATTGGACACAAAGAAAAGCATCTCTATAATACTTATAACCTACATTACGACAGTTTCTTATCAAAATCTTATAAATACTATTACGAAATAAAATCCAAACTGTGTTCTTTCATTGTTGTTTTGTATAATATCATATTTAACTATTTAACATGACTTCTATACTAATTGTGCCATTGTAAGACCAAGTATGTAATTTAACTAATCAATTTAAAGATATTTACTCTATTTTTATATAAATTAAGCATAGTTTTATGTCAAAATGCAAGTATTAACAAGTCTGTATTAAAATCGTACGATGTGACGTCACTTGTTTACCACCGGCTATAAAAAGCCGCCGCTCCGCCGTACTCGGTACATTCACTACCGAGCAGTCACTCCGAACGGACCTAAGTTAAGTAATTTGATATTATATAGTAATTATTGCTTATTCTGATTATGTTGTTGTGTATGGTATATTATTGCCAATATTGCTATTTTTATGATGTTGCTATTATTCAAGACATAGAATTAAACTGTTTTTGAGATAACGATAATTTATGGAAATATAAGAAATGTATTGATAGAATACTGTTATACTGTTTTCATGGAGTTTCTTGTCCTTCTTCTCCATGAAGACCTAGTTTTGCGAACGGACAACTAGCTTTCTGATTAAATACTGACAAGTCTATTTAAATAAATGTCTAGCCTTGTCTTTCTGTGGTTTAATTCATGAAACCTTTTCCCTATAAAACATATAGTAAATAACCAGTAATCATTCTGACATTAGAAGCTTGCTAATTTGGGTAATACCTATATATATATTTACAGTGCTTACCGCACTTTCTCATACACGCCATGATCGTGAATTCGCGCGACCATCGCTTTTAAAAAGAACGCGGCCTTTGTAGGTAGATAGAAAGCAAGAAAGAAAGAAAAATAGTTTTATATTTATAAAAAGAGTTATTTGTCACAGAAACATGTGCATACAAAAAAGACACAAGAGTAATCAGAAAACAACAAAAAGTACAAAATAAATCACGAGCATAAAACATAAATAGTCGGCAGCTGCACGTCATGACTGTGACAAGAAGGCTTCCACTCAGCATGATGCTGTATCTACAGTTATCTACCTACTATTGGAGATAGTTAGTTTAATAGCTGTATTATAATATCAGAAGACTTAATAATCGCTAATACTTTTCAAGACATAAAACAAAATAGTTACTTAAAAAGATGAATTGAACCCACCAATCTAACTGAAGGCTCAATGGTCTAAAGGGATTTAGGGTCAAAGGAGGAAAAAAAGTCAAGCGTGAAAACGTCTTTAATTAAAGAATTCTTTTAGACATTTCCCTTTTTGGGGGGGAAATTTAAATAGTCCCTTTTTCTGGGAACCTTTAAGGAAATCGGGTGTAAAGAGACTGCCACATTTTGGACGTTACATAGATTATTTTGAAGATAGAATTGTAGGCTTTCGTGAAGTTTTGTTCGTTTGGCAAAGTGAGACGTTAGTACTGTTGGAGTAATTAGAGGGAGAAATGAAGGAGATAAGAGTTGATATTTTGTTGTTAGCCTTGACATTGAAACTATCGAAATTACAGAGCGTTCTAAGTTATGGAAGAGATTGTGGCAAGAATTTCTCTCCGGGCTACAACAGCGATTCAAATCCAGTGGCCAACCTATTAAGGTTGGAGATGTAGTTGTAATCAAACACGATAAGCTGCCGCCAATGAAATGAATTTTGGAAAGTGTGGATAAGCATTTTACGCATTGAATCTAGTTTTAAAAAGAAATGCGTTTTCGTTGTTCGTTGATAAGGCTCGAAGAAACTAAAAAGATAGGTGTTTTAATGTCTTTTGAGATCGAGTTGACTCTTATGAGCATGTGTATTATCGTCAATCATAGCCTACTTTGATTATTTATACAATATGTAAAAAAAACCGTGTCCGATCCGAAAGGGGCACATAGGTAGGTACCTACTGCAATTAACATTACCTAAAAGTAATAATAACTTCTATTAATATTGAAAATAAAAAAGTTTATGGTATTTAAAAATCGTTTTTTTTTGTAACAAAATTAACACAAATCCATAAAAAAATTGCAAATTTTCAACATGGGTCATAAGTTATGACTTGTGTCCCCGCTAAACGAGGGCCGCCCGCGCCCCATGATGTAATAACCCGGAAAAAATCCCCGTAGAAAAGAAATGAGACGTTTTTATTATCATTTTTCTTGAAAATTACCACATAAATAGTCCTATTACGATACCTAACAACACCCTCACAGATCGGATAGGATTTTTTTTACATTTTGTATGTCAACTTTGTTATGTTGGTGTTGGTGACAGCTACGTCTTACACTCGCGCCATGTCATTGTGCTTTTCTAGTGTGCATGCATTTAGCGGCCAACAGTTGGACGCTATTTTTTCGACTTAGATATCATAAAACCTTAGACAACTCAACATCAGTTTTTTTTTTATAATACAAAATATTTTATTTCACATAAACCTACATGGGCACTTGTGAAACGTCAGAAGCTAGGTGCATGGTTCCAATTGGTCACTTCCTATGGAGAAGAGCTGGCAAGAAACTCCACGGTTACTCTTTTAAAAATAAGTAAATGGTTTTTACAAAGTTTTCAAATTACAGTGTTAATAGGTATGAGAGGACAGTGTAGGCCTATCAACAAGTACCAGGTACTTAGCAAAATAGAAAATGGTCCACAAGTCTACAGCCCACAACGTTCTCACATACGCAAAATCTAAACGAAAAGAATCTATATAAAAGATTAATAAAATAATAAAAATAAGGGCCTATTTAAAGCAAATGACATGATTACCACTATAGCTTAACAAATCTATTTTCATAAAAAATATAGAAAATTATAGGTAAGTATATAATTTAGTCGACCGTTCACTGTGTAGGATGAGCACGGAGAGGTTTGCCACGTTAACTGCGCGGTGCGCGGTGTGTGCCGACCTGCGACTGAATTCGTGCATAGCGTGGCCGTGGGTCGCAGTGCACATTCCTGCATAGATTTTCATACAATGCGAAGCTAATGGGCTGCTATGGAGCGGGGCCTCGTCCAACTCCATACACAAATGTCAAAACTGATAAAAACAGTGTTGTAAGGTTTGTGTCTTCAAAAACCTTAAGAATTTAATAATCTATTTTACTATTAAAGACTTTCATACTAAAATGAAAAGTAGGGACCCCGTTCTGACAAAAAGACAAATAGCACACTTGAGACCTAAGCGTCACGTGGCCATCTTACCAATCTCGACAAGTCCTCCTAATAACGTCATCCCTGGAGTATTCCAGTACTTTGACATGGGTCCGACCACTTACAGCTGTCCGGAGTAATCGCGACGCCTTCGATAAGGTCTTTGAGGAAACCGTTATTAGCTTCGTGTCATTTTTTCTTTTATCGGATTGATGTGGAGGAATAATTGAGGTTTCTAGGACGGGTTGTGATTATTTGATTGAAGGATTGTTTGTCATGCTGATGGGGTATTTAGTTATTTTTAGAAGCTTTTTTGTTGTATTTTTGAAGTGAAAAGTTCTTTAGGCGTATTGGGCATTTTTGAGATGGGAAAAAACAATTGAACTCGCGACACCGTTACCGACACCTCATTTTTGTAAACGCGATTGTGCTCTTTATTTATATTGTGTTATGGATCAATGTTCTATGCAAATATTTTTCTTCCACCAAGGTGATCTTGTTCAAGATTTAACTTCTGTCGGCACTCCCGGAGTGCCACTGTTTTTTAGCCAGGCCAATCGTCTACAACACCATAGTGCTTGCAATAAACAATATAGTTAAAGTTGAAATCTCAAAGTGCTTGTTTAGCACTACTAGATTCTTTTGGCGCGTGGCCAAAATCGGAACTAACGCCGCCATCTTGCTTTTAAATACAATTTCGCAAAACAGTAGCCGACAGTAGCACAAATGTTTACCTACTGCGCCCCCCTGTCAACGTCATTCGAGCGCCAAAAGATCCTCAAATAAAGCTGTAATATTTTTGTGAGTTTTAAAAAGTAGGTACTTACTTGGCGACCATTTCTAAACCGAACACTGCAATGCCGTTTGGCGGCGGAAAAAGGAAGATGTACTTCTCCGGACAAGCAATTTCACTTAGGGTTTCAATACCTACTAAACATGTTGATTATGTACTAGCGACCCGCCGCTGCTTCGCATGGTTTATACAACTTGACAAAATATCGAGATTTCTTAATTATAATGTAAGTTTATCACAAAAATCATCTGGAATAAATTTTCTAAATTATGGTGAAAACTGAATGAAAATCTGTTTCGTAATTTAGAAGAACGAGGTGGTCACACAGCCACAGACACTAAAAGCAACTTAAATTTATAGTAATACTAGCGACCCGCTCCAGCTTCGCACGGTTTTCACGACTTTACAAAACATTGAGATTTCTTAGTTTTAAGTAACTTTAATTTTAACGTATTATACACATACACCTTCTGGAATTAATTCTCTAAACGACGCCGACGGTAATAACTTCAGCAAAATCGGTTGCGTGGTTTACAAAAACAAGGTGGTCACACAGACACTAAGAGCAACTTTAATTTATAATAATAAGTATAAATAGGCAATAAGCAATAGGCTCACCCCCCCCCCCCCCCCTATTACATGGGACTTAAACATAACTGACGAAATTTGGGTGTGCATCTCTGCCTAACCCTTCGGTGAATACAGTATGCTATAATGAATATGATAAAGAAAAAGAAAGAAAAAATGTTTATTCTGCACAAACTAAAAAATATTATTTACATAAAAACAACCGACTTAAAAAAAAAAAACACTACAAAGTGAAAAATAACTTGAATTTCGAAAGTCGGTGTCTTTGGTTTTAAATTTTCGTTCTTTGTCACCGACTTTCGAAATTAAAGTTATTTTTCACTTTGTAGCGTTTGTTTTTTTGAAGTCGGTTGTTTTTTTTTTGTAAAAAGTTTTTATTCACTTTTTTGTTGTGGTACCTACCCCACACAAATTCGAATACCAATACCTGCTATGTAAATAACAGTGACAAGAAGTTATCATATCATCCACATACTAAGTGGGAAAAAATACGTATTATTGAAGCTAACTCAAAAACTGCCCAAGCAAAGTTAATAAAATTTATATGGGACCACCTCTGAAGTATAATCTACTAAACAAAAAAGAATCATCAAAATCAATTCATAATTGGCGGATTAATCGCGTAACAAACATACAAAAAAAACATACAGTCGAATTGAGAACCTCCTCCTTTTGGAAGTCGGTTAAAAATGCACATTGATGATGTTAAGTGAAATAAATAACTGTACAACCGAAGATACAATTATTCATTTACAAGTTGAATGGTCCTTTTAGCTTGCAAGATCATAAAACCAACCTCTTTCAAAGCTAAAAGGAACTTACAAACTTAAAAATTTAAGTAAAAATTCTTCCAAACAAGTTTTCAGCTGCTTAGTGGATAGTATAACAAGACCATGATGTGTTTTAAAATTTAACATGCGATGTATCGCCGAGCTGTGTTCCAGCGATGTTCAGTGTTTATGTCAAGTAAATCTATTAGACACTCACTTTCAAAGTCAAAGTCAAAGTCAAATCATTTATTTCAAATAGGCCCATGTATGGCACTTTTGAACGTCAAAATTTACAAAATATTAAAAATGATTCTAGTCGCCCCTTCCAAAAGGTAGTTTTCGTATGGAGAAGAATGGGCAAGAAACTCCACCGTTACTCTTTTAAAATGTTTTACAATAGTTTGTATAGGTACGTACATTAGTTAAATAATTATATGTGAAGACGATGCACCTAGAATAAAATTACTATACCACAATAGGTAAAAAGAATTAAAAATGAAGCAACGACAGATAATTTAATATGTAATAGATACATGGTGCTCACATATTTACAAACATTGTAAAAGTAGACGATTTTCCTAAAATTTTGTAATTAATAAGTCAGTGTGTGAGAAAGTAATCACAGAATGTTAAATCAATGTCATAAAACACAAAATAATCAATTTTACAATTAAATTAGCAACCAGTTTGATTTTGTCTTGATTCTAAATTGTCCTATGGAGCAGGACCAGCATGTTTCCAAGCACTCTTATCCTGGATATAATCCTCTAATTTGTAATATGCTTGTTTACAAAGTGCACTTTTGATATGAGTTTTAAATTTTCTTTCATTTAATTGCAATATGTCACAAGGTATTTTGTTGTAACATTTAACACAGTACCCCATAAAAGATGTATGTACTTTAGATAATCTGTAAAATGGTTGATCTAGTTTATCTTTATTTCTAGTATTAAAATTATGTCTATCACTTATTTTATTAAAGAGATGTGGATTTTTCCTTACAAACATAATATTTTCATAGATGAATTGGCAAGGTACCGTCATAATATTAATCCTTTTAAAAAGTTCCCTGAGAGATTCGCGGCGACGTAGATTATAAATGGCTCTGACAGCTCTCTTTTGCAAAATAAAGATGGATTCAATGTCAGCAGCCCGACCCCACAGTAAAATGCCATACGACATAATGCTGTGAAAGTAGCTAAAATAGACCAAACGCGCGGTTTCCACATCTGTTAACTGTCTTATCTTTCTAACAGCATAAGCGGCCGAGCTTAACCGCCCCGCAAGAGATGTTATATGAGGTCCCCATTGTAATTTCTCGTCTAGCGTGATTCCTAGGAAAACTGTTTGATTAATAAATTCCAGTTTTTCTCCATTCAATATGATGTCACATTCGCTACTTTTAACATTAGGTAATTTAAATCTAATGCATTTGGTTTTTTTTTTATTAAGTACCAGATTATTTACCGTAAACCAATCTTGGACTTGCAGAATAGAGCTATTCACGTCGTCAAGATTTTGTGACCGTCGGTTTATTTTAAAGATTAATGATGTGTCATCTGCAAATAACACCATCTTCGGTTGATTTTGAAGTAATTGGGGTAAATCATTAATGTAAACTAAAAAGAGGAATGGACCCAATATCGAACCTTGAGGAACGCCCATTGCCATTTCAGACCCTAATGAGTTTACGCCGTTTACCTGAACTTTAACATTTCTATCTTTCAGGTATGATCTAAATAAATCAAGAGCTGTATTCCTAATCCCATAGTGCTCTAGTTTCAGCAGAAGTGTCTCATGGTCTACACAATCGAACGCCTTCGAGAGGTCGCAAAAGATTCCAATGGCATCTTGTGCTTCTTCCCAGGCATTAAAAATGTTCTTTATTAGGGTGACACCGGCGTCAGTAGTACAACGCCCTTTGGTGAAACCGTACTGTTGTTTATGAAAGATGGAATTTTTATTAAAGTGAAGTAACATTTGATTGAGCATCAACTTTTCAAACACCTTACTGAGAACTGGCAGAATTGACACAGGCCTATAATTGTTGGGTTCTTTACTATCACCGGATTTGAACAATGGAACTACTTTACTGTGTTTCATGAGATCCGGAAAGACTCCTTGGTCTACACTGGTGTTAAATATGTAAGCTAGATAGGGCGCAATGGTTTCGATAATAGATCTACAGACTTTTACAGACATTCCCCAGAGATCTTCTGTTGATTTAATTTTAAGATCTTTAAAAGCTTTTATAACAGCCTGGGGGTTTGTATGCTGAAACCTAAACTCTAAAGGGCATGCCTTCACATTTTGTCTAAGTAAAGCAGCAGAAAGCGCGGGTGAGGAATTTAAAGCTTCAGTAGTTTTAAGGGGAATATTAGCAAAAAAGTTTTCAAATTCTTGAGCTACTTCTATATCTGAGTTAATGGGGCCATGTGCAGTCTCTAAATTAAATTCAGTATTTCGCTGTTTTTTCCTACCTGTTTCATTATTTATTACTTGCCAGGTAGTTTTTATTTTATCATCAGCTGATTTTATTTTATTGCTAATATAAAGAGCTTTAGCTATTTTGCAAACACTTTTAAAAGTTTTTGAATATTTTGCAACATACTTATGAAAGCTTGTATTATTCATATGTTGTTTTAAGCCATAAAGTTCAAATAGTTTTTCCCTGCTTTTACGAATACCTGGAGTCGCCCAATCACTAAATAAGAACTTTGTGTAAATACTTTTAGTCTTTAGTGGAAAAGTGTCATTAAATTCCGTGTTTAATAGTGAAAAGAACTCGGCGTAGAACTCATTTGGGTCACCTATATTATTAAAACTCTGAACACATAATTTATTGGCCAAAGAATGATTTAATTTCTCTAAACTTTTACATGTAATTGGCCTAAACCTTATTTGAATTTTTTGTAAAGGTATGTAGGAGCAAAATGTTATTGTTTGTCCACTGTGATCTGATGGCAACTTATTTACAATTTGTTTGTGTAAGTAATCACAGTTACAAAAAATATTATCTATACAAGTGGCAGAAGAAGCTGTCACTCGGGTTGGTTCAATAAAAACATTTGACAAATCAAATGACCTAAAAAGACTTAATAATCTGACAGTATTTGAGTTATTTTCTAATAAGTTAATATTAAAATCACCACATATGATTATTGACTTACTACTAGTACTAAGTTTCTTTAATACATCTTCCATTACAGAATCAAACACGGATAGATTCTGGTAACTTGGAGGTCTGTATACGCATACTATAACATGCTTATCAAGCTCAACACAGGACAATTCAATGTTGTGTTCAACAGACAGTCCGATAATGTCTTTTCTTTCTTTCGATTTAATAGAATTTTTTATCAATATTAATGACCCGCCATGTATCATACGTTTTCGGCTGAAATGGCTAACTACACAATAATTTTCATAATTAATTGACATTACTTGATGATCTTTTAACCAATGCTCTGTTAAACAAATTACATCAAACTTGGTATTTTCTAAAAACAATTCTATTTCCATTTTTATTTTCTTTAAAAATATTCTCTCTGCTTTATGTGGGATTTGGTGGTAGTGAGCGCGGATAGCGAGTTGTAGAATACGTTTCATTTATAGCGGAGGGAAACAGGGGAAATGTGCTTGAAAATCAGATCATGATTTTTTTTAATGTGCGTGATATTGGCATGTTTGGAAAGGAAAGCCAATAGGAATCGTGCTATAATTATGACCCCTTTTCTTTTTTTTTTTTGGGTCGGAAATTATCAAATAACTTCTCCCGCTCTGCGTGGAGTGGGAGGGCGTGTCAGACTCTTACTAACTAAAACCCACCCGTGTTGCTTCAGTTGCCATGTTGCCGGGGGCCACGATTTCCCTTTCGGCCTTATTTGCGACCCCGTCAATTCTGCTGACATCTCTTTGAAGCGCGCGTGGAACACAATGTACCGTCGACCCGGGCCTGGTCCTTATCGGGCGGCGAGCTACCCATTGCTCACCGTCCGCAAGCCTGCGCCTACGGTGGCCGGAAATCGGCTCGCGATTCCCGACGCCCAGGCCGTTCGCCCCTAATGTAGTCTGTAAATGAAAATGGTCCGCGAGGGTTACGCAAAACTGTACTATGCCTTCCTCGCTACAAATTAATTGAGAGTCTACTCCAGTTGTGGTGGATGATTACAAAAATAATTCCTGGAAGACGAGATTTAAAATTGCAAGCGGGATTTGTGCATTTGAAAAATGTTTGACATTATCTTCAATTTTACATATATTGACTATGACTATCCAACCTTATAATAAATACAGCCTTCAAGTCAAGACAAGATTATAAAATATTTTGGGGCAAATTCGTCACCGGGGTAACACCGAACAAATTCAATTTCCGGCAAATTTAATAACTTTTTAAATACTGACATTGTGTTCTGCGCCATTTTACTTGGAATCAACTGTTGGGGCAGAATGAAACGCAAAATTTGATTCGTACGGTCTTATCCGAGCGCTGAAGTTAACCTAATATACCTAATGGATAGTAGAACCTGCGGCTATCGCTGTCCGCTCTCACTGCGACCTCTGCGACAGTACCCTTAGTCTGAATAAAAATTTAAAGCAATAATGTAAAGTCTCTAAGTGTATTTTCAGAAATAATGGCGACTTATAAACTTGTGTTTTAGATACAGATTTTGAGCAGAGTCAATAATGTTATTAACTAGCTGTTGCCCACGGCTTCGTCTGCGATCCAGGATCAAAAGTAGCTTATGTCCATCTCCAGGTCATGGTCTACCCATATGCCAATTTTATCTAAATTTGACCAGCCATTTTAGCGTGAAAGTATTACAAACAAACAAACTCACTCTCGCATTGGCAATATTAGTTAGGATAACTCTTTGGTTTTGGATTTTTTATCTTTGGGATCGCAACTAAGGATTTTGAAAATCATTAATTACTCATTGGTTTTCAAAAAAAAAAAAACAGTTATAGTAATTTCAAATTATGCAGATTTTTTTAAACCTAATGGAACCCTTAGTGAACTGATTAAGTCCCAAAAATAAACAATACCACGACCAAAACTGTCAATAATTTATATTTATGGAAAAAAGACACCACAAAATGTTCAACGACAACAAAATCAACTCACTCAAAGGGTAAATTTTAAAATGTCTATAACTTCTCCACGCGTTTCTCGGCCATGACAAGGCAAAGCGAGGCACAAGGCATGTTGCATTTTTGTAAAATTGCATCCACAAGCCGTTGAATTTCACTTGTAAGAGGATTTACGTGTTGAGATTCGGTTAATATGCTCGTAAAACTTGTGTTTAGAGGATGTTACAATGTTGGAGATGTGGGTGGATTTATGGCCACACTGTGTTGTGATGCAGGAAAGGAGTAAGTACATAATATTTAAGTGGATTGACCGATAAGGTATAACTCGTTCAGTGTAGCAATATGGCCTTATCATTGAGCAGGTTGAGCTGAATGGTGCTAATCCATGCGTCATGTTCGTGAACGGGCGCCGTTAGTTGGGACTGGTCATCTCTTAGCTGCCAGGGCTTATTTTTATTTTTATTTTTATTTTTTGAATTGTTCTTTGTTTTATCTTTTTATTACGGACGCTTCTAACGTGCACGTCTTTCTACATTGTTCTCACATGTATAATTTCAACATGAATGATGTAACCAATATTTTGTAACAATTTTTTATTTAAAAGAGTGTCCGTGGAGTTTCTTGCCCGTTCTTCTCCATAGGTACCTACTACGCTTTGGAATGGGCAACTAGCTTCATACCTATTTCTGACTGACCGATTCCTTGACAATTCAAAAGTGCCTGTAAATGGTTTAATTGAAATAAATGCTTTGAGTTTGAGTTTGAGTTTGCAGTGCGATAATTGCAGTGAATGCGAAGACTTATTATAGTTGCAATCGCATTCATTTGTTTTTAGACTGATTTTGATTGCAATATTATTAATCAAAGAGTGTCCGTGGAGTTTCTTGCCCGTTCTTCTCTATAGGCACCCATTACGCTTTGGAATGGGCAACTAGCTTCATCTTTCTGACTGCACGACCCCTTGATAATTCAAAAGTACCTGTAATTGGTTTATTTGAAATAAATGCTTTGAGTTTTGAATGAAAACCAAAAAAAAAAACCCAGTAAAATTTAAAGTTTCAAATCATGACCCATGTAGGTTTCTTCATTTATTTTCCGAAGATCTTTTTGTTTTAAATATCGTCTTCCTACCCGGTCGATATATAACGATAGATGAAAAATAGAAACAAAAGCCAAAGTGTTTTAAAAACTTAACAGCACGTTCAAATAGATACCCGTCTATAAGTCTGCACCTCTCTATTGATAAATTGCTCTCTTGCGAACGGAGTCAACGGCGCCGGTGCGGTTAGAAAATTGAATTATCTGTCTAAATATATTTCTATTGAATTTTTTAAAAGTTATATCCAATTTTTAGAAGTTAGTGTTGGTTGCTAATGTTTTAATATTGTTTGGACGAGGTTTAAATTTAATATACAAGTTTTGGATTGAATTGCAATGCAGAGCCAAAGTCACAACATATTATAAAAATGAAAGTTATAAAAACTAAACCCAACTACGACAAAAACTCAACTAAAAAGGTATAAACAAGACACGTGTTAGGGCATGAATCGAAAGGGTCACTCCGGATTTCTTTTGTTCATAACTTTAAATCCTCTAGAGGGCGTCATATTTAATGTGACGTCACATAGCCTATAACCAGCGGACAATCAAGACGCTTCCAACGATAACACATTAAATTTTTTCAAATTATAATGAGTAACGTTTGCAAAGATTTACAAACGACAGCCGGGACCAACGGTTTGATGTGATTTCCGAGGCACGGAGGGGTCTTAACGGATGGTCACCCATCCACGGACCGACCTCGGCAAGCGTAGCTTTACTTTCAGTCAACCCGTGTGGCTGTTATTATTTAACAATCATTCTTTAACAAACTAAATGGCAACGCAACAGAAAATTTCTCCATTTTAAATCAGTTTCAGTAACTCTTCACCATAAACGATAAGACGTAATACATGCGACCATAAACAAACTGAAGATTTTTAATAAACTCGCCGCTAAAGTTGATACACAAGTAACTATGTACTACCATCGGATCTGAGGAACGTGATCTGTTTACCAAAACGATGCCGGCCAGCCTATTGGCCAAACTTTCGCTTAATACCTCTACCATTGCTGGGCATGTACCGGCTTAATTGTAGGAGCTGGTAACAAAGTCGTCGATGGATGGAAAAATGTAGGTGGTGGAGGTTTGTAACAGCAAAAATGTACTGAATAGTATACTTATTGTGGGCGAGTGCGAAAAGTGTCGAGTGCTGCCGATCGTGACACGAATGTTAATAAGATTAGGTACCAATCGGCCACTTTCTGGTTATAGTCCTTTACCTGTCTGGGTCGTTAGTTTATTTTATAGCCTTTTGAGATTAGGAGTGAAATACCGGGCTTGGGTTGACAAAATGGGTCTGTGATAGCCGGAGTAACCTAGCCGGTATGTTAGGTAGCCGTGTGATTTTTGTAAAAGAATGGAATCTTCTCTTTTCGTTTGTTAAATCGGTTGGCAAGCGGATTGAAGGCTCCTAATCGAGAGTGTAAGTTAATGTCGTAAACCCAAATACTAAACTGTAAGTATCTCAGTGTCTATCTGGATAATTATTTCTACAAGATAGGCTTAAATCACACTAATGTTATAAAGGCGAAAGTTTGTGAGTGTGTGTGTGTGTGTATGTTTGCCTCTCTTCTTCATGCTAAAACGGATTTGGATGCAATTTTTTACACAGATAGTTTACATAAAATAATTGTCAGATTAATTATTTAAGTTTCAATAAATAATTATTTACAATTTTAGTATTTTAATTTTAAATTTTAATAATGGGGCATCTAATCCTAGTTTTTTATTAAATTTATTAAATCATAATTAAATTTGTAAAATTTATTAAATCATAAGAAATTTATAAAATTTCATTTCATTAATAATTTTAAATTTTAATTATAATATAATTTTATTAATTAGTTACTAATAAAAATTTAAAAGCCTAATCACATTAATATAATAAAGGCGAAAGTTTGTGAGTGTGTGTGTATGTTTGTCTCTTCTTTACGCTCAAACGGCTGGACGTATTTGGATGAACTTTGGCACACAGATAGTTTATAACCTGGATTAACACATGAATACTTTTCATCTTAATATTCTCACGGGATCGAGACTTATGCGGGTGAAACCACGGGGCGCAGCTAGTAGATCATAATTTGTGTGAAATTTATTATATTAAATTATTAAATCTTAATCTGCAGCTGGTGAAACGAGCCAGGTGTTACAGTTCGCTGACCTATTGGACTGATCGAAAACTTGGTGAAAGTCACGCAAAATACTTATTTAAGTTATGGAAGAGCGGACTCTCCTAACACAGGCTTATTTACTTAAAAGGAGGCTCCAATCACTGTTTTTAAGATATAAACTTAAATGAAGAAATAACTTCACATTTTCATTTTTCGTTAGAAAACAACGTTCAATAACCTGAATATTTGCGTTACTTATACTGCTTTTAAAATGAAGATAAATGGCTGGCAATATGGTTTGCATATTGATTTACTACTCAAAACATGTTTGTAATATAAATATACGTAATAAACTAGCTGCAGTAACGGCTCCGCGACGCAAATAAATAAAATATTTTGAAAAGAGTACAACGCAAAAGTTATAAAGTACACTTGTACGAAGGTACTCAAAGTAAACTATGTTCTTAATGTCCTTCGGCAAACCTCGTGTTTCGTCAGTCGTCGGATTTCTATCAGTTGCCCTTTGAACTTGGAGTAGACCGGACGCTCTCAATCGACTTGGAAGTATATAGAGTTGTTAATACTCTTTTAATTTAATGTAATTTATTTTAAAATGGTAGGAAAGCTGCTAAAGTCAAAGGCACGACAGATAGGAAAATAGTTTTACAGCTTTATCGTGTGAACTATTCACACGAAAAACAAAACAACAATAAAGTACTTAGAATTCAAATGATTAAACAATATAAATCTAATAATATTACATAGAATTTAGTATTCGTTTGTATTCGGAAATGCGATGATTCCCGAGGGACATTAAGAAAATAGAAATATAGTACTCATTTTATTTTTACATCATTTTTCTAAAGGCATTTTTTATTTATAACATAACATAACATCACGCCTTGTTTCCCCGAAGGGTTGGGCAGAGGTGTCCCTGTAGCAGGTACACCCACATTTCGCCAGTTATGTTTAAGTCCCATGTAATAGGGGGCGAGCCTATTGCCATCAACCGGGCACAAATCCAGACTCCGAGCTGCTACTGAGAAATTTCAGATAGAAAAACCCAATAACACTTTGCCCGACCCGGGAATCGAACCCAGGACCTCATGCTCAGCAGTAGCGCTTGCGACCACTAGACCAACGAGGCAGTTTTTATTTATTTACCTACATAAAGTGTGTATGTACATCACTGTTTGACAGCGATGTCAAAGATAAACTTAGAAGGTTAAAACTTGTTAAAATTCTGTTATTAACAGGCTTTGTATGTTGTATATATAGATAGATATGGAAGAGGGAGATCTTCTGGTACAGGTATCTCCGTACTTAAAAGAAGGCCTCTACAACTTATTTGTTAAAACATGTTGATTATGAGATAAACTTTTCTTTATTTTAGTTGTGAACATTAATTAGAACTAACTATATACAGAGGAAAAAATAAAATAAAATGTAGGAACAAATCATTGGGCATCAAAAAATTCATCCGCATCGCTGTCAGTGGGAAAGGTGCCCAAAAGGCTGGCAGCATTGCCACGTTGTATGGCAATGCTAATTCTTTGGCCTAAAAATTGGCCAACCCTTTGGTCACGTGAAGAGTCGACCAACCGCTTGGCGATGTCCCGGAATAATCGATGAGCACTCGGACCCCATGGCCCTAGTGTTTCAACCCCAAACGGTTCAAAAATATAGCTACCGGTAAGGTTGTTATATTTGCGCCGTTTGAGGTTTTCTGCACCTGCAGCAGCCGCCCCAGCACAACTCGCCGTGCTAGGAAGATGGGATGGCGCGAGGGTGTCGACACAGGTTGCGTCCCACACCAAAGGCCTACCCAACTTCCAAGGCATTATGGTCATTCCGTCTGGCCTCTTCCCATCGTCGCGTGCCAAGCCATTGGGTTCTAAAACAGCTGGCACCCCGGCGGTGACAAGAGCCCGACGGATTATGTCATTAATGCTTGCGTGTCGTGCCAACCGACCAGCGCTCTTGCTGCAGGAAAGGCCATGGTGTCCGAGGCGGTCGACTGCTTCGCCGCATTGACAGCGATGCGGAGCCCCGCAAGGAGCGCCCAAACGCAGACTTGTAGCGAGCCGGAAAGTGGTGTCACCCAACATAGTGCCTATGTTGGGTGACGGTAGCGCCTGAAGCCAGAGGCCCGACTCCCATTCCCCCACAGCCAGTAGGCGTGCACGCTCAGCAGTATTGGTGGACGTATTAAAGAGGTTATTCCGTACCAACCTGCAGAGCGGCTCATCCCACTGTCTCTGGGAAGACAGGTTCTCGGGCTGCTCCGTACCCGGGCAAGCCACTTTCCAGGCGTTCATGGCATCAGTCAAATACGGCACTTCAGAGTCAACCTGAGAAACGGATAAGATTCTTTTGGTTAACTTGTCGGTGCTGTGGACCGAGGACAGGAACGCCGGTAAGCTTACACTAGAAATTTTGCGAACGCCGAGCCCACCAAAACGAATGGGTAGTGTGGCTTGCAGCCACGCGCGGTCGTCCAGTGCCACATTTATGATTGATGTTAAGGTGCTTCGAATGGTTTGGTCGATTTTGTCTAAAAGGTGTGGCTTCTTACATAAAGGGGAAGAGCGGAGAAAATACATAAAATTTGGACCGAAACAGCAGTATCTGATAAGGGTGAATGCCGAATGTACGTTAATTTTAGAAAGTCTATCTGAAATGTCGTGAGATAAACTTATTTTACAGGTTTAAATGAATTTGAAAAAGTCACATTGCTACTTGCCAGTTTTGAGCCCGCAACCGCGTGCATGAGAAACGGTTTCCATCGCGACATTTACACTGTTTGTGTAATCGTAGCTGCAAAATCAAGTTTACAATATTAAAATACTTATTTATACAACTAGCTTTTCAACCTATAATTTAATAACTGTAGCACTTCTTGTAAGAAACTCTGCAAAATAAGGCACTGAGTGCTTTAATGATGACGTCACAAGAACTTATTATACACCAGTTCGCTGTCCTCTCTGTTTTTATTTAATTCTAAATGAGCACGTCAATTTTATAAATAGGTAAGTTCTCCTACAAATGATCAGTGCTTAGAACACATCTATACATAGTTTAAAAAAAAGTATTTTTACGTCTCTGTCTGTTTGACCGCTTAGTTCTTCTAATATGCACAATGTGCAATTTTGAAGACTATGTAAAAACCCTTCCAAGTTGCAACGGATAGTGATTTGGCCGGATATCGGATAACTGGCGACTACCGAAGCCGGATAGCGAAAGTCATGTATGTTTTAAAACCTGCACGCGCGCTCACCACTCGCGATCGCGGCGAAAAGGCGAGCGCGCTTGTTTAAAGGCAGAATTTTTTTTTAATTCATCGTGATTTTCCTTTAATATATTTCAAATATTGAAATAATTAACTACCATAAGCTAGGCTAAGCTACCATAGCAAATATATACTACATACCAAAAATATTTTCTAAATAAACAGGTTGGTTTTCGAAATTAGTAGTTGTTTTTATTTTTTATTACAAAAACAGGCAAGTATCCAGCTAACCGGATATTCAACACAAGATGACAATCCTGCCGGATAGTGGCCGGATATCCGTTGCAACTCTTAGTTCGTATCTTATGTCCGTAAGTGATAGGTGTTGTAAGCGCCTAAAACTACGGATTTATTGCAGTTTTTTTTTTTTTGGGTGGGTAATTTCGGATTTATTGCTTAAGGTGTAGACCTCTAGCGGCGGGTTGCTAGTATGTAATAATTTGTTAGACACAATCAATTGCACTGTGTACGGTTAAAAGAACGTCAGTAGGTTGAACATTTGAATTACGAAAACCGTTCTTAACTGCTACGAAATAAAAGCGTTATCAATGTCAAAATACTACCATAGACATGCGGTTGACTATTTCATAGTGTAAAATTATTGGTGGATAAAATCTCAATCTTAAATAATCTGTGAAATAAAAAAAAATCTGTGTAAATACACAGATTTTTTTTGCCTGGAAAAAGTATTATTTTATTCTTCAAAGTGCGAAGTTCTTATAAAATTGTTTGTAATCCGAACATTACTAAGGGACAATGGACTATGCTATATATTGCCACGCGTATTTGACACAGAACTCTCCGACTCTCCGTTCAGTGACCTCGAACAAATACAAACATTTTGGCGCGCACTCACAAGAACGCGTGGTATAGCTACTAAGTTCGGTGTGAATTTACGCTGCTTTTTTACCGCCACAAATGTCACGAGTCGATCGAGTCTGTGTCTTTGTCCGGCTAATAACAACCGTACATACTGCAGTCTTTGTCACGCGTGACCATATCCCCCCCGCTCCTTCTTCAACCCGCTATCGAGCGAGTCTCGCGTTAGTGTGCTGAGTAAACCAACTGCGATCGCACGCATTTACGTTGCGCATTGCTTCACAGTTTCATAAAAATGTCGTGGACACAAGATACTGTTATCAAATTGATAAAAGCATACCGTATACAAGAAATATTGTGGGACTCAAAAGATCCAAACTATTTTAATAAAATACTCAAAGGTCACGCCTGGAAAAATATTGCGCAAGAGCTTGAAAAGTCTGTAGTGGCGGTGAAGTCGAAAGTTGAAATTCTTTTGGGACAAATACGTCGTGAAAAAGCAAGATTGATAAGAATGTCTAAACAAGGTAAGAACATTAATACATATTTTTGTAATCGTTAGGCTGCGTGCATACCAATGAGCTCCCTTTCACCGGCTTCATAAGGTTCATAACTCATTTGTTGGGCTTGGTATAGACTTTTATAACAAGCTACCCTCTTCTTTGCTAGATTTGCCTTTTAATGCGTTTAAAACTAAAGTAAAATCTAACCTTTGTTCAAAGGCATACTATTGTATCAACGACTACATAAATGATAAGAATAGTTGGTCGCTGTGATTAACTCAAGACAATACTTATGTTCTTTCTCCAGAATTAGTTTACCTACGGACAGTTACATAATTGTTTATTTTATTTGAATTTATAAGTCAATTTTTATTTTTTTATAATTCAATTTATTTTTATTTTATTGTTGACTTAATCTACTCATTACAATATTTTGTTATGAGTTGTATTGCAATTTGTGGTTAGCTAGCGACCTCGACAGTTGATCATTATTTTTTTTTATTTTTTTTTTTTTGCCTAAGCAACCGGCAGCAAGTTCGTCATGCTCCCTTAGATGTCACTGCTTGCGGTAGCGTCGGGGGTCGGGTTGCCTCCTTCCCTCAAATATGGCGAGGGGGGTAATGGCTGATCTTTGCGTTATGCTCGTGAACGGGTGCTGCTTGTGGTGACTGGTCGTCTTGCTGATCATGGTTTTGTTATTGTAACTAGTAATTAACTGTTTATTTATTTTTTACCTCGATGGTCCTAGTTTATCATTTATAACTGCCAATTACAGCTTTATGTAAGCGGGCACGCACTTTACGCCTGGGGGCTTTTATTTAGATATGCAGTTCTGTTTACGTTTAGTTTTTATTTCTGCTTGAGTATAGTTCTCGATGTTTTTGGTTGGTATATTGGCGTGTGCTAGCTGACATATGGCCAATAATTTATCATTTAAATTATGTTTTGTGTTGCGTAATGTAAATTATTTTGCATACTATTGTATAGAATTTTTTTTTTTCTAACTTGAACAGACAGCTGTGCTGCTGGGGAGTTTGTTGCGCCACTTCTTCTTCCCAGCGAAAGGCACTAGGAAGTGGTGAAGGGTGGGCGTTTTTGGGGGACTGTCTTATGTAATTTTGACGTTCGAAAAGTGCTGATTCTCAGCCTAATTTGAATAAATGACTTTTGAATTTGAATTTGAATGTAATATTTTCTATTTGCAACTTAAGTGCCGTTCGTGGACTAAAAATAAATATAAATAAACTTTTCCACAGAACCGCACTCATCAAAATTTTGTTTCAGTGTGGTTAGTGGAACAGCTTAGGTGCCGTTTGGTCAAGTGCTGACGAAATCAGTGCTCTGAGTGGAATACCTTTATGTTTGCACTTATAGACACTGATTTTAAGATTTATTATTGTTGTCATTATTACATGTAAACTATCTACACCTAATTCTTATCAAATTTTGTAACAGGGTCGATTCCATCGAACCTGGGGTTGTTACATAAAATATATTTACATCACTACTGTTCGTTTTTTTAAATTTAGTTAGTTATTTCTAAGTTATTGCTAAACCTACCTACCTATACATTTGTACCTAATGTGTTGCCCTAATTGATCTTTTTATTTCTTTTAATTAGTAGGTGTCCACGTTTCGTCGTCTTGGTATGCATACGAGCATTTGAACTTTCTTCTTAACAGAAAAACCCGCAAGCGGCTTAGCAACGTAAGTTATTAAACAAATAGATACCTACATACATTTTTTCCAGCTCATCCCATCCTTGATGTCCTTCCTCCGGTTGACGCCCTAAGCCGAGGTTCGTACCCCACAGGGGGTGCCCATAGCGAGCGATCACCTAGTTTTCATTAGCATAGTTTTAAGTGTAGTAGCTTAAGGCACCCACAGGAAAGCCCGGTTAAGTAGTCATGATCTCAGAGGTCAACTATGAGATGCCATAATTAACAAAAAAAAAACATACAATTTTTATACTGCAGTACGATAGCCTTTACATCAATGTAACGTCTTTATACAGAAGAAAAAAAAAAAACGATATTTCATCACCTATTTTTACAATCATAATTACTTTTATCAATAATGTTACCGTAATATGTCAGCCAAATGTTAATTGTAGGTATTCAACTACTTTTTTGATCGTGCTCTTCTTATTGTATGATTACTTAGTGCTATAATTCATTCTAAAATAATATTGTAATACTTTTAGGAGGACACAAATTACAACTCTGAGACACAAGACCTGCAAGTTCCACAAACAAGCAATCTGTCGAATGAATCGACTTTGAAACGGCCGCTAAAGAAGGTGCTGTCACCTAAAAAGAAAAATAGACATACTGAAAATCAAATGACGAAATCTGACATTGACAGCCGAATGATGAAATCAGCGTACAGTCTATTTGAATCAACATCCAATACAGTGAAGGATGTCTTGGCGAAATCTGCAACTGATTCATTAGCTACAGATGCAGACCAAATATATGCTAATTTTATAGCCACAAAATTCCGCATGTATTCTCAGCGAACAAAAAATTTATTGCAATATGAAATAAGTAATCTTCTCTTTCAAGCTGACACTGGTCGTTTTGATGATGAACAGTCAAATGCCACTCCTCAACATAAAACTAGAGCCAGTCGAACTGCATCGCGACAGACATTTGCAAATGAATTTAATTCACCATCATCATCGCCAGAAAATAAGACAGCACGAAGATCTTCCTCAGAGGATCGGACACCTATCACATTAAAAATTTAAGGTAATAGTGACTCGGAAGATCCATTTAGTGATGATTGTGAGGATATAACGATTCCTAACAAAAACGAAGATAGTGATGAATCTTAATGATAAGATAAATGAACAAAGTGATTCTAAAGTAATCTGATTTAAAATGAAATTGTTAATAAACGCTTCACACAACCCTGGCACTGTTACAGTGTTTGCAGTGATAAATTCGTCACAGTTACGATAAAATGTCACAAACAATGTCACCACCATAATAACATTAGGTACACATACGGTTACGCTGTCACAAAGTAATGTACGTCGAAATGTATCAAATTGGCACCCATATACCTGACAAAAAACCATTTAAATTATTATAGGTTAACAAGAACACTGATTACCCTTCCGGGGAATACCGGTGACGTGGCGATGTTTCCGTTACATTTATGTTAGGAGGTAAAACCCTGCCACATAAAATAATTATTAAGTGAAGCAACAAAAAAAAAAAAACAATAAATCTACCTAGCCTTTTCCTAACTATGTTGGGCTTGGCTTTGAGTCTAACTGGATTAGCTGAATACTACTATTTTGCACGAAGTGACTGCCTATCTGACCTTCACATTCCAGTTACTGGGTAACCCGATGCCTTTTGTTAAGACTGGTTGTCAGACTTTTGGTCTTCTGACTACCCGTAACAACTGACAAAGATCTACGAATGCCAGCGATAATAACGTGCTTTCCGAGGCACGGAGGGGTCTCGATATACAATGGATTGTCACCCATCCACGAACTGACCGCGGCAAGCCTAGCTTAACCTTCGATTGACCCTTGCGGCTGTCATCATTTTGGTCCCTCTTAAGTAACTACTATGTAGTTAATTGATTCAGGCGTGACCTCGCGGAAATCCATTATAAAATACAATAGACGTGGATATATTTAGTAAACTGTTCCGCTTAGCTATTTCTAAAGAGCCATTAAAAACCCTGAAAGAAATCGACACGTGTTTCACCTCTTAACGAGGCATTCTCAGGATGACGATTGACTTGTCGCGAACCTAAACACTGCGTGTTGCCACACCGAGCGCTGAACGCAGAGCTCTGCGTTCGCATTTTTAACTACTATGTAATAATAACTATAGTAATTTTAATTCAAATTCTCGAATTATCTAACCGTTTTATGGACAAAGTGAGTATTAATCGTGTTAATAAAAGGATCACAACGTCAGAATGGTAGACTCTTGAAATACGTTTCTAAATTCAATGAAAGGGGTACTAAGTAAAAAGACCAACCTTTGCTTCGGAGTTTAAATTAATAACCCTATTAGATTCGACCCAAAAAGGAGGCGGTTTGGGTCACTATTGATAGTGTCTACCTCTAGCACTTTATAGACTGCACAGTCACCTTCTAGTCACTCAACTCAATTTATAGTACATTTATTTGGCCGCTAAACACCACAGATCTGAATTTTCATAGTAACATTGCCTACTCGCTTGTTTTAGACCAGTACAGCAATTTCGATTTATCTCGAAGAAGCTTGTCAAAATAATGTTCAAATTTCCAAGCTCTTCTTCTTTCTCCTGGCTACTATCCCAATTTATTTGGGGTCAGCCCTTCTATTACTTCTGCGCCACGACGCCTACGCCTGCGCCTACGGTTGTGGGTTGTCTCTTTTGTTGTGTTGCTCGTCATCATATCGTTTTTTATTGTTCGTAGCCAGGTCATTGGTGGTCGTCCATGGCTTCTCTTTCCGTCTTCTATATTCATGAATCTTTTAGTCATATGGTCATCATTTCGCCTCATGGTGATAACCGCTTTAGTGAAAACCGCTTGCCCTGGTACGGACAGGTGTGTCCGTACCAGGGCAAGCGGTTTTCACTAAGTTTCTCGTATATCTTTGCAACTTTAAAAGTAGGTACCACGGATATCTATCTATTTTCGAAACTCCACCAGACCAGCGTAGCATCTTCATTTCTGTGGTATGAATTTTCTGTTTATACGTCGTCCTCATCGGCCAGCACTCAGATCCATGTAGTAGGGCTGGTCTTACTGCCCTTTTGTATACGTTGCCCTTGACTTTAATCGGCATACGGGAGTCACATAGGATGCTAGACAGCGATTTCGATTTTAGTCAGGCTGCCTGAATTCTATTTTGTATGTCGCTCTCTACACAGGCTTTTGGTGCTACAATGGTTCCGAGATACTTGAACCCTTCAACTCTGTTTAGAGGTTTGTTTTCGACGGATGGACTTGGTATGACATCCATATTAGCTTGGTATGACATCCACATTATTACAGTTGTTTTTCCTAAAACTCGTATTTGTTTACATGTTTGGCAAATAAATTGCGAATGCAGATTCGATAATATTATGATAGTGGAAGTTTAGACTGAATGGTAAAATCAAAAGCGTCAATCATTAATCTGTTTGAAGTTGGCTACTTTTACTTACTTTTATCATCGAATTATTGAAGCACACTTCCTACACTGTTTCAATATATGACAATTTTTTTTAATTCATATATTTACTGAGAAATATACTAAGCATATATATAATTTACAAACTAAGAGTCTAATTCTTTTAATAATGGTAAACGATTTGCTAGAAGTCGACAGACATGACTCTTTTTTACCATTTGCAGATGACATAAGTTGCTTCTCGAGGTGAAGTTATAAGTTGTTTTGGACCTTATTTAAATTGTAAATAAGTTAGTATAGATTTGTAAATGACTGCACTGGTACATCGGGTCAATACACCTGTAATAGTACACCATGATAGTTGTAAGAGAGATTTAAATCAATAAATAACATCTGAGTCAGTAAAATATCTAATCAAAATGTCAGCCACACCTGTGATATGCAATTTCATTTTATTTATCACTAACCCTTAAATGCGGAGATTTTTTACTTATATTGAAACTGTATTTTTGAACTAAAAGTAATCTTTTATTTCTGTATTTGCTATATTACAGTAAAAGTACTTACTATTTATTTTATTTGAAGTCACATACGTGCTGTATGTAAAAAACTAGTAAAACAAAATGATCCATTAAATATGCTTCTACTTTATATGCTTTTAACATTATGAATGCATGAACTTTACAGCACTTTTAAAAGCTTTAAATAAAAATATGTTATTTTCTGATTTTGATCCTATAGTTTTTTCTTGTATAATAAATATTCTTGATGCCTGTCTGGTGTCAAATATAAGTATAAGTTGCATTTTAGTAATCTACCGGAAAGAATCTAGCTCATATAATTTATGTGGGTACCATCTTCAAAGAAATCAGAACATTCAATATTAAAAATTCTTATAAAACGTACACATTTACGGTATTAATTTAAGTAACTTTGACAGCGCCATACTTTCTTAACAATTTATTTTTTATTAAATATTGCTAATAGAAAATAATGGGATATATTTAACTGATCCTCTAAAACTTATTGAAATTCTAATTTTTAAAATTAAATAACCTCTCAAAAATTTTAGGTAGAAGCCCAAATTCTTATTAATATTCTAAAATAGTAATTATTTTAGTTTCACAAAAAAGAGGCACATTCAATATAATTATTAGTGTTAAATAATCTGGCTGGTACAGTATCACACACTTATGCCTGATGATAGAAATTGAACACCATTTCATTGACACAAGGTTCACAAAAGGTTGACACAATTTGTCTGTGTATTTATTTTATAACGAAATTATTTTTCATCTGTGGTCGACTTTTATTTTACTCACACGCACTATAAAATTCAATTTAAATGTTCAAAAATTGGCTTTAGTTCGGCTCGAACGTGATATTTATTTTTAATTTGAAAAGCCCGATGGCATTTTAATCGTGGCTTTGTCATGAAAACGTCGTTCTTTATTTCGAAACTACAGACCGGTCACTATAACTTGTCCCATGCCATCATGTTGGCATCATTGCTTGTCAAGCTTAGTTTCAATATTGATAGAGTTCAAAATGGCGTCTGATGGAACAGTGCTACCAATCGCGTCACGTCACGGATCAAGTTATAATGAACGTACTGTAGTTTTTTGGAGATATTTTTCGGCCTATTTATGTCAGTTGAACATAATGACGGATGATGGCGGTGGATAATCAAATTTCAAGCTACTTATGTTAATTTAAATCTTATTTCTTAGTGAAGAACCTCTACCTACTATTGAGGTTTACTTCTCTACTATTGATGCTCACTCGCGACGGGTCGATCGAGGATTAGCAATTCCAACTACTATTCTCTGCAACTAATCACAAGATTCATCGCCCTGTATTGAATACCAATAGCATACGTTGTCGGATACATTCAGAATACTACTGAGTTCTGAGAAATCGAGTCATCTTTCAAAGAGCTTCGATCGTTGACAATACCTGAATGCAAAGCATTGTGTGAGTTGCTTAAGGATCAATGCCAATCAGTTGCATTGGTTAGGTATTGGAATTGGTATTTAAAAAGTGTGTATGTATCTTTGTTGAACAAAATTCATGTCCAAGAAGTTCTTAATGTTTCTATTTTAGGCTCCCTCAATTGTATGTTAATTTGCATTCATATTCTGAAACAGTCACGCATACAATCAAACTGGAACTTTAGTATATGATTTATTGGATTTTTATTTCCATGTAACGTAATTTTAACACTTTCGCTCGAAACAGTTTTTTCGAAAATCATGTCTTTTTTTAAACATTATTTATTAAAATCAAGATTTCTCGGCTTTTTATTTGAAATAAGTATTCACAGTAAGAAAACATAGTTTATTATCTAGCCACAAGATATTTTTTCTCTTGATCCAATTATTACTTTAGTTATAAACGAAATAAGAATTGAGACTTACGCCATTTAGTTTCGTGCTCAAACACGATTAAAGAGCGCATGCGATAGTCAACTTTATTACTGTTGTGTTAGCGTTTAGCATATATTGGAGTGGCGGGGTGCATAGGGGCGGAGCTTGCGTGGAAATTGACTTTAGACTGCTTGGTCTTAACTGGCGAAATTTGAGTACAGGTATTGCTGTTCACCTCTGCTTAACACTTTCAAAAGTATTTACGTATCCCGTTACGTGCTTATTTAATTATTATATATTATAAAATAAAATAAAAATTATTCTATAAGAACAAATCTCATAAGAAAATGTTCTGATGAGATTTGTTCTTATGGAACAAATACCTTAAGGTTTTCGTTTTTGACTGTGTCCTGTAACAGAAAACCATCAGTGACGTAACGAATTATTTATAACAAACACTTTTTCTCTCTTTCACTTTCACACTCATGACGCATTCAAACACAAAAAAAACGTCATGCCCGAAACACAAGATTCACAAAATGGCCGACAAAATTAAATTCACGGGCGCTATATTTCATAAAGCCCACTCTAATAATACAGGCTTGAGGCCTTCAATAGCAGTTAACATACTAAACTAGTATAACGAAGTGGTGAGATTATATTTTATTCTCATAACAATGGGGAAATTGCGTTATAAATCACCCGGCTTCTCCCAGTGGAAAATATTATAATTAAAATATGTCGGCGTTCAAAACTACTGGCGCGTAGTTGGCTCTCTTCCTGATGCTGTTGACGTATTGTCTGTTTTATTTAAGGAAAAACAGGTACACTTACTGTGATGTTATTAACTTTTCATTAATGATCTGCATTATGCGTTTAATGCGCATTACACAATTAGGGTGCCAATCAGATCTGGGTTGCAAAGAAGTCCGAAAGGGAGATCGTGGCTCCCGGCAACATGGCACCTGAAGGAACACGGGTGGGTTTTAGTCAGTAAGAGTCTGACATGGCATCCAGAAAAAAAGGTTGTTAATCAGGGCTTAAATGTAAAAAATCCCATCTTAGTGCATCCTGTTCACCTTCAACAAAATAGATATCGTTTTTTCATGTCATTCTCAATACATTAGTACCGCAATTATTATGCTGGCGTTGTTTGTGTATCGGTCAAACAGGAAACTATTTTATATGAAGATATTGATTTGTTTACAAAATAGTTGGCACCGAGTATAATAAACGTCATAATGTAACCGAATGGACATTCCCAGCCGTTTGTCACCCCTGACAATAAGAGTCAACTGAAGGATGTTTACGAGCGTTTGCACAAGGAACTTGTCAGTTGTAATGTCACTACACGATTGGCGATCTGTGAACTTAGGGCGGTTAGCACGGTTTCATGCGATAATAATCTTAGATATATATTGACACCTCTTAATGTTATATACGCCTGGTAGATGTGGGGAGCTTTTTAAAACATACAAAATTATAACAAACGCAAGAAATGTATTTCATGATTTCATGCAATTTTCCCTCGTTCATATGCATCTCCGTCATTAAAAAAAAATCACGGTTACATTGCACTACCATATAAAACCGAGTAAAGGTGCTTTAACTATTTTACAAGTTGATCGAGGTAGTGTTTTTGTTACTTGATAGCCAGCAATTTATTAGCCTCATATCAATCTGCCTAGCCTTTTCCCAACTATATTGGGGTCGGCTTCCAGTCTAACGGGATGCAGCTGAATGCCAGTATTTTACATGGAGCGACTGCTTATCTGACCTCCACAACCCAGTAACTGGGTAATACGATACCCCTTGGTAAGACTGGTTGTCAGACTCTTGGGCTTCTGACGACCCGTAACGACTGTCAAAGATCCACGAATGACAGCCGGGCCCAACTGCTTAGTGTGCTTTCCGAGGCACGGAGGAGTCTCGGTATGTAAAGATGGTCACCCATCCACAGACCAACCCCGGCAAGCGTAGCTTAACCGGGTGAATCGACCCGTGCGGCTGTTATTACTTAGCCACGAGCTCCTCCTAATTTATTAGCCTCATATTAGCCTCAAAAGCGGGCGAGTTCGAACTAGAGACGAGTATGAACGAACCCAACGTTATTGTGGGTAAAGATGTCCAATTTAATGGGAGTTGATGCCAGTTTCTTTATTGTTAAATAATTTCGTCTTACTAAATTTGAATAAATAATAACAGCCGCACGGGTCGGTTAGGCTATACTTTCCTCCCTGCCTCCCTGAGTGAGACTAAATAAAGGTTAAAATACAATAGAAGTGGATATATTTATTAGTAACCTGTTCCGCTTAGCTATTTCTAAAGAGTCATAAGAAACCCCTGAAATAAATCGACACGTATTTCACCTCTCAACGAGGCATCCTCAGGATGACGATAGACTTGTTGCGAACTCGAACACGGCGTGTTGCCACACCAAGCGCCGAGCACAACGAGCTGTCTGTGCTCGGCGCTTGGTGTGGCATCACGCTGTTCGGAACAGGTTACTAAATATATCCACTTCTATTGTATTTTATAATGGATTTCCGCAAGGTCACGCCTGAATCAATTAAATAAAGGTTATTCAAGATCATAATAAAATCATTGTTCAAAGTCATTTTGCTTACAAACATTAATATGAGGCAGCAAATTAACCATCAACACTTGATCTGTAGTCGGTACACCAAACATGGAGAAACTAAATAGCAATACCAAGTTATATGATACACATGATGTATAGCAAGGAGGGTAATTTGTTCGTTTCGTACTGGATTAGTTTGTAGACAAGCTCATTTTGAACTAAATCGTACAACTAAATTAGTATTGGTGTAGCTTTGGTTAGTGGTTATGTTGTGTGTGTGTGTCTCTTAAGTGCAGCAGCAAATTTGAGTACTTAAGGGGGATACGTAATTTCCTTCAAATTTTCTTGGGCTCCAAATGGCTCAAAGACTGGCGAATTAAAGCCAACGCAACCAAACCTGTCCAGGTTACTTTCACAAACAGGAAAGAAACATGTCCACCCGTCACTCTCAACGACATAACTCTACCGCAAGAGGATCACGACAAGTATCTTGGAATATACTTGGATAGACGCCTAACTTGGAAGAAGCATATTTTCACAAAGTGGTTAGCTATGGGCCAACGGTTGTGCACCATGTACTGGCTACTAAATAAAAAATCAAGACTCTCACTTCAAACCAAACTATTGCTTTATAAATGTATTATAAAACCCATATGGACATACGGCCTACAACTCTGGGGAACAGCAGCAAAATCAATCATTGAAATAATACAAAGATTCCAGTCAAAGATACTAAGACTAACAACGAACGCTCCTTGGTATGTCTTAAACATTGGACTCCATCACGACCTCTGCGTCAAAAGTGTTATAGAAGAAATCTTGGAAAGGACAAATGCGTACAAGAAGCATATCACTAATCATCCAAATATGCTGGCAGTCAATCTAATGAACACCCAAACAGTTGCTCGTAGACTAAAAAGAAAGATTCCTCAAGACCTTCTTCTCTGAGAGGCACAAGAATAAACGGAGCAGTCACTGGACGGCTTTTGTGCAAGTCCTTTAATTATATAAAATCTTACACATATTGCTGAAAATCTGCAAGATTGATAGATTGCAATATAAAAAAAAAAATCTTGGGTAGGTACGTTTTTTGCAATTTGCAGTCAGGTTGTTGATTAAAATATGATTCGCGACCGTAACAAATATGGCTTTACAGAATTATAATTATTAGTATCAGTAATCCGTGGTGACCCGAATGGCACCCGGTATCCGAATGAACCAGTCTGGCGTAAAATAACTGGCGAAATGTGGGTGTACATAGATACACCTCTGCTCAATCCTTCGGGGAATACAGGCGTGATATTTTATCTTTATTTTATTGGAACGGACTTCCTTATCGCACGTTATACTCTGCACAACTGGCGAATGAGAGTCCGAGATGTTACGGAGATTCAATTCCGACTCTGAAAGGTCGGAATTTCCGATTAATGTGTAACCGAAGTCGGAGTCAGAGGTACACCTCCGACTCCGACTTCGGCTCCAATAATTTTGAATCGGAGATCTACCGAAGACCGTAACGCAGCGATGCACGTGACTAGAGCGCGTTCAAGCAATTTATAGCTTGTACACTCTGACATGGCGCATTACATTACAGTTTGCGGAAAATCCGGGTCCGACTCCGACTCCGGTTTCGAATTTATTCAAATTCAAATTCAAAGTCGGAGGTTTCAAATTTGAAACCTCCGACTCCGGCTCCGGTTTCGGTAAAATAACCTCCGTAACATCTACAAATGAGAGCGATACTGAAAAGCCTAGGTCTAGCTCTCATTCGCAGTGTGCAAAAGCGAAATGAATTTAATTCCACGACACCTCATCTTCTTTTTCATAACTAAGTAAATTGTCACGCATCTTTTAGTATAAAACACCAAACAAGTACAAAGATAAAAGAGTTATAATAACTTCTAACACAAAAAATAAACTTTCCTTAACATGTCACCGCTTCCCAAACTTAATAAAAAAGTTAAGAAAAATACACAACGAAATATTACCATACAGAGTTGCAGGTTAGAAACTTTCACAATACATCATGTGTGTGAGGTATATATATTTATGGAAATGAAAATAACGTCGAGTTCAAAACAGGAGGTCGAGAACGTTGACTCTAATGAAGTAAGTTTGTGCCAGTTTGGTTTGATTTTTTTGAGTAATTTTTCTCCCTTCCGGCAAAATATCAATTTTATTTGTATAAAAAGGAAAGAAAGAAAGAATATATATATTATTTATTTAGCACAGACTAAAAGGCTTATAACACAACATAATTATTGTACTAAAGTAAAAAAGAAAACAAATAAAAAGTGCCAACTACGTTGTCAAAAATTTGCAAGAAAGTATGCCTCGCAGCTGCTAGTGCTAGTGGTCTAGTGGATGCTTGCGCTATTGCTGAGCCTCAGGTTTGGTTTCCATGCCCGGGTCGGGCAAACTGTTGTTTGTTTTCTATCGAGAAGGCCTCGGTAACAGCCTGGAATCTCGTATTAGCGCGTTTAATGGCTACTTGTACATTACTAGGGGCTTATGTATCTTAAATATATAAAATTCTCGTGTCACAGTGTTAGTTGCCATACTCCTCCGAAACGGCTTGATCGATTTTTATGAAATTTAATAAGTATATTTGGTAGCTCTGAGAATCGGACGCAATCTAGTTTTCATACCCCTAAGTGAAAAGGGTGGTCCACCCCTAACATAAATATGGCAAAACAACGTTTGCCGGGTCAGCTAGTAATTATATAATTGCCACTTATTGGCAAAATGTGGGTGTACCCCTCTCAGAGTATAAGCAATTTGATAGTATGTTATATTATTTTAGTTTGCCAAGCAAACTACAAAGACCCGTTGTAAACTTACATAAAGTGAATATCGAACCTCTTCTAGGTAAGAACCAAAGACTATAGTGTCATGTTTGGCACCCGATGTTACATTGTGTCGCCCGCCATGTTGGGCCGGTGTCCAAATGATAACAACTTCACATATTGCCAATATGCAGAGAACATTGGTTCTATTTTATTATAACGAAGAAAGCTGTGCCCTGAAATATGTAATGATAGTTTACTTTAAGATACCTTTTTTTTTGGGTGGGAAATTTTCAAATAACTTCTCCCGCTCTGGGCGGAGCGGGAGGGTGTGTCAGACTCTTACTGACTAAAACCCATCCGTGGTCCCTCAGTTGCCTGTATGTTGCCAGGGGCCACGGTATCCCTTTTGGACTTTCCTGCAACCCCGGCAGGCACCGGCCCTAACGGACCCCGTCAGTTGTGCTGACACCTCTTTGAGGCGTGCGTGGAATACAACGCACCGTCGACCCGGACCTGTATCCTAATTGCGTAATACACGATCAATCATAATTTGTTTCGATTTGAAACAGATTGCTAATCCATTACTTAATAAGTTGAAAAAAAAAAACCGGCCAAGTGCGTGTCGGACTACGCACAATGAAGGGTTCCGTAGTTGAGATGAATTTATTTATTTCAAGAACAAACTTAAAATTGTAGTTGAAAAACATGTTTTTTCACATTTCAACTGCAAATCGTCGCTCGGCATATAATACCGCGAATGTGACATTTTTATGTTTTTATTTTAATTGCAGGATCACTTATTTGAACGTGTAGAATGAAATAAAACAAATCTGATTTTCGTAAAAAATTTCACATTCGCGGTATTAATATAATAATAATCTAACTAATCTAATCTAAATCTAATACCTTTAAACCAGCAATTCTTATATATACCTATGTATATATAATCTGAATCTCGGAAACGGCTCCAAGAATTTTTATTAAATTAAGTATGCAGGGGGGTTTCAGGAGCGATAAATCGATCTAGCTAGGTTTCATTTTTAGAAAACATCGTTCAAAAAAAAATTATCATCCAGATATTTTTTTTTATTCAAGTAACAAGGACTCATTGCGTTAGTAAACTTATGAACTATGTTAACTTATTTAACGAGGTCACTTAGAAAGTTTTGCGACTAACAAATTTTGTCCATAGAATACTGGCTGGTTTTGATGTCAATTAAAACGATGACTCCAACAAAAAAAACATAAAATTCCAAATTCGAAATTCCCTCCACATTTTTTTACGAGCAAAATCAAAATACTCTGTCTTACTGAAAACTGGATTTATAACGAGAACATTTTCGCGCGATAATTTTGTACGATTTCAAATGTCGACTAAAACCAGAAGAATCGTTTGAAAGACTTCGAATTGTGTTCATAGAAAAAAAACCTTCTAAAGCGACTGTTTTTCGCTGGTTCAACGAATTTATGGGTGGTCTAGTAATTTTGGCAGACAAAGAAAGAAGTGGCCGCCCTATGACGGTTGTTACATAACAAAAAGTGCTGGCGTCGAAAAATTTAATTCAAGAGAATAGGCGAATTACATATGAAGAGGTTCAGCATACACTGTGAAATTTGAATCACAGTTTTGCAAGAACAAACGTTGTTCAGACCATGGTCTACTACCATTCTAAAGCATCCAATAAAAAAAATATGTAATTAGTTTTTGAAAAAACACAAAAAAAGCAAAGTTTAAAATGTCAAGATATATAGATGTATACTGCCGATTGGATTGGGAAGTGTGCATGAAATTCTACACAGGCATCTTTGGTTATGAAAGATAGTTTCACGCTGGTACCGTAAAATCTAACGCAGGGTCAGAAGGAGGTTCGGGTAGAATGGTGCCGAGACATGATAGCAAAATTGGTAGCAGGCTCGTCTCGGCGCGTTTAAGATATCATTACGGGTGATGAATCTTGGATTTTTTAATATGATCCAGAAATGCAGCGTCAGTCGACCGTGTGGCTGTTGAACCAAAATGAACCAACGCCTACCAAAGTGAAGCGAGCCAGAAGTGCAGGCAAAATGTTGACCGCAAGTTTTTTTTTTCTACCAGGTTATCTGGTGTCAGTACCCTGACGAGATCAAAGAAGCATCAATGCTTAATGGTATGTTACCAAATGTTTGCCAGAAGTTTTTACTACTGCAAGCAGCAAGCAACCGAACACTGGCCTCCGTGGGCTACTGCTTCACCACGACAACGCGCTAGCTCACTCGGCGCTCAAAATAAGGGACTTTCTGGACAGCACACCGTTCAAATTTATAGGTCATCCTCCTTACAGTCCCGATTTGGCTCCGTGCGACTTTTTCTTGTTCCTCAAAATAAAAAATCAACTCAAAGGAAAACAGTTTTCATCACCTGAAGATGCACTGGGTGCATTTGAGAAGGAGATTGGAGAGGTGTCTGATGCGGACTGGAAAATGTGTTATGAAAATTTGTTTAGACGTATAAAACTGTGTATAGACGCCAATGGAGAGTTCTTTCAAAAGATATTATAAAAAAATTAAAACCTGTAGTATATTTTTTTCTAGTATCACAAAACTTTCTGAGTGCCCCACGTAATCTAGTTTAAATTTATTTCACCTCATGAGAGATGGCACTGCAGTGATTGATGTACATGCAATCCAGACTGCTAGCGATATTGTTGGAGCTGGCCCGTACTCTGCGTACCAGGGATGCACACCTCATTCGCATCGTTACGTAAAAGCAATTAATATGAGCGTCCGCGAATATTCCCGATGCGCTACAAAACAAAAACGGGGCAGCCCCACCAATACCCTGAAAGCGTTGTTGTATTGGACACGAAGGGCGTTGCATGACCTTTGGGTATATCTAGCCCACAGGCTGCACGTGTAAAACGTTGTACAATAAGCTCGAAAGAGTAATTTTGGCTTTTTTAGTGAGCAGCGTGCAAACCTGCTAGCCAGCATGTTTGCCCTTATCGACAACGCCCTTCGCTCCCGCTCAATATCGAGTCCGTCATTGAGGTCAGGGGTCAATATATGACCAAGATATTTAAACGTAAATACTCTTTGTAGTGGAGTCCCATTGAGTAATACAGGTGGTACATAACCCGGTCTGCCCCCAGCCTTAAAGACCATGATCTCCGACCTATTGGAGTTATACATCAAACCATGTGTTTTGGCATACTGCTCACATTTGGCGACCAATTACTTTCTGAGACCACAGATTGACGCGCTCAGAAGCACCATATCATCTGCATAGCTAATATTATTTACACATATACCATCTATATAGCAACCCACTCTGGTGCTGCTGAGCTCGCCAATCCTGCCTCACCCCGCATTCCAACCTGTATGGCTTGGAAAAAGTTCCAGCCCATCGTACACTATTGATCTGGTTACCATACCACTATTTAAAGATGTTTGCTCCGTTGGCAACCTATCCTTCTCCATCTTTCTCCACAATACGTCTTATGCAACCAGATCAGAAACCTTGAATAAATCGATGAACCTAGCATAAATCGGCGTCCCACGCTGTGTATAGTAAGTATGTGATAGTATGCTTAAGGCACAACACTGCACTTTCTTTTGACAAACCACGCCGAAACCAGAATTTTTTGTCATGAACATTTACAGTTTTATTTATTTGTGTATTAGGCAGACGGTCAAACACTTTTGCTATTTTGATATTATAGTAACTAGAGAGATGGGCCTTTTGGATGCCGAGCGACGAAATGTAAGTTTTTACGCACAATATTGAGAGATTTACCATGTTATTTTAAGACCATAGACTTCTTATAGGTTTTCCTGTAATCTATGAGTAAAGAACCATACTATGTATTTTTTTCAAAATTTTTGGTCCAGTAGTTTCGGAGATAAGGGGGGGGGAATGGTCAATTTTCATTGAATTTCTTAAATATCTTTAAAAGTAGTTATTTTAAAATTATATAAAAAATATATTTAAGATCCTCGCAACAAGCCCTTTCATTTGATATGTCACACGGTACTGTTAGCAAAACTTTTTTTTTTAATTTTCTTGTTTGCGCCCCAAAAGTGACACCTATATTCAAAATTAAATTATTTACGTTACACATTCGTGTTTGGGTCATAGAAATACATATGTGTACCAAATTTCAACTTAATCGGTCCATTAGATTCGGAGTAAATTGGCTGTGACAGACGGACAGACAGACAGACAGACAGACAGACAGACAGACAGACAGACAGACAGACACACGAGTGATCCTATAAGGGTTCCGTTTTTTCCTTTTGAGGTACGGAACCCTAATAATGCAGGAAATAATGTATCGTGCGTTGATGTCTTTTTAATGGTCAAAAGCTGGTGTCGTAACAGTGTCGCGAAATCAATTGTTTAGACCCAAGTCAAAAATGCCCAACGCGCCTAAAGAAGTTTTCACTTCCAAAATCTGCTCAAAAATGTAAATAACGCAATGAATGTTGTTGAACTGTCAAAATTAAACAAATTAGTCATAATCGTTTACGTAAATAAGTTACGCAATTAGGGTACTGGTCCTTATCGGACGGCTATGCGCCTACGGTGGCCGGGAATCGGCCTGGGATTCCCAACGACTTTAAGATCTAGTGGTTGAATCATGAAGGCGTCGCTCCACAGCAGCCTAATGCTAAGCTATGCTTGGTGTGCAAAACTTTGGCAAGATCGTCCACTGCGAGCCCTTTTTTTTTTTTCTTTTCATTTTTTTTTTTTTTTAGTTAGGGCATCTCGTAGGCTTAGGGCGTCAATCAGAGGGAGGACATCAAGGATGGGACGGGGTCTACTGCGACCCACGGCCACGTTACGCATGGTTGGGTGCTTGCAAAAATGAGCCGCGCAGCTAACGAGGTGAATCTCTGTGTGCTCATCCTACATAGAAGTGGACGTTTATTTATTTAATACTTTAAGCACATAAATGAGCAGAGGTGGACTTAATGCCACAAGCATTTTCTACCAGTCAACCTTTGGGTGATGCAAAGATAAACAGTGGTTGGTGCAATACGAAAATTGTGGAATAAATATTTATTACGGTATATTAAGGATATATACATACGAGTATGTACCTATTAAAACTATATAATATAATATGACGTTTGACTTGAGACTAATTATAACTGGGTAGCTATTGAAAATTCGCCAGAATAAGATTTTTGTCAGGCAGTTATTAAATGCTCTTATTATGTTTTGGGTATTATTTCATATTTTGCTAAATTTCAACGTACAATAATTACTCTGTGGTAGAGTTATGGTGTGTTGTACTGTACCGTATGGTACCGTAAGCCGGCGTACGCACGTGGACGTAATAAAATCGCGGCGTTTTTTTTTTCGTGCTCTTGATTTTCAATGCTCTGCTTAGCGCCGAGGGTTGAACATCCAACAATGTGTTTATTCAACGCGCTGGGACGAGAGTGCGTTCCAGCGCGTTGGATTCTCAACGCTCGGCTTAACACCGAGAAGTGAAAATCCAGAGAGCGATAAAATCCCGCCGCGATTTTAATACGTCCGTGCTAACTGTTTTCACTTTTGTCTCTGCAGAGATAATCGAAGGACACGAGGAGCGAAGGTCGTTGAAAGAATTAGGTAGTAAGATATTAAAATTTTATTATAAAACAATTAAATTACTTTGGAATCACATTGTTAAATTTCTTATCATTATAAAAAATCTTTATCTCTGTTAAGAATCGCCACTAAATGAAATCCTCATAATCATCATTCAATGGATCTTCCAAGTCACTACTATAATCAATTTTTAACGTTAAGGGTGTCTGATCCTCTGAAGAAGATCTTCGTGCTCTCTTACTTTCTGGCGATGATGATGGTGAATCAGAATAATTTGGACTTGGCTGTGGAGATGCAGTTCGGCTGGCTCTAGTTATTTGTTGCGTCTGGTCATTATCAAAAACACCAGTGTCAGCTTGAAATAGAAGATTGCTTATTTTATATTGCAGTGCATTTTTTGTTTGCTGAGAATACACGCGGAATTTACTGGCAATAAAATTGGCATATATTTGATCTGCATCTGTAGCTGATGAATCAGTCACAGATTTGGCTAAGACATCCTTCACTGTATTGGATGTAGATGCAATACTGTACGCTGATTTTATTATTAGGTTGTCAGTGTCTGCCGACTTAATCTTTCGGTTTTCAGTGTCCACCGATTTCAACTGTCGGGATTCAGTGTCCACATTTTTCTTTTTAGGCGTGGTCTGCTCTGTCGGCCGTTTTAAAGTCGATTCATTCGACAGATTGCTTGTTTGTGGAAGTTGCAGGTCTTGTGTCTCAGAATAATGGTTGACATTTGTGTCCTAAAAAAATACAATTGACTTACAAAACAAAATACGGTATAGTTATTTTTTTTAATGGAATATGATGAAGTTAATAGAACCAACATGAAAATTGATAAAGTAATAATTCAGTGTGTGTTTATTTAATAATAACTTACGCTGCAAAGCCCTCTGCGGTACTTTTTTCTGTTAAGAAGAAATCCCAAATGCTCAAATCCGTACCAAGATGACGTATATTGGACTCCTGCAAATGAAAGAAATAAAATGATCATCTAACAGAACACAAAAGCTATAGTAAACGACCTTCTACTACATCATTGTGTAATGTGTTCTAGATACCAAAATTTACGAGTATCCGAAAAATCAAAAAAATTACACTTATGAAAAAAATTATCTCTTAATCTTATGGTCGCCATCTTGAAGCCACATTTTGATAATATATGAATAACAAATTAAATCCAAACACTGTATTAGTCTATCATAAAACAAATCATATAGACGATAGAATCGATCTGTCTACAAAATCCGATTTAAATCAGTTCAAAACAGGTGACATTGAAAAATAAAACCTTATGTAAGTGTCAAACAGACATGGCGCGAACGTTCGTTAAATGTTTGACTCGATGACTCGATGTTCGTATGATTCACGGTATAATGTATTTTTCAATGTCATCTATAAAATCAAAATTGTTTTCACCTCGTTTCGTCATTTTTGACATTTTCGCCCTTTCACGACGTAGCTGAGCCGAAAAATTTTCAACTTTCGACTTCACCGTCACTTCTGGCATACCCATCTCTTGCGCAATCTCTCTCCAGGCGTGACTTTTGAATATTTTATTGAAATGGTTTGGATTACTTGAGTTCCACAATATGTCGTGTTTACGGTATTCTTTTATCAATTTGATAACGGTTTCTTGTGTCCACGACATGTTTACTAAATGGTGAAGAAATACGTCAGCGTAGACACGTGCAATCGGCCGGCTTACTCGGCGCACTGAGGGGAGCGAGACGAGACTACTCGCTTGTTAGCGGGTGGAAGGCGGGGTGGGGGGGACGAAACATTCACGCGGGACAAAGACACTATGTACGGTTGTTACTAGCCGAACAAGGACAGAACTCGTACATTCGACGATTCAACTCGTAACATGCATCCGAACAAAAACAGTTCTCAGACTTATTATTAGTTAGTGTTTTATAAAATTGAGTGTGTACGTCATACGCTCGGTGTTTTGTCCGAGTTCACTGAACGGAGCGCTGTGTCAGTTACGCGGGACAAGGACAGACATTAGTTCTGTCTTTGTTACGCGTAGCTGACACGGTTGGAGACACGGTGATAACAATGGTTTAGTAACAAAGATGCAAACAATTTTTTGATGCGCCACTCGTAATTATCGCTACTAATCCGCTCGATTCCGCGTGATTGATTTTGCTTGTTTTCTTGATTTCCGCTTGATTCGTTGCCTGTTACATTTATATTTTTATTACCAAATTATTATAATTTATTGTGTTTTATAGTATTTCTAAACGTGTTTTTTATTATGTGGGTACTCATATTGGTCCACTTTATTTTCGCTTGAAAAGTGCAAAATAATGAACACAACAATATTGTTTTTTTTATATTGCAACAATGATGAATTTTATTGATGATTCTATTGTAGTTAGATATTTTGGTACCTATTTAAAAGCTGTTTAGAAGAAGCTCAATCTTAACGTATGTATGTTACGACTTGATGCTTTGTGTGTCAAAATAATGTTTAACTTTAGTGAAATTAAATAAAAGTATGGTCTCCAAATGCATCGGTATGAAAGAATACAAAAATGAGAAGTGCCTAATTCGCTGTCCCCGGCGAATAAAATGGTAATGTGCTATTACGATAGTTTTAACTTTATTGCATACCTATTCGATATTTAGAGGTCCGATTACACTCTGTCAATTTTTTTTCATACATGTCTTGGCAGTGCGATCCGCCGTTACAATCGGACGCGCTTACACTGTAAGCGGAAATTATTATTTTGCGCCGAGCGCGGCAAATGCCGCTGCCACCATGCGTTCAGAAGAACTTGTGGCGAACGAGGTCCTGGCATTCCTGCAGTACCAGCTGGATGTCATGGACGAGGTCAGTGTGATCCAGATCTGCAAATCCAACTTCAATGAAGAGGAGATACGCAGAGCGAAAACATTGCTGTATGAGTCGCTACATATGGCCGACCGAATGCCGACCCGCAGGAGGGATGAAAAGGGAGAGAGGAGTCTCCAAGACATTATAAAAGTGTTGAAGGAGACCGACCCGGACGACGTGCCGACTTTCGTGGCGAAGGATTTGCGCAAGCTGCCCCCCGTCACATTTGACCACGTTGACGTCACCAGGCTGCTACGGGACATCACAACCCTAAGATCAAGCCAGGTCGAGATGCAGTTGAAGTTGGAAGCATCGCAATCCACCATCAGTGATCTACGTATTGAGGTAGCAGATTTACGCAACGCGGTATGTAGGTCACACGAGCCAGCTACCAGCGTCAACATACGTCACGGCGCATTCAATGCATCGCAGCTGAGTTTCGAGTCAGCAAAATTTGACTCGTCACCGGCCGCCGTCACTGCAAGCGATGCAGAACCGCGCCCTGCCCTCCCCGCGTCCCCCATCGTTGGGGCGCCGACTAATATTAGTACGTCAACACCGGGACGTGCTTATTCGGCTGCTATTGTTAAAGCTCCCGCAAATCATCAGCGGCAACCCAACAATACGAGGGGTGACCAAAGACCCTCCGAAGCAGTTCGAAGCTCGTTGCCGCCGGTAACAAGCCAAGGACAGGCCGATGAAGAAGGCTTCATTCGCGTGGAGAAGAAGAACAAGAAGAAGAAGCCTGCTTGTCGCAATAAGTGTGGTACCGCATTGACTGGTCCCGACATGTTGCTGCGTCCTGCTATTCCATCGACGCAGCTGTACGTGTCACGTTTACATCACTCCACGAAGGTAGAGGAGGTCGTGGAGTATATCAGGATGAAGACCAAGTTCACCTTGAGAGTCGAGAAGTTGGAGTCGCGCCACAAGATTAACTTCAAATCTTTTGTGGTGCGGGTTCCGACTCATCACCTAGAGACTTTCATGAAGGAAGAATTTTGGCCGACGGGTGTCGTGTACCGGCGTTTTCGCGGAAGGCTACATGACACCACGACTCAGCGCAATACGTCGCCGACCCAACGTAGTAACTAGATTTTATAGAGATTTTTTTTTTTTAATATTATGTATTAGTTTATTATTGTGTAAGATTATTTTATGTATTTTGTCTATGGGCCTTAGTTGCCTGAAAATAAAGCAATTATTATATTATATTATATTATTTCTTACGGTTATTTCAGAAGTTACGAGATTTTAAGGTGTATTGTAATGAATGTAAAAAAACACTTTTCATTTGGTATTTGAACAATTCCGCTATGTATATTAGTTAATAAGATATTCACAAAAAACTGGTTTTTAATTTTCCTGTAAAATAATGTTTTTACGATTACGATTTTATTCGCTGGGGACAGCGAATTTATCAGCTACCTAACTAACCATGTCCAAGTGCTTTTACTCCTTTTACCAGTATTTAACCAACTAAAAATACAGTCCAGTTATATCTGAATATTGTAAACTCAGTGTACATTAGCATACTTATGCCGTGGTTGTGTATTTAGCAGTACACCTGGTTGTGACGCGGGTAGGATCACGCTCCATTCGTGTTGACCTAGCGGATTGTCACTTATTACTATGAGTTCTTGTCTCGATTGTTCGAAAAAAGTTATTTAATTTTTCAAATAAATACAAAAAAGAAAGGATCAAGGAAGGAAAGGAGAAAGAAGGAGGCGTCGAGGTACTCTCGCACTGTATCGCTATCATCCGGAAACGTTCCATAAGACTTACCAGAATTAGCATTGCCATTCAACTGCTAATTCTTTGGCCAAACAATGAGCCAAAGTCCTCTGGGCCTCAAGTCTGCTATTACAATAGTGTCAGAATGGTCTATCATTGATTTCATAATTGTTGATTTTGACAAGTTTGGTAATCTACTAATATAATGGCGTCATTATGATTTTCCAATGGTCAGCCACTGACACTCCGTTGAAAGAAATGGCACTTATTGGTAATCTCGTACATAATGACAAATGAATGACTGACTTAGGCGGTATCATTGGTCGTATTGTACGACAATGCCATTATAACACAATTCAATTACGAGACCATTGACCGACCAATGATTGACCATTATGAATTTAGCAGATTACGAACTTTTAGCAAAATGACAATGGGATCGTGTTGGAATGACGAATTTATAAAAAATAGCAGACTTTGGCCCCAGGTCATTTTTACTACCTGTTATAGTTAGTTGTGTTAGGTAAATAGTTAGTTGTGTAATTATCACTGAGTAACATGGCTATAATTTATAAAGATATCACGCGGGAGAAGCCGCTGGCGGAAGCTAGTCGTAAAATATAGCCAACCCCAATTTTAATTAACATACTTGCTGAACAAAAGAATCAGCATATTTTTCATCACAATTTATTCTAGTCAATGTCATGGAATACTCCATGACCTTGACTACCAGAAATCGCTAAAATGTTGATTACAACAGTAGGCCGAACTTCAGTGGTAACAAAACCAACATACGCTGACTTCGCATTCTATTCAAGGTCAAGGTTACTAACCACACGTACGGTCTACCGTACATAAAGATGTTCAGTCATTTAAAACTCACTTCATTATCACTGCCCCTCCATTATCATACTCACATTACTATCCATTCCAATAGTACCTCCAAGGTAGAAATTCAGCCCAAAAGCCAACAGCACCAGATGTGTCTAACTTGGGACAAACGTTTATTTTGGCACTCACACTTTTTGCTTACTGCCTGTTTTGTTTGTGTTACTCATTAGGGGCACAAATAAGCGATGTTAGGAAATTATTGAAGTTGGAGTAAGTAGCGGTAAGTGTGCCTTCAGATTTATGTTTGTAGTTACTACAGCTTTGTACTATAATATTCTGTAAACTTAAGCCGCATTCATCACCTCCGCCTCTCTCCATGTCACCTTTACTTGAGATTGACAAAAACTTTTTACAAAAAAAAAAAACCGACTTCCAAAAAAAAACACTACAAAGTGAAAAATAACTTTAATTTCGGAAGTCGGTGTCTTGGGTTTTGTGTTTTCGTTTTTTGCCACCGACTTCCGAAATTAAAGTTATTTTTCACTTTGTAGTGTTTTTTTTTGGAAGTCGGTTTTTTTTTTGTAAAAAGTTTTTATTTTTCACTTTTTAGTTGTAGTACCTACCCCACACACATTCGAATACCGCTACCAGTGACAGGAACTTATCATATCATCTACATACTAAGTGGGAAAAAAATACGTATTTTGTAGCTAACTCAAAAACTACCCAAGCAAAGTTAATAAAATTTATATGGGACCAATTTGGGAGCATACCCTTTCAAACAAAAAAAGAATTTTCAAAATCGGTCCACAAATGACGGAGAAATCGGTGGACATACATAAAAAAAAAACAAACATACGCGACGAACATATAACCTCCTCCTTTTTGGAAGTCGGTTAAAAATGTAACAGACGATCACAACAGCCCTCGCGGACACTTCACCTCAGTTTTCATAAAATGTTTTTACTAGAATAGGACTGCTAGGATAGAATCTAGGAACTTAAGTTGAAGGGGCGTTCCTGGAACCCATGGCGTATTTCAGTCTTAATTTAATTATAATTTATAGACTCATTAAGAGATTATCTCAAGGAGAAAAAAACAGTGCCACTCCGGGAGTACCGACAGAAGCGAAAACTTTAAAAAAAATTTGGAACTTCGGTAATCAACGCGTTGATGTTTTTTACTCCACGGTGTCGGTAAATTGAGTTACAGTGTCGCGAAATCAATGGTGTAGTCCCATCTCAAAAATACCCAACGCGCCTAAAGAAATTTTCACTTCAAAAATCTGTTAGAGTTAATTGACTTGTTGAAAGTTTTAGAGTCATTCCATTCTGATTCCATGTCTTTTTTGTCCTTTAAAAAACACAAAAATCTAGTAATAAAAATAATGTATCCATTCTGTAACTAATAATATTTTCAAGCACCCCAAAAATAAGACTTGATTTTCCTTTTTCGATCGTAATCTCGTTAGTAATCCGTCAAGCTAGTATCAACCATATTGTTACTCTAATGAATCTGTCAAAACAATAAACTCTTTAAAAAAAAAGTCTGTCACTTAAGTGGATATTAAGTACACAACTACACAATGTCGCAGTGTGTAGTGAAATTAGTGTTTTTATGAATTTACTATTTTACTTAGGGGAAATTGTCGTGAAAAAGTTTTTTTAATGGTTCGAGGCATAAAGGCTCTTTCAAACAGGTTCGATAGACTAATCTATGTAGTTAATCCCTTAGATCAGTGGTTCCTAAAATATGAGGGAATATTGGGTGGGCCTTGAAAAAAAATGGTTTTCAGCTTAGATTAATATTCAAAGTAAATACCGAAATAAATTGGACGTCTCAAACTCATTGCGATTAAAAGTAGGTAACTAAAATTGAAGTTGATGCTAAAGCTATAATGACAAAATATAGAAAACAAATATATTCTGCTCATTGAAATAGCACTCCTTGTATTTAATTAAGTATTAAAATTTTCCATTTGTTATCAATGACGTTAAAACTGAAAGCTCAGAACAGATGGCAGCACAGTTGTACGTCTTTAAACCTCCATTGTTGTGTTTATGTTTACTTTTGTGTCGATCATAAATTATACGAAAACTAGATAAATATGTATCAGACTTGGAGTGTAGCACTATTAAAAGAAGAGGTAAGGACAGGGGAAGCGTCTACCACTGGTACAAAAGCAGCTTTAGTGGAAAAGTCAATAAATTATGAACGTTTTATATTTTATAGGTTATATTGTATTTGTTGACTTTAAGTTCGGTTTTTGTTAAAGAGTGATGTACGATAGAAGTAACCTGATCAGAGTTGAAAACCAATTCAGGCATGATGTTCCTAACTGAAAAACCTCAGAACCTTCTAGCACTGATCTAATATGATAATATAAACACACACATACTTTACTATAATTTAATTAATATCACATCACAAGTGCCTGTATGTAATGAAAACAGACTTAGTTCTCTTGGGAGCATTACCTATAAACCACTTTCTCCCATAAAAGGCTTAAAGGATAGCACATAGTGTTGACGAAATATCGGATTCCAATTTTTTTCGGAGAGCTTTCTCCCACACTTTTCTTCTTATAAAATCTTTGGCAAATACAAGGGTCCCCGTAATTTTGCAGTAAACAGCTGCACAACTGGGCTCAATAATTAATTATGCGTAAAAGAAGTCGCTTGTTTACAAAAAAAAATGTATGGCTTGCTGTCAAATTATAAGACGCTGGAGATCAGCACCATCTGAAGTGAGCAAGTGGCAGTTTTTATCCCCATTGGTCGGATTCGATTGTAACTGAACATTTTTTTCTTATTTGGACAGACCTTCATTGATATAGTTAATTATGCCTCTTTTTTCACCATGACAGCCAAGAGGTGAGTCCCGAATTTGGAAGTTTTTATTAGGTGGGTCGCGGTCAACTTTGGGAACCACTGCCTTAGGTAATAGGTAATACGGGCTGATGACCGCAACTCCACGTCAAAGCGCGTATTTTGCGTACGGGTGGGATAATAGTTAATCCCTTGTCGAGGTCAGTTCGTGGATGAGTGACGTATTTCCTTGTTTCGAATAGTAGGTAATTACGTGCTGTCAATACCAGTGTTTAATTATTTTGACGAGTCAACAGCAATGGTCAAATGACCATACAATGTGTACAAATGCAGATGATACACATCAAACATTAATTAGAGTAAGTATTTACTTACTATTGCTATTAACTTGAAATTTGGAACAGTTTTGGATGACGTTTGCCCAACTATTTTGCAAATAAGTTTTTTTTTTTTTTGCAACGTGGACTGAAAAAAATCGAAATTCGAAGTGGTGTATTAGGCAGGCCATATGGGGTGTCATGTAAAAGAGCGCTATTTGCATATTCTGAAATTTTTTTTTCACCCATAATTTTTGACTTTTGACGAAAAATTTTAAAATGAATACCGTACCTTATCTCCGAAGTTTGCATAGAGAAAAATCTGAAATTATTCTATGGATGCAATTAATTTTTTGTTTTTCATCTTTCCTCTCATTTTCCTGAAATCTGTGGGAGTGATTTCGTGAAAAGCGACGGAAGTGTGCGCTATTTGATTTGACCTAGAGCGCGCGTGGTACTAGAGTTGGCCGTCAGAAACGACCTTGACGAGGCCCCTTTAATGTTAGATACGCCGAGATGTCAGATGTTACACTTCATATGCGACTACTATAAGGGTCACTCGTTTGTTTCATAGGAAAATGTACCTACGAATGCATAGATGCATATTTATATTTTAATTGCGATGATTTTTATTTTATTTTATTTTATTTACTTAAGGAAAAACAAACAGTAGCACAATAAGAAACAGTCTTAATATCTTAAATATAACATTTTAAACAATTATGCTACCCACTACGTTTTCCACAGATTACAATAAGAAGTATTTAAAAACTAGCTAGTAACACAGATACAATATCTATAAAACCGGCACTATCCTGGAATTCATATCTGGATTTTTAATTTATAAAAGAAACAAAAATTTTTTAATAAAAAGTAAGTTTGTGTGCGTACATTATCAAACATTACGTCATTATACAATACTTGATATCTATGTTTGTCTGTCTGTCGAACTTATTTTGATGAAATTTGGCACACAAGTACACCATGACCTGAATTAGGACATATTAGGATACTTTTTAGACTCGGTGGTACGTTCTCGTAGGACAATTGCCGACATCCGAGCGGGCAAAGCCGTAGACAAAAGCTGAGAAATAAAACATTAATACTTCCAAGAATAAATTCCAATTTCTGATCACGACTCCGTCTATTTCCCTCGCTACTGATACAGTAACAGGCACTGACAGATCAAGTCGTCGAGTTAGTTATGTTGGTAGCGCTGGCGCAGCATGACGGCTCGCTCCCTCGAGGATTGTGTTGCTACAGCAGCTTTACTTAATAGCCGGGATGCATGCGATCAAGTTACCGGGAAGTTCTTAGTGGTGACGGGTGAGAATGATTGTCTGTTAAAAGTTAGCTGTTGTTATTGGTATTTCTTTGGAAAATTATAAATTCTGCACGTTCTGAGATATTATTTTATATCATTACTACCGCGCCCTTCGCACGGGTTTAATGACTTGATAAAACATCAAGATTTCTATATTATAATTGTGTATGTTTTATAAAAATTATATATATTTAATGTATTATACTCACAACACAACACAGTGCCGTGACTTACGAGTTGTAGCTCGTAGGTTCAAACCTAGGCAAGCGCTTTACTTTTTGTAAATTGTTTCATCTCCACTGCTCTCAAAACGGTGAAGGAAAATATCGTTAGGAAACCGGCATGTCAACCTTGAACCAAAAATTCGAAGACATGTGCCATCCTCCAACCCGCACTGGGCCCGCGTGGTGGATTATAGTCTTGTGTCCCAGCAGTGGGAACATTATAAGCTGCTTATATAATGTTAATACTCACAAAGTTTCCAGAATAAATTCTCTAAATTATGGTGTAAACTGCATTAAAATCGGGTGCGTAGTTTAGATTGAAGAAGAACGCGGTCGTACAGAAAGATACAAAAAACTACTTTATTTAAATAATGTGGTCGACTGCCAGCTTACGATAAAGTAACACCAGAGGACTCAAAGGTTAGAGAAAAGAAAAACAGAACGAAAACAGTACATAAGAAAAGATGTTACTGTAGAAAACAATCCTTGAAACCTGGAATTAATGGAAATAAATCTTCATATACGCTGTGAGCAAGAGTGGACATCAAAGCTCTCCCTCTTTTTGAGTAGACACCTTGTACACCTTGCACATAGACACAAACATAACCAAGGACACTCGTCCCGTCACCATGTAAACCAGTTCCGACACTTGATATATTACAGCCCGTCACAACACGACAAGATGAAAACGATTCCTTAAACAGCGGATCTTACAGATGACAACCTAATCCTCCGTTTGTACACCTTCCAAATTACTAAGGAAGCGGGTATACACGACGTTCTAAGCTAGCTTTACATTTTGTTGACATCAGTAACAATAATGGTAATACATAAACTAAACAGGAGACAATAGTTTGCCGTTTAGGGTTACCATAGAGTAAGAAAGTACAGAAGGGGATCTCCTACTTTTAAAATGCAACTCGTTTGCACCATAATAACATTCAACATTGTAGATGTTTCGAAACTTGTCACATGAAACAAATCTCATAATTCGTTTTGTTGCATTTTCGTTCGCGCTGCACGAAACATGAGTAAGTTTTAAGACAGATCTCAAGATTTGTTGTGAGCTGCGTTCGCAGTGTTGTTTATTTGTATCTTGAGTCAATAACTTGTATTTAGTGCAAGGTTTAGTGTTTTCCAAATGAGACGGTAAACATCGAAACATGTAGTGGACAACATGTTGCAAGTTTCATAAAGAAATATTTTGTTATGCAATACGTTTGTAAAACATATATCTATATGAAACGTCAATCATGTTTCACGTCAACAAGTTGCCTGAAAATGCGAACGCAAGTCGATACATTGACAGAAAACAGAGTTGTCAACATGTTTTTATGAAAATGTTCAACACAGTCAGGACTCAGCTGATCTATTCTGCGAAAATCTCACTGTGAAAACTTAGGTGAAGTAAGCTTGAAGAGACCTGTCAACAGTGTCAATCTAGCATCAGGTGTGATGACAGATCACTTCAAGCTCATCGGTGAGATTTTTCAGAATATACCGGCTGGAATAGGATTCCTGCTTTTGGCGCACGTATAGTCAACTACACGTGCATGGTAACAAATTGACTTTGACAGTGACTTTAATTCGTTGCAGTAAACTCTACGTGCGTATGTGTTGTTCACCCTACGTGCAGTACGTGCTCCACGCTTGATTTTGGGCAAAATTAACAACTTTGGTTTGGTATTTGAGAGCAAGTCATTTCAGCGGCATCGGCTCATGCCTAAAGAAAAGTAGGTACATGAATCTCACTTCTATTTTGTTCCTATTCTATGCCTTTACTTGCTCAGAACACCTCCCAGGAGATTACAATGCCTACTGATGGTTTAAGTACATCAATTAACATTTAATTAATTCTGAATCAGGCTGTTGATTTCTGAACAGGTACGTCTAGTGTTTGCTTAGGTATGTGACGGAGTATTTGATCTGGTTCTGTTTGTGTACTGATGTTTCAAAGTATTAGCCTGATCGCGTTTTTAGTCCTAACTAAATATGAAAATTCTGGTTATTTGAAACGAACACACGCCTTTTTTGGCAATTTGGCAATTTAATTCTGCTATTTATTCTTTTAATTAATACACCCAAACTTAAGTTGAAGGTTACATTTTAGCGAAAGTCATGAGACAGATTGGTAGAACTAGAGTGGTTTTGGTTTTATAATTTCTTTAACAATTTAGGTTGCAAATTACGATCATTTTTGCATCTTATAAGTAAAGCGAATCACACTTGTGTTAAGTGTATTCTTATGAAAATAGTGTAATTAGGGTTTCAAAATCAAGCTTCTCGTTCGTCAGTCTGCAACTACAGTTTAGTCAAACAAACTCGATAACACAAGTAATTAAAACTTCCGAATTAACATACACATGTCGCATTGAAAGTCTGATTCCGGGTTCCACAACAAACTCCTAGTTTACCACTTCAAAATATAATTAGCTAAAGTTCAATTTAGCCGATTGCAAACGGACCGAGAAATCAAACGAACCTGCAGTCAACTTAATCAAAGTTAAATAATTAACGCATTCAATTTGATTTTAAAGTTGCTTATGGTTGATATTCAATATATTATGGGGTGCTGATTATTTTTAAAGTTGTTTGAGGTGCTGATTTGCTGGTACGGTCAACCACAAGTCTGCTACAGCTGTAATCAGCCACGGCTGTAATCCCCTTTTTTTTTCTTTTTTTAAGGGTTGGAAATTATCACATAACTTCTCCCGCTCTGGGCGGAGCGGGAGGGCGTGGAGACTCTTACTGACTAAAACCCACCCGTGTTCCTTCGGTTGCCCTGTTGCCGGGGGCCACGATGTCCCTTTCGGCCCATATTCGCAGCCTCGACAGGCATTGGCCCTAGCGGACCCCGTCAATTCTGCTGACATCTCTTTGAGGCGCGCGTGGAACACAACGCGCCGTCGACCCGGGCTTGGTCCTTATCGGACGGCGAGCTACCCATTGCTCACCGTCCGCAAGCCTGCGCCTACGGTGGCCGGAAATCGCCTCGCAATTCCCGCCCCGGGGCTGTAATCCCCTAAGAGTTAGGCAGAGGTATATACCTAAAGTAACCCACATTTTTCGCTAGTTATGTTTAAGTCCTATGCAATAGGGGACGAACCTATTACCAACAGTCGAGCATAAACCCAGACTCCGGGCTGCCACTGAAAAATTCCAGTTGGAAAAACCCAATAACACATTGCCGACCTGGTAATCGAACCCACGACCTCGTGCTCAGCAGTAGTACTTGCGACCACTAGACCAACGAGGCAGTGATACCAAATAAATGCGCTGTTAAAGTCATATTGTTACTACAGTCATGCGGTTGAGTCTACGTGTTGGAATAAAAAAGACGCATTGGCAGTATTTGCTTTGTTTCACGCTTTCAAGACTTGGAACAGCACTCAACTCCGTTCCACAATCTATACATAGATCTAGGAACAGCCTTAAGCCTTTCTAAGACGGTGGGACGTAAGTGTTTTCAAAACAAAAAAGGAACGAGAAAAGAAGAATCAAAGTCAAATAACTTATTTCAATAAGCACATGAAATGCACTTTTGAACGTCAAAATTTACAAAAAATAAAATTTATTCTAGTCGCCCCTTCCAAAAAGTAGTTTTCGTATGGAGAAGAATGGGCAAGAAACTTCACCGTTACTCTTTTAATTTTTTTTACAATGTTTTGTATACATTTAATATATAATTATATGTAAAGACTATGCACCTGGAATAAGATTACTATACCAGAATAGGTAAAGATAATTAAAAATGAAGCAATGACAGAAAAATTAATTATGTGATGGATACATGGTGCTCACATATTTACAAGCATTGTAAAAGTATCTACACGATATTCCTAATTTTTTTTAAACGAATACTAATAAATCAGTGTGTGAGTTCAAGTAATCACAGAATTTAAAATCACGTCTTATCCATCACAAAAACTCACTGGGAAAGAATTACACTATGATTAGCTAGCTATACGCAATTTGTTTACGTATTTTTATCAATAAAAATCTAGTAATTATACAGAAACTCCTATTTATAAAACAGAACTACAACATAGACGTTCCCTTTGATGTTCTGTGTCAAAGTCAGGATTAAATTGCCTATTGTATATTAAATACTGTCTATCTAAATATTTTTATTTTGTATTTACTTGTTAAAAATATTATGTAAATAATAGGCTGCTGTAGAAGACAGGTTGAAAAGCTGTCAATTTTGTGACAGTTTTTAAGATAGAGTTAAATACTTCATGGCAGTATTGAATTTATATTTTAAGTAAAATAAATATATACAGGTGGCAGGGACATCGACGCGAAAACTGTTACCATGGATTCAGTACATGATTCTGAATCCCCTGTGTTGAAATTATTCGTCGATTATCAAAAAAAAAAAAAACCGGCCAAGCGCATGTCGGACCACGCACAATGTAGGGTTCCGTAGTTGGGATGAATTTATCCCAAGAACAAACTTAACTTTGTAGTTGAAAAAAAAATCTTTCATACAGAATGTATGGGAGAACATGTTTTTACAACCGCAAATTTAAGTTGGTCGATTATTACTCGTTAACTTGTAAAGCCTACTCAGCTGTGATAGTTTTCCTTTTAAATTCGTTATATAAGCTACTGCTGTGAATTTTTTCACATATCTAAAACCAAGCATTTAGCTGGCAGGGGGGGGGGGGACACTTGACTCTAACAAAATTTTCCACTTTAAAGCTTAATATTTCGCAAACGGATCTCTGAATTAAAAAATGGTTTTAACACACTCACATGTTTTTGAAATACCTTTTCAACGATACCCCACAATAAGGGATAAAAAAAAAAAACATCCCCACTTTACGTGTAGGGGAGGTACCTTATAAAAAAATATTTTTATAATTTTATTTTACCACTTTGTTGGCATGATTAATATGTATACCCATGCCAAATTACAACTTTCTAGTACTAACAGTCTTGGAGCTAGACCGCGGACAGACAGACAGACAGACAGACGGACATGACGAAACTATAAGGGTTCCTTGTTTACTACGGAACCCTAAAAAACAGCTGTTCCATACATTTTGATCGCGTAGGTATTGCACTTTTCTATGAAATAGCAGTTTTTTTTTTTTTAATAACAACGATTTATTTCAAGGCAGGGTGTTCAGAATCATATTATTATACAATCATAATGAATGTCACCAACAGTTACAGATAGAATTATTATGTACAAATTTTTAAGGTAATAATTTGTAACAATGTTTAATTTTTTTTTTTTTTTTTTTTTTTCATTATATACTAAGTCCATGGTAATTATTATTGGAGTCTGTATTTTTCCCACTGTACAGTTAACGTTTTTGTGTGTCAGTAGTATAGAAAACACAAGCTTTGAAATTATTATATTATTTCTTATCTTGTTCATAATTTTTTGTCTATTTTTCATTTTATTCCAATTTTCTTGTATTAATTTTAAAAATCACTTAATAATATTTATTCTAAGTCTTCTCATGTTGGTCCATGTAACTGGAGAAACCTCGACCCCTGTCATACAGGATGTCCTAGTTCAGGGGTCGAGACCTCATTGATGTAATGTGTATTGAAGTTTTGGAAATAAATTACTATTACTACTATCATGCTTGCTTATGTTTAGCAAATACATAACGTCACGCCTTGTTTGCTCCGAAGGATTAGGCAGTGGTGTAGGTGCCTATAGTACACCCACATTTCACCAGATAAGTTCAAGAACAGGCACTCCAAAGACAATTTCTATGCAAACTCCGCCCCCATGCACCGCACCACTCCACTATGTGCTAAACGCTAACACATCAGTAATAAAGTTGAATATCGCGTGCGCTCTTTGGTCGTGTTCGAGCACGGAACTAAATGTCGTAAGTCTCAATTCTTATTTCGTTTATAACTAAAGTAATAATTGATCTAGAGAAAAAAATATCTTATATTTGGATAATAAACTATATTTTCTTACTGTCAATAATTGTTTTAAACATAAAAGCCGAGTAATCTTGTTTTTGTTTCTAATAATCTTTAAAAAGCCAAGATTTTTGAATACAAAATGAATCGAGCGAAAATGTTCCAATTACGTAACTTTCTTATATTTGGAAAGAAAAAGATCCAATAAATCATATACTAAAGTTCCATTTTGATTATATGCGTGACTTTTTCAGAATATTAATGCAAATTAACACACAATTTAGAGAGCCTCCTCTTAAGTGCCATGTAAAAGGGGGCGAGCCTATTGCCATCAACCGGGCACAAATCCAGACTCTGGGCTGCTACTGAGAAATTGCAGGTGGAAAACCCAATAACACTTTGCCCGACCCGGGAATCGAACCCAGGACCTCATGCTCAGTAGTAGCGCGTGTGATCACTAGACCAACGAGGTAGTCAAATAAATATGAATAAAAGTGAAGGGCGGGTGTTTTGTGGTTTGTCTTATGTATCTTTATTTTAGTGTATATTCTATAATTGTGTATTTTTGTGTGTAAATTCAGATACAAGTTACTTGTTTATAAATTACATAGTCATAGTCATTTATTATGACTATGACTATGTAATTTTGACGTACAAAATGTGCTGATTCTCAGCTTAATTTGAATGAATAATTTTTTATTTTGAATTAAGTATTTTCATTCCCAATATTGTTAAGCTGACCCGAACATAATTAGGAAAAGGCTAGGTAAATAATCATTTACTTTCCAATATGTATTGTTATTTGCTAAATTTTCATTATAATACTTATAAATTATTTTACAGTTTTTAACACAGCTAACTATTTACATTAGGTACTAAATTAAAAGACTAACTAACTATCTGTATAAATAAAAATAATAAAAACAAAATGACACTTAGGCGTCGAAGTATTCGTCCGCATCGCTGTCATCCGGAAACGTGCCCAGAAGACTGGCAGCATTGCCACGTTGAATGGCAATGCTAATTCTTTGGCCAAAGAACGAGCCAGCCCTCTGGTCACGTGAAGTGTCGACCAGTCGACGAGAAATTTCCTTAAAAAGGAGACGCGCACTCGGTCCCCATGGTCCGAGCGTTTCGACCCCAAACGGCTCAAAACTGTAATTACCTATAAGGTTACAGTATTTGCGCCGCTTGAGGGTTCTTTCCAATATTAAATGTCAGTTTTGTTGCAAGAATTGATGAAAATCATGCGACACCCACCTATAGAGGAAAGCATTTTAATTATACTGATGTATAGAATTGTATTAAAGATATAGGTATAAGAAAGGTTTATATAATAATTTTTATATCTTTATAACCCAAAAAGGCTTTGTTTCTGACAAATACCAGCACAAAATATTCCCCCCCTGAACCACTAAAGTTTCCCACCACACAATATCTTTGACTCACAAGGAAATAACCGTGTTATACATAATCTCCATGAAAATAAATACAAAAAGAAGGGCTATCACCATAAAGACGTTAGCGGCCCGTTAGCAAAAGTTTTTACAGCTCTCCGACTATAATATACATTTATATAGGTGCGGAGCTAGTCAACACGTATATTTACAAGGCTTATCTGTTGTTCTATGTGATTCGTATGCGTCCGACATACACAACGTTAATGTATGTGTGGAGGTAGGTGGCAAGCGGGTACTGCGGGTAGGTAGTTTAATACGCAGTACTGGTTTAAGCCCACGTATGCACGTACGACGTAAAAATATCGCGGCGGGATTTTATCGCGCACTGGATTTTCAACTCTCGGCGCTAAACAGAGCGTTGAAAATCCAGTGTACGAAAAAAAATCGTCGCGATTTTATTACGTCCATGTGAAAGTGCGCGCAAGATAAGTCTGCGCGCGACTGCAGGTAACGTGCTTAATTCTATACTGTAATATTTAAATTATAATATTAAATCTATATTAATAATATTATAATAAGATAATATAATTAAGCATAACATAAGCATAATTAGCCTAGAATGTTCCCACTGCTGGGACACAGGCCTCCTCTCTTTGAGAGGGAGTGGGCTATAATCCACCACGCGGGCCCAGTGCGGGTTGGTAGATGTCACATGTCTTCGAATTTTTGGTTCTAGGACAGGCCGGTTTCCTCACGATGTTTTCCTTCACCGTTTTGAGAGCAGTGGTGATGAAATTATTTACACAAAGTAAATCTGCCTGGTTTCGAAACAACGATCTGCAACTCGTAAGTCGGGGCCGTTACCACTGCACCATCACTGTTATAATTATAATATTATTAATCTTATTTAATATTAATTATCTAAATAATTATATAATTAATTAGACCTAACATAAACGACAAGACGGCGGCATACGATTAGTTCCAATTTCAGACGCGCGCAGACTTATCTTGCGAGCACTCTACCAACTTAATATTTATATTAATATTATAAATGCGAAAGTAACTCTGTCTGCCTGTTACCTTTTCACGCCTTAACGGCTGAACGGATTTCGATGTTTGGCAATGTAGACCATGACCTGGGTTAGGACATTGGTAGATACTTTTTATCCCTGTAGTAAGTTCCTGTTAGTCTAACTAAGATGACTTAGAGACGACCTTCACCCATTTGTTTAATGGATGAAAAGTATTTTAAATCAAATTTTGTATTTATAAAAATACACCGCTGCAAAAAAATAATTGGTAAAAAAATTAAAAAAAAAATTTTTTTTCAAAAATTGCGGTCATTCGCTTAACGATTAATTTGTTTTAGTAACAAATGTTTCTCATAAAAAGTACTATCCATTGATATATCACATTATTAGTCATTAGGGTATTGGGCGCCAAGAACATTCCTAGAGAGTTCCTAGTCATAGACTAATAATTAACTGGCAAAAGTCGAGTTAGTAGCAAAGTTTCTCCTTGAAAAGTTCTTTCAATGGATGTATATCTTGCAATGTTTAAAAAAAGTCCTTTTTGTTTTTTTTAAATTGAAATAGCCTCATTGCATGAGTCCAAATATCAAACATGAAATCATCACGATTTAGTATCCAGCAACAGACAGAGATCTGTATGTGCTTAATGTATCATTGGCTCCCTAGAATCCTAGACATAGACAAGGTAGAAACATTACAAATAAAGAAACAAACATACATACATGATCCCTGAAAACATAACACTCCTTTTTTTGGGCCGTCGCGCGTTGTCTAAAAACAAAATTCAACGGAACCTTCGCTAGTATTCGACGATCGAATACAAAATCAGCCTTCCCTACCTCCCTAATCTTTCGTGGCCCGACGTTCAGCTCACCTTACCCCAGGCTAAGGATAATCGCTGATTTATGGCTAATATCCTCCATGATTTACCAGCATTTCTGCCTCCATTTTTTTTCTTCGCACTTTGAACGCATGTATTGAATTTTATTACATCGCTTTGTGTTAGTTTTACGTGGCTATAACTGTCTAAAGTTTCTTGGAGATTTTATGCTGATGTTTTAAGAGAATCTGTGCCAAGTGGTCGTAGAGTTTTTGAGTTATCTATCTTCTTGTTGTAAGTGAGTAGCTGCTTGGTTACAGCAGCTATAACGTTGACTTTTCTGTGTCAGCTGTTTTGATCAGTAACGTTTGCAAGTTACAATTTTAATGAAATGGGAGTTCGAATATAGCTTTTATATAAAAAAAACAAACCTTACCTTCATGTAAAAATAAATTTCGGTAAACGTTTTGTGCTGCTACAAATTCTAATACAATTAATAGCTGTATGTAAAAGTTCATGCTCGCAGTTTCGTAATCAAATGCTTCTCAAACAAAATCCCGTTTCAAAATAAATATTAACATTTTCATGAAAACTTTTTGTTTGATGTTTTTAATGAAAACTGTATTCGCTTTCAAAGATAAAGTATAATGTGAGTATGATAAACAAATGTTGTTTTCTATAAAATACACGTACATAATTACATAGTCACACGTCTTCCTATGCAGAATCTGCTACGATCCTTACATATCCAATACCCCTTTTGCTTCGTTAAAATGCATGTTGTTATTGGTGCAAATGAATGTTTTCTATAAAATGTTTGTTTGTATCAAACGTAGTGACATAACGTAGCGTGCATTGCTTACAACTGTTAGGTTTCAATTTATTAATACGTAATTGCTGGATATTGTACTGGCAACACCCAAAGATTTGATATGTTAAAAGGGGGGTAAGAACGACCTTCTGGGTCAGGCGCTCGTGACGGTAAGACGTGCTTAGTGGCTGTGTCGGCAAAAAATAGATTGGTGTAGGATTGGTTGGAGATCTACTGTAAATTAAGGCAACCAATTAGTTTTATGGTAAATATTAGAATACGGATTGAATTGTGATATTATGTGGGGTATAGGAGATGTGATGGTATGGTGTAGAATGTTGAATTTGATGTTGGCAAAGAAATATAAATGACTGACAAAATATCTTGGTGTTGCATATTATTTTCCTTATCCCTGAAATATTTTAAATATGTAGTTTTATTAAACAGTTTTAGATTGTGATATTGGTGTAGCGACTTTAAAATTAATTTGGGGATTAGTATCTATTTTGAGGTTAATTAATTATATTCGGAATTCAATTAGTTATTTTAGAGTAAGGATGGTTCTTATTTCACAACAATGTAACAACATTCAGAAAACCCAATTGTATTCTTTTAATTGGTAAATATCAATCTGCGTAAGCTTTTCCCAACTATGTTGGGGTCGACTTCAAGTCTAACCGGATGCAGCTGAATACCAGTATTTTAAATGGACCGGCTGCCTATCTGAGCTCCACAACCCAGTTACTGGGTAACACGATACCCCTTGGTGAGACAGGTTGTTAGGCTTTTAATGGGCTTCTGACTATCCATAAAGACTGTCAAAAATCTGCGAATGACAGCCGGGACTAACGCTGCTCCGAGGCACGGAGGGGATTTCGATATGTAATGGATGGTCACCCATCCAGGAACCGACTAGTGTTACGTTCGAACCACCCGTGCGGCTTTTATTAACTAATGTAAGTCCAAGATATTATCATTTTAAATATGTAATAATAATAAAACCTCTTTATTCCTTAATTAAAAAGTAAACAAAGCATAACAAAAAAAGTAAATAATAAATCAAATTGAGGAACATAATTAAAGACCCCTCTCTGGGTAAAAAGGCTTACTCACTTACTTGCCACTCAAAATTCAAAAAAATTCAAAATTCAAAAGTCATTTATTCAAACTAGGCTGAGAATCAGCACTTTTCGAACGTCAAAATTACATAAGACAGTCCCCCAAAAACGCCCACCCTTCACCACTTCCTAGTGCCTTTAGCTGGGAAGAAGAAGTGGCGCAACAAACTGCCCAGCAGCACAGCTGTCTGTTCAAGGTAGAGAATGATTCTATACAATAGTATACAAAATAACTTACATTACACTCTTTTCTGTCTTGTGCTACTGCAGGCCAATTCTGGCCCGCTACTTTTTCTATCTCGTCGACCCATCTTTCTCGGGGCCATCCTTGTTTTCGTTTTCCTTTTGGGCGTGCCCACTACAAATAGTAGTTCTTTTAATCCATTTTCTGTCAAATATGCAATACTTTAGGCAAACCTGCAGTACCCTAATTGCGTAACTTATTTTTTAAACAATTTAGCCTAATTTGTTTCATTTTGACAGTTCAACAACATTCATTGCGTTATTTACGTTGTTACATAAAACAAAAATTTTTGTTTTATGTCATTATCCGTCATTACATGGTAAGCGGAGTGGGGGGGTGTTAGGTTTTTTTCGTTACGGAATTTCTTGATTCGGTTGCCGCGCTCAAAGCCCGCGATAAAAGCTATGCAATAGCTTAACAGCTGGGTCTAGAAGCTCTGAAATTTTGCACAAGAGTTCTTTAATATAATGAAAGTGGTAAGAAAAGGATTTTTGAAAATTTACCCCTACACGGGTTACATAAGGGATGAAGGTTTATATAGAAGTTCAAAATTTTTGCTGATAGGAAATCCCAAAATCCGCATAAGTGACTTAATTGTATTCAAACAAACATTCTGAATGAACTTTTTGTGTTCACGTAGAAACAGAACTATTTCAATCATTTGTTTATTAATACGAATAAAAACAAACTGTGTTTAAACGTTGAATTCAAAAGCTTTGGGTAGTTATACAACAGAGTATCTTTTATTGTGACCCGTGGACTGTACAATGTATTGAACGATTGAGTTCGGAATATATGACGGTGCAGCAAGTAGCGTCGTCTAGTTTTGTTACCAAGTTACTGGAATAATTGAAAAGGTCGGATAAGAGTGACAATGGTGCCGATTCTCTTGTACACCGAACTAAACTAACTAAACTATCACTAAAGTTCCTTACTTTGGACTATGAGAATCTCAAAGCTATTCTGCAAAATAAATTCTCTAAATTTAAAAATTATTTTGACGTGTCTAAATCGAATTTGACAATCGCAACTCCACACGTGATACCTAACCACGTGACTCTTTTTAGAGCCGGAGGCGCGGGGGGGGGGCAGCCTCGACGTGTTTTATATGGATTTTTTTTACTTTTTGTATGAAAAATAAGAAAAAATATTACTTACATGTAGAGTGTTAGGGGTTTAAGGGTTTTATAAAGGGTGTCGAAATTTTCATTATTTTTGCGATTGGACACACCGTTTTCGAGATATAAGCAAAAGAAAAAAAATATTCAGTACTGTTTTTGCATCTGAAGTCGAGGCGTTGTTGGTGTGAATTTAAAGTTCATGACAACCAATTTTATTCCACACGTTTTTAGTCGCGATTAAAAATAGTCAGATTTAGTTAGAAAATCTAAATTTTAGGTGAAAAACGTCAAATTCAGAATAGCAAAATTGCCATTTTTACTAAACTAATACCATCTTAGTGCTGCCAAACTAAAATATAGTTAAGTTGTGTCATTTTAGTCTATTTCAGAATGGGAAATCGTCGTTTGACAGTATTAAACTAAATTTTGGTGATTTTTAGTCTAGTTAAGAGGCATTTGTGACAAGAGAATCGACACCACTAGCTGGTGGCAGTCACTAGCAGAGCGTCGCATCGATAGTTGTGTGGTAGCTGTCTTCTGATAACGAAAGATGGCAGGGGAGCCTCTGTCGTACCACGTATCACGCCCTGGACAAAATGATCTATTAGTCAATTATAACTCTTAATACATACTCCTTTTGCTTCGTCTACGTTCATCATAGAAATATATATCTATGACGTTCATAGATCTGGTCCTATATGCACACCGGTTGCGAGTAAGAACTATGCACTTGACCTTTCTGAAGAACATCACAAAAAAGGTCACTATAAAATTATGTAGGTTAAATATTTTTTTCATTTTTTCTGTCTGATCTAACCAAACGTTTATCAAGTGAACTATCCAATATTATTTGCGTTTTGTTTTTATAAACTGCGTCATCTAATTACTTTTCATCGAACACTCTAAGTATTTAGTTCCCTTCAGGATCTCAGTTAAATTTTCTAGACCTTAATTATCTCGCTGCTAATGAGATTTAGTTTAGCAAGTTAGCAACAGCTGTGTAATTTCTAATAGACGCTTATAATTAGATTAGTTATTTTAGTATGTATATTTATGGAAGATTGATCAAAACTTCTCGGGTTCTATAATAAAATGTAAAATGGGTCAAAACAGATAGAAACAAGAAAACTTTCGGTGATACTAGGTAACTAGGAAGCTGATGATGATCCCTATAACTGAACTACACTGAACTACTGTACACATCGAAGTTCAGACAATAAGAACATATGCAGTTGCTTCGACTGCATAATAAGCTACGGTAGGTATTTGAACTGCAATTTTGCCGTTGATGTGCAGTGGTGTAAACACAAGGCCTGTGTTTACCCAGAGGTCATGGTGGATCATACGGTGGAGGTCTGCCCGGCTTGGGCGGAGCATCGCCGTGTCCTCATGGAGGCGATCGGCGGCGGTGATCTCTCGCATCCGGCCCTGGCTCAGGCCATGGTATGGAGCGAGAGGAAATTGGAGGCCGTCACCTCCTTCTGCGAAGCGGTAATGCTTGCGAAGGAGGAGTCGAAACGAATGAGGGAGAGGCAAATTTCGCGCCCTCACGCCCCTAACCGCCGCAGGAGGAGACGCCCGGGGCGGGAATTGCGAGCCGATTTCCGGTGCGGGCTTGCGGACGGTGAGCAATGGGTAGCTCGCCGTCCGATAAGGACCAAGCCCGGGTCGACGGTGCGTTGTGTTCCATGCGCGCCTCAAAGAGATGTCAGCAGAATTGACGGGGTCCTGAGCTCTGCTCGGGTGAAAATAGAGAATGCTCATTTAATAGTATAAGATAGTTCATAAGGTAGGTACTTACTAATTACATGTTGCCATATCATTATTCTAAGGTAGCCATCTTGTTCTAAACTTTGGGCGACCAAGCTCTGCTCGGGTGAAAATACGGAAGATGTATCGCTGAATACTATCTCTGTATAGTTAGAGAGGTGCTCTTGAATGTGAATGTATGAGCTATGTCAGATTAACTATGGACAGCTTATAAAACGTGAAGAAAAACAATGAAAAGTAAGTTTATCCTATACTATTAAAATGAGCAATATTTGTCTATTAACGAAGAAAACCGTTCTAACGATTTCGATTAAAGTTATTGGGTTCACGGTGGCGAAAAATCGTTTTATAATCCCAGAGATACTCGTAAATTTGATAGGTGCAAATGTACTCCAAATTGAAAAAACAAACAACAATCACTTGAAATATCAAATTAGTCTGTAGGTTTAAAAACGACAACTTTAGCTGAAACGAACAGAGCTCGGTCGCCCAAAGTTTAGAACAAGATGGCTACCTTAGAATAATGACATGGCAGCATGGAATTAGTAAGTACCTACTATTATGGCAGCATGGAATTGGTATGTACTTTCCTATACTATTAAATGAGCATTCTCTAATTTCACCAGAGCAGAGCTCGGTCGCCCCGGTACTTACATATTTATTTGGGGTCAGCACTACATGTCGTTCTTCCATACTTCTCTATTAATCGTCATCTCAGTATCGACACATACATGAATATTTACTATACCAGTACTAACCAATAATATCTAAATAACACAGACTATGAATTACGTGAACCCCAGACAACCCAAGGTCACTCACCCCACCACTCAAATTAAGTATATAAGGGATAACAGAAATAAAGCTTTTTCAAATCTTTTGACTTAAGAAGTCCGATCCAATTTTGTTTAAGACCTTAATTCGTAATGTGATCGGATGGGAGATTAGTTTTGTTTCTAAGTTAAATTGAAACTACTTATAGTATAGTATAAAATTGGTCTAGGCTGATATGACTTGTTAATCTAAAAGAAGTAAAGCTGTAGATTATTATATTTATGACTAGCGGACGTCACGTGGTTTCACCCGCGTAGTTCCCGTTCCCGTGGGAGTACGGTGATAAAATATAGCCTATGTTACTCGCTGATAATGTAGCTATTCGTTGCCGAAAGAATTTTTCAAATCGGTCCAGTAGTTTTTAAGTTTATTCGTTACATACAAAAATACAAATCTTTCCTCTTTATAATATTAGTATAAATAGAGGGGTTGGGTGTTTCAGGACATCATTCGCCAAGCGATTGATCGACTCTTCACGTGACCAGAGGACCGACTTATTTTCTGGCAAAAGAATCAGCATTGCCATCCCAGGCAGCACACAAGTCAGATAACTGGCCAACAATTTAACCTTATGCAGAGTTAATATGTATAGAAGCTGTGTGTATTCTGTATTCAAGTTTATTTTTGCTATAATAATGCTATTAGCTGAAATAAGCATCATAAAAAAGACCTGTGTGACTCAAGAGTTTGTGTAACCTTTTGTATAATATGGGTATAAAATTCCATTATCAAGCATGATGCTGGATAAGTTATGTTCTGTTCTCTTTTAGTTGTATCACACACCACATCTTGACAGTTATTCAGCTGCTGTATAAAATAGGCGTTATTTCTGTTATGAAGCATATAGTAACTTAACAGAAATTAAGATAGCTGTTATAACTACTTTATGCCGCTTTAAGTACGAAATTACCGTCATTTGCAGCTAACTGAGGTTAAAGTAATAGTAACAGATTCTTATGCAAAAGTTTGCTGGGTATTCACGAAAAGAAGACATTTTTTAAGCTAGAAGATCTGTTCTGGAACGTTAGTCAGCATTTAAGCGGCTAACTGCGCTTTGTTTTGTAGTGGTTGTGTGAAAATGCCTGCTTGCAATTTTAAAAAAAAAAATACTCCACATTCATGGAAAAATAGAAAAAGAACAGGGGGCCTACCACCAGCTCAAAAGCAGTATTATTTTAATATTACTTCAGTAGGAGAAAGAGATGGAGCTATACGTCCTGTAGAGTTTCATCTCTTTCCCACACCGAAGTAATATTAAAATAATATTGCTTTATGATCTGGTGGTAGGCCCCCAGGAGGCATACGATGAAAGTGCTTGCTTTAACTAAAAATAACAAATAATATACCTATACTGTGGGTTTTCATTACTATAATTATGACTGAATCCTGTTTGATTTACAGTACGAATGAGTGTGATTATAGAACAGTTATCGAAAAATGTTGAGTGCAGACCACTTTTAACCAGAGCACAACTCAATAAGGACACATAAGGTCTGTTAAAAAAAATAAGTAAATAATATCTTAAAAAAAAAAGAAAACAACACTTGATAGAGAAATTCATTTAGTGGTTTGGTCCAGTCTAAGAGGTACTCAGAATAATTTTGGGTCGGCATGATTCGACACAGTCGGGCGGCAAAATATACATTCGATTTTACCACCCGGCCGGTGCCGAATCATGCCGACCGTTGATGGTCTCTGTCATCATCATAATCATCAAATTCGCTGTGTTTTTGTTCGATGTGTCATCGAACAAAAACACAGCGAATTTCAAAGTATAAACTAATTTGAAATCTCTTACTTAGTTCATATCTGTCACCATCCGTTTGTCGAACTGTCTGTCAGTATAGGCTGATTTATATTTGCATTAGATAGTTCGTTAAGTAACGAGTTATGTCCCTTGTTGTCTATAAGTGACACTTCATAATGAAAAACTGTCATTTTTGGACTGACGTTTAAACACACAGATTTTGACAAAACTTTTTCAACTTGAACTTAACTGACTACTTAACTAATGCAAATAATGTAAATCAGCCACAAGAGACGTAAATGTTTAATTTGAGTTATTTTGTGAGCAAGGGAATCTGCGCCACTGCCACATAAACTAATTTCTTCTAAATCCAAAAGTTTACCCTTCAAAGAATTTCTTTCCATCATCAGATAAATTGGCATCACTTAAAACTCTGCCTACCCTCGAATCGTGAGCGACATCCATAATTCATATAAAGTAATACTTTCTGATGCGTCGCGCGTCATACATGCTCGACTAAGCTCTGAGAAGAAAGGGCGATATGGCTTCAATTAATATCATGAGGCGACAACAGATCGGTCACCATGGACACATAGACAAGATCAGAAACTTTGGAATGAATGATGTATTACTTAGGTCTTGTCTGTTTTAAAAGATTGGCCTAAAATCGTTGTATACTGGGAAAAGAAAATGGCAAGAGAGAAATAGGATCTTTTCCTTGCAGTGAAAAAGTCTCATAGAACGAAAAAAAACGAATAAAAAAAATTACTAGTATTTTTAGGATTCCGTACCTCAAAATAAAAAATTATTTATTAAAAACTTATTTCACTTCGTTGTCCGCCCGTCAGTCTGTCAAGATCCATTTTCTCAGGAATGCGTGAAGGTATCAAGTTGAAATTAATATCAAATACTGATAGATCTATTTACAAAAAAAACTGGTAAATACTGGTATTCAGCTGCATCCGGTTAGACTGGAAGCCGACCCCAATATAGTTGGGAAAAGACTAGGCAGATTGATTTTGACTGATAGATCTATTTTCCCTTAGAGCTCTAAAAAAATCAAGCTTCTAAGTCACGCAATAACGAAATGCGGCCATTTATGTGACATATTTTGATACTCGCAAATAAATTAAAACCTACAGGGTACTTTTCTGTTGACTTAGAATTATGAAATTCGACAGGAAGCAAGTTCTCACAGCACAAGTAAAGGAAAATGGCCGAAAGTTGATAATTTGTAGTTTCATCACATTTTTTTTTGCGACAGCTAACTTACATTTGCAGTTGGAGAATTGACCGTGACGTATATAGATGTATGGGAGAACATGTTTCTCAATTATTAAGTTAAGTTTGTTCTTGGGATAAATTCATCCCAAATATCGTACCCTTTTTAGGGGTATGAGGAACAGGGTGTAAAGTTCACTCATCCACCATACAAAAGGGAGGATCCTCCGACCAGACGGGTGTTGTATCTGGCGGGCAACTGCCCATTGGTTTGAAGTCGGAATCTTGTATATATGTCGATCGCTCGGTAAACTCTAACTGCAGGATTTGTGTGACGTCATGTCTATGATGCGTAGTTCGTATGTGGCTGTGTAACCGCTACACCTTCATTGTGCGTGGTCCGACACACACTTGACCGGTTTTTTCTACAGTTAATCGTTTCTCCCCTAAGTATTGATAACATTATCCACTAAATATTCAATTAGCACAATTTGCCAAATTGTATCTTTATGCCAAATTCGGACATACACAAGTGACACGTACACCCCTTGTCAAAAAAATATCCTCCTTTCCACGATCTATAATGGCCATCGTCTCAAGATGAAATTCTTTTTGCTTCGACATCCTGACCTGACCTTGAACATAGACAATGTCAGATTTACCTCAGATAAAGAGAATTTTTGGTACTAAAAATTTCTATCAAGATCATATTGTTTGGCTTCGTATTATTGCTATGCGTTGAAGTCAAATATTTCTAGATTATGATATTGGTTTAAGAATAAAAGAAAGATAAATATATATAGTTGATTGGTTAAAATATAACCAATCAAGTAAATATAATATGTATAGGTATTTCTTTTATGTACATTCGGTTGGATAGTGGGTAACGATTGCTTGCAAAAGGCTGCTACGTCATAAGTATACAATATGTAAAAAAAAGCGTGTCCGATCCAAATGGGGCACCTAGGTACTGCAAAACATTACCACAAAGTAATAAAAAATCTTATCATTATGGAAAATAAAAAAAGTTATTGCTATTTAAAATTCACATAGTTACTACCAAAATTACCCAAAATCCATAAAAAAAAAATATATATTTTCAACAGGGTCATGACCCCTGACTTTTAGACACCCGCTAAACAACGGCCGCTCGCGCCCCATGTAATAACCTGGTAAAATAATCCATTGAAAAAGTAAGTGGCGAATTATTTTTAACCGACTTCAAAAAAAGGAAGTTACTCAATTCGTTATACATTTTTTTTAATGTGTGTTCGCGGATAACTTCGTCGTTTATGAACCGATTTTGATGATTCTTTTTTTGTTGGAAAGGAGATATCCCAAGGGTAGTAACATGATAAGGAAACCAGGATCTGATGATGGCATCCTTGAGAAATCGAGGGAACTCTTCAAATATTACAGTCAAACCTTATAGTAACTCGTGCAGTTGCTCTTGGAAAGCACCATTTAGTTAAGTGGAATTGATGATGAAGACCACAAATAGCCACCGGAACTATTCAATACTAAGTATTTCACGGATTGCGATTCGATTACTTTAATATGGTTGCAATTAAATTTATGCTCGTCACAATGCATATGGAGAAATGGGGTTAATGGTGAAGTACCAGGAGAACTTCTCAACGATGAACGTCCCTGAATCGGGAAAAGCGATATTTTGTAAAAGGTGATGAGCAGTTGGCATTAGGCTAATGTAACTTAGATAAATTACAAATTGATCGACTAAAAAGCGAGAAATAAAAACTTTTTTACAAAAAATACAACCGACTTCCAAACTCCAAAGTGAAAAATAATTTTAATTTCAGAAGTCGGTGTCAAAAAACTAAAATATTGATCTTAAGACACTGACTTCAGAAATTAAATATTATTTTTCACTTTGTAGTTTGGAAGTCGATTGTATTTTTTGTAAAAAGTTTTTATTATCTTTTTTCTTGAAAATTTCCTCATAATTAGACTCTCAGTATGATACTTAACAACACCCTCACGGATCAGACAGGTTTTTTTTTGCATGTTACATGCTTGTTCTCCAGACCGAATTTTGCCAATCTCAGCGCAGACTAGCCTTCGGCACGGGAAATATTATAGTGCACAAGTGTATGCGCCGACACAGGTGCACCTTCATGTCCCTCACTCTCATAGTCCGATGGGACGGCAATCCGACACGACTGGAGAGGGATCTGGTGCAGGACCAGCAGCTTTACATCATGAGTACCAACATAACATAAGACCAATATTTATACACTTAGTTTGCAATAAACGTTTTGAATTAGACTTTAACTTTATAAAGATATCTAAAAATGTTTATACAGAATATCCTTTATTAATGCTGAAGTCATTATAGCTTTAATAATCCCACAGCAAGACAACAGCCTCTTTTTTTAAAGCGGGTAACTAAAGTTCGTTTTTATGTTTCGCTGTTTATAATTTTTTAATCGCGATACCAGAGACTAATTTGACAGGTGCAAATGTCAAACTCCAAATGAAAAAAAAAAAACAACAATCACTTGAAATGTCAAATTAGTCTCTGGGATTGAAAAACGAACTTGACGAACATTGATCAGTAATATATCAATGCCTGCTCACTGTGTCTTCACATCCAAACAATCCCATTTAGACCAAATCCAGGCTTTCTCCTGAATACTCCCGTCCCGATTCATAATTATAAATATTTGATGTCGTAATTACATTATCGCACTAATTTATTAAACTGCAGGTAGCTACAGACAGCAAAAATGTCTAATAAAATACAAACCAAGCGAAAGTGTGCTGTCAACATGACGCGTACGAGTGACATTATCTAATGCGTCTGACGTCGCCTGACGTTACGTTGCCTGACGTGTGTTCAACAAACATTTTGACGTTTATTATGTACGAAACACAGGCACAAATTATATTTCGCAATAATGTATGTATGGAATTTCATCGCCATTTTCGTTCTTTTTCTGTTTTTTTTTTAGAGAGATATGTATCTAGGTCCTGGTTTCCAAACCTGGGGGTAGTTACCCCAGCGGGGATAAATCAGCTATTCTGTGGAGGTAACAAAGAACCTAATCTGGTAAGACCAAAGCTGGTGCCGAATACATATAGTACTGTTAATAGCTAACAGAGCTTTAATAAAAATGTTAATGAGTACCCTTTACCACCACCTATAGATGTGAGAGTGGTTTTTCAACTTTGGTTACACTGAAAACAAAGGCCGGCACCGTTTCAATGTGGAACATGACTTAAAATGCGCTTTAAGCGAAACTAAACCTCACATAAAAATCTTTTGAATGCAAAACAATACCAACCATCACACCAACTATGTATTTTAATTAATTCATTGTTTATATTTAATAATGAATTACGTAAGAATTATAAGCTTGTATTGTTTGTATTGATAACATTTTAAGGTCGGGGTAAAATCAGTTTTCCTAATAGGTCATAGGGGTGACAATATTGAAAAGGTTAGGAACCACTGATCTAGGTAGAAATATTTTTTTATACCATTACTTACAAGTATTCTAGTATGAGATTGCCAGACAAGTTTCGAACGTAATTAGAGAGCCGTCGGTCATGCACTGTTCACGTGGCGAGGTCACGAATCGAATCACGACAATCCGGACAAAATGCAATCAAGAATGTAAACATTACCCTCTATTATAAAAAGAAAAAATAGGTATAACCCCATGATTAAGGCGCGGACAATCGATAGTAAGATATTAATTATTTTTGTTGCGGGGTGCGGGGGCCCCTGCTGGCTGTGGCTGGCTCCCGCACCCGTGCCACAAGAAATGAAACTACGCGACGTACTCTTACGCTCCTTAACTCGATCATACTTACTCAAGGTGTGGACCTATTTACTGACAAACTGTGCAAACTTATATCTGCGGCAAATGTCCACCTCACACAATGTCATACAGGCTAACTCATCGAAGCTGTATTTATTATAAGTTAGTAGTCAAGCATTAGTATTTAAAATATAATATTATGTCAAGCACAAATTGAAACTGTACGCACCGTATATTACGAAAATGTAACTTGTTTGTAGACGCCTTGGGCTGAACTGTTAAGTCTACAAAACGTTTAATAAATAAATAAATTAAATAAGTTCAATCCTAACATACGGATTGTGTTAAAAGATTGACATAGAAAGACTAATCCAAATTATTTAGGCAAGCTCACTCCACCTCGCTCTTATAATCTCTCAAACGACGACGAGCAGAACCACAACAAAAGCAAGGTGCACATTACCCGATGATGTCCCGCTATCTACCGGCCAGACTGTGTGTCCTCGCTTTATTTCCTGTGGGACCCCGTTCTCCAGTACAAGCATTACTATTGATTTTCGATTGATATTAGTTTTGTTGTATGTTCCAGATGTTCTGTTCAGTAAACAAGTTTATTGGATGTTGTTTATTTATCGACGAGTAGGATGTTAGATATTTGTAATATTATTCAGTAGCTTTAGAAGTAATTGTGGTTTTCGTTCGGGAATATCGTCGCCTTAAGAGTGAAAAGCTCGCGAATGCAATTTTTGTATTTTTGATGTGTAACACCATTCCTCTCGCATTCCTGCAATCAAAATCTAAATCTAACTAATCAAATCTGTGGGAGTGATTTCGTGAAAAGGGATGGAAGTGTGTCACAAGAAGCCAATGAGCGCGCGCGCGGTACTAAAGTTACCGTCAGAAACGACATTGACGAGGCCCCGCCCCTTTAATATTGCATTACCTTTGTTGCGTAGGTATAGTGAGATGTCAGATGTTACACATCATATGCAACTATTGTACGGCTCGCTCGTTGTTTTGTTTTTGTTTTATGAAAACCGCTTTCGGCACGTTGGGTAAAAACAATTGAACTCGCGACACCGCTACCGACACCTCATTATTGTAAGCGCTATTGTGCTCTTTATTAATATGACTTTATTTTATTTTCCTTTATTGGCCAACCAACAATTGTTTACACTCATAAAATTTACAGTAAGTACATAACATCTAAGGTTAGTGTAACAATTAATTACAGGTTAGCACCGCATGCCCCATAAACAAGTAAGATTTGCCACAAGCACTGAACTATAATTAAACATTAATATTTGAGTACTTAACTAAAATTAATATTACGTTACAGATCATAGTTCTAAGCAAGTATTTGTACTTTAAAGATTTTGGAAGTATTTTTTTTGTAAACGCGATTGTGCTCTTTATTTAGATAAGGTTACGGACCAATGTTCTATACAAGTATTTTTCTTCCGCCAAGGCGATCTTGTTCAAGTTTTCATTTCTATCGGCACTCCCGGAGTGCCGCTGTTTTTTTCTTGGAAATAACCTTGCAACGCACGCCCTAGTTTCATAAAAATAAAGTTTAGTAACCTGTAACGCCATCTATGACGAGTTTGAAAAACTCGAAAATGAACTTACGAGATTTTCGATTTACCAACACATAAAATTTAAAACATAATTATTATGTTTACGACTTTTTTGATGATTACTTGCCATATATATACTTGAAGTGTTACTTAGTATTAATATAAGTTATAGTTAAGTAAGGCAACAAAATAAAATGGATAAAAAAGTATAATTATCGATTTTTATTCTAAAATGTTTCATTGATAAACTTGTAACTGCCACTAGCAAACAATGTTTTAAAGTAAAGCTCGCCAGTAGCATTTTACACTTTTACGATAATAAAATGAAATATATATTTTATGCATCTGATCATGCAAATGTATCCAGACACATATTTCAAGAAGCTGTGGTAATACAATTTTACAGGGTGCAATTTTTTCTTCCTCGCATAGGTATCAGTATATAGAGATGAATAATTGAATATTAAACTAGTGAGTTAAGATAATGAACATAATCAGTGTAAGACTAATAACTATCCAATCGCAATTACTGCTCTATAATTAAGATAACGGATTGAATGCAACACAACAGTCAGACTGTTGCAATAAATTTGTACCTGTACCTATTTGCCGATTTAGTTAACAGAGGATGGCATACCTCAGCACAAGAGGTTTTCACTCTAAGGCGACGACATAGACTTCTTTTTCGGATGAATGAGGAGCTCGAAAATGATAACAGCTACACGGGTCGACCGAAGGTTACGCTAGGCTACGCTTGCTGCAGTCGGTTCGTGGATGGGTGACCATCCAAAGCTCGTTAAGCCGTTGGTCCTGGCTGTTATTCGTAGATCTTTGGCATTCATTACTGGTAGTTAGAAGCCCAAAAGTCTTACCAAGGGGTATCATGCTACCCAGTACCTAACTGGGTTGTGGAGATCAGATAAGTAGTCACTCCATGTAAAATAGTGTATTTAGCAGCAGGTTAGACTGGAAGCTGACCCCAAAATTGTTGGGGAAAAGCTAAGCAGATGTAAAAAAATTCAGGATATAGACTTCTTCCAAAGTTATTGGGTGGGAAACAAACCAGGCAACCTACTTTATGATAAGTGGTCAACGCTGCCATTGGACATCTGCAGTACCAGAGGCTACGCAGGCACGTTGGCAACCTAAACTTAAAGCGAAAATGTCTCATGCACCTGTAGTTAACCCGCATCCAAACCTTTTAAACCAGAACACAGGAATGCTGCTGGGCGACTAAAAAAACTACAGTTACCTGTACTTATCCGGACGAGATTCTTCACAAATAGCTCTTCTTCTTCCTCGTCATTGAACAGTTCGAGGATCACAACCGCATACAATGCGTCTCCAAGCTATGCGGTCTTCTAGGAGTGAGGCGTATTTATGGTAACAGGTAGAAATAACAGATATTTAAAAATAACATACTTAAATAACAGACCCTCAAAACTGTTACCGCGGCTGTTACTGTTAATTCATTTTAATAATCCCCACACAGACTGTTACTACGGCTGTTACTTACATACACACTCCCACAAAAGAAGACATATTGCAAGGTTATCAATTTCTCTCTCTTCCTCATTAAATAATGACCCTTGCTAAAAAAAGAAAAACCTATTATTTACTTCGAAATATGTTTACTTCTCACTTTACTAAAGCGGAACTACGCTAAAAAGAGATGTACTTAGTATTTATTATCCCTAAAAATACAGTTGGTGGTCTAACAAGAACAAACTGTGACTTCTAAATTAGGTCGTGTTACCTGTTACTGACCGGTTATCATTATAAAAAACTTAAAACGAATAGAAATAAAGCAGATATTCAATTGATATTTAAATACGTATTTATCGTTCGTACAAAAATAACAGGCTGTTATTTAATAACAGATATTTGGATCTGTTGTTTTTGTGTAACAGTAACAGTGATAACAGATATCGTGTTTAACCTGTTACAACCCATCTCTACGGTCTTCTGCAGTGTGGACCGCTTGGTAAATGCTGCCTCCAACAGCCTTCTTGATCGCATCTGACCATCTTGCCAGTGCTCTGCCTTGAGGCCGTTTTCCTTCCACCCGGCCCGGTATCATAAACCTTCCAGACCATGTTTAGGTGAACCCATAGTATATTCGAAAAAGCTGAGGGTACGCTCCTAGCATTTTTTGGATAGCCGCTTGGTGGTGTTGAGTTCCTCCAGTATGGCAGACAAATAGCCGTACCTACTACTAAAATACGGATAAGTTAATTCTATTTATGAATAGACCGCGGCAAGTGTAGCTTAACCCGTGCGGCTGTTATTATTTAGTCACGAGCCCCTCCATTATGAGTCCTTAAATCGATAATGGATTACAGGCACTTAAAACCTTTTAACGTTGTTTCAGGGTTTACTAAATCAGTAGATTTTGTGAACCATGGAACAACGCTAAAAGGATAAACAATTTACAACAAATAACATCGAAGGAAGTATAATTCGATGTTACTTGCTGTAATTGTTTGACCAAGATAACAACAATCAATCATAATAATAAACAGACGAGAGAGATAACAGATTAAATTGGGAAACAATGTATTTATAAATAAAATAAAATAAAATACATATACAATTTATAATACAACTATTTATTTACACTATGGTACTAAATTAAATGACTAACTTACAAACTACCAATGGTCCAATGATTCCAATGGTTTATTTATCACCGACTGGTTGACACTTCACGTGACCAGAGGGCTGGCTCGTTCTTTGGCCAAGGAATTAGCATAACCATTGAACGTGGCAATGCTGCCTGTCTTCTGGGCACATTTCCGGATGACAGCGATGTTTTTGTATTAAATGGTGAACTGGGACTTAGTAAATCATCTTTATTTGACCACTGTCAACTATCACCAAAAATTATATTTCACAATACTACTAAGACAACTAAATATTCAATAAAAACACCGCATGAATTGAAAGCTAGAAAAGTAGAAACTCATAAATTCAACGAGAACCTGAAATGAGATTTCAAAAACTGGGTCATAAAACAGGTTTCCATTTCAAGAGCTTACAATTTTAATTTCCTTAACATCCTAAAAGAAAGTCTCGCGACCCGTGGTAGGGTTGTGTTAGATATAATCTGTTGAAGGAAATAACTCCGGGCTAGGGCTGGCAGTGTGATGAAAAATGGATGGGGTAATTATAGGTTTTAATACATAGTAAGGTCGATTTTAGGAAGACTGGACGCCAACCCCAAAATACTTGGGAAGACTAGACATATGATGATTATGAAGATCGATTTTAGGAGGAATTGAAACTATTTGCTTCTTGGATATTCCACACTCCTAAAGAATAGACTCTTGTACAGGATCTTAGTCAAATTTGAAAGCAAAGCTTAGTCAAAAGTAGTGGCCTGGCCGTAAACCCTCAACAAGTTTGTTGAGGTTTTACGGCATTGTCGTTGCCTATAGCTAGAACGTTGTTCACGTTGTACAAACTTATACGTAACATTTTTTTTTGGAACGTATTTCCATAACGCGGCTTGCAGTAGCAGCTGACTGGTAGAAATCGTCACGCAAGAGGAAAAAGTGTTATCCCCCTCCGTGCGATTTTCACTCTCTCTCTCTTGCTCTCTGTCTCTTTCTTTACTATACGAGTGTGTGTGCATGCGAGTATCGCGTAAGGAACTTTGTTCCGACGAGGGTCTCCCGGTATTTTTTTTGCACCTTTGAATGTTTCTTGACATAATTTATAGGTGACTTTTACTTTACTGTAAAATCATTTCTCTTCTACCCTCGGATCAAAGAGAAAAAAATTCAAAAACATATTTTAATAAAAGTGCATGATGCAGCGGTAGCGGGTGCCCTATCTTTTATAGTTGGGAGCATGCATAATATCTTTGCTAATAAACGAAAAGTTTGTAGTAACCTTTATAATATTAGTGGGAATTATATTATTATATAAAATATGTGTAGCGGTTACACCGCCACATACGAACTACGTATCATAGACATGACGTCACACAAATCCTGCATCGCGCAGTTAGAGTTTACCGAGCGATCGACATACATACAAGATTTCAACTTCAAACCGATGGGTAGTTGCCCGCCATACACAACACCGGATGAGTAAACTTTACACCCTGTTCCTCATACCACTAAATATGAATGTGATAAACACAATTTTTTATATTCACAAAGACTTGAAGTGTCTGTTTTGCAATTATATAATATTGTTCTTCATCTTTTCGTGTGGTTAGTGACTAACCTGGTGTCAGAGTTTCAAAGCCACCCATAGGCCTCTGACTTGGCTTCACATGCCGTCGAGAAATATCTCTCAGGCATGCCAGTTTCCTTACGATGTTTTCCTTCAGGGTTTATGAAGCTAGTGATAATTATACAATACGCACATGAATCCGAAAAGTCAGAGTTGCGTGTCTTGGCTTTGAACTCGAGACCTCAATGACTTGGCAGTCCGACGGTCACACCACTAACCTATCATTGCTACTGTTAATTTAATTGTTTATTTTGTGTGACGCTGTTCAAATACCAAATTGAAATGGAAAAATACAAATTACTTTCTGCGATGATATACGAAAATAATTATAGTGTTTGGGGCTGTTTTGTATTTTTCCCGAGACATAAAAACATATTATGTACAAGTTATTGTAAACTACATAAACTCCCAACCAAAACTCCCCCATAATCGGTGAAGGAAAACAAACGGTGAAGGAAAACATCGTGAGGAAACCGGCATGTCTTAGAACCGAAAATTCGAAGACATGTGACATCTACCAACCCGCACTGGGCCTGCGTGGTAGATTACGGCCCACTCCCGCTCAAAGAGAGGAGGCCTGTGTCCCAGCAGTGGGAACATCTTATAGGCTGATGATGACATAAACTCACGCCTTCTTCCAATGGGGGTAGGCAGATACTACAGAACGCTACCTGCTACGATCCTTACATACTCCTTGTGCTTCGTTTACGTTCATACTTACATCTCGTCATACACGCACGCTAATTGCGAGGACTACGCACCTGACCTTTTTGATTTTCTGTTTTTATTTTTTGGTAAATACGTTGTAATAATACAGTACCTGGGCGACTGAGCTCTGCTCTGGTGAAACAGAGAGCTTAATATAAATTCACTCTCAATGAAGGAAGCTAAAAGTAAGGTTAAATCATGGCTACCTACTTATTCATGATTATAAACAAACCGAACTCTTTCTAAAATAGGTACAAATAAAACAATACACACATCCCTCACAAGCACACGTTTCTATAACATCACACACCACGTACCTACATTACACACTCACACACCAAAAACACTACACATCATAAACACTATACACCAAACACTCTTATAAATTACTCCAAGTAAGTAACATTTTTCATGTCTATAATTTTCTTTTTTCTTTTCATTTCTATTTTTGTTATTTGTATGTTTTAGATTAATTATTATTGCACAAAAATCAACTCATGTATAGGAGAAGACACTGGCTCCTGTAACACAGGTGCTATACCTAGCGCAGGAGTCAGGGCCTCACGTGAAAATACGAAGAAAACAAATTTTCTCAGATAAGAGACCTAGCTAAATCGATTTATCGCCCCCGTAAACCCCTATATTGCAACTTTCATCGAAATCGTTAGAGCGGTTTTAGACGTAATTATACAAATATTGCTCATTTAATAGTATAGGATATTACTTATCATTGTATTTCTTCACATCTTATAAGCTGCCTAATAGTAAATCTGACATTACTTTTATTTTCACATTCAGAAGCACCTCTCCAACTACGAGTATATAGAGATAGTATTCAGCGATGCATGTTCTAGTGTGTTCCGCCAAGCGAAGGAATTTAACATCAGGCGTTTTTCTTTTCCATTCGGAAGGAATTAGAAGTAACCATGTACTGGAATTTTTTTTAAAGAAGAAAATGGACCCGGGTGTGAATTCTCATTTAAACGAAAAACTATACTACATACTTACTATTTCTACATTTTTATATTTATAATTTGTATGGTGAACCAACACATAAAACATACATAATCAGCATATAATGTTCCCACTGCTGGGACACAAGCCTCCTCTCTTTGAGAGGCTGTAATCCACCACGCGGGCCCAGTGCGGGTTGGTGAATGTCACATGTCTTAGATTTTTTGTTTCTACGACATGCCGATTTCCTCACGATGCACGATTTTCCTTCACTGTTTTGAGAGTCGTGGTGATTAAATTATTTACGCAAAGAAAAGTCTGCCTGGGTTTGAACCCAGGACCTACGGCTTGGGCGGAGCATCGTCGTGTCCTCGTGGAGGCGATCGGCGGCGGTGATCTCTCGCATCGGGCCCTGGTTCGGGTCATGGTACGGAGCGAGAGGAAATGGGAAGCCGTCACCTCCTTCTGCGAAGCAGTAATACTCGCGAAGGAGGAGGCGGAACGCGTGAGGGAGAGGCAAATTTCGCGCCCTCGCGCCCCTGACCGCCGCAGGAGGAGACGCCCTGGTCGTCGGGAATCACAGGCAAATTTCCGGCCACCGTAGGCGCGGGCTTGCGGACGGTGAGTAATGGGCAGCTCGCCGTCCGATAAGTCTGACACGCCCTCCCGCTCCACCCAGAGCGGGAGAACTTATTTGATAATTTCCAAACCAAAAAAAAAATAAAAATGACCTACTGCTCGTAAGTCGGGGCCGTTACCACTGGGCCACCACTACTCCGTACCTACATATTAAAAGAGTATTTTATGCGACTTTAAAACACGACGCCAAGTGTAGAACTTTGAAAAAAATGTGTGATAATTTATCGGTCGCAGCCGGTTATTTCATCTAGTCGCTGAGCTGTCGAAGTCGCAAGTCGCATAGTGTACGTCATGTTTTAACCATTATTATGTTAAGCACTAATTATTGTAACACTCAATTACATCCACAGCTAAAACAACATAGCAAAACAACACAGCTTATGTACTAAAACTAAAAGTTTCACAAAACAACACAGCTTATGTACTCTGATAAAATCTAAACTATTTCGCATAAAAATGCAAGATTTCTTAACCGATCCCGTGGCGCGAAGAGCTTTTTACATAAAAAGGAAAATGAATGAGCTCAACTGGCTCTAGGAACGCCTTCAAGAGCTATTGTAGCTCGCAAGATTTAATGCCTATGTAGGTAAGATGAAATATAGTTTTATAAGTGGTTGGGAAGAGAATAACAATAAATATTGCTGAGATTATGAATTATTATTGCTGGTGTAGGGATAAGATGTTAGGTAGATAACTGAACAGTTATATAGTGTGATTCTTCATAATGTGCCCATATCGAAACGAGGGAATCTATGCTTAATTTTATCGACGGAAAAAATAAAAATAAAAATAAATTGCATTCACGATAATCTATTACTCTAATTCTAGCTCTCTAATTAGATTTGGAGGGATTGACAGGAATATTAGTCTAACGTGTAACCAACTTAATATGGCTTTTTTTTCGGTGGGAAATTATCATATAACTTCTCCCGCTCTAGGCGGAGCGGGAGGGCGTGTCAGACTCTTACTGACTAAAACCTACCCGTGTTCCTTCAGTTGCCTGAATGTTGCCAGGGACCACGGTATCCCTTTCGGATTTGACGCATTGGCCCTAGCTGACCCCGTCAGTTGTGCTGAAATCTCTTTGAGGCGCGCGTGGAACATAACGCGCCATCGACACGGGTTTGGTCCTTATCGGACGGCGAGCTACCCATTGCTCACCGTCCGAAAGCCCGCGGACGCAATCAGCCTGGGATTCCCGACGCCCAGGGCGTCTTTTGCGGCAGCTAGGGGCGTAAGTCAGTAACTGGGTAATACAATACCCCTTGGTAAGACTGGTTGTCAGACTTTCTGGCTTCTGACGACCCGTAACAAAGATCCACGAATGCCAACCGTTGACCATCTTTACATACCGAGACTCCCTCGTCCAGGGACCAACCAAAAGCGTAGTTTTTGAGTTAGCTTCAATAATACGTATTTTTTCCCACTTAGTAGGTATGTGGATGATATGATAAGTTCCTGTCACTGTTATTTACATAGCGGTAGTGGTATTCAAATATGTGTGAGGTAGGTACAGCTAAAAAGTGAAAAAAAAATGATTATTCAACACTACAAATTATTTTTCACTTTGTAGTGTTTTTTTTGGAAGTCGGTTGTATTTTTTTTATAAAAAGTTGTCTTCGTCTGATGGATCAACCCTTGCGGCTGTTATTACTTAACTACCTCTTATAATACAGGTATACCCTAGCTTAAGAGGTAGTGAATATTATTCTTGTACAGATTTTGCAACAAACTATAAATGTATTTTCTAAACCAAATATCACACTGTATTTTCAAACTCTGTATGTTTTTGGATAAATAAAGATTTTTTATTTTTTATTTTTATTTAACTACGAGCTTCTCTTCACATTCAGGCATGCCACTACGAAATTGCATAATTCTTCTTTGAATAGTGTTCAACCATTGTTAATGTACTAACTCCACTATACATAAGTTGTGCCTAAAGTAGTAACACTTAATTGTTATAAACAAATTTACTCAGTAAATCATTAACTAAACGTTGCATTCAGATTGCTTATACTGCAACTTGCGACTTCATTATTGTGAAACTTTGGGTAACTGCTGCCACCCAAACAAATTCTAAAACACTGGATAATCACCCCTATTTCCATTTCCTTAAAGTTCATTACGACTGCAGGTTTATCTTTGTGAAGCACGCTTGAAGAAATTTACAAGATCCTGAGCTGTATCGAAGATTTCGTCTTTCAATTATAAATCCTATTCAGTTGTAATAAGGTCAATATTCTAAATAGCATACAACGATTGCATGTAAGTCTGACAATGCACTTATTTAGCCGAAGTGATAAGGGAAGTAAAAGTCAGAAGAATTTATTTTTATTAAATTGTCTTTTTATATTTTCCAATTTCCATACTTTGCTTGGTATTAAGGAAAAACAGGTTACATAAGATCCTTATCGGTTTAATTTTATGAATATACGAGAAGTGTTGTGTTTTTGACTCTGCTATAGGAATGTATACAGGGTGTAAGCACAGTATAATAAAGTAAGAGAAAGGGACATCGACGCGATAATTGTTACAATTAATTTAGCACATGATTCTAGACCCACCAGCGTTGAAATATTTCGTGGGTTAATTTAAAAAAAAAACAGCTCTTTCATATAAAAGTACCTACTCGGTCGAGAATAGAAGTTGAAAAAAACTTTTTATAAAAAAAATACAACCGACTTCCAAAAAAAACACTACAAAGTGAAAAATAATTTGTAGTGTTGAATAATCATTTTGTAGTGTTTTTTTGGAAGTCGGTAGTATTTTTTTGTAAAAAGTTTTATTTTTCACTTTTTAGCTGTACCTACCTCACACATATTCGAATACCACTACCGCTATGTAAATAACAGTGACAGGAACTTATCATATCATCCACAAACCTACTAAGTGGGAAAAAATACGTATTATTGAAGCTAACTCAAAAACTACCTAAGCAAACTTAATAAAATGTGTATGGGACCACCTCTGAAGCATGACAAGCAAACAAAAAAAAATCATCAAAATCAATTTATAATTGGAGGAGTAATCGCATAACAAAAAAATAGGTTACCTACCTATTCCCGAACGAACAGGCACTAATTCAGACTGTAGTCTGAATTGCCTGTAGGACACTAAGAAATTGGTGATGGAAAAACACTTAGCCCGTCCTGAGGATCGAACCCAAGACCCCATACTACACAGTCGCACTTGCGACCATTGGACAAAAAAAAAAATCTTACTATCAAACCGTTATTAAAGTAAATTATTACGCGTTATTTTTATAATGCTGTTCTCATACACATAAATTTGTAGAAATAGGTTTCTTCTAAAATATATTTAAATATAAGTACATAGTTACGAAACTAATCTCATAAAGAAGTCTTATTAAAAACATTAATTTAAATTCAAATAACGCTTTGTATTAATTAAGCACAGTATTAAGTTAAATATTTCATGTCACGTGGATTATAAGCATGGTTATTAATTTTATATGTAACTTAAGTATTTTATAAATAGAGAAATATTAAAGAAATAATTAATGAGTTAAATAAAATTGTAGGTACCAACTTAAATGTATCGCAAAAACCAAATTATATTTTATTTTCATAAATGTTGTAAAACTATCCACACTTAATGACATTATTCGGTACATAAACTTATCTAATAAAATTTTAGTGGCAACCTTAAAAACTTAACCCTCCGCCAAGGGCAGTTGGCTAATCCCCTAACTAATATTACGAATGCAAAAGTGAGTTTGTTTATTTATTTGTTTGTTACGCTTTCACGTTAAAACGACTGCGCGGATTTTGATGAAATTTGGCACATGTGTAGACTATGACCTGGGTTAGGAGACAGGATACTTTTTATCCCGAGATCGAGACTTGTGCGGGCGTAACCGCGGGCAAAAGCTTGATTACTTATAGATAGAACAAAATGAGGTGCTCTCTTACACAAAGTAAATACCTTTTATTACTAAGACACACGATCTAACCGGAAGATATTGAAAACCATAGCCTCAATGACTACCTTACATGTTAAATTGATGTTGGTGAGTCATGACAATTCATCGCATCCTTGCTGTGAAAGTCATTCAATGGATGGTAGTACACATCCTCAAATTGTCTGAGAACTCGAGGAATTCTCGAATGAATAGGTAAGATCTAGAGGCATACGTGCACCATTGTGCGTCGTCAAACGCATCATCGCATGATATCAGGTGAGATAAGGGTTAAAGGGCCTATATTACCTCAAATTGCAACAAATAAGAAAGAAAGAAAAGAATAAAGAAATATTTGGGACACGCACAGGAAATACAAAAAGAAAAAAATATAAGGAACATTTTAAACTAACAAATTAACAACAAAAATAATAACGACCTGTGCGAGGCCAAAAAGGCTCCTATCTCAGCATAACGATGCGATATTTAGAAAAATAAATACCGCAGCGCTAGTATTCTGATAGGGCCCGCTGTGATGCCACGGACACACACACGGACAAATTGAAAAAAAAAAAAAAGTTAAGGATTAATGTTAAGTACAGACGCCAGTACATCAAGCTACCCGAAACTGTCAAATTTTCCCAATCAACTTTGAACCTTACAATTCAGCAATAAAGTTGAAAATCTATTAAATAAATTTGACAGATTGTAGTAGCTTGATGTGCTGGCGTGTGTATAATGTTTGACGAAAACATGATTCCATAAAATTTTCTCTATAGAAAAAACAAAAATACCTCCAAATCGAACAAAAATCGCTGGCATGAAAAAAATACTTCAAATTAGATCATGAAACTTTGCATAATAAGTGAACTGACTATAAAGCAGATATTGTGCTTTTTATTTTGTTTTATTACCATTATTTTCACCATAAAAATAAATTACCTAAACTATTGGCGTCTTGGAGCCGCGAGCTCCCCACTCAGTCTCTCTTTCACTTAGACCGCAAGCAGTATGGTGCGAGCGAGATAAAAAGTGAATTTGATCTGAGGTAGTATGGGCTCTTAAGAGAGCGCCCAATGGTCCACTAGCGCCACTCGTTTAAATATTATCTCGTGACTGAGAAGGAATTATGACTTTATCTGAATGGTGAGGACCGACGTCGGCGAGTGTTATGAAGACCAGGGAAACGCTATGCCGACGTGTGTTTTGAAGAAATCACCCCTTATGGTGGAGGATCCGTTATGTTTTGGGCGGGCGTAACTTCCAGCTATCGTACCCGAGATAGCTCATAGAAAATGGCTCACTAAATGCGCAAAGGTACAGTGAGCGCTCAAAGGTGCATAAACACGCTAAGAGTCGTATTGCTGTGAACACGCGGTGTAGTCCGTACATTTGTATGTGTAATCAGACGTCTGTGGTGTGTGTGCCCTACACACACCACAGAAAACGCAGTTTTGCACTAACACTCTCGTATCGTCGCGGTTCGCGAGCGCCGCACTTTATTGTTAGACACACATTATACGCGTGACCTTGGCCAGTTTATGGCATTGCTAAAATTCGAAAGTAAATTATATGTGCAGATAGCAGAAGGCGTTAAGCGTTGATCTTAGATTCAAGATGGCTCAGGTTCTAATCTCGTAAATCACAGCGCTGTTTTTGCAAATATTATTATTTTTGTTTGCAATAATAATATTTTTAAATATTCCTGCCTATTTATTAATGTTGTTATTGCAATAAAGGGTTTAGAATAAAAAATGCGTGATATTTTATAATAAAAAATAAATAATATTTATTCGTTATATTTATTTTACTTAAGTATAGTTAAAAAACTGCTACAATTATTTATCATTACTTCACCTGAATAATATGTGAAATAGATGTCTAGGAACTTAGAAGCAATTTGTATTATTTTGACATATTTAAATTTTGAAATGTTTTAAATGGATTTTTTTCACCATATATATAAAGCTTTGATAATGTTCGAAGTAATTAAGCAATAAATAAGAATATTAGACTACATAGAATGTAAAAAAATCTACTGACAATATTGTTGATTTTAAGGTAAAGTATTATTTTAAATTTTATTTGGCTTTAGTAAATATTGGTTGGTATTGAGGTTATAGCTTAAGTATTCATTTTCTTTACGAAAAGAAGATTGAAACTAAACCTCAAATTTTAATCCTAAAATAATAATATTACTAAAATAATATTAATTAAACAATTTCGGTCTATCTGCAAGAAATACGACAAACACCCTATTGAAACGTGCTTAAAAAATTCGTTACCATAAATTCATGCAATAACGAATCTGTTGTTTATTAAGTTGATACGGTCAATATTTTAAGGTCAAAAACGGTTTTCTAGCTGGTCTTCAGTGATGCAAGCCTTCAGAGTGCACGGCGAACGGTTCATAACGACGTGTTTTTAATAATTCAGCAAAATATCTCGTTGGTATGAAACCATTTGTTTCATATTCATTCACCATTTGACGTCGCTGCACCTCGATAATAAGCCCCTTCCTCATATCTCTTAACCCTCACAGTATTTCTCTAGAACAAAGAAAAAAATTGTTTTTATTACACATAATACCTAATTATTTATTATTCACTAATCGAATTAAACCTCATAATGAATTTAAAACTTTAAAGGCATCTTCTGTCTCAACAATACCTCTGTTCTATCAACAATACCCTTGATTAAGATTTATGTTTAGTAAAATATGAAATATATAAATGAAAACACTCACACTTAGTCCGGTTTCATTAGATATTCACTTCACTTTTACGCAGCGCAATAATATTCTCTGATCTGATCTGATCTCTTCAATATATTTTATGCCTGCTTTTTGATAATAATAACCACAACATTGCGCTAAATACTCGTCACCAATATTATCCACGAACCAACAAAGTTCTATTAATTAAATACTCGTAACAAACTGCATCTACCCCACAGAAATCGAAATAATTTACTTAGTTTTTTGTGGTCTACCTGCTAAACTTTAATATTTATGTGAACAAGACGAATGAAACTAAAAACGAATGATGATTATTGAACTAGTCATTGGTTGCAGACAAAGTGAGTGTGTGTGTGTGTACTGTGCGTGTCTATAGTATTGTAACAATTTATAGAAGAAGGTCGTAAGTCAAACCGAAGCGTCAATCTATTGCTTTGTGAGATTGCTCATGGACTTTTGGTCGGTACTGTACATAACAGAAATCCTTTGTCAACATACACAACCCGCACTGACTGTAATTGGTGAAGATGCCATTTACATGGACGATAATGCTCGGGCCCAGCGTTCTGGCGACGTAGATGCTTATATGCAAGAGGTCGGTATTCGTCGTTTGGATTGGCCAGCGCGGAGCCCCGACCTCAAGCCTATTGAGCACGTCTGGGACCTCCTAAAAAGGCGAGTAGGATCTGTCCAACCACTTCCACAAAACATCAGGGAGCTTAAACGTGTGATCTCGGCTGAGTGGGAATACATTCCACAGGACACCATCAAAAGCTTGGTGGAAAGCATGCCAAGACGATTACATGCCGTAATCGCTGCAAAGGGAGGTCATACTCGATAAATTTTAATTTTTCTTTTTTATTAAAATAACATAAAAATTCTCGTAGTCTTAATTTTACTATACCCATAACAATTACCATTTTAACACGGCTCTCTGTTTACATTGACTAAAACACCGATTTCAAGATTTAATGACTGTAAGGTGCCCGTTTTTTTTGCAAAGGAGTGTACAACGGAGAGGGTATGTGTCTCTTTTGTTATTATCAGCCATATTTTAACTACTGTGAGTAGTGTTGGTTATTGCGTAATAGAAAAACCGTTTGCAGTTCAGATCACATTATAATTTACTATCAAATTAATTACACTAGCAATGCGCACACTGTAGGTACACGACACGACTATACGGAACGCGCGACAGTTTCTAAACGTCTTCACTGCTTGACCGCCATCCATGAACTGTACTCAGCTCCAGTCCGAGCGTTACGTTGTAGACTTTGTCGAACGCCGCTAGGCGGCGCTGGTGCTCCGATTAGTCAATTCATTGACGTATTTCCGACCTATAGATCTTTCGGTTTTAACCACGCCTTTCATTTTCTAGTAAATTAAAGAAAACATATATATATACAATGCTGTAATGGATCACCTTGTTCCGTATTTGGTTCTTTAGCAAAACTCGTAGCAAAAGGCCTTTGATAACCAAATGAGGCATTTTTAACAATATAAAAGATAAATAAACGCCCATAATTAAATCAAGCTTTGACTTTAATTTTCATGGGACCAAAATACCCTACGCACTCAACGAACCATCATTATAGACAGAACACAATATAACATCCTAAAATTATGAAAATCAAAACGCGGTACACACGACTAATTAATTAAAGAGGGGATCAAACGAATCGTTAAAATGCAAGCGAGCGGAAAAAGGGTAATTTGAAACAAACGCGTTAGGCTGTCGGCACATCAGCAACTTGTCGGGCTTTCTCGCGATTTCATACGTGATTTCCTCAGGATTTGCAAGTCGGATGCATGCTTTTATCCTGGGCGGTTAAATTGAGTGGGTCTAACGCGTGATGTGAAAGGATTTCGGTATATTGTGGGCTATTTATAATTTTGCTTTAACCTTTTGAACATAGCGTTATTTGATCTCAGTTAGAGCTGTCTTTTTAAGGTTTTGACGAGCTCTTGGATTTATCGAAATGTAAGCCTTCTTCCTACTTCTGCCTGTAATGTAATATTTTATTTGTATATTTTTATTGGAATGTGGAATAAAACAACTCGAATTTTACTTCTGTTAGATTTTTTTTACGTTTATGTGATGTTGCGCCCCAAATAAATGAAGGTTTCACTTTCCTGCTAGTTTCTTACTTTACACTTTTTATTTGTTTCCTTTTTTTAATGACTTTTTTACTTGTAGTATAATATAAGTTGTGTTGTTGTGTTGTGTGCTTTTTAGTCTGTGTTAAATAAATATATTTTCGTTTCTTTAGTTATGATAATTAAAGAAACAATACCTACACCATAAACAGTCCACTGCAGGTTTTTTTAATAAACACGCGATTCAAAGGATCGATTAATTTCAAACAGCACTCACTTAACCTGTGGGAAACCATATTTAACACACTAGACAACGCACGTCATTCCTGGTTCTCTTTCAACAAGAACATAGTTAATTACTAGTTGTAACAAAGCAGTGATACCTTTTTTTTTTTTTTTTTTTGGGTGGGAAATTATCAAATAACTTCTCCCGCTCTGGGCGGAGCGGGAGGGCGTGTCTGACTCTTACTGACTAAAACCCACCCGTGTTCCTTCGGTTGCCCTGTTGCCGGGGGCCGCGATGTCCCTATCGGTTTTCTTGAGTGGTGTTACCGTCGGACTGCCAAGTCATAGGTCTCGAGTTCGAACCAAAGGCACGCACAGTTATCATTTGCTTCAAAAACGGTAAAGGAAAAAATCGTGATGAAACTGGCATGCCTGAGAGATATTTCTCGATGGCGTGTGAAGTCAAGTCAGAGGCCCTTGGGTGGCTTTAAAACTCTGACACCAGGTTAGACATTAGAGACAAGACTAGTCGTAACGTGTAAGCGCACATCGGAAAGTCTGAAAACTGGTTCAATCTTTATAAACGTTTTGTAACAGAGTTGTTGTGTCAGTGGTCACTGCCTGTATATAGATATTCAGTCACACATGCTCAGCTGGTAACAGAATTAACTCAATATTTTTTTTGAAAAAGACGGAAGATGGTAGTTTAGAGGGAAATAAATAGAACAATAAATTTGTTTGACGAGAAGGTATGTGAAAACCGACAGGTATATTAAATAAGTACAAGAAGATAATCGCTAACCGACTGGTTTTTAAAAAGCATAATTTAAGCATAATCATCTTATAACTTTCCCACTGCTGGGACCTCCTCTTTGTGAGAGGGAGTAAGCCGTAATGCACCATTCGGACCCAGTGCGGGTTGGTGGATGTCACATGTCTTTGTCGGATTATTAAATAATTACCACAAAATGAAAAAGATTCACGCAAACTCAGACTAAATCAGTTCAACATGAGACAGAAGAAACCAGACAATCTATTTTAAGACTTCTTATTCCAGGAGGGACAAATTCAGTTGCTAATGGAAAAGTCTTGAAGTAGTAACATCAAATGATTTAATAATAAAGATAAACTCCAGTTAGGAACAAAGGCTGTATTTTTAGATACCTTTATGAACGGAAATGGCGAAGTCAAACATAATAATGAAGTCATTGCTTCGAATCGGCTTTGATCTTCAACAGCCACTGCCAAATGGAATGTGCTGGATCCGAACAGGTGTGTACCACAGATTAGAACCACCTCGTTGATATAGTGGTCACAAGCGCGACGCCTGAGCATAAAGTCCTGAGCTCGATTCCTGGGCTGAGCAAAGTGTTTTTGGGATTTGACTTAGGATATTCTCAGTGGCAACCCAGAGCCTAGATATTGGCCATAGGTTAGCCCCCTAATACACATATATTTTTATAGATATGACGAAAAAGCGTGTGATCCTCGGTCTACAACTTGAATACAGACGTTATGAAAAACTCAAACTTAAGTCATTTATTTCAAATGAACTACATACAGGGATTTTGAACTGTCAAGGAGTCATTCAGCCAGAAAGATGAAACTGGTACTATGTCATGTTCGTTCCTTTTATTTTGCTAAAATTGGATGGGTTTCTCTCTCTCTCTCTAAAGAGAGACAAGAATAGTGTAGTAGCTAGTAAAGCCCCTAGTGACATACTTTGTTTGGGGAAGTAGCCAAGCAACCAAGCAGCCAAGCAGCCAAGCAGCATTCCTGTGTTTGTTCCAGTTTCTGAAGGACAGGCGTGTTTTAAAAATGCCAGTGAAAATAAATTAATACACTCTCGAACTTCTAAATCGAGCCACCGTGTATATTTGGGTATAAATGTATTTACATATACGTATAAATGTCTAAAACCTCAAAATAATTATAAAGTCTAAAATATTTTTATGCAATTTTGGAGCTGACATAGTGCAGGACAACATGTTGGTGTCATCATTGATCAAAATTGGTATTCACGACCATCTGAAAAGATACAGACCTTTATACAAAAACCGGCCAAGTGAGTGCCGGACTACGCACAATGAAGGGTTCCGTAGTTACGATGAATTTATCTCAAAAACAAACATAACATTTTATTTGAAAACCATGTTCTCCCCATACGTCATGGTCAATTTTCCAACTGCAAATGTAAACTAGTAATCGCAAAAAAAAATGTTTGATAAAACTACAAATTAACTATTTTCGGACTTTTCCCTTTACATGTGCTGTGAGACTTTGTTTCTTGCCAAATTTAATGATTCTAGATTCCTGAGTAAGTACCCTGTAGGTTTGATTTATTTGAGAGTATCATAATATGTCGCATAAATCGCCGTATTTTTTATTGCGTTGACTTAGAAGCTTGATTTTTTTAGAACTTCAAGGGATTTGTACGTATTTGATATTAATTTCAATTTGATACCTTCACGAGTCCCTGAGAAAAAGGGTCTTGACAGACCGACGGACAGACAACGTAGTTATATTATACTAAAGGTGTTGAGACCTCCGCTCTCAACATCGCCGCGCGCTGGCGGCAGTGAACGAGGGGTGCGGGGCAGCGGCGAGCCAGCTGGCCTCACAGCCAAGCGCGGGCCCCCGCGCCTCGGCAGTCAGCTATTGCACGGTTTCAAGCACGGCTGCGCTCATATTTAATTCTTGTTCTTTTCCTGTTCCGTTTTGTACCTTTCTTATGTGCATAAACCTACGTATTATACAGTCCACTCAACAATCTTTAATTTCTCTCCACCACGGCCTATCGTCGCGATCAAAAGGGTTCCGTTTTTTCCTTTTGAGGTACGGAATCCTAAAAAATTTAGGGTGGCTCGATTCAGGTGTCCTTATTGTATAATGGGATGGGACTTAGGTTTTATTAAGTTACGTTGACTTGTCTTCCAGTCAAACAACATCTAGAATTATTTGATAAGGAATCTAATCGATAAAAAATCATGACATTTTCGATTTGACATCAATCTTCTTTTTTATATCTCAATTAATGCTGCACCAGTTGACGTCATCACGTCAACGCCAGCTGTCGCTGAAAAGCAACGCTGGGGGCTCTGTCTCGCATAGGGACGCAGCATTATGCTGAGCGATTGCCGTTTTTTTCCCCAACTTGTTTTTTTTTTTTTGCATCATGTTAACCGCAGCAAATAAACGTTTTCTCTTTCTTTTTTTTTTTCTAATAAAATAATGATGAATCATGATAAAGGTAATAAAATGATGATACTCTCTGATTTGTACTCGGTTTATGGAACTGGCGGATTGTGGGTTTTACTAAAAGGTAAACCTCGACCTAACCCTTCGGGAACTACACGCGTGATGTTGTTATGTGAAGAAATTTTATAAGATGAGTGTCTTTTTTTTGGGCAGAGTGAACAATAGGATTGAACGACAAAATTATTAGCCATCGCGTAGTTTACTGATGCTGCTATGAATATCAATATTATTTTATCTAGACCCATGCTATAAATCCTATATAAAAGTTTCAGAAACAGCTTATCGCCAACATTAAAACAAGCAGTGTTATAGTAACCTTAATGTCATCAAAACGAGTGTTATAAAAAAAAAATAAAAAAAATGTTGTACTGTACATTATGCAACTCATATGTTTTTTCTAGCCCTTCCTTACTCAACAAACAGCCACAATCTCAATACTCAATTCGTGGTATTTCATGAATTAAAAAAAAATAACATTGTCATGCACGCGCGTTTCACTACCACAGCGCCGTATTAAAAAAAAATAGCAGTGGCACTCCGGGAGTGCCGACAGAAGTGAAAACTTGAAAAAAAATCGGCACCGTGGTAGTCTTGATGTCTTTTACTCCACGCATCGCGGTAATCAACGCGTTGATTTCTTTTACTCCACGGTGTTGGTAAACTCGGTAACAGTGTCGCGAAATCAATGGTTTAGTCTCATCTCAAAAATGCCCAACGCGCCTAAAGAAGTTTTCACTTCAAAAAACTTATAAAATGCTTTCCATGAATTTACATAGAGTTCTTACAACACTGTACAACGCTATGGTTTCAGAACCTTTTGTAGAGGATTCATATCAAACTCAAACTCAAAGCATTTAATTCCCATTACTATTTACATTTTACAATGGGCATTTACAGGCACTTTTGAATTGTCAAAGAGTCGATCAGTAAGGCAGAAAGTTGAAGCTAGTTGATATTATGGCTTGATATCAGCTATCATGAGTGAACATAAAGTCTTGTATTCAACTGTATAATATAATTAGGTATTAAAACGCTCATGCGATACTAACCCAAATTCGTGTTTTTAACCGACTTCCAAAAAGGAGGAGGTTATATGTTTGGTCCCATATAAATTTTATTAACTTTGCTTGGGCAGTTTTTGAGTTAGCTACAAAATACGTATTTTTTTTCCCACTTAGTATGTAGATGATATGATAAGTTCTTGACACTGGTAGCAGGTAGTGGTATTCGAATGTGTGTGGGGTAGGTACCACAACTAAAAAGTGAAAAATAAAAACTTTTTACAAAAAAAAAAAGTTTTTTAATACCCCTTATTAAGCAACAGTTGCATAAATAATTAGTAAAGAATCCCACACTTGAAATTTCCAGATTTCTTTGTTATTGTCACGTATTTAGCTGCCTCGATGGTCTAGTAGCAAGCGCTACTGCTGAGGTCTTGGGTTCGATTCCCACGTCGGGCAGAGTGCTGTTGGGTTTTTCATCTGGAATTTCTCAGAAGCAGCCCGGAGTCTGGATTTGTGCCCGCTTGATGGCAATACGCTCGCCCCCTATTACATGGGACTTAAACATAACTATCGAAATGTAGATGGCGTGATGTTATGTTCATGCGTATTTTAGAAACAGTATCTTTGTTGATACAAAACTGATTGTTGAGATGAAGGGAATCTTGATCTTTATTTAGGATAAAATAAACGCCGAAACAAAGCTAAGCTAGATGAGATGCGAGCAAGAGATCAAAGAACCAAGTTATTGTGTTATTATTTTGGAAACAAAATTATTCCTTTGTTTGTTGTTGCTAACTTCTTCATGGGTTTTCATACAGGTATATATTTGGTTTCAATTTATTATACTGGCAGCACCAAAAGATTCGATATGGCCTTCTGGGTTGGGCGCTCGTGACGGTAGGACGTGCTTAGTGGCGGTGTCGGTAAAAAGACAGATTGGCATAGGATTGGTTGGAGATCTACTGTAAATTAAGGTAACCTATTAGTTTTATATGGTAAATATAAGAATACTGATTTGATAGTGAAATGAATTGTGATATTATGTGGGGAATAGGAGATGTGATGGTATGGTGTAGAGTAAAGAATTTGATGTTGGCAAAGAAATATAAATGACTGACAAATATCTTGGTGTTTCATATTACTTCCTTATCCCTAAAGTACTGTAAATATGTAGTTTTATTAAATAGTTTTAGATTATGATATTGGGGTAACGACTTTAAGATTCATATGAGGATTACTATCCATTTTGAGGTTAAATATTATATTCGGTATTAAGTTAGTTATTTTAGAGATAGAATAGTTTTTATTACATATCGAAGAAGAAGTATTATTAACAGGTACCCATTTTTCATATTTTTTAATAATATTGATAAACTAGTAATTAGCTGTAGATAGTGTGAGTAGTAAAGCAATACCATCTATGAGTCAAAATCAATCTGCTTAGTCTTTTACCATGTTTTTAAGCAAATAAATATTATTCTATTCTATTCTATTCTATATTGGGCTCGGCTTCCAGTCTTTAGAGCTATGAAGAATAGGGTGTAAAGTTCACTCACACTCCATAGAAAAGGGAGGATCCTCCGACCAGACGGGTGTTGTGTCTGGCGGGCAACTGCCCGACGGTTGATGTCGGATATTCATATTTATATGTTCGCGCGGAACTCTAATTGTGCGATTCTGGATTTGTGTGACGTCAGGATTTTGTGTGACGTCAGGTCTTTGATGCCGTAGTTCGCATATGGCGATGTAGATCAAGTCTAACCGGATGCAGCAAAATACCAGTAATTTACATGGAGCGACTGCCTATCTGACCTCCACAACCCAGTAACTGGGAAAAAAAAAGATACTCCTTGGTAAGACTGGTTGTCAGACTTTCAGGCTTCGCACGACCCGTAACGACTGTCAAAGATCCACGAATGACAGCCCGGACCAACGGCTCGTGCTTCTCGAGGCACGGAGGAGTCTCGGTATGTAAAGATGCTCACCCATCCATGGACCATCACCGACAAGCGTAGCTTAACTTGATGGATCGATCCTTGCGGCTGTTATTACTTAGCCACGAGCTCTTCCATTACCATCTACGAGTATGTATCACAATTCTTTCAAAGCAATTTACAAAATTCATGTTTTACGATCATCACTTCAAACTGTGCTTACCCAAACAGAACTCATTATTACTGTCATCCAAAAACTAATTTAAATCTAAATAAATATCAAAAATCTCACCGAGACAAATGGCTCTCCTTACAAAGGCAAAATTACTTTGAGATTGAAATCTAGATATAATTATTTTTCCAGATGCTTCGTAATTCAGCCTAGCAATCTTGAAATCTCTCAAAGTCTTTTAAATATCTGGAAATTCCTCAGTTCTAATGATCCTTTTAATAGGCACGCTCGTTAGAAGTTTATCGCGCATTAATTATACTTGCCGAAGTCGGTTAGTGACAATTGTTTAATGTTTTTACACTGTTTTTAGGTTCCATATTGAATTGAAGAACCAAGAGCGACATTTTGGACCATCATTGCGTAAATATTGAGTTACATTTTCAGAGTTTTTCGCATTAGTCTTCTTCTTTTCGTGTGGTTAGTGGCTTCTGACTTCACATGCCGTCGAGAAACGTCTCTCAGTCATGCCGGTTTCCTCACGATATTTTTCTTCACCGTTTTTTAAGTAAATGATAATTATACAATACGCACATGAATCCGAAAAGTCAGAGGTGCCTTGGGTTCGAACTCGAGACCTATGACTTGGTAGTCCGACGGTCACACCACTAGGCTATCACTGCTATACACTACGTATGTACTACTGGGTACATACATGATACTTCGAGAGTATACAAAATGCAATGTTTAATTTTATGCCATTGCTATTTTATTTATTATCATAATACATTGCGTCTGAATTTCCAAAGGGTTGGACAGAGTTGTACCTACGAGCTACGGTACACTCACAATTTCGCCAGTTATGTTTAAGTCCCATGTAATAGGGGGCGAGCTTATTGCCATTAACCGGGCACGAATCCGGACCCCGGGCTACTACTAGGAAATTCCTGATAGAAAAACCCAGTAACACTAGAGGTTGCGTTCCCTAAAGCATGGAGGTCAAAATCTAATTAAAATATTTAATTTCTCACAAACCTACATGGGCACTTATGAAACGTCAGCAGCTAGGTACACGGTTCCAATTGATCTCATGATCGTGGTTAAAACTGAACGCCATAGGTTCATACATATTACTTTGTTTGTAATTCTTTTTAGCAGTATGTATCATATAAACGTTTATCTGAAAGATTAATCATGGCGAGAGACATTTTTGCAGTCATTTGTCATATCCGGAATTATTGTAACTTTTTATGGCGCATGAAAGTATCTTCAAGATATTGTAAGTATGAATGTGGATGTCTCTGAGGGTAGGTAAAGACTAAAAAAACGATGGATCGATTGTGTGAAAAATTTGAATCATGGCTAGTGATGTTTTTCTAACAATTTTCTATATTTTTTATCAAATTAGATTTGTTTTAGCGGTAGTGGCAATCATGTCATTTGTTTTAATGAGGTCCTTATTTTTATTATTTTATTTATATTTTGAATGATTGTGCGAATGTGAGAACGCTGTAGGCTGTAGACTAGTGAACCATTTTCTATTTTACTAAGTACCCGGTACTTGTTGATAGGCCTACACTGTCCTCTCATACCTATTAACACTGTAGTTTGAAAACATTGTAGAAACCATTTATTTTTAAAAGAGTAACCGTGGAGTTTCTTGCCGGCTCTTCTCTATAGGAAGCGATCAATTGGAACCGTGCACCTAGATTCTGTCGTTTCATAAGTGCCCTTGTAGGTTTATGGGAAAAAAAATGTAAAAAAGATATTTTGTTTTTTTTTTCATTTGAAAATTATAAGTAATTTACACCCCGGAGCTTGGATGTGTGCCTAATTCATGGTTTACCCTAAATTTTTAATCATTTATCGCATTCCATAATGTGTACTTAAGTGGGCGGACTTGCGGACGGTGAGCAATGGGTAGCTCGCCGTCCGATAAGGACCAAACCCCCCGGGTCGACGGCGCGTTGTGTTCCACGCGCGCCTCAAAGAGATGTCAGCAGAATTGATGGGGTCCGCTAGGGCCAATGCCTGCCGGGGCTGCGAATATGGGCAGAAAGGGACATCGTGGCTCCCGGCAATAGGGCAACCGAAGGAACACGGGTGGGTTTTAGTCAGTAAGAGTCTGACACGCCCTCCCACTCCACCCAGAGCGGGAGAAGTTATTTGATAACTTCCCACACCAAAAAAAAATAAAAATGTTGGTAACCTAAAATGTAATGGGATCATTATGGCCCCTGTCGGGTACAGCAAAATAGTAGGAAAGAGGAAGTTATAATACTCAACACTTTGAGGGACACTAAACGCCCATAGGCGTTATAATAATAAAACTTCTCTTGTGTATTAGTTTTTTTTTACTAATTTGTATGAATTTTCAAATGCATAAAACTGTACTAGAAATTAGTAGATACGTAATGTATCACTTAAAGTTTATCTCTGGGGGAAGTGATGATGACGTCACGCGGAAGTAATTGTAAGAAGGCTGCGCTGACGTCCATGTTCGGGATCACCAGTGTAGAGTTATGAGGAACAGGGTATAAAGTTCACTCCTAACTCATACTCATCATCCTCAAAAGAAGGACCCTCCGACCAGACGGATGTCGTGTCTGGTGGGCAACTGCCCGACGATTGATGTTAGGACGTTGTATATTGTATACTCGTCGCGCGGTAAACCTTGCTTGCGCGATGCAGGATTTTGTGTGACGTCGGTGGTTAGTATGATCCGTAGTTCGCAAGTGGCGTTGTAGATGCCGCCACAGTTTAAATCTACTTAACTGTATTACATTTGACTTAAATATAAATAGATGATGGAATGACGGTGTGCTTCTGCCCAGTGCCCTTCGGATAAAATCAGCTTGATGTTATGTTATGCTATTTAAAATGCATTTTATAGCCATTCTTTACCTAGTTTTAAATCTCATGGATTATTTTAATTTAACAGACCGAAGTATAAAAACAGTAGTGCTCAAATTAATGAAACGTAAATAATAATTAAAAAGCAATTTACTTGTAAAATGTTATTAAACATTTAATTTTATGGTAGAGCTTTATCATAGTTAAATATTTAACTAGGTTAAAATTTTAAGCAGGCTATCTCAATGTTTTGTAATGTTTTTAATTACCTACACATAATATGTATTTAAATATTTCATTAAAAATAACTCCCTCGATTAACTGTCTCAACTATTATTTACAAAAGACTCGTGTATTTTTAATTGTTTTTATGTATTGACTACCTCATTGGTGCAGTGGTCGTAAGCAGGAGTTCTGACCGTGAAATTCGAAGTTCGATCCCCAGACATTATATTTAACTTACCCAGCTTAATAAATAGATGTATTTCTCGCTTTGGGGAATAGAGGCATTATGTCAAATTATCCAGTTCTATCATTTAGGTAACTACATATTTTATAGTGGAAAATTAATTATTTGCACCATAATGTATCTAAGGAGCATTGCAGGGTGACGTTCTATAGTTTCTGCCTACCCTCATTGAAAAAAGGCGTGAGTTTAAGAATATATGAATTATTTTTACATTTAAGGCGCATTTGCAATACTCTACACATAACAAGATAAGAAGTACCTGTCATGAGCTTGATGTATCGCTGTTACGTGCATTCGTTGAGTGCTAATATTTTAGAACTGACTGTTAGCAAAATATTGCTGCTTTAAGCAAATATTTACGTAACTTATTGTTTGTTTTTACGTAGTTACGTCTTTATTAAAAATATGTTTCGGGTTTTTCCATCGGGAATTTCTCATTAGGACCACAGTCTGGATTTGTGCCCGGTTGTAGGCAATAGGCTCGCCCCCTATTACATGGGACTTAAACATAACTGGCGAAAAGAGGGTATAAATTATCAAAATACCTCTGCTTAACCCTTCACGGATTACAGGCGTTATATTTTGCTTATTGTTTGTATAAGACATAAGTATATAAATTATAGCAATTGGCGACTCGATTCAGCACAGTAAAAGTGGTTGGGTTATTTTATTATTGGTTTCCATTTTTTTATACTGGCTCTATTATCTACTTCGCAACTTATATTAAATCTTGTCCTATGCCCTGACATCTCCCAGGAGAAACAAAATTGGCTGAATTGATAGGTCAATAGTTCAGAAGTGTTTGTTACTTATTGGGTCTTCCCTTTAAGAAAGAGCTCGGTGTTTATTAGAAATCGATCGGTGTTTAGTGTTTGGAAGTCTGTGTTTGGAGGCCTCAGCTGCCAACGCCGTCTCCCGAATTGGCTGCCGGTGCTGATTTTGGAGAAAAAGCGGAAAATGGGGTTGGTAATTTGGCATATGGCCTATCTAAGGCGGGATTAATATATTTCCATAATAAATAATTTCCATATTTCAGTAATCAAGTACTACCCGGAACCGAACTCGTTAGATTTTTAAATATGTTTACACACAAAAACGGTTAGGTTAGATTATAACTGTCACCGCTTACGCACGAGCCGAGCGAGTGAAGCGAGCGGTGCCTCGGCAACGGCCAGCGAGTGCCAAAAATTACTAGAATAAATACTTTAGTTAGGGTTCGTTAGTTGGGGTTCTGAAGACTGAAAGGTTTTCCATAAACGCCGCGCCGCCGCCGGTGTCCATTATGCGAGCCGGTGACGCCGGCAGCCGATGTTTTTAATCTTGGCAGTAATGTACTGCTGGTTCCCAACAGCGTTATTTTTGGGTACTGGCGGCGGCGCCGGCAGAGGAGGCACTCTCTTAGTGTTTTCATCCCCAAATAAACATTAAATATTAATATAATAATTTATTTATTTCATAAAAGTGTGGTACAGTCAGTTACAATAAATATAATTTTACAATTTACGGATAATCAGAAAAGAGTAACCAATGACGGAATTGAATCTGGCGTCCTAGCTAGGTTACATGGTAACCTGTATTAAGGATCGCCAGCCCAGGTTCCCACAAATGGAGCAGAATTTTATTTTTATTTTTAAGAGACTGCTTATGACAATAAGGTGCAAACGAATGTTAACTTATATTTTTTCACTAAGTGTGAGAAGTGATAGAATGTGTGTGTGAAGTGATAAAAAGTGTGTGTTTTATGTGATGTCGGTGTGGAATTGGATATTGTTTCTAGTACTTTAAGAGAACTACTTGGAACTAGTCAGGTAAGTATCCTATGTGTTAATTCATGGACACAGTTTAACACTGCACTAAACTTGACATAAATAATTCTGAGGCCCTAGCTCGAATCACATAATCAGCCTAAAACGTTCCTACTGCTGGGACTCAGTCCTCCTCTCTCCGAGAGGGAGTAGGCCATAATCCACCGCACGGGTTGGTAGATGTCACATGTCTTCGAATTTTTAGTTCTAGGACATGCCGGTTTCCTCACGATGTTTTCATTCACCGTTTTGAGAGCAGTGGTGATGAAATAATTTACACAAAGTAAAAATGCCTGTCAAGGTTCGAACCTACAACCTACAACTCGTAAATTGCGGTCGTTACCACTGAGCCACCACTGCTCTGGTGCGTGACGTAAAAGTAAAGTAATTTAAAAAAAAATTGAATAAATAAAAAACTATTCTATAGGATAATTTTGGTTTTTGGCGACACGCACAAGTGTCACCCTTAGATATGAATAAAGTCTTACATAGTAAATTGAGTGCCAAACGAGTGTTTTCAATTTTAAAATCGTTCGAATTGCTAAACAGTGAGGCTGCCTCACTGTTCAGCAATGTATTGAAAACTGACATCTTGACGACCTTTCGCACTCTTAATAATAGTGAGATTTCATTATTTATGACACAATACGACCTTTGGGGATACTTCAATTCAGCAGTGGACTTCAGCTGACATTCATGAATAAAACAATCTGCATACAAAACTCAATATAGAAAATTACGAACACTTGTCAACGAACGCGCAAAGAAGAGTACATATTTCATTTTTATTTTTAACTGTATCACCACTTTTGTATTTCCTGTGGGAGTAAACACAAATACCTAATCAAGCGGCAAAAGCTTGTCATTCATATCCACTGAAAACTTCAAAGTTTGCACAAAAGATGGCGCTACCGGCTTAGACAGATTAAAGAATATGTTTTGAATAAAATTCATTCGCTTTACAGGCTATGAAAATTGATTTGGTAACCCACACCGTTCTAAAGCCATATTTACCCAGTCAAGCGTCAAAAATGTATTATTATTGAAAGAAAACTCGTGTTTCGTTCCCCGGGAGTTCGGGTAAGCGATCCTAGCGCCAATACGCGATTCCGCCGCAGTCTGTGCCCGCCCGCCCTAGAGACGCACGCCGCCCGCCCGAAGCGCGCCCAAAAAACCGAACATCGATTTTTAGTGCTTGTGTTGTGTGTGTGAGTGTCTGTGTGTGTGCAAAAAATATTGGATGACAATCATGTAAGTTACGAGTGTTTTTTTTACTTAATTTTTTTTCTAGATTTTCTGACGTGCCGGTTTTTTACGTACATTATTTTAATTGAGTGGCATTTAAATTTATTTAAATGTGCAGTTTAAAAACTAGTGAAAACCACCAGCCAGTGATATAAAATTTAAATCAAAATAACAAACACGTCTATTTGTGTTGACAAATGAAAATCGCGTCAAAAATTATTCGAAAAATTGTTAATCAGTTCGAACTACAAATTCGAATAACGAATTTGTTTACACAGCTGTAATTGGTTTGATCGAGGATGGTTACAAAATATTATTCGTGCGATAAAATCGAGTGTGAAAACGATCATGTATGTGCCTCATCTGCGGAAATTCACGATCGTTATAACTTTTAATCGGCAATTTCTCACGGTTTTATTGCCGTAATCAAACGGTATTCGGTGTATAATTGAAAGGAGTTTAACTATTAAGAAGTATTTGGGTAAACGTTTAACCAATTAATATTATTCATTTCAACACAAATGTTTTTAGAAACGGTTTATTTTTAAACTGTTCTACTTAATTCAGATACATTTATGCGAAAAATAACACTTAAAGATAATTTCGATGTACATTTTAATAGAAGGCGTATTAAAATAATTAAAATAAATAGTTAAAGACTCAATTAAATTATTCTAGTTCAATTATTTTAATAGATATTTAACATAATTACCTACTTTCTAATTGAATGCGTTTACAACATTGAAGTTTAGGTTAATAATTATTTCTTATATTTCGCTGGTTCTGTGAAAACTATAAAGTGATTATTTCAATTTTAACGAAGCATTTTATGTACTATTAAATTAAATGTAAATAATTTGCAGTTGTATATAATTCAAGCCTTGTTTCGAGTATTTTGTGTAGGTATATTATTTTAATATTTTATATAATTTAAACACAGATTCTGATGATCTCTCCACACCATTATAACTTAAGCCATTCATAAATTGATATATTTAAAAAGTCACTGAACTTTACATTATTGTATATACCTACTAATATATTATTGAAATCTATCAAAAAATATTAATCGGTTGAAGGACACAGAACGAGACACAATTGAAGTTCTATTGTTATTACGCCTATGAGGGTTTAATTTAATTCATTTAATTCAGACACAGTGATCCATATTTATGTTAATACCTACTTAAGAATTATATTAATAACCAAATATTCAAATACACACTGTAATCACATTATTATAACTTAAATTAAATATCAGGAGTACATTATTCACATAAATAAAATCACAATCATCTTTAAATTATTAAAATGTTTAAAAACATCAATAATTATTGTAGCAGTAACAGTTATTAGTTTCCCTTAAAGTATTAAAACATAGTTTGATTTTCCCATCCAGATGGTTTTGTAACCCATTATTTTCTGGAATTGCCGCCAGTGTAAACTTCTGTAACATTCTTAAAAATCTCCTCCATATTAACAGGTTATCGTACATTTCTGGTTTACACAAACCCATACATTATACTTACATGTTTCCAAAAATAGCTTCCAAAATGTTCTTAATACAATATTTATTGGGTCTGAGGCAGTCGTGTAAGCCAGAGGTAATCGTAAATATTTAACGATGAATTTGATACCGATGTTGGCATTATCTCATTGATCTTTAGGATTTACGATTACAGCTTATGGCAGGCCCTTTATCAATCGCTAAGATATTCGGCTGCTTTTCGATACTTAGATTCGGTTGAGTTGAGGAGAGGATGATAAGTTGCGATAGACATAAAAATATGGGTAGCTAAATCTTTGCAGCACGGAGTTTCTTGCCCATTCTTCTCCATCGTAAACTATCTTTTGGAAGGGGCGACTAGAATCAACTCCTTTTTTTTTTACTTGAAATTTATGTGTGCCTTCGACATTTGTGAATATTCTGGCTGATTGTCTGTCAGTGCGTTTTTAACTTGAAAATTCTTTTCAGTTATTTTTATACGAATTCCGGCCAGGTTTATGCACATTGAAATATCGATACCCTAGTTCACACTCGTACTAATTACATTTTTATTCCTATGTATATTAAATGAAATTCTGCGTCGTTTTGTCTTACCAGAGTTACGTAAAGCCTTCTCCTTTTATTAAAAAAAAAGTGTCACAATGATATTAAGTACTTCGGATGCGCGTATTATTGTACTCAAAAGAAATTGAGTACTTAACATAACATAACATCACGCCTTATTTCCCCGAAGGGTTTGGGCAGAGGTATATATGTAGTAAAAAGCTAAAAAGCTATTCTATGATATAAAAACTCAATTTTTATTGTTTTTTTTAACCACTGCTACGATATTCATATGCGAACATAAGAATTGCTCTCTTGTAAAATTGGTGTAAATGTAATTAGGGTATCAATATATCAGTCTAACTAAGTGGAGCCGTAGGCACAGCTCGTTTTTCAATAAACGTTCCGCATAAACCATCTGTAAGTCATGATGTAGACTCTGTACTCTTACAGAGAATCTAGTAATAGTTTAAATATGAAAATTAACTGTTATTCAGGTTCATGGCTTTTGAAAATAAGGTTTAGAAATAATAGGCACTTGTTCATGTAGGTACTTACTTATTCTATTTCTCCAACGCAAAATCAACACTGCTCGAGCTTTAGTACTCGTATCTCGACGTCTTATGCACGAATATTTTTCAGTCCGAAAATCGAATCGCCAACACGTACTTAGCATACGTTTCGTAAAACAAAAGCCATCATGTCATTATTGCACTGAAATGCTCCGACCAAGTGAAACACCATCTTTATCCTGATCACTCTCTCTATTCTATAACGTAATAAGACATTAGCAGACATCACTAATCTAAGTTAATCGTTCGCGAGACCATGTGTGATGGCTTCATTAGACGGCTATGAATTGATAAATGTTCTCTAAGTTATTCATACATGCATTACAAGTCTAAGTTACGCGTTGGATAGACCATTACGTCTGCTTAATTCTGCTAAATCTTTTATTTGGGGTAAGTAGATTATGTAGGTATGTAGGTAGTAGTTTATGTAGGTAAGACGGCCTATAGGAAAGATTTTGCTCATTCGTATATCATTGACAGTTGTTACGGGTAGTCAGAAGCCCAAAAGTCTGACAACCAGTCTTACCAAGGGGTGCCGTGTTCCCCAATAACTCGTTGTGGAGGTTAGATAGACAGTCGCTCCTATGTTAAGTACTGCTATTACGTATAAGCTGTATCCGGTTAGACTGGAAGCCGACCCTAACATAGTTGGGAAAAGGTTAGGTAGATTAATTGATAGGCTGGCAATACCAAAGCTAGCTTCAGAGACACAGTTGCACGGCCATCTGCTTGTTATTTTACCGGGACGCATTGCCGGAAACCGGAATATAGAGATAAGTTGCTTGGCGACAAAAATGTGTACGGCGCCGGGGCGGTAGAACTTTTCTGACTAGGTCCTTTTATGAAGAGCACTAGTGGGTATTGGTACTTAAATGTATTTATATAATAGAATAGAATATTTGCACAGAAAGTAGGTACAAATTACAGATGTTAAGTTTAAAAATTATTCTTATACTAACTACCTTAACTAAGGCATGCAAACAGTTTAAGTTATTGACTCCCTCAATATAATATTTATTAACACATTCAATCAAATCAATACAAGTTTACCATGTCAAGATGAAATTCAGTCAATAATTTGAAATAAGCAATACAATACATAATGTCTAGTTTAATAAAATGGGATTATAAATTATTAATGATTTAGTACAAGTCAGGAGTTCAGAGATGTCATATCATCAATGTAAATTCTTATCGGTCAAAAAATCGTCAATCGAGTAATAACATTAAATAGATCTGACATTTTTTTTGAAAAGTGGAAATGTCAAATTTTTTATTATTATTTGAGGTTACTGTGCAGTATTTTGACCGAGCTTCGCACCTGAGTCCTAATGAAAATTATATCATGGCGGATATAATCTCATTTTTGTGAACAACAGTGTGTGTCCTTATCATTCAATCGAAAATGATTAAAAATATTCAAATGGTAAAATTACGAATTCATTGAAATCATTCTGAATAAATGAGTTAAATGAATTCGTAATAGGTAAGTACTTGGAAGGAATTATTACTTAGCGGGAGTAGATGTTGGAAACAGCCCTAAATTAAGAAGAAATTATTATACGGATACCTTATCAAAACCTCAAGCTTCACTCACTAAAATTTACGCCGACGGCTCATTTGCTCCGTCTAATGTATGTTTCACTTTACCATACCATTCAAAGCTAAACTAATCAATTCGAGTCCTCATAGATTACACGGATTTGCTCACACAAGCATCGAATTTCTGTAGTCTCATTATTAATGATGCAAGAGACACCTACAATCTCGCTTTTTTCTCCCTAATGCGTATAACTGTTTTCCTCGACATTCAGCAGATTGATGGTCGTTTTTATGGGATTTTCAATGGGATTAGGATCTTTAGAAGCGTATGCGAATTTGTGAGTCTCTGCTGTATAATTTTATTTTTCCCATGGCTCATTTCTTATGTTATTGTATTCGGAAAATGGGTTCGGTTCTAAAAACATGTTGAGTTTGGGAACGAATAATGGTTTTTGAATTCATTTAGGTAAGTAGTGGGTATTATTCACTTCGTGGGTTATTTTCAGTTTCGATTCTAATATTATTTTCCTGTAACCTTACGGTTTCAGGATTAAATTACGTAGTCTAGACACGTTCAGGCTTAAGTCAGACTAAGTTTCAGGCGTCTTACGTAAAATTAGATTCTTGGCGTTATGTACCTTAATTATTCTAGAAGAGATCGAAAATATTATGTAATGGGTTTATAGAAATTGGGGTTTGTGTATTTATCGTTAAGTATTTTGACTTTTTGATTGTTTAGGTAAAATATTTAGAAGAAACAAGTAAACTTTTATGAAGGAGGCATATATTTTTTTATTCAAACCTTAAAACTTGCAGAAGTGTTAAAAAAGCTTTCGTGAAACTTATTCATATTGTGAATAAGTATATTAAAGATATAGTCAACCAAGCAATTGACTTTTCACCCTTAGTAAATGTCAGTTATGCGTCATAAAACAACAAAGTTTATTAAAATGTGTATAAGTGACAGTTGGATTACTTATTGAAACTTTAGTAAAATTTAAATTTACTGGGAATTCTATTTAGTCCTTCAGACAGAAAATAAAAAATACTGGACACGTTTTTTTATTTTATAACATAACACGCCTTGTTCCCCCGAAGGGTTGGGCAGAGGTAACCCCGTAGCAGGTACACCCACATTTCGCCAGTTATGTTTTAAGTCCCATGTAACAGGGAGCGAGCCTGTTGCCATCACCCGGGCAAAAATCCAGGCTCCGAGCTGCTACTGAGAAATTCCAGACAGAAAAACCCAATAACACTTTGCCCGACCCGGGAATCAAACCCAGGACCTCATGCTCAGCAGTAGCGTTTGCGACCACTAGACCAACGAGGCAGTCTACATAGTCGTGACGTCATGGAACATTTTAACTCAATGTATCGCCGTAATATTTTTTGATTACGTTAAAAAAGAAAAAATACGTGTCCAATATTTTTTTTAAATCTACATAACGGACAAAAATTTCTTTTAGTTACTAACCCTATTGCAGATGTCAAAGTGATAAGCAAATTCAGGGTCTAATTTACATACGTTTTAATTATGTGCCCGTTCAGAACGTCGGTGTTTTTTTGGAAACTTGAAATCATTTCCTATGTTAGTTGTCAATTTACTTGTGATACTACATAAATACTGGGTGGCAGGGACATCGAAGCACAACCTGTTACCATGGATTCAGTACATGATTCTGGCCCCTGCATTGAAATTTTTCGTCGGTTATAAAATAAAAAATAAACAACTGTTTCCTACAAAAGTGCAATTTCTACGTGGTCAAAATGAATGGAACACCCCAATTTTTTTTTATAACTGACAATAAATTTCAACGCTGGACCAGATTCATGTACTGAATCCATGGAAGAGATTGCGCGTTGATGTCCCTGCCACCCTGTATATTGGTTCTGTCTCCAATTATGATAAATTAATGAGAATGTCGTAGTGGCGCATTGGCTCTCATGCACGTGGTTGTGGGTATAAATCCGGGCCACCAACCAATGTATCTTTTTCAATTTATATGTTCTTTCGTTCTTTCTGAGTTAATCTTGGACGATATTGACATCGGTGAAGGAAAAATATCTTTGAGAAAACCTGGACTTATAGTTAATCATCACACATCATCACGCCTTGTTTCCCCGAAGGGTTGGGCAGAGGTGCATCTGTATAGGTACACCAACATTTCGCCAGTTATGTTTAAGTCCCATGTAATAGGGGGCGAGCCTATTGCCATCAACTGGGCACAAATCCAGACTGCAGGCTGCTACTGAGAAATTCCAGATAGAAAAATCCAATAACACTTTGCCCGACCCGGGCATCGAACCCAGGACCTCATGCTCAGCAGTAGCGCTTGCGACCACTAGACCAACAAGCCAGTCTAATTAATGTCTAGTTAATGTGAGTCTGAAATCACCAACCCGTCTTGGGCAAGCGTGGTGATCAATGCTCGTGTCTTCTCTGTACGAGAATAGGCCTTTGCTCTTTGATTTGAGTGGGGCAATAAAATGCTGGTATTCTTATCATCTTCTCCAATCGATTGCCCCAGACATACTTACCAAAACGTACCCTTTCCACAGGCAATAAAATATGTATCTAGCTTACATTAGGCCGGCTTGTAAATAATAACTTAGACCCAACTATAGGCAATAATTGTGCTTACCCGGGGGATTATAATTATTGTGGCTATTACATAAACAATTGTGATGGGGACTGGGCAAGCTTTTAAGCGTGAGAGTGTTTAGGGTCGGTTAGGTGTGAGCTAAATAAATGGTACTTAGAGTACGGTTTATTTCTATTTGGGTTTTAAAGGTAAAAGTGAATGAAATTATGCTTTTTTTAAGAACGTTTTCATTGAATTTTATGCTCGTTTTACCTGTCTAAATAACAGTCGAATGTGGGAATTGATTTTGTTTTAATCCGCTTCTCGTAACTTGATTGGGTTTCAATTTTGCCAACACGTTAAGCTGTTGGCAATACAATTTTATGACGCCATAAGATTGATATAGTGATGGATAAGGTAACGTGGTCAGTTGCTGGACTTTTGTGATGATGTAGATGTTTTATTTATTTACTATTTTCTCTTATATTTATTTTTACAGTTAAAAACCCAATATAACAATTTTGTCACTAATTTTCACACTCGGACACGTTACCTAATAAATAAATAAAGATAAAATTAATGTGTTAATCAGTCATATTTTTGACTGCATAATCAGCTTGTAATATTCCCACTGCTGGGGGTATCCACACAGGCCTAAGGGCCTCCTCTCTTTGAGAGGATGTGGATTATAATCTACCACACTGGCCCAGTGCGGATTGGTAGATGTCAAATGTCTTCGAATTTTTGGTTCTAGGACATGTCGGTTTCCTCACGATGTTTTCTTTCACCGTTTTGAGAGCAGTGGTGATGAAATTATTTACACAAAGTAAAGTCTGGGTTCGATCCCACGACCTTATAACTCGTAAATCGGGGCCGTTACCACTGGGCCATCACTTCTTTATTTTTGACTGACAGGGTTCAAATGTATACCTGTCGATAACGTTGTGATAATAGTAGTAACATGATCGTCGTTTTTTTAAAAGTTTGTAAAGTTAAACGTTACAAAAATATTTGTAAGGATCATATCATGTGTTGTTTTGTAATTTTTCCTTACGAAAATTAGTTATCTCATCCATTTACAATTACATATACCCACTAAAGAATAGGCAGATCAGTGGATACGTATTTATTTTCACATCGCATATTTTAATAATTTTGAATGATACCTATGCCAAATTACAGCTTTCTAGTACAGACAGACGGACATGATGAAACTATAAGGGTTTCTTGTTTACTACGGAACCCTAAAAACGAGCGACCCTTACAGTTGCATATTACGTGTAACATCTGACATCTTGGCTGACAGTACTTACTAACCTCTCGGAAAATGGATTGGTACCATCTGACGGCCAACTCCAGCACCGCGCGTGCTTCTCCGACTTCCTGTTACACACTTCCGTCCCTTTTCATGAAATCACTCCCACAGATTGCAGGAAAGCGAGAGAGAGCGAAAGCGAGAGTTTTCAATACTAGAAAGGCTGACCACCGTAATTTTGAAATGGGGAGAGTGTAGCAACTCATCCCTTAATGTAAATGAAGGCTGTATAAATATTCAAAATCTCATCAGAATCAATGTACCGGTATAATTTATCACGGATTCACTTCAGTAGGAAAACTTTCTGAATTTCTTTTGTATAAACCATTAATTTTCATCTGATAATTATCTATGCTCAAATTAGTTTATGAAAGCTATTTTTCTTTTTTATATAAGTGGTTTATTTTTCGGATATATTCTTGGAATTAGATTACAATAGAGTGGTGGAAAATGTATGATACTTTTTGATGTTATAATTCTTAATCAAATTGTTGTAAATAGTGGTTTAATCTTCTTATCTTTTTTCTAAAAATACAGTTTACAGTTACGGTTCCAGAAAGTACGATAATTAGTTTTACCTCAGGCAATCGGTAGATATAGCTTAGTAAGTAGATTATAGTGTTCTATAAAAAAATAAGTATTACAACCGTATATTAACTTTACTTTATTTTTAATTGACTTTCTCCGGTATATTAAAACTCTATACAAACATTACCTATTCTTAAATGTAACATAACATAACATCACGCCTTGTTTCCCTGAAGGGTTGGGCACAGGTTTCCCTGAGTCCCATGTAATAGGGGGCGAGCCTATTGCCATCAACCGGGCACAAATCCAGACTCCGGATTCATAGATGTATTGCCAATTAATAATTTACTTTTTCTATTGCGACTTTCCGCTTATTAATTGACATAATACCGTACTAAATGGTATCATAATTTTGACGTAACAATGATTTGAAAAGTTTTGAATTTCCAATTAGTAGGCGCTTTTGAAACATATTCACTCAACACATCTTATGGATAAAAATGTTGTATTTTGATCGATTTTCCAAAAAAATAATAACAGTGAAATGAAATGAAATTGTTTATTCTGTAAATAGGATTTTAGAATCACTTCTACAAGTCATATAAAAAAATAAAAAATAATAATAAGCTAGATGAGTTCGGCGTTTCCTATCTGACTACTCTGAGAAGAAAGGCCGAAACAAACTCAGAGATCGCAGTCTCTTTTAAAGTCCAGACATAATCTTGGTCAGGCTATATGAGGACCATGTAGATTAGTGTCTGAAAAGGTCTTTTGAGGAAAGAACCACACAGATTTGAGTGGACCTGTCCAGTCAGTGCAAGCATATGTCAGTAATCGTGGAGCTCAACTCAGAACATAAGGAGTAACCATATTTGGAACTTAACAAGTGGCTATATTGGAAATCGTAAGCATATTCTTGTAACTATGGTTTGTTTCAAAGAAATAATCTGATAAAGTGTAAACAAAACAGACTGCATAAACACAGTCTGTTTTGTTTACACTCAGTAAATATATAAACAAGTATGTGGTGGCACATGTGAACTACGCAAAATGCAGCATCGCGCAAGCAGAATTTACCGCGTGACTAGCATATATACAACGTACGGACATCAATCGTTGGGCGGTAGCCCACCATACACGGAGGATCCTCGCTTTTCTAAGGAGGATGAGTGAACTTTACACCATGTTTCTCATACCTACTTCTATAAGTACATCGACGGAGTAATAGAATTTAATTTATTTTATAGATTTGGTTAGAAACACGTTATAATAATAACTTTGTAAAATTTATATGAGACCACCTCGAGAGCATAAACTTCCAAACAAAAAAATAATTTTCAAAATCGGTCCCCAATTGACGGAGAAATCGGCGGATTAAACTTATCATGTCACATTTCTGAATGACGGTCTGTGTGCCGCCATCCAGTGACATATTATTTTTCCATCCACCCTGCCGGCTACAGTAGCCACGAGGCTGTTAGGGCTGTCACGCACCCGACGCATAAGCGATGCGATTCGCAGACGCAGCAGCGAGCCGAAATTCGGAACGCGTGCGTCCGCGAACATCGCCAACGCGAAATCACAAAAGCGCGGCAGCCCCAGCATTATCCGGAACGCGTTATTACGAGTATATTGGACTCGTAGAGTCTGCGTTGTACGAGCCCTGTGTATAAAACATTATATAAATTCAAGCATTCGTGGTAAGCGCAAGAATCTAAAACCTTTTTAGGCAGAATTTGGCCTAAATCCGTCAAGCTAGGCATGCACGGCTTATCTAGTGCTAACGAATTAACAGTAATACGACAGTATTTGGCAAGTAGCTTGAATAAAAGAGGGGTTCAAGCCAAGATAACAGCAGCTATTCATACGATTCGAGCTGTTAGCATAGACCAGGAGTAGAATTTGGAATTAAGCTTGGAAATGTGAAGCTGCTTGATATGCGACGTCGGAGCTCGTGGCTTAGTAATAACAGCCGCACGGGTCGATCTATCAGGTTAAGCTACGGTTGCCGGGGTTGGTCTATGGATGGGTGACCATCTTAAAATACCGAGATTCCTCCGTGTCTCGGAAAGCACGTTAAACCGTTGGTCCCGGCTGTCATTCGTGGGTCTTTGACAGTCGTCACGGGTCGTCAGAAGCCCGAAAGTCTGACAACAGTCTTACCAAGGGGTATCGTATTATCCAGTTACTGGGTTGTGGAGGTCAGATAGGCAGTCGCTCCATGTAAAATACTGGTATTCAGTTGCATCCGGTTAGACTGGAAGCCGACGCCAACATAGTTGGGAAAAGTCTAGGCAGATTGATTGGTGGTCTTTTGATCTGCCATTTTCGATTTGGTATTTTTACGCGACTATGGCCAAGTAGGTTATGATCTCACTGGCTCTGTGAGCATGTAAGTATTCTGAAGTTGCAACCACGTACAGACAAACTAAAATTAGTAAACACTAGCGGACGTTACATGGTTTCACCCGCGTAGTTCCCGTTCCCGTGGGAGTACGGGGATAAAATATAGCCTTTGTTACTCGCTGATAATGTAGCTATCCATTACTGAAAGAATTTTTCAAATCGGTCCAGTAGTTTTTAAGTTTATTCGTTACATACAAAAATACAAATCTTTCTCTTTATAACATTGGTAATTATACTTAAACAAACAGTGTCCATGATTGCATTTCCCATCGCCAAAAATTACGAAATTCTATACTGACCATCATCCCCTATTTAAATTAGGGAATGATTTTTTTAAATCCTTGCTCTGTTCTCAATTTCTTTATTTATGGAACTCTTGTGCAAAATTTCTCGCTTCTACACCTAGCGGTTTAGGCTATGCGTTGTCTGTGAGTGAATGAATGAATGAATGATTTTAATTAAATAGAAGAATACCATTTTATTCACTAATTTTGTGATTTTTGCTTGTGTACTTACTGTGGCAGGACACAGAGATACTTACTTTATAACGTTGGGACACATTATAACCAGTGTGCACAAATAAACATATTTAAATTCATTAAATTAAAAAAAAAAAACAGTCACTGCTTTATAGTTAGTTCAGTTATTATGCAAAGTTTCATGATCTAATTTGAAGTATTTTTTTAATACAAGCGGTTTATTGTTCGGTTTGGAGGTAACTTTGGAAAAAAATTCTATCGAAATTTTTTTATGGAATCGTGTTTTCGTCTAACATAGTAGGTACTTAACATTAATCCTTAACTTTGACATATATTTATTTCAAAATTAATGATGCAGTATTTTCGATATAACGGAGGATCATGCTAAGCCATTTGAGGTAGTATAGGCCCTTAAGACACAACTGTAACTCTGCCTACGCCTGCGGTAAAAACAAGCCCGATGCTATTCATCCTGTTTTCAATGATTTAGGTTCCCGGCCAATGTTAATTAAACTTTGAACATCAAACTTTTGTTCAGTAATTAGGTCGTTTCAAACACTTGCGTATTTTTTTATCCGCCAAGCCGCGTCTTTTCAAAGAAAACTCGGAAATTAGATCTTTTGGTACTCTCATCTCATTGGTGGACGAGGAGATAGGCTGCAATCTAGTTACCTGTAATACTTTTGATTAGGTTTATCGCAGGACGAATATTGCTAATCTTGCTTAGAAGGTACGTTATTATGGATTTTGTAAGAAACAGAGAATTGGATTTACAAAGAGAAGGTCAATTCTCTTACTTATAAAACGTTCAAATTCAAGTCGTATCTCATCTCAGCGACAATAAATGTGATTGATTGTATTTTTGACAGATCGAGATTGAAATATTCTTAAAAATACGGGAATTGTCCTTCAGATCTATTAGTAGAGGATCCGACCTAGGAACGACCTTCGCCCATCTGTTTGATAGATGAAAATTACTTTAAATAATTTTATTATGTTAGAAAATATATTATCGCGAATGAGTTGGCAAAAAAACTCCTGACCGGACAGTGATTAATTAAAAATACAAAAAAAGTTCTTTTTTTGAAACAAACCCATTCGCGATATATTTTTTAACATAGTAAATTTGATGTATTCAAATACTTTTCATTCATTAAAAAGATGGGTGAAGGTCGTCTCTAGGTCGGATCTTAGACCATAATATATTATACCTAATTGAAATGAAAATAATTATTATTTTCACCTATAGCATAGCTCTACTTTCCTATCAGTCTTCTATGGCAACAGCGCGTAACAAAATATGGTAACATACACGGAAAATGCACTCGAATAGGAAAATCCTCCCTTTGAAGTCGGTTAAAATAAGACGTAGTAGTAAGTGAAATAAATGAAGGGTGGGCGTTTTTGGGGGACTGTCTTATGTAATTTTGACGTTCGAAAAGTGCTGATTCTCAGCCTAGTTTGAATAAATGACTTTTGAATTTAGAATTTAATTAAATACATAAATAAAATCATGAATTATTATAAACTAGCTTTCGCCCGCGGCTTCGCCCGCGTGGACGTCGGAAATTATCCCACGGGAACGTACTACCAGGATAAAAAGTATTTTATATGTCAATTCAAATTATAAACTATCTGTGTGCCAAATTTCATCCAAATCCGTTCAGCCGTTTTTGCGTGATCGAGTCACAAACATCCAAACACACAAACTTTCACATTTATAATATTATAAGTAGGATAGTAGGACTAGCTTTTGCCCACGGTTTCGTCCTCGTGGATGTCGGAAATCGAAAGTGGAAAACGGGAGCGTAGGTACTACTAGGATAAAGAGTCCTATGTCAGGTCATGGTCTGTCTACCTTTGTGTCAATCTTCATCAAAATCCATCTCGCCGAGTAACAGACAGACAGAGTTACTTTTGTATTAATAATAATAGTATGGATATTATTACATTACTATCGTTGAAAGCATAAAAGTAAAAATATCGACTTTAGGTACTTACTTTTACAGTATCCACAATGAAAATACGTACGTATCTATTTTCTCACACAAAACAAAATGAGCTTTTCGTGTAACGAGGCAAAAATTTAGAGGCATCAGCTCCCTTCCAGCAGCTGGTTCGACTCAAATTTTCCATTTCATTATGGGCATTATGTTCAAGATTACTTCGCGGTGTAAGCACAAATGGATATTTGAGTATCAATTACTGGGAGTACCAACCAGGCTGTGGCATTGGCAATCGATTTACTTGTGGAAAATGCCGATGTTTAGTTAGACTGTTCTATGTTTAGTCAGCAAAATAGTAGAGGAAGTAATAGGAACTATTTTTGTCAGCAAATTATGTTGTTAGGGTTCCGTACCTACCCAAAGGGTAAAACGGGATCCTATTACTAGACTCCGCTGTCCGTCCATCTGTCCGTCTGTCACCAGGCTGTATCTCATGAACCGTGATAGTTGGACCGTTGAAATTTTCACAGATGATTTATTTCTGTTGCCGCTATAACAACAAATACTAAGAAACAGAATAAAATAAATATTTAAGGGGGCTCCTATACGACAGACATAATTTTTTTGCCGTTTTTATAGATAATGGTACGGAACCTTTCGTGCGCGAGTCCGACTTGCACTTGGCCGATTTTTTTTTTATCATTCGTGAGCACGAACGCACGGAGTAATCGTCGATTTCAAAATTGGAAATACTCGTTTCGCCGAAAATATTATTAACTAAATTTTAAGACTTTATTCATAATGTCAATTATCTAGATGGACCTTGTGAAAGCCGCAGGATTCCACTGGATGCGGGAAGCACAGAACCGGTCGAAGTGGCGGTGCTTGGGGGAAGCCTATATCCAGCAGTGGACGTCTTTCGACTGAAATGATGATTTATATGTATGGGTAAATTGCGCTTGTCGCAAAAAAAAAACAGTGGCACTCCGGGAGTGCCGACAGAAGTGAAAACTTGAACGAGATCGCCTTGGTGGAAGAAAAATACTTGTATATTAATAAAGAGCACAATCGCGCTTACAAAAATGAGGTGTCAGTAACGGTGTCGCGAGTTCAATTGTTTTTTTCCCATCTCAAAAATGCCCAACGCGCCTAAAGAAGTTTTCACTTCAAAAATTACCAAAATGCTTTAATGTAAATGCATAGTTGTATTTTCAACTCAAAAATCGTTCGAATTTACCGTTTTTCGTTCGTTTCGTTTACGTCGCGCATTCGTGCTTCAAGCTCTTTGCCCACGACTTCGTCCGAGTGATTTTCGGAAGTTTCCAAAATTAAATAATCTTTTTTACACCTTGACGGGATTTACGGCGCTCAAAAAAAATCTATACCAATAACTTCATCGAAATCGGGCCGTTTCCCATAACAGAGTAAAGTGGTATTGGTTGTTAACCAACTGTAAAAAGGAGTAGGTTTTCAACGCGTCTGTATTTCTTCCAGAGGAGTAGCTTATAATAATAATAATTAGCCTGTATTGTCCCACTGCAGGGCAAAAGCCTCCCTTTCCTTTTTCCACCCAACCTGATCCTGAGCCAATATGGACCAATCCCTCCTATAAGCGTCAAGTTCGTCCCGCCATCTACGCCTGGGTCTTCCACGATGCCGCTGGACGTTTTCAATAACCCATGTTGTAGTGGTCTTAGCCCACAATGCATCCGACATGCGGCAAACGTGTCCGGCCCAGTCCCACTTGAGCTTGGCTGCTTTTTGGGTGACGTCAGCGATTTGTGTCTTAGAGCGCGCAGTATCGTGTTCCGTATCCGGTCAGACCTCCAAGGACACTGCGCTCCTTTACTCGCTGGCAAACCTCGAGTAGCTTATGTCAATCTAATACATTTTTAACTTTTTCATCATTGTTATCGCTGATAGAACGTCACTGTTTAGGTTTCGATTTGACGATGAAATCGGCGTACTAGGTCGAAACGCTGTAAAGAGTGAGTTAGATCGGCACGAAACAAATATTTGCGTTGTTCCAAATCCGTTGTTGGTGCATTTTTGTGTTTGTCAAACTCACGAAACAGGAAAAACGTAGTGAGGAGCAACGCTTTTCCAAAATCGAAATACAAACGGTCAAGTGCGAGTCGTACTTGAAAAGATTTTTGACGGACAAAAAGTGGTCTTATAAACGTTTCGTTTTGTTCGTTTTAAGGAAAGGCACTCGACATTATTCTTTTTACCCAAATTGATGATTGGCTAAAAAAATGTCGTGTCTCTAAAGTCGTGCAAAACAAAGCTGACAATAATGTCGGGTTCTGTATCTAATTTGTTCGTGTTTTATTCGCGTGACTGTATGTCTGCTGACGGTTGATGGATTGCAGTAGTTACTTCCATAATCATTTTGTTTTTTGTTTCAGTGCTGAAGTAACTTTGTTCATTAATTTATTTTTGTTTAGATTATTTTTCTTTTGTTTATATTTGTAATTAGCGAGTTCCCTACGGACGGTACTAGCACCCAGGTTCTTTTTTAGAAAAATATGATTGAGTTTAGTTTATAAATATTATCAAACTGCGCACTGCTGAACTGCTGTGATGTTCTTCAGAAAGGTCAGATGCGTAGTACACACGGTTACACTTAATTATTATATTAGATTATATTATTTTAATTATTGTGAATGTGAGAACTATGTGGATATTATTATTATTTCTGTGCTAGTTTTGGTGATGGTCTGGCAGTTTGAGTAGTTTATGCGGCCTACCCGAATGTCCTTTCTTTGGTATTGTTTGTAGAGTTGAGCTCCACGATTACTGACAAATGCTTGCACTGATTGGACAGATCCACTCAAATCTGTTTGATTCTTTCCTCAAAAGACCATTTCAGACCTACATCTATATGGTCCTCATATGGCCTGACCAAGATTATGTCTGGACTTTAAAAGAGACTGCGACCTCTGAGTTTGTTTCGGCCTTTCTTCTCAGAGTAGTCAGATAGGAAACGCCGAACTCATTTAGCTTATTTTTGATATTTTTTTAATATGACGTGTAAGTGATGCCGATATCTTATTTACAAAATAAACAATTTCATTTCACACTTCATGATAGACATTTCCAACTTATGCTGATCTCGCATTGTATAGGATTTCCATACAATGCGAGATAAGCTTATGTTGGAAATGTATAGCTTGATGTGTAGCCGTGTGTACGTATTTGACCAGGTGTATGAACGTAAACGAAGCAAAAGGAGTATTTAAGGATCAAAGCAGGTGGCACTCTATACACCGTGAAATTTGAATCACAGTTTTGCTAGAACAAACGTTGTTCAGACCATGGTCTACTACCATTCTACAGCATCCAATAAAAAAAAACATAATTGGTTTTTGAAAAAACACAAAAAAGACAAAGTTTAAAATGTCAAGATTATCGTTACTCCCTGCAACACAGACACCACTCACGGGACACAGCATTGTTTATAGGGAAATGTACCTCCATAAACGAAATTTAGTAACCAGTAGATAATCTTGACATTTTAAACTTTGTCTTTTTTCAAAAACCAATTATGTTTTTTTTTTTTATTGGATGCTGTAGAATGGTAGTAGACCATGGTCTGAATAACGTTTGTTCTAGCAAAACTGTGATTCAAATTTCACGGTGTATAGTTTCAGCCTACCCCCATTGGAAGAAGGCGTGAGTTTATGTATGTATGTGTATCAAACTGCACAGCATGAAATTGCATCTGAAAGGAAAGTTAATATGCAGTACCCGTGTGTGTATGTATAGGTACTTTCTAAAAGCAGAAAGGTGGAGGTGTTTTAGCTGCCTCGTTAGTCTCGTAGTCGCAAGCGCGACTGCTGAGCGTGGGGTCCGTGGTTCGATTCCCGGGTCGGGCAGTGTTATTGGGTTTTCCATTAGGAATGTCTTAGTAACAGCCCGGAGTTTGGAAGTTGGCGGCGTGATACCCCCGTGCCTCGGAAAGCATGTTTTAAGCCGTTGGTCCTGCGCCTGGTCTCTCTCCGGTCGTGTCGGATTGCCGTCCCATCGGACTATGAGAGTGAGGGAAGAGAGAATGCACTTGTGTCTGCGCACACACTTGTGCAGTATAATATCTCCCGCGCCGAAAGCTAGTCTCCATTGAGATTGGCCGCCATGGCCGAAATACGGTCTGGAGAAATATAAAAGCAGAAATTATTTTAGGGCTGAGTATGTTAATAAATATTAAAGTAGTCTAGGTTTTTTTATGTACTATAAATATACCTCTGCCTAGCATTTTAAGGATACAGGCGTTATGTTATGTATGTATTTTGTACCGACCTTTTTTTTTCTCTTTTTTATGTTACGTGTTTATCAGTGGAAACTTGTAAATGGCCTTCAATTTTATATAATTTAAGAACACTGTATAAGTTAGCTGTAAGTTTCCCGAATATAATAAAATAAAATGTATTATTCTGCAGTAATCAGCTCAGGGCTTTGCTAAACCCATGCACATCCAAGTAAAACAGTAATATCCTAAAAAAGGCATAAATATAAATAAAGAAGAACACATTTAGTACAGGCACGCGACGCGGTGAGATACGGAAAGCGTAGAAGGCTGTCTATCTAGTTTTATGGCTAAAAGTAACACACCGTAAATTTTGTTTACCATGCTTATTTATACGGAAATAAAAAATAGGTCAAGTGTGAGCCTGGGAGCTTTGTGCGTTCCGTAACCTATTTATTTTATGAGTAATTTGGGCGGAGGAAGATACAGTGAAAGAGGCGTTTGGAGGATTGGATACGGTTTTGATTTTGTTGGGTCTTAACTGTGATATTTCAGATAATACCAAGCGGTTTCTGGATAAGAGTACACTCTTTTTCTTTTTAAAATGCTTGAAGAATTCGAACAAGAATTTAAGGAAGCAAGTTGTTTTCATATATCTGTTGTGGGGTTACTATAAATACGCAAATTACTGAAGACTTTTGTGTAGGAAATACAGATATGTCTTTTTTAGGGTTCCGTAGTCAACAAAGAACCCTTATTGTTTCGCCATGTCCGTCTGTCTGTCCGCGGCTTTTCTCAGAGACTCTTAGTACTAGAAAGTTGTAAATTGGCATGGGTATAAAAATTAAAGTGGGGATGTATTTTTTTCTCGTCTGTCCCATGGTGTGGGATGTCGTTCAAAAATATTGTGAGTATGTGAGAACCATTTTTGGATTAAGGGATCCGTTTGCGAAATAAATTAAGCTTTAATGTGCAAATTTTTGTTAGAGTCATGTGTCCCCGGGGTGCCAGCTAAATGGTTTATTTTGGATAGATATGTGAAAAAATTCACGGCAGTAGCATATTATTATTATAACTAAATTAAAAGGAAAACTATCACAGCTAAGCTGGTTCTACAAGTTAACGAGTAATAATCAACCAACTTACATTTGCAATTGCAAAAACATGTTCTCCCAAACCGTATTGGAGAACATGTTTTTTAAGTGCAACGTTAAGTTTTTTCTTGGGATAAGTTCATCATAACTACGGAACCCTTCATTGTGCGTGGTCTGACACGCACTTGGCCGGTTTTTTATTTACCATTAGCCAAGAAGCTTAGGAAAGCAAGCTTAAGAAACTCTTTTTTAACCGACTTCCAAAAAGGAGGAGGTTATATGTTCGACGCGTATGTTTGTTTTTTTTTTTTTTTATGTATGTCCACCGATTTCTCCGTCATTTGTATACCGATTTTGAAAATTCGTTTTTTGTTTGAAAGGGTATGCTCCCAAATTGGTCCCATATTAATTTTTATTAACTTTGCTTGGGTAGTTTTTGAGTTAGCTACAAAATACGTATTTTTTTCCCACTTAGTATGTAGATGATATGATAAGTTCCTGACACTGGTAGTAGGTAGTGGTATTCGAATGTGTGTGGGGTAGGTACCACAACTAAAAAGTGAAAAATAAAAACTTTTTACAAAAAAAAAAAAAAACAACCGACTTCCAAAAAAAAAACACTACAAAGTGAAAAATAACTTTAATTTCGGAAGTCGGTGGCAAAAAACGAAAACACAAAACCCAAGACACAAGTCGGTAGGTTTTTTTTTGTAAAAAGTTTTTAATAAAAGCAGATTACTATTATTATTAGGCTTAATCTGCTAACTAAAAAGAGGGCCAGTCCCAACAATTGAATACAGCAACATAAATTACATAGATAATATTGATCTTCGAATAATCCGCAAAGCCACAAACTGATTGTGTCTATGTCTTAAATTGACACACGGTATTTGATATAAGTACGATCAACAAAAGAGAAAAGTAAACAGCAAAGAAATAAACAAAGAGTATTTTTACTTTTCACTACGCAAAATTTATAAAAGTAGGTAATGGTGCCGTTTCCCATGTTCACAAACTAAACTAAATTTAAATTCAGTGAGTCTTTTTCTTTCTATTTCATTAAGAAAAGGACAGAAGATAAATTTTAGTTTAGTCCTGTCAAACTAATCAGCGCCTGTCACTACTCCATACAAGTTTAGACGTGATTAAAAACTTGCCCACTAAAATTACGTCAATTTACGTCAAGCGCTGATTAATGTGACAGGAATAAACTAAAATTTATCTTCTGTCCTTTTCTTAATGAAATAGAAAGAAAAAGATGCACTGAACTTAAATTTAGTTTAGCTTGTGAACAAGGGAGTCGGCACCAGTAACTCTTTAAATCCTAACTAATATTATTAATACGAAAGTGAGTTTGTTTGTTACTCTTTCACGCTAAAGTGGCTGATGGTTACATGGGTACACCATGACCTGGATTAGGAAATAGGATACTTTTCATCTCGGTAGTACGTTCCCGAGGGATAATTTCCGACCTCTACGCGGGCGATTCTGCGAGCAAAAGCTAGTTAGTGTACGACCGAAACTGGTTTTTACGACCGAAACCGAAACCGAATTTCGGCAACCGAAACTTCCTTACAGGGATCATGTTTTGAGGGAAAAATAGCAGCAACAGTATTTTGAAAACCCTAGCTGAACAGCATGATGCACCAATACTGAGACACTCTGTCAGGTGGCTCGTGCGGCAGGGATGATTAACAATTATGTGTACATTTAGTAAATACTAACCCTTAGTTGGTAAGTTTGTTCTATCTACTAACCATTGGACCAATGTTGTCAAATTAATTAAATAAATAATAATAATTAGTTTGTTATAATGAATTATTTTTTATGTTTGCTACCTACTCTTATACTATGTCACGTAATAAAACTTACCGAATTCAAAATAAATCACTAAAATCACACGAAAACTCACAACAAACAAAACGAACTGCAAAAACAAGCCAGTCACGACATGATTAGGCACGTGGATGCGGCAAGATGTCTTCGTCGCTTACTCACTTGGATGAATTTAACGCACGGAAAATGACCGATCACAACGCGACAGCTCCCGAATGCAGTTTCGGTTTCGGTCGTAGTTTCGGAAGATTTGCCGCCGAAACCGAAACTAAACTGAAACTCGTTTTTTTGCCGAAACTCGACCGAAACCGAACTTTTGGTCGGACACTAAAGTTAGTATAAGATTAAACCTAACTCAGATTAATACCAAAGATTTGGCTACCTGCTAAGCATACGCAGAACATGCTTAAACTACGGCATTTAGTTAATCAAATCTCAAATAATTCCCATTTTGATCTCATAAAAATATTTATGAACACTTTATTATCTATAATTATTGCGCTTCTTTTTGTGAACCTCGAATAATTCCGTGACCAATAATTATACTACGTCAATAATTATAAGTACCGAAAATTAATTGGGTAAGGCGATTGGCACACTGCACCGCATCACGCAGCGTAGCGCGTGAATGCGTGTTTTAACGTTGCTTGTAAGTATCTCCATTTGTATAGAAAACACGCACAGTCCAACACACAGAAAATGCATCCACGCGCGTTCGTTTTAGTTCGTTGACACGCAACATGCAGCGTGATGCGGTGCAGTGTGATAATCGCCTAACTGTAACTGGGACACTCAGGTAAAAACAGTTTTTTGTTGTCTGTACACACGGCTACACATCAAGCTATACACTTCCAGTTTATGCTGATCTCGCATTGTATAGGATTTCCGTATAGCTTGATGTGTAGCCGTGTGTACAAGACAAATCAATCCGACGTTGAGTCAAACGCAGCGACAGATTGACGGCCGCTTTTCCAATAAGACCGCGGATCCCTAAACGGATTTAACCACCCTAAATCCCGTAAAAAAGTTAGGGATGCTGTAAATTCCGTGACAAAATTTGGAGCTCAATTGAATGTAAGATATTTCATGACTCTTTGATGTTGTATGTACCTTTTTTAGCTGGTACCTTAGATATGTTTTATGCAGGAAGTTCATAAATGGAGATAAGGAATGTTTCTTTTATCTCGGAAGGTTTTTTTACTACATATCCCAGCCTTATTTCCGAAGTAAAAAAATATGATCAAAGAAAGTTCACGATCAAAAACGATAAACAACAAATAGTAAATGTTTCAATTCAATAAAGGTATTCTATTTTATGATATCAACTGAAACCATAATACCTAAATGTACTATACTCGCAACAATCTAAGAAGTCCGATTTGACAGCTATAAAATCCTTTGTGTAGTGATGGAAAAAAAAATCGATTGCTTTAAAAACCGATTATCAAAACATGTCGATATAACATACTGAGAGATTTTGTAATCGATGATTTATCTAGATTGCTTGAAAATTATTCTCTAGGCATAACGTTTTATTACACGTAAGAGTAGGAAACGCCAAATCGGACTTCTTAGATTGTCACGAGTGTAGGTCTAGTTAGAAACCAGCGTGAGGCACTAGTTGTCTAGCACTTATGCTGAACTGGGCCTTTCTAGCGCAGCCGTGAGGCACACAATACTGTTTTAAGTTTTTTCTGTTTCTTGTTTTTGAGTGAATATTGTGTGCCTTAACCTGGGTCAAATAAATTTATTAAGCTATTACATAGCTTTTATTGCGGGCTTTGAGCGCGGCGACTGAATCAAGAAATTCCGTAACGAAAATAAAACCTAACACGGGGGGTGTTAGGTTTTATTTTCGTTCGTACTCCGCCTACCATGTAATGACGGATGACGTTCCATAATTTTTGTTTTATGTCATCATCCGTCATCATCCCAAGTATAGCGTTGACAAATAGGTAGTATGGAGGTTACAAATGCTATGCAATAGCTTTACCGCGGCAGTCCCCGAGTTCCACACGTTTTTTTTTTCTTTCTTTCTTTTACTATTTGCATAGTTATTTATATTGAGAAGAAGATATTTAAAATATTTTAATTCTAGTGATCACAACCGCTACTGCTGAGCATGAGGTCCTTTTTTATTGCTTCATTTCCCTGTATCTTGTCAGGGGCCACGGTATCCCTTTCGGACTTTCTCGCGACCCCGGCAGGCATCGGCCCTAGCGGACCCCGTCAGTTGTGCTGACATCTCTTTGAGGCGCGCGTGGAACACAATGTGCCGTCGACCCGGAACTGGTCCTTATCAGACGGCGAGCTACCCATTGCTCACCGTCCGCAAGCCCGCGGTTTTGGTGGCCGGGAATTTTTCAGTAGTAAATAGAACTGGTGAAATGTGAGTGTACTATAGGTATTCCTCTACCTAACCCTTCGGAGAATACAGGCGTGATGTTACATTATATTTATATTGAGATGACAAAGATTGAAGAAAAGTAAATAGAAGATATTTTAAAATTATTTTCGTTAGAGAATTTTAATCTGTGCAAGCCCGGAAAAATACAAATATTTCCTCCAAAAATCAAGATGGCCGAGCGTTATTTACGTAAATAATTTAATTTCTTAACTAAATAAAGCTATTTAGGCCAAATTAAAATTCCTTTCGAATATAACGGAAGGTTTCGAAACACGGAATCTTGTTTACCTTATTTAAGTGGGCTGTCCCCTCTTCAGGCTTGCGTGATTGAATTCTGAGAAGGATCAGGGGGATATGTCGTCGTGGTTTTGTAGGAGAGTCCTGTGTCGAAATTCGTTGACAGGGGATTTATTTGCTGACAATTTGGAATTGCTGAGTTGTAAATAAACAAATTGATGATGTAACAGGAAAATAAAACTCAGCAAATATGTAAATATAGATAGACGGCAGAAAATAGAATTGAAAATTATTATGAACGTGAAGCCTTTTTTTGGGTGACCACTGAAAATCAGCGCTGTGCTGTGGGTCCCCCATCGCATCATACCGAGTGGAAGCCTTCTTGTCACAGTCATGTCGTGCAGCTGCCGACTAATTTCTGTTTTATGCTCGTGATTTATTATGTACTTTGTGTTCTTCTCTGATTACTCTTGTCTTTCATGTATGCACGTGTTTCTGTGACAAATAAACCTATGTTTCTTTCTTTCCTTATTAAATTGTCCGTTTTATTTTACTAGAACGCATTTTGAATCGGAAAAAACACACCTGATTTGCTAAAAACAATATAGTGGATTACCTAGGTACTTAATAATATATTTAGATTAGTCACTTTCTACTCCACAAAATACCATTTTGGTATTTTTTTTTGAATAAGTAGTGAGTTAGGAAACGAACTTATCTAGTTTTAAAACTTATTTTAATTTTGACGTGTAAAAGTGTTTTTTGTACCAATTTACAGAAATAAATATAATTTATCATCATTTATCATTATTGACCAGTAGGTCAACAAAAAATACATTCAAAAATAACGTTATTTCTTAGGATAAGCTATTTTTTAGCTTATCCTAAGAAATCGGAATCTTTACAGAATAAGGGTTCCGTAGTAAACAAGGAACCCTTATTGTTTCGTCATGTCCGTCTGTCTGTCTGTCTGTCTGTCCGCGGTCTAGCTCCAAGACTGTTAATACTAGAAAGTTGTAATTTGGCATGGATATACATATTAATCATGCCGACAAAGTGGTAAAATAAAATTATGAAAAATATTTTTTTTTAGTGTACCTCCCCTACACGTAAAGTGGGGATGTTTTTTTTTTTTTCTATCCCTTGATGTGGAGTATCGTTGGAAAGGTATTTCAAAAACATTGTGAGTGTGCTAAAACCATTTTTTAATTCAGAGATCCGTTTGCGTAATATTAAGCTTTAAAGTGCAAATTTTTGTTAGAGTCAAGTGTCCCCCCCCCCCTGCCAGCTAACTGGTTGGTTTTAGATATGTGAAAAAATTCACGGCAGTAGCTTATATAACGAATTTAAAAGGAATACTATCACAGCTTTACAAGTTAACGAGTAATAATCGACCAACTTAGATTTGCGGTTGTAAAAACATGTTCTCCCATACATTCTCTATGAAAGATTTTTTTTTTCAACTACAAAGTTAAGTTTGTTCTTGGGATAAATTCATTCCAACTACGGAACCCTACTCGTACATTGTGCGTGATCCGACATGCACTTGGCCGGTTTTTTTTTCAAATACAATACTTCGGTTTCATTTTTATAAGTATAGTGGTTATTGCTGAATTGAAACTTCTTTTACGATCACAAACAGACTAGGTTTTAAAATTCAAATGAATCCAAACTTTTTACAACATCTTTTGCTGAACCTACAAAATGTGACCCTCCCAAAAATTGTTTTAAAAGTCGCCCAATGATAAAATTATAACAGACAGGATCCTCAAAAGGGAATTACCTGTTGAAATTAAATTCACATTTTAAGAAAAGGTTCTATAACATTTTTGTTTTGTAATAGAAACAAGAAAAAATGTGGCCGTATTTCATAATAAATTTTCCTTTTGGTATAACTTACTACATATTTGTTTCCTTTTGTTCTTTCCTTAATTGCAGGAATTAAGTAAATTATTAAGGAAGTAATCATGACAAAGCTTGCAAAGGTCGGATTATAATTGGGTTCATAACATTTTATATGATTTAGGCGCAATTATATTTAGTCATGGTCCACCACCCGCATTGGGCACCGCGTGGTGGATTACGGTCCACTCTCTCTCACAAAGGGAAGGGCTGTGGGGGTACATGATAGGGTGATTATGTTTCGTCGTCAGCCCGAATTCGAGAAGACATCCGAAGGCCAAGTCACGTGCTTAAAAAAACGTTAAAATTCAAGTCGCATCTCAGCGACTATTTAGAGGTAGTTCAAGGTAATTTAGAGGTTTTCTTGGTTTACAGAAACTGAGATTAGAATGCAAAAGTGTTGCTGGGTTTTTCGTCAGGAAATTCACAGTAGCAGCCCGGAGTCTGTATTTGTATCCGGTTGAATAGGCTCGCCCCCTATTACATGGGACTTAAACATAACTGGCGAAATGAGGGTTAGGTAGGTACACCTCTGCCCCTCTGATTTCCAGTGCGCAACGTGAATGAAGAAAAAAGTATTTGGAACGTAAATGTCTCGGATAGTTACCATGCATCCGACACAAGTCATGAAACAATTAGGCGCCGTTCCCACTGGGTCATAACGACCAAAAATAATGCAGAAAACGTGCAGTAAACATTATCTTGAATGACAATAAAGTTTATCCTGCCGTAGTATTATGTGAACAGTTCCATTTAAAATACAATTTTTTATTTAAAAGAGTCTCCGTGGAGTTTCTTGCCCGTTCCTCTCCATAAGTACCTACTACGCTTTGGAATGGGCAACTAGCTTCATACCTATTTCTAACTGACCGATTCCTTGACAATTCAAAAGTGCCTGTAAAGGTTTAATTGAAATAAATGCTTTGAGTTTGAGTTTACCAGCATTCCAAATTAAAATGATCGACACAACTGATTCATAGAGTTTCTAATAAATTTGATGGCACGACGTGACGATCGCCACGATACTCTCGCCATAAAGAAAGAAACAAAGACAAATGCATTTATTGTCATTAGAACAGAGAACACCTTAAAACTATAAAAATACAGATAGTAAACCATACTTATAATGCCAAAAGGGCCTCAGCTCAGCATAATGTCAAATGACATCGCAAGGTCATCACCTGACGTTGATTTTCAGCTGCAGCCAACGAGTGCTATACGCTTGAATAAGAAACACATAGCCAAGTGCATTTGACCGTTTGAATAATATAAAATTCGTTATTTAAAATAGCTCATACAAAGTCAAATAAAATGTTATGACATTCATGTGTGTGTGGGTGCGTTGTGCAAAAAAAAACGCAGTGTAATGTCATGTGAATGTCGTCTAATGCAAATACTCTCGAGTCTTGTTTCAATAGGTATTGCCAAATTATTAGAATGATACTGACAGTTCGTCCCTCGCCAATTTTCACTAAGTCGCGGTGGACTAATTTAATGCAGTGTTTATTTTGTGTTAAACACATATATATAGTCCAGTAGCATCGTGGTAGACCCAGGCGTAGATGGCGGGACGAACTTGACGCTTACAGGAGGGATTAGTCCATATTGGCTCAAGATCGGGTTGGGTGGAAAAAGGAAAGGGAGGCCTTTGCCCTGCAGTGGGACAATACGGGCTAATTATTATGATTATTACGTATATTATAACAAACACAAAAGTATTTTTGTGTACCTTGTTTAATTTTTTTGAATGAAAAATCCAGGTTATGAAAAAAATATGTATATATCGTGCCAGGGTCCATCTTTTTATGTAAGAATACATTTCTTTCACGTTAAAGCATACTGCTTTCCTTCTCTTGTTCTAGTCATCTAATGATATCCATCCACCCATGGTTGAAAACCATTTCACTTTTCGGCAGTTTTCCGACATGACAAAACAGTACAGGCAAGTCAGAAAATGGCAATTGTCAATTGTATATTTTGTAGTGTTTAATGATTTTTTTGCAATGTATTTTTGTGGTATGCAATAAAGTGCATATAAATAATAAATAAATGAAACGGCTGAAAACTCAGCCGGTATTTCCAAAATAACCATGTCATTATCACCTCAAAAAATTAACCAACGTAATTGAAAATGGCTTCGACAAAAGGTGAGAGAGAACCCAGAAGGAAATGCAATTGAATTCCAACGCAAAGATGTAAAAGCCACAGAAATTATCACGATCAAATAAAGCGTGTCACATACTACATAGGTAGCGGCGACGCGAATTGGGAACCGGGCCAACTATTTACCGTTTCAAACAGAATTCTGTTTCAATGAAAACAGGAAAATTGGCTCGATGAAAAAGTTACCGTTTTTCGATATAATTTTAACACTTCCGCAGATCTCGGATCGGTGGTTTTCTATTTGCTTGAATGTTTTTTTTTTTTAAAGTAAACTCAAAAACTTCGCAACGAAATTCACACATTTTTGATTTTATTTTGATTATTTCGTCCACTAATATTTTTGGTGCCGGCGAGTGCGATTACGCTTGTACACTAACTTCATCTCCAGTCTATTTCGTTCAGGGGTCGTGTTTCGAAAAATCCTTCCATTATGACCTCAACACTCTGAACTTAAATCCTTTAAAATGTTCTAGGTATTCCTATGTTCATCGGTTGAATTTTGTGCGAAGTCAGTCAAGCAATCACGGAATGGTTTTACACGTATGGATTTTTTCAAATAGCGTGCTTCAATTTGACGAGTGATAAAATCCAGTTATTCGAAACGCATGTTCAAAATCGTACGTTCAAAAGCGACTCATTGCTATGTATGTACGTTTTACTGCAGATTTTTTGCTTTGAGTAGATTTGATGGTGGTATGAGTTGGTTCAGGAAAGCTTGCACCAATGGAAAACCTTCCTTTTCCATGTTTTTTAACCTAGCTACTTATGTGTCATAAATAATGTGGGTATGTACTACCAAAACCACACGTGCGTAAAAAAACTCAATCAGATAACAGGAAATGAACGTAAAATCAATCATAAGATTCGATTGTTCGACAAACGGGTGTAAAACTGAATAAAATCGTTTAAATACAATCAATCCTATGTAAATAGGTTAGGACTGGTTAGGGGTGTAGGTGCCCGTTCACGGCCTCGAGCGATGCGACTGCGTCAAGCGACACGCGCGCGCGTCTTTTGTTTTCTACCGTCGCTCTGCAAGTCGCGTTGCGGTGAATCGTGGTATGCTCTAACTCAAACTAAAACCATTTATTTCAATTAAACCATTTACAGGCACTTTAATTTTCAAGGAGTCGGTCAGTCAGAAAGATGCAGTTAGTTGCCCAATCCAAAGCGTGTAGGTTCTGGAAAAGAACAGGAACACTGTTTTAAACCAAAATATTGTTACAAAATATTAATTATTAGGTATATTTTTAGCGAAATTTTTTGAGAACAATGTAGAAAGACGTGCACGTTAAAAGCATCCAGCGCAAAAAGTAAATAATAAAGGTATTCAAAAGTAAAATAAATAACTAAAATGAGAGATGACCAGTTCCAACTGACAGCACCCGTTCACGAACATGACAGCTCCTTTCATTTGTTTCCGCCGTAATCTCTGTCGCTAGACGCGTGTTGCTTGTGCTTGTGTCTCGTGGCCACGGGGTATGGGGGAAACAACTTCCCTTGGGATATGCCCCAAGGCGTAGCGTAAGGACACCGGTAATCCTGGAACTCCACATACCTTTTATCAGATAAGTTGGGGGCGTGTAACAAACTGAAATTATCGGAAAACGACAATCTCGATCTTTCAAAGAGGAGTACTGCAAAAAACAAACAAAAAAATAAGAATCTATCCATTGTATGTTGTATCTTTCGAGATCCATGTTTATTATTACAAAATTTCCTAATGAGCTCAACAATAAAATCTCAATTGATTCCGAAATAAGTAGGGCAACGTCAAAATAAACACGCGACTTCTGTAAACCATAATAAACATTCGGTGGACTACCAAAGTAATTATAGATATTCTTAAGTATTTTTTTTAAATTGGTTCATTAATCTCATTAATTGATCATTGATCTAGTCATCTTTAATTAAATGAAGAATTCTAGATACTTACTCGTACCCACTCGCCCATCCACTAAATACTAAATTGTTTTTAATTTTTTTTTTCTTAAATATAATACATACATATGCTTCACGCCTTATTCCCATGGGGGTAGGCAGAAACTACAGAATGCCAACTGCTACGATCCATACATACATACAAATCTTTAAACATTTTAACTATTATTCATATTTTAACTTTTTTATCATATTTGTTAACTTTATTGTGCATGCTGTGCTCTCCTATAAGTGTCCACCTGCTTAATACCTGATGTTTCTCATTATTTATGTGTCATGTAGAGCAGTGGTGGCCCAGTGGTAACGGCCGCGACTTACGAGTTGTACGTCGTAGGTTCGTACCCAGACAGGCGCTTTACTTTGTGTAAATTATTTCATCACCACTTCTCTCACAACGGTGAAGGAAAACATCGTGAGGAAACCGGCATGTCCTAGAACCGAAAATTCGAAGACCATGTGACATCTACCAACCCGCACTGGGCCCGCGTGGTGGATTACGGCCCACTCCCTCTCACAGAGAGGAGGCCTGTATCCCAGCAGTGGGAACATTATAGGCTGCTGATGACGATGATGATGATGTGTCATGTATTGTTATTTCTTTATTTCAAACATAACACAACATCACGCCTTGTTTCCCCGAAGGGTTGGGCAGAGGTGTCCCTGAAGCAGGTACACCCACATTTCGCCAATTAAATTTAAGTTCCATATAATAGGGGGCGAGCCTTGCCATCAACCGGCACAAATCTAGACTCCGAGCTGCTACTGAGAAATTTCAGATAGAAAAACCCTATAACACTTTGCCCGATCCGGAAATCGAACCCAGGACCTCATGCTCAGCTGTAGCGCTTGCGACTAACTTTAAAGCGCTTCTTTATTTCATTCATAAAAATAAATAATAAAATAAAATAAATTCTACTCCAGTTACGCACCTAAATGCAAATGCAGCATCACTGTTTCAAAAGCGATATTTCACTAGCTACATCGCGTTGTGATCCACAAGGCTTATTGCATACGGAAATAATACTACTAAGGATACTTATAAACATTATTATGCCAGTACATTACATACTAGGGTTCATGTGAGGAAGAATTTAATACCTTTTGGTACGTGCCAGCAGTATTCGTTTACTACAAACATTCTGGGGATTTGAACGCACCTGGTACATTCAGGGGTGGTACTATGACAATTTTTAGGTGAGACTAGCTGTGCCCTTCGTTTTCACTCGCATAAATCTTGATCCCGTAGGAATGTCGGGATAAAAAGTATCCACCAGGTTATAAACTATCTGTATTACAAATTTAATTTAAATCTGTTGTTTTTGCGTGAAAGAGTAACAAACATCCATCCATCGATCCTCACAAACTTTCGCGTTTCATCATCATCATCATCATCAGCCTATAATGTTCCCACTGCTGGGACACAGGCCTCCTCTCTGTGAGAGGGAGTGGGCCGTAATCCACCACGCGGGCCCAGTGCGGGTTGGTAGATATCACATGTCTTCGAATTTTTGGTTCTATGAACATGCAACTTTCGCGTTTATAATGTTATTATAATTAATTAATAAACTAATATTATAATAAGATAGGACGGATAACATACAGTACTGTAGCGGTTACACCGCCACATACAAACTACGCATCATAGACATGACGTCACACAAATCCTGCATCGCGCAGTTAGAGTTTACCGAGCGATCGACATACATACAAGATTTCAACTTCAAACCAATGGGCAGTTGCCCGCCAGACACAACACCCATCTGGTCGGAGGATCCTCCCCTTTTCTATGGTGGATGAGTGAACTTTACACCCTGTTCCTCATACTCCTAAATTGGTGACCCCGAGCCTTCGTGCAATTACTTCGGCGTGATGTCATCATCATCATCACTCCCGCAAGCTTTCGTGAGGCGAGTCACACAGCCAGCCAGTACCCACGGCTTCAACGGGTATCCTGACCACCAGCATGCAGCGAACGCGCATTTCTGGTCATCACCCTCAGCCTCATCACCCCGACTCACTGGGGAATCAACGCAATCAGCCTCATCACCCCGACTCACTGGGGAATCAACGCAATCACCTCAATCACCCCGACTCACTGGGGAATCACCACAATCACCACAATCGCCGCAATCACCACAGGAAGTTCCGACCCACCGTGAACTATGCGGCACCCGGTTCCGACTCACTGGAACCACAGTTGGCACTGTGTGAAGCATCCCAAGATTCAGCCCACTATCGACCTCCGGTCTCCGGAGGGGAGTAAAGTAGCGGTTACACCACCACATACAAACTACGCATCATAGACATGACGTTACACAAATCCTGCATCGCGCAGTTAGAGTTTACCGAGCGATCGACATACATACAAGATTTCAACTTCAAGCCGATGGGCAGTTGCCCGCCAGACACAACATCCGTGGTTGGAGGATCCTCCCCTTTTTTATGATGGATGAGTGAACTTTACACCCTGTTCCTCATACACCTAAAGTACATTTTATTAATTTGACGCAGCAAGTGGCGGGCGCCGTCTAGTTATTGGAAACCAAGAAGTTCGGAAAAGAGTGACACTGGCGGAGGACAGTCACTCTAGCAGAGCGTCGCGTCGATGGTTGCGTGGCGGCTGTCTTCTAATGACAGAGATAGAGATGATATCAGGGGAGCCGCTGTCGTACCACGTCGAAGACCCTAGTTATAACAAGCACCCGAGGCGCGCATTTATTACGCTGCGTTTTGGGCGCTCAATAAAATTGTATGAATTCCTATGTAACGAATTACATCAAGCGCACATTGAACCTCAATGTTGATTACATCCCGAATTGATTTTGCCCTACCTACTGTTCTCTAAGAACCTTCAGCAGCTGGTAACCATGGTCATTAAACAATCATTAAACATTGAGCTTTGGAACTAACCAAGTTGTTCGTAACACTGAGCAATGCACAAGTTAATGCAGATCCATATTATTTGAGAATATGCAACATCTATGTAATGGAAATTATGTAAAATGTAAATAGATATATCCTATATATATATATTTGTACCTACTCACGTTCTCGAAATCGGCTCTAAAGATTTCAATGAAAGTTGCAATATAGGGGTTTACGGGGGCGAAAAATCGATCTAGCTAGGTCTCATATCTGAGAAAATTTGTTTTCTCTGTATTTTCACACGAGCAGAGCTCGGTTGCTCAGAGTTTAAAATAAGATAATGAATGGCATGGCATGAATGAATGGCATAATGAATGGCATGGCAGTATGGAATTAATAGGTACTATCCTATACTATTAAATGAGCATTCTCTATTTTCAGCTTAGAAGAGCTCGGTCGCCCAGGTATTCGAGTAATTTAATAAAATAACATCACGAACAATAAGCACAATATAACAACATTGTAAATTACAAAGCACTCCAAATAGATACCTACAATTATTTTCTACTTTTCAGTTTTCTATTCAATAATAAAATAATTGTCTACTAAAATACATACATAATGTATACTCAATTATATTTTATAAAAAAAAAACATTGTAGCCTCAACCTACTTCCTATTGTACAAAGTTAATGTATTTTTAACAAAGCACTTTTTAAACCCACTTATCAACAAGAAAGAGGGCGTAATGACATCATATAATACCCTAATGGTTTCAATATCGTAAAAAGGGCTAATCACTATAATATTGACGATAAATAATGTCCAAATAACCCGTATATTTGGTTTTATTGATACTATAATAGTTTGGTTTGATTAGGTAAGTGTGATTGACTATAATTTTATATTCTTACATTATTGTTATTATATATTATCTGTATTCTATATCAAGAGTGACATAATCATAGATGTATTATTTAGAATAATATATTTATGGTTGTAATAGGATTATCAGTAGTGATAAACACTCATTCTGCCTAGCCTTTTCCCAGGCAGATTACTATGTTGGGGTCGGCTTCCAGTCTAACCGGATGCAGCTGAATATCAGTATTTTATATGGAGCGAATGCCTATCTGACCTTTACAGCCCAGTCACAGGGTAACACGATACACATTGGTAAGACTAGTTGTTAGACTTTTAGGTTTCTAACGACCCGTAACGACTTTCAAAGATGTATGGTTAACAGCTGGGACCAACGGCTTAATTTGCTTTTCGGGGCACAGAGGGGTCACGACATGTAATGGATGGTCACCCATGCACGAGTTGACCGCGGCAAGCGTTGCTTAACCTTTGATCGAGCCGTGCGGCTGTTATCATTTAGCAAGAGCCCCATATACACACTTGGGTCATAATATGTCGACAAGAGTTATATATTTGTAGCTCACAGTTCTAGACAAACTGACTGATAACATCTTGAGAGAATCAATTAGTAAATCCGCACTCTATTGGTCTGTCTATGGAAAAAAAACAGTGGCACTCCGGGAGTGCCGACAGAAGTGAAAACTTGAACAATTCCAAAACTTTTAAAGTAAAAATACTTGCATAGAACATTGATCCGTAACGTAATATAAATAAAGAGCACAAATTCGTTTACAAAAATGAGGTGTCGGTAACGGTGTCGCGAGTTCAATTATTTTTCCCATCTCAAAATTGCCCACGCGTCTAAAGAAGTTTTTACTTCAAAAAAGTGATCACCGCTCTTTGCAAAAATGAATAGTAAACTTAGTAAATTATTTGGACGGAGCACTATTTTCTTGACTACAATAATATTTTCTCTTATTTATTGCTCCCCTAACTGCTTTGTCTTCTACATTATTGACTGGTGCTGCCAAAATTGGGTCACAAGAAGACCCATTTAGATCCAAGCGAAAAAATAATAGGGTAGTCAGAAAATGATATCATGTGTCGATAAATTCATGAAATAATACTCTAACCAGCAAAAAACACTCAATGGAATCGAAAAAATGGAGTTTCTACGAACAATAACTAAGTACGTATCTTATTTTCCGAGAAAATGAACATTGTCGTAATATTCTTTGGAACTTATGAATCGGAAAATGATGCTAACTCAATTGGGTGGAGGTACGTGGTAACACCGACGTTGTAAATAAACTTTAAGTATTTTATTAGAGAGTCGGGATAGGTTGTGGAGGCCAGAAGGTCAATTCTCGTACAGCGTAATAGCATTTTTATTGTTACTTAATTAATAGAATTACGCCAATAAACAAATCATAGGAACATGGCAGTGACATATTTATATTGTAAAAAAATATTTGGACTAGTATCATTAGCCAGAGCGAAAAAAAAAACGTGGCACTCCGGGAGTGCCGACAGAAGTGAGAACTTGAAAAAAAATCGGCACCGCGGTAGTCAACGCATTGATGTTTTTTACTCCACGCACCGCGGTAATCAACGCCTTAACGCTGGTGTCGTCACAGTGTCGCGAAGTCAATGGTTTAGTCCCATCTCAAAAATATCCAACGCGCCTAAAGAAGTTTTCACTTCAAAAACAGAGGAATACGTTAGAATGGAATGGACGCCAACGACCACATGACTGCGTTTCTTCTTAAGAACCTTCGAATTCAACTCGTAATCTCATAACAACCACAATTAATGTCACAAATTGAGAATAAGATTAGAATGTGAACGTTCAATTGCCCCACTTATACACGTATGCAGTCACACCATTTAAAATACTGGTTAGACTAGAAAGAAGGAAAGAAAAAAGAAAGAACATACATTTATTTAGCACAGACAAAAAGGCACACAACAAAACATAATTAAAACATAAGTAAAAATTTAAAAAAAATTACAAAAAGAAAAAAACAGCCGACTTCCAAAAACACTACAAAGAGAAAAATTACTTTAATTTTGGAAATCGGTGTCTTTGGTTTTGAATTTTCGTTTTTTCTCACTTGAAATTAAAGTTATTTTTCACTTTTTAGTTGTGGTATAGGTACCACAACTAAAAAGTGAAAAATAACTTTAATTAAAAACAAAAATCCCACACAAATTAGAATACCACTACCTGCTATGTAAATAACAGTGACAGGAACTTATCATATCATCCACATACTAAGTGGAAAAAAAGTACGTATTATTCAAAACTCAAAAACTATCGAATCAAAGTTAATAAAATGTATATGGGACCACCTCGAGAGCATAACCCTTTAAAACAAAAAAATATTTTCAAAATCGGTCCACAATTGACGGAGAAATGGGTGGACATACATAAAAAAAAAACATACGCGACGAACATATAACCTCCTCCTTTTTGGAAGTCGGTTAAATAAAAAGGAAACAAAAAACAAAGTGTCAAATAATAATTTAACAGGAAAGTGTGCCTCGCGGCTGCGCTAAATAGGCCCAGTTCAGCAAAAATGCCAGACAACTAGTGCCTGACGCTAGTTTACAACTGGACCTGAAGTGTGATGAGGACTAGAGGCTGAGCCTATCATGCTTAACGTGCTTACTGAGGCACGGAAAAATCTCGATAAGTAAATGGATGGTCACCCATCCACGAACCGACCACGGCAAGCGTAGATTAACTGATCCACCCGTGCGGCTGTTATTATTTAGCCACGACCCCCTCTCGAGATTGAAATGTCTTATGTGCCTGTAATGTTATCATCGCCAAACACTAGTTTTCTTAGTCAAGATACGCAAATATCATCAGTCGCACATACCACTAAGTAAAGCCTACAAAAACCTTGAACATCCCTAACGACATCTCTTGGCAAAGACACAAAAGTACTACTAACGCAAACTCAAGCCATATGGATGACTGGATGTGCTTCCCAAATCACATTACATTACATTAACATTGTGCCACGTGAATCAAGGCAAAAATACCATAAACCTACCATTTTGAATTGTAAATGTGGGGAAAAAACGAATATTTGTCAACTCACGAAGCCATGTCATGAAGAAATGCGTGGTTTTTGGCTGAAATTGTTTTTTTTTACCAGTTTTTCGGTGCCAGAGATAGGGGTGGAAAGAGACTAGTGGATTTATAGTTTCACTAGCCTAGAGATTGTAAATGAAAGTTGTTAAGGTGGACGTTGTGACTGTCATAATTAATTTTGACGTTCGAAAAGTGCTGTTTCTCAGCCTCGTTTGAATAAATGACTTTTGAATTTTGACCTATCACTACGAGAGGTATCGCTTGCGGAACTCAAAATAAACTTAAAAAGCTTGCCAATTAGATGTTTTTTTACTGAAATGTACTAACATGACGTTTAATAATATTCATAATGTGTCTTTATTGGCTAGAAAATAAAACATTCTTATTTTGCAAAATGCTCAAACTAAAAGCATTTATTTCAATTAAACCATCAAAAGTGCCTGTAGTACCTTTTAATTGTCAAAGAGTCGGTCAGCCAGAAAGATGAAATTTGTTGCCCATTCCAAAACGTAGATCTCTATGGAGAAGAACGGGTAAGAAACTCCGTGGACACTCTTTTACATAGAGATATTTTTTAGTCATGGGTACATTATTCTATAACTTAGAACAATGAAAATAAGAAACAATTATACCTAAAACAATCCTAACTATTCTAACTAATATTACAAATGCGAAAGTGAGTTTGTTTGTTACGCTTTCACGCTAAAACGGCTGAACGGATTTCGAGGAAATTTGGCACATGAGTAGACCATGACCTGGATTAGGACATAAAATACTTTTTATCCCGATATTCCCACGGGATCGAGACTTATGGGGGTGAAACCGCGGGGCGTAGCTAGTTCAAAATATCTTTATTTTATTTCTATATTTTTAAAGAATATGCCACAACGACGTCTCAATTTAGTAGGTACAAAAGCTGGCAATGCGTAATCATGAAACATTACCATTACATAAGTCCATTCTAGCAGTTAAGTTCAGTGAGTTTCTGGTTAAATCCAGAAACTCCCCGAAATTGGCACAGTAACACAAAACTACGAACAAAATATTAATGTTAAAAAACCGTCTCTTTAGGCGTCGCGATATTTTTTATTTCGTCACAAAAAGCTGTGTTACGTCATCTGCACCCGTCACAGATAGAAATCTCTTGTAGTCTGTGGGCTAGGAAACTGGAGACTTCTGAATAACTGACTGCTAATGTTTAAAACGAACTAACTTTTTGGGGTCTTGTGGCAAAATTCAAAATATTTTATTTCACATATACCTACATGGGCACTTATGAAACGTCAGAAGCTAGGTGCACGGTTCCAATTGGTTGTTTCCTATGGAGAAGAGCCGGCAAGAAACTCCACGGTTACTCTTTTAAAAATAATTGGCATTTACAATATTTTCAAACAGTGTTAATACATATGGGAGGACAGTGTAGGTCTTTCAACAAGTACCAAGTACTTAACAAAATAGAAAATGGCTAAGTAATAACAGCCGCACGGGTCGATCGATTAGGTTAAGCTACGCTTGCCGTGGTAGGTCCGTGGATGAGTGACCATCCTTACATACCAAGACCCCTCCGTGCCTCGGAAAGCACGTTAAGCCGTTCGTCCCGGCTGTCATTCGTGGATCTTTGACGGTCGTTTCGGGTCGTCAGAAGCCCGAAAGTCTGACAACCAGTCTTACCAAAGGGGTATCGTATTACCCAGTACCTAACTGAATTGTGGAGGTCAGATAGGCAGTCATCATCATCATCATCATCAGCCTATAAATGTTCCCACTGCTGGGACACAGGCCTCCTCTCTGTGAGAGGGAGTGGGCCGTAATCCACCACGCGGGCCCAGTGCGGGTTGGTAGAAGTCACATGTCTTCGAATTTTCGGTTCTAGGACATGCCGGTTTCCTCACGATGTTTTCTTTCCTTTAGATAGGCAGTCGCTCCATGTAAAATACTGGTATTCAGCTGCATTTGGTTAGACTAGAAGCCGACCCCGAAAAGGCTAGGCAGATGGTGATGAACTCTCTTTTTAAACGACTACGTCAAAGCCAAAAGTAAGGGTGTTTTTAGCAGTCTATGTAAGTATGTATGTATGTTTGTATTTACGTATGTTTCACCGTAGCGCCTAAACTACTCAAACGATTTTGATGAATGAGGTGTCAATCGATTCGCTATAATAGTCCGGGTGATATAATTTATATTTAATACGAACAAAATCAAACATGACGGATGTCACATCCAAAAAAGGTGGCCGCTGATTTTTTTTCATACTAATTGTGTATCCTCATCATAATATCACGTAAATCAGTCACGTCGAGAGACGTTCACTGCTGGACATAGGCTACCCATCCCTACAATGACCGGTCCCGAAGTTCAAAGTATAGTTTAAACAGGTTCTTATAGAGGTCACCTTTTCACCCGACTACGGCAAACCCAAAAGGAAGGGTTATGATTTTTAACTTGTAGAACTGTCTTAGTAAAATTGAGATCTAAAAATTATTAAACGAAAATGAAGGTGTTTATTTTGATTGAAACTTTACTTTCCTTTGAAAAACAATTTCATGGTTTCTAGGAATGAGTTTGCAGCCAAATTTGATTTTTCTCCCACTGACCTAATTTGCTAAAAGTGTAACACTTGGTTAGAAAAAGTGCTGCCACAGAAGCAATAGTTAGATTGTTTTATTCTATTCACTAAAAAACCTATTGTCGTTCGTGAACCACGGTCACGATGGATTGCCCGAATTGCACAGTCGCCGTCCAAAAACTGAATAGCAGAACAACACCGACAGCCCCACAGACAATTGATTTCAACGGAAAACGCGAACAATCCCATGACGAAACAAACTCAAACTCCACTTAACATTCATCGAAAACAGACTTACAAAATTGATGAAACGATATAATCGCTTTATCTAAAATCGCCATTTGTAAAGCCCCAACTAAAAGTACTGTGAAAAATCTGCCCGGCGCGCGGCTGGTACGAACGTCCACCCCCGTACTAAGAAACTCTTGCAACTACCATTCCATCGCTACGTGCCGCATCCGTTGCAGGTTCTCACGCGATTACCGCTCGTTCATTCCTGCTGACTACGTAATGGATGTTGTTTGGACGGAGTTTCTAGTTTGCTGAAATTACGTGGATCGTTTGACATTGAGGAAGGGGTTCCATTTTTAAGATTCAATCTTGTAAAGTCTGAAATCGGTTCAAGTTTTAGTCAGATCGTTTTTGTGTTTGATATTTTTCTTTATAATGAAGGGAAGGATCTTAAGATTTACTAACTTAAAAAGGGAAAAGATTAATTGATTTTGGGAATAGAAATAGCGTACTAAAATAAATTAATGTAATTGTTGCTCAGATATCTTTAATTGACTTCAAGATGGGAGGAGGTCATTCAAACGGCGAGATAGTTTTTCTAGATTTCTCTGAAACTGATTTACTTTATTCTTATTTCATTATGGTAACTAGCTTTCACAAAAATGCAATAAACAAAGACCAACAATTTAAATAATGGTGTTTTTAAATTACTAGGCAATTTAGCTCAGCTCTTGTAAACTAGCTAATCACAAGTTTGACAACATAAAATTACACCAAAAGAAAAACGTAAAAAGAAAATAACAAGGGTGCTATTTACATTGGCGTGCTTTTAAATAGGTTGAACCACTCAAGTCTGGATGTATGAACAATTTAGTGAGCAGCCAATGAAGTTGGCAGTAGTACACTTTGCCAATAAATTGCTTTGAAGGGCTCTCGACTCGTTCACCGAGCGGTTTGATCCGCCAATTACTTCATTTCAAACTTTGATGTTTTTTTATAGGTAAGTACCCATAGATTTTGCGTAAGTTGAAGTCAAAGAATTTATTTTACATATGCATATGAAAGGCACTTTTGAACGATCGATTCTAGTCACCCCTTCCAAAAGGTAGTTTCGTATGGAGAAAAATGGGCAAGAAACTCCACCGTCACTTTTTTCAATGATTTACAATATTTTGAATACATTACTTATATCATTATATGAGATGGTAGTGAGATCTTTAATCTGCCTAGCCTTTTCCCAACTATGTTGGGGTTGGCTTCCAGTCTAACCGGATGCAGCTGAATACCAGCATTTTACATGGAGCGACTGTCTATCTGACCTCCACAACCTAGTTACTAGGTAACACGGTACCCCTTGGTAAGACTGGTTGTCTGACTTTTTGGGCTTCTAACTACCAGTAACGACTGTCAAAGATCTTCAAATGAAAGCCGGAACCAACGGCTTAACGTGCTTTCCGAGGCACGGAGGGGTCTTGGTATGTAAAGATGGTCACCCATCCACAGACCAACCGCGGCAAGCGTAGCTTAACCTGATCGATCGACCCGTGCAGCTGTTGTTACTAAGCCACAAGCCCCTCGGTAGTTAGATCTTTCAAATGTAAGAAATAAAGGTTCTAAATTGTAATTTTTTAATTTTGGGTGTTGAAAGTCCATTCGGTATCAAAGTAGGTAGGGATGTACCACTTAGTTTGTTAATAGTATATACATACAAGTAGTTCTTTTTGTCTTTATTTTCCTGGTACATCGTCAATGTCACGCTGTTTATATGTATATGCCTTTCGGTTTTTTCCTTATTATAACAGAAAATGACAATCACTCTTGTCAGACGTCAGTTAGATTTTGCCAACGTATGGATAAAAGCTGTAGTATTTTCGGTTATATTTCTGTTGTGTTCAAAAACAATTCATAAAATATTAAAGGACTTTTTGTACACAAACGAAATTGGAAAACTGTTACTGATATTTGTACGCAAAACTTTGTCCTTTATCGAAACGGAGCCTTTTATACAAATAGGATCAAAATTTCGTCCAGAATCCCAAATTCGATAAGCAAGCATATAAATAACGACAATTTGCTTTTGACACTTGCGTAGGTACCTCTCTGAAAATGTAATGAACACAATCTCTGTTGCCATCTACCTGCGAGTTCATTTGAAAACAAATGAAAAACAACGTGTATGTAGATATAAAAAAGCAATATGAAAATGGACAAAAAGTTTTTTTGGTAACGCCTATAGTTGTTTTACGAATTGTATATACGACTATATACATGTTTTTGTTCAGGACATTTTTTATTCATGAACACACAAAATGGTTTAATTTGTATTTAGAGGCAAGAATGTAACAATACTAATATTATTATGTGCTTGCCAACCTCAGTTTAGGGCTGGCTCGGAAAGAATCTGTGGTTCTAAGTGTAATACTGCAAAATTGGATCAAAAAAGAGCCTTCAACTTCCCGTTAGATATAGAATTGCGTAGCAAGAGACATTTACAATTTAACTAATTGATCCTTATAATTATGACGACGTCCATCAAGATAATTCACGAAAAAGAAACTCAGCAAAGTGATACAAAAAAGTTATCGAGTCAATATTTCACGAAGATTTTTCCGAGTAATTACTGACGACGGCAAACGAACTCTCTTTCAAACAAATTACGCGAAAAATTCAAACTGTTTCCTTAAAATTGCAAACAGGAAGCGCGAACCCTATGGTCGAAGCCAGTACATTTTCCGAACTTTTCTAATATACCGTGCGACGGGCACACAGCGTTTCCTTTTTCTAACGTAATGAAATCAGTGGGATTTCTCTTTTTCTGTTTTCCGAAACGATTTTTTAGGTAGGTAATATATTTATTACGTTCATATATCAAAGGTCTCATATGTTTCTATATTGAGATTTAGGGTAGTCGTAATTGCTTTTTGCGGCTTAAATTGTAGGGGCGTCAAAAGAATAATGGACTTGGAAAGTTCATTTACAAAAACGTTTGAGTATAGTGAACTGAATCAGGGTAATAAATTTTGATATTTAACTTATACAATACTGTGTATTTGGGAAAACGAATAATGTAAGCATTTGGTTCAATATTTTTTTTTTACTTTTCCCTCAATGTGACAATGACATTTTTTCAAACGAGAAAAAGCCTGTAATCGAATACTTGTCTGTCTAGAAGTTAACAAGGTCAACCTTTATATATTAACGTTTTTAAAAAGTACTTTTGAAGCTCAAAATGTCTATTGTGATTTATTTTAAATTTAAATTTTACAAGCCAGAATACAAGTAAACAGTAGTAGTTCTTCCCCTCACAATACTTTTCACAAAGAGCTTCTTTCTTTCTCGTGTGGTGGCCCACGGGCTTTACATGCCGTCGAGAAATATCTCTCAGGCATGCCGGTTTCCCCACGATGTTTTCCCTCACCATTTTTGAAGCAAGTGATAATTAATTAATACGCACATGAATCCGAAAAGTCAGAGGCACGCCTTGGGTTCGAACACGAGACCAAAAATTCAAAAATACAAATTCAATTATTTTATTTCACGTAAACCTACAAGGGCACTTATGAAACTTCAGAAGTTAGGTGCACGGTTCCAATTGGTCGCTTCCTATGGAGAAGAGCCGGCAAGAAACTCCACGGTTACTTTTTTAAAAATAAATGGTTTTGAGCTAAGACTTGGCAGTTCGACAGTCACACCTAGGCAGAGAACTAAAAGTAGGTTACACTTGTGAGTATTAAATCCGGGTCAGTCACAAAAACCTTAATGTCTCTAAACTGCAAACACTGGCTTAATTAAATAAAAGAACCGTCTATTTATTGATCCATTAAAATAAAGAAGTTTATAGCACTAAATGCTATCAAACAGTTTTTATTAACACTAAGCCACCAACTTATTTAATTAAATAAAAACAGTGTTCACAGCATATTTTTTGAGATAATAAAGATTTTTGTGACCGGCCCGATTTTCATTGCTCGAGAATATACAACTACTTTTGATGTTTTAATTATTTTAGCATTGAAATAGCCTCCACCAATGGCGATTATGCTTAAATGTGTGTCGAGCACTGCCTTGTCCGGCCCACTAACTCTTGCTGACTGGCTGTTACTGCGGCATGAGCTAGCTTCGTCATCAGCCACAGAACTGATAGTCATTGGGCAGACGTGTTCTTGAGTGGAGACCGCGAAACGGCAAACGTAGATTAGGTGGCCCTCAGGCTTGTTGGGGCGACAATCTTCACAGGGTAGCTTGTAGCAGCTGGATAGGAGTGGCCGAGAATTGAGTTAAGAGGCTGACAACAGCTAAAGCGCGGTAACTGTCGGACTGCACAGAAAAAGAAAAGAAGCGCGATGACACAACGCTTGATAATTTATTGTAAAATATGAAGCAATTATCTACTTACAAAATAAATTAATAGTTTAAAAAACACTAGAAAAATACGCTTTCATAAATGCACGTAAAAACAAAAAAGGCTTCATCATCAGTCTTTAAAACCTAATCGTGGTCTTTTCTAAGAAATCCAAAACAGCTATGATACGATTTTCCATCATGAAGTTCCAGTTCATATCTTCCGGCTCCATCATCAGATCAGTTCGACAGTGCCATATTATTGTACTGTCATCAGATCTACATACAGCTGCCAATTTTCATTACGCTACGACCCTTGGAAGATGGTTAAATTAGTTACCTTAGATTCCATTACATAGTTAGTTACATACAGGTCGAACTAATAAAAGCGTGTTAAAATCTATTGAGTGAACAAAAAAATTAAAACACTAATACGTTAATATGTTGCTTGTAGAATAATCTGACAATAAATTGAAATGATTTCATGTATAGTAATAACATGATTTTTAATCGTTAAAATAATTTTTTAGAGGTTTCATCGTGATTTTTTCCTATCGTAGCAAATTAGTTGTATTATATTTTTAACACACTATCTAACTAGCATAATATATCCTGAAGAATATCATATATTTTTCTGATTTTGTTTACTGTATACTTTTAGGCGTTTTAAAACTTACGTTTAGGTCCTGTAGTCCCCTTGAATGGCGTGCATGTATTCGAATCTAACAGTGGATAGCTGTCGGCTGCAGATGATGTTGAGAAGTCTCATTTTTAACCGACTTCCAAAAGGAGGAGGTTCTCAATTCGTCTGTATGTTTTTTTTTTTTTTTTGTATGTTCGTTACGCGATTACTCCGCCAATTATGAATAGATTTTGATGATTCTTTTTTGTTTGGTAGATCATACTTCAGAGGTGGTCCCATATAAATTTTATTAACTTTGCTTGGGTAGTTCTTGAGTTAGCTTCAATTATACGTATTTTTTCCCATTTAGTATGTAGATGATATGATAACTTCTTGTGACTGTTATTCACATAGCAGGTAGTGGTATTCGATGGTGTGTGGGGTAGGTACCACAACTAAAAAGTGAAAAATAAAAACTTTTTACAGAAAAAAAACAACCGACTTCAAAAAAAAACACTACAAAGTGAAAAATAACTTTAATTTCGGAAGTCGGTGACAAACGAAAATTCAAAACCAAAGACACCGACTTCCGAAATTAAAGTTATTTTTCACTTTGTAGTGTTTTTTTTTGAAGTCGGTTGTTTTTTTTTTTGTAAAAAGTTTTTATTTACGTTCAAATCTATTTAGCAACACCAAAAATAAAAGTATAAACTGACAACAATACACATACAGCTTCGCTTTTTTTCCAATTCAATTCTTTTTTACAAAACTAAAATACGAGATCTTTTCATCGGTTTCATCTGGAAAATTTGTTTTTTTTGTATCTTCGTCATAAATTCTACCGATTCATGGAATCACTATTATTAAATTTATTTAAATTTTCAACGCCTTTATAAAAATTAAATAACAGAATTTCATGGAAGTTGGTTGGTATCTTTGAACGCAAAAAATAATAATTCACCGTGCAAAAGTTTAATTAAAACCTATTATTAAATTTATTTAAATTTTCAACGCCTTTATAAAAATTAAATAACAGAATTTCATGGAAGTTGGTTGGTATCTTTGAACGCAAAAATAATAATTCACCGTGCAAAAGTTTAATTAAAACCTTCGCAAAATGTTTTATCTATTCTTCGAAAAAATCGAAAATTTTCATTGGATAAAGATCATTAGTAGGTATTTGCAAGTTAGCTAGCACAAATTCCTGCCATTGGAGTAGTTTAGAAGTTGTGGATTATATACATAAGTCAAAAGGATTAGAATTGAGTGAAAGATGGTTCTCACTTGAAAAAGGGTGACCACTGAGATGCTAACAGAGGTATGGAAGTAAAAGATATGCTACTCCGACCACAATAAATGGTAATAAGGACAGGAGGTTGATGTTGGATCATAGAAGTCAAAAGTATGAAAAGCATAGCTTATTCAGCCTATAATGTTCCCACTGCTGGGACACAGGCCTCCTCTCTTCAAGAGGAAGTGGGCTGTAATCTAGTGAGGGTTGGTAGATGTCACATTTCTTCAAATTTTTGGTTCTAGGACATGCCGGTTTCCTCACGCTGTTTTTCTTCACCGTTTTGAGAGCAGTTGTGATGAAATTATTTATACAAAGTAAAGCGCATGCTTGGGTTCCAACCCACGGTCTACAACTCGTCAGTCGGGGTCGTTACTGCTGGGCCACCACTACTTTCCAAAAAGCATAGCATTTTTCTTTATTCAAATAACCTAAAGCGACTGATTCGATCACTTTTAAATTTAGATTTATCGCCGAATGTTCTACAAAACAATTTGGTTAATTATTAAAATAAATCGATCTAATTGTATGGTGTAGAATCTAATGGCAATTTCCACTCATTACAGTCATATTAAGAAAGAGGCCCCATATGCGGTGATATTAATTATGCTAGCAACTCATTGCAAAGGCTGTGCCCACAGTCGCATTACGTAACTTGAAATCAATTGTCATATTGGCTCAACGCCGAGATACGACCGATATTGAAAGTAATTTATTATTGCGAAGCTTTTACGACGCACAGTAGACAATATCGCCCAGTACTTTTATTTTTCAATAAAAGGTCATAATATTATGGCCAAAGAGTTATCGAAAAGAATATGTTACCAATAACAAAAATATTTTCAATCAAGCATTATTTTATGAAAAAAATTGAGAATGGAAATACCTTTTTACGGACGTACTCATGTCTTATAATTTTTTATTTAAGCGGTACTCTGACCTTTTAGTCGATTGTCCAGTAAAAGAAAACTGTATTATTTACCATTTATTTTGCTGTCGAGTCGTTAGATGATAGGTATATTCGAGATCGTAATATCTTTATCACTGTGAAAATAATTTCCACTAAATTAAAACATCACGAAGGTTGAAAATATTTAACAGTCACAGCGACAAATAGGCCTTGTTTTATATGACAATTACGAGGTCGACTATACCTATTATTAGTTAGTGAAATGTTACTGTTGATAATGTCAAGAAAATAGAGTAAGGTAATAATTTATTTAGGACTTATTTAGACATTTTCCGAACCGGTATTGAGTCTATGAATAAATAAAATAGGAAAGCCTTCCGGTTTTACAAAATAACAAAGTGTTTTTAAAAGGTCAACTCAAAAATACATTTAACCGTTTTGAAGAGTTACAACTAGGAACTCATTCAGAAACTCACCTCTTCTTCCAATGGGGGTAGGCAGAAACTATAGAACGCCACCAGCTATGATTCTCACATACTCCTCATATCTGATCATACACGCACGCCGGTTGCGAGTACTACGCACCTGACCTTTCTTGAAGAACATCAGCAATAAGGCGGTGGCGTTTCCACTCACATCTGCGACTGCAACTGGGAACTCCAATATCATCAATCATACATCATAGGTATCAAATCGATTCCAATCTCAAAAAATCTCGATTGACATAACATCGATATCGAAGATACGGTATCCGTATCTCACCGATATCAAACTCAGCAAACCCGGGCATGTTTTGAAGGGCCATTTCCCCTGGCCCCCGGCCCCAGGACCTTATTGGGCCTAAATAAAAAAAGGACCGAAGGGAATACGTTCCCTTTGCCATGGAATTTAATATAACATGGGTTTTATATGGGCCTACTTATTTAAGAGTGGAATTTCATAGTTATTAAGTATCTAACGGCAATGGTAAGACATGTTATTTATTATGTTTTTGTGGAGTCATTCGAAAGGAATTTGGAGTGAAGGCGTATTTATTTAGTTTTATCATTTTCCCGGGTAAACTATGTGTAATATTAAACTGTCAGTCAAAAGGGTCATTTTTATGAATACAAAAATGTGTACTAAATATATATTAGCAAGGAATTATAATTGGATGTATAACTGGCTATAATACATAGTAAAATGCATTTTATTAGGATTCGCGTGCGTGCGTTTAAATTTTTATACGACCAGGTTACCGCCAGATATTAATCAATTACTTAAATGGAAATATTATGTTTAATTATTTTTTTAAACGTAAATGATAATGTATTTGCATGAGTTCTTTGGGAAAAATAATGTTTCTATATAATTTATTTGCCTTTTAATACTATTGTAGGTATATCCGACATGGGTAGACTATTAAGCCTAAAAATGTTACCTAAGTTTAAAATAAGAACTGATGTAAATGCAATAAATAAAATATAAAATTTTCTTTATCTTTAATTCAAATCTGATTAGCACTAATTGAGTTACATCCAAAGAAACCAATCCAATGACCTTATTTTACATTTTTGTTTTAGTATAGGTAGGTACATAAATAAATACTTTCTAGTTTCTACTATTATGTAAGCAATATTAGCAGCTAAATTTATTTTAAATCATTTACAAACGTATTTTATTGGTTCATTTGTCGGAAACGTCGGATAAATCTCACAAATCCACGCCAATATTTCCATAGTTAACAAGTCCAATTAAAAAAAATATATGAAAATAAAATATTCCCGATTCAATCGTCAACATTTTCACAATTCAATGCTGCCAACATAAAAAAATACATTGATCATTCCCCTGTCACTTCAATTTACATACAGGGGAACTGCTATCCATTACAGTGTCGCGTATGTCTATTTACTTTGTTGGTGCTTTATATAAAATTTTACCTTCATCAATGAAAAATGTTTATTTTTTTGTGATGACAAATCTTCTCTCGTTTTTACGCTGTTGACTGGAAACCCGAAGGTTTTTATTTTAGAATTCATTATTAAGATACTTATACATGGCGGAAACGACGATAAATTAAACTGCATTTATGTCTAATAACGTTCTTAGTCCGCACATGAAAATTCAATCATATATATCGAATAGTTTAGATACTATATATACTCGTAGCTAATTTGCTGATCGGCAAAATCCACAGTCGGCCCTCACATCATATCAAAACCAAGACAGTCAATAGTGACGTGAGGCCAGTTTCGTAAACATGTGTGCACTTAATGCGGTGTAGTTTGATTGTAAATGTGTGCGTGTTAGCGTATATGCACAAAGCGGAGGTGTAGTTTTGGCATGCTCCACTGTATTTTTTGCAGCGCTATGTCTTAGTTTTTTATTTGGTCTGAGAGTCGGCCCATCAATAATGTTTAGTTCGTTTGAAAAAAACACTTTTTTAATTTCGATGGTAGGATTTATTTGATAGTTACAAAATACCTCTATGCATTAGTATTGCCAGTGTTTTTATTTATTGTTGTATTGTAGTCTCCACATAGTATAACAAATATAGCTATAACTTCAATTTACTTTTGAGGAAAAATTACTATGATCAAACTCTAAAACTCAAACTCAAAGCATTTATTTCAAAACCATTCACAGGCAGTTTTGAATTGTCAAAGAATCGGTCAGTTAGTCAGAAAGTTGAAGCTATTCGCCCCTTCCAAAACGTAGATCTCTATGGAAAAGAACGGGCCAGGAACTCCAAGGACACTCTTTTAAATGTAGATATTACAAAACCCTGAGTACATTATTCTTGTTGCTTCTAGTTGTGAGACCAATGTACAAAAAATAATCAAAGCAATTGAAAATGTAAGATTAAAAATATTCTTTTCATTATCTTCTAATAATAATAATGATCTTCTCTTTATTTTGTTGGTATATTAGCATGTGCTAGCTGACATTTAGCAAATAATTTTAATTGAATGTTTTGTGTTGCGCAATGTAAATTATTTTGTATAAGTACTATTCTATAGAATCAAGTTTTTCTAACTAAACAGACAGCTGTGCTGCTGGAGAGTTTGTTGCGTCACTTCTTCTTCCCAGCTAAAGCACTAGGAAGTGGTGAAGGACGGGCGTTTTTGGGGGACTGTCTTATGTAAATTTGACGTTCAAAAAGTGCTGATTCTCAGCCTAGTTTGAATAAATGATATTTGATTTTTTTTTTGAATTTTTCATCCGGTAAGTACTTACAAATGTTTACGATACAATTTATTTAGGTGTTAATTTTAAAACAATGTGGGAATGTTAAGTTTTCTTCAACATACTTATGTTGAAGAGAAACAGTAGTGTGACCATTCTTAGGTAAGAAATTAGGGAACATAATAATATTATGACATTGAATAAGACAGGTTAGATAATTTTATTAAACCACTGCCAAAATTTCAAACACTACCTGGCTTAGAAAATGATTCCATTAAAACCTTACCAGGCTACCAGAAGCCTACAGAAATTATGCCATTGATTATTCAGTTATAATATTCATTATATTAAAGGAAGTTACGCCTATCCCCTGGGCTGGCAGACGTGCTCAATCAAACGTTGCCGTACTCAAATGACAGTTTGATGTGAAAACTTGAATTTGAATCGGGGAGAATCTTGCGTTACAATACCATTACGAAATTTCAAGATTATTATTATTGGGGTGTGAAAATTGATACATAATTTTGCTGGAATTCGTACCATATTTCGTGATATTTGATAAATGGGAATATTATTTTGAAATGAGGTATTTTTTGCGTGAATGATTCACAAAATTATATTATAATTTGCTGCCTGATACAGAAGCTGCGGTTCAATAATAAATGATATTTATTTTTGTAAATTGGTTTTACCAAAGACTTATATACGTCAAAATCATTTTTAAAGCTAGATGAGGTCGATGTTTCCTATCCAACTACTATGAGAAGAAACACCGACACAAACTCAGAGGTCACAGTCTCTTTAAAAGTCCTGACATTATTTTGGCCAGGCCATGTGAGGATCATGCAGATAATGATCTTTTGAGAAAAGAACCACACTGATTTGAGTTGACCTGCCCAGTACACATTTATGAATAATCGTGTCACTCAACACAACTTAAGAAGTTCAACGACTCGACGAACAATACCAAAGAAATTACATAAATAGAGACAGACAATAAATCAACCGATTAACTTTACACTGCAACATAATACTCTTCTTCGACTTTCAGTACCTTTATATATTATCTAAATAAAATACAGTAAAGAATAAAGATACATGCTTCATTTTTCAACATGGTGGTCGATCTCGAACAATGGAGCTTGCGGTAGGCGCTAGAACAATAGCCGCGTCTCTCTGATATACATGTCAAATATACAGCAGACGTGTTTGTGTATAAGCGTCTTGGAGTGTAAACTGTCGTAAAATGACGTATATTCCCGTTGATTTAAGAAATACTGTAATAGGTATTGTGTCGTGTGTATTGTGTTTTATCTATTGTCGTGTTTCTTTTTCAAATTATGACGGAATCCTATTACAAGCACCCTGTAAGCTGTTATTAGTTACCAATGGATTTTGAGAACCATTCAACTCAATCTGTTGACAAAACGACGGTGAAAATTTCATACGTCGTGATGGGACATTGTATTCCCTGTCCCTTACGACATTTTAAATTTCCACCGTCTAAAATTAAAATGTTTACTTACATTATTATTTTCATTGGATTCGATGAATTAATTGTTGTTTTTAGGTCAACTAATCGCAATTCAGGTAACGTATAATTCGGTATCAGCTTTACATAATTTCACTTTTAAAAGCTAAACTAACTGAGGCCTAGATGGCAGAAAGTTTCTTAGTAAAAATGAGTTTAGTTAAACTTTTACGTTTTAAATACTTAATTTTTTACAAGTGCCCGTAAAAAGTAAGTTCATGTTAAGTAATCTCTTTTAAGTACATTAGACGTAAAATTGTTTTTCTTTCCAATACATAATGGTTTAGCAAGAACGCGCGAAGTAAAATCGTGACGTAAAATCTAACGATTTTTGAATAAAAAATATAACTGTCCTATAGCATTTTGTTTTAAATTTCTACGGCAAGCACAGTAAGTATCAGAGGGGATGTGATGTGACAGTCAGTCACAAAATTAAGTAAATATTATGCGCGAAACTAGTATTTTCGATTTAAAAATATAACTGTCCTAAAGCATTTTGTTTTAAATTTCTACGGCAAGCATAGTAAGTTTCAGAGGGGATGTCATGTGACAGTCAGTCACAAAACTAGTAAATATTGTGCGCGAAACGAGTATTTTAGAAGATACCTACGTTTTCCCCAAGCGTTCTAGTGAGGCCCACAGTGTTCAAACTTTACTTATTATATTATTACTCATACATTTTAAGCGGGATCGTCTCAAGAGCCCATAACATCTAGTTTTTAGATGAATTTATTTTAACTACTTCCAAAGTAGACTGTTAGAATATTATAAAATGGGCGTCTTTTGTCCAAAAAATATATAGCAAAGTATCTTTTAAAGTTATTTTATTCCTCTAATTGGTCGTTGACGTAGATTCGTAAACGAAACGAAGTTATGTGAATAACTGGGAATTTTCCTTAGATTATTAGGTCAGCTTGTTAAATTCCCCTGGTATTACTAAAGAATATTTTAGTAACAACAATGGTTATATCTAGGACAATGACTAGATTAGGTTCATATTAATTAATGTGTAACACTTAGTAGAAACCCGTTAAGCTTAATGTCTTTTTACAAAACAAGGTTCTTCTTTTGATATGCTTTAAACCATTGAGCCAGTTTATGGCATAAGAAAATAACTGTGATTGAAATATAGTTCTACTTGCTGCATCCCGCGGGTTCCACCCACATAAGTCTCGATCCCGGAGGATATAGGGATAAAAAGTATTCTGTCCTAACCCAGGTCATGGTCTTTCCATGTGCCAAACATCCAAATTTTTTTAGCCGTTTTAGCGTCAAAGCGTAACAAACAAACAAACTCATTTTCGCCTAGTTAGGATTAGGATATGCAAAACTGACAATTTCCAGTCCAGTGGTCAAAAAAATAAATAATTCAAAGGTCATTTATTCAAACTGGGCTGAGAATCAGCACTTTTCGATCGTCAAAATTACATATGACAGTCCCCCAAAACACCCACCCTTCACCACTTCCTAATGCTTTAGCTGGGAAGAAGAAGTGGGGAGCAACAAACTCCCCAGCAGCACATCTGTCTGTTCAGATAGAAAAAAAATATTCTAAACAATAGTACCTATGCAAAATAGTTTACAGTCAGTTTTGTATTAAGAATTTTACTGTAGTAAGAATAAAGTTCAAGATTAAAAAATGTTTTAAACAGTATAATCTGAAGATTATAAACCTACATGAACTGTGCGAGATTTAAACCGACAATAAGATAATTTATGAAACTCTCAAATATCTGACACAACAAATAATCTCTAGATAAAAACAGCATAAAACGGTACATCCAACCTCAGCATTTCGCGTGTACGTCTCCTATTGCGTTTGCGATACTCGCTCCCCCTCACATCCTCCCCACAAGAGGTCTGAGCCGGAATTGCGGTAAAGTGCGTGAAAGAACAATTATCTGGGTATCTGGGTAGCCTCTGTGGCATCCCACATGCTCCACTAATACATGTCTGTCGGATTGGATTTTTCCGGGTTCCTAGAATGAATAAATAAAGGGTTTGTTGAAAATTGAGCCCGGGATAAGAGTGCTTTAAGGGTAGGTAGTAACTTTATCAGTAAAATACATGATTTTGCAGTTTTATTTACGTTTTTGAATATTTTTAAATTTCGAACGAACACAAAAATGTTTGACCTACCTAAATGAAAACGAAAAAAAAAAGGAAACATGCTTTTGAACATCGATTTTGGAAGTAGTCCACTTAGAGCACCCGTCCGAATAGCACCTGCGACTCAGCAGCCTACTGCTGGGATGTATTTGTTTTACAGGACGTTATTAAATGAAAAATACCGATAAAACAAATTTTGTATGTACGTAAGTATATGTAAACATTCTAGTGATTATTAATCTTTGTCCACTTTTAAAATTTTGGTTAAAAAACACTTTCTCTCTCCTTAAACATCGTCATTACATAGAGTTTCTTGCTCTTGTTTATGTATATCTGTTATCTAATACATATATGTAGGGGGTTGTGATAGACCGAAATAAAATCTTCTTAACTTGAATTACTTCTTTAATTATTTTAAAACTTATTATAATCGTCTTTACGTCTTAACATCTTATAGCTCGCTCGCCATCTTTCTTCCTCCTCCCTCTCTCTCCCACACATACTCTCTCATTCGTTCATCGCTGCATTCATGTTCTCTTTGCTTATTTCTTAAATTTATAATGCGTTCCTAATTAACATCCTACAACTCGGCCATTCTGCTTTCAGTCTGCCCTCAGACTGACTCTAGTACAATAAAATAATCTAAGCTGAATAAGGTTTAACAGACTAATAATCTTACACTAACATTAAGTTTCTTTAACAATCTATAAAATTACAACTGATGTTTCTGAATAAACAAAATCTAAACATTGTATCACTCCTCACTTACTTAATTATGATAGTTATAATACACTCACACAACTTTTCATTCCTTTAACAATGCACCAATACCTAAGTATTATCTAGGTACAGTCTTACTTACTACTTAAATGTTAAGTACATTTTGTTACACAGAATTATTACTATCATGGTTAGTTACAAGGTAGGTATTTTATTTCTTTATTTATCAAATTACAGAAGATTAAGTTATACTAACTAAGCAAATACTAAACTCTTTAACTTTATACAGAACTACAGACATTATGCAGTTTATTTGTACTCAATTACATCTTACAATGAGATAAAATGAATGATACCCTTTAATTAGTTTCCTAGTTATGGTACAACCAGTCAACATTACTCACTTTATTAAATAAAATAGAATGGTAAGTTAGCTGCGTTCAACGGTAAGTATGAAATCTTAATTATAATTTTCCTATTTAAAAATAAAGATAAACTGAAATGTTAACAAAGACATCATTGAATTAAGGCCATCTTTTCATATAATCTACTCCTGTAGTGGTGTGTTTAGGTCCCTCTTTACTGTTATCTAATTTTCTAACTTCATACCTGTCTTTTCCTAAGTCTTTTACTACTTTATAAGGTCCAAAGAATTTTTGCTTTAACTTTAATGCATTTCCGAATTGAGTTCTTTGTATAGCTATGATATCCCCTATTTTATATTTCTGTCCTTCCTTCCTCTTACTATTAAAGCTTCTTCTGTTTTCTTCTTGAATTTTTAATATTTGAGCTTTTGCTTCTTTTCTTAATTCATCTCTTTTGTCTATGAATTCTCTTCTATTTTGTTCTTCTAAGAATTCTAAAATCCTCATGTCTTCTTTAAGCCTAATTTTAGTCCCTGTTAATAATTCAAAAGGTGATGTTTGGATGGTTCTTTGATATGAACTATTTATTACCCTCTGAACTTTACTTACATATTTGTACCACAGTGCAGGTTCTTCAATGCACATTTTGGCCAATACAGAGATAATGATTTGATTCATTCTTTCGGCTTGACCATTTCCACGAGGTATTCCTGTTGCTATTGTAATATGCTCTACTTCCTCTTCCTGGCAATAATCTTCAAACTCTTTTCCTGTGAATGCTGTTCCTCTATCCGTAACTATGCGTCTTGGGTTTCCATAATCCTTTTGATGTAATTTTAATTTATCAACAGTTTCCTTTGCTGTAACAGTTTTAACCGGGTATATCCAAACAAACTTTGTGTATCCATCTATGACAGTTAAAATGTAGTTGTACATTTTTTTTGTAGCATCCAAAGGTCCTAAATGATCAATATGAAGTGTATCAAATGGCACTTCTCCTTTTGGTATCGGGTTTAAAAATCCTTCTTTCTTTCCTGTCTTCCTGCTAGCTAGTAGACAGGGCACACATGCAGAAATTACTTTTTCAATTTTATTATCTAATTTGGAAATGTAATAATCTTGTTCTAAAATGTCTCTAATTTTCTTTTTCCCAAAATGTCCAATACCGTGAGCTCTTCTAATAATCTCAATATCCATTAACTCAGGAACAACCAACTTCTTATCTTCCCCTTTATAAATAACATCGTTTTCAAGCACATAGTCTTCATACTCATTGTCCTTGAGAACCTCTTTTATTGCCTTCAAGCCTTCGTCTTCTTCTTGAGCCTTTTGTATACGAAAATGGAGTTCACTTTGAATAACGCATATATTCCGACTTAAAGCATCGACATGTTGCATCTTCTCACCTGGTCTGTGCACAATATTATAGTTAAAATCTTGCAGGTACATGATCCATCGGGCTACTGGTAAATGGAAAAATCCATTTTTTAAATCTAAAGTGCTGAACACCTTAGCTGTACACAATTTATCTATGTGATCATTGATTACTGGCAAGGGATATTCATCCTTCACCATCTTCTGATTTATCTTTCTGTAATCCACACAGATTCGCACACTTCCATCTTTCTTCTTCACCAAAACAAGGGGACTGGCATATTCTGAATAGCTAGGACGTATGATGCCGTTAGCCAACCAATCTCCTATTTGCTGTTTCACAATCTCTTCTTCTTGCAAAGCTAGACGTCGTGGACGCTGTGCTATTGGTATGTCATCTTTTAATATTATTTTCAATTTAATTGGAGCTTCTTTCATCTTTAACGGTTTGTACTTATCTATTATACTTTGAACTTGAATTGGTATTTCACTTTCATCTATGTAACTGGAAATTAAACACTGTAAATACGAACTATCATAACACTGAGGCCTTATCTCAATGATACCTTTGTTAATCATAGTGATAGTATTAACTAGAAAAGTTTGCCCAAGAATAACTGCATACGGAATGACACCTTTGGGCACTACATGGAAACAAACCTCATAAGAATGATGATCTATTATCAAATTAATGTTGAACTTACCCATTGAATACACCTTACTCGAACCAAGGCCGGTTAACAACATTGTTTCGGATTCACACTTGACTGACAACATCGTAAGATATTAGATTGAGATCGCTACCCGTATCTATTAAACAATTCACTGTGATACCGCTTATAATAACACTTTTAACCGATTTATTTACTGCATTATTATTGTTTATATTAAGTACACCTTGACATTGACAACAATTATGACACTGATGGATTATTTTCCCGTTTGACATTAGCGTGCTTTCTTGTTCACTCTCCGTCTTGTCATCAGGGGATTGAAAGTGAGTGAACATCGAACGTGCCATCGAGTTAGCTCCGCCTCCGCTGCTTCCGCCATCGCCTCGCGTATTGCCGACATTCCGACTTGTCGATGGTTCATCTTTCCCTTTTCCGCTTTCGCCACTATTACCAACCTGACATGCGGTACCAATATGGCCGTATTTGTTGCAGTTGAAGCACTTTGTACCTTTTATGCATGCATTCGCTAAATGACCTCTTTCCCCGCACTTGAAACAACGATGAACCTTGTCACTGGCGATTTCCTTGGTGTTAGTATCGCCCGTTTTAGCTTGCTTTGCGGATTCGCGACACTCACGCTGCTGCTTGCCTGTACCTCTTAAATTTCCTCGTTGTTTCAACATCTTCTGCTTCATATCTTCGTACTGTGCCAACTTTTCCTTGAGAACCGCATACGTCGAAATCCCATACAGACCAATTTTGTTCTGCTCGTAATCGACGATCCCGTCTATTATATATTGTATTGAAACGTAATCAGCGAACTTTGCCCTTTTTCCGAGCTCTTTCATGGTGAGCATATATTGGTAGTAGCTCTCATTGTTACGCTTTTTACGGGCCGCCATGATTTCATGCATTTGCTTGGTATTCACCGAATCTGGGAATTCTTTTAACAGCGCATTCCTCAATTCTTCATACGATCTGAATGGTTTTTCCGTACGTAACCATAACTCAGCGGTTCCGGTAAGCGATCTTCTGGCTATGATAAGTTTTTGTTGAGCCGTCCAACCAAAAATTTCGGCATTATCTTCGATATCTTGTGACCACTTTGAAGACGAGTAGGTCATGTCTTCACCATTGAATTTAATTATGGTGTCCATCATACCATATTGCAAGGGTTGAATGTCTTTTTCCATGATGTCTTCGTAAAAATACAACTTTATTGCACCGGCGGCGGCACGCGGTTTTTCGTAATGGCCGTGGCTGTTGTACCGGTGTATTTTCTTCTTGAACTTTTTTCGTTAGTACGTCTTTATTATCACGGTCTATCCCGGACGAGGCTGTAGGGGGTTGTGATAGACCGAAATAAAATCTTCTTAACTTGAATTACTTCTTTAATTATTTTAAAACTTATTATAATCGTCTTTACGTCTTAACATCTTATAGCTCGCTCGCCATCTTTCTTCCTCCTCCCTCTCTCTCCCACACATACTCTCTCATTCGTTCATCGCTGCATTCATGTTCTCCTTGCTTATTTCTTAAATTTATAATGCGTTCCTAATTAACATCCTACATATATATTATATTTATATAGGTAATTATATGTTTTATGTATCTGTGTGTCTGTTGTATATGTAAATTGTACATCACTGACTACCTGCAGTATTGTCTCTCCTTTTTCATTTAAATCCATCCAAAGGTTGTCTGTAAAAGATCGCTTTTAGCGATAAGACCGCCCATTGTGTCACCCAATTTAAAATTTCTATGTTAAGTCTGTAATTTTTATGGTGCACATAATAAAGAATATTCTATCTATCTATCTATCTATCTGAGTCACAGGTGCTATTTGGACGGGTGCTATAAGTGGACTACTTCCGATTTTGGAATGATTGAAAATTATTTTTATCTCTTTGACCTACGTGGATTAAACATTTCCCAGATTGAAGTAAAATCGATGATGGCATTATCCTCTAATATACATTTGAGTTTGGATTAAGTAGTTAAAGTACATAGTGGAAATGAAGGACTGATTTACATGTCGGAGACGGGTATGTGACTTTCGTTATTATCAGCGATATTTTTAACTACTGTGGGCGTAGTGTGGGTAGTGTTGGTTAATGTGCAATAGAAAAACAGTTTGCAGTTCAGATCACATTATAATTTACTATCAAATAAATCACACTAGCTAAATAAAAGACACACTGGGTGCGACGGCGTTTATTAAAATCACCAATTAACAAAATGATCACAAATTACAACTAAAACAATAACTGAGCATCACGAATCGAGAACAGTTCCGCGACGTCTTGACTCCAATGCGACCAGAGGCTGAATGACCTCCTCGCTGTGGCCTTAAAACATCACGACTCTGTAGAAGCGCGCCTTTTTTGGTGTAGGTAGATCACTCTTGATGTCGCCAGTGGCACGCTTGCGATTCGTTTCGTGTCCGTACTAATGACCGGATCCGACATACATAAAGTGAATTCAAATCAGTTCTGAATCCTTTCTGGCCTTTATTTTTTTTTCAACACACGTATTAAACATGGAGGTTAAATCATCATCAACTGCCTAGCCTTTTCCCAACTATGTTGGGGTCGGCTTCCAGTCTAACCGGATGCAGCTGAATATCAGTATTTTACATGGAGCGACTGCCTATCTGACCTCCACAACCTAGTTACTATGTAACATAATACCTCTCAGTAAGACTGGTTGTTTTGGGCTTCTAACTACCCGTAACGACTGTCAAAGTTCTACAAATGACAGCCGGGACCAACGGCTTAACGTGCTTTCCGAGGCACGGAGGGGTCTTGGTATGTAAAGATGGTCACCCATCTACGGACAAACCGCGGCAAGCGTAGCTTAACCTGATCGATGGACCCGTGCGGCTGTTATTATATAGCCCCTCTTCCATAGAGATTAAATCTAAATAAACATAGGTACATTTTCCTATAATCATTTGAACCGCGCCATCACAAAAATAAACAAACAGGAGCAAGAGTTTATGTAGAAAAATCACAAAATAAATTGACAAATATTATTATACAACATAGAGATAATTATTTACACTTTTCTAATAAAAAGTGGAAGGAGCGAGCGGATTTTGTGCGCTGATAAGTACACAGGGGAACGACACACACGCCAGGGGAATGATAGAAGGAAGGGGAATGGACTCGTAACATAAAATTTGTTTGTTGTGATCATTAATGGGGAAATGTAAAGCAGTATAATAAATTCAAGGTGGTGAGAAGTTCAAAGAGATGTAAAGATTTCGTATGAGGTTACATTTATTACGGTTTTACTGATGAGAAATTTAATACAGTAACGACTTTACTTTCTTCAGATTGCGAGGCCTTTGATTATCAACGTAAATTATGATTATTTTCTGTAACTCAACGCTAAATAACTTCCTACCGAATGATTAAATAAACACTGCATCTATTTTTAGGAGAATCTGCTGCCTGATTAAAGCCTAAGAATTAAAGGAGAACAACATCCAGGAAACCAATTTCCTACAAAATGAACAATGTATCTACATTAGGAACTTAATGACCACGTATACATCGACGAGTAGAATGGTTTTAATTTACTCACAGCTTGATAAATTCTCGTAGACGTCGCACGACCGCACGTGTACAAAGTAATAAAAGTCCTGGGGAATGAGTCGTAATGGCGCAGTCTTTTTTGCTTGATAGTGACCCGTATATTACCTTCTAGCGATTTTATGTGATGAGAAAAGTGTCAAGGGATTTCGATACTAAGTTTGTAGGAATAGGTAATACGGGCTGGTATCCGCAACTCCTCGACAAAGCACGTATTTTGCGTACTCAAACTCAAACTCAAACTCAAAGCATTTATTTCAATTAAACCATTTACAGGCACTTTTGAATTGTCAAGGAATCGGTCAGTCAGAAATAGGTATGAAGCTAGTTGCCCATTCCAAAGCGTAGTAGGTACCTATGGAGAAGAACGGGCAAGAAACTCCACGGACACTCTTTTAAATAAAAAATTGTTACAAAATATTGGTTACATCATTCATGTTGAAATTATACATGTGAGAACAATGTAGAAAGACGTGCACGTTAGAAGCGTCCGTAATAAAAAGATAAAACAAAGAACAATTCAAAAAATAAAAATAAAAATAAGCCCTGGCAGCTAAGAGATGACCAGTCCCAACTGACGGCGCCCGTTCACGAACATGACGCATGGATTAGCACCATTCAGCTCAACCATTTTGAAGGGAGCTAAATGATCCAACACACGCGCCACCATCAGCGAAACATTTGAGTGAGCATGACATACTCACAGCCGCCAGGGCAGATTCAAGTCAATGCAAGACATATTACCCGGTAAATGGTAACTCTTTAGTACATAGTACTCACACCTGTGCTATGCAATTATATAATACAATGGAGATTGAGTTTATACAATGCAAAGATAGTCTTACAATCTTCAGCAGCTCCAACAGTATTTGCAAATGTTAATCAATTAGTTGTGGAGCAGGACCAGCATTGAGCCAAGCATTTTTATCAGCGATGTAATCCCCCAACGTATAATATGCCTGCCTGCATAGTGTGCGTTTTATACAAGATTTGAATTTCGTCTCATTCCATTGAAGTATGTGGGGAGGAATTTTATTGTAACATTTTAAACAGTATCCCATAAAAGATGAATCTACTTTAGCCAGTCTGAAACCTGGTTGAACTAATAGGTCCCTATTTCTTGTACTATAATTATGTCTATCACCTCTTTTGCTAAAAAGATGTAAATTCTTTCTTACGTACATGATGTTTTCATAGATATATTGACAAGGTACCGTCATGATGTTAATATCCTTAAACAGTTTCCTTAGAGAATCGCGCCTGCGGAGATAATATATGGCTCTGATCGCTCTTTTCTGCAGAATAAAAATAGACTCGATGTCTGCAGCCCGTCCCCACAGTAAAATACCGTAAGACATGATACTATGAAAGTAGCTAAAATAGACTAGCCTCGCGGTATCTACATCAGTAAATTGACGGATTTTTCTGACAGCATATGCTGCTGAACTTAGCCGTCCTGCAAGAGATGTTAAATGAGGACCCCATTGCAGCCTTGAGTCGAGCGTGATCCCTAGAAAAACAGTTTTGTCGACAAATTCTAGTTTCTCTTGATTCAATACTATCTCACAATCACTACTTTTGACATTTGGTAAAGAAAATTTTATGCACTTAGTTTTTTTTCCATTTAATACTAAATTATTAGCAGTGAACCAATTTTGGACCTGCAGTAGGGCGTTATTTACGTCGTTAAAATTTGTAGCACGTCTATCTACCTTAAAAATTAAAGAAGTATCGTCAGCAAATAACACCATTTGTGGTTGATTTTTTAATAAATGGAGTAGATCATTTATATACACTAAGAAGAGGAATGGACCCAATATCGAGCCTTGTGGCACACCTATTTTTACTTTTAAACCTAGTGAATTGATACCGTTTATTTGAACTTGCTGTTGTCTATCATTTAAATAAGATTTTACTAAATTGAGTGCAAGTTTTCCAAGTCCGTAATGCTTAAGTTTCAAGAGTAAGGTTTCGTGATCGACGCAATCAAATGCTTTGGAGAGGTCACAAAAGATCCCTATGGCGTCTTGAGCCTCTTCCCACGCGTTAAAAATGTGTCTTAATAGGGTTACACCGGCGTCGGTCGTACAACGTCCTTTGGTGAATCCATACTGTTGATCGTGAAGGATTTTATTTGTGTTAAAATGATTGAGCATTTGATTAAGCATTACCTTTTCAAACACCTTGCTGAATACCGGCAACACGGATACGGGTCTATAATTATTGGTGTCTTTACTGTCCCCGGATTTGAAAAGTGGTATTACCTTACTGTATTTCATTAAATCCGGGAAGACTCCTTGATCCACACACAAATTAAATATTAAAGCTAAGTAAGGCGCTATGGTCTCAATTATGGAGGTACAGACTTTAATGGACATCCCCCAAAGATCTTCGGTCAATTTGATCTTGATTTGTTTAAAAGCTTTTATTACTGTTATGGGGTTAATATGCTTAAAGTTAAATTCAATCGGGCATGCTGAAACGTTGGCCCTTACTAAATCAAAAGAGAGCGAGGGCGAGGAATTTAAGGTTTCAGTAGTTTTAAGTGGGATACTGGTAAAGAAATTTACAAATTCTTGAGCAACTTCTTTGCTATTGCAAATGAGACCACCACATGACTTCTTCAGTGTATAATCAGAATTATGCTTTTTGTTTCTGTTCGTTTCATTATTGATAATTTTATATAGTACGGGTGGGAAAATCGGTTATTCGATCCACCCCAGCTCCTCAAAGAAGGCCAGCAACACCTTGGTGTCACTGACAATCTCACGTAGGGGACCTGGATTACCGAAGTACTTTGTCCTGTATGTGGCGACCACCGGGCAGTTTAACAGCACATGGGCTGCTGTCTCGTCGTCATCCATGCAGGCTTTGCACAGCGGACTGTCTGTGACTCCTATGACATAGAGGTGTGTATTAAATGACCCATGGCCAGTTACAGCTGTTGTAACTGTACGCAGCTGCTATTTCGTTAATCGGAGAACCTGTTTCGGATCAATTATAGGGAGTGCCTCCTTGGGCTACCTGCACTCACCGTGGTCCAACCATAGTTTGTGATATTGGTCCCTGGTTCGTTTCCTTACCAGAGTGCGTAGGTACCCGAAGAAGAGTGGCGCGATGGGTTCAGGCCCCACTGGTGCCATGCTCGACCCCCTTCTGGCAAGTTCGTCAGCTGCCTCGTTGCCCCGCGAGCCGTTGTGTCCTTTGATCCATTGAATGGTTATACAGTATGTTAACTAACGAAAGGCGTTCCCGTTAACCCGCAATAGTATAGCATCCATACATGCTAAAAAAAATATTACCATTCAAAAACAAAATTCTTTTTTTATTTTTTATAATAAAATATTCACAAAAAATATTAAATTGATACTTAAAAGAAACACTCTGTACACGCGTACATGTCATTCAAAAGTGTAAGAACGGCAATGTCGCAAATTACCTACTTATGAATGACGGGCCACGTGCGCTGTGCGGCGATCTATTTGATTGATGCACCTAGCCCCGCCCCCTGCCCCCCGAATGTCCATCTAATTTTATTCGGAAGTAATCTCGCGCGCTGGCCGGATGTGCATTTATTTTCGCAATGCAACATGAAATGTGTTCTTTCGTCATTCGTGTATGAAAAATGCCGCGTTATCAGTACAGTGCTCAGGAGTATGTTTTCATAGTGCTCATTTATGCTGAGTGTAATTATGATGGTGCATGTGCTCTGAGGAGGTATGCTGAGAGGTACCCCAATGCAAATCAACCGCGGAATTCCCTGAGTGCCCTGGTGCGTCTCCGTAACAATGAACCAGTAGTGCCGCGTGGTTCTGGTAGCCCCCGACCCGTGATCTCTGTGCGGCAGGAAGAAAACGTGCTAAGACATTTTAAGGAGGAGCTCGGTTCAAGCACTAGAAGGGCCGACCGCCTGTTGAATTGAACACTAGTCACGTCAGAAAAACAAACAGCATCCGTACTCACTTCAAAAAGTGCAAGCGCTGCTTGGTCCAGCTGATTTCGCGCGCCGGTTAACATAGGTATTGCCAGCGGGCACTGCAGTGAAGCGCGGAGGACACCCACTTCATCGAAAACGTCATTTGGTCAGAAGAAAAGCCTATTTACGCGCATGTGGAATCGGCGTGTATGCCATCATCACATACGCGAGGACCCGCTTTTATTGCGACGAGTGCACCAAAATAACAGTAGAGAGAGGAGGTCACCATATTGCAGTTCAAAATCTAGGTAAGTTTTTAAACATCATAATACCTAAAAGACAAAAGTCACAAAATAAATAAGTTCAGAAGGCTCACTCTTTGTTTAAATTGCTTTTACACTCGCTCAGGGAGTACCCCGTTCAACGAGCGTGTTACTACTGTGTTGTTACTATTGCAATGAATAAACGCAAGTACTACTTATTACGAATGCAACTGCATAAAGTTATTTTTTTAATTTCTGTGATATTGCAGTAAACATTCACTTACTAACGTGCAATACCATCATTATGATTTAAAAGCTAGCCTAAACTGTGATTTAAATAATTAAATGAAAATTTCTCTAAACTTAACCGCCCACTATTTATTAGCGTAGGTACGTTATTTTTTAGATAGGTACAATTTATTTTATCTTATTAACACTGTAAGTCTGTACCACCGTGTCTTGTGTACTAGTTCCGTGAGTAGACCTTCTGTACTCGTATCTGTTTATTTTGTGGCCGCGAGCTCGCGGCGACGCAGATGACGACGACGTAGCGGCGGTGCAGAATAATTCTCTGTAGGTACTCTGTATTTTGATATTATTGAAACGTGGCTTAGATAGGTACATGAATTTATGTTTTTACTATGTTTGCGAATAGGTCCTTTCAAGCCCAAGGGGCGCGTTCAGTGACGCGTTCCTTTGTCAGCCGGCCATTTGAGACGGGTAGTTAAATGTTATTGCTAAATCTAAACATACTTAAATGTTTAATTCTACTGATAACAACCCGACGACGTGCATTTCACTGTCTTTTAAATTAACTTTGCCGCCTTTATCAAAGTCGCCGCTCGCCATTCAGAACCGCCGCGCCGCCGCCGCCCGCCGCCGCGCCGCGCCGCCCCGCGCGCGCCCCCGGCCGGCTCGGTAGGTAACACGCATACGCGCCGCGCGCGACACAAAAATTGCGATGTTGCCGGTTTGTGCAACGCCACTACGCTAGGTACTATTCCGCGCTACTATTTTGATTTTAAACAGGACGTTTCGAATTTATTGTCAATTATTAATTTTTTTTAATTCGGATTTTTTTATACTTATTTTTCTATGCTGATATTTTTATTTAAATCTATTAATGATATAGATTAACGAGTTTAAGGGAACGCCCTCTGTTATTTAACATACTGTATTATTGAGGCTACCCATCTGGTTAAGGCGCTGGTGGCACTCGTATATCAGCCCAGAGTCAACAGTGTGACTGTTTAGCGCTTGCAGAATAGTCATGCTATGTGAGAGTATTCGTATCAAGTGGTCCTTAACTTCCCTGGTCAAGATGGCTAAGTTTGTAGGAAGTATCTGCTTTGAAATTTAAGTGCTTTAATATACTAATTATTATATCATACTGGATATAATAAGTAGTAATTACGAGTATATTATTAATTAAAAAAAATTGAGGAGCTCGTGACTACGTAATTACAGCCGCACGGGTCGATACATCAGGTTAAGCTACGCTTGCTGGGGTTGGTCCGTGGATGGGTAACCATATGATCATAATGAGACTCCTCCGTCCTTAGAAAAGCACGTTAAGCCGTTGGTCCCGGCTGTCATTCGTAGATCTTTGACAGTCGTTACAGGTCGTCAGAAGCCCAAAAGTCTGACAACCAGTCTTACCAAGGGGTATTGTATTACCCAGTTACTGGGTTGTGGAGGTCAGATAGGCAGTAGCTCCACGTAAAATATTGGTATTCAGCTGCATCCGGTTAGACTGGAAGTCGACTCCAAAATAGTTGGGAAAAAGCTAGGCAGATTGATTGGTATTTTCAGGAACGTTGCTTCCTCAGTAATAATTTAACATGTTAAAGCATTAGTGCTTCATGTAAAAGACCTAACTACAACACAATTTCTAGAATTCGTGAGTTCGTTTTTACAACGTGATCTCGGGAACAACGCTCCCAGTATTTCATATTAACGGTCCCAACAGCAGGGCAATGAAAATTAATGCCCCACAGAACCACGAATGCATACGATCATTATTGCTCACATAAAAACGAGATATTGCCCGTGATATATTGCTGTAACCTTCCACAGGAAGTATTGCTATTTTAGTTACAGTAATGGAGGGACAAGTCTTTATTGAATTTCAATTACTTGCTTTTAGTTGTCGCCAAAAATAACTGACGAGGTACCATTATTCGAGACTTTTTTCGGGTGGATTTTGTGGTCAATAGATACCATTATAACAAAATAACATCACACCTCTATTCCACGAAGGGTTAGGCAGACTTAGGTGTACCCATTATACACAGATATAGATAGACCTAGATAACGCAAGTATCACGATCTGTATGAAAACCAAGCGTGCCATTTTTTGACTACCTACTATGACGTCACAAGCACTAGAAAACGTTTCTTTTATTATTTCTCCTCGCATTTGCACAGTTTTTACAATTTATAACAGCGTAATTAATCATTTTTAATTTTTTAACTGACTTCCGACAAGCGTGGCGCCGATGCAGACTGAGCGCGAAAGTGGCAGCTTACGATTATTGTACGTAAGCTGGGCACGAAAATGGCACGCGAAGTAGTTGCTCTTGCGTTATCTAGGTATATCTATATCTGTGCCATTATAGTACACCCACATTTCGCCAGTTATGTTATAGTCACATGTAATAGGGGGCGAGCCTATTGCCATCAACCGGGCACAAATCCAGACTCCGAAACTGCGGGCTAATACCATATAAGTTTAAGTCAAAGTCAAATAATTTATTTCAATTAGGCACAAAAAGGCACTTTTGAACTTCAAAATTTAAAAAAATAGAATTGATTCTAGTCACCCCTTCCGAAAGGTAGTTTTCGTATGGAGAAGAATGGGCAAGAAACTCCACCGTTACTCTTTTAAAATGTTTTAAAATATTTTGTATACATTAATTATATAATTATATGCGAAGACGATGCACCTGGAATAAGATTACTATACCTACCACAATAGGTAAAAATAATTAAAAATAAAGCAATGACTGAAAAAATGATTATGTAATGGATACATGGTGTTCACATATTAACAAGCATTGTAAAAGTAGGTACCTATACGTATACGTAAGTGGGTGCTATAAGAAACTACTATATGCACCTACAATCAGGGAAATTAAGTGATAAGAGAATTGATATCCCACGTCAATTTTCCGTAATAAGAATGACAGTTGTGATTTGACAGTTGATATAGTCAATTGAGAGAGAGACTGGCCAGACTTAATGAGACTTCTATGAATATCTATACAAAATTTGAACAAAAGTATTTGCATTATGCTGGCACATACATTTAGACAAACAGATAAACAGACAAAAAAAAAAAAACCTTGGCACTCCGGGAGTGCCGACAGAAGTAAAAATTTGAAAAAAAAATCGGCACCGCGGTAATCAACGCGTTGATATCTTTTTATCGTCAAAAGCTGGTGTCGTCACAGTGTCGCGAAATCAATGGTTTAGTCCCATCTCAGAAATGCCCAACACGTCTAAAGAAGTTTTCACTTCGAAACTATATGTTCGGCATTAGAATCTTTCCCCGACCTCACAACAATGACTTTTTTCAAAAATATTCAATGTGCAGATTTGACTTCGTTACGATTTTATTAAATATAGATAGTCTGCCTGTGTGTATAATTGTATAAAATAAAAAACCGGCCAAGTGCGTGTCGGACTACACACAATGAAGAGTCCCGTAGTTGGGATGAATTTGTCTCTAGAACAAACTTAACATTGTTGTTGAAAAACATGTTCTCCGATACATTCCAACTGCAAATGTAAGTTTGTAGGCACAACATTAGAGATTTACATTGTGATTTTAAGACCATAGACTTCTTATAGGTTTTCCTGTAATCGATGAGTTGAGAATTGAGTTGAGTGAGAACCATTCTCTACATTTTTTTTTTTTATTTTAGGCTCTGTAGTTTCGAGATAATGGTCAATTTTCATAAATTTCCTCAAAAGTATTCATTTTAAAATTATGAAAAAAAAAATTAAGATCTTCGTAATAAGTCCTTTCATTTGATATGTCACACGGTACAGTTTGCACAACTTTCGTTTTAATTTTCTTATTTGCCCCCAAAAGTGACCCCCATGTTTAAAATTAATTGATTTACGTTACACGTTCGTGCTAATTTCAACTTAATCGGTCTATTAGATTCGGAGAAAATTGGCTGTGACAGACGGACCAACAGACACCCAGACACTCGAGTGATCCTATAAGGGTTCCGTTTTTTCTTTTGAGGTACGGAACCTTAAAAACAGTTCAGCTATGTTTAGTAATTGAGTTACAAAAAACTATGAATAGACACAATCCATTAGTTGTCTTTCAGAACACCCACGGAAAAGCAGAAATTGGTCTTTTCGGACAAAAAAAAAAGGATATTTTGCCAAAAATGAGAAAACATCGCCTTTTCAGAAAACAACCGTTCTTTCTCATGTCTAAATCCTTACATAAAATAATTCTGAAGAGCACTTAAGTTTTTCAATCCGTCGTAATGCGGAAAGGGGAATTTGATGAAGAAGTTTTGTACAAGTATAGCATACATATTTTATTGTAAGAGAGTGTTTTGCACGGCTACCACCCGAAGTAAGTGATTTTGTAAATTATAAATTTACGTACGGAGAGAAGGAATATTATTGTGTAAGGAAAGGACCATTTCTTTTTTCATGGAAGTGTTTCTTGTTCCTATGTCGCTTAGAAAAGATTTTTTGTTAAGAATTTTGTTTAGGTTTCAAAAGGAAATTAAAAAATTATTGTCAGTTAGATAATTTTATTTACATAAAATAAACTTTTTCAGCGTGGAAATAAAAGAAAAAAAAAAACAATTCTTTGCCCGGCGGGGGCGACCAATTTTTTTTTTTGGTTTTCGAAACGAGTTTATCCTAAAAAATAAGATCCAAGATATTTTTAACATGGCTATTGTTAGGCCCATCGTGATCGCCCTAATCATCATCATCATCATCAGCCTATAATGTTCCCACTGCTGGGACACAGGCCTCCTCTCTGTGAGAGGGAGTGGGCCGTAATCCACCACGCGGGCCCCGGTTGGTAGATGTCACATGTCTTCGAATTTTCGTTTCTAGGACATGCCGGTTTCCTCACGATGTTTTCCTTCACCGTTTTGAGAGCAGTGGTGACGAAATAATTTACACAAAGTAAAGCGCCTGTCTGGGTTCGAACCTACGACCTACAACTCGTAAGTCGCGGCTGTTACTATTAGGCCACCACGGCTTTCACTGATCGCCCTAAACGCTACGGAAATGGAACGTGCTAGAAACTCAAATCACGACGGAGTAGCCAAAATGTCACAGCTCACAGCACTAGTATTTCGGTGGTGGTCCGTACACGACGCGACTTACTAACGCGTTATTTACTAGTTCGTGATTGGATGCGTATACTTTAAGTAGGATAGTGGGCAACAGGTTTTATTTTCTAATAACTTCGCAGCCTTAAAAAAATGGTTCTAGAACCAATCTCGGCGACAATCACAAATAATAAATTCCAAAAAAAACTCGTTTTCTCTCCTTCTCGAAACATGTCAATTACCAAGTTTACATTGGAATGAAATTATGGTAATAGAGTGAGGGAGGTGGTTGCCATGGTAACCCGATTATGGTAACTCAGATTGTGGACTCTGGGAATTTTCCTAATTAAATATCAATTTACCATTTGTATACTTACCTTGACACGCTGGTAAAATTGTAAAACGAGTTTTTTTTTTTTGACAGATTTGTACCAACGAAATGATATTGTATTTTTTCTGTTTGAATAATCGAGTCCTGGAAATAATTTGAATGGTTCGCTGTTATTTTTATACAAGTGATTGATGTATATTTTTGTACAGTAATTAATTATTTTATTTGGTTTTGTTTGGTTAAACGTGCCTAAAATCAGAGTCGAAAAGGCATTGTTTTATTTATTTACATCATTTGTGTTTTGTTTGATCATACAAACATATTTATCTTCACGAGAATATTCTAAAACCGTTTCAGCTATACTAATATTATAAAGAAATTAAAGTAAGTTTGTATTTTGGGGGTAATATTCGGAACAACTGATCTGAGTGGCTCGTGGCTCAGTTATAACAGCCGCACGGGTCGATCGATCAGGATAAGCTACGCTTGCCGCGGTCTCGGAATGCACCTTTGGTCCTGGCTGTCATTTGTGGATCTTTGACAGTCGTGACGAGTTGTCAAAAGCCCGAAAGTCTGACAAACAGTTTTACCAAGAGGTATCGTGTCAGATAGGCAGTCGCTTCATGTAAAATACTGGTATTCAGCTAAATCCGGTTAGACTGAAAGCCGACCCCAACATAGTTGGGATAAGACTAGGCATATTGCTGATCCGATTCCAAAAATTCTTTCAACAAAGGGAAGCTACAGAATTGCCGAGAGTCGTGGGATAGAATAAGGTTATCCTTATTGCTATGCTTCACGCGGACGAAGTCGCGGGCAAAAGCTAGTGAACAATATTTTTATTTTATCCTTTTGTTTTCAGAAAATCAGCTGGCTAGCAAGATTATTAGTATATTCATGGGTGTACCCACGGTGGGGCAAGGTGGGGCATCTACCTCACCCTGGTCCCTGACTCGAAGCAAAAAATTTGTAACAAAATTCATTTAAAATTCATTTGGTAAAATTGTAGTTATGGAGTTTTATCGATAGAATTTCCTACTACTTATACGAGTTTATTTACTTCTGTCCCACCCTTTAAAAATGCTGGGTATGCCCATGAGTATAATATAGGTTTGTACAAACACTATTACATTTCATTTATATTATAAAAAACTAGATGAGGTCGGCGTTTCCTATCTGACTACTCTGAGAAGAAAGGCCGAAACAAACTCAGAGGTCACAGTCTCTTTTAAAGACATAATCTTGGTGAAAAACATAATCATATAGATTGGTGTCTGACATGGTCTTTTGAGGAAAGAACCTCACATATTGAGTGGACCTGTCCAGTCAGTGCACGCATTTGTCAGTAATCGTGGAGCTCAACTCAGAACCAGCTTAGCAGAGGTAGCTTTTAGAACTTTGTACTTTCTAATGAAATTCAGACTTTACTTTTAACATAAGGCTTCAACGATCCTCCAAACCTTTATAAAACTTTCTCCCTTCGAACCTTTTTTAACTCTGACTGAGAATCGAACTCCATAAAATACAGGTAGGTTGATTGAATAGGAGGCAGGAAGATTAAATTAGGCTGTCAGGAGCAGAAGGTATGGTTATTGGTCACCGAAACTAAGCGTTGGTGCTTGCCTGAGGAGACTCGTATTAATCAGTCCTGTTCACGTTCAAAGTGAGTTGAGTAAAGAAATATTGTGTTTTTTTCTATAGAGGTTTTATGTATGTAAATAATTAGGTCCACTATATCCCTGCAGCCCATCACTGCAAGTAATTATGTTTTCATTTTGTAGGTATTAAAAAAAAATCTCTAATTTAATTTGAAAGGTTGTGGTTTGAATTTGAAAGTTTTTTAAATCTGAGCCTTTAGATTCCGGTAGCTCAAGTCAATGATGGGCAACCTCTTCCAAAATAAATAATTCAAATTTGTATTTACTCAAAACTAGTGAGCATTCTCTGGTAAACTAAACAAGCAAGGAAACAATAAATTTTCAAAATTCAGTCAAAGATATAAAAAACTATTTTTCTCAAACATTATTTTGACAGCCTTCTTCGAGATAAATCGAAATTGCTGTACTGGTCTAAACAAGCGAGTAGACGGCCGGCAATGTTACTACGAAAATCTGTCGTGTTTGGTAGGTAAATAAAGTACACAATGAAAACTCATAACGGTCGTGTTATTTAAAAATGGAACTAACTTTTTACTGCGACACATTTATTTATTTATTTATTTATTTTTAAGGATTACCAACGAGTTACATTACTATTATTATCTTTTACAATAATAAAACTTAGTTATAATACATTTCCTGTAACGCACACTCAATTACAGGTAACCACAGCTTACACATTATCGAGTACATAATGCTCTGAATACACAATTTAAATTAACTTAAGAATAAAAAAAAGAAACAATATACATGCTATTATAAAAGTTTAAATTTACACGAATACAATACAGTAAAAACAACATCAAATTGATTATCAATATTATGTCTGAATGAAATAAAATTAAAATATATAAAAATTGTAAATAAAAAGTAAAAAATTGAATTATAAATTAAATTAAATTTGATATAAATTAAAGGTATACATTATTTAATGATTGGAATGATAAGTCAAATGTCCTAAAACGATAAACTAAAACACATGGCAACAAAGGAGGTAACTTATCAAAGATTTTATTTAAATTTCGAACTGGCTTAGCAAATAGACTTGTTTAGTAAAGAAGAAACAAATTAACATATTGGCGCGTGAAAATTATTCTTTGTTTTTCATTGATTCTGGAATTTATAATTAATTTACTTCGTTTGAATTTCCGCGCATTGTTTGAGAAAAGTACTATACAAGCTTTGGCCGCAACCAGGCATTGATGGACTCACGTATGTGTGCCTCGGCTTCGCCTCAGCCCACATTTTCACGATCGTCTATCAATACCCTAATTGCTGGCTGCGACAGTAATGTACTATAAATTGCTCAAAATTTGTGTTTTATAGCCAGTTACGATAAAAAATGGTCATTACTTTTGTAGAAATACATATCTACATTTACAAAAACTGAACCGATTTTCACATGAACAAACATAAAAAGATAATACCGAATCGCTTTTTAAAACCACTTTTGACATAAAAACATGAATGAATACCATTTATCTTTTTCTTTTATTACGAAATCAGCGAAAAGGCTAAAACTGAAATACGTAACTCCAAAAAATCAATGCTCGTATCGTTTTATAGCTATATTCTCTGAAGCCATAAAATGTATTCAGTTACGCCTTTCATACGAACTTGACTTTGTAAAGTATTGCCAAAGTTATAATATTAAATAACTTTTGATGTAAAAATAATTCTGAAACCAATTTAAGTGGTAATAAGCCCACAATTTAGAATTTTGAAGAGTCACAAAGCCTTTCAGAATAACTTAAGATTATTAATGTGAATAAAATGACACCAAAATCTGTAAACGATACATGAATTCGCCTTAACCTCTCGTATGTCGTAATTACAGAAACAATTAAAAAAACCATTGTCTCGCGTGGATCCACGTTCCGACATACGAAGGGTTAAAGGTTGCCTTCAAGGCCTAGCACGCACTGCTGTGCGTTTTTTTACCGCATGATCAGTAAAGTATGGAATGATATAGAAGTGCGCGCATTGCGATGAAATTCCCAGTTTCTTCACCGACTAGTTAAAACGTGTATTTGCACCTGCCTTCTTAAATGATGTGTCAAAACAATTCACCTTAATTGACCTTAAATGTAAAAAAAAATGCCCACAAAGATTCAAGATCCAAAGCGTTTTTCTGAGAACTGTAACGTACTGTAATATTTTGAAATTAAGCAGCCATTAATATTTCATTGATTAGTTTAAAAGTCATCATAAAAACGAACGAGAATTTTATTATTATCTTAACAAGCCATAGCATATTCCTTACCATTCCTTACAACATGAAGTACTTCTCAACAGGCGAGCGTGTATGACCAGATGTATGAACGTAAACGAAGTAAAAGGAGTATGCAAGGATCGAAGCAGGTGGAACTCTGTAGTGAGTTGGAGTGAGTTTTTTATATATATGAAGTACCTACTAAAGATAAACTAAAACAACAAAAACCGGCCAAGTGCGTGTCGGGCCACGCACAATGAAGGGTTCCGTAGTTGGGATGAATTTATCCCCAGCATAAACTTAACTTTGTAGTTGAAAAACATGTTCTCCCATACGGAATGTATGGGAAAACATGTTTTTGCAACTTGGTCGATCATTACTCGTTAACTTATAGAGCCTACTTAGCTGTGATGGTTTTCCTTTTAATTTCGTTTTATAAACTACTGCTGTGTTTTTTTCACACATCCAAACCCAACCATTTAGCTGGATACTGACTCTAATAAAAATTAGCACTTTAAAGCTTAATATTTCGCAAACGAATCCCTGAATCCAAAAATGGTTATCACTAACTCACAGTTTTTAAAGGACCTTTCCAATAATACCCCTCAACATGGGATAGAAAAAAAAAAAACATCACTACTTTACGTGTAGGGGAGGTACCCAATTTTTTTTAATATTTTACCACTTTGCCGGCGTAATTAATATGTATACCAATGCCAAATTACAGCTTTCTAGTACTAAGAGTCTCGGAGCTAGACCGCGGACAGACAGACGGACATGACGAAACTATAAAGGTTCCTTGTTTACTACGGAACCCTAAAAAAGAGTCACTATTACTCTCTAATCAATACGACACCAACCTAATTTAAAACAATGGCGACAACAGCACCCTATATATACAGTATGTTCAAAGTTTATTTGGTTCGTTTACCCCCAAGTGCTATCGGGGCGAAACACTGAACTACCGACGTAGACAATTCTCCATAAGATTTATTGTTCCCCTTTAACTGGAAATTCTGTGAAAATTGGCTTTATTTCATTTTATTTGAGGTCGTGTGGGTAGATTAGATATTTTTTGTCGAAAAAGTAAATTGGATGGTCGGTGTCCAGTGTGTTTGGTTCGTTATGGTTGGTAAAAGATGGGCGTTGATCGATATGATGAAAAGTAGGTGTCAATATAGATTCGGGTATAGAATCTGTAAAAGGACAGACGAGTTTTACGTAGGGGGTACATAAGTATTAATGTCCGCGTTTTACATAAATAAGAAAATCTATCTGTTCTTTTTAACCGACTTCCAAAAAGGAGTTATATAGTTAGGAGTAGTAGTATAGGAGTTAGTTATATGTTGTTGGTCGCGTATGTTTGTTTTTTTTTTTTTATGTTTGTCCACTGTTAATTGCGGACCGATTTTGAAAATTCTTTTTTTGTTTGTATGCTCTCGAGGTGGTCCCATATAAATTTTATTAACTTTGCTTTGATAGTTTTTGAGTTAGCTTCAATAATACGTACTTTATCCCACTTAGTATGTGGATGATATGATAAGTTCCTGTCACTGTTATTTACATAGCAGGTAGTGGTTTTCGAATTTGTGTGGGGTAGGTACCACAGCTAAAAAGTGAAAAAAAAATAACCGACTTCCAAAAAACACTACAAATTGAAAAATAACTTTCATTTCGGAAGTCGGTGACAAAAAACGAAAATTCAAAACCAAAGACACCGATTTCAAAATTAAAGTTATTTTTCACTTTGTAGTGTTTTTTGGAAGTCGGTTGTTTTTTTTTTTTTGTAAAAAGTTTTTTGTACTTGCTTTGAACCAGTCAAGGAAAACAGTCAAATTGGATAAAACATTGAAAATTACAAAATAATTATAATTTTTATTTAAAAGAGTGCTCATGGAGGTACTTCCCCTTTTGTTCCATAAAAACCAAGGCTTTAGAACGAGGAAACAGTTTGACCTTTCCGACTGACCGACTCCTTGACAGTACAAAAGTGCCTTTATATGACTGAAATGATTTAGGAAATTTATCATCGCAGGTTTATCCTAATACTATCTTTAGGTACATATTATAAAACAAAGTCCCCCGCCGCGTCTGCCTATCGTGATAAACTCAAAAACTACCGAACGGATTTTGAAACGGTTTTCACCAGTAGACGGAGTGATCTTTGCGGAAGGTTTCCGTGTATAATTCATTAAGATTTTGTGTAAATTGGCTGAAATATGACGATTATTGTCGAAGATGTCGGAAAAAATTACGCCGACTATGAGTTTTACTGGCGTGCGTCGCGTAAACCAATGAAAACAGAATAGAATAGAATATATTTATTTGTTTTAAAACATGGTTTAAAACATTTGCTTTAAAACACAGCCACGCGGTTGAAGCTGCGGGCTAAAGATAGTTATATTATAAACGAGAAAGTGAGTTTGTTTGTTTATTTGTTACGCTTCCACGCTAAAACGGCTAAGCTGATTTGGATGAAATTTGGCACATTGGTAGACCATGACCTAGGTTAGGACATAAGGTCATACTATATCCCGATATTCCCACGGAATCGAGACTTATACGTGTGAAACCGCGGAGATCGCGGAGCGCAGTTAGTTTGAAAGAAATGGTTTGAGTTTGAGTTCGATCCCTACATTTTAAGCCGATATCAGACGCTTCACTTTCACTCGAGTGAGTGTTCCTTTTTGTTTCATTCCATGTTCAAATATTACTCATCATTCATTATTATACGTTTCTACATTTATATCTGTAATTCATATTGTGTACCTACATAATAAAGAATATTCTATTCTATTAATTCTTGTTACCTGTTGTGTTTTAATAATTTTATTCTAGATGCATCGTCTTCACATATACTATACAGGGTGGCAGGGACATCGACGTGAAAACTGAAACCATGGATCAATACAAGATTCTGAATCCCCCTGCGTTGAAATTTTTTGTTGATTATTTAAAAAAAAATCATCTGTTTCAAGTGCAATACCTACGCGGTCAAAATGTATGGAACAGCGGATTTTTAAAAAAATAACCGACGGAAAATTCAGAATCATGTACTGCATTCATGGTTTCAGTTTTCGCATCAATGTCCTTGCCACCCTGTATAATTAATGTATATGTCACCGTATAATTATGAACTTCGTTAGTTTATAATCTATCGGTATTATTTCTGTTAAATTATAAACTGTCGAAAAATTGTGAACTGCAACGAACCATTTACAATTTAACGCATTATTTTTCGCTAGTTTATAATCTTTCCATGGGAAACCGACAAATTGTGAACTGGTATCAAATTTGCTTGCGACGTAACGCACCTTGCGCTAATATTAAATAGCCTGCCTGTCTGCGAGCAATTTGGAAGTAGCGCTCGCCGGCCGCTGCCGCGGCACCGCTCGCTTCACTCGCTCGGCTCGCGCGCGGTTGGTCACAGTTCTTACCTAACCTAACCCATTTCACCCAGTTCACAATTTTTCGACAGTTTATAATCTATCGGAAATAATTCCGACAGCTTATAAACTAACGGTTCTCACAATCTTACGGTGACATATACAAAATACTTAAAAAGTAACGGTGGAGTGTCTTACCGATTCTTCAAACTACCTTTTGTAAGAGGCGACTAGAATAAATTTATTTTTTGTAAAACTATAAAATTTATTCTAGTGGCTCTTTCGACTCTTTTGACTGTCAAAAGAACCTTTTTGTGTGTCTATTTGACTTTGGCTTATTCTATTTTATTAACACAAAATTTAACCTCTAAATACACCAGGAAAACCAGTCACCACAGAACAGACACAGAGGTTAACAACACAATTCGGCAATTATACTCGACGTCAAGACGACCCGTTGATCGGGAATCTCTTTTTCTCCAAATTGTTCCTCCGACAGATCGTTTCCTGGTAGATTGGGTTCCAATAGACTGGTCGATATCTCTTTCCTAATTTTACGCCTCTCGTAAACGAAGTTGGCAGGATTCAAGGTCTGACAAAGGTTTGATAGATTTTTGGTCTAGAAGTCTATTTTTATGGTCATTTGCTTGATACATCTATGTAGTTAGTTTAGGTCTCGGGATTATTAACGGACGAATAAGCAATGTTTCTGTTAGATTAGTTTCAGTTACGTAACTCCAGTGAGTTCGTTCTCCACTGAGATTCAAAGCAAATCATTGGGCAGTCAGAAATAGGATTTAATATTATTTGTTGAGAAGTTTTGGCAAACTATAAAGATGCCGCTCACCACATCACTCTCATAATTATGCATTATTTAAATAATACTTAAATACAAGCATAATCGCGAAAAAAAAAATCTGTTGTTCCCTATATTTTGACGAGATAAGCGAACATAAATGTAGGGAACAGCTGATTTTTTCTCGCGATTTCAGCTTTGGTCCCATAGTGAAAGTTGTTCATAATGTTGAGTAAAATGACCCCTTAAGAGATTAAGTGTAAACAAAAACTAAGCATGTATATGTCACGACTTAAACCTGAAGTGCGGCTATACCTAGTTTTAGCCGGCTACAACTGGGTGCGGTCAGTAGCAGTTGGTTAAATTTAGTTGTAGCAAATGAAAATGGTTGAAAGGTAGGTCAGGTTAGAACTGTGACCACATAACACACCGCACGAGCCGAGGGAGCGAAGCGAGTGGTGCCGCGGTAGCGGCCGGCGACTGCCAGTGTCTATTTAGGCAAGTTTAACCAACTGCTACCGGCCGCACCTAGTTGTAGCCGGCTAAAACTAGGTATAGCCGCACTTCGGGTTTTAGACGTCACATATATAATTTTTCTACAGTCATAATGATAACAAGGTAGATAACCCGATTACCAGATAAAAAGTGTTACAAGAACCGAAAAATCTTATCTTGGTTCACCCCCACGTCTACACATCGAGCCAGAAAAAATTACCGAGTCCAAAATCCAATTCCGAGTGTTCCATTTTTCAGTGCCCAGCATCGCTGTCAAGCTAGCTCGTAGCCATCCGTGTTCTTCTTTCATCGAAAACAAGGTGCCATTTGTCTTTGCCATCTTTTTTATCTCGCAGTCTCTCATCGAAACACCATAAACTGACTGATACCAACTTTTTACGTCGCTCCAATTTACGAAGGACAAAAAACGAGGCGAAGATAGCGTTTGAGAAAGGGTTCTGTACTTTTCTTTTTGTGTAAAATTTGTTGTGTTTATAGGTTTTTGATGCATAGGTACTGGTTATTCCAGGGTACTGTTGTACTGTATTTTTGAATTCAAAGTATTCTTGAAGTTTATTGAGTACAGCCATAATAATAAAGAAAAAAAGTACTGGTCAAGAACGAGTCAGACTTGCGCACCGAGGGTTCCGTACCATTTTAAATTTTCATTGGCGAGAACTTTATTCGTCAGAGAATTTTAACACTGCATACTGCCGTGTAGAATATTGCAGTTTTAGGTCAGCGCCATCTCTCGACCGATAGTGGAACTAATGTAATTTAAGTTGATGATTTCTGAAAAAGTGTGCTATTTAGAGACATTGTTTTATTTTCCTGTAATCTTTACATAAACTTCTATCACATAGAATAATTTCAGATTTTTCTCTATGCAAGCTTTGGAGATAAGGGGGGAAACGGTTTTTTTTTTTAATTTTTATCAAAACTCGAAAACTATGCGACCAACAAAAAAAAAAGAATGTGCCAATAGCGCTCTTTCATATTATCATATGAAAGAGCGCTATTGGCACATTCTTTTTCCCCACATGCCCTAGAAGCCCTACTTCGAATTTTTAAGACCCCCGTTCAGTTCCTATTGCAAAAAAAAATATCTTTCTTAAATGCAAAATAGTTGGGCAAAACAGACAGACTGAGTCGCACCATAAGGTTTCCTTTTTACCATTTTGGTACGGAACCCTAAACAGCTGCCGTCTGAGCCATTGACATCCTCTCTGGCTTAGTTGACATCTTCAATATTCTCCTAATAAAATCTGATAAGTCTTGGTACAGTCAGCTTCATTTGATTGTCTTCAATTTGCGTTCCAAAACACTGTATCTATGTGTAACTACAATTAAGTTCCCAATCATGTGTAATATGTTTTGTGGCCACACATTGATACAATATTTTGAAACAAATATTATTAAATAAATTAAAAAAATCGATGTCTACATCTCTTTGAGGCTGACTGTACTCTTGTGATGTTTTCCATCATTGAAGTTAGTGGCTTCTATAATTAATTAGAACAAACCTTATTTATGATATTCAAAAAGACACCTGTCGTGACCGATGACATTTCTAAAACAAAATACACTTCAGGACAAAAAAAAAAACTACAAAAATATTCCGCCACGGTACCCTAACGAACCCAGGGAGGGGGTGGTTCCGATCAATTTTATAAGACCCTCCCAGATTTTTATTGTCTTCGCTCGTTGTTCGTTAGTTCCCGTTTATTGGCAATAGGCAAGTTATTGATTGGAAAGGGATAATTTAAGAACACTAAAAGGGGGGAATAAAGGGGATATAAGGAAAAATATCTTCTGTTTCCTGCGCAATATTGCGCTGGTTCAGATTTTGCGGTACTTTTTAGTGTTTCTTGATTTATGGTGTTGTATTTTGTAGGTTGTTTTATTATGTTGCTTTGAATAATGGAATGAAATACCTGTAATGAAAAGTATACCTACTTAAGTACTTTCCTTTGTGTAAAAAAATTTGGTAATGTTTAATTTAGGTAGTTACATAATCATAAAATAAAGTCGCTTTTCGAGTCTGTCTGGGGTGACCGCATTTTTCTTCTAAACTACGCATCGGATTTTACCATCATTTAGATAATTAATTCCGGAAGGTTTATTTGATTATTATTCATTTATTTCGGACAGAATCCATAAATGTGTTAGTAACAATTTTCTTAAGATCTATGTTAGTAGGTACATAATCTAATATGGTTTTACAATTTCCCTGTAACTATTCCCACCCAGTGTGCCTGTATGGGACAGTCATGTCGGGATGCAATCATTTGCAAAATGGTGTTGGTGCTACCGCGCAGTCTGTGGCATAATGACGCCACTTTCTTAAGCACTATAGCGTGGAAACCGTCAACGCGCGCATTTGCGACGCACTACAATGCCGCGGCAACCCCAACAGCATTCTGAAAGCATTATTATATAACTCACATATTACATAAATATATAATAAAGAAATGTCGACTTTTTGTCAAGTCGTAAAAAGCGAGTGCAGCAGCGTCGGATCGCTAATTACAAAATAAAAATAAGTTTGTGACATCTACAGAATTATTTTCTCTGTGAAATATGATTATAACGTATAGCAGTAATGACATATGTAATAACATATTCCGTATAGAGGCTACAGTCCTCAGTTATATATTAAATTGAAGATGTATTTTGTCCGATGTATATTACTATATTCTGAGTAGTAAATCAGTACCTACTTAGCTACATTCCTCGTATATCTTCAGCCCAATGAGTCATGTCGGACGGCGCCGATCGATGTTCGAATTTTATGATTCTTAGATGTCACGACATTTTGCTGTCTGTAACATGCCATAAATATGTTACTTCTTACTTAAGTATTAGACTTGTGGGGTAGTCACATAAAATGGCAATCGATCGCAATGTCTTACATTTTGACAGTTCCACGTTCATTGCGTTATTAATGTTGTTGAGCAGACGAAATTTTTCAACCCTATAAAGCAATGGATTAAGAATTTCCTTCAAACCCCCGAATCGTGATTGAAAGTAAGTTACGCAATGGGTGCCGAATGTCTGATCCCAGTAGCGCAAAGAACGAATCGAGGAATGAACCGTCAAGAACGGTAAAAACCTAGAACATATTATAAATAACGAGTTTGTAGTGGAATTCTTTGTGAAAGAACTGAACTAGAGAATCTATTCCTGTCGCCAATCAACGTTGCAATGTTCCGGTTTGAGTGCCCGCCGATGTAGCACATGACCATATGAAATATTTCACCTTTGTCTCTAAGATGGCAACGCACCTGCGATGCTTCTGGCATTACAAATTAAGGCGAAATTGACAATTAACCATCCAGTAAATGGCCTGCGTGTTTACAGATAAAAATATATCTAACTTTTTTAGTTTGAATTTTTAATAAACTCTGTCCATCATTTAAATTTTTCAAACTATTTCCAACTATGTTCAAATAACTAAATTAATTAACTTGTTCTAATTGTAGAATACAATTATATATTTTTTTTGTAAAGTTTTATAGTAAGGCCCTGGAATATAATAATTTATATATTTGTGTTACTTCTAAGAGGATAAATAACTCAAAATATAAACATCTTCCTATAATCATTACCTACAGTCTGTTTTCCTCAACTGCCAAGAAAAGGAAAAATATTTATGTAAATATTTACATATATTTAAATTGCTGTATTGCGCGGAACATAATAATATTTTGGCATATTTTCCTCTTTAAGGTTGGATATTTTAAAAAAGACCCAATACTAACTTAAAAGTTCAATAATATATATCTTTTTTATAACGAATACTCCATAGTATGATTAAGGTATCCTTTTTGGGAGTCGTGGTGATCCACGACTTGCAATGTAAATTGGTGTTTCTAAATACTATTCACAACTTAATAGAATACCTACCCGATAATACAAACCTGTTTTTTTTGTTAATGTCCTGTCGCAGTTTAACCTAGGAGGTTGTCGGCTGCTTAACCGGGTTTGCCTGTGGGTGCCTCAATAAATTAAGGCCTCCAGCCAGGGCTTACAAAACTGATCTTCTAAGCCGTAAATAAGTACCTAAACTATAAAAGAAGAAATATGCTAGATAAAAGAAAACCACTTAAACCCAGTGCCCTAATTCTACTTTATTGATCTAGTACATCGTAAACAAAGGCTAGGATACTAATAAAATTGGCATCCTTTTCTAATCTAGATATCCTAAGAATTCATGGCATTCAGGTTAAATAATGCTGCGTCCACATTTGTGACATTATAATGAACAAAACTCGTGGAAATGCCACGGTACTCGCTACACTTGTTGTGGACATTGTCTCTATTTGCCACAACTTCTAATCTTCATTCATTGATTTCGTCGAAGAGACACCACAATTTAACAATATCAATCATTCTTCCTAACGGATATTTTCGTGAAAAATTATTTTCTGTTTGATTAAGTATCGAATTCTTTTGTTTTTATCATGCGTTTTTCCACGCGTAAGATCACGGCTTTCGGTCCATTGAAATATCACTAATGTAGACGCAACTTTAGGCCATGACGCTGCCGTAAAGTCAGTATATACGAGCGATGTAAAACCTTCGTATGCGGAGTAATATTCCTACATATGCAAATTCTTAGTACATAATAATTCCGTAATGGAAAATTCCACGCGAAATCAGCGTGGACTATACATTTTTACGTTACGCTTCGGATATAGACTTCTTTTGTGAAATAATGGGGATTTGAGTGATATTTTATGAAGGCTACATTAATATTTATGTTGTGTAAATACATTTTTGTCATAAATTTTATCTTACATGTGTAATGACATTATTCAGAACTCTTTTACGTAGGAAAGTAAAGTGTAAAACAACCGACTTCCAAAAAACACTACAAAGTGAAAAATAACTTTTCGGAAGTCGGTGTTTTTGGTTTTGAATTTTCATTTTTGTCACCGACTTCCAAAATTAAAGTTATTTTTCACTTTGTAGTGTTTTTTGGAAGTCGGTTGTTTTTTTTTTGTAATTTTTTTTTATTTTTCTTCACTTTTTAGTTATGGTACCTACCCCACACAAATTCGAAAACCACTACCTGCTATGTAAAAAACAGTGTCAGGAACTTATCATCCACATACAAGTGGGAAAAGTACGTATTATTGAAGCTAACTCAAAAACTATCAAAACAAAGTCAATAAAATTTATATGAGACCACCTCGAGAGCATACTTTTTCAAACAAAAATAAAATTTTCGAAATCGGTCCACAATTGACGGAGAAATCGGTGGACATACATAAAAAGAAAAAAAAAACAAACATGCGCGACGAACATATAACCTCCTCCTTTTTGGAAGTCGGTTAAAAATAGACTTACACCAGCAGTGGTCTTATTTTTGTATGGCATTAATATCATAGACAAGGGAATTCCCTTGTCTATGATTATGAATGCCAGTTTTATTGACATTACAGGAGATTTCCTGTAATGTCAGTAAAACTTAAAATAATAGATGTAAAACATCTTTAGATACTCATAAAAGTCGGAATAGAGTTAAATATCACTAATGATTTATCTTTTATTGGACTTCAGAATAACAAAGCTATAATTATTATCGTGGCTTGATGAAGCAATTTAATGATGACAGAAAACAGCTGGGTTCTTATATCTACCCATCAAGTCGAGCAAAACGAACAAAGACACAGCCGTATCATCTTTTCTCGAAGCCATTCAGGACATTATCGACATTAATATATCCGTTCGTTTGTATAAAGAGTCTTTATCGTAATTAAAGTGATGTTTTAAAGACACAACGTGTTTTTCACAATTGAATTTATCTAATCATTTGATTTGTGAACTTCGTGGGCCACATGAAAGCGAACCGTAATTATAAAAGCCAATGGGGTGATCCATCGAAAATCATAATATTAAGTCGAATGATTAATTCACTGGAGTACAAAATGACAGGTGCAAGCCCTAGTAAAATAATAAGATTATATTTCTATTTTAATATTATAATCACAAACGTTGAACTAACTAACGAGTTAGTTAATTCTCTAAATAAGTTTATTATTAAGTGTAAAATTTAGAACACAATAAACATTTCCATTGTATTTAACAAAGTGACAGCTAGCACCTGTTATTTTACTTCAGTGAAATAATAATTCGACTTTAGGTACACAAATCTGGAGGCCTACCATCACCGCTTATTAATTAGTAGTATTAATCTTACTTCAGTGTAAGATGAAGTTATGCGATTTCACTATCCTCCATCCAGGACATGAGAGAAAGAGAGAGATGAAAACAACACTGTTATAAAAGGTGGTACGCCTCTGATGAGAATGATAAAAATCACCAGGTATAAAACCGATTACATAGTAACATTAAAAAAAAAGACAGTAAGCCAGTTTCACTCTGTGACATCATGAATAAAATAATCCGTATTTAAATTCGCGCCAACATCGGAAGCGTTCGAGTCCGCCATTTTGTGTCCAACGGAACCTCGTAATGGCCGACCTTTGTTTCGTCCTGCTTTGTACGATCACGTTAAATTGTATGAATAATGCAGAACGACTAAATTATTATAATAGTTTTCTCTTTTGTAATACATAATTATATATGCTCATATTATTGGCGTTAAAATATGGTTGGGACATGCTCAAAATAAGTACCTAATAAAAAGAGGACGTCTCAGGCTTAAAATATTTAATTGAAAGGTGAAAGAAGCTTGCCATACACAGAAGATACCACATTAATATCCTAGATTAATTTAGAAAGTGACATGGAAGTACATCGTGACGAAAAAGGCATGCCTGAGAGATATTTCTCGACGGCATGTGAAGCCAAGTCATGAGCTGCATAGAAACTCTGACACCAGGTTAGTCACTAACCACACGAAAAAAAACAAAGATCTGGAAAGTACGCACATTTGAACTTGAAAAGTCAAACCTGTCCAGATAACCGCATCAAGTAGCAAAGTCATTGGTAAATCTAGAAATACAGCAAAATTATATAATTATATAAACTGATACTCTCTCATATACGTCAATTATCAAGACATCTATTACGAAAGTGAAGCCGTCAACCACACTCAAACGTCTATGGAGAAATTTCATAATTACACAAGATTGGCTCTCAAGAACAACATGCCCCGATCGTCTAACATCGTGTCAGGTTTAGATAGTTCCTCGAGTAAATTGACGTGTTGCTTAGCTAATCGACGTCCGTTGCAGTGCCTAGGTACTAGTGGAGTAGAAGAAGCTCTTTGTGTAACTGTTTACAGGAAGTATTTCCATGTTACATAATATTTGTCTCATAGTTTGCAGAGAGTTTCAACTAGCTTCAACTTTCTGACCAACTGGCCGAATCTGACAATTCAAAAGTGCTTGTAAATGGTTTAATTGAAATGCTTTGAGTTTAGTTGAGATTCGAGCTTTGGCATTCTTCGTATTTTAGGCGTCAATTGTTTGCAGTAACTTACATAAAACTGTTTATATCGTCACCTCTATGGCAAACTTGCAAATCTGCAGAAAATGCATATTTTACGGAGCGTTTTGAAAGCAAACATCAATGATAACTTTTTTGTAACAGTTATAAAGGTACCGCGGTACATTTTGGTTTTCAAAATGCTACTTTTTCAATATTATCAACGGATTGTCAATAACGTACAAGGATCAGAAATAAATACACATTCGTAAATTTACATCATCATACATAGAAGTTAATAGATCTTTATTCTTACCCTGTCAAATTTACGAAAGTGGTACTTTCGTTACTAAATAATACTAACATAATAAAAATATCAAATTGAAACTTCGGTGTACTTACGAAAGTACCACTTTCGTAAGTTTGCCAGGGTATGAAAAAATATCTATTAATTTACAACGCTAAAATACACCATAAGAATTTCGTAAGTTTAAAATGGGTGTATTAACATAAAACGCAGATTCGAACAATTTAAATTCTGTAACCGTCAGAGATAAAAATTCGTAAATTTTCCACGGTGTGTAGGTACATTAATTAGGTACAGTTTTTCATCAAAATTCGTTTTCACTAAAACTGCAGATTCGTAAGTTTGCCGTGGAGGTGATCGTGTGGGAATTGCACGAACGCGTAGAATAATATTAACGTAAATTCCAACGATTTTAAAGTCGAAAACACTCGTTTTGCACACAATATTTCCTTAGTTTTAAGACTTTAGATTCATATCTATGGGTGATACTAATTGTGCTTATCGCAAAAAATTTACACACGATGCAAAAAGTAAGATTGTAGTGTAAAAAAACATGCCTCAATCATCTAACATTGGGTCAGGTGCATAGGTACATAATGACGAACGATAGTAAGATAATATATTATTTATATGCACCTGATACATTGACATGAGGAACTATCGTTCGTCAAGTACCTAATAGACTGCTGCAGTACCAAGCTTATGGGGTAGCGCTTTGTGAAACTAGTTGCCAGGAAGTAATTCCACGTTACCTACATAATATTTGTGCCATAGTTTGCAGAGACTTCAGTTGAGAACTTTGGCATTGTCCTTGGAATTTCTGGTGTAAAATGGTTCCGGTAACTTACATAAAACTGTTTGTATCAGTATCCTGTAACAAAAGCAGAGACGGTTTTTTACGTCTGGCATTATGGTAATGGACCGAACCTGTTGTAAGGTGTAGGCAAATATAAAAACAAAACCAGCGAGCCTTACAGTAGTCATATAAGATGAGTAACATCTGACATCTTGGCTGACAGTACCAACCTCTAGGAAAATGATTTGGTACCATCTGACGGCTAACTCTAGCACCGCGCGCGTTCATGGGTCAGGAAAGCGAGATAAAAGAAGTTACACATCAACAAATCCGATTGAATAGCGAGCGAGCCCATTGACATAAGCCAAGTACAACTCAAGACTTGGCTTTCTGCGGAAACAGGGCAACCGAAGGAACACGGGTGGGTTTTAGTCAGTAAGACTCTGACACGCCCTCCCGCTCCACCCAGAGCTGGAGAAGTTATTAAAAAAAACGCACCCAAAAAAAAAAAAAAAAGACTTGGCTTTCTTGATGGATAGAGGTTTTCTGGCACCGTCTTCGACCACATCTTCACTCACCAGCAGGTGAGATAGTCTTCATAATAATAACCTAAACACAAAAAAAAACAGTGGCACTCCGGGAGTGCCGACAGAAGTGAAAACTTGAACAATTTTATTGTGCAGGAAATACTTTTCTTTTTTTGAAGTCGGTAAAAAAAGGGAAATGTCAATCATGTCGTTGTCATGTCTCAATGTTTGGAATGTCATTAATCCCAAAGAAAATGTATCGCACGTTGATGTCTTTTTAATGGTCAAAAGTTGGTGTTGGTAGTGTCGGGAGTTCAATTGTTTTTTCCCATCTCAAAAATGCCCAACGCGCCTAAAGAAGTATTCACTTAAAAAATGCTGCCCAATTGAACGGTGGACCGCTCATCATGTGCCTCCAACCTCTGCACCAACGTCCAAGTCAATACATAAAAACAAAGAAATAAAAACCTAACATTACCACTTGAACCCTACAATTCCCTATTTAACGGAAAGCGTTACTACCGACCTTTTGTTACTAGTTAGCTTTATGTTACCATGTTAATGGTTTTAGACATAAACGCGGCTCTCTGTGTAAGTATGGGTTTATATCCCGCAAAACAGTTTGTTAGAATGAGATTGTTAGATATAGTTGAAGTTCTGTGGGGTGAGAAAATAGCTGTACTGCCTCGTTGGTTTTGTGGTAGCAAGCGCTACTGGCGAGCATGAGGTCCTGGGTTCGACTCTCTGGTCGGACAAAGTGTTATTGGGTTTTTCCTTTAGGGAGATTAATAGTTTTAAAATTTATTTATTTAGATTTATTATTTGAATAATAATTATTTTATTTATATTATTATTTAAGGGTTAATTAAATTTAAATGAATTTCTCAGTAGCAACCTTTTTGTTTTTTTTTTTGGGTGTGAAATTATCTAATAACTTCTCCCGCTCTGGGCGGAGTGGGAGGGCGTGTCAGACGTCAGACTCTTACTGACTAAAACCCACCCGTATTCCTTCGGTTGCCTGTTGCCGAGGGCCACGATCGCTCTTTCGGTTTTCTTCACAACCCCGGCAGTCATCGGCCCTAGCGAACCCCGTCATTTCTGCTGACATCTCTTTGAGGCACACGTAGAACACAACGCGTCATCGACCCAGGCCTGGTCCTTATCGGACGGCGGGCTACCCATTGCTTACTGTCCTCAAGCCCGCGCCTACGGTGGCCGGATATCGGCCTGCGATTTCTCAGTAGCAGCCTGGAGTCTGGATTTGTGCCCGGCTGATGGCAACAGGCTCACCGTCTATTACATGGGACTAAACGTAGCTGGCGAAATGTGCCTTACACTTCGAGGAATCCGTGATGATGTTTTATTAAATAGCGGTATAGGATTGCTTTTTTCAATGACTTTCTAAAATTCCTGAAAATGCTCTACCTACTTAATTATTAACATCTGTCTAGCTTTTTCCCAACTATATTTTGGCCTGCTTTCTGTCTAGAACTGGATGCAGCTGATTACCAGTATTTAACGTCCACAGCCCACTTCCATTCCTAGAGGAACTAATTAATGTACACACAGTCAGGGAAATTGATCGATTATGACATTGACACACTACGTCAATTTGCCGGGTAAGCCACTTCATTTATCTGTCAATGAAGAATGACCATTGTGATTCGAGTATACGGCCAATTTAAGTTTAGCCAATGTGATAAAAAAGCAATTCAGATTTAAAAAAGAACTATTTTGTTGTTGGTAGTGTCTGAGTGTGGGAATTGTGACTACATTGTTGTGTTGACTTCCCACCTGTAAAAAACCAAATTAGAAGTAGTTAAACCAAGCGACAGGAAATATAGATGGTCGTATCACTACTACGATTGACGTAGGGATCGCGACGACGAATAGAGAAAGAGATCGGGACAGATACAGTACCTGGAACCGGGACAGGAACCGGGAGCAAAATCGAGCTTGGTACAGGAACAAGTCGAGAGAACCAGAACGCAGGGACTGATTTAGACACGAAAGAGACCACCGCATGTATCTAAGTTGTAATAGTAAATAAATTCCCCTGAATTTAATCTCCTGTTTTAAGCTATCTGCCTTTCGTAGGAATCTTTTTACCTACTTGAAAACTTGCTTCCATGAACCTTCTCTTTGCTGTTTCCAGAAACTTCCATTATTTATATAACATACTGAATGTTTATTACAAATTGAATTAAATCGTGGCTGCGCTGCTTTAGTTTTCATTATGATATTATTGCCTTTGTAATCTAAATATAGTAAAACAATACATTATTCCAGCTAGATTCAAATAAACTGCCTTTATTTATTTTGATTGTATGTTCGCAGTATTTGAAAACTTTGATTTCAATTAATATTATTCAATTATTTAAAAATACAAGCAACTTGGTAAAACATCGAGATTGTGTAAGGACGAATGTAAAAAATAAAAATGAAAATGAACATGGTAATTTGGGAGCAGTTATATTTTTTATAGTTAAAAGACTCTTACTTATTTATGCCGTTAATGAGGCACCAGGGAAGCCACATGCGCAGAAGGAACTATTGCCAAACTTCCTTGTCTTCAACGTAGTCTTTAATTTTATAATATGCGTTCTTGATAAGGATACGTTTGATGTGGGTTTTGAACTGTAAGTTTACAATTTATTTAGTACAGATAGTGCCATCCACGAAGACGCGCCCCACTCCACGATTATTGTACTGTAAGCTGTATTTTAGTACGGAGCGGAGCGGAGTGGGGCGCGTCTTTAGCGTAGCTATCTCAAAAAATCAGAAAACCGAACTTACCCGCTAATAAAGCCCGACTTTTGGGTTCCACGGCCGGACAAACGCCAAAAACAAAGGATTTTTGACTAAAAGTTCAAATAAAAAACATATTTTTTATGAAAAAGTTTTAATCGGTATTATTTTTTCTTTTACATTATTTTCTTTGGTAGAAACGTGCTTAAAAAGCTCAACCTCCTTAACAATTTTATCATAAAACCTTTTACAAGTTACATGTCTTAAATTAAATTCCACAATTAACATTTTTTTGCAATAATTTCCGATTTTAACCCGTTTCTTTGTTTCGTCCATTGCTGGTCTATTGAAGAGAATAAAAAGCCTAACAAAAGCTGGACGGGCTGGACAAGAGGTCAAAAAGCCTAACACTGTCCGGCTTTATGGCACTATTTATACCTACCTATCATTTGTTCCAGTTGAATATAGATGTGAGTGATTAAACTACTTCTTTTTTTCAGTGTAAGGAGCATTTTCAATTTTTATAGAGTTTCATCAGATTGCTAAAAGTTATAATTCTGGAGGTTATAATATAAAGAAAGAAATAAAGAAAAAGTGTTTATTCTGCATAAATAAAATGCACATTACAAAAAAAAAACCGGAATTATGCAAGTCGGACTCGCACACGAAGGGTTCGTTATAAGATCTAGCAAAATACGCCGAAACAAACATTTATTTATTTATTTATTTGTTAGGGACAAAAAACAGTTACATGCTACAAATTACAGAGAAATAAACTAAGATTTAACAAACATGCAACCCACACCATTGTCCACGTTTTAACAAAAGGTTATAAGAAGTGCTGAAGACAAGTGATAAAAAATAATAAAAATAAAACAAAAGTCGCTGCCACAATATTGCTGTGTTAGCTTAGCTTACTTTAACTTAAATTATTCGCTTAACAAAATATCCAGAGCCATTTTCTTAAATAATTGCTTAGATAAACAAAATATATCCAGTCCCATAAAATGCGTGTTGTAAGAATCCACAAGGCGACGAAGAGGTACACGTTCCCCAGCGTTAGTCCTGCATATGTCTGTATGGAACAGTTGAGGCACGCGCACCCCCCTTCGAATAACACTTCTGGGTACCTTGTAACACAATTTGTTTGTAAGGTCAATACAGTCAAATTTATTATTGCATATGCCGTGCAGTGTCATAGCATCAAGTAACAGCCGCCTAGATTTCAATTCCAGAACGCCATACCGTTTCAAAAGCTGCACGTAAGGAACCTTTGATCGGAAGCACTTATAGTTCATAGACCGTAAGAACTTCTTCTGTACCCTTTCCATTCTAGTGCCGTATTTGTCGTAGAAAGGATTCCAGATGGGGACGGCATATTCCAACTGGGATCGTACCAAAGTCTTATAAAGCAATAAGAACGTAGAGGGCCGCACAAAGTCACGTGATGATCTCATGATGAAACCATACATCTGATACGCCTTGTTTACTATATTGTCAACGTGCTTGTCAAAGTGTAAACTGGCATCCAGTGTAACACCTAAGTCACGAACAAAGCTAACTTTATTTAAGAGAGCGTTATGAAAGGAATAATTAAAATTTATTTTAATTTTCTTTTTGGTAAATGAGATGGCATGACATTTGGGAAGACTGAGAAAGAGCCTATTATCGTTACAGTATGTATATAATCTATCCAGGTCCATTTGAAGAAGTAGACAGTCTTGTATATTCTTGCAAGATCTGTAAATTTTTATATCATCCGCATACATTAAAAACTTAGAATTGAGAAAACATTGTTTAATGTCATTAATGAATATAATGAAGAGAAGAGGGCCTAAAATAGATCCCTGTGGTACGCCAGATGTAACAACTATAGGGTCTGACTCGTAACCATTAACAACAATTCTTTGGGTCCTGTTATAAATATATGAAATAAACCATCTAAGCAAATTACCACGTATTCCGTTGAAAGCAATTTTTTCTAAAAGCAGTGTATGATCCACCTTATCGAAAGCCTTCTGAAAGTCAGTGTACACAGCGTCCACTTGAACTTTTTGATCCAATTTTTCAAATAAGTAGTTGGTAAATACTAACAGATTAGTTGCAGTTGAACGACGTTTGACGAAACCATGTTGCTCGGGTAAAATAAGCTGATGAATGTGGGGGTACACGACGCCATGCACAAGACTCTCGAAAACCTTAGACAAAGTAGAAAGGATAGAGATGGGGCGATAATTCTCTATATTGTTCTTATCACCAGTCTTATAAACAGGGGTTATAAACGCACGTTTCCAAATCGCAGGAAAAACACCCGCACGCAAACATTTATTAAAAATTATATGTAATGCAGTACACAAGCTATCACGTGTTCTTACGAAAAAGCTGGCTGGTAAACCATCAGGTCCGGCCCCTTTAGAGGAATCTAAAGACTTTAAAGCCGCGTGCACAACTTCCGTAGATAGAGAGATTTCGGCCATGCAAGACGAGCTATCTGCATAGCGACCAGATGGCTGCCATTTAACAGGGTCCAAAGTCGAGGGTTCGTAGACAGAAGAAAAGAAAGATGAAAATAGATTACAAATGTCTGTGGGGTCTTCTGAAGAAACATTTCTGAAATACATACTAGCCGGATAGTTAGCTTTTCCCTTTCTAGATGAGATGTAACATGTTTCTTGTATCGGGACCCCCTTTAATTATTAAAGTTTTACTATTATTTGTTATTATAAAGGCAATATAACTACACAATCTGCGAAAATTTTAACTGTCTTCCTATTACGGTTCATGAGATACAACCCACTGGCAGACAGACAGACTGACGGACAAACAGCGGAAGCTTAGTTATAAACATAAAATACAAAGTAGTCAAAAGCCATTCAAAACATAAAAGTTTAAAGTTTGACAATGTTGTTCATTGCTTGATGTCAGGGCAGCACACCAAGACCAAATAGCAATTAATTAATTGCTTTGGAATTACTTCAAGAAATCCTCCTTTGTAAACAATAAAAACTTTTTATAAAAAAAAAACACTACAAAGTGAAAAATAACTTTAATTTCGGAAGTCAATTTTGAAGTCACTTTGTAGTGTTTTTTTTTTGAAGTCGGTTGTTTTTTTTTATAAAAAGTTTTTATTTTTAACTTTTTATTTGTGGTACCTACCCCACACAAATTCGAATACCACTACCTGCTTTGTAAATAACAGTGACAGGAAGTTATCATATCATCCACATACTAAGTGGGAAAAAATACGTATTATTGAAGCTAACTCAAAACTACCAAAGCAAAGTTAATAAAATTTATATGGGACCACCTCTGAAGTATGATCTACCAAACAAAATCATCAAAATCAATTCATAATTGGCGGAGTAATCGTGTAACAAACATTCAAAAAAAAAAAAAAAGCTGTCGAATTGAGAATCTCCTCCTTTTGGAATTCGGTTAAAAAGAGGCAGTTGTCATGCCGTAGAACAAACAGCTTGACTGATAATCCATACACTAATTTCCCATCGACCAAAACTGATTATTTTCCTTCCACAATCGTCTCCCCAGCAAAAGTCTCCAACGATAATCCGAGCATGCCTAATGCATCTGTTACACTCGGCTCTTAAATACCGTACCGTGCTCCCAAAGTCCTAACTACTGGTACAAGTTTTATGTTGTGCTTGCTTGAACCCCAAAATCTCGCTAACTAGAACTTCCTCCTTTATTGTAAGAAGAAAACTTTATTCGATTTCATTTTCCCTTTGTTTTCTCTAGGGAGCTAAAAGCGATAGCATTTTGTTTTGTGGAGAGGATGATAGCTATACTAAGTGCTGGGTTCCTATTTCTGAGAACGGGTCTTTTAACTTACTAATCGTGTTTTTGGGTAATGTGATTATTCTTTTACAAAATGACATGATTACTTTGTAAAGTATTATATTATTTTAATTATTGGAGGACTATGTGGATATTATTATAATTTTTATTTCTCAGCTAGTTTTAATGATGGTCTGGCAGTTTGAGCAGTTTATGCGGCCTACCCAAATGTCCTTTCTTTGGTATTGCTCGATTACTGACTAATGCTTGCCCTGACTGAACAGATTAACTCAAATCTGTTTTGTTTTTTCCTCAAAAGACCATTTCAGATACTAATCTACATGGTCCTCATATGGCCTGACCAAGATTATGTCTGGACTGGATTATGAAGAGACTGCGACCCGTGAGTTTGTTTCGGTCTTTCTTCTCAGAGTAGTCAGATAGGAAACGTCGAACACATCTAGCTTATTTTTATATTTTTTTATATGAGGTGTAAAAGTGATTCCGATATCCTATTTACAGAATAAACAATATCATTTCATTTAATTCCTTATAATTATATTTGGGACTAGAACGAACATGTGGTGTGAACTTTACTGAATAAAACCGATTTTCATATTGAAAATACTCGTTTCGCACATAATGCTTATATACTTAATTAGATTTTATTGTTATCTATGGGTCATACAAATTATATTGTGCTTGTTGCAAAAAAATAAACGAAAATCGATTAAACAAAAGTTTACGTTACGAGACTGTCCCATAGGTTTAAATGACAGAGAGAACGCTCTAAAGCCGAACTTTTTTAAACTCGATGTGCCATATTTACGGATAGGGGGGCGTTGTATTTACCCGATTGCGGCGAAGCTAAAAAAGGTGGAATAGGTGTTTAACCTGTATATAATGTACCTATGTGTGTCCGTCTCTATGTCGTAACTACTAAACGGCTGTACCGATTTTGATGAATGATATGCGTTAGATTCGTCTTTATTGCGCAAGTGTCAATATTAAAATTTAATAATAGGGCGGATTTTTGGCTCCAAATGTAAGTAATCAATAAAGAAAAATCTCCCTACCCTATCAAGTGGCTATCAAAATGAAGGGTTTTGAAAGGTGATTACAAAAATATATATACAAATTATATGTTTAATTGTAATTTGGAATGAGAAATTAAAAAAAACTAAAAGGCTGAAATTAATTATTCTCTTTTCAGTTATGTGTTTTTGCAGTCGGGTTTTTCAATTACTTTTTTTATATACAGGGTGGCAGGGACATCGACGCAAAAACTGTAACCAAGGATTCAGTACATGATTCTGAACCCCGCGGCGTTGAAATTTTTCATTTAAAAAGAAATCTGCTGTCCCATACATTTTCACCGCGTAGGTATTGCACTTTTCTATGAAACAGCAGATTTTTTTAAAATAACCGACGGACAATTTCAACACAGAGGGTTCAGAATCATGTACTGAATCCATGGTAACAGTTTTCGCGTCGATATCCCTGCCAACCTGTATACTTATGAAACATTTATGACTACTGAAATTTTCACAGAAATTGTATTGAAAGGTCAAGATGGCGGCTTTAGTTCCGATTTTGCCTACGCGCCAAATGATCCTTGTACAGTTATACATATTTGTACACCGCAAGAAAACAAAACATCAATTCTGAACACAAATCCTTATTTAAGCCTCTCAAAGTGATCCCTGGAAAATACAAGATGAAAGCCTATATTACAAGAGACACAATGGCAGAATACATATTCATAACTCTTCAAACATTCATGTCTAGTACCCTTGTCACACGCTACAAAGGTTTTGACGAGAAATATCAAATTCTCGGATGGACTGGAATAATTTTGCCCTAAATAGCCTGCTTTGACGTTGGTCTAGATATGAAGGAAATCTATAGAAGTTGATGTAACGGAGACTCTTGTCTTGATTTCAGAAGAAATAGCTTGTCGAACTTTTTTATAAAACCTGACGTAATACTAGGGCCCCGTTTAACGGCCTCGAGGGATGCGACTTACGTCAAGCAGTACGCGCGCGCGAGTCTCCTGTTTCCGTCCGTTCCTCCGCAAGTCGCGTCGTGGTGACTTGTGGTATACTGTAAATAACTTCTTTCATTTGTTTTCTTCGTAAGTGCTGTTGCAAGACGCGTGTCGCTTGAGCGTGTAGCTTATGGCCACGGGGCAAACCCGAACCCACCCAGCTAAGAATTTTGTTCAGAGAGTAGTGAAGCTTGATCATAGTTATGAAGCACGGCATCAAACGCCAATGTGGCCATTGCAATACAGGATTATATTGCATTTTACTCCGTTGCATTTTACCTCTGATTTTGCATCACTGACAAAATCACAGTGATCTTTATCCTCATAACGATATGGTTGCTATTGGATTGCTGTCACTGAAAAGCCTGTCAAAATCGCAGTGATCTTTATACTCGTTAGAATACGGTTGCTGTTTGGTTGCTGCTGTCGAAGGTAAACAGTGAAAAAATTGCAGTAAAACCATGCGCTATGTCACTTAGAACCACAGAGTAACACCAATTACTAAGTGAAGCACCTAGCTATGTAGATTCGACATAAGAATTTCTCAAATATTGTGGGTTCGTTTAAGCAAATTCTTTCTATCTCACATATAAACAGAACGTAACATTTGCATAATAAATATTTATTTATTCGTGCAGAATTTAAACTCATTGAAAGGTTAAACTGATTGCCGACTTGACACGACGACAATTTTATCAATGTTCAAAGCGTTTCGTCAGGACTGTGACTTTTAAATATGTACTATTTGCCTTTGGGAATAATTTGCAAATATCGATGTGTTGAAAAGTTTTGCCCAGTTAATGATGAGCGTAATGACCCCACCGCCGTATCTCTACGTTGACGTCGTGGTGGGGCTTGCGCGCTCCGAACTCTGGGTCTGTGCCGGTAAAATTTACTTTGCCGAAACAGGTCTAGGGCGAGGAGCCAGACCAAGAGAGATACAAAAACCCGCAGGGCAGCATGTGGCAAGCAGTTGGGCAATAGCGACCCCCCGGACCCTATCTCCTGGGAGATGTCTTGTTCCTCACCTCTGGCTTGCTTTTATTGGCCGGCTAGAGCGAACACTGACGAGGAACAGAGCTCCCACCTCATTCTTGCCTTTATTGGCTGGCTTGAGTGGAGATTCGCAAGAGCAAACATGCTCGGAGGAAGGAAGTATTCCAGTAAGATGCTGGTAGGGATCCTGACCGTACTTTCGGGATTGTCCTGATAGCCGTAGAATACCTCTCCACTCCTCATAAGCACCTCAGGACATGTTGCTCCCTTGTCGCTACGACACTTTGTGCTTGCGACCGTTTTCGGGGCCTATTATTGAGTGTGCAAATCACCCCCTGCTATTTTATCCGTGTACATATAAACATTGATCAGGCAGGGGCCATAGTCCTTCTATAGTTCCAGGTAACCAGTCCACTTTAGCCACCCAAACCCATAGTCAAATATCTTTGTTTCCATATCCTGCAATAGTCCTATACCAATCGGGGGTTGTCCTTGGGTGCACTTGTATAGTGCATACAGGGATAATCGTCGGTTGGTGCCTCATTTCATTTAAAAAAAACGTCTAAGGGGCCTCTGCGAGTTGGCTTCGGCCCCTCGTACGCCTTCCAAAGGTCCGGGATCCCAAGGTCTCGAGATATGTAAAAAGCGTAATGAAAGACGATCTAGTATTGGTTTATTAAAAATATGAAGCAATTCGACTTCAACTATGCTACTGTTTCTTCAACTTTCTTCGGCTCAGTGGTTGGCCAATATTTTATAACAATTATTACTTCACATAACTTTGCCTAAAAGATAGCCAGTTGCTCCATGTAAAATGTAAGTGACTCTTTTGTGTTTTTGAGAATAAAGTCTTTATACCAGGGATGTTGCGGATATTCGCATCCGCATCCGCAAATGCGGAGCTTCCGCACTTGTTTTGACCTCCGCATCCGCGGAGCTCATACAGATGCAGATGTGGGTCGAAAAGGGTAAATATAGGTAAAATCATAATCAAAAAAATGGAAATGATAATCATTTAAATCATCAATCTCAAGCTCTAAATCGTCACATTTTCACGAAATAGTCTTATATCCATCAAAAACAATTTCAAGTTTTGCATATATTTTTAAATGATTATGATTTAGTAATTATTTTATTATAATTGCCGCGAATTGAATTATAATCAACATACAACGAAACAGTGCCGCAATTTTCAAAAAACGTTTGAAATTTTGAATTTTGCCTTGTCGCCTTGACGGATCCCTTAAATAAAATTGAGATCTGCATCCACGGATGTGATCATGTGAGCCGTCAGTGAGGAAAAATCTGCATCTGTAACATCTCTGATTTATACCCAAAATACTGGTATTTAGCTGCATCCGGATAGACTGGAAGTCGACCCCTACATAAGGAAAAAGGCAGCCAGATTGCCAGAACTTTGTCCAAAAGATCTTTAAAACTGTAAAATGCAAACTCTGCATCCCCTACACAATTAGTCAGTAACTTTTATTTACGTAAAGGCAAAGCTGATACGTAGACACATAACACAGATAAAAATGAAGTAAAGTTAGATTTCTGAACAGTCACTGGTTCGGAAAATATAACGAATCAATCAAGTGAAAACGCTTTCCTACACGATAATGTTTTGCTAGCTTTGCAGATATGAATCGCATTAGGTTCGTGCCACGAGGCAAATTTTATTGCTTTGATTGACTTGCTTTTGTTAGTCGAATGGTTGCATCAATTTGTTGAAATGTAGGATCGAATTTAATAAGCGGTTGTTAACAATTCCGGCTTACTTGGTTCATAAGCCGATGGGTGTTCTCATCGTCAAAAATGACGGACTTCCATACAAACTTGTATTACCTATTTGGTTCACGGGTCACTGCTCGCTAAACAAACACTTCCACACAATAGGCATAATGGTCAGTCCTCTGTGTCGAGCGTACATGGAGGCTGAGGAAACCATCGCGCACGTGCTCTTCGAATGCACAGGCGTTACCCCGATTAGGACAGAAACCCTCGGGTCACCCAGATCTTTCACTGATGTTCTGAACAGACCAGGAGTTTTAATTAATTTCTGGATGGTGGGCTGGTTGGAATAACCACCAAACGGCCGCCATGGCCCACGCACAATGGTCCACCTGACGGACTAAGTGCGGAAACCAAACCACATAACATAGAACATAGAACCTATTTGGTTTAATAGAGGAAAGGAGTTATCATTTAGGGAATGAATTTCCCAAAATTCCTTCTTCAGTGCTCACTCTTGGTGTAAAAGAAACTCTTGTGAAAATTCATGCTTCTACCCAGTAGTTTAGGCAGTGCGTTGGTCTGTCAAAGAAAAGAAAGAAAATAAATTTATTTGACACAGTTTTCAAAAACAAAAAAATAACAAAGAAAGCTTAAAACAGTATTGTGTGCCTCACGGCTGCGACAAATAGGCTAATGAATTTAAGATTTTTATAAAGTAGATAGATCAGTTTCTTCTAGGTTCATAATTGTGATCAGAGAGCCTTCCTCCTCAGCAACATAATACTGTAATAAACAATGCTCCATCGTCAACGGTTGCGTTATCAATTCAACAAACGTTCAATAGTAAATAGTTTGTTAACTTTAATCAGCTAAAATGGACGTTATTGACCAAAAACCAATCGATTTACTTATTTGGTAAGCAAAACGATTCGTAACATACGATAATGCTTAAATGGTCCATTGAAATCGTGAATGTTTCGATATATCGAAAGCGTAAAATACGGGATTACCATCATTATTCTTCTGCATTCGATTTCACACGCAGTTGCCTACAAAAACACGTATATTTGCGGACCTTTGCGAAATCTTTTCAATCGAACCCAACCAGGGTTACGCCAAAAAGCATAACCTAATGCATAAATCCTGCGAAGGGATAGGAAATAAGAGTCGAAATATATTTTGTTTTGAAAAATCGCTAACAATAAAGGTATCTGTATGTCCAATGAGGACGGACCAACGACAAATGGCTGAGGGATCCAGACCGTTTGTCATTTGGAAAAAAACGTCGCGGGCTTATGCGAAGAGGGAAGGATGGCCAGATATAAAACATGTACGGGACAGTCTCGACGATAATTTATTTTCATCGTGTTTTTATTTCGTTGCTGATTTTTCTGGGAAAGGGTTTTTGGGTTAATTTTGTATTTATGATATAGAATAGGTTGATGTTTCATTGCTATTAGATTTTCTTAGGTTTAGGAATAAAATAAATTATAACACTTCGCTAAGAATGTATTATAATATTCTGTAGGTGTTCCGACTCATATACCTAATTGGTTTTACCAGTCGGTATGCATTTAAGCGGAAATTGCAGAGTTTTTTTCAAAATAAATAGAGTAGGGTCATCTCAACACCTCTCTCCCTTGAATTTGTATATATGTATATGTATACTATATTAAATGTATGTATGTGTATTATAAGTTATAACCTATGAATGTACTGTTGTTCCTACATTTTATTTCTAATGATATATTTTTAATAATTTTTACTTTGTTCCTCTCAAACAGAGCACCTGCCATCTGATCTCTTCACCACCCTTGGTTGACTGGTGAAGAAAGCCTATGGCATTAAGTCCGCCTTTGTACCTTTTTGTGTGTGAGAAGTTTAAATAAATAAATAAAGTTTTCTTTATTTAGCATAAGCGTAGCATGCCTATATTCTACTAATTCGCAAAGAAACTAATTTATTAAAGCGAATAAGCTCACCTATTGTATTCTTTTTAGAATTTCCCATTCTATTCTTTTCACAATTTCAGCACCAAATAGATTGTAAAGATCGAATTAAAGTTACCGCCCGCATGTGTGTTGTAATATTTATCAATTTTGTAAAAACTATGTTTAAGGTAGATTTAATTCTTTAGGTATTTAGGGGTATGAGGAACAGGGTGTAAAGTTCACGCATCCACCATAGAAAAGGGAGGATCCTCCGACCAGACGGGTGTTGTGTCTGGCGGGCAACTGCCCATCGGTTTGAAATTGAAATCTTGTATATATGTTGATCGCTCGGTAAACTCTAACTGCGCGAGGCAGGATTTGTGTGACGTCATGTCTATGATACGTAGTTCGTATGTGGCGGTGTAACCGCTACAGGTATTTTTCAACAGTTCGCCAACCATAAGTTAATAAAGAGTACCATCTCAGTGATATTAATTAGAACTTCCTTATGACCGGCACCCCAATTGCGTAGAACATTTTCTATCACAGCCCGAACGATTTTGGAGGAAATTCATAATCCATTGCTTTCTATGCTTAAGAAATACGTCTGCTCGACAACGTAAATAGCGCAAAGAATATTGTTGAATTTTCAAATTGAATGGTATTGGGAATGTGATTGCATAAACCCATTACATACTCGTACATTCAGCATGGTTGAAGACATAGCAGTTATGTGACACTGCAGGTTAGTAATATATTAGATTGACACTGTAATAACGTCCATAATGACTGGTCGCAGCGCCATCACGGCTTAATTGGCAATGGACGGAAGGTACGACGTGCTTTAATATATATTAAAGTTTCTACAGGATATTTATTTAGAGTTAATTTTGTTTGTGTAGGAAAATTTCATTATAGGTTCCTGTTAGTAGCTACATTTTTAAGGTTCCGTACCAAAATAGTAAAAAGGAACCCTTATGGTGTGACTCAGTCTATCCATCTGTCTGTCACAGCTGGATATCTCAAGAAATCTAATGCTGTCAATTTGAAATTTGGAACAGTTTTAGATGATGTTTGCCCAACTATTTTGCAAATAAGAAAGAAATAAAAATACATGTTTTTTTTTTTGCAACAGGGATTGAACGGGGGTCTTAAAAATTCGAAGTGGGGCTACTAGCCATTTATGAAAGAGCGCTATTTGCACATTCTCAAACTTTTTTTTGGCTGCATAGTTTACCGGTCCCCTCCCCCTTTATCTCTGAAGTTTGCATACAGAAAAATCTGAAATTATTCTATGTGATAGAAGTTTATGTAAAGATTACAGGAAAAATAAAATGATGTCTCTAAATAGCACACTTTTTCAGAAATCATCAACAAAAATTACATTAGTTCCGGTCAAGAGATGGCGCTGATCTAAAACTGCAATATTCCACACTGCATTGTGCAGTGTTTAAATTCTCTGAATATAGGCCTCACCGATGAAAATTTAAAATGGTGCGAAACTCTCCGACTCGCTCTTGACCAGTTTTTATTATTGTTAAAACAGTCAGGAGCTTCTACGTGCTGTGCTTTCCATTAAGGGGGATAGGAAGTATGATATATTAATTCCCAAGACATTAAACATACCTACGAGTATATCTTACTCTCTTATAAATTACGGTGTTGAAAGACTAACTTATAAGGTGAAAAAAAAAAAAACCGTTGCTCTCCGGGAGTGCCGACAGAAGTGAAAACTTGAATAATCTTACTGTGCAGAAAATTTATCGCGCGTTGATGTTTTTTTAATGGTCAAAAGCTGGTGTCGGTAACAGTGCCACGAGTTCAATTGTTTTTCCCATCTCAGAAATGCCCAACGAGCCTAAAGAAGTTTTCACTTCAAAAAATGCTTTGTACTGATCACAAAAAGATGACACGGACCACCGTGTCATCTTTTTGTGATCAGTACAAAGCATTTTTTGAAAAAATTAATGTTTACATAATCAGTCTATAACTTCCCCACTGCTGAGACACAGGTCTCCTCTCTGCGAGAGAGAGTGGGCCATAACCCACGCCTCGGGCCCAGTGCGCCCAGCCCGTCCCATCCTTGATGTCCTCCCTCCAGTTGACGCCCTAAGCCGAGGTACGTACCCCACAGGGGGTGCCCTTATCGAGCGTTCACCTAGTTTTAATTAGCATAGTTGAATAACCCCTGGCTGGAGGTTTTAAGTGTAGTAGTTTAAGGCACCCATAGGAAAGCCCGGTTAAGTAGTCATGATCTCAGATGTCAACTACGAGATGCCCTCCCTACCTAAAAAAGGGCTCATTGCGGGTTAGTGGATGTCACATGTCGTCATGTCTTCGAATTTTTGTTTCTAGGACCAGTTTCCTTACGATGTGGTGATGATATAAATTTCAAACTCCCGACCAATAACTCATAAGTCAGGGCCAGTACGGGTCAGCAATACTCTCTCCCTTATTTAGTTTACTCTGAGCTATATTTAGCGCAGATTTTGTTCGGCACGGCACGAAATATTGGCAGGTAAATATTTTAATTCGGACTACGCAGAATTTAGCTATCTCCACATAATTAATAAAATAACCCTTTCACCGCTGAACTGGTTAAAAACTTACACGGGCATAATTAATTTAGTTTCGAAAACAGTGCGTTGTTCATTTTACATAATTTGTGAAATGAACACAATAATAATATTATTTAGCTAAGTTTATTTTAGGTACATCGTTTAACAACGGACACTAGTTCATTGTGATTACGTTTAATTTAGTAAAATATTATGTAGGTAAACACGTATTCAATTAATAACAAATTGCTCCATGCATTCATGCTTCGTGCTCACCATAACTTGTCCCTTTTCAAACAACTTAAAACGAGCAGTTCTTGCCACTGTCCAGTTCTAATATAAAAATAAAAAAACATCTTCAAGACGATTGTTTATTTTTAAACATTTCGACGCCACACAATATAATAATTATCATCCATTAAATAATACATAAAGATCTCCTAAAACCTGTCAATAAAACACAAATATAACACATTATTGGCAACATAAACCTACCATAAAGTACACCCTTATTTTAAACCCCATAACACACGTCCGTTCACATTAACCTTTTGTTAACCAAAACAACAAAACACAATTTAACTGTTATTCTATGGAAAGGCATGTTTTGTTTCATCTGAGTTTTTAAAACGTTTTTAATGTTTTAAATTAAAAGCGTTTTTAAATCGCTCAGGAGGTGTGTATTTTTTTTAACGCACGGCGAGTTCATTTTTTAAAGGCTAGCTTATATGGGTTAACATAATCACTTGTTTTTTAATCCAACGTAGCCTAGCCTAGTAGTATTAGAAATTAGGGTATTAAATCGTGACAAGGAACTATGCTCAGCGTATTTGTTCGGTACTATGTACCACATGAATTAAAAAAATATCAGAACTCGTAGGATTATCTGCAAGGGTTAACCGGAACTTAGTATAATTATCTGGAGGTGTTTGTCGAAGTAATTTGTACAACACAGAGTTTAAATCTATGATTATGGTAAAGAGCAGGCCCATGCCATATTTAAAAAAAAACCGGCCAAGTGCGTGTCGGACCACGCACAATGAAGGGTTCCGTAGTTGGGATGAATTTATCCCAAAAACAAACTTAACTTTGTAGTTGAAAAATATGTTCTCCCATACGGAATGTATGGGAAAACATGTTTTTGCAACTACAAAGTTAATTTGGTCAATTATTACTCGACAACTTGTAGAGCCTACTTAGCTGTGATAGTTTTCCTTTTAATTTCGTTATATAAACTACTGCTCTGATTTTTTTCACATATGCAAAACCAACCATTTAGCTGGCAGGGGGACGACGACACTTAACTCTAACAAAAATTAGCACTTTAAAGCTTAATATTTCGCAAAAGGATCCTTGAATTCATAAATGGTTTTCACAAACTCACAATGTTTTTGAAGGACCTTTTTAATGATACCCCACACAATGGGATAAAAAAAAAAACTTCACCACTTTACGTGTAGGAGAGCTACCCTAAAAAAAAAAGTTTTTCATAATTTTGTTTTACCACTTTGTCGGCGTAATTAGTATGTATATCTATGTCAAATTACAGCTTTGTAGTAATAAGGGTCTCGGAGCTAGACCACAGACAGACAGATAGACAGACAGACAGACAGACGGACGGACAGACCTATAAGGGTTCTTTGTTTACTACGGAACCCTAAAAATCTCATTATTTCATATAAAAGCTCTTCGGTCAAACTTTAGTTTTCAGACTATTACAGACAGAGGTCTCAATATGCAAAGAAAAATCGACCATCTTTAGTTTGCCCTTGGAAAACTTTACTTAACCTTGCCGACTTATTCAATAACCCTTTGGCCACGACCCAATAAGGCGGCTAAGTAATCAAATGAAGTATGAAAATAATCAAGTAATCAATTATTTTAACTTAATTTTGGATGAGGTTGTTATGAAACTTTTGCGTTTTAATTGAAATTTTCAAAATCTAAATCATAATCAAAAGTCATTTATTCAAACTAGGCTGAGAATCAGCATTTTTTGAAGGAAAAAATTACATAAGATAGTCCTCAACACGCCCGTGCACCAATTCCTAGTGCTTTAGCTGGGAAGAAGAAGTGGCGTAACAAACTCTCCCAGTAGCACAGCTATCTGTTTAGTTAGAAGAAGTTGAACAAAGAAAAGTCGACCATCTCTAGTTTGACCATGGAAAACTTTACTTAAGCTTGCCGACCTATTCAAAAACCCTTTGGCTACGACCCAGTAAGGCGGCTAAGTAATCAAATGAAGTAAGAATCAAGTAATCAATTATTTTAACCTAAATTTAGATCAAGTTGTTCTGCAACTTTTGCGTTTTAATTGAAATTATTTTAATTGTATCACGTCGGAAGTCTTGTTGCTTCAACAGTTGTTATTTTACTTGAATTTTCGATAGATTCTATTAAAATTAAAAGGCTCTTTTATTTACTCACTCGAAAAAAAAGGCTCTTTTTTATTGACTCATTATAGGTAATACTTAACTGCCTCGTTGGTCTAGTGTTTGCAAGCGCTACAGCTGCTGAGCATGAGGTCCTGGGTTTGATTCCCAGGTCGGGCAAAGTGTTATTGAGTTTTTCCATTAGGAATTTCACAGTAGCAGCCTGGAGTCAGGATTTGTGCCAAGTTGATGGCAATAGGCTCGCCCCCTATTACATGGGACTTAAACATAACTGGCGAAATGTGGGTGTACCTAGTATGGGCAACCTCTGCTTAACCCTTCGGGAAAACAAGGCGTGATGTTATGTGTTTATGTTATTATAATACTTTCCAATAAACGATTCTACAACCAAAAGCCTCACAATCCCGGGAAAAACACAATTTAATGAACTGAGCAACTTCATAATTATGTAAAGTCGGGAAGTCGTTTATCATTTATCAACTGTCATTCTTTGACAGTGGTATAAAGTGGCCCTAACGACTGGGGGGCTCACAGGTACTTCCTAATTATTAATCTCAGGAGCAGTGAGTCAAGTGGCTCGGATTATTAAGTCTTAATATTTAAAATTTATGTGTATTGCTTTTTATAGAGTTCTGTAAATGTATTTTTTCTTTCAAGTTTTTTTTTTCGTAATAATATTTGATTATACATTATACAACTATCATATATACAAGTAAGTATTACATATATTATGTACAAGTATGTAAAGGAAAAATTAAAAATAAAGGGAAGAGCACATTGGGAATCATAAAATTCGTCAGCATCGCTGTCAGCGGGAAAAGTGGCCAAAAGGCTGGCAGCGTTGCCACGTTGGATGGTAATGCTGATTCTTTGGCCTAAGAAATGGCCAGCACTCTCCCGCGCCGCTGAGCCTGTAGCTTTAAATTCCTCTAATAATAATATTAATCCGATCCAGCCTGTCCCTTGCTGTCCTCCACCAGCGACGCCCTTTTTTTTTGGGTGGGAAATTATCAAATAACTTCTCCCGCTCTGGGTGGAGCGGGAGGGCGTGTCAGACTCTTACTGACTAAAACCCACCCGTGTTCCTTCGGTTGCCCTGTTGCCGCGGGCCACGATGTCCCTTTCGGCCCATATTCGCAGCCCCGGCAGGCATTGGCCCTAGCGAACCCCGTCAATTCTGCTGACATCTTTTTGAGGCGCGCGTGGAACACAACGCGCCGTCGACCCGGGCTTGGTCCTTATCGGACGGCGAGCTACCCATTGCTCACCGTCCGCAAGCCTGCGCCTACGGTGGCCGGAAATCAGCTCGCAATTCCCGCCCCAGGCGTCTCCTCCTGCGGCGGTTAGGGGCGCGAGGACGCGAAATTTGCCTCTAATAACCGATCCAGCCTGCCCCTTGCTGCTGTCCTCCACCAGCGACACCCTAAGCCGAGGTCCCACAGGGGGTGTCCTTAGCGTGTAGTCACTTAGTTTCTACGTTTTATGCCCTGGCTGGAGACCTTAATTTATTGAGGCAGCCACAGGAAAGTCCGGTTAAGCAGCTGACAAACTCCTAGTTTGATCTGCAAGACGCCACACAAAAAAAAAATGGCCAGCCCTCTGGTCACGTGAAGAGTTGATGTTAATGTCAATATTAGGTACCAGTAAATATTAAAGGTAGGTTAGGGTACAATTCAACAGCATGTCTTTGGTAACAATTCGACAGTGACAGCGCAATAGCAGTAAGAGCACTCTGAGCGATATAGTCGATAACACAGCAAATTGGCTTATGGTGTCAATTTGCTTAACAGTAAATTTGATTGACTATACATTGCACACAAAATTAATAAAAATATTAAACTGAAGTTCCAGGAAACAGGATATTTATTAACAACACAGGTTTACTTCATTAAAACGTAATTACTTATTATTAACGTTTCCTACGTGTCTTTTACATGACTTTGTAATTATACTTTCGTTAAAGCATAAATTTTCGGGTTTTGTTTTCGAAACCGTTTCCTGTTTAAATGGGTTAATCAAGCTATCTGTATTGTAATTTTATTTAAATATCTGTAGATTATTTAATTTTATACTTTAATAATTTGGATCTGTTGTCCCATTCATGGGACATTATAATTATCCGTTAAAGTACATATGAAAATGTTGTTATTTCTTTGCAGAAACGAAAAAGTCGTTTTTAAAATGATGTTTTACAACGAATAAATCCCCTGAAAATAACTTACATAGTAGATTTACTTACATTATTTGAAGTTTTTGTACTGTCATTATTAAATATTAACGACACAAAATATTCATCATCTGCCTTGCCTTTTCCCAGCTATGTTGGGGTCGGCTTCCAGTCTAAGCGGATGCAGCTGAATATCAGTATTTTACATAGAGTGACTGCTTCTCTGACGTCCATAACCCAGTAACTGGGTAACACGATGCCCCTGACAAGATCTACAAATGGCAGCCGGGACCAACGGCTTAGCGGGCATGCCAAGGCACGGAGGGGTATGGATTGTCACCCATCCACGGAATGATCTCGGCAAGCATTGCTTAACCTCAAAGATCGACTCGTGTGGCTGTTATTGTTTAGAAAAAACAGTGGCACTCCGGGAGTGCCGACAGAAGTGAAAACTAAAAAAAAAACTTCCAAAACCTTTAAAGTAAAAATACTTGCTTAGAACATTGATCCGTAACGTTATTACGTTACGGATCAATGTTCTAAGCAAGTATTTTTACTTTAAAGGTTTTGGAAGTTTTTAGGTATATAAAGAGCACACTCGCATTTACAAAAATGAGGTGTCGGTAACGGTGTCGCGAGTTCAATTGTTTTTTCCCATCTCAAAAATACCCAATGCGCCTAAAGAAGTCATCACTTAAAAAAACCTTTAAAGTAAAAATACTTGCATAGAACATTGATCCGTAATCTAATATAAATGAAGAGCACAATCGCGTTTACAAAAATGAGGTGACGGTAACGGTGTCGCGAGTTCAATTTTTCCCATCTCAGAATTGCCCAACGCGCCTAAAGAAGTTTTCACTTTAAAAAAAAAAACCTACTAACCACTTGTATTTTTCATTCCACCTGGCTTGCAAACTTCCGATTTGCTTAGGGAAGCAAAATAAAGTTTATAAGAAAAAGTAAACAAGTTATCGGATAACGAGTTTCCTGTTCGAAGGTTTGCGTCTGCCTACAGCTTTCCAAGCCCTTGGGAAAACTGTTATTGAAACGAAGTTCTGCAACGGAACTTGCGGTAGGAGTTGACTGGTAGAAATCGTCACGTACCTAACGAAAAAGCGTTATCCCTGAAAAAGTTAGTTTCGAGATCTCAAGTTTCAACTGTCAAAAGTGTTTGTTTTTATTTTTGATTACAGAGCCATCTAGTATAAGTTTTTAGCTTCAAAAAACTTATACTAAGCCCACGTTCACACGGACGTAATAAAATCGCGGCGATTTTTTTTCATGCACTTGATTTTCAACGCTCTGCTTAGCGCTGAGATTTGAAAATCCAGCGCATAATAAAATTCCGCCGCGATTTTATTACGTCGGCTTAAATGGCTAAGTCCAAATCCATTCAGCCGTTTTTACGTGACTGAGTAACAAACACAATAACTTTCACATTTATAAAATTAATAGGAAGTGTGGATATCATACATTATGCCACTCCAATCCACCCATATTCTATAGGTACCTGCAACAAGCCTGTATAAACTGTCATATGCAAATGTCTTGCACTAGACAACGCACCTGTTTTGCTCCGGAGAGCATGCGCTTTACCATGTTAAGCGGTGCTGTAATTGTAGGATTTGTGTTTATACCGCGATGTGGGTGAGAAGAGTAGGAGGCTTTTCATTTTAATTATGTGGAATATGACAATGATGATGAGTACCTACGTAGTGGATTTAGTTTTGGATATTTACGTTTACAAGTAAAACTCAGGAGGTTAGCAGATTTTTATATCTCAACACAACCAATGTGACTTAGATGTCACTGCTTGCGGTAGCGTCGGGGGTCGGGTTGCCTCCTTCCCTCAAATATGGCGAGGGGGGTAATGGCTGATCTTTGCGTTATGCTCGTGAACGGGTGCTGCTTGTGGTGACTGGTCGTCTTGCTGATCATGGTTTTGTTATTGTAACTAGTAATTAACTGTTTATTTATTTTTTACCTCGATGGTCCTAGTTTATCATTTATAACTGCCAATAACAGCTTTATGTAAGCGGGCACGCACTTTACGCCTGGAGGCTTTTATTTAGATATGTAGTTCTGTTTACGTTTAGTTTTTATTTCTGCTTGAGTATAGTTCTCGATGTTTTTGGTTGGTATATTGGCGTGTGCTAGCTGACATATGGCCAATAATTTATCATTTAAATTATGTTTTGTGTTGCGTAATGTAAATTATTTTGCATACTATTGTATAGAATTATTTTTTTTCTAACTTGAACAGACAGCTGTGCTCCTGGGGAGTTTGTTGCGCCACTTCTTCTTCCCAGCGAAAGGCACTAGGAAGTGGTGAAGGGTGGGCGTTTTTGGGGGACTGTCTTATGTAATTTTGACGTTCGAAAAGTGCTGATTCTCAGCCTAATTTGAATAAATGACTTTTGAATTTTGAATTTTTTTTCAAATTATAATCAGATACCTGCTAGATAAAAATACCTTGTCGTTCAAATTAAGACAAAACTTACTAATGTTGAGGGTCTAAATTCTTTACTTATTCAATAATTCTATTTTACCCTTTTATTGGTAATCCATTCTGCTTTCGTGTGGGCTCGATTTAAACTAGAAAATGTTATCATGCTTTAATAAAACCTTTTATCTACTCTCATATCGTAATATTCGAATTATAAACCAAAACGAGTTTATATTGACATACCTACTTTATAAACGCAATTTCGAAATTTAAAATTAGAATCATATTATAACACTTTTTCTGTAATAAATAATGCTATAAAACATTTTTTTTATATTACGATACAGGGCTAATCCAAGAAGTTAATAACACCAAGGAGTTTCCATCAACTTTTGTGATGGAACGTTTAAGCGGGGGACAGCAGCACCCGCTGTAGCGCATGTGTGGTGTTGTGCTGGTGCAGGCGACATTCATTTGTTTACAAAAACAAATGAATGTTGCCTGCACCAGCAGCAGTACTGAATTTCGTGGGATTTTTTAATTTATTCTTGATCTTTAATTTTGGTCTTTTATTTAGTATTAGGTTCAATCCCAATGTATGAGAGTAGATACATTCGTGTGATACTATTAAAAACCTCGCCTACGGCTCGGTTTTTAACACACACTCATGTTTTAATACCCCTCATTATGCAACAGTTTCATAAACTACTATTATACCACTCAGCAACATTGGTTGAACTGACTGCCTAGAACATTTATTTATTCTTTTGGAGATTTTTTCGATACTACCTCTCCTTTACCAATAATTTTCCTTTACCCCATATCCATAAGCAATACTTTGAACATAAACAGAGCCCTATAAATTACAACGTTCCACTTTACACAAACGATTCGTTTCCACATCAAAGCAGTATGGTAATACGAGCCGGAAGCGAAACAGCGACGCTGCGGTATTGAGGAAAAATTATGATAATTTTCAAAGATGGCCGCTCATTACTGTATTTTTATTGACGCTTTTTGTGGTTGTTTTAACTATGATGTTGTATTTATTTTGGAATAATGTGCGAATGACAAGGAATGGATGGAATAATGGTAATGAGCAAGGCAAAACGTTGTGTTGTTAGCGTTCAAAGATTCAAATCATTTACTTATCACAAAAAAAGATGAAGATGATATTGTTCCTCTCCATTCCTCCCTTAATCAAAAAATTTGGTTATGACCTGAACGTTGGTAACCAACGCCTATTATGCCAGCGCTTGTCAGCGCCGACAAGCGTTAACAACCAGCGCTGAAATCAGCGCGACAAATTCCTATCTAGTCGGCGCCAGTTCGCGCTGATTTGGCAAAAAGTATGAACCTACCAGCGTTGACAACCAGCGCTTGTCGGCGCCAACAACCGCTGGCATATCGCCGCCGGTTTCCAGCGCTATAACATGAACGCGGCCAAAGGAAACATGTATTGGCATGATTCGCAATTTTATTGGAAATAATATAGGATAAAATGGCATTTAAAAAATGTAGCAAGATATAATAAATGTGTCATGGCTAACTCCAAATATAGGCAACACATATTGACATGATTCGCAATTTATATGCAGTAATAGGATTTTAAAAAATGTAGGAAGAAAACAAATAAAGAGTATGTTTATAATTTGTGGTTCATCTGGGGGTCTAAAACGGCCACATTAAGCAATTCCTCTAAAAGAAATTCATTTTCTGAATTCCCAGCAATTCTTCTATGGTGACACATATTTTAGCTGAATCATATAGCTTTTTAAATAATGTAAATAAATAAATATTCTACCATACTATTAAAAAAAAAGAATCATATTCAATGCAATTCATTTCAGAATCATATTTCATACCGTAATTTTATCGGAAAATTTTTCCTTACAGTTTTTATTAATCAAATGAGATTTTATTTTTTATTTTTACACTTTAAATATTATTTCAATTATATTACAAAACTGTCACACAGATGAATTGCGTAATATGAATTGAACGCAGATAATATTATGAATTGTCAGTTTCTGACAGTTTGTGTAATTCATAATATTATCATATTAATTATGATTCTGCCAAAGCGGCGGTTTTAGACCCCTGGTGTCTAGCGTTGGATTTCAACTAAAAACCTAATTGTTTATACATCAATATTGCAAAGCCCATAAGCAATCGCTAATGACGATAACACAAAGAAAGCATCAATAACCCATAAATCCATACAAAATCCATAAAACCACACTATCAATGCACTTAAGTACTATGTGAGCAGCTCATAAGAGTAAACAGCATAAAGATACACATCAGTTTATCTTCCCCGGTCGTTAAGAGCATCTCGGGACTCATAAAGTCGTAAAGACTAGCCAAGCGGAAAAGGATAATGGTCTCATAAGTAATGGGCATTCAGTACATCAGTGTTGCACCGAAATGTAGCTAAGGCATTTATGTTATGGGACGCCGAAATGCAAGTCCTGAAATAGAATTTGTAATAGGATTCTGCTGATTTGCTCTTGTCAACCTAAATCCTATACTATTAAACTAGCAATATTTGTTTATATATATCAATGTGCCATGGGCCATGTGGGTGTCGGCATTATTCTGAATATTCATGAAAAAATTATCTTGACATTTTTTGTTTATTTTTATTTATTTTTTCAATTGTTTCTTTTTTCGAAATCCTCCTATGATTTTATGAACTTAAACTTGTGTTTTTTTTTAAAACGCTGTTTTTTATAAAAAAGATGTTTTCACCTCCGTTTTTTTTTGCATAGTTGACAAATTTTAGTAAAATGTTAGTTAATCCGATAAAGTAACTCATAAGCTTTTAGAAATAATAAACAGAATCCAAATCGAGCCAATAACATCGGGAGATATAGCAAATGCTACTCAAACATAAAAAACTGAATAACATGATAAAATATTAAAGATAGACTTTTAAAGTTATTTTTCGATAAATTTTCATGAATATTCAGAAAAATACGGGCGCTCACATGCCAATGGGCGACATTGTATATATTTGTAATCACGTTCTGGAAAACGGCTGTAACGATTTCGATGAAAGTTGCTATAGGTTACGGGGGCGAAAAATCGATATCATATCTGAGAAAATTCGTTTTTTCCGTATTTTCATCCGAGCAGAGCTCGGTCACCCAACGTTTAGAACAAGACGGCTACCTTAGAATAATGACACGGCAGTATGGAATTAGTAAGTACCTACTATCATGGCAGCATGGAATTAGTATATACTATCAAGGCAGCATGGAATTATTATGAACTTTCCTTTACTATTAAATGAGCATTCTCTATTTTTACCAGAGCAGAGCTCGGTTGCCCAGGTATTAAATTCAGGGAAATAGTTTATCAAATTGACTATAACCAACTTAAATGGTCCGTATATTCGAATCACTTGTGTCACTTTTGACAGTTATATGAAATGGCTATAACACGGCAAATTGACGTACTGTGTTAATTTGACAAACAATTAATGTCCCTGACCTTATTTACTTCAGAGTTGATATTTTCATGATTTTCAGTGGGTGGGTTGTAGGCGGTTAAGTGTCTGTAAAGACCTAGATCCCGTCTGAAAATAGATATTTATGAAACCTTTTCACTACCTACTTGATTATTTTGGTTTCCGAGAAATTGTGTTTTAGTTTTATTCCTTTGTTTGTGGGAGTCCGTCCTGTCTTAGAAATTATACACCTGATAAATTTTCTTTACAAAATGATCCTGTGGTATAAAGGCTCTATCAAACAGGCGCAACACGCGACGCGACACAAAGGCACCGCTCGTCGCGCGACGAGCTGTGTCTTTGTGTCGCGTCGCGTGTCGCGCTGGTCTGCACAAGCCTTAAGATGCTTATCTCAGTACGTATTCAATCTTTTTTATGTGCACGTGTTACTGTGGCAAAAAGAAAACATTTTATTTTTTTCTTTCTAACTTATGTTGAGTCTACATTACTTAGCATTTTTTTTCATTCGTGTTTTTTTTATTTTCTGTATCTAGCGGTGATGAGCAGTCAAGCTGCTTACCACCCCTGTGGTATGTTCTTCAAAGTTAATATTTTGTGTAAAGGCGACGATAACCGACTTTTAATGATTTTATACTGAAGATGACGTCTAAACGAGTAGTGTTGATCATTTGGAAAAAATATTATGTTAAATTAGAGCATTTTCTTAATAACTTAATATAGGCATATAATGTTTGTATTACATAGTGAAATTAATTTGTAAAGTTATGTCTAACGCGGATAAAAAATCTATCAAGCGTATTTTTCTGAAACCTTCATCATTTTAAAGATAAGTTAATTATTGATATTTTAGTATACGTGTTTTAGCCTCGTTGGTCTAGTGGTCGTAAGCGCTACTGCTGAGCATGAGGTCCTGGGTTCGATTCCCGGGTCGGGTAAAGTGTTATTGGGTTTTTCTATCTGGAATTTCTCAGTAGCAGCCCGGAGTCTGGATTTGTGCCCGGTTGATGGCAATAGGCTCGCCCCCTATTACATGGGACTTAAACATAACTGGCAAAATGTGGGTGTACCTGCTACAGGGACACCTCTGCCCAACCCTTCGGGGAAATAAGGCGTGATGTTATGTATGTATGTTATGTGTTTTATTAAAATACCTTTTGTTTTAAGTATAATAAATTAATAATGCATCTAATTTGGTACAGCGCTCCTTGACGGGCGAGTCCTATTACTGGCTGGACATACGACGCGTTGCGTGAGCTCAGTACGGAACACGCAAGCTAACCAATCAAAGTCACTGTCATATATCTGCGTCTTAAAGCCATAAAAAACTATCGAACTTACATGAAAAAGCTTTAGGTACTCTTCAATGTCAAAATCATCTTATTTAAAATCTCTTGTTGCTTTTTCTATCCATCATCATTTCCCTAGCCTTTTCCCAACTATGTTGGGTCGGCTTCTAGTCTAACCGGTTGCAGCTGAATACCAATATTTAATAAAGAGCGACTGCCTTTCTGACCTCCACAACCCAGTATCTGGGTAACACGATACACCTTGTTGCTTCAACCCGTAACATGATTTTACAACGTTATCATAATCTCCTAATCCTAAATTATTTAAACTCGTAATAAACTACTGGAACCAAATTCACATAATTGCGATTTCAAATGAGCTTGAGGAGGCTTATCATATCAATTTTGTAACCCGCTTAAATCCGTAATACAATTTTGAATTGGAGATTAAGCTAAATCCGATGTGAAATTGGATTAGCTGTTTATTTTAGTAATCATTGTAATTAATTGATATAACATGCGGTGATTTACTGGTGAATTATTGAATGGTAGGGGAAATTAATCAATGTATTATGAGCTATGAAATTAATAGCTACCTACATCATTATTTATGTAGTTCATTAAGGAGCGTGGTCCTTCAAATTCAAATTCATTTATTTGCGAGAATGTAGGTTTACAATATATGATCTTAAAACTATAATGGCTCCTTTACATTCTATCATTACTTATGATGCGCAAATATTTAATTTTGTCCTACACAAAGCTAATTAAATAAAAAATACAGCAACAACAAATAAGGTGCATGCGTTAGGACTTTCATGGAAAAAATAATAATTCGCTAATGAAGTCAAAGCTATTTTTATGTCAGTTCAAGAGATAAAGTATAATGTCAGATTAAGACTAAATAAATATTATTGTTATTATGTAAATGTTAATTGAGTATGTGAAATGTAATGTGGTAAACTAATATATCAATGTATTCATTCACTCAAATTTTAACATTAATTAATAAAAACAGTCGGGTAATAAGGTATATACCCATATTTATTTCAGTTTCTTTCTCCGCAATCTGACATGTATTGATTGAGATTGTATAAGCACTTTTCTTTTAACCATTGCGTTACCTTTTTAAACATGGTCAAAGGTAAGGTCCTTATTATATTATATTTACTGGTCTGACCAAGATTATGTCTGGACTTCAAAAGAGACGTGATCTCTAAGTTTGTTTCGGTCATTGTTCTCAGAGTAGTCGGATAGAAAAAACTGAACTCATCTAGTTTTAAAATATGTTTTTTTTAATCAAGGAATGAATATGTATAATTTCTCATCATAAGGTCGACATTATTACGTAGACGATGCCTACTCGATCAAAAACTGAATTTCTTTTGTTTTTACAGGTATTTCCTGGCTGATGAACCGTCATGATTTTGGTAAGTTATTTTATCAATCTTCTTCTTTTTACACGGTTTGTACTTGGTATCAGAGTTTTTATGCCGCCCATGGGCGACTGACTTGGCTTCATATGCCGTCGAGAAATATCTCTCAAGCATGCCGATTTCCTCACGATATTTTCTTCACCAATTTTGAAGCAAGAGTGATAATTAAACAATACGCACATGAATGCGAAATATCAGAGGTGCGTGCCTTGGGTTCGAACTCGAGACCTATGACTTAGCAGACCGACGGTCACACCACTAGTCTATCACTACTGTATTATCAATTTGTTTTTTATTACAAACTGCAATCAAAAATATTATATATATTATGTACAAGTATGTAAAGGAAAAAGTTAAAAATAAAGACAAGAGCTCATTGGGCGTCAAAAAATTCGTCCGCATCGCTGTCAGCGGGAAAAGTGCCCAGAAGGCTGGCAGCATTGCCACGTTGGATGGCGATGCTGATTCTTTGGCCTAAGAATTGGCCAGCCCTCTGGTCACGTAAAGAGTCGACCAACCGCTTGGCGATGTCCCGGAATACTCGGTGAGCACTCGGACCCCATGGCCCTAGTGTTTCAACCCCAAACGGCTAAAAAAAAAAGCCACCAGTAAGGTTGCTATATTTGCGCCGTTTATAGTAGTTAGTTGTAAATATGTTTGTGTATATTATATGTTAAGTTAGTTAGTTATTTTAAAATTCTTTTAATTTAATTCTGTTTCGATTTTAATTAAACGAATCCAGAAGGACAAAAATATTATTATTGTAACAAGGAAAGACCAAAAAAAAGTCTTTGGTAAATTGAAAATTTGACATAGGTAGATAGTATTCATTAAAATAAATGTTATTGTATGTAACTATTCATTGAACCCTTGTCACCGACGCCGGTGTACCTGCGGTATTAGAACCAAACGGCTTGGTACGTGACGATGGGAAGAGACCAGACGGAATGACGTGGCTGCCTTGAAAGGCCTCTGGCGTGGGAACAAGTAAATTAATATGAATATATTGTTGCCTAGATTATTTGGATCATATTACGGTTACTTAGTTTCGGTACTAAGTATCAAGAAACAATTAGCCTTACAGCCTGATTTACAAGGTGCGATTTAATTGCTTGTGGCATACCATAAATTGAAGTAACTATGAAAGTTGGCCAAAGGCATGAAACTTGCGTCGTGTTAATGGGGCTTAAGGTATACTTATTTACCTTAGATAAAATCTATACTCCATTTATTTTAAGTATAACATTATACAAATAAAGGGTAACTCTTTCGATAATTCGATATAAATGTAAACTAAGTTCCGTAATTTAACGATAAATATAAAGCAATGTAATCTATTTACCATTCATATTTAAAAATAACTCTAAAATGCAGTCATTTTAACAATATTACACAATAAGTGGAAGTATCTAGTAATAGTTTAATTATTATTTGGCCGTTATTTTTCTAATGCCTATTACATGGGACTTAAACATAACTGGCGAAATGTGGGTGTACCTGCTACAGGGACACCACTGCCCAACCCTCTGGGAAACAAGGCGTGATGTTATGTAATGTTATGTGTGTTTTTCTAATGCTGTATTTTCAGTTTTTTTTATTTATTTATTGTGTAGTACTACAGTAACATTTTATACATTTAAGCTGGTGCCAACATAAACTCATTAGAGTTTTACCGTGCACCAAAAATGTTAATAATAATAAATGGAGTATAAAACCCTATCCCTGATGACGTGACCTGCCCACTTCCACGTCATCAGGGATAGAAACGGAAAATGGGCCAGAGAAGTAACATAATGGTATTCCAGAGAAGGAAAGAGGAAAAGGGGAAGACCATTTCAAAGATGGGAAGACGATTTGAGAAATACTGCGGGAGGGACATGGAGGAGAAAAACTCACGATCGTGAGTTATGGAAAAGCCTGAGGGAGGCCTATGCTAAAGAGCAAAGCAGTCTGGAGAGTTCTGATGTCTAACTTAACCTTAAATTTATATGTATAAACTTTAAAAATACTTTTTTTAAGATTGCTAATAAAGGCTATTTGATTTGATTGATTGAAAACCCTATCTGTCTCACTTACCTTGAGCATTGCTATTTTATTATTACATAGTTTCTAAAAAGAACTGCTAAATATTTTCTACTGCATACCAATAAATAAATCAGTTCCAACAAAACGTATGATGTTATCATTGCCACTAAAATAATATGCCGTGATAAAACTCCTATTTATCTTTAACGCTGAACAAAGACGTGCGCCATTTTATCCGGAATATGTTATATGGGAAATCTGTTCACGTAAACAAGGGTGCTACTGGTGATGTATCACCCCATGTCATTCCGACTGCAGGGTAGACAGAGATTGATCTCCAAGACTTCTGCCTATCCTTTTTATTTCACTGAAATTGTTATAAGTCTCCATTTTCTCCCAATATCACTTATCAGTTTCATCATCTACTAACATGTTACGCCAAAACAGCGCTTAAATATAAACCCTATTTAAACAGTCATAAAAGCTTTTATCCGTTAACTACTGCTTTTAATATTTGTAATCTAGAGTGTTTTTATAGACGCCCGTAAGATAGAATACCCTACCATTTGTGGGAAATTGCGAACATTTTGTTAGTACAAAACTTTTTCTTTTTTCAATTTTTATGTTTAGAGCTATTTAGGTGGCCGTTATTCATGTAAAACGCCTGAAGATTATGTTTTTTATCTGCCTTTTGTTCTTGTAGATTGCAAGACTGGTTTTTATGTATTTGAATTTGTTTTACAGACGTTAGTTCGTTACTTGGTAGCGTCTTTTATGTGTTTTCATTTTTCAACAACTCATTCAAAAATAATAAAGATAGTAAGTAGTCAACTTTAAAAAAATAAAAATGTCAGAATAATATAAAAAATCAAAATGTCATATACAAATGTCAAAATATTAAAAATATAAAATATTTTTTGCCTGAGTAAATGAGAAAACATAGTTTAGATAAACTGCGGGATAATTGCGTCACACATGTATATGTGTGACGCAATTATCCCGCAATAATGACAAATGGTCCTAATGTCTTTTTAACCGCCTCCAAAAAGGAGGAGGTTATATGTTCGAAGCGTGTTTGTTTTTTTATGTATGTCCGCCGATTTCTCCGTCATTTGTGAACCAATTTTGAAAATTATTTTTTGTTTGAAAGGGTATGCTCTGAAATTGATCCCATATAAATTTTATTAACTTTGCTTGGGTGATTTTTGAGTTAGCTACAATAATACGTATTTTTGTCTCAGCTAGTATGTAGATGATATGATAAGTTCCTGTCACTGGTAGCAGGTATTCGAATGTGTATGGGGTAGGTACCACAACTAAAAAGTGAAAAATAAAAACTTTTTACAAAAAAAAAAACACCCGACTTCCAAAAAAACACTACAGTTTTTTTTTTCTCTTTAATTTCGGAAGTCGTTGTCTTTGGTTTTGTATTTTAGTTTTTTGCCACCGACTTCCGAAATTAAAGTAATTTTTCACTTTGTAGTGTTTTTTTTGGAAGTCGGTTGTTTTTTTTTTTGTAAAAAGTTTTTATTTTTTATTTAGACAGTTCAGCCATGTTCATTAGGTACGTTATTTACGTTGCTGAGTAGACGAATTTTTCAAACCTATGAAGTAATGGTTTAGGAATTTCCTTGAAAAGCCTCGGATTACGATTGAAAGCGTTTGACGTAATTAGGGTGCAGATTTATTTTTCAAATCAAGCAGAATAAATGATAGCAATTGTTTTTAAGTTACTTTAGCTATGGTGACCTATCTGGCTGAATTAAAAATAGGTACGTCTACAGTTACTTTCCTATCATCATCATCATTAGCCTATAGTAGTCCACGTCTGGACATAGGCCTCTCTAATCACACGCCATTCAGCTCGATTCTCGGCAACTCTCACCTACCTAGCTGCTGCCAGCCACCCTGAGAAGATCCTCACTCCACCTAGCCTGAGGGCGTCCTTTAGAACAGTACTGTAGTGATAAATTTAAAAACAATATTGTACGCACAAGATCTCAAAGGAACAATAATATGAAAAGATTTGTAGTGCCCGCTTGTAATAACTATTATAGTCGAAGAGGTAGACGTTTTTTAGTTCCAAGTATTTTTAATAACCTTCCAGTCGATATAGACAATTCAATCACTAAAATCTCTTTTAAAAAGAAAATACATAAGTATCTCTTAAATGAGTTTTGTCAAAGCCTAAACTTAGTGAATATTTGAAAAAACAAAATTAAGTGCTAAAAAGGAGCTACATCTGGCAAAAAACTGCTGTGCAGTTTGGCAGAGGTAATATAGTAGGTAAAAACAAGTATTGTTGTGAATAAACACTTTTTTTTTTTTTACCTTTGCCGATTCGCGGTCTCCACTCAAGAACACGTGTACCCCAACGGTCATCGGTTCTACGGCTGATGTGGCCGGCCCACTGCCACTTCAGCTTGCTTATTCTGTGAGCTATGTCGATAACTTTGGTTCTCTGCCGAATCACCTAGTTCCAGATTCGATCCCTCAGAGAGACTCCAAGCATAGCCCGCTCCATGGCTCGCTGAGCAATCTTGAATTTATGGACCAGCCGTACCGTGAGTGTCCACGTTTCGGTTCCGTGGGTCATAACAGGCAGGACACACTGATTGAAGACCTTTGTCTTTAGGCTCTGTGGAATACGTGACGAGAAGACTCGACGAAGTTTCCCAAACGCTGCCCAGCCCAGCTGAATTCTTTTGTTAGCCTCCCTCTCAGAACTGGACCTTCCTATAATTCCATATTATTTAATGTATGTTGCTACACGTATTAACGAATTCCTTACATTCTCCGCTCATATTAAAATATTAAGGTCTCTCCGCCTCGGATTTTTCCGTCCAGTCCATTACATCGTCGAAATCAGAAAATTCATTCATCATTAAAATTCCTCAAACAACAGATATTCAAACCAGGCGTGTCGGTACATAACCATGATTTTAATTAAATCCGGGTACTTCTAAAACATTCCTTCCTTTTATTGTTTTTTAAACTAGGCACTCATTGGAAATCTCAACGGGCGACAAAAATAGAGTATGCAAACAAATAAATTTTAATCAAAGCCCAAATTGCTTCGGTGTTCAGTCCCCCCATTGTTTTTCCTTTGCCTCGATCAATCTCGTTCAGTCCTTAACACAATTTCGAAGTGAATTTTAATATCTCACTCGCTACGGTTCTTAATTAAATGTGCCCCTTTAACGTTTATTTTAATTTGCTGAAACAAGTTTGTTTGGATGATTAAATTAAGAGGGTTCTTGATTATGGGATTTAGAGGTCAGAAATGGGTTAAGAGTGGCCACCATTGCCACCATTTTCAAAATATGAGATCATAATAAAATTGGACTTGTTGTTAAGTTTCTGGATGAGACCTTCTTCATCTTCAACCCTCCTCATCATTAGCAGTCAGATTAGTGTCTCTTATTTATGTCTGCACATGATAATTTTCGTTACTCAGATATTGGCTTTAAGCGTACCTTTCTTCTTTAAGCCTTCTTTTTTCTGTTTTTATGTTCAACTACCTAAGTCCAGAAACAATTATATCAGAAAAATATCGCAAGCCACGGCCGTTAAAACTGTCACATCAATAAAAATTTAATCGAATCCTGGTTACTGAAAACGTATTTCTTTAGCGTTTCTAGGTCAGCCCGGTCACTACTTCCACACCAATGCACAAGCTATGTATTCTTTCAGGCGGTATCAATAAAAATATCGATACCACCGGGAATACATCGCGCTTTGTGAGAGAAATCAACCTATAAATAAAGCCTGTGACTTCGTGTATTTTGTGACCCCATAACACTCCTCCAGCACGCGTAGCATGACGCTTTCTATCTCTACGAAGAATAGACATAGCTCTTTCCATACAAAGTGACGTTTCGTTTCTCCATTTTTGACATCGCACCGTAGAAATCTTTCTACAATCTGTCATTTTGTCTTTCGTTTCTAACGATCTTTGTCTAGGTCCTTTTACATGTAGACTATTTCAGAAGAAAGTTTTCTATCCCAAACTGTCAAAATCACTAAGGTAGTGAAGACAATTTGATTTTGTAATCGCCATGCTAAAGACAGTAGAAAACTTTTGATTCGACGGCCACAAAGTATATACGGTTATCTACAAAATCATGATTTTACAGGAGAGCGTTTTAAAAATTTTGATTGTCTAACTAAATCAGACTATTTCTAATCGCGATTAAAAAAGTGTGGAATAAAATATGAACTAAAATTCACACCAACACCTCGAATTCAGTACAAAAACAGTACTGTATCTGTTTTTTTCTTTTGCTTAAATCTCGAAAATGGCGTGTCCAATCGCAAAAATAATGAAAATTTAGACCCCCTTTATAAAACCCTTAAACCCATAAGACTCATAGTCATAATTTTTCTTATTTTCCATACAATAACTGAAAAATTCCATATAAAATACTGTAATATTTTTTGCTTCCAAAATACGATACTTCGACACTTTGAGTTTTTTTTTGTAGTTGACGTGACTATGAATAAAAATTGAGAATCAAACAGAAAAAAAAATCCTATGACAAAACAAAGAATTCCGAGTCGAATTATGAAAAAAGTGAATTTCGTAAAAAGTGCAGTTGAGTCTTTCTACTTTCTTGCCGTCCTGTCTACACGGAACGTCATTTTTGTCTATTCTTCCGTCGACAAGACTCGTTTCTACGGTGGTCATGCTACGCGTGCTGGAGAAGAATAGAGCCACCAGTACAGTGCACAAACACAGACGACACCCGACATTCCAACCCCGTTGCCGAGGTCCATCGCGATCGCGACTGCGTCCCCGAGTAAATGAAACTCCCCCCGACCCTTGCTCGAAAACGAGGTGCCAGCAGTTTTTGCTGCTGAGCGGGTGGGAAGCTTTAAATACCCCGAATAATAATCGAGATGAAAATCTAAGTTTGATTCAGCCTGTCCCTTTTTGCTGTCCTCCCCTCAGCGAAGCCCTAAGCCCAGGTTCGTACCCCACAAGGGGTGCCCTTAGCGAGCGTTCGCCTAGTTTTAATTCAGAATAGTTTATGCCCCGGGCTGGAGGCTTTAAGTGTAGAAGCTTAAGGTAGCCACAGGAAAGTCCGGTTAAGCAGCCATGTCCTCATAGGTCAAATGCGAGATGCCCTAGTAAAAAAAAAAAACTTGTATTTTGTGTTTTATCCATTTCACTCGACTGCCCCAAAAGGAGGGTAGTGTTTTTCGAGAGTGTGTATGTATGTCTATTTCTTTGGCATGCTCTATAACCGCTTGGTGGTTTTTAGCATAATGAGGTGTCGTTAGATTCGTGTTAATTGTGGGAGTAACATACGCTATATAATATTTATAAATTGCATCTGCAATAAGAAAAAAGGGAGGAGAAGGTTTTTTTTTATTACTACAATTTTGGTATCTAATTAAAGGCTAGTAATTAGTCAATTCCATTAATAAAATTAAAAATCTTGAAATAAACAACATTATTTAAAAAAACAAAAAACCGACTGCAAAAATGCATAACTGAAAAGAGAAAAACAAGACAATTGGCCATATAATTTAAAGGTCAACGTTTAATGATATGTCAGTCGACGTTTAGCCATATCATTAATGTAGGGTATCCATGGTTTAAGGTGTAGTAAAAATAGCCCAGTAACTGCGACCAACTTAGAAGTAGCGCTCGCTCGATTCGTGCGCGGTTGGTCACAATTCTAACCTAACCCACCCCTTTTGATCGGGGTGTTTTTTTTTTTAACAAATTTTAAGTGCTATGTTGCGTTTCACGCCGCGGCTGTGGCCGGCGAGCGTTACTTCCAAGTAAATCGCTTTCCATAATTATATTTGGAAACCCAATAAAAGTCCATCGAATTTTTTTTGCGCGGTCAGGGTTTCTTTATTTGATTTGTTGCCGCCATGATGCACAACAAAAACAAAGCGACATCAACGCCTCTACCAGTGGATAATCAAACTATTTTACGATATGATCACTAATGTTTGGCCACATCATGAAGTAGTCGTGCGTTTAACTGTTCATATCGTCAAACGTTGAGTATTCAATGATCTGGCCAGACCACATCATGATGTGACCAGTGGTCGATGTTCATTTCATGAAATGATCAATTCTAAGATCTAGCCACAACATATTTTATATATAAAAAAGATAAATTTAAGCTTTTCTCGAATTATACAAAATGTATCAAGGATGAAAAGTAGCCCATGTCCTTCTTTTAGTCTCATGCAGGCTATATATCTGTGAAATTTCATAACGATTGTTTTAGTGGTTTATGAGTGGAAAGGTAACAGACAACCAGAATTACTTTCGCGTAATGCTATGTATGAATTATTAGAACAAAGGACATTGTCGATGTCGGTTAGAGCTTAGTTTGCATGATTCCAATAATCGAGCATCATAGCCTAGCCTTTTCCCAACTATATTGGGGTCGACTTCCAGTCTAACCGGATGCAGCTGAATACCAGTATTTTATATGGAGCGACTACCTATCTGACCTGCACAACCTATTACTAGATAACACGATACCCCTTGGTAAGACTGGTTGTCAGACTTTTGGGCTTCTAACTACCCGTAGCGACTGTCAAAGATCTATAAATGACAGCCGGGACTAACGGCCGAGGCATGGATCGTATATAAAGATGGTCATGTGTGCATGGCTCATCCGCGGCAAGCGTAGCTTAACCTGATTGATCGATCGACCCGTGCGGCTGTTATTACTTAGCCACAAGCCCCCCACAAGATTCCAATAATCAAATGAGAAGCAAAAATCAAGCCTGTGTTGTTCCGTTGCGAAGTAATTATAAGATGATCTGTTAATTGTGCCAAGCTTTCAGAAGAATCGTTCTCATAATATCAAGTTTTTCGCTTGTTAAGGAAAAAGCGACCAAATACATCTTAAGTTCTTTGAGTAAAACGATATTTAACATTTTCAGATCATTCTCGACCTAAATGATGGGTTGTTTATGATTTTGAGGCAGATTTTTGTCTTTGTATTATGATTCTGCTTACGTTTTGATCTTTTTAAGATAAATCAGGTTTGATCTGAATATTTGAGCCCGAGTATTACATTTTGAGAAGCTGACTTCTCCATTTTGTGTGTTAAGAAGTTATGAAACAATGGCTTTTATGATTACGAAATAGGTATTCCAATTCTTATACCTACTGGGTTATTGAAATATTACGAGTTGAAATAATTTTCAATTACCCGTGTGAAACAATTTTAGCAGTATCCATGATGGGTAAAACAGGTATTTTTAATTCAGGGCGGCTTCAGCAAGGGATTCCAAAAACGGACCTCTGTATCAGCAAAAATGTTCAACTACTGATACACCCTGTTGTTCACTTCAGTGGATTCGAAATTGAAATAAATTGTATATTCCGCTACAGCTTCTGCCCGTAACTTCGTTCGCGTGGATCAATATATATATTTATAGGTACTAATATGATAAAGCGTCTGAGATGCGCGGGATGGTATATAATTGAAATAAGCATGCACGATTCGGCTCTTCTCGGTGGCTAAGCGTATGCTGATACACAGGTGACGCAGGTCCACGCAACGCAGGTAGAGTAGATTTTGTAATAAATGAATTTACTGAGAGCTGCGTACGCTGCGGCGTAGACACGTGCGACGCAGACCTGTGTCTGTCCTGCTTTGCGTCTCGTTGTAGTGTCGGCAGAGATTTCTGTGCGACGCTTGCAGATCAACACGTGTTTTTTACCACTAATTCATAATTTTGTTGCAATGACAGAACATTCAAGCTAAGCATACGCTTAGCTGAGACACAGTGACGCAGCACAGCACAGAATAGATTTTGTAGGGTAGGGCAGGCGAGGCAGTCATAGGCCGTGAGCGGATTCTGCGACGCAGCTACACAGACACATTCGCGTCCTAGCTACGAGTAGTTTGTCTTTTTTGAATAGTCTGGATGATTAGTATCATACAAACAACGTTCACAACGAACTAATTTAAATAAATGTTTTGTCATTGCAACAAAGTTATGAATTAGTGGGAAAAAAACACATGTCGACCTACAAGCGTTGCGCAGAAATCTGTAGCGGTACTACAATGAAACGTAAAGCAGGACAGAGACATGTCTGTGTCGCACGTGCCTGCGCTGCAGCGTACGCAGCTCGCATAAGTATTTATGTTGTATTAATTTCATCACACTAATATTATAAAGGCGAAAGTTTGTGAGTGTGTGTGTATGTTTGTCTCTTCTTCACGCTCTAACGGCTTGACCAATTTGGATGAAATTTGACACACATATAGTTTATAACCTGGATTAACACGTAGGATACTTTTATCCCTATATTCCCACAGGATCGAGACTTACGCGGGTGAAACCGTGGGGCGCAGCTAGTTACAAATAAATAATACAAAGGCCGGCAACGAGACAAAAGCAGGATGTTTGCGGCAATAGAAGGGAAATTATGCATTGTCCTCCATATAACATGTTGGACAGTGGTAGAATTCTGCAAACACAGGAAGACTAATGAAATAAACTTTTATATTAAACTAGCTTTTGCCCGCGTGGGTGTCGGAATAAAGAATCAAAACATAAAACAGTACTGATTTATTAAGTAAATAACATAATCTTAGAATGGAAGTAAAAATAAACTAATAAGCAGATAACTTCTACCTACATGAATAACCAATGTCTTTTAACATTTCAAACCATGTTCTTCTATGATCATATCAGAAGCTTTTCGTGCAATCATCATAACTGAAGCTAGAATCAATCCATGCACATTAACCGGCATAACACTGGCATCAGCCACACGTAACCTCTTAACGCCATGTACTCGAAGCTTTGAATCCAAAACCGTACCCATAGCACAAGTACCAACAAAATAATGTGACGTATCTGATGTCCCCAATGTATGACATCTCCAATATTCCATAGTCCCTCTTTCTAAACCTTCACATGACTTCATTTGTGGATCGATAAACTCAGCTTTCATCTTTTTGAAATATGTCGTGTTTACAATACGATTAAAATCAGCTAAATAACTAGCATGTTTCTTTATATCTCTACCTTTAGTATAATAACCCGGATAGATCAATGGATGGTCATTAGGATTGTTACTTTGCAAAAGAATCTCTCCTCTCGATTCGGGGTTAAGGTATGTAATAGCTACCATGAATACTTCTTTGTTATCAAGGCCTTTGCCTAAAGTGTTACAGAATTTTTCGTCGAAGCTGAAGTAAAATGCACATAGTCCTAAAAATGAGAGGCTGTCGCCAATGTGAAGGCCAATTACTTCATAATCAGGGTAGCTCTGAGACTTATTAAGAGCTACATATCCGTCGAATATAACGAACGGGTATTTATGAGGATCTCCAAGATTACTGGTAAGTGGAGCTTTTGTCATTTTATAAAATAAAAAGCTGTTCACATGATCTTGAAAATTCTTTCCCACAGGTAAGTTAGATACCAATTTGATACCTTTGTTATGTAAGTGTTCTGTTGGACCTACTCCTGAAAGCATAAGTAACTGCGGTGACTTAATAGTTCCAGCTGTTAGAATAACTTCCTTGGTTGCTTTATACGTCAGTTTTCTATTATCTTCTGTCAACACTTCTACTCCAATAGCAGTCTTATTATCATCAAATATTATTTTAGTTGCTAATGTGTTCAACATGAGATGCAACTTCTTGTTCTTTTTAAGAGGACTCAAGAATTTCTTGGCCGAACTTTGGCGCATATCGTCACCTATATTGAACATAAAATTGGTGAATCCTAGTGGATGCTTCGGGTTTATATCCAGATGATATTCATAGCCTATTTCTTCTAAAGCGTCAAAATAGTCTCTATTTATTTTATAATATTGTTTCTGTATTTGAATTTTTCCTTTAGTTCCATAACAATGTGATTCATTATATTCAATGATTTTTTCATCAATGAGCTTTTCGTTCTTACGTAATAATGATAAGACTGATTTCCATGACCAGGAGGTGTCGTTAGTAATGGTAGCCCACTCATTATAATCGTGAGGGTATCCTCTTATATAGGCGAGATAATTTAAAGAACTAGAACCACCCAACACTTTACCTTGCGATAGATGAATAACATTGTCCGTATGATACTTTGTGTTCAAGCCTTCACCTGTTGATGTGAAATTCCAATCATACTGCGTTTTCTTCATAAATGTAAATAATCCTGGCATCTGAAAATTAAACCATACAATATTTTGATTGATAAAATTGCTGTTACCTATTTATGAAGGTATGAGATCTACTGCTATCAACTAGTACTAGTCTTACCAAGGGGTATCGTATTACCCAGTGACTGAGTTTTGGACTTCAGATACGTAGTCAAAGCATGTACAAAAAAAAAACTACCGACTTCCAAAAAAAACACTACAAAGTGAAAAATAACTTTAATTTCGTGAGTCGGTGTCTTGGGTTTTGTGTTTTCGTTTTTTGCCACCGACTTCCGAAATTAAAGTTATTTTTCACTTTGTAGTGTTTTTTTTGGAAGTCGGTAGTTTTTTTTTTTTGTTCAAAGTTTTTTCTTTTCACTTTTTAGTTGTGGTACCTACCCCACACACATTCGAATACCACTACCTACTACCAGTGTCAGGAACTTATCATATCATCTACATACTAACTGGGAAAAAAAATACGTATTTTGTAGCTAACTCAAAAACTACCCAAGCAAAGTTAATAAAATTTAAATGGGACTAATAAATGGGAGCATACCCTTTCAAACAAAAAAAGAATTTTCAAAATCGGTCCACAAATTATGGAGAAATCGGTGGACAGACATAAAAAAAAAAAAAAAAAAAACATACGCGTCGAACATATAACCTCCTCCTTTTTGGAAGTCGGTTAAAAATACTGGTATGCAGCTGCATCCGGTTAGACTGAGAGACGACGCCAACATACTTGGGCATAGGCTAGGCTGATTGATTGAGCTGTTCGGCTATATTTATATCTTTAATACTCACATCAGATTCTATGGGTGGAACAGTTCCAGCTTCAATAAGTAGGACTTTGGCATTCCTTTCCACAAGTCTACTTGCTATGAGACATCCTGCCGTCCCACCACCCACTACTATGAAATCAAATTTCGCTCCATCTGAAAAACAATATATTTTTGGATCAGTTACATCCATGTCCTTGTTTATCTTTTATTTGTTTTTTGTTTTTTCACAGTGTCTGATAGGCAGTTTCTATCATTTACGAAACATTTCACGAAAAAATTTACATACAGATATTTTAAAAATTGTTTTTGTCCGATAAGTTGGCAAGACTTTGTCTGGAGATTGTGTAAAGCCATTCAATATTTAATAAATGTTATATTCAGGAACTTACCTTGAACAAAAACGGGTTCCGGCCATTGATATGCAGTGAGATTGAGAATGGTCAGCATCTTCAATATACCCTCAACCTTTTTAAAGTAAGAAATTGCGTTGCTAGAATCCATGATGAGTAAACAACGTTGCCTGGTTTTATTTGTAAACAAGTATGTAATAACAAAGTTTAATATTTGATCTATCTATGATTCTATGTAATTATGGTAGTCCAAATTCTACATTTCTTATATAAATATATCGCAAATAATAAAAATATGTAACATGTAACACAAAATAATATAAGAACTGAAACAATTTTTACTTGTCTTTTATATTGGAACTAAAATGTTTGTGTGTGTTTTTTGCAAAACAATTTCATTTTCTTTTATTTAGGCGGTTGATTAATTCTTATTGAAGAATGATAAACAAAAGCCTAATTGGACAATAATAACAACCGAAAAAAAAACGATATTGTTATCTTGTTTACACCTTTTTAGTCGCCGTTTTTAGGGTTCCGTACCTCAAAAGGAATAAACGGAACCCATATAGGATCCCTTCGTTGTCGATCTGTCTGCCTGTCTGTCTGTTAATACCCTTTTTCTCAGGAACGCGTGGAAGTAATAAGTTGAAAAATTTATAACAAATACGTAGGTTTAAGGTCTGTGGGAGGCTCTAAAGAAACGAATTTTCCCAGATATGAGATCAAGCTTGATCGATTTTTGACCCCCGTAAACCGTATTGCAACTTTCATCGAAATCGTTAGAGACGATGTCGTGAACGTGAGTATAAAAATATACACTTATATATAAATACCAATATTGCTCGTTTAATAGTATACAACAAGAGCCAATGCATGGTCTTTGGAGCCTGCGGTGCTAAATCGCTGGAAAATGTCCCATCAGTCTTTCTCAATTGTGTTCCCCTAGACAGTGTGGACTATTTTAAATACTTAGGGCATACAGTCACGGCTGACTTCAAGGACCATACTGACATCGAACGAGAGCGGAGGGCCTTGTCGAAAAGAGCGAATATGCTAGCTCGTAGGTTTGCACGCTGCTCCGATCAAGTTAAGGTTACCATTTTCAAGGCATATTGCACCTCACTGTACACCTACAGACTGTAGGCTCGCTAAACACGTGCTATAGCGCCCTCCGTGGTCAGTATAACGACGCATTCAGGGCAGAGCTGAGGCTTCTGCAGCGCCTCGGGCATGTTTGCGGAAGCACGCACCGACTGTTTTCACGCCACCATGCGCAAGCGGTGCGCGTCCTTAGTGCGCAGGGTGCGGGCCAGCTCCAATACTGTCCTGAAAATGATCGCTGAGCGATTTGACTGCCTCTGCATACGACAATGTTGTAACAGACATGTATAGCCAGGGCACTTAATCTGATTGACACTGACCTATATTTTTATTAATGAATTGTTTGATGAAATTATTATTTTTAATTTAATATTAATTCTGTGACCCTTTTGTATTACTCATTCGTTTATTTTAATTGCATTTGACATTTTATTTTAATTTTAATTCTGTGACCTATATAAGTGTACCTATTTTAATTGCATTGACATTTTATTCTATTGTGTTTTTGTTCTATTGTGTGTTGCAGCATAGTGAAATTTTATTTTATGTAATATGGGTTTTGCCTGAATTAAATTTTATTTTTATTTTTATGGTATATTAAAAATAAGCTAGATAAGTTCGGCGTTTCCTACCTGACTACTCTGAGAAGAAAGGCCGAAACAAACTCAGAGGTCGCAGTCTCTTTTAAAGTCCAGACATAATCTTGGTCAGGCCATATGAGGACCACGTTGATTAGTGTCTAAAAAGGTCTTAGGTTAGGAAAGAATCAAACAAATTTGAGTGGACCTGTCCACTCAGTGCAAGCATTTGTCAGTAATCGTGGAACTCAACTCAGAACCTAAGGAACTCAACTCGACGAACAATACCAAAGAAAGGACATTTGGATAGGCTGCATAAACTACCTACTCAAACTGCCAGACCATCATTAAAACTAACTGAGAAAGAAAATAAAAATATCCACATCGTCCTTTTTTTTGTGGTGGGCAATTATCAAATAACTTCTCTCGCTCTGGGTGGAGCGGGAGGGGCGTATCAGACACTTACTGACTAAAACCCACCCGTGTTCCTTCAGTTGCCATGTTGCCAGGGGCCACGGTATCCCTTTCGGACTTCCCCGCAACCCATCCACATAGTCCGCACATTAAAATTATGTAAAATAATATAATAGGTACTTTACAAAGTAATCATGTCATTTTGTATATAATTTTTAACAACGTCAATGTGTATTCAATACTGGTATAATTTGATGATTTCACATAATAATTAAAATGTCAAGTTTTGTGGTTTTATCACAAGGCTTAGCAGAGCGAGCAGCTCAATCCCAAGCTTTTTATCTTCTAAATAATCTGAAATTTTATAGTACCCTTTTTACAAAGTTTAGTTTTAGTACAGTTTTTAAATCGGTTAATGGGTAAGTTTTGAATGTCAATGGGAAGTTTGTTGTAAAAGCGTATACATTGACCCATGAACGAGTTGCCTACTCTGTGGAGACGTGTGCGATGTACAACAAGTTTGTGTTTATTCCTGGTATTTAAACTATGAATAACCACGAGGAGCTCGCGGCTAAGTAGTAATAGCCGCACGGGTCAATCCAACAGGTTAAGCTGCGCTTGCCGGGGTTGGTCCGTGGATGGGTGACCATTTTTACATACCGAGACTCCTCCGTGCCTCAGAAAGCACGTTAAGCCGTTGGTCCCAACTGTCATTCGTGGATCTTTGACAGTTGTTACGGCCCGAAAGTCTGACAACCAGTTAAGACTGGTTGTCAGACTTTCGGGCTTAAGCCAAGGGATATCGTGTTACCCAGTACCTAACTGGGTTGTGGAGGTCAGATAGGCAGTCGCTCCATGTAAAATACTGGTATTCAGCTGCATCCGGTAAGACTGGAAGCCAAACCCAACATAGTTGGGAAAAGCTAGGCAGATGATTTAAACTATGAATAACAGAAAGTTGTGCACATACAAGGTTTTCAAAAATATATTATAATTGAGTCAGCGCAATAGAAAAATACGGCCATTTATGCGACTTAATTTGATACTCGCAAATAAATCAAAACCTACAAGCTAATCCCGTTAATCTAAGTCCTACAATCATGAAATTTGGCAAGAAGTAAGTAAAGTCTTACAGCACAAGTAAATGAAAAAGTCTGAAAATCGTTAATTTGTAATTTTATCACATAAAAATGATTTTTTGCTAATACAAAATTTACTTTGCAGTTGGCGAATTAATCGTGGCGTATATCGAAGTTAGGGAGAATGTTTTTCAACTACAATGACATGTTTGCTTTTGGGAGAAATTCATCCCAACTACGGAACCCTTCATTGTGCGGTTCAACGCACTTGGCCGGTTTTTTTATGTTATCCAACGCAATATAAAATGCAAAATGTTATTTTCTTTCATCAATTACTTAATTGGCGAATGAAATTCGTTTACTGGTTCCAGACTACTTAGTTTGAAACCAGTAGATAAGAAGCAAGACAGTTTAATTGTTTTTTTCATTGAATTCAATAGCAATGTTACTAAATATACCACTGCGAAATATTTTACGTTTACAGTTGGCATTCCTAACAAACAACAATTTCAAGAGATTTATGTAGGTATTTATTTTCAACCAGTACGACATAAAACCAATCATTTATGTAACATAATAATGACTGCACTTATCATAATTACCTGGGTAACCGAGCTCTGCTCTGGTGAAATAGATAGTGATGAATAGTGAAATAGAGAATGCTCATTTAATAATAAACGAAGGTTTATACTAATTCCATGCTGCCATGATAGTAGGTACTTACTAATTCCATGCTGCCATGATAGTAGATACTTACAAATTCCATGCTGCCATGTCATTATTCTAAGGTAGCCATCTTGTTCTAAACTTTGGGCGACCGAGCTCTGCTCCGGTGAAAATACGGAGAAAACGAATTTTCGCAGATATTTGACCTAGCTAGATCGTTTTTTCGCCCACGTAAACCCCTATATATAAATCGTTAGAGCCATTTTCGTGAACGTGTATGAATATATAATTATATAAAAATATATAATAAGCAGCAGCAGCTCGGAGTCTGGATTTGTACCCGGTTGATGGCAATAGGCTCGCCCCCTATTACATGGGACTTATAACTGGCGAAATGTGGGTGTACCTGCTACAGGGACACCTCTGCCCAACCCTTCGGGGAAGCAAGGCGTGATGTTATGTTGTGTTATGTTATAATTCAATTTTCTAACCGCATCGGGGCGCCGTTGACGTATATATGTTGAAGTATATATTCATAGAAATACTGCTCATTTAATAGTATAGTATGCATTACAAATAGTGACAAACATAATAATTAAAATAAATTAAGATTAAACCTTTCACTCAGTGACACTCGCAAATCGCCTAACATTCCAACAGTGTCATCTTCTACTAAACAGCGAATTGATATAGTTCAGGACTAGAGTCAAGGAGAGCGTTGAATGCGTTCAGCATTCGCGGAATGACTCGTGAGATAACTCTTGAACATGGTAACATCATTATCATTCTCCAAATGATACACTGGCTTACATTCGCCTATAAGAATACAAACATTCTTAGCGTAAGAAAAAGGTTCATATTCCTATGAAACATGTTTTACTAAGCAAAGTTGATCGTGACGATAGGTCGTGATGAAGTTAAATGAAATTGAGTGAACTGTATAACATGTATAATTAATGCAACAAGTGAAATTACAAACAGTGTCGGTTTCAATGCAAACAAGAAAATATGTACGTTAATAAAACGCGCAAACGTAGCCGACTGGTGAGGCACGCCCCACGGGGGCTTTGCGCACGGCTGTGCGACTGACTCGCCGCTGTCCCCACACCCCTCTTTCACTGCCACTAGCGCGCAGCGATCGCGATGTTGAGAGGAATGTCTCAACAAAAGTAAAGTCAAAATGTGATCTCTGAAATTTGTCTGTCGGGAGGTACCTGTTCAGGATAAGGCGGGAGGAAACACCCGGGTGTCACCATTGTGTGGATCGGCCTGAGGACACGGTGGAGCATACGGTGGAGGTCTGCCCGGCTTGGGCGGAGCAACGCCGTGTCCTCGTGGAGGCGATCGGCGGCGGTGATCTCTCGCGTCCGGCCCTGGTTCAGGCCATGGTACGGAGCGAGAGGAAATGGCAGGCCGTCACCTCCTTCTGCGAAGCGGTAATGCTCGCGAAGGAGGAGGCGGAACGCGTGAGGGAGAGGCAAATTTCGCGCCCTCACGCCCCTAACCGCCGCAGGAGGAGACGCCCGGGGCGGGAATCGCGAGCCGATTTCCGGCCACCGTAGGCGCGGGCTTGCGGACGGTGAGCAATGGGTAGCTCGCCGTCCGATAAGGACCAAGCCCGGGTCGACGGCGCGTTGTGTTCCACGCGCGCCTCAAAGAGATGTCAGCAGAATTGACGGGGTCCGTTAGGGCCAATGCCCGCCGGGGGTTCGAAGAAAACCGATAGGGAAATCGTGGCCCCCGGCAACAGGGCAACCGAAGGAACACGGGTGGGTTTTAGTCAGTAAGAGTCTGACACGCCCTCCCGCTCCACCCAGAGCGGGAGAAGTTATTTGATAATTTCCCACCCAAAAAAAAAAAAAAAAAAAAAAAAGGTGGCCTGAGTGCAAATTACGAAAACATTTTTTTTTAAGCGAATGCGATAAACAATAATTATTTTAATAAACTCAAACCAATGTCTTCTTCCAGTTTAATCCATGTTCTTCTATGATCATATCTGAAGCTTTTCGCGCAATCATCATGACTGAAGCTTGAATCATTCCGTGTACATTATTTGGCATAACACTGGCATCAGCCACACGTAACCCCTTGACTCCATACACTCGAAGCTTTGAATCTAAAACCGTTCCCATAGCGCAAGTACCAACAAAATAATGTGACGTATCCGATGTCCCCAATGTATAACATCTCCAATATTCCGCAGTCCCTCTTTCCAAACCTTCACACGCCTTCATATGTGGATCTACTAATTCAGCTTCCATCCTTTTGAAGAATGTCGTGTTCACAATACGGTTAAAATCTGCTAAATAACTAGCATGTTTCTTTATGTCAATACTTTTAGTATAATAACCTGGAAATATCAATGGATAGTCATTTGGATTTGTACTTTGTAGAAGAATCTCTCCCCTCGATTCAGGGTTTAGGTATGTGAGATACACCATGAATACTTCTTTATTATCTAGACTTTTGCTTAAAGTGTTACAGAATTCCTCATCGTAGCTGAAGTAAAATGCACATAGTCCCAAAAATGTCATGCTGTCTCCAAAGTGAACGCCAATCGTTTGATAATCAGGATAGCTCTGTGATTTGTTAAGAGCTAAATAGCCATCGAATATAACATATGGATACTTATGAGGATCTCCAAGATTACATGCAAGAGAAGCTTTTGTCATTTTATAAATTAAAATGCAATTCACATGATCTTGAAAATTCTTTCCTACAGGTAAGTTAGATACCACTTTGATACCTTTGTTATGTAAGTGGTCTTTTGGACCTACCCCCGAAAGCATAAGTAGCTGCGGTGACTTAATGGTTCCAGCTGTTACTATGACTTCTTTGTTAGCTATTAACGTCAGTTTTCTATTATCTTCTGTCAACACTTCTACTCCAATAGCAGTCTTATTATCATCAAATATTATTTTAGTTGCTAATGTGTTCAACATGAGATGCAACTTCTTGTTCTTTTTAAGAGGACTCAAGAATTTCTTGGCCGTACTTTGGCGAACACCGTCACCTACATTGAACATAAATTCGGTGGGTCCTAGTGGATGCACTGAGTTTATATCCAGATGATATTCATAACCTATTTCTTCTAGAGCATCAAAAAAGTCTCGGTTTCTTTTATAATATTGTTTCTGTATTTTAATTTTCCCTTTAGTTCCATAACAATGTGTTTCATTAGATTCAAGGATTTTTTCATCAATGAGTTTTTCGTTCTTACAGAGTAATGGTAGTACTGACTTCCAGCACCAGGAGGTATCATTAGTAACAGTTGCCCACTCATCATAATCGTGAGGGTAGCCTCGTACATAGCAGCCAAAGCCTAAGGAACCGGAACCACCCAACACTTTACCTTGCGACATGTGGATAACATTGTTCGTATGATACTCTGTGGTCAAGCCGTCACAGGTTGATGTGAAGTTCCAATCATACTTCGTTTTGATCATAAATGGAAATAATCCTGACATCTGAAAATTAAACCAAATAATCATATCGGTTGATGAAATTTCTGTTTTTAATAATAACACATAACCTGATAATCACTTTATTATCAGGCAACTAAGGCCCATAAATAGAATACACAAAATAATCTTATACAATAATAAACTAATACATATTAAAACCCATTATGTTATTTTATTATTTATGAAGGTATGAGTTCTACTGCTATATTTTTTATTTTTAATACTCACATCAGATTCCATAGGAGGGACAGTTCCAGCTTCAATAAGCAGGACTTTGGCATTCCTTTCCACAAGTCTACTTGCTATGAGACATCCTGCCGTCCCACCACCCACTACTATGAAATCAAACTTCGCTCCATCTGAAAAACAAAAGGTTTTTGAATCAGTTACATCCGTGTCCTTGCCAGAATCTACCTCTTTTGTTTATTGTGATACATCTAAGATATTAAAGACTTTGTTTACAGTGCTCGATAGGCAGATTCTACAAGATGAAATAACTTAAGATTGGTAGACCATAATATTTCTAGAGGCTGTGAAAGAGCCATTGAATGTTTAAGAAATAATATACTCAGGAACTTACCTTCAATACACGTGGGTTTCGGCCATTGATATGTAGTAAGATTGAGAATGGTCAACATGTTTAAAATATTCTCAACATTTTGGAAAAAAGACACGGCGTTGCCAGAATCCATGGTGAAAAAGCAATGTGGTCTAGTTTTATATACTAGTGTGAATCTTCTGTATAACTTTGATAAATATGATTTTGGGCTCGTAAAACTGTCCCCGGTACTCCAAATCCTAAATGTTGATGAATATTCCGCCAATTAGCAATGTGTCTAACATGTTACACAAAATGTAGGAACTGAAGCGATTCTAACGTGTCTTTGCTTATATTTGAATCAAAATGCAAAAAAAAACTGCATTTGCATTTATTACGGTTCATTAAGTCTAATTCAATTATGATAAACAAAAGTCTAGACAACGATAATGTTGCATTAGAATATTGGAATTTATAGCTTAGATAGCTTTTGTTTTGTTGCTAAATAAGAGCTTGTTGCTAAATAGTTGAAACGAAATAGTTGAAAAATATTATACATAAAATTAAAATAAACCGGCCAAGTGCATGTCGGACAACGCACAATGAAGGGTTCCGTAGTTGGGATGAATTTATCCCAAAAACAAACTTAACTTTGTAGTTGAAAAACATGTTCTCCCATACGGAATGTATGGGAAAACATGTTTTTGCAACTGCAAAGTTTAGTTGGTCAATTATTACTCGTTAACTTGTAGAGCCTACTTAGCTGTGATAGTTTTCCTTTTAATTTCGTTACATAAACTACAGCTGTGATTTTTTTCACACATCCAAAACCAACCATTTAGCTGGCAGGTGGGGGGGGACACCTGACTCTAGCGATCCCTGAATCCAAAAATGGTTATGATATACTCATAATGGTTTTGAAGGACCTTTCCACTGATACCCCACACCAAGGGAAAGAAAAAAAAAAAATCACCACTTTACGTGTAGGGGAGGCACCCTAAAAAAATTTTTTTCATAATTTTATTTTACCACTTTGTCGGCGTAATTAATATACACCGTGAATGAATCACAGTTTTGCTAGAACAAACGTTGTTCAGACCATGGTCTACTACCATTCTACAGCATCCAATAAAAAAAAAAAAACATAATTGGTTTTTGAAAAAACACAAAAAAGACAAAGTTTAAAATGTCAAGATTATCATTACTCCCTACAATACAGACACCACGCGCAGGACACAGCATTGTCTACAGGGAAATGTACCTCCATAAACGAAATTTAGTAAGCAGTAGATAATCTTGACATTTTAAACTTTGTCTTTTTTGTGTTTTTTCAAAAACCAATTGAGTTTTTTTTAAATTGGATGCTGTAGAATGATAGTAGACCACGGTCTGAATAACGTTTGTTCTAGTAAAACTGTGATTCAAATTTCACAGTGTTTATACCCATGCCAAATTACAGCTTTCTAGTACTAAGGGTCTCGGAGCTAGACCGCGGATAGACAGACAGACAGACAGACGGACATGACGAAACTATAAGGGTTCCTTGTTTACTACGGAACCCTAAAAAACGAGCGAGCCTTACAGTAGTCGCATATGTTGTGTAATATCTGACATTTCACCTTTGCAATAAGCAACATTAAGGGATATAAGCAACATTATAGGGGCGGGACCTCGTCAAGGTCGTTTCTGACAGCCATCTGTAGCACCGCGCGCGCTCATTGGTCAAATCAAATAGCGCGCGCTTCTCCGGCTTCCTGTGATACACTACCGTCCTTTTTCACGAAATCACTCCCACTGATTATTTAGATATTTTTAGATTTAGATTTTAGAAAAGGGAGAGGAAAGATATTACACATTAAAAATAAAGATTGGTTTACCAAGAATTTTTCATATACTCTTTTTATTTTGTTTTTATCTGAATCTAGTCTAACCTTGGCCAAACAAAACTAACTTTTTACGTTAAATTACATAATTTGAAATGCAAATGTTATTTTCGTTCGACAATTAAGTAGTTTGGAACCATTAGATAAGCAGTGAGACATTCAAATCGTTTCTTTTATAGAATTCCTTCTTACAATAAAGTGTTTCTAATTAAACTTACTGAGAAAAAAAAAAGTTTGAAGTTAGCATTATGTACAAACAACAATAATTTGAAGAGATTTATTAATTATTTATTTATTCAACCAAAATGACATAAAACCAATAACACTGATGAGATACATTATAATGACGATAAAGCCCCACCGTGTACATCGGTACACGGTCGGTACATGCGGCTTCAACCACTATTGTTACTGTTAAATAAGGTTTATTATCGTCAATTAGATCAAAATTATTCATACCATAAACCGACGTACGAACGGAGTTAATAACGACGGGACGATAGTGCGTCCCAGCGCGTTGGATTCTCAACGCTCGGCTTAACACCGAGAGTTGAAAATCCAGTGCGCGATAAAATCCCGCCGCGATTTTATGAACGTCCGTGTGAACGTCGATAACACCGATTTTTTTTTAAATGTCGGAAGTAACGTGGAGCGCGCGTCAATGTCACCGCGGTTTGACATTAACGCGCGCTCCCTGTCACTTTTGACAGATACAACGTTACATTAGGGAGACTCTAACGACCTAGACGCGTACCGCAAGGGTTGGATGAAGGTGGCCCTGGAAAAGGATGTATGGAAGGATTTGGGGGAGGCCTTTGCTCAGCAGTGGGATAGTGAAGGCTATTAAAAAAAAAAAAATCAACCCTATCAAGTCTTCTCGCAAAACTTAGGAGAAGTGAGCGGAGTGGTGGATCGACAACTCACTTCAAAATAAGTTGTCATTCCACCTGGCTGACGCTAGGAATTGACACTATTGACAGCTAGCTCACTTTAAGCTCACTTCTAAGTATTTACGGTTAGATTTTTATAGAATAGTTCGACTAGACTAGATTCAAGAAGAGCGTTGAGCACGTTCAGCACTCGCAGAATAATTCTTAAACAAGGTAACATACACGCGGATTCTGTGTTCTCACAAACGGAGCTTGTTTGGGCGGAGATGGTGCCAGGCGGTCTCATGATCAGATCAAGCGCAACAAACAGTCGTAGGTCTGCTGAAAGAAATCTATTAATATAAGCAGTACCTTTGTGTTCTACTTCTTGAAAATAAATAAATAACTCGTTAGTTCAACTTCTATGCACGGTGCGAATGACCAATAAAGTCACGTATGGAAAGTGCACTCCGGCTTGATGTGGCTCCAGCCAATTGAGCGATATTGCCCCAGTTGTCTTCTCTAGGAGTGATCACTGCGATATCGAGGACTCGAGAGTTCTACCCTAGCTTTTAGCTTAATGTACGATAGTTGTATTTGACCATAATTTTTAAATACGGTAGTGAAACATCATCTTAGCTTTGGCTAGTCCTGGGTGCCTTATGATGGCCTGAGTATGTCTTTATAAATCTGTCTTCCATCTGTATTCACATTTCTGATCCCTAGCTTTGTATTGGCTTTTCTGGCCCCTTGCCTTGCCTTACTATGCGTGTTTGTTTTTAGTTATAGTAAATACTAAAGCATTTTGCCTTGTATTCTTATGGAAATGTGTAATTATATTTCTCCCTATTGCAGCGACTTGATTGCTGTATTCATTCATTTTACTATATTGGTCACAAAAAAAAAAAATGTAACCGCAGAATTTCATCCTGTTTTCCGGTATAATATAATATATTTATTATCATACAGTATTTATGTGTATTATGATATTATAAATAAGCTAATCGTAATAAAATACATCATTGTTAAGCTGTAAACAAAACTGTAATAAAATAAAATAATTACATCCGTAACAAAATATTTGTACTCGAGTTGGTAATAAAGAGTACTTGAAGTAATAGAAAAATGTAACAATAATCAGACAAGATAATTTATTTCAAAGAGTGTTCTTTAATAATCATATCTACAGCTTTTTGTGCAATCATTATAACAGCTGCTTGCGTAGGTGATGCCACTATTGTTGGCATAATACTAGCATCAGCCACGCGGAGATTTTTAACTCCTATTACAAGAAGATTTGAGTCTACTATCCGACCCATAGCACAAGTGCCGCCGAAATAATGTCCTGAAGTTACCATACCTAAGGCATAACACCTCCAATACTCCTTGCTACCTTTTTTAAAACAAGCACATGATTTTAGTTTTGGATCGACGAGTTCAGCTCCAACACTTTTAAAGTACGTAGTGTTTAATACTTTGTTGAAATCTAAAACAGTCTTGACATGCATTTCTAGATCTCTATCATTGTTGTAGTAATTAAGTTTTATTATTGGTTGGTCTGCCATATTAGTCGTGTTTAGAAGAACTTGTCCCCGAGATTCAGGATAAGCAAGAAGATTAAAAACTAAATAGATTTGCCTGCCAGCCACTTCTTTTACAATATTGTCACAAACCTCATTGGTAAAGCTACACGAAATTGAGCAGATAGCTAAAAATACTTCTGGATCGTCGAATATAAGACTGAGGATTTCATAGTCAGGATATTTCTGAGATTTTTTCAAAGCAATGTAACCATCTATTGCTGGTATGTTAACTTGATGGGGGTCTGGAGCCCCAGTTGGAGATCTTGCTTCCCCCATTTTGTAAACTGTAACACACATTGGGTGATCTTGAAGATTTCTTCCTACAGGGAGATCTTTTATGACTTTAATTTTCTTCCTTTTCAAATGCTTTTTTGGGCCAATGCCAGAAATCATAAGCAACTGAGGCGTTTTAAAAACTCCTGCTGTAATGATGACTTCTTTATTTGCTTTCACAGTGATTGTTCTTCCATCTTTAGTTTTTATTTTAACTCCTATAGCAGTTTTTTCATCGTTGAATATTATTTTAGTTACCAATGCATTAGTTAAGACATGCAAATTAGGTTTATCCTTTACAAGTCTTAAAAATGTAGCGGTACTCGATCTTTCATGACCATAACTAAATAAAACTGTTGTAAAGCCAAGTGTACTTCTGTTATTAATATCTGGAACGACTTTGTGTCCCATTTCCTCAAAAGCTCCAAAATATTCTTCTCTAATTTGGTCGTAGTATTTTGTAAGCTTTAATGTGCCATTTAGACCGTGTAAAGCCCTGTCCTCTGGTGAGTTTAAAATTCCTGGGTCAATTACACCTTCGCTTCGGATGAATAGTGGAAGTACCGAATCGAAGGACCATGATGTGTCATTAGTGATGGTTGCCCAGTTGTCATAGTCGGCAGGGTTGCCGCGTACATAAGCCATGTAGTTCAGATTGCTGCTGCCTCCAAGCATTTTACCTTGTGTGATATCTGCAACACATCCTTTATGGTGCTGCAATATTTCATCCCGAGTTGACGTGACGTTCCAATCGTTTTCTGTGTGTTTTGGGTATGCGAAGAAAGCGGGAAACTGCCGGAATACGACCAATTAAATTATACCGTAGAATTATTGTTAAAATCCATTTTAATTATAATTAATTGGTTAGCAAACGTCAGAGTCAGTGGTCAAAGTTTGAAACTGCCTTAGTTTTCCATGCATGATAATTATTACTTTAGTCTTAACACTGCCAGAGATAAGGAGCCACCGCTCAATCGTTCAGTTTAAAGTTCCTTTAGAGTTAATCCCTAAGTATAACATTTGATGAACTGTAGGGGGCTGGCATTAAAATTATTTCGTTTATTATTGTTAATAAATATTCTTACCAATGATTCCAAAGGCGGGTTTCCTCCAGCTTCGACAAGCAAAACGTTGACATTACAGTATTCCGCCAGTGCACTTGCTATCACACATCCTGCCGTTCCTCCACCAACTATTATGAAATCGTATTTAGCGTCATCTGAAAACAGTTTGAAATTATATACCAATAATAAAATAGTAGTAGTGCATACATGGTGAATTTTAAACCGTCTTACTACTGATAAGGTTCATTAATCGGTTGAAGGACACTGAACGAGACACAATGTAACAAATTTTATTGTTTTTACGTCTGGGGGCTCCTAATCTTCCGCAAAGTTTTAACGTGTGTTTGTAGATAGTTAATAATCCATGAGTTTGTGAAGGAGCTCGTCCGAAGTAGAACTACCATCTTTTATATTTCTGACGCAAAGCAGCGTTACTGTATTCCAAATTGAAGGGTATGGAGCTGGGATAATAACGGCGTATAAAACTTGTCAGTCTCTTAATGTAAGGCGCTGTGACCAGTTATAATCAGAGTGGTAGATTACTTGTCTGTCGTCCGACAATATAATCAGCCTATAATGTTCCTACTGCTGGGACACAGGCCTTCTCTTAGTGAGAGAGAGTGTGCCGTAATCTACCCCGTGGGCCTAGTGCGGGTTGGTAGATGTCACAGGGCTTCGAATTTTTGGTTCTAGGGCTTGCCGGTTTCCCCGCGATGTTATCCTTCACCGTTTTGAGAGCAGCGGTGATGAAATAATTTACAAAAAGTAAAACGGTTTCTGTCTGGGTTTGAACCTACGACCTACAACTTGTAAGTCATGGCCATTACCACAGCCACCACAGCCACCATAGCTGCTGCTCACATAAAGTACATAAACATAACATCACGCCTTGTTTCCCCGAAGGGTTGTGCAGAGGTGTCCCTGTAGCAGGTACACCCACATTTCGCCAGTTATGTTTAAGTCCCATGTAATAGGAGCGAGCCTATTACCATTCATCGGGCACAAATCCAGACTCTGAGCTGCTACTGAGAAATTTCAGATAGAAAAACCCAAAAAGACTGCCCGAACCCAGGACCTCATTTTCAGCAGTAGCGCTTGCGACCACTACACCAACGAAGCAGTCACATAAAGATTTAATAAAATATTATCAAAGTTACCTTCAACGCAAGCAAGCGGTGGCCACAGGTGTGAATATAACTGTAAAACATTTACCAAACCAAATATTTGTTGCACTTTTAAAAAATTGGTTACTGCTGTTGCTGTATCCATTTTGGAAATCAATCCAAATTACTATTGGTTTAGCTGTAAGTATTTTAATACAGGATATTAGACTAATAGAAGATTATTCTAAATTTTCAGCAAAATAGTATGAAGTATTATGTCTGTTTTTTGTGAAGCAAATATTGAAATGAAAGATTGGGTTTTATTTGATATAATATAAGATCAAAATCTAGACAGTCAATAAAAAGTAATAAATGTAACTTAATTTAAAGCAAACCTGGTTAATGAATCAATCCTTCTTCCAATAGGTCTGTCAAACGATTGAAAGGATAAGAATTTAGACGGCGCAGTCGCTCCTTATAATTAATAGTGTTTGCGTCAAAGGCTATGATAAGATTTTTATTGACACTTTACTACAATGTTATCGTTGATAAATTGGTAAAAATACGTCATTGGAATTTGATAGCACCTAATAGGAGCATAATTTAGTTTTCATTAGGAGCCAATGAACTGTGCTTTCTACAAGATATTCAGTTTAGAAATATCTACATCTAAATTGTATGTGTTAACAAACTACCATGAATTTATTTTTCATGGTAGTTTGTATACACATACAATTTAGATGTAGATATGAACTTTCTGCATCCCTGTCTGTCACATGGAGTGGCGTGTGCAACTCTTCTCTGTCACTCTCCACACTCGCGCTGACAGCTTATCATCTAAAATCTAGGCAACCATGGATGTGAAAAGCTTTTGCTAATGCAACTTAATACTGTTGGGTAGGGAAAAAATAACCTTTCAATTCAAAAAAAAATCTACTGAATGTCTGATGAAGTTATAGTAATAACGCTTGCTCACCTGCCTGCTTATATCTGGCAACTTCATAGTTGTGCTGAGGAGAAAGTAGACAATCTATATTTTTCCATTTCCTTGAGTCATTTTCTCTCAGCTAATGCTCAATTTTAATGAATAACTAATCGGAGAACTTGATCAAAAAAAGTTTATTTTTTATTTTTATTTAACAGCATCGGTACGCCATTTAGATACGCGACCCATTTGTGATTTATCAATGTCTATATAATCGTTGTCATCGTCAAAAAACAGATGGGGGGATCGTTAGACTATCAGTTATCAACAAAAAAAATCGTCTTCTGTTTGCTATCCAATAATAATTATTTGTATATCATTAAAATTACATTATTTGCCTACTAATATTCCCCACTCAGAAGGTGAATGAGTTGATAACTGTTGGTGAACAACTTGACAAATTGGTGAATAAGTTGATAACTCGTTGGACAAAGAATTGACAAGTTTATTATTATGCAAATTTATGGTGATTTTCATTTATTTATTGTCATAATTTAAAAGAAGGCATAAAATAACCGAAAAACAACTAAAATACATACATTAACTTTAAAATGGCCGCCCTGACAAAATGCATTCTAGACATGTCAACATATTCACACCAGCCACGAAAATAATCATTTAGATTACGGGACATTATTATATAACTTGAATAAGTGTCAAATACTTAAAACACACAACCTTTAACAAAATTTAATATAAACAAAGATTATGATCTATCTGATATGATCTAACAAATCAGTTACTTTTGGAGCGATCACAAAAACAGTCGCTTGGATAGCCGACCCCACAATTTTCAGTATTACACTGGCATCAGCAACTCGCAACTTCTGGACACCAAATACACGAAGTTTAGAATCTACAACCGATTCCATTGCACAAGTACCGGCATACATGTGTGACGTAACCATAATTCCTCGGATGTAGCATCTCCAATATGCAAGAGTTCCTCGTTCAAGTCCTTCATGAGCCTCAAATTGAGGATCTATCAGCTCAGCTTTCACACTTTTGTAAAATTTTGTATTTAGCACTGCGTTGTAATGATCAACATACTAAGCATGGTCTTCTAATTCTTTCTGATGAGAATAATAACGGGGAATTATTACTTACTGCTACTTTATTACTACTTTATTCTTATTTTACCGTTTATTCCATGGAAAACTTTGTCGGGTAAGCTTAGAATTTTATTGTCAACGAGATCGTTCGCTTCTTTTGAATAAAAATTGGTAATTTTCACCCATTCATCGTAGTCATTAGGATTGCCGATCCCGTAAAACATGTAATTGACATTCCTGGAACCGCCCAGAACTTTTCTTTGCTGTATTTGTGAAACGTGGTCTTTGTGATTGAACATCACGCATTCGCGGCTGTTGAATTTAGGTTCCAGTCGAATTTCGTACGTTTTAAAAACGGGAACGTGCCTGGGAGCTAAAACAAACAATGGATTCTTTTATTTTTATTTTAGGTTAAAATCTTTATGCTCAAATATTTTTTGTTTTTGTATTGCCTCGTTGGTCTAGTGGTCGCAAGCGCTACTGCTGAGCATGAGGTCCTGGGTTCGATTCCCGGGTCGGGCAAAGTGTTATTGGGTTTTTCTATCTGAAATTTCTCAGTAGCAGCTCGGAGTCTGGATTTGTGCCCGGTTGATGGCAATAGGCTCGCCCCCTATTACATGGGACTTAAACATAACTGGCGAAATGTGGGTGTACCTGCTACAGGGACACCTCTGCCCAACCCTTCGGGGAAACAAGGCGTGATGTTATGTTATGTTATGTGAATATTGACCGCAGACTCTAAAGGTGGTTCACCCTCAGCTTCGACGAGTAATATGCTGACATTACACAGTTTAGCAAGTTGACCAGCAATCAAGCAACCTGTTGTCCCTCTACCTACTATTATAAAGTCGTAACTTGCACCATCTGATGGGAAAAATCAAGGTTATCCTTGACATAAGTATTTTTCAGATCCAGGAAATTAAAATCTTTGTATAGTATGTTGTGTCCCGCAAAGTGTTAAAAATGTTAATGAAAGGACTCATTTACATTTTTAACAGTTTGCGGAACACTAAACGAGCCCAGACGTAATAACTATAAAACTTTTCTAGTTCAGTGTCCTTCAACTGATTAAAGGTACCATTCTGTAGCTGATCGCAGACGGCAGCAGCAGGTGACATGTCACTAGCTACGGAAGATATTTCATAGAAATTCATATAAACCACTCGTATCGCGGCGACACGTGGCCTGCAGTTGCCGCCTGCGGTCAGTCACGGAATGGTACCTTAATGAAACACAAACATCCTCAAACTCTTTTGAACTTTGTTGTTTTGCTAAGAAACAGTGGTGCTTTACTCTTTAACACTTAAAGAATACTGCAAAATTATTTTAACTTACTTCCACCAATTAATACTGATACCTTTCACGACGGCTGATCTTGGCCACAAAAATGCGCCTAACTTCTAGCTCTAACTAACAAGCTCAATATGTTTTGCCATTTTCTCAAGTTTGATATTACCGTGGCTGTGGTGTGCTTGCAGTGGCTTCTTTGTTGATGAAAACATATTGGTATATCTTAAGTTTGAGAAATGCTGAATGATCAAAAATATATTTTTTCGCTTTATTGATATGAACTTTCAAATTCTTTCGTAATTGAATGGAAACTAAAAAATAATATTATATTAAATAAAATACCTGCTAACAAGCAGACCATGCTGCACCAACAAAAATCGACCTCACTTATAAAGAACAAATTTGAAGAAACACAAAGAACAAACGTATTTAAAAAAAATACCAATTAAGTATTACTTGATAATGATAACATTTCTCCAATTACAACTAAAGAGACAACACACTTGAAAAAACATGATTTGCATTTATATTATTGAATTAAGAATAGTTAAAACACCACAGTTTTACATCAGTAAGCAATTACCTGTGTTGATAAGAACTAATCTACACACGTTTCTTTTAAAGTTTACTACATTACCTACCTCACTTCGTGTTCGTTTGTTTAAATAATCGAAAATAATATGGTACTACAAAGAAATACTTTTTCTTGACATAGGAATTTGAACACCATAGAAGTTATAAAAGCAGACAAAATTTAATAGGATATTTATATTAAATTTTGTATGATAGTTATGCTAAATTTAGACTTTTCACATGAAACCCTTAAGTATTTCAAATTCAGGATATACAATTTATTTTAATATCATTACAATTAACAATGACAGTAGGCAAGCAGTATATTGTAAGAGAGATTATAACTGTATTCAGGATCATCATCAGCTGACAATAGAGTACTCAAGTACCTAGATACTTTAGTACCAGTATTGCAATATATGCAATTTTTGTAAGAGTATTTTAGATAATTGACCTTAATTCATTGAAAAGTTTTGAAGGAAATGATATAACAATAAAAGCACATGATACTTTGAAATAATTTATTGAGAACAAATATTGTAATGCTTCACTAAAATATCCGAGAGCTTCTGTGCGATGATCATAACTGTTCCTTGAATAGTAGACCCAATGATTTTAGGCATAATACTAGCATCAGCTACACGAAGGTTCTTTACTCCTTTCACTCTTAATTTAGAATCTACTACAGATCCCATAGCACAAGTACCAACATAGTTATGTAAAGTAGTTTGCATTCCTAGGGCATAACACTTCCAATAATCTCTGGAACCAAACTTTAGTCCAGTACACGTTTCCAATTCAGGATCCACAAATTCAGCATTAATACTCTTATAATATGACGTGCTTACTATAGAATTGTAATGCTCCAGTTGTTCAGCATGGCGATCCAAATCTCTTTCATTAGAATAGTATCGAGGTTCGATAATTGGACAATCTTCAGGATTGGTGCTATTGAGATGAATCTCACCACGAGACTCAGAATGTAATAGATTATGGGTGACAAAATGTACTTGTCTATTATACATTTTTTTTAATAATTTATCGCAAAGCTCATCTTTAAAGCTGAATACGAATCCACAGATTTCTGAAAAGTATTTTGGATCGGTGATGACTCCACTCAGGATTAGAGAGTCAGCATGATTTTGGCAGTTACTAATAGCCAGCCGTCCTTCCATAACCTCTACGGGAAATTCATGAGGATTGGGTGGTGGTACAGGTGCCGCTTCTCCCATTTTGTGTAGTACAATAATTGTTGGATGATCTTGGAAGTTTCGTCCTACAGGAAGATCTGAAATCACTTCGATTCCTTTGCTCTCCAAATGGTCTTTGGGTCCAATGCCAGAAAGCATAAGCAAATGTGGTGATTTTATAGTGCCAGCAGTAACAATAACCTCTTTCTTTGCATTCACAGTTATAAATTTCTTATCTTTCGTAAGGACTCTCACTCCAATAGCGCGTTTGTTATCATCAAAAATAATTTTTGTTGCCAAAGCATTGTACAAAACCTTTAAGTAAGGGCTATCTTTTACAGGACTCAAAAATGAGGTTGCTATGCTCGTTCGGACGCCGCTCCCGATTGTGAAATAAGCATTTGTGATCCCAATAGGGGTTGCTGGGTTGATATCATTCAGAACTTTGTATCCTATTTCTTTGTACGATTGGAAGTATCCATCATTTATCTTGGAATGGTATTTCTTAATTAGCACTTTTCCTTTTGTGCCATGGAAGAAAACGTCGGGTGAATTGAGGACTTTTTTGTCGATGACTTTTTCAGTTCTTTTGATAAGGGGACAGAGTTCCTTGTAGGACCAGCTCGGGTCATTTGTGATGTTTACCCATTTCTTATAGTCGTTAACGTGCCCGATGCCATAGAGCATGAAGTTGACTTGCGCTGATCCTCCAAGTACTTTGCCTTGCTGCAATTTTGTTACTTCTCCCTTGTGATATCGCATCGTGGTCTCATTTCGCACTGATGTGAAATTCCAATCAAAATCCGTATTCTTTGTAAGGGAAAACAATCCTGCAAACTGAAAAAAAAAATATTTTAATCCTTTTTCTTCTAGCTCTTTTTTTGGGTTAGGTACACACCGGCTACATATCAAGCTATACATTTCCAGTATAAGCTGACCTCGCATTGTACGGAAATCTTATGCAATGCGCGATCAGCATAAATTGGACATGTATAGCTTGATGTGTAGCCGTGTGTACGTACGCCCGAATAAAAAACGGAATCCTTATTCCTATAAGGATTAAGACGGGTAGATAGACAGACACACGAGTGACCCTTCACTCGTGTGTCTGTCTATCTGCCCGTCTGTCACAGCCAATTTGCTCCGAATCTAATGGACCGATTAAATTGAAATTTGGTACACATATTAATTTCTGTGATCGAAACACGGACGCGTAACAGAAATAAATTTTGAATAATGTGTCACTTTGATAGGCAAAAAAGAAAAAAAAAATACAAGCAGTACCGTGTGATATATCAAATGAAAAGGCTCACATTATGAGGGTCTCAAACATATTTTTTATAATTTTCAAATAAATAGTAGTTATATAATTATTTAAAATAAATTAATATTGACCATTCCCCCATTATCTCCAAAACTGAAAAGCAAAAAATAAAAATAGTTCTGTACTTATAGATTACAGGAAAACCTATAAGAAGTCTATGGTTTTAAAATACCATGGTAAATCTCTCAATATTGTGCGTACGAACATACATTTGCAGTGGGAATGTATGGGAGAACATGTTTTTCAACTACCATTTAAGTTTGTTCTTGGGATAACTTCATCCCAACTACGGAACCCTTTATCATGCGTGGTCCAAGACGCACTTGTCCGGTTTTTATTAGTACCATCATAATCCAACTTAACAGATTTCATTTTTCAAGAGTTGATTGTCAATAATTACGACATCTATCGGACAGATCATTAAAATTTCGTTGATTTAAAATGTTCTGTATATCTTCAAGTGAGTTTTATTTCAGTTTTTGCTGATGTGAAAGTATTTGAATGACATCTTTAGACTTATGACAGGTAGACTTATCTTATTTAGCCACTTGTTCTATACTGTACCATATAATGTACTTTTTACACAAGAAATTGTACATGATTGAACATCACTACTAAGAAAATTCATAATCATAATCATTCTTAGAATTAAGTTAGTCAAACTTAAGAGCGGCCAACCTGTCATACTTTTCATACAAACGCTCGTACGTGGTTATGGCGTTGTAACACATCTTTCTTTAATTCTTTTAAACTAATAAGTATCTTGTGCACTATATCTAGGTTTCTATGAAAGCAAAAAATAAAAATTTAGCGAAACAAATTCAATATAAGCCTCCAAAAATTTTACCTGAATTTTGACCGTTCATAATGTACTAATAAATTGTAAAATTAAAGAAAACATCGTCATAGAAACCTCGCACATGTAATGGAAATTCTAATTGATAAAGATTTATTTCACAAACTTGTAAGGCGTATTCAAAAACACGTATTTCCTGAAACAAGTTAATTTTCGCACAATATTATCGCGTTCTCACTTGCTTGTTAGCAATTCTCACTTGCGCTGGATGAAACAACAAGCTTTTCGATCATGCTCGCGTTGACGATAGACGGACCGGGAAGGGCCCTCTTAAACTTAAATAACCTACCTCAGTTTCGAAAGTAGGCTCAGCACCGGCTTCTATGAGAAGAACCTTCATTTTTTGTTCAACTAGATTACTAGCTATTATACACCCTGCTGTTCCGCCTCCTATTATTACAAAGTCGACGCTGTATCCATCTGAAAAACAATTATTGTTATTGTTAAGAAATTTTAATTGATGATAATGTTAAATGATTATGTATTACTTTAAATTGTTTTAATAAAAATCGAATCGAAAGTTAGTAGACGAGATGTCTCTCTCAGCTACATTCGGTTAGACTGGAAGACGATCCCAACATACCTGGGAAAAGGCTAGGCAGATGATGAACAGGTACGAATGTAGCGCCTTATTGAAGGGATTCATCTGAGGAAGTGCTATTATTTTATTATATTCCCGCTCTGGGCGGAACAGGAGGACATGTCAGACTCTTACTGACTAAAACCCACCCATGTTCCTTCAGTTGCCATGTTGCCGGGGGCCACGATCTCCCTTTCGGAGTTCTTCGCAACCCCGGCAGGCATCTGCCCTAGCGGACCCCGTCAGTTCTGCTGACATCTCTATGAGGCGCGCGTGAAACACAACGCGCCGTCGACCCGGGCCTGGCCCTTATCGGACGGCGAGCTACCCATTGCTCACCGTCCGCAAGCCACGGTGTAATAACTGGCAGAATGAACATTGTCTTTAAGATTTAATTTTTTTTGGCAAATTCTAGGTTTTGCAGGTTTCTATAAGCGATAATCGCGGGGTTGTAGGCCTGCTAAAAAGGTTGGGCTCTTTTACTTTAACATTGTTCATTTAATGCAATTAATCGCCTCGAACAGGACATTTGCTTTTAATTCTTTACAAGGCAATTTAGTTTTTTTTTGTTTTGTTTCACATAACATAACATTACGCCTTGTTTCCCCGAAGGATTGGGCAGAGGTGTACCTGTAGTCGGTACATCCACATTTTGCCAGTTATGTTTAAGTGTCATGTAATAGGGGGCGAGCTTATAGCCCACATCCAGGCACAAATTCAGACTCCGGGGTATTGCTGAGAAATTCCAGATTGAAAAATTCTTTGTCTGACTTAAGAACCGAACCCGCTGAACCTCATGTTTAGCAGTAGCGCTTGCAACCGACCACTAGACTAACGAGAAAGTCACAATTCAATAAATTTTGTAAATTAAACCAAAATACCTTCCACAATAGCTGGTTGAGGCCACAGAAATGCAGTTAGGTTCAGGTACGTTAGCAACTTCAGGATGTTCTGTCTCTTTATAATGTTTGCAAATATTCGCGATGCCGTCTCCATTATGTTTTTGAATCTTTATAACATTGGTAAAATCTGAAATAAAGATAAATTGGTTATTTTAAAACACTGACGCAGAAGTTTTCGCGTCAAATAAACATGCTCTTACAAGTTTTAAGCCCACTTGCATCACAAACCGCTTAAACGTTTAGCGCTAAACATGATTTAAAACTTCATTCTGTCTCTGTCATCTTTAATCAATCAATTTGCCTAGCTTTTTCCCTACTACGTTGGGGTCGGCTTCCAGTCTAACCGGATGCCGCTGAAAACCATTATTTTACAAGAAGCAACTGCCTATCTGTCCTCCACAATCCTTTTACTGTGTAACTTGATATCCCTAGGTAAAAGTGGTTATTAGGCTTTTGGGTTTCTGACCACCCGTAACGACTGTCAAAGATCTACAAATGACAGCCGAGGCTAATGGCTTAACATGCTTTTCGAGGCACGGAGGGGTCTCAATATGTAATTAATGGTCACCCATCCACATATCGACCGCGGCAAGCGTAGCTTAACCTTCGATCAATCCGTGCGGCTGTTATCATTTAGCCACGAACCCCTCATCATCTTCAATCGATTGTTAGAAATAGATCGATTCTTTTAATTCCTTTAGTGATAAACGGATATAACGTGTGGTGCAATTTTGCCTTAACAAAAAACTTTTTACAAAAAAAAAACAACCGACTTCAAAAAAACACTACAAAGTGAAAAATAACTTTAATTTCGGAAGTCGGTGTCTTTGGTTTTGAATTTTCGTTTTTTGTCACCGACTTCCGAAATTAAAGTTATTTTTCACTTTGTAGTGTTTTTTTGAAGTCGGTTGTTTTTTTTTGTAAAAAGTTTTTATTTTTCACTTTTTAGTTGTGGTACCTACCCCACACAAATTCGAAAACCACTACCTGCTATATAGATAACAGTGACAGGAACTTATCATATCATCCACATACTAAGTGGGAAAAAAGTACGTATTATTGAAGCTAACTCAAAAAATATCGAAACCAAGGTAATAAAATTTATATGGGACCACCTCAAGAGCATACCCTTTCAAACAAAAAAAGAATTTTCAAAATCGGTCCACAATTGACGGAGAAATCGGTGGACATACATAAAAAAAAAGAAAAAAAAAAAAAAAAACAAACATACGCGACGAACATATAACCTCCTCCTTTTTGGAAGTCGGTTAAAAATGGAACAGCTTGCTTATGCTTAGTACCGAATAGATGTAATTGTTTTATTTAAGATTTCACGGGGTTTGATGATGTAATGATTTTATTTTCTGTAAATATATTTGTACAAACACTTTAACACGTCAATAATATTTTAAAAACTACATGAGGTCGATTAAGATAAACATAATATAAAATAAATTGTAATAAACATGATAATAATATTTTTAAATGTTTTTTTAATGATTTTTATAAAAATATTTAAAAATGTATTTAATATGTAAAAAAAAATGAATAAGTGATAATAATATAAAAATAAATTGTAATAAACATGAAATAATGTAAAATAAATTGTAATAAACATGAAATAATATAAAATAAATTATAATAAACATGAAATAATATAAAATAAATTGTAATAAACATGAAATAATATAAAATAAATGGTACTTAAAGTTAAAACCACGTTTTAAAGTTTTCTACAATAATTAACTTATTTATAATTATAAGCTAAGACTTACCCGCGTGAACTCAGCGTTACAATTCTTCATTCCCTAACATTTCATCTACTAATATACCACATTTTAGAACCAGTCATAGTTAATTTTAGAAAAATTAATTGAACAGAGATAAGATGAATTCATTAGAAAGTTAAATTAAGTCACTGAATAACTCGTTTATTATAGTTACAATGAATAAGGCTGAGGACACAGTGCGTTGAGTTGTGCGTAGGCGATATCAGGATGACGAGAGAGAGATAAACAAAGGAACGTACCTTGCTGCAACGCTGTGTGTTTTTAATTTAATATATTATTATTATTGGTACAGTCTGTTTATTCAGTAAAAGTAACAACGTGAAAATGTAGGTGAAGTGAGCTGCTTTTTTTTTGTATGGGAAATATTATCACATAACTTCTCCAGCTCTGGGCGGAGTGGGAGGGCGTGTCAGACTCTTAAAACCCACCCGTCGAGCTGTCAATCCTGAGCGATTAAGCGTCAAGGTTCTGTGGCGGCATCTACAACACCACATGTGAACTACGCCTCAAAGACCTGACGTCACACAAATCCTGCGTCGTGCAAGCAGGGTTTACCGCACGACCGATATATATACAACATCCTGATATTAATCGTTGGGCAGTTGCCAAGTTGCCCACCAGACACGACACCCGTCTCGGTCGGAGGATTCTCCCTTTTATTATATGTGAGTGAACTTTACACCTTGTTCAGATGCCTCTATAGTTCATTAGAAAACCAGCGTTTAGCGCAGCCGTGAAGCCGCACTATTATTATTTTTTGACAGCTGCTCTAGCGCACAGATTGTAATAAGTCTGCGGCGCGTGAGTTGCCGACGGCAAGAAATGTTGCCATTTTAAATATTATATTTGTATAAACATTTAGGACTAGTATTGTATTTATTTTATTTTTGATTTGTTATTTCACTATATGCTGCACCGGTTGACGTCATCACGTCAGCGCCGGCTATCGCTGAAAACCAGCGCTGGGGCTCTGTCTCGCATGGGGTCGCAGCTTTATGCTGAGCGATGGCCGTTTTGCGTGGATGTGACGCATATTTTCCCCCAATTTGTTATTTACGTGTTCTTTTTTAATCTTTTTTTGCGTCATGTTTACCGCAAATAAACGAATTTTCTTTCTTTCTTTCTTTCTATTACATACATACATTATTTTCACTTTTTTATTTTGTTATTAATTGTATTTTGTGTTTCACGGACTGTGTCCAAATAAACGTTATTCTATCTTTCTATCACTAGCATCAGATGATTTTTTTATAGAATAAGTCGACTGCTCTAATGCAAAACAGTTTTGATACGTTGACAAATATAATCATGTTCCTTGATCTCTGAGTCCTCAGCCTTAAACGATTTGTATTCAAAAGTTAGTTTGACGTCAAACTGTAAAAAGCAATTAGTAATATATAGGTAATGTTTTTCTTTGTTCATTATACAGACATTAAGAGTGGTGACTCAGTGATATCAAGTTCAATTACACTTTAATAGTATACATTTTCCACATACCTAATATAAATAGTAAGATAATTTGTGGAAAATGATCTAAAAGTAGTTACTATAGTTTAACCAATACCGCTGTACCGTGCCTTAAGAAAGCGCGCGGCGAGACGGGGGAGCAGTGCAGGCCGCTAATTCGTCAAAGCTTTCGGCGCACGGCGTCCCGCCCGGCGCTCATTGGTCAACAGTGCCCCCCGCCTCGCCGCGTATTCCTAAGGCGCGGTACAGCGGTATTGGTCAAACTATAGCATCTTCCAGGCATTTGAGGTTACACAAAATGAATTTTGTGTAACCACAAAGTCACACAAATTGAATTTCTATTTTTCACCCACAGGCTGCACGTGTACAATGAGGTACAATAAGCTCTAAAATTAAGTATATAAAGGAAAAAACTTGGAACTTCGAGATAAATCTCCACGAATTTAAGGTATCTCGCGCACTAGATGGCCACGACCACGACCAGTGGTCACAGTGACCAGATTAACTGTATAAACCGTTACGAATTGCGCACTTGGTCGCAACGGCCAACTAGCAACAGACCGGGCCACGGACCACGGACCATGACTGGCCGGAGTCGTGGCCGACTAGTGCGCGAGATCCCTAAAGGCTCCACCATTTTTTCTCTCCGTTAACCTTAAGGAGGTGGATGCGAAGGCAGAGACACGATTTCTTGCGGAAATTCCGTATTTGCAGAGGTGGAGCTGAAGTTTCGTTACAACCCTCTATCAAACCATTGCCCTCATCACATTTTTCTAAAAAAAAACAGCTGTTTCTTAAAACAATTCCCTTCCAATTGAGGCTTAGAATAATCATGTAGTTACTAAGTGCCTATTTAAAAACTGACAAGATTTAATCTGTTTCGCCACCTACGCATATTTTGTGCCTAACTTCAAATAACTTATTTTACTTTCTTTAAGATCTGAAACATCAAGTCTAAGGGCATTGAACTTAGATTATTTTAATTAATTTGAGTTATCGGAACTGAATTACTGACTAACAATTAACAATCTTTAGGCATGTACATAATTTACGGATGTTATTTCATTGCCAATTTAGTGTAACTACGTAGACACGCATGGTAAATGGAAATAAATTACAAGATATGTGAGGGAAATAAGTATTATTTTTAAATTATGTGCCAATCGTCGACGACGCTGAAAATTACGAGTTACATACTCAGATCATCTATGAGTAGGCAGAATGTCCCAGCACTAGTATTTCAATGATCTGACATTCTGCATGGCGATTTGAAATTGTAACATGTTACTTTCGAGAGTATCGTCGTGTACGATAGACTTTTAATGATTTTATACTGAAGATCACGTCTAAATGAGGAGTGTTAATAATTTGGAAAAAATACTCGTATATGTTAAATTAGAGCATATTTTTATAACTTAAAATAGGAATATTTTAGATTATGTTTATACTACACTAGCTGCACCCCGCGGTTTCACCCGCAGAAGTCCCGATCCCGTGGGAATATCGGGATAAAAAGTATCCTATGAATTAATCCAGGTTACAAACTATCTGTGCGCCAAATTTAATTAAAATTGGTCCAGCCGTTTGAGCGTGAAGAAGAGACAAACATACACACACACTCACAAACTTTCGCCTTTATAATGTTAGTAGGATAGTGAAATTAATTTGTTTTATGTCTAACGCGGATAAAAAAACTGAGAATCACTCAAAATCTATTAAGCGTATTTTTCTATAACCTTCACCGTTTTAAAGATAATTTAAGTTTTAATCTTTTAATATACGTGTTTTATTAAAATATCTTTTGTTTTATATACTAAATTAATAATGCGTCTAATTTGGGACAGCCCTCCTTGATGGGCGAGTCCTATTACTCGCTGGTGTAACCCTTCTACTTAGTAGTTTAAAGAAATCTGTTGGAAACACAAGATGTTAACTGTTTATTATGCGCTCAGACCAACAAAAAAAGAAAGACGGCGCGCTGCGAACATCAAAACTGAAGCCACCTTTTTATCTATGTGTGAGTCGAAGGGTTGCCATTTTTATAAAAAATACCCCATAACTTGGGTTATAATATTTTATGGGTAGGCTAATATTGTACAAGTAAGATATTGTTAAGTATGGCATTGTACCTCAATTGTTTAGAAGGACCTCTATTCCAAACAAAACAAAAAAAATTACATCAGAAAAAAAAAACAATTATAAAGTGCACCTTTAAAGCAAGAATTGTTGTGTTGGGCCTTGGAAGACTCCGCTGTTCCACTTAGGCCCGTGTTACAGAACCTCACTCAAGACTCAAGCATTACTTAAAGCTAGTTTTAACCAATCACAAGGCTTTAAACGAGTTTTATGTAATGCTTGAGTTTTGAGTGAGGTTCTGTAATACGGGCCTTAGAAATATCCATTAATTTGCAATTGAATGTAAAAAATTCAAAATACAAATATAAATAAATAGGTTAGTTTTAAACTATAGAAAAATCAAATAACTTTATATAAATGAACGAGCTTAATACAGAGAAAAAGGCAAAAATGCGCCTAATTGTGTGACGTGTGCGAGTGTGGGTGAAAATGCGCTAGTACGAGAGTGTGAAGTGTGTAGCATTCTCTGTCTACGGTGTAAGGGTTAAAATTTGCATATATTTAGTTCTACTATAGGGTATATCTTTAGGTGTAAGTTAACCCTACCCGCGACAGTGTCTTGGGATTGAAAGAAGTGAAATACAGCTTCTTTCGATAACCATGCACATAGAAATTCAATTATAAGTTTGTTGAAGCGTAAATCATAACATTGTCGTAGGTATGTATGAAGTCATTATGTAAATTACTTTGAAATAATATAGGTAATTATATTGTCAATTACCTTTATTAAATACAAAAAGATCACAACAACAAAATCACTGACTGAAGAAAAAGTAATATCAAGATAAATCGTAACAAACAAAAAGTTTTTTTAACCATAATATAGCCTTTGGTCCACGATTAGTTGAATAAAGGTCGTTATTATCAAAATGATCGGAACAAACCACGCTGGTTTTCGACGGCAGCCATTCTGGATCATTCCGACTTTATCTTATATCTACTATCCATTTACTTTTTAATTCAGTATTAATTAGAAATCTAAAATATTAAATAAATAAAAAAGAGAACATGAATATAACTCGAAGTAAGAAATCACATTTAAATTTGTTGAATCGAATGGGAAAGATTTAAATCATATTATGGCAACCCTCGCACTCTTAAGTCACTGCTTTCGTTTGTTGAGGTTATTTGTTCCAAGTAACCTAAAATTCGTTTAATAAAAAACGATGTTATTTCAAGTACATCAATGCTTATGGGTGAAAAGTGATTCCGTGAGACTTTTTTTGTGATTTGCTATTGTTTTTATAAGTTTTCACTACACAGGAAAGCATAATTATATTTTTTTAATCAATGTTAACTAGACGACGACTCATGACGTACTAAGAGCGATGAGCATGGTTTTAGTGTAGGTGTGTGCGTGAGCGGGTGTATTTACTTGCAGGAGCACGGTTTTGTGGCTTCACTTTTAATGTTCGCGGCGCGCCGTCTTTCTTTTTTTGTTGGTCTGAGATTATGCGATACTACTTCCAACCGCGCTAAAGTAAATTTATAGGGTATACTCGTATGATATTAGGGAAAGAACCAATTAAACAAATACCTCTTTACACATTACAAGGTTTATTGTAATAAAACAAACATCAGAGATATACAAACATAAAACGTGGCGAGACACTAAACTAATGATCTATAGATCATTCCTAATATTTTAATCACTGATTATCCTCTTACATACCCCGTCTCCGTAACAAGGTATGTTAGTGGAAACTCAAGTATGAGACCAAATACATAAAGCTCAGAGTCGCTTGTGAGGGTACGTGAGATGAACGCTTAATAACTTCTAGCTCAATCGAATTTCAAGTGATCTATAATGGTTGTGCTCATAAAAGGAATTTAACGTTTGGACAAAGCACCCAGAGACACAACCTAACACATTAAATCTACAACAACTGGTCTTATTACCTAGTTCTAAATGTTTAGTAAAACTATGGTCCCAATGGTATATCTCATAGAATATAGTTAACTTAGTCACTCAGATGGTCTGAGATGATATCTCAGTTGATATATCTCTCTCAGCTGGCGGAATCAAGTCCCTTGGCATGGAACACCAGGTAAAACCCTGAGTTCCCACGAACTAACGCAACCTACGAGAACAGTCCGTAGAAGATACGATGACGCTTCGTTACCTGGAGCGGCGACACTTCCTCGCATGAGGATTCGGATAGGTAAAGCTTTCTAATACAAAGGGAGGGCTACACTTCCTGCACTCATCGGATCAAACCTCTAAACCACCAAAGCCCGGGTCAAGCAGCACATTGCCCGCACGCTTGTCGGATCTAACCTCCAATCTCCCAGAACTCGGGACTCGGGACTAACTTGTATCGCGCCAGACTACGGGACAACACCAGGGCGTCACGTCTTTACACGTTCGTATTAGTTCAGGCCAGTAAAACAGCCAGACAGGTTCCTTCCTGCATAACTTATGTAAAACCCATCGGGTCGTTGGACATAGTCTGATCATTACAGAACTGGTACCTCTCAAATAGTATTATACCTTTTAAAGCTCCATCGCCTCGTCAGGATATCACAAGAATCGGGAAGAACCCCTTCTCTTCACACACGCTGGACTAAAAGGCTTGGACCTGTCTATCGACCTTCGAGAAAGATCCTACTACAGACTAAACAGAATTCCCAAGTGACAGTCCACTTCTGGAATTCTGTGATAAAATTATATTTTTATTTATTAGTCAATTATCTAACTATAAAATGTGGGAAATTTAATCCGCCTGTTAATTAATTTTGAATTCATTATTAACATCAAAATAATAATGAAAACCCAATTTGGAACAGCGCCATCTATACAACTATTTTGAAAATATTGAGATGTCGCTAAGTTTGTCATTTTGCAACGTCACACTCTGGACGTACGACGCGTTACGTGAGCTCAGTACAGAACACGCAAGCTAACCACTCAAGGTCACTGTCAAATATCTGCGTCTTAAGAGTTCAGTAAGTCCTGAACAGTTAAGTTTATGCTATCGATATTTTATGTTCACAATAGCAAACAGCAGAAACTAAGTAGGTATAGGTATTTCATTAATTCTATAACTAAGAATCCTTACATCCTTACATATTTTAAAACAAAGTCCCTCGCCGCGTCTGTCTGTCTTAACGCGATAAACTCAAAAACTACTGAACGGATTTTCAAACGGTTTTCACCAATGGACGGAATGATTAATGCGGAAGATTTTAGTGTATAATTCATTCCGGTTTTGTGTGAATTGGCTGAAATTTGACGATTATTGTTGAAGAAGTCGGAAAAAATCATGCCGACTGGGAGCTTTACTGGCTTGCGCTGCGTTAACCGAAAAAGATACATCAAATTTATGTTCTACGGTATTGTTTATCTTAAAAAGTTCAACAAAAAATCCGCAATGGCATATGTCTATCTTCTAAGGATGACCCACAATAACCATTTTTATTTTTCAGAATTTGATAAAAATTTAATTGTTATTTCCGAAGCTTTTTTGACCGGTATAATATTAATCCTTATCCAAAAAAATATGTTATTTAAATTGGGCATTTAATTAAGATTAAAATATGCCTTTGGCGCGTACCAACGCGCGCGCAGCGGTAGGAATCAATTACCTTTTCTTATTTTTAACCGACTTCCAAAAAGGAGGAGGTTATATGTTCGACGCGTATGTTTGTTTTTTTTTTTTTTTTTTTTTTTATGTATGTCCACCGATTTCTCCGTCATTTGTGAACCGATTTTGAATTCTTTTTTTGTTTGAAAGGGTAGAGTCCCAAATTGGTCCCATATAAATTTTATTAACTTTGCTTGGGTAGTTTTTGAGTTAGCTACAAAATACGTATTTTTTTTCCCACTTAGTATGTAGATGATATGATAAGTTCTTGACACTGGTAGCAGGTAGTGGTATTCGAATGTGTGTGGGGTAGGTACCACATTAAAAAGTGAAAAATAAAAACTTTTTACAAAAAAAAACAACCGACTTCCAAAAAAAACACTACAAAGTGAAAAATAACTTTAATTTCGGAAGTCGGTGGCAAAAAACGAAAACACAAAACCCAAGACACCGACTTCCGAAATTAAAGTTATTTTTCACTTTGTAGTGTTTTTTTTGGAAGTCGGTTGTTTTTTATTAGGTATGAAATCTCGGTAGTGCGTTCCCGTGGGATATTTTCCGACATCTACGCGGGCGAAGCCGCGGGCAAAAGCTAGTTTACTATAGAAATATCGTCCTAGGAACCGAAAATACATTGTGATTTATTAACTAATTCGAATATAACCAAACAACCTTCATATAAAACCTCGTCCGGGGAAGCACTACAACCAACATGTTTATTTCTGCAGCTAACCGATTTGACCTATCGAAGATTTTTTTCAGTGGTAAAACAATAGTCCATTATTTAAAATATTCACATGAAAAAAACAAGTACACACACCTTAATCTTTGCTAAGTAAGTAGTGTTTTAACTTATTTTAATCTTTTATTTTTCTGTATTTTTGAGGATAGTTTTCAATTTAAACATTTTGTGCTAACCTGGTAATCACATTGGATGTCAAAAATGTATGGTTAAAGAGTCACTAATTATTACTTAATTTTATGCAACGTTTATAAATAAATGTCTAATGTGGCCCATAAATGTCCTGTTTTAATACCTATCGCCGTTAACTGACTTCATCAATTTTCAATCTAAAAGAGTTCCGTACTCATAGGGTGCCAACGGGGGACCCTATTACTAAGGCTCCGCTGTCCGGCCTTCCTTCCGTCTGTCACAGACCTGTATCTTTTGAACCGTTATAGGGAGACACTTAAAATTTTCAGAGTATGTGTGTGTTTATGGCCGCTATATCAAGAAATAACAGAAATAAAATAAATTTAAAAATTCAAGGGGTCCCCTCCCCATGCAAGAAATGTGTTTTTTTACTATAGTATTTTAACCCGGCGAGGATGTGGAGGGGTCTATTTGACCCTGTCAATTTTTTATCGAGTGTAGTTTTTTTTTCCGCGGCTGTAGTAGCTTGTACGTGTCAGTAGCTGTTGCTAAGGGACCCACCCGCGCGCCGCACACCGCTACTGAGTCGGCCGCCACTTGCGACGGGAGCTACACGTGCGCGAAGTCAAAAAGGGTAAATATGACCCTGCCACAACCGCGACGTAGCATTTTTGTGCAATATTTCAGAAGATTTTTTTATTTATTGTAATTGTATTTTTGGACAAAATGAATAACCGGGAGCGTCAGGATACGGATAGGATTACTGAACACTTGAATGCCCGAAAATAAATACCACAATTGTCGAGACTGCTGCGTAAGAGAATCAGAGAATTCAGTGGAGAATCTGAACAAGAACCGCCTATCAGAGTTCCAGGTGTACGAAAAAGGTGCCAAGTGTGTCCTTATGCCCGACTTCGGAAGACTGGCAACGTTTGCGAAGAATGCCATAAATATATTTGTCCAGAACATACTGTTTCGTTCTGCCAAGAATGTGCTACAACAACAGACAGTAAAATTGTGTAGTATATAAGACTGACTTATTTAGTGAAACTGATTGATCTCTAAATATATATGTTTACCAAATTATCCTAATTTTTAAGAGAAGTTTTACTTATTTTTAGTTTTTTTTATGTTTGGAACGAAAGGCTTTGCAAAAGTTGATTGTTTTTAGGCCTTAGCTAAAATTAGAAAAAATAAAATATTTTGTATTAGCACTTGTTTTTTTAAAATCAAAATCCATAAAATAATATCCAACTAATCTACTGTTATTCAATGTTTTTATAAAAAATATAAATTTAGCCTATAAAAATGCAATAGAAATACAGGGTCAAATGTACCCTCCACAACCTCTACGTAACTATTTTCACCACATCCTCGCCGGGTTAATAAACTGACTGCCTCGTTGGTTTAGTGATTGCAAGCGCTACTGCTGAGCCTGAGGTTCGATTCCCGGGTCGGGCAAAGTGTAATTGGGTTTTTCTATCTGAAATTTCTCAGTAGCAGCTCGGAGTCTGGATTTGTGCCCGGTTGATGCCCTATTACATGGGACGTAAACATTACTAGCGAAATGTGGGTGTACTTGCTACAGGGACACCTCTGCCCAACCCTTCGGGGAAACAAGGCGTGATGTTATGTGATGTGTTAAAATTTTCAGAGTATGTACAGACGCCAGCACATCAGGCTACTACAATCTGTCAAATTTATTGAATAGATTTTTAACTTTATCGCTGAAATGTAAGGTTCAAAGTTGATTGGGAAAATTTGACAGTTTTGGGTAGCTTGATATGCTGGCGTCTGTACTACTATAGCCGCTATAACAACAAAATTAAAAAGTAGAAATTAAACAAAGTATAAATTCAAGGGGTCCCAATTCAAGAAAGGTTTTTTTTTTTACTAAAGTTCTTAAAAAAAATATGTATTATATTAATAATGGACGGTTACCCTTTGTGTGCGAGTTCGATTCGTACTTGGCCGCTTTTTTTATAAGCTCGTTATAATAATACTGTATTAGCTTCCCTAAATGTTAAATCATGTTAATTAATTTTTTGATTGTACGATATTTTTCTCATTTACATAAAAATTCACATGGAACCCCAAGTTTTTCTGTGTCGATAGGTTAACTAGATATGAATATTATTTTGCAACCGAGTGTTGATTTAGTCGCGTGTCTGTGTTGCATATGATACCTGTTATTTTATTATTTTTTAACCACCAGAATATTTTTTTTTTTAATAATACGTGGGATCCCAAATATCACAACACAATAATTGGTTACAAACAAAAAAATAAAAATAGCAAAGCTTAATAAAACCAATACTTTTCAAAGGTAAGTTTTTAAATTTACTTCAATCATAATAATAGTAGGTACCAACATAAATATAAAAGTGTGTTCAGAGGCAAACTGTGAGTTAATCTATGAATACATGAAAAATATTATTTGACGGTGACCGATACAAAAAAAAAAAAAAACTTTTCAGAATATTTCCAAAACTCCGTTTTTATTTTATGGTGATGACAAAGAAATCCTAAAAACTTGAACTGAAAGAAATATCCAAAAATGAATGCAACTACAGCGATACTAGGAATCCATAAAATTCAAGGAGCCTTCAATATACTGGCTGCGTTACAGCTGACCGCGTTCTTATGGCCGCAGCAGGCACAAGTTCAAGGTAATGTTCAAATTAAACAGTTATTATAAACTAGTTCTTCTTGGAAATCCATACTTTACAAATTATTATATAGGGTTAAATTTAATTAGCTAGTTAAACTCCGCAGACGCGATGGGTAGCGATATCTAAACAATAAAAAACTTTTTACAAAAAAAAAAAAAAACTAATGACTACTAAAAAAACCCCGAAACTGAGAAAAATAACGTTAATTTCGGAAGTCGGTGGCAAGAAACGAAAATACAGAACTAAAGACACCGACTTCCGAAATTAAAGTTATTTTTTTACTTTTTATTACTGGCACCTACCCCCTACCTGCCCTACACAAATTCTAATAACACTACCTGATAATTAAATAACAGTTACCGAAACTATAACATCATCCACATAGACTAAGAGGGAAAAATACGCATTATTGAAGCTAACTCAAAAACTACCCTAGCAAAGTCAATAAAATTTATATGGGACCACCTCCGAGATACATCTTACCAAACAAAAAAAAAATGAATCATCAAAATCAATTCATAAATTGGCGGAGTAATTATACAAAAAATAAACAAAAAAAAAAATACATACATTAGAATTGAGAACTTCCTCTTTTTGAAGTCAGCAAAAAAATAAACAGTTTTGATGTTTTTTTTTTGAGAGATCAACCGCTGTTAGTTACATGAAACATCAGTTTAAAAATCAATTGTGAAATTATATCGGCAATGTTCTAATTATCATTACGTATATAATTTAATACAACTGCTGTTCACTTATTTTCCAAATCACCTAACTTATAATCGACAAAAGCAATTCAGTAACGATAGTATTTTTATGTATGTTTACCAGATGGTGACTGTTTTGACTTCATCATAGTCGGTGCTGGGTCAGCAGGCAGTGTGATAGCCAATAGACTCACAGAGATTGAGACAGTTACAGTTTTACTAATAGAAGCAGGCGGAGATCCTCCAATAGAATCTGTGGTATGTGCAATAATCAAAGAATAATCAATCATTTCTTTGCAGCTTATTATTTTCATGCAAGTCTGTTTAATTATGTTTATTTCTAAAACCCAATATTTAACTTAATAATTTCCCTGTTTTTCAATCTTCATCTAGTCACTGACCGAGCAAGCGAAGCGTATCTGCTTCAAGTCTAGCAAAATTTTATTTCGTCTGTCAGTTTGTCTCTCTCCTCTACAGGTCGTATTTTAAAACCGATCTGGACGAAACTTGGTATACAGGTCTTACGACTTTATAGATTGTTTTTATCAGTCGGGGATTTTAGATGTAGAGGTACTTCTTCCAAAAAGAGGCTAAAAGAGGGATATCTCCACCTTATGAGATCCGATTTCGATGGTTCTTTTTTATTTGAAAAGTAGTAACTTTAAATTTTTCTCATAAAAACTTGGTGAAGATCTGACGAGGATCTTCATCGATGAGTAGAATAGCTCCTCAAAATGAAGTAAATTGCTCACTTTTAAATTCCTGACATTGGAATCGGCCCTTTAACAACTAGGTAGGGATTGATGGAGCACCTGGGACCACCTTTTAATCACAAAACCAGAGAATTCTGTTTTTTTTATTTGAGAATTCTCTTAAATGTTTTACAATAAGGTCACTAGATGGCACTAGTGTGCACCGCTAGATCGCACTGTCGTTGTCGTTGGTCAAATGGTTAGGTTCCATCGTGTGTGATTGAGTTTTGTTAGGTGTAAACAAGCTTCAATAGTAAAGTCTCGTTTTTAACATATAGTAGTTGGTTAGTTGTGTGTTAGTTTACTTCTGTTTAATTATCGTCTGGCCACCCTACGCTTTTTAGTAACCTACAGCTGCAGTCGGGTTTTTCGAAAATTGGATAGGTACCTATATTTATTATAGGATTTTAAACTGACATAGCTATTTTCACTACTACACTTAAAAACAAACAAATCGTAGCAAATATCCAGTTTTAAATAACTTTAGTGGTATATTAATTATTGCAAAAAGTTTGTGCACGCGAGGTCTATTGTTCGCAGAACTACTAGTTACATTATATTCCCAACTTTATTCCAGATACCAGCATTTATTCCCTTCTTGAAGAAGACATCAGTTGATTGGAACTACGAAACTGAAGACGATGGTTACAGCCAACAGTTTCATAAAAACAAAGGTGTTGAATTGACGAGAGGAAAAATGCTTGGAGGCACAAGTTCTATAAACTTCATGGTTTACACGAGAGGAAATCGTCATGATTTTGACAACTGGGCGAAGATAATTGGCGATGATTCATGGAACTGGGAAAATGTACTTCCTTATTTTATAAAAAGTGAAAGGCTAGTGGATCCTATCCTTCAAGGTTCTAATGCAGGCATTTTTCATGGTACTGATGGATATTTAGGAACTATCAGGTACTATAATGACGAGGTTCTAAAGTACTTTGATGCTTTCAAAGAAATTGGTCATGACATTGTTTTGGACACAAATGGTAACACTCCAGTCGGATATACTGAAAGTATGTTTACCATTGCTGACGGTGTAAGGCAAAGCACTGCTCAGGCATTTTTGCATCCGATTAAAAACCGACCCAATTTATTTGTGCTTAAAAATACCCTGGTATCAAAAATCCTCTTTGATGATAACAAGAGCGCAATTGGTGTTGAAGCTATCTTAGAGAATAATAAAACTGTCTGCTTTAAAGCCTCAAAAGAAGTGATAGTATCGGCAGGAGCTATAAACACTCCGCAGCTATTAATGCTGTCTGGAGTAGGTCCAAAAGATCACTTACTGGATCACAACATAAAATTACTTTCTGATCTTCCTGTTGGTCAAGTTTTACAAGACCATGTAAAGGTTATCATGACTCACAAAATGGGAAAACCACCGCTGTCTAAACCACTGGATCCGACCAAATTTCCATATCCACTCATAATGGGGTATGCCACCCTAAACAAAAGTCAAGACTATCTAGATTATCAAACTATTAGTTTTGTAATGAATGAACCGACTGCTATGTTGCAGTTTTGTTCTTTCTACTTCTCCTTTGTTGATGAAATATGCAATGCCTTGTATAACGGTAGTATTGGAAAAGAAGTTTTATTCAGCTTAATTCTGTTAGTGTACCCAGAATCCCGTGGCAGAATCCTGTTGCGAAGCAGAGATCCCAAACAGCAGCCATTGATATACACTGGACATTATTCTAACGATGCTGATTTAGACAAGCATGCGAGATGTCTCCAAGATTTTTTGAAAGTTCAAGATACGGATTTTTTTAAAAGTGCTCAAGCTGAAATTGTTATTCCTGAAACTTGTGGTTGTGGAGATTTGTATTCTACCCATGAATATTGGAAATGCTATGCACTGTGCATGATGGTGTCAGGGTACCATTACGCTGCTTCCTGTCCTATGGGGGTTGTAGTAGACCCCCGTCTTAATGTGTTCGGGGTACAGAGGCTAAGAATTGCAGATGCTAGTGTCATGCCAAAGATAACTGGAGCCAACACCAATGCTGCGACTATTATGTTAGCAGAAAGAGCAGCTGATTTTCTCAAAGAAGATCATCACTTAGAGGCTTAAGATGTATGTATGCTTAGATGGTAGTTGGTGGTTGAATTTTCATCGAAAATTATTTAAAAATATACAATGTTAACTATTAAATAAAAAAATCATTGATAATGAACATTGTTTTTCTAAGATAAGTCTCCTAGCCCGAAATTTTTTTAGATTATTAAAATAGACGACTTATGTAGGTAGGTATAGTTGTAACGTAAGCGAGCGTCCAATATTGTTAAAATACGTGCGTCCAGTTGCGGGGTCGCGGGGGAGTGACGCGTGGCTCCTCCCACTCGCTCGAGGTCGCTGTCACTTATTGTCGCCTTAAAATTATTATGACTAATGGCCGATTCAAAGACCTTATAGCTTTGCATAGTAGACCTAGAATTAGCTATCACAGATAAAACTAGCTTACGAATCTATTTATATGCCCAGTTTGGCATTCAAAAAGGCCATTACCATTGGTAAACAAAACGATTCGTTTTCGTTTATAGGAACCGAGCATAAGTGCACGACTGCACGTCTTAATAATAAGAAGAAAGAAAGAAGAAAGAAAATACATTTATTTAGCACAGACCAAAAAAACACACAAAATTATTAACAGCAGATAAAAAAAAACAATAAAAATCAAACAAAAGTGTAAAGAGCGATGTTAGAAATTGGCAGGGGAGTGTGCCTCACGGCTGTGCCAAAAATATAATAATAATACCTACGTATTATTTGTAGATAATTGCCTGCAGGTATTCCCCGAAGGGATTGGAGAGGTGTAGTTCATATAGTACACCCACAATTCGTCAGTTATGTTTAAGTCCCATGTAATAAGTGGTCAGCCTATTGTCATCAACCGGGCACAAATCCAGACTCCGAGCTGCACTGAGAAATACTAGATGGAAAAACCCAATAACACTTTGCCCGACACGGGCATCGAACCCAAGACCTCATGCTCAGCACTGCACTTGCGATCACTAGACCAATAACAAACCATTGCCTTTGTGATATTTTCCCACAAAAAAAGTAGTTTTTTAAAACAATGAAAGCAACATTAAATCTGTTAGGTTATAAATTGAGGCATAGAATAATCCTGTAGGTAGTAAGTCTTCATTTTAAAACTGACAAGATTTCAACTGTTTCGCAACCTACGCATATTTTGTGCCTTAATTCAAGTTACTTATTTTATTTTCTTTAAGATCTAAAACATTACAGTCTAAGGGCATTGAACTTAGACTATTTTAATTAATTTGAATTATCGGAATTAGGAAAGAGGAAAAGTACTTTTAAGGAGTTCAGATCCTGCAGTTAAACCTGTAGTACATACTGGATACTCAATTGGAAAGACCTGGAAAACGACGCATGAAAAAGATCTACAGGATTTCGCGAAAAACCAAGAAACTGATTTCTTTAAGTGTTGAAAGTGAACTGCTTGTTCCAGAAATGTGTGGTTATGTAAAAAGAGATTCATGTGAAGAATTATGGAAATTTTACGCTTTGTGTATGATGGTGTCAGGGTATCACCACGTTCCACCATAAGCGCGGTCTTGCGGACGGTAAGCAGTGGGTAGCTCGCCGTCCGATAAGGACCAGGCCAGGGGGCCGACCACAATCTTTTACGAAACAATCTTATTTCAGGGGAGTTTTGTTTCAAGCTTACAATAACATAACTCATATTCGTACCACGACCTTCATCGTTCAATAATGTTTTATTCCTGCTTAGTGCTGGGAAATAACGAACTATTTGTAAGATTTGTCTATTGCCTGCTATAGTAGAAAAGAAACAACGCTATGTGAACTGTATAGCGCTGTCCCTTTCACACGTTGGTCCGAATCGCTACTACGAAGTATTGGTCTTGAAGCAAAATATTATTTTCTTTTACTTAAAATATTACTTTGCATTAGAATCATCGATCACTAATAAAGATCGATGATTAGAATCTAATTTTTAAGAGTAATTTCCATGAAATTTACACAAATATTAAAAGATTTGGCTTTGAAAAATAAGAAAAACAATTGAAAAAATTAAAAATAAGCTACGGCAAAGCTGTTACATGATATAAATCGGAACAGAACGAAATTTGAAACTCGGGCCGCATTCGGAGTAAGGCCTTAATCGCTCACATCAATATTTTGCGTACCGATTTAGATATGCTTACACAAGATGGTTGGATTACAGTATTTCTTTGAGTATACACAACAAATTTCTTCTTCTTTGATTAGGTGACGACTGTAGCCAGAAGCACAATTTCAAAAATGCCACGTTAGTTTAAAGATTTGGTGCTACTCAAAACAAAACAGCACAACTGTCATTTTGACAGCGCTCACAGTGATATTAATTTAGGGCATGGTTAGCGTTATCGCAAGATGGCGTTTGCTATGACGTCATGTATGACGATTCACAGCACGTTGTTATCGCGCTGACACTAATTCGGTATGGGTGTTAGCACGCCTAATCGATTGCAGCGTAACTCTGAACACAGCCTCGATGTAGCGATATTTTTTGTTTACAAGTGGATAACTACTACGAGGTTGAACTTATTTTAACATATTTGCTAATGAATTTGTGATCTAACTGGCTACAAAGTCGACATGGAATCAAGGGGAGGTTAAGGTTACTCAGTGAATAAGTTTTAAAACAAAGAAATGTGTAATGTTTTGACGAAGATAGTTCGAAACAATATATTGTGGTCAGACTCAGTGATTAGTGTTTTGTTATTAATTTTGCAGTCGGGTTTCCGAGCGGCAGCTAGAGGTACTCTGGGAATTTTGATTTTTCTGCGTTATCCGCTTCCAAAAACTCAAATTTTTCGTATGCACATGTACCTACTAAAATCTATAGATACACAATTCATTCGGCAAGTTTACGTAAATAAATACATTTTACTAACTTTACATGACACGAAAATGTTTTTTCTTAATATAAATTGTAAAACAATAATATTTCCGTCGAGCCCGAGGAACTTTTTTAGGATTGCTAAATTTGACATTAAAACAATATTGCTAGTTGTCAAAAGTCACGTCGTGGTACGAATTGAATGAACTTTTAGGGGTGACATCACCAAAATCGCTAAGAAAATAAGATTGTTTCAACATTACAATAAGCTTATTTTATGGACGTCATGGTACGAAAAGTCTAAGTAAGATTATAATAATACTGCTATAAGAGCTGGTGGTAGACCCCCTGGTCGACGGCGCGTTGTGTTCCACGCGCGCCTCAAAGAGATGTCAGCAGAATTGACGGGGTCCGCTAGGGCCGATGCCTGCCGGGGTTGCGAAGAAGTCCGAAAGGGAGATCGTGGCCCCCGGCAACATGGCAACCGAAGGAACACGGGTGGATTTTAGAGTAAGAGTCTGACTTGCCCTCCCGCTCCGCCCTGAGCGGGAGAAGACATTTGCTAATATCCCACCCAAAAAAAACATGGTATCACCACGTTGGAACTTGCCCCGTGGGTTTTGTTATTATTTTAATTAATTTGAATCATCGGAATTCAGTAACTAACTTACAACTAACAATGTTTAGGCATGTACATAATTTACGGATGTTATTTTATTGCCAATTTAATGTAACTACATAGACACGCATGGGAAAAGGATATAGGTTAAATTACAAGATAAGTGAGGGAACTAAGTATTCTTTTTAAATTATGTGCCAATCGACCACGACGCTGAAAGTTATGAGTTACATACTCAGATCACCAATGAGTAGCCAGAATGCCACAGCACTAGTACCTATTTCAGTGACCGCCATTGAAATACTAGTGCTGTGACATTCTGCATGGCGATTTGATATTATAACGGTACTTTTGAGAGTATCTTAAGAGTTCAGTAAGTCCTGAACAGTTAAGTCTATGTCATTGATATTTCTATATTTTATGTTCACAATTATTAGCAAACAAAAGAAACTAAGTAGGTATAGGTATTTTATTAATTCTACAATTATGAATTTACTGTAACAATATCGTCCTTGGAACTGAAAGTATATTGTGAATTATTAATTATTTTGAACCACACAACCTAAACATAAGAAAGAGCTCGTCCGGCGAAGCACTACTACCAGCATTATTTATTTCTGCAGTTAACAGATTTATTTTGAGCTATCGAAGATCTTTTTCAGTAGTAAAACAATAGTTAATTAATTAAAATATTCACATGGAAAAACAAGTACAAACACAATCTTTGCTACATAATTCGTTTTGTAATTTATTTAAGTGTTTTAGTTTTGTCTATTTTTGAGGATAGTTTTTCAAATTAAACATTTTGTGCTTACCACAACTACCTTTGCTTAATCACATTGACTTCAATACTGGAATAGTTGCCTATGGGATTTATTTATAAACGAAGGATAAGCGACGTTTAAATGTCAAAAATGTATGGTTAAAGAGTCGCTAATCATTACTTAATTTTAAGCAAAGTTTTTAAATAAATAGGTGAATGTTAATAAAAACGCCCATTTCTAGTACTGACTAGACTCTTAATCTAGACTTTTTAATCTGGTTTTTTATAGTTCCGTACTCAAACGGTGTCAACAGGAGATCCTATTTATTACTAAAGCCCTGCTGTCCGTCCTTCCATCCGTCTGTCACAGAGTTGGATGGGGCACTCAAAAGTTAATAAAATTTATATGGAAGCCTCTGAAGTACGATATACCAAACAAAAAAGAATCATCAAAATCAATTCATAATTGGCGAAGTAATCGCGTAACAAATATACAAAATAAAACTAAAAACATTCAGTCGAATTGAGAAATTCAAGAGGTTCCCCCTCCCCATGCAAGAAATGTGTTTTTTACTAAAGTTGTTTTAATAAATTATGAAGCGTAAATATTGGACGGTGATTCTCTTTTTTTTTGTTTTCGGTAGGAAATTATCAAATAACTTCTCCCGCTCTGAGCGGAGCGGGAGGGCGTGTCAGACTCTTACTGACTAAAACCCACCCGTGTTTCTTCAGTTGCCCTGTTGCCGGGGGCCATGATCTCCCTTTCGGTTTTCTTTGCAACCCCGGTAGGCATCGGTCCTAGCGGACCCCGTCATTTCTGCTGACATCTCTTTGAAGCGCGCGTGGAACACAACTCGCCGTCGACCCGGGCCTAGTCCTTATCAAACGGCGATTCCCGACGCCCAGGGCGTCTCCTCCTACGGCAGTTAAGGGCGTGAGGGCGCGAAATTAACGTCTCCCTCACGCGTTCCACCTCCTCCTTCGCAAGCATTACCACTTCGCAGAAGGAGGTGACGGCCTCCCATTTCCTCTCGCTCCGTACCATGGCTTGAACCAGGGCCGGACGTGAGAGATCACCACCGCCGATCGCCTCCACGAGGGCACGGCGATGCTTCGCCCAAGGTGGACAGACCTCCACCATGTGCTCCACTGTGTCCTCCGGGCGATCCACACAATGGTGACACCCGGGCGTTTCCTCCCGCCTTATCCTGAACAGGAACCTCCCAAAACAGCCGTGTCCGGTGAGAAACTGCGTCAGGCGGAAGGTTAGGACGCCTTGGCAACTCTCTAGCCACTCCTCAAAGAGGGGTCTTATCGCCGCAATTGTGGCGTGCCCAGCGCTGGGTTGTGACAATCGCACTCTCCATGATGCCATGAGATCCCGCCGGAGGTCTGTCGCGCCACTCCCAGATGTGCGCGAGGACTTTTGCCTCCAGATCTCATGGCGGTAATCCGGCAAGGAGGCTCGCCGCCTCACAGGAGAACGTGCGGTATTCTCGGGCCAGCCGGATGGCCATGACCCTCTGGGACGCGTTCTACCGGCGGGCTGGCCGCAGTCTCAATAAACGCGCCCACACCGGTGCCCCGTAAAGGGCCATGGACTGCACTACCCCAACGTAAAGCCTCTGGCAGGAGGCGTTTGGACCCCCTAGATTGGGCAGGAGCCGCTAAAGGCAGGCCCCGGTCCGCTCCAATCTTGGAGCCAAACGTAGGAAATGCTTCACGAAGTTCCACCGGCTGTTGAGGACGAGTCCCAGATACTTCATCATCGACGCGACGCCGATATGAACCCCTCCCGCCATTACTTGGAAATCCGACGGTGGCAAGGCCATTCCAAGGACCATGAAAACCTATGGCCTCGGACTTGTGCAGGGCCACCTCGAGTCCCAACTGCTGGATCCTGTTGACGATTGTCGCAACCCCGCATGTTGCTGAGTCGGCCACCACCTGGTACGACCTCCCCTGCGCCAGGACCAACGTGTCGTCAGTGTCGTCAGCGTAACAAACGACGCTGACGCCGCTAGGGAGGTCGGCGCGCAGCACTTAGTCGTATCCGATGTCCCACAGATGTGGCCCCAGGACCAAACCCTGTGGGACACCGCACGACATCTCTTGCCGGTTCCACTCTCCCTGGTGACCGGGGTAGATGACAGCCCTGTCCGTCAGATAGGCCTCGACCACACGACAGAGGTAGGTCAGAATCCGGTGATACTGGAGTGCCTCCCTGATGCAACTCCAGGGTAGGGTGTTGAGGGCATTGGCGATGTCTAGAGACACCGCCAAGACGACACCACTCCGGGCCACAGCATCTCCCGTCGTGAAGGCCCGCACGCGCATGATGTCGTCCACCGTAGAGTGCCCCCAGGCTGGCAAACTGGCTCTCCGCCAGATCCGGCCCGCCAGATCGTCGAGCAGCACAATGGGCCGATAGGCGGACGAAAAGTCCACTGGGCGCCCCAGCTTCCTGATGAGGACCAGTTTCCCGGCTTCCAACAAAGTCAGTTCCCACTTCGTTGGAACCTCTCCATGCATGCGCTTAGGAGCCCCCTTAGTCGAGGCCGGAGAGTCCCCAAGGCCAGGACCCAGGCTTTTCCAGGTATGCCGTCGGGTTCTGGGGCGGTATTTTTCGCATTCAGCTTGCGTACCGTCACTCTCATCTCTACCTCAGTCACCTCTAGAGGATCGTCAGGCGGAGCCATGGGCGGGGGGTATGTTCCCCTCTTGAAGGAATTAGAGTGCTCACCACGTCCCCCACAAGCTGAGGCCGCAGACTCTACGTCAGCGGGGGAGCCCATGGGCGGAACTTCTCCCGCACTATCTTGTATGGGCGTCCCGACGGGTCCCTGTTCAGAGTCTCCAGCAACTCCTTGCGGGCCAGAGCACTGGCCCGCAGGCCGGTGGTACCCTTCGTGTGCGAGTTCGAATCGCACTTGGCCGCTTTTTTAATAAAGCTCGTTATAATAATACTGTATTAGCTTACCTAATTATGTTAAATCATGATAGTTAATTATTTGATTATACGATATTCTTCTCATTTACATAAAAAATCACATGGAACCCCAAGTTTTACAGTGTCGACAGGTTTACTAGATATAACTATTATTGAGCGACCGAGTATTGATTCAGTCGCATGCGTGTTGCCTAAGATACCTGAATTTTGTTTTTATTTTTTTTCATAAATCAGAATAAGTTTTTTTTAATAACAGGTGGGAATCAAAATATTATCTCAAAACTATAATTGGTTACTTACAAAAAAATAAAGAAGCTTCCATAAAATCAACACTTAACAAAGGTAAGTTTTTATATTTACTGCAATTATATAATAGTAGGTACTTACTTAAATACAAAAAGTGTGTTCAGAGTCAAATTGTGGCAAACTATGAGATAATCTACGAAAATGCATAAAAAATATATGTAATGGTGTGGGTTAGTGTAAGTGAAGGAAACGATATTTGTGGCACGAACGAGAGTTTATTAAACACAATGATACGAGAGTTTTTGGCGGGAGCGAGCGAGAACCGCGGAAGAACGTTACGTGCGCGCGTCAGAGCGTGCGTCGTGCGACTCTGTTGAGCGGGAGGGGCGCCGCGTGAGGCGCGCGGGCCACGCGCATGCGCGGCGTTTGGCCGATGTTTAGTAAACCCTGCGGCAGCGCACCGTACCACGGTTTAACCCCAAGATACGCGTGATAGTCTCCCCCTCTAACCCGAACGAACGCCCTCGTGTTTGGGTTAGTTTTTACGAGGCCTCCCCCTCTTACGTTTCTCTTGTATTGGAGCTTGGATGCGACCAACGAAGGGAGTCAGTACAGAGGCATGGTACTTACCTAACACTGTACCGTCGCTGAGGCGCTCTAAGATGTATGTAGTGGGACTGACCACAGCCTGGATCTTGTATGGTCCGTCACGGCGAGGGATAAACTTCGACGTCTGCCCTCTGCCGGTATCATTAGCCCCTTGAGTTTTCAATAGCACTAGATCACCAACCTTATAATCCGGAGCTGGTCGACGATGTTCATCGGCGTACTTCTTATGTGCCGCCTGGGCACTCTCATAGACGTCACGAGCGTCTAAGAGTACCGACGAAATCTTCTTAAGAAAATTAGTGATGTCACCTACATAATTATCGTTCTCGATAATGGTGCGCATTTCTGACATGACATCTGCTGGCGCGCGCATGTCTCGCGCGAAATTCAAACAGGCAGGTGAGTAGCCCGTTCCTGATGTGACTGCCGAGTTCATGGCGAAGCGGACTGCAGGTAAGTGGATATCCCACGTATCATGGTCTTTACCTACTAGAATCGCCAGCTGCGGCTTGAGGTCCCGGTTCTTACGTTCCACCGGGTTCGCCTCGGGGTGGTAAAATGAGGTAAGTGATTGTGTTATTCCCATCGCGTGGCAGGTCTGCTGCATTACCTCACTTATAAATTGGACACCGTTGTCACTAACAAGGCGCCTGGGGACTCCGAACCGTAAGTATACTTCTGATACAAGTACCTTTGCGCATTCCTCACTGGTAGCTGAAGCAAGGGCGAACAGCTCCACCCAGCGTGTGCAGGTGTCCTCGACTATCAATATCCATTTGTGTCCTTTCGCCGTTTCAGGTAGAGGGCCGAACAGGTCCACGGCTAATACCTCAAACCGGCGTGCAGAAGCGGGCGTCTGCATCAACCCAGCTGGTTTCCTTGTGTCTGCCTTATAACGCTGGCAAGGTACACAATTCTTAATGTACTGCGTAACGTAGGAACGCATTCCTGGCCAGTAGTACTTACCGACTAAGCGTTGCAGCGTACGTTCCGCGCCCATGTGACCAGCGGTGGGTGCATCATGGTATTCGGCCAATACTTTAGCGCGTTCCTGTTCCGGGACCACCAGACTGGCGTCGTCGAGCTCCTCATTCTCAGGGCAATATCTATACAACACACCTTCGGCGAGCACATACCCTTTGTTTGCCCATACCCTCCCCCTAGAGGGATCATCGGATTCTAGAGCCTCGACGATCTTACTTACTTCCGGGTCCTTTATTTGGTTCTCGCGCAGTTCCTTCAGACTGCGAGAAGGCACGTCAATCGCAGCGCAGCACAGGTCGCAATCGGCGTCTTCGGCGCATGCCGGACGCGACAGAGTGTCAGCTATAACATTGGCCTTACCTGGTGTGTATTCTATTTTAAGGTTATACTCCTGAAGGCTCAGGGCCCACCTCGCTAGGCGGCCGCTCGGTGACTTCATACTCATTAGCCACCTAAGCGGCTGATGGTCTGACTTAATTACGACTTCAGCGCCATCTATATACCCCCTGAACTTGGAAACTGCCCAGACGACGGCTAGAGCCTCCCTCTCCGTCGTGCTGTAGTTTCTTTCAGCCGAGAGCAAAAGTCGACTGGCGTATTCTATTGGGCGCTCGTCGGTCCCCTCCCCCTGGAGGAGAACCGCCCCGAGAGCATACCCACTGCTATCAGTTCTGAGGACGAAGGGTAACGTCGCATCAGCCTGACGCAGGATTGGCGCCGATACTAGCAGTTGCTTGATCTTCTCGAAAGGTGCCTGCTGCTCCGGGCCCCATTTCCATATACTTGCCTTTTTTAGCAGGGTTGTCAACGGTTTGGCGACCTCTGCGTAGTCAGGGATAAAGCGCCTGAACCAGCTGGAGGTCTGCAGGAAACATTTCAGATGTTTTACGTTCCGAGGCGTCGGCATGTCCACGATTGCCGCGGTTTTCCCTGGATCGACGTGAATACCTCCTGGTAAGATAACGTGCCCTAAGAACTTTACCGATCCCCTCGCGAAGTGACTCTTCTCGCGATTTACTCGCAGGTTGAACAAGGCGAGTCGATCAAACGTGGAGGTGAGGTCGGCGAGGTGCTTTTCGAAGGACTCATCGGACATTATCAACAAATCATCTAAATATGCTAGAAGAGTGGTACCTGGCAAGTTCGACTTGAATCTGTCAATCAGCCTCTGGAAAGTAGCGCCTGAGTTGCGCAAACCCATTGGCATGCGTTTAAATCTATAAGTGCCGAGCGGTGTCGTGAATGCTGTCTTGTCCTTATCATTAGGGTCGACGTTCACTTGAAAGTAGCCAGCTCGGAGGTCGAGTGTAGTCATGTACTTAGCGGTTTTTGCGTCGTGAAGAATGTCCTCGATCCTTGGGAGAGGGTACCGGTCGGCCTCTGTGACAGCATTGAGCTTGCGGTAGTCAACACACAGTCTAAAGCTGCCATCCTTTTTCTTGACAAGCACGACATTCGATGCCCACGGAGACTCGCATTCCTCAATGACGTCGGCGTTGATAAGTTTGTGCAGCTCTTTCTCGAGTGCATCTCTCTTAGGCGGTGACAGTCTATAGGGAGGAGAAGCCAAAGGTTCTTGTGTTTCGCTTACCTTAATTTTATGAACGGCGAAGTCTGTAGGAGGTCCAGCCGAAGCAAATTGAGCGACTCTGCCTTGCAAGAACTCGTCGAGTGCGGCTCTGTGCTCCGGTGACAAGCTCGTACCTTCATCTTGGCGCAGTGATACGTCGCAGATCTCTGCTTGCATCACGGCCGCGCTGTTCAATACATAAGATTGCAAAAACGGGAACCGGTCTCCTGGACTATCTGCAAAATGCCATGACTCCTGGGCTATATCTAAAACAATAGCCGCGTTAGCAATAAAATCACGACCTAAAAGTGTTCTGGTGTCATCACCAGGAAATACCATAAACTCGGTGTCGACTCTTCGACTATCTAGGGTGACAGGTACGGTAGCGGTCTTCACCATTTTCTTATGACACGAGCCATCGGCGAGCCCGATATAACGCTCCGTTTCTTGAAATTGAACGCCGTTCTTCACTAACAACGAATACAATAATGGGCTAGCAACACTGTGCGTAGCCCCGGTATCGACTATTGCTACCCCTTCCTTACCTACTACGCTTATTGTTATCAAAGGATGTGACGTCGATGTCGCGTAGAAGTCACCTTTAATGACATTGAAGTCGGACGGTTTGGCGGGCGCGGGTTTAATCGAACAAGTTTCACACTTTGACTTGACCACCCCTGGTTGGCCGCATCCATAACAGCGTATCGGATTTATACCTTTACCGTCGCTAGTACCTACTTTATTAGTTTTATTGTCACTATCGACTTTATTTGCCTTACGACATTCGTTAGCCGCGTGACCGAACGCTTTACAAAACGAACATCTAATGCGATTACGTGTCAAGGTTTCGTTCGAATTAGAGGTGAGTTTGGAACCTGTGGTTATGCTCGGACTCGTAGTACCGCGGTCGGGAGCGGTAGGTACATTCGGGTTATTCCCGGAAACGATAGAGTTTTTTAATTCCGTTATCGAATCTTCCACGAGTCTCGCTCTCTCTAACAAATTATCAATATCGCTAATAGTGTCGCGCGGCAAACGTTTACGTATGCGACGATGTAATAAGCCATACACAATATCCACTATCATCACGCTTGGCACAACATAGGGTAATTGAACTAATAAAGATCGTACCTTTGATATAAAAACTTCGGCGCGTTCACACTCACTTTGTTCACACGTGGATACCTCGCGCAGTATCCTGTACGCGGGCTTTTTCACGCCGTAGGCAGCGCGCAGGCGCGCGAGCGCGTCCGGCCACGAGCCGACGCAGGCCCGGGCGCCGCGCCACCACACCGCCGCGTCACCGCTCAGCAACATGGAGAGGCCGCGTAGCGCGTGGTCGTCGGTCACGGCGGCGCACTCCTTGTAAATCTCCACTGCATCGATGAACGCCTCCAGCACCTCGGTGTCGCGTGACTGCCCGTCGAACCTCGCGGTGCACTTTGAAAAGTTACCGCCAGAGGTCGCGGGCGCGTTCGCCGTGGGCGATGCCGCCGGTGTCGACGCGACTGGACTCCACTGGTTGCCATGATGTAGTGATCGTAGGGTTTCCACTAGTGTGCGGTTGGTCTCCGCCTGCATTCTGGCGAACGACTCCATCACGGTTGACAGTAGCCGCTCGGTGTTGAGCGCTGCAGCGGGTGCGCCGGTGTGGGCCCCGCCGAGCGTGTGGTCGAGGGCGGCGCCCCCCTGGGCGCGCATCTCCTCGGCCGCGTCGGTTGATTCGCGTGCGTGGGTGGCAGCGGCGCCGGCACTGGCGCGCGGCTCCACCACTGAGACGCAGTCCGCGTCGGAATAACCGTCGCCGTCGCTTCCTTGTTCGTCCGCCTTGCGGTCGCTCGCTGCTCGGGTTGCCCGCGTCGTTCGTGGCATGATTTTTCTGTCCTCACTCTAGTCACTGAATAGTTATTAACCACACTTCACTGGGTTCGTTTTGCCGCTGTTTAAAACTAAAACATGGCCACGAGTTGGGCGTCACTGTAATGGTGTGGGTTAGTGTAAGTGAAGGAAACGATATTTGTGGCACGAACGAGAGTTTATTAAACACAATGATACGAGAGTTTTTGGCGGGAGCGAGCGAGAACCGCGGAAGAACGTTACGTGCGCGCGTCAGAGCGTGCGTCGTGCGACTCTGTTGAGCGGGAGGGGCGCCGCGTGAGGCGCGCGGGCCACGCGCATGCGCGGCGTTCGGCCGATGTTTAGTAAACCCTGCGGCAGCGCACCGTACCACGGTTTAACCCCAAGATACGCGTGATATATATATTATTTGACGGTGACTGATACAAAAAAAAAACTTTTCAGAATACTTCCAAAACTCTGTTATTATTTTATGGTGATGACGAAAAGATCCTAAAAAACTTTAACTGTAAGAAATATCCAAAAATGAATGCAACTACAGCGGTACTAGGAATCCAGAAAATTCAAGGAGCCTTCAATATTCTGGCTGCGTTACAGCTGACCGCGTTCTTATGGCCGCAGCAGGCACAAGTTCAAGGTAATGTTAAAATTAAACAATTATTATATACTAGTTTGATAGCTTACAAACCAGTTCTTATTAGAAATCTAGACTTTAAACATTATTATGTAGGGTTAAATTTAATTGGCTACTTAAACTTTGCAGACGCGGTGGGTATTGATATCTAAACAAAAAAAAAAAGACGTGCGTGGTCGGAGGACCGGGTCAGGAACGAAGTTCTTTCTCACGTATGATTTAAAACAAAAACAATTTTTTTGCAGCCGCTATCTTTGATTTACATTTTGACCTCACTTTCGGCTTGCGGACCCTTGAAATCTATGAAAACGACACCCATGACGAAAAATTTTAAAATTTTCGGAGCCACCAACATTTTTTTTTTTTTTTTTTATGTTATCAAATATTTTCTCCCGCTCTGGAGGGCGTGTCAGACTCTTACTGACTAAAACCCACCCGTGTTCCTTCAGTTGCCATGTTGCCGGGGGCCACGATTTCCCTTTCGGCCTTATTTGCAACCCCGGCAGGCATCGGCCCTAGCGGACCCCGTCAATTACATTTTGACCAAATTCATACTTTCTCTAGCATGCAGTGTACTCGGGCAGCTGTAAACAATTTTATCCTACGACACTGTAATCATTTTACACTTTTCTTTTGTTTTTTTCTACCGGCGTTCTATCTTTCCCACTTTTTCTTTCTCTTTGAATTCGAAGAAGACAGTCGCAAGTATTAACACTTTTTAGCGAGACGATTTCTGAAAGTATACAAGCCGCGTCAAAGAACTTCGTTCCAAAAATACATACATTCGAATGAACCTCCTCTTTTTGAAGTCAGTTAAAAAATAAAGAGTTTTGATGTTTTTTTTTTTTAAATCTACTACAGCTGTTAGTTACATGAAATTTCAGTTAAAAAATCTGTTGTAAAATTATATCAGTAATGTTCTAATCATCATTACATAGATAATTAATACAGCTGCTTTTCACTTATTTTCCAAATCAAATAACTTATAATCGACAAAGGCAATTCAGTAACGATAGTATTTTATGTATATTTACCAGATGGTGACTGTTTTGACTTCATCATAGTCGGTGCTGGGTCAGCAGGCAGTGTGATAGCCAATAGACTCACAGAGATTGAGACAGTTACAGTTTTACTAATCGAAGCAGGCGGAGATCCTCCAATAGAATCTGTGGTAAGTGCAATGATCAAAGAATTATCAATCATTTCTTTGAAGCTTATTATTTTCATGCAAGTTTATTTCTAAAACCCAATATTTGATAACTTAATCATTTCCCTGTTTTTCTATCTTCATCTAGTCACTGACCGAGCGAGCGAAGCGTATCTGTTTCAAGCATAGATATAAGAAAGAAGGAGATATGCCCGGTAGTTGAAAATGTATCGAAACCCAATGTCTCCACTTTGTCCCCACTACCTCGCCACTAGTCGCCACAACTACACATGCAGATCAGTAAACCAAATAGATACGAGGCTGCACTCACTCTTGCCATTCATAAATCAGAACGTACTACACAAACAATTATAAACCTTATCCCATCAAACACAGCGTGCATTTACCATGCACCGTACAACTCACTCACACGAAAACATCATTTCTATCGTTGTGCTGTACAGAAACAATTTATTTTACATATACGCTAGTGATTGACTAAATCGGAAAGGTATCGATTCTTCTATTTAATATTATCGACGGTGAAGTATCAATATCTAATAACTAAAATTTTGGCGGTTTTCACTTACTAATGTTTACTTCAAATGGTCAAAAACTATAGAAATTAAACGTTTTTTTCTCCTCCTGTAAAACCATGTTTTTGTAGTTATTAGATATTGATACTTCACCGTCGTTATACTGTAAAAAATTTGGTGTCCTGAAAATAAATTAAATAAAAACGATTAGTCCAGAAAATATTATAATAAAATAAATAATAAGCAAAAAATTCAAACAATTAAAAAATCCAGTTACGTTGGTTTAACCTGTCATAGTTTATTGAAACAGTAGATATTGTTGAACCCTGCTATGATGTTTAAAGTGGAGGTATTTGTGCAGCATTTGACGCTTTGATATTACTGGAGTGGCATGTTTTGTCAAATAGTGTAGTCTTAAATTAATATATTTTTCCATGACTGCTTTAATTAGAAATATTATGTGATTATTCATCGGAGACTGCTCAAATTGGTGAAACTTAATATTATCAAAGATATCTAATCCTATGAAGTGAGGCAAAGCCTTTGCCATGAGTTCCTGTTTGACATTTTTAGTTTTAACTGTTAATTTATTATTGGTGAGACAAGCTGTTTTTATGATTATTTCCATTCTCTTACTAAGCATTTCTCTACCACGCTGTGAAATAATCAAAATAAGTAAAACACATTATTTCACATCGATCTTCCACCCGGGTAAAACAGTTGACAAATTGAAGAATAAAGTATAATAGCAATAAATTCATTCGCCAAACGACATTGTTGTCGATAGCCTACGTTAGTGGATCTGCACAACCACATCACTAGCTCGTCGCCAGACACAGCGGCCGTACTGCGCGATGCATCCGCAGTCCACAGTAACGTTTTGTGATTTTTACATTGCTTGTTGAGTCACTGAGCGACATATTTAGGTAGTGGTTAACGAGCAATGTATGTAGTCCAAAAATAGTACAGTCGCTGTGATATTTGGAAACATAAATAACGTAGTAAAAGCAAGAAATATTTTACGATTTGTTGTTATTCATTATTTTAAAGACAAATATAGTAAAATACTTGTACTTACATATATGGTAAGTGATTCCATGATTCACAAAGTTTTTGTTTTGACTTCGGTTTTTACAAGAAACCACTGAACAACACGGAATTCTTATAAATTGTTCCGATCACGGCCGAAAGTACACTAGTTCGCGGAGACGGCCATTTTCGTATGCAATGAGCACTTTGATCATTACGCGCGGACACAGACACGCCCCCATGCCACTTCTCCTGTTTTTTATATTTCTATGGTTTCAAGTCTAGCAAAATTTTATTTCGTCTGTCAGTATGTCTCTCTCCTCTACAGGTCGTATTTTAAAACCGATCTGGACGAAACTTGGTATGGGTATATAGGTTTTACGACTTTATAGAATTTTTGTAGATGGGGGATTTTAGATTGGAGAGGTACTTCTTCCAAAAAGGGGCAAAAGGAGGAATATCTCCGCCTTATGAGAGATCCGATTTCGATGGTTCGAAAAGTATTAGTGCTATTCGGTTTATTGTTCGCAGAACTACTAGTTACATTATGTTCCCAACTTTATTCCAGATACCAGCATTTATTCCCTTTTTGAAGAAGACATCAGTTGATTGGAACTACGAAACTGAAGACGATGGTTACAGCCAACAGTTTCATAAAAACAAAGGTGTTGAATTGACGAGAGGAAAAATGCTTGGAGGCACAAGTTCTAATAACTTCATGGCCTATACTAGAGGAAATCATCATGATTTTGACAACTGGGCGAAGATAACTAGCGATGATTCATGGAACTGGGAAAACGTTCTTCCATATTTTATAAAAAGTGAAAGGCTAGTAGATCCTAATCTTCTTAATTTTGATGCAGGCGCTTTTCATGGTACTGATGGGTATTTAGGAACTATTAGATACTATAACGACGAAGTTCTTAAGTACTTGGAAGCTTTCAAAGAAATTGGTCATGACATTGTTTTGGACACAAATGGTAATACTCCAGTCGGATATACTGAATGTATGTTTACCATTGCTGACGGTGTAAGGCAGAGCACTGCTCAGGCATTTTTACGTCCGATCAAAAACCGACCCAATTTGTTTGTGCTTAAAAACACACTGGTATCAAAAATCCTCTTCGATGACGACAAGAACGCTATTGGTGTTGAAGCTATCTTAGAAAACAATAAAACTGTCAGTTTTGAAGCCTCAAAAGAAGTGATACTATCGGCAGGAGCTATTAACACCCCGCAGCTATTAATGTTATCTAGAGTAGGTCCAAAAGATCATTTATTGGATCACAACATTAAAGTGCTTTCTGATCTCCCTGTTGGTCAAGTTTTGCAAGACCATGTTATGGTTATTGTGACTCACATAATGGGAAAACCACCGCTGTCTAAACCACTGGATCCGACCAAATTTCCATATCCACTCATAATGGGGTATGCCACCCTAAACAAAAGTCAAGACTATCTAGATTATCAAACTATTAGTTTTGTAATGAATGACCCGACTGCTATGTTGCAGTTTTGTTCTTTCTACTTCTCCTTTGTTGATGAAATATGCAATGCCTTGTATAACGGTAGTATTGGAAAAGAAGTTTTATTCAGCTTAATTATGTTAGTGTACCCAGAATCCCGTGGCAAAATCTTGTTGCGAAGCAGAGATCCCAAAGAGCAGCCATTGATATACACTGGATATTATTCTAACGATGCTGATTTAGACAAGCATGCGAAATATATACAAGATTTTTTGAAAGTTCAAGGTACGGATCTTTTTAAAAGTGCTCAAGCTGAAATAGTTATTCCTGAAGCTTGTGGCTGTGGAGATTTGTATTCTACCCATGAATATTGGAAATGCTATGCACTATGTATGATGGTGTCAGGATACCATTACGCTGCTTCCTGTCCTATGGGGGTTGTAGTAGACCCCCGTCTTAATGTGTTCGGGGTACAGAGGCTAAGAATTGCAGATGCTAGTGTCATGCCAAAGATAACTGGAGCAAACACCAACGCTGCGACTATTATGATAGCAGAAAGAGCAGCTGATTTTATTAAAGAAGATTATCACTTAGAGTTTAAAGATGTATGTATGCTTAGATGATAGTTGGTGGTTTAGTATTCATTGAAATTACTTATATTAAAAATATATCAACTCAATCAACTCAGCCTATCACAGTCCACTGCTGGACATATGCCTCTCCCAAGCTGCACCACAACACCCTGTCCTCCATCTTCCACATCCAGTCTGTCCCATTTCCGTCGTTGTGTCCACTTTCTTAAAGTCGTCGGTCCATCTGCATCCCACGCTACGCTTGTCGATACACGGTGTCCGCTCTAAGCCTCTCCTCCGGCCATCGCTCCTTCGACAAACATGGCCAGCCCACTGCCACTTCAGTTTGCTTATTTGCACGGCTGAAATGCCGAATATAGTGAAACCCATAGTACTTAAGAACATATGTACCTATATTCTTGCAAATAAATATCATTCATTCATTCATTCATTCATTCATTCATTTATTCATTCATTCATTCATTCTGCAAGCTTTGTCGGTGACTCCGGTTCTTTTAATTAAAAACATATGAAATACAATAGACGTGGATATATTTACCCGAACACGTCGTGTTGCCACACCGAGCGCTGAGCGCAGACTCGGTGTAGCAACATGCCGTGTTCGGGTTCGCGACAAGTCCATCGTCATCTTGAGGATGCCTCGTTGAGAGGTGAAACACGTGTCGATTTCTTTTAGGAGTTTTTATGGCTCTTTAGAAATAGCTAAGCGGAACAGGTTACCAAATATCCACGTCTATTGTATTTTATAATGGATTTCCGCAGGGTCACGCCTGAATTAACTATATTAAAATATATGTTACCTATTAAACAAAAAACTCACTGATGATGAACATTGTTTTTCTAAGATAAGTCTCCTAACCTAAGATTTTTTGAGATTATTGAAATAGACGACTTATGTGGGTACATAAGTCGTCTATTTCAATAATCTCAAAAAATCGAGCCCAGGACCTCATGGTCAGCAGTAGCACTTGCGGCCATTACCCCTTGGCCACGACATTACCGCTCACGCGACCTGCGTCTTGCGTCTGCGATCGCGGTGAGAACAAATAAATGTTAGAAGTTATTTAGAGTGTGCCATGAGTCGCCGAGTTGCGACTTCCAGAGACGAAAGCGGCGCGAAAACACTTGAGTGACCGCGGCCCGCGGGGAGTGGAGAGGCGTGCGATGAAAACAAAAGTACTAACTAGATCACAACGCGGATACCACGACTCAGACCGGGGCGACCGGCGAGTGCGACGGACGAATTCAGTCTTGATTAAATACCTACTTTTGTTTTTTTCGCTAAACAATCATGGATACAGAACTTTTTATACGAAAAATTATGCAGAGACCTGCTATGTGAATGACAAGGGATTCGCAACACAAAATTAAAAATGTAATCAAGCGGTTGTAGAACGAAAAAAAATTACCTTCCTTGTTCCTACATATTTGTTTGATTTATTTTAACAATCAATTTTGAAGTGATGTACTCCTTGCCTTGTATTTAAAATATCTTCAACAAAAAATAAATTTCATACCAGGCAGAAACGTGCCACTTTTGATAAAGTCATTCTGAATACGTCCGACGCGGTTGCAGTCGACGCCGCCACTGGCCGTGGCATGGCGACGCCAGTTGCAGGATGCCCCACGCCGCAAGACGCACTGCAAGACGCACTGCCCTCTGTCGTGGCCGAGGCTTAGACCAACGAGGCAGATATTTAAAATACTGAAACATTTATGTTTCCAATAAATATAATGCAGCCAGCCGTAAAATAATGTTCACTGGCAGTTAGTCTTTTCCAGTGTGTTGTACAAAGTCATTTAACATTAATCATCCTATTTAAATTTCACACATTTTCAAGAGACAGTCTTTTTAAGACCAGTAAAAAAAAAAGGAACCCACGAAACACAGGTTCTGGAAGCCGACTCCAACAGAGTTGGGAAAAAGGCTAGACACATGAAGAACCTATGACACACAAGTTTGAGATTGTATGTATGATAAAGCAACAGCTCAAGCTTTACCCACAAGAACACTCAACGTTTACGGTTTATTTTCTTTATTTTCCCTTTGTTTACCTTTTGTTAACGCTAAAAGGAGGAAGTCCGAGTTTTCAATGGATTTTTCTCTTTTGTGCTCCTCTGTACCACCATTGTTGTATAAAATAATAAATTTGAAAGAATTTTTGAAATACATTCTAATAACACTCAGCTGGCAAACAAATTTGTTAAAAGAAAAATACAGTGAGGAAAAATTGCCGGGCAATTCAGAAAATGAATCTATTATTTTTCAATTTCGTTTTTTTTCTGCAAGTAACTTTACGACCATTTATTTTAAGCAATGCCTGTTGGAATGACAGCTTTAATTTATTTAATAATACGTTATAAATTATCGCAATAAAATGTTATGATCTAATAAAAAATCTAGATAAGTATATTCCTGCTATAATAAAATAAATTACGACATTAGATGAGGAAAAGTCTGTGTTAATTTAATTTTTTTTATTGCTCTAGGATAATGGGTAGTTTTGTAAGAACAGATCTACAAAAAAAAAAAAGATTTTATGAGAATAAAACAAGAAAGAAGTGATCTAAATTATTATTTAAGTAGTTCAGCAGTAATTTATTTTAGTATTCATCAAAAAAACATTTTAATATAATTAGTGCGATTCATGTTTAATATCAGATTTAATTTAATATGATGGTATTGAAAACTTTATCAGTAATCTAACCTAGTGGACAGACTCAGAGTACACACACATTCACAAACCTACATCCACACACCCATCACAAATCTCACCACACACACACATCCATATTCTATTCTGTTTTAGAATAATAAATTAATAATAATTAATATAATTAATTTTTCTTTTTATTTATAAATTTTTGTCATTTTTCATGGTTTTTTTTAATCACTGCAATTTATTTTTTAAGCTTTCTTCACATTTTCACCAAAAAAAATGTAATAAGTAACACCAGAAATTCTATCCCTATATGGACACTTCTTCTCACAAGCGAAGCAAGCTTGGCCCAGCAAAACTAATACTAACAAAAAATATGAAAGAAAATAATAATCTTAAACAGTTATGTCGCTAATCCCGGGGACTAGGGACGCATATTAACATGGAACTATTCCCCTCACGTCCGTAGAAGGTTATTGAAGGAACACACAGTGTCACGCGTTCCCAAACTTTCTGCTTTTTCGACTTGCAAACTCTTGAATAAGGGATCTGTTATACTGGCGCGATATTGTATGGTTTTGGTACCTATTTTTATGAATTATGTATTTTTATTGGATTACGCACGGCAATCATAATTATTATGTCACAAAATGTGATATCATAATACTTAATTTGTTATTTACGTGTTTTTGGTAATCTTTCTTTGCGTCATGTTTACCGCAAATAAACGAATTTTCTTTCTTTCTAATACAGTGTGATTCTTTATAATGTGCACATATCGAAATGAGGGAATCTATGCTTAATATTATAGACGGAAAAAAAATGTTTTTTTTTTTAATTTAATCTATATTTTTTTTTAAATTTAATAAATCTCTTTGGCATCATTATTGATAAATTTTACAATTAATGTAAAAATTGTGAAAAAAAATACAGATTTTTGCTAAAAAAACATGTTTATTTTCAATTGAGGGTAGTTTTTTTGTCACAATTTTCATTTTATGAGGACGCCTAACTACTTCCAATCATTATGGAGTTTGTTTCATCGCGATAGATGATTTCGTTTAAAAGTTACACCGTTTTGTAACAATTTTTTTTTTCCAAAAAAGTAGAAAAGAATATTTCTATTTTTTTTAATATTTTTTCTAAAATTAAGCATAGATTCCTTCATTTTAATATGTGCACATTATAAAGAATCACACTGTATTATGTTATTTTTTATTCAGTATCGTTACAACGCAGTTGCAGTAATAATGTGCTATGTTTTTAATTACATACGATTTCATTGCAAAATGTGTCAGGATCGCTCGTCAAATGAACTTAATTATAACCAATTGCACAACCAACCAATCGCAACCAATAACAACCAATTGCAATTAACCAATTGCAATTATAAGCAATTACTTTGCTTATTTAGGACAATACATTATTAACTTAATTAGAAGTTAACGTTTAATGTAAAAAGAGGGTTTATATGACTTTAACCTGTACCATTATAAAGGATGCCTAAATGTAGTTCAAATATGAATTTGCTAGTTAACAGTAAGAAAAATACCTTAATATGAATAAAATTGTTTCATTGAATGGTTGTGAGCTAAAAATATCAAAATCAACTTGATTGTGTAAATTTTTTTTTTTTTTTTGTAAATGATTTTATTCTTGTTTGTTTTTGTAATTTTTTCTTGAGTAAAATAGTAATAAACGTCACTACTTCTAAACGATTGTGTTTCAAATAGTAAATAGAATATGCGTCAGACATAAAGTTTATTAATTTGAATTGCATTATAATCTGTTTCTGAAAAACGGTCGACTTGCCTATTCTGCCCCCAATAGAAAAAAAGACGCATCTAAATTTTTTTCCAGATTTGAGTAGTAATATCAGGCGGATGCACCTCTTTTTTCTGATTCCGGCAATGTCGAAACTGTCCGGCAATGTCTGAACTGTTGATGCATGCAAATCTGGAAAAAATGTTAGAAGCGGCTTTTTTCTATCAGGGGCAGTATTTTCGGAGAAGTTCATCGCATCTAATCAATGTAGTTGAATCTTATTTATGTAAATTCTGACGTTAAAATAGTATCTGTGTGAAAGTGCCTTAAACCAATTTTCCGTACCCTCTTTCCTTTTAGTCGTCGCGTGTGGGCTCGTGTTGGTTTTCAAATGATGGCGTGTTGGATGTTAAAAGTAACAGACTTGATTAAAAATTCCTGTTTTAGATGTGAAAAGTCATTGTGTTACGTGTTTTTAGTATTTTGTTCCTGTAATAGGAGGAGTGTGCCGAAATGGATTACGTTATTTTTAGATTCATGTACCAAACTGGTCTTAATATTTAGGGACCTTGTTTAGAAACTGATGAACATCGGAAACATATTATAACATATATACCAATCTTTTTCCACCGGTAGATTCCGTCAACAGTGTTCTTCTATCTGCCAGCAACAACCATTGATCACCAGTTCATAGAAACGGTATCAAGTTTAGCATTGCACGTTCATGGGTTAAAATAAATTTGATAACCAGCTATTATATCAACAATTAATTGTTGCTACATCTTTATAGCTATATGGAACCTTTTCAATGAAATTAGCTTCTCCATAACTTCAGTATTTCAACCTTCAGTAAGTTTTCTCATCGACAGCCATAATTTATGACCGGCTTACCAAGAGTAGGTACCTAACCTAAATTAGAAACTGTATGCTCGTCCAAATATTGATGACTAGTATAGGTTAACCATTTCTTCTCCTCAACCCTGTTCCTGATGCCTGTGGTCTTCTTTTGTTGTTATGAGTAGGTAGATATGTGTTAATAATATAATAGAAAGAAAGGAAAATTGTTTATTCTTCAAAAATAAAACGCACATTATAAAATTAAACACGAAAAAAAGCAAAAGTTTTGAAATAAAAATATTAAATAAAGTTGTCTTATTTATATAAGGATCTTTTGGCGCTTGAATGACATTGCCAGGGAGGCGTTGTTAGTAAACATTTGTGAAATTATTCCAAAAATTGTATTGAAAAAACAAGATGGCGGTGGGCGATGGCGTTAGTTCCGATCTTGGCCACGCGCCAGAAGATCCTTGAACCTTTGTAATTAGTTTTATCTTTACCATAGCTTTAATCACTCAAGGTCACTGGCATGTAGTCGAGTCTTAATAATATAACATTTGTTTAAATTAAAATATATAAATACCTACTAGTTTTTATACCCCTGTAATCTTTAGATGTTCATCTGAAATTGATGTTTCTCTGTGGAAAAGTATGTAGCTAAGTTTAAACTAGGTTATAAAATTATCAAAACTTAGCTCATTTGTACTAGTCTGAGAAGATGTACATAAAATTACCTGCAAGTAGGTTTTACCCGAAGTTGTGACTAACAAACAGAAAGTTCTTCTTGCAAGCGTGGGTAACGATGCTGTAGAAATAAAAAATGCCTGTTGCAGTGCAAGCTCCTATTGCGGAAAGTTTATTTATAACTAACGTTTTGGATACTAGATTTAAAAGATATTTATATGAGTGAAAAATCTGTTACAAAACATTCTTTGGTTGCAGTAAGTTCAAAAAACGCTTTGTTTATGACGCCTTCCAAAGTTTTATTGTTTTAATGCAATTTGTATAAAAATTGTTGTAGTTAGATAATCTGAATTTATTTTACATTCGAAATAAATGTAGTATCGGCTCGTACATACTTATAGTTTAAAGAAAAAAATTACGTTGTAATAATTCTTTCATTATTTATTGTCTTTATAATAATATAATTTTCAATCAAAAAAATAGAAGTTTCTATTATGAAAAAAATATTAATAAAATCTTTTTTTTGGGTAAGTAATGATTATTATAAGTAAGTAAGTAAGTAAGTAAGTCTTTATTTGCCTTAAACATGGTATAAAAGGTGTTACAGTTTGGTGATATAGTATAGTCCACATGTTTAGCTATACAACATCGTGTATCAATTGCATGCAAAATACTTAGAATTAATTAGTAAGTAGAAATAAAATGTCAAAGCTATAAAACATTCTCCACAATACAATCATCATAACATAATATTATTTAATGTCAGAAATTTATCTCCACGAACAAAATCAAAAGTGACAATGAAAGAAAACATTTTAAAAGTAAACATTATTCGCAACAGTTCCATAACATTACATAACATAACTTAAAGTAAAAAAAAAAGGAAATCAATAAAATCAATAATTATAAAATTAAAAATGTCAATATTATAAACATTATCGAAGATCCAAACATAACATAACATAACATCACGCCTTGTTTCCCCGATAACTGGCGAAATGTGGGTGTACCTGTAGCAGGTACACCCACATTTCGCCAGTTATGTTTAAGTCCCATGTAATAGGGGGCGAGCCTATTGCCATCAACCGGGCACAAATCCAGACTCCGGGCTGCTACTGAGAAATTCCAGATAGAAAAACCCAATAACACTGCCCGACCCGGGAATCGAACCCAGGACCTCATGCTCAGCAGTAGCGCTTACGACCACTAGACCAACGAGTATCCAGTATGTCATTATTTGTGAATTATAATTTAATGTCAAAAAAATACTTAATGTCATAAAAATTATGTTCATTCAGCCATTTAAAGAGTCTGTTTTTAAAAGAATTAATATTAAATAACAATTTCATTTCTTTTGGAATTTTATTATAAATGCGTACACACATCACCAGAAAACTTTTAGAGTACTTGGCTGATTTAGGAGTATCCTGCAATACAAGTCTACATGGATCCCTATTACGAGAGTATATTTGATCGACTTTCTTGAATAATTCCTTATTATTATATACAAAATTACATATCTCGTAGATGTACAGTGAAGGAAGTGGTAATAAACGAAGCCTTTTAAAATGCAGTTTACAGGACTCGTCAGTACGGATCCCACAAATGGCTCTGATGCATTTCTTTTGCGCGATAAACACTCTGTTTTTATCTGTACTGTTACCCCAAAAAATAAGTCCATATCGCAAAATCGATTCTATGTAAGCATGGTAGGTTATAATGGCGGTTTTTTTATTCGTCACATTCTTGACTTGCCTGAGAGCATAAACAAACTTATTAGACTTGTTGCACAAATTATCTACATGTATTTTCCAATTTAAATCTTGGTCTATGAGTATACCCTGAAATTTTGTATGTGAAACTTCTTTTAATCGATCAATGTTAAGTTTGAAATTGTATTTGGCATGTTTAGATTTATTAAATTGTACGTACATAGATTTATCTAGATTGATTTTTAATTTATTTACCTGCAGCCATTCTAAAATGTTGTCAATAGTATTATTTATGTCAATTTCGTGATCAAATTTTGATTTATACTTTTTATCAGATGTCACTATGATTGAAATGTCATCTGCAAATAATATACATTTATGATTGACCTGCTGTGGTAAATCATTTACGTATAATAGAAATAATAAAGGGCCTAATACACTCCCTTGTGGTACACCGCAATTTTTTACTTTGAGCTCAGAGGAGTATGAGGTTAGTAAATCTTCATTTACTTTACTAATAGCAACGTATTGATTGCGGTTACATAAATAAGATGCAATCCACTGCAGTGCTACACCTCTTATTCCATATCTTTCTAATTTTCCCAATAATATATTATGTGCCACAAAGTCAAATGCTTGTGATAGGTCAAAAAAAAGTCCTGTCGTGAAGTGATTGTTATTTAAAGACTTCAGGGTACGGCTCAAAAGATTATATATGGCTAATGTTGTTGACTTGTGCCTTTGAAATCCAAACTGTTCCTTTGCTATAATATTGTATTTGCTACAAAAGTCGATAAGCCTTTTGTGCATACATTTCTCAAACAGTTTGGACAAGATAGGTATAAGGGTAATTGGACGATAATTTTTAACGTCTTTTTTGTCGCTTTTCTTGTACAAGGGTTTTACAACTGATAACTTTAAAGCATCAGGAAAAGTTCCAGTCGAAAATGAAAAATTAATTAGATATGTCAATATAGGAGTTAATTCTTCTCTGCACGCTTTAATTATTCTTGTACTAAGTCCATCATATCCTTCCGAGTTAGTATTATTTAAAGCCATTATCTCTTTTTTTATTTCATCTTCAGTCATATCACTAAGAAACATAGAATTAGGAACTGAAGCGTTATTAAACTTATTATAAACTTGTAAGTTTTTAAATGTCACGATGTTAGTCGAGTCGATAAAATAATCATTAAACGTATTCGCTATGTCAGTGGGATCAGTCAGTATTTTCTTATCTACTTCTATTTCTGAAATATTAGTGTCGCATTTTATGTTCCCAATTTCATGGTTAATGACAGACCATGTTGCTCTGCATTTGTTTTGACTATTTTGTATATAATTAATGTTTGAATTCACTTTTGATTTCATAATGCATTTTTTGAGAATCGATGAATATTATAGAATAATATAGAATAATTTACTCCTACACTGAAAATGCATCAACGAAACAGTTAAAGAATAATAAAATGATTGATTTATTTTATTACTACACTTCGATCAACAATACCAATAATCGAAGTTAATAATAAAATATCTTAGAACACACTGTGTAAAAAACACGTTTTATTTTACAAAACTGATTAAAATACCAAAGAGCCTGAACATTTAAATATCAAAGAAAAGTATTGAAAAACAATTACCAGTATAGGTACTCAAAAAAAAAACAGATGACCAATATATTATACAACAGATAGGTTATTTTTGTAAAAGTATAAACAGAACTTTTAAAAGTAATGGTCCAGTCCCTACATCATTTCGGAAAACAATAATTTAAAAATATTTAATCGTAAGCGTAGAGAGGAATGTTATCAACTCCCTTGTTAATAGTTTTAGACAAAATCTATCCAGCTTACACATCTAAACAATAATCTTCTTTGATAAAATCAGCTGCTCTTTCTGCTATCATAATAGTCGGAGCATTAGTATTGGCTCCAGTAATCCTTGGCATGACACTAGCATCTACGACCCTTAACCCCTGTACGCCGAATACTTTAAGTCGGTTGTCTACTACAACCCCCATAGGACAAGAAGCAGCATAATGGTATCCTGTCAACATCATGCATAGTGCATAGCATCTCCAATATTCATGGGTGGCATTGAATTCTCCACAGCCACATTTTTCGGGAATAATCATTTCAGATTGGACACTTTTAAAAAATTCCGTATTTTGAACTTTCAAATAATCTTGTATATATTTCGCATGCTTGTCTAAATCATCATCGTTAGAATAATATCCAGTGTATATAATTGGCTTTTCTTTAGGGTCTTTGCTTCGCAATAAGATTTTTCCACGAGATTCTGGGTACAATAAATAAACCGCGTTCAATAAAACTGCTTTCCCAACACTGCCGTCATATAAAGCATTACATATTTCATCCTCAAAAGAGAAGTAGGTGCAAAATTGCAGCATGCCAGATGGTCCGGTCAATATAAAGTTAAATGTTTGATAATCTGGATAATTTTGACTTTTATTCAAACTGGCGTAACCCAAAACGAGTGGTACTGGAAATTTTGTTGGATCCACCGGCTTAGAAGTAGAATTTCCCATTGTATGAATCGTTAATACCATGACATGATCTTCTAAAGCTTGACCGACAAGAAGATCAGAAATTACATCTATATCTTGACTCTCTAAGTGTTCTTTTGGACCTATTCCAGACAACATCAAGAGTTGCGGGGTGTTTATAGCTCCACCCGACACTATCACTTCTTTATTAGCTTTAAAACTGACAGTTACATTGTTTTCTAAGATAGCTTCAACACCGATAGCGTTCTTGTCGTCATCGAAGAGGATTTTTGATACCAGTGTGTTTTTAAGCACAACCAAATTGGGTCGCTTTTTGATCGGACGCAAAAATGCCTGAGCAGTGCTCTGCCTTACACAGTCAGCAATGGTAAACATACATTCAGTATATCCGACTGGAGTGTCACCATTTATGTCTATAACAATGTCATGACCAATTTCTTTGAAAGCTTCAAGATACTTTTTACCTTCTTCAGTATAATATCTGATTGTTCCTAAATATCCATCAGTACCATGAAAAATGCCTGCATTAGAACCTTGAAGGATAGGGTCCACTAGCCTTTCACTTTTTATAAAATATGGAAGTACGTTTTCCCAGTTCCATGAATCATCACCAGTTATCTTCGCCCAGTTGTCAAAATCATGATGATTTCCTCTTGTGTAAACCATGAAGTTTATAGAACTTGTGCCTCCAAGCATTTTTCCTCTCGTCCATTCAGTACCGTTGTTTTTATGAAACTGTTCGCTATAACCATCGTCTTCAGTTTCGTAGTTCCAATCAACTGATGTATTTTTCAGGTATTGAAACAATACTGGTACCTAGAATAGAGTAAATAGAAGAAAAATTAATAAAATGAGTACAGTTGCTGACTTAAAAAGAAGAAAGAAAATATTCATTCGAATTTCCATGAAAAAAAAATGCAAGTAAAATTATAAATAGTTTAGTTTCAGTGTTAACTTATTAAGAATTGCTTTGGTGTACAATTGTAAACTGTGCTGTGATACAATCATTCACTAAAACATGTTTCATCAAGATCATATTTACTTTTAAAAATGGCCCTACAGCAATATTTTTCCACCTTGCTTCGCTTATTGAAACCACTTTTAAAAATGTAGTTTAGCTTAGCCAAAATGTATATTAATACTTACACCAGTAGGTGTAAGTATTAATAAGTTAATTTTAGTGCTTTATGTATTTTGACCTCGCTTTTAAATTACATTACTTACCACTGATTCTACCGGCGGATCTCCACCCGCTTCTATTAGTAAAACTGTAGTATTCTCATTCTCTGTGAGTCTATTGGCTATCACACTGCCTGCTGAGCCAGCACCGACTACGATGAAGTCAAAACAAGCGCCATCTGATAAATTTAATTCACATCAAATATTATTATTGTGTCGTTTATTACTTATCTTATACATTTTTAAATATTTATAAACATAAAAAAGTGGTTTGCTGGTGTCGAGCGCAGGTTTCAAACTACCAGCGGTTAGGGCTTCAGAGACAGTAACCTCCTCACAATGCGAGCCGTATCGAGTGGTAGGTAACTAACGAGAGCCTCGAAAGATGTTGATGGAGACTTTCGACCATTGGAAGTCATTGGCTGTTACGACAATCGACACAATGACAGGCGAGCTCACATTTCACATGCCAACAACCTCGTGTTCTAAATCTAGATATTTGATTTGTTTCTCTTTATCAGCTTTCACGAGATTCTCGTCATATGGTATGGTAACATTGACAATCATTGCGCGGCTCGCTAATCGGTTTATCACATCGCTTATCATAAATCAGCTTATTGGCGACAATTGTCCTGTCAGTAATAATAGACAGATCCCAGTAAAACGTAGCGTGGTCATTTTTGAAAACTGGGTGGGTCCGGTTAGTTTGGAAGCCGACCCCAACGTAGTTGGGAAAAGGCTAGGTAGATTGATTATTGGTCATTTTTGAAAACTGGGTGGGCACTACGGTACCTCAGAATCCATAACTTTATATTTCAAAGCAGGTTGCTGGTGAATAATCCTGGCGACTTGGTTATGCCTGTGCAAGTACACGTCGTTAGCCAGACGAGAACAACCAGAGATAATATGTCTGATGGACCCAGACGGTGGCATGCCCGACACATGTCAACCGCCCCGTCCTTCATAATATATCGCTCTCTCTATTCATCAAGATAACTTGGTCCATGATATCTATCAATTAGGTTCATGCAGGCCAAAGTACTGGGACAGAATCTCCTCACTGTAAGAGGGAGCGGGCCGTAATCCACCACTCGAGCCCAGTGGTTGGTGGATATCACATGTTTTAAAAATTTTGGTTCTAGCTCTTGCCGGTTTCCTCACGATGATTTCAATCGCCGTTTTGAGAGCAAAAAAAATCGTTCTGCCTAGCTTTTTTCCAACTATGTTGGAGTCGGCTTCCAGTCTAACCGGATGCAGCTGAATACCACTATTTTACATGGAGCGACTGCCTATCTGACATCTACAACCCAGTAACTAGGTAATAATATGATACCCATTCGTTAGACGGGTTGTCAGACTTTCGGGCTTCTGACGACCCGCTATGACTGTCAAAGATTCACGAATGACAGTCGGGACCAACGGCTTAAGGTGCTTTCCGAGGCATGTAGGAGTCTCGGTATGTAAAAATTCACGGACCAACCCCGTAGCTTAACCTGATGGATTGATCCACGCGGCTGTTATTACTTAGCAACACACTCCTCAATGAAATAAATTACACAAAGTAAAGGGCCTTCTTGGGTTTGTTAATAATGGTCACAAAAATAGTTGATTTAGATTATTACCTGGAACCTGTGGCTGCTGTGGGAATAAGAATGCAGTCAGTTGTAAGATAGTCAGTATACTGAAGGCTCCTTTGAGTGCCTGGATTCCACTTATCGCTGTAGTTGCATCCATTTTTGAATATTACCTATAATTTTTCAGTAGTTAGTCATCACCTGAAACAGTATCGCTTAATTATTTCATGAAATCACAACCTGTAACACTGCCCTATTCCAATTTATAAGGAAATTAAAAAAGAATTAAAAAATACGTCAAGAAATTAACTCTACGACGAAAGGTAAGAAAATAGTTTATTTAAATTAATTATTTGCCATTCTCGTATAACCCAAGAATTAAAAGAAAATAATTATCTATTGACAAAAAAGTGGTTCTACTTACCTTTTGTAACATCAAAAACGCAACTACACCAAAATTCTATTGCAAAATGTTATTTATACCAAGTGATTTGAATAAAGACATACCTACCTACGTTAATTAACAAAAATGTAGGGTTCCTCGTGGATGCCTGAAACAGAAGAGTAACATCTAAAATTAAATAGAAGGCGAAATACTTAATACCGTTTTAAATAGTTATCTTTGGATCACATTTAGGGTACAGATTGGATCACATTTATTGTACAGATTGGATTACATTTAGTGTAAATATTGGAATAAAAAATTCACAAGATAAATATAATATATGTCTTTTGGGTAACTAAGGTTATTCTAACCTATTCGAGATAACTACGGTTGATTCACATAATTATGTTCATAACGCATATTGGTCGACTCAACTACTGTTTTGCTTACTTAATATTGATTAAACTCAAATTAATGGCACTAACGAACGATTAATCTAATGATCTTTTAAGATATTGAGCATAAGAGCATTTGCCATCGCGTTAGAATAACTTTGAATATCTGCCGTCATGTCTTCATTCTCTGGATCAAGTCCGCTGTGACCAACAACTAGTGCAAGTAAAGTGACGGGTGTTTTGGACTCTGTCGGGACTTGGGGCACTGACTTGGATAGGTCAGGACCATCCCGACTAAGCTGACAAAAAAAAATTTACTCAACAAAATGATAAAATACTTTTGACTATTATGCCAAGTTTGTTATGCCAAATAAATTTCGGAGCATCAAGATTCTGCCAAATAGAGGGAACCCTCGTTCATTAGGTATTTCATAAATAGTTGAAATATTTAATATCTTAAAAATCATTACATTAATCTTTCGTTAATGCGATTAATTTTAGTTTAATCAAAATTAAGTAAGTAAATCAGTAGTTGAGACGACCAGTATGCTTTATGGACATATTTGAATCAACCGTAGTTATCTCGAAAATAGTTAGAATAACTTTAGTTATTATAATATGTAACCCTATTAATATAATTATGTAGGTATCTCTTTTACTGACACGGGACAAACAATTTTTTTTAATCGTTTCTTGAGCGAGAAAATTGTTGATTGCAAGTCGCTGCCTCGTCGACGATGGGACAGATGCCTAAGGGATCCGTAGGTACCAAACTAAAGTGAGTAAGTAACAGTGTCGGCAGTTTAAAGATTAATAGTTAATCCTCGTTAATCTTCGATTAACAATGAATTTAATCTAATCGTTAATCCAGATTACGATTAATCGCCTCAGTGGTTTAACGAATAATTTAATTTAATAGTTAATTCAGAGATCAGTTCTCGTCATTACCTATGTAAAACTGGGAAGCCTTATTTCTGTTTGTCCATCCTAAAGATTAACGTGAAGAAAACACACATCAATTTGTTACAAAACTTCTATGGAATCACCCACGGTAGTTGAAAATTTTTACACAATTCAAACAAAAATACGGGAAGCACAGAACCGGTCAAAGTACTGGGCCTCTATCCAGCAGTAGACGTTTTTCGGCTGAAATGATGATGATGAAAACAAAATAAACTAAACAAATATTCCAAAAATGATTATACATACAGTCTAAGTATAAAAGCTAATCACTAATTTCGAGACAGGTTTACTAAAAGACAATACTTTTTAAGACTTAAAGTTAAAACACGTAACCCGTTAAAACATGTAAACTAAATGAACATTAGAACAGGCAGAATCTTGAGGCTTTTATTTAGATATTTAGTTCTGTTTACGTTTAGTTTTTATTTTTGCTTGAGTACAGTTCTCGATGTCTCGATGTTCTTGGTTGGTATAATGGCGTGTGCTAGCCGACTTAAAGCCAATAATTTATCATTTAAATTATGTTTTGTGCTGCGTACTGTAAATTATTTTGCACACTATTGCAAAGAATATTTTTTTTCTAACTTGAACAGACAGCTGTGCTGCTGGTGAGTTTGTTGCGCCACTTCTTCTTCCCAGCTAAAGGCACTAGGAAGTGGTGAAGGGTGGGCGTTTTGGGGGACTGTCTTATGTAATTTTGACGTTCGAAAAGTGCTGATTCTCAGCCTAGTTTGAATAAATGACTCTTGAACTTAAATTTAGAATTTAGAACGTCTCATATCATATTTTACATCTAAGATAATATTTTTTTTATTATTTCTTTCTCTTTTAATAAGTAATAAGATATGCTATGTGGTCTAGGCCCATTCACCATGATTGCAAATGAAAACATCCTCTCTAAAGAAACCAAATTACATCAAAACAAATCATATCGTTTATTTGCTTCTAGTGTAGGTATACCTACAGATAACATATAATTTTATAAATGGTCCCGATGCATTTTACCTTACGGCATGCAAAATTTTCAAGTAATAGAAACTCTTTCCAAATTTGGTATTTCGTAAAAAAACAGTGTTTAAGTGAATTTACACTGATACCAATGATATCGAATGATGGCAGCGTGTTATATTTTCTATTTGTCGGAAATTATCAAATAACTTCTCCCGCTCTGCGTGGAGCGGGAGGGCGTGTCAGACTCTTACTGACTAAAACCCACCCGTGTTCCTTCAGTTGTCATGTTGCCGGGGGGCCACGATTTCCCTATCGGCCCATATTCGCAGCCCCGGCAGGCATTGGCCCTAGCGGACTCCGTCAATTCTGCTGACATCTCTTTGAGGCGCGCGTGGAACACAACGCGCCGTCGACCCAGGCTTGGTCCTTATCGGACGGCGAGCTACCCATTGCTCACCGTCCGCAAGCCCGCGCCTACGATGGCCTGAAATCGGCTCGCGATTCCCGCCCCGGACGTCTTCTCCTGCGGTGGTTAGGGGCGTGAGGGCGCGAAATTTGCCTCTTCCTCACGCGTTCCGCCTCCTCCTTCGCGAGCATTACCGCTTCGCAGAAGGAGGTGACGGCCTGCCATTTCCTCTCGCTCCGTACCATGGCCTGAACCAGGGCCGGACGCGAGAGATCACCGCCGCCGATCGCCTCTACGAGGACACGGCGTTGCTCCGCCCAAGCCGGGCAGACCTCCACCGTATGCTCCACGGTGTCTCCAGGCCGATTCACACAATGGTGACACCCGGGTGTTTCCTCCCGCCTTATCCTAAACAGGTACCTCCCGAAGCAGCCGTGTCCGGTGAGGACCTGCGTCAGGCGGAAGGTGAGGATGCCGTGGCGCCTCTCTAGCCACTCCTCAAGAGGGGTCTTATCGCCGCAATTGTGGCGTGCCCAGCGCGGGGTTGCGACAATCGCACTCTCCATGACGCCATGAGATCCCGCCGGAGCTCTGTCCGCTGTGCCGCGATTTCTTGCGGCATCGGAGTTAAGCCCCGGCGTTTCGCCTCCTCGCGCCACTCCCAGATGTGCGCGAGGACCTTTGCCTCCAGATCCCATGGCGGTAATCCGGCAAGGAGGCTCGCCGCCTCGCAGGAGACCGTGCGGTATCCTCGGGCCAGCCGAATGGCCATGACCCTCTGGGACGCGTTCAACCGGCGGGCTGGCCGCAGCCTCAATGAACGCGCCCACACCGGCGCCCCGTAGAGGGCCATGGACCGCACAATCCCCGCGTAGATTCTGAACCCCTGCGTTGAAAACTTTAGTCGGTTATTTAAAACTGTAAAAGCTGTTCCATACATTTTGACCGCTTAGGTATTGGACTTTTCTATGAAACAGCTGTTTTTTTTTTGTTATAACTTACGAAATTTTTCAACGCAGGGGGGTTCTGAATAATGTACTGAATCCATGGTTTCAGTTTTCGCGTCGATGACCTGCCACCCTGTATAAACCTTTTAAGTGCGGGTTGCGATGATGTACAGAAGGCTTATTTCTCTACTCATATTTTGCCTTTAAGGTGTCACCAACTAAAATATTAATTAGGTAAATGTTATTAAAAAAACATTTTTTTTAGGAATTATATTATACTGCTAGCTTGGACACTGTTCCCGATACCGATGGGCTACTATTTTTTAAAATCTTTTTATTTTGAAATATTCAAAAAAATTATGTTTCATGTACACAAAAGGTAATAAGTCATTTACTTCATCATCATCATCATCAGCCTATAAATGTTCCCACTGCTGGGACACAGGCCTCCTCTCTGTGAGAGGGAGTGGGCCGTAATCCACCACGCGGGCCCAGTGCGGGTTGGTAGATGTCACATGTTTTCGAATTTTCGGTTCTAGGACATGTCGGTTTCCTCACGATGTTTTCATTTACTTACTTAAGTTTATTTTGAACATCTTGGTGAGTTTCTAAACTGTCATTATTTTATCATTTTCATTATTCATCTCTAAATCACATCCCAAAAAAGGTACCTAATATTTCCGTCAGTTGAAAGTAAATCAATACATTACTGAACACGTGTTCGTCGAATCCAATCAACTGGGTGTTCCATCAGCCAGAGTGCTTAAATATCTAATCCATCACCAAGAAATTCATTAAGTCTCTCGTTTTACCCCAGGCTACGGCTGAAATTGTAACTGATATAACACGAAACGACACGATTCGTCTACTGAAGGTATTTTCTATTTTGTTCATTTAGAATAAGTAGAGTAAAGTAAAGTAAAAACCGTTTATTTCAACACTAAAATACTCGTAACATTACGGAAATAGCGTTGGCCTCAAACTAGGCACAGTCTGTGTCTTGGACACCATTACATAAAACAGTTTTTTTAAGTGAAAACTTCTTTAGGCACGTTGGGCATTTTTGAGATGGGACTAAACCATTCATTTCGCGACACCATGACGACACCTCATTTTTGTAAACGCGATTGTGCTCTTTATTTAGATAAGGTTACGGACCAACGTTCTACACAAGTATTTTTCTTCCACCAAGGCGATCTTGTTCAAGTTTTCACTTCCGTCGGCACTCCCGGAGTGCCACCACTTTTTTTTAATAAAAGTTGAAATTGGCGAAATTTTAAACTGCAAAACTAAAATTACAAAAATAATTGTAGATGTAGTAGGTATTCTTAGACATTTAGCGTAGGTAGGTTTGTAAGTTACCTTTGCGATTACGTACGATTTCTAGTTTAGTCAAGTTGTGAAAAGTTGTGCGTTCTTTTTGCTCACAAAACCAATACTGTTTTTCAATTCAAGATCTTGCTTTTTATGGCGTTCACTTTTGGTGTGAATCAAATCAGTTCAATAATAAAAACAGATTAACATAACATCACGCTTATAATCCCGGAAGAAGTGTACCCATAATACACCCACATTTCGCCAGTTATGTTTAAGTCACATGTAATAGGGGGCGAGCCTATTGAAATCAACCGGGTACAAATACAAACTCCTAGCTGCTACTGAGAAATTCCTGATGGAAAAACCCAATAACACTTTGCCCGACCTGGGAATCGAAACCAGGACCTCGTGCTCAGCACTAACGTTTGCGACCACTAGACCAACGAAGCAGTCAAAGACTAACAGATTTACATACAATCAGATGTTAATGTTACAAAAAGAATCTTCCTTCATATTCGACGCTCGGGTATATATAACCAAGATGGTTGGTTATAAATAACTAAGACGGTCGGTTATAGATAACCAGGACGCTCGGTTATATATAACCAAGATGGTTGGTTATAAATAACCAAGACGGTCGGTTATAGATAACTAAGATGCTAAGTTATAGATACCCAGGACGCTCGGTTATATATAACCAAGATGGTTGGTTATAAATAACCAAGACGCTCGGTTATAGTTAACCAAGACGGTCGGTTATAGATAACCAAGACGCTCGGTTATAGATAACCAGGATGCTCGGTTATATATAACCAAGATGGTTGGTTATAAATAACCAAGACGGTCGGTTATAGATAACTAAGTCGCTCGATTATAGATAACCAAGACACTTGGTTATAGTTAACCAAGACGCTTGGTTATAGTTAAATAAAACGCTTGGTTATAGTTAACCAACACGCCAAATCTACCCACATATTCAGAATCTTATACCATTACAACATAACTATAAGCCCTTAACTAACCAAGATGGTCGGTTATAGATAACTAAGACGCTCGGTTATAGGTAACCAAGACGCTCGGTTATATATAACCAAGATGGTTGGTTATAAATAACTAAGACGGTCGGTTATAGATAATCAAGACGGTCGGTTATAGATAACTTAGACGGTCGGTTATAGATAACCAAGACGCTCGGTTATAGTTAACCAAGACGCTCGGTTATAGTTAACCAAGACGCTCGGTTATAGTTAAACAAAACGCTTGGTTATAGCTAACCAAGACGCTCGTTTAATAATACAATTAGGTTTGTTAAGTTTACAGAGTGAATAGCTTAAAAGTAACCTTGTTGGACAGATTATTTACATAAAATCAGATGATACCGTTACAAAAAAAAATCTACATATTCAGAATCTTATACCATTACAACATCACCGTAAGCCGTTTAACTACACACAAGGGCGTTTTTAAAGCGAAACGGAAGATATAATAATATATTTCATATTCATGTTTTGTGGCGTCCCGCGAGGGATGTGAAAAACAATGAAATGATGCCTCCTGTATGTTGCTTGGTTTGTTACAGACATCGTAAAATAAACCTCGGGTACGTATAGTAAAAATGTTTTTAATAAAAAAATCTGAAGATGTACGTTTTTTGTGTGAAAAGTGTTGATGTTTTTACTGTAGTTTATGTTTTTTCCTACAAATAAAGTGGGAAAGTTGACAAGTGCCAAAGATAATATATTTTCATGGTTTTGGCAAAAACTAGGTGACATCCTATTTCTACTTTCATTATGCTAAAACAAATCCGTCCTAAATTCACTGATAAAGACGTTTTTGATATCGACTGCTATCGTCATTTATCTGTCTAGCTGCCTGGTTATTTTATCAAAGGATTTTAGCACCTAAGCTTTTCATTCTAAATACCTAAATCAATTGTTCAAAACATTATTTCTCTATATTGGACTCGCGCAATTTTCAAAAATAAAATGAGCCGTCAAACAAAACGTTTTGATTGAAATGACGGATCAAAATAAATCAGTCATCGCAGAATAAACAAGGCAAATTCTAAAAGAACTCTCATTTGGAACTACTGTATAAATAAACAGAGGTCAAGATACAGTTGTCAATTATTTTATCGGTTAAAAACCATTATAAACTGATCTATAGACACAAACATTCTTGAACTCAACAAAAGTCAAAGTAAAAAGGTTAATTCTAAATATAAAATAAAAAGCACGCGGTATCGAGATCATTGGCCCAAGATGTCATTCGCATCATAAAACGTAGGTAATTCGGAATAACATGCGGTCGTCCACGTAGGTATATGAATTTAAAAATTTACGATAGGATTTGTAATGCGGTTTGCGTTTGATTGATAACGGTCATTACTCTGAATTGGTAGTGATTCACTGATGTGTTTTTTTTTGTAGGCTCGGTCAGAGTATAGTAAAGTTACAGTACTATGTCTCGGCAGTAAACTTGAAATAATGACCTACAGCCGCTCGGTAGATAAACCTTCCGCGTCCGTACGTAACTGCCGCGCAGTCAATACTGTTGCGCATAATATACACTGAGATTTCGAAACGCGTCGTTTCAGACGTTTTCTTTGAAGACTTATTACTGTTACTTATTTATACTGTGGCTTGGTCTTACGTAAAATATCGTTTGCTGATTTTAAATGAAGATTCTATGAACTTGTGTTTTTAATTTTACTAATGAAACTAAGTATTTTGGGTTTTATTTAGCAGTCTATTCTTAAGTTTTTACAGAATTAAAAAAGTGAACTCATTTTATTTTTTAACCCTTTTTTGCCAATGGTTTACATTGACATGGAAAAAAAATATTTCATATATAATTATTAAAAAAATGCGGTGTGGCTGTGACTTGGCCACGGCCGTGTTATTTTACGTAAATACGTGTCGAGTACTCGTTCTACATGCCTACGGCCCATTTAGGACGAGTTGCAGAAAATCAAAATAAATAATATTTTCATTCTGCAACTCCTCCCACGTTTATTTTTGTATGGGACTTTAAACTTATCAATATACAACATATAACAATATGTAACATATCAATATTTTTTTAAGAATTTTTAGTTTGCTTTCGTTTTGTTCACAGATTATTAATTATTAAAAAAGGCAGTACCCACCTACTAAATTATATTTTTCTAGAACACCAGTTTATTGTTTTATTTTACAAGCAAACGTACAAGTTCAAGTGTTATCCGAAATTAATACGAATGGTAGACATGTATGACTTTCGGTTATTATTAGGTAAGTAAACAAAGAAAAAAAAAAGAGTAAAGAGTAAAAGATTATAAATTATGTGTAATAAATGACCATTCATTACACATATAATTTTTTTTTGTTTCTGTTTAAACTTTTTGAGATAAGCAAGACAGAAAAATATTTTTTTAAATGATGAATTTGATCAACGATGAAATAATAGTAGTTTATGAAACTATTGTATAATGAGGGGTATTCGTTTTTAATAGTATCACACGAATGTTTTAATACCTAGTTATGTGCAGTTTCATACACTACTTTATCTACTTTCATACATTGGGATTGAACCTAATACTAAATAAAAGACCAAAGTTAAAGATCAAGAATACATTCTTAAAGCCCACGAAATTCAGTATTGCTGCTGGTGCAGAAATGAATGTCGCCTGTACCAGCACAACACCACACATGTGCTACAGCGGGTGCTGCTGTCCCCCGCTTAAACCTTCCATCACAAAAGTTGATGAAAACTCCTTGGTGATATTAACTTCTTGGACTAGTCCTGTATCGTAATAGAAAAAAAATCGTTTTATAGCATTATTTTATTAGAGAAAAAGTGTTATAATATGGTTCTATTTTTAAATTTCGGTATTGTGTTTATAAAGTATGTCAATATAAACTCGTTTTGAAGTTTATAATTTGAATATTACGATATGAGAGTAGATAAACCTTTTTTAAAACAAAACAAGCGTTTTTTTTATTTTATTTTATTGTTTTTTGTTTCCCGATTAAAATAAGTTCGACGGTCGAAAAAGTGAGAAAAAAAGTCTCAATAATTCGATGATCGAACTAATGAATCGAACTAGTGAGAACATACGATATTTTATAACAAATACTTTTATTATTATTTCCACACTAACACTTTTGCTGATTGTACTTTTTCTCATTTTGATAGTAACGTGGGACGAATTGCTGAATGAAAATATTATTTATTTTGATTTTCAGCAAGTCGTCCTAAATGGGCCGTAGGCATGTAGGACGACTTGATGAATTACTCACGTGTACGTTACAAGTAATATTTTCTTTGAGATGAATTCTTTGATCCTTTAGCTAGCTAAATGTTGACGTTCAAAAGTGCCATACATGAGCCTATTTGAACATGATTTGACTTTGACTTTTTTGGAAGTCGGTTGTTTTTTTTTTTTGTAAAAAGTGTTTATTTTTAGTTGTGGTATTTACCCCACACAAATTCCAATAACCACTACCTGCTATGTAACTAACAGTGACAGGAACATAACAATTATCATCCACATACTAAGTGGGAAAAAATACGTATTATTGAAGCTTACTCAAAAAGTACCCAAGCAAAGTTATAAAAATTATATGGGACCACCTTTGAAGTATGACCTATGAAGATTTTTATCAAAGACATTTAAATAAACCTTTTATCCTCAAATAAAACAATAACTAGATTTATCTAATAATCGATCAATTTGATTTATCTAGATTTTTCTTTGATTAGGTTTATCTAAACACTACAAAATGACACAACTTTCCGCTTTAATTTAAATTCATTCCCAGTATCGTTTATTTTAATGTGACTTATGTCCACTAGAAGCTATTTTAAATCACTTCGAATATCAAAGTACTTACTGGAAAAGATAATTAAGTGCGGATACAAGGATGAATGAATATTCAGTTCAGACATTTAATATGTACAAATATGTAAGACAGAAGTTTGTAATACAAATACGTGGAAATAAATGTCTGTCTGTTTGGCACAACCTTGCTTTTTCAGTGATCTGTTACACTGTATTTTATGGTCAACGTTTGAAGTTGTGTGCTAGTAAAATTTCCAGTTTATTGTACTTGGGATATTGTTTGGAAATGTCAGGTTTTATACTTCAAAGCTGGTGGTTTTATAGATTTATTGACAACGCACTTGTTCCATTGCTGGTTAAATCTTCTATTTTTCGTGAGCATGGCAAAATTTGTCTTGGTTCTAATAAAAGTTAGAATTTTCTTAGGTTATGGGACAATATAATTATTCTTAGCAGTTTTGTAGAATTATATTCAGTGAATATGTAATGGTTTATTATGTTTTTTTTTTGTCCAATTGTATTTAATATGACATAATAAAAATATTTTGTTTTTATATCGTTTAAAGATAGCCCTTTTAGTGGATACTTCAAAGAGATAGGCCTTTACACCGTGATGTGTTTCAATTCGATTGCTACATTCATGATTAAGCCTGTTGGTTAATTAATTCTCGAGTACGCCAAATTAGATGAGAAGAATATTCTCATCTAATTTGGCGTACTCGTGAATTATCATAATGTTCTCATATTTTTTTGTTTAGTAACTACCTACTTATTTATAAATTTAATACTTTAATACACACAAATGTACAGAGGCGGCCATAGGCATTTCCTACCAGTCAACCTTTGGGTCATGCAGAGACAAACAGTGGTAGGTGCAATAGGTAGCGAGAATTGATGAATAAATATTTATTTAAATATTAAGATATCTTATATATTAACCTGTTAAAACTATAAATATAATATACACACCTAATTATACATAAATATACTAAAACAAATAAGACAAATAATGGGAAAACATTACCGCTGTGATGATACTGCTTGTGCTTTACGATAAAAAATATCAATGTAGGTAGCAACTACACAATGTAAAGAATATTTAATATTCTTCACATGCTGAGCTTTAGCCAATATTTTCCGAAGAAATGAAAAATTATTTTTATCAGGCTAAGTCACAACACGTGTAAGCTTTGAACATATTACTACAATGTGTCACGATCCTTATTATTTATAAGTACAAAAACCCACGTCACAGCAGTTGAAATACCGTCCAAACGGCTGACACTCAAAAAGGAACTCTTTCTATAGAATTTATATTGACATCGGTGTTACAATGCCTATATACGATTTATTTGAACCTCATAAATCTTCGAACACTGCCGCTTCAACAGCCGCTCATAACCAAAGGATTCTGATATTTGGCATTTTCAGAATGTTCAAAATATTTGAATGTTGGAATTTTGTGAAAGAATGGGATCGGGATAACTCCAAAATGTGCCAGGTAACATAAAACAATGTTGTATCGATTTTAGCATAGCTGAAGTCATTATTTTCAAAATACATGTCGCAGTAAGATGGTTGATGCCGTGATATAGTTATATCCCTAGGGATATAGCTATATACCGAAAAAAATATAGTTATATGAAAGCGGTTCATAACAGTCGGAGTGCCCTAATTTTGTTATTGCGACCAATTTCGACATGGCGCTCGCTCGGCTCGCGCATATTTGGTCACAGTTCTAACATAACCTAATTTATTTGGTCGATGTGCCTTATTAGTTATATTATTAAATCGTGTGCTATAATAACATAGTTATATTCCTAGTAAGACAGTTATGAACCGATTTCAACTATGTCATGTCACGGCTTCAACCGTCTTACTGCGACATGTACTTACACACTAAAATGTACTTATATCTAGATTTCATCGTTCAGGTGCAGAATGTCCAATTCACATTGTCTTCTATTTTTCTAGTTTAGATTTTTACTGTCTGTTTGCTATCTGACTGCTTATCCATTTAATTATTATTGATTGTAACAATGTTTTCCATGCACCTACATATTTATATTGCATTATGATATAGGTCCATGCGAATGTAGCGCTTATTAAGCTAATTAGTGAATTATAATTACTTTGAATGTTACATGCGAATATGTCGTAACACAGGAACCTAAAGCTTTTCGTCAAAAATAACAACTTACTATACCATTCAACAAAAGAGCAACTGATTTTAGGAATAAAATTCAGAAATATATCGAAACCAACGAGCGTTCCTCTAAATCCTTGAAGCTCGAAATAACTTATCGATAAAAGAATTCAAGGAAAGAATGAAAGTAACCTTATCCAAATCGGAACCCAAGAAATATGAGCAAATGAAAATTCAACGAAATTTTATGTGAAGTTCGATTGCAATTGGGATTTTCAGACAAATCATTCGGTTAGTCAACCGAAACGGTCGCACTTCGGAATAAACGATCCATAAAGTATCCAAATATTATCTAACTTATCGGGGAATAAAGGGAGAGATAGTTAAATAATTTGGTGTAGTAAAAACTTGTTCGATTTGAGTGCAAAGTTTGCAAGATCTACGATTGAATCAGACAATTGGACAACTTTGTCGGGAGACGTTTCTTATTCTTTATAACTTGCTTTAATTTCAATTAAAAGCAAATTGAAGACTTTTCTTCAAATTGGTAGTCATCTGTAACATTATTCCCTGTTTCTTTTCTATTGATACACGTTAGAGTTACATATTACGATACTTTTAAAACATAAAATCGCAAGTCTTGAAAAACGTTGCCTGGAAAATACCATAAACATAATATTACTCAAGTTGTTGGAAAATCCATTTACTTGAATACATTACAACGACAACAACGTCATAAAAGTAATTCAAACAAAACAACGACATGTCCTTCATAAATATAGTTTATAACTGCCCCAAAAACCCATACAAAAATCCCATAAGCTAGCAACAAACCCCGTGCCTTGTAGTCAGTGAACTCCAATTTATTACAATGAATAATGCAAGCCCGAACCGTCTCCAAACCGGCCCGGCCGCCATCTTCCCATTCCTTATTATTTTAAGAGATTTCCGCAACGGCGAGTCGGACCGGGTCTTATACGCCACTTTCCGCTGACACGGACCGGAGTGACGCAACTTATGTGAAACGACGGGATGTTCCAGTTATGGCCGTATTTGAAACATCCAGTTATGGATACCCGCTTGAGGGACATTCTGAAAAAGCAATGGTGTTTGCAAGATCAAGGAAGCTCTTGGGATTAATATAGGCATAAGGAAGTTGGTACAAGCAGATATTTTTGTGAAAAAAGTTAAGATGATGGCAGTTTTTGCTTATCGTACTTTGCTTTTTTATGGACGAGAGATTTCCTGTACCATACACGAGGATATTCAATTTACAGGACTTAAAACAGCGAGGCGCGATTATGATTCTTATGAGGTTTGATGTTAGGTTTAAAATTAATTAAAGTTTTCCAATGACCACCTTCTAGAATGGATATAATTACGACTCTAGCAAGATCTTCTTCGTGTTACAGAAATGGCTAGTCTTTGTTGACTGTCTCAATTCTGATACTATAATATATACGGTGGGCAGCAAACTGGTGATGAACAGTAATTGTCCGACTTTCATTAATCAGTTTAGGAATATTTTTAGGCCAAAAAAGTTTACGTGCTTATTGATTAAGATTTAGAATAAGAACATGGAAATAGAATGGATTTACCGTTCTAATCTGTCAAAATCTCACCGTAAAATCTTACGTGGTAGTAGCTTGAAATGAGCTGTCATTCTACTTGATGCTAGAGATTGACACTGTTGACAGTTCACTTCACCTTTCACGGGAAGGTTTTTACGGAATAGATAGGCTGTTCAACAATAAAATTTTCAGTATCACCATACTGCTTAGATTTTCATTCATTTCAGCTTTCACCACATTTGGACCTACAACCATTTCAAGTCCAATAATGTCTTCTGAAGTTAATTGCCTCGCAGACGACTTGAACAGTTAAATTGTTATTGCAACAACTAATTGCTCAATAAACACAAGCGAAATGTTATTACAAGATTAGTTTACGACTGCTGTTGTAACGGCAGTCATAATTAACTGAGATTTGGAACATAATTGTTTCCTTTATAGTGTTCAGCTGCTATGATGGACTTTGGTGAAATTGCGGATCCAGGTTATTCTGGAGTGGTCGGATCGGTGATCTCTCGCGTCCGGCTCTAGTTCAGGCCATGGTACGGAGCGAGAGGAAATGGCAGGCCGTCAACTCCTTCTGCGAAGCGGTAATGCTCGCGAAGGAGGAGGCGGAACGCGTGAGGGAGAGGCAAATTTCGCGCCCTCGCGCCCCTTACCGCCGCAGAAGGAGACGCCCTGGGCGGGAATCGCGAGCCGATTTCCGGCCACCATAGGCGCGGGCTTGCGGACGGTGAGCAATGGGTAGCTCGCCGTCCGATAAGGACCAGGCCCGGGTCAACGGTGCGTTGTGTTCCACGCGCGCCTCAAAGAGATGTCAGCAGAATTGACGGGGTCCGCTAGGGACAATGCCTGCCGGGGCTGCGAATAAGGGCCGAAAGGGACATCGTGGCCCCCGGTAACAGGGCAACCGAAGGAACACGGGTGGGTTTTAGTCAGTAAGAGCCTGACACGCCCTCCCGCTCCTCCTAAAATACTGGTCATTCAGCTGCATCTGGTTTACATCACCATACATACTTCTACCGTCACAAAGAATTTCACTCGTTAGCTTTGAAGGCTATGGGTGCCTTTGAAAAATGAATAGACACATAATTGAAATTCGTCTGTAACGTTGGCAATAATTATTCTCTTGGTGACCATCAATTGGGCCAATTCATGTAAACCATAGTTACTATTGTGTGAGAGGGGTTTTGTCCAGCAGTGGACGTTTTATGGCAAAATTATGGTTTGGTATGGTTTTAATCATGTTAATCATCATCATATCATCGGATGCAGCTGAATACCAGTATTTTACATGGAGCTACTGCCTATCTGACCTCCACAACCCAGTTAGGCACTGGGTAACATGATACCCCTTGGTAAGACTGGTTGTCAGACATTCGGGCTTCTGACGACCCGTAACAACTGTCAAAGATCTACAAATAACAGCCGGGACCAACGGCTTAACGTGCTTTCCGAAGCACGGAGGAGTCTCGGTATGTAAAGATGGTCACCCATCCACGGACCAACCTCGGCAAGCGTAGCTTAACCTGTTGGATCGACACGTGCGGCTATTATTACTTAGCCACGAGCTCCTCTATGGTAGAAATAAATTATGTTACCTACTAATGTTTATTTTTTCTTTTTTCCAGATTGAACAGACAGGTAGACCACGCTAGAACATAAAAGGTATTTATAGATCAATTACTATACAACTTGTCTCAAAATGTACAGTAGGACTGAACTCATTATAATCTTATCCTTAACACAATTTATTTGGGGACAGCACAGCATATCTTCAATACAGGAAAAAAAATTAACCAGTGCGCAAACTTAAACACGTGACTTTACTCATCATTATGAAGAACTATTGAAAAAAAAAATCTGCTGTTCCCTACATTTTGACGAGTTATGCGAACATAAATGTAGGGAACAGCTGATTTTTTTCACGATTTCAGGTTTGGTCCCACAGTAAATGTTGTTCATAGTGATGAGTAAAGTCACGTGTTTAAGTTTGCGCACTGGTTAAAAACTTACCCTGTATACAGCCGTCATCTCTGAAGTCCCCCCTCCTCTATTTTTAGACTGTAGGTGTAATAATTTAGAACATTTTTCAAAGTCGCCACCATTCAAAACTTAACCTATCTCCGCAAATCCATGCAGTCTAAATTCTTCAAAAACTTTTCTCATTCCTTTCATCTTTCAGCACAGTTCGAAAGCCATGATCTTCCATTAACGAAGGCTCAACGATCCTTGAACAATGTTCTAAGGCTTTAATGATTCGAGAAATAAGTTCACGTATAATTGCTTCAGCCATTTTGGCCTAAAACAATTTTGGGCTTCATGCCCCCGCGGAGAAAGCATTGGCTATCTGAAATTGTATCTCAAATGATTTATTTTTGGCTATTTTCTGTGGGTGATGCGATTAGATATTTTTCGATTGAGTGGTTTTTTATAAGCTGTAAGTAAATAAAAAATGTTGAACAATAAATGTTTTGAACTGCACCACATTCTAAGAGAACATGGTCGTATTTATGAAACAAAATTGTATTCAATTCAATGGGGATAAAAACTGCTACTTGCTTACTTCAGATGGCGCTGATGTCCAGCGTCTGCTAATTTGAGCTAGCCGTATTTTTTGTAAACAAGCGACTTCTTTTACGTATAATTAGTTATTGAGCCCATTTGCGCAGCTGTTTACTGCAAAAATACGGGGACACTTGTATTTGCCAAAGATGTTATAAGAAGAAAACTGTGGGAGAAAGCTCACCGAAAAAAAATTGGAACCCAATATTTCGTCGAGATGATGTGCTATTCTTTAAGACTTTTATGGGAGAAAGTGGTATAAAGGTGATGCTCCCAAGAGAACTTAGTCAGTTTTCATTACATACAGGCACTTGTGATGTGATATTATGTAAATTATAGTAAAGTATGTGTTTGGTTATAATATCATAATTATTAGATCAGTGCTAGAAGTGCGATCTCTGAAGTTTTTCGGTTAGGAAGGTCATGCCTGAGTTGATTTTCAACTCTGATCAGGTTATTTCTATAACAAACACAAAATAACCTATAAAATATAAAACGTTCTTAAGTTATTGACTTTTCCACTAAAGCTGCTTTTTTTTTAGACGCTTCCCTTGTCCTTAACTCGTCTTTTAATAGTGCTACACTCCAAGTTTCATACAAATTTATTCAGTTTTCGTATAATTTATGATCAACACAAAAGTAAGCATAAACACAACAATGGCGGTTTAAAGACGTACAACTGTCATCTGTTCTGAGCTTTCAGTTTTTAACCTCATTCAAAATGTTTTTATTTCACAAAATCTACATGGGCACTTATGAAACGTCAGAAGCTAGGTGAACAGTTCCAATTGGTCGTTTCCTATGGAGAAGAGCCGGGAAGAAACTACACGGTTGCTCCTTTAAAAATTATTGGCTTTTACAATATTTTCTAATAACGGTGTTAATAGGTATGGAAGGTAGGTCTTTCAACAAGTACCAGGTACTTAACAAAATAGAAAATGGTCAAAAAATCTACAGTCCACTAAGCCTACAACGTTCTCACATTCACAACACAAATAAAAATAAAAACCTATTTTATTTATTTATTTATTTAGGTTAACCAACAATTGCTTACACCTATACTTAATTACTAGGGTAACATTTACAAGTGCAACAATTAATTATAGGTTATCACCACATGCACAAAAAATAAAAACGGCTTTAAACTATTTACACTACACTACACTTTCTACTATTTAAATTTTAAACACAACTGTAACAAATCTGAGTTATTATCATATAAGATCAGTGCTAGAAGTGATCTCACATTCACAAAATAGATGTATATCTATTTTGTGAATGTGAGAAGAAGATTCCTTCAATTTAATTTCAACTCTTTATTAGTGGCTTTTGTGGACATGATAATAACTCAGATTTGTTACAGTTGTGATTAAAATAGGTTTTTATTTTTATTTATTCATTTATCTTTTGTATAGATTCTTTTCTATTTTGTGAATGTGAGACAAATGTAAAGACAATGTTCGTTTAATAGTATTATTAAACGAGCATTGTCTTTATATTTGTTTGTATATAAATATAGATTTGTACACATCGAAATCGCCTGTACCGATTTCGATGAAAGTTGCACTATAGGGGTTAACGGGGGCGAAAAATCGATCTAGCTAGGTCTCATATTTGGGAAAATTAGTTTTCTCCGTATTTTCACCTAAGCAGAACTCGGTCGCCCAAAGTTTAGAACGAGATAATGAATAATGACATGACAATAATAACGTTAGAATAATGTTCATGGGAGTATGGAATTAGTAAGTACATACTATCACGGCAGCATGCAATAAGTAGGTACTATACATGGATTAGTATGAACTTTCCTGTACCATTAAATGAGCATTCTCTATTTTCACCAGAGCAGAGCTGCTCGGTCGTCCAGGTACTGTAATTTGAGATAAGGAAAAAAGCCAAAAGAAATTGTATCGAATATTGGTTTGTGTACCAACCTTCCAAAATCAAGTCAAACTTGTGCAATGACCCGTAAACGCCCATACATCTCACCTGGTACCCTTCGCGTTTGACTTACAATACCGGTTGAATGACTCAGAACGTTATAGCTATAAATATGTAGTTTTAATCCATAACATAACACATATTATTGTAACCTATTTAGGTTTAGGTAATTAACTCTCAAGTATGCTCATATTTAATAAAATTTTTGGAGTATTTACTACTACCCATTAACTAAAAGTAAGTAAACAAATCGTAAAAAAGGTTTTTATAGATGCCACTTTCTTGTTTAAAAATACGTTATAACTAATTCGATTTTTACAATAGTTTCCTCTGTTATAAATGTATGTATGCAACTGCTTGAGCACAATTTTTAGTTAGATTTATAATAACATTTTGTAATCTGTCTATTGTAAAGAGCTCAAAGAGACAGGTTCTCTAAACGTCAAAAAATTATAACGTTACTAAATTGAAGAGTACAACTGTGACATAGCATATCAACTGAAGTGACAGGTATTACGTTAAGTCGGTTACTTGACAGCTCTCACATCACGTGTTTTTTTTTGTTTACGTTTTTTAACTACCTAAACCAACGGAGTATAGGTATATTCTCCGAAGGGTTTGCAGACGTAAATTGTACATGTTACTTACATTTTGCGAGTTACATGGAATAGGGAGCGAACCTATTGCCATTAGCCAGACACAAATACAGACTCCATTACTCATTGATCCAACTGGGGATTGAACTGCGATCGTTATAGGCGATGAGGCAATAGGCGTGATTATAATATGTTTTGTTATAACTAAACTGCTAGTAAAAAACAACCGACTTCCAAAAAAAAATACTACAAAGTGAAAAATAACTTTAATTTCGGAAGTCGGTGTCTTGGGTTTTGTGTTTTCGTTTTTTGCCACCGACTTCCGAAATTAAAGTTATTTTTCACTTTGTAGTGTTTTTTTTTGGAAGTCGGTTGTTTTTTTTTTGTAAAAAGTTTTTATTTTTCACTTTTTAGTTGTGGTACCTACCCCACACACATTCGAATACCACTACCTGCTACCAGTGTCAAGAACTTATCATATCATCTACATACTAAGTGGGAAAAAAATACGTATTTTGTAGCTAACTAAAAAACTACCCAAGAAAAGTTAATAAAATTTATATGGGACCAATTTGGGACCCTACCCTTTCAAACAAAAAAAGAATTTTCAAAATCGGTCCACAAATGACGGAGAAATCGGTGGACATAAATACAAAAAAAAAAAAAAAAAAAACATACATATGCGTCGAACATATAACCTCCTCCTTTTTGGAAGTCGGTTATAAATAACTTGCCACGATCGTTCTGCTCAAGTTTTGCATCCATCGCGGAAAATCGTTTTATTGCACGGTGCAATCTTATTTCCTATTTCAAATTCAACTCACACAACCTCTTTGAAATCAGTGGTTTCTCTGACCGGTATTTCCATTTCCATCTACACTACATTATATTGGTCAAATATAGGCCTGTTAAGCATTTTATACTCTTTGGTAATACACTAGTTGGAATACGCTTTTGTGGATACTAATTTTAATATTATGCACTCGTACACGATACTAAAAACGAACCCAGTTTCTTTAAGAAAAACTTACAGAATTAGAATCTTGGGTGGAAATTATTAAAGATAATTTGATGAAAATTTACAGTTTAAAAAACACTAGAAAAACACGCTTTTATAAATGCACGTAAAAACAAAAAACTAATCGTGGTCATGATCGTGTTCAAAGTCCATTACGTGGTCTTTCTCACAAGTGCAAACACGACTATGATACGATATTCCATCATGGAATTCCAGTGCCTATCTTCCGGCTTCATCATCACACCTTGAAACCTAATCATGGTTAAAGTTCATTACAAAGCTTTTCTAAGAAATCCAAAACAGCTATGATACGATTTTCCATCATGAAGTTCCAGTTCATATCTTCCGGCTCCATCATTAGATCAGTTCGACAGTACCATATTATTGTATTGTCATCAGAACTACATACAGCTGCCAATTTTCATTACGCTACGACCCTTGAAAGATGATTAAATTAGTTACCTTAGATTCCATTACATAGTTACATACAGGTCGACCTAATAAAAGCGTGTTAAAAAGCATAATAATGAAAATACAGAAACTTATAAACAGAAAAAGAAGGATAGGAATAGCGTAGCTTTGAATGTGAATGGATCATTAAATATTTCCTACAAATATTGGGAAAACCTGCAGATAGCCAATAATAGCAATAATAGCCATTACAGCGAATACAAATAGAGTTGTAAGCCGCGTGGGTACTTGGACGCACCGGTGCGTCCGCGGTCCTTTACCGGTTAAATACAAATTCAAACTCGCAATTCACCAGTATTACATTATTTTTAATACCGTAATCTTTAAATCTCTAGAAGGTTCCAAAAATGACCTACAAAGGTTTAACGTATTTTAATTAATAATTAAAATTCAATCTCCTATCATGAGAATCAAAGCGATAATTACAAAAACTGATTTCACGACAGAACCTGGATTGTGACGTAATTTATCGAGTATCAGCAATTTTGTCGTTGAATCATATTTCAGATACATGAATAATAACCCTGGGGGAAATTGCTGTTGCATTTATAAAGAATGTTGGTTTTATTTTATGTTCTGGCCATTTGTATTACATTCGCGATGACATGGAAATGGAAGGAGTAAAGTTTATCAGGTTTTTTTGCGCGTTTTATTTGCTGCTCTTTCTCTTGCTGTCGTCCTAGTTTTTAACCGACTTCCAAAAAGGAGGAAGTTATATGTTCGTAGCGTATATTTGTTTTTTTGTATGTCCGCCGATTTCTCCGTCATTTGTGGATTTTGAAATATATATTTTTTTGTTTTAAAGGATATGCTCTCAAATTGGTCCAATATAAATTTTATTAACTTGCTTGGGTAGTTTTTGCGTTAGCTACAAAATACGTATTTGTTTTCCCACTTAGTATGTAGATGATATGATAAGTTTCTGTCACTGGTAGCAGGTATTGGTATTCGAATGTGTGTGGGGTAGGTACTACAAGTAAAAAGTGAAAAATAAAAACTTTTTACAAAAAAAAAAAACAACCGACTTCCAAAAAAAACACTACTTAGTGAAAAATTACTTTAATTTCGGAAGTCGGTATTTTGGGTTTTGAATTTTCGTTTTTTGCCACCGACTTCCGAAATTAAAGTTATTTTTCACTTTGTAGTGTTTTTTTTGGAAGTCGGTTGTTTTTTTTTTTGTAAAATGTTTTTTTTTTTGTTTCGTATGTTGTTTGGGTCTGCTTTCCTTATTATTTAGTATGCTTCGCCCTGTGTTTTGCTCGTCGACTGTGCATTTTATACATTGGATCTAACTTCTTGTGTGGTACTAGTTATATTGCTGTAGATATGAAATTAGTGAGAATCAGTACACATAATCAGTCAGCTATTAAACTATAAGAAGTAATTGTTTGTCCAAAATAAACTAAGTACCAGAGAAGGAAAAAAAACGTGCTGCATTATTTAAACTGAAAGAATACTACCTAATCTTTTAAAACTTGTACTTTCAAAGCTGCCATGAGCGTACAAAATTATCATCATACGATAACAATTACGAACGTGAGACGTTGAGAGGAACAAGACAAAACAAACTCCTTGCACGAACTTTGACAAAATACTCTTAGAATTTATGCCTAACAAGAAAATCCTGATACACTGGCACACTCAACTCGACAATTTCTTCAAGTAACAAGTCCAAACTCGGCTCATAATTAACATGTTCAAACAAGTGTGAACGTTACCGTTTCTCTCATTTGTCAGAGCTGAAAAAACAAACACTGGAAATTATTTGAAAAGTAAAACAGCCTCTGCAAATATATATGTACGAATATAAGTATATAAGCATATATTTACTGTATGTAATGCAAGGGGGAACTCGTGAAAAACAGTTTTGTGAGGACATTTACTTTCCACATTATGGTGTTAGACAACCCAATGTTTTCTTGTCGACGAAAATCTTATTTTATATATTTTAGGGAGATGAGACTTTATCACTTACTCAAAATATTGCCTGCCATTTTTGGACGAGCATTTCCTTAGCTTCAAGCTCAATTTTCGTAACAAACTAGAGAAATAAAAGCTTTCGCTTACCAATACAAGAATCAATTTCGCTTTAGCGAATATTCCGCAACAGTGTTCGAAAAATAAAATCAGTTTTTGCAGACTCTCTCGTACACAATCTAAAGAGTTTATAATTTGAATCGTCCTCATTCCATTTCAAATTTTGAAACAATAATCTCAAAATATAATATTCTAGCCAATGGGACTTTCAACTTGGGTCTCAAGATTTGGATATTAACATTAGGACCTAGGGTTTAAGACTTTGGCAACTAAATAACAAAGTTAGCTGTCCTGAAACAAGTTGTACCGTCTGGTAATGGTCTGGAACAGAAACTTATAATGGATTTAACCAAATAACCAGAGGTGTAGGTCAAAATAACAATTATTCAAATGATTGGGAACAAGGTATTTTAATGAGCAATTGAATGTTAAAACAAGCTCTTAATTTATACAAATTCTACTATGATTCCATAGGGTTTCCAGTAAATAGTCACAAGTGTCAGACGAGGGTGTCACGAGTTACACAAGGGTGAGACAGAACTTATCGTCTTGAACTTGATCATCTTTTTGATGAAAATGATATATCCAACTAATAGATCAACCATTAATGAATAATTTGATGTTAAAAAAGTTACCAGAGACGAGTTTTTTCTTTACAAGTATCTGATGCGAGGAAGATAAAGTTTAATATTTTACATAATTTTGTATAACCTGTACATAGCTTGTTTTTAACAAAACTAACAAAATAATTCAACGTAACTAAAATTAAATCAATCCAAACACAACTAATAGAAACACATTCTCAACATTTTTACAGTCCAAACTTGACCAATTACAAAGCTGGAAAATAAATTGCTGGTCTCAAACTAAAGCCTTAGGAAAATGTTTAAGCAAATTCTGCAAGCGACGCGTAAGTCGCATTGCTAGTAATTTATAACAATTCGCGGGAAGACCTCAGCCTGTCAGACGTTAATGTTGATGAATTGAACAGTGCTGTGTGACTAGATCCAAGAATTAGGTTTTATACAGAAACACGGAAAACGAATATTTCTCTTAATTTTGATGTAAATGATACTAAAATAGATGAGGACTTGATTAGAGAGGTTTTGGTTTTAAAAACAAAACATAATGAGGATTAAAATAAAATACACACGACCTTGTAAAATACTGACTACGTGAATGTTCTAGAATTTCTAAATGAAAATTAGTAGTTGCTTTAATGATGCTGCCAATTAAAAAGTTCTTAACTCGAATCGATTTATTAAAAGCTGCATTCAGAATCCGACCGCATGAATTTAGAAAAAAATATGTTTGGCTCCAATTATGATTCCAAAACTTGATTATGATTTAGAAGGGAAAGAGGCCGACACCCAGGGGGCGGTTCCAGGCTGAAAATAATTATCATGATGATTCAAAATATTTTTTGTTTATCAAGCCTATTCCACCCACTGACTTTTTATACATATTAGATTTACCGCCACATGAGACAATTTGACTGACAATTTGATTGGCATTTCGAAGTAATCTAAAAGTCTTGAGTATAATTATAAACACATAACATAACATCACGCCTTGTTTCCCCGTTGTTTGTGTAGTATAATTATGATACTCCGAAATTAATATCTTTATCTAAAAATTCAGAGGCTATACCGATAGTTATTCCTTATCTAACTGTCTTTTCGGACATTCCGTTATGATAATTATGACAGCCTTCCTCAATATTTATATCAGCAATCCGACTGGCGAGTATTAACGCTACTTTAGTTTTTTCTACGTCTTCGAATCATATAATATTGTGTCTTTCCAGCACTTCCTTGTTATTTTGTTCTCGCTTTAATTCCTTAACAATTCTAAGAGAAAGGATTTCTAAAGTCAAGTGAAGTAGTTAACGAGATTTATTTGCGTTAATAGTGTTCAAGTTTTCAGATTTCTTTTTATTTTTATTCTTTTCAACAATACGCTTTAATTGTTCAACGGGGAACTATTTGGAAGAGTCTTTTTATAAAGTTGTTTTAACTTTCTGTTGTCAAAACTAGTTTCGACCTAATTTTACTTTTGTATGTATGCTGATGCATTCTTTTATTTTTTCAGTTTACATACTCTCGTTCATTTTAGCGTAGCACTAGTGGATGTTTATTTTTAATTATTTCAAAATACAGTATTTGAAATTACTTTAATCTAGATTGGTTTTCGTACTGTTACTGACTGCATTTAAACAATTGACCACGTTTAGCAAATTAAACTCAGTAAAATATCTAATACGATTCTGTCTCCGGAGTATACATTTGCTGTAAGCTATAGTCGTCTTCCTACACTCCTGGTACACTTCCGTGCCATCGGTAAATCCAATAGACATGAGGAAGGTCTCCTATAACCTCATTATGAGGTAAACTATTTACGTCCGTCGATCTGATTTGTCAAAGCCAAGGGTACATTTTGCCATTTTTGGGCTTCCAAGAAATATCTTTCTTGCTGTGGTTGAACATAAATATGATGTATTTGTGTAATATTTTCCTCATACAGGGAAAATAAGTTTTATGTTACATTTCTCGCAACAGGAAAGACTTGGAATAACAGTACATGGTTCAGGATTTGTCAATTACACAGCTGTTATGTCATGTGTTTTAGACGTTTCAATTTCGCGAGTTTATTTTGCGTTGCGCGAACAAGTATTGTTCGACTTCACTGGTTGAAGTATTTGGATGCTTGCTATCAAACTCATGGCTTCTTACACAAAGCATATCTCTCTCACCCTAAGATATTTGGGGTACGAACTCACCCAATTAATATGAGAATACAGGGAGACTTTAGCATAGCAAGCGTAGTTTACAATGTAGGTGCATCGCTCGGATCAAATTGAATCTCTATGCCTGTTTCAGATCATGTTATGTAGAATTGAATTACAAACGGATATACGATATTGTCATTGGATATACGTTGTTTGAAGACTGTGCCTTGGGCGGAACGTGATAATGTTTTGTTTTGGTAAGGCCTTCATATTACAAAAGAGGGTTTAAAGGACGGATGGATCAAACAGAAGTTTGTTATCAGTAACCTAAACAGATATAGATACCTAATTCCATAAAATGACGATATAATTTAACTAGGATTTGTTTTAGAATCAAACTACTATGATAAACATAACACTCTGTTAAATTTAACAACCAACCGTATAAACTCTAAATAAACAAGAATACAGTTTCATCCTAAACAACGGATAAGTAAGACAACTGGAAAATCTAGCGACAATCTATTGGGACCTCTATTATACCCAATAAACGAGTTCGGGGTGTCTACGCCCCAATCGATTCGAACCGAGTACATTTCATCGGTAGCTTAAAATATTTAGGACTGGTTCCCTTGAACCTTTCCTATACATAATGGAACGTTAAATCTGTATGTTTATTCGCTTTTATCTTAAGAACTGCTGAACCAGATTTTATGGGAAGCATTGCTTTGCATTTTTCATCATTGGTTCCGAATAGTTCTGGCTTTGTGAACATTGAAATTCTAGTACTTTTCGAGAAATTTATTTTGTAACAATTATCAGATATTTTTGGCTATGCATTTACACACTTATTAATCAAAGCAAAGTTAATATTTTAGCTATTTTTTAAGGACAATAGAGCACCTTTTTGCAGCAGTGGGATAATTTAGACAAAAATAACATTTTTGAAGTGAAAACTACTTTAGGCATGTTGGGCATTTTTGAGATGGGAAAAAAACAATTGAACTCGCGACACCGTTACCGACACCTCTTTTTGTAAACGCGATTGTGCTCTTTATTTAAATTACGATACGGATCAATGTTTTATGCAAGTTTTTTTTACTTTTAAACGTTTTGGAAGTATTTTAAGTGAAAGTTTTTATTTTTATGTACACTTGTAAATATCCAAAACAAATAATAAAATTACAGAGTTATACAAAAGCTGAAAGCTGAAAATCAAAACGACATTTTTACTATAATTAATTAATTCAGGCGTGACCTTGTGGAAATCCATTAAGTATAAAATACAATAGACGTACGTAGACCAGCCGCGTCTGCGATCAGCGCTCGGTGTGGCAACACGCCGTGTACAAGTTCGCGACAAGTCAATCGTCATCCCGAGGATGCCTCGTTGAGAGATGAAATACGTTTCGATTTCTTTCAGGGTTTTTATGGCTCTTTAGAAATAGCTAAGCGGAACAGGTTACTAAATATATCCACATCTATTGTATTTTTTGATATTTTTACTCTAGAGCATTCACAGCTTAATTTTATAGTCCCAGTTGTCATATATGAGTAAACATTGAATGATGACTTCATGTTCGCGGCAGCTGCATAATTGATTGAGTGCCACCAAATTAAGTCAATTGTGCAGTTTGCATAATACAAGCAATAATACCTGGCAAACAAAGGATTTATATTCAACTGTGTAGTGATTCTCAAGTGATTTGGAATGGATTTACAATAGTACCTAACATTTGGAACGTAGCTTTTGAATTTGACGTAACTGCTCATACAAAACATGATGTAGAAGCTAAAATACGCACGTAATTTTGCTTATGAAAGCCTAAAGTACTTATATTAGTCAGGGAAATTACTTAAGAACACAAACTGGACGTTTTATTTCAAAGCATTCAGATGATAGATTTAATTTCCACTAATAGATTTTATTTTGACTCTGTCTTGTGCAAAATCTCAGCGTTATCCTATATGTGAGCTTTCGTGGTCGTACTTCGTAGAACCTGAGTAAATATTGCTACATCAAAACCGACAAAAAATCTGGAAATGCAGAACTTGTTGCAGTTTCTAATAAGCGTGACCTCATTTTAACAATTCCTTCTGTGACAATGTACGGAAATTAATTCATTTCAAAATCCTTTATTCAAATTAGTCTGACAATTACCATTTCATGGACGTCAAAAATTACATAAGACAGTCCCCCAAAACTCCCGCCCCACTTCCATTATAGACCACTTAAATCAGCCCATAATATAGCATAGCACTCAATATATATAAAATACTCACCATATCAATACGTGTAACCGTGCTCATTGCGTATGTGCAAATACGTCATTAATTGTCTCTCATGTAACTAGGTTTCTGTGAGCACGTCATTTGGGAAAGACCGACTAGTTATTATTACTGTTTCTCCGATCAGAATACAATTTTATTATAACATGGACTTAATTGTGACAGTAACATTTCCAATTTAAACGAAATATGTTGTGGGACGAGATTTTCTCAGTTTACTTGATTTGAAAAACTTTTCAAACTATGTGTTAACAAGTTCACTGATTCATTGCGATATCCCTCGCCTTTGCTATCTTGGGTCAGCTTCCAGTCTAACCGGATGCAGCTGAATACCAGTATTTTACACCAAGCGACTGCATATCTGACCTCCACAACCTAGTTACTGGGATACACGATCAATATATCCATTTGTACCATTAGTTGTTCTCACAACAACCTTATAAACCTATGTCCACAAATAATTGCATTTGCTTTGATTCATGAGTCAAAAGCCCAACTTGGGATTGTATCGTCATTGTACATAACTTATCATGACATCATGACTTTATTCCACAAAGGGTTATTTATGCTCAGGTGTTCCCTTAAGAGGGCCCTTCCCGATCCGTCTATCGTGAACGCGTGCATAGTCTAAAAGCATGTTGTTTCATCCAGCGTAATTGAGAACTGCTAACAAACAAGTGAGAACGCGATAACATTGTACGAAAAATAATGTGCGGAAATTTCATAAAACTTGTTTCAGAAAATACGTGTTTTTGAGTAATCTTTACTAGTTTGTGAAATAAATGTTTGTCATTTAGAATCTCCATTACATGTGCAAGGTTTCTATGCAGATGTTTTCTTTATTTTTACAATTTATGAGTACATTATGATCGGCTAAAATTTAGGTACAAATTGTGCAAAAAAGCAGATTTTCGGAGGCTTGTACTGAATTTATTTCTCGAAATTTAAATTTTTTGGTTTCATAGAAACCTAGAAATAGTGCACAAGAAATCTATTAGTTTAAAAATTTCAAAGAAAAATGTGTTACGACGCCACAATCACGTACGAGCGTTTGTATGAAAAGTATGACGGGTTGGCCGCTCTTAAATACCCACATTTGGCCACAGTTAGGTATGTTCAAGTTCCATTAACTGGAGGCGAGCCTATTGCCATCCATCGTCGTTGTACAATTCGTAAAATTGGCCAACGAAAAACAAGTTACAAATACCCAAACATTTGGATTGTTTGTGTTATAGCTTAGAACCTCCACTCATATCTACAAACTTACCAACACTTACATAATGTTGCGTGCTAACACCTTCTCTCGTGTTATTACATCCCAAAGTTCAACACCAACATAAACTTCTAATTTAATCTAAACTTAATTTTCTCAGTACATATGCTATACCTACTTAGAATAACTTCCATGTTATGATTGTTTGGTTATTATTAATTCAGAGTTAGTAGCGGGATAGCCAATATCATGTCTCCATGGACAATATTAATTATTTCGTTTGTAAGATAAACAATGCAAATTATGTACCTATTGTAATCAGTGCATGATTCGAGATCAACATATTGTAGACACTGCTTCAATGGAAGAGATATTTACTAGTAGATAGTCTCGATCGTTGCCGCTTTTTGCAAAATCTCAATTTTTATCAGATTTGACATTTTTGTGTTTACACGGCTGCTAGCAACCTGCCCCTGCCTTGCACGGGTCCAATGGCGAGATCTCATTGTATACACATAAACCATCCGGAATTAATACTCTAAATGATGATGAAAACCGCATTCAAATCCATTGTGTAGTTTAGAAGATCAGATATCCATTAAAATAGTTATTATTCCTGTGTGAACATCTTTGACAAACCACCCCCACAATATCCACCAAATCCGTGCAAATATATCCCATTTTGATAATCCCCTTGATCCAAACTCAACTACCCCTATTTCTATGTTGCTGTTTGATAATCCGTTGCAACGAGCGCTGGAATTAGCATATCCCCGGCCAATAATATTGCACGACACACTATGTACGTGACATGCATCAGGTTAAACCGTAATTATAGTGGCATTGCTATTGTGGGGCGTTCCACTGGTGTATGATCTGAGGAGACAAGGCTGGTTTATTACTGGTATTGAAACTGTTACTGTGTAAAATGTATAAGATAGTGGTTTTAGCTTTTCAATGGTTTTGTTATACTTTAAGTAATAGTAGTTTTACGTGATAATAGAGTTTTTGCCCGCGGTTGCGCCCGCATGGAGGTCGGAAATTATCCTATGGCAACGCACTACCGGTTTGAAAACTATCCTATGGCCTAACCTAACCTAACCTAAACAACATCAGATCATCTACCTGTGTGCTATATTTCACCGAATTCAGCAGTTAAAGTAGCAGACAGACGGATAGATTTACTTTCGTATTTATAATATTAGTATGGATAAAACATACAATGATGAAACATCATTCGAAGCAGAATTTTTGTAAGATGGTCTGAAAACAAACGATGATATTTTGTTATAATTATTATCAAGTTAAATCAATCAATATAAAAGAGACCTTATCTTAAAAAGATTCGATAGTGTTATCAACAGAATAAAAAAATACACGTGCCAAACAAGTAATTAGAAATTCTGCACAAACCTACTCATTTTTGTACATCGGTAATCTACCATAAAAATACACGAAATACTTGCAACCAAAACAAAATTGTAGGTACTTAAAGTTTCAGACGTCCAAAATTCTCTACCGAGTCCATTGAAGAAAAATCTCTTAAACGTTAGCAGTTCGTGTTTAACGTAGCGTGTACAACATGCCCCGACATGGCTCGTTTCCGGTCCCACTAAAAGTATAAACGGTAAGTGCTGAAAATGTTCTTAAGTACAGACTGTACTGATATTTATTTGCGTAAATTAGAGAGGATTTGTATTAAAGGTAAGATTTTCTATGTAACACGTAGTTTTAGGTAGATAATCTTTATTATTATGAGTTGTTGAGTCTCACTGCACGGCGTTCCTTCCATATTTTAATTTTTTTCTCTCTTTTTTAATTTTAAGCCCAATTCTTAAGAAGGATTCCAACTCGTCACGCCATCTCGTTCTGGGCATACCACGTCATGGGTTCTAGTTATACTTAGCAACTTCTGATAAGATTATTCTTAACCTAGGCAAGACATAACTATCAAGCTCATTTGCACAATAATAGGCGGTTTCTACAGTTGGTGAAACAATAACTTTTTGATTGCCAATTTACGTAATTCCTAGGTTAAGTACCAACAAGCCAAACGTGATAACTTGGTTTATTACAATCCAAGGAATATAATTACTCGCCTTGTTTTTTATTTGCTGTGTAACATTTTAACTGAAAGTTTATCCTAAACTGTTTTTATACAGCGTGAATCATGACGTCAGTTATACAGGGGTAGATTTTACTCATTTCCTGATCTAAGTACATAATGATTTCTTTTCCGTAAAGTAATTGAATAGACCATTCTTGGGATTTATAAAGGAAGCATTACAATTGAAAAATAAATAAATGTAATGTATAAACAAAAACCACAGTGACCCAAAACACACCACACTCTTTGATACACAGTGAAACCAATTTATTATCCACCCTTACTATAAATACCGCAATATAATAGATTGCAACTGAAACCAAAACACATTAATACATGTCAGTCCAGATCTTACCCAAAACATGTGTACAAGTGTCCTGAAGGACGGCGGGCCTACGACAGACCCTTGAGGAACCCTTTTAGTGTCGTCGCAATAAATCAAGTCCTAATGACAGTCACGTTTTTTTCAGCCAAGAATACACTTAGAGGTAATCAGAAAACGGCTGAACAAAGTGAGCACCCCTTTGCAAAAGCACAAAATGTTGTCGACTTGTTTTTCTGTGTTCGACGCAGTCAAATGCTTACGGTGGGCCTTTCAGACGAGGGTTGTTTTGGTATATTCGGGTCACGTTTTGACAAAAAATGAGATGATTATGTTAAGTTGCAGAAATTTTACTATTATTGCGAGCTGAAATGTTCGGTTGTTAAGGTTTTGGGAGCCAAAGAAATTGTTCTGTTTAGATAAGAACAATTTTATTATGTTAATAGCAGTTATCTCGCTTCAAAATCTGCTACAATTTTATTAAGCCTAGAAAATAGTCAACCAGTCGTGACATTTGAATATGCACATTTTATTATGATTGTAGAATTCTTCTCGTTTTGTTATCAGCTCACGAACGCAATCCAAAAATATGCACAATCATTAATGTGTCTACAAAATCATATCTCTTTCATTCTGAAACATTTGATCAGCGAATTAAGTCCTCAGATTTGTGAACCCTTTGCAAGGCAAACGAGCGTAAGAAAAGTAAATATAAGTTAAGCAAATGAAAGAGATGGATGGATAGTTTCACGTATGGATTCTGGTCACGTTCATGTTAAGAGAGAATGAGATGATTATATTATAAAACTTTGGAAATTTTCAGCTTTCTAGCTAGTTTACAACTAGGTTTTAATATAATTTTAAATATGAGGTTTTTAAGTGCTTTTATGGAGGTTACTGTACATTTAAATGCAAGTTTTAGGAATTGCTTTTATGTCATTCAAATTGCAAACTGATTCGATTACATTTCTACAGAGTATCATAATTGTGACGTACCTATGTAAGTAGTATCCATATTTGATACCTAGAGTCTAGCAATTTTTTCTTTAAAAAAACAGAAAATACATCTCAAATTATTTATTATTTAAGTTCTTCTCCAAACAACCATAAAAATTAACGATCTTCCTAAACAAAACAAAATTACCTTCATCATTTACGAACCATAAAAAAACTTAAAAGCATTATTAATCTCAATGTTACTTGCTTATTAAACTCAAGGGATCGCCATCTTGCATACATAATATCCAATAAGTAAGCTAAGTTTCTTCATCAAGTTAGTAAAGGAGATATTAGAAATAATTACAAAAATAATCGTCCGCTTAACATGCAAGGAGCGTTGGGCCAAGACGATCCCCGTAATATGCAATGCAGATTTCATTACACGTTGTGCATGATTTTATGAAAATGCAACTTAGTACGAACAACTTGGCTTATTAAAGAATTCAGCTTCGAAGAAGTTTTCTTTCTAAGTTCAAAGAAAAAGGTTGGTTTGGAATTTAAAAAATTGTTTATTACTTGTAAAAGCCTTTCAGGTGTTTTATTTTTATGCTAAGTGTGGGTGTGCCAGGAATTTACAAGAGGTAAAGATATAATAAAAGATTAGAATATTTATTTAGACATTTTGTAGCCAGAGGTTTCAAGGTTTGCACAATTATGCTTCTCTTAATTTTCTTCTATTCTAAAGAAAACCGACAAATGGCAAACCTTTTTGTAATAGAAACGGAACCATAAGCCTCTTAATGGAAAATAAAATTGGAGAACAACAAAATCAATAACAAATTAATATTCCTACGCAGTATTCTTTGGACAAAATGGTAGAATTTTATTCATATACCATTTCGTCTAATCATTCTAGACAAATTGCAAATTATCCAGACATTTCCTTCAAATGTTACAATTGTAATAATTTTCTGTGTTTTTGAGCAAAAATTGGTACATACCTATAAACAAATTGTATTTTGCCTCGTTGGTCTAGTGGTAGCAAGCGCTACTGCTGAGTATGAGGTCCTGGGTTCGATTCCCGGGTCGGGCAAAGTGATATTGGGTTTTTCCATCTGGAATTTCTCAGTAGTAGCCCGGAGTCTGGATTTGTGCCCAGTTGATGGCAATAGGCTCGCCCCCTATTACATGGGACTTAAACATTACTGGCGAAATGTGGGTGTACTATGAGTACACCTCTGCCTAACCCTTCGGGGATTACAGACGTGATGTTATGTGTTGTTATTTTGTTATTGAATTGCAATATCATTGAGGAGCTTGTGGCTAAGTAACAACAGCTGCATGGTTCGATCGCGGTTGATCTGTGGATGAGTCACCATCTTTACATACCAAGACCCCTCCGTGTTTCGGAAAGCACGTTAAGCCGTTGGTCCCGGCTGTCATTTGTAGATCTTTGACAGCCGTTACGGGTAGTTAGAAGCCCAAAAAGTCTGACAACCAGTCTTACCAAGGGGTATCGTGTTACCTAGTTACTAGGTTGTGGAAGTCAGATAGGCAGTCGCTCCATGTAAAATACTGGTACTCAGCTGCATCCGGTTAGACTGGAAGTCGACCCCAACATAGTTGGGAAAAGGCTAGGATGATGATGATGAATTACTATATCATCCGGTGTTTGGTGATGAAAATGGTTGAAGAATGGATATTAGATTTTATGAAAATATTATTTTTGTTAAAATGTTAGATATACCGTACCTATTTTGTATTAATGTTATTAGTAAAATATCACGAAATAGAATGAAAAAAATAAATTAAATGTAAAAATAAATATTATTGAAATTTGATTTTGGTTTCGCTTTCGATGGTTAAAGAAATTTATTTCTCAATAAGAAATTACAAAGATTTCACTTACTTGAGAACATTTTTAAAACTTAAAATATAGTAAGTACTTTTAAAATAGAAGAACTTTCTAACATCGAAAGAGTTGTTTTATGTAAGCAACGATATTGTCGAAATGTTTAACTGATCCTCTAGAATTTATTGACCTGATAATAATGTACACTTTTTAAAAATAATGAACCTCGTATAATTTTTTGGGCGTCTAATGAAGCACATTACACACACAAATTAGATTTTTTTAACTTTCTCGCCTTATTTCTTCTGTCTCAGTTGGTCGCAGAACTAAGGTATGGTACCCCGACTAAAAGTGTTTGGTTAGGTTAGCACTGTGACAAACCTACATCCAAATTGATTAATTTTACTTAATTATTTATTTCATTGATTTATTAATTTAATCGCAGTTATTTGGCTATTTGGTATTTTTAAGACAGCAAAATAATTATTATTTGAGGTTCACAAAAAGAGGCGCAATAATTAAATTAGTGTTCAATAATATTTTTAGGAAAGAAAAAAGGGGATTATTTGAGGTTCGATTAAATATATGCCACATTATTATTATTGTAGTTACATTATCTGATAAAAACAAAAAAATAAAATTAAGTTTACTACTGCGTCAATTTTATTTGACCATATACTTGTCTCTAATGATAAAATATTATAATTATTTATATAATATTTATTATTTATAAATAAATGATGTGTGTGTCTACTAAATACTGCCTCGTTGGTCTAGTGGTTGCAAGTGCTATTGCCGAGCAATAGGTCCTGGGTTCCATTCCCAGGTCGGGCAAAGTGTTATTGGGTTTTTTCATCAGGCATTTTTCAGTAGAAGCCTGGAATTTGGGTTTGGTGGCGCTGGCGCCCCGATTAGTCAAATCAGTGACGTCATGTATAATATATAAATCTCCATGTTTTGTCAAGACATAAACACCGTGCTAAGCGCGGGCGGGTAAGTTACAAATAAATTTAATTTTAGGTCACATTCAGCCCTTTTTACTTTACGTTTTAAGTTCTTTAATTAAGAAAAAAGTTTAACCTCAAAACCTTCAAAATTAATGTTAAAAATACAGGTTAATTATTTTAAATTGTAATATATTTTGCGAATGTTCTTTAACAAAACCAATATTATTTTCAAACAAGAAACTTAGTTTCAACTCTTACTTGTTAGCAAGATTCAAGACATTTTAATTACTTTCTACTGTTAGGAAAGAGTTTGTTTGGCTTTTGGTTGAGTATAATTATTAATGTTTTTAATTAATTTTCAAAAATAGTTTTCAGAATTGTCTAAGTTAATATTGAATTTTACTTTTGGGATTGGTAGGTATTTTTTTTTAATTAAACTTTTTATTCACTTTTTTTTTTAAACGTAGGGTAAAGGATAGCGCAGATTATGGAGGGCCATGCCACAACGCAACGACTGCAAAAGTTCTCATACATCACTTACGTAAATTTTATATGAACCAATGTACACTGCAGGCGGGCCGCACTTTTTTGTATGAAAATGCGTTGCGCTACAGCCCGTTGTGCCTGTGATGTGTGGTTGGCTTAATAGAACCTACTTGAGTATTACATTTTATTGTAAAACCTTTTTGGTTTGGTTTATCTTAAGTTTTGTTTTAAATTAACTCAAAATCTATCATTACAATTAAATTAAACTTAAAAAAACAACGTGTAAGTCTATCCCAGTGATGTCTAACCCAAGTGATACATATATTTTATAAGTGTCTCTATTTTCACAAAATTGTAGAAACCTGTAGACAAAATTTAATGAGGCCTCCCCTTTACAGAGTCGCGAGCACCGCCAGTGGTAATATTAATTCCTTGTGTGGCATAAACTACCAAGTTCTTAGCTAACATTTCTACGCTTAGTATAATGTAATACGTTTGGATTAACTGACACTTACCCGCTGTACTGTTTCAAGTGGTACCGAGGTATTTTGTATTTGTACGTTTTCATTCAAGTTATTTACCTGCTCGGTAGATGTGGGTAGATGGGTAGTTACGGTTTGTGTAAACACCTGCTTTAAGCCAAAATTATATTACGAAATCAGTGACGTGAAATAACATCAAATTATAGAGTAAGTAACGCTCCTGTTCGGGTCCCGCTGCCCGCACACTTGTACGAAAAGTCACCCTATAATTTTTTTGATGTTAATAATGGCGTAATGTAATTTTGGCTTTACCTAAGTTCGGATTTGTATCTTTGTAGGGTGAGTGGGGGCAAGATCGAACGGGTTTTTGATGAGATGAGCAGTGTTGTATTTGAAGTCTTGTAGACCAGTACATATTAGCTTATGCTACAAATTTATTTGTAGTAAGTAAAGAGCAAAGAGTATATTTTTCGATCAAATTGATAACATCCAGTTAAATCAATTCCAAAGCACAAAAAAAAATTAAATAAAATGTTTGTATCACGAGAATGAAACAGGGGGAAGACGAAATGATGATGGGGAAAGATCGAAATAGTTACTAAAATCGTTCAAATGATTATCAGACATTGTTGGTGATCACTAGTCTATAGTTTGAAGTGCCCTAAAAACTCAGAACTGCCTGTAGTGTAAAAATTCTTTAAGTTAACAAAGATATAACGATTTTTTATTTTTTTATATTTCAATCTTACCCCACCGGGGGAAGATTGACATAGAGGTTCTCAAACTTTCCACTTCAATTGCTTAAGGTTATACTGAAAATAAAACATCACTATCAATCAAATAAATCCTTTAATTTTACGTTATTCCAATACGGTACCGAGATATCACAAAACAAGAGTTTGCATCTTTTTTCACAAATAAAAGTGACACAAAGATAAAATATTTTTAGTAAGTATACAAGAAACATCTTAGAAAAAAAAATGGCTTCATGCCCATAACAAAAATATATAAAGACTCTTAAAAGGTAAAAAGCAATAACAAATCACTTATGTTACATTAATTTGGCATATTTAGGAACTCTAATATCCTTAAAGATTCTATTTAAATCTTTATTTTTATTTGGATGTCTAGTTCTTTCACACTACGACGTAGAAAAATATATCTTAGTAGGTAAACCGACCGACGACTGTATTATAGAGATCAAATATTGAGCATGATTGAATTATGACTATGTAGGTACGTAAATAGTACAAAATCAGAAGTCGAAAAAAGTAAGAAAAAGTAAGGTAAGTACTCTAAACAATTGTTAAAAGAAAATATAAACGTTGTTCAAAATTATCACGATCAAAAAGCACTTAAAATTACACCAAATAAGTACCTTACTGAATATTGTATTTTTTAAGATCAGCTTCAAACTTGATTTGGCCTCGACGAGAAATTACAGGTTCGGGGAGGATACAAACAATATCTTCTTTGTGTTTTATGGCGCTAACATCTTCCACAATCGGATATGTGAAAGAGGTAACCGTATTAACTGATATTGTCTGTTTTACTTTTCTTACATATTTTACCACAGGCATTTGGTTTTCAAATGACAAAATTGTCCCAACAAAATGTTTCACATTTTTTTTTGTTGCAAACTGCACTACAACCCAATCATCTTTTTTCAACTTGCTTGAATTCTCACAAAATATTGTTTCGCTTAATCCCAAGGGTATATTGGCACATGGATTAATGTTTTCTTGATCTTCATCTTAAACCGGTTATGCTTCATGTTTCTTAAAAAAACATGTTTGTTTTAGGATTTAAAAGTATCAATTGATACGAATAAGAATGGAAAAAATGAAAGCTCAAATTGTGTCTTGGCTACAGGAAATATCTGATTTTGAAGATGCTAGTGCACAGATTGTTGATGAAAATGTGTCAGATAGTGATCGATCTAGTCAACATAGTGAGCACAACACAGAAACAGAACAGTCAGCAGACAGCGACGCTTCTAACAAAAGAGAACCGTCCCCAATTGTTGTGCTTTCCGAAATACCACCTATTCGACGTCAACGGACATCCACTTCAGACATAAGTAACCGCTCATCGGCGACTTTAGTATGCCATCAGCCTCGATCTTGTCGTCGTAAACGTAGAATACAACCAGGTGGTGATAAATAAAAAATTACATAAAAAATTGTATACAAAGCCAATACTGAACATTTGATGCTACGCAGAGAGTATTTGAAAGAAATTGCCATGGTACTTGCCAAGCAATATATGACCACAAGGTCTTCTATAGATACTTTAAATATTCATTTGAAGAACCAAATTGCTCACTTTGTACCAGCAGAACAAGTATCTTCTTCAAAAAAGGAGGGCAAATGCAGTATATGTCCCTCGAAGAAAAACAGGCGCACGAAAAAAGGGTGTTCTAGATGCCAAAAGTTACTGTGCAACGAACATTCCACATACCTTTGTGAAGACTGTTTTGATAAAGCATATCCTGTAGATTTAGAAAATATATAATTTAGTTATTTTATTTTATTTTTTTAAAGCATTAAAGTATATTATGTAGGTAAGGGAAAAAATATCAATTAAAATATAAAGTTTCTTAAAGTTTTTTGTAAACCAAAGTTTTTAAAACGGAGTTTAATAAATATGTTGATTTATTATTACTTATTAGTGTATTATTTAAATCCTAAGAAAAAAACTGATTAAATTGAAAAACGCTCCCCACGCGCCCACTAACGTTTCGCCAAAAGACGCGCCCACTCAAGGTGAAAAAATTCTCAATTCCGACCGCGAAATAAAAAATTCTCAATTCTGAAACCGGGTGTTAGGTAAGATTCATAGATCGTAATTTGTCTATAGAGACTAGTATTTATAGCGCGTATACCACTAATTCCCCACCATTACCAGTTTAAGCGCGTGCGGTTCTCTGGGAGCGTATGCTTTGCGATCAATAAATCACAGGGGCCGACACCAAAGGCTGAAGGCGGCGGGTGTCGACCTCAGGACAAGCTGCTTCTCACACGGACAACTGTTACGTCGCTTGCTCCCGAGTCACCATTCCTGACTCTCTGTATATTTTGGCTGCTGAGAATAAAACTACAAACGTAATATACAGGGAAGTTTTACACAAATATGGCTGTTATTGTAGTATATTGTGGTGTCTTACGACTCATCAGTACTTGACCAAATTTATATAGGACCAGCGCAGGAGAACACATTATAATTTTTTTTTAAATCGGTCTTCCACAATTTTGACGAAAATATCAATGAACAGACCTACATAAAAAATATATATACAAACTAACATAGAACCTCCGCAGTTTTTAAATTGTTTAAATAAGAAAATATACTTACGATTGCGACGACCAATAATAGAACTGACTGACGTCTTTGTAACCCGATGACGAGAAACTTGTAACTTCGGTCACAGAACGTAACTTTTTATATGATCCACCAATTTTAGTCTACACCTGTGCAAACATGTGACCGAAAAGTAAATTGATACGTTATTAATTTAAATGCAATACGTGGTCTTTATCAGAAGAAGTCTTAATGTCTCTTATGCGTGGGTATGCGGGCGAGGAGATCAGGAGATGTAAGTAAATGAAAGTCAATAATATTCTGAATAATCACAAATCTCTGATCACATTAGGGATTAACAATAATGTAAATGACATTCCCCCGAGTACATGAGGCGCGTGCGCACATCAATCAACTCACTGCACTGCTAGGCCATGATCACCTTTATCCCAGTCGCCAACCAGACCAGTCAACCACCAGAACCAGTCGCAACTAGTGAACTAGTTAGCGATTAGAATTCTAAATGTCTAAGCGGACGAGTTCGTTGAAGATGAATCTACTTTTTTAAAATTGTTTTCAGTATGGTCCGTGTAATAAAATTATTATTACGTATATAATAAAATAATATACTATATGAAACTATTTGGAACTTTAACTTACAAAACATAACTTTGGAAAAAAAAGAGAAACACTTTCATTCTACATTTTTCTCAAATGTATAATTAATTCAACATGAACATGTAAGCAATACTTTGTAACAATATTTTGATTTAAGAAAGTGTCCGTGAAGTTTCTTGCCCGTTTTTCTCCATAGTAACCTACTACGCTTAATGACTAACTAGCTTCATCTTTCTGGCTGACCGACCCCTTGACAAATCAAAAGTGCCTGTTATTGTTTTTTTTTTTTTAAATGCTTTGAGTTGAGTTGAAAGGAGATGGAAAATGTTGGGCCCAAGCGTAATAAGATGAAATATGGTCAAAAAATTAGTAATTTTTTTTTATCCTTGAATATCAAAAATCATCTCAATTCTTTGTCTGGAAGCGGAGAAACATGATAAAGGTAGTTTTCATGAGATCATCGATTATAGTAATCGATTACACAACTACAAAAAGAAAACCTACCCACTAGGTAGCACTAGGTAATATAGTTAACTCAAAGTAATTAAATGCACTATACATATTTTTATACAATATAGTGCATTTAATTTAAATAAAACATCATTAATTACTGAAAAACCAAAATAATGATTATCAATTTCATATCGATTAAAATCAGTTTTATTTTTTTGTCTATGTCACTGGCAGTACATATTCTGCACTGGCAGACTGACATTGATAATTTGACATTGACAATTTGACACATTAGTGGTGGGTCAAACTCGAATTTTTGGCGACCAAAACCGTTTTCCCGACGTCGAAAACGGTTAAAGGACGAAACTTATCCAAGATGGAATAAAATTGCCTTTTCGTCGAGCGCAGTTTCTTAAAACTATCAACGATTTGAAATGTATGAAATGGCATCATGAACGACAGCATTGACAACTGGTAATTTATTACTGACTGTATTTAATTTCAAAGAGTTCACTTTTTATTGGAAGGACTGTTTTACGAGTGTGATAGATAGTTGAATCATTGTACCCGACTGTATTTTCTTAGATGTAAAAATCGCACCAAATAATTCGAAGACTGGTTTGTGCACTGAAGACTGTTTGAAGTTGAACTCAGGACGTAAAACGGTTTCATCATCACAAAACGGTCTTTGTAAACGGTTTGTTGTCACAACGCACATCCCTACTAGAACTAGACAGCTCTCACTTATTTCGTGTTTTCGGATGTGTTTTGAGTGCTTTCCCAATTATTTTTCATTTTCAACGATCACTGCTTTGATTTTTATGAATTCTGTCCCTGCCTACTTTGTACGATCCTTGCTTTCACACTGGACACCGAAGATCGCTCACAAGATTGACTTGGAATTGTTATAATGGATTGTTTTGGAATAGTTGGATTGGATATTGTTGAAACTATGGATCGCTATGTGAATTGTGGGATACCAACTAGTCACTGCAATACACTAATGTATGTATGAATCTATAAATTCACACCATTTACATCTTGTTACTATTCAGGCCCAAGAGTGCATGTAATTGTTTCAGTCTCTTTTAACAAACAATAACAGCAACCTTTCATTCAATATCTAATACAATAACATACCTGTTACGACACAATAATATAACTTTTAAAATACATCTGTTCATCAGTAACATACTACAATAAGCTACATTAAGTATAGCAAAAAATGAATAACAATAGTGTTGCGAATTTACTCAAATACATTTTGAAGTGAAAATCTTTAATTATCCGTCTACACCTGTACAAACATGGGAATGAAAAGTAAATTGTACGTAATTAATTTATACTCGACGCACCTTAATATTTCCTGTAGACTCAGGTTGGTTCTAGAATGTTTGCAATGCATGATAATACCGATGCTCTTGATACATATAGAATTAAGCCTACAATTCCTTAAAATACCCTCTCAGATACTAATCTGCATGGTTCTCATATGGCCTGACCAAGAATATGTCTGGACTTTAAAAGAGACCTCTCTCTCCTCTCTGATTTTGTTTTGGATTTTTTTATTTATAACTCCCTTTATAACTATCATTATAGGTTACCCAATTAATACGAAATTACGATCTCCTATATTGTGTAAAAGGATTATTTTCAATAATACATCATAATTATGACAAACACTTTATTTTGTAAATTATATACGAGAAATTAAACGTTAAATTAAATGTAGCCGCTATTCTGACACATCACTCTCTGATACGCATGCGCTTCATCCACGCATAGTACACAAGCTTTGAAGTGCTGTGGAGCCGGGCTGGCATGTTACAACTGTCTTTATACAGGGTGGCAGGGACATCGACGCGCGAACTGTGACCATGAATTCAGCACATGATTCTAAATAAAGCTAGACATGGCGACTCACTGCCTTAGACCGATTCGGAAAACCTCGCCAATTGTTTAGCACACTCGTCATAAGATAAATGCAGACCATTTTATAATAGTTTGCCTGCTTACTGCACTTTTATTCGATCGTATGTATTGCCAGAATGACTTCGGATCTTTGGCAAACTGACACTGGATTTTATTTTAGTGTAGTTTATGTGCAGTATCTACAGGTTTTTTAATCAGCGCTCTATTCATAGAATATTCTTCTTAATCATTACCTACTAAGTTTCGTTATTTTAAACATCTTGTGAAGTCTAGCTTTAGATTTTAGGTCTTACATTTATGATTTTGCTCGTGTACCATTTCGGGTAGTACGTCTGGATTAACTCGCTGTACTGTTTCACGTGGTACCGAAGTATTTCGTATTTGTACTGTTTATATTTACATTGCTTACCTTGAGGGTAAATGTGGGTAGGTGAGTAGTGTTACGGTGTTTGTAAACATCTGCTTCATTTAAGTTCGTGTTTGTATCTTTGTAATTTTATTAGAAACTAGTTGTGCTTCCTGTTCCTTCATTATAATCTTCAAATATACGTCCTACTCATTTTATAATGAATCTATGTTTATATTTTTTTTAACACTTAAGATATTATTATTATTGACTCGGCATTCACTATAACAAAATGAGGCTAAAAGATAGCTTCATAATTAGTATTTTTTCATTGAAAATATTTAAGGTTGCACAGCACATCATAATTTTATTTGGCAACCGAGATTGACAAATTGGACCTCTTTCTGTGCTTGCCGAAGCATGGAGACGTATTGTCATGTAAAGCACTACCATTCTTAAACTCCTAGCAAAAACACGGCTTTATTTTGCAAATTATATTGATCTACGGCTGTTCTAATTTTAACCACAAGCCCTTCTCTGCCTTTCCCTTGAATATTCTTGCCAAAACAGCACCTTAAGTGGACAACTGCCATAATACCATCTGACTGACTTTCGGCGAAGTTATTACAAGTTTAAATGACCTCTTTAATTTACCCGCGCGTTCCAAACAAACACATCTCGATGAGGGTCCCTTCCAAAACAAGTTTTTCAAACTTTGAACTTTACCTATGACTAAAAAATGACGTTTTGGCACAACATAAATGTAAGTATCGCTGTTTTTGGTTTGCTTTTTTATAATTGCTAAAATCTTTTAGTTATAGGAAAGCGTTAACTAAAGCAAAATCTTACTTTATTCCAATTAACGTCTTTTTTTGACGTTTCTTTTTTTAGGAAACGTGATAACAAGCATAAGATAAAATAACCAGCATTTTCAACTTTTTTTGTTAAAGTTATATACCTACAAGTAGAAAGTGACAGCAAAGTCTTCAAGTTGCTAGTCTTTATAGATATCTTTAGGGTTAAAAAGACACCAGAAAAAGACCTCAGTCTACATCACCCTTAAAATGAAGAACAGAAACACTATACCGCCTGTTACTCTTAACTTTTAAATTGGAAAATTTAAAAGTGTACTAACAGCAACATTAATCCCCTTGCTCCCAAGCGCAACTTTATTTACTCTGCAAATTTCTTTAGCAACGCCCTAAATTTTCCAGGATGGCAAACTATAATCTCTTGGCCAGTTTCCAAGGAGGTGAGACGCTAAAAGTTAAACGAGGGGCTGGAGCCAAGCAATAGTACTGGAGTTGGCTAAGGGGTTTCACCAGGTAGCAATTGCAACACCAATTTGAGGTGGTTTATTAATTTGGCATGTAGACAGAATTAATGGGATAAAAGCTTGGCTGTGGTTGCCAATCCTTAAAAATAATAGGTTGTTTTAATGCTGACGGGATTCTTCACTTAACTTCATACGGATAAAAATGTAATCTTACTTCAGTCAGCGTTTTAGCTGCCAACTAGTTATATCCGTAAAAACAATTTAATAATTCTCAAAGCATAATACTCTGCAACCAAGCATTTACCAAACATTATCCTTTACCCCCTTCATAGAAATAACAGAGGTTCCTAAATTATTCCAAGTCTTCAAGCGAGTCGAGTGGACCGGTGCGAGAAATGACATCCTTAATCCACTCTTGTCCATCCGTGCCCATGTGGCTTGGTCGTTGAAAGGTCCCCTGTGTGGACACTATAAACATGTTAATGCGGTGTCCAATGTTTGTCCCGAGGGCCGCCAACTAATTCCAAACGGGCCTTGCCTTGATTAACATATAATGTCCTCGTGTGGTGTAGACTTGCTGGGTGGGCGTTTTGGAATTGCTGACGTCAGAAGTGTCAGCTGTTGTTGAAAATTTAAATAAGAATATTTACGGGAACGTTGTATAGCTAAGGGTTGGGTTTTGAAGTATTTTATAGCTTAATGTTCGTGTACTTGGATGATATAACTGTGTTGTTTCGAATTGATATTTTTTTCTTTTGTTGGAATGGCAAACGTAATCTCTTCATAGTTCATAAACGTTTATTGATTTCGTGAGTCACAGAATAAATACAAAAATTTATTAAACTAAGATCTGGAAAATTTGGGACTGTCTGCTAGTCGAAGTGAAATAGGTATTTATATTTTCACAGAAGCGAGTCAATATTATTCTTGTTATAACGAACGGAAAATATAAGTTATTGGTACTTCATATTCTGCTTAAATAAACACGGTATATCAATAATATTTTTTAGTAGTAGGTATACTTTTTCACTACCTGCCTACTTGTTTGGGATCAGAAATTAACTAATGTAATGGACGTCGTTATTAATTGGAAACCTTTTGCAAACACAAACAGTACCTTTACTTTTGTTTTTATATTTTCTAGACCAGAAACATTATTAATACTTACTTATTTTTCTAGACTTTTGCTCGGAACAAGTCAGAAGATGGAATCATGTTGACCGCAATCCAATTTCATGTAATACCTATCTATTTTTCCAGACAATGTATCACTCAAATATATTGAATGGAGCCTAAAACCAACGAAGAAAAACAACACAATTTTATCTTTTATTATCGAGAAAACTTCTTCATCAACTATCAATGGTCGTGGTTATTGGTATTGACAGAATCATTTATTTCTACTGGCTGTTGTATTTTAGCTTCGTGCTTTTTTGTTTTTTCAATTACACTTTTCGAAAAAGAATCTTTCCAGAAAATACAATTACTGTCATTTGCATTAAAACAATTCTCTCCTTTGTATCAAAAACCTCATGCTAATACAATCAGTAAACCACTTACCAAGTCTAAGTGTGATAATTACTACAGTATCCCTAGAGGATCGTTCATTGTAGCGGTCTCTGAGAAAGCGTTCCCAGTGCTAAGCATTCACAACTTGATTATCTTCAATTCTAGGGCTACTTCAGTGAACTACTTTCAGAATAACCGTTTCCAAGAGTAATGTAATGTAACGTTAATAGGATTCTTCATAATCTGTATCATTATATTTACTAGCTTAATATCCTAATCGTGTTTGTTATTCGTAAACGCATTCAAAGACGCTGAACGAGACACAATAGAAGTTTTATTATTATAATGTCTCTGGGCGTTTAGTGTCCCTCAAAGTGTTAATTTATTTGCTTTTACAACAAATTCTATACAAACATTTAATCTCTTTCCATCTTGTTTTTTGATTTTTATTAAATATCTGATGCTGAAAGATATTATCTTCATAATGTGATAATATTTATACGCTAACAGACTTAAAATAAAAATGAACATGTATTTAAAAAAAAATAGAGGTGATCATAAAAAATTCGTCCGCATCGCTGTCAACAGAAAAAGTGCGAAAAAGGCTGGTAGCATTGCCACGTTGTATGGCAATGCTCATTCTTGTTTAGAAATAAAAGTATCGATTCTGAATAGTAAGATTTATTTACATAAATTATTGTGTTGACATTGTATTAATTTTATGAACTACAAAAGAAGTCCTATAAATATTGGAGTACTTTTACTTGAATGCAAAATAGAGTATCACAAAGGCGGACAGTGGGACTTTTCCCATTAGGAACTTTTCAGTTCCCAGTAGGCAGTAGCTATGTATCTATATTTGTGCTATTTTAATGGCAATTGGATTACCCACTATCACGTCGAAGCTATAACATAGATAAATAAGCACGTAGGTCCGTATTACATCTCCTTTTCTCTTCGGGGAATACATTTCTAATGTTGCGTTTATCATGAAGACGTTATGTAACAGTTCATCTAAAAACTCTAGAATTAATATAATTTTTCACTACCGTAATTTTCAAAGTCCACACATGACGAACCGTGCATTCTCTTTTTCATTCACCTCTTCATAGGCATGGAATTTAAAATCCATCCCTCGAAAGCTAAGCTTATAACTTGCACCCCACAAAAAAGGAAGGTGACAAGCCCCAATTTTCACGTGTGCCTTTTGTTAAAAACAATGTCCTACTTTATTTGCAGTCGGTTGTTTTAAGTGTGTTATTTGTAATGGGAATGGTGACAAAACCCAAGGTTTTTTGGACCCTGTTTTCGGAACAAAGGTTTCCATTTACATCAAATTGCGTGGTTCAGCAAATTCTTGTTAGTTGCTTTTTGGTGGGGTTTGTGAATAACGTGTCTGGTTTTTATTGTAGGTTTATTTTATCTATTGTGTGAGGGACAGGGTTGTTATAGTGTTAGTTTTGATAAGAACGCTCGATCATATCAAAACGAATGCTAATGATAAAAACTAAAACTAAAGCTTCATGTTTAGAAGTGATGGGATTAAAAAATGCTGTCCGACTGTCACCAGAAATGTACTGTTGTATTTTACAGTATTATGTTCCAAAATGAGAAGAGAGTTATATCCTTGAGAAAAAAAAAATTTTTTCTTCTTTTGCGTATTAAAACCGCGTATTAGGACGAAGCACGAAGGAAATTCATGAACCAAACGCCTCTGAAACCTTAGCTAGAATTATTAATTCACACCAAAATTAAAATTCAGTACCACATTAGAAATTCTGTCCATTAAAATTTCAACAATGTCTCTATTTGAGATAAAACAGTTCTCTAAGAACTTAATGTTCTTTCTTAACACATTTATGGGCCATCAAAATTTCTCGTGTTAGCCAAGATAAATTCTGTTTTTGTAATGCTCTAGTTTTAATGATAATTTCGTAGGGAACAGACTTTTCCCCGTCTAAATAATTTTCAAGTATGAGTAAAACAAAATTCCGATGTTAAAATAATGTCGGCAGCATAATTGAGTTTTCAATTTATGACAGATATAATTATTATAAATCCATTATCTATAATTTTATCGTCATAATTGTAAATAGAAAGAAAGAAAGAAAAATTGTTTATTCTGCACAAAATAAACGCACATTACACAAAACAAATACATAAATCATAAAATATAATATACATTCACCACAAGCCAAAAGCTTCGTATTCAGATTCGAAAAGTAATAAAAAGTTCGACAAATTTTGTCTATTGCTTATGTCAAGGCCAGATACCAAAGACAATTTACAACTTTGTTTGCATTATCAAATGAAAACAACAAACTTTCAAAACATAAACAAACAAAAACAAAAACAAACAAATCGTTAATAACAAGCTATCAATCGCAAAGCGAGCGATCAAGCGTCCGTTGCAATCGTTAATCGCTAAGTAACAACAGCTGCACGGGTCGATCGATCAGATTAAGCTACGCTTGCCGCGGTTGGTCTGTGGATGGGTGACCATCTTTACATACCAAGACCCCTCCGTGCCTCGAAAAGCACGTTAAGCCGTTGTTCCCGGCTGTCATTTGTAGATCTTTGACAGTCGTTACGGGTAGTTAGAAACCCAAAAAAAAGTCTGACAACCAGTCTTACCAAGGGGTATCGTGTTACCTAGTAACTAGGTTGTGGAGGTCAGATAGGCAGTCGCTCCATGTAAAATACTGGTATTCAGCTGCATCCGGTTAGACTGGAAGCTGATCCCAACATAGTTGGGAAAAGGCTAGGCAGATGATGATTGTAAATCGTTAATCATTTTCTGATTTTAAATAATCCTCTTTTCATAATTACTATAATTTTGTTATTCACATGTTCTGTTTGGTATGACACGGTTCTAAATAGGATCAAGATATTTATCAATATATCTGCCTAGCTTTTCCGCAATTATGTTGAGATTGGCTTTCTGTCAACCGGATGCAGCTGAATACCAGTATTTTACATGGAGCGACTGCGTATCTGAACTGACCAACTCAATTACTAGGTAATACGATACCCCTTGGTAAGACTGGTTGTCAGATTTTTGGGCTTCTAACTACCCACAACGACAGAAAAAGATCTACGAATGGAAACTGGGACCAACGGTTTAACTTTACTGCTCGAGGCACGGAGAGGGTTTGATATGTAATGACGTATCGTCACTCATCCAATTACTGACCGCGACAAGTGTAGCTTAATCTCCGATCGACCCGCTGTTATCATCAGGCCACGCCTCTGGTCAAGGTTTTTATATGCCAACTGCATATTTGGTAAGTTAAACTAGCCCAAACAAAATGGCTAAAATATATTCTCGCCTAAACTCATGAATTGACCAATCAATGTTTAAATTAAAAGCTGAATCCACTCGTAATTATCAACAGCAAAAGTTATCAAATTAACCACTTAAAACGTTACAGCTAGAAGCAATCAAATATAAAACTTTTGTAATATTAATATTGATTGATCCGTACTTGGAAATAACGTATTTCGCTCGCAAAGGTCTATTTGCATTATATTAAAGTTGCTGTTGGGTATTGATAATGCGTTGCTATATTTATACACTGTTTTCATTGATAAAGATAGAGTAGATGATGAAGATAATCATTTGGAGAATAATATTAATTATATAAAGTGGTGAAAGTGAAATTAAGCAGCAAACTGTAACAACCGCCTATCTGACCTGCATAACAAAGTTACTGGGTAACACGATACCCCTTGGTAAAACTGGTGGTCAGACTTGCGGTCTTCTGACGACCCGTTACGTCTGTCAAAAATCTACAAATGACAACCGGGACCAACGGTTTAACGTCTTTTCCGAGGCACGGAGTAGTCTCGGTATGTAATGGATGGTCACCCATTCACGGACCGACCTTGGCAGGTGTAGGTTAACCTTCGATCAAACCGCTGTTTTTATTAGCCATGAGCCCCTCTGAGATATTATAAGTTCGAAAATTTAGAAGAAAACTAGTACAAATCTTCAACAAGCTATGGGTACGAAAATAACTCTTGAATTGGTAAAAAGATTAGCGAACCAACAAGGTTGGTATCGGAACTGCCTGACCAAGGTACCCCGTGAACATAACTACAAAAGATTTACATAATTATTATTAGAAACTAGCATAATCAAAGTTGCTCAGAATAAACCGTTTCCTTCACCCGGTGGGTGGTTGAACAAAAACAAAACACAATAACAAACAAGCTCAAATACTCCCATTAATTTAATTCACGGTTCAAAAGGTCAATTGTAACCAGGGGTCCGCTGTACCAGCCCGAAGTTATGGGTTATACCCAGTAAAGACAATACCTGAAAGTACAATACTCCTTAACTTCGTGATGAATATATGGAGAAAAAAACAAAACCGTAACTTCCAATTAGTTTTAAATAAGACTTCTAACGTCTTGAACTCGGTTGAAACATTGTTTCATTTTGTTCCAAGAGAAGCCGAAGATATAGATTGATTTGCATAATACTCAACTTTATACGGAACATTGCTCAGGAATTTTATAGTACCTACTCAATGATGAAGGCTATTCAATGTTTCTGAACTGCGTGAATTTTATCGATTCTGATTGGTGCAAAATTTAGCGGCCATGTTGTTTTGCATAGGCACATCAATTTAAATGAGAGTACAATTTGAAAACAAAAGAAAAAGAAGAGGTATTTTACAATTAAAGTAAACAAAAGAAGTACATGTTAGATTTTGGTAACAACAAACATTTGAGACGAATTTAATCAGAAGAATAATATAGCTAAAACAATAGAAACATTGTCAGACAAAGTGGTAGAAACTAAAACATTCCAGACGATAATTCCAGTGTCTGGAAAGGTTCAGAGACAGAGGGACTACACAATATATGCTTTACAGTTGACAATTCTTAATTTAGATTCAGAATTCGATCAACATTAAGATTTCACGCCGAAGTTGCACGAGCCCTTTTGGTGTGGGCTGGCAAGCGAGAGGGCGTGAACCCAAATCCAAACCACACTATAAACAGCTTTAGTGTATTACGTGGTTTGCGTTGCTTGGTAAAGAGTTCATTGATGTTTACAAAATACCACGGTCATATAAGAGCTATGACAACAAATCAATTTAAAAACAAGATTTGAAATGTATTAACAGACAAGTGCTATTAATTATTATATTAATAGCACTTGTCTATAGTAACTGTTACACTTAACTATAGTAATATTAATAACTTTTCAACAAATACCTTTTGACATGCTTGAACTTTATATTATTATTTCTGTAGTATTATTACTCTCATAAAATTTATTAATGAATGTTGGTGAACCAGTATTTAGTCTTTGGTTTATTGTATTAATTATTTGTTTGTTATATAAAAATATTGTAGGTACTCCTCGTCAGGCAAAACAAGTACGGACTTTTTACCTATTTAAGATGTTACATGCTCGATTCGTATGTAAACGCATGTTTTGACAAATAAATTATCTTTATCTTAAGTGTGCTTGTTAGTTTCCTCACATGATCAGCTGCCATATCAAAAGATTTGTCTATAGGAGATAAATCGCCATCGGACATGTCTGAATCAGGGTATTCGGCCATTGTAAATGCTAACTATAGTAATCATAAATTAGGTATGTGAAAATGAGACATGCCTAGTAATAAAAAAACTTTTTACAAAAAAAAAACAACCGACTTCCAAAAAAAAACACTACAAAGTGAAAAATAACTTTAATTTCGGAAGTCGGTGTCTTGGGTTTTGTGTTTTCGTTTTTTGCCACCGACTTCCGAAATTAAAGTTATTTTTCACTTTGTAGTGTTTTTTTTTTGAAGTCGGTTGTTTTTTTTTTGTAAAAAGTTTTTACTTTTCAGTTTTTAGTTGTGGTACCTACCCTACACACATTCGAATACCACTACCTGCTACCAGTGACAGGAACTTATCATATCATCTACATACTAAGTGGGAAAAAAATACGTATTTTGTAGCTAACTCAAAAACTACCCAAGCAAAGTTAATAAAATTTATATGAGACCAATTTGGGAGCATACCCTTTCAAACAAAAAAATAATTTTCAAAATCGGTCCACAAATGACGGAGAAATCGGTGGACATACATAAAAAAAAAAAAAACAAACATACGCGACGAACATATAACCTCCTCCTTTTTGGAAGTCGGTTAAAAAGAAACATCATCGTAATTTTGAATTAAGCTGTGGTAACGTCTCAAGGTGTCTAAGTCGTTTTACAACTTTCTTGGTTGCTGTTATCCAAATTAACTTTTACACCTACAGTTATTATCTTTGAAGAGTATACAGTAAAAGTAAAATGCAACAGCTCGTACTTACATTTGATACCTTTTGACATCGTTGACCAATAAAAACAGACGATATTGTTTTCCTTCGCTATGAAAACGCAAGCAGCTGTGTTTTTATGGCATGTGGTGTAATAGAGAAAAGAGTAATTTTCATACAAAGACTTGGAACTCGAAAGACAATATTTGTAAGGTGTTATGTGGTTGCAAACTCGTACTATATACGTAGGTTTTTAGTGTCTTCATTTGCTTTTAGTTACCTAGTATGGCTTGTCATCACAGTGTCGCCATTTTTTATGGGCCGTTTTCTGGAATTAAGTGTCTTGATTTTTCGAATGATTTCTTTGCAATACATTGACTTTGAATATTAGGAGGAAATTTAATAGAACAAGACATCTGACAGTTGGTGTAGTGGCTGAACTATAATTGAAGTCTGCACTGCACATATCGCCAGTTCAATCCCCCAGGAAACAATTTATAGGCTCAAAGGTATATATATACCTATAGATTTTCGGATCTTAGGTCCTCGGTGAGATTTTTATTTGTAAAAGCAACAAAAGGCATGTCAACGATTAAAAATATATTTTGTCTGAAAATTATTTTGAACGCACGATTGGATAGCAAAGAAAATTATACTAAAACCCTTCTTCAGTTACTCGTACACTTTATTTTAGGAAAGGTTATGCTTGCTTACTGTGGCTTCCCATTTCGGGGGCCGCATTTGACTGACTTCGTCTATGTACATTCGCTAGATTCCACCCCTGTGGCCTACTCTGAAGCACTTGGATATAACAGCGGTGGAGCAATCTTTTCTAACCGCTTATGATATTACAAGGGATGGAGTTGGACGTTTGGTTTAATGCGTGTCGAAAGTTAGGGAGTGTGTTTTGTCGTTTGTGATTGAAGTTGTAATGGTGTGGTGTGATGAGATTTTTATGTTAGTGTAACATTCGTAATTTAAAAAAAAATGTGTGTTTTTTAATTAAATACTTAATTTGGATAAACTTAGGTAAATAAAGATACTACAACTTATAAAGTAAAATAAATTAGATGTTGCTGCATATCATACAAAAAAATAGTATGACATGTTATAATGTCATTACCTTACTCTAGAAGATAGAATAAATATACATATATACTTATACTTACGCCTTCCCATGGGGGTAGGCAGAAACTACAGAACGCCACCTGCTACGATCCTTACATACTCTTTTTGCCTCGTTTACGTTTATACATTTGGTAATACACGCACGCCGGTTGCGAGTACTACGCACATGGCCTTTATGAAGAACATCATCAATAAGGTCAGTATAATATGTTCTCCTAGGGTGTTCCCTCCCGGCGTTTCTAGTCACATCTGCCTTGTAAATACATTTAACATAACATAACATCACGCCTTGTTTCCCCGAAGGGTTGGGCAGAGGTGTACCTGTAGTAGGTGCACCTCTGGTAAATAAATTTAAGATAGTATAATAATTGTATCATGGTTTATTGTACTTACACCAAAATTTTAACAATGCTTAATTCATATTTTAACCGTGATTTTTTCCTTCACTATACCTAAATCAGTGCTGTGTTAACTTTCAGATGTGTCCTGAACACTTTGTACCTAACGATAAATGTCTTTGTCTTCAAAATTCATAACAGTATTTGGTAGATTTCTGGCAGTAACAAGTCATATATAGAATAATCAAATAGGTATAAATTTTCAAATCAAATAGGTATCTCAAAATTATCGCAATCTAGGTACCACTGAATAAGGCTGTATTTTTTAATTTGCCACATAACTAGATATATAGAATTCTTCAAATACCTTTGCACCAAGTTTTGAATTACCGCTAAATTACTCAAAAACTAGAAAATTGTTCTTTACTGCATTGGATCCACTCTAAAAATAAGTTTTTTTTTTCATATTCGACTTTAACGGGGTGGAAAATGGTTACGAAGGAAACTTTACCTATTTTCAGCGGTGTGCCCCTTTTATGCTATTTTGGGTCAGTGAAATAGTAGGTTATTTAAAGGATTTAATTATTTATTCAAATTGAGCAAGATAAGGAAAAGGTTTTCTTTGTGGTTACTTATTTAAATTATTTTGTCATCTCTGTGTTAGAAACACAGAAATAATTTAAAATAAGTATGTAATTCGTTTGTTTTAATCTTATTTATTATTAAAATGAAAATTGTAGGTCGTAGGTTCGAACCCAGACAGGCGCTTTACTTTGTGTAAATTATTTCATCATCATTGCTCTCAAAACGGTGAAGGAAAACATCGTGAGGAAACCGGCATGTCCTAGAACCGAAAATTCGAAGACATGTGACATCTACCAACCCGCACTGGGCCCACGTGGTGGATTACGGCCCACTCCCTCTCACCGAGACGAGGCTTGTGTCCCAGCAGTGGAAACATTTATAGGCTGATGATGATTTGTAACCATTCTACACCCAAATATATGTAGAAAATATAGCGTCTGAAGAGATTTAATCGAACAAAGAATAACATGTAATAGAAGTTTGGGCAAAAATTTAAATAATAAAATCCATTACACAACATTACACAACAAGTTATCTCAAATAACAATACAAAAACTCTATTAGACATTACAACAGCATTTCACCAGTTTTTTATACCATTACATAGTTTTTAAGGGCACTTTTTACTCCACTTTGTCGTTAACTGTCAAACTTTTCATATTACGAAGAACGTCCACTTAAACCCAAGTCCGTTTAAGAGGTAGACCTTATAGAAACTTTTTCTTTTGCCATCCTCAAAACAACTGGGACCCTAATCCTTTTCAATATTAAATGTGAATGGGCCTAAATTGCGAAAAGTGTCATTAATTAGCTTTTGAATATAAAACAAAACTTCTTTAGCTTCATGTTCAGGAAGTTTTGTGTGACCGTGTGATACTGGGTCTTGTTATGATAAGTATTGTCCCTTTTTCATTTGCAGGGTGCTAAGTTTGTGCATGAATCTATTATTAGCGGCACTGAATAAAGCATGAATTTTATTTTCAGTCTTAGGTTCGCGCCCGATTGGCACTTTTCATGTTTGGAATTTATTAAGAATGTGTCTAGTCCCATAAAATTGTTCAAGCTCGTGTTAAAAATCGTGACATGCATATTTTACTTGTTTGAAGTAACATAATTATAACCGTTTCGTTGTCAATTACAAGGGTTTTTATTACCACGGCAATCCTCATTGTTCCATTGGTTGGCAGACTCTCTTGTATTGTTCCCTTTCTATCCTGAGGCAGTAATTTCGACCTACAAAAGCATGGCATTTATGAATAATTAGCATTACATTTTTATTATTATTAATAAGTGTTTTTCTTTTTATTGCAGGTAAGAAAGATAAAGTAAACGCTTTCACCAAATAAATCTGGTAACGTTATAAGTATAATTTAATTTAATTTAAAATACAACATTTTAGTTCTAAAACTAAAACCCTTTGGTTTTCTGTTTCCAATTCAAATATTAATTATGAAATAACCTCTAGACTCGTTAAAAGTTTAGTTTGTGAATAGCTAAGAACGTTATTCATCCAATTAAAACTTTAGTTTTGTAACCTAACAGAATATTGATAAGTCAATAGGTATAATTTTAATGTAAAATTCCTTTAATATTCATATTTCACGCAACGACACTGCATAATACCCTAATAGTCTTTCAGACATATTCTGAACAATTTTCTTATCACAAAGTCACACGTAATCAATAAAGCGACCCCATGAATAAGCAAAAACCTAACAAGAGAAAACTTTCACATTTTCGCCAATCATTCTATCTAATGCTTACGACAATGTCAACATGGGATGCCATCAATATTCTGGCCATTTGGGTCGGTTCTTTCGTTGCCTACTGTTAAATTCGAAAATATTATGCGCCCAGACCCTACCAAAGGCTTACACACTCCATTAGGGTTTGATTTATTGGTGCCCACTAAAAGGGTCCCTCAAGGAACTATCCTTATACCCTTACTGTGTATTACTTACATTAGACGTATGGAAATTTTGTCCTGAAATATTATTTGCTTTGATCGTGTTATATGATACGTGGTCATCGATTTCCGTGATATATCAGATTTAGTTTGAGTGCCTGCCTATGGAAGGTTTCTTGGTAAGTATATTAAATATTTTAGTAAAATGCTATGGGGATGATAAATTCTTCTTTGTGTCTGTCATAAGTATTTGATGGCTACTTTCAATTTAATAATAATTGGAAAATTGATTCTGCGGCCCTAAAAACAAATCTCTGTTTTTTTAACTATTTTTAATACAAGATCATATTCAGTCGCCAGTTTAGCTACTCCACATAACTGAAAATTGTTTTAGCAATTTAAGGTTATCCAAAAGTACTAAAGTAAAACTTGTAACTCGTTATTTAAATCAAAGTAAGTTAAAGTAAATTTTAAAAGACTTCATGCACTTCAAAGTAATTGCGCTTCAAAGTAACTATATTAAAGTATCGCTGGAGAAGTTCAAATTAACTATAGCTCAACTTACAGACACAGTGACGTGTAACGAATGAGGAACTTTGTAAACTTTTCGTGCCCGAATAATATCTACTGCCGGATCTCAGTCTCAGGCTTCATCCTGGGCGAGGAGCTTGCGCGAATGCGCGGGCAAGAAGTATCAAATAATTATATGGAACCGCCGTTTGCGTCCATCTATAGTGTAGTGACTATGGCGGGTTCCTAGCACGACGGGACTGATGCCCGTTTTCACAAAAGTCAAACAAAGTTAGGTAATGTCATAAGAGAACAGTTTCCAAAGCAACTACACCTGTTTCACCATTCGATTCTCGGTAAGAAACTCGTAAGCTTTGAAATCTTAATTTTTGACACTTGTCTATGGTTTAAGGCAAGTTTGGTTTCTATCAATATTGTTAGAAATCTGTTGCTAGACAACCTGTTAGAGTTAGCTAAGCATTACGCTTTGACGATTCGCTGTTGTTACTTAAGTAATCACATAGTGGCTGGTGAAATGGTTTTTAATCGTTGAAAATAACTTCTTAATGTTTACGCATTAGTTATGATGTGTCGCATAGTGTTAGTGAAAACGGGCATGAATGAGCTAACTAGCGATCGTCTATTGTTTTACCATGTGGAAACATGGTCTTCCCTCTGCTGCCTGCTACAACTCGCAGTCCTCAGTAACCACCTAATCGCGCCCGCTACCGCCCTAGTCATTGCGCATCCACTCTGGACGAAGCCTCAATGGATACTTTGTGAAGTTAACGTTTTGAAATGCAAGCAACCGTGAGTAAAACTTGAAATGTCGAGCATTTTGTTACTCGTACAAAGATTTGGAACCGTAAATTGCGTCCTCCAGATTTTATACGGTGCATTCATTTCACTGACATGGTAAAGTATCAGAATTAATGTACTGTGAATGTATGTACTGTACTCAGAGTAGTAGTGCTTTTTGTGTAGGAACTCATGCAAGAGATATTCGGAGGTATTATTACAATAACTGGTACAAGAGAAAATTTTAGAATTGGTCTAGAATAGCAACGCACCAACAATACATCTGTTATGCAGATGGTATTATCTATATCCTACACTATTAAATGAGCAATATTTGTATTTAAAATATATGCACATATATTTGTAATCATGTTCTCGAAAATGGTTTTAACGATTTCGATGAAAGTTGCAATATAGGGGTTTACGGTGGTGAAAAAACTATCTAACTATGTCTCATAACTGAGAAAATTCGTTTTCTCCATATTTCACCCGACAGTAGCTCGATCACCCAAAGTTTAGAACAAGATGGCTACCTTAGAATAACGACATGGCAGCATGGAATTAGTATGTTCTATACATGGAATTAGTATGAACTATCCTATACTATTAAATGAATATTCTATATTTTCACCAGAGCAGAGCTCAGTCGCCCAGGTACTAATCTATACCTATACTTTAATAAATTAAAATCGCTTACGACCGCGTTCTTCTTCTTAACTTCGCAACTGATAATGATGCGTTTCGCCATCATTTAGAGAATTTATTCCGGAAGGTCTATATCTAATAATACATTAATATGAAACAACACAATATCATAAAAATCGTGCGAAGCAGGGGAGGGTCGCTAGATCCAATAAAAAAATATAAATAATTAAAAGTACTAGTACTGTTTTCATTTTGTAAAAGAATGATTAATGCCTGAAGCTGACACACATTACATAATGAACCATCTTTTTGCGGATACCTATTACTGAATTTCAGACTGTTCGTGCTAACCTTGCGAATGACTAGTTTATAAGATAGCCACATTACCCCACTATTACCCACACATCAAACATATTCCCCCATACTTTCTTCCCAGAATAATATCATCATCATTTGATGCGGCTACAAATCGCTGTAGTTTCGCAAATTGCTCTTTATCCAAGTTTTTTCAGTTCGCCAACTTTGTTGATGTTGGTTTATAGACAGCTATTTAGTTAAACGTTTTTCTTCTTTTTATGTTGGACGAAGATTGGCTGTCATTGGTTAGGCACATCTGATGTGTGGTGGAGGATGTCTTGATTGTACCTTCGTGTGTTTCTGGGACTTTGAAATGGTTCGTGAAATGTTGGTGAAATGTTCTATTAGTGTAGGTAGTAAGAGTAAAGAAAAAAAATAAAATATCTACAGAGGTATATCTTTCTAAGAAGCAATTTCTCTAAAATGTTAGGGGTGCTACACACACATGTTCGGGTCGGCTCATTCGATTCGACAGTTTTTGTTGCACAAAAAAGTCGAAGCGATTATTACACATAATTATTTGGCTTTCATTCTTCTCGTGCCGATCTTCAACTTAGATCGGCATCTACCCTTTTTTGCCGCCCCGAAAATGTGTGTGTGCATTTACAGTAGCTATCACAACACAATAATGTTAAAATCAATGCGTAAATTGTAAGTTACATTTAAAACGTACAAAAAAGGTTCATTGCCCGTCTCCGTAAATAAATATTTCAAAATGAACGTCATCTTTTGATGAAATATTTCAAATGAAGCTTTTTTTTAAATACATTTAAATGACCAATAAAATAAGAATCACAAATCAAATAATTGAATTTTTTCAATGAATGACCAAATATAAGTTGAAAGCTTTTCAAAATAAATTCTATGCATATCGACGAGACATCTTGCGTTTTCTTTTATGAATGCAATAAAAGAAAAATTTTGAAAAGGCGAGTTAACGAAATTATTCAGCGTATTCACAATTGTCATTGTCCATAAATAATGTTATCTTTTTATATTCATGCACTTTCCTTTGTACAATACATTAATTTTAAGTTATAACTAGCTTGTAATGGTGCATAAGAATCAACTGATGTCGCCATTTAATTGAAACATAGCTCATTTACTTCCCTTATTTTACTTTTAAAACTTTTGCGGTGGCAAGCAGCTGACGCTCTTCGTTTTTCTCACGCTATTCAAATAGTTAAACCACTCGAAAAAACAATTTCACTGCAAGACACAATTGCGCATCTTTTGAATAAACTCTATCTAAAACTCTTAAACAGTCCACGTTATGCAAAGTTGGAACACCATTTAAAACCTTCACGTCCACATTAAACTAAGAAGATAATAAAAAAAGTCTTGCAATTCTTAGAGTAAAGTTAGAGGTACTCGGTAGACACATTGCATTATGCGAACGCTTGTAATACGAGAGAAACTGCATAACCACGCAATAACTTGGGACTTTTAAAAATTATGGCTTATTTAATTTGAATATAGCTGATATATGTTTATTCTGGGAAGTTTCGCCCGTGTGAAATATTTCAACGACGTAAGAGCATACGTTGGAGGAGTTTTTAAAGAAATGTGTGTCAGAATTTCGCTAAAGGAAATTCGGTTGTGCGGGACTATAATGTATGTATATTAAGTAGTGTGTCTTGGAAGAAGGACGAGTATCGACAAATAACGTGTTTTATAAATTTTGTAAATAACATGTTACACACCGTTTTGTTAAGTATCGACATAAAATCATGTTAGATTACTTATATCATCATCATCATGATGATCTGCTTTGCCTTTTCCCAACTATGTTGGTTAGCTTGCTATACAAGCTTCTTTAGTGTCAGCCAAAGCGAAATGACGATAAAATGTCTTAAAAACCATCAAAATATGTAATGAATTTAAATGCTTTAGTTTTTCATCGAGTTTATCTCGGATGACATATTTAATATTCCATCTTTCTCCACACCCATATCAGCGAGGAAGTAAAAATTTTATGATCATATTACGCACCAGTCTCCCCACACTTCATCATACTAACTTCAAGCCTTTACTCAAATAGGTATAGCCTCGTTGTTGCTTTAATACACGTTCATACAAACATGATGAGTTTGCTGAGCAAGTTATGACCTTAGCACGCCATCAAAGTACGGTTTAACGACATATTTATCACAGTTAGCAGCTTACCACTAAAAGCTAACTCTGGGAAAATGGAGTTCCAGTAATGCTTATAACTATCGCTACTAGGACTCTCAATTCGTATTTGTATTGCATGCACAACAGCATGCAATACAAATACGAATTGAAAGTACAAACAGATAGATTTCCAACAAATATTTTGTTTGTAGACCACACAAATATTTGTTTCGAAGAGTATTGATACTTTGATACGACTTCATTTAGGTCTTTATTGTTGAACACAATTTTATGTTTGTCAATCTGTTCAGATGTCATTTTCAGCCTAATCTTCACAACTGCCAACTAGCCTATTTGTATTTTTAGCGTCCTCTAAATAATTTCCATGTTTAAGTTACTTAAAAGGTGCACAATAACTGTGATTATAATGTATCAAGATGTTTATATATTCCGTACGCAAAATACGCGCTCTGACGTGGAGTTGCAGACACCAACCCATATTACTTATTTTTGTATTTATTTCCTTTATTTAATTATTTACATATAAATTATATTTTTAAATATTAGAATAAAAAAAAAAAATATATATAAATATAAAAAATCTTTATTACTAGAAGAATGGGTACAGTAAATCTCCTTTAAATACAAATGTGGTCTTATATAACGTGCACTTAGGTGTCAAAGGAGTGCTTTGGCACTCGTACTAAGATTACCCTGTATCACGAATGCCATCACCTTCCTCCGGACCAACTAGGATAGTTATTTATACTTACAATTAAATTTTGAATAAAAAAAAATAAAAAATTGTATAAAACGTTTAAAAATATAAAAATAGTAGCTCACTGGTATCGGGAACAGGGTCCAAGCTACAGGGTCAGGACTCCAGAGAGAGGAACCTTTTAACAATGCGAGCCGTGTCCAGGAGTACCGCTTTCTGGATCAAGCCCTTAATTGAACTGGCAACGAAAGCCTCCTTAGGTGTTGGTCGAGGCTCTTGGCAATTAAGCCATTGGCTGATACGACTATCGGCACAATGATTGCTGAGTCTACATCCTACATGTCAACAACCTCACGAGCCAAGTCAAGATACTTGATTTGTTTATCTTTCTCGGCTTTTACGAGGTTCCCGTCATGCGGGACCGTTATGTCAATAATCATTGCGCGCCGCTCTCCTCGATCCACCACCACTATATCAGGCTTATTGGCAATAATAGTCCTGTCAGTGATGATGGATCGATCCCAGTACAATGTGATACCTATTTCCATTTTCGAGAACTAGGTCGGGCACATATCTGTAGTACGGCACTTCCGATTGCACAAGCCTGTATTTTAGAGCAAGTTAATGATGGATAATCCTGGCTACAAGGTTGTGTCTGTGCAAGTACTCTTCGCTAGCTAGACGAGAACACCCGGAGATAATATGCCGGATTGATTCTCCCGGGCGGTGGCATGCCCGACAGGTGTCAACCGTGCCGTCCTTCACAATGAATCTCCGATAATAAATTGTTCGTCATCATAACTTCGTCCATAATTGCACAGACAAAACCTTCGGTCTCCCCAAAGAGGTCACCAAAACGCAGCTAGGCTACGGACGCTAGTAAATCTACATCGGGCCCATGCACGGCCCGGAAGTAGCGCCCGAGAAGCTCCTTACTCTGCCATATCTCCCTGCAATCGTTAGTGTCAAGCACTACAGACTTGCGCCAGTTCTCTTTAGCCAAGGAGAGCGGGGTAAGGCCCTTGTCGGTTTCTAGGAAATATTCCCTGAGATTGCATATCTCGCGATTGTGTCTTAGCGTTTAAAAAGCCTCGACCTCCACATTTTCGCAGGATATATAATCTCATTACCGATGACCGTGGGTGATGCATTCGATATGCAGTCAGCAGCGTATGGACCCTCGTATCCAAGGCGTCGAGTTCGGTCCGAGTCCATTTGAGTATGTCGAAAGAGTACATCAAAACCAGCATTACCCAACCGTTGAAGGCGCGCACCTTGTTTCCGCCTGATAGAAGACTATTAAATACTTTCTTCAGGCGGCCAAAGAAGCGCTCCTTCAACAATTGCTTCATGTCAGTAACATTGATGCCCAACGTTTCCGACATACCCAAATATTTATAGGTTTCGGATGCGGAGAGGGCTCTAAGGTTTATGGAATCTGAGAGTTGGGTTCCCACGGATTCCACAATCTCCCCTCGCTTTACATGCATGATCGCACATTTGTCCACACCAAATTCCATCCTGATGGCGCTACTGAAAGTTTCAGTTTCTTTCAGTAGCTTCATCAGTTGCAAATTGTTGGGGGCAAAGAGTTTTAGGTCATCCATGCAAAGGAGGTGAGATTCTGATATAACCTGACCACCTGTCCTCTACCGATAGCCAAGACCTGAATCCTCCAGCAGTGTGCTTAGAGGATTCAGGGCTAAGCAGAACCAGAGTGGACTCAAACTGTCGCCCTGAAATATACCTCGCTCAATCCTTATCGGCTCACTATTCCTCTGCATATTTCGACATCCTGGATATCGAAGGACCGTCCTCCATTGCCCCATACACGACATCAGGAAAGTGCGCAGAGTTGTATCTACTTTATACAACTCCAGAACCCTCATGAGCCATGGATGTGGCACCGAGTCATAGGCCTTCTTATAGTCTATACAGCATGTCGACAGATCCTTTGAGAGGCAGACGTGATGGAGTTGGTGTCTATATGTTTGTTAATTTTATTTTAATTTTATTATATTTGTAATATTTTTGCATTATATAATGTGTAGGTATTTTAATATTTTAATTTAAGACTTCGCAAATATTCAATTTTTCTTCTTGTTCTCACACACTATTGTATTCATTTCTACTTTATTTCTCCTTTAGAAGGTCAGCTGGAAGAAATTTATAAAGAAAAAAGCAGTACATATATTATTCTATACTCAAAAATTTCATGTCGTGTCTCTATGTATTTTACTATGTGTACATATATAATAACATAAATATTATCATCAGGTCTGTACCACCCGATAGAGTACGCATAGGTGTAAAATACTTGCGCACTTCTCCATTAAATAAATCCCATGTAATAGGGGACGAGCATATTGACATAAAATACATAACAATCACGAGAACCGTACAGATAATTCCATACATTTAAACCAATACGATCGGCATCACACTTCGCTATCAAAATTTAAACTGTCCTACATTTTGAGTACTCACAAAATCCAACGACAATGTTTGTTCAAATCGGTTCGCTTTACATTTTATTTTAAGCGTCCGCCATATTTGATTTCCATTTTACTAGTGACGTAGGTACCTTGGTCGGCGTAACAATACGTTTTATTCAAATCAGTTTTGCAGTTTAGTTTCGAAACCGGTGGCTTTAGTTTTAGCATGTTTGTTTTTTTGAATTTATAAAGGCATCAACACTGGTGTTAGGCAAATCCAATGATTCTTCTTTCGATTTATTGCGTGCGAGCATTTAGCTCTATAGTGAGATATAAAAGTTGTGTTATAGGTACAGATAGATTAATAATATTTTAATAGACACCAAAATTGTAACACAGCTATTTACAATATTGCTACTTCTACAGGTACTGTCGACAAAAATAAAGCATGCTCAGTTAAGAAAATATTTCTGCAGCAGCGCAGCTAGTGAAAAACCATACCCCTTTCTGATTTCGCCCAATTAGAGACAATATGTATTTGTTTGAGTGAGTGTCACACTTCTAGACATCATTATATTAATACGAACACGATTAAAATACGCTTCGTGCATCCTATTGGTCAAAACGCATGCATCGGGCGATCGAGTCGTAAGCCGTGCTGTGCGATTATCGCCTTAAACAAGAGCTTGCGGAAAATTGGTCGATTGTACAATGGCCGTCTTATCACTGATAGCGATGTGATCTACCAGGTATCCTTTGGATATACTAAATCAACAAAAAAGAAAATATAAATCCGTACTTAAACTTACTGTCTGAGCTCCAGTCCCTAGAAGTTCTTAGTGTTTTCATAAAACGCTATCAAATAACTTAAATCTTATAAAATCAATAAGGCCGTCTTCTATATTATTATCAAGTTTTACTTAAAGTATTTCTAAAGGTCAGACAGCAAACTTAATTACTTTTCATACAGCTGAATAATGGCACTGGCTATATACGGCTACTATATGAGCCTGTCCTTATCTATTTTAAATTAAAATATTTAAAAAAGACAGAAAAACTATCACTGGATACAAGTCAAGGTACAGTTGGCTGTTTTTGTAACAAAACCAGTAAAAGCCTCATTGAAGCTCTGTACTACGCTAGACCAGAAGGTCAATTCTTGTACTTAAACTTTCAGATTCAAGTCGCAATCTGTCAAAATTATCAAAAATGTTGATAAATTGATTGTATTTTTGACAGATTGTGAATAATATTAGAATGCGGACGTTCTTAAAAATTACGGGAATTGTCCCTCATCTCAAGATCAAAGTGTTACCACCGACGTCTGGTTGACTGTACAAGAAAAAATCACATCCATAAACTATGTCGCCTCACAAGATGATATTAAAATAATATTATTATAACCAGCACATTTACTACCAAGAATATTACAACGTCTTATTACAAGTTGGTATTTACAAGTAATACGTGGTCTAGACATTATTTATTACCAAGCCCATAAGTCTATATATTATGCCGGTCTAACTTGTCTCGGGAAACATGTTTAATGTTTTCGTAAATCAGGGTTTAGGAAAGCAGCCATGAATCTTTGAGCATTCAGGATGACCTACTAATCTTTTAGTGGTCGATGCTTTAGTATTTGTAGCTAAACATATAAATATGTATGTAAGTGTTGTAAGAGGACAAGAATCTGATAATATTAATGGAATGATTCTTCCAACTGTAAAGAAAATATTGGTTGATTATTCAGTAGGCGCAGAGCACAAAAAAAATTGATGGATTGTGTGAAAGATGGCTGGAGAGGGAGTGAATACTGAGAGTATGGAGAGACAGAGAGGTGACGAGGACGACAATGATGGACATAATAGTATGTATTCAAGAAAAAGTCAAGCTGCGGAGATGCTTAATGAAGGGTGGGTGATGAGGTGATGATGATGATAATCAATATACTAACTCTATAGTTGGTTTAACAATAATTATACCAGTAACGGCAAATGAGTAAACATAATAGCACTATATATTATATAAAAACAAATCTAAAGTGGGAACATTTCATGAAATCACTAATCAGTACTTTAGACCGTACCTACTTCTAGGTTCCGACTATTTATAGCTGACACTTATAAAGCCTTTGAGATTTATAAACTTTCCTTTTGATTACGTCGTAGTCGAGTAAATAAAACTTCTATTGAAGATTTAAATCTTCTTCTTCTTCCAATGAATTGAGAGTCGTGATTACGCTATTCAAAACACGGCATTAAATGTTGCGTACTAAGAATGGAAGGTTTATTTTGGGTGATTGCTTTAGCTAAAGAATTTGTACTTACACCGTCTAGGGACACAATAATAAAACTTAATATCCATAAAAACATTGCTCGTATTTCTTGACATTGACGTGTTCGCCGCGTCTCGCCAATTTACTACGTCGTCGCTAGACTGTCAGTTCGAGTTATTAAAATGACTAAAAACTTGTGTGTACCAATTTCAGCCTTAACATGTAAACAATAGAGTTAGAATTTGATTGTATCGTTTCAACGTTTGCTTACAAGGGTACTGATTTGCTACAACACTTTGCAAGTCACTTTACAATTATATTTTTGCGTTCTATGGTAACGCTGTCTACTGTTATAGGCATCATTTCAGCTTTTGCTTATTTGCGAAACTCAATCCAGTTTTTCACGATATATTTCTACAATAAATCAGCAGTATTTTAGATCTGCTTTCTATATCTCTCTGTTAATATGGAGGAGCTTGTGGCTTAATAATATCAACCGCACCGGTCGATCGAATGTTAACACTTTGAAAGACACTATACGCCCATAGGCGTCTTATCAATAAAACTTGTATTGTGTCTCATGTACAGTCCTTCGAAGTGTTAAGCTACACTTTCCGCGGTTAGTTCCTGAATGGGTGAGCATCCATTACGTGTCGAGGCCTTCCGTGCCTCAAAAAGCACGTTAAGCCGTTGGTCCCGGCTGTCATTTATAGATATTTGGCAGTCGTTACAAGTAGTCAGAAGCCCAAAAGTCTGACAACCAGTCTTACCAGTCGTATCGTGATACCCAGTTACTGGATTATGGAGGTCAGATAGGCAGTCGCTTCATGTAAAATACTGGTATTCAGCTGCATCCGGTTAGACTGAAAGGTGACCCTAACATAATTGGGAAGAGGCTAGGCAGATTTTGGATCTGCTATGAAAGTACCAAAATAATCATACTGGCAATTTGTTTTCAAACCTGCAACTCGAATTACTGATTCCTGGGTCACCACAACTTTCTCAACCAAATATTTAACACGAAAATCATAAAGCTTTTAAGGCGCAAATTGAAAAGAAAACGTATCACGAATGTGTGCTTTCTTTATTATAATACCTGGGAATATTTTATATGCTAATACGCGTTTACTAAATAATCTATACTTCTCTAATCTTATATCAAGCCGTCTCGCTTGTGACCTTGTGAAGGTTAGGTGGATGTTCTATAGATATTTTTGGTCTCATGTGATTAGAGCCACGTGTAGGTTCTTATTTCATTCAAATGTATTGTGAAAGAACTTTTGAATGTTTTATCAACCGTAGGAGTTGAATGGAATGCTTCTATTTCTACGTTCGTCCATGTGACTTTTTCTTTTTTTGGGTATTTGCTCTCCATATTTGCTGTGGTCTTTGGCTTATTGGGGTGCCGCATGTACATGGCAATTTCATATGTAGTTGGTCCCAGATCTCGCTTGACCATTACTTTGGGCTACGTACCTACTTTGTCTATTTTCGCCTTCTATCTCAGCCCTGCCATTTTTGTGTATTTGATATTTAAATCTGACGACTCATCTTCGATAACAGGCTCTTAAGTTATCATTCACAAACACTTCGAAACTTTGCGCAATATTTACTTACTTTTGATGCTGTGTATAATAAACATGTCTAAATTATTTAGTTTTGATTAATGTTGAATTATTTTGATTAGTTTCGTGTTCTATAACTAGTTTGGTTTGTAGTATGGTTGTATTAGGAGTTGGGACAGCTGTATTAAATTAGATCAAACCACAGAAATATAAATTATTATGTTGCGGTACTTGTAGCTATATTAGTTAATCTAAGTTATCTTAACTTGCTAATTTACTAACTGCTTACGCCCGCGGCTTCGCCCGCTTGGAGTTCGGACATTATCGTACGGAAACTAACTACTGGGATAAAAAGTATCCTATGTCCTAACCCAAGTCATGGTCTACCTGTAAGTTAAATTTCATCTAAATTTGTTCAGCCGTTAAGACGTGAAAGCGTAACAAACAAACAAACTCACTTTCGCATTTATAATAATATATTATTATTTAAATAGTTAGGATAACCACATTAGGATTCTAAGATGAGTCTGTTTGAAATTCATAAATTTAATTTCTCAGACAGTTTGTTAAACTAGGTAGGTAGATACTTCATTGTAATATAATTTGCAATTATATTGTAAAATGGAGGATCGTTGTTGACAAACGCGTTAAATTCCTTCTTACATTTTGTTGTGTGCGCAGCACTAGCGAATGGTAAATACAACACAATTTCTTATCTCGATATCTTTCTAAACATTGCAATACAATAATTATACGATTGGATTACTTTAGCACACATCTTTGAAATCTTTCTTTCGTTTCGCCGGCAAAATTCACCTTCAAGTTTACCGAAAAATGCAGTCATCCTTTTAGTCACAAATATTTCACTTAAATCTAGATAGTATAGTGCAGGTATCCACTATAGTTTGTTGTCGCTCCACGGTTCAGCATTCACTTCAATTGATCACGAACGCCGCAAGCAAGTTCGCGTGTTATTCGATTTCTCTCTCCAATGCCGAGTGGTTTGTTTCTTAGTTCACAATAAGAAAAAGTGAATTTAATCGTGTTATTCGAAAACTTAGCTTGGTCTTGGAAATAGAGGGAGTAAAGAACTTGTAGTTGTCGGGTAACTGGAAGATTCTTATCAAGAATGAAATTGGGTTAGAAAATAATTTTACGCTAGTTATGTCTTTACTTGGAACTGAATTTCTTTATCACTGATATTTTCATTGTATTGTGAGCGGATTGAACACGAATATTATTATTATTACGTATCTTCCATTCGAAGCTTATCAGATTGTAATTCTTGGTAACACAAAATCAATATTTTGTTTGCATGAATTATTTCATTTATATCTGAATAATTTTGTGGTTTATTCGGTTAAAATGGTGGATAAATGACGTCACAATTACGGGTAAATTCTACTGTTCATGTTTCTAACACAAACCCTTAGTTACGTCCTACGATACCTCAGGGATTCATTCGTTACCTGACCCATAAAACATTATACCTACTTTAGTAGTAGGTACCCCGAAATTTTGAAACGAGAGCTGCTAGATTTACACTTTTGCCTACATTCGGTATTTTCATCCTGATGCTAGCAGAAACTTTATCTCGTCTAGACCAAATATTAGTAATGGATGTATAAAACTTTATGGAAGTTCGTACAAACATGATTAATGATACAAAAATTTCGATGAGACGAAAAACCATGTGGCAGTTTCTTATATCAATAAGAGTCAATTGAAGGTTGTGGATATTGGGTACAAAGTTTGAAGACAAACTTTAGCAATGACCTACTGTGGTTTTTGCCAAAGCAGCGTCTATAAAACATACTTGGTTATCGAAAAAAACAACTTAAAGCGACGTTATCAATGTTTATCTAGGCAAAAACAGTTATGAGGCTAATTGAGCCAGTTCTGAAAAACGAATCACATCAGTTTAATTCATTTATTAATTTTGTGAAAAAAGGGTAAATAGTAAATACAGATATTATAAAGAAATGTTGGTACATACTCCGTCTGCCAGAAACATACAAAATAGTAATCGAACGTCACATTAACAAGATAAAATCTATTCTTAAATAGCAATAAATCTATTTTTAAATCACATTAGATGATGACAACTTTTTTATACATGGACACATGTCATCTCTTGCACATGTCGTCCCATATAAACTCAATAGTATCCACGCCTGATTGAGACGAAGATACAATCAATCAAATATTCGCGAAGCTACGCTATCTCCCAGCTTACCGTAGATATCCAATTATGGAAGCATTGTGCCTGACAAGTCTATTGAAGTTCATCTAGCTGAGGTGCATAATTTAGATAGGTCTCAGACATTGGTGCGTTATTGATGTAGATCGATCGACATAGTTTAAGGGAGGACTCCCATAAACTATGTTCCTGTTCGTAAGTTGAACTTAGGTATCTGCTTTAGCGTTGGTTTGTTGTTGCAGGTAAGTTTCTTTCGATTGGGTTTGTGATAGATCTTCGAAAATCATGATGTAGATATTACGAATACTGATCATAAGTTGTTTTGCATCAATTGATAATATGGCTTGGCTCAGTTCGTTTTTAAAACTAAACACGATATGAGTAAACGAGTTAACTTCTTTTTTTTTCTTGTATTTTGTCACCTTGCGGCTATTTCCTAATATTATATTATTTTATTGTGCTATTGTATGTTGTGTTGTCTTTTGTGTGCATTAAATAAACGATTTATCGATCTCTCAATCTACCTATTTTTTAATTTTTTAAGAATATTTCCACAGACAGGTTACATGACTATTTCTTAGGTACACATACGTACAGTTTTCAATTTGGGACATGAGTAACTGGCAAAGTTGTTGCTATAAGACTGCACCATCGTGAATTTTAATCATTCTGTAAAACAGAAAGTATTCTACCCTCAAAAATTGTAGGTATAACAAAAATATGTTTTCTTTTGACCAACGTTAATCTACGGCGTGTTTGCCAGCTGACATTTATCTTTTTTTACGCCTAGATTTTATGTCGCTGTAAATTCTCCTTTTTTTCGCTTTTTGTTCTCTCAAATTACGCCACTTGTATACATTTGAACAAAAACGTAAAGAGACCCTGTTCCTGACCCTGTTCTTGAAAATGGGGTAGATTTTTTTAGAGCAAATAGATGTGGAAAGTAAAAGCTCTTTTATTTGAATCAACCTCATTTTATAGTGAATTTTTTTATCACATTTTTTTTAGAATGTCTGTCGTTGTGATTTCAGTTTTTACTGTTTTTATTAGTCCTTGGATCCCTCCAAAAGTTTCGGTTTCGTAGAAGAGCGGTGGCTGCTACATAGCGTCTGCAATTTACCGTTGACGTCACTGAAACGTTATTTAGGAAAGTAAGTTGGTGTGTTTTCCTAGAGAGCGTTTTTTAACATAGTAAAGTCAAATCCCGCTGCCGTTATTTTCGTGACAGCCGTCACTGTGGTCGTTTCTTGACGGCAACCGATCTTCTAGAAAATCGTCGCTTTAACAGAGATAATAAATATTATGTGGACTAAAACTTAAAAAGTGGCACTCAGTGCCGATAGAAGTGAAAACTTGAACAATTTAAAAAAATACTTCCAAAGAACATTGATCCGTAACGTAGTATAAATAAAGAGCACAATTGCGTTTACAAAAATGAGGTGTCGGTACCGGTGTTGCGAGTTCAATTATTTTTTCCCATCACAAAAATGCCCAACGCGCCTAAAGAAGTTTTCACTTCAAAAAAAATCTTTAAAAAAGAAAACAATCTATCCAGCGGTGCATAAAAAGTTGATGAAGATGAAAATGTCCTCCGGTATACAGTCAGCTAAAGACTACAATGTAGTTTTCTTTGTTCTTAAAAGCAGAGTTGTTAATAGATTGAGTTACTGCGTTGTTTATGACCAACAATCGTAATTTTCCACTTTGTTCGTTAATGATAATAACTTACATTTTATATGTGCAACAAATATGGTAGCTTTTGTCTCTGGAATTCTAGACTTCACAGACATAGTTGCTCAATGTGTGTTATGAACTACCTAGTAACTATGTGTGGTAATCGATAAGCTCAATTGAAATGAAATGAAATAAAATTGTTTATTCTGTAAATAGGATATCGAAATCACTTTTAAACGTCATATAAAAAAATAAAAAAAATAAGCTAGATGAGTTCGGGGTTTCCTATCTGACTATTCTGAGAGAAAAGCCGAAACAAACTCAGAGGTCGCAGTCTCTTTTAAAGTCCAGACATAATCTTGGTCAGGCCATATGAGAACCATGTAGATAAGTGTCTGAAAAGGTCTTTTGAGGAAAGAACCACACAGATTTGAGTGGACCTGTCCAGTCAGTGCAAGCATTTGTCAGTAATCGTGGAGCTCAACTCAGAACTTAAGGAGCTCAACGCGACGAACAATACTAAAGAAAATATATTTGTTTAGGCCACATAAACTACTCAAACTGCCAGACCATCACTAAAACTAGCAGAGAAATAAAAACAATATCCATATAGTCCTCACATTCACAATAGTTCAAATAATTATAATACTTTACAAAGTAATCATGTCATTTTGACTATAATTTTCAACAATGTCAATGTGTTTATAAAACTGGTATATGTTGATTTTACATAATAATTAAAATGTCTAGTTTTATGGTTTTATCACAAGGCTTAGCAGAGCGAGCAGTTCAATCCCAAGCTTTTTTATCTTCTAAATAATTTGAAATTGTATAGTACCCTTTTTTACAAAGTTTGGTTTTAATACAGATTTTAAATCGCTTAATGGGTAAGTTTCGAATGTCAATGGGGAATTTATTGTAAAAGCGTATACATTGACCCATGAATGAGTTGCCTACTTTGTGGAGACGTGTGCGATGTACAGCAAGGTTGTGTTTATTCCTGGTATTCAAACTATGAATATCGGACATTTTCTTAAAATTTGATATAAAAAATACATACAATAGGTTTTCAAAAATATATTGTGAGGTAAGAATATTTATTTCTTTGAATTTTTCTCTGAAGGAATCTCTTGGACCTAGGTTGTAAATGGCTCGAACAGCCCTTTTCTGTAGAACAAAGATAGTATTAATGTCCGCACAAGTTCCCCAGAGAAGTCAAGAATCCCATATGACATACGAGTAAGACTATGAAAATAACTAAAATAAACAATTCTGGCTGTATCTACGTCAGTTATCTGTCTAATTTTTTTTAACAGCATAGGCGGCCAAACTTAGCCTTCCTGACAATTTTTCTATGTGTGGGCCCCATTGTAATTTACCGTCAATAGTGATTCTAAGAAAAACTGTCGACTCAATAGGGTCCAACTCTATTCCATTAACCTGAACATTGGTAGATAGCTGCCTGACATTTGGCATTGAAAATTTAATGAGTTTAGTATTTTTTTCGTTCAGGAGAAGATTATTTACATTAAACCAATGCACAAATTTAGAGAGTGCATCATTAACTTGTTCAAAGTTGACTAACTGACGTTTGATTTTAAAAATGAGGGAAGTATCATCTGCAACTTAGTTGATTCTGTTACACTATACTATATTATTCCACAATTATATTCGATGTATTATTTTATTACATTTACGATTTTACCTACTACATTATTTCCTTTTTAACCGACTTCCAAAAAGGAGGAGGTTATATGTTCGTAGCGTATGTTAATTTTTTTTTTTTTTTTATGTATGTCCGCCGATTTCTCCATCATTTGTGGACCGATTTAGAAAACTATTTTTTTGTTTGAAAGGGTATTCTCTCAAATTGGTCTCATATCAATTTTATTAACTTTGTAGTATAGAGTAGTTATTGAGTTAGCTACAAAATACGTATTTTTTCCCCACTTAGTATGTAGATGATATGATAAGTTCCTGTCACTGGTAGCAGGTAGTGGTATTCGAATGTGTGTGGGGTAGGAAAACATCACATACATCACAACATCATCAAAACCTTGGTGAACACAACAAAAAATTGAAATTTACATAAAAATGTTTACAAAAACAAAAACAACCGACTTCCAATAATAAACACTTCAAAGTGAAAAATGACATTTTTCACTTTGAAATATATATATTTTTCACTTTGTAGTGTTTTTTTTTGGAAGTCGGTTGTTTTTTGTTGTAATTTTTTTTTATTTATAAATTTAATTCCATTAAATTCACATTCTAAAGCAAAATTAAGCAACCTGAGAGATATATTTCTCGACGGCGTGTGAAGCCAAGTCAGAGGTCCATGGTCGGCTTTAAACTCTGATACCAGGTTAGTCCCTAACCACACGAAAAGAAGAGCAAAAATATCGGAACAACCAAAACCTAAAGTAACAAAGATGATATCTTATTTACTCAACAACATAATACAAAAAATGGCCACAAACATCAAACATCTACCAGAGTATCATATCTCAGAGCTTTTAATCTAAAGAATGGTGGCACTAAACAAACGGAGAATAAATCCAAACTTCCCTTTTGTCCTGTTTATTGTCGTATTATGACAAATAGCGTTACACAGAATGGAAGATTGTGGATTACTCACGAATTGAAGCTATGACGGAAATAACTTTGGAGGAAATTTTATGGAGTCAATGTTAATGCCAGTGCAAAACATAAAATGTTTATTAGTAGCTGTAAGCGTGAATGCAGTATTATGAGATTTTGAGTTTGATTTCTAGGTCAAACGATTTGGAATCCAGTTCTGAGAATATTTTAATTCAAACCCGACTAATGATGTAAACAGTGCTCTTTGAATAACAATTTCCAGGTATGGGAGCATAATTATGTTAATTTCCCGGATTCCAAATCTCCATAGTTAATACATTTTGTACTTATTTAAATCGGTACCTACTTAGTTTTTAAAACTTCTCCGGGTAAAGACATGAGTGATTTAAATACGATAAGCTTATAATATCTGAAGGATTATTGATATGTACCTGCAATGCTCAGAAGTGTTTAAAAAAAGTATTATTTGTAATTATAATAAAACTCATAATTCCACAAAACAGATTTTTTTACACATTCTATCTGGCAAATACTCAATTAATACCGTTCACATAGCGATCGAGGTGACCATTGTTCGGCGCCGCTTTCCTATAAAAAGTATCCCAGGCAAGCCTTCTGTTTCACATAGTATCATTAATACCCGGCTCCACATTTTTCTCATTTAAACCACCTAACGCCATGGAATTATGGGCTCCGTTTTGTTAGACTCACGTGTTGGGTATCATCAGATAGTATAATAATGATGATAGATGTTCTGAATGCACATTTATTTACCCCGATTTAATGTGACATCTGTGTTCATAATTTTTTGGAACATAATAAAACCTATTTACAATTTAATATTTTTTAAATTCAATTTCAGAAATCAAGTTCATTCAAAATTTTCATTGATGATGTTATCATTTGTCTGTGTTGAAACTCGATGTGATTTAGAGAGCAGTTCTACAATTATTTAATTTCATTTTCTCATATCGACGTCCCCGGGGAATAAACCGGTAATCGCAAAAATCAAATTTTACAGGAAAAATTATTTAGTGTTTTTGGGTAATATCTTTTCAACAAAAGGCAATTATGACAACATTGTTATATGACGGAAAAACAAATTTTTACACGAAAAATTTATAGTATTAAGTGTAACTATTACTTATACACAGAATAAGTTATTCACCAAAATACGTATTACCGAAAATGGTTTCATAAAATTTTTAGGGTATGGATATCTTACGATCCTGACATATCAATATTATTCCAGTAATGTTTACTTACCGAATTATTCTTGTAAATTTCTTAAAAATCATAGGCATAATATTGCTTTACTGGATTATTAAACGTGTTTTTATCATTACAGAGAGAGATTGTAATGTTCAGTTACTGACTTATTATGGTAAAATTTTAAATAAACATAAAAGGGTAAAGTAGTGTAACCCGTATTTTATAGAAAATTTTTGGTAGTCATATTATCGTAATCATTGAAACCGATTATGTAAAGTAAATTTGTCGTCGGTATCTTCGAGGGAATAATAAAAGAAAACTCACAAAATTTATTAAAATTAGTATAACGTTTATTGGGAACAAAGTTCTCATAGAGATCATAAATTACAATCAGTAAAAGTATAAAAAGTAGGCAAGTAAAAACATTAATAACTAATCGGTATTATCATTATTATCATTTTCATCATCATTATCATCGCGATCATCACTATTTTCTACAGAAATTAAGGATTCATAAAATGCGTGGTAATACCGTGGAATCACTCCACTATTGCACAAAGACAGTAAATCTGTATGCAACGGCTTGCTTATAGGAAGAGGTTGATGGTAGGCACGTGCCAATACAGTATCTTCTATCAAAGCATCTGTCTTAGGTTTTCGCCCACGTCGTTTGGTTTGAAATGAATTTGAAATATTTAATTCAGAATACGCCTCATCAAAATCATATTTAAAGAAAACCTTGTCCTGTTGGGATGATGATACATGAATTTCCATTACATCAGACCAGCGTATCGTATTCCCATCTATATCGCGACGCCAATTCAAAGGATTTACCAATTTTTTAATGTCTAAAATATCTGTTTGCTCCAATTCTTTCATAGTATATTTTTCTCCCGAGACTTTGGAGTTTAGAATTATATTATATATTTGATCAGGTGTGTAAATAGACTTATTTCTCATGTTCCTTTCAATACAGGCATGCATCGAGTCTCCCTCATTCTGGCTATGGTCAGTCTCAAAAAATCTGTGCGTTATAGACAAATTTAAAGTTTTTGCTGCATACGCATATAAGGCAAAAATGAACCTGTTCTTATTTTGGCCATAACAACCATCCGAATAAAAATATATCTTGCTAACACCTCGCTCCTGTTCACTCTTCAAGAATTGCAACAAACAACTCCCAATTTCTATGCAGCCTCGTTTTGCGATTTGGTAATGCCACACGTAGCAATACCCTTTTTTACGTAGAGCGTCAAAAATAGTAAAATTGTACACAGGGTACTTGTGTTTATAATGGAAAATACCTACAACAGATTGTGGAATACTTAACACTTTTTGCAGGTCGAAGATAGCAATCGTGCTATCGTTTTTGTCAATTGTAATTTTTTCTTCATGTTTAATTTGCCGAATTCTCTCTTTTCTATTTAAATGACGTTTATGGCTTTCTTCTAAAGACTCTTTCTCTGATGGACTGGCTTGCTCATATACAAAACATGTAGAACATTGGTCTTTTTTTGGCTTAAAAAATGAGTAGTTAAATTTTGTGTTAAAAATGGTTTCATATTGACGTTTTGTCGCCATCGTAACTTCAACATAATTTTGCTGCGGAAACCACTCTGTGTACAAACGATACATTTTTGAAATGTTGAGGTCTTGTGACAAATATTCTCGAGTTGAGCTTATATGTACGTATAGTAGGTATAAATTTATGTCCCGGATGATAACTGTAACAATACATTACCGAAAATGTCTACAACAAAATTTACGATAATAAACCTGTAATCGCGTTTACCAGAAATTTTGCTAAAATATTTTACAGTAATATTACTTTACCGAAATGTAGCCACAAAATTTAATTTGTAATAATGTATTTCGTTATTTTTCTAGTAAACAAAAAATGGAAAATTTCCAAAGAACAAAAGTGTTGTAAGGAAAACCGTTGGAAATTACCGTAGAAAAAAATTGAAAAAAAATTCATCGGTGTATCCCGACCCATAGATACCGTAAATCGTATAACAGTAAAAAGTCAGTAATAGTATAATACAGGTTTATTCCTTGGGGGCGTCGATATGTACTTACTTTATGCTTCATTGGAGCATCAGGATAAGTATACCCAAACATTGAAGATCTGAATGAAACGAAAATTTAATTATTTGGTCTGAATTTTCCGTGTGACGACATTAAGCTTTAATCGGATTTTCGTGTTGATTCGAGGATTAATGACGAATGGGAATCTCATTGATTGCCATTTTTCGGTGATGTTCTTCATTTTAAAATCGGATCGTCATGATGTAAAGAGAAAATGTTTTCAATCAGTCAGAAAAACATAAATTTATTTGTCTAAATGATCTAGATAACATAACAACATAACATAACATCACGCCTTGTTTCCCCGAAGGGTTGGGCAGAGGTGTCCCTGTAGCAGGTACACCCACATTTCGCCAGTTATGTTTTAAGTCCCATGTAATAGGGACCAAAAACATGGGGGGTATGATCTATATTTCGTTTGTAATTGACATAATATTGTTATTATCTCATAAATACGGACTCCGTTTGTGAACATAAGTTTGAACGTATTTCTCACAAAACTTGCAATAAAAAAGTGCTTATTAACATTTTTCCTAGGAAAAAAGGTGAACAATACGAAAGAATATCAAAAAGTCACATACATAAGAAACACTTTAAATATCCAACTTTTCGAGAAGCTCAGCAAAAAGCATTTCTATCGCGTCGCATATCTAAGTGTAGGTTTACGAAAGTTACAATGTAATATAATACGAATATGATAAGAAAGTGGGACAAATAAAATTTATAGTCTATTATGATATGGAATATTTCTGGCAACTCCTTGGCATTTCGGCTGTGAAGTATTTGATTTGTGTGCCCTAAATTTTTGTTACAGATCTAAGCATTTCTAAAGTTGCAGGAAAACTTCAGTTTTGTTACTTCTTTACGATCTTGCTGGTCCATTCGGTGTTACGTCACTATAAATTGTCGGTTTACGTTGAGTAAAAGTTTAATTTTAAGTAAAATTTTCAAATCGTCCCTGTTCCTTTTCCTATAATTGTCTTTTCTGTTCAACAGTTTGATTAACTAACGAACTAGAAAATTACATTCATATAAGCCTCTACTAAGCTCTAATATTAGGTACTAAGCGTTCCCTTTTACTGTTAACTAGAAAATGTAACAAACCTCTAAGTCTATACCTTACGCTCCCTTCCTTATAAATGTAAAACCGTCAGAATACATACATATTCAACAAAAATAAATTAATTCTATGTTTGCATAGGCTCTGAGCGGTGTGAAAATTCTTCCCAGACTTAATTTGACATTTCTTCTACAAAGGTCTCGTGCCCTGTCCCTTTGTGCGGTCTAAAGCGTCTCCACTGAGTAAATATTGGAGGTCCAAAGCCGCATATTCAATATACAAATGTAAGGTAATTTGGTCTTCAGGGAATTCCATTTAGGGAGAGTGAAAATTATTTGGTATATGTGTAAATTCATACATAGAAAACGCGGAAAAGTTCTGTCATACCAATGTATGACAGAACTTTTCCGCGTTTTCTATGTATGAATTTTCAATCAGAAACGAATTTGCATTTAAGCTAAGAATCATCTTTTTAATTGATATCAAAATTGGAACAGCGTTCTTGAAACTTAACTGTTAATTCGTTACTTAACTTACATATTCATAAGAACTATTTCTGTCCATCCTATAAAGGTTTTCTGCTAGAAATCGCTGATTGCGATAATCCTTTTCTGTTTCGATTTTATTTGGTGTGAAACTTGGTGCTTTAAAGAGCATTCTATGATGAATCTACCTTATAACAAATTCAACTTAGACCTTATACACTTTCGATGCATAAAAACATCAATAAACATATTTTTCTTATAACGAAGTGAAATCAACATAATATGATTCAAGGGCCTATCCCGCAATGCACTCGAGGGCCTCTTCAAAACATCGAGTTCCAACCGACTTTGTGAATAAACCCACCTAATTTGCTCCCATTTTAGAACCAATATTTCCATCCTCTTCGGGGAGCGATGTATGTTTTTCATCTTATATTTGAAAAATAAAATTACAGTAGGTGTTTAAATAAAATATTTTAAATGCAATTGACAGTTTTAGGGATGCCTTGACCTGTATTATTACTAATATAAATTAATACCAGCCTATTACTGTCCCATTGTAGGGCAAAGGTCTCTTCTCATACAGAGAAGGCACGAGCATTGATCACCACGCTTGCTCAAGACGGGTTGGCGATTTCAGACTTATATTGAGTATACGTTCAGGTTTCCTCAGACGCAGGGAAAACTACAAACTCTTTTTACGTGATAAGTGCAGGCCACACTAGGAACGAAACTAAATGAAGCTAAGTTCGTAGGTATAGCTTTCTTCGCCATTTCTTCGTTTTTGAGGCCATTTGTTTAGTGACGAATGTACCTAAAGCAGTTTCTTCCACTTTGCTGATTGGCTGATTGCTTTATCACGAGATAATTAAACTTATTCTCTTACTCTGCATGACTAGTCGAAAGAAGATTTTACACATGCCTATTTGGGTTAGATTTTTTTTTACCATCTACCAGCCAATCATAAGCTACAGATCCTTTTTTAAGCGAAGAAATGAAATGAACTAATCTAGAAAGAAAATGACGTCAGAATCCCTTTATCCTCAGATCTGCATTGGACATTACATTACTCAAACCCCAACGACTAATCTACAGATTAAAAACCAAACACACAAAAGACGGCAATCCGCATTATCCTTCAGGCTTCCTATCGAGAGGAAATAAGATAGGAAATAAAGAAAAAAGGAAAGAAAGCATAGTTCTTAATACCATTGACATTTCATTCCATCTCACGGAACCACAACAACTAAAACTAATTTATTTCCTCGGAGATAAAGATTCCGCTTGTCTGTTCCGCGAATCGAATCTCGGTCCTCGTGATTGCATCCAGGCACTGAATTGCGATAGAAAACCAAAAGGGGGAATTTAATTTTATCCGTCAGTTGGTGCTTTTTTTAAAGCGGATTAGTCTTGAGGCAGATTGTGGAGGAAGTGCTTGAGAAAAAGTCTTTAAAAAAATATGTTTCTGATAGTTTATTTTGCAAGATATGAGATTTAAGTTTAGTACGAATGAAGTACTCAAGCGTTGTTCGTTCCGAAAATAAATTTTGAAATTTAATCGCTCACCCGTACTACAAGAGCATAGAAAATTTTGCCAGTTATATTTAATTTTAATTCTAGCTTTTGCCCGTGGCTTTGTCCGCGTGGATCTCGAAAAATATCACTACCGGGATTAAAATACCTTAATCCAGGTTATAAATTTGGCACACAGGTATGTGTGCCAAATTTCATCCAAATCCGTTCGGCCGTTTTTGCGCCAATGCGGAACATACATTACATATAGACAAATAGACAAACGGACAAAAGTTCTTCTTCTTTTAGTCATCAGACTCGTTCCCATACCTCGGGGCAATTACTTTTTTTTGCAAAATATTCAATAAGCAGTTTACTATTTTATGATATGTATATGTATGTCACCGTAAGTTTATAATCTATCGGTATTATTTCCGTTAGATTATAAACTGTCGAAACATTGTAAACTGGGTGAAATGGGTTAGGTTAGATTAGAACTGTGACCAATCGCGCGCGAGCCGAGCGAGCGAAGCGAGCGGTGCCACGGTAGCGGCCGGCGAGCGCTACTTCCAAGTTGCTCGCAGCCAGGCCGGCTATTTAATATTAGCGCAAGGTGCGTTACGTCGCAAGCAAGTTTGATACCAGTTCACAATTTGTCAGTTTTTCATGGATACATTATAAACTATCGAAAAATTATGCGTTAAATTGTAAATGATTTGTCACAGTTCACAATTTTTCGACAGTTTATAATCTAACGGAAATAATACCGATAGATTATAAACTAACAAAGTTCATAATATATACGGTGATATATATAAAAGATTAGATGGCTCATGCTTACAAGTGTGATTTTTAGAAAAAATTGTCGTTCAAAATGCTATTAGTTTAACCTTCGTTATGTTCTTTCACAATAAAAACGTACCCTTTTAAATTATTGATATATAGTTCATTTGGCACAAACATGTTGAAATTGTGACGGTCTAATGAGTATAATTTACATTTTCGAGTTTCTAGCCTCAATGAATAATATTACCTGGAGACCGAACGATATTAAAACCTGAAATAAATTACAGAATTGCTCGAATATTTCATCGGAGGACGACTGGGGGTCTAAACACTTAAAGTAATAGCTCCTTTGAAGCTTACCGGCTTAAGCACTGGATTGTCGCTCAAGCGTCCAACATTAGTGAGAAGTCTGGTCGCTTGAACAAGGTACCTACTTAAATTTTCCAATAGTACAAATTTCTCTAAAATTGTTTGGCGTTTTAGAATAGGTATTTTGATTTTTGTTGAGATTTTGTTCGCTGTATAAAAAGTTTCATTGTTAGTAAGATATTCAATAAAAGTGTATATTTGTGTTGTGTGTGTCTTTTTTATGTTGTTAATTTAGTTAGATACTTAGAAGCTGATATATTTAACTCCTAGCCGACACGAATTTCTATAGATATGTAGCGCTTACAAAACAAAACAAACTTTCTTCTTAACAATATTAGTATAACTAAAGTCACAGACAAAAAAAAGTAGGTACAGTTGTTGACAAAATAAATAACAACACAGTTTGCCAATACAATAGTTGTAGCAGTCATATTCTGCCTGAATACCTGTTCTGTCAAGACTGTTTTTGACATCGCTCGTTTGAGGAAATCTTATGAACAAAAGTTAATTGTAAAATGAGGAAAATAAATTGGAAAGCAAATTGACTACCGACATATATTATTATTGTTTGTGTATTCAAATCACAACTGTCATTGCTTGTCAGTTGCATGAAATGGCTATAACACAGCAAATTAGAGTAGGGTATCAATTTGCTTAAAAAATAATTTTCCTGACGTTACAATGAAAAATGCCTTTCTTGGTAGCAAACCAAATTATTTTAATATGTGTACAAACATTCGATTTTAAATTAATGTTACATTTTTTCCTTGTAAACGGGAGTTGGGTAAATAAAGAGTATATATTGCATTGCACAACTTGTCTGGGCGAAACGTGCTGCCAAATTTTGCGGGCGTATATCACAGAGTTGACGTAGAGGCTCATACAGAAGTGATATTCGTATATTCTCTGTTCTGTGTCTGAAATAATGCTTCACTACATGAGTGCTGAATCATTATTTTCAATAAGCTGGGTATTACTCTCATGATACATAAATAATACTAATATTTCTCAAATTGACCTTTGAAAAGTAACACGGAAATAGACGTAAAGGCCACAGTCGTCAACACGTGTCTTCTTCTCATAACTATTACACGCGACTGTGCAATAAGGGCCACATAAAAACTTTTTACAAAAAAAAAAACAACCGGAATTTCGGAAGTCGGTGACAAAGAACGAAAATTCAAAACCAAAGACACCGACTTCCGAAATTAAAGTTATTCTTCACTTTGTAGTGTATTTTTTTGAAGTCGGTTGTTTTTTTTTTTTGTAAAAAGTTTTTATTTTTCACTTTTTAGTTGTGGTACCTGCCCCACACAAATTCGAATACCACTACCTGCTATGTAAATAACAGTGACAAGAAGTTATCATATCATCTACATACCAAGTGGGGAAAAAAATACGTATAATTGAAGCTAACTCAAAAGGTACCCAAGCAAAGTTAAAAAAAATTATATGGGACCACCTCTGAAGTATGATCTACCAAACAAAAAAAGAATCATCAAAATCTATTCATAATTGGCGGAGACAAACATACAAAAAAAAAAAAAACATACAGACGAATTGAGAACCTCCTCCTTTTGGAAGTCGGTTAAAAATGAAATGTCTTGGTGTAGTTGAAGCTAAAAGCATTGATATAAATTGTATTTCACATTTGAAAGTCCTTCTTTTATTGTTTATTGTGCAACCATACCATTTTAATTCTGTACCTTCAGTGAAAAGTGATGTAACTGGAAAATCATGATTTTGAGAAAATTTATGTTAAAGTTTAAAAAAAAATTTACTCTTTGTCTACTTCACTAAAATGAGTACTGATTACTGACATTGGTAAACAATATCTTAGAGCACGATTTAGTGTAAGAAGAAACAGTTGAAATATTTGTTCAGTTTACATTGATATTATTTAAAATGTATTTTATTACACATTAATAAATGTAAAAAATGCTTAGTTAGAGCACTTTACACCAAAATAAGCTTGCTCAATTTTAAAGTTAGAGGGGTACCAATTAGATAAAAAAATTGCATTTTTTTTACTGTTAAACTTAATTAAAATTGATATAGGTCAAGATATATCACTTTTCACTGAAGGTACAAAATTATTTGGTTAAACACCACTGTATAAATCTTTCATTATTTTTTAAAATAAATTGTATTATATCGATTTTATAATTAATTGCTACACATATCTATAATTTTTTTATTTAAATATTTACACACACTATAAAACTGATTTACATCCGTAAGACGTACTCGTAACATAAGGTTTAGTTGAAAACCAGCGTCAGGCACTAGTTGTCTGGCATTTATGCCGAACTGGGCCTAATGTGGGTGTACCTGCTACAGGGACACCTCTGCCTAACCCTTCGGGGAAACAAGGCGTGATGTTATATTATGTTATGTGGGCCTATTTGTCGCAGCCGCGAGACAGACAATACTATTTTAAGCTTTCTCTGTTTTTTTTTTGTTTTTGTTTTTGAAAACTGTGTGCCTTATCTGGGTCAAATAAATTTATTTTCTTTTTTTCTTCTTTCTAAAACGACACAATTTATTTTAAAAAAATACAACAGATGTTGATATATTATTTAGTAATCTGTTCCGCTTAACTATTCCTTAAGAGCCATAAGGAATCCTGTAAGAAATCGACACGTGTTTCACCTCTCAACGACGCATCCTCAGGACGACGATTGACTTGTCGCAAACCCGAACACGGCGTGTTGTCACACCGAGCGTTGGACGCAGAGACGCTGGGTGCTCTGCGTCCTGCGCTCGGTGTGGCAACACGCCGTGATACATCAACGTCTATTGTTTTTATAATGGATTTCCGCAAAGTCACGCCTGAACCAAGTAACTATAATTTATTTAATCAGAAAAAAATTCAAAGTTATCTTTAAGACTCTAGTGGTAGCAATTGAAATTATTACAATGACAATAGTATAACAGGGACACCTCTGCCCAACCCTTCGGGGAAACAAGGCGTGATGTTATGTTATATTTGTGTGTTAGTATAAAAATATTCATGTACCTGTACATACATGAATTGATTACGAGGAAATCTTCGTGTTAACATTTTAAAAGTAACCTAACGAAATAATCTTATATAAAATAACAGATTTCAAATACGAAATAAATAATTTATACATATCCGGTAGCATACAGAAAAGTAAATACAACCGAGCCAGCATAAAACCGATAGCTACGATCGCGTAGCGGCATAGCCGTGACGTCATGCTACGACGTAGCTACGGCGTAGCCCAATTTATACGTCACCGGCGAATTGTAGTTTCTACGTTGATAGATTTTGCGATATCGTTATGACTGGAATAGTCGGATTTATAGCAACTACAAGCCTGATATCAGAATATCTAGCTTTGTTTAGGAGAACATTTCATCCTATAAACCTGTCAACAGATAACCACTATATATACCGGCTTTTGTATAACACCTAGGTAATTACCTATTTTTTCATATAGAAATCGGTTGTATTTTATTTACTGTTACAGCAAAGCCTTGATACCTCTCTCTATCAAATTATCTCCTTGTCACCCAAATTCGATTAAAAGTTGTTCAGTATTTACTCAATAAATTATCTCCAAGTTTTTGTCCAACATTTGGGCCAAACATCTTTTATTTTTTTCCCCTTTGTGACGAACTCCTCAATTTCAAACTTCAGTAACTGTACGTTTCAAAGAACTGCAGCTGAGTTAGATTTTGAAGACAGTTCGAGACAAAGGGAACTTCCTAGTCTCTGTTATTTTGGGCTCCTTTCATGAAATGTGAGGCTTCGTACTGTATTTCCTGTGGTACGTTATGAGTTATAATAGTTTGGTGAAAATTTAGGTGCATACAGGAATATTTATATGTAGGTTTTCATCTAACTTTAAATGAAATAAGGATATTTGGTTATGAATCTGCTGCTAGTTATATCATAATTATTATGATGTTATTATGATTATGATCATTTTTGATTTCTCTTCTACTTAGGACTCTGTTAAGCAAAATAGATCCAACCAACATTTTGTTAGTTTTAAGTAAATGCGATTTGAAGTTTAGAAGTGTAAACAAAAATATCAGGTCAAGTTATAATCATCTGGTAGTTTTTGTTAGGGCAATGTCATTAGACCGCCATGCGCCAGGATCTTTTTTGCAAATATAAAACTCGATGTGTAGATTCTCGTCATGTACGTAGCTCAATTTTATAAAAATTGTTGATTGGATCTATTCTGCTTAAAAGGGTCCACTTATTCTCTTCTAGTTCATCTGCTAGTTATATCATAATAATTATGATATTATTATGATTATAGAAGATGTAGTGACAAAAATTGAAAAGGGTATGCTGAGATAGTTTGGGCATGTTGAGAGGATGAATGAAAAGCGACTAACAAAATGTATTTACAAGGCTGATGTGAAGGGAAAGGCCGGGCGGGGACGTCCTAGGAGGACTTATACTGACCTTATTGGTGATGTTCTTCAGAAAGGCCAGGTGCGTAGTACTCGCAACCGGCGTGCGTGTATGACCAGATGTATGAACGTAAACGAGGCAAAAGGAATATGTAAGGATCGTAGCAGGTGGCGTTCTGTAGTTTCTGCCTACCCCCATGGGAAGAAGGCGTGAGTTTATGTATGTATGTATTATGATTATGATAACTTTGAATTTATCTTATTTCAGAGAGTGTCGTATTGCATCACAGGAATATAGTTATTGTATAATCATCATCTGGTGAAGCCACTGTATCTGTAAAAGCAAGGTTAACAGAATATTAGGAGATCATCGCAGCATGTAAAAGTGCAGTAAAAGTGTTTGTACAAACCTACTTCATCATCTGCCAAGCCTTTTCCCAACTATGTTGGGGTCGGCTTCCAGTCTAACCGGATGCAGCTGAATACCAGTATTTTACATGGAGCGACTGCCTATCTGACTTCCACAACCCAGTTACTAGGTTACACGATAACCCTTGGTAAAACTGGTTGTCAGACTTTTTGGGCTTCTAACTACCCGTAACGACTGTCAAAGATCTACAAATGACAGCCGGAACCAACGTGCTTTCCGAGGCACGGAGGGGTCTTAGTATGTAAATATGGTCACCCATCCACTAACCAACCGCGGCAAGCGTAGCTTAACCTGATCGATCGACCCGTACAGCTATTGTTACTTAGCCACAAGCCCCTTGCACAAACCTACTTACAGAAATAAAATCATTTATCATGTCTTATACTTCCATACATCTTTCTTTTCCTATATTAGCCCCATCATTTTAGTAGCCTCCCTCTTTTAGCCATATCCGAACGAAAATGTGAATACAAATATAAAACCATGATTAAAAGAGTAAGCAAGGTGATATAATAACGAGACAGTGAAGGATGTATTGGACATAAGTACCATATTAAGTTTTAATTCTAATCTTTTTATTAATTTAATTAGGTTTACGAAGCCGAGAGGAGCTCGTGGCTAAGTACTACAGCCGCACGGGTTGATCCATCAGCTAAAGCTACGCTTGCCGGGGTTGGTCTGTGTATGGGTGACCAAATACCGAGACTCCTCCGCAGGCAGGCAGGGCATATTGCTCGCATAAAGTATTCCATTAATTCCATTTTGGATGCGGTTACAGTTGCAAATTCTAATCCATGTGACGTTGAAGATATCTCTACCCACATACCTAAACCAAAACAGTACCTCTCATTCATTCATCAAAATATTAGAAGCATTAGACGTAACCTTCCCGCATTCCAGACGTTGCTCAGCAGGAGTAACATAAATTGGAATCTCATTATCTTGACAGAATGTTGGCTGCCATGCACTCAGGTCATTCCTTCTCTTAAGAACTATACGTCACACTCTACTTCCACTAACACAACCCAAAATGAAGGCGTGGTAATTTATCATCATTGTAGCATGAAATTATCTGTTGAAGTACCTTTACTGCTTGATGCAAACTGTCTATTGGTAAAAATAAATATAGACACTATTATAATAGCAATTTATCGTCCCCCTGCCCAGAAAAATATCTCTGGGTTCTTGAACTCTTTGAATGAAATCCTTTTAAAATACTCATCTACAAAAAATATTGTATTGGTAGGTGACATCAATATTGATACTACAGAAAACAATTCTGACTCTCGATCTCATAACTACCTTAATTTGATGGCGTCTCACGGTCTACTACCAGCCCATAACTTCCCACACATGGTCGTACCTGCCTTGACCATGTAATCCTAAAAACCAAAAGGAACGCGCATTGTTTCGTAATGCACTCCTCAGTAACTGACCATGACAGTACCTCCCCTTTTCTGAATTTGTCAACTCGACCTGTGCACCCAAAGAAATTTAAAAAGGTAATTGATTATTGTGGCTTGGATGATGCTTTGAAAGGGTTGGACTTTTCCCCACTGTACGCCATGAGCGACGCCAATTTGGCAGCTACTTATCTGATAAATATTTTAACTAATGTCATTTCTCTTCATACTACGGTTGTCCCTGTCAGTAACCGTCGCCGTATTATTAAGCCTTGGATCACTCCTGGACTTCTTAGATGCTCAATAAATAGAGACAACCTTCACAAAAAGCTCAAAAAGTATCCGAATGATGAGTTATTACAAATCACGTAGAAAAGATACCGCAATTTTTGTAACGATTTATTGAAAAAAATTAGACAGGAATACGAGAAAGAGGAGATTCGTAGCGCGAAGCATAATAGCAAAAAGCTTTGGAAGGTTATTAGAAAAATTACCGACACAGACAAACCTAAGCCGCCCGCCCAGGAACTTATACAAGTTGAAAACCCCCTTAAGTCAGTCAATGAGATAAACTACTTCTTTTCCAGTATTGGTAAATCCCTCGCTGAGAAGATATTAAATCATCACGTACCTACCGCTGCCGGCTTTTCAGTCGCTCATCCACATTCCATGGCTTTTCTTCCCGCAGATGAAAAGGAGGTAGACTCCCTCATTTGTAACCTTAAAAACACCTGCTCTGAAAGTGTTGACCCCATTTCTGCTCGCTTTCTTAAGCATTACAAAAACTTTTTGGTTACTCCACTCACCCACTTATTTAATCTAGCATTTGAGACAGGCACGTTTCCGTTACTTTTAAAAAAATCACTCGTACATCCTGTCCACAAGGCTGGGGACAGAGGCTGTGTCAATAATTATAGGCCGATCTCCATTCTACCTACTCTTTCCAAATTATTAGAACGCCTCATGAACAGCAGACTTACCGAATACCTTGAACGCAATAACCTCATTTCAGAGGGTCAATTTGGATTCAGGGCTGGAAAATCCTGTGCCGACGCTGTACATGAGCTGACAGATCATATTGTTCACGGTCTTGATAGTAAAAAGAAGGTACTTGTCATATTCCTTGACCTGGCCAAAGCGTTTGACACAGTCTCTGTGCCCAACCTACTAAACAAGCTGGAAACCATGGGAATCAGGGGTCTACCATTAAAACTCTTCCGGGATTACTTATCTGATCGGTTCCAGAGGGTTAAAATCGGAAACTATGTTAGTGATGATCTACCTGTCACTTTCGGTGTATCTCAGGGTAGTGTGATCGGGCCCTCCCTCTTCCTTGCCTATATTAATGATCTCTGTAAGCTACAGCTATCCCATGGTAAAATCATATCTTTTGCCGATGATACGGCACTAGTTTTCACAGCAGACTCATGGGGTAATGTCTACAATTACGCACAGAAAGGTTTTGATACGGTCCTAGCCTGGTTAACAAATAATGTCCTTACCCTTAACGTCGACAAGACCAAGTTTATAGCTTTCTCTCTCACTAACAAAGGCAATGAACTGTTATCCCATTTCCACATTAAAGCGCACTCTTGTATTGACCTTAATTCTTACGCCTGCTTTTGTCCCGTTCTCCAAAAGACTACTTCGATTAAGTACCTTGGAATTATAATTGATAACAATTTAAGCTTCCAACCACATATAGACAGCCTCACGTCAAGAATTCGCAAATTAATCTTTCTTTTCAAAAATCTTCGCCACGTAGCTGACGTTGAGGTTATTAGGTGGGTATATTATGCAATGTGTCAGTCTCTTCTGACTTACTGCATAACATCATGGGGTGGTGCTCCCAAATCAAACATTTTAACATTGGAAAGAGCCCAACGGGTGTTACTAAAGGTGGCCTGTTCTCTACCATACTTGTATCCTACAGTAGATCTATACAAACACTTTAGAGTCTTGTCAGTGAGGCAACTTTTTGTTATGTACACTGTTCTAAAGAAGCACTCCTCCATAATATTTGATCCCCTCTCTATCTCAGGAAAACGCAGAAAATACTCAGTTTGCAAAACAGCTAAAGGCCTAAGAACGAGCTTCTCTCAAAGATTTCATACTTTCTTAGGTTCCCATTTATATAATAAAATAAATCGTATTACCACGATCTATCACCTAACAACAAAGGCTTGTAAGAGTGCTCTAGTTGAATGGCTCCTTGGTTTGGATTATTATGCAACTGAGGAATTACTAACTCATCCAAAATAGTCCATCCCTCTAACTTCCCGACACATAATAATAAGTTCAAGCATTTTTATTATTTTTTTGCACTTAATTCTCTTATTTTTTTGTTTTGTCTTATATTGTTTAAAACTCTGAGTCTATATGTTATGTTATGCTATATACCTTCACTTATACTAACTAATTGATTATGTTTACATACCGTGTGGTGGGACCCTGGTGATCTGCGATACAGGTATTCCTAGTGCAGACACCAGTCTCTCACAAACTATTGTCAATGTTTTTCAAGTCTGTCTAAATTATAATATGCCATTGTTTGTGAAGAGAAAATAAATTATTTGAATTTGAATTTGAATTTGAGTATGGCCGATGGAGCCGAAAGGTTCTGGAGTGGCGACCGCGTACCTGAAGACGTAGCGTTGGAAGGCCTCCCACAAGATGGACCGATGACCTTATGAATGCCGCAGGAATCCGCTGGATGCGGAAAGCACAGAATCGGTCGAAGTGGCGGTGCTTGGGGGAGGCCTATGTCCAGCAGTGGACGTCTTTCGGCTGAAATGATGATGATGATACTCTTCTGTGCCTCAGAAAGCACGTTAAGCTGTTGGTCTCGGCTGTCATTCGTGAATCTTTGACAGTTGTTACGGATCGTCAGAAGCCCGAAAGTCTGACAACCAGTCTCACCAAGGGGTATCGTATTACTTAGTTATTGGGTTGTGGAGGTCAGATAGGCAGTCGCTCCATGTAAAATACTGGTATGTAGCTGTATCCGGTTAGACTGGAAGCTGACCCCAATATAGTTGGGAAAAGGCTAGGCAGATTGAATTAGGTTTACCAACAAATGTTTACACTGGATACAGAAACTTAATACATTTAAAACGAGTGCAAGATAAACACCATATATTATTAATTATGCATAATACAATAAAAGTATCGCAGTTCGTGGAGTGTTATTTTAATGCACTCTCTTAATCAGCCATTTGTGACGACACCATTGGCGTCTTGATTGATTGGTTTCCACGTTACGGGTGACCGCGCAACGTTTCACTGTTTGCCGTGAACCCCACAATATGTTTTTGTAGAATACATTTTATTTAAATTTATTTTGTGTTCATGGCTAACAATAATATGGACAAAAATAGACAGAAATGAATAAATAAATTTAATGTGTTTTTTTATGACATCATCATCTGCCTAGCCTTTTCCCAAGTATCTTGGGGTCGGCTTCCAGTCTAACCGGATGCAGCTGAATACTTACCAGTATTTTACATGGAGCGACTGCCTTTCTGACCTCCACAACCTAGTTACTAGGTAACACGATACCCCTTGGTAAGACTAGTTGTCAGACTTTTGGGCTTCTAACTACCCGTAACGACTGTCAAAGATCTTCAAGTGACAGCCGGGACCAACGGCTTATCGTACTTTCCGAGGCACGGAGGGGTCTTGGTATGAATAGATGGTCACCCATCCACGGACAGACCGCGGCAAGCGTAGCTTAACCGGATGGATCGACCTGTGCGGCTGTTATTAAATAACCACAAGGCCCTTAAATACTGTGTACTTATGAAACGTGCTAAATAAACATTTTAAAATTATTATTTTTTCTCTTTTAGAGCGCAACGAAAATTGCATGACATAGAAGTCTATGTGTGAGACACAAATAAAGAACTTGAGTGTTTAAAAGTACCCCTATTGCTCGTATCCTCAGTTAAGCCTAAACTTTAAGATGTTCGTAAAAGTATTTCTATTGCTACATTCCACCTTAAAGTGAAAGAGATAGAAGACAAAAGGTACAAGACTACAAATGGACGTGCGTTCAAGAATTTCGTCGTATCGGACACAAATTAAATCCTAAATAGAGCAACGTTTATAATATAAAAAGCCTCTATTTCTTATATAAAGGAAACTAAATTATCTCCGATTGTGTGTAAATAGAAACAGCTGCTACATTTTCCACCGCTTTGATCCCAGAATCAGCATGGAAAAACCAATTATTCAGTTCTTGGTAGCCATTTAAGCTTGATGCTTCCTTAATTGCGGTTTTGGATTCAATTTCAGGGGTCCGCACATATGCTGCCGGCCTTTTAAATACAAAATAGTCTCATATGTTATATACGGGTGTGATTTTGAAGAAAAATACATGCTCTGGCGGGTCACGTAAAAGCTGTCTAAAATATTTTTAGTCCATACAGAGGGTCCTAGGACGGATTTGGAATTCTAGGATGACATCTGTTGTCGTCAAACCCTTTATTAAGTCCGTCCCTAACATAAGTTTGGGTATTATGACCAAGAAATATTTTGCAAATATTTTCATATTAACTTTCTTGGTATTACAGAGATTCGAATATAAAATACGGGTCTTAATTAAATTTTGCATACGATTAAAGTGGTTGGGATTGGGATTTGGGTCTTTTGAGGAAATTTTCCTGGAATTATTGTGATTTAAGTTAAGTGCTTATAAGTCCTTTAAGAGTGGCCAACCCGTCATACTTTTCATACAAACGCTCGTACGTGATTATGGCGTTGTAACACATCTTTCTTTAATTCTTTTAAACAAATGGGTATCTTGTGCACTATATCTAGGTTTCTATGAAATCAAAAAATAAAAATTTGGCGAAACAAATTCAATATAAGCCTCCAAAAATCTGCTTTTTTGCACAAATTTTACCGCAACTTTGACCGTTCATAATGTACTTATAAATTGTAAAAGTAAAGAAAACATCTTTATAGAAACCTCGCCCATGTAATAGAGATTCTAAATTCCAAAAAAATAATTTACAAACTTGTAAGGCGTATTCAAAAACACGTATTTTCTGAAACCAGTTATTTTTCGTACAATGTTATCGCGTTCTCACTTGCTTGTTAGCGGTTCTCACTTGCGCTGGATGAAACAACAAGCTTTTCGACCATGCTCGCGTTGACGATAGGCGGATCGGGAAGGGCCCCCTTATTAGCTGAAATAACAATAATTATAATTATTTAACAATTAATTTTAAAATGTGATGTAAGAGTAATGTCAATGTTATTTCTGAAGAGTTAAAAGGAAAGTAAGTGAAGAGTTAAGAGGAGTGAAAATAAATAAAAGGTTAAAAGGTGGTGCTTTCTCTGAAACAGCCTTTTTTAATGTATCTAATATTATAACAATAATGCTACTAATTTTAATTGAATTGTCTTATTTAATAATAACCCAAATGTTTGCATGTCACATTATTATGACTAAGTGTTATGGATCTGTATAATTATTTATTTTAACACTAAAATTGTACCAACACTTATGGCAAATAAATAAATAGTTTTATCATTAAAACGCAGTTATCAAAATAACGATTATATTTTAGTGAGCTACAAAAGATAAACAGACAAAATAAAAAATCGCTAATATAAAACTCATTGAATTGGAATTTCTAAAAAGCACGTACAAAAATCTCAAATAGCACCAATCTTGAAATTGTTTCCCTGATCGATTGCCCCAAGTCACCGAAGCACTTCTGGTTTACTTATAGTTCACTTAATGAACTAACTGGAGCCATCCACTGCCCCCCTTGGCTCCCTCCCAACTTCGGACAGTTGGGAAAAAAAGTCGGAGCCGAAGTCGGTCAAAGAGCTATCAAGTTTTGTTCGCCATTTTCTTTTTAAGATTGACGTAATTTTATAATTAGTGATTGTATGACGATAATGAAAGTTGAAATAGAATTTTGTGGCAAAACTTGGACAGCTGGTTTTGGGACGTCGAACTGTTTGAAAACTTAAATGAAATAATTTGAGAGTTAAGTATTTTAATTTTTGTATAAAAAAGTTAAGTTAGTTTTACGAGTCACTTCCTGGTTTAGAATAGAAATTCAAAGAGCACTTGGCAATTCACGCAAGTAAAATTATTAAAAACAATATAAAAGTTTGACTTTTTGAAGTCGTCGAAATATAGCTAAACAGGGCTGAAACTCACTATCAACTGATTTATAATCATGAACCAAACAGTTCTACTCAAAACCCCAAATAGATTCATGATCTTTGATGCCCAAACAACCCCATAACCAAATACCATGTTTACTAAAATACGATGGCCAATCTCAACCATTTACTCTTAAATGCTGCGGCCAATCCAGGCTAATAAGCCATACACATTTGACGCCAATACCAGTACGGTGACCATTAAATTCTCAATTTCAGCGACTCGACCCAAACATTTGGTTGGTTTATGTCCCTCTTTACATAATGACCTCGCTTAACGCCCATTGGAGTCTATTCCTATTGAATAAACTCATTAGGGTCCCCATTCACCCGTGGTACCCCGGACAGGTCCGATTTCAATGGATTTATAAATAGGTACAGGAATCGATCATCAGATTTTTTTTGTGGGGACGGAAACTCTTTGATATTTTTGTAATAAAAATTACACATAGGTATTACATTGTTTTCAGCACTTAATATTATTTAAGCTCTCTTTAACGTAAATCTTTCCTGCTTTGCTAAAATCTTGTCCAAGATTTCCCACAATTATAATAATTATGTCATCGATCCATGTTGCCATCCATCATCCTACGCTCACATTTGAACATCCGCAATATACTCAATACCTACATACAGGGTGGAAAGGACGCGCAAACTGTAACTACGAATTTAGCACATGATTCTGGACCCCTCTTTTTAATAATTGACGAAAAATTTCAACGCAGTGGGGTTCAAAATTATGTACTAGATCCATGGTAACACGTTGCGTGTCGATGTCCCTGCCACCCTGTATACTACTATTTATAATCAATCATATACGTCATAAAATTATAGAAAATTTTGTATTATTTTGAAATATTTATGTTGTATAGCCGTTTCAACAACTTTCAGAGAATTATTGATAGTGAAGTTGTGAATTAAATATACGGACAATTCAAGTTGGTGGTTAATTTGTTCATCAATTAATTAAAATTTCGGTCCAAACCACATCAACTATTGCAAGTTAAACTGTTTGTGGTACCTAGCAAACCTTCGTTTATATAAAAGTACATTTACAGTATTCTGCTTGGTGATATTGTATGACCACCAGAATAACAAACTATAGTTTTAACTCTTGAAATGTCGCGTGATACCCCATAGGTGCATAAGAAAAAGTGCTCCAAATGTCAAATGCACCTATGCGGTGCATAAGGATACTGCTTGCCATTGGACGATAATATTTGACATTTATTTGCACTTGCAACACGATCTGGTTGTATCATTCGACTAATCGATTAATACTTGACCGGTTTTAGTAACAATTTACTGGGAACACCACCAAAATGAACGAAAAAAAAAAAACAAACAAAATGTATCTGTGGTTTCAGTGACGCGACGCCGCCATACTGTCAAAACTCGGTGAAGTGTGTGTGTTGTTTACATTAGTTCGCAATGTTTTTATGAAGAAAACGGCGAGTGATCTTATTAGAATGTTACACAGAATTACTGAGAAATAAGTATAGATTTCATATTGAGTGTTAGTTTATCGAAAAGTGATAAATATTTCCATGAAAAGATAACGAAAGTTTTGTAATGCACAAATTTTGAAGCTGTCGCCGCCGCCGCCGTGTTTAGTAAAGTTTTTATGATAAATATTCTTGTAAACTGTTTGAAATACACATAAGTACCTAGTTTATTTATCTACGAACGTAATTTGGCCTATAGCTACTGATACTATTGCGTATTTTTATCGTATTCGTATTTCCAAAAGTAAAATTCGGCGTAGTTCCCGCGTACCGTGACACGTCAAATTTTTATCGTTGTGTAAACAAAAAGTTTTTATGGTTTAGATAAGGTTTCAAGTGCTATGGGTTTCTGTTATCGTGTTTATGGCGTGGCCTACACATTGTATTGTCGTAATCAAGTGTTTATGTGGTGAATGAGTGTGTGAATTCGATATATTGTGATAAAGTTTCAAGGTTATGTGAGTGAAAATTAACAAAATGAAAAGATATCACATCACTGCAAAATCAGGTGAGTACAAACGTCTGTAAAAAATATTTATTTAGTTAGCTTAACTCATAACGAAGCCAGAAAGGTATAATATGTGCCATGTTAATGACTGTATATTGACGAATTCTTCGTTTTTCCGAAGGCCTACCCACAAATCAAAGCAAATGGCAATTAGGTTGACAAGATGTGTGTTATATATGTAAACCTAGGCTCACAGTCAAGGGGTTAAGTTTCAACACTAAGCGTTACATAGATTTAATATATGTAATCACAACCACGATAAAGCAAAAAATACTGGTACATAACGAATAAGTTATGAAAAAAACACGGATCGCGTGGTATAAAACCAATTTACGAACTAAAAAGATAATAACATGACTCGTATATTCTATTCATGTCATCCTCTAAACAGTATCCTACCTCAACCATACGCATAGGCACACTACTCCACAACACCCAACACATTAAAAAACCGACTCTAAATTCTAAACAACAGAGTCCACAATCTATCACCTGTTATTGTGTCACAGGTCAAGCTTAAAATAGACTTACAGTGTATATTAATAAGGTTTATTTTTGTTCGCAGGCTGCGGTGTATACAGGGTGTTTTGAGCCGTGAAAGTGGGATTATGCATGGACACGTGAACTAGCGATGTCTGCGGCTTTCCTCTTCGCGGCGCTCGGCGCTTTAGCACTCGTCAGCCGCACAGGTGAGAAGGGGCTTTTATTTATGTGAAACCACGAAGCATTAATACGGAGAGTTAAGTCAGTCTGTGCTGTATTATTCGGTTTAGCCATTTTTACTAGGTAGGTAGTTTTTTTTTTTACTTTTAGTTCTTGTCGTTTCAAAACCAAAACAGTAGATCTTGAAGTAACCAGTGGTGGGTTGTTCACAGTCGTTGTTTATTGAAAGAGTTGTGGAGAAAAATGTTAGTTCTAAACACCAATAAAGCATATTGAAGTTGAAAATTACAATATCTGGCCAAAATTTAAATTGAAGAAAACTAATTGATATGTTACCAAAAGCTTTTCTTCTTGCTATTTGCTGAAAAATTGATTGCTTGATCGAAACGAAATAGACTTTAAGGTTTAAAATTGATTATTCTGATATTATTGCAAACTTTTATGATGCTAAAAACCCAACCAATATCCACCATTTTCAAATTAAAGTTTTGAAAAATGTAATAAAACATTCTAAAAAACAGTAATAAAACGGGCCCCGAAATGTGAAAGATAAATATTAGTGAGTACCAAAATAAATAAATTGTTACAAACCTCGCATTCTCGATTACAAATTGAATACAGATGAAACAAAATGAAATATTTTAGTTATTTTATTTTACAGCCATATTTGTTCGTTCTTTTATTTGTTTGGAGGGCGTTTTTTATTCAATATAAGTAGATTCTGCTCCATTCTATTTATTTTATTTACTTAATGGGTGTAAAATAACTGTGGATTATAACATTTTTGCGGGTTTTTGTAGGTACGTATTAAAACCATGCAAAGTACTAGTAAAAATAGTACATTACTGCCGCGGTCTATAATGACTACTTTGCTGGTCGCGCTGATGATGGCCGACAGCGCAGCGTAGCGTAGCTCCAGGCCAACACAGCGCGGTCAGCGTGCAGCACTTGATGGACGAGCTGAGATAAAGGCCGAGGCCGTAGGTCGAGGCCTTTACAGCGAGGACAGCAAGGGCTGCAATGATGGCCAAGCTGGAAGGCCTAGAGCGTAGCTAGGCTAGCTCGAGGCAATCATAGCGTGACCAGCGAAGCAGTCATAGTGGGCCAAGGCTTGTATAGTGCTTTACTCAAAAATGCAAGTACCTAATCTAAATAAAACCAGCAAGTAATTAAAATCGGGTAATTAAAAGCAAGTAATTAAAATTTAATTAAAATCGGAAGAATTTTCGCTTTGAGAGCTCATTTTTAGCAAAAAAGTCACTAAATAAAAATAAAATTTTCGCTGAACCGCGCTTTTGTTACTTCTTTGTTTTTTTTTTTTTTTTTAACAATGGTGTTGGAACCATACAGCCAAATATGGAATAAAATCTTTTTGTACCTATCTCTACAAATACAAACAGCTGTGTTTTAAATAAAATCTTTTTGCATTTGATTTTTTAAAACGTTGAAACGTCAAAATAGCGACCGACAATGTTTTGCCGGCCTGTTAGAGCGACCAGCAAAACTTTGCCGGCCGCTCCTTGAAACAGAACGACAAGGTCGACTTTGCTCAAACAAGGTTGTCAAAATAATGACCACATTACATGCATTTTTGAGTAAAAGTTTCTTAATTAAAACATATCAGATTTAATTACATTTTAATTAAGGGTTATCCTTAATTAAAATGTTACAAGAGAATACAAGAGAGAACAAATTGATTTATTATTTCATTATTTACCAGATTAAAATTTTCATAGCACCTTCGTTTCATTTAATCTACAAGCAGTAACTTAAATCAATGCAAGAACACCATGTATAACACTCTCTAATTCCTTTACCATCCGCTAGCAGCGCCACTGTCTTCATATTTCACTCACACATCACACCCAGTACATTACAAGGAAGCATTTAGTTGATTACGCGAGCGTTTAAAACGCAGCTCACAACGTCCTGTGACGTAATACGCCGTCTAAGCCCACCCGAATTCTTTGTCAGTCGTTAGCGGCATGAAATTGTCGTTTGCTTAAGCTGTTCCCTGCCTGACCTCGTTTAAAGCCTTCAATAAGAGAACCTTTGTTATTGAGACGAAATTCCCGGAAAACTGACATATTTTTTCGTCTCAAAAATCGTTTTCAATCCGAACAAATGATGTTTTATTAAACAAGGACAGTTGTTAATATGAAAAGGGGGATTAGGGAGCGTTTGGAGCTGACGGAGATAAGTGGTGCGCTATCAAACCTGATCGATTGATGGATGAAACTTTTTCTGCCCAAGTGGCTCGATGGATAATGTTTTCGATTTAAGCTAGACTCACGAATTGAAAGCTCTCGGTACGAATAGAAGTTTAATTGTTTTTCAAGTGCTATTGTTTAGCTGCAGTCTCATTAACAAGATTGATATTCAATGAATAAGGTTTTAAAAGCGATTATTAGTGCTTTGTCACAAAGTTACTAATGAAGTCTTCAGATGTGTAACCGTCTTATTACAAAAACCGACCAAGTGCTGTCGGACCACGCACAATGAAGGGTTGCGTAGATGGGATGAATTTATCCCAAGAACAAACTTAACATTGTGTTGAAAAACATGGCTGTTAATTCCAACTGCAAATGTAAGTTGGTCAATTATCACTCGTTAACTTGTAAAGCACACTTAGCTGTGATAGCTTTCCAAACAACAATTTAGCTCGCAGCGGGGGACACACTTGACTCTAGCAAAAATTAGCACTTTAAATCTTAATATTTCGCAAACGGATCCCTGAATCGAAACATGGTTTTCACAAATCCAAATATTTTTGAACGATCTTTCCAACGACACCGCCCAACATGGGATAGATGAGAAAAAAAACATCACACTACGTGAAGGGTACCCTACACGTTAATATTTTTCATGGTTTTATTTTACCCATGACAAATTACAGCTTCGTAGACCGCGGACAGACAGACTGACAGACGGACATGGCGAAACTATATGGGTTCCTTGTTGACTACGGAACCCCAAAAAATTGTTAATCTTCAGACCCAGGTAGCTATTTTTGAATTTCAAACTTTATTCCAACTACACTAAAGATCATACAAAACTGTATTTCAATCACAGTTACGTTCTTATTACAAAAACTTAAACCACGTCAAAAGTAAAAACTATTTTTGTAAAAAAGCCGCGCCATGTTTTCAACCCACAACTAACTAACAACAAACTTCGGAAATTCAGCACTTTTCTAAATTCCGCCCGTAAAGAGAAAACGAGGTCGACAAAAACACCTAATACTATAAATAAATATACTTACCGTACATAGAACTGTACGTTGGAAAAGGGTCTCTACGCCGTTTCCGGGGGAGAGTGGGCATTTAGGGCGCTCACTTGAGGAGAAAGGGAGCGATTAGCCTAAGGGCTTAGGTAACGACACCTACATCCTATACTTAGGGGTTTGATTCACTATTGAAAGCAGCGAAAATGTGAACACAAATAACGATGTGGTTGTATAGAAATCGTTATTGAATCATTTTTATTAGGTAGTGCCTCCGCTGCCGGCGCCGGTTGCTGAATTGCCTGCCGGCGCTGGCTTTGAAAAAAAAACCGAAAACGGGATTGAAAATTTGGCATATTGGAGTAGATAGGCGGGGTAGGCATAATTAAAAAAACATGTAATAAAGCATAATTTTTTTCCTTATTCCAGTAATCAAAGCTTAAGTACCCGAAACCGAACTAGTTAGATTAGGTTAAATATTTTCACTCGCAAAAGTTTAGGTTAGGTTGGAACTGTGACTCCCTACGGAAAAACAACTAGAATTTATAGGTAAAAATACTTTAGTTAGGGTTGGTTAGTTGGAGAACTGAACGCCGCGCCACCGGTGTCCATTATAAGAGCGGTGCCGGCCATAGAATATGTAATGTGCCAGCAGCCGATATTTTTAATCTCGGCTGCCGGCAGTAATGTCATGCCGGTTCCCGATGGCGTTATTTTTGGGAGCCGGTGCCGGCAGCAGAGGCACTCCCTATTTATTATCATTCTCCTGCCCTATACCATTTTAGTTTGGAGTCAGCAACCTGTCTTTTTCTTCCATATTTCTTTATTAGTTGTCATCTCGGCAGTCACCCTCTTTTGAAACATATCATCTTTCCCACAGAGAAATAGTTATTGCATGATAACCGAATCCGGTTTGCCGACCACTGACCTAACCTAATAGAGTTTAGAATTCCCAAATTATAATAAACAATGTTTATTCAGGAATTAAAAATAACCAGTGCGCAAACTTAAACTTAAACACGCAAACTTTACTCATCATTATAAACAAGTTTTACTATGGGCCCAAACCTGAAATCGCGAAAAAAAAATCAGCTGTTCCCTACATTTTGCCGAGTTATGCGAACATTAATGTAGGGAACAGTTGATTTCTCTTTAGCGATTTGAGGTCCCTTAATAAAAGTTGTTCATAATGATATGTAAAGTCAAGTGTTTAAGTTTGCGCACTGGTTAAAATTTTACCCTGTATTTATGGCTCATGATTAATAGACAAATAAATATTTATATGCCTTAAAAATTTATTCAACTCCAAATTATGCCAAAAAAAATTGGACCAAATGACAGTTATGCTAACTTTACATTACCTACGCCAAAGTATTATTATGCCACAGTATGATTATGCTAATAAAAGTTATGCGAAAACGTTATGCCAAACAATATTACCTATGCCTTAAAATTTTATGCCAAGAGGGGGATTCCCGTTTATTTTAGCAACATCTCCCATTTCCATTTTGTCTTGACGTGTCATAATAAAGGTACCTAACTACCCACCATATTTCAATCCAATTAAAAATCTTAACATTACGAAAGAACTGTAGATGTCAAACAAAAAAAACCCGGACGAAATCACAAGACGAGCAGATGGGAGGATAACGCAACATTATTCGAAAAACCAAATTACGTTTTGTCATGATCCATTTTAATCAAGCCCCGTCCCCATTAACGGACATTACAGAAGATTTCTCTTTATATTTGATGAAAAAAATAAAAAAGATGGCGGGCAAACTTAGGCTAAATGTCCTAGAGACAATTGTGTGAGATTTGGTGACGGTTCGATTCGTTCGGATAGCCGGATCAAGGCGTCGGATATAACCTTGTCAGATGGGAAAGTTAATTAAGGGAATTGTTATGAAGGTGCAATAAGCAATGGTATAATGTTGGGGCTACTAATTGGAAGCGAGACCTTTGGGAAGTGACCATGCTTTGGAATTGTATCGGTCAACATTTTGGCCAAATATTCCAATTAATTTAGGATTGGTGTAGTATTTTCTTTTTTGGTTTTTTTTTTCTTCTTTTTCCTTGGTATGGCCGGAACGTAGATCTATACGAGACACAATGGTTTTTTAATTGTGTCTGTAATCACGGCATTCGAGAGGTTAATGCCCATCATCTTATTATTCACTCACTTTTTTTGCCATATGCGTGAAAATGTTGCAATTTAAAAGTAATTATGAAGTTCTGTTGATATTTTACCAATGTTGGTATGGGTACGAGTTTGTTCGGTGCAAAAGACTGAGAAGAAATTAACTTAGCCATGTAGCCTAAGATACAGTGTCACAACACAACTACTTCCTCTACTACTAAGTGTAAAATATATCTTCCAAAAATATCAACTGCAACCAGCTTGGAAACTTACCCAGAAAATTAGTTCCATAACTCAAAACAAACAATAGTTGTCTTTGCCAGCCATAATGTCATAATGTTACGAAGACAAAACTGTTCGCCAGATAGCAGCACTGTCTTCGATATTAAACTTTGTACACGATATTTATCGCGACGCTCCGACAATGTTGGTTCCCATTGTATTTTTAGTATGTTGCGCTGACATTCTATAGTAAATTCTTGCTTTATTTACTTAATACAATTTCAAAACGTTAATGGAGAATAGAACGTTTATTTTTAATATTTTTTGTTGTTGTTTTTTTATATTTAATAACAGGTATTTTTATCCTATACTTTTAAAAGAGCAATATTTTTACGGAGGCGAAAAATCGATCTAGCAAGGTCTCATATCTGGGAAAATTAGTTTTCTCCGTATTTTCACCCAAGCTGAGCTCGGTCGCCCAACGTTTAGAACAATATGGCTACCTTAGAATAATGACATGGCAGTATGGAATAAGTAAGTACCTACTATCATGGCAGCATGGAATTAGTATCTACTATACATAGAATTAGTACTAACTATCCTATACTATTAAATGAGCATTGTCTATTTTCACCAGAGCAGAGCTCGGTCATCCAGGTACTATTTTATTAAAGCTTTATAGAGCCATAGGATCATTGAATATTGTAAACTGTGGTAATTAATATTTTGGTATGTGGCCATTATTATGACCACGCTTGGTGAACAGTAAAGTCATTGCATTAAGAGTACCTATATATAGACGCAAATGAAAATTATACTGATAGGTACCTTATACTTGGTTGCCGTAATGGCTTAGTCACCTATCTTCCGCCCACAGATTATTGGCTAAATGATGCAGGGAAACAGATGAAACTCAGTAAATATGGTATTAGGATACGAATATCTATTATGTACACAATGAGTAACCATAAATGTCGGTAAGTAGATGCATAAAGTTTGAAAGATATTATCATTATATTCCTACAAGTGCGTTAAAAAAAAAGGTTCTTGAAATTGAGTTAGGAAAACGGGGATTGAAGTGTGTGTAAACGAAATCGAGGACAATAAGCTAGCTATCGCCATTTTTTTTCAACTATGGAATCTCGCAGTTGACCACTAAGGTCATGGCTGCTTAACCGGGCTTTTCTGTGGCCGCCTTAAGCTTCTATATTCAAAACCTCCAGCCAGGGGCAAAAACTATGCTAATTAAAACTAGACGAGCGCTCGCTAAGGGTCACCCCCTGTGGGGTACGAACCTCGGCTTAGGGCGTCGCTGGGATGAAGACAGCAAGATGGGACAGGCTGGATCAAATTTAGATCATCATGATTGTTAGTCTGGGAATTTAAAGCTACAGGCTCAGATGCAACGCGTACTGGCACCTTGTTGTCGAGCAAGGGTCAGGGGGGAGTATCATTTACTCGGGGTCGCGGTGTAACGGCTAGGGCTGCACAGGGTAGGCTGTGCAGGCCGTTAACGGATAGGTAGATTTAGGTAGAAAATAAAATAGCTAGATATATTAATAGATATAATTTATAAACAGTAGTAGTAGTACACGGCTAGGTCGCGGGTCAGATCCTGTCACTGAGTCTGAGCACTCGCACACTTAGGATAGAAGGGAAGGGTACCGTCCTTGGTAGCACATGGTAGTCGTAGTGAACGCCTGTCAGCACAGGCGCGCGGCGGTAGACCGCAGGTAGGCAGGCATTGGCCACAGGCGGAGATCGCCTTTCAGCACAGGCGTGCGGCGGTAGGCCGCAGGTAGGCAGGCCTTTGCCACACGTCGAGATCGCCTTTCAGCAAAGGCGTGCGGCGGTAGGCCGCAGGTAGGCAGGCCTTTGCCACACGTGGAGATCACCTGTCAGCACAGGCGCGCGGCGGTAGACCGCAGGTAGGCAGGCATTGGCCACAGGCGGAGATCGCCTTTCAGCACAGGCGTGCGGCGGTAGGCCGCAGGTAGGCAGGCCTTTGCCACACGTCGAGATCGCCTTTCAGCAAAGGCGTGCGGCGGTAGGCCGCAGGTAGGCAGGCCTTTGCCACACGTGGAGATCACCTGTCAGCACAGGCGCGCGGCGGTAGGCCGCAGGTAGGCAGGCATGCGGCGGTGTGCAGCCTGAGCCCGTACAGGGAGCCCTGAAAGGCGCGGTAGGAAGCGCATGTCAGATGCGTGCGAGCAGTAGCAGGCCGCATGCGATGTGTCAGCTTCTTCCCCCTTTTAGTGACCAAGGTACGGTACGGGGAAAGCAGAATAGGTAGTAGCTAACACATCGCAGCAGCTTACAGGCAGAGAGAAAGAGCAGAGCTAGCGTGGCACAATGACAGATGCAAAGTGAGGTTAAGCATGGTGAACACGCGAGCATAGAATACAAGGTCAACAGATAGCAGATGGCTTGATTAATAGCTTATATTATAATAATAGTAATGTGGAACTCACCCTAGGTCGGGGCACACAGTCCTGAGGGACACTTCCTTCAGGAAGGCAAGCGGCAGTCGAAATGACAGAGTGTCCTTAGAATATTAGTGTTGTGCCACGTTTGTAGTGATGTGGTTAGTTACTAATAGGGAATCACTCGACTAAATGTAGTGAGACCGCTCACAACGCTACAAACAGTACCCCGGCTGCAGAGAGAGGATTTTACCTATATAAAATCCGCTAGAACTACCACTTCCCACTTGCTGTCTAATCTTTAGCACAAGTCTGTATCCAGTCCAATAATAGTTGACTGGAACCATACTCAGCAGCCATGAGTGAACTATATAGATATAGTCATAGGTCACTCAAGATCTACTGACAGCAAGCAAAGAAATACACAAGTGTGAGAGCAAGTGTATCTCAGTCAGTAGTGTTCTATTAGCAGGTAGTACCAGTGTTTAGTAGTATTCCTACATGTGAGTAGACATGAGGTGTAGTAGATATTTAACTGGCTATAGGTAATATAGGTAGATAGATGAGTTCAGTGTGTAGGTGTAGTTGGGTAGGTATGTGTACACAATGTAGTTAGAATGCCAAAGTCATTGTTGAATTTTATTTTAGTATGTACTTTGGGCATTTAGGTAACTGATAGACAACACAAAAGCTAAAGGTAGTTATAGTAGTGACCTGTTCTGAAATAAAAAATAGACATCCCTTGGGATCAACAGCATTCCCTAAAATAGCGCCAGCGCAGCATATGTTAAGGATAGTTAAGATTTAGTATTTATTAAGTTTTAGATAACAGGTAGTTTTATTTTTATGTTATAGTTTTATTTTATTATTAGGTAGATTTAATAGTCATTAGCATTCCCATAATATCATTAGTTAATATCACAGATAATAGATTAGTAGTTATGCTAGCAAGCAACAGATCAGATTATAGTAATTAGTAGATTACTGTTGCAGTTTCAACCCAAGTCCCAAATAGTATAATGCACCCACAAGACTAGAAATTAGGGTCTAGTCCATAGTATATAGGTAGGTATATACAGTAGTGGTAGGATACTGGTTTTTTTTTTTTTTAAACATAATTCCCTAAACTGCATAGGAATACCAACAATTACATAGATAGAGTTTACATAAATAGATAGTGTTGGTTTAGACTTATTTAGGGAGTAACCATTCGCTCCATAGAATATACATAGGTAATAGATAGATAGTTTGGTTTAGGCTTATTTAGGCAGTAACCGTCCGCTGCTTAGAATATACAATATGTAAATAGGTTGATATTTTGGTTTAGGCTTATTTAGGCAGTAACCATCCGCTGCTGCAAAGGCTTATTTATAGAGTTGCACCGCTCTTAGAATAGAATAGATAGATATATATAGAGGTGGTTGCTTAGGTTACCAATGGTGTAGGGCCAATTGATATAGCAAAACCACTGATCAATGGGGTAGACCATCAGATCATTTTAGAAGATAGGTGATAAATGGGGTAGGGCCATCATCAGTTTTAACTATGGCTGTAGGACCAATAGTTATAGGGGGTAGGAGTATAAGATGGATGGGGTAGGGCCATCATCCTATAAAACTGTTTGGATTTACCAAATAGTGGAAGAGTAGATATTATGATAATTGTTGGTTATGTATAGACACAGTAGGCAGTTGTAGTATAGTAGGTAGTTTTAGTATAGTGGGTAGTTATAGTATAGTGTACTGGGTAAGTGCAATTATTTTTAGTTTGTAGGGTAGGACTGGTTTGGTTAGTGTGGGTAGGTTAGGTTAGTTTAGTGGTAGTCAGCTGTTTTTCTGATAACAGGTTTTGATGATAGTTTAATTTAGATTTTTAGAGTGCAAGATATTGTTTATTTAGATTTGGATGTAGGAACATGAATGTGTATATGGATAGGAAATAGTAGTAGGTATAGATAGAAACAGTAGTTGGTAGTTGTTTAGATGTTTTGGCAAAAGTTCAATTTTTTTAGGTTAGGATTAGGTATTTTTTATTATTATATTAATATTGTTGAGCAGAGCCATTAAAGTTGCAATGAGTATTGAATGACAGATATAAATTGATTGTTTGCACGTAATAGAAGCATTGCAATATACAGTATAGTTTGTCAAATAAGTAAGTTAAGTTAACAGTTTAAGTTAATAAGTAGTAGTAGTTGTTATTTATTTTGACAGCAATTCAATTTTAATTTATTTTTATAGTAAGTAGTAGAATAAGGTAGGTAGTGTTATTATAGTAGTAGGTAGATATCAATTTATATAATTGTGATTAGTTAAACAGTAGTTAGCAATGAAGTCGCATGTATTTGGTGATAGTTTGTGTAAGTGATAGCTGTCCTTAGTATTTAATTTTGGCCACAGTAGTTATTATGTAGGTTTTATTAATTGTGAGCCAGTAGATAAGTTATAGATTAAATGGTGTATGTGGGTACATAAAGTTTGAGTTTATTTTTAGCAGCAAAGTTTAAAGTTTGGTTTTATGTTTGTAGTCACAATATTTGTAGAAGTATTCACAGTTTTAGCTTAATTGTGATTTGACAGCTATTAATTGTTAGTGTAGAAGACACAAGTTAATAAATAGAAAATTTGCATTTCACCACTGCCAGCACAGAAATAAAGTTTTTAAATTTAGATTTAGTTATACCAGTAGTGAGTTCCCATTATGTTCACAGATAGTATTAGATACACAGTAAAGGATAACACATGGTCACATTAGGTTAACAATAGTTAGAAATCTTAAGACTATACCGCTACGATGTGTAGCGAGAAGGGTGTGCGAGGGCTCAGTCAGATCAGTGTTAGGTTTGGTAGGGTAGTAAATAGAAAGTTGGGCGCCACTGTAACGGCTAGGGCTGCACAGGGTAGGCTGTGCAGGCCGTTAACGGATAGGTAGATTTAGGTAGAAAATAAAATAGCTAGATATATTAATAGATATAATTTATAAACAGTAGTAGTAGTACACGGCTAGGTCGCGGGTCAGATCCTGTCACTGAGTCTGAGCACTCGCACACTTAGGATAGAAGGGAAGGGTACCGTCCTTGGTAGCACATGGTAGTCGTAGTGAACGCCTGTCAGCACAGGCGCGCGGCGGTAGACCGCAGGTAGGCAGGCATTGGCCACAGGCGGAGATCGCCTTTCAGCACAGGCTTGCGGCGGTAGGCCGCAGGTAGGCAGGCCTTTGCCACACGTCGAGATCGCCTTTCAGCAAAGGCGTGCGGCGGTAGGCCGCAGGTAGGCAGGCCTTTGCCACACGTGGAGATCACCTGTCAGCACAGGCGCGCGGCGGTAGGCCGCAGGTAGGCAGGCATGCGGCGGTGTGCAGCCTGAGCCCGTACAGGGAGCCCTGAAAGGCGCGGTAGGAAGCGCATGTCAGATGCGTGCGAGCAGTAGCAGGCCGCATGCGATGTGTCAGCTTCTTCCCCCTTTTAGTGACCAAGGTACGGTACGGGGAAAGCAGAATAGGTAGTAGCTAACACATCGCAGCAGCTTACAGGCAGAGAGAAAGAGCAGAGCTAGCGTGGCACAATGACAGATGCAAAGTGAGGTTAAGCATGGTGAACACGCGAGCATAGAATACAAGGTCAACAGATAGCAGATGGCTTGATTAATAGCTTATATTATAATAATAGTAATGTGGAACTCACCCTAGGTCGGGGCACACAGTCCTGAGGGACACTTCCTTCAGGAAGGCAAGCGGCAGTCGAAATGACAGAGTGTCCTTAGAATATTAGTGTTGTGCCACGTTTGTAGTGATGTGGTTAGTTACTAATAGGGAATCACTCGACTAAATGTAGTGAGACTGCTCACAACGCTACAGCGGTCGCGGAGGACCTCGGCTGTGAGGTTGGTATGACGGGTGTCGTCTGTATTTGTATACTGTGCTAGTGGCCCTACTGCTCACCTGAAGGAGTGTTATGGGGTCATCTGAGTTGAAAAGGACATGCCTCGGACGGCGGATCTTACTTATATTAGAGGGGACATAGCAATCTCCACATTTTAAAATTGTTTCTAAGAATTTTAATTTAATTTAAAATTCTTAGAAACTAGTAAAAATTCCTCAGTAGTCTCCTCCACTAATAACCCAGCCACTTAATTAACTTCTCATGACCAGTTAGTGAAAGAGGTTGATAAAGTACCACAAAGTACCTACTATCTAGCAACGTCGCTTCATTATAACATCATTTACATACTCAATTCAAATTTTCTCTGTGTAGGGAACTAAGATTTAGAGTTGGGACGTGAGCGAACACAAATAATCAGGTACTTACTTTACCTAGTTCGAAAAAACACACTTTGTATTCCAAAGCTTAGGAGTGATGTGCTTTGAATTCTATTTACATACATATAAAATATAGGCAGAAACTACAGAACGCCACCTGCTACAATCTGCTTACATACTCCTTTTGCCTCGTTTACGTTCATATATCTGGGGACCTACCACCAGCTCAAAAGCAGTATTATTTTAATATTACTTCAGTGGAAAAAAGAGATGGAGCTATACGTCCTGTTGAGCTTCATCTCTTTCCCACACTGAAGTAATATTAAAATAATACTGCTTTATGAGCTGGTGGTAGGCCCTAGGTCATACACGCACGCCGGTTATGAGTACTACGCACCTGACTTTTCTGAAGAACATCACCAATAAGGTCAGTATTATGTCCTCCTAGGGCGTCCTCTCTCGGCGTTTCCACTCAAATGTGCTTTGTAAATACCTTTTGTCAGTCGCCTTTCATTCATCTTCTCAACATGACCAAACCATGAAATACCAATCATTAATTCTATTTAGTCGAAATTACATCTAGAAGTCGACCTATACCATGATTCCATAAAAGTATTAAGAGCCAAAATAGAGCCAAAGTCCCGTAAAACGCAATCTGATAATTTGTTCTGTTAGTATATTTTGGTAACTCTTCACCCTTTTTATAATTTATTTTAGAAACTATGCTTTCCTTTATGATCTTTTTTTTTTTTTTTTTTTTTCTGTAGGGCATCTCACAGCTGGTTTTGAGAAACCTTCGCTGTTTAACCGGTCAATCCTGTGGCTGCCTCAAGCTACTACACTCAAAGCCTCCAACCAGGGCACATATATAAAACTAAGCTAAAAAGCTTAGGATGAACGCGCGCTAAGGGCACCCCCTGCGGGGTTCGAGCCTCGGCTTAGGGCGTTATCCGGGGGGAGAACATCAAAAGATGGGACGGGCTGGATCAAAGGGTTTTGATCATTATTATTATTATACGGGGAATTTAAAGCTTTAAAGCTACGGGCACTGCTGCAACAACTGCTGGCACCTCGTTTTCGAGCAAGGGTCGGGGGGGAGTATCATTTACTCGGGGGCGCGGCGGTCGGGAACGCAAAGGACCTCGGCGGCGAGGTCGGAATGACGGGAGGCGTCTGTGTTTGTACACTGTGCTTGTTTCCCTATTGCTCTCCTGGAGGAGGGTTATGGGGTCATCGGGGTCTACTAGGATATGCCTTGGGCGGCGAACTTTACTTATTCTACTCGGGACATAACTGGCGGCCTCGACAACCAGAGGGTTGCGATGTTTGGCCGCGGACTCAAAGAAACGCTTTGAAAGGCGTTTTAGAAATTGGTGGATTGTGGGAATCTTTAGGTCGAGGTGGAGAGCCTCGTTCCTGACGAACCATGGAGAACCTGTCGCCCTACGAAGGAATCTATTCTGCACGGTTTGCAGCCTATGTATATGACGGGTTATGATCTCATATTTATTTTAATTTATATTGTTTATGTCTTAGTCTTAAGTAAGTTATTGTTCGTCTTGTAATTTTATTTTTCCTTATGTTATTTTTCTAAAGTTTAAGAAGTATTTTGCCATAATTTCGTAATTATTAATTCTAGAGCCTTTATTTTATTAAGTGTTATGCGACCTATTTCTGTGATTGCTGGTTATCCTGTAATTGGCGACTGTATAAGTCCGAGGCTATTGTTAGCTATAGTATTTATGATATATTACATACTGTTGGTGTAGCTTTATTAATAAATAAATAAATAGAAATCGCTTATTTTTAAGACGTGATCGGATGTATATGAGGAAATGAAGTACTCAGATCTTTTGTGTGAATGAAATTGAAAAGGTTTATTTACATCAGCTTAATGAATGAATGGTTTGGTAATATTGGAATTTGCAATTTCCGCCTGTCATGAAGGTTAATTGAACTTTCGAGGCCATTGTTTCATCTATTCATACACTGCCTGGTAAATTGTATTATACTGGTTAGGCATTTCATAGGCAATCGTCTGTATAGGACTATAAAATAGCTAACTGAAATGAAATATTTTTGGGGACCTCAAAATTACGACTCGATTTATTGCAACTCGATGTCTATAATAATAAATTATTTAGCACTCGTAATCACATCACTAAAACAAGAAGAAATTAACTTTGAACAAAAAGTGAGCAACTTTACGGTTTGTTCTGGTGGCTTAAGCGGCTCCAACTTGACTTCCTGGTCGTAACCTCGCAACGTGATGAGTTTTATAAGTAACATACTTTTTGCATTTAATTTTGTCGTCATAAGGAAAAATATTAGGGGCTTTTTCACTTGCGAGTTTGAAGACTTAGGGATGTAAAATCAATCAATGATTATGACAAGCCTTCTTCTTTTGTTTTCTAAATAAACACGTACTTGCCCTAGACGCAAAGGTGCTTCAGATTTAAATATTTATCTTGAATTTCTGTCCATAGGTTGCACGGATAACACAAACGGTTTGGGCACAGACGGCGTCCAAGAGTTAGACTACACAGATGTCGACCTAGGGTTGACACAGCGAGGTCCTCGCTTCGATGTGCCACACTCCAAGAATGTCACAGCCCTAGTCGGGAAGACGGCACAACTTAACTGCAGGGTCCATGATCTTGGGAACAGAACAGTAAGTAATCTTCATTTGAATTTAATAAATATGTACCTACATAATTGTCTGCTAAAAGACTGCTACCTCTTTAGTCCAGTGGTCGCAAAGCGTTACTGCTGAGCATGAGGTACTGAGTTCGATTTCCAGATCGAGCTAAGCGGTATTGGGTTTTCCCTCTGGAATTTTTCACTAGTAGTAGAGTCTGAATTTGTGCCCGGTTGAAGGCAATAAGCTCGCCCCCTATTACATGGGACTTAAACATAACTGGTGAAATGTGGGTGTGCTGATGGAGCACCTCTGCCTAACCCTTCGGGGAATACAGGTGTGATGTTATGTTTTATTATTTTTTATATGATATTTACTGATTTAACCTTTATTTTACCGTTACCGAAACTGAGCAAATAGCCGAATTTTGTCTATAGTTAACGACAATTTGCAGCCATTGTTTTGAGCCAACTTTAAAACAAATAAAAAAAACCCAAAATATATTGTTTTTCTTTCATTCTTTCTTTCTAAATCATACAGTTAAAATTCAAAAAATTTGGAACACTATACATTCTGCTAACAAACAGAATAAAAATGGAGACCGTTATCCTATAAATCCAGGTCAAAATGATCTAGGAACGAGTGTCTAGCTAGCAATCAAAAACAATTTGTAGCCCCGCGAAAACGAGCAAAATAACTCATTTATCCATCCAATCCACACAAAAGGCAATTCCTGTGTGATTTTCAGAACAAAAAATATCTAAAACGCGGATTACAGCGCAGTATCGGATTTTTTGTCAAAGAAAAAAATTTACATCGAAATTCCGTGAAAAAAAAAAATTGAGTCCTGAAAAAGGCATTTCGCTGATAAAAATGATTTGCGAGAAGTCCTATCAGGTATGGAAAAGTCTTGGAATTTATTTCACCTAGATAAAGGAAGATTTGTAGTGTGTATGTGTAGGATTGAGGTCTTTTGTAATAAAATTCTTTTCCAAAAATGATTATTTTTGTAAGGACTGATTTGAAATGACATTAAGTGTACCGAAAAAACTTAATCTGACATAATTTTAACCACGCAATAGCATTATTGTGCATACAAATGGAAGATGAGAACACTTTTAAAAGTACAAGTATACTTCAATGTATTGCATTAAGGTGTTTTTACTTTAACTTTTATTTCAATGACTTTTGTGGAAGAGTCACCATCATTTTGCCAATATTACGTAGGTACTATGTTAGATCAACAAACGCTGGAGAATGATCAGACAATGTTTCTTTTTTGGACGGCATGAAAATAAGTTTTTGACATTGATTGTCGCTAAGATGAGACTGAGATCTTAATTTGAACGTTCTTATTATATGTTTTTATTCCCCAGGTATCATGGATCCGACATCGAGACATCCACCTGCTGACGTCAGGAAGGATGACGTACACGTCAGACCAGAGATTCATCAGTGTACACAACCCTCACACCGAGGACTGGATACTGAAGGTAAAAATGTCAAATTAAAATCAGCTTGGGAATTAAGATTTTTTGCAAAGACAGTCAGACACATCCTTCGTATTCGAAGTACGTCGTTTCCTTGAAAAATACCGCAACTTTAACTCAAAGCAGTAGTATTATAAGTTCTCCTTAACGCGAGACGGTTTTTAACAACTTTTTTTTCATTGAATAATTTTGAGTGCAGTCGAGGAAGTTAAAAAATGACAGAAAAGAACGATTCCGATATCAGAGGCCTGACCCATTATATGAATGTTTCAGCTATTCAGATATTAAATAAATAAATCTTGTACTATTAACAAGCAATAATTTTCAAATACATTATATTTGTTATACGTTCTCGAAAACGGTTCTAACGATTTCGATGAAAGTTGCAATATAGGGGTTAACGGGGGTGAAAAATCGATCTTACATCTGGGAAAATTCATTTTCACCGAATTTTCACCCGAGCAGAGCTCGGTCACTCTAAGTTAAAACACGATGGCTACCTTAGAATAATGACATGGTAGTATGGAATTAGTAAGTATCTACTATCATGGCGCCATGGAATTAGTATGTACTATACATGGAATTAGTATGAACTCTCGTATACTTACTATTAAATAAGCATTCTCTATTTTCACCAGACCAGAGCTCGGTCGCCCAGGTACTATAAATAAATTACCGTAGACGAAAAGTGACTCGTAGCTAAGAATCATGTGATGTTTAAATTTACCAGTCTACTTGAATCGAGTCAATTATGAAATTCACAATTTTGAGCCTTCAATTTTCGATATAATACCGAGAATATAATCTACCCAATTTTCGGCATACCTAATAAGTAGGTTCAACACTTTAATTATTATAGTTTCCTCAAAACAAGATAATTATATACTAGTTTAATAACAGACAATCTGTGAACTAAATAATGCTATACAAGGTCGTGGATGACGACAGTCGCTTTGACGTCAGTATCTCGAAAATGGCAAAAATGTCGCCATCCCCGCCCCCACGCGACTTATCTCGTGAAGTGAGGTTATGTCAAAATGTGCCGTCTCATATTACATTGTTTTTCGTACGATGACTCAGAATAAAATCTGTTGGTGCTATTATGAAGTATTTGGGAAATACACTGAACCAATTTTTTGCTAAAATTTCAATTAACTTAAAGACATTTAGGGTTTTTGAAGTGAAAACTTCTTAACGTTTGGTATTTTTGAGATGGGACTAAACCATTGATTTCCCGACACTGTAACGGAATTTACAGACACCGTGGAGTAAAAGACATCAACGCGTTGATTACCACTGTGCCGATTTTTTTTCAAATTTTCACTTCTTCCTGCACTCCCGGAGTGTCAATGTTTTTTTATATAGAAGATGAAAGCTAATAAATGTTAATATCAGTATGTATATTCTTCTTCTCTCATTTTGGCATTTAGTAATGAGGAAAAAGCAAAGATGAAGCAAAGCTAGTCAATTTTAACCAGTCAGCAAGACTGGTATTACTTACCGTATGGTGCATCATACAAAGTGTCGATTCGAGGGATTTTATACACCAAGATACTAGATTTCGAAAATAAAAAACGAAAGATTAAAGATAACATGGCTAGAAACGGGGTGACTACCGATATGCCAACTATCTTCCCAACTATTTTGGGGTCGGCTTCCAGTCTAACCGGATGCAGTTTCGTCTTGGGATCGATTCCCAGGTCAAGCACTTCTATTGGATTTTTCCATTAGAGATTTATTATTAGTAACCCGGAGTCTGTATTTGTGCCCAGTTTATAACAAATAGGCTCGCCCCCTTTCACATGGGACTTAAACATAACTGCCAAAATGTGGATGTACTGTGAATACACCCACATTTCATTCATTCATCATCATCTCATCATCATCATCACATCATCTAATTGTAATAGTAATTTGTACACATATACACACCACACACCCCCACGGTACACAAACCACATTTATCTTACACACATGCCCATTACATCCCGACACCCACACAAGCACACACACACACACACACACCCTTGTTTGTACAGACACCCTTACGAGGACCTTGTTAGTTTTAGAACGAACCGAGGACCCTCCAAAAAACTGGTTTAAATACGTCGTTGGCCTTTTTGAATGAGATAGAAAGAGACAGGTGAGTAAATCTATAGTGATGAGCTTATTGGAATAATGCTATCTCAACATTTTTCTGTATGAATTACGGCTATCATACCGAGGACCTGAAATACACAGCTAAATGTGACCAGCGATGCACATACGAGGACTTTGTGTAGGCCAACCGAGGACCCCTTATGTAAGCCCTGCGATGCCCTTCCGAGGACGTATTTTTACACAATATTTCTTATATCTTGTACAAAGTGCGGACGCTGTGTTAGACTTTATATTACTAAACCGAGGACAGTTTTTCGCGTAGAACTTGTACAAAGCGAGGACATGAAAATCTACCTACCTAAACCATTTTACGTGTAAGGTAACTTATTGTAGAACGTTCCGATTTATTTCTTACACACATTTTCTAAAATAAAGTACCAAGCGAGGACGAGTCTTTACGTTTGTCGGCGCTTAGGTTACGGCTTAGTTACCATTTTATACTGATGTTGTACCTAGGGTCGTTTCTTAATGAAGAAACTCTTCAACAGGAGAAAGAAACAATCATCACTTTTAAATTTGGCCAACGCGTTAGGTTTGCGTAGTATAACTGAGATAATAACCAGTTTGTGCCGATGCTGCAGCCAGGGTCATTTCATCATGAGGACACTCCTCAAAAGCTGATAGTATCGTCTTCAAATTTGGCATACGCATTAGGTTTATCTAGTAACACTCAAATAATTACCAGTTTTTGCTGGTGCTGCAGCCAGGGTCATTTCCTTATGATGGAACTCCTCAAAAGCTGATAGTATCGTCTTCAAATTTGGCATACGAATTAGGTTTATCTAGTAACACTCAAATAATTACCAGTTTTAGCTGATGCTGCAGCCAGGGTCGTTTCCTTATGACGGAACTCCTCGAAAGCTGATAGTATCGTCTTCAAATTTGGCATACGCATTAGGTTTATCTAGAAACACTCAAATAATTACCAGTTTTTGCTGATGCTGCAGCCAGGGTCGTTTCCTTATGACGGAACTCCTCAAAAGCTGATAGTATCGTCTTCAAATTTGGCATGCGCATTAGGTTTATCTAGTAACACTCAAATAATTACCAGTTTTTGCTGATGCTGCAGCCAGGGTCGTTTCCTTATGACGGAACTCCTCAAAAGCTGATAGCATCGTCTTCAAATTTGGCATACGAATTAGGTTTATCTAGTAACACTCAAATAATTACCAGTTTTTGCTGATGCTGCAGCCAGGGTCGTTTCTTCTTGATGAAAGTCCATAAAAGTCGATAGCGCCATCTTTAAATTTAACATACGCGTTAAGTTTACATAGTTTAACTAAGATAATAACCAGTTTGTACTGATGCTGCAGCCAGGGTTGTTTCCTTATGACGGAACTCCTCGAAGACTGATAGTATCGTCTTCAAATTTGGCATACGCATTAGGTTTATCTAGTAACACTCAAATAATTACCAGTTTTTGTTGATACTGCAGCCAGGGTCGTTTCCTTATGATGGAACTCCTCAAAAGCTGATAGTATCGTATTCAAATTTGGCATACGCATTAGGTTTATCTAGTAACACTAAAATAATTACCAGTTTTTGCTGATGCTGCAGCCAGGGTCGTTTCCTTATGATGGAACTCCTCAAAAGCTGATAGTATCGTCTTCAAATTTGGCATACGCATTAGGTTTATCTAGTAACACTCAAATAATTACCAGTTTTTGCTGATGCTGCAGCCAGGGTCGTTTCTTCTTGATGAAAGTCCATAAAAGTCGATAGCGTCGTCTTTAAATTTAACATACGCGTTAAGTTTACATAGTTTAACTAAGATAATAACCAGTTTGTACTGATGCTGCAGCCAGGGTCGTTTCCTTATGACGGAACTCCTCAAAATTTAATAGCATTGTCTTGGAATTTAGCATACGCATTAGGTTGTAAAACTAAAATAATGACCAGTTTGTGCTGATTCTGGAGCCAGTGTCGTTTCTTCATGAGGGAACTCTTCAACAGTTCATAGCATTGTCTTCAAATTTGGCATATGCGTTAGGTTTATCTAGTAACACTAAAATAACTACCAGTTTTTGCTGATGCTGCAGCCAGGGTCGTTTCTTCATGAGGAAACTCCTCAAGTCGATAGCATCGTCTTTCAGTTTGGCACATGCGTTAGGTTTATCTAGTAACACTAAAATAATGACCAGTTTTTGCTGATGCTACAACCAGTGTCGTTTCTTCATGAGGAAACTCCTCAACAGTCGATAGCATCGTCTTTAAATTTGGCATACGCGTTAGGTTTATATAGTTTAACTAAAATAATAACCAGCCAAGGTCGTTCTTTCATGAGGGAACTCCTTTTTTTTGGGTGGGTAATTATCAAATAACTTCTCCCGCTCTGGGCGGAGTGGGAGGGCGGGCGTGTCAGACTCTTACTGACTAAAACCCAACCGTGTTTCTTCAGTTGCCATATTGCCAGAGGCCACGGTATCCCTTTCGGACTTCTCCGCAACCCCGGCAGGCATTGACCCTATCGAACCCCTTCAATTGTGCTGACATCTCTTGGAGGCGTGCGTGGAACACAACGCGCCGTTGTCGACCCGGGCCTGGACCTTATCGGACGGTGAGCAATGGGTGGCTACGGTGGCTGGAAATCAGCCTGCGATTGCTGACGCCCAAGTCGTCTCCTGCGGCGGTTAGACGCGTGAGGGCATGACATTTGCCTCTCCCTCACGCGCTCCGCCTCCTCCTTCGCGAGCATTACTGCTTTGCAGAAGGAGGTGACGGCTTCCCATGCCCTCTCGCTCCGTACCATGGCCTGGACCAGGGCCAGACGCGAGAGATCACCGCCGCCGATCGCCTCCACGAGGACACGGCGATGCTCCGCCCAAGCCGGGCAGTGCTCCACCGTGTCCTCCGGGCGATCCACACTGGTGACACTCGGACGTTTCCTCCCGCCTTATCCGGAACAGGAACCTCCCGAAACACCCGTGTGCGGTGAGAACTTGCGTCAGGCGGAAGGTGAGGACGGCGTGGCACATCTCTAGCCGCTCCTTAAAGAGGGGACTTACTGCCGCAATTGTGGCGTGCCCATGAGGGAACTCCACAATTGTTGATAGTATCGACTTCAAAGGCAAACGCGTTTGGTTTATATAGTAAAACTAAAATAATTATTAGTTTGTCCTGATGCTGCAGCCAAGGTCGTTTCTTCATGAGGGAACTCCTCAACAGTTGATAGTATCGTCATCAAATTTGGCATACGCGTTAGATGTATCTAGTGAAATAAAAATAATTACCTTGTTTGAATCGTTTTATAAACTGTTAAGTAAGTTTTCTGCTCATGTTTATCAAAGATGTCGCTGCAACTTGATTATTATTTCAATGAGTATAGCGTTGGTAAAAGTTAGTTAAATAATTCGTTTCAATTTAGAATAAACCTACTTCTATTTCAGTAAAGTTTATGTTGTCTTCTTTACTACGTTCACTTTCTTTATTTTTTTATACTCTTTGTTTGCTTCAAATCTTGGTGCCGACATTTCACGTAGGAAGGCATTTCTACTTTCAATTCTTCATGAAGAGCACATGCATTCAGCTCCCATGACAATACAATATTTTATGGTTCAAATCATAATGTTGTGTAATCTAAGTAGGCACATACTGCAGAAGAAGCCTCCTTATTCCTTGTGCACCTAGTCGCTACTAACGATTTGCTTAAGAATTCAGTGTACCTTCAATTTTCTCTTCCATAATTGTATTTAAATGATAGCACATAATTCGTCTTGTACACACGAGGAAAACTGTCTAAGCGAGGACTAGAATACACACTGTTCGGAAAATCTAGCAAACCGAGGTCTTAAATACACATTGTTTGGAAAAGCTACCTTACCGAGGTCTTTTGTGTTAAAGTTTACACAAAAGTCCTCGGATAATACAACCAACGTGAAATGAATGTAAAGACGCTGTGTATGAGGCGACAGTGGCGCCACCTGGTGGATACACAATGCGTGTGTAAGATTATGAAAAATCTTGATCAAACCGAGGTTCAGACCACTTTTTCTTATTAAGTATACAGAAAGGCTCAAAATCGCTTGCAGAATACGAATCTTTGGTCAAGTCAAACCGAGGACCCTCGAAAAGGTCCTCGCTTTGAAAAGGTCCTCGGTCGTGCCTTGTGTATTCATACGCACGTCCTCGGATGGTACTTAAAACAAACACACGCACACAAACGAACCCACACACAAACTCACAAACATATTCTACACCCAGTGCCCTTACTAATATATTAAGGGTTATATAAAATCTTAATTAGTTTTAAATTAATCTTTTGGCTCACACATTTGTAGAATTACTGTAAACTGGAGGAGCGGAACCACCTAATACAAGCAAATCTATGCTTAAAAGGTGACTCCAAACCTAACATAGTTATTTACTTAAGTGAAGAAATAAACATTTTTTTATTATTTATTTTATCATCATTTTCATCTTTTATTTTTCCTTAATTTTTTTATTCCTTTCATTTAATTAGGATTCCGTACCCAAAGGGTAAAACGTGACCCTATTACTAAGACTCCGCTGTCCGTCCGTCTGTCTGTCTGTCCGTCTGTCACCAGGTGATGTATCTCATGAACCGTGATAGTTAGACAATTGAAATTTTCACGGATGATGTATTTCTGTTGCCGCTATAACAACAAATACAAAAAAACAGAATAAAATAAACATTTAAGGGCCTCCCATACAACAGACATGATTTTTTTGCCGTTTTTATAGATAATGAATGGTATGGAACCCTTCGTGCGCGAGTCCGACTTGCACCTGGCCGATTTTTTTTTCGTGTGGTTTGTGTTTTGCTGTGCTGTTAAACTTATAATTAGATCAAATGGAGTTCCATTTGATATAATTATAAGTTTTAGTTTAGTTTTTTAGTTTTACTAAGAATACCTACATGTGGAATGCAATAAAAGTATACACCACCTCTGCCTAACCCTTCGGGGAATATTGCTTGTGTAAAGTACGTCTATTCTTGTTACAGATAAGGTTTCCGCAGCGTCGTGACTCTGGCATCTATGAGTGCCAAGTCGGTACCACGCCTCCCATTGGTCACAGGATGTATCTCTCCGTCGTTGGTAAGTAATTTCTAACCTTTTTTTTTATAATCATTATAAAATGTATATGAAAACTACACAGTAGGGATTGATTACGAGTCACTACAGTACCTGTCCTACAGTGTATTTCTCCTTAATTGTCTGAATGGGCTTTTTTATAATTCTATCGTGACGATATCATCGTGACGATATTATCGTGGACGTCCACGGCATCACGATAACACGGGGAAGTAAAATGTATATATATGAAGACGGTTTTAAAGTTCACGATAACGTTAACATACACGTATTTCCAAACAATTTTTAATCGACTTCAAAAAAAGGAGGAGGTTTCTCAATTCGACCGTAAATATAAATTTTTTTTAATGTGTGTTCGCGGATTACTTCGTCGTTTATGAACCGATTTTGATGATTCTTTTTTGTTGGAAAAGAGATATCTGAAGAGTGGTACCATGATAACGAAACCAGGATCTGATGATGGCATCCTAGAGAAATCGAGGGGAACCTTCGAAAATCGTAGTGGCGACTAGTGCGTTTGTTAATTTTCTTGCCTGCCGTGGACGTTCACGATAATATCGTCAAGTTTGAAAATTTTATGGCGTAAATTTAGTAAACAGATACGGTACCGACATCACGAGTTTTCTTATCAATTTCCGAGTAAGATAAGTGTTTCTGAAAACAAATATTCATAATAATTATGTTGAAAAAGTTGACTGCCTCGTTGGTCTAGTGGTCGCGAGCGCTACTGCTGAGCATGAGGTCCTGGGTTCGATTCCCGGGTCGGGCAGTGTTATTGGGTTTTTCTATCAGAAATTTCTCTGCAGCAGCTCGGAGTCTGGATTTGTGCCCGGTTGATGGCAATGAGCTCGCCCCCTATTACATGGGACTTAAACATAACTGGCGAAATGTGGGTGTACCTGCTACAGGGACACCTCTGCCCAACCCTTCGGGGAAACAAGGCGTGATGTAACTCTTTGACCGAATATTTAAAATACCGGCCAAGTGCGTGTCAAACCACGTATGATGAAGAGTTCCGTAGTTGAGATGAATTTATCCTAAAAAAAACTTAACAATGTAGTGAGCCAGCACCGACTACGATGAAGTCAAAAGAAGCGCCATCTGATATATTTAATTCACATGAATTACTATTGTGTCGTTTATATCTTATCTTATACATTTTTAAATATTTCTTAAAATAAAAAAAACCGGTCAAGTGCGTGTCGGACTCACAATGAAGGGTTTCGTAGTTGGGATGAATAATAATTTATCCCAAAAACAAACTTAACTTTGCAGTTGAAAAATGTGTTCTTCCTTATATCGATATATACGTCACGGTCAATTCTCCAACTGCTAATATAAATTTGTAAGCGTAAAAAAAAGAATAATGTGATGAAACTACAAATTACGATTTTCGGACTTTTTCCTTTACTTGTACTGTAAGACCTTGCTTCTTGCCAGTACCTAGGTTTGATTCATTTGCGAGTATCAATATATGTCACTTAAATGGCTGTATTTTTTTTGTGCGTTGACTTAGAAGCTTGATTTTTTTAAAGCTCCAAGGAACCGTAGACGTATTTGATATTAATTTCAACTTGATATCTCCACACGTTCCTGAGAAAATAGGTCTTGACAGACTGACGGACGGACAACGAATTAATCCTATAAGGGTTCCGTTTTTGCCTTTTGAGGTACGGAACCCTAAAAACACTTTTTAAATAGGTAGTTACTATCCTTTCCTAAGAGATATAAAAACAGTGCTTGGGTAAATACATGTTGTTCCGACCCCTTTTAAATTTTGTTAGGACCAGGAGAATGATGCTTAAAAAAAATTGCTAACCGCACTACCTAAGTCACAATGAGCCAGTTGCAGAAACGAACTTTAGCTTTTAAAGCTGTCATTAAATACTAATCTTCCATTAACTTGTTTTAACTTGGTGCAGGAAGCAACATTAGACTCGATTTTAATGTTTCTTTAATGAAATTAATGAAATCATTAGCATTAATGTTTGTGTTTGTGCAACTGAGTGAATATTGGATATCTCTTTTTTCAGTCAAGTAAAGTAGCTAAGAACTTTGTTATCCCCGATCGAAACGTTAGTTAAAAAAAACACACGTGTATAGTACCGAATGGCTTTATAAGTAAGTAATCTTGGTGATTCAAATCAAAGCAAGGAAGCTCAGCATGCACTTTAGTTTTTTGTCGTATTTTATTCTAGACTCCGCATTAAATAAGACTGGACGTCGAAACGAATACCATTAATTTATTCGCCTTGCTGAATTAATGGTCCTAAGAGAAGTCTTTTTTAGGAAAATAGAAAATGTTGAACGTGAAAAAATCAAGGGAATGGATTTTATACATTTTTATATGGAGCTTCCAAATTTTTTGGATTTTTGGTAATAATAGATTATTTTGTCTTGTTTTCTTTTCGGTTTGTAAGTTCTTTTTCGAGATTTTTCTTCGCTTAAAGGACTTTGTAATTATTAAAAATCTTACTTGATGTTATTTTCATAATCATGCTCGAAATAATGGATTCCCAAAGTTTTTGGTTTTAAACTTTACACAAGAATAAAAAATTATATCTTAAAACGAAATTCTTGTAATATAATGTGCTTGTCACAGTAAATCGTAAAACTAATCGAGATTTAGTAGAAGTTTTAAAAAAATGAGAAACCGATTCAAAAATTTCTAAAACGAAAATAAATAAGTTACAGCAATTTATAGGATGTCCCTAATCCTAACTAAAGGACAGGGTAAATAGATGCAAGTAGTTACTAAATCTAATCTAATATCAATGTTTTGTAAAAAATACAATGTACTTACTATACATGTCCTCAAAAGGACAGAAAAGGAGGTACAAAAATGTTTTTCAGTGAAAACAAAAACCTATTTTTCTTTCTTATTTCTTTCATAATTATTCAGTTATAGAAACAAGAAGATAAGAATCAAATTATATTAAGAAAGGTGATGCCAAGTACGTCTTTATTTTATGAGTTTTCGGGTCTAGTTGGGGTCAGCGATATTATTATCACACAGGGTGTTCCACAAAAGCCATAAAATCGTTCAGTGAGTAAATCAATATTGATTACACGATAGTAGTGGTTTCATAATGCTCCCACTTTTATTAGCTGATTACGAGTTTTATGCTGGAAGATAGAATACGGACAAACATAATATTTTCTACGCAAATTGAGAAGCAAATGGCAAATAATGTTTTGGTGTGTAGATGCTATAGGTACCAGTCACGAGCACTAATATGTTGGTATAGCATAATCATTCTGTAATGTTCCCACTGCTGAAACACAGGCCTCCTTGCTGTGAGAGGGATAATTATGTAGGTATAGATCTAGCAAAATTTAAAAGCAATTTCGTCCTTCGTTAATGTTTATGTTGTTACGATTTTCGAACCCATTATAATTATGATTATGTAGTAGGTTTTATCTCACAGTAGCAATTTTTATTTAACTAGAAAATCGCTTTTGAATTTTCCTAGCAAGCAAGATAGCCTTTACCAGAAGTGGTCATAGTATTAGTGGTTCAGTAGGTTGAATTTCATCAGGATTGTGCTGGAATAGAGACTGCAGTTCGTCGTGGACGTGGTACGACAGCGGCTCTCCTCACATCATCTTCTGTCAGCAGAAGACAGCCGCCACGCAACCATCGATGCGACGTTCTACTAGAGTGACTGTCACCAGCCAGTGTCACTTTTATCCGAACTTTTTAGTGATTCCAGTAACTTTGTAATAAAGTTAGAGGGCGCCACTTGCTGTGCCGTCACAAATTAGTGCTCGTGTATGTATCTTTCTATAATGACACAATTTATTCATGTTATTCAAATAAACAAAACGGGGACCAAAAATATTTATGTTTCCCTACAGACAAAATTTGCAAAAAGCCTAAAGATTCACCTAAAGGTTTACCAACAAAAATCACACAAAACTCGTATAAAAATAAAGGAATTTCCAGCGACACAGAATTAGGCATTATTTATGACGGCCTCGCTTGAGGCTTAGCTTGAGTACAAAAAGCGTCTAATTTTTCTTCCACATAAAAAACACCTTATTTATTTAACGTCAGATATTTTCCGAATCTTCGGTTTTCATTAGTATTAGGATTAAGTGCTTGATCACGTGGATATGCTCATCGTGATTTATATTTACGCCTTGGTTTTAAGAAGACAGGTAAAGGTCTTAATTTTGTAAAGTGACATTATACAAAAAAAAAAACTCTTTTATTTTTTGGTAATATTTTCTCGTTGTTTTCCTGGTTAAGAATAACAAGAATAAAATGTGCCGTCTTTACGTCCTGTTTATATTTATCTATTGTAGCAACCTGTATATCACGAGATTTTACACCTACTTAATAAAAAAACATGTTGATCTACATTAAAATGTAGATCAGAAATGTAAATTTTACATTAGCATAAAGCTCTTAAAAAGTCGTTTTAAAAATATCTCGAGTAACATAATTTTAATCTTCGATCATCAAAGGAAGGAACATAAAATTTATTTACATCCTCATCTTTATGAGTTGCGGGTAAATAATTTATATTACTTCCTTTGATGGGATCATGTAATCATACCAACAAGCATTATGCCCTGGATACATACATCTATACGAATAATAAAGTTGAAAAGTTTGTTTGTATGTTTGAACAAGCTAATCTCTAGAACTACCAGTCGGATTTGAAAAATTATATTAGCATTTGATAGTCCGATGCTTGAAGAAGGTTATAAGAATATTTACCATCACGCTACGATCCTTAGGAGCTGAGCAAAAATAAAAAAAGTCAGAAAGAGGGCTAAGTGACCACGAAGTAACAGCGCGGGCGGGCGATGGGATTCGACGTAGTGAATCGGGGTGAAAATTTCACGCGGACGAAGTCGCGGGCAGAAGCTAGTTATTAATAAACGAAAAGTTATGCCAAAGTTAAATCCAAAAAATGTACGGTAAATCTGATGTTCATATAATAATAATAGTACCAGCCAATTATTGTCTTACCGGACAAAGGCCTCTTCTCATACGGGTCAGGCATGAGCATTGATCACTCGTTGTAATTTTACTCTGCATTAATAATGGAGGAATACGTCTTATGCCTATAGTTTTTTTGATCGAAAAGGTATGAGTCACTCATAATTTGATGTGGAAACAAAAGCAAAGAACCAGCCATGTGTGAGTGTGGACCACGCACAATGAAGGGTTCTAGTACGCACAATATTGAATGATTACCATGTTATTTTAAGACCATAGGACCTCTTATAGGTTCTTCTGTTATCTATAAGTATAGAGCTATTTCATCTATTTTCTTAAATAACTTTAAAACTATTTATTTTAAAAAAATACTTACGCCCTTCACAGCAAGCGCTATCATTTGATAAATCACACTGTACAGTGTGCAAAACTTATTTTAAATTTTCTTAGGTAACACGTCAGTTTGGATCAAAGAAATTGATATGTGTACCAAACTTCAACTTAATCGGTCCATTAGTTTCGGAGCAAATTGACTCTGACAGAGAGACAGACACACGAGTTAGTTTTTCATTCTGACATACAGAACCCTAACAAAAAATAAAGTAGTAGTAAGTAAAGTAAATTAGTTCTTCTCTTCTTCTCTGTGAGCCGTACCTACATTGAGCAAATTGAATCGCAGACTGACCTGTGTCATAATAAAAAATAAACAAACATCAAAGAGAAGGGTGAAAATAACTAAAAATATTCTTGAAACAAAAATAATTGTCAGCAAAAATAACTTTGCTCTATGCTTGCCAGTCAATTCCATCGTAGTTACAACACATTGTTCTCGGAAACCATTATTCCCTACACATTGAAAGGAATCGACAAAATATGCATCAAAATAAAACAGTCGATTTGAGCAGAAAATTTCGGGGTCTGTCAAACCATTCCCGGTGGAGCTGAGCCAGAAAATTCCTGAATATTTTCGTAGGAAGCAACGGGAACATGCTTATGAAATTGGTGACGTATTGAAGCTGTTGCAGACGATATTTTTGTTCAATTTTAGTTTTCCTTGTACGGCAAATAGGTTTTCGGCATTTTTCTCGATATTTTTGCTTAATGGCATGTCGACGGTTGATGCATCTGTTTTTAATACAGTTTTTTAATTATTGTGACAATGTAGGAACTCTTTATTTACAGTAATGTTAGTTAGTTGTAATACGTTAATTTCTGTATTTCACGGTGATTTTAAAGAAATAGGAAAACATTGTGGACAGGACTATTAACATTTATCACATTTATCAATTTCCAAAACATACATGGAAACAAAAGAACAGTAGATTGTTATACAAGGGTCGAAAGGAATTGATAACTTTCACCCGTGTTAAACACTCTACTTTTCATTTCGAATATAAGGAAAGTTAAAAGTTTTAGTTTTTCTAAAGTATTAATTGATAATAATAACATGGGTATTCTAGTACCTATTAGTCTTTTTTAATTTTGAATATGGAACACATCGCGTCACCGCCGCGCGTCGTCCCGCTTATGGCGCATCCACACATGCCACCGGCTTATGCCGCCGGGTTTGCCGCCGGCTTTCAGGCTGCCTTATCGCTGAATAGAAAACAGTTGCGCGTGCCGCCGGCATGTGTGGATGCGCCATTAGGTATTTTTTTAATTCACACTGGCTGTTTATACAATGACAAGACTGCAGCATTTTTTTAAATCAGTATTTTTCTATAATAGGGGTATTACACCATCATATCTACGATCACAGATCCATGATCAAAGACATAACTAAATTGTAAAATAGACATAACATGGGTAATTTGTGAGCTTCGTAGATAGGTATATGATTTAACATGATAGTGTAATGACCCAAGGGGGATATACCCATAACAAATGTCTATTTTTCAATTCCATTATATCTTCGATCACAGATCCATGACCACAGACTCGACAGTGTAATACCTCCTTAGTAAAAATTTTCGTAGCTGACTACCTAACCAAATTTCGTTCTATTTTTAAAATTCATTCCCGCCCTAGAGAGGGAAGCAATTACTATGAGTCTTTCCCGCCCAAAGGTGGGGATCAGCGTCTTCCACCCGCTACTTGGATCAAACAAACACTACTTTCCGAGTATGAGAAATGAAAATATAATAAGTAATATAATAGACATCGTAGCCCCCTATCTAGCTGTTACTTTTAATAAATGTGTTGATTTGGGAACTTTTCCTGACCTCATGAAGAGTAGTAAAGTCATACCATTATTTAAATCAGGTAATAAAAATGACGTTGGCAATTTCAGGCCTATTTCTATCTTACCAGCATTTAGCAAAATATTTGAAAAGTTAATACTCAAGCAGTTGCTAAGACATTTTAATTTAAATAGCCTCCTTCATAATGAACAATATGGCTTTACAAAAGGTCGTTCGACTACAGATGCGGGTGTTGCTCTGCTAAAACACATATTTAATGCATGGGAGAATTCGCAAAATGCTATTGGAATTTTCTGTGATCTCTCCAAAGCCTTTGATTGCGTGCACCATGATACGCTTTTGCGTAAACTACATCATTACGGTGTGCAAAACGAAGCTCTAAACGTTATAAATTCTTATTTACATAATAGGTTCCAATGTGTAGATGTTAATGGTGTAAAATCTTCCGGGCTACCAGTTCAGTTAGGTGTACCTCAAGGCTCAATACTGGGTCCATTCTTGTTCTTAGTGTATATTAATGACTTACCATTCTATTTAAAGGGTATCTGTGAAGTTGTACTGTTTGCAGATGATACCTCTCTTATTTTTAAAGTAGACCGGAACAGACAAGATTTTGACGATGTAAACAGTGCACTCTCAATGGTTACGGATTGGTTTATGACAAATAACCTTGTTCTCAATGCCAAGAAAACGAGATGTGTAAAGTTCACCCTACCAAATGTTAGAAATCTAGGACCCAACATCGTCTTAGATAAAGAGGTGCTTGAAACTGTGAACTCAGCAGTTTTTCTGGGCATAACAGTAGATGCCAAACTTCAGTGGGGCCCACATATATCGAGCCTAGCGGGAAGGCTCAGTTCGGCCGCCTACGCTGTCAGGAAAGTAAGACAATACACTGACGTTGATACAGCTCGGTTAGTCTATTTTAGTTATTTTCATAGCGTTATGTCCTACGGTATTCTGCTGTGGGGCAAAGCTGCTGATATTCAAAATATATTTGTCCTTCAAAAACGAGCTGTTCGAGCAATTTACCAGCTAGGTGCCAGAGTTTCACTAAGAGATTTTTTCAAAGATATTGGTATTCTTACAGTGGCATCGCAATTCATCTTCGCCAACATTTTATATATTAGGCAAAATATACACTTATACAGTAAAAACAGTGATATACACAATGTTAACACTAGAAATAAAGACAAACTACGAGCTCCCTTTCACCGGCTTCATAAGGTTCATAACTCATTTGTTGGGCTTGGTATAGACTTTTATAACAAGCTTCCCTCTTCTTTGCTAGATTTGCCTTTTAATTCGTTTAAAACTAAAGTAAAATCTAACCTTTGTTCAAAGGCATACTATTGTATCAACGACTACATAAATGATAAGAATAGTTGGTCGCTGTGATTAACTCAAGACAATACTTATGTTCTTTCTCCAGAATTAGTTTACCTACGGACAGTTACATAATTGTTTATTTTATTTGATTTTATAAGTCGATTTTTATTTTTTTTTTTAATTCAATTTATTTTTATTTTATTTTATTGTTGACTTAATCTACTCATTACAATATTTTGTTATGAGTTGTATTGCAATTTGTGGTTAGCTAGCGACCTCGACAGTTGATCATTTTTTTTTTTTTTTTGCCTGAGCAACCGGCAGCAAGTTCGTCATGCTCCCTTAGATGTCACTGCTTGCGGTAGCGTCGGGGGTCGGGTTGCCTCCTTCCCTCAAATATGGCGAGGGGGGTAATGGCTGATCTTTGCGTTATGCTCGTGAACGGGTGCTGCTTGTGGTGAATGGTCGTCTTGCTGATCATGGTTTTGTTATTGTAACTAGTAATTAACTGTTTATTTATTTTTTTACCTCGATGGTCCTAGTTTATCATTTATAACTGCCAATTACAGCTTTATGTAAGCGGGCACGCCCTTTACGCCTGGAGGCTTTTATTTAGATATGTAGTTCTGTTTACGTTTAGTTTTTATTTCTGCTTGAGTATAGTTCTCGATGTTTTTGGTTGGTATATTGGCGTGTGCTAGCTGACATATGGCCAATAATTTATCATTTAAATTATGTTTTGTGTTGCGTAATGTAAATTATTTTGCATACTATTGTATAGAATTATTTTTTTCTAACTTGAACAGACAGCTGTGCTGCTGGGGAGTTTGTTGCGCCACTTCTTCTTCCCAGCGAAAGGCACTAGGAAGTGGTGAAGGGTGGGCGTTTTTGGGGGACTGTCTTATGTAATTTTGACGTTCGAAAAGTGCTGATTCTCAGCCTAATTTGAATAAATGACTTTTGAATTTTGAATTTTGAAAAATATTTTACTTGGGACAGGCACAGGAAATACAAACAGTAAAAAAGGAACATTTAAAACTAAGAAAATGAAAATTATTTTTGCATGATTGGCAAAACAAAAAAAAAATACTAAGAGGCCAAAACGGCAAAGGAAAACTTAATTATTCATCAAAATATTATTTCCATTGATGGCAGTTTAACAATACCTACCCTTAATAACGCCGAAATAACGCTTTATCACGACAATTAATTTAAAAATAAATCTGCCATTTAGAAAAATATAACGAACCTTTAAATACACGGTGGATCGTAAGCAATTAACGGAATAAAAGACTAAATGCTTCCAGTTCCCTTCCAGTTTTTCTCGAAAGTATTTTCTTCGCATTCAAAATTGCTTGTAATGGCTTAATTGAAGAAAAAATACCGTTTGAGCAATGACTGGCTGTTTTAGCTTGGCCTTAAACTTCCATAGTGACTTTCCTTTTTTTAATCCATGGTACAGGTATGGTTTGAGGAAAACGAAAGGCGTTTTAAAGCAAAAATTCTCGTATCACATTAATATTTAGCCCTGTTATCGGTTTGACCTTTAAGACGTTTAAATTCAACAATGGCCGTGAAAATCATCTGATTTTGTTAAAAAAATTTTAACAAAGTTGTTTTCCTTATACGCTTGTTACTTTCAACTGAACTCCTATATCTTTTGACTTTTTAATTCTTCTTTTTTACTACGTTTGATGAACCTGAAGACCTGAGTAAACATAGGAAAATTAATTGTTTAATAAATTGACTACAATTAAATCACAGCTAATTCTTGGACACTATAACACGGTAAATTGACGCAGGGAATCTGTAAACCCAACTACGTGATTACCACTAGACATGAAATTGATGGCGCAATCTAGTCAAAAAAATAGCGTCTGCTTTTCGAGTCTTATCTGAATATGCGCATGACCTACCCCAGCGGTACGTACGTCCAGCACGTTTTCGCTCTATCACAAAAGGTTCGTTAGATAAGTCCGGACAGATCGTTCAACTTAGCATGTAGTGACGTGATTTCATATTCATACGAGTTTCGAGAAAATATTCAGCTTCGAGTTTCAAGTCATCGGTTTTGGCCCTGATAAATATAAGTTTGATAAAGAATGTTTTGTGGATTTTAGATATTTTGAATTGTGAGTTGGTTTTCAATTTTATCGCCATTTAAGATAAGTCATGTTTTGAATTTTATCAATGGATTGTGATTTTTAAGAGAAAAAATTGTTACTAAAACGAATTAATCGTTAAACGAATGAGGGCAATAAAAATAAAAAATAAATTGAATTTTTAATGAATCATAGTCTGGCCAGGATTTGTTTGCCAACCCACTCGCGATATGCAGTGGTGGCCCAGTAGTAACGGCCCCGACTTACGAGTTGTAGGTCGTGGGTTCGAATCCAGGCAGGCACTTTACTTTGTGCATTTAATTTCATCACCACTGCTCTCAAAAAGGTGAAGGAAAACACCGTAAGGAAACCGACATGTCCTAGAACCAAAAATTCGAAGACATGTGACATCTACCAATCCGCACTGGGCCCGCGTGGTGGATTACAGCCCACCTGTGTCTCAGCAGTGGGAACATTATAATCTGATTATGACTCGCGATTTATTTTTTATTTTTAACCGACTTCCAAAAAGGAGGAGGTTATACGTTCGACGCGTATGTTTGTTTTTTTTTTTTTCTTTTTTTTTTTTTTTTTATGTATGTCCACCGATTTCTCCGTCATTTATGGACCGATTTTTAAAATTCTTTTTTTGTTTGAAAGGGTATGCTCCCAAATTGGTCCCATATAAATTTTATTAACTTTGCTTGGGTAGTTTTTGAGTTAGCTACAAAATACGTATTTTTTTTCCCACTTAGTATGTAGATGATATGATAAGTTCCTGACACTGTTAGTAGGTAGTGGTATTCGAATGTGTGTGGGGTAGGTACCACAACTAAAAAGTGAAAAATAAAAACTTTTTACAAAAAAACAACTACCGACTTCCAAAAAACACTACAAAGTGAAAAATAACTTTAATTTCGGAAGTCGGTGGCAAAAAACGAAAACACAAAACCCAAGACACCGACTTCCGAAATTAAAGTTATTTTTCACTTTGTAGTGTTTTTTGGAAGTCGGTAGTTGTTTTTTTTATATAAAATACTTTTCATCCATTAAACAGATAGGTGAAGATCGTCTGTAGGTCGGATCTTAGGTCATTAGAAAAGATTTCTCAGGAACATTGAACGTATCTAAATTGTGTGCCTAGATAACATTATTACATAACATTTTGACTGTAATCCCCAAAGGGTTAGGTGCAACATTTCGCCAGTTTTGTTTAAGTCCCTTGTAACAGTGGGCGAGCCTATTGCCATCAACTGGGCACGAATCCAGACACCGGGCTGCTACTGAGAAATTCTTGGTGGAAAAACAATATTGCCCGACCCGGGAATCGAACCCAAAATCCCATGCTCGGCAGAAGTGCTTGCGACCACTACATCAACGAGACCTAGATCTTACTTCAAAAACAGATGGATTCCAGAAATCCACAACCAATGATTGAAACATTACGAATTAATGACAAAAAGGATGATGCCTCGGTCAAAAAAAAAACAGTGGTACTCCGAGAGTGCCGACAGAAGTGAAAACTTAAATCGCCTTGGTGGAAGAAAAATACTTGAATAGAACATTGGTCCGTAACCTTATCTAAATAAAGAGCACAATTGCGTTTACAAAAAAAAAATCCAAAACCTTCAAAGTAAAAATACTTGCACAGAACATTGATCTGTAACAAAATATAAATAAAGAGCACTGTCAATCCCTCGGGCTTCGTGAGGGTCTGGGGGTGATGCTCGCCCACCTTGCGAGCTGGTAAAATCTGAACAGTGATAGGTCACGCGAACCCTCGGGCTTCGTGAGGGTCACAATGATACTATCTGGACGGTTCCCTACGTTTGCTCATGCTGAATTAAAAAATGAAACATCGGGTACCTAAAACCACTGTTTACTTCACCTTCTTTGGTATACACTATAAAATGTACAAATTTAAACCTTATTAATTAATCACATATATCTAATCAGTGGAGAATCTCGACACCGCGATCTAGCCTTTGGACTAAAATAAAAAGTGCCATCTATTGGTCCCGCTCATAACTAAATTTACAACACCAAGGTAACTCATCGTTAAATAACACTTTTGAGGTAAATACAGTTGGAATGCGACATTGATTTGCGGGCGATGTTGCTACTGACCGATAGATGGCTGCACAAGCACAATCGCGTTTACAAAAATGAGGTGTCGGTAACGGTGTCACGAGTCCAACTGTTTTTTCCCATCTCAAAAATACCCAACGCGCCTAAAGAAGTTTTTACTTAAAAAAAAACTATTTAGTCCGTCAGTCAGATAATAAAGAAATATTAGATACATATTTTTAAAGTGAAACTTTAATTACATCGTCTCAAACTTTTTCGTCTGTTGAGTTGATTGAATGAAAGGTAAATTGCGGTTTACGATTAATGACGTATTAAAAAAAAACTACTTACTAGATCTCGTTCAAACCAATTTTCGGTGGAAGTTTACATGGTAATTTATGGTGGGCTGCATCAATTGGGTATCCCAGTTGTGTTAAAACTTTAATACAACTGGGGTACCCAATTGATGCAGCCCACTGTACATCATATATTTTTTTTAGTTTTATCATTCTCTTATTTTAGAAGTTGCAGGGGGGACACCATTTTACCACTTTGGAAGTGTCTCTCGCGCAAACTATTCAGTTTAGAAAAAAATGATATTAAAAATCTCAATATCATTTCTGAAGACCTATCCATAGATACCCCACACGTATGGGTTTGATTAAAAAACAAATGTTGAGTTTCAATTCTAAGTATGGGGAACCCCCAAAATTGTTTGTTGTTATTGTTTTTTTTTCTATTTTTGTGTAAAAATCTTAATGCGGTTCACAGAATACATCTATCTACTTACCAAGTTTCAACAGCATAGTTCTTAAAGTTTCGGAAAAAAGTGGCTGTGACATACGGACGGCCAGACAGACAGACAAGACGAATCCATAACGGTTCCGTTTTTTGCCATTTGGCTACGAAACCCTAAAAACGACTTGGATAAAATGCATTAAAGTTGGGGATTTTATACCTACTTGTGACGTAGCGACCCACTCGGTCGCTACGTCACAAGTAAGTATAAAATCTACATACTCGTGACGTCATGGCACATTTGAACTCAATGTTTCGCCGTAATCTTTTGATAACGTAAAAAAAGAAAAAATACGTGTCCAATTTTTAATAATCTACAAGACGTACAAAAAAAATATTTTTAGTCACCGTGGTATATTTAAATGTCAAATAGACACTTCTATCTTCTATCTGTTACACAAAAAGTTACATCTCTAAGCCCACTTAGTAGCTTCTAAGAGGCTCATTTTGTTCTCGAAGTTTAGGCTTTTGACTGTAAACAAATAATTCTGTTTACGACTGAAGATTGAAATCAAAGTGTCTTCGTTATTAAAAACTTTCGATTGCCTGCCTTTTGATTAGGATACCGAAAAGGGTAAATGCGTTTGATACTTATTTATTTGTTGTTAGTAAATACTCAGTGATTACTTTGGAACGATTTGGAGAGCTGTTGTTCAATTGGATATTATTGCGACGGTGCGTCACGATTCTGATAGAACTGTTTCCATGTAGTTTTCATAGAAATTGTTGTACTAGCGTCGCGTCACGCTGTCACGGTGCGCCACTAAGTTCTCATCAAAATGGTTGAACTGAATGCTGCTGATCCATGTATCATGTCCTTGAACGGGTGCCGTCAGTACGGATGAGTCATCTCTTAGCTGCCACGGTTTATTTTAATTTAAGAATTATCTTTTTTACGGACGCTTTTAACGTGCACGTCTTTCTGCATTGTTCTCACATATATAATTTCAACATGAATGATGTAAGCAATATTTTGTAACAATATTTTGATTTAAACGAGTGTCCGTGGTGTTTCTTGGCTGATCTTCTCCAAAGGAACCTACTACACTTTGGAATCGGCAACTAGCTTCATCTTTCTGACTAACCGACTCCTTGACAATTCAAAAGTGCCTGTAATTAGTTTATTTGAAATAAACGCTTTGAGTTTATCTAAGAAGTCAAACACTTTCTAGTCATATCACCTTTGACATAGTCCAGCCAACATTTCTTTGGTCTTCCGCCCTACTCCCTTCCAGCCACATCATTATATACTCAAAAACTTTCCTCTCGACACATAAAATAAGTAAATGTAAACGAATTATGAAACCTTTTCATTTCATTTCCTTATCATCTAAAAAGGCAATTAGATGATGATGTTTCATAATTACAAAAGTAAAATTTTTGGTTTTCCTAAAACATTTTCGTCTTTAGCGTTTTGTATATGTAATCTTAAATATAATTGTGTGTCTAAATGAACAGTGCGGGTTTAACAGCTAGTATATATAGGGTGTGAAAATGAGATGTGGTCGCTAGGGCAACTACCTTGTATCATTGAAATAAAGATATAATACAACCTTCTTATTTTGCATTGATTTTTTAAAGGCCGTACAAACGTTTGACTTGAATACCTTTAAAAAGACGCATGAGGATCTTTTGGAGCCTAAATGACATTGACAGGGGGGTGTTGTTGTTAAAAATTGTAATGACAATATACAAGATGGCGTCGTTAATTCCGCGCGCCAAAAAATCTTTGTAGCGTTGTAAATAAAAAGTGATTATCAACATTAACCACTTGGTTTCTCCAACCAGAGCCCCTGACGACGATCCTGGGTGGCCCGGAGCTGTTCATCAACACGGGGAGCACCATCAACTTGACGTGTGTGGTACAGCACTCCCCGGAACCTCCACCAGCTATAAGATGGACTCATAATGATGAGGTAAGAGATGTCTACTAATTTCTTCTGTTTTTATATGATCGGGTGGCAAACAAGCAGGGGGTCACGTAGTTGTAAGTGGTCACCAAAACCTGTAATTTCTACTAAAAAGTCACTGTGGATTGGAGATGTAATAGACTCTTCACTTAAGAGAAGGTTCAAATTAAATATCCATGAACACACTACTTCACTTTGAGCACTGTGCATTGCCAATTTCTAACAACTAGGCAGTCTGTTTTCTGTAACTAATTCAAGTGATGACCCGTGTGATGAATAACTTAATAAGTGAAATAACAATTTCAATGTACAAACTCAAAGCCTATTTGAATGCGTCTGAAATTATCGCGATACGTGATCGAATTAGATAAGAAGAGATCCGCAGGAGAACCAAGGTAACCGACAGAGCCCGAAAAATTGCCAAACTTAAGTGGCAGAGGACAGGGCACATTGCTCGCAGAACAGATGGCCAATAGGGCCGAAAGGTTCTGGAGTGGCGACCGCGTACCAGAAGACGTAGCGTTGAAAAGCCTCTCACAAGGTGGACTGATGAACTTGTGAAGGCCGCAGGAATCCACTGGGTATAGGAAGCACAGAGCCGGTTGAAATGGCAGTGCTTGGAGGAGGCCTTTGTCCAGCAGTGGACGTTTTTTGGCTGAATTGATGATGATGATGATGATATTATCCATTAAACTCTATGCTGTGCATTGGCAATTATTTATAATTTCCTACTATGATGAAATGCACTCCCAACATTGTCTTATCAGCCATGTGTTCATGGGTGCCCCCTTTAATTTAGTTATCAATCACCATTACAGCTAACCAGTATCAGTCACCACAGCCAGCCGTCCTAAAACACAACCAAATGCCAAAAGAATTCATTTGACGCGATCCCTTTGTCGTCACCAACAATACCTCAAAATAGACCGTTCAATGAGAAGTACAAGAATTTGTTTATAGCTGGTAATCTATCCAATTGTTTTTGACAAACAGTTGTTGCAACTGAACAATTTACATCTGTCCTCAATTTGCATAAATTCACCTCGGAACGCTATCAAATGATTGAATCTGGCAGTTTCGCTCTTGCAAATAAATTAGTTGGTATCGAAACTTTGTCGATGCGGAGGTGTGCAAGCTGTCTTTGAGATATGTTCATTTAGCTTCGTATGTGGCTCCGTAATGTGGAATAGGAGCAAGTTAGCGTGACGTAGGTGTTAGTAATCTAGTTATAGCTGCAGCTATTAACTTTGTACGTTTAACTGTTAATGAGAATGTTGTAATTGAAAATGGTAGGGTAATTACACCAGGTATAACAGGGCTTTAGGACAGAATTATATATCTAATATTATCGCAGTTCAGGTAACTAAATTAGCACCTAGAGTGATGATGCTGTTTGTTTTCCCATAAGACCTCTAACTAGTGACTAATAGGTTATGCCACTGAGTGAGTAGAGATCACTCATCATCAGTCATTAAATTTGTCTCAATGGTGATTGTAAATTTTCATCAAGAGCCAGATAATTTTTTGACCAGTGTTACTGGAACGTTCTGTGGTAAATATTCTTAGTTATAATTCAAGTGTACTTGAGGCACATTCAAAAGAATCATCTATCATCATCATCATTTTAGCCAAAAGACGTCCACTGCAAGATATAGGCCTCTTCTCAGTAAATGATCAGCCTATAATGATCCCACTGCTGGGACACAGGCCTCCTCCTTCGAGAAGGAGTGGGTTATAAGCTACCACGCGCACCCAGTGCGGGTTGGTAGATGTCACATGTCTTCGAATTTTTGGTTCTAAAACATGCGGGCTTAATCACGATGTTTTCCTTGGCGTGGTGATGAAATTACTTATGCAAAGTAAAGCTCCTGCTTGGGTTCGAACCTACGACCTACGACTCGTAAGTCGAGGCCGTTACCACTGAGCCACCACTACATTAAAATCAATAAAAAGTTTGCATAAATAGCTATATATATAAAAACGTGCCCTACTTCCAATCCATGCTCAGCCGTTGGACCCTTAGCACGAGAATAATAATTACATTTATCAAGCTGTCTACAAACGCGACTACGTGACATTGAGACCTTAAAACTCCGCCATTTTGGAAGTCCCCCTCGCAAGGACCAAACGTCAGCGAAATTATCTCTTCTGTCAACGGCCTGACAAGATTTATATAACGAGGTTGTACAGAAGGCCGGACATCAGTAGTAACAAAACCAGCACTTGTTAAGCTGGTCTCTTATTCTATTGAAACCCAGTACTACGCTGGACCTGATCAAGGTCGAAGTGTTACCAACATTGTGCGTTAAACTGTACATAAAAAATGGGCGTAAACAGCGAAGATTTTGGCGAGAAAGCTGGGGTGCATTTTATGATAATGTAAAACTTAAAAGTAATATTAAAACTTGGTAAGCGTGCCATAAGTACTTAAGATAAGATCCAGACAGAAGCTTTGGCTAGAAAAGATATTCTAATTAGGAAAAGCCAGTTTTGTTTTGGAATTGGATTTGCGTTGAATAGGGTAGGATTTTGTAGTATCTACCTTCGGCCAGTCAAACCCCTTTGGGAATTAAATCTAACACCAATTGGACTAAATACAATCTTAATTATTCCTTGATGGTAAAGATTTTTTTTAAATTATCTAAATAGATGTAGAATCTACATTGTAGATAATGTTTTTTTTTTTGTTTGTGACTTTTTTTTCAGTTTTCAGTCACCAAAATATTAAAATTGACTCATGTTAACTTATAAACAGCGTAATGGAATTACAAATCACAGTGACACCGATACTCTCTTTATTAATTTTTCAACTTTAAGTCCCAAATACATTAGCGAAATAGTTATTTAGAACTGCAAATGATGTGAATCCAAGAAATCGTAGAGATCCATTCAGACTCGTACTAAATGACGTTCCTAGATCTACAAAATACAAAAAGAACTGTTTAGCAATGTGTGTACGTATTTATAATAATATACCAAGTAACTTAAAAACGTTGACTTGTAGAGCATTTAAGCAAAAACTATATAAATGGCTAAATATACAAAATATCTATTCTATTAAAGAATTTATAGAGACTAAATATGCTCCAACAACTGAATAATATTATGTGATGTAACGCATGCCGACAAGTTTGCATGCTATGTATGTATAGCAGCACATGTAAGCACTAATTTTAATGTAACATCTGTAATACCATCTTTTAATGCAAATAAAAATGATTTGATTTGAAAACCAAATTATCATGTACACTTCAAAATGCCACTCACAAGGACATATCTCTTACTTTTAAGTCAAATGTTTCATGTCGCAGTGTTTGCCGAGACGCCAGTATAACAAATGTAGCGACGTCCACGAAATTGAGGGATCCCCGCCTCACTGGCGCCTTGTTTTAACGTTACTCGCTTTATTTCACGAGGGTCTTTCAGCTTTGAGTGTAAATTCTAACTGTTTTGAAACGATTTATGTTGGTTAAGCGATGGATCCTCCTACTGCACTATAACACGAATGTAATAATCTTTGTAGTTAAAATTCTGGTTTGATAGAATATCTCAAAGGTGAATACGGATGATGACTAAAAAATTATTTTCTCCTTCTTGTAGATTATTACAAAATTTTGGACACATTTTTTTCATATTTTTTTACGTTTGCAAAATATGTGCCATGACGTCACGAGTAGATTTTATACTTACTTGTGAAGTAGCAACCCCCACTCCCCAACTTTAGTTGGTCGGTTGTCAGGTCACGCAAGATTAGATCGCGCAATCCACGAAGACGCGCCCCACTCCGCTCCGCGTCGTACTAGAGTTCAGCTTAAGTACAGTAATTGCGTAGTGGGGCGCGTCGTCGTGGATTGCACGGACTATACCTTAGTATACATCTGGTCAAACAATCTATAATATAAAAATGAATCGCAAAATGTGTTGGTAAGCGCATAACTCAACAACGCCTAGACCAATTTGGCCAATTCTTTTTTTTAAATGTTCGTTATTTTTAGGACAAGGTTTTAGGGCAGGTAGGGTAGGTAGGGTAGGTAGGGTAGGTAGGGTAGGTAGGGTAGGTAGGGTAGGTAGGGTAGGTAGGGTAGGTAGGGTAGGTAGGGTAGGTAGGGTAGGTAGGGTAGGTAGGGTAGGTAGGGTAGGTAGGGTAGGTAGGGTAGGTAGGGTAGGTAGGGTAGGTAGGGTAGGTAGGGTAGGTAGGGTAGGTAGGGTAGGTAGGGTAGGTAGGGTAGGTAGGGTAGGTAGGGTAGGTAGGGTAGGTAGGGTAGGTAGGGTAGGTAGGGTAGGTAGGGTAGGTAGGGTAGGTAGGGTAGGTAGGGTAGGTAGGGTAGGTAGGGTAGGTAGGGTAGGTAGGGTAGGTAGGGTAGGTAGGGTAGGTAGGGTAGGTAGGGTAGGTAGGGTAGGTAGGGTAGGTAGGGTAGGTAGGGTAGGTAGGGTAGGTAGGGTAGGTAGGGTAGGTAGGGTAGGTAGGGTAGGTAGGGTAGGTAGGGTAGGTAGGGTAGGTAGGGTAGGTAGGGTAGGTAGGGTAGGTAGGGTAGGTAGGGTAGGTAGGGTAGGTAGGGTAGGTAGGGTAGGTAGGGTAGGTAGGGTAGGTAGGGTAGGTAGGGTAGGTAGGGTAGGTAGGGTAGGTAGGGTAGGTAGGGTAGGTAGGGTAGGTAGGGTAGGTAGGGTAGGTAGGGTAGGTAGGGTAGGTAGGGTAGGTAGGGTAGGTAGGGTAGGTAGGGTAGGTAGGGTAGGTAGGGTAGGTAGGGTAGGTAGGGTAGGTAGGGTAGGTAGGGTAGGTAGGGTAGGTAGGGTAGGTAGGGTAGGTAGGGTAGGTAGGGTAGGTAGGGTAGGTAGGGTAGGTAGGGTAGGTAGGGTAGGTAGGGTAGGTAGGGTAGGTAGGGTAGGTAGGGTAGGTAGGGTAGGTAGGGTAGGTAGGGTAGGTAGGGTAGGTAGGGTAGGTAGGGTAGGTAGGGTAGGTAGGGTAGGTAGGGTAGGTAGGGTAGGTAGGGTTGGTAGGGTTGGTAGGGTAGGTAGGGTAGGTAGGGTAGGTAGGGTAGGTAGGGTAGGTAGGGTAGGTAGGGTAGGTAGGGTAGGTAGGGTAGGTAGGGTAGGTAGGGTAGGTAGGGTAGGTAGGGTAGGTAGGGTAGGTAGGGTATGTATATACCTACCCTACGGTAGGTAATAAATGATAAAGATGGTGCACCCCAAGCATTTATAAGGCAAAACAACGTTTGCAGGGTCAGCTAGTTATAAATAAAAGAGGTCGATACACGTAGGTACCTATCATAGCTAACCATCGCTTTTTACATTTTTTAAACTTCGAAGATTCGTAATCCTTTTGCGTCTTACTATCTTTCAAGAAAAGCTATTCCATAAACTTGTAGATAATTTTCATAATACCTTGGTTTAATTACGCGTAATATTATCTTAATTAGGAGTTTCCTAGTTCGACATAAGTATAATTTTGTGTGCAAAACTAAATCTAAAGCTCACCATTTCATAAAACGCAGTGAATCCTTCATCGGATAACCTACTGATTAGTATTCAGCTGAGGCGCGGTACAAATGTGAGTCGTGTTTGCGCGAAATTGAGCGATCGCACGCTAACGTTTTAACTTGATTCTGTTATTTTATGAACGACGCAGTTAAATTTAAGTTTAGCTGAAGCACTGATGCGTATAAATGCTTGAAAGTGTACTTAAATATCAGCCTGTTATGTTTTACTGAAGGGCAAAATATTGTAATATAGAATTACCTACATATTATCCTTCAAAATGCTATTGTCCATTCAGTGACATTTTAAAATTTTATTTTTCTTTATTTATTTTTTTAACCATTTATGCACACGTACATAAACAGACAAGAAGAAAGGAACAGAAACATACGTACAAAGGCAATGCTTATTTCTAAAGAAATCTCTTCCAGCATACCTGCGATAGGAAAGTATACAAAAAGAGATGTAGACAACGTGTGTAACCGTATAAGAGAAAATAAAAAACATAAATCAAAGAAGAAGAAAAAAAAAACAATTCACTAATTTTAATTTAAACATCATACAATATGAGTATATACTTACATACATACTTCTAAAATAAATATCACTACAATATATATAATTACAATGTGATTTAAAATAACTATGCAACTACTGCTCCATGGTTCTTTCACTCTTCACTTAAATGCTTCAACAGTATGACAGTTCCTAATGTCAGGCGGTAGTGAATTCCACAACCGAACCGCGTGCAATGTTGAAAGAGAAGGTTAACAAGAAGATTCTTGCCTGTTCAATTCAATGAAGTCTGCGCTTTGAAACGAGCAACTAGCTTCAACTTTCCGACTGTAAGAGTTCCTAGAAATGGTAATTAATATTATACATTGAATTTATTCAACCTCCACTCTCTACTCATACAAAAAAGGAACGAGCATTAATCACCACGCCCGCGTGTTGGTGATTTCAAGCTAGTTTTTTAATCACCAGAGATTTCGGGTTTATAACCTGTTCTGTACCCAAATGACTTTTTCAATGTCATCAAAATTCAATCTAGAACCACATTGTTAGCTAATCTGGGACTTAATGGACTGAAATTAATAATCTGATGCCAATATGTACTGAGAAAGCGTTCCTTCGTGCATGAGAATAATGCTTTTACCCTTTATTACTGTCTAAGCTAGACTTCGGTACATTTTTATACTCAGGCTGAGGTCTATAACTATTTTTAACGTGTGAGGTGACTAAGACATATTCCCGTCTCTATCTTGCACTAGTAGTTTGGCAGTTTTGCGATAGTGACAGGAATATCGCTCAGTCTCATATAACGGGTGGTGGTGTTAGTTTGATCAAGTTATTTAATTCCGGCAGAAAATCATAACAATAAGAACTGCTCCAATAGTGGGGAAGTCCAAAGCAAAAGCATGTCAAAGTTGTAACTTGTGTCTTTTAACGACGTGCCAAAGCAAAATCATGTTCATTTACGCAACTGATATAATTACGTTCCCCTCACTTCCATGCAGCAGACTATTTTTTTGGAATGAAGGTGATCCCAAATATCATTTCATAAGCTTTTGGAGCGGTATGAAATTACTTTCTTTTTCTCTTTGATTCTCATTTTGACTTTTATTGAATAATAAACAACTACTCCCAATGCAATTTATACGATACTAGCTATTGCCCGCGACTTCGTCTGCGATTCAGGATGAAAAGTAGCCTAAATCCTTCTCCAGGTCATAATCTACCCATGTGCCAAATTTCTTCCAAATTCGTTCAGCGTGAAAGCGTAACAAACAAACTCACTTTTGCATTTATAATATTAGTAATAATAACATTTATCGCAAAAATCAAGCAGTACCTCCCCTGCTAATAGAAGTACGTGTTAAGTAAAGTTTATTGATTTCTGCCTTATGTCAACGAATACAGTCTTTAGTATTCAATATGGGTCTCTTTGAACTAAATTAACTGACACAGACTCCATGGCGCCTCTTTATAAACAAGTTGATTTGAATTCTTGCCAGTTTGCTCCGAAAGGATTGCCAAGATATGAGGCGTCATTTATTTCTATAAGATGTGTTTCAAAGTATGTTGGTATTTTATCGAGATTATTTTATGACTAGAGTTTTTTTTTGCAGGCCATTAGATTCATGAGTCAGAGTAAATTAAGGTTTTAGGGCTTCTTCTTCTTTTCGTGTGGTTAGTGACTAACCTGATGTCAGAGTTATAAACCCGCCCATGGGCCTCTGACTTGGCTTCACATGCCGTCGAGAAATATCTCTCAGGCATGCCGGTTTCCTCACGATGTTTTCTTTCACCGTTTTTGAAGCAAGTGATAACTATACAATACGCACATGAATCCGAAAAGAAGTGCGTGACTTGGTTTTGAACTCGGGACATATGACTTGGCAGTTTGACGGTCACACCACTAGGCTAGGGCTAAACGGAGTTTATCAAACATTTAAAATCCTGGTTAAACACCATCATCATCATTTCAGCCGAAAGACGTCCACTGCTGGACATAGGCCTCCTCCAAGCACTGCCACTTCGACACCGGTTCCCGGTTCTATCGACAGTGGATTCCTGCGAGCTTCTCAAGGTCATCAAAAATACCAATTCAGTAATTATTTTGAATCTTAAAAATATTTTGATACTTGAAACAGATTTTTTTTTCAAAGTTTCATTTAGTTCGCATAGACTGTTTTAACCACCCACAGACGCGTATTAAATTCATACTTTTCGAGAAAGTCGCATGGAGCTTTTTCCTTACACGTGACGATTTCTACCAGTAAACTCCTACCGCAAGCCGCGTTAAAAAACTTCGTTCCGAAAATACGAACTTTATGTTTGTTTATGCAGAAAATTATGAAGTCGTAAATATCAAGCTGTAGCCTGGCGGTCGTTAAAAAATCTACCTACTCGTACAATATAAATTTATGGACCATTGCAATTTAGTTCAAACTAATTTATTGCTCTACTTGAAACTAGGAAAGTCCATTTTTTATCGACTTTTAAGTAAGTGCAGGAATTATCTGTAATAAACTTTTACTGTGTAAGTAAGTAATAGTGCTATTTTTCTGTTTTTAGTTACTCAAGTTGTTTAGTAAAAAGTTACTGGATGTTAGTAGTTTTTATTAATATCGTGTACATAGTATTCATTTTATCAAGCCTTTTTTTTTGGTGGGAAATTTTCAAATAACTTCTCCCACTCTGGGAGGAGCGGGAGGGCGTGTCAGACTCTTACTGACTAAAACCAGCCCGTGTTCCTTCAGTTGCCTGTATGTTGCCAGGGTCCACGGTAACCCTTTCGGACAAACCCGCAACCCAGCAGGCATCGGCCCTAGCGGACCCCTTTAGTTGTGCTGACATCTCTTTGAGGCGCGCGTGGAACACAAAGCGCCGCCGACCCAGGCCTGGTCCTTATCGGACGGCGAGCTACCCATTGCTCACCGTCCACAAGGCTGAATATTGAAAACTATGAAAGAAGCAATAACTAGGTTTATAGGCAAAAAGTTGGCATGTTCGGGTCAAAAATACCAAAGAGGTTAGCCACTTAGTTGCCAATCAATGAAACAGTTTTAAAATGTCTAAAAAATAAAGGTAGCTTGTGTCTCAAAACATTCATTTACACAAATCACACATTTTCAACACTGATTCACTACGTTCTTACGCTTTCATTCTAAAACGGCTGAGCGGATTTACATGAAATTTGTCACATGGGTGGACCATGGCATGGGTTAGGACAAATGACTTTTTACCTCGGTATTATGTACGCGAGCGAAGTCGCATATAAAAGCTATTTACTGTAGTAGCGCTACTGCTGAGCATGAGGTCCTGGGTTCGATTCCTGGGTCGGGCAAAGTGTTATTGGGTTTTTCTATCTAAAATTTCTCAGTAGCAGCTCGGAGTCTGGATCTGTGCCCGGTTGATGGCAATAGGCTCGCCCCCTATTACATGGGACTTAAACATAACTGGCGAAATGTGGGTGTACCTGCTACAGGGAAACCTCTGCCCAACCCTCCGGGGAAACAAGGCGTGATGTTATGTGTGTTGTGTTACTGTATACAGAAGTATGGATACTAAACAATGTTGAACATTTTTAGAGACTTGAAATATAAAAAGCGTATTGACGAAAACGTTCTATCCGACACATCAGTATTAGAACCACAGATTTAGAGTACATTGGAACACAGTCCCGACTCCTTTTAAAACTTCAGAGAGGTCACGGATTCTTAGAACATCGGTGTGCCCTGCACCGAATACTATTCGTTCCTTAAATCGGAGCTCATTTATAGAAAGTGCACTGCGTTTGACATCTACTTCAACAATTGGACTTTTAGAAAATACAAAGTAACTAGGTACCATTGTGTTGTTACTTTGTTATTTTACCACTAATGTAGCGTTTGTACGAATGTTGTTCAGTTAAGTTTTAGTTTTGGCTGATAGTGTACCGATGCAGCATTCTTTATTTTGGCGCCGCTTTGTTTGTCAGATGGTTTTAGTGTTCCTTTGATGTAACATATTGGTGCTGCCACTTGTATATGGTGCCTTCCACAAATGATCAAATATCAGATATTATTGCCGACCTATCCATAGTAATATTTTTATGCTTGTGACTGTACCTATTGTAGAAATATTAACGTATTTAATTTTTTTTTTGACTGGTTGACGCAAAACATAGGTTGCATATTAAAATGTGTTCTAAACTATGTTGAACAAAACCATAACTGAACTATTTTACAGTTAAAACATGGCTATAAAGTTGACTGATATCATTGCATAGTCTGACTGTGGATAACTGACGATTTGCTTTTAAATGGCGATGAAATTTTTCTTCAGTTATCTGCTGTTTCATAGAAAAGTGCAATACCTACGCGGTCAAAATGTATAGAACAGCTGTTTTTTTTAAAAATAACCAACGAAAACTTTCAACACAGGGGATTTCATAATCATGTACTGAATCCATGGTAACAGTTTTCGTGTCGATGTCCCTGCCACCCTGTGGTTAAGATAAACCTTTCAGTGTTCCTATTCTGTAAAAATCTCACAAGGTATCAACAGTGTCAATCCCTAGCATTGGGTGAAATGACAGCTAAAAACAAACAAACAAACAAAAATCATTTATTTGCATAAATAAGGTACAGAAAGTTCTTATGAAAATATGTTGATCTCTTATTATGCCTTTAATTTCGGCGTGCAAATTTTACATTATCAGATATTATTATAAGAATTTAATTGATTACTTGAATAATGCATGCGATTAGTAAATTACATTAAAGTAATGGTACCTACTTAACAATTAATTCATAGACAAAAGTTCACAACTTATAATCCAAAAACTCAAGTACACTATAAAAGCATTTATCAGTGAGTAGTTTTGTTAAATTACGCTTAAATTTTAAAAATGGAAGTGTCTTTATTGTACTCGGAATTTTATTATACAATTTGATGCACATGATATAGCTGTTGTTGGATGTAAGTGTGAGATTCGGCTACTTCAAGCTCAGTCCACCTAAGTTCTCGCGGAGCGGCTTTTACAGAATAAACCGACTCGTTTCCTAACATTTTACAAATGACCTAGTAACAAGGCCATTATTCACAAATTATATCCATTGAACATTTACTTAGTAAAATATTATCTCTATTACATCAACAAATCATTCGTTAATTAATCAAATTAATTTCCGAGTCACAATCACTGCTCGTTCACGCCTCTTTAATTTCTGGAGAGTGGCCAAATGAACAAGTTGGTCGAAATCTTATTAGACCGAATATTATAGACAGTTTTACGATTCGTTTCGGACTCTTATGAAACTGAGTTTGGAACTGAATGGGTTGGTGAAAAGCAGGCTATCATTTACCGTTTCATAAACGGAATACCCCTTCACACTTCAAAAATATGAGTTCATTTTACTTTTTAATAACTGACTACGGTTTTCCATTTCAGAGTAACCTCTTTTGTTGAGTTTTCAGAATAGGTCTTTACGTTTCAAAATAACATGTCTGGGTGTCTAATATGTACCTCGGTACGATCTATTACGACTCGCTACTGAAATTTTTCTGTTATTTCAAACAAAATTATATATTGTGAGCTTTTATATTTTATAAAATTATATTATCATAGACATCCACTTCCATAAAATTAATGGAAATATGTGAACGTTATAACGTTATCGTGGACAGAAATTTAAAAGCGTCTTAATATATTTCCATACATTTTACTTCCCTGTGATATCGTGATGCCGTGGACGTCCACGACAATATCGTGACGTTAGAAATTATAAAAAAGGCCACTGAGTCTGAATAGAGACAATTAAATGAATTAAGTCGTAGCATCTTCAACGCTTTAAAAACGTAAAACGTTTTTTGAGGATGATAATTCTCGTAACATTGAATAAAGTATGTCTATTTATTTTTTATCTTTTTATATATATTTAGTATATTGCATCATATTCTAATAAATCATTTTTCTTTAAGTACGCTGTACTGGTACAGCGTGCTTAAAGAATGCGCGTCTTAATATTTGTTTACTGCACCGCGTTTACTCACCGCGCTTTGTTTATCGCTCAGCATTATGCTACGACTCTATGCAAGACAGATCTTGCATAGAGTCGTAGCATAATGCTGAGCGATAGCCAATTTGCGTGGATGTGACGCATGCTTCCCCCAACTACTACTACATCAATTTTTTTTTTTTTGCGTCATGTTTGTCGCAAATAAACGTTTTTTCCTTTCTTTTTAGGGTTCCGTAGTAAACAAGGAACCCTTATAGTTTCGTCATGTCCGTCTGTCTGTCTGTCCGTCTGTCTGTCTGTCTGTCTGTCTGTCCGCGGTCTAGCTCCGAGACCCTTAGTACTAGAAAGCTGTAATTTGGCATAGGTATACATATTAATTACACCGACAAAGTGGTAAAACAAAATTATGAAAAACATTTTTTTTTTAGGGTACCTCTCCTTCACGTAAAGTGATGATGTTTTTTTTTTAACCCATGGTGTGGAGTATCATTGGAAAGGTCCTTTAAAAACATTGAGAGTTTGTAAAAACCATTTTTGGATTCAAGGATCCGTTTGAGAAATATTAAGCTTTAAATTGCTAATTTTTGTTAGAGTCTGGTGTCGCCCCCCCCCTGCTAGCTAAATGGTTGGTATTGGATGTGTGAAAAAAAAAATCACAGCAGTAGTTTATATAACGAAATTAAAAGGAAATTTATCAGAACTAAGTAGGCTTTACAAGTTCTGCCGGGGGTTCGAAGAAAACCGATAGGGAAATCGTGGCCCCCGGCAACAGGGCAACCGAAGGAACATGGGTGGGTTTTAGTCAGCAAAAGTCTGACAAAAAAAAAAAAAAAGGCTTTACAAGTTAACGAGTAATAATCGACCAACTTAACTTTGCAGTTGCAGAAACATATTTTCCTATACATTCCGTATGAAAGAACATATTTTTAACTACAAAGTTAAGTTTGTTTTTGGTATAAATTCATCCCAACTACGGAACCCTTCATTGTGCGTGGTCCGACACGCACTTGGCCGGTTTTCTCGTTTTGTTTTCTTTACATAACATAATATGTAAAAGCTAAAAATAGTATTTTCTTGAACACGCTCAATAAGCCTGTGCAACTTTTATAAGTTACGGAAGATGCTCACAGATTCAAAGGGAACGTAAGATATAAATTATATATTCAGTAAGACAAACAGAAAATATTTAATAAGCCTCTGCAAATGTGTTTCAAGAGATTTACAAATTATACGTTCAAGAAAACTTTATTTAAATGTAGAACAAGTTCAGTATTTTGTCCTTCTGTTTACGATTTTTTTTGTTCAAAGATATTTAATTTCTAGATTTCCAATGCATTAATACTGCCTCGTTGGTCTAGTGGTCGCAAGCGCTACTGCTGAGCATGAGGTCCTGGGTTCGATTCCCGGGTCGGGCAAAGTGTTATTGGGTTTTTCTATCTGGAATTTCTCAGTAGCAGCCCGGAGTCTGGATTTGTGCCCGGTTGATGGCAATAGGCTCGCCCCCTATTACATGGGACTTAAACATAACTGGCGAAATGTGGGTGTATCTACTACAGGTACACCTCTGCCCAACCCTTCGGGGAAACAAGGCGTGATGTTATGTTATGTTATGTAATATTTCTAAAATTTTCTACAAAACATAACTTTTCAAAGCCCACGAAACAAAAATAATCTACTTTTCTATTATAAGGTCAGATCAGATGTACGTGCCTCACGATACGAATAGGTGGACGAAACTATTTTTGGCAAAAATGGTTGCACGGCTATGGAAAAATTACTACACTTTTATCGATAGAGTGATCCAGTGATGAAATAAAAAACAAGTAGAACGCAAAAATTCCTGGAAAAATAAAGAGAAGTATCACATTTTCCACGTCAGAACTTTTAGTTTTTTTCAGCTCCCGTGAACTGGGAACTCAGTTTTCACTTTTTTTAGTTCACATTAGAGTTTCTAAAATTGTTTCTCCGACTTTTAGGCACGTATGATGAGTGATAAAAGTTTAAAAATGTAATAAGATGGTTTGTATTTGAATATCTTGATATTCAGTTGCTTGCAGCAATAGGTAAATTGTAGATTGTATATTCCTTTGTTAACTAATTTTACATCAGAAATCATGCATGGACCCGGAACAAGTAAAGTTATGTAGGTTAAGCAAATATTATTTGTATCGTGCAGGAATTAGTTCCACAATTCGGAGAACAGAAGCAAATTCTAAATGTTTACTTGTGTAACTTCCTAAAAGTTGTAATAACTCACTGGCCTGAACAACATAATTTAAAATAACTTTCATAACCTATGCTTCTATTTGTTATTGTTTACAGTTTAACAAACCTTGCTCTATTCAGGTATTAAGTAGCCAACATGAGATTAATTCAAGCCTTCATATTACACACACATGAAATTCTTTTTACATCTCTCATATTCGGTAAGTAGGTCCTTATTACCCCCAAATGGGGCTTGTAGGTAACCAATTAGCGCTCTAGGGTAATAATGTAGCTAGAAAAGCCCTAGGGCGGTAAGTAATTTAAAAAAAACTCTTCACTCTTTCAAAAAGTTCGCGTACATCTAACCATCATACTGGCAATAGACATCATGCATTCAGCCCAATGATAAAAGAGGTCGCATCGCTATTCAGCCTTGTCTTCGTATGAGTATAATAGTCATCAATTTTAAATATCGAACGGCGAAGCTTAATTTCGTTCTTGATAAAAAAAACTTTAAAAAAAAAGATGAAAAATGGCGGGAATAGAAAACTTCCCTAAAATTTGAAAATTGTTCTCATTTCACTATAAATTTTAACTAATAAAATGTTTTATTCTTGTAATACCGGTTTTTTTCTACTTACCTCACAATCGAGATGTAAAGCAGAGTAGTTAGCTCGGGTGTAAGCATCAATTGCACCCTCGAACTATAGGCGCCCTCGCTGCGCTCGTGCGCCTAAATATCTCGGGCTGCAATTGATGCCTTACAGCCCTTGGGTACTAATCTACTAATACAGTCAGTTACTTTGGTATATTAACGTACTTGCGATGTCTCGGGTACTGCAGATGTCCAAATTTATAATATGCAACGTTGACCACTTCGTTTCCTGCTTGTTTGGTTGGCCTTCATCATAATCTGCCTAGCCTTTTACCAATTATGTTGAAGTTAACTTCCAGACTAACCTGGTTCTGCTGAATTCTAGTATTTTATGTGGAGCGACTATCTGACCTCCACAACTCAGTTACTGGGTAACAATATATAGTTATGGGTTGTCAGTCTTTCAACTATCAAAGATCTATGAATGGCAGCCGGGACTATCGGTTGAACGTGCTTTCTGAGGCACAGAGGTGTTTTGGTAAAGTAGAAATAATCATTCTTGTTGTTCCCCAAAAAATGAGAGAGACCATTACCTTTATAATTGTGAGGACTATGTGGATATTATTATTATTTTAAAGTGAAACTTTTATTACATCGTCTCAAACTTTTTCGTCTGTGTGTTGCATGTCGCGTGACGGTCGGCGCCAATATGGCGGCGCCTATAGTTCGCTTAAAAGTTTCACTTTTACCGTGGTTTCATAAAACCACACAATCCTTTTTTATTTCTCAGCTAGTTTTAATTACTGACAAATGCTTGCACTGACTGGACATGTCCACTCAAATCTGTGTGGATCTTTCCTGAAAGACCAGTTTAGATACTAATCTACATGGTCCTCATATGGCCTGACCAAGATTATGTCTGGACTTTAAAAGAGACTGCGACCTCTGAGTTTGTTTCGACCTTTCTTCTCAGAGTAGTCAGATAGGAAACGCCGAACTCATGTAGCTTATTTTTATTGTATTTTTTTAAATGACGTGTAAAAGTGATTCCAATATCCTATTTACAGAATAAACAATTTCATTTAATTTCCTTTCATTGCATTTTCTCTCTTTTATAGGAGATCAACTACGACTCTCCCCGTGGTGGTGTGTCAGTCATCACAGAGAAAGGGGAGACCACCACGTCGCATCTGCTGGTACAGAGGGCCAAAGCCCCTGACTCTGGCAGGTACACCTGTGCCCCAGCAAATGCTAACCCAAGATCTGTACTCGTCCATGTTTTGAGCGGTAAGTTGAGTTTTTAAGATATTCTCCCTTTCATTATAATAGTAATATCAGCCTATCTAAGTATTATAGTGCACGGTGTGTGTGCAAACACAAGTGCACTCTCTTGTTTCTTTGCTCTCGCAGTCCGATGGGACGAGGACCACTTCATATACACAAAGAGCTCTTTTTTAGAATTCACTCATGTCCGTCAAAATGATAACGTGATCTAAAGTACTTCTAGAGACTAACATTTTAGAGATAGTAAAACAACGCTTAAGAGCGGATCGTCTCACTCATAATCAATAGCATTCAATTTAACAGCTCAGTAAGTTTATTGACTATTCTAGTTATCGAGAAGAAGGATTCTTTAAATTTACGATACAATTTGTTGACATTTTCTTAGATTTCGAACGTCACTCGTTTCATTTATTTGTGAAAGTCATTTCTGTCCACGGGAATCAACTTATTTTACAATCTATTGGCTTTTCAAAGACTCTATCAACTTACACATTTGCAGAATCAAAATACTTATCAATCTCTTCTTTCCCAGGTGAACACCCAGCTGCCATGCAGCATGGTGGTCAGCTCCGTCTCCAGTACCCACTGTCAGCAGCGCTGCTCAGCGTCATCGTGACCCTCATGGGTTGCTAGTATCAATAGCTTCACAGTTTTGTATAATATACCTTGAATAAGCGTGATGGCAGCATCTGCGCCATCTTCAATAAGGTTTAGTGAGTAAATGGAGTATCTACGACCAACCCCATTTATGGTCTCTGTGACGCATGATGTAATTTCTTTACGTAATCATCCGTGCCCGTGTTGCTTTTCAGCAACTTGAATGGGGTTGGTTTCCAGTCTAACCAGATCCAAAATGAATTTTGTGCTTCACCTGGCTTTCATAACCCAATAACCCATATTCCAAGGTTAGATGATCTTGTTATTGAGTTTATGATCAATGGCAGTTGAAGCTCTTTTGCGATGTGGTAAGCTCCATTTGCTTTCTACTCCACGTACAGTACCTGGCTGTTTATATAGGGTCAAATTAAATTTGCTAGCAAAACTCCGCAAACGTGATGGGGATCGATATCTAAACACGACAAAATAAAAATATTCGATTTTTTTTTTGGGTCAATGATCGCTGGTGGTGTTGCTACTTGAAGCATGTGTTAAAACAATCTGTTTTTTTGTGTGTTATCGTGTTTATATAAGGTCTCATTAAAATAGATGGACAAATTTTAACTTAGCGTTCAGTACGTCTAACCAAAGATATCCAAGAAAAAAAAACACTGATTAAAGAGATGTTATTTTGACCTAAAATAATTAACCTACATTAGTAACCAACATTTTTTGTGTATTTTCGTTAGCGGATTTTTTTTCTTGTAAGTATTTAATGCGTTCTTGCTTATATTTTTTACCATTGTCTTTATTTTGGTGGTCTGAATGATTTCTAAAAGTTTGTCCATCTATTTTATATATATCGACATCATCACCCATCACGTCTGTGAAGTTTACACAAATAATACAGATTTTTTAAACTGCTACTTTAAGTTACTACACTACCTGCGATTGAAGACACCAAAAAAAAAAACATCAAATTAATTCATTTTTGATTGATCATGTTAAGATATCAATACCCATAACCCGTCTGTGGAGTTTGGCTAGCTAATTTTATTTTACCCTGTATATGTACAACAATCAAGGTTTAGAAATAGTTTGGTTCTGAAGAGCGTCGTCTTTGTTGATAAACCTGTTGTACAGTCTCTTTCTAATACTGATGTGTCACTTTAACGCCCAGATACTGTGCTTTACCTTCTGGAAGTATGACTTGTAGGGTCCTTTGGTCATCTTCAAGTTCATTGGACGGTAGTATAACTTGAACATTTTGTATAATATACTTAAAAAGTATGATGGCTATTGTTATATAAATATTATTATGTATAATATCATTTATTGTAACAATCTTCTCATCTGTAAGTTCATGAGCTTAGATAAGTTCTTCATCTAAAACTTAATAGGAAATTGTTAACTTGATACTTATAAATAACTTGTCAGTTTTGTATCTTACTGCAAATACAAAGAGAAAACGGAGGTATTATTGGACCTGCTTTTCTTATTTATGAGATATTTCAATAACTTCCACATTTTGTGTTTTACCAAAAGAAAATTATGTTGTATGGAAACTGAACAAGAAACTACTTACATTATGATCTCATCCAATTTGATGATTGCTATAAAAATAATACAGTTACCGTATTCCACAAAACTAATCAACGATATACCAGCTTTGGGTAAATAATAGAATCTAACCGGCAACGGAACATCAGAATGATTATTTTTTCATAGGCCCCCAAATTCTTTCAATAATCTCACTGTATTCTAGTCAGATCCCCAAACGAGGCTTCATAAATAATCAATTGATGATGTTACCCCACGTTAAAAACGTCAAACGAGGAATAAATATAACAAGAGATGTAATTTTCTTTTCGAGAGCAGTTCGGTGACCTATGGATTGCGCAAACGATCACAGGGGTCGTGACTTAAGATTGATAGAAGTTTTGGTCGAATTGGTGGATACTTAGACCATTATATGCCTAAGCTTTCCCAATTAAGTTGAGGTTAGCCTCCAGACTAACCGGATGCAGATGAGTGCTAGTATTTTACATGGAACGACTGCCTATCTGACCTCCACAACCCAGTTACTGGGTAAGACCATACGTACTTATATCGATTATTTTTTTTCTGTCGTTTTTAAAAGTGACTCGTACACCTAAGCTATTTCAAGTTTAAACTTGACCTTTTAGAAAATGGCTTTTGAGGTGAATGAATTCAATGATTTCCAAATATAAATATGTAATAAAAGTGAAATCCTTGTAATTTCTTACTGAGGAATAAATTTCTTTTTTAACCATAATTAATAGTTTTGATTACAAAAGCTAACAAACTTTACCAACAATTGTTGCTTCATCTTGTTATGTTCCTGCTGAGCGCTAACACAAAAACTTGTCCTTGCAAAGTCAATAGGAATTACATACGGTAAAAAAATTGGGATTCCTCTAAGTGCGCGGTTGACATAACATAAAAAACATAACATCACGCCTTGTTTCCCCGAAGGGTTGGGCAGAGGTGTCCCTGTAGCAGGTACACCCACATTTCGCCAGTTATGTTTAAGTCCCATGTAATTGCAAGTGACGTAACCAATGACGTGGCGTTGGGTACGTTCTAACATTTTCCTATTAAAACTATGGCGCTTAAATGAGGAAAATACTTTTAGTGTCCGTATTTCATTAACGAAAATTAGGTGTTTTCTGAAGTGGCAAATCAAGGGCAGGACAGATAATTTAGCCAGGTTTGTTATGCTGTCACATGAAAATTATGAAGCGTGGCATTATTAAAATTATGTGTCACAAAATAACGTCCAATATTGAATTTAGCGTTTCCTTGTATACGATTTCAACGAACCTTACATAACTGTTTAAAATAACTCTGATAATTTTGTACTTCACTTAAAAATAATAATTTATGAATTTATGGCTTGTTAAATTAAGCTTCGTTCAAAGGGAATACGCTGAAGACGAAAGTAATATTATAATTTACAAATTTTCCGATTCCCAAACATAGATCCGATAATCGAATCGACAAAATGTCGGAAACTATCGAAAGTTCACGAGTTCATAAATATTATATTCCTTGTGAGTAGGATATTTTCGTCCGAGGCCGTAATTGGTATAATATTATTATTATTGTGGTACATAAGAAAAGAAAAACAAGGAAGACCATCATATTACTTTCATTAAAAACACTATGGTCTTAGTTGACATTTAACTATTATTATTTTGCAATTTAACAAAACAGTTAGTAGGATGGCATCTAAACAAAACTTTTTTAAATTTTCACTATCTCAACTTTGATAAACTCCAAAACGTTTTGTTAGCTTCTTTCTTATAAGCTAAACTGGCTTCTAAAGTTTTATCATATCAAAGTTTTATTACTTTCCCTTACGGCCCGAGCAACAAACATGTTTGTCGAATAACTATTTTTTACATTATTTCTACGCTTTCTACGCGAAGTTGTAAAGATACGACTGTTGCTCAAATTGACCTTTGGGACTTACTTTTAACGCCCATAGCTTTAATTTTTTTGTTAAAATAAGAATTTTACAAATCAAAGATAGTTATGCGAAGTCTAAATAACATTTATGCTGTTGTGAACTTTCAGCACATCATCATTAGTCTCCTGCCTTATCCCACTTTATTTGGGATAGGCGCAACATGTATTTTTTTCCATACTTGTTTATTCACGTCACCAGTTCCAGCCATAAGTATCTTCTTTCACACAGTACATCTATCGTTTCTTTGGTCTACATCGGACCACAAAAATCGATTCCATAAAAATGGCATTCAAACCAATCACCGAATTTCAGACAATTAACACTAGATTGATGAACAAAAAGTCTGCCCGCCTCTGTCGTTCATCCAATGAGCGTTAAAAAGAAAAAAATGAGAAAGCAATTCAACTTGAAAATTGTCTTATATAAATAATTTATTCAAGAGTTCCACTTGAAGACACGTCGTTCCAAGACAAGTCACTTCAAAGCGTACATCTTAATTTATCACTGAAGGGTGAAACAGCCTTGTAATAAATTATTTGCTAAACAACCCTTGACGTGTACCAAGTACTAATAGATTGTCCATGTTAATTAATTTTAAGTTAGCTTTTGACTCTCTGTGTTTAACTTGGATTTGAAGAAGGAAATGCTGTGTATTTAAGCTGTGCACTTATGTTACAACTGAACACAGACTCGGTAAGGTAATTAGTTGGGTAACAAACCTAACTTAGTTTTGGATATATCGTCGCTCGCATGACTAAAAGTCCTATCTAATTCTGCTCGGATTGATAAATAAAGTTTTCACAAAGTGTTCTATCTGTTTTAATAATTAAAAATAAATACCAATATTGAAAATAAATAAGTAGCTATATCGTAAAAATAAAGTAGAATTACCTATAGATTATAATTTTATCTTAGTTAGAAATGTCGTAACTGCAAAACGCTTTTCCTTAATAATTGACAATACGGAGATAGGACTGTTAGTCATGCGAGCGACGATATGAAGGTCATAGTCCGAATTGACCTACAGGTGTCCCTCAGGTAGATTACTTCGGCCCTAAAATTTTGGGCTAAAATTATAACCGTCTTTTGACCTTCTTGTGCAAAGTCATCTAGAGATTGAAATAGTGTGAAATTGCTCGATAAATTCATATGACTATTGGATAATTCCATCCCAAGAGTTAACACATCTACTGGCTTGATGAAAATAACCCTATAACTAGGACAAAAAGATTGCTTACATTATAATTCTGCAATGATTGGTTGACTGTTATGTGTTTTCAAACGTGATGTACATACATACAACTGTTATAACATAAAAAACATGTAAGTCCATATTATGAATGTAGTTATTGTTAAATAAACTTTGTTGCATTATTAATTGATAAATATTAAGTACATCAACTTTGACTTCATCGAATCGTGAGACTGCACCAATTTCATGAATTTAAATTCGATACGATTGCCGAATGAGATTTTGAAGGATGACATTGAAAAATAATGCAACAAACATATTGTGAAAATTCCATTTGTAAATAAGTATTGATAAAGTAGTTATTCGTTTCGTTGTGTTTATTTCAAGCATTTAATATAACTACTAGTTTAGTACATAATGATAAAATTTGATGAAAAAATGGATACTTATAAATAAATTAATACTTTTAAAAGGTATGAAATATTAGTAATAAAATTAATGTAACGATTTAGCTTAAGTCTAATAAGTCATTCAAATCGATGGCTTAGATTGTAAGGCTAATTTAAGTTTTATGAAAATTGATTTTTTTATAGTCTATCGATGTAATACGGTTGTGTAAATACAGTATGATATAAGAAGTTATTTAAGAAAATAAATCTATTGATCGTCGGATTTGTCTTGTTTTATTTACTACTCAATACACAAAACGGCGAAACCTCTGAAACTACAAGCACGCCAATGAAAGAGCGCAGCTGAAAGAAGTGTGGATCAACAAATCAACAAACAATATTGGTCAAATTCTGCCATTTGGAAAACCTCGCTGTTGGTGATCGCAGTAAGTTGATAGTGGGAAAATAAGACCTTTTAGATCACACAATATGAGAACCATAACCTGCGTGGCTGTCACGTAGAAAGTTTACAAACAATGCATGCGTGAGGCATGCACGCGAGCCGCTTGGGTGACATATCATGCCGTGCTACTACTCTATCTATCTGTACTGTCTAATAATACAGAAAATAATAGTATGCAAAAGTTATTTTAAAATTACTATTTATAAATATACTAGCGACCCGCCCCTGTTTCGCACGGATTTTACGACTTGATAAAACATCGAGATTTTCTTATTATAATTATGTAACTTTCATATTAATGTTTATAGACATAAACCTTCTGGAATAAATTCTCTAAACAATGGTGAAAACCTTATCAAAATCTGTTGCGTGGTTTAGAAGAACAACGCGGATATACAGACAAACACGAAAAGCGACTTTAATTTATAATATGTATAGATTATACGTCATAAAGTATTCTTAACGAGAAAAATAAGCAGAATAATGAGGTTTAATGATGTTCAATTTTAAGAGTTGAAAATAAATATATAAAAAATAGTAATTACTATTTATAAATGCATTATACGTTATAACATACAATTTCATATCGAGAAAATTATAGGATATACGTTATTATGAGGTTTAATGATCAGATAATTTTAGAAGTTGAAAACCATGCCTGTAAAATGACACAATCATCTCCTGAATGGTTGATATTGAATGACTAATCAGTATCAACCAATATTAAAAACTTAGACTGGACAACACAGCCTTCTCTTCATTCTTTACAACAGCTATCATCATCATCATCAGCCTATAATGTTCCCACTGCTGGGACACAGGCCTCCTCTCTGTGAGAGGGAGTGGGACGTAATCCACCACGCGGGCCCACTGCGGGTTGGTAGACAACAGCTATAACAGATCGTAATTCTTACATCAAGAGCTCATGACCAAGATGAGCCTCATGATTTAGAAATTTTTCAGTTTGAAACTAGTACCTAGTTCATGCACAATGCAGGGTAACGGTAGAACTTGAACGATGATGAATAAATGTATTATGAAGAAAATGTATAACTCATTTAACCCGCGGTATGCCTGGTGGCAAAAAGTTACACGGTGTGCCTGGTGGGTCTGTCAGACACGGATTTTTTACTTGTTATTTCACAAACATTTTTGAAAAAGTAGTTATTATATTGTAGGTACTTACTAATGTTTCTACTAGGGGTGAGTTAAAACAGTGGCACTCCGGGAGTGCCGACAGAAGTGAAAACTTGAACAAGATCGCCTTGGTGGAAGAAAAATACTTCCAAAACCTTTAAAGTAATAATACTTGCATAGAACATTGTTCCGTAAAGTAATATAAATAAAGAGCACAATCGCTTTTACAAAAATGAGGTGTCGTCACAGTGTCGCGAAATCAATGGTTTAGTTCCCACCTCAAAAATGCCCAACGCACAAAAATATTACATTTCGACAACGTTTTTTAAAAAGAAATAGACTTCGTTACTTTGTAACATATGTACATTAATTACTTAGAAATCCGCGCGAACTATACGCACGTTCTACTAGGCTACTACGTATTAAGGGAGCGTGCTCCGGATTGAGGTAGCGGGTGGAGGGCGTCTAGCGATACATAAAGGCCAGCTACCGAGTTTGGTTAGGCAAGAAATTCAAATTTGAATGAAAAACAACAGTGCAATCTCTGCACTGTTGTTTTTGTCTGACAGACCCTACCTCGCATGACGAGCGTTAAATACCTATCTACATAATTTCTATCTACTTACTAAAAATCTTAAATTCATTCCTGACAGACAACGCACAGTCAAACCTGTCTAGAAACATGAAATTGTTCACAAGTAATAATATTTAATAAAAATTCCACCAATAACAAAAGTGAACAATTAGGATGGATTTTTGATAAAATTCGTCATCTGAACGTGTTAAATAGCTCCAATAACTCCTCGAACAAATTAATTATCAGTCTCAAAAAGGCATCCTTATCCGATCTAAGTCAAATCAGGTCGGACTGAGTCTCATCCTGCGACGTCCGTACCTCATTAGGCATACAAGGGAAACCACTCGAAGCTTTCCCGGGTTAGGGTCTTCTAATTACACTATATCAGGATTAGCGACCGAGTTAAAGGATGCTTATGCTTGACTAAATTTTGGAACAGACTGAGTTAAGGTGTGGTTTCGATGTCTCGTTTTGTCGTGATTTATAAATAAGTTTAATTGGTTTTGGAACGTTTGTCGATAGCTATTGAAGTAAGAAGTGTTTATAGAAAAAAAGAGCAAAATAAAATCATTTATTTCATTTTTTATTTCTGGGGTGATGTCTAATGCAGCATGTACATATACAAGAAAAATAGTTTATATCCATCAAAACGTAAATTGCTACAATAATTTTAGCTACATATTCCTCTTCTGTTCTAGTTTCGTTAACTCCACAGAGAAAACCCGGCTTACGCTCCGAACTACTCAAAAACATTTTAGAAACACATAGAATACAAACAACACGCCGAATTTAACCCCTTCAAAGCCGCACGTTTCTAAAACAACGCACACACTACAAAGGAGACAGAAAAACGAAATTGACGACTGACTAAGCAACATTCAAACCACTCAGTCGTCGTCCAGTGTTGCTCCTCAATTTTCTCGAAATATATAAAAAGAGAGAGGATACTTTATTTATTGACTTTGAGAGCGTTCCCGCGGCACCCAATATCCGAAGAAACGGGAAAATGAGACGATTTACAGTCGTATTTCAAACTTGTGTTAGTTATGAATGAGTAATCATATTTCAATGATTTCTGATTTGGGATGAGGAATTGTGACAATTTGGGAACAGAGAATATTTTTAATTGAGAACTTGAAATGGTTTTCATCTGCTGTCATATTGATGGAAACGTAATTTTAGTCCTTTGTTATTTTTATTAAATACAAATATTATTGTTGGACCTTTTTCATTGCCATCAAATCTTGACATAGTCAATTTATCTAAGTGACCTTTAGATAGTTTCAACCTTAGATAAGCTTCAATTCACTGGGAGTTTTAATTTAAAACGGTCAAGGATTTGCGAGGTAAAAAAGGAAAAATAAAAGAGGGGTGGGTCCAATCCACCCCTTTTTTATTATTTTTTGAAAGTGTACATTTTAATATTGTAGTAGGCCAAGCAGCAGAAATAAAATAAACATATAGTTAATTATTTGACAGATAAAGCACAGCTAAACCGCTGGGTCTAGAACCAAGATATTTTGCACAAGAGTGTTTACATAGCGAAAGTGAGCACTAAGAAGGATTTTTGAAAATTCACACTCTGAAGGGGTTAAATTGGAGATGAAAATTTATGTGAAACTTCATCATTTTTGTCGATGGGAAGTGTCATCACACACGACTTCTTCGTAAAAAAAAAACAGTGGCACTCCGGGAGTGCCGACAGAAGTAAAAACTTGAAAAAAAATCAACACCGCGGTAATCAACGCGTTGATGTCTTTTACTTCACGGTGTCGGTAAATTTGGTAACAGTGTCGCGAAATCAATGGTTTAGAGCCATCTCAAAAATACCCTTCCAACGCGCCTAAAGAAGTTTTCACTTCAAAAATTAAAGTAGAAATTATTAATTATTATTTCAATCGCCTAGACTGTGTTTTCGTACTCGCTGTTGTGCCATCTCACATAGGTTGCTACAGCGGTGATCCACTAGGTAACATTTGTGTCAGTTTTTACTTTAAAAGTCTTATTAATAATTTGTGAGTCATATGATAATTGAACAAAAAAATTCTATTCTATTAAAGTTTAAATACTTATGTAATTAGAGTCGTCTCCATGGAACCAGTCCTTAACACCCGTTCGGGTAATCATCCAACCGACATTTTCTGATCGTAACTACAAGTTATTTGCATTTGCGTAACACGCGTGTCTAATACACGCCCCGAGATCATTTGTAAACTATTATAATTAATATCTACCGAGCACTCGAAACTGTTCGTGTTATATTCATTTAAATAATCCAATTTAAATATGACGTAGCTTAGGGTAGGGTAGGAATTAGGGTTTGTTATTCGAAGTATTATTTACCCTTGATTGTGCGGCTGTAATTGTAGCAATGTTTTCCGAACGCATGATATGTACAGAACGGTTTTTCAATTGAATGATAATGGAGCGTGTCGAAGTGCATGAAAGCACAGTAAAGTGTTATGTCATGTAGCAGAGAGCCAGTCTTTACTGACAAGATGATCACAACAAGATGGTTTTAGTGGCTTCCTCTAATATAGGGTCCGGCAGGAGAAAAGCAAGGATTGTCTTATATTTATCTTATTAGGTATGCCCAGATTCTTACCAGTTAAGACTACCACGGTGGTCATCCTCAGCACATGGTTTCTGAAAGCTTTAATAAAGTCTCGTTAATCTACTTTTAACTCAATGAAAGTAATTCAATCAATCTGCCTAGCTTTTTCCCAACTATGTTGGGGTCGGCTTCCAGTCTAACCAGATGCACCTGAATACCAGTATTTTACATGGAGTGACTGCCTATCTGACCTCCACAACCCAGTAATTCGGTAATACGATACTTCTTGGTAAAACTGGTTGTCAGACTTTCGGGCTTCTGACGACCCGTAATGATTGCTAAAGATCCACGAACGACAGTCGGGACCAACAGCTTAACGTGCTTTTCGAGGCATGAAACACAACTCAACTCAACTCATTTAATGTAATTAGTTGACCAGAATGCCAACTACCAAAAAAGTGACATGCGATATCACAGCAAAATTAAAATGAAATAGCCATGTAAAATCCGGGGTTAAAATAGCGACATAACCTAACTCACCTTCATAAACAAGTTTTCAACACAATAAACAACATACATAGGTACAGACAACAGTACTTATGCAAATGTTATGTCCACATTAGAACATCCTTTACAGCACCACGTTGATTTATAAACTCCTTTATAGTCCCTAAGGACGGCCAGAGAACGTAGTTTTGAACTAACAGTGGGATACAAGGAGATTATTGTCTACAGGTACCTATTTAAGTGAAGAATGTTCAAACGTGCTTAGAAATGGGCGATTTTCTTTTATTTTTGTTAATTTATAACGATTTCATAGAACTTTAGTAAAGCACAATAATAATAATAATCATCAGCCTATTACTGTCCCACTGCAGAGCAAAGGCCTCTTCTCATACAGAGAAGGCACGAGCATTGATCACCACGCTTGCTCAAGACGGGTTGGCGATTTCAGACTCATATTAACTATAAGTCCAGGTTTCCTCACGTTTTCCTTCACCGATGTCAGTAATGTCCAAGATAAACTCAGAAAGTAGCTATGAATTGAAAAAGTCAGATTGATACTTGCCCGGATGTGAACCCACAACCTCAAAATTATAGTCACATCATAATAACATAAAATATGGACAAAAATAGTCTGAATTAAATGAATTTTATTGTCATTTATTTTTAAAGTGAAAACTTCTTTATGTGCTTTGGGTATTTTTGAGATGGGGCTAAACAATTGATTTCGCGACACTGTTATGACACCACCTTTTGACCATTAAAAAGACATTAACGCGTTGATTACCGCGGTACCGATTTTTTTTCAAGTTTTCACTTCTGTCGGCACTCCCGGAGTGCTTGTTTTTTATAATCATTTATTTGTCAGAGTATGATACATTATATTATAGTCTTAAGATTAGTACCTTCTTTTTTAGTCGTCTTGTATGTTCCATCTGGCCATTCTTTCATCATTAGCCTGGAGACGGTGGCGATATCGGTCAACAAAAATGACAGTTCAGTGGCAATCGCTTGTATTTCTACACAAACTTTCAACAAGATTGATAAAAGCTTTTCGGTAGCTTATGTCAGTCCCAAATTATTTTGAAAACTTTTCAGTGTTCCTTATCGCTGATAGTAGGTACGTGACTTGATCCTATCACTATGTCAGTAAATCAAATCAAATCAAAATATTTTATTTCACATAAACCTACAAGGGCACTTATGAAACATTAGAAGCTAGGTGCACGGTTCCAATTGGTCGTTTCCTATGACGTTCTCATATTTACAAAATAGAAAAGAATCTATGCGACAAATAAATTAATAAAAATAAAAACCTATTTTAAATTAAATCCGCCATCAGTTGACAAGTTTGTAGAACTACAAACAAGTATATGAACACCAAGGTTACAGTCATTTACTTGACAAAGCATGAGGATTGAGCACACGCACTTTTTGATCCCTATAATTCAAGTTATGCAAAATCTACCTAGCGAAAAACACATTACAATGTCGTTATGTAAATCCAGATGTTCCTACGAGAAAAGTAAGTATGTAGTAACATAACTACGGTACCTATATTCCAAAAAGGTTATAGTCAATTGTGCGTAAAATACCTACGTACAGTTGAAAAAGTTATCGTAAATTATCACTTCTACATAACGTAGAGATGCGTTTCCAGTTTCCACTGTGTAACGGCTAGGGCTGCGCAGGGTAGGCTGCGCAGGCCGTTAACGGTTAGGTAGAAAGTATAAGTAGACTAAAACAGCTGGATAAGTTAATCGTTATATTTAAGATCGGTAGTAGTAGGTAACACGGCTAGGTCGTGGGTTAGGTCCTGACACTGAGTCTGAGCACTCGCAAATTTAGGATAAGTAGGAAGGGTACCGTCCTTGGTAGCACATGGTAGATGTGGGAGGCCTGTTCAGTATAGGCTCCGCAGTAGGCCGGACGGCCCTCGTAAGCCGCTGGTGGTTAGCGTCTGCAGCTAGTGGAGATCGCCTGTCAGCACAGGCGCGCGGCGGTAGGCCGCAGGTAGGCAGGCATTGGGCACACGTGGAAGGTCGCCTGTCAGCACAGGCGTGCGGCGGTAGGCCGCAGGTAGGCAGGCCTTCGTCAACGTGCAGCCTGAGCCCGTACAGAGAGCTCCTAGGTCGGGCATACAGTCCTGAGGGTCACTCCCTTCAGGGAGGCAAGCGGCAATCGAAAAGACAGAGTGTCCTTTGGAAATCAGTGTTGTGCCACATTATTAGTGATGTGGTTACTACTAAGTGAGAATCACTCGACTAATTGTAGTGAGATCGTTCATAACGCTACAACTGACGCTGAGAGGAGACATGCCAACAGAAATCGACCAATCTCATTGGTTGAAATCCACATTTCATCTCTTATCCGCTTGGTCCATGTATTGGTCGATTCCGTCTGCTATCCGTTTCGCTCGTCTCCGCCTTAGTGGAAACGCACCATAAGTAAATATCGAGTCTTTTGAAGAAGAGTAGTGATGCTTTGACTACTCCTTAGTGTTTCCAAAACAAATAAATCAATTCTCCATCTTACCAATCGACCACCTGATTCCCAACTACCCACATACAATGATGAATAACTACCCACAGCAAGACACATCTGTCTAACGCTTTTAACTATAAGACAACCCACACGTCTGTGTGTGACAGTTGTTTAAGTACGTTTAAATTCTTGTTCCCAGTCGCAAATGTTTAATGAATCATGATAATCTAGAGAATTGAAGTGCGTGGGTTGAAACGGGGTTTTATTTTTAGAACCACTTAAAGACATTTATCGACGGAGGGTTTATAAAACTCGTATTTGTTAACAATTACTCCTCGACCTATATGGCATTTGTCTCCCCGCGCGCAAAGGCAATGGCCAATTTAATCATCTCCGCTCAAGGCAATATCCCTCAGATACAGTCTATTTACAATGCGTATCCGGATATCACGCAAGTCCTAGATAGCCTAGCTATCACACCTAAAACCTTCAATGGATAATACGGCGATAGCTAGGTTCAAACCCCGATCCCTAACAATAGGCTTCTTTAACGCCAATGGCTTAAAAACCCAAAGGGCAGAGATAGGGCTCTTCCTCCGCGATCACGATATAGACGTTCTCTTAATTCAAGAGACGTTCCTAAAGCCCTGCAATCGTGACCCGTCACTTGCCAACTACCGGATTGTTCGCAATGACAGGTCGCGTTGTCACAAGGGTGGCACCCTTATCTATTATAAAAAGCAGCTTCACTGCATCCCATTAGACCCTCCTCCCCTCTTGGTATTAGAAGTTTCCGCCTGTCGCCTAGGTATGTCAGGTCACGAGCCGATCACTCTCGTATCGGTCTATAATCCCCCCGATAACGCCCCGGGGCACTATCAATCCCTCTCAAACGATCTCTCGATCCTACTCGCTATGAGTAACTCGCTCATCATAGCGGGCGATCTAAATGCCAAACATCCCTCTTGGAATAGTTCGGTAACCAACCCCAGAGGTCAACACCTGTTCGACCTCTCAAACTCCCTGACTTTTGACGTCATCGCTCCGATGACTCCCACTCATTTCTCTCTCATAAATCCCAATCATACCCCCGATATCTTAGACGTGGCGCTCCTTAAGAACGTCAACCTAAAGTTAGAGTCAATAGAAACGGTACAAGAGCTCGACTCTGATCACCGCCCGGTAGTCATGAGACTATACCCCCGCATAGGTCTCCCTGACCCGAACGCCCCCCCTATCACTAAGAGGATCACGGACTGGAAGAAAGTAAGCACACAGCTGAAATCCAACACGTCCCCTCAGTTAGACTCTATCCCCGATCTCTTTGACTCTGTCGCCGACACCACGGCCGCGATTGACTCACTCACTGATCATGTACAAACCGTCCTGAACGATTGTTCAAGGGAAGTGTCAGCGACGGACGACCGTCGCTGGCGCTTGCCGGACGATGTGCGTGCATTACTGACTGAGAAGAACGCGGCCATACGTGCGTACGATAGCTTTCCCTGTAACGCCAACAAAGCCCATATGCGCTATTTACAGAGATCTGTAAAGAAACGTGTAGCGGAGCTGCGGGACGCGAGCTGGGGAAAGTTACTCGGCGAACTAGAGCCAAACCATCAGGCCTTCTGGGAGCTCCAGAGGAAACTCAGGGCTCCCCAATCCTCCGGCATGCCCCCTCTGACCCGTCCCGATAAAACCATCGCATTCGACGATGCCGAAAAGGCTGAATGCCTCGCAGACAGCCTCGAGGCCCAATGCACTCCCAGTTCCCTACCAGTAGACCAAGCTCACCTGTCAAAGGTCGACGCGGAAGTCGAACGTAGAGCCTCCCTCCCTCCCGTCGATGACCCTGACTGTCCGCTGCCCCCCGTCCTCCCGGACGAGGTGCACGACATCATCAAAGGTCTTAAAGCCCGTAAAGCCCCCGGTTCAGATGGTATCACCAATAGGGTGATCCAACTATTCCCCGCCCACCTAATAATGCTTTTGACCACCATCTTCAATGGTGCCTTAAGCAACAATATCTTCCCACAGTCGTGGAAAGAAGCCACCGTCATCGGTATCCCTAAGCCCGGCAAGCCCAAAACCGAGCCTACCAGTTACCGTCCCATTAGTTTGCTCAAGGTTCTCGGAAAAATCTATGAGAGGCTTATTTATAAGCGCCTCAGAGACTTCGCCGAGACCAAGGGCCTCATCCCCAACGAACAGTTCGGCTTTCGAACTGAGCACTCTAGCGTGCATCAGGCCCACCGGATCGTAGAATTCATAAGCGCTGGTTTCCAGCACGGTTATATGACCGGTGCAGTATTCTTTGACGTAGCGAAAGCGTTCGATAAAGTCTGGCACAACGGCTTAATATACAAGCTGTACCAACTCGGTGTGCCAGATCGTCTCGTGCTCATTTTACGAGACTTTTTGTCGAACCGCGTCTTTCGCTATCGCATCGAAGGAGCGTTATCCACTCCCCGCCCCATCCGTGCAGGTGTCCCTCAGGGCTCTGTAGTGTCCCCCCTCATATTCACGCTATACACTAGCGACATCCCTAAAGGATGCCGTAGTTCGCAGTTGGGTCTGTTCGCAGACGACACTGCCATCTACTGCAAATCTAGATCCCCCGACTCTATTCGCCTCACTCTCCAACGTGCAGTCGATAGACTGGCGGCATGGTTTACAAAGTGGCGAATAGAAGTGAACCCCGATAAAAGCCAAGCGGTTCTCTTTACAAAACTGCGTAAAAGGCTTAGATACCCCCTCCCCCGACCGATCACCATGTTCGGCAAGCCGATCCCTTGGGAGAAGCGAGCCAAATATCTCGGTGTCGTTATCGATCATCATTTGACCTTCGCAGAGCACATAAAGATGGTTCGTTCGCGAGCCGCTTTCGCTCTCGGTAGACTCTTTTTCCTGGTGAATGCACGTAGCAAATTGTCACTTAGGAGCAAATTGCGCGTTTACACGGCGTGCATTCGACCGATCATGACCTATGCGGGTGCCGTCTTTGCTCATGCAAAACCCCGTCATATACATAGGCTGCAAACCGTGCAGAATAGATTCCTTCGTAGGGCGACAGGTTCGCCATGGTTCGTCAGGAACGAGGCTCTCCACCTCGACCTAAAGATTCCCACAATCCACCAATTTCTAAAACGCCTTTCAAAGCGTTTCTTTGAGTCCGCGGCCAAACATCGCAACCCTCTGGTTGTCGAGGCCGCCAGTTATGTCCCGAGTAGAATAAGTAAAGTTCGCCGCCCAAGGCATATCCTAGTAGACCCCGATGACCCCATAACCCTCCTCCAGGAGAGCAATAGGGAAACAAGCACAGTGTACAAACACAGACGCCTCCCGTCATTCCGACCTCGCCGCCGAGGTCCTTTGCGTTCCCGACCGCCGCGCCCCCGAGTAAATGATACTCCCCCCCGACCCTTGCTCGAAAACGAGGTGCCAGCAGTTGTTGCAGCTGTGCACGTAGCTTTAAATTCCCCGTATAATAATAATAATGATCAAAACCCTTTGATCCAGCCCGTCCCATCTTTTGATGTCCTCCCCCCGGATAACGCCCTAAGCCGAGGCTCGAACCCCGCAGGGGGTGCCCTTAGCGCGCGTTCATCCTAAGCTTTTTAGCTTAGTTTTATATATGTGCCCTGGCTGGAGGCTTTGAGTGTAGTAGCTTGAGGCAGCCACAGGATTGACCGGTTAAACAGCGAAGGTTTCTCAAAACCAGCTGTGAGATGCCCTACAGAAAAAAAAAAAAAAAAAAACAATTACTGTCCTTTTATGGACGCTAGCCGACATAAAAAAACGGGATAATTACTGAGCCCAAACCGTTTTTAGGAAACTATCGTTTTTTTAGGGTTCCGTACATTAAAAGAAAATACGGAACCCTAATAGGATCACTCGTGTGTCTGTCTGTCTGGCTGTCCGTCTGTCACAGCCAATTTGCTCCGAATCTACTAGACCCGTTTAGTTGAAATTTATCTAGTATACACATATTTTATGAATTTTTGTGACCCAAACACGGACGTGCAACGTAAATAAATTAATGTTGGATATAGAGGTCATTTTTCGTTGCCAAATACTAAAATTAAAAAAAAACACAAACTTTGCAAACCGTGTGACATATATCAAATGGAAAGAACTTTTTGTGAGGATCTTATTTTTTTTTTGTTTTATCATTAAAAAATAAATACTTTTGAAGTTATTAAAAAAAAAAACCGGACGGCAAAAATTCATAACTGAAAAGAGAAAAACAAGCATTATATAATCTATAGGATTTTGGTATTGCAGGCAGGGGACAAACAAAAGTTACACCAAAATTTCAGGTTATTAGTTAAAAAAAACAAAAAACCCGACTGCAAAAACTCATAACTGAAGAGTTATTGCAGTCGGGTTTTTTGTTTTTTTTTTTAAGTTTCTGAAACCATTGGGTGTTTGTAATTCAAGATCAAGAATAAAGAAATTCCCACGAAATTCAGTACAACTGTACGTATGAATGTCGCCTGCAGCAGCACATCACACACACATGCGTGCAGCGGGTGCTGCTGTCTCTCGTTTGAACGTTGAAACGAGTTGCGTAGTGAAATTCAGTACAACATTGTAACACTCGTTTGGATAATGTAATGGTTACAATGACACTGGCTGTTATAATGTTGCCAATAAGCTAACTGTTTCAGAAACTTTTATAGAGGTTTTATAGCATGGGTGTAGATAACATTTTCTACAATAAGCCCATTAACACATAACACGTTTGTTTTTCCTGAAGGGTCAGGCAGAGGTGTACCATGATTTTACACCCACATTTCGCCAGTTATGTTTAAGTCCCATGCAATAGGGGGCGAGCCTATTGCCATCAACCGGGCAAAAATCCAGACTCTGTACTGCTCAAGCCCATAGAGTGTTTTTCCCAGCACACGTTACTACAAACACTAAGATTAAATTACTATAGCAACATCAGAAATGGCACTCCAAATGGGAGAAGATTAACACTCTCTATTATACCTACAGTACCGCATTCAGCCAGTGCGGTTCTAACAAGCGCCTCACTGAATATTATTATAATCATTCATTCACACAAACGCAATGACCGACGTCATTCGCACGACACCGTTTGCCACAGAATAAGTATTCGATTATTATTGAAGAGAACTGCAAATAGGTATTATACGAAAAAGGTATTTTGTATACCGAACGATAAGTTTTATTCAACAGTGAAAACCAGAATAGTAAAAAATACTGGGATTTGACGTTCACCGTCAATTCCCCGTATTTTATTTAAAACAAAACCGCCCAAGTGTTTGTTGAACCACGCACAATGACGGTTTTTTTAGTTGGGATGAATTTTATCCCAAGAACAATCTTAACATTGTAGTTGAAAAAGATGTTCTTCCATACGAATGTATAACTTACAACTATGTTTAACTTATAACTTACTTGTGAAACTTACATTTGCAGTTGGAATCAACTGCAAATGTAAGTTTGTACGCACGATATTAATTGTTATGTTATTTTAAAAACATAGACTTCTAATAGGTTTTCCCATAATAGGTATAGAACTATTTACTGAATTTTAAAAATGTTAGGCTCAGTAGTTACAATTAAAAACAAGGCTCAATTTTCATATTTTTTCAAATAATTTCAAACTATTTATTTTTGATCATCCTAAAAAAAATTGTTGAAGACCCTTACAGTAAGCCCTTTCATTTGATACATCACACGGTACAGATTGCCAAAATTATTTATTTTAAATTTTTTTTTGCCTCCCAAAAGTGACCCCCATTTTCAAAATTTATTTATTTATGTTACACGTCCATATTTGGGTCACCAAAATTCATATTTGTACCAAATTTCAACATAATTGGTCCTTTACATTCGGAGCAAATTGGCTGTGACAGACGGACAGACATACAGACACATGAGTGATTATATAAGGCGCATTCCTTATAGAATCACTCATGTCTGTCTGTTTTTTCATTCAGACTTACGGAACTCTAAAAAATCATACAAACGTTATTTCAGCATGCACATTTCCCTCGCATTCTTGCAAAAACGTAAGAAAATTTAAATCTCGCGGGCTACCTTAGCACATTCCCCTTAAAAGTTTTTGTTACATGAAGATTCAGTATTGATATTTCTTGCAATGTAAAATAATTATAATCTACTATAATATCAATATACATAATCTACTTAGTTCGAATAATTTTGACATAATTCGATTGATCTATTAATATAGCGACTCAATTAATCATGACACCAATTCTTTTATACACATTTTTCTTTTCTTATTTTAATTCATTCGATTTTTCTTTCAGAATTTCGCAAAAGAAAAATAATTAATTATTTGTGATTGATTGCATTACAAAGGGTTCCAGTAAACATTGTAACGCGAAGGCACGAATTCCAATCTGAAGGTAAATGCGATCAATCTTAGTTATTATTAGAGTTCACATTGATATTAATTAAGTGATTTTTTAGGGTTCCGTACCTCAAAAGGAAAAAACGGAACCCTTATAGGATCACTCGTGTGTCTGTCTGTCTGTCTGTCTGTCTGTCCGTCTGTCACAGCCAATTTACTCCGAATCTAATGGACCGATTAAGTTGAAATTTGGTACACATATGTATTTCTGTGACCCAAACACGAATGAGTAACGTAAATAATTTAATTTTGAATATAGGTGTCACTTTTGGGGCGCAAACAAGAAAATTAAAAAAAAAAGTTTTGCTAACAGTACCGTGTGACATATCAAATGAAAGGGCTTGTTGCGAGTATCTTAAATATATTTTTCATATAATTTTAAAATAAATACTTTTAAAGATATTTAATAAATTCAATGAAAATTGACCATTCCCCCCCCTTATCTCCGAAACTACTGGACCAAAAATTTTGAAAAAAATACATAGTATGGTTCATTACTCATAGATTACAAGAAAACCTATAAGAAGTCTATGGTCTTAAAATAACATGGTAAATCTCTCAATATTGTGCGTAAAAACTTACATTTCGTCGCTCGGCATCCAAAAGGCCCATCTCTCTAGCTACTATAATATCAAAATTGTTTGACCGTCTGCTTAATACACAAATAAATAAAACTGTAAATGTTCATGACAACCAATTCGGGTTTCGGCCTGGTTTGTCAACAGAAAGTGCAGTGTTGTGCCTTAAGCATACTATCACATACTTACTATACACAGCGTGGGACGCCGATTAATGCTAGGTTCATCGATTTATTCAAGGTTTCTGATCTGGTTGCTTATGATGTATTGTGGAGAAAGATGGAAAAGGATAGGTTGTCAACGGAGCAAACATCTTTAAATAGTGGTATGTTAACCAGATCAATAGTGTACGATGGGCTGGAACTTTTTCCAAGCCATACAGGTTGGAATGCGGGGTGAGCGCATCAGGAATATTCGCGGACGCACATATTAATTGCTTTTACGTAGGTAACGATGCGAATGAGGTGTGCATCCCTGGTACGCAGAGTACGGGCCAGCTCCAGCAATATCGCTAGCAGTCTGGATTGCATGTACATCAATCACTGCAGTGCCATCTCCCATGGGGTGAAATAAATTTAAACTAGATTACGTGGGGCACTCAGAAAGTTTTGTGATACTAGAAAAAAATATACTACAGGTTATAATTTTTTTTATTATATCTTTTGAAAGAACTCCATTGGCGTCTATACACAGTTTTATACGTCTAAACAAATTTTCATAACACATTTTCCAGTCCGCATCAGACACCTCTCCAATCTCCTTCTCAAATGCACCCAGTGCATCTTCAGGTGATGAAAACTGTTTTCCTTTGAGTTGATTTTTTATTTTGGGGAACAAGAAAAAGTCGCACAGAGCCAAATCGGGACTGTAAGGAGGATGACCTATAAATTTGACCGGTGTGCTGTCCAGAAAGTCCCTTGTTTTGAGCGCCGAGTGAGCCAGCGCGTTGTCGTGGTGAAGCAGTAGCCCACGGAGGCCAGTGTTCGGTCGCTTGCTGCTTGCAGTAGTAAAAACTTCTGGCAAACATTTGGTAACATACCATTCAGCATTGATGCTTCTTTGATCTCGTCAGGGTACTGACACCAGATAACCTGGTAGAAAAAAAAAAACTTGCGGTCAACATTTTGCCTGCACTTCTGGCTCGCTTCACTTTGGTAGGCGTTGGTTCATTTTGGTTCAACAACCACACGGTCGACTGACGCTTCATTTCTGGATCATATTGAAAAATCCAAGATTCATCACCCGTAATGATATCTTAAACGCGCCGAGACGAGCCTGCTACCAATTTTGCTATCATGTCTCGGCACCATTCTACCCGAACCTCCTTCTGACCCTGCGTTAGATTTTACGGTACCAGCGTGAAACTATCTTTCATAACCGAAGATGCCTGTGTAGAATTTCATGCACACTTCCCGATCCAATCGGCAGTATACATCTATATATCTTGACATTTTAAACTGTGCTGTGCATATGCTGAGATGGGAGCCTTTTGGCCTCGTACAGGACTTTCTGCTTTTATTTTAATTGTTTTTATTTTTTAATATTTTTATTTTTATTAATGTTATAATGAGTGTATTTTAGTTTAATTTGTGGTTTCCTGTGCGAGTCTCAATAAATACTTTTTCTTTCTTTCTTTCTTTCTCTTTCTTGCTTTTTTTGTGTTTTTTCAAAACTAATTATGTTTTTTTTTTATTGGATGCTGTAGAATGGTAGTAGACCATAGTCTGAACAACGTTTGTTCTAGCAAAACTGTGATTCAAATTTCACGGTGTATGCTGAACCTCTTCATATGTAATTCGCCTATTCTCTTGAATTAAATTTTTCACAGCCAGCACTTTTTGTTATGTAACAACCGTCATAGGGCGGCCACTTCTTTCTTTGTCTGCCAAAATTACTAGACCACCCATAAATTCGTTGAACCAGCGAAAAACAGTCGCTTTAGCAGGGCTTTTTTCTATGAACACCATTCAAACGATTCTTCTGGTTTTAGTCGACATTTGAAATCGTACAAAATCATCGCGCGAAAATGTTCTCGTTATAAATCCAGTTTTCAGTAAAACAGAGTAATTGATTTTGCTCGTAAAAAAATGTGGAGGGAATTTCGAATTTGGAATGTTATGTTTTTTTGTAATAAGTAGTCATCGTTTTAATTGACATCAAAACCAGCCAGTATTCTATAGACAAAAACTGTTAGTCGCAAAACTCTCTAAGTGACCTCGTAAAATAAGTTAACATAGTTCATAAGTTTACTAACGCAATGAGTCCTTGTTACTTGAATAAAGAAAAATATCTGGATGATAATTTTTTTTTTGAACGACGTTTTCTAAAAATGAAACCTAGCTAGATCGATTTATCGCTCCTGAAACCCCCTGCATACTAAATTTAATAAAATTTCTTGGAGCCGTTTCCGAGATTCAGATTATATATACATAGGTATATACAAGAATTGAGAAGAAAAGAAAGAAAGAAAGTTTTAAGGTTATTATATTAATACCGCGAATATGAATTTTTTTACGAAAATCTGATTTTTGTTTTATTTCATTCTACACGTTCAAATAAGTGACACTGCAATTAAAACAAAAAATTAAAAAATGTCACATTCGCGGTATTGGATGCCGAGCGACGATTTGCAGTTGGAATGTATGTTTTCAACTACAATGTTAAGTTTGTTCTTGGGATAAATAAATTCATCTCAACTACGGAACCCTTCATTGTGCGTAGTCCGACACGCACTTGGCCGGTTTTTTTTTGTGACCAGCTACTTTATTATTATAATACCTCAAAATTTGCTTGTAGTTTGTGACCTTAGATATCCTAGGTTTTTGAGATTTAAAAGTACAAAATTATAAGCTTCACGTGTTTATTCTGAAAGACGAGTACGTAGTACCACCAAGGTCGACTATGTTGGGACGCCAGCCGTGTAGCAAGCCCTTGGCATCAATCAATGAACCAGTGAGCTATGAACAACAATGTAAAAGTTTTTTTTATTGAATTCGAAGCTTTTGGCTACTTTTGTATTGTGTGTATTTTATGTCTAGTTTTTTAAAATGTGCGTTTTGTTTGTGCAGAATAAACAAGTTTTCTTTCTTTCTTTCTTTCTTTCTCTTAGAAGTGAAATGTACCTAGATATACCTAGGTGCATTTCACCAAATAGGATACAAGTCTTTTTACCGTACACAAAATGCAGACTCTGGAAGTCAGACTGGTACAGCTTTCCTAATGAAAACGTACATGGCCAGCTATATTAAAATAAATTATTCTACTTTTGACTTTGCCGAAGTTGGTAAAAACCCAATAACAATTTGATCAATCTGAGGATCGCTCCCAGAAACCGCTTAGCAGTCATGTCATCACAAGACCAACAAAACAGCCCAAAGCAATGGAAGAAATAACATATATTTTGTTTCCTATTAGTGAATCACATCGTCAAAGACAAAGACATTTTATTTGTCGGATAAGCTCAAACTCAAAGCATTTATTTCAAATAAACCAATTACAGGTACTTTTGAATTGTCAAGGGGTCGGTCAGTCAGAAAAATGAAGCTAGTTGCCCATTCCAAAGCGTAGTAGGTACCTATGGAGAAGAACGGGCAAGAAACTCCACGGACACTCTTTTAAATCAAAATATTGTTACAAAATATTGGTTACATCATTCGTGTTGAACTTATACATGTGAGAACAATGTAGAAAGACGTGCACGTTAAAAGCGTCCGTAATAAAAATATAATATCAATTCAAAAATTTAAATAAATTAAAATAAACCGTGGCAGCTAAGAGATGACCAGTCCCTACTGACGGCGCCCGTTCACGAACATGACGCATGGATCAGCACCATTTAGCTCAACCATTTTGAAGGGAACTTAATGATCCAACACACACGCCACCATCAGCGAGACATTTGAGTGAGCATGACATACTCTCAGCCGCCAGGGCACATTCAAGTCAATGAAAGACGTACCCAGTAAATGGTAGCTTTATGGAATGTACAACATGGTCACAGTGCTCACACATGTGATATGCAATTATACAATACAAAGAGATTGAATTTATACAAAGGAAATATAGTTTTACAATCTTCAGCAGCTGCAACAATACTTTTGAATGCTAATCAATTAGTTTATGCGCCCTTGTGGAGCTGGACCAGCGCTGAGCCAAGCATTTTTATCAGCGATGTAATCCCCCAACTTATAATATGCTTGGCAGCATAGTGTGCGTTTTATACATGATTTAAATTTCGTTTCGTTCAGTTGGAGTATGTGGGAAGGTATTTTATTATAACATTTTAAACAGCACCCCATGAAGGATGAGTCTACTTTAGCCAGTCTGAAACCCGGTTGAACTAATTGGTCCCTATTTCTAGTCCCATAATTGTGTTTATCACCTCTTTTACTGAAAAGACTTAGATTTTTCCTTACGTACATGATGTTTTCATAGATATATTGACAAGGTACCGTCATGATGTTAATATCTTTAAACAGTTCCCTTAGAGAATCGCGTCTGCGGAGGCCATATATTGCTCTGATGGCTCTCTTCTGCAGAATAAAAATAGACTCGATATCTGCAGCCCGTCCCCATAGTAAAATACCGTAAGACATGATACTATGAAAGTAACTGAAATAGACTAGCCTCGCGGTATCTACATCGGTAAATTGACGGATTTTTCTCACAGCATATGCTGCTGAACTTAGCCGTCCTGCAAGAGATGTTAAATGAGGACCCCATTGCAGCCTTGAATCGAGCGTGATCCCCAAGAAAACAGTTTTATCGACAAATTCTAGTTTCTCCTTATTCAATACTATGTCACAATCACTACTTTTAACATTTGGTAAAGCAAATCTTATGCATTTAGTTTTTTTCCCATTTAATACTAAATTATTAGCAGTGAACCAATTTTGGACCTGCAGTAGGGTAAGGTAGGACAGAGTTGATTAGTAGGTATAGGTTCAGGACATATGCGCCGCTAAAAGCTGCATACGAATATTTACATTTTATTCATAGGCATAAACCCTAACATCATCATCATCATCATCAGCCTATAATGTTCCCACTGCTGGGACACATGCCTCCTCTCTGTGAGAGGGAGTGGGCCGTAATCTACCACGCGGGCCCAGTGCGGGTTGATAGATGTCACACATGTCATCGAATTTTCGGTTCTAGGACATGCCGATTTCCTCACGATGTTTTCCTTCACCGTTTTGAGAGCAGTGGTGATGAAATAATTTACACAAAGTAAAGCACCTGTCTGGGTTCGAACCTACGACCTCGTAAGTCGCGGCCGTTACCACTGGGCCACCATGACTGCTCTAACCCTAACATACATATTACATCAACTCTATTCTATTGGAGAGGTATTTTATTATAACATTTTAAACAGTACCCCATAAAGGATGATTCTTTTTTTACCGACTGAACAATTGGTCCCTATTTCTAGTCCTATAATTGTGTCTATAACCTCTTTTACTGAAAAGACTTAGATGTTTCCTTACGTACATGATGTTTTCATAAATGTATTGACAAGGTACCGTTATTGTTTATTTGAAATAAATTCTTTGAGTTGGAGTTTGACAAAAGTGTTTTTTTTTTGTCACAGTAATATAAAAAACCGCACTTTTACCGATAACATTTTTATATAAAAAATGTACAATAATTCAGAGCAAAATAAAAATATTTAAATGATTTCTCGTCCTCTGAGCGATGGGAATTACATAGGCATAAACCTATCTAACAAGAAGTTTAACTGCTCTACAATTTAACAAAACATGACTAAACGTGCTGTATTCCGGGTTTTACTCGCGGGCGGTGTTCAAAATGTCCGCGTTACGGTCATAGTGCTAAACGCTATCCTAGCAATTACAGAGAGTGATAAAATATTATTATGGTTTGAATTTTAGGTAGAATTTAAATTTTAGTTGAAATTGGTGATTGTTTTTGTTGCAAAATAGTTTTGTATAAGATGAAACGTCTTGAACTTACATTATATCGGCTTGTAGTTTTTACAAGTCAAGACACAGCCAAGTTACCAGAACGAAAATAAGCGCCTAATATGACGCATACAAAACCACAGCTGACCTAAAAGAAACTGTTGACATAGAAACAAAAATAGCTAATAATTACTCCAAAAAATCAGACTCAAATCAAGACTACAGCAGCTGCTGACATCCTAAATGAAAGGCCCTATAACCCTCCATTCAGTGACAAACACAACCTAATCTAGATCACTAAAGACGCCTATTCACTGACGCCTCAATAGACCTGTACTAAATGATCGGGGTGTATTGATAACGCAGTGAATAGGGGGTTTATAGTACCTTAGCTATGTTGAACGCCAAGTTAAGGGTTATGTGTCTTAGATAGCGTATTGTTGGACGAAGGATTTCAAAATGGTGGAATGTGCTTACCTGGATGTTAAAGGTAAAGAGGAATTCAGGAGTCAATAAGTGCCCTATCATAGTAAAAGTATATATCTTTTTAGTAAAACGCCACTGGTCCATGATCATTTTATTTCTCCTAAGGCTCGTGGGTGAGTAATAACAGCCGCACGAGTCGATCGATCAGGTTCAACTATACTTGCCGCGGTCGGTTCGTGGATTGGTGACCATCCATTACACATCAAGACCCTCCGTGCCTTGAAAAGCACGGTAAGCCGTTGGTTCCAGCTGTCATTCGTCATTCGTATCTTTGACAGTCATTACAGGGAGTCAGAATCCCAAAAGTCTGACAACCAGTCTTACCAAGAGGTATCGTGTTATCCAGTAACTGGGTTGTAGAGGTCAGATAGTCAAATTTAAATTTCGTTTCGTTCGGGAATCACACCTATATTATAACGTGGAAGTCACTGCGCTTACAATGTCATCAGTCAAAGCTTACAATATCAGTAAAATTCTGTATGTTGTTAACATAGGTAGATCATGATCGGGATTTGGAAATAGAATACTATCTACGTATGTACTACCGGGAGTACGTTCTCGTGGGATGATTTCCAACCATCACGTGGGGTTTGTTAATTTGGCACATAAGTAGACCATGATCGGGATTAGGAAATAGAATACTATCTACGTATGTACTACCGGGAGTACGTTCTCGTGGTATAATTTCCAACCATCACGCGGGCGAATTCACTGGAAAAAGATAGTGTCTACATATTCATCACACTTGTTCGATCGTTATGTTTTCATTATAGAACATCTCATCAACCGCCGTCCTCTCAACAATCCAACCTTAAAATATAATCAGTTACACCATTATATTAACTGCAGTTTATTTAATTCTTAATTAAGATGAACCAGAGGGGCGAGCGTAACGAATAGCGAGACCACGATACTGTTAAGAGCTCTATTTGCTGAAGCAAGGATTACGTTGTACTCATGATGATGTTTGTCTAAATGAATGGAAGGGGCTGAGATTGTCAGTAAGAGGAAATGAGTTTTAATGTATAATGGGGTATACTGAGGTAATGTTTTCCTTCATTAGCGCAAATAAAGCAGTGCTTTATATTGCTGAAGACTTCTGTAAATATGTTTATAAGTAGTTTTTTTTTACCTTTACTATAGCTACTGCGAGGATAGCTCAGATGGAAATTCATAGATGCCTCGTTCTGGACTGCAAATATCGGGCTGACCTCTTACAATGGGACACTTAACATTGTGTCCTGCGTGTTCTATTGCCCGCATGCTACGGAAACTGATGGACGCTTCTCGTAACATAAGGTTCAGTTGAAAACCAGCGTCAGGCACTAGTTGTCTGGCATTTATGCTGAACTGGGCCTATTTGTCGCAGCCGTGAGGCACACAATACTGTTTTAAACTTTCTTTGTTTTTTGTTTTTGAAAACTGTGTGCCTTAACCTGTGTCAAATAAATTTATTTTCTTTCTTTCTTTTCTTCTTTCTTTCTTTCTTCTGATAGCGCCAAACTGCTAGCCAAATTCTGAGCAGACTCAATTTAAATTGCCATGACACGCTAAGAAAAAGAAAAGTTCATGCCGTGAGCAAAATTAGCCAGTCAACAAGGTTGTTATCCGAGTTTAACCGTATCTACGCGTGACATTATAGTGCAAACTCGGGGAGTCTCTTCTCAACCTCCCACGAGTTATTTAACTAAAATCACAAAACAGGAAATGAAAACACTCTATTAAAATGGTTCAATGTAAACAACGCTTCCATACAATACAAATACTATGAATCTATCCATTCCAAAATAATAACTATAAAATCGAATCACACCATTCACCGGGTTTATATTCATTTCGGGTTTATAGTAAAACGCATAACCCAAGTTTATAGTTAAACTGTAATCAAGGATTGCACCATTTTGTTAACCGTAGTTTACTTAACCCTGAATTAAGATTAACCGAAGGGGCGAGTGTAACGGATAGCGGTTTACTGTGTTGAAAGCTTTACTCGAATTAGGATCATGTAGAGGGGATTTAAGGAATCCTTTTAAGGATAGGTCACTCAATCTCTTCCTAGTAGGATCGTAGGGAGAATCGATTTATTTGCTCAAGTTTCCGATTCGTGGAAAGGTAAGATAGGTGGTAAACTATGACATTCGATTACTTTGGTAAATTGAGATTCTGATTAGTTCACTATGTTTACTTGATCCAATCTAAGCTGACTGACTAATTACATGCACTATTGGGTCTGCCAATATTGATGAAAACACCTGTGTACTGTTTTTCTATTTTCTTAATGTCCCTCGGGAATCGTCGCATTTCCGAATACAAACGAATGCTAATTTCCATGTCCATCAATTATTAGATTTATCTTGTATTATAATTTGAATTCAGAACTAAGTACTTTATTGTTGTTTTGTTTTGATTTTCGTGTGAACTATAGAGCTGTAAAACTATTTTTCTATCTGTCGTGCCTACGACTTTAGTAGCTTTCCTACCATTTTTAAAATAAATTACATTAAGGTAAAAGAGTATTAACAACTCTATATACCGCCAAGTTGATTGAGAGCGTTCGGTCTGCACCAAGTGCAAAGGGCAACTGATAGAAATCCGACGACTGACGAAACACGAGGTTTGCCGAGGGACATTAAGAACATAGTTGTACTGTAATTGGTGGGTTACTTAAAACATAAACCCATTGATCATTTACAACACCGGTTACTTTAATTAAAAGCATTTATTAAAGTATGAATAATCCAAGAAGGTACCGTATCAACATGGGTAGCTACACACCCCTTGATCGTAAAACATTTAGTACCCCATACCTTTCCCTACTTCTCTAACAGCGACGCTAAAAGGTACAATCCTAATACATATTTACGCAATTAAAAGCAATAAACTAAGCTTAATCTCCGTTAAAATTACGCAAATTGGGTGCGTAGCGCGTAAGAAGGAAGCTAAATTCTCATTTAACCTCAAATAGCAAGGTTGTTTAGTATAAATCCCATTAAAGTGTGGGTCGGAACCTTAGCTTTGGGGAAGTCTTGGGCTTATTAAAGGGACTAATGGAATGGAAAAACTCGGGAAAGTAAAGACGACTTGGATTGGAAATGGAAAGGTCTCGAAAGGGAAAGTACTAATTTTGCATGGTAGCGGGGCTGCGAGACAGGTTTTCTCAACGGAAAAATTGTCCGTCAATTTATTTTTTATTTTTTTTTGTATATTTTAATTATTTTGAAACTTGCCTCGCGGTTTCACCCCCATAAGTCTCGATCCCGTGGGAATATTGAGATAAAATGTAGCCTATGTGTTAATCTAGATTATAAACTATATGTGTGTCAAATTTCATCCAAATCCGTTTAGTAGTTTTTGCGTGAAAGAGTAACAAACATCCATCCATCCATCCTCACAAACTTTCGCGTTGATATATTATAATTTTGTATATATATATAAGTATTATTACCGTAGTGATAGTGGAATAACAGAATTACAATATTATCTGAATATGTAATGGAGTTTCTAAGGTAGAAACGTGTTAAATTTCAAGCACCTAAGTCTTTTTTGTTTTTATTACGTCATACTTACAAGAGTGGCTTAAAATTTTCTATGTACTTGACGACATAATTTATGCATAAAATCGTTCCTTAAAAATCACTTTGCAATAAATAAAAAGGGGGGGAGGAAATAATCATAGAGCATCAAAAAATTCGTCCGCATCCCTGTCAATAGGAAAAGTGCCCAAAAATGATATGATTATTTCTCCCCCCCCTTTTATATACTTGTACATATTACTATTTTAAGTCTGATAGTTTTTAAATAATGTAAATACGTGTGTGTTAATAAAACTATTGAATATTTGCAATCTCAGCGGATTACCACAACAAACAGCAAAGTACACCACAAAAGACGCAGCAACAATTAAGTACTTCAAGAAAATTCCCCAGAATAATACAATACTACGAAATAATGACTGTATAACAAGTAGATACACTCGAAATAATTCGGAGCTCGACCACAAGCTAGTTAATTCCTTACTATCAGGCCGGTCCCTACTAAATAATCGAATTTACGTGAGAACCCTGTTTTCGTTCGGCGATAAACTAAAGGATTTTGTAGATATAACACTTGGGGTTATAGATGTTGGGATCAGGCATATTTGTTTTGTTTTTTTTTACATTATATTTGGATTTAGTGTTTTTGTTTTTCTGCTTTTCGGTGGCATATAAGCGTGGAATGGTGGTAGTTTATGTTTGGATAGAAATACAAATACAAAAACGTCTGCTATGTTTAACCGACTTCAAAAAAAGGACTCCTCCTTTCGTCTCGTTCTCAGTTCGTCGGATTTTTTTTTTTTTTTTTGTATTTTCCCCCATTACTCGAAGACCGCTAGACCGATTTGAAAAATTATTTTTTTGTTTGAAAGGGTATACTTTCAAGTTGGTCCCGTTGTCATTTGGTCACGATCTGATGATGGGATCTTGGAGAAATCGAGGGAACTCTTCAAATATTATAGGCACATCTATAGCGATTTAGGTATTTTTGATGAGCAGTTGACATAAGGCTATTTGTAACTCAGATAAATTACAAACCAAATCACTAAAAAGTGAAAAAAAAAACTTTTTTACAAAAAATACAACCAACTTCCAAACTACAAAGAGAAAAATAACTTTAATTTCGGAAGTCGGTGTCTTTGAATCAGTATTTTAGTTTTTTGACTCCGACTTCCGAAATTAAAGTTATTTTTGCACTTTGTAGTTTGGAAGTCGGTTGTATTTTTTGTAAAAAAGTTTTTTTTATTTTAAAGAATACTTATCAAGTACCAAATGGTTTTATGTTGTATAAGATATATTCACTCATTCGCCAAATATTAAAATACTATCACATAAAACAAAACACTCCAATGTATCTTATAACTAAGATCTTAATTTTAAGGCTATCTTATCCATCTTCCTTTTCCCAACAAGCAAATTGCGTCCTCAAGGACAAGTCCTAATGAAAAACTATGAATAATAAATCACCCTCCTCAAATCCATAGTCAAGTCCTTGATTAGTATTCCAGCTTTCTTTCCTACATCCCTAATTCCCTTGACCTTCAGTAGTTTGATACCCTAATAAGTGGAAAGGAGATAAACCAATCGTTAAATTTTGCCGGCCCTGCTAGACGCGAGAGGTAATTTCCTGTAAGACTTGGGTTGAGAGTTCAAAGTAGCATGGGGGTTGTCACACCGGAGTGTAATATGGGAATGACTTTGAAAACTTTTTACCTCTTATAATGTAAATAAACTCGTATGATTACTAAAGATAATACTGGTTGTATGGTTACACCCACAGAACATTTAGTTATATTTATGATAAGTGGTAATACCGAATATAATGCTCGTGTATTTATTAATAAGTGAGTTTGAGATTATGATTTATATGGTTCTAGAGTCATATTGATGTTATGGTGGCTATTATCTACATATTTGCATAGAATTCTGCTGTTATTATATTATTTTCTGCTTATCTTAGAATCTTTTTATTAATTTGAAAGATCAGGTTTTTTTAGCAGATCAAAAATTCATTCTTCAATTTAAACTAAATCTTGTTAAAGATTAGTAAAAATCCACAAGAAAAAGGATTGCTTAAAATATAACCTTCAAACCAGTTTTAAACCTTAGTGTGTGCTTCATTAATACATTTATTTTCAACCACTTCTCAGCTAACTTTAAGAACGACCTTTTCCATAGCACTATCCAATAAATTAAATAAGTAATCTCATTTTATTTAATCCAATATACTTAATGTCATAAAAGCTATCCACATAGAAATTATCTTTGATGCTTTCATTTACTAGAAAAATTAATTGAACCTTTTATTTGCACTAGGACTTCGAGAATTAAAACGAGCTTCAAAGCTAATTGGCATTTAAAAAATTAAATAATTTAAGAAGATGGTGGTCGTATCTTCTTAGTAGGCGTTGATTGTAATATATCTGAGGATCGTTTTGTAGTAGAAATTATTCAAGTGTATGTTACGATATAACGCAGTGGCTCTGAGGTCTAGGCACCTGTCCCACCGCCGGCGATTACCGAGAAGCTATTAGAACTGGCAACTAAAATCGTGTTGGCAAGCATCGAGCAGCGAGTGGGCGACGGCGACGAGCGATAACCAACCGTGACTCGGAGAGTGTACTGCCCGTCAAGCGAGCGTTGCTGAGTGAGTTTCTCTTTGATAGCACTTGTCGCTGCGATAAAGGAGTACTCACTGGCGGTGTGAACAAGTCATCGATCAACTATTAATATATGTATCTCGTGGGACCTGGGAACTAAAATCTTTTGCACGTTTCTTGAGCGAAAAATCTTCGTGCACGTGTGTGCTTTTAAGACTCATTTCTTATACCACTTTTTCTCTGATTTACACTGCAGTGAGGTAAATAGCTGAAATTATTTATTTATGTAACTGATGCACCATAATTTCAGTATAAATTAATAGTATTAGTAATGTTAATATACGTTAATAATGTTTAACATTATTTGTTTCATTTACTGCCGTTCTTATTTTAAATATAATAAAGAAAAATTTCTGTGAAAATTCCAAACACAAACATGTCCATTCATTGCCAATTTATACTGGCAGTTAACAATAAAATGATTTCGAGAATCAGTTAGCAATGTAAATAAAACACATTGGATGTTTTGACCGCATGACTGATTTTAGATAGACGTTCAATTAATATAGCATATCTGTATTTGCCATTTATCACTTCATTGTGTGGAAAATCTCCTATAAACTAGTAGTTCTACTGATTGCTTACAGAGTTAATACTTACGTCAATGATATATAACTGACGGTTGTGTTCATTGGGATGAAATTAGTTTAGGAGTTCCACAGGGGTCAGTTCAAAGCCTTCTTGGAAATGTTCATGCGTGGCGATATTTTTTCTTACGATGGTGACACTTTGGTAGACTTTCGAGAGGACCTTGCTGAGTTCGTGATGGCAAATATTTTTGCTGAAATCTATGCCAACAGCATTGAACAAAACCAAATCACTTTACAAAATATTGTTGAGGGGTAGAAAATCTTCCAGCTTATAATCCTCGCAGCAGCATTTGAATCATCAGCACAACCATTGACTTAACTCTTTGTGAAATAGAACGAGCAAATGTTACTTATCGGTGTGACAGACTGCCCGGTCTTGTATTCATGAAACATAAAACCCCGAAGGGTGATATTCGAAGAACGTTATGTACCTTATGTTATTTTGTTGTAGCGACCTAATGTACCCATGTTTACCCCTTATGGTTAGTTTATAGGTTTCTATAACTTTTTATAGTGAGGATCCTGTATTGCAAATGACATGGATGTATTTGTTCATGGCCACATGGTATGGGAGAAAGATTTAGATTTGTACCATTTTATGTGCCATATATTACAGTGTTTACTATTTTTAGGAGATAATCTAGTTGTTTTACAAAGGTTATATGGATTAGCTGCTTAACAGAAGGCACAAAGATTCTATTATCCAATAACTAAAGTTAAATGAGAGTATCGTAATATTTTACTAACAAACAGCGTCTGAAAAGGACAATGACGCTTTCACGACGTTGAAATGCTGTCAATCCAGTTTGCGTCTTGAATTTCAGAATTAAATAAAACGAGACAAAGTAGGAGAAAAGAAGACAGATAGATACAGTAGACAGAGCAAGGGACATTGATAGACTAATCTAAGAAAAATTTGCATCTACTTTATTTTGCAATGAAGACAAAATTAAAAAAATATATATGTTACATATTCATCACTGAAGACCCCAACTGAAGACAACCTTAGAACTTTACAAACACTACAGATTATACCAACCTTGATGTTCAGATTGATGCATAGGTAACGGGCTTTGTAAATCGAGACGTATTGAGAGGATACCGGCAAGTAATGTCCGGCTGCTTGTCTAATAAATCGTCGTTCAGGCTGAGTCTGAAATTGGGGTATCTGTCTTCGTTGATAGTACTGGTAAAGTTAAAGCTACAGTGACATTGAGCGGTTCTGAATTTGTAAGGAAAAACTAATTGTGAAGAAATAATTAAATTGAGGTCCAATATCGTCAAGGTTCAAATCTTTAAAAAAAAACTCGACTAGAAAAACACTACCTATTATTTATTACTAGTATTATTCAACATTTCTGAATCTCATTTTATAGAGTGCCGGTGACTGACGGTGGTGGTTGGATAGTGGCAGTCACTAAGTACATATAGTTTTTACTGGTAATCAGCTGCATCCCGTTGGACTGGAAGCCAACTCCAATGTACTTAGGAAAACACTACGGAGATGATGATGAAAGTGCTGGTGAAATTGCAGACACCAATTATCTATAAATCATTAATTTTAGTAAGGTTCTGGGGTGGCAACCGCGTACCAGAAGACCCTAGCGTTGGAAGGCCTCCCACAAGGTGGACCGATGACCTTGTGAAGGCCGCAGGAAGCACAGAACAGGTCGACGTGGCCGTGCTTGGGGGAGGTCTATGTCCAGCCGTGGACGTCTTTCGGCTGAAATGATGTGATGAAGTGATTAATCTTAGTCTATTAATGGCTTCGCATTGGAAAACTATTGAGTCATGCTCATGACCTAAGTTATGATACTTGTGCATAAGAAGGAATTAACCCACTACGGCCATGACCTTGCCTGAATACGTGCGGCGCTTATACATATATTATGAATAAAGAACAATCATACCTATGTTATTCTCTTTTTCCTAAAGCTGATATTCAATCGAAACTTCCACAGGGTCAGCAAATTGTATTTTAACATCCTCTACCGGGACTAACGTGGGCAACAGACTTGTTCCCCGCAGACCGATTAATTCTGCACGAACAAGTCACAACTTGTCCCTTTTTTAACAAGACCAGACCCATCTCACTGCTTGGCGTTATTCAATTACACTTTCATAATTTGCCCAATCTATGACGATTTTGTCCAGTCGGTAATTTTATTTGTCGATTCTATCGAAATCGTTTGTTCTCATTTAACATGGGTGTAAAAATTTTTGCCTTTGTAAATCCCTATTATGAAGTGTTTTTTCAAGTGAAAACTTCTTTAGGCACACTTTGCGCTCTTTCTGAACAAAGAACGAAACTTAACCGTCATGCTCGGGTCGGTGACGCTGCTCGGGTATACCTGGCTTAAATCGTAAGTTTTCACTTCTATCGTGTGGTCATAGGCACACAACCCCTTTTTTTAATCTTTTGTGAGGTACCTATGCATAAAATTAACAAAAAACAAGTAAGAGTTTTTAACGATACTGGCAAATGCTATTATAGTGCTATAACCTCTTTATCAAAAACCCAGAGACGTCAGCCAATCGTGTTGATATTTTACGGTTTTTGATAAGGGTTTATTTACGTTTGCAAAGCTTTAAAACCTCGCTCAGTGAGAATATTAGGATATTTCGACATGTGGCATTTATTTATGCACAATATATTATAATTATAATCTGTCAACCCCATTATATGGAAAAAAGGGTTAGTTTATGAAGTATCTGAAGTAAGTTTGTTTGATATTAATAATCACAATATAAAACGCCGGGAGGGGGATGCTCTAGAACCTGGGTTCCGAACCTGGGGGTAAATCAGCTATTCTGTGGGGGTGACAAAGAACCTAATAATTAAAACCTAATCTGGTGGGACCAAAGCTGGTGCCCAATATAATATTAATAGCTAACAGAGCTTTAATAAAAATGCTTATGAGTACCCTTTGCCACCACCTATAGATGTGAGAGTGGTTTTTCAACTTTGGTTACACTGAAAACAAAGGCACCGTTTCGATGTGGAACATGACTTAAGATGCGCTTTAAGCGAAACTAAACCTTACATAAAAAACTTTTGAATGCAAAACAATACCAACCATCACACTAACTATGTATTTTAAATTAATTCATTGTTTATATTTAATTTAAATTACGTAAGAATTATAAGCTTGTCTTGTTTGTATTGATAACATTTTTAAGCCGGGGTAAAATCAGTTTTCCTAATAGGTCACAGGGGTAACAGTATTGAAAAGGTTAGAAACCACTGCTCTAGAAGGACATATTATTATCATAGTGACCTTATTGGTGATGTTCTTCAGAATGGTCAGGTGTATGAACGTAAACGAAGCAAAAGGAGGATGAAAGGATCGTAGCAGATGGGCCATCTGCCACTTAAGTTTACTCCACGGGAAAAAAGCTTGAGTTTATGTAGGTATGTAATTATAATATAATATGCTAGAATTAATATAATATCCAATAACATAAAGTAATTAATCATATTCCTACGCAATTCTGTTAATTACACAAATAACAGATTGTAGAATTTGTACCATCTGTACCAGATACTGTTTTAGTAAACGATGAGTTTCTAATTACCTACGAACACAATGCTGTACAACGAATCGTTATCAGTTACTTAGAATTGCTTGCTAACTAGTTTTACTAATCGTAATGTGTTATCAGACTAAAATCGGCTAGCTAGCAGTAAGGCAAAATTCTATTAAAGAAAAATCTAAATGGAAATATTTTATTTCACATAAACCTGCATGGGCAATTATGAAACGTCAGAAGCTAGGTACACGGATCCAATTAGTTGCTTCCTGTGGAGAAGAACCGGCAAGAAATTTCACGAATACTCTTTTAAAAATAATTGGCTTTTACAATGTTTTCAAATTACAGTGTTAATAGGTATGGGAGTATGAAAGGACAGTGTAGGCTTGTCAACAAGTACTATATTTCATATCATAGACTAGCCCTAGTAGTAGAAAGTGTATCAAAAGTTTATACGAGTGTTATTTGTCCCACGAAAATCGATCAGTGGGACAAAGTGTTCTTCGAATCATTAAACATTCAACTATGTCACACCAGTTGGACAAATTGAATACTTGTTTTAAATACCAATTTTATGCTCATCAGGAAGATACCTTATTAATTAGTAAAGATGTCATGGTATTTAACAGGGAAGAACCGACGCAAGAAGAAACAGATACATCGAAGTTAATAAAAGTAATGATAAATGTGCGTGTATTACACTATCATATCTATGATCCCCCCTTTATATTACACTATCATATTATATCATACACCTATCTACGAAGCTCACAAATTACCCATAAATGTTTATTTTACAATTTCATTTTACCTTTGATCATAGATCTATGATCAATGATCATAATATGATAGTGTAAATACCTTTGGTGATAAAATTCGTCAACGTCAAGACATCCAAATTACTGTGTCAGCAACCAAATAAACGTTCACCTAATTTTTATTCTGACGGAAAACCTGTCATTTTTAATTGCTTAACTTATTAAATTATGTATGGCTCAATCTTAAAATATTAACAAGTTTAATTTAGAACAGTATTATTATTCATATAAGCAGGTACTTTATTAAAAACTAGTTCTTCCCGCAACTTCGCCGGCGTCAAAGTTCTTGTTATGATATAAAATATATCTTATGATACTTAGCAATACTGTAGCTTCCCACTAGTGAAAGAATTTTCAAAATCGGCACAGTAGTTCCGAAGATTATCCCCTATATACAAACTCACAAATATTACGTTAATAAATTATTAGTAAAGATTTATAGTTAGTTAATTTACAAGATTTTTTTTGACGTTGCACTGTTAATCGCAAAAGGGCTCTCGAAGACATTGGAGCTTAAAGTGTCGGTTTTTTGCTTCAAATGGCTGCTCCATACATTTTTCTTGCAAAAAAAAAGTAAGTTGCCAATTTGCGTACCACATTGTTTCCTATGACATATTTATGCATGATTGCCAAACATCTAAATCCGTTCAGTAGTTTTTGCGTGAAAGAGTAACAAACATTAATCCATTCTCACAAACTTTCGCGTTTATAAGAATAAAAATATATTTAAATTCAAATTATATAAACGTACACACATGGCAAGGCAGCTTTTATTATACTTAGTTAGCTTTTAGAATATTTGTAGGATAAGATATTGGCTATTAGAAGCCATTTCAAGCAAAAACCGATACTTAAAAATTTAAGCTCCTATATCTTCGAGAGCCTGTTTTCGATCCACAGTGCGGCGTGACGGGGACTTGACGTTTTCCGTAGATACACCATCATTCTATTATACCATAAAAATCCAAATCGAAAATCTACTCTAAATCAAAACGTTAGAGTAGGTTTTCCTTTGGGAGATCTCAGTGTTGAAATTTGTCACCAAAATAGAATACAAAATTTGAATTAAACATTGAAGGGTCAATATTAAAATGATGTTTTGTGCTCAATTCAAACCCTTTGGAGTCTCGCTTTGTTTGAATGAGATTTACGTAGTTCATAAATGCCCTTTGTCCGTGAATAGAACCCTTGTGATTTCCATCACCTTATTAGACAAGTAAGTGGTTGTCATTATGGATTGGGGTCTTGTTTCATCCCTAGATTTTAAAATAATATTATCACAAATTATAGCATCAGTGATTTTTTACGCTTATGTAATCCTAGTTGTTATAAGTCATACTTCTCTTGCCCATACCTCAATTTATTTAGGGTTTTCCTTCCATACTTCTCGATTCCCTTTCTAGCCTTATATTCTTTCACATAGTCCATCCTTCGTCTCGTGGGTCTTCCCCTACTTTTATAATCTTTCAAATTGTTTTATAGAACTCAATTGTCTTTCGCTCCTGGGGTGGGCGCTAATAACTGCGACACAGTTACTAAACTAACGCAGTATTAACGTACACAACAATTGTAAAATTTTTTTGTTCCAATAAAATATTTGTGTTTGTATATTTTTATAGCCATTCATACTCAAATCTGTCCGCCTGACATACTTCTCATTATTAGTTGTTAAAATAAACTCCATTTCCTTTACGCCGTACTCTTTTTCTACTTTTCCTACCAGTTTTATTACATGTATTTTCCAAAATAAAACATTGTTACTCCCATTACATCTCTCTCGAACCTTCAAGCAGTAACTAAGATGTTTTTCACCCAACTTCAAACCATTATTTGCGTCATAAAACTTTACATACAACAAAATTTTCCGTCTGTCAGTTTTACTTTGTTATAACTAGTAAGGGAGATAGCATTGCAGTTAATAAACTCATTTCATAATTATTATAATATATTAAAATGCCGCGTACTCGATGGAACTTCCTAATGGCAAAATTGAAAATCTTCCATACCAACTTTCATCTCCTATATAACCCCTTTAAGGAATGCATTTTCAGAAATCCTTCCTTAGTCCTCATCTTTGTTATATCAGAAACTTTCGAGCAAAATTTTGGTATAAGCTTTGTTTTGTTGTTTATCAGTGAGTGAATGAATAAATAAATTTAAGATTTTAATAAAGTAGATTTTAATAAAAATTAATGATTTCTCCCAACGCATAAAATACCCGATCACCATTCGACCCACTGGAAGTAGAATTAATAGACTGTTTATTAGGTACCCTACTAAACTTCTATAAGTAGTTTCACAATGTTTTAAGGTTCCATCGTGTATCCTCAGAACAACCAAAATTTGGCGAATAAGATGGGACTGATCCAATAAGGGAGTGACGGAATCAGTGTGTCAACCTGTTAGGATTTAGGATATAAATCTACTTCTATTATTCGAAATTCAAACTTGAATAACCAAATCAACGGCTTTGCCGAAGATAAACGATGGAACCTTTGACATTGTCGAACTATACTAATAATAAGAACTGATTAGTACTAACTATATCAATAAAAAAATGTAATTCTAACTCCTGCACTACAAGACATTAAACATAGCCAAGTAGAAAAGTTCACTCACATTTAACTACAAACACTGTTGAATCGCTTGACTCCGTTTTTGTAACGAAATTAAATTCAAAATTGAGTTGTATGAGTTTCTTTAGAAACTCCTTCAAAGAATTTATGTGTGGGAGCAAACGTATATTGAACAGGTTTCTGCGAATTTTGTGGCTCGTGGAGTTTGTAATTAATTAATTATGATATTTTTAGCGAGTTATACGAGATTTATAAGGTTCTGGAGTGGTTACCGCGTACTGGAAGTTGGCAGGCCTCTCACAAGGTGGAAAATGGCCTTGTAAAGGCCGCAAGAATCCACTGGATGCGGGAATCACAGAGCCGGTCGAAGTGGCGGTGCTTGGGGGAGACCTATATCCAGCAGTGGACGTCTTTCGGCTGAAAAGATGATAATGATGATGCGAGATTTAAAAAGATTATTTTTTATTGGTGTACTAGCTGATTCGACTGACGTTGTCCTGTCAAAATTTAAATATGGTCTTGAGCTCATACAATAATCCAATAGAAAAATCATTTTATGTTTTTCCAAAATTTTCCAAGATTCTGGGCCACTTTTCCAATTTTTCTTTCCATAAAAACATAATTTGGACCATTTTAATCTGTCCAGCCGTTCTCAAGTGATGCACTTATCAACGAACAGTATTTAATTTTTATTTATATACGATAGATATTTGTATAAATTAAGTCTAAAGTTACTGTTTTTGACCCCTCTACAATACTACTTTAAACATTTTTTTTAAATTAATATTATTGCTGTATGTTCACTTTTAGAATTTGTATTAATATTATTAATTCTGATGTATGTAATGTATCGAACACAATATAAATTGTTCCTGATAAATAAATAAATACTATTTATACATATTAAGTATGATATAATAATGTGAGTACAAACTCACTTTGTGTGTTTGTTACTCAATGACGCAAAAACGGCTAAACAGATTTGGATGAAATTTGGCGCACAGACAGTTTATAACCTGGATTAACATATAGAATACTTTTTATCCCGGTAGTACGTTCCCGTGGGTTAATTTCCTACCTTCACGCGAGCAAAGCTGCGGACGATAGCTAGTGTCCAATATTTTTAAGCTGCCAGTTCTCTGAATGTTATTTTTTGCTTTTTCACTATACTGACTGATGGTAAAATTGCTTTAAATCAAAGACTCTACTGAAGAACGGTCACCCATCCACAGATTGACTGCGAAAAATTCTGCTTAGCAAAAATCATTGATCGAGCTGTGTAACAGTTAAAAATTATTCCTTTAAGGTTTACAAGCCCGCAAAGAGTACTCGTTTTAAATATTGATACCTTACACATAGGTACAGGATAATGAAAAATTCACCGACCCTTGTACAAAGGCAACGCACCCGCTGTTAATTTGTCATGTCCCAAAAAGAATAGCAATTAATTATTTTGTTTTTCCGCCTTTAAATAAATAATAACAACCTGTATATACAAGTAAATCTGCTGTTGATTTCATAAAGGTACTCAGTTTCAAACGTATTTTTTTAAACTCCAATTTAATATAAGTCCCTGGTCGACCGCGCTCTGCTCGGGTGAAAATAGATTAACATAATTATCATCCAGGTATATCAACGTTGTATCACATTCCCGAGGCTGTGAAAATAGAGAAAACTAATTTTCCCAGGTAAGAGATCGATTTTTTGCCCCCCGTTTCGATATTGCAACTTTCATCGAAACCGTTAGAGCCGATTTCGAGAACGTGAGTGGAAATCTATATACAAACAAATAAATATATATACAAATATTGCTCGTTTAATAGTATAGGATTCTGTTCAGTTTTACAAAATTGAATCAAAAACTTCATATTTTTTGGGAAAAGTAAAAGGTTTTCGGTAAAGAAAAGAAATCAAGAAAATATATTTATTTAGCACAGACAAAAAGGCATACAACACAACAGTAGTGGGGTAGTGAGTATATTATTCAAAATGTTTTTTTACGAATGCCATTATTTAATTAACTAGCTTTTGCCCGCGGCTTCGCCCGCGTGGATGTCGGAATATATCTCGCGGGAACGTACTACCGAGATTTCATACCTAATAACAGAGGAAAAGGCCATTGACTCCTACCGCTGCGCCCGCGTTGCTACGCGTAATTTTGAAACTGTGATATCTTTTAAACTATTCATTTAAATGGTATGATTTGAAGGCACATTTTAATTTAAATTAAATGCTCAATTTAAATAACAGTTTTTTTTGGATAAGGGTTACTAATATACGGGTCAAAAAAGCTTTGGAAATAACAAATACATTTTATAAAATTCTGAAAGATAAAAATGATTACTGTGGGTCATCCTTAGAAGATAGACATATGCCTTCCCGAACTTTTTTGTTGAACTTTTTAAGATAAATAATACCGTAGAACATAAATTTGATGTATCTTTTTCCGTTAACGCAGCGCACGCCAGTAAAGCTCCCAGTCGGCATGATTTTTTCCGACTTCTTCAACAATAATCGTAAAATTTCAGCCAATTTACACAAAACCTTAATGAATTATACACTAAAACCTTTCGCATGAATCACTCCGTATATTGGTGAAAACCGTTTGAAAATCCGTACGGTAATTTTTGAGTTTATCGTGTTCAGACAGACAGATGCAGCTGGGGACTTTGTTTTGTAATATGTATAAGGATTATTTTGTTTTTTTAGACCTCCGACCTCATTTTTTAGAAATTCTTTATGCACCCAGAGTTTCTTATTTCCTTATTTATAATATACAGCCTTTTAAATAAAATACCTAGAGCTAAAGCACGATTTATTGTTAGTAATATTGATCAGTTTCCCTTGCCATGGAGCTTATAATTGGGAAACGCCAATCCATCTTTGCAACGTTGACAGACCTGTACCTACTTCTAATTGGTAATTCTTAGATATAGCTTGTGTATCTAATAGAAAATCCTGATATTTTTTACAAATATTTTATATTTTTGATATTATTTTTTTAAATATTTTTTATATATTTATTTTTTATTTTTTATATTATTTTGTTATTATTTTTACGTCTCTTTTCTTTCTTCTTTTCTTTTCTCGGGATCCTGGAGTCCCGAAACTTTGAAAGGCGTACGAGGGGCCGAAGTCAACTCGCAGAGGCCCGTTAGACGTTTTCATATTATTATTAATTTTATTTGTTTATATTGTGTGTTATTTACGATTCTAGCTTCTGCCGGCGACTTCGCCTGCGTGAAATTTCTTGTTTCAACATAAAATATATCTTATGACACTCGCCAATATTGTAACTTCTCATTAGTGAAAGAATTTTCGGAATCGGATCAGTAGTTTCGAAGATTACCCCCCTACATACAAACTTACAAATTTTAAATCTTCGTAATATTAGTAGGTACACATAGTTCGTTTTTTTTTTAATTACTTCAGTTTTAAATCACCCTGCATATTTATTTTAGAATGCAGAAACTTCTCAATTATTTCTAAAACTCGCTGTGTTAGAATTGCGCCAAAAAAAATATTTTACAAAAATTTTACTCGGATACCAGTTAATACGTGACCAAAACATGCACAAGAACAATGATAGGCAATCATACTTGATTAGAAGCAAAATGGGTACCTCTACCTGAAGAATTTATCAATTTCCAATTAAATTTCGAACCACACATGACATATTGTTCTGTATGTAATAATAGATTTAAAGCCTTTGTCTATGGATATAGAATAGCATCCTTTGAAAGATATTACTAAGAGTTCTGCTTACCCGGTAGAGACCAAAAGCGTTATAAGGACGGGAATTGAATATATCCATAAAATCATTAGCACAATGCTCATTGAGGATAGTTGAAATCTGAATACTTCTACCGGCACTATTCTGGTTTACAAAGACTTCTTCGTTCTGTACCTTTGATCCATACACGATCTTGTACATAATAACAAAATTGTAGCGAAGTCAAAATTGTACATTGAATATTTTTTGAACAAAAATATTTGCTACGGGGTCTGGGAACGATTCTAATGCCCGAAATATAGTTTTAAGATTTAAATTTTTTATCTGTTTGTTTGTTCAATAGTTTTCAAGACCGCTGTGCAAATCTTTGGTTGTAAGTTTGATTTACAATTATTGACAATTTATGTGATATTTTTTACATTTGATATACTATTAGGACAGTGATTAAACATAAAGTTTAGGCCTTTTCTGTCATCTATGGTTATAATAAAAATAAATATATTTGGTTAGATGACTGTTAATGAGAAATCCCGTGTGTTTACAAGCCATTGTTATATTATTTTAGTGATAGCTGTTCGTCAGAAATCATCTATAAGAACATCAGTCTGTGTACCACTGTTTGAATATCTAGTTTCTGTGTGTCTGTGTATTATAAGTGGCAGGGAAGTTTTATAAAAATTCGTCCGAAGATAAGTTGATTGTATTTCTGACAGATTGAGACTTACATTAGCATTTGAACGTTTTAAAAATACAGGGATTGCCCCTCTGATATCTGAGCCCAATTCTGAGCCTAAGTAACCTCGGGATAGCCCAGCAATTGGTGTATGTGGAGGAAATTGTGCATCAAATATAATAATAATAATAATATACGTGGTCATGAGCCTCTTAATAAATATAATGAGTAAATAAATTATTTGAAGGTTTATTTAACAAGTATTGCGATGCTATTTACTACTAAATGGTATCGTGATAAACACAAAACATGTGTCCTTAATGCTCTCTGGACGCCATTTGTCATGAAACGTACGAGTAAGTATAACCTATGAGGAAAACGTGGTTGCAAGGAAAACCAGCAATATTGGGTCACACTCACCATGTTGTTTAATCTTTACAAAACACAAAATTAACTTGTCTTTCTATTCTACTGCATTTATCAACAGTTGATAAAGTACTCAAACAGATCATTTTCAGACTTCCTTTTACATTATCATTTATAATTCAATCTATTCTCATCTTCTTTTCTTTTAGAGTGGTTAGTTTAGTAACTAACAGCAGGTAACACCAGGCAGGCGGGTAACACCAGGTTAGTACCTGGTGTCAGAGTTTTAAAGCCGCCCAAGGGCCTCTGGCTTTCACATGCCGTCGAGAAATATCTCTCAGGCATGCCGATTTCCACACGATGTTTTTCCTTCACTGTTTTTGAAGCAAGTAATAATTATACAATACGCACATGAATCCGAAAAGTCAGAGGTGTGTGCCTTGGGTTTGAACTCGAGACCTATGTCTGCTGCTATCTAATCTAATCTATTTGCATAACACCGCACATCCCTCTAAGATCTCTCATTTCAGCTGCAGTTATTTAGGCAAGACTACCTATTGAGCCTACCTAACTTATTAATAAATTATTATAAATGGCTTAATGGAGTTGGATGAAATTTGGTAGACCATGACTTGGATTAGGACATAGAATACTTTTTATCCCGGTAATCCCACGGAATTGAGACTTATGCGGATGAAACCGTGGGGCTCAACTAGTACCTAATAGCCCAAAAGCATGCTGAATTCGAATAGATGCTACCTAGAAAAACACAACTAGCATTTGTAAATATACGTAAAGACTATGATTGTTTTGCATTTCTGATGAGCATGTGTCCCTGTTTCGGCCTTTGTGTAGAGTTATATTTTAAAGATATGCAATTAAAACCCTATTCATCACAAAAGCTGGCCAAACCAACAGCCCTATTGCTCACACAACACAAACCAAACTAATACACACTAACCAACATCTTTCAACTAAGTTGACACGTCACGGAGCCCGTTGTAATTACCGGCTGCGGTATGTAAACGGACTTTAATCACGGATGTACGGATCTGCCCGGATCTGCCCGGATGCAATTAACCGTGGGCTACTCGGATGACGGTTGAGCACCACTAATTTGAGTCCTACCTACCTGTTTCTGAGGATAGCTCTGTTTGTCTTGAGGTCTGTTTTCTTTAGAACGGAGTGTTGTTGTAAATGGAGACAGTTCTGTGCTATGTTACCTACGTAGAATGGCGTTTGTTTGCCTTTGGCTATTTGGGTACTAAGCTTGATAAAAACAAAATATGACGTACGTTTTTCATATTTATTTAAAACATTTACATTTTATGATGAGTGGTAAAACCTTAAACCATGTTTTTGTCAGTTAAATTCAGTTTTAGCAAACTAGTGCATATCATCATCATCATTTCAGCCGAAAGACGTCCACTGCTGGACATAGGCCTCCCCCAAGCACCGCCACTTCGACCGGTTCTGTGCTTCCCGCATCCAGTGGATTCCTGCGGCCTTCACAAGGTCATCAGTCTACGTTACGGGGGGCCTTCCAACGCTGTGCCCTGCCCATTGCTACTTAAGTTTGACAATTTTTCGGGCTGTGTCGGATACCTTGCGGATCTCTTCATTTCTGATTCGATCACGTTGGGAAACTAAGCTTATCCCTCTCCATTGCCCGTTAGGTGAATTTTAGCCTTCTAATAACGCCCATTGCATTGCCCACATTGGGCTTTATTAGAAGACTAGTATATGTGGGTACACAAAATAAATCCACAATCTGGCTCTAACAATATAGTATGTAATAAGCCTCTAGGCAACCGAATCCAAAATAGATATTAATTAGTCTATCTTAATTAAATCATTTACCTATTACAGACCTCCCAGGTTTCGTTGAAAGGCCACTGAACCATAATAGGCAAGAATTTAACGGAACGCTTAATTTCAATCAAATGAGATTGGAATCTGAAACTAATTAGTGAGGAATTCCGTCGTTTCGTTTGTAAAGAACTCAAATAAATTCGGGTTTTCATTATTGCTTTGTTCTGTAACGTTTTCTTCTTTTGTTTTCAGTTTCGAAGTAACAATAGCCTTGATTTCTTCATTGGCCTGCATACCAATGTTTGTGGGGTGAAATGTTAACTGAAAGCGGTTTTATAACTTATATTATTGAATGCCTGGGGCCTATTTAATAACTGACAAATCCTTCTGCACATGAGGCTTTCTTGGTACCTCATTAACGGCATAAATATGTAAATGTCTATTAACTGTTCTCAAATAACTTGACATTTCTAATTTCAACTATATACTTGTCGCTTTTGTGGACAGAGTATTAATCCAGATTTGTTACAATTGTAATGGTAATCATGTTTTCATCAGTTTTTTATGTGATAAAACCACAAATTAACGATATTCAGACTTTTTCCATAATTTTTGCTGTGAGACCTTGCTTCCTGCCAAATTTCATGATTCTAGGTCAACGGCAAGTATCCTATAGCTGTTGATTTATTTGCGAGTAACAAAATACTCGTATGGTGCATAAATGGCCGTATTTTTTTATTACGTTAATTTAGAAGCTTGATTTTTTTTAGAGCTCCAAGGGAACGTAGACTTACGTGTTTGATAATATAATTATTCATTTCAACTTGATACTTCCACGCGTTACTGAGAAAAAGGGACAACGAAGTGATCCTATAAGGGTTCCGTTTTTTCCTTTTTATTCCGTTCTCCTTTTTTCGAACCCAAAAAAACTGACAAAAATGACACATTTTAACGACTTGTGCTATTTAATAAAGCAGAAAATGTATGAAAGCAACTTGAAAAATTTCAGATGGTTGGATTGTCGCCCATCACTTGGTTCTCGCCTGTTGATTTTGTTCCATTTATTTCAATATTTTTTTTTCCAAAAAACGATGTTATATCCTTGAACCAAAAATTCAAAAACCGCGTGGTTGATTACTACCCTCTCAGAAAGAAGACCTGAGTCCTATCAGTAGGAGGGAACATAACCAATAACTAAAAAATAAATAAATAAATAACAACATACTGATTCATCTGCGTAGCCTTTCCCCAACTATGTTGTGGTCGACTTCCAGTCTAACTGGATGTAGATGGATACCAGTATTTTATATGGAGTGAAAACCTATCTGACCGCCACCACCCAGTAACTGGGTAATACGATACACAGACTTTCGAGCTTCTGACTGTCCGTAACAACTGTCAAAGATCTACAACACACACAACAAACAACAACATCATCATCAACAACATGCTGATTATTTCTGTTTCGAGCAGAGTTTTATTAGGTTTATCGTTAATGCCCGATTAAAGGTACCTAACAGGTTCGCCCCCTACTTTTGTAAGTACTTACTTATAATTGAACTGGTGAAATTAATGTGAGTGTATCAAACAATACTGCCTACCCTTTCAGGAAATACAAGAGTGATGTTTTAATAATACTGCGTGGGTTGTAGATAGGTATGCCTTTTCAATCCACCAACTAAGCTAATAGTAATGTGCTAGAAGTGGGTTCACATCAAGTGTTGAGGGAAACAGGAGGGAAGGGGAGCGAAGGGGGAGGGAGGGGGGGATATGCCTACGATTTCAAGTTCACCGAAGTTACTACTAATCATTTGAAATAGTCAATTTACCTACTTCTTTGAGCTACTTGAGAGGTTCATTTTCATAATAAGGCCCAATTCAAATCGTTATCGATTGGATTCCGATTCGATACCAATCAATCAGTGCTGAGGGATTTTCGAAAAGGATTTCATTCAATTTTTTTTAGCCTTCGCCACTTATCCAGGAGTTAAGTTAAAAAATCTGCTGTTTCAAAGAAAAGTGCCTACGCGGTCAAAATGTATGGAATAGCTGATTTTTAAAGTGAAACTTTTATTACATCGTCTCAAACTTTTTCGTCTGTGTGTTGCATGTCGCGTAACGGTCGTTCGCGGAGTAGGGATAAAGTGAGAGGCGCTCGTCAGACCAGCCAAGGCCAATATGGCGGCGCCTATAGTTCGCTTAAAAGTTTCACTTTTACCGTGGTTTCATAAAACCACACAATCCTTTTTTTTAATAACCGACGAAAAATTTCAACGCTTGGAGGTGCTAAATCATGTACTGAATCCATGGTAACAGTTTTCGCGTCGATGTCCCTTCCACCCTGTATACTAATTATGTAATAACCAAGGAACGAAGTCATTTTTTTTTAATCTTACCTACCGTCTTTTGAGGGGTTCGTGGCTAATGATAACAGCCACACGGATAACAGATTTCTAATCCATTGCTTCATAAGTTCAAAAAAAAATCTGCTCAACAACGTAAAAAACGCAATGAATTTTGTTGAACTGTCGAAATGAAACAGATTAGTCTTAATCGTTTACGAATATTTGTTACGTAGTTAGATGGCTGCAGATGAAACCATCCAACAAAAACCACCTATAAATAAAATACAACGTCCATAACATGCAACCTTTTTGTTACAGCAACAAAAGAGGGAACCTGAAAACATATGCCTGTAACAATACCGCACAAAAAGCACTTAATACCATACATTCAATGTTTTTCTTCCATTCTAACCCTTTCCTTTCCGTTCCCAAAATAGACATGTAATGTGCAACCCTTTGACCTTCGCCGTTTCACGGGTTACACATTAAAAAAGAAAATTACAGAAGGTCAGCTCTACACAACAAACGAAAACATGTGAACGCACACATAGACGTGTACGTAAAGCGATCTCAAGAAGCTGTTATCATGCTACACTCGAACAAATTATGTTTTTGTTTCATTTCACGTTCATACGACACGGACAAAATTATTTCATTTCATTTTTTAATCATTCGATAGGCGAGTGAAAGATGCCGAGTGCTGAAATCAAACATCGTTTGATCGGTTCTCTTATAAATTATTTTTTTGGATTTCGTACCCGAAGGGTGTGGAAAGGAACCTTATTACTAAACCTCCGCTGTTCGTCCGTCCGTCTGTCTGTCAGCGGGCTGTATCTTATGAGCCGTAATAGTTAGACGTTAAAATTTTCACAGATTGTGTATTTCTATTGTCGCTACAACAACAAATAATAAAAATGAAATAAAGTTAATAAATTAAAGGGGAAAAAAAGAAACGGATACGGTACGGAACCCTTCGTGTGCCAGTCCGACTTGCACTTGGCCGGTTTTTCACTTTTGATTCATATTGTGTTCCGACGTTTTACTATGAGTGAAATATGCCGAATGAAAGATAAAAATGAACAAATAGTGAATCGTCTGGTCCTATCTGTTTGAGTGTCCTTGCACTCACTGAACGTAAAGCGTCTCTATGTGTGCGTGCGTTTTCGCTCAGTGTATGGAGCTGACCTTCTGTGCCTACCTACTACTCTGTGCCATTAATATTGGACTCACGTACGTTCTACAATGGTTTTGTTACAAATCACGGCTTACTGTTCCGTATGTTTGATTAATTGACCTATGATTTCTCTTTTTGTTTGGATTTGTGAAGTTTGGAGGCAGCGTTGAAGAGTTATAAATGTATATGAAGATGCAACATTTTGTTTTTGAAGTGAAAATATCTTTAGGCGCGTTGGGCAATTTTGAGATAGGAAAAACAATTGAACTCGCGACACTGTTACCGACACCTCATTAAAAGTATTTCCTGCACAAAAAAATGTTCAAGTTTTCATTTCTGTCGGCACTCCCGGAGTGCCACTGTTTTTTTAAATAGTTATTCGGATTTTTTTACAAAAAAATTACAAATAAATGTAGGATTTTATAGTAATGAAATGTTTAAAATAATGTTATTTGTTTCTGAACGGAATAATTGTGATGGATTTATGAACGAAACTGCCTCGTTGGTCTAGTGGTCGCAAGCGCTACTGCTGAGCATGAGGTCCTGGCTTCGATTCCCGGGTCGGGCAAAGTGTTATTGGGTTTTTCTATCTGGAATTTCTCAGTAGCAGCCCGGAGTCTGGATTTGTGCCAGGTTGATGGCAATAGGCTCGCCCCCTATTACATGGGACTTAAACATTACTGGCGAAATGTGGGAGTACCTACTACAGGTACACCTCTGCCCAACCCTTCGGGGAAACAAGGCGTGATGTTATGTATGTATGTTTATGTATGAACGAAGCGTTGAGTGAAAGTATAGAGTGAGGAAGGAACGATACATGTAGTTGAATATCATGGTGGACACTAATTTTGTGCGAAAGAAACAGACTGTGAAGAAAAAGCATTTTAACTGAAGAAACCGCATTTAATTTTGAACCTTTTCCCACATAAGTGGCAGTCCCTTTTGCTTTACAAATAATGTTGCTTTGCAATATTTTTTCATTATCAGCAACACTATTCACTCGGTAAGAAAAAAACACCTCGGTGTATTATTTTACAGGGAAGTATTTTTTTTTGCAAAAAAGATCGACTTCGATTCCTGGCTAAGGTGGTAGTAGTAACCCCATCTCAAAAATTCATAATATCTGTATTGTGTAGGACGCAGCTGTTGTACTAACATAACGAGTAGGTACCTTTATTTAAAACCTAGGAAACATAAAAAATACGATTATGTCTTATAGCCGAGGGTTTGTGGATACAGAACAGCAGCTGGTTATGTTAGGTTTGGCCAAATCTTTTCGTGTAAGATATGGCATTGGAAGTATTCTGTAGGTACTAATAAATGGTTCTGATTAGTTTTCTTCTAGTAAAAAAAGTAACCAGAAATACTGACTAAATTGCTTCTATAATTGAGTGAGGCATATTTTGCAAAGAAATCATCACGATCTATAAAGAAAATTGCTCATGTTGCCTAGCCTTTTCCTAACTTTGTTGAGATTGGCTTCCAGTCAAACTGGATGCGGCTGATTATCAGTATTTTATATGGAGCGATTGACCTTTTGACCTCCACAACCCAGTTACTGGGTAACAACATACCCCTAGGTAAGACTGGTTGTCAGACTTTCGGGCTTCTGGCGACCCGTAACAACTGTCAAAGATCCACGAATGACAGTCGGGACCAACGGCTTAACGTGCTTTCTGAGGCACGGAGGAGTCTCGGTATGTAGAAATTTACTTAGCCACGAGCTCCTGGTTTCCACAATTATTTAAAAAAATGAATCCGGAAGGTTTACCATTAAATTACTTATTATTTATTTGCTAAACAAATAATGTCTAAAATACACTGTTTCAATAAAATCTCTAAAACTAAAAGCCTCAAAAATCCTAAAAAAAAAAGGTAAGAGTCTTTTACAACGATTAAAATCCAATTAGATCCTACAGGCATCAGTCTTGCGGTCAAGCCATCAGAAAAAGTAATTATTTGCGCTTTCTCCGAGGACTGCTCAATCGATAGCCGCTAAGAAATCGAGATTAATTGGAATTCTAATTAAAAGTACAGCCAGCAAAGAGATCGGTTGAATGTTAGAGATTTTCTCGAGTAAAGTGAATAATTTTGTTGTAGGTGGTAGTATCTTTTTAAATGGAAATAATCTTTTAAAACTACTGGGGAAAAGCTAAAAGGAAGGTGAGTCTTAAATGTGTTGCCATATGCTGATTTAATTACCTACTGCTTTTCTTTATTATTTTTTATTGCTTTAGCTTTGGGCTCGTGGCCAAATGATAACAACCGCACGGGTCAATCGAAGGTTAAGCTACACTTGCCGCGGACGGTTCGTGGATAGGTGACCATTCATTACATATGGAGACCCCTCCATGTCTCGGAAAGCATGTTAAGCCGGTCCCAGCTATCATTGGTAGATCTTTGACAGTCGATACGGGTAGTCAGAAGCCTAAAAGTCTGACAACCATTTTTATCAAAGGGTTTCGTGTTACCTAGAAACTGGGTTGTGAAGGTCAGATAGGCAGTCGCTCCATGTAAATACTGGAATTCAGCTGCAACTGTTTAAATTGGAAGTCGACCTCAACACAGTCGACGAAAAGCTAGGCAGATTGATTGATATAGCTTTAATTAAACAGATTTTAATTATAAATAAGGTGTCATTACAATTGTTTTAGCCTAAAATTGAGCCTATTATACCGTCATGGCGTTAAAATATCAGGTCATTATTTATTTAGCTTAATGTACCAACGTTTTTAAGAAGAGCAGTGGTTGCCCAGTGGTAACGGCCGCGACTTACGAGTTGTAGGTCGTAGGTTCGAACCCAGACAGGCGCTTTACTTTGTGTAAATTATTTCATCACCATTGCTCTCAAAACGGTGAAGGAAAACATCGTGAGGAAACCGGCATGTCCTAGAACCGAAAATTCAAAGACATGTGACATCTACCAACCCGCACTGGGCCCGCGTGGTGGATTACGGCCCACTCCCTCTCACAGAGAGGAGGCCTGTGTCCCAGCAGTGGGAACATTTATAGGCCGATGATGATGGTCATCATGATGATGATGATGACCAACGTTTTCATATTGAGTTTCATAATTTATAATTTTCAGTAGATTGTCGATATTAATCTCATCTATTTTTGTATTTAATAACACAAATTATTGGAATAATTTCAGTATAATTTTATTAATTATTAGCTTCCGCCAGTGGCTGCGCCCGCGTGATATCTATTTTTTTTAGGGTACCTCCCCTACACGTAAAGTGGTGAAGTTTTTTTATATTTTTCTATCCCGTGGTGTGGGATATCATTGGAAAGGTCTTTTAAAATTATTGTGAGTATTTGAAAACCATTTTTGGATTCAGGAATCCGATTGCGGAATATTAAGCTTTAAATTGCTAATATTTGTTAGAATCAAGTGTCCCACCCCCTGCCAGCTAAATGGTTGGTTTTGGATGTGTGAAAAAATCACAGCAGTAGTTCATATACCGAAATTAAAAGGACAACTATCAGAGCTAAGTAGGCTCTACAAGTTAACGAGTAATAATTGACCAACTTATATTTGCAGTTGCAAAAACATGTTTTCCCATACATTCCTTATGGGAGAATATGTTTTTCAAGTACAAAGTTAAGTTTATTTTTGGGATAAATTCATCCCAACTACGGAACCGTTCATTGTGCGTGGTCCGACACGCACTTGGTCGGTTTTTAATATTATTAGTTTAGACTAGCGACTAGCGCTTTGCACGATTTTAACGACTTAACAAAACATGGAGATTTTTATGATATGTACGTTAAATGTTTATGTATCTGGAATTGGTGAAGGCACAAGGAAGTGGTGAAGGGTGGGCGTTTTGGGGGACTGTCTTATGTAATTATGACGTTCGAAAAGTGCTGATTCTCAGCCTAATTTGAATAAATGACTTTTGAATTTTGAATTTTTAATAAATTCTCTAAATGATGGTAAATACTGCATCAAAATCCGTTGCGTATTTTAGAAAAACAACGCAGTCACACATTCAGACTTGAAAAGCGACTTGTAATTTATAATATGTTTATATAATAAATAATAAAGCTATTCTCAAATCAAGCCTAAAATTTAATCCCAATCTATTTTGTACATACTAAAACTATTAATTAACATTGAATTATCATTAATTTTAATTATACAAACGATTGATCTTATAATAGATCATGTAATTAAATATTATGTTCGATTTTAATTAGTCTAGACCAAAATTTGGGGGCACCACCGCAATTTTATTGCGAAATGTTAATTAAAAAATTGTTAAATGTTAATTTGCAATTGATATAGGTTGGTAGTTTATTGGGTTACCATAAATAATATATTTCATATGCTCAAAAATACTGGACCTATTTGAGAAATTATTTTAGGGCGTACAAAAAATAAACTAGAGAAACGACTGCTTATAAAATATTAATGCTATGTAAATTAACTAAGGTTGTTCGTGTTTCACTGTTAATAAAATAAAGTATTCTGACAAAAAGTTCTAACATTATAAACATTCTAACAAAAAGTTTTTATTTTTCACTTTTTTACTGTAGTACTTAACCCCACCACACAAATTCGAATACCGTTTACCTGCTATGTAAATAACAGTGACAGGAACTTATCATATCATCCACATACGAAGTAGGAAAAAAATACGTATTATTGAAGCTAACTCAAAAACTATTCAACCAAAGTTAAAAATTTATATGGGACCACCTGGAGAGCATACCATTTCAAACAAAAAAAGAATTTTCAAAATCGGTCCACAATTGACGGAGAAATCGATGGTCATAAATAAAAGAAACGTACATAGAATTTTCAAAATCGGTCCACAATTGACGGAGAAATCGATGGACATAAATAAAAGAAACGTACATATACTACGAACATATAACCTCCTTTTTCGAAGACTATTAAAAATGAACAATTTGAGGACTGAAAATGGCTGTCGCGGTAGACCATAGGTAGAGGTATATATTTTCTATAGTCCTATAATGTGAGCCTAGAACAGGTTTATAACCAGTAAAGGAATGCGACTGCATATTTTTATTTGAATTGACACATAAGACCAGCTTTGTTAGTCTAGTGGTCGCAAGCGCTACTGCTAAGCATGGGGTCCTGGGTTCAATGCCTCGGTCGGGTGAAGTGTTATTGGATTTTTTCCATCTGTAATTTATGTTATAGCAGCCTATATACATTGTGAGTCTTTATAATATACACATATCAAAATGAGGGAATTTATGCTTAATTTTACTGACGGTTTTTTTTTTTAACAATCTAAATATATTTTTTAAATATTTTTTATGGAATTTAAAAAAAAAAATACAAAACGGTGTAACTTTTAAACTACATGATCTATCGCGATGAAACAAACTCCATAATGATTGAAAATAATTAGGCGTCCTCATAAAATGAAAATTGTGGAAAAAAAACTACCCTCAATTAAAAATGAACATGTTTTTTTTAGCAAAAATCTGTTTATTTTTCATACATTTTTACAATAATCGTAAAATTTCTCAGTGAGACGCCAAACAGAAAAAAAATCCGTCGATAAAATTAAGCATAAATCCCCTTATTTCGATATGTGCACATTAAAAATACTCATATATCGCACTGTATAGCAGCCTATAGGGCATTCTGCCCAGACTCTGGATCTGTACCCGTTTGATGGCAATAGGCTCGCCTCCTATTATATGGGACTCAAACATAACTGGCGCAATGTGGGTGTGCTAAAGATAAATTTCTGCCCAACCCTAGGAAATATAAGCGTACTATTATGTTACGTAAAATTTCAGAAGACTTAAAAACAATCACCGAATACGAATCATTTCTGAAAGCAATAAAGCATCAGTAAATGGAATTCAAATAAAAAGATTCCTTAATGATATGAACATTGCAAGCATTGCTAAAATACAATTACGTAGTACCTACATTCATCATATTATTAATAAAATAAAATATTGCAATAAAGCTGGAACAAGGACGCCACGTCAAACAACGCGAATGACTGAATGTAATTAAATACGTTCTGTTTTATTTGTTTCCCCGAATTCGAGGTAAAAGGTAAAAACTTTATTAAGTTCTTTTTATTGGTAATTTTCTGCTGTGTCTACTGTATTTTGCTGTGCATTATACATAAATCTCTTTAACGCACTTAGAGTTAAAGTTTTTATCACGTCAGTGTAGCCCACGAAATTCAAATTATCGTACGTTTCTTGCAATTTTCCGTCATCATCAGGTTGTATGTTAATCTAAATATGATTCGCGGTCATGTCAAATATTTATTTATCGAATTATTTTCATAAAAATCATCAATAAAAATCTAATTTCATATAATTATGAATGACTATTTCATGAAATCATGACATTTTAGGATTATTCAAACATAAGGAGTTGTATGTCTGATTCTAAAGATTACAATTCTGTAAAGCCATATTTGTTACGATCGCGAATCATGATACAACCTGACACTGACCTGCAAATTGCAAAAAAACGTAAGAACATTTGAATTTCGCAGGGTACCTTAGCGCATCTCCCTTAACATGAAAATGACAATGACAGGAAGTATTTATGTAGTCCATCAATGCAAAAGTTTAACGACCTTAATCAGTACCTACCTAGTAAAAATGTCTCTATATCCGAATAGATTGTAAGTAAGTAACAGTCAGTCAACCTATAATTTACTCTTTAAGACGCAGATAATATGCCAGAGACATTGAGTGGTTAACTTACGTGTTATGTACTGAGCTCACGCAACTTTCTTCATTATGTATTTAAAATGCCCGTGAATGTTGACCATCTAGCTATTAAAAAAACTTTCACAGAAACTAAGCAATGGTTAAAAGAGCATAATTTAGAAAGAAAGAAAGAAGAAAGAAAAATAAGTTTAATTGTCACAGAAACACGTGCATAAAAGAAAAGAATAATAAAATAAAATAAAACGAAAGATTTAAATGTAATCACGAGCACAAAACAGAAATATGCGGCAGCTGCTGGCACGTCATGACTGTGACAAGAAGGCTTCCACTCAGCATGATGCTGTGCTATGGGGACCCACAGCACAGCGCTGATTTTCAGTGGTCACCCGAAAAAGTCGTACGGAAACCAAGTTAGGTTTAATGAATTAAATAAAAATAGATAACAAAATAAAATAAAACAAATAGTAATTAGAATATAATGCTACTTTACAACTAATTATATGATTAAATACGATTAAATAACACAGAAAATTATCCGCAGGCATTACCGTGCGTGCATTAAAAATAAATAAAAAATACGCAATTATTTTAAGTTTTTCGTTGACGCATCCGTCGCCTCGATATCACCGCCTCGAGTAGCTGGGACGTTAATACACCTTGCCCATAGATGATAAACCTTACGTGAGTGTTTATTTATAAGACATTTGTTGCTCATATTTAGAAATAAACTTAGCTATAACTAAAATAATGCCGATTCAGAATTTACCAAAGAATGCACTAAGCATATTGAAATGCAACACAGACTATAAAACCGCCTTAACTGCATATTATGCGTACGCCTACTCCTGGCTAAATTATGGTATTATTCTGTGGGGAGACAGTACTAACTTTTTGGACCTTTTCATTCAGCAAAAGAAATGTATCAGAATATTGATGAAAAGAGAATTGTAGGCCACACTTTATTAAACAACAAATTCTTACACTACCAGCAATATTATATACTGCAAAGTTGTATATTCGTTAGGAAAAACAGGCACCTTTCAAATTTTATATCGGGCTAAATGAAAACTATAACCGACGGAACAAGAATAGACTAATACTGCCCATTACAAACTTAAAAGTTATCGGAAAAATCCCACATTCATCAAGACTAGAAAAATTTAATAAGCTACCGGAAAGTTTAAAATCCCTACCAAATGACTCAATTTTCTTGAAGCAGTTGAAATCTCTGTTAATAAAGAAAGGCTGAGGTACTATACCGCTGAGGAATTTAAAGCTGACAAATTGTGAATCGATTGACCTTGTAATAATAATACTTTACGTAAATGTGAAAATAATAATAAAAGAAAGAAAAAAACGTTTATTTGCGGTAAACATGACGCAAAAAAATGATGATTTATTTGAAATAAAATGTAATAATTAATGAATTCATGTTTATTAAAATGTAATAAATTGTTATAATTAGAATCAATATTGTATTATGTAATTTAATCATTTGATATGTAAACATTTGCAGTGCTCTCACAGGGTGCATGCCTTAATGGATACTGTGTCATGAAATTTTAATGCATAGGCTAACCAGTGTTTTATATGTTAGCAAATAAATAAACGCGTCGTACGTCCAGCCAGTAATAGGACTCGCCCATCAAGGAGCAATGTACCAAATAAGACGCATTATTAATTTATTATACATAAAATGAAAGTACGTGTACTAAAAGATCAATACTTAAATTATCTTTAAAATGGTAAAGGTTTCAGAAAAATATGCTTGATAGATTTTGCGTGATTCTCAGTTTTTTATCCGCGTTAGACATAACTTTACAAATAAATTTCACTGTGTACATAAACATAATCTAAAGTATTCCTATCATAAGGTATTAAGAAAATACTCTCATTTACATAAAAGTATATTTTTTCCAAATCATTAACACTACTCGTTTAGACGTGATCTTCAGTATAAAATCCTTAAAAGTCGGTTATCGTCGCCTTAACAAACTACCTACTATATGGAAAGGTACGAGGTGTACCTAAGGTTGTGTGCCTAACCTCTTGGGGAAACAAGGCGTAATGTTATGTTATATGCTAACAAAAACACACTTTTTTCAAAAAACTCATTCAAGTCAGAAATAAAACTTTAAAAAGCATGTTTTATTATCCAATATTCACACATTACCATACGATTCTTTGTAAAAACACAGCGTACACCCGAAGCTGGTAGAAGGCATTACTCGAGCAATCTGCATACAAGTGCTCCGTACTAAAACTACTGATGCATACGGCGCAGTAATAATCGTGCAAATGCATCCGTTATTTTTAAACTTAGCTGGAAAACTAATCTACCTAAGCGTTTTAACCTTTTTTTTTTTTTTTTTTATGTATATCCGCCGGTTTCTCCGTCATTTGTGGACCGATTTTGAAAATTATTTTTTTGTTTGAAAGGGTATGCTCCCAAATTGATCCCATATAAATTTTATTAACTTTGCTTGGGTAGTTTTTGAGTTAGCTACAAAATATGTATTTTTTTTCCCACTTAGTATGTAGATGATATGATAAGTTCCTGTCACTGGTAGCAGGTAGTGGTATTCGAATCTGAGTGGGGTAGGTACCACAACTAAAAAGTGAAAAATAAAAACTTTTTACAAAAAAAAAACAACCGACTTCCAAAAAAAAACACTACAAAGTGAAAAATTTCGTTTTTTGCAACCGACTTCCGAAATTAAAGTTATTTTTCACTTTGTAGTGTTTTTTTTGGAAGTCGGTTGTTTTTTTTTTGTAAAAAGTTTTTTAAGTTCCCTTCATAATGGTTGAGCTGAATGGTGCTGATTCATACGTCATGTTCGTGAATGGGCGCCGTTAGTAGGACCGGTCATCTCTTAGCTGCCACGGCTTATTTAAATTGTTTTTGCTTTTATCTGTTTATTATGGTCGCTTTTAACGTACACGTCTTTCTACATTGTTCTCACATGTATAATTTCAACATGAATGATGTAACTAATATTTTGTAACAATATTTTGATCTAAAAGAGTGTCCGTGGAGTTTCTTGCCCGTTCTTCTCCATAGGAACCTACTACGCTTTGGAATGGGCAACTAGCTTCATCTTTCTGACTGACTGATAATTCAAAAGACCTGTTATTGGTTTGTTTTTGGTCATACACAGTAAGTTCTACCGGAGAGGTTTTGGCCAAATTGGGCCATACACAGTAAGTTCTACCGGAGAGGTTTATCTATGAAGGTGGGTCACCCAGGTACTAAAGCGCGTATTGGAACAGACTTGTACAGTTCTTAGAACATACGACTTGTACGGTAGACCGTAGAGTGTTAGGCCTACTTAAGATCGGAGAGGATTGTTGCAAAATAATAATAGCTACACGGGTCGATCGATCAGGTCAAGCTATGCTTGCCTAGGTGCCATGGATGGGTGACCATCTTTACATACTGTAACCCCGCCGTGCCTCGAAAACACGTTAAGCAGTTGGTCCCGGCTGTCATAAGTGAATCTTTGGCGGTCGTTGCGGAGGGTAATAAGCCCGAAAGTCTGACCACCAGTCTATCCAAAGAGTATCGTTTTACCCAGTCACTGGGTTATTGAGGTAAGATAGGCATTCACACCTAGTAAAATACTGGCATTCAGCTGCATCTGGTTAGACTGGAAGCTGAGCCCAACATAGTTGAGAAAAGACTAGGTAGATAATGAATCAGCATGTTGTAATTATTTTTTTTTTTAGTTATTGGTTATGTTTCCACTGCTGGAACTCAGTTCTTCTTTTTGAGAGAAGGACAGGGCAGTAGTCAACCACGCGGAGCCGGTGCGGGTAGGTGGATGTCACATGTCTTGGAATTTTTGGTTCAAGGAAATGCCGGTTTTATAACGATGTTTTCTTTCGCCGTTTTTGGAAAAACTGTATTGAAATAAATAGAACAAAAATCATCCTATATCGAAAAAAACTGACAGGCAACAAGTGATGGGTGACAATCCGACCATGGATGGATTGGAGCTAATGAACCCGCAAATTGGTTAACGTACCATCTAACCCCCACAGCTAGACGAACCGACTTTAAAAGGCTGCTGGGACGGACTGGAGGGGAAGACGGAGAGCTGATATGGCGGCATTTGGTATGCATGATAACTATATCAATTATTTTAAATTACGATAGATTAATGAAGGCAGAGTCAGGGAAATTAATTGTTTATTAAATTGACTACCAACTTAAATTGTCCGTACATTTAAATCACAACTGTCATTCTTTGACAGTAAGAGGCAGCAACACGGCAAATTAACATATGTAGTGTTTCAATTTGCTAAACAATAAATTTTGCTGGCTGTACCTACCAAGTACGTAGGTACAATACAAATCCTAATAAGGATTAAAACTTTTCTAAAGAACCGAAATCAAAATTCTCTTGTTCCATTATAAACTCATTAAATATAGATGCTTAAAATTTGTTGAAAAACAATCTCTCCCCACCCATTGTTTCCCAGACTAAATAAAAGTCAAAACATTTTAACAAAAATCTAAATTGTATTCATACATTTTTGGACCGCTAACAAAAGCTGGACCATTGTTTCATGCTGCTATTCCTAACATTTGCATTCGCTTAGTTCTATTGTCGTTTGAATTAATACGCTACATATACCTACAGGGATGCTGAACATTTTGACATAGTTATGAAGGGGAGGGGGATTCTTGTACATGGAGTGGTACAAGAATCTTTTGGCGCCTGAATGATATTAACAGGGGGGCGTTGCCGGTAAACATTTTGTGGAATTGCCACAGAAATTGTATTGAAAAATCAAGATGGCGGCGTTAGTTCCGGAAAAGGCCACGCGCCAAGAGAACCTTGTAGCGTTGTACCAGCAAATGATGTGCCACTCGGTATATCTGAGAAAAATAAGGCCAATTAAAAACAAAAACTACTCACAAATAGGATTAAAAATTAAATATGTCCGTAATAACATCCTAACTAGTCCTAACTTATTAATATAAATTTGAAAGTGAGTTTGTTTGTTACGCATTCACGCTAAAGCAGCTAAACGAATTTGGTAGAAATTTGGCACGATTACGTAGGATACTATTATCCCAGTAGTACGTTTACGTGACTTCCACGCGGGTGAAGCCGCGGGCAAAAGCTATTTAAAAATAAATTGAACCTACGATTTCGTGCTATAATCAATACGAGAATATTTCTGAAGAGTGCCTATTTACATGCTTGCCACAGGTTTGCCATCCCTGAGCTTTGCTAAAAGGTAGATTCTAGGATAAAAAGAACGCATGAAATCAATCTGCCTAGCCTTTTCTCAACTATGTTGGGGTCGGCTTCCAGTCTAACCGGATGCAGCCAGATAACAGTATTTTACACAGAGTGCCTGCCTATCTGACCTCCACAATCCAGTTACTGGGTATAGTTTGACCAATACCGCTGTACCGCGCCTTAGGAAGGCGCGCGGCGAGACAAGGAGCAGTGCAGGCCGCTAATTCGTCAAAGCTCGCGGAGCACGGCGTCCCGCCCACCGCTCATTGGTCAACACTGCCCCCCGCCTCGCCGCGTATTCCTAAAGCGCGGTACAGCGGTCTTGGTCAAACTATAATACGATACCCCTTGGTAAGACTGGTTGCCAGACTTTTGCCATTCTGCAACCCGTAACGACTGTCAAAAATCCACGGATGACAGCCGGGACCAACGGCTTAACGTGCTTCCCGAGGCACGGAGGAAAAATGGACGTATTTATAGTGGGTATAAGACATAAGACGGTAATATTATGATATCCTTTGAACAGTTTATGATATTATTTTATGAAGCGAAAGATTGTGTGATAGTCTTATTCTTTTGGGTTAGTTTTCTTGGTAGACTATATTTATTTTGGTTTTGATCAGGTTCCGCTTCAATGGGAAAAAGTGGCAACACTGCTCGAGTGACATGTCAAAATTTTGTTCCGTATTTATAAATTAGTTTTATTTAATTTTTAAGTGTAATTAAGGTGTAATAATATATCTAAATATTAAGTAACTGGATTAAAACTCAGGATTATTGTTTTCCTGGAAATTTACAAAGTAAAACACAGTTTTTGGTTACCCACCGTTACCGGTAACCTATCACGAACAGCTGATGTTCAACCTGCGGTTTTAAACGGGGAGTATTGTTTACTTTTATTCCTTATCTAGCACACAATCCTCACTTAAGACTCTGTAACACATTCATTGAGTATTAGTATCAAAATTTTTGGTTGATTTGGCACCCTGCACTGGGGCACTTGTTTACATAAATAACAAAACTTAGTACCTATTGTGAAATATCAAAGTATTGTAATTCTATTAGTGTTATATTGTTCATAACAACAAAAACGTTGACTATCCATTTTAAATGTAATCTTTATGCAAAACTAGTTTTTTTATTTTTTTTTATTATTTTAATATAGGCATCCTACCCACACAAGCAAAAGTAAAATCATAAGACAATAGAATCAATGTAACATTGTACTTGATCTTAAAAATAGTTGCATTTCAACTAGACTCAGCAGCCTACCTCATTTCTCTATAAACCAACATTAACTTTTCCCATTTTTCCTTTCATTTCTAGCTTTCTCTATTTTGTTTGTCTGTCTATTTAGTTCTCACCGTTCCTTTAATTCTACTTTCAGTACTAGTTCCTGAAACTATGCCTGTGATGACCCGTAAGGCTGCTGCTCAGGAATTGGAGCTTAAATTGAGAACAACCATTCAAGATCTTAAGGCTTCAAACAGTAAATGTGAACAGCTGTTACAGGAAATAGATGATAGTGAGAAGGAAGTCGAGAAGGTTGTTTACAAAAATACAAGCTTAAAACAGGAGCTAGTAGACCTGCATCAACAATACCTAGATGTTGTTGATGAACGGGACAAACTGCGGCTGGTCACGGATGGTTTTAATAACTGCAGTAACTTATATGAGGAGGCTTTGTGTAAGGTTAGGGATCTAGAAGAAGAACTAATTCATGCTAATCTACGAATTACTAAGTTACAGAAACAAAAAAATTGTACTCAGGCTAAGGAAACAAATAACTTATATGATGAATTATCTAATAGTAATTGTAACCCTCATTCCTTAATAACAATAGATCTTACTGAAGATTCAATATTGAAACATAATAATAGTTGTTATACAGTAAGTCAAAATAAAATAAAAAAATATGCAAAACTAAATAAAATCATAAATAAATGCAATAAATTCAGGAAACAACAAAAGCACAGTTCCAACAATATCAAACTAAGGAAAGAACGTGTTTTTCTAATAAATAAATTAAAAAACTATCAAATTAAATTAGAAGACAGTAAAAACATTTATCAAATTGACACCCAACGATTACAGTCTGGAATTGAGGTACTTGAAGAGTCACTACATTCACTTTATATTAAATATGTGAGCTCTCAAAAACAAATAAAGGACAACATATCCTTGCTGCCAACAAGTTAGTAGAAATGTGTAACAATGATTCAGACAGAGTGGTCCCGATGACTCTTAGCACCGCTCAATGTTCTTGTCAAAGGGCATCCAACCTTGTGGCTCTTCAACCTGAGCCAACGGAGGACCCGTCCCGGTCTGGAGAGCCTCAGGACTGTGTCCCTGATCAAGATACACCTCATGTTATACAAGCTTCATCTCAAGTAGCACAGACAGATACTTGTTCTAGTAAAGATTGTTATTGTTCTATTATGTTTTCAGATAGTTTAGGGAGAGGGTTAGGTAAATTATTAAGTAACAACCTGAGGCAATCTTCAGTTAATTATTGTATGCCAGGGAAATCCTACGAAGAGATAATTTCATCAATAACAGGGTGTAAATATGATCCGAAAGCCATTATTTCTGTATTTGTAGGCAATAGTACTAATGTAAAAAAAGATGACATCACTGACAGTGTCACTGAAATCTTGAAGATTAATTGTCAGAAAATAATATTGTGTGCTTTTCCATACTTTGAGCACTTGTCAAGTAGGCAAAATCATAATATACATATGCTAAATAACCATATGCATTTTTTAGTTAATCACTTTGGTAACAAACTTATATTTTTTGACACCAACACTTTTGTTGAGAAATTAAAGTCGACTAGGGATACTGCGTATCTGCCTATTAGTTTTAGACGTCAAATAGCATCGCTATTATCTTTTAATATAACCTCAGACATAAGTAGTATGTCGAAGTCTTATGTAATTAGCACCACAAAAATTAGTAATAATACTAATATTAAGGTGGTTAGTAATTTAAACTAGTCAGTAAGACAACAGAAGGTACCAGTAACAATGTTTTTAATCTCACCATCAACAAGGTATCTTCTAGCACTAAATTAGTTAATTGTAAAAAAGGGGCTAAGCAGAATTCCTTGAAATTGTTTCATCAAAATATTCAAGGTTTTTCTTCCAAATATTTAGAAGTTGAATTGCTTTTAGAAAAAACAATGTTTGATATTATTTGTATAACTGAACATTGGTTGAAAGATTATGAAATGTTAATTAATTTTGAGAATTACAGTGTGGGCAGTTGTTTTAACCGAAAATCAATGCTACGTGGAGGTTCACTAATCTTAATTAAAAATTGTATAAAATCTAAGACTCGTAATGACATAGTTGAACTATCGGTGGAACATAGCATTGAACTGTCCTGTGTTGAGCTAGATAAGCATTTTATAGTGTGCGTATACAGACCTCCAAATTATCAAAACTACTCTATATTTGAATCAGTAATGGAAGATGTTTTGGCAAAACTTACTACTGGTAATAAATCAGTAATTATCTGTGGTGACTTTAATATTAATATTTTGGAAAATAATTCAAATAGCAGTAGATTATTAAGTCTCTTCAAATCATTCAATCTGTCAAATGTGTTTTTAGAACCAACACGAATAACTTCGACTACTGCTACATGTATTGATAATGTCTTTTGTTGCTGCGATTATTTAGATAAAGCCATTGTAAATTATCTCCCTTCTGATCACAGCGGTCAAACCGTTATTTTTGAGTCCAACACACCAATACTAAAAGTGCAGATACAAACTAGACCAATAACATCGGGTAATTTAAATAAGTTTAATAGCACTTTAATTAGTAAGTTAAGTGCTCAGGGTCTAAATATGTCCAATGGCAATATTTTGTATGAACAATTCTTTTCATTAGTGCAAACAGAGTTCAATAAGTCTTTTAAGAAAAAAACTAAAACTATTTGCCCTAAGTTTTTATTCTGTGACTGGGCAACTAAAGGCATCAGGAAAAGTAGGGAAACATTATTTGAACTGTATGGCCTTAAGCCGTATATTAACACGGAAACTTTTAGTAAGTATGTTGCTACTTACTCTAAAACTTTTAAAAATATCAGCAAAGCAGCTAAAGCTTCTTTAATTAGCAACAAGGTTAAATCGGCAGACAATAAAATAAAGACAGTTTGGAAAATTATCAACAATGAAACAAACAAGAACAAAAGACATAATACAGATTACACACTAGACACTTCCGGCGGGCTTATTAGCGATAACATCAATGTTGCTCAGGAATTTGCAACTTTCTTTACCAATATTCCAATTAAAACTACAGAAACTTTAAATTCCTCCCCCTCACTTGCGATTGATTTATTAAAAACGAATGTTTCAGCCTGCCCTGTGGAATTTAAATTTAAACATATAAACCCTGTGGTCGTTATAAAGGCTTTTAAGCAACTTAAGATCAAAATTACCGAAGATCTGTGGGGCATGTCTACTAAAGTTTGTCAATCAATTATTGAGACAATTGCACCCTATTTAGCTTTAATATTTAATTTGTGTGTTGATCAAGGGATATTCCCGGATTTAATGAAATACAGTAAAGTTATTCCACTTTTCAAATCCGGGGACAGAAAAGATACTAATAATTATAGACCCGTATCAGTTTTGCCGGTTTTCAGCAAGGTATTTGAAAAAGTAATGTTAAATCAAATGCTCAATCATTTTAATCGTAATAACATCCTACACGATCAACAGTATGGTTTCACCAAAGGACGTTGCACAACCGACGCCGGTGTCACCTTATTGAAACACATCTTTAATGCATGGGAAGAGGCACGAGATGCAATAGGCATCTTTTGCGACCTATCCAAGGCATTTGATTGCGTGGATCACGAAACACTGCTCTTGAAACTTGAGCATTACGGTCTGGATAAACTTGCGCTGAGCTTAGTAAAATCATATTTGAATGATAGACTGCAGCAAGTTCAAATAAACGGTGTAAATTCATTGGGTTTAAAAGTCAAAATGGGTGTACCTCAGGGCTCGATATTGGGTCCATTCCTCTTTTTAGTATATATAAATGATTTACCAAATTTACTGAAAAATCGACCACAAATGGTGTTATTTGCTGATGACACATCACTGATTTTTAAAGTAGACAGACATGCACAGGAGCTTGACGACGTAAATAACGCTATGCTTACGGTCCATAATTGGTTTACTGTAAATAATTTGGTATTAAATGAGAAGAAAACTAAATGCATAAGATTCGCGTTACCGAATGTTAGAAGTAGTGAATGTCAAGTTGTATTGAATAAGGAGACACTAGAATTCGTCGAAAAGACGGTTTTCCTGGGGATAACGCTTGACTCCAAACTACAGTGGGGTCCTCACATAACATCACTTGCAGGGCGGCTAAGTTCAGCCGCTTACGCTGTTTGGAAAATCCGCCAACTAACAGACGTGGATACCGCGAGACTGGTCTATTTTAGTTATTTTCACAGCATCATGTCTTACGGTATTTTGCTGTGGGGACGGGCTGCAGATATTGATTCTGTCTTTATTCTGCAAAAAAGGGCCGTCAGAGCCATCTACAACCTCCGCAGACGCGAATCTCTAAGGGAACTGTTCAAGAAAATTAACATCATGACGGTACCTTGTCAGTATATATATGAAAACATTATGTATGTTCGAAAAAATCTACACCTTTTTAGTAAGATAAGTGACAGGCATAATTTTAACACTAGAAATAGGAACAAATTAGATCAACCACGTTTTAGATTGTCTAAAGTTCACACTTCTTTTATGGGGTACTGTGTAAAATGTTATAATAAAATACCACTCGATATTCTTCAACTAAATGAGAAGAAATTTAAAACATGCATTAAACGCACACTATGTAGACAAGCATATTATAAGTTGGATGATTATATAGTAGATAAAAATGCTTGGCTTAATGCTGGTCCTGCTCCACAGCCACTTGGGCTCACTAGTTAAAATTTTAATATTTGGAAGAGTTGCTTTCCCTTTTTTAAATTCTGTTTTTGACATTACAAACTTAATGTTTATTTTTTATTTTACCAAGTAAATTGTTCAATGCTCCAATTAGATAATAATGATTTTCTTACTTTTTGGTAGTAAAATTCTATTAATTTCTTAAATACATTGCAAACTATAGTTTTGTATAATTTAGAAGCATTTTTAGATTTTTGTAAATGTGAGTACCATGGAGCCGTTTACTATGTTATTAAGATGTATGTTGACTTGAAAGAGCATGGCAGTTGAGAGAATGTCAAGCTCACTTAAATGTCTCGCTGATGGTGGCGAGTGTGTTGGATCATTCGGTTCCCTACAAAATGGTTGAGCTGGATGGTGCTGATCCACGCGTCATGTTCGTGAACGGGCGCCGTCAGTTGAGACTGGTCATCTCTTATCTGCCAGGGCTTATTTTTAATCATATATTTGCAACTGCTTTGATTATTTTTTGTACATTGTTCTCACATATAGAAGCAACAAGAATAATGTACCCAGAATTTTGTAATATCTATATTTAAAAGAGTGGCCTTGGAGTTTCTTGCCCGTTCTTCTCCATAGAGATCTACGTTTTGGAATGGGCAACTAGCTTCAACTTTCTGACTAACTGACCGATTCTTTGACAATTCAAAAGTGCCTGTAAATGGTTTAATTGAAATAAATGCTTTGAGTTTGAGTTTGAGTTTGAATGTTAAATAATTGAACAATTTTTTTTTTCTATTCGTTTTTTATAGATTGCGTTTTTTTTTAACTGATTTTTACTTGCTTGAAAATTAATTGTCTGGTTTCTTTCAAGTTAAGTAGATACACAAAAACAGCCATGTTTTATCTAATTATAAAACAACTTTTGCAATCAAAGCCATACCTATTAAGTCTCAATACAGGTATTATTTTGTGAACACAGGGTGGCAGGGACATCGACGCGAAAGCTGTTCCCGTTGAAATTTTTCGTCGGTTATATTTAAAAAAAAATCTGCTGGATCATAGAAAAGTACGCGGTCAAAATATATGGAACAACCTGTTTTTTATATTTCTATGGGAACAACAGATTATTTTTTATTTCAGGGGTTCAGAATCATGTACTGAATCCATGGTAATAGTTTTCGCGTTTGTTAGAATTTAGTTTAAATAAGATAGAATATTATTTTTTGAAGTATAATCTGTTAGATAGTGTTGTGTGGATATGATGACAGTCATTTTTACGTTGGATGTGACTGTCATCTTATACCACTAGATGGCGTTACTTTTGGTATGATTACGATCCATTTATTTTGTTAAACATTGATTTTTCCATTTAAAGTTATATATTATAGTCCTGTATTTTAAAACATGTTGTTACGTTAAATCGAATATTTCAAAGAATTTTAGAATTATTTTAGTTTGTATTCAAGATGTCAATTAATTATACTGTTTTATCAAACGAGGTGGCGCGCTACATCCGGTTCCCACTCCTGTTGGTTGCCGGCGTAGCGGTTAGCTCTTGAGTCAGTCAGTTACCAACTGTGTTGCGAGCAAGGCAAATAATAAAATAAATAAGTGTGTTTAAAAGTGAGTTTTATTGGAGCAGACTACACGTTGATGTCCCTGCCACCCTGTATGTTTGCAGTTTGTTATGCATAATCAGCCTATAATGTTCCCACTGCTGGGACACAAGCGACTTCTCATCGAGAGGGAGTGGACTCTAATCTACCACTCGGGCCCAGTGCGGGTTGGTAGATGTCCAATGTCTTCGAATTTTTGGTTCTAAGAACATGCCGGTTTCCTCACGATGTTTTCTTGAACCGTTTTGAAAGCAGTAGTGATGAAATTATTTGACCTCCATGACCCATGACCTACAACTCGTAAGTCGGGGCCTTTACCACTGGGCCACCACTGCTCCTCAGTTACTTAAATTTATACAGCATGTATTTACAATAATATATTTATTATGTAAATAATCAGCCGTGATTTACATTTGGCTCGAGTAGGTATTGAAGTGTTTATGGGACAGTTAATAATTTTTTTTTTGCAATGTACGATATTGGTTTTATGGAGAAAGTTGTTCAGTTTGATGGTCTGTACCACAACCTTAAATATGACCACACCTTCCTATGCATGCCCAATTTTTACTGTTCTAAAAGCCTATACTATTAAACGAGCAATATTTTTATATATATTATGTCGGAAATACGTTACTGAGTTGAATAATCGGGACGCCAGCGCCGCCTAGCGGCGTTCGACAGAGTCTACAACATAACGCTCAAAGCGGCTGGAGCCGGAGCTAAGCGAGTTCATCGGTGGCGGTCACGCAGTGAACACGTTTAGAAACTGTCGCGCATTCCGAATAGTTTATGTCATGTACAGTGTGTGAATTGCTAGTCTGATTAATTTGTTAGTAAATATAATGTGATCTGAACTGCAAACTGTTTTTCTATTGCGCAATAACCAACACAACCCACAGTACGCCCACAGTAGTTAAAATATGGCTGATAATAATGAAAGAGACCCATACCCTTCTACGTCTTAAATATGAATGTGTAATCACGTTCTCGAAAACAACTCTAAAGATTTGAACAAAAGTATTGTTATATATGGGTTTACGGGGACGAAAAATCGATCTAGCTAGGTCTCATAACTGGGAAAATTCGTTAACTCCGTATTTTCACCCGAGCAGAGCTTGGTCGCACAATGTTTAGAACAAGATAAATACCTTAGAATAATGACATCACAGCATGATAATAATGTGAACTATCATAGCAGTATGGAATTAGTATGTACTGTACATGGAATTTGTATTACTATCCTATACTATTAAATGAGCATTCTCTATTTTCACCAGAGCAGAGCTTGGTCGTCCAGGTAATGTAATACTTCAACGTCAATATTAATATACAGATGTCAAGATGACATTGACTGCCTCGTTGGTCTAGTGATCGCAAGCGCTACTGCTGAGTATGAGGTCCTGGGTTCGATTCCCGGGTCGGGCAAAGTGTTATTAGGTTTGTCCATCTGAAATTTCTCAGTAGCAGTCCGGAGTCTGGATTTGTGCCCGATTGATGACAATAGGCTCGTCCCCTATTACATGGGACTTAAATATAACTGACCAAAATGTGGGTGTACTATAGGTACACCTCTGCTAACCCTTCGGAGATTACAGGCCTGATGTTATGTTATGTGTTTTGTTAGATGTCAAGATAAAATTCGTCGAAATTCACGGTAAATGAAAAAAGTCATTATCATCACTTAAAATTATCTGCCCGCCATAACATGGAAGCCATTTACAATAAAATTTAATGCTTCGGGGAAAATCTGTAATTTTATCATTTATTACATTGGCCTCAATTAATTTGTTTTAATTATTTTCAGCATCAGATCAAAAGTAATGAGCGTAGTATTTATTAAAATTGGTAACTGGACATAACTCTTTGTTTGTAATGAAATCTGCTGTGTTTTCAGGTTTTCGTAAGGTGATGCAAGTTGTTACTGTCCGGAAAAAGACTACCCACCATTTTTATTTCTGCTGCCACGCAGCTTTGTAATTTTTTTATTTAAATTTTGCAGGAAACGAAAGAAAGAAAAATTGATTTATTTGTCACAAAAACACGTGCATACAAAGACAAGAAAAAATTAAAGGGAAAACACGTTCATATTCGCAAAAAGTTGTCAGAATCATTCCTGTATTGATTTGTTGGATTCGTTTTTCTCCATCGACATAATTTTATTTCTCATGAGAAAGTATTCTTTTATTTATGTATCTATGCATGTACAGTAAGCGCTCAAAAGTGCATGAGCACGCTAAGAGTCGTATTGCTGTGAACACGCGGTATAGTCCGTACATTTGTATGTGTAAACAGTCAGACGTCTGTGGTGTGAGTGCCGTACACACACCACAGAGAACGCAGTTTCGCACTACACACTATCGTATCGTCACGGTTCGCGGGCGCCGCACTTATATTTCCATAACTTTTGTTAGCACGCATCATACTCGTACGCGTGACCTTGGCCAGTGTATCGCATTGCTAAAATTCGAAAGTAAATTATATGTGCAGATAGCAGAAGGCGTTAAGCGTTGGTCTTAGATTCAAGATGGCTAAGGTTCTAATCTCGTAAATCACAGCGCTGTTTTTGCAAATATTATTATTTTTGTTTGCAATAATAATATTTTTAAATATCCTGCCTATTTATTAATGTTGTTATTGCAATAAAGGGTTTAGAATAAAAAATGCGTGATATGTTATAATAAAAAATAAATAACATTTATTCGTTATGTTTATTTTACTTAAGTATAGTTATCAAACTGCTACAATTATTTATCATTACTTCACCTGAATAATATGTGAAATAGATGTCTAGAAACTTAGAAGCAATTTGTATTATTTTGACATATTTAAATTTTGAAATGTTTTAAATTTTAAATGGATTTTTTTGCACCATAAATATAAAGCTTTGATCATGGTCTAAGTAATTAAGCAATAAATAAGAATATTAGACTACTTAAAATGTAAAAAAATCTACTGACAAAATTGTTGATTTTAAGGTTAAAGGCAGTTGTTCATATTAATTATTTTAAACTTTAATTGGCTTTAGTAAATATTGGTTGGTATTGAGGTTATAGCTTAAGTATTCATTTTCTTTACGAAAAGAAGATTGAAACTAAACCTCGAATTTTAATCCTAAAATAATACTATTACTAAAATAATATTAAACAATTTCGGTATATCTGCAAGAAATACGACAAACACCCTATTGAAACGTGCTTAAAAAATTCGTTACCATAAATTCATGCAATAACGAATCTGTTGTTTATTAAGTTGGTACGGTCAATATTTTAAGGTCAAAAACGGTTTTCTAGCTGGTCTTCAGTGATGCAAGCCTTCAGAGTGCACGGCGAACGGTTCATAATGACGTGTTTTTAATAATTCAGCAAAATATCTCGTTGGTATGAAACCATTTGTTTCATTCACCATTTGACATCGCTGCTACTCGATAATAAGCCTCATATCTCTTAACCGTCACAGTATTTCTCTAGAACAAAGAAAAACATTGTTTTTATTACACATAATACCTAATTATTTATTATTCACTAATCGAATTACACCTCACAATGAATTTAAAACTTTAAAGGCATCTTCTGTCTCAACAATACCTCTGTTCTATCAACAATACCCTTGATTAAGATTTATGTTTAGTAAAATATGAAATATATAAATGATAACACTCACACTTAGTCCGGTTTTATTAGATATTCACTTCACTTTTACGCAGCGCAATAATATTCTCTGATCTGATCTAATCTCTTCAATATATTTTATGCCTGCTTTTTGATAATAATAACCACAACACTGCGCTAAATGCTCGTCACCAATATTATCACGGCACGAACCAACAAAGTTCTATTAATTGAATACTTGTAACAAACTGCATCTACCCCACAGAAATCGAAATAATTTACTTAGTTTTTTGTGGTCTACCTGCTAAACTTTAATATTTATGTGAACAAGACGAATGAAACTAAAAACGAATGATGATTATCGAACTAGTCATTGGTTGCAGACAAAGTGAGTGTGTATGTGTAATGTGCGTGTCTACAGTATTGTAACAACTTATAGAAGAAGGTCGTAAGTCAAACCGAAGCGTCAGTCTATTGCTTTGTGAGATTGCTTATGGACTTTTGGTCGGTACTGTACATGAACCATATTTATTTTTATTCAAATAATGTTTTTGTACTTGTAATAAATATGAATAAAGCAACGGAAGCAACTTAACGACTTTATGTGCTTTATAAATTCAACTATTTCAACATGCTTAACAGCACCATTTTGTAACGAGCTGCTATTTGCATAAAAGTGAGGATTTATTGTTATTAAATTCATGCTTCCGTGTTCTGGGGATTGGAGGCCGAGGTTTATAATATACTTCGGCGGAGGAAGGGTTGGTTTGTTTATATTGCAGGTTAGGATTGTAAAATATGTTGAGAAGCTCGCTATTGGACCGGAGTGCTGTTAAGCTCTTCCACCTCGTCAAGGACATGGAGAAATTTTCGGAGTTGATGGCCAACCTTCAGTAACTGGAGAGATACTAGATGAAAAAAGAGAATTGTAAACCATCTGCAAATGAGTAGAAAATAGTAGTTTATGAAACTGTTGCATAATGAGGGGTATTCAAGGCGAGGTTTTTCATCACACGAATGTTTTAATACCTAGTTATGTGCAGTTTCATACACTACTTTATCTACTATCATACATTGGGATTGAACCTAATACTAAATAAAACATCAAAGTTAAAGATCAAGAATAAATTTGAAAAATCCCACGAAATTCAGTACAACAAAACAAATGAATGTCGTCTGCACCAGCACATCACCGCACAAATGCGCTACAGCGGGTGCTGCTGTCCCCCGTTTAAACGTTCCAATGCAAAAGTTGATGGAACCTCCTAGGTGATATTAACTTCAAGGAATAGCCCTGTATCGTAATAGAAAACAAATTGTTTTAATAGCATTATTTTGTTAGAGAATTTTTTTTATAATAAGATTTTATTTTTAAATTTCGGTATTGTGTTCATAAAGTATGTCAATATAAACTCGTTTTGAATTTTATAATTCGAATATTACGCTATGAGAGTAGATCCATTTGTATGGAATACATTTATTTGGATTGGTCCTTGGAGGCTTTACAATCCATAAAATAAAACTATCTATTCGCACACACAGTATGACAATTTGGTTCATTTTGTGATGGTTGTTGAAGTGAAAACTTCTTTAGGCACGTTGGATATTTTTGAGATTGATTTGAGGATTAAACCATTGATTTTGCGACACTATGACGACATCTCATTTTTGTAAACGCGATTGTGCTCTTTATTTATATTACGTTACGGATCAATGTTCTATGCAAGTATTTTTACTTTAGAGGTTTGCAAATGCGATTGTGCTCTTTATTTATATTACGTTACGGATCAATGTTCTATACAAGTATTTTTACTTTAAAGGTTTCGTAAACGCGATTGTGCTCTTTATTTAGATAAGGTTACGGACCAATGTTCTATACAAGTATTTTTCTTCCACCATGGCGATCTTGTTCAAGTTTTCACTTCTGTCGGCACTCCCGCACTTTTTTTTTGACACAATATACCCATTTTAGGGCTGTGGCAAAGTATAAATTTAAGACGAACTTAGAATGTGGAAACATGAAATTGTGTGTTTTTAGGTATTAGACAGGTTTTTAAAAGTCAAGAAAGGGTTAATTTCATTTTTGCACATTGTTAGTTAGTAATCTGCAATGTCACCGTCTTTGATCCGTGAATGTCGAGTCGCTAACCTAATAAAATGGTTTTATTCCTAGCGTCTAAATTCACACAGAAGAATATAATGATCCTAACAATAAAAAAATAAGCAAGTCATTGTTGTCGACTACAATAAAAGTATGAAACCTACAATATTTTCTTTATCTATTGAGCAAGATATTATTGTATTGATTATTGTCTTTATAAAGACAGAATGCTTAGCTTGGGGATCTTCTTCTTTGCCACAATGACATTTGTACACTGGATAGGTACACATATCGTACAATTTTATCATTAGGTGGATCGAATACCTATTTGCTACCCAATAACATAAAAAAGCGAAACTCGAGTTTAAACTTTGCTGACACTAGCGTAAAGCTTTTTCAACATAACATAATATCACTCGAGACGAAGGGTTTGGCAGAGGTGTATTAGTACCTATGTAGCGGTTACCATCTTTAGTTTGCTAATTAAAATCCGTTTTTTCAACATTTGGAACTAATATTGTAAACACTACACAAACACAATACATAACCTCTTACATCATATTTCTCGTTTGATATTTCAACCTGTCACATTCATAATTCATTCACATAGACAACAAATGAGGAATAATATCATTATCTATTGCTTAATATGACTATAAAAATATGTTTACAACTATTACCTACTTATTTACTATATTTACAACACACATAATATCTATAAACATATTCAAATCTAACAATTATATTCACACTCCACATCTATTAATTAAAATGTAATTATTAATATGTGGGAGAAACGGAGCGTGCGTTCAGACAGTGAAATGAATCGCACATATGATTTGTAGAAAATCATTCCCAGGGTTCAGCGACCCCAGTGCACGATCCACACCAGTTATTACAAGCATATTAGGCATTATGGTAAACTTATTCTCATGAATCAGACTGCAGGCTGTGCTGCTGAGAAATTCCTATATAAAAACTCAAAAACACTTTTACCGACAGTCACATTTTCGACCACTAGACCAACGAATTACGCAACGCTATTTCAGACTTCCATTGTCAAGCAGATAACATTCATTCAGCTGCCATTTCTAAGGGATTGGGGTTAGCTAATTGGATGACTATCCCGTCAACTGATGGGCGTTAGAGCGTTGTTCGTCGGTACACCGCCTGCAATTGAGATAGACTTTAATTGGTGCAACTGTAGTGCGCTGTGTTCAGGTTTTTTGTCAGTGTCGACGTCGTAACAAAAGTTTGTAAATATTGGGTCAAGTTTTAGGCTAGATTTTTTTAATGATTAACCAATTTATTTTTATTGGTTTCTGTACCTAACTTCAAGTTTCATACACTCACCTGCTACCTTCAATCAAGTATCCGACACTGCCGGCATGTTTTGAATGAATGAATGAATATTTATTTGTTAAACACAGGTACATACATTTGGTCTTCAGTAAAAGTTCAAATAAATCACACAATATACAACAAAAATAGCTACACGCATTCATTATTTAGTCAAATTTTATTAATATTATCTTCATTAAGGAACTCATCTACAGTGTAATAATATTTATGTATTAGAAACATTGATAATTTCTTCTTGAAGCTCGAAATCTGTATTTGCTTCAAGGAGTCAGGTAACTTATAATACATTCTGGGTGCTATTTCCAGCAAGCTTTTGCGCATCAAAGCTGTCTTACATTTCCTGGCACATAAAATGTTTTGATATTGAGCACGTCTAATAGAACCTCTACGTATTTGAGACAGTTTATAAATAGCATTGCATTTTTTTGACAAATGTTGCAACTTCTAGAATATGCAATGGTGGAAAAGTTAATATTTTCAAAGATTTAAACATTGATATTAAAATGGAGATGGACCGGCCACACTGTCAGGGGAGAAGAGAAATTGGAACAAAAAAGTGACGTGAGAGAGTGAAGGAAGAGTTGGAACGGCAAACCTTTGAAAAGATGGCAGGATAACTTGGTGAGGACGGCGGGAAAGACATGGACTTGACAAGCAAGGAACAGGGAGAATTGGAAGGGGATGGAGGAGACCTTTGCCAAAGGGCACACAGAATCTCAAAACTAAGGAAAAAAAAAACGTGTGGCACTCGGGGACTGCCGCGGTAAAGCTATTGCATAGCATTTGTAACCTCCATACTTCCTATTTGTCAACGCTACACTTGGGATGATGACGTGATGACATAAAACAAAAATTACGTTCCCATGACAACATCACGTTGTGTGTAGGCGGAGTGGGGAGTGTTAGGTTTTATTTTCGTTACGTTACGGAATTTCTTGATTCGGTCGCCGCGCTCAAAGCCCGCGATAAAAGCTATGCAATAGCTTAAAAAACCTTTTTGTAACAACAAAATCGTAACTCTGAAACAAGGCTACAAATAAAAAATAAAATAAACATTGGTACACAGCTATCTTTTGTTTTCAGATTGCTAATTGCTCGAATGCATCATTCTTGTACTCATTCTACCCTTGTAGGTCAAACACACGTGACATTCTACTCTTAAGTATACAAAAAAATATGATGCTATACCTGCATATTTTTAGAGACCGTTGTTCAGTACCTACCAGGAAAACCTTTTACATTCAGGTAGACGTTTATAGCTTTATAATGATGATGAGATACAATCCCCATAAACATAACTCCCCACGCAAGTTCTACGCAAAGATGCGCAATTTCATGACATCACTGTCGCACGCATGGTTCGACCTGAAAATTTCACTCAGTCAAGGCAAAAAAAGATGGAAGAGTTTTCGACAAAAGTTCAAAGCAATTTTTCCTTGTCTAAGCACGTATTACTGGAATAAAACATGTTATATTTTATTTATTTTATTAAAACTTTATGCACAAGTAAAATAAATTACTCTACCAACGCGGACTTAATGCTTGAGGCATTTTCTACCAGGTGATGCAGAGACAAACGTGGCAGGTGCAAAATAAAGGAAAGGTAGCTCGAAAATAACTTAGTATTAAAATACAAGAATAAATACTCAATCTGCCTAGCTTTTTCCCAATTATGTTGGGATCGGCTTCTAGTCTAACCGGATGCAACTGAATATCAGTATTTTACACGGAGCGACTGCGACTATCTGACCTCCACAAACCAGTAACTGGATAATACGATACCCCTTGGTAAGACTGGGTGTCAGACTATCGAGCTTCTGATGACTGTCAAAGATCCACGAATGACAGCCGGGACCAACGTGCTTTCCGTGACATGGACAAGTCTCAGTATGTAAAGATGGTCAATCATCCACGGACCAACCTCGGCAAGCTTAGCTTAACCTGATGGATCGACCCGTGCGGCTATTATATAAGTCCCTACGTCGGGAGCGCAGGATAGTTAGTCAGTTTAACTACCTATAATAATCATAATAATATACCAAATCATAAAAAAAAACATCATCATGATAATTTATTTATGATACGATAATCATGCATCTTTATTTACCTCCCTATCATAATTCCAGGCACCCGTTAATCCGGGGGTTCGAAGAAAACCGATAGGGAAATCGTGGCCCCCGGCAACATGGCATAGGAAGGAACACGGGTGGGTTTTAGTCAGTAAGAGTCTGACACGCCCTCCCGCTCCACCCAGAGCGGGAGAAGTTATTTGATAATTTCCCACCCAAAAAAAAAAAAAAAAAGGCACCCGTTAATAAAATGCACAATCATAAATAGAGAAAGTTGTCGGAGGAAGGAGGGTTCTGAGTTACAGATCACCCGGCTCTCTTAGAGGATGTTAATTTGCAAACGGTTTAAGTCAAGATACATGACAAAAATTTAAAATTACATGTAGATAAAAGCAATACCTATAAATGACGTAATATTATATAAGATTGGATGTTTACTGTTACCACTTAATCATCATTTATTTCTGGGTACCTACTAGTTTACAAAATTTAGAAAATTCTTTGCGGATTAGCAATTTATTTCCAAGATATGAGCTATCTCCTTTTATCTCGCGCTCACGAGAGAGTTAAGAAACTATTTTGAATTAAAATCACCTCTGAATATTCTGTTTTTCATTGTAGGTAAGTGCGGGTTTACCGTAGTTATAGGATAGCAGGCTAATCCCAATAGAAAAGCTACCCTTTCTATTGACATGAACTTTGCAATAACGCGTGGGTATACACCAACCCACGCGATATTTTAAAGGTCACTTTTAACAATTGAAAGTTTTTTTAATAAAGTTTTTGTAGGTGTGATATACTTTGTACCGCTTTTTATAGCGACAAACTAAATTATTGATTATTAAATTACATGAGTTTCTTACTCAACCCTAGCACTATTGTCGTGAGCACTTGAACATACTGCAGTCAAAAGCATGTAGTTCAATAGTGCAATTGGTAGAGTAACAGAGTAACAAAATTCAAGTATGGACGTTACTTGAATTTCTATAGATCTTAAACAGATATTATTTGAGCTCAAATAAAAATATGAGTCCCCAGCGCAGCGACAAATTCTAACAAAGGGAGAACTTGGTCAGCGACGGTCGCTTGGCGGGTAGAACACTCGCTGAGAGAATCATGCTTGGTACATACGCATACCAGCGAGTAATCGCTCGTCGCCGTCGCTGCTTGTTGCTCGCTAACTCGTATATAGTTGCTAGCTATTTAATAGCTCGCTTCTCTTTATCGCCAGCGGTGGGAAAGGTACCTTAAGCCTCGGTCACACACAGCGAATACTCACTGTGATTAGGCACTTGCAGCAAGAACTCGCTGTGTATGTCAGACTATTCACTGCCAATAGATTCATTTGGCGTGAGTTGAATTCGCCGCGATTTGAATTGAGCATGTTCAATTTTACTCTCTGCAATTGCGCACTCGCTGCGAGAATTCACTGTATGACAGGATATTTGCTGTGACTGTGAGTAGCCATTCCGCTCAGCGCGCTTCAGACTACATGCCCGTGCTACAGGTCGTTTCATCGCTACATAGATATGTAGAACTCGTTGTGTGTGACAGTCAGGCAGCGAATTGCCGAATTTCGAGTATTCGCTGTGTGTGACCGGGGCTTAAAATGACACGATCTATTTGTCTATTTATTTATTTATGTAGAACGGCCGAAGCCAGTTACACTACTTAAACATAATATAATTTATTTAACACAGTCATGAATTCTTCTCACAAAAATTCAAATATTCAGACAGTATCATCTTCCATTCATTCGTAAACATATCAAGATCTATGTTTGAGTTCAGGAGAACGTTAATAGCGGTTAATGTCCGAGGAATAGGTGACTTAGAGTGTGCAACAGTACGGCAAGTTGGAACAGCCAGTAAGGGATGTTTTCTGCCACGACAGTAATTGTCTGGGACAAATAGATTGCAGATTTCATTATGCAGATCAGGAACATCTATAATGCCCCTAAGAATTTTAAATGAGATGATGATGATTTTTTTTCTATGAGATGGTTCGAGAAGTTTTAACCTTAATCCTGGGAATTGTTGTCAAAGGTGCTGAAGCAAGCAAGCAGGTGATACGAGGGCTTCAGGAACAGCTCAAACAAACAAACTACACCATCCGTAAAGACTTCAACAAACCCCGTTGAACCGAACGTCTATCGGGATAACAAGCAGACAAAATTAATAGCTGGGCCGTAACTGAACAATAAATCAGGCAAGTTGGGACAAGATGCGGGTCGGTATCAAAGTAGGGACGAAACTCAACTAAATTTTCTCTAGAGGTGACTTGCGAAATGATAACACACACTTGTTTTGTATGTACCTTTGAGGGTTTTGTTAATTGGGTTTGTGTGTAGAAATTTTGGGGTATTGGTGGTTATTATAAGTGCTACAATTAATTTTAACCTCAAAAGAGATCGGCTGGAGTCCCTTTTAAGAGGCCTGCAAACATGGTTCGCAACTGCAAATCGAGATGTTTGCAAAATTCAATTCCAAGCACTTTGCACTAGTGTGAGCGCCTGTCGGAGCGATATACACCTACAGTGAGACCACACACACATTGACAATTATTGCTGGATGCGATAACACTACTAGCTTTCGAAAATTTATGAAAAATTTGAATGTGTTCCGTAATACCAAAAATAATGAATGAAAACTTAATATTTTCCAATATTTTTTATGAATAATTTGTAACTTGATAATATAAGCTATGCTTCTGCAGAAACAATATTATAAATATTGTTGTTTATAATACAGAAAAAACAATATGAAGACATGTCATTTACGCTGTAAAAGTGTGCGAAATTAAATTCGTTTAAACTTCACTTTAGAAAAGTTTTTTGGAAAAAAAAGACGTAGGAGCCTAGATAAACACATAATATGGTGGAAATATGCCCAAATTGCAAACGATTTAGGTATTACGTTTGTATGAACAATTCATGCGTCGCCGCGTTCTTAAGGTGTATTCAAAACTATATTAGACTGGGAACATTTTTGCGAGGGAAAGTCCTGTGCCCTGTATTTGGACAATAAAGGTGTTTAATAGGAATAATCGTGCTTATATTTAAATCACGGCACTGTATGTAGGCGCTGTGACTGAGCAATCCACTGTCGCACTACAATATTTCGCTTGTCTGTTCGTTATTTGCAGGTAAAATATTATTAAGGCTTCGAGAACCACCAGGCTATAAACATATTTCAACCGTGTGGGAAGTTTCTGGTTCCTGGCCTAAAATCCTAACTAAGGGTTCCGGGCCTAAAATCCTAACTAAGGGTTCCGGGCCTGTTTGCTAATACATCCTAACAAATATTATAAATTCGATAGTGAGTTTGTTTGTTACGCTTTCACGCTAAAACAGATAAACAAACTTGGATAAAATTTGGCCCATGGGTATACCATGACCTGGGTCAGGACATAGGATACTTTTTATCCCGGTAGTATGTAGGATGCCTTCGGACCTCCACGCGGGCGAAGCCGCTGGCAAAAGATAGTTTTTTTTTTGTAAAATGAAATACATAAGAATAAAAAACTAGCACTCCCGGAGTGCCGACAGAAGTGAAAACTTGAACAAGATCGCCTTGGTGGAAGAAAAATACTTGTATAGAATATTGGTCCGTAACGTAATTTAAATTAAGAGCACAATCGCGTTTACAAAAATGAGGTGTCGTTACAGTGTCGCGAAATCAATGGTTTAGTCCCATCTCAAAAATGCCCAATGCGCCTAAAGAAGTTTTCACATCAAAAATCAAAATCCTTACCTAGTTATCACTGGGATCTTCACTACTTAAAAATTTAATATTCACAAATTCCGAAGCAACTATTTATGTATAAGCCATACAAATATATTTTTTGATTCGTACGGGCCATACCGATGAATACCCAGTCGCCCAACGTCAGCCATTGCCTCAATTGATCCATAATAATTGGCCCAAATTGGGAAAGTCTCGACTTAATCAAAAAACCCTAGGCACTGTACGCAGTATGGCCCAGTGGACTCAGCGAGTCGATTCACGGAGCTCTTTTATTGACTAGGTATGTGATTGGAGTAACAACTCGGTTTGTTTATGGCCTGGCCTTCATTGAGCCACTAGCTTGCAACACTTTGCTTAGCGCTAAATTGTTAGATTCACTTGAATGATTGGCTTTGGATACACTGTTATTTGATGGAATGTCTGGAAAAATCGTCTACGGTTGCAATATGTATTTGTAAAAATGTGAACATCCATGTATCTGTCAACAGTTTTTTTTTTTTTTTACTTTTATTCGAAATTCTTGTGTACAAAAAATCTTAAAAGAAAAGCAACCATGGAGTTTCTTGACCATTCTTCTCTATGTGAAAGTACCTTTTGGACCACTAGAATCAATTATATTTTCCTGTAAATGTCGACATTCAAAAGTGTATTCAAATTTCCAGCTTAATAATTAGTAAGTTCGTAGAATTTTATTTCTTTTACAATATTTAACACAACTAACTATTTACACTAGGTACTAAATTAAATGATTAACTAACTATACAAATAAATACGAAAACAAAAGGACACTTAGGCGTCAAAGTACTCGTCCGCATCGCTGTCATCCGGAAACGTGCCCAGAAGACTGGGAGCATTGCCACATTGAATGGCAATGCTAATTCTTTGGCCAAAGAACGAAACAGCCCTCTAGTCATCTAAAGTCGGTGACAAATTTCTTTAATAAAAAGGAGACGCGCACTCGGGTCCCATGACTCGAGCGTTTCGACCCCGAAAGCTCAAAACTATAGTTACCCATAAAGTTACAGTATTTGCGCCGCTTGATCAGCAGCCGCAGCAGCGGTGCCAGCACAGCCCACCGTGCTAGGAACATGAGATGGCGCAAGGGTTTCGACACAGGGTGCGTCCCATACCAGAGGCCTACCCATCTTCCAAGGCAACAACGTCATGCCATTTGGTCTCTTCCCATCATCACGTCGTACGCCAGCGGTGACAAGGGCTCGACGAATTACGTTGATGCTGGTGTGTCGTGCTTTGCGACAGGCCATGGTACCCAAGACTATCGACAGCTTCACCGTAGTGACATCGATGCGGAGCAACACTAGGTGCGCACAAGTGGAGACACGTAACAAGCCGAAACGTTGACTCATCCATCATAGTGCCTATATGGTGGATGACAGGAACGCCTGACTCCCATTCTCCAACAGTAAGCAGACAGGAACGATCAACAGTATAAATGACGTGTTTACCAGGGTATTTCGTATAATAATACTACATGGGCAACTTGAAATAAATTATTTGACTTTGTTAAGAGACGGTTCAGGTGGGCGATTTTGTTCGTAACGTAATTTAATATTCATTTTATGAAGTTCACACTAATAAACCTTGACCTTTCATGAGAATAGCCTCAAAATAGAATGAAAATACAAAACCCTCGCAATAGAATATAAAACTATAAAGATGTATGCACCCACGCTTACATACTAATTTACTCTGTTTGTCTGTTACCTTCACACCTAAACCATTGAACTAATCGTTATATTTGACAGATAGATAGCTGGGCAGAAGATATTTTACCCTAGATATTTATACAAAAAATATTAAACACAAAATACACGCAAAAGAAGCCGCGGGCAACAGTTAGTCTAAATTTATACAGAGTGTTTGGTAGTAAGAGCGACAAAATTTTCTTAGGAATAAGAAGCGTCATTATCCTAGTTTTCAACTATAAAACCTGTGTCTTTGGTGTCACGGTAGGTAATTGAGATAATAATTTGTTTTTTTAAATAACCCGAAATCACACTAATATTATAAAGGCAAAAGTTTGTGAGTGTGTGTGTGTGTGTGTATGTTTGTCTCTTCTTCACGCTCAAACGGCTGAACGGATTTGGATGAAATTTGGTACACGGATAGTTAACATATAGGATACTTTTTATCCCGATATTCTCACAGGATCGAGACTTCTGCGGGGCGCAGCTAGTAATAATATAATATTTTAAAGAGTAAATATTTGTATTTTTGTTTGTATTAATAAACACAAAAACTACTGGACCGATTTTAAAAATTCTTTCACCAGTAGAATGCTATATTATCACTGAGTAACATAGGCTTACAAATACCAGTCCAGATGCAGAAATCGGAACTTAATCCTTGAAACTAAAAGCAGACATTCCACTTTTGCGATCTTCAATTCATGAAAGACGGATTATTGACCTATCAATAGAAACATTCAAGATTGGCTCGACAGGTTAATCGAAATGTCTCAAACCCGTCGTCCAGGAGACGATACTCAAAAGGAACGTGTTACAAAGTCTAATTACCAATAACTAGCCTAAATGTCACAGCACTTACAGTATTTCAATGGTGATTCGTAATACACGACGCGAATATTAACTAGTTTGTGATTGGTTACGTCGTGTGGGTGATGGGGCTAAAGGTCATCAAACAAGTAAGCAATCTATTTGACTGCGTCTTTGGTCTATTGGTCTCAAGCGGTGCTTTTGTGCATGAGCGTTTTGTTGTTGAGTTTCTCAGTAATAGCCCGGAGTCTGACTTTGTGCCCCGTTGATGGCAATAGGCTCGCCCCTATTACATGGAACTTAAACATAATAAGCCTGAGTTTTTTTATGTCCGTCTTGTAGATAATTAAAAAATATTGAACACGTATTTTTTCTTTTTTGACGTAATTAAAAGATTACGGCAATACATTGAGTAAAAATGTGGTATGACGTCATGCCTTGCTAGATTTAATACGACGTTGTGACGTAGCGAGCCCCCACTCCCCAACTTTAATGTGTGTGTTCTAAGTTATTTTTGATTGATATGATAAAGCAAAAAATACGTGTCTAATATTTTTTTATTATCTGAAAGACGGACTAAACAGAATTTCTTTTTTTTTACCTAGGTAACTACCGTATTGGAGAAATGTGGGTGTATTATATGTATACTTGTGCGTAACCCTTCGGGGAAAAGAGTCGTGATGTAATGTTATATATAAACAACTTATCAGTATCTTGTTTCATGAATCAGTTTCTTCTGCTAATTTACTAGCGTAAGTTTAGGTAACGAATAAAAACTACTACCGCCTAAAATGTATTCTTAAAATATCTAAAAATCTTAAGTATTAAGACATGGCGAACACCTGAAAAACTCGTAACAAAGCATCCGGAGTGGCCCCGTTCTGAACAAACTTCCCGAAAAAGTGCCAGCACTGATGGAAGTAGCGGCTTTATCTTGTTTTTAGGATACCGTACGGCAGTGTTGATATGCAAACTACAATACAAGCAGCGCAGTAACACAGGTGAGCATTGAAATCGGATGATTCTACTGATCTGTAACTCTCTCTCGGCTCCCACTGTGTCGTGAAGATGTCTTTAAAGTTGAACGATTCGACTATGAAGAAACAGGATGCAGGCCGCGGAACACAGGATTTTGTTGCACAAATTGGAAGACGCTTACCTACCCGTGCCCAGCTGTAGAATGCAATAGGTTGAACTCCCCCACTGTTCTTTTTTGTATTTGTGTCAATTCTTTGCGTCATATTTTACTGCAAAAACAACCAGTCTTACCAAGGGGTGTCGTATTACCCAGTTACTGGGTTGTGGAGGTCAGAATTTTCTTTCTTTCTTTCTTTTCTTTAGATCGGCAGTCACTCCATGTAAAATACTGGTATTCAGCTGCATCCAGTTAGACTGGAAGCCGGCCCCAACATACATAGTTGAGAAAAGGCTAGGTAGATTGACATCATGTTGTATGTTTAGTTTATTTATACACTATTAATTACCAATTAACTACAATAACGAGGCCATTGTTACATCGTAGCGAAATAGGGAGTCAAATATAGCTGTCAGCATCCTTTTTTTTTTTTTTTTTTGTGTGGGAAATTATCAAATAACTTCTCCCGCTCTGGGTGGAGCGGGAGGGCGTGTCAGACTCTTACTGACTAAAACCCACCCGTGTTCCTTCGGTTGCCCTGTTGCCGGGGGCCACGATTTCCCTATCGGTTTTCTTCGAACCCCCGGCAGGCTTCGAACCCCCGGCAGGCTTCGAACCCCCGGCAGGGCTGTCAGCATCCTTAGGCTTTGAAAAAATAATATTACAGACGAATTGAGAACCTTCTTCTTTTTTCGAAGTCGGTTAACAACAATGATGGAACCAGTCATACTACCATAATTTAATGCCAAGTACCTATTCAATTCACCGAAGAAACATAATACAAAACAAGTTAACAGAAACCAGCAATTTATTTGACAATACACGGAACCCGAAAACTTGTACCTGACTCAACAAAGCCGGGGCGGGGCCAAAACTTGGTGTTTTCATTAAATTTGATACTGTTTAAAAGCTATCTCTTAAAACCAACATTTTGTTTTTATCTATAGAAAAGTAGGAACATGTTTTTTGAAGAGTTTGGCCTCTTAAATATAAAGGATTTTGTTGTTAGACTCAAAGAACGAAAACGCTCTTTGAGGGTCAAAAACGTCAACATAGAAAAAAATTGGGAGGTGGGAAATGATCAAATAACTTCTCCCGCTCTGGGCGGAGCGGGAGGACGTGTTAGACTCCTACTGACTAATACCCACCCGTGTTCCTTCAGTTGCCTGTATGTTGCCAGGGGCTACGGTATCCCTTTCGGACTTTCCCGCGATAGACTGTTAGGCTGCGTATCCACCAGAGACGTGCGAGGATGCGTAGCGAGGGATGTGTTTGTTAAGAACCAATAGAATCGCTTCATTTACCTAGCCTCGCTCAGCGCAGCTCCGGTGGAAACAGCTTAGCGGTTCGAGGTTTTTGTACGTAAAAAACAAGCGAGGGATGGGTGCGAGGGATGTGTGCAAGAGATGTGTGCGAGAGATGTATACGAGGGATGTGTATTATGGATGGACGCGAGTGCAAAATCGTATCTGAAAAGAGCCCGCTACACACCCTCGCAGCGCTCATTTGCCAACCGTTTCACAGCGTCGCTACGCATCCTCGCACCGCTCAGCGGCCTAGCACATCTCTGGTGGAAACATTCACATCGTTTCACAGCTTCATTACACATCCTCGCACCGCTTAGCTACCTCGCACATCTCTGGTGGAAACGCAGCTTTATAGTTGTCATGTGGCACTTAAAACTACAGGCACAACGTGGCGTGTTACCAACTCAGAAAAACTATATATTATTATCATTGTCAGTCCATAGCAGTCTATGGCAGGACATAGGCCTCTCCAATAGTTCCCTATTTATCTCGATTCTCAGCATCTTTCTCATCCAGCTAATCCAAAGATCCTCGCTTTTTTTAAGTGAAAACTTCTATAGGCGCGTTGGGCATTTTTAAGATGGGACTAAACCATTGATTTCACGACACTGTGACTACACCAGCTTTTGACCATTAAAAAGACATCAACGCGTTGACTACCGCGGTGCGTGGAGTAAAAGATATCAAGGCGTTGATGCCGATTGCCGTCAAATATTTAACTGTTTTGATTTATTTGGCAATATTACTGTATGAAAATATAAAAAGAAATTCTATATCGTGTACGATATAGAATTTCTTTTTTTTACCTAGGCAACTACCGTATTGCAATTGATTGTTTCGGCGACCCTTAAGGGACACTTTTTACAATTAAAAACTTTTATTTTTGAACTGACGTTTAGACATAACTTTAAACTTCACTCGCTACTTATGAGCGTTCATTCTAAAAGTTGGCAACGTCGCAAATAGCTCTCAAATATTTACTTGTTTTGGTTAATTTGGCAATATTACTGTATGAAAATATAAAATATAGCTAACTTAATGCAATAATTAAAATCATAACAACGAATATTTAGTTTTAGATGTATAAAAAGTATTTGAAAACTTTTCAAATACCTTTTATACACCTAAAACGGTTACAACATCAAATTCAGTGTTACAATTGCAATTCATTATTAATATTCTAGATCACTATTTAGCGATATTTTGTATTACCATACAGTAATATTGCCAAATTAATCAAAACAGGTAAACATTTGACAGCTATTTGCGATGTTGCCAACTTTTAGAATGAACGCTCATAAGTAGCGAGTGAAATTTAAAGTTATATCTAAACGTCAGTCCAAAAAATTAAACTTTTTCATTGTAAAAAGTGTCCCTTAAGGGTCGCCAAAACAATCAATTGCCATACGGTAGTTGCCTAGGCAAAAAAAAAGAAATTCCATTTCGTGTGATCCATCTTTCAGATCTTAAAAAAATATTAGACACGTATTTTTTGCTTTGTCATATTAATTAAAAATAACTTAGAAGACACGCATTAAAGTTGAGAAGTGGGTGTTCGCTACGTCACAACACATTAAATCTAGCAAGGCATGACGTCATGCCACATTTTAACTCAATGTATCGCCGTAATCTTTTGATTACGTCAAAAAAGAAAAAATACGTGTTTAATTAATATTTTTTAATAATCCACAAGTCGGACAAAAAAATGTTTGTACACAATCCTATTGTAAATTTTTGCAATACGTGATTGATACACATTGAAGCGCAATATGATCTTGTACAAAATGCAATGGAAGTGATTGACAATAAACACACATAACATTGTCAATTGCGATTGATCATTTCGGGGACCTTTTATAGACGTCAACAAACTTAACTTGCTACTTAACTAATGCAAATGTAAATTAGCCTTAAGACCGCTAACCCATAAACGATCACACTCCTTAACCTAACCGCCAGATAACTTCCATCCAATCATAAATAACTAACCGCAAAAGATAACTAAACTTCCCTCGGGCATTAATCCAAATGACGGATTATCTAAAGTGTTCGTGGCATACCATCTGATTTATGGGCTGGTAAGCTCTTTGTCCAGTTGCCTACAGTGGAGCGGATATCGTCAAAAATGTTTGCTGTAACATTAAAGTGGGTTATTGTTTGGAAGAAATACGAAGAAATGTGATCTAAAAATACTAGTATGTTGCAACACAAATGCGAATATGGGTCATATAAAAAATGGCCAGCTGGCTTCAGTGAATGCATTCATTTGTTTTTTTGGTTTAAAAAATGCACTAAATCAAAAGTCATTTATTCAAACTAGGCTGAGAATCAGCACTTTTCGAACATCAAAATTACTTAAAACAGTTCCCCAAAAACGTCCACCCTTCACCACTTACTTGTGCTTTAGCTGGGAAGAAGAAATGGTGCAACAAAAATCCCAGCAGCACAGCTGACTGTGCAGTTAGAAAAACTTGATTCTATACAACACACCTCTGCTAACATCTTTGGGGTCGTGATATTATATTATTTTGTTTTCACAAAACTAATAACCCAATATACTCTAAAATACCTACGTAAATAATGAACATTATTACATTTACTCAATATCCTACACAATAGTTACCATGGGGTTTCTTGTAGCTACGTGCTCATAGGAATTGACGTATTGGAATCCTACTATCTAAATTTCGATCAATAATATGTACCCGTCAAGATAGAGGGACCAAGTTTACCACCAAGTGACCACCTATGCAATAATTTTAGCTTCCTCAATGTATACCTACGTAGTTATTTAACATTATTGCATAGGTAGCAGATAGTAGATTTACAGTTTTAAAATTTTATGTTGGCTGATTTGAAATCCAAGACTTGGTCCCTCCACCTTGACGGGACAGGTTACAAGAAAAATAAAAGATTTTAATCTTTAAGATGGAACAAGCAGCTTATTCATCCACAAGACGCAGTGACCCATCCGATTCCAATCCGCCACAACAGCAGCTTAACCTCGACTGATCGTAATCTAAAACCTCTCAGCGGAGAGTAATAAAGGAAGATATTCCGTATGTATAGAGCGATCAACTATTCACGATGTAAGATAGCTTAGGACGTAAAGTGACAGGATTAAACTATTCTTTTTTTAGTTTTTTAATACTTCTTTAGAGGTATGAGGAACAGGGTGTAAAGTTCACTCATCCACCATAGAAAAGGGAGTATCCTCCGACCAGACGGGTGTCGTGTCTGGCGGGCAACTGGCCCAACGATTGATCTTCTTTTCGTGTGGTTAGTGACTAACTTGGTGTCAGAGTTTTAAAGCCACCAATGGGCCTCTGACTTGGCTTCACATGTCGTTGAGAAATATCTCTCAGGCATGCCTCACGATATTTGTCAACGATTGATGTCGGATAGTCATATATATTATGTCGTTCGCGCGTACCCCACGGGGCCTTAGCGAGCGCTCGCCTAGTTTTAATTTAGCATAGATTTTTGCCCATGGCTTTGAGTGCAGAAGTTTAAGGCAGCTACAGAAAAGTCCGGTTAAGCAGCCATGACCTTAGTGGTCAACTGTGAGATGACCTAGAAAAAAAAAAAATTCCGCGATGCAAGATTTGTGTGACTTCAGTCAAGATTTTTGTGTGACGTCGTGTTCGTATGTGGCGATGTAGATGCCACCACACTTCTTTGTCTTTAGTAAACAAATGAGCAATGTTCAAATGTATGGAGGACAGTTAGGTACATAAACATAATTTTATTTGACCAGTACCTCACCGATGGTATGCACAGTTCAACGATCACGATGGTGCTCGGTAGCAGAAGTAACCCAAAGACTCTTAAGATAAATGCTATCATGAAACAAATGTTCATAATTTAAACGTAAACTTAAATATTTCAAATTCAGTACCTTTACTTAGATCTAAGAAAAAAATGCGTTCTTATTGTACATTGCATTATCAACGATGTCCTAAACAATTCCAGATAAACACAATGGGTTATAAAACAGACTATGAATGGCCAATGCCTGACTGTAGACTATGCTGATGATAGCTAACCAGAACTGAATGTTCAGTTGTGAATATTCAAATCTCCATAGCGAGCAGTGTCTAATATACATAACACTATACAAAATTAAGACAAAAGAAAACAGCATTAATAATTCAGACTAAATTAAACGCGGGCGCAGTCGGGTAGCCAGTTAGTACCAGTAAAAAGTTCTAAAAGAAAAGATTCCATTCAATAGCTTTGGCTTTGTTCACCTCATTATTAAAAATTTCATTGTTTCTTTTTAATAAAGCTAGCACTAAAGAAAATAAAGTTTTCAATTCAGTTAACTTCAAAAATATTATGAAATCTTAGTATTGTGACGTCAGAATAAATAATTTGCATGCAAGATACACATATTTTTAGAGGTATGAGGAACAGGGTGTAAAGTTCACTGATTCTCTATTAAAAAGAGATGATCCTCCGACCGGTGTCGTGTCTGCTGGACAAGTGCCCAACGATTGATGTTGGAGTCATATATTTATGTCGTTCGCGCGGTAAACTCTAATTACGCGATGCAGGGTTTATGTGACGTCAGGATTTTGGGTGACGTCAGGTCTTTGATGCGTAGTTTGCATGTGGCGATGTAGATGCTGCCACATATTAATAACACACATACATACACACACATATACACACTTACATTTTTTATTTTTTCTTAATAAGTAACGTGGAAGAGAGTTGATAGCTGAATAACCTTTTGTTTACATACAATTAATCTTCCTAGCCTTTTCCTAACTTTATTGGGGTCGGCTTCCACTCAAACCAGATGCAGCTGAATACCAGTATTTTTCATGGACCAACTGCGTATCTGACCTCCACAACCTATTTGCTGGGTAGCACTATACTTCGTGGTAAGACTGGTAAGACTTTTTGGGCTTCTGACTACCCGTAACGACTGTCGGAGATCTATGAACGTCCTTTGTTTACATACATGTTACGCAACGGTGTAACATAAGGATCGCTGATATTACGATTCGGTATAACACACGGACTGTGGACATCGTGACACCAATATTGCGCATCGCAACGATTTACACGTGCTGCCTACGCAGCATTTCGTAACCGTGGGACCGGACATCGACAACGCCTTCCACGATTCCACGTTTTCACTCATTCTTGGTACATACATCGACCAATTGTCACCTGCATAATTTTAAAGTTATAAATTGTAATTTCTTGATTTTAATAAATTAGTCTAAAGTAAATTGGTTTTTTTTGCATCCTCCGGCTCCAGCAAACATAATTGGCGCAGTCGGTAGGATACTCGCGGGCCGGTTCGCGAGAGTAAATTCATAGGATCGACCTTAGGATCGCGACTCGCGAGTCACCCGGGTGACTATCAAGCACCGTACGAGTATCCGGATCTTCAGAAGCTGTCGTCGGGAGGAGTATCCAGACATCGATACCGCAGAGGTACCAACCATGCTCATGTGAGTACTTTAGAATAGTTCTTGAGTTGCTCATCCTTATCCTTAAGTGTTAATCATAAAATTGAAAGATAAATACCCAAGATTTTCCATCCTAGGCAATCGAGGACCCTTAGGCTAGACAGATCGTCCAGATTGTTATTGTTAGATTCATTTAGGCACTTAGAAGATAGAGAAATAACCGTAGAAATGTCGGCTATAGACGAAATTTACAAGGCCTTACGCATAGTTCCCGAATTTGACGGAAACCCTAATGTCCTCACTAGATTCATTAAACTGTGTGACCAGTTAGTGCAAGCCTACGTATCAGCTGAACCAGGGCGCGAATTAATAAATTTGACTCTTTTGAACGGGATTCTTAACAAGGTCACTGGACCCGCAGCCCGGTTAATTAACACCAACGGCGTACCAGAAACTTGGAGTGGCATACGTAGTTCTTTAGTCAACAACTTCTCTGACCAACGCGATGAGACCTCGCTTTGCAACGACATGGCTCTATTAACTCAAGGCTCTTCCACACCACAGGATTTCTACGAAAAGTGCCAAACTCTATTTGCCACTATAATGACCTACGTGTCACTACATGAAACCGTTCAGAGTACAATCGATTCGAAACGTTCCCTTTATAAAAAGTTAACTTTGCAATCTTACTTACGGGGCCTTCGCGACCCCTTAGGTTCACGCATTAGGTGCATGCGACCGGACACGATAGAAAAAGCGCTTGAGTTTGTTCATGAAGAAATGAACACTCTCTACTTACAACAGCGAAACGAGCACACACCGGCTAGAAAGCCACAGCCTCAGGCACCGACTGATCAGACCAAATTATTCAATCCTGTTATGCCGCATATTCCCATGCCTATGCATAGGCCATTTAATTTTAATATGCCCGGTCCTTCTCGACCAAATATAGCTATACCACATCCGCTGCAACGTCCGCCGCAAATGTGGAGACAAGGCTTTAACCAACCACAGCAATTCCAACAGCAAGGTCCATCGCGTACGCAACAGATATTCGGGGCACGTCCTTCTAACTATAATCCACATAATAATTCATCCGGTAATAATCAATTTAAAGGGCCGAACACAAATGATACGCCAAAACCAATGAGCGGTGTATCTCATTTCGTACCGAGACCAATGCCATTCCGGGGTAACGATTGGTTTAGGCAAGGGAACCCACCACCTTCTAATTATTTTAGGACAAGAGAAATGAATTTCAACGAATGCTTTGAATATCCATATATGTTTGAACCTTATTGTGATAATGACTTCAACGGATATCTGTACAACTCCTACGAACAGCCCGACTATTCTTATTATGACGGTTTGAGTGCATATAATAACCAGCAATTAGGTACGTCCCCTGAGGTAAGTCAGGCGACATGTGAAGGGCAATCCACCGAGGAGTCAGCGTCTTCTAACCAGGAAAATTTTCGGGGGAGTCGGACTACAAACGAATCAAAATAGAGGTCAATCTACAAACTCAACGTTACCTACCATATATAGTAATTTCGGACCCACCGTTAAAATTATTAATCGACACAGGAGCAAACCAATCATTTATTAGCCCTGAAGCTGTTCAGAGGTTTTACCCACATTTACGATGGAACTATGACCCCTTTGAGGTAACAAATGTGCATGCAACTAGCCGTAACGATTACTCCATTAACTTACCCTGTTTTCAGGAGATAAACGACAATAATCATTTAACATTCTACATTTACAGGTTTCACGATTATTTTGACGGCCTTATCGGTTTAGATTTGTTAAATAAATGGGAGTCAAATATTGATCTTAAAAATAATAAGCTAATTACAAAAACTGCAGTTAACCCAATAGTTATGTACAATTCGCGCAATAGCAATTTATATGAAGATATTATCCCAGCGAATTCCTCAAAGTTAGTCAGAGTCCCAGTTAATATACAGGAGGGTGATGCTTTAATTCCTGATCAGATAATTTCAAATTGCTGCATAAATGAGTGTATTACGAGCGTTAGAAATAATCGCGGTTATTTAGAAATTTTCAATCCAACCAGCAATGACTTAATTTTTTCCATGGACCAACCTATTAAAGCGGAAACATATAACTTAGAATGTACTCACCAATCAAATCAATCCCGAGTAGACGAGGTATTATCTCGGTTACGCACTGACCATCTAAATGAAGAAGAGCGCGCTAATCTGAAGTCCTTGGTTTCGCAATATGCCGATATATTTTATGTAGAGGGAGAACCGCTTACCTTTACCAATAAAATAAAACACAGCATACGTACTTCAGATGAAGTACCGGTTTATACTAAAACTTATAGATACCCATTCGTACATCGCGAAGAAGTTCGCAATCAAATTTCAAAAATGCTAGAACAGAGAATCATCCAACCTTCAGAATCGGCTTGGAGCTCCCCCATTTGGGTAGTCCCAAAAAAAGCTGATGCATCCGGTAAAGTCAAATGGCGAATTGTAGTGGATTTCAGGAAACTGAACGAAAAAACCATCGATGATAAGTACCCTATTCCTAATATAACTGATGTGTTAGATAAACTAGGCAATTGCCAATATTTCACAACCCTCGACCTCGCTAGTGGCTTTTACCAAGTCGAAATGAACCCAAATGACATCCCAAAAACTGCATTCAATGTAGAACATGGCCATTTTGAGTTCCTACGCATGCCAATGGGACTTAAAAATTCACCATCAACTTTCCAAAGGACCATGGATAATGTGCTTAGGGACCTTCAGAACTCTATTTGCCTAGTATATTTAGATGACATCATCGTATTTAGCACTAGTTTACAGGAGCATATAATAAATTTGGAAAAGGTCTTTAAAAGACTCAGAGACTCTAATTTTAAAATACAAATGGATAAGTCAGAATTCTTAAAATTGGAAACAGCATATCTCGGACATATAATCAGTAAAGATGGCATTAAACCGAACCCTGATAAAATTTCAGCTATCCGAAAATTCCCACTTCCTAAAACAGCCACGGAAATTAAAAGATTTTTAGGGCTACTAGGGTACTACAGGAAGTTCATTCCCGATTTCGCCAAAATCACGAAACCAATGACCCAATGTTTGAAGAAGGGCTCAAAAATAAACTGTAATGATACCAACTATGTAAACTGCTTCGAAAAATGTAAAACATTACTTACAAACGACCCGATCTTACAATATCCCGATTTTAATAAAGATTTTCTACTCACGACAGACGCATCAAACCTAGCCATAGGAGCCATACTCTCACAGGGACCTGTAGGTTCAGACAAACCAATAGCCTATGCTTCGCGCACACTAAACACAAGCGAGATCAATTATAGCACAATAGAAAAAGAACTTTTAGCCATAGTTTGGGCAACTAAGTATTTTCGGCCATATCTATTCGGACGTAAATTCAAAATTATAACAGATCATAAACCGTTGCAATGGATTATGAACTTAAAAGAACCTAGCTCGAGACTAACTCGCTGGAGACTCAAGCTCAGTGAATATAACTATTCAGTAGTTTATAAACAGGGCAAAAGCAACACAAATGCCGATGCTTTGTCGCGAATCGAGATTAATAACGAAGAAACGAGCTCCATCATGGTTAACGTATCCGAAAAGTCACCTTCCGTAGTGGGCTCATCCACTCTCACAGCTCACACTAGCGCCGAAAATCCAATATTAGAAATACCAATTTCAGATGACCCCTTAAATAGATTTAACAGACAAATATGCTTTACAGTAGTAGGTGATATAAAGAAACGCCCAGCAGTTTCTAAGCCTTTTGAAACTCATACCCGTACCTCCATCCAACTCTCCGAATCGAATTTAGAGGAGGATGTAATAAATGCAATTAAAGAATTCGCAAACCCGAAAGTTAAGACCGGCATTATAATACACCCCCCACTAGCCATGTATAGAATAGTTCCAATAATTCAAGAAAAATTCAAGAGCTCCGCTATGAATCTTGTTTTAACTAAAACCGAAGTCGAAAATGTAAAAGAATATCTCAGACAGCAAGAGATCATTCAGAAATACCACGAAGGTAAAACTAATCATCGCGGTATAAGTGAATGCTACCTAGCCTTATCCCATAAATACTATTGGCCAAAAATGAAAGACGAAATTTCGAGGTATATAAATGAATGCAACGTATGCGGGCAAGCCAAATATGATCGAAATCCTATAAAACAAAGATTCTGTATAGTACCGCCACCAGCAAAACCGTTTAGTGTAGTTCACCTAGATTTGTTTACGGCCCAAAACGAGAAATACCTGACCATCATTGATGCTTTCTCTAAATACGCTCAGGCATACCATCTTAGAGACGGCACAGCAGTAAGTGTAGTCCAAGCCTTTTTAAAGTTTTGCTCCCATCATGGCGTCCCGGTATCAATAGTCACGGACCAGGGACCCGAATTTACTAATCAACTATTTACCGAATTTACGCGTGTCCATAAAATTCAACATCATAAAACCTTGGCCCATACGCCCAACGATAATGGAATGATAGAGCGCTTACACTCCACCTTACTAGAACATTTGAGAATTCTAAAACTTCAACACCGTAGTGAAGCGATTGTTAACCTTATGACATATGCCTTATTAGCATACAACAGCAGCATACACAGTTTCACAAAATGTAGACCACTGGAAGTAGTTACCGGTCATACGGATCCTCGCGATCCCTTAGACATAGATTTATCTGTGCACTTGCTACAACAATACGTGCAAGAACACCGAAATAGGATGTCTAAAGTATACGAGGCTATTAATGAAACGTCCCTGCATAAACGCACAGAACTAATCGAAAATAGGAACAAAGATAGGAAGCCTGAAAAGGAATACGAGCCAGACCAACAGGTATTTGTTAAGAATCCACTAGCTAACAGACAGAAACTAGCACCTCGTTATACAGACGACACAGTATTAGCTGACCTGCCCATTCATATTTACACAAGGAAAAAACGCGGTCCCATTGCCAAATCACGTCTTAAACGAACACCTAACACGAAACAATTGTTGCAGAATACCGCTGACGATATTGCTACACCTGGTCCAAGCGGAGGACATATTACTTGAGCCCCTAGAAGACGGACCCGGATTACTCCCTTTCAAACTAGGACCTACAAAAATCGTGTCCCATTATCATTCCTTCCTCTTACACATTGACCTAGAAGATATTCAGTCGAAGGTTAATTTAGTTAAGTCACAATTAAGTGAATTTAGGCCACTAATTAACAATAAAACACTTTCACTGTTTGAACCCCATATGAGCTACCTTGGGGACAAACTTGAAAAGATATCCACACAATTAGAAAGTTTTGAACCTAGTCGCGTTAAACGAGGACTCATTGACGGATTAGGATCAGTCATAAAAAGTATCTCAGGAAACTTAGACTACACAGATGCAATCAAATATAATAACGCCATCCAAGTTTTAGAAGGTAATGACAATAAACTGGAAACGGAATTTAACCGTCACATAAGCTTGACTAAAGAATGGATGTTAAAACATTCTAATGTATTAAAAAATATAGTAGACAACCAGAACATTATTGCTAATAAACTTAACCAAATCATAAAACAAGACGCATCTAAACAGGCAGATCTAGTAACGTATGCCCATCTGGCACAGCACCTACTTATATTAAACGATAATATAGAGACATTATCGGATGAGTTAAATAAAATAGAACTTATGGTAGCTTTTACGCGTGCTTCCAGCACTACCCATTCTATGATTAGCTTAGTTAACCTTAGAAATATAATAAGAAAATTAGGGTTATTATACTCAAAAGACGAAATCATTGATATCGATCTGCGAGAGTACTATGATATTCTAAAAATAGGATCGTATTATATTCATAAGAAATTAGTTATAGTTATAAAGGTGCCGATTGCCTTACCAAGAATCTATAACCTATACAAGTTATCCATAATTCCTAACAAAAATAATATGGCCCTTATCCCTACCTCACCTTTTATAGCAATTCATGACTTATATTCTATGTACATAGAGACAGAATGTCCGAAGCTTAACTCATGGTACCTCTGCGAAGAGAAAGTTGGTTTCAAGATTATAGACAAGCCGGACTGCGTGCAGCAGCTCATCACCCAACAGCATCTCAACTCCTGTACATTAACGCCAGTCACTCTACACAAGCAAGCTCTGGAACAACTTGACGAAAAACACTACACATTAAGCTTCCCGATACCTGCAAAAGTACAGATGTTATGTGGACAGGAACAATTCAGAACACTTCAAGGAAGTTACTTAGCTACAGTACCCCAAGGTTGCCTGATAAGAGCCACCGAATTCACTATCGCCAACATTGATAACCGAATTAAGGGACATGTACTTAGAATACGAACACTATTGGACCAGAACACTACATCAAGAACCGAAGAATCATTGGTACAACTTAATTCAATCAACCTCGAGAATCTCCACGAAAGTTACAAGAAAGTTTCAGTACAGCCTCCAGTAAGACTTAACAAGATATCAGATGGGAGCCTCTACCATACTACCATACCTGTATACCTATTACTATTCAGTGCAGGTGTACTTGCCATTGCTCTTACATACCGGCATTGGTTGGGAAATAAAGACAAGAAGATCGACACTACATCTGTAGAAATAAACGCAGATCAAGACATTTATGCTGAAGTGGAATCAAGATGGACCCTAGTCATCTTACAGCAACATTTTTAACAACAGTTAACAAATAGTTGCTGTTCTACGGGGGGAGATGTTACGCAACGGTGTAACATAAGGATCGCTGATATTACGATTCGGTATAACACACGGACTGTGGACATCGTGACACCAATATTGCGCATCGCAACGATTTACACGTGCTGCCTACGCAGCATTTCGTAACCGTGGGACCGGACATCGACAACGCCTTCCACGATTCCACGTTTTCACTCATTCTTGGTACATACATCGACCAATTGTCACCTGCATAATTTTAAAGTTATAAATTGTAATTTCTTGATTTTAATAAATTAGTCTAAAGTAAATTGGTTTTTTTTGCATCCTCCGGCTCCAGCAAACATAATTTACATGGTTTATTTTTAAGTTATGTTTGGAAAACAAAGCTAAAGATTCGAATTCGGAATTTTTGTGTTAGTCATGCCTTCGTGTCATGTCCGTGTCGTGCCGGACTTAAAGAATAGCACTACCCGATTTCTTCCCATGGGTGTCGTAAAAGGCGACTAAGGGACTTACTAGAGAATGGGCAGCAGCATTCTCTATGCATTTTTAACACCATACTGCGATCGGCAACCCGCCTGCCAAGTGTGGCGATTATGGCATACCGCCCCCAAAAATGAAAAGCACCAGAAAGTAATGGCCCCTAGTGCCCGGCGGACCACCTGCCCTTGGCTATGGTAGCGGTCAAGGCCACGGTGAGGTAAGGGGTGCGAAGAATCCCCGGACCTTGTGAAGGCCGCAGGAATCCGCTGGATGCGGAAAGCACAGAATCGGTCGAAGTGGCGGTGCTTGGGGGAGGCCTATGTCCAGCGTTGGACGTCTTTCAGCTGAAATGATGATGACGATGCCTTGTTTCTAGCTATTCACAACTGTTCGTCAGTAATATGACGTTTTTTAAGAATAATGACAAGATGAACTAGGAGAAAATTTAATGCCGGGTACAGATTGAAAGAAAGAAAGAAAGAAAATTCATTTATTTGCGGTAAACATGACGCAAAAAAAGATTAAAAAAGAACACGTAAATAACAAATTGGGGGAAAATATGCGTCACATCCACGCAAAACGGCCATCGCTCAGCATAAAGCTGCGACCCCATGCGAGATCTGTCTCGCATGGGGTCGCAGCTTTATGCTGAGCGATGGCCCCAGCGCTGGTTTTCAGCGATAGCCGGCGCTGACGTGATGACGTCAACCGGTGCAGTATATAGTGAAATAACAAATCAAAAATAAAATAAATACAAAACTAGTCCTAAATGTTTATACAAATATAATATTTAAAATGGCAACATTTCTTGCCGTCGGCAACTCACGCGCCGCAGACTTATTACAATCTGTGCGCTAGAGCAGCTGTCAAAAAATATTTGCTTGACGTTTTGACATATTGGCTACTTATAACATGTACTGGTTACGTAATAGTTATAACATGGCGCATTAGGTAATGAATGTTATGATGCAAAGCAATATGAAGATTGGGAATGAAGATTGGGAAAACGTAACATGACATGTAACACAACAACTAGGCGAATTTGTTTCGATCCAATCCGTACCGGGCATAATGTTCAGTATCTGGGCGACCGAGCTCTGCTCTGGTGAAAATAGAGAAAGCTCATTTAATAGTATAGGAAAGTTCATACTAATCCATGTATAGTACATACTAATTCCATGCTGCCGTGATAGTAGGTACTTAATAATTCCATGCTGTCATGTCATTATTTTACGGTAGCCATCTTGTTCGAAACTTTGGGCGACCGAGCTCTGCTCGGGTGAAAATACGGGGAAAACAAATTTTCCTAGATATGAAACCTAGCTAGATTTTCGCCCCCGTAAACCCCTGTATTGCAACTTTCATCGAAATCTTTCGAGCCGTTTTCCAGATAGTGCTTACAAATATGTGGTACAGGATATTCGTATAAAACGCTTGATCGCAGTCGCATATCAATATGCACATTAACTTCATGCAAATAAGGTTAATTTACGTACTGCACTTAGCTTGAGTAAAATTCGCTCTATAGATCTCAGCCTAAAGACTTTAGCGAAAAATACAAAATCTCAATCGACACGTGCAGGGTTACGTTTTATTTTCCATGTTTTATTGCATTCAGCTGACTTGAGAGAGTTCACAATCGCTGCATTTATATCGCGATCGAATCCTCGTGCGTGCTCAGTAGGGTTGCCACGAGTTTGAATTGAATACAAGTAAAACACACAGGGAAATTTGATTGTGGAAGTAGTTGTTTTTTTATGTGAGCGTTGAAAGGCATACAAGTTGTTAGAAAGCCAAAACGAATGTTACTCAAATGTAACTTTATCTTGTGCAGTTACAAAGGCATTGCAGTCTTCTGTCTTAAACTCATCATGCATTTTGGAGAAGCATTTTAATTGTTTTTCTAAGTGAAAACTTCGGCGCATTGAGCATTTTTGATATGGGAAAAAACAATTGAACTTGAGACACCGTTACCGACACCTCATTTTTTTAAATGCGATTGTGCTCTTTATTTAGATAAGGTTACGGACCAATGTTCTACACAAGATTTCCTGCACGATAAAATTGTTCAAGTTTTCACTTCTGTCGGCACTCCCGGAGTGCCACTGTTTTTTCATTGTGAATACTGCTATTTTGTATTCAAATTTTCAATTAATTCTTATAATTCTTTTTTCAGGTCACCGCTTTATTTGAAGGTTATGTTTTTCCTTCCGTCGCCATCTCAGTAGTTACCTCTTTGCTAACCACATCATCTTACACTTAATCCATCCATCGTTTTTTCTGTCCATCCCTACTCTGACCATCCACATTCATACACAAAACTTTCCTTATTGTGATTTAATGTGGTATAAAGTGTAAATAGTGAGTAGTGTTAAATATTGTAAAATAAATAAAGCATATTATTTTAGAGAGTTGCAGAAATGTTTCCTCTCTTTGCATTTCATGTCAAAACCACAGCAACCGTTTTACGCAAAACTTCTCGGTCAGCACTACTTACACACCACAAGTAATATTGTGTATCAACATAAGTCCGCCATCCCTGATATCCTCGAATCACAAATATGTGGGTCCGGAGCGTACATCGCTTCCAGTCGTGTACACTTTGTGTATGCCAAACATTTACATGCTGTGAGATATTTCATATTTATTATTAAATTCATTTTGTAAAAAAAATCAGATGTTTGGAATTTTATTAAGAAACTAGCTGACGCGACAGACGTTATCCTGTTCAAATCTCAATAATTCATACAAAATTCCCATAGAACTTTCAGTTTTCCCGAATTTTCAAATTTTCTCGGCAACTTTTATATTATTTTTCGGACAATTACCAACATTTTAAAACAAAAATTTACGAGCCGTTCTGAAGTGATGCGCTTACCAACGAACAGCATTAAATTTTTATTAAACAGGGTGTCCCTGGAAGTATGGATCGAATAGGGGCATGGGGAAAGTCATTTCCATACTTTTTAACTCTGAGAATGACGGTGCAATTTTTTACGGTTCGCATAGTACTCAAAGAAAAAAACCGGCCAAGTACATGTCGGACCACGCACAATGTAGGGTTCCGTAGTTGAGATGAATTTATCCCAAGAACAAACTTAACTTTGTAGTTGAAAAAAAAAATCTTTCATACAGAATGTATGGGTGAACATGTTTTTACAACCGCTAATTTAAGTTGGTCGATTATTACTCGTTAGCTTGTAAAGCCTACCTAGCTGTGATAGTTTTCCTTTCAAATTCGTTATATAGCTACTGTCGTGAATTTTTTCACATATCTAAAACCAACCATTTAGCTGGTAGGGGGGAGGACACTTGACTCGAACAAAAATTTTCACTTTAAAGCTTAATATTTCGCAAACGGATCTCTAAATTAAAAAATGATTTTAACACACTCACAATTTTTTTGAAAGATCTTTCCAACGACACCCCACACAAAGGGATAGAAAAAAAAAAAAAACATCCCCACTTTATGTGTAGGGGAGGTACCCTCAAAACATATATTTTTCATAATTTTATTTTACCACTTTGTTGACATGATTAATATGTATACCCATGCCAAACTACAACTTTCTAGTACTAACAGTCTTGGAGCTAGACCGCGGACAGACAGACAGACAGATGGACATGACGAAATTATAAGGGTTCCTTGTTTACTACGGAACCCTAAAAATCATTAAAAAAATCGACTGTAGCAATTAACATTGTCGGATCTACATTTTTATGATTTATAAAATTGCATTCTAGGTCTTAAAATAAATTATAAAAACGTTCCTGCAAAGATTTGAAGCAATAAAAAAAAATCGCAAAAATGTAGATCCGACAATGTTAATTGCTGCGGTCGAATTATCAAGACAATCAATTAATTAGTTAAATGACTTGGGCGTGACGTTGCGGAAATCCATTATAAAATACAATAGACGTGGATATATTTAGTAATCTGTTCCGCTTAGCTATTTATAAAGAGCCATAAAAACTCCTGAAAGAAATCTACACGTGTTTCACCTCTCAACGAGGCATCCTCAGGATGACGATGGACTTGTTGCAAACCCTGAACCCCAAAATTGATAGCTCTGATAGTTTTTTCTTTTTGATTTTTTTTTTCTTTGAGAATTGCGAAGAGATTGAAAAAAAAAAATCGTCATAACTTTTGAACCGTAAAAAATTGCACCGACATTCTCAGGGTTAAAAAGTTTGTAAATGACCTTGTCCACGTCTCGATTCGATTTGATCTATACTTCCAGGGAAATCCTTAATGTATATATGGACTGATGACTTTCGTGTAGGTTTTATTGGTAATGAGTGTTTAATTTAACTACGCATATATCAACATTTTATTATTTTAATCACCTTGAATTCCACACTTATAAAAACTGGTCATACCTGATACATTCAAAATGTTTCTATAATATTTTTATAACTTCACTTTCTGAACGATTTAATCGACTTAGTACTATATATACCCATGAGAGATTCGTTTTAAGATAAAGTAATAAAATTTTATGCTATTAAGTTAAAAACTGTATTAAATTTTTTATCAAAATGTAATCCGGTAAGTTCTACAAAAAAAGCGATTAATCCGTAGCAACTTCGTAGAGGCGCTACGAATTTCGTAGCGCGCCTACGAAATACTACGTCGATCGAGTTACAAAATGTAAGCATTCCTTTGCAAAACTTCTTGTTTAGTTAGCAAGTTCTGATTGACAAGAGCTTAGGGAGTTAACCTACTTTAAGTTTGATTAAAAAACAATATTATTTTTTCATTTCTCTTGGTTCCGTGGTACTGAAATATGCAAACAATTCAGGTTTTGACCAAAAGTTATTAGCGTTGCTACTTGATTTATTATTCAGCCGCGACTATTCCAGTTATAATCAGATGTCAAAATTTTTGAACAAAAACTGGTTGTCTAAAGATTTAACCGTAAATCTTGTAAATTAAAATGGGTTTTATGCTATTACCTCACACTTAATTTAAAATATTTTCAGATTTATTATTCAGATTGTATATAATTATTTTCAAAGTTTAAGATGAAATTCACTTAGAGGCTTTAATGAAAACAGAACAGAATAAATGTTTGCTACTTATTAACATTTTTAATTAAAAAATCTAAACATAATTCAGCCTTCGTTGCTATTTGACTGTAGTACTTACATAACCGGCCTATAATGTTCCCACTGCTGGGACACAGGCCTCCTCTCAGTGAGAGGTAGTGGGCCATAATCAAATCAAATCAAATCAATTGTTTATTTGCCAGAAATACATTTTTTGGTACAGGTGAGATCTTATAACCTATGTGTCATTGTATTTTGCCTGCAAGCAAGCGTGCAAATTTTTTATGAAGTTTAAATTAATTTCTATTTTATTACTATTATTATTATATACTATTATCATGCGTTTATTCACTATATTTATGTTCTTCTAATTATAGGTAGGTACTAATTTTCAATTTTTAACCGACTTTCAAAAAGGAGGAGGTTATATGTTCAAAAACCGTTAAATCAAAGTAAAGTTCTCTCATTCCGGAGCATGGACAGCATCTTCGGATAAAAGAAATCTATCTGTCAAAGATGGTTCTTCTCAGACATTCCTAAATAGAATCAGCGATAAAGTCAAACATTTTTATATCCTATAACTCCTATTATTTTCGGCATCAAAAACTTTATACTACGCAGACCAATTTGATACTCCCCAAATAAAACTTGGTCGCGACAGTTTTATCATTTTATTACTTAGACTCTGAACTTTTACCCTGGATTCAGAAGAAATGTGTGTGGACATAAATTCGACGAATCTTTAGCCAGATCAAGCCAAGTTGGCTGCGCCCCAGGGGAACAAATAGCCAGAATTTGTTTGGCCGCTTGTTTGCTCAACAATTTCATTCACCCTTTTGCAACCCAGGTGAAATATTCGGAGGAAATCCAGGAATATGAATCGTTTGTGAGTTTTATTTTGTAGGCTGTCAGGCGCGAGCTTTTGTGGTTTCAGTTTGGAGTTGGTTGTTGGTTAGTTAGTACCGCGTTTATTGGCGAGCTTTTTGTGGGCTGACATTTATATGTAAAAATAATGATCAACATATTTTTGTTTTATATTTTCCTGCCACACTTAAATTTATTTCTCTGTCATTCAATTTTTTTTATATCAAAGGAGTTGTTTTTTTCTATCGTTCAAATTATTTAGGTTAACACTGTATGTTTTATAAGATCAATATGAATCTATCTTCGTATACAAATACAATCCCTTCAGTTAACTAACAGTATTCACGAATGAGCGTGAACGAGAGCAGTGGTGGCTCAGTGGTAACGGCCGCGAATTACGAGTTGTAGGTCGTAGGTTCGAACCCAGACAGGCGCTTTACTTTGTGTAAATTATTTCTTCACCACTGCTCTCAAAACGGTGAAAGAAAACATCGTGAGGGAACTGGCATGTCCTAGAACCGAAAATTCGAAGACATGTGACATCTACCAACTCGCACTGGGCCCGCGTGGTGGATTACGGCCCACTCCCTCTCACAGAGAGGAGGAACATTATAGGCTGATGATGATTAACGAATGATAACTATTAAAGTCACAATCACCTTTTTTTTTCCTTCATAGCACAAAAACTTCTCAGAATTTTGAACCCTTCTAATACAGGCATTGTTTGCCTAAAAAAGGCTCCAAACACCAAGGCTCGGATACCGGTTAAATTTTCAAACCGTTATTACGTACTTGACGCAAAAACCTTTACATTCGGTTTCGTTCGTAAAAACCGCTTTTTATAAACCGGTTTTGGAGGAGTCTTTACATAAAGGTTTTTTTCGGATTAAACGGTTTAGAGCAATATTAACCGGTTTTTTGTTCAGATTTTATTCAGCGTGGCATCCTCACAAGTAATCACAAGTTGCAATGCGTTTACCAACATGCCTCTCGTCGAATAAACAGGTTAATTTAGGTTAAAATAAAGTTCTTAAAAAGTTCACGTTTTTAAGAGAAGTTCGGAGTAAAACCCAAATAACCGGTTTTAACCGGTATTTTTCAACCCGTTCCGAGCCTTTCCAAACACCAAATGTAATGTAATTTTCTGTTTGGCAAAATAAACTATTTTGTATTTGTATTCTTAAATATAATTTTTATTCATTTTAAAAAGAAATCCTACAATAAGGTTAAACTGTAAGATTTCCTTTATTGTATTATATTGTAACACCCATTTTATACCATGAACAACAAAATTAAAAGCAGGTTGTACGTAGCGAGCGAAAATCTCATTAAGTATTGAAGTTTTATTACGTCCTCGCTCTGATGCGTAGGGTTGGCAAAGGTTTCAGTATTACAGGGGAATATTACTGTCAGGTTGATCTATATACTCTTTGATCATACGAAAGGTTGTCATTAAATATTATTATGTTAATGGATGTTATAATAACACATTGATACACACACATCATCACATTGTTGATTGATTGATCATAATTCAGCCCCGGAGGCAAGATTTAATTAATAGGTACTATCCTACTATTTACCTTTTCTCCTGATCCTGTTGTTTGTTTGTGTGTTACGGGTTAAATCCAATAAAAACACCTATTGAAGTAAAACTACTCGGCAGTTCCTTAATATATAATGGTTTAACACAACAATAAGGACTAAGGATACGTTTTACAAACAAAACAGATATTACACAAAACGATTGGAGGTAATTTAGACTAGGGTTTTTACAGACTCTAGATTTAGGAGCAGAAATGAGCATGCTTTCGTCTCCGACCGGATTCGGACAACGATACTGCGCTCGACACAAATCACTGACGTCACCCAAAAAGCAGCCAAGCTCAAGTGGGACTGGGCCGGACACGTTTGCCGCATGTTGGATGCATTGTGGGCTAAGACCACCACAACATGGGTTCTTGAAAACGTCCAGCGGCATCGTGGAAGACCCAGGCGTAGATGGCGGGATGAACTTGACGCATATAGAAGAGAGTGGTGCATACTGGCTCAGGATGGAGTTGAGTGGAAAAAGGAAAGGGAGGCCTTTGGGCTTTGTCTTGAAGTGGAACAATATTGGCTAGTCATTATTTTATTATTTCCTTTATTTCATCTATGTTTTAAAACAAAAAAAAAAAAAAAACGAAAAATATAAAAAGTATCGGGAACAGGGTCTAAGTTACCGGTGGTTAGGGCTCCTGAAAAAGAACCCTCTCAATAATACGCACCGTGTCCAGTACCCTAATTGCGTAATACAACACAATCTGTTTCGATTTGAAACAGATTGCTAATCCATTGCTTCATAAGTTGGAAAAGATCTGCTCAACAATGTAAATAACGCAATGAATGTCGTTGAATTGTCAAAATGAAACAAATTAGGTATAATTGTTTACTCTAATAAGTTTAGGGTACAGGAATACCACTTTTTTTTTAATTTCATTTAAATACTTATAAATTATATTTTTAAATACTAGAATAAAGAAAATATAAAAACATTTAAAAATTAAAAAAATAGTAGCCCACCGGTATCGGGAACAGGGTCCAAGCTAGCGGCGGTCAGGGCTCCAAAGAGAGGAATCTCCTCATAATGCGAGCCGTGTCCAGGAGTACCGCTTTCTGAATCAAGCCCTTGATCCAGCTGCCCAACGAGAGCCTCCTTAGGTCGAGGCTCTTGGCAATTAAGCCATTGGCTGATACGACTATCGGCACAATGATCGCTAAGTCCACATGCCACATGTCGACAATCTCGCGAGCCAAGTCAAGATACTTGATTTGTTTATCTTTCTCGGCTTTCACGAGGTTCCCGTCATGCGGGACTGTTATGTCAATAATCATTGTGCGCCGCTCTACTCGATCCACCACCACTATATCAGGTTTATTGGCAACAACAGTCCTGTCAATGATGATGGATCGATCCCAGTACAATGTGATATTTCCATTTTCGAGAACTGGTATTTTTTATTATTATTATCCTCCTGTTTAGAAAGAAATGCAGATGTCGTAGGTATTATAGTAAATAATCGACGATTATGCCACAGTTCTAAAGAAAACCTTAAGCATTTTTCCTTATACTAATTATCATAATATGAAAAATAAATGAATACAATAATCACGAAACAAAGTCGCTTTTTCACGTTTCTATTATAAATTCTAGAATTGTCGATCTTGTTCCGTATTTAAAGCTACATATCTATTGGAATCTTTTTGAACTGGGGAAATCTGGGTGTACTTCGGAGAAGACAGGCATAGGTACTGTTTTGTTGTGTTAAGTTATTTTGAATAGGTATAGAGGGAAAAAAAAAATTTAAAGCCTGTGGGTGTGGGGAATTTTTACACTGATAATACTCGTGTGGGGTACAAAACTATTATGTTTAAGATAGATAGCTGTATTTTTTTATACAGACATATTTTCTAGAGCAAACACAGTTTTCTACTTAATACGACCATGCACTTTTGCAATGCATCTAATACTATTCATGGCTCCCAAAAGTCCTTTAAATAACATCAATTTGCTAATATGAACCGTAAAATAGGCCATCCCTAGTCGACTGTTATAACTTCTGGGTAGGTACGATATTAAACACAAATATACCTGTGTTGCAGTAAAATGATAAAAGCTGTTTCTGCGTAATGTCACTGGGAAATTGTTCAAAAGTGTTGACATATTCTAGGAATGTTTTCAACTGAAATCCGGTAAATCGCGAATGATGGAATTGTTCCACATGGATTTTTTTATTAAAATACATTTTTTTTAACGCTTGATGCCATTTTTACTAAAAATCGACGTCCAAGAAAAACAATTGAGACATGACCACATGACCAATTTATATTAAAAATTGACCACTAAATAAAAAGTATTAAATAGAGAGAGACACATTTTTTTTCATTCTAGGTACTTGATTTTTTTAATAACGTTTAAAAAACAGGCTTTATTTGAATATTTTATTTCCAACATAGAGCACTCTGGGTTCAAGTTAGAAATACTCATCCAGGACCAAAAAGGACTGGCATGATAATGTGCGACGTGCGTATTGTAAAATTCGACTGTTTGGAAAATTCATAACATTACCGAAAACATAACATAACATAACATCACGTCCCCGAAGGGTTAGGCAGAGGTGTACCTACAGTCCGATCACATTTTGCCAGTTATGTTTTTATTCCCATGTAGTATGTAGTATTCAGACACAAATCCGAGTACTTAAAAATTCCTGTTGAAAAATTTAACCCAGTACCTCATGGACCAACAAGGCATTTCCGGAAACCTTACGATATACCCGCTTTCACACTTTTACGGTAACACCAGTACCTCATTACGTGTTCACGTTAAAGTTTTCGACTATGTCGACTGAAGTAGGCATGCTTTTGATGTACTCTTACAATCTTATTTTGACTCACTCAAGTTCAGGCATAATCGAGGGAAAGTTCATTAAAATAATTGTAATCATTATGAAGGACTGTGAACATTTAATTTATATTATTATTTGGTTGCAATTGTGAATACCTGTGAGTAAGAAATTATTTTATTTTATTCAATCAAAATTGTAATTGTACGGATGATAAAAAAATTATAGTAAAATCGTAATGATGATTTTGGTCTAGTGGTCACAAGCGCTACTGCTGAGCAAGAGGTCCTGGGTTCGATTCCCGGGTCGGGTAAAGTGTTATTAGGTTTTTCCATCTGGGATTTCTCAGTAGCAGTCCGGAGTCTGCATTTGTGCCCGGTTGATGGCAATAGGCTCGCTCCCTATTACATGGAACTCAAATGTATATGGCGAAATATGGGTGCCTATGCCTAACCCTTTGGGGAATTCGGGCGTAATGTTATGTCATAAAATAGCCGACGCCAAAAAGAAAACCAATTGAAACTAATCTAACTGTTACCAAAAATGTTGAGCAAAATGTTTTAAAAGCTTGGTGACCTGACTTAGTACCGCATTATCCCAAATGCGTACAGTGTGGCTATGTTTAAGGCAATCGAGCCTGTTACCGAATAGTACCTTTTTTTTTTTTTTGGGTGGGAAATTATCAAATAACTTCTCCCGCTCTGGGCGGAGCGGGAGGGCGTGTCAGACTCTTACTGACTAAAACCCACCCGTGTTCCTTCGGTTGCCCTGTTGCCGGGGGCCACGATTTCCCTGTCGGTTTTCTTCTAACCCCCGGCAGGCATTGGCCCTAACGGACCCCGTCAATTCTGCTGACATCTCTTTGAGGCGCGCGTGGAACACAACGCGCCGTCGACCCGGGCTTGGTCCTTATCGGACGGCGAGCTACCCATTGCTCACCGTCCACCGAATAGCTACCTACGACCCTAATAACTAAAAACCTAGCCGTATAAAATTACCTAGCAACCTAGTTATCCTAAGACCCTTACCCATACCATACAAACCATACCAAACGTGAGTTACGTTGGTTATACGTGCGGGAAGTCTGTTACAAGAAGACTTACGGTAGCAGACGGAATTTGGGAAGGAATAGGGGTTTGTGTACGTCGTGCAATGTACACAGGAAATGGTTTACTTACTGCTGATCCCACAGACTCACAGGATCGATGATGGCTAAAAGTGTCTTGGCCACAGTAAGAGGAAGTATAGGAGATAAATCACACTCGACCCCAGTTTGATGACTAGTTTATTCCAGTAATTAATTAATTATATACTAATTTTATGGTCCATACACATTGATACTTATTTAGATGTGTGTTTGTATGTATCGAGCCGATGAGGCAAAGATCTCAGTAGGTCATTTCTTAGCGCTGACGGTGCGACGCTGTTATTGCTTGTTCACGATTGAACAAGCAGCTTTCGATAAGTAGATTCTATCGAAAGCTGCTTAGTATTTCAACATAATCCAGTGAATTTTGTTTTTAGTAGGTTAGATTTATTTTGATAGAAAACATTGTTGAAATATCACGAAAATGATTCACCTAGCTCGCTGTTTTTACAGTTCTGTGCTTCACGTATCCAGTGGATTCCTGCGGCCTTCACAAGGTCATCGGTCCATCTTGTGGATCATCACGTACATATTTTCAAACGGATGGACCTGACGGGATCAACTACGGTTACATATCTAACGATGTTTACTCTCTATGACCGCCTTAAGGTTCTATTTTACGTCAATTCTGTAACATTATTTTGACAATAGAAAAGTCTATTATCATACTTTTCTCGTTAATAAGTTCCAAAAGTAAGAAAAGTTGGTTCTTTATAAGTGCTAACATGTCTCGCCTGTGTGTCTGGCATTTTGAGATACTTACGAACTTATGAAAACTTGCTTTCCTTCGAATGGAATATTTCTAGACCTTCGTTCAGGTATTAACTTGAGCAAAATTTGAATATTTTTTTATGTTATTGGTTACTAGCTGCGCTCCGCGGTTTTACCCGCATAAATCTCGATCCCGTGGGAATATCGGGATAAAAAGCATCTTATGTCCTAACCCAGGTCAAGGTCTACCCATGTATAAAATTTCATCCAAAACCGTTCAGCCGTTTTAGCGTGAAATTGTAACAAACAAACTCACTTTAACATATTTATTGGGGCGCATAAGCATGCTGTACACTGGATTGTAAGTGAACCCTACTCTGACAGATGCGTTGTTATTCCAAAGATATAGTAAATAGTTTTTGACGTGACAACGTCTTATAAATTGGTTTGCCGGGTGACACTTCAAGAAACTGCGTTACGCTCCGCTCACGTTATGCGCTCACAATGAGAGCGAGTGAGAGGCACGCGTGCATGGTTAGCCCGCCTAAGCGCGAGAGAGACAGACATAAAAAGTGAAAGGCACGCGTCCCTTCCACTCGAGCACAGTTAGCCCGCCTAAGAGCGAGAGAGACAGAGCGAGAGAGAGAGAGAGTGAGAGAGATAGGCATACACACCGGTTCATGTGTATAAATAAATGTTTTAAATTGTTACTATTATTTCATCCTTCTTCCTACTATACGAATGAATATTCACATTAAAATTATTTTACCACTCAAAGTCGTTGTCACGTAACACTTTCGCCCGTATACCGACTTTACAGGCAACCAATTTTTTGACTAAATTAACGACACCCATACCTACCACAACACTGCTTGGTAGAAGTATGTAGGGTGGACCGAATTATTCCAGACGAAAACACTACTAAAAAAACGGCAAAGTGCGTGTTGGACTACGCATTGTAGCGGTTACACCGCCACATACAAACTACGCATCATAGACATGACATCACACAAATCTTGCATCGCGCAATTACGAGTTTACTGAGCGATCGACATACATACAAGATTTCAACTTCAAACCGTTGGGCAGTTACCCGCCAGACACAACACCCGTCTGGTCGGAGGATCCTCCCTTTTCTATGGTGGATGAGTGAACTTTACACCCTGTTCCTCATACTCCTAAATTGGTGACTCCGACGTGATGAACGTTAACGCAGCCTTCGTACAAATACTTCGGTGTGACGTCATCATCATCATCATCATCACTCCCGCAAGCTTTCGTGAGGTGAGTCACACAGTCAGCACCTACGGTTCTATGTTCTATGTTATGGGATTTGGTTTCCGCACTTAGTCCGTCAGGTGGACCATTGTGCGTGGGCCATGGCGGCCGTTTGGTAGTTATTCCAACCAGCCCACCTCCCTCCAGAAGTTAATCAAAACTCCTGGTTTGTTCAGAACATCTGTGAAAGATCTGGGTGACCCGAGGGTTTCTGTTCTCATCTGGGTGACGCCTGTGCATTCGAAGAGCACGTGCGCGACGGTTTCCTCAGCCTCCATGCATGCCCTGCACAGAGGGCTGTCCGTTATGCCTATTGTGTGGAAGTGTTTGTTTAGCGAGCAGTGTCCCGTGATGGTTCCCGTCACCAGGCGCAGGCCGTTCCTGTCCAGGCGTAATAAGCGCCTGGTTAGCCTGCTATCCAGGGATGGCATAGCTTCCTTGGACTGCCTGCAGCCCGGTGTCGAGGTCCACCAGTACTCCGCTTGTGTGAGGGTGAACTCCTGTAGCCACCTGCGTATTTGGTTGAAAGGTATTGGTACGATAGGTTCGGGTCCACAGACTGCCGTGCCAGAACCTCTTCTAGCAAGTTCATCAGCTGCGTCGTTACCTAGTGAACCGCTGTGTCCTTTTATCCATTGTAGCGTCACCGTGTTGCGACTAGATACCGTTAATTGTTCTAGTGCATTGTGACATTCTAGTATTAACTTTGAGGTAATATATTTTTTCTTCAAGGATTGGAGAACTGAGGCGCTGTCAGAGAGTATACGTATGTGAGTGTCCGTAACTCTCCTGGCTTCAATGGCGTGGACCGCTTGTATGATGCCCACACCTACGGTTTCTACGGGTATCCTGACCACCAGCATGCAGCAAACGCGCATTCCTGGTCATCACCCCGACTCACTGGGGAATCACTGCAATCACCACAGACAGTTCCGACTCACCGTGAATTATGTGGCACCCGGTTCCGACTCACTGGAACCACAGCTGGCACTGTGAAACTCCGTAGTTGGGATGAATTTATCCCAAATACAAACTTAACATTGCTTTTGAAATACATGTTCTCCTATACATTGCAACTGCAAATATAAGTTTGTATATTATTTATAGGTTCTTATAGGTTTTTCTGTGATCTATGAATGAAGAACCATTCTCGATATTTTTTTTTAATTTTAGGCTCAGTAGTTTCGGAGATAAGAGCCCCGGGGAATGGAATGGTCAATTTTCATCTATTTTCTTAAATATCTTATAGGTATTTATTTCTCTAGGGTACCACTCCGTTATTATTCTGGTCCATTTCTCTTTCTTTTCTCTCAGCATATGTCCTGTCCAACGCGTAGTCAAACACGTGTCCAAGAAGTAGAGGAAGACAGCCAAAGCGATGGGAAGACGATTTGAAGCATATAGCTGGACCAGAATGGTTACGTACAGCAAAAGACAGAAACAAATGGAAATCCTTAGAGCAGGCCTTTGCCGAAAGACAAACTGTTAAGAGGAGAGGTAACCCGAATGCCAAGAATATGTTTTAGTTTAAGTTATTTTTTTTAGTTTTAAATAGTAATGTTTAGTTAAATAAGTTAAAACTCTAACAGCAATAAAGGCTTATTTTATTTTATTTTATTTATTTTATATATTTATTTTAGAATTATATTTATAAAAAATTAAACATCAAATGAATGACACAACAAGCCCTTACATTTGATACGTCACACGATACAGTTAGAAAAACTTTTTTTTAATTTTCTTATTAATGTCCCACAAAAGTGACACCCATATTCAAAATTCATTCTACGTTACATGTCCATGTTTGAGTCACAGAAATACATATGTGTACCAAATTTCAACTTAATCGGTCCATCAGATTCGGAGAAAATTGGCTGTGACAAACGGAAAAAAATTAAAATTCAAGAAAATTTGGACGTCCTCGTTGGTATGAACTATCACAATTTGGACAGGACAACGTCTGTCGGGCCAGTTACTGTAATATAACAGATGTGTTAAAAATCGGTCAAGTGTAAAACTTTTTCACATTTTCAGTATATCGAACGAAGCGAAATTCCAAAGTAAACGGTAAGCCTGTAACCATTAAAACCGGATTAAATTGGGTTTATGCTGTTATGAACATGAATTCATATTCGTTTGAACGTACTTCAATCATATATAATTTGATGATGATCTTTAATCAATAATGATCAGAATCGATTAAACACTCAAGGGGTATCGTATTACCCAGTAACTGGGTTTTGGAGGTCAGATAGGCTTTTGTTCCATGTAAAAACCAGCCATGCATAAATATGAATATGAAAATACTGGAATTCCACTGCATCTGGTTAGACTGGAAGCCGACCCCAACAAAAAATTAGGCTAAGCTGATGATGAGGATTATAATTTTTAACTGACTTCAAAAAAGGAGGAGGTTTATGTTTGTAGCGTATGGTTGTTATTTTTTTTTCCGCCGATTTCTTCGTCATTATTGTAGACCAATTTTGAAAATTCTTTTTTTGTTTGAAAGGGTATGCTCTCGAGGTGATCCCATATTTTTTTTTTAACTTTGCTTGGATAGTTTTTGAGTTAGCTTTAATAATACGTATTTTTTTCCCACTTAGTATGTGGATGATATGATAAGTTCCTGTCACTGGTAGTAGGTAGTGGTATTCAAATTTATGTGGGGTAGGCACCACAACTAAAAAGTGAAAAATATTTTTTTTTTTTTTTGTAAAAAGTTTTTTTATTATTTACGGTTATTTTAAAAAATATCAGCTGTTCCATACATTTTGACACACAGAAGATTTATTTTTTAAATAACCGTCTAATAATTTCGACGCAAGGGGATTCAGAATCATGTGTTGAATCCATGGTAATAGTTTTCGCGTCGATGTCCCTTCCACCCTATATTCTATGCTCATACTGAGGTACAAAGGTTGTATAGCTCGGGCTAATGTAGGTACGTTCTGCAACACACATTACGCTCACACAAAAAAAAACTCCTAACGCGAGTCGCACTGCAGAAACCTTTCCAAACATCAAATTTCCATCTCACAACATACCGTTAACGCCAGCAACCATTACACACAATAAAAACCCCATGATTACCCAACTGACAGAAACTCAGCCGCTATACGTCACCCCCTATCAATCTTTCAACATCTTTCTTTCCTGACCTATTTTCTTTACATGCCCGATAAAATGCGGGCCCAAAACCATCAATGAAAGAATGCATAAATCACTTAACAAACAATATTCATAGGAAAAAAGCCACTCGGACGTTCTTATGCCAGAACTATTCGAAATGTATTCATACATATATTCATGAATTGTCTCGATTGGTACTATTGTCATCCACAAATACAATATTTTGAATACGATCGTAACATTCTCTATAACCTTGTGTTAAGGTTGATTTTTTATCAATGTAGTGGGAAAAGTAAAGTTGTCAATCGTGAACAACTTACAGACCCATTTGAAGTTAAACTAAATTGTAGCGCGAAGGTTTAGAGGGCAGAATTGTGTTTGGCAGCTGTATGATGTAAGTTTGTATTATAAAAACGAAGTAACAAGTACTTTTCAGTGGATTTTGGGTGCTGATCCTCAACTTTGATAGCAAATGCGACCTCATCTAACGACAAAATATGCTTGCTTGTTTTTATTGTGTGATATTTATTTATTTTTTCGGATGAAATGTATCCTAAGAAAGGTTGGTGCGGTTTAAGTTATAAGATTGGTGTAGGTAGTTAATTTGTTTTTTTAAAGGTCTTTTATACACCGCCGCTGCGTATTTCCAATCTATACAAGGCTAGAAATCAGCCATAGGAAACTGCTCGCGTATACATTGTAATGCTATTTTTATTAAATCTGTGATTACAATGTATACACAAATTTTGCGTATTGCTTGTATATAGTTTGTAACGTGGGCGCGCGCGTTCTGGTTCCAAACTATACTACATCAATTACGCCTGACAAGAGTTTTAAAGATTATAGTCTATAAAAAAAAGAACAAAAGTGTTAACTGGGTGAAATCTAACCCATTTCACCCAGTTAACACTTTTGTTCTTTTTTTTATTCTAAACACGATTAGTCCATATACGTACTGGCACTGTATATTATGGAGTGAGGTAGTTAATTTGGTCACTACGAAGTATACGCGAGTATTTGCGTACTACTCTTGTATAGATTGGAAGACCTTAGTAAAAAAGTGATTTCTAATCTATACGCGATTAGTTTCACACCGTTGCGTTCTGGCCTTGTATAGAATGAAAAGACGCACCGCAGCTAGAAAATGGCTGTACTTTACAAACGGATTGGTGACATAATTTTCCCATTCGGTGGTGTAATCACAAAAATTAAGAAAAATTGGCTTTTTATAATCTGAATCAACAGTATTAGTAGAACTACAATACACTATAACTGACACAATTTCTTTGAGATGAGTAATTTTTCTAAATCCTACAAATATCCAACAACCTACAAATATTATAAATGTGAGTTTGTGAGGATGGATGGATGTTTGTTACTCTTTCACGCAAAAACGGCTGAACGGATTCAAATGAAATTTTGCACACAGATAGGTCATAACTTGAATTAACACATAAGACAAATTTATCCCGATATTCCTACAGGATTGAAACTTATGCGGATGAAACCGCGGGGTGCTGTAAGTTACAATTATAACTCATAATCTTTTGGATTACCTACTGATAACTATTTCAAACCTGCAAAAACTTGAACTCGTTTCAAATAATGTTTTTTTTCTAGTATAATAAAACGCTTCGTCACTTCTTAATCTTATAACTTATCCCCTGGATGAAAACGTAACAGCACATAACTGTCTTTATCGAATATTATAAGTACAGAGAATTTCAGAACAATGAACAGAATACAAAACAATAGATTTCTTTTTGTACCAATGAATCGAACAATAGCAAAACCTCTTTCATAATTCGACATCCATTGCGCAGTTATTAGGAAAATAACTGAATCTGAACTGTGAAAGTCAGTATATAAGACGCAATATATTTGAACCCTTTGTAATTTTTGTTTTTAAGATGTCTTGGGTATCATACCACGTATGTACGTGATCAAAATTTTTGTTAGCATTTCTACATCTCAATTTTGTCTGACTTCTAGGTAGGTATTTTGGCGTTGACTAATTAATTCACTGTATATATATTTTTTTTCTTTTGTTTAGATTGCATTGTCATTTCTAGGGGATCAGTTTGAATAAATTAATTATAGCGAAGTAAAGGAAAATCTTTACGTTCGGAAATATAGCCTACATAGCTACATAACTTATAGCTACACACATGCCTACACCTACATGAACCCGTTTCTATTCTATCTTTCTTACATAGGTAGAACAAAAATAACCTTATAAATAGCGACCACTCTGCGCTCAGTGTGGCAACACGGCCTGTTCGGGTTCGGTAGTTTTCTAAAAATTAAACCTAGCTAGATCAATTTATCGCCCCCGAAACTTCCTGCATACTAAATTTCATGAAAATTGTTAGAGCCGTTTCCGAGATTCAGATACCTAATATATATACATATAAACAAGAATTGCTCGTTTAAGGGTATTAATTAGATTTAAGCGGAAAGGTTACTAAATATAACTACATCTATTGTATCTTATAAAAAGCCTTTGTAGAATATTCATAACTAGCTGCGTCCCGCAGTTTCACCCGCATAAGTCCCATAAGAATATCGGAATAAAAAGTATTTTTTGTCCTAACCTAAATCATAGTCTACCCATGTGCCAAATTTAATCCAAATCCGTATAGCCGTTTTAGCGTGAGAGCGTAACAAACAAACAAACAAAACAAATTCACTTTCGCATTTAGAATATTAGTTAAGGATTAAGTTTATATTATATTCCCATAGCAATAGTTTAGTTCGTAATCTTAAAGATCTCAAAGGGCAGATTACAAGGTTCAAAAGAAGAATTCTTCGAAAACCAGCTGTTCTTTTGCCGGAATATATCCATGAAGACTGATTCAATAAATTATATTTTATCCCAGACATCCTTTTTCTTTGTATCTTCTTGAGTAAGCTGGCTGAAATATAATCCCTATGGTAACTAAACCACAAAGTAAATAGGCACTATGATGGAAGTAGAAGAATAATAAGTAGTAGCTTAGCTTGACTCTGTGTGAAGGTCGTGGGTACGAACCCGGGCAGGCATTTTCATCATCAGCATCGGCATAGTAAAATTCCCTATGGTGCAGATCAAAATGTAAAAAAAAACTATTACGAAATGGCTACTTGAATTGGATTATGCAGTAACTGAAAATACACTAAATATATTAAAATAATTTCGACTATAATTCACCTACTCAAATTAATCTTTGATCGCGTTTCACCTTGTTAACCACACACAGACACACACACTCTCGGGAAAGTAGGTGCTCACGCCCAGTGCCGTTCATGGGTGCTGAGCACGAGGACTTATATTGCACTCACGGACACACAACACTCTCCAAAGACACACATAGCACATCTCCTTTTGTTTTGTATATTAATTTCCCTTCCTCTCAGTACAAGTGCAATTTAATATTGTAATTTTAAGGGTGTGAGCCCGGAGATCTGTCACACAGGTCCGGAACCCAGTATAGACTCCAACTCTCACAAAGGTTTGAATCTGCCTGTAACCTAAATACCATGTACCAAATTTGTACCTTTTGAGAGAAATAAATTACTATTACTACTATTGGCAACCTTGTTCCACACTGGCGAGTACAGGCCTCCTCCCATTTGGGCCTTCCCTGGTCTGTACGAGTCTCATAGAGGATTTTCCTGTGATCATCTGTAGGTCGTCCACCCACCTGACCATTGGTCTGCCAACGCGCCTTCTACCGTTTCTTTACTTTATGTAATTAAAATCATCACCACTGCTCTCAAAACGGTGAAGGAAAATATCGAGAGAAAACACCTAAAATTCTAAGACATGCATTGTGACATCCACCAACCCGCTTGGGCCCGCGTGGTAGACTATGGCCCACTTCCTCTCACAGAGAGGAGGCCTGTGTCCCAGCAGTGGAAACGTATGTATGTATGATGTATGTTGAGTGTAAATAGTGGTTTCTGATATGGCTGACTGTTTTGTTTGGACTTGGATCTACCTTTTTCCAGATTTTTCTAAACCAATTTTCTGTACATATATATATTTTGCAGTGCACGCTGCGAACGTGTTTTTTGATACCGTTCTTCCTTTTTATTATATGAGGAAGCTATTGAAAAAACCAAAAAAAAATAATTGTTGAATGCCAGCTAAGTTATAAAACAAAATTGAAATAAATAATTTTTACAAAAAAAAAAAATACACTAAAAATGTGAAAAATTACTTTAATGTCGTAATCGGTGTATTTGGTTCTGTATTTTCGTTATTTGCCACCGCTTTTTTAGTATTTTTTTAATTTTCAATTTTTTGTTGATTGCAAGGTTTTGAGATGATTTCCCTTTTACACCACACCCGTAGCTCGTATCAATGAGCCAGGCCGTCACATTTATACGAATTAGTCCATATCTTGAAAACGACTGAACCGATTTTGATGAAACTTACACTGTTCCCTAAGTTAAAGAAAATGTAAACCAATAAAAATAATTTTCACGATTCGATTAATAGTTTCGGAGAAATGTATGGACAAACATACATACATACAAACACATATAAACACCTGTATATTTGTTTGTAAGTCCTAATAGATTATCATTATGTGAATATATTGCAGTTCGAATAATATTAAATACATACGTATCGAATTGACAACCTCCTTTTGTTTTTGAAGTTGGTTATAAAACCTATCAAAAAGCACTGTGGCAGGAAAACAAAAGTTACCAGAATGTGTTAAAAATACCAACTTAATTATCTGAACGCCATACAATTGAGAATCTCAGTCATTTGTGAACACGGTACTTAATAACGTAGTCATGTGCTAATATGGGGTGTATGTATACAACTTTTTTTGACCACCATTTTTATTTGGCGCCAAATTTTACGGTTCTTTGATATCCACTTTAACGATTGCTTATAAAGATAGTCGATTGATGCGCGAATACTCAATCACGCAGACAGAGGGCGCCTTCCGACTTTCCGAATTTGAGTGACAGATGAATACGACGATCGCGTATTCGCGCGACTATCGCCTATTTAAACACTCCTGGACATCTGAATCGAGTCACCCTGCGTAATTTTCTTGAAAGGTCTCTACTTTTTAAATAATGGTAGTACAAAGAAGAAACAAAAGTGGTGTTGAAGCCAGTCACCAGTCACTCACAATCATTTCCGTTTGTCATTGTTCCAAATTTGAAATCGGAATACTAAAAAAAAACGGTTTAATTCCATTAAGTCGTCTTTTCGCGTTTCTTAGGGGCACGTCTCCAGTTCTCAATGGTAAATTCTTTGAACGGCAGAACAACTTGCATGAAGTTGTGTACTTACGTTTCTCTGAGTAGGCCCAGACTGAAGAAGTGCCACAGCTTGCACGGCTTCTTCAGGTGCTATATCCATAATTTGAACGTCAGAATGAATAAATAAATAAATAAAAACAATTTGGTTTTTTATTTATCCAAAACAAAACGAAATTACTATTGACATATAGATGCTCTAATCAAAGCTAGTTGCTTCTTTCATTAAGAGCGACCGAACTCCGATTTTTTCAAATTCGTGAATTAAAATCTGGATCAATGCTAATACCGAAATTATGGCCATTATGTCAGCTTCAGAACTACATAAACACTTTTTCTCTAATATATCATTATTTTGACGTTTTCAGCCTGTACTTGCACGGTGGCTCGATTTTTCATCATAAAACACTTGTTATGTTATATAAACCTACTCCTTTAAATGTCGCCGATACCCAAGGCTCTTTATTTGAATCCAAAATGCTCCCAAACTCCATGCGATACCGAACTACAAAATAAACATCATTCAATCTTCATTCAAAGTTTATTCCAAGTCGGAAGTTGTGTTCTTGAGCCGCTGAAATAACACATAACATATCTTTATGTATATACTATCCCATCAAAAACATAAATGTGAAAATGGGAGCCAAGTTCAATAAATATGGTTGTTGACTTCGCCGACAAAAGAATTGAGATCTAAATGGGTGCCAAGTTCTGTAGATAATCCTGAAATTTATTTATAAGAACATGCAACTTTCTAAAATAAAATTAAAACACAAATTCTTGTTTTTTCTGCTATAACAATGTTTGCTATTTAAAAATATAACTTCTTAAATTTGAACAGTCGAATTATTTACACAAAGCACTTAGGATAAATTGAAGCTCAAGATTTGACTTGGCTAGTTTTTACCAGCAAGCTGAAATTTTAGAGGAGGAAGATATTTTGACCTTACAGTTACAATAAGACACAGTATCTTGCGCATAATATAAATATGCCTAGGCAGACAGTCAAAGCTGTAAACAGTTATAATAAGAAACAGTAACTTGCGCATAACATAAAGAACAAAGATATCATCATTTTATTTTATTTATTGGACTCACCAACAATTGAGTATACCGATACAAAGATATGAGATACATCCAATAAACTTATAGACTAGAGTACCAATTTCTTACAGGTCACATCATGAATGACTTATTTGATGTTGAGTGCCTACTTAAAATTAAATAATAATAATTAAATATGACTAGGTAGACAGTCAAAGCTGTAAAGTCGATGAAAAAAATAGCATCCAACTGTTAGCCGCTTAATGCACGCACACTAGAAAAGTAAAATTACAGCACAATGACGTGGCGCGAGTGTAAGACGTAGCTGTAACGCACACCGGCATAAAAAAGTTACCCTGTTTGTTTTAGTTCTTTTGCACCACGACACTGTAGACAAATATAAAATCAAATATAAAGTTGTAAGATAACTTGTATGTAAAAACTAGCCAAGTCAAATCTTGAGCTTCAATTTATCCTAAGTGCTTTGTGTAAATAATTCGACTGTTCAAATTTAAGAAGTTATATTTTTAAATAGCAAACATTGTTATAGCAGAAAAAACAAGAATTTGTGTTTTAATTTTATTTTAGAAAGTTGCATGTTCTTATAAATAAATTTCAGGATTATCTACAGAACTTGGCACCCATTTAGATCTCAATTCTTTTGTCGGCGAAGTCAACAACCATATTTATTGAACTTGGCTCCCATTTTCACATTTATGTTTTTGATGGGATATCATTACTTTTTGTAAAGAAATTATTATCATTTGTCAATCAAACGTGATCTATAAAATTCTTTTTGCAAATATGCGTAGCAATATTGTGTAAGAATGTAGGTATTTCTTTCGTAACAATTGTTACAATTGTCCGCAATGATGTCAGGTCGCTGAGCCGGCGCGGTAAGTATTATTATTTAAAAAAACTTGTGCAGTCGGGGAGCCCCGTCAGGAACAAAGTTCCTTAACTATTTACTATATTAAACGACAATAGTCCCTAAAACAATAGTCATACGATCTATCAATTCAAAAACGTCTCAAGCACAGTACCAACCTACAAACTACCTTGATCATACCAACCTGAGGTTTGTAACAACGTTTTTCGAGATCAGAGAATGAATGAAATGAATTCACTACCGCCTAACATTAAGGACCAAGATTTTGACACGTGACACATCAGTTGACTCGACGGGGTGTTTTGAATTCAGTCATGAAATTCTGGAATTTACATCAACTTTTAGCATTCGAATCAAAAATGTATAGTTAGCTGTCAAATTATAAGACGCTGGAGATCAGCGCCATCTGAAGTGAGCAAGTGGCAGTTTTTAACACTATTTGAAAATTTTTCGTCATGACTGTCATTTTCGGGAGATAGTGCTGATATCGAATTAGATGGAAATTCTGGATTTTAAGATGGCGGCTATTCCAAATAATAATAATATTGTAGATCAATTCTCATAGACATCAATTGCATGCCGATTGTAAACTTGATAATCAAAATCCGTAAAAAAAACGGACCTCTTAATTTCGTCAAGTTCGTCTGTCCGTGTGTCCGGATGTCATACAGCCATTTTAAATAAAGAAAATTAAAAAAAAAGGTGTATTTTTAGCACCGTTAAACAATGGTGTAGTGAAATTACGATAAACATAATAGTGGGGGTGGCATTCTCCATACCTACATATAACCGAGAAATGAAAAAAATCTATGCATATAAAGCGTGTATTGTTGGATCTCATAATTAAAATGTTAAAGAATGTTTCTAAGTGACTTTGCTTTTGACGTCAATAGTTTTTGAGATACAGTTTATTTTCGGTTACAACCGCAGAATTAACTTTGTTTTTTATAGTTTTTTCGAGAAACACAAACTTATTTTTGCAGTCGATAAAATTGATACTATGCAATGTTTATGCGTAAATATTCATCCCAATTACGGAACCCTTCACTGTGCGTAGTCCAACATACACTTGGGCAGTTTTTTAAATTTCATTTTGAAACTACCTCAAAAAAAAAGCAATTTCTATTACTTGAGTAAGATTATCCTATTAAAAACAAATACTACCAAACTCATACAACTAACAAAAAATATAGACGTCATTTAAAAGTGTTTGCGGAATACCTACCTAATTTATACAATTAATTTAACATCATTCCCGAACAAAATTTTCTTGCCTACCTAAAAAATGTATACTAGGCATTCTGTAGCAAACTATCAAAAATAAAATCCTACCAAAGTCATACAACTAACAAAAAATATAGACGTCATTTAAGTGTTTGCGGAATACCTACCTAATTTATAGAATTAATTTAACATCATTCCCGAACAAAATTTTCTTGCCTACCTAAAAAATGTATACTAGGCATTCTGTAGCAAACTATCAAAAATAAAATCCTACCAAAGTCATACAACTAACAAAAAATATAGACGTCATTTAAAAGTGTTTGCGGAATACCTACCTAATTTATAGAATTAATTTAACATCATTCCCGAACAAAATTTTCTTGCCTACCTAAAAAATGTATACTAGGCATTCTGTAGCAAACTATCAAAAATAAAATCCACATTAAATAATTGTCCAAGAAATTAAAAATAATTTTGAACAATGTTCCGAATTTAAATTCAAATGTAAAAACAATTCGGCGCGAAATTCAATAAATGAGGTAAGTATCTATCCACGTCCAGTCTGTTGACTCGTTTTATATTGAATGTCCTAAAAACGATTAAAATTACACTAGAAGAGTATAAATAATTATTTTAAACAATGCTTATTGTATTTAATGCTTAAAACAATTTTATTTAAATTTTCAAGTATAGATTTCAGACATTCGACATATTCCTAAATTAATCGAGACAATCAAAATTGAAAAAAAAAAAAAACGTTTGGCATAATCGTTTTCGCACATCATTACAATAAAAAAAAAACAATGATCGGCGATTTTTAACACAAATTGAGTAGTAGTAATGAATATTACGTGTTATTGAACGTGTGTTCGTATAATAAGTTAAGATCCGGGCATTTTCTAGTTGCTTATAATATTTTTAATCATATTTGTCACATTTTAAATCATATCTACATGTGTATGAGTGTTAATTGTGAAAATTAAAATGTAAACACGCACGATTGGCGCGAAACTTCGACTTTTGATAATAAAAAACTTCATTACCACTACTTATTTAACTTGAACAATGGATGAATTTGTCAAATAATTAAATGTTGTAATAGTCACTGTCCTTGTGGTGGAGTTTGGATGTTCGAAATCCCCAATTTTTATGTTTTTTAGCCTCGACCTCGACTGTCATCAAAATGGCGATTGTTGCATTTACAGACTTGCAATTTTATAAAGGTAAATTAATAATCTTGCGCGCTAAATATGAAACATTTAATGGCATAAACATTATTTTAGCCAACTCTCTTAATTAAAGATGAATAATCTTATTGGTAGCAGCATTTTCAGCGCTTCTATAGGAAGGTTTACTCTAACAAATAACACAACAATAAATACTAAAAACATTTTATTTCTCATAGAATTTAAAACGGCTTCAGCTTCATTCTCATAACTTAGTCATGGTATGAAAGCAGCGTAGGTACAGTAGGTGGTAGGTGTACGCTTTCCCACGAAACAGTAATAAGCAATGATGATCTCTTAAACGATTTGTCCTATTTTGCTCACTTATCAATAATTATGTACACCAAGTCCTGCTGCTCACACGTCACGATTTGATTCTGGCCCTAACCAGATTATTGTTTTGACCTAAGGGTAAATCTCTTAAACTCTAGGGTGGCTCTGTTTTTATCATCACTTGCTTGTCTATAAACATCTCTGGTAGCAGCCTCTCTCAATAAGCATGACAAACTTTATCCAAATGTATGACCTAGAAAGTAAGAAAGTACTTCTTATTGTTGTTTATTTACTTTTGTTTAGTAATTATATCACTCATAATAATTCTGCCATTTTAAAAACACTAACCTGATGACTTCTGTGACTTGCAATTGACATGCCACTTGCAAAACATAATATGCTTAGATTTCCATGAGCAAGTAATACTTGGGATAGAGTTGTAGATAATATAATCAATAATTTCAAGTCTTGCAATAACACATGTCATCGTCATACCTGAAAAAGGTAAAAAAATTCAGTGTATTTACTTATGTAATATAATTACATCATACTATAGAAATTTACAGCTGACGACGCGCGACGTACCCCTGACTGAACATAGGCCTTCTACTAATAGGCTGCTAAAATCAATGAGGTTATACAATACGCTAAAATAGTGAAAGGTGAACGGGTGTTTACAACAAATATTTAAAGAACTTATTAAACTTACCCAGGGCCATGGAAAGATAAGCAATAGTTCGTCTGGCTTCAATTTAAATTAACAGTATTAAATCGTAACGTAATTTTAACTATAAAGTAAATACGGAAAAATAAATTCAAATCAACTTAAACAAACAGCCAACAATGCCATTGATCTGACAGATATTTTTTTGACAGTTTGACATTATGCATGGTGTCAATGTTACCAGGTTTAATTATTTTGGTAATCGATTGACGAAATCGATTGGCTGATTAGCAGTGATCGGAGTAGGTAGATTGATTTTACGTAGGTACTCGCATCATGAATAGTCATAGAAATCATAACATGGATAAGCCTTTTTTCCGGGATTTCATTTTGGTACTTACGGGATTTAATCAAATATTGTTAAAGTAAGGATTTTTAAACTACTACATTAGAAATTTATAGAATGCGATAGATAAACATTTAAAATATATTAAATTATTATACTGTTTACAGTATACCTATCCTTTTCTTGGAGTCCGATCACCTATATACTATTAAAAAGACAGCAAAAGGGTTAAACATTTCTTATTCATATTGATGTATTCTTTATTTTACACATCACAACATTTGAAATTCCTTCAAAAAATCTTAATAATTTCAAAATCCCGGAATCCCGGAGGCATATCCATACTAATATATACGTGCCAGTTCATTGACACCAAATCAATCTACCTACTCCGATCACTGGTGATTAGTTTATAAAATAACATTACTGTCTCGAAACACTTTTAAGTTTTTGAGTATATTCAGACCAGATAATATTTTAATTATTGTAAAATCATAATTTTACAGTATTTGAGTATAATTAGAAACATAGAACAATAGAGCATTTGAAACATACTCGTGTAGTGGATACTCCACGTACTCCATGTGGGTTAGAATCGATTTTTCAATCGATTACAAATTATTTGATTGGAATAGTCTGTCATTTGGCAACATTCAGGTTAGGATTGAATGGCGGATGTACAAAATTACAATTAGTCAACCAAATAAATATTAATTAGGTTCTCTAATGCTAGCAGAAAGAAATAAAAAAAAAAAAACGACTTAACTTGAAAAAAATACGACATAATTTTTGTTAAATAAGCTTTGACACAGTACCATACCGTGGGCCTGCTTTCGAGAAATCTCCTTTCAACTTTATAGGTCATCCGGAAGTGGATTAAAGGTTTTTGATGACCATGGCTATGTGGTTGATAAAAATGCCGATTTTTAGACGTTAATATCTCAATAACCGTTTGAGCTTTATTTATGAAATTTGGAGTTCTAGTTAATCTAAGGGGTTTTAATAAATAAACCAAATTTCATGTGCTAATGTTACATAGATTTTGAGTTATTAAGGGGTCAAAAGTGGCTCCAAATGGTTCGTGTAATATAACACACTGCAGCCGTGTCTTGCCTGGAACTTGGCTCGACACGCTATCGCGTGTCTAGATCTTAGTTTGGCGAAGCAACGTTGACGTTTCGTTTTCAATAAACTAATGTCACATAATATCACTCTTGTTTTTCTCGAAGGGTTAGGCACAGGTATACCAATAATACAGCCACATTTCGCCAGTTATGTTTAAATCCCAAGTAATAGGGGGCGAAGGATTTACAAACAGTATTTTATGGAAGAGAAATATTTTGGGAAACTGTCTTATAGTAAAACTACCATAGGTTACTAAGAAGTAGTAGTTTTTATTTTTTAACCTCGGCATAGTTATTATGTAATTCAAGCAGTCAATCATACTCGTTCTAACTTGCAAAATATCGTTGTGTAATAATGTCTCATAATCCTAAAGATATAAAGCCGTACCTCGGACAAACCGGCACCAAAACACTACATTATGGCCATTGCACCATTTCTAGGCATCGATGACTAATTAACACTTAAAGTTAATTTTCCTACTAATGCCCGTTTTTACTGACACTAGACAAGATCTAAATGATAGTCTAAATAAAAGCGCGCATAACTATTGTAACTTCGACTCCAGAATCGCTTATTTTCATACAAATAAAGTTCATGCCTTAATTTAATGTACAGTAAGCGCTCAAAAGTGCATGAGCACGCTAAGAGTCGTATTGCTGTGAACACGCGGTATAGCTCGTACATTTGTATGTGTAAGCAACACGATACACACACCACAGATAACGCAGTTACACGAAACAACAATATATTTCCGTCGCTTTAAACATGCTAGCACACACGCACTATGCGCGTGAACTTGACCAGTTAATGGCATTGCTAAAATTCGATAGTAACTTAACAAGCGCAGATAGCAGAAAGCGTTAAGCGTTGGTATGGAATTCAAACTGCCTCAGGTTCTAATCTCGTGAATCACAGTGCGGTTTTTTGCAAATATTATTATTTTTGTTTTCGATAATAATATTTTTTAAATATTGCTGCTTTTTTATGTTGTTATTGCAATAAAGGTTTTAGAATAAAAAATGCGTGATATATGATAACAAAATTAAAAAAAATATGTTTATTCGTTACATTTATTTTACATAAGTTAATAAACTGCTACAATTATTTATCATTACTTCAGCTGAATAAGTTGTGAAATAGATGTCAAGAAACTTAGAAGCAGTTTGTATTATTTAGACATATTTAAATTATGAAATATTTTAAATTTTAATGGATTTTTTCACCATAAATATTAAGCTTTGATCATGGTCGAAGTAATTAAGTAATAAATAAGAATATTAGACTACTTAAAATGTAAAAAACTACTTACAGAATAGGTAATTTTAAGGTTAAATATGGGCAGTTTGTTTATATTTTATTTGTATTAATTATTTTACATTTTATTTGACTTTAGTAAATATTGGTTGTTATTGAGGTTAAAGCTTAAGTATTCATTTTCTTTACGAAAAGAAGATTGAAACTAAACCTCAAATTTTTATCCTAAAATAATACTATTACTAAAATAATATTAAACAATTTCGGTATATCTGCAAGAAATACGACAAACACCCTATTGAAACGTGCTTAAAAAATTCGTTACCATAAATTCATGCAATAACGAATCTGTTGTTTATTAAGTTGGTACGGTCAATATTTTAAGGTCAAAAACGGTTTTCTAGCTGGTCTTCAGTGATGCAAGCCTTCAGAGTGCACGGCGAACGGTTCATAATGACGTGTTTTTAATAATTCAGCAAAATGTCTCGTTGGTATGAAACCATTTGTTTCATTCACCATTTGACGTCGCTGCTACTCGATAATAAGCCCCTTCCTCATATCTCTTAACCCTCACAGTATTTCTCTAGAACAAAGAAAAACATTGTTTTTATTACACATAATAAATACCTTATTATTTATTATTCACTAATCGAATTAAACCTCACAATGAATTTAAAACTTTAAAGGCATCTTCTGTCTCAACAATACCTCTGTTCTATCAACAATACCCTTGATTAAGATTTATGTTTGGTAAAATATGAAATATATTAATGATAACACTCACACTTAGTCCGGTTTCATTAGATATTCACTTCACTTTTACGCAGCGCAATAATATTCTCTGATCTGATCTGATCTCTTCAATATATTTTATGCCTGCTTTTTGATAATAATAACCACAACACTGCGCTAAATACTCGTCACCAATATTATCCACGAACCAAAAAAGTTCTATTAATTAAATACTCGTAACAAACTGCATCTACCCCACAGAAATCGAAATAATTTACTTAGTTTTTTGTGGTCTACCTGCTAAACTTTAATATTTATGTGAACAAGACGAATGAAACTAAAAACGAATGATGATTATTGAACTAGTCATTGGTTGCAGACAAAGTGAGTGTGTGTGTGTAATGTGCGTGTCTACAGTATTGTAACAACTTATAGAAGAAGGTCGTAAGTCAAACCGAAGCGTCAGTCTATTGCTTTGTGAGATTGCTCATGGACTTTTGGTCGGTACTGTACCTACCTAGCATTTTCCGTGCTTTAGTTTTTAATCGCCAATTGTGTCGCGAATTCAAACGAACCTTAGATTAATTACAGCCCACTTCAGCCGTCCACGTACGTATTTCAGGCTCTAGCAAAAAACAAACAACTGTGCAATATTGTAACATAATTCGTCTTTATTTGTCACTGACCAAGTGATCTATGGCTAGCGTTGAGAACGTTATTAAGTTAATGCAAAGAGGTTCAAGTTACTGGATGTGGTCTTTTTATACGTCCTTCCGTGTACTACACAATATTCGTTAGAAGATGAAAAAGCCAGCAAGTTGGTAGCAACGCTAGCTGCCTTAGACCGACATCTATAAAAGTTAATTATTCTTGCCTCTAACTTTGACATGTTCCCGTCTCTGTCTTGCACTTTGAATTGACAGCTCTGCGACAGTGACAGGAATAACGCTTAGCTATGTGTACGTCTTAAATCATAATATACATAAAGATATCGGTGTCAGACTTGGTAGGGTCAAAAACCCACTTGCATTGGACGTGGGAATGAGCCATCATCATCGTCATCCTTTCAGCCGAAAGACGTCCACTGCTGGACATAGGCTTCTCACAAGCATCGTCACTTCGACTGGTTCTGTGCTTTTCGCATCCTGCGAATCTACCTTGTGGGAGGCCTCCCTACGATACGGCTTCCGGTACGCCGTCGCCACTCCAAAACCTTTCAGCCGTATCGGCCATATGTTCTACAAGCAATGTGCCCTGCTCATTGCCACTTAAGCTTGGCAATTCCTCGGGCTATGTCGGTTACCTTGATTCTCCTACGGCCCTCTTAATTTCTGATTCGATCACGGAGGGAAACTCCAAGTATAGCCCTCTTCATTGCCCTTTGGGTGACTTTCAGCCTTCTAATGTGGCCCATTGTGAGTGACCATGTTTCAATGCCATAGTTCATCACTGGCACTCGCACTGGTCGAAGACTTTCATCTTAAGAACTGTGGTATGTAAGACGAAAATGTATACGTAGCTTCCCGATTCGATGATTGACCTTTTGTCGAGGATGAACCTACTTACCTGGACAGTCTATCCTAGGTAAACATAATCGTCCACAACTTCGAGTGTCGAGTCTCCGGGGGAATGAGCCAATGCAAATGGTGCCTAATTATGCCATGATATAATGGTGCTATGACTTAACTGGTCACAAAATGAAATCTTCGAAGAAGTTTGTAAACGCAACATGTCTGCTAACTTATTGTAAGTACCCACTCACCTATCATTACAGTTCTAATGCATAAAAATAAATATCGATATGCACAGCTGTACTAAGCATCAAAAGATTTTTTCTTGCCATAATAAAAAAAATCTGATTAAATGCAAAGAAGAAGCTAGCACACCTTCCTTTTGGCACGATAATGTCCAAAACCGCAAACTCTTCATAAAACAATTGACACTAAACCGAATATAGCAATTAAATACCACGTCAGACATAAAGGTAGAAACTAACTAGTGTAATTAACTCACCACAAATCACGTTACATAACTTTACTCTGACTATATTTACTTTGCTTTGGCAAAGGACTCAGTTTGCATCGAAATTTTACTAAATAGCTACTTGTTTATTGCAGCGTTAATTACTATGGTCTCTTCTTACTTTGGTGGTATTGGAGACACAAATTGCTAGCGTAGTTCCTCTAACTTCATTCTTCTTCACAATATTGAACAGGAAATGTTTCATGCACGTAATACAAATAGGTATATAATTTGCTGCTTAAAAATAATAGCCGATTTATTGTTCAAATTTTACTCTGAACGTATTATTCATTAAATAATTATTTCAATAATTATATTTTTAGTTTCTTCTAATTATTAGTAGTTTTATTGTAGTACCTAACTTAAAATATTTAGATACTATGATGCAACATTACTACACACACCCTATTTCAATCACTCTGTAATTATAAAGTACTTAAAGTTTAATATTATTTCAAACATATATATTATATCAATCATATCTATACTTCGAGCATTTGGTTGGAATATTTCGACTAAAGCTGTAATTTCTGGACCAACGCACCGCTGCAGACTAAAACACCAAATCGGACTAAACTCTTAGTTCCAGGCATTATTACTATAATAAAATTATTCCAACACGATTGGAACGTTCAAACACATTTTCAGTCACACATTTTGATTGAATTTGTTATGCATACGGATTTAATATTGATAAACCGATTTTTCAAGCAAATTCACCGCTTAGATTTCGGATTTAAACTTGTCAGTGGTTTTTTTTCCTACAAACTTTAATCGCCCAATGCACCTACTTTTAGGTTTTATTTTAGTTCGTTCGTACGTGCGTTTTAGGTCGTTAATCTAATGGTCGCAAGCGCTACTGCTGGTCCTGGGTTCGATTCTCGAGTTGGGCAAACTGTTATTCAGTTTTTCTAACTGGATTTTCTCAGTTGCTACCCGGATTTTGAATTTGTGCCCGATTAATGGCAATAGGCCCCTATTACATGGGACTTAAACATAACTCGCGAAATGTGTGTGTACTACAGGTACACCTCTGCCTGACCTTTCGGGGAACACAGGCGTGATGATATGTTTAATTTAAAAAAAAAAAACGAAAACTGTTAAAAAAAAATCATTAGGCTGTGTATCTGTGTACCCACACTTCACCTCAGCCCAATGTCTCTTCCTGTAACTGAAATCTTTGTAAATACAAACAAATTTGCAAGTATGGTGAGGCTTCCCACAAGGCACTTTTGCAGGCTATGTTTGTACCTATAAGTTTACATGAAAACAGCCTTTTTTGCATTTAGACTGCCTTGTTGGTCGGTACTGCTGAGCATGAGGTCTTGGGGTTTGATTCCAGAGTGTAATTGGGTTAGATTATCAGGAATTTCTCTGAAGCAGCCCTGAGCCTGGATTTGGACCCGATTAATGGCTCGCCCCCTATTATGTAGGTACTTAAGAAACTGGTAAAATGTGGGTGTAGGTCACGTCTGCCAAACCCTTTGAATAAAACAAGCATGATATTATGTTGAGTACTGAACTTTTATAATTGGATTGAGCAGAAATTATAATTCAACTCTGTCCCTAATAATTTATTTATTTTATTTAAATATAAGAGGTTTTAAACTGTGACCAATAATTAGTAATTGCCACAGTCACTATTGCGATTACAACGAAAGCATTTATTAAAATATTTTAGCAGTTGAATATTGAAACAGTCTACCGAGAAGACACATAATATTCAGGAATTTTTCATTATACACGATGACACTACTAAGTATTTTCCATTAAGTACCTATATTTACACGACTGCCCAAAAAGGAGTTTAATGTTTTCAGAGTACGTGTATCTATGTATGTGAGTTTCTTTGTGGCACCATAACTTTTAAATGCCTTGACAGATTTGGATGTATGGGGTGTCGTTAGAAAAAACAAATTGGCGGCAATATGGCTCTTTATTCAAATGTGTAAATAAAATAATTTCTTCATTTATTATAATATGGGTATCTACTTGAAGGCCTTGATGAGCACATTCCAAAAAAAACTATAAAGTTTATTGGCATACATTTTACATAAGTAACCCTACTTATGTAAAATGTATGCCAATAAATTACATAGTTTTGGAATGTGCTCAGTACATGCAAAACAAACATTTCATCCCCACGCCATCCGCCCCTTGCCTCGCCTCGCCGTTAGAGTATAAAACCACCTTTAGTGCTTGAATATAAAGCCACCTAGCATGACAGGTTTTAAAATAAAAATAAAATTTGACACTAAAATGTATGTATTTATATTAATCATATTTTGAAAAGAGTAACCGTGGAGTTTCTTGCCGGCTCTTCTCCATAGAAAGCAACTAATTGGAACCGTGCACCTAGCTTCTGACGTTTCACTAGTGCCCTTGTAGGTTTATGTGAAATAAAATATTTTGAATTTGAATTTATGAAAAATTTAAAAAATAACAACTGCCCTGCCAAAAAACGAACTAAAAATTTATAAACAAAATGTATTAGTTAATCTGTATTTACAAAACGAAAGGTCACTCATTTACTCGCTGACTAAACAGATAAATAAAATTGTCGTTGCAGTCGGGGGACCTCTTATATTAAAAAAGTGTTCCACACATCGACACAACGGTCCCCCGACTTAGGTACTTTCCATTCAATAAACTTACCTACAGCAGCTGATACGCAACAAAACCACTGTATGTTTGACGAGCTATATGCAATAGATACCACTGACTAGTGATGTTCAAATCCGCTAGAAACTATAGACGTGTTATAGACTATGAAATATATTTTTCTAGCGCGTTATTTTATACGCTATCATTATAACACGTTGTTACAAAACTCGTCCGCAGTCTCAACGCAGAGACGTTATCATTTTATTTGCCAACAAGCTAGATGGACTTAATGTTGCGCGGTGAATGTTATCTCACAACGCGCTGTACACGAAAAAAATATAATATTTTTCTTATGAAGTGTTAGAAATCAATGAACATTTAGATGAAAAGTGTAAAAATTTTGATGGTCTAACTAAATCTGACTATTTACAATAGCTATATAGCAATGGGAAAAAAAAACGTGTTGAATAAAATTGGTTGTCATGAACTTTAAATTCACACCAACACCTCGGACTTCAGGTGCAAAAACATTACTGTTTCTTTTTTTTCTTTTGCTTATATCTCAAAAACGGTGTGTCCAATCGCAAAAACAATGAAAATTTCGACCCCCTTTAAAAAACACTTAAACCCCTTACACTCTACATGTAGGTAATATTTTTTCTCATTTTCCATATAAAAAGTGAAAAATTCCATATAAAACACGTCGAGGCCGCCCCCCCTGCGCACCTCCGGCTCTCTCTGGTATCACGTGTGGAGTCGCGATTGTCAAATTCGATTTACTTGTTTAAAAATTATTTTTAAATTTAGAGAATTTATTTTGCAGAATAACAGACGACGCGGGTCGACTGCCATACTATAAAACTTTATTGCTATCCTGTTCTGGCTCAGCTGTGCACGTTTAGACTTTTAGACGTTTAGTTTGTTGAAGTAATATATTTCTAGCGCGAAGTCATAGTCGATCTAGCAAACGCTAGATGCTTTGTACACATATCGTGTTATGTTTTGGCGCTATACGTTTTATTAACCACCACTACCACTGACCGAAAGCTCTGATACGATGACGGTAAACCCGCTCAAATGCACAGTCCTAAAATCCCGAGCCAATCGGACGAGCTGCGGTCGGTAACTCAGTTACCTAGCTAAGGGCATCGCCACCGATTTTAGTTAGGATCCATGAGTGCTTTGAACTTTTCAAAAGAGTAATAGGTTGGCTGTTATGATGGCAGTATTAGTAAGTTACGTATATGATCATCATCTGCTTAGCCTTTTCCCAACTATGTTGGGGTCAGCTTCCAATCTAACCGGATACAGCCGAATATCAGTATTTTACATGGAGCGACTACCTATCTGACCTTTACAACCCAGTAACTGGGAAATACGATACCCCTCGGTAAGACTGGTATTCGGGGTTCTGACGACCCGTAACGACTGTCAAAGATCCACGAATGACAGCCGGGACCAACGGCTTAGCGTGCTTTTTGAGGCACGGAGGAGTTTTGATATGTAAAGATGGTACCCATCCACGGACCAACCCCGGCAAGCGTCGGTTAACCTGGTGAATCGACCCGTGCTTCTGTTGCATTGCAGAGTATTAGTAAGTTGCGTATATGATAATTGTGCAAAACACAATTCAACAATATTCATTGTGTTAACATTGTCGAGCAAACGATTTTTCCAAACATTTCGTCACCAACACCGCAAAGGGGCGAACCTCAAATAAGAAAATTTTACAGGAGAGCCAAAAAACGTTTTTTTTTTCTCCCGATGACGCTCTTATTTTGATGATATTTAAGAAAATATATAGATATAATTTGGAACAAAAAAAAAAACCCTACAACTGATTTTAAGATACGCCGTCAATCTTTTTTCGTTTCTCTTAGTCTTAGAGCTTCGCCCTTTTGTGACGACATAGAGCTCGACAAATGGAGCATTTTTGTATACTAAACTAATTTTTGACCGTTTGTATGAGGTTCGCCCCTTTGCAGTGTTGGCGACGAATTATGAAGCAATGAATTAAGAGTTATATTCTATGAATTTCCTTCAAACCCTCTGGATTGTAAGTGTGTTATGCAATTGTGGTACTACTTTTTGCATTTTGTTACTAGCTGCACCCCGCGGTTTCACCCGCATAAGTTGCGATCCCGTGGGAATATCGGGATAAAAAGTATTCTATGTCCTAACCCAGGTCATTGTCTACACATGTGCTCAATTTCATCTAAATCCGTTCAGTAGTTTTAGCGTGAAAGCATAACAAAAAAACAAACAAACTCACTTTCGCATTCATAATATTAGTTAGGATTAGCAGATACTAAAAGCTTGCCAATCCACGTGAAAAATATGCTTGACATTGAACGACACCTAACAGATAGCCAAGATTATTTTTTTGAACGAACGACCACAGTATGTTACAATTTCTATTTTAGGACTCTACTGACAACAACGGCAACTCCTGAAAGCCAGAATCAAGAGTAGCGACCACCAGGAAAGCAAGGCAATGAAGCTCAATCAATCTCGCAGAAACGAAATTGGAACCAACGAAGGAGTAAGAAAAACTACCCACTCATTCACTCACGACTTTCTACTTCATGATGCAATTATATCAAACTGAGCATAACAAAGTCGCCTCTTCCAAGAAAAACAAAGCCTGTAGCTTGAACCATACACGGATTACGCAGATTAACCGTCTCACAAACAAGAAATAAAAACCGTAAAACCGTAAACTCACTTACCTTATAAAGTTCTGCAATGAGTATAAATTGCAAACGCTTTTTCCTTCCCAGCAATTCCCTAGTGGTTGAATAGACGTCCAATATACTTCGTGGTGCCTTGAGCTATTTATAGCAATAGTAGTATCGGTTGAAAGTTGTGCTAGTGACAAGTCGGTGGCTTATTGCGCGGCTTATAGGATTTATGGCTCGGTTACAAATAGATTAGACCAACAGGTGTGGTTAAAAGTTGTAGTGAGTAGTTCGGTTTCTTATTGAGCTAAAAGAGGTTCGACACTTAACACGTCATACTCAGGGTTGTCAGTTTTGGTATCAACTGTTTTGAATGGCTGTGCACGTGTGCAACGCCATAATTTTTATATTAATATTCTCTGACAGAAGAAGCGCGGAAACGATTTGATAAGACGTTGTTTTGTAGGTTTTAAATTTCCTAGTACTTATTTTCAATTAAGCTTGTGGCTAAGTAATAACAGCCGCACGGGTCAATCGATCAGGTTAAGCTACGCTTGCCACCGTTGGTCCGTGGACCAACTTTACATACCAACACCCCTCCGTTCCTCGGAAAGCACGTAAAGCCTTTGGTCTCGGTCGTCATTTGTGGATCTTTGACAGTCGTTACGGGTCGTCATAAGCTTGAAAGTCTGACAACCAGTCTTACCAAGGGGTATCGTGTTACCCAGGAACTGACTTGTGGAGGTCAGATAGGCAGTCGCTCCATGTAAAATACTGGTATTCAGCTGTATCCGGTAAGATTCGAAGCCTACTCCAATATAGTTGGGAAAAAGCTAGGCAGATTGAATCTCTGACAGAAGAAGTGAGGAAACGATTTGATAAGAAATTGCATTTTAGGTTGACTGAAGCAATTGGCAAATGGCCCACACGATTTTAAGTGGTATCTACATAACATAACATCACGCCTTGTTTCCCCGAAGGGTTGGGCAGAGGTGTCCCTGTAGCAGGTACACCCACATTTCACCAGTTGTGTTGAAGTCCCATGTAATAGGAGGCGAGCCTATTGCCATCAACCGGGCACAAATCCAGACTCCGAGCTGCTACTGAGAAATTTCAGATGGAAAAACCCAATAACACTTTGCCCGACCCGGGAATCGAACCCAAGACCTCATGCTCAGCAGTAGCGCTTGCGACCACTTGACCAACGAAGCGGTATCTATTTTATTATTTTGAAATGGTATCTATTTTCAATTAAAAACAAACACTTATCGATTACATACACCTAGGTAATGGTTTAATTATAATATTGCATTGTGTCTATCAACTATGACAAGAAAACTAAAAACTTGTTATGCCTCTTAGTTCTTCAAAGCCAAACAGAAATACAGTAGTTCTCCTTAATAACAGAAACAAGAATGATGTAGTTTTCCTTTCGAACACTTTTACTACAAGCTCTCAACAGAATTGAAAAATTCCAAGAGTTTATTATTTAGATGGAAAACTGGCCATTCAAGTACATTACTGAACAACATTTTATGTAGGTACTATCTGTTTAGTGTTTTTCTCAACTATACTACAGCAATTACGTCGGAAACGCACACAGTGCACTGCAAACAGTGTGCTTCAGTGAGGAGTCATTAGTTGCGGCGTTCAGCGAGCAAGGTGCGGTCCCATGCGGTCTTGTGCGGTCTCGTGCGGTAACTTTTCTGAACATTTCACGTTGAAAACTGTTTTATTTGAGTGCGGATGCGGACGGACTGAGTGCTACCTGATGGGGGAATACGGACGAACGATACATGGATGTAACATTGCTGTTTAAAAACAAGAAACTATGATACATTTCCTGATCTGCATGAGAATAAACACAGGCTAACGGTGGAACCGTAAGCACATGAAGTTTTAAGAGAATATTTTGGCGTTGCAGGTGTCTTAAGACAGTGGTAGACAGCCGGCCGGTTGTGCAACTTTTGTCATGCAAAAATTATACGAAGTAGTGTTTAAAATCAGTAGAAATGATTAAAGTCATTCAATTTTGAGTATCTAAAAAACGTCGCGATTAACGTGACCTCCTGTTGGTGGTATCAATTGCGTTTGTGGAATTTATATACTAGAGACCAGTAGTGCTCAACTCATATGATTAAAGTACATTAATTCCATTGACACAAAAAGAAGAAGAAGAATGAAAATCAGGCTGTTTTACTTGCAGCCCGATTCCCGGCCACCATAGGCGCAAACTTGCGGACGGTGAGCAATGGGTAGCTCGCCGTCCAATGAGGACCAAGCCCGGGTCGACGGCGCGTTGCGTTCCACGCGCGCCTCAAAGAGATGTCAGCACAACTGACGGGGTCCAGTAGGGCCGATGCCTGCCGGGATCGCGGGAAAGTCCGAAAGGAATACCGTGGCCCCTTGCAACATACAGACAACTGAAGGAACATGGGTGGGTTTTAGTCAGTAAGAGTCTGATACGCCCTCCCGCTCCGCCCAGAGCGGGAGAAGTTATTTGATAATTTCAAACCCAAAAAAAGGCTATTTTACTTTCCAAAACATATGCATTATACTCCCAAAAGGTCTTTAAGGAACATAACGACAGTTTCAGAATCATTAAAGCTCCAAGACTGAAAAATATGTAATTTTTTTTAACTAACATAACATCACGCCTGTAATCCCCGAAGGGTTAGGCAGAGGTGTATTTATAGTTCACCCATATTTCGCCAATTATGTTTAAGTCCCATGTAATAGGGAGCGAGCCTATTGCCATCAACCGGGCACAAGTCCAGACTCCAGGCTGCTACTGAGAAATGTCTAATGAATAAACCCAATAATACTTGCCTGGGAATCGTACCCAAGACCTACCTTTTCTCTCAAAATTAAAAATATCACCATAAATTCGGTCCTCGGTATAAACCCAGCGCATTAGAATGTTATGTAGACTAGACGCCATATTGGTGGCGCGTCCACCAGACCTCAAAATGTTTTATGCATCAGCCTAGCGCTTTAAAGCGGATTGCAAGCCGTTATTTTATGTCTTCAAGCGATTTTTGCGCTTGTTTTACTTGATTATGTTATATTGGAAATGTGTTCCTAAGATAAACACGTATGGTATGCTTGGTTTCTTCTGTCGTGTCTTCGAGCAAAATGAGAATAGTTTATGTCACGTTAAAAATGTGGGCTGGGTTGTGTTATAATGTGCAATGTCGATTATTAAAAACTTTACGTCTGTGAATTATTATGTTTACATAACGAAATTGGTAAAACAATCAACTTAATGGAAAACGAATGACAGTGAAGGCATCAAAGAGAAAAAAAAAGGCAGGTTTTTTATGAAATAGAAACGTTTCTACACCGGTCACTGGTATCTCTGTGATGTTCATGAAAAAACTGTGGCAAAATGGTGTCGTGGTAAAGTTTTTATTTTGCTATTTTGTACCTACATATACTTTGCTGACTTATTTTATGTTAATATGTATGTATGCCATTTTTTTTCTTTTTTTTATGGATCCTGTGGTCTGCCATAAAGATTATTATTTATAAGTGAAGCGACTGTATTTCTATTTTCTCTTTTATGTGCATGTGTACAATACGACACAACTTAGATGTAGCATCGGCAAAATTCGTAAAACCGATCACCATCTGAACTGAGTGCGCCTTCACCAATCTTTCTTACTGCTTTAGGTGAAAATAATCTTTACGCAAACGCAATAACTTGTGAAGTCATATACCCAAATACATTCATCAAATTGAAATGAATGAATGCAAATTTTCAAATTTATGCTACATCTAAGTTGTGTCGTACTGTACCCATATAGAAACTGTATCTTTAATTATTGTAATTAGTTTGACGGTGCAACTTTGATTGTTGTTCCAACTTATAACATGCCACAGGCAACCGCTTAAATTAGGCTCTATGTAACCTGTAACGTAAAGATTAACATAATACATCAGACCGGTCACGTCTTTATGAGCTTCCTCAATAGAACCTCACCATCTTTTGGGGATAATGCCATAATTGATGATAATGGTACCCGGATTATAAGCGTCGCACGATACCTTAGGAGATACTGATAATTACCTACCTTATTTCAAATTGCAGAGTTTCTTGAGAAAAGGCTCGATTGGGGAAATAAGTATTTTAAAATATAACCATTTTCAAAGCCCAGTAGCATTGTTACAGCAGCTACTTTCATAAATTTAGATTAACAGTTATACATAGAATTTTAGGAAATAATAAGACAAGCCACGTGATCGATGGAATTAAAAAAAAAACAGTGACACTCCAGAAGTGCCGACAGAAGTGAAAACTTGAATAATTTTATTACAGGAAATACTTTTAATGAGGTGTCGGTAACGGTAACGGTAACAGTGTCGCGAGTTCAATAATTTTTTCTCATCTCAGAAATGCACCTAAAGAAGTTTTCACTTCAAAAATTACGAACTTTCATCCCCTATTTCACCCCTTTAGGGGATGAATTATCAAAAATACTTCCTTATTCCTTCGTTAAATAAGGAACACTTTAGCAAAATTTCATGTTTAGAAAGAAAGAAAGAAAAATTGTTTACTCTGCACAAAATAAACGCACATTACACAAAAAAATACATAAATCATAAAATATAATATCCTACATTCACCAAAAGCCAAAAGCCACGTATTCAGGTTCGAAAAGTGATAAAAGTTCAAAAAATTTTGTCTATTGCTACTACATATCAAATTTTGTCTATTCTACATCTAGTGGTATAAGTTGTTAATGTCATCTACATTAATAATAAGTTCACGCAAAACTTAAGACTCTAATCAATGACGGTACCTTGCCAATTCATCTATGAAAATATTATGTATGTAAGGAAAAATCTGCATCTTTTTAAGAAAATAAGTGATAGACATAATTTTAATACTAGAAATAAAGATAAAATAGATCAACCATTTTTCAGATTATCCAAAGTACAAACATCTTTTATGGGGTACTGTGTTAAATGTTACAACAAAATACCTTGTGATATATTACAGTTAACTGAAAGAAAATTTAAAACGCATATTAAAAGTACTCTTTGTAAACAAGCATATTACAAATTAGAGGATTATATCCTAGATAAGAATGCTTGGAAGCATGCTGGTCTAGCTCCATAGGACAATTTTGAGTCTAGACAAAATCAAACTGGTTGTTAATTTAATTGTTTAATTAAATATTATAAGTTTTTTTTTTTTACATTCTGTGATTACTTGAACTCACACACTGACTAATTAGTATCACTTGTAATTTTTTTAGGAATATCGTGTAGGTACCTACTTTTACAATGCTTGTAAATATGTGAACACCATGTATCCATTACATAATAATTTTTTCTGTCATTGCTTCATTTTTAATTATTTTTACCTATTGTGATATTATGGTAATCTTATTCCAGGTGCATCGTCTTCACATATAATTATATAATTAATGTATACAAAATATTGTAAAACATTTTAAAAGAGTTACGGTGGAGTTTCTTTCCCATTCTTCTCCATACGAAAACTACCTTTTGGAAGGGGCGACTAGAATCAATTAAATTTTTTGTTTTTGACGTTCAAAAGTGCCTTTTTGTGCCTAATTGAAATAAATTATTTGACTTTGACTTTGACAATAAAATGTTACCAAGTGTGAGTAAGTATCTATTTAATGAGTTTGACTTACGTCATGCCTTTGTTATTTTCTATAACATTGTTAAGAAAATAAAACGTCCAATATTACGACATTTTATTTTACAAAGTACGCGTAGCAAATCGATTGCTGGCTACGACAGCGTAGCTGACGTCAGCTACGGCGTAGCTCCTTTGTCGACAGTTTGTAGGACAACTTTCCTTATAAAATATTTATAATTAATAAAGTATGCTTATTTCTTTACATAATTAAGTACTTAAGTTACTAAGCTTTACATTATTGATGGATATGTCACCGTAAAATTGTGAGAACCGTTAGTTTATAATCAGCCGGAATTATTTCCGTTAGATTATAAACTGTTAAAAATTGTGAACTGGGTGAAATGGGTTAGGTTAGATTAGAACTGTGACCAACCGCGCGCGAGCCGAGCGAGCTACTTCCAAGTTGCTCGCAGCCAGGCAGGCTATTTAATATTAGCGCAAGGTGCGTTATGTCGCAAGCAAGTTTGATACCAGTTCACAATTTGTCGGTTTCCCATGGAAAGATTATAAACTAGCGAAAAATAATGCGTTAAATTGTAAATGGTTCGTTGCAGTTCACAATTTTTCGACAGTTTATAATTTAACGGAAATAATACCGATAGATTATAAATTATCGAAGTTCAGAACGGTGACAAATACATACGACGTAGCAAATAGATTGCTTGCTACGACAGCGAAGTACGCGTAGCGATGGCATCAGCTACGCCGTAGCACTTTGAGCATGACATAATCTTCCTTATAGAAAAAAATATCATCACATAACATACGTTAAATAAAATCACGCCTGTATTCCCGAAGGGTTGTACCCATAAATGTTTATGTCCCATGTAATACATATTTTGTTACTGAATAATAAACTCCGGGTTGCTACAGACTGAAAACCGGATAACACTGCCCATTAAAGACATAAACACTGAATTATCTACTTACCTTTCTTTCCGAACTATATTGGGGTTGGCTTCCAGTCTAACCGGATGCAGCTGAATACCAGTATTTTACATGGAGCGACTGCATATCTGACCTCCACAACCCAGTAACTAGGTAATACGATACCCCTTGGTAAGACTGGTTGTCAGACTTTCGGGCTTCTGACGACCCGTAACGACTGTCGAAGATCCACGAATGACAGCCGGGAGCAATGGCTTAACGTGCTTTCCGAGACACGGAGGAGTCTCGGAATGTAGAAATGGTCACCCATCCACGGACCAACTCTCGCAAGAGTAGCTTAACCTAATGGATCGACCCGTGCGGCTGTTAGTACTTAGCCACGAGCTCCTATTCTTACCTACCTTACCTTTCTTTTACTGATAGATAATAAAACTGAGCCCAATGTCAAACACCTGTACAAAACCTATTTAAAACTCAATCTAAAGTATTTTACACAAAAACAGAAAAAAAAGTTTGTCAGCTTAACTTGTCTTTAAAAGTAAGTTATAGGATTGTTAGTCGAAAACGGCTCTCTAGACTGTAAAAAAGATAAATTCTGTGTGAATTGTGTTTCATTGTCTTAAATTGCAATTGTTTTTAAGTTTATTTCGGGACTTAAGTATTGAAGAATGTTTGTGTTTTGATGTGGACTTAGGTATGTTGTTTTATGGATGGATGACTTGAGTATGTCCTATTTATAATACTTAAGGTGCATAATGTGGATGACTTTTCAAATAGTTGATAGGTCGAGGACCGTTTAATTTTTACCTACTGAAACGAGTTCTTTTTAACCGAGTTTAGACTTTTTTTTTTATGTATGTCCACCCCTCCGATTTCTCCGTCAGTTGTGAACAGATTTTGAAAATATTTTTTTTGTTTGAAAGGGTATGCTCTCAAGGTGATCCCATATAAATTATAAAAAATGTATTAACCTTTGCTTGGATAGTTTTTGAGTTAGCTTCAATAATACGAATTTTTTCCCACTTAGTATGTGGATGATATGTTAAGTTCCTGTCACTGTTATTTACATAGCAGGTATTCGAATTTGTGTGGGGTAGGTACCAAAACTAAAAAGTGAAAAATAAAACTTTTTACAAAAAAAAAACAACCGACTTCCAAAAAAACACTACAAAGTGAAAAATAACTTTAATTTCGGAAGTCGATGTCTTTGGTTTTGAAATATTTATTTTGCCACCGACTTCCAAAATTAAAGTTATTTTTCAAGAAGTCGGTTTTTTTTTTTTTTGTAAAAAGTTTTTTAAACTCTGTATTTATACAATATGTAAAAAAAAATGTCCTATCAGAAAGACGCTTTTAGGTAATGCAATAGCATTACCTAATAGTAATAAAAAATCTAAATAAAAAGTTATTACTTTTTAAAAATCAAATTTTTAATAGGTACCAAAATTACCCTAAATTTATTAAAAATGAGCAAATTTTCAACAGGGATCGTAAGTTATGACTTGTAGACACCCACTAAACGACAGCCGCCCGCGCCCCATGTAATAACCCGGTAAAATTCTCTTGAAAATGACCACATGGTGTTGTTAGGCATCGTACTCTCAGTACGATACCTAAAAACACCCTCACGGATCGGACAGGGTTATTTTTACATATTGTCATACTCATCTATTTATTACATAATTTTTGGCTCTTACCATTTTATTTATATTTTGATGTTAACGGTAAAGACAGAGGTTTTATATAGCTTTAACTGAAGATAATGAAATTTATTATCACGCTGACTTCCAAACAAAATGTTTTCTAGCATGGACTTGTAAAATTAAATTATTTTCAATACGAGATAGGAAGGAAAATTCACAACTTGAGGACTTAAGGATGCTGTTGCGGTTGCCGCGGCGTTGTAGTGCGTCTGGAATGTTTGCTGCAGCGCACACGGATGACTTTCACGCTATCATGCGTAAGGAAGCAGCTTCCTTACTACAACGCTTGCGAAACACTCGTAACAGTATCCTGAAAATGATTGCTAGCAGACCGGACTGTCCCATCCAAAGACACTGGGTAAAAATAGCATGAAGTTTGTACTAACTAATTAATTGTATTACTAACAACACTAACATAGCATGTAAGCACAATCTGTTACTAACCACTAACAACTTATGGACTAATTTCGGTCTGAAATAAAGATATTTTTTTATAATAGAACTGATACAAAACAAAACACTCCATATTTCCAAGTATATAAACCAGACGCATTAGAGTGAGCTTCAATAGTTCTTTGTGTTGCATTGCGTCGTTGCAGCGTCAACGCTGCGTCGTTTTACATATGTTTTTTTAGTGAGATGCCACATTATGCGTTGCGTCGTCGCACGCGACGTGTCAACGAATCGACAAACGAGAGACGAACCGTGGGGAAGGGTGATGCGCTGCGCTGTTGGGGCTCCGGTATGACGACGCCCAGTATTCCACTGCTAGAGGGGCAAATTAGACGTGCGTACGTGACATTTTTTATCTCAGCATGAGTGTGAAGGTTGTCGATATAGATTTTTCATCTGCTTGGTGCAATAAAGACCGATCTTATGGTCGCCCTCTTGCATTGATCCGTTGCGACGACGTAATGCAACGCGCTATCGAGGCCTCACTCTTAACGAAGAATTTTCTCACAAGATGCAAACGAAAACAAAGCATTCTTTGACACCTGTCACCCAAAATCTTGAAGCAGTCAAAGTCAAAAGACTAATCAACCAGCCTACTTGGATATGATTAAGTTTGTTCTTGAAACAAGATAGTTTAGATAATATTGAAAGTTTTTGGTATAAGATCAAAGAGTACTTAAATATATAAGTAACTGTTAAGACTACTTGAAGAAACGTTTCGTAAAAGTGGTATCTTGGTCGTTTAAGGCATAAATAGATGTTGAGTTTGCTTAAAGGTTTTTGTTTTGAAGTTTGTGTGAAGTATCTAAGAGCACAGTGTGGTTCACAGAGATGTTTCTTTAAGTTTTGTATGAGCAAGAAATTGTGAGATTTTTTTAAAATATAATAACAGTCCATTACTGTCCCACTGCAGAGCAGATGCCTCTTCTCATACAGAGAAGGCACGAGCATTGATCACCACGCTTGCTCAAGACGGGTTGGCGATTTCAGACTTATATTAACTATAGTTTATAGTCGGGGTTCTTTAGATAAAGAAAATTCCAACTATTGTGCGTGTACACTATGTATATTGGTATTTAAAAAACCAAAAACACCAAAACACCAAAATACCAAATATTTTAAAAAATTACCCAATCCAGATGTTTAAAAAGAAACTGACAGCCCTATTGCTTGATAAGTGTTACTATTCAATTAATGATTTTTTAAATGACCCTAATCTTTAGATTTAATTATTGACATTGTATATTTCTTTATTATTATTATTATGCTAGTTTTAAATTATATAATTTTTTGATTAATTTATTTTTTTGCTAATTTTAATTTGACTCTGATTTTCATTTGTTTTTTTTATTGTAATAAAATTTCCTTTTAATGTTTGCATGCCTTATTGGTAGATTGTACAGGGATCTCAACATTTTGTGAACACCTTCATTTATGTACCTACTCTCAAAGCGAATAAATGATTATGATTATGATTATGAAATAACTTAGAGTTGAAAACTAAATGGTCGGCTCGCGAGGCATGAGAGTACGGTCGCCGAGCGCGTGCGCGGTTGTTGAGCGTTACTAACCGACTGCCAGGCGGCGAGGGGCCACAGGTAACATGGATAGTGTTGTGCCGACCGTAACTGGTCAACGTAACTTGCCGGCACACGACGAACTCTATAAGTTCGGGGAGTCGACTCTAATAAAGGGTCGCGCTATAAATTCTGTTTTCCTTCACCCATGTCAATGATGTCCAAGATAAACTTAGAAAGTACATATGAATTGGGAAAAACACTTTGGTACTTGCACTGATTTTAACCCACAACCTTGAATAGGTTCAGCCCGGGCTGACTGCCCAGAGTGAACCGAACATACATTTATGTACCACCACTAGTGGAGGTTACTTCAAGGTATACTTTTTAACTTAAAATGACCTCACCTCACCATAGGTGTATAAAGAATTAGTCTTCACATTTCTATAAAATGCCAATAAACTAATGAACGTACCATAAACCTTTGCAACGTGTTTTATTTCGAGCTAGACAGCTTAAAGAGATCTTTACGGTTCAATTAAAATGTTAACCTTGAGACCTTTAGTGAACAATGCTTAGCCTTTGAGGTGACCTTGAGCCAGGGTCACTATGACAACAGTCCCATTATTTTTGAAGCTGAAATATATAATGAAAAGGAAAGTTTTATAAATAACTTGAAAGGGTAAGAGGAAGAAAATAAGTAGGTAGCTACTTCCAGTTAGTAATACTGACAAAAAAAAAACACTTGTTCCTTATCCATATATTTATTTAACTCGAAAAAAAGTATGGAAAAGCTGATTTAAGGGCTGGTCCCATGGATTTTTTTTTTCATAATGATGAAAACAATGTACCCTTTTCGGGTTTTAAATTATTTCAATTACACCATCTATAATTAAACTAAAACTCAATTTAAAATAACATCCCTTTTTATTATTTTGTAGACAATCACTATCACTACATAATATATAAAACAAAGTCCCCCCGCCGCGTCTGTCTATCTGTCTGAACGCGATAAACTCAAAAACTACCGAACGAATTTTCATACGTTTTTCACCAATGGACGGAATTATTCACGAGGAAGGCTTATGTGTATAATTCATTATATTTAAGTGTAAATTGGCTGATATATGACATATTGGATGATTGTTGAAGATGTCGGAAAAATTCATGCTGACTGGGAGTTTAGTAGCATGCGCCGTTTAACCAATAGAGTTTAAAAAAAAACAATGTGTTACGGAATTATTTTTCTTAAAAAAATCTATTAAACTGTATCAACGCTATATGTCTATCAGAATTTTTTCATTTCTCTTTGGACCAAATTCTGAAGTTCACGTAGACGAAGTCGCGGCAGACGCTAGTATATTAATAACTAGCTGTGCCGCGCGGTTTCACTCGTATAAGTATCGATCCCGTGAGAATTTCAGAATAAAAAGTGTTTTATATTCTAGTCCAGGTCACGGTCTACATATGAGCCAAATTTCATCCAAATCCGTTCAGCCATTTTAGCGTGAAAGCGTAACAAACAAACAAACTTATTTTCGTATTTATAATTTATTATTAGTTAGGATTAGGATTATTTTATTATAAAATTAACCTTATGTACGCAGCATTTGTAATACATCATCGAGAAGTTAAGTTTTACAATCTAACATAGTTGTAAGTAGTAATTTACTTGTACGTGTCGAATCTACAATACGGTTTCTAAGCTAACACATTAATAATCTTGCGGTTAAGTTTAAATAGGTAGGGGCACAATATTATTTTAATCAAAAGTTTTCCATTCATGTTCAGTTACATAACAGAATATGATATAAACAGAAGCTACACTCCAAATGGCACATGAAACGAAATTGATTTGATTTGATTTGAAAAGTCAATCATTAGAATCGATCTATCATCATCAGCCTATAACGTTCCCACTGCTGGGACACAGGCCTCCTCTCTGTGAGAGGGAGTGGGCCGTAATCCACCACGCGGGCCCAGTGCGGGTTGGTAGATGTCAATGTCACATGTCTTCGAATTTTCGGTTCTAGGACATGCCGGTTTCCTCACGATGTTTTCCTTCACCGTTTTGAGAGCAGTGGTGATGAAATAATTTACAAAAAGTAAAGCGCCTGTCTGGGTTCGAACCTACGACTTACAACTCGTAAGTCGCGATCGTTACCACTGGGCCACCACTGCTCCACTGGGCCACCACTGAATCGATCTATATTGAAGTCAAAATCGACAAAATCGAATCTATTCTAGTACCGTCACCTGGGTTCAGGACGATTGACAAACGTTTTTAAGCTATTGCATAGCTTTTATCGCGGGCTTTGAGCGCGGTGACCGAATCTAGAAATTCCGTAACGTAACGAAAATAAAACCTAACACCCCCCACTCCGCCTACCATGTAATGACGGTTCCCATGACAACGTGATGTTGTCATGGGAACGAAATTTTTGTTTTATGTCATCACGTCATCATCCCAAGTGTAGCGTTGCAAATAGGAAGTATGGAGGTTACAAATGCTATGCAATAGCTTTACCGCGGCAGTCCCCGAGTGCCACACGTTTTTTTTTAACGGATAATTGTGACGAATGATCAATCAAATAGCGGCTACTTGACGTTCGACAATGATTCGATGTTGAACTAATTGTCGCAAATAAATGCAAGAAACACTTTTGCTCAATAGTTGCGTTTTACACATCTGGGGGTCTAAAAAGGCTACGTTAAGCAATTCCTCTAAAAGCAATTCATTTTCTGAATTCCCAGCAATTCCCATAAAATTTAAGTTATTTTCCACTTTGTAGTGGTTTTTTGGAAGTCGGTTGTTTATGTTGCAATTTTTTTTTGCTTAAAATAATATTAACAAGTCTATATACTTCCAAGTTGATTGAGAGCGTCAGGGTCTGCACCAAGTGTAAAGGGCAACTGATAAAAATACGATAACTGACGAAACACGAAGTTTGCCGAGGGACATTGAGAAAATAGAAATACAGTACACTGGCTGCGGTACCCTTCAAAATAGATCGGAGCAACGCTGCTTGGTAACTTAAATATACAAGGTATTTTAGGGTTCCGTTGCCAAATGGCAAAAAACGGAACCCTTATAGATTCGTCATGTCTGTCTGTCTGTCCGTCCGTATGTCACAGCCACTTTTTTCCGAAACTATAAGAGTTATGCTGTTGAAACTTGGTAAGTAGATGTATTCTGTAAACCGCATTAAGATTTTCACACAAAAATAGAAAAAAACAAATAATTTTGGGTTTCCCATATCAGAACTGAAACTCAAAAAAAAAAAAATTCATCAAACCCATACGTGTGGGGTATCTATGGATAGGTCTTTAAAAATTAAATTAAGATTTCTAAACTGAATAGTTTGCGCGAGAGACACTTCCAAAGTGGTAAAATGTGCCCCCCCCCCCTGTAACTTCTTCTACATTACCATGTAAACTTCCACCGAAAATTGGTTTGAACGAGATCTACCAAGTAGTTTTTTTTTATAAATCGTAAACCGCAATTTACCTTTCATTCAATGTTACTTGCTGCTACGGAACCCTTCATGGGCGAGTCCGACTCGCACTTGGCCGCTTTTTTATTATCATTAAAAGGCACCGCCTAGCGAACACATTGCCCAGTTCAGGAAATACAAAAATGTTGAATACAATCTTTCTTATTACTTATTCGTACAACTATTTGGCTTTATAGGACACTTTAAAAGTGAGGATGGTTTTAAAAATGCCAATGTCATAAATTTTATAACGTACAAAAACATTGATTCATTTATTTTTATTCCGGACACAAGATATTCTACTAGAATAAGGACGAACATCAACAACCACTCCACGCGATCATTTGAATATAAGTGGCAGTAGAATATCGTCTGACAACCTCCTTTCTTTTTTTGGTTGGGAAATTATCAAATAACTTCTCCCGCTCTGGACGGAGCGAGAGGGCGTGTCAGACTCTTACTGACTAAAACCCACCCGTGTTCCTTCGGTTGCCCTGTTGCTGGGGGCCACGATTTCTCTATCGGTTTTCTTTGCACCGGCAGGCATTGGCCCTAGCGGACCCCGTCGATTCTGCTAACATCTCTTTGAGGCGTGCGTGGAACACAACATGCCGTCGACCCGGGCCTGGTCCTTATCGGATGACAAGCTATCCATTGCTCACGGTCCGCAAGCCCGCGCCTACGGTGGCCGGAAATCGGCTCTCAATTCCCGACGCCCAGGGCGTCTCCTCCTGCGGCGGTTAGGTGCGTGAGGGCGCGAAATTTGCCTTTCCCTCACGCGTTCCGCCTCCTCCTTCGCGAGCATTACCGCTTCGCAGAAGGAGGTGACGGCCTGCCATTTTCTCTCGCTCCGTACCATGACCTGAACCTGGGCCGGACGCGAGAGATCACCGCCCCCGATCGCCGCCATAAGGACACGGCGATGCTCCACCTAAGCCGGGCAGACCTACACCGTATGTATCGACACAATGGTGACACCCGGGCGTTAACCCCCGCCTTATCCTGAACAGGAACCTCCCGAAGTCTGACAACCTCATTGGGTTTGTTATCCTATAATAGTTTGAAGTGAAACTTCTGTGCATTATTTGGTAGCTGTACCCCTACATTATCTTAGGTATGTAAAGAGGTAGTTAGGGGCGGCAGTGTCGATTGCAAACTCTTTGATCTACGTTGATTAAGTTAAAATGACGGTTTCCAATATGGTGCCTTGCGAGCTTAGCTTGATTGAGAAATAATGAGTCAACGTTTTTTAATGATCACACGGTTTTTTCACTGTTTTGAAACGATTTCAAAAAGGATATATTCTGTATTTAATGCGTAATGTTTATTGATAGGGAAATCGTGACGCCCGGCAACATGGCATAGGAAGGAACACGGGTGGGTTTTAGTCAGTAAGAGTCTGACACGACCTCCCGCTCCACCCAGAGCGGGAGAAGTTATTTGATAATTTCCCACCCAAAAAAAATAAAAATAAAAAAAAGGCTTTTTTATAGATAGCTAATTCTACGCTTTCACGCTAAAACGGCTGAAAGGATTTAGATGAAATTGAGCACATGGCTAGACCATGACCTGGGTTAGGTCATAGGATACTTTTCATCCCAATATTTTCACGGGATCGAAACTTATGCGGGTGAAACCGCGGGGCGCAGCTAGCAACAAAATGCAAAAAGTAGTACCTCAATTGTTTACAATCCAGAGGGTTTGAAGGAAATTCATAGAATATAACTCTTAATTAATTGCTTCATAAATGTTTGAAAAAATCGTTTGCTTGACAATGTTAATAACGCAATGAATATTGTTGAATTATGTTTTGAACAATTTTCTTTTACGAAACTTAGTATTACTCTAGGAGCTCGTGGCTAAGTAATAACAGCCGCACGGGTCGATCCATCAGGTTTAGCTACGCTTGCCGGGGTTGGTCCGTGGTTGGGTGATACATACCGAGACTCCTCCGTGCCTCGGAAAGCACATTAAGCCGTTGGTCCCGGCTGTCATTCGTGGATCTTAAACAGTCGTTACGGGTCGTCAGAAGCCCGAAAGTCTAACAACCAGTCTCACCAAGGGGTATCGTATTACTCAGTTACTGGGTTGTGGAGGTCAGATAGGCAGTCGCTCCATGTAAAATACTGGCATTCAGCTGCATCTAGTTAGACTGGAAGCCGACCCCAACATAGTTGGGAAAAGGCTAAACAGGACAGAACAGCTATTTCTGTAGTGGTAACAATGTATAAAATTGTGCTAATTTCACGCAGCACGTTTAAAAAAAATGGTTTCAAAAGTGAAAAAAAAGAATTTGAAGAAGCGTCATCCAACATAAGATTGCATACAGTTCCAGATATTAAATGTTTACCTAACCTGTATTCTTTCACTTAATGTCATGAGCTTAAAAAGTGACCTTCGCATTTATTTATATTATTTTTAGGAAAACTTACAGCTAAACAGATACAGTAAGTAATAGTTTAAACAAAATATGACCAATTACAAGTTTCCACTTATATCACTATACTTAAATCATATGAACACAACAAAAAAATTGATAACAAGGCTATATTTAACAAAAACAGAAAAATAACTATTTACGCTCGAAAATTTTATCTAGTTAAGTTTAGCAACACTAGTATTGAAAATATCGATATTAGCTTCCTGTTAGGTTGCGATGCGAGGTTCGTGTTTTTATTTAGAAGCGAAAAATATGTGACCAACTTTCTGAAAAAAGAACATTTAACATTTATCACACCGCATCCTCAGTGCACTGAGGTTGACCACAGATGCTGCGTCCGCATTCAAACCGAATTTTGTAAACCACAAAAATTGTTTTTATCACATCTATTCAAAAAGAGCTAATTCGTTCTTCGTAAACAGGGACTAAAATAGCTTTTTAATCCCTAGGGATTAAAAGTGATTTGAATTTGGAATGTGGATATTGTTAGTAAAAGTTCCAATTACCAAAGAGATCAAACACGAATATTGTATGAACAAGTAACAGGCTGGCAAGAGAGAGAAAGTGTGAATTTGGTCAAAATGAAAATCCAAGATGGCGGCTTAGAAAATTTTCAATTTTTTTGTCTTTGGTGTCGTTTTCATAGTTTTCGAGGGTGCTAAAGCCGATAGTGAGGTCAAAATGTAAATCCAAGATGGCGGCTCTGAAGATTTTCAAATTTATCATCATGGGTATCGTTTTCACGGTTTTTAAGGGTGATAAAGCCGATGGTGAGGTCAAAATGAAAATCCAAGATGGCGGATGCAAAAATTTTAAAATTTTTCGTCTTGGGTATCGTTTTCATGGTTTTTAAGGGTGCTAAATCCGATGGTGAGGTCAAAATGAAAATCCAAGATGGCGGCGGCAAAAAATTTCAAATTTTTCGTCATGGGTATCGCTTTCATGGTTTTTAGGGGTGCTAAAGCCGATGGTGAGGTCAAAATAAAAATCCAAGATGGCGGATGCAAAAAAAATCAAATTTTTCGTCATGGGTATCGTTTTCATGGTTTTTAAGGGTGTTAAAGCCGATAGTGAGGTCAAAATGAAAATCCAAGATGGTGGCGGTGAAAAATTTAAAATTTTTCGTCATGGGTATCGTTTTCATGGTTTTTAAGGGTGCTAAAGCCGATGCTGAGGTCAAAATGAAAATCCAAGATGGCAGCTAAGAAAATTTTCAAGTTTTTCGTCATGGGTGTCGTTTTCATAGTTTTCGAGGGTGCTAAAACCGATAGTGAGGTCAAAATGTAAATCCAAGATGGCAGCTGCGAATAATTTAAAAAAATTCATCATGGGTATCGTTTTCATAGTTTTCGAAGGTGCTTAAGTCTATAGTGAGGTCACAATGTAAATCCACGATGGTGGCAGTGATTTTTTTTAAATATTACTTGCGAAGGAACTTTGTTCCTGACGGGGGTCGGATCATACACGTTTTTTTTCTCATAGAGGGTGATAAAAAGTAGAGTGTTCACCTCGGGAGCAACACTATTTTAAGCTCGAGTGGCGTACTTTGAATCCCTCGCTGCGCTCAGGATTCTACTTTAGAATCCCTCGCTACGCTCGGGATTCTACTCTAGAATCCTTCGCTCCGCTCTGGATTCAAAGAAACACTCTCGCCTTAAAAATAGTTCTTTGCTCCCTTGGTAAACAATCTACTATTTTAATTTCATTTATAAATTCCACTCGAGTCGCGGACGCGCATAGTCTAACTTTTTATGTATTTATATTTCAAATTATCTTTAAATATTTTGAAGTATAAATCCGCCGTTTTTGCGCTTATATCAAATGCAAGATTTATATTCAAGGCAATGGCACGTAAAATACGTTCAAATACGTTAAAAATTTTAGGTCTGTTATGTGCAAGAAATTTGTGTGTATCAATGCCCTCTAGTTTTAATAAAATTAAACTTCATTTTCGGTGTTACTCATCGGTAAGGAATTTCAAGAATTATATATGTCGCATCATGGGTGGCCGAGATGCGAAACATCGGGTCTTCCTCACGATCCGACATAGTTTAGTATGGGCACTGTTGTGGGTACTCGAACGGAAAGATAATTTGAATTAACTTTAATAAACTAGCGAACGAAATAAACACGTGCTTCGGAAACAAACACGTGCGTTGGTACTGAGAGTTTGCCAAGACTGTCCGAGCACGACTGTCCAACGTAGACTGCCGCAACACTCGGTCTCTCCCCCAGTCATCGCTGCATCCCCTCCACCGACGATCGTGTTCAAGCGGTAGGGCACGCTTGCATTCCCGATCACATGATTATTCGTTTACAAATCACATTGTTAAATGGCAGGCCGTCACCTCCTTCTGCAAAGCGGTAATGCGAAGGAGGAGGTGGAACGCGTGAGGGAGAGGCAAATTTCGCGCCCTCACGCCCCTAACCGCCGCAGGAGGAGACGCCCGGGGCGGGAATCGCGAGCCGATTTCCGGCCACCGTAGGCGCGGGCTTGCGGACGGTGAGCAATGGGTAGCTCGCCGTCCGATAAGGACCAAGCCCGGGTCGACGGCGCGTTGTGTTCCACGCGCGCCTCATAGAGATGTCAGCAGAATTGACGGGGTTCGAAGAAAACCGATAGGGAAATCGTGGCCCCCGGCAACAGGGCAACCGAAGGAACACGGGTGGGTTTTAGTCAGTAAGAGTCTGACACGCCCTCCCGCTCCACCCAGAGCGGAAGAAGTTATTTGATAATTTACGACCCATCAAAAAAAAAAAAAAAGATGGCGCTGTCCACTGTACTGTGGCGCCATCCATCCACGACATACACATTATTTCAATTATAACAATGTTGGAGGGTGGCAACCGGATGGCATTGATACACACAAATTCCTGGCACATAATAGAGCTTACATTTTGAATGCCATGTCAAAAAATAAAATGTTAGGCCGCCATCCCCCATATCTCCGCCCCCGTCCATTTGGAGTCCATTCGAACGGTACGGAGGGGTTCGTATCACTTCAATACCTTTTTTTTTTTGTGGAGCGGGAGGGCGTGTCAGACTCTTACTGACTAAAACCCACCCGTGTTCCTTCGGTTGCCCTGTTGCCGGGGGCCACGATGTCCCCATCGGTTTTCTTCGAATCCCCGGCAGGCATTGGCCCTAACGGACCCCGTCAATTCTGCTGACATCTCTTTGAGGCGCGCGTGGAACACAACGCGCCGTCGACCCGGGCTTGGTCCTTACCGGACGGCGAGCTACCCATTGCTCACCGTCCGCAAGCCCGCGCCTACGGTGGCCGGAAATCGGCTCGCGATTCCCGCCCCGGGCGTCTCCTCCTGCGGCGGTTAGGGGCGTGAGGGCGCGAAATTTGCCTCTCCCTCACGCGTTCCGCCTCCTCCTTTGCGAGCATTACCGCTTCGCAGAAGGAGGTGACGGCCTGCCATTTCCTCTCGCTCCGTACCATGGCCTGAACCAGGGCCGGACGCGAGAGATCACCGCCGCCGATCGCCTCCACGAGGACACGGCGTTGCTCCGCCCAAGCCGGGTAGACCTCCACCGTATGCTCCACGTGTCCTCAGGCCGATCCACACAATGGTGACACCCGAGTGTTTCCTCCCGCCTTATCCTAAACAGGAACCTCCCGAAGCAGCCGTGTCCGGTGAGGACCTGCGTCAGGCGGAAGGTGAGGACGCCGTGGCGTCTCTCAAGCCACTCCTCAAAGAGGGGTCTTATCGCCGCAATTGTGGCGTGCCCAGCACGGGGTTGCGACAATCGCACTCTCCATGACGCCATGAGATCCCGCCGGAGCTCTGTCCGCTGTGCCGCGATTTCTTGCGGCATCGGAGTTAAGCCCCGGCGTTTCGCCTCCTCGCGCCACTCCCAGATGTGCGCGAGGACCTTTGCCTCCAGATCCCATGGCGATAATCCGGCAAGGAGGCTCGCCGCCTCGCAGGAGACCGTGCGGTATCCTCGGGCCAGCCGGATGGCCATGACCCTCTGGGACGCGTTCAACCGGCGGGCTGGCCGCAGCCTCAATGAACGCGCCCACACTGGCGCCCCGTAGAGGGCCATGGACCGCACGATCCCCGCGTAGAGCCTCCGGCAGGAGGCGTTTGGATCCCCTAGATTGGGCAGGAGCCGCTTCAAGGCAGCCCCGGCCCGCTCCAGTCTGGGAGCCAAACGTCGGAAATGTTCGACGAAATTCCACCGGCTGTCGAGGACGAGTCCCAGATACTTCATGGTCGACTCGACACCGATGTGAACCCCTCCCGCCATTACCTGGGAACCCGACGGCGGCGCATTCCGAGGACCATGAAAACCCATGGCCTCAGACTTGTGCAGGGCCACCTCGAGTCCCAGCTGCCGGATCCTATTTACGATTGTCGCAACCCCGCGTGTCGCTAAGTCGGCCGCCGCCTGGTACGACCCCCCCTGCGCCAGGACCAGCGTGTCGTCAGCGTAACAAACGACGCTGACGCCGCTCGGTCAGCGCGCAGCACCCAGTCGTATCCGATGTCCCACAGATGCGGCCCCAGGATCGAACCCTGTGGGACACCGCACGACATCTCTTGCCGGTTCCACTCTCCTTGGTGACCGGGGTAGATGACGGCCCTGTCCGTCAGATAGGCCTCGACCACACGACAGAGGTAGGTCGGCATCCGGTGATACCGGAGTGCCTCCCTGATGCAACTCCAGGGCAGGGTGTTGAAGGCATTGGCGATGTCTAGAGACACCGCCAAGACGACCCCACCCCGGGCCACAGCATCCCCCGTCGTGAGGGCCCGCACGCGCATGATGGCGTCCACCGTAGAGCGCCCCCTGCGGAAGCCGAACTGGCTCTCCGCCAGATCCGGCCCCACTCGCACCAGCTGCCCGACAAGGCGGTCCGCAATGACTCTTTCAAAGAGCTTGCCCACCTCATCGAGCAGCACAATGGGCCGATAAGCGGACGGCGAGTCCGCTGGGCGCCCCGGCTTCTTGATGAGGACCAGTTTCCCCGTCTTCCAACAAAGTGGGAACTGGCCCCTCTCCATACATGCGCTTAGGAGCCCCCTTAGTCGAGGCCCGAGAGCCCCCATGGCCAGGACCCAGGCTTTTCCAGGTATGCCGTCGGGTCCTGGGGCGGTATTCTTCGCACTCATTTTGCGTACCGCCACTCTCATTTCTACCTCAGTCACCTCTGGAGCATCGTCGTCGTCGGTGTGGTCCGCATCGGGCACCGCAGTAGGCGGAGCCATGGGCGGAGAAGAAGAAAGGCGTGGTGAGCGCTCTGTTCCCTCTAGAAGGGAACAGAGCGCTCACCACGTCCCCCACAAGCTGGGGCCGTAGACTCTGCGTCAGCGGGGGAGCCCATGGGCGGAGTTTCTGCCGCACCATCTTGTATGGGCGTCCCCACGGGTTTCTGTTCAGAGTCTCCAGCATCTCCTCTCGGGCCAGTGCCCTGGCCTGCAGGATCTCCGCTTGGAGGGCGGTCTTTGCCGCTCTGTACCCCTCGTACAGCTCCGCCTGGATGGCTTCCGTATCCGGAGGGCGGATACGGAGCCTGCGGTGCCTGGCGTACCGGCGTCGCGCAGCTACGCACGCCCTGCGCAGAGCCTCCAGCTCTTGCGACCACCAGTACACCTGGCGCGAAGCACGTCTAGGATGGACCCGGGGCATTGCCATGTCACACACATTGGACATGGCCTCCCGGAACCACTCCGCCTCGTCATTGATGTCGGCAGGCCTATCCGGTGATGACACCCAGGCCTGCACGATCGAGGCTTCCAGGAGAAGCTCCCGGTCCAGCTGCTTCAGCGCCCACCGCGGACCACTCGGGGCCTGTCGGACCGGCGCGCTCGAGGTCTGGGTGGAGACGTCAAACCGGATGTACCGGTGATCGGAGTAGGTCTCCACCCCCTCCATGACGCGCCAGTCAATGACACGCGGCGACAGAGCGGGGCTGGCGAACGAAATGTCCACCACCGATTCACCCCGCATCCGCACACACGTGGGGACAGAACCCCGGTTTAGGACGACTAGGCCTGTCTCCAGAGCCCAGTCCTCCACCATCCTACCCCGTGTGTCCGTATACCGGGAACCCCAAGCCAGATTCTTGGCATTGAAGTCCCCGAGTACGAGCACGGGGAGGGAACCAAACCCGACGACGACGATTCTTAACTCCGCAAGGGAGTTGTGGAACTCGGCAAGAGTTCGGTTCGGGGAGAAGTAAACACCCACCACGACAATCTCCCCGAACCGTGCTGCAACGCAACCCCGTCCTCTCTTGACCGACTCGAGGGACGGAGTACCGGCGGCGGCCGACGAAATGAGGGTCACTGAGCCGCTCAGGTCCTCCACCCAGTCATCCCTGGGCGGGACAAAGTACGGCTCAGCGACCACGGCGATGTTAATCGACCACTGCGCCATGCTCTGGAGCAACAGATCCTGAGCGGCGGCGCAGTGGTCGATGTTCGCCTGGAGGAGGCGTAATGGGGCCGTTACTGGCATTCCATGTCAGCCCCCTCCTCCCCCCGAGCCCCCTGTGAGGGCCCTGCTGTAGCGGCAACGGCGGCGGCGACGACGACGGTGGACAAGGCAGCGGCCCCGGTGGAAGTGGCGGCGGCTGCGGCGGTGACGGCGGTGGTGGCGGAGCGCTTGCCCCTGCCTCTGGCCTCGGCGGGTGGAACGCAGGCCCTGCTCCCTGCCCGGTGATCGGCCGGCTTGCCAGCCGCCGCACATACGACACAGTGCGGCGTGGCGTTACACGAGCCGGCCTTGTGACCGGGCTGACCACAGCGGAAACAGAGGTCGCTGCGGTCCACCTCCGAGGTGCATTTGACACCCACGTGGTGGCCCACCTGGCAGCGGAAGCACCTCAGAGGTCTGGGCTCCAGCAGTTTGACCTGCGCCGAAACCCAGCCCACCAAAAGCCTTTGGCCCTCCCCGGCTATCTCTTTGGCCGCCGTCACGGGGCAGCTCACCCTGATTGCTTTCATCCCCGTGTGATCAGGATGGATGGTGCCTGCCTTGATCTGCTCGACAGAGCACCCTCCAACCTTAGCGACGGCGGCCACCACCTTTGCCTCCGTCACGGAGTCGTCCAGGCCCTGAATGCGCAAGTCAGCGCACTTGGTGGGCCTGGTGACTCGGGCCTCGTCCGCATTTAGGGACGCCCTAAGCTTTTCAGCCAGAGCGTCAGCGGCCGGGCCACTGGCCGTACCAGGGACCTCCAGCATCCGGGCCCCAGTTGCCGTGATCTTTATTTTGATCCCCTTTGCGGCGCCGATCTCCTCCAGGTTCATCACCTTGTCCACTTTGGCGAACACGTCTTGGTAGGACACGCCCCTTTTCTCCGCTTCCGGCTGCAGTGTGACCACCACAGCTGCGGACTTCGGGGCGCGGAGCCTAGCCGCGACGGTTCGCTCCTTACGCCGCTGCCGCCTCGCTTTCCTTTTGGCCGCCCTTGCCGCCTTACCGGCCTGCTTCTTCTCCCCGGCTACTTGCCATCCGGCGTCGGCCGGAGGAGAAGATTTGGGAGGCGGAGGCGACCGTTTTGCCGCCGCCTGGGCCGGAGCCCTCGCCGTCAGGGCCGGGGTCTTCGCCGCCTTCGCAGCCGCCACGCCTTTGGCCTGCCCCTGTCTGCCTTGGCCTGACTTGGCCGCGGTAGATGCAGCGGCGCCGATATGACGCCGCCCTCCGCTGGTCCAAGGCCGGCTGGCTCGCCGCTAGCGGGGGGCGCAGGACGATGGCCTCTAGGGCGGAGAACCTGCTCCGCAGGGCAGCCATCTCCTGCCGCACCAGGGCCAGAACCCGGTCCTCAGCAGGCACGGGCACGGGCCCATGCCGCTCCCCTCCCTGTGGCACCTCCCGGGGGCCGGCTGCTCTTAGCCCCGCCAGGTATGCTCGGAGCTTCTCATTCTCCTTTCGGAGAAGCTCCATGGCGGCAGTCAACTTTGCGACCTCCGCCCGCATCTCGGACATACCGTCCGACGGAGGCCCAAAGTGCAACTCCTTCGCTGCCGCCAAGATAGAGGCCGTGGCCGCGGGTATGGCCTTGTCTTTCGAGGATTGGAGCCTCTTCAAGGTCACAGCCCTGATCGCGGCTGCCACGACCTCCGCAAACCTGGCTTCCTGCCCCGGATTGGCGCCGCCAGCGGCGTCCGGCTCACCACCAGAAGCCTCTGAGAGGACCGGCTCGCTGCTGGTCCCTCCTGTTTGGTGCCCCTCCGTGGCGAGTCTCTCGGCTCGCTTGGCCATTTCAGCTGGGCTGGTCTGGCTCGACTTACCACCCTCCTTGGTGGTGAGTCCTCTACCCACACCTTTAATTTTTGCCCGGGCCTTGCCCCGCCGGCTGGTGTGGATCTTCCGCCTGTCGTCGGCGGAGGACCACTCACCATCTCCTGAATTGGGGCGCTTCCGGAATAATTTTCGGATTATTCCGTCAGCCCCCACCACTTCGCGCCCCGAGCTCTGGCTAGAGCCCTCCGCGCCAGATGCAGCGTCGGACTCCGACCCAGCATCACTCTCCTCCTTTCTGTTCGGTTTGTTTTTAATTGATTTTTCCATATTAGATCCCACGAGTAAAAACGTTTTATTATCTCAAATTGTGTGATTCGCACTAGTGACTAATTAAGCTACCCATTAGTCAAGCTAACAACCTCCCTCACGGTGCGCCGCCGCTTGGAGGTTTGGGGTGATTTTTTATAGAGGTTTTCTACCTCGCGGCCCGGGCGATTAAGCCAAGACCCTCGACCCCCGTCAAATGCCAGAGACATGACCTTGACACTCTTCGGGGCTACGAGACCAGCGGTGACAGGAGAAAAGACTTCCTCCTGCCCGCCCGACGGCAGGGTTAGTGCACGCCGAGCCCGCTCCTCCTCTAACGCTGCTCAACGAGTGCTCCCTAGTGAGTACCCGTTAGAGCGTTCCTCCGACAGGATATTGGCATACGGACAACGAGACCCCTAACTGGGGAGTCATTGTCCGTACCCCAGGGTGCACCGTCCCGGAGGCTGGCCTTCCCCCCGGACGCATCCATAAGGGAACTCCAGCCCCCAGGCACGCGGGGAGGTTTCCTGTCCAAGCACCCCATCACTTCAATACCTAAATTACCACTTGCCATCCGGTTGCCTCTCCGATTAAATTGTACGTGCCATTGCTTTACCTATTAAACCTATATTTCAAGTATCTACACATTCATTCGATTCTCTGTGTATTATAATTATGATTGTGTATACACGGGTTATATAACACGTGCTACGCCTTCCGTGATACATAGCTATGTACATAAACAAATCAGCTAATACAGGGATGGTAAACTCATGGTTTAAAATCAAAATACGTGGGATATTTATGGACGCACCATAAATAATAAAAAACTTTTTACAAAAAAAAAACTACCTTCTTCCAAAAAAAAAATACTACGAAGTGAAAAATAACTTTAATTTCGGAAGTCGGTGTCTTTAGTTTTGAATTTTCGTTTTTTACCACCGACTTCCGAGATTTAAGTAATTTTTCACTTTTAGGGTATTTTTTTTGAAGTCGGTAGTTTTTTCTAAAAAAAAGCTTTTATTTTCACTTTTTAGTTGCGGGACTTACACCACACAAATTCAAATACCACTACCTGCTATGTAAATAACAATGACAGATACTTATCATATCATCCACATACTAAGTGGAAAAAAATACGTATTATTGAAGCTAACGCAAAAACTACACAAGTAAAGTTAATAAAATTTATATGGGACCACCTCTGAAGAATTAACTATCAAAAAAAAAAGGACTACCAAAATCAATTCATAATTAGCGGAGTAATCGCGTAACAAACATAAAAAAACAGTGGCACTCCGGGAGAACCAACAGAAGTGAAAACTTGAACAATTTTAGTGTACAGGAAATACTTTTAATGAGGTGTTGGTAACGGTAACAGTGCCGCAAGTTCAATTGTTTTTTCCCATCTCAAAAATGCCCAACGCGCCTAGAGAAGTTTTCACTTCAAAAAATTAAAAAAAACAAGCATTCGAATTGAGAAGCTCTTCCTTTTGGAAGTCGGTTAAAAAAAAAGCGCACCTTGCGCCATCTCATCAAGGGGCACTAGATATGCATAGAATTATGCTTATCGACTTCACGAAACGTTGAGATTTCTTTACTATATCTAAGTTTAATACTAATGTATTATACACATAAACCTTACGGATTAAATTATTTAAGTGATGGTGTAAGCCGTATCAAAATCCTTCGTGTAGTTTAAAACAGACGAAAAGCTACTTTAATTTATAATATGTGTATAGATTTTATGAGTTTACTACCCCTGTCGTAATACTACATAGACGCAATAACACACAACTTGCCGATACAAGCAGTAGGGAAGCAAATAACAATTATAATAATAGACGTTTCACGAACAGCGTTTAATTAAAACCTTGGGTATGAACTCCGCCAAACAAGATTTGTTCTTGGAAATCTTGTGTAAAACTTATGAAGGAAAATTAAATTAATTACTAATAATATATTTTTTAGAGGAAAAAAAATACAGGGTGGCAGGGACATCGAGTACAACCTGTTACCATGGCTTCAGAACATGATTCTGGACCACCCAGTAGCATAGCTATAAACTGAGGTACGGAACTGTTCTTCTTTTCGTGGGGTTAGTGACTAACCTGGTGTCAGAGTTTAAAAGCCGCCCATGGGCCTCTGAGTTGGCTTCATATGCCGTCGAGAAACATTGCTCAGGCATGCCAGTTTCCTCACAATGTTTTCCTTCACCGTTTTTAGGCAAGTGATAATTAATTATATAATACGCACATGAACATGCTCTTCGGTCTAATGAATGCGCTGTCATCTAGCCAGTGGATCGAGCTTAGGACTCATCCTAAGCTCGATCCACTGGCTAGATGACTATAGGTCGGGTGAATTTTGCATTATGTTGATCTACTTTTCACATCTTTCCTTACCAACCCCTTTTGGGAATATAGCCATGATGTTATGTTTACCTATATCATATAACCAATAATCAATAGAGATGCGCCGAATATTCCTATTCGGTACATGCGGCATATTTTTTCATGTTCGTATTCGGCCGAATATTCGGTTGATTTGCCGAATATTTAAAAAAAGAACATTTTATTAAAGAGTAAGGTTAACTAATTAAGTAATTACTAAATAGGTGTGGTTTATTCCAAAAGTTGTGCATAGTTTTTTTGTAAATTAAAGAAACACTACTTATAAACCAATTATTTATTGACAAAATAAAAAAGATTAACAATCAATTTAAATAAAATTGTAATCAAATAAACTTCTGCTTTTTTATAAATGATAAATTAAACTAAATTAAATTTCAACAACTTTTTTCAGAAAACATTTTTTTTTTAGAATATAATATAATAACTACTATCTTTAGGAACCAACACAAGAATTAAAATATGTATATAATCAAATTAAGTTTTTTTTAAAATAAATGTCTATGTATGCTAAATAATATTTATGAAATCAACAATAAAAAAAACCTTAAGTAACAAATATGAATTTGCAACATAAAAACTAGGAATTGTCCTAACTATTCGTAGTTTTAATCAATTTTTTTTAAAGTAAAAACTAACGTAAATATTAGTTCACAAATGAAAAAACAAAATACAAATTTGAGGAAACTTTAAGAATCAACATAAGTAGGTAATTTAAGTTTTAATCAAATTAAGTTTTTTTGACGAATGACAATGTTAGCAAAATAAAATCTGTTTCTCAGGATTAAAATTATGTCCTTTAATAATCATATCGCAAAATTGAACCGAATAATTCTGCCGAATATTCGGTTCGATACATTTTAGACCAACCAAACCAACCAAACCAACCAAACCAACCAAACCAAACCAACCAAACCAACCAAACCAACCAAACCAACCAAACCAACCAAACCAACCAAACCAACCAAACCAACCAAACCAACCAAACCAACCAAACCAACCAAACCAACCAAACCAACCAAACCAACCAAACCAACCAACCAAACCAACCAAACCAACCAACCAACCAAACCAAACAACCAACCAAACCAAACAACCAAACCAATACCAAACCAAACCATTCACCAATAATATCAAATTTATGTCTGTAATTTTATGGTGTACAAAATAAAGAATATTCTATCTATCTTCCATCTATCTATAACCCCACTTCGGCAACCTCAGAAACGTATTTTCCTTTACCTTAACTTTGTCACACTAATTGCGTCAAAAGGCTTACACTAATCTCTTTCTAAATAAAATAGCGAAACATTCTTTGTACAAAGTATGTTATTAGAAGACTGCCAGCTCATCGCCTTACGACAAACAAATAACGCTGTTACATAAGCATGTTTTATAAATACTTGGAGGGCTTATAGAGCGTTAAGATATTAATAACTTGCAAAGTATTACGTATTAGGTTCTAAAGATCGCAAGAAAAACATATTTAGACGTATGCAGTGATACTAAAACTACAGATAAAAAGCAATGTTTATGTAGAAGTCTAGATCCGGGGAATTAGTATCAGTCTTACCAAAGGGGTATGTATTACCCAGTAACTGGGTTGTGAAGGTCTGATAAGCAGTTGCGCAATGTAAAATACTGGTATTCAGCTGCATCCGGTTAGACTGGACTGGACTGAACATCTGCATTTTTCTGTACCTACTTTATAGGCAAACAAAAAAAAAAAGCCGACCCCAACATTGGGAAAAAACTAGGCAGATGATGATGATGAACTTTGCTCTTTGGGTTTTGTGAATGTCTTCTGTGAGATGAATTAAAAAATATGTATGTATACGTGGGACGCACTTTCGACAATCAGCCCGTTACCAATTTGTTGATTGGTTTATATTTTTTCGACGGCATGAGATGTTCTCTAATTTCGTGTTGTTAAGAGAGAAGAACCACGTACCAGAAGACGTAGCGTTGGAAAGTCTCCCACAAGGTGGACCGCTGGATGCGGAAAGCACAGAAGTGGTAGAAGTGGCGATGATTGGGGAAGGCCTATGTCCAGCGGTGGACGTCTTTCGGCTAAAATTATGAATGAAGATGATGAAGAGAAAAGTAACGAAAGAACAGATGCTACACGACATCTCTTCAGGTCCATTCGGAGTTTTAATTTCATCTTAGAACTTATTAATGAACTGATGTAGGTACCTAAGATACATCCTTTTAAACACTTAACAGGTTAATCTAAGCTTCAGGATATTCTTCGAAAGTAATATACATATAATAACATCGCGGGCAGAGATAGCCTAGTGGTGTGACCATCAGACTGTCAAGTGATAGGTCTCGAATTTGAACCCAAGGTACGCACCTCATCGGATTCATGTGCGTACTATATAATTGTCACTTGCTTCAAAAACGGTGAAGAAAAACATTGTAAGGAAACCGGTGCATGCCTTAGAGATATTTCTCGACGGCATGTGAAGTCAAGTCAGAGGCTCAAACTCTGACATAACCGCACGAAAAGAAGAAGATTATATATAATACTAACATAACATCACGCCTGTTTTCCGAAGGTTTGGGCAAAAGTATGCCTAGAGTACACCTACATTTTGCCAGTTATATTTAAGTCCCATATTGAAATCTATCAACCGGGCACAAATCGAGACTCCAAGCTGCTACTGAAAAATTCTTAATGGAAAAATCCAATAAAACTGCCCGAACTGGGAGACTTCATGCTCAGCAATAGCGCTTGCGACCACTAGACAAACGAGACATTTATTTAATGTTATCATGTTTATTTACTTTAGCTAATACACTGTTCCTCACATCCCAAAACAAACCACAACAAAACAATCAGACTCACCAAAAACGACCCTTTACCAAACTACCCGAAAACACCACAAAATATATGAAAATGATCCCTTCACCTAATTGAATCGTTTCCCCCATAAATCTGCAGCTAACCGTCCAGAGTTTAATAAAGCCTCAGTTTTAGAAGATTCCATATAATATTGAGTTTTATCGTGGCCTAGCAAACGGGTGGATTACTATAGATTTCTCAAACTGATTTACTGTTCGCTCGGTTTGACTTCGGGATGCCCGATGATACTTTATGATAGTTCGGCTGATAACTTTGGTGTCGATAGAATAGATTTATGGGTACTGGGTGGGTCTGGTTTGTGTATCTTTTGTTTCTGGACCGTAATTAGTGTTTGTTTGTACATGATAGCGTCTTGAAAGGGGAAAGTTTTGCTTCGTTGAGAGTTGAGAGTTGACTGGAGTAGTGGGTAAATCTGAGTTGTTGAGTTAGTGGCTTACAAAGCGAAGTTGACTGGTCAACAGTACATTTTTAAACGGCTATAGTTTTGCAAAAGTAAGTTTATTAAATGGACGATAGGAAAACCACTTACTTCGATAAAACGAATATGGCTATGGCATTAACGAGGGGACTTCAATTGTTCGTTTATTTATTTTTATAAACAGGTAAAAACACTTCAAACAGATTGAAACCCTACAAAATCCACCATTCATTACTTAAAATCTAAAAATAATTTTCCTCACACAAAATAATTTTTCATTCCAGTTTTAAAAACTTCCTCGTTCTAAAAATAATCCTCCAACCAATTCCGTGAACTCTTTTAAAGATAAAACTCCCTTCAAAATAACTTAAACTTAAGGTGCGCGAATAATTCCACCGTCAAATTAAGACAACGCTAAAATTTTAATTAGTTTCCGAACGGGGGTGCGATCCGAAGCTTTTTTTATCTAACAAAGGCCCAAATTAGTAAGCAAGAGAGGTACAGAGGAAATTACATAAATTTCTATCGCGGAGTTGAAAACAGGAGCAAGTTCACTTCGCTCCTCGCTTTGGGCAAAAAATAAATTGGTACAGAAGGTTAGCTCCATACAATGAACGGAAACTCACGCACACAAATAGACAGGGCTAACGTAGAGTGAGAACAAGCGCACTCGCGACAAGCATTTGTTTGAGATTGCCGTACGTACGCCTCTGTGTGCATGCACCTGCTTGTGACTGTTGTATGGAGCCGACCTTCTGTACCTATCTATTCCATGCTTCGGGCAGGTAAAGAAATTGAACTGTAAGATTTTTTCTTTTCCCACCTTGTTCACAAGATTTGTTATTTGCAACTGATGAGGTTGGAGTTACCAAACTGGAATTGGATTTTGGATTATCTAGAAATTGGATCTTTTTATCATCTATTTTCTTGTTTTTTAAGTTGTTATGTCATTGAGTTGAGTAGTTTTTGATTTTTGTAGCTTCATAAAAATATCGATGGAAGTTAATTAATATCAATCAACAAAGTTTTTGACACGTAATTTTGGTACCTACTTTTAGTAATATCAGCATGTATTTTTATTATTTAGGTATTCGTATTCCAATAAGTCAGTCAGTTTAGGTACTCAATCATTCTTTAACCGACTTCCAAAAAAGAGGAGGTTATAATATGTTTGAAGCGTGTTTGTTTTTTTTTATGTATGTCCGCCGATTTCTCCGTCATTTGTGGACCGATTTTAAAAAGTCTTGTTTTTGTTTGAAAGGATAATTTTTGTTTGGAAGGCTCTTGAGGTGGTCGCATATAAATTTTTAACCGACTTCCAAAAGGAGAAAGTTCTCATTTCGACTGTATGTTTTTTTTTTTATTAACTTTGCTTGGTTGGATTTTTTTTGAGTAAGCTTCAATAATACGTATTTTTTCCTACTTAGTATGTGGATGATATGATAAGTTCCTGTCACTGGTAGCAGATAGTGGTATTCCAATTTGTGTGGGGTAAGTATCAAAACTAAAAAGTGAAAAATAAAAACAACCGACTTCCAAAAAAAAAAAAAAAAACACTACTAAGTGAAAAATACATTTTTATTTTTTTTGGAAAACTTTTTATTTTTGTCTTTAGCTTGAAAACGGCAAATATTTTAAAAATTTTAGAAGTTAAATTTTTCGATTGCTGTCAATAAAACTAGCTTATATAAAATTCTGTTAAAAAAATAAAACCACTTGAAACTTTCAAACAATGAACTTCCATACAATTATTTACACATCTACATTTACGCTTTAAAACAGAAGTTTAAGCACTTTAAGCGTAACTAAGCAGTGATAAGTTGCTAAGTAAGTACTAACTTATTACCTCCGAACATCATTAAATTGCCATCTGTGTGGGGCGTAATCTATCGGTGCTTTAAGTTATTATTACTTTTGTAGGGGAAGTGAAATTCTCTACACGGGGAAATAAGGCTGCCTACGCACGGAACAATTGCAAAGGTTTTTGACCACAATTCGCGTATTTATCTTGTCTGCTCGACGTCCATATGTCACTGCAGGGATCCAGCAGAAGCCCGGGGCGGGAATTGCGAGCCGATTTCCGGCCATCGTAGGCGCGGGCTTGCGGACGGTGAGCAATGGGTAGCTCGCCGTCCGATAAGGACCAAGCCCGGGCCGACGGCGTGTTGTGTTCCACGCGCGCCTCAAAGAGATGTCAGCAGAATTGACGGGGTCCGCTAGGGCCAATGCCTGCCGGGGCTGCGAATGTGGGCCGAAAGGGAAATCGTGGCCCCCGGCAACATGGCAACCGAAGGAACACGGGTGGGTTTTAGTCAGTAAGAGTCTGACACGCCCTCCCGCTCCACCCAGAGCGGAAGAAGTTATTAGATAATGAACCACCCAAAAAAAAAAAAAAGGGATCTAGCAGAATATCAGAGTCGGATATGTTTGCCTGACACGCTGAGCTGGACTACCATTTGGTGCATTCTTGAAGTGTACAGCACTTTGTATATTCGTGATCTAATTTGAAGTGTGTTGCAGTCACAATGTACTTTTTTTTCTTTGAATTATGTTTCTTTTTTTGGATGCTGGCAACTTTAATTTTTTTTAGAGCGCTAACACACTGGGATGCAATGGCGGCGCAGCCAGGACGCATCGTCAACAAAATGTATGGTTGACCACGTAACCAAGCGTACGCCAGGTGAGCCACTCACTATATAACTGTATACATTTAAATAGCAGCGCGACCTGGCGACGTCGCCATAGCGTCTCAGTGTGTTAGCGCTCTTATATTCATGCAAATTGTTATTATTTAATTTTACTTTTGTGTGTTGTGCTCTTTCTTTTGTTTGCACTAAATAAATTATTTTTCTATTTGACTTTATTTTGAAATCCAATACGAAATAGAATTATCGTAAGAGAAAATTATTTTTCTAAAGTACAAAACTTTTTTAAGTTAACTCGCCGAAAAGTTGCTCATTATTTACGGAAAATAAAGTACCCAAAATATAAAATTACTTTAACGGAAATTAAAAACCAATTCCAAATCACTTTGGATTAAAAGTAAAGATCCAGAGCATAAAACAAACAAGTAATGGAAAAAAACCATAAATATTTGATAAACCGTAAAATATAAGTTCAAACAAAAATAAATCTGTTTATATAAAAATGTTAAATAGATTCTGCTTTATGTAAACTAATGTTGGTTTAAAAGCCTTTTACTAATAAAATACTATAAGTGGATTATATCAAATCAAATCAAACCAAATCAGACTTTATTTCAGACAATGTTAGACACAGAAAATAATTATTTACGAATACTTATAAGATCACTTATTTGACACGATAACCTATAATGTACTCGTATTGTCACCGGAAACTACGGGTGTAAGTATACGTTTTCAACTCAATCTCATTACGTGAAGTAGGTGAGATATGGAAGATGCGAGTGTAAAATAATGAAATTGTTCAGTGAAATGGTTTTTTACCTCTTAGAAGTTCCATTCTAAACCACGAAAAATAAAAAGTCGGGATGTGTCGTGGGACACCCGATTGGAACGAAATTCCTATCGAGTCATATTAAGTTAGTTATGTGTATAGCCATTTAGTAAAAGATTTTATCTACTCTCGTAGTGTAATATTCGAATTATAAACTTCAAAACGAGTTTATATTGACATACTTTATAAACACAATACCGAAATTTAAAAATAGAATCTTAAAACACTCTTTCTCTAACAAAATAATGCTATAAATCTTTTTTTTTCTATTACGATACAGGGCTAATCCAAGAAGTTAATAACACCAAGAAGTTTCCATAAATTTTTGTAATGGAACGTTTAAGCGGGGGACTGATGTGCTGGTGCAGGCGACATTCATTTGTTTTGTAGTACGGAATTTCGTGGGATTTTTAAATTTATTCTTGATCTTTAATTTTGATCTTTTATTTAGTTTTAATTTAGTTTTAATCCCAATGTATGAGAGTAGATAAAGTAGTGTATGAAACTGCACATAACTAGGTATTAAAACATTCGTGTGATACTATTAAAAACCTCGCCTACGGCTCGGTTTTTAAACACACACTCATGTTTTAATACCCCTCATTATGCAACAGTTTCATAAACTACTATTATGACATTGGCGAATTTATGGAATATTGTATAAACCCAAGATGACAAGGACTCAAATTTGACATTTTAAAGTAATGATTACATAATTATAAAATACTAATTCATATTGGACTTATTGTAAATCACAAATTTTAAAATTAATATTGTATTTAGTTTAAGAATGACAATTGAATATTTGTACACCTTATACTTTGTGGTAGATTACAAAGAACTAACAAAAATATGAACACCATACTAATGTAAAACTACATTTTTACAAATAAATAAATTCTGATTCTGATTCTGCATCTGAATCTAAAAACTTATACTAGATGGCTCTGTTTTCAATTCAGTTCCATTTTCAATTTCAATTCAATTTTATTTCAGGAACAATTCACATTGTGTATGAAATCATAAATAAATAAAAACACGTTCATTAAAATTATAAAACTAACACATTCATAGTACAAATATTACAGAAAATAACAAAAATAAATAATTCAATAACATTACAAATTAGAAAACAAAAACTAAAACTTTTGATAGTTGAGACTGTTAGGTTTCAATTTATTATACTGGCAGCCCCGAAAGATTCGATGTGTCAAATGTGATAGTCATACATAAAGTTCCGAGGGTATAAAGTGTACCATGCACTGCACCCTGACAATTCTGCCCGAGGTGGCAGCGCGGTTGTAGTCAAAGAGAATCTCTGTCATCATGAAGAAATTAAGTATGAATGCCATGAAATTCAAGCTGTGGCGATTTGTATACAATCTCAACTGTATCCAGTCACCGTAGCGGCTATCTACTCGCCTCCGAGATATAACATAAAGAAAGATCATTATGTAAGGTTCTTACAGAAACTCGGACAAAGATTCATCTTAGGTGGCGACTTCAACGCTAAAAATATGCATTGGGGTTCAAGACTAACCACCACTAAAGGAAAGGAACTCATGAGTGCCATGAAAGAGCTAAAGTGTGAAGCTATATCTACCGGAAAACCAACTTATTGGCCAAGCGATCCACGCAAAGTACCAGACCTAATAGACTTTTTTATTACTAAAAATATATCTAGTAATTATTTAAGCATCGATGAATGTTTTGACATGAATTCAGACCATTCTCCTATAATTTTATCAGTATGGCATCAGATCTTACGCGTAGAGAGCGGTCCTACACTTGTAAATAGATATATTATACAGACTGGGAAAGTTTCAGAATAGACTTGGATAATACAATACAATTAAGAGTTCCATTAAAAACTGCGGAACAGCTGGATTTGGAACTAAATAAATTTACAACTATTATACAGCAAACTGCCTGGAACAACACACCGGAAAAAACACACCGGGTCAAAGCAACCGCCTACCCTGCAGAAATAAGGTGTCTCATAACCGAAAAGCGGAAACAAAGAAATAGGTGGCATCAGACCAGATGTCCACAAGATAAAAGACTGCTAAACAAGCTTAGTAAGCGTCTTACGAAAGAAATTGAGCACTACAACGACACCTTAACAAACAACTACCTTAGCCAATTGACGAGTGATACCAAAACAGGCTACTCGCTGTGGAAGGCTACAAAGTACATGAAACGCCCGATCATACAAATTCCTCCTATTAAGGAACCAAATGGAAAGTGGGCAGTGACGGACCAACAAAAGGCCTTAAGTTTCGCTGACCATTTAGAACAAATATTCCAACCAAACGAAGCCCTGGGTCACAATGCGAGGGTAATACAGAGTGTACAAATTAGTTCAGACATTAAGTTGGTTACCCCAAGAGAAGTATCTAGAGAAATTAAGAGTAATTTTAATCGGAGAAAATCCCCCGGTTACGACTTAATTACAGGGGAAGTTTTACAAAATCTCCCACGCAAAGCCATAGTCAAGATTACCACGCTCATTAATGCTGCATTTCGATTAAAGCACGTTCCTGACTTATGGAAAGTAGCTGAAGTTATAATGATAGCCAAGCCTGGGAAGCCACCTCATGAAACAACATCTTACAGACCGATCTCACTTTTGCCTGTGTTGTCAAAGCTATTTGAGAAATTATTTCTAAAGAGATTGAAGCCCCTAATCGAAAGTGAAAATCTGATCCCCGATTATCAGTTCGGATTTAGAGAAAGACACTCCACGCTCGACCAAGTACACAGAATTACCAATATTATTGAAAGAACACTAGAGGAGAAGAAGGTGTGCTCCACGGTTTTCCTTGATGTAGCCCAGGCTTTTGATAAAGTATGGCATGAAGGCCTCATATATAAACTAAGAACGATGCTGCCTCAACAATTTTCAGACATCCTAGAGTCGTATATAACAAACAGATTGTTTATGATAAGACAGAGAAACGCCTATTCAGACCTTAGGCAGATAAAAGCTGGAGTACCACAAGGAAGTGTACTTGGTCCGGTCCTGTACCTACTATACACCTGCGATATTCCTGAGCTAGAAAATAATTTTATTGCAACCTTTGCTGACGACACAGCTATCATGGCTGTTGGAAGTAGTCACGAGGAAGCTGTAGAAAAGGTTCAAGATTCCATCAATCGTATCTATGAGTGGACTACAACATGGCGTATCAAACTGAATGAAAGCAAGTCTATCCACATTGACTTCACGAATAAAAAGCCAAAATACTTCCCGGTATTCATCAATAACCAACAAATACCATACGCGAATACTGCTAAGTATCTCGGCATGACCCTGGATGCAAAACTGCGCTGGAAAGAGCATGTCAAAAAGAAAAGATCGGAATTAGATATTCGGTACAAAAAAATGTATTGGCTACTTGGTAGACAGTCGCCATTGTCAATACCTAACAAATTGTTGTTATATAAACAAGTTTTAAAGCCTGTATGGACCTACGGTATTCAGCTGTGGGGCTGCACCAGTCAAAGCAATCGTCAAATCATACAACGTTTTCAAAACAAAGTACTAAGGGATATAGTCAACGCGCCCTGGTACATTAGAAATAGTGACCTCCACCGGGACCTCAAGATGGATGTCGTAAACATAGTTATACAAAAATATGCAGAAGCTTATGAACACAGACTTCATCATCACGTGAATGTTGAGGCGATCCAACTCCTTGACAACACTGAATTAGTGCGAAGACTAAAAAGGGTTAAACCTTTTGAGTTAGTTTAGTGCAGAGTAAGTGAACTTAAACTGTAGTGCAAGTGCTGACTTACAAAGAACACGTGAATCAAGTGTCTTCCCCTTAACTTATAGTGAATAAGAAAGACGTTATTGGACGACTTCTTAATTTTATAGTTACATAGCAGTTTAAGTTATATTTAAATTACTTATTAGCTAATAGGCTAGATTGTAATGTGAATAAAGTATCACAAATTGTGAAACTTTATAAAGGAAAAAAAAAAAAAAAAAAAAAAAATGTGATATTTACTCTAAGGTCAAAGGTTTAAGGCGAGAACGGTTTCTGGGTTGGGCGCTCGTGACGGTAAAACGTGCTTAGTGGCTGTGTCGGTAAAAAGATAGATTGGCATAGTATGGTTGGAGATCTACTGTAAATTAAGGTAACCTATTATTTTTATGGTAAATATTAGAATACTGATTGAATTGTGATATTATGTGGGGAATAGGAGATGTGTAACTATTTGGCTTGAATTGTGATATTATGTGGGAAATATTGCTTTTCCCGATGCAGGGACGTTCATCGTTGAGGAGTTCTCCTGGTACTTTACCATCAGCTCCACTACTCCATATGCATTGTGTTAGGTTTTAATTTATTAATAAGTAATTGTTGGATATTTTACTATCAACACCCAAAGATTCTATATGTCAAAATGAGGAAATAACTACTTCTACTGGGTTGGGCGCTCGTGACGATAAGACGTGCTTAGTGGCTGTGTTGGTAAAAAGATAGATTGGCATAGTATGGTTGGAGATCTACTGTAAATTAAGGTAACCTATTAGTTTTATGGTAAATATTAGAATACTGATTAAATAGTGATATATATGGGGAATAGGAGATGTGATGGTATGGTGTAGAATATTGAATTTGATGTTGGCAAAGAAATATAAATGACTGACAAAATATCTTGGTGTTTCATATTATTTTACTTATCCCTGAACTATTAGATTCATTTGGGGATTAGTATCTATTTTGAGGTTAAATAATTATATTTGGAATTAAATTAGTTATTTTAGAGATAGGATAGTTTGAAAATCAAGACTTTGGAACGGATTATTTCGGGCATAACACTTTTTCTTACGTGACGTTTTCTACCAGTCAACTTCTAGCGCAAGCCGCGTTAAAGAACTTCGTTCCAAAATGGTTTATCAAATAAATTAATCTTTAGCAACAATAGATGAGCATTTGACGTACTCGTTTCATTCATCATCAGCCAATAATGTTCCCACTGCTGGGACACAGGCCTCCTCTCCGCGAGAGGGAGTGGGCCGTAATCCACCACGCGGGCCCAGTGCGGGTTGGTAGATGTCACATGTCTTCGAATTTTCGGTTCTAGGACATGCCGGTTTCCTCGTTTCATTGGCATTGGATAATCTTTTTACGATGAAATGAAGTTATACATTCTATTTACATAAATCTTGAGCCCGATAGAAGAAGGAAAACATTCCATAATATTCAAAACGCCAAGTAACCATGAATACTTGATAAACCATGGTAAAGTTTGATAAACTTCGAGATACGAACGAGCCAGCAAAAACCGTCAATATGACTGAATCAAGTCGCATTTTTTAATTTGCCATTAATAAAAAATTGGTTTTTGATTTTTGAAAATAATAAGGAAAACTTAATCGGTAAGGAAATAACGTAGCTATAGTTGACTTTGTAATACGGTAGTTGCCTAGGTAAAAAAAAAGAAATTCTATTTAGTCCGTCTTTCAGATAATAAAAAAATATTAGACACGTGTTTTTTGCTTTGTCATATTAATCAAAAATAACTTAGAAAACACACATTAAAGTTGGCGAGTGGGGGCTCTCTACGTCACAACGTAGTATTAAATCTAGCAAGGCGTGACGTCATGCCACATTTATCATTTTTTTTATTATTTTTTTCGCCGTAATCTTTTAATTACATCAAAAAAGAAAAAATACGTATTCAATATTTTTTAATAATCTACATACAAAACGGACAAAAACAAATTTATGGACACAGACTTAACGATAATTCCCACTAAATTGAAACTATACTAAGGTGAAACTATCCAACTCTCACACAGACAAAATGGACCTTGACAGTCAATGAAATACAAGCGATATTCAATCTTAGGGTGATTAAACAATACAATTGCGAGGTCGACTCATAGAGGCTGTAAGACCCTTTGTCAACACCATCTATCTGCCTAGCCTTTTCCCAACTATGTTGAGATCGGCTTCCAGTCTAACCAGATGCAGCTGAATTCCAATATTTTACATCGAGCGACTGCCTATCTGACCTCCACAACCCAGTTACTGAGTGACATGATACTCCTAGGTAAAAACTCCCTGTGCCTTTAATGAGGCATAATTACATTCTGTTCTTATAGTAAATTCAATAAGTATCAATAATTAAAATTTCCAGTTTAATTTCATTCCGTTTATTCAGTTTTTACGAACAATATATAATAATTAATGTATGCGGAATATTGTTAAGTTGTTCAGCTCTTTAGAGAATTATTTTTCATGGTACCAAGAATTGAAGAAAGATCAAATGTGTTATTACGATAAAAAATGCATGATATTTTGCAATGTTTTTTCAAATTTACTCGAGTGTATCTTTGCCAAACAACAGACGAGTAATGATGTATAAAAATAATAAAAATGCAGCGAACAAAGGAACCTTTGGAAGTACTATTTCCATATTCAACCCAAACAGATGCAAGAAACTCCGGAGACACTTCAGAGCTATTACAAAGACGGTCTCTTAAAAATAAAGACAGGACTCAGACACACTATAAATACCTGCTCCACGTCTCCAAACTGCAATCCGATTAAAAAGCGCCAAACTAGCATAAATATACACCAAACCAACTCCAACTCTATCTCCAATTCTCTAAGGTTCCTAATTGTTTGTTGCATCCAACTGTCATTTTAACATTTTAGTTTGAATCCAAAGAACAATGGCACTCCGGAACGCGGCGAAATTCAATTTTAGATTCACAGAAAGTTTTGAGTCCAAATCTCATTTTGATATTTTAAATGTGCATTTACGTCGTAGTGGGAATTTGTTGGATGAAAATGAGAAGTGTTTTCCTGTGATTCATTCCGATGTCTTGTGTCGCAGCTGGAAAGGATTTTAAATTCTGAACGAGTCTGCTGGCTCTTATAATAAGTTCATATACACAAAACAGAACGTACCTAAATACTCCCTTTCCTTCGTTTACGTTCATAGATCTGGTCAAACACGGTCACTGGTTGCGAGTACTATGCACCTGACCTTTCTGTAGAACATCACCAATAATGTCACTATATGTCCTTCCAGAGCGTTTCCACTCACATCTGCCTTGTACCTTTTGTTAGTCGCCTTTCAGACATATTTTCATATGACCAAACAATCTAAGGATACTTAAAAAAAAAATTGTATATCTTCTTTTAAACCGCACCGTCTTATCACATCATTCCTCAGCCTATCAATAAGTCTCAATAAGTAACATTTTATGAATAAACTTATCTTAAATATAATATTAATCCGAATGAACACAGTAACTGGAAAAAGTGTGTATCAAAATGAAAACGTTTTCCGAACTCTCACAAGTTTCGTAACAAAATAACTAGGTACTTAATAGGTATATCTTCTTCATCAGTACCTAGCTATCTCACGTGAAACAAAATCAATACCTACTTAAAAACGAACTTTGTAATTTTGGAAGAAAAAAAAATTACAGTAATATTGGATTTAACCATTTCCAACTAACTAAACTATCACTAAAATTCTTTAATTTTGGCTATGAGAATCTTAAAGCTATTCTGCAACAAAAAATTTCAAAAAAATATAATTTTGACATAGGTATTTACATTATTTAAAAACTATCAGATTTATGAAAGACTTGTAATACGGGTCTAAAAATTATCAAGCTTTTACCCTAAAAAAAACTGGATTGCTCAAAAAAAAAAACTTTTTAAACTTTTTTCAACACAATTAAATCTGTATCTAGACAGACACGGGACAGATTTAACAAAAGCAATCTGAAATAATATATATCAGACTGTCTGGTCGTGGTCACGTCTCTTAAAATCTCCGTCCAAAATAATATTTATTTATACAACTCGTCTCATTGTTGGCGACCACGGCTAGGGCTTTGGGATCTTGTCTTGATATTTTAAGGATTTTTAATTATTTTTCTCTTTGCATGATTTTTCTGTTGTTATTTTTTATAGTAAATAATAGTCTAAGAAAAGTAGAAAAGCTTTTTATCAAATACAAATTCAAATTATTTATTTTCTCTTCACAAACAATGACTTTTATTATTTAAAACAAGCTACAATGTGACATTAGTTTGTGAGAGACTGCTGCCAGCACTAGAAATACTTGTATATCAGATCACTCGGTATGTAAATATTATTAGTTGTTTAGTAAATGTGAGTAGCTGATTGTTAAGGTACCCATAACAATATCAGACTATAAGTATTTTAGTGCAGAGAAAAGAGCTTTTCCCATAAGTTATCTACGTCGGTAGAGCAGTCGCGTTTGTTCCAAATGAATACCTCCACGAATAGCATGACAACTAAAGAAACGGATTTTCTACGGGTTTTGTCGACGGAAGAATAGACAAAATGACAGATTGTGATAGCTTATCTGTCATTTTGTCTATTCTTCCATCGACAAAACCCGTTTCTGTTGTGATCATGCTAAGCGTACTGCTGCGTTTACTTTTATTCCTAGAGTTTTCTTTCTTTCCCGCATCCTTTGTATAAAAATACGTCTTATTAGATAGTTAGGGTGACAGCCAAAAGCATTTCTTTAAAAAAAATGGTTGCACTCCGGAAGTGCCGACAGAAGTGAAAACTTGAACAAGATCGCCTTGGTGAAAGAAAAATACTTGTATAGAACATTGGTCCTTAACCTTATCTAAATAAAGAGCACAATCGCGTTAGCAAAAAAAAAAAACTTCCAAAATCTTTAAAGTAAAAATATTTGCACAGAACATTGATCCGTAACGAAATATAAATAATGAGCACAATCGTATTTACAAAAATGTGGTGTCGGTAACGGTGTCGCGAGTTCAATTGTTTTTTTCCATCTCAAAAATGCCCAACACGCCTAAAAAAGTTTTCACTTCAAATAAAAACTTTTTACAAAAAAAATCAACAGACTTCCAAAAAAAACACTACAAAGCGAAAAATAACTTTAATTTCTGAAGTCGGTGGCAAAAAACGAAATTTCAAAACCAAAGACAAGATTTTTCAGTTTTTAGTTGTGGTACCTACCCCTCACAAATTCAACAGTGACAGATATCATCCATATACTAAGTGGGAAAAAATACGTATTATTGACCCCGACTCTAAAACCGTCCAAGTAAACTTAATAAAATTTATATGGGACCACACGGGAAGTACCAGCTTTCAAATAAAAAAACAATCATCAAAATCGGTTCACCCTTTTTTTTTTTTTTTTTTTGGGTGGGAAATTATCAAATAACTTCTCCCGCTCTGGGTGGAGCGGGAGGGCGTGTCAGACTCTTACTGACTAAAACCCACCCGTGTTCCTTCGGTTGCCCTGTTGCCGGGGGCCACGATGTCCCCATCGGTTTTCTTCGAACCCCCGGCAGGCATTGGCCCTAGCGGACCCCGTCAAATCTGCTGACATCTCTTTGAGGCGCGCGTGGAACACAACGCGCCGTCGACCCGGGCTTGGTCCTTACCGGACGGCGAGCTACCCATTGCTCACCGTCCGCAAGCCCGCGCCTACGGTGGCCGGAAATCGGCTCGCGATTCCCGCCCCGGGCGTCTCCTCCTGCGGCGGTTAGGGGCGTGAGGGCGCGAAATTTGCCTCTCCCTCACGCGTTCCGCCTCCTCCTTCGCGAGCATTACCGCTTCGCAGAAGGAGGTGACGGCCTGCCATTTCCTCTCGCTCCGTACCATGGCCTGAACCAGGGCCGGACGCGAGAGATCACCGCCGCCGATCGCCTCCACGAGGACACGGCGTTGCTCCGCCCAAGCCGGGCAGACCTCCACCGTATGCTCCACCGTGTCCTCAGGCCGATCCACACAATGGTGACACCCGGGTGTTTCCTCCCGCCTTATCCTAAACAGGAACCTCCCGAAGCAGCCGTGTCCGGTGAGGACCTGCGTCAGGCGGAAGGTGAGGACGCCGTGGCGTCTCTCGAGCCACTCCTCAAAGAGGGGTCTTATCGCCGCAATTGTGGCGTGCCCAGCACGGGGTTGCGACAATCGCACTCTCCATGACGCCATGAGATCCCGCCGGAGCTCTGTCCGCTGTGCCGCGATTTCTTGCGGCATCGGAGTTAAGCCCCGGCGTTTCGCCTCCTCGCGCCACTCCCAGATGTGCGCGAGGACCTTTGCCTCCAGATCCCATGGCGAAATCGGTTCACCCTGTCGAAAGTTCTGAGGTAAAAACATTAAAAAAAAAGTGTGGCACTCGGGGACTGCCGCGGTAAAGCTATTGCATAGCATTTGTTACCTCCATACTTCCTATTTGTCAACGCTACACTTGGGATGATGACGTGATGACATAAAACAAAAATTACGTTCCCATGACAACATCACGTTGTCATGGGAACCGTCATTACATGGTAGGTGGAGTGGGGGGTGTTAGGTTTTATTTTCGTTACGTTACGGAATTTCTTGATTCGGTCGCCGCGCTCAAAGCCCGCGATAAAAGCTAAGCAATAGCTTAAAAAAAAATTATTGAGAACCTCCTCCTTTTTTTTAAGTCAGTTAAAAACAAGTAACTACACTTGGAAATCATTCATTATAAAAAAAAATGAATACTTAAAATAAGTTCTAACTCACCGGTGATTCATTTCATTAGTCTCCTGCCCAATTGATTTGGTGTCGGCGCAACATTTCTTCCATACTTATCTGTTAGTGATCATCTCGGTAGTGACCTCCTTTTTAGCCATATTATCATATTTTACACAGCCCATCCATTGTTTCTTTGGTCTTCCCCTACTCTTATAGCCATCCACATTCATACTCAAGAGATTCATTTATCAATAACAAACCCTAAAACTATCCAAATAAATTACAACAATGACATCTTCATTTCCGCAGCAGAACGTTGTTGAAGCTCTAAAACAATACTTGCACCATTCAAAGAAAGAACTAACTGAAACCTGTGGAGTTTAGCAACTAAATTCGAAAATGCATTGAAGGATAAGAGAGGAATAAGTGGGACAGAAGACTGGATGAAATGTACGGAGATAGTGCAGGATTTGAAGAGGTATTATAGACTAGTTGTGACCACGGCTTCGCTTGTGCGGACTTATAAACACGGCCACCTTGCATCAGCATCATCATTTCAGCCGAAAGACGTCCACTGCTGGACATAGGCCTCCCCCAAGCACCGCCACTTCGACCGATTCTGTGCTTTACGCATCCAGCGGATTCCTGCGGCCTTCACAAGGTCATCGGTCCATCTTGTGGGAGTCCTTCCAACGCTACGTCTTTAGGTACGCGATCGCCACTCCAGAACCTTTAAACCCCATCGGCCATCCGTTCTGCGAGTAATGTGCCCTGCCTATTGCCACTTAAGTTTGGCAATTCGTCGGTTACCTTGGTTCTCCTGCCGATCTCTTCATTTCTGATTCGATCACGTAAGGAAACTCCAAGCATTGCCCTCTCCATTGCCCTTCGGGTGCCTTTTAGCCTTCTGATAAGGCCCATTGTGAGCGACCACGTTTCAGTACATAGGTCATCACTGGCAACACGCACTGGTCAAAGACTTTCGTCTTGAGATACTGTGGTATGTGGGACGAAAAGATATTGCTTAGCTTCCCAAACGCTGCCCAGCCGAGTCGGATTCGACGATTGATCTCTTTCTCGAAGTTGGACCTACCCCACCTTGCATCACAAATTACTAAATATGTCAGCGTTAAATGAACTTAAAACGTCGTTCGTGTGAACATAACAGAGAAGGAATGATGTTCTCAGATTTTTTTTTCTTTGAATTAAAAACAAAAATCAAGTTAATTGTATAAGTAATTCTCGAGTTATGAGTATACTATACAGAGAGATAGATAGGGACGTTGCATTTCTAGATATGTACCTAAGTAAAGTGACAAGCTATCTGCGTAGATGCATTTATTTTTGGTTAAGCTACGCTTGCCGCGGTTGCTATGTGGATGGGTGACCGTCTTGACATACCAAGACCCCTCCATGCCTCGAAAAGCACGTTAAACCGTTGGTTCCGACTGTCATTTGTAGATCTTTGACAGTCATTACGGGTAGTTAGAAGCCCAAAAGTCTGACAACCAGTTTTACCAAAGGGTATCATTTTACCTAGTAAATAGGTCGTGGAGGTCAGATAGGCAGTCGCTCCATGTAAAATACTGGTATTCAACAGCATCCGATTAGACTGGAAGCTGACACCAACATAGTTGGGAAAAGGCTTGGCAGATGAAGATTTATGATAAAAAAAAAACTAAATTTCATCACAAATGATGCAGATTTTTTTATTTTCATTCAACAAACATCGTGCACTACAATACCATCAATTTACATTTCAATAGAACGCTTGAATGAAAGGTGTACAATAATAGAAATAAAGAAATACGAAAATCATAAAACAACAAATCGATCTACGTTCTTATGAGGTGCTAAGTAATTGGAGTTCAGTACAGTCAGCCGCACAAACAATTAAAAAGAAAGCCTTTTGAGCAAGTGTTGTAAACGACTTGTTTTAAAAATAAAAAGCACTCTCAACACGACCATTATTAATTGAAACTGAACAATGTTTCGTTTTTTTCTACTCATTTCGTTCTTTGACTACTTCGATGACGTTTTTAAGTTTCTAGCGATTAACCTCTCGTATGTCGTAATTACAGAAACAATTAAAAAACCATTGTGTCTCGCGTGGATCCACGTTCGCCATACAAATAGTTAAAGAGCATGTTATTTTGGAATCTATTTAAATAAAAACTTTTTACTTAAAAAAATCAACCGACTGCCCAAAAAAACACTACAAAATGAAAAATAACTTTAATTTCAGAAGTCGGTAGCAAAAAACGAAAATTCAAAGCCACTTCCGAAATTAAAGTTATTTTTCACTGTGTAGTGTTTTTTTTTGGAAGATGGTTGATTTTTTTTTGTAAAAAGTTTTAATTTAAATAGATTCCAAAATAATATGCTCTCTTTAGTTGTGGTATTTACCCTAAACAAATTCGAATACCACTACCTGCTATGTACATAACAGTGACAGGAACTTAACATATCCACATACTAAGTGGGAAAAAATATCTACGTAGGTATTATTGAAGCTAACTCAAAAACTACCCAAGCAAAGTTATAAAAAATTATATGGGACTACTTCTGAAGTATGACCTACCAAACAAAAAAGAATCATTAAAATCAATTCATAAATGGCGGAGGAATCGCGTAACAAACATACAAAAAAAAAACATACCGTTTAATTGAGAACCTCCTGCGTTTGGAAGTCGGTTAAAAATGAAATACTGTTTCCTCATTTGGCTATTTTTTGTTATATAATGTTCGTAATAGTCCGAATTAGGTTTTTATGGAAAGACAAATTGGAAAAGTTTCGGGAATAAATTTTAAATTTGATAAAAATTGTTCGTCTTTATTTTATGGCATTTTTGTACTCAGAAGTCACAGTCTCTTTTTAAGTCCAGACATTATCTTGGTCAGATCATAAATAAGGACAATTCAGATTAGTGTTAACAAAAACTAATTGCTTCGAAAATCAAATCTCTACTGGCAATCATGGGTTTCATAATATTTTTTTAAAACTTTCTTCATTATGTTTGGTACCTTTACAAAGATGGAAACGTATACGCTACAGTTTAAGTGGGTAATCCTATAGGTTTCAAGAAAGCTCCCTTGAAATTCGAAGGATTATGTGACACAAAAATCTGTAATTTTTAAATTAATGTTGAAAAGGTTTTGCACTGCAACCCAGGTCCTTTCCCCAACGATATTTATAACAGCACATAGTTAGCATTTTACTTCATAATTATTTAATAATTCTAAACATCATTACTATAAATGGAATATCTGTAGATATTTAATTATTGAGCACGTGTCAATTCAAAGGATATGAAATATTCATAGACGTATGAATATTGGATATTCCTATTTCGCTGTATGCGTTTTGCGATGTGGTCCAAGTTAAAAGCTGCTGACAAGCTATTGACAAAAATTAAAATAAAAGACTTCTCCTTTCTAGTAATTAAATAAATATATTATTCATAATAAATATGTGAATGGTTTATTTACATACATAAACTCACGACTTCTTCTCATGGGGTAAGCAGAAACTACAGAACGCCACCTGCTATGATCCTTACATATTCCTTTTGCTTCGTTTCCCTTCATACATCTGGTCATACACGCACGCCGGTTGCGAGTACTAGGTACGCACCTGACCTTTCTGAAGAACATCTCCAATAAGATCACAATGTGTTCTTCTAAGGGCGTCCCGTCCTGGCGTTTCCACTCACAAATATATTATGCCTAAAGCATGTATTCAATTAAAAGTCAAGTCCATCAACTTATGAACATCGTTTCTTTGACAAAGATGTAGTTCGTCATTTTGATACGTTTTTAATTAAATGTAATCAAGGCTTTTTAACATGACGGCGCATAATACCAACAAATATAATTTATGTAATATGTAGAAATTGTTTACAGGAATAGACAATGATAAATACAAGGATTTACACATCAGTCTAATATATATATATATATCAATCAGAATAATTTTGACGATAAAATGATACAATATTCCGTGTAGTTAAATATTACTTTGGGAATAAACTGTTTTGAGGCAGCTGGCTGTCAATCGGTGTCAAAGTTATTAAAGGACATCATAAATTTAGGGTGGTGTGAGTGACCGAAATTAATAATCTTCACGTCTTAAAAACTTATTTTATTATTTTTAAAACTTCTTAAAATATTGAAACGTCTTATCATCTTATAGCTCGCTCGTCATCTTTTTTCTTCACTTTCTCTCTCCCTCTCACATACTCTCTCATTCAATAATCGCTGAATTCATGTTGTATTTATTTCTTAAAATTATGATGAGAATTAGGGATGAATTGTTAGTAATTACTATTTAATAGAATCACTGTTTTGTGACATCGCATAGAGCGTCTCCGAAAATGAATAAAATGGTATCCATATCGAGTTAACGACTTGTGATATTATCTTTTATTCTAATGAATACGCTGCAGGAAACCAAAACTAAAATATAATAAAAAAAACCAGCCAAGTGCGTGTCGAATCACGTACAATTCAGGGTTCCGTATTTGGGATGAATTTATTCCAAGGACAAACTTAACATTGTAGTTGAAAAACATGTTCTCCCATAAATTCCAAGTGCAAATGTAAGTTTGTATGCATAATATTGAGTGATTTACCATGTTACTTTAAGACCATAAACTATTTTATTTTTCAATTCGCCCCCGGAAAGTAACCCTCATATTCAAAATTCATTCATTTTCGTTACACGTCCATGTTTGGGTCATAGAAATTTATATTTTTACCAATCGGTCCATTAGATTAGGACCAAATTGGCTGTGACAAACCAACAGACAGACACACGAGTGATACTATAAGGGTTCAGTTTTTTTCCTTTTGAGGTACGGAACCCTAAAAATAATAAAAACAAATAAGAAAGAAATGAATAAAAGTGGTCAAGTGCGAGTCGGACTCACAAATGAAGGGTTCCGTACCACCGTATAATATTTAACAATATTTTCTTAAAACTCCGAAAAAATCACGTTTCTTGTGTTGGAACTCTCTTTAATTTTTAACTTTATTTTATGTTCATTATTTGTTGTTATAGCGGCTATAATAGTACACACTCTGTGAAAACTTCAAGTATCTACCTGTTACGGTTCAAAAGATGCAGCCCTATGACAAACGTAATAGGATCCCGTGGCACTCTTTGGGTACCTACGGAACCCTAAAAAATATGAAGTTCTTTGTTTTCTTATTAGCTTAAAAAAAATGTGAACCGATCTCTTTGTTCCCATCCGAAGAGCAAATTTCGAAACCAAAAGCTTTGCAAAAATTCATAAACTGTTCTGAAACCCGTGACCTTTAAACGCTCATCATTCTCAACTTGCACCAAACACTAACTGTAGGAATTCGGGACAGTGTCGGAATAGCGCACCAATACCCTAGGTTCTATGCAATATGCAAAAATCTCTACAATACCTAGCTCTTTAAGAATATTATTAAAATATTTTGCGAGTATGATCGCGAATCATGCGTCACAACAGATTCTTGGCGATACATTTTTCATTTATTGGAATCTTTTATTGTTTGGAACTCTGTGGTGCGAAAATACTGTCCACTTGTTTCGGAAACCGTTTTGTGTTCACTTTTAAAAATATGCATTTCGATATTGCAAAAAAAAAATATTTTTTTTGCCGTTAAAAAACTACAATTCGCCGCGTGTAGGCACGGTCGTCAATGTGTATGGATCACTAAGTTTTTTGACAGACACGCTGCATACGGCGGTGGTGCCGTACCGACATGATGTTTTCTCTGATTTTGCATCATCGTCAAAATCACAGTACCTAATCTTTATTGTCATTACAATAAGGTTGCTGCCAGTGACAATTTTGTCAAAGTCACAGTGATCTTTATTTTCGTAACAATAAAGTTGCTGTTGGGTAGCTGCTGTCAGAGGTAAAATAACTGTGGAATTATTCAAATTCAAAATTCATTTATATGAATAAATGACTTTTGAATTTGAAAGTTCTTTAAATTCAAAAAAATATCTCAGCCTAGTTCAAACTAGGCTGAGAATCAGCACTTTTCGAAACTCAAAATTACATAAGACAGTCCTCCAAAAACGCCCACCCTTCACCACCTAGTGTCTTTAGCTGGGAAGAAGTGGCGCAACAAACTCCTCAACAGCACAGCTGTCTGTTCAAGTTAGACAAAAATGATTCTATACAATAGTATGCAAAATAATTTGCATTACGCAACACAAAACATAATTTAAATGATAAATTATTGGCCATTATGTCAGCTAGCACACGCCAATGTACCAACCAAAAACGTCGAGAACTATACTCAAGCAGAAATAAAAAAAATAAAAACTAAACGTAAACAGAACTAAATATTTAAATAAAAGCCACCAGGCATAAAGGGCGTGCCCGCTTAATTGGAAGTTATAAATGATAAACTGGGACCATCGAGGTAAAATAAAATAACAAAACCACGATCAGCAAGACGACCAGTCACCACAAGCAGCACCCGTTCACGAGCATAACGCAAAGATCGGCCATTACTCCTGTTGTTTGAAAGAACTGTATGTTATATTTTGTGGGACACAATATGAGCTCTTGTTTACTGGTTTTACTGACGTGTATGTTTTGAAAATTTTCTGGTTTGTTTACGAGTTGAGTTTCAAAAATACTAACGTTGAACCATATCTGCCCCCCGCGTTTCGATAGGAAATTGTCGATTTAGCATTTATTACCCATTGTAAATCGAAGTTTTTTTGGAGTTTACTCCTTTGGGGGTTTTAGGGTAGGGTTTTTGATGTGTTACATTATATTTGCTCTCGCTTTCCTACAAATCTTTCCTTTCATTTTCCTGCAATCTGTGGAGTGGGAAATCTGTGGGAGTGATTTCGTGAAAAGGGACAGAAGTTTATTAAAGGAAGCCGCGGAAGTGCGCGCTATTTGATTTGACTATTGACCTCGCGCGGTGCTAGAGTTGCTCGTCAGAAACGACCTTGACGAGGCCCCGCCCATTTAATGTTGCTTATTACCAAGGTCTGATGTTACACATCTTATGCGACTACTGCACGAAGTGCTCGTTTAAAAAAAATAGAAATGCGTTTATTTACCCTCTTTTTGTGTTGCATATTCAAAGAAAATCGTATTAAGAAGTAAACTTCAGTCGTGCGTCGGAGCTAACACACATACACTTTTCTTTTTCAGCTCTATATAAACAGAACGGTCCAATCTATAGTAAATTTATACTATGTAGACCAGGAGTACGTAAACAACAAAATACAATAGCAAAGGTGGTAAGCCAGATTAACATACTGCACTCCAGTGTAAAAGCGACACACGAGAAGGTATTACACGTCTTGTCAATACGATCTGAGAGTGTTACCAACTCAAAGTCACAGTACAGCAATAACGTTTGAGGATCACCACTAAACCTGACTAAAAGGCTTTTGTGAACTTACGTAGGTATGTGTGGATACTGTATGTATTTAGTTTTGTTGAATTATGGCTGGAAGCGAGATTTCACTTTGGCTAAACGTTTTGAATGCGACAAAAATGCAATTGAACTTTTTCTAGCTGATTTTTTAGAAATTTCATTTTGCTGTCTTACAGCAACCTGTACTGGTTAACCCTCTCAATAATTAACATATTATCTAAGTACCTGTTATGATATATTGTCCTCTTTTATAAAAAAAAACAATATGTGCTAATATACAATCATGACTTGACATGACACCGAATTAAGTATCGACGTGCATTTTTTTCTATTCACTGGAACAACTTGCGACCCACGGATGCCCCTCAAGTTAAAGGGGAAAATCTACAAGTCCGTGATAAGGCCTGTCGTATTGTATGGATCGGAATGCTGGGCCGTGAAAAAGACGGATGAAAAAAGATTGCATGTAGCGGAGATGAAAATGTTGAGATGGATGTGTGGAGTGACAAATGGATAAAGTAAGAAATGAGTATATAAGGGGAAGTTTAAAAGTGGCGCCAGTGACAGAAAAGTTGAAAGGAAATCGTTTGGCCTGGTATGGGCATGTGATGAGGAGAGAAGAAACGCATGTGACTAAAAGAGTGATGAATATAAATGTTGATTGATGGATGGAGCGGGAGAGAAAGACCAAAGAAATGATAGAAGGATTGTGTGAGGAATGATAAGAAAAAGACGGGAGTGAATGATAGTGTGACGGTTGACAGGGGAGAATGAAAAAAGAAAACGTGTTGCGCCGACCCCAAGTAACATGGGACAAGGCCAGGAAGATGATGATGGATATCGACAAACATGTAATTATGTAGTGTTACACAGACACATTTTTTTAATAAAAATAATTCAAAATAACTTTTAAATAGAGGTAACTTGGTAACCTCTAGTGGCTTATGAATAAAAGGTTAACTATTTTATCCATTATACTAACTTTAACCATAATCGCTTACATTATACAGTGTAGCTACAAACATTCTGATATAGCAGCATTAAAAGTTAGGTGAGGTTTCTGTCAAACTCCACAACCTATTAAGCAACTCGTTTGAATAGTGCTTTCAGCTGAACTCGCTGAGGTAATTTTCTGCGGTGACATTGTAAATGACTCCCTGCCCTTAACTGGATTGAAGGAAAATGTTCCCCACATGCATTTTTGAGGTTCTACTGGTGAGCTGTATGCAAGCTATTCCCAAATATTGTCAATGGCCCGGAATGTAGATGCGTAAATCTGAACGCATCGTTTTACTGTCAATTTCAATTCATTACAAAAGGTTTTTTTTCATTTTCTAATGGGTTGGTTTGTAATTTATCTAAATTACAATAGTCTTATGTCATCACCTTTTACAAAATATTGCTTTTCCCGATGCAGGAACTTTAATTGTTGTGAAAAACTTTTGGGTTGGTTTGTAATTTATCTATGTTACAATAGCCTAATGTCAACTGCTCATCAATTTTTGAGGAGTTCTCCTGATACTTCACCATCAGTTTCATTGCACCATATGAATTGTAACGAGCATCAATTGCTTACCAACCATATTAAAGTAATCGAATCGCAACCCGTGAAATACATATTATTGAGTAGTTCCAGTGGCCATCTGTGTACTTCATCATCAGTTCCACTTTACCAAATGGTGCTTTCTGAGAGCAAATGCACGAGTTACTATAAAAATACACAAATCGCTATAGGTGTGCCTATAATATTTGAAGAGTTCCCTCAATTTCTCCAAGATCCCATCATCAGATCGTGACCAAATGACAATGGGACCAATTAAAAAGTATACCCTTTCAAACAAAAAAAGAATTTTTCAAATCGGTCCAGCCGTCTTCGAGTAATCGGGAAACATACATAAAAAAATTAAACAAATGATTCCGACGAACTGAGAACCTCCTCATTTTTTTTGAAGTCGGTTAAAAATGGGGTAGGTATATTAAATAGCATCCACGAGTGGGTAGTCAGAATCATAAAATCTTAATAATGTCTTAAAAGAAAAAAAAGAATGACTCAAGAGAAAAACAAAAGAGAGAGAATGATAAGGAGTTAACAAATACACACTACCGGTTCAACCCTAAAATAGTCATTTATAAAACGTACAAACTACCAAATGGTGGACTACCGGATCTTATCATTAAAGAAATCCGCTTCCCACAGTTTTTGGCTCATAAATTACGTATCAGCACATCCTGCCCCCTATTCTAATAAATCTCGGCGGTTCCTTCCCCGGGGTCCGGGAAAAATCCCGGGAATAGTGCGGCGATAATCTCCGGGATGAAGGATCCAATGACGTAATAGAATAGTCGTTAGATTAGGCGAGACGTTTAAAATTAGAAAACGATATTGACGGGTGGATAACGGGTTAAAATGCTAAGTGATGGAAAGCTACAGTCTACCGTCTGCCCTTAATATAGAATATGGGAACACCCTTATTGTTATACAGTTAATTTGAAATGAAAAAAAAACAATTAGTTTAAATAAATTACGTGGTGTTCATATTTTCTGAAAAATTTACGTAATTTTCAAAAAAATATAATTAAAGGAACATCCCTTTATATCACGGTTAAACATTTCATGAAAGAATTTATTTATTACTAGCTGTTACCCGTGACTGCGTCCGTGTGTAGGTATTTTTTAATACAAACATCCAGGATGAAAAGTATCCTTAGTCTTTCTCCAGATCCCAGGCTACATATCTGTCTCTAGAACGACTGATTCAGGCATGGAAAGGTAATAGACAAACAGACAGACAGTTACTTTCGCATTTATAATATTAAAGATTATCTCAAAAGACAAAGACAAAGATATTGCTCAAGCTTTGTGCATCTCTATTGTAGTGTAGTAACATGTATGCACCAAAGAAAAATATATGCGTTTAATATCAAGCGTTCCGTTCTTATTGCACATCATTAATATCTCTATGATCTTCCAAGCAAATCTAATATGCCTGAACGATTATGCTCTCAATATCAGTAGTTTGTTATACCTAACAATATAGGAGTTGCTTGAACCTTAAAGTCGGTAGCAGACTAAAGGCGCTCCCTCACCGGGAGCATTCGCGTTCTGTTTTTTATGTATGCACGTGTTTCTGTGACAAATAAACCTATTTTTCTTTCTTTCTTTCTTTAATGTAACAGTGGTGAATGAATGCGAATCTTATCGGTACTTGTTTATAGGCCTGCATTATCCTCCCATACCTATTAACACTTTAATTTGAAAACATTGTAGAAACAATTTATTTTGAAAAGAGTAACCGTGGAGTTTCTTGCCGGTTCTTCTGCATAGGAAGCGACCAATTGGAACCATGCACCTAGCTTCTGACGTTTCATAAGTGCCCTTGTAGGTTTATGTGAAATAAAATATTTTGAATTTTGAATTTATCGAATCTTAGATTGTTACATTACAGGCGAATCTCATCAGTCAGTGAGGCATATTGTAAAGTAATGCTCAAAATGGAATTTTGGATTGTTACATTACATCCCATTCGTATGTAACAATCCAAAATTCCGTTGCTAAACTAAGTTAGTTTAGCTTAGCTCTCAGAGTCGAGTTAGTTTCAGATACTTGTGTTCTTAATTTGCGGTCTGCACAAAAATTATTTCAGCTATGCGAGCTAAACTAAACTAACTTAGCTAAGCTTGTAGTCTCCAACCAGCTTTAACCATTCGATCCTGGGTCAATGCATCGTCTGTTTTGCGAAAAATTATGAGAGCATTTATTGTGATGTGTACCAACTTAAATACCGTTTAATAAAGGATCTTGTGCTTTACTCATGACTTCATTGGGGTTTCAATTTGCTTAGTACCAATCTCACTGATTGCAAGGTCACGTAGTCACTACGTTACCAGCTCACGAAAACGGGTACGAAGTCGTACCTAAATATCATCATGTACTAAGCTTCTTTCCAACCATGTTGGGGTCAGCTCGGAGTATAACAGAATGCAGCTGAATACCAGTAATAAAAGTAATAACATAAAAAAATATAATAGTTATTTACTTTATTTCATCTATATACATATCACACAGTTTTTTTTTTTTAATAAAAACAACAAAAAAAAACACATTTTAAAATATAAAAAAATAGTACCTAGCCCACCAGTATCGGGAACAGGGTCCAAGCTACCCGTGGGCAGGGATCCTGAGAGAGAAACCATAACAATACGCGCCGTGTCGAGGAGTACCGCTTTCTGGATCAAGCCCTAACTCCAGCTGCCTAGTTATTATTATTAGCCGTGTAATCGATTGTATTTCCCATCGGCAAAAATGACAAATTTCCTTAAAAACTTTCATCCCCCATAACTTCATTATATGTTAATGAATTTAAAATTTTAATTAACTTTGTAGATATTTTTGGAATACCTCAGAGAAAAAGTACAGACACACAACATCCAATTGAACTTGTTTTCGCTGATTAAAACTTTGATGTAGCCAAAGCACAATTTAAATTCGCCCATAAACATTTCCCCATATGATTCAGAAAACAGCACAGACCTATCAAACCCTGTCCTCTGGGAATGTTCAACACCATCTATCAGGCGGAGTGTGTGGGCATCATACAAGCGGTCCACGCCATAGAAGCCAGGAAAGTTACTGACACCCACGTTCGTATACTCTCCGACAGCGCTTCTGTTCTCCAATCCTTACGGAAAAAATATATTACCTAAAACTTAATACTAGAATGTCATAACGCACTAGAGCAGGTAACTGTTTTTAGCCGCAACACGGTGACACTGCAATGGATAAAAGGACACAGCGGATCACTAGGTAACGATGCAGCTGACGAACTTGCTAGAAGAGGTTCTAGCATGGCAGTCTGTGGACCCGACCCTATCGTATCAATCCCCTATGTACAACCAAATACGCAGGTGGGTACAGGAGTACACCCACACACAAGCAGAGTACTGGAGGACCTCAGCACCGGGCTGCAGGCAGTCCAAGGAAGCCATGCCATCTTTGGATAACAGGCTAACCAGGCGTTTATTACGCCTGGACAGGAACGGCCTGCGGTTGGTGACGGGGACCATCACGGGACACTGCTCGCTAAACAAACACTTCCACACAATAGGCATAACGGACAGTCCTCTGTGCAGGGCGTGCATGGAGGCTGAGGAAACCGTCGCGCATGTGCTCTTTGAATGCACAGGCGTCACCCAGATTAGAACAGAAACCCTCGGTTCACCCAGATCTTTTACAGACGTTCTGAACAGACCAGGAGTTTTAATTAATTTCTGGGGGAGGTGGGCTGATTGGAATAACCACCAAACGGCTGCCATGGCCCACGTATAATGGTCCACCTTACGGACTAAGTGCGGAAACCAAAACCCCAGAATATAGAACCCTGTCCTTGAATCATTAATAAAAACTTTGAACTTTGAACTTTGAGCCATAAATCATACGTAGACCCTACGTAGTCCCTACGTACCCGAACAAAGCCAGTGGAACAACACGGGTTAAATAAAAGAAACAAAAATTATAGGAATATTTTTCTATATACATAAGCCGGCCGATGCCACGCCGGTCACGTATGGGACGTATACACGGTGTATGGTAGTATAGATCTGTGTTTTGTTAGTCTGAAGGGACATGATACCATTGGTTGAAGTTTTAAAGGGTTTTTAAAGCGTTAGAAGTGTTTGCTGGGTTGTTTTTTTTAAGGAAGGAACACGGATTAAGATTTAAGTGTAATAAAAAATAAAGCGGCCAAGAGCGAGACGGACTCTCACACGAAAGGGTTCCGTAACACTGTACAATATTTAACACTATACCCGAATCGCTTTAGTGTAGCAATAGCGATCATTGCCCCATCCATAATATCTCTCCGTAGAAACCCAAATAATAAACTATGTATAGTTTTTCGTTATATGATTGTATATATTGATTCAGGACTTTCAGTTTTTGAAATAAGGAATGCCAGAAAATTAAGGTGGGTCAATGACCGCTATTGCCACGCTAAAGCAATTCGAGTATACATATTTCTTTACTAAATTTTTTGTATAATACCTCCTTTAATTTTTATTTTTAGTATTTGTTGTTACAGCGGCCATAGTAGACACGCATAGTTATACACTCTGTGAAAAGTCAAGTGTCTACCTATTATGCTTATAGTCTTGTGACAGACGGATGGACAGCGGAGTTTTAGTATTAGGGTCCCGTTGACACCCTTTGGGTACGGAACCCTAAATATCTTACAAATAGATAGGTACAGACGCCAGCACATCAAGCTACCCGAAACTGTCAAATTTTCCCAATCAACTTTGAACCTTAATTGTAAGCTATAAAGTTGAAAATCTATTAAATAAATTTGACAGATTGTAGTAGCTTGAAGTGCTGGCGTCTGTACAATGACGGTAAGTTCTAAAACCCTTAATGTATGTACCTGTTTCTTATTTTTTCTTGACAAACTTTGAGAAAAATAACGTGTAGCACAATTTAAAAAAAACAACTATTAGCTACTACAAATAAGTAAGTATCGATTAATCTCAGATGAACAGCATTATAGAAGTTTTCGTAAAAGGTTTCAAGAGGTTCGAATTTGTGTATTTCAATGAACTTCAATGTTTAAACTTATATTGCTAATAATGTTAAATAAGACCACGGCCACACCTCTGACTTTTCGGATTTATGTGCGTATTGTATAATTATCACTTCCTTCAAAAACGGTGAAGGAAAACATCGTGAGGAAACCGGCATGCCTGAGAGATATTTCTCGACGGCATGGGAAGCCAAGTCAGAGGCCCATGAGCGGTTTTAAAACTCTGACACCAGGTTAGTCACTAACCACACGAAAAGAAGAAAAATGTTAAATAGTTTCTAAAACACGGACTTTTAAAACGCAATCCGTAATAGTTTTTTGTCTAGGGAGCCCAGACCCTGCGTCCTAACCAAAATATTTGTGTTCGTGTATGTGTTCACTTTTTGTTCGGAATACTGGAAGGCGGCGCGACTTCACGTTTCGAATCACTAAACAAAAAGTGACATAATTAACGCGACGATAACGTATTCGCGCGACGATAGCATTTGGTTAGGACGCGGTCTTAGTAAAATTATATAATATGATAATTTTATATATAATTATAATGGATAATTTTATTATACGATTTTTAAGTGAAAACTTTTTTAGGCTCGTTGGGCATTTTTGAGATGGGAAAAAACAATTGAACTCGCGACACTGCTACCGTTACCAACACCTCATTAAAAATATTTCCTGAACAATAAAATTGTTAAAGTTTTCACTTCTGTCAGCACTCCCGAAGTGCCACTGCCTTTTTTTTAAATATTACAAAAGCTCAAGTTTTAAAAACTATTCCCTTTTCATTAACGTCTTTGAACTAAAATGATGTTATGATGTACATACTGCCCCTAATTGACATAAAATAATAAGTACGGTCAAAAACATGTGAGTAGTAACGCAGCCCTTACCGATACGAAAAAAATATGCTGTCAATATCGAATTCTTACTATCTGCAGCCTACTGTACGTGGTTAGGTAGGTAAGTAGTGTTTATAAAACCTTCAATATCAAACACTTATGAATAAATAGATAAGGTATACTTACATAAATACAGTCTGTTTTTAAAGTGAAAACTTTTCTTTAGGCGCGTTGGGCATTATTGTGATGGGAAAAACAAAACTCGCGACACTGTTACCGTTACCGACACCTCATTAAATAGAGTAGAGTCATCTCAACACCTCTCTCCCTTGAATTTGTATATATGTATATATATTATAGATATTATAGATAAATATTATATTAAATGTATGTATGTGTATTATAAGCTATAACCTATTAATGTACTGTTGTTCCTACATTTTATTTCTAATGATATATTTTTAATAATTTTTACTTTGTTCCTCTCAAACAGAGCACCTGCCATCTAATCTCTTCACCACCCTTGGTTGACTGGTAGAGAATGCCTATGGCATTAAGTCCGCCTTTGGACCTTTTTGTGTGTGAGAAGTTTAAGTAAATAAATAAATAAATTAAAAGTATTTCCTGCACAATAAAATTGTTCAAGTTTTCACTTCTGTCGGCACTCCTGGTGTGCCACTGTTTTTATTTCTCCTACTTTATTGATTGCAACATTATGTTGTAATGAACATAGTATTTTGGAACCCATGCTAATATGAAATAGGCCTTATCTCAAAGTTGCAGTCGTGATTCCACGAGAAAATCGCTTTTGGTTTTTGCTAAGTAGACACGTCATACTAGCGCTTGTGACTCCACCTTTATGTCCCAGTCGGAACTAAAATAAAGCTCGGCAACAAAACTAATAAATTGTGTCATTTCAAACAAACTATTAACTGCAAACTACGTACAGTAATAAACACAGAATTTTCTGAAACACTAACAAAACTTCTAAAATGCAAATTAACGAGTTATATCAAAAATAAAAAAAGCTACTGCCGCACGAAAAATATTAACAACTAGCTTCCGCTAGTGGCTTTGCCCGCGTGCTATCTTTAGAAATTATAGTCTATGTTACTCAGTGATAATATAGCATTCTACTGGTGAAATAATTTTTTAAGTCGACCCAGTAGTTTTTGAGTTTATTAACTACTAGCGGACGTCATGCGGTTTTAACCGCGTAGTTCCCGTTCCCGTGGGAGTACGGGGATAAAATATCACCTATATTACTCGCTGATAATGTAGCTATCCATTGCTGAAAGAATTCTTCAAATCGGTCCAGTAGTTTTTAAGTTTATTCGTTACATACAAAAATATAAAAATACAAATCTTTCGTCTTTATAATATTATTATAGTGTAGAAGTATAGACAAACAAATATACAAAAGATCAAATATTTTTCGCTTTATAATTTTTTTAAGTTTAGATTAAATAACGACGCCATATTGGATTATTTGATAAAACTACTTTCATCCACATTACAGAGGTAAGGCAAAGGTCTAAAGTCATACAGCCTAATGCGTAGGACATAACGTTATTTTTCTTTTTACCATTTTGGCTAGTGTAGGTACATAATAGTTGGATTTTAGGTGTGTAGTTAACTATGCGTATATATTATGATTTTTGAAAAATACTTTCTTATTTTCTTCTAAAATTCGCTAGGAGAAATACAAAATGATGATGATGAAAAAAAAATGATGATGAATGATGATGCCTATTTCTACGGGTTACAATCAGTCAGCATTTTTTTAAAGTTTTTGATGAATTTATAATAGTCTTTCGCATTTTTTTACGTTCAAATGATTTGAATTCAAAGAATGGTATTTGGTAAATTAAACAAAAATAGTTAAATTTTTATTGCAAACTTGAATTTGACAATATAAAAAAACAACAATGAGATTTGGCTGTGACCGACAAAAAAAATATTATTAACTTTAATAAAACTTCTAAAATACTTTTAAGATTTGAAGACTAGCCACTGAAAAATGATTTAAAATGCTGATTGCGTTTGCGTATTCATTTTACGATTCTTTATCCAAATTTTAGAAAATAATAATTGTTAGGTATAATGAAATTAAATCTTTTACTGTTATCAATGCTCAAGTATCTGGGTGACCGAGCTCTACTCTAGTGAAAATAGAGGATGCTCATTTAATAATATAGGAAAGTATATACTAATTCCATGCTGCCATGTCATTATTCTCTAGTAAGGTGCGGGCGACCAAGCTCTGCTCGGGGGGAAATGCGGAGAAAACAATTTTTCCCAGATATGAGACCTAGCTAGATCGATTTTTTGCCCCCAAAAACACCTATATTGCTACTTTCATCGAAATCGTTAAAGCCGTTTTCGAGAACGTGATTACAAATATATATGTTGGAGACGGGTATGTGACTCTTTCGTTATTATCAGCGATATTTTAACTACTGTGGGCGTACTGTGAGTAGTGTTGGTTAACGCGCAATAGAAAAACCGTTTGCAGTTCAGATCACTGTGTTAATTTGTGATTTTAATAAACGCCGTCGCATCCAGTGTGTGAATAAAATTATAATGTCATTATAATTTTATTCACACACTGGATGCGACGGCGTTTATTAAAATCACAAATTAACACAATGATCACAAATTACAACTAGCACAATAACTGAGCACCACGAATCGAGAACAGTTCCGCGACGTCTTAACTCCGATGCAATCCGACGCTAAATCCCTCCTCGCCATGGCCTTAAAACATCATGATTCTGTAGAAGCGCGCTTTCTGGTGTGGGTAGATCACTTGATGTCGCCAGTGGCGCGCTTGCGATTCGTTTCGTGTCCGTACTAATAACCGGATCCAACATTTATAATAATATATTTATACAAAATATACCCCAACCTACATAATTCTTCGGGGAATACAGGCGTTACTTATAATATTATATTCTTTGTTTAAAAAATTCACTCTATTTCATTAGTTACACAATACAAACATTGAAAAAGTGACGAAATGAAATGCTTGTATTTCCCTGTAGGTTTATGTGTTTGGCAGGACCGACGTCAATTGAAAAGAAAGGAAATGGGCTCAAAATAAATATTTTTTTCTTAAATAACAAAACATAAGAAAAAGTTGTCAAACTTCCTTACATTTCATTTTTTTTGCAATTTACAAAAAGAACGGAAATCCAATAAAGTAGTAACCTTTAGACATATTTTTAACAATAGTTGTTTGTGGCAACTACCCACAAAAATATCATTTCTTTCAAATTTCCGCAGTAATGTAGCAACCCTGACGTGGGAATGACGTGTGATTGGCGGTTGTTTATAATAATACTTTCATGTAAATCACTTTGTATATTTGGGTGGAAGTTACAAAAGGGAGGTGATGAATTTGTGTTTGAAACAGGAAATCAAATAGCCCCGAGAATTTTTTTCTTTGATGAGTAGGTATATTGAAAACACATACATTTTTTGTTAAGGTTATTAAATGTGGTGGGTGCCAAAAGCAAGTAGGAAGTTGCAAGCCTCGCCATGGATAAAAAATACGTGTGGCACTCGGGGACTGCCGCGGTAAAGCTATTGCATAGCATTTGTAACCTCCATACTTCCTATTTGTCAACGCTACACTTGGGATGATGACGTAATGACATAAAACAAAAATTAAGTTGGGAACGTAATTTTTGTTTTATGTCATCATCCGTCATTACATGGTAGGCGCAGTGGAGGGTGTTAGATTTTATTTTCGTTACGTTACGGAATTTCTTGATTCGGTCGGCGCGCTCAAAGCCCGCGATAAACGCTATGCAATAGCTTAAAAAATATAAGTATACAAATTTTTCACGAGAAATAAAAAAACGATACGTCAATCAATAAGGAAAAAACTATATCGGTTAATAAGTTATAGAAGTAAACTGTTTAGTAAAATTAGGAGGGGTTTTAAAAGAGCCTTTATGACCCATTCTCATTAGTCGATAACTCGGTCGATTTACAACATGCGGGGACTCCCCGCAAGCGGGGTAGTGACAAATAAGTCATAGTCGGTAAACCGTCTACGGGGAATCCCCGTATCGAGCGTAGGGCTGGACCAAAAATTCATCGGTTGGTAAAAAGCATGCGGAAGCTTCGTACCCAAAACCATTTTTTTCTTTTTCTCAATGAAGCTAATGACTTATTCTTCAGTAAGTCACCAACAGTTAAAATTGCTCCACACAACATTTATCGTTGGTCCATGGTAAGAACGCCTGTTTAGTGCAACTCTCTCAAAGTAACTGCCAAACGTGCGGTGCAGGTTCTGCGTATACCGCAATCGTTCCCTATGGCCTATGGCCTTATAGCATGCTTTACAGTAATCTCTGGCACCCCACATGTGAATCCTACTTATTAACCGACTTCAAAAAAAGGAGGAGGTTCTCAGTTCGTCGGGATATTTTTTTTATGTACAGTACCGACCAAAAGTCCATGAGCAATCTCACAAAGCAATAGACTGACGCTTCGGTTTGACTTACGACCTTCTTCTATAAGTTGTTACAATACTGTAGACACGCACATTACACACACACACTCACTTTGTCTGCAACCAATGACTAGTTCAATAATCATCATTCGTTTTTAGTTTCATTCGTCTTGTTCACATAAATATTAAAGTTTAGCAGGTAGACCACAAAAAACTAAGTAAATTATTTCGATTTCTGTGGGGTAGATGCAGTTTGTAAATAGAACTTTTTTGGTTCGTGGTGACGAGTATTTAGCGCAGTGTTGTGGTTATTATTATCAAAAAGCAGGCATAAAATATATTGAAGAGATCAGATCAGATCAGAGAATATTATTGCGCTGCGTAAAAGTGAAGTGAATATCTAATGAAACCGGACTAAGTGTGAGTGTTATCATTAATATATTTCATATTTTACTAAACATAAATCTTAATCAAGGGTATTGTTGATAGAACAGAGGTATTGTTGAGACAGAAGATGCCTTTAAAGTTTTAAATTCATTGTGAGGTTTAATTCGATTAGTGAATAATAAATAATAAGGTATTTATTATGTGTAATAAAAACAATGTTTTTCTTTGTTCTAGAGAAATACTGTGAGGGTTAAGAGATATGAGGAAGGGGCTTATTATCGAGTAGCAGCGACGTCAAATGGTGAATGAAACAAATGGTTTCATACCAACGAGACATTTTGCTGAATTATTAAAAACACGTCATTATGAACCGTTCGCCGTGCACTCTGAAGGCTTGCATCACTGAAGACCAGCTAGAAAACCGTTTTTGACCTTAAAATATTGACCGTACCAACTTAATAAACAACAGATTCGTTATTGCATGAATTTATGGTAACGAATTTTTTAAGCACGTTTCAATAGGGTGTTTGTCGTATTTCTTGCAGATATACCGAAATTGTTTAATATTATTTTAGTAATAAGTAGTATTATTTTAGGATAAAAATTTGAGGTTTAGTTTCAATCTTCTTTTCGTAAAGAAAATGAATACTTAAGCTTTAACCTCAATAACAACCAATATTTACTAAAGTCAAATAAAATGTAAAATAATTAATACAAATAAAATATAAACAAACTGCCCATATTTAACCTTAAAATTACCTATTCTGTAAGAAGTTTTTTACATTTTAAGTAGTCTAATATTCTTATTTATTACTTAATTACTTCGACCATGATCAAAGCTTAATATTTATGGTGAAAAAATCCATTAAAAATTTAAAATATTTCATAATTTAAATATGTCTAAATAATACAAACTGCTTCTAAGTTTCTTGACATCTATTTCACATCTTATTCAGCTGAAGTAATGATAAATAATTGTAGCAGTTTATTAACTTATGTAAAATAAATATAACGAGTTAACATATTTTTTTTTATTTTGTTATCATATATCACGCATTTTTTATTCTAAAACCTTTATTGCAATAACAACATAAAAAAGCAGCAATATTTAAAAAATATTATTATCGAAAACAAAAATAATAATATTTGCAAAAAACCGCACTGTGTTTCACGAGATTAGAACCTGAGGCAGTTTGAATTCCATACCAACGCTTATCGCTTTCTGCTATCTGCACTTGTTAAGTTACTATCGAATTTTAGCAATGCCATTAACTGGTCAAGTTCACGCGCATAGTGCGTGTGTGCTAGCATGTTTAAAGCGACGGAAATATATTGTTGTTTCGTGTAACTGCGTTATCTGTGGTGTGTGTATCGTGTTGCTTACACATACAAATGTACGAGCTATACCGCGTGTTCACAGCAATACGACTCTTAGCGTGCTCATGCACTTTTGAGCGCTTACTGTACGTTCCCCGATTACTCGAAGACGGCTGGACTGATTTGAAAAATTCTTTTTTTGTTTGAAAGGGTATACTTTCAAGTTGGTCCCATTGTCATTTGGTCACGATTTGATGATGGTATCTTGGAGAAATCAAGGGAATTCTTCAAATATTATAGGCACATCTATGGCGATTTGGATATTTTTGATGAGCAGTTGACATTAGGCTATTGTAACTTAGATAAATTGCAAACCAACCCACTAAAAAGTGAAAAACAAATATTTTTAATAAAAAATACAACCGACTTCCAAACTACAAAGTGAAAAATAACTTTAATTTCGGAAGTCGGTGTTAAAAAACTAAAATACTGATCTAAAGACACCGACTTCCGAAATTAAAGTTATTTTTACTTTATAGTTTGGAAGTCGGTTGTATTTTTTATTAAAAATATTTTTTTAATGAAAGCGGTTCGCTGTATGCGCGCCCTATGGCATGTGTTACAAAAATCTCCCGCACCCCCACACCCCGCATACCAATAACTGAGTCTTTACGCGTGACAATAGTTCTTGTACCTACCTAAAGGGCTTGCTACATGGCTGCCTACCGCATCCCAACAGAGGTGACCTTGGTGGTTTACAACCGTGTAGTTATTGGTTTACGATCAAATTTCAAACAGCTCTGCCTGTCGCCAACCAAGATCACCTTTGTCGGGGACGTGGTTGGCAGCCGTGTAGCAAGCCCTTAAGTCTTTCATATAGTCCAGTCCTTCCTCGACCTTGCTTAGGTACTTACTGACCAATGCTTTTACCATAGTACTATTCTCAGTTGACACCGATTCCTCGAAAAAGACACCAAAAACACTTAAGTCAACACAACACAATCAAGCCGAAATCTACGTTCTACCTGCGTAAATATTCATCACATCTGAAGCTGCTCGCGTCGTAACATGACCCCACAAATTGAGTAGAAGCACGGCGCCTGCATTGAATAGGAACTAGGTGTTGGTTTTCTTGCCACGTACGTACGTATTGTGCAAACTACAAACACGATATCTGAACTGCAATTTCGTTGCAAAGATAGTGTAGTATAGAATAACGTTTGGCTTGAGGCTTGAAGTATGTCTCGAGTTGAGGCGCTGACAAGAGGCAAATGTTCTAAAGAGGCTTGTCTTAAAAAAAAGCCTGCATATTTTGTGTTATCGGAAAAAAATATTATTATGTTAATCTTGAACATATTTCTCAGAACTTGGTTGTTACCAAAACAAGTTTGAAAAAAAAAACTCGATACAAATCAACGGTAAACTAAACTTTTACCTTGAGTTTCAACCTACAATATCTGTATTCATTAATATCAAAGTACGTATTTAATTTTTAAAAGGATATCTTATTTGAATGCAGAACTTGGTTGTTTTTTTTTTCGATTACTCAACTCATTTTTGAGTTAATAGATAATTGCTTCATATTTTGCAATAAATTACAAGCTTTTCTATGCAGTCCGACAGTGACCGCGGTTTAGCTCCAGTCAGCGTCTTAACGAACAGCTGTAGTTTTTAAATGATTCTCTGTGTAGACTATCACGTAACATTCAATAAAGAAAAAAAGGAAAAATTTCTTAATTTTACTCGCTTGAATTTGGGGCTTATACTTGATTTATAAAAGTTGTTTATAGTTAAGTAATGATTAACATCTGCTTAACCATATATTTTTCAACGTTTAAACGTTTCTTCACCTTGAGCAACGCAAACCCCTGTGTTTAAATTGATTTTTAATGTAGAATGGGTCGAGTAATTATTCTCATTCATCAAAAAATCTATAGGGCATTGTAATTTCAATATCTACAAAGAGAGATGGCAGCAGACATTAAAATTATTATTTTTGTTACAGGCCGCCTCTCCTATAACTCAGTCTTTCTCTGGTACATATGTTCAAAAAATCAAATAATTTTAAACGTTAGCAGTGATAGCCTAGTGGTGTGACCGTCGGCCTGCCAAATCATAGGTCTCGAATTCAAATCCAAGGCATGCACTTCTGCCATGGGATCTGGAGGCAAAAGTCCTCGCGCACATTTGGGAGTGGCGCGAGGAGGCGAAACGCCGGGGCTTAACTCCGATGCCGCAAAAAGTCGCGGCACGGCGGACAGAGCTCCGGCGGGATCTCATGGCGGAATGGAGAGTGCGATTGTCGCAACCCAGCGCTGGGCACGCCACAATTGCAGCGATAAGACCCCTCTTTAAGGAGTGGCTAGAGAGGCGCCACGGCGTCCTCACCTTCCGCCTGACGCAGGTCCTCACCGGACACGGCTGTTTCGGGAGGTACCTGTTCAGGATAAAGCGGGAGGAAACGCCCGGGTGTCGTCACTGTGTGGATCGCCCGGAGGACACGGTGGAGCATACGGTGGAGGTCTGCCCGGCTTGGGCAGGGCATCGCCGTGTTCTCTTGGAAGCGATCGGCAGCGGTGATCTCTCGCGTCCGGCCCTGATTCGGGCCATGCTACGGAGCGAGAGGAAATGGGAGGCCGTCACCTCCTTCTGCGAAGCAGTAATGCTCGCGAAGGAGGAGACGGAGCGCGTGAGGGAGAGGCAAATTTCGCGCCCTCGAGCCCCTAACCGCCGCAGGAGGAGACGCCCTGGGCGTCGGGAATCACAGGAAGAGTTCCGGCCACCGTAGGCGCGGGCTTGCGGACGGTGAGCAATGGGTAGCTCGCCGTCCGATAAGGACCAAGCCCGGGTCGACGGCGCGTTGTGTTCCACGCGCGCCTCAAAGACATGTCAGCAGAATTGACGAGGTCCGCTAGGGCCAATGCCTGCCGGGGCTGCGAATATGGGCCGATAGGGATATCGTGGCCCCCCGGCAACATGGCAACGGAAGGAACACGGGTGGGTTTTAGTCAGTAAGAGTCTGACACGCCCTCCCGCTCCACCCAGAGCGGGAGAAGTTATTTGATAATTTCCCACCCAAAAAAAAAAAAAAAAGCATGCACTTCTGACTTTTCGGATTCATGTGCGTATTGTTGTATAATAATTATCACTTGCTTCAAAAACGGTGAAGGAAAACATCGGGATGCCTGAGAGATATTTTTCGACGGCATATGAAGCCAAGTCAGAGGCCGACGGGCAGCATAAAAATTCTCGACACTTAGTCACTAGCCACACGAAGAATAAGAAAAAAAAAGATTTTAAACGTGGTAAGTACACACGGCTACACATCTAAAGTTAAGTGAAGGGTGGGCGTTTTTGGGGGACTGTCTTATGTAATTTTGACGTTCGAAAAGTGCTGATTCTCAGCCTAGTTTGAATAAATGACTTGAATTTTGAATTTTGAAAGCTATACATTTCCAGTTTATGCTGATCTCGCATTGTATAGGATTTCCGTAAAATGCGAGGTCAGCTTATACTGGTAATCTATAGCTTTATATGAGTAAGTGATGTGCGTGTGTTATGTGTGTGTGTGTATATGTGCTTGTGTGCGTGTATGGTTCTATTAGATACAACATCACCTATTTCATGTCGCCAGTCGAACACAATAGTTCCAATGATACAAATTCTCGACGATACCGGACGACGGACGGATGCATCAGCTTTCTTAACACGTTCTTACAGTGGTACTCGCTACACGGTCAAACATGATATCTGTACGGGTTTGTGTAATTTCACTGCATTGTTATTGTGGTTTGTTCAAGATGATAAAGCTTTGTCCCGGACAGAACTGTAAGGTAGGCAAGGGCTGAAGAGTTTCACAGTTTTCAAAATTCTTCAAAAAATTTGGTAAATGTATCAACTTTACGGTTAGGCATATTTTACTGAGTGAAAAAAACACAGCCAGTTGGTGAAGGTCGCAATAACTCTATACTTACCTAAAATGTATTACAACACTACTTATACAGCAGCTTGAATGATAAAACGTTCCATGAATAACAGAATATTTTATATAGATACCTCTTTACATCTATTGATTCTATAAATCTCTAGCTTACTAATATGAATCCTTTTAACCTAAAGGATTTATTTTTGTAAAGCAAATAAAAAGAAATTGTTTGGTTGGCACAGGCGAATTTTCAACGCGAAGATTTTTGTAGCGTACTGTATTTTCAACACTCTATATTGAGCCTAGCATTAAGAATCCAACAGAGTGCATCCCGGCGCGTCAAAAAAACACAATGTTGGATTTCCAACTCTCGGCGCTAAGCATTGCGTTGAAAATCCAGTGTGCGAAAAAAAATTGCCTATGCTTACCTAGCTACAATGACAGGAATAAATATTTATCTATTCGTTTGAAAACATGCAGGGCAATGAACTTTCAACTCTCTGAGCTGTAAATCACATGTCAAAAACGACAGGCTAACTGCTGTGATTTGTTTATCAAAGTGACTAAACAAACATATTTCATTGAATGAGAATTCAATGGACGTCAAAGGTCAATGTGCGCTTAGCTTTACGGTGACAATTTTGGATGGTAAACGGGAAACAATATATATCAAATACGATATTTTCCCACATAGACTCCGTGTGAACAATTTAATATATTTTCTATAGTCACTGCTCTATTCGATAAAATCTCGTGTACGGTAAACGGGAAAAAAATCACCGTTTGTACATAGCCTTAGGATACGTATAGATTGAACGATTGACGCGCGTTCACTCAAAATGGAAAAGCGGTTCAGACAACGAGGGTAAGTGCTTGCCGTCAGTTGGTCGTCATGTCAGTGTCCATGGAACTGGAAATCGGATGTGAAGGATCAAAACTAATTCTTAGAAAGACTGTTCTATAAAATCGCATCCTTAGTAATGGGCTCAATATCAACTGTTCTACCACTTGGCTTTCACAGAAAAAGAAAAAAAGACAATATTAAAGCGAATACTGTAATTTTGTCTCTTTCACACCACCCTCTCCGTGGTAAAACAGTTGATATTGAGCCCATCTAATACAAAACCTCAAAACCTCAATATTTCGAGTTGTGCCCTTATATTACTACTAAAGGTGCGAAATTTTTTATTTGATAAACTTCAGAAACTATACAAACTTAAATTTTTGACCATTCAGGTTTATGCCAATGTACCTATTATTTGAAACTTTCAGTGTTAACAGATTTAATAGCAATGATATTGATCCCGGATTAAGCTTACAAAAAAACAAGAACAATACCAAAGAAAATATGTCAGATCGGCACGGGATCGTACGCTTTACTGAACAATATACGGTCATTAAACATCTTTCTAAGCGCGCGGGTCAACGCGCGATTGCCATCGCTTTGATATATTTTTTCCTGGGCGCCATGATATCGTACGCTATCATGCGTTAACGCGCGCTTTTATTGTGATAATTAATTAATAAAGAAAATGTAGACGCGCGTTTGCAAACTGTGCAACTTTATGAACACAGCCTTATATTATTTATTAGCAAAGATGACACCCTATTTTCATTTATGATTATTTTTCTTTATATAACTTTCTAACTTAAACTATTTTGTGCATGTTTGTTGATCTGAAACTTTCAATAATACTTTTTAAAAATGTCGCCGAACTTTTCACGTTACTATAAAATTAGTTTTCTTTAGAAGTTTTTATTTTTTTAACGACAATATTAAATTATTTTCGGTTTGTAAATATATTTTATGATGACAATAAATATTTATTTTAAGCTTTTAAGAAGCTTATTTCATATAACTTCATTTATGAAAGTGAACATAAATGAAAATAAGCATTTTCGATTAAATGCTTGTTTATTAACAGTTCAGTATGCTTAAATAATAAAAATATATTAATTTTGTTACTTGAATTATTTTCAGACTTTGAGAGCAATTAGTCACACATTGTGAAATTGTGCAAAAATGAATCTAATTGACATTGATAAAATGGAAAAGTAATGATAAAATAATATTATGTTAAGTATTTATAATAAATAAAAAAATGCTAGCTAAGACAGCGAACACACTAGAAATAAAACAGTTTCATCATAATATGTCAAAATAAATTATTCAGCTCATTTAACGGACTTTGATTAAAGGCTGATTTTCATTTTCATTAGGAAAGTTGCAAATTTTTAAAGTCCCTTGACGTCTTTTATTATTTATTATTATTAAATTTATTTATTCGGACAACAAAAGATCCATTATGTTAGTAATATCTTAAACCTAGTGTTAGTAGAATATAATTATTATTGAGAATGAGATTGAGACATTTTGCACAGAAGATGACCAAGTAAGGTACAAATTTCTCACCTGGCCATCCTCTCCACAAAATGCCTCAAAATGGGAGAATAAAAACTCTCAGACACTGTCATCAGGATGCTGTTGCTACTGGCCCGTGTTCTAGCTACTAATGATGCGACTTTTTTCCGAATTTTTCCGAAATCCAGAATTTTTTCAGAATTCCGAAACTTTTTTATAAGTACGTGATACTTCACAATGAGAAATTGTCAATTTTGGACTGATGACGTTTGCACACACTTGTAACGTGAACTAAACATTTTAAGGTGCAGTCTTTCTACATTGTTCTCACATGTATAATTTCAACATGAATGATGTAACCAATATTTTGAAACATTTTTTTATTTAAAAACGTGTCCGTGGAGTCTCTTGCCTGTTCTTCTCCATAGGTGCCTACTACGCTTTGGAATAGGCAACTACCTACCTTCACATTTCTGACTGACCGACCACTTTTTTTTTTGTTAGGATGTTATCAAATAACTTCTCCCACTCTGGGCGAAGCAGAAAGGCGTGTTAGACTCTTACTGACTAAAACTCACCTGTGTTCCTTCAGTTGCCATGTTGCCGGGGGCCACGATGTCCCTTTCGGACTTCTTCGCAACCCCGGCAGGCATCGGCTCTAGCGGACTCCGTCAGTTCTGCTGGCATCTCTTAGAGGCGCGCGTGGAACACAACGCGCCGTCGACCCGGGCCTGGTCCTTATCGGACGGCGAGCTACCCATTGCTCACCGTCTGCAAGCCCGCGCCTACGGTGGCTGGAAATCAGCCTGCAATTCCCGACGCCCAAGGCGTCTACTCAAACTCAAAGCATTTATTTCAAATGAACCAATTACAGGCTTTTGAATTGTCAAGGGGTAGGTTAGTAAGAAAGATGAAGCTAGTTGCCCATTCCAAAGCGTAGTACTCCTGCGGGACTGACCGACCCCTTGACAATTCAAAAGTGCCTGTTAATGATTTAATGAAATATATGCTATGAGTTTGAAACTCGTTACTTACTCAAAACTAAAATTAGGACTTAACTCACCAGTTCGACAGGAATTTGCCCATTATGTAAAAAGTTGAAGATTTTGTAGAAACAAATGGAATTACGTTCTATTTTTTGCTACTTAACTAATGCAAATGTAAATTAGCCTAGAGACTGTTTGTCGCGAGTGCACACACTATCAATGCCATAGAGCTCAAATGTAACAGACAGCTTTTACTAGAAATGTTTTAAATAAAATTACACAGCACATCAAATGTTGATGGAAACGTAATAATTTAATCGGAGCATCCTTCCTCCTCCGTAGCCATGAACTAACTAATCTGAAACAAACCTAGACAGCTGAACAAAAACTATTCTATTATAAATCTCTTCTAAACCCCACGTCTAACTACAAAACACGTTCAACAAGATAATTTTAATATGAAAAGCTGTGTATTTATTAAAAAAACTTGGGAAAAACGAGTCGGGCGTGCGGTGTGCGGGTTCTGTAGCAAGCGGGTGGCACGAGTATCGTATTTCTGAAAATGGTAGCATAATCTAACACAGTGGTGTTTTTGAGCTGTCCAACTTTTCGGAGATTTATTATAATCAAAGTTAACTTGTATTTTTTATAAGAGTAAATTTGAGAATAGTTAAAAAATAGTAAACGAAGGAGAGGAAAAACTTACAGCGGGCCCTTACTGGGGGAGAATGGTTTATGACAGAATTCAATGAAAACAGCTATATGTAGAGGAGGCGTTTGCCAAGAGGCATGCTGAATTGTGAGACGTACTTTAAAAACATACAAACGAGAAAGAAATTCAGAAAAAAGAGATTTATAATAATAACTTTAAGAATAACGGCAACGTTTGACTTTTGAATGCCATTTTATTCTGATTATAAATATTAAAAGCTACCTCTTTAATCGGCATTCACACAATACTCATTGGGTTTAGTACCACACAACCAAAAATGTTGCAAGAACATTTACTCTGAAAGACGGCTTCACATAAACAGGATATCATTCTAACATTGAGTGAGAGACGGAACGGTTTCTTTATTCCATTTTGTAGTCCGGACCCCCAAAAACAGTAATATAGCGCGACTAGGATGTAATCCTTCAACACAGGTTCCCGTCATGCGCCGACCTGTATCTAGTCTGAGATTAATTCAGGCAGGAATAGAATCCGCTACCGACGCTATTTGTTGGTGCAAGTAAGCTTTGCAATTTTGAACTGTACACGTTTGGGTTTCTGTACTTAAGTTCTGCTGATGGATGTGCTATAAAGTATGTAAAGGCTGACGCAGACTTGGATGAGCCATACCGCATAGCAAAAATCCTTTTAGGTACATCACTTAAATTAATATGAAGCAACGCACAGTACAGGCGGGCTGCACCTCACTTTTTGTATGAAAATGCGGTGCACTGCGGCCACTTGCGGCTCTAATACGTGCTTGGCTTGAGACTTTTTTTATTCACTTATTCTATTCTATTCTTATATTTGTGTTTATAGATGGGAACCTAATACGTTCAACAATGTAGTCACAATTTCCACACTCAGTGACGTCACCCAAAAACAGATTAAATACCACCACAACAAACATAAATTGTCTTCTTTTTTTTAGTTCGATGTAAGAACGTCCTAGTACTTTTTAATAGATTTTAAAGTAACATTTTATTTTGTAGTAACATTTTATGTATTTGTAATACCTACTATTATAAGTACATAAAATTTTACTTTAATATCACCCATTCAACATCTAAAAATGTCCTCAAATCACCACATTACAAAACATAATGATCTGCCGTCCTCCATAGCACACCCCAATTCTTTTTGATACCCCAAACGATAATGCGGTGACAGGAGGCAAGGAAATACTCGCGCATGGCCTGACAGCTCAGGAGATTATGCAGATTTCGATAATACAACCAACGGTGAATGAGTTGAGAAGGTTCACTTGTAAAAAAAAATGTATATGAAGCCCGATGCAGGCGATTGTCAGCACTGGAACCTGTAGGTACCTATACTCTATTTGAAATAAGATTAGACATTTAACTAAACCTTTTTTACAGCTCGTTCAACCGATTTTGACTTCTATTGCGTTGGTGGCATGACAAATGGCAGCTGCAGTAGACGGTTGGTGTTGTAACCACTTTTTTGCTTTTAATGCCATCCTTATGCCTACGGTATAGAAGTCAGAATCAGTTGAGCGGACTGTAAAAAAGGTTTGTTTAAATGTCTAATCTTATTTCAAATGGAATATAGCAACATCAAAAAGTTTGTCGATATGCAGCAAACTTTTGAAATTACTCATACATAGATACGAGTACATTATGTCTCAAATGTTACTGGCAGTCGTCTTCATAACGTTTAAAAACAAGTAAATGTTGACATGAGAATCAACATCAGACAAGTTAATAAAGGAAATGAATAACAGTCCAATACAAGCTCGACCCAATATAGACACAAATAAAACAATAATAATATGTATTATCAAGCAATAATAGTGTTTCATAGCAATGTATATTTTTGTTCTTCATAAAACTTGGTGAAGAGACATAAACACCTAGGAATTCCATCAAAGTTTTACGAAGTATCGAAAGCTTTGATAGGATTTCAAATACTGCAGATCTGATGGGGTCCGCTAGGACCGATGCCTGCCGGGGTCGCGGGACGGTCCGAAAGGTTTACCGTGGCCCCTGGCAACATGACAACTGAAGGAACACCCTCCTGCTCCGCCCAGAGCGGGAGAAGTTATAATTTTCCAACCAAAAAAAAAATTCATATACGATCAGTTTTTTATAAAAATACTATAGAGGTATGAGGTATGTATAGTTTACTCATCCTCTATACAAAATAGAGGAATTCTCCGACCAGACGTGTATTGTGTATGGACAACTGCCCGACGATTGATGTCGGGATGTTGTATATATGTTACGGCTAAAACCCGAAGTGCAGCTACACCTAGTTTTAGCCGGCTAAAACTAGGTGCGGCCAGTAGCAGTTGGATAAACTTGCCTAAATGGTTTCTGGCACTCGCCGGCAGCTACCGCGGCACCGCTCGCTTCGCTCGCTCGGCTCGTGCGGTGTGTTATGTGGTCACAGTTCTAACCTAACCTAACCTACCATTCAGCCATTTACATTTGCTACAACTAAATTTAACCAACTGCTACCGGCCGCACCTAGTTGTAGCCGGCTAAAACTAGGTGTAGCCGCACTTCGGGTTTTAGCCGTGACATATACATATGTCGGTCGCGCGGTAAACCTTGCTTGCTTGATGCAGGATTTGTGTGACTTTAGTTAGTATGTGGTGTTGTTTTGTCTATGCTGGAACGAACTTTATCTATGTTCTTTGATAGGATTTCGATAACTAAGGTTTTGCAATGAAACTTTTCAGCCTTTGCTGCAAGTTAAGTTTACCTTCTGCAGCTCTCTATGGGGTAATACAACCCTATGGAGTTAGGGGTATGGGGATGTTTTATCATGATCGCAGGTTCTTGATACACACGGTTTTAGATTTAAATGCAAGTGGTTTAAGGATTAATATTAAAGGGTTATTTTGCTGTGAACTCAGGTGTAAAGCTAAATAGATAAAAATGTTTTTGATCGTGTACAAGTACACCATGGTTTATGTTAAGCATATAGATTGCCGTATCTACTTAGGGAGTGGAATTCAATTTCAAAACTTATTTTCTGTATTTGCGTTGTAAATAGGACCATACTTTAGTAGTTTTATCTTAATTTATATAACAAAAAAAACGTGTGGCACTCGGGGACTGCCGCGGTAAAGCTATTGCATAGCATTTGTAACCTCCATACTTCCTATTTGTCAACGCTACACTTGGGATGATGCCGGATGATGACATGGTAGGCGGAGTGGGGGGTGTTAGGTTTTATTTTCGTTACGGAATTTCTTGATTCGGTCGCCGCGCTCAAAGCCCGCGATAAAAGCTATGCAATAGCTTAAAAACATTCATTTCCTGATTCTTTACATACATAACATAAGTACCTAGTGGTGACGAAGGCTGTTAGCCCAAATGTGCTTTGGATGTACCCAAGTATGCTCCTGGACCCTTAATTCTTCGAATATTCCAGGTAACAACGACATTTCAACACTGTCTACTTGCACTTACTATAACTTTAACATAATATTATAAAATTTTATAAAACTCTATTTTCTAAGCTATTTACCGCTGCAGAGTAAAACAGTGCAAGCGTTCTTGTGGATCCCGTACCGAGCTTGTAGACTAGTTACCGAGAGAAAGTTTTTCCGGAATACCTTTTTAAACTAAAAGGTGTTTTAACAAGCTCCTTTGAAATTCTAACGCCTTTAGTGTGTAGTCAATAGATTTTTTGCAGAAATTGGAACTTTATAGAAACAATAGACGCTTTAGCTTAGTGCATTCTTTGCTAGAGCTATAGAATACAATATATAGGTGGGTAGCCTATGAAATAATTAAAAAAAAAATCTTAGGATTATTTAATTTGCTTCTTCTTTAAAATCTCCCTTGTTCAAACTCTCATACAGCCTATCATAGACTACGGTGATGCCTGTTATTTGGATGCCACCGAGGAGCTTTTAAATAAACTTGAACGTTTGTAAAACATCTGTATTCGTTTTGTTTTTAACCTTAAAAAGTATGATCATGTTTCTAACTTTTGCAAGATAGATACTCAAGTGGCTCCCTATATTCGTCTTCGCAGGAACTCTCGGATATTGTGTCTGCTATTTATCATCCTTCACAACCCTAAAACGCCATCTTATCTGCGGGAACGCTTTTCCTACGCTCGTCTTTCTGATGCACCTTGCAGGTCGCATCTTAGAAATCTCCTTAGGGGAGGGGTCCCCACTCAACCGACTTCTACTCCGTCAGTGCGCACGCGGTTCGGTTGTGGAATTCACTTCCGCCTTACATTAGGGACTGCCAAACTGTTGCAGAATTATATGATATTATGTATTTTAGAAGTAAGTACCGACGTATTTAAGTATATTCTCATATTGTACGTTTATATTTAAATTATTGAATTGTTAAGTTTATTTTTAACCGACTTCAAAAAAAAGGAGGAGGTTCACAATTTGTCGGTATATTTTTTTTTTTTTTATGTATGTTCCCCGATTGCTCGAAGACGGCTGGACCGATTTGAAAAATTATTTTTTTGTTTGAAAGGGTATACTTTCAAGTTGGTCTAATTGTCATTTGGTCATGATCTGATTATGGAATCTTGGAGAAATCGAGGAAACTCTTCAAATATTGAAGGCACATCTATAGCGATTTGGGTATTTTTGATGATCAGTTGACAAAAGGCTATTTATTGTAACTTAGATAAATTACAAATCCACCCACTAAAAAGTGAAAAAAAACTTGTTTACAAAAAATACAACTGACTTCCAAACTACGAAGTGAAAAATAACTTTAATATCGGAAGTCGGTGTCTTTGGATCAGTATTTTAGTTTTTTGACACCGACTTCCGATATTAAAATTATTTGTCACTTTGTAGTTTGGAAGTCGGTTGTATTTTTTGTAAAAAAGTTTATTTTTTATTTTATGTATTCTGTTTTCTCTTCTACTTTTAACCGCGTTGTCTACATCTCTTTAACTACTTTCCTGTCGCAGGTATGCTGGAAGAGATTTCTTTAGAAATAAGCATCACCTTTGTACGTATTTTTCTGTTCCTTTCTTCTTGTCTGTTTATATGTATGTACATGTACATAAACTATTAAATAAATAAATAAAATATTTTGGTAATTTGTAGTAGGAAAAAAAACAAAAGGAGTATGTAGGGATCGTAACAGGTGGCGTTCTGTAGTTTCTGCCTACCCCCGTGGGAAGAAGGCGTAAGTTTTTGTATATTTATATTTGAAGTGGTGAATGTTTTAAGTTCACCAAGGGCCTATTTATAGATTTAAGATAAAGGGAAACAATACGATTGTCATTTAAACCTATTCGGAAAAGTTCAAAGGGTATATGAACAAATGGTTTGGTATTCTTTGCACGGCTGCCTCGTATTGGCCAGTCATGACCCCGTGGCATTGTTGGACATAATTTTTTAGTATTTGTACCTTCGTAACTTATATGAGTATTGAACTTTATTGACTCCGAATAGATAGTGTGTCAAAAGCATCAGAGAATGTTTTAATTTGAAGCCCGCATTCGTGGCTATTTTGTGACAACAGGTCAGGTCTATGATGTTGATAAGAACCATCATAGATACAAAAAAAAAACAGTAGCACTCCGGGAGTGCCGACAGAAGTGAAAACTTGAAAAAAATCGTCACCGTGGTAATCAACGCGTTGATGTCTTTTACTCCATGCACCGTGGTAATCGACGCGTTGATGTCTTTTTAATGGTCAAAAGCTGGTGTCGTTACAGTGTCCCGAAATTAATGGTTTAGTCCCATCTTAAAAATTCCCAATGCACCTATCGAAGTTTTCACTTCAAAAATAAACAATTACAAAGGGGGATTCAAGTACATGTTTTGGAGATCACCTTTTAAGCAGAAATTGCTTGTATTAGAAGACCCCGCGCCTCCACGCTTTCACGCCAAAACGGTTGAGTAAATCTGGATGAGATTTGGCACTTTGGTAGACCATGTCCCGGATTAGGACACAGGATACTTCCATCCCGCCACTTCCATGGGATTGCGGATGAAACCGGAGGGCGTAGCTAGTATAAATTTAGGTGTAGATGTAAGTTTAAGTGTGAATTGAGTGTAAGTTGATAGATATATCTTCGTTCATTCTCGTAAGTACGTTTCAGCTCACACGAATGTTTTTAAACAATCCCGTAGGCTGGAATTACGTATCAAATTCGAACTTCTCATCCCCACCCGCTATCGATACCAGTACATCCTTTACACCAAAAACGTAATACCACAAGCCATTAGTTCCCTTTCTGATTCTCTAATAGGATTCACCGTGCCTTTAATATGTGACCAGTGTAACTTGGTCTTCACACCTGATTTCACCTGCGTCTGTCGCGCCTTTCCTATTAATGGAACAAAGAGGTGCGGGAGGTCAGGTTAAGTTGGTTAGTAAAGTGCTTGTTTGTTGCTTATAATCCAGAGCCAATTTTAAGAGCCCGCATTTCGGTGTTTGCGAAGTATTATGTTTAGACATGGACTTCCGTGTAAAAAGAGCTACCTACGGGTAAAGTTTCTATGTGTTAAACACAGTGTGATTCTTCATAATGTGCACACATCGAAATGAGGGAATATATACTTAATTTTATAGAAAAAAAATTTTTTTTTTTTTTAATTCTGTCGTCTTATTTATAAATTTTACTATTATTGTAAAAAATTATGAAAAAAAGGTCGCCGTTTTAGGTTTTCCGCAACTGCAGCGGCCTATGAAGACGGGACGGACGGCGGCGGCGCAAAGCTTGTGTTTGGAAAATTTGTTAGTTTATCATCGGCTGTTTCTGGGAAAGTAGTACTACAATACCTAAATTATTGCATGACTGTAAATAGGTACGCAAAATGCTACATCAATTAAGTACATTTTCAAATAAATATAAACAAGGATCAACAGTACAACAGTATTTTAAAACGATTCAACACTTGTCAATAAAACTGAACATAATGGCTATCGCTAATTTTATGATTCATAAATCGTATTTTGGATCGTTCCATAGGGATGATATATTCTACGATAAATAGGTTATTGATGTCTACTCGGTGTTATTAATAATGGTCAATTAGCTTGCCACATAATGTTGGCAGGTATTCAATGTGGAGTGAATGGGATTGTTTGTTGATTGACTATAGCTAAACTATCTTATCCAAAACTTAGTGACTTTTTATCAGTAAAAATCCACTGTTTTGTATGGGTATTCAAATAGGCCACTAGTCTAAGTAAGATATAAAATTGACAAAGGAGGCTTTGAGCAGCACAAAATGATGTAGTAGTGCCTCCTGCATTTAAACATTATTGTGTGTGAAAGATATTACCTACTGATAGAAAAATATTATTCTTGATGCATAACAGTAAAAACATATTTTCGTGGTAAAATAAAATAACAGGGCCCACCACAATATTATATAGCGCTACAAGGTTATTTTGACGTCTGACCAAAATCGGCACTAACGGCGCCATCTTGTTTTTTTGAATACATTTCAAGTGACAACAGTGCTCCCCTGTCAATGTCATTCGAACGCCAAAAGATCCTTGTAGGTAAATACAGACTGTTCACTCTAACTTGTCCCTTGCCATCATGTTGGCACCATTGCTTGTCAAGCTTAGTTTCAATACCAATAGAGTTCAAAATGGTGACTGACAGAACAGTACTACCATTCGCGTCACGGGACAAGTTAAAATGAACGCATTGTGGTAGCTATGCCATCCTTGGATAGCAGGCTAACCGGGCGTTTATTAAGCCTAGACAGGAACGGCCTGTGCCTGGTGACGGGGACCATCACGGGGTACTGCTTGCTAAACAAACACTTCCACAAAATAGGCATAACGGACAGTCCTCTGTGCAGGGCGTGCATGGAAGCTGAGGAAACCGTCACGCACGTGCTCTTCGAATACACAAGCGTCACCCAGATTAGAACAGAAACCCTGGGGTCACCTAGATCTTTCACTGATGTTCTGAACAGACCAGGAGTTTTAATTAACTTCTGGAGGGAGGTGGCTGCTTGGAATAATCACCAAACGGCCGCCATGGCCAACGCACAATGGTCCACCTGACGGACTAAGTGTGGAAACCAAACCACATAGAACGCACTGTGGTATATGTAAGTAGTGACAGAACGTACCATACTATCGACATTCATGGAAACTCCATTCATTTATCAAAAGAAAACCAACGTTCAAATCCAACCAACCTTTTCCTATTTCTATTTAAAAGTAAACGTCGTTCGCGTAGAAATGCTAATCCTGTTAGCTTAACAAATTACGTAAATGTATGTATTCCGCGACTTAAAGATTGCAAAGCGTGCATAAGTAATGACATTAATGAATTATTCGTTAGGTTGGGCGGCTCTAGGAGATCAGGGAACTATTTCCTAGTTTAACTATTGGATTCAAATATTTTAAAGGAGGAATTTAAAATGTTGTAGGTATTTGTTTTAACAGTTGAACTAAAAGTTTGTGGAGATAATCTAGTTTGATTTCTGTATTTCTTATGGTTCATCTATGCATAGTAAAAACAAAGTTGCTTGTCATATCAGTTTGTGTAACCGCTTAGATCTCAGTTCGCCATAATATAGTAAATAATATTTAACTTTGATATAGCACAGAAATCTCGGTGTTTTGTCGCTATTGCACCCGTGCAAATCAGGGGCGGATAGCTTGTTCAATAATAAAAAATCTGCCTTTATTTCTTTTTAGTCTCCATACTACAATGTGTTCCTTTTGATATCACATAACTCTAGGATATTAATGGGACCTTTTTTTTTCATTTTTCATACAAAATAATTAGACAAAGTCATTATCAATGTAAAACACCCTTAAGTGGAGCAGTGGTGGCCCAGTGGTAACGGCCGCGACTTACGAGTTGTAGGTCGTACGTTCGAACCCAGACAGGCGCTTTACTTCGTGTAAATTATTTCATCACCACTGTTCTCAAAACGGTGAAGGAAAACATCGTGAGGAAACCGGCATGTCCTAGAACCGAAAATTCGAATACATGTGACATCTACCAACCCGCACTTGGCCCGCGTGGTGAATTACGGCCCACTCCCTCTCACAGAGAGGAGGCCTGTGTCCCAGCAGTGGGAACATTTATAGGCTGATGATGATGATGACCCTTAAGTGAAATATAAAAAGAAAAAAAATACAAACTATTTTAGACCATAAAAAAATATGACAACGTTTCATTTTCTTAGCTTTAAATATGAATTATTGGTTTGAATGAAAATGATTTACTCATACTTATCAATGAAACTTAGAAACACACATCTTTCGAAGATAATATATTATTTTGTCTATGTATTATTGGAACACTTGTTCTAGGACTTTTTTTATAATTTTTACTTATAGCATAGAACCATAGAATTAAGGGATATTAAAAGGAACACTTTGTATAATGAAATAGGTCGTATCTCAAAGTTACAGTCGATATTCCACGAGGAAATTTTGCTCACCACGCTTTTTAATTTTGCTCAGTATAAGTATACATATTACTGCTCGTGTCTCTACAGTAAACATTTTCCAGAATAACAGAAACTCGAATAATTGGATAACAAAAATTCTCGTACAATTTCTCACAAAATTATAACAAAGGGCTTATATTGTTTTAAATGTAGAATTAAATACATCCACACCACATGACACTTGTTTTAATTGCTTTTTAAATAGCGTATGAACATGTCAATTCAATGCAGAAGTAAAAAAGTTGCATTGTTTCTACACCGTGAAATTTGAATCACAGTTTTACTAGAACAAACGTTGTTCAGACCATGGTCTACTACCATTCTACAGCATCCAATAAAAAAAAAACATAATTGGTTTTTGAAAAAAACACAAAAAAGACAAAGTTTAAAGGCTTGTGCAGACCAGCGCGACATGCGACGCGACACAAAGGCACCGCTCGTCGCGCGACGAGCGGTGCCTTTGTGTCGCGTCGCGTGTCGCGTCGCGTGTCGCGTCGCGTGTCGCGTCGCGTGTCGCGTCGCGTGTCGCGTCGCGTGTCGCGCTGGTCTGAACAAGCCTTAAAATGTCAAGATTACGAGTAACGTCAAAAAGTTTATTCGGGCACGATATGAGCCTCACAAATGGCAAACCACTGGAGAGAATTTTTTAGCTGTCACAACATTGAAACAAAGAATATTTAAAAACACTGAGTTCTTGCAATTCAATTCACCATTTTCCATAACAATGTAGTGTCCTTACTGCTTATCCTACATCAGTACTCGCACTATGCTAACTCAATCACATGTTACCCCTATACAAAGTAACACCAGTAACCATAGTGTACAATCGTAAAACCCATAACCTTGTACAGACATCCGCGACTCACGTTCCATAAAACGCTACATACACACTACATGAACAAATTAAAAACAACATATTTATACTTACGATATACTTCACTGTAAAATGAAATGCAGAAGGTATTTGAGAATAGGTATGGAATAACATAGAAACATGATGGAGAGCAATGGTGGCCCAGTGGTAACAGCCGAGACTTACGAGTTGTAGGTCGTAAGTTTGAACGCTGACAGGCGCTTTACTGAGTGTAAATTATTTCGTCACCACTGCTCTCAAAACGGTGTAGGAAAACATCGTGAGGAAACCGGTATATCCTATAATAATTTATGACGAAAAATGCAATGTATTCTTATTTGTTTTTTCATTTGAGTTTTAAAATTTTGATTGTATTTTAATTTTGATTTTAATTTATTGAATTTTACATTATTTTATTTCAATTATATTTTAATTTTATTTGTAAATGTGTATACCTATTCTAAAATAATATGATTCCATGTTACTCGAAATAAATGATTTGAATTTGAATTTTTTATAACTAAAAATTCGAAGACATGTGACATCTTCCAACCCGCACGTGGTGAATTATGGCTCACTATCTCACAGAGAGGAAGCCTGTGTCCCAGCAGTGGGAACATTATAGGCTGATTATGGTTATATATAATCTACTACCATGGGCTCTAGGGTTTGATTACCGGATCGGGCACGAGTTGAATACTTCAATCATTCATGTTGCAATTCAATTTAAAATATTTTATTGCACGTATCTAAATATTCATGGACACTTATGAAACGTCAGAAGCTAGGTGCAGTACGGAAAATAGCCGGTGAGAAAGTCCACGGTTACTCTTTTAAAAATAATTGGATTTCACAATGTTGTCAAATTACAGAGTTCATAGGTATGAGAGGAGAGTGTCGGCCTGTCAACAAGTAGGTAGGTAAGTACTTAATTAAACAGAAAATGGTCAACAAATCCAAATATCTATTATTCTGCAAGGCCTACAACGTTTTTACATTTACAAAATGAGAAAAAAAATCTGTACAAAAATTAATAAAATACTTAATTTAATGTACCTATTAACCAAATGACAAGATTATCATTGCAATTGTAACAAATCTGAATGGCCATTATGTCCACTCCACAAAAACCACTAATGAATATTTGAAGTTAGAATTATATACATAATATTAATATGTGCATCGCAACCATTTAGATGTTAAATGGTCTAAAGAACAACACGCTTTTGTTGGCGTATTTGAATCCTATTTGAAAGTTTTAGATTAATCCAAAAGGCTTCTTGTTTTATTTGCAAGTAAAATATATTAACATACTTCAATCTCAGTAATAGTACAAGTTGAGATGGGTGCATGACATTGTTACCATCGCGGGTTCAACCTGGATAAGGATGGCTCTGGAGCGTGGGTATTGGCACAAGAAAAGAAAGGCCTATGCCCAGTAGTGGGCGATGATGATGATGATGATGATGAATAGCATAAGTTTTCAGTCATCTAGTTGCGATATAGAATAGCTATGGTCCAAGCAGAACAGGCGCCATTTTGTTGCATTTACAGAGTAAACCTTCTGCATTCATCTATTCCAGAAAGTAACTGTCAACGATCACCATTTTAATCTAGGAAACGTGTTCCCAGCAGTACATATTTTTAATTACTCTATTACGTATACCGTACTTAAAGGCAACCGATTCCTATCATGTCTATTTCAAATGGTATTTGCTTTGCTTCAAATTCGAAGATCGTTAATAAACGATGTGGTAATACGGTAAATATTGAACAATTCTCCTGATTACTATTTCGTTGGATATTGGTAAAGCCTTAGAAGGTAAGATAAATATCAGGGTTTCGTGGAATTGAAAGTAGGTATGGGTTGTTTGTGTATCTGTTTGGTTTGAAGGGATTACTTATTGATCATGAAGATTGTAATTATTTTGATGGCTTCATATTTGGGAATCATCATATTCTCCAATTTATTGGGGTCGGCGCTACATATCCAGAATGAGAGATATAATTATATTCTTCATATTTGGGAATGAGATATAAAAATCGTTTAAGTTAATAAAAATAAATAAAAACCTACTTACACAAATAGTTATAAATGTATAATTTAGGTTATTGTTTGAACACAAAGATTTTTTGCACATAAGTGAAAACAATTTGATTTTGACAGCGCTTTTACTCGTATGTCGTAGCAGTAAGAGTGGTATTCGTAGTACACATATTACCACTGATGTGTGGTTGACTGTTCCTACTTAAATTAAAATTAGAACTATTACAATGTTTTGTGAGCACTTCGTAATTTAAGTTTTTAATTATTGGTACCCATTACCAGTTATAATGAAAAATCGACGCTGTCGGTATCAGTAGTAAATATTAATACAAAAAACTAAAATGTTGATGACATTTCAAATCTCTATCGCCCATCATGACATGAATTCCTATCAATGTATAGGACTAGCCACCACAAGCTCTGGTGATCAATGGCAACTTTGATGGCCAGATGTCATTGCAAATTGCTGCGTTATTAAAAAACTGTTTTTGACCAACGCAACCAATCCATTACCACTTATAAACTTGCGGTAGCAGAGACAAACATGAATATAAATTACAAAAAACTAAAATGTTGATGACATTTCAAATCTCTATCGCCCATTATGACACGAATTCCTATCAATGTGTAGGACTAGCCACCACAAGCTCTGGTGATCAATGGCAACTTTGATGGTCAGATGTCATTGCAAATTGCTGCGTTATTAAAAAACTGTTTTTGACCAACGCAACCAATCCATTACCAGAGATAAACATGAAGGAATATGAAATACAAAAAACTAAAATGTTGATGACATTTCTAATGTCTATCGCCCATCAGAGTCTATGACACGAGTTCCCATCAATATGTAGTACTAGCTAGTACATTATACGCTGCGCTTGACACCGCACACAATGCAAGTTGCTCCTTTTATCTGCTGGCGTATTTTTATTTAAAAATTACGCCGGAATCAACCGCCATTGTTAGGCCTGTTCCATGTTTAACGTGTTTTGTTTCTGATAAACTTGTGTGAAGACTTGTGAAATGTTGTGGGGAAAAATATGGGAGGTAAAAATTGTGGTCGGTGGAGTTTGTTTTATAAAAGTTAATAATGAAGGATGGAGGCTCGCCCCCTGTGTCATGGGAGTTAAACATAACTGGTGAAATGTGGGTGTAGTATAGGTACACCTCTGCCCAACCGTTCCGGGAAATAAGGCTTTATGTGATGTGTTATGTGACGGAGGTTTTTATTCATAAACTCTGTTTTATATCGTGTGTATTAATTGTCTGGAGCATACTCATAACTTGAAACAACAATAAAAGTTGCATCGAATGCATGTAATTAATTATTGCTTCAATTTCATTGCAAAGGGAAGCTTCATGGAAATGGAATTTTATTGGGATGCATTAAACAGCCTACACCTAAGCTCACTGCTTATTTTTCTTTATTTTTAAATCATTAACCGAACTACAGAAATAAACTAGGTATTTGATATAAATCTTCAAAAATAAATAAGACAGTCCACGTTACAATAAACCGTTTGCATCTTGAACATTATGATTCGATTTAATAAAACGGAGACTTTTTAATTTATTTTAGCAAATAAAATAATTACGCCGGGACGCCCTAGAATACATATGACCATATTGGTGATGTACTCCAGAAAGGTCAAGTGCGTAGTACTCGCAACCGACGTGCGTATAAGAACAGATGTATGAACGTAAACGAAACAAAATAATTCTATAATTTAAATCATCATCAGCCTATAATGTTCCCACTGCTGGGACACAGGCCTCCTCTCTGTGAGTCTCTGAGGGAGTGGGCCGTAATCCACCACGCGGGCCCAGTGCGGGTTGGTAGATGTCACATGTCTTCGAATTTTCGATTCTAGGACATGCCGGTTTCCTCACGATGTTTTCCTTCACCGTTTTGAGAGCAGTGGTGATGAAATAATTTACACAAAGTAAAGCGCCTGTCTGGGTTCGAACCTACGACCTACAACTCGTAAGTCGCGGCCGTTACCACTGGGCCACCACTGCTCTCCTATAATTTAAATAATTTTTGACAAAAGCATTTTTCAATCTATCATCATAAAAGGTTCGGCGAATCATTTACACCCAATTTTCTAAACTAGACCATTCTGTAGCTCCTCAATTCTAAACAGAACGATCAAATTGAATACTAAATCATGTAACTGTATAAATCTAATTTGATGACGTCATTTTCTCTGTTAATTGAATCTCTAATGGAGCCAATTCTAATGAAGGTCTGTGATTGGACGCCACGCTAGGCGCCATATTAATTTTACAGTATGTGGTATCTGATACGCGTGGGATAATTATTGTTACTTAATTTGTTTATATGGTAGTAGAATTTGAAGGGTTAGTTAGTGGATTTTGAAAGCAATTAGTATTCGTCTTGATTTTTATGTTATTTGTTCTAATTGCAAATTACACTTCGTCCTAACTTAATTTTTGTCTCATTTTATTTTAACCATGTCTTTTTTTCTTTATTTACATGTTTTCCCGATATAACATAACATAATATCAGAGATCAACCGGGCACAAATCTAGACCCGGACTGCTATTGAGAAAATCCAGATGGAAAAACCCAATAACGCTTTGCCAGACCTTTTTTTTTTTTTTTTGGGTGGGAAATTATCAAATGACTTCTCCCGCTCTGGGTGGAGCGGGAGGGCGTGTCAGACTCTTACTGACTAAAACCCACCCGTGTTCCTTCGGTTGCCCTGTTGCCGGGGGGCACGATGTCCCTATCGGTTTTCTTCGAGACCTGGGAATCGTATCCAGGACCTCATACTCAGCAGTAACGCTTGCGACCACTAGCCTAACAGTTTTCTCAAAAATCTTCCAAAGCATCAATCAAATGAAAAATTCAAAAATACCTCGCTACAAAAATTTCAACAACACAATGCTAAACTTCCGCCTTTATTTTTATAACATTTCCAAGAAGCCGTCGCGTCGTTTTAAAAGTATTTTGCTTTTAAAATGTCAATCTTGGAAATTTTCTAATGTAATTACCTACTTATTCCGTAATTCTGTGTATTTTTCTCGAAATTTGTGCCTTATTTATAACAAGCCTAAGGCGTGCCATTCGTCCGTCGCGTTTAAGACATTTTTTGCGATGAAACATTTTGTCGTCGTAGGAAAAGATGCAGTAATTAGATTAATTACGGGATAATCTGCTTCAGCTGGTTTATTTTATCTTCTTGGATTGCTAAAGCGAGAAAACAAAAAAATCCCATATTTTTAAGAAGATATCCGTACGTTTTTAAGAAGATACTGCGGACGCGCATTCTAATCTCAGCCTTAATATGTCAAAATTACCTCTTATTTCCCTAAATTTTCGACAAGTTTTAGACATTGATTGTCGCTGTGGTGAGATTGGACTAGATTTTGAACATTCTTAATTACTGGAATACGGGACCTGGTTTTACAACCATCAATGTGAGGTATGCTTTCGTGGTGATTTAGCATTTATCTTAGAGAGCCAGAGGCCTATGGGTGACTTAAAAACTCTGATACCAGATTAGTCACTAGCCACACGAAAAAGCCTATCTAACCTACCTACTCTTTCAAAGCAAACAGGCATAATATATTTTTCTTTCTAAGGATAAAAAAAAAGCAAAAAATTGCTTGTATTATATAAGTGAGAAATTTAACAATAACTCCAATTCAAATCCAAAATCAATACCAAATACCCAAATTAAAATTAAAATCAGAATTAAAGTCAAAATCAAACTTACATTAAAATTAAAAATTAAATACAATTTTTTCTTTTATGAAATTAATTCAAAATCAAATTACAGTTAAAACAGAATCACAATTAAAAAATGATACTTGCATAAAGCAGCAGGTTTTACGGTACAGACCACTGCAGGTTGATCTTCGGAAAGAAACGGTTACAATATAATGTATACCTGTCTCTGTATGTGTGAGCACTGTGAGCGCATAAGTTAATACGGGGCTATTTTACCCGCACCGATCGGTACCGACGTGTTTTTACAGGGAACCCGCGTCTTTATGCAAGCACCCTAAGAACAGAATGAAAGAGGATAGTACTCAAACTTTGGTTTTCCATGAAAGCGGTTCCGTCTTATAACGGTCGTCAATAAAATGTGTCATTTTCATATCACCAGTATTTGACATTATGGCTCCGAGCGCAGTCACCGGTGGCTGTCGCGCGACACGTCGTTTGGTACCGCACAAACGAAGGTTGGTGGCTGCCACGTATGGTTGGTGGCTGCTACTAGTAGTCGGTTTTTAAGTAAACACTGAGTCGCAAGTGGCCGCTACCGGTGGCGTGTCGCGGACACTGAGTCGTGAGTGGCCGCCACTCGCTACACTTGTGAGGCAATTCCATACAAAAAGTGTTAAAAATCATGTAGGTAAACAGATTGTCGCCAGCCACCGGTGGCTGTGGTCGGTAGCCTGTTTGCGCGGAGCCTAAGAGTTCTCAAATATCGCTCTGTATTTAGACAGCCATTATTATATTGTGTGATCGTTCACCGCTTCTTAGAAAACCAAAGCTAAAGCACCATTCTCTTGTCTACTAACAAGAACCAACTGTTATCATCAATCCAGTGAAGGGTGTGAACATGGCAATCAAGAGGTCTTGATTGTTCACAGTGTAGCGGTGCCAAACGATTGCTTGGCAGAAGTTAAACGGTATTCTTTAGTCCATCTGGTCTTAACAAATAATTAAACATATTGTTCTCCAAGATAGTCTATTCATTGTTACGCAATTTGTCTGTCACCTTAAATTGTCTGTATATTTCAAATCATAACTGACGTTCTTTGACAGTTCTATGAAATGGCTTCAATACGACAAATTGACGCAAGCTGTCAACTTGTTAACGATTAATTTCCCAGACTGTATAACATTTATTCCTTTTTTTATAAAGACATACCTACTTCAAGTAAAATAATAGATTGAATTGATTGAAATTAAACTAATGATCACAATAATTATAATGGCAAACTATTGATCAATTAATAGGCCTAGCCTTTTCCTAACTATGTTGGAGTCGGCTTCCTGTCTAACCAAATGCAGTTGAGTACCAGTATTTTACATGGAGCAACTGTCTATCTGACCTCCACAACCCAGTTACTGGGTAACACGATACCCCTTGGTAAGGCTGGTTGTCAGACTTTTGGGCTTCTACCCGTAATGACTGTCAAAGATCTACGAATGACAGCCGGTACCAACGGCTTTACGTGCTTTCCGAGGCACGGAGGGGTCTCCATATGTAATGAATGGTCACCCATCCACGAAGTGACCGCGGAAAGTGTAGCTTAACCTTGCGGCAGTTATCATTTAGCGACGAACCCCTTATAGAAAACTGTTTATAAAGTACGCAATAATTTGCTATCGTCCAAAACGATGCAATTTAAACCAACAATTAATTGTATTACAAAACAGGAAACTCGTGAAAATATCATAATTATAAAACAACTCTTTGAACTTCACCACTGTAACCAAATATCCGTTGTAACGGTTAATTAAATAACTAATTCTATTATAAGGTCGGTTAAATCGCAGTTAACACTGAACTGTTTTAAAATTAATTTGTAAACAGCTTCGTAGTTCTGTGCTTAAACCAAAAGCAGAAAACAGCTTGTATAATTCCTGCGTATCTTTGACTAAGTAAAAAGAAACTCTATGTATTTTTTTTTGCATTCTAAACATTTTTTGCCACTGCTGGGCAAAGGTCTCCTCCATACTTTTCCAGTTTTCCTTAGGTTGTGCCTTTTCCGGCCAATCGGTCAGGAACGAGTCCAAATCGTCACGCACGCCATTGTTTCTTAGGCCTGCCCCGGTCTGCCGGGGTCGCGGGATAGTCCGAAAGGGATACCGTGGCCCCTGACAACATGGCAACTGAAGGAACACGGGTGGGTTTTAGTCAGTAAGAGTCTGACATGCCCTCTCGCTCCGCCCAGAGCGGGAGAAGTTATTTGATAATTTCCCACACAAAAAAAAGGCCTGGCCCGGTGACGACGTCATCAGGCACCTACTGTGTGACGATGCTGACCATTCTGTTTTGATACATCTAACAGGTATCGCCCACCCAGTCCTATTTCGGCCTCGCAGAGTTATCGCCAACATTGACGATACCTATCTTGACGCGTATTATGGTGTTGCGAATTTGTCGGTGAGTTCTATTTATTAAATGCTACGCTGCATTGCTCTTTGGCAAACCTTGAGTTTGGACTTCTGAGCCTCGGTCAAAGAGTATGAGTGTCATAACAATTATAATTTCAATTACAATTACCTACAATTTTGTTAGTTTTTTTTTTTTAAGTTTATTATTATATTGTTGAAATGGAACGTTTCCATACGTAAATGTCATCTATCATTCTGACAGCTCACGTTCATACTGTGATAAATTCTTGTAAACAATCATTATTGTGATCAATACAATTAGATATCCTCCTAAAATATTCTACACATAATGAATAATCTCACACGACCATACTGACCATTACTTCGTTCTCGAAGTACATACAGTTTAAGTGATCAGATTACACAAAGTCAGTAACAATTTTATTACTTTATCTAGACACCCATTCTGCTGCTAGTGACAAAGAATAGTATCCAGTAAATAGTCAACCCGAGGTGCTTTTATCATATTAATTTTATCATATCAGACAGATTTACAGATCACAGGTTTCGTTCGGTATTACTTGTTCATCTAGAAATACTGCGACAGTTTGGAATAAGAATTAAATCAAAGATTAATTTAATTTAATGCTACATATTCCGACAAGTGCATATATTTTTTAACTGTTATCGTTGTGCTGTTATTTTTAATTGTAAAGTTTTATTGCATCAAAAACTAACGAACTTATAACACAATAAAGGGATTCTTTTTAGACCCAGGTTTAAACATCGAGCTATTTCTTTTCAATTTCGAACGTTATTCCGACAAAGTAAAAGTTCTAATTACTAAAACTGACGTTAAACCCAAGTTGTCAATTTTGTATTGAGAACTACAAAATACAAAATTGGCTCGATGGTCTGGGCGTGGACTAAAGTCAGAACTCGGTTTGTAATGAGACGGAGAGTTTATAAAATAAAAATAGGTAAAATTTGTGACTTTTATTGAAAAGTACTTTATCTAATCACAAATAGAAAATTGTAATATTATAAGAAAGTTCTTTTTTCTTCGTAAAAAAGTTGGATCTTATCTAGAATCCAGTGTGGCGTTCTTATTACCTTTCACGCTCAATTTAACAGATTACTTGATTAGTGAAAGAACCTTTGTCAATAAAGAATTTTTGTGACTTGGCAATGACGCGGACCAAAAAAACATATTTACGAGCTACAAATTATTTGAAAGAAAACCTTATATCTTCAGTAGAAAATTGTTTTTCAAAAGGTTTTAATTTTATTTTATTGTTTCTCTTTATATGTTGAGGTACACATTCTAAAGTCAAAAGTCATTTATTCAAAGTAGGCTGAGAATCAGCAATTTTTGAACGGCAAAAATACATAAGACAGTCCCCCAAAATGCCCACCCTTCACCACTTCCTAGTGCTTTAGCTGGGAAGAAGAAGTGGCGCAACAAACTCCCCAGCGGCACAGCTGTCTGTTCAGTAATAAAAGTAAATAAAATTAATTCTATACAATAGTATGCAAAATAATTTACATTATGCAACACAAAACATAATTTAAATTATAAATGATTAGCCATATGTCATGTAGCACATGCCAATATACCTACCAACCATCGAAATATTAACCTGGGTGAGAGACCTGTGACCTGTATGGGAGTTGATGTTTGTATGCAGGTATAAGTATTAATAATTTGAATACTTGATTTATGAACATCATCCATGGCAAAGATAATGTAATCCCCTGGGTATGGGTGACGGTCGGCCAACCCATTGCTTTGTTTGAAGGGGTTCAAACAGCAATGCGGGTTGGCCTTCCTTGGACTTCCCCGGACCGGTTTCTCAAAGAGCTCTATGATTACTAAAGGGTATTTTTATCTCACGAAGCGACGCGCGCTTTCCTTGTGGTAACCAAGTGTACAAACACGCTGTGAATGTGTGTGTAAACGCAGAAGCTCTCGGTAGGCGGTACCGTCCGACACAATGTCGAAGTCGGAAGTGTTTGTGTGTTATGTGCTGACGCTACTCGTCTTCACGCACACATTCACAGCATGTTTGTACATTTGGTTACCACAAGTAAAGCACGCGTCGCTTCGTGAGATAAAAATGCTGTACACACGGTAACTTTTTGCAGCGATTCATTCGCGTTGCAGTAGGTACAGTCCCAGGAAAAAAGTGACGTGATTAACTACTGTGCAGATAAATCAAAGCTGTTAAAAAGCTAAACACAAGCATGAGGATATCAAAGCCCAGCTCAGATTTCCACAGAGCAGTATGTATACTTCTAAACATAAATAGTGAGTGTGTTTTGCATAAATGGGCGGCGCATTAACCACACCAGTTTAACATGAGAGAACAGTGCTCAGTTTCGCGTTAGTTGTCGTAAACTAGTCTTACTAATGTTTTCTGCACTGTGGTACAAAGTACAAGAGAAAGTTCAAAGTGTTAAGCTACGATTGCCTATGACAGCGGTGGCAGCCACATTACGGTCGCAGTGACAGCTGTCATAAAAATGACGGCAGGTTTGACTTTACGGTCTGAGAAAACCCTGATGTTTCTGCGTATGTATGTGTGCGTGCCTGCACCATTACTATTATTTTGTGTAGCTATATTAGTAATAAACTAGCATCCAAAAGCAACGGTGGTTTCATTCGGTAGCTGACAGATTACTAAAAATAAAAGAAATCTTCCAAGTTTCGATCACGACGCCCAAGAGTGGCTTATATTTAAAGGTCTGCTACTACAGTACATAAAATTGAACAGTGTTAAAAAAAAAACTACCGACTTCCAAAAAAAAACACTACAAAGTGAAAAATAACTTTAATTTCGGAAGTCGGTGTCTTGGGTTTTGTGTTTTCGTTTTTTGCCACCGACTTCCGTAATTAAAGTTATTTTTCACTTTGTAGTGTTTTTTTTTGGAAGTCGGTAGTTTTTTTTTTGTAAAAAGTTTTTATTTTTCACTTTTTAGTTGTGGTACCTACCCCACACACATTCGAATACCACTACCTACTACCAATGTCAGGAACTTATCATATCATCTACATACTAAGTGGGAAAAAAAATACGTATTTTGTAGCTAACTCAAAAACTACCCGAGCAAAGTTAATAAAATTTATATGGGACCAATTTGGAAGCATACCCTTTCAAACAAAAAAATAATTTTCAAAATCGGTCCACAAATAACGGAGAAATCGGTGGACATACAAAAAAAAAAAAAAAAAACAAACATACGCGTCGAACATATAACCTCCTCCTTTTTGGAAGTCGGTTAAAAACCGAAATTATTACTGACGCAGCTAACCAACTTACTTTCATAGATAACGTTTCAATGACGTCATTCGACGGTAAATTGTGAACACCGTGTGGAGGCCACTGTTCTTCTAGGAAAATGTAGCTTTTAGGGAGGACGTGCGGTCGTAGGATCGGCCGCACTGCGTGATGGGGCCCGCTAGGCATGACGGGCTGATACCAGTCGGGGGTGCAGCGAATGTACAAGTATCTCCCGGGCCCCCGACACATGGTACCTAGTAGTAGGAACAGTGGGGTTTTAGTCGGTCGGAGTCCGACATAACCCTCCGTTCTCCCAAGTTGGAGGGTATCCAGGAGAATTTCCACAAGGAAAAAAAGAAAACAGTGGCACTCCGGGAGTGCCGACAGAAGAAATCAATGAAATCAATGGTTTAGTCCCATCTCAAAAATGCCATAATAGCTCCTAAAGAAGTTTTCACTTCAAAAATGGAAACTGTAGCTGCGTCTGTGTATAATCATTTAGGCCCACTTAAATGCGCGATTGCCTGACGCAAGAATTTAGCTAAATATTTTTAATAGTCATATGATGCGTACTCTATGGCTTGGAGGACGTATATCTGTATCATACAATTTCATAAAATATTGAATTCTAAAAGTCTTGATAACATCACAAAGTCGGCAGATATTGAAGTCAGGTACAGGCCTGTCTGTCTGAATATAATAATAATATATCTGAAAGTTAAACCGTACATGAGCCTTTATTCGTATATAGCTGGGTGAGCTATATACGAATAAAGGCTCGTGCAGACTGGCACGACTTTTCGCGCGACGCGACACAAGTAATTGTTCTGCCGTGAAGTTTTCTTAAAAATTGTTTTATCGGAGTCGCGTCACGCCTGTTTGCAGGTGCCTTAAAATAACATAACATAACATCACGCCTTGTTTCCCCGAAGGTTTGGGCAGAGGTGTCCCTGTAGCAGGTACACCCACATTTCGCCAGTTATGTATAAGTCCCATGTAATAGGGGGCGAGCCTATTGCCATCAACCGGGCACAATTCCAGACTCCGAGCTGCTACTGAGAAATTTCAGATAGAAAAACCCAATAACACTTTGCCCGACCCGGGAATCGAACCCAGGACCTCATGCTCAGCAGTAGCGCTTGCGACCACTAGGCCAACGAGGCAGTCCTTAAAATAATAATAATAAATTATTTATGAGAGCTGCAACCAGCGTGCGTGTATGACCAGATGTATGAAACTATGAACGTAAACAAAATAAATAAAATACGTTTATTTGCGGTAAACATGACGCAAAGAAAAAACACCAACACAAAAAAGAAACAAAAAGTAGTACTTATGTCAGGATCGTAGCAGTTTGCGTTCACAGAAGTCATGAGTTCGAGAAAATTATCAGTGGGTACAAATTCTAAACAGTCATCGTGATTGCGTCACGGCCCGAACGAAAATATACACAACAAGATCGCCTTGGTGGAAGAAAAATACTTGTATAGAACATTGGTCCGTAACCTTATCTAAATAAAGAGCACAATCGCATTTACAAAAAAAATACTTCCAAAACCTTTAAAGTAAAAATATTTGCATAGAACATTGATCCGTAATGTAATATAAATAAAGAGCACAACCGCGTTTACAAATTGAGGTGTCTGTAACGATGTCGCGAGTTCAATTATTTTTCCCATCTCAAAAATGCCCAATGAGCATAAAGAAGTTTTCACTTTAAAAAAAAGTCCGTCAGTCAGATAATTAAAAAAAATATTAGACACGTATTTGTTTTATTATATTTATAAAAAAATACTTAAATAAAAAGCATTAAAATTGGGGAGAGGGGATTGCTACGTCACGAGTAAGTATAAAATCTACATACTCGTGACGTCATGGCACATTTTAACTCAATGTATCGCCGTATTTTTTTGATAATGGAAAATCGAAAAAATATGTGTCCAATATTTTTTAATAATATATACTACCTGACTGACAAAAAACTAAAAAATCATCATCCCAATTGGAGTCAACTCGCTTTCTGCTTCTCCTTTGTCCAATCTCATCAGTAACGCGGCGCAGTGCAGAGCTCGTCGATATATCAGCGGGCAGCGTGACGGACGGAGCCACTGTTTCTACCCAACGTAACGCTGTTGCTGTTTAGAGGATTTAAGGGATAATGTGATTAATAGTAAACTTTTAAGTTTTATCTTGACAAGTAATAATACAAAAGAAGCAGTGAAAATTGCTCTTTTTGAGGCATGTTACGCTACTTTCCCTCGACGATATCTACGAACATTTGCTGTTTCTTATGACACTGGTGAACCAAAAAAAAAAACAACATTTTTGTGATATTTAAATGAACTATTTCCCCATGAGGATAACAAGTTACGTTAGGTTACTATTACTCGTTAATCTCCATCGACACCTAATACGCAGAGCTGCAATACAGCAACAAAAACAAAATATGATGCCATAAGTAGTTCTTGGAGATTAAGACGTGGAAGTTGAACATGAACAAGTTCTAAGTTTACCACTTTACTTGAAAGTAGCGTTGACCACACAAGATGAATGTAGAACAATTGAATATGGAAATACAGTGTCTTGGCATAGCGACATACATTGCTCATCTCGTCTCGTCGCGTTATGCCGTCAGTGTACTATCGCTAAGTCTCCTGAGGACAAGGCGCTTAGCAAAAGATTAGAATAGAATAGGATAGAACTAATTATTATGTATACCGTTTAAATTACAAATATAAATGTGTAAATTTTACATAGGGTGACTCAATGGGTGGTCTGAAAGCGATCTTTTAAAGACAATCTTGGATGGATTAAAGGGAGAAAGCGAGACAATACTGCAAGTACTCATTTTTTTTTTTGGTTTGGGGAATTTATCGAATAACTTCTCCCGCTCTCATACTGACTAAAATCCGCCCGTGTTCGTTCAGTTGCCTGTGTATTGCCAGGGGTCACGGTAACCCTTTCGGACTTTCCTGCGACCCTGGTAGGCATCGGCCCTAACGGACTCCGTCAGTTGTGCTGACATCTCTTTGAGGCGCGCGTGGAACACAACGCGCCGTCCACCCGGGCCTGTAGTGCTATTCTGTAACCATCTCACCGTAAGTGAGCGTGGAGTGAGCTGTCAGTTGCTAAGGATTGACACTATTGGCAGCTCACTTCACTTAAGATATCACGGTGAGATTTTTACAGAATAGCACTGCTGGTCCTTATCGAACGGCGAGCTACCCATTGCTCACCGTCCGCAAGCCTGCGCCTACGGTGACCGGGAATCGGCCTGGGATTCCCGACGCCCAGGGCGTCTCCTGCGGTGACTAGGGGCGTGACGGCGCGAAATTTGCCTCTCCCTCACGCGTTCCGCCTCCTCTCCCCCGCCGTGCGAGAGTATTACTGCTTCGCAGAAGGAGGTGACGGCTTCCCATGTCCTCATGACTGTAAGTAGTCTGTGGTGAACAATTTCCATATACAAATCTACATACAATTATGTACAGGTCCCAAATTTGACTAAAATGTGGCCAATATAGTGGATTAACATGCATACATTATTTATTACCTCATATATTAGTAGCGCTAGTTGTCAAAGAAACCAAAGTGGCCAGACTCTTGTGTATGTATATTTAAATAGATATTAATGAAAGCACTCTAAAACATAATGAAACATTATGTTTTATTGATGTCTATATGTTGTGCGTTACTCAAGCACTTTGCTCATATTGCAAATTGCATTTTTTTCTCGTCGTATGTAATAACATCAGGCACTAAGGTCTGAACGATGTTATTATTCTGTTTTATTTTTCATGGCTTCAATGTCAAAGAGACTAGATAAAAAGTATCTTTAGCTATCTGACATCACTTCAAAATTCGAATTATGTTGACATGTGCACTGTATAGCTTCTGCCCGCGACTTCGTTCGCATGGAAGTCGATAAACATACAAAAAATCAAATCTTTTTTTTAAATAATGTCAGTGTAGATGTACGATTGAATGCAGTCACATAAGGAAGGATCAAAATGAACTTTTGTATATGCACCACTGAGACATTATCCGAAAGTTTTTTGTGGGTTTCCCACACATTGGCCGTAATCATGGGAACTTTTGTACCTTCCACGATCCTCAGCTAGTGCCGCGCCTTTTCCGGGCCACCCAGGCCCGCGGGGGTGTGAGGTGCAAGATCCCACGACGTCCAATTGGGGCGCGTGTGCAACACTACGCTACGCCGCCGCGGGTCTGGATATAAGCCTCTCCCAAGCATCGCCACTTCGACCGGTTCTGTGCTTCTTGCATCCAGCAGATTCCTGCGGCTTTCACAAGGTCATCGAACGAAGGCCTTCCAGCGCTACGTCTTCCGGTGCGCGGTCGCCACTCCAGAACTATTCGGTCCCATCGGCCATCTGCCACCGAGACCTATGCCTTCACTAAATATAAGCTAAAGAGTATCTTAAAAATGTAAAATACTGGTTTTCAGCTGCATCCAGTTCAAATGGAAGCCAACTCCAAGATAGTTGGGAAAAGACTATGCTTATGGAGAGTATCTTAAAAATCTAAATATTTTATTATACTTCAGGGTTATTTTTGAAAAAAAAAAACCCACTTTTGAACTGGTTGCTAACAATAACGTGATCGACAAAAAATATACGGCATCACAAAAATGATTTCCCGCATTCAAAATGCTGCCATAATTGGTTTTACAAATCAATTACCTTTCTGCATGTACGCACAATGGATTTAGAGATCAAATAGAAAATATAAACGGATGAAAATAAAATGTTACCACTTTTAAAACCAAACATGGTAACGAATTTTTCTATCATCCGTAGAATGAAATTGGTTAAAACTGCATAAAATGATTGGAATTCATAGAATTCATTTTTTTGAAAGCCTGTACATTGTGTTTCATTCAGTTAAGGATGATTTCCACCAAACAGCTTGCATCGCATCGAATTGGAAATTTTACAATCTTTAACCGATATTTAATCGTGTACACAGTATTTAAAGTCTATATTATCATCGCGCACAACAGGTTGACCGCGGATGTCTTCCGCGACACACGATTGTAGCCGAAAGTATGCTGTGATGCGTGATCGGCTCCGTTAGCCTGTCGTAGTATCCGATCGGATCCTTTCGGCTGTTTTATGATTATTTTCTTCTTCTTCAAATGCAATAGGAAACAATACTACGTCAACGTCAACCATTTTAAAAAATTTGAACACATATACACGATAGGAATGAAACTATTTAACTAGGCGCAGAAACGAATACGTTCGCAAGCGACGGTACGGAGCCGATCATAATCGATTGTGATTCATAATCACAATCTGTCATTTTGTCTATATTTCCGTCGATAAAACCCGTTTCTATTAGGTCATGCTACAGGTGCTGGTAGATAGCTTTAGAAAATAAAAATTCATCAACATCTGCCAAGCCTTTTCCCAACTATGTTAGGGTTGGCTTCTAGTGTAGCCGTATGCAGCTGATTACCAGTATTTGACATGGAACGACTGCCTATCTGACTTCCACAACCCAGTTACTGGATCAAAATACCCCTTGGTAAGACTAGATTTCAGACTTTTGGACCTCTGACTATCTGTAATGACTTTAAAATGTCTATGAATGACAGCTGGAAGGTCTTGGTATGTAAAGAATCACACGGTCACCCATCCATGGGTGGAGGATCCATCCTCGTAAACACAGCTTAACCTTCGGTCGACCCTATGTACTCGATACTTAGCCGCAAGCTTTAGAAAATAAAGAAGTCTCGCCAGTAATTCGAACTCATAAAGGTTGTGCCAAAACCCTCTTGGCTACCACGACCTGACCAAGTTGCTTGCAAAAATTATATCTAAAATTAAGTCAGAATTTAATATACACGTTCCATGACTTGCCGGATTTATTGCTCACCGCCATATTTGAGCTATAAATCAGGGTATTAAAAATAATGCTGGTGTTCATGCTAGTTTCATCAGAATGCGGTATTATGAGGTATCAAGGGCTTTAGGTATTTATTGACTTACCACATAGTACGTAGATATTTCTACCCAAGTATTTTATTAAAATACTGCCAGGAAAATGCCTCTTCTCTTAAAAAGAAGAAACGGAAATTTGCTCACACAGCATATTCTTCAATTTCCAAACGCCTAATTACTGAAAATTTTTGTCTGACAAAAATATCACATATAAATTTGGTTTAAGAACGAAGTTCTTTATCGCGGCTTTCGGTAGGAGTTGACTGGTAGAAATCGTCATATAACGGAAAAGCGTTATGCACGAAAAAGTCAGTTTCAAGGTCTCAGGTTTCAAGTGTCAAAAGTTTTTGTTTTTGTTTTTAATCAGAGCTCTGTATTAAAACATAATATACAACGAAAGGAACTTAGTTCCAACCGAGTGTCCCACGACACCTCCCCGACTTTTTGAAGTGAAAACTTCTTTAGGCGCGTTGGGCATTTTTGAGATGGTACTAAACCAATGATTTCGCGACACTGTTACCGAATTTACCGACACCGTGGAGTAAAAGACATCAACGCGTTGACTACCGCGGTGCCGATTTTTTTTTCAAGTTTTCATTTCTTTCGGCACTTCCGGAGTGCCACTGTTTTTTTTTATTGTTTATTAGCCCACCCTTTGCAAAGCAGTTGTTTTCATCTCAAATCACAATAGTGCCCGTTTTCACCGCCAACTAAGTGACACTTAAATGAATTCCTAAATAAGCGTGCACCGTTGGATTTCAACTCTCAGCGCTGAGCCTAGCGTTGAAAATCCAACAGTACACTCTATCAAATCTAAGCGGAGTCCCTTCACTATATAAGAAAGAGAGAGAGACATTTTTTTTTTGTTTTTTGTAAAGTAAATTCAAACGACGTATATTGCATAAAACCCCCCGTAACACAGTTGTTTTTACCTAGCACAGGAGTCAGGGCTTCACTTTGTTTGTACATATTTTTATGCCAATAAAGAATGTAATTATAAGCTACTACACACAGTAATTAACCCAATACTTACATAAACAAACAGCACCAGTTTACTAACCAGTAAGATAGTATCGCTAAGCTAAGCGAGCTCGGTATTAACACCACAAGATCGTTTAGCGGCGGTATATGAGACAAGTTGTATTTCAACAGACAGCGGCTGCTCGTTGTGTCGCCATACTAATCCTAATGTTAATGTGAAGCTGTTGGACAACGGGTTTTCGCATAAAGGGAGAAAGAATGGCCATCTTTGCATTGAGTATTAGTCGTTAGTTGGTAGACGTAGAACTCCTTGAGAAAAGTCATCCGGGAAAGAGCTACTGTCGTACATACTTTTTTACATTTTTGTTTTTAAAGAAAATCTCGTAGCTAAATAATGACAATCGCACGGGTCGTATGAAGGTTAATCTACGTTTGCGGCGGACGGTTCGTGGATGGGTGGCCGGCGTCCATTAGAGACCCTTCCGTGCCTCGGAAAGCACGTTAAGCCGTTGGTCCCGGCTGTCATTCGTAGATCTTTAACTGTCGTTACAGGTAGTCAGAAGCCCAAAAGTCTGACAAGTCTTGCTAAGGGGTATCGTGCTACCCAGTTACTGGATTGTGGCGGTCAGATAAGTAGTCGCTCCATGTAAAATACTGGTATTCAGCTGAGTTCGGTTAGACTGGAAACCGACCCCAACATAGTTGGGAAAAGGCTAGATAGATGATGATGATGATTTTGAAAGAAAAAATTAAAATAAAAGTGTAAAGTGTGAAAGTAAAGTGTGTAAGAAATTAGCAGGAATTTTGATAGAAGAATTAGCAAAAAAAAATAATCACAGACTACACTATAGAAATCGCAATAAATTCAAACTCAGACCACCCAATACCAATAACGGGAAGAAAAATATTGCATACGAAGGAGCGGTACTGTTTAATAAATTGCCAAATAAGATTGTTGATGCAAAAAAATTAAATGTTTTTAAAGTAATGTTAAAAATTTGTGTCCAAAACAATGTAACAATTGGCTAGAAAAAAAATGTCTGCTTATGATAAATAACATTTTGATTGAATTTAAAATCTTCCTCTGTGTTAAATGTTTACCTTATAACTGCATGATTTATTTGTACATCTCTTTATGTTAAGTAAACTGTTTATGTTTTTCATGAGAATAAATTCTTGCCAAATGTGTGCCTCGCGGCTGCGCCAAATAGGCCCAGTTCAGCAAAAATGCCAGACAACTAGCGCCTTATGCTGACTTGTGTGTTACGAATTGTGACTACACAATTTAAAAACTAAAATGGAAGTGGGCAGGTCATGTCATAAGGAGTAAAAACCGCAGATGGGCCAAAGACTTAACAGAATGGTATTTTAATAATTGAGAAGATGACTTGAAAATTACTGTGAGCTACGAAAAATGTCCTTAACCTATACAATTTTAAATAAATTGTAAAACTAGTTTTACGAATCCTAATCTTCTTCTTAAATTCAATTTCCCAGTTTTTTTGCCCAGAACTCGGCAACGCTAACACTTCGCTAACGCAGACATAAGGTCCTCACATGTACAGGAGATAGATGCACGCATGCGGCGCAAGATGAAAGGTGAGCCATGCTCTGCGGGGAGACGCCGCATATACATTGAGGAGATTGTCAGATTTAAACAGATTGCTAATAAAGACTATTTGAAATTGAATTGACGTCATTAGGTTTACTATATTGATGCATAGAACGTTTGGAGGAGTGTCGTAGGTTTGGAAAATAATACTCAGACTCCAGATTGTAATGAATAATGAAGAATTATATTTATTTTTAAAATGTTCCTGCTTATATACTATTTACTTTTAGTAACTAACTAGTAAGACTATATTTACAAACGTTTTGACCAATCGGATCACAGCGCACTGTTATCTTTTTAATCCGCATGGTGTCGCCATAGACGCGCACGCGCATCTCGCCGCGCTCTGACACCGCGGTTATAAATACAGGTGACACACGTTGTGCACCGGCCCGGCTCAGACGGACTCACCAACAGGGTGGTCCAGCTCCTCCCAGCTCACTTGATCATGCTATTGACCACCATCTTCAATGGTGCTCTAAGTAATAATATCTTTCCCCAGACGTGGAAGGAGGCCACAGTCATAGGTATCCCAAAGCCCGGCAAGCCTAAAAACGAGCCCTCCAGCTACCGCCCTATCAGTCTGCTCAAAGTCCTCGGCAAAATCTATGAGAGGCTTATTTATAAGCGTCTCAGAGACTACGCAGAGACTAAGGGCCTCATTCCCAACGAGCAGTTCGGTTTTAGAACTCAGCACTCTAGCGTGCATCAGGTCCACTGTATCGTCGAGCTGGTCAAATGTGATTTCACCCACAGCCGGCAGACATGTGCGGTTTTCTTCGATATAGCGATAGCCTTCGACAAAGTCTGGCACAACGGCTTATTATATAAGCTTTACAAACTCGGTGTGCCAGATCGTCTTGTGCTCATCTTACGAGACTACCTGTCGAACCGCACCTTCCGCTACCGTATCGAAGGAGTCCTATCCTCCCACCGCCCCATAAGGGCAGGAGTCCCTCAGGGCTCAGTGATAGCTCCCCTCGCATTCACGCTATTTACTAGCGATATCCTCAAACACAGTAGGACGCAGCTCGCTCTGTCCGCAGACGACACTGCGATCATCTGTAAAGGTAATTCCCCTTCGTCTCTCTTAAATCTACAAAGGGCTGTCAATAACCTTGGAGCCTGGTTTACACGGTGGAGAATCGAAGTAAATCCCGACAAAAGTCCAGCGGTTTTATTCTCAAATCCGAGATCCAGATCCCTCCCCCTCCCCCGACCAATCACCTTGTTCGGCAAGCCGATCCCTTGGGAGAAGCGAGCCAAATACCTCGGTGTGATCCTAGACCATCATCTCTCCTTTTCAGAGCACATAAAGACGGTTCGTTCGCGAGCCGCTTTCACTCTAGATAGACTTCACTTCATTCTAAATGCACGCAGCAAATTGTCACTTAAGTGCAAATTGCGTACCTATACAGCGTGCATTCGTCCCATCATGACTTATGCGGGAGCAGTCTTTGCCCACGCCAAACCCCGTTCCATCCATTGGATGCAGACCCTACATAATCGATTCCTTCGCAAGGCCACGGGAGCCCCTGGTTCGTCAGAAACGAGATCCTCCATCTCGACTGTAAAATCCCAACCATGCATCAGTTTTTTAAACGCATGACCAAGCGTTTCTTTGACTCCGCTCTCAGACATCGCAACCCTCTGGTTGTCGAGGCAGCCGATTATATCCCATCCCGAATTAGTCAGACCCGCCGCTCAAGGCATGTACTCTCCGACCCAGATGACCCCATTACACTCCTCCAGGAGTAGAATAGGGCCACCAGTACAGTGCACAAAAACAGACGCCTCCCGTCATTCCGACCTCGCCGCCCCGAGGTCCTTTGCGATCGCGACCGAATCCCCGAGTAAATGAAACTCCCCCCCGACCCTTGCTCGAAAACGAGGTGCCAGCAGTTGTTGCAGCTGAGCACGTAGCTTTAAATACCCCGCATAATAATCATGATGAAAATATAAATTTGATCCAGCTTGTCCCTTCTTGCTGTCCTCCCATCAGCGATGCCCTAAGCCGAGGTTCGTACCCCACAGGGGGTGCCCTTAGCGATCATTCGCTTAGTTTTAATTTAGAATAGTTAAAAGCTCCTGGCTGGAGGCTCTAAGTGTAGAAGCTTATGGCACCCACAAGAAAATCCGGTTAATCAGCCAAGACCTTAGTGGTCAGTACTGCGAGATGACCTCTAAAAAAAAAAAAAAAAAATTGTGCACCGGCATTCATCGAGGCGACGTTGTCCAGTGATGGTGTGAGTGTAGTGCGCGCGCGTGCGGCAGAAGACAGGAGCGAAGCCCGGAGTACGTCTGGCGGCGTGTGGCGTCGACAGTTCCTGTTCTGTACTTCCTCTAACAGTTTCCCTGTTTCTTGTACAGATTGTCAAAACGTGCTATGTTCAAAACTTCTTTTGGAGAACTGCTATGATCCATGTTTCTTGGAATCAGAATGTCAAAAACGTGGTATGCTGAGTGGTGGCTACAAACGCAACAGAAAATATTATTTAAAAAAATCATGACTCCATTTCGGATTCAACATAACTTCAAATGCAAAACCCCCACACAAAGTAAAAACAGGTCAACAAACTACAGACATCTACATCGTCGACACCCCTAAATATAGGGCTGCCACCGCTCGCCGTCAAAGTGCATGGAAATTATCAATTTCCGCCATCACCATTCAGCCTATCTTTGAACTCTTCGTTTGAACTTTTTGTGCCTTCCCTGACAAGTCAGTCTATTTATATAAAAAGGAACATTGAAGGATGAGGTTTTATTCTAGTTTAATTTTATTTCATATAGCTTTACGCGTGCGTGTGTGTTTTAATTTTATGTTGAAATGTTTTATTTATTGATTTAAGGGCAACGACTAGCAGCAGTGATAGCCTAGGGTATGATCGTCGGACTGCTATGTTATGAGTTCAAACCCAAGGCACGCACCTATGACTTTTCAGATTCGTGTGCGTATTGTATAATTGTCACTTGCTTCAAAAACGGTGAAGGAAAACATCGTGAGGAAATCTAAGACGCCTAAGAGAATATTTCTCGACGTCATGTGAAGCCATGTCTGCTCATGGGCGGCATAAATCACATGGACAATTGGCGTGATCAATATGGCATGTTTTGTTTCAGTTTATTGCTTTGATTTCTTCAATACGTTTACCTAGTGTTCTCTGAATAATTTTTTCTTAGATAAAAGAGATTTCAGTTAGATACACATGACATACCTACGTAAGATTCTCAAAAAAAGATGAAAATGTTTATGCTATGTAAACGTCAACGTCAATAATAGAAAATGTGGGTTTATATTCATATGTTTATTTTTTTGCCGCTCGCCTACACTTGACCTATTCCAGTATTCCCATTTCCAAAATTGCTGTAGGTATGACAGATTTGTAGTTCCGGATGATTGAACATGAGATTGGTATCTGTGAAAGCATCTAAAATACATTTGCAGCATTTCAACGAAACCGCTTTGTTATTTTCGTAAAGGAATCGATTCGATCACAAACGCACCGTCATACATTGTGAAATAAGAACCATCCTTACTATAATTATTTAACCTCAAAATAGATAATTAATCCCCGAATGAATCTTAAAGTCGTTACCCCAATATCATAATCTAAAACTGTTTAATAAAACTACATATTTACAATATTTCAGGGATAAGGAAAATAATATGAAACACCAAGATATTTTTTCAGTCATTTATATTTCTTTGCCAACATCAAATTCAATATTCTACACCATACCACCACAATCTCCTATTCCCCATATCACTATTTAATCAGTATTCTAATATTTACCATAAAACTAATAGGTTACCTTAATTTACAGTAGATCTCCAAACAATCTATGCCAATCTATATTTTTACCGACACAGCCACTAAGCACGTCTTACCGTCACGAGCGCCTGACCCAGAAGGACGTTCCCGCGCTACTTTTGACATATCGAACCTTTGGGTGTTGCCAGTACAATATCCAACAATTACGTATTAATAAATTGAAACCTAACAATTGCTATAGGCTTTAGCAATGCAACCAAGCTAGAGAACGTTACTACTAGATTTAGGTAGGTAGATAGTTGTTAGAGTTACATGGTATAAGAATAAGAATATATTTATTTGCATTAAACATGGTACAATAATGGTCTTACAGAAAAGGACCCAAGATAAATTTTAGTTTAGTCCTGTCAAATTAATCAGCGCTTGACGTTAATTGACGTAATTTTAGTTGGCAAGTTTTTAATCACGTCTAAACTTGTATGGAGTAGTGACAGGCGCTGATTAATTTGACAGGACTAAATTAAAATTTATCTTCTGTCCTTTTCTCAATGAAATAGAAAGAAAAAGATGCACTAAACTTAAATTTAGTTTAGTTTGTGAACAAGGGAATCGGCACCAATGTTTAGTAACAGTTTTAAATCTATGTAGTATTTAAATATCAGTAAATCAGTAACAATATTTATCACTTACTTTTTTATCAAAGAACTCTTTTACACTATAAAAAGTATTACCTACGGCTCGTAGGTAATACTTTTTGTAATTTAGACTTGGTTGTCAAAGGAAATCCTTTAATCACTACCTGTAGTAAACGGAATAGTAATCAAAGTCCTATGAATTGAACTAATATTATAAATGCGAAAGTGAGTTTATATGTTTGTTTGTTACGCTTTCACGCCAAAACGGCTAAACACATTTGAATGAAATTTGGCACATGGGTAGACCATGATTTAGGTGAGGACATAGAATACTTTTTGCCGATATTCCCACGGAATCAAGATTTATGTGGGAAACTGCGGGGCATAGCTAGTTATAAATAAATTAGCCTGTGTTGTCCCACTGTAGCGCAAAGGCCTCCCTTTCCTTGATTTATTCTAACTTCTATGAAAACATTCACGTAATATGTTCTTATTCAAGCCATCCAAAAACATCCGCCTAAGTAAACTATCCACAAGAACCACACCTGATAAAAGTTTTCCTCTCTACGAGGGATAGGAAGTAATTAAAATGATGGTAATGTTAACAACCCCACAGGTTATGAGGAACAAAAACTGTTCGAAGTTGTGTGTCTACAGTTTACGCGGCTCTTAGCTGAGTGTACGCCAAATTTTGCAATTTCGCTAAAGTTATTTTTAACTTTGTAGTGTTTTTTTTTGAAGTCGGTTGTATTTTTTTTGTAAAAAGTTTTTTTAGTAGGTATGGATAGCGAGGTATTTCCCAAATTATTTTCATTTCGATACGAGAATGGATTTATAGCAGTAGGCTGCCGTAACATTCATGCATAAGCATAATGAGCTTATTATGTTCCCACAGCTGAGGCACAATCCATCGTAATCCATCACGCAGGTCCAGTGCGGATTCATTGATGTCATTGTCTTAGAATTTTTGGCCCTAAGAGATTCTTCACCGTTTTTGAGAGCGGTGGTGATGAAATAAATTACATACGATAAAGTGTCTGCCTGGGCCACCACTGCTCTCCAGACATGACTTATTCATAAAATCATCAAAAATAGTTTATGTTCTTTTCGTGTGGTTTGAGACTAACCTAGTCAGAGTTTAAAAGCCACCCATGGGCCTCTGACTTGGCTTCATAAGTCGTCGAGAAATATATCTCTCAAGCATGCCGGTTTCCTCACGATATTTTCCTTCACCGTTTTTGAAGCAAGTGATTCAAACTCAAACTCGAAGCATTTATTTCATATAAACCAATTACAGGCACTTTTGAATTGTCAAGGGGTCGGTCAGTTAGAAAGATGAAGCTAGTTGCCCATTCCAAAGCGTAGTAGTTACCTATGGAGAAAAACGGGCAAGAAACTCCACGGACACTCTTTTAAATCAAAATGTGGTTACAAAATATTAGCTACATCATTCATGTTGAAGTTATACATGTGAGAACGATGCAGAACGTTAAAAGCGTCCGTAATAAAAAAATAAAACAATTAAACAATGATAGTTATACAATACGCACATGAATCTGAAAAGTCAGAGGTGCCTTGGGTTCGAACTCGAGACCAATGACTCGGCAGTCCAACGGTCACACCATTAGACTCACAGCTCTAGTTGTGTTAATAGTTTAATAAGAACAAAGAGAAGTTGACCCAGGTTGAGCTATTTAGGATATGATGGGACTGTTATAAGCATTGCGGTTATAAAAACTCCCTGATAAAGAAATAAAAAACAACTAAGATTTTGGCTTATATATTACGTTCATTGCTGCCACTACCACTGCGCCTTACGAAAGTTAAAAGACATGCAAGTAGGTCAACCGGTGGGCATGACAAATAGTGTCGGTAAATTGCTCGCTGCACGCGTTTTGCAGCATGTCATACTGAAGGTATTGCAAGCCTTAAATATTGTACAACATCTTAATAGAAGCTGTTACTTCTTGTTCCATAACCAAACTGTTTCTTGGTGATCGATTTAGGCCATGTTTTTTTGAGTGTTCTTATGCACAGTACCCGGGCGTTAATAAGACATAAATCGTTTTAGAAAGAGCCTGTCACCGACGTGACAGGCTCTTATAGATAGATGGCTCGGATAGATGGTTTGTTTTTTTGGTATAGGCTCCTGAAAGAGTTAGTACTATACTACAGTCCTAACTTATTTCTGCTGAAAAGAAACGTTGCTGCATCCCGATGGTATAGTTTCTGTTAAAAAAATACAAGAAATATTTTCAATAGTAGCAGCGCCCCGCGGTTCACCCACCATAAGTCTCGAGTATCCTTAAATTTCATCCAAATCCATGCAGCAGCAGTGCTAGCAGTGATAGTCTAGTGGTGTGACCGTAGGACTGCCAAGGTCTCGAGTTCGAACCCAAGGCGATTCATGTGCGTATTGTATATTATCAGTTGCTTCAAAAACGGTGACGGAAAACATCGTGAGAAACATCGGCATGTGAAGTCAAGTCACAGGCCTATGGGCGGCTTTAAAACTCTGACACCAGGTTAGTCACTAACCACACGAAATAAACACAGTGTTATATTTTTATTATTGTCTACAGAAGTGAAAACTTGAACAATTTTACTGTGCGGGAAATACTTTTAATGAGGTGTCGGTAACGGTAACAGTGTCGCGAGTTCATTTGTTTTTTCCCATCTCAAAAATGCCCAACGCGCCTAATGAAGTTTTCACTTCAAAAAGATCCAAATTCGTTCAGCCGTTTATGCGTGATTCAGTAACAAATATACAAACTTTCATATTTGTAATATTAGTAGGATTAACACTACTGGTCATCGCACAGGTGCAGGTTTCATTACTTCTAACATAATCCTCCCCCTAAAACCTACAGAATAAAAGCAGCTGTCTCCTTTTTTGTTCTCACAAATCCAAGAAAATATCACATAATTTTAACCCCCATTATATCCCTCTTACTTAACACAGCTCTAGATTTTAAAACCATCCTTTTATTTTATAATTTTCTTTACACGAAACTGACAACTGAACTTTTAAAAACAAGGCAACTATGAAAAAGAATCCTGTGAAACTTCAGTGTTCAGCTTGGGAATTTCCTTACCGACGCCAGATGTTGGAACGAAATATTACAGCTTACTTCGCCATTGGGGCTGTGAAAACAGCGGTGGTTTCCTGTAATTATTTTTATTTATTATCATTTTAACTCGGAGTGTCGTATTGCAGGGCAAGCCTCCTCTTCTTTTTTTTTAGGGCGGAATGAATTATTTGTAAATAACACTAACTGGTTATCTGTAAAAGATTGCGTTTAGCGATAAGATCGCCCATTCAGGAAATAATTGGTCTAGTGGTCGCAAGCGCTACTGCTGAGCATGAGGTCCTGGGTTCGATTTCCGGGTCGGGCAAAGTGTTATTGGGTTTTTCTATCTGAAATTTCTCAGTAGCAGCTCGGAGTCTGGATTTGTGCCCGGTTGATGGCAATAGGCTCGCCCCCTATTACATAGGACTTAAACATAACTGGCGAAATGTGGGTGTACCTGCTACAGGGACACCTCTGCCCAACCCTTCGGGGAAACAAGGCGTGATGTTATGTAATAATTTTATTTCACTCTCAAAGTACAACAAAAGCTTAATCAATGATGGTTGTACAGCAGCACATATTTAATGAAAATACCAACTCCCAAACTAAGTCAAGCTTGTATTTTGGGAGTTAGTGGTTCTTCAGATGCAGGACTTACATAGACACAACCTTGTAGCCTAGGAACTGTCTTTTAAAATATAGGTATACTGCCTGTTTCCTGACTAAGCTAAAATAAGTTTGAGACTGAAACTACCTTAGTTATAACAGGAATACTAAGAAGTTATAATTTACAACACATGTATAATAATCTCATGCAAAAAATTCAAGAAGTATCTAATATTAAAACAGTAAACATTATCATCTGCTTTCTAAACTAGAAAGCAGAAGGAAGAAGTGTTTTATGATATCTTATCATTTTGTTGGTTGTGAGCGAAGCTTTTGTTGAGTTTATGTTGAATTTTTGTGTTGAACAAAGCGTAGATAAGTAATGGTGACCGAGAAGATGACAATAAAATATCCATGCTTTGTCTTTACCAAAGTAATCAGTCAATCTGCCTAGCCTTTTCCCAACAATTTTGGGGTTGGGCTCCAGTTTAACCGGATTCAGCTGAATACCAGTATTTCACATGGAGCGACTACCTATCTGACCTCCACAACCCAGTTACTGGGTAACAAGATACCTCTTGGTAAGGCTGATAGAACAGAAAACACACAAATCGCTCCCCTTCAACGATGACTTCAAAATGCTTTTCTTGTGGCCTCAATTTAAAATACGTTATATCCAGCGATAGCTAGTTTGTTTACCCGTATTTGCGTCTGTTTTTTGTATTTTATTTTATTGTTCCACGACGCAGTTTATAACTTCACATTATTTTTTTACAAAGGCACTTCATAAATAAAAATATGTTTTTGCAATGTTCCTTTTTGTTTGTGGAAAAAGTTGGAAGATGATAGTTTTATTATCTTTAATTACTTTCTTCTTTCTTGTAATTAAGATCTTCCTTGAATTTTTAAGGACTGCGGGTACAAAAACAGGAGTTTTGTGACTTTTTTAACATCTGTTTTTCCAGAGTTGGAAAATCTATTCTGTGCTCCTGATGAGTCTTTATTTATGTAAAAAATCTTGGATAACTTGCGCTGAAGGAAAACATATTGAAGTCTCTTACAAGTAGGTAGGTATGGAGAAGGTAAAGCATGCATTACAATTTCCATCTCTGCATAGAAAAAGGTTTTAACCCTTCTGTGGAAAACTCACAGACTGATAATATAAATATATTATTATTATTGAAAACAAATTCATACTTGAATTTCGCCAAATATCAATGTCAAAATCTTCCAAATCCCCGTATGAAATTAAGCAACAAACAAATATCCATTACCCATAACCGACGACGGCTAGGTAGTTAATACACGTAGGAGCTCACAAAATACTGAGACTTGCTAAGTGTAGCCTCCCACGTTGCCACACAGAATTATGAGCAACAACACAAATGCACTTCGTAAAATAATCGTCTCAGCAATAAGAGGCGAGTTATTGCCATGAACCGGGCGAAAATCTTAAGACCTGGATTCCACTGATACTGTATTAATGCCTTATAACTATTTGACCAAACCACGGGTTGACTCAGAAGTCGGACTTCAACGAGCCATATATATTTCTTTTGTGAAAATATTTTTTGACACTATAAACTTGTCTTATATCAGTCTCAAATCAAACAAAGTATTAGAGTCAAAAATCCGTCTCAAATTGAACAACAAACAAGTAACACATTACGCATACCGAAGCTCACAAATCACTGAGACCCGCTTAGTGTAGCCTCCCACGTTGCAGCGCAGAATTATGAGGAACTGTATATGCGCATTGTAAAACAGCTCCGTAATAAAAAGAGACAAGTCTATTGCCATGAACCGGATTCCTCACGGGACACATAAATCTATCCCATAGAGAATTTTCTAATAGAAAAAGTCAATAACACTATATTTATATTATTTCAGACTAAATTACACGATCCATAAGTTGTTAGTAAAGGTCTTACCTAATGTTAGTAAAAACCATACTAAATATGTACAAAATTAAAACGACTGACACCTACGTGTGCAGCCGTATCCAGTGAGCCAGCATGGGGCTGTCCCACTTATCACACAATGCACTCAGGATGCCCGAATCAGGGTTTGAACTCGGGACAACTTAGCATTCACACTTTCGATCAACGAGCTCAATATTTCAAATAAAACAATGATTTACACAAAGATCTTCTGCCATAAAATAGTCTCAAACTGAACAAGAATCAGCTAACCGTATCATATATACGATTACGCCAAGTTACACATACCGAAGCTCACAAAACACTGAGACCCGCTTAATGTAGCTTCCCACGTTGCCGCACAGAATTATGAGCAACAACACATGCACTTCGTAAATCGTCTCAGTTTGTGTTCTAAGACGAGGCAATGCTCAGTCACGTTATTATTAACTGTGAGACAATGTGTTGTGTTTTCATGTATTGTTGTTGTGTGAGACTTCGTTTGTATTCAATTTTGATCCACATTTTGAGTCCATTTTGTCTGTTTCTTGCTTGACATGCTAAGAAGAAATTGTTATTTCTGATGATAGTTACTCATTTGCAAAGTGAATAGGTGTTAACTTAGTAATTTTTAGACTGCCTCGTTTGGAGTAGTTGCAAGCACTCCTGTTGAGCATGTGGTCTTGGATTCGATTGCCAGGTCGGGTAAAGTGTTATTCTCAGTAGCAGCCCAGAATCTTGCCTGACATGGGACTTACCATAACTGCCGAAATTTGGGCGTATTACAGTACACCTCTAAAATCGATCTCGCAAGAATTTCGGAATAAAAAGTATTTTATGTCCTAACCCAGGTCACGGTCTTCCCTTGTGCTAAATTAGATCCAAATCCGTTCAGCCATTTTAGTGTGAAAGTGTAACAAACAAACATACAAAAAATCTAATCTTTTCTCTATAAAATATTAGTTTGCATTTATTTTAACAAAATCTAGCCGGAAAGGACTGTCGCTAACATTTGTGAGCAAGTTTTCAGTGGAAATATCTCTATTCAATGATCAACAGACAAAACAAGAGTTTCCCAAATGCTTACAAGAGAAACCCAACTATTTTCAGTACCTTAATTTGTGTTGCGACCCACTGCCGGAAAAGCCTACCTCGTTCTTCTACAAATCCTTATCTTGTGCAATAAGGTGGTATAAACATCACAAAATATGTGTTTCCCCCACTTCCAAGATCCCAATTAAAACAGTAACACAACCATTACCCCGTTTACCCCCATTTACCCCCATAAAAAGCATGACACGAACAAATTACAATACTCTTAACGTGTCGACAACCACTTATACCATTACGCTCGTTGTAACAAAATATTTTCCATACAAAATGGGTTGTCATGCCGGAATGAACTTATTAAGTAAAGTAAGTAATGTATCCTTGCCACGCCAACTTGTTTGTTTTGAAGTTTAAAAAATATTTATAGGTGGATATTTTTAGATTGGGGTAATTTAGGGTGGTTTAACAGACTGTGAGATCAAAAGAAAGGTATGTTATGGGTTATTGTGACCATCTAAGTTGGGTATATGAATATTATAGGTGACTTTGGGTCAAGAGAATTAGCTTTTCTAGTTCGTCCTTCTATTTGATTTAACTATAACTATCATTGAACAAGCAAAGTGATACTGTTTTACAATTTACAAAAATAAAATCTTTATTATAGTTTGACCGAAACTGCTGTACCGTGCCTAAGGCATGTGAGCGGTGAGATGGGGCGGCAGTGCAGGCCACTCATTCCTCAACGCTCACAATGTCCCACCCCCGCCTCGCCGTGCATTCCTAAGGCATGGTCAGCGGTCCCGGTAAAACTATAGTAGGTAAGTGAAACATGGTATAGCCTCTTCTTTGTGAAATAGGGTTTTATTGTAGCTTCTTTTTCGCTTCATACACACCGAAATAACATAACATCACGCCTGTAATCCCCGGAGGATTAGTCAGATGTGTACTTATAGTACACCCGAACTGAAATATTTTGAACTAAACTGACCTTGGTTACACTTGCGCGAAGACTGCTATGTAGAGCCTCAGGCCAAAACATTAAGTACCTAAAAATGTTTTATGTACATCAAATATATGGAATTTCCCGAGGCGTTGACGACAACCTTTAGTTGGAGCCATGAAAACTGAGGATGTAATAGCGAGCGAGTAGGTGAAACACGTAAAGTGTTATTGAGCAATTTCTCTATTGAAATCTCGTATTAGAACAAATATAGGGATCATTTACACGGTGCAAGTTTCTTGAAATTTTAAGAGCAATAATCGCATGCCATAGGTAAAGCACGTTCAAATATTGCCATTCAAGAATTGCAAGCAAGTGTTGACATGCGTGCAATTTCCATTTAATGGCATACAATAATTGAATGCAAGTTTTGCCTTAAAAAATTGCATGTGACTTCTGTTTACACCAAGGCAATTGTTACATGCAAGTTTTGCCTCATGTAAACACGAGAGATGCAAGTCCTTGTATGATTGATTAAAGTACAAAATAATTATTTATATTGAACGTCTTCTCAAATTTTTTTACTTGTTTCGTTCGCTCATGTTGGAATGATAGAACATTTTCATGAGAGAATTAAATGCAATTTTATTGTATCTGCTGTTTGCACCAGTTTTGAACGGCAACTAACTTGCCAGTATCGTGCAACAATTGTACTTGTTGTTTAGACGGTGCCAGTCAATTGTTGCTTCAATTATTATGCCACAGGCAATAAACTTGCATCATGTAAATGGGGCTTAAGTATTCCGCGAAATAAAAGCCCGGGTGAGGTACTTAAACGGTATTTTTAATTGTTTTGTTGGAACTTTTATGCCTTTTGACTTTTCATGTGGGTAGGGTTAATTAATACATAACGTTTTCACACTCTTACTTAATCCGACACCTCCGTATTTAAACAGCTGTTTTATTTTCAAATACTTTCCTTTTAAAGTGCTTATATAAGTAAAGATTAAATGAAAATTACAGAACACTTTTTCGAAAACAAAATGTCTACCTAAACCCACACGAGCAAATACAAAGTGAAAAAATTAGTTTACACGCTTTAAGTGATTTTTGGTAGAGGATAAACTTTATGGATTCGCGTCACCGACATGCTCGCACCATAGTGCACTATTATAGAAGCTAGATGGCGCTAATTTCAGTTTTAAGTTTTCACCTCTGTCGGCAGTTCCCATGATTTCCTTTTTTTTCTTGTTCACTTTACTGTAAGGATTCTCTGTGGTCTGAAAATAAAGGTTTATTATTATTATCCATTCATGGTCATCATCATTATTAACCTAAAAACGTTGAATACTAAACTAGGCCTTGGGATAGACCTATTTCCAGCAGTGGACGTCTTTATACCGCTGTAGCGGTTACCATCTTTAGTTTGCTAATTAAAATCCTATTTCATTTGGAACTAAAATTGTAAACACTACACAAACACAATACATAACCTCTTACATCATATTTCTCGTTTGACATTTCAACCTGTCACATTCATACTTCATTCACATAGACAACAAATGAGGAATAATATCATTATCTATTGCTTAACATGACTAACAAAAATATATTTACAACTATTACTTATTTACTATATTTACAACACACATAATATCTATAAACATATATAACAAATCTAACAATTATATTCACACTCCACATCTATTAATTAAAATGTAATTATTAATATGTGGGAGAAACGGAGCGTGCGTTCAGACAGTGAAATGAATCGCACATATGATTTGCAGAAAATCATTCCCAGGGTTCAGTGACCTCAGTGCACGATCTCAGCTGAACTCGAACGCACGTCCCGCCAAACTCCAAAAAATCTAGTCTTCCTCAAAGCCCTCATCTCTCTACTTTAACTATATTCATTTGTGTAATATCTGTTTTTTACATCTTGTCCTTAGTCGTTTTTGTTGTGTTGTACCTTTATATATTAAGGAAGTGCCGAGGTAGGCAGTAATACAAGTCTCATACGTCCAAAGTCGTTTTTATTGCATCTATCCCGTAACACTTCACCGCCACAAAAATTCGTTCTGCACTGCCGAAGAACAAATACAAAGTTGACAAGATTTCATTACATCATCTGCCTGGCCTTTTCTCAACTATGTAGAGTCGGCTTCTAGTCTAACCAGATGCAGCTGAATACCAGTATTTCACATGGAGTGAGTGCATATCTGATCTACACAACCCAGTTATTGGATAACACGATACCCTGTTTGAATTCTAACTACCCGTAACGTCTGTCAAAAATCTTCGAACCTTTGCAGTTGACAGGATTTCATTCACATACCATAAATAAACTACGTACAGTAACCACTTATTTTAGATGAACTATATCCTCTCCTATATCTCCTTATCTACGACATTTGTTTCCCGACCTCATACTTGCCCTATATTTATTTAGGCACTCATCCTAAGTTAACATTGACACAACAATTTTCATGATAGAGTTCTTGTTCCCAGTTCAATAAAAATGAGAGCATCGTTATATAAATATTGCTGATTTATTTTATTCAGAATCTACATACATAAACCTAACCATTAACCTACCATGAGGTCAGGCAACTTCATTACCGGGGTCAAAATCTGGATTGTATTTTTTTTTAAACCATTTTTCATAACTTTATAAGACAGTCCAAGACAGCACGACTAACGTCAAACAAAAATATCGTGATAATCTCAACACGTAAAGGTATCATTCCGTAGCCAACCGCAAGCGGCAACTGCAGACGACGTGACGCTGCGACACGACTGGTTTATATGAATTTCTATGAAATACCTTCCGTAGCTAGTGACACGTCGCCTTTATAGATATTTCTATCAAGGCGACATGTTGCCTTCATAGATATTTCTATCAAAGCGACATGTCGCTAGCTACGGAATTGTACCTTTAGGCTATCTGGAAATTTCCATAAAATTATGTCATAATCAGTGAAATGAAACGCTTCGTAAAAGTATAATTCCATAGCCGACCACAGGCGGCAACTCTAGGTGACGTGTTGCCGTGACACTACTGCATTCTATGAATTCTTATGTATTTCTATGAAGGCGACGTGTCGCTAGCTACGGCAGGTTTTTATAGAAATTCATAGAAACCAGTCGTGTCGCCACGACACGTCGCCTGCAGTTGCCGCCTGCGGTCGGCTGCAGAATGGTACAATAAAAGGAAAGAAGCAAAAGGAATATGTAAGGTTCGCAGCAGGTGGCGTTCTGTAGTTTCTGCCTATCCCCATGGTAACGAGGCGAAAGTTTATGTATGTATCAAAATCAATTATGTTGTTTAGATGTAAAATTGAACCGAATAGACAAACTTTTCGTTTCAGAATGTTTTAGTATGAGTTACACATTACTAGTATTCTTGTTAACCTCTCCAACTAACCTAATTATGCTATTGCTAGTATTCAGTTCACGTTAATAATGACTGTTAGTATCCGCTCACGACATGGCTAGTTCTCACCTTAGCTGTTAGACTATTCGATCAAATCAATCAATTAATTTACTCCGGCTATCTATAGCTGGCCTCTCCGAAGTTAAGCCACAAGTTTATTGCTGCTTCATTTATGATTGGGGCAATGCTCCATTTACACGATGCAAGTTTCTTGCATGTGGCATAAAATAAAATTGATATGACCTGCCACATACAATTAAATCGTACCGTGTGAAGCAAGAAAAGAAACAAAACGACATGAGACACATCGCATCTACTCAAAAATGTCAAGAGCGATATAAATAAATACCTAGTTACTGGATTTTTAAGGGAAGTAATGACCTGAACATAACTTCACCATGACAAGGAACACTTAGGTAGGTACGACTGCTGGTATAAATAAATCATGGGTTCGTATATCTACTTTTTTTGCGTTGATACAGTCAGGGAAATTAATTGTTTTCCATTTTCGTATCGTTTTTCCATTTTAGCCATTTCATACGACTGGCCAAAGAATGACAGTTATCATTTGAATATAGGACGTTTGACGTTGGTAGTCAATTTGAATTACAATTAATTTGCCTTTTTTTTTTGGGTGGGAAGTTATCAAATAACTTCTCCCGCTCTGGGTGGAGCGGGAGGGCATGTCAGACTCTTACTGACTAAAACCCACCCGTGTTCCTTCGGTTGCCCTGTTGCCGGGGGCCACGATGTCCCTTTCGGCCAATATTCGCAGCCCCGGCAGGCATTGGCCCTAGCGGACCCCGTCAATTCTACTGACATCTCTTTGAGGCGCGCGTGGAACACAACGCGCCGTCGACCCGGGCTTGGTCCTTATCGGACGGCGAGCTACCCATTGCTCACCGTCCGCAAGCCCGCGCCTACCCGCCCCGGGCGTCTCCTCCTGCGGCGGTTAGGGGTGAACAATTAATTTGCCTGACTTGACAAAGGTGAATAAAAGGTAAAGCACACATGTCGTATCAACTTGGAAAGGAATCGTCACCATATCGCCGTGCTTCGTGAGCTTGTCGAGGCGAGGCGATTACGTTACGATTCCGATTAGTGTGCGTTGTAGTAGAGAGTTTCATACAAAGAATACTGAATGGCTCGAGTTGATGCAGTGACGATCCCTTTCCGAGTTTTTATGTGTGCTATTAAGGAAATATCCTTAATAGAGGTTCAAAATGTTATTTGCAGTGTAATGCAGAGCAGTGGTGGCCCAGTGGTAACGGCCGCGACTTACAAGTTTTAGATTGTAGGTTCGAACCCAGACAGACGCTTTACTTTGTGTAAATTATTTCATCACCACTGCTCTCAAAACGGTGAAGGAAAACTCTTGAGGAAACCGGCATGTCCTAGAACCAAAAATTACCAAAACATGTCACATCTACCAACCCGCATTGGGCCCGCTTGGCCCCCTCCCTCTCACAGAATGGAAGCCTGTGTCCCAGCAATGGGAACATCATAGGCTGATAATGCTTTGCTTATGCTAAGATATTATTTCCAGTAATTTTATAATTTTCTATCTGGCACTTAATCTGTTGGGTTCAAAATGTTTGATTCCTGAATGATTTATCCTTTACTCGCGTACTTTATAGCTTCACAGTACCAGTACAATATTATAAAAATATTCTTACATCGTATCGAGAATATGTTCGTCACACTCATAAAAGTAAATATAAATATCTTACGAATCTTTTTTACTCGACTACACATACTAAATGGAGGGTCATGTGTTTTTACAAGACCTAAGTGACGGCCGGTGTAAGATATGTTTGTTGAGAAATACCCTTTTATTTTCTACGAACAAAATGTTTTTAGGGATCCAAAGATGTGTAAATACTTACATTACATAAGCAGGCACTTAAGGCCTGAAGCGTTGTGACACTTTTTAAGTAACGCGACCTTTTACATTTATGTAAATTCTTTTTTATTTTTGCATGGCAAAAAATACTGGTTTCTACAATTTTCCATGTCAAAAGTAGAATGGGAAAACCTCGTAATATTAAAACGGAAACAAAAACAAGATTCCCTTTTGGAAGTGGTACTCAATGTGCAGATGACAGCATCTCGTGAGATTTTTTTTTTTATTTCAATCTTTTTCACCAACGACAAATCGAACTATGACATAACTTTTATCAATGAAGGTTCATTGAAAAAATACATAACAATAAAATTACTTTGACAGTTTTGCAATATAGAAACAAATTCACTATCGAAAACCGAACTTAAAAACATATAGCGCAAAGAATATTGTTGCATTGTTAAAATGAAAACTATTATCACTAGGGGTGTGTTAAGCAATCAATCAATCTCCCTAGCCTTTTCCCAAATAAGTTGGGGTCGGATTCTAGTCAAATCAGATGCACTTGAATATTTCACATGGCCTATCTGACCTCCACAACACAGTTTACTGGGTAACACGATATCCCTTGGTAAGACTGGTTGTCAGACTTTTGGGCTTCTGACTAACCGTAACGACTGTCAAAGATCAGCGAATGACAGCCGAAAAAAAAACGCACAGAGGAGTGTCGATAGGTATTGGATGGTTACCCATCCACTAACCGACCATGGCAAGCGTAGCTTAACCTTTGGTCGACCTGTGCAGTAACAGCCGCACAGGTCACGAGCCTAGTGCATGACGACTTTCGTCACGACACAGTCAGAACCATGCTTTAGGTAATCATATCATTCGATTCAGCTCATCGCTTTCATCCCTACAGCTGCTATATTTCATAGCCCAATAGATGTGGGACCATCATAACTTTGAGTAAGACGTGGCATTTTATTACCATCTAAATTCCAAGTTTTAATAGATTTTAGTTCCATCGGTTTATGGTCACTTGAAGTTGTTTTCTAAGAAAGTGGGATAATATTGATTCGATGGGAATTAATTGGAAGAAAGTAGTTCAGTTTGTAGTAAAGTGGGTCATATTTTGAAGGAATGGTGACCCATTTTAGAAGGTTAAGATAATAGGGGCCAATTCAGTTTTATATACAGACAATCCGAATCGAATCTAAAGCTATAGTTGAACGAAATTGTTTTTTGCTATGGAAAGAGAGTTTAGTTTTACCAAGAGTTTTGGACATCCGATTCTAATTTAGTTTTAATGATTTTTGGAATAAAGTGCCTTATTGCACGTTATACACTGCACACTTAGCGAATGCGGTCTAGCTCTCATTCGCAAATTGAGCAAGTGTGCAAAAGTTAAGGAAACTTCGTTCCAACGTCTTCACATATAATTATTTAACTAATGTACGTACCTATACAAACAATTGTAAAACATTTTAAAAGAGTAATGGTGGAGTTTCCTGCCCATTCTTCTTCATACGAAAACTACCTTTTGGAAGGGGCGACTAGAATAAATTTTATTATTTTGTAAATTTTGACATTCAGAAGTGCCATACATGGGCCTATTTGAAATAAATGATTTGACTTTGACTTTGACCAACCTTGTGTGCCACGACACCACGCGACTGTTTTTATTATTGTTTTTGGTTACTTTGCTCGTGGCTAAGTAATAACAGCCGCACGAGTCGACCGGACATGGTTAAGCTACGCTTGCCGCGGTCTGGTCGTGGAGGCCATCCATTACATACCAACATCTCCCCGCGCCTCGGAAAGCACGTTAAGCCGTTGGTCCCGGCTGTCATTCGCAGATCATTGACAGTCGTTAAGGGTCGTCAGAAGCCCGTAAGTCGTACCAAGAGGTATCGTATTACCCAGTTACCAGGGTTACCAGGGTTGTTGAGGTTAGATAGGCAGTCGCTCTATGTAAAATACTGGTATTTAGCTGCATCCGGTTGGACTGGAAGCCGACTCCAACATAGTTGGGAAAAGGCTAGGCAGATTGATTGGTTGCTTTGGTAAAGACAAAGCATGAATATTCATTGCCATCTTCTCGTTCATCGTTCAAACTTTATCTTCACTTTGTTCAACTCAAGAATTAAACATAAACCCAACAAAAGCTTCGCTCGCAACCAATAAAATGATAAGATCTCATAAAACACTTCTACCCCACACTAGCCAAAAAACGACCTTAAAAAAGATCTCAGCAGCGCCATCTAGGTAATACAATTAAACTAATTACAGTAAGATTTATTTGGCTACTAAACTCGCTTTAAATTCCTCCTAATGAGAGTGTCTTGAGATTATCTCCGTTGTATCTCTCCGCGGATTGGCGGAATTTACGAACTAACTTCTTTTCGGGGAGTCGAAGGCTTTCGGAAGATTTTCTTCGCGAATAATGGGTTTTTCAGAGTGATTATTATGGCTCGTTTATAATGTTTTAGTGGGTTTGAGAAAATTTATGGGAACGTTTTTATGTAGTTACCTAATGATTATTATTTTCGTTTTTGGAAACTTCTCGCCTATAATAATTTACCTCAAAGGCATACTTTGAGATAAATAATTAATAGGTATAATTGAAATAACTCAAAATTCGAAAAGGCCTCATGTAATAATACGAAGCAGCTACTGAGATTCCTTTATTATTAAAATTTCTTGTTCCTCTGAACCACCCCGTTTACGTTTAGCGTTCTTTCTGACTTTTTTATTTTTGCTTAATGATAAATCCTATGTTTTTAAGCAAATAAATATTATTCTATTCTAAAGCCTTCCTCAAGAATTAAGCTACTAAATGAAAAAAACAAATCCGACTAGTTTTTCTAGAGATTATCGCATCCACAAACAAACAAAAAAGCAAGCTCTTCAGCTTCATTATTAGTAAATAGATAGTTTTTCATCTCATTAAATTTCCCTCAAATTCGCTTATCAAGCGATTATGGTAAGTGTTACTTGTAGCAGCTAAATCAGGATAACTATTTTCAGCAGTGTTCGATTCAGGGTGATGTCAAAAAAGAGATGTCAGTAGAACTGACGGGGTCCACTAGGGCCGATGCCTACCGGGGTTGCGGGGAAGTCCGAAAGGGATACCGTGGCCCCGGCAACATGGCAACTGAAGGAACACGGGTGGGTTTTAGTCAGTAAGGGTCTGACAGTCCCGCTCCGCCCAGACCAGAAGTTAATTGATAATTTCAAAACCATAAAAAATGGTGATTTTATTTATGACAGCAAAATATTAAATACTACCGCCCGTTCCTGGTTCGTACGGTTGTTATGACTTGTCAAGTCATCGAGATTTCTTTAATGTAAGTTTAATATGAATTAATGTATTTATGCACATAAACCTTCCAAAATAAATTCTCTAAATGTTGGTGAAAATCCGTTGACAGTCACGAAAAGCGACTTCAAATAATAATATGCGATTTTTCTTTCGTTACAAAATGGCTGACCACCAAAAAATAATATAACATAACATAACATGACGTCTGTATTCCACAGAGGGTTAAGCAAAGGAGTACATGTAATACCTAGTACACCCACATTTCCCCGATTATTTTTAACTCCCATGTTTACTATGGGGCGAGCACCAAAAAGTATTCCTGCAAAATGTTTCTTATTTATTTTTTTATTTATATACACACAGTAAAATACATTTATAGATACAACATAATTACAGTTTGAGTACAAAGGTACTGGTTATTTCTTAAGAAATTTCTTCCTGCAGACCTGCGATAGGAGAAATGAAAAAGAAATGTAGACAATAGTGTGTGAGAACAACAACACAAAATAAATGAACATGCAAAGTCTTAAAACGGTGTCAGAGTTTTAAAGCCGCCCATGCGCCTCTGACTTGGCTTCACATGCCGTCGAGAAATATTTCTCAGGCATGCCGGTTTCCTCACAATATTGCAAAATGTAAAATGCTGAAAATATACATTATCGATATCCACAAAAGTGAATTCGCTCATAAACAAAATGACTGCCGATATTATTATTTTTAATCTAGAGCCCAAAAAGTGCTATTGTCGATGGATTGATCAATCTATTTGATGTATGGACTTCGACAACCAATTTATAGTCCGTGGAGGCGAGATTATTAATATTTACCGTCATCCTCTTCGGAAAAAAAGTAGGAAAAAATGCTGCAATACGAGTACGTTGGTCAGCAAACTTTCTCCCAAAATCTTCGAGTACTGAATGACGCCAGGATCGAATCAAAAGTGTTTCGATAAATCGTCAAATTGGCATTGATTTTGATTTAAATCGTTGTTAAAGGAGATGGAAAATGTTGGGCCCAAGTGTAATAGGTTGAGATAATTATGATCTAAAAACTTGTCATATTTTCATCCTTGAATATCAAAAATCAGCTTAATTCTTTGTCTGGAAGCGAAGAAATATAATAAAGATAGTTTTCGTGAGATCATCGATAATAGTAATCGATTACACAACTACAAAAAGAAAACCTACCCACTAGGTAGCACTAGGTAATATAGTTAACTCAAAGTAATTAAATGCACTACATATATTATTATACAATATAGTGCATTTAATTTAAATAAAACATCTTTAATGGGGATAAAAACTGCCATTTGCTCACTTCAGATGTCGCTATCATTGTCCGTCTTTAAATTTGACAGCTCAATATCCATACATTTTTTGTAAACAATCAACTTATTTTACGCCTAATTAAATAATATGCCCCCTTGCGCAGCTGTTGACTGCAAAAATCCGGGGGCCCATGTATTCCCCAAAGATCTTAAAAGAAGAAAAGTGTGGGAGAGAGCTCTCCGAAGAAAAAATTGGAAACCAAATAATTCGTCGAGGTTATGTACTATTCATTTTAACCCTGAAGACTTCTATGAGACGAATGCGTATACAGGTGATGCTCTTTTTCATAATACAGTGAACTTAAGTGTGTTTTCATTATAGGCATTTGTGGATATTTATTTATATACTTTATACTAAGGTTGTGTTGTTAAGATTATCTTTTAATCGACCAAAATACTCGTATGTCTAAGTAGCAAGCATCTATGCAGCATTCGCTTTATTGCATTGTATTTAATACCTTCATACCAAACTACCTACTGCCTAATATTAACACATATCCTGCTCTGAATCCTACTGAAAGGACTGGCCCGCAGTGGCAGTGGACAAACCTGTGTGGAAAAGGGAATGGGAGGCCTTTGCCTAGCTGTGGGACATTACGGGCTAAATAGATAAATATATCTTCCACTCATCATATTTGCATTTAATGTTTCGCACAAAGATAAGTAGATCATAAATCCTTTTTGTCTGTTCTAGGTGATGAAAATATTTACAAAAGGCTCAGGAAGACTGCTGTACCCTCTATTTCTTCTTTTACTAAAGTCAACCAGTCCACCCCTTAGCTGAAGACAGAGCAAATAGACTGTTACAGAGAAATGAGAAAAAACAATGTTTTGATACATATAGTGATCAAATTGCTGGACCTAGCCATGTTCAAACCCGTGATAGTTATGAAGAGCCATATAAAGACGAGGAATTTACAATGTTTAACGAAATAGAAATTTTTCCTAGCACACCATTGGAGCCAGATGATGGGCCAGAGCGGGACCAACATACTGTATCATCAAGGCATACTCAAGTGAATTGTGTGTACATTTATGGATCTATAAAGAACTGTAGAAACAATGACAGTATCATTGCTTTCTACACAGGTTTTGAAACCTACCAAAAGTTCTATTTTGTGTGTTCGACTTAAGTATAATGGCTCACAAAATAAAGTATTATGGAAGTCATGTGAAGAATATTACTATTGAAAATGTTATTTATTTCAATGTAATTTAATTTATTATTTATTGCATTATTGCTTTGTTTTTACATAATTCTAAATCAGCCATTATTAGAAATTAATTGCAGTCATAAAAATGTTAAATTCAAATATAGTGCATGTGGTGTTAGCTTTAAGTAATTGTTGCACTTATAAATGTATATCGTGTAGTTTTAAAAGAAATGTACTTAATGTGTAAACAATTGTAGGCTAACCTATTCATTAATAAATAAATAAATAAGTCAACGCGTTCACATTGAACGTTTGTTATGTTTGACAAAACATCACAATTTTGTGCCCCTCGCATCAAAGATATTTTTTGTTTGTCTTATGTGCTGTAACTTTAGGGAATGTATTATGTAATATGTATTGTGTATAAGGAGATAAATAAAACATTGTATTTAAAATTAATTTGGTTTTATTACAGTATCATAGTATTTATCGTCAATTGCTGGTTGGAGATACTCAGTATAAAATGATGTTGTTTTTGGTTGTTTGAACATCATTAATTTTTCTGTGCATACTGTATGCATAGGTAATTGTAATCTTTGTACATACTATATCCTCTATACCATGGAGGACTGTGAAGATATGTTTACAGAGTGCTTCCAAGCCACTTCCAGCTGCACATTCACAATGACTTTCACATATCATACCAGTCTTATTCATTAATCTTTTCATTTGTGCCTTGCATTGTGCATGAAAATAAGCATGGTTACGATCATTAGCTTGATCAAGCTCCTATTTTCATAGAGGATTTTCACTTTAGGAGATATTTGAAACCTGAAATAATATTAACATTAAATTAAGTATATTACACGTTTTTTTTATAGTTGAACTCACAAAGGAAGTAGTGAATGCATCATAAGTTGATCACTGTATGAAAACTTACCCTTCAGCAAACGTTTGAATGTGGGTTTTAGATAGCGCTGGAAGATCAGTGCTAGAATTGACATCCCTGAACTTTTCCAGGACAGGAATGTTAGGGTTATCATCCTCAAGCTCTTCTTCAACTCCGATCAAGTTATTCCTGTCGTATGCCTCCAGTCTTCAACAAAAAAAGGAGTTTTAAATAATGTAAACAAAACAATCTATCAAATATAAAATGGTCATTATTTATTTACCTTTCCACTAAAGCTGCTTTTTTACCCGTGGTAGACGCATCTCTTTTCCATAACTCGGCTTTTAGTTGTACTACACTCCAAATGGCATACATTTTTGTCTAGTTTTCGTATAAACGATATCGACACAACAGTGAAAACATAAACAACAATGGCGGACTAAAGACGCACAACCGTGCTGCCATCTGCTATGAGCTTTCAGTTTTTAACCCCATTACTGAAAAACCAAAATGATGATTATCAATTTCATATCGATTAAAATCTGTTTTATTTTTTGTCTATGTCACTGGCAGTACATATTCTGCACTGGCAAACTGACATTGACAATTTGACACATTAGTGGTGGGTCATTCTCGAATTTTTGACGGATGAAACCGTTTTTCCGACGACGAAAACGGTAGCAGAACGGTTAAAGGACGAAGCTTATCCAACATGGAATAGAATTGCGTTTTCGGCGAGCGCAGTTTCTTAAAACCATCAACAATTTTAAATGTATGAAATGGTTTTTTCGCATCACGAACGACAGCATTGACAACTGGTAATACATTACTGACTGTATTTAATTTCAAAGAGTTCACTTTTTATTGGAAGGACTGTTTTACGAGTGTGATAGATAGTTGAATCATTGTACCCGCCTGTATTTTCTTAGATGTAAAAATCGCACCAAGTAATTCGAAGACTGGTTTGTGCAATGAAGACTGTTTGAAGTTGAACTCAGGACGTAAAACGGTTTCATCATCACTAAACGGTCTTTGTAAACGGTTCGTTGTCGCAACACCCATCCCAACTAGAACTAGACAGCTGTCACTTATTTCGTGTTTTCGGATGTGTTTTGAGTGCTTTCCCAATTGTTTTTCATTTTCAACGATCACTGCTTTGATTTGTACGGATTCTGACCCTGCCTACCTAGTACGACCCTTGCTTTCACACTGGACACCGAAGATCGCTCACACGATTGACTTGAAATAAATTGTTATAATGGATTTTACCGCCGCTTTGTGGATTGGATATTGTTGAAACTATGGATCGCTATGTGAATTGTGGGATAGCAACTAGTCACTGCAATACACGAATGTATGTATGAATCTATAAATTCACACCATTTATATCTCGTTACTATTCAGGCCCAAGAGTGTATACAGTAATCGTTTCAGTCTCCTTTACTTTATTTACAATTAAATTTAAATCAATTTTACTGAACAATGTCAAAGATAAACTGACAGAAGGCCAATATTATTATTCTCGTAATTAAAAAAATCATAATTTAGTCTTAATCACATCTCAGCGACAATCAACGCAATATCAAAAACTTGTCATTAAGGAAAATTTTAGGTATTTTTGACAGATTGATATTGACATTAGAATATGTTCTTAAAAATATGGGAAGTTGCCCCTCAGGCTTGGGCCACCGGACACGGCTGCTTCGGGAGGTTCCTGTTCAGGATAAGGCGGGAGGAAACACCCGGGTATCACCATTGTGTGGATCGGCCTGAGGACACGGTGGAGCATACGGTGGAGGTCTGCCCGGCTTGGGCGGAGCAACGCCGTGTCCTCGTAGAGGTGATCGGCGGCGGTGATCTCTCGCGTCCGGCCCTGGTTCAGGCCATGGTACGGAGCGAGAGGAAATGGCAGGCCGTCACCTCCTTCTGCGAAGCGGTAATGCTCGCGAAGGAGGAGGCGGAACGCGTGAGGGAAAGGCAAATGTCGCGCCCTCACGCCCCTAACCGCCGCAGGAGGAGACGCCCGGGGCGGGAATCGCGAGCCGATTTCCGGCCACCGTAGGCGCGGGCTTGCGGACGGTGAGCAATGGGTAGCTCGCCGTCCAGTAAGGACCAAGCCCGGGTCGACGGCGCGTTGTGTTCCACGCGCGCCTCAAAGAGATGTCAGCAGAATTGACGGGGCCCGCTAGGGCCAATGCCTGCCGGGGGTTCGAAGAAAACCGATAGGGACATCGCGGCCCCCGGCAACAGGGCAACCGAAGGAACACGGGTGGGTTTTAGTCAGTAAGAGTCTGACACGCCCTTCCGCTCCACCCAGAGCGGGAGAAGTTATTTGATAATTTCCCACCCAAAAAAAAAAAAAAAAAGGCTTGGGACTCGATTTTTGTCTCACTTAAGCTAGCTATTATTTTCACCATGAAATAAGTTTCCTGTACAACCTTTCCCGACACGATAAATAACTGTTTCTAAGCATATTGTGGGAATTAAAATAGCGTGATTCTATTTGTAACGTGTTAATGTTTAATTTGTTTATTTATTTAATCTTGTGTTTCACCTAGTTTCTAAATACTTAACTGTAGGCAATAATGCAAAAGTCCAGAAAACTATTACTATAAGAGGCATTAAAATGTTTTGCCCACCGTTATCTCGGCTTTGCATAACACCATCAGTTCGTTGGCCTACACCATAAAGCCTTACACTCTAATTTGCACCTTCTTTCAAACAAACCAAAGTCTGAATTAGGAGTTTTCTGATTACGAAATTAATTTAATTAAATCAAGACCACAAACACTCAAAATTGAACTTTACTTATTCAGAAATAAAGCACAAAATAGTTTGCACCGCTTCGTCCGTGATACAGTCACATAGAAAACCGATAAGGTTACAGGAAATAAAGATTATTCAAAGAAAGCACGCGATATATTGACCAATGTAACTTGAGCTCTCTGTAATTAGGATTTCTTCGTCAAAAGGGGTCAAACCGCGTTAATGGCCGATCTATGTAGGTTTTAGTAAATGCATTCATTTGTTGAATTATAATATATTCGGGAATGTTGGAGGGTAGCGATTTCAATAGCCACAAAGAGCGATAACGGTAATAAAAATCATTCATTTAATATTTATTAAAATGAGGGTAGATATATGGGAATGCCGCGTATGTATTATGTACTTGGGCAAATAATTATGCGTAACCGGACATGAGAAGGGATTTATTATGGAATGATCATTATAGTTCATTTATGAACATTAATTTTAAAACGAATGCCTCGTTGACAAACAAAACTATTTAGGGAGTGTACTTGTGACTTTTAACCGAAGGGCGGTTGTGATTACAAGTACACTCCCTAAATAGTTTTGTTTTATAAGTAGATATTTAAATTTAATTTATGTTTTAAGTACCTACCTACATGTATTCAAATGTCGTGGTGGCCCAGTGGTTAAGGCCTCGCCTCACATGCACGAGGTTGTGGGGTTCAAATCAGGGCAAGTACCAATATGACTTTTTCAATTCATAATATGTACTTTCCGAGTTTATCTTGGACATTACTGACATCGGTCAAAGATAACGTCGTGAGGAAACCTGAACTTATCTTCTAAATATATAAAAGCGAAAGGTCACTCACTCACTCATTCATCACGAAATCTCGAAAACCGCTTGACGTGTAAAGATGAAATTTGGTAGGGAGGTAGTTCATAATTAGTAGACGTCCGCTAAGAACGGATTTTTGGAAATTCGACCTTTAAAGGGGTGAAAAGGGATAGGCCACAATCTGGCTTAGGACCTAGGATACTTTGAATTCCGGTAACATGTTTCTGTGAGATATTTTGCGACATCCACGCGGGCGAAGCCGCGGGCAAAAGCTAGTAGTTAATATAAGTCTGAAATCGACAACCCGTCTTGAGCAAGCGTGGTGATCAATACTCGTGCCTTCTCTGTAGGGAAAGAGGTATTTGCCCAGCAGTGAGACAATAATAGGCTGGCATTTTAATTTATAACATTATCGTACACACGGCTACACATCAAGCTATACATTTCCAGTATAAGCTGACCTCGCATTGTACGGAAATCCTATACGATGCGAGAACAAATTGTACTAAAAATTTATAGCTTGACATGTAGCCGTGTGTACACATGTTCAAAGTAAGCTGTTAAAACCTTATCCTTGTGTCTGTTGTTATTAAAACAATAGACATTAAAACCACCAAAATTAAATTAAAATTTCAACACACAACTACCAAAAGTTGAACGCTCTAAATCCCACAGAGACCACAGGCTAAAAAATTACAGTCTATAAACAACTTACGTCAGTTTATAAAACGGAAAATTTTAATTAACTGTGTACGTTAAGCGACTAATTGGTTATTTTCAAGTTGTAATTGTTTAACTGAACGCGACCGCTTGTAACTAAACTTTAGAATTAAATCGTCGAGTAAGTTTTATTTTCATTTGAAGGTAAGTATACACTAGACCATTTTGTCGAGCATTTCCATGTAATGTAACGTTCCAGCGAAGCTCGAAACGCTCACGACGAGTGAGCATTTACCTGTAACATTTCTTTCTACCTTGCGTTCATTGTAACGAGCTGCCCTCGGCCCGCGCACCTCACCCCGTGTTGCCAGCGCTCGTGCCTTTGCTCGATAAAATGTTACACCAATACGCTCGTTGGTTTTTACAATCAGGTTGTAACAAAACATCGAGCGTCGTGTTCGAAGTGCGGTTCGATAAAATTTAAAAACGGCGAACGGTCGATGTTCTGTTATAAGTAAATGCTCTAGTCTAAACTCACCTTAAGGTGAGGAGGCGAGTTTAGGAAAGTTTGCTTTAATATTTTTGTTAAATGTTATTGGTAGTATATAAGTACGAGTATATAGTCCTCTTCACCGTATCCGGCAACAGCGACCCAGGCTAATTTTTTTCCTTTCGTGAGCTCTCTGATGAATAGCAAAACCAAAGGAAAACATTCACCGTCCATTTTTGGGCTAAATGTGAAAGTGCCAAACAATAAAAATGTTATATTCCGTTAGAACATGTTATTTTCTTTATTTTTCATTATGGGATCAAATCTTAAGGGCCATTCCCTGCGCTGTTATAATAGTTTGAAAATACTGTTTTCAGTAGGTATGTTTTAGATAAAAGAATAACAGTAATCTAATTATAGTAATAGCTTTTTATGCCAGTTAACATTACGGTAATTATCTTTTACTGTGAAACTAAGGCTCTAGGGTTATTCTCCACAAAACTACTGTACGCGCAAAATAAATGATTTTTTTATAATGTATTCAAATTACAGATTAATAGATATGAGAGGACAGTGTAGGCCTATCAACAAGTACCAGGTACTTAGCAAAATAGAAAATGGTTCACAGGTCTACAGCCTACAACGTTTTCACATTCACAAAATCTAAAAGAAAAGCATCTATAATAAGATAAATAAAATAATAAAAATAAGGACATATTTAAACTAAATGACATGATGAGAAATAATGTTGGGGTCGGCTTCCAGTCTAACCGGATGCAGCTGAATACCAGTATTTTACAAGGAACGACTGCCTATCTGACCACAACCCAGTTACTGGTCAATACGATACCCTTTGGTAAGAGACTAATCGGGCTTCTGACGACCCGTAAGGACTGACAAAGATCCACAAATGACAGCCGGGACCAACGGTATATATAAATATTATGCTAATCGTCAGTATTAATATTTTATAGACTATTTTTAGATTCATATTAGAAAGTTTATGTTCTGCAGTGAAGATAACATAACAGCCCAAAACATTGTTAAATGGAACTCGGTTACTGTGTAGTGCGGAGGAGCTCGTAATAATAGCAGCTAGTAATAGCTCGCTAGTAGCAGCTCGCTAAGTAATAGCAGCCACACGGGTCGATTCATCAGGATAAGCTACGCTTGTCGGGGTTGTTCTGTGGACGGGTGACCATCTTTACATACAGAGACTCCTCCGTGCCTCAGAAAGCAGGTTAAGCGGTTGGTCCCGGCTGTCATTCGTAGATCTTTGACAGTCGTTACGGGTTGTCAGAAGCCCGAAAGTCTGAATACCAGTCTTACCAAAGAGTATCGCATTACCCAGTTACTGGGTTGTGGAGGTCAAATAGGCAGTCGCTTCATGTAAATACTAATATTCAGCTGCATTCGGTTAGACCAGAAGCCTACCTCAACATAGTTGGGAAAAGGCTAAGCAGATTTTGGTTACCGTGTAGTGCGGGGAAAAAGCTTTAACTTACATTATGTTTTTCTACATTTAAAATATACCAGTTACTATTCAATTACTTCAAAATAATTTTCTACTTACTGAAACGCATTTTTTTGTTTCTCCACTGACAGAGCTGTCACGCCAGCTGTTACCGATATCAATCTAGAGCTGTCTCGTCCATCAAAGTGTGATAATCCTGTCCGCACCGTGACATGTGTCCCTCCGTTTTATGGGGTGTCGTGTGGATGTATGTAACGCCCAGTATGACACTTGGGCGCCCTGTGTTGTATTAATTATTGGTCGCTATGAGAATTTAAATATACCGTGAGAATATAAATAAAGAAAAAAAAAATTGAACTAGTGTTCGAAATTCGAACATAATTCATTAAAATTTTAAGTTTGGTAGGATAGTTCATACTAATTCCATGCTGCTTTGTTATTACTCTAAGGTAGGTAGCCATCTTTAATCATAGAGTGTATTAAACGCATGGTAGTGTGTGTAATGTTTTTTATTAATTTAATTTATTTCTAATGCATATTATATAAAAATATTAGCTTTCTGCACTTCTTCTCCGTCCGCGTAATTTTAATATTAATATTTTTGCAAAATGATTTGTCCCAAACATTATAATGATCCTATGCATTGTCTAGAGATCTTCACCTTATGGAAATATCTTTACAATTTGCACGATTTCTAATCTGTCTATAAATAAAACACCACAGCACAACAAAATGCAGTATATCAGCCCAGCAAACTGTTGCCAGTGTTCCATTATGTTAAAAGACAATAGGGTATCAATCCAGCGGAGCATAATGGCATTGTCGGTTCATCGTCAATCATGGGACGACACAACTGCAAATGATTCCCGTTCTATCCATGCTGTTGTTGAGTTTACTAGGTGTTTTTACTGTCTTAGTTTTTTGTCTTTTTTATGCTGTGACACTCTCTATTTTTTTTTATAATTTTGTATTATCAACAGGGTATTAAAATATTCTTAGGAGAGTAGAAATCAATATGGCGGTCAATAATTTCCTTGGTTCACCATTGCTACGCCGTAGCCAACATGATGACGTCACGCTATAACTGCTACGCTTTTCGTAGCCGATCCGCTACGTATCGATAGTTTGATATATAGCCGGATCGGTTTCGATTAAATTAATATTATAATGAGGTCACGATGGTGTTGTTAGAATTATAAAGCGTTTCTGTGTAGCAATAAGTCCTGCCAAGCATAATAATAGAAGTAAGAATCTTTTCAGCACATGTCTTCAATCAAACGTACATTTGAAGGCACAACAAATTATTCTTGGAAAATCTTTTCATAAGTACTTGAATTAAATCTCAAATTCTTTATTGCGTACCATAATGTATATAGTTGGTAAGGAAATAATTATATTAGTCACAATTATGGACCCTGTCGGGCACAGCATAGATCAAGTAGGAGAGAGGATTACTAATGTCAGAGGCTAGTTTGTAAAGAAAAAACAGGTTATGATATTTTATAAATCGAGTTTTTTTCTCGATATTTTGAGCGTTTGAATGTTGGGGAATTCGCTAGAAAACATATATTTTTCTGCGAAACTCACTAGACTATTTTATACCTATAAAAATGTTTATTAGATTCTAGTGTGTAGAAATGTTCTTTGATTCCAAGAATGTGGCATTCTTTGCCCACCTGTGGGTGTCCTGGGCGGCGGTGAATAAGGGATTATTTTTAGGAAATATAAAATCCAAACATAAAATACCTACTCTCGAAGAGTAGGTATTTTAGAGACTCTGTTGTGCTTTTCGACCTTTCAAAATATTTTTGTTTTTTTAGGTAGGGCATCTCGTAGTTGACCTCTGAGATCATGACTACTTAACCGGGCTTTCCTGTGGGTGATTTAAGCTACTACACTTAAAACCTCCAGCCAGGGGTTATTCAACTATGCTAATTAAAACTAGGTGAACGCTCGCTAAGGGCACCCCCTGTGGGGTACGAACCTCGGCTTAGGGCGTCAACCGGAGGGAGGACATCAAGGATGGGACGGGCTGGATCAAAGTTTTGATCATGATTATTAGTCGGGGAATTTAAAGCTACGTGCTCAGCTGCAACAACTGCTGGCACCTCATTATCGAGCAAGGGACGGGGACGCAGTCGCGATCGCAATGGACCTCGGCGGCGAGGTCGGAATGACGGGAGGCGTCTGTTTTTGTACACTGTGCTGGTTTCCCTACTGCTCTCCTGGAGGAGGGTAATAGGGTTGTCAGGGTCGGTAAGGTCCAAAATCACAATTTTAGTATAACGTAGTTCAGGCAAGATAAAACAGTTGAAGACATTGCATTTTTAGACCAAAACTTACTAGATTATGTTATAAAGTTTAAGCGTTTCTTTGTTATAACGTTTTCCCTCCTTTTTATCTAAAGAAGACTTGAAACTATACGTCATCTAAATGAGGGAAGTGTTCGTTAAACGTGCTGCTGAAACTGATGGATGTTCGGATTGTGCGCGCTCCTCCAGTAGTGACGTCATGGGGATTGGGTGGCGTAAGTTAGAGATGACAGCGGTGTTAATAATAATAATAATAATCACTTTATTATCAGGCAACTAAGGCCCATAAATAGAATACACAAAATAATCTTATACAATAATAAACTAATACATATTAAAAACCTTATACAACTATAACTATACACGTAATGTTGACGGCGCGGCGTCGTGTATCGCTGCGTGGTGTCGCGTAACCGTCCTCGGAAACGTCGATATACGACACCTTTCGGCCAACTATTAATGCCGCAGGGATATTTTCAAACCAGTGATAATATAATTTCACTAGTGAAATTATAATTGCACGAAACTTTGTCAACCGCCTCCATTTCTCACAATTCAACCGACTTTTTTTAGTGTTATTGTAATTTCACGGGAACGATGTAGTGATTTTATAATAACCCAATTCAATTCAATTCAAAATATTTTATTTCACATAAACCTACATGGTTTATGGTTACGTCAGAATCTAGGTGCACGGTTCCAATTGGTCGTTTCCTACGGAGAAGAGCCGGCAAGAAACTCCACGGTTACTCTTTTCAAAATAATTGGCTTTTATTTTTTCATGCAGCGGCTATTTCAGAAAACTAGAAATTCTCAATTTCAGAAGGTGTCCAAAATTTACCGAGAAATAACATAGTTATAACATTGAATTTCAGATTGACACTAGCCATGTTCTGAAGCCTTGTGTTTTAGAAGCAAATTTATAAATCTTTAACGATACATTAAAAAGTCTCGACTTGTACAATTTCAGTATTTCCGAGGGGAGCCCTGCAGGAAGTCAAACTCGTTGATCTTTGTCTTACATGGAAATAATAATATTCAAAACAAATGACATAATTGTGCATATTTAAGAAAAACATATTTGATAAAATGTAAAGTGTTATTATAAAAATCCCAGCTTTTGTAAGTTATAGCGTAACCCAGTATTCAAATTTTTTTTTGAAATTGTTTTATTATTATTAAATTATTTGATGTTTTTAAACATTTTTAGGCACGTTGAGCGGTTTGTGTTTTATGTTTTTAGTATGCTAATTGATAGTGCCGTGCTTTCCTGTAATTTAAATATATGCGAGATCTACATTATGACAGACACTTTGGGTTAATGCTGTGTGTGTGTTTATAAATAATAATAAGGTCTAAAGAAAGCCCTACTTTACTCATATCTTGTGGCACACACAGAAGTATCCAAAGTTTCGTCGTGCCAGTGCGGAACTTGTTGCTTTGAGGGCATTTTCCGCACAAGAGGAACCTTCACGTTCCGTTTCATTGCTTGCTAACTTTCTTTACAAGGAAAAAGTTCGATCAATTAACACGTCACTAGAAAGGTATTTCTTTATCGGAAAGTTTTCCGCTTTGGAACACAATCGATGCCGGATAAAATGGTTCTGTGATTGACTGGTAGGCAGGCCACCGTGCAATCTATTTACTAAGGTACCATTAAAGAATGAACACTATTTTCGGAAGTCAACTCCTGAGGTGGTAAAATAGGGTTGGGATGTAAAAGATTTTGTAATAGGTACAGTGTTCTCCACTAGGAGGGAGTTTGTACAAGTTGAATTTGGGATATACCTCCACCGCACAGTAGACAATTGTCACTCACTCAACTCTACTTAAAGGTAAAACTTTTTAGCTTGAATGAGTATCATAAAGATATAGACATATTTATTTTGTAAAATATGAGTGAACAATACAGGTTTTATACATATATAGATGAGAAAGTAAATACATATTTTGCCATTTAACACTTTCGACTGTACCCATTTTTCATAGAACTCATACGCCACGTCGCCATACATATTGCAAGTTGACTCCAGAAGGTTAAAATATACAACAGATTTTATTTTCACAGTTTAAAATGCCCAATTCGCTAAGAAAAACCTACATTTAAAATACGCCCTCCGCGAGGGCTCCCGGCATCCCATATGCGACTTGAGTGAACCCTCCAGGATGGCTTTCGGCACTAAACGTGTTTTGTATGACGTCCAGATTTTTTTTTTGTCTTGATACATAACCTATTACTACCTAGTCAACATTACCTATTACTCTAATAAGTAATTTGGTTCTAAATATCTAAATCCAAAGAAATGTCGCAATTATTAATTATGTATTTATTTTTCAGTCATTCGAAAATTCTGAAAAGTAAAATATACTATAGGTACCTACGATATTTTGATTTTTTTAAGTTATACTATATATAGTCTAGTGGACATTTTCTTAATGGTATTGGGAATTTTATTGTGTATGATTGGTTCCAAATAGAAAATACTTTTATACATCAATGCCGTGCTCGTTGTAACTATCTCTAATCTGTTATTATATTTTTTTTCGATTGCGAAATGTAACATCCGATTATTTTTTTAAATAACTTAGGATTTCTTTGCCAAAATTGGCTACGTCATATATAAATAAATAGCTAACTCATGAAGGTGAAATAGATCGTAAATATGCCTATTTTTGCTAATGAGTAATCAGAAGGGGCTTTGTTAACCAATGGCTCAACGAAAACCCCTTTGTTTTAGTTAGATAACTCCAATTATTAATGGCTATGGTAGGGACGATTGCCAGAATTAACTAACAAATTAATGGCCACTGTTTGTGATCAAAGCACAAGTAAATGCCACGGTCCAAACATAATCGTTTTGACATTTGATGACACCCACACAAACGTTACAAAGTGACTTAATCTTAACTGAGATTGAAGATATGCTTTATTTTCTTGATTTTCATCCTCAAAATATTCTTAATTAAATTGAACCATAGGCTCCCAAAACGGATGAAGTGGAAAACGAAAATACCAAATCTAATTATTAAAGTATAATTTAATACAACTCCGTGTTCCTACAAAATTACTTTTGATTTCCAAGATCTAAAGCGTTCATAACTCTCCTTTGGCTCGGTTTCTATTCAAGAAACATAATAAAAATTAGGCACAGACATTGTACAATACGACACAAATTAGAGGTTCCAATGTGCGCTTTTGAAATACGTTTTAACGTAATCGGGGACGGAAATTAGAAAGGGGATTCATACGCCATCATACGTAAAAGAAGTGCCTCTCTGCTTGCTCGTCTTCGTGGCGGCACCAACACTATCTTAAGTTTATTCGCAGATAGATGGGAGTCTCCAATGTTGCGACATTGGATGAAACTCCACACTAATTAAAACTTGTATGTCTACTAACACTAGTTTATAAGATCCTTGTTACTAACACTATGGGCGTAGCCTGAAATAAATGATATAATAATAATAATAATAAGTTGGCTTCGGCTCCTCGTACGCCTTCCAAAGGTCCGGGACCCCAGGGTCCCGAGAAGTGTAAAACAACTAAAATAATAATATTAATTATATTTTCGAACATTTTACTTCCCTGTGCTATAATATATTCACGTTAGATATTACAACAGCGCCCTTTGACAGTTTTTTTTTTTAACTAATGCATCTCGCAGTTTTGACCACTAAGGTCTTGGCTGCTTAACCGGGCTTTCCTGTGGCTGCCTTAAACTACTACACTCAAAGCCTCCAGCCAGGGGCAAAAACTATTCTAAATTAAAATTAGGCGAGCACTCGCTAAAAACACCCCCTGTGGGGTACGAACCTTAGGGCGTCGCTGGCGGGAGGACAGCAAGAAGGGACAGGCTGGATCAAACTTAGATTTTAATCTTAATTATTATACGGGATATTTAAAGCTACGTGCTCAGCTGCAACAACTGATGGCACCTTGTTTTCGAGCAAGGGTCAGGGGGAATATCATTTACTCGAGGGCGCGGTCGCGATCGCAAAGAACCTTGGCGGCGAAGTCGGAATGACGGGATTGACAGAATTCATCAAATTCGGTATTTTACGAGTATACTTTCCCGCTGGTTTTAGTCATATCTAGCGCGACTAATGGGCATAATAACATGGTTCTGGGTTCAATCGAAAAGTGTTATTCGTTTTTCTCAGAAGCTACCCGTAAACTTAATTTACGCCCGATTAATGCCAACCGACTCGCCCTGTAAATATATGGGAGTTTCCTGACGAAATGTGGATGTTTTATAAGCCAATGCCAACCCCTTCGACGTATAAAAGGTTAGGTATGTTAGTATTTCAAATAACTTGTGTGATTAGAGTTAATTAACTCAGGCATGAATTGATAGTGTCACGATTAAGCTAGTAGATAAAGTCGAGGAAGTTAATTCATAAGCAAAGTGAATACCAACTTCAATAGTCTGTACATTCAAATCACAACTGTCATTCTGTGACAGTTGTTTGAAATGGCTGTAACACGGTAAATTGACGTAAGGTCACAGAATAGTACAGAAGTGGCACTCCGCATTTTAGATGATATGAAGCTACAAGTACGCGGTGGGCTCGTCTTGTCGGGTTAATTCAGTGAGTGTAACGTACTCAGAAGATATAAGCGATTGAAAAAGAGGCAAATTCTAGGTGAATATAACTGTAGGCAATTAACGCTGTGCGACCTGAATCGCACTTTATTGTGTCGTAGCAAGAGTCACTTTTTATTTAAATGATTATGTGGAGTGAACTATCTGTACCTCTTAATCTGTGACAGGGTGTTAATTATTTTAAAATTTAATTTCCCGAACTGTTTATCGATGAAACCTTTTAATTGTGTCGTACTATACTTTGGTTTTAAATGAATTACGGTCCGTTCAACCGTTGTTCATCTTAAATACTTTATGTATTATATTTAAGTGCTTCTGGAAGTTTCCAAACTTATAATAATTATAACAGACTCGGCCGCCATTTTGAGATCATGTTATCGGAATTTGAATTTGTGGTGTTCTTTTGTTTTGATCCTATTCATTATTACCTATGTAGGTAATCTTTTCGTAATAATTTTGAATTTGATTCCTTATTTAACTAGATGTGGCTGAGTGGAATGTATCCATGGGACCTTTATAACCAAATTACTAACCTACTACTGATGACCATTCCACTAGTTTAGCCCGGGGCGTCTCAATACTGCTAACCGCTCTCCTAACACAGGGTGTCCCGTTTACTGTAGTCCAAAACGGTTATGACGTGATAGCGTCTTATAAATCGATGAACGCAGGCTGCACGCACGAAAAAGTGTCACGTTCCGCCTGATCCGACCGTGCAAGCGAGAGCGCGGAACGAGCGATAGAGAGGCACGATTGGCCTAAGCATTCGGCTTGTGAAGTTATCACGTACAATTATCGTCCGTAAACCGACTTTACAGACAACATTTTTTTTTTTTAAGAAGCCTATGGCTTTCCGAAACGCTGCCATGCATGTTCAGTGATAGTGCTCGTAGAGTCCGAGCATAGTTTAGGGGGAAACTAAGTTCACAGGGTTTATTCGGTAAATTTGTTCCAAATTTTATTTTAAAGAAAGCAAATTAATACCAAACTTAAATACCATGCATAGGTAGGGAAAGATTGCTAATAACAAGCTATAGCTAAATATTTAAAGCTAAATAAAGGGAATAAAAAAAACGTGTGCGGTCGGGTCTCCCGTCAGGAACGAAGTTCTTTCTTACGTATGATTTAAAACAAAAATCTTGTATCCGTCATCTTGGATTCACATTTTGACCTCACTATCGGCTTGAGCACCCTCGAAAACTATGAAAACGACACCCATGACGAAAAATTAAAAAAAATCACAGCCGCCATCTTGGATTTACATTTCAACCCCACTATCCGCTTTAACACCCTCGAAAACCATGAACACGATACACATGATGAAAAATTTGAAAATTTTCAGAGCCGCCATCTTGGATTTACATTTCGACCCCACTATTGGTTTTAAAAAACTTCATTCCAAAAAATTTGGCAAATACATCCCAGTAGTTTGAAAAGTGTTAAAGACAGTTCCCGAGTTATACAGAGTGTTTGGAAGCTGGGTGCAAACCATTCAGGGGGTGAAAGTTGACACCGCATTTAGAAAATTTTGAGCCATACAATATGTCTTAGACGAAGTATGTTTTTTATTTTTAACTTCAAACTTTTAGTTTTCATAACTCAATGGTGCCGATTCCCTTGTTCACAAACTAAACTAAATTTAAGTTCAGTGCATCTTTTTCTTTTTATTTCATTAAGAAAAGGACAGAAGATAAATTTTAGTTCAGTCCTGTCAAATTAACCAGCGCTTGACGTAAATTGACGTAATTTTAGTGGGCAAGTTTTTAACCACGTTTAAACTTGTATGGAGTAGTGACAGGCGCTGATCAATTTGACAGGACTAAACTAAAATTTATCTTCTGTCCTTTTATAATGAAATAGAAAGAAAAAGATGCACTGAACTTAAATTTAGTTTAGTTTGTGAACAAAGGAATCGGCACCAATGTCTGTTTTTCAAGATAATTAAAATTCAAATAGTTTTTTGCGACTTCATAAGTATCTAGATTTTTTTTTCAATAACAGTGATGCTTGGAACTTGGTTTATTATATTAGATTTATATCAGTCAATCTGCAAAAATGAAAAAATCAACACGACATGAGTATCAGCCTATTTTGGCCTAACTTGTGTGCGAAATAAAAAGAAATACTTAAAACAAGTTTCATATAGTGTATGTTCAGACCAACTTTAGCTGCACAAAAACGCTTTCAAGAATTTATAATTTTATTTCAGAAATACTTCGAGTCAAATGACACGAAATTGAAGGCGAAAAGTTGTAAAATAAATAAATACTTAACCTAAGTATCCTTTAAAATGAAATCAACAAGAAACCAAAACTAAAATCGTTAGTTTTAACAAGACAGCGTCTAAGAGAGTGCACCTAACATCACGTTAGTTAAGTAGAAACACTTAAGCCATTAACTTAACGATGTCCCAAGTTGCACCTCAAAAACACTTAGTCTCAATTTTAAGTTATTCTTCATAGAATAGTGTAAGACAGGAATTTTACGTTGAAATTCATGCTTAAAAGCTTAACGGATGAAATAAAAGCTTTTGAACTAAAGTCGGACAGGTTAATATCCTGTCGTAGCAAGTCTACGGCGTAGCGGCGTAGCAGAATACCACGAATTTGCTACGACATTTGTATGAAAAATATTCGTCGTATGAATACTAATCAGGTTTTCAGTTGTTGTGAATCCTATTCCTATGTTGGAACTCTGTTCAATTTGTACCCAGGTCGTGATTTTTAAGAATAGATTTGTCTTCCCACGTAGTTTTAGTTAGCAAAATATACGATTATAGAATTACAATAGCTGTTAACATTATTTAAAGCCAAATTATTTCTGTTAACCTTTAATTCTGAGGACTATTAGGAATAAAATAATGTAAAGTATAAAAATATTAAAAATTACCTACAAAGGATATTTTTTTTGAAAAACAAAAAAAAATAAAAGTTATAAAATTACGACAATTAGAACCGTTTTATGTTTGGCTACTTAGGCCAAACCGGATCGTATATTTGGGTAGGTAGATCTTATGATTTTGTATTATTTAATTTGAACATACGAAAGCTACAGAATTGAGGGACAAAAGATTAATACTCGTAAGCTAAGCTTCAATACTTATTACCGAAGATAGAGTATTCTTTAGTTTTTTTAAACAGCAGCACCACATAACATTAACCGAATAACGTTAGTATGTTGGATGTTCAAAATCACATAATAAAACAGCAAAAACAAGAACCAATAAAAAACAAAAAAAGCACCTATGAAACAGGACTCCTAAAATAACAATTTTGCAGTACATAAAACTGGAAGAAAATGTACGAAGGCGTGAGCCAAGATGTTTATATCTTTGCAAAATAAAACGACTTCCATTGTGTGGAGCATAATAGAATTTCGAATAGGTGTACTTACAGGGTGCGGGCACGGAACGATTCCGCGACGTGTACAATTATAGATTGCAAAGGGGACCCGAGATTATTACTGTTAGTAGGTACCTACCTAGGTGTTATAAGAATGGTGTACTTTTATTGTTATTCGATTTGTTTTACGTGTGATAAAGTTAAGCAAAAGGGAGTTATGTGTATGATTTTTATGACTTTTAAATCTATTATTACGCCCTCAAATAATGCAAGCAAGTTTTGCAAAAAATTTATGTTAAACTAAAACGCGTATACATAAATTCTGTATGTGAATATTTAAGTATTGTAGTAAAATACTTTATGAAATAATTTCAGGAAGTAATGTCTACCCAAAACATAAAAACTATATTACTTTCAAACCGCTTAAGATACTTTAATGTTTTTTTTTTTTGGCATGAACAGACTATTTTATAATTAAATCTGTGATTTTTTGCAAATGTTCGTTTTTTCGTTACTAAAATAAATATTCCCTATGGCCAAGGTCAATAGCATTATGCAAACCCTTAACAGCCTAAACTGCTACGCTGTTTATAATTAATGGAGTGTCATTAGTTTTGTCTTAAGGCGGATTGATTCCGGTTTCAATAAATCGATAAGGCGGACGTTAGATATTAAGTGTGTTTAAACTACTCAGCAAGTTTTTTCCGTATTCGGTTAGATTTTTCATCTTAAATATATGAATCTTTTAACATTTTATGCAAGAAGAGCGATTTACACACGGCTCGCATTGTACGGAAATCCTGTACAATACGAGATCAGGATAAACTGGAAATGTATAGCTTGATGTGTAGCCAATACACAATGTACACATACATTGTTAAGTTTATGCCAAAATGTCTGCCAACAAGGTTTGTAGTGGTACAGACTGCCCAGAATATGACCACGGTCATTGCATCTTCCATAAGAAAATTAGTTACAACCCCATATTCAGGTCACGACAGCTATTAATGTCTACCTTATTAAAATTATCCTTATCAATGTCCAATAAATTTTAATTGTACAGCCTCTTAAAAATATGGAGGGTATTGCTTATCTCAGTCTGCATAATATAAGAGTCAGCGAAGGGAAATAATTAGGTGCTTTAACTGACAGAGGATAGGCAGAATTTATTATTTATGATGTTTAAGTTTATGTGTTAGCATACAGTAAGTTGTTTTATTAGGACCTCTGCTTATCTTGGTATTAATTTTTGTTAATTAATGTAATGTGTTGTACGTTTTTGGAGTGGGGGGTGTGTTGTTTTAAAGAAAACGTGTAACGTTCGGTTTTTGACGGTTTTCAACTTTAGATTTTTGAGCTTTTGGTTAGTTGTTAAAAAAAACTTTTTTACAAAAAATACAACCGACTTCCAAACTAAAAAGTGAAAAATAACTTTAGTTTCGGAAGTCGGTGTCTTTGGATCAGTATTTTAGTTTTTTGACACCGACTTCCGAAATTAAAGTTATTTTTCACTTTGTAGTTTGGAAGTTGGTTGTATTTTTTGTAAAAAGTTTATTTTTGTTTTTTGCACTTTTTAGTGGGTTGGTTTGTAATTTATCCAAGTTATAATAGCCTAATGTCAACTGCTCATCAAAAATACTCAAATCGCTATAGATGTGCCTATAATATTTGAAGAGTTCCCTCGATTTCTCCAAGATTCCATCATCAGATCATGACCAAATAACAATGGGACCAACTTGAAAGTATAACATTTAAAAAAAAAAAAAAAAAACTGATTTGTCCAGCCATCTTCGAGTAATCGGGGAATATAAATAAAAATATTCCGACGAACTGAGAACCTCCTCCTTTCTCCTAGTCGGTTAAAAATAACAGTTTTTCAAGTTTACGGTGAATAGGTTACTTTTAACCGGTAAAGGACCGGCGTCTCTCATGAGAGACGGCACACCCACGCGACTTACATCTCTATTTGTACTTGCTGTAATGGATATTATCGTCTGTGGATTTTTCTGTCTATGGTCGGATAAATAGTCTTGTCAAATAAATCGACTAAAAGCAAAAATATGAATAGGCAACATTTTAAAAAAATGTTGAAAATGACATTCCCGCGCGAAAAAATGTCAGTCAAACTTCACTCCCGGGACGCGCGCGTTCGCAGTAATAATTCGTTTTTGTGTGTAAATCGTCGGAAAGTGGTGATATTTTCATTTTGAAGTAAATATTACATCGTTTTAGATAATATTCGCACTAAATAACACCTATTTTGACCCAACCAAAAAAGTGTAAACAAACAAAAAAGAGAAAGTTCCCGTCACAGTGAAAGTTGTTATATTTTGTGGTTTTTCTGTATGGATCTGATCCGTAAGTGTTTTATTTATTTTCTATATTACATGTTTCATCGTTTTAGACAACATTTAGAACAAAATAAAACAAAAAAATATTTTTTTGGTACGGTGAAAGTTACGTAAGCAATAGAAATTCTAGATCATCAAAAATCTAGATTTTTTGAATTTTTTGTTTTCAATGTTTGTCTCTAAAAACGCTTTTGTTAGATAACTTATCTATCCATAATGTACCCTGCAAAATTTCGTGTGAATTGGTACGGTAGTTTTATCAGAAATCGTTATCACAAAGAACGAAAGAAATAATAACAAAAGCGGGTAATAAAGATAAGTGAACGTTGTTTACAAAGACTGTAACCATTTGAAACGTATTTCTAATCTATTCGAGTAGCAAAAAACATAAACAATACTACTTGAGACGATAACGTCTCAAGTAGTATTGTTTATGTTTTTTGGTTTCATTATAAAATGAAACCTGAGTAATTGTTTATTTAAGTGCGGTCGTAAATCTGTCACGGCCGTTGGACGCACCGGTGCGTCCGCGGTCCTTTACCGGCCTATACATAATCGATGCCTATACATAATCGATTACTATCAGTTGGATAAGAGAGTTAAGACGACCCTATAAAATAATAAATAAACAACAAAAACATAATTCTTTTCTGTTTGTTTAAAAAATATTTGACATTTTTTTTTTTTTTTATGAACTATTAGTATTTTAGCTTAAATGATGATGATGATAGCTGATCCTATGAAAGACATGGAAGTTGGCATTTCAGTGCAAGATTGTCATTACCATATTCGTCTCTATAAAAATAATGTAATGCAAGTTTTTTTAAAGACGTCCTTGTGTCAGCATGCCCGATTGTTTGACACACCACACATTGTTTTCCAAACAAATAGAACTTCCCCTTGCCTCATTATTCAGGGCACATACTTAGGGTGAGGGCAAACCTGTCGACGCGAAATTTTTTAAGCTGACATCTTTATTTATTGGGTACATACCACAACAAATTGCTCGAACGGGAAGGAATCCTGATCAGTACTTTGCCGGTTAAGTATTGATGAAAAATACTGATATACATTGTTTCTTGGGTGCTACACACATATTCAAGTCAGCACAATTTGGAACAGTCGGGTAGCAAGATCGAATATGTAGATCTATGTTCGGGAAATAAACCGTAGGACATAGCTTGCAGAGTAAGCAAGCTGAAGTGGCAGTGAGCTGGCCATGTTTGTCAAAGAAACGATGTCTGGTAGAGCAGACGAGTTCTGGAGTGAAGACCGCGTACTGGCAAGCGTACTGTGGGCCATCTAGCTGTGGGGCGTCCCCCAGCTAGATGGACCGACGACCTTAAAAAGGTGGCTATGACAGACTGGATTCGGAAGGCGGAGAACAGGGTGTTGTGGCGCAGCCTGGGAGAGGCCTTTTTTTTGGGTGGGAAATTTTCAAATAACTTCTCCCGCTCTGGGTGGAGCGGGAGGGCGTGTCAGACTCTTACTGACTAAAACCCACCCGTGTTCCTTCGGTTGCCATGTTGCCGGGGGGCCACGATATCCCTATCGGCCCATATTCGCAGCCCCGGCAGGCATTGGCCCTAGTGGACCCCGTCAAAGCCTGGGAGAGGCCTATGTTCAGCAGTGGACAGCCATAGGCTGGACTGAGTTGAACTCGAACACGTGTATAGCACCCTTACTTTACTTGTAACCAAACAAACTCTAGTGGTAGGTACAACCACGCTAGTTTTAGCGAATTGTGTTAGAACTTGTGAAAAAACCCGACCAACTGTAATGTACTACAATTCTTGCAAATCAAATTTCATTTCATTTCACCAATCTGAATATTTACAAAACATATTTATTGAAAAGGACTTGGAAACTGAAATAACATCTTACATGAAAAATTACCTCGTCGGCAGTATTTCTAACTTACCTACTTAATATTATTATGCTAGAAAAAAATATTATGTATTCCATGTTAGTAATTTCATATGAAAAGAAGTGAGGAGCTGGCGAACAGAACCGGATTAGTCCGCAAAAATAAATTTTACACACTGGCTAAAAACTAATAATTATCAATATATGGACATGTACTAATCTGGTTTTGTTTGAAAAACTTTCCTAGCTCACATTCTCGTACATTTTTAACCGACTTCCAAAAAGGAGGAGGTTATTAACACTAATCTTGAAATTGAATTAAGAATACAAAACACAGTGATTGCAAGTAACAGCAGATTTGTTTACTATCACATTTTAGTTGCCAGATCAGTGCCAGTGTTGCCGTCCAAAAAAATAGACATTTTCTACTTCGTGTTTTATTTTTGCTGTACTTTTCCGGTTTTGATTAAAAATGAGGTGAAGAAATTAATACTTTAAAGGACAAGTCCGCTTCAGAATGAAAATAGATGAAATTTTTAAAATCTTTCAGTTGGATATCGGACTGATTCGGTTTCGTATGAAAATGCACCTTTTAAAGCCTTTTATGGCCAACTAAGAGCCGGTTTTGATTGAAAATATTAACAGGGATCGACGCAAAGGATCTTGGACATCACGATTCGAAAAAAAAAATGCTTTTGAATTTATACTGGACTACTCCGGTTCTGTTCGCCAGCTCCTCAGTTTATTTATAGATGATCCTCAATTTGACGCAAAGTATTGTTGAATACAACGCGAAATGTGGGTGTACTAATATATGTACATCTCTGCCCAACCCTTCGAGGAATGTAACGTTGTTATTGTTCAATATTTAGGTTATCATTTTGTTCTCTACTTATCAAATTACTCAAATTTTAATTATATTCTTCTTCTTTTCGTGTCAATGGTACTCTTCTTTATAATTATATTATTTTATATGAACCCAGTAGGTGGCCACGTTGATTGCGGTATCAGTGGCATTCTTTAGGTCATCCGAGGTGCAGGTGAACGGGCACTTAGGACACTCCAGCAAGTGGGGCATGGTCTGATCAGAAGCACCGCACTCGCACTGGGTGTTGGATGGTTTAGTGATCCCCCACTTCGAATTTAAATTCAAATTATATTAAATAAAATGTTCATTTGAAAAGACCAAGTTTTTATGCACTTCTTTTGAAAATCTATTAACAAAAAGTCGCCTAAAGTATTCCTCCCCATCACTTTTCAGTAACCCTATTTATTTCAAACACAGACAGACAGCTTCAATATATATTTTTAAATTGAAGCCGTCTAGAACCTAGGTAGGATTTAATTATACTGCTCACTGGGAATACTGAGGGAGATTCAATTTTAAAATTTAATATGCAAAAGCTTTTCTATTTTTCAGTTATCGCTCATTTGGAAGATTTTAACATTATTTCTTTACTGTGATGTGTGGTTAGGAAGTATTTAGTAATGATGAAATTAAGAAAGGAGATGGAAAATGTTGGGCCCAAGTGTAATAAGTTGAGATATGATCTAAAAATCAGTCATATTGTTTTATCCTTGAATATCAAAAATCAGCTCAATTCTTTGTCTGGAAGCGGAAAAATATGATAAAGATAGTTTTCGTGAGATCATCGATTATAGTAATCGATTACACAACTACAAAAAGAAAACCTACCCACTAGGTAGCACTAGGTAATATAGTTAACTCAAAGTAATTAAATGCACTATATAATTATACTTTTATACAATATAGTGCATTTAATTTAAATAAAACATCATTAATTACTGAAAAACCAAAATAATTATTATCAATTTCATATCGTTTAAAATCAGTTTTATTTTTTGTCTATGTCACTGGCAGTACATATTCTGCACTGGCAGACTGACATTGGCAATTTGACACTAGACGGTGGGTCATTCTCTATTTTTTGGCGACCGAAACCGTTTTCCCGACGACGAAAACGGTTGCAGAAAACGGTTAAAGGACGAAACTTATCCAACATGGAATAGAATTGCGTTTTCGTCGAGCGCAGTTTCTTAAAACTATCAAAGATTTGAAATGTATGAAATGGTTTTATCGCATTACGAACGACAGCATTGACAACTGGTAATACATTACTGACTATATTTAATTTCAAAGAGTTCACTTTTTAAGAGTTCACTTTTTATTGGAAGGACTGTTTTACGAGTGGAATAGATAGTTGAATCATTGTACCCGACTATATTTTCTTAGATGTAAAAATCGCACCAAGATTTTCGAAGACTGGTTTGTGCAATGAAGACTGTTTGAAGTTGAACTCAGGACGTAAAACGGTTTCATCATCACAAAACGGTCTTTGTAAACAGTTCGTTGTCGCAACGCCCATCCCTACTAGAACTAGACAGCTATCACTTATTTCGTGTTTTTGGATGTGTTTTGAGTGCTTTCCCAATTATTTTTAATTTTCAACGATCTCTGCTTTGATTTTACGGATTCTGACCCTGCCTACTTTGTACGATCCTTGCTTTCGCACTGGACACCGAAGATCGCTTACATGATTGACTTGGAATTGTAATTTTGGATTTAAACCGCCGCTTTGTGGATTGGATATTGTTGAAACTATGGATCGCTATGTGAATTGTGGGATAGCAACTAGTCACTGCAATACACTAATGTATGTATGAATCTATAAATTCACACCATTTACATCTCGTAACTATTCAGGCCCAAGAGTGTATGTAATCGTTTCAGTCTCTTTTTATCAATAAGAAAATGGATACCATGTACAATATAAGTTTGAAAAATTTGGATATATTACATGATAATACTTATACTCATCTTCATTCATTCATTCCTGCCGACCCAAAGTGACTAGTCGGCTATGATACCCCGTACGTCCGCATGACTCATGTTCCTGCAGTCTTTAGATCGGTTTGTGTGAACGATTGTTATAGGCTGCGCTTTTTGTACTTTTCCTTTATGTTATTTTATGTACTTTTTTCATTAATGTTATTTCTTGTAATTATTTCATCTAAATTATTTCTTGTGTTATTTTTATTTAAGTTATTTTTTATACTTTTTCCAGTTCTCATTACACCAATCATTGTTCATACTAAAAATACACATAAATACGCCATACACACATTCATACTCGTATACACACATAAAACTTACAACAAAAGATATGTCATAACCAGGCCGTCTTGCTGTGTTACACTCTTCCTTCATAGCAATAATCTAGTAATCAGTAGAATCTCTTTGTACCAGACCAATCTGGCGTCTCCGGACCAGCGCATTCGTCATCATATTATGATTAATTTGTTGATTTCAAAGATCGTCAAATGAATGACGAAAATTCGGTCATTACAGATGATATGGAACTTCTCTCGATCTCAAATTCATACACGTGTGCCCCGGAACAATGTACAACATACCTAAATAATACCGCAAGTGGTTTAAAATGTTTTCACCTAAATATAAGAAGTCTAGGCAATACCGCTAACTTTAATAACCTCCTTTTGCTATTAGATAGAATTAAAGTACAATTTGACGTCATTGTACTATCGGAGTGCTGGCTGAGCAAATGTCCCTTTCTTCCTGAAATTCCTGGCTTCGATTCTTTTAAGTCCGATTATGCTAACCAAAATGAAGGTGTTGTCGTTTATACAAGGCGTAACATGCGTTTCATGGTTGAGAAACCAGTCTTTCGTGGCGCTAATTGTCTGATTCTCAAATTTGGTTCCGAAGTTGCGTTAGTAACAATATATCGATCTCCATCGCACAGAAATATCCAAAACTTTATTGACAGTTTAGACCTTACTCTAAATACGCTTAAAACTTTTAAGACTATTATTATTTTAGGAGACATTAACATAAATATTTCACCCGATAATGTTGACGTAAATTCTGAAATTTACCTGAACACAGTTGCATCGCATGGAATGCTGCCCGGTCATCTCTTCACCACTCGTAAAAACAGCTGCTTAGATCACGCGATTATTAAGACCAACAAGCCTGCTATTACTTTGGTTGTCGACTCTTTTATTACAGATCATGCTCCAGTTATAGTGTTCTGCAAACTTAAAATTAATTTCCCGAAACCAGCTATAACCACGCGTCGCGTTGATGTGGGTGCTTGCGTGGTCGAACTTGAAAGAACCGACTTTTCATGTGTTCTTAACAGCGATGATGCAAACAATGCTGCTACCACATTAGTGTCCTTAATCTCCACGGTGGTTAATAATAATACATGCACTGCTGTAATCTCTAGTAAAAACCGAATTATTAAACCCTGGATTACGCCCGGGCTTTTGAGATGCATTCGTAACCGGGATAAAATGTATCGAAAATCAAAAAGAGATCCCGACAACTATATTCTTAAAGTAACGTATACGCGCTATAAAAATTTCTGTAACAACCTTCTAAAAAAATTAAAACGCCAATACGAACACGCTGAATTTCAGAAGCACCGTAAGAATCCAAAAGCTACCTGGAAACTTATTAAATCTATTTCTAACCTTAAAAATAACAAATCATCAGCTAGCGAGCTTTTGTCCTTAAGGGCTGACCCCTCCCAGTCACTTGATGAGGTGAACCATTTCTTCGCAAATGTAGGGGAAACTTTGGCATCTAAAATTACGCCTGGGTTAGGCAACCCTCAAACTGCTCCTGTGCCTAATGCGAGTGCCAATCCTGGCTCAATGGCCATCTTCAGTACGGACATTGAAGAGTTAGAGCGAATCGTTTTAGGTCTTAAACTAGATAGCGCTGTGGGTTGGGATGGCATATCTGCTACTCTAATTAGGGCTGCTAGGCATATCCTTGCCCCAATTATGTGCCATGTTTTTAATCTTGCTCTTATGTCAGGGGTCTTCCCCACTGTTTTCAAAAAAGCTGTCGTACACCCTATACACAAGAGCGGAGACAAAGGCAGTGTCAATAACTATAGACCTATATCCGTTTTAACTACCCTGTCAAAGATCCTTGAAAAGTCCTTAACAACAGACTTTTGAACTACCTTAATTCCCAAAATATTCTCGCCAGCAATCAATATGGTTTTAGATCAGGAAAAAATACAGAAGACGCTGTTTTGGAACTAACGGGTACTATTGCGAAAAAAATAAAAGAAAAACAAAAAACGATTGCAATCTTTCTTGATCTTTCTAAGGCTTTTGACACTGTCTCTGTCCCCCTCTTGCTCAGAAAACTGCAACAAATCGGCATTAGAGGCTTGTCCCTTGATATTTTCAAGAGTTACTTGACAGACCGTTCTCAGACTGTTAATATAGGTAATTTTACCAGTAATGAAGAGGTCCTTAGTTATGGAGTCCCACAGGGTAGTGTCCTTGGACCTACCCTTTTTTTAATTTATATAAATGACCTCTGTAAATTATTTTTAAGAAATTCTAAAATGATAATGTACGCAGATGACACTGTAATACTTGTTCATGGTAATGATTGGCTTGAAACTCGTTCCCATGCGGAATCTGCCTTACAGGTTGTTATGAATTGGCTAACTAGCAATCTCCTTACATTAAACCTGAATAAAACGAACTTTATCACGTTTGCACCAAGAACAACATCCCAACCGGCTTCACCCTACAGCCTAACTGCACACAAGTGCTGTTCGATAACAAACACTTCATGTAGTTGCAATGTGATTATGCGAGCTAACAGCGTAAAATATCTTGGTGTTATTATCGACAGTACTATGTCGTGGAATGAACAGATCGGGTCACTGGTGGGACGGGTCAGGAAGTTAATATTTGTATTCAAAAATTTGAGATCTTCTGCCGACTTTAATACTTTGAAAATGGTTTACTCTGCCTTAGCGCACTCTATCATAACCTACTGCATTGCGGCTTGGGGTAGCGCTGGTAAGTGTTTACTGCTTAGACTGGAACGGGCACAGAGGGCAGTTCTTAAAGTTATGGCACACAAACCTATTCGTTTCCCTACCAGCGAGGTCTATGCTCTCTGTAAAGTGCCCACAGTGAGACACTCATTTTTTCTAAGCACTATATTACGCAAACACTCGGAACTTACTTTTGACCCTAATCACAGTTCAAAAAAACGAAGGGCGGACAGAGTGTGCCAGACTGAGCCAGCCAATGTTGTGTTGGTGAAACGGCAGTATCACTTCTTTAGCCCTGTTTTGTACAACAGAGTAAATAAGATTTTAAATATCTATCCACTTACCGCACGGGAGTGTAGAGTGCTCACGGACAAATGGCTCCAAAGCCTGAAGTATGAGGAGTTAGAAAATCTGCTAACACATACTTACCTATAACTATTCCCTAAGTATACAATACAGACACATACAAATACACCCTGCATACACACACACATACATGCACACACACTTATCACATTAAAGAACTGGAACATTTTATCCTAATTTATTCTGAATGTTTTTGTAATTTCAATAATTTAATAATATAATGTTTAAAAATAATAGTAATTAAATGTAATCATAATTTATAATATTTTAATTTAGTTAAATAGTTGATATACCGTACTTTAGGTTCTTTAATATCAAATTTATTTTTTATTTGATTGTTTTTGTATTATAAATGTTATTAATGTTGGAACGCCGATGTTCTCCCCTCTCGGAGGTGGGCGCTAATGGCTGCAACACAGTTTTTTTTAAACTAATGTAGCTGTTAACAAACACAAAAAATTGTAAACCTGTTGTTGTTCCAATAAAATATTTGATTTGATTTGATTTGATTCATTTGTACCGATGAGTTAGCGGCCGAAGGAACCCATTGCTAAAAGTATATTATTAGTAGTTAGTGGTATTAGAAGTTTATTAGTATATTATTTGTAAAGACATTATTAATAATAGGTATCAACTCAATTTGTGGCTTCATAAAGGGCAACTTTTCTGAAGATAGAATATCTACATCAGTATTTTTGTTATTTAATTCAATACTAGTTTTGTCCATAACTCTCTCTATATAAAACTGGAAAACGACATAATTTCGACAAACGACACTTTGACCATTTTACAAAAAAAATAAAATGATTCGGTGCACTGAAAAATTTACGTGTAATCAATCACTTGAAAGAAACAATAGCATTAAAAATACACATATTCCATGAACCATCCTAATCCCAAAGAAGGCAAACGTACATAAATTATTCAAACACGTACACACTTAATAAATTAATAACAAAACAAAAACAGTATTTTAAGCTGTTTCTCGCGAGCCCTTAATTACGGTCTTCAGAGCCCTTCTATTTGTTTCAAGTATTAGTTAAAAAGGGATATAAATAATTAATCACCTGTCCGCAGTTTTAACGGTGAAGGATGACCAGAGGATTTTTTCCAAAGTTATTTTTGGTGAAGTCGGTGTCCAGGGCAAATTTTTCAAAGCAATTTTTGGTGAAGTTTGTCAGAAATGGGAACTGGGAAGTGATGGCAGATATGATTAATTAGGGAGCTGGGGTTCTATGGTATATTTACTTTAATATAACGCGGAAGAATATTTTTGTTTATTTATCCTGGTTCTACGCATAGATGGTCGATGGAAGGTACGAGTATTGATCGTGACAACCGACACAAATTGTGAGAACCAACATGTGGATCGTTTTTGCATAGCATGGCAGGTGTAATGTTTATTACATTGGAAGTCATCTACCTAGCCTTTTCCCAACTATGTTGGGGTCGGCTTCCAGTTTTACAACATGCAGCTGAATACCAGTATTTTACATGGAGTGACTGTCTATCTGACCACCACAACACAGTTACTGGGTAATACGATTCCCCTTGGTAAGTCTGATAGGAAGGTACCTACTCAATTTTGTGTGTACCATTTACAGTATTTAATCTTCAATGGTCCACAAATATGTGACGCAATTCGACGAGGGGAATTCTTTCTTCATAGGTACCTTTTACTTCCGCCAAGGAACATTGCATTGTTCCAGATTGAAAAGCAAAGGCAAGTGAAAATAAGGTCATATTTTATCGAAATTGTATCCAGTGAAATTATAGACACATGGAACCTTTCAACTTTGTCTCCAAATTCAGTAATGCATCCCTTTCGTGTTAGAAGTTTTGCCAGCTGCAGTATCGTTAATGATTTCAAATCTGAGAATCTGATGTAGAATGTGAGATTTGACATTGAATTTGAACAAACATTCATTCACGGCACGGAATGTCGTCTGTCCAAAAAATGAACGTAATCCACGACCTCATGCTATTGAGAATATTATTCCATCAGTCCATCATTCCTTTGGTAAGACGCTATTCCAAATGACCGTGAAAGTACTACTTTAATAACATCATCACGCCTTATTTTCCCAAGCATTTGGTGAGAGGTGTACTTAAAGTATAGTCCGCGCAATCCACGAAGACGCGCCCCACTTAGCTCCGCGCCGTATTAGAGTTCAGCTTACAGTACAGTAATCGCGGAGTGGGGCGCGTCGTCGTGGATTGCACGGACTATACACCCACATTTCGTCAGTTATGTTTAAGTCCCATGTTATAACGGGCGAGCCTATTGCCATCAAGTGGGCAAAAATCTAAACTTCGGGCTGCTACTGAGAAATTTCAGACAGAAAACATTTTGCCCGACCTGGGAGTCGAACCCAGCACCTCATGCTCAACAGAAGCGCTTGCGACTACTACACCAACGAGGCTACTTAAATATTCACTTTTATTAACAGAACCTTCTTAGTTCACACCTATCTAGAGTACCTCAATTCCATTAGGCTTATGACGAAGTGCTCGCATTACGTTGCCCATAAGCTTAACTATCGCAAATTCACTAGGATTATCTGACCACAACGCGGTGGTCAAATAGGTTGGGTGTAACCACTGCCTTCCGATTGGGAATCCGATTTCTATTCGCTGGAAATGGTAACTAGTATGTATTTGTAAGTAGGAATGATTGGGTAGGTATAGAACTATAAAAGAATCTGATTCAAATTTTTAAGTGATTTCAAAAAGGATATTGTGAAAATTCGACTGTATTTTGGTATGTTAACCAGTTTTTTAGTCAGTTAATTGATTCAGGCATGACCATGCGAAAATCTATTATAAAATACAATAGACGTGGATATATTTAGTAACCTGTTCCACTTAGCTATTTATAAAGAGCCATAAAAAAACCCTGAAAGAAATCGACACGTGTTTCACCTCTCAACGAGGCATCCTCAGGATGACGATTGACTTATCGCGAATCCAAACACGGTGTATTGCCGAAATAGCTAAGCAGAACAGGTTACTAAATATATCCACGTCTGTTGTATTTTTAACCGACTTCCAAAAAGGAGGAGGTTATATGTTCGTAGCGTGTTTGTTTATTTTTATTTATGTATGTCCACCGATTTCTCCGTCATTTGTGGACCGATTTTGAAAATTATTTTTTTGTTTGAAAGGTTATGCTCTCAAATTGGTCCTTTATAAATTTTATTAACTTTGCTTGGGTAGTTTTTGAGTTAGCTACAAAATACGTATTTTTTTCTCACTTAGTATGTAAATGATATGATAAGTTCAGGGGGCCTACCACCAGCTCAAAAAGCAGTATTATTTTAATATTACTTCCGTGGGAGAAAGAGATGGAGCTATACGTCTTGTAGAGCTTCATCTCTTTCCCACACTGAAGTAATATTAAAATAATACTGCTACAAGAGCTGGTGGTAGGCCCCCTGGTAGTGGTATTCGAATGTGTGTGGGGTAGGTACCACAACTAAAAAGTGAAAAATATTTTTTTTACAAAAAAAAAAAAACACTACAAAGTGAAAAATAACTTTAATTTCGGAAATCGGTGGCAAAAAACGAAAATATAAAACCCAAAACACTGACTTCTGAAATTAGTTATTTTTCACTTTATAGTGCTTTTTTTAAGTCGGTTGTTTTTTTGTAAAAAGTTTTATGTATTTCAGTCTTTTAAATTGGTCTAGATAGAACATAACAAACGGAAAGCACCGATTTCTGAAAGTGTTTCACACTTAAAACACTATGTGCTTAGGTACTACACCCGTCAAGTCGAGCACCGGGGTAAACCCTTTTCTCGAAGCAAGTTAAGGACCTCTTAAGCTCCTTAGTCTGCACTAGTTTTTGTCTGTGACTTCGTTCACATACATTTTTATCCACCGTAAGAGTATCGAAAAATCGATATTTAAAGTGAGTTTCTACCCCTTATAAAGAACGTATATTGGTAGTTATGTACAGTCACATTATAATGTAGGTCTATCTATCTGCAGGTATACTTAGTAAAATTAATAACTGATTTTCTCGTGATATTTTGATAGCAACTATGAGATACCACTTATTTCATAATAGTAGTTATGGATTCGAAAATACTGTTTTTAACGTCATAACCATGACAATCAAAACTAGGGTAAACTAGCTTTTGAATGTGTGTATATTTTAACGTTAGAATACGGAATACGTTAATATACGCATTAACTAGGTAATCTGTAATTTACTGGGAACGATCCGTTAAAGTTTAAAATTTTACTTAAAGTAGTAAATATCTGCATTCTACCTAGTTAATCTGCATATTAACGAATGCTAAACCGTTAAATCGCGGAAGATAATAAGCGAAACACTTCTTTCTCGTTTTTTGCTGACATAATATTTTTAAAACATGCAAAAAAGCATACACCATGCATGTAGCATGCAAGCAAGCACGCAATATGCAGCAAGCATAGTTTCTGTCACGGCTCTGGCGCTGCGAGGCTCCGGCGGGTGGCCTCACGCGAGCTTTCGTCGCAGATGGTTTTAACGCTCACCGGTGGCGAGCGTTATAAAACCACCTGCTCCTCAACTCGTGGGCCGCCTCGCCCCTCCGCGCCTACGCGGGCTTAAATTATACTCTAGGGGTAGGGCAGACAAGACTACGCGGAGTCGGTTTTGCAGCGATTCGTTTCTGTCACTAACTTTTGTAGCACAACATATTGATTTTCGGAGTTAACCGTATGCTTGGTCGTTAGTCTGCAGATTACCTAAGAATTCTACAGATTATCTAGTTAATCTAAGAACTAAAACAATAAAATTATTTCCACTTTATCGGACTCGACCAGATAATCTGCAGATTAACAAGTTAATCTGTACTCTAACAGATTTACCCACATTAGTGGTAAAATATACATAATAATTTGCTCGTAACTATACAGGCGTAGTTTAAATAAATAAATACAACTATTTATTGACATAAAACAAGATGTACAACTAATCATGGAAGTCTCTGACTCCTACACTAGTTAAAACTATTTTGCAGGAGCCAGTGTCCTCCCGTAATAAAATGACCCAATTTGTTGTTTTAATACAACAAAAAAAAGTATATACTATAATTCTACAACATTACGTACTTCTTCTTTTGCGCAAATAGCATTTTTTTCGGTGTATGTGTGTGTGTTTAAGATGCATATTGTCTGTTTAGTCAGTGAGTCACAAAACTACACCAGATTTGATACTTTTAGCAGTCACGAAGAAAATATAATACCTACTTTTCATACAACGTATTATAACATCCAGGGTACAGAATTAGGTCATCTACAAACTTAATAAGGACATATTCCGCCCGGTCTGTTATGAGCACGAGTCTCGAGATTGTCAGCAGATTACTCGGTTCGATTACCCGGTTGACAAAGAAGCAACCAATTAGCCGGTTGAACCGGGTAAATATAGCGTAGGGTAACAAGAATGTTATAGTCGCTCGTATAGTGAAGTAGGGTGACACTGTGTTTACGACGAATAGAATTGTTTGAGAAAAATGTTGCAAATTATAATACAAAAAACTGGCCAAGTGCGTGTCGGATCTGTACGTGGTCCGACACTCACTTGGCCAGTTTTTATAAAGGGTTCCGTAGTTGGGATGAATTTATCCTAAGAACAAACTTAACATTGTAGTTGAAAAACATTTTTAGGGTTCCGTACCTCAAAAGGAAAAAACGGAACCCTTATAGGATCACTCGTGTGTCTGTCTGTCCGTCTGTCACAGCCAATTTACTCCGAATCTAATGGACCGATTAAGTTGAAATTTGGTACACATATGTATTTCTGTGACCCAAACACGAATGTGTTACGTAAATAATTTAATTTTGAATATAGGTGTCACTTTTGGGGCGCAAACAAGAAAATTAAAAAAAAAAGTTTTGTTAACAGTACCGTGTGGCATATCAAATGAAAGGACTTGTTGCGAGGATCTTAAATATATTTTTTATATAATTTTAAAATAAATACTTTTAAAGATATTTAATAAATTCAATGAAAATTAACCATTCCCCCCCCCTTATCTCCGAAACTACTGGACCAAAAATTTTGAAAAAAATACGTAGTATGGTTCTTTACTCATAGATTACAGGAAAACCTATAAGAAGTCTATGGTCTTAAAATAACATGGTAAATCTCTCAATATTGTGCGTAAAAACTTACATTTCGTCGCTCGGCATCCAAAAGGCCCATCTCTCTAGCTACTATAATATCAAAATATCAAAAGTGTTTGATGCTTAATACACAAATAAATAAAACTGTAAATGTTCATGACAACCAATTCGGGTTTCGGGGTGGTTTGTCAACAGAAAGTGCAGTGTTGTGCCTTAAGCATACTATCACATACTTACTATACACAGCGTGGGACGCCGATTTATGCTAGGTTCATCGATTTATTCAAGGTTTCTGATCTGTTTGCTTATGACGTATTTTGGAGAAAGATGGAGAAGGATAGGTTGCCAACGGAGCAAACATCTTTAAATAGTGGGTAACCAGATCAATAGTGTACGATGGGCTGGAACTTTTTCCAAGCCATACAGGTTGGAATGCGGTGTGAGGCAGGATTGGCGATCTCAGCAACACCAGAGTGGGTTGCTATATAGATGGTATTTGTGTAAATAATATTAGCTATGCAGATGATATGTTGCTTCTGAGCGCGTCAAACTGTGGTCTCAGAAAGTAATTGGTCGCCAAATGTGAGCAGTATGCCAAAAGACATGATTTGATGTATAACTCCAATAGGTCGGAGATCATGGTCTTTGAGGCTGGGGGCAGACCGGGTTATGTACCACCTGTATTACTCAATGGGACTCCACTACAAAGAGTATTTACATTTAAATATCTTGGTCATATATTGACCCCTGACCTCAATGACGGACTCGATATTGAGCGGGAGCGAAGGGCATTGTCGGTAAGGGCAAACATGCTGGCTCACTTAAAAAGCCAAAATTACTCTGTTTCGAGCTTATTGTACAACGTTTTATACGTGCAGCCTGTGGGCTAGATATACCCAAAGGTCATGCAACGCCCTTCGTGTCCAATACAACAACGCTTTCAGGGTATTGGTGGGGCTGCCCCGTTTTTGTAGCGCATCGGGAATATTCGCGGACGCACATATTAATTGCTTTTACGTAACGATGCGAATGAGGTGTGCATCCCTGTTACGCAGAGTACGGGCCAGCTCCAACAATATAGCTAGCAGTCTGGATTGCATGTACATCAATCACTGCAGTGCCATCTCCCATGGGGTGAAATAAATTTAAACTAGATTACGTGGGGCACTCAGAAAGTTTTGTGATACTAGAAAAAAATATACTACAGGTTATAATTTTTTTTTATTATATCTTTTGAAAGAACTCTCCATTGGCGTCTATACACAGTTTTATACGTCTAAACAAATTTTCATAACACATTTTCCAGTCCGCATCAGACACCTCTCCAATCTCCTTTTCAAATGCACCCAATGCATCTTCAGGTGATGAAAACTGTTTTCCTTTGAGTTGATTTTTTATTTTGGGGAACAAGAAAAAGTCGCACGGAGCAAAATCGGGACTTTAAGGAGGATGACCTATAAATTTGACTGGTGTGCTGTCCAGAAAGTCCCTTGTTTTGAGCGCCGAGTGAGCCAGCGCGTTGTCGTGGTGAAGCAGTAGCCCACGGAGGCCAGTGTTCGGTCGCTTGCTACTTGCAGTAGTAAAAACTTCTGGCAAACATTTGGTAACATACCATTCAGCATTGATGCTTCTTTGATCTCGTCAGGGTACTGACACCAGATAACCTGGTAGAAAAAAAAAAAAAACTTGCGGTCAACATTTTGCCTGCACTTCTGGCTCGCTTCACTTTGATAGGCGTTGGTTCATTTTGGTTCAACAACCACACGGTTGACTGACGCTTCATTTCTGGATCATATTGAAAAATCCAAGACCCGTAATGATATCTTAAACGCGCCGAGACGATCCTGCTACCCATTTTGCTATCATGTCTCGGCACCATTCTACACGAACCTCCTTCTGACCCTGCGTTAGATTTTACGGTACCAGCGTGAAACTATCTTTCATAACCGAAGATGCCTGTGTAGAATTTCATGCACACTTCCCTTTCATGTACACATCTATATATCTTGACATTTTAAACTTTGCTTTTTTGTGTTTTTTCAAAAACTAATTATGTTTTTTTTTTATTGGATGCTGTAGAATGGTAGTAGACCATGGTCTGAACAACGTTTGTTCTAGCAAAACTGTGATTCAAATTTCACGGTGTATGCTGAACCTCTTCATATGTAATTCGCCTATTCTCTTGAATTAAATTTTTCACAGCCAGCACTTTTTGTTATGTAACAACCGTCATAGGGCGGCCACTTCTTTCTTTATCTGCCAAAATTACTAGACCACCCATAAATTCGTTGAACCAGCGAAAAACAGTCGCTTTAGATGGGTTTTTTTCTATGAACACCATTCGAAGTCTTTCAAACGATTCTTCTGGTTTTAGTCGACATTTGAAATCGTACAAAATCATCGCGCGAAAATATTCTCGTTATAAATCCAGTTTTCAGTAAGACAGAGTATTTTGATTTTGCTCGTAAAAAAATGTGGAGGGAATTTCGAATTTGGAATGTTATGTTTTTTTGTAATAAGTAGTCATCGTTTTAATTGACATCAAAACCAGCCAGTATTCTATAGACAAAAACTGTTAGTCCCAAAACTTTCTAAGTGACCTCGTAAAATAAGTTAACATAGTTCATAAGTTTACTAACGCAATGAGTCCTTGTTACTTGAATAAAGAAAAGTATCTGGATGATAATTTTTTTTTGAACGACGTTTTCTAAAAATGAAACCTAGCTAGATCGATTTATCACTCCTGAAACCCCCCTGCATACTAAATTTAATAAAAATTCTTGGAGCCGTTTCCGAGATTCAGATTATATATACATAGTACGAGTATATACAAGAATTGCTGGTTTAAAGGTATTATTAATAATATTAATACCGCGAATTTGAATTTTTTTACGAAAATCAGATTTTTGTTTTATTTCATTCTACACGTTCAAATAAGTGACAATGCAATTTAAAAAAAAAATTAAAAATGTCACATTCGCGGTATTGGATGCCGAGTGACGATTTGCAGTTGGAATGTATGGGAGAACATGTTTTTCAACTACAATGTTAAGTTTGTTCTTGGGATAAATAAATTCATCTCAACTACGGAACCCTTCATTGTGCGTAGTCTGACACGCACTTGGCCGGTTTTTTCCCATACATTTCAACTGCAAATGTACCATGATTTTTATTAGTTTTTATATAATTACTATGAGGAGTAAAGAACCATTCTCGGCAATTTTTTTTAAATTTGGGCTCAGTAGTTTCGGACATAAGAGCGGATTAGTCAATTTTCAGTTTATTTTAAAATTATATAAAAATATATTTGAGATCCTCGCAACAAGCCCTTTCATTTGATATGTCACACGGTACTGTTAGAAAAACTTTTGTTTTAATTCAAAAAATTCAATTTCAAATTAATTCAAATTCAAAATTAATTTATTTACGTTACACGTCCGTTTTTGGGTTAGACATACATATATGTACCAAATTTCAACTTAATCGGTCCATTAGATTCGGAGCAAATTGGCTGTGACTGACGGACAGACAGACACACGAGTGATCCTATAAGGGTTCCGTTTTTTCTTTTTGGATTACGTAATGCTAAAAATATTAATTGAAGTTTGAAAAATGTATCGATGATGAATGACATTTGGATAATTTTTTGGTGGCAATGGATTTGTTCGTTTTAATCCAACTTCAAAAAAGGCGGTTCTGTATTCGACCCGTATGCACGTATGTTTATCAATATTATGCTCTCAAAACGGTGAAGGAAAACATCGTGAGGAAACCGGCATGTCCTAGAACCAAAAATTCGAAGACATGTGACATCTACCAACCCGTACTGGGCCCGCGTAGTGGATTACGGCCCACTCCCTCTCACAGAGAGGAGGCCTGTGTCCCAGCAGTGGGAACATTATAGGCTGATGATGATGATGATGTAGAAGGAAGAACGAGTTTGCATGTATCTATCAGTATCGATTAATGGCATTTGAGTACTTTTCCTCTCTAAGAAATAAAATCTATACCTAGGTACACTCGGGCGGAGCTGCAAGGGAATTGAATGAACAAATAGATTACAAAGTGGTTATTGCGTTATGGTGGCGCGCTTCTTTGGTTTCTGGGTCAAAACCTGCCGTGACCCAAAGTGAGAGATTGCCACTGAATGGCAATTAATTAAACGGTTTACTAATTTACTCACCTTAACATTGGTGCCGATTCCCTTGTTCACAAACTAAACTAAATTTAAGTTCAGTGCATCTTTTCTTTCCATTTCATTTATAAAAGGACAGAAGATAAATTTTAGTTTAGTCCTGTCAAATTAATCAGCGCTTGACGTAAATTGACGTAATTTTAGTAGGCAAGTTTTTAATCGCGTCTAAACTTGTATGGAGTAGTGACAGGCGCTGATTAATTTGACAGGACTAAACTAAAATTTATCTTCTGTCCTTTTCTTAATGAAATAGAAAGAAAAAGATGCACTGAACTTAAATTTAGTTTAGTTTGTGAACAATTGGCACCAATGTCTTTGTTACGTTGATTAAGATATTGCGTTTTCTTTGCTATTGGCCATATTAATTTCGTTTTCTTACCTTTACATCACTTTCACGTGCCATTTTTTAGTCAGTTCGATTATACCGCTTTTTAAAATAACGTAGTATATTATTTTACATAATTATGAAAATATCCTTATATTCTATAAGACTTCAATGTCACAATAGTCCCGTCTCCATCTAACATCTACAAAGGATTCCTTACTCTTGTGCTATGTGCGCAATTTTTTGTATTATTTACATAAAATACACTGAATTTTAAGATTCCTCGACGTCTAGATACACTGCAGAATAAATAGCGTAAGGAAAACTGAAGTTAAAAATAATGAGACAGAGATTTTTGCATAGAAGTTTTTTACATTATTACATAGGTATCCTCCTTATAGGTACCGCTGCGTAAATGATGGACACAAGAAAATAGGATACTGACCATCATTATGATTATAACTGAACTAAGCAGAGTAGAATTGCAGAGGTTTTTTTCAAAATAAATAGAGTAGAGTCATCTCAACACCTCTCCCCTTGAATTCGTATATATGTACGTATATAATATAGGCGTATATTATATTAAATATGTATGTATGTGTATTATAAGTTATAACCTATTTATGTACTGTTGTTCCTACCTATTTTATTTCTAATGTTATATTTTGATACTTTTTTCTTTGTTCCTCTCAAACAGAGAACCTGCCATCTAATCTCTTCACCACTCTTGGTTGACTGGTAGAGAATGCCTAAGGCATTAAGTCCGCCTTTGTACTTTTTCGAGTGTGAAAAGTTTAAATAAATAATAAATAAACTAAGAAATTGAAATCGCTGACACAATTAGGCAAGCGTGGTAATCAATGGAAGTTGTAATCAATGAAAGGTGCATTGGAATAGCGTCCTTGAGTGACGATACTAAAATGTTGGCACATTCGTAAGTCAGTCATTCCTTGTAAGTAAGCAGCGCTACTACCTTGCTAACTGGGTTATAATTCAACCACGGCTTCAGCTACCACTTACGTATAGTTGCTGCCAGAACTTGGAAACGGTACCAATAGTTCAGGTTCAGTATCGGTACTTAGCGGTTCTTACCATTTCAGTACCGGTTTCAGATGGGTACCAGTTTCGGTACCGGCATTATACGGATATTGATTAGAAATACCAATAGTATTGGTATCGGTAATAATAGTACAGGTACTACGTTTGGTACCGGTATCATACCAAGGTCAATGGTATCGGTTCCCAAAAATAGTGGTATTTCAAGCCCCAGTTGGTGCCAATACAAAAAAGAAGAATACACTTTTTTTGCAGCGGTACCTACTATCACAGGATGATTAATTGACTCAGACTTTCTCTAACCCACTTAATAATATTAATATCTAAAGACACACAACACACTACCAACAATTCAAATTAAGAACAAAACTAAAAGTACATTCCTCTGTTATTAATAAGCCGTGTTTGAAGTAAATTTAACAGAAGGTGTTAAACTAGAGGCCCGCAATATGTACCCACCGACAAAGGTCAGGTACTAAAGGTCCAAGAATCCAGAATATTCACACAATTACAGTACCCGTGTTATGGAGGCCCTGCTAAATTATTTACATGTTATATGCAGGCTACACACGATTTTGTACCTTGGTATGTGGGACGTGGGTTCTAAATTGATTGTTGAATGGCTGATAAATTTTAGCAATAAAAAAAGACGTTTTTGTGTACGCGGATTTGCATTTGTATTGTTGAGTTGATAATTATGTTGTTTTATAAACTGAACTCTGCTTAGTAACTATTGATAACTTAATTTTAAATCTTTCAATGTTAAAGCATCATAATTTGCAGTTTTTGCTCCACAATTTTTTTTTTAAATTTAGTCACCTAACAGTGAGGCAATAGTAATAAAAACACGAAACCTAGTTCTCCAAAGCTCGTTATAAAAATTATTTATTTTAAAAAATACGACTGCTTTATAATCCAGGTCGTAAGTTCAAACCCTGATTGGCGATTTACTTTATGTAAATTATTTCATCACCAAAACGGTGAAAAAAAAACATCGTGAGGAAACCGACATCTTCTAGAACCAAAAATTCGAAAACATCTACCAGTCCGTACTGGACCCGCGTGGTGGATTACGGCCCACTCCCTCTCACCGAGAGGGGGCCTGTAACCCACCAGTGGGAACATTATAGGCTGATTATTCTTATAATCCATGGAAATATCAATCTTTCGTTTAGTATTTCTTTATAACCATGAAACTGAGTGAATGTAAAAACTCCGAACCATAATATAGTATCATTAAAATGAGAATTAACAATGAAACTCTTGGGTTTCATCCATAATTCTGTCCTCATATACGGACAACAAAAAATCTTGTCTTTTTAGTGACATCACGAAGCAGATTGTCGCCACAGTGCCATTATTTTATGGCAACTGGCACCATACATATACGCAAATAAGTGTGCACTCATGCATAAAGCAGCAGATATTTGGGACAGTATGTTGGTAGGTCAGATACACTGCATTCCTTTAAGGCTGTAATTTTTTCAATTCAATGAGGGAACGAGCAGATACGACTTCGCGGAGAAGAAGGCTCTGCAATAAAAATCTTTAGGAACCAAATGGTGACGTGTGGCGAGTATGAGTGACAGAACATGCGCGAAAGTTCACAGTGCCTATGTTCAGACCTGCCAAGTTATATCGATCGTATTGTAGGTCACAAAGTTAAACGATGTTATCATTTACATAATAATAACGTATGAAACAATTACTACCTAAATAAAATAATTAAAAGGTTAAACAATTTTACACCTTTAGATAATAATAGGAAAGGAATTTATTTGAAAATTGCTGGATCGTTACGTCGATCGATCGTCGATACGAACTACGCATCACGCTGACGTCATGCGAAATCCTGCATCGCGCAAGCAGGGCTTACCGCGTGATCAGCATATATATAATTTCTCAACATCAATCGTCTGGCAGTTGCCCACCAGACATGACATCCATCTGGTCGGAGGATCCTTCTGTTTCAATAGAGGATGAGTGAAATTTTACATCCTGTTCCTCGTACCTCTATGTCAGGGTACTTACCTGAATTGATAATATCTACACATCCTGGGACGTTTTAATCACCAGACTATGCAGAACAAAGTCATAAAATCCTACCAAAAAACTATGGTCCTATTATTATAAGGAATGGAACAAGAATGTGTCACACTGACATGTGACTTGCTCAAGATTAACCAAACAAAAACCTTCCTAAAATAGTACAAAAGAAACAAAACGTTTGCACATGTAATAAAATAACAACAAAAATAACAGCAGCTAACGTTTACTTTATGTTAGCGTCCATCATATTGGATGACCTCGGTGGGTAGCAAGATGTAGGGAATTACATCAATCCAATTTGAGGAACGGCTCACATTACGAACATTCCGAGATCTAGAAATTAGGGAAGAGTGTGTATTATGGGCAGTAGCGGGGGCGATAAGCGGAGCGAATTATGTGATGATAAAGCTTTCCTTCTAAGTCATAATTCACAAATTCTTTACACTTGGCAGTAACAGTTTGAAAAAAAAAAGCATGAGTGGGCTCTAATTTATAGAAAAGGGCTTGCATATCAAGGTTTCTTTACATTCTTAAAAGGGTCTCATTCAAGAGTCTGCATTAGGTAGGTAAATGCAATTAGCAGATAAGTGGAAAATTACATTTACCTTTCTTTCATAAGCTGAACATGACACGGTTTTAGTCTGTAAAAGCTGGGCGAATTAACATGACACCTGGCTCGAATGACGTGTGTAACTCCCTCTGCCCCGCACGGCGACGGTGGGGTGCCGCTCGCGTTAGCGGCAATAAACCCACGTACGCACGGACGTAATAAAATGGCGATTTTTTTTTCGTGCTCTTGGTTTTCAACGTTCTGCTTAGCGCCGAGAGTTGAAAATCCAACAGTGTTTTTTCAATGCGCTGGAATCCAACGCGCTGGGACGTATTCTCGTCCCAGCGCGTTGGATTCTCAACGCTCGGCTTAACACCGAGAGCTGAAAATCCAGCGTGCGATAAAATCCCGCCGCGATTTTACTACGTCCGTGCACATGTCGGCTTGGTATCGAGTTCCGAGCCAAGTGTCGTGTTAATTCGTCGGGCTCATAGGAGTTTAGCATAGGTAAGAATGGCACGTTTCGGCAAGCCATGGGGATTTCCACATGAGAAAATAAAATGTCACATTAACTTAAACGCTCTCCTCTTACAACTAACACGTTTCTTCAAAACATTGAGCCGTCGGAATAAAAATGAAATGTTACGCAGTAAAATCTAAGATGGCGGCCTATAGTCCACGAGCGCGCGATGACAATGCGCGCCCCTCACATAAAATTGAGACATTCCGACTCTTCTACTGCTTCATACAGATTGGAATTTTGAAAACAATCTGAAGACAAGAGTATGTTTTACCTTATCATCATCATGAGCCCTTAAAAATTTACTGCTGGATAATTATACAATATGAATATAACAATACGACAATGAATGAAAACACTGGCAATAATTATTGTGCATAAAAGTATTTTGAAACTATTATCATTATCATCACCATCATTTCAGCCAAAAGACGTCCACTGTTGGCCTCCCCCAAGCACCACCACTTCGACTGGTTCTGTGCTTCTCGCATCCAGCGGATTCCTGCGGCCTTCACCAGGTCATCGGTCCACCTTATGAGGGCCTTCCAACACTACGTCTTCCACTCCAGAACCTTTCGCCCCATCGGCCATCTATTCTGCGAGCAATGTGCCCTGCCAACAGCCACTTTTGAGTTTGGAAATTCTTCGGGCTATGTCGGTTATCTTGGTTCTCCTACGGATCTCTTTATTTCTGATTCGATCACGTAGGGAAACTCCAAGCAAAACACTAAACTTGAAACTAGACTAATCGCCACTCCAGAACCTTTCGGCCCATCGGCCATCTATTCTGCGAGCAATGTGTCCTGCCCACAGCCACTTTTGAGTTTGGAAATTTTTCGGGCTATGTCGGTTATCTTGGTTTTACGGATCTCTTCATTTCTGATTCGATCACGTAGGGAAACTCCAAGCAAAGCACTATACTTGAAACTATCAAATATATCAAAATTTTATGCACCAAATTTAAAGATGATCTTAATATTATAGGCCGACTATTGATTTTGCCGATATTTGACTAAACTATTGGTTAAAATATATAAATTCAATCAGATATTATCTGATCAATTTTTGTATGCATACGGGGAACGCTGGTCTAAGTGGGAACTTAATAAATTAGTTAAATGAAGTTTAATTATATGTCATATCGTCGTTCTCATATTGGATACCCACATCTTCTCCATGGATTTACGCATCGAACTGATGTAAGACACCCACAGCCAATGGCTTCACCCAATTTTCATCAGGTCAAATGTCCATCTGATTGAAAGTTTTCCTTAATAGGACATTCATCATTATGATCAACAGGTCAGCCGAAAGGCTATAATAAGTGGGCAGTTTTGGTAGCGCCGAAAGATCCTCGAGTGACAACCGCAAACTGGAAGCCACAGCGTGGTTAAGATATCGCAAAGTGGACCGACTCAGTGAAGATGGAACATTAAAACTCAGGAACTTAGATACTAATCGGAAGGGTTCGTGGCTAAATGATAACAGCCGCACGGGTCGATCGAAAATTCGATTGGTTCGTGGATGGGTGACCATCCATTACATAATTACGAAACCTCTCCGTGCCTCGGAAAGCCCGTTGGTCCCGGCTGTCATTCGTGGATCTTCGACAGTCAGTACGGGTAGAGAAGTCCAAAAGTCTGACAACCAGTTTTACCAAGAGTTATCGTGTTACCCAGTAACTTGGCTGTGGAAGTCAGATAGACAGTAGCTCCATGTAAAATATTGGTATTCAGCTGCAGCTGGTTAAACTGAAAGCCGACCCCAACATAGTTGGGAAAAGGCCAGGATGATTGAACTTGGATGCTTATCTATAATTTCAACATATTTCGTGTGTCGAACTGGCTGTATAATAATTTAATCTTAAGTCGTTTTATACACACACTATTCCTACTCATGGTAAAACATGCCTTGATCACATCATTTTAAAAACACGGCTACCAGCATCCTGCTATGTGGCTGAGACTTCTCTAACGGATCATGACGCAGTTATTCTCATTTTAGAATTGACAAAATCTCTAATGGATTCGGGTAAAATAATAAAACGGATAAATTATGATAAAATTGACTCGGACATAGTAAACATTAATTTCTCTGACATTTACTCCTCAAACGATGTTAATACGGCCGTCTCTCTTTTCACTAACATATTAAGCAAAATAATTATCGAAAACACACAAACATTCAAGACATCTAATCGCAAAAGAGTAACCAAACCTTGGATCACCGCAGGCCTCTTGCGATGCATGAGGAATAGGGATAACTTACATCAAAAAGCAAAGAAGAACCCTAAGAATCTAGACGTTGTAAAAACTTACAAAAGGTATAGAAATTTTTGTAACGAATTACTGAAAAGAATAAAAAACGAACATGAAAAAACTGAAATTGAAACTGCAGCTCAGATAAACAACAAAAAATTATGGAATGCCATTCAAAATATAACTCACACTACAAAATTAAAAAATGAGGCCCTACAACTGATTGATAGACAAGATCCACTTTCTTCAGTGAACACGATTAATACTTTTTTCGCGAACATAGGTAAAAATCTAGCCGACAAATGTTGTCCCATTGATGGTTTTTCTTCTGCACTTCCTTCACTCAAGTTGCATCCGCGCTCTCTTGCATTACTCCCTACGGATCCTATAGAAATTGAAAGCCTCATCCTTAACCTGAAGAATGATTGTGCTATCGGTCGGGACATGATTTCAACCACCTTCATAAAGAGATATAGAAGCACTTTAGTTTCTCCGATTACATTCATTTGTAACCTTGCCCTAAGCTCCGGAAAATTCCCAAACGGCTGGAAGCTGGCCGAAGTCCTTCCTATTTACAAGAGCGGTGACGGGGCCTGTGTCGGCAACTATAGACCAATCTCCATATTACCTACCTTATCAAAATTATTAGAGAGAATTATGAACAAGCGCTTAGTCGATTACTTAGAAAAATACCATCTTCTCTCACCCTGCCAATTTGGTTTCCGGTCGGGCCTTTCAACCAGTGACGCCATACACAATTTGACTGATTTTATCTCGGGTAATATCGATAATAACAAAAAGGTTGTCGTAATCTTCATGGATCTGGCTAAGGCTTTTGACACGGTTTCCGTCCCGATACTGTTAAGTAAGCTAGAGCGGCTGGGTGTAAGGAATACTCAGCTCGAACTGTTCTCCGACTACTTGCAAAACCGATTTCAGAGGGTCAGGGTGGGTGAATGGTCTGGCTGTGATCTCCCCATTGGGCATGGAGTTCCGCAGGGTAGCATCCTTGGTCCCACGTTATTTCTAACGTACATCAATGACCTTTGCGATCTGATCATGCCCAATGGGAGGATTATTTCGTTCGCCGATGACACGGCGCTCTTGTTCCAGGGCGACACATGGCAAGAGGTTTACAGTTGCGCTCAGCAGGGATTTGATTTGGTCCAGGCATGGTTAGCTTCCAACAAATTAACACTCAATGTGGATAAAACTAAACATGTCTCCTTTTCTATCAAAACCTCTACCCTTTCCGGTCATAATATAACGGCTCACACCTCTAACTGCTTTTCCGCACATTCTGCTACTTGCTCATGTCCAACCCTGCATAAGACGGATACAATTAGGTACCTGGGAGTTATAATAGACAGCACGCTTAGCTTCCATCCACACATTAATCTTCTTGTCTCAAGAACTCGTAAATTAATTTTTATATTTAAAAACCTTCGCCATGTCGCAAACCCAAACATTATAAAAATGGTATATCTCGCACTGTCTCAATCATTGATTACCTATTGCATAACCATTTGGGGTGGAGCTAATAAAACATCCATGTTGAAGCTGGAGCGTGCCCAGAGGGCAGTCTTGAAAGTGGGTCACTTCTTACCATACTTACATCCAACTAAAGACTTGTATGAACTTACTGGTGTCCTAACGGTACGACAATTATACATACTAAATGCAACCCTCCGTAAACATTCTCAGCTTCATTACGATCCCTCGGCTTTAAAATATAGACGACGTAAACATGCAGTATGCCCGACAATGCGATTCCATACAAAATTTTCACGGCGTCACTTCATGTTTCTCGGCAGTTACCTGTATAATAAATTAAACAAAATCTTGTCGATTTACCCCCTTTCTAAACAGTCCTGTAAAAGAAAGATATTCAATTGGCTGAAATCGCTGGATTACGATGCCACCGAGCAACTATTTCTCATCACATCGTAATCGTGTAACTTGCCGATGGATCCAGTGCACGCACACATACCCACAACACAACACACAACATAGGCATCTTTCCTCGCACAATGACACTTACCCACAAGACTCCACACACACACACACCGCATAGTACACCGTACACTCATACATCTCGCACCACACACGCAACGTCTTTTACCAATTGTTTTATTTATATTTTTTTTTTTTTTTTTTGTTTTTTGTAAAAAAAAAAAAAAAAAAATTTTTTCTTTTTTGTATTCTTTTCGTTATAATTTTTTATTTTTTAACTGTTTTCCCTCATATGCTTCTCTTTCATAGAAACTCAAATGCTTATATATTATACAAGGTGCAGTTTTGGATCTGCAAAACATTTTAGGAGGTAATTATGTTAGTGATTCTCGACCCGAATCAACAATAAAATGGGCAGGTATTTTTTTTTACATTTACGGAAATCGGTAAGTGTGAACTCCCGTTTTTAAAACGAGGCCAATCTGTACGTGTCCTTAAACTGCGCTTTCACACACACAGTGACATGACGCGCGATACATCGCAATGGGTGATTCTGTTTATTTGAAGAGGGTTATTAAGAGAGTTATTCTGAAAAACAATAAAATTTAAAAATCGAAAATAAAAAGTATTATTGATTATTGACTTGGTATCGTATTGTTATATGATTATTTACGAGTGTCATAACACGCTCCTGAAATGTTTTGCAGGTTCAAGACTGCACCTTGTATAATCTAAGCTCAAATGATTGTGCTTGTACTTTAAACTTCTGCTATGTACCTAATGATGACCTAAACACTGGGAGCCTGGAGATCCGTAACACAGGGTTTCCCTAGTACGGACTCCAGTCTCTCGCAAAGGAGCTTTTTTGTCTACGTTTATTGTCTAGTCCTAAGATGTTAATTCTAAGCCAACCTTTGTGGAGAGAGAAATAAATTTATTTTATTATTATTATTATTATTATTATTATTATTATTATTATACAAAATTAGATAGCTCATATGAGTCTCTTTACATAAAAATCTCATAAACGAGGTGTTTTTAACTTGAGTATTGAGAGTTCGGCTAAAACTTCTTTGTTCTTGTTTATCAAGATTCTCTTTGTGCTAAGTACTTCATGAATTAAGGTTTCATACCTAAGAATAAGCGCCTACCTTTTTTTTCCTTTTTTTTTGGGTGGGAAATTATCAAATAACTTCTCCCGCTCTGGGCGGAGCGGGAGGGCGTGTCAGACTCTTACTGACTAAAACCCACCCGTGTTCCTTCGGTTGTCCCGTTGCCGGGGGCCACGATCTCCGTTTCGGTTTTCTTCGCAACCTCGTCAATTCTGCTGACATCTCTTTGAGGCGCGCGTGGAACACAACGCGCCGTCGACCCGGGTCTGGTCCTTATCGGAAGGTGAGCTACCCATTGCTCACCGTCCGCAAGCCCGCGCTTACGGTGGCCGGAAATCGGCTTGCGATTCCCGACGCCCAGGGCATCTCCTCCTGCGGCGGTTGTTGCTATTAAAGTGATGTCATACTTATCTGGATTCATTTATCTTTGTGTTTGGTCAATAACGCTTAGTTAGTCCTTATCATCTGCCTAGCCTTTTCCCAACTATGTTGGGGTCGGCTTCCAGTCTAACCGGATGCAGCTGAATACCAGTATTTTACATGGAGCGACTGCCTATCTGACCTCCACAACCAAGTTACTGGGTAATACGATACCCCTTAGTAAAACTGCATGTCAGACTTTCGGGCTTCTGACGACCTGTAACAACTGTCAAAGATCTACAAATGACAGCCGGGACCAACGGCTTAACGTGCTTTCCGAGGTACGGAGGGTTCTTAGTATATAAAGATGGTCACCCATCCACGGACCAACCGCGGCAAGCGTAGTTTAACCTGATAGATTAAACCGTGCGGCTGTTATTACCTAGCTACAAGGCCCTCACTACAGCTAACTTTGTGCTTATATTTTTGTTGTTTAGATCCACTATTTTGATATCGATATCAGTAAAGATTTACGTACCTACACGTACAGCATGCATACGGGCGTCCCATTGGTAACGGCCAATCATTATTACAGAACGCCATAGGCTGAGAACAATCCGTGTATGCTCAGTTTGTTTCGTCAATATTCAAGTTAATACACACTGGCTTTTGCCCGCAGTTTCGGCCACGTGGACGTCGGAAAATATCCCACGGGAACGTGTCGATGGCAGCAAAGTAGAAACGGACATCTACAAAATCGCAATTTTACAGGAGAGCAGATTTTGTAAAAAATTGTGGCCATTTTGAGAGTTATGGATCGATTAACATGAAATTTTCTATAATGCATTAAAATAACCTTCTTTATTAATTGTGTAACATGTTTTATCACTATGTCGTTGTTTTACTGCATTAATGTAGATGTCTTTTTTTACTCTGTAAAAACTTTGACGTAGAAGAAGACATCTGCCTGATAACCGTTTATACGTTGTGATAAAAAAGCGCTCATTTCATTTAAAATATCTAATAAACTAAGATTATAATCTCCAGTAATACTTTTAAGGATATTTAAAGAAAATCTAAGCAACATGAAAACAGTATTCCCCTTTTTTTGACGAATTTTTGTAGGTGTCTTTATTTACTTTGCATTTATCATTTTATACATTATCAATAAATGAGTTATCTACCACTAAACTCCATCTATGACTATTAGTTAAACTGATTTATTTAGTTCCCAAACCACGTAAAACATATTTTTTTAAATAAAAATGCAACATATTACTATTTTTTATTTATTATCAAAGTCACCATTGGCAAATAGGTAAATATCAGACTGATATCAAATTAAAAAGAAACACAAAACAAAACAACATTTTAAACTTAGCAATATCAACACTATAATAATTATTCTTACTACTCTTATTAGAAAAAAAAGAGATCAAACTTTAACGATTAGGTACGAATTCGAAGTTATTCTTCGAATTCAGCGCCATCAGCAGCTTCTGATTCTTCCATCACGCTGGTACGCTAAATATTTTTGTAATAATCATGGTATCTTGGTGGGATTAAATTTTGTTCACACAAAGACATTAAGTCCTTGTATTTAGCTGTAGTAATGGGTAAAGTCTCACCATAAACTCTTCCAAGTTCTTGTGTATTATTATTGACTTGCAAAACTCGTCTGATCTCCATTCAAATCGTATCCATAAAATATTTTATCAGGTTGTCTGTATTCCATCACTATTTCGCGCACTTGATTCCATTTTACTTTGTCCCCATCTTCATTTTTTACCCATTTGTGATGACTAAGAGTAGACTTAAAATCCAAGATATCATTTTGATTTATCTCGACCACTTCATAAGGTTGATCGTTTGTTTTACTCCAGCGTTCACAGGTATACCACTCTTCCGGCGAGAAAATCATTTTATTTTTGGAGGATCGTTCAATTAATGCATGTACGCTATCACCCTCTTGCTGCGTATAACCCTTTCTAAAAATATATGACAAATGCGAACACCAAAAATTTTGGCAACATGTAAATACATAGCAAAAACGATACACTTACGATTTTGGCCTCCGCATTCATCTGTCAAAGCTCTGAAGTAAAGGCGGACAAATTCAAATGTCCGTTTCTACTGCGATGTTTTTTTTAAATCGAGTGTAGATGTCTTCATTTACGTGCCAGATTTTCTTCATTATTTTAAAATTTGAAATAATTTTAATACAGAGTTTTAGATAGGGTTTAATAAGCTCATTTTTGTAAAAAAAGCATTTTCACAAAAATGTAGATGTCCGTTTCTACTTTGCTGCCATCGGTGTTATCGGGATTATATAATAAGTACTTTATGTGTTAATACTGATTATAAACTATCTGTATGTCATCCGTTCAGCCGTTTTGCGCCAATCTGGAACATACATCCAGACGAACAGACAAACTGCCAAAAATTCTAAAAACCGTTTTCGGCATCAGGCTTGTTCCCACACCTCACAACAATAAGTTTTTTCTAAAATATTTCAATGTTTTGTTTCAGTTTTGACTAAGTTAATATTTTATTATATGCATAGAATAGATAATAATAATAGAGTAGACAGTCATAGTCACTGAGGATGATTACCTATTGGAAAAATCATCAAAAAACGTACTATCATAAAGCGCAAAACCTTCCAAGAGAAGCAACCACCAGTCTTTTCCATCTCATAAGCAAAAACGAGCGAGATAAAAAAGAAAATCTTGGACAATAGTCAGCAATAAAAAAGAATTGAGACATCTCCTTAATTCCTTCAACGTTAACAGGCCCTTGTAGACTGAAGGCATAGAAATTGATACTGTAAATTTAAACATTCCTTTTGTTTTAAAGGAAAAAGGCCAAGTTGCTAAGATTAAGTTCGGATGATATTAGCTTTTTAGATAGGAAATTGGAATTGGCCCTTTGTAAGGACTTTAAAGCCATCGGCTTTAGGGCCAGCGTCCATGACGCTACTCAAATGTAAAGGTCTATCCACACATATCAGGCTCGTGCCCGGGACGTGACAAGACCGTGACACACACAGGGCAGGCACTGAAGCCCCGTCGCCGGCTCGGACGTGTGTGAACGAGTTCACATACAATGTACACACCGATATTTTTTTGTGCTCCTGACGGAACACGGTCCAACCACGTCCTGAGCACAGCCGTGTTCGCCCATGTTCGCACGGACATAAAAATATTGCGGCGGGATTTTACCGCGCACTGGTTTTTCGACACTCGGTGCTATGCCGAGCGTCGAGAATTCAACAGAGTGCCCAGCGCGTCGAAAAAACATACTGTTGGATTTTCAACTCTCGGCGCTAAGCAGAGCGTTGAAACTGTATTATGTGAAAAAATCGCGACGCGATATTTTTACGTCCGTGCGGACGTGTGTTTATGTTAGGATTGAACTAAGACTACGTTTGCATGGACGTAAAAAAATCGCGGCGGGATTTTATCGTGCACTGGATTTTCAACTTTTTGAGAATCCAACGCGCTGGGACGCATTCTCGTCCTAGCGCGTTGAAAAAACACACTGTCGGATTTCAACTCTCGGCGCTGAGCAGAGAGTTGAAAATCAAGTGCACGAAAAAAAATCGCGGCGATTTTATTACGACCGTGTGTACGTGGGCTTAACAAGTTACAAACTCAAATAACCAATGAGTAGCAATAATGTCACAGTATTTCATTGGTGGTTCGTACACGACGCGACTTACTAACGCGTTATTAATTAGTGTGTGGTTGGTTGCGTTGTGCACGGACTGCCATTGAAATATTAATGCGGTGACAATCTGGCTACTCATTGGTGACTTGAGCTTGTACCTGGTTCCTTCTGAGTAGCGCCGTGGTCTCGTGGACGACGGGCCTTAAGATGAACGATTTTGGAAAAGGGATGAAAAATAATGAAATGGTAAGTGCTACTCTGTGGGTATTTTGTTATATTGCTACTTGAAATGGTATAAGTTAAGTTCTTTTGTGGAAACACCGCTCCTCGTAAAAGAGTTTGCCGGGGAAATTGACACAACTAGGTGTTTCTGCCTAGCAACATTGTTGTGTTCCCGTAAGATGGGCATTTATGCCTAAAAAATACTAGCTCGTGAAATTTTTCGACTTCGTTTCTTTAGTCAGCAATGCATAAATACAAATTTTGTTTCTGTTCTGGGTTTGTAGTATGTAAAGATAAAATCTTGATGTTCTTTAATATCCTTGCCTTCAAGTTTTATTTTAGAGAGTCCAATATGCCAGTTTAGCTTAGCAATAGCGTGATATTCATGCCCGGGCTGTAGGTATAAGTGCTCAACGAATAAATAATATTTTCAGTTTACAGTTTTTACAGTTTACAGTTTTTCTGATGGTTACAGTCGTAAATGTAGATACAGTCAAGGAATAAATAAGTTTAGCATCTTAAGGTCGATTTTTACTTGCATCTTATTATTTTTCCGACAGCGTCTTTATCAACAATTTGAATGAAAAGGTCGGTTTGAAAAGGTGAAATGCGCCCGTTATGTGGGAAAGGAATTTGTTTAAAAATTGCTTAACATTATCGCTGCTTGCCAGCATTTAAACAGCAGTAGTTTTGAAAATATAACCAAACGTACGATATCCGCATATCCATCTTTCACACAGCTCTATCTATACATAGTACTAGCGGACGTCACGCGGTTTCACCCACGTAGTTCCCGTTCCCTTCGGAATACGGGGATAAAATATAGCCTATATTACTCGCTGATAATGTAGCTATCCATTGCTGAAAGAATTTTTCAAATCGGTCCAGTAGTTTTAAGTTTATTAGTTACATACAAAAATACAAATCTTTCCTCTTTATAATATTGGTATTGACACAAAAAAAATATTATGTATTTTTTTTTTCAAATAATGAAAATACATGAAATTCCCAGTTGTAGGATAACTCTCTCTCTACTAATTGCACGAGTATTATAACTCTTTTTTGTTCGACATTGTACATAAAATATCAAAACCACAGCTCAGCTTTAGAAGCTTAGAACAAAATCGTTCACTGGGCGGGTACAGTGAGCTACAAAAGCGTTGTATTTTTGTGAGGTCTGAATCGTTTTAGTTCATTCGTTCAGTGTCGTGTCTAATGGATTGTGAGTAGAGGCGCTCGCGTGTGCGGATCTGTCTGTGTTTCTGATTTTGGTCCAAGTTAGAAGAATTTTGCGGATAACAGCAAACAATAACTTAATTTTAATAGAATAGAATAGTTCTTTATTTGCACAGAAAGTAGGTTCAAGTTACAGATGATAAGGTTAAAAATAATCCTTATACTAACTACCTTAACTAAGGCATGCAAACAGTTCAGTTTAAGTTATAATGATAAAGACTCCCTCAATATAATATTATTAACACATTAAATCAAATCAATACAAGTTTACCATGTCAAGATGAAACACACACACACTTAAAACACACGGCAAACTTTAAATATCACAATCCGAAGGTTTTGAACGAAATTCCGATTTCATTGCTTCAAAAAGGTTTGAATAATGCGTCTGCTCAACGGCATAAATAACACAATGAACGTGACTGAACTATCAAAATGAAAGCCATTTCCATCGATTGCCATGTGTTACGCAATTATCCCGCTGTTTCTGAAGGCATTCCTTTAACTATCTTCCAGTATTTGGAGCATAACTTATTAAACAGTTGTCTATCATGCAACATATCAAGCTTCTGTTTGGCTGTAATTAACGATGAACCCCTTTTAACCGACTTCTAAAAAAAGGAGGAGGTTCTCAATTCGTGTATATATTTTACGTATTCCGGACCAATTATGAAAATATTTTTTTAATTTAGTAGAAAAAACTTGCGCACTAGTCCCTAAGATTCGGTAGTTTTTGAGTTAGTTTCATTAATACGTATTTTTCTACTCAATGTATGTTGATGATGTCTTAATACGAATTTATGTAGAGTAGGTGCTACAACTAAAAAGTAAAAAATAAAAACATTTTTACAAAAAAAAACAGACTTCCCAAAAAAATCACTACAAAGTGAAAAATTACTTATAAATTTTTCACGATGTAGTGTTTTTTTTCTTTTTGGAGAAAATCTCCCGGAATACAAAACCTTTACCAGGTTTAATTTTAAACACATAACACAATTACACGCCTCATCTGATCTCTTAAATCCCACTACTAAGTTTGCAATGCCCTACTAAACACTTGCCAACTTTTTGGAGCACTTAGCTCAGTCCTTATCCCAAAGGAACACATACTATTTTCGCTCAACCCAACATCAAATGCAGTTTGTAATCGCTGCATTATCTAGTTCTTAAATACGATGAAAATGCCTTGTTGGGCACAAAATTCCACTGGGAAAACTAACAAGCTGAGTCAGCATTTTATATAAATAAGTGAGAGCTTATTCGGGCAAAACAAAAAATGTTGGTACGAATTTTTTGTAGCTAAATTATTGTGTGAACTGCGGTTAGGGATGAGTCATACGCTAAAAGACGCACCTATGAGATTATCCGCCTTCATTAAAAACCTTGTAACATTACGTATGTATTTTTGAGATGTGGCCGACAGTTATACCCATTTTAGTATAGAAAGAAAAAATATTTATTGAGACTCGCACAGGAAATCACAAAATAAACTAAAACACACTCATTAAAACATTGATAATAAAAAAAAAACAAAAAAAAAAAGCAGAAAGTCCCGTACGAGGCCAAAAGGCTCCTATCTCAGCATATGCTAAGACATTTAAGAAAAAAATAAATGTCGCAGCGCTGGTATTCTGGTAGGGCCCGCAGTGATGTCACAGATAGATATAATACAGAAATAAATATTAAATAAAATAAAAATAGACGTGAGAAATACTTTAAAAAATAAACTGTATGTTATGTAGTCCGCGTGTCTGCACCCGACGTAACATCAGTTACTTGTCTATGCCTTTAGTATCTGTGGTACTCTAGGTATCGTTGAGACAAGTAAAGAGACGCAGACGCCGACGACGCCGCAATTTTTTTTTATAAAAACATTACTGCTGTATAAGCTACGTACTCTGTGAATTGTGTGAACGCTACAATAGTACAGTGTTTATTATAGTTAAAAGTGTTTTGTGGTAGTCAGTTCACAGCATTGTATTGTTATGTATTAAAATAGTACTAGTCATGAACGTGTAGAACTGGCATTAAAAGAGTGTAAAACGAAAATTGTCTCCGGTTATTCTGTGATGTTACTGTCCAGCTAGGTAGGTCCAACTTCGAGAAAGAGGTCAATCGTCGAATTCGACTCGGCTGGGCGGCTTTCGGGAAGCTACGCAATATCTTTTTGTCCCACATACCACAGTGTCTCAAGACGAAAGTCTTTGACGAGTGCGTGTTGCCAGTGATGACCTATGGTACTGAAACGTGGTCGCTCACAATGGGCCTTATCAGAAGGCTAAAAGTCACCCAAAGGGCAATGGAGAGGGCTATGCTTGGAGTTTCCTTACATGATCGAATCAGAAATGAAGAGATCCGCAGGAGAACCAAGGTAACCGTCATAGCCCGAAGAATTGCCAAACTTAAGTGGCAATGGGCAGGGCACATTGCTCGTAGAACGGATGGCCGATGGGGTCGAAAGGTTCTGGAGTGGCGACCACGTACCGGAAGACGTAGTGTTGGAAGGCCTCCCGCAAGATGGACCGATGACCTTGTGGAGGCCGCAGGAATCCGCTGGATGCGGAAAGCACACGCGGAAGTCGAAGTGGTGGTGCTTGGGGGAGGCTTATGTCCAGCAGTGGACGTCTTTCGGCTGAAATGATAATGATGATTCTGTGATGAATTAAAGTTAATCTATGAAAGTATAAATATAAATTTTACTCATCGTGTTTCAATATTTAGCAGTAGGACCCGCTTCTACATACTCAGTGATACTAACCTTGTCGAATGTCTAATAAGTAATTTGAATACCACGAAATAAACTATTCTCGTATAGCTCGTCAGTTGGTATGAAAGTAAAATAAAGTCGGTAGCTCCATTGAAGATCAAATCTTTCAGAGAAAAGTTATGTGCCCAATCAAAGTGAATGTCTGTTATTTATTTCTAAAACTGCTTTATGGTCTAATAGTAAGACCATCTGTCTCAGACCGAGAGGTCCCGGGTTCGATACCTAGCGGGGGCAATAATTTGCTCGGTTTGGTTAGTGGTAGGGCTTGTTCTAAGTCCACCTGGCTAGATACCACCATCTTATCTAAGTCTGTCGCCATAACAACAATGTTAACAGCATGTTTGTGTTACGGCAGTTAGAGGTAAGATAACCAGTTCTTCTTTGGTTGAGGATTCCGGGTGAAGTTCGCTTCTACCTTCGGCCTGATCATCATTTACCAGCAGGTGAGATGTATGTAAAGAGATTCCCCGTTGTGGTTCAACAAAAAATATGATAAAATTATATAATAACCTTGTTAATGTAGAGCTCTGCCAAAATACAGTTCAATAACATATGCCTACTAACATAAAATATTACAATAAATGTACTAATATAATACACGGTTGGTTTCCCTTTTTCTCCAAAAGCACTCCCCATTTGGGTTGAAATTAAAGTTTATTATCATTAGCATAACCTAAAAACAGAGCCAAAATTGCCCATAAAATATCCTTTTTATTTTTTACAACCTTTCTTTTTTCGCGCCTGCAAATATAAAAATGAAAGCAAGTAATGTAAAACCTACTTTGTTTTAAAGATATTCTGGGTTTTTTTGATTCCAAAGTTTTCTGAGTTCTTGTCTAGGTAGAGGTTTTGTTAAGGATTTTATCTAACTAATAAATAAGTTGGCACTGTAGATAATTAGCTCAAAAAACAACCGTGCTACCATGGGTAGGTAGGTACTCCACAATTATTACATACCTGACTATATTTCGTCCTTGTGAAATGAAATGTAATTGTTTATTCTGTAAATAGGATTTCGGAATCACTTTTACACGTCATATATAAAAAAAAATAAGCTAGATGAGTTCGGCGTTTCCTATCTGACTACTCTGAGAAGAAAAGCCGAAACAAACTCAGAGGTCACAGTCTCTTTTAAAGTCCAGACATAGTCTTGGTCAGGCTATATGAGGACCATGTAGATTAGTGTCTGAAATGGTCTTTTGAGGAAAGAACCACACAGATTTGAGTGGACCTGTGCAGTCAGTGCAAGCATTTGTCAATAATCGTGCAGCTTGACTCAGAACTTAAGGAGCTGTCGGGTTTGTATCCAGTTAGCTCTGGTCTTCTATATCTACATTGTGAAATTTAATTCGTTTTAATACTCATCATTATGAACAACTTTCACTATGGGACCAAACCTGAAATTTCGAAAAAACAATCAGCTGTTTTTGACAAGCTATGCGAACATAAAAATAGGGAACAGCTGATTTTTTTTCGCTGTTCATAATGATGAGTATTATATACATAGTATAAAACAAAGTCACTTCAATCTCCTCCACATTTATTATGTCCAGAGTCAAAGTATGAAACTCTCTGCCAGCGTCTGTGTTCTCTTCTATATATAACCCGTCTACCTTCAAGCAAGAGTGAACAGAGGCATCTTCTGAGCACACTCGTTCTATCATAGACCTCATCCATCGCTCTCCATCAGGTGAGATCGGGGTCAAGCGTAAGCCCATTGTTCGTAACACAGACAGACTCAAAAAGTGACTTTATTTAGTTTAGATTTCCTAAACTACACAATGGATTTTGCTGTTTTCATCATCGTTTAGAAAATGTATACGTAAAATTTATTGGGACAACACATTAACACTTTGAGGGACACTTAATGCCCCAGACGTAATAACAATAAAACTTCTATTATGTCTCGTTCGGTGTCCTTGAACCGATTAATAATTAAGATGATTTAGCACATAAATCTCAATGTTTTGACATGTCGCCATTGCCAAGCAGGGCGGCTCGCCAGTTATTATAAAATAAATGAGCTTGTGCCCACTTGCACATTCATGGGTTATCCTTAATAACTCGGAGTTAAAATAAGACTCAGGGTTAATCAAATAATTCATCTTGCGTCACCAAGAGTTTGAGATAAACCAAGGGTATTTTTTAAAATATTTATGCCTCTGATGTCGAGTGTCGCTAAACTCTAGGTTAGTGTTAGTAATGTCAAAACAAATTGACGTTATGAGGTACTGTTAACATATTTTATATTGTTCGATGTTATAGTAAGTGAAAGTGAAAATTCGGTACTATATCAGCGGGCAATATATTCATGAACTCATATAAAAATAAATACAAATTATTAAAAAAAACTTCAAACATAATGTATTATTATATCATAACTGACGTTTTCTTCAATCAATAAACTAAATCTTCATGGAAACCACATACATACAATTAAAATGAAATGTCATGTTATAAAATTCGAAGAAAAGAAAATATTACGTATCCGTAATGTATTGTAGTTGTAAAAGAGATGAGTATACAATTTCCGTTCATTGTTTGTTCATTCATTTTTATTGGATAAAGATTGGATCAGGGCAAAGACAAGGCAATTCTATTTTAATGAACTGCAATGTTCTCAACTCAAAAAACACAAATGTCAGGATAACTAACCCGGTGTTACTTTTTAGTGGTACAACGCAGTTATTAACTGAGCTAAAATATTAATAACTTAACTCCCAGTTTACAAACTCTACGTTTATTCATTTAACCTGACTAAACGTGCAAGTGGGCCTTAGAAATCTTCCTAAAAATAGGCACCATCTAAGTAAACTACGCTAAGTCGAAAATCGCAAATCTAAACTTTCCTTCAACACAGAAGAGTTCAATTAAATCGTTCAGATTCACCCCACAGTATTTGGCTAACGCAGTCTGTCTGTTAGAAAACATTTTGTAAAGAAACTGTGAGGTCGGTGTCCTTAGGTCATGGAGGTCAGAACCCTGACCCCGCTTGTATTCTGTTTCTTTTTCTCTATTAATTACTAGCAGTGCTAATGAGAAAAGTATTTAAGGAGGTGCAGTAGGTTCAGATTAAAAGATGTTTAGCTACAAAAAAATATATAGGCGAATAGCATGGTTTAGTTTTCTAAATTACTTAATACGAGTATTCAAGAATTGGTGCCATTTTAAGAGATGCATAGAATTTCTTCTTAAACCCACTTGTGTTTCACAAGTATAAGGCAAGGTCGATTTTGCAGATTATAAGAGGCAGTAACCACATATTTTTTCGAGTGATTTATAATAATTGTTTCAACTGCACCTAAAAAAACCTTTCGTGAAATATTTTAACCTTCTGTTAATTTTTTTATAGAACTCATGCATTTTTTATATTGAAGTTAACCTTATCAGTATTGAGAAAAAGATTTTTTTTTGTAGAAAAATAATTCTTTTTCTTTGTTATCTCTCACTGCATTGCCAATCTAGCCGTCTAGTCATAAATTGGACTCATATGTTATCTTGTGTCTAGTAAATATGGTACAAATATATCTTGAAAAGGTTGAACATAAATAGATTAAGTGTGAGTATTTATACTTAAGATAATTGGAATGAAGTTCATAAATAAATTAGTGTAACAATAAAATTATCACGTTAATAATATTTGATTGTTTCAAATAATATCAACCTTGTACTTGTTTTTACCCGACTGCATTACAGCTGAGACAGGGTTATGTTTTTCCATATTATTATAATCTCTACTGCTCTCAAAACGGTGAAGGAAAACATCGTGAGGAAACCGGCATGTTCTAGAATCAAAAATTCGAAGACGAACCCGCACTGGGCCCACGTGGTAGATTACCCCCCTCACAGAGCGGAGGCCTGTGTCCCAGCAGTGAGAACATTATAGGCTGATTATGCTTTATGCTTATTGTGATTATGGCATTGTCAGTTTTCCTCAAGTTTTTTCTCACGCATTTTTGAAGTGAAAACTTCTTTAGGCACGTTGGGCATTTTTGAGATGGGAAAAAACAATTGAACTTGCGACCCTGTTATCAACACCTCATTTTTGTAAACGCGATTGTGCTCGTTATTTATATTACGTTACGGACCAATGCACAGTAAAATTGGTCAAGTTTTCACTTCTATCGGCAGTCCCAGAGTGCCACTGTTTTTCTTATTTGAGTGGTCATATCAGAACACGTCACTTTTAAAAGCCAATACTTGGGGCAGTTCTCGGATTTTTAAGTACGTTCGCATTCTAATCTCAGAGTCAATTTGTCAAAAATACCTACCTAAATTTTTTTAAAGTTTTTACATAATTAACTTAAAACTTTTACGGGGGCACTGACTTTTCTCAGTGAGAATATGTCCCTGAGATGAAATTGCGACAAAGTGTTTAACGTTTTAAATTAGGTACAGGAACTGGCCTTCTGGTACGTATATACCTCCGAGCCACCACGATTTTCATTATCATACCAGGCAGATAACTCTTACAAAAGATAATAATAATCCGCTGTTATGAAAACAGCTTATACCTACCTGAACGCTAAACATAGCACCGAGAAAAGCGCGCAAAAGATTACTTTAATCTCAGCCGAAAATACCTTTTTACCCAGATTTTTATACCTAAAATTCGGATCCAACCCCTATTTAGTACCTTCCTACTCTAAAATAGAGGGGTACAGAAGGCCAGCTTGATACAATGAGCGAAAACGCACGCACACATAGACAAGCTTCACGTACAGCGAGTGCAAGCGCACTCGCGACTGGCATTTGTTTCTGATCGCCGTACGTACGCGTCTATGTCTGCGTGCGTCTTTTTTCGCCCGTTGTATATGTCACCGTAAGATTGTGAGCACCGTTAGTTTATAATCTATCGGTATTATTTCCGTTAGATCATAACCTGTCGAAAAATTGTGAACTGAGTGAAATGGGTTAGGTTAGGTTAGAACTGTGACCAACCGTGCGCGAGGCGAACGAGCGCTACTTCCAAGTTGCTCGCAACCACGCAGGCAGGCTATTTAATATTAGCGCAAGGTGCATTACGTCACAAACCAGTTGGTTACCAGTTCACAATGTCAGTTTTTCATAGATAAATAAAAAAAAAAAAAAAAAAAAACTATCGAAAAATTATGCGTTGTAAATGATTTGTCACAGTTCACAATTTTTCGACAGTTTATAATCTAACGGAAATAATATCGATCGATTATAAACTAACGAAGTTTATAATTATACGGTGACATATATAACAAGCCTTCTGTACGTATCTATTCAGTGTCATTACCACCCCTACTTAGGCGACGCCTTATCACAGGTTTCCGGTACAGTGAGCATTTCGTAATTAGCAGTATAATTATTTACCGTTGGAAATATACGGTCTAAATGTTTGGTAAAAAGTGTATCTTTAATAGTGGCGGATAAAAATTTGCTTTGGCTGACTTTGAATGGATATGTTTTTGCATTTTGAGAGAAACTAGGAGAGGGTTTTTTTTCCGAGATTTATGTAGTAGGTCGTGTAGATACTAATGTTGTGGTGTTTTGCTGGGATAAGGCATCGCAAATATTTCTATCTCTCGCTTCAAACGTTGCTTGAATGGGTTCAACCGAAACATCACATGAATGAGTCAGGAATTTCAGCAACAATAATAATTCATAGGCAGAATTAGTACCTTTGACATTCAGTTATGTAATAACAACGAAGGTAGGTAAGTATTTTTGGAGTTTCTATAATTATCTCAGATTAATTTTGTTGCATTAATTTTTTATAATAGGGTTTATTAATTTTTGATAACAGAAACTATTCAGATTTCTGAAGGTCAAATCAGCATTTTTAGTACTTTTCTGTCGCAGCCTGCAACTGGGGCATTGATGAATGATCATGAAAATGCGGGCCGAGGCGAAGCCAAGGCACACATACGTGAGTCCATCGATGCCTGGTTGTTGCCAAGGCTTGTATAGTAGTTTTCTCAAATAATGAGCGGAAACTCAAACTGAGTAAATCTAAATATATAAAAGCGAAAGGTCACTCACTCACTCACTCATTCATCACGAAATATCGAAAACCGCTTGACGTATGAAGATGAAACTTGGTAGGGAGGTAGTTTATAGTTAGTAGACGTCCGCTAAGAACGGATTTTTGGAAATTCGACCTTTAAGAGGGTGAAAAGGGCGGATTTTGTTTGTATGAAAAATCTTATTCCTTGAGTTAATAAACTTGAAACTTGGCACGAATACTTATCTATGTAAATTATAAAGTTTTTCATTTTTAGTTTTTCTAAAATACCCCCTAAAGGAGGATTGGGGGGTGTCAAAGTTTGTATGGAAGAATTTTAACGAGCTGTCTGATTAACTCGAAACTCAGTATTTATAATTAAAACTGAAAATAAATAAAAACGTATATCAGGTTTTTTTGAAAATCTACCTTTAACGGGGTAAAACGGGGTATTAATTTTTACAGTGGAGGATTTTACTGTGTGGCTTAATTAACTTGAAAATTGGTATAAATAATCTACCAGTCAAATAATGGAAACTTCACAATAGATTTTTCAAAAACTATTATCACGCTATTTGCTATGGGGGATGAGCAATATAGCATTATGTTTGTATTCTTCTATAGTTTACCGCAAATTGTAAAAAGGCTAGCCAATAGGTTAGAATATTGCAGATAGTTACGGATTTAACCTTTTAGAAGATTACCATCACGCTATACCTTTATGGAACTAAGCAGTCAATCATATCATATACAGGATCGATTTTGAGATGGGGCAACAAGAGCAGGTACCTTAACCGTTGTCGCTACAAGAAAACAGTCTTAGGAGACTCTCCTTAACTTTTTGAAACATTTTGATCTGCATTCACAGATTTTGAAAAAATTGTACAGTCAGCAAGAAAATGGCCAATTTTCACAAAAACTTTTTTGACGCCGGTCGATCCTATTTATTATTATTACTAGAACCAAAAAACTATATTGGGCCAACTGAGGTTTGTTACTCCAAGACACGGCCTATGAATTTTTAATCCCAGATTGCAGAAAAAACTTAACTTTGCCGTTCATTATAGAACTATAAATTACCAATTTTCGGATTTTCCTCTTTACTTGACCTTACTTCTCGCCAAACTTCATGCTGCTGGACCAACGTGAAGTACTAAATAGACTGGTTTATTTGCGAGTGTCAAAATATGCGGCACAAATGGCCGTATTTTTTAGTTCGTTAACTTTTTTTTTGGGTGGGAAATTATCAAATAACTTCTCTCGCTCTGGGCGGAGCGGGAGAGCGTGTCAGGTTTATACTGACAAAAACCCACCCGTGTTCCTTCAGTTGCCTGTGTGTTTTCAGGGGCCGCGGTAACCCTTTCGGACTTTCCCGCGACCCCGGCAGGCATCGGCCCTAGCGTACCATGGACTGGACCAGGGCCGGAGGCGAGAAATCACCACCGCCGATCGTCTCCACGAGGACATGGCGGTGCCCCGTCCAGGCCGGGCAGACCTCCACCGTATGCTCCATGGTGTCCTCCGGGCGATCCACACAATGGTCACACCCGGGCGTTTCCTCCCGCCTTATCCGGAACAGAAACCTCCCAAAACAACCGTGTCCGGTGAGAAACTGCGTCAGGTGGAAGGTGAGGACGCCGTGGCGCCTCTCTACCACTCCTCAATGAGGGAACTTATCGCCACAGTTGTGGCGTGCCCATTATTGTGTTGACTTGGAAGTTTGATTTTCGTTACACTTCCAAGAGACCGTAGATCTAAGTTTTTGATATCTATTTCAAATTGATGCCTCCACGCGTTCCTGAGAAAAGGGTCTTGACAGACAATGAAGTCATCCTTTAAGGGTTTTAATGTTTCAATTTGAGGTACGGAACCCTAAAACAGATTTAATATCAGCCTGTTACCTTTTCATGACGTAACGACTGAACGGATTTCTAGATGAAAGGCATAGGATAGGCCATGACCTGGGTTAGGACGTAGGATACTCTGAATCCCGATAGCACGTTCCTGTGGGATATTTTCCGACATCCACGCGGGCGAAGCCGCGGGCAAAAGCTAGTTAATTATAAATTCCAAAATCAATGATGAAGAACGATAACTTTCACGCGCTAATATGTTCATTTGTTTCTTCTTTACTTTAACCAGCTCTATTTGCAAGCCAAATCGAAATTTAAATAAAATCTTTGATAAGTTACCTCCTTGGTTGCCATGTGTTGAAGTAAAAAGTTCGTTACATTTTTAAATAACACGACAGATATGAGTTTTCATAGTAATTTATTTGGCCGCTAAATATGACAGAAATGGATTCTCATAACAAACATTGCTGGCCGGGCGCTCGCGTGTATTCGGCCAGTACCGCAATTTAGATTTATCTCGAAGAAGGTTGTCAAAATAATGTTTGAATTTCCAAGCATGTTTGAGAAAAAGTGTTTTGTTGATCCAATTTACAGAAATAAATATCATTTTTCAATGTAGTGGTGGAATCCGACCGTTTATGTAAGATATTATAGTATATTTCCACAATTTCACAAACTCACATTAAAGTGAAACAAAATCGCCCCGACACACGAAGGTCATACAAAGTCATAAAGATAATAAGTACCTAGGTATAATGTGAATCGAATCGAATTTTCATTAGTATCGAAAATCGTTCGAACACACTCCACTCTCCTCGATTCAATCTCGTGCGTTTCAACTGCTATTTGATTGGTTGGTTCTGATTGGGTCCAAGGTTTGGTGGCAGCTTGATTAAAGTTGGGGTAATTAGCAAACTGGCTGAGGCTAAAAAAAAAAAGTGGTTATCTTAGCCACTTTTTTAAATGCCGAGGGAAGTCTAAGTCCAGCAGGAGAATATTGAAATAATTGATAAAAGTTTTAGTTAAATTATTTTCTTTGATATAACATAAATCTTAACATCATCATCATCATTCTCCTCAATTTATTTGTGGTCAGCGCAACATCTTCCCTTTTTTCCATTCTTCTCAATTAGTCACAATCTTGGTAGTCACCCTCAACTATACAATCAATAAAAAAAAATTTTTTGGCGTTTTCATGTAGAACAATATTGAAAATAAAATCAGATGTGAATTTAAATTTTACAACCGACTGATTCGTATGAATAAAATTTCAAAACCTAAAAAATAACTAACATCCTACAAAAATAGTTTGTTTATTTATTTATTATTAGGCTCTTCAACAATGAATACACTATTTAAAAAATATAAGTTGAATTATGACGTTACAGTTATGGTTTTGATATTATGGTTATGTTTTTGACATTACAGTTATGGTTTTGACATTGTGATTGTGATTTTGACGTTATTATTGATTGTTTTGACATTACTAGTAATTATAACCAAAGTTTGCCGAATATTATTATGTACTAACACTAGTGTTTAAGATGTGTTTGTATTTACTAACAAATGGATTGTATGATCTGTAATAAATTTTTGATTGATTGATTGATTAATGTAAAAATTAATAAAAAAAAATAAAAAATGTTTTCTTGAAACATAAATAAAAAGAACTAATAACCCTCCTAAAAAAGTAACTTCATAATTATTACATTGCAAACTTAAGTCTAAGCGCCTCATTATTTAAAGAAAAGCACAGCATGCACTACATTATGCGCAGTCAATAACATAATTAATTATTTAAAACAAGTAATACATAGTTTTGATGAAAATAAATTAATAAAAGCTAAATTAATTACAAAAAATAAATTAAATTACATAGAATAATTTCATGAATCTATTGCACTAACTTTCGCAGAAATTGAGCTATTATCAAAGCTTCTTTTTCTTTGGCGCGAGTTCGTTCATGACTGTGTTAAATAAATAAATTAATAAATAAATTTGCTTAGGCCGTTCTATTTAAAATAAATAAATGAAAATGCCATTTTTTGGCCAGTCTGCTGCTATTGCATCACATACAACGTGCACAATGTGCGCGTGTTTAAAACATAGGTAGGGCTAGTTGCCAGTGATCTTAAAAATTCGTAAATTGAAATATTTAAGTTTACGAACAAACTAATATAATAAAGCTCTCTTTTCTCTTCAATTCGCCTTATATGCATAGGATGTTATGATCCGTGACCGCAGCAAATTACCTCTGTTCTACTGTTTCTTAAGTACAAGTTGCCCCAAGATGCTATTTTATCGCATTGTAAATAAATAATAACGTTTAATGTTATTAAAATATCTTCATAAAACGCACGCTGTAGAAAAACGCAGTATTTTCCCAGACAGGTAGAAAAGTCCCAAGCAGAACCCAGCAGGCATCTATCAGGTTATTAATTAATTTGCCACTCGACGTCTGACCGGCCACAATTGCTTTCGAATTACCCTTCATCATTATCGCTCATGATGAAATTCAATGCATTTGTACGTTTGTATAATTTGCTCATTTTCGGTGTCCTTGTGACTCTGACAATGCTGTGTCTGTTTTTGTTGCTTTATTGGTACAAATGTGCTGATTTAATTTTAAACAGGCTGTGCATTTGTAACCTGTAATTAATGTAGAGTTTTTAATAGACTGGACTTACAGAGCAGGCAAATGCTGACGATAAGACTTTGTACTTGTCCCAAAGCGCCTGTAATTATCAATTTTAATTCTTTGGCCTTCCATAAATGATTTTATTTCTGTAAGAAGGTTTGTACAAACACTTTTACGCGTCAATCTTTTTGTAAATATTAATTTTTTCAAACTAGTTTCCTATCTGACTACTCTGAGAAGAAAGGCTGAAATAAACTCAGAGGTCGCAGTCTTTTTTAAAGTTCAGACGTCCTATTCTTGGTCAGATCATGTGAAGATCATGTAGATTGGTGTCTGAAATGGTCTTTTGAGGAAAGAACCACACAGATTTGAGTGGACCTGTCCAGTCAGTGCAAGCATTTGTCAGTAATCGTGGAGCTCAACTCAGAACTTAAGGAGCTCAACTCGACGAACAATACCAAAGAAAGGACATTTGGGTAGGCCGCATAAACTACTCAAACTGCCAGACCATCACTAAAACTAGCAGAGAAATAAAAACAATATCCACATAGTCCTTTTTTTTTTTTTTTTTGGGGTGGGAAATTATCAAATAACTTCTCCCGCTCTGGGTGGAGCGGGAGGGCGTGTCAGACTCTTACTGACTAAAACCCACCCGTGTTCCTTCGGTTGCCCTGTTGCCGGGGGCCACGATTTCCCTATCGGTTTTCTTCGAACCCCCGGCAGGCATTGGCCCTAACGGACCCCGTCAATTCTGCTGACATCTCTTTGAGGCGCGCGCGGAACACAACGCGCCGTCGACCCGGGCTTGGTCCTTATCGGACGGCGAGCTACCCATTGCTCACCGTCCGCAAGCCCGCGCCTACGGTGGCCGGAAATCGGCTCGCGATTCCCGCCCCGGGCGTCTCCTCCTGCGGCGGTTAGGGGCGTGAGGGCGCGAAATTTGCCTCTCCCTCACGCGTTCCGCCTCCTCCTTTGCGAGCATTACCGCTTCGCAGAAGGAGGTGACGGCCTGCCATTTCCTCTCGCTCCGTACCATGGCCTGAACCAGGGCCGGACGCGAGAGATCACCGCCGCCGATCGCCTCCACGAGGACACGGCGTTGCTCCGCCCAAGCCGGGCAGACCTCCACCGTATGCTCCACCGTGTCCTCAGGCCGATCCACACAATGGTGACACCCGGGTGTTTCCTCCCGCTTTATCCTGAACAGGTACCTCCCGAAGCAGCCGTGTCCGGTGAGGACCTGCGTCAGGCGGAAGGTGAGGACGCCGTGGCGTCTCTCAAGCCACTCCTCAAAGAGGGGTCTTATCGCCGCAATTGTGGCGTGCCCAGCGCGGGGTTGCGACAATCGCACTCTCCATGACGCCATGAGATCCCGCCGGAGCTCTGTCCGCTGTGCCGCGATTTCTTGCGGCATCGGAGTTAAGCCCCGGCGTTTCGCCTCCTCGCGCCACTCCCAGATGTGCGCGAGGACCTTTGCCTCCAGATCCCATGGCGGTAATCCGGCAAGGAGGCTCGCCGCCTCGCAGGAGACCGTGCGGTATCCTCGGGCCAGCCGGATGGCCATGACCCTCTGGGACGCGTTCAACCGGCGGGTTGGCCGCAGCCTCAATGAACGCGCCCACACCGGTGCCCCGTAAAGGGCCATGGACCGCACGATCCCCGCATAGAGCCTCCGGCAGGAGGCGTTTGGACCTCCCAGATTGGGCAGGAGCCGCTTCAAGGCAGCCCCGGCCCGGTCCAGTCTGGGAGCCAAACGTCGGAAGTGTTCGACGAAATTCCACCGGCTGTCGAGGACGAGTCCCAGATACTTCATCGTCGACTCGACACCGATGTGAACCCCTCCCGCCATTACCTGGGAACCCGACGGTGGCGCATTCCGAGGACCATGAAAACCCATGGCCTCAGACTTGTGCAGGGCCACCTCGAGTCCCAGCTGCCGGATCCTGTCAACGATTGTCGCAACCCCGCGTGTCGCTAAATCGGCCGCCGCCTGGTACGACCTCCCCTGCGCCAGGACTAGCGTGTCGTCAGCGTAACAAACGACGCTGACGCCGCTAGGGAGGTCGGCGCGCAGCACCCAGTCGTATCCGATGTCCCACAGATGCGGCCCCAGGACCGAACCCTGTGGGACACCGCACGACATCTCTTGCCGGTTCCACTCTCCTCGGTGACCGGGGTAGATGACGGCCCTGTCCGTCAGATAGGCCTCGACCACACGACAGAGGTAGGTCGGCATCCGGTGATACCGGAGTGCCTCCCTGATGCAACTCCAGGGCAGGGTGTTGAAGGCATTGGCGATGTCTAGAGACACCGCCAAGACGACCCCACCCCGGGCCACAGCATCCCCCGTCGTGAGGGCCCGCACGCGCATGATGGCGTCTACCGTAGAGCGCCCCCTGCGGAAGCCGAACTGGCTCTCCGCCAGATCCGGCCCCACTCGCACCAGCTGACCGACGAGGCGGTCTGCAATGACTCTTTCAAAGAGCTTGCCCACCTCATCGAGCAGCACAATGGGCCGATACGCGGACGGAGAGTCCGCTGGGCGCCCCGGCTTCTTGATGAGGACCAGTTTCCCCGTCTTCCAACGAAGTGGGAACTGGCCCCTCTCCATGCATGCGCTTAGGAGCCCCCTTAGTCGAGGCCCGAGAGCCCCCATGGCCAGGACCCAGGCCTTTCCGGGTATGCCGTCGGGTCCTGGGGCGGTATTCTTCGCACTCATCTTGCGTACCGCCACTCTCATTTCTACCTCAGTCACCTCTGGAGCATCGTCGTCGTCGGTGTGGTCCGCATCGGGCACCGCAGAAGGCGGAGCCATGGGCGGAGGGGTATGATCCCCTCTGGAAGGGAACAGAGCGCTCACCACGTCCCCCACAAGCTGGGGCCGGAGACTCTGCGTCAGCGGGGGGGCCCATGGGCGGAGTTTCTCCCGCACCATTTTGTATGGGCGCCCCCACGGGTCCCTGTTGAGAGTCTCCAGCATCTCCTCTCGGGCCAGTGCCCTGGCCTGCAGGATCTCCGCTTGGAGGGCGGTCTTCGCCGCTCTGTACCCCTCGTACAACTCCGCCTGGATGGCTTTGACGGAGTACCGGCGGCGGCCGACGAAATGAGGGTCACTGAGCCGCTCAGGTCCTCCACCCAGTCATCCCTGGGCGGGACAAAGTACGGCTCAGCGACCACGGCGATGTTAATCGACCACTGCGCCATGCTCTGGAGCAATAGATCCTGAGCGGCGGCGCAGTGGTTGATGTTCGCCTGGAGGAGGCGTAATGGGGCCGTTACTGGCATTCCATGTCAGCCCCCTCCTCCTCCCGAGCCCCCTGCGAGGGCCCTGCTGCGGCGGCAACGGCGGCGGCGGCGGCGACGACGGTGGACGCGGCAGTGGCCACGGTGGACGTGGCAGTGGCTGCGGCGGTGACGGCGGTGGTGGCGGAGCGCTTGCCCCTGCCTCTGGCCTCGGCGGGTGGAGCGCAGGCCCTGCTCCCTGCCCGGTGATCGGCCGGCTTGCCAGCCGCCGCACATACGACACAGTGCGGCGTGGCGTTACACGAGCCGGCCTTGTGACCGGGCTGACCACAGCGGAAGCAGAGGTCGCTGCGGTCTACCTCCGAGGTGCATTTGGCCCCCACGTGGTGGCCCACCTGGCAACGGAAGCACCTCAGAGGTCTGGGCTCCAGCAGTTTGACCTGCGCTGAAACCCAGCCCACCAAAAGCCTTTGGCCCTCCCCGGCTATCTTTTTGGCCGCCGTCACGGGGCAGCTCACCCGAATAGCTTGCATTCCCGTGTGGTCAAGGTGGATGGTGCCTGCCTTTATCTGCTCGACAGAGCACCCTCCAGCCTTAGCGACGGCGGCCACCACCTTTTCCTCCGTCACGGAGTCGTCCAGGCCCTGGATGCGCAAGTCAGCGCGCTTGGTGGGCCTGGAGACTCGGGCCTCGTCCGCATTTAGGGACGCCCTGAGCTTTTCGGCCAGAGCGTCAGCGGCCGGGCCACTAGCCGCACCAGGGACCTCCAGCATACGGGCCCCGGTTGCCGTGATCTTGATTTTGATCCCTTTCTTGGCGCCGATCTCCTCCAGGTCCATCACCTTGTCCACCGTCGCGAACACGTGCTGGTAGGACACGCCCCTCTTCTCCGCCTCCGGCTGTAGTGTTATCACTACAGCTGCGGACTTCGGGGCGCGGAGCCTAGCCGCGACGCTTCGCTCCTTGCGCCGCTGCCGCCTCGCCTTCCTTTTGGCCGCCCTTGCCGCCTTACCGGCCTTCTTCTTCTCCCCGGCTACTTGCCATCCGGCGTCAGCCGGAGGAGAAGATTTAGGAGGCGGTGGCAGCCGTTTCGCCGCCGCCTGGGCCGGAGCCCTCGCCGTCAGGGCCGGGGCCTTTGCCGCCTGCGCAGTCGCTGCGCCTTTGGCCTGCCCCTGCCTGCCTTGGCCTGACTTGACCGCGGCAGATGCGGCGACAGCATACGACGCCGCCCTTCGCTGGTCCAAGGCCGGCTGGCTCGCCGCTAGCGGGGGGCGCAGGACGATGGCCTCTAGGGCGGAGAACCTGCTCCGCAGGGCAGCCATCTCCTGCCGCACCAGGGCCAGAACCCTGTCCTCAGCAGGCACGGGCACGGGGCCCCGCCCATGCCGCTCCCCTCCCTGTGGCACCTCCCGGGGGCCGGCTGCTCTTAGCCCCGCCAGGTCTGCTCGGAGCTTCTCGTTCTCCTTTCGGAGAAGCTCCATGGCGGCAGTCAACTTTGTGACCTCCGCCCGCATCTCGGACATACCGTCCGACGGAGGCCCAAAGTGCAGCTCCTTCGCTGCCGCCAAGATAGAGGCCGTGGCCGCGGGTATGGCCTTGTCTTTCGAGGATTGGAGCCTCTTCAAGGTCACAGCCCTGATCGCGGCTGCCACGACCTCCGCAAACCTGGCTTCCTGTCCCGAATTAGCGCCGCCAGCAGCGTCCGGCTCACCACCCGAAGCCTCTGAGAGGACCTGCTCGCTACTGGTCCCTCCAGTGTGGCGCCCCGCCGTGGCGAGCCTCTCAGCTCGGTGGGCCAGTTGGTCTGGGCCGGCCTGACTCGACTTACCACCCTCCTTGGTGGTGAGTCCTCTACCCACACCTTTAGTTTTTGCCCGGGCCTTGCCCCGCCGGCTGGTGTGGATCTTCCGCCTGTCGTCGGCGGAGGACCACTCACCATCTCCTGAATTGGGGCGCTTCCGGAATAATTTTCGGATTATTCCGTCAGCCCCCACCACTTCGCGCCCCGAGCTCTGGCTAGAGCCCTCCGCGCCTGATGCAGCGTCGGACTCCGACCCCGCATCACTACCCTCCTTTTGTGTCGTTTTGTTTTTGTTTTTATTTATATCCATATTAGTTCCCACGAGTATTAAACTTTATATTTCCCAAAAAAAATGTGTGGTTCGCACTAGTGACTAATTAAGCTACCCATTAGTCAAGCTAACAACCTCCCTCACGGTGCGCCGCCGCTTGGAGGTTTGGGGTGATTTTTTATAGAGGTTGTCTACCTCGCGGCCCGGGCGATTAAGCCAAGACCCTCGACCCCCGTCAAATGCCAGAGACATGACCTTGACACTCTTCGGGGCTACGAGACCAGCGGTGACAGGAGAAAAGACTTCCTCCTGCCCGCCCGACGGCAGGGTTAGTGCACGCCGAGCCCGCTCCTCCTCTAACGCTGCTCAACGAGTGCTCCCTAGTGAGTACCCGTTAGAGCGTTCCTCCGACAGGATATTGGCATACGGACAACGAGACCCCTAACTGGGGAGTCATTGTCCGTACCCCAGGGTGCACCGTCCCGGAGACTGGCCTTCCCCCGGACGCATCCATAAGGGAACTCCAGCCCCCAGGCACGCGGGGAGGTTTCCTGTCCAAGCACCCCATCCACATAGTCCTCACATTCACAATAGTTAAAATAATATAATACCTTACAAAGTAATCATGTCATTTTGAATTTAATTTTCAACAATGTCAATGTGTTTATAAAACTGGTATATGTTGATTTTACATAATAATTAAAATGTCTAGTTTTATGGTTTTATCACAAGGCTTAGCAGAGCGAGCAGTTCAATCCCAAGCTTTTTTATCTTCTAAATAATCTGAAATTGTATAGAACCCTTTTTTACGCTTTTAAAATAGGCGGCCGAACTTAGCCTTCCTGACAATTTTTCTATGTGTGGGCCCCATTGTAATTTACCGTCAATAGTGATTCCAAGAAAAACTGTCGACTCAACAGGGTCCAACTCTGTTCCATTAACCTGGACATTGGTAGATAGCTGCCTAACATTTGGCATTGAAAATTTAATGAGTTTAGTCTTTTTTTCGTTCAGAAGAAGATTATTTACATTAAACCAATGCACAACTTTAGAGAGTGCATCATTAACTTGTTCAAAGTTGACTAACTGACGTTTGATTTTAAAAATGAGGGTAGAAAGACAAAGGCAAAGCAGATAGACAATAGACGGCAGAAGAAAGGCTAATATAATAATTGCGCCTCTTTTTAATAATTCCTATTTTTAGGAAAAAATACTAAAAAGTCTAGTGATTGCGACCAACAACAGCCACAGTTCTAACCTAACCTAACCCACTTGGTCGTGGTACCCTAGTTACTGCGCCCAATTCGGCTCGCGCGTGCTTGGTCACTGTTGTAACCTAACCCAACTTGTTTGGTCGCGCTGGTTTAGTTACTGCGACCAACTGTGAGTTAAGGCCAAAACGTTAAAAAGTGACTGTTTTTTTTTTAAAGTGTGCATCATTATTAGCCCAAAATTTTTATTAGAAGTTCACTAATTAAAAAAAAAACAGTTATAGAAGATCAGTGAAATATTTCCCATAATGAATATGTAGGCAATTTTTTTTTTAATTTTTTTTACGGATTCGGTTTGTCATAGTCACGTCATTAACTTGTCGATGGCAAAATTTAATTTCAAAAATTATATAGGTTCCCAAATTAAAGCTAGCAGTTTCTTGGTAGTGTCTTTGAACTTAATTGCTTCTTCAATCTATGCGGCTTTTGTTTTTAAAATTACCAAAGTCATCGTTTTAGCTTTTTGCGTAGGTAAACTAGGGTTGGCTTTTGGTCCGAAAAGTTAAAATCACATTCGTTATTGATAGAGACGATTAATTAAATTAAAAATAAATACGTACTTATGTTCTTTTCAAAATTTAAATACTGATTAGAAAAAAAAAATTGTAAAATATTCCAGGAGTAAATGAAAAAGTCACAAAAAACCTGCTATTAAATTATAGAATAGGTACCCTACCTAGTATTTTCACAGCAATATTTTAAACTAAGGTCCAAAAAAAAATTATGTATTCACTGGTCCTGAAAAAAATAACGTTAAAATTAGACTTCTATTACATCTCAAAGGTCAATAATGTCAAGATTTAAGATTCAAGATTATTTATTTGTGGAAACATGAGTACACATACAGAGCATGCAAGTTATTAAATTACATTATAGTTTAAGATCAGTCATGTTTGGCCTTAGTGGCGTACAAATATTTAAATGTCAGTAATAAAAGTTATTGCATAAAGTATTAGATTATATAAAAACAAAAATAGTAAATGTCAATTTTGAAAACAAATTAATTAAATGTATGGTCATAGTTACGTAATAATTATTAAATGTCAATTAAAATTATCATCATAGTAATAATATGTTGCTTTATGTAGATTAGGTATGTCAAAGATGTATTGATAATATTGGTTACTATACTGTATTAGATGTTATCATTAAGAAATTCTAGGATACTATAGTATGCTTTCCCTTCTAGCATTATCTTTAATTTATTTTTTAATTGACGGACATTAAGCTCCTTCCAACTATTTGGGAGTTTATTGAAAATTTTAGGGGCCATACAGAAAAAACTCTTATGCATTAATGCTGTTTTCGATCTATGTAGACAGAGAATACTGTCATCGCGTCTACTATGGTTGCGATCGACCACTTCTGATTGACGTGGAAATAAGTGTCGATTTGATTTTATAAACATAACAATGTCTAAAATGTAAAGGCAAGGCAGAGTTAATATTTTATATTTTGTAAAGTAGGGCTTACAACTTTCGCTTGACTGTAACTTAAACATAGTCCTGACGCACCTTTTTTGGGCTTTAAAGGGTATGTCCTTGTCGGTTGAGTTGCCCCAGAAAATGATCCCATATCTTAAATGTGAAGAAACCAAACCGTGATAAGCCATGAGCAAAGATTCAGTGTTAAGCACTGGGACCAGTTTGAACAGCGCGTAACAAGAATTACTAATTTTTTTACTGAGTTCTTCTATATGTGCTTTCCAGTTTAGCTTTTTGTCAATCGTCACACCAAGGAATTTAGTGTTGTCAACTTCTGTAATAATTCTATTATTGTATTGGACGTTGAGATCAGTCATAGGTGATAAACGTTGACTGAAGTGCATTATGTTAGTTTTATTAAGATTGGTTTTTAGATTATTATTATTCATCCAATTTATTATTGATGTCAGAGAATTATTAATGTCGTTATTGTAGCTATCTTTAGCATTACATTGAATTGTGATAGTGCTATCATCAGCAAAGAGTGTAACTGGTTGGCCTACATGTTTAGGTAAGTCATTTATATATACTATGAATAGTGGGGGACCCAACACACTACCCTGGGGGACTCCATACTTGACTACTTGTTCGTGTGAATGAAATATTTCTTCACATTTAGTTTTAACGTTTATCCTAGTTATCTCCGTGACCTGTTTTCTGTTATCAAGATATGTATTTATTAAATTTAGAACATTGCCCCTTATACCGTATGCTTCCAACTTATTTATTAAAATATCATGCCTGACGTAATCAAATGCCTGCGTCATATCACAGAATATAGTGCAGACGGGATTGGTTCTATCGACATTTACCATAACCTTATGTAGGAAATCGTAAACTGCCATATTTATAGTTCGGTTTTCTCTGAATCCTTTTTGTTCGTTAACTAGTATATTATGTTTTTCTAAGTAAGCACTTAATTCTTTATATATATGCTTTTCAAAGATTTTGGAGAAAACACTAATTATCGAAATAGGTCTATAAAATTCCATGGATAATCTATTTTCTTTTTAAATATAGGTTTTACAATTGATTTTTTTAAAGCATCAGGGAATATGCCAGTACTTATACTTAAATTAATCAGATGGCTTAGATGCGTGCAAATTTCTGGAGCCACCAGCTTAACTATTTTTGTTGATATTCGAACATGAAAAATACGAATAGCGTGGGTCACGCTATTCGTATTTTTCAATAGTTTGATTATTCTAAACACGTCCTGCGGTATACAAGGGGGCATAAAAAATGATTTTTCTCTATTTGGGATTTTTGAAGTGACTTGATTTCCTGATTGATGTCAATGGCGTCATATTATAATAATATATAAGCCTTAGAAACGATTATTGGACTATATTATAATACATACCTCATTAACGGCATAAATAAGTAAGAGTCTATTAACTGCTCCCAAATTACCATGTTTATTTAAATATTTATTTTTTATTTATTTTTTCATTCGCCCTTGACATATTTCTATTCTTTGACATTATATACCTACGATTTAATTTCACCTTTTTTTTTGTTTGTTACTATTGTGGACATGATAATTATTCAGATTGACTACAGTTGTAATAGCAATCATATAATTGCGTTTAATTTTTTTTACTTTTATTAGTTATTTTATTTTTTTGTATAGATTTATTTCTACATATTTTGTGAATGTGAGAACGCTGTAGGCTTAGTGGATTGTAGACCTGTTGATCATTTTCTATTTTGTTAAGTACTTGGTACTTATTGAAAGACCTACACTGTCCTCCCATACCTAGAAACACTGTTATTTGAAAGTATTGTAAAAGTCAATTATTTTTAAAAGAGTAACCGTGGAGTTTCTTCCCGGCTCTTCTCCATAAGAAACGACCAATTGGAACCGTGCACCTAGCTTGTGACGTTTCATAAGTGCCCATGTAGGTTTATGTGAAATAAAATATTTTGATTTTGATTGATTTTGATATTATTACGTATAATTGCAGACATTTTGACAGACAGCGCATAGCCTTTAGATAAGCTGAAAATTGAAAGTGGTAATAGTCTTTAGATGGTGTTCTCTCCATTGCCCTTTGGGTGACTTTCAGCCTTCAATTGAAGCCCATTGTGAGCGACCACGCGTGTTGCCAGTGATGACCTAACGCACTGGTCAAAGAATTTCGTCTTGAGAAGCTGCGGTATTTCATTCTTCCAACACAGGGTTTTAATGGGGTTTAAACGTTTGTATTACAAGAACTTGATTTAAATATTATTCAATACAAATAATAAAACACGTAAAGGATTACCTACCTATTACGAAATAATTAATAATAAAGTAAATTCTTTGTTGACATAAACACAGGTTAAAGAAAAAATGTGAGAGAATGTGTGTGAGTGTGTGTTTCAGAGCTAGGTTAGAGTACGTGTATTTCAGGAGCCAGAATTTAGAAGTTCTTTTTTTCCAAATAAAGTGATTTTCTAAAATTCCCGTGGACAATGTTGCTGGCAAAACCTACTATAACAAATACCATATCCATCCAACATATCCATGGCTCCCCGGTTCTGTCCACTCGCCAGACACATTAATCCAATGCTGTTTGCATTGTGCCTTTATTATGCGAACGGCGTCTGTCCGTCTGTCCGTGTAGTAATACAAGTAAGACCATAATAATATGCCGATGGAGATTTATTCTTTTTAGTTTGTTTACTGAGAAGATTATGTGGGTTATAGGGGTTGAGATCTTTGGAGTCTTTTTTGCTACTTGAAGAATTAAAATTTGTAGGTATTAATTGGTAGGTACTGACTACTGACATCAGTGTGGGAAAACATCGAAAGGAAACCTGTACCCTAATTGCGTAATACAACACAATCACAATCTGTTTCGATTTGAAACAGATTGCTAATCCATTGCTTCATAAGTTGGAAAAAAAAATCTGCTCAACAACGTAAATAACGCAATGAATGTTGTTGAACTGTCAAAATGAAACAATTTAGGCAGAATTGTTTACGAAAATAAGTTACGCAATTAGGGTACTGGACTTATGATCTAAACCAATATTATAAAGACAAAAGATTTGATTTTTTGTATATTTGTATGATTGTTTGTTTGTTTGTTTGTTACGCTTTCACGCTAAAACGACTGAACGGATTTGGATGAAATTTGGCACATGGGGTAGACTATGACTTGAGTTAGGATAAAGGATACATTTATCCCAATATTCCTACGGGATCGAGCCTTGTGCGGTTGAAACCACGGGGCGCAGTGACCTAGTCTAAACTAATCTAAATCGAAACTAATATTGTAAAGAGAAAAGATTAGATTTTTTGTATGTGTGTTTTTTGTGTTTGTTTATAATGAATAAACTCAAAAACTACAAAACATAACATAACATCACGTCTTGTTTCCCCGAAGGGTTGGGCAGAGGTGTCCCTGTAGCAGGTACACCCACATTTCGCCAGTTATGTTTTAAGTCCCATGTAATAGGGGGCGAGCCTATTGCCATCAACCGGGCACAAATCCAGACTCCGAGCTGCTACTGAGAAATTTCAGATAGAAAGACCCAATAACAGTTTTCCCGACACGGGAATCGAACCCAGAACCTCGTGCTCAGCAATAGCGCTTGCTACCACTAGACCAACGAGGCTCAAAAACTACTGGACTGATTTAAAAAATTATTTCACCAGTTGAATTTTATATTATCACTGAGTAACATAGGCTATAATTTATAAAGATATCATGTGAGCAAAGCCGCTGGCAGAAGCTAGTATTTTATAAAGAGGTAAAATATTATTAAGAAGTGACATTTTTTTGTTTGTTAGTTTAAATGTAGGGGTTAATCTCCGGAACTACCAGACCGATTTTATTATTTTTTTGCATTGGATAACCCAATTCTTGAGGAAGGTTCGAGGCTCACGGACGAAGTCGCAGGCAGAAGCTAGTAGTTAATTAATATAAGTCTGAAATCACCAATCCGTCTTGAGTATGCGTCTGTATTAGAAGATGCCTTTGCCCTGCAGTGGGATATTAATAGATTGGTTTTATTTATCAATATTATGTCCTTAAAATATCGACAGCCTTGTTATTCTAGAGGATTCAAGTACATATGAAGAACATGATGTCGAGAGAGCTCGTGGCTAAGTAATAACAGCCACACGGGTCAATCTATCAGGTTGAGCTACACTTGCCGGGGTTGGTCCGTGGATGGGTGACCATCTTTACATACCGAGACTCCTCCGTGCCTCGAAAAGCACGTTAAGCCGTTGGTCCCGGCTGTCATTTTTAGATCTTTGACAGTCGTTACGGGTAGTTAGAAGCCTAAAAAATTTGACAACCAGTCTTACCAAGGGGTATCGTGTTAACTAGTAACTAGGTTGTGGTGGTCAGATAGGCAGTCGCTCCATGTAAAATACTGGTATTCAGCTGCATCCGGTTAGACCAGAAGCCGACCCCAACATAGTTGGAAAAAGGCTAGGCAGATGATGATGCAGAGCATGATGTCCTGGGTTCGACCTTCGGTAAAAGTGTTAATGGGTTTTTCATTTGAATTTTCTCAGTACCAGCATGGAGTCTGGATTTGTGTCCAGTAAATAGTAGTTAGCTCGTTCTCTATTACAAAATATGGCTTAAAACATACCTAACTAGCAAAATGTGAATGTACTCGTAATGTCCACCTCTTGTCTAATCTTTTTTTTAGAAATCAGACTTAGCGTTATGTATGGATGTGACTTAGTTCTTTTCAAAGTAATGGCAATTGGAGCCCTATTCATAAAACCATTAATTTTACCCCATAAAGAGAGAGCACAAAATAAACGGAAGCAAATAGAAACAAGTGCCAAACTACGTCTTTAAGGGACGACGCACACCACAGACTATTTGTGCGACCGAGTCGACGACAAGCAAAAAAGTCTGCAAAGTTTATACACTTTGTCTGACAGACTTTTTTCTACCCGCCGTTACTTAATTTAATTCTATGATGTTACATCCAAGGTTGTGATGGCCCAGTGGTTAAGGCCTCGCCTATTTTGCACGAGGTTCTGGGTTCAAATTCGGGCAAGTACCAATGTGACGTTTTCAATTCGAAGTAGGTACTTTCTGTGTTTATTTTACACATTACTGACATCGGTGAAGGAAAACATCGTGAAGAAACCTGGACTTAAAGTTAATATAAGTCTGAAATCGCCGACCAGTCACGAGCAAAAAAAAATTATGTTAAAATTAAATGTTTGTTTGTTGATGATGTGTGAATGAAATGTTAGTATCTTATTCGCGATCTTCTGACTTTAATTATATGTAAGTTAAAACTTGTTCCCACAAAAACAACTTAATGATCTCCTAAAACAGGGTTTCCTCTCTCCTACCCTTTTTGCTGTGCCCTTCAGGGTCCATTATGATCTAAATTATATGACTACCACTTATTTTTTTTTTGTTTTTGTGTGGGAAATTATTAAATAACTTCTCCCGCTCTAGGCGGAGCGGGAGGACGTGTCAGACTCTTACTGACTAAAACCCGCCCGTGTTATTTCAGTTGCCATGTTGCCGGGGGCCACGATTTCCCTTTCGGTATTCTTCGCAACCCCTTCAGATATAACTACAACCTAAATACACATTATGGTAAAGCAATAAAGATATTGAGTATTGAGCAAGTGTGATGATCATTGCTCATACTTTCTCTGTGTGAACAGGCCTTTGCCCTGGAGTGGGACAAGAATAAGTTTGTCTTATTAAACATCGAGACTTCTAAACGTCATTTAACTTTAAGAGATTATTTTAAAAGACTTTGAAAGTGACAGAAAAGGCAAAGACAAAACTTCATATGGCATAGACAAAAATTGTTTAGTTGCGAGTCTGCGTTCGATATTTAAACTAGATACCAAAAAGAATGTGTTTACGCATAAATCCATCACACTGCAATACACCAAATATTGGGCCAAGGTCGATGGTGTTTGCTAAGTACTGGTTCCCCATAAATATGTGAGTCTGTATCAAAATTGTAACTTACTTATTCCCTAACATTTTCCTGTTAGCATAAACTTTGTGTCCAAACAACTTTTGTAATGACAGACATGATGTATTCTAGTTTTTTCTTCTTTGACGACGACTTGTTTTATGTATTGTTTATGTTTTTCTTGAGTTGGAGGAAATTCGTAAATGATAGAGTGAAGTTTTTAGGGTAAACAGGGAAAGTTACCAAAAAAAGTAGTTTGTGAACTGGGTCATTTTTTATGTCACATACCTACTCATCTACCTAGCCTTTTCCCAACTATGTTGGGGTCGGCTTCTAGTCTAACCGGATGCAGCTGAATACCAGTATTTTACATGGAGCGACTGCCTATCTGACCTCCACAACCTAGTTACTAGGTAACACGATACATCTTGGTAAGACTGGTTGTCAGACTTTTTGGGCTTCTAACTACCCGTAACGACTGTCAAAGATCTACAAATTACAGCCGGGACCAACGCCTTAACGTGCTTTCCGAGGCATGGAGGGGTCTTGGTATGTAATCATAAATTAGTCATCCTAACTAATGTTATAAATGCGAAAGTGAGTTTGTTTGTTACGCTTTCACGCTAAAACGGCTGAACGGATTTGGATGAAATTTGGCATATGGGTAGAACATGACCTGGAGAAGGACATAGGCTACTTTTCATCCTGGATCGCAAACGAAGCTGCGGGCAAGAGCTAGTTAAACTTTTGTTGAGATTTTTACGACAACAAAAAAAAATTGAAATTTTTCCTATTACTTCTTTACAGTAACGAAGCTTATGTTTCATGTTGTTACATCATTATTTTGCTCTTAACTTTCCTTACCCATTACTTATTTACTAACGTTGCAATAATAGTAGCTAAGTAGCTAAAGCAAGGATTTATAACAAGCTACACAGAACGAGTGAAAAGTCTTTGTTCGAAAGACTTAAAAATATAACGTTATCTAGGATCCCTGTCATGTCTAGATTAAATGGGCCAATGTCGTTGCAATTTCATTACAACAACGCTGAAAATGAGGTCCTTACTCGCGTTCAGTAATTTGCTTTGGATACTGTTATTTTTAATTAATTTTCAGTTCCTGAGTGACCGAGCTTTGCTCGGGTGAAATTAAAGAAAACAAGCTCACCCAGATGTGAGACCTAGCTAGATCGATTTTTTGCCCCTGTAAACCCCTATATTGCAATTTCCATCTAAATAGTTAGAGCCGTTTTCGAGAACGTGATTACAAATATTTTAGATAATAGTTAATTAGTTGTTTTATTTGTGGGTTCGATTCCAGGCAGTTTTATTGGGTTTTTTTATAAGTAGCAATATAAAAAACAGAAACAGAATAGAATAGTTCTTTGTTTGCACAGAAAGTAGGTACAAGTTACAGATGTTAAGTTTAAAATGATCCTTATACTAACTACCTTAACTGAGGCATTCAAACAGTTTAAGCTATGATAATAAAGACTCACTCAATATAATAATATTAACACATTCAATCAATTCATTACAAGTTTACCATGTCAAGATGAAATTCAATAAATAATTTGAAATAAGCAATACAATTAATAATGTCAAGTTTAATAAAATGGGATTATAAATTCGTCAAGTACGAGATCAATACAGTTAAATTAAAATGATTTAGTACAAGTCAGGAGTCCAGAGATATTATAGTATCAATTTACATTCTTATCGGTCAAAAATTCACCAATTGAGTTTATTAATTAATAGATCTGACAATTTCTTTTTGAAAAGTGGAAATGTCTCATTTTTAGGGTTCCGTAGTAAACAAGGAACCCTTATAGTTTCGTCATGTCCGTCTGTCTGTCCGCGGTCTAGTTCCAAGACCCTTAGTACTAGAAAGCTGTAATTTGGCATAGGTATACATATTAATTACGCTGACAAAGTGGTAAAACAAAATTATGAAAAACATTTTTTTTAGGGTACCTCTCCTACGCGTAAAGTGGTGATGTTTTTTTTTTTTAACCCTTGATGTGGGATAGGTATCATTGGAAAGGTCCTTCAAAAAAATTGTGAGTTTGTGAAAACCATTTTTGGATTCAAGGATCCGTTTGCGAAATATTAAGCTTTAAAGTGCAAATTTTTGTTAGAGTCAAGGGGGACACTTGACTCTAACAAAAATTTGCACTTTAAAGCTCCCCCTGCCAGCTAAATGGGTGGTTTTGGATGTGTGAAAAAAATCACAGCAGTAGATTATATAGGTAACGAAATTAAAAGGAAAACTATCACAGCTAAGCAGGCTCTACAAGTTAACGAGTAATAATTGACCAACTTAACTTTGCAATTGCAAAAACATGTTTTCCCATACATTCCGTACGGGAGAACATATTTTTCAACTACAAAGTTAAGTTTGTTTTTGGGATAAATTCATCCCAACTACGGAACCCTTCATTGTGCGTAGTCCGACACGCACTTGGCCGGTTTTTTTATTACATCGAGTATTTTGATAAATATGATTGGACCCATGTATGTAATATTTTTCTTTAATAGGGCGGTATTGGAACCACTAACAATTAGCAAATTTTTATACTGTCTCCTGATTGGCAGGTTTCTATTTTCGGACATTTTATTAAAAAGATGCATGTTTGATTTAACAAAAACAGCCACCTCGAAAATGTAAAGTGATGGGAATGTTAATAATTTTAGGGACTTAAATACAGGTACGCAGCTATATGTTACTATTATATTGCACATAGCCCTTACTCGGCATTTTTGAGCCTTGAACACCTATTCCCTCGACTACTATTTCCGCAAAATATTTTGCTGAATCTCAAAATCGACGGGACTAATCCGTGGTATGCAACCTTATGGCCATATTTACTTTTTAGACAAGTTAAAGAGTAGATACAAGAAGAATTGAAGACAAGGAAGTTTGGCAATAATTCCTTCTGCACATGTGGCTTCCCTGGTACCTCATTAACGACATAAATAAGTAAGAGTCTATTAACTGCTCCCAAATTACCATGTTTATTTTAATCTTTAATTTTTATTTTTTACATTCGTCCTTGACATATTTATTCTTTTATTTGACATTATATACCTACGATTTCATTTCAACTCTTTGTTTGTGAACATGATAATTATTCAGATTGATTACAACTGTAATAGCAATCATATAATTGCGTCTTATTAAAATAGGTTTTTACTTTTATTAATTTATTTATTTTTTGTATAGATTCTTTTCTGTTTTGTGAATGTGAGAGCGCTGTATGTTTAGTGAATTGTAGACCTGTAGACCATTTTCTATTTTGTTAAGTAATTAGTACTTATTGAAAGACCTACACTGTCCTCCCATACCTAGTAACACTGTTATTTGAAAGTATTGTAAAAGCCAATTATTTTTAAAAGAGTAACCGTGGAGTTTCTTGCCGGCTCTTCTCCATAGGAAACGACCAATTGGAACCGTGCACCTAGCTTCTGACGTTTCATAAGTGCCCATGTAGGTTTATGTGAAATAAAAATATTTTGAATTTTGAATTTTTTTTGAATTTTTTTTTAATACATACGCATCTGCACTAAGTTTCTTGCATACTTCTTCTGCTTGTGGCAAGTGGCTCGCCCCCTATTACACGGGCCTTGAACATAAAGCAAAAGTTAGGTAGATACACCTCTGCCTAACCTTTTTGGGGAATACCGGTGTGATGTTATGTATTGTATAAAAGTTTTAAATATTTAAACACAACATCACGAGGGGTGGACTTACCTGTAGTATGTTTTTAAGGTCCCATGTAATGGGAGCAAGCCTTCGGCTATCAACCGGGCACAAATACAGACTGATAGAAAAACTCGTTACACTTTTACATTTTTCTATATTTCACTTTTATTTTTTCAATAAATAAAATAAATTGAACCTTAAATTGAATATTTACCCCATGTTGAGGTATAAATGTAAAAATACTCTAACGGAATGGTTAAAATCACAAACGTATGATGAAATTGAACTTATATAAACCAGAATATGCTAATGAAAAACCTGTACCCCATCATAACATACAGTAGTCAATCAATCATTAACACACACACCCCGCACATCAACCCTACACATACACACACACAAATACTACACATTCCTGAACATGCTACAAGAATTTTGTAACATCGTTCTTTTTTAATTAAAATAAATCAATCAAATAAAAAAAAAAACAATCAACTTTTTTTTTTTACTTAATTATGTCTCGAAATTGTAGCTAGTACCCATGCTAAGTGGTGAGGTAGTACCTCATCACAAGTATCCTTATAACTTACCGGGGCTGCCTCAAGTTTGTGCTGTAGAACAATATTGTATGAAAAACAATAAAAACTTTTTATTTTTACTTTTAAATTTCACTTTTTCTTCGTTTCGTGTAGTTAATGACTAACCTGGTGTCAGAGTTTTAAAGCCGCCCATGGGCCTCTGACTTGGCTTCAGATGCAGTCGACAAATATCTCTCAGGTTTCTTCACGATGTTTTCCTTCAACGTTTTTGAAGAAAGTGAAAATTTCACTTCATCGTTTTTTAAATAATTAAGGTTCCTTTCAATTAATAATGATTTTAGATCAAATTCTAACGACTATTGGACTGGATGGGTTGATCGTCACGTGCATAATGCTTATTTTAGACAATTTCTGTACAAAATGCCCTTACCTCCACCGATCGGTAGCCAATGTGTTGCTTCCAATACATTTATGTATTTGAGTCTAGCGCTGTAACATCGAAATCTGCTTACCATAATACATATTTAATGTTGTGTTGACTGTGGAATGCGGACATATTTTCTTCTGGCCCGTATTTCACAGTGTGTTTTGGATAAACTTAATATGTGGTAATATAGAAAGCTTCGCCGTATCGTGTAGTTTCTGGCAAATTGTAGATCCTGATTCTCGTGGGCATCGGCAAGTTAGACTGACCACAGACGTCTTTTCCTAACAGATAAGCAATGAAGTTGGTTAAAAGAAGATTTTCTATGAAGAGTTATGATTTTTAACTCTTCTCTCGTGTCAGTACAAACTATTTTATGTCAGCTCTAGAGCTTACTATCTTGTTTTACTCTAGAGTAAAATATTATCAGACTTCACTTCAGTTAGCAGAATTAACTAAGTAGACAGGGTGCGTCTGATGTACTAAACAACTGCCAAATTATTAAATCCACGACGCCATCTACGAGGCTATTGTAATGCACTCAATTACAATAATTATTACACTTGCCTACAATAGTAGTTCACAACGATTACTACACTTATTCACACAGCACCAATTGCACCGACCTTCACCAAACTAACAACAACAAAAAGAGACAGTATCTTATCTCGACAATAAAAACAAAATTCCGCTGTGAGTCTCTCGCTGAATGCAAATCGAGTATCCAGCGTTAGAAGCCGGCTTTATATATAAACTTATTGCATATTTTTGCATATACGCTACAATGTATTAAATTATATTAAAGTCCTTTGAAGAAAATGGGTCAGGGAAGCAAATTTGATGCTAAAACGTGGCTTGGGAAGATCGCAGCATGACAGAGATATACGGTTCAGGTTGAATTATGGTTATGTAAACAGGATTATACTTAGTACTGGTAAAATCTGCGGTCTTTATTTTTAAAACATTAACACAGTATCATGCTTGAAAAAGAATGCAGAAGCGAATGGTCCCACGGACATTATAGGGGTGAGGCTATTGTCACGGGCCGGAGACATAATTATGCGGACTTTGAGTTGCTACTAAAAAATTCCTGATGGAAAAGGCCAATCCTCATTATATTTTCATGCACTTTTATATTTATATTGTATAATACGTGAAGATTAACAGGTTTTGTTAAGGATTAAAATCAAATATTTACAATGCATATTAAACATAACTAATTATTTACACTAGGTGCCAAATTAAATGACAAACTAACTATATACAAATACAAAAACAAAAGGACACTTTTGCGTCGAAGTACTCGCACTCTTTGGGATTGAGCCCTAGACCCTAAGCTCAGCACTCTTACTTACGACTATTAAAAACAAAGAGGCAGTCGACAAAAAAAATACCTTCCTCTTCTACACATGGTCTGAAAAAGATATGTCACGTATATCATGAGTTAATGAGAAAACGACACTTAAGGTTTAAGACCAAAGGCTTATAACATGCTCCAAAAATGTAATAATCAGGACCTTAAACTTCATCTTAAAAGCAAGTGCAGACCCTCTCCACGATGTATTTCAATTTCAAACGCAATCAAAGACAAAATAAAAGAGCTGGATCACAAACGGCACTTAATTACTTTCAACAAGGTCCCCGCTATAAGTGCGTAATTGTGTTTAATATTGTACCCGTCGTTGGCAACAAAATATAAAGGTGCAGAAGGTCGGCTCCTATGCATCATTTTCCTATCCTTAGGGCTTAGACAAAGTGACGTTCTAAAGTTCAATATATGTAGATATATTTATTTATTTAAACTTCTCACACACAAAAAGGTACAAAGGCGGACTTAATGCCATAGGCATTCTCTACCAGTCAACCAAGGGTGGTGAAGAGATTAGATGGCAGGTGCTCTGTTTGAGAGGAACAAAGAAAAAATTATTAAAAATATATCATTACAAATAAAATGTAGGAACAACAGTACATAAATAGGTTATAATTTATAATACACATACATACATTTCATATAATATATATCTATAATATATATATATACATATATACAAATTCAAGGGAGAGAGGTGTTGAGATGACTCTACTCTATTTATTTTGAAAAAAACTACAATTTCCGCTTAAATGCATACCATCAAGAGGAAGAACATATATTGAGTAACCTATACCACTTAACTATTCCTAAAGAGTATTAATAAACCCTGTAAGAAATTGACACGTGTTTCATCCTTCCCGACAAACCTACTTATATACTATCGGGGTCTGTCGGGCAGTATGGCTCGGTCGACAGTCACTCTGCGTCCGGTGCTCGGCGTGGCAACACGCCATGTTCGGGTCCGCGACAAGTCAATCGTCAAGTCACGTCACGTCTCGATTGCATTGCATAAGATTTCCGTACAATGCGAGGTCAGCTTATACTGGAAATGTATAGCTTGGTATATAGCCGTGTGTACACATCTCAAGGCTGGCTGAGGCTCCCATACAGCGAGCAAAAACTCACACAAATAATGTATATTTGTGTGAGTTTATACTACTTATGTGACACGCGTAGGTATACGTACAGCGACTGCAAACTCAGTCGCGACAGTCATTTGTTTGAGATCGCAGCACGTACGCATCTATGCGAGCGCATGTTTACACTCATTGTTTAGAGCTTACCTTCTTTACCAGTCTATATTGTTTGTGCTCTGGCTTTGAAAAAGAGAGTCTAAGACGTTTCCAGCAAAATTGTTCTATCTAGTGCTCATTCTGAGAATAATGTCTGCCTTTAAAAATGATCATCTCTCAGTCAGCTCTTCAATTATGAGAAAGTTATTTGAAATTCAAGGTTCCGCGAATTTCTAAACCAATTTAAATTTTCTAAATGCTATATAATATTTTTATTTATTTTTGGATCAAGTAGCAAAGATTTATAGGTAGAACAAAGGAAGTGTAAATTAATTAACTTTGTATCATAAAACTTACAGGAAGAACTCGTGGCTAAGTAATATAATAACAGCCGCATGGATCGATCCATCAAGTTAAGCTAAGCTTGCCGGTGTTAGTCTGTGGATGGGTGACCATCTTTACATACCAAAACTCCTCCGTGCCTCGGAAAGCACGTTAAACCGTTGCTCCCGGCTGTCATTCGTGGATCTTTGACAGTCCTTGCGGGTCGTCAGAAGCCCGAAAGTCTGAAAACCAGTCTTACCAAGGGGTATGGTATTATACCCAGTTACTGGGTTGTGGAGGTCAGATAGGCAATCGCTCCATGTAAAATACTGATATTCAGCTGCATCCGGTTGGGAAAAGACTAACTAGATTGATTTTTTTAACAACAAAAAAACATTACAAGTTTTTAATTACAAAGAACGGTTTACATTCTGGAACAGACGAAGGTTTGTCTGATCCCAAGAATTAGAAGAGTGGTTCTTATATATTCATAAAAATGTAAGAACTGTGTTAGCAGTCGTACTATTCTAAGATGCCAGTCTACCGTCCATAACTCTAAAAGGACTTATTCCTTCCAGTTTAGTACCTAATAACTCTAAGTACAGCGATTACTGAGAGTAGCCAGTCTTTTATATCGTCTCTTTTAGGAGATAGCTTAAAAGATAGACAGTAAACGGGAACTTTTTAACTGTGTGCACAGGCAGGACAATGGAAGCTTTATGATTAAAATTATCATACTTCGGTCCAATCACAGGGCTCAATGCATAATCAGCCTATAATATGTAATATAATATATATAAAATATACCTCTTTGCAGTAGGTACCTGCCGATCCAACACTGGTCTACGTTCACCAGTTCGGCGAATGGCAGCAAACTACAAAGAAGCATTCGAACACATAGACATATTTACATGCTCTTTGAAAAGGTTTCGTAGCCTTTTTTTAACCGACTTCCAAAAAGGAGGAGGTTATATGTTCGTAGCGTATGTTTGTTGTATGTCCACTGATTTCTCCGTCATTTGTGGACCGATTTTGAAAATTCTTTTTTTGTTTGAAAGGGTATGCTCCCAAATTGGTCCCATATAAATTTTATTAACTTTGCTTAGGTAGTTTTTGAGTTAGCTACAAAATACGTTTTTTTTTTCCCACTTAGTATGTGTACACAGGGACCACAACTAAAAAGTGAAAAATAAAAACTTTTTACAAAAAGTTTTTTGTTTGAGACACTTGAACTCTCAGACTAATTGTTTGTAAGATAAGATAAGATAAGATAAGATAAGATAATTTATTTGTCCAAAACATAAGTATACACACATGGCATGCAAGATATTAAAATAAAATTATAGCACAGTCATGTTTTGCCTTAACGGCGTACAAATATAAACACGTTGGTTATTTTTATCAATAGGATATAAACATCAAATAGATTAAAAAAATTAGTTAAAGATAAAAATTAGTCCATTATTCAAAGCAATTAACATATTAAATTAAAACATAATCAATCAAATTATAATAAATATACTACAGAATAGTGTCATCAACTCGTCATAGAAATTTATAATAAAACAAAAATTAGGCAGTCAAAAGTCAAAGTAATTAGGAATAAAAATCTACATATTATGTCACACAAGTCAGATTAATTAAATAACACTAGTAATAAACAAAACAAACAACAAAAAATAAAACTATATCAATACTTTGTCTGTCAAAAACTCGGAAATACTATAATATGCTTTTTGAATTAGAAAATATTATTATTATTATTCTGTTTTTATAATATTAGTGTAATTGACATGTATGAACACATTTAGAACCAACTTTACACTTTAAAGCTTAATATTTCGAAAACGAATCCCTGAATCCAAAAATGGTAATCACAAATTCTCAATATTTTTGTACACACTATGGAAAAAATTAGAACAAAAATCATCCCCACTTTACGAGTACCGGTACATTAAAAAAAATTGTTCGTGATTTTATCGGCATGATTAATATGTATACCCATGCCAAATTACGGCTTTCTAGTACTAAGAATGTCTGAGCTAAGCTGCGGACAGACAGACAAACGGACATGGTGAAACTGGTTGCTGGTATTGTAAATAATTATAATTGTTTATGTTGTTTCTTTTGTGTACTTACTGTGCAGATATTTCGACACAAATGTATTTTTGTTAATAAATAAATAACTTGAACTTATAAGGGTGCCTTGTTTACTACGGAACCCTAAAAATGGGTACTGTGAATTGTTGATGTTTATTATAAAACAGAATTTGAGAGTATCATAAACCCCGAAACTAATTGGTAGCAGCGCAATTTTAACGCGTTCAGACGAGAGTTCTGTATGCAAATTGCAACCACCAGCATACATTTTCAATACCTTTAAAACCAGAACATGGCAGAAATAAACATCGAACTTCTAAAGTAAGAAATGAATCTCATTACCTTACCCAAGCTCACTTAGTTTCTAATAATACACCCTGTATATAGCCTGGTTCTAACATAGTATGCACGATTTGCATGCCTTACTTAACAAGATTAATGCCACTATTTCTCGCCGTTCTCTGCATTACAATGGTCAGAATATTATGGCCATGGCCATGCATTTTATTCTTAGTGTTAAGTGATCTCGTGTCGACAAGAGTAGCATGAGAATTGCTCGTTGTGATAAAAGATTAGAATAGATAGCTTGTTAGCCAGGACGACTAGCGGGTTAATTGCTTAACACATATAATAATATATTAAAATTTATCATCATCAACCATTAATACATCTCTGATGAAAAAGTCATTCAATGGAACAAATCTATCTTAGAAATATGTATATCTATTGTTTTATCATATTTGTTATGATCGCGAATCATATTTTGATCAAGAAACAACCTGACAATGATATGCAAATTGCAAAAAAAAAAAATATTTTATTGAAATTTGAATTTCAAGGGCTGCAAAGGTAGCCCTTGAAATTAAAATTTCAATTGATCCAATTTAAATGCATTTAGTGATTTGTGGTTCCAAGTATGCCTAAGACGTTAATCAGCTACTTATATCAATTACTTAGATAATATGTTGAATATCCGTGCTAGAGCACATTTGCACAAAAAATTGCGGCACAATTCGCAAAATTCTTCACCTAAACATTGAAAAAGAAAATCACAAAACCCCCATCAAATACATTTAATTTCACTGTGTCACCTTATTACACCGAAAGCAACGCTACAAACAATTTGAGCACATAATCATTTTAGCCAACACCGCTGGCGTTAAAAAGCCACCACAATCGACGTTCACGCGCCGGCGAACTCTTTACGTCGAGTCTTAACGAGTCCCCGCGAGAATTATTCCTTTCCTTATATCTTTTCGCTCGGTAGGGCGGTGTCAGACTGCAGTCTGCAAAACGCTGCGTTTCAATTTCACTTTTTATTGGCTATCCATTAGTCTGCTTTTTGTTAGTTACAGTAATCGCTGTGTTATTTTTATAAGACTTCTAAGTACCTGTATAACTAGGTAACTGAATTTCAAAACAAGAAATCAATATTTTGCCTATTCTCCGTTCAACTGAGTTTAAAATAATGTTACAGTAGTTCTGACAGTAAGGCCAATAATATTGTAGTACGCGACTGTGTTTCTTTAATTATAAAATTGTGAAAAAGCGCCATGTTTGACCACTAAACATAATAATATGTTATACCGCTACAAGGTGCTATTGTCGCCTGGCATTAAAATTTTCCGTTTTTTCAATTATAAAGTTTGTTTTTTTTAAGCTATTGTATAGCTTTTATCGTGGGCTTTGAACGCGGCGACCGAATCAAGAAATTCCGTAACGAAAAAAACCTAACACCCCCACTCCCCCTACCATGTAATCATGTGTCATCATCCCAAGTGCAGCGTTGACAAATAGGAAGTATGGAGGTTACAAATGCTATGCAATAGCTTTACCGCGGCAGTCCCCGAGTGCCACACGTTTTTTGTTTTTGTAAAATTCATTGAGTCCAAAATAATGGCAAATCATGTGCGCAATATGGATAGAGTTTTGAAACTATGGAGAAGTGTCTTGACGTTGCGTGAGCCGAATTAAAGCAAAATTATCCTAACTAATATTATAAATGCAAAAGTGAGCTTGATTGTTTGTTTATTTGTTTTTTACGCTTTCACGCTAAAACGGCTGAACGAATTTGGATGCAATTTGGCACATGGGTAGACAAGGACCTGGGTTAGGTTATTTTTTCCGATATTCCCATGGGATCGAGACATGCGGGCGAAACCACGGGGCGCAGTTAATTCCAAATAATACCTTACAAAAACAAAGCTCAATCGATGCTTGTTTTTCTCTTTTCAGTCGTGTTTTTGCAGTCAGGTTTTTAAAAAAAAATCTTTATTTTTAGTCAGCTTGTAAGTTTATTTGTATTTCCAGATGCAATATATAAATATTGTATCGCCTATGTTACTCCCATAATTAAGAAAAATCTAAGGACACCTCATAAGTTAAAATTCATCAAGCCGTTTAGACTACAGAGCGTGCCAAAAAATAGACATACATAAATACATTACATAGTCTCGAAAATCATTAAAGGAGGAGCTCGTGGCTAAGTACTAACAGCCGCTCGGGTCGATCTGTCAGGTTAAGCTACGCTTGCCGGGGTTGGTTCGTGGATGGGTGACCATTTCTACATACCGAGACTCCTCCGTGCCTCGGAAAGCACGCGAAGCCGTTGGTCCCGGCTGTCATTCGTGGATCTTTGACAGTCGTTACGGGTCGTCAGAAGCCCGAAAGTCTGACAACCAGTCCTACCAAGGGGTATCGTATTACCCAGTTACTGGGATGTGAAGGTCAGATAGGCAGTCGCTCCATGTAAAATACTGGTATTCAGCTGCATCCGGTTAGACTGGAAGCCGACCCCAATATAGTTTGGAAAAGGCTAGGCAGAACAAATTCTCAAAAATCATTAAAATCCTACTGGGGCAGTTGGGTAAATTAAAACTTCAAAAGCCTTAACAACATAAAGGACCACATAAAAAGGCGACTGAATTTTAGATATCAGGCAATCTAGTTAGTACATATCGATTGCCCATAACCGTAGTAGGAGCATGGCAATTTGGAAGCAGAGTCGTTATGGTTAAAGATAGGGTCCCTTGTATTAGATAGTAGTAACTATGTCTGATCAGAATTACTCGGGAATTGTTCGGGGATTGCTACGTCGAGTGTCTTGTTTGAGTCTGGGGAACAAGCGCGGTGAGAGGTTGAATGTTAATGTGGGAATTAGGGAAAAGGTAGTGCTTTGTTAAAAGGAGTTTATAAACAAGAAAGTATCCTATTTCAGGTTTATAACCGTGAGTGGTATAATTATTATGCTAGTTATTTTGGGTTCAAAAATAAAGTTAGCGGAATGGTTTGGTTTTGTTTTGGTTTGGTTTTGGTCATGTCTCATAGAGTCTGGTAATTAAGTTTAACCATCGCAAATAAGCTGATTTGGAATGAAGATCCAGAGCTATATTTGTCTTAAGAAAAAAACAGCCTTATATGAATTTTAATTCTTGAAGAAGTTTACGAAGCAAGACCTTTTAGCTGCCTGTCCACTGACGCGAAGCGAGGCAGCGGAGCGGAGCGAGGAAGCAATGCGGACCGGAGTTGCGGACTGTGCGAAGCTAGGCCGAGTTCACACGACGAGTAATTTGAACGGGCTGCAATACCACGCAGTCGGTTTTTTCCTCTTCCCCGCTCTACTTCCTCACTCCGCGTCCCGGTTTTGTATGAATTTTTAAAGTAGTTCGCAAATCCCTGTTTACCGAAGCGGAGCGGAAATATATATGCAATTCCATTGGTTAATGTTGGCACAGCTCCACTCCACACCTCTCCTCTCCGCTCCAGTGGACAGTCAGCCTTAGTTTTGTCGAGCCCGTAATAGACTCAGCACCATTAGACTTCAAGTAGCTATAGCATTCCTCTTTTATTTTCACAAAAAAAAATATACGTCCATAAAACGCACATAAAGTTCGTGTGAAATATCTCTTATAGCGTCGCGGGTGTTATCAACATTTTCTTCTCTGGATGAATGAAGACAATGGTTGGATTTCATGAATAATTACATTTAGAGATTTGTTATAGTCTCTGGATGACTGCTTGTTAATTATTAAGCCACGTTTTGTTTACACTTAAGCTGATTTGGGATGTTTATTGTGTTCAGAAATTAAATTGATGCAATATTTATGGTATAGTTTGACCAATACCGCTGTACCGCGCCTTAGGAAGGCGCGTGGCGAGACGGGGGAGCAGTGCAGGCCGCTAATTCGTCAAAGCTCTCGGCGCACGGCGTCCCGCCTGCCGCTCATTGGTCAACACTGCCCCCCGCCTCGCCGCGTATTCCTAAGGCGCGGTACAGCGGTATTGGTCAGACTATAGAACATCTCATAAACTTTCTGGTAGAAAGTCACAAGTATGTTCGAACATAGCGACCTTATTGGTGATGTTCTTCAGAAAGGTCAGATGCGTAGTACTCGCAACCGGCGTGCGTGTATGATCAGATGTATGAACGTAAACGAGGCAAAAGGAGCATGTAAGGATCGTAGCAGGTGGTGTTCTTTAGGTTCTACCTACCCCATGGAAGAAGGCGTGAGTTTATGCATGTATATAAAGAAGTGTGTGTCATTAATGAGTGCTACGTAATTCAGCTCTATAAATTTTGAGATACAAACGCTTATGTCAAAATTTCCAATGTCATATTACCAGACCACTTAATACAAATAGTAATTCATTTAAATATTTTAATTCATCACACCTAGAGCGCTGGGAAATATCTAGATAACAAAATGAAAACAGTTTCAACTAAGTGAAACCAATCTTTGGGAACAATAGTATAATGAATCGTTCCTTTATATTATTTAAAGCAGTCTTTCTAATTAGATTATTTTATACTGTGCCAATGTTGGTTCAAATGTTTGACTGAGAATTACATATTTTTGGGAATTGGATGCAATTGTTTCGTCATTATTATCAGCTTTTGAATGTGAACCCGTATTTCCGACGAAACTAGAGCCACAGAATATAATGAACATTTTTTCTTTTTTAAGAGGGTACATTCTGAAAGTTGGCAAAGTCGCAATAGCTATAAAGATATCGCTTTTTTTTGTCTTTAAGATTAAACGATAGTATGAAATTTTGCTCCGTTATGAACTAAAATATTGATTATAAATTGCAATAATAACACTGAATTAGGTGGTGAAAAAGCATTTCAAAATTACTTTATTTTTTTCACTTAAAACTATATTTTCAGCCTAGTGATAAATTAAATAAAACAGCGAACTCTTTGACAGTTAAGGCTCCTGCAGACAGGCTATTATATACAATTAGTTATTTACCAAAGGTCTTTGTTTTCTTCAACACTCTTGAACATATTACAACTGACATAAAACATCCAATATGTAACGTTCTTGCAACAATTATCGTCAATCACAACCTCCTTAATTAAATAGATTAATTTAATTACTCGGATCTAAGATTACGGCTCTCCTTCGTCTTTCGGCCTTCGTCATTCGTCCTTCAGATATCATCGTGTTGTTTCCTCAATTTTTTGGATAATTAATTACTGTAATGTCATGATGGATTTGTTTATGTTACTTAGATTGATTGGATGTCATTTTGTGTTAAGCTTGAAATGTTTGGTGGTGAAATATTTGATGAATGAATACTTGATTTTGGATAATTTTTTACCGACTTTATAAAACAGAGGAGGTTCTCATTTCGTCGGATTTTTTAATATATGTTCTCAGATTAATCGAAGACGGCTGGACCAATTTGGCTTTTTTGTTTGAAAGAGTATAATATAAAAATAGCTTTGAGGTTGGAAGTCGGTGGCAAAAAATTAAAATACAAAACGAAAGACAGCGACTTCCAAAAATAAAAGTATTTTTCACTTTCTATTTTTTTTTTTTAAGTCGTTTTTTTTTTATTTGTTAACAAGTTTTATGTCACTATTGAAGTTAGATAGATTGATAAAAACCCAATCAACTACTGTTTTACATAGGTATTTTAAATCACATTTTATTAGAAAGAACGTGTTATGTCGACCGTCCACTGCTACGCAGGATGTGCATTGAGAGGTTACCCACGTTTGCTGCGCGGGTCATTTGTTTGCCAGCCACATATCAGTCTAGATTTAACGTTTATTTTCTTTCTAATAATCATCCAAAAACACACTTTAACAAAAGTGAAAAAGAATAAAAACAAATGTAGCCGACAACACTTTCACAAAGCGACCTTTCCAAACGCTTTATTACTTCTTCAAACACCGCAACAAATTAAGGACACGTTGTCAGTAAAATTGTGTAGCGTCTGAATTGCCTCTAAACATGGCAGGTACGTACAGGTATCTGGCAGATTGCCAGTCTATTGGACGCCTAACATTATTACGAGGGAACAGCAAATTGGTTTCAAAACACTGCTCGCGTTAAAAGACAAACAATTTGTACTTATAAATTTCGCTGTGTTGATTTGATGTTTTTTGGGTCATGGAGGCTTAAAAATTGATGTTGGGTTTGAAACTTAAGATACAATTGGAACTATTTCAAAATAAGTACTAAGTGTAGCTTTTAAGTTAATTTAAAGACGATGACTCACACGGAATGAAACAAAAACATCGCGAGGAGAGCTGGACTTACAGTCCGGCGGCCATCGAGACAATGCGTTCGTTGGACAATTTCTAGTAGTAGGTAATAAGGATCAAATTCGCAAAACACATATTTGTTATTACGACTAATGTCAAGAATGCATTCGGTCGTTGTCCGGACTGTAATGGTCATTTTACCAAGGAACGTCCGAAAGCACGTTGGGCGAATGACGTCGTCAAAGTTGCGGGACGAAGGACGCACGGAACCATGGAGAATCGCAGAAAGGAAAGGACGCCTAAGGCGATTATCACACTGCACCGCATCACGCTGCATGTTGCGTGTCAACGAACTAAAATGAACGCGCGTGGATGCATTTTCTGTGTGTTGGACTGTGCGTGTTTTCTATACAAATGGAGATACTTAGGTACAAGCAACGTTAAAACACGCATTCACGCGCTACGCTGCGTGATGCGGTGCAGTGTGCCAATCGCCTTACCCAGCAGTGGATAATTAATTACTGAAATCATGATGATGATGTAGAAGAAAAGAAAGAAAGAAAAAACGTTTATTTGCGGTAAACATGACGCAAAAAGAGTTTAATACAACATATTTTACAAAAATAAAACAACCGACTTCCAAAGAAAACACTACAAAGTGAAAAATAACTTTAATTTCGGAAGTCGGTGTCTTGGGTTTTGTATTTTGGTTTTTTGCCACCGACTTCCGAAATTAAAGTTATTTTTCACTTTGTAGTGATTTTTTTTGGAAGTCGGTTGTTTTTTTTTTGTAAAAAGTTTTTATTTTTCACTTTTTAGTTGTGGTACCTACCCCACACACATTCAAATACCACTACCTGCTACCAGTGACATGAACTTATCATATCATCTACATACTAAGTGGGAAAAAAATACGTATTTTGTAGCTAACTCTAAAACTACGCAAGCAAAGTTTATAAAATTTATAAGGGACCAATTTGAAAGCATACCCTTTTAAACAAAAAAGAATTTTCAAAATCGGTCCACAAATGACGGAGAAATCGGTGGACATAAAAAAAAAAAAACATTCGCTACGAACATATATAACCTCCTCCTTTTTGGAAGTCTAGTCGGTTAAAAATGAGAAAAGGTTGGGGGAAGCATGCATCACATCCACGAAAATCGGCTATCGCTCAGCATTATGCTACGACCCTATGCAAGACAGAGCCCCGCGCTGGTTTTTAGCGACAGCCGGCGCCGACGTAATGACGTCGACCGGTGCAGCAAACAAATATTAAGACGCTGTACCAATACAGCGTACTTAAAGAAAAATAATTAATAATATGAGTACCTATGGGGCTTTCTCGGACGAGCTTCTTCACAAAAAACAGCTTTATAACTACTACAACATCTTATCATTATATATCTAGTGTATATTGCTGCCCATTCTCTTGAATCGTCACTAAGTCGCCTTAAGCAAGCAAGTTGATATTTGTTTAAGCTCAATCCCAAGCCTCACGGACAATATACGCCTACGACCACGGTTCAATGCTAGGCTAGCTAGGTTAGGTCGTATTTCTAAGGAGTATATAGGTTCAATCTACACAACATCTGCACGGAGGTATGTTATACTGTGCATGCATATACAGAGCGTTTCTGAATTCGTCCCATTCCATGTAAACTGAAGACTAGGTATTGATATAGAAGACTGCATGCACACTGCAAAATGTTTCGCAAACCTAGCTTGTTACTCATGACTATGACCCAAGTCCGCGTACAGGCAGAATTCGTTTCTAATCCGTGCGAGTAGAAGTTTTAATAAACTGTCTAGTGAACATGAATTGGATATATTCAATACCAGTTTCTCGGCTTAAGCATTTGTTGGTGAAAAGGTTCTTTACGGAAAAGTAATTGTTTGCGTCTAAATGATTTTTTTTGTTTGTCAAATTTAAATTCAAAAGTCATTTATTTAAACTAGGCTGAGAATCAGCACTTTTCGAACGTCAAAATTACATAAGACTGTCCCCCAAAAACGCCCACCCTTCACCACTTCCTAGTGCCTTTAGCTGGGAAGAAGAAGTGGCGCAACAAACTCCCCAGCAGCACAGCTGTATGTTCAAGTTAGAAAAATAAAATGATTCCATACAATAGTATGCATTAGTCTTTGTCGTATTAGTCGATCGTGTACCTACGAGTACTATTTATTTCCTAATTGTTATAAGTAATTGTACCGACTTTTTAGTGTTTATCATTGGATTTTTGTAAATGGCCTTCAATTTCATATTGTTTATGAACATTGTATAAGTTAACTGTAAGTTTCCCGAATAGAATAAAATGAAATAAAGAATTTGTGTGGAAATTGGTTGTATGGTCGATCATGTATGGGCATGTGATATGAAGGAATGAGAAAGATGTCATGAGGAATGTTTTGAGTGTGACTATGAATATGGAGAACTATAATACACAGGGAAAACCTAAAAAAATATTGAAGGATTCTGAACAAACCAATTTCGATAAGGGGCAATGGTATAAAACAAACCGGCCAAGTGCGAGTCTGACTCGCAGACCACCAGGGTACAATATTTAGCAAAAAACGCCGAAAAAGACACGTTTCTTGTATGGATTGAATTTTTAACTACATTTTGTTTTTATTATTTGTTAGTATAGCGGCAACAGAAATACTGTCTACCTATTACGGTCCATGTGATACAGTCCACTAACAGACAGACGGACGGACGGACAGCGCAGGCTTAGTAATAGGGTTCCGTCTGGCACCCTTCGAGTACGGAACCCTAAATGGGCTGTGTAGGTTTAAGAGCGGCCAACCCGTCATACTTTTCATACAAACGCTCGTACGTGATTATGGCGTTGTAACACATCTTTCTTTAATTCTTTTATACTAATGGGTATCTAGTGCACTATATCTAGGTTTCTATGAAAGCAAAAAATAAAAATTTGGCGAAAAAAATTCAATATAAGCCTTTAAAAATCTGCTTTTTTGCACAAATTTTACCTCAACTTTGACCGTTCATAATGTACTTATAAATTGTAAAAGTAAAGAAAACATCTTTATAGAAACCTCGCACATGTAATGGAGATTCTAAATGACAAAAATATATTTTACAAACTTGTAAGGCGTATTCAAAAACACGTATTTCCTGAAACCAGTTATTTTTCGTACAATGTTATCGCGTTCTCACTTGCTTGTTAGCAGTTCTCACTTGCGCTGGATAAAACAACAAGCTTTTCGACCATGCTCGCGTTGACGATAGACGGATCGGGAAGGGTATGCTACATCAGGACAGAGAAGTACACAAATATTCTGAAACAGCCTGTAGGTATGTAGACAGTACAACATTGCTGTGTGTTGAGGCTGCACATCCTTTGATCCAGGGGTCGAGAACTAAATATTTGTGTCTGAACCTGGCACTAGTATTGAAGTCAAAGGAAGATGTAGGTTGGTATGTTGGCAATGTTTGTGATCTATAAAATACTCTACTGGAAATACAAGAATAGGAAAATTAAATTGTTCAAAACAAAAATTTATTTAAAAGCCTTTATTCGACCTTATATTAAAACTACATCAAAATTTTCATTTATAAAATTAAATTATTCAAGCGTAAAAACATTCTAATACAATTAATGAAATTCAATAAAAAATAAATTGATATACACTGTCGAGCAATACATATAAAAAGCCACTAAAAGTGAAATATTTCCGAAACCACGCAAGATAGCTTCTTGAAGTAAAAAGCAACATTCAAGTGTATTTAATAATGCATAAAAAACACCTATAAAATAGTTTTCAATTATTTTTTTTGATTAATTTAGCTAACTTGTGTGGTTTAGGAGATATTTAGATTTTTTGCCACTTTGCAAGTGAAATTTTTATATTACTCGTCAGTGTATTTAAACACGCAATTTAAATTTGTAATTGTTGTTTAAAAATAAAACAAAAAATATTTTAATGAAAACAGTAGGTAGGTAGGTGAGGTCAGTATTATATTGTAAAAATGGTACATGTCATGGCAGAAGAGAAAGGAGGCATATACTCAGAAGTGGTGGAATCAATGATGATGATGACATTGTAAAAATAACTCTCAACAGTACCTAAGAGCCAAACACCAGACTTTCAAAAGGTATGTACCCTGCATTCCTACTACAGAGCAAATGCCTCTTCTCATACAGACAAGCCAAGAACACATTCATAAACTCAAATTCAAAGTCAAAGCATTTATTTCAAATAAACCAATTACAGGCACTTTTGAATTGTCAAGGGGTCGGTCAATCAGAAAGATGAAGCTAGTTGCCCATTCCAAAGCGTAGTAAGTACCTATGGAGAAGAACGGGCAAGAAAACTCTTTTAAATCAAAATATGGTTACAAAATATTGGTTACATCATTCATAATCTCTGGGTAACATAATTTTTTAACTATCACAGAAGCTTTTAATGAATTTCTATTTGTATTTTAAACTTAGTTACAAACCTACACCACAAACATGCATTTAACAAAATTAGAATATTCAAACAAATATGACATATTTTAATTCAAAGGGACACGTTCAGAGTTATATTACAGTTATAATTTCCGGCACTCGAATAGTTTCCAACTTGTTCTATTAGTAATGTTGTAATTGGTAAAGTTTGAACATATGGACTCTTTTTGGGTAGAAATAGAACGCTTTGTAGGATTATATCCTGTCCTAACTTTTTGATATTGATGTATGGCGATATAGAAAGTTAGAAGAGTTTTAGATTGGGTACCTTATACAACTGTTTGAATGATGTCTATTTTCGTTTGTTTGTCTTCATTTAATGTTTCGAGTGCTACTAACGTTGCATGATTATTTTTTTACTGTGTTTTCTGTAGACAAAGTAAATATAAACAACCAGACTTATCAGTGCATGTGTCGAAATTGAAAACTAAATTGGCGTTCCTATACATTTTGTATGAAATCTGAAACGGGCGACGCAACGCCCGCGCCATACCTATCATATCTGCGGAGATTCGCTAAACTGTAGTTGACAATCTAGCTTTGCGTCTTTACAAAGTCAAATAAAATTAAAAGTACCAAGTATTAGTAGTAAGTAGTTAGTAGTAGTAGTAGTATTTATGTGGGACCTATTTACAAATAAAAAGTAAAAAAAAACAGTGGCACTCCGGGAGTGACGACAGAAGTGAAAACTTGAAAAAAAATCGGCACCGCGGTAATCAATGCGTTGATGTCTTTTACTACACGCACCACGGTAATCAATGCGTTGATGTCTTTTTGATGGTTAAAAACTGGTGTCGTCACAGTGTCGCGAAATCAATGGTTTAGTCCCATCTCAAAAATACCCAACGCGCATAAAGAAGTTTTCACTTAAAAAAACTAAGGCCTGAATTCCTCTTACGCTGATGTCGGTCGCGTACGCAACGTATGTACGTACGTGCCGCTGACGTCAGCATCGCAGTATGATGCTATATAGAAAACAATGTATATACGCACGCGCGACCGACATGGGATGGGCGAGAATTGAAATTTATATGGCAAAATTTCTATCCACGCCCTGCCCATCTTTGGTGTAAAAGGTCTAGATGCGCGAGGATGTGCGAGGCGAGAATTGAAATATTTGTGAATACAATATTGAACTTTATTGCTGTACGATTAGAGCATTTACTTTGTAAAACGAATATACAAATATCGCACCGGCCATCGAGGACCCGCACGGTCTCTCCTCTCGCGATGTCTCACGCTGGCACGCGCCGGCTTGCTCCGACCATCGCGAGACATCTCTGCATACTATATTCTCGGCTGGCCGGTGCGCCCGATCGGCTGGCCGAGCGGTGCGTGACAGCGCGAGCCGGCGCGAGACATCGCGAGCCGGACATCTTTCGGTGTAAAAGGGTAAGCGTGATTTCAATTCTCGCCCATCACATCCACGCATCGCCTCGCTGGTATAAAACCACCTTGAGATTAATTCAAGCCTTACTATTACAGCTTACTTTGTCAAATAACCGTCAAAGCTTGGATAACAAAAGTGTATTCCTTACAGAAGTTTCGCAAATAATTACAGGACCTCTTTTATGCTCCCTCTTTACGTCGCTTTAGCAAAAGGACTGCAACGGTTTTGTAAACTGAGTGCACTTCTAACTTGTTTGATTCGTACATTCGCGTATTTTGTACATTTTGTAGAAAAACAAGATGAATTTAATTTAATTTTTCGTGCTTTGGTAGAAAACGAAGTCACTGGACTGAACCATTCATAAAATATCGTGAATGTTTGTATGTAATGGATGTTGTTAATTGAAATCATTTACACAAAAGAAAGTTTCTTTGCATACCTGCCTGTTCCCAACTATTTTGGGGTCGGCTTTCATTCTAACCGAATGCAGCTGAATACCAGTATTTCACATAGAGCGATTGCCTATCTGACCTGCACAACCCAGTTACTGGGTAGCACGATACCCCTTGGTAAGACTAGTTGTCAGACTTTTATATAGGCTTCCGTAACGACAATAAAAATTCTACGAATGACAACTGGGACCAACGGCTTAACGTGTTTTCTGAGTTATGTGGGTCCAGATATGTATTAGATGGTCACCCATCCACGAAACCAATCGCGGCAAGCGTAGCTTAACCTTCGATCTGTAGAGTGTAGGTACATAAAGCGATATAATATTTAATCTTTACTTACCTGCCTGTTAAAAACAACGTATAGCAAAGACACGTCCCTTTTACAGATTATGTAATAAAATAAATGTTCGTACCAGCTCAGGGAGCCATGATAGGGTCGCATTAGCATTCTGATTACACATATAATCTACAACCCTTATATATTTAGTGTACACCTTGATAACGATGACTTAAGGGACCACCCTTAAGTCATCGTTATAAGGACTTATCAACCACTTAACATTAAGAATACCAATTCTTAATGTTAAGTGGTTGATAAGTCCTTTTGTAAATGACGTTGTTTTATTTAAGGTAGATTGTGTTTGTAAACTTGTTCAAGGTTTTCAGGGAATTTGTGGTATTTAGTTCACTAATACCTTTTAGTTTTTCTAGACTTATGAGAAGGTTAGGCATAGTGCATATCGAAGAACGAATATATTATTTAGGTACGAAGTTTTTCTTCACATTTAATTGGATTTATATCACTTATACCCTAAACCACCCTAATTTATACCTTAAACCGTCTAATATATATTATATATATTAGACGAAATATATAATATATATTAACTGAAATAAAAATTGTATCTTCTTCAGCTAAAACCCATTGCTGGGAAAAATCCTTTCCCAATCAATCTGGTATTTAACCAAAACCTGTCAAACCCCAAATCAGAAATGATGACAATTTTTTTTTTTTATTCCTTACGTGGATTATTAAAAACGATTGGACACGTATTTTTTATTTTTTTACGTAGTCAAAAGATTACGGCGATACATTGAGTTAGAATGTGCCATGACGTCACGAGTATGTAGATTTTATACTCGTGACGTAGCAACCCCCAATCCCCAACTTTAATGCGTTTTACCCAAGTAATTTTTTTATTATTATGAGAATGCAAGAAATACGTGTCTAATATTTTTTATTATATGACTGACGAACTAAATAGATTTTTTTTTTTTACCCAGGCATCATCCCTATGTCAACTTACAGCAACAAAGACACAAAATATAGTATTAAAACTGAGAAGATTAAAATGGAGATGGGCCGACCACACTGTCAGAAGAGAAATGGAACAAAAATTTAACACTAAAAGGTACCCTGGAAAAGATGGGAGGATGACTTGTTGAGGACGGTTGAAAAGACATGGACTGGCAAGGCAAGGAACAGAGAAAATTGGAAGGGGTTAGAGGAGGACTTTGCCAAAGGGCACACAGATACTCAGAAGTGACAATAAACCTGTTTCTAATTATAACTCTGAAATAAGGCTATAAAGAAATGAGTACAGTATCAACTAAAATTTTAATAAAACTTCGACCAGCTAGACCTTGAAATGAATGACGATTAAAATTAATTGACAAGTATAAAAAAACTGAATAGTACTACTGATAGAAATATATTTCCAAGGAAAAGTACAAAACATTGCTTGAAAGAACTGGAATTGGATTAGCCACTGGTATTACTGCTGTATTTACAGAGACTATAGGGTTTGGGAAGTTTCGACATTCACGAAGTCTCGAGACACGAGACAACCCTCGACTAAAGTCCCGGGACATCCCGGGATTTCACGAGTTCTCAGAATAAAATTAGAATCGAATTCATTTTGGGCCAGATCAATAAAAGAAGCAATTAGTTTGTGATTTTTGTAATAATGCCACCGGACATGGAGAACATTCTCTCGTTTTTAACAGATATCGGTTTTACTGTGTTTATGGCTTTGAAAAGTAGTTCTAAACTTTCAGTACGTTTTCCAGTTGCTTCAAACAACTGGAGCTCCTTATAAAATGATGCTCATGATTTTTTTGGAAGAATTTCGGTTACTTTTTCTTCGTTTTTTTTATTGCGTATCCATTTGACTTTGAAACGACTTGCTGAGTTCGTTGTGTACTGTAGAGCTACTGATACCAGTACCCTAATTGCGTAATACAACACAATCAGTTTCGATTTGAAACAGGTTGCTAATCCATTGCTTCATAAGTTGGAAAAAAGATCTGCTCAACAACGTAAATGACGCAATAAATGTTGTTGAGCTGTCAAAATAGACATTTTCAAAAAGTCTACAATACAGTTCTTCCCAAAAACCATGAAAAACGTGCAGTTTTACTTAAATTCAAAATAAAAAAAATCCATACTTTGGGCCATTAGCTTTGATAGCGCGTCTCAAGTCTCGACTCGAAAATCTCGGGACCTGAGACAACAAAATTTACAAAATATCCCGGGACTTCGAGCCACGTGACGTCACGGGACGTCACGGAAACCAAGCCCTAATAGAAACCATTAATTTGTAGGTACTTTCACGACTTTTCATACGTGTAATCTGCTCTGGAAGAGCGGACTCTGATGTGGTCGGTTCTATGTCTGATTTGGGACGAAAAAAAAAAAATTGTATGCTTAAAACCGTACAGTTTGGGATACAATGCGTAAATTCAATATTTGAAAAGTTTCTTAGCAATTAGAGTTATGAACAACAATAAAAACCTTTCAAATCAATAAAATAAACATGTACTGTAAAATGAGTAGGGTCTAAAAACTAAGACAACTTTAGGTTTTGAAATAAAACGTAACTATCTTTTTAAATCCTCTTTGACTACAATTATATTAATAAAAAAGTTACGTACACTCTTAGAGCACCTTTTAAATTCTCACATTTAATATTACATTTTAAAATCTAAATCACCTTAGCACTAATCCTAATCCAGCTACATTCAAGCCTATATTAAAAAGCTCTTTACTAAATCTTTGGGCAAACGATCCCAAAATTTCAAAATGCCTTACCTACCCACTTTTAACATAATTCATACCAATAGATCACAAAAATCCAGTGTAACAAGCACTTTCTTTAATGAAGTGCTCTCCAGAGAATAACTTTACTTCGGAGAGAAGATTTGGATTTTCAGAATTGTAGTGCAAAGATAGTGTTGGAAAAATTATAAGAAAAATGGGTAGATTGTTCGGTTCTGAGAGTTTTTTTTTAATGTATTTTTTTGTTTTTATGTATTTACAATTTCGTTATTAGGTAAGTTCGTTGTTGTACTTTTTTATTAGCCTTTATTGTCCCACTAAAGGCTTTGCTACTCTCTTTTCACCTCTCTCCGTCCAAAGCTGCCAAGGACCAATCTTTATTGGAGGAGTCCAGCTTATCCCGCCATCTCCGTCTGTGTCTGCCGCGAAACTTACATTTAGCTTACTTTTTTGCCGAAATTGTTTGCTTATTCTTGACATAAATTAAGGTAATTGGTGCTACTTACTAATAAATGGAATGATACCCTATTGGAAAGTTTATTGTTTTACTTTTAGTATTTGTCAAATTCATACCACTTTTTGTCTACAAAACTTATAAAAATATTTAGTGTATTCTAACATCAAATTTTACTTGACACGTAGTTATAATTAGTTGGATTTTCAAAGTAAGACTTCATCTTTTTAATGTGTGTTTGGTCTAGATTAATCCTAAAAGCTGGGTCTTAGCAAATACTCATTTGCATTAAAAATATTAATGCTTAAAAAATGGTAGCTCTATTTAAAGCACATAGCTTTATATTTTACATTAGTTTAAATAAATAATTCAAGGTAGTTACTATGATAAATGATTTTATTTCTGTAAGTAGGTTTGTACAAATACTTTTACACGTCAATCATATTTTAAAAAAATAGATGAGGTCGGCGTTTCCTATCTAACTACTCTGAGAAGAATGACCGAAACAAACTCAGAGGTCACAGTCTCTTTTAAAGCCCAGACATAATCTCGGTCAGATCATATGAAGACCATGTAGATTGGTGTCTGAAGTGGTCTTTTGAGGAAAGCACCACACAGATTGAGAGGGCCTGTTCAGTCAGTGCACGCATTTGTCAGTTATCGTGCAGCTCAACTCAGAATTTAAGGAGCTCAATGATTCGACAAACAATACTAAAGAAAGGACATAACATAAATTACTCAAACTGCCAGATCATGATTAGAACTGAGAAAAAATTAAAAACAAAACAAAAAGGAATGACCCACATAGTCTTCATAATATGCATTGCTTTCGTGCTTTACCTATAGAAGAGGGTTTAAATTTTGTGTAATTTTGACTTTAATTAATTGCCAATGGCCATTTTATGTTAAAGTAAAACAAATACTTAAATAACTTTCATAATAAAACTGAACCTTCCAATTAAAATGTATCAAGACCCATCAAATCCCTTCCTTTTTCTCTCTTCCATAAAAATTCTTATCAATAATTTCAGGCCTTTTTTGACCCAAAATCTTTTCATGTTGTCAAGAAAGAGTAATTAATATAATCTCCATCTTTTATCTTAGGGCACAGATGTTGCTGTGAATGGGCCTCGTTTTAGTAATTAGAAGAGCGTGAATGAGATTTTGTTATGAATGGACCCCGAGATATCGTATTTTGTTTTGGTAATGGTAAATTAGATATATTTTATATGGAAGCAAAGTTGTTTTAAATAAAATTATCTGCCTTGTCATGCTTTGATACAAGTTTTTTTCTGTAGGTATTAATCTATTTATATGTTTTTGTTTTGATCAGCTTTAGAACTGTCTATTTGTTTGATATTTGCTATTGCAGCAGTGTGGGTTCAATTTCCTGGTTTATTAAAGTGAAGTGCTGGTAGGTTTAAGTTACCAGGGAAGTATAATGACAGAGTGTTATCTGAGATCTTTCCTCGTACCTTTCTGTAACGGGAAATACCCACTGACACCATAGATAGGTACTTATTTTTTCTCTAATCACTTTTGCTACGTACTGTTTTGAACAGTGCAGATGCCAGCTTAATATAGGAATAATTTCAACTTTATCTTTTGTAGTAAAACTTTGAAAATTACCTCGAAATAAGCCTGTGTCCAATTTTTTTTTTGTGTGTCCGTCTTGTTGATTAATAAAAAATATAGAACACATATTTTTTTACCAAATCAAAAGGTTACGGCGATCCCCAACTTTAATGCGTGTTTTCTAAGTTATTTTTGATTAATATGATAAAGCAAAAAATACGTGTCTAATATTTTTTTATTATGTGAAAGACGGACTAAATAGATTTTTTTTTTTACCTAGGCAACTACCGTATTATGATCAACGCGGAACCATTTTCTACGGAGAGATTTCCGCTTACTAAACCCATCAAATAGAAAAAAATATGTCCCAGCAATTGAATTCGATTCACTGAACCGCAAACGAATATAAACAACACACTATTTCTTTCTCTCAAATCTGCATATAAATGAATGCTCGAATCTGTATGCGATAAATTGTGACAATAGTCACAAATTAACAATAACGTGCCTACAGTATCTTTCCCTTGGTTATTTACGAATCGCACGTGATAGAAATTGTTAACAATTTATTACTATTCGTTTGTATGGAATGGGATTTAGATGCTAATGTGAATAGTGGACGTGATCATCATTAATTTTATGGGGATGTTTTTTTTTATTCGCATGTAATCGGGGGCGAGCCTATGGCCACGAACCAGGCAAAAATCCAAACACTGGGCTTTTGAGGAATTATCAACTGAAAAACCCAAAAACCTTGGGATCGTCCAAAGATCCCACGTCAGACGACAATAGGGATGTAGACAAAAAGGTTTTTTTGTCCGTCTAGTAGATTATTAAAAAAATGCACACGTATTTTTCTTCTTTTACGTTATCAATAGATTACGGGAATACATTGAATTAAAATGTGCCATGACGTCATGAGTATGTAGATTTTATAGTTACTTGTGAAATACAATAGACGTGGATATATTTAGTAACCTGTTCCACTTAGCTATTTCTGAAGAGCCATAAAAAACTCCTGAAAGAAAACGACACGTGTTTCACCTCTCAACGAGGCATCCTCAGGATGACGATTGACTTGTCACGAACTCGAACACGGCATGTTTCTATTATCCACGTCTATTGTATTTTATAATGGATTTCCGCAAGGTCACGCCTGAATCAATTAACTATCTTAAACTTGCTTGTGACGTAACGACCCCCACTCCCCAACTTTAGTGCGTTTTTTCTGAGTAATTTTTTATTAATATGATTAAGCAAAAAATACGTGTCTAATATTTTTTTATGATCTGACTGACGGAATAAATAGAATTTCTTTTTTGACCAATGCATCATTCCTATTCTCAAACAATTGAAAAAATATTCATCTCGAATTCCACACTCATTGAATACGCGTCTATTGACGTCGTGTCGCCAGTGCATGCCTGCAACTGCAACACTTATTTCATTCAGCAAAACTTAACTCGAAACTTTTTTAACAAAATAAAGAGACAACATTTAACTGGGCAACTGCAGCATCCGCACTAACGTTATAATGCTGCAACAATAAAAAGAACTCACGCATTTGCAACTCAATTTTGAAGTTAAATAAAAATGGAGAGATCCAGTTTCAACCGGTTCAAACTGGAACATTTGCGTAGTAAAAACACATGTTAACGAAAAACTGTTCGTAGATAATGCAGTATGTAGCAACAGGTCGCCGGTTAGACAGGAATATAACACTGTTTCATTTAAATTAGCCTATTCGTTGCAAATGAGTATATTGCACTATGCACGTGTCTGAAGAATTCCGGAGAGTCGGTTTTAAAATAAGGTATACCTGCTCCGACTACTTTTGTACTTAATCTATACTTACTTAATATATAAAGCTGAAGAGTTTGTTTGTTTGTTTGCTTGAACGCGCTAATCTCAAGAACTACAGGTCTGATTTGAAAAATTATTTCAGTTTAAGATAGCCCATTTATCGAGGAAGGCTATAGGCTATATATATATCATCACGCTAAGACCAATGAAGAATGTTTCAAAATCGGGTGGTTTTTTTTCCTTTTGAGAGCATCCGCTGCGTGAGCTGCGTAAACGGTTAAAGTTTCGCAAAAATCATGTATTACAGAATTGTTCCCCTTTTAAAGTTCTAAAAAAAAGTCCGCGACAGCATATGGTGCCGATTCTCTTGTACACCGAACTAAACTAACTAAACTATCACTAAAATTCCTTACTTTGGACTAAGAGAATGTAAAAGCTATTCTGCAAAATAAATTCTCTAAATTTAAAAATAATTTTGACACATCTGAATCGAATTTGACAATCGCAACTTTACACGTGATACCTAACCACGTGAATCTTTTTAGAGCCGGAGGCGCGCAGGGGGGGCAGCCTCGACGTGTTTTATATGGATTTTTTTACTTTTTGTATGAAAAATAAGAAAAAATATTACCTACATGTAGAGTGTTAGGGGTTTAAGGGTTTCATAAAGGGGGTCGAAATTTTCATTATTTTTGCGATTGGACACACCGTTTTCGAGATATAAGCAAAAGAAAAAAAAATATTCAGTACTGTTTTTGCATCTGAAGTCGGTTGGTGTGAATTTAAAGTTCATGACAACCAATTTTATTCTACACGTTTTTAGTCGCGATTAAAAATAGTCAGATTTAGTTAGAAAATCTAAATTTTAGGTGAAAAACGTCAAATTCAGAATAGCAAAATTGCCATTTTCACTAAACTAATATCTCAGTACCATCTTAGTGCTGCCAAACTAAAATATAGATAAGTTGTGTCATTTTAGTTTATTTCAGAATGGGAAATCGTCGTTTGACAGGATTAAACTAAATTTTGGTGATTTTTAGTCTAGTTTAGAGGCATTTGTGACAAGAGAATCGACACCATTGTCTCTCATTTAAGGTTGGCTTACTATAACCTTTTTATGCACAGTGAAGTTTTCTTAGAAATTGTTTTGTTAGAGTCACGTCGTTAATACGGTAGTTGCCTAGGTAAAAAAAAAAAAAACTAGTCCGTCTACCAGATAATAAAAAAAATATTAGACACGTATTTTTTGCTTTATCATATTAATCAAAATTAAATATTAGAAAACACGCATTAAAGTTTAGGAGTGGGGGCTCGATACGTCACAAAGCAGTATTAAATCTAGCAAGGCATGACGTCATGCCATATTTTAACTCAATGTATCGCCGTAATCTTTTGATTACGTCAAAAAAGAAAAAAATACATGTTTAATATTTTTTAATAATCTACAAGGCGGAGAACAAACAAATTTTTGGACACAGGCCTATTGCGTAACACACGATCAATCATAATGTGTTTCATTTTGTCAGTTCAACAACATTTATTGCGTTATTTACGTTGCTGAGCAGACATCCTTCGATCCTTCAATTAGCAAGATCCTTCAAAATGATTCAGATTGTGGTTGATCGTGTGTTACGCAATTAGGGTGCTGGCAAACTTCTTTTTTAGTCCTGTCAAAGTCAAAAGTCAAATCATTTATTTCAAATAGGCATGTATGGCACTTTTGAACGTCAAAACTTACAAAATAATGGAATTGATTCTAGTCGCCCCTTCCAAAAGATAGTTTTCGTATGGAGAAGAATGGGCAAGAAACTCCACCGTTACTCTTTTAAAATGTTTTAAAATAGTTTGTATAGGTACCTACATTAGTTAAATAATTATATGTGAAGACGATACACCTAAATTAAAATTACTATATCACAAAAGGTAAAAAAAAAAGAAGCAATGACAGATAATTTAATTATGTGAGAGATATATGGTGCTCACATATTATTTACAAACATTGTAAAAGTAGACGATTTCCCTAAAATTTTATAATTAATAAGGCAGTGTGTGAGGAAGTACCTAATCAGAGTTATTAACAATAACCATTTTTATCTTTCAGAATTTGATAAAAATGTAATTGTTATTTCCGAAGATTTTTTGGCCGGTACAGTATTAATCCTTATCCAAAAAAATTTGTTATTTAAATTGGGCGTTTAATTTAGATTAAAATATGCCTCTAAATCATATCATTTAAGTGAATAGTTTAAAAGATATCACATTAAAATTAATGCCATTTAACAAAAAATAATAAATTTTACAATTAAATTAGCAACCAATTTGATTTAGTTTTGATTCTAAATGGTCCTATGGAGCAGGACCAGCATGTTTCCAAGCACTCCTATCTTGGATATAATCCTCTAATTGCTTGTTTACAAAGTGTACTTTAAGAGTTTAATTTTTTTTCTTTTAATTGCAATATGTCACAAGGTATTTTGTTGTACCCCATAAAAGATACTACCTACTTTAAATAATAATCTTAAAAATGGTTGATATAGTTTCATTTTTATTTCTAGTTTTAAAATTATGTCTATCACGGTCAGGTTACAAAGCAGAAAACAAAGTGAAAAAGAATGTTATTTTCGGTCTAAACAAACCTTTTAGAGTAACCCCAATCTGTTGAAAGTTTTTCTGTCTGTGCATACCATCCTTTTAGCTACCAAATTCCGTTTGGAATTAAAAAATTGTTTCCTTCAAGTGAACACAAAAAATTTGGATGTAAAAGACTTTTCATATAGCCGAGAGCAATAAACCGGTTTAGAATATTCTGGAAACGATCGACATAGAAATAGGTATTTCGTAAACTGATCCAGTGACTACCACTTATTCGAAATTGAGCTAGATATTTTTATACGGGAAGTTTTTTCTGCTTTTAGTCTATACTAGCTTTTTTCCTCAGGTTCGCTCGCGTACGGTAACGTACCAACTACCGGGATAAAAAGTATCCTATGTCCTAACCCAGGTCATAGTCTATCCGTATGCTAAATTCATCCAAATCTGTTCAGCCGTTAAACCGTGATAAGGTTACAAACAAACACACAGACTGACAGAGTTACGTTTGCATTTATAATATAAGGATTTTGCGTTGTCCGTTGGAAAAAAAATAGGGAGTCATATTTTAAAGGCACATTGTCAGTTCAAACTCGAGACTAATTAGTATAGTAAAATATCCCGACATAATAAGTAGGTACCCGACACATAACCCCAAGACATAATTATGAAAAATATTAAGTTCTATAGAACATAATAATTCATAATTTATGTCTAGTAGTTGACACAATTTCGACTGAAATTACGAAAATAATTAATTTTGATGAACGAGCATTGTTACTCAGCGGGCATACAGCGATAATGCACTGTTATAATATTATGATAATAATTTCATTATTAATATTATGATAATGCACTAAAAATAATAATGCACTGAGAGTGCTGCTGCGGCTGCCGTGGCGTTGTAGTGCATCAGGGATGTTTACGGATAATAACATTGATGGTTTTGCGGCCAGTTTTAGAAAAAGATGTGCATCCCTGATGTCACGTGTTCGCGGCAGCACCAACAGTATTCTCAGTGTGTTCTCAGATCGGTGGGATTCCCCGATGTTGCGGAGGTAGATGCAGCTCCACGTTGAATTTTAATCTTATTTTAAGTACAATCTGTGTTTGTACCTACTAACACTAGATGTTAAGTAAATTGTTACTAACCCTATGGACTCTGTCTGAAATTAAAAAAAATATATACTATTGTGCTTTTGAGACTAGTATGCCAAAAATAACTAAAATTAATCCTATTGTCCTCCCCAATATCGTCGGCCATAATATATTTTCGCATATTATATCCATCGCCATATGTGTAGGCTTCAACGGTCTATTGTGGGTATGTGGCATCTCGGAGGAATGCCCTGAATTTGAATCCACTCCAGCCGCATTACTGTGGTTCCCACATTTGGGTGAAGGAGCTCATAGGATATAGGAACCTAATAATATTTTAGTCATAATCCTTATTTTATTAACCGACTTCCAAAAAGGAGGAGGTTATTTGTTCGTATCGATTGATTGTTTTTTTTTTTTAAGAATGTCCGCCGATTTCTCCGTCATTTGTGGACAGATTTTGAAAATATTTTTTTTGTTTGAAAGGTCTCTCAAATTGGTCGCATATAAATTTTATTAACTTTGCTTGGGTAGTTTTTGAGTTAGCTACAAAAAACGTATTTTTTTCCCACTTAGTATGTAGATGATAATATGATAATTTCCTGTCACTGGTAACAGGTAGTGGTATTCGAATGTGTCTGGGGTAGGTACCACAACTAAAAAGTGAAAAATAAAAACTTTTTACAAAAAAAAACAATAGACTTCCAAGTCGGTTGTTTTTTTTTTTTGTAAAAAGTTTTTTAACACACATTATTATAGGTGTTATAAAAAGAACATGGTAATAGTAATGTAAAAGTTTTGACGCATGGCATTTGAAACATGAATTAAAGGAAAAAGTAAATTCTTATAATAATATTTGAAATGCGATCAAATGTTTTTATAACAAGCATACAGGCAGCTGGGTAATGCACAAAAATAATTTAACCAATCTAAATGTTATTTGATATTTTTAACCGATTTAATCTTGGCACAATAACGTTAAGATAAAACTATTTAGGGCATATTGCCAGGCTTTTTATATACCTGCAATCTGTGGACCAGATACTCGCAAAAAACGTTTAATGCCCTGCGTGTGCAATACAACAATGCTTTTAGGATACTGCTGTCGCTGCCACGTTTTTGTAGCGCTTCAGGGATGGTCGCAGCAGCGCGTGCAGATGACTTCTTTACGATCATGCGTAAAAGATTCGTGTCACTACTGCGTCGGATGCGAGGCAGCGACAGCAGTCTCCTGAGCATTGTTGCTAGTAAGACTGAAGGACACCTCATGGGGCACCTGTGCGCAGTAGGTACATGTATTGTTGCCAGGGGTCTCCAGAAGATGGCTTAATAGAAATAGTGTTCTGTAAGTTGTGTAGTATTAATTTTATTGTTTCTAGTTTTACAAGTTTTTTTTTTTTGGGTGGGAAATTATAAAATAACTTCTCCCGCTCTGGGTGGAGCGGAAGGGCGTGTCAGACTCTTACTGACTAAAACCCACCCGTGTTCCTTCAGTTGCCATGTTGCCAGAGGGCCACAATTTCCCTTTCGGCCCTTATTCGCAACCCCGGCAGGCATTGGCCCTAGCGGACCCCGTCAATTCTGCTGACATCTCTTTGAGGCGCGCGTGGAACACAACGCGCAGTCAACCCGGGCTTGGTCCATATCGGACGGCGAGCTACCCATAGCTCACCGTCCGCAAGCCCGCGCCTATGGTGGCCGGAAATCTGCCTGTGATTCCCGACGCCCAGGGCGTCTCCTTCTGCGGCGGTAAGGGGCGCGAGGGCGCGAAATTTGCCTCTCCCTCACGCGTTCCGCCTCCTCCTTCACGAGCATTACTGCTTCGCAGAAGGAGGTGACGGTTTCCCATTTCCTCTCGCTCCGTACCATGGCCCGAACCTTCATTTACGGACCTGACGTTATGTTTTCGGTATAATTTGTGCAGTACCGCTTAATTCTTTGAAATATAGGCGCTCGGTAAGCTTTCGGTACCGAGTATACCGAGCATGCTGTAAAACCCGTGACGTAAGCGGGTACCGCACTGGATGTTTCTACCGAGACGTGGTAAACCGAAATGCTCCCGCCCCACTCCCGCGTATACCGAGCCAATCAGGAAACGCTCATTGAAATATAGGCGCTAGGTAAGCGTTCGGTACCGGGTATACCGAGCATGCTGATCCCGCACCGCTGACGCACCGAACAGTGAAGAAAGAGCCTTAGGTTTATATCAGTTATAATGTCGACACTAGTGTGGTCTGACCACAGCACTATTTACAAACAAAAGTAGGTACTTATAGGTATTTACACATTTCAGCTCAAATCTTTATTCCAGTGTGTGGTACCTACAGTTAAATAATTATCACGTTTTCAATCGAAACTATTACTTAGAGTAAAGATAAATAAACGAATTCAAAGGTTAGCAAATACTTGTAGATAAGTCAACTGAAGTGGAATTACTGCAAGTTGTGCTAACTGTACTGTTACTGTTAAATGTTTGAGTTAGCATCCACTTTAAGATAGATGGAGCCAGCACCTTTTGGTGTTGGTAAAGCAAAGATTTAACTATATTGCATAACTTTTTGGTTCAATTTAGTGCACCTAAGTAAAGTTAGCTTTAAGCACTTGAATTTGTTTTCATATGCTAAGTTGAAGAGCTTCTAAGTTATATAGTTAAGTAATGAAATATTTATTTGAACCCGAATCCGAAAATTTAATTAAGATACGTACGTAGGTACCCTATGTTTTGAGAGGATTTGGCTTAATAGTCATACATTTCACCGATCTATTATTTAAATGTAAATTGGGCTGACTACACGATAATAATATTATTATAGGAAATGTCAGCTGGAATTGAAGCCGAAATAATAATAATGAATTTATTTCAATTACCATTCGGTTGATCGAATCAGAAATGAAAAGATCTGTAGGAAAACCAAGATAACCGACATAGCCCGAAGAATTGCCAAACTTAAGTGGCAGTGGCAGAACGGTTGGCCGATGGAGCCGAAAGGTTCTGGAATGGCGACCGCGTACCGGAAGACGTAGCGTTGTAAGGCCCCCCCACAAGGTGGACCGATGACCTGGTGAAGGCCGCAAGAATCCGCTGGATGCGAGAAGCACAGAATCGGTCGAAGTAGCGGTGCTTGGGGGAGGCCTATGTCTAGCAGTGGACGTCTTTCGGCTGAAATGGTGATTCAAATTCAAAAGTCATTTATTCAAACTAGGCTGAGAATCAACACTTTTCGAACGTCAAAAGTCCCCCAAAACGCCAACCCTTCACCACTTCCTAGTGCTTTAGCTGGCTGATGATGATGATGAACGTTCGATTCTAATTAGAATTGGCTTGCAATAAAATCCTTTGCACCAATCTCGCTGTTGTTCTTTGTGTGTAACAATTCCTTTCTTTTCAGTAAAAAAGACCATAAGTAACTTTAGTAGGTTTAGCTATGAGTAAAGAAGCAACAAAAGCTATACAATTAAGAAGTCGGATTGGAGAGTGTGAGTTCGAAAGTGGAAGATGTGAATCTCGTAAAAAGAAACGGTTTAACAATTGCATTGCTAAAATGTCATCATTTGCACTAAACCAGATTGAGCATTTAATTTCTTGCCCGTTCTCCTCCATAGGAACTTCCTACGCTTAGGTTTTTTTCAAAAGTGCCTGTAAATTGTTTAATTTAAACAAATGCTTTGAGTTTGACTTAAAACCAAGAATAAAAAGAAACACAAAATTCATCTGCTTCCCAAAAATCAAATAAGAAATTCAAATTTATTTACCGCCATCTGTGTCCCAAACTTCCAAGTTTACTTCACATGTTGAATAAGAGATGGCGTTACAAATTCATAAGCTCCTCTCATGTTTTATTCAAAAATAAATAAGTAGATAAAGTTTATTTAAACTCATCCGGCGTTTAAACGACGGAGACGGCAGTTAAGTATGCGAAACTGAGACAAAACTATTCGTTTATCAGCTCACAACTTGGTTGGGCTGGATTTTTATGGTCTGAGTTATGAGCTTATGGGAAGTTTTGCATTTTTGAGAGGACGGATTTCTAGTGTTTTGACTTTTTCATCTTAAATAAGTATTTGAGGTAGTTTGGCCCGAATGAACAAGTCAATCTCAACTTGGAATAGGTATGTAAGCATAGCATTTTCAAATTAAGCGTTCTAAAATACCATAATGCAAAATACATCAATACCCGACAGCGGGTCAGACAAAATGAAAAGATAACAAGAGACTGTGACGTGCTAAGACCTGTGGGAGAAGGTCAGGCAAAATTTTAAAAAAAGCCAGAAAATAATAACAAAAGACTAACGCAGAACCATCTTTTTTAATTCTCGAGAAATATGAAATCGACGCTGTGTTTTAACCAGTACCTACTTAAAAAAAGTTTTCTAACTTACCAACTATTTATTTTAAAATTATAAATAGAATATACTTGAGACTCTCACAATAAGCCCTTTCATTTGATATGTCGCACGGTAAACTTTTTCAATCTTCTTATTTGTCTCTCAAAAGTTACCATATTCAAAATTAATTTATGGACGTAACATGTCCGAGTTTGGGTTATAGAAATTGATATGCGTACCAAATTTTAACTTAATCGGTCAGTTAGATTCGGAGAATATTGGCCGTGACAAACGGCCAGACAGACGTACACACTAGCGATCCTATATGGGTTCCGTTTTTTCATTCGGACATACGGAACCCTAAAAATTTAATATTGGCAGTATCGTTATCTTGGTTATTGGTTATCACAGTGTATTATTGGGTATTACTAACATATCTCTGCCCCTCATTAGTTTAATTGTCTGATACCCCTTTTTTTTTTGGGTTGGAAATTATCAAATAACTTCTCCCGCTCTGGGTGGAGCGGGAGGGCGTGTCAGACTCTTACTGACTAAAACCCACCCGTGTTCTTTCGGTTGCCCTGTTGCCGGGGGGCCACGATTTCCCTTTCGGCCCATATTCGCAGCCCCGGCAGGCATTGGCCCTAGCGGACTCCGTCAATTCTGCTGACATCTCTTTGAGGCGCGCGTGGAACACAATGCGCCGTTGACCCGGGCTAAAATAGCTTATGCCTTACGTCATGTCCGCAGCAGTATTTTAAGCAGCAACTTGGTTAGTTTTCCCGCTTGATGGAAGTAGAATGAAGTGCATCAGTGTTTACAAAAGAGGCTTTAAACTTTATTTCATTAAAATATTTGTGATAGCTTGAAGTTTCAGGAGTTTTTCTTTGTGGGAAATCTTGCAGTCTGTTTGGAAGTCTTCGGGAAAAGGTTTTTGAATTTTGAAACTGGCATTTGCATTTTAGTATGAGTATGTAAGTCGGTAGGTCCTTGCTGGTACGAAATAACGAACCCCTCATGGAAGAAATAATTTTATATTAGTGACAAATTACTTTCTAAGTGAACTGTTGGTCTCGTGGTCACAAGTACGACTGCGAGCGTGGGGACTGGGTTTTACAGTTGTAAGTTTATCTTGGATTTTACTGACATTGGTGAAAGAACTAACTTTACATAGGTATGCAAAAAAAAAAAAAAAAGAAAAAAAAAGTATTTATTGGGACTCACACAGGAGATCCCAAATTCAACTTGTCGGAAAACGTCATTGATTTTACAAATTGGAGCGCCAGCGCCGCCTAGCGGTGTTCGACAGTGTCTACAACATAACGCTCGGACCAGCCGGACCAGAGCTGAGCACAGTTCATTGGTGGCGGTCAAGCAGTGAACACATTTAGAAACTGTCGCGCGTTCCGTATAGTTGTGTCGTGTACCTACAGTGTGTGAATTGCTAGTGCGATTAATTTGATCGTGAATTATAATTTGATCTGAACTGCAAATGGTTTTTCTATTGCGCAATAACCAACACTACCCACAGTACGCCCACAGTAGTTAAAATATGGCTGATAATAACGGAAGAGACACTTACCTCCTCCGTCAAACTTATCATAAAAAAACATAAATAAAAAACAAATTAAAATGAAAATAAAAGCAGAAAATCCTGTACAAGGCCAAAAGACGCCTATCTCAGCATAATGCTACGACATTTAAAAATAAGTGTTGCAGCGCAGCGCTAGTATTCTGATAGGGCTCGAAAGCTCAAACTCATGTACATTTGAAGACGTTAGCAAGTCTAACTACAATCCTATCGAAGGATCGAAGTTTTCAACGACAATAATAAATTCTGAACCATAGACACGACGAACAACCACTTTTTTGCTGTTCCAATGACAAAAGTAAAATAGTAAGTACAAACTTGCGATTACTTAATAAATAAGTTTTAGAAGAGTAGCACTTAGTTAATTATATCTCCCTCTGCAACTCGAGAAACGCCTGAGACAATAATTAACTTTGAAAACTAAAACTCACGGACAAATAAACTTTTGTAAAAACTATCTGTATTTCTGTAGGTAGGTAGGTAAGTACGAGTATAAGTATTGACGTTTTTGTGTTATCTGGAACTTTAGAATCCGTTTGGAGACTTTAAGCCCACGTACGTAATAAAATCGCGGCGATTTTTTTTCCGTGCACTTGTTTTTCAACGCTTTGCTTTGCGCCGAGAGTTGGAAATCCAATAGTGTGTTTTTTCAACGCGGGACGAGAGTGCGTCGCAGCACGTCGGATTCTCAACGGCTTAACACCGAGAGTTGAAAATCCAGTGCGCGATAAAATCCCGCCGCGATTTTATTACGTCCGTACATACGTCGGCTTACTGGCGTAAGCAGTATAGATACCTACTTATATGTATGTGTTATTCAAGGCACACACATAACAACAATATCTATCCTGCATACCAAGTGTTATGCAAATCCGTTCAGCTATTTTGATGTAATTCCTGCAGCATCTGCATCCCTTGACTGCAATTAACAGAAAAATGCGATTACTAGTAATAAACTAAGAGAGAAAGACATTCTTTTGCTTTTCTGAGATCACAGAATGCAGAGATTTACCTACTTTAGCTGCGAGTATAGCAAGTCAACAATAACATTATTATCCAGTCTGACTATTTTCTTAATGTCTCTCGGAAATCTTCGGATTTCTGAATACAAACGAATGCTAATTTCCATGTCCATCAATTATTAGATTTATCGTGTATACTAATTTAAATTTAGAACTAAGTAGGTACTTTATTGTCGTTTTGTTTTGATTTCCGTGTGAACTATATAGAGCTGTAAAACTTTTTCGTGCCTGCGATTTTATCAGCTTTCCTCCCATTTTTTAAATAAATTACATTAAGTTAACTGCCTCGTTGGTCTAGTGGTCGTAAGCGCTACTGCTGAGCATGAGGTCCTGGGTTCGATTCCCGGGTCGGGCAAAGTGTTATTGGGTTTTTCTATCTGGAATTTCTCAGTAGCAGCCCGGAGTCTGGATTTGTGCCCGGTTGATGGCAATAGGCTCGCCCCCTATTACATGGGACTTAAACATAACTGGCGAAATGTGGGTGTACCTGCTACAGGTACACCTCTGCCCAACCCTTCGGGGAAACAAGGCGTGATGTATGTTACATTAAGTTAAATAAGTATTAACAACTACATATTCTTCCAAGTCGACTGAGAGCGTCCGATCTACACCAAGTGCAAAGGGCAACTGATATAAATCCGACGACTGACGAAACACGAAGTTTGCCAAGGAACATTCAGAAAAAATAGATACTGGATACATAATGTTAACTTCACAACAATAATTAGCATAACACGCTTCTATCATAGTTAGGTATATAGGTCATAACTTCTAGCAAAATGTATAACAAGAATTTATCGAAACGTTTCGAAATAACTGAATTATTCATGAATGGTAGTGGTTAATTCTCGTCAGAGTTTGTAACTAGCATGCTCTAGAGATCTATAGTTTGGCATTTTGGTACTTATACTGTAATCTGATTTTCTAGTGACGCCTTCTGCTTGTTTTCTGAGAGTTGGGTTAGTGTACTTGTGTAGAACACAGAACATAACGTCATGACTGTACATCCCTAAGGGTTGGCCAGAGGATTAGTACAACTAGAAATCGCCAGTTATGATCAAGTCCCATCGGAGCCTAGACATAGTAGGGGTTATGCTTTTTCCATCAACTGAGCAGAAATCCAAACAGCTACTGGGAAATTCTAATGATGACACTAAGAAGCTGGAGATCGAGCCCAAGGTCACATGTTCAACAGTCACAGTCTAACCAGATACAGCTGAATACCAGTATTTTACATAGAGCGACTGCCTATCTGACCCCCACAACCCAGTAACTGGGTAATACGATACCCCTTGGTAAGACTGGTAGGTAGTCAGACTTTCAGGCTTCCGACGACCCGTAACGACTGTCAAAGATCCACGAATCACTGTCGGGACCAACGGCTTCACGTGCTTTCCGAGGCACGTAGGGTCTTGGTATGTAAAGATGGTCACCTATCCACGAACCAAACCAGGCAAGCGTAGCTTAACCTGATGGATCGACCCGTGCGGCTGTTATGACTAGTAGAATTATGGAAGTAAAAAAAAGCAGTGACACTCCGATAGTGCCAACAGAAGTGAAAATATGAAAAAAAAAAACTTCCAAAACCTTTAAAGTAAAAATACTTGCGTAGAACATTGATCGGTAACGTAATATAAAACGCGATTGTGCTGCGTTTACAAAAATGAGGTCTCGGTAACGGTGTCGTGAGTTCAATTGTTTTTTCCCATATAAAAATGCCCAACGCGCCTAAAGAAGTTTTCACTTTAAAAAAACATGTTGCGCCGAACAATAAATTGGAATTAGGGAAGGAGAATGATGATGATGATGATCAAGGTCATGTTGAATATTCTCTTTAGTTACGATTCTTTTAAAGTTTTTAAGGAAGTGGTGCATAGATTATTAACCAAATATCATCACTAACTATTATCGAAACGCACGTACTTTCAGCAAACTGTGCAACTGAAGTTTTAGCATTAATTGCTCCCAAATTGCACACATGCATACGAAAGTACTAATTGTAACAGGGGAAATGCGAATTAACTTACGTTGTCGACTTGGAGTTTCTCAGTAAAACGATTTTACTTCTTAAAAATTATATTATGATCAAAAAAATGTTTTCCTCAACTTGTGTAAATGGCTTGTGTTAATGCATTTTTCCTTTTTCAAAGTTCTCGTATTTCTTAAACTTTTAACAGGATTGACATAAAGCTTATTGACGGTAGCTTAAATGTCTATCCAATTCAATTTAGACTTTTTCATCCTCGTTATCGCTAATAGGATGTCATTTTGTCTAAGTCCTCCCCAAGTAACACATCAAAGCAGTATAGCGGCCGACTTACAGCATTTCTGTATCGTTTTCGCATTTTGAGTTAGTTCTATAGTAGCATTACAAACGTGTATAGGACTGCTGTAATGCTTATTTGGGCACAAATTATATGGCTTTAGATCCTAAATAGGTTCACAACAGTTGTTTAATTGCATTACAGGCGCATTATATTAGCATTATTGTGGTCAAATAAGGTATCAATCGCATTAAAGAAGCATTATTACGGTCAATGATGTTGCCAGTCGCATTACAGAAGCATTGTGTCATTGTGTCCATCTTATAATTGTTGTAATTTTGTCTTTTATTGTATTGTTTTTATTGTTTTTTTTTTTTTGTTCCTTTTCTCTTTTAATTTTGCTTATTGCACATTGTTATGAAATTAACCATAAATGGGCGAAGACACTGGCTCCTGTAACACAGGTTGCTACCTAGCTCAGGAGCCAGGGCTTCAAACAAAGTTTGTAAAAGCTGTATTTGTGTCAATAAAAAATATTTTATTTATTATTTTATTTTATTATACTAGCAATATTATTGATAATGAAGATGTTAATTGCATTACAAAAGCATTAGACTAGCATTAAAATGTAGTAAAATAATTATTGGAGCTATTTAAGTGTTCACAGTTAGAACATAAATAAATCCTAGATCATTGCAAAAACATCTCTATTACCACGGTACAAATGTTATAATACAATTAACGTTGTAATTTAACTACTTTTTCTCGCAATATAATATGGACGAAGACTGTCAAAATTTGTTTGCATCAAAACAAAATTTATAATATTGGCCAAGTTTTTGACTCTTTTGTTGTTTCATGGCTTCAAATATTACTGCGCAATTTAGTTTAGGTACTGTAAATGTCTATATAAGTTTCATTGAAAATTTTCACGCGCCTTCGATATTTTGTGGTTTTGATATAAAATGTTATTAATAGATATGTGTAAAATAACCAAAACAATTGTGTATTCCTAGTATAGAACGAATTTTGCATAATCAACATAATTAAATTAAGTTAATAATGGTTTTGAAATGCCAATATACAGCATCAAGATGCTCGGTGAACTTACGAGTATATAAGAGTTTATACGGACCTTGAGTTCTACATAAGTTTACTATTCGTTTCTTAAAATGCTTCCTGTGTTACTAGGGTCTGGTGGTTTAATAAAAGAGATGATAGACACAATTATAGGACTAGAAATAGGGACCAATTAGTTCAACCGGGTTTCAGACTGGCTAAAGTAGACTCATCCTTCATGGGGTGCTGCTTAAAATGTTATAATAAAATACCTCCCCATATTCTCGAATTGAACGAAACGAAATTTAAATGTTGTATTAAACGCACACTATGCTGCCAAGTATATTATGAGTTGGGAGATTGCTGATAAAAATGATTGGCTCAGCGCTGGTCCAGCTCCACAAGAGCGCATAAACTAATTGATTAACATTCGAAAGTATTGTTGCAGCTGCTGAAGATTGTAAAAACTATCTTTGCTTTGTATAAAATCAATATCTTTTTATTGTATAATTTCATATCACATGTGTGAGCACTGTGAACATGTACATTCCATAAAGCTACCATTTACTGGGTACGTCTTTCATTGACTTGAATATGCCCTGGCAGCTGAGAGTATGTCATGCTCACTCAAATGTCTCGCTGATGGTGGCGTGTGTGTTGGATCATTAAGTTCCCTTCAAAATGGTTGAGCTAAATGCTGCTGATCCATGCGTCATGTTCGTGAACGGGCGCCGTCAGTAGGGACTGGCTATCTCTTAGCTGCCAAAGTTTATTTTAATTTTTGAATTGTTTTTGTTTTTATATTTTTATTACGGACGCTTTTAACGTGCACGTCTTTCTACATTGTTCTCACGTGTATAAATTCAACATGAATGATGTTACCAATATTTTGATTCAAAAGAGTGTCCGTGGAGTTTCTTACCCGTTCTTCTCCATAGGTACCTACTACGCTTTGGAATGGGCAACTAGCTTCATCTTTCTGACTGACCGACCCCTTGACAGTTCAAAAGTGCCTGTAATTGGTTTAATTGAAATAAATGCTTTGAGTTTGAGTTCCCGTTTAAGGCCAGTACCCTAATTGCGTAGTACAATACAATCACAATCTGTTTCGATTTGAAACAGATTGCTAATCCATTGCGTCAAAAGTTCGAAAAAAAAACTGCTCAACAACGTAAATAACGCAATGAATGTTGTTGAACTGTCAAAATGAAACAAATTAGGCAAAATTGATTTCAAAAATAAGTTACGCAATTAGGGTACAGGTTAAAACTAGGGCGGACTCGTAGTCACACCAGATTGTAACACCAGTGTGACTAACAGGATTATTATTCCTGTTTGTCACACTGGTGATTTTCTACACCATTTACAACGTAAATCAGAGCGATGTTTTTCGGTCTGAAATTTCTCAGAAGCAGGTCGGAGTCTGGATTTGTGCCCGGTTGATGGCAATAGGCTCGCCCCCTATTACATGGGACTTAAAAACATAACTGACGAAATGTGGGTGAACCTGCTACAGGGACACCTCTGCCCAACCCTTCGGGGACACAAGACGTGATGTTATGTGTTATGTATGTGTGAAAAAATATCGATAAAAAACGCATTTTGTAGATAAAAACAGTAAGTAGGTATTAAACATTTTTATTTTGTGCATAAACCATAAGCATAATCAGCCTATAATTTTCCCACTGCTGGGACCTCCTCTCTTTGAGAGGAAGTGGGCTGTAATCTACCACGTGGGCCCAGTGCGCGTTCGTAGATGTCACAAGTCTTCGAATTTTTGGTTCCAAGTCTGTCAAAAAACTCAATAATGTTGAGATAATGTATTTTCTTAACACCAAAGTGCACATCAGAAATCGATCCTACCTGATATCTTACATCATTTTAACTCCGCAGCAAAACAAAAAACAAAAGCGGTAATGTGTTGTACTAACGTCTTTTTTAGCGCTGAAAGCGATGTACGGTCAGCATCGTTAGTACTGCCCGCAAAAAATATATTTTTAAGCTTTATATAATTTTGTTGAATCCTCTGGGAATTAAGAATTGTAGATTGTTACTGGTCAGTGCTTGCGATTAAGCTTTCCTGCATCCTCTAGGGTATCATTAGTGGTCATTACGGTATAATACTGGGGAAAGGGAGAAACGTTAAAAAGAAATACCTTTCATGCAATGAGTGGTAAGAATGAGATTGCATGGTAAGGTTGAATAGTTTTTTTTTGTTTTCGGTACTTGGTCCTTCGAGTCGGAAAATGTTTTTTTTTTTTGAAGCACTCTATACTTAAATTATTTGACTCGGTTTAATAATTGAAGTAGAAGAATCCGTGTAATTTTGGTTCCCATTTAAATGATTGCCTACTTTCCAGCATTGTTTTCAGGCAAATTGATAAAATGTTCATTAATTATTAAAGAAATTAAGCGTCTACTGTCACCTGATAGAAGATTTTAGAGCTCTTTGTACGACAAAATTCAGTCGTGAAAAATTCCACGAGCAGGCCACACAACATGACGGTATACGCAAAAAAATAAATAAGTACAATAAAAAAATAACAACAACGGAAAAAAACTCGAACGGTATTCAATTACACAAACATTTTTCCGTGCCATTTACTTCGTCGGATATATGAGAGCAAAAAACGGTCAAGCGCGAATCCGGCACAAACAAAGCGGGGATATGGTGTGCATCGAGAGTTCTTTTTTTTGTAACTGGCAAGCAACACTTCGCGTGACGTAACGCTTCAGTCGCTTCATTAGGTTTGAAAATGGAATAGGTGTTGAGATGAGGAAAGCATACTTTGATCGACACCTGGAAATAATCACGTATGTCGCAAAGAACTTGAAATCGTTATTAAAGGACGTGTTTGCACGTGTTTACTAGTAACATGTATCGCATATTGGATTTATAATAAAAGTAAAAATAGATTAGATAGGATTTTAGGCTCTCGAAATTGCTAAGAACGTGCCTTAGGCATGAATAGGTTTTGTCTAATTTACCTAAATAAATAAATACCAGTTGCTATTTGCTACCAAGATTTATGTATCAATCAGTTTAGTTAGCTCAAGCACAAGAGAAGGAAAGACGAAAATTACTCTGACACTCTTTTTGATAGATAGATAGCATAACATAACATCACGCCTTGTTTCCCCGAAGGGTTGGGCAGAGGTGTCCCTGTAGCAGGTACACCCACATTTCGCCAGTTATGTTTAAGTCCTATGTAATAGGGGGGCGAGCCTATTGCCATCAACCGGGCACAAATCCAGACTACGAGCTGCTAATGAGAAATTTCAGATAGAAAAACCCAATAACACTTTGCCCGACCCGGGAATCGAACCCAGGACCTTATGCTCAGTAGTAGCGCTTGCGACCACTAGGCCAACGAGGCAGTCAAACAACTAGTCACTGCAATATAATGATGTCTGTTTGAATTTATAAATTCACACCATTTACATCTCGTTACATTCAGGCCCAAGAGTGTATGTAACCGTTTCCGTCTCCTTTAGAAATTTTACATTGGGTGACACAATGGTCTTGATCAATGGGTTCATCAAGTCATGATAATATTTTTGTTTACAGCGTTGTTTTGTTGAAACTGTTTCGGTCCTTAATAAGGTTATACTAGTCAACGGCTTGAACTCATTGGTGGTAGATGCATGCTATTTAGTAAAGTTATTTATTTAATATTTATCTAGTTTTTATTTATTTATTGATTTAGTGGGGGCTCGTCCGGGGTGTACTCTTAAAGTCCTTCGAGTCGCACTTTATACCCCACAATATTGTTCATAGTAAATCGAGAAAAACATATTTTACCTATGACAACCCCAAAAATATTTCCAGATTTTTGGCCCACATTTTTATTATAACCCTACAATCCTAGGACATGTTTTGAGCGCTTTTGTCCCGTCATAAATCTGGCACATGTCCTCGCTGGTCGCTCGAAAATAACAGTACACCATAAAACATTAATGCTTCGATGCCACTACGGAACCTAGACTATGGATGGAATTCGCGGCTTTTCGATGGGAATAAAAGCGTGTTGGTCGGTGTATAGTGGTTTTAATTTGACTTTGTTTAATGTTATTATAGTATATTGTTATACGAGGGGCTAAAATAAACCATTCTATCGAGGTTGTTTTTTGTAAATAGAAAACGAGTTATAATGGGTTTTAGCGCCGTGTGTTATACTCTACTTTTCACTAAAATCGCGAGAAAATAAAATAATCCAGTACAATATTAAACATTTTATTTTATTTAAAAAAATAAACAATTTGTTCAATCTGAATTTTTAAGGAAACTTTTTATACCGATATGCGGTAGAAAAAGCTAGTTTTATATAAGAATAAAGACTTTTCGTTTTTGTAGGCTCGTTCGGCTGCCCCATTTCAAAACCTAGTAAGGACTTGAATCTAAATTTTACAGGAGAGCGCAAAAACGTAAATAGGGTCAGCCTTTGAGAAGTCCAGGTTTTGAAAAGGTTAAAGTAATTTAATAGTTTTAAAGTGGTCACGGCGCAGTGAATGGGGGGGCGCTAACTAGGTTCCAATGTTTAAATATATCTGCTTATAAGTGAGTTTTCAACGCTGGTGTTTTTGTATTTGGTGCGGACATATTAGATTAGCAAGATTATGCAATAAAACTATTTTTGTAAAAAGTGTCCCTTACTAGATTTTGAAATGGGGCAGCCGCGTTGGTTACAGACATAAATTACTTTTTCCCCTAGAGCAAGATATGCAATTTTTTTCCCGCTCTGGTACGCTACAATGACGAACTTTTTGAGCAAGAGGAGTGAAAAAGCATGTTTGTTGGGTTTTATTTTTATTTTTTTGGAATTTTATTCGGGAAATTAACGAATTTCCCGTGCCCGGATCGCTGACCTAGTGCGGGGATCGTGCGGTCCATGGCCCTCTACGGGGCGCCGGTGTGGGCGCGTTCATTGAGGCTGCGGCCAGCCCACCGGTTGAACGCGTCCCAGAGGGTCATGGCCATTCGGCTGGCCCGAGGATACCGCACGGTCTCCTGCGAGGTGGCGAGCCTCCTTGCCGGATTACCGCCATGGGATCTGGAGGCAAAGGTCCTCGCGCACATCTGGGAGTGGCGCGAGGAGGCGAAACGCCGGGGCTTAACTCCGATGCCGCAAGAAATCGCGGCACAGCGGACAGAGCTCCGGCGGAATCTCATGGTGTCATGGAGAGTGCGATTGTCGCAACCCCACGCTGGGCATGCCACAATTGCGGCGATAAGACCCCTCTTTGAGGAGTGGCTTGAGAGGCGCCACGGCGTCCTCACCTTCCGCCTGACGCAGGTCCTCACCGGACACGGCTGCTTCGGGAGGTTCCTGTTCAGGAAAAGGCGGGAGGAAACACCCGGGTGTCACCATTATGTGGATCGGCCTGAGGACACGGTGGAGCATACGGTGGAGGTCTGCTCGGCTTGGGCGGAGCAACGCCGTGTCCTCGTAGAGGCGATCGGCGGCGGTGATCTCTCGCGTTCGGCCCTGGTTCAGGCCATGGTCCGGAGCGAGAGAAAATTGCAGGCCGTCACTTCCTTCTGCGAAGCGGTAATGCTCGCGAAGGAGGAGGCGGAACGCGTGAGGGAGAGGCAAATTTCGCGCCCTCACGCCCTTAACCGCCGCAGGAGGAGACGCCCGGGGCGGGAATCGCGAGCCGATTTCCGGTCACCGTAGGCGCAGGCTTGCGGACGGTGAGCAATGGGTAGCTCGCCGTCCGGTAAGGACCAAGCCCGGGTCGACGGCGCGTTGTGTTCCACGCGCGCCCCAAAGAGATGTCAGCAGAATTGACGGGGTCCGCTAGGGCCAATGCCTGCCGGGGGTTCGAAGAAAACCGATAGGGAAATCGTGGCCCCCGGCAACAGGGCAACCGAAGGAACACGGGTGGGTTTTAGTCAGTAAGAGTCTGACACGCCCTCCTGCTCCGCCCAGAGCGGGACAAGTTATTTGATGATTTCACAAGGACGCAGGACGCCTCCAGTGTGACAAGTCCTTACACCTTTATTATGATATGATAATTATTCAATGATATGTTAGTGACCATGTCCAAAGACCCAAAATATCCAAAAATCTAACCAATACGTTTGAGCTTGAAACACATTTTTAACCGTCAGTGAAAATCTTAAAAACTTTTCGAAAAGTGCATTTTTTTAAACTCTTTTTTCAATAAAATTCTAAACTGTACCCTAATTGCGTAATACATGATCAATCACAATTTGTTTCGATGTGAAACAGATTACTAATCCATTGCTTCATAAATTGGAAAAAAAATCTGCTCTACAACGTAAATAACGCAATGAATGTTGTTGAACTGTTAAAATGAAGATAATTAATTGATTCAGGCGTGGCCTTGCATAAATCCATTATAAAATACAATAGAAGTGGATATATTTAGTAACCTGTTCCGCTTAGCTATTTATAAAGAGTCATAAAAATCCTAGAAATAAATCGACACGTGTTTCACCTCTCAACGAGGCATCCTCAGGATGACGATAGACTTGTCGCGAACTCGAACACGGCGTGTGGCCACACCAAGCGCCGAGCTCGGCGCTTGGTGTGGCCACTTCTATTATATATCAAAATGAAACAAATTTGTCATAATCGTTTACGAAAATAAGTTACGCAATTAAGGTACTGCTCTACAGCTCTCCACTACAGTGAAGTAGCAAAACAAATAATCCAAGAAGGTACAAATACAATCGGTACATAGGTGTAAACTGTAACATAATTATGAGACAAACATACTGAAGTTTAGCACAAACAAACTAGGGACTTTGTTCAAACACACCTGCTTCCCATTTCTGTTAACATCTGTACTGATACAATAATATTCTGTGGTTTTGCTTACGCTTTGTGCTTTCAAATACACACACAACATCGCGCTTGCATATAATCCCCGAAGGGTTAGTCAGAGGCGCACCTAAAGTACACCCACATTTCGCCAGTTATGTAATAGGGGGCGACCGGACTGAAATTCCGACTCCGGGCCGCCTGAGAAAGTCCACATGGAAACATCCAATAACACTTTGCCTGACCCGGGAATCTATCTCATGTTCAGGAATAGCGCGAGCAATAAGGCAGTTGCCTGTAAAATCTCGTAGGAAACGACGCGAGTGCGTTGCTCAAATACGCGAGTGGCACGTTGCCGTCGGCAGTCGTAGACGCGTGTCGGCGGCTGAAGCTGTCTCTGCCATTGACGTGAGCCGCTCCTGTGTATGAGCACTAAATAGGTATTACATTTCAACTATTGTTTCATTCAATCAATCTTATTTTCGTATGGTAAGTGGTGACTAACCTGGTGTCAGAGTTTTAAAGCCGCTCATGGGCCTCTGACTTGGCTTCAGATGCTGTCGAGAAATATCTCTCAGGCAGTTTTCTCACGATGTTTTCCTTCACCGTTTTTGAAGCAGGTGATAATTTTGCAATATGCACATGAATCCATAAAGTCAAAGGTGCGTGCCTTGGGTTCGAACTCGAGACCTATGACTTGGCAGTCCGACGGTCACACGACTTGGCTATCACTGCTATAAATAATATATATTTTTTCAATCAATCAGCCTAGCCTTTCCCCACTATGTCGGGGTCCAGTCCAGTCTAACCGGATGCGAAATGATGTGAATACCAGTATTTTACATGCAGCGACTGCCTATCTGACTCACCCATCCACGAACCGACCTCGGCAAGCGTAGCTTAACCTTCGATCGACCCGTGCAGCTGTTATTATTTTATTATTTAGCCACGAGTACCTCACCTGATTTTCTTCTGTTGTGGATATTCTTTTATTATTTACTTTTTTACTTATTTAGTACCTGGGCGACTGAGCTCTGCTCTGGTGAAAATAGAGAATGTTCATTTAATAGTACAGGATAGTACCTACTAATTCCATACTGCCATGATAGCAGGCACTTACTAATTCCATGCTGCCATTATCATTATTCTAATGTCATGTCATTATTCATTATCTTGTTCTAAACTTTGGGCGACCGAGCTCTGCTCGAGTGAAAATACGGAGAAAACAAATTTTCCCAGATATGAGACCTAACTAGATTGATTTTTCGCCCCCGTAAACCCCTATATTGCAACTTTCATCGAAATCGTTAGAGCCGATTTCAAGAACGCGAGTGGGGATAAATATGTATACTTACATACAAATATTGCTTGTTTATTAGTATAGGATTTAAGCCTATCATAGATAGTTCCCAAAACATATATAATTGAACACCAGAAAATCTGCACTGCCTCTCCACGAATTCAGACCAGGTTTTCCCGATACTTTTTCAATACTCAAAACTTTATTGCATTCCACAATGTATGTGCTTAGGTGGTAAATATTTGAAAAGAAACAATCGTGGACCCTGTTGGGCACAGCAAAAGAAATTTATAGTAGAGATGAGGACTTATCGTTTACAATACATCGAAAAGTGCATGAAAAATTGGTATAGATCTCGAAACGGACTTAGAACTATGGAGGCACCAGAATAGCACCTCTCTATTTTCAAGTCCACTACACATTATAACTAAATCTGTTTATACACCGTGAAATTTTAGTCATCTTACAAAAGCAGCCCACTTAATGTATCCAATAACTAATAAACATTCATTTAAAAAAAAAATATATACACAGTGACATTTTAGTCACTTTACAAAGGGCCACTGTACCTGACATAAAATACCTCTAGGCGCAATAAAAAAATTAACATAACATACATAACATCACGCCTTGTTTCCCAGAAGGGTTGGGCAGAGGTGTCCCTGTAGCAGGTACACCCACATTTCGCCAGTTATGTTTAAGTCCCATGTAATAGGGGGCGAAAACTTTGTAACAATAAATAAAAAATTTGAATGTTTTGTAGTCATTGGATACATGAAGTGGGTTGCTTTTATAAGACGACTAAAATGTCACGGTGTATACTGAAGCACTGTATGTATTTGACAAACTCCTAGTCTTTTAAATTCAAAACAATACCTCAACGACAGACAGAATAATTTGATGTATTTCTAGTTAAAAACTTCGTAACAGTAGTTGACATTGTAAGCCGTTTACGTCAAGAACAAACTCCCGCCCACAGGCTTTACTTGACATATTTATTATTTACGAACTCGGTAGTTACGTAGTGTATTTCTATTTGATCAGAGAAAGGAAATGTTCTGTAAATAGTTATTTGACAAAGTCTGTATTACTTACGATTTTAAAAGTATTAGGTAAGTCCAATCTATCATAGAGATGTTACGGATGTTGTTTTACCGAAACCGGAGCCGGAGTCGGAGGTTTTAAATTTTATTGATTGCAGTCGGAACCGGATTCGGAGTTGAAACCGGAGTCAGAGTCGGAACCGGAGTCGGAGTCGGAACCTGGGCTGGAGTCGGAGGCGGAGGTAGAGAAGAAAGATGTTCCATATAACACTTTTTTTTTTGCTTCATATTGAAATTAACGTATCATAACAATTAAACTAAAAATACACCGCTCTTAACTTTAATTTAACAAATTAATGGGACGCGTCTGACAAAACAATAATCTGAAACATCGAGCGCAAGCGTGTATAAAAATTACCCACCCGGGCGATAAGTGAAAACTTGTTTGTACGGGTTCTAGTCACGTGCATCGCTGCGTTTCGTTCTTCGGTATAGCTCCGATTCAAAATTCAGAGCCAAAATCGGATTCAGAGGTGTAATATTAATCGGAAGTTGGCGACACGCGGGGTTGCAACAATCGTCGAAAGGATCCGGCAGCTGGGACTCGAGGTGGCCCTGCACAAGTCCGAGGCCATGGGTTTGCATGGTCCTCGGAATGCGCCACCGTTGGGTTCCCAGGTAATGGCGGGAGGGGTTCACATCGGCGTCAAGTCGACGATGAAGTATCTGGGACTCGTCCTCGACAGCTGGTGGAACTTCGTGTAGCATTTCCGACGTTTGGCTCCCAGACTGGAGCGGGCCGGGGCTGCCTTGAAGCGGCTCTTGTCCATGCAGGCTCTATGTGGGGGTCATGCGGTCCATGGCCCTTTACGGGGCACCGGTGTGGGCACGTTCATTGAGGCTGCGGGTAGCCCGCCGGTTGAACGCGTCCAAGAGGGTCATGGCCATCCGGTTGGCCCGAGGATACCGCACAGTTTCCTGCGAGGCGGCGAGCCTCCTTGCCGGATTACCGCCATGGGATCTGTAGGCAAAGGTCCTCGCCCACATCTGGGAGTGACGTGAGGAGGCGAAACGTCGGGGCTTAACTCCGCTGCTGCGAGAAATCACAGCACAGCGGACAGAGCTCCGGCGGGATGTCATGGCGTCGTGGAGGGTGCGATTGTCGCAACCCAGCGCTGGGCACGCCACAATTGCGGCGATAAGACCCCTCTTTGAGGAGTGGCTAGAGAGGCATCACGGCGTCCTCACCTTCCGCCTGACGCAGGTCCTCACCGGACACGGCTGTTTCGGGAGGTACCTGTACAGGATAAAGCGGGAGGAAACGCCCGGGTGTCGTCACTGTGTGGATCGCCCGGAGGACACGGTGGAGCATACGGTGGAGGTCTGCCCGGCTTGGGCGGAGCATCGCCGTGTCCCGTGTGGAGGCGATCGACGGCGGTGATCTCTCACATCCGGCACTTGTTCTGGCCATGGTACAGAGCGAGAGGAAATGGGAAGCCTTCACTTCCTTCTGCAAAGCAGTAATGCTCGCGAAGGAGGAGGCGGAACGCGTGAGAGAGAGGCAAATTTTGCGCCCTCGCGCCCCTAACCGCCGCAGGAGGAGACGCCCTGGACGTTGGGAATCGCAGGCAGATTTCCGGCCACCGTAGGCGCGGGCTTGCGGACGGTGAGCTACCCATTGCTCACCGTCCGCAAGCCCGCGCCTACGATAAGGACCAAGCCCGGGTCGACGGCGCGTTGTGTTCTACGTGCGCCTCAAAGAGATGTCAGCAGAATTGACGGGTCCACTAGGGCCGATGCCTGCCGGGGCTGCGAAGAAGTCCGAAAGGGAGATCGTGGCCCCCGGCAACATGGCAACCGAAGGAACACGGGTGGGTTTTAGTCAGTAAGAGTCTGACACGCCCTCCCGCTCCTCCCATAGCGGTAGAAGTTATTTGACAATTTCCCAAACAAAAAAAAAAAGGAAACTATTCGGAACGCGCAACAGTTTCTAAACGTGTTCACTGCTTAACCGCCACCGACAAACCCTGCTTGTCTCCGGTCGAGCATTGTGTTGTAGATTCTGTTGAGAATTATGTTGTAGATCCTGTCGAGCGCCGCTAGGCGGCGCTGGCGCCTCGCTTAATCAAATCTGTGACTATTTCCGACATGTATAATACATTAATATTAAACTTAGGTAATAAAGAAATCACGATTTTTTGTCAAGTTGTAAAAACCATGTGAAGCTGGGGTGCAAAGCTAGTTATAAATAAAAGTTAATGTTTCTTAGTTTATCCCCTATTCGTGCCAATACTATTCATCATAAGTTGTTGTGTGGATGCTCGCAAAAGTTTCTAAATTGGTAAAACCATCCTCCACGCGAAGGACACAACCTGTTTTATAATAATTGTAAACACAACACAAAATAATATCATTTTTCCAAACCCCAAACACAGCTTGTCTAAAATACACCATGGGTACCATGAGAAATAGAATGGGTTTATATTTCTTGCTATAACTTAAATATTTCCTATGACAGTCGGCAATACTGTAGCTCCCCCAGAAAGAAAGAATTTAAGGAATCGGATCAGTCGTTTCGAAGATTACCCCCAACATAGAAACTCACTTCTACCACTTTATAATATTAGTACCTATAGATTGCCTATTGATCCAATAGAGTGTAATAATACCAAAAGTTTCAAATAAGCAAGTATCCACAAAACTCTAGCAACAACAAGACCATAAATAAATAACACAAAAATATATTTTTTCGTCGACTTATTTAACTTGTAGCCGTTACAATAATAGTCTAATTACTTAATAAAATAAACTCGACGTGAAAGGAAAAAGAGGACCAAAATAATTTTATTTGTATTTTCTTTTCTAAGTTCGTCGTTTGATTCATTAACTTTGCTTCTTGGCGTCGGATGAATAAATACTTTTATAATGATTGAACTAAAATAGCTCAGCGGGTCTAAAACGGACACGTTAAGCAATTCCTTTAAAAGCAATTAATTTTCTGAATTCCCAGCAATTCCTCTATGGTGACACATTATTCTAGCTGAATCATTTTCAATTCAATTCATATCAGAATCATATTTGGAGTAAATATTGCCGTATGAAAAAAATGAAGACCGTGATTTTACCGGATAATTTTTCTTTACATTTTTTATTAATCAAATGTGATTTTTATTTTTTATTTCTACAGTTTAAATGTTATTTCATTAAAATACAAAACTGTCAAATATATGAAATGAATACAGATAATATTATTAATTATCAGTTTGTGACAGTTTGTGTGATTCATAATATTATCATATTATGATTCTGCCAAAGCGTTTTAGGCCCCCTGGTTCCAAAAAGTAATTTTTAATCCATTGTCAAATCTGTTGGCTCGTGGCTAAATGATAATAGTTGGTTAGTTCGTGGATGGGGATCCATTAGATACCGAGACTCTCTCCGTCTAACGGAAAGAACGGTAAGCCGTTGGTCCCGGTTGTCAGTGGGTCCCAGTCTTACCAAAGGGTATCGTGTTAACCAGTAACTGAGTTGTGGAGGTCAGATAGGCAGTCCGTCCATGTAACATACTGATATTCAGCTGCATCCGATTAGACTGGAAGCCGATCGCCGAGATAACATTTTTTTTTTTTTTTGTATTTTTTTTTTTTTCTTGGTAATAATAAAGAATATTCTATTCTATTCTATTCTATAGTTGGGAAAAGGCTAAGCAGACTGATTGTTATTATCTTTTATTCAATCGTACGATTACTTGTTGTTATTTTGGTACACCAACCACGACGATTCATATGAGACTACAGATTTACTGATTAAAATACCTACTTTATTGGCTCCAGGGGAACTTCTGAACGTGGAATAACTTTGAAAAGACCTGTCTGTTTCTTTGTAGCACTCTTGACAGAGCGGTCGTGGTCTTCATCTAGTTCTTGTCCAGGGGCTGATGTGATTTGCCTCACTATTTCTCGCCATCTACTCCGATTTTTTGTGTTTTTAGTGGGGGTACACGGGTTCGCCCACTGCGGATTTAATTTGATCAGTCCTTCTCATGGGTGAGCATCCGCGTGGTCTAGTGCCCTCCACTCTACCCTGCACGACAAGGTGCTCTATAGAGTCACCCTCACGCCTCGAGGCGTGTCCGAAGTATTTGAAGATGCGCGTTGTGAACAGAAAGATGCGAACTGAATAAACACTGCACACTGTTCTGCGTGTGTAGAACTGTCTTTAGTACCCTGCTTTTTATTTTCTAAGATCTCTAATAAGCAGAGAAACAAGTGAATGAGATTAGTTTTAAGCGCACTGTTCCTTGACACAACAGTAGTAAAAAACTTATGGTAAGTTAATTCTTTTTTGTATGTGTTTTTAGTAAAAACCGATGTTGATAGAATCCGGGAAAATCTAGAATAGTTAGATAGGTAATTTAAGACCTGACTAATTACACCGACCACCTTGTCTTATTAAGTTCTCTAACTAGAGCTAATCAAAGCAGAAAAGCAAAGCAAACACAAAAAAATCATAGGATCTTTACATACATATATAAACTCATACTGCCTTCTTCTCGTGGGGATAGGCAGATTTTTATTTTTTATTATTATATCAACTGATTCGTTTTTCCCCTCGAATTAATTAATTTTTAATATCCTTTCAATGTAAAGTGGGCTTGTGGCTAAGTAATAACAGCAGCACGGGTTGATCGATCAGGTTAAGCTACGCTTGCCGCGGTTGGTCCGTGTATGGGTGACCACCTTTACATACCAAGACCCCTCTGTGCCTCGGCGGCTGTCATTTGTAGATCTTTGACAGTCATTACGTGAGTAGCTCAAAAGTCTGTCAACCAGTCTTAGGTACCAAGGGTTATCGTGTTACCTAGTAACTAGGTTGTGAAGGTCAGATAGGCAGTCACTCCATGTAAAATACTGGTATTCAGCGGCATCTGGTTAGACTGGAAGCCAACCCCAACGTAGTTGGGAAAAGGCTAAGCAAATGATGATCCTTTCAATGTAAATTTAATACTTTAATCTCAAGCAATTAATAAAATTAAAATTACAAAAAATCTAATTTACTAATTTAAATATAACACAGAACGCTACGCATCTGCAACGATCCTCACATACTCCTTTTGCTTCGTTTACGTTCATACATCAGGTCATACACGCACGCCGGTAGCGAGTACTAGCACCTGACCTTTCTACAGAACATCACCAACCAGGTCACTTTATGTAAGTACTTTACAGTGTAATTATAATAACATTATATACCTACGATTTAATTCCAACTTTTTTTTTTGTTTGTTTCTAATGTGGACATGATAATTATTCAGATTGACTACAGTTGTAATAGCAATCATATAATTGCGTTTTATTTAAAATAGGTTTTTTACTTTTATTACTTAATTTATTTTTTGTATAGATTTATTTCTACATATTTTGTGAATGTGAGAACGCTGTAGGCTTAGTGGATTGTAGACCTGTTGACCATTTTCTATTTTGTTAAGTACTTGGTACTTATTGAAAGACCTACACTGTCCTCCCATACCTAGAAACACTGTTATTTGAAAGTATTGTAAAAGCCAATTATTTTTAAAAGAGTAACCGTGGAGTTTCTTGCCGGCTCTTCTCCATAGGAAACGACCAATTGGAACCGTGCACCTAGCTTCTGACGTTTCATAAGTGCCCATGTAGGTTTATGTGAAATAAAATATTTTGATTTTGATTTTGAACGAATACCTCATACTAACTCACAAGATAACCTCATTCTCGTACATCAAGTCTCTCTACTGGAAGTCTCACGACGATGGGATGGTAATAATTATGCTCTTGTTATGCACAAGTTTGAGACAAAGTATTTAGTACTCCTGAATTTAGCCAGTCAACTCTCACCACCTATGTATATAGTACTGTTATTTGTTATTCTGCTCTTTATTAGTGGCTTTTGTGGACATGATAATTATTCAGATTTGTTACAGTGGTAATGGCAATCATGTCAATAGGCGTTTTTAGGGTTCCGTACCCCAAAAGGAAAAAACGGAACCCTTATAGGATCACTCGTGTGTCTGTCTGTCCGTCTGTCACAACCATTTTGCTCCGAATCTAATGGACCGATTAAGTTGAAATTTGGTACACATATGTATTTCTGTGATCTAAATACGAACTTGTAACGTAAATAAATAAATTTTGAATATATTGGTCAATTTTGGGGGCAGAAAAAAAAAAGTAAGTTTTACTTACAGTACCGTGTGATATATCAAATGAAAGGGCTTATTGTGAGGATCTTAAACATATTTTTTTACATAATTTTAAAATAAATAAGATATTTAAGAAATTCGATGAAAATTGACCATTGGCCCCCTTATCTCCGAAACCTAAAATTTTGAAAAAAATACATAGATGGCTCTTTATTCATAGATTACAGGAAAACCTATAAGAAGTCTATGGTCTTAAAATAACATTGAAAATCTCTCAATATTGTGCGTACAAACTTACATTTGCAGTTGAAATGTATGGGAGAACATGTATTTCAACTACAGAGTTAAGTTTGTATTTGGGATAAATTCATCCCAACATTGTGCGTAGTCCGACACGCATTTGGCCGGATTTTTTATTTATCTTTTTATAGATTATTTTCTATTTTGTGAATGTGAGAACGCTGTAGGTCTAGTAGACTGTAGATTTGTTGACCATTTTCTATTTTTTAAGTACCTGGTACTTGTTAAAAAGTTTACACTGTCCTCCCATACCTATTAACACTTGTAACGTACAGTAAGCGTTCAAAAGTGCATAGGCACGCTCAGAGTCGTATTGCTGTGAACACGCGGTATAATCCGTACATGTGTATGTATAAGCAGTCAGACGTCTGTGGTATGTGTACCGTACACACACCACAGAGAACGCAGTTTTGCATCTTCTGTCTCAACAATACCTCTGTTCTATCAACAATACCCTTGATTAAGATTTATGTTTAGTAAAATATGAAATATTTAAATGATAACACTCACACTTAGTCCGGTTTCATTAGATATTTGTGTAAATAACATTCACTTTTACGCAGCGCAATAATATTCTCTGATCTGATCTGATCTCTCTTCAATATTTATATCTGCTGCTTTTTGAAAATAATAACCACAACACTGCGCTAAATACTCGTCACCAACATTATCCACGAACCAACAAAGTTCTATTACTTAATTGAATACTCGTAACGAACTGCATCTACCCCACAGAAATCGAAATAATTTACTTAGTTTTCTGTGGTCTACCTGCTAAACTTTAATATTTATGTTAACAAGACGAATGAAACAAAAAACGAATGATAATCGAACTAGTCATTGGTTGCAGACAAAGTGAGTGTGTGTGTGTGTACTGTGCGTGTCTATAGTATTGTAACAACTTATAGAAGAAGGTCGTAAGTCAAACTGAAGCGTCAGTCTATTGCTTTGTGAGATTGCCTATGGACTTTTGGTCGGTACTGTACGTCACGTTAAGAAAAATAAGTTAAGAAAAGATAAAATATGTATAAGTTAAGAAAACTAAGGACCGGCTTCGAACGACACAAGATGCTCGGGATAGGCGGGGTCAGGATCAGGCAGACGGGACAGGCGGGCAGGCAACGTGTGTTGGGCCACGTCAGTTTTAGTTGTTTTAGTTTCTAAAAGTTTACTAACATACTTAGTTTTTAAGTCATTGTTACTAACACTATACGGATTGTATGTACTTGTATGTGTTGTCCAAAATAAAGAATATATTATTATATACGCATTCTTTAACAAGTCTTAGCAGTGTAAAACGATAAAGTTCTAGTATAGAACCCTGTCATCATAAGCCTGACTTGCAATTTAAGACCAGCTTTCCTTCTTTCGTACTACATCCATCAAAGGAAATCATCTACGTTATACGACCGTCTGAAATTCGATTCCATTGAAAACAGGAAGTCGTATAAAGACTCGAGAAAGTCGACGAGTCGTAGAAATTTAATTTGGGCGTAGAATGGAGATGGAAATTTTATAACATTGTCCCTGGAGTTTTATAAATCTGATGATACTTTAACAAAATCGAGCGTCAATCTTAAGACAAAAAGAATTCTTAAAAAAGCTGCCAATTGCGAATCGCACGCGAATGGTTCCGTACCACCGTACAATATTTAACACTACATATTTTCGTTTCTTGTAAAAATAATAAAATTAAATAAAGTTAAAAATTAAAGGACCCCATCCTTTAATTTTTAACTTTATTTTATTTTTATAATTTTTTGTTATAGCGGCCATATATAGTAGTATTATGGTTCAAAAGATACAGCTGTCCCTGTGACCGAGGGACGGACTGACGGACAGACGAACAGACAGACAGCAGACCCTTAAGTAGTAGGTAGGTAATAGATTTCCGTTGGCACACTTTGAAGTATGGAATCTTAAAAATACGACAACGGTCGGATACAAGACAGGACACTGCACTATAAAATAAACCATGATTAGTAATATTTACAATAAAATACAATACACGTGGATATATGTATTTAGTAACCTATTCCGCTTGGCTATTTCTAAAGAGCCATAAAAAACCCTGAAGGAAAGCGACACGTGTTCCTCTCAACGAAGCATCCTCAGAATGACGATTGACTTGTCGCGAATTCGGCGTGTTGCAACACTGAGCACTGAACGCAGAGAGAGCTGCTCTACGTTCAGCGCTCGGTCTAACGACACGTGTCGATTCCGGATTCAGGGCTCTTTAGAAATAGCTAAGTGTAATAGCTTACTAAATATAGCCACGTCTATTGTATTTTAAAATGGATTTACGCAAAATCACGCCTGAATCAATTAACTGTATTTACAATATTAAATAGACTTCGTTGAATACCTTATGCATTGCATTAGCCAAGTGTTCGGAGCCGAAGGAGACCACTTCATAAAATCGAGTGATTGTCACATAGTGTATTTTCAGAAAATAAACTGATTTATTTAATTGCAATATACTCGTACATCGTCAGCCCTTTGTTTTTCTGCTAATATATATATAACCTGTAAATCCCACTCCATATGATTGTTTTCCTTAATAAAGTACAAGTAATTACTATGAAACAAAAATATAAAAAAATCTACCCATACCAACCAAACAGTCGTCTTTTTTATCACTCAAAGTTGAAGCTAACACGGTATTGTAATTTCCCAAGGGATCCTCTCGTTATGATGACGTCAGTAATGGCCCAGCCTCATGATTTAAGTAATTTATAGCTCAAGGGTATTGATGCTGAGTAAATAAGTATATCATGACGGTAGTCCGGTTTTTGCAATTTACTTTAATAGGGAAATTATGTTTTTCTTTTTGTTGTATTTTTTTCTCGTTTCTTGTGAAAAAAGTTTGTTGTTCAAAAGTTTTGAATAGGTGTTTTCTACTTTTATTTTTCTTGGTGATTGGTATAGCTTTGTGAAACAGGCCTTTAAAATAGTAGTCGTGGAAATATACATAATAGCTGTTTCTCGCGATTTCACCCGCATAAGTCTCAATCCCGTAAGAATAACGAGATAAAAAGTATTATTTGTCCTAACTAAGGTCATGGTCTATCCATGTGCCAAATTTAATCTAAATGCGTTGACCCGTTTTATCGTGAAAGCGTAACAAACAAATAAACAACAAATTTTCGCGCATTTAAATAATACTAGCTTTTTGCCCGCGGCTTCGCCCACGTGGCTGTCGGAAAATATCTCATAGGAACGTGCTACCGGGATTCAGAGTATCCTATGTCCTAACCCAGGTCATGGCCTATTATCCTATGTCCTTCATCTAAATCCGCTCAGCCGTTACGGTATGAAAAGGTAACACAGGCAGATAATAAAACGGTTTTAGGGTTCCGTACCTCGAAATGAAAAATTTAAACCGTTAAAGGATGACTTTGTTTTCTGTCAAGACCCTTTTTCTCAGGAACGCGTGGAGGCATCAAGTTGAAATAGATATCAAAAACTTAGATCTACAGTCTTTTGGAGCTGTAACGAAAATCAAACTTCCAAGTCAACGCAATAAAAAAAATCGGCCATTTATGCCGCATATCTTGACACTCGCAATCCTATGTCCAAATTCAATTCACGCTCTACCCATGTGCCAAATTTCATCCAAATCCGTTCAGACGTTTTTGCGTGAAAACGTAACAAATAAATTCACTTTCGCATTTATAATATTGGTTAAAATAGACACACTCCTCGTTATTTTGTGAATTGCCACCAAATGTCTGGTAGTTGCATCTAAAGATAGATGCATGCAATTGCAACAGACACAGTTCCGTCGAACCCAAGGGATTTTGAAGGAGAGGAAGGATTTTCAAGGGAGAAAGTAAATAAAGCATAGGCGGCTTTGCTTACCTGTAATGAAATTGCAATTTCTCATTTGACTTTAGTTTTACCAGCACCGGTTCCTCCTAATTATAATATAAGTATTTCGCGAGACAATTTCCTCACAAAAACAAATTCAATGGCGTACCCATAGAACAATCTCCCTTCATTAATCATAAATCGTCTTTATGTATAACCCCGCAAGTATTTCCTTAAACACAATTACATCTATCTACATCTCAATCAGCGAAACATTTGGAGTAAGCTGTGCCGTTGAACAGGACAATCCTGCCCCAATTCTAACGAGAATTGCAGTTTTTGCCCCCAAACTCATTTGTAGAGCCCGAAAACATATTCCCCGAAAATGCAAAGCACTGAAAATAGCATGAATAAAATTTGCTCCAGTTGTAAGTTTATACGCGGAAAATTAGACTTAAAAAGGAAAAACGATTTCGGAATGGAGATTACAATGTAAGAAGTTATTCGTGTTGGGCTATGGAATAAGCGGGTAATTTGACGTGATTTATTTCGTTTAAGATTTAGCAGCCAGGAGTCTGGATTTGTGCCCGGTTGATGGCAATAGGCTCGACCCCCGCTACATGGGACTTAAAAACATAACTGAACAAAATGTGGGTGTTCTATAGAAGCACCTCTGCCTAACCCTAGGGGAATACAGGCGTTATGTTGTGTGTAAGATATAAATACCTACTGATTTTTATTTTTGTTCCATGGTAAACAAATAAAAATAAGACACCTCATTTTTGTAAACACGATTGTGCTCTTTATTTATATTACGTTACGAATCAATGTTCTATGCAAGTATTTTTACTTTAGAGGTTTTGGAAGTTTTTTTTTTTTTTTTGTAAACGCAATTGTGCTCTTTATTTAGATAAAGTTACGGACCAATGTTCTATACAAGTATTTTTCTTTCTCCAAGGCGATCTTGTTCAAGTTTTCACTTTTGTCGGTACTCCCGGAGTGCCACTGTTTTTTTCTTAGGTGAACCTGAAATCGTGGTCGCGCTGACAGAGGGCGCTTTCCGGTTTTCCGAACAAAAAGTAACTTAAATATGCACGCGACCGATCGCGTATTTGTGCGACAATCGCTTTTAAACAAAACGCAGCATAATGGTGTCAAAAAATGCTCTCTAGGAAACCACATCAACTTAGGTTCTTTCATAAACAACATTTTCGTGTCACCAGTGCAGCAGCGATAGCCTAGTGGTGTGACCGTCGGACTGCCAAGTCATAGGTCTCGAGTTCGAACCCAAGGCACGCACCTCTGACTTTTTGGATTCATGTGCGTATTGTATAATATTACCACTTGCTTCAAAAATGGTGAAGGAAAACATCGTGAGGAAACGGGCATGCCTTAGAGATTTTTCTCGACGGCATGTGAAGCCTCTGACACCATTATCATAATTGCGTAACTTATTTTCGTTAACAATTATGCCTAATTTGTTTCATTTTGACAGTTCAACAATATTCATTGTGTTCCTTACGTTGTTGAGCAGATTTTTTTTCCAATTTATGAAGCAATGGATTAGCAATCTGTTTCAAATCGAAACAGATTGTTATTGTGTTGTATTACGCAATTAGGGTACTGGTTAGTCACTAACCACACAAAAATAAAGAAAAAGTGACGCCAGTAAATTGCGGAAGCTACATATGTGGTGGCCACTGGTCTTCAAAGAAACCGTAGCTTTTGTAAGGTTTAAATTTACTGGAAGTTTTTGTGCAAAGGTATCAATTAGGAGGCCGACTAGGTATACCTACATTGGACGCCTTTCGGAAGAATCGTCACGTAAATAAGGCAATGGTAATGAAATTAGCAGGGTTACAGACGCTTCAGTCCGAGTTCAAATTGAATAAAAAAGGTCCTTTGATCTTAGTACGGGTTCCTACCGGGTAATGCCCGCCGGTTTTCTACCAACTACCTTACTTTTTTGTAATGGGACGGACACATACGTAAACTCTAAGGCCTGAATTCCTCTTACGGTGATGTCGGTCGCGTACGGTTGGTCGCGTACGCAACGTGCGTACATACGCACCGCTGACGTCAGCGTCGCAGTATGGTGCTATATAGAACACAATGTATATACGCACGCGCGACCGACTTACGCGACCGACAGCAGCATAAGAGGAATTCAGGCCTTAGCGAAGAAGTATGTAAATAAATCGGGCTCTTTTTGACCGCTTCTTGTGGAGTACCTACCTTTAAAAGATAGTGTTATCTCTACATACTATTGTATAGAACCAAGTTCTTGTGCTGCTGGGGAGTATGTTGCGCCACTTCTTGCACTAGAAAGTCGTGAAGGGTGGACTGTCTTATGTAATTTTGACGTTCAAGAAGTGCTAATTCTCAGCTTATCTTGAATAGATAAATGACTTTTGATTTTGATTTTGACATTGTCCGCTTATTTCCTAGCCACATCTATGCAAAACAAGTATGATTTTATCTCGTATTTATATGAACTGGCACATTGCCCGGTGTTGTGAGGCTGCTGCATTACAGCCTGTGCCGTACATTACAAAGTATCATGTATAATAAGCATGTAAGGGCTATTCCGGGGAGATTGAAGAAGTGGGAGGAAGATTGGTGTGGAATAGATAAGAGATCTGTGGCTTAGGCTCACGTTCGCACAGACGTAATAAAATCGCGGCGATTTTTTTTCGTGCACTTGGTTTTCAACGCTCTGCTTAGCGCCGAGAGTTGAAAATCAAACAGTGTGTTTTTTCATCGCGCTGGGACGAGAGTGCGTCCCAGTGCGTTGGATTCTCAACGCTAGGTTTAACACAGAGTGTTGAAAATCCAGTGCGCGATAAAATCCCGCCGCGATTTTATATCGTTAGTGCGAACGTCGGCTTATAGGGAAGTGCGTAAGTAGCCAAAAATTAAAACCACAAAAATACGACGATAATACTAGTAACAAGGGCCTACTGGCTTACTTCTCCAGACTTTTTTGGGAACTACTTATACAGTTAATTTAAGTACAGAATGAAAAAAATAAAAAAATGAGTTAACCGACTGTGTTACAGACACTTATGGCATTTTAACTTTGTCTCCATGATAGCCCTTGGCTCATAAGCGTGAAGATGGCACTAAAGATGGCTATACATATTTGTTTTCAGTCTGTGTTGACATGTAGATACACAGACCTATTGACATTTTTAAGTGAAAACTTCTTTAGGCGCGTTGGGCATTTTTGAGATGGGAAAAAACAATTGAACTCGCGACACCGTTACCGACACCTCATTTTTGTAAATGCGATTATGCTCTTTATTTAGATAAGATTACGGAGCAATGTTCTACACAAGTATTTTTCTTCCACCAAGGCAATTTTGTTCAAGTTTTCACTTCTGTCGGCAATCCCGGAGTGCCACTGTTTTTTTCTCTCTTTTTATTGACGTTGATTTATTTTATTATTTATTCATTTGTATTATGAAATGTGTGATTCTTTATAATTATTTTTTTGTGTCCAGGCTTATTTTATGTAATTATTGAGACTTCGCTGGCTTGATAACTTAATTACAAATATTTGTACGCCCTTTGGCATAACATAACGTACTCTTTATTATATACCATTATTATTGTACTATGTTAAACAAATGAATACTTACATGACTAAAGGTACCATTCCGTACCCGACCGCAGGAGGCAACTGCAGGCGACGAGTCACTGCGACACGACTGGTTTCTATGAATATCTATGAAATACCTTCCGTAGCTAGCGACACGTTGTTGGCAGGTACGGACGAGTGACAGGCGACACGTGCAGCCCGACCGCAGACTAGTAGTGCCGCTAAATCTCAAGCGTTTTTTTTTTTTTTTCTAGTCGGTTTCGGAATCATGACTGCAGCGACATGACACCGCGACGTGTCGCCGCGACATGACGCCACGACACGTAGCCTGCAGTTGCCGCCTGCGGTCGGGGACGGAATGGTACCTTTATGCACCTGCGATGCCTCTGGTACCTATTAAAGATAGGCGGCGCTGACGAGTAACTATCAGGTGAGCCGCCTGTTTGCAGCCCACCTAAAATATTTTCTTTTTAAACAGAAAGAAACAACGCTTTTGTCAGAAGTTATTTTTAGAACTCATGTATATTTTGCAAAGTCTAAGACAACAAACCTTGCCCTCTATTTTATGCAAAACACCGATGGAATCTTTCGCCAACTTACATCACATAAGCCGCCTTGATCTCCAAGTTTCTACGTAATTATATTAACCGGATTCCGCCGGTTTTCAGCGGTTCTCACTGGTAATCTCCGGTTTATACAGTCTCTAGAGTTTTGTGGCTATATTTGTTTTAATTTTATGACTAACTCAAGGTTGACGAGATGCCCGTCTCGACGTGTTTTGTAGAAAATGTTGAAGAAATTATGGAGTATATCTTTACTTTAACAATAAATGGTTGTGTTAAAACCTGGCTGGGCAAAGATCGGGAACTTAATATAATACAAATTAATTAAAATAGCAATAGAAATCAACGTCAATGAAAAAGAGAGAAAAAAATGTCAATAGGTTCAATATCTACAGGCATTTCCATGAAAAATCATATAATTTGTTATTACGGACATTCTATATTCATCGCGCGGCAGAATTTATAAATATAATTATTAACTACATACTATGCCTCTTACAACGTAAACCGATACAATTTCCATCGTAACTTAATAACTTAGAGACGTAATGGACCATTTTCCTGAGAAAAGTTTATTTATCTTCCTTTATTTTAGACACAAAGGTGTAATTAATACCTTTGATTAAATATTTTTGACAAGCCGTGTGCCGGAAGCAAAAATGACGAACTTTCATACAAAATTTCATTCGCTATTTAACCCCTTCAGGGGGTGAACACAACTGTCAGCACAACTGAAGGGGTCCACTAGGGCCGATGCCTGCCGGGGTTGCGGGTTTGTCCGAAAGGGTTACCGTGGCCCCTGGCAACATACAGGCAACTGAAGGAACACGGGTGGATTTTAGTCAGTAAGAGTCTGACACGACCTCCCGCTACGCCCAGAGCGGAAGAAGTTATTTGATAATTTCCCACCAAAAAAAAGGGGTGAATTTTGAAAAATCCGTCCTTAATGCTCGTCTAGTTGGCTGTGCGTTATCTATTTTTTTTTAACGAAGTAAATTCCAATTTAAAAAAATGTGTTAGGTTTAGAAGATAGCCGACTAACTATGTTGAAAGATTTAGTCGGCGTTGAACTGGAAGTTCAACGCCGACTAACTAACCGTTTAGATTCTGCACCCCTGGATAATATTAAGTACGCAGTTATATTACTACTATAACCCTAGCCAGATAATGAACGCAATGCTTTGCTATTCCTACAGCAGAAGCCGCCACATGACGGTCGCAATTTAGCGGCGAATGACGTCACTGAAACGTTTGAATGTAAGTTGGTGTATTTTCATAAAGTTTTCGTAAAGTCAAACCCCGGTGTCATTTTTATCATGGCGGCTGTTATGGGACGGCCACTTTTTCCGCTAGGAAATCATAGCTGAAAAGATGCTGTTTATGATGTGACTTACTATAAAACACTAAAAGGTTTTGGGCCACTTTTAAAAATGAAATAAAACGCACTCACACTTTTTTACCTCACGTAAGATTTGAGAACAAAATCATTCAAGATTATTTTGCTATCAACTACAAAATATGAAAAAATAAACAACGACCGATTTCAAAATCTGAATAAAATACAATGATTTAAATAGCAACAAATTAATAATGTGCATAAAATCATCATCATCATCATTTCAGCCGAAAGACGTCCACTGCTGGACATAGGCCTCCCCCAAGCACCGCCACTTCTACCGGTTCTGTGCTTCTCGCATCCAGCGGAGATCATAATCTTATACCTATAGATATTTCTTCAAATAAGCTCCGCCAAACCAAGCTGACTGCTCGCAGTTGAACAGGTACTAGTCCCCGTTTGCACATGTTGTCTCAATAATGTAGACAAATGTACAGTCGGCTCCACGATGTGGGTAGAAAAACCACCTACCCCCTTGAAAGCACCTACGTTCGAACCCGCGCGATGGCCACATATTGTAACATTTTTTCAAACAGTTTATAGATGTTTTTAAAAAAATTTGATGCCCAATGATTTATTCCTATATTTTACGCTTATTAAGTGTTAAGTTTTTAAATAAAACCTCCTTATAGTTTATAGATAAACAACAATGAACAAGAATATTTCAGTCAGGGCTGTCAATATAATTTTAGTTGGTCTAGAGGCTGAGGATGTCACTCGCGAAACCGTAGATTCAGGTTCGCTACTGGCAGTTTGACAAATATGTTTTTGTTTACGTCTACTTTTATTTTTCTCTAAGTTATACTATTTATGCAACTTTTTATTTTTATGTATTTTTATAAGTAGTAGGTTTATTTTAAAATGAAAGAAATATAATTTACTATAGTAATATTTATTATGAATTGAAATACTTAACTGTATAACATTATAGATAACTGTAACATATAAAAGTTTGTATCGCTTCACTGCAAAATGGTTAACTTACAACAACTACCTACATAAAATGGTTGACAATTTACCTTTCAAACTAGTAGAATAATTTTCGAAAATAACGAGTGAAAAACATGTTATCATTAGTTAACATTCTAATGAATAAACAATTTTATTTACATCCCTCGTAAATCATAAATATTATCTACCTCCAATTACTATTAGCTATTAATCATAATAATGAAATGGTGAGGTCAAATGATGTATTCTTTGAGTTATTTCAATGTGTCAATGTCAACACTTTATTTTATTATGTTATAACGATATAAACCAAACGGGATTACGGAATCAAAAATATACAGAATGATTGCAATTAGGACCCACTTACTTATTTACTATAAGTCGTTTTGTTTTTAATAGTGTTTATGTTAATAGCTGAGGAGACGACCCTCACTGAGTACTATTTGCTGTAGTGGCTTCTCATTTTAGTAACCATATTCCAGCCTATATTCATACCACGCATCAATTCCCAAGTCCTTATGACTTCTTGTTGTAAAATCATTTGTTCTAGCTATATCGATTTTTCGCCCCAGTAACCCCCATTATTGCAACTTTCATTGAAATCGTTAGAGCCGTTTTCGAGGACGTGATTACAAATGCAATATGTAAAAAAACCCTGTCCGATCCGAAAAGGGGTCATAGATACTGCAATAATATTCCACGAAAGTAATAAAAATCTTATTATTATTGAAAATAAAAAGGTAAAGGCTAATTAAAAATCACATTTAAAAATGAACAAATTTTCAACAGGGGTATAAGTTATGACTTGTATACACGCTAAATGACAGCCGCCCGCGTCCCATGTAAATAACCCGGTAAAATACCCCATTGCAAAAAAAAATTTGACGATTTTTTTTATCGATTTTCCTGAAAATTAGCCCATAAATAGACTCTCAGTACGATACCTAACAACACCCTCACGGATCGGACAGGTTTTTTTTTACATGTTGTATATATAGGTAAAGGTAGGTAGTAGGTATATATATATATATATATACAGATATTGCTCATTTAATAGGATAGGCAAAGTCTGCCTCGGTTCAGTTGTGTAGGAATAGAGGCGTAAACAAAAACATAATACCTAGTTAATTGATTCAGGCGTAACCATTATTTTCATTATTTTATAATGAATTTCCGCAAAAATCCATTATAAAATACAATAGACGTTGTCACATTTAGTAACCTGTTCCGCTAAGGGCCGGTTTTTTATCCCTAGTAAAAAAAAGAAAGAAAACTTGTTTATTCTACACAAACAAAAGGCACATTTAAAAAAACTGGACAAAATATACACAAAACAAAAGTAACCAAAAGCCTCGTATTCAATTAGTAAAAAAGTTTGACAATATTGTTCATAGTAACTATAACACTAGTAAGTTCATTGGTTGATGTCAAGGCCACGGACCAAAGACAATAATATGAATCGTGTATTTTAATTAAATGTGTGTTTGAGTGTTTCCGGTTTTATTATGATTTTAAACATATTAATATACTTTCAAAGGTCGGAGACTTCATCGGATGATCAAATTGTCACAGAATGTATCATAATGAGAAGACCCAAAGTCAATTTGTATTATCACTTTAAATTTATTACTTACTTTACAATATTCTTTTATTCCACAAATAATACTAATTATTTTCTTATTTTCTTATATTAATAAGGTGGAAAAAATAAAAAATAATACCAATTATTTTTTATTATTAAAAACATTAAAATTTTATAATAATAAAAATGTAATAAAAATTTATAATTTTTTTTATATCATAAATTATTTTTAATATATAAACGTATTTATAAACAATATAATTTTTATACTATCAAAAAATAATGTTATCCATATTTAGAATTATAAATAAAATAAAAGGGATTAAATTTTTTTTTAGTTTTCTTTTTATAAATGATTTAATACCATTTTTTTGTTGTTTTGTTGTTTTACTTAATTAATAGTTTCTGTCCTATATAATTCCATTATTTCAATTTATTGTCGTTTTTATTTATATACCTGTGAGTTATTAATAAATAAATAGCGCGAAATCACAATCAATAAACTCGTCATTTGACGACTTTGATATTAGATGCGCGATAGACGTCAAAATGCACTCGTATTACCATACCAAAATAACGACTCGCAACTCTTAAATGGGTAAGTTACTGTCGATTGCAATGGCAACATAATTAACATTAGTAAATTCAAACCATGCTTCAAATGGGGATCAAAAAACGAAAACTTGAGTTAACAATTGGTTAGAGTCTTAACTATGAACAATTTAACAAATGGTTAGCTTGTCTATTACTAGGGATCGAAAAACCGGCCCTTAACTATTCCTAAAGAGCCATAGAGAACGCAGATACTCTGCGACCAGCGTTCGGTGAGGCAACACGCTGTATTTGGGATCAATCGTCATCCTGAGGATGCTTCGTTGAGAGGTGAAACACGTGTCGATTTCTTACAGGGTTTTTTATGGCTCTTTAGGAATAGTTAAGCGGAACAGGTTAATAAATATAACAACGTCTATTATATTTTATATTGAAAATTTGGAAATTATACAAGTAAGCAACAAACTAAGAATCGCTTCTTCAAGCTATATTATTGACATTGACATCAATTTCTAAATTAAAATAATACACGCACTCTTATATCTGGCCAATTAAGTTATTGGTAGTATTTCCGCAGTCTTATTAGAACCTCTGAACAAACCGGTACCAACAACGCTCAACAAAAGAACAAAACAATTAATTGAACGATTATACATAAGTAATCAAGACAATATTGACCCGTAAAATTAATTTCACTGAAAAACCAGAAGCTATTTAATGTCAACGCATACAACGGAGACAATATGAAAATAAAAGTCAATAGTAAAAAGACAAAGGATACCTTCTATACCTTGGTGCCTTTAAATTGGTTGTTAAGGTTTTTCAATCTATCATGCATCTACCGCAAAGGAAGTCAATTGAAAGTGTCATGGTCGCTGACCAGGAATATCATCTACGTTTTTCTCTTCGGATTTTTGAATTTCTTCTTTTTACTCAACAAGATTGAAACGTTGGATATTATCAGAAACAATAAGAAATTTACTTTTTATGACACCATTCAAATGTCCTATTTGATCGGATATTTTGAATATACCATCGACTTGATCTATGTTTACAAATATGGAAGAGATCTCCTCTTGAAGTATTTCAAATGTTTCGAGCATGTTGATCAGATTTTGTGCATGACTTACTATGATGAAATTCGAAGGATTATCCTAAGAACTGTTGTATTTTGTATGGTTATTTTTACTGTGACTTCTATTATTGACTATGCCAGCTGGGTCGAAGGCTTCGGTTGGATTGCTCCGATTTTGTACTCTTTGGATTATTTTTATTTCTTTCTGAATATGCTTACGGTACTTGACGATTTGTCTCATGTTATACAATTGGAATATCGTCTAAAAATGATGCAAGATCTTCTTCAGGTAAGTACATTTACTTTGGTTTTATCGTTGCTTATCAATCTTTATTTAACCCGATTTTCTTAATCACTTCTAAAATGAAAGTTTTTAAATCATCTTTCACCGATCATTCATACTACTAATATATTGTAAGTCAAAGTCTGTGTTAAGTGTGTTCAACTTGGTATTCCCTAATCCATATTTCTATGTTTTTTTTTAATACTGAACTTTTGTCTGAGGATAAAACCGTATAAAAATCAGAACAGTGAAACAACATCGATTAAAAAATCTTTCTTCTCAACAGGTCTACTACACCTCACCCATTAATACGATATCCTCTAATGATGCCGATGACAAACCCTGGGCTTTGAGAACAGAAACTGGAAATATTCGTTTGGAATCTTTGAAAATCCTCAGCCATGGCCGGTTCATAGAAGTCATTGGATTCAATCGATGTTACCTTCTTCTGCTTGAGCAAACCGATTACATTAACTCCAAGTTTGGCTTTCGGGTGAGCAACTTTAATTTAAATGTGCCACTAATTGAGATTAGGTTTAAACTCAAAACCATTAGTATATTATACCCATTATATTATATTATACTCATATATATTATAACCATTATTATATTATCAGGTTACACCGCAAGCGGGAGGAAACGCCCGGGTGTCGTCACTGTGTGGATCGCCCGGAGGACACGGTGGAGCATACGGTGGAGGTCTGCCCGGCTTGGGCAGGGCATCGCCGTGTCCTCGTGGATGCGATCGGCGGCGGTGATCTCTCGCGTCCGGCCCTGATTCGGGCCATGCTACGGAGCGAGAGGAAATGGGAGGCCGTCACCTCTTTCTGCGAAGCAGTAATTCTCGCGAAGGAGGAGACGGAGCGCGTGAGGGAGAGGCAAATTTCGCGCCCTCGCGCCCCTAACCGCCGCAGCAGGAGACGCCCTGGGCGTCGGGAATCGCAGGAAGATTTCCGGCCACCGTAGGCGCGGGCTTGCGGACGGTGAGCAATGGGTAGCTCGCCGTCCGATAAGGACCAAGCCCGGGTCGACGGCGCGTTGTGTTCCACGCGCGCCTCAAAGAGATGTCAGCAGAATTGACGGGGTCCGCTAGGGCCAATGCCAATGCCGGGGGTTCGAAGAAAACCGATAGGGAAATCGTGGCCCCCGGCAACATGGCATAGGAAGGAACACGGGTGGGTTTTAGTCAGTAAGAGTCTGACACGCCCTCCCGCTCCACCCAGAGCGGGAGAAGTTATTTGATAATTTCCCACCCAAAAAAAAAAAAAAAAAAAAAAAGGTTACACCGCAAGAACATATTTTCATGGCACATTTATGTAGCATAAAATTAATAATATGTTAACAGTTTCATCAACAGTACTTCTCATTTTACAGGTTTTAATATATTGTATAAATCTTCTCATCAATATGACCAACTTGTTGAACTTAGCCATCAGATATTTTACTGGATCAATGGTGAGAGTTTAAAATAATGAATATTTAGTACCCTCTTTGTGAGCTTCGACGCATTTAGGTAAAAAAAGCTATGCGCATTTCAATAGAAAGCTTCCTAAATCTTTAATTTTCCCAGTGTTTATGATGTATACTCTTGCAGGTAGCACCAGACGGCGAGTGCCGCTTAGCATCAATATCCAGCCTTATGAGACTGATGAACTGGGTAATGGTAGCCGTTATCATGGTGTACTGGTGCGAGAGTACCTACAGGCAGAGCGAGAAGATTCTGGAGATCATTGATCTTTTGCTTGTTACCAAGAATAATTGTGAGTATTTTTATATTGGTAACTATCGTGAAATAAATTTGCTCTATAAGTTTAATAATATTTTTGTTCATGTAATGAACTTATCAAAAAGCGCTTTTCGGATATCAAGTGGTTGAAGTTGTTTTCATTGCATTATTAAATATTTTCCCTTTTCTCTCGTCAGCTTTCACCTTACCTTCTTGCTTTTAATTTAAATAATTTCGCACACAATTAACCCATGTTTCCTTTGATCGCCCTATTTCTATCTATCCATCAACACAGCATACTCATCACCCACCACTCTTTTATTCATTTCTTCAACCAACGATTGAGCAATGAAGAAATAGATCACTTAATCACAAATAATACTTGTTCACAGCTGCCAACTTGACGACCACACTGGTTAACTTCCGCAACCTGCTGATCACCAGACCTATCAAGTTTCACGCTATACGTTTCTTCACCATAGAGTATACCCTCCTGGTTTCTATAACCTCTGTTGTGGTCACTTACACCATTATTTTGCTGCAGAACATGAAATAATGATGGACGCTGAAATCTATTTGTCTCTGGTGTGATTGGACTAAACAATATAAACTTGCGTATTTTCTCACGAGTGAGTGCCATAATTCTACATACCTAAGTAGTTGTTTGCATCGTTTACGCACTTGACATTTTTATTAAATGAACAAACTACTTGCTTGATTTTGTATCACTGTTTTAGAATGCAAGCTGATTTATTTTGTGTGTGTTATTAAAATTAAAATAATGTTATCATAATTTGTGTTTGACTATAGTTTTACCTTTATCAAAAACTGGTTAATGTGCTGCATATTTTTAACAACACGATGTGATAGGTACACTTAGCCTTGTGTTCACCAACATTTATATCAACTGTTTAGATACTTATTTAATAAGTTCTATATTTTAAAATTTCCTTAGGAAATTTGCCTTATAGCAACTGTTACCTACCTGTCAAATACCTACCCGGTAGTTTGAATGTTGATGGACATAGATACAAATATATTATTGTTATAATTACAAGTAGACTATGACTTGTAATTATAACAATAATATATTTGTATCGTCATTTTCCAAAACACCTACCTACACTCGGCTTTTGTTTCTATATCAAAATCAGTCTGCCTAGCCTTTTCCCAACCATGTTGGGATCGGCTTCCTGTCTAAGCGGATGCAACTGAATACCAGTATTTTACATGAAGCGACTGCCTATCTGACCTCCACAACCCAGTTATTGGGCAACACGTTACCCCTTGGTAAGACTGGTTGGCAGATTTGGGCTTCTGGCGATCCATAACTATAGTCAAAGATCCACGAATGACAGCTGGGACCAATGGCTTAAAGTGCTTTCCGAGACAATTCAACGTCAATGAAAAAGAGAGAAAACATTTCAATAGGTACAATATCTATGAAAAATCATCTAATTTGTTATTACGGACATTCTATATTTATCGCGCGGCATAATTAATATAGCTACGTACTATGCCTCTGACAACGTGAACGATACTATTTCCATGGAAATTTAATAACTTAGTGACGTAATGGCCCATTATCCTGATTTTTTTTTATTTATCTTCCTTTATTTTACACACAAAGGTGTAATTAATACCTTGGATTAAATATTTTTGACAAGCCGTGTGCCGGAAGCAAAAATTACGAACTTTCATACAAAATTTCATTCGCTATTTAACCCCTTCAGGGGGTGAACACAACTTGACAGTTGGTCCGCTAGGGCCGATGCTTGCCGGGGTTGCGGGTTTGTCCGAAAGGGTTACCGTGGCCCCTGGCAACATACAGGCAACTGAAGGTACACGGGTGGGGTTTAGTCAATAAGAGTCTGACTGACACGCCCTCCCGCTCCGCCCGCAGCGGAAGAAGTTATTTGATAATTTCCCACCAAACAAAGGGGTTGAATTTTAAAAATCCGTCCTTAATGCCCGTCTAGTTGGCTGTGCGTTGTCTGTCGGTATTTTTTTTTTTTTTTAACTAATTAAATTCTAAACAAACAAATTGTGTTAGGTTTAGAACAGGAGTGTCCAACGTAATCTTCTGGAGGGCCAGGTTTGATATTTTTGTAACCATAGCGGGCCAAAAGAAATGTCCAATGCCAAAGTGAGATTTAAATATTGTAGGTACATTAGTTGTAATACCTACAAACATGTACATTTTACTCAAAGTCGATAGATAGATCATCGAATAACTGACATTGGGAGAATTTAATACTGTTCGCGTTAGATATCTATTGATGTGTTATAAAGTTTTAACTAGGTTTTAACATGGTGGCCCGGGGCCATATGTTGGACGGGCCTGGTTTAGAAGATAGCTGGCAATGTCGACAGATTTAACACTTTGCCTGCTCTTGTACCCTCTGCGTCAAAGAGAAAGCAAACACTTTTATGTTTAGCTTAATGCCCTAACAGGGCCACTATGTTCTAAGAACTGATATCCTCTGTTAAGAACTTTATTTATGTACACATAGTTAGCAATAAAGAATTTGAATTTGAATTTTGAATTTGAATTAATAAGTCATTTTTCATCCATTATAATAATTATCGTGAGTTTTCAGTTCAACGCCGACTAACTAACCGTTTAGATTCTGCACCCCTGGATAATATTAAGTACGCAGTTATATTACTACTATAACCCTAGCCAGATTATGAACGCAATACTTTGCTATTCCTTAGATCTAGTTAATCCTAACTACTATAAAAAATTCGAAAGTGAATTTTTGTTTTTACGATTTCACCCTAAAACGGATGAACGGATTTGGATGAAATTTGGCGCATGGGTACACCATGACCAAAGTTAGGACATTATGATACCTTTTATGTCGATAGTACATTCCCGTGGGATAGTTTCCGACCTCAACGCGTGTGAAGCCGCGGGAAAAAGCTATATTACTAGCTTAAATAAATAGACTCCCTCGATGAACTAGTTGGCGCAAGCACTCATGCGCAACTGCATGGCGACACACCATTGGTGTTAGTAGGTATTCTACATCACTGTCTACTTCTCCTAGAATAATGTGATATTTTGTTAAGACGATGCCAAAAAAACTGCAAACTTGGTACTTACATTAAATAATTAACAAAACGCCAAGTCATAACATGACTGGGTATTCCATTTCTTTTAAAAATATAACATAAATGGCGTTGTAGAACTCTGGAAAAATAAATAGAATTAATCATTACATAGGCATAAGAGGCTGATATGTTGATTAAATATTATAATATGTTAAATGCAATACTCAATACTCAAGCCAGTGGGATAGAGGTAGATAAGTTATACAATAGTATAGCTATCGAAGATATACAGGCTGGCAGGGACATCAACGCGAAAACTGTTACCATGGATTCAGGTCATGATTTTGAACGCCCCGTGTTGAAATTTTTTGTCAGTTATTTAAAAAAAAAATAGCTGTTTCATACAAAAGTGCAATACTTACGCGGTCAAAATGTATCGAACAGTTAAAAATATATATACCTATATATATTTTTAACTGTTCGGTGAAAGTAGGTAGTAGGTATTTATACAAAATATTGCTAATTTAATAGTATTGGTAAAGTCTGCCTCGGTTTAGTTGTGTAGAAACAGAGGCGTAAACGAAAACTTGTAGGTAAATATATTATTTGCTGAGGTAACTGATACATCATCAATTCATCATGCTCAGTTTTGTGCTGGGAAGTTAGTTGCGCCACTTCTTCTTTCCACTAAGAAGTGGTGAAGGGTGGGCGTTTTGAGGAACCGTCTTTGTTATATCTAATGTAATTTTGACGTTCAGAAAATGCTGATTCTTAGCCAAATTTTTGCTTTCCCTTAAGTTTCTGACTCCTTTTTTTTTTTTTTTTTGGTTGGGAAATTATCTAATAACTTCTCCCGCTCTGGGTGGAGCGGGAGGGCGTGTCAGACTTTTACTGACTAAAACCCACCCGTGTTCCTTCGGTTGCCCTGTTGCCGGGGGCCACGATTTCCCTATCGGTTTTCTTCGAACCCCCGGCAGGCATTGGCCCTAGCGGACCCCGTCAATTCTGCTGACATCTCTTTGAGGCGCGCGTGGAACACAACGCGCCGTCGACCCTGGCTTGGTCCTTATCGGACGGCGAGCTACCCATTGCTCACCGTCCGCAAGCCCGCGCCTACGGTGGCCGAAAATCGGCTCGCGATTCCCGCCCCGGGCGTCTCCTCCTGCGGCGGTTAGGGGCGTGAGGGCGCGAAATTTGCCTCTCCCTCACGCGTTCCGCCTCCTCCTTCGCGAGCATTACCGCTTCGCAGAAGGAGGTGACGGCCTGCCATTTCCTCTCGCTCCGTACCATGGCCTGAACCAGGGCCAGACGCGAGAGATCACCGCCGCCGATTGCCTCTACGAGGATACGGCGTTGCTCCGCCCAAGCCGGGCAGACCTCCCCCGTATGCTCCACCTCAGGCCGATCCACACAATGGTGACACCCGGATGTTTCCTCCCGCCTTATCCTGAACAGGAACCTCCCGAAGCAGCCTGTGTCAGGCGGAAGGCGAGGACGCCGTGGCGCCTCTCCAGCCACTCCTCAAAGAGGGGTCTTATCGCCGCAATTGTGGCGTGCCCAGCGCGGGGTTGCGACAATCGCAATCTCCATGACGCCATGAGATCCCGCCGGAGCTCTGTCCGCTGTGCCGCGATTTCTTGCGGCATCGGAGTTAAGCCCCGGCGTTTCGCCTCCTCGCGCCACTCCCAGATGTGCGCGAGGACCTTTGCCTCCAGATCCCATGGCGGTAATCCGGCAAGGAGGCTCGCGCCTCGCAGAAAACCGTGCGGTATCCTCGGGCCAACCAGATGGCTATGACCCTCTGGGACGCGTTCAACCAGCGGACTGGCCGCAGCCTCAATGAACGCGCCCACACCGGCGCCCCGTAGAGGGCCATGGACCGCACGATCCCCGCGTAGAGCCTCCGGTAGGAGGCGTTTGGATCCCCTAGATTAGGCAGGAGCCGCTTCAAGGCAGCCCCGGCCCGCTCCAGTCTGGGAGCCAAACGTCGGAAATGTTCATCGAAATTCCACCGGCTGTCGAGGACGAGTCCCAGATACTTCATTGTCGACTCGACACCGATGTGAACCCCTCCCTTCATTACCTGGGAACCCGACCGTGGCGCATTCCGAGGACCATGAAAACCCATGGCCTCAGACTTGTGCTGGGCCACCTCGAGTCCCAGCTGCCGGATCCTGTCAACGATTGTCGCAACCCCGCGTGTCGCTAAATCAGCCGCCGCCTGGTAAGTTTCTGACTCCTTTGACGTAATTTTTTTTTTCAAATGTGCCTAAATTAAAGAAAAGTGCCTACCTACTTGCTTAAAATGTATTTTTTTTAAATTAAATATCGAAAATTTGAAAATTAATACTAGTAAGCAACAAACTAAGCATAACTTCTTGAGACTATATTTTTTATATTGAAATCAATTTCTAAATTAAAATAATACACGCACACTTATATCTGGCCGACTAAGTTATTGGTAGAATTTCCGCAGTGTTATTAGAACCTCTGAACAAACCGGTACCAACAACGTCCAACAAAAGAACAAAATAATTAATTGAAAGACTATAAGTAATCAAGACAATATTGACCCGTAAAATTTATTTCACTGAAAGTCCAGAAGCTAACGGAGACATTATGAACATAAAAGTCAATAGTAAAAAGACGAAGGATACCTTCTATACCTTGGTGCCTTTAAATTGGCTGTTAAGGTTTTTCAATCTATCATGCATCTACCGCAAAGGGAGTCAATTGAAAGTGTCATGGTCACTGACCAGGAGTATCATCTACGTTTTTCTCTTCGGATTTGTGAATTTCTTCTTTTTACTCAACAAGATTGAAAGGTTGGATATTATCAGAAACAATACGAAATTAACGTTTTCTGACTTCATTCAAATGTCCTATTTGATCGGTTATTTTGAATATACTATCGACTTGATCTATGTTTACAAATATGGAAGAGATCTCCTCTTGAAGTATTTCAAATGCTTCGAGCATGTTGATCAAATTTTGGGCATGACTTACTATAATGAAATTCGAAGGATTATCCTAAGAACTGTTGTATTTTGTATGGTTATTTTTACTGTGACTTCTATTATTGACTATGCCAGCTGGGTCGAAGGCTTCGGTTGGATTACTCCGATTTTGTACTCTTTGGATTATTTTTATTTCTTTCTGAATATGCTTACGGTTCTTGACGGGTTGTCTCATGTTATACAATTGGAATATCGTCTAAAACTGATGAAAGATCTTCTTCAGGTAAGTACGTTTATTTTGGTTTTATCGTTGCTTAGGTACCAATCTTTATATAACCCGATTTTCTTAATCACTTCTAAAATTAAAGTTTTTAAATCATCTTTCACCGATTATTCATACTATACATTGTAAGTCACAGTCTGTGTTAAGTGTGTACAACTTGGTATTCCCTAATCCATATTTCTATATTATTTATTAATACTGAACTTTTGTCTGAAGATAAAACCGTATAAATCAGAACATTGAAACAACATCGATAAAAATCTTTCTTCTCAACAGGTCTACTACACCTCACCCATTAATACGATATCCTCTTATGATGCCGATGACAAAACCTGGGCTTTGAGAACAGCAACTGGAAATATTCGTTTGGAATCTTTGAAAACCCTCTGCAATAGTCGGTTCATAGAAGTCATTGGATTCAATCAGTGTTACCTTCTTCTGCTTGAGCAAACAGATTACATTAACTCCAAGTTTGGCATTCGGGTAAGCAACTTTAATTGAAATGTGCCACTGATTTAGATTTGGTTTAAACTCAAAACCATTAGTATATATTATATTATCAGGTTACACCACAAGAACATATTTTTTTGGCACATTTATGCAGCATAAAATTAATAATATGTTAACAGTTTCATCAACATTACTTGTCATTTTACAGGTTTTAATATATTATGTAAATCTTCTCGTCAATATGACCAACTTGTTGAACATGGCCATCAGATGTTTCACTGGATCAATGGTAAGAGTTTAAAATAACGAATATTAATCAACCTCTTTGTAAGCTTCGCCGCAGTTGGGTTAAAAGGCCATGAATACGCATTTTTCAATAGAAAGCTTCCAAAATCTTTCATTTTCTTGGTGTCTTACCTGTAAACTCTTGTAGGTAGCACCAAACGGCGAGTGCCGCTTAGCATCAATATCCAGCCTTATGAGACTGATGAACTGGGCAATGGTAGCCGTTATCAAGGTGTACCGGTGCGAGAGTACCTACAGGCAGAGCGAGAGTATTCTGGAGATCATTGATCTTTTGCTTGTTAATAAGAATAATTGTTAGTATTTTTATATTGGTAACTATGGTGAAATATTTTTTTTCTACAAGTAGATATAATATATTTGTTCATGTAATGAACTTATCAAAAAGCGCTTCTTTCCTTTATCTTTATGATCTGCCTTACTTCTTTTTTCTCGCAGATGTCAAGTGATTGAAGTTGTTTTCATTGCATTATTAAATATTTTCCCTTTTCTCTCGTCAGCTTTCACCTTACCTTCTTGCTTTTAATTTAAATAATTTCGCACACAATTTAACCCGTTTCCTTTGATCGCCCTATTTCTATCTATCCATCAACACAGCATACTCATCACCCACCACTGTCTTATTCATTTCTTCAACCAACGATTGAGCAATGAAGAAATAGATCACTCTTAATCACGAATAATCCTTATTTTATTTACAGCTACCAACTTGACGACCACCCTGGTTAACTTCCGCAACCTGCTGATCACCAGACCTATCAAATTTCACGCTATACGTTTCTTCACCGTAGAGTATACCCTCCTGGTTTCTATAACCTCTGTTGTGGTCACTTACACCATTATTTTGCTGCAGAGCATGAAATAATGGACGCTGAAATCTATTATGTATACCGGTGTGATTGGACTAAACAATATAAACTTGAGTATTTTTTCTCATGAGTGAGTGCCATAATTCTACACACCTAAGTAGTTGTTTGCATCGTTTACGCACTTGACATTTTATTTGAAGAACAAACTACTTGCTTGATTTTGTATCGCTGTTTTAGAATGCAAGCTAGACACTTGCAGGTCCTCACCGGACACGGCTGTTTCGGGAGGTACCTGTTCAGGATAAAGCGGGAGGAAACGCCCGGAGGACACGGTGGAGCATACGGTGGAGGTCTGCCCGGCTTGGGTAGGGCATCGCCGTGTCCTCGTGGAGGCGATCGGCGGTGGTGATCTCTCGCGTCCGGCCCTGATTCGGGCCATGCTACGGAGCGAGAGGAAATGGGAGGCCGTCACCTCCTTCTGCGAAGCAGTAATGCTCGCGAAGGAGGAGGCGGAGCGCGTGAGGGAGAGGCAAATTTCGCGCCCTCGCGCCCCTAACCGCCGCAGGAGGAGACGCCCTGGGCGTCGGGAATCACAGGCGGATTTCCGGCCACCGTAGGCGCGGGCTTGCGGAAGGTGAGCAATGGGTAGCTCGCCGTCCGATAAGGACCAAGCCCGCGTCGACGGCGCGTTGTGTTCCACGCGCGCCTCAAAGAGATGTCAACAGAATTGACGGGGTCCGCTAGGGCCAATGCCTGCCGGGCTGCGAATACGGGCCGATAGGGATTTCGTGGCCCCCGGCAACATGGCAACTGAAGGAACACGGGTGGGTTTAGTCAGTAAGAGTCTGACACGCCCTCTCGCTCCACCCAGAGCGGGAGAAGTTATTTGATAATTTCCCACAAAAAAAAAAAGCTAGACACTTATTTTCTGTGTGTTATTAAAATTAAAATAAAATGATCATATTTTGTGTTTGACTATAGCTAACTAGTTTTACCTTACCTACTCAAAAAATGTGCTGCATATTTTTAATAAAACGATGCGATAGGTACACTTAACCTTGTGTTCAACAACATTTAAATCAACTGTTTAGATAATTAATCAGTTCTACATTTTAAATTTCCTTAGGAAATTTGCCTTATAGCAACTATTACGTACCTGTCAAATACCTAAACGGTAGTTTGAATGTTGGTGGACACAGACCACACTGTGAGTAATTATAACAATAAAATATTTGTATCGTCATTTGCCAAAACGCCTACACTCGGCTTTTGTTTCTATAATATCAAAATCAGTCTGCCTAGCCTTTTCCCAACCATGTTTGGATCGGCTTCCAATCTAACCAGATGCAACTGAATTTCAGCATTTTACATGTAGCGACTGCCTATCTGACCTCCACAACCTAGTTATTGGGTAACACGTTACCACTTGGTAAGACTGGTTGGCAGACTTGGGCTTCTGACTACCCGTAATGACTGTCAAAGATTTACGAATGACGGCCAGGACCAACGGCTTACCGTGCTTTTCGAGGCACGGAGGAGTCTTGATAATTATGACCATGTGATAATAATTAGTACCCGGCTGAAAATATAGCACATCCGATTTTAGAAAGAGACTCGTATTGCTATACAGGGTCAAATTAAATTAGCTAGCAAAACATGATCAAAAAATCAATCTGCCTGGCCTTTTCTCAACTATGTTGGGGTCGGCTTCCAGTCTAACTGGATGCAGCTGAATAGCAGTATTAATTACATGAAGCAACTGTCTATCTGACCTCCACAACCCAGTAACTGGGTAATACTATACCCCATAGTCAAAGATCCACGAATAACAGCAGGGACCAATGGCTTAAAGTGCTTTCCGAGACAATTCAACGTCAATGAAAAAGAGAGAAAACATTTCAATAGGTACAATATATCTACAAGCTTAATACAAGCGTTTCCATGAAAAATCACCTAATTTGTTATTACACTTATTACGGACATTCTGTATTTATCGCGCGGCAGAATTAATATAACTACATACTATGCCTCTGGCAACGTGAACCGATACTATTTCCATTGTTTAATAACTTAGTGACGTGATGGCCCAATTTTCTGAGAAAAGTTTATTTATTTTCCTTTATTTTACACACAAAGGTGTAATTAATACCTTTGATTAAATATTTTTGACGTTGCCGTCTCTTTCACCCTCTGCGTCAAAGGGAAATCAAACACTTTTATTTTTAGCTTAATAAGGCATTTTTCCATCCATTATAATAATTATCGTGAGTTTCCAGTTCAACGCCGACTAACTAACCGTTTAGATTCTGCACCCCTGGATAATATTAAGTACGTAGTTATATTACTACTATAACCCTAGCCAGATAATGAACGCAATGCTTTGCTATTCCTACAGCAGAAGCCGCCACATGACGGTCGCAATTTAGCGGCGAATGACGTCACTGAAACGTTTGAATGTAAGTTGGTGTATTTTCCTAGAGTTTTCGTGAAGTCAAACCCCGGTGTCATCTTTATCATGGCGGCCGTTATGTGATGGCCACTTTTTCTTCTCGGAAATCATAGCTCAAAAGATGCTGTTTATGATAGACTTACTATAAAACTCTAAAAGGTTTTGGGCCACTTTTAAAAATGAAATAAAACTCATTCACACTTTTTTACCTAACATAAGATTTTAGGATCTACAAAATCATTCAAGATTATTTTATTATCAACTACAAAATATGAAAAATAAACAACGACAGAATTAAAAATCTGAATAAAATACAATGATTTAAATAGCAACAAATTAATAATGTGCATAAAATGATCATCATCATAATTTCAGCCGAAAGACGTCTACTGCTGGGCATAGGCCTCCCCCAAGCACCGCCACTTCGACCGGTTCTATGCATCTCTCATCAAGTGGACATCATTATCTTATATCTAGATATTTCTTCAAATAAACTCCGCCAAACCAAGCTAACTGCTAGTACCTGTTTGCACATGTTGTCTCAATAATGTAGACAAATGTACTTGTATTATCCGGATTCTGTTGGATAAAGGATATAACCGAATTTCGGTCTCTATGTGAAGACGGAACTGATTTATTCTACAACATTGTAGACACGGATTTGTTTGTGTAAGAAAATGTTCTCACTGTGACGTGACGACAGCTCTAGTCGTCTTGTGTAATTTTGTGACGTCGTGACTTCAGTGTGTTTATTATTTACGAAGGGCGTTCCCAAATCAGTTATAATAATTATATTATAACATGCATAATACATATCTCATAATCAGCCTATAATTTCCCACAGCTGGGACACAGGCCTCCTCAATTCAATTCAATTCAATTTATTTCAGGAACAATTCACATTGTCTTTGAAAACATAAATAAATATAAATAAAAACACGTTCATTAAAATTATAAAACTAACACATTCATAGTACAATAAATTAAATTAAAGAAAATAACAAAAAAAATAAAAATTCAATAACATTACAAATTAAACATTCAAATTAATAACATAACAAGCTACTTCATTCATATACTTAATATATTACCGTGTCTCACATTAACTAATATCAATTTTTTTAAACGTGGATATGTCATCGTCTATTGAATACAGACATTTCTCCAATAGGAATGCTTTGAGTCTTGACTTACAAGAGCTCTTATAAATTATAGTTTTTAAGTCCAATGGCAACCTGTTAAAAATCCGCACTGCTTGATATTGAGGACTATGTTGAACAATCCTAAGTTTGGGTATTATTTTACTTTTAAAATCTTTCCTGCGCGTACTTTCTCTCAACTGTCTCTCCTCATCTGTTTCATATTCATGCAGGTATTTTTTTAAATTCACCAACAATACTAAAACATAGAGTGTTCCTCTCACTGTGAGAGAAAGTGGACTGTAATCTGCCACGTGGGCCAAGTGCGGGTTAGTAGATGTCACATGTATTTGAGTCTTTGGTTCCCTCACGATGTTTTTCTTCACCGTTTTGAGAGCAGTGGTGATGAATTATTTTGGGTTTGCACCCATGACCTTACAGGCCACAGTCTTACCAAGAGATATCGTGTAACCCAGTAACTGGGTTGCGGAGGTTAGATAGGAAGTCGCTCCATGTAAAATACCCAACATAGTTGGGAAAAGGCTAGGCAGATTGATTGAGATAGTGTTCAAACGTGTTCTTCACACGTTGTAAGAAACAGCGTTCCATAAATTTTTACTGTATTAAGATTTCAAAGCAGATGGGTCTGGAATTATGTATTAAATTTATAGTAACACTTTGTGTGTCAATTTTACATCCTGTAGGTGTGTAAAGAAATTCACAGGGTATTTAATTTATTTATCCTAACTACTATTAAAAATTCGAAAGTGAATTTATTTGTTTTTTACGCTTTCGCGCTAAAACAGCTGAACGGATTTGGATGAAATTTGGCACATATGTAGACCATGACCAAATTTAGGACATTATGATACATTTTATGTCAAAAGTATATTCCCGTGGGATAATTTCCGATCCCGACGCGTGTGAAGCCGCGGGAAAAAGCTATATTACTAGCTTAAATAAATAGACTCCCTCGATGAACTAGTTGGCGCAAGCGCTCATGCGCAACTGCATGGCGACACATCATTGGTGTAGGTAGGTATTCTACATCACTGTCTACTTCTCCAAAAATAATGTGATTTTTGTTAAGACTATGTCAAAAAAACTCCAAACTAGGTATTTACTCTGGAATTATAAATAGAATTAATCATAACATAAGCATATGAGGCTGAAATATTGATTAAATATTATGGTATATATGCGTGACGTCAAGCCAGTGAGATAGAGGTAGATAAGTGATACAATAGTATAGCTATCAAAGACATACAGGCTGGCAGGGACATCAACGCGAAAACTGTAACCATTGATTCAGGTCACGATTTTGAACGCCCTGCTTTGAATTTCTTTGTCAGTTATTTAAAAAAAAAAATCTGTTTCATATAAAAGCACAATACCTACGCGGTCAAAATGTATGGGACAGTTAAAAATATATATAGGTAAAAGTAGGCAGTAGGTATTTATACAAAATATTGCTAATTTAATAGTATTGGTAAAGCCTGCCTCGGTTCAGTTGTGTAGAAATAGAGGCGTAAACGAAAATTTGTAGGTAAATATATTATTTGCTGAGGTACATCATGAATTCATCATCCTCAGCTTTGTCCTGGGAAACTTGTTGCGCCACTTTTTCTTGACACGTCACAGAGCATGTTACTTCAGAAGTGGTGAAGGGTGGGCGTTTTGAAGAACCGTCTTTGTTATGTCTTATGTAATTTTGACGTTCAGAAAGTGCTAATTCTTAGCCAAATCTGTTTAAATGATTTTTGCTTTCACTTAAGTTTCTGGCTCCTTTAACGTATTTTTTTCTAATTTGCGTATTTTTTTTTCCAAATGTTCCATAATTTAATAATAGTACCTACCTACTAGCTTAAAATATATTTTATAAAAATGACATATCAAAAATTTGGAAATTAATACCAGTAAGCAACAAACTAAGCATAGCTTCCTAAGGGCTATATTATTGACATTGACATCAATTACTAAATTAAAAAAATAAAAAGCACACTTATATCTTGCCGACTAAGTTATTGGTAGTATTTCCGCAGTGTTATTAGAACCTCTGAACAAACCGGTACCCACAACGTACAACCACCGAACGAAACAATTAATTGAATGACTATAAGTAATCAAGACAATATTGACCCGTAAAATTCATTTCACTAAAAGTCCAGAAGCTATTTAATATCAACCCATACAACGAAGAAAATATGAAAATAAAAGTCAATAGTAAAAAGACAAAGGATACCTTCTATACCTTGGTGCCTTTAAATTGGCTGTTAAGGATTTTCAATCTATCATGCATCTACCGCAAAGGGAGTCAATTGAAAGTGTCCTGGTCGCTGATCAGGAGTATCATCTACGTTTTTCTCTTCGGATTTGTGAATTTCTTCTTTTTACTCAACAAGATTGAAAGGTTGGATATTATCAGAAACAATACAAAATTAACGTTTTCTGACACCATCCAAATGTCCTATTTGATCGGTTATTTTGAATATGCTATCGACTTGATCTATGTTTACAAATATGGAAGAGATCTCCTCTTGAAGTATTTTAAATGCTTCGAGCATGTTGATCAGATTTTGGGCATGACTTACTATGATGAAATTCGAAGGATTATCCTAAGAACTGTTGTATTTTGTATGGTTATTTTTACTTTGACTTCTATTATTGACTATGCCAGCTGGGTCGAAGGCTTCGGTTGGATTGCTCCGACTTTGTACTCTTTGGATTATTTTTATTTCTTTCTGAATATGCTTACGGTACTTGACGGTTTGTCTCATGTTATACAATTGGAATATCGTCTAAAACTGATGAAAGATCTTCTTCAGGTAAGTACATTTACTTTGGTTTTATCGTTGCTTACCAATCTTTATTAAACCCGATTTTCTTAATCACTTCTAAAATTAAAGATTTTAAATCATCTTTCACTGATCATTCATACTGCTAATATATTGTAAGTCACAGTCTGTGTTAGGTGTGCAGAACTTGGTATTCCCTTCTTTATATTTCTATATTATTTATTGATACTGAACTTTTTTCTGAAGATAAAACCGTATTAAAATCAGAACAGTGAAAAAATCTTTCTTCTCAACAGGGCTACTACACCTCACCCATTAATACGATATCCTCTTATGATGCCGATGACAAAACCTGGGCTTTGAGAACAGAGACTAGAAATATTCGTTTGGAATCTTTGAAAACTCTCAGCCATGGCCGGTTCATAGAAGTCATTGGATTCAATCGATGTTACCTTCTTCTGCTTGAGCAAACAGATTACATTAACTCCAAGTTTGGTTTTCGGGTGAGCAACTTCAATTTAAATATGCCACTGATTTGGATTTGGTTTAAACTCAAAACCATTAGTATATATTATATTATAAGGTTACACAGCTAGAACATATTTTCATGGCACAGCTATATAGCATAAAATTAACAGTCTCATCAACACTACTTTTCATTTTACAGGTTTTAATATATTCCATAAATCTTCTCGTCAATATGACCAACTTGTTGAACATGGCCATCAGATGTTTCACTGGATCAATGGTAAGAGTTTTAAATAATGAATATTAATTAACGTCTTTGTGAACTTTGCCGCAATCGGGTAAAAAAGGCTATGAATACGCATTTTTTAATAGAAAGCTTCCAAAATCTTTCATTTTCTTAGTGTTTAACCTGTATACTCTCGCAGGTAGCACCAAACGGCGAGTGCCGCTTAGCATCAATATCCAGCCTTATGAGACTGATGAACTGGGCAATGGTAGCCGTTATCAAGGTGTACCGGTGCGAGAGTACCTACAGGCAGAGCGAGAGGATTCTGGAGATCATTGATCTTTTGCTTGTTAACAAGAATATTTGTGAGTATTTTTACATTGGCAACTACTGTGAAATATTTTTTTCTACAAGTTCATGTAATGAACTTATCAAAAAGCGCTTCTTTTTCCTAAATCTTTATGATCTGCCTTATAGTTCTTTTTTCTCATGGACGTCAAGTGGTTGTAGTTGTTTTCACTGTGTAATTAAATATTTTTCCTTCTGGGGTCAGCTTTCACAATACCTACCTTCTTGCTTTTAAATTTAAATAATTTTGTACACAATTAACCCATGTTTCCTTTGGTCGCCCTATTTCTATCTATACATCAAAACAGCATATTCATAACCCACTACTCTCTTGTTAATTTCTTTAACCAACGATTGAGCAATTAATAAATAGATCACTTAATCACGAATAATCCTTATCTTGTTCACAGCTGCCAACTTGACGACCACTCTGGTTAACTTCCGCAACCTGCTGATCACCAGACCTATAAAGTTTCACGCTATACGTTTCTTCACCATAGAGTATACCCTCTTGGTTTCTATAACCTCTGCTGTGGTCACTTACACCATTATTTTGCTGCAGAGCATGAAATAATGATGAAAGCTGAAATCTATTTGTCTCTGGTGTGATTGGACTAAACAGTATAAACTTGCGTCTTTTTCTCATGAGTGAGTGCCATAATTCTACATACCTAAGTAGTTGTTTGCATCGTTTACGCACTTGATATTTTTATTTGAAGAACAAACTACTTACTCGATTTTGCATCGCTGTTTTAAAATGCAAGCTAGACACTTATTTTTTGTGTGTTAATAAAATTAAAATAATGTTATCATATTTTGTGTTTGACTATAGTTAACTAGTTTAACCATTATCAAAAACTGGTTAATGTGCTGCATATTTTTTATAAAACGATGTGATAGGTATTCCACTTAGCCTTGTGTTCACCAACATTTAAATCAACTGTTTAGATATTTAATCAGTTCTACATTTTAAAAATCTGTGAGTAATTATATCAATAATATATTTGTATCGTCATTTACCAAAACACCTACGTTTGGCTTTTGTTTCTATATCAAAATCAGTCTGCCTAGCCTTTTCCCAACCATGTTGGGATCGGCTTCCAGTCCATCCAGATGCAGCTGAATATCAGCATTTTACATGAAGCGACTGCCTATCTGACCTCCACAACCCAGTTATTGGGTAACACGTTACCCCTTGGTAAGACTGGTTGGCAGACTTGGGCTTCTGACTACCCGTAACGACTGTCAAAGATTTACAAAAAAACAGCCGGGACCAACGGCTTAACGTGCTTTTCGAGGCACGAAGGAGTCTTGATAATTATGTGATAGTAATTAATACCCGGCTGAAAATATAGCACATCGGATTTTAGAAAGAGACTCGTTTTGCTATACAGGGTCAAATTAAATTAGCAATAGCAAAAGATGACAAAAAAATTGTGTCTACTACATTATGTAGTGTGGTTACTTGTTTTTTTTTTTTTGTGTATACTTCACAGATGACCAACTCAGCCTATCCCAGGACATTGCTTGACGTAGGCCTCTCCCAGGCGGCGCCACAACAGCCTGTCCTCCGCCTTCTGCATTGTCTGTCCCAGCCAACTTTTTAAGGTCGTCGTTCCATCTAGCAGATAAACACGATAAAACAAAAAAAAAAACAGATTTTCTCAACTTTAATTTTACACTACCAGCAGTCGGTGACCCTGGAAAAAAAATCATCTAATCTTTTTTCTCATAACGTGGTAAGGTGTCAATACCCATCAATGATCACGAGTTTTGCTAGCAAATTTTATTCAGGACGGTGACGGTACGGGGGCCGCCTTTTATGAGTCTGAAGGAAACACAATGAAATTCCGAATGAATGCCAGTGTATGTATAATGGAAGCGGAACTGATTGCGATCGCAGAAGCTCAGTCGTATGTAGAATCAATTCATTAAAACAATATTGTCATTCTCACAGACTCCAAAAGTTCGCTCCAACACTTGGCTCGGTGTACCTCGATATTTCGAGGAACACCGATAGCCTACACTATACTGAACGTTATTTTGAAACTACAATCTGTTGGAAGACACATAGTTCTTCAATGGATTCCATCACATATCGGAATAAGAGGCAACGATATTGTTGATCTACTAGCCAAGCAGGCCACATGTGATGAAATTCCTGTAAATTCTCCTTTACTAACTTTATACCTAACTAGCTTCTGCCCGCGACTTCGTTCGCGTGGAAGTCGTAAGACACCACAGTATACTACAATAACAGCCGCATTTTTATAAAACTTCTCTGTAAAATACGTTTGTAGTTTTATTCTCAGCACCCAAAATATACAGAGAGTCAGGAATGGTGACTCGGGAGCAAGTGACGTAACAGTTGTCCGTGTGAGAAGCAGCTTGTCCTGAGGTCGACACCCGCAGCCTTCAGCCTTTGGTGTCGGCCCCTGTGACTTGTTGAATGCAAAGCTTACGCTCCCAGAGAACTGCACGCGCTTAAACTGGTAATGATGGAGAATTAGTGGTATACGCTCTAAAAACACTGTCTCGCTATTGCCACAACCTGTTAGAATTTCCGTCTCGATGACGTTTCTCTGCAAAGATATGCCTTTGAGCTGGGTTCCGTTACACAGTTATACAACCAGGAGTCCACTTGCCATTTGCGAATTGAGAAATTCTACGGGGTAATGTGTGGCATCATCTTCCTCCACATCAGTATTAATGGAGGTGCATATCACTTCACTCCCTTCAATTTGTAAGAAAATACTGTGGTTGATCGCTGCAGCTTGATCGTTTTTGGAGTTAAAATGGAAATACACCCAATGCACACATCCCTTGTTACAAAAGTAACAAGGGATGTGTGCATTGAACCGCCTGTTTGTGGGGTGTTACGCAAAAGCGTAACACCCCACAAACAGGCGGTTCGTTGCTCTCTAAATCGATGGGAATCTTAAACATGGCGTGCGCTGTTTTGTCACCAGGAAGCAGTGTGGCAGCGATTCCAGAAGATCCACACACAGATTTTTAAATCGCTAAGACAAATCTGCTGTCAAATTCTGTAAAAAATCATTTCATTCCTATAGTCTTTAGCTCTAAAATGATAAGAACACAACCTTGAATATTTTGTGACTGTAAAGTACTTGTAAAGTAGTAGTTTCCCATAGCTTACGAAGTTTTCCTTTTTTAGTGAATACATTCTATGAACACACATAATCAAAAAAAAAAAACGTTTTACAAAATGTAAAAACGAGTTAAATAAAAACAAATGGGAATCGAACTTACTACTCCAGGATTGCAAATCATTCGTCCAACCACTTAGTTATTCACCTTGTTGAAAATTAGCTTAAATAGCCGTTCCAATATAATTATGTCATGATTGACTTCACAGTTCCATAAAGGTATAGCGTGATGATATTATTTAAAAAGTTAAATCGGTAACTATCGACAATATCCCAACCTTTTGGCGCGTCCTCTTACAATTTGCGGAGAAAAATACGAACATAATGTAACATTGCTCATCCCCTATAGCAAATAGCGTGATAGTCTATACCCTACAGTTTGACCAGACTTATAGGGAATACCTATGCAAAATTTTAACAGAATCTATCCGGTAGAATTTGCGTCATGCTAGAACTCACAAATGCGACATAATGTAATATTGCTCATCCCCCATAGCAAATAGCGTGATAATTTATACCTACCCTATAACTTGACCAGACACACAGGGAATATCTATGCAAAATTTTAACAGAATTATTTTTTTTATTAGAATTCGCACCATGCTGGGACATACATACACAGGCAATAATTCTAAAAATCATTAGAATCGATCCTAGACCTCGTAGCAATTACTTTTTCAAAAATATTCAATGTCTTAGTTTTGACTTCGCTACGATTTTATTATATGTATATGTTGGAGATGGGTATGTGACTCTTTAGTTATTATCAGCGATATTTTAACTACTGTGGGCGTAGTGTGGGTAGTGTTGGTTAATACGCAATAGAAAAACAGTTTGCAGTTCAGATCACATTATAATTTACTATCAAATTAATCACACTAGCTAAATTATACACACACTTGGTGCGACGACGTTTATTAAAATCACAAATTAACACAATGATCACAAATTACAATTAACACAATAACTGAGCACAACGAATCAAAACAGTTCCGCGACGTCTTAACTCCGATGCGATCCGAGACTGAATTCCTTCTCGCCGTGGCCTTAAAACATCACGACTCTGTAGAAGCGCGCTTTCTGGTGTGGGTAGATCACGTCCTGTCACCAGCGGCGCGCTTGCGATTCGTTTCGTGTCCGTATTAATGACCGGATCCGACACGGCCATCCTGCTATGCACACGTCCTCGTGTGTTTACCTGCAACCAAAACTCAACAACAATACCTGTTCGACTCGGCCAATTCTGACCATTTACGACTTCCGACTTTTGATATCCGGAAACTAATTCTCAATATTTTTATTGTTTTGACAATAACAATAGGTAGGTACTTCTAAATGAACTAAACAAACTTTCGACTACTCATAGCAAAAATTATCAACCAGAGACATGTCCCATCGTTTTTCACTAAGAGCCTTGGACACTTGGAAACCCACACACGAGTAAACTACTCTAACACCACGGCTCTACAGCCGACTAGCAATCGCATTGCTCTCACACATCCATCGCATGGATCAAAACTATGGGCTTTCAGAACCTGACCTCCGCCAGTAACTACGGCACGGTCGCACACAATACGGCCGTTAGAGAACCCTACACGCGTGGTTCCCATAACTTAGGATTGCTCATCACTGTGATCACCATCTACTTCGACTGGTAGGTACATGACCTACTGGCCTCTTTCTTCACCTAAACGTGAACTTCTGTAAATTTTGTTTAATTAACTAACATCACATTTCTAATATCATTCTACTAACTTCCAAAATAACAAAATCAGTTTAAAACAATAGCTAAACAATTTGGTTACAAGTCAAATTGTAGGCAGGGATAACAAATAAATAAGCAACATGACAATTGATCAAAGTCCAGGTACTATTGAGGATTATGTAAACTGATAATTTAAGAATTGACCCAAAGTCATTAACCAATTAACAAAGCCCCAGGTATCTCATTCGCGGTCTACAATCACAGCTATAACATAGCTAGCTCACATACGCACTTCCCGGAGGAATGCCGAGTCGTCCTTGACTCTACGGGCTTGGCTACAAGGCTAGACCCAACCATACTACCCAGAGCTACTGCGTACCACGTACACGATATTCCGGTACGGTCTCCTACGGTCAGCGAGGCTAGACCCGGCCATACTACCCAGAGCTACCGCGCACCACGATCTCTGGTACGGTCTCCTACGGTCTTGGCTTCAAGGCTAATCCCGACCATACTACCCAGAGCTACCCGCGCACCACGTTACTCTGGTACGGTCTCCTACGGTCTTGGCTTCAAGGCTAGACCCGACTATACTACCCAGAGCTACCGCGTACCACGTACACGATACTCTGGTACGGTCTCCGATCCAACGAATCGAGAACCCGTGCATCTCACACAAACAATTAAATTCGACTCTACTTTTACTATCTCGTCTTCCTCAAAAACCTCAATAGGTACTCGGCCCTCTATACTTCACGTCAAGCTTAGTTTGATAACACTATTCGTTTTCTAATAACACAAAATCCCCAAACGAAATTTTTGTTATATCTACTTTTTTCAAATATTATCTGACGCAATCTCGCGAACTTCATCAACATCCTATCATAATAATTTAATTACTTTGCAAGTGTGTGTTGGGAAGCACATCCCAAAATTAAAACAAATAAAACACAAAAAACTCAAGTTGGTGTTCGCTAATTGTTACGCTACATAAGATTGGTTCTGAGCTGATTACACGTGTTTGACCAATACCAGTCAACGCAACAACGTTCTTAACTCGTTTGCAACTTAATTTGGCTGCGATACTGAAGACGTCATAGATCTTCCTCTGCTGTCAATCGGCATGGCTTGGCTGTCGCGCACCATGATCACGCATAAGCGCTTGCATGTCTTTATTTAAAATAAAGACATGCAAGCGCTTGTTCAAACACGGCACAACAACGGTCATTTTCAACGTTTTCACTATGCGCCTGAACCAACACGAATCCCACTTATGATGTCGGAGACGGGTATGCGACTCTTTCGTTATCATCAGCGATACTTTAACTACTGTGGGCGTAGTGTGGGTAGTGTTGGTTAATGCGCAATAGAAAAACAGTTTGCAGTTCCGATCAAGAATATGTCAATAGTACATTCCCGGGGGATTATTCCAGATCTCCACGCGGGAGAAGCCGCGGGCAAAAGCTAGGAATGTAAAGAAAAATAATAAAATGTAAGCGCACACGCGCAATTGCATGGCGACATATCATGGGTGTAGGTAAGTATTCTACTTCACTGCCTACCTCTCCAAGAATAATGTGATGTTTTGTTAAGACTTTGCCGAAAACACTCCAAACTTACGTACTTACATTAAATAATTAACAAAATGCCAAGTCATAACATGACTGGGCATTCAATTTCTTTTAAAAATATAACATAAATGGCGTTGTAATAATATTCATTACGGAAGAACTCTAATATAATGGAATAATAAACAGAATTAATTTTGTACGCTTTAGAGGCTATTATGTTGATTAAATATTATAATATATATGCGTGACGTAAAGCCAGTGGGATAGAGGCGGATCGGTGATACAATAGTATAATATTAGTACCTGGTCGACCAAACTCTGCTCGGGTGAAAATAGAGAATGCTCATTTAATAGTATAGGATAAGTTCATACTAATTTCATAAATAGTACATACTAATTCCATGCTGCCATGCCATTATTCTAAGGTAGCTATCTTGTTTTAAACTTTGGTCGAACTCTGCTCGGATGAAAATACGGAGAAAACAAATTTTCCCAGATGTGAGATCTAGCTAGATCGATTTTTCGCCCCCGTAACCTATATTGCAACTTTCATCAAAATCGTTAGAGCCATTTTCGAGAATGTGATCACAAATATGTAACGTGATTATTTATGTAAATAAATTATATACAAATATTGCTCATTTAATAGGATAGGTAAAGTCTGCCTCAGTTTAGTTGTGTAGGAAAAGAGGCGTAAATGAAAACTTGTAGGTACCTAAACATAATTATTATTTGCTGAGGTAATACATCATTAATTCATCATCCTCAGGTTTTTTGTGTGTTGGGAAGTTTGTTGCGCCATTTCTTCTTTCCACTAAGAAGTGATGACGTTTTGAGGAACTATTTTTGTTATGTCTTATCTAATTTTGACGTTCAGAAAGTGCTGATTCTGGATCAATTTTGAATAAACGATATTTGCTTTCGCTAAAGTTTTTGGCTACTTCAAGACATGAGCCTCCTTTGATGTAATTTTTTCTACTGTGCTTTTATTTTTACAAATAAGCTTATATTTAACCTACTTGCTTAAAATGCATTTTATAAAAATTACGTATCGAAAATTTAGAAATTAATACCAGTAAGCAACAAACTAAGCATAGCTTCTTGAGGCTATATTATTGACATTGACATTAATTCCTAAATTAAAATATTACACGCACACTTATATCTAGCCAACTAAGTTATTGGTAGTATTTCCGCAGTGTTAATAGAACCTCTGAACAAACCGGTACCAACAACGTATAACAAACGAACGAAACAATTAATTGAACTATTATAAGTAATCAAGCTGATAGTTCAAAGTGATGACAATATTGACCCGTTAAATTAATTTCACTGAGAGTCCTGAAGCCATTTAATGTCAACCCATACAACGGAGACAATATGAAAATAAAAGTCAATAGTAAAAAGACAAAGGATACCTTCTATACCTTGGTGCCTTTAAATTGGTTGTTAAGGTTTTTCAATCTATCATGCATCTACCGCAAAGGGAATCAATTGAAAGTGTCATGGTCACTGACCAGGAGTATAATCTACGTTTTTCTTTTCGGATTTGTGAATTTCTTCTTTTTACTTAACAAGATTGAAAGGTTGGATATTATCAGAAACAATACAAACTTTACGTTTTCTGACACCATCCAAATGTCCTATTTGATCGGATATTTTGAATATACTATTGACTTGATCTATGTTTACAAATATGGAAGAGATCTCCTCTTGAAGTATTTCAAATGCTTCGAGCATGTTGATCAGATTTTGGGCATGACTTACTATGATGAAATTCGTAGGATTATTCAAAGAACTGTTGGATTTTGTATGGTTATTTTTACTGTGACTTCTATTATTGACTATGCCAGCTGGGTCGAAGGCTTCGGTTGGATTGCTCCGACTTTGTACTCTTTAGATTATTTTTATTTCTTTCTGAATATGCTTACGGTACTTGACGGTTTGTCTCATGTTATACAATTGGAATATCGTCTAAAACTGATGAAAGATCTTCTTCAGGTAAGTACATTTACTTTGGTTTTATCGTTGCTTACCAATCTTTATTTAACTTGATTTACTTTATCGTTTCTAAAATGAAAGTTTTTAAATCATCTTTCACCGATCATTCATACTACTAATATATCGTAAGTCACAGTCTGTGTTAAGTGTGTGCAACTTGGTATTCCCTACTCTTTATTTCTAAATTATATATTAATACTGAACTTTTGTCTGAAGATAAAACCGTATAAAAATCAGAACAGTGAAACAACATCGATTAAAATCTTTCTTCTCAACAGGTCTACTACACCTCACCCATTAATACGATATCCTCTTATGATGCCGATGATAAAACCAGGGCTTTGAGAACAGAGACTGGAAATATTCGTTTGGAATCTTTGAAAACCCTCAGCCATGGCCGGTTCATAGAAGTCATTGGATTCAATCGATGTTACCTTCTTCTGCTTGAACAAACCGATTACATTAACTCCAAGTTTGGCTTTCGGGTGAGCGACTTTAATATAAATGTGCCACTGATTTAGATTTGATTTAAACTCAAAATCATTAGTACACCTATATTATAATAGGTTGGGGAAAAAGTTGCTTCGCATTTCTTAAGAAAATTCAAAACATTTTTAATATAGTTTATTTACATTTAACTTCAGTATGTAGGTACCATTTTGTTCGATAACTTTTTGCCATCTTGTAGGTAAGGACATGATCCCATTGCTATAGAAATTTTGGGACTTTTGATCAAAAACCGCGACAAGTGGTTTTGGCACTCCTCTCGTGATGTTAACCTGACACTGCCTAAAGAAATCTGAAGAGACCGAAACAGGTGGAAATCTGAAGGTACAAGGTCAGGACAATACAGCGGATGCATTAACACCTCCCAGCCAAACTCTCTTAATTTTTGCTGAGTGGCTAAAGATGTGTGAGGTCTAGCGTTATCATGATGAAAAACCACACCCCTTCTGTTGATTAATTCCGGCCACTTTCTCTCAACTTCTTGCTTTAATCTCATCAGTTGTTCGTAGTAGAGTTCAGAATCGATTGTCCTGCGTGGTGGTAACAGCTCAGAATGAATAACGCCCTTCCAATCCCACCACACACACAGCATCACCTTGTTGCGAGTTAACCCGGGTTTCGCCACAGTCTGTGAAGCCTGACCGGCCTTTGGCCACGACCTTTTTCATACGTTCTTGGCGTACGTGATCCACTTTTCATCACCAGTTATCAGCTTCTTCAAAAATGGTTCGGTTTCATTACGTCGTAATAAAGAATCACAAATGAGTACACAGTTCATTAGGTTTCTTTCAGTGAGCTCGTGAGGTACCCAAATACCGAGCTTTTTTGTGTACCCAGTTTTTTTCATATGCGCCAAAACTGTTTTGTGGTCAATTTCCAGTTCTTCAGCTACGTCGTAACTACTGATATGCCGATCTTGCTCCACTTTTTCAAAAATGGCATCCATTTTATCCGTAATAGGGCGACCAGAGCGACGTGCATATTTGACATCAAAATTTCCGGATTGAAAACGCTTAAACCAAATGTGTGCTACTCTCACAGACACTACACTAGGTCCATAAACATCGCAATTTTTTTTTTGCGGCTTGCTTTTCATTTTTACATTTTTTGTAGTAAAATTTTAAAATGTATCGAATTTCTTCATTAGATTCACTCATCTTGACGGTACGAAAAACAAATGAATATCACATATTTTCCTAATTTGAATTTGGAATTATGTTCTTTAAAATTTAAACTTTCAATAATACCAAAACCAGCCAGATACAAATAGTATAGCCAAAGAGATTTTATTACAAGTTCATACATACTATAATGCGAAAAGAATTTTTCCCCGTATCAGATTACACCGCAAGAAATTTTCAATGCGCAATTATATAGCATAAACTTGATAATATGTTAACAGTCTCATCATACTCCGTCTCATTTTACAGGTTTTAATATATTGCATAAATTTTCTCGTCAATATGATCAACTTGTTGAACATGGCCATCAGATTTTTCACTGGATCAATGGTAAGAGTTTAAAATAATGAATATTAATTACCTTCTTTGTAATGTTCACCGCAGTCGGGTAAAAAGGCTATGAATACGCATTTTTCAATAGAAAGCTTCCAAAATCTTTCATTTTCCTAGTGTTTAAGATGTACACTCTTGCAGGTAGCACCAAACGGCGACTGCCGCTTACCATCAATATCCAGCCTCATGAGATTGATGAACTGGGCAATGGTAGCCCTTATCAAGGTGTACCGGTGCGAGAGTACCTACAGGCAGAGCGAGAGGATTCTGGAGATCATTGATCTTTTGCTTGTTAATAAGAATATTTGTGAGTATTTTTATATTGGTAACTATAGTGAAATAAATTTGCTCTACAAGTTTAATAATATTTTTGTTCACGTAATGAACTTATTAAAAAGCGCTTTTCTTTCCTGAATCTTTATGATCTACCTTATCTCTTTTTTCTCGCCGATGTCAAGTAATTGAAGTTGTTTTCATTGCATTATTAAATATTTTCCCTTTTCCCTTGTCAGCTTTCACCTTACCTTCTTGCTTTTAATTTAAATAATTTCGCACACAATTAATCCATCTTTGTTTTGGTCTATTTCTATATATCCATCAACACAGCATATTCGTCACCCACCACTCTCTTACTCATTTCTGCAACCAAAAATTGAGCAAGGAAGAAATAGACCACCTAATCACGAATAATCCTTATCTTGTTCACAGCTGCTAACTTGACGACCACCCTGGTTAACTTCCGCAACCTGCTGATCACCAGACCTATCAAGTTTCACGCCATACATTTCTTTACCATAGAGTATACCCTTTTGGTTTCTTTAGCCTCTGTTGTGGTCACTTATACCATTATTTTGCTGCAGAGCATGAAATAATGGACGCTGAAATCTATTGTGTATACAGGTGTGATTGGACTAAACAATATAAAGTTGCGTATTTTTCTCATGAGTGAGTGCCATAATTCTACATACTTAAGTAGTTGTTTGCATCGTTTACGAACTTGATATTTTTGTTTTTCTTTTGCTTGATTTTGTATCGCTGTTTTAGAATTTAAGCTAGACACTTATTTTCTGTGTGTTATTAAAATAAAAATAATGTTATCATATTTTGTGTGTGTTTGAATATAGCTAACTAGTTTTACCTTTATTCAAAACTGTTTAATGTGCTGTATATCTAATACCTTTAAACGAGCAATTCTTGTATAAATAATTATAATCTGAATCTCGGAAACGGCTCTAACGATTTTCATGAAATTTAGTAAGCAGGGGGTTTCGGAGGCGATAAATCGATCTAACTCGGTTTCATTTTTAAAAAACATCGAAAAACATCATCATCCAGATATTTTTTTAATAAAACGACGTGATAGGTATTCCTCTTAGCCTTGTGTTCACGAACATAATCAACTGTTTAGATTTAATCAATTATATATTTTAAATTTCCTTAGGAAATTTGCCATAAAGCAACTGTTACCTACCTGTCAAATACCTAACCGATAGTTTGAATGTTGGTGGACACAGGCCACACTCTGTGAGTAATAACAATAATATATTTGTATCGTCATTTACCAAAACATATGCGCTCGGCTTTTGTTTTGTTGCCAGTACCAATCAGTGATCACGAGTTTTGCTAGCAAATTTTAATTGACCCAATATTACTGTCGCTCGAGTAGGTACTGTGGGTACTGTATGACACTATTCATATACCCACGCTCTTTGTGTCAATGCATGTTAAAGGTTTCCCTGATTAAAACTAAATTTTAATTAATTACCGTTATAATTTATTTATAAATCTTGTTGGAATGCTTTGACTCTCAAAGCATCCGCTGTTGGTTAAATATTACCGTGAATTGTGTTTGTAACAAAATAATCGTTCAAAATAATAATATTTTCAGATGTTTTACTTGTTATTGTAAAAATCGTGGTAGTTTTTTTGACCACTATAGTAAGTAGTGTCTGATTTGAAGAATAATTTATATAATCTTTTACTCTAGCTTTTTAGCTTTGCGTGAGAGATAATTTATCATTCTAGAATCTTATGGGTTTATTATAGTATCTGTAAGTAGTAAGCGGACAAGCTTTTTATAAAAAAATATACTTAAATAAAAAAAATAAATGGTGTTTTAATTCAGGCAAAATACCCATATACAAAAAAGAATAAATAAGTTGTAAAACAGTAAAAAAAAAAAAAAACAGTAAAAATAAAATAAATAAAATCATTTTATTTCGGACTAGCGACCCGTTCATGCTTCGCACGGGTGCAATCTACTTTCCGAGCAACTTTCTTATTTTTTCTTTTATAAGAACCTTCTCTTGTCAATAAAACAAACTCAAAAAAAAATGAATTAGCGAAATCGGTCCAGCCGTTCACGCGTGATGCCGTGATCAATGGAAATAGGGATTTATTTTTATATGTCACGGCTACAACCCGAAATGTGGTTATACCCAGTTTTAGCCGGCTACACCTAGGTAGAACCTTCTCTTGTCAATAAAACAAACTAAAAAAAAAAGAATTTGCGAAATCGGTCGAGCCGTTCACGCATGATGCCGTGACCAATAGAAATAGGGATTCATTTTTATATGCCACGGCTACAACCCGAAATGTGGTTATAACTAGTTTTAGCCGGCTACACTTAGGTGCGGCAGTTAGAAGTTGGTTAAATTTAGTTGTAGCAAATGAAAATGGCTGAAAGGTAGGTTAGGTTAGGTTAGAACTGTGACCACATAACACACCGGGTTCATTTAGGCAAGTTTAAACAACAACTGCTACCGGCCGCACCTGGTTGTAGCCGACTAAAACTAGGTATAGCCGCACTTCGGGTTTTAGTCGTAACATATATACCTATAAATATATAACAAAAAAAAACTGCCCAAGTGCATGTCGGACCACGCACAATGTAGGGTTCCGTAGTTGGTATGAATAATTATCCCAAGAACAAACTTAACTTCGTAGTTGACAAAAAAAATCTTTCATACAGAATGTATTTATGGGAGAACATGTTTTTACAACAGCAAATCTAAGTTGGTCAATTATTACTCGTTAACTTGTAAAGCCAACTCAGTTGTGATAGTTTTTCTTTTAAATTCGTTATATAAGCTACTGCCGTGATTTTTTTCATATATCTAAAACCAACCATTTAGCTGGCAGGGGGGGGGGGGACACTTGACTGTAATAATTTTTTTCACTTTAAAGCTTAATAATATTTCGCAAACGGATCTCTGAATTAAAAAATGGTTTTAATACACTCACAATCTTTTTGAAAGACCTTTCTAACGATACTCCACACTAAGGGATAGAAAAAATAAAATCATCCCCACTTTACGTGTAGGGGAGGTACCCTAAAAATAATATTTTTCATAATTTTATTTTACCACTTTGTCGGCATGATCACTATGTATACCCATGCCAAATTACAACGTTCTAGTACTAACAGTCTTGGAGCTAGACCGTGGACAGACAGACAGACAGACAGACAGACGGACATGACGAAACTATAAGGGTTCCTTGTTTACTGCGGAACCCTAAAAAGATCCATAAATTGTTAGTAATATATTTGTACTTAAATCACTATTTTTAGTAACTTAAACTAAAGACGAATTTGTGAGAAGACCACCCAACATCTAGACACAACGAGAAATGGTAAGTATCAGCCGCCACAGCCATCAGGATACTATTGTGACTGCCTCTAATTCTGCTCAGGAGTGAGGCTGTTTTTTTGCGGATGATGGCATGAAATCCATCGGTATGGGTTACCGCGAACATTTCTGATGCACTGCAAAAAGGAGGTAGTACAATAGCATCCTAAAAATATTATTGTATTGGACGCGAAGAACATCCAGTGACCTTTTCGAGTAGTTGACCCAAATATTACCGGTGTAAAAACTCTGACAATAAGCTTTAAAAACCGTAATCTTTACTTGGTCAGTACACCGAGAAAATATTCGTGCTAACATATTACCCCTGACCGCCAAAGCCCTACCTCAATGTCACCATGGTTGCTGAGGTTGCTGGTAAGAAAATTTCAAAGATATTTAAACTTTGTGACTTTACGAATTGGCGTACTGTTTATGGCAAGTTCAAGGGCATCTTCCCGGCACTTACCAGCGACCCCAATGTATTCACATTTTTTGGCATTATAGACCAATCCATGTGCAGCAGCGTAGGTCTCACATACTTTGAGCATCTCCACGATCGACCCTGGTGACGGGCCCGGCAGCACCATGTCATCCGCATAACTGATGTTGTTACAACTAATACTATTTACACTGCATCCGATACGTATGCTGCTGAGCTCAGCAATGAGGTCATTAACATATAAATTGAAGAGCCAGGGAGACGACAAACCACCCTGCCTCACCCCGCGCTCCAACCCATATGATTCCGAGAGGGCATCAGACCATCTAACACTGTTTGTCTGGCTTAGATACCAAAACTGCAATACGTCTTTTAAGCCTGGAGGCTTTTATGTAGGTATTAAGTGCTTATGTATAGTTAACATTGTTTTTGTTAGTATATTGGCGTGTGCTAGCTGACATATGACAAATATATATATAATATAATTAGCAGCACCTCGCGGTTTCACCCGCATAAGTCTCGATTCCGTGAGAATATCGAAATAAAAATTATCCTATTTATTAATACAGGTTATAAACTATCTGTGTGCCAAATTTTATTTAAATCCATTCAGTAGTTTTTGCGTGAAAGAGTAACAAACATCCATCCATACATCCATCCTCACAAACTTTCACTTTTATATAGGATATATTTATTTAGATATATATTATAAGTAGGATATTGTTTTGTCTTTGGTGATGTTAATTAGTTTGCATACGATTGTATAGAATCAAGTTTTTCTAACTGAACAAACAGTTGTGCTACTGGGGAGTTTGTTGCGCCACTTCTTCTTCCCAGCTAAAGCACTAGGAAGTGGTGAAGGGCGGGCGTTTTGGGGGACTTTCTGAAGTAATTTTGACGTTCAAAAAGTGCTGATTCTCAGACTTGTTTGAATAAATGACATTTGATTTGATTCGATAATAATCAATTGAATTTATCTAAACATTTTTACCTATACCTAAAAATCCGTTCCGCCAATAACGTTACAAAACTCCGATCGTTAGTAACAAACATTAATTACTTTCGCACTATACGAACTAATTTAAAGGAAATTAACGAGACTTTGTTCAAATAACAATTAATTTTATATGCAAGTAATTTGAAAGCAGATTGCGATCGCCTGACAATGCGTACTATGGCGTTATTAATGACTTGCCGCACATTATTTTAGTGAATGCGACAGGAGATATAAGTTACATTCATCATCATATCTATTTTAAACGTTTTGGATCCGCAGTTGTAGCCCGCAAAATTCAAATTTTCTTACGTTTTTTTCAATTTGCAGGTCTGTGTCAGGTTGTATCTTGATCAAAATATGATGCACGACTATAACAGATAAAATATGTATTTACAGAATTATAATAATTGGAATTATTAATATGTCTAAGTTAGATTTGTTCCATAAAATCTTTTCCATTAGAAAGTTCTTATGGAATAAATCTCACTTGGAGAGATCCTTTATATTATAATTCTGTAAATACATTTATCTGTTATAGTTGTCAAAAAACATTGAATTTCGCGGGCTACAACTGCAGATTCACCTTAAAGAATTATCTTTGCCCGAATTATGGGTTGTTTATAAACACAAAATTAAATGTCACCAACAAATTCATCCGTCAAATATCTCACGTTTTTATCAACACAGATTTTCTCACTGATAAAAGTGTTAGGTTTCAATTTATTAATACGTAATTGTTGGATATTGTACTGGCAACACCCAAAGATTCGATGTGCCAAAAGTAGTGCGGGAACGTCCTTCTGGGTTGGGCGTTCGTGACGATAAGACGTGCTTAGTGGCTGTATCGGTAAAAAGATAGATTGGTTGGAGATCTACTGTAAATTAAGGTAACCTATTAGTTTTATGGTAAATATTAGAATACTGATTAAATAGTGATATTATGTGGGGAACAGGAGATGTGATAGTATGGTGTAGAATATTGAATTTGATGTTGGCAAAGAAATATAATTGACTGACAAAATATCTTGGCGTTTTATATTATTTTCCTTATCCCCGAAATATTGTAAATAGGTATGTAGTTTGTTCCATGTAGAAATCAACCATGCGATAAACCAATTGGCCAACCAATGCTCCCAACGAGCTGTTTAAAGGTTTCCACGGAAAATTATAAATAGGTACTACCTGTGGAAAAAGGATTGTAATATTTAGCAACGCACGTTTTGGCAATGGGCATTATTAAGTTCGATATCATTCATATTTTTATCTCCAATCCAGTAATTTTAAATATTGCAAAGAACTATTTTCTATTATGATGTCACCTCTACATCAAGTCTCACCCGTTATTCTAACCCTCGTTTGGCTAGTGCATCGTCACCGTCCTACAGAGTGCAATGCTCATTAATATTGCATTAGTAGATACGTCGCACAACACTGGATCATCATTATATACTCGTACGTATACGTTGGAGATCTCTTTATAGCTGTTATTTATGCACGTTATTTGGCATGGCATCACTCTTTGTGATACATTATTGACAAAAATATATTTTTGGTAACAATGTAGACTGATGTTTTTAGGGTTCCGTACCTCAAAAGAAAAAAACGGAACCGCTATAAGATCACGTCGTTGTCCGTCCGTCAGTCTGTCACGACCCTTTTTCTCAGGAACGCGTGGAGGTATCAAGTTGAAATTATTATTAAATACGTAAGTCTAAGTTCCCTTGGAGCTCTAAAAAAATCAAGCTTGTAAGTCCAAGTAATAAAAAACTGGCCAAGTGCGTGTCGGACCACGCACAATGAAGGGTTCCGTAGGTAGGATGAATTTATCCCAAAAACAAACTTAATTTTGTAGTTGATAAACATGTTCTCCCATACGAAATGTATGGGAAAACATGTTTTTGCAACTGCAAAGTTAAGTTGGTCAATTATTACTCGTTAACTTGTAAAGCCTACTTAGCTGTGATAATTTTCCTTTTAATTTCGTTATATAAACTACTACTGTAATTTTTTTCACACATCCAAAACCAACCATTTAGCTGACACGGGGGACACACACTTGACTCTAACAAAAATTTGCACTTTAAAGGCTCATTCAAACAGGCGCGACACGCGACGTGACACAAAGCTGGTCTGCACGAGCCTTTAAGCTTAATATTTCGCAAACGGATCCTTGAATCCAAAAATGGTTTTCACAAACTCACAATGTTTTTGAAGGACCTTTCCAATGATATCCCATATCACGGGATAAAAAAAAAACACCACTTTACGTGTATGGGTACTACCACCCTTAAAAAAAATGTTTTTCATAATTTTGTTTTACCACTTTGTCGGCGTAATTAATATGTATACTTATGCCAAATTACAGCTTTCTAGTACTAAAGGTCTCGGAGCTAGACCGTGGACAGACAGACAGACAGACGGACAGACGGACATGACGAAACTATAAGGGTTCCTTGTTTACTAAGGTTAGGTCGTTTGTAAACTACAAATTAACCATTTTCGGACTTTTTCCTATCACACCAAATTTATTTTTTGCGATTACAAACTAACATTTGCAGTTGGAGAATTGACCGTGACAAAGGATATCGATGTAAGGGAGAACATGTTTTTAACCGACTTCCAAAAGGAGGAGGTTCTCAATTCGTCTGTATGTTTTTTTTTGTATATTTTTTACGCGATTACTCCGCCAATTATGAATAGATTTTGATGATTCTTTTTTTGTTTGGTCGATCATACTTCACAGGTGGTCCCATATAAATTTTATTAACTTTGCTTGGGTAGTTTTTGAGTTAGCTTCAATTATACGTATTTTTTCCCACTTAGTATGTAGATGATATGATAACTTCTTGTCACTGTTATTTACATAGCAGGTAGTGGTATTAGAATTTGTGTGGGGTAGGTACCACAACTAAAAAGTGTAAAATAAAAACTTTTTACAAAAAAAAACAACCGACTACAAAAAAAAAAACACTACAAAGTGAAAAATAACTTTAATTTCGGAAGTCGGTGACAAAGAAGTGTCTTTGGTTTTGAATTTTCGTTCTTTTTACACTTCGTAGTGTTTTTTTTTTGTAGTCGGTTGTTTGTTTTTCAACTATAATGTTAAGTTTCTTTTTGGGATAAATTCATCTCAACTACGGAACCCTTCATTGTAGATTCCCCACACCACCTGCCTAAATCTTCGGGGAATGTTGGCGTGATGTAGTGTTATGTTAAATTCCCTTCGGTAGGAATAAATAGACTGTTTTTTCTACTCTGACAACATTTGATCAAGTTTAAATCTTTACGTCTATTTTCATTTAGATGTTGTTATTACTACCTATTTATTATTATTCAAATCGATGACGAGGCTTTAACAAGGTACCTACTTACTTACAAGAAGAAGAGATTCTTCGCGTGACAAATTGCCCAAGTAATAGACACAATTTTAATACTAGAAATAAAGATAAACTAGATCAACCATTTTTCAGATTATCTAAAGTACATAGGTACATCTTTTATGGGGTCGTACTGTGTTAAATGTTACAACAAAACACCTTGTGATATATTGCAATCAAATGAAAGAAAATTTAAAACTAGAATTAAAAGTACACTTTGTAAACAAGCATATTACAAATTAGAGGATAATATCCAAGATAAGAGTGCTTGGAAACATGCTGGTCCTGCTCTATAGGACAATTTAGAATCAAGACAAAATCAAACTGGTTGCTAATTTAATTGTAAAATTTATTATTTTGTGTTATATGACATTGATTTTGTGTTATATGACATTGATTTTACATTCTGTGATTACTTCCTCACACATTGACTTATTAATTAAAAATTTTAGGAAAATCGTATATTTTACAATGTTTGTTAACATGTGAGCACGATGTATCTACAACATAATTAAATTTTCTGTCGTTGCTTCATTTTTAATTATTTTTACCTATTGTGGTATAGTAATTTTATTCTAGGTGCATATGCGTCTTTACATCTAATGTAGGTAGCTATAGGTACAAAATATTGTATAACATTTTAAAAGAATAACGGTGGAGTTTCTTGCCCATTCTTCTCCATACGAAAATTACCTTTTGGAAAGGGCGACTAGAATCAATTCTATTATTTTGTAAAGACGTTCAAAAGTGCCATACATGGGCCTATTTGAAATAAATGATTTGACTTTGACTTCTCCGCATTCAACATAAGCTTTTTGTTCGCAGTTTTGACTGCGGCTTTTCGTTACCGGTAAATTACAGACGCTATGTGGCGGCCACCGCTCTTCTAGGAGACCATAAACTCAAACTCAAAGCATATATTTCAATTAAACCATTTACAGGCACTTTTGAATTGTAAAGGAGTCAGTCAGTCAGAAATATGAAGCTAGTTGTCCATTCCAAAGCGTAATAGGTACCTATGGAGAAGAACGGGCAAGAAATTCCACGGACACTCTTTTAAATAAAAAATTGTCACAAAATATTGGTTACATCATTCATGTTGAAATTATACATGTGAGAATAATGTAGAAAGACGTACACGTTAGAAGCGTCCGTAACAAAAAGATAAAACAAAGAACAATTTAAAAATAAAATTAAGACGTGGCAACTAAGAGATTACCAGTCCCAACTGACGGCGCCCGTTCACGAACATGACGCATGGATAAAGGGAGCTAAATGATCCAACACACGCAACACCATCAGCGAAACATCTGAGTGAGCATGACATAGTCACAGCCGCCAGGGCACATTCAAGTCAATGCAAGACATATTACCCGGTAAATGGTAACTCTTTAGTACATAGTGTTAACACCTAACCTGTGCTATGCAATTATATTACAAAGGAGATTGAGTTTATACAATGTAAAGATGGTCTTACAATCTTCAGCAGCTCCAACAGTATTTGCAAATGTTAATCAGTTAGTTGTGGTTGTGGACCAGGACCAGCATTGAGCCAAGCATTTTTATCAGCGATGTAATCCCCCAACTTATAATATGCCCGCCTGCACAAGTGCACAGTATGCGTTTTATACAAGATTTGAATTTGGCTCATTCAGTTGAAGTATGTAGGGAGGAATTTTATAATGACATTTTAAACAGTACCCCATGAAAGATGAGTCTACTTTAGCCAGTCTGAAACCTGGTTGCACACATAGCTTAAGCCGACGTTCGCACGGTCGTAATAAAATCGCGGCGATTTTTTTTCGTGCACTTGGTTTTCAGTGCTCTGCTCAGCGCCGAGAGTTGAAACCCAACAGTGTTTTTTCAACGAGCTGGGATGAGAGTGCGTCTCAGTGCGTTGAATTCTCAACGCTCGGCTTAACATCGAAAGTTGAAAATCCAATGCGTGATAAAATTCCATCGCGATTTTATTACGCATACGTTGGCTAAGTAGGTAATTTGGCATTTTTTTCTGACAGCAAAAAACTCAATAACAACCTTTCTTAGAATAGATTTGCTCATTTAATAATAAATATTGTAGAAACGGTCTCTTGAATGAAATTCGTAGATTTAGTGTGAACTTTGCCCTTTGCCTTTTAGATTTCATTTCCAAGAAGGTCCAGCTGTTGTATGTTCAGTTGTTTCATTCCCTAAAGGAACAAAAACAAGAATGTTGTTACTCTTTCTTCATTATTTAGTTTATAAAATAAAATATAAATAAACTATATTTTTCCAAGTAAAAACAAAATTGAATATTAAACTGTCGACATTAATATGTAGTTATGTAGATTTCTACTCTTCGCGGAAAACAGTAAGCTCAGGCACGCACGGGCGATTTTTTCCTGCGGCGATTTTTTTTCGCACATTGGATTTTCAAAAATCATTGGAGTTGAAAATCCTACACTGTGATTTTTTGACGCGCTGGGATGCACTCTGTTGGATTCTCAACGCTCGGCTCTACATCGAGAGTTGAAAATAGTACACCTACATTTCGCCAGTTATGTTTAAGTCCCATGTAATAGGGGGCGAGCCTATTGCCATCAACCGGACTCAAATCCAGACTCCGGGCTGCTACTGAGAAATTACAATTCGGAAAACAATCTGAAACACACACAGATTCACACACACACACACACACCACATCTCATACACACACACACATCCCACACACAAACATCATCGTCATCATCTCACACATTCGAATTCGAAATTCGGTAATTATTAGGTCCATGTAAAGTCTGTAATGATATCATAGAGATGTCAGCTGATAGCCACGTAGAAAAAGAGGTACCACATTTTACTGGGATAAGGACAGATGATGAGATAGGCCTGAGGTGGTCTATTGGATCTTTTGCCCTTTTTAGGGTTCCGTAGTAAACATTCATGCCATCATCCGCAAAAAAACGGCCTCACTCCTGAGCAGAATAAAAGGCAGTCACAATAGTATCCTGATGGCTGTGGCGGCTGATACTTACCATTTCTCGTTGTGTCTAGATGTTGGGTGGTCTTCTCACAAATTCGTCTTTAGTTAAAGTTACTAAAAATAGTGATTTAAGTACAAACATATTACTAACAATTTATGGATCAAACTCAAAACTCAAACTCAAAGCATTTATTTCAAATAAACCAATTACAGGTACTTTTGAATTGTCAAGGGGTCGGTCAGTCAGAAAGATGAAGCTAGTTGCCCATTCCAAAGCGTAGTAGGTACCTATGGAGAAGAACGGGCAAGAAACTCCACGGACACTCTTTTAAATAAAAAAACCGGCCAAGTGCGTGTCAGACTACGCACAATGAAGGGTTCCGTAGTTGATATGAATTTATTTATCCCAAGAACAAACTTAACATTGTAGTTGAAAAACATGTTCTCCCATACATTCCAACTGCAAATCGTCGCTCGGCATCCAATACCGCGAATGTGACATTTTTAATTTTTTTTTTAAATTGCATGGTCACTTATTTGAACGTGTAGAATGAAATAAAACAAAAATCAGATTTTCGTAAAAAAATTCACATTCGCGGTATTAATATAATAATAATACCTTAAAACCAGCAATTCTTGTATATACCTATGTATATACAGGGTGATTGGAAGATGGGTGCAAAGCTTTAAGGCGAAGATAGTACAGACAATTTAGAACCATTTAAGCCATGGTTGTCTTAGACGAAGTCTTACCAAATATTTTTAACCAAATTTTTAAGTTTTTTTTCGGAAATTCTCAAAATTTAATGTAAACTGCATAATTATGGCCAAATTGAATGATAAATGAATTCATTTTTTATTTATTTAATTAAAGTAATGTGTAAGCAATCAAGCAAAACATTTTTTAGGCTTCTGTGTCATTAGACCTTTTTTTTACAGACATTTAAAGCTCAGAAAAAATAAAAAATCTGTACAATACGTCTTTTAAACCTTATTAAAAATTAAAAAATTTGGTAAGACTTCGTCTAAGATAACCATGGCTTAAATGGTTCTAAATTGTCTATACTATCTTCACCTTAAAGCTTTGCACCCATCTTCCAATCACCCTGTATAATCTGAATCTCGGAAACGGCTCCAAGAATTTTTATTAAATTTAGTATGCAGGGGGGTTTCAGAAGCGATAAATCGATCTAGCTAGGTTTCATTTTTAGAAAAAGTCGTTCAAAAAAAAATTGTCATCCAGATATTTTTCTTTATTCAAGTAACAAGGACTCATTGCGTTAGTAAACTTATGAACTATGTTAACTTATTTTACGAGGTCACTTAGAAAGTTTTGCGACTAACAGTTTTTGTCTATAGAATACTGGCTGGTTTTGATGTCAATTAAAACGATGACTACTTATTACAAAAAAACATAACATTCCAAATTCAAAATTCCCTCCACATTTTTTTACGAGCAAAATATTATAAAATCAAAATACTCTGTCTTACTGAAAACTGGATTTATAACGAGTCCATTTTCGCGCGATGATTTTGAACGATTTCAAATGTCGACTAAAACCAGAAGAATCGTTTGAAAGACTTCGAATGGTGTTCATAGAAAAAGCCCGTCTAAAGCGACTGTTTTTCGCTTGTTCAACGAATTTATGCGTGGTCTAGTAATTTTGGCAGACAAAGAAGTGGCCGCCCTATGACGGTTGTTACATAACAAAAAGTGCTGGCTGTGAATTTAATTCAAGAGAATAGGCGAATTACATATGAAGAGGTTCAGCATACACCGTGAAATTTGAATCACAGTTTTGCTAGAACAAACGTTGTTCAGACCATGGTCTACTACCATTCTACAGTATCCAATAAAAAAAAAACATAATTAGTTTTTGAAAAAACACAAAAAAGCAAAGTTTAAAATGTCAAGATATATAGACGTATACTGCCGATTGGATCGGGAAGTGTGCATGAAATTCTATACAGGCATCTTCGGTTATGAAAGATAGTTTCACGCTGGTACCGTAAAATCTAACGCAGGGTCAGAAGGAGGTTCGTGTAGAATGGTGCCGAGACATGATAGCAAAATTGGTAGCAGGATCGTCTCGGCGCGTTTAAGATATCATTACGGGTGATGAATCTTGGATTTTTCAATATGATCCAGAAATGAAGCGTCAATCAACCGTGTGGCTGTTGAACCAAAATGAACCAACGCCTACCAAAGTGAAGCGAGCCAGAAGTGCAGGCAAAATGTTGACCGCAAGTTTTTTTTTTTTTCTACCAGGTTATCTGGTGTCAGTACCCTGACGAGATCAAAGAAGCATCAATGCTGAATGGTATGTTACCAAATGTTTGCCAGAAGTTTTTACTACTGCAGCAGCAAGCGACCGAACACTGGCCTCCGTGGGCTACTGCTTCACCACGACAACGCGCTGGCTCACTCGGCGCTCAAAACAAGGGACTTTCTGGACAGCACACCGGTCAAATTTATAGGTCATCCTCCTTAGTCCCGATTTGGCTCCGTGCGACTTTTTCTTGTTCCCCAAAATAAAAAATCAACTCAAAGGAAAACAGTTTTCATCACCTGAAGATGCACTGGGTGCAATTGAGAAGGAGATTGGAGAGGTGTCTGATGCGGACTGGAAAATGTGTTATGAAAATTTGTTTAGACGTATAAAACTGTGTATAGACGCCAATGGAGAGTTATTTCAAAAGATATAATAAAAAAAATTATAACCTGTAGTATATTTTTTTCTAGTATCACAAAACTTTCTGAGTGCCCCACGTAATCTAGTTTAAATTTATTTCACCCCATGGGAGATGGCACTGCAGTGATTGATGTAAATACAATCCAGACTGCTAGCGATATTGTTGGAGCTGGCCCGTACTCTGCGTACCAGGGATGCACACCTCATTCGCATCGTTACGTAAAAGCAATTAATATGTGCGTCCGCGAATATTCCCGATGCGCTGCAAAAACGGAGCAGCCCCACCAATACCCTGAAAGCGTTGTTGTATTGGACACGAAGGGCGTTGCATGACCTTTGGGTATATCTAGCCCACAGGCCGCACGTGTAAAACGTTGTACAATAAGCTCGAAACAGAGTAATTTTGGCTTTTTAAGTGAGCAGCGTGCAAACCTGCGAGCCAGCATGTTCGCCCTTACCGACAACGCCCTTCGCTCCCGCTCAATATCGAGTCCGTCATTGAGGTCAGGGGTCAATATATGACCAAGATATTTAAACGTAAATACTCTTTGTAGTGGAGTCCCATTGAGTAATACAGGTGGTACATAACCCGGTCTGCCCCCAGCCTCAAAGACCATGATCTCCGACCTATTGGAGTTATACATCAAACCATGTGTTTTGGCATACTGCTCACATTTGGCGACCAATTACTTTCTGAGACCACAGATTGACGCGCTCAGAAGCAACATATCATCTGCATAGCTAATATTATTTACACAAATACCATCTATATAGCAACCCACTCTGGTGCTGCTGAGCTCGCCAATCCTGCCTCACCCCGCATTCCAACCTGTATGGCTTGGAAAAAGTTCCAGCCCATCGTACACTATTGATCTGGTTACCATACCACTATTTCAAGATGTTTGCTCCGTTGGCAACCTATCCTTCTCCATCTTTCTCCACAATACGTCATAAGCAACCAGATCAGAAACCTTGAATAAATCGATGAACCTAGCATAAATCGGCGTCCCACGCTGTGTATATAGTACCTAAGTATGTGATAGTATACTTAAGGCACAACACTGCACTTTCTGTTGACAAACCACGCCGAAACCCGAATTGGTTGTCATGAACATTTACAGTTTTATTTATTTGTATATTAAGCAGACGGTCAAACACTATTGATATTTTGATATTATAGTAGCTAGAGAGATGGGCCTTTTGGATGCCGAGCGACGAAATGTAAGTTTTTACGCACAATATTGAGAAATTTACCATGTTATTTTAAGACCATAGACTTCTTATAGGTTTTCCTGTAATCTATGAGTAAAGAACCATACTACATATTTTTTTCAAAATTTTTGGTCTAGTAGTTTCGGAGATAAGGGGGGGGAATGGTAAATTTTCATTGAATTTATTAAATATCTTTAAAAGTATTTATTTTAAAATTATAAAAAAAATATATTTAAGATCCTCGCAACAAGCCCTTTCATTTGATATGTCACGCAGTACTGTTAGCACAACTTTTTTTTTTAATTTTTTTGTTTGCGCCCCAAAAGTGACACCTATATTCAAAATTAAATTATTTACGTAACACATTCGTGTTTGGGTCACAGAAATACATATGTGTACCAAATTTCAACTTAATCGGTCCATTAGATTCGGAGTAAATTGGCTGTGACAGACGGACAGACAGACAGACAGACACACGAGTGATCCTATAAGGGTTCCGTTTTTTCCTTTTGAGGTGCGGAACCCTAAAAATTGTTACAAAATATTGGTTACATTATTCATGTTGAAATTATACATGTGAGAACAATGTAGAAAGACGTGCACGTTAAAAGCGTCCGTAACAAAAAACAAAAATAAAAACAATTCAAAAATTAAAATAAACCGTGGCAGTTAAGAGATGACCAGTCCCTACTGACGGCGCCCGTTCACTTAATGATCCAACACACACGCCACCATCAGCGAGACATTTGAGTGAGCATGACACTCTCAGCCGCCAGGGCACATTCAAGTCAATGAAAGACGTACCCAGGTAATGGTAGCTTTATGGAATGTACGTGGTCACAATGCCCACACATGTGATATGCAATTATACAATACAAAGAGATTGAATTTATACAAAGAAAGATAGTTTTTACAATCTTCATCAGCCGCAACAACACTTTCGAATGCTCATCAATTAATTTATGTGCCCTTGTGGAGCTGTACCAGCGCTAAGCCAAGCATTTTTATCAGCGATGTAATCCCCCAACTTATAATATGCTTGGCAGCATAGTGTGCGTTTTATACAAGATTTAAATTTCGTTTCGTTCAGTTGGAGTATGTGGGGAGGTATTTTATTATAACATTTTAAACAGTACCCCATGAAGGATGAGTCTACTTTAGCCAGTCTGAATTGGATCTTTTTAGGGTTCCGTAGTAAAAAAGGAACCCTTATAGTTTCGTCATCTCCGTCTGTCTGTCTGTCTGTCTGTCTGTCCGCGGTCTAGCTCCAAGACTGTCAGCACTAGAAAGTTGTAATTTAGCATTGGTATACATATTAATCATGCCGACAAAGTGGTAAAATAAAATTATGAAAAATATTATTTTAGGGTACCTCCCCTACACGTAAAGTGGGGATGTTTTTTTTTTTTTTCTATCCCTTAGTGTGGGGTATCGTTGGAAAGGTCTGTTAAAAACATTGTGAGTGTGTTAATACCATTTTTGAATTCAGAGATCCGTTTGCGAAATATTAAGCTTTAAAGTGCAAATTGTTGTTAGAGTCAAGTGTCCCCCCCCCCTGCCAGCTAAATGGTTGGTTTTAGGTATGTGAAAAAATTCACGGCAGTAGCTTATATAACGAATTTAAAAGGAAAACTGTCACAGCTGAATAGGCTTTAAAAGTTAACAAGTAATAATCGACCAACTTAAATTTGCGGTTGTAAAAACATGTTCATCCATACATTCTGTATGAAAGATTTTTTATTCAACTACAAAGTTAAGTTTGTTCTTGGGATAAATTCATCCCAACTACGGAACCCTACATTGTGCGTGGTCCGACATGCACTTGGCCGGTTTTATTTTAAATCAATTAAGTCCCATTACATCCCCATTAGCTATATTTTACTAAAGGTACCATGAGCATTGTTCATTAAACCAGTAAACAGACGAATTTAACAATGTATGCTCAAATAAGAGCAGAATTTCGAGCAAATAAGATGATATTAACACAAGAGCGAGCAGCGATCGAGTGCCGCCTGATATAACCAGTGATTTTGATTTGATGACGCTCAGAACACGGTAAGTAGAAAGAGATATAGTTATTAAAAAAAATAGGTATTAAAAATCGTGCACGTATGGCACTAGTGAACACCACTTGTGAACGTGCTATGTACAACTTACTATTGGGTAGGTACATTTATATATCTATAGTTTCACGGGTGTTTGTGTCTTTTAGCTAATATTACTTCAAAAAATTACTTTTAGTTTCAATGTTAGTTCATTGAGTTGGTAAAAGTTTTGAAAAAAAATCATTTGTACTTAGATACCTCCACAAATCAATCATAATAGTAGCTTTTTTATTACAATATATTTATGATTAAATGGGTAGCGGTTACACCGCCACATACGAACTACGCATTACATACATGACGTCACACAAATCCTGCATCGCGCAGTTAGAGTCTACTCTCGACTAGCTACCATACATATCGGGTCGCGACGCGCTTTGATTTGTATTTTATTTAGTTTGCTATTGTAATCGCTTTGTTTTGCTTGTAATTAATCTAGTAATATAATTTAATAATCATAATAATATTCTTCATTTATTCTCTCCGCTATACTCACTTTCTCATTCACTCATCTTTTCGCTCGCTTCATTCTAATCTAATAGAAATTAGATACCGGGTTCGATTCCCGACTCAAGTAGAATTGGTCAACTCGACCAATTTCACTCATCCACCATAGAAAAGGGAGGATCCTCCGACCAGACGGTTGTTGTCTGGTGGGCAATGGCCCATCGGTTTGAAGTTGAAATCTTGTATGTATGTCGAGCGCTCGGTAAACTCTAATTGCGTGATGCAGGATTTGTGTGACGTCATGTCTATGATGCGTAGTTTGTATGTGGCGGTGTAACCGCTACAAATGTAATACCATTAACTAGCACTTTACTTAATTCAAAATGTTAGTATTTCACTTTCGACACATACTTACCACGTTGTGTTTAACAGCAAGCGCGATCGCGTCGGACACGGAAACCGATTTAAAAATGGAATCTAAAAAGCTTATACACGCTCATACATAGATACATAACATACACATGTATATAGGTACCTAGGAATGGGTTCTTAATGACATTTTGTTGGATTCGAAATACTTTTTAGGTTTCCGTACCTCATAAGGTAAAAAACGGAACCCTTATAAGATCACTTTCTTGTCTGTCTGTCCGTGTGTAACCACCGATTTTCTCAGGAACGGGTGGACCTAGCATGTTGAAATTTATACCAGACACTGAAGCTTATAGTCCCTATTAGATGTATAAAAATCAAGGTCCTGAGTCAACACGATTAAAAGATATGGGCAAATTTAGATTTTCGCGAAAACTTGTTAGTAGGTACCAAAATTTACCATAATTTTCATTTTTTTTTATTTTTCGGAATTTTCCCTTTACCTGTGCTGTAAGACTGCTTTTATCCGAAATTGACAATTCTAGGTCAACTGGAAGTACCCTATAGGTTTTGGGTCGAAAACCTATAATTATGGTAGTTCCCGTTGACTTAAAATCACGAAATTTGGTAAAAAAACAAGGTCTTACAGCACAAATAAAGGGAAAATTCTGAAAAATAAAAAAATTGAAAATGAAGATAAATTTTGGAACTTACAAGTTTTTGCGAAAATCTAAATTTGCCCATTTCTTTTTACCAATAAAAATGATACCAATTTTATTATGGCGGTATAATTGGTAGGTATGTATGGAACCCTCAGTGCGCGAGTCCGGCTCGCTCTTGACCAGTTTTTTTTTTTACTTCTGTTAGTCGCAGACTCGCAGCAAAAATAAATGCATAGGTAAGACAACTATGTAGGTGAGTACGTATGCGGAGAAACCAATTACTAAAGCTTTTATTAAAACAAAAATGTTGGCTTAAGTTTTGAGGAGCCAGTTTGGCCTAGGCTGAACCAGTTCGTCTGAAGATCTGAACTGACTTCTTGGCCCAAGACAAAACTAGTTTTGGTCATCAATTTATTGTCAAGGGAATTGACAGCTTCCGTCAATTTGTCGTGTTAGCCTTTTCATTCAACTGTCAATGAACGAAATTATGACTAAATACTACCTATTTGCTTAGGTGCCGTCTTAATTTATTGACATATTATTATATTATTAACTACTAGCTTCTGCCCGCGACTTCGTCCGCGAGCCTATAACCTTCCTCAAGAATGAGGCTAACCAAAGCAAAAAAAAAAAAAACCGGTTGGAAGTTTCGGTGATTTTCCCTTACATACAAACAAACATACAAAAATACAAAAACCTATTTATAATATTAGTAAAGATTTGTGTTTGGCATGAAATTGTGACATCTACTTACCTATTGCCTTTATTTTGTATTTGTTTTTATTTTGTTAATGTGACATTCAGATTTCCTAAGTTATTTTGTATGTCTTCTGGCGGGACATAGTATGGACCAACATTTTTTGAACATAAAATCTGTTTAATTTTACTCTATGTTCACAAAATGAATAAATAAATTTGACTTTGAATGACAGTTGGGATTTGAATATACGGATAATTTAAGTTAGTAGACTTAGTCAATTTGTTAAACAACGATTTGTTTTTACTTAGACCAGTGGCATAATAGTTAGTAGGTACCTACTACTGACCCGAATTGAAGCCAAAACCATACCATAACGTGGGGCAAAATATTCTGAACATAATCCTTATATGCAGCGCCTATAATCTTCTACTCCATATTGTTTGGACGATGTAATTACACAAAGCCTCTTTGCCTTCTGCTACGTAAAACAAAGTTCCTTCTTCAGGGCTCGGCGTCAAGTGTCAATCTGTTTGATTAGGATTGAGGATAATGGTCAGTGTGTATTGTTTTGTCTAAGTAAAGCCTGATTAAAACCTCCCATGTTTTTGTGATTAGAGAGCCTTTGCGAGTGGCGATAGATTGTCATGCAAATTGACACCCTGCGTGTATTTGCTCATACAACTGTCAAGGAATGACAGTTGTGATTTGAACACACGGACAATTTAAGTTGGTAGTAAATTTGCTTACCAATAAATCTCCCTGACCTTACATAAATATGTGAAATGAAATGAAATTGTTTATTCTGTAAATAGGATAACAGAATCACTTCTACACTTAATATTTTAAAAAAGCTAGATGGAGTCCACATTTCCTATCTGACTACTCCTGGGAAGAAATGGCAAAACAAACTCAAGAGTAGGACAATTAGTCTTAGCTAACGTACGCACGGACGTAATAATAATATAATAAAATAATAAAAACATTTATTTGACACTTAAAAATACAAGTTACAAACGAGTAGGTCGTAATAATATAGCACACAAATGTATTGCCAAGAATCTGATCCTAACCCCCAAACTAGGCCTGGACCTGTATTTTGGGGGCCAGCGTTCAGCCATGGGCTCTATTATTGCTCTTACAAAATTGTGGAGTAGTGTCGCTACATAGTTGACAGTCAAGTGTCATGTGATAAAACATATTTAATTAAATTTATCAGTTTAAAACATAGGAAAACTTATGAACTACAAAAACACGGTAAAATACAACTGAGTTAAGCGTATGTCTGTGCATGTGAATGTGTGTTTGTGTGAAAGAGTGTCTCTCTCTCTCTGCCTGTGTGTGTGTGGGGAGGGTGTGTGTGTGTGTGAGAGAGAGAGGGGTAAGGGTGTGTATGAGTGTCTGTTTATGTTCGCACCTTTGAATGTGTGTAAGTATGGATCACAGTATGTAATAATTTTGGATCATGATATGAATGTGAATAAAGTTTCAGTCTCCTGATAATCCATCTTTTGGAGCCAGTCTGCTACTTTCTTTTTCATTTCCTGCCGACATATTTTAGCTATGTTAAGCTTTTTGTTAGCGTGATTGTAAAGTTTGCTGCTTAGGCTATTAAACTGGTGTTTTGCAAAGGAGGTCCGGCAGGGTGTTGTAGGGCATATAGATGATTTGCTACGTTTATTTGGGTCGGGTAAGGGAACATATCGTTGTTTTCTCAGGATGGATTTGAGCACATAGAGCTGACGTACTGTGAGGACTTTACAATCAGAGAATAGTTGTGAGGTGGGGAACCTATATGGTTTCTTGGTCATGACCTTGAGCACAGCCCTCTGTGCCCGCTCCAACCCGAGTAGACAGGTCTTGGTTGTACCTCCCCACACGGTTATGCAGTATTGGATAATGGACTGACATAGGGCTAGGTAGACTAATTTTAGTTTTTCCAGTGTTGCAGAATCCCTAAGGGCCTTAAACACAACTATTAGCCGCCTAGTTCTGCGAATAATCGAATCAATCTGCCTGTCCCACCTCAGTCCACTATCCATCACCACTCCCAAGTATTTTACGGAATCTACCCGAGAAATTACCTGGCAGGTACATTTGTGTCGATTATTGCAAGTATGCGCTATTATAGAATAATCAGGTAGAGGTTTAGTGTTCGGTCTCAAGAAAAAGGGTAGGAACTGTGTTTTGCTCAGGTTCAGTGTGAGGAGGTTTAGTCTAAGCCAGGCCATTATTTTAGAGAGGGAATATTCGGCTCTATCCTTGACCGCCTGCCAACTATGTCCCCATACCAATACTGCTGTGTCATCTGCATATGTGAAAACCTTGGTGTGCTGAAGTGACATTGTGCAGAGGTCATTTATGTAGATCAGAAACAACAGGGGGCCCAAAATACTCCCTTGTGGAACTCCAAAGAGGATTGTGCATTCTTCACTAAGACAATTGCCTATTTTGACACGTTGCTTACGCTGGGAAAGGTAGTCTCTAAATATCTTTAGAGCAATGCCTCGTACTCCCATTCTTTCCAACTTTGTTAAAAGGATGGGGATGGAAACGGTATCAAACGCTTTGGAAAGATCTAGATATATGCAAAGGCATTTATTTTTTGTGTCTAAGTTTTCCACTACTTGCTCTGTCAAATTCAACACTGCGTCCTCAGCAGAAACACCTGACCTAAAACCGTACTGGTTGTTGGATATAATTTTAAAGCGATTCAGAAAGTTTTTGAGCGATTTGTAGAGTATTTTTTCTAAGATAAAATCGCGGTGGGATTTTATCGCGCAGTGGATTTTCATCACTCGATTTTAAGCCGAGCGTTGAGAATCCAACGCGCTAGGACGCACTCTCTCGTCCCAACGCGTTGAAAAAACACACTGTTGGATTTTCAACTCTCGGCGCTAAGCAGATCGTTGAAAATAAAGTACACGAAAAAAATCGCCGCGATATTATTACGTCCGTGCGTATGTCGGCTTAGTCCCGCTACCACCGTTGCTGACTGCTAATCTTTACTAAAGTCAAAGTCAAATCATTTATTTTAAATAGGCCCATGTATGGCACTTTTGAATGTCAAAATTTACAAAATAATAAAATTGATTCTAGTCGCCCCTTCCAAAAGGTAGTTTTCCTATGAAGAAGAATGGGCAAGAAACTCCACCGTTACTCTTTTAAAATCTTTTACAATAGTTTGTATAGGTACGTACATTAGTTAAATAATTATACGTGAAGACGATACACCTAGAATAAAATTACTATACCACAATAGGTAAAAATAATTAAAAATGAAGCAACGACAGATAATTTAATTGCAGTGCCCTGAGAGGGTTCATGTACAAAAACCGACAGAAAAATATTGTAAAATGTGTGATGTCCATGAAAGCAAATAATAAAATAAAATAATTATGATAGATACATGGCGCTCACATATTTACAAACATTGTAAAAGTAGACGACTTTCCTAAAATTTTGTAATTGTAATTTTTTATGATTAAATTAGCAACAACTTAGTTTGATTTTGTCTTGATTCTAAATTATCCTATGGAGCAGGACCAGCATGTTTCCAAGCACTCTTATCTTGGATATAATCCTCTAATTTGTAATATGCTTGTTTACAAAGTGTACTTTTAATTTGAGTTTTAAATTTTCTTTCATTTTATTGCAATATGTCACAGGCTGTGTACTGTGACATAGTTAACCATCCTATAGCTCCGTGCGGGTACAAAAGAAGAAAATTAGTTTTACTAGTAAATGAGGAAAACGCAGCATTATGGAAAGATGTCCGACTCCTGTGAAAACAAATTTTAGTGAATTTATAAAGAGTTTTCTTGGCAAAAGAAACCTTGTTGAAACACGATTTCAAAAATGAGCTTACTTCATAAATGTAGGTACCCCTAATTTCCCTACTTTTTTATTATTCTTTAGAGGTATGAGGAACAGGGTGTAAAGTTCACTCATCCTCTATATAAAAGTTCACTCCCGTCTGGTCGGAGGATCCTCATCCTCCGACCAGACAGGTGTCGTGTTTGGCGGGCAACTGCTCAACGATTGAAGTCGGGGAAGTTAAATGTATGGTGTTCGTGCGGTAAACTCTAATTGCGCGATGCAGGATTTGTGTGACGTCAGGTCTTTGATACGTAATTCGCATGTGGCGATGTAGACGCCTCCACAATTCTAAAATAGCCATAGTTATCTCCAGTGAGATTTTTTATTTCATTTAACCAACGAAAATTAAGATACCAATACAATTTCTTGTAAAATATACTTTCACCCATAGAAATGTAAACTTATATTTATGCTTGCTTGTACCTAAATCCGTTCCATTTGATACAATACCACTACATAGGTTTCATCCTACGTCCGGCGGAGCGTTCACAAAACCGTTATAACCTAGTCTAACAAAGAGGGTATGATTTCACAAACGTTGAGGGATTTACTGATTCTGTACATCGGAGATCCAATTGAGGTGCAAACGAGGCTGGAGTAGCAAGTTTTGAAAGAATATAGGATCAAAATCTAGGCTTAGAAGGAATTTTGATTGAAATGATGGTAGGTATAAAAATATTTTCTGACGGCTTTTGATTTTTGTTATGGTATTCAAAGATCGCGTCGAGGTACAGGTTTCTCCTAGTGAGTGACATGAGTATCGCTTAGAATTTGAATGATTTGTTGGTGTCAAGTCAATAATTATTTAAAAGATGTTAGCAGAATCGAACATAATCACAATGTCCAATCCAATCAACCGCAATCTGCTAACATCCAATTATAATGAAAAGTACAGTGTACATTTCATTATTATAATTTTTTTCGTCATATTCATCTTGAAAACGTCCAGGTACAGTCATAAGAATCCCAATACCGAACTACAGAAAACAGTAATTTGAGAAAAATTACACAATTTCATGGCAGATGACTTGCTGATCGCTGTTTTAAAATAAACCACGAAGAAAAAGAAAAATAGGTTTATCTGTCACAGAAACACGAAGATGCAGTTGCCAAACCCAGCCCGTCCAATTCTTGATGTCCTCCCTCCGGTTGACGACCTAAGCCAAGGTTCGTACCCCACAAGGGGTGCCCTTAGCGAGCGTTCACCTAGTTTTAATTAGCATAGTTAAATAACCCCCTTTTTAATTTTTTTGGGTGGCAAATGATCAAATAACTTCTCCCGCTCTAGGTGGAGCGGGAGGGCGTGTCATACTCTTACTGACTAAAACCCACCCGTGTTCCTTCAGTTGCCATGTTGCCGGGGGGCCACGATTTCCCTTTCGGCCTTATTCGCAAGCATCGGCCCTAGCGGACCCCGTCAATTCTGCTGACATCTCTTTGAGGCGCGCGTGAAACACAACGCGCCGTCGACCCGGGCTTGAGATAAATAATCCCTGGCTTCAGGTTTTAAGTGTAGTAGCTTAAGGCACCCACAGGAAAGCCTGGTTAAGTAGTCATGATCTCAGAGGTCAACTACGAGATGGCCTACCTAAAAAAAAAAAAGAAAAAGAAAGAAAAAAAAGTACTTAGTTGTTAAACATGCTTCCAATAAGATAATTAATTGATTCAGGCGTGACTTTGCGGAAATCCATTATGAATTACGGCATGTTGCCACACCAAGCGCTGAGTGCAATCTGCACTCAGCGCTTGGTGTGGCAACACGCCGTGTTCGAGTTCGCAACAAGTCCATCGTCATCCTGAAGATGCCTCGTTGAGAGGTGAAATACGTGTCGATTTCTTTCAGGAGATTTTTATGGCTCTTTAGAAATAGCTAAGCGGAACAAGTTACTAAATATATCCACGTCTATTGTATTTTATGCTTCCAATAAGTATAACCAGGGCTACACAATCAGTCAGTTAAAGACAACATGCTTGCAGAAAAATAAAAACAAAACCTTTATATCGCATTATTCATTTCCGAACAACTGAAAGTTCAGCTTAAGTCCATAAAGAACCAATATCTTTTATCTCTCGTACAATCGAATTAAGTCCCGCTAAGATCAATAGAGGGATCAAAACAAAGTACAATAATTCATGCTGTTGTTTGTCTTAGCAAAAACTAGGACGCAGATATTAAGTAGAGTGACTGTAGTTCAATATTTTGTTAGGATTGTTCCCTGGTTTCAGCTTTTAACCGGAATATGACTGGCTGTACGCCAAGAAATGGATAAGATATGTCTAAGAAAATATTGGCCAAAAGATCTTAGAAAAAATACCCTGATTGGGGGGTAAAAAAAAAAGTAATTCTATTTAGTCAGTCAGATAATAAAACAATATTAGACACGTATTTTTGCTTCATCATAATTATTAATAAAAAATAACTTGGATAAAACGCATTAAAGTTAGGGAGTGGGGGTCACTTCGTCACAAGTAAGTATAAAATCTACATACTCGTGATGTCATGGCACATTTTAACTCAATGTATCGCCGTAATCTTTTAATGACGTAAAAAAAGAAAACTATGTGTCCCATATTTTTTAATAATCTACTAGACGGACAAAAAGTATTCTTTTAGACATCATCGCTATTCTGGCGGGTAATCCTAAACACGAAATTCAAATTCAAAATTTATGAAACGTCAGAAGCTAGGTGCACGGTTCCAATTGGTCGTTTCCTATGGAGAAGAGCCAAAGTCAAAGTCAAATCATTTATTTCAAATAGGCCCATGTATGGCACTTTTGAACGTCGAAATTTACAAAATATTAAAAATGATTCTAGTCGCCCCTTCCAAAAGGTAGTTTTCGTATGGAGAAGAATGGGCAAGAAACTCCACCGTTACTCTTTTAAAATGTTTTACAATAGTTTGTATAGGTACGTACATTAGTTAAATAATTATATGTGAAGACGATGCACCTAGAATAAAATTACTATACCACAATAGGTAAAAAGAATTAAAAATGAAGCAACGACAGATAATTTAATATGTGATAGATACATGGTGCTCACATATTTACAAACATTGTAAAAGTAGACGATTTTCCAAAAATTTTGTAATTAATAAGTCAGTGTGTGAGAAAGTAATCACAGAATGTTAAATCAATGTCATAAAACACAAAATAATCAATTTTACAATTAAATTAGCAACCAGTTTGATTTTGTCTTGATTCTAAATTGTCCTATGGAGCAGGACCAGCATGTTTCCAAGCACTCTTATCCTGGATATAATCCTCTAATTTGTAATATGCTTGTTTACAAAGTGCACTTTTGATATGAGTTTTAAATTTTCTTTCATTTAATTGCAATATGTCACAAGGTATTTTGTTGTAACATTTAACACAGTACCCCATAAAAGATGTATGTACTTTAGATAATCTGTAAAATGGTTGATCTAGTTTATCTTTATTTCTAGTATTAAAATTATGTCTATCACTTATTTTATTAAAGAGATGTGGATTTTTCCTTACAAACATAATATTTTCATAGATGAATTGGCAAGGTACCGTCATAATATTAATCCTTTTAAAAAGTTCCCTGAGAGATTCGCGGCGACGTAGATTATAAATGGCTCTGACAGCTCTCTTTTGCAAAATAAAGATGGATTCAATGTCAGCAGCCCGACCCCACAGTAAAATGCCATACGACATAATGCTGTGAAAGTAGCTAAAATAGACCAAACGCGCGGTTTCCACATCTGTTAACTGTCTTATCTTTCTAACAGCATAAGCGGCCGAGCTTAACCGCCCCGCAAGAGATGTTATATGAGGTCCCCATTGTAATTTCTCGTCTAGCGTGATTCCTAGGAAAACTGTTTGATTAATAAATTCCAGTTTTTCTCCATTCAATATGATGTCACATTCGCTACTTTTAACATTAGGTAATTTAAATCTAATGCATTTGGTTTTTTTTTTATTAAGTACCAGATTATTTACCGTAAACCAATCTTGGACTTGCAGAATAGAGCTATTCACGTCGTCAAGATTTTGTGACCGTCGGTTTATTTTAAAGATTAATGATGTGTCATCTGCAAATAACACCATCTTCGGTTGATTTTGGAGTAATTGGGGTAAATCATTAATGTAAACTAAAAAGAGGAATGGACCCAATATCGAACCTTGAGGAACGCCCATTGCCATTTCAGACCCTAATGAGTTTACGCCGTTTACCTGAACTTTAACATTTCTATCTTTCAGGTATGATCTAAATAAATCAAGAGCTGTATTCCTAATCCCATAGTGCTCTAGTTTCAGCAGAAGTGTCTCATGGTCTACACAATCGAACGCCTTCGAGAGGTCGCAAAAGATTCCAATGGCATCTTGTGCTTCTTCCCAGGCATTAAAAATGTTCTTTATTAGGGTGACACCGGCGTCAGTAGTACAACGCCCTTTGGTGAAACCGTACTGTTGTTTATGAAAGATGGAATTTTTATTAAAGTGAAGTAACATTTGATTGAGCATCAACTTTTCAAACACCTTACTGAGAACTGGCAGAATTGACACAGGCCTATAATTGTTGGGTTCTTTACTATCACCGGATTTGAACAATGGAACTACTTTACTGTGTTTCATGAGATCCGGAAAGACTCCTTGGTCTACACTGGTGTTAAATATGTAAGCTAGATAGGGCGCAATGGTTTCGATAATAGATCTACAGACTTTTACAGACATTCCCCAGAGATCTTCTGTTGATTTAATTTTAAGATCTTTAAAAGCTTTTATAACAGCCTGGGGGTTTGTATGCTGAAACCTAAACTCTAAAGGGCATGCCTTCACATTTTGTCTAAGTAAAGCAGCAGAAAGCGCGGGTGAGGAATTTAAAGCTTCAGTAGTTTTAAGGGGAATATTAGCAAAAAAGTTTTCAAATTCTTGAGCTACTTCTATATCTGAGTTAATGGGGCCATGTGCAGTCTCTAAATTAAATTCAGTATTTCGCTGTTTTTTCCTACCTGTTTCATTATTTATTACTTGCCAGGTAGTTTTTATTTTATCATCAGCTGATTTTATTTTATTGCTAATATAAAGAGCTTTAGCTATTTTGCAAACACTTTTAAAAGTTTTTGAATATTTTGCAACATACTTATGAAAGCTTGTATTATTCATATGTTGTTTTAAGCCATAAAGTTCAAATAGTTTTAGCCGGCAAGAAACTCCACGGAAAGCCCATGGGTATGGTTTTTGAATTAACTATATGTCTGTCAAATTACTTGGTTATTTATTTATTCATTTATTTGCATACTGGCTCAGTTACAGGCTAGGCTAAAACTTAAGAGTAAATGACCCTGTTAGGGCGCAACAAGTATTACTACATTTAACTTAAAGCTAGGTTAAATACTTAAAGTAATATCCAACTGATTTTCTTTTGTGAGGCTGATAAAAATACGTTGGGATTATTATAGTCAACTATTTTTTTAGCACGAGCTTCGCCCTCGTGAATGTCGGCAGTTAAATATCTCACGGGAACGTAGGTACCCGGGGACGTAGGAACGTAGGTACTCACAGACTTTCACATTTATAATAGCATAATAAGCATAATCATAATCAGTCTGTAAATGTTCCCACTGCTGGGACACAGGCCTCCTCTCTACGAGAGGGAGTGGGCCGTAATCCACCACGCGAGCCCAGTGCGGGTTGGTAGATGTCACGTCTACGAATTTTTGGTCTTTAGGACATGCCGGTTTCCTCACGATGTTTTCCTTCACCGTTTTGAGAGCAGTGGTGATGAAATAATTTACACAAAGTAAAGCGCCTGTCTGGGTTCGAACGTATGACCTACAACTCGTAAGTAGCGGCCTTTACCACCAGGCCACCACTGCTCTCCATTTAAAATAGAGATGCTGAGAATAAAGGTTAAAAAGTTTCCAAATCTTACTAACAATTTCTTAGCACGATGTGGTCTTTAATTAATCATGTTTTATTTAAGCCTTAAGGTGGTTTACGATAAAAACTTACCTTAATTTTATACCTACACTTACTCTTTTTATGTTCTGAAACCGAATTATATGCTTCTAAGTAATGAAACATCTTAAACCAGATTTCACCAAAACAAAATGCCTCTCACCTTTTCAAATCCACGACCACCCTACAAATATTAGGTACCTGTTTACTCATTCATAAAATAATTCTATTGAGATTCCACAAACTTCACTAATTAATTATGTTTTATGGCGTTGCTAACGGCAGTTTAATTAGGTCGCACTGCGTTGGCAAGACCGTGAAAAATTGCAAGCCACACCTTATCTGGTCTCTGTATTCGTCTGGCTGGACTTTTGATAAATTAACTTTGTTAATATCGTGATTTGTATCTAGGGATTTTCTTATTAGAGCGTGACTGTCTGAAGGGCGACTGAATATATTGGGGACTTTGCATGATTATCATTTTGGCAGATGTGCCTATTAGATGCTGCTTCAAAGCGAAAATTACAGGACACTAAGGCCGCTTTCACATTAGGACGTTAGCAGCGCGACAGTAGCGCGGCAGAAGCACATGCCTTCACATTCTAAGAACAGCCGCGCGTTAGCAGCGCGGCTGCCGCGCCGCAGTTTAGATCAGTGTGGCGCACTTCATTTAAAAAATGGACTATACCTAATCACGTGCGCTTGCTGTCGGGGCAGGTAATAATAATAACTTGGTTTACTTGTATAGCTATATTTATATTTCAACATTCATATTTTTTTCTTCAATTAATAGTAATAATCTTTATTTCTCTGTCCACAAAGGTTCATATAGTTGTAAACATAGAGACAAGAAATATAGTGTTTTGACAAAAATGCGTAAAATATGATCCTTTGCGAGAGGCTGGCGTCTATACTAGGAACCCTGTGTCACGGATCACCAGGCTCTCGCCCCGAATTTAATCTAATTAACATTACGATGGTCAATTTTCAAACTCAAATTATTTATTGACGTAGGGAAAAAAATAGACATGTTTAAATTAATTAACCAAAAATGACAAGTATTAATAAAAATAACATCGACAATGTCAATAGACAATAGTCGCATAGACAATCAAATCAAATTGAATTTGTATTCCGACACTTGCAACACTGGCTCATCGCCGATTAAGCGAAAGCGATGGCCGCGCCGGCTGCGCGCTGCCGCCGCGCTTCTGTTTATGATATGAAATTCTGACTGCGCGACGGTCGCGCGTCTTTCGCGCGACTGTCGCGCTGCTAAAGTCGCCTTAATGTGAAAGTGGTCTAATGCGCTGAGCAGATGATGGACAATAGGCCATGTCCAAAAATGTGTATACAATTTTTTTTCCTTTTTGTAGATTATAAAAAAATATTGAACACGTATTTTTTTCTTTTTTGACCAAATCAAAAGATTACGCCTTGCTAGATTTAATACCACATTGTGACGTAGCGAGCCCCCACTCCCCAACTTTAATGCGTGTTTTCTAAGTTATTTTTGATTAATATGATAAAGTAAAAAATACGTGTCTAATATTTTTTTATTATCTGAAAGGCGGACTAAATATTTTTTTTTTTTTTTACCTTGGCAACTACCGTATTTTTCCGCGGACAATTTGGAATCGTATGGAAATCTAACGGGATTTCCATACGATTCCAAATTGACAATTTATCCATTGTCTGCTCAGTGCCTAAGCACACAGTCTCGTCACAAAAGATCGAGCTCGATTTCTGGTTCAACTAGCTTCTTCAAAAAATAAAAAAATACAGATTTATTTTTCTATAAAGTCGAGCTCATGTTTCCTTTTAACACTTTCCGTTTTTGTCTTCTCATAATTGAGGATTTCACACACCTCAGTTCACTCTGTAATTGAGTAACTTTAAGTAAAAACCACACATGAATTCATCACATTATATCCACTGTTGATACACACGCATAATCAACATTAATAGACAAAAGCGTTTACTCTACGAACGATAAACCTTTTCCGTAATGACTGAAACAACTTACTTGGAAAGATTCATGACATACGGAAAAAGAGTAGCCCGAACATAACACACGTTCGTATGAAACACGAACAAAAGTATCTAGCTTAGTGGTTTTATCCACCTTTTCTGGTAAAAGTCTTTGCCAGAATCTTTGCGTGCACAAAATCGTGATTTTGATAAATTTTATTCATTTTTTATGAGAAAGTGAAAAAGAATTAAAAAATATAATTTTCGTTTGAAAAGTCGACTTTTTTGTTTTGCAGGCTGAAAAGGATTTTTTTAATAAATTTAGTGTTCATGGAAAATCACTCAAATTTACAAAAAAAATCCAATCCCAAAAAATTACGCGAAACTGATGTTTGATCATCTTTGTACAAGAAACTACTTTTGATTTCGAACTGCCTAAACGTGGCTGGACCAGTTTTTTCAACATCCATACAAAATAAAGCAAAAAACAGTGTTGATAAAACCCAGTCAGTAATTTATTGTGTATTTTTTTGTATTATTTAGCAAACCATTACAAGAAATTTAAAAATCACAAATTAGACTTCAGCTATCCTTGAAATAAAATTAAAAACATATTTTATGTTAATACAATATCTTCATTAAGTAAATCAATGGCAAAATAAACTATATTTTCGAAAGCGCAAAAGTAATGAAACTATTAGGTAACAGGTGCTGTGACTGACACAAATGGTTTAGCGACACAAAAACTTGTATAGTCACACAGACTTAAAGTTTAATTAATTTTTTTCAAACTTTCTCACAATAAGATAAGAAATTGACAAAACGGGTTTTTTCTGTGCACGGAGCCTTAATAACCACTGGTTTATGAAAGTTTATTCAATTTCCTAGAAAAGTTGCCAAAAAAAAAAATTGTAATTGGAAAATCTGTTAAGGTGGAGATCCATAGACGACTCCGCCTTGGAGTGTGAATGTGGTGCTGTTCCACAACGGATGGGACACTCAATGTCGTGTCCTGCGTGTCCTGTCAGCTGCACGTTACAGGACCTGATGGACGCTAGTGATGGCGCCAAACACGTGGCCGAATTCTCAGCCGAGTCTATTTAAATTGCCATCGACACGCCAAGAAGATTAAATTGGTTGTTAACATTGAGTCAATCAACCACAGCTGTGTTAAGCGTAAAATTAAACAATCACTTGTACATACCTACACCAATATCAAACTATATTGACAGGAGGAAATATAAATATGACGCCTCTATACTCTATCCCCCAAAGGGTTAGGCAGAGGTGCACCTGTAATACACCCACATTTCGCCAGTTATGTTTAAGTTCCATGTAATAGGGGGCGAGCCTATTGTCATCAACCGGGCACAAATCCAGACTGCGGGCGGCTTCTGATGCTTATGATGTTATGTTCAGAAGATATAATAATACACATACATACATAAACTAACACCTTGTTCCCATGGGGGTAGACAAATACTACTTCATCATCAGCCTATAGATGTTCCCACTGCTGGGACACAGGCCTCCTCTCTGTGAGAGGGAGTGGGCCGTAATCCACCACGCGGACCCAGTGCGGGTTGGTAGATGTCACATGACTTCGAATTTTCGGTTCTAGGACATTCCGGTTTCCTCACGGTGTTTTCCTTCACCTTTTTGAGAACAGTGGTGATGAAATAATTTACACAAAGTAAAGCGCCTGTCTGGGTTCGAACTTACGACCTACAACTCGTAAGTCGCGGCCGTTACCACTGGGCCACCGCACTGCTGCCACTGGGCACAAATACTACTTACAGAGACTATATTCCATGGTAATTAAATTTTTACTTATAGAATTACATTTACAGTTTTACTACATTCATCTCATGCACTTATTTATTACTAGCGGACGTCACGCGGTTTCACCCGCGTTGTTCCCGTTCCCGTGGGAGTACGAAGATAAAATATGGTCTATGTTACTCGCTGATAATGTAGCTATCCATTGCTGAAAGAATTTTTCAAATCCGTCCAGTCGTTTTTAAGTTTATTCGTTACATACAAAAATACAAATCTTTCTTCTTTATAATATTATATTATAGTATAGATTTGATCAACATTTCAACTTTATTAGTCAAACATGATTAAAATATCAAACTGTGTCTTTTGAATACAAATATAATATTATATAGTTGAGGTTTAACAAACTAGCTAACATAAGTTTCAAGAGAGTAACTTTATTAAATATTTCTTTGGTTTTAAAATGTCTCCATTGTCCTCTTCATATTTTGATCCCAAGGGGCCTACCACCAGCTCATAAAGCAGTATTATTTTAATATTACTTCAGTGTGGGAAAGAGATGAAGCTCTACAGGACGTATAGCTACATCTTTTTTTCCCACTGAAGTAATATTAAAATAATACTTGAGAGATGTTTCCTACAATAGGGTTCTCGTTGCATTTGTGAGAACTTGAAACTTTCGATTAATAAACCGCTGCGAAGCACCGGAAGGCAAGCTTTCACACACTTTTTTTACAACTACAAAATGCCACCTGCTACGATCCTTACATACTCTTTTTGCCTCGTTTAATACCTAATATACACGGTGATTTTTAACTTACTGTTAACCTTTCAGGAGGTGAAAGTACTCATGATTGTAAACAACTTTCACTATGGGACCAAATTTTTTAGGGTACTTCCCCTACACGTAAAGTGGTGATGTTTTTTTTTCTATCCCATTGTGTGGGATATCATTGGAAAGGTCCTTCAAAAACATTGTGAGTATGAAGACACCATTTTTGGATTCAGGGATCCGTTTGCGAAATATTAAGCCATTTAGTTGCAAATTTTTGTTAGAGTCAAGTAAATGCCCACTGCCAGCTAAATGGTTGGTTTTGGATGTGTGAAAAAAATCACAGTAGTTTATAGAACGAAATTAAAAGGAAAACTATCAGAGCTAAGTAGGCTTTACAAGTTAATTATCGACCAACTTATATTTGCAGTTGCAAAAACATGTTTTCCCATACATTCCGTATGCGAGAACATGTTTTTCAACTAAAAAGTTAAGTTTGTTTTTGGGATATTCATCTCAACTACGGAACCCTTCATTGTGAGTGATCCGACACGCACTTGGTCGGTTTTTCTATCGGAGTTTTGTATGAACTCAAGACCATAACTTACGATTTTGGACAGGAAGACTGTCGAGTCAGCTAGTTTACTATAAGTATTTTTAAATACCTGAAGCAACAATAAATACCTAATATTCTAATACAGCCTGTTTTGTCCTTATCTTATGAACGAATACTCTTCAAATACCTATGTACTATTCCTACTAACCAACGACAACAGAAAGTCTATGGTGTCTCCTATTACAACTATTCAAACTGTTTCAGTAATCCTTTATGATATAAAAACGAAGTTTTTCCTTATTATTTCAGACTTTCCTTCCACTTGACCGCTTCCAGCGCGGGAGCTGGTTTCACAAAGTAATTAATTCATATTTTTGCTGTTTTATCAAAGCGGGATATTAAAACCGACTTCAATTAGTTTTATTAATGTTGTGGGTTATCTGGGAAATAAGAAAAAAAAGAAGGAAGAAAGAAAAATACGTTTTCACTCCTCTTGCTCAAAAAGGCCGTCATTGTAGAGTACCAGAGCGGGGAAAAAGTTGCATTTCTTGCTCTAGGGGAAAAAGTATTTTTTTTTTAATTTTTGTCTTTTCCAACGAGCCTTGAAAAATGAAAAAGTCTTTATTCTTTTGTAGAATAATCATGAATATGGCTCGACTTATTATTACTTGTTCGCAAAAAAAAGAAAAACATTTTATTTTTGAAAATGGAACTAAATGCGGCTATCTCTTCGGTAGAATGCGAGCATTGCGTTGCGGCTACAGAAGAAATAAAAAAGGCATTGGCGCGAAATCTTTAAAAAAAATCTCTAATTTAATGCTTAAAACAATTTTATTTAATTTTTCGATTTCTGATATTCGACATATTAATTAATCGAGTCGATCAAAGTTGAAAAAAAAAAACGTTTGGCATAATCGCTTTCGCACATCATTACAATTTAAAAAAAAATGGTTGGCGATTTTTAACACAAATAGAGTAGTGGTAATGAATATTACGTGTTATTGGACCTGTGTTCGTATATTACGTTAAGATCTGGGCATTTTCTAGTTGTGTATAATATTTTTAATAGTATTTGTCACATTTTAAATCGTATCTACATGTGTATGTGTGATATTTGTGAAAAGTTAAAATGTAAACTCGCACAATTGGCGCGAAACTTTGACTTTGGATTTCAAAAACTTAATTACCACTACCTATTTAACTTGAACAATGGATGAACTCGTCAAATAATTAAATGATGTAGTATTCGCTGCCCCTGTGGTGGAGTTTGGATGTTCGAAATCCCCAATTTTTATGTTTTTAACCTCGACCTCGACTGTCATCAAAATGGCGATAATCGCATTTACAGATTTGAATTTTATAAAGGTAAATTAATATTGTATTGGATTATTTTATTTTCTCGCAATCGTAGTGAAAAGTAGAGTGTAACACACGGCGCTAAAACCCATTATAACTCGGTTTCTATTTACTCCCTCGCTAAAGCTCGGGAGTAAAACTACCTCGTTACAATGGGTTATTTTAGCCCCTCGTATAACAATCTACTATTATTGGCATTACAGCAAAAAAATACACCATAAAACTATGAAATCCGCCCGATTCAATAAATTAAGACGGTAAGTTAAAGGTGATTACCTATAATATAAAAAAGCTCAAACAAAATCAAATTAAATGTTGTGACATACACGTGTGTGTTGTATTGTAAATAAATAAATGATTTAAAAACAGACAGCCCTTTCGAGAGAAACCTTGAAAATATTTTAATAGAAGCAATGAGTGAGAACTTTTAAGCCTGATTTACACGGTGCAACCTAATTGCTTGTGACATTATACCAAAAGTTGAAAACCGTACTTATATATAAACAGTGTTCAGACGATGCAAGTCTTGTTGTTTCAGTTTTATTATATGCTCTGGCAAGAAACATCGTGTAAATAGGGCTTTAGACTGTTGAATATTCGTTGAACTCAATTCATTCTAGAAGAGATTTTCTTGCTGGACTTTTGGAGTACAGTCATATCTATGAGCGCGAACACTTTTCGTTGTATAAAAAATAATTCAATAATTCATAAACATTGGAAACTTCCAGTAAAATACAAAATACATTTTTGTCGCAGTCATCACTCCTGACTATATGACAGTCCAACTGTCTAATTCGAATTTAAAGCCAAATGGGTTTTCATATTTTATTGACAGTTCATAGTTAACATAGTACAATATTATGATAGTGGGTTCATGAGAAACATGTGTGAACTAGGGTTAATTCTAGTATAACATGAATGTGTAAACATTTTATATGTTCAGCTGGTTAGTAAAATGATCACGAGAGGACACGCGTCAGAGAAGTCGTAAGTTTTGGTGTGTACGAAATGTTGCCATTTTAAATATTATTATATAATTTAAACATTTAGGACTAAGTAGATATAGTATTTATTTTATTTATGATTTGATAATTCACTATATGCTGCACCGGTTGATGTCATCACGTCAGCGCCGGCTGTCGCTGAAAACCAGTGTTGGGGCTCTGTCTCGCATGAGGTCGTAGCATTATGCTGAGCGATGGCCGTTTTGCGTGGATGTGACGCATGTTTTCCCCCAAAATGTTATTTACCTGTTTTTCTTTCTTTTCTTTGCGTCATAATTACCGCAAATAAACATGTTTTCTTTCTTTCTTTTACGTAACCATTTCCTACAATTACTATTACATGTTTTTTTTAGTTCAGTTCTTATAGACAATAGTCCCTTAGAATAATTTTCCTCGTGTCCAAACTCCCGGCACACAACTATCTCATATCATCATAGACCATTCCTAATTGATTCCAGTCAGCCCTACGTAATTCATCTTATAACAAATTGTATTGCCTCGGAAGGTCAGTCCCTTACTGTTCTCTGCCCTAAGACATATGTTAACGTTATAATGTTACTGCCAATTGAGCTAAAGGAATCAAGGAACGTTCTGAAATTCATTTTGTGAGAAAATATTTATCGTTATTTGATTTGTAAGGGATGTTTCAATATTTTTATTGCTAACCTTTTTCTTACGTAAGTCGTTATGGCGTGGAGGTATTTGCGCTCCCAATTTGCAAGCTTGCAAAGGGGCATCTATTTATGGAAATGACTCGGGTTGAATTTCATGTGATTTGATACTTTTCATGTAAATATCTAAGGCAGTGGTTCCCAAAGTTGACTGGACCGCGACGCACTTAACAAAAACTTCCAAATTCGGGACTCACCTCTTGGCTGTCATGAAGAAAAAAAGAGGCAAAAATAGATGAAAAAAATCTTCAGTTACAATCGAATATTTTATTACTTAATTAAGTACAAGGAGTGCTATTTCAATGAGATGGATGAACCTATTTGTTTCCTATTTTTGGTCATTATAGCTTTAGCATCAACTTTATTTTAATTACTTTTAATCGCCATGAGTTTGATACGTCCAATTTTTTTCAGTCATCATCATCATCAGCCTATAGCAGTCCACTGCTGGACATAGGCCTCTCCAATTGCACGCCATTCAGCTCGATTCTTGGCAACTCTCAATTCTATCCAGCTGCTACCAGCCACCCTGTGAAGATCGTCGCTCCACCTAGCCTGAAGGCGTCTTACCTAACGTTTGCCAATTCGCGGTCTCCACTCAAGAACACGTGTACCCCAACGGTCATCGGTTCTACGGCTAATATGGCCGGCCCACTGCCACTTCAGCTTGCTTATTCTGTGAGCTATGTCGATAACTTTGATTCTCTGCCGGATCACCTCGTTCCAGATTCGATTATTTATTTCAGTATTTAGTTTTAATAATAATCATAGCTGAAAATAATTTTTTCACGGTTCTCTCAATATTCGCTCGCGACCTCGCGACTCGCGACCCATACCTAGTTTAGGAACCACTGATCTAAGCATATCACATCTGAAATCTTCACGAAACTGGACTACTTAAGTACTTTACTGAAACCCTCAACAGCCAGTGACCACGCGTGATTAACATTACCTACTCGTTCCTTTGTCCTTTTCCAAATCTGTAGCCTAATTGCGTAACTCATTTTCGTAAACAATTTCGCGAAATTTGTTTCATTTTGACATTTCAACAATATTCATTGCGTTATTTACGTTGTTGAACAGATTTTTTTTCCAACTTATGAAGCAATGGATTAGAAATCTGTTTCAAATCGAAACAAATTGTGATTGTGTTGTATTACGCAATTAGGGTGCTGGACACCAATAGATCAGAAATATCAAACGACCAGTACCCATACCGAATAACCCAAAAAAATTATTATTCTAAAAATTTCAATCGTTTTTTTAGACCTTCCGTCATCTAGATAACATTTTGACAGTAGAGCACTACTCGTACGTCTTCAATTTCCATATCGAGAAATCGACCATCATCAGTATTAATTACTTACAACCTTCAATATACAGCCCTGTGACCGACAAACAGACAGTCGGCGTAGGCTTAGTAATAGGGTCCTGTTGAGACCTCTGCTCTCAACATCGCCGCGCGCTGGTGGCAGTGAACGAGGGGTGCGGGGCAGCGGCGAGTCAGCTGGCCTCACAGCCAAGCGCGGGCCCCCACGCCTCGGCAGTCAGCTGTTGCACGCCTTCACGCACGGCTGCGCTTACGCGTCTTATTAGCGTTCATTTGTTTTCCTATTCCGTTTTGTACTTTCCTTAAGTTCATAAACCTACATGTTATACGGTCCACTCAATCGTCTTTGATTTTAACTCCACCACGACCTATCGTTGAAAACCTTGATGCAGGTACGAAACCCAAAAATAAAAACCTAAGTTTCATGTCTTTAGCACGAAATCAAAGAAACGTTTCATTATTGGAAATCAACACAGATTAACTTCTCAAAGCCAGCTTTAGGCTGCGTTTCCAGCTGGGATGTGAGAGGATGCGTAGCGAGGGATGTGTTTGTTAAGAACCAATAGAATCGCTTTATTTACCTAGCTCAGCGCAGCTCCTGTGGAAATGGCTTAGTGGAGCGAGGTTTTTGTACGTACAATTCAAGCGAGAGATGTGTGCGAGGGATGTATGCGACTGATGTGTGTGAGGGATGTGTGCGAGGGATGTGTGCTAGGGATGGATGTGAGCGAGAAATCGCATCTGAAAAGAGCCCGCTACACATCCTCGCACCGTTTATCTGCGCACCGTTTCACAGCGTCGCTACGCACTCTCACATCGCTCAGCGGCCTAGCACATCTCTGGTGGGAACGTTCACATCGTTTTACAGCTTCGTTACGCATCTTAGCACCGCTCAGCTACCTCGCACATCTCTAGTGGAAACACAGCCTTAGCCGTCGCTAATGCAATTTTCTCGAATACACCTCATTACCTTTTACAAATACTGCCACGAAATGAGTAGAAAAACGTTCAATTTAACAGACTTCATTATGGAAATCCTCTTCCAATTATAGCAATTATCATAATCCACAAAGTGAGTTTGTCTTCTAATATTGGTACGAAATAATCGCATAACACATTTTTCCTCGTCATTTTTGGATTTAGGATTCGTTTACATTGGTAATGTTGATTTAATTTTTATTTTGTTGGCTCTTTAGGCTCGGTTACTTTGTTTTCAGAGCGATGCACTGCGATTGCTTGCTCCAGGAATTATATTATAGGTATTACTAGATTCTGCCCGCGACTTCGTCCGCGTGGAATAGGTAGTTTGGGCTAACGCTAACTTTAACCCGCGACTTCGTTTACTTAGAAGGTGAAAATATTTTTTTAAATGACTGTGTTTCGGGGGACTGTCTTAGGTGATTTTGACGTTCAAAAAGTGTTGTTAACGGGATATTATAAATTGCATATCAAATAAATAATCGCCATACTCATCATTTATATTCTTTTTTACATCAAATAACTTACTTCACTACAAATAAACTAAATGTTTAACAAAACTCAAACTGCAGATAATTCGAAATTATACATTAATTTATCATTACTTTTTCCTCATAATGCAATACAGTTAAATTAATTTTTGTACAAAAATACTACATACATAGCATAAATACTGACTGCACAGCAAATTAATAATATAAAATATAAATAAAATATAAAAAAACAAAACTTGTTGTTCTATGGCTGAATGGTAGGTTAGGTTAGGTTAGAACTGTGACCACATAATATACCGCACGAGCCGAGCGAGCGAAGCGAGCGGTGCCGCGGCAGCGGCCGGCGAGTGCCAGTGCGAACACCGTGTTTTCGACGGCAATTTACCAAGATATTTCCCCATAGAACAACCAGTTGAACCATGGGTAAATTTACTTCTCCGTAGTACAACCAGTTGGACATCGCAGTTACTATCGCTAGTATCACCGGTGGTTCAGTTCGGTAGTACTAGTGGGAACAAAGGTTGGGAACAAACAGTCTCACTAGAAAACTGCTGTACATAATATAAAAATAGAAGCTATATTTAAAAGAAAAAGAGTTAACATGTATAATGTGCATTAAGATTATTAGCTGTGCATTGATGAAAAAGCTTTTGCTTTAGGAAAAATCGCTGTACGCTGCGAAAATAAATTGTAGTGTGTTTAGTGATATTTTGAGTTGAATATTTTGCTGTGCAATCAGTAATTTTGATGGGAATTCGGAATCTTATTGCATAGAAAAAGGATATTTTTTGATTTGCGTTTAAATACTACCCGTTGTTAACTAGCCTAGTTTGAATAAATGACTTTTAATTTTTATTCAGAAATAATTACATACACACGCATAAACTCAAGCCTTCTTCCCATGGGGGTAGGCAGATTACTACAGAACGCCACCTGCTACGATCCTTATATTACATACTCCTTTTGCCTCGTTTACGTTCATACACGGAAGAATAGACAAAATAGATTCACAATCACAATCTGTCATTTTTTCTATTCTTCCGTTGACAAAACCCGTTTCTATGGTGGTCATACGCACGCCGGTTGCCAGTTGCAACCTACAGTAAATACAAAATGGAATAAATTGCAAGCATTGCAAAAGAATAGCTCAATAACTCCAACAAAAAAAAACAATGGCACTCCGGGAGTGCCGACAGAAGTGAAAACTTGAACAAGGTCGCCTTGGTGGAAGAAAAATACTTGTATAGAACATTGGTCCGTAACCTTATCTAAATAAAGAGCACAATCGCGTTTACCAAAATGAGGTGTCGCGAGTTCAATTGTTTTTTCCCATCTCGAAAATGCCCAACGCGCCTAAAGAAGTTTTCACTTCAAAAATTTGTAGTCATAATGAATACCGACTGCTTACAACAATTCAAACGTTAATAAAACTCTTACCAACCGAACTACTCATATAATATTTCATATTATCAATTTCACAGCCTCAGTATGAGCGCGGCCTTGGAACACGTCCGTACTACACTCATAATGAAGACGCTTGGAATCAATTAGAGAGGTCGTTAAGATAAGTGTCAGTCGCCACGTTACGTAGATATGTGCGAGGTGCATGGGGGAATATCTGTAGTAAAGTTATTTGAGTGTGGAGGTGGATAGGGACTTCAAATATGAACACTATAAATATTAGGTTTTATTACACATGATCTGACGAAGGTTATGTCTGCACTTTAAAGGAGACTGTGACCTCTATGTGTTTGTTTCGACCTTACTTATCAGAGTAGTCAGATAGGAAACGTTGACTTCATCAATTTTGTTTAAATATAGATTGACTAGCATCCGCCAGCGGCTTCACCCGCGTGATATCTTTATAAATTATAGCCTATATTACTGCAGTTTTTGAGTGTAAATTGTAGTTTTTGAGTATATTCATTACAAACAAAAATATAATAAATATTCACTAAAACCTATTTACAGAAAAAAAAACCATTTAATATCACATTTTTTGACGTGATAACGTCTTATAAATCGATGCACGCACGAAAAAGTGTCACGTTCCACCTGAGCCGGTGCAAGCGAGAGCGCGGAACAAGCGATAGAGAGGCACGATCGGCCTAAGCGTTCGGCTTGTGACGTTATCACGTAAAATTATCGTCCGTAAACCGATTTTTTTTTTCAAAGTCGGTTTACAATAATTGACGAAAATAACGAAGGACATGAATGAAAAAAAAAAGTGGTGGCACTCCGGGAGTGCCGACAGAAGTGAAAACTTGAACAAGATCGCCATGGTGGAAGAAAAATACTTGTATAGAACATTGGCCCGTAACCTTATCTAAATAAAGAGCACAATTATAAATGTGGCATTGGACGACCACGCGTGGCTGCAAGCCACACTACCCATCCGCTTCTGTGGGCTCGGCGTCCGCAAAATTTCTAGTGTAAGCTTACCGGCGTTCCTATCCTCGGTCCACAGCACTGAAGAGTTAACCAGAAAAATCTTAATCGCTTCTCAGGTTAACTCTGAAGTGCCGTGTTTAACTGATGCATGGAAAATGGCTTGTCCGGATACGGAGCAGCCCGAGAACCCGTCTTCCCAGAGACAGTGGGATGAGCTGCTCTGCAGGTTGGTACGGAATAACCTCATAAATACGTCCACCAACAGTGCCGAGCGTGCCCACCTGCTAGCTGTGGGAGAATGGGAGTCGGGCCTCTGGCTTCAGGCGCTACCGTCACCTAACATAGGCACTATGTTGGGTGACACCACTTTCCGGCTCGCTACAAGTCTGCGTCTGGGTGCTCCTTGCGGAGCTCCACATCGCTGTCAGTGCGGTGAAGCTGTCGACCGTCTCGCACACCATGGCCTTTCCTACAGCAAGAGCGCTGGTCGGTTGGCACGGCACGCAAGCATGAATGACATCCTCCGTTGGGCTCTTGTCACCGCCGGGGTGTCAGCTGTTTTAGAACCCAATGGCTTGGCACGCGACGATGGGAAGAGGCCAGACAGAATGACCACAATGCCTTGGAAGTTGGGTAGGCCTTTGGTGTGGGATGCAACCTGTGTCGACACCCTTGCGCCATCCCATCTTCCTAGCACTGTGGGCTATACCGGGGCGGCTGCTGCAGGTACAGAAAACCTCAAACGGCGCAAATATAGCAACCTTACTGGTAGCTATATTTTTGAGCCGTTTGGGGTTGAAACACTAGGGCCGTGGGGTCCGACTGGTCACCAAGTATTCCGGGACATCGCCAAACGGTTGGTGGACTCTTTACGTGACCAGAGGGCTGGCCAATTCTTAGGCCAAAGAATCAGCATTGCCATCCAACGTGGCAACGCTGCCAGCCTTTTGGGCACTTTTCCCGCTGACAGCGATGCGAACGAATTTTTTGACGCCCAATGAGCTCTTCTCTGTATTTTTAACTTTTTCCTTTACATACTTGTACATAATGTAAATAGTAGTTAATTGTAAATATATTTGTGTACCTATATTAAATATTTGAGACTTTTTAAGTAATAAAATAAAAGCTCACTTTTCAGTCAGATATTATGTTGAAATCTTCTAAATACAGAGCACAATCGCGTTTACAGAAATGAGGTGTCGGTAACGGTGTCGCGAGTTCAATTGTTTTTTCCCATCTCAAAAATGCCCAACGCATAAAGTTTTCACTTCAAAAACAGACGAATATAGAACCTCCTCTTTTTGGAAGTCTGTTAAAAAGAGAGGCCTGTACCCAAGAGTGGGTGCTTCCGGGCTGGAATGATGATGATGATGAGGAACCAACAGGAATGACTATACCTATGTACCTACCTACCATTTCTCTCATCTAAACATTTACACACATGTGACATCTAACAACCCGCAATGGGCCCCGCGTGATGGATTACGGCTCACTCCCTCTCACCGAGAAGAGGCCTGTGTCCCAGCATTGGAAACATTATAGGTTATGATGATGAAACATTTACAGGAACCTGATTCCTGCGAGCACGACCCACAAAAAGCCAGTAAGCGAGATACCTATTTTCCATATTGACCGGATCTTCGTGAAACTGAAAGTGCTTAATTACAAAACACCAATTTCCTCAAGCCCTCTCATACGGTGTGTAAGAGGAACCCTATCGAGCACCATAAAGGTGGGTACTCGAAGACGAAGGAGTTTGGAATCAATTTGTGGAATCTGTTGACTGCTTAGGGCGAATTTCACCGATGAAACTGAACGCGATCAGCACATCTAAGCCGCGTTCAAAAGCTATCGGTGTCAATATTCCACAACCAAGATGACACTGACAGCTCTGCCTTCCTTAAGAAAAGTGCAATAACTCGAGTTTTGCGCCGAATGGGGTTAAAAACTGAAAGCTCATAGCAGATGGCAGCACGGTTGTGCGTCTTTAGTCCGCCATTGTTGTTTATGTTTTCACTGTTGTGTCGATATCGTTTAAACGAAAACTAGACAAAAATGTATGCGATTTGGAGTGTAGTACAACTAAAAGCGGAGTTATGGAAAAGAGATGCGTCTACCACGGGTAAAAAAGCAGCTTTAGTGGAAAGGTAAATAAATAATGACCATTTTATATTTGATAGATTGTTTTGTTTACATTATTTAAAACTCCTTTTTTTGTTGAAGACTGGAGGCATACGACGGGAATAACTTGATCGGAGTTGAATAAGAGCTTGAGGATGATAACCCTAACATTCCTGCCCTGGAAAAGTTCAGGGATGTCAATTCTAGCACTGATCTTCCAGCGCTATCTAAAACCCACATTCAAACGTTTGATGAAAGGTAAGTTTTCATACAGTGATCAACTTATGATGCATTCACTACTTCCTTTGTGAGTTCAACTATAAAAAAAACGTGTAATATACTTAATTTAATGTTAATATTATTTCAGGTTTCAAATATCTCCTAAAGTGAAAATCCTCTATGAAAATAGGAGCTTGATCAAGCTAATGATCGTAACCATGCTTATTTTCATGCACAATGCAAGGCACAAATGAAAAGATTAATGAATAAGACTGGTATGATATGTGAAAGTCATTGTGAATGTGCAGCTGGAAGTGGCTTGGAAGCACACTGTAAACATATCTTCACAGTCCTCCATGGTATAGAGGATATAGTATGTACAAAGATTACAATTACCTATGCATAAAGTATGCACAGAAAAATGATGTTCAAACAACATCATTTTATACTGAGTATCTCCAACCAGCAATTTACGATAAATACTGTGATACTGTAATAAAACCAAATTAATATTATATACAATGTTTTATTTATCTCCTTATACACAATGCATATTACATAATACATTCCCTAAAGTTACAGCACATAAGACAAACAAAAAATATCTTTGATGCGAGGGGCACAAAATTGTGATGTTTTGTCAAACATAACAAACGTTCAATGTGATCGCGTTGACTTATTTATTTATTTATTAATAATTAATAGGTTAGCCTACAATTGTTTACACATTAAGTACATTTCTTTTAAAACTACACGATATACATTTATAAGTGCAACAATTACTTAAAGCTAACACCACATGCACTATATTTGAATTTAACATTTTTATGACTGCAATTAATTTCTAATAATGGCTGATTTAGAATTATGTAAAAACAAAGCAATAATGCAATAAACTAGGATCAAATATTTGGTTTACATTAAATAATAAATTAAAAATTAAATTACATTGAAATAAATAACATTTTCAATAGTAATATTCTTCACATGACTTCCATAATACTTTATTTTGTGAGCCATTACACTTAAGTCGAACACACAAAATAGAACTTTTGATAGGTTTCAAAACCTGTGTAGAAAGCAATGATACTGTTATTGTTTCTACAGTTCTTTATAGATCCATAAATGTACACACAATTCACTTGAGTATGCCTTGATGATACAGTATGTTGGTCCCGCTCTGGCCCATCATCTGGCTCCAATGGTGTGCTAGGAAAAATGTCTATTTCGTTAAACATTGTAAATTCCTCATCTTTATATGGCTCTTCATAACTATCACGGGTTTGAACATGGCTAGGTCCAGCAATTTGATCACTATATGTATCAAAACATTGTTTTTTCTTTTTTCTCTGTAACAGTCTATTTGCTCTGTCTTCAGTTAAGGGGTGGACTAGTTTGACTTTAGTAAAAGAAAAAATAGAGGGTACAGCAGTCTTCCTGAGCCTTTTGTATATATTTTCATCACCTAGAACAGACAAAAAGGATTTATGATCTACTTATCTATGTGCGAAACATTAAATACAAATATGATGAGTGGAAGATATATTGATCTATTTAGCCCAGAAAGTCCCACAGCTAGGCAAAGGCCTCCCATTTCCTTTTCCACACAGGTTTGTCCACAGTCGCTGCGGGCCAGTCCTTTCGGTAGGATTCAGTGCAGGATATGTGTTAATATTAGGCAGTAGGTAGTTTGGTATGAAGATATTAAATACAATGCAATAAAGCGAATGCTGCATAGATGCTTGCTACTTAGACATACGAGTATTTTGGTTGATTAAAAGATAATCTTAACAACAGAACCTTAGTAGGTATAATGTATATAAATAAATATCCACAAAAGCCTATAATGAAAACACACTTAAGTTCACTGTATTATGAAAAAGAGCATCACCTGTATACGCATTCGTCTGATAGAAGTCTTCAGGTTTAAAATATAGTACATAACCTCGACGAATTATTTGGTTTCCAATTTTTTCTTCGGAGAGCTCTCTCTCACACTTTTCTTCTTTTAAGATCTTTGGGGAATACATGGGTCCCCGGATTTTTGCAGTCAACAGCTGCGCAAGGGGGCATATTATTTAATTAGGCGTAAAATAAGTTGATTGTTTACAAAAAATGTATGGATATTGACAGCTAGCTGTCAAATTTAAAGACGGACAATGATAGCGACATCTGAAGTGAGCAAATGGCAGTTTTTATCCCCATTGAGATAAATACAAATTCGGAATTTGCAGAACGAGATCTATAGGTATATTATTTTTAGACACTTTTTACGTACATATTTAGGACGAAGCCGGTTTACCTTGTATACCATATTTAGTGTTGGAGATACAAACAAAACAAAAATAAAATCTTTACCCGCGTTTTTCTGGAAATCAGGTATAACTTAGTTATTGCACTTTTCGTAAGGACGGAAGCTATTAAACACGGTATAAATGTGCTGACCGGGTTCAGTTTCATTAGTGGAATTCACCATTAGTAAACTGTCTCTAACACATGAGGAAATAATGATTGCGTGACAGCAAAGACAAGATTATGTTTTCACGCGAATCTATGTACCTGTCTTTGTTACCCGACTAGGCTCTCTTCAATAAAGAAAGAGGAAAAATTTGTATTTTTGTGTGTGTGTATGTTTGTAATGAATAAACTCAAAAACTACTGGACCGATTTGAAAAATTCTTTCAGCAATGGATAGCTACATTATCAGCGAGTAACATAGGCTATATTTTATCTCCGTACTCCCACGGGAAATACGCGGGTGAAACCGCGTGACGTCCGCTAGTAAAGAATATTCTAGAAAAAAATATCACGAACAAAAACGCATTGCTCAACTGGCCATTTGTAAGTGTAGGAATTCTTAATTCAAAAATGTGTCAAAACGTTTTTTAAATTAATAACAAACCACAAATTTATTATAAACCTTACTACTTACTCAAACATAAAGTTCATAATTATTACGTTTTCGATGTATTTATCTGTGTTATCGGAAAAAATTATGAAACAAATAATTCACATGAAAATAAGAAGTACAAAAATATTAATTCAAATTTTAAATTAAATTAAAAAAAAAAATATCGGTACCTACGCTAATTGGTGCATAATCTATTTTTGGTGTTAGTGGTGTTCGCAAACATTGGTTAAACAATCATAATTCATAACATTTTCATGTGATTTTAATGTTTTATGATAGGTTTATACTTTAAGAAAAAACACTTTACGAAAGAAACTTAGGTACAGGCTATTCCTTCGGAAATCTTGGTGTGTTATGATGGTTATTTTAACAAATTTCAACGCACACTGTGCCATTTTTCCATAATTTGGCGGATGGTTGGCCCGAATGTAAGTACTAAGGTAAACACACCAATTATGGACACTTTAAGAACGATTTCCTACTATTTTTGAAATTTCACTCAACTCTGTGAACGTTTAACACTAAACGTATTGGTGGTTGAAAGTCCTGAGTTTATTCTATATTTCTGCTGTGTTTTATGTAAGATACTGCAATTGGTTTCAATATAACTAACAAATAAAAACTTTAATTTTTTTAACCAGTCATGGACAGCAAAAATCTAGTTATGGACACCCAGTAATGAACACGAACCAGTCATGGACACCTAGAAATGAACATGAACCTAGTCATGGACACCTAGTAATCGACAGACCTGTGGTGAATCGCTTGATGTGGAGTATTGAATTTTGAATAGGTATAATAATACGAACTTTTATTTTCAATCAACTTTTAATGTAAATATGTAAGTCTTGAAAATTAACAATGAGATCAGCATAGAAGAACTTAATTACATAATCACTTTGCCTAGTTAGGTACTCTTATTCAGCCTTTCATGTATTATTGTAATTCACGAGCATTAACTTGTTTTTCTTAGTCTTTAAAATTGAAAAAGAGATAAACATTGAAACATATTCTAATTTCTTGTTAGATTAGAATCTATTCAATTACTTTGGCAAGTATAAAATATAATTATATAAAAACAAAAATAAAAAATCACTTAACTCTGTAAATCACAAACTCTTAAAAAAATCACATGTTAAATTAAATATCTTTAAATTTTGGGTAACACTTAAGAAGTAAACACAGAGTATTTTTCCATTTCTTTTACGGTGTAAAATCCTCTTTTGTTTATCAAGATTGGAGGATTGATGTGCTCTACGACATCTTTTCCTTGGTACCACATTTTGTCAGGTTTCTCTGGCCATTTGTAGGTGTTTCCTGTTGAAAATGTCATCGTGCTAACTTCAAACTCGTTTTTATTTGTGTTTTCAATAACTCCGGGAAAATGTTGCCCTTCGTATAAAACTATCACGTAACTTCCTTTCGTGTGTTTCTGTCGTGAAGAGACCAACGTATTCATTGATGCTTCGCCGTCGTCCGATCCTTCAGACAAGAAACTATCATCACTTTCGGCATAAATTATTTCAGTCTCACTTTCAGATGATTCAGACCTGTTTTTTTGTTTTTTTGACACTTTTTTCTTATTAAGTTTCTCCAATTTCTTTTCTTCTCGTTTTTTTGCTCGCAATTCCTTCTCTTCTATTTGTTTCCTTTTCTCTTCTTCCTTTTTGGTATTGTATGCCTTCCATGCAGGGCTTGTAATCGTAAATGGAAATTTCTCTTTTAATTTGCGTTTCTTGTTTTTTGTTGCTTCATCTATTTCTGGCCAATATAAGCTTCGTTTAAAAGGCGATGGTATCACATAATTTGAAGTGCTAGGATTAAAACTCTTGATAGGTGTTTTGTAACTTTTTGGTAAAGTAGTGATGTCTACTAAATCTCCCTGGCCGAGACTTGAAGGGCTTGGTTCGGAATGGTTCGTATTATGAGACAAGACAGCAATAGTTTCGTTTTCTTTTGGAGAATCATTGTCATTGTTAGTTTCTGATAAGGGACCTGACTTTTCAACGGAGGTAGTGGGTGCTGATACTTCATGACCTACGTCATGATCAGTTTGCTTACTACTGGCCCAAATCAAGTATAAAGATATGTCTTCATTAGGCAATAGATTATCAAGTTCGAAGCGACTTTTATAATAGAGATCTTTGAACAGCTTTAATTTGTCACTTGAGAAAGTTGTTTGTATTTTGGTTTCTAACGATTTCAAAAATTCGTTTTGGCACATTGAGTCAATTTGCTTTTTGTTTTGAGATTTGATTTTACTCATGTCTACGTATTCTGGACCAAATGGGTACAGTCCCCCCGCTCGAAATCCATTTTTGACTGTCTCAGAAGTAATTTTTTGGATTGCTATCTTCAAAACTGGAGCAAAATTATGTTTTTTGAGGACTTGTCCCAAATTTTGCATTTTCCAGGTCTTAACCGCTTCTCGCCATGATGACTTCAAAGGCCTAAAGACAGCCAAATCCATTGGCTGTAAAATGTGTGTAGAATTTGGATTAAGTGCTATAACTTCGATCCCATTTTCAGAGCAGAAATTAGACAGGTGCAGAGTTAAATGTGACTTGTGTCCATCCAAAAAAAATAACACTGGCTTTTCAATATTTTCGTTTATCAGCCAAGGATTAAAAACATTTGTCATATATTCAAAGAATGTCCCTGCGCACATCCATCCGCTTTCTGAGCGACCGATAGCCCACTCATTGGGGAATGTTTCTGAAATTGATGACGGTATCCTTGCATAATTAAAAACTACCAGAGTAGGTGCTAGATCTCCTGCGGCATTTCCAGTAACCAAAACTGTTAAATTTTCTTTATCGTCGCCTGAAGAAGCATATACATTTTTTTCTCCCTTTGTAGCAAGGACACGTCCTGGTTTTGGATTTAAATAAAACGCACTCTCGTCTGTATTGAAAATCCTTTTAGGATTTTTCAGTATTTCAGTCAGCCCTCTATCTTTCAAATCACCTTCAACTTCCGAAAACCACTTCTCAATGTCGTCTTGAGTAACATTATCTCTTGCTGTACATAAATTTTGAGCAGTACGTTCAGAAATCGTAGGATGTCGTTTCATAAATGAGGAATACCATTTTTTGCCTGGTCTGTTATTAGTGAAAGGAGTCACTCTGTTTTTGTCGAATATTATACGTTGGACACTGTCTAATAATTCCTCTTTCGTTATTGGGATATGTTTATCTGCCATATCTTTAATCCAGACTTCTAGAATATCCTCTTCTTCCTTCGACAAAACGGTACTGGGTCCCATTGAGCACTCTATGGGACTTTTCCCGGTGATTTTATTGTGCAAAGTTATTCTAGGCACATTGAATTTTTTTGCTGCTTCGGATATTTTTACGCCTTTTCTAACAGCTTCGATAGCCAAGCCCATTTGTTGAGGTGTATAATCTTTTTTAGGCGCCATTTCTAAAATAAAATAAAAAAATCTATTACATTTTGTTTCAATGTCCATAACTGGGTTTCTATGCGATTCCCAATAATGGACACATACGTCCATTACTGGTACGGATCAACATATTTAAAATTTTCAACTAGCTTGTAATATAGAATAAAAAGGAGAATAAAATTTAATCAAAATCTTAATAAACAATAATAAAAATAAGTTTGGACATTTTGTCCATTACCGCAATCGTTCAACCTTAGTGCACCAGTAATAAACATTGGCAAAATATCAAAAACCATAACCGCTCTGGAGTAACAACACAGTGTATTGTCGTCTTAATTTCATGGTTAAACCAAGCAAGAAAACACATTCTGGTTAAAATAAAGCAATACCAAATTGACAGGGAAACTTTCTACTTACCTCACTAAGAATTTTCTTTACAAAAACCGTTAATAAAAAATTTCAAACACACGAACCCTTTCTACTTCACGCCATTTTGAAACCAAAAGACCGAACTGAACAAAACGTCAAATATTTGCAGCTAGATGACTTTTGTCTATGTCAAAGTGTTGCCAATATATAAAAACGAATTCCTGTCCTTATTCTACAAGATTTGTTTTTTTTTCGTCCATTACTGGTTCTTTGTTCATTACCGGTGCGATTACCTTAGGTACCTAAATATATGAAACCACGCAACTATATTGTGGCTTAAATTAATATTTACGGCGACTTACCTAACGTATAGGGACACATGTAAGTACGTAAGGCAGAGTTGGAATACTTACCTACAAGCGAGATTTTTTTAAATATGTCGCGTTGGCGAGAAGGAAAAACTGACAATAATTTTTATCTCTGTGTTCAGGGAACAACTGTTTTAATTTGTATTTTCTTCCATAGCTTCCATTTTGGCCGAGAGCCAGTGCTTAAATAGCATGTGGGTCCTGTTTGCTTTGAGCACGCTTAGGAGTATGCTTAAAACTAGTATGCTCTTGCTAGCGAATGTGAACAGCTTCAGAGCATGCTAGTTTTATGCATGTGTGTCAGTGTCAGGGCCTTTATTCATTGACAGTTGCACGAAATGGGTTTATATAACTCAGCAAATTGACGTAGTGAGTCAATTTGATAATAAAATAATTTCTGTCTGTACCTATTCTTGATCGAAGCCAAAAGCAATTTCCTTTTTGGCCGTTCTTCGCAGCATTTTCTGTCTGACACTTATTTTTGTACTAAATAGGCACATAGCGCTAAATATATATATGTTGTTATAAATGTTTGATGGATAGAGTGGGAGATGAAGGCCAAAGAAAAGATGGATGGATTGTGTGAGGACTCTACGGACACTCCCTTCTCTTTCATATCATGAAAGAGAAGGGAGTGATGATAGTGTGACGGTTGACAGGAGAGAATGGAAGAAAAAGGGGTGCGCCGACCCCACGTAACATGGGACAAGGGCAGAAAGATGATTATGTTAGAGCTAAATAAAAAGAACAGTAGAAAAATACATAATCTTTATTGGGGGCTTAAAATCAATCACAGAACTCAAATGCTCCTTTGCACCTTATTACAAAAAGAAACATAATTCCGTCACAATAATGACTAATACAAGTAAATCATCTAAAATGTCACGTATAGCTTCTTCAATCTGAAATAACGCGCCCCACTACCGCATTTTACGTACAGGTCGCGTGACTGTGTACGTAAAATGCAGTAGTTGTGCGCGTCATTTCAGAGAGGGCAAGCCCTAATTGTAATGAACAGAATTTGGTGAAGTGAAACATTTCATTCTATTTAAAAAAAAAAACCGGCCAAGTGCGTGTCGGACTACGCACAATGAAGGGTTCCGTAGTAGAGATGAATTTATTTATCCCAAGAACAAACTTAACATTGTAGTTGAAAAGCATGTTCTCCCATACATTCCAACTGGAAATCGTTGCTCGGCATCCAATACCGCGAATGTGACATTTTTAATTTTTTTTTAAATTGCAGGGTCACTTATTTGAACGTGTAGAATGAAATAAAACAAAAATCAGATTTTCGTAAAAAAAATCACATTCGCGGTATTAATATAATAATAATACCTTTAAACGAGCAATTCTTGTATATACCTATATATATATACCTATGTATATATAATCTGAATCTCGGAAACGGCTCCAAGAATTTTTCAGGAGCGATAAATCGATCTAGCTAGGTTTCAATTTTTAGAAAACGTCGTTTAAAAAAAACATTATCATCCAGATATTTTTCTTTATTCAAGCAACAAGGACTCATTGCGTTAGTAAACTTATGAACTATGTTAACTTATTTTGCGAGGTCACTTAGAAAGTTTTGCGACTAACAGTTTTTGTCTATAGAATACTGGCTGGTTTTGATGTCAATTAAAACGATGACTATTTATTACAAAAAATCATAAAATTCCAAATTCCAAATTCCCTCCACATTTTTTTACGAGCAAAATCAAAATACTCAGTCTTACTGAAAACTGGATTTATAACGAGAACATTTTCGCGCGATGATTTTGTACGATTTCAAATGTCGACTAAAACCAGAAGAATCGTTTGAAAGACTTCGAATGGTGTTCATAGAAAAAAGCCCTTCTAAAGCGACTGTTTTTCGCTGGTTCAACGAATTTATGGGTGGTCTAGTAATTTTGGCAGACAAAGAAACAAGTGGCCGCCCTATGACGGTTGTTACATAACAAAAAGTGCTGGCTGTGAAAAATTTCATTCAAGAGAATAGGCGAATTACATATGAAGAGGTTCAGCATACACCGTGAAATTTGAATAACAGTTTTGCTAGAACAAACGTTGTTCAGACCATGGTCTACTACCATTCTACAGCATCCAATAAAAAAAAAACATAATTGGTTTTTGAAAAATCACAAAAAAAGCAAAGTTTAAAATGTCAAGATTATCGTTACTCCCTACAACACAGACACCACGTATGGGACACAGCATTGTCTACAGGGAAATGTACCTCCATAAACGAAATTTAGTAAGCAGTAGATAATCTTGACATTTTGTCTTTTTGTGTTTTTTCAAAAACCAATTTATGTTTTTTTTTATTGGATTCTGTAGAATGGTAGTAGACCTGAATGGTCTGAATAAAGTTTGTTCTAGCAAAACTGTGATTCAAATTTCACGGTGTATACTGCCGATTAGATCGGGAAGTGTGCATGAAATTCTACACAGGCATCTTCGGTTATGGAAGATAGTTTCACGCTGGTACCGTAAAATCTAACGCAGGGTCAGAAGGAGGTTCGGGTAGAATGGTGCCGAGACATGATAGCAAAATTGGTAGCAGGCTCGTCTCGGCGCGTTTAAGATATCATTACGGGTGATGAATCTTGGATTTTCCAATATGATCCAGAAATGAAGCGTCAGTCGACCGTGTGGCTGTTTCAAAATGAACCAACGCCTACCAAAGTGAAGCGAGCCAGAAGTGCAGGCAAAATGTTGATCGCAAGTTTTTTTTTTTTCTACCAGGTTATCTGGTGTCAGTACCCTGACGAGATCAAAGAAGCATCAATGCTGAATGGCATGTTACCAAATGTTTGCCAGAAGTTTTTACTACTGCAAGCAGCAAGCGACCGAACACTGGCCTCCGTGGGCTACTGCTTCACCACGACAACGCGCTGGCTCACTCGGCGCTCAAAACAAGGGACTTTCTGGACAGCACACCGGTCAAATTTATATTTCATCCTCCTTACAGTCCCGATTTGGCTCCGTGCGACTTTTTCTTGTTCCCCAAAATAAAAAATCAACTCAAAGGAAAACAGTTTTCATCACCTGAAGATGCACTGGGTGCATTTGAGAAGGAGATTGGAGAGGTGTCTGATGCGGACTGGAAAATGTGTTATGAAAATTTGTTTAGATGTATAAAACTGTGTATAGACGCCAATGGAGAGTTCTTTCAAAAGGTATAATAAAAAAAATTATAACCTGTAGTATATTTTTTTCTAGTATCACAAAACTTTCTGAGTGCCCCACGTAATCTAGTTTAAATTTATTTCACCCCATGGGAGATGGCACTGCAGTGATTGATGTACATGCAATCCAGACTGCTAGCGATATTGTTGGAGCTGGCCCGTACTCTGCGTACCAGGGATGCACACCTCATTCGCATCGTTGCGTAAAAGCAATTAATATGTGCGTCCGCGAATATTCCCGATGCGCTACAAAAACGGGGCAGCCCCACCAATACCCTGAAAGCGTTGTTGTATTGGACACGAAGGGCGTTGCATGACCTTTGGGTATATCTAGCCCACAGGCTGCACGTGTAAAACGTTGTACAATAAGCTCGAAACAGAGTAATTTTGGCTTTTTAAGTGAGCAGCGTGCAAACCTGCGAGCCAGCATGTTTGCCCTTACCGACAACGCCCTTCGCTCCCGCTCAATATCGAGTCCGTCATTGAGGTCAGGGGTCAATATATGACCAAGATATTTAAACGTAAATACTCTTTGTAGTGGAGTCCCATTGAGTAATACAGGTGGTACATAACCCGGTCTGCCCCCAGCCTCAAAGACCATGATCTCCGACCTATTGGAGTTATACATCAAACAAACCATGTGTTTTGGCATACTGCTCACATTTGGCGACCAATTACTTTTTGAGACCACAGATTGACGCGCTCAGAAGCACCATATCATCTGCATAGCTAATATTATTTACACAAATACCATCTATATAGCAACCCACTCTGGTGCTGCTGAGCTCGCCAATCCTGCCTCACCCCGCATTCCAACCTGTGTGGCCTGGAAAAAGTTCCAGCCCATCGTACACTGTTGATCTGGTTACCATACCACTATTTAAAGATGTTTATAAGCTCTGTTGGCAACCTATCCTTCTCCATCTTTCTCCACAATACGTCATAAGCAACCAGATCAGAAACCTTGAATAAATCGATGAACCTAGCATAAATCGGCGTCCCACGCTGTGTATAGTAAGTATGTGATAGTATGCTTAAGGCACAACACTGCACTTTCTGTTGACAAACCACGCCGAAACCCGAATTGGTTGTCATGAACATTTACAGTTTTATTTATTTGTGTATTAAGCAGACGGTCAAACACTTTTGATATTTTGATATTATAGTAGCTAGAGAGATGGGCCTTTTGGCTGCCGAGCGACGAAATGTAAGTTTTTACGCACAATATTGAGAGATTTACCATGTTATTTTAAGACCATAGACTTCTTATAGGTTTTCCTGTAATCTATGAGTAAAGAGCCATACTACGTATTTTTTTCAAAATTTTTGGGCCAGTAGTTTCGGAGATAAGGGGGGGGGAATGGTCAATTTTCATTGAATTTATTAAATATCTTTAAAAGTATTTATTTTAAAATTATATAAAAAATATATTTAAGATCCTCGCAACAAGCCCTTTCATTTGATATATCACACGGTACTGTTAGCAAAACTTTTTTTTTAATTTTCTTGTTTGCGCCCCAAAAGTGACACCTATATTCAAAATTAAATTATTTCCGTTACACATTCGTGTTTGGGTTACAGAAATACATATGTGTACCAAATTTCAACTTAATCGGTCCATTAGATTCGGAGTAAATGGGCTGTGACAGACGGACAGACAGACAGACAGACAGACAGACAGACAGACAGACACACGAGTGATCCTATAAGGGTTCCGTTTTTTCCTTTTGAGGTACGGAACCCTAAAAAAGATAATAACGCGAAATGTGGGTGTACTATAAGTATATCTCTGCCAGCCGCGGTCCCATGACCTGTCGAGGCCTGAAGCGCGGCCACGATTATCGAGGCCTGTCCCGGTCCGTGCCTAGCATTCCCACCTCAGTCCTCATAGCATTGACGGTTACCACGGCCTGTCGGCCTGATCTGACCTGTGAGAAAGTGGGCCGCAGCATAAGCCTTCGGGGAATACAGGTATGAAGTTGTGTAAAGATAAGAATCATTCATTCACTGACAGGCAACACAGCTTAAACCGCTGGGTCTAGAAGCATAAAATTCTACAAAAGAGTTCCTTCTATTTCGAAGGTTAGCAATAAGGAAAGATTTTTGAAAATTCATCCCCTAAAGGAGGTTAAATATGGAATTTCGTAATTTTTGCCAATGGGAAGTCCTATAACTGTAAATAATTTACGTTTGACTAATTCGCATTTATTAAGTTGACCAGGGATTTCAGACAGCCCTTGAATTGTCCGAAACTAAATACCGCTTCCAACCCTAGACAACCTAGACATGATAAGAGATGGAGACTTATTACTGAGCTGGCCTTCAAAGTGTGCTGTGCGAGGAAAAAAACAATAGAATTATAGTGCGCGCCACGAAAGAAGGCCCTTTAACACGGCGCTAGTGTCTATGCCATTGCATCACATTGCATTAAAATAATGTAGTTCCACAATTTTCCGCGGGTTTCTTTCGTGACGTGCACTGTACTCTATTTTAAATATTAATTCTTTTTAAAATTATTTTCTTAGTGGAAAGCCCTAAAACATAGCTGTAAGAATGCATTACGTCTTAACTTAGACCAAATTCTGATCACCTTAAAAGTTACGTGACAGCTTTATCGATACTAGAAATAAGTGGAGAAAATTATAAACAAATTACCCTTTTTAGCGTCGCACAGTCGGGTAATAATGAATTAAAAACAACTTAATAATTAATACATAAATATAAACTTCCCTTGCAGAATAAAATTGCACATGAATACATTATTTAGTTCAAGTTGTGGCTCTATTTCAACTTTACTAAGGCCGATATTCGTTTGGCAGTGACAACCGCGCTGAGATTCGCTAGGTCTGCACCGGCCTTTAGAAATATACTGGGCATTCTGTATTACTTCATATTCTTAAAGCTGTGTTCGCCCCGCGAAAGATTAAGGGGTGAATTTATGACAAGGAGTGCATAAGTTTATACAATAATCAATACATCTTTGCAGGGTTAAAAACAAAGATAAAATATACCTACATATTTACTTTATAAAATATTTAAGTATATAATATCTTCTCTATCTATCACTATATAGTTTACCTATTAGACTAACCCTCGAAAAATTCTGCTGAACTAACATATATTATACTTGTATTTTTTGCTTTATTTTGTCTTGTAACTGAAGAGCATTGTCAATGAAAATCACGTTGAGACATCTCATATAAATAATCGAAAATTCAATTCACAACCAAAAACAGCTAAAAACAAATTGTGAAAGAATATTAAAATTTTCTTGATTATTACAAGTTTTATTATTCATTATTTTAAGTGCCGACTCTGAGGGCGGCATTTTGTTCAGTCAGTACAGAGTTCCTACTTATGACGGCTGTTTATGACTCATACATTAATTATTCTTTAATTATTATATGGCAGCCATTACAGTTGAAAGATTTCATAACGTAAGTCACTTACGTAATTAACATACAATAAAATTGCAAATGTACTCTCTTGTGCAGTCTATTTTCTTAATGTCCCTCGGGAATCATCGCATTTCCGAATACAAACGAATGATAATTTCCTTAATGGACATGGAAATTATTAAATTTATCGTGTATAATCATTTGAATTCAGAACTAAGTTTTTTATTGTTGTTTTGTTTTGACTTCCGTGTGAACTGTTCAAAGAGTATTAACAACTCTATATAATTCCTAGTCGATTGAGTGTCCGGTCTGCACCAAGTGCAAAGGGCAACTGATAGAAATCCGACGACTGACCAAACACGAAGTTTGCCGAGGGACATTAAGAAAATAGTTATACTTTAAGTAGCTTATCGTAATTTCTTCTTACATCTTACACAGTCATAACTTAGGTACTTAAGTTTTACGGAAGCTACTTACAAAAGTAATGGCGGCCTGAGTACTCTATTATGATCAGAGATCTTTACCCTTCAATATGGGGCCGTTCAAGTATTACGTAAGCACTATTGGGGGCGGGGGGGTCTATGCTTTGCTTATTTTTGATGACATGGGGGGTGGGGGGGTCTAGATGGTTATTACGTCAGCAGTAATTATTTACTTTTTTACACATAATTATGGCAATTGTCTATACTTGAAAACGAAACGCATATTCGGAGATTCCCACAAATAATGAATACGTTTAGATACTCGCTTAGAACCGGGTAGGGGAATTACCGCGTGCTGTTCACTTGTCTAAATTTACACTTGTTAGAATTAAAACTGCTGCTCACGAATCAATAAAAAAACAAAATACTTACATTAAAAGAAAAATGCATATACCAATGTTTACGTAAGCATAGGAGGGGGAGGGGGGGGTTGGGGGTAAGACCTTTGCTTACTTTTGCTGACAAGGGAGAGGCGGGGGTAAATAATTGTAATAAATCTGCTTACGTAATACTTGAACGGCCCCTATGACAGTTAAAAACTAATATTATTGCTTATATACGCGTATAAATGAATGAATGAATAAAATGCACCGTCCCCAGCGTGTTTTAACCGACTCGATAAATCGAATGAACCCCAAGATTTGCACTAGCCCCTGGAGCCTCATGCTTCGTGGGGCTACAGAGGCCGTTGCATATCAAGTAGTAGACCGGGGGGCGCGGTAATGGTAGGGAAGACGTGCCCTTAGGATATGGAAGGATTTGCGAGCCGTACAGGATATGCATCCTTGCTTATATAAGCGTATGTAAGAGAAATTATTGCATTGAATTGACTAATAAAAGTTGTGTGTAGTATATTATTGACTATTCCACTTGTTTCTAGCACCAGGTCTATGTCGTACGTGTACGCTGAGAAATTACATATTCTTCTTTATTTGTTCTTCATTATATCAATAAAAATGCGTTTAAAATACACAGAACGGTTTTGCGGGGGAAATATTTTATTTAGCTGCATTTAATTACAATGTAAAATTAACCCAAATATTTGTGGATAAAGGGTTACATTGCCATAACTCTGGTGTCTTATGAAGACGTTCAAAAGTATCGCTGTCTCGCTCGCATGAACGATGTGCATGAATTTGCGAGCGAGACAGCAATACATTAAATCATACGAATAATTTAATATGCCAGCGACCAAGAAAAAAAAATATTTAAATAAAAAATATGTAATTTCGCAAGCGTCATGTCTTTTAAACCGATGTATATGTATTCGCAATAGAACGAATCAACTAACTATAATTATAATAGATGGTATGTTGTGTTTAAAGTTCATATTTGTTCTTCAGGTCAGCTAATATGTCATCGCTGCAGTTCTCAGCCGCCTTGCAGTGGTCGAGGAGTTTCATTAACACTGGAAACGAGAAAGATAGGAATGATTAAGAGACCTGCGAACACGGCTCGCAACTACAAATCGAGATGTTTGCAAAATTCAATTCCAAGCACGTTTCGCTAGTGTGAGTGCCTGTCAGAGCGATATACACCTACAGTGAGCAATACTACCACGCACACATTGACAATTATTGCTTGACGCGATAGCACTACTAGCTTTCGAAAATGTATGATAAATTTGGATGTGTTCCGTAATACCAAAAATTATGAATGAAAACTTTTTTTTTTTCTTTTTTTTTCGATAATTTGTAACTTGATAATAAAGCTATGCTTTTGCAGAAGCAATATCATAAATATTGTTGTTTATAATACAGAAAAACAATATGAAGACACGTAATTTAAGCTGTAAAAATGTGCATTCATAATAGAAAAGTATTTTGGAAAAAAAAAGATGTAGGAGCCTAGATAAACACTGTCTAAATCCGAATAACAACATAATATGGTGGAAATATGTCCAAATTGCAAATGATTCAGGTATTACGTTTGTATGGACAATTCATGCGTCGCCGCGTTCTTAAGTAGTTATATTATGGTGTTATTATAGGTTTCCACATTCACCATAATCAGCCTTTATGGGGATGTGCTAAGGTAGGTAAGAACTATTTATAAACTTGTTTCCAACTGATGTTATTTCCACTTAAACAAACATCAAGTTTAAGCGAGTGTAAATAAAGTTGATTTTAGACTGACTAGTACTGTTGAAAAAGTCATAAAAATATGAAGTTGTAACGCAAACTGAACCTTATGTTGCCCACACATTACAGTTGTTTTTTTCCTAAAACTCGTGTTTGTTTACATGTTTGGCAAATAAATTGCGAACGCAGTAGTAGTGTTGTAGTTTTTTGCAATTTGCAGGGCAGTGTCAGGTTGTATGTTGATAATATGTTTCGCGACATGGCTTTACAGAATTAGAATCAGCAATACAACTCAAGTTAGAATTGGCCTTTTAAGGTTACGCTAGTCGGTCATTCTTCCATACAAACGTCCAGTATTTCTATTTTCTTAATGTCCCTCGGGAATCATCGCATTTCCGAATATAAACGAATGCTAATTTCTATGTCCATCAATTATTAGATTAATCTTGTATAATAATTTGAATTCAGAACTTAGTACTTACTTTATTATTGTTTTGTTTTGATTTCTGTGTGAACTATATAGAGCTGTAAAACTATTTTCCTATATGTCGTGCCTGAGACTTTAGCAGCTTTCCTTCCATTTTATTAATAAATTATATTAAGTTAAAAGAATATAACAACTCTATATACTTCCAAGTCGATTGAGAGCGTCCAGTCTGCACCAAGTGCAAAAGGCAACTGACTGATAGAAATCCGACGACTGACGAAACACGAAGTTACCCGAGGGACATTAAGAAAATGGAAATACTGTTATACGGTGATTACTCGTATGTTTGACGGTGTACGTTCAAAACTAAAAATTATATCAATTTGTCTTGTCATTATCTATCCATGTATGGCAGCAGAATTAGAAAAATAATTTCGTCACCACTGCTCTCAAAACGGTGAAGGAAAACATCGTGAGGAAACCGGCATGTCCTAGAACCAAAAATTTTAAGACATGTGACATCCGCCAACCCGCACTGGGCTCGCGTGGTGAATTACGCCTACTCCCTCTCACCGAGAGGAGGCCTGTGTCCCAGCAGTGGGAACATTATAGATTGATTATGTTTGTATGACATTCGAGTTTGTGGTTCTAAAAATGTATCTAAGATTATCAATTAAAGTACACTGTTACAAGGATCTTTTTGCGCTCGAATAACGTTGGCTAGGGGGCGCTGTTGGTAAACGTTTGTGAAATGCATTGAAAAAAAAAAAAACTGGCACTCCGGGAGTGCAGACAGAAGTGAAAACTTGAACAAGATCGCCTTGGTGGAAGAAAAATACTTGTATAGAACATTGGTCCGTAACCTTATCTAAATAAAGAGCACAATCGCGTTTACAAAAAAAATGAAAAATACTTCCAAAACCTTAAAATAAAAATACTTGCATAGAACATTGATCCGTAACATAATATAAATAAAGAGCACAATAGCGTTTACAAAAATGAGGTGTCGGTAACGGTGTCGCAAGTTCAATTGTTTTTTCCCATCTCAAAAATGCCCAACGCATAAAGTTTTCACTTCAAAAACAGACGAATATAGAACCTCCTCTTTTTTGGAAGTCTGTTAAAAAGAGAGGCCTGTACCCAGGAGTGGGTGATTCCGGGCTGGAATGATGATGATGAGGAACCAACAAGAATGACTATACCTATGTACCTACCTACCATTTCTGTTTTTTCCCATCTCAAAAATGCCCAACGCGCCTAAAGAAGTTTTCACTTCAATAAGATGGCGGTGTTCCGATTTTGGTCACGCTCCAAAAGATCCTTGTGCATATTTATGAATAAATCGTTACATTTGTACTTACTCTCCTTATCAGTATGTGAGAGGAACATGGCCAGCGCAGAGAATCTCTGCACCTTGCTGATAGCGGTGAGGTACGGGGCGATAGTACCCGTGAACTTATCAGTGTTGTCGTGTAAGATACGGATCACATCGGAGACCACGTAGCTTTCGAGAGCGTTCGCGAATATCGATGGGATCTTTGACGGTTCTATTATCTGGAAAATGCAAAAAAAAAGTAATAAATAAGAGTACTTCCACTTTGCCCCACCAAGCCACTGCTGGGGCAAAATGGAATGCCTAAAATTTTGCAGTGGAATCTTGTGGATTAATTAAACAAATTATTGTGTATCTGTGATTTTAAAGGTTTACTTTAGTGTATTTATTAAAATTTTATTTTATTTGTTACAAATCGTGTTATTATTAATTTGTGATTTATGACCCGATTCCTTCCAGAAACAAATAATTTGATTCGATTGAAGAAGAGAAGATATTTAGAATAGCTTCCGCCAGCGGCTTCGCCCTCGTGATATCTTTATAAACTATAGCCTATGTTACTCTGGTGAAAGATTTTTTTAAATCGGTCCAGTAGTTCTTGAGTTGATTAATTACAAACAAAAATAGATACAATTATTTTTCTCTTTATAATCTTAGTGTAGATATATTTATTGTAAATACCAAAACTGTAACACAGCTCAATAAGGATAGATCCACTGAAATATGTCTGGTTCTTTCCTCAAAACACCATTTCAAACAAGAATCTACATGGTAATCATACGGCCTGACCAAGATTATGTCTTGACTTTAAAAGAGACTGCGACCTCTGAGTTTTTTTTCAGCCTTTCTTTTCAGAGTAATCAAGAAACGCCGAAAACATCTAGCTTATTTATGTTTAATAAGACGTGTATAGTTCGTGCAATCACTCCGCGATTACTGTATTGTAAGCTAAACTCTAGTACGGCGCGAAGTGCGCGTCTTCGCGGATTGCGCGGACTATAAAAGTGATTCTGATAACCTATTTACAGAATAAACCATTTCATCTCATTACAGTCATAGCTTCTTGGCCTATAAAGTAAAGATCGATTTGTAATGGTCTATTCTGTTGCACAGTAGTATCCAACTTTCAGTCATCTTGACTATCAGATCTATATGAACTTATGCCTCAGTGGTATGAGCAAAAACTCAGCCTGGACCATAACATAATGATTTATAAACAGAGATTTAGTTAAAAATTATTAAAAATCAAACTTACCCTCCAATATTCGCACTTAGCATCCCACTGTCCATTCAAATACTTCCACTCCGCCATAAACTGAACGCTATTGACCGGTGGCACAAAACTCTTCACTTCCTTCTCTGTAATAATAGTGTCAGTGATCAACTTCACTGACTCTGGACTAGCTAGCACTTTATCTCCCTCTCCTTTTACTTCCTCTGTTTCAGAAATAATCTCATCTATTTTGTTAGAATCATTGTTGTTGGAATCTCCTTGAGGCAGGTCGTCTTCAATTTCAATGATTTTGAGACGAGTTGGCGGCTTTTCTGGTGTCTTTTCGCCGAGTAAAACTTCTTGGATTGGTATGGATTTTAGTGGTCTCTGCAAATAAATAAGAGGATTTTGTTAAGGAAATATTTTTGTCAACTCGCTATGTTAGTACTTCTACAACTCTAAGGAAAACATCACAAACTCAAACATCTTTTTATAGTTCTCTAGTCATAGAACTGCTGTGAACGAAATAAATGAAGATAACTTGTCCTGTGGCAAAAAAACTTTACCCTTTCGACTTTCTGCAGTCGGGTTAACATAAACCAATCAGCAAAGAGGTACTGGGGCTGACTTTCCAGGGTAGATTGAGACGTATTCTTAAATTCGTAATGCAAAACAGAACAGCTATAAATACAGCTCAACATCATCATTTCAGCCGAAAGACGTCCACTGCTGGACATAGGCTTCCCCCAAGCACCGCCACTTCGACCGGTTCTGTGCTTCTCGCATCCAGCGGATTCCTGCGGCCTTCACAAGGTCATCGGTCCATCTTGGTTGCCCTTCCAACGCTACGTCTTCTGGTACGCGAAACCTTTCGGCCCCATCGGCCATCTGTTCTGCGAGCAATGCCCTGCTTACTGCCACTTAAGTTTGGCATTTTTTCGGGCTATGTCGTAACCGACATTAATTCTCCTACGGATCTCTTCATTTCTGATAGTAGTACAGTACAGCTCAAGGAACAGATAAACAAATACTTCTTACCTTGTAAAAAACTGTTACGAAATGGCTACTTGAATTGGATTATGCAGAGACTGAACATTTACTAAATATTTTAAAATAATGTCGACTACCGGGAATATGCACCTACTCAAATTTATCTTTAATCGTGTTTCACCTTGTTAACCACACACACACACACACACTCTCGGGCAAGTGGGTGCTCGCGCACAGTGCCCTTCGCGGGTGCTGGGCGCGAGAACTTATATTGCACTCACGGGCACACAACACTCTCCAAAGACACACATAGCACATCTTTTGTTTTGTAAATTAATTTCCCTTCCTCTCATTACTTGGAGCTTTTACAATGTTGTATGTAGTACGTAAGTGCAATTTAATGTTATAATTTTAAGAGTGTGAGCCTGGAGATCTGTAATACAGGTCCCGAACCCAGTATAGACTCCAGCTCTCACAAAGGTTTGAATCTGCCTGTAACCTATATACCATGTACTAAATTTGTACCTTTTTGAGAGAAATAAATTACTATTACTATTACCTTGGACCTCAAATGCGGTGGTTTCTTCACAGGTTTGATGACCATGACATTCTCTCCAATGCCATTCTTCCAGTTATCCGAAGTGACTTCAGTGACTGAGGGCTCTGGTGGTAGTTCCACTATCTTTGGCTGTACTTTGGGTTTTACTATCGATTTGCTTTCGACTGTTGGTGTTGTAGATGGAGAGGATTTTGATTTGGCCTGCAAATGTTATAAATAAAATTATTAATTTACTATGTCTGAGTTTTTCGCACTTGAAATTATTTCCACTAAAGTTATAACACTGGAACCAAACATAGGCATTATAAATCGTAATCAAATTATGCTTGCTATTATGCTGCATTCGATTTTTTTATATTCTTCTTTTCTTGTGGTCAGTGACTAACCTGGTGTCAGAGTTTTAAAACCGCCCATGGGCTCCTGAATTGGCTTCACATGCCGTGCATGCCGGTTTCCTCACATGTTTTCCTTCACCGTTTTTAAGATATAAATAGGTTGAATAAATAAATAAAAATCATAAAGAATATTCTGACTGAAAATATATAAAATATTTAACTAACCTAATATTTTATTATTGCTAAAATGAATAAATACGCAAGTAATTAATTTAAAGTAGTAAGTACTTTTGATAATGATTTTCATAACTTTTTCAATAATATTATGCAGTAGTCTTTTTATCTTTATAGGGCCAGTCTATCCATCTTAAAAAAACCGGCCAAGTGCGTGTCGGACTACGCACAATGAAGGGTTCCGTAGTTGGGATGAATTTATCCCAAATACAAACTTAACATTGTAGTTGAAATACATGTTCTCCTATACATTCCAACTGCAAATTTAAGTTTGTACGCACAATATTGAGAGATTTACCATGTTATTTTAAGACCGTAGACTTCTTATAGGTTTTCCTGTAATCTATGAGTAAAGAACCATTCTCTATATTTTTTTCAAAATTGTAGGTCTAGTAGTTTCGGAGATAAGGGGGAATGGGCAATTTTCATTGAATATCTTAAATATAAGTATTTATTTTAAAATTACATAAAAAATATTTTTAAGATCCTCACAACAAGCTCTTTCATTTGATATGTCACACGGTACTATAAGCAAAACTTTTTATTTTTATTTTCTTGTTTGCCTCCAAAAGTGACCCCTATATTCAAAATTCATTTATTTACGTTACACGTTCGTGTTTGGGTCACAGAAATACATATTATGTGTACCAAATTTCAACTTCTAGGTTCTAGATCTCACATTTCTACACAAATTGTTCAATGGGGTTGTTGACTGTAGCGAGCTTCTTGGAAAGCTGCAGATAAGTGCACCATCTCGATTGCCGCGTAAATGTAACTATAACATCTTCTATGTGCCGGGATCCAAAACAAACCTCGGACACTTCGCCGTTTTGCCAAGGCTCTGTAGACAGTATAACGAAGTATCGAAGCGTAATGAATTGGATATTACAAGCAATATGTCAAAGTTCAAAAAAAATATTAAAGTCATAATATCCAAGACTTTAATCACTTAACCCTTGGTATGCCGGAACGTAGATCTACACGAGACACAATGGTTTTTTAATTGTGTCTGTAATTACGGCATTCGAGAAGTTAATCACTGTTATCTTTGTCTGTGGTCCTTTATAGTCCTTTATAGTTATTGTTTATATAATTTTTTTTTTAAACGTTTTTTGTTTCCTTTTATGATTATTTTCGTGTTTTATGTTTTGATTTATTTTATCATTATTATTATTTCACTTTGTCAAGCTTTAATGTTTTTACCTAGATTATAAGAGAATGATGTGGTCTCCCATAATTGGAAGCGCACACTAGTTTTTGTCTTCGTATTTGTAATCTTGCGTGTAATTGCGTAGCCTCTGTTGGAGATCCAATAAATAAATAACTTAATTGGTCCATTAGAATCGGAGCAAATTGGCTGTGACAGACAGACGGACGGACGGACGGACGGACGTGCGGACGAACAGACAGACAGACACACAAGTGATCCTATAACGGTTCCGTTTTTTCCTTTTGAGGTATGGAACCCTAAAAAGTAAGTTGGAAGTCTCATTTCCTATGAAATATATGGAAAGATTTTTTGCGATTTCTGACTTTTCTAGTACTCAAACCATATAGGACTATGATTTTTTGATCCTTATAAAAAAAAAAAGGATCTATTTGCATCAAAAAGTTTTTGTGAAAATTACCCATTTTATTGCATTTTTTCAAAATCTGTGAAAGGTGATCAAAATTTCTCAAAATCTCCTAAGATCGTTTTTCTGTAACAACAAGGGGTAAGATACCTACTCTTACTGCCCCCTCTCAAATATCCACTCTGTATAGTTTTCACTGGTAAAATTATAAACGTTGGTTTTCCACTTACCCCTTTAGTCCCCATCCTAGCTTTAATAGCATCCAACTGTTTCCTAGCCGCCGTGTTATGCGGTTCTAATTTGAGCACTTCATTGAGATCATGGGACGCTGACCGGAGTGAACCGAGCCGTTCCCGGGCAGTAGCCCTGCGTTGTAATGCTTTGACGTAGGTTGGGTCGAGACGTAGAGCTTCTGTGCAGTCGGATTCTGCTTGGTGGAGGCTGAAAGGAGAGGAAAAGAATGCATAGTTACAGGTTGCTACCCACTTTCAATATCTATATTTCAAAGTGACAAGGGCTTAATTCTGGAGGATGTAAGTTTAATTAGCATTCTCTCATTACTTGTGAGGATGTCCTTTTGTTTTGTACTTATTTATACAGATAGTTAGTTTTTTAATTTAGTACGTAGTAGTTAGTTGTGTTAAAAACTGTAAAGTTATATTACGTACAAAAATCAATCAAATCAAATAAAATGTATAAATAAATATAAGAGTTCAGCGGTCACGAGAACTCATTGAAATCGATAACAATTAAAATTCTATTGTGTCTCATTAATGACCGTGGAAAGGTTATTATTCTAAACAAAAAAAAATTGAGGATTCTATTATTACTGCAAACTGTCTTTAAACTGAGGTAATTATAGTGGTTCACCTTTGACCTCATTGTCAGCATAAAATAGTTGGGTTTGTAATTTTTTTTTTTAATTGTTTATTTGCTAGAACAATCATCTTGTCAAAAATGTTATGTTTTCAAACTACGTATTTATGCAGTACAAAATACCAATAATTCTACATAGCACTGTGGGATAAGGTAAGTAAACAACTGCTTAATACTAAATCCACCGCGATTTCTAGTTAGCAATTAAGGGTCAACTCACACCGAAAGAGCGGCGAAGGGCAGCGAAGCGGAGCGCAGTTTCAGTGTCATATGAATTTTAACTTTATTTTCATTACTATAATACTTATTATCGCATATTATCGGAATTCGCCGGAATTCCCGCGCGCCGCGGGCATCCGCGCGACTCGTTCGAGTTTCTCATGCGATAATAAGTATTACAGTAATGAAAATAAAGTTAAAATTCATACGACACTGAAACTGCGCTCCGCTTCGTTGCCCTTCGCCGCTCTTTCGGTGTGAGTTGACCCTTAAGGCCTGCGTCGACTGGCGGCACGGTATGGCATGGGATCCTTCGGCATCACTACATGCAAGCGCGTACTGATTGATGGCAACGATGCCGCGGCGCGCAGGCTCTAAGATTCCTTCAATAAGGCAATTTTCAATTTTAAAATCCAAAGCAGTAAAGAAAGAAAGAAAATTGCGTTTATTGGCATTAAGACAGAAAAATACACCTTAAAACTATAAGAACAGAAAACAATGATTATAATGCCAAAAGGACCTCAGCTCAGCATAATGTCAGATAGCAACACAAAGTGTACCACATGACGCTGATTTTCAGCTGCAACCCACGAGTGTCATACGCTAGAATAATAATAAACGAAGTTAGCAGTCCGTTTTAATAAATAAATTAAAGGTAATATAAGATAGGATAATATAAAAAGCTCATACTAAATCAAATAAATGTTGTGACATAGGTACATGTGTGTGTACAGTGTGTTATAATTAATGAGAAACTGAAATAAATATAAAATAAAGATCCAATATCTGTGTATTACCTATATAAAAATAATAAATCTATCATCTATAAATAGATAGTACCTTTAATGCAAAATCGTGTGACTGCGTTCTTCTAAAAATACGAAACGAAGATTGATGCGGTTTTTATTATGATTTAGAGTAATTATGACAATAATAATTGACGAATAAAATTGAAAATAAATTGATAAAAAAACTTTTTAAAAAAAAAAAACAACCAACTTACAAAAAAAAAAACTACAAAGTGAAAAATAACTTTAATTTCGGAAGTCGGTGTCTTTGGTTTTGAATTTTCGTTCTTTGTCACCGACTTCCGAAATTAAAGTTATTTTTCACTTTGTAGTGTTTTTTTTTTTAAGTCGGTTGTTTTTTTTGTAAAAAGTTTTTATTTTTCACTTTTTAGTTGTGGTACCTACCCCACACAAATTCGAATACCACTACCTGCTATGTAAATAACAGTGACAAGAAGTTATCATATCACCTACATACTAAGTGAGAAAAAATACGTATAATTGAAGCTAACTCAAAAACTACCCAAGCAAAGTTAATAAAATTTATATGGGACCACCTCTGAAGTATGATCTACCAAACAAAAAAAGAATCATCAAAATCTATTCATAATTGGCGGAGTAATCGCGTAAAAAAAAAAAACAAAAAAAGTACAGACGAATTGAGAACCTCCTCCTTTTGGAAGTCGGTTAAAAATAAGAAGAAGTAAGTAAGAATTCTCCTCTCCATCTAGTTTTCCTGACTTCATTATTCTAAAGGCAAGTAGTATCAAACAGTTGTTTTCACTAACCTGTCCTTTTTAAGATAGCAGAGGCCTCTATTCGCGAAGTAGATAGCATCATCCTTCACCAGTTCGATAGCTCTGTTGTAACATGAAATTGCCTCGTCCCATTTCTCCTGTTTCACAAATGTGTTGCCCTGGAAACCATAAAAATGACAAATTAAGATAAGCAAATTGTTGCCATAGTTACACACCTGGTAGGAATGTTAAATCAATAAAATCTATTTAAGTTTACTATGAATTACAAATTAAAATACATATAATATTTTTATTTTTTATTTCCATTTTATACATATTTATTTATTTTTTGCATTTAATTCTTTTTTTTTGTTTTGTTTTATGTTGTTTAAAACTCTGAGTCTATATTTTATGTTATGCCCTATCCCCTCACTTTTACTAACTAATTGGTTATGTTTACGTACCGTGCGGTGGGACTCTGGTGATCTGCGATACAGGTATTCCCAGTGCAGACACCAGTCTCTCACAAACTATTGTCACTGTTTTTCAAGTCTGTCTAAATTATAAGATGCCATTGTTTGTGAAGAGAAAATAAATTATTTGAATTTGATATTCACATCATAAAATTGAGGTGACTTTTTCTTACTTGAAAGTGACTGCAGTGGTATAGAAACTCATCAAGTACCATAAGGCTAAGTTTCCAGCAGAGATGAGTGAGGACATAGAATTTACTCTAAGAGTGAGGATGTGTAGTGAGGATGTGTGTGAAACTAACCAATAACATCGCTTCACTGTCATAGCTTGAGCTAAGCAAGCGTTGTTAATGGTTAGTTATACGGACAATCCTCGCTACGCATCCTCGCTCATCTCTGGTGGAAATGCAGCCTTAAGCTTGTCCCATACTTAGAATTAATTTAGGATGTTTTTGATGTAATTGATGTTTATATTAATTCGATCGTAGCAGGTGGCGCTCTGTAGTTTCTGCCAACCCCTATGGGAAGAAGGCGTGAGTTTATGTATGTATGTATTAATTCCTAACAAAGATACATTCAACATACATACTTAGAGCCGTATCACACTGGCGATTTGCGAGCGAGTTATCAGCGAGGCGATTGTTCAACGCGCTCGCTGCGTGTGCGTAACGAGAGTGATTGACGCGAGTGAACAATATTGTGAAAACGCGGACAACGGGTTGCGTAGTCGCGGTTAGCTCGCTTCGTACCCGTGGAGAGCACATTCACAAATCGCCTCGCTGGTAACATGCTGGCAACGCTCTTAACTCTAATCCAGTTCTTTTAACAAATTATACTGGCATACAAATACAAAATACACTCTGTTTAATAAATGGTATAATGATGTTTTATGATTCTTTATTGATTATCTGAAAAACAAATAAACTATAATAAAATTAATAGTAACAGATTCTTCCCCTCTGCTCCACAAACAGGGTGTTTCCTGTATGTTTGTTAACGAATAGAGGAAATTATAATGGAAACGAGTAAACTTACCCTCTCCTTCTCATACTGGGCTTCTTCCTTTAGTTTCTCCAGCTTAGCTTGCTGACTCTTCTTGCTATCCAAGGAAATAGGTCCAACGTCTGCCATGTCTACGTCCTCACAGGCTTTGTCCTAGGGTTAACGAAGGGAAACATGTAAGATTGGTGTTTATTTAAAGTTAAATATTGATTGCAATACAGATAATGCTACATCAAACATAATACCATTTATTTTTAATACTTCAAGTACAGTATAGTCTGTGCAATCCATGAAGACGAGCCCCACTCCGCGATTACTGTAAGCTGAACTCTGGTACGGCGCGGAGCAGAGTGGGGTGCGTCGTCGTGGATTGCACGGACTGTAATGTTAAGTCGGACTTAATGCCATGGGCATTTTCTACCAGTCAACCTTTGGGTGATGCAGAGACAAACAGTGGTAGGTGCAATTACGAAAAAATTAAGGAGTAAAAAATAATTTAAATATAAAGATACACATATACCTACAGAAAGAAAAAAAATATTATTTTGTCAGAAGCAGTTTGAATTAGATCCGTTAAATGGGCTTGTAACTTAAGACATCTAAACATAAGGGACCCAGTCCGATTGATCCGGAATGCATATTTCCAAGTACTATAGAAGAAATGCATATCTATACACCATAAGGACTATTTCAGCTTGCAACGCTTGGCCGCTATAGAAAGTGGCCGTTAATCAGATGTGGTCATTGTATTCACAGGTTTTTGTTTTCAAACTGTTTAGATATGAGTTTCTTCAATAGTTGGTACATTGAAGGATTGTACGGCTAAAAGTACTTACATCATTGAGTTCCTCTTGGAGAATTAAGAAATAAGCTGGTGCGACTTGAATGCATACATTAATAACATGAGAAAATATAAGTCTTGTAACTTATTTATTCCAAATGGACTTACGTCTGGAATGTTGTAAGTTATTGCCTTCTCACTCACTGGCACAAAAAAGGGCAAGTACCTAGTACATATTTTTTTTAGTTTTTTTGATTATGAGGGTAAGAATATAAAGACAAACTAAATGATACTCACAACATCATACTTGTCCCATGCCGTATAATCAGATCCGCGGATCTTTTTCTCTGGTTGCTTCTTCTGTACCACTGGCTTCTCCTTCTTTACCTTGCTGCGAACTGGGGGCAAGTCCTAACCTCGAAAATAAACAAAAACAAATATGAAACTGCTCAAACTGACATGTGGATGCTTATTTACGAGCAATCTTGATATTTATGAGAACCTACACTGCGCAGATGACTAACACTGTACAAGAATCACACTTTTTTATTTTCTTTGTGAAGTTAAAAACGTACATAACCTAATAAATTACATGACATCTTTCACTCAACATTTTTCAACTTTAACACTACGATACATACACAAATTGCAGTTATTAATCAAACATACAGTCTAAGTACAACATAAAAACGGTAATAGGTCTAAACCTGTTCGAATTCACCGTTCAAAGCAGCCTCTTTTCGTTTCATCTCGGTTTCCCAATTCTGCAAGTCTGTCATGTAAGTATGTAACGCTTTAGCATTGTCTCGAGCTTGTTTCTGTATTTCAAAAGCTTTTTCCATGATTCTAATCGGGTTTAGCACATTAAATCGTTAACGTTACCTGTTAAATCAATAAAATAATTTCGGTTGCACTCAACGTAAACTTGTCAAACAAATTTTGATTGTCATGGCAATTCGGATTTCAGAATGGCGGGTCGCGAGTCGCGTTCGGAAATGTTTAATCAATACGCTACCTATGTCAAGTTATATTTTTTATTGTTTGGCTGACTTTATTTTGACTTGTTCTAAATATTTTTTTAACAAACTGTTATTTAACTCATAGCATGATTAAACTCGATTCTGGTATTTGTGTCGAGTAACAAAGCATTTTCATAACTCGTGGTTCTTTGCAGTAGTTTTATAGCATTATTCTCTTCACATTAGGTCTAATAATGAGCGAAATAATCAATGGAAATAATAAATAGGTACCACCCATCAAAATAATCTTAAGCACCGATCAGATTAATTTTAACGTCTACATTCAAATAATATCATACCATTTCTTAATTTCATGCTTGCAGATAATCTGACAGTCTCCACTTCTGAAGAAGCAACACGAATAACTCAATAATTTGACCATAGCAATATAATAATTTCTTTAATAACATCTTAGTCTGTAGCAATTATTAAGAGGCGAAAAAAGGATGGCCTTGTAACAATATTATTACACCGATCAACCATTTTGTATGTAATCCCGGTGTCAATCAATGTCGCGTTGACGTGCCCCGCACTGCCAGCGCACGAATAGAAAATTATGAAACTGTAAAAGGGTAGGTATTAAGTAAGTACTAGGTATTTTAGTGGGTTCATAAAATTACCTATCATTACCTATATAATATCTCGTAGGTATTTTAACTTAAAGTACCTAGATATGTAGATACCAAACCAACTAAGTAAGTAAAGTAAGAATCTAGTATATATAGTAGTCTATGGTAAGAAGATAGTTCTAATAATGACCAACACGGAAAGTATCTACCTACCACAAGAGAAGTTCACAGATTTCTGGCCTACTTAATCAAAATGAAAACTTTTTGGACGATAGGTAGGTAGGTACAAAATAATGGCCGATTTTGATGAAAAACTTTGAGGGAAGCCATTTAGCACGGAAAAAGAAAAAAAGAAAAAGAAAACTTTTATGGCATTTCAAATTTATTTTGGTACATAGAAACCAGTAAGTATCTAATTTAATAATCATCGAAAATAGTTTAGATGAATGTCCTAAACTAAAAACAATTTTCTTAAAAGTTTGCTGTATGACTGAGCTGGCTCAGGAATGAGCTCAGGCATAAAAATATATCCGCAAAGAGAGATTTACCCACCTACTGAAAGCAGAATAAAACTTTTTACAAAAAAAAAAACAACCGAATTAAAAAACACTACAAAGTGAAAAATAACTTTAATTTCGGAAGTCGGTGACAAAGAACGAAAATTCAAAACCAAAGACACCGACTTCCGAAATTAAAGTTATTTTTCACTTTGTAGTGTTTTTTTTTTTGAAGTCGGTTGTTTTTTTTTTGTAAAAAGTTTTTATTTTTCACTTTTTAGTTGTGGTACCTACCCCACACAAATTCGAATACCACTACCTGCTATGTAAATAACAGTGACAGGAAGTTATCATATCATCCACATACTAAGGGGGAAAAAATACGTATTATTGAAGGTACGAGTAAGTCAAAAACTTACCAAGCAAAGTTAATAAAATTTATATGGGGCCACCTCTGAAGTATGATCTACCAAACAAAAATAGAATCATCAAAATCAATTCATAATTGGCGGAGTAATCGCGTAACAAATATACAAAAAAAAAAAAGAAAAAAAAACATACAGTCGAATTGAGAACCTCCTCCTTTTGGAAGTCGGTTAAAAAAGGTTGAGCAGTTTTCATCTTCATTCACGATCTACTTACTAACACATGTAGGGTACACTTACACAAGTACCTATCGTAGGTACTTATTGGTTTATTTCCAATAATAAATTAATTCAAAACCCATCACAGGGTAACACGGTAAGTAAACCAATCATAATAATTTTATAACGAATGCGTGCTTTCGATAAATGACTTGATTTGGTTCACGATGTCAAGGTTATTTTCATGACGATATTCTGTGATAAGTCGTGATTACAATCATCATGATCAACTTTTCTCGTGATGACATAGGTAGTGAATTTGTAATAAACTTGAGTAATAGGTTCAAAGGTATTATGGCAAAGAGACCACCCTTAAGCTAGACTTGTACAGTTCTACCGTTGATTCTCCTCATACAAGCTTCCTTCAGTCAGTCTATTTGAAGGTAGGAATAGATTTCCATAATATCGGTAGGTGGGATAAATAGATTATTTTTTTTACAAAAAAAAAAAAAAAACCCGACTTCCACAAAAATATTTCAAACGTTACATTTAAAGTTATTTTTGTTTTTCTATTTTTAGTTGTGGTACCCACCCTACACAAGTTTTCACTTAAAAAAAACATACAATCGAATTGAAACCCTCCTCCTTTTTGAAGTCGTTTAAAAAAACGAGCGAGTCTTGCAGTAGTCGCATACGATGTGTAACATCTGACATCTCATCTTGTTAATAATAAGTAACATTAAAGGGGCGGGGCCTCGTCAAGGTCGTTTCTGACGGCCAACTCTAGCACCACACGCTCATTGGTCAAATCAAATAGCGCGCTTCCCCGGCTCCCTATGACACACTTCCGTCCCTTTTCACGAAATCACTCCCGCAGATGATAATTTAGATTTAGATTTTGATTGCAGGAAAGCGAGAGGAAAGATGTTACCACAGATTTTATAAATCTGTGGATGTTACATATCAAAGTTTGATTTTGGTGTCAACATCATCATAATTTTTTCCACCTTTCTTTTCTGACATATTTACGTACTTACCAGTTCCATGCATCCGTCGTGGTGTTTCCCGCGATTTGACGACAACTTTGGTTTGGTGGAAGTACCTCGAAATACTCGTACCAAATAGGAAGTTATGTAACTTCCTATTTGGTACGAGTATTTGGATTTGGGATTGTAGCTCTATCTAATAATGCCTCGCTACTCTAAGCTCGCTAGAGGATCTTTAAAGTTGGTAGGTACGTTCGTGTCGTATGTTGGTCAGCCAGGAAGGTTAGTAGGTATATAGTAAGTATTATAGGGTTGACTGGCCATGCCATGATGTCACTGTTCTAAAGTAGGTACTTTGCTAATGTGTACAGGTAGGTATCTGCATAAGTATCGTCTAATGTGGGAAGGCCCAAACCCCATTTTCCTTAGATTTTTTTTTAACATTTTGATAGACACAGGCACATATAGGTAAATCGAAAAAAAAAGTGAAGACCTATTCAACAAAATAATACTTTTGATTAGATCCTTTTTTTTGTTTAAAAATCTTTAATTTCAATCAATTAAACGGATGTTTTGACTGATAGCTTATATTAACATCGTTGCATAAAAACACATTGTTGCTAACAAGGCAATTATTAACGAGTTTAATAAAAAGCTCCTCGTACCGATGATTCACGGAAACGGAAAAGGTTCCGTACCAACGTTTAACAGTAGGTACCGGTCGGTAGAAGGTACCTGTAGTGCATCTGATGAGGTAGCTGTCACTAATGTCAACTGTCAGTTAAACACGAATGGCGGGAAACAGTGAAAAGTGAAGCCTAAAGGCTTTGGTGTGGTGAAAAGCCAGTGTAGTATATAATCAACTTAAATAAGGAATCAACTGGATTCTACAGAACTTAAGTAGGTAAGGTACCTACATATTTTTCCATCATATTGTATCACTTTCTAGGTGGAGAGGTGATCTAATTGCGGAGTGACGTTTTATGGACGGATGCTGAGGGTGACTAAGAATCGTCGACATTGGCGTGAAATTGGAGTGGCCTACTACCTACTATTGGCTGATGACGAAGTTCGAGAGGTCCTTGGAAAGAGAACTTACTTATGTCTAGAAAAGTTAAACCACCAATCTTGTTCCTAATAAACAGTATTATTTAAGTAAGCATTGAAATTATCTACCTACTTAGTTTGAAAAATGTTGGGAGGCGTGAGAATCAAACATTTCGACTTTGTCAGCAATCACATTAAAGGCGTCAGGCAGACAGGCGTGATGGGACAACGACGCAGAGGAGGGTGCGATGCAATTCTGGTAAAACAATTTACTACTAACTACTAGAGTTACGTCGCGCTATGGCGTCACGCCTATCTGCGGGAGCCTAAAGCCTCGAGTAGGTACACGTTGAGCGGGCAAATACATGCAAATCAAACTGCAAATATAGGTACGCAAAAAGGCCCAGTACACGTTGGCCGAGCGCGCAAGCCCAAAATGTACTCAGGGCTTTAAAATTGTAGGGGTACATAGGCCGCGGTAAGTACTTTCCATCTTGTAGGCCATCGTTTTATTTGCCAATTTATAACCCATAAATAAAAACTGAACAAGCTCATCACGATTTTATTAAAATCTTAATTGATTAGGTGATTATAAACTAACAAACTAAAGCTGCTGTGCAATACTATGCAAAAACGTGACTTCTAATTTGTGAGGCGTAGAACGTAATTTTTTTCTAACCAAAAATTTCATAACCTTTCTGTTCTTATTAGGTTATTTTTTGTTGTTATTTAACTAAAGATTTAATATTACATTCCTATTGCATGGAATAATTAGTGATTGCATTATAATTAGTTACATGTTTTTCGATCTTGAACTTTTCTTAATAAATCTAATAAATATAAATCCGGATCATTAATCAGTCTACAAACTCAACAAACCAGCGTAAATTATAATTATAGCACAGTTTAGCTAATCAGCCTAAATGTCCTCACGGGACACATACGTCCTCTCTGTGAGAGGGAATGGGCCATAATCCACCACGCGGGCCCGCAGTGCGGATTGGCGAATGTCACATGTCTTCGAATAGATGACATGTGACATGAGGATTTTCAACTCTCGGCGCTGAGATGCAGGTTAAAATTGCAGTGCGCGAAAAAAAATCGCTGCGGGAAAAAATCGCCCGTGCTCACCTGGGCTTACTTCTCGTGTTGTCTCACTTAGGTGAAGTGAGCTTTATGGAAGCTGTCAATAGTGTGAATTCCTAGGTGGAATGACAGCTCCAACAAACTCACTTCATCTTAGTTTTCGCGGTGAGACTTGCACTATAGACCGGCTGGTCTAATTATGGTACAAAATTATGTTCTTAATGTCCCTCGGCAAACTTCGTGTTCCGTCAGTCGTCGGATTTCTATCAGTTGCTCTTTGCACTTGGTGCAGACCGGATACTCTCAATCGACTTGGAAGTTTATAGAGTTGTTTATACTCTTTTAACTTCATGTAATTTATTTTAAAAATTGTAGGAAAGCTGTTAAAGTGGTAGGCACGACAGATAGGAAAATAATTTTACAGCTCTATATAGTTCACACGAAAATCAAGACCTACCTACCTACTTAGTTCTGAATTCAAATTATTATACAAGATAAATCTAATAATTGATAGACATGGAAATTAGCATTCGTTTGTATTCGGAAATGCGATGATTCCCGAGGGGCATTAAGAAAATAGAAATACTGTGATTACAATAGAATTTAAGAACCCAGGTTACTAGTTTTGGGTGCAAGGCTTCAACGCTCTTCCTAAGGAACCCTAAACATTTATATCCTGAACATCTAATTGGCAGTTATCACTTTGATACTATGATATTATGAGTGATATAGCAGAAAAACAATGTTCGTACAATAGTTAGCCTCAGCATCCTTGATAATATTTATAGAATAAAAAAAAACTTAGGCGGACTCGCAGAAAACTGTTTAAAAATGATGTAATTTATGAATAGGCTTCTCAACCGCAAACTTTTTTAATGATGTCTGGATCTGTGGAAGGCTAGAGGTAGGTACCTCTAGCCTTCCATAGATCTAACCATTATTCCGGTTCCTATTCCTAAAACTTATGTTATATATTGTATAAGAAATCAGTTGTCCTAATAGTAATGTTAGAACTTATGCCGCCTGTGAGACAGGTTTTTATATACCTACACATTGACATTGTTGAAAATTATATTCAAAATGACATGATTACCTTTGTAAAGTATTATATTATTTTAATTATTGTGAATGTGAAGACTGTGTGGATATTATTTTTATTTCTTTGCTAATTTTAGTGATGGTCTGGCAGTTTGAGTAGTTTATGCGGCCTACCCAAATGTCCTTTCTTTGGTATTGTTCGTCGAGTTGAGCTCCTTAAGTTCTGAGTTGAGCTTAAGTTTGAGTTGATTGACAAATACTTGCACTGACTGGACAGGTCTACTCAAATCTGTGTGATTCTTTCCTCAAAAGACCATTTCAGACACTAATCTACATGGTCCTCATATGGCCTGACCAAGATTATGTCTGGTCTTTAAAAGAGACTGCGACCTCGTGAGTTTGTTTCGGCCTTTCTTCTCAGAGTAGTCAGATAGGAAACGCCGAACTCATCTAGCATATTTTTTTTTACATGGCGTGTGAAAGTGATTCCGATATCCTATTTACACGATAACCAATTTCATTTCTGTTTTTAAAAAAAGGTGACAACAATTCTGTACAAAAAACATTTAACAAAAAAAAAAAAAAAAAAACAACCGATTTCCAAAAAAACAAGTCGGTGTCTTTGGTTTTGAATTTCCGTTTTTTGCCACCGACTTCCGAAATTAAAGTTATTTTTCACTTTGTAGTGTGTTTTTTTGAAGTCGGTTGTTTTTTTTTTTTGTAAAAAGTTTTTATTTGTCACTACCTCACACAAATTCGAATACCACTACCTGCTATGTAAATAACAGTGCGAGGAACTTAACATATCATCCACATACTTACTAAGTGGGAAAAAATACGCATTATTGAAGCTAACTCAAAAACTACCCAAGCAAAGTTATTAAAATTTATATGGAACTACCTCTGAAGTATTACCTACCAAACAAAAAAATAATCATTAAAATCAATTCCTAAGTGGCCGAGTTATCGCGTAACAAACATACAAAAAAAAACATACAGTTCAATTGAGAACCGGAGTCCTTTTGGAAGTCGGTTAAAAATGGATGAAAGCACCGATGACCAAAAAGTTTTGGAATGGGCATCTAATGCGGAGGAGTGAGGAAAGTTTTAAGTATGAATGTAGATGGCTATAAGAGTAGGGGAAGTCAAAGAAACGATGGTGGACTGTAAGATGATAAGAAGAGGGGTGACTATCGAGATAACTACTAATAGAGAATTATGGAAGAAAAACATGTTGTGCCGACCACAAATAAATCAGGATCAGGGCAGACTAATGATGATTTTTTCTACAGTACAGTGTGCGGTGAAGTTGACTCTGACACTATACTTAATTACATTAATAAAGTACCAGTTTATTGAACATAATACTTTCCTTTGGATTTTAGCGATTTGTTTCACACTGTCTTTATCACCAAATGCCTCAAGAAACTCAATTATTATCATCTTCGTCATACATCCAAAATAAACGACAAAGAGATTGTTTTTTTTTTGTTATCTATAATTTTAATGACCGCCACAATAGTTTTATATTCACAAATTAACATGTACTTACGTTTTTTTGTTTTAAATTAAAGAAAACAGTTCAATAAAAGTTAGTTTTACACACCTGCTTAATATGACTGCAGGGCAGTTCAGTTTTCAAGGTTTTATACGTCAAAAAGAACTTGAAAGTACAGCTTACCGCAGATCAGACCAGTGAAATGCTTTCACGTGACCACTGACCGGCTTTAGTCACGTGACCGTTGACTCGCCTGTTATTTGACATGTTCATGGTACAAAATAGCTCGACAGGTCACTTTCCGTCGAAAATTGTCTTGCTATAAGAGTGCATGGTAGGCCCCCTGAGCAAGAAAAACGTTCCCACGATTAAAATTTGCATACATAAACAATCTTTACATAGAGACGTAATGAGCAGAGGACGTGATTCCAATCTCATAGCGAACTGAGACGGTTGTGTCATTGCCTTATGTACTTGATGTTTACTAGAACTTATGTACTTAGTGTAACATGAGGATTGAAGGTCGAGGGTTTTGTGAAAGTCAGGTACCTATAGAAGCTAAAACGCCAGATTGGTATGTCTAAGGCTGGACCGCTGAATCTTCGGCTCGTAAAATGTGTTAAGAGCGTTTGTCCTAAAAGTTGGCAACGTCGCAAATAGACGTCAAATATTTACCTGTTTTGATTAATTTGGCAATATTGCTGTATGGAAATACGAAATATGGCTAACTAGCGAACTAACATATTCATTATGAAATGCAATAATTAATATCGTAACGTCGAATATTTAGTTTAAGATGTAAAAAAAGGTTTTGGAAACTTTCCAAATGCCTTTTTTACACGTAAAATGGTTACAACATCAAATTCAGTGTTATAATTGCAATTCATTATTAATATTCTAGTTCGCTAGTTAGCCTCATTTCATATTTCTGTACAGTAATATTGCTAAATTCATTAAAACAGTTAAATATTTGACATCTATTTGCGACGTTGCCAACTTTCAGAATAAATGCTCAATCTTCCATTACGGAATTCAGAGTTTGGAGCTCAGTTAACTTTTATTAATGACAATTGGCTCGCCTCTTGGTATCATAAATTAATTTTATTTATATTCCTGAAAAACCTGCTGTTTTAACCTCTACCCTTCAACACTGAGCATATCATGGTTGACGGATTGGTGACCAACATCATCTGCCTTTATGTCATCATTCGAAGACTGGTCATGCTAGTACTTACCCATACTTTTGGCACAATCCTCATTGCCGCACCCATGGAATTACCCAACTTCTTGAGGAAAAAAGACAATCCTACTAGATGAACGACGATAAAAAGTCGATTAGATCATTATATGGTCAAAAATCCGGTAATAATACCCACTTCATTTTGTAGTGGTTCCTTCATAATTTGACATCGCTATACTTTAAGGCCATTACAGACTGTTCTTTCTAGCATACCTGCTCCGAAGGATTTTGAAGGAAATTCAAAATCCATATCCTTTCGTGCAAGTGAAGGCACGTGCGCGTAGTAAGAAGTTGGCAGAAAAATCCCAGCGCTGATTGGCTAGATTTGTCTTCTCCTCTACTGATCGTTATTTCTCCTCTACCGATCTTTATTTCTTCTGACAAAGTTTATTCTGTTTATATTGTATGCAGTAATTATTCTTGTATTTTATAGTTATTTTCGTGTTATCAATCCCTTAAATATATTGCACCTGCAACGTTTTATCTCTGCATCACCCTAAGGTTGACTGGTAGAAAATGCCTCAGGCATTAAGTCCGCCTTTGTACAGTATTTTTTTACTTGTGCATAAAGTTTTAATAAATAAATAATCCATTGCTTCATATCTTAGAAAAATTCGTCTGCTCGACAACGTAAATAACGCAATGAATAAGTATTGGTGATTTGTCAAGATGGATGGCATTGGGATTGTAAGTGTGTCACGAAATTGCTCCGCAGAAGGTACTTGATGTTTAATCTGTGGTTCTCATCTAATTTAAGGCTGAAGTGTAGCCATTTGTGACATGTTTATAGCTTCCGCCCAAAAGGTTGCCTTAGATGGCACTCAATTCATGACTGTAGAAAACCCTTGCACTTAATCTTGCCTGCCTTGTACTTAATTTACGTTTTCAATATATTATCTATTTTTAGGGTTCCGTACCCAAAGGGTAAAACGGGACCCTATTACTAAGACTCCGCTGTCCGTTCGCCTGTCTGTCTGTCTGTCACCAAGCTGTATCTCATGAACCGTGATAGTTAGACAGTTGAAATTTTCACAGATGATGTATTTCTGTTACCGCTATAACAACAAAACTAAAAAACAAAATAACATAACTATTTAAGGGGCTCCCATACAACAGACATTATTTTTTTGCCGTTTTTATAGATAGTACGAATAGTACGAAACCCTTGGCCGGTTTTAAAGGAGTTCGGTACGCAAAGGATGCCAAACGGAACCATATTACTAAACCTCCGCTGTCCGTCTATCTGTCAGCGGGCTGTATCTTATGAACAATTCCTGTTCATGACATACAGTCCGCTGACAGATAGACCTAGAAAATTTCATCTGTCTACCTAGTTTAGTAGACAGATTAAATTTTCACAGATTGTGTATCAAATCAAGCAAAAAATTTTAGGAGGCCAAGAAACGTGTTTTTCAGAACCGTTCGTGTGCGAGTCCGACTTGCACTTGGTTTGTTTTTTTTTTCTTACTTTACTATTTCCAAAACGAAAACCATTTAAAACTTTAAAACTAACGTTTTTTATTTTTTTTATTTAAAACTGTCAATGATTAGCTCTTTATAAGACCACCCAGCAAGAATTACTTGCGATAATCATAACATCACGGATAACACTGCAAAAAATTAATTCGATAATTCTATTAATCTTGTATTATCAGCTCAAATTACATACCATACAACAAGTATTAAGTGTTTACCATACATTACGGAAGTTCGCTGAGTCAAGGTGATGTCAATGACCCCTGACCCGCAACGTAACCACTGTTACCTACCATAGATTATCTAGTGGCTTACTTGCTTGTGAGAGTTTTGTACTTATAATACTTTTGCTTTCGTTGATATTTTACTGTTGAGAATGACTACGTCGTCATTGTCTATGGGCTTTATTATTTATGTTCTTAAATCTCTTTAGTCTAGTGATCGCCAGCGCTACTGCTAATGGTCCCGGTTTCGATCTCCAGGTAGGCAAGTGTTTTTTTGGGTTTTTCCACAAGGAATTCCGAGTCTGGATAAGAGCTTCGGGTTTTGGCGAAAGAGTCACCCCTTATTATCTACATGAGAATAAAACTAAACTGAAACAAAAAAAACATTGCACTCCGGGAGTGCTAACAGAAGACAATTTAAAAAAAAACTTCCAAAACCTTTAAAGTAAAAATACTTGCATAGAACATTGATCCGTAACGTAATATAAATAAAGAGCAGAATCGCGTTTACAAAAATGAGGTGTCGGTAACGGTGTTGCGAGTTCAATTGTTTTTTCCCATCTCAAAAATGCCCAACGCGCCTAAAGAAGTTTTCACTTCAAAAATATGTGTTTATTACTACGTAGGTACTCCTCTGCCTAACCCTATGGAAAATGCAAGCGTAATGACGTAATGTCACAGTAATAACGGTTCCACAAAACTTACCTAATCCTTGCACCTTTATTTAAACTCTAGACCAGGGGTTCCCAAACTTTTTCAATTCGCGGCGCACTTGCAGGTTTAAGCCCGTCACAGACGTAGCTATAATATGTATTAGGTACTAAACTTTTTTTTTTGCGTAGTTTTTGGTGACGTACTAGAAAAAAAAAAGATAATAATTGTAATGTAACTCGTTGGTAATCCTTAAACAAATAAATAAATAAATAATTATAGCTCCGTCTGCGGTCGCTCGAAGATTACTATGGAAAATATATCGTAATATGCCTAGCTATGACTTATTTACTATATTTATATTACTAGCTGACCCAGCAAACTTCGTTCCGCCTAACAGTCAATGAATGTGCAATTGCGCATGTTTAGGATTTTAAAATTTCTACCCTACCTACCTACCGAGATATCAAAAAAGCCGATCCACACAAAATGTATGAGAACGTGAATTATCTTCCTATTTTTTTTTTCCTGAGTTTTTCCTTATTTTCTCACCGTTTAAACCTTCCCTGGACTACGACAAACATTTAAAAACCAAAATCAGCTAAATCGGCCCAGCCGTTCTCGAGTTTTAGTGAGACTAACGAACAGCAATTGATTTTTATATATATAGAAGGTAGCTACGTCTGTGACGGGCTTTAGTATTTTGTCTCAGCGCCCTAGCTAGTTGAAGTGGGCACAAAAATTAAAACATCCACGACATGAAGCTAAGTTTTTACATTTATTAACACAAGAATACATTTATTTTCCATCAGGTTAAGCTACGCTTGCTGGGGTTGGTCTGTGGATGGGTGACCATCTTTACATACCAAGACTCCTTCGTGCCTCGAAAAGCACGTTAAGCCGTTGGTCCCGGTTGTCATTCACTGATCTTTGACAGTTGTTACGGGTCGTCAGAAGCCCGAAAGTCACATTAATCTTTGAGCGATTTTTGCTCTTTATTAAAGCTACAGCTGAAAATTTGGCTTCACATAAATAAGATGTTGCAAAGAGAATGAGAATTCTTATAGCTTTTATTTTGTTCCCGCGAATACCTAAGTTTTGTTTTCGGAGAACAGTAAACAGAATCGCCTCCCGGCGCCCCTTTTTTTTCTCTATGGCGCATTGTTTGGGAACCCCTGCTCTAGACTACATTATTAAAGCTGTTACTGTTCGTAATTTCGTACTAATTCTGGTAACACGGCTGACATAAAACTGTCACCTAGCGAGGCGCCAAACACGCAAGATAAGTCACCGTCATTACTGAAGACGTTAAAATAATTAACTGCTTCGGTACTTGTTAGAACGACATAGCACCAACTCGTAAAGTAAATAGTGTGCTTTAGTTATTAGCGCACAAAGTTCATACACTTATTCTGGTACCCGTAATTTATTCATTTTCAGTGTTGATAGGAGATAGGATACTTAGCACATCAAAATCCGAAGCAAGAAGGTTCCTACCTCATCTGCAATCGTTAAGTATTTTTGAGGGTTTAAGAAAAATCCGATCGTTCTTTACAAATGCAGCTCTCACCGAAACATTCCAGTTAAGGCTAGCCACAACGCAGGAAGCCAGCTATCCCAGAAGTCTTCTTCCCCTTTTCTGAGTATCTGACATAGCTTTAACATTCTTTTCAGTCGACTATCGAGAATAAAGAAGACTTTCCGTTTGCTTGTATACCGTTGCGGTGGCATCTACATCGCCACTTCACCACATGCGAATTACGCATCTCACTAACGTTACGCAAAATCCTGCATCGCGCAGGCAGAGTTTACCGCGCGACCAGCATATATACAATGTCCCGACATCAATCGTCGGGCAGTATCCCACCAGACACAACACCCGTCTGGTCGGAGGATCCTCCCTTTTCTATGGCGGATGAGTGAACTTAACACCCTGTTCCTTATACATCTATACCGTTTTTTTCGCGTCAAGCGCTAGAAGGCTGGAAGATGAAGTTGATGATGACGGCAAAACGGGCATTGACTCTATAAAATAATAACTATGTATTTGTCAATTTGACATTATCTTGAAGTCCCGTTATACTAAACAACACGTCTTGTCTGCCCACTACCCATTAATTATAGCAACCTGGAAATTGATACCTGACAATTTGATAAACATCTCTATTATTTTGTTGATTAAGTCCAACCTCTTTTGTTTTTAATTACAGGCATGATCGTTGTGAACTGACAAAAAAGTAACAAGTAGTTATTAAAAGAATTTCTTATTATGAAATTGGTCTAGCCTTCATCAGAGTACCGCTACTTCTTCCTGTCAACGTCCATCGCGTAATCAATCGACGCACTGGTCTTTGACGTCGGGAAACAAGCAAATTAAAATGCTTTTTCCGAACTGGGGTCGGCTTCCAGTCTTACCGGATGCAGCTGAATACCAGTATTTTACATGGAGCGTTTGCCTATCTGAACTCCACAACCCATGGGATAACACGATACCCCTACGATACTTGTTTACGTTGGGAATCAAGTAATGGTAACAAGTATTTGAGAGTTTAACAAGACACCTGGCAAGACGTGGTGATGAAAATGGACTAAGCTTATGCGCGAGAGACTCCAAGGACTAGATACAAAAGTGCTGATCGGTTTGTCGAGATGGGCAGACGACATTGCTGCCATCGCATGTTGAACTTGGAAAAACTGGCACAAGAACATGTAAATTAGCATAATTATGCCCATCAGCAGATGAAGTTAGGCTGTGTTGTGGAGGATGATGGTGACTCTTACGTGTCAGCGTAAAGGAAAACTGGATGAAGAAAGTTTAACACCCAAAGGCGTACTTAGCCGAGCATACAAAAGATGAGGCTACACGTAGAATTCGTTAAGATTGGAACGAATTTTGGGTGTTTTTTTATTCCAACTTGGTTAAGTATAGACATGGTATTCACACGGTTTTTATGTCCAAAAATTTTGATGCCAACAGACAGAATTAAATACATGCCCCGAGGTGACCCTAGGAAACAAAATGTAACATTTGGACATGACGCATCACGTCACCACACGTGTTGCCCGTCATTCAACTTCAACGTTTGTGAAAACCTGACTTAAGCATAAATAATATTAAAATTGTTTATTATTCCGCTTCCCAGTGACTTTTCAAGGCGCTGATGTATTTCATTTCCGTAATCCAATACAAATTGAAGAAAATCCGGAATAGGGACGCCGCCGTCATCGCTGCCACATAACATGTTTTGAATCTGCACTATTTTATTAGTTGCACTTTGACTAGCCTAATCTAGAATGCACCAGTGAAATTACTCAATGAAATTACTGAAGTTAAGCAGTTGGCGTTTCCGCGTGCTGGGTAGATAGTTTATTAACAACTTAACAACTTATTTTTATGTACCTACATTCTAAGCAAATAAAGACCTATTCTATTCTATTATATTCTATGCTGCACAGTATGAACTCTATCTACTCTGTTCAAAAAGTATCTGATGAATGAAAGTGTAGACAAACCCAGTTCTGGTTAAATTTTTACGCAATCATTAAAGGGAATTAGTAACATATTCATCTGAATTTAGAAGGTTTCAAACACATGGTTTCAACTTTATATCCCACCACCTTTCCAAAGATATATTGTTTGAAAAACAATTGATACTAATTATTGTAATTGAAAAGTCATCGACGAAAATTGATGTTTTAAAATTGATCTCAATTTGTAAAATGAAAAAGATCTTTAAAAGGTGATTTAAAATTATAATTTCAGGTTTAAGGGCTTGCATTCTAAAAGTTGGCAACTTTGCAAATAGCTATCAAATGTTTACCTGTTTTTATTAATTTGTTATTATTACTGTAGGGAATTATGAAATATCGCTCTGTAGTGACCTAAAATATTAATAATGAATTGCAATTTTAACACTGAATTTGATGTAACCGTTTTAGGACTAAAAAGGGCATTTAGAAAATTTCCAAATACTTTTTTACATCTAAAACTAAATATTCAGTGTTACAATATATTATTTACAATATCTTAGAGATAAATAATTATAGATTTTCACTATATAGCGATATTTCGTGTTTCCATACAGTTACATTGTGAAATGAATGAAAACAGCGAAATGTATGACAGCTATTTGCAACGTTGCCCGCTTTCAGAATGCACGCTCATAAGTATTCAAATCAAAGCACAAAATTTGTAAGTGGTAATACAAATTGTACCAGGTACGTTTTCTGGTCCATTTGTTTACTTTTTTCATCGGATACTTTTGCGACTATATCAACCGATGCTAGCTATATTTTTCCATAGTTAACCGCCTCTGTGGTCTAGTGGTTAGACCACCTGTCTCAGACCCAGAGGTCCCAGGGTTCGATTACCAGTGGGGGCAAAATTTTCTGCTCGGTTTGGCAGGTGGTAAGGCTTGTTCTAAGACCGCCTGGCTAGCTATCACTATCTTATCTAAGTCTGTCGCCATAACAACAATGTTAACAGCATTGTTGTGTTTCGGCAGTTAGAGGTAAGATACCCAGTTCCTCTGTGGTTGAGGATTCCGGGTGAAGCTCACTTTCAGCTTCGGGCTAATCATCACTTACCATCAAGTGAGATGTAGGCGAAGAGCTACCCCGTTGTGTTTAAAAAAAAATAAAACGAAAAGTCAAATAAAAATATCTAAACACTTGACATTTAATTTTTAGCCTTTTGGAGTGGATTGGAATCTCCAACCTATTAACTTGCGAATCATATTGTCTTTGTGTGAGTTCATTATAAACTTTTGTGGTGAGTGCACATCACAAAGCTTACATTTTCGGTCAAGGTTAGGTTTCTAATTAAAGCAGCAATAATTATAATCTTCATTGTTTTCTTTATCTCTTACCAGCGACTTACATCTATACATAAAAAGTACTTAATAATATATTATACTTATAATGATCTGCAGTATCACGAAGTAAAAGCTCGGATTCAAAATGCAAGTTTTCAATCCATCTTTTTAACTTTGAAGATTTGATTTAAAACAAAGGAGCGTGACTGTCCAAGGTCTGAACTCTGAACATGTATACTTATTACCAAAACAACAGTAGCAAAAACAACGCATACAATATTTGTTTCATTGCACAGAGCCATTAATCAATTGCCACCAGGTTTTTATTTTCCGATCAGCGTTATTATCAATCAATCGTTAAGGTGATGTTTCGTTGGATGTTCATACAAATACCTTAATTTTCCAAAGATTTTTTTAAGTGAAAATTTCTTTAGGCGCGTTGGGCATTTTTGAGATGGGACTAAACCATTAATTTCGGGACCTGTTACCGACACCGTGGAGTAAAAGACATCAACGCGTTAATTACCGCGGTACGTGGAGTAAAACACATCAACGCGTTGATTACCACGGTACGTGGAGTAAAAGACATCAACGCGTTGATTACCGCGGTACGTGGAGTAAAAGAAATCAACGCGTTGATTACCGCGGTACGTGCAGTAAAAGACGTCAACGCGTTGATTACAGCGGTGCCGATTTTTTTTTAAATTTTTACTTTTGTCGGCACTCCCGGAGAGCCACTGTTTTTTTTTTTTGAATGCCGATGAAATTACCATCTGTAATTTGAAACAGATGTTGTGATTCCACAGTTAATAGGAATGCATCTGGAAATTTGTTTTGAATTACTGAAAGAAAAATACGAGCGTATATCCACAGTTCCCAATTCGTCCGAATTCGTGGCAATTTTTGGGGAAAACTTTAATCTACTAGAGGACGTCTTTAAGCTTTTAGATAATTATGGTGGTGGTCATCATCTGCCTAGCATTTTCCCAATTATATTGGGGTCGGCTTGCAGTGTTACCGGATGCAGCAGTTGAATACCATTATTTTGCAAGGAGCGACTGGGTATCTGATTTCCACAACCCAGTTAGATAGGCACTGGGTAAGACTGGTTGTGAAGACTTTCCAGCTTTTGACTACCCGCAACCAATTATAATTTGAAGAAAATATGTAAATTGTGAATTTTCCTTTTTAAAATAAAGTGGAAAAGATTTGACAGACACAATTTTGTATGGAATAAACTCCAAGAACATCTGAATCTTCTAAAGCTGATGAGAACAATTTTTTTCACATGTTAATATTCTTATTGTGATGAATTGAAGAATCGTTGTGATTAATGTTTGATTAATTTGCATTGATTAATGATATTGTTAGTAACATTAAATGATGCCTAGGTCAAATTGTGCGTTATTGTGGTGTCAGTATCAATAAAATTAAATGTAGAACTCATCAAAGTTATGATTATTACATTGATACCACTTTTTGCGGCCTAGAAAAGCGGTCAAGAAATATTTTTTTTTTTCAAAAGCAAATGATAGTCCTAACATTATATATTATTATAAATGCGAAAGTGAGTTTATTTGTTACGCTTTTACGCTAAAACGGCTGATTAGATTTGGATGAAATTTAGCACAGGGATAGACCTTGACCTGGACAAGGACATAGGACTACTTTTTATCCTGAATCGTAGACGAAGTCATGGGCGGTCAATTTTGCCATTTTATAAAGAATTTATTAATGCAATATATCTGAAATAATTCTTTTCATGTATTGTTCGTATTATTTAAGTTCAAAGTCAAAGTTCAAAAAAGGGTAAAAAAAATAACAGTCTATTTTTACAAAACTATTAATAATAAATGTTTATAGGTGTTAATATTAAAGAGTAATATTATTAAAGTATTCAAAGTCAAAGTCAAAGTCAAATAATTTATTTCAATTAGGCACAAAAAGGCACTTTTGAACGTCAAAAACAAAAAATAGAATTGATTCTAGTCGCCCCTTCCAAAGGGTAGTTTTCGTATGGAGAAGAATGGGCAAGAAACTCCACCGTTACTCTTTTAAAATGTTTTACAATATTTTGTATACATTAATTATATAATTATATGTGAAAACGATGCACCTGGAATAAGATTTATATACCACAATAGGTAAAAATAAAAATGAAGCAATGATAGAAAAAATAATTATGTAATGGATACATGGTGTTCACATATTTACAAGCATTGTAAAACCTTTACGATATTCCTAAAAAAATTACAAGTGATACTAATTCGTCAGTGTGTGAGTTCAAGTAATCACATAATGTAAAAAAAAAAAAAAATGTAGTAATATTTAATTACACAATTAAATTAGCAACCAGTTTGATTTTGTCTAGACTCAAAATTGTCCTATGGAGCTAGACCAGCACGTTTCCAAGCATTCTTATCTAGGATATAATCCTCTAATTTGTAATATGCTTGTTTACAAAGAGTACTTTTAATATGCGTTTTAAATTTAAATTTTAAATTATTTATATTCGTCTGAGAAACCACAATAAACGCCTTCTTTTAATAATCTTCTATAAAAGTGGTTTCTTTTTGCATGATATGCTAATCTCTATCAAGGAAGTTAAATTAATCTTGAAATATACTAATGATTGAATGAAGTCAATCATTTTGCCATTATTATCAGTTTTGTGGTTAATGCTTTAAAAAGTAGATGAAGCTATTGGAGTTTTTTATAATCTACTAAAGCTGATCTTCATTGTCTGAGCTGCCAAATCAGGAAATCAAACCTTGGACCTCATGATTGGGAGTCGTACTTTGCCTCTAAGTCTTTCCTTGGTACGTCTCTTACCAGTATCTGCGAGGTAATTGCATAACACACTCGCAATCTTAATGATTATCATTTTATATCATAATAATGAATATCATATCATTGTGTATATTTATGAAAAATATATTTGATAAAATGTAAAGTGTTATTATAAAAATCCTAGCTTTTGTAAGATAAAGCGTAACCCAGTATTCAACATTATAATTTGTTTATTTATTTTTTTATGTTTTTTTATTATTATTTGAATTTATTTTTCGTTTATTCATTTTAATTCTTATTCTATTACATTTTTAAATATTTCTTAAAATAAAAAGGATAAAAAAAACATTTAAAAATATAAAAAAATAGAGTTCCGCCGGTGTCGGGAGCAGGGTCCAAGCTACCGGTGGTTAGGGCTGCAGAGACAGGAACCTCCTCACAATGCGAGCCGTATCGAGGAGTAGGTACTGCCTTCTGAATCAGGCGCTTGATCCAACCGCCTAACGAGAGCCTCGAGAGATGTTGGTCGAGGCTTTCGGCCATCAGGCCATTAGCCGTTACGACAATCGGCACAATGATAGCCGAGCTCACATTCCACATGTCAACAACCTCGTGTGCTAAGTCGAGATATTTTATTTGTTTCTCTTTCTCAGCTTTCACGAGGTTCTCGTCATGTGGAATGGTAACATCGACTATCATTGCGCGGCGCGCTAATCGATCTATCACTACTATATCAGGCTTATTTGCTACAATAGTCCTGTCAGTAATGATAGACCGATCCCAGTACAACGTGACATGGTCATTTTCGAGAACTGGGTCGGGCACATACTTGTAATACGGTACCTCAGAGTCCACAAGTTTATATTTCAAAGCAAGTTGCTGGTGAATAATCCTAGCCACTTGGTTATGTCTGTGCAAGTACTCGCCGTTAGCTAGACGCGAGCAACCAGAGATAATATGTCTGATGGACTCACCCGGACGATGGCATGCCCGACACACGTCAACCGTACCGTCCTTCATAATATGTCTCCGGTAGTTATTCGTCAAGATAACTTCGTCCATAATTGCACAGACGAAACCTTCAGTTTCCCCGAAAAGGTCACCGAAACGTAGCCAGGATACGGACGCTAGGAAATCTACACCGGGCTCATGGAGAGCTCGATAGAAGCGCCCGTGAAGCGCCTTGCTTTGCCATACCTCCTTGCGGTCATCTGTAGTAAGTACTACAGGTTTGCGCCGGTTCTCTTTAGCCATGGAGAGCGGGGTGAGCCCGTTGTCCACTGCGACCACATCACGGTGCATACCCACATCGGCTTTAAGAAAGTAGTCCCTGAGGCTGCACACCTCGCGGTTGTGGAGGGTCTTCGCATTTAAAAAGCCTCGACCCCCGCACTTCCGCGGGATGTACAGTCTCATCACCGATGAACGTGGGTGATGCATCCGGTTTGCGGTCAGGAGTGTACGGACCCTCCTGTCCAGGGCGTCGAGTTCAGTCTGAGTCCATTTGAGTATGCCGAAAGAGTACATCAAAACCGGCATGACCCAACCGTTGAAGGCGCGCACCTTGTTTCCGCCTGAAAGAAGACTATTTAATACCTTTTTCAGGCGACCAAAGAAGCGCTCCTTCAACGATTGCTTCATGTCAGCAACGTTGATGCCTAACGCTTCCGACATACCCAAATACATATAGCTTTCGGTTGAGGAGAGGGATCTAAGGTGTATGGAGTCCGAGAGTTGGGTCCCCTCGGATTCCATAATCTCTCCTCGCTTTACATGCATGACTGCACATTTGTCCACACCAAATTCCATACTGATGGCGCTACTGAATGTTTCAGTTACCTTCAGTAGTTCCATCAGTCGCAATTTGTTGGGGGCAAAGAGTTTCAAGTCATCCATGTATAGGAGGTGAGATATGACCTGACCTCCTCTCCTCAATCTATAGCCCAGACCTGAATCCTCCAGCAGTGTGCTTAGAGGGTTCAGGGCTAAGCAGAACCAAAGTGGACTTAAACTGTCGCCCTGGAATATTCCCCGTTTAAGCCATACAGGCTCGTCATTCTTCTGGATCTGTCGACATCCTGGGTAGCGAAGGACCGTCCTCCATTGCCCCATACACGACATCAGGAAGGTGCGCAGAGTTGCATCTATCTTGTACAGCTCCAGCACCCTCATGAGCCATGTATGTGGCACCGAGTCGTAGGCCTTCTTATAGTCTATCCAGCATGTCGACAGATCCTTGCGGGATCGACGAACCTGTTGGCTTATGGCCATGTCGATGAGGAGAAGCTCCTTAGTACCGCGGGACCCGTTCCTACATCCATTTTGAGAGGCTGACATGATTGAATTATTGTCAATGTGTGTGTTAATTTTCGTTCTCAAAATGGATGTAAGAAGTTTATAGACCGTCGACAAACATGTGATCGGTCTATAATTCTTGGGTTCCGCGGGACTACCTGACTTATAGAGCAGGTGAGTAACGCCTGTTGTTAGGAACTGCGGTAGCGACCCAGTCTCTAGGGATGACTGAAATTGATATGCCAGGCGAGTGTGCGAACTACTCAGCCATTTTAACCAAAAGTTGTGCAGTCCGTCCGGTCCCGGTGATTTCCAATTCGGTAACGGACGGACTGCTCTGGCTACGTCTAATGGTGTGATTAGTATAGCGTCCATTTCTGGTATAGTTTCACACACTCGCTCGACATCCTGCATCCAGCCAGCCTCAATGTGACAAACGGGCACCGACCAGATGCTGCGCCAGAATGTACTCGTGGCAGCATCATCCGGGCGGCATACGTCTGTCATATTTTGTTCAGGTCGCTCCCAAGCTCTATATACCCACCTCTCATCGCTCTGGAACATGCGATTCTGCGTGTATCGGTCAACCCGCCGCTTATACCGCCGAATACGGCTCGCCCATGGACAAACTTTCTGCTTCAGGAAGTCGATGCGCTCTGTGACACGGGACATGTATTCTTGAGGACTGATTCCAGTCCCCGAGAATGCCCGCCTTACAAAGCGCATCACTCGTGGTCGTGTATTTCCCTCCCTGAAGCAGTATAGTTTGCCGATGAGTGCCCTGGCCCCATCGATACGTCGCTCGATTCTGCACTGCCAGGCTGGTACGGCTGGTTTGGGTCGAGTAGCTCCGTCGTAGTTTGGAAACTTGACGTTAGCTAAACGACATGCCGCAACAGCCGCGCAATACAGGATCGAGTGTGTATCAATGAGATCCTCGCTGCTTTCGAAAAAATTCGTAAGCTGCGAGTCCAAGGCACACACCAGCGCCCTATTTTTTTTGTGCATGGGTAGGCGTGGTAATCGGGGTCTAAGTTCGGTCGGAGTGTACCTATACTCGCGGAACGCATCCTCCAGTGCGCTCCTCAATCGGACGTTACACTGGCTACTTACTGTGGCAACCCTATCATCCTCCTCTTCAACATCATGATTGAACCGCGGCGGGATTGCATTAATATTTGACGCTTGTGCCGCGGTTTGTGCCCGAGTTGAGACGATATGGTTGCTCAGTACCTCTGAGCGCAGCCTATCAAGCGCAGCATCTTCCAACCTATGATTGCGTTGGATGACACGCACCTGATCCGACAGTCGTTGGGCCGAGACGTTGACGGTTGGCTCTAGTTCCTGGAACAGAGACAGCATCCTAACACGGTACGCAGTGAGGTTAGTTCCTCCCTCTGTAGACCCGTAATATGCGCGCATGACGTTCTCGTTCATTGACTGAGTCCATCTCATGCGCTGCACACAACCACCGGCAGCGGGGACCCGGCTCGGGGCCGGTTGGCCCCTAAGTCCCAAGCTCCTCGGTGGCCGGCCTCTCCCCTGCCGTCGTACAGGTGTTGGCGACGTCGGCGGGGAGAAATACTCGTCGCTCGAGCTCGACGCAACTACCGCGGCCGGTGTCGACACAGCGCTCACAATGGGGCTGGGTACCGGCGGCGGCGAGGCGGAGCTGAGCGAAGAGTCCGGAGGTGGTGGGCGTGCTGATCGTGTGGCCGATCTCGTCAACATTTAGTTTTCAATCCAATTTTTTTGGTTTTATTGGAGGTGACATCTGTCATGTCACCTCCGTTATGGCATTTTTTGATTATTGTCTATAATTTCTCTGGTCATTTTGATCTTTTTTCTGTTCTATTTCGATTTTTGGGCTTTTACGCTTGTTCGTTTTTACTAAAAACTGCGTCTAAAATAAATATAACTGTGAAAATTGAGAGAACACTTTTTGAGACGTGTTGACGTTTGTGTTGCCAGCCGAATTATTTATTTTATTATTATACTTTTCTATTATTTTTTTGTAATATTGATTGTTTTATAATAATGTTGTAATAATTTATAAATTGTATTAATTAATTGAATTTGTAATCTGTCGCGAATTTCATATGCGTTTATTCCTGAAATAAATTATTTTGAATTTGAATTATTTGAAATTATTTTTAATAATTATTATATTATTTGATGTTTTTACACTTTTTTGGCACGTTGAGCGGTTTGTGTTTAATGTTTCTAGTATGCTAATTGATAGTGTCGTGCTTTCCTATAATTTAGATACATACGTGATCTACATTATGACAGAGACTTTTGGTTGATGCTGTGTATGTGTTTAGTTGGTAAACCTTTATATAAATAAATAAATCATTTTAAAAATTATGCTAGGTATATTTGTTGCCATTTTTACGTTGTCGAGTAGACGACTTTTTCAAACGTATTTTCTTTCTTTTCTTTATTTTGAATAAAATAGCATAAAAGGTCTTAAATATAAGAAGTTCCACATATTTTGCTTACTTACATATTTCATTCAGCATGCAAAAAATACCTTATAATAAAATTATATATGATTTAGGATTTTCCTACAAAACCCTTCGCATTGTGATAGATAGGCAATGGGTAAAAAAATTGGGGTACAGCTCAATTGCTGCCATAAAAATAACTTTTAGAACAAAAAAATATAAGTTTGAATATAGCTTCTATCCGTATCAATGCTATCCACCCAAGTCTCAATACATTCCGCAGACTTACCTTTTTACATAATTTAATCTGAGTATAATAACTAGGTATGATATTATTTTTTTTTACCAACATCATGAACCTTATTACATCTGCAAAGCATCTTCTTTTGTTCAGCACTTCATCACTTTCTTAAAATTAAAATCAAAGGGGCATTGCGTCCGCGCAGCCTTCCCTGTCAATAAAATCACGATATCTCTTTCAAATGCACTAAGGAGGTGTTGAGTGTTAGATAAGTAAAAGAAAATAAAGCACATACCTGAGCCAGGATTATGAAATACATAGTTTAGTTGAATGAAGATACTTTTCAATAATCTAGGCCACATTCATAGACATTTGAGTTAACACACAAGTTAAGTCTTTGAAAGTCGTACCGGGTCGTCAGATACCCAAAAGTCTGACAACCAGTCTCACCAAGGGGTGTAGTAGTACCCAGTAACTGGGTTGTGGAGGGCAGATAAGCAGTCACTCCATGTAAAATACTGGTATTCAGCTGCATCCGGTTAGACTGGAAGCCGACCCCAACATAATATGTTGGGGTCGGCTTACCGAATAGAACATAAGATACTTTAGTTGTAGGTTGTATACAGCTATTCGATCGTTAAAACATTTTTTACAGGACTTCTAATGTTGAAATTGTGACTTTAAGCCGATTTTATTTTACCTGACCAAGATTATTCACAATCTTCTATTATCTCCTAAAAATAGATCAAAAAGGCATAAAAATTTATTTTGTGTTACTAATTAAATAATAACTATTTTGAATTTCAACAAGAATAATCCAGTTGTTAATAAATTAAGATTTTTTTTGTGAAAAATAAAACTTCAAATCAATTTATTGAACAATTTAAGCAATGGTCGTTAATACAATATGCCTTTCTAGCGTCGATATGTAGCTGGTAAAAGGCTAGGCAGATGATGACTCACAGACATTTGAGTTTTGTGGCTATTTATTATAACCAATGGTATATTTAAATAAAATAAAGATTATGCGTTTTTTATAATTTCTAAGGTCACGGTATTATCGTGGACTGCCACTTCCATAAAATGAATGGGAATACGTGCACGGAAATTTAAAAGCGTCTTCATATATTTTCATACATTTTACTTCGCTGTGTTATCGTGATGCCGTGACGTGGACGTGAACGTTCACGATAATATCGTGACGTTACAAATTATAAAAGCGCATATTGGTTGTCAAGCTAAACCAGTTAACATATCTATTAGTGCAGCAGTGGTTCGGAAGTTTAGGTTTGTTAGTTGGATTTAAATAAATAAAAAACCCCACTAGTAAGAACAATAGAGAATACTAACTTCTGAAAAGTGTGTGGTGTAGGGACGAAGGAGATTTTGTTTTTTGTTTTTTTGTTTTCTGTACACTGGTGAACGATTATTAACTATTCTCTTTCATCCCAAGTTGTTTTCAACAAACTTGATCCATTTTTTTTTGTTTATTCATTAGCGTAGTGGATTTACTAAAATCTTAGTTTCGCAATTTATATTTAAATATGGTTTTTTCTCTCTCCTAACCTTGGTCAATAACTTTGTCACTAAACTAATGGAATGCTTATAATTAATTAAAGACATTAGAAACGTCGAAATCTGTATTAACTCCTAATTAATGGCCTAAAATGTAACAGTTGACATCCATTGCTCGCTTATAATTCAAAATGGTGGCAAAATTAGCTACAAAAGAAGCAATGGAAAATTTTTAAAGGTGTAACCGACCGGGCAGAGCTAATGGTGATTTAATGACATTATGTCTACGATTAATGAAAAGAAACACGTTTAAACGTGTTTTACGATCGTTTAGCGAGGTTTATTGATGATGTAATGGTAGATTAAAGTAAGACGTAAGGGAATATAAATCATGACATTTATTTGTTTTTGTAACGAATTTCCGAAGACATCGTCTGGTCGCATGATGTTTATAATTTAGATCCTTTAATAAAGGGTCCTCTTGAGTTAATCGACGGCTGTAGTAAACCACATTTTGTTCGTAAATTAACGCTTTGCCGGTAGTGTGAAGGGTTATGGATAGTTCCAGAATAAACACAAGAGTAGGTGCATATACAATGTGGAGACAACAATACGACAATAAATGTAAACACTGGCAGTACTAATGTATAAGAGTGTTTTGGAACCATTAAATAAATCCTAGCATTGAAATTAAAAAGGGATTTTTTCAAACAAACTAAATAGTAGTGATGTGCCGACATGGGTTTTGCCAATCTTTGACTAGATATAGTGAATTGGTTATATTTGATTGAATTTTCGTATGCAGACTAAGAACGTCATTACATATATTCAGTTTAATTTGTTATTGTAATGTCGTCTCCACCTTGTATCAGAAAGGTGTGGTTCAGACCATCAAACTGAACAACTGTCTCCACGAACCAATATTGTAATCGCGAAAAAATTATCATTACCATACAAAACTTCAATACCTAGGGAATCACCCCAAATGTATGGGATAACTGATTATTCTTTCGCAATTATAATGTTTGTAGCACATCCATAAATATGAGTATGAATACACCTTTCTGATACACGCTGTATATAATAATGTACCTACAGTATTTCTATTTTCTTATGTCCCTCAGAAATCATCGGATTTCCGAATACAAACGAATGCTAATTTCCATGTCAATCAATTATTAGATTTATCATGTATAATAATTTGAATTCAGAACTAAGTACTTTATTGTTGTTTTGTTTTGATTTTCATGTAAACTATATAGAGCTTAAAAACTATTTTAATATCTGTCGTCCCTGCGACTATAGCAGCTTTCCTACTATTTTTAAATAAATTACATTAAGTTAAAAGAATCCGACTCGGCTGGGCAGCGTTCGGAAAGCTACGCAATATCTTTCCGTCCCACATACCACAGTGTCTCAAGACGAAAGTCTTTGACCAGTGCATGTTGCCAGTGATAACCTATGGTACTGAAACGTGGTCGCTCACAATGGGCCTTATCAGAAGACTAAAAGTCATCCAAAGGGCAATGGAGAGGGCTATGCTTGGAGTTTCCCTACGTGATCGAATCAGAAATGAAGAGATCCGCAAACTTAAGTGGCAATGGGCAGGGCACATTGTTCGCAGAACGGATGGCCGATGGGGTCAAAAGTTCTAGAGTGGCGACCACGTACCGGAAGACGTAGCGTTGGAAGGCCTCCCGCAAGATGGACCGATGACCTTGTAAAGGCCGCAGGAATCCGCTGGATGCGGAAAGCACAGAATTGGTCGAAGTGGTGGTGCTTGTCCAGCAGTGGACGTCTTTCGGTTGAAATGATGATGATGATGATGATGAAGTTAAAAAAGTATTAACAACTCTATATACTTCCAAGTCGATTGAGAGCGTCCGGTCTGCACCAAGTGCAAAGGGCAACTGATAGAAATCCGATGACTGACGAAACACGAGGTTTGCCGAAGGACATTAAGAACATATTTGTACTGTACTCTTTTCGATTTTCGTGTGAACTATATAGAGCTGTAAAACTATTTTCCTATCTGTCGTGCCTGTGACTTTAGCAGCTTTCCTACCATTTTTAAAATAAATTACATTAAGTTAAAAGAGTACTAACAACTTTATATTCTTCCAAGTCGATTGAGAGCGTCCGGTCTGCACCTAGTGCAAAGGGCAACTGATAGAAATCCGATGACTGATGAAACGCGAGGTTTGCCGAGGGACATGAAGAACATATTCAAACTGTACTCTTGTGTTTATTCTGGAACTATCTATTCACACTACTGGAAAAGCGTTAATTTACGAACAAAATGTGGTTTACAACAGCCGTCAATTAACAGACTACTTAAGTATATTGCTAGATCCCTATGCAACCCTGCTGTTGCCTAGCAATGAAGTCGCTATTTATACATGATCTGAAATTCTTAGTTTTTAGATCCTGTTTATGGCAGTTATTCTACTGCTGGTGCTGTATAAGAAATCACACGATTTCCTAAGGCCTATAACTTTTTTGTATAAGAAAAATGGTTCCAGTTATTATTATATTGTTTATTCGGACTTTACGTCTGTTTTTCTGTTTACGGCAAAAAATAATATTTGTTAAGGGGCCGCTGCAGGAATTGACGCACATTTTGACGCGTTTTAGAGCATTTTGCATTACTTTTCTCAGTACTGCTGACGATAGATTCACCACATATTCTACGATGTTCTCTTCTTGTAGAGTATAATTCAAATTCAAATTCAAATTGTTTTATTTCGGACACAAAATATCCATATAGTGTTAGTAACATACAAAAAATAACTTATGGCCTAGTGTTAGTAAAAATCAACCTCCGCACAAACTGATGGACAATCGGAGAGCCGAAGCTCTCGGCTATATATAGCGCACCATGATTTTACGATGTATTTTTTACATTTGTGTAGATACTTCACAAATGTCGAAGTCGCAATGACTAAACATTCCATTTTCAAAAATGAGAGCATCTTCCCAAGAGCCACCTAGTATTTGCAACAAAAATGGCTTCTTAATATAATCTTGATGACATTGCATGATGGATAGTAATATTACGTCAAATTAAATAGCTACCTAATTGGATAATCTCTAATCAAACGACACGTCACAAATGTAACAGATGATTATAATTTCTATGAATATTTATTTAAAGACCGCACCGGTTCGATAGGCGAGGTTAATGACCGTGAAATGATTAGTTCAAGCAGATTGTCACTAACACTGGTTTAGCGAAAAAATGTAATGGGTATTTTTGGTATCGTAAATAAAATCTATTTCGGGTTTGCAAATTTTTACGAGAATTTTGATCTAAAGGAGAAAAACTTTGTAAAGTTATAAAATAAGTAAATCACTATTTATTTGCAAATATAGAAACGAGTTTTAACCAGTTTTTTTTTTTACAAATTTACATAAAAAAACCGAAATACAATAAGAACGACAAGAAAAACGAGAGAAAATAGATATGACTAAAAACACTACCTATAAAAAAGAGTGACACAAGATTTTGAAAATAATATGTAAGGAACCTAAACATATACGAGTATATACACATAAAATAATAAAAAAATACCAAAATCAAACCCAGACAACAACAAAATACAGCATCGTACAGAGCTTACGGGCAAAGTTCCCGTATCGACGCGTGCGCACATTGCCGGAAGGTAATTATGCTGTTCGGCCCGTGTTACGCTACAATCGGCTACATTATCGCAAACTACTTTAAGGTGAGCTTATAATGATAATGATAAGGTGTTGTTGTTAATATTGTTCCTATTATGGGCTGAAATTGGATAGCAGTTGCTTTTTGAATTCTCTATTATGTGTTGAAGAGCAGACTCATGTGGTCATGGCGTAGGAAATTATTAGCCATTGGTTTATATATAAGTCGAAAACTATGAAACAAAAAAACAAAACCTGTGTTTTTTTTTAATTCGCCAAGATATACCTTTCTGCGAGTTTCTTTTGTTTTCTGGTATTATTATTTAGATAATATTCTAGTTAATTTTTTATTCTGCTTCTTAAAATATTATGACTCAATTTTTTGTAACTAGCTCTCACATAACATAACATCACGCCTTGTTTCAAATTAGATTTTTTTAGTTACTGATTCTATTCCAGTCACACAAATGTTCGTGAACTTTAGCATACAACTCTAAAGGCCAGCACACATCGGTGGACGGCGGGGCAGTGTATTTTAAAACCAACGTAAATTCGTACGTATCTAATGGTAACATGATATAGATTCCAAAGCTCAGAGATCGACCACGGAGCATCAAAGGGAATTTCTCTCTGCGATATTGAAGAGCGCGCTGGAGGATACCGCGACGGGATGCGAAGGCATACAACGGTATGAGAGTCTGCTAGCATACGATCGCGGGGGAGCAGTGCAAGCGGGGGTGCACTCCACATTTTCCCCGGAATTTTTCCCAAAATCCTCCTCGATGCCGTCCCCCGCCGCGCACCGTCTGCCACAAAAGCCAACGCATACCGCGTTGGCCTTTGTGCTACAATCATTATCCAATCATAAACACGTTGTATGACATAATTATTGTAATTATAATACAATTATATTTGTTTGTTCCGTATTTAAAGACACACTGCATGGTTTTATCCTTAAATAATAGGCTTAGATACTACTTCTAAATTTTTTTTGGTATATTCTTCTCAATCATCATTATCATCATTGATAGCCTTAATATCTAATAAGCGTTGGTATTCGTCGCACCTGCCGTGGCCAAATGTTAAGGAACTGATTTTCAGTTTGAAAACTCTGTGTGTTTGTCTGGGAACTCTCTCATTAGCTGCTTTTGGCTTAAAGCTTACTAGTTTGTCGGTAGATATATTCGTTTTAACAACGTGCCATTTTAATTTGGAACATAGATGTAATGAAAATTCATATAATGGTTGTATATTTTATTAAATAATAAGTACTGTTTATTTTATTTTGTTTTGTTACCCATTTGTATACAATTCATTAAACCTGACTTGGTTTCTGTACATCTTTTTCGGGTGGCCACTGAAAATCAGCGTTATGCTGTAGGTCCCCCATAGCAAGCTATCTTGTCACAGTCCAGCATCATGCTGAGTGGAAGCCATCTTGTCACAGTCATGACGTGCCAGCAGCTGCCAAATATTGTGTGCTCGTGATTATAATGTAAATCTATTTTATTTTATTTATTTTTTACTAATCGAGTTAATTATCTTTTTGTATGCGCGTGTTTCTGTGACAAATAGAGTTATTTTTCTTTCTTTCAAAAGGTAGGCATCTCAAGTGTTAACGAGTACCTATGAGACCAGTTTCTGTGTTCACAATAGAATTTATGGCGTTCCGGAGAGCGTCTGATTGCTTAATGAATTCTTGTAATAAAGTGTTGTTGTAAATTACATTTTAACTCCTGTCATATCCTTATAGTTTTATGGTTTGATAGCAATAAATTTATAGGTACCTATTAGGAGCTACAAAACATATACAATATGTAAAAAAAACTCTGTCCGATCCGTGAGGGTGTTTTTAAGTATCTAGTACTGAGACTATTTATCTTGAAACTATCAGGAAAAAAGCAAAAAATGGCACATATTTTTCAATGGGGAATTTTACCAGGTTATTTACATGGGACGCGAGCGGCCGCTATTTGGAGGGTGTCTACAAGCCATAGTTTATGATTTCTGTTGAAAATTTGCAAATTTTTCGACCAATGCACAGAAGCTTTAGAACTGAGAATTGAGTTTTTTTTTTTGATCTCGACTCGATAAGTTAAGTTCTCTATTATTGTGTTAGGCATTTTCAGTTTTTTTTTTTTCAGATTTTTTTACATCTATATTTTATTTTGAAACCAAGGAGGTGCAAGTGACCCTCCTCCACCCCGCTCCCGGCACCCATGGGTATAATTAGGTATAGATGTATGTATAGTTATACTTTATTAACAAAAGAGGTTTTGAAACTTGCAACTCTGCAAACCCTTTTTAACCGACTTCCAAAAAGGAGGAGGTTATACGTTCGTAGCGTATGTTTGTTAGTTTGTTTTTTTTTAATGTATTTCCATCGATTTCTCCGTCATTTGTGGACCGATTTTGAAAATGTTTTTGAGTTAGCTACAAAATACGTATTTTTTTCCCACTTAGAATGTAGATGATATGATAAGTTCCTGTCACTGGTAGCAGGTAGTGGTATTCGAATGTGTGTGAGGTAGGTACCACAACTAAAAAGTGAAAAATAAAAACTTTTACAAAAAAAAACAACCGACTCCCAAAAAAAACACTACAAAGTGAAAAATAACTTTAATTTCGGGAGTCGGTGGCAAAAAACGAAAATACAAAACCCAAGACACGTTTTTTTTTTTGAAAGTCTGTTGTTTTTTTTTTTTTTTTTTGTAAAATGTTTGCTGCACTTACAGTGTACACAAAAGCATATAATACAAATACCTAATGATTTTATTTTCTGTGTCATCGAAGTCTTATTTGGATTCCAGCCAATCTAGGCCATGCAGACATCTTTTGTGACCTGAGACATGTCAGTCTCCCATAGAAAAAAGGCCTTTGTTAATTATACTTTGACACAGTACCCTTAAAGCATTGAAAGTTTATCTTGTTGTCCTGAGCTATTTTTAAGTTGCAAAGTAAGAAATAAGTTCCTGCAGTCCTTGAGTTAACGCCCGTCACAATTTATTTATGGATAATCTTGTGATATTTAAACCCAAATATTTATGGTATCGAGTTTGTTGTCGAGGCAAGAGATAACTGGTCATAACAAAATGTAAGTACCTAGACATAAAAAATAAGGACTAGTGGAACTTAAAAAAAAGAGCTTTAAAACCCGGCAAAACATGGCTGCGTTTAGCAGAAGGATACATGTAATGATGATTTGAAATCTATTTAATTTATAAGTTTTTGGATTAGGTGTGATCGTGTTTAAAATTAACGACAGTTTTGTAATATAAACTCCACTTTTAAGCTTCCGTCAATTTAAATCACAATCGGTGCAGCGCAAATATTTTATCGATAAACAAAACGAGTCAAACCACTAAATTCATTTCATTTCTAGCCTATTCACAAATCTAGATATTGTCTTCGATTTCTGGGAACCTAGTACCACAGTCAATGATTGATGAAGTCATTAGAAATGTCTGAAAGAAATATACATGTATATATAGTACGTTTCGTCATGCTGTATTGTCTTACGAGTTTTTTTGACACATCGTATAACAGTGAATTGACACGACAAACTAGTAGAACAAGAATTCAACGAATAGGATATCGATATTTTGTTTAAATTATAAATTATCCGCGTCGTATTTTAAATATCGATTCTTATATAAGACTGTTGAGCGATTCGATTTCAAATTGGCAATAAAAAATACATTGACAAATGAACATCATTCTCAATTATTTATCATTGATACGATCAGTAAATTGTTTGGTCTACAGTTTAAACCTCGAATTTAGTAAAACGACTTCCGTTTTTCCAAACACATAGAATCAGATTTATCAGAAATCCATACCAATTAAGATTCTTGGGTGCTATATATACCCAATCAAAAGCCTTTTAAAGAATCCTAACAATTGAAAACAGAATTAAAAAATCAAAACAATACTGTCCCTGAACCACTACCCAATAAAAATGGAATCAGAGGTCAGTTTCAAAGCCAAAACTATCAAAATCCCTATTAATACTATAAAGTGATTTAAAAAACACTGCAAATGGCCCCATATATTATTGTTTATGACCTGTAAGAAATTAAAACAATCAGCTAGGCGCATAAACCACATATTCGTTGCTACTTGAACTTGGAACCTAGCGCATCTTCACAACTTTATACTTACCGTCCTCAAAATTTCTTATTAATGCAGTTTCAACTCTATGACGTTGACAGAAGAGTTACAAGAATCTAAGTAAGTGTTAGGGAGTGGCAAAGTTATCTTGGCAGAATCGTATAAGCACGTTTTTTAAAAGAGTTTTCAAACGCTATAAAAAGCAAAAGTTGCTTCATTGTGCCACCAGTTTAAGTGGGTTCTGCTGCGCACACACATCCCTCAGAGGGATATAGGAAGATGATTTTGGTAATACTTTCTTTTGTGTCATTGTGGTGTGAATAAGTGTCTTATTGTCTAGTTGCGCGAGAGTAATTAGAATTTGGATTTCGAATGGCAAAATTTTTGGCGGCAGTTATCGGTGGTGATTTTTTGACAGCCCTGTTGTGTCATCTGTAAAATTTTATTTATTTTCGAATCAACAAATCAACGTTTTTCCATAATCGTTTTTTTTAATCTGTATTTTCTAGCATACTTTCATCCATAATTCAAAATGAGCTGAAAAAGTAACACTTGAGTAGACTAAAAATAAATGTTAAGATTTTAAGGACTAAAAATTATCTACAGACTAAAGTATATAAAATATGAATAATATACAACATAAAATTAACCGAACTTACTCTAGGTAATTCTTAAATGACACTTACACTAATAACCGTTACGTTTAAATCGTTTTTAAACCATTTACATTGATATCGTTTTGTAACTGTTTGCTTTACTTTTTACTAGTTTTTTGGGCAAAAAAGCATTGTTTTTGGATTCCAAGTTTCTTCTAGACGTGACATGCTTTTTAGTAGGTAGTGTAATTTTATATACCTACAAAATTATGCAGTGCAAATGCATCAATTACTGGAACGTGTCTAGAAATTATCTGTTTTTAAAATACTCTTTGTTTTAGACAATGTTTTAATTAAATCAACTAATTATTGTGTTTAATTCCTTACAGTGACATTAATTTCCATACTTACATTGAAATATTGACATTCAAATATGTTTTTATAATTTGCATTTATCAATAAACCAGACAGTTTTTTTAATTAAGTGCCAAAATCAGGAAAATATTGTGTTGAATTCTTTATGGTAACATTAATTTGCATACTTACATTCAAATAATTTTTATATTTGCATTAAATATCAATTAAAAATGTTTTGGAAAATGCTTTGTCCCAAATAACACGTTCAGAGATTTCAAGTATAATATGAATATAAAAAATACCAGTATTACTTACTACAGTGCCATTGTCGTTCATAAATAATAATAAAAAATAAAAAAATCCAACGCTTGAACAAGTTTTATCCGCAAAGTTATTTCTGAGGTTTGCGTGTTCAATTATAACAGACTGCAGCAAATGTACATTACCTGCTATAAAGAAAGCAGTGAAAATTTGTATGAATTCGATTTGTAGAATTTGCAAAATGGCGAAGCGAATTCAGTAACAAATTCGAATTTAGAAAGAAATAATTTCGGTTCAAAGACCTCCGTGGGTACCTAGCATTTTCAAAAATACAATTACATATCCTCACGCCTTTTTCCTATGGGGGTTGACAGAAACTACAGAACGCGACCTGCTTACGATCCTTATAAACTTGCTCCAATTTTTTTTTAAATAATTTGACATTTATTCTCAAAATGTTTTGACGATTTGCAATAAAATATTAGAAGCTCACTATCACATTACATTACTCCAAATGTTAGAGACACCACCTAATTAAATTATAATCTAGTATTTATGTTTTTTTTTTTAATTTCGTTTGATGTCGTTCACAAGATTAGTTACCGAAATAATCCATTATTTTCTCATTTGATATATTGTGCGGTTAAAACATGACTAGACACGTTAATTAAGAATACAAAGCTCGATACCGCCTTCGTTAAATTGACAAATATCTAAGTTGAAAAAAAGTGGCAAAACAGGACTGTGTTTTTTACCTCATTTAAATTTTATTACAAGGCGATAACATGTGAACTTTTGACCTCTCGGCTTAAAGCTAAATTTTTCTTGTTGTGCGCATCCTGTCCTTAAAATAGTTGATCTCCGAAAACTGGCCACCTCGAGGTTGACTTGAAATATTTTTATTAAGTGTAGATTTATGCAAAAACCTGCAGAAATGTTGGATTTATTTCTTGTAGTCTGATGCTATCAAATAAACTCAAATGCGGCGGGAACTGACTCATGTTATCATTTACTGGAAAACATACTAATCCTTCAACAGAATCTTGAAACTTGTTTGAACTTTGTGGTCATCTAATTTCAAAAACATATCCTTTACAGGTAATATTAACCGCTTTAGCGGCGGTGTGTGGAGCAGCAAAGCTCGACCAGAGCTACCTGACACCAATATCAGCCAGAACTGCTGGAGATAGTGCTGGTGCCTTACTAGCTCCATTAGATGGAGCTAACCAAGGTTTGCCCACTGGCAGCTTCACTAATGACGTCCAGGGAGTGGTTGTGGACGCAGTTAACCCCGGAACTAGGACATCTGGCCTTGAGCCAACTGGTCTAGGAGGACCAAGAACCTCATACGGTTCAACAGACTCCAAAGTTGGAGACGCCGCTTTTAGTGGTTCTAGTGGACTTGGGCCTAATACTAGGATAGCACCTGGCTTCGGATCCTTCGTAGAATCAGACGATCCTCAGGCTAATAAAGCTAGCGGGAATAATCTGAAGTTCACCAGTGATGTAGGATTAGAGAACTACAGTTACAAATTTGAGACTGATAATGGAATATCTGTTGGTGAAAACGGTGAAGCTGCGGATGGCGTGAAAGCTCAAGGTGGATATTCCTACAAGGGAAATGATGGGAAGACATACAGTGTATCGTATACTGCTGATGAAGGAGGATACAAGCCGCAAGGACAGCACCTGCCGACACCGCCACCTATTCCAAATGAGATATTGATATCTTTGGAGAAGAATGCAAAGGAAGAAGCTGCGGGCCATGTCGATGATGGTGAGTGTTGATTTAGTATTATTATTAAGCTTAATATTAGTGCATTCCATACAAAATTATTGGTGAGGGTCGGTTAATATAACGGCAATCTTACATAATTTTTATTTCGAACGCGGATGGCAACGCAAATAATTATTTAGTAGCTTAAATATAAAAAAAAATATCACCGGATTGATTTTGTATCTATCAAAGGTCAAAACATACAATTTGTTGATTGGATTGATTAATTTTATTTTTAGTCTCAAAGGTGTGAACCAATCTATTTTATTGTTTACCTACGTCCGCTTAAAGAATCTGCCGAAAACAAGAAAAGCTTTTTTCATGTTTCATATTTCGCCTAAGCTTGGATGTTACTACTTATTTAGATTACCTTATCATTCTTAAATTTAAATTCAAAACATTTATTTATATAAACCAATTACAGGCACTTTTGAATCAGTAATTTAAGGGTCAGTAGTTCCAGAGATACGGGGAGTAAAATGGTAAATTTTCATGTATTTCTTAAATATCTAAAAAACTATTTATTTAAAATGATAAAAAAAAAAAATATTTGAGATCCTCACAATAAGCCCTTTCATTTGATTTATGACAAGGTACAGTTTGCAAAACTTTATTTTTTTTCAATTTGCCCCCGAAAAGTGACCCGCATATTCAAAATTTCGTTACACGTTCCTGTTTGGGTCACAGAAATTGATATGTGTACCAAATTTCAACTTAATCGATCCATTAGATTCGGAGCAAATTGGCTTTGACAGACGGCAGACAGACAGAAAATATAGACACACGAGTGATCCTGTCGATCGTTTTTTTTCCTTTTGAGGTACGGAACCCTAAAAAAAATTAAAACCTGCCTAGCCTTTTCCCAACTATGTTGGGGTCAGCTTCCAGTCTAACCGGATGCAGCTGAATACCAGTATTTTACATGGAGCCTATCGGACCTCCACAACCCAGTAAACTAGGTAATACGATACCCCTGGGTAAGACTGGTTGTCAGACTTTCGGGCTTCTGACGACCCGTAACGACTGTCAAAAATCCACGAATGACAGCTGGAACCAACGGCTTAACATGCTTTCCGAGGCACGGAGGAGTGTCGGTATGTAAAGATGGTCACCCATCCACGGACCAACCTCGGCAAGTGTAGCTTAACCTGTCGGATCGACTCATGCGGCTGTTATTACTTAGCCACAAGCTCCTCTCTCTCCTCTCCTTAAAACAAATTAAATTAAAATAAGCCGTGGCAGCTAAGAGATGACCAGTCCCTACTGACGGCGCCCGTTCACGAACTTGACGCTTTTATCATTATCTTCTTGCACTTGTCCCATGCTGTTTAGTGTCGGTGCAACACGTTTTCTTTTCCATTATCAACCATCACGCTATCATTCACTCCCTTTTCTTTCGTGTCACAATCAATTCCTCACACAATCCATCCATCTTTTCTTTAGCCTTCTTCTTCCTCTCCATTCATCAAAATTTATATTCATTGCCCTTTTATCACATGCATTTCCTCCTCAACACATGCCCTTATCAAGCCAAACTATTTCTTTTCAACTTTTATGTCACTAGTGCCACTTTCAAACTTCCCCGCGTTCGATCCCAAAGCCTCTAACTTTAATTTTACAAAAATGTAACGAACATAATTGATAACAATACTAACAATTACAGTAAACTAAAATGTGTGATAATCTAAAATAATAATTCTCAATATTTACATATTTGAAAAAGTCGTGACTTGCCAATAAAAGTCCGGTTTAGACTTTTACATCTTAAGCTTTACGATATCTTGCACAACAGTTAGATTTTGTATTGTACTTGCGTTATTATTGAAAAATAAAAAAATATTTACTGGGCGATGGCCCAGTGGTTAAGGCCTCGCCTCTTATGTACTAGGTTGTGGGTTCAAATCCTGGCAAGTACCAATTTGACTTTTTCAATTTGTATGTATTTTCTGAGTTTATCTTGGAAATTATTTACAACGGTGAAGGAAAACCATCGTGAGGAAACCTGGACTAGAAGTTTGAAATCGCCAATCCGTCTTAAGACAAAAATAGTTATTCTCTGAAAACATGAAAATTCGTTGTCTTTAGGTCAGTGAAACTGTACAATAAAACAATTTATTGTAACTTACAACTGCATATAATAAAACTTCCTATACGGAAGTCTAAGCGGAAGAATACTAAAATAGATTTCATCATACTCTGGCATTTTATGTCAATTTGCTTCACAAAATACAGACTGGTGCATAATTTTTACCTCACCGCATCGTTTAGTATTAATCAAAATAGAGGTTTACGGTTATTGCAATTTATATAGCTGTTTTCCTGATGCATATTGAGTGTCAGTATTAACATTGCTATTGATAAATTGTAATAAAAGATCATACGTACATATTTCTAATGACGTTTTTTTTTATTCTAGTTTATTTTGCTCTAATATTGGTTACAGTTACTGTCCAGTATACACAGACCATGAAAACGCAATAACGCGTGTCAAAATATGTCCTCAAAAAGTTCACTTCAAATATGAAAGAGACTATCAATCAAACTGTCAATGCAGATGCTCACCAAAAAACATTTCATTCACAAATTCGGTAACATCTCATTCACACCTTATAGTCTTTTGTATGCCTTGACAAATGTACCTTTGACTCAGGTATCAGTCATTGACAAATTGCTTACAACTTTCATTTTTATTTACAGGCTCATACAACGCACAGAAATACAATGATGAAGGTGATTACTCGAGCAATGGCGCGGGCAATAACAATGGCAGACCGACAATAGGCGGCGGAGTTGCAACGTCTGGTGGATCGCTCGTGAGTCAAAGCAGCCAGAGACCTACTTCAGGAGTTCTCGTTGGGACTTACAACCCAAGCGCAGTTGCAAGCCATTCTTCACAAGGACACAGTGTTCAAGGATTTAGTCAAAATTCCGGTATCAATCAATCCGGAGGTAGCTCTTCCATTGGAGGACAATTTGGACAGGCTGGTTCAAAGGATAGCAATTCTTTAAGTCATGGTAGTAGTTCTCAATCAGGTTTTTCTTCGCATTCGACCGAGAATAGATTCGGCGTTCAATCTACTAAGTCTGAGGGTGATCACGCTCATGCTCAGGCTTCAGTAGGTGGCTCTCCAGTCAGATCACCAAGCTTCCATAACGGTGCTTCTGCATACAGTTCAGCGATTACCACAGGATCTGGAAGTGCCAGCGCTTTCGCTTCTAGTGGTCCCTTAAGTTCTGGATTTAAGAATGATAACTTACCGACATTGAACTCATTGGGATCAGCTGGCCAGCATGGTTCAAACTATGGATCAGACTCATCAGCTGGTGCATCGCTCCCTGCTCTATCTACAGCTACAGCATCAGCTTCTGTCTCAGGAAGTCAGACTCCTGGCTCCCACGCACACAATAACTCACCAAACCTGCCATCAAGTGCCTCTGCATCCGCTTCCGTATCTGAAAACCAACATGGTTATGAGCATTCAAATCAGGAAGTCCCAAGCAGATTTGGAGAAGGTCAGCAAACTGGAAATTCCGCTACAAATGGCGAGCACCTTTCACTTGTAAATAAAATTGAATCAACAGGCAAACCACACAATTTCGATTCTTCATCAGCTGCATCTACTGCTAATGTTCAACCTTTGAGTCAGCACAGTTCACAGTCTCAGTTTGTCTCATCAACTCACACCGGAGCCGTCGATGCAGCGTATGCGTCTAGTACTCAAAAGCCTTTTATTAGTCAACAGCAGGGCATTGACGACTCATACATTTACAAACAACCATCCAAGCCTTTTATTATCCCATCTGCAAGCCCTAGTAGCCAGTACGCTAATAACCAACAGCCAAACTTCCCAGTTAGTTCTATATCTCAACAGGGATCGAAATACCCCAATACTCCCACTACAACAGCTACTGGACAGTATCAAGGCACCAGCTCCCCATCTTACAACGGTATTACTCAGGCTACCATTTCTCCTTTTTCATCTTCGTCATCGTCTACTCAATTTGCTTCCCAATCTAGTGAATTTGGTTCGGAACTATCAGCACAGTTTGGCCCATCAGGTCAGCAAACTTCATCTCAATTTGAATCTACTGAAACTCATTCTGGTCATAAACCAATTGTTCAGGGTCAGACACAGTTTAGCCAATCTGGTCAGCAAACTTCTACTCAATTTGGATCTACTGAAACTCATTCTGGTCATAAACCAACTGTCCAGAGTCAGACACAGTTTGGCCAGTCTGGTCAGCAAACTTCATCTCAATTTGAATCTACTGAAACTCATTCTGGTCATAAACCAATTGTCCAGAGTCAGACACAGGTTGGCCAGTCATCAACCAGTCAGGTCTCTGATAGCTCTCAGTCACCAACCCAACAATACCAGGGCACAATTTACCAGTACAATAAGCCGGCTACGACTCTGCCTGCACAAGGAATCAAAAATCCTTCTACCAGCTTTGCTCAAGAGACATTTTCGCAAACAAATTTGCAAGCTAAGCCAGGTCAGCCTGAGACCGATTCCAGGTTTGGAATTCAGCAAGGTTCATCTCAATTTGGCAGTCAGTCTACTTTGCAGCAGACGCAAACAGGTTCTACTGCGCAGCTGTCTCAATTTGGTCAAAAACCTATCGTTAGCTCTCAAGTAACTGGTTCAAATGAAAAGTTTGGTAGTTCTGGATCACAATTTGGCCAACAACCACTAACCACCCAAGGTTCCATTGTTTCTTCGAATACAAATACTCAAAGTCAAGCTTCATTCGGGCAGAAACCGATCGGTAGCTCACACACGACAACACAATTTGGGTCTACTGGTTCACAATTTGGTTCAAAACCACAAACAACTCAAGGTTCCAGTGTCACGTACTCTCAAAGCCAAACATCTCAATTTGAAAAGAAACCTATTAGCACAACACTAACTGGTGTAACATCACAACAGACTCAATTCGGTTCAACTGGTTCCCAGTTTGGTCCAAATTCTCAATCTATTGCTGGTTCAGTTTCGACAACTGCTAAACCATCATACGGCCAGAAACCTTTTGGTTCCTCGTTTCAACAGACACAGTTTGGTTCAAAGCCACAAACAACTCAAGATTCCAGTTTTGCTAATACTCAAAGCCAAACTTCCCAGTTTGAAAAGAAACCTGTTAGCACGACTCAAACTGGCGTAACATCACAACAGACTCAATTTGGATCATCTGGTTCCCAGTTTAGTCAAAATTCGCAGTCCTCTTTTAGTTCTGGTTCAGTTTCGACTACCACTAAGCCATCATTCAGCCAAAAGCCGTTCGGTTCCTCAAACCAACAAACGCAATATGGTTCAACTGGATCTAAATTTGGCCAGAATACTCAGTCTTCTTTGGGCGCTAATTCAGTTTCAACTACTGCTAAACCATCATTCGGTAACTCATATCAACAAACGCAGTTTGGTTCAAAGCCACAAACAACTCAAGGTTCTAGTTTCACTTACTCTCAAAGCCAAACTTCGCAGTACGGTAAGAAACCCGTTATAAGCACAACTCAAACTGGCACACAACAGACTCAATTTGGATCAACTGGTACAAAGTTTGGGTCAACTGGTACACAGTTTGGATCAATTGGTACGCAGTTTGGATCAACTGGTTCCCAGTTTGGATCATCTGGTTCCCAGTTCAGTCAAAATTCTCAGTCCAGTTTTGGTTCTGGTTCAGTTTCGACTACTACTAAGCCATCATTCAGCCAAAAGCCGTTTGGTTCCTTTAACCAACAAACGCAGTATGGTTTAACTGGATCAAAATTTGGCCAGAATACTCAGTCTTCTTTGGGCGCTAATTCAGTTTCAACTACAGCTAAACCATCATTCGGTAACTCATATCAACAAACGCAGTTTGGTTCAAAGCCACAAACAACTCAAGGTTCTAGTTTCACTTACTCTCAAAGCCAAACTTCGCAGTACGGAAAGAAACCCGTTATTAGCACAACTCAAACTGGCACACAACAGACTCAATTTGGATCAACTGGTACCCAGTTTGGATCAACTGGTGCCCAGTTTGGATCATCTGGTTCCCAGTTCAGTCAAAATTCTCAGTCCAGTTTTGGTTCTGGTTCAGTTTCGACTACTACTAAGCCATCATTCAGCCAAAAGCCGTTTGGTTCCTTTAACCAACAAACGCAGTATGGTTTAACTGGATCAAAATTTGGCCAGAATACTCAGTCTTCTTTGGGCGCTAATTCAGGTTCAACTACAGCTAAACCATCATTCGGTAACTCATATCAACAAACGCAGTTTGGTTCAAAGCCACAAACAACTCAAGGTTCTAGTTTCACTTACTCTCAAAGCCAAACTTCGCAGTACGGAAAGAAACCCGTTATTAGCACAACTCAAACTGGCACACAACAGACTCAATTTGGATCAACTGGTACCCAGTTTGGATCAACTGGTGCCCAGTTTGGATCATCTGGTTCCCAGTTCAGTCAAAATTCTCAGTCCAGTTTTGGTTCTGGTTCAGTTTCGACTACTACTAAGCCATCATTCGGACAAAAGCCATTCGGTTCCTCTAACCAACAAACGCAGTATGGTTTAACTGGATCTAAATTTGGCCAAAATGCTCAGTCTTCTTTGGGCGCCAATTCAGTTTCAACTACAACTAAACCATCATTCGGTACCTCATATCAACAAACGCAGTTTGGTTCAAAGCCACAAACAACTCAAGGTTCTAGTTTCACTTACTCTCAAAGCCAAACTTCGCAGTACGGAAAGAAACCCGTTATTAGCACAACTCAGACGGGCACACAACAGACTCAATTTGGATCAACTGGTACACAGTTTGGTTCAGCTGGTACCCAGTTTGGTTCAACTGGTACCCAGTTTGGATCAACTGGTACCCAGTTTGGATCATCTGGCTCCCAGTTTAGTCAAAATTCTCAGTCCACTTTTGGTTCTGGTTCAATTTCAACTACCACTAAGCCATCATTCAGCCAAAAACCGTTCGGTTCTTCTAACCAACAAACGCAGTATGGTTCAACTGGATCTAAATTGGGCCAGAATACTCAGTCTTCTTTGGGCGCTAATTCAGTTTCAACTACAGCTAAACCATCATTCGGTAACTCATATCAACAAACGCAGTTTGGTTCAAAGCCACAAACAACTCAAGGTTCTAGTTTCACTTACTCTCAAAGCCAAACTTCGCAGTACGGAAAGAAACCCGTTATTAGCACAACTCAAACTGGCACACAACAGACTCAATTTGGATCAACCGGTACCCGGTTTGGTTCAACTGGTACTCAGTTTGGTCAGAATTCCCAGTCTAATCAAGGTTCTGGTTTGGCTTTAACGACCTCTAAACCATCTGTCGGCCAAAAACCTTTCGGATCTTCGTATCAACAGACACAATTTGGATCAACTGTCTCTGGCTCCCAATTGGGTCAGAACTCCCAGTCAACCCAAGGTGTGGGATCTACATCCTCTACCTCTCAAACATCATTTGGCATAAAACCTGTTTACCAGCAGGCACAGTTTGGAGCTACTGGATCTCAGTACTCTCAGGGCCAAACATCTCAGTTTGGAAAGAAACCTGTTAGCACAACTCAAACTGTTGTAACAGCACAACAGACGCAATTAGGTTCATCTGGTTCCCAGATCGGTCAAAATTCTCAATTTGGTTCATCTGGTTACCAGTTTGGTCAGAATTCACAATCTTCTGTAGGTGCTGGTTCAGTTTCGACTACCACTAAACCGTCATTAAGCCAAAAATCTTCCGGTTCAACATATCAAAATACACAGTTTGGTTCAAAGCCACAAACAACTCAAGGATCTAGTTTTACCTATTCTCAAGCCACAAGCCAAACATCTCAAATTGGAAAAAAACCTGTTAGCACAACTCAAACTGGTGTGACATCACAACAAACTCAGTTTGGATCAACTGGTTCACAGTACGGTCAGAGTTCCCAGCCAACCCAAGGTTCTGGTTTGACTTTATCAAATTCTAAACCATTATCAGGCCAAAAACCTTTTGGTTCCTCGTATCAACAGACACAGTTTGGATCAAGTGGTTCCCAGTTCGGTCAGAATTATCAGTCATCCCAAGGTTCTGGTTTGGTTTCAACTACCTCTAAACCAGCATTTGGTCAAACATCTTTCGGGTCCTCTTCTCAACAGACACAATTTGGTTCTCAATTCGGTCAAAAACCACAATCAACTCAAGGTTCTAGTTTTACTTCGAACTCTTACTCTCAAACCCAAACATCCCAGTTTGGTAAGAAGCCTGAAACTTCACAAACTGGTTCAGCATTCCCACAGACTCAATTTGGATCAACTGGCTCCCAGTTTGGTCAAAAACCGCTAACGACTACAGTTACTGGTGTGACTTCGAATACCGGTCAAGCTTCGTTTGGTCAAAAGCCTTCTAGCACGGCACAAGGTGGTTCTTACTACCAACAGTCACAATTTGATCAAAAACCACAGCCAGCAACACTAGGTTCTTCTTATGCATCAAACACAGGGTCAAAAGGACAAGTCGCGCAAACTTCGCAGTTTGGGGTAATTGGTTCATCCCAGAATATAGGATCTAGCTCACAGAATACGCAATACGGTTCTGCATCTGGTTCCGGCAACAAACTTTCTGGTTCATCATTAACTTCAGGGTCTAACTTCCAGCAAACTCAGTTTGCCGGCTCTTCTGGATCCCAGTATGGGCAGACAACCCAGACTACCCAAGGAATCATTTCTCAAGCCCAACCGGTACAGACTACCCAATATGGTATTAAACCTTTTGGCAGCTCCCAAAACACGCAAGTATCTACACAATTTGGTTCAACTCCATCTCGATTTGGCGAGTCATCTCAAACGATTGTTCCAACTATAACCACAATTTCGCAAACTGCACAACCATCACAGTTTGGTCAAAAGCCTTTCCAAACCCAATTTGGTTCTACGGCTGCACAATTTGGACAAAAGCCACAGGCACAAGCAAACGCATTTGTTTCCAGCTCGGGCTCTAATGTAGTACCATTTGGCAGTACGCAAACGGTTTCTAAATATCAGCAAAATTCTCAATTCGGTTCTCAAAACCAGGGTGTTGTTACAGCTACGCAAAAACCATTAGGAAGTTCCCTTTCACAGACTAACTACCAACAGTTCCAATACACACAAACTGCTGACAACTCTGGAAGTCAGCCACAATTTGGTCAAGCTTCACAATCCAATGTAGGTACTGGACAGACCACATTTGGTGCTCAGTCACAAAAACCTTTTGGCTCTCAATCAACTCAAACTACTTACCAACAGACGCAGTTCACTCAGGGTCAAAAGCCTTTCAGTAGTTCCCAAGGTTCTGGTTTCCAGATTGGTCAATCAACTGGAGACCAACCGATCAACGGCCAACCCCTCAAGCCTTTCGGGATTTCATCAACTCAGGGTACTTTCCAACAGTCCCAATCTACTGTGAGTTCATCTCAGTTTGGTGCGCAACCAGCTAAACCAACCGAATTCAGCGGTCCGGTTATTCAGACATCTTATAATCAGTTCAGTGGGCAGCCCTTCAAACCTGCAAGTACTGCATCCACGCACGGTTCTAATGTCCAGAGCCAGTCTTCAGCGGTCTCTACTTCTCAGTTCGGTCTCCAACCGACTCAGCCAGCTGAAATAACACATTTCAGTGGACAGCCGTTCGGGTCGTCCTCAACGCATGGATCTAGCTTTGGAAGCCAAACTGTGGTAGGTTCTACACCTGAATATAGTGTCCACCCTTCGCATGGCGTTGTCGTAAACTCTCAGAAACCTAGTCATTTTAGCGTTGAGCCCTACAACCCGAGTGTTATCAGCAGTGCCCAAGCCTTTAGCGTCCCTTCAAGACTAGGTTCTAATGAGGGTCTTGTCGTATCTACTGTTCAGAACCCAATTGTGCCTGTTCCTGGCTACGAAATAGTTACTTCCAATCATGGAGCTGCTCATGGATTCGTAGGACTAGGAGAACAATTCGGAGGTCCCAGGGATCCTCCGAGATTCGATGACAAAACTGGATATCATTATTGAACAGTGCCATATAGACTGCAAATTATGTAAAATGTGAAGACATGTAGGTATGTGAAAATGTGAATGAACTGCTAGAAACTGACAAAACAATTTTGATAATAATTGAATGACGGCTATCTTCTTTTTTCCTGTGGTTAGTGACTAACCTGGTGTAAAAAATGGCTAGGTATAAAATGCTGTCATACAGAGATTTTTACAAGGTTTGCAAAAAATTTTGACAGTTTTTAGCAGTTTATAGTTTAGTTTTTAAACAAGTAGTATTTTTCGTAAAATGTAGTGATACATCGTAATAAAATGAATTAGGAATTCTGCATTTTAAATGTGAAAGACATGTTTAATAAGTTATTAAATTGTAAATAATAAAAATATTTGTGTCGTTTTATTTTTATAAAAACCTCATCATCTTACACAATAAGATCTATTTACAATCACACAATTTCACAGTTACAGCAGGACCAAAGAGACGGGCGACAGTAATTCAACCCTATTAGAATAAAAGACATTGAATAAACCATATAGGTAGAGATTTCAATTAAGTTATATTGAAGGGGTGCTACATCTTGTTCGGGTCGGCATGATTCGGCACAGCCGGGCGGCATAATTGAATAAATTTTTGCCACGCGGCTGTTCCGAAACCTTGCGGAATCAAGCTGACCGAACATCGAACAAGAGCCTGTAGCATGCCCTAGCGATAATAATTTCATAATGCGTACAAACAAGGTAGTGACGATTGTCGCTTGCAGTCCTGCAGCCATCATCAGACTTCCTACCATAAAACACATAATTTGGAGATCGAAGTATGCTGCTATCACTTTCAGTTATTAAAAAAATTAAAAAATTAGTTTATTCTTATCTATAGAGAATGAAAGAAAAATAATAATTTCAAAATATGGTGAAGGTACCAAACTCGTTACCAAATTCTGGACTGACTATATATAGACTGCCATCAATATGCTAAGAAGATTTCAAAATAAATTAGATTAGATATCTAAATTAATTTTAGGCAAACAACTAGCCAGTCCGGTTTTATTCATAAATCCCGGATCCATAAATTATGTACATTATTGTTATTAATTTAAATGTGTTTGACGTGAACTTTATATATTAGACCAGATTAACAAGAAGTGGATATACACCTAAGTGAAATATGATACGATGACACCTGGATTAATTTGTTTCATTTATCTCAAATTCTTAATGTATCTATTTTATAACCAAAAGTCAAAAATAACCAAGTGGTTCTGGTCTCGAATTTCCGGTGAACTATGTAACTGAGGTTATCCATTTTTCATTAGCTGTCTCATCATCTCCCTAGCCTTTTCCCAACTATGTTAGGGTCGGCTTCCAGTCTAACCGGATGCAGCTGAATACCAGTATTTTACATGGAGCGACTGCATATCTGACCTCCACAACCCAGTTAGGTACTGGGTAACACGATACCCCCCTTGGTAAGACTGGTTGTCAGACTTTTGGGCTTCTGACGACCCGTAACAACTGTAAAAGATCTACAAATGACAGCCGGGACCAACGGCTTAACGTGCTTTCCGAGGCACCGAGGAGTCTTGGTATGTAAAGATCCACGGACCAACCCCGGCAAGCGTAGCTTAACCTGTTGGATCGACCAGTGTGGCTGTTATTACTTCATTAGCTGTCTGTTGACTGTTTTTCTACGCGACCCATTTTGTAAAATATTTAAGCATGTATGTTGGGACTATTATGACAGTAGGGATGATGCCTGGATCAAAAAAAAAAAATTCTATTTAATCCGTCAGTCAGATAATAAAAAAAAATTTAGACATGTTTTGGCTTTATCATATTAATGAAAAATTACTTCGATAAAACGCATTAAAGTTGGGGAGTAGGGGTCACTACGTCACAAGTAAGTATAAAATCTACATACTCGTGACGTCTTAGCACATTTTAATTTAATGTATCACCGTAATCTTTTGACATCGTAAAAGAAGAAAAAAATCGTGTCCAATATTTTTTAATAATATACCTGCCCGACAAAAAATAAATGTTTAGTCATCATCCGTGTTACATGCATCTGCCCAAGCCCTTCGGAGAATAATGCATGTTTTTCCGAACCATTAATCTAAAATTCAATCAATACAACTAGTCCTAAAAGTTGATGCCAAATTAGCGTGTCTCTTACGCCTTATAAACTACTTTCTTCCTACGATAAGGCATGTAGGTAGGTACCTGTAGGCTGCTTTTACATATCTACCTAGGTAGTAAATACATAAAGGTAGGTAAATAATTTATACAGCTCATAATGAAGATCACGGCCAAAGTTTAAATAATATTAATATTACGTTTTCCGAGGTTATTAACACCATGTATTTAATACATTAAGATAGAATCAGCGGGTGATCGATCAGACCAAGCATTCAGACAAATTATTGCATTTGTGATAAAATCTTAAATTAAGTACCTACTATATATACGTTTTCGATAAAAATTTTTAAGGTACTTATCACTAAAAATATAGTTAATTGGACTGTGATCTAAACTTTTGAACTTTAGGTAGTAGGTACTGTAAGCACCACGCTTGGCTGCGGTACTTTGGAATCGTGTAGTGTATATAAATTAAAACACTTTTGAAGAGCAGTGACTATATTTTAAATTATAAATATAAAGACATACGGGGGCGAAGGCCTGATGCTGACTACTATATATTTTCTTCAACAAAAGAAAACCCTCACGAATCCTATTTAAATATATTTTGACAGATTATTCGGAACACTAAAGGTTTCATGCCAGCCTGTGATATATATGAGGTTCCATCTCATATTAAAACCTTCACAGTACCCACTCAAAACGATACCCGCGTTGAAAAAATCAGACTAAAAATATATCGTGATTATTTGAAAACCGGACTAGGAGAAGAAGATTTGGTCGAAAAAGTCAAAAGATTTTTTATTTTTTATTTTAAATCTTCATAGGTATTTTTTTTGGTTTAGAACCAGTATAGTCTTCTCATTTATCCTTTTGATGTCTTGAATATTTATAATATCCTAATAAGGATAGTTGTACCAGCAGCTGTCCTGAGTATGCTGAAGAAATGTTGCCATTGTTATTGAATACAGAAGCAGGCAGCGTAGGAGCAGTCATTGAGGCGATGCTATGGAGAGACCTCCAGCAATGGACATCGTTCGTCTGAAAGAACGACTAAAAATGATAATGTTCCATAGCATTCCATTGATATTTTCAACAAAACATATGGAACAGAACTATCAGAGCAGTCACCACAAGATCACAACCGATTGCTTCAAAATTCCGTCTCACGTCGCATGCGCATGGCCCTTAATTAACTTAACTTAATCTTCGTTTCGTAAAATATTCAAAATTCAAAAGTCATTTATTCAAATTATTATATGGCTGAGAATCAGCACTTTTCGAACGTCAACATTACATAAGACAGTCCCCCAAAACGGCACCCTTCACCGTACATTTCACATTCATACCGTACCTACTTGTTTTAATTTATGTATTTGAGATGTTTTATTGTAGTTAAATGATTGTAAGTGGTTATTTCATGGTGTTACTGAAGTGCTTAAGTTGAAACAGTTGTTCAAAGGCAACTTAACATACTGGAATTTATCTTTTCTATAATCAAGGGATGTACACACTCGGTGTCACGAAAAAAGAATTTGCTAATTTTATAAAATAAACAATGTTATTGTAAAGCCGGATTTATATTCGTTATGTGTTGCAATAAGAAATGCATATGTGTACCAAATTTCAACTTAATCGGTCCATTAGATTCGGAGCAAATTGGCTGTGACAGGTGGACAGACAGACACACGAGTGATCCTATACGGGTTCTGTTTTTTTCCTTTTGAGGTACGGCACCCTAAAAATGAAATACGAAATACACGCAGACGAAGTCGCATGCAACAGCTAGTGTATAATTAAATTTACCTTATTTCAGCTTGAATGAAGTCATCAATTACCTACTATTCTCACAGCTTTGTTTTACATACAGCAAAATATATCCTGTAAGCAGGTTTATTTATATAATAAGTTTTGTCTAAAAGCAGAAAAATATGCTATGTTACTATTATTTGTCACAATAATGATCTTAAGTTAATTTTAATAGATTGTACACTATTAATAACTTGTCTCCAATTACATAGAAGACCCAAAGTGGATCTATTCATCTTTTGCAAAAGTATTAACTCCATTTTACATCTTTTAAATCAGACGCATGATAAACACAACAGGATAAAAAACCAATAAAAGATCATAAATTAAACAGAGTCGTTTCTCTATAAATAACATTTTACTAAATTAAAAATTATTAAAACACAAAGAGACGTGATCCCACCGAGGTCAAGCTATCAAAAATTTGCAGGCACTGGAATAAAACTGAACGTGATTGTTTTTGTGGCAGTGTTGAACTTTGGAGATTAATTGGTCACATTTTTCCAAATCAACACTTATCTACCTACAATATAGTAATAAACACCAAAGTAATCATCAATAGCCGTTTCCCAACTATTTTGGTGTCGGCTTCCAGTCTAACCGGATGCAGCTGAATACCAGTATTTTACAAGGAGGGACTGCCTATCTGACCTCCACATCAACCCAGTTACTAGGTAAACTTTACTAGGAACTTTACTGTTACTAGGACTGTCAAAGATCTACGAATGACAGCCGGCCCCAACGGCTTAACGTGCTTCCCGAAGGACGAAGGGGTATTGGCATGTAAAGATGGTCATCCATCCACGGACCAACCGCGGCAAGCGTAACTTAACCCAATCGATCGACCCGTGCGGCTGTTATTACTTAGCCACAAGCTGCACAAAAAACACCATTGTAATTTTATTTTTAATTTCGTTTAGATTTGACTGTTTTCATCGTGGTTAGTTTACGAGCTGATCGGGCTTAAAAAGAAAATGAAAGTAAGTATTGCAGCGATACGGGGTTCTTAAATTTAATGACTCTGCATGATTTATGTTGTAACAACAGATTTGACTGCATCGACCTAACAAATAAATGAGGGCACAGAGTGCCCAGAACTGTAATCTAACGGGGGTGCGCGTGCGCATGTGCTTGCCTAACGCTAAGGAGCGTGAACCTCTTTGTCGCCATGTTAACGAGGGGTGAAAGGCTATTTGGTTTAAGCGACATCTTGGAAAGGCTATTTGGTTTAAGCGACATCGTGGGTGATATAAATTGCTGATTCCGAATATGTATATAACTCAAAATCGCCCAAGATGTCGCTTAAACCAAATAGCCTTTCACCCCTCGATAAGACAGACAACACTCATTTTATGGAACTTGACATATTCACATAATATGTTTAACCATTTTTGTTCAAGAAAAAGGCTCTGGATATGTAAAGTAAGTTAGTTAAATTAAATTAAGCTATCATAGAAAGTTAATCACAGTCCTTCATTTCTTTTATGAATTCGTGGACAATGTGGGTTACATGTTTGTTACCTTAGTTTATTATTTCCTTTATGTTTTCCCTAATGAATAAAGTAAAATAAAATAAGATACCCTATAATTGCCTATTGTAGGTACATAATGCCTACTGAATGTTTGCTTGGTTTTACTTTCCTTGTTTCATTTGTCCTGTTATCATCTTTACATCTATAAATACAAATTAAAGGATCTGTTTGTAATGCCAAAATAACAGCTTTTTACTAAATGCATAAATTAATACTTATAAAAAAAACAATAGTAATTTAGTGGCATGAGGAACAGGGTGTAAAGTTCACTCATCCACCATAGAAAAGGGAGGATCCTCCGACCAGACGGGTGTTGTGTCTGGCGGACAACTGCCCATCGGTTTGAAGTTGAAATCTTGTATGTATGTCGATCGCTGGGTAAACTCTAATGCGCGATGCAGGATTTGTGTGACGTCCTGTCTATGATGCGTAGTTCGTTTGTGGCGGTGTAACCGCTACATCACTCCCCTCCGGAGACCAGAGGTCGATAGTGGGTTGAATCTTGCGATGCTTCACGGTGCCAGCTGTGGTTCCAGTGAGTTTGAACCGGGTGTCACATAGTTCGCGGTGAGTCGGAACTGTCTGTGGTGATTGTGGTGATTCCCCAGTGAGTCAGGGTGGCGCTGCGTCATGATCCAGTGAGTCGGATTTGGTATAGCGCCGGGTTGTGGCTGACTGCTGGCGTCGACCAGGAGAGGGTAGAATTGGCTCTGCTTGTGAGACCGGCCGAAAGTGCAGGTGCTGTGCCAAGGTTGCTGATGAGGCTGAGGGTGATGACCAAGAATGCGCGTTCGGTGCATGCTGGTGGTCAGGATACCCGTTGAAGCCGTGGGTGCTGGCTGTGTGACTCGCCTCACGAAAGCTTGCGGGAGTGATGATGGTGATGACGTCACGCCGAAGTATTTGCACAAGGGCTGCGTTGACCTTCATACTCGGGGTCACCAATTTTGTGACATGAGGAATTGGGTGTAAAGTTCACTCATCCACCATAGAAAAGGGAGGATCCTCCGACCGGACGGGTGTTGTGTCTGGCAGGCAACTGCCTATCGGTTTGAAGTTACAATCTTGTAATTGCGCGATGCAGGATTTGTGTGACGTCATGTCTATGATGTGTACTTCGTATGTGGCGGTGTTACTAAAACAGTAACAAAAAAAAAATTGTGTGTTTGTTTGTTACGGCTAATCTCCGAAACGGCTGAGCCGATTTTGACTGGACTTTCACTGGCAGATAGCTGATGTTATAAGAAAAGAAACAATGGAAAAAAGAAAATACGTGTTTTTGCGGTAAACATGACGCAAAGAAAGAACACTTATACGAAAATAACAAGTTGGGGGAAAATATGCGTCACATTCACGCAAAACAGCCATCGCTCAGCATAATGCTGCGACCCTATATGAGACAAAGCCCCAGCGCTGGTTTAAATCGATGTAGTTTTCAGCTATAGCTGGCGTTTTCGTGATGACGTCAACTGATGCAGCATTTAATGAGATAGCAATAACAAAATAAGAAATAAAAATTTAATAAATACAATAACGAACTACTCAATATTATTTATTGCTTACACATATGAACTTAGGTGGTAGGTTTTACAAAAATGTGATCATTGTGGACCCTGTCGGGCATAGCAAAGTAGGAGAGAGGAAGAGGGCTTTTTATTTTGGACTACTTAATTGTTATTTTTCTTATTTGAAGAAAACCCGACGCACCTAAACAAAATGATGAGAATGAAGAGAGTATAAAAGTAGGCCTATGCATGAAAAAAGACAAGACGAAATTGCTAAAAAAACTCTGAACCAGTAACCATAAAAATTGATAACCAACCACTTGAATATTTACCTGACTACATCTATTTAAGACAGATAATATCTCACAAAGATCAAACCACTAAAGCAATTGAGCGAAGAATAGGAAACGGATGGAAAAAATACTGGTCTTTGAAAGAAGTTTTGAAATCCAAGGAGCTAAGTATGCAAATAAAAAGGAAAGTCTTCAACACATGCATACTTCCAGTCATCACCTATGGATGCGAAACCTGGGCACTCACCGAACACCACCGAGAAAAGCTAAAACGCTGCCAGAGAGCCATGGAGAGAAGCTTGACAGGAATAAAGAAACAAGACAGAGTGAGAGGTAGCATAATAAGGGCCAAAACCAAAGTTGTTGATATAATAACCCGGATAGACCAACAAAAGTGGAGATAGACAGGTCACATGTTACGCGATCCATAAGAGAAATGGTGTAAAATTGTTACCAACTGGTATCCCAGAGATGGCAGTAGAAGCAGAGGACGCCAACAGACAAGATGGGAAGATGATCTGAAACTCACGGCTGGACTTCACTGGAGAAGAGTAGCAAGTGACAGGTCCCAATGGAAATTGTTAGAGGAGGCCTATGCCAAGAGGCAAACTGAGCTTCGGGACATATTATAATAAGAACGTATTGTACGTATTGTATATTTATGAAAAGTTCAGAATAAAAAGGCTTACTATTATATTTGTTATTATTCTATATATCTATTGTCATTATTTTATAAAACTTGTAAGTTAAAATTTGTCATTTAAATGATCATTGATATTATAATAGCACACATCTAGACTATCAAATAACGAGTAACTTAGGCTAACTTAGACTTTAATTATAAAAAAGAATTAGGGCCCACGCGGGCGAAGCCGCAGGCAGCAGTTAGTTCAATAATAAAAACTCTATCTGGTTCTATATTTCTAAATTAATAATAAACCAGTTTTTCAAAGCACTAATTTATCATTAAATATTAAATCATTTGACATTTTAATAATAAACTTGTTGCAGAACGTACCATATGGATAGAAATAAAAAAACACAGAACCAGAAAGGTTCAATCAAATAATAATACAGACTACCAATAAGCCACTTTTTAGAAGCGAAACCAGTCACATTTTGATCTAATTCAGTAGAAATAAATAAACAAAGCTCTATGATGGATACAACATCATTCTTATTTTTAAATAAACCAAAAAACACGGATCTGCTTTTAAAGTTAATTTGGCCAGACGGGATTGACGACATTTAAAGATGAGGTAAAAATTTGTAATTGTTCTCAAGAACTTTGCCCATCTAGACCATATTAAATTGTATTCAAGACGGCTTAAGAGCTAATAATATCTTTTATTTTAGGGTTTGCTTTTAAATATCGACACCATTAAAAATTATTGTTTTGCCACTGCTGGGAAAAGGTTTCCCCATACTTTCCCGATTCTCTATTTCTTTCGCCAAGCGGTCAGGAACGGATCCAAAATAAATAAGTAAGTAATTAAATTATTCAAATAATATTATTATAATTACTTGAATACTTTTTTAATATATTTAGGGGCGTAGTTCATATAAATTGGTAAATGGAAAAAAATCCTCACCTCGTACAAAAAACTTAATTTAGAAATAGCAGTCAAAGTAGTTTATATCTTTTCTTGGGCGTTACTTGGGCGGGTCACAATGGGTACTGTATCATAAAACTATTTCGGGAATGAACCCGGTACTGTAGCAGACAAGGTTTAATTTTAATGTCAATTCATAGATCATAGACTAACAAAGATTTTATGGATTCTGGGCAAGCGACTTAGTTCATTTAATAAAAGTTTTTGTATCGCCAATCTGCCTTATCCCCTGTCCCTGTAAGTGGGACGAGGACAAGGGATAGGAGCTGCAAAAAATGGTATTTTTCATCGTAGTCCAAATTCTTACTACATTATGACTTTACGGACCTAAGTGTTATAAAAAAATATATACGGTCGAATTGAGAAACCTCCTCCTTTTTTGAAGTCGGTTAAAAAAAACTCACACTTCAATATCCCGATTCTAAGTGAACAATTTCCATTTTCCTGCCCTTGTCCAATATTACGTGGGGTCGGCGCACCCCTTTTTCTTCTTCCATTGTCCCCTTTCAACCGTCACGCTATCAGTCATTCCCTTCTCTTTCATATCATTCCTCACACAATCCAGTCTTTTCTTTAGCCTTCCTCTCCCTCTCCATTCATCAACATTTATATTCATCACACTTTTAGTCACATTCATTTCCTCCTTCCTCATCACAAGCCCATACCAAGCCAAATTAGTTTTATTTTCAACTATTCTGTCACTGGCGCCACTGTAAAACCACATACACTCACCACTCTTCACTTCCTTTCTTTAAAGTCTAAATGGACAATATAAATATCTAGTTTTTATTACTGAAGGAAACCCCAAAGATACGTTACGTTAACAAGGAAGTTTCAGCCTTAACAAGCTCATGGGAGAATGACATGTACCTAATACTGTTCCAAATACATTCACTTTTTGCGACACCTAGAGGTAGAGAGCTCGAAAGGATTGCACGATTTCTCTATGCACCTATTTGTCAACTGTGTGCACACATTAGGAAGAGGATAATGCATTTTGGAAGGGAATTACAAAACGTAACAAAGAAATAGATCATCTACTCAGTATATCGCAGTCCACTGCTGGACATAGGCCTCTCTCAGGCTGCGCCACAACACCCTGTCCGCTGCCTTCCGCATTCAGTCTGTCCCGTGGTCACCTTTTTATGGTCGTCAGTCAATCTCCACTCCAGGACTCGCCTCCTCCACCAGCCATCGGAAAGATATATGTAGATGCCTTACGAAAGTTATAGGGACCAATGATTTAAAAAAATCTTCTATAAACTGACGTAATATTATTTATAGTTTCTTAACTCATTAAGTTTTGTCAGTATATTATTTAAAAGTATTTAGCGTCAGTATACGAATTTGTGAATAGTCGCGAAAGGTCATTAGAATATATTCATAAAAAATACAAGTTTTTTGAACGTCTTTGTTTAGCCTTGAACTTGAACATAAAAATAATGTAAAGGTGCGTATTTTATTTGTATATTTAAAACTATGCTTTTTGATTTGTCGCAGGTCAGCCTATTATGTTGTGTGCTGTTTAAGGAAGTGCATTTGTTTTGTAATCGTTACTCGTCAGAACCACAATGTGACTCAACCATCTTACCCAAAAACTCTTCTCCTAGGCCCAAAAATATGAATACATTTAAGTAGATGTTAATAATACTAGTCCTCCAGACCATGGCGATCAATCTCAGTGGAATCCAGCCTTCGGCGTGGGAGATATGATAGTGCACAAGTGTGTGCGCAGACACAGGTGCACTCTCTCTCTTCTTTCACTCTCATAGTCCGATGGGACGCAATCCGACACGATCGGAGAGATATCAGGTGTAGGGCCAACAGCTTAACGTGCTTTCCGAGGCACGGGGGTATCACACTGCCAACTTCAAAACTCCGGGCTGTAACTAAGAAATTGCTCATGGAAAAACACAATAACACTTTGCCCGACCCAGGAATCGAATGTTCAGCGGTCGCGCTTGAGACCACGAGACAAACGGAGCAGTGAAAATGTTATAAAGATGCTGGTTTTCCTTCTGAAAACAACACCATCGTTAAAAATAGTTTATCATCAATGATGGGATCTTTCACAGTTTTTAGTAGATTGCAATATTTATTTATTTATTTTGATTTTGTTGTTGAAATTACTACAATTTACTAAAAACTTTGTGAAACAAAGTTAAAAAATATAAAAGCATGTTTAAAAATGAGCAAGATGAGTGCACACCTTTACAACGACCCTGAACTTGCTTGAACTATACACAAAACAATTTGTTGATATTTTTGTATTGGCGCTCATACGCACTAGCGGTTAACCGCGGGGGCGGCTAAACGCGCGGCTAGCCGCTTTTTCATTTCAATATGCAACCGCTTATGTTTGTACGCACTTAACTGTCACAGAATTTCAACCGTGGCGGTTGAATGGAGGGTTGCGGCCCGCTTCGTGGCTAGTCGCCGTCTTGTCTATACGCACTAGGCGGTTCACGGGCGGTCGAGCCACCGCCGCTGCCGGTGAGTGTTATTTTGATATCGATCTTTTTTGTTCTGCATATTTTTAGGGTTCTGTACCAAAATGGTAAAAAGGAACCCATAAGGTGCGACTCAGTCTGTCTGTCTATCACAGCTTGATATCTCAAAAACTACTAATGCTGTTAACTTGAAATTTGGAATAGTTTTAGATGACGTTTGCCCAACTATTTTGCAAATAAGAAAGAAATAAAAGTGTAAATATTTTTTTTGCTACAGGGACTGAACGGGGGTTTTAAAAATTCAAAGTGGGGCTACTAGGGCATGTGGGGAAAAGCGCTATATATTTTCACATCCTCAAACATTTTTCTTTTTTTTAGGTCGCATAGTTTTCGACTTGTGCCGAAAAATGTTAAAAAATACCCCCCAAATATCTGCGAAATTTGCATAAAAAAAATCTGAAATTATTCTATGTGATAGAAGTTTATGTAAAGATTACAGAAAAAATAAAACAATGTCTGTAAATAGCACACTTTTTCAGAAATCATCAACAAAAATTACATTAGTTCCACTATTGGTCAAGAGATGGCGCTGACCTAAAACTGCAATATTTTACACCACAGTGTGCAGTGTTAAAAATCTCTAACGAATATAGGCCTCAACAATGAAAATTTAAAATGATACGGAACCCTCGGTGCGCGAGTCCGACTCGCTTTTGACCGGTTTTTTTTTCTACATGTTCTGTCATCTGTCAGAGACGTTACCTTTAAATAATAATAATTCTCAGTAATAATTATTGGTTACTACTTTTTTATTAACCCACGTTGCAATTAAAATTCAAAAATAATAGCTACAAAAACTTTTTTCTTAACACACTTTAGTGCTATTACTAATTTCTCTTGGGGTTGGACACAATCACGAAATTTAGCATCTTTTCCTTTGTTGGTATCATATAAAACTTTGAGTAATTCTGCAAATTATGTCGAAAGATTCATTCTAATATAACCGAAAAATGTATCTTCGTATTTCTTTAGTTCTTGAAAACAACTTGTGAACTGGCCAGTTTCATTGCGTGTTTCCAGTAAAGGAATCAGGTAAAGGAATCCAGTATCTCTTTTTTTTTTTTTGTTTCGTTGTTTTCGGGAGTAATAATAGATAACACAATCTACCTCGACGGCGTCCATTTCGTTTATGGACCAGCACGTCAGCGGTCCAACCGCTTGACGCGGTTCAACACCGCGGTTAAGCGCCATGGCGGTCAGCCGCCGTTCCAACCACGTCAGGCGGCTGGCCGCTCAAACGAACCGCCTAGGCGGTCAACCGCTAGTGCGAATGAGCGCCCAAAATATTTCATAACTTTATGCAAAGCCATTGATTTCCAATTTATTAGGAAAAAAATTATTATTCTGATTATTTAATCAGAATAATATTTTTATATAAACGTTGAATGTTTTGAAAAACATTTTTAAGTATAAATTAAACAATACATTATTTACTACGTACTTATTTATACTAAATTATTTTTATGTTTACATATCTTGGGACCATGGGGCCCGGTCCTTTAGAAGGCGTACGATCGACTGAAGCGAACTCGCAGAGGCCCCTTAGGCAATTTTAAATGGAATGAGGCACACGCCGACAATTATTCCTGTATGCACTTTGTAAGTGCACCTAAGAATAACTCCTGGTCGTTGCAATACTATTGCAGTGTATGGAAACATAGAAATTGGGCTATAGTGGATTGGTTACCTAAAACTATGGAAGGACTACGTCCCCGGCCTGACTAATGGTATTTATAATATGCACAGATAAAATAACAGGGGGTGACTTGCACACTCAACAATGAGCTCCCGGAAACTGCGGCTAGCACAAGGTGATGTACCGACAAGGGGGCAACATGTCCTGAGGTGCTTGAGGACTGATGATTTCACCCCTATCAGGAGAAGCCCGGAAGTACGGTTAAGATCAGCATCTTATTGATATTCCAATAAGATTTCATCCTTACTCCGAGAACGTTTGCTGTTGCGAATCTCCTCTCAAGCCGACCAATAAAGGCAAGAAAGAGGTGGGAGCTCTGATTCTCGTTAATGTTTACCCCGGTCGGTCAACAAAGGCATGGCAGAGATGAGTTACAAGACTCGTCCCGGGAGATAGGGTCCGTGAAGTCGCTACTGCCCAACAGCTCGTCACATGCTGCCCTGCGGGTTTATGTATCTCACTTGGTCTGGCTCTTCACCCTAAACTTGTTTCGGCAAAGTAAACTTTACCGGCACAGACCCAGAGTTTATAGGAGCACGCAAGTTCCACCACAACGTCATCGTAGAGATACGGCGGTAGGGGTAGTGTTATTATCATTCTAATTTTAGCGTGTAATTCTAGCCATTATTTTGATTGACTGCCTCGTTGGTCTAGTGGTCGCAAGCGCTACTACTGAGCACGAGGTCCTCGGTTCGATTCAACGGACAGGCACAATGTAATTGGGTATTTCTGTCAGAAATTTCCTAGTAGCAGCCTGGAGTCTGGATTCATGCCCAGTTGATAGCAATAGGCTCGCTCCCTATTACGTGGAACTTAAATATAACTAGCGGAATTTGGGTGTACAGTCACATCAAAAATATATCCAACATCTTATGGGATGTTTATACGATAGAATCTGCTTTACCAAATCAGTATTTTATATTGCGTCGTAATGTCAATACCTCAGAATGAATAAAAAATGTGACACTAACAGAATCTGGCATAAAAAAAAGGTTTATTTAAAAAAAAAATAGTCAGGCCATTGAAATGGTTTTAGGTTGATGTCAACTAGACATTGGTCAAAGGTATATGCTATTTTGATCTTTGTTTTCAACTAATTAAATAAAGTTTTCTATGCAATAGTCTGCTTAGTACCATTACTTCAAAAGGTCCTGACTTGATAAAGGAAATAATTGAAAACTGACGAAGACATCAAAAGCGTTTTTAGAGACAAACATTGAAAATAAAAAATGCTAAAAATCTAGATTTTTTAATATCTAGAATTTCTTGTGCTTACGTAATTTTCTCCGTTTCAAAAAAATATTTTTTTGCCGTATTTAGGTGAAAAAACATGCTAAAATTATTAGAAATCTAATATTTTGTATAAAAAATGGAACTTACACATAAAATATCGACGATCACACACCAAAATACCACAAAATCACAGCACGGTCACGTTTTCATTCAAATGTTTGTTTACACTTTTTGTTTGGGTCAAAATAGGTATAACATGATGTTATTTAGTGCGAATATTATCTAAAACGATGTAATATTTACTTCAAAATGAAAATATCACCACTTTCCGACGATTTACACACAAAAACCATTAAAAAACGAATTATTACAGCGAACGGGAGTGACATTTGACTGACATTTTACCGCGCGGGAACGTGATTTTCAACATTTTTTTAAAATGTTGCCTATTAATATTTTTGCTTTTAGTCGATTTATTTGACGAGAATATCTATCCGACCATAGACACAAAAATTCACAGACAATAATAGCCATTACAGCGAATACAAATAGAGTTGTAAGCCGCGTGGGTACTTGGACGCACCGGTGCGTTCGCGGTCCTTTAGCGGTTAAAGACTAGACTATTCTATTGGTACAGTTCTACCTAACCCTTCAGGGATAATGTTATGTCATTTCGGGAAAACTTTTTGGGCACTACATAAACGTGCCTTCATAAAACAACATCTTCCTGAAACTTCCTCCCTGAAATTATATTATAATAATATTATAATGTAACTTCCATAGGTCTTAAAATTACGAAATGTTTTGATATTTTGGTTGACAAACGAGGCGTTAACAATAAGATTTGACAACAAATGATCATAAACTTGTCTTGCAGAGGGAGTGTCGCATGGATTTATCACAATTGTACAGATATAAACAATACAGAGTTATAATCAACCATTTTGAAATCTGTCTGCGTAATATTTCATACTTTCTTAAACTAGGTTAAGAATATTATTAGATACATTACTGTATCAAATAGTTTTACTAATGGTAATCATCTCAAGAATTTAGTAACATTAGCTATGTTTATTAACGGTTCTTTCTCTATAATAATTTGTTTGTGAAATAAATTACAAACATCTAAAACACAGTTTTTATAATGGTTGCAAAAGAAGTTATCATAATTACGGTGTAAATATCTACCGAATATTAATATCTTGCAAGAAACTATTGCTATCGGATCTGCATAACCTAATTAAGGGGCAGTAACTAGACTTTCAATTATACGACTTACCATTAAATAATAATCATAAACTTTGTTACCTTGTTGTGCACGGAGCTCTGCAATAGTTTCGATACCCTGGTCGTGCAAGGTATTATCGTGTTTTTCATTACGAATTCTTCAGTCGTAGCCTGAAGTCTAGATTTGTGTCTGGTTGATGGCAATTTTAACGAGGTGTCGGTCTTCCGGCAGCGAAATAGGCGGACGATATCTTCGCACAAGAACGAGAAGAAAGGCAAAAAAAAAAAGAGAGGCTTATGGCCAGGAATGGGTAAAATCGGACTGCGGATGTTTTTTTTTTCGTATGTTTTGTGACTAACCTGGTGTCAGAATTTTTATGCCGCCTATGGGCCTCTGACTTGACTTCACATGCCGTCGAGAAATATCTCCAAGGCATGCCGGTTTCCTCACGAAATTTTTCAATTTATTTTGAAAAGAGTAACCGTGGAGTTTCTTGCCGGCTCTTCTCCATAGGAAGCGACCAATTGGAACCGTGCACCTAGCTTCTGACGTTTCATAAGTGGCCTTGTAGGTTTATGTGAAATAAAATATTTTGATTTATTTGCCTTTATTAATTACACACACGTATTTACATTTTGATTTTTCTTCACCGTTTTTGAAGCAAGTGATAATATACGCACGTGAATTCGAAAAGTCAAAGGTGTGTGCCTTAGGTTCGAACTCAAGATATAATTTGGCAGTCCGACGGTCACACCACTAGGCTATCACTGCTGCTTGTGTGTGGATGATGAAAATGATGATATTTTCACTATACCAAGTTTTTCGTCTGATATTTCGATTAAGATGCGAAGGAACTTTCCAAGTGGTAAAAGGAATCAGTCTGTGTAGGGGTGACGATTCCTAACACATCAACGCCCTATAAAACATGTAAAAAAACCCTGTCCGATCTGTGAGGGTGTTGTTAAGTATCGTACTGAGAGTCTATTTATGTGGATATTTTCAGGACAAAAGAAAAAAAATATCGCCTCATTTCTTTTCAATAGGGAATTTTGCCGGGTTATTACATGGGGCGCGGGCGGTCGTCGTTTAGCGGGTGTCTACAAGTCATAACTTATGACCGCTGTTAAAAATTTGCAAATTTTTTATGGATTTGGGGTACTAAAAATGTGAATTTTAAACAGCAATAACATTTTATTTTCAATAATAATAATATTTTTTATTACTTTTTGGTAATGTTATTGCAGTACACATGTACCCTTTTCAGATCGGACAGGGTTATTTTTTAGATAATGTATACCACAGACGGATCGACGCAAACGCAGCTTTTAAGCTCTGACCGATCGATCCTTACAGTCACAAGCCACGAGCCCGTCTGCCTTTTACTCGCAAGATGGATTACTTATATTACCGAAACCGCCATAATTATGATGGATAGATTTATAATTAATATTTTAGCATCTATTTTTGCACCACAAAAATAAGTGCTGACGAAACCATTTCACACATGAGTCAAGGATGATCCAAGACATGACATGCTTATATACCTAGTGTAATTGACTGATTGAAGGTTTAATTAACATTTGCATTAAATATTATCTAAAGTATATAAGTAATTAAGTTGTATGTACTAGTTTTTAGCGCGGTTTCGGTTGTAAGTTTTTAATTTTTAGAAAATAGAACGTCACGATTTGTGATTGAAAATGTGTGGGTGCATTAAAGTGGTCAATCTTTTAAGCTCTAGGTCACCTCTTGTATTTTTAGAATATAATAGAATGAGGCATCATAGCTTGACCTTTTAAATTCCGACTACGATATCGACCTACGATGCTGACTTAATAAAATCTGTTACAGCCCTACTCTAGGAATTCTCAAGGGTCATAAAAATCTAGAGAGGATCTGGCAAGAAGGCTGTCAGTCGATCTTTGACAGTCGTTGCGGGTAGTCAAAACCCAAAGTCCACCAACCTTACCAAGACAAACCAGTCTTACCAAGGGGTATCGTGTTACCCAGTAACTGGGTTATGAAGGTCAGATAGGCAGTCGTTCTATCTAAAATGCTGCGATCGGTTAGAGTAAAAGCCGAGCTCAACATAGTTCGGAAAAGACTATGGCAGAAGATGATTTGGCAGTAAAGTTTCGCTAGTCTGCGATCAGAAGACATAGTCTTTTGTGTTTTAGTGAGTGATGATCAGGCCGAAGGTGAAAACGACCTTCACCGGGAATCCTCAATCCAGAGAAACTGGGTATTTTACCTCCAACTGCCGAAACCCAACAATGTTGTCATCATTGTTGTATTGGTTTTTTGGTAAGATGGTGGTAACTAGCCAGGCGGACTTAGAACAAGCCCTACCACCAACAGAACCGAGCAGAAAATTTTCCCCCACTGGGAATCTAACCCGGAACCTCTGGGTCCGAGAAAGGTGGTCTAACCACTAGACCTTAGAGACCGTTAGCTTATTCTGATTTAATGTTTCTTGTCCTCAACTCCTTTGTTAGTGTTTTAAATAAAGCGACCACAGGTAACAATGCAATATGTTGCATCAGGAAATCTGTCACAATGAGGTCAAGGCACCCCCATATTATAATTATTGCATTACATTCTATTAAATTAATAAACATTTTTACAAATTAAATCATCTTCAAGATAATATCAACAATTCTTAAATATATTGTTATGATAAATATTTATCGACATTCTTGTGAAAACGTATTGGGTGTAATAATAGCGAAAGTAAGCGGTTTTATAATAAAAATTGTGAAAAGACAACGTTGGTAATATATACTTGTCTGCATAACTTGATTTCAGATGAGTTCGAATTTATTCAAAAGTCCGATCATTAAATTTGAAGATAAAAGACAGATTGACTCCCCCCGACCCTTGCTCGAAAACGAGGTGCTAACAGTTGTTGTAGCTGAGCACGTAGCTTTAAATACCCCGAATAATAATCAACATGAAAATCTAAGTTTTAGCCAGCCTGTCCCTTCTTGCTGTCCTCCCCTCAGCGATGCCCTAAGCCGAGGTTCGTACCCCACAAGGGGTGCCCTTAGCGAGCGTTCGCCTAGTTTTAATTAAGAATAGTTTATGCCCCTGGCTGGAGGCTTTAAGTGTAGAAGCTTAAGGCAGCCACAGAAAAGTCCGGTTAAGCAGCCATGTCCTCATAGGTCAACTGCGAGATGCGCTAGTAAAAAAAAAATCTGATTGACTTGAATTGCCGGCCAATGTTTCTTTATCTAGATATCTATGGTACTGTCGCCCGCACGTCGACGTCGGTGGTACTATGCTTTGACCTTGCGGTGGCCTAACGTAGTTCAATAGAAAAAAAAAACAACCGACTTCCGAGTGAAAAATAACTTTTATTTCGGAAGTCTGTGGTTTTTTTTATAAAGTTTTTGTTTTCCACGTTTTAGTTGTGGTACCTACCCCACACAAATTCGAATACACTACCGGCTATGTAAATAACAGTGACAGGAACATAATATGACATCATTATTACATCATCCGTAATAGACGAAGTGAGAAAAATACGTATTATTGAAGCTAACTCAAAAAGTACCACAGCAAAGTTAATAAAATTTATATAGGACTTCCGCTAATATATGACCTACCAAATAAAAAAAGAATCATCAAAATCAATTCCTATTTGGCGGAGTAATCGCGTAACAAACATACAGTCGAATTGAGAACCTCCTTTTTGAAGGCGGTTAAAAAGAGGCCAACTTATACTGGTTTCATTTCTTACCACTGTTGTACATTTTCACAGCTAAGCAAGCTATCCATGGACAGATTGGTAACTTAAAACCGATTAAACCTTGTAAAGAACAAAATAGTACTTTTTGTGACTGAAAATATTATAAAATGTATTGGGCTCAATTAGTAATCATTATTTTGTGTTATTGTGAATCACTGAACTTTCATGAAATATTTGCACACTGTATGACTGTAGTATAATTTCAGCAAATATAAAAACTTTAATAAGTATACACACAGACGACAGATCGCATGTATTCTTATTAAACCTGCAAAAAATTCAAATAAATAGATTTTATAATTTACGAGAATTATGTTAAATATTCGTTCTTTTATTACTACCACACGACCTAATAATAGTTTAATAATAAATATTTACGACTAACTTGTTCTTTTATATAGCAGGACTCTTCATTATTTCCAATATTTATTCCTTTTATTACGCATAATGGCATCAATTCAAATCGATTCGTAGAAGTTCATATTATCGATTATGATTGAATTTGAAATAGTTAATTTATAAATTTAATCGATTCAAAAGATTTAGTTCAGTGTTTCAATAATGTTGATAAGTTTTTTAATAGTTTGCAATCGATAAAGCGACTCATTTGAGTTAAGTTTTTGATCTATATTTATTATTATTTTACTATTGGGAAGCTACAGTATTGCCTAATGTCATAGGATATTTTTTATGTTAAAATAAGAAATTGTTGGTATTTGTGGTTTAAGTAAAAACATGGGCTGAAGCATCTTTCTGTTTTCTAAAACTAAAAAAAAATAGTTATTTTAATTTTAATCGTGCGACTAACTAGCTTGTAAAACCAGTCAATGAACTAGGCAACTACGGTTTTCCCAGTTGTAAACGTTTCTCTTGAGGTTCATGAAAAGCCGTCGACCAACTTTGACAATATTTAAAAGACTTTTTTTTTTTCTGGAAAATAGTACATGTTTTCAATTATTCGCTCCTCTTAACGTCAAAAGATTAGCCCTGCATGTAAATCGTCATCATTAATTATAGCGAAGGGCGCTTTTCGACCCCGTGTTTCAGAGCATTAATGAATTATCGTGCACAATGTATTGCATTGTCCCATTTTAAATTAATTAATGATCATTTCGATAAGGTTTCAACAAAAAGTTTTTGTTAGCATCTCATTTTTCAAAAGTCCCAAACATTAATTTGGGGAGTTTGTTGCGCCATTTCTTCTCCCCAGCTAAATCACTAGGTAGTGGTGAAGGGCGGGCATTTTCGGGGACTGTTTTATGTAATTTTGACGTTCAAAAATACTGATTCTCAGCCTGGTTTAAATAAATGACTTTTGATTTTTGGTATAATAGGAATAATAAATTCTGATTGTTTCGTTCCCATCAATCAAGTTAAAAATAAAAGGTTTAAACAGAATATTGATGACACATACCGAGGTCATTTTAAAAGAAGCTATCTACCTAAATTATCTGGTCCTCACATTTGGTCTGATTTGATTGCGATCTAAAGAAAGATGATCACGTTTCGGACTATTTGAAGAAAGGTTACTGTGATCAATGATGGGGCAATCGATTAACCGTTATTCGTCAGCCAAGGTCCTAAAAAAAGTACCTATAGAAGATTTAATCCCTTCTTCATGAGGTTCCTCTATTAGGTTCATTCTCAATTAGGAACTGGCAGTTTCTAGGTAGCAGCCCGGAGTCTGGATTTGTGCCCGGTTGATGGCAATAGGCGAGCCTTTGAGACTTGAACATAATTATTAGTAAAATGTAGGTGCTCTACGTGCCTACACCTTTGCTTAAATCTTTGGGGCAAACAAGTGTCATGTTATGTTTATAAAATATGGAGCTCTCAAATAAGATTCTTCTAAAAAATCGAAATAACCAAAAGTCAATAACTAGCTTCTGTAATCAATCATTTCACAATTCCATCCATCTACTTTAAGGTGCTGACTCACTGACCATTCAAGCAAATAGAACCTACAATTACCTCTTCAATACATCTCATAGACAAAACAAATCTATTAAACGGTAACACAATCTCAATCACTTACATTACCTAACCGTAGCTTACTGAATAGTGGTAGGTAAGCAAATAATCAGAACAATGTAATAGATTGTCAGTCAAACTGATGGATAGCTGGAGTTCCATTTGTCCATGTCGTTTTGATAGTCTTTGACTAATGGGAGCAGAGCTACTTATTCACAATTTGGTGACGTCACAAATAATAATAGGTTACTAAGTTCATCACCCGAACCTTCTTTTCACAATCGTGAATCAGCGCTAGATTAAGCAATTATTGTAGGTAATACTAGCGCTGACCATCCAGGGGCCGTACTACGACGTGTTAAAGCCATCATTGTTCCAGTGTGAGAGCACAGCTAATATAATACTGTGAGAGAGAGATAGAGCTATATAGCATAAATAGCACTGTCCCATTTTCACAGCGGAACAATAATGGCTATAACACGTCACAGTAAGGCCCCAGAATGTGTAAAAGTACATTTAAAGGGACTAACCTAAAACTTGACAACGTCGCAAATAGCTTTCAAATATTTACCTGCTTTGATTAATTTGGCAATATTACTATATGGAAATATGAAATGTGGCTAACTATTGAACTAAAATATTGATTATGAAATGCAATAATTAATATCGTAACACCGAATATTTAGTTTTTGGAAACTTTCCAAGTGCCTTTTTACACCTAAAATGGTTACAACATCAAATTCAGTGATAGAATTGCAATTAATTATTAATATTCTAGTACGTTAGTTGGCCACATTTCATATTTTCATACAATAATATTGCCAAAAGCGAAATATTTGACATCTATTTGCGACGTTACCCATTTTCAGAATAAAAGCTCTTAAGAGATAATATAGCAGCATCCTTTGGTCTGGCCAATCGCTTGAACAATAATATATACCATATATGATTAGGATTACCAATTCGTCTGACAAGCGTAGTGCAGTTTTTTGTTGTTTGCAGACAAAAGAACAAAGCATAATGTCTAGACAGTCTCCTTTCGCCTTTTACGAATTACATTTTCCCTTTCTTATTGGAAGGGGTCGGATTTTCTTGGAGCTGAAAGGTGAATTTATCCCAGAATACAACGTGTAACGTTAAATGTGCAAAACCTGAAAATAGTTTGATCAGAATAACGAGCAGAATTAACTGAACCACTTTTTAATATAGGTCACATTTAAAAAAAAAAAAACATTAAAAACTTTGCCGTGTCTACTTATTAATAGGTCAAGCCATCACATGCGCAAACCCGCTAAAATAGGTAAACAAACACATACAATTAAAATTTTCTCATACGCGGGATAATAATAGCTTTTATTTCAATGTAAATACGAATCTTACGAACTAAAACAGCACATATAACCTTTACAATTTTTTTCCTGTCTGAAATAGGTCAATTGAATTAAAAATCTGTTGGGGTGTCTGAGGTTTTGCGCATTTAAAATTACGAGTTGTATAACTACCTATTATTTAAATAATAATAATAATAAGGTTCCTGTCTCTGCAGCCCTAACCACCAGTAGCTTGGACCCTGCTCCCGACACCAGCGGACATCTATTTTTTATGTTTTTTTAATTCTTTTATTTTAAGAAATATTTAAAAATGTGATTTAATAAGAACCAGAATTAATAAACGAATAATAATAATAACTTCATTTATTTCAGGTAAATAACACCCATTGCCAAACATAAAATAATATAAATTTTACAAATAAAAATCAAATAATGTCAAATAAAATCAAATCAAATTGAATTAAATCACATCATTAATGACTGGGTTCCAGAAACTTTCTAGAGACAATCAATGTAACTGGCGCCCATTCCCTTCAAACCGAGACAAATCGAATATGGTACTTGCCTGCAGAAATTGATATGCCTAGTATTTTCAAAAGCAACCCTTCTTACTATAAAACATACTGCTAAACAATACAACAATTATAACCTTCTAAAAGTAATTAAATCAGATCACAATCAAGCGACAGGATGCTATAAACATAATCAGGGTTTTGATAACCAACGTAAAAAATTGTACATGCTCACGACGTGTCGTGGTCGTGGTGCAAATGACCTGGACTGCCGTGTCGATCAACTTATTGATTTTGACCAAGCACTCGTCACGCGTCGAGCTTGAAGTAAGATAGTTAGGTTCCGCAGGTAATAAATTTAACATTAAGGAGTTTACTTGTGATTAAGGCATCCTCTTGGGCACGCTTCAGCTATTGTAGAGACCGCCACCACACAAGTCCGATAGACGCGGCGCTAGTGTATATGTCATTGCATCAAATTGCATTTAAAAATATGTAGTTCTACAATTTTCCGCAGGACTTCAGTGGTGGCGCGGACTCTAGTCCTAATCCCTCACTTTCATCGTCTGTCTACTTAGAAAGATGTACTTCTTGCTGCTAATGAAATAATCTGATTTCTGTGTAATTCTATTTTCGCTTTATTTTTGTTTTTTTTTTTTTTTCGCTTATGTATTATCATTCAGTATGGAAATGAATGAATGTATGATCTGAGCAGTGGTGGCCCAGTGGTAACGGCCGCGACTTACGAGTTGTTGGTCATAGGTTCGAACCCAGACAGGCGCTTTACTTTGTGTAAATTATTTCATCACCACTGCTCTCAAAACGGTGAAGGAAAACATCGTGAGGAAACTGGCATGTCCTAGAATCGAAAATTCGAAGACATGTGACATCTACCAACACGCACTGGGCCCGCGTGGTGGATTACAGCCCACTCCCTCTCACAGAGAGGAGGCCTGTGTCCCAGCAGTGGGAACATTTATAGGCTGATGATGATGATGATGATGGAAATGAATGTTGGGTGTAGCAAAACAAGCATGAAAGTAGAATAAATGCTGTGGAAATGCGTTTCTTACGAAGCATGTGTGATTTAAAAGAAGATGTAGTGACAAATATTGAAAAGGGTATGCTGAGATGGTTTGGGCATGTTGAGAGGATGAATGAAAGGCGACTAACAAAATATATTTACAAGGCTGATGTAAAGGGAAAGGCCGGTCGGGGACGTCCTAGGAGGACATATACTGACCTTATTGGTGATGTTCTTCAGAAAGGCCAGGTGCGTAGTACTCGCAACTGGCGTGCGTGTGTGACCAGATGTATGAACGTAGACGAGGCAAAAGCAGTATATAAGGATCGTAGCAGGTGGCGTTCTATAGTTTCTGCCTACCCCCATGGGAAGAAGGCGTGAGTTTATGTATGTGTCTATTTTTCGGTATCAAAATTTCGATATTTTATTAAACTCAAAGCATTTATTTCAAATAAACCATTTACAGGCACTTTTGAATTGTCAAGGAGTCGGTCAGTCAGAAATATGAAGCTAATTGCCCATTCCAAAGGGTAGTAGGTACCTATGGAGAAGAACAGGCAAGAAACTCCACGGACACTCTTTTAAATAAAAAAATTGTTACAAAATATTGGTTACATCATTCATGTTGAAATTACACATGTGAGAACAATGTAGATTTGTGTTTACTCTCTTTTTCCTTTCAGGAAACAAAAGGGTCAAAAATCTCTATGACTGCTCTTCATCATCATAATTCTTATCATCATCATATTCTCCTGCCTTTGTCCCAATTTATTTGGGGTCAACGCAACATGTCTGCGCTTAAATTGTAATATTACAAAAAAAAAACATCACTTTCTTGGGTTTCATCATGGGACATTAATCATCGCATAAGTTGACCTTTCATGTTCTCTTCAGTCAATAACATTATCCAAAAAGTACCCAGATCCCATTGAGTCATAATTTAGAAGTAGGTAGATAGACAATTTCTCATTATCCTCTCGATTACACATAGGCAAACCCACAAAAACTAGATAAATGGCGGAAATGTCTCAATGCAGCAAATTGTACATGATTTAAGCAATAATAAGATATACCATAATTTGCCTTTCGATAGCTCACATGTGCTTTGTAAGTATTTTATAGCATCATCTATAATTTGACGTGATAAACTGTAGTTGGAATAGCTGCTATTGGGAGTTTAAACTAAGTTCATGTTATTTACGGGTTTTACGGAAAGTTGGTAAAATCTCTACCTAAACTGTGTTTTTCTTTACTTGTCATGTTTGATATACAAATATAACTAAGATTACCATTTCGAGAAGATGAAAGCGTTTAAATGAGGAATGTTTAAGTAGCGTTTGGTGTAAGTCATACTGTGTGTCTTTCTTACCAAGGGCCAAGACATTCATTACTTACATACATAATATATTTATATGCCAAGTCGTACCGTGAATGTTTACCAAAACGACATGTAAGGAAAAATATACTGTGATGTAGTAAATAATCCACAAGCAGAACTAAAAGTTACGTCCTTTATTTTGATTGATATTGCATTACTAAACCAAGAATACTAGTATGGCTTGAAGTTTTGTCAGAAACAAGTAGTGCTACCTTTTTGAGAAAGACTAATTGCAATGGTTTTTAGACGTCAATGATAGATACATCCTGCGAAGGAATGTGGAATGATGGGTCAGCTTTGTCAATACCTAGGTAGGTACATACTTTATGATATAAAATGCGAAAGTGTATTTGTCGGTCTCTAGGGCTAAACTGATGAACTGGTTTTGATGAAATTTGGTGTAGAGATTGATTAAACCCTGAGGACAAATAACAGTTTGAAGTTTGTATGGGAAAATGCGAAATCCATGGGGCTGCATAGTTTTTTTTAATAAATATGATATTTCTATAGTTGGAATTACAATTGCTAGCATATTAGAGTTTGGAACCAATTTTTGTTATTTTTGGATTAGAAGTAAAATTAAATTGGTTTATTTACTTATTTTATCCGGAAAATAAACAGTTACAAAAGATGTTTTACAATGGTTAGTATACATCTATACATCCAAGATAGTTTAGCTAGTATTGGCAGTTAAAGGTAAGGTGACTTTCGTCCATGAGAAAGACTAAATACATTAGACAAATTCTAGATTAGGATTTTTAATGATTGCTCTCCAACATAGTCATGTAATGATGGATGCACCTGGAACGAGTACGAATTTGGCTAATGTCCTTTTATATCTGAACTTATTATGTAATCAAGAGGCCCGGGTATGCAAAACATTAAATGGCATAGATTTTTAATTACTTAAATAAAATACGATTAGGGACAACCTTTTCTTGTTCATGGTAAAAGATGAGTTAGTAACTATAAAGTAACTGGCTGATTAAATGTGCCAAATATACTTACTTCCAGCCCTTGTAAGGCACACTACAAATTAATGTTGCAAAGCATGGACGGCAGACCATCCTGGACTTTATCCATATCTATACTTAATCCATAATTTCCATAATTATTTTGTATTATAAATGTTATTGTAACTCAGACTGTTTGTTACCTTTTCACGGCTAAACCACTGAACCTATTGTTATAAAATTTTACAGATAGGTAAACCTGGGACTTGGAAAAAGACATAGGCTACTTTTCATTCAGGTTATTTGTATTAAAAATTATGAAACACAAAATACACGCAGATGCAGTTGCAGGCAACAGTTTTTAGACCTGCTTGAAGTATTCCTATGTCCTACATGTACATTAAATTCTGCTGATACCCCAAGGAAGAATGCAAGGATCATCGTGATCCTTCGAGCATTGAACCCGGAAACCAACCATAAGACACCAATAATTCCGCAATTATAAAATAATTAAAAAGAAACAACGTAGATAAGTAAGTAGGTACTACAAATACCAACGCATGAGGTACCTACAGCAATTATAAAAATCAGTATGTTAAATGTTATTAAATAGTTTTTTATTATCCGCAATTATATTTAAATACATGCCGTGTATATTATTTTTATAAATTCATCGGTCGAGGCATATTTTATTTTAATTTATTAAATTATAAGGTCCATGAAAAAGTTGAAAGGTACCATAATTTTATAAAAGCCCTTAATATTTCTATCGACCTTACTTCATGGTAACAAAATTGTATTTCAGTATGTGAGTGTACTAATATAGTTACAACTCTGCATAACCCTTCTTTGAAAGCAGGCGTGAGGGTTTTGGGAAGCATTTATCTGTTACAAACTAAACGGCGCATTTCTCCAGACATCTTGGAACCCACTATTATGTACTTAGTACATAGAGTTAGTTAGTACACTGAACTTGTGGTTTCAACTAGTAGACGCTCGATTTACCTTTCCTTTGGCCATAATAGGAAACATCAAAAAAAAAAATTGTTTAATTTGAACCCAATTTTCTTGCAAGTACAGCCAAAAATTCAATTTCATATAAATTAATTAATCTTTTGTCAATCACTATAAATAACAGCATGGTATTCCTTCTTAAAATTGACACTCACTAGTGAACCCAAATAATTATGTAGGTAGTTCCGGCATTAATATCAACTTCCACGAAAACCTCCACGGATCTCCAATATAAGATAAACAAAGTAAATCCCACCATACATGGGTCCACTCACACAGACACACACGCTCACAATAATTAGAGTATCAGTAATATTGATCGAGTTATTGAGTAAGAACACACACATACACACAGACACTGTGGAATCTTCACTATTAGTACTGTCAAAGGTTAGCTCCGTGCACACAATTTTGAGTAACCTAGCATGGTGAACGAATTAACTTCATATAAATAGGATGCAGTTACTCTGTTAGGCACATTCGGTGATCATCCCGTGGTAGCTCAACAGCTTAGAAATGAAGCTGGTAATACATTCAATTAATAAATAACAATTATTAAAAAAATATTCATAAAAAATGTTATTTTAATAAAAATAATAATTTCGAAATTTATAAATAACGGTTAATTTTTGTGTGTTAATAAATTCGGAATTCAAAAACGTTAATTTTTACACAAAAATGGATTGCAGTGAAAGTTTAGAATTTATGAAATTCAGGAGTGTGACAGTTGATTGATACAAATTTTATTTGTATAAAATTTTGACCCCAAATATATCTACAATATTCTTTAAACTAGATGACCTAATCAAGGGCTTCCCTTTCTAACTGTGACTCAATTTAGATTTATGACAAATCAGTGCCTTCAAATTGTCGTAGGTCATAACCTCCCATTATTTCTATTAAGTCTAATTATTTTAATTTCGCCTTTTCAGCTCATCATCTTAACAGTAGTAGCGTGCAGCTATGCTGACAAACTGGACAGGACGTACTTGCCTCCTGCAAGTGCTGGAACTGCTGGAGGAAGCCCAGGATCTTTAACTGCACCTGGAGGCGAGCCTGGCTTTGACCTGCCTAAAGGTCCTTCTTCATTTGGCCAGCCTTCAGGTCCAACTGGTTCTGCTGGATTTGGTCAGCCCTCGACGCCTGGTCAGACTGGCTTTGGCCAGCCTGCTTCTCAATACGGTGCTCCCACTGGTGGTGCTGGAAGTTCAGCGCCTGGTCAGAGTTCCACTGGATTCGGTCAGCCTACTTCCCAATACGGTGCGCCTACTAACGGTGCTGGTTCAGCTCCTGGTCAAGTTCCCGCTGGATTCGGTCAGCCTGCCTCTCAATATGGTGCTCCTACTGGTGGTGTCGGAAGCCCAGCTCCCGGTCAGAGCCCCTCTGGATTCGGTCAGTCGTCAACTGCTGGTCAGCCTGGCTCTCAATATGGTACTCCCACTGGCAGCGCAGGCAGCCTAGCTCCTGGACAGGGCCCTACCGGATTCGGCCAGTCATCTTTTGGAAGCCAAGGACCTCAAGACGCATCCGCTTACTCTGGCCAGCCCCAGCCCGAACGCGAACGTGCCTCCATTGACAAGAACGCCGAAATCCTCAGATACGAGAACCAGAACGATGGGGAAACCTTTTCCTACAGCTTCGAGACTTCAAACGGAATTTCTGCTGAAGAATCTGGTGTAGCTACGAACGGTGTGCATGCTCAGGGTGGTTTTTCTTACACTGGTGATGATGGCCAGCAGTACAGCGTGACTTACACTGCTGATGAGAATGGTTACCTGCCCCAGGGTGACCATCTGCCGACTCCTCCTCCCATTCCTGAAGAGATTCTGAAGTCTTTGGAAGAAAACGCGAGGGCTGCTGCTGCTGGTACACAAGAAGGTAAGCCTAATAATTTGTATCATTATTTTATAATTATGATGAAAAATGTGCAATTGTTTTGTCGCACTTGTGGGAATTTGTCAGTGCTGTCCTAACATGCGATGAAGTGATAATTTTAAGTGGTTTGATAACATAACCAATCTAGTTTTTGTTATAAAAATGTTGTCATATTCGCATTTTGCAACGTGGGTGCGTGTCAATCGTATTTATAACTCAGACCGGAAACAACTAGCTGTAGGCCATTTCTTGTTACATGCGGGATTCGAACCACTGACCCGCTGAAACACTGCACTAGTTTTTAGAAGTGTTAAACTGTTTCATATTTTAACTAGTAATATTTTACATAATTGACTGGCAATATAAACATGAAAATCTTTTTTTAAGTTACGAATCCAGATTGACGCAATTATTATTAGGGATTTACTTTTTAAACATATGCCGTTGGTCCCGGCTATCATTCATAGATCTTTGACAGTTGATACGGATCGTCAGAAGCCCGAAAGTCTAACAACTAGCTTTACCAAGGGGTATCGTGTTACCCAGTAGTGATTGTGGGGGTCAGATAGGCAGTCGCTCCATGTAAAATACTGATGTTCAGCTGCATCTGGTTAGACTGAAAGCCAACCCCAGGAAAGTTGGGAAAAGGCTAGGCAGTTGATGATGACTCTTTAATAAGTACACAATAATAATATGAACTACAGATGTGAAATGTGGGTGTACCTAATAGGCTAACCCTTCGGACAAAAAATGCGTGATGATATCGCTTCTTTGCTTCATAATGAAGCAAAGAAGCGATATCATCACGCATTTGAGATAAAATTTCAACAGTTTATTTAGATACCCAAATAGAAGAAGACATTGACTGACATTGACTACTGACACCGTTTTATAATCTTTACGTTAAGTAACGAATGTAATTACTACCATTAACATTTTATTAATAGCGGTAAATCACCTTTGAACTAATATGTTTTTGCTAAATTACTGTTACTCTCGTGTTTGCACGATATTTTCGAGAATTGTCTATGGTGTAACGATTGAGTCAGTCGGCAAGGTCAGCAGTAAGGTTGCTAAGGGTGGGTCAGATGTGTTTTGCTCTTAAAAAACTTTGTCACACATGTTTCATAAATTTTGTCAGTAAGTTCTTTTCATTTAGATTAGGTTTCTCGCGAGTGTTAGTTGTCCTTATGTAGCGGTTACACCGCCACATACGAAGTACGCATCATAGACATGACGTCATACAAATCAATTACGCAATTACAAGATTTTAACTTCAAACCGTTGGGCAGTTGCCCGCCAGACACAACACCCGTCTCGTCGAAGGATCCTCCCTTTTCTATGGTGGACGAGTGAACTTTACACCCTGTTCCTCATACCACTAAATAAAGCAACTATTAGGTTTTTGTCAAAGACATAACTTTTATTTTCTTTGTGGCAAAGTCCAATAATTTAGAATCATATATAGGCATTTTGAATTGTAAAGGAGTCGGTCAGTTTGTCAGAAAGTTGAAACTAGTAGTACTAGAAAAATGTGTTAATCTCCAATTGAAATTCTTTTCATAACATAGTTTGTATGACATTCTGCAGTTTGTAAATTATTTAGTATTTTCCAAGCATATCTGCTAAGAGGTTTGATTAACCACTTTCCTCTAACGAATTCAATTTTTTTTAGTACCTCCTCATAAACATATTAATCAAATCATTATTGAAATATGTTCCAGGTGCCTACAACCCTGCTGAAGATTCCAATCCGAACCCCCAGCAGTACTACGGAGCAGCTTCTCCATCTTACCAGGCCCAGGGTCAACCTGGACAGTCTCCCAGCTCCTACCAGGCTGGCCAGGGTCCTGCTTCTCAATACGGTGCCCCTGCTCAATCTGGACCTGAAGTATCTGGACCTCAAGGGTTCCCTGCCCAACGTGGTCAAGGACCTAGTACTCAGTATGGATCTTTTGCCCAAGGTGGACCTATTGGATCTTCTGGACCTCAAGGCTTCCCTGCCCAACGTGGTCAGTCACCTGCTTCTCAATACGGAGCCCCTGCTCAGTCTGGTCTTTCTACTGGATCAGGTTTCCCTGCGCAACGTGGTCAATCTCCTGCTTCTCAATTCGGAGCCCCTACCTCATCTGGATCTCCGGGTTCTCAAAATGGTGCACCTGCATCATCTCCTTTCGGCCCATCTAAGATAACTGGACCTCAAGGCGGTCGTGACTCTGGATATCAGTACAAAGCTCCAGGTGCATCTCCTTCTGGGCCTCAAGGCTTCCCATCTCAGGGTAGTCAGACCCTTAGCAACCAATACAGCGCTCCCTCTGGAACTGCCCGCCCATCTGGACCTCAAGGTTTCCCGTCTCAGGGCAGCCAGACCCCCGCAACGCAATATGGATCCCCTGCTGGTTCTGGACCCCAAGGTAACCAAGCCCCGTCCAACCAATACGGTGCCCCTACTTCCTCTGGACCTTCCAGGCCATCGGGATCTCAAGGCTTCCCATCTCAGGGTAGTCAATCCCCAGCTAACCAATATGGTGCGCCTACACCCTCGGGTTCACCCAGGCCATCCGGACCTCAAGGTTTCCCCTCTCAGGGTAGTCAATCTCCTACCTCTCAATATGGCGCTCCTGGTGCTTCTACTTCTGGTTCCACTAGACCTTCCGGTCTTCAAGGTTTCCCATCTCAGGGTAGTCAATCTCCTACCTCTCAATATGGTGCTCTTGGTGCTTCTACTTCTGGTTCACCCAGACCTTCCGATCCTCAAGGTTTCCTCTCTCAGGGTAGTCAATCTCCTACCTCTCAATATGGCGCTCCTGGTGCTTCTACTTCTGGTTCCACCAGACCTTCCGGTCCTCAAGGTTTCCCGTCTCAGACCTCTGGAATAAACCAGGGCTCACCGTTTGCCCCTGCTGGACCTTCTGGAAACAATGGACCTGCTCGTTCTGGACCTCAAGGACAGGCTGTGGGACAAGATGATGGATACCAGTACGACAGGCCTCAGTCTCAGTTCGGCAGACCAAGCCAACCTGGACAATTTGGACAGCAACCACAAACTCAAGGATCTGCTTTCTCCAGACCCATTGGACAAGGTTTTGCACCAGCAGGCCTCGCTGCTTCATCAGGACCAAGTGCTTCTCCTGTCTCTAACAGCCAAGGATCCGTATTCGGTAATGGCCCCGCAGGTTCTACTTCTGGAACTTCCTCCAGTCCTCAAGGAGCTAGATTCCCCGTGTCTTCGATTGATCAAGGATATCCTAGTGGCCCCGCTGGTTCGCTCACTGGCAATGCCCCCACTGGATCAGCACCGGCTCCTATTGGTCAGGGTTCGCCATTCAGGCCAAGTGGCTCGGTTGGACCTACTTCAGGACCAGCTCAGGGACCTTTCGGACGTCAGCCCTCCGGACTCAGCTCTGGCATGCCTGACTCTGGTTATGAATACAACCGCCCTGGATCACAGGGTCCTCAGTCTGGATCTTCTCAGGGTCCTCAAGCTGGATTCGGTCAGTCTGGACAGAACAGGCTTGGACAAACCGGAGCTCAGTCTGGCTTTGGACCTGTAGACCAAAACAGGCCTGGTCAGGGCGGCTCTCAGTCTGGTTTCGGATCTGCAGGACAGGACAAACCAGGACAGACCTTCGGTGGACCCCGCCAGCCCCCGAGCTTCAGCCCCGAGGAAGGATACAAATACTAAACCAAGGATAGATTAATTTATTTATAATTAAGTTTCAAGCAAATAGATAAAATGTAAAAAAAATAAACTATGCAGTACGCTTAAAAAAGTATTTTGTACATATTTATACGAAATGTATAGAATATAATGTGGAGTCACTATGTGATTGAAATGTAAATGTAAATTAAATAAATGATGCAAAGCTAAATAGCTTTTATTACATTTAAGAAACAACTTGTTTCAATTAAGAAATCCTTATTTTAGACGAACACTTTTTATGATCGAAAAAATATATTTCAATAATTTTAATTCATGAACGTTGCTGGTAATATTAATTTAAATACTGTTTTTGATAGCCGTATCACAATAATATCAGTCGAAATAATAGCTGGCGATTCGATGAAGACATTTGAAAACCAATTAAGTTTTATTGAGTTGAATATCGGTTGTAACTTATAGTGAAGCAGGTACTTAAACATATTGAAGTACAATATTTTATTAATTAATGTCCCTCGGAAATCATCGCATTTCTGAATTCAAATGAATGTTAATTTCCATGTCCATCAATTATTAGATTTATTTTGTAAAATAATTTGAATTCAGAACTAAGTACTTTATTGTTGTTTTGTTTTGATTTCCATATGAATTATAGAGAGCTGTAAAACTATTTTCCTATCTGTCGTGCCTGCGACTTTAGCAGCTTTCCTCCCATTTTTTTAATAAATTACATTTATTTAAAGAGTATTAACAACTCTATATACTGCCAAGTCGATTGAGAGCGTCCTGTTTGCACCAAGTGCAAAGGGCAACTGATAGAAATCGGACGACTGACGCAACACGAAGTTTGTCGAGGGACATTAAGAAAATAGAAATACTGTAAATGGGTCAGGGGGCCTACCACCATCTCATAAAGCAGTATTATTTTAATATTACTTCAGTGTGGGAAAGAGATGAAGCTCTACAGGACGTATAGCTCCATATCTTTCTCCCACTGAAGTAATATTAAAATAATACTGCTTTATGAGCTGGTGGTAGGTGAAATCAGTATTAAGCTATAATGCTACCGAGTCTTGATCACTACGATTCTGTCTTTCCAGAACCTATTGTGAAACTAAATATTTTTGTGTTTACATAATCACATATACATTATAATTACTTATAATGTACATATTATAAAACAAAGTCGCTTTTCGCGTTTGTCTGTATGTCCGCGTTGTTCTTCTAAAATACGAAACGGATTTTGATGAGGTTTTCAACATAATTTGGAGAATGTGTTCCGGATGGTTTAAAAATATAGATAATTAAGAAATCTCGATGTTTTGTCAAGTGTTAAAAACCATGCGAAGCAGGGGCGGGTCGCTAGTTTGTTTGTCGCTTCGAAGCTACTCAACCTTGTTCAGATTTAGTTTCCTGGACTGGTTCTTCTATTAGGTATATGTTAACAACACAGAATAAAAATAACGTTGAAATCGAAAAATATACACACACATACGTATTTTCTGATAGATATGAGGACAGTCCTGTTTATAATATCTAACTAAGATTTTATCCTGTTTCTTAGATAAGGTTTTAGCTGCAGGGAGAGTAATTTTGAGTTCTCCACTTCTTTTGTTTAATTATCCTATCCTATCTACGTATCCTATACTATTAAATAAGCAATATTTGTATATATACAGGATGGCGGGGACATCGACGCGAAAACTGTTACCATGGATTCAGTACATGATTCTGAACCTATGTTGAAATTTTTCATTGGATTTTTTTTTTAAATCTGCTGTTCCATACATTTGGAGTTTCTTGCCGGCTCTTCCCCATAGGAAACGATAAATTGGAACTGTGCACCTAGCTTCTGATGTTTCATAAGTGCCCATGTAGGTTTATGTGAAATAAATTAATTTGAATTTGAGGTCAAAATGTATAGAACAGCACTGTATATGTATGGTTTGCACTTTTCTATGAAACAGCAGATTTTTTTTTGGCGTTCAGAATCGTATATGAATCCAGTAACAGTTTTTGCTTCGATGTTCCTGCCACCCAGTATATATTTTTTATTTGTAATCCACTCTCGAGAATGGCTCTAACGATTTCGATGAAAGTTGCAATATAAATCGATCTACCTAGGTATCATAATTCTGGAAAAATTCGTTTACTCTAATTTCACCCAAGCAGAGCTCGGTCGACCAAACGCCCACACCATTTTCCACGTATTAGTAAAAATTATTACGTGGAAAATGGTGTGGGTGTTTGTTATTGTAGTTTATGAATTTCTTCTATTTTCTTTAGCATGTAAAACGAAAAAAGAAACATCAGTCACAGAAAAGCATATCTACCATAAAAGTGGCTGACATATCGAAAACTTTAAGACGCGTAGTTTTCTCACCCGTGATCTCAACTCATCGACGGCACTGAAGCCAAAACCATTGAATTATACACGAAGGATTTACAAACTAACAATAACTACTTATCACTTCTACTACTTTGACTTACTTTTGCTGCAATAATCGTCAGGTATGAAAAGTATGATCTGATGAAACTTAGCAAAGTGATTCCACTGTTCAAATCTGGCAGCACAACTGATCCCACAAATTTTCGGCCTATTTCGATATTATCTACATTGAGCAAAATCTTTGAAAAATTAATTTTAAAACAAATGTTAGGACATTTCAATGCACATAATTTACTTCATCTGAAACAGTTTGGTTTTACTAAGGGTCGTTCAACTACAGATGCGGGCGTGGAATTACTGAAGAACATATTCGAGGCCTGGGAGGAGTCGCAAGATGCTCTTGGCATTTTCTGCGACTTGTCCAAGGCCTTCGATTGCGTACATCATGATACACTCATCAGGAAACTGTACCACTATGGTATGAGGGACAAGGCTCTTGACCTTCTGACTTCTTATCTGAACAACAGAATTCTGAGGGTCGATGTTAATGGCAAGAGATCTGCAGGATCTGCGGTCACCATGGGCGTTCCGCAGGGTTCAATTCTTGGTCCTTTCTTGTTTTTAATTTGTATAAACGACTTACCTTATCACGTAAGAGATAATTACAAGATCGTATTATTAGCAGATGATACTTCCCTCATTTTTAAAATCAAACGTCAGTTAGTCAACTTTGAACAAGTTAATGATGCACTCTCTAAAGTTGTGCATTGGTTTATAAATAATCTTCTCCTGAACGAAAAAAAGACTAAACTCATTAAATTTTCAATGCCAAATTTCAGGCAGCTATCTACCAATGTCCAGGTTAATGTTAAAAAAAACTGTCGACTCAACAGGGTCCAACTCTGTTCGAGTTGGACCCTGTTGAGTCGACAGTTTTTCTTGGAATCACTATTGACGGTAAATTACAATGGGGCCCACACATAGAAAAATTGTCAGGAAGGCTAAGTTTGGCCGCCTATGCTGTTAAAAAAATTAGACAGATAACTGACGTAGATACAGCCAGAATTGTTTATTTTAGGTATTTTCATAGTCTTATGTCATATGGGATTCTTCTCTTGGCAACCTGTGCGGACATTAATACTATATTTGTTCTACAGAAAAGGGCTGTTCGAGCCATTTACAACCTAGGTCCAAGAGAGTAGTCAGTAAGAGTCTGACATGCCCTCCCGCTCCACCCAGAGCGGGAGAAGTTATTTGATAATTTCCCAACAAAAAAAAAAAAAAAAAATAAGAAAATGTCCGATATTCATAGTTTAAATACCAGGAATAAACACAATCTTGCTGTACATCGCACACGTCTCCACAAAGTAGGCAACTCTTTCATGGGTCAATGTATACGCTTTTACAACAAACTTCCCATTGACATTCGAAACTTACCCATTAAACGATTTAAAATCTGTATTAAAACCAAACTTTGTAAAAAAGGGTACTATACCATTTCCGATTATTTAGAAGATAAAAAAGCTTGGGATTGAACTGCTCGCTCTGCTAAGCCTTGTGATAAAACCATAAAACTAGACATTTTAAGTATTATGTAAAATCAACATACGCCAGTTTTATAAACACATTGACATTGTTGAAAATTATATTCAAAATGACATGATTACTTTGTAAAGTATTATATTATTTTAACTATTGTGGATATGAGGACTATGTGGATATTGTTTTTATTTCTCTGCTAGTTTTAGTGATGGTCTGGCAGTTTGAGTAGTTTATGCGGCCTACCCAAGTATTGGTATTGTTCGTCGAGTTGAGCTCCTTAAGTTCTGAGTTGAGCTCCACGATTACTGACAAATGCTTGCACTGACTGGACAGGTCCACTCAAATCTGTGTGGTTCTTTCCTCAAAAGACCTTTTCAGACACTTATCTACATGGTCCTCATATGGCCTGACCAAGATTATGTCTGGACTTTACAAGAGACTGCGACCTCTGAGTTTGTTTCGGCCTTTCTTCTCAGAGTAGTCAGATAGGAAACGCCGAACTCATCTAGCTTATTTTTAATATTTTTTTTATATGACGTGTAAAAGTGATTTCGATATCCTATTTACAGAATAAACAATTTCATTTCATTTCATTTCATTTCAGTACTCATGATCCTACCTCAGTAAGTACCTACTGCATTAAGTTGCTATGATGCTGAATATCTCGAAATAAATTCGGTAATATTAGTAATAAAATAAATTCAATAACAAGCAACTCGTTGTAGTTTGTATCTGTACTGTAAATTCAGTTTGACACGATCAAATGTACCGAAAAGACAAATGTACCGAAAAGGCAAATATACCGAAAAGACAAATGTACCGAAAAGACAAATGTACCGAAAAGATAAAATTTACCGAAAAGACAAATATAGCGAAAAGACAAATATACCGAAAAGACAAATGTACTGAAAAGATAAAATATACCGAAAAGACAAATGTACCGAAAAGATAAAATGTACCGAAAAGACAAATGTACCGAAAAGATAAAATATACCGAAAAGATAAATATACCGAAAAGACAAATGTACCGAAAAGACAAATGTACCGAAAAGACAACTGTACCGAAATGACAAATGTACCGAAAAGACAAATGTACCCTCTTTCGCATTTATAAAACTAAAGTTAGGCATTATGAATTTTGTTTTTGTTTGATACCTAGTTTAGTTTATGTTCACCGGTTATGCAATAATCACTGTGTGCTATCCATAGCTCTGAAAATGTCGCAATTCCGACCCCCAAGGTACAGGTAAATGCTTAGTTTGGGGGTCACCGTCCTATCTGTAATGAAATGAATGAAATTCATTATTCTGTAAATAATTTTACACGTCATATAAAAAAAAAATAAGCTAGATAAGTTCGGCGTTTCCTATCTGATTACTCTGAGAAGAAAGGCCGAAATAAACTCAGAGGTCGTAGTCTCTTTAAAGTCCAGACATACTCTTGGTCAAGCTCTTGTTCTGTTCTTGTACAACCTGATTATGAATAAATAAATTTGAATTTGAATGCTTTAGTAGGCTATACAACTTATGATTTTATTATTGTTTTAATTTTAACATCATTCCAAAAACCATAACCTCAAACATTCCCATCAACCACTAAAACTTAAACGGAGGTAATAAAAGGTTCATATATTATTCAAAATTGTTGCTTTTATTTCCACATAGTTACCATCTTTAAAATCCATAGACCATTTAAGAACCCAAAATCCATAACATTAAAAACAGTTACAACTAAACTAAAACGCAATAACATAACGTTAGAAAAACGATAACCAGCTTCAATAATTGATAGTAAAGTAAAGTAAATTAAAGTAAAATAATGTGTGAACCGAACATAAACGAGTTACATTACTGTTGCGTCACAGTACAGTATAGTCGTGTGAAGATGTTGCTCTGTAGTGCGGACAGCAAGGCGTGGCGTGTGATTAATATTTTATTTATGAGTTCTAAATGGGAGATGTATGGGCTGTGGATTTTGATGAAGTGGGTTGTAATTGGATTGCTATTTATGAAGGTTTCGATTATTTGATTTATGGGTAGGTCGTGGTGGCCCGGAGGTAAAGCACACCAGAGGTTAAGTGGACCAGCTTACTAGATACTGGTATACAGGCTGAGAACACGGCCGTACTCAAACTACCTATATTATTTGTGTATTTTTTTAACACGTTTCGGCACAGACCGTCTCTCGACGTTATCTCGGTATAGCGTTACGTGACAGTACGGTTAAGAGCGGTGAACTTTATTTCATGTAATCGGGCAAACCGTTGACAGCCGTTGCTTGCCCATAACAATCCCAGAAAGCAAATGATCTAATGTCACTTCACGCGACTTCATTCGTTCGTAGGTGTCACGGCAAACTCTTTTCGAGTCATTTTTCATACGCAACACACACATACGCAGTGCTTATGCAACACATTCACATCGCCGACAGGCGTAGACTGAGCCATACACTTACAATGATGTTGATATTTAGTGTCACGGCATGTGCACACGCTGGTTCGTACGGCCGGTGGTACGGCTGTAGACGACAAACTGTATGGGATTTTAAAGTGACATATCATGAAATTTGCAAATAGTCAAGTATCCTGGAACCAACAGTGAAGAAAACAACAACCAGAATAACCAACAGTGAAGAAAAATGTCATGAGGAAATCAATCTAAAATCGCAAAAAAATTCTAACCTATTGATGAATAGAATTTGGTACTGCAAATCTAAATGAAAACAAAAATTTTATACTTCGTGAAACTTTATTACTGAAGAAAATCGATAAACTATCTACATATTGAATGAATTTTCTTTAAGTATTATAAAGAACAATAATTATTCTATTATCATAATGGTAGAAATAATTGAAAACAAGCCAATACATAGAGTTGAGACTACAAGACTGTATAGTTAAAACTTAAAAGGTAATTGTGCAAACGCGTTCTAATAACAGTGATCACGCTATCGAGTGTGACGTTGATTGCACAGATATGGGCTTAGTGCCTGCATACACGATCCAACATTTTTAGTTATTTATTGAAGTTTCTTAATTTTTTTACATTAATCGTGCCACGTTGCTATAAAATGCCTAAACAGTAACAGTATTTGTTCAAATAAATTGAAAATGGAGTGATTATAATTGTCTTTTGTTTATTTGTGCAAATAAATTTGTAAATAGAATGATTACAGTTAGGCCTTTGTAAGTAATTTTATTAATAACACTAGGTAGGAACATTTATAAAAGCTTGCAGTTAAGAGTCACCGTAAGCTTTGAATAAATTTTGCAGGTTTGAAGTAATTTTAACACGTGATATATCAAATGTAACATTAACCTCGACATAGCCAATTTGCAATTAATTTTCAATTTCGTACGCATACTCGTTACATTTTAAGACTTCACAAGGAAGAGTACATTATAAGGCCACTCGACGCATGTCAATAATTTAATTGGTTTTGTTGGCATATTAGAATAGTCGTTATTCTCGGAAGTATCGTTTAACATTCAAGATTGGAAAAAGTTGCAAAAGGAGTATGTAAGGATCGTACCAGGTGGAGTTCTGTAGTTTCTGTCTACCCCCATGGGAAGAGGGCGTGAGTTTGTGTATTTGTATATACTTAATAATATATTGTTACTTTAATAATATAAGTTCATGTAATAAATGCTTGAGATTTATAATCTATTGGAGTTATTTAGATAGGTCGTCACACTTATAGGCGGTATTTTTGTAGGTACTAACCTAACCTAACCTACTAAATGAAATCTAAAGTGAGAATTTAAAATAAGTTTTTAAGTTGGTTTTGATTTGATTTAGGTAACACACACACACTCAGATGATATGACCAAGACTATGTTTGGAGTTTAAAAGAGACTTTGACCCTGAGTTTGTGTCGATATTTCGTCTCAGGGATAGTCAGATAGGAAAGTTTTTTTATTTTAAATGACGTGTAAAAGTGTTTTCTATCCTATTTACAGAATAAACAGTTCATTTCACTCTGACGTAAAAAAATAACAAACAAAAATAGTTGTTGCGTTGGCTCGTGTACCGACACACTTACAAACTAACCCGTACATCACACGTTGTTCTCCAAATGATGATAATAATACAATCATGAACATAAACTTGTGCTTTATGTTCTGAACATGGTATTGTGAAGCTTTTAATCGTGTTAATAGTGTGTGTGTGTGGCGTGATACATTCAATCAGGGCCTTCGTAGGGTTGGACGTAGTCATGATATGATTCATAGGATTTGTTCACAAGGTGCTGCAAAAGAGGGAAAGTTTATTTTGAAATACCTACATCAGGTGCGTTGACATACTTACAAATGCCTTTAAAAAGATAGCGCTCTGGCTTAGATATCTGGATCACAAACTTAGCAGAAAAGCTATAGCAGAAAGCGTGGAAGGCCATAGGAAAACCTATGGAAAACAGCATTGATTCATAAAATACTTTGAAAAAAAGTAAAATTCTGCAGCATGTTGTGCTGTCCATCGTAAAATTCAAGGTACCTATGTTTGTAAATATGATGATGATTTATTCAGCGCGGAAAAACAACAGCTAGGCTCTTTGTGTAATCTTACCAGAGATTTTTGAAGTGAAAACTTCTTTAGGCGCGTTGGGCATTTTTGAGATGGGAATCAGAATCAGAATCTTTATTTGTTAAACATAGGTATTTACTTAATGGTTTTAGGTTAGGTTAGGTTATATTTGAGCGCTATTTTTTGCCGCGAAAGTATACAAATTTTAATCAAAATGTAATTAAAAAAAAACTAAAATACTTTTTAAAAAAAACCAAGTAAAACAAACAATAAAAACAAAACCAAAAATAAACAAAAAAATTATTAAATTATCATTTATAAAATCTGAACAGAATAATACATATTTTCTATTAATAGAGAGGTGAGAACTTTCTTAAATTTTGATAGGGGCATATTTTTATACTATCGGATATTTTATTATAAATTTTCAAAGCCATTCCAAAAGCTCTTTTTCATCAAAGTGACAATTCAAAAAACAAAAAACAATTGAACTCGCGACGCTCTTACCAACACCTCATTTTTGTAAACGCGATTGTGCTCTTTATTTATTTATTTACGGATCAAAGTTCTATGCAAGTATTTTTACTCGCCAACAGACGATCTGTGGAGTAAAAGACATCAACGCGTTGATTATCGCGGTGCCGATGCAGGTCATGTTGTTATGATACCTACATAGGAACATGGTCAATTTTGTTCAGTTTTAATTTTAAGTTCTGATTTTTATTTTATTATTTTATTTCTTATTTTTATTTTTAATTTGATTTGTTTTAGTTTTGATTTTGTCTCGGACTTTTTGGAGGTGGGCGTTAATGACTGCGACACAGTATTATACTAATGCAGTTGTTATCGAACACAGAGTTTCTGTAAACTGAGTTTTTTGTTTCAATAAAGTTTATAATATATATTATTAAAAAAAATGTTTTGTACTCCTTATTTATATTACGTTCCGGATCAATGTTTTGTGCAAGTGTTCTTACTTTAGGGTTTTGGGAGTTTTAAGCTATTGCATAGCTTTTATCGCGGGCTTTGAGCGCGGCGACCGAATCAAGAAATTCCGTAACGTAACGAAAATAAAACCTAACACCCCCCACTCCGCCTACCATGTAATGACGGTTCCCATGACAACGTGATGTTGTCATGGGAACGTAATTTTTGTTTTATGTCATCACGTCATCATTCCAAGTGTAGCGTTGACAAATAGGAAGTATGGAGGTTACAAATGCTATGCAATAGCTTTACCGCGGCAGTCCCCGAGTGCCACACGTTTTTTTTTCACATTTTAACTTCTGTCGGCACTCCCGGAGTGCCACTGTATTTTTTTTTTAATTCTATTGACATGTCACCTTAATTGTAATTGCTTGTTTATGTTTATTTTGTACGCCATATTTTGGCAAAACATAGTGCATATATTTTAGATAATATACTATCTGTAACCACACCTATGATTGTTTAACAAAATAAATGATTGATTGATAATCTCAACATTGTCTTTAAAATCTTTCCAAACAGGTATCAAAATAAAAAAGTGCTAAAATAAAACCAAACTAATAACCACCATTCACTCAAAATCATCTCACAAACGTTCTACAACTGACACGTCTCATCTCAGTGTGATGGCTATTTATCTAGCGAGATGAAGTCATAAGCGGCCATTAAGAAACGTTGCCCCCTGGGCGGAGGCATCCGTCACTCATGCTGCAATATGGACCTCGATAAAAATCTTAAATTCATTCACTGAGATAACGCACTGCCTAAACTTCTGGGTCTGGAAGCATTAAATTTTGCACAAGAGTTCCCAATACAACATGTAAAAAAACCCCGTCCGATCCATGAGGATGCGGCAACTTTAAGAAAAATAGAAAAAAAAAACCGTCTCTATTTGTTTCAATGGGGAATTTTACCGGGTTTATTACATGGGGCGCGGACGGCCGTCATTTAGCGGGTGTCTACAAGTCATAACTTATACCCCTGTTAAAAATTTACAAATTTTTAATGAATTTGGGGTAATTTTGGTACTAAAAATGTGATTTTTAAATATAGCTATTTAAAAATCAACAACTTTTTTTATTTTCAATCATAATTAGATTTTTAGAACATTTAGGTAATATTATTGCAGTACCTATGAGCCCCGTTCGGACAGGTTTTTTTATATTGTATAATGATGATGAGCACTAAGGAAGGATTTCTGAAAATGTATCCCCTAAAGGGTTAAATATCAAAAACTTTGGTTTGAATGGAAATTCGTCACTTTTGTAGATATTAAATTCCATCGGACCCACGGCTTGTTGTATTATAAAACAAGTACAAAAATAACGCCAGTAATTTTCCAAAGGATTAATTAGCGGAGTAACAGAGTACACACACAATTCACCAGAGTACTTGAGGTCGTTGAATACCCTGATGGCTCAGTGGTTAAGGTCTCGCCTCTCGTGCAGAAGGTTGTGGGTTAAAATCCGGGCAAGAACCAATCTGACTTGTTCAATTCATAAATGTACTTTCTGAATTTATCTTGGACATTACTGACATCGGTGAAGGAATCACATCGTGAGGGAAACTGGACGTATAATTAATATTGAAATCGCCAACCCGTCTTGAGCAAGCGTGGTGATCACTACTCATGCCTTCTCTATATGAGAAGAGGCCTTTGCCCTGTAGTGAGACAGTACTAGGCTGGTATTATTTTTATATTATAATTGAAGGTGAGCATCTTGCTATTTACCGATAGTAAATCCAGTCACCGCCGCGGGCAGAAGTTCCAATTGAAAAATGCAAATACATTTTGCTTGATCCGAGGATCGAACCCAGGACCGGGCGTAGCGGTCGGGCTTGCCACCTCTGAAATAATCATGCAGAAAATTAATAAATACTAAGGCATAATCTCAACTTGGTAGCCAATTTCTAAATCATTTGACTACTTTTTCTAACAAATAAATTTGGATGTTTGACATCTTTTATATAGAAAATAAATGTCAAAATATCAGATCATCTCAAAGAAGGACCCTTAAATCTTACAAACGTTATACATCGAACTCGTTTTATCTCAGTGTGATGTCTATTTATCTGGTAAGATGAAGCCATAGCGTTGCCCCCTGGGCAGCATACCATCCGTCACTCATGCTGCTAATGCTGCAATATGGACCTATCACGTTTAGCTCTGGGGGCTCGCTGTGTCTCAGTTGGCTTCTGCTTATAAGATAGAAATGAAAATAGTTTTCAATTTCAAAATATTTTATTTCACATAAATCTACATAGGCACTTATGAAACGTCAGAAGCTAGGTGCACGGACGTTTCCTATGGAAAAGAGCCGGCAAGAAACTCCACGATTACTCTCTAAAAAATAATTGGCTTTTACAATATTTTCAAATAACAGTGTTAATAGGTATGGGAGGACAGTGTAGGTCTTTCAACAAGTACCAGGTACTTAACAAAAATAGAAAACGGTTCAAAAATCTACAGTTCACTAAGCCTACAGCGTACTCACATTCACAAAATAGAAAATAATCTGTACAAAAGAAATATAGTATTGAATTAATAAAAATAAAAACCTATTTTAATTAAACGCAATTACATGATTGCTATTATAACTATAACAAATCTGAATAATTACCATGTCCACAAAAGTATTTACAATTAGCTGTACCTAAGCTTTTACAATAATACAGCTATAGATAGTACCATTCACGAAGACGCGCCCCACTCCGCTCTGCTCCGTACCAAAGTACAGCTTACAGTACAGTAATCGCGGAGTAGGCCACGTCTTCGTGGATGGCACTATCTACGAGTATAACTAGGTCAAAAAGGGTAAAGTATATTCATAATAATGATTTAAAAAGGTATTGTGTCTAGGTCATTTCGTGTTATCCCGAGGCTTTTTGTAATTTTACTCTATTCAACAAATCGTGCCAATCGTTCATCTAGCTTTTTCTTATCTCCGCTATCTGTAGCTAAATCACCTATTGATCGAATTGATCAGACTATGCCATTGATCATTTGGCTTATAAAGTAGTCAGTTTCATCCTATTCCTTCTAAATGTGACTTAATTTCTCAAAATCCTAGGGAACACTCTTCGAGTTCGCCTTTGTCCAATATTTTTTACTTGTGCATAAAATTTTAATAAATACATAAATACGCTCTCCAATAGTACCTACCTATTTCAAGTTCTGTGTGTTATTGTAAGATTTATACGTATACCAGAATTGCAAAAATCTGTTAACAATTTTATTGTAACATAACATAACATCACGCCTTGTTTCTGAAGGGTTGGGCAGAGGTGTACCTATAGTAGGTATACCAACATTTAGCCAGTTATGTTTAAGTCCCATGTAATATGGGGCGAGCCTATTGCCATCAACTGGGTACAAATCCAGACTCCGGGCTGCTACTGAGAAATTCCAGATAGAAAAACCCAATGACACTTTGCTCGAACTGGGAATCGAACCCAGGACCTCATGTTCAGCAGTAGCGCTTGCGACCACTAGACCAACGAGGCATTAAGGGGCCGCGCACGACATCGACTGCTTTTGATAAATTTTGTTCATTGGTGAGAAAGGAAAAAGAATTTAAGCATAACTACCTATTTGTGATTTGAAAAGTCGAGTTTTTTGTGGCTAAATTAAGTATTCATGGAAAATCACTAATATTCGCAACAAGTTTTCCGAAAAATGACGCGAAACTGACGTTTGATCATTTTGTTACAAGAAACTACTTTGGTCTACTTGCATGTGGCTGAACCACTTTGTTAAACTTCCATATAAAATATGTATAGCAGAAAAATAAGGTTGAAAACTTTTTTTTTTAAACTCAGTCAGTAATGTATTTTTTCCTATTATTTAGCAAACCATATCAAGAAATTTAAAAATCACACATTAGTTTTCAGCTATTCTTGAGATAAAATAAAAAATGTATTTTATGATTATACAGTATCTTCATTAAGTAAATCAAAGGTGAAATATACCAAATCTTCGAGAGCGCAAAAGTGATGCAACTATTAACAGATGCTGTGACTGACACGATTTGTTTAGCACCACGGAAACTGTACTTTTATAGTTAGACAGACTAATGCCCGTTTTCACCGAAAACTAAGTGCCACTTAAATTAATCCCTAAATAAAAGTACATTGTTGGATTTTCAACTCTCAGAACTGAGCCTTTTTTTTTTTTTTTTTTTTTTTCTGGGTGGGAAATTATCAAATAACTTCTCCCGCTCTGGGTGGAGCGGGAGGGCGTGTCAGACTCTTACTGACTAAAACCCACCCGTGTTCCTTCGGTTGCCCTGTTGCCGGGGGCCACGATTTCCCTATCGGTTTTCTTCGAACCCCCGGCAGGCATTGGCCCTAACGGACCCCGTCAATTCAGAACTGAGCCTTGCGTTGAAAATCCAACAGTGCACTTTTATTTAGGTATTCATTTAAGTGTCACTTAGTGAAGGTGAAAACGGGCATAAATCTTTCAATTATTTCAAGCTTTCTCACAATTAGATAAGTAATTGACATAAAAAGGTTTTTTTCGTGCACGGACCCTTAACAGTTGTAATTCTTCGATGTATAAGTTACTTAGACATTGATCAGAAAGATTGAGAAACTTCTCATTTCTTCAAATCAATTTAAGTGCCTTGCGATGTTTTGTTATTAAACTCAATAGTAAACTGTCAGATTTCATTATATGTCAACGTAAATCTATTTAAAATACTTGTCCTAGAATAACATCATACGTTTATGGATCCTTCGTGTTCTGAATGTCATTATAAACAGGCATAAACCATCTCAAAGACAATAAGGGTATACAGATTTATGTCGCGATGCGGGAATTGAACCTGTGACCATGATCTCTGAAAACGGATACAGTGAAGTTTTTATTAAGGTCGACATTTGATTTGAATTTGATAATAAGTACTCCGTTCTTTGTTCATAAATAAGGTATTGTATTAATTATTCAAGTTTACCTCATCATCATCATTTTGGCCGAAAGATGTTCACTGCTGGACCTATGTAGGCCTCCCCCAAGCATTGCTACTTCAGGCATTCACCTTCATTTCGGCACGAGTTATGCTTATTATTTTCACTATGAAATTATGAACTCATAGAAAATACCGACGAAACACGAAATACGTCACCGAGTTTGGCCAGTAGCGGGGTTGCTTGTAAAAGGAGTGCCAGTTGTTTGTTACGTGTAGGTTCATATTTGCTGACTAAAATATTTGATTACTGTATATCAAGAAAAAAATCTTTAATATCTAATAAGGGATTGCTGAAAATCTCCCACTTGGACAAGAATTGCGTTGAATTACCTGGACTCCGGACCCAGGTTGGCCAAAGCAAGGAAAACCTACTCAGATGGAGATGACTCCGCCCTTTTTGTTGGGTGGGAAATTATCAAATAACTTCTCCCGCTCTAGGTGGAGCGGGAGGGGGTGTCAGACTCTTACCGACTAAAACCCACCCGTGTTCCTTCACTTGCCTGTATGTTGCCAGGGGCCATAGTAACCCTTTCGGACAAACCCGCAACTCTGGCAGGCATTGGCCCTATCGGACCCCTTCAACTGTGCTGACATATCTTTGAGGCGCGTGTGGAGCACAACGCGCCGTCGACCCAGGCCTAGTTCATATCGGACGGAGAGCTACCCATTGCTCACCGTCCGCAAGTCCGCGCCTACGGTGGCCGGGAATCGACCCGCGACTCCCGACGCCCAGGGCGTCTCCTGCGGCGGTTAGGGGCGTGAAAGCGCGAAATTTGCCTCTCCCTCACGCGTTCCGCCTCCTCCTTCGCGAGCATTACTGCTTCGCAGAAGGAGGTGACGGCTTCCCATACCCTCTTGATCCGTACCAGAGCCGGACGCGACAGATCACCACCGCCGATCGCCTCCACGAGGACACGTCGATAGACGACTCCGCCCTGGAGTGTAAATAAGACACTTAATATCACGTACAGCGTGTCCTATTGCCTGCACGTTACAGAAACTGATGGACGCTACAGAAAGTGCCAAACTCGTAGCCAATTTCTGGGCCGACTCTAATTAGATTGCCATTGAAACGCAGAAAATAAGACATTGCAAAACCTGTGCCTGGTAACGGCTGCGACTTACGAATTGTAGGTCGTAGGTTCGAACCCAGACAGGCGCTTTACTTTGTGTAAGTTATTTCATCACCACTGCTCTCAAAACGGTGAAGGAAAAACATCGTGAGGAAACCGGCATGTCCTAGAACCGAAAATTCGAAGACATGTGACATCTACCAACCCGCACTGGGCCCGCGTGGTGGATTACGGCCCACTCCCTCTCACAGAGAGGAAGCCTGTGTCCCAGCAGTGGGAACATTTATAGGCCGATGATGAAACCTGTACCTACTTAAAGCTGTGAATACTATGCAGGTAATTACAAACCAATGATTTACCTTTAACAAGATCCTCTAAAACAACTACACTAATGAATTTAATTGAATTCAACGCAAAAGTTGAAATAAATTAACCTTTATGAGAACTTGATCTAAAAATCTAAATATTTCGTAAAAGCCAATTACTTTGTACGGGTTCACTTGTATCACGTATTTAAATATTGCTTTGAAACGATGTTAGTTTATTATTTAGTGGATAATATTTGGCAAAAGTTAATTAATCACGATTTAGAACACTATCGCCGTGATCGTCGGAAGCCGATCCATATTGTAAGGTCATATTGTTGTAGGGTGACCATACATGGGCTTACTAACTTATTTGAAAGTTAAAGATAGTAAAACTAAATATTATTAGTATTACCGTGATGAACATTGAAGGGATAGCACATCGTATGAAATTTAGAATTCCAGCTCAGAATCAGAACTCAGAACAAAAAAGACACAAACACAACAAACAGAAACAAGAGGAATTCAGAACTGTATTTAAATTCTGAATCCAACATTATAATCAAGTTACGGAACAATAAACTCAATATCGTACAAGATAAAGTCCAAATTACAAAGTAGAAAAAAAATTGGACTTTTTTATTAAAAACCAGCTTACACCCGCGACTTTGCCCACGTAAAAAATTTTGTTCGTTTCAGACTTTTTTATTTTTGCTCGGCTTTTAAAGGTCGAAGTGTGATGTTAAATAGCCAATAGCCTAACCTTCCTCAACAATTGGGCTATCAAAAGCAAAATTTTTTTTTCAAATTCCACTGGTAGTTCCAGGATTTTCGCGTTCAAACAAACAAACTCTTTATCTTTATTATTAGTTTAATAGATGATCACTCAAAGATCAAATTAGAATACACAGTACTAAAGTACTTGAGTAAACCTTTGATTTCTTAAGAAAGCCGTGAACGGTTACACAATAACCACTCTTCAAATATAGAGCGGTTTTTGACATCTTAATGTCAAACACTGGTGAAAATTACAGATTTTCACGACGGCCGATAATACGGTAGAACAGCTTTCATAAGAAACCCAGGCTTAAGCGGTGATGGAATGTAAATAATCTGAGATTATGAATTCAAATCTAAGATCAAATTCGTGAGCATTCACACTCGATAAAAGTTTAGTTACCTATCAAATTCGATGTTTAACAAATGAATGTTAACCATCGTCATTCGATTAATAGCATTGAAATGTAAAAGGTTATAATTAAGGTATTTTATAATATTAAATAATAGTCAATTTAATGATTAACATTCTTATCTATTGTTATGTAATTACGATGTTATTTTAGTAACTACAAGTTATTTTTAAATTAATTCATTCCATTATTTCCATTCGAACCTGCCCCATATAAATAACAATTAACGTTGCCCTCTAAACAAAAATAATAAAGGTAGTGTCTGTCTCTTATAAAGCATTATTATCATGAATTAACTTTAATAACAATAAAACCTTTAAAAGACCCATTATATTATTATGACTTAATATTACATGAATTCAAGTTCAATCATTGATTAATTCAAAATCATTTACATAACAAAGCTTGTCATAAAAATGACAATATGGACAGAATTATTTTACTGATGATGTAAACTGAAATGTATACTTTTATACAGGTAGATAACCTTTATTATTTAGGATAGGGTGCTAAAAAAAGAGTACAAAATATTATTCTTTCACATAAAAAGACAAAATTTTGTATTGCATAAAACAAAAGCATGAATTATTGTGTATAAAAAACAAAAATTATTAAGACGGATTATTAAAAGTGGGACTAACATTTTTGACTATGGAAATTCTTTTCCTTCTTTTTTTTATATAAACTTAAATGACTATAGCTTAAAAATATTATTCAAAATAAAAAAAAATGTCCTTAACTTTTTCAATTTATATTGGCTAGTAAGAAAGCTTGGACAACCTACAAGAGAAGCTCACATTGGAATTTGTAAGCGGGCAAGGTCGAAAATTGATGCGCGATCGAGACTAAGTGTCCGTATGTACCGGTAATACGACCATTCAAATAGGATTTGTATGTCAAGCGTAGTATGTGAGAGAGAACCAAGATATATTTTGAATTCCACAAATTTTTTAAACAAGATAATCTTAAAAATAAGAGCAATTCAGATCAGAATTTTTAAAATAAATTGTAAATTGGAATACCTCATGAAAACTTAAAGATCACGCAAATAATAATTGATACCAACAATGAGCTGGAATTATGAAGAGGTTAGGTAGGCATCTTAATATTCTCAATTTTTCGTCAAAATATTTTTATTATCAGCAGCCGGGATAGAGAACTAGAAGTGGTAAAGGGATCACAAAAATATTTTAAACGACATCTGAAGCAGAACGATATAATTATTTTCAAAACCAAACTATAACATAACATAACATCACGCCTTGTTTCCCCGAAGGGTTGGGCAGAGGTGTACCTGTAGTAGGTACACCCACATTTCGTCAGTTATGTTTAAGTCCCATGTAATAGGGGGCGAGCCTATTGCCATCAACCGGGCACAATTCCAGACACCGGGCTGCTACTGAGAAATTCCAGATAGAAAAACCCAATAACACTTTGCCCGACCCGGGAATCGAACCCAGGACCTCATGCTCAGCAGTAGCGCTTGCGACCACTAGACCAAACTATAAATACCTACCAAAACGGATCTTCACCTAAATGAAATCGAAAGCACAATGCTGACTTAACGAGACGGCTCACATAAAGCCATCCACGACAATTAGACGATTCCATCCTCGGGCACAACATAATATCGTGATTATGAAACATCGGCCACGTCTTGAGATGAAGTAGATCGACCTACACCCAACTATATATACTGTACTGATACTGTAAGGTTATCAGTTGCATCCACAGCTTCTGGGTCGCAAGTTCATTCTAACAATATAATAAAAACAACAACAAAAATGAAATTGGTAAGCTTTTATGAGCTTCTTGAATTAACTTAAAACTAATATTATATCTTCAAAAATTTTAAAAAAATTTGCTTTTTACATTTCAATTTTTCATCCAAATATACCTACTTTAATATCCTGCTCTAATTACTTAGTTAATTGATTTACATTACATCTTAAAATGACCTGAATTAATTTTCACCTTTACAATTTTCAGTTCATCATCTTAGCTGCCGTCACCTTGGCTCAGGCCGCCAAACTGGACAGGATCTACCTTCCACCCAACGCTCAATCCTCTGCAGGGTCCAACTTCCTCGAGACTCCTCGCCAGTCCAAAGGATTCCAAGACCAGACCAGCGCTTTCTCCAACAATGGATTTTCCAACCCCAATGCTTACAACCAGAACGGGGCTTACTCAGGCTTCGAAGCTCGTCCCGAGCGTGCTCAGGCTGCCTTCGAGAGGAACGCTGCCATCCTTCGTCAGGACAACTCCAATGATGGAGAGACTTACGCGTATGCTTATGAGACTGAGAACGGTATCTACGGCGAGGAGAACGGAGTTGCGACCAATGGAGTCCAGGCTCAGGGCGGGTATTCCTACACCGGTGATGATGGCAAGGTCTACTCTGTGAGGTGAGAGACTATTTCATAAACAATGATTCCACTTTTAACTTAATATCATAACAGAACAATAATGATCTTCTTTTCAATTTTCAGGTATACAGCTGACGAGAACGGTTTCCAGCCAAAAGGTGACCACCTCCCCACTCCTCCCCCCGTCCCCGAAGAGATCCTGAAGGCTCTGGAGCAGAACGCACGTGATGAGGCTGCTGGCATCTTTGATGATGGTAAGCATTTAGACTTTTTAGTTGAAACAGGCGTGATGATAATTATGTTATGTGTAATGAATTATTTCTTTGTCTATACATTATTTTAATTGCTCAATCATTTGTTTTTCGTTCTTCAGGTTCGTACAGCGAAGGCAAATACGACAGCAACAGCCAACAACAGTACTACAACAACAACGCTCAAGCCAACAACTACAACAACGCTCAATCCAGCAACTACAACGCTCAATCCAACTACAACAACGCTCAATCCAACAACTACAACGCTCAATCCAACTACAACAACGCTCAATCCAACTACAACAACGCTGACTCCGTGGTCACGAACAACGCACTTCTCCGCAATGACGCTGCTGGAAGCGGTAGCTCCGTTGCTGGTGTCCAGAAAGCGTACCTCCCTCCCGTCGCTCAAAGGAGACAATCCTCCTTCAACGCTAGAAACGGCTACCAATACTAGAGACTGTTGATTATTAAACGACTTATTAAATAATATATTTATAACTAAAACTGTTTTCTTTGTTTTACTTGTTGATGTTATTAATGAGGTTCTGCCAAAAGATAAATACTACCTATCTTACTATATTTGTGCAGGAGAATTGAAGTAACAACGAGTGTTAACTTGAACAGCGATATCTGAAACAAAAGTGATTCAAGTAGACTTAATGACAAACAAGGGTTGTGACAATTAAGTAAATAATACCATACTTCGAAGTTGTGACCGTGGTTGTAAGTGGTCATGGAAAATTTACAGATCCATGATATTTACTGGATCTCTACCTGAAAATAGTAGATGCTGAAAATAGTTTTGACGAATTTCCTCATAGAAATACAGTGATGGAAAATGGTTTAAAAATCTTACAGTATGTTCCATGTTACTGCCAAAACTTACTAAAGACAAAAAAAAATGTAATAAACAAAAATGCATCCGAAAAAAATTTGAAACTGATTACTGAAGTCAATGAAATAGCTGTAGCGTATATTTTGTTTAAGTATCTCAAATTGTCAGAATCTAGTCTACTGATCGATTAGCTTTGAATATGTTTGTTGATTGTTTGTTTGTTTGTATGGCGAATATGAATAAAAGAGTGGATAGTGAGTGATTGTCATGAAAAGCCTACTCGGGAAAACTGCTGAAGCAGATTAAAATAGACTTTTAAATTCTCTAGCGGTAAAATTATTCTAAAATTCATATAAAATGTAATTTTATTTGTAAATCTATAGCTATAATACTAATTTTAACTTAATAAGCGGGTAAGATGAGATTCATCTTATTCTTATGATGTTGGTAAGAAAAACATACTAAGTAGCTATAGCACAAAAAATATAACAACATAGCGAAGTATTGTTTTAGCTCCAGTCATTTCTATTTTATTAACCGACTTCAAAAACAAGGAGGAGGTTCTCAATTCGTCGGGATATTTATGTATGTTCCCCGATTACTCGAAGACGGCTTGACCGATTTGAAAAATTCTTTTTTTGTTTGAAAAAATCAAATGACAATGGGACCAACTTCAAAGTATACCCTACTTACAAGTTGGTCCCATTGTCACGATCCGATCATGGGATCTTGGAGAAATCGAGGGAACTCTTCAAATATTAAAGGCACATCTATAATAGCGATTTGGGTATTTTTGATGAGCAGTTGACATAAGGCTATTGTAACTTAGATAAATTACAAATCAGCCCACGAAAAAGTGAAAAAAAAAACTTTTTTCCAAAAAATACAACTGACTTCCAAACTACAAAGTGAAAAATAACTTTAATTTTGGAAGTCGGTGTCTTTGGATCAGTATTTTAGTTTTTTGACACCGACTTCCAAAATTAAAGTTATTTTTCACTTTGTAGTTTGGAAGTCGGTTGTATTTTTTGTAAAAAAGTTTTTTTAAGAGGTAGAATTGTACTCGGAGAGCGCGTTTTAACCGAAACCGAGTATGCGGTAGTCGCGCTCGTTTATATGGCATACTTGCGCTATCAAGCAAGTCGCGTATATACGTAATTTTTTCAGGTAAACGGTCGCGTAGTCTCGTATTCGCGCGACTGTTGCTTTCGGTTCGAACGCAGGAGTAGGCAATATAAAACGATAGTGATCATAAAGGCGTATTAAAAAAAACAGTGGCACCTCGGGAGTGCCGACAGAAGTGAAAACTTGAAAAAAAACCAGCACCGCGGTGATCAACGCGTTGATGTCTTTTACTGCACGCACTGTGGTAATCAGTGCGTTGATGTTTTTTACTCCACGGTGACGGTATAACTGCGTTACAGTGTCGCGAAATCAATGGTTTAGTTCCATCTCAAAAATGCCCAACGCGCATAAAGAAGTTTTCATTTAAACTGACATTTAAGATGACTGACTCAGTATTGATTCTTTAGTTGTATTTCTGCCAGCCCAATGTCGATTACAAAGCACTTATCGTTATCATAAAGAACTTCAGTTTATAGGTTATCACGGTATCGAATGCTAGTGCAGCCTACAGTAGTGGCACACTTGGGATTCGCCATACTATCGACATAACAATTCGAGGATTAAAAAGCTTTACCATCCGTTATAGATGACCCTGCCAATTACATAGGTAAAATACTTGTATAGTACTACTATAGTTTGTTCCAAAATTATATGTTGGAAGTATAAGCACACTCATTAAAAAGAATTACATAAACATAACATCACGCCTGTAATCCCCGAAGGGTTAGGCAGAGGTGTACCCATAGTACACCCACATTTCGCCAGTTATGTTTAAGTCCCATGTAATAGGGGGCGAACCTATTGCCATCAACCGGGCACAAATCTAGACTCCGGGCTACTACTGAGAAATTCCAGATGGAAAAACACAATATCACTTTGCCCGATCTGGGAATCGAACCCAGGACCTCATGCTCAGCAGTAGCGCTTGTTACCACTAGACCAACGAGGCAGTTAATAAGAATTAATAACACATTTATCTGTATTTTTTAGGTTTCAACTTTACACCACACGTGGAAACGTGCGTGCGTTTACGTTTCGTTATTTGTGTTTGCCACATGCGAACTTCGCATCAAAGACCTGACGTCACACAAAAATCCTCACGTCACACAAATCCTAGATCGTGCAATGCATCAATCGTTTGGTTGGTGGTAGTTGCCCGCCAGACACGACACCCGTCTGGTCGGAGGATCCTCCCTTTTCTATAGAGGATAAGTGTACTTTACACCCTGTTCCTCATACCTCTATTGAATAACATTATTAAAATAAAATTATAAAATCATCGACGAAAATTTGAGATAATACAATTAACATCAATTGTGGAATGAAAAATATCTTTAATGTGATTTCAAATTAGAATTTCGGGTTTATGTATTCAAATAATCAAATCAAAGCACTCGATTTGTAAGTGGCACTACAAATTGCCATTCACATTCCACTGTACTACGATTTCTGACCCATTTGTTTACATTTCCATCACATAATTTTGGAACAGATCATACATCTGTCTGATAACTGGTCAAGGTAAATACGTTTCCGGCAATTGCGTTCCAGTTATTGACCCATCTGCTTTTTGCGCATCTCACGAAATTGTAATTAAATAATTTTAGTCAAGGTTGAGTTCATATTGTTTTACTTTGTTGACCTGTATTCTTTCTTGTGAGGGATTTTTCATAGAATATTATCCCTTTAACTTACACACATAACATAACACTTGAAAGCACTTAAGACCAATGAGGTACGTAATCGTTCGTTGGAGTCGTATTTCCAAATGATAATGATAGGTACTATTAAGTACTATTAGCTCTTTTCAACTTATAACATTATTATAAATAACCCGAAGAAAATGGAAAATATACCAGAACACCTCTCATCACCATCATCATCCACAGCCTGACTTCACCCACTGCTGGGCATAGGCCTCTCTTTTCTTGTGTCAATTCCCTCGCTCCTGCGCAAGCCTCATCTAGGTTCTACACGCGATGCTAACAATGCCATCCACCCAACTCGCCGCCAGACGACCGACACTTCGTCTTCCAGTCCTTGGGCCTCACTCGTTCATAGCCTTACTCCACCTATCATAAGTTTTGCGCCTTGCCAAGTGTCCTGCCCAACTCCGTTTGAGTTCCATTGTTCGAATAAACCTTCGTACGTCTTCGGATCTTGACGTTTGGAACTTGGTTTAATAGCCTTATGCCAAGCATGGAACGCTAAATGGCTCTCTGTGCAACTCTTACCCAGCACACAGCCTTCTGCGTGAGCGTCCACGTTTCAGCACCGTACGTCATGGTTGGCAGAACACACTGGTTTTCCCATTTATTTTCTGCTGCTAACCCATCCCCCTTGAAGAGTCTTGTAGTCCAATATTTTCCAAATGAAACTTTAATACAAGGTGTTGTTTGATCTCCACTACATTATGAGGCATTAGATTTTCAATACCAACTTTATCTCATTACACCTTCCTAATACCAAGACTTTCTTACCGCCCAACCTCAACAAAGGTCATCTACAATTAAACAAGTCGATCCTCGGGCGTAACATCGTGGAGTCATTAAGAAACATTGACCACTACTTACGATATAATTGATCGATCTGCACCTCACTATAAATACTGTGATAACACTGTGAGGTTATCAGTTGCATCCACAGCTTCTGGGTAGCAAGTTCAATCTGTTCATAAAATATAACATACGAAAATGAAATTGGTAAGTTTCAGAAGTGCTTTTTGAAGTTTGACAAAGAAAACAAAGCAAATATTGAACTCGGTTTGTTATTGAATTAATTGAATTCTGGGTTCCGGATTTAATACAAACATTCTGACCTATGAAAAATCACTTTTTTGCCCGTCTGTCACAAAAGTTTTTCTTGAGATCTATGTAATGTAGGAATTTTAATTTTGGCATTAAGAACAAAACATTAACTTTTCAACCTGATTCTTATTCAAAATTTTACATTATACAAGTATCCCTTTAGTAATGAAATACCTTCTGGGTCAAAATAAATATTTAACAATACTCAGATAAAAGGACACAGACAAAATAAAAGTAGTATATTTACGACCTTGCAATAAATTATTTACGTAATATTGCATTTCCATTTTCAGTTCATCGTTTTAGCAGCTGTAGCTTTGGCTCAGGCCGCCAAACTGGACAGGACCTACCTTCCACCCAATGCTCAAGAGTCTGCAGGATCTTCTTTCCTCGAGGGTCCTCGCGAATCAAACGGATTCAAGGATCAAACCGGTGCTTTCTCCAATGGATTTTCCAGCCAAAACGCTTTTAACCAGAACGGAGCTTACTCAGGCTTCGAAGCTCGTCCCGAGCGCGCTCAGGCTGCTCTTGAAAGGAACGCTGCCATCCTCCGTCAGGACAACTCCAATGATGGAGAGACTTACGCGTATGCTTATGAGACTGAGAACGGTATCTACGGTGAGGAGAACGGAGTGGCGACCAATGGAGTGCAGGCTCAGGGTGGGTATTCCTACACCGGTGATGATGGCAAGGTCTACTCTGTGAGGTGAGAATCTGTTTTTATCAACACAATGCAACTAATAACTTCGATACCTGGTCTTATCAATAAAACTTTATCGTACATTTTCAGGTACACAGCTGATGAGAACGGTTTCCAGCCTCAGGGTGATCACCTCCCCACTCCTCCTCCCGTCCCCGAAGAGATCCTGAAGGCTTTGGAGCAGAACGCACGTGATGAGGCTGCAGGTATCTTTGATGATGGTAAGCATTTGTAGTTAGTTACTTTATTTTGTAAACGTTGTGCATCATTTAAGTACAAATAAAACACCTTATGACCGCAATATTTGGGATGCAAGTTAACCGCCACAAGCTAAATAAAGTCTCATCAACTTTATTTATTTTTCCAGGATCTTACAACGAAGGCAAATACGACATCAACAGCCAACAACAGTACTATAACAACAACGCTGAATCTAACAACTACAACAACGCTCTTCTTCGCAACGACGCTGCTGGAAGCGGTAGCTCTGTGGCTGATGTCCAGAAAGCGTATCTCCCTCCTTTCGCTCAGCGCAACAACCAGGGTGTAGCCAAACGACCCACCTTCAACAACAATGCTTTCGCCCGCAACGACGCTACTGGAAGCGGTAGCTCCATTGCTGGGGTCCAGAAAGCGTACCTCCCTCCCGTCGCTCAGACGAGGCAATCCTCCTTCAACTCTAGAAACGGCTATCAATATTAGAGACTGATAATTATTCTTGTTGTTATACTTATTAATAAATAACATATTTATAACTAAAATATCTATTTTCTTTGTTTTACTTGATAATTGATTCGATTTGTCATAAAACTCACTTTACTTTGATCAATCAATCTGCCTAACTTTTCCCAACTATGTTGGGGTCGGCTTCTAGTCTAACCGGATGCAGCTGAATACCATTTTTTTACATGGAGCGACTGCCTATCTGACCTCCACAACCCAGTAACTGGGTAATACGATAACCCCTTGGTAAGACTGGTTGTCAAACTTTCGGACTTCGGACTACCTGTAATGACTGTCAAAGATCCACGAATGACAGCCGGGACCAACGGCTTAACGTGCTTTCCGAGGGACAGAGGAGTCTCGGTATGTAGAAATGGTCACCCATCCACGGACCAACCCCGGTAAGCGTAGCTTAACCTCATGGATCGACCCGTGCGGCTGTTAGTACTTAGCCACAGATAACAGATTTTAATTAAACAGTTACACAAAGACAATGAAAATTTATTCTAGTATTACACTTGAACAGGGCGACCCGATACTTCATCAAGGCTCTCAGGAATGAGAAAAGTTATAAGAGTTGCGACACGGAAAATAAATCAGATCTATCAATACTGGTAAATTAACTGAGGCTCTACCTGGGGAATGATAGAAACCTAAGTTAGTTTCAATTACTTACATAATGCCTTGGAAGGTAGGTAGGCCTTTGGTGTGGGATGCAACGTGTGTCGACACCCTTGCGCCATCCCATCTTCCTAGCACGGCGGGCTGTGCTGGGGCAGCTGCTGCAGGTGCGGAAAACCTCAAACGGCGCAAATACTCCAATCTGATTGGGACTTATATGTTTGAGCCGTTTGGGGTTGAAACACTAGGGCCATGGGGTCCGAGTGCCCACCTTGTTTTTCAAGACATCGCCCAGCGGCTGGTCGACTCTTCACGTGACCAGAGGGCTGGCCTATTCTTTGGTCAAAGAATCAGCATTGTCATACAACGTGGCAATGCTGCCAGCCTTTTGGGCACTTTTCCTATTGACAGCGATGAGGACGAATTTTTTGATGCCCTATGATTATTCCCCCCCCCCCCCCCTTTTATATACTTGTACATATTAATATTTTAAGTCTGATAGTTTTTAAATAATGTAAATACGTGTGTATAAATAATAAAAACATTACTTACACAGGTGGTATAAAATCTTCACTGTTATTAGTAGAAACTGAATAGTGAAGACAATGAAGTAAGCTGTTATTTAAAAGTATTATGAATGTGGCGGTTTCTTATAAGATGACCTGAGATTTCCAGCATTCATGATACTAACCGGGTTAGCGTTATATTTTCAATAAAAGAATATCTGCGTTGGTTGAGTTTGAGTATTGTCGGATAGCAGACTGGGATGAAATCATTGAAGCAAAATAAATTGATAGTAATCAAAGGAATTTATTGTTAGCATCTCTGGAGAGGCTGTTTTATTTAATTGAATATGCTTTCTTCGTATATTTAAAAATGTTATCTTTTGACGAGATAAAAATCAAGATGCATAAGTAGCGATAATTTTGGACTATCTGTCTATGTAACTTTGAAAATAGGTATTATAACTCACCTTAAGTCCACCTTTTCCATAACAAACGTGATGGGATATTGCCGAATGTTATTTGGCAAATGGATTGCAGTATGTTGATGCACTTTTTCAGGAATTTATTGGTTTGGTGAGTGCCGTTGTGGCTGCTAACTGCATGGATTTTTTGTCATATTTATGGTTCAATTAGAAGAAAAAAAAACCAAGGTAAGTAAAACTAAATAGAAACAAAAATTATATAATCTTAAATGTTTTGAGCAGGTATGTAACATTTAAGATTTTAGATTATATAAGACTTTGTTCGGCACACTTGGGATTCGTCATACTATCGACATAACTATTCGAGGATTAAAAGCCGTCCATCCGTTATAGATAAATGACCCTGTCAATCAGGAGTGCTACACACATGTATGGCTTGGTATGATTGAACACAGCCGGGCTGCAAAATCGAATAATTATATTTATGCTTTGTGCCTCGAATTGTGCCGAGCCTACCCGAACATGATTGAACGTGGGTAGGTGCCGAATGAAATTTTCCGATCGGCACTAGCCGAATGAAAGCCGAAAATGTGTAGTAATTGCTTCGGGTAGGCTTCATTGTTCAACAAAATACCGCCGAATCGAATGTGCCAACCCGAGCTAGTGTGTAGCCCCCTTAATTAACTAGAATACTTGTACCTATTACATCTGACAACTGGTCAAGGTGAACTGAGGTTTCCGGCAATTGCGTTCCAGTTATTGACCCATCTGCTTTTTGCGTATCTCACGAAATTGTAATTAAATAATTGGTCAAGGTTGAGTTTAGACATTGTTTTACTTGCTTGAACGGTATTCTATCCAGAGAGGATACCTTTCATAGAATTTACCAGAGATTCATAATATAAAATTGGCCCTGTGTTAGGCTCAGGTTTAAAGTACACTCACATTTCGCTAGTTAAGGTTAATTCCTATGTATGTAATAAAGCGAGCCTATTGCCACTAACCTATCAAAAGTCTGGGTTGCGACAGAGATTTTTCTAATGAAAAAAACCGATTGCTACTTTGCTCAACCCGAGGAACTCAATACCACTAAACTCTGCAGTCATACTTGAAAGCACTATACAATGTCGCCCATCGGCATGTGACCGCCTGAATTTTTCTGAATATTCATGAAAAAAGGTCTATCTTTAATATTTTTCATGTTTTTCTATTTTTATGTTTTGATTAGCGTTTACCATATCTCCGATGTTATTGGCTTGATTTGGATTCTGTTTACTATTTATAAAAGCTTATGAGTTATTTCATCGGATTAAATAACATTTTAATCAACTATGCAAAAAAAACTGAGGTAAAAACAATTTTTCTAAGAAATCGTGTTTTTGAAATAAAAAACACAAGTGTAAGTTCATAAAATCATTTAAAAAAAAAATCGGATATTTATATTCGGATTAAAAAAAAATATAGAATAAATGAAAAAAAAAATAAAGATAGATTTTAAAGTTCTTTTTCGATGAACATTCAGAAAAATGCGGGTGGGCAAATGCCGATGAGCGACATTGTATAGATTAATGAGGCCATCAGTCTTTGGGTTCGTATTTCCTTAACGATTCAAATGTTTTATAATACTAGTGAGTACTAAACTCATATAAACTTACTCAAAATTACTTAGTTTACTTTCTGCAGTTGAAATAATTCAGGATTGATCTCTAGATGATGAATCTAAAAAGAAACTATGGTAAAGATAAAAAAAAAATTAAGGCCGAACCCACTATCCTATCTATCACCACTTTTGGCATACTGGAGTTAGAAAAACTTGTCTATCTATGATTACTGTCTAACATCAATATCGATCTGTCTTTTACTGAAAGTAGGTTATTGGGTTCGGCTGTTAGTCTTGTACCTTTTATTCTGCATTATCCAAATGACACTTTAATCAAAAGTGCTGTCTAATTTCTGCTACCTAAGGGGTAAAATTTAAATGCAATAGTATCTTATTACACCTTCTTTATACCAAGACTTTCTTACCACCCAACCTCAACAAAGGTCATCTACAATTAAACAAGTCAATCCTCGGGCGTAACATCATATCGTCATTAAGAAACATTGACCACTACTTACGATATAATTGATCGATCTGCACCTCACTATAAATACTGTGATAACACTGTGAGGTTATCAGTTGCATCCACAGCTTCTGGGTAGCAAGTTCAATCAGTTCATAAATTAGAAAAAACGAAAATGAAATTGGTAAGTTTGCTTTGATACATTTTGAATGACACTTCATTGTTCTGAATGCGTAAAACAAAATGTTTAAAAAGTTGAAGGATAAAATGCAGAAAGGTGGATCACATTACTTTGAATATTTTTCCTACTTCTAAATATTTTTTAAATGACGAAGACTATCAGCAGCAGTAGTCTGTTGTATTAGAAAATTAAGTTGTCGACCAACAAGTCATAAACTCATTTAAAATAATCTTACTTATTTCTGTTTTCAGTTCATCGTCTTAGCTGCTGTTGCTTTGGCTCATGCCGCAAAACTGGACAGAACCTACCTTCCACCCAATGCCCAAGGCTCTGCAGGATCTGCCTTCCTCCAGACTCCTCACCAATCAAACGGATTCAAGGATCAAACTGGTGCCTACTCCAACAATGAATTTTCCGGCCAAAACGCTTACGCCCAGAACGGAGCTTACTCAGGCTTCGAAGCTCGTCCCGAGCGCGCTCAGGCCGCCCTCGAAAGGAACGCTGCCATCCTTCGTCAGGACAACTCCAATGATGGAGAGACTTACGCGTATGCTTATGAGACTGAGAACGGTATCTACGGTGAGGAGAACGGAGTTGCGACCAATGGAGTCCAGGCTCAGGGCGGGTATTCCTACACTGGTGATGATGGCAAGGTCTACTCTGTGAGGTGAGAGATAACTTTTGTAAATAATGATTCCACTTTTAACTTAATATCATGACAGAACAATAATGATCTTCTTTTATTTTAAATTTCAGGTACACAGCTGATGAGAACGGTTTCCAGCCCCAGGGTGATCACCTCCCCACTCCTCCCCCCGTCCCCGAAGAGATCCTGAAGGCTCTGGAGCAAAACGCCCGCGATGAGGCTGCTGGCATCTTTGATGATGGTGAGCATTGGATTAGATACTCAAAAATTATTATATCGAATTTATTTTGTAGGATTTTGGGGGCTTGTTTGATATTATTATTTTGAAAACCCAAAATCATTATAGTGCTACAATACAACTAAATACCCAGAAGATGAAGATGAACGTGGTAGTTGAAACTGGTATCAAGTAACACGTAATTATCTTATTGTTTCTGTTCTGCAGGATCTTACAACGAAGGCAAATACGACAGCAACGCCCAACAACAGTACTACAACAACTATGCTCAATCCAACAACTACAACGACGCTGCTGGAAGCGGTAGCTCTGCAGCTGGAATCCAGAAAGCTTACCTTCCTCCCGTCGTTCAACGCAACGATGCTGCTGGAAGCGGTAGCTCCGTCGCGGAGGTCCAGAAAGCGTACCTCCCACCTTTCACTCAGCGCACCAACCAGAGGAGCGCAGTGAGACAACCGACCTTCAACAACAACGCTCTGCCCCGCAACGACGCTACTGGAAGCGGTAGCTCCATCGCTGCAGTCCAGAAAGCATACCTCCCTCCCGTCGCTCAGAGGAGACAACCCTACTTCAACGCTAGAGATGGCTACCGTTATTAGAGACTGATAAAAGAAGAATTTTATGAAATAAAGTATTTAATTGAACACAAAACAATTAAGTTTTTTGATTTTGATTCTAATTTAAAAGTGTGGAGTCTAAAGCTACGGATTCCTAAAAGAGCAGTGGCCGCCCATATAGCGTCCACAATTTGCAGGCGAATGACGTCACTGAAACGTTATGTATAAAAGTAGTGTGGTGTTTTCCTAGAGAGCGCTTTTGACACCGTGAAGTTAAACCCCGCTGCCAACATTTTCATGACAGCCGTCAGTCACTCTTCTAGGAAAACATAGCTTTAAAGCGAATGTGAAAAAAAAATTGTATAGTAAAAATGAATTTGTGGTGTAATCACAAAACCTTTCTTGGATAGCTATGCGCTAAGTGACCCAACTGAACAGTTGGGTTCAACTATTCCATTATTACTATTACGTCATATAGTCGGATAATCATCTCAAGAATTGTTTACAAGACATTTTAGTAATGTCCAAAACAAATTGATCTTATAAATCACGCTGTTTGACATTGAATCTTGGATGCGAAATCTGATCAATCATTACGAAATAAATACTGTTAGTTTGTTTTATATTACAGATGTAATTATACAGTAAGAGCTTATTTATAACAAGATGATTCAATAAAAAACTGAAAGAGAATGTATTGCTAACATATGGCTTACTGATATTAGGCGATCTTCTGCCTGTAACAGCAGCTGTTATAGGCAGCATTATGAAGCTGATTCAATACCTCGTTAGTTAATCTATCGAGGACATTGCCCTACATGTCATCGTATAGTGCAAATCCTAGAGACAAAATTGAGAATTGTTTGTGCCTGTAATTTTCTTTGGCAAATGTTAACTTGCTGTAATAGACGTTCGTTTTAGGATTTTGAATAAATGTATACTAATATTATAAAGAGGAAAGATTTGTATGTTTGTATTTTTGTATGTAATGAATAAACATAAAAACTACTGGACCGATTTGAAAAATTCTTTCAGCAGTGGATAGCTACATTATCAACAAAAAACATAAGCTATGTTTTATCCCCGTACTCTCACGGGAACGGGAACTACGCGGCTGAAACCGCGTGACGTCCGCTAGTAAAAAAAAAATTATAGTATGATGAAATTTATTTATTTATTAAAGAACACTAACAACAGCATATACATTCAACAATTGGATAAAAAATAAAAAAAATAAAATGTAAAAGCCTTGTAAAATAAAAAAATAAATATGCATATTTCGTTTGTTCCGGAATCATCATTTTTAACCGACGATAAAAAAGGAACTTCTCAAGTCAACGTGTTAAATACCAAACACCGGAAGTGGCACTCGGTACTTAGATTTTTGATCTAATGTGTATACGAGTAGGATTGGGGTTTAAATGAAACAACCAAACTGTATACTGATCTAAGATGGTTCTATATTTAATAAAGTTTGCAAGACCCTAGTCAAATTGTGGTAACGAAACCATAGCGACTTCTAATTTGACGCCAACGCCATCTAGTTACGTCGTTTACAACTTTGGACAAAAAATAATTATGTTGACCTGATGAGCGGCTTGATCATGCATGATCATTAACATACCGCCCACCAAGGACATTACTGACGGAATGTCCTTTTTGAACTACACTTTGTCGCAAACAAAATTGATCTTATAACTTAAATCTACAGTCTTTAACTATTTAACAAGATAAAAACTTAAATAATATGGTAAACTTAAAACTACTAACATTAAGGTAAATTTGTCGAAAAATAAATGACAAACTTCAACAATAATAAAAGGAAAGTTAAAAAACTACAATTAAAATATACAATTTCATTGTGTAAAGCATCTAAAAATATCTTAACAATAACATGGTATAATTATGTAAAACGTAAACAATGTAAATTATAGCTTAACACGTGTAAAACATCTTTGTATAAATAAAAGGTTTGTAAAAGTTGATCTAAAATAAAATAATAAATTCATTGATCTGTAACAGGTAAAATACAAAGTTTGGATGTTGGCCTCTTAATAGTAGAGGTCTTAGTGCGCAATGTGACTACACGGGTGATATTATCATCACCGGGATGCTTCTCTATTACGCGACCTAACAACCAACGACTTGGCGGCAAATCGTCTTCTTTAATTAAAACAATGTCTCCAATTTTTGGCTCAGGGACCTTTAAAGACCATTTGTACCGGTTCATAAGGTTGGACAAATATTCTTGAGACCAACGTTTCCAAAATGACTGTAGCATTCTTTGAATATATTGCCACCGCGACAAATAACTAACATTTGCGCTCTCGTAATTAGCATCTGGTACATTTACTATCGGCTCTCCGATAAGGAAATGTCCAGGAGTTAAAGGTATCAGTTCGCCAGGATCAGTAACGTTAATGACACTCATTGGACGCGAGTTCAAACAAGCTTCCACTTGATTGAGGAGTGTGCTCATTTCCTCGTACGTTAAGGTAGCATCACCAATGACCCGTTTAAGGTGAAATTTTGTAGACTTCACCCCTGCTTCCCAAAGTCCACCAAAATTAGGACTATGTGGGGGAATGAAGTGCCACTCAGTACCGTTGGCCTCGGCTTGTTCTGCTATTGATGCTTGAGTAGATGCTAACTGTTGCAATTCTCTGGAGGCACCTACAAACGTTGTACCGTTGTCGCTCCAAATCTTGGCACAATGACCTCGCCTAGACACGAAACGTCTGAAGGCAGCTAAAAAGGCTTGTGTGCTCATGTCACTGACGACTTCTAAATGAAGAGCACGGGTGGACATACACACAAACAAACATATGTAGCCCTTGTACGAACGGTGTCCACGACCTTTCGTTGTCCTAATGTTTATAGGGCCAGCATAGTCAACACCGCTATGCAAAAACGGTCGCGCTGGAGAACACCTTACAGATGGAAGATAACCCATCATCTGGTTTTTGATATTAGCGCGATGTTTAGCGCATGTTACACATTTGCGCGCATGGTTTTTGACCAAGTTCCTGACTCCTATGACCCAGTAGGCTGTCTTCAAATAATTTGCCATCAACTGAGGACCACCATGCAGAGTTTTTAAGTGAGCATCTGCCACTATTAGGTTTGTCAAATGACAAGAGTTTGGTAGTACTATTGGGTGCTTCATCTGTTCACTTAATGGAGCTTTCTCAAGTCTACCTCGAACTCTGATTATGCCCTTGTCATCAAAATATGGACAGAGTAAGTTTAACTTACTGGATTTTAATTGTAAATAACCTTTGTCTTGTAACTGTAAATATTCTGTTGTAAATATTTCTCTTTGTGTTTGTCTAATACAACATTCTAAAGCTGCTTCTAGTTCTAATTTCTGTAAATATTGTTGTTTAAATGTGTTGTTTCTTAAAAATCGTCTGCAATAAGCAATAATTCTAACTAATTTTTGTAATGAGGAATAACGTTCGAACATGGAACACTCTGGCACTATCGCAATGTGAGCTTTTGTTGATTCTTCCAAGTCAGTATTCAACTCATTTGGCCTTTTGTATACTATGGATTTTTCGGTAAGAAACGGTGGTCCGGAAAACCATAAACTATTGTTTAGGAGTGCCGTTGGTAATATGCCTCTAGAGGCGCAGTCCGCTGGATTGTCCTGTGTCCTTACATGAAACCATTGAGATGCCTTCATGGTGGTCAATATTTCCGAGGTACGATTGGCTACGAACGTCTTCCATCTGCTTGGATGACTGTTGAGCCAAGCTAACACCACGGTTGAATCTGTCCAAGCCTTGATTCTATCCCTCGAAATACTTAAGACATCTGCTGTTTCTGTCAGGAGATTTGACAGCAGAACTGCTCCACACAGCTCTAAACGAGGAATGCTAATTTGTTTGACGGGAGCTACTCTGGTTTTTGCAACCAACAACGAAATATGGATTTTGCCGACAACATCCACTATCCGCAAGTAAATAACGGCTGAGTATGCTGTTTTGGAGGCGTCACTGAAGCCATGCAGCTCAACATCATCGTTTGACTTAGTGCCAAGCCAACGAGGAATCCGTACTTTAATAAGTTGCGACAACTCTTCGCGGTAAGTATTCCATTCTTTTACTAATTGAATGCTTAGTTCTTCATCCCAACTAACACCTGCAAGCCATAATTTTTGGATGAATGTTTTTGCTAAAACCACACTAGGAGCTAACCAGCCTAGTGGGTCAAACAATCGAGCTATGTCCGAAATAATCGATCTTTTAGTTACAGGTGCAGTCGTCAGCGGAGGAAGATTCACCGAGTATTGGAAGGTATCTTCGTTGCGGTTCCAGGTAAGTCCCAAAATTTTTATTGTACTATCTAATTTGATTTCTAACCCTTTCTCATCTTTGCACTCTAACTCATTATTTTGTATAATATCCCTTTGTTCTAATGTTTTGTCCTTATTTTCATTTGTTCTAGTTTGATCTATTTGTTCTTTAACTTTATCTCTTTCAATTTTATCTATTCTCTTCAGTATTTCCTGACTGTTGCTGTTCCACTTTTGTAGTATAAATCCACCCTTTCCTAATAATGCTACCATTTGCTGGTATATTTCTATGCCTTCTTCTACACTATTGCATCCTGTCATAAGATCATCCATGTAGAAGCAATTTAAAACTTTATCTGCAGCGAGTGGATAATTTTTACCTTCATCAACTGCGATCTGATTCAAAGTTTTGACTGCTTGATACGGCGCAGAAGCGGTTCCAAAGGTCACGGTCACAAGTTCGTAATCTTGAATCTCTTTGTCTGGACTGTCACGCCAGAGAATCCTTTGGAACATGACATCTTCTTCTGCTACTCTAACCTGGCGATACATTTTAATAATATCCGCTACAAGTCCTATCGGATGAATTCTCCATCTTAAAACCGTGTGACGTAAATCAGCCTGCAGTGACGGACCAACCATGAGCGTATCATTAAGTGACACTCCTTTGCTGTTCTTTTCAGATGCGTTGAAAACAACACGAACTTTAGTTGTGGTTTTGTCGTTCCTAATGACTGCGTGGTGTGGCAAATACACTGCTTCTTCCTTTTTACTATCATCTACTTTCACGTGCCTCATATGTCCTAACTGTAAATATTCATTTATAACTTCTGTGTACTTTTCCTTTAAATCTTTGTTCTTTACTAATCTTTTTTCTAATGCTTTAAACCTTAATTTAGCTATACCACGTGAATTTCCCGACTTGCAAGGAGGATCTTCGTCTCGGAAAGGTAACCTAACTATGTATCTGCCATTGCTATCTCTCCTAGTGGTCTCACTATAAAATTCTTCGCATTTCTTCTCCTCTGGTGTAAATATCTTTTTGTTAGTGCTAATTTCTTCAATTTCCCAGAATTTTCTTAAAATATCCTCTACCTTGCAATGCATTACATTTATTTTATTATTTGTACTAGTGCCTTCAGGACCAACAGCGCCCGACAGCACCCACCCTAATGTAGTGCTCTGTGCGATCAGTGTACCCGAAGGACTTTTCACTAAACCTTCCCTAATGATGCAGCTATAAACATCAGCACCCAACAGAATATCGATTTTGTTGGGTGTGTTGAACTCCGGATCTGCTAAACATAGGTTATTAATACCTAACCAGTCGAAAGTGTCTGAGTTAAGACTTCGCTCAGGTAAGTAAGAGGTGATCTTATTTAAAACATAAGCACTTAATAGAAACTTAAAGCTAGGATCGACACGAGATTTAATCGTTAATTTTACCATGTATTTTGTCATGGTTGACCTATCTCCTAATCCTGACACAAACCCTTGAATTGGGATCTTTTTCAGGCAAAGATACTGCACTGTGGCCTCTGTTATAAAACAAGCCTGCGAACCTTGATCGAGCAAGGCTCGGACCGTCTGATATTCACCCGTCTTTGACGAGGCCTTTATTAGCGCAGTGGCTAATAAAACCTGTCTGGGCTTTGCTATCCTCCCTGTAGACAAGCAAGAGACTATCTGAGTAGCACTAGTTGATGAACTAGCACTATCAGTAGTAGGTTTTGCTTCAGGGTCTTGGCCTTTATTGTCCAAATGAAGCAAGGAATGGTGGCGCCTTTGGCAAACTCTGCAACTAGTATTTTTCTTGCAGTTGTAAACAGTATGGTTACTGCCTAAACAGTTGAAGCAAATTTTGTTTTCACGAACGAAATCTCGTCTAGCTTCGAGAGATTGTTTGGCAAACCCTTTACAGAAACAGAGTTTATGACCCTCTGAACAGAATTCGCATTTCATTGGTGATGACGAGTCTGTGGCTAACAATGTTTTAGGCGTATGATTGTTACTGACCTGATGACCTGAACCCCTTTTTGGTTCTATGCACTCAAACGCGCGGAAACGTTGCTCCAAAAATACTTTAAATTGATTAAAGGTAGGAAAATCATTGCTGGAATCGCTACTACTGACACTTAATTCCCATTGCTTACGCGTTTCCGGATCTAATTTAAATGTCACTATGTGTATGATAATAACATCCCATGTACTCACATTTATGCCTAAGTTTGTTAGTGCATTTAAACAGTCACTGGTGGTGTCTGAAAGCTCCTTTAACGATGTTGCCGATTCAACCTGCATACGTTTAACACCAAATAACCGTTTCAAAATGCAGTTGGCGAGATATCTTTTATTGCTGTACCTCTTGTCTAACAGATCCCAGCACTGACTGTAATTGGCATCCGTTATTGGAGTATTTCGTATCAATTGTTCAGCTTCACCAGTTAAATGACTTTTTAAATAATGCAGCTTTTGCACATTATCTAACGAATTATTTTTATGAACCAATGATACAAACAGATCATGAAATGTCGTCCATTCCTCGTATTTGCCAGAAAACATTGGAATAGCAATCTTCGGCAGTTTGACCAGTGAATGGGCAGACCTAAATGCACTACTAGAAGAACCATCCCCATGTGGTAGTGGTTCACTTACAACTCTAATTTTATTGAGTGTTGTCTTAATTAAACATTTATAAGTTATGTAAGTGTCCTCGGTTGTATCATAAATATCAATAACTTTTTGATCAATATCTTCTAATTTAAAATTCTGATAAAGTTTAGTATTATTATTTTTAAACGATTCCCAATCCTTTTCTAACAATTCTTGTCTAGTTTCTAAATATTCGACAGTTAATCTTTCTTTAGGACTCTTTTTAAAATTTGCTAATCCTTTTATAATTACACTTTGAAAGCCCCTTAATACGTTGATTAATCCTTCCATAATTTAAACAATTAAATTTAAAACTACGTTAAAATGTTTAATATAATTTCAAATATTTGTGACACTTGATGTAAATAACCTATAATAATTAAAATTAAAGTTCATAAAAAAACTAACGTAAACAACCCAACAAGTGTATAAAAACAATGTTTGTTCTAAAATAAAGCTAACTAATTCGAAATAAAATACAAGTCCAATTTGACCAAAATATTCTAAGTCCCAATCAATTTCTCAAAATTTTACAAGTGTTTTAAACAACTTATAATCTGGCGGAAATCGGGCATGGGTTCCCCGTTCCGTCGTTTTTTAAGAAATTATTCTAAGTTCTAAGCTAACATGCACAAATAATACAAGTCTAATAAAAAATAATAGTAAAATTTTCTAAGTCTAAAATCTACTTAAATTAATTCTACAAGTCCAAAATTCTTCTAAAAACTTCTAAGTTAAAATCTCTTAATAAATAAAGTCCAAAATTGCTTGTCACTAATTTCCTTTGTTTAGATAGTAAAATGTACTCACAATTTTCACTTCACTCACACAACACGATGATTTGTGGCGCACCCTGGTGGCGACACGTTGAACTTATGGATGTGACGTCAGGCTTCTGATGTCACGTTGAACTGGGTGTGACGTCCTTAAGACGACACGTTGAACTACAAGGGTGACGTACACAGTCACCTCACGATTTGAACTGGATGAAAGTGGCGCCCTCTATATCGTCACTTTTCCATCGCTGCTGCTGTCCCCGTCCAGTGCACTGAACGAAGCTACCACTCAAAAAACCGAAATTATCCGGGTCGTAGGACCAATGTTAAATACCAAACACCGGAAATGGCACTCGGTACTTAGATTTTTGATCTAATGTGTATACGAGTAGGATTGGGGTTTAAATGAAACAACCAAACTGTATACTGATCTAAGATGGTTCTATATTTAATAAAGTTTGCAAGACCCTAGTCAAATTGTGGTAACGAAACCATAGCGACTTCTAATTTGACGCCAACGCCATCTAGTTACGTCGTTTACAACTTTGGACAAAAAATAATTATGTTGACCTGATGAGCGGCTTGATCATGCATGATCATTAACACAACGTGTATATTTTTTACAATTATGCAAAACTTTTTACAGAGTAGGCCGATATTGGCGATTCTTTTTGATTAATTTATTTTTTTGCTAATTTTAATTTGACTCTGATTTTCATTTGTTTTTTTATTGTAATAAAATTTCCTTTTAATGTTTGCATGCCTTATTGGTAGATTGTACAGGGATCTCAACATTTTGTGAACACCTTCATTTATGTACCTACTCTCAAAGCGAATAAATGATTATGATTATGATTATGGTCAAGGTTTTCATAGGTCGATTTTACATAATGCTGTCAGGTGGTAGAAATATAGATGGTGGTGGTGCTTCTCTAGATTGAACTGTTTCACAAGTAGCTTTACTTTTCAAATTACTTTTAGATAAGATTGGCACGATACGTCTTGTGTAGCAATTGAAGTTACGTCTAAAAATTAAATTGAATTTTAAGATGGTTACGTTGCATAAACTGAGTATAGAATGAGTAAGTAGCCTACGGTCTAGATCAGTCTTTATCTGTTCGCTTGTGCAATTTTTATTATATGTAGATTAACACTTACCTATGACTATATCTTACACCATTTTAGGGTATTTTCTAAGATATTTCCTGACAAATAAATACCGTATGAAATCATTGAGAACGAAGCTTGCGAAGTCTGGCATATTTTTGGAGTGATAACTTCTTTAGGCGCATTGGGCACTTTTGAGATGGGAAAAAACAATTGAACTCACGACACCGTTACCAACTTTCCTGCACAGTAAAATTGTTCAAGTTTTCACTTCTGTCAGCACTCCTGGAATGCCACTGGTTTTTTATTTGTTTATTGCTGATAATATTGTTGGAGCACCAATAAGGAGCTAAAGCGAAATAGTAAAGGTAAACAAATTGATTGGAAATCGAAAGTTCGATTTCCACTCATTCTCGTCATTGACGAGAACTCACTACTAGCACAAGCACAATACCTTAGTTCGAAGGGCTACTAGAGAGCCTAGACGAAGTGACAATCTATTATCGATAACAATGATGAATATGTCAAAATATATTGGGTTGACATATGCTACCAAAAAGCTTATAGCAATCGTGTTGAAAGTCCTTGTAGAAATACGAAACCCTTTGAAGGCGATCGATAGTTGTCTTTAGGTCCTCAGGATAGGCTAGGAATACAAATAATCAAACTCAAACTCAAAGCATTTATTTCAAATAAAACCACAGCTACAAGGAGGTGTCCAACCAAAGGTCTTTTCATTTCCTTTTCCTTGTATTTCTTAAGATACTTTGCTAAAATATAATGTAATGAGCAACTAAGACTTGTCGAAATAAAAGCACTACCGCATCGGTTGTTACACTAAATCTTTACATAAAACATCAATCCTTCATTTCCTTCAAATGGCTCAATATTTTAAGAATCCAATTTACTAACGAACAATTTGTATTTATTTATCCCACGATAAGCGTGGGATAGGAATTATTATGATATTATAAACTTTATCTGATGCACTTTCAGATCTTAAATGTATTCACTGTCTGATAAGTGTTGATGTTTTGATAAAATATTTTATTTGTCCAAGTTGACAGCTTGTATTGCGCGTAGTGACAGTGGCAATGACTTTTCAGTTAAAATTTGATTTGAGAAGTTTAACATAACGTTCTTTATCCGATTGACGAATAGAAATGATGGAAGATAGCATTTATTGGATTCGGCCCCTCATTTCATGAGTAAAGCTTGGTAAATTCAAAATTATACTTACAGAGTAAATTAGTGAATTATTAACCCACTTTGACGTGTGATAAACATTGAAACGAAAAAGTAGGTGGTTTTAAATATATTTATTTACAAATCAATTAACATTCAACAGTCTCTAATAACGGTAGCCATCCCTTGCGTTGAAGGAGGGTTGTCTCCTCTGAGTGACGGGAGGGAGGTACGCTTTCTGGACACCAGCGACGGAGCTACCGCTTCCAGTAGCGTCGTTGCGGGCGAAAGCGTTGTTGTTGAAGGTGGGTCGTTTGTCAATACCCTGGTTGTTGCGCTGAGCGAAAGGAGGGAGGTACGCTTTCTGGACACCAGTGACAGAGCTACCACTTCCAGCGTTGTTGTTGTAGTACTGTTGTTGGTTGTTAGTGGCTTCACGGTAGGTACCTGGATAAAAGAAATAATTAGGTAAAATTTTGGTAATATCCTAGAATTTAAATAAGTGAACTACTGAATATGGTTTTTATTCATTTGAATACAGTGTGGAGAGTGATAAGTGGTCTCATTAATTATTTAATTATTTAAAATTAGCAATGCTATAAAATGTGAGTCTTGCATATTGGCTAACAGTACACTTTATTTATTTAAGTTCAGATCAGTCTGTCTATAAATCTTTAATTGAAATTACATACAAACAACAACAAAAACAATTACATTACTTTTATTGAATTTCATAATGTAATATTCTCAAATGCTTACCATCGTCAAAGATGCCAGCAGCCTCGTCACGAGCATTCTGCTCCAGAGCCTTCAGGATCTCTTCGGGGACGGGGGGAGGAGTGGGGAGGTGGTCGCCTTGGGGTTGGAAACCGTTCTCATCAGCTGTGTACCTGAAAATTAAAATAAAAGAACATTACCATTGTTCTGACATGATAATATGAAGTTAAAAGTGGAATCATTGTTTATATAAGTTGTCCCTTACCTCACAGAGTAGACCTTGCCATCATCACCAGTGTAGGAATACCCGCCCTGAGCCTGGACTCCATTGGTCGCCACTCCGTTCTCCTCGCCGTAGATACCGTTCTCAGTCTCATAAGCATACGCGTAAGTCTCTCCATCATTGGAGTTGTCCTGACGAAGGATGGCAGCGTTCCTCTCGAAGGCAGCCTGAGCGCGCTCGGGACGAGCTTCGAAGCCTGAGTAAGCTCCGTTCTGGGCAAAAGTGTTTTGGCTGGAGAATCCATTGGAGTGGGCACCGGTTTGATCTTTGAATCCGTTGGACTGGCGAGGAGTCTGGAGGAAGCTCGAACCTGCAGAGGATTGAGCGTTGGGTGGCAGGTAGGTCCTGTCAAGTTTGCCGGCCTGAGCCAGAGTGACGGCTGCTAAGACGATGAACTGGAAAAAAAACAGATGATATACATTTCCGAAAAGTTGAAGTTATATTATGTCGAAAGGAAATCATTCAACCCTATTGGGTCCTATTCTGAATCAATATCGTAAGAGTAATGAGTGAATGAATTATCCTGAGTCCTATAATTACTTTGATTTGTTTGGTCTGAGAGGATTTCAATATTTTCTTTCTTTTTAACCTATTTTGTCCCACTGTAGGACTTCCACAAATTTTCCCGTAAACTATTTTCCTTATATTTTCTTACTATTAATATTATTTTTTAAGTTAATTGTTATAAATCCATTGCTGTCCTTTCAATCCCAGTAGCTTACCAATTTCATTTTTGTTTGCTGAATTGAACTTGCTACCCAGAAGCTGTGGATGCAACTGATAACGTGACCGTATCAGTACAGTATATATACTTAGGTGTAGGTCGATCTGTTTCATAGTAAGTAGCAGTCAATGTTTCAACATCAACATTCGGAGATGGGCTAGTCTAATTGTAGATGACCTTAGTGAGGCTAGTTGAGATAGTTTTGATGTTAAGAGGTGTAATGATGACATTAAACTGCATAATAATCTAGTTTCCTACTAGGTTACGGAGGTCAAAAGTTGTTAATTATATTTTGACGTATCTTATGTCAAAATGTAATTAACAACATTATTCATTAAGAACCGGCGCGCCCTCGCACTATAATTATACACTATCTCAAATCAGCTTCTGAACTCTGATCAAGATTATATACTATTACTATTCAGGAATCTGAAAAGTTTAGAAATCATAGGTTGTAAGCGTCAGTGCAGATCGACGGGGAGTGGCGGTGAAGTGACTACTTCCGTAACAACTAAAAGTCGATTTTATTTTCGAGTTTCGTGGTTTCGAGTTTATTTACTATAATAGCAAAGGTACGGCTGAAAGGAGACAAACGATTACATGCACTCTTGGGCCTGAATAGTAACGAGATGTAAATGGTGTGAATTTATAGATTCATTCATACATTAGTGTATTGCAGTGACTAGTTGCTATCCCATAATTCACATAGCGATCCATAGTTTCAACAATATCCAATCCATCAATTCCAAAACAATCCTTTATAACAATTCCAAGTCAATCGTGTGAGCGATCATCGGTGTCCAGTGTGAAAGCAAGGGTCGTACAAGGTAGGCAGGGTCAGAATCCATAAAAATCAAAGCAGTTATCGTTGAAAATGAAAAATTATTGGGAAAGCACTCAAAACACATCCGAAAACACGAAATAAGTGACAGCTGTCTAGTTCTAGTAGTGATGGGCGTTACGACAACGAACCGTTTACAAAGACCGTTTTGTGATGATGAAACCGTTTTACGTCCTGAGTTCAATTTCAAACAGTCTTCATTGCACAAACCAGTCTACGAATTACTTGGTGCGATTTTTACATCTAAGAAAATACAGTCGGGCACAATGATTCAACTATCTATCACACTCGTAAAACAGTCCTTCCAATAAAAAGTGAACTTTTAAAAAGTGAACGCTTTGAAAATACAGTCAGTAATAAATGTATTACCAGTTGTCAATGCTGTCGTTCGTGATGTGAAAAAACCATTTCATACATTTCAAATCGTTGATAGTTTTAAGAAACTGCGCTCGACGAAAAGGCAATTATATTCCATGTTGGATAAGTTTCGTCCTTTAACCGTTTTCTGCAACCATTTTCGTCGTCGGGAAAACGGTTTCGGTCGCCAAAAATTCGAGAATGACCCACCACTAATGTGTCAAATTGTCAATGTCAGTCTGCCAATGCAGAATATGTACTGCCAGTGACATAAACAAAAAAATAAAACCTGTTTTTAATCGATATGAAATTGATAATCATTTCTTTGGTTTTTCAGTAATTAATGATGTTTTATTTAAATTAAATGCACTATATTGTATAAAAGTATAAATAGTGCATTTAATTACTTTGAGTTAATTATATTACCTAGTGCTACTTAGTGGGTAGGTTTTCTTTTTGTAGTTGTGTAATCGATTACTTTAATCGATAATCTCACGAAAACAATTTTTATTATATTTCTCCGCTTTCAAGCAAAGAATTGAGCTGATTTTTGATATTCAAGGATAAAAAAATATGACTAAGTTTTAGATTATATCACAACTTATTACATTTGGGCCCAACATTTTCCATCTCCTTTGTATTACTTAATATAAACGCACGTGAAGCGTCGTCGATTTTTCGTTTGAAATTTCAGACGCAATCCAATTGATCTACTGAATAAAATTTACTGTAAATAGTTTTAGAGTTAGTCACTTCATCGCCACTCCGTCAGTCAGCACTGACCCTAAGTAGGCGTTTTTAGGGTTCCGTTCTTCAAAAGGAAAAAACGGAACCCGTATAGGATCATTTCGTTGTCCGTCTGTCTGTCTGTCAGTCTGTCAAGACCCTTTTTCTCAGGAACTCGTGGAGGTATCAAGTTGAAATTAAACATCAAATAAGTAGACCTACGGTCCCTTGGAGCTCTAAAAAAATCAAGCTTCTAAGTCAACGCAATAAAAAAATACGGCCGGTTATGCGACATATTTTGACACTCACGGATAAATAAAAATCTATAGGGTACTTCCTGTTGACCTAGAATCATGAAATTTGGAGAAACAAGGTCTCACAGCACAAGTAAAAAGTCTGAAAATCGTTAATTTGTAGTTTATGCCATACAAAAATATTTTGTAACGAGGCAAAAAGAGTATCGTAACAGGTGGCGTTCTGTAGTTTCTGCTTACCCCCATGGGAAGAAGGCGTGAGTTATGGATAAATTTATTTTTTTGCGATTACAAACATTTTATTGCGATTACATTTGCAGTTGGAGAATTGACCTTGATGTAATCGATGTATGGGAGAACATGTTTTTCACCCACAATGTTAAGTTTATTTTTGGGATTAATTCATCCCGACTACGGAACCCTTCATCGTGCGTTGTCCAGCACGCACTTGGCCGGTTTTTTGTGGTCGCTCAGCGCGCTGTGGAGCGAGCTCTGCTCGAAGTTACTTTGGTTTGGTTATGATAAGGATCCGAAAAAAAAACAGTGGCACTCCGGGAGTGCCGACAGAAGTGAAAACTTGAACAAGATCGCCTTGATGGAAGAAATATAAAAAAGAGCACAATCGCGATTACAAAAATGAGGTGTCGGTAACGGTGTTGCGAGTTCAATTGTTTTTCCCATCTCAAAAATGCCCATAGCGCTTAAAGAAGTTTTTACTTCAATACATATTTACACAACTGCTGCGAGGCCAAAAAGAGGGTAATGTTTTAACCCGTATTTAAGGATGTATTTCAGTTTCTTTGTTTGTTCTTACATAGCGCAGAATATTATAACAAAGCGTTTGTTAAAAAAAATGCAAGGTAATTACCTCGTTCTTTCATTCATACATAGTCAAAATCAATTACATTACATCAATTTTTAGGATTCCTTACCCGAAGGGTGCCAAACGCAACTATTAGTAAGCCTCCGCTGTCCGTCTGTCAACGGTCTGTATCTCATGAACCGTAATAGGTATGCAGTTAAGATTTTCACAGATTGTGTATTTCTTGACGCTATAACACTGAATAATAAAAATAAAGGGGATCCGGACAAGAAATGTGACAAATATTGTACGGTGGTACGGAAATCTTCGTGTGCGAGTTCGACTCGCACACGGCCGGTTTTTTTCAAATCGAATGTTATCAAGTAACAGCATTATATTGTTGTAAGAGGTTTGTTTGCATAAAGGCATTAAAATTACTTTGCAGTTCTATAACGGCAGATCGTGATACCATTATCAGTTCCATAGTTTGTATGTTTGTGGGTTAAATTAAACCTAATAGGGAAAGTAGACGTACCAGCGTCTAAGTCGTACTACAGCAATATTTGCTCTCCTGATTATAAAAGCTGACATCTTAATATGTAAAAATGTATATTCTATGTATACTACTAGTACTTAATATTATTTTAAATGCGAAAGTTTGTGAAGATGGATGGATAGATGTTTGTAACTCTTTCATTTATTTTATTTTAGTTCGATGGTCCTAGTTTATCATTTATAACTTCCAATTACAACTTTATGTAAGCGGGCACGCCCTTTATGCCTGGAGGATTTTATTTAGATACTTAGTTCTGTTTACGTTTAATTTTTATTTTTTTAAATTCTGCTTGTATAGTTCTCGATGTTTTTGGTTGGTGTATTGGCGTGTGCTAGCTGACATAAGGCCAGTAATTAATAATTAAAATAATGTTTTGTGTTGCATACTATTGTATAGAATCATTTCATTTTTCTAACTTGACAGACAGCTGTCCTGCTGGGGAGTTTGTTGCGCCACTTCTTCTTCCCAGCTAAAAGCACTAGGAAGTGGTGAAGGGTGGGCGTTTTTGGGGGACTGTCTTATGTAATTTTGACGTTCGAAAAGTGCTGATTCTCAGCCTAGTTTGAATAAATGACTTTTGAATTTTGAATTTCATGCAAAAAGTACTGAATGGATATGGATGAAATTTGGCACACAGGTAAGGTAAATTATAACCGTATTTTTGAGGAAAATTATCAATTACCTGATTTTTTTTTCTTTACTTACTTGTACACACCATTTCCAGTATAAGCTGACCTCGCTTTGTACGGAAATCCTATACAATGCGAGATCAGCATAAACTGGATTTGTATAGCTTGATATGTAGCCGTGTGTACATAATATAAAACTGTGTTAGATTGTATATTATTTAAGATTTAAATTATTAACTTTATTTAAATGTTTCATAAAAATTATTAAACTGTTACGAAAATAATTAAATAATAATAAATTACTTGATGTACTAATATTAATATTCTAATGACTTCAAAAAGAGATTCTACCTAATCCCCTGAGAAATTATTTGTTTGTAGTTTTTAATTTGTGTTGATGACGTCGTGTTTTATTACTCTTTAGATTTATAATTATAATAAATAAATCACCTCTGTCACCTTATTAAAAGTACGACATATAGGTGAAACTAATTAGGCAACCACACCCCTTAATCGTATCAAGGATTTTTTTTTTTGTATAACGTAAATATATCCATAATGATAAAATGTTGAATGGTTGATAGCAGAAAGATTCAGTGGACGCAAAAGATTTTGATTAATTTACTAAACTCTAAAAACGACAGTAGTTTTCTCTTAAAGACTTAATACGAATTACGCAACCTTACCCTATCAATCTAATTCACAATAATTGTTTTAGAACCACTTTTACTGAAACTATTGACGTATTGCACCATGTTACTATGTTTTGATAAAATATTTGAATTGCTCATGTTGACAGCTTGTTTTGTATTTCTGGTAAAGTAGGCTCAGTGGCAATAACTTTTCAATTAGAATTTGAGCTACTGCAAAATGTCATTAACGGAATGATAGAAAAAGCAATGTGCAATGCACATAGTTTTGCTTATTATTTTTTTTTGGATTCAGCCCTTCATTTCGATACTAAAGCATGGTAGATTTAAAATGAGAGTAAATTGAGGAATTTATGCTCAAAGTGTTGTAGTTTTGGTAAGCTCTTTTTACATTGACCATTTGATAAGAGAACTATGAAAGATTAAAACGAAAAAATAGGTGGTTAGAAATATTTTATTTACAATTCAATTAATTCAACAGTCTCTAATAACGGTAACCATCCCTTGCATTGAAGGAGGATTGTCTCCTCTGAGTGACGGGAGGGAGGTACGCTTTCTGGACACCAGCGACCGAGCTACCGCTTCCAGTAGCGTCGTTGCGGGCGAAAGCGTTGTTGTTGAAGGTGGGTCGTTTGGCAACACCATGGTTGTTGCGCTGAGCGAAAGGAGGGAGGTACGCTTTCTGGACTCCAGCGACCGAGCTACCGCTTCCAGTAGCGTCGTTGCGGGCGAAAGCGTTGTTGTTGAAGGTGGGTCGTTTGGCAACACCCTGGTTGTTGCGCTGAGCGAAGGGAGGTAAGTACGCTTTCTGGACTCCACCAACGGAGCTACCGCTTTGAGCGTTGTTGTTGTAGTACTGCTGTGGGTTGTTAGCGGCTTCCCGGTAGGTACCTGGATAAAACAAATAATTAAGTAAAATGTAGTTAAAAACCTTAAAATTTAAACAAGTATTCGATTATTGCTCATCGGATTTCGATTTTTACTAATTTAATTATAGTGTAGAGAGTGATAAGTGATCTTACAAATTAATTATTGATTGATCATTAGCAACACTATAAAATATTAAACAAGCGTACCTATTGGCTAATGGTACACTAATATTCATCTTATTTCAGATAGGTCTTTATAGATATCCTTATTAGAAATTGCTTGTAATGTTTTTGAATGTTGACTATGTCTCACCATCATCAAAGATGCCAGAAGCCTCGTCGCGGGCATTCTGCTCCAGAGACTTCAGGATCTCTTCGGGGACGGGAGGAGGAGTGGGGAGGTGGTCGCCTTGAGGCTGGAAACCGTTCTCATCAGCTGTGTATCTGAAAATATATGATGAAGTATTTATGGATAGGACCAGGTATCAAAGTTATTAGTGTTATTAGTTGCATTTTGTTGATAGTAAAAACAGATTCTCACCTCACAGAGTAGACCTTGCCATCATCACCGGTGTAGGAGTAACCACCCTGAGCCTGGATTCCATTGGTCGCCACTCCGTTCTCCTCGCCGTAGATACCGTTCTCAGTCTCATAAGCATACGAGTAAGTCTCTCCATCGTTGGAGTTGTCCTGACGAAGGATGGCAGCGTTCCTTTCGAAAGCAGCCTGAGCGCGTTCGGGACGAGCTTCGAAGCCTGAGTAAGCTCCGTTCTGGGCATAAGCGTTTTGGCTGGAGAATCCATTGTTGGAGTAAGCTCCAGTCTGATCCTTGAATCCGTTGGACTGGCGAGGAGTCTGGAGGAAAGAGGATCCTGCAGAACCTTGGACATTGGGTGGCAGATAGGTCCTGTCAAGTTTCCCGGCCTGAGCCAAGGCGACGGCAGCTAAGACGATGAACTGGAAAATAGAAATTGTATACATTTAAGAAAATTCAAATTTATTTTATTGCTGAAAAATATTAATCAACCTTAGTAGACAGCTTTTTGATTCCAATAAATATGAATGACAGGTTGTTTTTCGTTCTAATTAGATTCCTATGGTATGAGGGGATTTCACAACTGTTTTATTTGTCACTGTTCGGCAAAGTATCCTACAATTTATTTTCTTCCAGACACTATTTGTTTGGTTTTATTTAGTAAAGATATTATTTTTAACTTGTCAACTTTTTAGCTTTCAATAAAATCCAGTAGCTTACCAATTTCATTTTTGTTAGTTGAATTGAACTTGCTACCCAGAAGCTGTGGATGCAACTGATAACGTGACCGTATCAGTACAGTATATATACTTAGGTGTAGGTCGATCTGTTTCATAGTAAGTAGCAGTCAATGTTTCAACATCAACATTCGGGGATGGGCTACTCTAATTGTAGATGACCTTAGTGAAGCTAGTTGAGATAGTTTTGATATTAAGAGCCGTAATGATGACATTAAACTGCATAATAATCTAGTTTCCTAGTAAGTTCGTTACGGAGGTCAGAAGGAGGATACGTCAAAAGATAATTAAAAGCATCATTCATGATGAACCGGCGCGCCATCGCACTGACTTAAGTCAGCTTCTGAACTCTGATAAACTTAGAATTATTCTAACGAATCTGAAAAGTTTAGAAATCAAAGTAGCTGTAAGGGTCAGTCCAGACTGACGGAGTGTTGATGAAGGGACTACTTCCGTAACAACTGAAAGTCGAATTTACGCTTACGTCTGAAATTTCTACCGCTCAACGTCGCGTCACGCCGCTTTGTATGTTTATATTAAGTAATATACTCTGTACTTGCAAGGGACGTCTAGCGGTAATGTAATGTATACAGAATGAAATCGACTTTCAGTTGTTATAGAATTATATATAGTCGCTTCGCCGTCACTTCGTCGTCAGGCTGTGCTGACCCTAAGACCCGGTATCCACCAAAGCGGAGAGGAGAGGAGACGAGAGGAGATGTGTTTGAATAAACCAATCCGATTTCGTTATTTCCACGTCTCTTCTCCGCTTAGCTTGGGTGGAAATGGATCAAGCGGAGAGGAGAGGAGATGTCTCATTTTTCTATAGAATTTTATGCGGCGAGCGAGCAAGCGGCGCGGCGGAGCGGAGAAGTGTCTAGTCGGGTGGCACACGGGCTTGCGCAACCCGTACTCCGCACCCCGCTGCCTTCTCCCCATGCCTCGCACACCCGAAAGCGTCATTCTACTGGTTTCGATCTCTCACAGCTCACATCTCTGCTACACAAAGCTCACATCTCTTCTCCGCTACACTTCTCCTCTCTGCTTAGGTGGAAATAACCTGCCAGCTTCGCAGCACATCTTCTCTCGTCTGCTGACATCTCTTTGAGGCGCGCGTGGAAAACAATGCACCGTTGACCCGGGCCTGGTCCTTATCGGATGGCGAGCTACCCATTTTCACCGTCCGCAATCCCGCGCCTACGGTGGCCGGAAATCGGCCTACGATTCCCGGCGTCCAGGGCGTTTCCTCCTGCGGCGGTTAGGGGCGTGAGGGTGCAAATTTTGCCTCTTCCTCACGCGTTCCGTCCGACTCCTCCTTTGCGAGCATTACTGCTTAGCAGAAGGAGGCCACGGCCTCCCATTTCCTCTCGCTCCGTACCATGGCCTGAACCAGGGCCGGACGCAAGAGATCACTGCCGTCAATCGCTTCCACGAGGACACGGCGATGCTCCGCCTAAGCCGGGCAGACCTCCACAGTGTGCTCCACCGTGTCCTCCAGGCGATCCACACAATATTGACACCCGGGCGTTTCCTCCCGCCTTGTCCTGAACAGGAACCTCCCGAAACAGCCGTGTCCGGTGAGGACCTGCGTCAGGTGGAAGGTGAGGGTACCAACATAGCCTGCAGAGTTAGCAAGGTGAAGTGGCCGTGGGCCGGCCATCTTTGTCGAAAGACCGATGGCCGGTGGAGCAGACGAGTCCTGGAGTGAAAACCGCGTATCGGTAAGCGAAAGACCTTAAAAAGGTGGCTGGGACAGACTGTATGAGGAAGGCAGGAGACAAGTTTTTGATGCACAGCCTGGGAGAGGCCCATTTCCAGCAGTGGTCCGGGATAGGCTGAGATGATTGTAGTAATTCGTTTATATTGTACCTTTGAATGTTCTTCAAATGCGTACTGTATAATTTTTAACCGACTTCAAAAAAAGGAGGAGGTTCTCAATTCGTAGAGATATATATTTTTTTTTTTTTATTTATATTCCCCGATTACTCGAAGATGGCTAGACCGATTTGCAAAATTCTTTTTTGTTTGAAAGGGTATACTTTCAAATTGGTCCCATTGTCATTTGGTCACGATCTGATGATGGAATCTTGGAGAAATCGAGGGAACTCTTCAAATATTAAAGGCACATCTATAGCGATTTGGGTATTTTTGATGAGCAGTTGACATAAGGCTGTAACTTAGATAAATTACAAATCAGCCCACGAAAAAGTGAAAAAAAAAACTTTTTTACAAAAAATATTTTTTGACAAAAGTTTTTTGACTCCGACTTCCGGAATTTAAGTTATTTTTCACTTTGTAGTTTGGAAGTCAGTTGTATTTTTTGTAAAAAAGTTTTTTTTTTCATATTAATCAATAGTAACTGTCTCGTTGGTCCAGTGGTCGCAAGCGTTACTGCACAATTTTTGGACAGTTTATAATCTAACGGAAATAATACCGATGGATTATAAACTAACGAAGTTTGTAATTATACGGTGACATAAGTATTATAAATTTTACACAACTGCGGCGAAGCCCAAAAGGAGGGTAATGTTTTAACCCGTATTTATTTATGTAAGCATGTACATATTTCCTTTTCTTTGTTTGTTCTTACATAGCACAACACACCACAACAAAGTGATTGTTAAAAAAAATTGCAAGGAATTACCACGTTCATTATTTCATACCTACATTACATTGTCCAAATCAATAACTAATACATTAATTTTCCAAATATAATTTTATCAAGTTAGCCCACGTTCGGACGGACGTAAAAATATCGCGGCGGGATTTTATCGCGCACTGGATTTTCAACTCTAGGTTTCGAGCGAAGCGTTGAGAATCCAATAGAGTAAAACCCAGCGCGTCAAAAAAACACACAGTTGGATTTTGTGTGCGAAAATAAATCACCGCGGGAAAAGATCGCCCGTGTGAACCTGGGCTAACAGCGTTATGTTGTTGTAAGAGAGTTTACATAAAATAAAAATGTTAAAAATACTTTACAGTTCTATAAAGAAAGGCAGATCGTGAACCGGTTTCAATTTCATAACTCACAAACTTAACCATCTTTTCTAAGCCTAATAGGGAAAGGTTGCGTTAGACGTACCATCGCTCAAGGGTGATTTTTGCCAATGAAACTGAACTCGATCAGCACATTTAATCCGCGTTCAAGAGCTGTCAGTGTCCAATATTCCAGTAGGTAACAATGATGACACTGACTGCTCTTGAACGAGGTTAAGATGTGCATTCGCGTTCAGTTTCATCGGTGAAATTCGCCCTAAGTCGTACAGTTTGTGCTCTCGTGTTCATAAAAACTGGCATTTAATAATGTAAACATATTATGTGCTTTAGTCCCGTGAATTAAAAACTAAGACAAGTAGGTAACCCGCTGGACTTCTGAGAAGAAACCTTAACTCAGATCGGTCTTTATTCGCTCGCTTCACTAGCTCACTAGACCCCGCCATCCCCTTCGAACGTAACCTGTCCGAGCCGGGGTGCCCCAAGTCTCGAGCTCGCTAGGCTCGCTTTTGCATCCGTAAATAAGTACAACCTTAAAACTTTTCGAAACTTATCTAAATGATTGTGGAGGGTTCAAGAGACCCTCTAGAACCCCCAAATAACTTTACATTTTTTCGAAGTGGCTCGGTTTTTCCTAAATCATACTATGCGAGCAGAACAAAATTAAAAAAAAAAAACTTACAAAGTGAAATAGGTATTCAGCAAAAATGGACGATAAGGTACATTACAACAAAATAAATGTAGTTAATTTAGCCTAGTTTCTTCCTAACTTTTATAGAACTATGGATTTTTTTGGAAAATGCATGTACTATTCTGATGACTTCAAAAAGAGGAAAATTCCACTTGATCCGCAGATAAATTATTTGTTTGTAGTTTTTAATTTGTATTGATGACGTCCTGTTTTATTTATTACTCTTTAGATTTATATAACAATATCGTCTCTGCCACCATAATCTAAGTGCGATATAAAGGTGATACGAATTAGACAAACACACCCCTTAATCGTGCCGAAGGATCTTTTTTGTAAAACGCTAAAAAACCCATAATAGTAAAAAGTTTTAATGTTTTATGAATGCTGGTTGATAGCTTAATAAAGATTCAGTAGACGCAAAATATTTTGATTAATTTACTTGACCCTAAAAAAGACAGCAGTTTTCCCTTAAAGACATAAAAGGTTACGAATTACGCAACCTTACTCTATGAATCTTAATTCACAATAATTGTTTTAGTATTGCACTATTGATCATTTGAGAACACTTGTCATCTTACTATGTTTAGATTAAATATTTGAATAATTGTCCTTGTTGACAGCTTGTATCGCGTAATTTTTTCTGGTAAAGTAGTGTGGCAATAACTTTTCAGTTAGAATTTGATGTGACAAGCTACTGCAAAATGTCATTTACGGATTGATGGAAAAACGCAATGTGCAATGCACACAGTTTTGCTAATTATTTTGTTGGATTCAGCTCTTCATTTCGATACTAAAGCTTGGGAAATATAAAATGAGAGTAAATTGAGGAATTTACGCTCAATGTATTGTAGTTTTGGTAAGCTCTTTTCACATTGAACGTTTGATTATTAAACACATATAAAGGGAGTTATGAAACTATCGAAGATTAAAACGAAAAAATAGGTGGTTAGAAATATATTATTTACAATTCAATTAATTCAACAGTCTCTAATAACGGTAGCCATCCCTTGCGTTGAAGGAGGATTGTCTCCTCTGAGCGACGGGAGGGAGGTACGCTTTCTGGACACCAGCGCCGGAGCTACCGCTTCCAGTAGCGTCGTTGCGGGCGAAAGCGTTGTTGTTGAAGGTGGGTCGTTTGGCAACACCCTGGTTGTTGCGCTGAGCGAAAGGAGCGAGGTACGCTTTCTGGACTCCAGCGACAGAGCTACCGCTTCCAGAAGCGTCGTTGCGGGCGAAAGCATTGTTGTTGAAGGTGGGTCTTTTAGCAACACCCTGGTTGTTGCGCTGAGCGAAAGGAGGCAAATACGCTTTCTGGACTCCGCCAATGGAGCTACCGCTTTGAGCGTTGTTGTTGTAGTACTGCTGTTGGTTGTTAGAGGCTTCACGGTAGGTACCTGGATAAAACAAATAATAACGTAAAATGTCGGTAAAAATCTTAAAATTTAAATAAGTAGGTAATGGATAAGTAAAAACAACAAATCAAATTAATTCCTGATATAAAATTAAAAAATAAAAATGTAAAATTATAATAATTATAGATATACAAAAATTTAAGCTAATCTAACTTCATAAGAAATAGTTTGAGCTACAGCTCGTAAACCTCCTATACTCATCGGATTTTGATATTTACTAATTTGATTATAGTGTAAAGAGTGATAAGTGCTCTCAAAAATTAATAACTGATTGAACATTACCAACACTATAAAATATTAGACTAGCATATTGGCTAATAGTACACTAATATTCATCATTTCAGACAGATATTTATAGATATTCTTATTAGAAATTGCTAGTAACGTTTTCAAATGTTGACTATGTCTCACCATCATCAAAGATGCCAGAAGCCTCATCGCGGGCGTTCTGCTCCAGAGCCTTCAGGATCTCTTCGGGGACGGGGGGAGGAGTGGGTAGGTGGTCGCCTTGGGGCTGGAAACCGTTCTCATCAGCTATGTACCTGAAAATGTACGATAAAGTTTTATTGATAGGACCAGGCATCAAAGTTATTAATGGTAGTATATAGTGTTGATCAAAACAGATTCTCACCTCACAGAGTAAACCTTGCCATCATCACCGGTGTAGGAATACCCGCCCTGAGCCTGGACTCCATTGGTCGCCACTCCGTTCTCCTCGCCGTAGATACCGTTCTCAGTCTCATAAGCATACGCGTAAGTCTCTCCATCATTGGAGTTGTCTTGACGAAGGATGGCAGCGTTCCTCTCGAAAGCAGCCTGAGCGCGTTCGGGACGAGCTTCGAAGCCTGAGTAAGCTCCGTTCTGGGCATAAGCGTTTTGGCCGGAGAATCCATTGTTGGAGTAAGCTCCAGTCTGATCCTTGAATCCGTTGGACTGGCGAGGAGTCTGGAGGAAGGAGGATCCTGCAGAGCCTTGGGCGTTGGGTGGCAGATAGGTCCTGTCAAGTTTCCCGGCCTGAGCCAAGGCAACGGCAGCTAAGACGATGAACTGGAAAATAGAAATTGTATACATTTAAGAAAATTCAAATTTATTTTATTGCTGAAAAATATTAATCAACCTTAGTAGGTAGCTTTCTGATTCTAATAAATATGAATGACAGATTGTTTTTCGTTCTAATTATATTCGTATGGTTTGAGGAGATTTCACAACAGTCTTATTTGTCATTGTTGGGTAAAGGACTCTCTCAATTTCTTTTCTTCCAGACACTATTAGTTTGGTATTATTTAGTAAAGATATTATTTTTAACTTGTCAACTTTTTAGCTTTCAATAAAATCCAGTAGCTTACCAATTTCATTTTTGTTAGTTGAATTGAACTTGCTACCCAGAAGCTGTGGATGCAACTGATAACGTGACCGTATCAGTACAGTATATATACTTAGGTGTAGGTCGATCTGTTTCATAGTAAGTAGCAGTCAATGTTTCAACATCAACATTCGGGGATGGGCTAGTCTAATTGTAGATGACCTTAGTGAAGCTAGTTGAGATAGTTTTGATATTAAGAGCCGTAATGATGACATTAAACTGCATAATAATCTAGTTTCCTAGTAAGTTGGTTACGGAGGCAGAAGGAGGATTCGTCAAAAGATAATTAAAAGCATCATTCATGATGAACCGGCGCGCCCTCTCGTTGAAATTATACTCTAGCAAAAATCAATAAACTAGCTTTTGAATTCTGTCATAATATTTCTATATCTTCAATAATTCATCATTTGAAAAGTCTATAAATCATAATAAGTACTATAGTTATGTTCTTCAATTTGTATAATTATGTGCCATAGCTTTCATAATAATGAAGTTCTGAAAAATTATCCTATAATCATTTTTGTAATAAGATATTTCTTTCAATGAAAGCCTGTAAGAAAATCAGTAATTTGATATCTTTTTTTTACATAAGTTGATCAACATTTAATAAGGCATCTTTCTATTCAAGTACAAGGACGTTGCATTGTCGTTGCGTTCCATATAGTTCAAATCCATGTGTCCATATGGATTGAAGAGCCATGAGGATTAGTTTTCTTGTTTCCATCATCCGTATCTAATTTCATCAAGTAACATAACATAATGATGATATTGATTCACATTTAAATGATCATCAAGGATACTTTACAGATCTATAAAGACAGATCGTGAACCCATTTCAGAGTCATCACCCACAAACATATCCATCTTTCTAAGCGTAATATCAACCTTAATACACAATCATTATTTGAGCATTACTTTTACTGAAACTATTGAAGTATTGCACCATTTATCTTTTGAGAGCACTCGTAATCATTATAATTGCGGTATCATCACGCATATTGACGTAGGCAGAGTAAGGCAACGGGGTGAAGGTCGTTTTAAAGTGTTGTGTTAGTTCTTGAAAGGTTTGATAGATGGCGTGAGCTATCGATGTTGTTAAAAGCTTTTGTGGAGCTTTATTCGATTTTCTTTTGTACTGTTTAACGCTGGGGAAAGGCCTCGCCCTTGCTTATGATTTAGGTAATACTATCTTGCTAGGCTATGCTGTGCCTAGACCTAGATAAAATTGTTGTATTACGCTAACCTAGTTGTTATTGAGCACTATTTTGAACCCCTATGATCTCGCTACTGAATGTTAATTTTAATTTTAAGATAATTATTATGTATTTGAATTAAACGATGAGATTTTTATTGCCTTTTTTTATTTAATAATGTTAATGTTATCAATCTGTTTTTTTGTTTTGATTTTTAGAATATTTTTTATTATTATTATTTTTACGCAGGAATTAGCTAAAAATATTGAATAACTTTAATTGTAATTATCCTTTTTGTATTGTATTTTTTATAGTAACTCGTGCATTTGCTCTCGAAAAGCACCACTTGGTGAAGTGGAACTGATGATCAAGACCACAGATGGCTACCGGAACTATATTAATAATTTCACGGGTTGCAATTCAATACTTTAATGTGGTTGCTAGACATTTATGCTGTCACAATGTTTATGGTGAAGTAGAGTTGATGGTGAAGTACCAGGAGAAGTACTCAACAGTTAACGTCCCTGCATCGAGAAAAGGAATATTTTGTAAAAAGTGATGAGCAGCTGTTGACATTAGGCTATTTTAACTTAGATAAATTACAAACCGACTCACTAATAACAAAAAAGTAAAAAACTTCGATTGACTTCCAAAAAAAAACACTACAAAGTAGAAAATATCTTTAATTTCGGAATTCGGTGGCAATAAACTAAAATACAGATGCAAAGTTACCAACCAGTCTTACCAAGGGGTATCGTATTACCCAGTTACTGGGTTGTGGAGGTCAGATAGACAGTCGTTCCATGTAAAATACTGGTATTCAGCTGCATCCGGTTAGACTGGAAGCCGACCCCAACATAGTTGGGAAAAGGATAGGCAGATTGACAGATGCAAAGTCACCGACTTCCGAAATTAAAGTTATTTTTCACTTTTAAGTGTTATTTTTGGAAGTCAGTTGTGATTTTTAAACTATGCAGTTCCTTCGGTGGACCTTTAAGAGAAAAATGTAAGTTGCTTATAAGGTATAAGTTCTTAGAACAATACAAATCAATAATCATTCGACCTTCTCATATTTAGAAACAATACCTAGATACTAATCGTATTGATTCACAATCCTTATATTGCTCATCTCAATCTGACATAAAAAAGACATTATCGATCAAATCTGATTGTGAAATCGATCCATCTTTGCAACATCCTTTTATGACTAGAAATTCCGACTAATAGTGAGTACCTGAAATGATTTGAGTCGATATAAAGGTCTGCATACATTTTTCCAGAAAACTTTAGTGTGCATGAAATCGGGAATCAATGGAAGGTTTTTTGTCAATCTAGTTCGTTGTTACGAAATCTGATGACCTAAAGTTAAAATGGCGGCATTGCATGATGGCTCGTGACATTTGCACGTTTAAATATGAATTTTTGGTTATATGAGAGAAACCAGATGATACTAGATTGTTGTGCCGCTAGAATACCGTATCGCTGAAAAAATAATTTCGGATAGATAAGCTATAATTTTATGATTTGTAAGCTGTCACACGCCACCATACAGTGTCGTTGGTTTAATTTACGCTAGGTACATAAGTTAAACCAGCGGCATTGTACAATACTGTCAAAAATTTAGGAATTTGTACAGTAACATAGCACGAGAAAATTTCTACAAGCGTGAAGCTTAGGTCTAGATCAAATCCCTAGTTATTTTAAAATTAATTGCTTGACTGCATGAGTAAGAAAAGGTTTTCACCACAGCACGATAGTATTTTTATCTCACGAAGCAACGCGCGCTTTACTTGTGCTTACAAAGTGTACAAACACGCTGTGGATGTGTGTAAGCGCAGGAGCTCTCGGTACCATAATAAACGGAGTGTCGGTACCGTCCGAGATAATGGCGAAGTCAGAAGTTTGTGTGTGTGAGGGTGTGTGCGTGTGTATGTGTTATGTGCTGACGCTACTCGTCTTTACACGCACATTCACAGTGTTTTGTTTACTTGGTTATCACAAGAAAAGCGCGCGTCGCTTCGTGAGATAAAAATATTGCACTATAAAACACGTTTTTCGAAGCGCGTTTTAAGAAGTTAAAGTTAGAAGAAGTAGTTATATCATATCGCAAGGATTTTAGTTGCCGTCAATTAATAAATAAACTGCCTAAAATTAATAAAAAGGACTCTTACAGACTGAAATAACAACAATCTATTAACACATTCATACAAACGTGTGTACTTGGACCTTAAATCGATTATATATTCTCGCTGCATTATGACATCGGTCGGTATTCGATCCGAATGAGCCGTTTCGTCACTGACCGCAGTTTTAAAACAGTCGGCTCATTCATGGACTTAAGGTCAAGATGCGTTAAAGAAATGGATTGTAAAGTTTATAAATATTAAGAAAAGAATGAGTATTTTCGGATATTGATGATGATTTCAGATAGTGAGATAGGTACTTTCAATCAGTGATTTTACTATAATTCGAATTAAATTTAAAAAAATCTAAGAATAAATTATTAAGAACTCGATTTAAATAGTTGTTTCATGCCAATACTTAATGAATTTAGTTCGCAGTATTTATAATGTTGAAAGAAAAAAAATGGTCCTTAGAGAATTAATTCTAAAATAATTTAAAGTACCTGGGCTACCGAGCTCTGCTCTGGTACAAATAGAGAATGCTCATTTAATAGTATAGGATAGTTCATACTAATTCCATGTTTAATAGGTACATACTAATTCCATACTACCATGATAGTAGGTACATACTAATTCCATACTACCATGATAGTAGGTACATACCAATTCCATACTACCATGATAGTAGGTATATACTAATTCCATGCTGCCATGTCATTATTCTAGGGAGGAAACGCCCGGGTGTCGTCACTGTGTGGATCGCCCGGAGGACACGGTGGAGCATACGGTGGAGGTCTGCCCGGCTTGGGCAGGGCATCGCCGTGTCCTCGTGGATGCGATCGGCGGCGGTGATCTCTCGCGTCCGGCCCTGATTCGGGCCATGCTACGGAGCGAGAGGAAATGGGAGGCCGTCACCTCTTTCTGCGAAGCAGTAATGCTCGCGAAGGAGGAGACGGAGCGCGTGAGGGAGAGGCAAATTTCGCGCCCTCGCGCCCCTAACCGCCGCAGCAGGAGACGCCCTGGGCGTCGGGAATCGCAGGAAGATTTCCGGCCACCGTAGGCGCGGGCTTGCGGACGGTGAGCAATGGGTAGCTCGCCGTCCGATAAGGACCAAGCCCGGGTCGACGGCGCGTTGTGTTCCACGCGCGCCTCAAAGAGATGTCAGCAGAATTGACGGGGTCCGCTAGGGCCAATGCCTGCCGGGGGTTCGAAGAAAACCGATGGGGAAATCGTGGCCCCCGGCAACATGGCATAGGAAGGAACACGGGTGGGTTTTAGTCAGTAAGAGTCTGACACACCCTCCCGCTCCACCCAGAGCGGGAGAAGTTATTTGATAATTTCCCACCCAAAAAAAAAAAAATGTCATTATTCTAAAGTGGCCATCTTGTTCTAAACTTTGGGCGACCGAGTTTTGCTCGGGTGAAAATACGCAGAAAACGAATTTTCCCAGATATAAAACCTAGCCAGATCGATTATTCGCCCCCGTAAACTCCTATATTGCAACTTTCATCGAAATTGTTGGAGCCGTTTTCGAGAACGTGATTACAAATATATATATAATAGGTTGGGGAAAAAGTTGCTTCGCATTTTTTAAGAAAATTCAATTTTTTTTTTAATATAGTTTATTTTCATTTAACTAAAGTATGTAGGTACCATTTTGTTCGATAACTTTTTGCCATCTTGTAGGTAGGGACATGATCCCATTGCTATAGAAATTTTAGGACTTGATCAAAATACCGCGACAAGTGGTTTTGGCAGTCCTCTCGTGATGTTAACTTGACACTGCCTAAAGAATTCTGAAGAGACCGAAACAGGTGAAAATCTAAAGGTGCAAGGTCAGGACTATACGGCGGATGCATTAACACCTCCCAGCCAAAATCTCTTAATTTTTGCTGAGTGGCAAAAGATGTGTGAGGTCTAGCGTTATCATGATGAAAAACCACACCCCTTCTGTTGATTAATTCTGGCCGCTTTCTCTCAACTTCTTGCTTTAATCTCATCAGTTGTTTGCAGTAGAGTTCAGAATCGATGGTCCTGCCTGGTGGTAACAGCTCATAATGAATAATGCCCTTCCAATCCCACCACACACGCAGCATCACCTTGTTGCGAGTTAACCCGGGTTTCGCCACAGTCTGTGAAGCCTGACCGGCCTTTGACCACGACTTTTTTCGCACGTTCTTGTCATACGTGATCCACTTTTCATCACCAGTTATCAGCTTCTTCAAAAATGGTTCGGTTTCATAACGTCGTAATAAAGAATCACAAATGAGTACGCGGTTCATTAGGTTTCTTTCAGTGAGCTCGTGAGGTACCCAAATATCGAGCTTTTTTGTGTACCCAGTTTTTTTCAAATGCGCCAAAACTGTTTTGTGGTCAATTCTGAGTTCTTCAGCTACGTCGTAACTACTGATATGCCGATCTTGCTCCACTTTTTCAAAAATGGCATCCATTTTATCCGTAAAGGGCGACCAGAGCGACGTGCATCTTTGACATCAAAATTTCCGGATTGAAAACGCTTAAACCAAATTTGTGCTACTCTCACAGATACTGCACTAGGTCCATAAACATCGCTAATTTTTTTCGCGGCTTGCGTTGCATTTTTACTTTTTTTGTAGTAAAATTTAAAATGTATTGAATTTCTACATTAGATTCACTCATCTTGACGTTACAAAAAACAAATGAAAATCACACATTTTCCTAATTTGAATTTGGAATTACACACATAACATAACATCACGCCTTGTTTCCCCGAAGGGTTGGGCAGAGGTGTTCTTTAAAATTTAAACTTTCAATGATACCAAAACCAGCCAGATACAAAGAGATTTTATTACAAGTTCATACATACTATAATGCGAAAAGACTTTTTCCCCAACCTAATATAATATATAAATATTGCTCATTTAATAGTATAGGATGTAAGCTAAAGTACCTACACCATTAAACCTAAATACTTACATAATTGTGACCCTACAGCAATTATCGATTATTAAACTAAAAATAAGCTTTAACGGCAAGTTCACAGTTCACGGTCGAGCAAGTAATTATAAAGACAATAACGATTATCTCACGAACGTCCGATCGTGTGTCCGACGACCTTTCACTGTATTTGTCTTATGTATTATAAGTTTAACGTGGATACGACAAGCGATTGGTCAGATGGTCGAAGCAATGTTTTCCCAAAATGAAAACATTGATTCATCACACTAAGGGCGCGTTCCCACTATGTCGTGACGGTTAATTTATCGTTAGACGACTGTCGTCTTTAGCTGTTGCCATTATATCGACTGTTTATCGGCACTGTGTCGTCGAAATATTTTATCGTTGAACGACTCTCGTATCTAGCTGTTCCCATTGGATCGTGACGACATTTCGCAACAAGAGTCCGACTAGTAGTGACACACATAAAGCGAGCCGAGTATGGGCGCAGGGGCGTGAGGGGAGAAGAAAACACAAAAAATAAAATAAAAATAATAATAAAAATAAATGACAAATAGTCGCAATAACGACACATGATTTGCTATTGTCTTACTAGCCGTTCCCATTAACTTGACAATATATGGTAACTGCAAAAAAAAAAATTCGTGGACGAAAGTCCATCGTGTCGTCCTATATGGGAACACCTACATTTAAATACACAAGCCACGACGCTTTAAACGAAACAATAATCTGGGAATACGCCCTTATAAGTAAATTACAAAACATAACATAATATCACGCCTTGATTCCTCGAAGGGTTGGGCAGAAGTGTACCTATAGTACACCCACATTTCGCCAGTTATGTTTTAAGTCCCATGTAATAAGGGGCGAGCCTATTGCCATCAAACGGGCACAAAAACAGACAGCAGGCTGCTACTGAGAAATTCCAGACACAAAAACCCAATAACACTTTTCCCGACCTGGGAATCGAACCCAGAACCTCATGCTCAGCAGTAGCGCTTGCGACCACTACACTAACAAGGCAGTCATTATGTAAAAACAAAAAATATATATTATTCCCGCAGTAAGCGGACCGGGAGTCGGCGGAGGACGGAAATGCCCTCTTCCAGCCCCCGTAAGCAGGTCCAGAGGGTCGGCGGATTCGGGGACGTCCGCCGCCGGCGGCGCATAGTGTTTCACATAATTATTGGACGTCGGTCGCAGGGGGAGTCTTACATCTCTATCCCCCGTGGGCCTGAGGTGGCCCGAAAATACGGGCCACCAGCCGGGGATCGTCGAAGGCCCCCGCACAAATTCTCATGATCCCCAGTCCAAGTGTGAAAAGGGAGCTCCTGGGTGGTTTTTAGTCAGTAAGAGACTGACAGACCGCCCTGGGGCGGGTGGAGGACTTCCATGAAGATTTTCAACCATAAAATGATAAAAAGGTTTGCAGGCAGCTGAATATCAGTATTTTAAATGGAGCGGCTGCCCAATCATTTCGTGATCTTTCAGTCTATTAGCCTCTAGCCATGTGTGACGTTAATGACTTAGAAATCATTAGCATATTCATATACTATCATTTTAACACCATGTTTGTATTGCAATTCTGACCTGAGATAGTGCACTAGACCAGTCAGTCTATTGAGATATGATTTATTGCTATTTACTTTACTAACCTTTCAAACAATAGCTAATTACAGTGATACACATGATTAATTAGAAGTTTAATATGTTTCTGCTAATGATTCATCTTGTTCTATCATTATTGATGAGATTTCTATCAATGTATTAATCTAGTAGCAATTTATATATGATGAAACATTGACATAAGAAATGTGAGACTGTTGCCGGAAAGCAAACTACTAGGTAACAATGAATTAAACAGTTTCCAATTCATGATTTCAGAAGTTACCCACTGTTAGACAGAAAACTGTCTAAAATAAAAAAAGAAAGATGACATAAATAATAGTGTTGAGGACAACAACAACAGGAGAATGGCTCACTTTATGGTAAATGGTCACCTCCGCCAATACCAGATGCAAATGCAGGTGCCCTTTCTTCCCAGAGACTAATTGGAAATCTAACTCATAATTTCGGCACCCCACACCCTATTAACCGGAACATAGTGCTGCTATAGCAACAGGAATAGATATTATTATACTATATCTGTCAGGCCTATGTCCAGCAGTGGACGTCTTTCGGCTGAAACGATGATATCTGTCAAATAAGGTTGATATCTGTTATTCTAATTTAGTTCTTAGGTTAGCAACAAAAAGGGTTCTAATTTGAAAGCTATAACAGATACATTATGTCACTTTCAACGTTTGTCACCAACAAATTACAGTGCTGGCCATAAAAATGCCAAGGCCCTATAATTTTACCATGTGATGTAATAATAAAATAAATACGCTTAATACGTTGTGTGTAGTGACAGCAACAATTAGGGGATTGTCACGCTGTCCGTCTGTCACGTACCCACGAACATCTAAATGGTCATTATGGGTTTATGGGTGGTATAAATATCATTTGTTTTTTTGGGATTATCACACATCTCAAGTGAGTCCTGGTGAGGATACAACAGCAGAGATGAAGTGGTTATTGGTAGGTATTCAATAATATAATACTTTATATAAAATAAAAAAAACAATTAATATAATTATAACAATCAATACAAATTACAATTGATTTCTGACACAAAGCAAATGATTTTGTAAGTCTCAGTTACGAACAGCCTTCATAAAAGTAGTCTTTTAAACTTAATTCTTACAATGACTTGTTGGTCATCATGGCTTTCTTAGGACTCTTGAAATATTTTTAGTCAAATATATACATAATTTTAATATTTTGTGGTATACTTTTCCTTGTCCTTTGCTGTACATTGTAATTAGAAGCAAATGAAAGTAGTTTAAACTCTGCCGGTGACAATATGCTCCGACAATGAGTTCTCATTAAAGATTGATCCAGTAATGTACTTCCATTGTGTTTCTGACTTAGCACAATAGGGTACATTTGGGTACTTTATTCGTAAAGAATGAGGTCTTTAGAGGCTATTGGCTTTTGTGATTGAAGTTGATTTCCGGGTCGAGTTGCATGTTACAACTAGAAATAAGTAATGCATCATTTGTGGGTGGAAATATTTTTGAAGTTTTTTTATTTTTTTAAACTATCCACACTTTGGTTAAGTATTAGGTTCTTGGTAATAAGGTTTCTTTTGAAATTAATTTACGTTTTTTTACAGATTTCTCTGGCCATTGGCCTAGCAGCTTCTGATAAACTGGACCGCACCTACCTTCCACCACCAGGTGCCCAATTAGCTGGGGGAATCCTTGGTAGCCATGATGCACCATTAGAACCTCCACATCACACACCTTCAGGACCTGGACCCATGATTGGAGGACAAGGATCTCAAACCAACTTCGGAATAAATGGAGAACCTGTGCACTTCGGTGATAAAATACCCAAGGTTCCAGTGACGACCACCTCTTATGCATTTTCGCAGACAACGACTTATCCACCTGGAGAAGGCTTTGAAACTACAGTTTTACCAATAAACCCTGTTACTGGACTGCCAATTGGATTGGAACAAGGAAACTTCCCCTATGGACTTTCTCAAGGGCAAGCACCAAACTATGGAACTAATATTCAACCTGGTTTTACTCCACAAGGATCAACATCTGCTCCCGTCAACTTTGACAGCCCACGTGATCAATTTGCTGATCAGCCTTTGGGACAATATACAGGACAAAATGTGCTTACACCTGGCGGTGCTGCTCAAATCCATGGATCAGTATTTCCTGATCAAAATCAGGGTCAGGTACAATATCCTGGTGGACAGGCTAATACGGAACAGCAAGGATTCTTACCTACTGGTGCCCCTGATCAATATCCAGAACAGAATATAGTTAATCCCGGAGGTGTTGTTCAAATTCCTGGCGGTAAACAATACTTGGGACAGTATCCTGGTGGTCAGACAGTAATAGGGCAGCAAGGACTCGTGCCATCAACTGTATCTCCAATAAATATTCAACCTGGTGGTATTCAACAAGGCGTGAACTATGATGGTTCTCAAGGACTAGTTCCTGAAGGAACTTACACTGGCCAGCCAATCAATGTTCAAAACCTGGGTGGAACTCAACCGACCCAAACGTCCTACCAAAACCAGCAACCTATTAATATTGGTGGAATCCCATCGCAATATCCCAATGGGAACCAAAACAACGGGCCATCTGTACCTATTGGATCTGAAAAAGTATACAAAACTGGGTCTACACCTTCTAAAATTCCTTCATCATATAACAATAGTGTCTCTAGTACAACTCCATACCCTGTAGTACCGTCTCCTTCATCAGAATACTCCTCAGTTGGACCGGCTTATCGACCAGAAAGGCCCCAAGCCGCAGCTGATAGAAACGCCGTAATTCTCAATTATCAGAATGTTCGAACTCCAAATGGCTACTCATATAGTTTTGATACTTCAAATGGAATTCATGCCGATGAAAGTGGTATAGTTGATAATGGAACGAAAGCTCAAGGATCATATTCTTATATTGGTGATGATGGAAAAGTCTACAGTGTTATTTACACTGCTGATGAAAACGGTTTTCAACCTCGTGGTGATCATTTGCCGACACCTCCGCCTATACCTGAGGCTATCCAGAGGGTTATTGAGCAAGCTGCTAGAGATAAAGCCGCTGGAATTGTGCACGATGGTAAGTTTATTCACGTAATACATTCATTTTACTTAGCTTACAAAACACTTATTTTTTCTCGTGAGAATTTAGAATGCAATCAAAGAAATGATATCCATTATTTTACTGTAGATCTTAAAGAAGGTAAATTATTCAATTATTCAATCATACTAATGCATTATTTCTAACCGTACAATTACATTTCATGTTAGTACTTAAGATTATTATCTCATCCTGTAAGACACAGTAGCTACGCTTATTATTATAAAGATTCATTGTTACCATATCATTTTACATTCATAATAAGATTTTTTTTTTTAAGGTTCTTACGATGAAGCTAAATATGGTGACAAGCAATACCAAGGAACTGCAAATCGTCGTCGCCCTCAAAATCAAGATACTAATGTATTTGGCAATAACCAATTCAACGGAGCTCAAAATTATCTTATAGAACCTGTTACTGGTATAAAAGATGGTGATTATAATAAAGGTATAGCACAAAATCAGTTTGACAATAACCTGCCAGTTACCGGTACAAGGAAAATTTCAAGTAACCAACTACCAGCAAGACACCCATCAAATGAGGCTATCGGTGGGAATAATGATCAAAAAGTTTCTGAAGGGAACAGAAGGGTTTCAGAAGATAGAGTAACACCAATAGGAGATTATGACGAAAATGGTTTACCTATACAAGATAAAATAAATCAACTCGACAAGTACGGCAAAAGGAAACAGGGATCTTCAGGTGGTCGTCCTATGTTCAATGGAGCTGATCGGCCTTTTACTAGGACCGAAGATATCAAACAAAATAATGCATCTGGATTGAAAAATCCCGACCCATCTGGACGCCGCCCAGTATCTGGTGGTGTAAAAGATAAAATGGAAACCAAATATCCTGGATCTAACGTAGATGTAATTGATGCTGACTACTCGGAAACTGACAGAGATGAATTTGATAATAACAACGGTAAAGATATCGATGCTGTTAGTCCAAACATATCTAATGGAACAGGTGAAAAAATAAATACCAACTTCGATAGCGTCACAGGTTCTCCTGATATTGGAAACAGAAAACCAATATTGAGGCAAAGAGTCAAAGAAAATCGAAGACCTGACTCAACAGACAATGGATACACCCAAAATAAAAATGGCAGGCCTCAAGGAGAATCTTTCACTCAAAAAAGTACCGAGACACCCTTTTTTTCAGATTACTTAAAAAATGCTATCGCAAACCAACAAGAAACTAAACAAGATAACACTGGGTACCAGTACAAGCAACCAAATACCAAGTTTGAACAAACAGAGAGAGATACATTCCCAACACGATTCAGCCCTCAAGAAGCACCTTCAAGCCAACCTGATCAGTGCAGAACTGAATACGCAGAAGGCACAACAAGAAAGCCTTTTATGACTCCAAACATTTACAATCAAAATAATAAGAACAATCAGGCAACTCTTAACAAATACAATCAAAATAATAGAAACCGTCAATCTACTACCAGGAGGCCTTTTACGACTATTGGTGTCACATCCCCTACAGATAACTCTTACACTGATTATGATGATGGTGACAATTATGCAACTAATCAAGATAATGGTGACGATAGAATCGAATCCACCAAAAAACCTGCGGACAACCGTGTTACGTCTCGACCTTATCCGACAACTTATACTACATCAATACCTCAAAATGTACCAGGTAGTCAGAGAACGCGTATCAATCAAAAAGGTGCTGATACTCTAGGACGTAGAACTGAAAATTCAGATACTGTATCGCCAGGATATACCTATGGGTCAACTACTCAGATGCCATTCCATAATTCCCGATTTGGAAGTACTGAAATTCCCCGAAGAATGAAACCACAAGAGCGAAGACCATCAACCACTGTCCCAGATTCTACGACTGCTGTTGGTAGACCTGTTACAAACCAGTTTCCCTTAGGAACTGAACAGTCAAACTATAAATATCAGACTACAAGACCCGTCTCTAGATATAGTGATACAAATGTAGGGTCTGGTTATCCAACCACTGGTACTTACCCTGGTCTAGGTTCAATGACTACTACTCCAGGAGTCTCAACTCCTCAGGAATTTTATACTTCTACCTACGGACCACAGGGTTACTACAGCACAACATCTGTACCTCCAACATCTGGATACATACAAGGTTTTGGCTCGCATACTCCAGCGGGTACTCCTGAATCATTACAATCTTCACAGGACCAAATTTACCATACTGGTTATCATTATGGACCTCCGAAGTCTGGTTCATTCATGACTGATAATACTGGTTTTTTCACACCCACTGGAAATTCAGAAGTATTTCCAACTTCGCCAACTGGAACTTACCAAACCACTTATCAACAAGGCCCCGATGGTTTCCCGTCTACTACTTTAGGCTCTATAACGCCTGAAAGACAGGGCGCTTTTATTCCATCTCAACCAGGAACCTTTGCTCCAGAGACTTCACCAACTGGTGCTTATCAAGGAAGTTACCAAAATGGACCTTCTACGCCTGACTCTGCTACTACTATTAGATCTTCAATTCCAGGAGGTAAACCTGTCTTTAAATATCCGGGATCAGCAGGAGTTCAGGATACTACTGGATACGAATATGGACCTTCAAGACCTACTTACTCAACTACCGACTCAACCTCAACTATAGGAACAACTCCTGGTTCCAACATACCATCTGGAACCACTGCTCCATCTCAAGACTATTCCACCAATTATCGTCCTGGTTTACAGACTACTAAGGATACGTTTGTGGGTGGACCTGTTGATGGTTTTGGAAGACCGATCACAACTGAACAGGGTGGGCCACATCCTGGATTTGGACATCTCACACAAGGAACAACAGGACCAGGAATCATTAAAGGACCAAACTTTGGTGGTACTGACCAGTCTACTACATATCCTGGTGGTTTTGATCAGACCAGGGTTATTGGTGAAGATTTTAGTGGACCCAAACAGCCTCAAAGGTACGACGCTATAACCGGTTACCATTATAAATGATTGATGTATTCTGAAGATATTTATTTCTGATAATTTATTGAGAATCAATAAAAAGTTTAATACTTAAGATTTTGTTTTTATTATTGTATTCTGCCGTTTTAAAAGTTACTTTTTTAGGCATTCATAATAACCTTATCTGTCTACCACTGTCTATTAATAGCTACTGTTGACCATTAGGTAGGTATTAGATAATTTCCTAAATCTATCTCTCAATGTCTACTACCCAAATTATATTTTATCCTGAACTTTGCCCATCAAAATACATAATACAGTCTTAATGATCCAAAATTACCCTAATTACATTCGAAATCATGTCATCAATCATCCACAAAAATCTAGTCAAAGGAAGCGACGTCCAATTTCCTATATTATTACGATTACTTCACACATACGTAGTAATTACTGCTATGTAGGTACCTAAATGTCAAGATCACAAAGATATCTGGATCATTTCTTACTCACGTATATACTAATCAATTATACAAAACGATTAAACTGCATAAGCGAATTTAATTTGCATAAGCACGAAATTAAAATTACATAATTTATAATTTTTTATCTTAAAGCTGGTCACGTTTGATGAATAAAATGATGCTCTGAAATAAAATTGAAGAACATTCTTTTACTTAGCTAAAAGCTGTGAAATAAGGATTCCTTATCCAACAAATCAATGGTCAACTGGTCAACACACATCCTTGTTTAATTTCACCAGTCAGATAATATTTTAAGGGATGTACTTAAAAGATTATACCTCCACGTATAATATAACAAAAGCTAGGAGGTCTGCTTTCTTTACTTATTTTCAGTAGCGTGATGATAAACCAAAGAGCTCAAGCTCCATCTACACTCAAACTATGAAAGTTGGCCAATGATCTATGAGAGCTAAGTGCACACGCATCGCACGCACACATGCAAATTAGCTTCAAGGTTTTGACGACATAATATAGATGGCGCGATTACAAATGTGGTAGATCCTTTTAAAAATAAGACACAAGATCACGCATGTCTGTGGTAACGGCAATCTGTGGGTTATGCAGAGGTATTTAGATGCACTTACATTTGTCAGTTATCTTTGAGTTCCATAAGGGGGACGAGCCTATAACCAACAACGATTTACTACATGATCGGTCATCTGAAAAATAAAACCTCAAGTTGCATTAGTATATTATCTCTCAATAGCATAATCAGCCTATAATGTTCCCACTGCTGGGACACAGGCTTCTTCTCTGTGAGAGAGAGTGGGCCGTAATCCACCACACGAGCCTAGTAAGTGTTGGTAGATGGCATACGTCTTCGAATTTTTGGTTTTAGGTCATGTCGGTTTCCTCACGATGTTTTCCTTCACTTTAAAAGCATGTTGGCTGCCGTAGACAAGCGCGATGCGACAACGCGACGCCGCGCAACTCTAGTAGAACAATTTCTATGAAAACTTCAGTTTTGTAATCACAACACTGTTTTGAAAGCAGTGATGGTAAAATAATTCACACAAAATAAAGCACCTGTCAGACTTCGAACCTACAACCTACAACTTCTAAGTCGCGGTTGTTACCACTGGGCCACCACTGCTCTCTCAGTAGCAGCCCGGAATCTAGATCTGTGCCCGGTTGATGGCAATAACTCGGCCCGTATGACGTGAGACTTAAAATAACTGGCGAAATGTGGATGTATACTATCATTTAGGTACCTATAAACTTTTGTCTAACCCTAACCCAACCCTTCGGGGTATACAGGCGGCCAGTAGGAGATCGTTCACAGACGTTATGAGATATTTTAATTTATTGAGGGTCTTTTTATTTAGCCTAGCGTTTCCTTCAGTTGCAAAAACGGCCTAGATCCCATTACCTTTCTTCTGAGAGATAAACAGATACCTAGGACATTAATGTATGGTTCACATTACGGGAAACCTAGTTCACATCTAGGCCTAAAAGGCTTACCGGCGCTATAAAGACACCTCACAATAATGTATATTACCTACTTTAAAAAGATAAACTCTATAATTTAGATTTAGCAATAAAACTATTGTTCTAAGTAATCTACACAATAAATTGATCATCAACATTGATGTGATATCGTGAGAAAACCTACACGTTTATAATAAATGGCGATCGTGTGTGAGAGTGACGACAGCGCCACCTGTGAGACTGGGCGTGACTTACCGGCGCCGGCGTCGCTTGGGATCGTTCGTGTTGTTGCTGTAATGCTGTCCCACGTTTGGGTAGCCTTTCACTGCTATCGTTCCTTTGATTGCGTGTTTTGTGTATCTTCAAAGGCTTTGGGATGATCCGAGCTGCAGATAAGTGACCGTCACTGTTACTATTACAGTATTCAAATGCAAAAATAATTTTAAATGATGCTGGTTAATTCGGGTAAGCAAATTGGGTTAAAAAAAAAAAATAAAATGTGTTTATTATCTTAAATCTAGATACAATTAAGTTGCCGGGGCTTCCCAGAAAGTAATCCGAAGATACTTGTGATGGGTTAGCTTTTCGGCAGTTCCTAGAACCAAAAATTTAAAGACCTATGGAGGAGGCCTGTGTCCCAGCAGTGGGAACATTATAGGCTGAATATTATGCTAAAAAAAACAATAATTATATTTTTAAGAACGGTACAAGGATAACTCTGTACCTTAATTGAAAAGTGATGTAAATGAAAAAACATGATTCTGAGAAATTTAATGTTAAAATTTTAAAAAAATCTGACTCTTTGTTTACTTCACAAAACAAACTTAGTGTAAGAATATTAAAACTGATATAGGTCAAGATATATCACTTTTGACTGAAGGTACAGAACTAATTACCAAGGACTTGGCCCTTTTAGTTCACGCCACAATTTTCGCCCGAAACAAGTAGGTATTACAATTGCCTAGACATGATTTCCGGGTTCGTGCAAGTAAAATTGGTGTTTGTACCTGCAAGTAGCAACTGCAAGTACGATTTAGGATAAAATCTAGTACATAAGGAACAACGATGCTGCAAGTATCTATTTATTGAAGTAAAATGAAAATAACTTACCTTACATTAAGCAACTAATAGTCGAAACAACGCGTTGGTAATATGAGCATAAACACTATTACCAAACCGGATTCCGAAGAAAAAGATGCTCCTAATCATAATAATAACAATTTCTTAAGAATCGATAAAGTAATAGAAGCCTATTAAAATAATGATTACCTAATAACTAATAACGTTCAAATTACATTATTTAACGAGCACGCATCTTTTAATTTTAACAAATCATAGTTTACAATTGTATGTTATATTTTTTTGTACGTCTCGAGTTTTTGTTGGATGCTAATGGCTTCGGGTCAGGAGATCCGGTTCCTTTTAATTTTAGGCTCAAGGTTAAGGATGGGCTATTACTTTTTGTTGTAGGATCTTCTTGTGGTTTTTATTAAAGGGCTTGAAAGTCTATATTAGAGTACAAAAGGCATTGCTGATGACAGTTTTTGCAAAGAGCTGAAAATACCGATTTCATTCTATTAGAAGCACTAAAGTTTCTTTGTTCATATTTGGATTGTATTGTAAAAAATTAGTCATTCGCTATGTACTTACATAGCGAATGACTAATTTTAAATATCCAGCAAATCTTGACTTCAAGATTTGCTGGATATTTAGGTGATAAATTAATTCAGGCAGGTCTGGTTTCTCAAAATCATATCAAACGCGGAATTATCTGATAATCGATCAGAATTATCCAGCACTTAAAAGTTTATTTTAATCCACGGATTACTCGAAAGACATTCATCGAGAAATTAGGTAATAGGTATTCTTTTTTAGCTGTTTGAGCACTCATTAGAGCTTTAGAATAATAATTAGAATATAGCAGTAGCTAAAAGTATCATTCAGAATTAATCAAGGTCGTGCTTTTAGCAATTATAAATGAAACTCTTTGAGAGCTAGCGCTTTATCTTTATTGAAAAGAATAATGAACAAGCACTAAACTAAGTTCTAAACACACAAGCTACTATTCTTGAACCAATTAGTCACAAATAAAGCAACAAATATAATAATATCGAGCACAAAGGTCACAAAGGCAGTGACAGGTTGGTAACGAAACGCCCACGTACTCAATTAGTGCACAATTCGCATCGCGTGGGTTAAGCAGAGGATGTAACTAATAAATAATATAATTCTGAATAATTCTCGTCGTAAACCTATCCTGAATAAACTTTGTTATTAAAATAATTGTAATAATAAGTAGTTGAAGACTTTATTATGATCGAGTGTAGTATATTTTAGAATGTTAGTACAGTCAGATGGTTTTTTTTTTTGTAAATATTCTTAGATTTAGTCGCGTTTGACTACTATGCCACCATGTATGTGTTTTATTAAGCGATGAATCTCTTCTTGTCTAAACTCTCAGGAAACACAAAATCTGTTAAGTGATTTATTCTTTAGCTATCAGTGGACCTTTTTTGATGTGAAATATTAGAATTCAGTAGTTTTGTAAACTACTGAATTCTATAAAGTACCTAACCACATTAAATTAAAAAAGTGTGCATGGCGTCATTCATCTTTTAATTTTATTACAAACTATTTATGATGCTGAAAGTACCAACAAAAGTTCATATTAATATCAGTAAAAAGAGCATTCACGATCACAATATATTTATGTTTAGCCTCCATATTTTAATGACAAGGAGTAGGCCATACCAATCCTTCCACGGATCTCGTAATTTTACAAGATTATTTTAAGAGGACAATGATTAAAATTGTCCTGAAGTTAGCTTACCTTATTTATCTACTATATAAATACACACATCAACTCACGCCTTTTTCTCATGGGGGTTGGCAGAAACTTCAGAATGCCACCTGCTATATGATCTTTACTTTGTAGGTACTACTAGGATACAATACTGTTTAGCCAATTGACTTTTGACTTCTAGCATGATCACTTCTTCAATGAAGTGATAGGTCCAGAAGTTGCAAGCTCGGCTGTTGAGAGAGGTCATGACCTTGCTTACCGGGTGGGCAATGCGTTACATGATTCATTGTTATTTACTTTCTTTGTCGAAAACTCTCGATGCCTGAAGTTTGGAACTGTGGTACCACTCGGCCTAATGTAGGCACAGTAACTCTGCCGAATCTCAAACAAAAAACTTTTTACAAAAAAAAAAAACCGACTTCCAAAAAAAACACTACAAATTGAAAAATAACTTTAATTTCGGAAGTCGGTATCTTGGGTTTTGTATTTTCTTTTTTTGCCACCGACTTCCGAAATTAAAGTTATTTTTCACTTTGTAGTGTTTTTTTTTGGAAGTCGGTTGTTTTTAATTTGAAAAAGTTTTTATTTTTCACTTTTTAGTTGTGGTACCTACCCCACACACATTCGAATACCACTACCTGCTACCAGTGACAGGAACTTATCATATCATCTATATACATACTAAGTGGGAAAAAAATACGTATTTTGTAGCTAACTCAAAAACTACCCAAGCAATGTTAATAACATTAATATGGGACTAACTTGAGAGCATACCCTTTAAAAAAAAAAAAGAATTTTCAAAATTGGTCTCCACAAATGACGGAGAAATCGGTGGACATAGGTACTTAAAAAAAAAAAAACCAACTTATAACCTCCTCCTTTTTGGAAGTCGGTTAAAAATAGTCATCGTAGTCGTTAATTGACATAATCTTCTCAAAATCTAAAGAAGCTACACGGCACGATGTGCCAATCTATGAACCCCAACATATATTTATATCAACAAAATAATAGAGCCATGTCAATCTGAAGAGTACTTCAACATAGGGTGCGGCTACACGATACGGAATCAAATCTTGTACATCACGCTCACAGCACGTGACATGCATCAGCTGAGATGAAAGGGCCGCCAAGGTAAAGGCAGAGATTCTAAAATAGTGCATAGTATTTAGTATTAAATGTATGTGTAGCTAGCCTTATATGTACTTATTTGGTAACTACGGAATGTTCGCTATTTTATCTTCATTCGGCACGAGCTGTATTGATATGAAAATAGTTATGAATGACGAAATAATTAGTCTATTGGGACGGTTGCTAGCGGCCATGTTGTGAAGGTGGTCATACATTTTCAGGGCAGCCATTTATGATAACATACACGCACGTTAAAAACTCCCAAATGCAGTGCTTATTGTTAGGAGGTTCCTCTTCCCCTAGGAGTCTGCTTGCTCTATTTACCAGCCACTAACTGTTGGAATTATTTTATGTTTTAATCGATCTTAAGATTGAAGACAAAATATAATAATTCTAGGTATTACGTAATGAATTCATGCAAAGGCGGCAAAGCACAAATACTGAATCTACGATCTTCATGTTTGTTATTTTTTGTTGGTCATCGATGATGTCTTGACCAATGCAAAAATACAAACAGGACATGTCTTATAAATATGGCATTCATTTTAAAACTATGGGTGCGGCAACATGACTAAGGAATCTAGCTCTGAGCGACGACGTTCATCTTTTAGAGACGTGACTAGCATTAGGTACAGTCTAGAAATATAGACGAAAGGGCCGCCAAGGTGAGGGTAACTCCTAAAATAGACAAAAGATGAATGTGTCTACCGGTTATGTATAAGTAGGTGTAGAGAGTTAGTACTAAATATTTATCTGTGTTTGTTGAAGACAGCTAAAATAACTACCAAAAAAGTAAAAAAAAATTAAAATATTGGCTCGGTTACTAAGGAGACATTTTCTTTTTTTTTTTGGTTGGGAAATTTATCAAATAACTTCTCCCGCTCTGGGTGGAGCAGGAGGGCGTGTCGGACTCTTACTGACTAAAACCCACCCGTTTTCCTTCAGTTGCCTGTATTGCCAGGGGCCTCAGCAACCCTTTCGGACAAAACCGCAACCCCGGCAGGACTAAGGAGACCTAAAGGTGAATTCCGAAAGACGTTCAAAATCAAGTCGCAATATCATGCCAGCAACAATCAATGAAAATTGCGAACTTTCTTAAATATATAGGAATTGCCCCTTTGGTGATAAATGATATTTATTTCTGTATATTGGTTAAAAAACACTTTAGCACGTCAAAAATAACTCATCTTTTAAAACTAGATGAGTTCGGTAAAAGAACACTTAGCCTATCAAATTGTTGATTCCAATGCTTTCTGGTTCAATTTAACAGTGGATAATTTTGACGTAATTTATCGAGTTTCTTTTTTAATTGTCTCAATAAAAGGAACTATAAATCCAACATTTCTGCAATAATCGTGAGAACCATAGACCAGAACCTATGATTCATTCAAATCCAAGAACAAACCAAAAATATACCTGCCAATATCATGTCAAACCTTCATACATACTCTACAAAATATCAAGGTTGCCACAACAAAAGATTTTGTGCAATCAGCCACATTGTGGTGAGTTCATTTCGTTGGGACTTGACCCCAGAGAGGCAACCTTAGACTGAATGAATGGATATAGATCGGATAACCGTCTGTTGAATCCGATGGCCGTATGGTAACGAAATCACGATTCTTAAAGAGATTGTTTTTCTCTGAACAATAGATACGCTTTTATTTTTAAAGTCTATATCTTCTTTGTGTAGTTTATAGTAATGTTTAATGGCCTTTTAATATCTCAATTTATCGAACTTGCATCAGCAGATTATTATTGTTTGATGAACTATCGATATCATCAAACGGTTACTGACAAAAGAAAATGTATTTAACGTCCTTTATGCAATGGATGCACAGTAAGCACAGAATCGGTCGAAGTGGCGGTGCTTGGGGGAGGCCTATGTCCAGCAGTGGACGCCTTTCGGCTGAAATGATGATGATGATGATGCAATGGACTCTGACATAGGGTTAATTGAAATTATACTTCTAAAAACTACTTTAACTCGCACTCAAGAGTAGATTGTCTTAGATAAACTGTCACATGATTAGTGCTTACAAGTCGGTTAGAAAGTTTTGTAGCAAAGATGATGAACCAGGGATTGTCTGAAATAAAACGTTGTTGTTAAAGTATTGTAACTCATGAAGACCTCGATGCAACGACTAAAAACTTCTTAAAAAGACAAAGAACCAAACCCATCTATCAAAAGCAGTGTTGCCAACATTCCGAGCAACACTTACTACCAATCAAGGCACTTGCCGACTTATAATGATGCACAAAACAACGATGATCTACATCGCATGTCGCAATTTTACTAAATATCCCTCGATCCAGTAATCGGTTCGATAACGTGGTAGACGAGCGACTTATTGGCTATTCAAGGGGGTTGTATTAAACTCCAGAATTAATATTCTATTAAGAAAGTTAGAACCACTCTCTGACCATAATCTCGTGAGATACACCGTTTGGAATAAGTAATTGTTTATTGTCAATATTCTTGAATTCCCCAACCCTGTTAGAATTTCGATGTGATGTTTTAAAGGCAACATTAGACACTTTTCATAACTTTGATACCTACGGAAAACATAGGGGCTAAACGTTATCTTCTTCATTACAAATCGGCCAAACAAAATATAGCTGTATGTCGAACAAAAATTTACGCAAAGTTCCGACTGAGAAAGTCCCATTGCTAATAATAATGTTAGGACATCAAGATAGGCAAAGCCAATATGTAATGGGTCACTTGCAATTTATCTTTCGTAAGAAGGACGGTTATAGACGGAATTCCAAGCATTTATTACGATGCCATCTTATTCTACGTTATCTTGCTAATGTAATAAATATGATGGTTTGGCTGATTGGACACTTTGATCTTTGTCAATATCATTGAATCGAATTTGATGTCGAGTGAACTCAATTTTGGTGGAATTTTTAGTACATACCCAGATTTCTGATGTTTTTGTAGAGGTATTTGTACACACATAACATAACATCATAAGTCCCATGTAATAGGGGGCGACCCTATTGCCATCAACCGGGCACAAATCCAGACTCCGGGCTGCTACTGAGAAATTCTAGAAGGAAAAACCAATAACACTTTGCCCGACCCGGGAATCGAACCCAAAACCTCATACTCAGCAGTAGCGCTTGCGACCACTAGACCAACGAGTCAGAATGAGGTATTAACAGTGACTACAAATTCAACGTAATACATGCTTATTGCATTTTATTGGTAACTTTTATGTTATTGTACGGTAAACAAGCTAATGGCCAACCTGATAGTAAATGGTGACCGTCGCAAATGAATTCTGCAATATCAGATGCAGTGAAGATATTTATGGCCATCCCAGAGACAAGGCTGAATAAATTAAAGTCTCATACCTTAGTTACTAATTTTTATATCACCGGTTTCTCGAGCACTTGATGGATGGTATGCTTACGCCGGGGGTAGCAAACACTGTGTTACCGTGCTTCGGGTGACAGATCTCAACGATAATCGTAAGTCCAGGGATGTGTGGCCGGCTTTGGGTTCCAACATGCCAGTCTATGCATTTCCTGCGTGTCCTGTCAGGTTCACGTTACAGGAATTGATGGACGCTAGTGGTGGCGCCAAACACGTGGCCGAATTTTGGGCCGAGTCCATTTACATTCTAGTCTGCTAACATAGCAAATAATTTCTTTGTTAATGTTGGTAAGTGTCTGGCGGAAAAAAATAACCGGGATCAATCTCCTTATTTAGTGAACTTTTCTACCACGGGTAACTCCACTCTATCATCTTTTGCCTTACTAGATACTGATGAGACAGAAGTAGAAAATATAATCATGTCATTGAGAGATGAATGCGCAGTTGGTTGGGATGAAATATCAAATAAAATTATTAAACATTTCAGAAATATTTTAGTACCTCCACTGACTTACATTTTTCGTATGTGTTTATCCTTGGGCATTTTCTCTGAGTGTCTCAAAAAAGCAGTTATCATCCCTTTTCATAAATCAGGCAGTAAAGAACAAGTAACAAATTATAGACCTATTTCTCTATTGCCTTGTATGTCCAAAATATTGGAAAAAATTATAAATAAAAGGTTGTTCAAATACCTAGAGGACAAATCAATTTTATCGGATCGACAGTTTGGTTTTAGACCTAAAATTTCAACTGCCGATGCCGTACATCATCTAACTGATTTTCTAGCACAAAAACTTGACAAGGGTAACCATACAGTAGGTATTTTCCTGGACCTTGCCAAAGCTTTTGACACAGTATGTATCCCTACTCTATTGCGCAAGCTTGAGACAGTAGGTATAAGAGGTATCCAGCTCAAACTTTTCAAAAGTTACCTAGAAGACCGTACTCAATGCGTTAAGATTGGCAATGTCCTCAGCGCAGACCAAAAAAACACGTCTTTTGGTGTTCCCCAAGGAAGTGTATTAGGACCCACTATGTTTTTGATATACATAAACGACCTTTGTAATCTTAAACTACAGCACGGTACAGTAATATCTTACGCTGATGACACTGCTCTTCTTTTTGCGGCTGAATCGGAACATGAAGTTCACAAGCTTGCGCAAAACGGCATCAATATTGTAAATAAATGGCTTCAACATAACACATTAACCCTAAATACGGATAAAACAAACTATATAAAGTTTTCCATGCGCAAACCAACTTCCGATTACTCCTCGACGCTATATGCTCATTGTTGCACAGTCCCCGCAGAATGCCCGTTAAAGTGTCCTAATATTAATAAGACTAACCAAATAAAATACCTAGGTGTTATATTAGACGAGACCCTTACTTTCAAACAACATATAGAAGTCTTAAATAATAGAGTTCGTAAGCTCATATTTGTATTTAAGCAGCTGCGACATATTGCGGATCCAAAAATAATTAAGCAAGTTTACTTTGCTCTATGTCAGTCAATTTTGACATACTGCATTACCTCATGGGGTGGAGCAGGTAAAACTTTATTAATACAAGTCGAAAGAGCTCAAAGAGCGATTCTCAAGGTGTCTACGTGCCGCCCTTTCCTTTTTCCCACTAACCAGCTCTATAAAAATTGTGAAGTACTAACAGTCAGGCAGTTATTCATAATGAGCATTGTACTAAAACAACACGCAGCCCTCCGCTTCAGCACTGAACTTATTAAAAAGAGACGGAAAGATATAGTTTGTCCCACAAAAAGCACAAAACATGCTTTTACAGCCAAATTTTTTGTTTTTCTGGGACCACTACTCTATAACAGACTTAATGCAAAAGCAAAAATTTATTCCCAAAATTTTGTAAATTGCAAGAAAACTCTGAAGGAAACATTACAAAATTTGTCCTATGAAGATACAGAGAAGTTATTAGTTGTACTTAAATAAATATTAATTGCACTTTTTATTATGATTAGTTAGCTTAAATTAATATACTAAGATTTTAGCAGGTAAGATTTTTATACTGTTTACACCTCTTTTACATACCTATTAGTTGACTAATTTACCTTTTGTATATGATGTGATTACTGTGATTATTTAGAAATAATGTTTTACCTTTTCTCGCCTGAAACACAGGATGTCCTAGTTCAGGCATGTAACACTTGTGAACTATTACATAGAATTACGAAAAATGTTTTTACTGTACTACATTATTTTTGAATAAACTTATTATTATTATTATTACATTGCCATCGATACGCTAAGAAAAAGAAGACCAGTTTTAAACCAGTGGGAAGAGACCTCAATACTAATCTAAATCCAAAAAGTCAACATTGTCCTTACCTCTGGATTAGCATATAAGTTACCTTTACTTTCATTTCTCATAAATTATATCAACCAGTTTAGCCACAACCATGGGCACATCTAGTTGATTATGTATTGACATAGTAATTTACGCTTCTGCCATTTGTCAGCAAGCTATCGACGTGTTGGAATATGTTTGTATGTTTATGTTATCAATTACATATTTATATGGAACGCATAATATCTTACTAGACGCTCCTAAGTTCTAACCAACTACATATATAGATAGAATGCTTTTTATTATGTACGAGTACACCATAAAAATTACTGATATAAGTGTAGAAATTTTACATAATGTAGGGTGACACAATGGGCGATGTTATCGCTAAAAGCGATCTTTTACAGACAACCTTTGGATGAATTAAAGGGAGAAGGAGAGACAATACTGCAGGTAGTCTGTGGTGTACCATTTACATATACAATAAATACATATATATACAAAGCATATACTTATCTATATAAATAAACAAGAGCAAAAGAACTATATGTATCTAATGATGATGTTTAAGGAGAGAGGAAGTGCTTTTTTACCAGAATTTTAAAAGTGGACAAAGTTAAGACAGAAGAAGAGACGTGAACATAGTTTATAGGCCAGGAAACCGCACATCATCGGTATTCATTTCGCCTTTATGTTGTAGCAGTAAGGATGATTTTTGTAGTGCAAGTGTTACTGATGTAAGGTTGACTGTACAAAGGGCTGGATTAAAGTTATAACTGTTATATTTTTTACGTATTTCATTGTTCAGATTGAAATAATTTATGCATATGCGTGTATATAGTTTTACAGACCTGTTACGTCACAAAGAAGGAAAGAAAGAGGCTGGTGCCCTTTTTAAATTTTCCATGAAGATGGTTGCTGAAAAATAGTAGCCTAATTATTTGTGTCGAGCCACACAGTCAGCCATTGTTATGGGTGGCCATTTTTATTCTTGATTGACCTGACCTAATGCTTAATGACATTCATAGCTACTCCATCAATCGATTAACTCAGCATATAGCAGTCCACGACCACTGCTGGACATAGGCCTCTCTCAAATAGCGTCACAACACTTGGTTCTCCACTTTCGGCATCCAATCTGTCTTTGCCACATTTTTAAGGTCGTCGGTCCATCTAGCTGGTGGGCGTCCCACACTACGCCGAGGTATCTACCCCCACGATTAATACCCGACAGTTTATTAATAATCTAACAAAGGAATAACAAATAAAGCAGTATCATAAGTCGTTCGTCTGCCCAGATCGACGCATGCGCACAACCGCAGGCTAAACACCGCAGCACGAACTATTACGTAGTGCGATACACACCACATTAAGAGTTGCAGCAACTGCCCGAATGTTGGGCCGCGGAGCTTTGACCTTTGAATTTAAAATATATGCATTTTATTTTATTTTATTGTTGTATGTAGTTGATAATAAAAAACAAAAACCCGACTGCAAAAACACATAACTGAAAAGAGAAAAACAAGCATTATAGTCTATAGAATTTTGGTATTGCAGGTGGGATAAACCAATAACCTGAAAAGGTAAGGCTACAGAGCGTGCCAAAGAAATAGACATGCATACATACTCTCGAAAAACATTACTCTCCTTCTGGGGCAGTCGGGTAAAAAGTGTATGCGTTGAAGTCTTTTTATCCTGGTCCAATGGCTGACACAAACACTTCAACGATTTTTTTTTTTTATCAACACAGTCTCTTCAATAACGTCTGTATTTCTGTAGGCTAAACCACCATTTTTTTAAACCCTTCACCACGATCGTTTTACGCTTTACTCTCACTTTATCACGCTACTTTTCTCATGTATTCCTGGGTGCTGTAGACATTAATCTCGCACACACAACAAGTCAGACCCGGAACGAAATATTTGTTCGAACCGGCAACATGCAGTCCAGCATTCAATTGCAGCATTATTTACAAATTATTACAAACAAAACAAAACAAAAAATAAAAAACTCCTAACAGCTTCTGGCTTCAGGCTCAGCATGGAATGACTGGTCACTATCTGATTCTAGGCCAAGTAATATCATGACAAGACGTATAATCAACGTGAAAAGATTCTATTTATTGATTGTTACTTACGTAGACAATGTACGATGTAAATAATCACTTCTAAGCAAGTCTTCGGTTCTATCTATTTCTCATAGTAAATAGATTTTAGAGCAAGTACATCTGCTCTTGATTACCTTAAATCCGGTTCTGTAGGTGAAGGATAACCGCCGGAGGGTTCTATTATAATTGTGGTTAATGCCCATCGGTGGCATCAGTCTGCGTTATGTCTTGTCAGAACCATGGTCATGTTCTGACAGGTTGGCTTAATTGGGTCTATTTTGGTTTTATTTTGAAGTGGTGTGGCTGTTTTTCTTTGTTTAGTAGAAATAAAAGAACGACATTATTTATATATACTTTATTGTCTGTAAGTTTATTGTACACCAGAAAATACGTAGCAAAAATAAAAAAATATAACACTACAAAACATAATAATGGGCAGCCTTATCGCTTTCACATTCGATTCAATAAGTTTTTTTAACAAATGTACAAATGGGTAACTGGTTACGATAAAATGGGTATAATTTATTGTAAAAGTTAGGAGTTAGTTGAAAAAAATAAATGTTAGGTAAGTACTTACATATTCCAAATGAGATATATGATGAAACATCTAAGACTGTAGATATACCGAAGAGCAAAACACACTGGCGATTTTGCCACCGTTTTCCCAGCAGAGCAATTTGTGAATGTGCCGCGGGTACGAAACGAGCTAGCCGCGTTCACGCGACGTGTTCTTTGCGTTTTTACAATATTGTACACTCGCTTGTCTCGCTCTCTCTGATACACTCACGACAATTGCCCTCGTTCCGAAAACATGACGAACATGTTGCGCACACGCGGCGTACTCACTATGCACACGCAGCGAGCGTGTTAAACAATAACCTCGCCTGTAACACGCTGGTAAATCGTCAGTGTGATGCCCTAAGTATAATCCGAAAAATAATTTTTAAAAATTTGGTAGATAGAATACTTTTTATTGCATACCATTACAAATTAGAACTTTTGGTTATTTTTTAGATGTACCCAGAGTACCCAGCTGTCTACAAAAAAGAAAATATATTACCTATCGTCTAATTATCTAGTCCATTGACCTAACCTTTCAACTTACAAGGCAGATTTTATACAATGCCCTTCGAAGGAGATGTCTTGATTAGAATGTAAGTATTACAGACATCTTGTGGCCCAATTGTATAATAGTATGATTAGCACTGTATAGGTAAGGCCCAACAATTCACTCATTCACACCGTATAAGATCGTCTCGTAAGGTCAGGCAAATGGCCTCATCTTATTAATTAGGGCTATGATTAATGGCTGTTAAGTGCAGATCTTAGAAGTAAATGAGATAAGGCAAAAGTTTAAAAATATGTTTAAAAAAGGAATAATTACATGATTACTAGCTGTTGCCCGCGACTTCGACTACGTGTATTTAGAATTTTTCATATTTTTATACAAATATCTGGGATGAGAGGCAACCTCTATCTAATTTCAGGTCCCATTGTACTTATTTGTAAAATTTCATAACGATGAAAAAGTAACAGACAGACAGACATTACCATTAAAATGGCTAGTAGTAGCTATACTTAAACTCAGATCATGACCACCTGTTGCAAAAATATTTGTTATATGTAAAGAAACTTGCAACAACAAAAGGAGATTTCCAGTCAAAATAAAAATGGTGAGAATAGTTTCCGTTTAGGGTTCCGTACCCAATTGGTGCCAAACGGACCCCGTTACTAAGCCTCCCCTGTCCGTCCGTCTGTCTGACTATTGGCCTGTATCTCATCACAGATTGTGTATTTTTATTGTCGTTTTTTTTTAAGTGAAAACTTCTTTCGGCGCGTTGGGCGTTTTTGAGATGGGAAAAACGTAGTGTTAAATATTGTACGCTGGTACAGAACCCTTCGTGTGCAAGTCTGACTCGCACTTGACCAATTTTTTACTTCTACTCTTCCATAAGAAGCTATGGACATCAGAAATAAATAAATACCTTTTAAATATAATAGCTTTTTAACGCTATTTGACTTCGATAATTTACGATTTATTATAATATCTGATTTCGTTTTATGATCTATGGCTATGACTAACGGGTGCAGGCAAAGTTGTTTTATGCCATCGCAGACGTTAATGGTATAATGTCATAATGTGTGAACGCGAAACTATTTATTGATATTTAATTGGCCTTATGTTGCGGATTGAGTTGTATAAATTATTGAAGTATGAAAAATATTTGCTCTTAGTGATAATTACATTATTTGTGGTTGTGGTTTCCATCTGGAATTTCTCAGTAGCAGCTCGGACTCTGGATTTGTGGTTGATGGTAATAGGCTTATCCCCTATTACATGGGACTTAAACATAACTGGCGAAATGTGGGTGTAGTAATAGATACACCTCTGCCAAACCCTTTGAAGAAACAGGACGTGTTATTGTAAATATTTGTTGTAGTTGAAATTGTTTTCTGTTGAGATCCAGTACCTAATTATTCTTTTTTGTGTTTTATTGTGATTTTCCTTATGACTTTTGGGACGCATGTGTTCGTTAGTCGGACCACCAAGTCATAGGTCTCGAGTTCGAACCCAAGGCACCTCTGACTTTTCGGATTCATGTGCGTATTGTATAATTATCACTTGCTTCAAAAACGGTGAAGGAAAACAACGTGAGGAAACCGGCATGCCTGAGGGATATTTCTCGACGGCATGTGGAGCCAAGTCAGAGACTCATGGGCGGCTTTAAAACTGACACCAGGTTAATCACTATCCTTAAAAAAAAACAAAAAGTTGTGAATGTTGACAATGAAATACCTGAACAAGTCTCTTGGCAGAAAAGTTGATTATGTGTCAAGGCAGTTTTGGTAACTGTTTGTAATGAACAGCTAGCCATGGCAGATTGAAAAACCACCAGGAATAGAAGGATAGCTTATACTCTACTGGCGTAAGAAATATATAAAAATTATGCTTTGATATTGTAACATAAACAACTTTAATCGAAGTTCTCATCATAATATTTCGGGAGTGGCATAACTAATAAACTTCAATTATTTAGCAGAAGCATCACCGTAAATCTAAGCGCATGTGCGATAACTTAGTGTCTTAACTTAATCCCGTCAAAATAGTTCAAGTAAGTATAATAATTGTAGACTAAATTTAGTTTTACTTAGAACGTGCTGTCGAAACGTGTGGGAGCGGTTAGAAGCTGTTTTGCGGAATCTGTAGGGATGGGACAGTGATTAAACAACCATCATCTGCCAAGCTTTTTCCCAATTATGTTAGTTTAGTATTTTACATGACAGTCACTCCACAATCCAGTTACTGGTAAAATTATACTTCTTGGTAAGACTAGTTGTCAGACTTTCGGACTTCTAACCTGATCTACGAATGACAACCGGGACCAACGGCTTAACGGCATCCGAGGCACAGAGGGGTCGAGGGTGTGTAATGGATGGACATTCGACAATCTGTTATTAAAATGTGGATTAGATGTTTTAATGTTTGTTTTGCACACTTGTTGCGCAACAAAATGGTCCTATTTTCGGGAAACAAAGTATTTAGATATCCGTTAATGTGGTAGATATCTAAGAACAGACCGACAAATTGTTTCTGAAGTGAAAACTTCTTTAGGCGCGTTGGACATTTTTGAGATAGGAGAAAACAATTGAACTCGTGACACCGTTACCGACACCTCATTTTTGTAAACGCGATTTTACTCTCTAATTAGATAAGGTTACGGACCAATGTTTTGCACAATAATTTTTCTTCCACCAAGGCGATCTTGTTCAAGTTTTCACTTCTGTCGGCACTCTCGGAGTGCCACTGTTTTTCAATTCTAATTTCGGGGACACGTTTTACTACACAGCTTCTGCCCGCAACTTCCTTCGCGTGGAAGTCGTAAGATACACAACATACTAAAATAATAGATACATTTTAAAAAATCTCTCTCAGCCCCGAATCCACCGCGTTGCATCGCATCGCCCGACCGTGCTATTTCTTTGTTTTCGATTGCGTTCTTTCTGCCTCTTTTTCTTTTTGATCGGCTCCTTATGGTCGTAGCATGATGTTAAGTAGCCTATTATATACCCTATAACCTTCCTCAAGAAGTGGGCTATCAAAGGCATTTTTTTTAACAATACAATCCCTTTAGCTTTATTAAAGTTCTTTAGTGGAGGTCTGGAATTATCCCACGGAAACGTACTACTAGGATAAAAAGTATCTTATGTGTTAATGCAGGCTATAAACTATCTGTGTGCCAAATTTCATCTAAATCCATTTAGCCATTTTTGCGTGATTGAGTAACAAACATCCATACACACAAACTTTCACATTTATATTATTAACTAGCTTTTGCTCGCGGCTTCGCCCGCGTGGACGTCGCAAAATAACCCACGGGAACGTACTACCGATACCGGGATTAGGCGAGGTAAAGGTCATTGACTCCTTCCGCTGCGCCCACGTTCTCGTCAACCATAATAATTACGGTTCAAAATGACGCGTAACTTTAATGAATTATACACTTAAACCTTCCGCATGAATCACTCCGATCATTGGTGAAAACCGTTTGAAAATCTGTTCAGTAGTTTTTAAGTTTATCGCGTTCAGACAGACAGACAACCGTGGCGGGGGAATTTGTTTTATAATATGTAAGGATAAGGATAAAGTAAGATAGATAGATGTAGGTACCTGTAATGAGTACCTACGATTAAAAATATAATGTAAATCACAATATTTTGTTCCTTACGGGATATAACAGCACCACCGCACCTTCGTATTTTGATCTCGGGGTACAGTGACAACAGAGATCTTAATTATTAGTAACATTTATTGCTACAGTTAATTGCATCAAAGTGTCAATTACACATATTTTAGACATTTGCTCAAATAACTTGTGGGCCAATGGTATCAAGTATCCAAATATTTAACCAAAATATAATTTGAGCCACACAATATTTCATAATTCTAAAGAGAACACAATACTTTGAAGAATCGCTCGCAGCATTGAGAGTTGAAATTTCAACCGTTTGTACTTGAAAGGTAAAATGATGTAAAATTGAATTATTGTCTTCCTAATACTGTATATTAAACTAAAAATTTGTACATACATTACTGAACCGCCTGTGGGTATAGAATGAATAGCTATTATTTTATATTTTGAACTATAATAGAACAATTGTTTCGGAATTTCTTGCCAAAGGCGATAGTAGTATTCTCATTGTTAACTTCGATTGCGAAGATTTTCGGATTCATTTAGTTACCATCACGCTTTGGTTCGTAAAAGGGGGAGAAGAACACGAGGTGTGCTAAAATAATGCTTGATACCACAAAAGGAAGTCATAAATTGGATGTAAAGGTTATTCGGTCGTTTTCATGTTTCAGAATAGGTAAATATTAGAGATGTGTTCACGCCATATTTGAATATAAAAGTTACCAAAGCTTACTAAATTAATGCACACTATAATTTAAATTTATAAAAAGTCTGAAAACCAGTCTTACCAATGAGTATCGTATTACCCAGTTACTGGTTTGTGGAGGTCAGAAAAGCAGTCACTCCATGTAAAATACTGGTATTCAGCTGCATCCGGTTAGACTGGAAGACGGACGGACGGACGGACGGATTTTAATTTATAATGGAATATTGTAAAAGGTGGTTCGGCAACTGTTAAGTTACATTTCGTGAATAAATGAGTTTCCGCTTGCCATTTTTAATAACCACTTTTTTATTCATTTAGTAGTTACTAATAGCTTCTATCTTCAACTTTGTCTGCGTTGACTACAGAATTCTAATTTACCGGAATAAAAAAGTATCCTATGTGTTAATCCAGGTTATAAACTATCTGTGTGCCAAATTTCATTCAAATCCATTTGGACGTTTTTGCGTGATAGACTAGCCAACATTCAAAAATAAAAAAAAATCACATTTCTCATAATACAAGTAGGATTATTCTAATCTTGTTTCATAGTATCTGTATAAAAAATTAAAGTCTAACTAAGCTTACTAATGTTAATTATAATGAAAAAATAATTATTCGTTTAAACACTAAGAAGTCACATCACTATTCCAGCCTACACACAATAATCGAAACACGAACTGTTGCTGCGACGCTTGTGTTGTCAATCATCCGGCTCTCGTCCCGAATTAATACAACTATTTCAAAATGGCGGATTGTTCAAATTTATAGAAACGTGTTAAGTATAACTTCGCAAGGAGTTCGATGGTAACGAACTACTATAAAACATAAAATAGTAATTGAAAGTTTTGACTGAGAAACGTTGTAAGTTATTTCAAACTTGTTCAGTTATTCGGTAGTTGTGTTTTGTTTTGTTGATTGTTTGCTGTCACCTGTCGCTATTAGTGCCATGTTGTAAAATGTCTTTGTCTTAGAGCAAAAACATTGTATTGTCTATGCCTCTATGGTCTTTGCTCAATGACCACAGAGTAACACCATCGAAACTTACCTGCAACAACAATCCTTCTCTTGTATTATCCTCTTTTTGTTGCGTTTAATATTTAATCAATTGTTTTGAAATGAATGTTTATTTTTTTGTAATTTTAGTGTCCTGATCTGATATCAACCAGTAGACAATTTTATAACTTGGAGATACATAAAAACATCAAACTACATAAAAGAAACCCTCTCTTTGCTATCGCATGGTCGGGTAAAAAAAACTGAAATTCCAGAAATGATCTGAATAGAGAAGTGGAATGAAAGAGAATGAGAAAATTGAGTGTAGGAAGTAAAAGAGAGAAGATGGAAGTTGAAAACATCGTGTTCCGTTGCTTTTAATAAAAAAATTATAATAATTATAGTGTTAGGTATGGGTTGTGGAGGTCAGATAGGCCATCGTTCCATGAAAAATACAAGTATTCAGCTACATCCAGTTAGACTGAAAGCCGACCCCAACATAGTTGGGAAAAGGCTAGGCAGATCGATGTCTAAGATATTAGAAATTACCTATTAACACTATCAATCAATCGAGCGACTGCCTATCTGACCTCCACAACCCAGTAAGGTAATACGATACCCCTTGGTAAGACTGGTTGTCAGACTTACAATCTTCTGACGACCCGTAACGACTGTCAAAGATCCACGAATGGCAGCCGGGACCAAAGGCTGAACGTGCTTTCCGAGGCACGGAGGAGTCTCGGTATGTAGAAACAATATCCCAATATATTAGACATAAAGAAGGAAATTAGAATACAAGACAGTTTAAAATTATAAACGCTCACTTCGTGTTAAATCCAGCCAATCAAAGAATATCAAAGAAGCACCTTCGAATTAATGATAATTATAAGTTGAAGCATCCCAGAAATACCGATAATTGTACCAATCAGTAAGAAGGTCCATACACATCAGTGGATATTAACAAGTCTAATTCACATAAGTAACTAATAAAAGACGATTACACAAAATAAACTGACCTTGTCAGTGAATTGGAACATAAATAATGGAACACATCAATTACATTTCAATACATAATATTATAAAGTTCATCTCAAATTCCAATTGTGGATTTTAATCGGTGTATTTGGTAATGTATACATGTATGTGCATTAAAATTATTGTAAAATCAAGACACAGAAGTTCAACTTCACAGAATGGCATAATTCACACGACCAATGAAAAAAAAAGTAGTCTGTATAAATTTGTCAGTGAACGTCACCTTTGCTTACGTAATTCACCTATGTAGCTCTGTAGACTTCATGAAACAAGTCAATTATTCGGGGCATATGCGTACATATGGCAGCAGGTGCTCATAATAACATAACATATTAAAATCACACCTGTAATCCCCGAATATGCTTTTAGTAGTAGGAGATGAATTTGTATTTTAATCATCAATATACTTAGGCTCCGCGCAAACGCGCCATCGACCACAGCCACCGGTTGCTGTCGCGCGCCACGTCTTTTGGTACCGCGCAAATGAAGGTGGTCGGTGGCTGCCACTAGTAATCGGTGGCGAAGTAGCGAGTGGCCGCCACCGGTGACATTTCGCGGACACTGAGTCACGAGTGGACGCCACTCGCTACACGTGTCCGGCAATTCCATACAAAACGTGTTAAAAATCATATAAACAGCATGTCGCCAGCCACCGGTGACTGTGGTCGGTGGCCCGTTTGTGCGGACCCTTACATACCCTTCAACACCAACAATAACAACTGGTTGTCTGACAACTAGTCTTACCCAGGGGTATCGTATTACACAGTAACTGGGTTGTGAAGATCAGATAGGCAGTCGCTCCATGTAAAATACTGGTATTCAGCTGCATCCGGTTAGAGTCGAAGCTGACCCCAAAATTGATGCGAAAAGGCTAGGTAGATGATTTTGATGAGTTACATACCTAGGGCCGTAGCAGTGTGAATAAACCGTATTTATAAAATGTGTTGCTTGTCTAATATGTATAATAAAAACTTTTTACAAAAAAAAAAAACAACCGACTTCAAAAAAAAAACACTACAAAGTGAAAAATAACTTTAAATTCGGAAGTCGGTGTCTTTGGTTTTGAATTTTCATTCTTTGTCACCGACTTCCGAAATTAAAGTTATTTTTCACTTTGTAGTGTTTTTTTTTGAAGTCGGTTGTTTTTTTTTTTGTAAAAAGTTTTTATTTTTCACTTTTTAGTTATGGTACCTACCCCACACAAATTCGAATACCACTACCTGCTATGTAAATAACAGTGACAAGAAGATATCATATCATCTACATACTAAGTGGGAAAAAAATACGTATAATTGAAGCTAACTCAAAAACTACCCAAGCAAAGTTAATAAAATTTATATGGGACCACCTCTGAAGTATGATCTACCAAACAAAAAAAGAATCATCAAAATCTTGAATAGATTTGGAATTGGCGGAGTAATCGCGTAACAAACATACAAAAAAAAAACATACAGACGAATTGAGAACCTCCTCCTTTTGGAAGTCGGTTAAAAATAAATAAAGTCGGCGGCTCATTTTTAACCGACTTCCAAAAAAGAGGAAGTTATATGTTCGTCGCGTATGTTTGTTTTTTTTTTTCTTTTTTTTTATTTATGTCCACCGATTTCTCCGCCAATTGTGGACCGATTTTAAAAATTCTTTTTTTGTTTGAAAGAGTATGCTCTCGAAGAGGTCCCATATAAATTTTATTAACTTTGCTTTGATAGTTTTTGAGTTAGCTTCAATAATACGTACTTTTTCCCACTTAGTATGTGGATGATATGATAAGTTCCTGTCACTGTTATTTACATAGCAGGTAGTGGTTTTCGAATTTGTGTGGTGTAGGTACCACACCTAAAAAGTGAAAAATAAAAAGTTTTTACAAAAAAATAACAACCCACTTCCAAAAAACACTACAAAGTGAAAAATAACTTTAATTTCGGAAGTCGGTGACAAAAAACGAAAATTCAAAACCAAAGACACCGACTTTCGAAATTAAAGTTATTTTTCACTTTGTAGTGTTTTTTGGAAGTCGGTTGTTATTTTTTTGTAAAAAGTTTTATAAATACTAAATCTCTCAATAAAATCGACGTATTTTCTATATGTTTTTGCGTTGTGGCTGAATTAGAATTGACCTTAATCAACAAGTGCAGAAAGGTAATAAATTTCTTTAATCGTGCATGTTACGTATCTGGTCCGTATGCGGATTAGCTTAGATTGTATAAACGTGGATATGTCGCACTTGATTTATTTCATATTATAATTTATCAGCATTTTTTAATAACCAATCTGCCTAGCCTTTTCTCAACTATGTTGGGGTCGACTTCCAGTCTAAGTCAGCAACCCAGTAACTAGGTACTACGATACCCCTTGGTAAGACTGGTTGTTAGACTTTCGGGCTTCTGACGACCCGTAACGACTGTTAAAGATCCACGAATGACAGCTGGGACCAACAGCTTATCGTGCTTTCCGAGGCACGGAGGAGTCTCGGTATGTAGAAACTCGGTCACTCAACCACGGCAAGCGTAGCCTAACCTGATGGCTCAACCCGTGTCGCTGTTAGTACTTAGCCATGAGGTCCTCCATTTTTAATAGATAGGGAATAAGGCAATAGACTCGCCCCCTATTACATGGGACTTGAAAACATAACTGGTGAAATGTGGGTGTACTCTAGGTACACCTCTGCATAACCCTTTGGGAAATACTGTCATGATGTTATTATGTTCAGTCGTAATAATTTATTGCTGGTTATTTGTTAGTTGGAAAGTTAAGGATTTAGTTTGGAAAGTAAAGACCTTAGAATTAAAAAAACTCTCACATTTTTACTTGGAAATTACTTGCAAGTAATTTCCATTTAAATATAGTTTATAAGTCTTTCTGGAAACCTAATTGCCAAAGGAAAGAGACAAGACGAAATGAGCGAACGATGCACGAACAGACAAAAAAACAACTACTGTAAAATTATATATTGGTGCCTCCTAAATCACAAACTGCGTTATTTCAGCATCTGGCGTATGATCCGATCCCTTGCTACCCTCCTCGAGGACGTTCCACGAGTGAGGCCCTAAGTCTGTACCCCACAGGGGTGCCCTTGACGTGTAGTTGCGTTTTTCTTTGTTTTTTCAGGCAAAGGTCGTCCACTGCTGGACATAGGCCTTCCCCAAGCACCGTAGTTCTAGTTGCTTAGTTTGTAAGATTCATGTCCTGGCTGGAGGCTTTAATTTATTAAGGCATTTACAGGTAATAAAAAAAAAGCAGCCAAGTGCGAGTCGGACTCGCCCATTAAGGGTTCCGTAGCAGCAAGTAACATTAAATGAAAGGTAAATTGCGGTTTACGATTCATGACGTATTAAAAAAAAACTACTTGCTAGATCTCGTTCAAACCAATTTTCGGTGGAAGTTTACATGGTAATGTACATCATACATTTTTTTTAGTTTTATCATTCTCTTATTTTAGAAGTTACAGAGACATACATTTTACCACTTTGGAAGTGTCTCTCGCGCAAACTATTCAGTTTAGAAAAAAAATATACTAAAAACTCAATATCATTTTAAAAGACCTATTCATAAATGCCCCACACCAATGGGTTTGATGAAAAAAAATTTTTTGAGTTTCATTTCTAAGTACGGGGAACCCCATAATTATTTGTTATTTTTCTATTTTTGGGTAAAAATCTTAATGCGGTTCACAGAATACATCTACTTACCAAGTTTCAACAGCATAGCTCTTATAGTTTCGGAAAAAAGTGGCTGTGACATACGGACGGACAGACAGACAGACAGACGGACAGACAGACATGACGAATCTATAAGGGTTCCGTTTTTTGCCATTTGGCAACGGAACCATAAAAAACAGTATCTGGTGACATTAGACATTCTAGAAAACTATACCTACTACCTCTCTCTCCAATATCTGATTACCCTTTCCAATAATTAGTTATTCTAAGTGATGTACCATCACATCTGCCGCCAGAGGTTACAGGTGCGATTCCTTAGACAGCCTTGTGTCTGTTCTGTTTCACTTTATCTGTAACACGACACATGATAGAGGTCGCACCGTCTTCCAAAACACGTGGGTGAAAATGTGCTAGCTAAATTATAGGTTACATGTGTGCGGTAATTGCGGTGTTTCTGCTAATTTATTACAGAGGAATTTGTGATTGAAAATTATTTAAGTTTGGTAAAATATTAATGATGGATGGATTAATATACTACGGAAGTTGTAATTTTTTTTTTAAATATCTGTCAATTGCTTATTATCTTGAACACCTTCGTGTACCTATCATTATTATTTTGGCGATTGTCGGTCTTTAAACCTATAATTATGGTAAGCAGCCAATTTCAGAAAAATATACATGGTGCTGGAGATAATTAGGAAATTAAATATTAATTCATAAGTCAAAAATGTCAAACTCGTAATTGCTAAAATAAAAATACAGGAAAACGATTACATCTTAGCTTTGCAACAAATAACATAACATAACATCACGTTAGTATTTCCCGAAGGGTTAGGCAGAGGTGTGCCTATAGTACACCCACATTTCGTCAGTTATGTTTGAGTCCCATGTAATAGGGGGCGAGCCTATTGCCATCAACCGGGCACAAATGCAGACTCCGGTCAAACACAGAAACACAGAAATTACCTAGAACATTGAAAAAGCTTCGCAAGTGTAAGAGCCACCATCATTCGTATTATTTCATATGTCAAAACACATCATCACTCAAAATTCAACGAGCTTGACCGACCAAACCAGACCTATGTAACTTCTACCTCGTGTCAAGTAGCGGATTAAGTCACTTGATTAATTATAACATATCTATTTTGTCGCCGACGACTCATCGCCCCACACTTATGGTCTGATCACTTGTATTTAGATCAATTTCGATTTAGTATCCATTGAAACTATAATAGTTAAGTAATTGCCGAGTTTATTCTAGAATTGAATAAACCTGAAAATTTATACATGGAGACATTTTTTATTAGTTTCGGATTTAAAGCCCATTTAATTTAAATTGGAAAGGACTGACAATATAATAGTTATTTGAAAAAAAAGCGTAGCAAGAAAGGGCGTAGGTTCGCAAAAAATTCAGTGAGAATTTCACGAACAAAATAAAAAACCGGCCAAGTGCGTGTCGGACTACGCACAATGAAGGGTTCCGTAGTTGAGATGAATTTATTTATCCCAAGAACAAACTTAACATTGTTGTTGAAAAACATGTTCTCTCATACATTCCAACTGCAAATCGTCGCTCGGCATCCAATACCGCGAATGTAACATTTATTACGTTTTTTTTTTAAATTGCAGGATCACTTTTTTCAACGTGTAGAATGAAATAAAACATAAATCTGATTTTCGTAAAAAAATTCACATTCGCGGTATTTATAAATCTAATAAGCTTTAAACGAGCAATTCTTGTATATTTGTATAAATATAATCTAAATCTCGGAAACGGCTCTAAGATTTTTATGAAATTTAGTATGCAGTGGGTTTCGGGAGCGATAAATGGATCTAGCTAGGTTTCATTTTTTGAAAACGTCGTTAAAAAAAAATGGTCATCCAGATATTTTTATTTATTCAAGTAACAAGGACTCATTGTGTTAGTAAACTTATGAACTATGTTAGCTTATTTTACCAGGTCACTCACACAGTTTTTGTCTATAGGTTACTGGCTGGTTTTGATGTCAATTAAAACTATGACTATTTATTATAAAAAAACATATCATTCCAAATTCGAAATTCCCTCCACATTTTTTTACGAGCAAAATCAAAATACTCTGTCTTACTGAATACTGGATTTACAACGAGAACATTTTCGCGCGATGATTTTGTACGATTTCAAATGTCGACTAAAATCAGAAGAATCGTTTGAAAGACTTCGAATGGTGTTCATAGAAAAAAGCCCTTCTAAAGCGACTGTTTTCCACTGGTTTAACGAATTTATGGGTGGTCGAGTAATTTTGGCGGACAAAGAAAGAAGTGGCCTATTTATGACGGTTGTTACATAACAAAACGTGCTGGCTGTGAAAAATTTTATTCAAGAAAATAGGCGAATTACATATGAAGAGGTTTAGCATATACTGCCGATTGGATCGGGAAGTGTGCATTAAATTCTACACCATCATCTTCGGTTATGTAAGATGGTTTCACGCTGGTACCACAAAATCTAACGCAGGCTCAGAAGGAGAGCCAAGATATGATAGCAAAATTTGTAGCAGGCTCGTCTCGGCGCGTTTAAGATATCATTACGGGTGATGAATCTTGGATTTATCAACATGATCCAGAAATTAAGCATCAGTCGACCGTGTGGCTGTTTCAAAATGAACCAACGCCTACCAAAGTGAAGCGAGCCAGAAGTGTAGGCAAAATTTTGATCGCAAGTTTTATTTCTTGGCCGGGTTATCTGGTGTCAGTACTCTGACGAGATCAAAGGAGCATCAATGCTGAATGGTATGTTACCAAATGTTTGCCAGAAGTTTTTACTACTGCAAGCAGCAAGCGACCAAACACTGGCCTCCGTGGGCTACTGCTTCACCATGTCAATGTGCTGGCTCACTCGGCGCTCTAATCAAGGGACTTTCTGGACAGCACACCGGTCAAATTTATAGGTCATCCTCCTTACAGTCCCGATTTGGCTCCGTGCGACTTTTTCTTGTTCCTCAAAATAAATCAACTTAAAGGAAAACAGTTTTCATCACCTGATGATGCACTGGCTGCATTTGAGAAAGGGATTGGAGTGGTGTCTGATGCGGACTGGAGAATGTGTTATGAAAATTGGTTTAGACGTATAAAACTGTGTATAGACGCCAATGGAGAGTTCTCTGAAAAGGTATATTAAAAAAAAATTATAGATAGATAGATAGAATATTCTTTATTATGCACACCAAAAAACTTTCTGAGTGCCCCACGTAATCTAGTTTAAATTTATTTCACCCCATGGGATCTCCCATGAGGTGAAATAAATTTACCATCCGGCACTGCAGTGATTGTTGTATAGACGCCAGCACATCAAGCTACTACAATCTGTCAAATTTATTTAATAGATTTTCATCTTTATCGCTGAAGAATAAGGTACAAAGATGATTGAGAAAATTTGACAGTTTCGGGTAGCTTGATGTGCTGGCGTCTGTACATGCAATCCAGCCTGCTAGCGATCTTTTTTAGGATATTGTTGTAGCTGGCCCGTACTCTGCACACCAGGGATGCACACCTCATTCGCATCGTTGCGTAAAAGCAATTAATATGTGCGTCCGCGAACATTCCCGATGCGCTACAAAAACGGGGCAGCCCCACCAATACCCTGAAAGCGTTGTTGTATTGGACACGAAGGGCGTTGCACGACCTTTGGGTATATCTAGCCCACAGGCTGCACGTGTAAAACGTTGTACAATAAGCTCAAAACAGAGTAATTTTCGAGGTCAGGGGTCAATATATGACCAAGATATTTAAATGTAAATACTCTTTGTAGTGGAGTCCCAATGAGTAATACAGGTGGTACATAACCCGGTCTACCCCCAGCCTCAAAGACCATGATCTCCGACTTATTGGAGTTATACATCAAACCATGTGTTTTGGCATACTGCTCACATTTGGCGACCAACTTTCTGAGACCACAAATTGACGCGCTCAGAAGCACCCACATCTGCATAGCTAATATTATTTACACAAATACCATCTATATAGCAAACCACTCTGGTGTTGCTGAGCTTGCCAATCCTACCTCACCCCGCATTCCAACCTGTATGGCCTAGAAAAAGTTCCAGCCCATCGTACACTATTGATCTGTTTACCATACAACTATTTAAAGATTTTTATAAGCTCCGTTTGCAACCTATCCTTCTCCATCTTTCTCCACAATACGTCATAAATAACCAGATCAGAAGCCTTGAATAAGTCGAGGAAGCTAGCATAAATCGGCGTCCCACGCTGTGTATAGTAAGTATGTGATAGTATGCTTAAGACACAACACTGCACTTTCTGTTGACAAACCACGCCGAAACCAGAATTGGTTGTCATGAACATTTACAGTTTTATTTATTTGTGTATTTAAGCAGACGGTCAAACACTTTTGATATTTTGATTTATAGTAGCTAGAGAGATGGGCCTATTGAATGCCGAGCGACGAAATGTAAGTTTTTACGCACAATATTGAGAGATTTACCATGTTATTTTAAGACCATAGACTTCTTATAGGTTTTCCTGTAATCTATGAGTCATACTATGTATTTTTTTAAAAATTTTTGGTCCAGTAGTTTCGGAGATAAGGGGGGGGGAATGGTCAATTTTCATTGAATTTATTAAATATCTTTAAAAGTGTTTATTTTAAAATTATGTAAAAAATATATTTAAGATCCTCGCAACAAGTCCTTTCATTTGATATGTCACACGGTACTGTTAGCAAAACTTTTTTTTGAAATTTTCTTGTTTGCGCCCCAAAAGTGACCCCTATATTCAAAATTAATTTATTTACGTTACATATTCGTGTTTGGGTCACAGAAATACAAATGTGTACCAAATTTCAACTTAATCGGTCCATTAGATTCGGAGTAAATTGGCTGTGACAGACGGACAGACAGACAGACAGACAGACAGACAGACAGACACACGAGTGATCCTATAAGGGTTCCGTTTTTTCCTTTTGAGGTACGGAACCCTAAAAATAACATAACATCACGCCTTGTTTCCCCGAAGGGTTGGGCAGAGGTGTCCCTGTAGCAGGTACACCCACATTTCGCCAGTTATGTTTAAGTCCCATGTAATAGGCGGCGAGCCTATTGCCATAAACTTGGCACAAATCCAGACTCCGAGCTGCCACTGAGAAATTTCAGATAGTAAAACCCAATAACACTGCATAGCTCTTATGCTCAGAACTCAGCTCAAGACCTCATGCTCAGCAGTAGCGCTTGCGACCACTAGACCAACGAGGCAGTTAAAATAAAAAATAGATCTCTTAAAACACCAATTTTAACAGATTCTAATGTTCAGAAAAAAGTTAAAATATAAAGAAAAGAAAATAAATACAAAATAATAATAAGACACACTTATGAAATAATTAAAACTCACTGAAAGTAAGCGAAAATAATAATTTTAAAAAGTTTGATAAATACCTCTATCGTGACTACTTGTAAACTTGTCTGCACTTTCAAATTACGTTGTCTTTTAAAATTTTGATGGTTATTTTATAATTATTTTTAATAACATCATCGTCGGCAGGATCTAATGAATGTGTTAACTATATACACTACCATATAATTATTTAATCACGATGTGTTACAATATTATTTTCTACCGATCTTCACACTTTAGTACCGTGATGAAATTTTAAAATAATTAGGTGCACAGCAACCGTAGGTGGTTGATGTGATTTAAAAACGCAAATATTTCACGTTCCGACACACAGATTTGAAGTTTAGTTTATAAAACCATGCTAATATTTCCTTTGAAGGATGAGATCCAGAATTAAAATATCCGGAAAATAACTAGTCACCAAAATCAGTCTGCTAGGTACTAAATTAGCAAGCTGAAGTGGCAATGGACTGATCATGTTTGCTGAAGGACCGCTACCTGTTGGAGCAGACGAGTCTTTCAATAAAAACTTCGAATCGGCAAATGTAGAGTGATGAGAAGCTCGTCGTCACCAGTTAGATGAACTGACGATTTTAAAAGGCAGCTGGGTCATACTGGGTGCGAAAGCCAGAGAACTGGGTGTTGTGGCGCATGGCATATTGCTGTGTTTTAATTTGAAAAGCATACATGGAGAGAAAGAAATAATTTTCGTCCCAGGTAAGGCACACAATAAAAGAATAAAAAAAACGGATAAATTTAATTAAAATAATAGTACTATTGTGTGATATGGCAATACAATCACAGGCATCTTAAACTTTTGATTTTTATCGGTAAGCCTCTCGCATCAATATAGCTCTTGATGATAGGTACAAGTTGCCTATAGGCATCTCGGTTGCAAACCTATTGCATAAGAGGTAAGCCAGACTCCTTGATTTTTCGATAATTGCTTATTGCCAGTCTAGCATTGCACTGTGAAAGACTAATCAGATTGCATCGTATTGGGATCTTACCACCTAATTATTCACTCACGATGTATTGCATTTTTTTCTCCGATCTCTACCGGTAAGTAGCCATGACGAAATTTTATGCAATTTGATATTTCTCAATACTTTCAAAAACTCGACCATCCCACGACCTGTGTACCTGTACTTTATTATATATTAGTTATGTAATAGTTTGGTAATTGTAAGTATGGTTTAAACTATTGCAAAGCCTTCTTAGATAGCGCAACAGTATTTTTTAAGGCCTATAGTAAAGTCTGAAGATGATTTAGACCTTAGCATGTTTTAATCATTTAGTTTCTTGATAAAGTTTCAAAATAAGTCGACAAACAAGAGTACCTACTAAGTTGTTTCAATGACATACATCACACTTGAAAAAAAAACAGTGGCACTCCGGGACTGCCAACAGAAGTGAAAACTTGAAAAAAATCGGCACCGCGGTAATCAACGTGGTGATGTCTTTTACTCTACGCACCGCGGTAATCAACGCGTTGATGTCTTTTACTCCACGGTGTCGGTAAATTGCGTTAAAGTGTCGCGAAATCAATGGTTTAGTCCCGTCTCAAAAATGCCCAACGCGCTTTAAGAAGTTTTCACTTCAAAAACTCTTTAAGCGTCCCGCGACTTCGGAATCAGCATTTTTTACTTGTAATAAATACATAAAAACACATGCCTTCTTCCTATGGGGTAAGCCAGGTAGAAACTACAGAACGCCACCAGCGACGATCACGATCCCTACATAGGTACTCCTTTTGCCTCGTTTACGTTCATACATCTGGTCATACACGCACGCCGGTTGCGAGTACTACGCACCTGGCCTTTCTGTAAAAAATTACCAATAAGGTCACTATGTTATGTCCAATCTGTAGATATTTCTAACAATAGTACTAATCAAACTGAAATACGAGCTATTTCAGTTACCAGTGACACTAGATAGTAATATAGCCTATTGCATCGATAAAATTAGAAACGTAGGCGTGCATAACAATAATAATTACAACACAGTAGTATAATTTATTTCATAATATATCAACATAAACATAACATCACGCCTTGTTACCCCGAAGGGTTGGGCAGAGGAGTCCCTGTAGCAGGTACACCCACATTTTGCCAGTTATGTTTTAAATCCCATGTAATAGGGGGCGAGCCTATTGCCATCAACCGGGCACAAATCCAGACTCCGAGCTGCTACTGAGAAATTTCTGATAGAAAAACCCAACAACACTTTGCCCGACCCGGGAATCGAACCCAGGACCTCATGCTCAGCAGTAGCGCTTGCTACCACTAGACCAACGAGGCAGTTAAATTCATATATATATACTTTATTGTTTTCATGTTTAATTACGTTCACTTAAGTTTATAATAAACTGTTTATTATAAACTGTTGACCATTACATTAATAATAACTATGTATAAATACTATTGAGTATTATTTGAAAGAATAGATACGGTACCTTGATGATATAGTGGTTGTAAGCAGGAGTGCTGAGTGCAGGGTTCGGTCCTTGGTTCCGGCAGTGTTATAGAGTTTTCATTACAAAGGAGTTTCTCATCAGCAGCCCAGAATCCAGGTTTGTGCTCGATACTATAGTAAAGGCTCACCCCGAATTTCATAATACATTACATAACATGCAAAATGTTGGTGTACAGCATTTCTTGCCCATTCGGAGAATACCTACATGCCTGATATTAGGTTTATAATATCCTGAATTTCTATAAGCAAATGATGCCTATAAATTGTACTATCCATATTAATATGGTAATTCCATTGCAAGTAACATAAACGGCTTTAATGTCTCTATTTACCAGTTTTCCATGACAATGGTAACTCATCTTCACACTTCTAAGCCTAAATGGTAATATCTCTATTTGAACGTATGCCATTTTAATGGTTAATTACCTTTTTAGGATTGTAGAACTTGAAGAGGTATAGTCTGTTAGTTGTCTAGTTGAAGACTGAATTGCAGATTTAGATTTCTATTGCAATGCTTTTGGATTTGAAACGCATGGGACCTTCAAGTACCTACTCAGCAGTTTTAGCAGTCGGCATCACTAGCCCTTCATTGTAATTTAGGAATAATGGAATACAGGTATACTGTTTATATGCAACGAAGATTTGGGGTGGGTTTTGCATCTTTTTACAAAACATTTTTTTTTTTTTTTACAAAATACTTTATTGTACACCACTAAAACAATAACAAAAAAAACGAAAAAACAGTGGTACTCCGGGAGTGCCGACAGAAGTGAAAACTTGAAAAAAAATCGGCACCGCGGTAATCAATAATGTCTTTGGTATCGTCATAGTGTCGCGAAATCAATGATGAAGTCCCATCTCAATGATTAAGAAGTTTTCACTTCAAAAAAAACACTACAAAATATAAAATAGGCGGCTAAGTAAGTACTATATTTTAAAAGGTTGTCCTTTTCTTATTATTTTCTATGATATCTTTCTCCTCCCTCATGAAGAAGGCATTCTAATAATAGATAGAAAAATTTATATCATCATCCAGGATTTATTATATATATACTACGCGTCTAAACAAAAAAAGCTGGAATTTATTTCATTAACGCACTAAAGTAATAATTTTCTACAGCTCTTTAAAAACCCCGAGGCTACAAACGATTATAAATAAAATAAATGTAGCAAGCCCGAAGATCCGCATAATAGCAACAATATTAATATTATGAGTGTGATCGCACGCAGCTGATGTGTTCCGGCAATATGCTACAAGGCTACAACGATCACTTGTTACGGATGATTTGAGATAATGGTGTATTCCAAGCGATGGGATATAGGAAGATATATTTGATTGCCGAAACAATGTTTTAAGAACATATGACATCGATTTTACAGAGTAACTGTAGCCTCTATCATCCCATTGTTGAACAAAGACATCCCATCCTTTCGAATTGCTACGATCTAGGACTTCGAGGAACATTGATCGTTGTTCAGACTCAGGTACAACAATTTGTCACTGTGTTTTCATTCAGAGAAATATTGTAATTCTAACTATAATTATTCTTAACTCAGGACATTAAGTTGTGCAGAATAAAAATACTAAGCATGTAGAATGAAAATAAGAAGTAGAAAATACAATAGACGTGGTTAAATTTATTAACTTGTTCCGCTTAGCTATTTCTAAAGAGCCATAAAAAACCCTGAAAGAAATCCAGGAATTCATTTCTTTCAGGGTTTTTTTTTTATGGCTCTTTAGAAATAGCTAAGCGGAACAAGTTACTAAATATATCCACGTCTAGTGTATTTCATAATGGATTTCCACAAGGTCACGCCTGAATCAATTAACAATAAGAAATAGGTAACATTATTCTGTGTGCTTTTTAGGCAAAATTATACTTCTTTTGCGTAGCTTTGGTCGCATAGCTTTTACTGCTATGAGCTACTAACAGGCCGCTCTTGATCCAACGCTTTGCTATTAACTGCTTCTATTGTTGTTCGCTTCGCTTTGCTCGCTTAGCTTGCTCTGCACCACCACGCTGCGTATAGCGGTGAGCGGTCACATAATGAACTATTAACAGACCGCTCTTGATCCAACGCGATTCTATTGCATGATCCACTAGGATGTGCTTTTTAGATCCTTGTGCATACCATATTCATTAGTTGTTTTGGTCTGTAGAATCTAGGTAGGTAGTTATTCACAGTATTATGCTGTAAGTATCCATTCTGAAAAATTACATGTTGTTTGCTGGCTAAGGCTCATTGTTTATTGGCCATTTCAAATTAAGTTGATTGTATTGCTTTCGAAATACAATTCATAAGATTACATTTGGTTCTGTTAGGTTTTTATCAAACGACAGTTGAATTTTAAAAGTTTTTTTTAAGTATGGAATATTTCATGGTTTACATTACGATTATTATTGTCCTATGTCCTTTTCATGTATAAAGAGTTGTACAAAATTTGAGATATTGTTGAGCTTTTCGAGCATATAATTACGTCAGAGCAGTAAACCATAATATGTGAACAGATACGAACCTAATGGGTTTCTAACACAAGCTATCTAAATTACTAAACAGCCACATAGTTTAGCAGTCAATATTGGGCACGGCCACTTACTGCAACTAATTGCTCCACTCGATTCAAAGAGATTGTCGCCGAGCAATTAAAATTGCTCGTACAATACGACTTGCGGCTTACTTACAAAGAGGTTCCCTATGACATAGATAGAAAAACTTCTGATTTACTTTTTCGTGTCTTCCATATAAAAAGCTAGGATTAACTTTTAAACCTAATTAACATGAAATAATTAAAGCAGTTTTAATTAAACGCATCCTGTCGGTAATTGCAGACGTTACTAAGTAAAGGTTAAGTGCATGTATTAATTTGAAATCGTTACAATTAACTAGTTATTGCAGTTAAATTTTCTTCCTTATTGGGTTTATTGAAGTATCTTGTTCAGGCGGTACATCTTTGACCTATATGAACTTATTTTGAGAATTTGAGAAAATGTAGATGTTTAATCAATTTGATAGATTTGTTGCTATGGGTTTTTACTTTTCTTATTGGAATCGCCTGTTATCAGATAAGAATTTTAATGGACGGGATGAATCGATGAAAGTGGGAATAATGCTGTGGGTATGGAAAACTTTTACATTTATGAATGAAAAACTTATTTACTTTGCAAAAATTGGTAAATAAGGATTTATTTCTTTTTAACCGACTTCAAAAAAAAGGAGGAGGTTCTCAATTCGCCGGGATATTTTTTTTTATGTGTGTTCCCCGATTACTCGAAGACAGCTGGACCGATTTGAAAAATTCTTTTTTGTTTGCAAGGGCATACTTTCAAGTTAGTCCCATTGTCATTTGGTCACGATCTGATGCCGGGATCTTGGAGAAATCGAGGGAACTCTTCAAATATTAAAGGCACATCTATAGCGATTTAGGTATTTTTGATGAGCAGTTGACATAAGGCTATTGTAACTTAGATAAATTACAAATCAACCCACCAAAAAGTGAAAAAAAAAACTTTTTACAAAAAATACAACCGACTTCCAAACTACAAAATGAAAAATAACTTTAATTTCGGAAGTCGGTGTCAAAAAACTAAAATACTGATCCAAAGATACCGACTTCCGAAATTAAAGTTATTTTTCACTTTGTAGTTTGGAAGTCGGTTGTATTTTTTGTAAAAAAGTTTTTTTTAATAAATGTAACATCTAGCCTGTTTTCCCGAAGGGGTAGGCACAGGTAGACTTTACTTTGATTAGATCATGCACGTTTTGTAGATTGTAAGTTTTTGATAATTCTTGCACTTTTTCGATTCGAGATTCAATTTCATGCGTTATAATAAATACAATTAGCAGCCAAACTTACATTCGTTAATGATGATCATGCCATTAAACTATATATTTTGAAAAGTAAACTAATTAATCTATTTTTACAAGGATTTCCTAACATCAATTGAAATGCAAGTAATGGTAGGTAATTATAATAATAAATGGATGCTCTGTATAAATTATTTTAGTTTTGCACCCACGGTTATAATTCATGATCAGCTAAATGTCATGAACGGGTCTTGAAGTAACCATTAATTTTACTTATTTGGCTTATAAATATTAAAAGATGTGTAATTAACGCAATAAGATCGTAAAATAGTTGATTATTTTATTTATTAGGTCACTTGTATATACTTGTAATTAAGATGGGTAGACTTTTGCCTGTGGATCTGTCTGTTACGAAAATGACTTAGTTCAACTTTAAAAAAAAAAACCGGCCAAGTGCGTGTCGGACTACGCACAATGAAGGGTTCCGTAGTTGAGATGAATTTATTTATCCCAAGAACAAACTTAACATTGTAGTTGAAAAACATGTTCTCCCATACATTCCAACTGCAAATCATCGCTCGGCATCCAATACCGCGACTGTGACATTTTTTTTTAAATTGCAGGGTCACTTATTTGAATGTGTAGAATGAAATAAAACAAAAATCAGATTTTCGTAAAAAAATTTCACATTCGCGGTATTAATATAATAATAATACCTTTAAACGAGCAGTTCTTGTATATACCTATGTATAATTATAATTTGAATCTCGGAAACGGCTCCAAGAATTTTTATTAAATTTAGTATGCAGGGGGTTTCAGGAGCGATAAATCGATCGAGCTAGGTTTCATTTTTAGAAAACGTCGTTCAAAAAAAATTATAATCCTGATATTTTTCTTTATTCAAGTAACAAGGACTCATTGCGTTAGTAAACTTATGAACTATGTTAAAACTTATTTTACGAGGTCACTTAGAAAGTTTTGCGACTAACAGTTTTTGTCAATAGAATACTGGCTGGTTTTGATGTCAATTAAAACGATGACTATTTATTACAAAGAAACATGACATTCCAAATTCCCTCCACATGTTTTTACGAGCAAAATCAAAATAGTCTGTCTTACTGAAAACTGGATTTATAACGAGAACATTTTTGCGCGATGATTTTGTACGATTTCAAATGTCGACTAAAACCAGAAGAATCGTTTGAAAGACTTCGAATGGTGTTCATAGAAAAAAGCCCTTCTAAAAATACTGTTTTTCGCTGGTTCAACGAATTTATGGGTGGTCTAGTAATTTTGGCAGACAAAGAAAGAAGTGGCCGCCCTATGACGATTGTTGAAAAAGTGCTGGCTGTGAAAAATTTAATTCAAGAGAATAGGCGAATTACATAATGAAGAGGTTCAGCATGCACCGTGAAATTTGAATCGCAGTTTTGCTAGAACAAACGTTGTTCAGACCATGGTCTACTACCATTCTACAGCATCCAATAAAAAAAAAAAAACATAATTGGTTTTTGAAATAACACAAAAAAAGCAAAGTTTAAAATGTCAAGATTATCGTTACTCCCGACAACACAGACACCACGTATACGTTTTATCAAAAACCAATTTATGTTTTTTTTTTTATTGGATTCTGTAGAATGGTAGTAGACCATGGTCTGAATAAAGTTTGTTCTAGCAAAACTGTGATTCAAATTTCACGGTGTATACTGCCGATTGGATCGGGAAGTGTGCATTAAATTCTACACAGGCATCTTTGGTTATGGAAGATAGTTTCACGCTGGTACCGTAAAATCTAACGCAGGGTCAGAAGGAGGTTCGGGTAGAATGGTGCCGAGACATGATAGCAAAATTGGTAGCAGGCTCGTCTCGGCGCGTTTAAGATATCATTTCGGGTGATGAATCTTAGATTTATCAATATGATCCAGAAATGAAGCATCAGTCGACCGTGTGGCTGTTTCAAAATGAACCATCGCCTACCAAAGTGAAGCGAGCCAGAAGTGCAGGCAAAATGTTGATCGCAAGTTTTTTTTTTTTCTACCAGTTTATCTGGTGTCAATACCCTGACGAGATCAAAGAAGCGTTAATGCTGAATGGTATGTTACCAAATGTTTGCCAGAAGTTTTTACTACTGCAAGCAGCAAGCGACCGAACACTGGCCTCCGTGGGATACTGCTTCACCACGACAACGCGCTGGCTCACTCGGCGCTCAAAACAAGGGACTTTCTGGACAGCACACCGGTCAAATTTATAGGTCATCCTCCTTACAGTCCCGATTTGGCTCCGTGCGACTTTTTCTTGTTCCCCAAAATAAAAAATCAACTCAAAGGAAAACAGTTTTCATCACCTGAAGATGCACTGGGTGCATTTGAGAAGGAGATTGGAGAGGTGTCTGATGCGGACTGGAAAATGTGTTATGAAAATTTGTTTAGACGTATAAAACTGTGTATGCCAAAGGAGAGTTCTTTCAAAAGATTTAATAAAAAAAAATATAACCTGTAGTATATTTTTTTCTAGTATCACAAAACTTTCTGAGTGCCCCACGTAATCTAGTTTAAATTTATTTCACCCCATGGGAGACGGCACTGCAGTGATTGATGTACATGCAATCCAGACCGCTAACGATATTGTTGGAGCTGGCCCGTACTCTGCGTACCAGGGATGCACACCTCATTCGCATCGTTGCGTAAAAGCAATTAATATGTGCGTCCGCGAATATTCCCGATGCGCTACAAAAACGGGGCAGCACCGACCTATTGGAGTTATACATCAAACCATGTGTTTTGGCATACTGCTCACATTTGGCGACCAATTACTTTCTGAGACCACAGATTGACGCGCTCAGAAGCACCATATCATCTGCATAGCTAATATTATTTACACAAATACCATCTATATAGCAACCCACTCTGGTGCTGCTGAGCTCGCCAATCCTGCCTCACCCCGCATTCCAACCTGTATGGCTTGGAAAAAGTTCCAGCCCATCGTACACTATTGATCTGATTACCATACCACTATTTAAAGATGTTTATAAGCTCCGTTGGCAACCTATTCTTCTCCATCTTTCTCCACAATACGTCATAAGCAACCTGATCAGAAACCTTGAATAAATCGATGAACCTAGCATAAATCGGCGTCCTACGCTGTGTGTACGAGTAAGTATGTGATAGTATGCTTAAGGCACAACACTGCATTTTCTGTTGACAAACCACGCCGAAACCCGAATTGGTTGTCATGAACATTTACAGTTTTATTTATTTGTGTATTAAGCAGACGGTCAAACACTTTTGATATTTTGATATTATAGTAGCTAGAGAGATGGGCCTTTTGGATGCCGAGCGACGAAATGTAAGTTTTTACGCACAATATTGAGAGATTTACCATGTTATTTTAAGACCATAGACTTCTTATAGGTTTTCCTGTAATCTATGAGTAAAGAGCCATACTATATATTTTTTTCAAAATTTTTGGTCCAGTAGTTTCGGAGATAAGGGGGGGGGAATGGTCATTTTTCATTGAATTTATCAATTATCTTTAAAAGTATTTATTTTAAAATTATATAAAAAATATATTTAGGATCCTCGCAACAAGTCCTTTCATTTGGTATGTCACACGGTACTGTTAGCAAAACTTTTTTTTTAATTTTCTTGTTTGCGCCCCAAAAGTGACACCTATATTCAAAATTAAATTATTTACGTTACACATTCGTGTTTGGGTCACAGAAATACACATGTGTACCAAATTTCAACTTAATCGGTCCATTAGATTCGGAGTAAATTGGCTGTGACAGACGGACAGACAGACAGACAGACAGACAGACAGACAGACAGACAGACAGACAGACAGACACACGAGTGATCCTATAAGGGTTCCGTTTTTTCCTTTTGAGGTACGGAACCCTAAAAAGGAATGACCGTGCGCCAAAATCAGTATTTAATTTTATGACGATGATTGTAGCAATTTGCTTAAACGCTGGAAACGACAACAGCTGCTGAAAAGATGCTTTTACAAGACTTTTTCAAAGAAAAGTGGGGTACCTATTTTAAATAATTACCCGACTACGGCGAATCAAAAAGGAGGGTTATGATTTTGACCGGTATGTATGTATGTATGTATGTTCATCTGTTCCAAAGTTCATGTGTTCATAAGTTCTAAAACTAAAACCCGACTAAAAGGTATGAAACAAGAAAATATTTCAGACAGAAGTCAAGACATAGGTACCAAAATGATCAAGGTAAAGCCGTGGTCGCATGCTTGTACACCTACAAAATTATAATGGCATGCGACCACGGCTTTACCTTGATCTTTTTAGGGTTCCGTACCTCAAAAGGAAAAAACGGAACCCTTATAGGATCACTCGTGTGTCTGTCTGTCTGTCTGTCTGTCTGTCTGTCTGTCTGTCTGTCTGTCTGTCTGTCCGTCTGTCACAGCCAATTTACTCCGAATCTAATGGACCGATTAAGTTGAAATTTGGTACACATGTGTATTTCTGTGACCCAAACACGAATGTGTAACGTAAATAATTTAATTTTGAATATAGGTGTCACTTTTGGGGCGCAAACAAGAAAATTAAAAAAAAAGTTTTGCTAACAGTACCGTGTGACATACCAAATGAAAGGACTTGTTGCGAGGATCCTAAATATATTTTTTATATAATTTTAAAATAAATACTTTTAAAGATAATTGATAAATTCAATGAAAAATGACCATTCCCCCCCCCTTATCTCCGAAACTACTGGACCAAAAATTTTGAAAAAAATATATAGTATGGCTCTTTACTCATAGATTACAGGAAAACCTATAAGAAGTCTATGGTCTTAAAATAACATGGTAAATCTCTCAATATTGTGCGTAAAAACTTACATTTCGTCGCTCGGCATCCAAAAGGCCCATCTCTCTAGCTACTATAATATCAAAATATCAAAAGTGTTTGACCGTCTGCTTAATACACAAATAAATAAAACTGTAAATGTTCATGACAACCAATTCGGGTTTCGGCGTGGTTTGTCAACAGAAAATGCAGTGTTGTGCCTTAAGCATACTATCACATACTTACTCGTACACACAGCGTAGGACGCCGATTTATGCTAGGTTCATCGATTTATTCAAGGTTTCTGATCAGGTTGCTTATGACGTATTGTGGAGAAAGATGGAGAAGAATAGGTTGCCAACGGAGCTTATAAACATCTTTAAATAGTGGTATGGTAATCAGATCAATAGTGTACGATGGGCTGGAACTTTTTCCAAGCCATACAGGTTGGAATGCGGGGTGAGGCAGGATTGGCGAGCTCAGCAGCACCAGAGTGGGTTGCTATATAGATGGTATTTGTGTAAATAATATTAGCTATGCAGATGATATGGTGCTTCTGAGCGCGTCAATCTGTGGTCTCAGAAAGTAATTGGTCGCCAAATGTGAGCAGTATGCCAAAACACATGGTTTGATGTATAACTCCAATAGGTCGGTGCTGCCCCGTTTTTGTAGCGCATCGGGAATATTCGCGGACGCACATATTAATTGCTTTTACGCAACGATGCGAATGAGGTGTGCATCCCTGGTACGCAGAGTACGGGCCAGCTCCAACAATATCGTTAGCGGTCTGGATTGCATGTACATCAATCACTGCAGTGCCGTCTCCCATGGGGTGAAATAAATTTAAACTAGATTACGTGGGGCACTCAGAAAGTTTTGTGATACTAGAAAAAAATATACTACAGGTTATATTTTTTTTTATTAAATCTTTTGAAAGAACTCTCCTTTGGCATACACAGTTTTATACGTCTAAACAAATTTTCATAACACATTTTCCAGTCCGCATCAGACACCTCTCCAATCTCCTTCTCAAATGCACCCAGTGCATCTTCAGGTGATGAAAACTGTTTTCCTTTGAGTTGATTTTTTATTTTGGGGAACAAGAAAAAGTCGCACGGAGCCAAATCGGGACTGTAAGGAGGATGACCTATAAATTTGACCGGTGTGCTGTCCAGAAAGTCCCTTGTTTTGAGCGCCGAGTGAGCCAGCGCGTTGTCGTGGTGAAGCAGTATCCCACGGAGGCCAGTGTTCGGTCGCTTGCTGCTTGCAGTAGTAAAAACTTCTGGCAAACATTTGGTAACATACCATTCAGCATTAACGCTTCTTTGATCTCGTCAGGGTATTGACACCAGATAAACTGGTAGAAAAAAAAAAAACTTGCGATCAACATTTTGCCTGCACTTCTGGCTCGCTTCACTTTGGTAGGCGTTGGTTCATTTTGAAACAGCCACACGGTCGACTGATGCTTCATTTCTGGATCATATTGATAAATCTAAGATTCATCACCCGAAATGATATCTTAAACGCGCCGAGACGAGCCTGCTACCAATTTTGCTATCATGTCTCGGCACCATTCTACCCGAACCTCCTTCTGACCCTGCGTTAGATTTTACGGTACCAGCGTGAAACTATCTTCCATAACCAAAGATGCCTGTGTAGAATTTAATGCACACTTCCCGATCCAATCGGCAGTATACACCGTGAAATTTGAATCACAGTTTTGCTAGAACAAACTTTATTCAGACCATGGTCTACTACCATTCTACAGAATCCAATAAAAAAAAAAACATAAATTGGTTTTTGATAAAACGTATACGTGGTGTCTGTGTTGTCGGGAGTAACGATAATCTTGACATTTTAAACTTTGCTTTTTTTGTGTTATTTCAAAAACCAATTATGTTTTTTTTTTTTTATTGGATGCTGTAGAATGGTAGTAGACCATGGTCTGAACAACGTTTGTTCTAGCAAAACTGCGATTCAAATTTCACGGTGCATGCTGAACCTCTTCATTATGTAATTCGCCTATTCTCTTGAATTAAATTTTTCACAGCCAGCACTTTTTCAACAATCGTCATAGGGCGGCCACTTCTTTCTTTGTCTGCCAAAATTACTAGACCACCCATAAATTCGTTGAACCAGCGAAAAACAGTATTTTTAGAAGGGCTTTTTTCTATGAACACCATTCGAAGTCTTTCAAACGATTCTTCTGGTTTTAGTCGACATTTGAAATCGTACAAAATCATCGCGCAAAAATGTTCTCGTTATAAATCCAGTTTTCAGTAAGACAGACTATTTTGATTTTGCTCGTAAAAACATGTGGAGGGAATTTGGAATGTCATGTTTCTTTGTAATAAATAGTCATCGTTTTAATTGACATCAAAACCAGCCAGTATTCTATTGACAAAAACTGTTAGTCGCAAAACTTTCTAAGTGACCTCGTAAAATAAGTTTTAACATAGTTCATAAGTTTACTAACGCAATGAGTCCTTGTTACTTGAATAAAGAAAAATATCAGGATTATAATTTTTTTTGAACGACGTTTTCTAAAAATGAAACCTAGCTCGATCGATTTATCGCTCCTGAAACCCCCTGCATACTAAATTTAATAAAAATTCTTGGAGCCGTTTCCGAGATTCAAATTATAATTATACATAGGTATATACAAGAACTGCTCGTTTAAAGGTATTATTATTATATTAATACCGCGAATGTGAAATTTTTTTACGAAAATCTGATTTTTGTTTTATTTCATTCTACACATTCAAATAAGTGACCCTGCAATTTAAAAAAAAATGTCACAGTCGCGGTATTGGATGCCGAGCGATGATTTGCAGTTGGAATGTATGGGAGAACATGTTTTTCAACTACAATGTTAAGTTTGTTCTTGGGATAAATAAATTCATCTCAACTACGGAACCCTTCATTGTGCGTAGTCCGACACGCACTTGGCCGGTTTTTTGTGTTTTATTGTGATTTTCCTTATGACTTTTGGGACGCATGTGTTCGTTAGTCGGACTACCAAGTCATAGGTCTCGAGTTCGAACCCAAGGCACCTCTGACTTTTCGGATTCATGTGCGTATTGTATAATTATCACTTGCTTCAAAAACGGTGAAGGAAAACAACGTGAGGAAACCGGCATGCCTGAGGGATATTTCTCGACGGCATGTGAAGCCAAGTCAGAGACTCATGGGCGGCTTTAAAACTGACACCAGGTTAATCACTATCCTTAAAAAAAACAAAAAAGTTGTGAATGTTGACAATGAAATACCTGAACAAGTCTCTTGGCAGAAAAGTTGATTATGTGTCAAGGCAGTTTTGGTAACTGTTTGTAATGAACAGCTAGCCATGGCAGATTGAAAAACCACCAGGAATAGAAGGATAGCTTATACTCTACTGGCGTAAGAAATATATAAAAATTATGCTTTGATATTGTAACATAAACAACTTTAATCGAAGTTCTCATCATAATATTTCGGGAGTGGCATAACTAATAAACTTCAATTATTTAGCAGAAGCATCACCGTAAATCTTAGCGCATGTGCCATAACTTAATGTCTTAACTTAATCCCGTCAAAATAGTTCAAGTAAGTATAATAATTGTAGACTAAATTTAGTTTTACTTAGAACGTGCTGACGAAACGTGTGGGAGCGGTTAGAAGCTGTTTTGCGGAATCTGTAGGGATGGGACAGTGATTAAACAATCATCATCTGCCAAGCTTTTTCCCAATTATGTTAGTTTAGTATTTTACATGACAGTCACTCCACAATCCAGTTACTGGTAAAATTATACTTCTTGGTAAGACTAGTTGTCAGACTTTCGGACTTCTAACCTGATCTACGAATGACAACCGGGACCAACGGCTTAACGGCATCCGAGGCACGGAGGGGTCGAGGGTGTGTAATGGATGGACATTCGACAATCTGTTATTAAAATGTGGATTAGATGTTTTAATGTTTGTTTTGCACACTTGTTGCGCAACAAAATGGTCCTATTTTCGGGAAACAAAGTATTTAGATATCCGTTAATGTGGTAGATATCTAAGAACAGACCGACAAATTGTTTCTGAAGTGAAAACTTCTTTAGGCGCGTTGGACATTTTTGAGATAGGAGAAAACAATTGAACTCGTGACACCGTTACCGACACCTCATTTTTGTAAACGCGATTTTACTCTCTAATTAGATAAGGTTACGGACCAATGTTTTGCACAATAATTTTTCTTCCACCAAGGCGATCTTGTTCAAGTTTTCACTTCTGTCGGCACTCTCGGAGTGCCACTGTTTTTCAATTCTAATTTCGGGGACACGTTTTACTACACAGCTTCTGCCCGCAACTTCCTTCGCGTGGAAGTCGTAAGATACACAACATACTAAAATAATAGATACATTTTAAAAAATCTCTCTCAGCCCTGAATCCACCGCGTTGCATCGCATCGCCCGACCGTGCTATTTCTTTATTTTTACTTGCGTTCTTTCTGCCTCTTTTTCTTCTTGATCGGCTCCTTATGGTCGTAGCATGATATTAAGTAGCCTATTATATACCCTATAGCCTTCCTCAAGAAGTGGGCTATCAAAAGCAATTTTTTTTTTCTTTTTTTTTAACAAAACAAACTCTTCAGATTTATTAAAGTTCTTTAGTGGAGGTCTGGAATTATCCCACGGAAACGTACTACTAGGATAAAAAGTATTTTATGTGTTAATGCAGGCTATAAACTATCTGTGTGCCAAATTTCATCTAAATCCATTTAGCCATTTTTGCGTGATTGAGTAACAAACATCCATAATTTTTTTTTTTTTTCGGTATGGCATCTCACAGCTGGTTTTGAGAAACCTTGGCTGTTTAACCGGTCAATCCTGCTACTACACTCAAAGCCTCCAGCCAGGGCATATATATAAACTAAGCTAAAAAGCTTAGGATGAACGCACGCTAAGGGCACCCCCTGCGGGGTTCGAGCCTCGGCTTAGGGCGTTATCCGGGGGGAGGACATCAAAACATGGGACGGGCTGGATCAAAGGGTTTTGATCATTTTTATTATTAATCGGGGAAACATCCATACACACAAACTTTCACATTTATATTATTAACTAGCTTTTGCTCGCGGCTTCGCCCGCGTGGACGTCGCAAAATAACCCACGGGAACGTACTACCGATACCGGGATTAGGCGAGGAAAAGGTCATTGACTTCTTCCGCTGCGCCCGCGTTCTCGTCAACCATAATAATTACGGTTCAAAATTACGCGTAACTTTAATGAATTATACACTAAAACCTTCCGCATGAATCACTCCGTCCATTGGTGAAAACTGTTTTTAAATCCGTTTGGTAGTTTTTGAGTTTATCGCGTTCAGACAGACAGACAGACGTGGCGGGGGACTTTGTTTTATAATAATCTGTAAGGATAAGGATAAAGTGGGATAGATAGATGTAGGTACCTATAATGAGTACCTACGATTAAAAATCTAATGTAAAACAATATTTTGTTCCTTACGGGATATGACAGCACCACCGCACCTTCGTATTTTGATCTTGGGGTACAGTGACAACAGAGATCTTAATTATTAGTAACATTTATTGCTACAGTTAATTGCATCAAAGTGTCAATTACACATATTTTAGACATTTGCTCAAATAACTTGTGGGCCAATGGTATCAAGTATCCAAATATTTAACCAAAACATTATTTGAGCCACACAATATTTCATAATTCTAAAGAGAACACAATACTTTGAAGAATCGCTTGCAGCATTGAGAGTTGAAATTTCAACCGTTTGTACTTGAAAGGTAAAATGATGTAAAATTGAATTATTGTGTTCCTAATACTGTATATTAAACTAAAAATTTGTACATACATTACTGAACCGCCTGTGGGTATAGAATGAATAGCTATTATTTTATATTTTGAACTATAATAGAACAATTGTTTCGGTATTTCTTGCCAAAGGCGATAGTAGTATTCTCATTGTTAACTTCGATTGCGAAGATTTTCGGATTCATTTAGTTACCATCACGCTTTGGTTCGTAAAAGGGGGAGAAGAACACGAGGTGTGCTAAAATAATGCTTGATGCCACAAAAGGGAGTCATAAATTGGATGTAAAGGTTATTCGGTCGTTTTCATGTTTCAGAATAAGTAAATATTAGAGATGTGTGCACGCCATATTTGAATATAAAAGTTACCAAAGCTTACTAAATTAATGCACACTATAATTTAAATTTATAAAAAGTCTGAAAACCAGTCTTACCAATGAGTATCGTATTACCTAGTTACTGGTTTGTGGAGGTCAGAAAAGCAGTCACTCCATGAAAAATACTGGTGTTCAGCTGCATCCGGTTAGACTGGAAGCTTACCCTATGATTTTAATTTATAATGGAATATTGTAAAAGGTGGTTCGGCAACTGTTAAGTTACATTTCGTGAATAAATGAGTTTCCGCTTTCCATTTTTAATAACCACTTTTTTATTCATTTAGTAGTTACTAATAGCTTCTATCTTCAACTTGGTCTGCGTGGACTACAGAATTCTAATTTACCGGAATAGAAAAGTATCCTATGTGTTAATCCAGGTTATAAACTATCTGTGTGCCTCATTTAAATCTATTTAGACGTTTTTGCGTGATAGACTAGCCAACATTCAAAAATAAAAAAAATCACATTTCTTATAATACAAGTAGGATTATTCTAATATTGTTTAATAGTATCTGTATAAAAAAGTAAAGTCTAACTAAGCTTACTAATGTTAATTATAATGAAAAAATAATTATTCGTTTAAACATTAAGAAGTCACATCACTATTCCACACAATAATCGAAACACGAACTGTTGCTGCGACGCAGTGTTGTCAATCATCCGGCTCTCGTCCCGAATTAATACAACTATTTCAAAATGGCGGATTGTTCAAATTTATAGAAACGTGTTAAGTATAACTTTGCAAGGAGTTCGATGGTAACGAACTACTATAAAAAACATAAAATAGTAATTGAAAAATTTGACTGAGAGACGTCGTAAGTTATTTCAAACTTAGTTCAGTTATTCGGTAGGTGTGTTTTGTTTTGTTGATCGTTTGCTGTCACCTGTCGCTAATATTGCCACATCGTTATAAAATGTCTTTGTCTTAGACCAAAAACATTGTATTGTCTATGCCTCTATGGTCTTTGCTCAATGACCACAGAGTAACACCATCGAAACTTACCTGCAATAACAATCCTTCTCTTGTGTTATCCTCTTTTTGTTGCGTTTAATATTTAATCAATTGTTTTGAAATGAATGTTTATTTTTTTGTAATTTTAGTGTCCTGATCTGATATCAATCAGTAGACAATTTTATAACTTGAAGATACATAAAAACATCAAACTACATAAAAGAGACCCTCTCTTTGCTATCGCATGGTCGGGTAAAAAAACTGAAATTTCAGAAATGATTTGAATAGAGAAGTGGAATGAAAGAGAATGAGAAAATTGAGTGTAGGAAGTAAAAGAGAGAAGATAAAAGATGGAAGTTGAAAACATCGTGTTCCGTTGCCTTTAATACAATTTTTATAATAATTATAGTGTTAGGTATGGGTTGTGGAGGTCAGATAGGCCATCGCTCCATGAAAAATACGGGTATTCAGCTACATCCAGTTAGACTGAAAGCCGACCCCAACATAGTTGGGAAAAGGCTAGGCAGATCGATGTCTAAGATATTAGAAATTACCTATTAACACTATCAATCAATCGAGTGACTGCCTATCTGACCTCCACAACCCAGCAAGGTAATACGGATACCCCTTGGTAAGACTGGTTGTCAGACTTTCAGGCTTCTGACGACACGTAACGACTGTCAAAGATCCATGAATGGCAGCCGGGACCAACGGCTTAACGTGCTTTTCGAGGCACGGAGGAGTCTCGGTATGTAGAAACAATATCCCAATATATTAGACATAAAGAAGGAAATTAGAATACAAGACAGTATAAAATTATGAACGCTTATTCCGTGTTAAATCCAGCCAATCAAAGAATATCAAAGAAGCATCTTCGAATTAATGATAATTATAAGTTGAAGCATCCCAGAAATACAGATAATTGTACCAATCAGTAAGAAGGTCCTTACACGTCAGTGGATATTAACAAGTCTAATATACATAAGTAACTTATAAAAGACGATTACACAAAATAAACTGACCTTGTCAGTGAATTGGAACATAAATAATGGAACACATCAATTACATTTCAATACATAATATTATAAAGTTCATCTCAAATTCCAATTGTGGATTTTAATCGGTGTATTTGGTAATGTATACATGTATGTGCATTAAAATTATTGGAAAAACAAGACACAGAAGTTCAACTTCACAGAATGGCATAATACACACGACCAATGAAAAAAAAAGTACTCTGTATAAATTTGTCAGAGAACGTCACCTTTGCTTACGTAATTCACCTATGTAGCTCTGTAGACTTCATGAAACAAGTCAATTATTCGGGGCATATGCGTACATATGGCAGCAGGTGCTCATATTAAAATCACACCTGTAATCCCCGAATATGCTTTTAGTAGTAGGAGATGAATTTGTATTTTAATCATCAATACATTTAGGCTCCGCGCAAACGCGCCATCGACCACAGCCACCGGTAGCTGTCGCACGCCACGTCTTTTGGTATCGCGCAAACGTAGGTGGTTGGTGGCTGCCACGAGTGGTCGGTGACTACCACTAGTAATCGGTGGCCGCTACAATTTGTAACGAATACAAAGCGAAGTAGCGAGTGGCCGCCACCGGTGACATTTCGCGGACACTGAGTCACGAGTGAACGCCACTCGCTACACGTGTCCAGCGATTCCATACAAAACGTGTTAAAAATCATATAAACAGCATGTCGCCAGCCACCGGTGGCTGTGGTCGGTGGCCCGTTTGCGCGGACCGTTACATACCCTACAACAACAACAACAACTACTAAACTGGTTGTCTGACAACCAGTCTTACCCAGGAGTATCCTATTAATTACCCAGTAACTGGGTTGTGGAGATCATATAGGTAGTTGCTCCATGTAAAATACTGGTTTTCAGCTGCATCCGGTTAGAGTCAAAGCTGACCCCAACATATTTGGGAAAAGGTTAGGCAGATGATTTTGATGAGTTACATCTCTAAGGCCATAACAATGTGAATAAACTGTATTTATTAAATGTGTTGCTTGTCTAATATGTATAAGAAAACTTTTTACAAAAAAAAACAACCGACTTCCAAAAAAAAACACTACCAAGTGAAAAATAACTTTAATTTCTGAAGTCGGTGTCTTGGGTTTTGTGTTTTCGTTTTTTGCCACTGACTTCCGAAATTAAAGTTATTTTTCACTTTGTTGTTTTTTTTTTTGGAAGTCGGTTGTTTTTTTTTTGTAAAAAGTTTTTATTTTTCACTTTTTAGTTGTGGTACGTACCCCACACACATTCGAATACCACTACTTGCTACCAGTGACAGGAACTTATGATATCATCTACATACTAAGTAGGAAAAAAATATGTATATTGTAGCTAACTCAAAAAGTACCCAAGCAAAGTTAATAAAATTAATATGGGACCAACTTGAGAGCAGACCCTTTAAAAAAAAAAAAGAATTTTCAAAATCGGTCTCCACAAATGACGGAGAAATCGGTGGACATACTTAAAAAAAAAACGAACTTATAACCTCCTCCTTTTTGGAAGTCGGTTAAAAATAAATAAAATCGGCAGCTCATTTTATAAATACTAAATCTCTCAATAAAATCGACGTATTTTCCATATGTTTTTGCGTTGTGGCTGAATTAGAATTGACCTTAATCAACAAGTGCAGAAAGGTAATAAATTTCTTTAATCGTGCATGTTACGTATCTGGTCCGTATGCGGATTAGCTTAGATTGTATAAACGTGGATATGTCGCTCTTGATTTATTTCATATTATAATTTATCAGCATTTTTAATAATCAATCAGCCTAGCCTTTTCCCAACTATATTGGGGTCAGCTTCCAGTTTAACCGGATGCAGCTGAATACCTGTATTTTACATGGAGCGACTGCCTATCTAACCTCCACAACCCAGTAACTAGGTACTACGATATCCCTTGGTAAGACTGGTTGTTAGACTTTCGGGCTTCTGACGACCCGTAACGATTGTCAAAGATCCACGAATGACAGCTGGGACCAACAGCTTAACGTGCTTTCCGAGGCACGGAGGAGTCTCGGTATGTAGAAACTCGGTCACTCAACCCCGGCAAGCGTAGCCTAACCTGATGGATCAACCCGTGCCTCTGTTAGTACTTAGCCATGAGGTCCTCCGTTTTTAATAGATAGGGAATAAGGCAATAGGCTCGCCCCCTATTACATGGGACTTGAAAACATAACTGGTGAAATGTGGGTGTACTCTAGGTACACCTCTGCCTAACCCTTTGGGAAATACTGGTGTGATGTTATGTTCAGTCGTAATAATTTATTGCTGGTTATTTGTTAGTTGGAAAGTTAAGGATTTAGTTTGGAAAGTAAAGACCTTAGAATTAAAAAAACTCTCACATTTTTACTTGGAAGTTACTTGCAAGTAATTTCCATTTAAATATAGTTTATAAGTCCTTCTGGAAACCTAATTGCCAAAGGAAAGAGACAAGACGAAATGAGCGAACGATGCACGAACAGACAAAAAAACGACGACTGTAAAATTATATATTGGTGCCTCCTAAATCACAAACTGCGTTATTTCAGCATCTGGCGTACGATCCGATCCCTTGCTGCCCTCCTCGAGGAAGCTCCACGAGTGAGTCCCTAAGTCTGTACCCCACAGGGATGCCCTTGACGTGTAGTTGCGTTTTTTCTTTGTTTTTTCAGGCAAAAGTCGTCCACTGCTGGACATAAGCCTTCCCCAAGCACCGTAGTTGTACTTGCTTAGTTTGTTAGATTTATGCCCTGGCCGGAGGCTTTAATTTATTAAGGCATTCACAGGTAGTAAAAAAACCACTATCGTCATTAGACATTCTAAAAAACTATACTACCTCACTCTCTAATATCTGATTACCCTTTCCAATAATTAGTTATTCTAAGTGATGTACCATCACATCTGCCGCCAGAGGTTACAGGTGCGATTCCTTAGACAGCCTTGTGTCTGTTCTGTTTCACTTTATCTGTAACGACACACGATAGAGGTCGCACTGTCTTCCAAAACACGTGGGTGAAAATGTGCTAGCTAAATTATAGGTTACATGTGTGCGGTAATTGCGGTGTTTCTGCTAATTTATTACAGAGGAATTTGTGATTGAAAATTATTTAAGTTCGGTAAAATATTAATGATGGATGGATTAACGTTGGTTAATATACTACGGAAGTTGTAATTTTTTTTTTAATATCAGTCAATTGCTTATTATCTTGAACACCTTCGTGTACCTATCATTATTATTTTGGCGATACCTAGTCTTTATACCTATAATTATGGCAAGCAGCCAATTGCCAATTTCAGAAAAATATACATGGTGCTGGAGATAATTAGGAAATTCAATATTAATTAGTAAGTCAAAAATGTAAAACTCGTATTTGCTAAAATAAAAATACAGGAAAACGATTACATCTTGGCTTTGCAAAAAATAACATAACAACATCACGCCAGTACCTATTTCCCGAAGGGTTAGGCAGAGGTGTACCTATAGTACACCCACATTTCGTCAGTTATGTTTGAGTCCCATGTATTAGGGGGCGAGCCTATTGCCATCAACCGGGCACAAATCCAGACTCCGGGCAAACACAGAAACACAGAAATTATCAAGAATATTGAAAAAGCTACGCAAGTGTAAGAGCCACCATCATTCGTATTATTTCATATGTCAAAACACATCATCACTCAAAATTCAACGAGCTTGACCGACCGAACCCGACCTATGTAACTTCTATCTCGTGTCAAGTAGCGGATCAAGTCACTTGATTAATTATAACATATCTATTTTGTCGCCGACGACTCATCGCCCCACACTTATGGTTTGATCACTTGTATTTAGATCCATTTCGATTTAGTATCCATTGAGACTATAATAGTTAAGTAATTGCCGAGTTTATTCTAGAATTGAATAAACCTGAAAATTTATACATGGAGACATTTTTTATTAGTTTCGGATTTAAAGCCCATTTAATTTAAATTGGAAAGGACTGACAATATAATAGTTATTTGAAAAAAAAGCGTAGCAAGAAAGGGCGTAGGTTCGCAAAAAATTCAGTGAGAATTTCACGAACAAAATAAAAAATAACATAACATCACGCCTTGTTTCCCCGAAGGGTTGGGCAGAGGTGTCCCTGTAGCAGGTACAGCCACATTTCGCCAGTTATGTTTAAGTCCCATGTAATAGGCGGCGAGCCTATTGCCATAAACTTGGCACAAATCCAGATTCCGAGCTGCCACTGAGAAATTTCAGATAGTAAAACCCCATAACACTGCATAGCTCTTATGCTCAGAACTCAGCTCAAGACCTCATGCTCTGCAGTAGCGCTTGCGACCACTAGACCAACGACGCAGTTAAAATAAAAAATAGATCTCTTAAAACACCAATTTTAACAGATTCTAATGTTCAGAAAAAAGTTAAAATATAAAGAAAAGAAAATAAATACAAAATAATAATAAGACACACTTATGAAATAATTAAAACTCACTGAAAGTAAGCGAAAATAATAATTTTAAAAAGTTTGATAAATACCTCTATCGTGACTACTTGTAAACTTGTCTGCACTTTCAAATTACGTTGTCTTTTAAAATTTAGTAAGTTATTTTATAATTATTTTTAATAACATCATCTTCGGCCAGGATCTAATGAATGTGTTAACTATTACACTACCATGTAATTATTTAATCACGATGTGTTACAATATTATTTTCTACCGATCTTCACACTTTAGTACAGTGATGAAATTTTAAAATAATTAGTTGAATAGCAACCGTGATTTAAAAATGGAAATATTTGACGTTCCGATACCCATGCTAATTTAGAGTTTCTTTGAAAGATGAGATCCAGAAAAATCCGGAAAATAACTAGAATCACCGAAATATCTAGTAGAATAAAATTAGCAAGCTGAAGTGGCAGTGGACTGGTCATGTTTGCTGAAGGACCGCTAGCTGTTGGAGCAGACGAGTCTTTCAATAGAGACTTCGAGTCGGCAAACGTAGAGTGATGAGAAGCTCGTCGTCACCAGTTAGATGAACTGACGATTTTAAAAGGCAGCTGGGTCATACTGGGTGCGGAAGCCAGAGAACTGGGTGTGGTGGCGCATGGCATATTGCTGTGTTTTAATTTGAAAAGCATACATGGAGAGAAAGAAATAATTTTCGTTCCAGAAAAGGCACACAATAAAAGAATTAAAAAAAAACGGATAAATTTAATTCAAATAATAGTACTTATTATGTGACAAGGCAATACAACCACAGGCATCTTAAACTTTTGATTTTTATCGGTAAGCCTCTCGCATCAATATAGCTCTTGATGATAGGTACAAGTTGCCTATAGGCATCTCGGTTGCAAACCTATTGCATAAGAGGTAAGCCAGACTCCTTGATTTTTCGATAATTGCTTATTGCCAGTCTAGCATTGCACTGTGAAAGACTAATCAGATTGCATCGTATTGGGATCTTACCACCTAATTATTCACTCACGATGTATTGCATTTTTTTTCTCCGATCTCTACCGGTAAGTAGCCATGACGAAATTTTATGCAATTTGATATTTCTCAATACTTTCAAAAACTCGACCATCCCACGACCTGTGTACCTGTACTTTATTATATATTAGTTATGTAATAGTTTGGTAATTGTAAGTATGGTTTAAACTATTGCAAAGCCTTCTTAGATAGCGCAACAGTATTTTTAAGGCCTAAAGTAAAGTCTGAAGATGATTTAGACCTTAGCATGTTTTAATCATTTAGTTTCTTGATAAAGTTTCAAAATAAGCCGACAAACAAGAGTACCTACTAAGTTGTTTCAATGACATACATCATACTTGAAAAAAAAAAACAGTGGCACTCCGGGACTGCCAACAGAAGTGAAAACTTGAAAAAAATCGGCACCGCGGTAATCAACGCGTTGATGTCTTTTACTCCACGGTGTCGGTAAATTGCGTTAAAGTGTCGCGAAATCAATGGTTTAGTCCCGTCTCAAAAATGCCCAACGCGCTTTAAGAAGTTTTCACTTCAAACACTCTTTAAGCGTCCCGCGACTTACGTACCTATTCTTCGGAATCAGCATTTTTTACTTGTAATAAATACATAAAAACACATGCCTTCTTCCTATGGGGTAAGCCAGGTAGAAACTACAGAACGCCACCAGCGATGATCACGATCCCTACATGCTTGTAAATTAATTATTGAATACTACTCGACTAAGGCATAATTTGAATTGGCAAATTAATTCATTTACATAATTATTTAATGTTATTTAATTCATAGTAATTTAATTTGTAATTAACTTTTATTTTATTATCTAATGTAAACCTAATATTTAATCATAGATTATTTTTATTTATTTATCTCCACTCTATTACCAATCTATAATATTTTTTAAATTAATTTAATTATAATTTAATTCGATTTTTGATTTGTGTGTTGTATTGCTAGAAGTATGCTTTGTTTTTACATTATTTTAAATCAACCAATATTATCAATTAATTGCAGTAATATACTCGTAAATGTGAAAATATGATGTCCAAATAAATAGTGCATGTGGTGTTAGCCTTTAAGTAATTGTTGCACTTATAAATGTATATTATGTACTTTTAATAGACATGAAATGTGTAAACAATTGTAGGTTAAGCTATTAATAAATAAAAATAAATAAAAAAAATACTCCTTTTGCTTCGTTTCCGTTCATACATCTGGTCAAACACGCACGCCGGTTGCGAGTACTACGCACCTGGCCTTTCTGAAGAAAATTACCAATAAGGTCACTATGTTATGTCCAATCTGTAGATATTTCTAACAATAGTACTAATCAAACTGAAATACGAGCTATTTCAGTTACTAGTGACACTAGATAGTAATATAGCCTATTGCATCGATAAAATTAGAAACGTAGGCGTGCATAACAATAATAATTACAACACAGTAGTATAATTTCAATTAACATAAACATAACATCACGCCTTGTTACCCCGAAGGGTTGGGCAGAGGTGACCCTGTAGCAGGTACAGTTATGTTTTAAGTCCCATGTAATAGGGGCGAGGCTATTGTCATCAACCGGGCACAAATCCAGACTCCGAGCTGCTACTGAGAAATTTCTGATAGAAAAACCCAACAACACTTTGCCCGATCCGGGAATCGAACCCAGGACCTCATGCTCAGTAGTAGCGGTTGCTACCACTAGACCAACGAGGCAGTTAAATTCATTATTTATACTTTATTATTTTCATGTTTCATTACGTTCACTTAAGTTTATAATAAACTGTTTATTATAAACTGTTGACCATTACATTAATAATAACTATCTTTAAATACTATTGAGTATTATTTGAACGAATAGATACCTCGATGGTTTAGTGGTTGTAAGCACGACTGCTGAGTGCAGGGTTCGGTCCTTGGTTCCGGCAGTGTTATAGAGTTTTCATTACAAAGGAGTTTCTCATCAGCAGCCCAGAATCCAGGTTTGTGCTCGATACTATAGTAAAGACTCACCCCGAATTTCATAATACATTACATAACATGCAAAATGTTGGTGTACAGCATTTTTTGCCCATTCGGAGAATACCTACATGCCTGATATTAGGTTTATAATATGCTGAATTTCTATAAGCAAATGATGCCTATCATTTGTACTATTAATATGGTAATTCCATTGCAAGTAACATAAACGGCTTTAATGTCTCTATTTACCAGTTTTCCATGACAATGGTAACTCATCTTCACACTTCTAAGCCTAAATGGTAATATCTCTATTTGAACGTATGCCATTTTAATGGTTAATTACCTTTTTAGGATTGTAGAACTTGCAGAGGTATAGTCTGTTAGTTGTCTATTTGAAGACTGAATTGCAGATTTAGATTTCTATTGCAATGCTTTTGGATTTGAAACGCATGGGACCTTCAATTACCTACTTAGCAGTTTTAGCAGTCGGCATCACTAGCCCTTCATTGTAATTTAGGAATGATCGACTTTTTGAATATAAGTTAACTGTTTATTTGCTACGAACATTTGGGGTGGGTTTAGCATCTTTTTACAAAACATTTTTTTTTTATTATACACCACCAAAATATATAACAACAACAAAACAGTGGTACTCGGGAGTGCCGGCAGAAGTGAAAACTTAAAAAAAATCGGCACCGCGGTAATCAACGCGTTGATGTCTTTTACTCCACGGTGTCGGTAAATTGCGTTACAGTGTCACGAAATAAATGGTTTAGTCCCATCTCAAAAATGCCCAACGCGCCTAAAGAAGTTTTCACTTCGAAAACAAACACTACAAAATATACAATGGGCGGCCTTATCGGCAGCTCGAATTCATTTCATTAACGCACTAAAGTAATAATTTTCTACAGCTCTTTAAAAACCCCGAGGCTACAAACGATTATAAATAAAATAAATGTAGCAAGCCCGAAGATCCGCATAATAGCAACAATATTAATATTATGAGTGTGATCGCACGCAGCTGATGTGTTCCGGCAATATGCTACAAGGCTACAACGATCACTTGTTACGGGTGATTTGAGATAATGGTGTATTCCAAGCGATGGAATATAGGAAGATATATTTGATTGCCGAAACAATGTTTTAAGAACATATGACATCGATTTTACAGAGTTACTGTAGCCTCTATCATCCCATTGTTGAACAAAGACATCCCATCCTTTCGAATTGCCACGATCTAGAACTTAGAGGAACATTGATCGCTGTTCAGACTCAGGTACAACAATTTGTCACTGTGTTTTCATTCGGAGAAATATTTTAATTCTAACTATAATTATTGTTAACTCAGGACATTAAGTTATGCAGAATAAAAATACTAAGCATGTAGAATGAAAATAAGAAGTAGAAAATACAATAGACGTGGATATAAAGAAAAGCCATAAAAAAAAAACCCTGAAAGAAATCCAGGAATTCATTTCTTTCAGGGTTTTTTTTTTATGGCTCTTTAGAAATAGCTAAGCGGAACAAGTTAATAAAAATATACACGTCTATTGTATTTCATAATGGATTACCACAAGGTCACGCCTGAATCAATTAACAATAAGAAATAGGTAAAATTGTTCTGTGTGCTTTTTAGGCAAAATTATACTTCTTTTGCGTAGCTTTGGTCGCATAGCTTTTACTGCTATGAGCTATTAACAGGCCGCTCTTGATCCAACGCTTCGCTATTAACTGCTTCTATTGTTGTTCGCTTCGCTTTGCTCGCTTAGCTTGCTCTGCACCACCACGCTGCGTATAGCGGTGAGCGGTCACATTATGAACTATTAACAGACCGCTCTTGATCCAACGCGATGCTATTAACTGATTCTATTGCATGATCCACTAGGATGTGCTTTTTAGATCCTTGTGCATACCATACTCATTAGTTGTTTTGGTCTGTAGAATCTAGGTAGGTAGTTATTTACAGTATTATGCTGTAAGTATCCATTCTGAAAAATTACATTGCTTAAAATGGATGTTTGATGGCTAAGGCTCATTGTTTATTGGCCATTTCAGATAAAGTTGATTGAATTGCTTTTGAAATCAATTCATAAGATTACATTAGGTTCTGTTGGGTTTTTAAACGACAGTTGAATTTTAAAAGTTTTTTTTTTAATTATGGAATATTTTATGGTTTACATTACGATTATTATTGTCCTATGTCCTTTTCATGTATAAAGAGTTGTACAAAATTTGAGATATTGTTGAGCTTTTCGAGCATATAATTACGTCAGAGCAGTAAACCATAATATGTGAACAGATACGAACCAATGGTTTCTAACACAAGCTATCTAAATTACTAAACAGCCACATAGTTTAGCAGTCAATATTGGGCACGGCCACTTACTGCAACTAATTGCTCCACTCGATTCAAAGAGATTGTCGCCGAGCAATTAAAATTGCTCGTACAATACGACTTGCGGCTTACTTACAAAGAGGTTCCCTATGACATAGATAGAAAAACTTCTGATTTACTTTTTCGTGTCTTCCATATAAAAAGCTAGGATTAACTTTTAAACCTAATTAACATGAAATAATTAAAGCAGTTTTAATTAAACGCATCCTGTCGGTAATTGCAGACGTTACTAAGTAAAGGTTAAGTGCATGTATTAATTTGAAATCGTTACAATTAACTAGTTATTGCAGTTAAATTTTCTTCCTTATTGGGTTTATTGAAGTATCTTGTTCAGGCGGTACATCTTTGACCTATATGAACTTATTTTGAGAATTTGAGAAAATGTAGATGTTTAATCAATTTGATAGATTTGTTGCTATGGGTTTTTACTTTTCTTATTGGAATCGCCTGTTATCAGATAAGAATTTTAATGGACGGGATGAATCGATGAAAGTGGGAATAATGCTGTGGGTATGGAAAACTTTTACATTTATGAATGAAAAACTTATTTACTTTGCAAAAATTGGTAAATAAGGATTTATTTCTTTTTAACCGACTTCAAAAAAAAGGAGGAGGTTCTCAATTCGCCGGGATATTTTTTTTATGTGTGTTCCCCGATTACTCGAAGACAGCTGGACCGATTTGAAAAATTCTTTTTTGTTTGCAAGGGCATACTTTCAAGTTGGTCCCATTGTCATTTGGTCACGATCTGATGCCGGGATCTTGGAGAAATCAAGGGAACTCTTCAAATATTAAAGGCACATCTATAGCGATTTGGGTATTTTTGATGAGCAGTTGACATAAGGCTATTGTAACTTAGATAAATTACAAATCAACCCACCAAAAAGTGAAAAAAAAAACTTTTTACAAAAAATACAACCGACTTCCAAACTACAAAGTGAAAAATAACTTTAATTTCGGAAGTCGGTGTCAAAAAACTAAAATACTGATCCAAAGATACCGACTTCCGAAATTAAAGTTATTTTTCACTTTGTAGTTTGGAAGTCGGTTGTATTTTTTGTAAAAAAGTTTTTTTTAATAAATGTAACATCTAGCCTGTTTTCCCGAAGGGGTAGGCACAGGTAGACTTTACTTTAATTAGATCAAGCACGTTTTGTAGATTGTAAGTTTTTGATAAATCTTGCACTTTTTCGATTCGAGATTCAATTTCATGCGTGATAATAAATACAATTAGCAGCCAAACTTACATTCGTTAATGATGCTCATGCCATTAAACTATATATTTTGAAAAGTAAACTAATTAATCTATTTTTACAAGGATTTCCTAACATCAATTGAAATGCAAGTAATGGTAGGTAATTATAATAATAAATGGATGCTCTGTATAAATTATTTTAGTTTTGCACCCACGGTTATAATTCATGATCAGCTAAATGTCATGAACGGGTCTTGAAGTAACCATTAATTTTACTTATTTGGCTTATAAATATTAAAAGATGTGTAATTAACGCAATAAGATCGTAAAATAGTTGATTATTTTATTTATTAGGTCACTTGTATATACTTGTAATTAAGATGGGTAGACTTTTGCCTGTGGCTCTGTCTGTTACGAAAATGACTTAGTTCAACTTTAAAAAAAAAAAGGAAATTAAATACTGATTTTGGCGCACCCAAAATCAGTATTTAATTTTATGACGATATTACAATGATTGTAGCAATTTGCTTAATTTACTTAGACGCTGGAAACGACAACAGCTGCTGAAAAGATGCTTTTACAAGACTTTTTCAAAGAAAAGTGGGGTACTTATTTTAAATAATTACCCGACTACGGCGAATCAAAAAGGAGGGTTATGATTTTGACCGGTATGTATGTATGTATGTATATTCATCTGTTCCAAAGTTCATGTGTTCATAAGTTCCAAAACTAAAACCCGACTAAAAGGTATGAAACAAGAAAATATTTCAGACAGAAGTCAAGACATATGTACCAAAATGATCAAGGTAAAGCCGTGGTCGCATGCTTGTACACCTACAAAATTATAATGGCATGCGACCACGGCTTTACCTTGATCTTTTTTGTACTTATGTCTTGACTTCTGTCTGAAATATTTTATTGTTTCATACCTTTTAGTCGGGTTTTAGTTTTGGAACTTACTTTTTTTTTTCAAGAAGTTGTAACGTTATTTTTTTAAACCCACTGCAGGGAAGCTCTCGGTCTCATTTCACCTGATGGTAAGTTATGATCAGAACGAAGGTGGAAGCGAGCTTCACCCAGAATCCTCAACCACAGAGGAACTGGCTATCTTACCTCTAACTGCCAAAACACAACAATGCTGTTAACATTGTTGTTACGGCGACATACTTAGATAAAATAAAGATCCCGGAAAAGTCCTAGTAACCTTATGATGGAATTTTCTAATTATAATTATTATTTATGTTCAGGAAGTTAGCAACATCAAACCAGTCCATCAGTCCATACAACCGGACAAACAAACTATTTAACATAACATACCGACATAGATGTATCAACCAGTAATATTAATTACTTCATCTTCACATACACTAGTTTGCCGTCGATAATAATTAGTGCAAATTGAAATTCTATGCGGTAGTCAATATCCTTGAGTTGAGAACTCCCTTCTTATTTAGGATAAAGGTTAGTGCATGTTGATGAGTTTGGTTTTTGTTGGGTAAGCAGAATTTTACGTTCTGTGTGGTTCAAGTTCTAGGAATCTTCTCCTGTCTGACCAATGGATCTAGTCAACGGAATGAAAATTCTACTGTCTGCTAACAAAAAAAAATTATGCAATCACTATCCGGCTTAGCCAAGTGTGGTTTTTGCAATTTTTTTATATAAACTCATACTTTTTTTCCATGGGAGTAGGCAGAAACTATAGAATGCCAACTACGAAATTGTTTATTTTGAACTCTGAATTCTATGACCAGCAGTTGTTTATTTGGCTGATATGGTTGGATGCCATATGGCTATCTAAGAATACTTTTTATTGATGAAAACAATGATATTTTATGCTTACTGTAACTAGAATATTTACCATAGTATTATAACAGTGGTCCCCAAAATAGGCAGCGCCTGTATCTTGGGGGCTTGAGTTGCGTTATCTTAAATTTGAATTCGTTACAAGAAGATTTTTAACTGTTGAAGGTAAAAATAGATTTGGTAATTAAGGAAATAACTATGAAGTAAATAAATATGACAAATAAAGTTTCAATATTTTTTGTGCCTTTTCAGCGACTGACACCAATTACTGCTGTTATTCGTTACATGTTTGCGTTAGCTTAAATTTAATTTCAGGATGTTTGAAAATGGACAAAATAATTAATTAAATAGCGAACTATCAAAATAAAAATAAACTGAACAAAATAAAATAATTCTAAAAAAATGTTATCTTGTGTGTGTGTGAATGTGCGTGTGGTGATGAGTTGTGTGCTTGTATATTTTGTTATTTTGGTTGTCTATTTTGGTTTAACGTTAAAAATTTCTAGTTTTATATGAGAATATCTGGCTCAAAGCCATATCTTCATATTACGAGGCCACTACGATCCATTTTGAAAAAACAATCTTGTTTACCTCAGTGTCTTGTTGTTATGATAACACTGGAAGTCGTGCCCATCCCACACCAGAAAAGCCTTGGCAACACCAATAGCTACACGAACACACATCATACTTACAGATGACTAGCCACAAGAGAATGCTAATCATAACGTACCTACCTAGTTCACATTATAATACCTACTTAGGCAATATTGCTCCAAGCAATTTGAGGATCGAATGTATGATAATGATGATTAAATATGATAGGTACATCTTTTGTAAAATTTTATAAGAGAACTGCTATAGGCTATGAATATTAAGAATGGTTTGTGTAATCAGATGTGTTGATTTGGTCTTCATTCTGGGGTTAGAGATCACTCTCAAATTACGTCACAAAAAATATCGATTACGTTCATTCCGAACGTAATCGATATTTTTTGTGACGTAATTTGAGAGTGTTCTTTCTTTCAGTTGGAGAGGAGTAGCTGATCTATTTACAAATATTTTTCTTACAAAGTTGCTTGAACAAGAAATTGTTTATCATTTATTTTATTTCTATCTCTTACTTTACAGTAACAGTAACAGAGTTCCGTAAGCTAAATAGACACAAATAAATGCTTTTCAACTGTCTGCCTAAAGTTACCCAATTCATTATTTTTTCGCAGTGGCAACTGTTTTCCATATTTTGTGAGATTTACCGTTGCCTGAAAATTCACTAGAAAACTCTCACACTTTTTTGGACTCCTGCGTGTGTACTGTGTTTGAACTAACTTTAATAGAATTATGATCAAAGGTGACACACACTTTATTAGATAGTTGATATGCTCGTAATCATTACCCAGTAACGTTTTAATTAATTACAAATTAATAATGCCATTCTGTACGCTATGTTTCTCAGTATCGCGTGACTGGGAGATGAGCTAATCAAACTCTGGTTATGTTGTCATGGACAACAGTAGCATGACGTTTATTAAAGCTTATTTAATTTGTACATTTTATGGTTTTATCATCTATATCGATCTGAATGTTATTATTATGTAAATACATCATAAACCTGCCATCGTAAACATATCAATCAATAGACGAGTCTATTAGCACCAGAATGAACGAATAGTAATCTTAAATTGATGTTTCCATCGATTAGGATAGATCCAATGGAAAGTCACGGAAATCTTTTTTAAATTGGAGAAGGCCGTCATTCTATTTTTTTTTAAGTGGATACTTCTTTAGATGTGTTGGGCATTTTTGAGATGGGACTAAACCATTGATTTCGCGACACTGTAACGCAATTTACCGACACCGTGGAGTAAAAGACATCAACGCGTTGATTACTGCGGTGCCGATTTTTTTTCACGTTTTCACTTTTGTCGGCACTCCCGGAGTGCCCCTGTTTTTTTTTCTATAGCAGGCCAGCTCATATAACAAAAAATTTACAGAGGCGACTAAAACGAAGTTAGGAAGCTACACAGCAGCCCTAGAATATCTTATCTTCCTTCACCATTTGTACGAGTTTTATTAAAAGATTTAATTAAACACGAGATTTATTAAAAAGACTGAATAATGTTTCGAGAGTCGTACCCGTTGTTAATGCGCCAAGTTTTTTATCGCGAGCAATATTTGTATATATATTTGTTTTCATATAGATTTCTACTCACGTTCTCAAAATCGGCTGTAACGATTTCGATTAAAGTTGCAATATAGGAGTTTACGGGGGAGAAAAATCGATCTAGCCAGGTCTCAGATCTGGAAAAATTTATTTCTCCGTATTTTCACCTGAGCAGAGCTCGGTCGCCCAAAGATATTGAATAATGTCATTAGAATAATGATCATGGCAGCATGGAATAGGTAGGTACTATACATGGATTAGTATGCACTTTCCTATACTATTAAATGAGCATTCTCTATTTTCACCAGAGCAGAGCTCGGTCGCCCAGGTACTTGTAATGTTTATAAGTGTTAAAAGAAAAATATAATGGCCGTGCCTTTCAACGGACCATGGTTTTATTTTCATCATTTCTCCTCACTGTCAATTTTAAAATCCTTGGAATTGACGTTTTTTTTTTTTTTTGAATTGACTTTATTGTTATTCCGCGTGTTTAGAAAATAGGAAGAATAGTCCACACTGATATCCGTATGTTTCGATGTGAATTCAAAGAACCATGTTCCACGTCTTAACCACATTTCAATAAAAGCTCTGATAAAAATCGATTTACTTGACTGAATGATTACAATTCTCATGAATTATAAACTTACAAGTCATGATTATGAGTTTCTTTGTTTCCTTGTATGGTCTTACACAATTGAATCACGCAATTTGCTCTTTAGGCTACAAATTTCATTGTTGTATAGTAATGTACTGGGTTAAAGGTTGCAAAAGTAGTAGATTCGGCAATATTTTAGCCTAAAATTATTGGCTGGTACGATGCAGTATGAGTAGAAATGATTGTTGGTTTTGTGGAAATAAAGGCCGGAGCTGCATAGCTATTTACAATAACCATTCGACAGGTTGTCGAATCAGGCAGGAAACGCCCGGGTATCACCATTGTGTGGATCACCCGGAGGACACGGTGGAGCATACGGTGGAGGTCTGTCCGGCTTGAGCGGGGCACCGCTGTGTCCTCGTGGAGGCGATCGCCGGCGGTGATCTCTCGCGTCCGGCCCTGGTCCAGGCTATGGTACGGAGCGAGAGGGCATGGGAAGCCGTCACCTCCTTCTGCGAAGCACTAATGCTCGCGAAGGAGGAGGCAGAACGCGTGAGGGAGAGGCAAATTTCGCGCCCCAAAATTTTGTCAGTAAAAGTCTGTCCCGTTCCGCCCAGAGTGGGAAAAGATATTCGATAATTGCCCGCCAAAAAAAAAAGTTTTTCGAATAAAAATGACACATTTTAAATGACTAATTTGCCTTATCAGCAAATAGCTGTCGGAAGAATGGCGGTCGTCCATTTAAATCAAACTTTTCGGGTTTTGGATTTTGTGAACAGCGGACTCTTTTGATAATATTGATTGATTTTTGATTTGGCAAGGAAGCGTATCGAACGGCTATGAATAGCTATCATATGCTGCTCCGCAATGGAGGCACCTAACCATAGTCACTACGGTATAAAATACTTAATTATTTACTTTACAAACTTCTACTTAATTATTTTCTTTATTTGCTTTGCAACTCTTGATGCGAAATCCTATCGGGCACATGCCCGATGATTTCGCATCAAAACTTCTCAATACTCTCCGGAAAAGAGTTTCCAGAAACGATGACTCATAACTAACGTTTACTTATAAACAGAAGTCTAAGTACCAAATTAAATAAAAAAGAAAGAAAAAAGAAAGTTTATTTGGACACAGTTCGTGAATCACAAAATACAGATAACAAAATAAAAGGTGAAAATAATAACAACTCACGACAACTTCAACTTTCTAAATTAAAAATGACAAACTTCCATAAAATTGTTCATCCCCTATTTAACCGCTTTCGTCAACATAATTTTTCTAGTCTTTCCGGATTCCAGTCTAACCGGATACAGCTGAATACTAGTATTTTATATGAAGCGCCTACCTATCTGACCTCCACAGCACAGTAACTGGGTAATACGATGCCCATTAGTAAGACTGGTTGTCAGACTTTCAGGCTTCTGACGAGCTGCAACGACTGTCATAGATCCACGAATGCCAACGGCTTACTTGTGTAATAAATAGGTATTTATTATGTTCTAAAACCACTCAACATCAAATCTCCATCACAACAGGAACTTGCAACACCGAATCTGCTAACTCGATCTTTTGACCCTGCCACCTTTATGGTAACATGAATTCAAAACTAACAGCTCCACATAAAATTATACGGTCCAATATCTTTGGTATACGTTGCATGTCTGTACTAAGCTTTACATGCAGTGTTAATGTCTTTACTAGTTTGTCACGGTTACTCAAGCTTAATTATTTAGCTTTGAATACATGAGTAAATAATATGCAACAGAGACTGAACTTGAAAAATCGGTGGCGACGATCTATGTCCCATCGCGACGTGATTTTGCAGCGTAATATGGGAGAGGTCCGTAGCTTCATAATATTGTTCTGAAGCCAGCCACGGTGGTTTCAGCTGTTAAGAGTCCTATAGGTATTTTGACCTTTCCTAGGCGAGATTCATAAAAATTTGCGCCGTCAAAAACTTTACACTAACGCAGATTAGCGTGGCTATAATGGGCGTCAATATGAAGCTCGGTCTCTGTGGAACACCTACTCAGTGCACATGTGCCCTGAGTACATTGCCCGGATTCCTAATGTTAGAAGTTATGTTATAAATTCTATTGAGTTCATTACTTCATCGGCTAATTGGGTTAAAACTCTGATTTGTAGATCCTTATTATTTTGTTAATTGTTTTCATCTCTAGAGGGCGATTTATTAAAACAAACAAGTCAGAGTAACTAGTTTAATTATTCTTTTTTATCGTATAACCGATGATTCTTGTAAAGCTCAACCGATATTAGAGAAGTAGATATCCAGAGTACATGATGTCCTACCGTGAGAAATAAAATAACCACGATCGTAATCCTATTTTTTTTTATATTTATTACTCATTTGAATTGTCATTTGTATTTCTCATTTGGAGGAGCTCTTGGCTAAGTAATAACAGCCGCACGGGTCGATCCATCAGGTTAAGCTACGCTTGCCGGGGTTGATCCGTGGATGGGTGACCATTTCTACATATCGAGACTCCTCCGTGCCTCAGAAAGCACGTTAAGCCGTTGGTCCCGGGTATCATTCATCTTTGACAGTCGTTCCGGGTCGTCACAAGCCCGAAAGTCTGACAACCAGTCTTACCAAGGGGTATCGTATTACCTAGTTACTGGGTTGTGGAGGTCAGATAAGCAGTCGCTCCATATAAAATACTGTTATTCAGTTGCATCTGGTTAGACTGGAAGCCGACCCCAACATAGTTGGGAAAAGGCTAGGCAGATTGATTTTGACTCATTTGAATTCATCATAGATAGATCCACCACTAAACAACTTCCTGCCATAATTTCTTGACCCTCTTACACCACATTTGAACTCATTGGTAGCCACCAGCAACAGGTCACAGCTACTCGTAAATTCCGATCCCAATCTCAATAAATCAATAAACAAGCGTAAACCGATAAAGTAACATCACCATTAATTAATCTACGTTTACTTGATTAATCTAAGGAGTTATGTTTGCAAGACCTTTTGGTTTTTACTGGTGACTTTTACAGCCCGTTCCCATTTGACGAGTGTTAGATCCGTTTTTTCGGATGTCACTGCCGACCTTCATCTTCAACCTATGATTTTCCCACTGCTGGGACACAGGCCTCCTTTCTGTGAGAGGAGGGGGTGTGCCGTAATTCACTACGCCTGTCCAGTGCGGGTTGGACATGATTTTCAATGAAATTCAGTTAGCGAGGTAATCGGGCCCAACATCCGACAAAAAAAAGGATCCGACACTCGACAAGTGGGAACGAGCCGTTGAGACTTTTGACATTTTCTTTAGGAAGTGATCTTGTTCAGTGACCTTCATTCAATGCAAAGGTGTTGCGAGATCCGTGTGTATTCCGGACCTTTGCGGATTGTGGATAAAGGAGGCAGTTTTTGTGAAGATGAATGGCAGGTGCAGCTAGCAAAGATGACATGCTGATTGAAATTAATGTTTTTTTTTTGAGAACTTGTTTGTCGAGACTTATTCTGCAAATTCTGATGTTAGTCGGAACGATGATGTTGGTAACAAAAATTTGCTTTATTTGTAGCATTGTCGTATCTTGGCAAATTGTCGTAGTTATTAGAGAAGACCGTTTTCTCAATTTAGAAGCCTTTACAGATCAAAAATTGCTTTTAGTGCAATTTCAAAGGATTCCTAAAGCATTACCAAGCATTACTAAATATTACACTGATCAATTTTCGAACCCAAAAAGTGAGTACTATGTCGCATTTCTTTCAAGATAAGGTTGCGGAGGTCAGAAGCCAATCGCTATATGTCAAATTAGCTAGACAAGAAGCCGACAAAGTAGATACAGATCCGTGTTTGATTAAATGTTGACATGCACCTTGCACAGAAAGCTATAAATTATTATTATTCAAACGCCTATATGACTTTTAAGCGGCTATTAAACGGCTGCTCACAAGCATCCTCATGAGCAATGTTGACTGTTTCAAATCATAATTGATTTTAATCATTATGTTATTACTTACTCACTACAGAGGCTTGCCACGAGGTCATGTACGATAGATGTGATTATAAAATTATTGTCTACATCCGTATCCGGTAAGATTGAAAATCATCTTCAACGTAGTTGAGAAAAATATGTCTGATTACACTTTATGAGGTCGCGGGTATGATAGGTTATAATTACGGGAAAATTAAAAACACACGATTGGAAGGTGTCGTCAACTTCGTAATGGTTGTACCACCCTAGTTCAGTTTTATTTGCATGTCATTTGCAAGTTGTCACTCTTCGTGTGAGTAGAATCATACCATACTCTTTTCGAATACATATCGTCGCTCGACATCCAATACCGCGAATATGACATTTTTGACGAAAATCAGATTTTTGTTTTATTTCATTCTACACGTTCAAATACGTGATCCTGCATTTAAAAAAAAAATAGGCCGAGTGCTTGTCGGACCACGCGCAATGAAGGGTTCCGTTGTTGGGTTGAATTTATCCCAAAAACAAACTTAACTTTGTAGTTGAAAAATATGTTCTCCCATACGGAATGTATGGGAAAACATGTTTTTGCAACTGCAAAGTTAAGTTGGTCGATTATTACTCGTTAACTTGTAGACCCTACTTAGCTGTGATAATTTTTCTTTTCATTTCGTAACATAAACTACTGTTACACCCAAAACTAACTATTTAGCTGGCAGGGGAGGGACACTTGACTCTAACAAAAATTAGCACTTCAAAGCTTAATATTTCGCAAACGGATCCCTCAATCCAAAAATGGTTTTCACAAACTGTTTTTGAAGGACCTTTCCAATGATATCCCTCACAACCTTTTTAACCCAAAAAAAAAAACATCACCACTTTACGTGTAGGAGAGGTACCCTAAAAAAATGTTTTTCATAATTTTGTTTTACCACTTTGTCGGCGTAATTAATATGTATACTCATGCCAAATTATAGCTTTCTAGTACTAAGGGTCTCGGACCGCGGACAGACAGACAGACAGACATGACGAAACTAAAAGGGTTCCTTGTTTACTACGGAACCCCAAAAATGACTGCACTAAACTGAACTTCGATGTTAAAATACCGATATACTGTATATTGGCCGAAAGTTATCCAGTCATATTGTTTTAATTTTGTATAAAATATATTATTTTAAAATAATAGCATGTACGTAGTACATTTTGTAAAGTGTTTTCTGTAAAATTTGATAAATGTTGCATTCGCGGTATTGGATGCCGAGCGACGATACGCTAAGAATATATTCTACTAAGTAGCATCTGCTCGAATTGGCATGCTTTTGTGCTACTGCATAGCATGATGTGTATTCAAGGATTATGAGTTTTTATGTAAATATGAAAATTAACATACCGTAACCGACAATAGTTAGCAGACCGGAGTTTAAAATCGGGCCAGCATCCCAAATTATGTAAACAATTTCAACCCTATTTCAGTAGACTGCCGGATACATTTATCCTTCACAAAATGAGTGCAAATAACATGTTGCTCTAAGGTCTAAGCAACTTATAATCTCACCTCTTACAACACAACTCATACAATTAGGCTTTATTCAGACTGCGCAAGACGAGATAATCTTTCTAGTACATGCCCATAACAAATGTAGTCTGCTTGCCATATAAGTGATTATCTGAAGAAGTGTTTTTCTGCGATAAACTTGCCTCAAATATGGTAATATCGTATGCATAGTACGAGTAGAATGATGGCTGTTTGACATTTACTGTAGCGATCTAGAGTGAAGGTGACATGCACGCACAAAGAACTTTGTGCGGTTTAGGGCGCGTCTGCATAGGGCGGGTTGAACACTGTCTTCTTTTAATGTATTTTTTTGAATAAATACTACATTTTACCCGCTTGGAGGTCGGGAATTATGGCACGGGAACGTACTACTTAGATCAAAAGTATCCTGAAAGTCTTTCATCCAAATCCATCCAGCCGTTATTAAGGTGTGAAAAGCCAACGGACAGACAGATAATAAGTAAATTCAAATAATCTTTTTTAAATATAATTTTGAAACATGGTTTTCATGATTTTAAATATCTAACTTAAAGAGTGAGACTTACTTAAAATACGTAATTCTGTATTTCTTAACAAAAGCAATTTGAATTAACATAATTATTATTAACTTGAGAAATGCTGAGTTTTCCATATAAACTTTCATTCCCTACCTATATTACCCCCTTTAGGAATATTTTTCAACAAAAAGCAGCTTACTTCCTCACAAAATTTTATCGAAATCCGTTCAGTGTTTTAGGCGTGAGAAGGTAACAGACAGACAGATAGATAGAGTTACTTCAAAATATACCTAACAGTTTTGTATAACAGCGGAGCCAAAAATATCTTATTATAGTATTACCTTTATTGTTCGATATAATAAGGTGAAGCCCTGCTTTTTGGGCTAAATAATAATATTATTATTGTGTGTTAATTACGCAAAATTATTAATTCGTTGTTTTCCTTATTTTAAACAAACAGGAAAGTACTTATGTTATTTACCAAACGGAGAAAAATACAATTACATTTAAATTAACAATCATTTATTGCGTTCAAAATAGGTTGAACAAGGAAACTGTGTTGAAAAAACAGACTACTATAATAAAACAGCTTTGAACTGCATAATATTGTTTGGTCTTAGTACCTATTTACTCAAACTCTTAGACTTATCATCCTCCAGTTCTAATGGAATCATCAAATTGAAGAAGAAGAAGCTCTTTATGCAATTAGATCACAATAAGAAAGTAAGTGTGCGTTTACAAAATTTATAAAAAAAAACATTTATTTTTATTTTTTTATAATCTATTTATAGTGCAAAACATGAAAAAATTGGCAAATACTTATCCAATTAAATCAAGTTAGGATATTATTTATTTATTTTAATACTTCAAGCAGACAAATGTACAGAGGCGGACTTAATGCCATAGGCATTTTCTACCAGTCAGCCTTTTTTTATTATATATTTTCTATTTTAATAATAATCTGTTAGTTATTTGGAATGAGAAGTTTATCCAGTGTATAGGTATTCTTATCCTCTTTAATAAATGTGTACGTAGTAAACAAATTAAACCATAAATCCTAGTTTACACGCATTTAAATTATAAACATTAATTATCTTATGTCACAGATACTGCAGAACATAAGTAACAGGTCACCGGTCCGTAACCTATAGGTATACATCGTACCGACCCGTTTTCTGCACCTCCATGGAACGTTAAGTAACTGATAAGTCTAAAACGTTTTATGAATGTTAAATAATATATATTAATTTATTTAACAATATCTTTTAATATGTCTATTTTTCAGTTAATAGTAAAAAGCTTACATACATTTATTACACAACTAACTATTTACACTGAATACTAAATTTTAAATTAAATAACTATAACTTACTATACAAATAAATATAAAATCAAAAAGACACATTACGGCGACGAAGTACTCGTCCGCATCTGTCATCTGGAAACGTGCCCAGAAGATTCACAGAATTAAATTAAAATTATTTTAATTTGTTAGAAAATTTAGGTATTTTGTTGTAATCGCAGTAAGATATATAAAATGGCCTATAAGAGTAAAAATACCAAAATTATTTTCTTTAACACACGTTTTAGAAAGTGTTTGCCGCTGATAAAAATAGTCTCTTCTCGAATCCCTTTAGTTGAATTTTGTAAGTTAAAGAAACAAGTATCTTGTGTCTTAACCCAGGTCATGATCGCCCAGAGGACACGGTGGAGCATACGGTGGAGGTCTGCCCAGCTTGGGCGGAGCATCGCCGTGTCCCCGTGGAGGCGATCGGTGGCGAAGATCTCTCGCGTCCGGCCCTGGTCTTGGCCATGGTACGGAGCGAGAGGGCATGGGAGGCTGTCATCTCCTTCTGCGAAGCAGTAATGTTTCCAAAGGAGGAGGCGGAACGCGTGAGGGAGAGACAAAGTTCGTGCCCTCACGGCCATAATCGCCGCAGGAGACGGGAGTCGTAAGCCGATTCCCAGCCACCGTAGATAACCCCTCACCGGGTTTGCGGACAGTGAGCAATGGGTAGCTCGCCGTCCGATAAGGACCAGGCCCGGGTTGTCGGTACGTTGTGTTCCACGGTCCACCCATGTGCCAAATTTCATGCAAATCCATTCAGCCGTTTTTAGCGTGATAGCGTAACAAACATACAAACTTACAAAAAATCTGATCTTTTCTCTTCATAATAATGTCTGATAGTAAATAAATGAAAAAATAAACATCGTTTCTAAAAAAGTGTGGTATCGATCAAAATGATACATATTTTTTTCGGTCAAGCTCTCATTCGCCAAGTGTTCAACGTGCGGTGAGAAACTTCGTTCCAAAAACTTTAAAAATCTTCCATACATACGGGAACATAATAAACTGACCGTGTTTTATTACTCTATCAACTGATATATCTGCTAAAAATATTGTTTGAATTAATAGTTCTACCAAATCGATATTCTTTTCAATCAATTCAGTTTTATGATAGAATTTACTATCTTGAATAAAGCTCTTTCTTTGTGTTGAAATAAAATCTTTAACTATTTTGAGATTTATGATTGTAACTCCTTAAGTGCTCAGTTGAGTAACAAATATAATTACCATGTGATTTTTTAAAGATTACGTTATTGGGACTTTGCAAATATTTCGGTTTAACTTAGCAACTTAACGATAAAAAATATTGATCGTAATCTTCACTTATTATATAAAAGGGATGTAGATGATTCAACGCAACTATGGAATGAGAAAAGCAGTTGGAAATTAAACAAATAAATAACTCGACATCAATGTCCACTACTAATAGGGATCTTACTAAAAATCACCACAATTACTAGCAGGAAGAAAAAAAAATGGCACTCCGGGAGTGCTGACAGAAGTGAAAACTTGAATAAAAATCGGCACCGCGGTAATCAACACGTTGATGTCTTTTATACCACGGTGTCGGAAACAGGTCGCGTAATCAATGGTTTAGTCCCATCTCAAAAATGCCCAACGCGCCTAAAGAAGTTTTCACTTCAAAAATACGTTTAATTGTCCCAGAAACACGAGCATGAAAAAAATGTAATTTAACTCGATTAATAAAGAAGAATAAAAACACAAAATAGATCAATAATCACGACCACAGAACAGACATTTTCGGCAGCTGCACGTCGTGACTGCGACAAAGAAGGCTTCCACTCAGCATTTCCGCATCTAGTAGATTCCGTCTAATTCCACTAGTTAATCGGTTCACCATGTGGGTGACCTGTCCAATAATTAAACATTGACCAATATTTAAGTAAAGCTCAGTCTTAGACGATTTAATAGCCTCTCCAATTTAGTAATTTATACAGAACGGAGTCTCATCAACTGGATGGGCTAATTAAAAAGTCTATTTAACAGACTAGATGTAACGAAGGCACATACCTTCTTGAACCGATTGCTAAAATACTAAAAGACGAAGTGATAGTCAAAGGTCGTCCACTTACAATTAATAGTTCATATTTACAGCGTTAATCGTAATAATATTAACGGTACTATTTCATCATGATAACAGTCCTATTCGATTGTATTTTTTAACCGACTTCCAAAAGAAGGAGGATCTCAATAATTCGTCTGTAAGTTTTTTTTTTTTTTTTCTATGTTTGTTACGCGATTACTCCGCCAATTATGAATAGATTTTGATGATTCTTTTTTTGTTTCGTAGATCATACTTCAGAGGTGGTCCCATATAAATTTTATTAACTTTGCTTGGGTAGTTTTTGAGTTAGCTTCAATTATACGTATTTTGTCCCACTTAGTATGTAGATGATTATGATAACTTCTTGTCACTGTTATTTACATAGCAGGTAGTGGTATTCGAATTTGTGTGGGGTAGGTACCACAACTAAAAAGTGAAAAATAAAAACTTTTTACAAAAAAAAAACAACCAACTTCAAAAAAAAAACACTACAAAGTGAAATATAACTTTAATTTCGGACGTCGGTGTCTTTGGTTTTGAATTTTCGTTCTTTGTCACCGACTTCCGAAATTAAAGTTATTTTTCACTTTGTAGTGTTTTTTTTTGAAGTTGGAAAAAGTTTTGTAGATGCTATTCATTCAGACTTCTTATTATCTTTTTCTGGGTTTCTTAATGGTATATAGCCGCTTTTATGAATGTTGACTCCTTCGTTAAATAATTCGATTCCCGGGACGACCCTCCACTAGGGCATCGCCTACCGGGGTTGCGAAGAAGTCCGAAAGGGATATCGTGGCCCCCGGCAACATGGCCACTGAAGGAACACGGGTAGGTTTTAGTCAGTAAGAGTCTGACACGGCTTCCCGCTCCACCCAGAGCGGGAAAAGTTATTTGATAATTTCCCACCCAAAAAAAAAGCGTTGGGCAAAGTGTTATTCGGTTTTTCCATTAGGAATATTTTAGTAACAACCCGGTGTTTGGAAGTTGGCGGTGCGATACCCCCATGCTTCGGAAAGCACGTTAAGCTGTTGGTCCTGCGTCTGATCTCTCTCCGGTCGTGTCGGATTGCCGTCCCATCGGACTATGAGAGTGATTGTAGAGAGAGTGCACCTGTGTCTGCGCACACGCTTGTGCACTATAACATCTCCCGAGCCGAAGGCTAGTCTCCGTTGATATTGGCCGCCATGGCCGAAATACGGTCTGGAGGAGAACTATATGTAAATAATAAAGCGTTATCTATTCGTTGGTCTAGTAGTTACAATCATGACTGCTGAGTGTAGGGTTTTGGATTCGATCCCCGGGTCAGAGAAAGACAAAATGTTATTGGGTTTTAGTTTTCTATAGTTTTGTATAATTTAGAAGCATTTTTAGATTTTTTGTAAATGTGAGTACCATGGAGCCGTTTATTATGTATTATGATGTATGTTGACTTGAAAGAGCATGGCAGTTGAGAGAATGTCAAGCTCACTTAAATTTCTCGCTGATGGTGGTGAGTGTGTTGGATCATTCGGTTCCCTAAAAAATGGTTGAGCTGGATGGTGCTGATCCACGCGTCATGTTCGTGAACGGGCGCCGTCGGTTGAGACTGGTCATCTCTTATCAGCCAGGGCTTATTTTTAATCATATATTTTCAACTGCTTTAATTATTTTTTGTACATTGTTCTCACATATAGAAGCAACAAGAATAAAGTACCCAGAATTTTGTAATATCTATATTCAAAAGAGTGGCCTTGGAGTTTCTTGCCCGTTCTTCTCCATAGAGTTCTACGTTTTGGAATGGGCAACTAGCTTCAACTTTCTGACTAACTGACCGATTCTTTGACAGTTCAAAAATGCCTGTAAATGGTTTAATTGAAATAAATGCTTTGAGTTTGAGTTTGAGTTTACAATAAGAAGTTCGAAATGCTGTTGCTTAGAGAATTTGTGTGCGGTTAATTGGCAATAGGCTCAGTTCCCATAACTTACGACTAAAGTACACAATAATAGGCGAAATGTGTGTGTACTGCGCAGTCGCCACTACCCATCCTTTCAGAAAATGCGGGCGTGATATTTGTATTATGAAAATATACTAATTTAGTAACTACATAGATTGTACCCATCAGTCCATCACGTATATGCTCATAATTTAATTAAGGGGCCTCACCATGTCGTCATAGTATTACAGTACTGTTGAAATATAAATTAAATAATTGCCACGTGTGCAGCCATTAAGTGAGAAGCTAGAACTATCCTAATTACTTAATTACAGAGATTAAAAACGTGTTGATTGTCAGTTTGTTCAATCCCATCCATTCGACAGTTTGACTGCTTTTCTGGTCTCTCTGGAGAAAGATTAATTCATTCTACTAAATTATTTATTAGATAACCTACAAAAAAATATTGGGCTATAAGATTAGCTCCAGATTTTACAAAAATGTTCTCTGTTGACACCATTTCTTAGATATTTATGAGATAGATGTTTTATGTTTAGTTTACACCTATAAATTTCAATCCTCAAGCCGGTTGCAGACCAGGAGCTAAGCTAAGTTAGTTTAGCTTAGCTCGCATAGCTGACGCAGTTGTCCATATTTGTGTGCAGACTGCAAACTATGACTCAAGTATGAAAAACTGCGTCAGCTATGCGAGCTAAGCTAAACTAACTTATCTTAGCTCCTGGTCTGCAACCCGCATTAAGAAATCCCCGTGGCTATCTCAACCAGGAAATAATAAAACCTATCTAGCTTACATGAAGTTGGGTGATATGAGGTCGCATTAGCAACATTAGTTGGCACAATAATATACCTAATATTTGTATGCCTGTCTCCCCAACCCAGGCAACCAACTGCGCCAAAACCATGACTTAATCTCGAGCAAAGCCGCAGGCAACCTCTAGTTCAATCAACTAAGTTCAATAGGTTAGTTCACCATTTCACTATCATTAGACATTTTAAGTGGTCATAAATTTTGTAATCTTTGCCAACGATGCAGGCTTCAATACCAGTAATAATATTTCGGACGGCATTTTGTACATTCTCCTCAGCTAATTAATCCATTGAGTTTACAGCTTTTAACTACTGTGAAGTACTATTGTATTAGTATTTCTATTGTTGGAATGTATGTTTTATTACGAGTCTTCTCATTGCTTTTGTAGAATTGCCGACCGAATGAGAGTGCAAGGTAAAAGTTAACAGTGGGAATGCTTTTTTTAGGTAGGGCATCTCGTAGTTGACCTCTGAGATCATGACTACTTAACCAGGCTTTCCTGTGGGTGCCTTGCTCGCTAAGGGCACCCCCTGTGGGGTACGAACCTCGGCTTAGGGCGTCAACCGGAGGGAGGACATCAAGGATGGGACGGGCTGGATCAAAGTTTTGATCATGATTATTAGTCAGGGAATTTAAAGCTACGTGCTCAGCTGCAACAACTGCTGGCACCTCGTTATCGAGCAAGGAGTGGCTTTTATTGTTTTGACAGTCGTCAATGTCTCACTGCTCATCCTGGTTACAGGAACACGACACGCCGATAGTCTTTCACAATTCAACTTTTGTGACCATCTCATTTATCATCGTAATTCTGACCAATTTATCTTGATCACATTCACTAGTAGTTTCCAAAGAGTATAAATCATACGTAAGTATTGGATTTAAACATTAAATAGAATAAAATTATGGACAACGGAGTGGGACAAATCGCATATTAAGACGCCTCCTAGATTACGTAATTAAAATTCAATGGAACTAATTTAATTATAGCTCAACAAAGTCAACTCATCGGCATTTTCGTTGCTGACATAATACTATCGATAAATGGTTAGTAATATATCTAATAATGTATTTGCACTATCCATTATCCAGCCCAGGCCTTCAACCCGTAGTGGCGTAGTGGGTCATGGGGGAGACAAAATGTTTTACTCGTGATAATCTCATGGCATTTATTTATAGCACATTGAAGGCGACAGTGCGTTCCACGAGAGATCCCGAAGTACATGCGGTGGGGCCGCATGTTTTGTAAGAGAAATTTTCGGCAATTCCTACGACAATTTTCCGCGATTTAGCCATTTAATACTATAAAAATATTTTATACAGTTTTTATCTATTTAAAAAAAAATAACAATTTTCTTTTCATTTAAAAAAAACAATTTTCTTTTCTCATTTAATTATATTTAGTCCAAGCCTTCTCATGTTGATCCATGTTACTGGAGAAACCTTGACCCCTGTCATACAGAATATTCTAGTTCGAGACCTCATTGAAGTAATGTGTACTGAAGTTTTGGAAATAAATTACTATTACTACTGGGTGTCAAGGACATCGACACGAATACTGTTACCATGGATTCAATACATGATTCTGAACCCCTTGCGTTGAAATTTTACTTTGGTTATATTAAAAAAAATCAGCTGTTCCATACATTTTGACCGCAGGTATTGCACTTTTCTATAAAACAGTAGATTAAAAAAAAAATAACCGACAAAAATTTCAGAATGAAACCATGATAAAAGTTTTCGTGTCGATGTCCCTGACACCCCGTATAATACGAACAATTCAAGTTGGTAGTCAATTTGGCTTACAATTAATTTCTCTGACTTTACCTACTGAGTAGAAACACCGAGGAAGGACCATCCTCTGTCAAAAAAAAAATCATAAAGTTAAATATCCGGGACAGTACAGTAACTGACGCGACACCCCAACTCGGCTTAGGCAACGAAATTCCATGTAATAACATTTTCAATTACAAGCATTTAATGTGTTACGAGCTTTGAAATAGTATAGTAAAACGAGCTGGTCTCTGCAACTTCGTATCCAAGCGCGTTATCTTGTGGGCCAACGGAAGCTTTGATGTAATGACCATTTGATGTAATGATCATTAGAACATTTGTAGTCACCGTGTTTACATTTATTTTAATACAATAAAATGTCTTCGACGACGTGTTAATGACATCAACCTACTAAGTCTCTAAAATTATTCACGTTTCAGATGTGTCGGAACAAGGAGAAGCTCGTGGCCAAGTAATAACAGCCGCACGGGTCGATCCAACAGGTTAAGCTACGCTTGCCGAGGTTGGTCCGTGGATGGGTGACCATCTTTACATACCGCGCGCAGGTGACGCGAGGGTGAGGGTGGGAGCGAGACAAAACACTTGTATATCCTCGTGTAGTAATAATATGTTATAGTTTGGTATCTGCATTATTAATGCACGTATGGTGATGCCTGCGGATTAATTTTTATGTTTTTAATCATATTTACCTATTATTATAATTCGTTGTATAGTTGTCTTATATTCTAAGCACTGTTATTTTGTTACATATTTAATAGAAAAATCACTGAACCTGACTTGATTTCCGTACATCTTTTTTGTTTTTCTGGTGACCACTGAAAATCAGCGCTGTGGGTCCCCCATAGCACAGCATCATGCTGAGTGGAAGCCTTCTTGTCACAGTCATGTCGTGCAGCTGCCACCTAATTAATTTCTGTTCTATGCTCGTGATTTGTTGTGTACTTTGTGTTGTTCTCTGATTACTCTTGTCTTTTATGTATGCACGTGTTTCTGTGACAAATAAATCTATTTTTCTTTCTTTCTTTTCTTTCTTTCTTACATACCAAGACCCCTCCGTGCCTCAGAAAGCACGTTAAGCCGTTGGTCCTGGCTGTCATTTGTAGATCTTTGACAGTTGTTACGGATCGTCAGAAGCCCGAAAGTCTGACAACCAGTTTTATCAAGGGGTATCGTGTTTCCCAGTACTTATCTGGGTTGTGGTAAAATACTAGTATTCAGCTGCATGCAGTTAGACTGGAAACCGACCCCAACATAGTTGGTAACAAGGCCAGGCAGATAATGGATGCGTCGGAACGAGGTGATACGGCAATTATCCAAAGTTGTCGACATAGCTTACAGAATAAGCAAGCTGAAGTGATAATGGGCCGGCTTTATTACTGTAGAACCGATGGCCGTTGGGGTAGACGTGTTCTTGAGTGGAGACCACGAATCGGCACGAATCCTCAGGCTAGGTGGAGCGACGATCTTCTCAGGGTGGCTGGTAGGATGAGAGTCACCAATTAGAGAGGCCTATGTCTACCAGTAAACTGCTGTGGGATGCTGATGACAGATGCGTCGGATTTGTATGCTGTGTCCATATTTTGTTCCTAATCATTACAATCGCTCCAGATAGCATGAATTATTAAAATGTTCCATGTTTTCTTTGTTGCTCGATCCACCTACCCTAAACCGCGAGGTGATGCTCAACGTTCGTGTGGAGACCAACCCTGGATTGGACTTGCTGATGGATGGAATACGATAATGTTATAATGTTTGCGTTTATGTTAGAAGACACAGAGAATGGATTTACTTAATTTAGTATTTGCTGTACTAAATATAGAACGTGTTCCTTTTGAAGTCTCATAACTCTACGGTAATATGCTATAAGTAAAAATAATACGAAGAGACCTGGAACAGGTGTTCCAAACATGCATTGTTTTGAAGATAACATAACGCCAGACTCTCGATGTGTGTATCTAAATTTCATCAAGTACGAGTAAATCAGTTTCATTCAAATTTATTATTCATAATTTAAAGCTAAGAAAATGCGACGTTGTAATTTTTTTTTATGGTTAAAATAGTCTGAATTAAATGTTTTTTTTTATATTTCACGTAAGGGTGGTTTTCAGAAATAATCTTGACTTTGTCGAATTAATTTGTATGAAAAAAATAATTAAAAAGGGATAATATTTAATTGAAAAATAATTCATATGCCAGTTTATTTTTTGACATGGTTTCGTTGGAATATCAAAAGGAACACCCTGAATAATAAATTAATCAACGCGTGGACCATAAGTGGCTCTACATCCAAAGTTGAAATTGTATTATTTGAATCGAATGTCTTCAAAGGATCATAAGAGAACGTCAACAGCTAAATTTATGCAAACAAAAAGCCTAGAAAACTAGAGCTTTCCTAACTCATGATTGATGTCAGCAAAAAGTCTGGTCCAGCCAACATTTGGCCAATCATTGGCCCAATCAATTGTACTACATTATCTACAATAGCTACTGAGAAGCCATTACTGAGAAGATGAGTATTAAAAGAATGTTTCAAAATCTTTCGTGTTCTCACGACAGTTGGAAATACACGGTAGGGTTTTGCGTCGAGCAAAACGTAGGTTTTATGTTTTAAATTATTTATTTTTTTAAGTGAAAACTTCTTTAGGCGCGTTGGGCATTTTTGAGATGGGAAAAACAATTGAACTCGCGACCCGTTACCGACACCTTATTTTTGTAAACGCGATTGTGTTCTTTATTTATATTACGTTACGGATCAATGTTCTATGCAAGTTTTTTTACTTTAAAGGTTTTGGAAGTTTTTTTTTAAACGTGATTGTGCTCTTTATTTAAATAAGCCTACGTACCAATGTTCTATATGTCGGATCCGGTCATTAGTACGGGCACGAAACGAATCGCAAGCGCGCCACTGGCGACATCAAGAGTGAGCTACCTACACCAAAAAAGACGGGCTTCTTTCTACAGAGTCGTGATGTTTTAAGGCCACGGCGAGGAGGGCATTCAGCCTCAGGTCGCATCGGAGAGAAGACGTCACGGAACTGTTCTCGATTCGTGGTGCTCAGTTATTGTGTTAGTTGTAATTTGTGATAATTTTGTTAATTGGTGATTTTAATAAACGCCGTCGCACCCAGTGTGTGTATAATTTAGCTAGTGTGATTCATTTGATAGTAAATTATAATGTGATCTGAACTACAAACTGTTTTTCTATTGCGCATTAACCAACACTACCCACACTACGCCCACAGTAGTTAAAATATCGCTGATAATATTTAACGAAAGTCACATACCCGTCTCCGACATATTATTATACAAGTATTTTTCTTCCATCAAGGCGATCTTGTTCAAGTTTTCACTTCTGTCGGGACTCCCGGAGTGCCACTGCATTTTTTTTAGATTTGGTGTTCAATGCTTTATGGATGATGGAGGTTTTGTCCAGCAGTTGGAGGAGCTTTAAAAAAACAAAAATCATTTATTTGAATTAAGTTGAGATTAACTTTTTTAACGTCAATATTACATAAGACAGTCCCCGAAAACGCACCTTTCACCACCTCCTAGTTTTTTAGCTGGGAAGAAGAAGCGGCGCAACAAACTCCACAGTAACACATTCTTCTGTTAAGTTAGAAGAACTTGTGTTCTATACAGGGAAGCAGGGGGGACATGGACGCGAAAACTGTTACCATGGATTCAGTACATAATTCTGGACTCCCTTTTTTCTTTTTCTTTTTGGGTTGTAAATTATCAAATAACTTTTCCCGGTCTGGGCGGAGCGGGAGGGCGTGTCAGACTCTTGACTGACTAAAACCCACCCGTGTTTCTTCGGTTGCCCTGTTGCCGAGGGCCACGATCGTCGGTGTTCTTCGCACCCCCGGCAGGCATTGGCCCTAGTGGACCCCGTCAATTCTGCTGACATCTCTTTGAGGCGCGCGTGGAACAAAACGCGCCGTCGACCCAGGCCTGGTCCTTATCGGACGGTGAGCTACCCATTGCTCACCGTCCGCAAGCCCGCGCCTACGGTGGCCGGAAATCGGCCTGCAATTCCCAACGCCCAGGGCGTCTCCTCCTGCGGCGGATTCTGATTTTTTTTTTAATAACCGATGAAAAATCTGTTGTTTCATAGAAAAGTACAATACTTACGCGGTCAAAATGTATGGAACAGTAGATTTTTTTTTAAATAACCGAGCGCCGCATTGGCGTTCAGAATTATTATACTGAATCCATGGTAACAGTTTTCGCGTCGATGTTCGCCACCCTGTATGAAAACACTTTTAAATTTCCGTCCACGATAACGTTATATGTGAACGTATTTCCATACATTTTATCGACGTAGATGTCCACGATAACATTATTATCGTCACTGTGGTAAAAATAAAAGCACGCAATCCCTAACATGATCTGTAAACATTCCAACAGTAATGAAATTTTATCTTATTTAACTTTAACTGTTTCTCTTAATTTACAATAAACATCCAATTAAGTTCTGACACCTTACTACATAATAAACTTTCCTGACATTTGCTGAGGAATAATTAACACGTGTTTACTATCTTATATTCTTCGTAAAACATCATCGTAAAGGCCTCGTACCCATGATTGATTTTTGTTACTCGGCGATTTTTTTAATTTTCAACGTAGTGTCGTATTACCCAGTTACTGGGTTGTGGAGGTCAGATAGGCAGTCGTTCCATGTAAAATACTGGTATTCAGCTGCATTCGGGTAGACTGGAAACCGACCCCAATATAATTGGGAAAAGGCTAGGCAAATTTGGATTTTCAACGCACTGTTTGGCGCCGAGAGTTCAAAATCCAACAGTGTATAAGACGCGTTGGGATGCACTCTGCTAGAGTCTCAAGCTCAATACCGAGAGTTGACAATCCGATTAAAAATCGTCGCGTTAAAAAATCGCCCGGGCGTATCTGGGCGTTAATAGCAATCATTAAGATACCGGCACACTGAATAGGGCAGTAGCCACCTGCCACACCTTTAAGGGAAGAAAAACCTTAATGACGAATAGAAATACTTTATTATTAACTAATAATTATTATCTATACGATACATAATACAATGTGTATATAATGTGTATTTTGTTATAATGTGTGTTTATTTTGTGCAGAATAAACAATTTTTCTTTTTTTTATTCTTTTTTACAATGAAGCTAAGCAAACTCTTAGTTTGTATGTTTTTTTGTTACAACGCGCTAATCTCTGGAACTATCAGTTGGATTTGAACAATTGTTTTTGCATTTGATAGCCCAATTCTAACTTCACGCTACTGCCCTGAGGAGTCGAGTATAAAGAAAAAATACAGAACAAACGCTTAGCGAAAACGAAGTGCGGTGGGTCGGGAGCCGAAGGAATTTTACAAAAATGTGGTTGTTATTTTAGTATTATTGTGTATCTTACAATTTCCACGCGAACGAAGTTGCGGGCAGAAACTGGTTAATTAATAAAAAAGGGCTATGATCATTAGCGGATATCCTGGGATGAATAATGAGCTCATCTGAGATCATAGCATAACAAATGATCTCATTCGAGGTCACCAGATCTTAATCTAGAAAATTTCAAATTGTTGTTCCTAGAATAAATAATAATGTGATTGTTGAGTGCTCTGAAAGCATATAGTTGATTGAAATGATGTAATATTAAATGTAAAGAAACGATGATTTGCAAATCGAAGCATGTCGGCTGTCATTGGGTTTAGCATCTCACTTTGTGCGAGCATGTATTTTAATTTTGACAGAAGACGATCGTTTTTTGAACGATACTCTTTTATTTCTGGATTGATAGATGAAAAAAAAAATTAACACTAACATTTTGCTAAACTTGCATGATAATTTTTTTTTTGTCAGAATCGAAATAAAAGGCAATTTTATCGTTATATATAAAAGAAAGAAAGAAATAAAAAGTATTTATAGAGACTCGCACAGGAAATCACAAATTAAATACACTCATAAACCATCAATAAAAAAACAATGTAAAATTTAAATAAAAGCAGAAAGTCCTCTACGAGGCCAAAAGGCTCCTATCTCAGCATAATTCTGCGACATTTATTGTTAAATGTCGCAGCGCTGGTATTCTTTTAGAGTCCGGGGGGAGATATAATCTCAGATAAAAACAGAATCGGAAATCTCATTTTGTAAGGACGAGAAGAAACTGAACAAAATCATTTCAATAATTTCTTCTTTGGCGTCTCAAGGTCTTCATTCTCAGTTCATCATCTTAGCCAAAAGTCGTCCACGCTTGACATAGCCCTCCCTCAATCATCAGCAGAACGACCGTTCCTGCGCTTTCCGTAAATGCGTTTCTCTGATCTTAGGTTCAAACTGAAACTCAAAGCATTTATTTCAACTAAACCAATTACAGACACTTTTGATTTGTTAAGGGTCAGTCACTCACAAAGATGAAACGCATTCCAAAGCGTATGGAGAAGAACAGGCAAGAAACACTCCACATTTCTGCTGCACACAAAAGTAACCCGTATGTTACTAAAAACAAGCATAATTATTGTCGTCACAATAACTAAATAGATAATACAAGTTCGCGTCTGCGCAGTTTCCTAACGTAACTATAATGGGCGCTTATTTATAGGGTTCCGTGCAACCGCCATCAAAACGCTCTAAATTTATCATATGTAAACTAATTTCAAGTTGTGAGCTGTCACTTTCAAAACCATTGTTATGTTATGGGTGGACCATAAATGAAATAACTTTGAATGTTTATCTCTCAGTATAGTCAATGTTTCAAAGTTTATGTTAAGCATCACTGAATGTCAGTTTAAAGAATGCATCGTAAGAAATGGTCTGTAATTTTTGAGTGATTTATTAGATAGTTGTTAAAATTATGGTTGGAAGATTTATTTATTATGAAAACATTACAGAAAAAATCATTAACAAGGTCACAAACGTCATAATAAAAGACATTGAATTTAAACTATTACAAGGCTACTGACTACTTTGTTTCGGAAGGTTCCTGTTCAGGATAAGGCGGGAGGAAACGCCCGGGTGTCACCATTGTGTGGATCGCCCGGAGGACACGGTGGAGCATACGGTGGAGGGCAGCCCGGCTTGGGCGGAGCATCGCCGTGTCCTGGTGGAGTAGATCGGCGGCGATGATCTCTCGCGTCCGGCCCTGATTCGGGCCATGATATGGAGCGAGAGGAAATGGGAGGCCGTCACCTCCTTCTGTGAAGCAGTAATGCTCGCAAAAGAGGAGGCGGAACGCGTGAGGGAGAGGCTAAATTCGCGCCCTCACGCCCCTAACCACCGCAGGAGGAGACGCCCTGGGCGTCGGGAATCAATTTTTTAACGGTGAGCAATGGGTAGCTCGCTGTCCGATAAGGACCAAGCCCGGGTCGACGGCGCGTTGTGTTCCACGCGCGCCTCAAAGAGATGTCAGCAGAATTAATGGGGTCCGCTAGGGCCGATGCCTGCCGGGGTTGCGAAGAAAACCGACAGGTAGATCGTGGCCCCCGGCAACGGGGCAGCCGAAGGAACACGGGTGGGTTTTAGTCAGTAAGAGTCTTACACGCACTCCGAGCCAAGTTATTTGATAATTTTCCACCCAAAAAAAAAAGGCTACTGACTACTTTGTTTGTGTATTTTATGTAGGTATTACAATTTTTCTTTCTTTTCTTTTTTTCCTTTTTCTTAGCCAGTATGTAGCCAGTACGATTATTTGATTTAAGCAACAGTGGTAATCAATGCTTGTTTCTGTATGAGAACTGGCATTTTCCTTAAAGTGGAGTAATTATAGGCTAGTATAACCAACTCATCATTCTAGTTCGTAAAATACTTACCTACATACAAATTATGCCAATCCCTCAAACAACTTTGAAATGCGAGGAGTTCCAAGAAGCATTCATGTTTCTTTATGGAGAAATAATTAAAGAGCCTATTTAGCTTTTAGTCAAATATTGATTTGAATCGACAATAGGGCATTGGCTACGGTAGACTGGCTATCGAAAGGTCACAAGTACAAATGGAAGTAAATTACATAACAAAACATTCCGACATCTTAGTAGTAACTTATGTTGTGATCCCAATCTTAAGTTTAAATGTAAGTTTAACTAGTATAAACAATTGTAAGTTATTTGGGAAATAGGAGATTTATTGTACCCTCTTATTTACAAGATAATGACAACAAGATTTATACCTAAATGGTGCTAATAGCCACTGCAAAATTTAACAACAACTGTACCTACGGTTATTATGATAATAATAATAAAAATGTAAATTATAATTATGTGTATAGATGAAATAAAGGAAATAATAATATAATAATACCATTTATTTCAGGTGACACAGGGCCGTAGAAAAATACCATAACCTAAACATACATATTTTAATATAAACAAAAACTTGTGTTAATAAAAATAAGGCTAATAATCAATAATTACTTTTCTCGTATTTTGTTGAGCGCCTTGAATAGCTAACCCCAGTTTTTAACCTTTCTTGCTGATTTTTTACCACAGCATAAACTGTGAGACGGTGGTCTGTGTTTGTGACGGTAGACAGGGTAGAATGGAAGAAGAAACCGTGTTGCGTTGAACCCACGTAACATGGGACAAGGCCAGGAATATGATGATGATGAAGCTGTTCCTGCATAGCTTGTACCAACAGAAGAATTTTCTTCTGTCAGCACAAGCTATGCAGGAACAGTTCAGTAGTATAGTATAATAGTAAATTAAAAAAGGGAAATATTCAATTGATCCTCTAAAAACCTATTAACCTTTTAATGGTTTACATTTTTTAATTAAATGATCCTCTAAAATCTGTTCGGCGAGCGCTACATCCAAGTTGGTCGCAGTTACTTAGCAATTTATTATTATATATTAGAACACCAAAATATGAAAGCTTACAAAAAGATATATAAGATTATATTAGAATGTCTAATAATATTATCGGGCAATCAAAATAAAAAATATTTTGGATTCGATTAAATATGTCATAAAAAAATTCGTTTTAAAATATTCTCCATCTCTCCGTCGTCTTTCCGTTTTATCAAATAAAAAATATTCATACGGGACCCTGCGACAACATTTAAAGCACACCATACCTCTTTTATAATCTGACATAATAAGTAGTTTGCAGAATGATGGACAGTTGGCAAAAAATAGGCAATATTAGGCTGCAGGTCAGACTCGGCTACTGACCCACTGATTCAGATAACATGTGTTTGTAGGATTTTGTAATGTTTCATTTTATCATAGGTTCGTGAGGCAATCTAAAGTGGCTGGGATGAGAACAGGCTACTTGTTTTGTTCCCATGAGTAATGTATAAGAGACTTTTTCAGGGTTAAGTTTAGGGCAAAATGGACCTTAGCATTTAAAGCTACAGTAGATGTTGAGGTCAGAATTTAAGTGACGTTTTACAAAGTGTCTATTTTGAAAACTATTATTTTAATAAAGGACAGCCCACACGAACCATGACAGGCATAGAGAAGAGATAATACTTTGGACAAAGTGGACCAAATATTTTAATTTGGGTATGTATTTAGAAAACTACTTTAATAATATCTACATTTATCCCTAATTATAAATGGTACACAAAATTAACAATAATATTATCTAAAAGAACCAGATCCAGTAGACCCATTTAATATAATATAATCAGCCTACAATGTTCCCACTGTTGGGACACAAGCCTGCTCTCTATAAAAGGATGAGCGCTGTCAACCACCACGTGGGCCGAGTGCGGGTTGGTTGGTGGATGTCACATGTCTACGAATTTGTGGTTCTAAGACATGCCACGGTTACCTCACGATGTTCACGATGAAGGAAAACATCGGGACCCATAAAAAACATTCAAAGCTCTAGGTTTATCTTTCTTACTTTTTTATTCACAACGGGGAAGCTCTTGGCTTGCACCTCACCTGATAGTAAATGATGATCAGACCGAAGGTGGAAGCTAGCTTCATCTGGAATCTGACGAACTGCCGAAACACAATAATGCTGTTAACATTGTTGTTATGGCGACAGACTTAGATAAGATGGTGGTAGCAAGTCTTCATTATAAAAAGAGCATGCTAAGTAACCACAGAAATAAAAGTTTATACCATAATAGACCTAGATAGCGATCGCTGAGTTCTCAGCGATATAATCTTAAAGCTTAACACATAATTCCATAGGAGCAGTGCAGTGGCGGAGATTGTCCGACGGTTATGCGCCCGCGCCGGGTCGCGGGTTAAAGGCATTAGGATGATATTCAATGTTTTGTTCAGGTTTTCTAGGAAAGGTTTTAGTGGTATGATACTTTAGAAAGCAATGGTGTTTATGTGTTTCTAAGTGCGACTTCTGGGCGTTGCGTTTTGGTTTCGATTCTTATCGAATTGATGACATTAAAGTATATTAAAACATATTATTATATTAGTATACTAGCTTCTAGCCCAGTGGTAACGGCCGCGACTTATTACGAGATGTAGGAACACAGACAGGCGCTTTACTTTGTGTAAATTATTTCATTACCACTGCTCTCAAAAACGGTGAAGGAAAACATCGTGAGGAAACCGGCATGTCCTAGAACCGAAAATTCGAAGACATGTGACATCTACCAACCCGCACTGGGCCCGCGTGGTGGATTACGGCCCACTCCCTCTCACAGAGAGGAGGCCTGTGTCCCAGCAGTGGGAACATTTATAGGCTGATGATGACTAGCTTCTGCCCGCAACTTCGTCCACGAGCAAGAATTGGGCTATCCAATGCAAAAAGAAATGTTCAAATCCAACTGATACTTCCAAAAATTAACCACTACATACTAACTTACAAACAAACAAACAAAATATAACTCTTTATAATACTAGTATAGAAGTATAGGTATAGATTATCATTAAATTACTGTCTATAAGTAGTAACATATATCCAGTTTTCAGTAGGTATCTACCTGGTCGACCGAGCTCTACTCAGGTGAAAATAGATAAGCATATCGTCCAGGTATTCCAACGTTGTTCACATTCCCCAATCTGTGAAAATAGAGAAAGCTAATTTTCCTAGATATGAGAACTAGCTATATAGATCGATTTTTCGCCCCCGTAAACCCCTATATTGCAACTTTCATAGAAATCGTTAGAGCCGATTTCGAGAACGTGAAAAGAAATCTATACACTTACAAACAAATAAATATGTATACAAATATTGCTCGTTTAATAGTATAGGATACTTCTTTTGTATCCGCACGATTATACAAGTCTCTTAGTAATACCATGGTTAAAAATGTTGTCAGTCAGCAAGACGTAATCAATCAATCTACCTAGCCTTTTCCCAATTATGTTGGGGTCGGCTTCTAGTCTAACCGGATGCACCGGAAAACCAGTATTTTACATGGAGTGACTAACAATCTAACCTACACAACCCAGTCACTGGGTAACACGATACCCCTTGGTAAGACTGGTTATCAGAATTTTGGGCTTTGACCCATAGCAACTGTCAAAGATCCATGAATGACAGCTGGAACCAACGGCTTAACGTGCTTACCGTGGCACGGAGGGTGCTCATCCATCTATGGACTGACCGTGGCAAGCGTAGCTTAACCTGATCGATCGACCCGTGTGGCCAGTCAGAAAGGTGCATCAGAATATATTGCCTCTCCAGACGCATAATCACAATTTTTAGTACACAGTTTGCCAATTAAAATGTGTTCTGATTTGCACAGAATAAATGCTAATATTAATAATAAATAATAATAATAAAACGCAATGATAGTCGATGTCACCATTCCACATGACGAGAACCTCGTGAAAGCTGAGAAAGAGAAACAAATAAAATATCTCGAGTTAGCACACGAGGTTGTTGACATGTGGAATGTGAGCTTGGCTATCATTGTGCCGATTGTCGTAACGGCTAATGGCCTGATGGCCGAAAGCCTCGACCAACATCTCTCGAGGCTTTCGTTAGGCGGTTGGATCAAGCGCCTGATTCAGAAGGCAGTACTCCTCGATACGGCTCGCATTGTGAGGAGGTTCCTGTCTCTGCAGCCCTAACCACCGGTAGCTTGGACCCTGCTCCCGACACCGGCGGAACTCTATTTTTTTATATTTTTAATGTTTTTTTATCCTTTTTATTTTAAGAAATATTTAAAAATGTAATAGAATAAGTATTAAAATGAATAAACGAATAATAAAACTTTATTCATATAAATATATTGCTCATCTTCCATACATTCAGTTGTTTTCTGGAATGGCCATGGTTAATGGTTATCCCTGAGGTAAATACATATATATATAATTCCAACGTCGCTGAAAACTTTACTCGAAACATTCACTTATGTCATTATGATTCACAAAAATACCAGACCAGTTAGTAATGAACAGTCGGTTACTAAAACTTATTGTTATTTAATTCTCATGTATATTTGTTTTTTAATAACTGCTATGATTAATGATAGCACTAAACAGTTTAGACAGCATTCTTCAAAATATTGGACTTGATTTATTGGTCTGTTTGTGTATTGTGGAGGTGAGTCTTGTAAAAACTGTGTGTTATTGTTGGATAAGTTATTTAATAACGGATGTTTTTCAGTCACAAAAGATTTCTTTAGGGTTCCGTACCTTAAAAGGAAAAAAAATGGGACCCTTATCTTATAGGATCACTTCGTTGTCCGTCTGTCAAGACTCTTTTTATCCAGAACGCGTGGAGGTATTAAATTGAAATTAATATCAAGTACGTAAGTCTACGGTCCCTTGGAGCTCTAAAAAAATCAAGCTTCTGAGTCAACGCAATATAAAAATGCGGCTATTTATGCGACATATTTTGATACTCGCTAGTAAATCAAAACCTACAGGGTACTTCTCACTGACCTAGAATCATGAAATTTGGCAATAAGCAAGGTCTCACAACACAAGTAAAGGAAAAAATCCGAAAATGGTTCATTTGTAGATGAAATAAAAATATTTTTTTTGCGATTACAAACTTACATTTGCAATTGGAGAATTGACTTGGAGAATTGAATTGAATTCGATGTATGGGAGAACATGTTTTTCAACTACAAAGCTAAGTTTGTCCGTGCATGGTCCGACACGCACTTGGCCGGTTTTTTTGTGTTTTTTCTCGCAGGTCAATCTAGGAGGTTATCGGCTGCTAAATCGGGGTATCCTGTATAAACTAAGCGATTACACGCTAAGGGGTACGGGGGGGTGTGGGGTACGGATGTTGGCTTAGGGCGTCCCTAGGGGAGAGCAGCAAGGGACAGGCTGGATACGATCGTGATTATTTAGGGATGAATTTAAAGCAGCAGGCTTTGCGGTGCAGGCTATTTCTAGCAAGAGTCGGGCACGGTTACAAAATACCTTGCCTTTGTTTTTTCAACAGTCCATGGAAATAATTTGACTTTGACAGTGACTTTGTTTCGTAGGTCAAGAGTTACACTGACGTACGGTTGACCATTTATTGAGCGTTAATTTGATGAAACACTCAAAGCTACTATTTTACAATTATTTTTATGTTTAACGTAAGTTTAATTTATTTATTCAATTTTGCAATTTTGTGTTGCTTATACAGCGTGTATCAGAAATGTGTGGTTATATTTAAGGGTTTAAGAACATGGTACTATCGAAGCTAAGCAGTTTGAAAACAAAATCCCGTGTACACGACCCTTTTTTTTTCGTAGGTAAGCGTTATTATATCGGCCGAGCACTGCAAGCAGAAATAGTCCTTACTGTGTTTAGATATTCGTTTCTTCCATGGTACATACCATCAAACTGAACAATTTTCTCCATGCGACCAACATTGTAATAGCAAAAAACAAAATCTGCTCTCATACATTTGGGTCGAGTAGGTAGATACTATCGAAGAAATGCATATCTGTACAAAAAAAAAGGGTGATGTGCACGGGAATTTGTTTTCAAAGTGGCCCTTTTTTTTGTAGGTAAGCGTTACTATAGCGACTAAGCGCTGCAAGCAAGAACATAAGAACTGTTCTTGCTTGTTCAGTGCACAGAAATGCGTTTCTTCGATAGAACCTATTGAAGTTTTTTAAGGGACGTCTGATAATTTTTTAGTTTTTTAAGGGACGTCTGATAATTTTTAGTTTTTTAAGGGACGTCTGATAATTTTTTTCGCGATTACTATGTTGGTCCTTGGAGAAAGTTGTTCAGTTTGATAGTCTGTACCACATCTATAAATATGACCACACATTTCTGAAACACGCTGTATTTATAAATATCATCAATAAAATATTTGATTTACAGCCACATCATATATTTAAAAAATTATAGCATCTGTTTTGACCACTAATTGATGATTTATGATACTCGTAGATCTCATAAAATCGTTTACATAGTTCAAAGTTTAGAAACTTTTGTAATTTTTAATACTGTTGTAACCGCTACAGTATTAAAAAAATACAAAAGTTTCTAAACCGCCACATACGAACTACGCATCAAAGACATATGACGTCACACAAATCCTGCATCGCGCAATTAGAGTTTACCGCGCGATCGACATATATAAAAGATTCCGACTTCATCCGTCGGGCAGTTGCCCGCCAGACACAACACCCGTCTGGTCGGAGGATCCTCCCTTTTCTATGGTGGATGAGTGAACTTTACACCCTGATCCTCATTCCACTAAAATACATATTATATACTTTGATCATTATTAATTTCACTTAAGAAACACCGTGAAATAAAACAACGAACATTTACACCACCTACTGAAAGAAAGAAAAATAGGTTTATTTGTCACAGAAACACGTGCATACATAAAAGACAAGAGTAATCAAAGAATAACACAAAGTACATAACAAAACACGAGCATAGAACAGAATTTACTTAGGCGGCAGCAGCACGACATGACTGCGAAAAGAAGGCTTCCACTCAGCATGATGCTGTGCTATAGGGGACCCACAGCACAGCGCTGATTTTCAGTGGTCACCCAGTGGTCCACCAGGAGTCGTCAGAGATCCAAGCCCTTAACCACTGCGCTATTGAGCGCGTTTTGTAGCATCAAAACCGATGATATAGTTTTATAGGTCACCAGCTTTTTCCACGTCATGCTTCCGACGGGAACGTACTACCGGGATAAAAGTATATCCTATGTCCTAACTCAGGTCATGGTCTACTTGTGTGCCAAATTTCATCGCTATTCATTCAGCCGTTAGGGTGTGAAAAAGTGACAGACAGACAGACATGTTTAAGTATTTTCGCATTTATAATATTGACTATCAATTGAAGTTTAGTGGTACAAGGAATCAAAGACGTTATAGTTTGTATTGTTACAACGACAAGGTTACAAGTTCAGAAAAGCCATGCTCTATCGACGTAACCATCAAGAATTGAAGGATTCATAGCAAGTGATTGACTTGTGACCTTTTTGAAGAATTGAAACGATTTAAATAGTGATATCAATATTTACTTTTAATCCGTTTCCACGTTTGGTAAAAAAAGGTTTTTTTACAGAAAATTAATTCCAGTCTAGATCAAATTTGGTCCTTATTTAAAAACAAAACTCAACTCAAAATAAAACTCTTAAGTTTATCTAGAGAACCGGCAGTACTATTACCTTTCCTCAGATAAAAAGTAGGACAAAGTAAAATCAGCCTATAATGTTCCCATTGCTGGGACACAGGCCTCCTCTCTGGGAGTGGGCTGTAATCCACCACGCGGGCCCAGTGCGGGTTGGTAGATGTCACATGTCTTCGATTTTTTGGTTCTAGGACTTACTGGTTTCCTCACGATGTTTGTTCCCCGTTTTGAGAGCAATGATGATGAAAAAATTATTTACACAAAGAAATGAAAGTAGGACATAGGTCCTAAGTTAATTCCTCTTCGTGTCAAGTTGGTTTTGGCTGGAAAAAGATGGGTGACCTTTTCATTAAAATATTGTCTCCTAATATCTAATTAATTATTAACTATAATATTATTGCTTGATTCAAAATTACGGCATACTGGTAAAATATTACTCAGGGCTCTATTTAGCCTGACTGTAACAAAACGTGATCAGCCATAGCTTCTAAATAGTCGTAATATTTTACTTTGTACTTACATCTTATTTCTTGAACAAGTAAAATAGGCATGCATTTAAATCAATCTGAGCCTTTTTCCCAACTATGTTGAGGTCAGCTTCCAGTCTAACCGGATGCAGCTGAATACCAGTATTTTACATGGAGCGACTGCCTATTTGACCTCCACAACCCAGTAACTGGGTAATACGATACCCTTTGGTAAGACGGGCTTTTGACGACCCGTAACGACTGTCAAAGATTCACGAATGACAGCCGGGACCGACGGCTTAACGTGCTTTCCAAAGCACAGAGAGGTGTCGGTATATAAAGATGGTCACCCATCCACGGACCAACCCCAGCAAGCGTAGCTTAACCTGATGGATTGATCCGTGCGGCTGTTATTTCTTAGCCACAAGCTTCTTGGCACAGATATGCTTAAATGCATATATTTATTTATACTTTATTGTACACCAGAAAAATACAAAAGAAACAATAAATCAAACACTAATAACATACAATGGGCGGCCTTATCGCTTTCTGCGATTTCTTCCATGCAACCTTGAAATAGATAGTGATTTACCTAGACATAAAAATATGGGGTTGTCGTTGATGCAAATAATGGTTTAAGAACTTTAATATTCCTCATTAAGAATTAACAATAATTCACTTACTGAGAAACTAGATTTACATAAAATAATAATAATAAGTATACACAACAACACTTACATAACATCACGCCTTGTTTCCCCGAAGGGTTGATCAGAGGTGAACCTGTGGTAGGTACACCCACATTAAAATAAAAAGAAATAAGGGTATAGGCTCATTTAAATAATAAATATATAGGTACAATATACTATAACAGATACAAAAATAAAAACTTTTTACAAAAAAAAACAACCAACTTCCAAAAAAAAACACTACAAAGTGAAAAATAACTTTAATTTCGGAAGTCGGTGTCTCGGGTTTTGTGTTTTCGTTTTTTGCCACCGACTTCCGAAATTAAAGTTATTTTTCACTTTGTAGTGTTTTTTTTTGGAAGTCGGTTGTTTTTTTTTTGTAAATAGTTTATATTTTTCACTTTTTAGTTGTGGTACCTACCCCACACACATTCGAATACCACTAACTGCTACCAGTGACAGGAACTTATCATATCATCTACATACTAAGTGGGAAAAAAATACGTATTTTGTAGCTAACTCAAAAACTACCCAAGCAAAGTTAATAAAATTTATATGGGACCAACTTGGGAGCATACCCTTTCAAACAAAAATAATTTTCAAAATCGGTCCACAAATGACGGAGAAATCGGTGGACATACATAAAAAAAAAAAAAAAAACAAACAAACATACGCGACGAACATATAACCTCCTCCTTTTTGGAAGTCGGTTAAAAATATACACACATCCTATATAATATACAGATGATAGATATAGTAATGAAGATATATATATAAATACATAAATATAATATAGGTAATTCAATTCAATTCATTTATTTATTAACAATTTTTACATCATGTCTGAATTTCTATAATTAAATCTACCTATACGTGCATAAATTCTTCCTGTTTGCAAACAAGAATAAACGGCGGTTACCAATTTGTCAATATAATTAAACTATTCATCCTAACTAATACATATTATAAGGATGACCTCTGAGAGGCCAGAGTCTGCATTGCTGGGTAGGTTCATTCGGCTTCACGTGACAAGATGATGATTTTTTTTTTTTTGACGTGGGTGATTTAATTATTTATATTTGGAATTTTTATGTATTTTGAATTTAATTATCAATGATCACTAACATAGTTTTAAGACCTTTGTAACTAGCAATTTATGGACATTTCAATTAGTCTGAATTAAATGTTTTTTTTTTTTTTTTAATGAGTGCGAATGTGAGTTTGTTTGTTTGTTACGCTCTCACGCTAAACAGGCTGAACGGATTTGGATGAAATTTGGCACATGGGTAGACTATGACCTGGAAAAGGACATAGGCTAGTTTTTATCTTAGATCGCAGACGAAGTCACGGGCAACAGCTAGTAATAAATATTATTAGCAACGATTATAAGTATTCAATCATGGATCATCTCAGTTTCATTAAAGTTACCTACTATTAGTTAGTATTGTACCTTTAGCTTCATAAGAGCGGAGTTAATAAAATAAAAGTTGCCCCATACTTACATTTTAATTATATTTTTTTAGAAAAAAAAACATTACCTAAATGGGCCTGGATTCATTCTAGGTCCTGTAACATGATCAGTAGGTTGGAGCGTCAATGTTCGGATTTTTAAACATTCATTCTATTTCAAATAACATAACATATCTCCGAAGGGGTAGGCAGAAGTGTACCTAATGTACACCCACATATCACTAGTTATGTTTAAGTCTCATGTGATAGTGGGCGAGCCTATTGCCATCAATCGGGCAAACTCCAGATATCAAATAGTTGCAAAAAATGCGTTTAGTCGAAAGCAACACTAATATTGAAACCTACTTTTAGCTTTAGATTTGAAAATTTAAGAAAAACATAAAAAATGCACAGATTTTTGATAATCATGAACTCAAATTCAAACCATTTAATTCAGTTAAACCATATACAGGCGCATTTGAATTGACAAGGAGTCGGTCAGTCAGAAATATGAAGCTAGTTTTCTATTCACAAGCGTAGTAGGTTCCTATGGAGAAGAACGGACAAGAAACTCCAAGGACACTCTTTTAAATTATATTGTTACAAAATATTACAGTAAAATAATAACACGCAGATCATAAAATAATAAATATCAGAAGTGACGATAATGAACCAAAATAGCTACAGCTGAACAAACCATACTAGAAACCAGAACACAATACAAACATACAAAATAATAACTGCACACGCAGTTTTGATGCAAAAATGTTTGTATTGTATTCCAATTTAGTTGATGGATATCATACAGACAGAATAAGTACAATTTTAACAGTTAAAATTTAAAAAAAAACACCCAAAAAACATTTCCTCATTTCTCTTTCCTACTCCATCATCAGACCCGGTTCACCATCTATCTATATCCTATTCATTGAGAACATTGCAATGAGCCCAAACACGATACCTGTGCTGTAAGTTGGTAAGGGAGTATGTTCTTCTAATATCATTAAAGTAACAGAATAAAAAATTTCAAATCGTTCAGACCTGTGGACTCATATCCATTCATCAACTAGAAAATAGCTGATAATCTTCAAATGGCTGAACCGATTTTGATAAAACATGTCTAAGGTCCATCGCTAGAAAATCTGTTTTCAAATTAAAAAAACCGCATTCAAATCGGTTCACCCGTTTAAGAGCTACGGTGCCGCAGACAGACACACATAGCAGTCAAACTTCTAATACCCCTCTTTTTGCGTCGGGGGTTAAAAAAAATCATAGAAAGCCTGAGGATTGCCTTCTATGTGTTTTTTCACTTTTATTTTAAAACTACGAGAATCGTACCTACCAAGTTCCAACCTGGTCGCTACACTTTCCGGTATCTCGTCAAACTTGCTTATTTTTTTTTCATAATCTTGGTTACACGGACCAGAGAGGGGAAAATTCCGTATTTTTAAGAACGCCTGTCAAAAATACCTCTAAATAACCTAGATTGTCACTAAGATGAGATTGTGACTAGAATTTAAACGTTTTTAAATAGGTACAGGTAGGGTACAGGTATTTAGCCTTCTGAAGTATTTGTATCAAATCTGTCAATCACTCAAGATTTGCCAGATATAAATCCAGGAATCCAGGATTCATCTATGCAACCTACTACCAACTGCAAGCCAATGCGTCAACTAAACAATTCCAATAAACTAGCAAGCTTTTATTTGTCTCTGATGTCTATGCTATTGTAAATTAAACATCTTTATGTATATTAGGAGTTTAAATGCAACACTCAAAGAGTTAAACGCTTTGCTACCGTTGAAATTACGATCAGAACTTATTTTATTCCAAGAGGCACGAAGTTTAGACTTAATGTATTTTATTCTAGTCTTGTAAAAGCATCAAGTTGCTGACTTTAAACTGTGAGAAAAGTGTAAAATATTCTTTGTAGGAATCACACTAATATTATGAAGGCGAAAGTTTGTGAGTGTGTGTGTATGTGTGTATGTTTGTCTCTTCTTCATGCTCAAACGGCTGGACAGATTTGGATGAAATTTGGCACACAGATAGTTTATAACTTACTCTTTATCCCGATATTTTCACAGGATCAAGACTTACGCGGGTGAAACCGCGGGGCGCAGATAGTAATAAATAAATGATGCGATTCAACCAAAACATCTCCCTAGACTTTTTCCCAATTATGTTAGGGTCAGCTTCCAGTCTAATCAGATGCAGCTGAATGCCAGTATTTTACATAAAGCTGGTATACTGGGTAACACCATACCCCTTAGTAAGAAGTGATGCGATTCCACCAATAGCATAAAATAACATAGAAAAGCAACCAATCAACAAGTCATGCATTGTAACAATAGCAACAGAATTTACACGTGAAATGTCTAAGTAATTGCATAAAACACATATTATTAAAGGACACAAGCACTCTCATCTTAAAATAGGCCGCCGATTTGAAACATAGGAGTCACGGTCTGTTGAAAAAAACCAATAATTTCTAATATCGACCAAAATTACTTGAGAATAATGTGGGGCAAGTTTGAACATTCATGACTTGATCTGAGCGTGTCCTTTTGATAAAAATTCAAGCAAAAAAATACCTAAGTAAACTTTTAGCAAAATAGAGAAACCAAAAGTGACCATCTTCCGCAAAACATCATTACGTATGGAATGCAGCTCGATCAATTACTAATTAATAAGTCAAATTAACTTACTAAATGTCAAAAATCAACCCTTCAACCAAAACGGATGTCAACACAAAAAAAAATGTATAACAGCTCTCGATCACATTCTCTTAATAAAGGAAGACTAACCTTCTTACGACGCTACAGCGGCCCTGATATCATTTTCAGAATGATTCTCACTCATCTAGAGAGGTATATATTGGTCGGAACGCTAGTGCACATCACAGTCAGCGCACCATCGCTCAAGACACAAGTCGTCTTCCTTAGAAATATTATATTTTAATATAAAATAATGAAATTGGTAAGTCGATTTCGTTTATCGGGAGTTGTGCTGCAGTTTGGGGTTAAGACGGTGCAAACCATCTTAACCCCAAACTCCCCTTACGCTTAACGGGCAAGATCGGTGACATGTCAGTCTGCTTTGTCAGTCCATTTAATACCTCACTGACAAATTAGCCTGAGAAGTGGTCTAATGGTCTGGAGAGCCAGAGATTGTCAAGTAATAAATTCTTGAAAAAAAAAATCATCCCTAAAGTTTTCTTCTTCAGTATAAAATAATAGCGTAACACCTTATTATTAATTGTGATAGTTCATCAATTTATCTCATAACTATAATTAACCGTAAAGCCGTTAAATTGGAGCCATATAATCACAACAATTACGAAAGCTCTTTCAGCGATTCAACGACTAATTACTGACGCCAACTGAACTCCAAATAACTCAATATTTTCAATCTCTCTTCACATTCAATGTGGCAACTATAATCTCCTTCATATCTTCATAAAATACCCCTTTAGTAACACAGTGATTTCAAAAATATTACTTAAACCCACACGGTTGCAAGCATAAAATAACGTAGAAAAAGAATTAAAGGCACTTGAAATCCTCGTCATGAATGCATCTATCATTCGCAACATGAAATCGACATTTTGACGTATAATTACGAACATACACATAAAATTAGGAGTGCAATTAAACAAAATGTCTATAATTAAAGCATGCTCATCATTGATTTGAATTTCAATGAGGTAATGGCCATTTGAAGCAAAAAAACTGGGTTAAACAGAATCAGGGCAGGGTTGAATAATAAACTTTTTTCTCTGTTACTTGTTTGTTTATGCGATGAATCTTGACATTCCCTTATCAAGGAATCTTGTTAAAAAAGCTGCACTACCTCGCCTTGCATTTTCCGAAGGATAACTTTTATCAAGTTCATCTAATAATCAAGTGTTTTGTCCTCTTTACAGCTCGTGGTAGCCGCTGTCCTCGGTGTCTGCTTAGCAGACCGCCTTGACAACAAATACCTCCCCCCCAGAGGAAACGCTGGTGCTGGTGGTTTCGGCCCCGGTTTCGGTGCTGGTGGTGCCCCCGGCTTCGGTGCTGGCGGTGCCCCTGGCTTCGGTGGTAAAACCGGTGGTGGCTTCGGAGGAGGAGCCGGTGGTGCGGGTGGTTTCGGTCATGGAGGCGCTGGTGGTTTCGGCGCTGGTGCTGGTGGCCATGGAGCCGGAGGTTACGGAGGCGGTAGTGCTGGATCTGGTTTCGGCGGTAGTGCCGGATCTGGTTTCGGTGGCGGTGCCACGCACGCTGGAAACGCATACAACGCTGCCGCTGGCGCTAGTGGAGCGTACAACGCTCGTGGTGGCAGTTCCTCTGCTGATGCCGGTGCTCAGATCGTCAGGCTGAACAGCGAAGTTACCGCTGAAGGGTTCTCTTACGACTTCGAAACCTCGAACGGCATCCGCGCTGACGCTCAAGGCGTTGCCACTAACGGAGTACAGTCTCAAGGAAGCTTCGCGTACAAGGGTGATGATGGCCAGGACTACAGCATCACGTACACCGCTGACGAGAACGGCTTCGTGCCCCAGGGTGCTCATCTGCCCACTCCCCCCCCGATCCCCGAAGAGATCTTGAAGTCTTTGGAGCAGAACGCCCGCGATGAGGCTGCTGGCATCGTTGATGATGGTAAGTGATAAATTTTAAATACCTTTGTTCTTTACCAAGCTCATTATATACTTTTTCATGAATTTAAAGTTCTAAACACCAGATATAAGATATAAGCTGTAAACTTTGTACTAATAACCTAAAACAACCACTAATGCAGTCATTATTTTTATTATACTTGAAAAAAAAAATTGACACTTCTGATTGATAGCTAGATAATTTAATTTTAACACTAATGTCTATTTTTTACGTTAATATACTCATAAACCAAATATTATCAACTAGAAAAAATGCGCAAAAACTCATGCTAATCGCGTTTAGTAACCCCAGCGGTACAAAACATTTGTCTAGTGGTCAAAAAAGTTATAAAGGATTACGCAAAATTACAATCATTAGTATTAAAAATGGATGTTCAGGAATTATTATAATGATTCTGTGGTAGTGTTAAAAAATGTAGTGCTAATCTATAAAGTGACCGCAAGTCCAAAAGTACGGGTAACGAATTGACCTTGTCGATAATATTTTAAATGAATGGACATCATTTAGGTTACATAAAAAGTGATGCTTTATATAATATTGCACAGTACTTTAGTCATAATTGGCTAATACATCGATGACTGGTAATCTAAAACAGTTACTATGCAGACTTTTTCGTTAAAAGTAATACAGTGAACTTATCTTAAGAGCATAAACGTCTAATAAACTTAACATAATATAAACTCACCAACAGCTTGACTATTAAATCAAAATCAGCTACTATTCACCCGTCAAACTTTGCCAATACTCAAGTTATATTTGCATCAAAACATCTTCATAAAGACCAAAAAACTATCAGAACCAAACGAAGCCCTGCCATTAGAAAGCCTTCCATTTACAAATACATTACAATTTACTAACAAAATACTGAGCAACACTAGACTTGTACTTAATCTTGTCAAGTTCCAACATTACCTCAGTAACTTGAATTGAAGATAACTCACTATGCAAGCACTTGACTCCTTTCATACAACGCCCTGCGCACACATATATACATCACAAAATCTGGCGAAGACTCCGCTTGAAAATCTCAGTTGCATTGCATCCCCGTGGAATTCTGTGTAGACGACTGTTGCTTACGTGTGCGTGAATAGAGGTGAGAATGTAAGGAGTTTTTGCATCTGTGTGGCATGTAATTTGTTCCCTGAGTACCCTAGTAGGTACTGATGAGTTACAAAATGACGTGGGATCGTTGCATCATGCATCGTGATCTAGCTTGAAGCAAAGTAAGGCACTGCATAGGTCGGATTTTAATTGATTTCACAGGTATTCTGGGTGAACATTGCAGATGAACGGATAAGGAGGGAAATAAATGGGCTCGGTTGTAAAAGTTTAGATACAAGTGGGTGTGAATTTACTATGGGACATTTTTTATTATGACAAAAAAAACGTGGCCCACATAAAAGCTTAATTTTAGTCTCTTTCAAGAATAAAGAAATTATAAATAAAAATACATATTGGGAAAGCTCAAAATCACAGCATGGAAATAATTCAGTAAAATATTAAGCATGTAAAAATGCAAGCTCAAATCACGAATTAAAAACCACAAGATATACTTTTTCAAATCATCTCAATTACTATTACATAAACCAAGAGCCTTGTCGATCCAGCGGAGTCAAGATCCTATAAATTAAAAGCAGATGTACTAATTAAATCAAACTATTTGCCTTTGATTGACCATAAATAGGCTTTAAAATGTAAATTATTGGGTTAGAACGCAGGTATAAAGTGTGCTGCCATATTCGAAGGCAGATCTTCTCAGCCTTGCGAAATGAGGATTCTTGGCTATCCCATAATGCATACTTTATTGAAATGGTCAGTTCAATAAATATTGATAGGATTTTCATTTATAATTCGGTAGTAAATCATTAACTATTTCCACAAGTTTTAGAATTTGAGAGAAATATGGGGTAACAAATCAGATGTTTTATTGTGGCGTGTGAATTCTCGGGTTACTTGGTATTCGTAGGTGTATGTTACCTTACCTAGTACCTACAGATAAACTCAATCTTTTATTGAAATGTTGTGTTGTTTCAAGTGTCTTCCAGTGATAGTAGCCATAGCCACAGACAAAGATCTAAACTAATTTATTACATCATTTGTTCTTCTACTTCATTTGCTATTGACAGCTTTGTCACCATTGTGTGTTCTATCAAAGTTTATCGATGTTTAACAAGCGATCGAGTACTCGTTTGAAAGCAAATTGATCATGTTCCTAACATCGATACTTAATCTGGTCACCCAGGCATCATCTATCTTGGCTAACCATTAATAAATTTTCAGTATGTAATATTTCAAGACGGAAATTGCTCGATCATAATTGAGGGCAATATAAGATTAATGACAGATTAATGCATATAATACAACACATTTACAATGTAACTAAGTCGTATAATTGTATTGTGAGAAATAATGTCCATGTGTAATCCAATGTAGTGCTCCCTCAACCTGTCACTTTGTCAATTATAAAACAATCCTTTTTCTAATATGACGCTTTCAATTTATTTTAAATTTTCATGTGAATCATCATGCTCTAGAAATCCAAATTATTTTAGGGATCAATTCAAGCCCCAACCTTTTACAGCTGTTTCATGGCTGTGCATAGCCTTTTCTAAAGACCCCAAGTAACCATATTTGGGCTGCTGAAAAATCCAAGTTGTTTTCCATCACAAGTTACTATGTCCAAGACACAATGCTACCAATCCTTTTAAAAAGAATCCCTTCATATCAAATTCCTATACGTCCTTTCAACATCTACATCCATCCAAGCTACATCCAAGAAGTAACCGACCGTTATTACAATTAATTTCAAAATAAATACCAAATTCAGAACCAAAAGTCAAGATAATAACTACAGATTTATCTATTACGTTACCAAAGCGACGAGTTTGGAGATTGATTAGTGAACGCACAGATGAATCTGATAACGTCGACGATATATAATCATTCTGTTGTCCTGACGAGATGATTGCGTTTATGAATTGATTCATGCGTTTGTGAATGGTTCAACGCTTTTTCAGTGATTGTATTTTTTTTGGTGGCTCTTTTCTTACTTTTTTAAATGATAAAAGTTTTTATTTCTGTAAGTAGATTTGTACAAACACTTTCAAACGTCAATCATGTTTTAAAAACTAGAATACGTCGGCAAGTTGCTTTATCTTAATATGTCTTTAATTTTGAAATTATAATTTTCATAAATATAATATTACCTGAAAGTTATTCATGGTACTGATTATTGATTATATCTCCCTGAACTTCGTAGTGTAACAATTCAAAACAAAATATACTAAAGAAAATTGCATAATCAAAACAAATACCTTAAGCATAAACTGCGGTACTCGAAACAATTCGAAACATCACATAACACTCAAATCATTGTAATTCACACCTAGCTAGTTCGCAAAATGACCAATTTCTCAATAGCTCAGAACTATAATATTAATGTCTTGGCTTAGGTACATGAAGTGTAGTACTTCAAAGGTTATTTATTCTACAATCTTTGCTTCAATTAACCCGGTTTACTCTCGGTTTCTTCGCGGAATAATCGACTTCTTTCTTAATAATGTCAAAACAGGATTAGGATCGTCTTATACTACAATACAAAGTTTCCAGAGTGTCATTTTAAGATCCAATATGAAAAATCTGGTAAGATTTAAAATAATTTCAAAGTTTTATATGGAGAAAGAAATAATACAATACCAAAACAATTTCAATGTAATCAAATACTATCATCGAATATAAACAAAGCAGACCTATTAGTACAATTCAATTAACCAAAGCTTTAACAAACAACAACTTACAACAGTTTGTACCAATTATCGCGATTCACAGTGTTCTTAGAATGACCAATTTCTCAACAATATAGGACGATACTAATGCTTTACCTTCTTGCACTGGGTCACGACGTGACCGCACCACTCACTGTAAGGCGTGGGGCACATGATCCAGACTACAGATAAACGAAAGGTCAGACATGTGCATTCTGTCTATTGAGTGCAGAATGACATCTGGTATCCGTGATTTGTTGTTACAGAATTTGAGAGAGAACTGCATCTTTTGTTGAATTAAATTTCGTTTAGTGTTAAAAATTGGTTGAATTTTTGTTATTAATAGTCAATGAATTTAACGTAAAGGTAGTGGTCAGTAATAAAATGATAATACCTAAACAATAAAACAATAGGGCACCTTTCAAAAAGCAATGACGATCAAACTCGTACCCCGATTCCTAAAAAACTAGACCAATTTACTAGATCAACCTGTCTATATCAACATCAATCGATTAACCAATTCACCTAGTTACTAGAAAAACACCAACAAAACACATGTCCCAGCCGTTGCATTACCGAATTACTCAAAAGCAAACGTACCATAATGAGTCCATTTACGAGAGATGGGCGGTAATCGCGAATATTAATGACTCCTGCTACAGTAATAAAGGTTTCATCTAGATAATGACGCGTTGCAACACCGATGTGCACTGAGCTTTACATTTTGTAACTTTTGCTAAGTTTAGCGAAAGTGTTTGTGGGATCTTTAACTTAGACTGGGAATGAAAGCAATGTTTAGAATTTCTGCAACTATTTTACTTAATATATTCTAAAACATCAGTTACTACTTGCCTAATAATAATGATACAAGGCTCGTAATATTTCTCTAAATTTTTGTCTGAATTGAATCTCCTTTATATATTCGTTTCATAACATTACCACATATCAGGTTTATATCAGGGCGCCATAAGTATCACACATAATACCTAAAATTTACAATATACACAGAAAAACTGCTTCAAGAACTTTTTCTCCCGCTCCCAACAAAGGAGGTATAAAGTCACAAATATTAATATTATCTACACATATCAAAACGGAATAAAGAATATTTTCTTAGAACTTTACATGTATGTTAGCAGATATGGTGCTTTGTTCACCATTCTCATAGTTACAAAATGTGGGAACATTAGATGCAAAGATATTTCGCACTATAATAATTACCTTAAAATTTACAACGTGTTGGGAAACTAGAATGAAGTTAAATCTTAGATCTAACATCGGTTAAAGAGCGTGAAGATTTTGTTAATGTGTTTGATTGTTATCTGAAGCTTTATAATGATTCAATTTTGTTGCTTGAATAGGAAGATTAATTTATTGTGTTGACTACCGTATTATCTTCATTGATGTTATAATGATTTTCCTCTTCTTTTCTTGTTTCTTTAAATAGTTCATAAAACTTGGTGAAAGACTCTCCGCCATAATGGTTTATATTATCTGGACCGGTGTTATTATATATGTACGAGTATAAGCATAAAGATTGCCAGTGATAGAAACAGAATACAAAAACCTAACCTAACCTGGATTATCAGATTTGGGTCATTTGTCACATCAAGATCGAACACGTACATAACCACTATTACCTGTATCTTTGTAATAATTTTCTAATCTTAACCCAACATTACATTTACACGAAGCGTATGTGCACAAAAACGTTGTGTGTGACTGAATCTTTTCGTAACTTGTCAAACTGACAGACAGATTAGCGGTCTTACTAAAATACTTACATAACAGGTCAATGATGAGATAGTTGGAAGAGAGATAGTTACTGATAATGAAGTTAATGCGATTTCTGAGATGGTCAGATTATAATTGCATCATGGTAATGTAATTTTAATTGGAGATTTTGAGTTAGTAAGTTGCAATTGATGGTAAACTAAAATAGTACCTAGTAATAGGATATTGATGATCTAGATTTTTGTAGTTAAAATATGGACCCTATGATTAGGACTGGTTGTGCAGTTTAAAAAAATACGGATAGAATCAATCTCAAACATAGACTTATAGCCAAAGGAGTTCTGTATCAATAATTCTGAAATCAAATTTCCAAAAACAACATCAGTCATAGTTTTTAATACTCATACCAGGCATTCCACTTCATCCACGGATACAGGTGTATTAAAAGTCTCAGGTGTCTCCAATCAGTCATTAAGTAAACCTGCGTTTAACCTAGAACCAGCATACCCATACAGTGCGGTCATCTTCGCATTCTAAATAACTCGATATAATTTAAATAATTCGAGCGAACGTTAACGAGAGCGTTTATTGCTAGCCTTGGAGCTTTCGATGAGTCGAGTGTGGCTAAGAAGTAAGCGAGTACCTTAAGGAATATTGTGGTAAGATAGAGCAATGAGGATTAGTGGTTAATAAGAATAATAATGGGTGTTCATTAATAGATACTGAAGGATTTGAATTAGAAAAGTATTGTGCTGTCGTAAATCATTTCTAATTCTCGTAGTCAAGAATAAAATAACAATACCTGGATATCTCTTTAATGCAACACAAAATTATGAACAACGAATTAAGAAGGCAGAATTATAAAATGACAGCAGAAGCGTCAAACTACCAAATTATAACGACAATGAGAAACATGCAAAACATAAACAACAACAATTTAATATAAACGTCCCCACAATTATATTATTTGCACGCGACGCTTACTTTTCGGCCTCCAAAGTAAACAATACAGAAATATTATGTGCGTGATCGAAATTACAGAATTATTTCGTAATTGAAAATGAACATAAATTATATGCCCCACTTGTTACTATGTTACAATAGGTCATTTTAAATACACATCATTTTAATCATCATTTGGCTTGCAAGATGATAATAGTAATGTACGACTTTGCTTTGTCTAAAATAATTGTTTTCTAAAACTGTAATAAGAGAATAACAGCTTGGAACAAGATTTATATCCAGAAAAACGCTCAAAATGCGTGGAAAGAACAATTCATTGTTTTCAAAACTGTTGATTAAATAAAATAATTACGAGGAAAACGTAGTAGTGAGATTAATCCTTTTTTTAATTCACAACAGTTTAGGAAGCAGAAAGTCAGACGAATAGATTTGAATATCATTAACCTGAGTGCCCTTCACAAGGCTAACATTTGACCGCTCCCGGTCAACGCCAACATCAACACTCTATTTCTAATGAACTTATTGCTTAGTTGAACGTTGGGATGTTGGTCGGTGTTGGCAACCAATCTGTTAGTCATTAGGCTTGTGAACCCGGTGCGTGAAATGCCCTGAGAAAAACAGTTTGCGAATAAATTACGTTGTCTGATGCTGATGCTGATATATTGAGGGCATTCACTGTAATGAGCAACACCTGACGCAGAATTTAGAAGTGTTGTTGAGTTGATTACACCGTTTTTCCATACCATGCCAAAATCATCGTTGATAGGTATAAGACATCCGTTTCATGTCGAAGAAACTAGAAACCCTGAAAGTCATATGGCCAACTTATGGTGTAGTGTATATATAATATAATATAAGGCCTATTACATTTTTCTGTAACCTCTTAACTTTCCAGTTTCCAAAAATTTATGATGATCCGTAATTGACTTTATCTCAATCAAAATTCTCTCTATTCCAGGTACCTACCGCGGTGAGGGCGCTGGCGCCGGCGGCAACGGCTACGGATCTGGTGGAGCTGGCGGCTACTCTGGCGCCGGAGCTGGCGGCTACTCTGGCGCCGGAGCAGGCGGTTTCGGCGGCGCTCATTCCGGTGGTGCCGGATCTGGTTTTGGCGGAGCTAGTGGTGCCGGATCCGGATTTGGCGGAGCTGGCGCTGGTGGTGCCGGATCCGGTTTCGGTGGAGCTGGTGCTGGTCGTGGTGGTGCAGGAGCTGGTGGCTTCGGAGGTGCCGCGTCTCGTCAGTACCTCGCTCCCAACGCAGGAGGCAGGGGATCTGGATCAGGAAACTTCAACTCCCAGACTGGATACAAGTACTAAGATGCACACTATCGTGGTGATGTATGGAGGTGATGGCTGTGCAAATGTAGAACAAAAATCAAAGAAAAATCTAACTATGTAGTGTAAAGTGAAAAAAAAAGTGTCACAGAAAAAATACAACCAATTACGTTGATTTTTTATAAAAATTAAAGTAACTGCTTTTTTTTTTTTTGTGACCAATATACAAATTTGTAACATGTTTTGATTTGCACAGTCGTTAATACAATTTTCTTTTATCTTTGTTATGGAACATCGTATTTATTACTTTAATTTTTTTTCACTTTATTTTGTCGAACTCCCCTCCGCCATCATTCACTGGTATGTGATGTGAAAATAACGAATATTTTGCTGTGAACCGATACATGTGATGATTATTTCTAATAATATTGTTATTATTATTGTTTATATAGAATAATACTGTCTCTCTTTCTCTTTATGATGTGATCTCAAATCTTTGTATAAAACTCCTTTTTTTCTATCATCAAATTATATTCTTCCTGTTAAAAATGATAGTTATAAGTTTTTAAACAGCAATGCAAGGACAGTATAGAGTAAGATGGAAAATGTATAAAAAAATTACATTTAGTATTTAATAATTGTAAATATGAAATGAAGCAACGAATATACGACTTAATGCAAACATAATGATTTTATTTCGTTTACATTAACCCAACACTATTTAACGACATGGAAATCCTGTGTATTTATACGTATGCCTAAAATAAACTATTTATAACTTGCACTGGTCAACAGTCAGCATTTTTTGTGGGAACTAATAGAATTAATACACAGATTGGAGGTGTATAAACAGAATTTAAGACTAAAATATTGAAAGCTTCAAAAGTAGTTACAGTACGACACAACTTAATTTGAAAATTTGCATTCATTCGTTTAAATTTTACGAATGTATTTGGTTATATGACTTTGCAAGAAACGCGTTTGCGTAAAGATTATTTTCACCTAAAGCAGTACCTAACAAAGATTGGTGATTTTGAAGGCGCACTCAGTTTGGTTGGTGATCGGTTTTACGAATTTTGCCGATGCGGTTTATTTTTGCGGTTTATTTAGCGGTTACCGTATATGGTTTGAAAATTAAAATCCAATTTAATTTTGTAGCTAAAATTGTAAACACTACACAAACAATACATAACCTCTTACATCATATTTCTCGTTTGACATTTCAACCTGTCACATTCATACTTCATTCACATAGACAACAAACGAGGAATAATATCATTATCTATTGCTTAAACATGACTAACAAAAATATATTTACAACTATTACTTATTTACTATATTTACAACACACATAATATCTATAAACATATTTAACAAATCTAACAATTATATTCACACTCCACATCTATTAATTAAAATGTAATTATTTAATATGTGGGAGAAACGGAGCGTGCGTTCAGACAGTGAAACGAATCGCACATATGATTTGCAAAAAATCATTCCCAGGGTTCAGTGACCTCAGTGCACGTTCTCAGCTGAACTCGAACGCACGGCCCGCTAAACTCCAAAAATCTAGGCTTCCTCCAAGCCCTAGATCTCGCTACTTAACTTTAGTATTTTGTGTAATATCTGTTTCTTTTGTACATCTTGTCCGTAGTCATTTTTCATTGTGTTGTACCTTGATATATTAAGGAAGTGCCGAGGTAGGCAGTAATACAAGTCGTCCACGTTCAAAGTCGTTTTTTATTGCGTCTATCGCGTAACACTTCATTGGTGACCCCGATAAAGAACACAGAAGCCTGAAGGAGACATCATGCCGGCCGGAGCAGGAGCGATGACTGGAGGAGCGACAGCAGAGAAGCAGGACGTCTGCAGAGTCAGCGTGAAGCTGCCGCCATTTTGGCCAGAGGAGCCAGCACTTTGGTTCGCCCAGGTCGAAGGTCAGTTCACGATCGCCGGTATTACCGCGGACAGTACAAAATTTTATACCGTCGTGGGCCAGCTGGACCACCGTTATATGGTGGAGGCAAGGGACATCATAGAGAACCCGCCGGCCCAGGACAAGTACGTAATGCTGAAGGCCGAGCTTATACGTAGGCTCTCTGATTCGCGCGAAAAAAGGGTGCAACAAATCCTCACCCACGAGGAGCTAGGCGACCGCAAACCCTCTCAATTTTTGCGACACCTTCAGACCCTGGCTGGAGCGAACGTGCCGGAGGCTTTTCTGTCCACGTTGTGGGCGAGCAGATTGCCAACCAACATACAGACGGTTATCGCGTCGCAGCCTAATCTCGCTCTCCAGTCTATCGCAGATTTAGCCGACCGCGTGCACGAGATCGTGCCAGCGCCCGCACCGGCGCTCACATCACCTCCCGCCGTGGCAAGTACGAGCACCTGCAGCGAGATCAGCGAGCTGAAACAGAGCATAGCGGAGTTAACGAGACAGGTGGCGGCTCTGCAAACACGTGGTCCCGTACATCACCGCTCGCGATCGTCAGATAGGTTTAGGCGTGGTAGCAGAGATACGACCCCAGGCCGGCGTAGCCGCTCAATCTCCAGAGGCCCGTGGAACGAGGAGCACTGCTGGTACCATAACAATTTCGGCAATAAGGCCAGGCGGTGCAACTCACCGTGTACGTTCGCGGGAAATGCCACCGGCAGCCGGAAGTAGCGGCAAACGGCTGCCCCAATAAACCACGCCGCCTATTCGTGACTGACCGGGCCACTAAAACCACATTTCTAGTGGACACAGGGTCCGATCTGTGTGTGTACCCACGTACAGCACTACAGCAGCGGCGCAGCAAGACGACGTATCAGCTTTTCGCGGCCAACGGTACTGCCATCGACACATACGGTTGGGTCGAGCTCCACTTGAACTTAGGGCTCCGCCGTGTTTATTCGTGGAAATTCGTGGTCGCTGACGTCACAAAACCCATCATAGGTGCAGATTTTTTGGCACATTACAACTTGCTCATAGACTTGACACATTACCGCCTCATCGACGGGCTAACCCAGCTGTCCGCCACGGCGTCAGCAGCGGCCGGTTCAGCAGCAGACATCGCCTCAGTCAAGTCCATTGGTGGTAGCACGGAGTACCACGAGCTTCTTCGGCAGTATCCGGATATCACGCGCCCTGCGGGAAAACAAAGACAGGTTAGTCACAATACCGTACATCACATCCGCACTACCCCAGGACCGCCCATTTTCAGTCGACCTCGCCGACTCGCACCGGATAAGCTCAAGGTCGCTCAGAAGGAGTTCGAGGCGATGCTAGCGAACGGCACGGCACGACCGTCGGAGAGCGCATGGTCATCCCCTCTCCACCTCGTTCCCAAGAAGGACAACAGCTGGCGGCCATGTGGAGACTACAGGGCACTAAATGCCCGCACCGTCCCGGACAGGTACCCCATCCCGCACATACAGGATTTCTCTCATCAGCTGGCTGGCAGCAGAATTTACAGTAAAATTGACCTAATTAAAGCGTACAATCAAATACCTGTCCAGTCAGCTGACATCCACAAGACTGCGATCACCACACCGTTCGGGCTGTATGAATTCCCATACATGACGTTTGGTCTCAGGAACGCAGCACAGACGTTCCAGCGTTTCATGGATGAAGTACTCCGTGGTCTGTCGTTCTGCTACTGCTATTTAGATGACATTCTCCTGTTCTCAGAGACGGCAGCCCAGCACACCGAACACCTGCACCAACTCTTGAAGCGTTTGTCCGACTATGGCATCCTCATCAACTCTGCAAAAGGTGAGTTCGGCCGGACCTCCATTACCTTTCTAGGACACGAGCTGTCCGCAGAAGGTGTTCGTCCCCTGCCAGAAAAGGTACAGGCGATCCAGGACTACCCAGCTCCCAAGACCGTCAAGGAGATGCGTCGCTTCCTGGGTATGTTCAACTTCTATCGTCGCTTTGTCCCAGTAGCCGCTCGCTTGCAGTCTCCGCTTAATGTCGTTCTCTCAGGGCCTAAAACCAAAGGAAATCAGCCAATTAGCATGACACAACAAATGCTGGACGCTTTTGCTGCTTGCAAACATGGTTTGTCCCAGGCTACATTGCTAGCGCACCCAAACCCCAATGCTGAGCTTGCCTTGTTCACAGACGCGTCGGACACCTCAATAGGCGCAGTACTGCAGCAGAAGGCTGGAGATACATGGCAGCCACTGGCGTTTTTCTCCAGGCGTTTGTCCTCATCGCAGCGCAAGTACAGCCCGTATGACAGGGAGCTCTTAGCCATCTACGACGCAGTTCGATACTTCCGACACATGGTTGAGGGTAGGCACTTCACCATATACTCGGATCACAAACCCCTGTCATACGCGTACGCACACAGTCGGGAGAATTGCTCACCACGGCAGTTCCGCTACCTAGACTACATAGCCCAGTTCACCACGGACATCCAGTTTGTCGCAGGCAAGGACAATGTTGTAGCGGACGCACTGTCGCGTCTGGAGGCAATAACGTTGCCAACCTTCGACTACACGGCTCTTGCACGTTCCCAGGAGAGCGATACTGAGCTGCAAGGTTACCTGAAGAGCAACACCACTTCACTTAAGCTCCAAAGAGTGCGTTTCCCGGACTCACATGTGGAACTACTCTGCGATGTCTCCACCAGTAACACCCGCCCTTATGTTACAGAACCCTACAGAAGGCAGGTGTTCCAGAAGCTTCATCAGCTGAGCCACCCTGGCAGACAGGCCACGGTCAAATTGATTTCCTCACGCTTCGTTTGGCCTGGCCTGAAGAAGGACTGCAGGGCCTGGACCAGAGAGTGCATAGAGTGCCAGAGAAATAAGGTCTCGCGGCACACATCCTCTCCCACCTCTCCGTTCCCTGTTCCTTCCCAACGTTTTTCCCATGTCCACATGGACATAGTAGGGCCACTAACAATTTCAAATAATTTCAGATATTGCCTCACCGTCATCGACCGCTTTACTCGCTGGCCTGAGGCATATCCCATCGCCGATATCACGGCTGAGACATGTGCCCGCACCTTCATCGCTGGCTGGGTGTCTCGCTTCGGTTGCCCCCATCGCATCACTACCGACAGAGGCAAGCAGTTCGAGAGCAAGCTGTTCCACTCCATCGCAGCGCTGCTCGGTAGCCAGCACCGCCCAACCACAGCGTACCACCCAGCCTGCAATGGCATGGTCGAACGCCTACACCGCCAGCTGAAGGCGGCCATCCGATGCCACACAGACACCAACTGGTCCGAGGCTCTTCCTCTGGTGCTGCTGGGCATCCGCAGCGCCTGGAAAGAAGACATAAAGGGGTCAGCAGCCGAGTTAGTCTACGGGGAGCCCTTAAGACTCCCAGGGGAGTTTATCAATCCAACACTCACCGGCACCGTAGACTACACCGACTTCGCGGCGAGACTCCGACATCAAATGGCGAAGCTGTCACCAGAACCGGCGAGTCGACACGGACAAAAACCGTTTTACGTGCCCAGCAGCTTGGCTTCAGCAACGCATGTTTTCCTACGTCATGACGCCGTGCGCCGACCACTCGACCCACCTTACACCGGGCCATTCAAGGTGCTGCAATGGGGCGAGAAAACTTTTAAAATTGAGGTAAAAGGGAAAGAAAGTACCGTCACAATAGACAGATCAAAACCCGCTTACCTCAATAATGAGAGCAACACGCCTAACTCGCCGACGCCAACAGACACGCAGGTAGCTCCGCCAACAGACGCTACCGCCAAAAGGAAAACCCGTTCCGGGCGAACAGTACATTTCCCGGACTACTATCGCCCGTAATTTACCAACCACGGTCTCAGGGGGGGAGTAGTGTAGCGGTTACCGTATATGGTTTGAAAATTAAAATCCAATTTAATTTTGTAGCTAAAATTGTAAACACTACACAAACAATACATAACCTCTTACATCATATTTCTCGTTTGACATTTCAACCTGTCACATTCATACTTCATTCACATAGACAACAAACGAGGAATAATATCATTATCTATTGCTTAAACATGACTAACAAAAATATATTTACAACTATTACTTATTTACTATATTTACAACACACATAATATCTATAAACATATTTAACAAATCTAACAATTATATTCACACTCCACATCTATTAATTAAAATGTAATTATTTAATATGTGGGAGAAACGGAGCGTGCGTTCAGACAGTGAAACGAATCGCACATATGATTTGCAAAAAATCATTCCCAGGGTTCAGTGACCTCAGTGCACGTTCTCAGCTGAACTCGAACGCACGGCCCGCTAAACTCCAAAAATCTAGGCTTCCTCCAAGCCCTAGATCTCGCTACTTAACTTTAGTATTTTGTGTAATATCTGTTTCTTTTGTACATCTTGTCCGTAGTCATTTTTCATTGTGTTGTACCTTGATATATTAAGGAAGTGCCGAGGTAGGCAGTAATACAAGTCGTCCACGTTCAAAGTCGTTTTTTATTGCGTCTATCGCGTAACACTTCACTACGTCCAAGTTGTGTCCACTGTACCTATTTTGATCCAAATCATCGTAATAAAATGGCAAAGGACATACCGTCATTGCACCCAAATTAGATGTAGTGACAGGATACGACCCGAGTCTACTAGTTGACTCGTCTTATTCTTGACGTGTTGTTTTAACTCAAATCAGTTCCGATCAGAATGTAGGCACCTGGACAGCTATCGCTTCGTTTAAGTCCTGGAAGGTACAGTTGATTTAGGATAAAATACAGATAAAAAGACCCATCATCACTAAGAACAAGCTATTGAAGCATAGACTAAGCATTGCCATACAAAACGTGGCAATGCCGCTAGGCTCTTGGGTACATTACCAGTTGACAGCGATGTGGATGAAATTTTCGACGCCATGTTTTAGTTTTTGAAAAGTTTTAATTATGTTAGTACATCATTTTGTTATTTTTATTAATTAATTATTAACGTTCATATTATTTTAGTTCCCTATATTATATTAATAAAAATTGGAGCTTTAGAACAAAAAAAGCTATTAAAAAAAATATATTATTACAATTGTTATAAAAAGTAAGATCTGCCTTATGACCTGCCTGAAATTGTTGAAAATTGTTATACAAGAGAGATGTTTGGTTGTTGATGCTGAAGATAAGCTGTCGCTTCATACTGGTAGGTACTCAGCTGTATACGGTTAAACTGGAAGCCGACCCCAAAATACTCAGGAAAACGCTAGTCAGCTGATGATCGAAGTACTTTTTTTTTGTACAAAGTACAATTTTCCTACCTTCCAATAAATGCAATACAAATCATTCAATACTTTGACTATTTTTATTACAATTTTGTACCCAAGGACCAAATAATTGTAAAAAAATACTTATTTTGCTAATGATAGGTCGTTGCCAATAAATTTACAATTCTTCTTCATATCGTATCAATGGCAAAAGTAGGTAATAAAAGGCGAGGATCGATAGCAAACGTATAATGCAAACTGAAGCTAAAACATATGTGACACCTTATATATACTACTGTGATGATCATTAACCAATGCGGGTAACTGAATATATTACAACTTTCCACCCTAAATAGTACATATTCCTAAACAACAATCATTACAAACTAGTACAAAACAATATCAAAATTCACGACAGTACAATTCAATTTACTTACTACAATACAATTTTAACTAATTATACATCCATAACCTTACTTACGACTTACAACAGTAATACAAGTTACAATAATCTTACTGATACTAAATTATTAACTAACCAACTAGACTACTTAACGATTACAATGTTTTGGTAGCCTCTTTAAACGACATTCCCGTATAGGACGATTTCGAACCACTTCCGGAACAAGATTCTCGGAATTACTAGCCCTTATACACGGATCCGGACTGGGAACATTAGGGAGAAGATCTGAGCTGGCCGCGGATGTGGACGGCAACACATCGACTGTCGCGGTTCGGTTCGGACTGCACTCCCCCACGCTCTGAGGGGCCTGCGACTCAGCATGCGGTACCTCTGTGCTGACTGGGGCTGGCGTCACCTCCAGCACCTTGGCACGCTCTGCCTCGAGAGGACTCCGTTCTGCCGTACTGGTTGGACAAATCAATGAACTACGCGATCGCTGTCTTAACTGATCAATGTGTCTGTGTGTTTCTTTCCCTGATCCATCCACAACCCTATAGTCAGTAGTACCCATCCTTTTTACTATTTGTCCCGGTAGCCATTTTTCATTACCTCTATACTGTCTCATCCATATTTCCTCCCCTAACTGTAAAGAACGTTCTGTACCTGCTGTTTGTTGCCGCTCCTGAGCCTTTTTTACTTTCTCTTCCCTGTTGGGCCTTAAAGCATCTAATTTTGTACGTAAATTCCTACCTAACATTAGCTTCGCTGGACTTTCCCCCGTAGAACAATGTTCCGTATTACGGTAATGTAATAAGTAGGTACTCAAAAATAAATTTATATTTTCTTTTTGTTTAACCGCTTTTTTAATTGTTCTTTTAACAGTACGCACTGCATTTTCCGCGGCCCCATTTGATGCTGGGTGGTATGGAGCAGAAAAGACATGTTCTACACCATGTTGTGTTAAAAAGTCTGATAATTCTTTACTCGTAAATGGGGGGCCATTATCTGAAACTATTTGCCTGGGTAAACCCCATCTAGAAAAAACTTCGGTGAGTTTTTCAATAGTAAAACTAGCCGCAGTACTAGGTAAAGGAAATACTTCTAACCATTTAGTCCTTGCATCAACCATTACTAAATATATTTTACCAAAAATTGGACCTAGGAAATCTAAATGTACCCTCGCCCATGGTCTGGAGGGCCAGGGCCACGGCGTGACTGCGTGTCGCTGCGGCGAGTCTGCTTCCCCCCGCGCACACCGCGCACTCCCGACACGTCGCCTCCACCGCCTCGTCGATGCCCGGCCACCAAACGTAACTCCTAGCTGACGCTTTCGTCTTTACAATACCCATATGGGGTTCATGTAACTCTCGTAATACCCTAGCTCGACAGCTTCCCGGAATCACTACCCTGTGTCCCCACATGACGCAGCCTAACTCTTCGTACAGTTCCTTACGACGGTTAAAATACGGTTGTAATTCCCGTATTTCATTTTCCGTAGGCCACATATCCCGAATATAACTTATAACCCTGCTTAACATCGGATCTCTCATAGTCTGTTGCTTAATTGTATTATAATCAAGTAACAATGCGTTTTGTGCGAAATGTAAATAAGTTTGCTCAGGCACTGCATATGACTCATCGCTATTGCCAGGAACCGGTAATCTCGATAGTCCGTCCGCACCGTTTTGTTTCGTGTTGACGTATTCTATATCATACGTATAAGCAGATAGAATGATAGCCCAACGCTGTAGTCTACTCGCCGCCATGGCCGGAACGCCGTGCTTTGGACCAAATATACTTACTAATGGCTTATGATCTGTTCGTAAAGTAAAGCGTCGGCCATACACGAACTGATGCAACTTTTTTAAACAAAATACAATCGCTAGCGCTTCCCGATCTATCTGAGAATAGTGTTTCTCGGCGTTATTCAATGCGCGTGACACATACACCACCGGCTGGTCCCTGCCGTCGGCGCTTGGCTGTGTGAGTACCCCACCTATACCACGCGCACTGGCGTCACACGTCAACACTAACGGCTTATCTGGGTCATAATGCACTAACACATCCGCACCTGTTAATATTGTTTTAACTTTTACCATTGCTTTCTCACACTGATTACTCCAATTCCAACTTACACTTTTTTTTAAAAGTTCATAAAGTGGTGACAATATACTACTCAAATTCTTAACGAACTTAGCATAAAAATTTACTAACCCTAAGAAAGAACGCAATTCAGTAACATCTGTCGGCCTAGGAATTTTTACTATTGCATTCACCTTATCCGTATCAACTTTTATACCATCCTTAGATATAACATACCCTAAATATTTGATCTCATCAACCATGAATAGACATTTACTTCCTTTAAGCTTCATTCCATGATCTTGTAACCTTTGAAACACCCTTTCTAAAGTTTCCAAATGTTTATTTTGTGTCCCTGACGTACTTATGATTACGTCATCAAGAAATACTTCTACGCCTGGTATATCATTCAGAAGGTTCGACATAATCCGCTGGAAGATGCCCGGACTAGAAGACAACCCAAACACGAGTCTATTATATTTAAATAGACCTCTATGTGTATTTATTACTGTTAAATCTCTAGAATCATCCAATTCTATCTGATTATAAGCCTGGGATAAATCAATTTTCGAAAAGAACGTAGCCCCATTTATACTCACTAATATATCATCTATCTTCGGTAGCGGATACCTATTGATCAGTAAGACAGGATTTAACGTGACTTTATAATCAGCACAGATACGGAGTCCACCGTCAGCTTTACGTACCGGTACCAAAGGTGTGGCCCAGTCTGAGCACTCGACGGGTTCGATGATGCCCGCGCGCAGCATCGCATCCAGCTCCGCATCGACTTGACCCTTCAGAGCGTAAGGCAGCGGCCGCGCCCGGCAGTACACGGGGGTCGCCCCCTCCCGCAACTGGAGTGTTGCCTTACCGCCTGTGTACCGTCCCAATCCGCCGCTGAACAACTCTTTATACCTATTTAACAAAACATTTGCAGTATCAGATTTTGTCTTTACAATATTGCCATAATTAATTGTTTGTTGAAATGGGGGTATTTTTATTTCCATTTCGGATAACCATTGCCGGCCTAATAAAGAAGTTGTACCTCCATTGATCACAAACAGTTCTAAATATTTAATTTTTCCTTTATACTGAACTTTCGGTCTTATTACACCTAATGGCTTTATATCACTACCATCATAAAACTTTAATACTAAGTTAAACGGCTCAATTGATCTAGTACTAAAATACCTATCATATGTTTTTTTACTTATACAAGAAACAGCAGAGCCTGTATCTATCTCCATCTTGATAACGTTGTCATCAATAAGCAATGATAAGCTTACCGGGTTATATCCGTTCAAACACAGTTGGTGTAATTCTTCCTCTAGCTCGTCCGAACTAGAATCGCCTCGTGGTCCACCCGGCTGCTCGCTCCCGGTAGCTTCGACGTGGTTCACCCCGCGCCTGCTTCCTCTACCAGTGCTCGACCGTGTCCGAGGACACACGCGTCTCAAATGTCCACTTTCCTTGCATTTACTGCATACAAAATGCTTATAGCGGCACTCGTCGGAGGTATGTCCGCGCCAGCCGCACGCCGTGCAGCTACCGGCGCCTTTGCCCGTGTCCGGCGCAGCGCGCTCGCGGCCCCCGCGCTGCTCACGCCCACGTTTAGTCCTCAATGCGTGTATGTTTGCTGGTGTCACCGCGCTTGTTTTATGCTCAACCACGGCTGCATCTCGCTCCGCCGCTTCCAACCCACACGCCAATTTCACTGCCCCTGAGTACGTCAGATTGTCCTCTGCAAATAACCTTTGTCTGATGACGTCACTCTTAACTCCGCACACCAACTGATCCCGCAGATTCTCCTCCAAATTTCCGCCAAAGTCACAGGTTTTCGACAGTTTTTTAATCTCGGTTAGGTATTGCGTCATATTTTCATCGTCCTTCTGCCTTCTTTGACGAAACCGGAAACGCTCCGCCATGACCGCTGGTTTCGGCTGTAGATGATTCTTCAACATTGCCACGGCTTTTTCATAGGTTAACTCCGCCGGTTTGCTTGGGCTGCACAACGTGCTCAGTAACTCGTACGTTTGATCCCCAACGCCAGTGATCAAGATGGCCAACCACATGTTCTTATCCACGTTATTGACTTTAAAATACATCTCTAACCTTTCCACGTACAAAGTCCAATTCCCTGTCGTCACATCAAAGTCTCTTATCCGACCAATTTGTCCACTCGACATCTTTATTCTGATTTCCACACTAACACACCGAATACAATAAGTATGTAAGTATTATCCTATCCTCGTCGCCACTGAGATGTTTTGTACGTAGGTAATAAAAGGCGAGGATCGATAGCAAACGTATAATGCAAACTGAAGCTAAAACATATGTGACACCTTATATATACTACTGTGATGATCATTAACCAATGCGGGTAACTGAATATATTACACATGTTTGGCCCAAAATTCACCTACGCGAACTTCGCTCACTGACGACGTCATAGGATCCTCAAGTGCACAGGTGATAGGGCATGCGGCGCAAGATGGAAGGTGGACCATTGTCAGTGGAGAGATGCCGCATACGCACTTGAGATTTAAGCCGTCTTTGAACCCATCTGTGGAGATTGTCTTTGCTTCGGCTTACTTGGGTTCGAAGTCTATTTAGAGATTTCCAAGTCGGCCACGGTAACGCGCGCCCAAGGTGGAAGGCTCTCAGATGGTTCAATAAAATTGCAGGGAGTTTATATAGCTCCGGTCATAGATTGCTTGGCTGGACTACCAGCCACGCACCCAAGAAAACTTTTGCTATGATAATAATCTTGTTAATAGTTCGTGGCTATTGTAATAGGTGGCGCTACGTATATTTTTTAAGATGTTACTTAATTTTCGTCATGGAACCACATTGCAAATGGAAGAATGATTATCATCCTACAACTCAGCACTGTTCGTGTGTATGCAGTTTTTATATTAACCCTTTCCTTTCAAATTCTAGAGTCAGCTTGGACTAGGGACATAGGAAAACTTCATTTTTACTACTAAACTTAATAGAGCAAAACTCGCGGTTTCGCTATAAAATATTTTATTTCACATCAACCTGCATGGGCATTTATGAAACGTCAGAAGCTAAGTGAACGGTTCCAATTGGTCGTTTCCTATGGAGAAGAACCGGCAAGAAACTCCACGGTTACATTTTAAAAATAATTGGCTTTTATAATGTTTTCAAATTACAGTGTTAATAGGTATGGGAGGACAGTGTAGGACTGTTAACAATTACCATACTCCATTTGAAATAAGATTAGACATTTCTAAACCTTTTTTAAGACTGTAAAAAAGGTGAACTGACTAGTTCAACCGATTTTGACTTCTATTGCGTTGGTGGCATGACAAATGGCAGCTGCAGTAAACAGTTGGTATTGGAACCACTTTTTTGCTTTTAATGTCATCCTTATGCCTACGGTATAGAAGTCAGAATCGGTTGAAAGGACTGTAAAAAAGGTTTGTGTAAATGTCTAATCTTATTTCAAATAGAGTAATACTTAACAAAATAAAAATTGGTCTACAAATCTACAGTCTATTAAGCTCATGATGGAAACCTGGAAATATATCCATGGATACCATATTGGATCGGGATAAAAGTAAGTTGTTTGTATTTGGCAACCTTTCTTACGCGCTACATGGAAAGCTTCAGGATGACACAACTATATTTGTTAAGACGATGCTGTGTGGAAAAAACTAGGACAAGGAAAATTTTAATCACAATGAGAGCCTTTATTGCAGTAAATATTGATTAACAGGATTATACCAGGCAACATAGCGAAAACAGCAGCGTTTAAACAAAAAAGTAAGGTCCTTCAGACCGTTCACTTCATGAATATTAAAATAAAAGTAGCTCCTCGTATTCAATCGATTGAATAAAAAAAACAGCCAAGTGCGAGTCGGACTCGCCCATGAAGCGTTCCGTAGCAGCAAGTAACATTGAATGAAAGATAAATTGCGGTTTACGATTTATGACGTATTAAAAAAAAACTACTTACTAGATCTCGTTCTAACCAATTTTCGGTGGAAGTTTACATGGTAATGTACACACATTTTACCACTTTGGATGTGTCTCTCGCGCAAACTATTCAGTTTAGATTTTTTTTTTATTAGAAACCTGCATATCATTTTTGAAGACTTATCCATAGATACCCCATACGAATGGGTTTGATGAAAAGAAATTGTTGAGTTTCAGTTCTAAGTATGGGGAACCCCCAAAAGTTACTGTTCTTTTTTCTATTTTTGTGTGAAAATCTTAATGCGGTTCACAGAATACATCTACTTACCAAGTTTCAACAGCATAGTTCTTATAGTTTCGGAAAAAAGTGGCTGTGACATACGGACGGACAGACAGACATGACGAATCCATAAGGGTTCCGTTTTTTGCCATTTGGCTACGGAACCCTAAAAAGGTACAAATCAGACAACATCACAGACTTTAAAAGGCAAACACTAGATGTTAGTTAGATCTTTAGTTTGAAAAACTGGGCCTGAGGCATCGACTCATCATGCCCATAAAAGGGATGCGCTCTTAGCCAAGTGAGGTACAAAATGATGGTAATATATTAAATGTAATTGAAGGAATATAGATTGACTTACTTGGATTGAATAGTAATGCGATATCGAAATGTGTCTAAGCTATGTGTTGGAACATTACAAATCAATGGATATTTGATGATAATGTCAGAAATGTAATAAGTACCTATTCGTCGTGATGGTGTGTTTTACTGGATGTCCCGGAGACTCGCCACATGTGCTGATAACGACCACCGTATGCTTTTGGTCAGTAGAAGGCTTGCCCTCCACTTTACAAATAAACACTTTAAACAAATAAACAGGGTATTTATTCATGAGGATTTCCACAAGAGAAACAAGGCCTTGATAAAATTGAGCTGCAATTGCTCCTACTGCTAACTCCTATCAAAAACAATTTATGCAAAAAACCACATGCCTTGTTAAATAAATTAGTTTTTAGGTCGGTATGGGTACCGATGTCCAGGCTGTCCCGGATGTAGGTTCTACTACGTCACCAACCCACAAAAATGATTAATTTTCATCATACAAGGTGTAAATGAAATATGTAACTGAAAACGGGTCTAATGTAGCGACTTGCTGATTTTTTTCATAATTTTAGTGTTAATGTCATACTAAAAGTTGTTTATAATGATGAGTACAAGCCTTTTTCAGGTTTTCAGTTATTTCAAAATTACACCTCGATCATTGGTTCTAACGCCATCTATTGCTTTGAGTCTAAACTACGAACGCTACAAGCTTAGTAAGCTCACAACACACTGCGTAAGCACTGCTTAGATCGTGCATTTACTTTGATAGTTACAATGATTGCAATCTGTACTAGTAGCACAGTGGCGCTTTTGTCTGTCCAACTGGTTTGTAGATTCGATTCTTGAAACTCTGTGTAGGATGACAAACGTCGCTGCAAACCAGATTCTTGGGTTGGTGGTCTTCGTGATGTTTAGCTATGTAGTCTTAGGGCTTGTAGATAATAGTTGTAATTTAAGCTATATTGGCTACGTGTGAGGAGAGAGGAAACGCATGTGAATAAAAAAGTGATGAATATATATAATGTTGATGGATGGAGTGGGAGAGGAAGGCCAAGGAAAACATAGATGGATTGTGTGAGGAATGATATGAAAGAGACGGGAGTGAATGATAGTGTGACGGTCGACAGGGGAGAGTGGAAAAAGAAAACGTGTGCGCCAACCCCACGTAACATGGGACAAGGACAGGAAGATGATGAGATGATGATGGCTGTGAAAAAAATTAAAGAGTTAATTGATTCAGGCGTGACCTTGCGGAAATCCATTATAAAATACAATAGAAGTGGATATATTAGTAACCTGTTCCGCTTAGCTATTTCTAAAGAGTCATAAAATACCCCTGAAATAAATCGACACGTGTTTCACCTCTCAATGAGGCATCCTCAGGATGACGATAGACTTGTTGCGAACTCGAACACGGCGCGTTGGCACACCAAGCGCCGATGACTCTTTAGAAATAGCTAAGCGGAACAGGTTACTAAATATATCCACTTCTATTGTATTTTAAAATTAAAGAGAAATGCTAGTCTACTTCTATCTCAAAGACATCCAAAAAAGAAAACCATTGTCTGTAGTTTGACAGCAGTGGCCCTTTAGGAATGCGAGATCACATTTTTTTAAAGTGAAAACTTCTTTAGGCGCGTTGGGCATTTTTGAGATGGGACTAAACCATTGATTTCGTGACACTATAACGCAATTTACCGACACCGTGGAGTAAAAGACATCAACGCGTTGATTACCGCGGTGCGTGCAGTAAAAGATATCTCCGCGTTGATTACCGCTGTGCCGATTTTTTTCAAGTTTTCACTTCTGTCGGCACTCCTGGAGTACCACTGTTTTCTTTTGTTGCCAAATTGGTCTGCTCTTGACCTCGTGCTTAGAACCTTGACTTTGGCAAAATAATTTAGCTAAAGTTTATTTACGTGTGCCAAGATGATGTATTTAAATCAAATATGTAGCAACAGTGCGTACCTCACAAATATCGTGATCATAACTAAATTGCTCTGCATCTTTGTTACAAAGTAGGTCATCAACGAAGGTCTGTATCATATCAATTTGGCAAATGAACAATATGTATCTGACTTCATTAGTTTTTATCAGATACCGTGTGTTCACGATTTTGTAATCTGTCTTTGTGCTGATCTCATTTGTGAGAACCAATTAGGTTATTTCTATTGGTGAAGCATCACGCCTTGACTTTCAGTAAGCTGGATGATTTTGATTTAGATTCATTATTTGGGACGTTTGTAAAAGATAAACCCCTAAACACAATTGGGGTAGTTTTGAAATACTAATAATAACAAACTTTATTATTTACTTAAGTACGTTGTATTCGAGCTAAGTTTCATATTTATGAACTCAAGATTTTTTTTTTTCATCCAAGCCATCCATTTTCACCCCCTCAGTGGTTGATTTTCCCAAAATCCTTTCTAAATAGACCCCTGCGTTTTAAAGTACAATTACAGTCAAAAATTCAAGTTTCTATCTATCGGTTTGGGCTGTGGGAGCCTTACGAACTAACCCTGTTTAAAAAAATATGTTCATTATATTGATAGTAATCTATTGTTTAGAAACCAATAATAATAGATAGACAAAATATGATAAGAATTAAAAAGAGTAGTCTAAAATAGACGTTCCATTTTTTACAAGGTTTAAGTTAAAAAAAAAATGAGCTTCTTTTTCTGGTTGCTGGTGGGAAGACCTAAATATCTTAAGGACATAGCTGAGGTAGACGAAAGGCATAGGTGGAATAATCAGTATTGTTGGAGACCCCTTTGTCTACCAGTCTACAAAGAATATTTATTATATTTTGGATTTCTGGTGATGAACATTTTATTATATCCATCCATCATCATTTATTAGTAGTTAGCAGTGATAGCCTAGTGGTGTGCCCGTCAGACTGCCAAGTCATAGGTCTCGAGTTCGAACCCAAGGCACGAACCTCTGACTTTTCGCATTTATGTGCGTACTGTATAATTATCACTTGCTTCAAAAACGGTGAAGGAAAACATCGTGAGGAAACCGGCCATGTCTGAGAGATATTTCTCGACGGCCTTCACATGCCGTGAGAATCCAAGTCAGAGGCCCATGGGCGGCTTTAAAACTCTGACACCAGGTTAGTCACTAACCACACAAAAAGAAGAAGATTTATTAGCAGAACTCATAATAAAAACAAATCTAGGCCAAATCCTATTACAATCTCATTTCACGAACAACTGACATCGTTTGTTCTGAATCAGATAAGGGTTAGTGCTCATCGTTCTCATATTATTGCTTATTAAGTTAATCCTTTTATAGCGTCACGTCTACCGTCAAGGTTTAAGGTCTATTCTAGTTTATACATACATGAGATTTGCACGTCGTGTGCCTAATTTTGCACGTAGCGAAGGCCTGGGAATTCTGGCATTTAGGCAATTCGCGACAACTTCGGAATGTGGTTACAAGATTAATTTTTGCGCCAGTAGCTTAAGGGGCCGTACACGAAATCAACAGATTTTGATCAGTTTTGTTCATTTGTTGTAAGAAAGGGAAAAATAATTTAAACAAAACTATTTGTGATTTGAAAAGTGTCCTTTGTTTTTCATGTGGCTGAAAGGGCTTTTTGAAATAAATTAAGCATTCATAGAAAATCACAAATATTCGCAAAAAGTTTTCCAAAAAATGACGTGCGACTGACGTTTGATCATTTTGTTACAAGAAACAGATTATGAAAACTTAAAAATGTCATCAACATCATTATATTTATGGTCTACTTGCACCTGCATGCCACATGGCTGATCCACTTTTTTCAACTTCCATACAAAATGTAGTAGAAAAATAATGTTGAAAAAAACTTCTTTTTTTAAACCCAGTCAGTAATGTATATTTTCTTATTATTTATCTAACCATATCAAGAAATTTAAAAATCAAACATTAGTCTTCAGCTATTTCAAAGGCGAAATATACCATATTTTCGAGAGCGCAAAAGTGATTCAACTATCGTAGTAATGCAACAGGTGCTGTGACTGACACGAATGGTTTAACACCATGAAAACTGTACTTTCATGGTCAGACAGACAATCTTTTAATTATTTCAAGCTTTCTCACATTTAGATAAGCAATTGACAAAAGAGGGTTTTTTTATTGTGCACGGAGCTTTAACAGCGCCGGTGGATGGCTTTTCAGCTTTCAAGCTACTTACTAAGAACGGGCATCGATTTTAATTAGAAAAACACATTTAGAGCGGTGGACACTCATTGACTCAGCCGCGCTTGTATAATAATGAAAATATAAAAGTATTGGAAACAATTCATGCCAAGTCAATAAGCAACAGTTTATTTTAATCCGGGCAAGTACCAATGTGACTTTTTCAATTCACTGGTACTTTCTGGGTTCTTCATAGACAGTTCTGACATCGGTGAAGGAAAACATCGTAAGGAAACCTGGACTTATAGTTAATATAAGTCTGAAATCGCCAACCTGTCTTGAGCAAGCGTGGTGATCAATGCTCGTGCCTTCTCTGTATGAGAAGAGGCTTTTACTCTACAGTGAGACAATAATAGGCTGGTATTTTTATTGTGGACTTCAACCTTACATTAAAAGTAACAGAAATATACCGTAACAATCAACGACCTTTTTTTTTGTCTTCTGAAGCTAAAGGCTAGAATGTATTTGAAAGGAAAACATCTTATTTTTATCGATCTCTACTGCCAATAATAATTATCAAAGGAATCAAGTAAGGATTAATTTTATGAGTTACCCATTTAACAAACTATAGGCCTCTGTAATTAACTGGCACATACCACTTAAAAGTTAAAGATGAAACGGACCGTTTTGCCAATTTGCAATCAACCATTAAAACAAACTATTCCATATAAGAGGCTCAATTTTATGTACTACGCTTTATTATTAGAAGTTCAATAAAATCAGGCTTAGTTTTTACCAGTAACTAACGATTAAAGCCCTATTTACACGATGGAAGTTTCTTGGCTGTGGCAAACAAGAAAATTAAAGCAACAAATGATGACGATGCAAATAATTTGTTGTCAAATAAAAATGGCGCCATCTAAACAGTGTTTAGACTCTAAACACTGTTCAGACGGCGTCGTTTTTATTTTGCCTCACTGGTCTAGTGGTCGCAAGCGCTACTGCTGAGTATGAGGTCCTGGGTTTTCCCATCAAAAATTTGTCAGTAGCAGCCTGGAGTCTGGATTTGTGCCCAGTTAATGGCAATAGGCTCGCCCCTTATTACATGGGACTTAAATATAACTGGCGAAATGTGGTTGTATAGTCGCCGGCACATAACTTGGCAAGAATCGTAGATGCGCAGAATTCGTTTTCGCTCGATTTTCTTAACAGACATGTTCAAAAACTATGGCAATAACCATAGAATAATGGCATGCAATGAAAGTAATTTTTTTTATTGCAATAAGTGTACATTTGCAAACTCACTCCCAATACGCCAAAACCTTGCCAAGTTACGTAACTTGGCTGATCACGTCACTTGGCACTTGGCACTTATAGTATAGTCGCCGGCACGTGCCGGCGACTATACTATAAGTGCACCTCTGCCTAAGCGTTTCGTTTCTAACATTTTTGTTTCTGACATTATCCTACAGGATAATGTTAGAAACAAAAATTCATAACAATGTATTTTTATTTTTGCTTTAACTTATGGCCACAGGCAATTATATCACACTGTGTAAATCAGTATTTAGGTACAGGCAGTAGTTTGACATAAACAATAACTGAACGCCTCCTTTTTGATAAACTACATAAACGAAGAGTCAGTCTACGGATTATTAGGATAAATGACATCAATTTCAACTCTACCGCTTTAAAATAAACGCACACGCAACCAGTGGTCCTAAAGCAATCAGGAAATAAGGATTTACAGACAACAGTACCTATCTGATCGTAGACTGCACTCCAACCCTCTTAATAATAAACCAGGATTAAACTAACCATACATTTTTTGAGCTTTGAGTATGGCAAAAATAGTTTTACTTTGGGTTTTAATATTATTAAGGGGGCAAATGAATTGATTTGATAAAACCAATCCTCTGGTTTTGATAAAATTAACCCTCATTTTGGGTGATGAATCATCGGCAAGAATTATATATATTATTTCAATTATAACGATGTTGGGGGGTGGCAACCAGATGGCCTTGATACACACAAATTCCTTGCATATAATAGAAATTAAACTTTGGGTAAAAAATAAAGTTAGGCCCCCCTCCCCCATATCTCCGCCCCGTACATTTGGGGTCCATTCGGACGGTACAGAGGGAGGGGTTCAATATCACTTCAATACCCAGATTACCATTCGCCATCCGGTTGCCTCTCCGATTAAATTTTACGTGTCATTGCTTTAACTACAAGAGAGAAACCACAATCAAAGTGATCCCAAAAACCAATGAACCACCATTTTATATACGAACCAGTTCCGTTTAGACTTCGGAGCCTTCAGATGTTCACGACATCCTCATAAACAACCGATCATGAACCGAATGATCAATAAAAAATCATTAATTGATCCCATCAAGAGCTGTTAATTAAACCGTGGGATCATTACGTACGCGGAAATTGATTCGATTTACGATATTTGATGAAGAATCGAATAAAAAATCGGTACTGTTGACAGAAGTGTTATAAAATAGAAGATGTTGTAATAATTATTCAAAAAAGATCTACATAATTTTTGCAACATCATAATGTATTTAATATATAATTAATCACGTAATTTTGCTCAATAAACTTTTTTACTGAAATCGATTATCGATAGTATCGATCATCGGTAATCGTAATATTTATAAATAGAATATTTGAAATCAAAATATTTAACGCCACATTTATTTTTAATGTCATGATTGATATTTCTGATAAAAACTTGACGACTAATGAAATCAATAATTTAAGCCTTTAAAGTAAAAAAACAATAGAAATATACATAACTTTACGCCTGTATTCCCCGAGGTTAGGCAGAATGGTATCTATATTACACCCACATTTTGAAAGTTATGTTTAAGTTCCATGTACTAGGGGGCGAGCCTATTGCCATCAACTGGACACAAATCCAGACTCGAGGCTGCTTCTGAGATATTTCAGATGGTAAAACCTGACCCGAGAATCGAACCCAGGCCCTCATCATATACAACAGAAATAACAACAACAAAAAAGATCAATAGAAATCTACATACATAAACACTCCCGCGGACAGGCGCGACCCGACTCCGGTAGAATAACTTCCATGACGTTTTCATAGAAATTGTTTCACCTGAGTCTTGTCGCGCCGCCGTCGCGTCACGCCTGTCTGTGGGGCCCTAATATGTGTATTATGATACAGCATTAATAATAATATGATAAAGCAATTCTATTAAATGATAAAGTTACAACAGACAAGCAGAATAACTAAAAGGGCATTTTATCATGTATCTTAGGGAAAAAATTGCCACTTTCTAAAATCGTAATTTTCTGTTACAGCAAAGTAATCTTTTTGACTTATAGAATATCGTTCATATCCAATTCAATGATGATCCAATGTAAAATATGGAATAGAAAAGATATCGATATTTCTTTTCATCTTCATTTGTTTCATCACGCCTTGTTTCCCCGAAGGGTTGGGCAGAGGTGTCCCTGTAGCAGGTACTCCCACATTTCACCAGTTATGTTTAAGTCTCATGTAATAGGGGCGAGCCTATTGCCATCAACCGGGCACAAATCCGGACTCCGAGCTGCTACTGAGAAATTTCTGATAGAAAAACCCAATAACACTTTGCCCGACCCGGGAATCGAACCTAGGACCTCATGCTCAGCAGTAGCCCTTGCTCCCACTAGACCAACGAGGCAAAAGCTTATAATATATTATAAAACTTTTTATCTACTCTCATAGCGTACCTAATATTCGAATTATAAAATTCAAAACGAGTTCATATTGACATACTTTATAAACACAATACCGAAATTTAAAAATAGAATCATATTATAAAAATTTTTCTCTAACAATATAATACTATAAAACATTTTTTTTTCTATTACGTTACAGGACTATTCCAAGAAGTTAAAATCACCAAGGAGTTTCCATCAACTTTTGCATTGGAACGTTTAAACGGGGGACAGCAGCACCCGCTGTAGCGCATGTGCGGTGATGTGCTGGTGCAGACGACATTCATTTGTTTTGTTGTACTGAATTTCGTGGGATTTTTCAAATTTATACTTGATCTTTAACTTTGGTCTTTTATTTAGTATTAAGTTCAATCCCAACGTATGAGAGTAGATAGAGTAGTGTATGAAACTGCACATAACTAGGTATTAAAACACATACTCATGTTTTAATACCCCTCATTATGCAACAGTTTCATAAACTACTATTATTCTTTATTACACTCTGTATATCTACCAAGGAAACAGAAGTGTGAAAATAATATGCGTTACAAACTAAACAGAACTATAATATAATAGATCATGTATTTATAAAAACTAGAATAAACGATGCTAGGAAGACATTATGTATTTATTTTAATATGCATTAAAGTAAACAAAAGCATTAAAATTTCCGTGTCGAAATCACGCACTGCAAAACTAAATATTTGCAGAAACATTTAAAAAAAATATGAGTCGGAGTTTTGGTACTGCTGTGGATTTGACCCGTGGCGCAATCTTCGAGTTGTCGAACGGAATTTACTTTTATATGTCAAAATAAACATATTTATTGTAATACTAGCGAACCCAACAGACGTTATCCTGTCCGAAAAGCGAACCCTACCGATCTAATTGTCTTTTCAAACCATCCAGGGACCCAGTCAAATATACACAAAAAATTTCATCCAAATCGGTCCAGCCGTTTAGGAGGAGTTAGGTGACAAACACATTTACAGAAAAATTACATATATAAAGACAAATCATTCTGGTTGTAGAAACCAAATATTGTTCTGTTAGTATTTCGATGTACTTACACATGAGGAATTTCATCTTAATCTCTGGTATATCTGCAGTACCAAAAGCATAGCACATGCGTTGCCATGATATTGCAGATGTCCATACGAACTTATCGAGTTTTTAGTGAATATTGTTGAGGTGTAAAAGTTTTTGTATAAACCTACTTGCAGAAATAAATTAATTTCAATCACAGCACCAGTTTGTTTCCAAAATCCAGTTACATGAAATGTCTGACGATCTAAGGCACCTGTCCCACCCCCGACGGGGAAGCGACTAGCTATCGACTATATTTTTCTCGCTCAAGAGATGTACTAAAGTTTGTAGGTCTCGTGTAAGTTAAAGAGATGCAAATTTACATTTTATTACTATTACTGACTATTCACACCGTCGGCGAGTAGATACTCGTTTTTCGGAGCGACAAGAGATATCAAAGAGAGTATTCACTTAGCGACGCTCCCTTGGTGGACAGAACACCCGCTGAACGCCAGCGAGTAATCGGTCATCACCATCGCGGACTCGCTGCTCGTAGTTCGTCAACTCATTTTTATTATTTGCTACCTCTTCTCGCTTCTCGTCAATCGCCGGCGGCGGTGGGCCAGGTGCCTTAATGACAATGTTACTACACACATGAGGATGCTTCTGACCTTTAAAGGGACTTTTTAACCGACTTCCAAAAAGAAGGAGGTTCTATGTTCGTCTGTATGTATGTTTTTTTTTAATGTATGTTCATCGATATTTTCGTCAACTTGAAAATTCTTGTTTTTATTACCGCGGAAGCTTCCTCTACTAGAAGAAGCTTGCGCGGTGGTCCCACGTAAATATTGACTTTGGGTAGTTTTTGACTTAGCTTCAATAATACGTATTTTTTCCACTTAGGCTATGTGGATGATGTTATAATTACTTCCTGTCGCTGCTATGTACGTAGTAGGTAGTAGTATTCGAATTTGTGTGCGTTAGATACCTCACCTAAAAAAGAAAAAGAAAAATATCATACAAAAAAAAAACGAAAATTAAAAACCGATAACCGACTTCCGAAATTAAAGAAATTTTTCACTTTGTAGTATTTTTTAGAAATAGTTTTGAAAAACAGGAAGCATCACCATCAAAGCTAAATACCTACCAAGTAACAAGTCGTGACCGGACACAAACTGCCTACTAGTTAAGTAACTATGTACTTACGAAATCTATTTTACACTTATACATTAGTAGCTTAGATAATTCGCAAAAAAATATTCATTAACCTTTGGTTGTCGGGCACAAGACTCAAGACAAATATCACCGGCATCTACAGTTTTTAAGTTATGTAATTAAGACAAAAAATGTTCAACACTTAACTAAGAGGTAGTATTAAATAATATTCGCATGGTAGAAAAATCTCTTTTCACTCTTCTTGCTCAAAAAGTCCGTCATTGTAGCGTACCAGAGCGAGGAAAAAATTACATATCTTGCTCTAGCGGAAAAAGTATTTTTTTCTGTAACCAACGAGCCTTCAAAAACGAAAAAGTCTTTATTCTTATGTAAAACTTTACTTCCCCATACCGGGACGAAAAGTTTTCTTTAAAATTCAGATTGAACAAATTGCATTTTTTTTTAATGAAATAAACTTTTTAATATTCTATTGGATTATTTTATTTTCTCGCAATCGTAGTGAAAAGTAGAGTGTAACACATGGCGCTAAAACCCATTCTAACTCGGTTTCTATTTACTCCCTCACTGAAGCTCGGGAGTAAAATTACCTCAATAGAATGGGTTATTTTAGCCCCTCGTATAACAATCTACTATTTATTTTGTAATAAGACTGTCCATTTCGGCCGTCATTCGTTTAGAGGAGATATAGTCTGCTCCAAAAGTATTTGACGAAAGTGTAAACAAACCCTGTTCAGATTAAATTCTCACGTAATCACACACTAAAGGGAATTAGTAACACATTCATCTGTATTTAAAAGGTTTCAACATTAATCTCACCACTTTTTCAAAAAAAATTGCAAAATTTGAAAAAAAAAAAACACAAAAACTGAGGTTATAAATAAGTAAGGTGATTGAAAATTAGAATTTCACTGTTTAAGTATTCAAGTAATCAAATCAAAGCATTCAATTTGTAAGTGGCACTACAAATTGGCATCCATTATCTTTCTGCCCTTGTCCCACGTTACGTGGTATCGATGCAACACGTTTTCTCTTTCCATTCTCCCCTGTCAACTGTCTCGTTATCATTCACTCCCTTCTCTTTCACATCATTCCTCACACAGTCCATCCATCTTTTATTTGGTCTTCCTCTCCCTCTCCATCCATTAACATTTATATTTATCACTCTTTTAGTCACATACGTTTCCTCCTTCCTGGTAACAAGTCAATACCAAGCCGAACGATTTCCTTTAAAATTTTCTACCACTGGCGCCACTTTCAAACTTCTCCTTATATACTCATTTCTTACTTTATCTATTTTTCATCACTCTACACATCCATCTCAACATTCACATGCAATCTTTTTTCATCCGTCAAATTTCGCGCCCTCACGCCCCTTACCGCCGCAGGAGGAGACGAACGGGGCGGGAATTGCGAACCGATTTCCGGCCACCGTAAGCGCGAGCTTGCGGACGGTGAGCAATGGGTAGCTCGCCGTCCGATAAGGACCAAGCCCGGGTCGACGGCGCGTTGTGTTCTACGCGCAGTGTTCAGCAGAATTGACGGGGTCCGCTAGGGCCAATGCCTGCCGGGGCTGTGAATATGGGCCGAAAGGGAAATAGTGGCCCCCGGCAACAGGGCAACCGAAGGAACACAGGTGGGTTTTAGTCAGTAAGAGTCTGACGCGCCCTCCCGCTCCACCCAGAGCGGGAGAAGTTATTTGATAATTACCCACCCAAAATAAAATTAAAAAAAGGGTAGTCATTACTATTACTGAACCTGTTTCGACCACAAAGCACCATTGTCATATGGGTCCTGCATTACTAGATTTCCAGCTTTTCCAGATTGGGTTCACATGTGATGATTTTATTGAGGATTTAAATAAAACTGTTTTCGGAAATGCATGAATGTATTGATAGTGTAGTGATAGACGTAGTAGATATTTTAGCAGGGTAAGGTAAAGACGAAACCCAGTAAAATATTATTATTTTGTAGATTTCAGTGGTGAAGAGATTTTGTCAAAACTTTTCCTACGCTCATTTCTAATGTACTGGACATAATTTACCAGAATTAAGTTCTCCTCAGCTAATTGCAGAACCAGAATTTAAACTAAAGCTCATCATTATCTTTAAAAAATTCAAAATTCAAAAGTCATTTATTCAAACTAGGCTGAGAATCAGCACTTTTCGAACGTCAAAATTACGTATGACAGTCCCCCAAAAACGCCCACCCTTCACCACTTCCTAGTGCCTTTAGCTGGAAGAAGAAGTGGCGCAACAAACTCCCCAGCAGAATCTAAAATCCTTACATATTATAAAACAAAGTCCCCCGCCGCGTCTGTCTGTCTGTCTGAACGCGATAAATTCAAAAACTACTGAACGGATTTTCAAACGGTTTTCACCAATTGATGGAATTATTCATGCGAAAAGTTTTAGTGTATAATTCATTAGGGTTTTGTGTAAATTGGCTGAAATTTGATGATTATTGTTGAAGATGTCGGAAAAAGTCTTGCCGACTGGGAGCTTTATTGGCGTGTTAAGTTACATAAAATGTATGTTCTACAGTATTGTTTATCTTAAAAAGTTCAACACAAAAGTCCTGGATGGCATATGTCTATCTTCTAAGGATGACCCACAGAAATTTGATGAAAATTTCATTATTATTTCCGAAGCTTTTTTGACTGGTGTTATATTATTCCTTATCCAATAAAATAATTATGTTATTTAAATTTGGCATTTAATTTAAATTCAAATATGCGTTGACATCATATCATTTAAATGAATAGTTTAAAAGATATCACTGTTTCAAAATTACGCGTAACTACATAATTTTTTATGGTTGACAACAACGCGGGCGCAGCGGTATTAGTCAATGACATTTCCTCGGCTATTAGGTATGTAATCCCGGTAGTACGTTCCCGTGGGATATTTTTTGACATCAACGCGGGCGAAGCCGCGGGCAAAAGCTGGTACCTAGATAAAATAAAACTTTACAAATTCAGAGATGATTGTTACTACCGAAAAGTTGCCTAGGTATAAATGAGTAAATTACCTATTAAATTAAGACCTAGTGCTTCAAAAACTAGTGGTAAAATCGTGTCTAGTTAATCAATCCATGTTTTTAGATTATAAGCGCTAACTATTAAGCAGTAATGAGTTTTTACCACCAAGGTGCCTTCTGCTTAGTAGTCTAATATTCTGTCAGTCACGAAAAAGAAACAGGTTGAAATTAATAGGTTCCTGTTTTTTGAGGATTCTTTGGATCATCAAAATTAATAATCAAACTCCAAGTCATTATTCAAAATAGGCTTTAGCTTAGTAGAATTTTTCAAACGTTTACAGTATTTTCACTGACGGTACAAAAATGTATAAATTCCAATTTGGTCTTTGTTTTTTCATTTAAAATAAATATCTATAATCCTAATACACTATACACATATACAGGATGGCAGGGACATCGACGCGAAAACTGTTACCATGGATTCAGTGCATGATTATGAAAACCCCTGCGTTCCAATTTTACGTCGGTAATTTTTTTTTAAATCAGTTATTCCAATTTTTCGCCGGTTATTTAAAAAAAATCAGCTGTTCCAGACCGCGCAGGTATTGCACTTTTATATGAAACAGCAGATTTTTTTAAATAACCTACGACAAATTTCAACGTTCAGAAACATAACTAATTAGGTACCCAATTGATGCAGCCCACCGTACTAAATCCATGGTAAAAGTTTTCGCGTCAATGTCCCTTCCACCCTGTACTTAGGAACGGTCAGCTGTGAAGTAACTAACCTTTTCATAAATAAGTAAAATATCGACGCATGAATTACGTAGGTGTACCTACTTTTAATAATTGCTTAGAGATCACATCTCTGCATGAGCAACTCTTTAATTAAACTAAGCTTATAGTGGTCCACAGACTCATAGTACTTCCTCACAATCTCTACTAGACTTCTGGTTTTACAACTACTACTAATGACTCTATGGACCAAGAAAACATGCCTAATCAGGAAAAGCTTATCAGTTAGTTTACGTTATGTTGTTGTGTAAGTATTACATAGTAAGACGATAATACACTAGAGTTGAAAATGCTAACGTAATGCAAGTCTTTTTTTAAGTTAAAACTTCTTTAGACGCGTTGGGCATTTTTGAGATGGAAAAAGCAATTGAACTCGCGACGCGATTGTGCTCGTAACGTAATACAAATAAATTGTATTACGTTACGGATCAATGTTCTATGCAAGTATTTTTCTTCCACCAACGCGATCTTGTTCAAGTTTTCACTTCTGTCGGCGCTCCCGGAGTGCCACTGTTTTTTTTTATCTACGACGGGAAGCTCTTGGCCTGCATCTCACCTGATGGTAAGTAATGATCAGGCTGAAGGTGGAAGCGAGTTTCACCCGGAATCCTCAACCACAGAGGAACTGGCTATCTTACGTCGAACTGCCGAAACACAACAATGCTGTTAATATTGTTGTTATGGCGACAAACTTAGATAAAATGGTCGTAGCTAGCCAGGCGGACTTAGAACAATCCCTACCACCAACAAAACCGAGCAGATTTTTTTTCCCCACTGGGAATCGAACCCGGGCTCTCTGGGTCTGAGACAAATGGTCTAATCACTAGACCACAAAGGCAGTTAAAACACCTAACCATCATCTAACCCAAACGGAAAAGTAAAATAAAGTAAGTCCATAACATTGTTTAAATTAATACTGTATTATAAATGCTATAATTTAAATATATTAAAGATAGGTACATAATTTTACAAGCTAATAGTCTTAAAAAATAAGAATAATACATAAAAAAGGGGGGACGGATTTATTCTGCCAATTACTGTTTAATTGAATTAAATAAGATACAATAAAAATGCAATTATTACTATTACATATTAATAAATTAATAATATTTTATGTCAATTATTATTAATTATTACTGACACGAGTTTGTAAGCTCCCAATTGTACTAACAAATATGGATGTAATCGTACTTAGATGAATCTGAATTAAATGTTTTTTTTTTTAATTCGTCATGAACATATTCGACCGCATCGCTGTCAACAGAAATGTACAAAAGGCTGACAGCATTGCTACGTTGAATAACACTACTGATATATTGGCCAAAAAATTAAAAAAGACAGCTCCTATTGTTTTAACCAGGGAATTAAAAACTTTAAGCTCAGACAACAAAAAGCCAGTAGCTAATAATAATGCTCAAAAGGGCGCTAAGAACGGATTCTTTCAATGGGACGGTAAAACCCAATAATTAAGATGAACAATTCAAAAGGTTAACAAAATGTTACAAGAAACAACTTTCGACCAGGATCTTTACCTAGGTATTTATTTATTTATTTTTTCCCACATTAATACTGCGACTACATTCTAAAAAAATAGGTACTTAATTTCATATTGTATGAACTTAAAAACAATCAAATCAATCACCTAATCTAGATCGTCTGTTCTGTATCTAAATTCAGAGATACTTAGCTAATGGGTAGCAATATTTGAAAGTATCTAAGGCCTGGTTCAGGCAAAGTCGATATGCATTTAATAATAATAATGTATGTAATGTGTGTATTTTTTTTGGGATTTTTGAAGTGAAAACTTCTTTAGGCGCGTTGGGCATTTTTAAGATGGGAAAAAACAATTGAACTCGCGACACTGTTACCGACACCAGCTTTTGACCATTAAAAAGAGATCAACGCGCGATACATTTTCTTTGAGATTAATGACATTCCAAACATTGAAACATTACAACGACATAATTGACATTACATTTCCCTTTTTGTTACCGACTTCAAAAAAGAAAAGTATTTCCTGCACAATAAGATTGTTCAAATCTTCACTTCTGTTGGCACTCCCGGAGTGCCAATGATTTTTTTTTTGGCTCTTCGTAATTTCTTTTTATTAAGTAATTTGATATCATTTAGCGAGCTTTTGTGTGATGTGCTATTTCTGTTCACTAATTAAATTATTAATTTATCTGTTTATCTATTTAATTTGTGGTTGGTCCTTGTTGGTTGTGAAACATACAGATGTTCTACTATTTCACCTACGCGATTAACCTAACCACTGACCGGTGCAACGGTGTGACTTTGACGATTGACAAATGACAGCCTAATCTTTAACCAACTAAAATAGACACACACAAGAGAAACAATCCATCAACCTGACTAAACAGTATTGTATTAACGGGCATTCTAGAATAGTAAAGTATACTTACAAAATGTTTATACAGGCAGTGTCGTTATAAAAAAAAAAACAGTGGCACTCCGGGAGTGCCGACAAAAGTGAAAACCTGAACAATTTAAAAAAATATTTCCAAAACCTTTACAGTAAAAATACTTGCATATAACATTGATCCGTAATTTAATATAAATAAAGAGCACAATCGCGTTTACAAAAATGAGGTGTCGGTAACGGTGTCGCGAGTTCAATTTTTTTTTCATCTCAAAAGTGCCCAAGCGCCTAAAGAAGTTTTCACTTAAAAAAAATGTTTAGTTCCAGGTACATTCTACAATTTAGCATGCAAAAAATTATACTTATAATAACTAATATAATATCTAATCTTTCCGCGTACAATTTGGCATCGTATAGAAACCCGCACAAAATCATGAAAATTTTACCCTACGTGCGCGTTAGATTTCCATAAGATTCCAAATTGTCCGCCGACAAATAGTCCATCGTCTGTACAGAACATAATTCTACAGTTTATGGTATAAATTGAAATTAAACATTCTGATATATCTAGATTGTACTTAAGAACCTCGTAATTGCTTCACTACTACTAATTTTTTACTATTAATTTTCTAAGGTTGAAAGTAATTACGACTTTGTCGTTTTATGACATGCAAGTGACATTCAATCTCAGGGTGTAATGCAATTATTGGGACGACTTTAATATACAAGATATAATGAAGATGAGTTTTAATTAAATATGTTTTTGGCATAATAAATTGGGCCGTATAACGAGTTATGAAATATCCAGCGAATATATGTTGAAACTATTTGCATCTGTTCAAGATTTGAACATAGGAAACTAATAACTGCAAGCACGAAATAATAATGATATTGATTCACGCAATGCAATTAAACATTCAATATCACGACCCAGACAGTGAACTGATATGAATCGATTTGAAGCGATACTTTCGTTTGGAATCGGTATGATGTGATGTTTCGAGTACCTATACAATATGTAAAAAAAAACCCAGTCCGATCTGAAAGGGGTACATAGATACTACAATAACATTACCTAAAATTAATTAAAAATCGAATTAATATTGAAAATATTATTGCTATTTAAAAATCTCATTTTTTTAATATCTACCAAAATTACCCCAAATTCATTAAAATGAGCAAATTTTCAACAGGGGTCATAAGTTATGACTTGTAGACCCCACTAAACGACGGTCACCAGCGCCCCATGTAATAAGCCGGTAAAATTCCCCATTGACTTTTTAAATAATTTTTTCGATTTTTCTGAATATTACCACATAAATAGACTCTCAGTACAATACCTAACAACACCCTCACGGATCGTACAAGGGTTTTTTGAATGTTGTATAATTGGTAATTTTTACAAATTAATGTAGATTTTAAATAAGCTCTGTTTTTGAGTGTGTAAACACTAAAAAACGACGTTAAACGAAAACGTTTTGTGTGTGTTTAAGACACTGAAATGTGTTATGGTTTTGCAAATGATATGCAGTTCTAAATCCTTTTGTCATTACATCATATTTCCTACCTTTTAATGAGCGAAAAGGAGTAACAGGATTTCTTGTAGCTTTAACACGAATCTTCTTTAGGTGAAGAGATTGTAGAAAAAATATGAATTTGGAACCATAATTTCTAATTATTTCAAAACTATAAATAGGCGCCAATAATTGATAGTCCACTTGTACACTTAGTAACATATCACTTTTATTAAATCAAGGGATAGATTAAGTACCAATCTATTGTTAGGTTGAATTATTATTAATGTTATGAAAAATCTAAAAATAAATCCGGCGCCAAAAGACCAATGGTCTTTGTCCCCATGCCAAGTTAATGGAATCCTTGAAAAAATACACTAAGATTTGACACACGAGGTCAATCACGTTCGGTAGCTCAAAAAAGCTTCAAACTAATTACATGAGGTATCATAGCTTTGCTTCATTATCTTAGCTATAAAATGACGTCAGACGCGTGTGTTCAGGATCGACAGCAGATGGTATATAATAGGTCAGTCGACTCGCAGCATCACAGTTCAACTTGAGCTTCATCCTCATTAGGTTTTGAGTGTTCCGACAACTACCATACAAAATGAAACTGGTAATTATTGTTTGCTGCAAAATATTTAGCATAATTCAATGTATTTTAGCTTAATTTTGCCTTCTGCCCTGATTTTAATTGGAAAACAGTCTTTTCCATTTAAATACTGTTTAAAAAAAACTTTTCAAAAATATTAACGTAGCGTAAACAGTTGACAGTTTTAGACAGTTTTACAGTAAAATACGTCGTTTAGCATCTTCATAATCCATCCATTACTGATTATGTTCTTTCTCTGTCCACAGTTTGTGATCGCCGCCCTCGTCGCAGTGGCCGCTGCAGGTCGTCTGGAACACCTGGAACGCTCATACCTTCCTCCTGATAACTCCATCGGCGTTGCAAGATCCTCCTTCGGTTCCAACGGAGGCTTCGGTTCTCCCAGCTCCCACGGATCCTTCGGAGCTAACTCTGGTGCCTTCGGCGCTACTGGAGCTGGTCTGCACGGTCACAACGCTGGTGCCACCTCCAACCAGTACCTGCCTCCTGACCACGGACCTTCTGCTTCCAACGGCGGTTCCCAGTTCGGCGATTCTCTTCATGGTAAGTCACACTAAAATTATACTAACATACATACATAAAATCACACCTATTAACCCAGAAGGGTTAATTAAAGGTGTACCCGTTAATACACACATATTTCGCCAGGCCACAAAATTCATCAATAATATTTGAACCCCAAACATAATATACAAATAGTTTTATAAACATAAATTAGAATAAAATATACTACGAATTATCAAACGATTTGCATCGGAATGTCAATTATTGAAATAAAATATTGCGGTTTTAATTATGACTTCAAAACCAATATTGTGATGTTTTTATGGCTATTTGGTTTTAATATGATTAATGCGTTGTAAATCATAGTAGTACGGGCATAAAAAAACGAAATTTATTGAATGAACAGATTCAATTCAATTACCTACAGCTGTCATTGATTTTAATTACTCAATGATATCATAATTTTGACAGCAGTAAGATTTATATAGATCTTAATTAAATCCCACAAACTATCAGTAAAAGCTGTGCTAAACCAAAAGATATATTACTTCCTTTACCCACAGGATTCGGTGGTCAGCAGAACTTCCGCAGCCAACAGTACAGCGGTCACCAGGCTGCCCCTGCCCAGCAGTACGCTGCCCCTAGCTCCCAGTTCGGATCTCCTCAGGCCGGCAGCTCGTTCGGCGCCCCCCGCTACCAGCAGTACCCCCAGCAGTCTGCGGCTACCAGCCGTCAGTACCTGGCTCCCAACACCGGCTCTCACCAGCAACATCCTCAGCAATCCTTCGATGAACAGACCGGATACCATTACTAAGGACGTATATGAAATGTAGTTGTCTTAGTCAATTGAATTGTTTGTTTGTATGTATAATAAAGACGTGTATATATTATTTTCGATTATGTTTTCTCCCTGTATTTTGTTTATGGGAACAACAAAGATTGGAAACGATAGAAGGACTGTGTGGAATTAATTCCGACCTCGCCGCCGAGGTCCTTTGCGATCGCGACCGCGTCCCCGAGTAAATGATACTCCCCGCCGACCCTTGCTCGATAACGAGATGCCAGCAGTTGTTGCAGCTGAGCACGTAGCTTTGAATTCCCCGACTAAATCTTATCAAAACTTTGATCCAGCCCGTCCCATCCTTGATGTCCTACCACCGGTTGACGCCCTAAGCCGAGGTTCGTACCCCACAGGGGGTGCCCTTAGCGAGTGTTCACCTAGTTTTAATTAGAATAGTTGAATAACCGCTGGCTGGAGGTTTTAAGTGTAGTAGCTTAAGGCACCCACAGGAAAGCCCGGTCATGATCTCAGAGGTCAACTACGAAATGCTCTATCAAAAAAAAAAATACTGTGTGAAAAATGATATGGCTAGAAAGAGGTTGACTACTAAGCTGATGACTAATAGAAAACAAAAGAATGAAAAATAAGTTTAATTGTCACAGAAACACGTGCATAAAAGAAGAGAATAATAAAACAAAACAATAGATTTAAATATAATCACGAGCACAAAACAGAAATATGCGACAGCTGCTGGCACGTCATGACTGTGACAAGAAGGCTTCCACTCAGCATGATGCTGTGCTATGGGGACCCACAGAACAGCGCTGATTTTCAGTGGTCACCCGAAAAAGTCGAAATATGAAAGAAGACGCTTCGCTGACCCCAAAAAATTGGGATGGGAAGGGTACAAAAATGGATGAGAATAACGAAGGTTACATTCAATCCGATTAAATGGCTGTAACATTAGGTTTATAAAATCTTTTTACAAAAAAAAAACAACAAACGACTTGCATAAACAAAAAACTACAAGGCGAAAAATAACTTTACTTTCGAAAGTCGGTGTCTTTGGTTTTGAATTTTCGTTTTTTACCACCGACTTCTGAAATTAAAGTTATTTTTCGCTTTGTAGTTTTTTGTTTATAGAAGTCGGTTTTTCTTTTTTTTAAATTTTTTTTTCACTTTTTAGAGGTGGTACCTACCACCCCGCATAAGTGAAAAAGCACAAAAAAAATAAGATATTAAATTAATCGAATCGGGGGCGTCGGCCACAGGTGCCTCGACCACTGGGGGCCTAAGCCAAGGACCCGCACAAATTCAAATACCACTACTCGCTATGTAAATAACAGTGACAGAAACTTATCATATCATCCACATACTAAGTGGAAAAAAAATACTTATTATTGAACCCAACTCAAAATTGTCTAAGCAAATTTAATATAATGTATACTGGACTACTTTGAGAGTATACTCTTTCAAACAAAAAAAAAACATTTTCCATAATTGACGGAGAAATCGATGGACAACATAAAAAAAAACATACGCTACGACCATAATTATAACCTCCTCCTTTTTGGAGTCGGTTAAAAATAGGGTTTTCTTCAGGAGGGTTAATTATGCGGTTGTGTCTTTTGTACCATATCATTTGAGTTTAACAACACGATCTTACAGTAAAATTGTTCAAAACATAGTTTTAATTACACAGTAAGAGTAGTCACAGCAATTAAAATTGGTCCTTTGAAAAATTACTCTTTGAACCAGTGAATGAGTGACTTATGATTCGACAAGGTCTAAGTTCAATGTAACTTTAACATCCACGAAATACAAATGATCTGTGTAATTAGACTACTTCAACAAATTGACTATTATTACACATGCGGTCTTTAAACTCAGCACTAATGGATTCTTGTTAACTATAGATTCGTTTTTGTCTTTCATTATTAACAAAAAATGTGTTATTAATACTCTACATTTCATACTACATAGGTATCGCTAAATAGAAAATGGCATCAGACCTACTGCAGGTAGATTAAAAATGAAAAAAGAAATTATTATTTAGAATAAAGATGATCCTATCTTCTTGCGCTAGCACAACACATTAAATTTAAAATAAAATAATCCTTTAATGCTGTAACTTACTAATTTGCACAATATTTTTGCCAACCAATAAATTAGAATTTCTATTTTGTCTGATGTAATTAATTATTAAAAGTCAAACTCAAATTTATTTCAATTAAACCATTCACAGGCACTTTTTAATTGTCAAAGATCGGTAATAATGTGATGTAATTATTTTTTACCTATCCAGTGGCACTCATTATCATATTTTCTATTGTTATTATGCGGATAATGTAGTGGGCTGCAACATTGTTAATATTTTAAATTTTCTCTGTTGCAACACATGTTGTAGCTGTTTATTGTCTCTGAATAAATAAAATAAAATACAATTTTACTTAATTCTATTTAACAATTTAATTTTTAGCTAATTATAACGGCAGCCTGTTTTCCTTTTACAGCTTGTGCTTTGACAAAGGCCTCTTCTAAAGCATTCCATTTTGTCCTATCCTTTGCAGTGCGTGTCCATTCTGGACCAGTTATCTTTTTCATGTCGTCTTCCGAACGTTTAGTTTGTTAACCTGTCTAAATTGTTAGAACGATACGTTATATTAACTTTGTGTAGAGTTTGGATCACCAAGATACGGCTGTGCCTATTTTGCGACCCGATTTTTAATTTGTCAAAAGTATACTGTTAGTTGGTATTTTATTATTTTACTTGTTTGGTTGAGAAGTAAGTTAAATAGATGAATTTGAAACAGACCCAGTTGCCAAGTGAAAATTATTAGACGAATAATTGATTTTAATTGGACTCAATTTAATAATCTAAGGAATCGGATAATAATTATTTACCATTAAAGACAAATTAAATAAAACAAGCTCCGTGTAAAATTGATACTATAAGGAAATATTTAAAAACAAGCACTAAAATCAGAATGTCTAAAACTTTTTACAAAAAAAAAACAACCGACTTCCAAAAAAAAACACTACAAAGTGAAAAATAACTTTAATTTCGGAAGTCGGTGTCTTGGGTTTTGTGTTTTCGTTTTTTGCCACCGACTTCCGAAATTAAAGTTATTTTTCACTTTGTAGTGTTTTTTTTTGGAAGTCGGTTGTTTTTTTTTTGTAAAAAGTTTTTATTTTTCACTTTTTAGTTGTGGTACCTACCTCACACATATTCGAATACCACTACCTGCTACCAGTGACACGAACTTATCATATCATCTACATACTAAGTGGGAAAAAAATACGTATTTTGTAGCTAACTCAAAAACTACCCAAGCAAAGTTAATAAAATTTATATGGGACCAATTTGGGAGCATACCCTTTCACACAAAAAAAGAATTTTTAAAATCGGTCCACAAATGACAGAGAAATCGGTGGACATACATAAAAAAAAAAAAAAAAAAAAAAAAAAAAAAAAAAAAAAAAAAAAAAAAACAAACATACGCGACGAACATATAACCTCCTCCTTTTTGGAAGTCGGTTAATAAAAATCAACAAAGTCGGCAATCTTCTTACAACTAGTGTCAACTACTCACTTAATTTCATAAGTAAATGTTGTTTTGTAATATCAAAACTGATAATTACTTCCATTCACAATTTTTCTTGCTGATGTCAATTATAACCTACGTCATTAGCTGATACCAACAGAAGATGCGTATTATAGTTATGTAATCCATTTATGAGTATCCGAGACCATATATACGTCATCTGAGGCAATTAACAAACCTTAGCAACAGACCGATTAAACCAAAAAAAGAAAACAAGAAAAAATATTAAAAGGCCTGTTTACAATGGCAGACGTATCTATAGACATAGTAGGTATTTTTTTATATTTCTTTTGGATGGTAAATTATCAAATGACTTCTCCCGCTCTGAGCGGAGCGAGAGGGCGTATCAGACTATTACTGACCAAAACCCACCGTGTTCCTCAATTGCCATGTTGCCAGAGGCCACAGCATCTCTTTCGGACTTTTTCGCGACCCCGACATGCATCGGTCCTAGCGGACCCCTTCAGTTGTGCTGACATCTCTTTGAGGGGTGAGTGGAACACAACGCGCCGTCGACCCGGGCCTGTACCCTAATTGTGTATTACAACACAATCACAATCTGTTTCGATTTGAAACAGATTACTAATCCATTGCTTCATAAGTTGGAAAAAAAGTCTGCTTAACAAAGTAAATAACGCAATGAATGTTGTTGAACTGTCAAAATGAAACAAATTAGGCAAAATTGTTTACGAAAATAAGTTACACAATTAGGGACAGGTCCTTATCGGACGGCCAGCTACCCATTGCTCACCGTCCCCAAGCTCACGCCTACTAACGGTAGCCGGGAATCGGCCTGCGACTCCCGACGCCCAAGGCGTCTCCTGCGGCGGTTAGAGGCGTGAGGGCGCGAAATTTGCTTCTCCTTCACGCGTTCCGCCTCCTCCTTCGCGAGCATTACTATTTTGCAGAAGCAGGTGACGGTTTCCCATGATAGTAGGTAGGTACCTTTAACAATACAACCCAAGTGGGTAATAGAGGAAAATCAGTAACCAGGCACAAATTCAGGCTCGGCTGCTACCGAGAACCTGATCAACGCCAAGTACGCCTTTATTAAATTGTCATGAACCTTTAGCAATTTATATAAAGTCACCAGAATTAGGCTACGTGTTTGGCATCTTCAGAAATTCTTTCCGATGTCTACGGCAAAACTAACCGCGACAATCTTTGCGTCCAAGACACCTATCGAGATGAAACCCTTTAGAATTATTTCTAGCATAGCTTTTGTGTATGTGATGTGGCTGTGCTTTTTTACCCGACTGCGGCGAAGCCAAAAAAGGAGGGTTATGTATTTGACCTGTATGTATTTGTGTCCGTCTCTTTGTTCCCTCGTAACTACAAAACAGCTGATCCAATTTTGATGAATAATATGTTATTAGATTCGTCTTTATTGCGCGAGTGTCATATGATTTTTATAAATAAAATAAAAAACAAAGCGGTGGTTTCTTTGCGCCAAAACGTAAGATTAAAAAAAAATACTTGCAAACCTATCGAGTTTTAGGAGGTGATCAAAAATATATTTATGTTTAAATGTATTTTGGAATGAGAAATGATAGAAAACTAAATAAATAAATACCTAAATAATAAAAAGAACCTCCTGATGAAAAAACCTGAATAAACCTAACATGGGAATCTAACCCCACCAGAGAGTTTTTATTACGACCACTAGTCACATGACCATACAGTCGAAATAATCCATACGAGATTACACAATATATTGCCAAACTATATATAATCGATTTCATTGAATGGTTCGAAGAGTTCAGTGTCTGGGTCGTGATCTTGAACATTTTAACTACCTACGATGCGTGAATGCACATCATTAATGATACAATATGCGAAGCTGCGTGTTCAGAAAAAGTATGATTTATTGATTAAGACAAACGTCTCATTTTGATTGAAATTGCTCAAGATTTAATAGAATTCGGATGAAAAATGACAGACGATATGCAACTTTGATTGAAAATCTTTAAAGCATATTGTTTAGTATTAAATATTACACGGAATAAAAGAAGTTTTGAAAGAGAATGTGAAATAATGAAGTGCATTTTGTGTTCAAAAGTGATTTTGTTCTGATTGGTAATGAGTAACATACTGGAGATGGATAATATTCATTTGACATTAGCAAGTGTTAGGTTTCAATTTATTAATACGTAATTGTTGGATATTGTGCTGGCAGCACCCAAAGATTTGATATGTCAAAATGGGGGTAACAACGACCTTCTGGGTCGGGCGCTCGTGACAGTAAGACGTGCTTAATGTGTGTGACGGTAAAAAGATAGATTGGCATAGTATTGGTTGGAGATCTACTGTAAATTAAGATAACCTATTAGTTTTATGTAAATATTAGAATACTGATTGAATTGTGATATTATGTGGGGAATAGGAGATGTGATGGTATAGAATATTGATGGTGTCGAATATTGAATTTGATGATGGCAAAGAAATATAAATAACTGACAAAATATCTTGGTGTTTCGTATTATATTCCTTATCCCTGAAATATTGTAAATATGTAGTTTCTTAAACAGTTTTAGATTATGATATTGGGGTACCTAACGACTTTAAGATTCATTTGGAGATTAGTATCTATTTTGAGGTTAAATAATAATATTCGGAATTAAATTAGTTATTCTAGAGTAAGGATGGTTCTTATTTCACAAGAAAGTAAAAGTGTAACGCACTATTATAATCGTTATTATCTGTGGTTTATGTCAAAAGCTGTTAGATTTTAAAAGTTTTTGAAGTTTTTTAGCGCGTGCGCGTTCTTTGTTTAAATACAAAATATTTAATTCATGATTTAACTATTCCTTTTTTTTCTTTTGACGGACAATTAGCAGGTTTTTTTAAACCATGTTTTATAAGATATTATCGGTTAAAACCGTGGACCACGTGCCAGATCGATTATAAAATCATTAATATATGCTATCAAATCAACTAGATTTTTGTTCATTGTTGTGCTATCTCAAAGAAGATTAAGCCTCTTCTAATTTGATTGTCAAAACATTATGATTATCCATTTGATGTTTAGATTTGTCGATGTTAATTAAATTCAAGAGTAATATTATACACAGCTATTTATTATACACATGTACGTACAAATTATTCAATTGACTAAATCGGTTACATTTAGACTACACTAGTTCACACACTTAGTAATGGTATCCGGTTTGTTCATCGAAGGCTTGCTGAGGAGGTTGCTGGTAGGAACCGGTGTTGGGAGCCAGGTACTGACGGCTGGTGGCCGCGGACTGCTGGGGGTACTGCTGATAGCGGGGGGCACCGAATGAGCTGCCAGCCTGAGGAGATCCGTACTGGGAGCTGGGCGCGGCGTACTGCTGGGCAGGGGCAGCCTGGTGAGCGCTGTACTGCTGGCTGCGGAAGTTCTGTTGGCCACCGAATCCTAAAAAACGAAAATTTTTGATATTACCTATACGTAAGCAAGTTTAGAATTCAAGCAGAATTCATAGGATTAAATAAAAAATGGGCACATACAACAGTTTTTTTGATAATCAGGTTGAATAACGTAGATGCTGTCATTAATCTGTTTAATAATGTATTATTGATCGGATTTATGACAGCAATAATAGTCATAATTGATCTGAAGTCAAGACATTGCAATGCACATAATATTATTAAAAACAGCGAATTGCCACTGTAAATGCAAATGAACAAAGTTCACTATAGGTTTCATATCGACAAACAAAACTCACCATGAAGAGAACCAGCGAACTGGGGCGCACCGTTGGAAGAAGGTCCGTGGTCAGGAGGCAGGTACTGGTTGGAGGTGGCACCAGCGAAGTTACCGCCAGCATTGTGACCGTTCAGACCTGCTCCAGCAGATCCGAAGGCACCAGAGTTAGCTCCGAAGGATCCGTGGGAGCTGGGAGAACCGAAGCCTCCGTTGGAACCATGGGGAGGAAGGTAGGAGCGTTCCAGGTGTTCCAGACGACCTGCAGCGGCCACGGCGACGAGGGCGGCGATCACGAACTGTGGGTACAAAGATACGATCATTTAACTGGCAAAGTTTCAATGTATGTTTGAACAAAAAGGCAAAGTAGAATAAATATGGCCATGGACCCTAATTTTCGTGACCCAAACTTTCCCTTCGTAAGCAAGTTATCGAATTTTTTATTTGAAACAGTGACTGACTAATTCACTAAAATACGAAATTAAAATCGGAGAAAATCGCTGCCAAATATGTGCACTAAACAAAGATCAATTAATAACCTACCAGTTTCATTTTGTATGGTAGTTGTCGGAATACTCAAAACCTAGTGTGGATGAAGCTCAAGTTGAACTGTGATGCTGCGAGTCGACTGACCTATTATATACCATCTGCTGTCGATCCTGAACACACGCGTCTGACGTCATTTTATAGCTTAGATAATAAAGCAAAGTTATAGTAGACCAGGTAATTAGTTCAAGTCTTTTTATGCTACCGAACGTGATTGACCTCGTGTGTCAAATTTCTCTGTAATTTTCAAGGATTTCTGTGAAGTTTATGAACAAAGGACAACGTGGTTTTTTGATACCTAATTACTAAATTTTGCTAGTTATATTAAAATTGGCCGTGTTACACATTATTTTAATTAAATATAGGCAAGTTTGCGTTCTATGACGTGTTGGCTGAATTAAAAATTGCTTTAAATCCTCATAATGAGGATGTAAATGATATTTCTCTGGACCTAAGTCTCGGTACTGAAAGTGAACTTTTACGGAAAATATCTTTTTGATATTTGATGCCAGTTGGTGGCAATAGGCTCGCCCCTTATTACATGGGCTTAAACATAACTAGCAAAGTCAAAGTCACATAATTTATTTCAAATAGCCACTTATAAGACAGTTTTGAAAGAAAAAATTTACTAAAAAAAAATTATTGATTCTAGTTTCCCTTTCCAAAAGGTGGTTTTCGTATGGAAAATAATGGGCAAGAAACTCCACCGTTAGGTACTCTTTTAAAATATTTACAATATTTTGCATACATTAATTACGTATATGTGAAGACGATGCACCTGGAATAAGATTACTATACCACAATAGGTAAAAAGAATTAAAAATTAAGCAATGACGAAAAAATTAATTATGTAATGGATACATATTTACAAACATTGTAAAAGTATATGATATTCCTAAAATTTTAACAAGTAATACTAGTCAGTGTGTGAGTTCAAGTTATCACAGAAATCTCCAACTATAGGTACACGCCAAGTATATGTGATTTTATCAATACTCAAATCTTTATTGCGTAAATCTAGATCATCATGCCACTGAAGCCATCACGTTTAAAGAAAAAGATCTAATACAGACGAAAGTATTGCAAGTAATTGATCCGTATCAGTAATCAGATCACTGTCCGAGTCGCGATCTTGAATATTAGATTGCACTGCGTGTGAGAACATCACACGTCAGTGGCATATTTCACAACTGAATAACAGACGCTTTTTAATGGTAATATTCGCATACTTACTTTTCTATATTCTAAATTCTTAAAAGTGTTTTTTTTTAATGCAACAGGACTTGAGAGTTTCATGTCCACTCTTACGCCAAGTGTTAATACGTCTTCCAAATCCATATAATTGTTTGAGAGATTTAAACCTCTCATAAAAATAAGCCTTACGGCTAAGCCCCTGTATGTGTCGTTCTGAGAAACATTTGTCGAAGAAAATATTTCATTGGTTTGTTTGTTGTTAGGTTTAACTGAAGACTTTATAGTGTACATTAGAATTATAGAAAGAGTACATGTACACGTAGTGTACATTAGAGTTATAACAATCTGATTGGCCAGTGGGGCTGAAAATTTCTGAAGTAGCAACTGTAAAACGGAAGGTGCAGCTGAGATCGGCCCAAACAAGTTGGGCCGATGACCTGATGAAGGTAACGGAAGTCCCCTGAAAGTATTTATAGACCAGGGTAGAAGCCTTTAAAAATAATGAAAAGTGAAAAAAAATTATAATAGAATGAGACCCATTAGAAAAGGAGGGAAATATGATATAAATGAAAGGAAAAATAATTTACGGGCGATCTGAGGTTGGGAAGGGGATGGGGGTGAGTTTTTAAGGGTAAAAAACGGTTTTTCTCGATTACCGGCAAAACTAAAAGTCCTATCGAAAAAAGTGAAATGGAAAAGTTGTAGATAATAAAAAGATCTAAAACTTTTGTATTTACACTTTTTTCACATAACCTCAAAATTTATGTGAAAAATTCAAAAAACCAAGTTTTTGGTTTTTTATTTTTATCTTTTACAAAAATTTTTTTTTTTTAACGAAATTTTGTGAAAACTTACCTTTTTATGTCCCAAATACGCTGTAATTTATTTAATTAAAAATATTTATTTTTTCACCTTATTTTGAATTAATATCGAAAAAACACCCTAATTTTCAATCGAAAATTCACCCGTCAAAATATCAGCTTTTTTCAAAAAGTTGGTGTGGTTTCTGTTCGTTGAAATCTCTACTTTCCGATGGTGAAAAAAAAAATATATGTTACTATGGTAAATCTTCTCAGAAAATGCAAAAATTCAAAAAAAACTTGAATTCGAAAATTTTTTTTTAATTATTATAAATAATTTTGAGCTATTTATTAAAATTTAGACTTTAATTACTCGAAAAACGTTAGATTACATGTGACGTTGATAACAAAAAAAATGCAAATAAAAATATACTACTATAATTAACAAACAAATAAGTTAATTAAATTAATATTTAATAAGACATCTACAATATTTGGAGAAAGTTGTCTAATTTTCTTTAAATCATATGCGTAGATGCTTATTTATAACTATTTTGAGATAAATTATATATATACCTGAGTAGATATACCTGAGTGACCTAAGAAAAATTGTAGCCCATCAAAAGGTATTTCGTGGAGAAGTGGGGAAGGGGCTAGGCGGGTCTGGGTCTTACTACATACATACCTACTATTATATACTATATATTTCGTAGCAGCTGTTACAACCGCTAGCCTAACCAGTATTCGAAATACAGTACAGTATACAACATCGTTTATAAAAATACACGTGCACGCTGAGTTTCTTGAAGATAATTGTGACAAGTTTACTTAAAAAAACAATAAAACTTTTCGAATCTGCATAGGAAGGTAAATACTATCTCTATTTTTATCTGTATCAATCAACTCAACCATAAAAATCGTAATATTTTCTTTAAAAAATAGTATGCTTAACTTAACATAACCTAAAGATTGAAATTAAATGATATTTTAGTACAAGATAAAAAAATAATGATCTCCTTAATTTTGCACAAACAAATTTAGTTAATCCCATGAAAAAAAATATATTTCAAAATCTATAAAAAATACTTATATAAATATATATCGTAAATATATTTCTAATAAAACAAACTTTTGGCCGATTTTCATATATATTTTATACTTTTTTATGGATTTATAATATATTATTTATACATTTTGACATTGATTTCTTTAATATTTTTTTTTTTCATGGGAGTTTATTCACGATTAAATAGTGAAGACATTATTAATTCGATTTTGTCTTTTCAGATTATCAGTATGGATGAATCTGTTTGTATCATTTGCAATAAGGCAGATGATAAGCAAGTGTATGCAATAAAAAAAGCAGCTTTGAATCGTTTAGTGGTATCCAGCAAAAAAAGAATTTTGAATTTTTGCATTTTCTGAGAAGATTTACCATAGTAACTATATACTATATAATACTAGTCAGTGTGTGAGTTCAAGTTATCACAGAAATCGCAAAATGTGGGTACTCAACTATAGGTACATGCCAAGTATATGTGATGTTATCTACTCAAATCTTTATTGCGTAAATCTAGATCATCATGCCACAGAAGCCATCACGTTTAAAGAAAAAGATCTAATACAGACGAAAGTATTGCAAGTAATTGATCCGTATCAGTAATCAGATCACTGTCTGAGTCGCGATCTTGAATATTAGATTGCACTGCGTGTGAGAACATCACACGTCAGTGGCATATTTCACAACTGAATAACAGACGCTTTTTAATGGTACTATTTGCATACTTACTTTTCTATATTCTAAATTCTTAAAAGTGTTTTTTTTTAATGCAACAGGACTTGAGAGTTTCATGTCCACTCTTACGCCAAGTGTTAATACGTCTTCCAAATCCATATAATTGTTTGAGAGATTTAAACCTCTCATAAAAATAAGCCTTACGGCTAAGCCCCTGTATGTGTCGTTCTGAGAAACATTTGTCGAAGAAAATATTTCATTGGTTTGTTTGTTGTTAGGTTTAACTGAAGACTTTATAGTGTACATTAGAATTATAGAAAGAGTACATGTACACGTAGTGTACATTAGAGTTATAACAATCTGATTGGCCAGTGGGGCTGAAAATTTCTGAAGTAGCAACTGTAAAACGGAAGGTGCAGCTGAGATCGGCCCAAACAAGTTGGGCCGATGACCTGATGAAGGTAACGGAAGTCCCCTGAAAGTATTTATAGACCAGGGTAGAAGCCTTTAAAAATAATGAAAAGTGAAAAAAAATTATAATAGAATGAGACCCATTAGAAAAGGAGGGAAATATGATATAAATGAAAGGAAAAATAATTTACGGGCGATCTGAGGTTGGGAAGGGGATGGGGGTGAGTTTTTAAGGGTAAAAAACGGTTTTTCTCGATTACCGGCAAAACTAAAAGTCCTATCGAAAAAAGTGAAATGAAAAAGTTGTAGATAATAAAAAGATCTAAAACTTTTGTATTTACACTTTTTTCACATAACCTCAAAATTTATGTGAAAAATTCAAAAAACCAAGTTTTTGGTTTTTTATTGTTATCTTTTACAAAAATTTTTTTTTTTTAACGAAATTTTGTGAAAACTTACCTTTTTATGTCCCAAATACGCTGTAATTTATTTAATTAAAAATATTTATTTTTTCACCTTATTTTGAATTAATATCGAAAAAACACCCTAATTTTCAATCGAAAATTCACCCGTCAAAATATCAGCTTTTTTCAAAAAATTGGTGTGGTTTCTGTTCGTTGGAATCTCTACTTTCCGATGGTAAAAAAAAAAATATATGTTACCATGGTAAATCTTCTCAGAAAATGCAAAAATTCAAAATTCTTTTTTTGCTGGATACCACTAAACGATTCAAAGCTGCTTTTTTTATTGCATACACTTGCTTATCATCTGCCTTATTGCAAATGATACAAACAGATTCATCCATACTGATAATCTGAAAAGACAAAATCGAATTAATAATGTCTTCACTATTTAATCGTGAATAAACTCCCATGAAAAAAAAAAAATATTAAAGAAATCAATGTCAAAATGTATAAATAATATATTATAAATCTATAAAAAAGTATAAAATATATATGAAAATCGGCCAAAAGTTTGTTTTATTAGAAATATATTTACGATATATATTTAAATAAGTATTTTTTATAGATTTTGAAATATTTTTTTTTTCATGGGATTATCTAAATTTGTTTGTGCAAAATTAAGGAGATCATTATTTTTTTATCTTGTACTAAAATATCATTTAATTTCAATCTTTAGGTTATGTTAAGTTAAGCATACTATTTTTTAAAGAAAATATTACGATTTTTATGGTTGAGTTGATTGATACAGATAAAAATAGAGATAGTATTTACCTTCCTATGCAGATTCGAAAAGTTTTATTGTTTTTTTAAGTAAACTTGTCACAATTATCTTCAAGAAACTCAGCGTGCACGTGTATTTTTATAAACGATGTTGTATACTGTACTGTATTTCGAATACTGGTTAGGCTAGCGGTTGTAACAGCTGCTACGAAATATATAGTATATAATAGTAGGTATGTATGTAGTAAGACCCAGACCCGCCTAGCCCCTTCCCCACTTCTCCACGAAATACCTTTTGATGGGCTACAATTTTTCGTAGGTCACTCAGGTATATCTACTCAGGTATATATATAATTTATCTCAAAATAGTTATAAATAAGCATCTACGCATATGATTTAAAGAAAATTAGACAACTTTCTCCAAATATTGTAGATGTCTTATTAAATATTAATTTAATTAACTTATTTGTTTGTTAATTATAGTAGTATATTTTTATTTGCATTTTTTTTGTTATCAACGTCACATGTAATCTAACGTTTTTCGAGTAATTAAAGTCTAAATTTTAATAAATAGCTCAAAATTATTTATAATAATTAAAAAAAATTTTTCGAATTCAAGTTTTTTTTGAATTTTTGCATTTTCTGAGAAGATTTACCATAGTAACATATATTTTTTTTTTCACCATCGGAAAGTAGAGATTTCAACGAACAGAAACCACACCAACTTTTTGAAAAAAGCTGATATTTTGACGGGTGAATTTTCGATTGAAAATTAGGGTGTTTTTTCGATATTAATTCAAAATAAGGTGAAAAAATAAATATTTTTAATTAAATAAATTACAGCGTATTTGGGACATAAAAAGGTAAGTTTTCACAAAATTTCGTTAAAAAAAAAAAAATTTTTGTAAAAGATAAAAATAAAAAACCAAAAACTTGGTTTTTTGAATTTTTCACATAAATTTTGAGGTTATGTGAAAAAAGTGGAAATACAAAAGTTTTAGATCTTTTTATTATCTACAACTTTTCCATTTCACTTTTTTCGATAGGACTTTTAGTTTTGCCGGAAATCGAGAAAAACCGTTTTTTACCCTTAAAAACTCACCCCCATCCCCTTCCCAACCTCAGATCGCCCGTAAATTATTTTTCCTTTCATTTTTATCATATTTCCCTCCTTCTCTAATGGGTTTCATCCTATTATGATTTTTTTTGATTTTAAAAATTATCGACCCTGGACTATTAGTACAGGACCACCAATTATTGTTGTGGCGATTCTTGTGGCTTAGGCCGAACTCTAGAACATGACGTCTAATACTCAGTAACAAACCAGAAGTTTGACCAAGCCGAGGTACATCCACATAAATAAATAAGATATATCAAGTAGACTGAAGGGCCTTGCTTCGGTTTCAGTTTGACTCTTTGCTTCGGAAGATTTCAGGAACATGACGGTGACGGGTTGTAAAGACAGCTAAAACAGCGGGGTTATTGCATAACCCACTAACAGTAGCAATGGCTTTAAGAGGAAGCTCCATAAATTGTGTGGTAATTTGCATTAATATTCTGAAAAAGTCACGCTTAAAATCAAAATGGAAGTTTAGTATACGATTTATTGGATATATTTCTTTCCATATACGGGGTGGCAGGGACATCGACGCGGAAACTGAAACCATGGATTCAGAACATGATTCTGAACCCCCCTGCGTTGAAATTTTTCGACGGTTATTTAAAAAAAAAATCAGCTTTTCCATACATTTTGACCGCGTAGGTATTGCACTTTTCTATGTATCAGCAGATTTTTTTTAATATATAGGTATTTTTTGAGTTAGCTTCAATAATACGTACGTTGATGATGTTATAAAACTTCCTGTCATTGTTGTTTACATCATAGCAAGTAGTGATGTACGAATTGGTGTGGGATAGGTATTACAAATAAAAAGTGAAAAAGTAAGTTGCAAGAAATGAAAATATAGAACCAAAGGCACCGACTTCTGAAACTAAAGTTATTTTTAACATTGTAGTGTTTTTTTTTGGAAATCGTTTTAACTTTTTTGGGAAAAGGTTTTTATTGCACTCCATAATATTTTTGACGAATGTGTAGTTTCCAGAGACAATTAATTTAAAGCTATTAACAAAAGGATAAGATGTATAGTAGCGGGAAAGGTTGAAGAGAGAGACATTAAAGCACATACAAGGACACTGATTTCATTGATGATGTCCTTCAAAATGATCGGGGTACGTAGTATTCGTAAACTGTACGGGTGCTTGATCAGATGTACTAAAGTAGAGAGAATCAAAAGGACCTATCCCTTGGATAAAAGGTAGGAGTATTGGTGTGTATATATTTTTGAAGTGAAAACTTCTTTAGGCACGTTGGACATTTTTGTATGAGAAAAACAATTGAACCCGCGACACCGTTACCGACACCTCATTTTTGTAAACGCGATTGTGCTCTTTATTTAGATAAGATTACAGACCCATGTTCTATGCAAATATTTTTCTTCCACCAAGGCGATCTTGTTCAAGTTTTCACTTATGTCGGCACTCCCGGAGTGCCGCTGTTTTTTTTATTATTCAAACAAGGGTGGCAGTGAATTATTCGCTTGATGCTATAATCACCTGAATCGCCAATAACTCAACATCCACCCAAGATGTGCTCTTCTAATTAGCGAGTTACTAATGGATTTAGACAATGGTGCCGATTTCCTTGATCACAAACTAAATTAAATTTAAGTTCAATGCATCTTTTTCTTTCTATTTCATTAAGAAAAGGACAGATAAATTTTACTTTAGTTCTGTCAAATTAATCAACGCTTGACGTAAATTGACATAATTTTAGTAGGCAAGTTTTTAATCGCGTCTAAACTCGTATGGAGTAGTCACCATAATCATCATCCACAGTTCGACTTCACCCACTGCTGGGATAGGCCTCTGTTTTCTTGTGCCAATCCTCAGACAATAGTACTGCCTTAAAGAAACCTTTATAAGGAGTTCTGCTCATTATCTAAAATAATTTTGATGATATGCTTGCCTCATTAGCAATTCATTATTTCTCATGATAACCAACAAAACATGTCATTTGCTTAAACTGACTCGCTTTGTAAAGTAATAATATTAAAGTCAAAATTATGGTTATGTACAGCATTTTATTATACAATACAATTGACTAATACAACCACATGTTATACTGAACACACTTAGTAATGGTATCCGGTTTGTTCATCAAAGGCTTGCTGAGCAGGTTGCTGGTAGGGGCCGGTGTTGGGAGCCAGGTACTGACGGCTGGTGGCCGCAGACTGCTGGGGGTACTGCTGGTAGCTGGAGGCGCCAAACGAGCTGCCAGTCTGGGTAGATCCGAACTGGGAGCTGGGGGCAGCGTACTGCTGGGCAGGGGCAGCCTGGTGACCGCTGTACTGCTGGCTGCGGTAGTTTTGCTGGCCACCGAAACCTGAATAAATGAAAATTGTGGTATGTAGTCAAAAGAGCAAGGCGTTTTCTCTTCATCTAGCATTTGGCCAAAATGGATCGTCTCATCAATAAATTAATAAAGTTGTAAATGAGCACGATAAACTATTTCTTTGATGTACCAATTAAGTAACTTTTTACTAATAATGTTTTATTACTGATCAGTCTAGTGATCAAATAATATGACTGTTTTATCAGTCATATTATTTGATCGAAAGACAAATAAGTCTAGTTTATTAATTTTAACAGATCATCGAATTGCAACTGTAAATGAACAAAATCAGGTTATTATGATTTATTCGATAAACTTAAAAAAATGTCTAACCTTGAAGGGATCCAGCGAACTGGGGAGCACCGTTGGAAGCTGAAGGTCCATGGTTAGGAGGCAGGTACTGGTTAGAGGTGGCACCAGCGAAGTTACCACCAGCGTTATGACCGTGCAGACCAGCTCCAGCAGCGCCGAAGGCACCAGAGTTAGCTCCGAAGGATCCGTGGGAGCTGGGAGAGCCGAAGCCTCCGTTGGAACCGTGAGGAGGAAGGTAGGAGCGTTCCAGATGTTCCAGACGACCTGCGGCGGCCACGGCGACGAGAGCAGCGATCACAAACTGTGAAATCAAATAGATATGTTATAAGCTCAAGAAAGTCAAAAACAAATCGAGGTAATGTATCGAATGAATCTCATTTCTCAAGATTCAGTTAATGGTCTTAATTTAGATTCCAATTTGAAAACACTATCCAAATAAAAACACTCATTGTAAAAGATTTTGCACCAAACAAAGATCAACTAATTACCAGTTTCATTTTGTATAGTATGTAGATAATTATCGGAACACTCAAAACCTAATGTGGATGAAGCTCAAGTTGAACTGTGATGCTGCGAGTCGACTGACCTATTATATACCATCTGCTGTCGATCCTGAACACACGCGTCTGACGTCATTTTATAGCTAAGATAATAAACTAAAGTCATGATAGGCTAAGTAATTAGTTCGAGTATTTTTGAGCTACCGAACGTGATTGACCTCGTGTGTCAAATTTCTCTGTAATTTTCAAGGATTTCTAAAATGGTTATGGACAAAGGACCAGAATCTGACGTGGTCTTTTGGCACCTAGCTATTATATTTGCAACTTATCATAAAATTGCTCTTGTTAAGTATAAATTATTTTAATTAATTAAGGTTCCTGCTACGACGCACAGTGGGAAAAAAATGACGTTTTTTGTTCAAACATCTGCCTACACCACAATTTTGAACGTATTGCTGTCATTTTTTTTTGATAACACACTTTGGTGTATCACTGCCACTTTTCCAAAATCGAAATTTCTTTTTAAAAATTTTCTTCACAATTCGGGAAACGAATCAAATTTTTTTTTTGGGCTGTCTTTTTGTATCCGCCATTTTGATTTTTTATAAACAGACAGTAACAGGTACTTTGATTTTTTATATTCATGACCAGGGCCTGAAACACCCCTGGAAACTGATTTTTTTAAAATTGGTTTTTGCTTCATTTCCCGACTTTTTGAGGTTTATAGTATTGAATTTTAAGGAAAAGTGGCAGTGACACACCAAAGTGTGAAAAAAAAATGGCAGCGGTACGTCAAAAATTGTGATGTAGACCGATTTTTGAACAAAAAAGGTAATTTTTTTCCCACTGTGCGATGTCTTGGCCAAATAAGAACTATAATTATGAGGTAGGATATAGGTATGTAAATTCTAAATGACCTCTTTAATGAGGCACATTGTTGTGGGCCTAAAGGACCAAAAGTTTTCGCGGAGAAGCTGCAGAAAGAAAAAGGTTCGAACGAGTCCCGCCGACCCACGTGTGAGTTACGAACAATAATGTTTTTAATTGCGTCAAATTAGCTCATGGCTAAGTACTAACAGCCGCTCGGGTCGATCTGTCAGGTTAAGCTACGCTTGCCAAGGTTGGTCCGTGGATGGGTGACCATTTCTACATACCAAGACTCCTCCGTGCCTCGGAAAGCACGTTAAGCCGTTGGTCCCGGCTGTCATTCGTGGATCTTTGACAGTCGTTACGGGTCGTCAGAAGCCCGAAAGTCTGACAACTAGTCTTACTAAGGGGTATCGTACCCAGTTACTGGGTTGTGGAGGTCAGATAGGCAGTCGCTCCATGTAAAATACTGGTATTCAGCTGCATCCGGTTAGACTGGAAGCCGACCCCAATATAGTTGGGAAAAGGCTAGGCAGAACATTAGCTCTGGTTTGGTAGATCACGCAATATATAATATATTATATATAACAACTCTTAATTATTTACTGCATTCACATTACAGATCATCGTGCAGAGAAGTCATTACATTAAAAGAAATAAGATTGATTTCAAACGAAAGTATTTCAAGTAATGGATCAATATCAGTAATCAGATCATTGTCTGGGTCGCATTCTTGAGTATTAGATTACTCTGCGTGTGAAGAAATCATGTACATAAGTAGCATATTTCACAATTGAGTCACAGTTTGATTGGTATCCTATTCCATTAGTATTCTATCCTACTTACTAACGTTTCTTAATACAAATTCGTTTTTTTTTTTTAATCTTGGTGCAAAAGGACTTGAAAGTTTTACGTCCACTCTTACAGAATGCAATAATATATCACCCCCTATATAAGGGTTTGGAGATTGTATAATCATGGAAAAAATTATAAGAAGAAACTATTTTAATGGTTAGTAAGTGTCGCCAAGGGTCGTGGTCCGGTATCGGTTCGACACTGAGTTCCGATTGCCGAACAAGAATTTAGGAACATAGAGGTGACGGGTTGTAAAGTCACAGAAAAAACAAGGACTGTTTGGTAAAATAAAACCACGACCTGAATTTTAATGAGGATGAATGTTAAAAAAAAATACTGTTGTCTTCTGTGGGTCCCCCACAGCACAGCATCATGCTGAGTGGAAGCCTTCTTGGCATAGTCTTTAAGTGTAGGTACGGACTACTTCTGTTCCGTACACATTATCATATTTTGTTTTATTTCAGGTACCAATAATTCTAATTTGAGCTACTTTATCTTTTTTAAATGCTCGTGTTTCTGTGACAGTAAAATAATTTTTCTTTTTCTTTCTAATTCAAGGTTTGGTTTTTTTATAAGTTTTCTCCATTGATTTAATTAATAGCTTTTGGATATAATCACAGGCTCCGTTTCTCATAGTTTCCATAAATTTGACGAAGAAAAACCTAACGAAGAAGCCAGTTGGGATTTTATCCTTGTAGGTGCGCCAAAATTGTAGCAAAGCGTATGCACAATATGAATACACGACTCACATGTGAATGACCAGTCTATTAACAGTATACGGAAATCGTGCATCATTATTTTTTTTTTGCACACAATTAAACGAGTCTTTAACTTTAACGTCTTTACGCCTTTTCTTTCATAGTCCACACCACAATACATTATTCTATTTTTTTTACATCTTAATCATTCATTCACTATCTCTTTCACTCCTTGAATATCTCGCACATTCATCTCTTTCACTCTTTGACTATCTCGTACATTCATCTCTTTCACTCTTTGACTATCTCGTACATTCATCTCTGTCACTTGTTTATGCTTCACATCTGTCATTCATCTTCACGTCTCGTTTCCGTTCCTACATAACCGCTTTCCATGTATACGGAATTAATCTAAAGTCACGTCCACCATTTGCCTTACACATCAGCAGTTTAGCAAATCAATCAAGGTCCTCTCAAATCTGTGTGGTTCTTTCCTCAAAAGACCATTTCAGACACTAATCTACATGGTCCTCATATGGCCTGACCAAGATTAAAGAAACTGCGACCTCTGAGTTTGTTTCGGCCTTTCTTCTCAGATATCTCTGAAATAGGGAACGCCGAACTCATCTAGCTTATTTTTTTTATTTTTTTAGGGTTCCGTGCCTCAAAAGGAAAAACGGGGTTTTTTTTTTTGTTGGAAATTATCAAATAACTTCTCCCGCTCTGGTCGGAGCGGGAGGGCGTGTCAGACTCTTACTGACTAAAACCCACCCATGTTCCTTCGGTTGCCCTGTTGCCGGGGGCCACGATCTCCCTTTCGGTTTTCTTTGCAACCAACGGAACCTTTATAGGATCACTCGTGTGTTTGTCTGTCTGTCTGGCACAGCCAGTTTGCTTCGAATCTACTGGACAAATAAAAAAATATTTGCAAACTGTACCGTGTGACATATCAAATGAAAGGGCTTATTATAAGGATCATTTTTTTAATATTTTTTAAGCTGTTAGAAATAATCGATGAAAATTTACCATTTATTTCCGAAACTACTTAGCCTAATTTTTTTTTTTTTTAATTCGGTGAATGATTTTTTACTCATAGATTATAGGAAAACCTATATGAAGTCTATGGTCTTAAAATAACATGGAAATTATGTAGTTGGAATGTATGGGGGAACATGTTTTTCAACTGCAATGTTCTTGGGATAAATTCACCCCAACTACGGAACCCTTCGGACCACGCACAATGCTGGCCGGTTTTTTTAATATGACGTGTAAAAGTGATTCTGATATCCTATTTACAGAATAAACAATTTCATTTCATTTCATAGCAACGGAAATAGGCAATTAAGTATTGCTAAAGGCAAAAGGTGAGCTGTGGTGGCCCAGTGGTAACGCCCGCGACTTACGAGTTGTAGGTTGTAGGTTCGGACCCAAACAGGCGCTTTCCTTTGTGTAAATTATTTCTTCACCACTACTCTCAAAACGATGAAGAAAAATATCGTGAAGAAACCGGCCGACCAGCGCTGAGCCCGCGTGGTGGATTACGGCCCACTTCCTCTCACAGAAAAGGGTCTGTGTCCCAGCAGTGGGAACATTAAAGGCTGATTATCTTATAGGTAGTTCTTAATTTGGCCAAGACGTTGTAGCAGTAACATTTGCCTTTAATAAACACAAAAAAAATAGTGGCACTCCGGGAGTGCCGACAGAAATGAAACCTTGAAAAAAAAAACTTCCAAAACCTTTAAAGTAAAAATACTTGCATTGAACATTGATCCGTAACGTAATATTAATAAAGAGCACAATCGCGTTTACAAAAATGAGGTGTCGCTAACGGTGTCGCGAGTTCAATTGTTTTTTTTCACCTAAAAATTCCCAACGCACCTAAAGCAGTTTTCACTTCAAAAATTACAACAACAGCAAGTTTATGATAAGTTGTAAATACCTCTACGAGTAGCTAGATTAGGTAGGTAGGTAGATTCTGGTCCTTTGTCCATAAACATCACAGAAATCGAGACGCAATGGGCCTTAGCTCACTCCCTCTCACCGAGAGGTGGCCTGTCTCCCAGCAGCGGAAACAATACAGGCTGATTATTATTAAGGCAAAACCTTTTGTTAGGAGTTCTGTTAATATTCTAGAATCATTTTGATGAGGTGCTTGCCACATTCACAGTTCACTAATGATAACCAACATGTGTCATGTGCTTTGACTGGCTCTGACTAAAGAGTTATAACTTAAAAATCGAAATTGGTTATGTACAGCAATTTATTAAACAATACATTTGACTAATACAACTTCATGTTGTACTTGACACACTTAGTAATGGTATCCGGTTTGTTCATCGAAGGCTTGCTGAGGAGGTTGCTGGTAGGAGCCGGTGTTGGGAGCCAAGTACTGACGGCTGGCGGCCGCGGACTGCTGGGGGTACGGCTGGTAGCGGGGGGCGCCGAACGAGCTGCCAGCCTGAGGAGATCCGAACTGGGAGTTGGGGGCAGCGTACTGATGGGCAGGGGCAGCCTGGTGACCGCTGTACTGCTGGCTGCGGAAGTTCTGCTGACCACCAAATCCTGAGAGAAACGAGAATTTTTATTTTTAGAATACTTTTTAGTAATCAAAGTGAGCTTGTACAATGATTGATATGACAGAAGAGCTTTTTCAGTTGATTATAACTGGTCAGACTAATTAATACTGCCATAAAACATAATAGACGCAATACAATTTAAATTTTTGTTTAGACATAACATGAGCAGACAATTTTTTAGACTACCAGTGTAAATCCTAAGTAACTGTTGAAATATTTTTTTGATGCAAAATAGTTTTTTACCTTGAAGGGATCCAGCGAACTGGGAACCACCGTTGGAAGCAGCAGGTCCGTGATCCGGAGGCAGGTACTGGTTGGAGGTGGCTGTGGCGAAGTTACCGCCAGCGTTGTGACCGTGCAGACCAGCTCCAGCTGCGCCGAAGGATCCGGAGTTAGCTCCGAAGGATCCGTGGGAGCTGGGAGAGCCGAAGCCTCCGTCAGAACCGTGCGGAGGAAGGTAGGAGTGTTCCAGGTGTTCCAAACGACCTGCGGCGGCCACGGCGACTAATGCGGCGATCACGAACTGAAAAGGTAAAAAACATGGTCAATAGTCAAGACAGGAGCTGGAGATCAAAATTTGCACACTCAAGATCAAAATTACACTTTTCTTAAAAAATTATATCAGATTGGAAACTGTGCAGGTTAACGACACCAATTTTTGAAACACTGCTGAAATGGAATGTTTATATCTCAAATGCAATGGAAACACTCATGACAAAAGATCTTACACCGGTCAAAATAATATTAATTACCAGTTTCATTTTGTATAGTAGTTGTTGGGACACTCAAAACCTAATACAGATAAAGCTCAAGTTGAACTGTGATGCTGCGAGTCGACTGACCTATTATATACCATCTGCTGTCGATCCTGAACACACGCGTCTGACGTCATTTTATAGCTAAGATAATAAACCAGAGTTATCATACGATAAATAATTAGTTTGAGGCTTTTGAGCTACCGAAGAACGTGATTGACCTCGTGTGTCAAATTTCTATGTAAGTTTTCAAGGATTTCATTAACTATGTATGTTTGGAGGCGTCAGTCGTGACCCTTAATTAGATGATGAGCCTATATATATAGTGGCATCAGCTGTTTTAATGATTCAAGAAGCATGGCTTGGACGCTAAACACACTGAAGTGAAGGGAGCAGTGAGCTTTTTTTTTTGGGTCGGAAATGATCAAATAACTTCTCCCGCTCTGCGCGACAAAACCTTGAAGAGAGGTTGTCAAGTCAATCCCTAAAATCCAGTTGAATGACAACTCACTTCACGCTCACTTCACCTAAGTTTTCACGGTGAGATATTTGCGGAATTGATCGGCTGATTGTGATGTGTCCAAGAACGAATGGAAGACGATCATATCAGTTTGTACAGTGAATTCAATGAGATGACAGTATGAAATTGTCTTTAAGAAAGAAAGAAAGAAAGAAAGAAATCATTTATTTGCTAATAATGTAGGTATACATATAAGTTGGAATATTTATTAAGTGTCCCGATACATTTTACCTTAAGGCATGCAAAATATTAGGTTTGAATTAAATAGTAATTTAGATACAGCTATTACGATCATTATTAGTCATAATCGAATTTAATAGATAATTGATGAAGTACATATAAATCTCTCACAAATTATACAATGAAGAATATAAATGTTGAAATGTGTAATGTCAAAAAGCTTAATGTCAAAATATTCCAAAACGTTAACAACAATAACAATTATTAGATAAAGAATTTATATAATCTGGTAATGTCAGGATCTGTTATGTCAAATTACAATAATAACAACAACCATACAAAAATCGATATGTCATTATGTCAATGTCATCTAAAACATTCGAAATTGCAAAGGCAACGTACATTTATCAAAAACATTTTCCTTTAAAGTTTTGTCATTTAAAAAGTCTTTAACTGTGTAATAACATTTGTCCAGCAATAGTTTTGTTAATTGTTTTTTAAACATTTTTATGGGTAAGTCTTTTAAATTTTCAGGTAATTTATTATATATCGCACCCCTAGATGAAGACTCCGGTAACTCAAAAAGTACGCATTTCAAGTTAGTGGCGGTTTCGAATTCCTGACTCGAATACCTACACATAGATATAACTCGCGTTACAATACCTTCAACTGCTGTTAAAAGATAGCGCTAAACGCAGCTTTACTTAATTTGCTTACAGCTGCAAAACTAGAGTTACTAAAAAATCTCGATATTTTCCAGGGTTTTAACAGACAAAATACAAACAAGCAAATTCAACGTTACCTCTATGAATGTCTCAAAAGATTTTTGATATCTTTCCTAAATATACTAAAAACAGTTTTTCGTCATTTCTGAAAAATGAGGTTTTTTGAGTTACCGGAGTCTTCATCTAGGGGTGCGATATAAGCGGTCCCATGGAGAGGATGCTATTTTTTAATAAGGCTGTTTTATGACCACCTGTGCGCAATTGGTTTTTATACTGGGACCTCATTGGTGCTGTGCGTTGTCTTATGTCAATCATTGAGGTAAATAGGTGTTTATTTAATTTAACGAATAGGGCCACTTCTAGTATATATAAACAAGGTAATGTCAGAATTTTTAGGGATATAAATACAGGTTGACAACTTTCAGTAAACTTAAGACCTGTCATTGCTCTAAGACATCGTTTTTGAGCCCTAAATATTCTTTCCCTCTCACTGCAGTTGCCCCAAAATATGACACCGTATCTTAATACTGAAGCAACTAATCCATGATAGGCTATAACTAATGTATTTATATTTATTTTATTTAAGAGGTTATATAGTACATATGAAGATTTACTAAGTTTTTGGCACACATTTTCGGCCTGAGATTTCCATGTCAATTTATCGTCAATCTGCACTCCTAAGAATTTAGTCACTGAAGCTGTGTCTACGATTTGGCCATTATATTCAGTAATTACTTTTTTTGGCTGTAACCTCTGGTGAAAATGTATGACTTTAGTTTTTTGTAAATTTATGACTAGATTATTCCTATTAAGCCAATCTATTATTGTTTTAAGTGTGCTGTTTATTTCATCTTCGTAGTTCGTCTCATTCATACATTCGACTATAGCAGTGCTGTCATCGGCAAATAATGTCATTGGCTGACGAATTTGACGAGGTAGGTCATTAATATAGAGTAGAAACAGTAATGGACCGAGTACACTACCCTGTGGAACTCCGAACTCTATTACTCTGCAACTGGATAGGTATTTCAGTTCACGCTTAGTTTTAGTACAGATTCTCGCTAGTTCTGTGTACTGTTTTCTATCCGTGAGATATGACTTAATTAAGTTTAGCACGTTTCCTCTTATGCCATAATCGCTAAGTTTATTTAACAGAGTGTCATGTTTTACATAATCGAATGCTTTTGTCATGTCTGTGAATATTGCACAAATAGGGTTTTTTTTATCCACATTATTCATGATTACTTTCAAGAGATCGAATATTGCCATGTTGATATTTTTATTTTTTCGAAAGCCCTTTTGTTCTTCACATAAAATGTCATTTTTAGTTATAAAAGTGTAAATAGATTCATAAATGATCTTTTCAAAGATCTTAGAGAATACTGAAATAAGAGCTACAGGTCTATAGTTTGTCATGTCTTCCTTGTCATTTTTTTTGTGCAATGGTTTTATGATCACAGTCTTTAATTCATCAGGGAATATACCTGAGCTTATACACACATTTATTATATGGCTTAATGGTTTTGCGATAATATTAGAGACAAATTTGACTACAACTGTTGAAATGCCATCGAATCCGAAACTTTTTTTATTTTTTAAGTTTTGTATCACACGTGTAATATCTTGAGGGCCTACCGGCTGCATAAACAAAGAATTACGGGTTTTGGTAATTGCAGCTGTATTTCCCGTACAATAACTGGATACATCATGTATTTGGTCAACAAAAAAGTTATTAAATGATTCAGCAATCTGCCTAGGGTCTTTTATTAGTTTGTTTCCTTCCATTATTTGCAAAATTGGTTCCTTAATTAAATTATTATTATTATTTATTATTTGCTATGATGATTTTGATTTGTTTATTGAGCTATTAATCAAATAATTATTTTGGGCTCTTTGAGTTAGTTTCACAATCTTTTTGAGTTTATGTGCATAGTTTTGAAATGTATTTTTGTTTTCGCTTGTAGGTGATTTTCTGTATTTCCATAGCATATTCCGTTGTTTTCTGCTACAAATCCTAATTCCGCGCGATAGCCATTTAATTTTTTTGTCAGATTTTACATTTTTTAATTGCATTGGGAAGCATAAGTTATATAATAGACGAAAGAGATCAATAAAATTATTATATGCATCATTAGGGTCATCTGTTTCAAGTACTTCTGAGAAAGATAGGCATTGAAGGTGCTTTTTAAACAAAATTAAATTCTCTCTGGACAAGTTACGCTTTTGAATTCGCCAGGAATTTATTGTACATGTTTTGTTTACTGGTATTTTTAGAATTTGAGCGGTATGGTCCGATAAACCGAAGTCGACTACATCACTCGTACAATTTTGTTTGGAATTGTGAGCAAAGTTATCTAAACACGTTCCGCTTTTTGGTCTAGTTGCTTGTTTAATCACTAACTTTAGATTATAATTCAGCAGTAAATTTTCAAAGTCTAATGTAAAGTTATTTTTTTTCAGTGTGTTGATGTTGAAGTCGCCGCATACTACTATTTTTTTATTTTCCTTGGTACACAATTTCTTTAGCAAAGTATCTAGATGATCAAAAAACTTATTAATACAGGACATGTTCGGTGGTCTATAAATACAAACAACTATTAATCCCTCCCGTCTTAATTCTATTGCACAATATTCAAATACACCCATAATTGATGTGTTAGGTAGCTCTTTACATTCGTATTCGTTTTTAATAAGGATACATGCTCCTCCTCGCTTCTTACTTCTTGAATAACACGCTGCAAGCTTATAATTTGGAACGTTGATTAAAGATTCCTGTCCTGAGGTTACGAAATGTTCAGTGATGCATAAAACATCTATATCTAAATTTTTGTTTTTTGCGTATAGCTCTTGGATATGCAACGTCAACATATCAGTTTTATTAAGAAGTCCAGCGATGTTTTGGTGCATGATGTTCATGTGCTTATAAAAGAAATAACTGGTCTTGTGTTGTTGTTGATTTATCTTCAGTCACGCTATTTGAGATTGGCGGCGTTTGGTCAATATTGTCGTTTGTGAAATCTTCTTGAGAGCAGAATAATTTGTAGTCTATCAATATGTTAGACATTATTTGTTCAAAAATGTTCCTCCATCCATTTCTACTTAATTTTCCGGTACTATTGGAAAACATCTCAAGTGATAGGTTGCGATTACTATCGAAAAAATATGCATAATTATTGTTTTTTATGTCTAAACATAGTAGGTTATTAAATAAATCAACTTTATAATTGTAAATTAACTAATGTAATTGTCGGATAGGCGTTATAAAAGGTTATTTTTAATTGGCTACCTAAACTCCACAGAAGCGATGGGTCTCAATAATCTAATAACGATAAAATAACAAATAAAAATATTTTATGTTTTTTTTTTGGGAGGTCAACGACCGCTGTTAGTATTGTTACTTGAAGTATAAGTTGAGAAAATCTGTTTTCTTATGTTTTATCGTATTTAGATATCCATACCCATCACTTTTTATTCTATGATGTTTATAAGATACCCATCGTGTCTGCGTGTCATCCTATACTAATAAATGAGCAATATTTTTATAAATATATATATATTTGTAATCACGTTCTGGAAAACGGCTCTAACGATTTCGGTGAAAGTTGCATTATAGGGGTTTACAGTGGCGAAAAATCGATCTAGTTAGGTCTCATATATGGGTTTTTTTTTTTGTATTTTCACCCGAGTTCATCTTCATCTTTGGAAAGTTTAGAACAAGATGGCTACTTTAGAATTATGACATGGGAGCATGGAATTAGTAAGTACATATTATCATGGCAGCATGGCATTGGTATGAACTATCCTATACTATTAAATGAGCATTCTCTATTTTCACCAGAGCCGAGCTCAGTCGACAAAGTACTTAAAATAAATAAACATTATTATAACGACTGGACTAAGAAGACAATATTAAAAGCCTACGTAAACTCTACTTGCTTGGACTTTCCTTTATGTAAACTTGGTCTTGCCAATGGCGAAAGAATTTTCAGAGCTGGAAATTGGATTGTAAGGAAAAATCCACATCTCTTTAATAAAATAAGTGATAGACATAATTTTAATACTAGAAATAAAGATAAACTAGATCAACCATTTTTCAGATTATTTAAAGTACATACATCTTTTATGGGGTACTGTGTTAAATGTTACAACAAAATACCTTGTGACATATTGCAATTAAATGAAAGAAAATTTAAAGCTCATATTACACTTTGTAAACAAGCATAATTATTACAAATTAGAGGATTATATCCAAGATAAGAGTGCTTGGAAACATGCTGGTCCTGCTCCATAGGAAAATTTAGAATCAAGACAAAATCAAACTGGTTGCTAATTTAATTTTAAAATTTATTATTTTGTGTTTTATGACATTGATTTTACATTATATGATTACTTCCTCACACACTGACTTATTAATTACAAAATTTTAGGAAAATCGACAACTTTTACAATGTTTGTAAATATGTGAGCACCATGTATCTATCACTTAATAAATGATCTGTCGTTGCTTCATTTTTAATTCTTTTTACCTATTGTGGTATAGTAATTTTATTCTAGGTGTAAAACATGTTAAAAGAGTAACGGTGGAGTTTCTTGCCCATTCTTCTCCATACGAAAACTACCTTTTGGAAGGGGCGACTAGAATCAATTTTATTATTTTGTAAATTTTGACGTTCAAAAGTGCCATACATGGGCCTATTTGAAATAAATGATTTGACTTTGACTTTGATTGGAAGTAAAAAAAGTTTTGAATTTCTGAAAGATTGAGTTATCGTTCTTCGGAACTAAATATCAAAAAAAAAAACTAATTTCCTTTCAAGTGACTCGTGTCTGCAATTTAATCGTTTGTGGTAATTCGCATAGAAACAATAGGGTTTATATGTGTATTAGCATTTATCACATCCAATTACATCATGAGAAATCGCAGAACATGGTGTAACGAATTAGATGATTTGATAACGAGTGGTCTAAAACTGCCAACGTGCAACGGTAACTTAATTGGATAATTTAGACAGGGTGATTGACCTGTCATTAAACGCTACCTATTCATTGATTACTTGTAGGTATGTGTAAGAATGGTTGGTCTGAACAAAAGGTACTATGTACATCCGCAGGATTGACATAACTGAGTCATCTATAACTTTGGCTTATAACTTTTCTTTACAAAATACATAGTGCCAAATTTTATAGTGTGATAAGTAAGTAATACCTACACGATTAACATTGACTCTGTATGAATTAATAATAATAATAAAATAAATTTATTTATCTCTCCACAAAGGTTGGCTTAGAATTAACATTTTAGGACTAGACAATAAACGTAGACCAAAGCTCCTTTGCAAGAGACTGGAGTCTGTACTAGGGAAACCCTGTGTTACGGATCTCCAGGCTCCCAGTGTTTAGGTCATCATTAGGTACAGACGCCAGCACATCAAATTAATAATTAAAGTGTAACACATTGTTGAAGTGTGTCACATTGGTTTGAAAATTCTTCTTTTATTAACATTGATGGACCCATTTCTTTCCCTTGTGGAACTCCAGCTTTATTATTGATGGAGCACTTTCTTCTTTCCTGTGTTTTACTAAGTATTACTCCAATAGTGCATACCAATACTAATCGTGATATTCAAGATAGAACCTATCAAAGTTCGTTTTAATAATTTACTGACTATGACTATTTACGAAAAACCAGACTAGCCTGACTGTGTGAAATGCCTGTCATAAATTGAGAAAACCTGCTGAGCAAACACTTACTCCAAATGACATGCATAATCAACCTATAATCATCTCATTTCTGGGACACAGGCCTCGATCCTCTTTGTGAGAGTGGACTGGCCCATAATCTACCACACGGGCCCAATGCGAGTTGGTAGATATCTCATGTCATTGAATTTTTGGTTCTAGGACATGCCGGTTTCCCCACGATGTTTTCTTTCACTGTTTTGAGAACAGTGTAACAAGTGTATCAAAGTAAAGCGTGGCCGTTATCACTGAGCTACCACTGCTCCCTAAATGACATAGCTGTATGACAAATACCTACCTCCTTTAGACAGCTTTTTTGATTCGTCATCATTATCACCATTTCTCCCGAAAGCGTCCACTGTTGAACATAGGCCACATCGACCGGTCTTATCCTCCTTGCATTCGGCGGATTCCCGTGAGTTGGGTTGTTGAAAAGATTTTTTATAATAAGATGAAGCGGTACTATAACACACAAAAAAATTATAAGGGCTGAGTCAATTATTTATTCACCCATACACCTTACAGGCTTTATGTAATTATTTCGATTTAAATACTTACATTTATATTGTATAGTGTTTGCTGGTTGCTTTAGTATCTTAAAAGAGCCATCGCTAATCGATTCTCATTCACCACAGTAATTATTATTTAGAGACGGTTCGTATCAAACTAAAATAATTCGTTTTTATTGTAAGTTTTTTGTATAAATAAACACCTGGCTTTTAATCGTTTGCCATCTTTTCTGGAGTTTTTTGATTTAATTTGTATACTTTATCACTTTTGGCATTCTGTTTCATCATTAAATGGATCTTGTAACATATTTTTTATTTTATTTTAGCCATTGACGTTGTTTGAGTCAATGACACGATGAGACTTATCTATCTTCAAATAATAGTAATTATTACAAAATTGTGGGACATCGCGTCATCGAGCGCATTATATCCGACCTGCAACAGACGGACCAGCACTGGCTGAGTCTATGATGACAAACTCGATGCTACAAAAATGTCAAACTGATGAACGTCAATTGGATAGATTTAAATATGAGAATTTTGTGTAAAATATAGTTTATGTTCGCAATCTGTTATTTCACTGAACACATACAATAAATACCCTACACATTAAATTTATTCATGTTATATTAATTCGTTTTTATCAAATCTAGTAAACTTTTTCGAAACCATCAGAATGGTATTTCGTAATGATTCGGGTACATACGCATTGTGCGGCTACCCGCATTGCGACCGCTTTTCTGAACCACAGATCATTAAATCTCTAATAAGTAAGTAATAAAAAAGTCGTTCTACTTTGTTTCAATTAATTAAAGTTATATCATTGCAATTCTTCTCCCTTCACAAGAAGGTCATTGGTTATCACATAATAAACATCACGTACTTTTGTAGAACAAATAAATATATAATGACCTTCACGTGGTAGTAACAAGGACATTTTAATTTAAAAAATACACTTTATTATATAATAACCTTTCATATCTACTTGTAGAGAAATTGTCTTAATAGAAAAATCATGAGCCACACTACACGACGTCACAGGTAGGTACGCACATACATGAGCATGACTTTGTTTTTTTTATGTTCACGTGTTCTTCTGTGACAATAAACCGATATTTTTTCTTTCTTTTTTTCTATGAGTTTCTGGCCCGTTCTTCATAATACACATCAATTATATGCTAGGGCTACATTATTGCGATAAGGCGAACTACACTTCGCGTGTTCTCTCAACTAGTGGGACGTCTGACACTTGCTGAAATACATAAATTCCATACCTGCATCCATATACAGAAGATACTGACAAAGGAAACACACATTCTCAAATATTGTTTACTAAAAAAGCGCGTAAATAAACTTCTGATCACTTCTTCTTATGCCACGGCTACATTGTCGCGATAATGTGAACTACACCGCTTGACGTCTCTCTGTACAACAGAGAGCGCGCGAAGAGTAGTTTTGCGCTATCGCAAATAGTCTAGCCGTAGCATTAACGTATCGATGGCAAATAAGAAATTTGTTGTGAAAATTAAAATATTATGTTTAGCCCAAAATTCAGCCACGAAAACTCCGTTCGCTGAAGTAGTCATAAGATCCTCAAGTGCACAGGTGACAGGGCATGCAGTGCAAGATGGAAGGGGTATACCGTTCTGATATTAAATCCAACTTCCAAGTAACGTTTATTTATATACAACCAGTGGTTCTCATTCTAATACTGCAGCTTTACTGTCGCGATAACGATGCACGCTCTTTCTCGCACATCGCTCGATGTCTCGCTGTTCAACAGAGAGCGCACGAAGAGTAGTACATGTTATCGCAACAGTGTAGCCTTAGCATAAATGAATAAATTGTATTCTGTTTTTGTGAAATAAATGTCTTAACTTAAATCATAATGACTAGTAATAGTGTTTTTAAAATTAATTTTCGAATTTGATCGGATGATTTCACCATTTTTGTGATCTAAACTAATATCTGAATCGTGCAAGTCATGAAACATTTCTTGAAACTTGCCGTGTCTTAGTAGATTTGAAAGAAAATCTTCAGCATTTGCTTTTAAACGGCTGATTAATCCTAATAATTGGAATCGTGATAAATAATTGTTACTAATATGAATTCTATAATTTTAAACTAAACAGGTTTAAAGTATTAAGATGTCAAATGTCTGTGTTTATGGACATTGAGATGATTTATGAATATAATTGAAATAATGACATCATTAACATAATTATTTAACAAACAGATCCATCCGATTCAATATTATGCATTTGCAAGAATTTTCATAAGTACTGTGAGCGTAACCTCATTTTAATAAGATTTATATCGTTAGTACCATTGTAATAAACATCTATGTCCCTATATATGTACTAACGTCCAAGACCTTCAAAAAAATAAAGTTCAAATCAGATGCGCTAAAATTGTACATTACTGGCAATTAGGACATTGCTGGACGGCGTCTTTCCATTCTATACAAGGCCAGAACGCAGCCATAGGAAACTGCTCACGTATAGATTGGAAATCACTTTTTTACTAAGGTCTTCCAATCTATACAAGAGTAGTATGCAAATACTCGCGTATACTTTGTAGTGACCAAATTAACTACCTCATTCCATAGTATACAGTGCCAGTACGCATACGGACTAATCGAGTTTAGATTGCGAGAAATTGTGAACTGGTAATCAACTTGTTTGCGACGTAATGGACCTTGCGCTAATATTAAATAGCCTGCCTGGCTGCGAGCAACTTGGAAGTAGCGCTCGCTCGGCTCGCGCGCGGTTGGTCACAGTTCTAACCTAACCTAAGCCATTTCACCCAGTTCACACTTTTGTTCTTTTCTTTTTTTTTATCTGTAAAACTCTTATCAGGCGTAAGCGATGTAGTACAGTTTGGAACCAGGGGCCTTACTCCCGAAAACGATTCGATTTTGATTTCGTTTTCGATTCGAACTCGATTCTGATCCGAACTCGATTTAAAACCTTACTCCCGAACCAATTCGAATCGTAAACCAAGATCGACTCGAAGTTCGAATATTATCAGCGTCGTTAGGCGTATCCGGCAGATTACGTCACCGTCAAGTGCTATATTGTCTTTGGTTAGTAACTTTAAGTAGTTGAATGTTTTTACTTCTCTATCACTTTCCCACGTAAAAAACGATACCCTAGTGCTTTATTTACACATAACAAACAAAAACTTATGAAAAAACATATGATTTATTATTATTTTTGGGAATAAAGTGTAGCCGAACCACGATTTGTATTAATTAGTCTGTGCCACGAGCTGTCAAGTGTCAAATCCTATGCGAAGAGCTCTGGGTTGTTCAAAAGTTTGTGTGTCTGCTTGTACTACTAATACCCGTCAACAAGTATCACATTAAATTCAATGATAGTAGATTTAAATATTTTTTTTTTTTTTTTTTAGTTTCCTTCCTTCGCACGTTTTCTCCTAACACATCTGACATTGGCAGAATTGTTGACATCGGCACCATTGCCATAGAGAGAAAAATAGAATAGTGTGTCTGCTGCTGTATGAGTTTATTTAGTTTCAATTCATGTTATTAGTAAAAGTATAATTTAGATTAACTTTGGTACGAGAGTGTTTTAATGTTTGGTAAATTTTAGCGTGCGTATACGTTTATAAGTTTTTGATAAAAGTTTATGTACTTTTAGAAACCTGTGTGACTTGATAATGTCTTTTCCATCATAATTATGTACAAATGGAGAAGTTGGTGCAATTTTTAGAAGAAAATCCCGGCATTGCCAAACGGCTTATACCTATGTTCTGCACAAGCTCGCCAACAGACAAAACAACAATGGGTCAGAGCTTCTTTGTATACTCCGTGGTCAGAGGTCACAATTATATTAAATTCCTTGGGTGGCGCAACAAAAAACTATAAGTCATGGGCAAAAGTAAGTCAAACAGCTGAGATAACGTAAATATTTATGCTATCCGAATGAATGGTAATGGTGTATAGACTTGTTTGGTTAAAACATACTTATAATTTGAAATGTCACTTCGTCTGGTTGGTTTCTTCATGTATGGTGTTAAATCTTCTATCAACACATCAAAACACTCGTTCGACCAATGATAATTTCTCTGAAATTCTTCCGAACCCATTTCCATAGCTCGGGTGTTATAACGACTAATCCTATGCATATTTCTTCTTGCACGAATATCCATACGATTTGCTTCCTCAAGAACATTGAAAAACAACGGAAGGCGAGCTATAATAATAAAGAATTTGAAGAAATACAGCAGTAAATAACACTAAAAAACCTCACTCGATCTGAATAAAGTAGCTTCTTTGCTATCGTGTAATTTGACGTTTAGTTTCGATCCAACAACTCGATAATCAACTGTCAGATGGCGTGTGGAGTACGAAGTTTTCGATCCTAACGAATTTCTCGATCGAAATTAGTTTCGCTTCGAACCACCGCACGATCGTGCGCTAGTGTCGGAGTCAAGAGTATGAATCGGCATTGCATTCGAATACAACTCGATTGATTCAGAACTCGAACCTGTCGGGAGTAAGGCCCCGGACGCGCTCGTCCACGGTACAAACTATACAGCAGCAATACGCAAAATTTGTGTTTACATTGTAATCACAGATTTAAAAATAGCATTATAATATATACGCGAGCAGTTTCCTATGGCTGCGTTCTGGCCTTGTATAGATTGGAAATACGCTGCTGGACGATCATGAAAATGTGAGTTGAGGCGTCGCGTTGCCGAGGCACACATACGTGAGTCCATCAATGCCTGCTTGTGGCCAAGAATTGCATAGTACTTTTCTAAAACAATGCGTGAAAATTCAAATAAGTAAATAAATTAATTATAAATTCCAGAATCAGTGACGAACAAAGAAAATTTTTCACGCGCCGATATGTTCATTTGTTTCGTCTTTACTTTAAACAGCTCCATTAGCCGTTCGAAATTTAAACAAAGTTTTTGATAAGTTACCTCCTTGGTTGCCATGAGTCGAAGTAAAAAGTTAGTTCCATTTTTAAATAACACGACAGTTATGGATTTTCATAGTGACATTGCCGGCCGCCTACTCGCTTGTTTTTGACCAGTAGGTTTATCTCGAAGAAGGTTGTCAAAATAATGTTCAAACCAAGCATTTTTGAAAAAAAATATTTAGACCACATTCTGGTCCATGTCCCTCAAAAAGTTCAAGATCACAATACAATACGTTGGTTCTCAGACCGAAATAGAAAGTACTCAAGTTTTTGATATTGTTTTATCAAGTACAACTTAATAATTAAGCATTCAAGGCTCCCGATACGCAGTGTCATCCAAGATTATCGTTTTTTAATAAAATAAACGATTTTTGATCACATATAAAAGAGGATGGAGTTCTTGAAAACGGTACAGTTCGAGTTGTGTAGTGAAAAGTTGAAGACAAATATACCTACAATGAATCTGGTAAGTATTTCACTAAGAAAAAAAAAAAAAAAATTAATTTCAAATACCTAGGATTGAGTTTGCAAGGGTATTTTAAATAGTTCAGTTTGGATACAAAAATACAATAATTAAATAATAAAAAAATATTTTGAAAAACTGACTCTTTCACTGTCTATGTGCCTGCTCGATTCTATTAGCTATTCTCTGCTAGGTTGCAATTAATCAAGGTAGGTAATTTTATTTTGAACATAATATTTTTTCTAATTACCTCTCTAACTTATTCCAGTTAATCATCAGCGCAATCTTTGCCATAAGCGCAGCCCAAATCCCGTCTAGGAACTACATCCCCCAAAACCAAGGGGGTCAAGGGGGACAGGGTAACTACCAGTCTTATCAGGGCTCCCAATCCGCTTTTGGAGGAGGCGGAAATGGAAACAGACGTACCCAACAGGATGCTGAGAAGAATGCTGCTACTCTGAAACAGGACCAGGGTGCTAGTGAAGATGGAAGTAAGTAGCTTAGTATCGAACACACAGGTCCACTCAAATCTGTATGGTTCTTTCCTCAGAAGACCATTTCAGATACAAATCTACATGGTCCTCAAAGGAAATGCTCTGACCAAGATTATTTCCGGGTTTTATATACACATTAACATTAATGAATTTTATTTAAACAATGACATGAATATTTACTTTTATAGTATTTTATTATTTTAATTATTGTGAATGTGACTATGTGGGTCATTCCTTTTTGTTTTGTTTTTAATTTTTTCTCAGTTAGTTCTAATCATGGTCTGACAGTTTGAGTAATTTAAGTGGCCTACCCAAATGTCCTTTTTTTGGTATTGTTTTGTTCGTCGAATCGTTGAGCTCCTTAAATTCTGAGTTGAGCTGCACGATAAGTATATGACAAATGCGTGCACTGACTGGACAGGCCCTCTCAATCTGTGTGGTGCTTTTCTTAAAAGACCACTTCAGACACTAAAAGTGTTTGTACAAACCTACTTACAGAAATAAAATCATTTATCATTTATCAGATATTATTATTTTGGGAATATTAAGATAGTATACTTAGACGATGGGTTGAAGAAAAGGCCTGAGTCCCAGCAATCAAAGGGAACGTTATAGGCTTTTTATTAAAATAATACGTTGTGGTGAACTTTGTATGTCCTACCAATGATCAATGTAAGCTTTAAGCATGTCCACCACAGGCGCGTTTTTATCGCGCGATAATAACGCCAGCGTTATTGCGATATCTGTTTTCAGTAAATTTTGTATTAAGACGACCACGAAGTTATACATTGCTTCGATAATAACAACGCAATAGAAGTTGGACTTTTGCGTTCCTCCGTCCTGCGATATTCCGATATGTTTTCTTAGAACATTTTGTATGAGGACGCATGCGATCTTACACAAACCAGCGTTAATAACGCTAGTACGATGTAGCGCGGGCGGGCCCGGCTATAGTGTAGGTTACACACAGACGTTGGAAATATCGGTAGATAAAAACGCAGCTGTGTGCAAGGAATCGCAGTATCGCTTGCGTTATTATCGCGTGATAAAAACGCGCCTGTGGAGAAGAGACTTTATCCCGTTTCAATCTCTTTTCCAACTTTTTAATACACTTTCAAGCATTTCCGATGCAATGTAAATTAATTCTTAAATGTGTGTGTGTGTTAAGTTGGTAACTATGCGATGAAGACCTTAAAATAAAATTATTAAAGCTTTATACTTTACAAAACTTTATAAACTTTATTGAAACAAAAAACTCAGTTTACAGAAACTCTGTGTTCGATAACAACTGCATTAGTATAATACTGTGTCGCAGTCATTAACGCCCACCTCCAAAAAATCCAAGACAAAATCAAAACTAAAACAAATCAGCTATTATTAATAGAGCATCTAAATAATTGATTTTGTGTTGCATTTACAATCATCTAAAGCTTTGTAAGTTAACAAAGCTTTTGAACTGAATAGAGCTTTGTATTTCACGAAACAATAATGAAAGTGCCCTTGTTATGTATTGGTAATGTCAGGGTTAATAATAAGTTTGTGCTCTTCGCGTACGTGCTCTAAATTTACCCGTTCACATCTTTTGCATAGTTTTCATAACTACTATTTTTTCAGTACAAGCGCTTTTGTTTTCTTTCTCTATAAAGGTATCCGTTTTATTCAATTCTACAAATTAGTATGACCGATTATTGTTAACGTCAGTCATAGCTCTTAATATTCCAGAACTGCGCAAATGATTTTCAAAAATTATCCCAAACAAAAGGTTTATGTTCAATCATCCCTTTCCTTACGGTTCTATGCCAATGTTTTACCTATTCAGAAAAATAATCTATTCCATTATACGATAAATATGTAATTTAATCAACACCATAAACCGGACATTCATTTAATCACAGGTTTTAATCTATTTATCATTGTTTCATCAAGCTATAAGCCTAACTAGAAGAGAGATTTTTTTACTCTGCACATACAAGACGCACATTATAAATTTTATAGTAATCTAACATCTTCCAGGTCTCTGTCTATAAGGTCTCACGGTATCAAATTTTACTTCTTTCAGGCTACCATTTTGGCTATGAAACTTCAAACGGCATCCGAGCCGAAGAAGCCGGTAACCCAGCGCAGGCCCAGGGTGGGTTCTCCTACAAAGGCGACGACGGCATCACATACACGATCACCTATACTTCAGGAGAAGGTGGCTTCCAGCCCCAGGGCGAACACCTGCCGGTTGCACCTCCCACTCCTGAAGCTATCCTGGAAGCGCTGAGGAAGAATGAACAGGATGAGGCAGCTGGCATCTTTGATGATGGTAAGTAGAATCAAATTCTATAAAAAGTCTCGTTGGTCTAGTGATCGCAAGCGCTACTGCTGAGCATGAGGTCCTGGGTTCGATTCCCGGTTTTTCTATCTGAAATTTCTCAGTAGCAGCTCGGAGTCTGGATTTGTGCCCGGTTGATGGCAATAGGCTCGCCCCCTATTACATGGGACTTAAACATAACTGGCGAAATGTGGGTGTACCTGCTACAGGGACACCTCTGCCCAACCCTTCAGGGAAACAAGGCATGATATTATGTGTGTGAATATTAAAGAAGTAAGACCTTATATAAACAAAAAAAAAATAAGTACATGGGAGAAGTGTGGAAGACTATGTTGACCTTTATTTAAGGTAAATCCTAAGAAAACGCCGGCAATACATACCCTTTTTTTTTTCTACACAGTAAGTCACACACTGGTACCGTCATTGCAAGCGCTATGTTGTGGCCACCGCTGTCTTAGAATACCCAAGCTTTACCCGAATAAAATTACCGAATAAAATTACGAAACTGTTTCCTAAACTAAGCTTTCTGCCTTCACTAGGTAAATACCACCCAGAACAGCATGGAGGTGGCCAAAAGAACGGCTTTGGATCTTCAGGCAACGGTTTCGGATCTGCGAATCATCAGGGAGGTTTCAACTCCAACAGCGGTTATCAGTACTGATTTCATACTCGTCAGCAATAACATTTGTTAATACAAGGACATTGGAGAGAATGTTTGTAGTACATGTGTGAATGGTGAAAATGTTAGATAAGATGTGGAGAGGAAGCTTTAAAGTAAAGTCTAGATGACTACATAGGAGTAAGTTTGAGGAGGTTGAACTTGCAGTTCAAATATTGACAAATGTTATAACATTTTTACAAAACTGAATATGACTGGATATTAGTTCATAAGATTTAGAAATAAGTAGTTATCCAATGTAATTGTACATAAAATTTTAATTAAAAGTAAGAATGATTTAATAAAGAAGGTCACAGCTATAAAACCACTGAAAGTGAGTCAAGTATATTTTACAAACCCCAATCATGAAAAGAGTAACTTGCCAAACGTAATTTTGTTACATACCATAGAAGCTAAGAAAGATGTGCTCAAGCCAGCGTATGCACAAGGCTTACTAACGCCATCTACGTTGTAGACAACGAACTAACACAGTTCATAGTCAGCTAGCTTACAAAAAACTTACATATGAACTCATGCTACATATTGTATCATTATGAATCAACAAGCGTTAAGATTCAAAGTGATAAACATATTTTAAATCTGTTAGTGCTTAGGATAATACATAATTGCCAATCGTAAATTTGATTTTTTATTAAATTTATAAGACTTAGGTATATAATAAAAATAAAATAAATAACTACATGGTATTTACAAACTTTTAGTGGACAGAGAGATTTTTTATTCTATTTCATAATAATTAATTTTATTGATACTAGACGAAACAATTTTATACAGGCGTTTTTTTTTTTTTTAGCGTTTTTAAATTCCTTTTATTTTTGGACGTGTATCGATCAAACGCTTTCAGCAGTTAGGTACAATGTTCTCATTCAGAGGTAAAAATCGTCTTCCATCGCATGTTTACTTTATGCATATTTTTATGTCACAAATCGGGGATGTCCAAGGGTGCGTGGGTAGGATATAATCCTGTCTTCATACGCACCCTTAAAATGCTGTTCCATATTATTGTTTTGAACTCCACAGATTTATTGCAAAAGAAATAGTTGTCTGAAAGAAAGTGCCCGTGCCAAAGCGCTTTTAGTGATGAGGCCTTCAGGTAATTTACCTGTTGTTAACGTTTGTGCATTATTTTTTTTTCCTTTTTGCAAGAATGTTGGAAAATGCGTCAGCAGCATTAATCGCGATTATTCTTTTCTAAAACTATAGCTGACAATACTTGTATTCTAGAATAATACTCAAGGATTTAATGTCGATTTTTAAACTAGATTTGTGTATCGAGTCTCTCACTTTACAGTACTGGAATAACAGGTACTTTTCAGACTAAGGAATCATTTACTTTAGCACCCACCATTGGGAGAGTCACAGAACATACTATACTTCCAAAAGCATTTGATGAAAATGTACACAAATGGATCAGAAAACGCACATGTCGATGCCTATTTGTAGTGGCACTTGTAAGTTGAGTGCTTTGATTTGATTATTTGAATACTTAAACTCGAAAATCTAATTTTAATCCACCTTAAAGATGTTTTTCACGTGACAATTGGGTTAGTCATAAAACCTCAATTTACGTCGATGAGCATTGAACATTATTAAATTGTAACTGAAAATTACAATTTAATAATGTTATTCAAACAATCATTATTGGAAAAAAGTGGTGAATAATAAGGTTGAACCTTCTTATTACAGATGAACATAACATCACGCCTTGTTTCCCCGAAGGGTGTATATGTATACTACACCCACATTTCGCCAGTTATGTTTAAGTCCCATGTAATAGAGAGCGAGCTTATTGCCATCAACTGGGCACAAATCCAGACTCCGGGCTGCTACTGAGAAATTTCAGATGAAAAAACCCAATAACACTTTGCTAGACCTGGAAATCGTACCCAGGACCTTAAACTCAAAAATCTAATTTTAATCCACCTTAAAGATGTTTTTCATGTGACAATTGGGTTAATCATAAAACCTCAATTTACGTCGATCAGCATTGAACATTATTAAATTGTAACTGAAAATTACAATTTAATAATGTTATTCAAAAAACCATTATTGGAAAAAAGTGGTGAATAATAAGGTTGAACCTTCTTATTACAGATGAACATAATATCACGCCTTGTTTCCTCGAAGGGTTAGGCAGAGGTGTATCTATACTACACCCACATTTCGCCAGTTATGTTTAAGTCCCATGTAATAGAGAGCGAGCTTATTGCCATCAACCGGGCACAAATCCAGACTCCGGGCTGCTACTGAGAAATTTCAGATGAAAAAACCCAATAACACTTTGCTAGACCTGGAAATCGTACCCAGGACCTTAAACTCAACATCAGCGCTAACTACCACTAGACCAACGAGGCAGATGAATGTGGTACTAATAAAGTTAAGTAAGTGATTGCTTAAGAATTTAAACCTTCATCTATTTATACTTTCATCACTTACTTTTGGAACAGACTATAGAAGGTTATTGTCCTGTGGAGTTAGCTCTTGTCATGATAAGAACAACTGGTCAGCAATGTAGCGGCGGAACTTATTGTCCAGTGTGTACTGGGCATATACCTTTACTAATATTATAAAACAAAGTCCCCTGCCGCGTCTGTCTGTCTGAACGCGATTAACTCAAAAACTACCGAACGGATTTTCAAACGGTTTTCAACAATGGACGGAGTGATTCATGCGGAAGGTTTTAGTGTATAATTCATTATGGTTTTGTGTAAATTGGCTGAAATGTGATGATTATTGTTGAAGAAGTCGGAAAAAATCATGCCGACTGGGAGCTTTACTGGCGTGCGCTGCGTTAACTGGAAAAGATACGTCAAATTTATTTTTTACGATATTGTTCATCTTAAAAAGTTAAATAAAAAAGTCCGCGAAAGTGGCATATGTCTATCTTCTAAGGATGACCCACAATAATCATTTTTGTCTTTCAGAATTTGATAAAAATTTAATTGTTATTTCCGAAGCTTTTTTGACCGGTACCTACAGTATTAATCCTTATCCAAAAAAAGATGTTATTTAAATTGGGCATTTAATTTAAATTAAAATATGCCTTTAAATCATATCATTTAAATGAATAGTTTAAAAAATATCATAGTTTCAAAATTACGCGGAGCAACGCGGGCGCAGCGGTAGGAGTCAATGGCGTTTTCCTCTGTTATTATGTATGAAATCTCGGTAGTACGTTCCCCTGGGATATTTTCCGACATCCACGCGGGTGAAGCCACGGGCAAAAGCTAGTCTTTACTAATAAAATGAAGAGGTAAAGTTTGTAAGTTTCGATCTCCAAAACTACTCATTTGATTTAAAAAAATATTTCACTGATAGAAAGCTACACTATTGTCGAATGCCATAAGATATATTTTGTGGTATAGTTGGCTTCCATGCGGCCGGTGACACCGACAGAAGCTAATATTTCATATCGCCACTTGTGGAGGCTAAGTTTAGGTCTACTAGCGCCATCTATTCCTCAAATAACCTCATATATCACCTGCTTGTCAGTAATCTAATTGGTTGCATCAATCATATTGTAACAGTAATATTTCTAACATCGCAGACCACATCCTCATGTCAAGGTCGTGGCATCTTTACCAATGGTTGCAAAACTATCTCATTATGGTTGCTGGCAATGCGTATTTTTATTGCTAGTGCGTCTTTTTACTCTATTTCCTTTTTAGGTTTTTAACATGAACAAGTATTTCCATGAGGATTTCCCCACATAATAAAAAGATATAGTTTCTTTGACTATCAGATTACAGCTACCTTTTTGTGATTTTTTTTCAAGTATTTTGTTATTAAGTCATTGTTTCCTGTTTACTATTTTTTGCTTAATTTCCTTAATATGTATGTTTTTAATTAATGTGTTGCAGTCATTCTTAAATTATGATAAATAACATAAAAAATTGGCAATCCTGGAAGAAACGCTTTTAACTATGCGATGCGTTTAATCGGTGTTGTAGCATTTATTAATTTTTGGTTTTTAGTTACTAGGAGTTGTAATAAAAATCAAAAGGTATGTTGTAGAAAAAAGTATAAGTTTTTATTCATAGAATAAATAATTGCGTCCCTCACAACTTCTCACTGGTAACCATTATGACTATATCAGATTACACATATTCATCACATTTTATCATACTCCATTATAATTGATAGCCTTTTAATTTTATTACTATCTGTAAGCATATTTTGACGTACAAAAATATCCAGAGCCATTGGCGTAATACTAATATTCTTGAATATCCAACTATTATTTTCTTATTCAAATATCACAATTATAATTTCGCCAAAATGTACTTACAGACGAGCCTCATTATAAAAATGTTGTAGAGCATATTTCATATCGTCGCAATTTGCACTTATTCCATTTTCAAATTGCAACTCTACGTTACTAGAGTGCGTAACTCATCTTCATTATATTCACCAATCAGATCGTTACCTTACATGTGTGTGTAATGCAAACGATACGAAAGTTGCTCTACTTGATTTGTTTGTTTGTTTTATAAAATGAAATATAGCTAAATACTGGTATGGTATTGTGATTTTTAGTATTTGTTGTAAGGTTGTCTGTAGCCAGCGGAAGCCTGTGCTCTCGCGAACTGGGGCTGTTGGCCGTAGGCAGCGCCGCCAGCGCTGGGGGCGTCTCCGTACTTGCCGGGGTTGTATTGACCTGGAAAATATAGAAGAAAATAATGTTAAGGTTTTTAATGAATGCATACAAAATACAGTTATGAGAAAAAAATTAAGTATCCAATTGCAGTTATAATATGTAAAAACTATTGAGTGTAAAGTATTTTAAAACATATGTGGACAACATAAATATAACATAATATCATGCCCGTAATTCCCGAAAGGTTAAGCAGAAGTGTACTTATGGTACACCTACTAAAAAATGGAGGTTAAAATTAATTTTCTGCACATTATTTCTTCACATCAATTCTTATAAAGGTTGCTTGGAACTATTACAAGAGTGTATTAAACATGTCTTATAAGATTACATTGCTGTCTAATCGATCACCTGCATCGTAAATGTTAAAAGATTACAACAAGTCTGTAATAACTAATAATTTTACCGTGTTCTAAAATTCTAGGCCGCAGTACATTCTCTTGTAATTAGTTGACATTTAAGGTATGGCGGAACATTTTGTTGAGGAAATTATTTTTGAGAAGAATGTCATAGGTATTCAATAGGGAGACCTGGTTGAGACTCGCACAGACCAGGGCAGCATGGCATAAAAAAGAGGAGGCGTATTGTCAGCAGTGGGTGGAACAAGTCTGCCAGTGATGATGATGATTATGACTCAGTCAGTTTTGTTTCATAATTTTCTATCGATAGCGTTGACAGAAACAATGTCCGCTACCATGCCTGATTGTTCACCTGTCTCGCTATTAATTTTTTTTTTGTAATATCGCTGATATTTAGCACAACACATCGCAACAGCTAGAATGATTTGACAACCGATTTCTGATCAGTATCTTCGAGTCAGGGGACCATGACACTCGTGACATGACATGACACCACTATCAGGGGGACTAAGACTTGGGGCTTAATGTTACAGTTTCTGTATCACTAAAAATGACGGCATTTTACAATTTATTTTTCAAAAAAGGATCACAATACATCCAGCATTTACATATCTGGTCATAAAAACGAACACAGCTGGTCAATTTCAAAGTCCCGATCGCCGCAAATCTCTATATGACCTTAGAATCTCCGTGGGACATTCCCTTCACTGCACTGACCTATTGTTCAGTAAGACAGTAGCCATTATCCTCCACAAACTTTAGTTCCCGTACATTATTATTTACAACCTTATTCTAAGATAAACACATACAAAACCGAACCTTATTCTTAAAATCATAAAGTCTTACACAACTGTAATTTGAAATTGGAAGCTTCAAGAAGCGTATTAAGCTATTTGCCAAAGAAAATTGGGCTTTATTGTGATATGCGTAAGGTATAAATGCAAGGTGATTCTCAACGGTCAAAGTGAGGGGTCATTGGGTAATCTTGTAAAGGTCAGTACTAGTGCAAGTGATGCAGGTGATTCTGTTAAGTTATTTGTTTTGTTATTAAAATTTTTGTTTTAGTTTGTATCTTTACGCTATTTTTACGTACTTTTACGCCTAGATTCTGAAATTTATTTTTAAGGGACTCTAAAGTAGTGACCACGATATACTAGTTTATCAGGACATTTTCATTAAAACAGCAGAAATTATGAATTTACAGAAGAATTAATCATTTCTGCTTTATAGTCAAATTTGTGTAAATCCCAAAAATCACTGTTAAAAGTGCTCTAAAAAACATAATGCCTTAGCCATCACAAACCATTATAAGCCCAATCAAATCCGTATGAAGAATAGTTCACCTCAATAAACGGAATAGCCCTCTGAACTATAGATCAACGAAGACATTTAGACGCGCCACTCAGTGTTTAAAGAATGACATTTCCCACAGATTACCGCGCCCTATCTGATTGCTAATAGTCATTATTAGTCTATGTCTAATGCCATTCTAAAGCAATTTGCTTGTTAAGTCTGCAATTTTAGGAGGCTTTGTTTTGTTTCGTAACAGAGAGGTGAGCTGACTAATATATTTTTGTAAATGTATTTTCATCGCAGATTAATTTATGTCCATAATTGTGTTAAATTTGAACATCATTTACATCTATTTCGGCTTGTAATTATTAGATAGACTTTATCCGTTATGTCTATCATTTTGCAAATTTCCATGACCAGTCTTTACTATTGATCGTTTCAAAAGCTTTACTAGAAGAAATACTGTTATTGTCAGCCTGTATCATCCCACTGCTGGGCAAAAGCCTCTCCCATGGCTTCCAGTACTGATACTGCTCGTTTGTTTTGTCAGGTCACCAACTTTCAAATATTTGAATGAAAAAATACTCTCAAATCTTTTGAATGTTATTGTCAATCAATCAGGGTGGATGGGTATATTTTTGCTTTGTGTCTCTATATCATCTAAAATCAACTCCAAGTCATGAACCTGTTTCACTGTTATTTCTCTATTCATCAAATTAGTTTCCCAGATCTCTCTATATTGAGATAAGGCATGATTCATCTCTACTTGCAACACCATACCAGCTGTCAGGATTTTACGATGTTAGGTGTGACCATTCTAATGTAATTTGAGGCATCTTTAATGTCTATCGGAATATACTTGTAATAAATAGGTGTGAAGCAACTCGTAAGTGCTCGTAATTTATAATTAGGAATTAATTACAAATTGAACACATAATGTTCAAGCAGGTGAATAGTTTTCAATTACCAATTTAATAACATGTAAGAAGATCTTAATAGGATATGACAGAAAATTAACTAATTGAATTAATTGACCTATTACTGATATAGAAAATGAACGAATTATGCATGCAACCTGAATATCAAACTTCAGGTTAAAGAGGGTTGAAATTAAAAAATCTCTCCCGAAGACAACCCTTTGAACCTAGGACTTGTCTTCTTGTCTTCTTGCAGTAACACAAAAAGACTCATCCATCTAATTTTATGCCTTTCCCCAAACTTCCAATAGATTTCTTCCCAATCAAACCAAACCCATCCACTAAAAACCTTCCAGAAATTTCAACTCACCATCATCGATGATGCCAGCGGCCTCATCACGAGCGTTCTGCTCCAAAGCCTTCAGGATCTCCTCTGGTACTGGGGGAGCGGTGGGGATGTGGGCACCCTGGGGCTGGAAACCACCCTGACCAGCTGCGTAGCTGATGGAGTAGACCTGGCCGTCGTCACCAGTGTACTGGAAGCCACCCTGAGCCTCGATGCCGTCAGCCTGGAATATTTGAAGGGGGTTTGTAAGCATGTTTTTGGATGTAAATATAATAAAAGTAATGGTATTGTTCGATTAATGACAGTGTCTTCTCCAAAAATTACGATTACTTAATGCTGTGACCCATATCTGGCACTCGGGAATTGTTTTACTATTGTGTCTATTTTAGAGACAGTGAAAGTGTTTAAGGTTAGCAAAAACCGCAAATGCCTACCCAGACATAGTCTACAAACTGGGTAGGTACAGAGGACAGCTATAAAAAAATTTGGAGTGCCTCAAATACTTCCCGGAAATTTTTTCCAACTTTTTGGCTACTGTCCGAAATCAACTAAGTACAATCATACCAGTGACTTATTTTCAAAAGGTTAGAACTACTAGATTAAAAACAAGTTTTGGAAAATAAGTTTTGCAAGATACTCGTAAACTCGTAAATTCCAGTTATTACGATGTTACTTAGCGATAGTTGATTCTAAGAAAATTATGGCTCATAAAAGACTGACCTATGTCTTCCGTAACTCATCCAGATCATTAACATTTACCGTGAAGAATCTTACGACCTGATAATATCTATGTAAGCAAGTTTATTTTTTAGTTTTCATTTATGACCAAAAACCTACATAGAAACGAAATTACTGACCGTGCAATTTTTTTTTGTTAAGAATTTATAAATCTTTCAGCTTTACCCATATTTCGATTCAAACATTTTTAGATCAAAAATCAGGGTGCTGGTCAATAATAGTTTCCTGAATGTTATAATTTACCTAGATTCTATTGTCTTTTATAAAGAAGCTGCAGAGAAGCTTTTACCTGATAGTTGTTTTTAACCATTTCAACATGAGTAAGATAATATATACCTGAAATATTAATTCCATTCGTTCGAATCTATATTATGTAGTTATCTTTTACGCCAGTTCCTGTGTTCATATCTCACATTTGTCTAAGAAGACGAATGGTCGAAATAGTTATTATCTAAATGTCAATGCAATAATGGATGCTCAGTAAGTTATTACATTTATTACGTTCACTGAGGATCGAGGTTAATTGAATAAATTACAATTGTACCTTAGACCTTGACATTTTGTAGTTTTTTGGGAAGGTCAGTTTTTGACCTCACTTTATTGAGATAATTATTATGATGAGAATAGCCCTCAAAGTAACCGCAACCCTTTAAAAGCGCGGTAATCTAATAATGATTATAAAAGATATTTATTTCCTTAAATTATTTATAAAAAACGCTTAGGTATACACGTCAAAAATAAATTATGTTAGGAAACTAGATGAGTTCATTATTTCTTATCAGACTACTCTGAGAATAAGGACCGAAAAACTCAGAGGTCACAGTCTCTTTTAAAGCCCAGATATACAAGGTGCAGTTTTGAACCTGCAAAACATTTCAGGAGGGTGTTATGACACTCGTAAATAATCATATAACAATACGATACCAAGTCAATAATCAATAATACTTTTTATTTTCGATTTTTAAATTTTATTGTTTTTCAGAATAACTCTCTTAATAACCCTCTTCAAATAAACAGAATCACCCATTGCGATGTATCGCGCGTCATGTCACTGTGTGTGTGAAAGCGCAGTTTAAGGACACGTACAGATTGGCCTCGTTTTAAAAACGGGAGTTCACACTTACCGATTTCCGTAAATAAGAATAAAATGTAAAAAAAATACCTGCCCATTTTATTGTTGATTCGGGTCGAGAATCACTAACATAATTACCTCCTAAAATGTTTTGCAGATCCAAAACTGCACCTTGTAATTTAGATAATAATCTTTCAGATTTTATCTCTTACCAGGACCTCAGGACTCATCCTTAGTTGAGAAAAAGAGCAATAGTTTTATTTCCTAAATCTAGGAGTTTATGTTTATATTAAACTCCACTCGACCAAAGATTCTAAACCCATAAACGTCAAATACGATTAAGTGCTAAACTAGCTATAATAATAAAATACAATAACACAGTTATGTGTCACATTCGTCACATTAAAATATAATTTTACGACTACATAACTTACTATCTGCTAATGACATTTTATGTTCAACAATTTAATCACACTATTAAGTAGTTGCAAATAAATATTTGAATGATTAACGACAGCACTAATCGTCTACAAAAACTTATTCAAATACCTATAACAATCTGTTTGATCTAGACCTGTCAAAAAAGAAGTACAAATATTTCAAGTTTTTGGTCTTATCTCTGACATTTTGATAGTTTATTGCTGATAGTGTCTAGTCCATTACGAGTTGAGTATTTGTGAAGCAATATAATAAATCGGTTTTTTCAAAATAATGTGTATACACCTTATTGTCTAAAAACTGACCTTTTGAAAACAGATTAGTAGAAAAAAAATTGGACATGGATTGCAAAAGACACGAGAATAAATCTGTAATTATATAAAAATAAACTTGACAATGTTTATCAATCATATCATTATGATTGATTGACTAATACTAAAAATTTGAAATATGCACTTTCGATTTTATGTAACTGCGACCTACAGGTTAGATTTCATAGCAGGTGGTTTATGTGGGTGTAACACATAGACGTATCATTTTAATCAAACAACGATCACTTAGGTATATTTTTGACGAAATCTATTTTATATTTTTAATTATATTTTCATAATAATAATGTGCAAACCACAAACCAACGATATGGATAAATAAACAAACAGATCCAATAACTTAGAAACCACAAGTATTTTGCATAATACTGACCTTTCCTAACTGGCCGGTGCCCTTTCAGAATAACCCCATATGGGCGAGCCATTGAGAAAAAGATTACTAGGTCATCTGCTGATAAATGTTTTAGAAGGGACGGATACGACACGATTATTAGACCTTGCGACTATTATTGTCCACTTTCAGTCTTATGCTGATATTGAATGTATTAAGAATCCCAAAAACAAAATAATAAAATGAAAATAACCAAAAAATATTATCATCTTGTCTTCGTTTATTTATTGAACAAACTAGCAAAAAACTCTTGTTCAGAAATAATTTAAAAAGTGTCAGAATAGTCATGATCAATGGAAGACTTGAGCTGTTAAAGTTTAATTTGTTACTGCCCACAAGTGCGTAGTAATAAAATGTAGTGTCCAAGTAAGGCCACCCATGTTACAGGTGTCGTAAGCAACTAAGTGATCAAATTGAAAGGATGGCCACATTCACTTGTGTCCTAATAACATTACGTTTTTATCGCATAGCCCTAGCCATTACTTTGGCGGCTAGTAAAACATGTGTCACATTTTATGTTTGAGAAAATGAGCAATGTCACATTTTATGTTTGAGTAAATTGGCAAATCTGTGACAAATGTTTTAGGAAGACGGATGTCATTAACATTTTTTAACTGGTCGCATCTTTTAAATGTCTTTTTATACTCCTCTCAATATTAGTTCGTAAGTTTGCTTAATTTTTACAAGCCGATAATTTTGGTGAATTGCCATATTATGTGGGACAATGAACAAAACTATGGTGTCAAGGAATCAATTTTAGAAATAGATGCCATTTTATCACAAAAGAATTTCACTCTGATCGAATGACTGTAACTTCTTTTGCACTTTATATTCATGGATTGCTGCCTTTTTAGATGAACTATTTTTAGACATAATAATTATTTAAGCAAAAAGACCTTGAGTGTGGTCATTAGGAACAAGATGATGTATGTTCATTTATTCATAATCTCCTGATTGTTACTTTATTTTTATCAGGTTACTAAAATATCCTCTATCAGGCGTTCTGACATCATCATTGCATTTTTCCAAAGTGTTCAACGTTGATAACATTTAATGACAATATTCTTATCCTCATAGCAGTATGGCTGTTCCTTTTTGGATGCTCTCACTCATCAAGGAAAAGTCTGATTTCCTGAAGAGAAGTACTAATCTAATGATAATCACTTACCTCACGACCCTGTTCCTCAGCTTTGATTCCATTCTCAGTTTCATAGTTGTATCTGAAGGAGTCTTCCTTCACATCAGAGTCCAGGGCTATGATCCTGGCATTCCTCTCTAAGGAAGCCTGGGGGCGGTTGGACTGTTCTTGGTACGCTGGCGGGGTGTAAGCGGCCGCGGCCATGCCGAAGAGAGCGGAGATCAGGAGCTGGAGAACAAATAGAGAGTTAGAAAAACGGGGTATTAGAAAAAATGGAGAGTTAGAAAAACGGGGTATTAGAAAAAATGGAGAGTTAGAAAAACGGGGTATTAGAAAAAATGGGGAGTTAGAAAAATGTAATTGAGGGGCAAAAGGACTAAAGGATTAGGCTTTTTGGTACGGGGGAATCTGAAAGATTGATTAATTTGATGTGTTGCATAGGAAAATATATACGATTTGAAGTAGAACAAAAACTATTAAATCAAACAAGCTTTCTGAAATCAAGGAGCTTGAAAGCTTATTCAATTTAATTTGTCGTCAATTAACATGTCAAATTGTTAAGTTATAAAATTGGTTGTTGGCATTTTTGCTAATCAATTTCTTACAACACTACTATTTTTTGACGACAGATTTTAATTAATTAGACTTTCAGAAACCGAGAGTAACTTTGTTTTAAGTAGTACAAATACATACTTTGTAGAATGACATGGTACGTAATTATCATACAAAAGAGCAATTAGACGTAAGAAATGCTTCATTGTTCAAAGAAAAGATCTATTAATTATATGACAGTAACCCCATTTCACTTCTAAGTATTACAACTAGTTATATGACAGTGAATAGAATACATAACAATATTCGATATATTGTTAACATATCAAACAATAGTCGGATTATATAATTTAAATTAGTATGTACTTGCTTTAGGCCATAATTATAATTAAACTTTACGGCCTTTGGGGTTCTGCGTGAGCGGAAACCTTGATGCATAGATTTATTACGATGTTTTTAATAAAAAAATATTTTGCCCATTTATAAATATTTTGATGACATTTGTGATATAGCGATTTAAATATAAAAATGAATATTGTTATTGTAGAAAATGTCATTTTCGCCATTCACAAACCGTGAACCCAAGATTATCCACTGTTATTACATTATTTTATGTATTTTTTTTTAATACGGAACCATTATTTTGCTCCTCTCAATTCGGCCCGAACTTTGATACATGACCGCTAACATTGCAAAAGTGCGACGCTTGCGCAAGTGTGCAATAGATCAGATATTATCGCCGTCACACCCATTGTCTTACATTTTGACACCGCTTCAAGAACGCAAACTATTCGCGTGTGAACAAGTGTTTTAACAAATCTTAGCGTGTTTTTCATTTTGTTTTAGGTGTTTGTTGAAGTTAAAAATTGTACAAGGTACATTTTTTAAAGTTGGTCTTTTGATACAACAATAAAAAGGAGTTTATAATTTTGTAATTAACAAAGAGGATTAAAAAAAAAAACTGTCGTTTTAAAAACAAATTAGCTCACTTGTTTCGTCTAAAATCGTGACCTAGTATGAATGAATCAAGCATTAAAACTAAGATGGGCTAAAAACGTGGATAGGTGTATAATTAGGTGTGAATTAAGCGCATGACTAGAAAATACTAGTAATATTTTGGAGCTTCGCCCGTGCGAAATTTTGATGCAATCATTTGCAATAACCGCTTGTATGTAGAAATTGTTTCAATAATTTAAAAAATAAATAAATACGATGAGCTTATTTAATAATAATAATTAGACGCTATTTTTTATGGGATGTTTTTATTATTTGTGTCCCGGAAATGTATCAAAAAATATATAAAATAAATTCACTTTCAACCGCACACTGTGGAAAATCATTATAACTTTTATAAATCACCGGAAAATTTTTATTGCTTTTATTATAACTGTTAAAAATATTAAAAATATAATCTTCAATTCACTTGCAACGCACAATTAATAAAATTACAAATCCCGAAATCCAATAAACACATCACGGTAACTCCCTAAATCGATTCCCGCCCACTCGATTAAATCGTCTAACGAATCGAATTTACTATCGCGACTTACCAGTTTCATATTGTCAGGTCGGAGGTGAACACTTGAATGTAACAACGACGGCCCAGCCTGCATATATATACACATCGGATGATAGGAGAATTACAAAATTCATTCTAGTTCATAATGATGCCACTTTTAACAAACATTACTACGGATACATTTTTTTGCGTAAGTAATGACATTTCGGTGAAATGATTGGAAGATGAAATATGAGTGTTTTTGGATCGTTGGTACAAGGTCAGGCAAAATACCAGTCTATGCAAATTCCTATAAATGTGGTCTTTTTAGGGATCGAAGAAACTATGACCTCTATTAGCCAGTGGCATTTTCCAGATATTCCCGCGTGCAAAATCAGGCAAATGTCAAGACTATGAAAATTATTACTGTTTTTGGATCTTTGGTACAAGGCTATGTAAAAGACTAGTCTAATACATACAAATTCCTACAAATCTTCTTGGTGGTCTTTTTAGGGATCAAAGGAACTTTGATTCGTTTTATCCAGAACAGGTGCAACATCGGGAAAATAACAGGACTATGAAAATTATGAGTGTTTTTGGATCATTGGTACAAGGCTACGCAAAATACTAGTCGAGCATCAGGTTCGTACAAATATAGTTCTTTTTAGTGGTTTTTTTAGGGATCAAAAGAACTTTGACCTCTATTACCCAGTAGACCAGTGCAACATCAGGAAAATTACAGGACTATTAGGAAAATCATGTGTGTTTTTTTGGATCATTGGACAAGGCCATGCCAGACCAATCCATGTTTTAAAATCAAATGTGGCCCGCTTTAGTGGTTTTTATAAGGATCAAAAGAACTTTGACCCCTTTTAGCCATCCAGTGCAGCATCAGGAAAATGGTAGGACTATGAAAATTATGAGTGTCTTTTCATTGTTTGTACAAGTCAATGCAAAAGACCAGCCATTGGTAAAACAAATGTGGTCCTTTTTGGTGATCCTATCAGGGATAAAAATACTGAACTTTAACCCTTATTAACCAGTGTATCATTGCCGGAAATAAAGGAAATTCGGAAAAAATATGGTTTTTTGGTCCAAGACCAATAAATTAACTAATAACTGCAAAAAAAGCACGTGTGGTTTCTTTCCCGTTCTCCTTTGGATACTGGGGCATTATGAGTTTGACTTAACCCAGTTTTGGATACAGTAAGAATTTATATAATATTCAAAGCCTTAGGTCAAATAATTATAATATGATGTAAGTGATACAATTTTAATATGTACATGATATAATTATTTGACCTCAGGCCTTAAAAAGATTAATACAAAAAATCTAGATACGTAGCGTAAGAAATACTGCAGTGTTTTAAGTAGCAAAGTAAAATTTATTTGCATATAGTAGCTATGTACATAGAATAAGTTGTAATGTACCTAGTGAAATATTTTTTAAATTAAACGTTGAAGGGTTTCAGAGATACAATTAATTCAACAGTCAAATAATAGGGTAGAGAGTTATGTAAGGAAAACCTAAATATTTTTTATTTTTTAATGATTTTTTTAATTAAAAAGCTGCATCTGAAATCGGAGGTTTTGAGAAGACTAGAGAGCTGGCCACTAATAATATAAAAAAAATCGAATGAAAGTTGAGCTGAGCTGAATTTTCTCGGTTTTTTTTTGTTTTTTTTGCTCCTGACATACGTATCTTTAATGGTTGCACGTTTTGCTGTTAGCTAGATGTTTTACAAGACGGTAAAGTTCTGGAAAAATTAAATCATCTGAAACATCATTTTCACATCCTCTTTTTTGGGAATGCTGTAACCATATACTATTATTTAATGTTAAGATAGCGTAATTAAAATAATGTAGGTTTAATAGAAAAGGTAATTATAACAAGTCTACTTCTTCGTCTTATTTCATCGTCATTTATCCTTTCGCAGGTCTGCTGGAAGAAATTTCTTAAGAAATAAGCAGTACCTTTGTACTCTAATTATAATTATGTTGTATCTAAATGTATTTTACTGTGTGTACATAAATAATAAAATAAATAAATACTTACTTTCTTTTGGAGCACCCCTTTTTTTGGGTGGGAAATTATCAAATAACTTCTCCCGCTCTGGGTGGAGCGGGAGGGCGTGTCAGACTCTTACTGACTAAAACCCACCCATGTTCCTTCAGTTGCCATGTTGCCGGGGGGCCACGATTTCCCTATCGGTTTTCTTCGAACCCCCGGCAGGCATTGGCCCTAGCGCACCCCGTCAATTACCAACAAACACAACGCGCCGTCGACCCGGGCTTGGTCCTTATCGGACGGCGAGCTACCCATTGCTCACTGTCCGCAAGCCCGCGCCTACGGTGGCCGGAAATCGGCTCGCAATTCCCGCCCCGGGCGTCTCCTCCTGCGGCGGTTATGGACGTGAGGGCGCGAAATTTGCCTCTCCCTCACGCGTTCCGCCTCCTCCTTCGCTAGCATTACCGCTTCGCAGAAGGAGGTGACGGCCTGCCATTTCCTCTCGCTCCATACCATGGCCTGAACCAGGGCCGGACGCGAGAGATCACCGCCGCCGATCGTCTCTACGAGGACACGGCGTTGTTCCGCCCAAGCCGGGCAGACCTCCACCGTATGCTCCACTGTGTCCTCAGGCCGATCCACACAATGGTGACACCCGGGTGTTTCCTCCCGCCTTATCCTAAACAGGAACCTCCCGAAGCAGCCGTGTCCGGTGAGGACCTGCGTCAGGCGGAAGGTGAGGACGCCGTGGCGCCTCTCAAGCCACTCCTCAAAGAGGGGTCTTATCGCCGCAATTGTGGCGTGCACCCCTGAAATGTATCATTTTCATTCATTCACAAAATCATGAGACATTTAATTAATTTTGAAGATATTACCTAATTATCTTGGTGCTTTTCATAATTTTTGTGTCTAGGTATTATTCTTTATCATAGCGTATTTCCCGCCTACGGTCAATGTCATCTCTCTGATTTTATGCCTTAGTGCGTCAAGGAATTTATCATAATCAGAGGTATGACTAATAAAGAAATAGGTAATTCAAGATTTTTTTGAAGTGAAAATTGGGCGCTGGGCATTTTTGAGATGGGCCTAAACCATTGATTCCGCGACACTATAACGACACCTTATTTTCGTAAACGCGATTGTGCTCTTTATTAATATTTCGTTACGGATCAATGTTCTATGCAAGTATTTTTACTTTAAAGGTTTTGTAAACGCGGTTGTGCTCTTTATTTATATTAAGTTATGGATTAATGTTTAAGTTTTCACTTCTGTCGGCACTCCTGGAGTGCCACTGTTTTTTTTTTATTTTTATTACTGCCGACTCGGATTAGTCATCACAAGCGGTGAGCATGAAGTTCTGGGTTTGATTTTCGGATCCGGAAAAGTGTTATTGGGTTTTTCTATACGTAATTTCTCTGTAGCAGCCCGGAGTTTGGAGTTGTGCCCGGTTGATGGCAATAGGCTCGCCTCCTAGTACATGGGATTGCAACATAACTGGCGAAATGTGGGTGTACTTAGGTATACCTCTGCCTAACCCTTTGTCGAATACAGACGTGATATTGTTATGTAATACAATATTTTGCAGGATATTATTGTTATTGACACCATCTGTACAAAGTTACTAAAACAAATCAACATACATTCAAAAACCTTCAGTTAATAGCATTTTATAACATTACCTTAATAACATAGATAATTATGTCATTATAGAATTATAAGTAGGTAAGTATGTATTATGCTGGTCTGCGATTGTATCAAAAACACATTAGATGATCATCAACATATCAATCAAGAGACATCGTGTTTATGAGGTAGGAATCCCTTGTTAATAGAAATATCGTATTACAGTGCATTTATTTTGATTTGTCCCGTGAAGTGATTTGTAGCACTGTATTTTTCAGTCATATGATTGGTAGTATTGTTCTGTCAGTCGCCATTTTGAATTCTTTTAGTGTTGAAACGAAGACTGCAAAATTTAGTACTACCAATCGCGTCATAGGACAAGTTTTTGCGAATACACTGTACATAATAATTCAATTCAATTCAATTCATTTATTAATTTTGTGAACAAAGGGGAAAAATTATACAGATGTTTTACAAAGAAATATCGGTCCATACTACGTCCCGCCAGAAGGCATACAAAATTGTTGTGGTAATCATAACGTCGCATTAATAAAAAATAAATAGTCAAGAAAATTACATGTCACAATTTCATGCCAAACACTAATGGCTAATAATAATAATAAAATGTCAATAAATTAAGACGTCACATAAACAAATAGGTAGTATATAGTCACAATTTCGTATACAATAATAAATTAAATAGGAACATTTTAAACAGACAGATGTAAAATTATAAAAATATTATTTAAATTTGTCATTAAGATATTCATTAACAGAATAATACGCCTTGTTAGTTAATAATTTAAAAAGCTTCCTATAATAATGTGGAGGAAGCTTCGCACTATTGGCGTTAATTATGTCTACTGCTAAACAAGCTTTTTCAACTACTACAATAAAAGGTTTTAAAGAAAATTGCTGGAAGCATCTTGGTTAGTGCCACTAAACAGCCACCAGGTCATTGTCATGTCACTTCTGGACCACCTCAATTATGAATTAATTCAGTTTATAAAAGTGGTCAGCTGAGCGTCCGTCTCGGTTCTCGAAATTAAATCTGTTTAAACCGGTATTAGCTGGGCGTCCGTCTCGAAACAGAGATAAAATGGCTTTAATTATCTAATAATAATAAAATTGTATATTTTGAATTCCCACACCAAAATTATAATGAATGTAAGTTTATGACATGAATTATATTACGATGCACACCCATTAATATAATCATTTCCTTTTCACATGATTTTTTATGAGACTTATAACTGAAGTTATGTAATGAACCATCCATTTAGTTAGTTGGATATTATTAAAAGTGGTTTTGCGGTTACAGTTCAATGTCACGCTATCATTAAACGTTTTGATGTTAGGTACACAGTTACGGATATGAATAGATAGAGGTATAAAAATAAAAACAATTACCCCTAAAGGTTAATTTATAAACTCAATTTTCGTCGATGATTTTTCACGAGTGAATAATACTCCCCCGACCCTTGCTCGACAATGATGCGCCAGCCCGCGTCGAAGCTGAGCCTTTAGCTTTAAATTCTCCGATTAATAATAATTACCCATGTTTGATAAAGCCTGTCCCATCTTGCTGTCTTCCCCCTAGCGACGCCCTAAGCCGAAGTTCGTACCCCACAGGGAGTGCCCTTAGCGAGCGCTCGCCTAGAATATAAGTTTAGTTTACGCCCCTGACCAGAGGCTTTAGGGTCGGTTCACATCTGACGGAAGATGCATCGCGTATTATCAGTCGCGTAACGCCAGAACAGACAATTGTATGAGAAAACATTCAACCTTTCACACTCAACCGAGGATGCGTTAGTGCGTCGACCGTACTAACGAAGTTACGTCCGACGCATCTTCCATCAGATGTGAACCGACCCACTGTAGCGTTGTGAGCGGTCTCACTACAATTAGTCGAGTGATTCTCAATAAGTAACTAACCACATCACCACAAACGTGGCACAACACTAATATTCTTAGGACACTGTCATTTCGACTGCCGCTTGCCTTCCTGAAGGAGGTGACCCTCAGGACTGTGTGCCCCGACCTAGGGTGAGTTCCACATTGGTGTTATTATAATATAAGCTATTAATCAAGCCATCTGCTATCTATTTATCTAGTATTCTATGCTCGCGTGTTCACCATACTTAACCTCACTTTGCATCTGTCATTGTGCCACGCTAGCTCTGCTCTTTCTCTCTCTGCCTGTAAGCCACTGCGATGTGTTAGGTACTACCTATTCTGCTTTCCCCGTACCGTACCTTGGTCACTAAAAGGGGGAAGAAGCTGACACATCGCATGCGGCCTGCTACTGCTCGCACGCATCTGACATGCACTTCCTACCGCGCCTTTCTGGGCTCTCTGTACGGGCTTAGGCTGCACGCTGACGAAGGCCTGCCTACCTGCGCACGCCTGTGCTGACGGGCAACCTTCCACGTGTGGCCAATGCTTGCCTACCTGCGGCCTACCGCCGCGCGCCTATGCTGACAGGCGATCTCCACGTGTGGCCAATACCTGCCTACCTGCGGCCTACCGCCGCGCGCCTGTGCTGACAGGCGTTCTCCACGGCTGCTGACGTGTACTACCACGTGCTAGGGCCGTCCGGCCTACTGCGGAGCCTGTGCTGAGCAGGCCTCGCACATCTACCATGTGCTACAAAGGACGGTACCCTTCCTGCCTATCCTAAGTGTGCGAGTGCTCAGACTCAGTGTCAGGACCTAACCCACGACCTAGCCGTGTACTTACTACCTATGATTATGTCTAATAATTATATATAGGTACTAACCTATCCAGCTGTTTTATTAAATCTACCTCTATCTACATCTACCTATCCATTAACGGCCTGCGCAGCCTACCCTGCGCAGCCCAAGCCGTTACAACTTAAGTGTAGTAGCTTAAAAGGCAGCCACAGGATAGCCCGTTTAAGTAGTCATGACCTCCGAGGTCAGCCATGAGATGTGCTACTAAAAATTTAATGATTTCTCATATTGATATTCAAACAATACCTATTTGTTAAAAAAGTGGTGATACACAAAGTTGAAACATTCTTGATTGAATGTGTTACAAATTCCCAAATTTGAGTGATTGCGTAAGAATTTTACCTAAACAACGGGGTAATTTACACAATTACCCCGCTGTTTGACACACATAAAATGACAATTGATCGCAGTGGATTTCATTTTGACAGTTCACCCACGTTCATTGCGTTATTTACGTTGTTGAGCAGACGAATTTTTCAAACCTATGACGCAATGGAATAGCAATATCCTTCTTCCATTTAGATCAAAAAAGCTTGGGATTGAACTGCTCGCTCTGCTAAGCCTTGTGATAAAACCATAAAACTAGACATTTTAATTATTATGTAAAATCAACATATACCAGTTTTATAAATACATTGACATTGTTGAAAATTATATTCCAAATGACATAATTACTTTGTAAGTATTATATTATTTTAACTATTGTGAATGTGAGGATTATGTGGATATTGTTTTTATTTCTCTGCTAGTTTTAGTGATGGTCTGGCAGTTTGAGTAGTTTATGCGGCCTACCCAAATGTCTTTTCTTTGGTATTGTTCGTCGAGTTGAGCTCCTTAAGTTCTGAGTTGAGTTCCACGATTACTGACAAATGCTTGCACTGACTGGACAGGTCCACTCAAATCTGTGTGGTTCTTTCCTCAAAAGACCTTTTCAGACACTTATCTACATGGTCCTCATATGGCCTGACCAAGATTATGTCTGGACTTTAAAAGAGACTGCGACCTCTGAGTTTGTTTTGGCCTTTCTTCTCAGAGTAGTCAATAGGAAACGCCGAACTCATCTAGCTTATTTTTAATATTTCTTATATGACGTGTAAAATTGATTCCGATATCCTATTTACAGAATAAACAATTTCATTTCATTTTAATTTCATTTCGTTTCAATTGGTCGTTTCCTATGGAGAAGGGCCGGCAAGAATCTACACGGTTAGTTACTCTTTTAAAAATAATTGGCTTTTACAATGTTTTCAAATAACAGTGTTAATAGGTATGGGAGGACAATATAGGTTTTTCAGCAAGTAATTAAGACGCAGATATATGCCAGTGACCTTGAGCGGTGAGCTTGTGTGATCTGTACTGAGCTCACGCAACGTATCGTATGTCCAGCCATTAATCGGACTCACCCATCAAGGAGCGGTGTCCCAAATTCGACGCATTATTAATTTATTATACATCAATCAAAAGCTTTTTTAATAAAAGACGTATGCCAAAAAATAATTAAATTATAATTATCTTTAAAATGGTGAAGTTTTCAGAAAAATACGCTCGATTTTGCGTGATTCTTAGTTTTTTATCCGCGTTAGACATAAATATGCTAATTAATTTCACTATGTAATTTAAACATAATCTAAAGATGCCAGATTCCAGAACACAAGCAACAACAATATCTGTATGTACTAGAATATCACAAACTAGAACAACTATGCCTATTCGTAGTAAACATGGTTCGAGATAATTAAGTTATCAAAAAAATGCTCTAATTTAACATACATTTTTCTCGTTGGTCTAGTGGTCGCAAGCTACTGCTGAGCATGAGGTCCTGGGTTCGATTCCCGGGTCGGGCAAAGTGTTATTGGGTTTTTCTATCTGAAATTTCTCAGTAGCAGCTTGGAGTCTGGATTTGTGCCCGGTTGATGGCAATAGGCTCGCCCCCTATTACATGGGACTTAAAACATAACTGGCGAAATGTGGGTGTACCTGCTACAGGGACACCTCTGCCCAACCCTTCGGGGAAACAAGGCGTGATGTTATGTTATGTTATGTTATTTTTTCCAAATCATTATTAACACTATTCGTTTAGACGTGATCTTCAGTATAAAATCATTAAAAGTCGGTTATCGTCATCTTAACAAAATAGAAAATGGTCAAGAAATCTACATTTCAGTAAGTCTACAACGTTCTCACATTAGTCAGTAGTCACCCCCTTTCTAGACATATATTTCACACAGTCCATCCAACTTTTCTTTGGTCTTCCCCTACTCTTAAAGCCAATCCACATTCATACTCAAAAGTTGTGATTTGAATTATACTGACAATTTAAGTTGGTACCTAGTGATTTTTATAAACAATTAATTTCCCTCACTTTACCTAGTACCAATCAACAACAAGTACAATAAAAACAGTTAAAATTTAAAATCCCCCGACACAAACGTTTCCTCAGTTCTCTATCCTACTCCATCACCAGACCCTATTCACCATCTATCTATAACCTATTCATTGAGACCATTCCAATAAGCTCAAACACGATACCCGTGCTGTAAGTTGGTAAGAGAGTTGGGTATCCTGCAAATTCCAGGTAATACTGCGGTCGTCGGGAATCACAGGCAGATTTCCGGCCATCGTAGGCACGGGCTTGCGGACGGTGAGCAATGGGTAGCTCGCCGTCCGATAAGGACCAAGCCCGGGTCGACGGCGCGTTGTGTTCCACGCGCGCCTCAAAGAGATGTCAGCAGAATTGACGGGGTCCGTTAGGGCCAATGCCTGCCGGGGCTGCGAATATGGGCCGATAGGGAAATTGTGGGTCCCCAGCAACATGACAACTGAAGGAACACGGGTGGGTTTTAGTCAGTAAGAGTCTGACACGCCCTCCCGCTCCACCCAGAGCGGGAAAAGTTATTTGATAATTTCCCACCCAAAAAAAAAAAAGGTGATGCTGCAGCATCAGTTCAAGGTTACTATAGGTACATGTTCTTCTTATATCACTGAAGTAACAGAATACCAAATTTCAAATCTATCAGAACTGTGGAAGATACTCACATCCATTCCTCAACTAGTATAGCGCTGATAATCTTCAAACTGCTAAACCGATTTTGATAAAACATATTTAAGAACCATCACTAGAAAACCTGCTTTCAAACAAAAAAACCGCATTCAAATCGGTTCACCCGTTTAAGAGATACGGTGCCACAGACAGACACACACACATAGCGGTCAAACTTATAACACTCCTCTTTTTGCTTCGGGGGTTAAAAATATGAAGAACAAAAGAACCTACAAATGGTAATTAAATATCGCAGGCGTTTATCTCTAATTGCTAACAAACAAACCGTTCCATTTAGACAATTCTAATAACAACTGTAGAAGATAAGAACATAATAAATCTCATTGATTCCCAGACAAATGGTATAGATATAGAAAACAGTTACTAAAACAGATGCATGATTCTGAGAACGATGATAATGATCATTATGTACTTAAGGTGTATGTTGCGGGTTTATCCGAAAAGGTTACCGTGGCCCCTGGCAACATACAGGCAACTGAAGGAACAAGTTATTTGATAATTTCCGACCCAAAAAAAAGGGTGTATGTACAAGATGCATATTTATTAAGATTGTTTCGTTTTACCAAAATTTTCTAATCCAATCTAATCTAACACACACATAACATCACGCTTCTAATTCCCGAAGGGTTAGGCAGACCCCCAGAGTCCCATGTAATAGGGGGCGAGCCTATTGCCAATATACCGGGCACAAATCCAGACTCCGGGCTGCTGCTGTGAAATTCCTGATGGCAAAACCCAATAACACTTTGCCCGATCAGGAAATCGAATTCAGGACCTAATGCTAATCTAATCTATATTGCTTTCCCACTGCTAGGCAATGGCGTCCCTTTTCCTATTCCGTCCACTGCCATTGCAGGCCAGTCCTTCGTCCCTCCATCTTCGTTTTGGTTTGCCACAATGTTGTCTAGCGTTTAATGGGACCCAATCAGTGGTTCTTTTAGCTCACAGCTCATAGGCCGGCCTAATCACACTTAAACTTAGCAGCTTTCCTTTCCGGGTAACATCCGCGATTATGGTTTTGAGTTCCGTGCATGGTCCGAAAGTCGATATTGTCGATTTACCTTTATCAAAAGGAAGTACTTAACTTTAAATGTAATTTTTATGTTTTTAATAATATTTACCTATTCTTTTAATTCGTTGTATAATTGTCTTATATTCTAAGCACTGTTTATTTTATTTTGTTACATATTTTAATAGAAAAATCACTGAACCTGACTTGATTTCCGTACATCTTTTTTTCGGGTGACCACTGAAAATCAGCGCTGTGCTGTGGGTCCCCCATAGCACTGCATGAGCACTGAGTGGAAGCCTTCTTGTCACAGTCATGTCGTGCAGCTGCCGCCTAAGTAATTTCTGTTCTATGCTCGTGATTTGTTATGTACTTTGAGTTATTCTCTGATTACTCTTGTCTTTTATGTATGCACGTGTTTCTGTGACAAATAAACCTTTCTTTCTTTTCTTTCTTTCTTTACTAGTTTGTAATGTCTTTGTTTTTGTAGTATTGGTTTTTAACTCCTAATCCATTGACGGCAGGATTGATGCAGGCAACGGTTGATTTCTGCTCTGAGGACCATAAGTTTGAGTTGGATTCCCATTTAAACAATTTGCATGGCAATCCGTACTCGTACTAATTAATATAATTGGGCTGATAGAAATTGGGTGATTTAATTCACTCAATATTTTACCCACATTCATTCAAGTCAGTCGCTCCATGTAAAATACTAGTATTCAGATGCATCTGGTTGCATTTTAATTTTGTTTAATTAACTTATTAAGTTCTATTTAGTGCAACTCTATAGTACGAGTATTATAGTATTTTATTTCTATTTTTTTTTTTTGTAAGTTTCATCATTTTGTGTGCATGCAGAGTTTACGTATAAGTGATTGTTACACTTTATTCTGTTTTGTTGCTTCTGTTTCTTTTGCTTGTACCAGTGTATACAATTGTTGGTGAACCAAATAAAAATAAATAAATCTGGTTAGACTGGAAGCTGATCACAACATAATTGGGAAAAGCTAGGAGTGTTGATTTATGCATACAAATCACCAATATATTTCTACCGAAGTACAAGTAACAGGAAATTTACTATGATTTACACTGTTTACAAACATTACCAATTTGATTTAATTTTTTTTGTCTTCTATCGGAAATACCAAACAACCTGACTCATATCTTCTTAAAATGTGATTACCTTCGGTAAAGACAAAGCGATGAGGCGTGTAACAAAAACGTTGCAAGTAATAGCTTGTGAAAGGTCACATTCCTACACAACGTTAAGACATAGACTATTGTCTCACTTACTAATATTCTAGTGTGATAGTCTGTCTGTATTTTATACGAATGTTCTGTAAGGGAAATTAATTGTTAAGCAACAATTTGCTTAACAATCAATTTCCCTTACAGAATGTATAGCCATTCAGCCAAACGGCAAATTGACTTAGGGTATCAATACACCCTACGTCTATATTCTATGTTATGGGGTTTGGTTTCCGCACTTAGTCCGTCAGGTGGACCATTGTGAGTGGGCCATGGCGGCCGTTTGGTGGTTATTCCAACCAGCCCACCTCCCTCCAGAAGTTAATTAAAACTCCTGGTCTGTTCAGAACATCCGTGAAAGATCTGGGTGACCCGAGGGTTTCTGTTCTAATCTGGGTGACGCCTGTGCATTCAAAGAGCACGTGTGAGACGGTTTCCTCAGCCTCCATGCACGCCCTTCACAGAGGGCTGTCCGTTATGCATATTGTGTGGAAGTGTTTGTTTAGTGAGTTTACACCCTACGTCAATTTGCAATTTTATAGCCATTTCATACGGTCAAAGAATGACTTCGAGAATGGAGTCGAATATACGGACGATTTAAGTTAGTTGTCAATTTACTACACAATTAATTTCCCTGACTTTACTTTGTCATCCATTCACTGGCCATTTTGGAACGAATGATGCAACTTTCTTGGCAAGGGAGATGACACTCAAGTAGCTCGGTTCCTGAACACTGGTTTCCAAGCTCCATGGCACTTCTAATTTAAAAATATGATACCTAAACACGATACATTTACTAAAAGTTTGTTATTCTTAGAATCAATATGAACCCCCAAATAAATGTAATAAACAATAATTTTTTGGTCTTTGACTAATTGAAAACACAAAAAGTGATATTATGCCAATAGTTCCCCTTTTCTTTTAAGGTCGGAACCGACTACACATATTTTTGACGTGTAGCATCTTTCCGCTTGCTTTCCTGCAAAATATTCCTCTAACTTTCCTGCAAACTATGGGAGTTATTTCGTGAAAGGGACGGAAGTGTTACACACTTCCGTCCCAGGAAGCCGGGGAAGCACGCGTTATTTGATTTGACCAATGAGCGCGTGCGGTGCTAGAGTTGGCCGTCAGATGGTACCAACCCATTTTTCCGTTTATATCTTGGATACGTCAGCCAATACATCAGATGTTACACATCATACCCGACTACTGTAAAGCTCGGTCGTTTTTTTTCAAACTAGTTTTTTTTATGCACTATAACGAGCAACATCGAGTGCAAAACCGGTGTCAGTAATAAAACTTAATCTAAAACGCTGGTCTTCATGTTAAAGGTCTCCCGAAGATCAAGGGCTTGAAGGGACCAAAGGTTATACGTAAATGTATCAGGACTGCGATCTGACATTATAGAATAAAAGAAATAAATTTTATTGTAGGTGTACCAACTGTAATTTTGTAATTTTGTAAGCCGTGATAGTAAAATTTTATGTTTATAACTAGCTGTTATTATTTGAAGGTAGGTTAATCTTTAATTTCATGCTACTAAAAGTGAGCTCAGTTTATGGCCATCATAGTTGATTTTCTTTTATTTTCTGGTCCATTCTAGATGTTTGTGTTCGTGAATTGGTTCTTTTATTTCTATCTTTCGATTAATTGATTTATACTTACGAGTTGTAGGTCGTTGGTTCGAACCCAAGTAGGTGCTTTACTTAAATGTGTGTTAATAATTTCACCACTACTGCTCTCAGAATGGTGAAGAAAAACATCGTGAGGAAACCGGCATATAACCTCGAACCAAAAAATTTGACGACATGTGGCGTTTACCAACCCGCACTAGGCTCACGTGGTAGATTACAGCACACTCCCTCTCACAGAGAGGAGGCCTATTTCCCTGCAGTGCAATGGGAACATTAAAGGCTAATTATGCGCTGTGCTTATACATTCCTAGAATGGTAAGTATGTATTAGAGGCCACGTTGAGATCGCCCTCACACAGGTACAGGCACAAAAGGCATAGCAGTCATAAAGCAGTCAGCAAGACAGACTCTTTTACCAGATAACTCAATCCTACTGTCTCAAGGACTGCCCCTTTGGTCTTGTGGTCGCAAACGCGACTGCTGAGCGTTGGGTCCTGGGTTCGATTCCCGGGTCGGGCAAAGTGTTATTGGGTTTTTCCATTAGGAATTTCTTAGTAACAACCCGGAGTTTGGAAGTTGGCGGTGTGATACCCCCGTGCCTCGGAAAGCACGTTAAGCCGTTAGCCTTGTATTTGATCTCTCTCCGGTCGTGTTGTCCCATCGGACTATGAGAGTGAGGGAAGAGAGAGTGAACCTGTGTCAGCGCACACACTTGTGTGCTATAATATATCCCATCTGGTATAAAACCATGCAGGGTCAGCCTTTTCGTGTGCCCTGGTTTATTAATAGTAATTTAAGTAGGAAATTGGTTGTTACAGCTCATAGACTCAGATCACTGGACACATTCCGTATTCCACATTCCACAGTTTGCTTTCATGATGAAAAAAAATAACTTACCTAATTGTATGGAGCGTGGAGTTGTGGAGACTTACATCACTTATTGATGGACTGTGTTCGATATGAGTCTGACAGAAATGATGTGTTTGGGGCCTTGAGGTTGAACCGACTTGATTTAGGCACATTTCATAAAATTATATCTCAACCAAATGGTGATGATGCGAAGAGTCTGTTCAGGTTTATGGCCCAAATGTAATCCATAGCAGTGTATGTTGTTATTATTTGTTTAGGGTATAATGGGACTATCGTACGCATTGCGATTATAAAAGTAGCAAATAAAAAAAAAAAAATATCTCTCTCGCGCCGAAGGCTAATTATCCGCCGAGATTGGTCGCCAAGGCCGAAATTCGGTTTGGAGGACTATTATTATTATTTTACTGTCTGAACTCTCAATATCTTGAGAAATACCTTGGTGAATAAAGGAAATTGTTTGGATTTACTGTGAGAACAGAATACAGCTTTATCAGAATAAAATGAGACAGTTTACTATCTTAAAATAGCTCTCAAAATTCAGTTACTAGGTCGCAAGAGGCGTGCGAATTTGTTCACAATCTGTGCTTGAGATGATTAATGATGATTATGGCTTTACCTCGCTTTATTTCGCCGCGGTCGGGCAAATATTTTGCAACAACTTGTTTGACACCTTGTACATAAGTGTCTTATGTGTTAGGTAATTAAATAGTATATTTGAACTTGAGTTGAATTTCGTATTCGACAAAAATATTTGACAGTAGAAGTATGATTATATATGTAAGTACCTATTTGTGTACTGTTGTACCTATTTTGTTAATAATTTATTGTGATATACTATATTTTTTTTTCTTTGTTCCTCTCAAACAGAATACCTGCCCTCTAACCTCTTTACTACCCTTGGTTTACTGGTAGAGAATGCTTAAGGCATTAAGTCTGCCTTATTACCTGTTTTGAGTGCGAAATGTTTAAATAAATCAATAATAAATAAGTATGCAACCACTTCTACTGTAATAGCCAAGTGGTGTGACTGTCAGAATTTTCGAATTCATGTGCGTATTGTATAAAACATTTGCCTCTAAAACGGTGAAGGAAAATATCGTGAGGAAACTGGCATGCCTGAGAGATATTGCTCGTTTTTTTGTCTCAAGTCGAGAGTGTTTGTTGTAGAACTACAAAACTATTAATGCTAGAGGATATACACATATTAAACGATAACATCTGTTCGTTTTAATTAAAATAATTTAATTGAGCATAATATAATTATTGATACTAGCTTACTCTATGTCTTGGCTTGTGACTTTTGGCGATAGGGAGATGTAACTTGTGCTTGATTGGTTTCATGTAATAGAATAAAATGTTATGGTTTGGAACCTGTTTGTTGAAGATTTAAGTAATTGGTTAAAATGTAACATCAGAGCCTTGCCTTTTACCAACTATGTTGGGGCCGGCTTTCAGTGTAACTGGATGCAGCTGAATACCAGTATTTTACATGGAGCGAATGCCTATCTGACCTCCACAACCTAGTTACTAGGTAACTCGATACTCCTTGGTAAGACTGTTTGTCAGACTTTTTGGCTTCTAACTACTTAACGTGCTTTCTGAGGCACGGAGGGGTCTCGGTATATTAAGATACCGCGGCAAACGTAGCTTACCCTGATCGATCAACCTGTGCGGCTGTTATTACTTAGCCACAAGCCCCTCTTAAAATATAACATCAAGATTATATATTCTGAGCAGGAAGCAGCATAAAAAAGGCCAAAGACCGGCAAAGGGCAAAGTCCTAAGACTGGGCAGTCATTTTCCATTGTTTTGCAAAGGTGTTTTCGAACCTCTAACCTCTATTTAGAAAATAATCTTGGGTCTAAAAATCATGTACCCAGGAAAACAAAGCGTGTACAAAGAGTGCCCATGGAGTTTCTTGCCCGTTCTTCTCCATAGAGATCTACGTGTTGGAATGGGCAAATTTCTAACTGACTGACCGACTCCTTCACAGTTCAAAAGTGCCTGTTAGCCTGTAAATGGTTTAATTGAAATAAATCATCATTCATTTCAGCCGAAAGACGTCCACTGCTGGACATAGGCCTCCCCCAAGCACCGCCACTTCGACCGATTCTGTGCTTTCCGCATCCAGCGGATTCCTTTCGACCCCATCGGCCATCCGTTCTGCGAGCACAGTGCCCTGCCCATTGCCACTTAAGTTTGTCAATTCTTCGAGCTATGTCAGTTACCTTGGTTCTCCTGCGGATCTCTTCATTTCTGATTCGATCACGCAGGGTAGCTCCAAGCATAGCCCTCTCCATTGCCCTTTGTGTGACTTTTAATAAGGCCTTCTGATAAGGCCCATTGTGAGCGACCACGTTTCAGTAACATAAGTCATCACTGGCAACACGCACTGGTCAAAGACATTCGTCTTGAGACACTGTGAAATAAATGCTTTGAGTTAAAGTTTCATGTGGTAGAAACAATAAGTCCAAACCAACGGACAAACAGTCTTAATGACTTTTTAAATGTCAAAATGTGTGAAATGAAATGTAATCTGAGGTTATTATTTAATAATTATAAACTAGTAAAATTAATTGAATATTTGATTTTAACTTTATCGATAAATTGATATTTCGAAACTTTTGAGAGGATTCCAGTAATAACAAATTAGTTAAGAATATCTGCTGTAATAAAATTTTCATAAATTGATTCTGGCAAAAGTTAAATCAATAAATTTTACAGACTGATTGGTAAATTTATATCAATACCAAACTCAAACAATCTACACAAACCCCAAGCATGTCTGTTTTAACATTCTCGCAATTTTAGAAAGGTTATTACCTAATGCTAGCCACCCATCCCTCATTCCGACATTTCCGTTCGATTCACATTCCAAAAATCCCGAAGATAAGTATCCTATTACCTTCACCGACACGACCTTTACACCTGTCTTTCACCTTGTCATTCAAGACTAATGCATTCTTTACAACAATAGATCGAATGACTAATTTATGATCTTCCAATACTGCTGATAGATCTATTGCCTTGAGCGAGTCATCACTTTTGTTTATTCGATTATGAAATTCATTTTTTAAGGGACCTAAGTAATCAATTGGTAGAAATAACTGGAGGCATAATTATTAAAATTAAAAAATGGGGCTCTGGATTCAGAAGATTTATGGCTTAATGTACAATTTAAAAAAAAGTGAATACATATGGTCTTTGGGGCCAGGGGTAGGTATATGTACCACCAGTTTACCTTAATGGTATGCCATTAGAGAAGAGAATACAAGATTAAATATCTTGGCCACATACTTACTCCTGATCTCAGGGACGATGACGATATAGAACGGGCGCGGAGGGCCCTGTCGGTTAGAGCGAACATGCTGGCTCGTAGGTTTGCTCGTTATTCAGTAACCGTTAAAATTACTCTTTTTAGAGCGTATTGTACTACGTTTTACACGAGCAGCCTGTGGGCTAAATATATTAAAAAATCATACAGTGCCCTCCGCGTGCAATACAACAACGCGTTCAGGGTACTGTTGAGGCTGCCCCGCTACTGCATCGCATCAGGGATGTGCGCGGACGCACATGCGGATTGTTTCGTTACCACAATGCGTAAGTGCTGTGCGTCCCTGGTGCGTGGGGTGTGGGGCGGCAACAACAGTATTCTGATCCTAATTTCGATCAGGCTGGACTGTCTGTACGTGAATCGCTGCTGCGCCATTTCCCATGGAACGGTGCAGCCGCGGTGAAGCATCGGACAGTACCTGCTGCTATGTATATTGTACAGGAATTTGTTTAGGATGTCATCATCATCATTTCAGCCGAAAGACGTCCACTGCTGGACATAGGCCTCCCCCAAGCACCGCCACTTCGACCGATTTTGTGCTTTCCGCATCCAGCGGATTCCTGCGGCCTTCACAAGGTCATCGGTCCATCTTGTGGGCAGGGCACATTGCTCGCAGAACGGATGACCGATGGGGTCGAAAGGTTCTGGAGTGGCGACCACGTACCGGAAGACGTAGCGTTGGAAGGCCTCCCACAAGATGACCGATGATCTTAGGATGTAGTTTGTCTTAATTACTAACATAGGATAAGTTTACTAACAAATGAGTCATGGTTACTTTATTAAATAAATTGAATTGAATTATCGTAAAAGCCTACAATTTTAAATATGCATTGACGTTATAACAAAATGCTAAACTTAAATTTTTCCGTAATGAAATATGTGTATTTTATAGGTAATTATGTAAATGGAGCAGTTTGAGAATTGATAACGAATAATCGGTGGAATACTTTGAGAATAATTCCAGATACCTATGGAGCAGGTTGGAAACAAAATCATAAGTATTTTTAAATAAAAATTATTCCTTGGAGTAACTTGGGAATTAATGTATGAGATTCTTATCTTTTTAGAACAAAAGCAAACGCACGTACGTTGCGGGGTTATTTCCAAAGTACTCCACTTTGGGAATAACCCCGCAACGTACGCGCGTTGGCACGTAACTTGGCAAGAATCGTAGATGCGCAGAATTCGTTTTATGTTCAAAAATAAACGTTGGCAATAACCATAGATTGAAACTGTTAATTTTTTTGTTGCACTAAGTGTACATGGGCAAACTTACTCCCAATACGCCAAAACCTTGCCAAGTTACGTACCGGTGACTGTATCTTGCTATTTAAGTAATTATTAAACATATTTTAAATAGTTTTATTGATCATGAAAAACCGATTACACCCCGCATCGATCAATCCTCGACGTCTATGAGTACCTCATTACAATAGATTGGTGACTAATCTGTAATCCACGCAGCTTCCAACACAGATCGTATATAGTCTGTAGGAACGTAATCGTGTCCTTGTAAAGCGTATCAATGAATTCATTCTGTAATGCACACGCAGATTGGATGCTGTTTGGAAATTTTATGACTTCGAAACGCAGCAACGCTTCTTGCATTATTATTTTTCATTTTACTGAAGAAATAGATTTGAAATATACTTAAATTGATTTTAGTAGAACTCCATGTGAAAATGATTGTCCAGGGAGAACTTACTGCCTTTTCATTCTTTTGTGTTCTACTATTAGAAAGGGTCTCTCTTAGTACCACTTATTTTAATGATATCTATCATATAAAATACAATATTTCACTGAAAATCAATCCATCATACCAGAGAACACAAACGTTGCCGTTACGACATCAAATCTAAATAAGTAAAATTACGAAAGAAAGAAGGCTCTACGGTGTAAATCATGGTTCAATATCACATTGTCACTTGGTACTATTGCATAATTATATCCATCACTTAACTGACTACTGTGATTTGTACATCTCATTGCCTAATGAAACGTCATTGTCTAGTTTATGGGTAGGTATAGACGTTTGGTATTGTGGTCAAAGAAATTATGCAAAGCTGCTCTACAGTAAATAGTATTGTTTAGTCAGTATTTATCTAAACAATGAGTCATTTATGTGTCCATAAGTAAATACCTCATTATGTAAAGCGTGAATAGCGAACGATTATGCTCAAAACCATAACATTTACCAGAACTTAATCTCGTTAATCCATAACTTTAATACACCCACCAAGGCCAAATTTAAATACACTGTTACGACTAAGTATTACCGAAGATTACCCAACTAGATATAAATCACAGCAGCTCCACTCATTTTTTCCGTAACGTTACCGATAGACTGCCCGAGGCCACAGTGTGAATGTCAGTGGGTCAAAGTGGAACAAACTTGTTGAGATGGAACAGGAATGTGTTACAATAGGAGACTCGTAGGCTGTAATTGTGCTTAATGGTATTACGTCATGGTTTTATTGTTTTAGGTGTGTTTCAGCTTGATTGGTTATAGGATTTCATGTCCTCAGCAGAATTGACGGGATCCGCTAGGGCCGATGCCTGCCGGGGTTGCGAATAATGCCGAAAGGGAAATCGTGGCCCCCGGCAACATGGCAACTGAAGGAACACGGCTGGGTTTTAGTCAGTAAGAGTCTGACACGCCCTGCTCCACCCAGAGCGGGAGAAGTTATTCGAAATTTGCTACCCAAAAAAAAGGGATTGAAATAATGTAGATCCTTCTAGATGCAGGTTATCAAGTTTGAGAGATAAAAGTAATCATATATCCTGCTTAGAAGCCCTATAATCACATTGTGCTCGGAAAGATTTTTTTTTTTTTTTTATCTATTTTTCTAATTGCTGTTCCTGACTTTGAATTACTTCTGTATCGTCGATGCGTCACAGGATAAATCACACTAGAACAAACTAGTTCAACGAATAAACTATTTATTCAATACTTGAATCTGCAACCTGTAACGCAAAAGCAACTTAGCTACTGCATCGCCAGTACCATAAACTGTTACTTATTGTTACGAGAATACACTCTCAAGAGATTTGACCCTTCTATGAGGAAAAGTCACGTTCTACTATCACTTCACTCCTTTCTATATCCAAGGTTATAATGAGCAGGCAAAGGAAACTATTAGTAGGCTTTATTTTAAGAATGACTACCTCATTGGTCTAGTGGTCGCAAGCGCTACTGCTGAGCATGAAATCCTGGGTTCAATTCGGTCGGGCAGTGTTATTGGGTTTTTTGAAGTGAAAACTTCTTTAGGTGCGTTGGGCATTTTTGAGATGGGACTAAACAATTGATTTCGCGACACTGTTACGACACCAGCTTTTGACCATTAAAAAGACATCAACGCGCGATATATTATTTTCTGCACAATAAAACTGTTCAAGTTTTCACTTCTGTCGGCCGGAGTGCTACTGTTTTTTTTTGGGTTTTTCTATCTGGAATTTCTCAGTAGCAGCTCGGAGTCTGGATTTGTGCCCGATTGATGGCAATAGGCTCGCCCCCTATTATATGGGACTTAAACATAACTGGCGAAATATGGGTGCACTATAGATACACCTCTGCCTGAGCCGACGTTCGCACGGACGTAATAAAATCGTGACGTATACCGTATACCGTCCGTGCAAACGTCGGCTTACAGGTGTGATGTTATGTTATGTGTTATTCTCAGAATCAAGCTGAAAGTGATTGTACCTACCTACCACATCTAATGTTACATCATGAGTTTCTGTTTCAAAGGATGCGTCTGATTAGTGACTGTGAGGCGTTAATTTTATTGGTTTTAGCAATGTTTGAATGTAATATTATCTGGTGTAGTTGGGTAACGGTGTTCTCTCTAGTTTCAAAGGTCAGGCATAGTTTCTAAGGTTACTTCATCCTCCATCCTCTGCTTGGAAGGACGTGTAACTTATGCTGTTTACCAGCTTAGTCCAGTCGACTGATAACGATAAATAATTGTTATCGTTGTAAATTGTAACTATTGTAGGTCTGCCAAGCTCGTGATAATATAACATAACATCACATGTGTATTCTCCGAAGAGTTGGGCACAGGTGCACATATGCATACAGTATACCCACATTTTGCCAGTAATGTTTGTGTCCGCCCATGTCAACGCTTGATAGTGAACCCATGTTCCGAAGTAGCGTTAAGCGTGACAACATTATGTAGATAGACAAGTAGAATATATGTTTTATAACACAGCAAACAAAGCTCATTTACATAACCGTTAATAACAGGAGTGGTCTTATCGCTAATAGCAATATCTACTAGACAACCTTTGGATGAAGAGGGAGACAAAAGATAAGTCTTGAGATTTTGATACGTCCCCATCTGCAAAATGTCGAGCCCATAGCATTCGCAGTCAAACTTATCGACAGCGATACTTAATCAAAAACGTTTTCAGTATCAATAAAAACATTTATTTCACAATAAAACAAAAACATAACAATATAATTTAGACATGTCTATATAAAAACTTCAAATTGACTAATATACTAGGTTTTAAATATTAGTCATGGATTGAGATGCCAGCCATTTTACTACAAAAAGTTCTAACACTATTATTGCAAATCCATTGACTAGGTTTTTGTGAAACAATATTGAAATAGGTAGTTTATTATTAATGCTATTAAAATTTAATATAGGATCCATTGCATCATCTGTATGATAATTTTTTGCTTAGGCAGTAATAAAGGCGTCGATGGACAAAGTATTAATTATGTAACGTGATCTCTTCATTGACTTGACAGTTTGACATTGACGTGTGTCAAGCCGCCATTTTGGCAGTTCTGATTGACGTTTGTTTGATGAATCATTTACTTTGGTAATCTTTGAATAATATCCATTTCAGTGCATTTGTTACTTTGTCATGCAGTTTTTGCTAGTCACCTTTACATAGCACATTCAAACCACAATCAAGAGCTTAGATTGCATGCTTTTTGCACTCTCATATTTTAATTTCTATTATAATTATGTTCTATTAAGATTGAGATTTGATATCACGTTCAATCGATCCATAAGACTACCGTAGTCCAGTGTTAGGAATAGGCCTTCAGCCTAAAGTCCTGGAGTTGCATTGTTAGTTGGTAGATGTTTTACACTGCACTGTTTATTGGTAACGTTAAATATTGTAGGAATTGGTCCGTCATTTATTTTATTGCACTTATTTTGTCATTCACACACTCATTTCACTTTGCAACATTCATTTCACTTGCAATTCACCAATAACTTTTACTTATATTTAATAATGACCATGGTACGCCAATTCAGGGCCAGAAGAATGGCCCGAGTGAGCATAACCAGAATTAGCTTTGTACGCTATTTGGGCTCCAGATGAATGACTGGAAGGAACATGATACGCTGTTTGGGCACTAGAACTATGACTGGAAGGAACATGATACGCTGTTTGGGCACTAGAACCATGACCCGAGGGAACATGATACGCTATTTGGGTGCTAGAAGAATGGCCCGAGGGAGCGTGGTATGCCGTTGGAGCGCTAGAACCATGACCCGAGGGAGCATGATACGCCAATTGGACACTGGAGCCATGACCCGATGGTGCATGATACGCCAATTGGGCGCTTGAACCATGACCCGAGGAAGCATGGTATGCAGATTGGCCGCCAGTGGAATGACCTGAGATTCCAGAGAGAGCATTACCCGAATGAGCATGATACGCTAAATCGGCGCCAGAGGCATGACCAGAGGGGACATTATACACCAATTCGGCGCCAGAAGAATGTTCAGATGGTGCCTGGTAACCGAGGGTCTGGTAACTGGCATCGTACTGCTGGTAGCCATGAGCCATGCCTTGGCCAGATTGGTCCTTGTATTTACCTGGAAATTAGAGAAAAAATCATTAAAGGTCTGCTCTTTTCATATAGATTGAACTACAAAAACTTTTATACAAAATGTACTTTCAAATTTTTGGAGCTGAGAAGCACTTTAATTGGAAGTAGTCCACTTAGAGCACCCGTCCGAATAACACCTGCGCGAATAGCACCTAGCCTAGTGGACTTCTTTAATTGTTTTCTTTCTATCATTTTACAAAATTTTGGAGCGCATGGTATGTACCCAGGTATAGCATAGTAAACAGGTAAACAGGACTATAGAAAAGTGGTAAGGTAACCTCCTCCCTTAGAAATCTGCATCACCGATTATAGTGTTGATATGTAGAAAGTCTAATTTGCTTGTCTTTGATTTCACCGGCACCCACAATTATTTTATTATTATACCCTCAAACTACGTAAAACACAGTGCTGCCATGTGTTAGAAAATGGTATTAGTGATACTACTAAGAATTATTTGTTTATTGCACCAGCTTGTGATCGCATAGTTTAAACAGAAGTTTGCTATTGACCAAACATTGTGTCGACAGTTCAGTCTGAATGTCATAGATGGCGCTGCTTTTTATTTTTAAGTTTCTAAAAAGTTAAATTATTTGTGTTGAAATCAGATTTTTCGTGTATGAAATATTAGCATAAAAATAAGGCCCTTTCCACATTGGTCGGTACGGTATCGTTTCGGTACTGCTTATGTTTCCTCATTGGTCGGTAAGCACTCTGTACGGAAACGATAGCGGTACCGCACTGCTTTCAAGAATTCCAAATTCAAATGAATTCTATTGGTCCGTGAGCCCATGACCAAAATATCTGCCTTATCATTTTACGAACAAAACCGTATAAAACCGATACCGAAAACGGATTTGGTTATTCTGAAATTCAAAATCCTTATTTCAGAAATTTTCCGTGTCCCGTCTGACCTGACAGAAATTTTAAATATGTCAAAAAAAATATACCGTACTGTTTCATAGCAATCTGTCTAGTTTTCAGAATGTAGTCGAACGATAGATTTTAGATATCGAAAAATCTTGTTTTCATGTCAGTTGATGCGAATAAATCATTTTTCAGAAGAAAATAAGAGCATCTTATGTTTTTTTAGTTTTTGGAATTATAGGTGACATTTTTTAAATGTCTGAAAACAGGTTTTTAGTAAACCCGTTAGCTAAACAAGAGAAAATAACTAGGTTGCTATGAGACAGACCGGTATTTTTTTTTACATTTTTGAAAATGCGCTCAGATCATATTTGACACGCAAAATGTCTGAAAACAAACTTTTTCGTAATAAAATTACGAAACCTTTTTACATTTTTAATATCAAACATATTGTGATGAAACCGTCTGCCATTTTTTTTGCATAGCAGAAATGGGCTCCCATAAAACTGTGATGTTTCTGACAGGTACTGCCCATCGAGTCAGGTTCAGAATCATCGAAACTAACGATTCGAAAACTGCGACGCGAATACTGTTACCATGGATTCTGTACATGATTCTGAACGGGGGGCGTTGAAATTTTACGTAGGTTATGAAAAGAGAAACTGCTTTCCCATACATTTGACCGCGTAGGTATGCACTTTTCTATGAAACAACAGTTTTTTTTTTTTGATAACCGTCGAAAAATTTCAACGCTGGGGCGTTCAGAATCATGTATTGAATCCATGGTAACAGTTTTCACGTCAATGTCCCTGCCACCCTGTATAGAAGTGCAAGATCTAACGGAACATATTAGATGTCCAATTTTTTTTGGCGTTTTTTAATCCTACTATCTAGGCCTAAGTATTCTGACGCCCGTCATTTTTATAGACAAATCAAATCATTATTTGAAATAAATGATTTGATTTGTCTATAAAAAGGACGAGCGTCGACATAAGTAAACATAAAAAAACAATTCACCATCATCAAAAATACCAGCAGCCTCATCCTTTGCATTCTGCTCCAAGCTCTTCGCGATAGCCTCAGGTACAGGTGGGGGTGTGGGCAGATGAGCTCCCTGGGGATGGAAGCCGTGCTCGTCAGCTGTGTAGGTCACGGTGTAGGTCTGGCCATCATCACCCTTGTAGGAATAGGCACCGTGGGTGACTGTGCCACCATGTTCAGACGTCTGGCCTGCTTCCTCAGCTTTTATTCCTGGAAGGTGGGAAAGAATGATGTTAAGATACAAAACTAAGCAGCTAGAAAGTCGTAACTTCAATGGGCATAAAAACATCCTGAGTTCAGAATTAGAATTGGTTATTATTTAGAAAGAAAGAAAATTCGTTTATTTGCGGTAAACATGACGCAAAGAAAGAAAAAAAACAAGTAATTAACAAATTGGGGGAAAATATAGAGCACATCCACGCAAAACGGCCATCGCTCAGCATAATGCTGCGACCCCATGTGAGACAGAGCCCCAGCGCTGGTTTTCGGCGACAGCCAAATAAAAAATAAAATAAATACAATACTTAGTTCTAAATGTTCATACAAATATAATATTTAAAATGGCAACATTTCGTTCCGTTGGCGACTCACGCGCCGCAGACTTGCTAGATAGTGAGTGAACTTTACTAAGAGAGTTGTTAGGTGATGGGTACATAGGGTAGGTGCACTCATCATGTGCTATATATTATAGTAAATGTCATTGCGATCATCAAAATTAGAATGTTTTGCTTTGATATGCCGAATCTATAACTTTAGTTAATACTCTTTCAGTCCGTGCACATAAGTGGTAAGATTTATAGACTCAAGTAAAAAATGAAATAACTTTTAACGGTCTTGTTCTTCTTCGTGTTGTTGGCTATCATCGGAATTCATATTTGAATTTTAACGCTTTACAGAGTCCATTTACTCACCATTTTCTGTCTCAAAGGAATACTGGTACTGATGCCCATTGTTTTCATTGTTGAAAGCCAAAATCCTTGCGGTCTTCTCCCCAGTCGGTCTGCTGTTATAGGTTACTTCATGTCCAACTGCCTCATGCCCCGAGAATGTCTGAGGTGCCTGTGATTGCTCAGAATATAATCCATGCTGTTGATGTTCGAGCGCTGATTGGTACTGCTCTGCTGCCTGCGCGTAGCCCTCCGCTGTGTAGATCTGGCCAGCTGATGCAGCGGCGATGAAGGCGGCAATTGGAGCGAGCTGAAAAATTACAGTTTGGGGTCCGTTAAGTTTAACTATCGAAAAGCTATTTTAAGGCTCTTCATTGGCTTGGCACTAAATAAGGAAAACAATGAATTGCCAAATGAAACCTGCTTCCATATATTAATAGGTAATAATTATCAAGGACTACATTATCAGAATGCTCTTTCGGATCATTGTTTTATCAATTTAAAAATATGCCACGGGTAATGCCACCAGAGCTTTTTAACCCAGCCCCAAAAAAGTTCCTCCTCAAACACTTCAACCCTGGATGATACAACTTTAGCTTTTTCCTCAACCAGGTTAACCGTTCCAAAAACTTTCACTGAAACCACTCCTAACTTTAAACCTAGACGAAAATCTAGACGTCTAATTATAAGATCTAAATCACAGATCTAATTAGATTTTAACTAATTATAAGCACTAACGTACCAGCTTCATGATGGTTAGTAGGTAAGTACTTGAATGTGAGGCACTTGGATAGCGAATGAGTTTGTAATTTCTTTCTTACGTTTATATAGCGAAAAATTTCCGAGTACGCATAGATGTATGAACTCACACTTGGAATAGAAATTACTTCAATAACTGTGGACTTGGACCATGATTACAATTTTGCACCGGTCTTAGATACCGTCAATCAATTTTACTTAACGTGTATGAATGTTTGGTAGTTAAATTTTTCGAGAAACAATCCCCAATTTTATCCCCAAAGTTAAACCTAAGAAACCACATTTTTTTTCTATCAAAATAAATACGTCGCACAAGTTGAAATCTTATAAAAATACGAGTAGGTTGAATTCTCACAATATACCTAATTATTATTTTGAGAATTAAGTAACTATTTTTTTACAAATTTTAGAAACGCCTTTAATAATCAAAATTAATTAATTAAATTTTAAATTATTTTTTCTAATGCTAAAGAAAATTAAATATTGTTAAAACAGAAGTTTTCTTTCCAAAAAAAAAATTACATGAAATAATTTACACATTACTTCCTCTTTATTTTTCTCATTATTCTGCCAAAGACATTTTCCTCCCAACTTTTCTTTATTTTTGACTCACACACACACAACCCACCATTTTTTTTTTATTCCAATCGCATTTTCTCGGAAAATACTAAAGTAATAAAAATGTGCCTAACTCCACTGCCCCTGTACTCTCATCGGTATGTGATTCAAGTCCGAGATCATTGTTAGGTAACAGTAGTAACGAGATGCGCCCGCCGGCTGAACATTTGGAGCACTTATAGAGTCAGGAATGGGTAGAGGTGACTACGTCACGTGGTGTTGATACTTACCCCCTACCTACAACTAGCGTGAACGCTTTCACGCTAGTTGTAGGTAGGGGGTAAGTAGAGTTGCACGATTGAGGAAATTATAAATGTATCTTCTAATGAATAATTTTTACAATGATTCACCGAATTTATTTATTGCTTTAGTTTTTTTTTTTATTATTACGCAAAAAATAGATTTATTTAATCAAAAGCTTGCTGCATGGCGTGGTTAATCATAAACAGAGAAATCATAACAATAATTTTTTTTAACAAAATTATTTTAATTAGACCAAAGGGCACAAAGGCAACAAAGTGTCATTCTACCAGCGATAAAGATGTTTTAAAAAAAAATTGGATAGACACAACCTACCGAAACGCTTACGTCAATCATGTTTAAAATTGCTGTAGAAATATATGCCACTAACTATGTAGGCCCTCAGGACTACTATATTTTTAATTAACAAAGATCATCCACATCATCCCCCTCGTTCGGGCCCTTACTATGCTCAATGCTCTTCTGACATCAACTCCGGAATGTGACTTGTTTGCTGGGAGATGGATCGATGTGTGTCGTGAATGTTTAAGTTTTTGTGAGAGGATGGATGAAAGATAATTTTTTTATAAGTTTTTTCTTCCTCTTGATTGCAGTTTGTTTATTTTACGAGTGTTATTTTATTTGTTAATTTTGTTATTTCTTGTGTTTTAGGTGCTTTTTTTTTTTTTGTAATTTACATAACCTACTACGTAGGTATGTGTGTAATTTTTAGTTTGTATATTGTTCTGTACGACGCCTTGGATGTATATTCTGTTATGTTGTGCATGAAACTTAAATAAATAAATAAAATAAATAAATCATCATTACTAAAACTTTACCTATAAAAATGCTAACAAGCTAACGTGTACTATCTAAATATTCCCAACTCTATTTCCACTAAGTAACTAAATTACTCCGTGGCGTAGTGTCCAAACAGTCGATATTATTTGTATCAGCTAATAACTGATACACAATAGTTACGTTACGTAACTGTTACTATAACTATAAGTGTAACATGTTCGCACTTCGGGCGGTAATGATTGACAATTGGATCACTGGGTCAGTCTACTTAGATGCCATTGGAAGCTTGGTTTGTTTCGTTTGGTATGATTACATGCTATTATTTTAAGTATAGCCACGCTTTTGAAATGATACCTTTTTATAATGGCGCGTGCTGGAGTAGATTGATAGGTACGTAAATTGGTTGAGCTTATAATTTTGGCTAATTAGCTAACCGTTTAATTTTTAAAAGACAGGTCGTAGCTGGATGATCTAATTATTGAGATTGTTATTTTCGAAGAAGGCTGCCTTGGTCGCACCAAATGTAACCTATGTTTTTTCCTCTTCAATAATGTTTGCAACGTGCCATGGAAATAAGCATGCTGGGGTTAAGAATCAAAGACAGAGTCAGGAACGTAGACATGAGAACAAGAACAAAACTCACAGACATTCTTACCCGGATAGACGTCCAAAAATGGAGATGGGCTGGACATTTGTTACGCCACCCCATTAACAAATGGAGCAAGCAAGTCACCCTCTGGCAACCAAGAGACGGCAAAAGAGGTAGGGGTCGTCAAGTCAGGAGATGGGAAGATGATTTGAAACAGACAGCGGGACCATTCTGGTTGAGAGTAGCAAGGGACAGGATCCATTGGACGGAATTAGAGGAGGCCTATGCCAAAAGGCACACCGAACTTAGGGACCTCTTGTAACCCTATGTTTAGGAATAAAAGGTTATTATATTATATTAATGTTTGCATGCATGGAATGTGGATTGCACTTATGTTAAGAGTGGTAGACGTCCATTAAGGTTACGCTAGTCAGTCATTCTTCCATACAAACATAGTATGGTGAATCTTACTCGTCTGTTTGACGGTGTACGTTCAAAACTAAAAAGTATATCAATTTGGCTTGTCATTATCTAGCCCAGTATGGAAGCAGAATTGGAAAAAAAAAATTGGTTTGGAAGTTATGAGCATCGAAACTTCCATATTTCAACACTAATTTTAACTCATCTTTGGGCGTAAATAAATAACGTAAGTAGTATGAAAATGGCAAAATAAAAACCGTGCGAAGGTAGATAATTTATTCTAAAATTCAAATATTTTTATTTTTAGTTGATACATCCAGTAATTTTTTCATAATACTTAAACGCCCAAAAGTCTGTTCATGAAAATTTACTCGTTCGTTTTCCATATAAATCATCGTCTATGTTATAATATAAAAAAATATACTAAATAGCATGTACATTAGCCACGCGTACCAACGACTTCGAGCCGTCGACTAGTGCAATCTTAAGGCTAGGGTTGGCGTCAAACTCTCGATTTTTTTTTCGCAAATCAACATCATAACCAGCTGAGCTATTAATTGCTCCATCATGTTTCAGCCCAATCGTAATTTAAATTAGACCACGTATGTGTGTCTATCAATACAATTCTGATATAATTATGAGATTATGACCTAGCCAATACAATAACTAATAATGAGGTATTATATCATTCGTCTTGCAACAAGTGGTAACATTTATATCTACCACCTCACAAGTGGTATAAGTCTCAGGGTGATTGACACATAGATTTATTAAGTCTCACTCAAAGTAGTTACCTATTTTCGACGCTATTACCATCAACAATAGTTTGGGATAATATTCACGCAAAACAAGCTTATTTATTTTTTCACCATTCGATGCCTCATCGTATTAAATAAGTATTTGTACAGAAAACGTACGCCCAGCATACCTAGGACAGTCTTGGAGCAAAAAATGATGATGATTACCTACTATTAGTATGTTCATCTTGTTTTGGTGATGAACCCTCAATCTGCCTAGCCTTTTCCCAACTATGTTGCGGTCAGCTTCCAGTCTAACCGGATGCAACTGAATGTCAGTATTTTACATGGAGCGACTGCCTATCTGACCTCCACAACCCAGTAACTGGGTAATACGATATCCCTTGGTAAGACTGGTTGTCAGACAGCCGGGACCAACGTAACGTACTTTCCGAACCACGGAGGAGTCTCGACATGTAAAGATGGTTACCCATCTACGGACCAACCCCGGCAAGCGTAGCTTAACCTGATGGATCGACCCGTGCGGCTGTTATTACTTAGCCACGAGCTCCTCTTTGGTGATGAACCCTATATACATTTTATAATCAGAAACTGTTTCTGCTTTTTCACCAAGGAATTCCTGCACTTTATATTACAAAATATCTTAAACGAAACCCAAATACGGATAGTTATCGTTCGATACCCAGTTATTGCAATAAGTACTAATTACTCTATTATAATTCTTAGCTAATATAATGATACAATCATTGTAATATCTTATGTAACAGTCTCATAGCCATAATAATGGAGTAGGAATCAGGGTTAAGATTCGGTTTTTATGTAACGATTTGAATCGAATCGAGACAAGTGATTGATTGGATTATAACTAATCATTAGGTACTTAAAGATGTTATGCCAATATGAGTATATTATCTTCGAGTTTGCAACACATACCTTATTAATAGCAGTTTGATAAATAGGAGCATTTGGCCCTTTTTATGTAGAGAATGAACGAGCATTGATGACCAGGCTCCTTTGTTGTGTTTGTAACATCTGACAGCTTGTTGTCGTATGTTGGTGGTTTCCTTTAAAATTAAAACAGTGTGTCAAATATACACACAAAAATTACGTGGCACACAAGAGATCGATTTTTTTTTAGAATTAGTGTAAGAATATCGTGCATAAGGCTGTTCCTAATATCTCTGGGCCTTTAACCTTCTGGTTAGATTAGAATAGAATAGAATAATTATGTATTTGCATAGAAAGTAGGTACAAAAAGTGCAGATGTTTTATAATTAGAGATCCTTATACTTTCTACCTTAAATTAGCTTAATAGTCTAAATATACTGTCAATATGAAAATTCTTATAATAATATGGTCAATAAAATAAAATAAAGATTTAAAGATATCAGGATTCATTAGGTAACTATAAAGTTTTATCATTTAAAAATTCACAAATGGAGTAATAACATTTATCAATAAATAAGACTGACAATTTCTTTTTAAACAGCGGAATTGACTCGTTTTTTATTCCATCGGGTATTTTGTTAAAGATAACCGGGCACATATGTACATATAACACTTTTCCTTAATAATGCAGTGTTATGACCACTAACACACAGCATGTTTGTATACTGCTTTTTAACTGGACGTGTTCTATTGTCAGACAATTTATTAAAAAGATGCATATTTGATTTTACAAAAGCAGCTATTTCGAAAATGTAAAGTGATGGGAATGTAGATAAGAAGACTGTTAAGTTATAAGTAATACAATCCATTAAGCTAGATCTATCAGGATACAGTGCTACAAGGATCTTTTGGTGTTTGCATGACATTGACAGCGCCTTTCACGTTGACGTCTTCCTAGCGATGGCACTTAACAAATACAAATGCAAAAACGTAACGAAACTGAATCCTAGCCCACAGTGAGCATCAAGTCTAGACCAATTCATGCATATTCATCAATTTACTTTTAAGTAATTTGGTGATTAAGGCAATTAACAGCAGCGTCCATCAAGAAGCGAGATAATAAATAGATTCATTTTATCTCGACAGACATTCAGATTTCTTTATTTGGTTGTTAGCATTGCCTGGCACTTTTTCTCGTTTTGTTCATGCATATAAAGAGTTTATTTATCTCTTGTTTTATAAGTTGCCGATATATTTTCTAAGTCTGTTCTTTCGTACTGGTGAATAGGGCCGGAACGGGACATCTACTTACCCACTGATCATACGTTGGAAAGGTGACTCCATAAATAGAGTTTGACTAGGTAATAAATAGGTAGGTACCTACACTTTGTTTTCAACATACAGGGTGGCAGGGATGTAGACGCACAACCTGTTACCATAGAATGAGTACATGATTCTGGACCCGAATTTTTGTCCGTTATTTTAAAAAAAATGCTATTTCCTACAAAAGTGCAATACCTCGCGGTCAAAATGTATGGAAAAGCAATTTTTTTTTAAATATCCAGCTAAAAATGTCAACGCAGGGTTCCAGCATCGCTGGTCCTCGCGAACATCTGGGAATGGCGCGAGGAGGCGAAACGCCGGGGCTTAACTTCGATGCCGCAAGAAATCGCGGCACAGCGGACAGAGCTCCAGCGGGATCTCATGGCATCATGGAGAGTGCGATTGTCGCAACCCAGCGCTGGGCACGCCACAATTGCGGCGATAAGACACCTCTTTGTGGAGTGGCTTGAGAGGCGCCACGGCGTCCTCACCTTCCGCCTGACGTAGGTCCTCACCGGACACGGCTGCTTCGGGAGGTTCTTGTTCAGGATAAGGCGGGAAGAAACGCCCGGGTTTCACCATTGTGTGGATTGCCCGGAGGACATGGTGGAGCATACGGTGGAGGTCTGCCCAGTTTGGGCGGAGCATCGCCGTGTCCTCATGGAGGCAATCGGCGGCGGTGATCTTTCACGTCCCGCCCTGGTTCAAGCCATTATACGGAGCGAGAGGAAATGGCAGGCCGTCACCTCCTTTCCTTCTGCGAAGCGGTAATGCTCGCAAAGGAGGAGGCGGAACGCGTGAGGGAGAGGCAAACTTCGCGCCCTCACGCCCCTAACCGCTGCAGGAGGAGACGCCCTGGGCGTCGGGAATCGCGAGCCGATTTCCGGCCACCGTAGGCGTGGGCTTGCGGACGGTGAGCTATGGGTAGCTCGCCGTCCAATAATAACCGAGCCCAGGTCGACGGCATGTTGTGTTCCACACGCGCCTCAAAGAGATGTCAGCAGAATTGACGGGGTCTGCTAGGGCCGATGCCTACCGGGGTTGCGAATAAGGCCGAAAGGGAAATCGTGGCCCCCGGCAACAGGGCAACCAAAGGAACATGGGTGGGTTTTGGAAAAGATATTTGATAATTTACCAACCGAAAAAAAAAAAGTGTGGTCCAGCATCATGATTATAATGAATCCGTGGTAACAGGATGCGCGTCGATATCACAGCTAACCTGTATTTACTATGCATAATGTACCTACCTACATAATACGCAATTGATCATATTTTGGGCTCGTTTAAAAACTGGCACAAAACAATGTTACTTGGACAAAACAATAAGAAGTGTGGAATGATAATTATTATTGCTCCCCATATCATTCCACACTTCTCAATGTTTAATTAAACCTTTGCCTAATAGTGGAACATTATACGTTTGTTGTAATTTTTGACTAAAAATGTCACAAAATGTTAAATCTTTAAAATCACATTATTATACCATTGGTTAACAAGAAAAACATTAAAAATATTCATTTCAATCAATTCAAATTTGATACAGTTTTTAAAATTCACAAAAAATCTCATAAATATCTAATAACATCCTTGTTATTTAAATTTAACAGCACTTTTAGACAGAATCCCATTTCAAATGTCAGAATCTATTGCTGGTATTGAATTATAGCATTATTTTAAGTTATTCGGTGTGTTTAAATTGTATTTTTTTGTATCAAAATGTAGTGTTTATCATGTGAGAGAAAAGGTGAATACTACACTTCATGTTACAAGCTAAGCTTTTATTTAAAACAGTCGACAAAAATTAAGCATGCTTAGTTAAGAAAATATTTCTGCGGCAGCGCAGCTAGTGACAAACCACACCTCTTTCTGGTTTCGCCCAATTAGAGACAATATTCATTTGTTTGTGTGAGTGTCACACTTCTAGATATCATTATATTAATACGAACACGATTAAAATACACTTCGTGCTTCCTATTGGTCAAAACACAAGCTTCGAGCGTTCGAGTCATAATCCGTGCTATGCGATTATCGCCTTAAAAGTGAGCTTGCGGAAGATTGGTCGAATATACAGTATCGACCAAAAGTCCATAGGCGATCTCACAAAGCAATAGACTGACGCTTCGGTTTGACTTACGACCTTCTTTTATAAGTTGTTACAATACTATTGACACGCACAGTACACACACATACACTCACTTTGTATGTAACCAATGACTAGTTTGGTAATCATTCGTTTTTTGTTTCATTCGTCTTGTTCACATAAATATGAAAGTTTAGCAGGTAGACCACAGAAAACTAAGTAAATTATTTCGGTTTATGTGGGGTAGACAGCGAGTATTCACCTAATAGAACTTTGTTGGTTCGTGGATAATGTTGGTGACGAGTATTTAGCTATTAGCGGTGTTGTGGTTATTATTTTCAAAATGCAGTCAATAAATATTGATGGGAGATAAATATTACTGCGCTGCGTAAAAGTGAATATTATTTACACAAATATCTAACGAAACCGGACTAAGTGTGAGTGTTATCATTTAAATATTTCATATTTTACTAAAAATAAATCTTAATCAAAGGTATTGTTGATAGAAAAGAGGTATTGTTGAGACAGAAGATGCCTTTAAAGTTTTAAATTCATTATGAGGTTTAATTTGATTAGTGAATAATAAATAATTAGGTATTATGTGTAATAAAAACAATGTTTTTCTTTGTTCTAGAGAAATACTGTGAGGGTTAAGAGATATGAGGAAGGGGCTTATTATCGAGTAGCAGCGACGTCAAATGGTGAATGAATATGAAACAAACGGTTTCATACCAACGAGATATTTTTCAGAATTATTAAAAACACGTCATTATGAACCGTTCGCCGTGTACTCTGAAGGCTTGCATCACTGAAGACCAGCTAGACAACCGTTTTTGACTATAAAATATTGATCATACCAACATAATAAACAACAGATTCGTTATTGCATGAATTTATGGTAACGAATTTTTTAAGCACGTTTCAATATGGTGTTTGTCGTATTTCTTGCAGATAGACCGAAAATGTTTAATATTATTTTTGTAATATTATTATTTTAGGATTAAAATTTGAGGTTTAGTTTCAATCTTCTTTTCGTAAAGAAAATAAATACTTAAGCTAGAACCTCAATACCAACCAATATTTACTAAATCCAAATAAAATTTAAAATTGTAAACAAACTGCCGATACTTAACCTTAAAATCAACTATTTTGTCAGTAGTTTTTTTTACATTATAAGAAGTCTAATATTCTAATTTATTGCTTAATTACTTCGATCATGATCAAAGCTTTATATTTATGGTGAAAAAAATCCATTTAAAACATTTCAAAATTTAAATATGTCAAAATAATACAAATTGCTTCTAAGTTTCTAGACATCTATTTCACATCTTATTCAGCTGAAATAATGATAAATAATTATAGCAGTTTGTCAACTTATGTAAAATAAATATAACGAATAAAGTAAGAGCGCAGGCCGGATAGCACGGCATGCCAGCATCAATGACATCATCCGTCGTGCTCTTATCACCGCCGGAGTGCCAGCTGTTTTAGAACCCAATGGCTTGGCACGCGACGATGGGAAGAGACCAGACGGAATGACCATAATGCCTTGGAAGGTAGGTAGGCCTTTGGTGTGGGATGCAACGTGTGTCGACACCTTTGCGTCATCCCATCTTCCTAGCACGGCGGGCTGTGCTGGGGCTGCTGCTGCTGGTGCGGAAAACCTCAAACGGCGCAAATACTTCAATCTTATTGGGACTTATATGTTTGAGCCGTTTGGGGTTGAAACACTAGGGCCATGGGGTCCGAGTGCCCACCTTGTTTTTCAAGACATCGCCAAGCGGCTGGTCGACTCTTCACGTGACCAGAGGGCTGGCCTGTTTTTTGGTCAAAGAATCAGCATTGTCATACAACGTGGCAATGCTGCCAGCCTTTTGGGCACTTTTCCTATTGACAGCAATACGGACGAATTTTTTGATGCCCTATGATCAATTCCCCGCCCCCTCCTTTTTTATATACTTGTACATATTATTATTTTAAGTCTGATCGTTTTTAAATAATGTAAATACGTGTGTGTAATTAACGAATAAATATTTTTTTAATTTTATTATCACATATCACGCATTTTTTATTTAAAACCCTTTATTGCAATAACAACAGTTAATAAAAATGCAGCAATATTTAAAAAAATATTACTATTGCAAACAAAAATAATAATATTTGCAAAAACAGCGCTGTGATTTACGAGATTAGACCCTTAGCCATCTTGAATATAAGACCAACGCTTAACGCCTTCTGCTATCTGCACATATAATTTACTTACGAATTTTAGCAATGCCATACACTGGCCAAGGTCACGTGTATGATGCGTGTCTAATATATATTTTTGTTTATTAAAGTGCGGTGCCCGCGAATCGTGACGATACGACAGTGCGTAGTGCAAAACTGCGTTCTCTGTGGTGTGTGTACGGCACATACACCACAGACGTCTGACTGTTTACACATACAAATGTACGGACTACACCGCGTGTTCACAGCAATACGACTCTTAGCATGCCTATGCACTTTTGAACGCTTACTGTACGTGCATAAATCTAAGACTGCCTAGTTGGTCCAGTGGTCGCAAGCGCTACTGCTGAGCATGAGGTCTTGGGTTCGGCAAAGTGTTATTGGGTTTTTCTATCTGGAATTTCTCAGAAGCAGCCTGAAGTCTGGATTTGTGCCCGGTTGGTGGCAATAGAATTACCTCTTATTACATGGGACTTAAACATAACTGGTGAAATTTGTGTGTACTAAGGTACACCTCTGCTTAACCCTTCGGGTTATACAAGCGTGATGTTATGTTATAAGTGAAGAAGATGGATGGAAGGTTGTGTTGTTGATTACAAGTGAAACTTAATCTTACCTATAATAATTATGAAGAACGGTGAAGGAAAACATCGTGAGGTAACCGGCATGCCTTTTTTTTCTTTTTTGGGTGGGAAATTATCAAATAACTTCTCCCACTCTGAGTGGAGCGTGAGGGCGTGTCAGACTCTTACTGACTAGAACACACCCGTGTTCCTTCGGTTGCCCTGTTGCCGGAGGCCACAATGTCCCTTTCGGCCCATATTCGCAGCCCCGGCAGGCATTGGCCCTAGCGGACCCCGTCAACTCTGCTGACATCTCTTTCAGGTGCGCGTGCAACACAGCGTGCCGTCGACCCGGGCCTGGTCCTTATCGGACGGCGAGCTACTCATTGCTCATCGTCCGCAAGCCCGCGCCTACGGTGGCCGGAAATCGGCTCGCAATTCCCGCCCCGGGCGTCTCCTCCTGCGGCGGTTAGGGGCGTGAGGGCGCGAAATTTGCCTCTCCCTCACGCGTTCACTTGTTCTCGTTTTGTTCATGCATATAAAGAGTTTATTTATCTCTTGTTTTATCAGTTTCCGATATATTTTCTAAGTCTGTTCTTTCGTACTGGACTGGCATGTGAAGCCAACTCAGAGACATATGGGTGGCTTTAAAACTCTGATACCAGGTTAGTCAGTAACCACACAAAAACTAGAAGATTATGTAACACATTGCATAATGCGTTTAACGAACACGAAAAACATTATGAATTCTGCAAATATCCTTGATGTAGGTACTCAAAATTATAATTATGTCGTATATCTGTGTATTTCACAGTGTATATATAATCACTAAAATAAATAAATAATGTCATTTTGATTTCCAAACAACTAGATTCACTTCACATTATTTTATACTCAGCGTTAGCAGTAGCATTAAATCAGAATAGCTTGTGTGAGCTCAACTTTATTCTCTAAATACATTTTCAAGGTCTCAAAGATGAAGGCCTATTATTGTTATGATTAACTGTTTCATTCTACATGTAGGTAGTACCTCATTCTACCTACCCACTAACAGCTTTTGGAGGATGCCTTCGAATTATTGTAATAAATTATGGATTTAAAGATTAGTCTCAAGTAAAACCAACAATTACTGCAATATCTATACTATAATCTATACTATATTTAATAATAATACATTATAAAGAGGTAAAAGTTTGTTTGTAAGTTTGTATGTAGGGAGTAATCTCCGGTACTACCAGTTGATTTGAAAAAATATTTTTGCATTGGATAGCCCAATTCTTGAGGAAGGTTATAGGCTCGCGGACAGAAGCTAGTAATATTATAAAGAGATATGTGTTTGTTTGTATGTAGGGAGTAATCTTCAGAACTACTGATTCGATTCCGATAATTCCTTCACTAATGGGAAACTACAGTACCTATTACTGATTTTCATAGGATGAAATTATTATTCTATGTTAAAAAAAAACCGTGGCATTCCGGGAGTGCCGACAGAAGTGAAAACTTGAACAAGATCGCCTTGGTGGAAGAAAAATACTTGCATAGAACATTGATCCGTAACATAAAATAAATAAAGAGCACAATCGCGTTTACAAAAATGAGGTAACGGTGTCACGAGTTCAACTGTTTTTCCCATTTTTCACTTCAACAATCGAAATCGTGGACAGAAGTTCGTTTATTTACAAAGGAGTACATACTTGTGTTATTGTGTAGTCTTTTCAAAGTTGCTACTTTGATTGTTGATTTACGGAAAGAACAGGCATTTTCAAAAGTTGCAATAATGAAAATGGTTTGGCATCTAGAAAATTATAACAAAAAATAAAATAAAAAATAAAAAGTGGTTAGTAACAGATTGTGCTTACATGCTATGTTAGTGTTGTTAGCAATATAATTAATTAGTTAGTACTAGTAACAGATTGTGCTTACATGCTATGTTAGTGTTGTTAGCAATATAATTAATTAGTTAGTACAAACCTAATGCTATTACCCAGTGTCTTTGGATGGGACGGTCTGGTCTGCTAGCAATCATTTTCAGGCTACTGTTACGAGTGTTACGCAAGCGTTGTAGTAAGGTAGCCGCTTTCTTGCGCATGATAGCGTGAAAGCCATCCGTGTGCGCTGCAGCAAACATTCCAGGCGCACTAAAATGCCGCGGCATCCGCAACAGCATCCTGAAAGCGTTGTTGTATTGCACAATGCCAGAACGGTAAATTAACCAACTAATAGAAAACAAGGTAAAGCTAATGATTTTGGATATTGAAAAAACACACACATAACATCACGCCTATAATCCCCGAAGGGTTAGGCAAAGGTGAACCCATAGTACAACCACATTTCACCAGTTATGTTTAAGTCCCATGTAATAGGGGCGAGCCTATTGCCATCAACCGGGCACAAATCCAGACTCCGGGCTGCTACTGAGAAATTCCAGATGGAAAAACACAATAACACTTTGCCCGACCCGGGAATCGAACCCAGGACCTCATACTCAGCAGTAGCGCTTGCGACCACTAGATCAACGATGCAAAACAAAAAAAAGGCAGATATTGAAAAAATTATGATGATTCGTGTTGAAAGAGATTGACCAATCATAAAAGATGGTAGCGGAGCTGAATCCTCTAAATGCATCTGCATCATAATCTTTAAGTATTAAACATTCTATTAGCAATGCAGTCGCCAATAAATTAGGATTATCACGCTATAATATGACATCCAAATGATTAATGGCAACACCACCTAAGCAGATACAAAGATTCATTGACCTATAACCCAAAACTGCAACGTTTCATTCCCTATACAAACACTACATCAAAATCTTTTACATAACATAACATCACGCCAGTAATCTTTGAAGGGTTAGGCAGAGGTGCACCTATAGTACACCCATATTTCGCCAGTTGTGTTTAAGTCCCGTATAATAGAGGGCGAGCCTATTGCCATCATCATCATTTCAGCCGAAAGACGTCCACTGCTGGACATAGGCCTCACCCAAGCACCGCCACTTCGACCAATTCTGTGTTTTCCGCATCCAGCGGATTTCTGCGGCCTTCACAAGGTTATCGGTCCATCTTGTGGTAGGCGTTCCAACGCTACGTTTTCCGGTACGTGGTCGCCATGCAGAACTATTGCCATCAACCGGGCAATAGTTCCAGACTCCGGGCTGCTACTGAGAGATTCCAGATGGAAAAACCCAATAACAATTTTCCCGACCCGGGAATTGAATCCAGGACCTCATTCTCAGCAGTAGCGCTTGCCACCACTAGACCAATGAGGCAGTAGCACACAAACAAAGATACAACCTTTCATTTTCAATACAAACTCAAAATCTAAATCCTTTTGGTCCTTCACGAAATCATCCGTGATCAATGATTTATAAAGACCACCACTATGACATTATCAAAGCATGATTAATGCACCAAAGTGATGTTAATAGGGGATAGGGGACAAATGTTAATAATAGCACATGATTATATAGACTAAGATGAATCGATCTTGATTAGTGTTGTATTAGATATGAAAATAAGGATGATATGTGTCGAAATGATTCGACATTCCCCAAAGGTTACTAAATTAGTAGGAATTGTAACATGTCAGAGGAGTGTTGGAATGATTAATGTGCGTGGTTACACAGCCGTCTATCCTCAATGCTGTATTAGAAGGCTTTAATACAGAGATATTTCATACAGCGTGATTGTATCAGAAAAGTGTGGTTATATTTAAGAATGTGGTACAAACTATCAAACTGAACAATGTCTCCATTGGACCAAAATCGTAATCGCAAAAAAAAAAATATCAGCCATGTCATACATTTAGGTCGAGTAGGTATTTAAGACGCAGATATATGCCAGTGGCCTTGAGTGGATAGCTTGCGTGTGTGCTGAGCTCACGCATCTCGTCGTACGTCCAGCCAGTAATAGAACTCGCCCATCAAGGAGCGCTGCCCCAAATTAGACGCATTATTAATTTATTATACATAAAACAAAAGATATTTTAACAAAACACGTATATTAACCGGTAAAAGATAAATAATTAAATTATCTTTAAAATTATATAGGTTTCAGAAAATACGCTTGATAGTTTTTGCGTGATTCTTAGTGTTTTTTTGTGGTTTTTTATTTTTATTAATTACACTATGTAATTTAAACATAACCTAAAATATTCACATATTAAGTTATTGAATAAAGCTCTTATTTACCATTTATTTTTTCCATATTATTAACACTACCCGTTTAGACGTGATGTTCAGTTTAAAATAATTAAAAGTCGGTTAATGTCGTCTTAAGTTTTCTAGGGGACTGTTGATAATTTTTACGTGATTATGATGTTGGTCCGATGGAGAAAGTTCTTCAATGATTTGCAACTACTAACTCGTTTGTGCTACTAAGCAGCTTTACTGTGTTTATATTATCTGAAGTGTAGGTACGGATGATGAAAAATACCTGACTACTTGCAACCACATTCAAATAAGGTTTCATAAGGGTTTTCTTATGACCTACTTCTGCAAGTTAGCAGGAAAAATGTCCCATTCTGATTGATGTGCACAGCAAGTGTAGATGTGTGTGTGTGTGTGTAGTGTACTGTATGTGTGCGTTGTGTGTATGTGTTGGCTTGTTCGTTTCAAATTAACTTGTTTCAGAGAGTTTTAGGTACTTCTATTAACAAACAACAAGCTGCTTGAAAATAAATTGTTAAATAGGTACGTTTCTGTTCTTGAAATACTTTTGAAAACTTAAAACTACGAAGACTGGTCCCGGTTCTCATTCGTAGATCTTTGACAGTCATTACATAGTTAGAAACCCAAAAGTCAGACAACCAGGGGGTATCGTGTTACCCAGTTACTGGGTTGTAGAGATCAGATGGGCAGTCACTCCATGTAAAATACTGGTATTCAGATGCATATCTGGTTAGAGTGGAAGCCGACCCCACCAAAAAAGGCTAGGTAGATTGATTGGAATACGAAGACTTGTAACAGTTGTAACTATGTTCATAATCCAAGGTTAATCACCTAACAAAATTATAGCAACAACAATTTAATTGCCATCAAACTAGATTTAACACGTTCAAATTATAGCCTACAATAATACAATGTAGTAACGGCATAACGGTTAGCCCATATCAGTATAAAAACAGTAATAAACTTAATTTTATGGCCGGATTCAAATTGTACAAGAATTAAAGAAGTTCATCAAATGTTATGGCTTTTATTGCATCAGTATGAGAAAAAAAAATTGTTCTGTGATTAGTTTTTTGTATAACTTAAAAGGTTTTGTTGCAAAACGTGGAGTATTTGGCACGGTAAAGGAGATAGTTGTGGTTTTATAATTACTGAACTAATAACCCAAAGGAAAAGAAAGGTTTACTGTTGTTAGGAGTCTAAAACTGATAATAATTGATCTGATGTCCCATTATCTTTTTCATGTAGTCATCACGTCAGCGCCGGCTGTCACTGAAAACCAGCGCTGGAGCTCTGTCTCGCATGGGGTCGCAGTGTTATGCTGAGCGATGGCCGTTTTGCGTGGATGTGACGCATATTTTCCCCCAATTTATTATTTACGTGTTTTTATCTTTTTTTGCGTCATGTTTACCGCAAATAAACGTATTTTCTTTCTTCTTATGTACACAATCGCCAAGGAACTTGCTTACTGCAGTACCCAGTATTTGGTGAAGATGGGGAAGAATATTTAAGTCCTACCAACTGTTTGCCTATATGCTACTCTTTTGATGTGTCCCGAAGGGAATGTAGCCATATTTTCAGCTTACAAAATGTAAATCTTGAGGAACTAAGCCGTGAAGGTTATGAACGTGTCAAAATAAAACAATAATTAAAAATAATATTGCAACTTTATTGCTTCAATATACAAAATAACGTACAGAAAACCGACTCCTTACAACATATGATGAGAAGCCCACGTTCACTCGAACAAATAACTGACGATCGTTTGACAATTTCGAAGCCAAAGTATTTGTAACTTTATCATCATGCGTTGTATATCGCAGACCTTCTATCCTTTTTCTTTTTATTGTTATTATAATCCTTAATGTCTAATATCAAATGGCACTGTACAATGTTGCTGTCTTGTATCGCTGTCGTACTGTCTTAGAAGCGACGGTAGGGGTTGTAGGGGTTGTATCTCGTGGGGTATTGTTTGCGGGCTAAGACCACACCAGGGGTATATCTGGCGTCCTGATAGCTTCCTGAAAAGTGGAGAAAAAACATTGTTTTAGTAAATTAAAGTAAGTGACGATTAGGTGGAGCGGAATAAGGTTAACATTGTTTTTTTTATTTTGCTCTTTATACATGTATGTTATGTAGCTACATGGTTTTTTGTACTTCGTTTTAATTCTAAGAAAACTTGAATTTCTACAACTTTTTTGCTTTTATTTGCGTGTGTAATAAAGTGACACCTAGTCGTTAACGGCAAAAACAGACTAGTTGCTAGGATGAGGTCGAAAAAATCCCAACGATTTTGATCGATAAGGTAATTTCCACGTCCTCTACTGAATGTGTTCCACGTCCTTAACATAATGTGTTAGAAGTACCATCATTATAAGTAAAATACTTTAACACACTGTGAAAAACTGTACTATAACATGTGCAAAAGCTGCAATTATTCACTTAATTGTGATGGCTTATGGGCGTATTAACCCGTTCACTATGGCGATAATTAGCGTGGTAATTATCGCGTTATTAACAAGATATCTAGATTAATGTACATTGCACATGATAAAATGTTGATTAACGTCCAACATGTGGGTTGATATCACAGTGTTATGTGGGATTAGCAGATTTGTAGGAGCTGGCACGTAGGGACGATTAATTTTATTACGATGGCTACAGATGAAGTCGCAATTAGAAAGTATTTGTAACCCAATTAAAACTGTCTGCATACAAGTCTTACTTACTCCAAGTGCAATCAAATATTTTATCCTTGAGAAGTATTGATTTTACTATCTTCAATTTGACCAACATTTTAAGGTAATTAATAAGTTATATAATATGTTATTTACAAAGGATATACGAGTATATCTACTTTCATACAATACTGTAACCTCGAGTTGTCAACAACATTAAACGCATCGAAACTAATATTTTTAGAACTTGATAATAATTATTGCAACCCATTTTTTTTAATAAAAAACAGAGACGGCCTATTCCCGGTTTCTGACAACCCATTAAATATAATAATAATAATAATAATTAGCCCGTAATGTCCCACTGCAGGGCAAAGGCCTCCCTTTCCTTTTTCCACCCAACCCGATCCTGAGCCAACATAGACCAATCCCTCCTAAAAGCGTCAAGTTCGTCCCGCCATCTACGCATCAGCGGCATCGTGGAAGACCGAATTGTTGTAAAATCAAAAAAATGTAGAGTGATTTCATTAACCAATGTCGATTTGGACAAACGATCCAAATTAAACTATTTCTAACTAGCTTCCAGAAATCGGGCGTAAGTGAAAAATAATTAAGTAAGAGTAAGTAATATAAGGTAGTCTCACCATCATCATATATTCCAGCAGCCTCATCCCTCGCGTTCTCCTGGAGCGATCTGGCGATGGCCTCAGGAATGGGGGGTGGGGTCGGCAGATGGGCACCCTGGGGCTGGAAGCCGTTGGCGTCAGCGGTGTAGGTCACGCTGTAGACCTGGCCGTCATCACCGGTGTAACTGTAGCTACCTGCCGCCTGGATGCCGTTGGCTTCGACGCCGGTTTCATCGGCGTGAATGCCTGGAAAAATAGTAGAGTAGAGGAAATGGTTAGTCCGAGTTATAATTATTTGTGAGATAAGTTGTTTGTTTACAATGGAGTGTATCAAAGATTAATTCATAAAAATTATGCTAAGAGTAATATGAATTTGCCATGAAATTGTAAATATCATAGTAATTTGACAAATCTCCTTAAAAGTGGCTTCCCAATTGTTGAAAAGAACAAGGATAATGTCATAAGTAGTGACAAGTATACAGAAAATTCATAAAATGATAGTACAAGTTTTCAGGGCTTGCTCTTAGATTTTAGCAATGCACAAATTGCTTATCACTCACTTGCAGATATGGAAAAAAGACATATTATAGAAGAGGTAAAGGATATTCTTGAAAGAACAACAATACAAAAAATATTCGAACAATGCAAATGACGGGTTTATCGCAAAAAATAATGAAAAAGGCAGTATGATGTATGTCACTTTATTGGATATTGCTATCCGCAGCACTAGGCAATACAAAATAATGAATCATTTCTATGCACAAATTTTTAGAGCTCAACCGTTACAAATTCTAACACAAACAATTTTACAAATTGTAACACATGTTTGCCTAAACTCGAGTTCATTGTGAAAATTGCAAGTAATATGTGCTAGATAAGACCAACCCACTTAAGTGCAATCTGCAATTATGTGCAACAAGCTAATATATGGATCATTACTATAAATGTGTTCAATTCCATCTTATTTCTGAACTATTTTGAAATGCATATACCCTTTTGAATCAGGCTAAGTACATGGAGCGACAGAATTATATTACCCCACTGTTTACTTTGTTTACAATGAAATGAAATTGTTTATTCTGTAAATAGGATATCGGAATCACTTTTACACGTCATATAAAAATATATTATAAATAAGCTAGATGGTACGGCGTTTCCTATCTGACTATTCGATCAGTCACTGTCTGAAATGATATCTAAAGCAGAATCGAATGCATCTGAGTGTGTATTTAATTTAAACGATTTTCGCAGTTTCTATGATACGGTTTGTTATACTGTGAATTGCGGTTTGATACACAGACAGAAAAAGTTCCCCCTTACTTATAATCGCTGTTAAAGTTAATCCATGATTAACGTCAGTGTCAATGCTGTTATGATTAAGCTACTCTTAAATTTACACAACAAATGGGGGATTATTATCTATATATATGATTACTTATGAAGTTTGTGCATGTGAGCTTTTGTATTTGTAAAATATCCACGACAGTCAGAATCATTTAGCATAGAACGACGCATTTAAGTCAATAATACTAAGGCAAATTAAAAGAAAATTCTATTAATTAACACCCTTTTATTAGGTCGACCTGTATGTAACTATGTAATGGAATCTAAGGTAACTAATTTAACCATCTTCCAAGGGTCGTAGCGTAATGAAAATTGGCAGCTATATGTAGTTCTGATGACAATACAATAATATGGTACTGTCAAACTGATCTGATGATGGATCCGGAAGATATGACCTGGAACTTCATGATGGAAAATCGTATCATAGCTGTTTTTGATTTCTTAGAAAAGTCTTGTAATGAACTTTGACCACGATTAGGTTTCAAGGTTTGTTTTTACATGCATTTATAAAAGCGTGTTTTTCTAGTGTTTTTTAAACTATGAATTTATTTAGATACGCGAATAAAATTCACGCTCTTTGCTTATACTCTACGCCAACTTAGACTATAGATTTCAAATTAGGTCTTTTACGTAAGGTTGCGTAAAGCACGGTCGCACCCACGTTCAGCTTGATTAGGTTAGTAATGTAAATGCGTATCATCTCGCGTTCAAACTTGTGTGGTAAGTAGATTTTGATGTGTCACTATTTACATTAATTTTATGTAGAACGAGTTAGAGGAAACAAGTTAGAAAATGACACTAACACTATCAAAGCTTACACACAACTGTTTGGGTTTAAGGTAGCATCATTTTGGTATCCTAATTGTGATTTATATTGTTAAATGGATCCGTATTTGGCATCCTCATGCTGCACAGTGGTTTTTCTCTTGCAAAATTCTGATTTACATCCTTGAGCTTAGTAGTACGAGTATTTTCCGAGATTATAATGGAACTAAATTACTTGTTTAAAATTAGTATTGAGGAAAGGAACTATACAAAAATAGATCACACCATAAGAAAAGATTAACCAATCACTATGGTTGGTGATTAAACAAACCTGGTGTACCAGTCAAACTTGACACATGAGGAAAATTTTAAATAGGTTTTTAGTTTGACAATTGACAAAAGTTATTCACTTTGGCGTAATAAAAGCCACTTTCACACAAAGAAATCACATGAAAAACTCACCATTCTCCGTATCAAAAGCATAGCGGAATCCCTGCTCGTTGACCTCAGAATCGGACCTCAAGATAGCGGCGCTCCTGTCGAGTGCGGCCCTGGCTCTGGAGTCTTGATAGTTGTAGGGATAGCGGTACTGGGGGGCTACGAAGCCGCTGGGGGCTACGTAGCCGGGGAGGACGGCAGCGGTGCAGGCGCCGATGATGCAGGCAAGGATGATCTGGAGGTGGGAAATGGGGTTGAAGATGGTGCTAGTAAAGTTGAAGAGGATCTTAAACATAACATCGCGCCTAAACTCCCCGAAGGAATCAGAGATGTATGGAACACCTACTTTTCGTCATTATGTTTAAATCCTATGTCCCAGGGGGAGTGATACTATCGCCATAAAATGAGCAAAAATCCAGATTCAAGTTGCAGAAAAAATAAAAGATTGTTGTCTAAATTTAGAAAACATTAAAAGGTTCTGTGTTTATTGTAGCAAAACAGGAGTGTTTTTTTATGGTATTGGCTGTTTTGAGATTATTTCAATACACGACAGAATATGGTTTTATTGTGGAATTTAAAATTAAAGTAGATTTTTTTAAGAATTCTACTTCATGCCTTGAAATGGTTGAGCTTTTTACTACCGCGTTTTGCACTTCGCACAATATAAGTAGGTACCGTAATTGATTGATTTAATCTATGCGGGTATTTTTGTAAGCCTTCTTTTTATTGTTCTGTAATTACAACATACAAAATAATATTCCATCAAACACCATAACAAGAACACTTGCCAAACTATTACGGTAACCGTTACCGAAATGTTATAATAACCGAATAAACAACAACATTATTATCAAAGAAAACACAAAGGAAACCCCGTATTGAAACCGTTTCACAAATCACGAAAACTAAAACCAAACGTCACGATGAAAAAAACAACAATTGACACTACAAAGGAGTATTGAATTCGATAGCAAACTCTTTTGACACAAATTCTCGTGACTGTTTCGATTCGTCTAAAGCTTTTGATACACCTACCAACTTCATGATGTTATCTGGTCTGAGGTTGGCAGAAGAATGCTGGTATTGGTCCTCGTTCCACTATATATAGGTGTCGACCTGATATCCTGAGCCAAGGTCATGGTCAAGTAAAGTTGCATTAGAAGATCTGATTCACTATTATACGAGGATGGTGATTTTAATTAGGTCTCTTCGGAATTTGAAAGGGGAACTCATACGTGGGTTCGATTTTTGAATACTTTTGAACTGACACGTCTAATAAAGGTTACAAACCCAAAAAAATTAATGATGATTTAATTTATTGTATAGAAAAAACTGTTATGTATTTAAATTTTTAATTGATTCAGGCAATATGTACGATGGTTTGCCTGTCAAATAATTCATTTAAATCAATTATTGTTTAATTTTTAATATCCGTCTTTTGTGTGATGAGATTAGAATGTAATCAATGACCAATCTAAAATAATTCGAACCGTTTAATACTGTAAAAGCTTTCAGTTTCTGATAAAAAATCGCATGGCTATAATTAAACTAGCAATTGTAGTCATATTGTAATATAATTACGATGTATTTTTTTTTTTACCATATTTTGGTGAATTGCAGTCTTTTGTTTCTTTTAGAATCTGCTTGGTGATAGTGCTTACATAGGTACTTGACCAATAAAGAAGCATTTTATACCCCATATAATTCTCTTTCAGAAATAACTCACCGCGTATACCCAAAAGCCCAAATCTGTAGGTATCAAAGATATTATAAATTAAAAGAGCTTTTCCCATTGTTCTTTTAAATTGCGCTACGGATTTTGATGTGGTTTTCAACATCATTTAGAGAATTTATTCCACATTCAAATTCAAAAGTCATTTATTCAAATTAGGCTGAGAATCAGCCCTTTTCGAACGTCAAAATTACATAAGACAGTCCCCCAAAACGCCCACCCTTCACCGATAAATATGTAATACATTATTAAACTTACGTATAATAAAGAAATTTCGATGTTTTGTCACGTCGAAAGAACTGTGGCAACCGCACGGCGAGTCGCTAGTATTTACAAATAAATAAAATTTTAATGTCTGTTTTATTTAGTTAATGTATATAATATTATAATATAAATCGCTAATATTTAATGTATACAAACTCTTTATTTTTAACTTTTTCCTTTACATACTTGTACATAATATATATAGTAGTTAGTTGTAAATATGTTTGTGTATATTAAATATTAGCGATTTATATTATAATATTATATACATAAACTAAATAAATTAGAATAAAATAAAGTTGAAAAAAAAAAATGTATCTGTTTGTTTGTTCCGACTAATCTCTAAAACGGCTGGACCAATTTTGACGGAACTTTCACTGGTAGGTATAGCTAATATTATAAGGACTTACTTTTATTTTAGAAAAAGTATTAAAATCTACGCATGCAGCAGCTACTTGGAAATAAAGGATAAATAATTTACAAGTCAAAAATAAATCAGGTCTAAGATTACATTTAATCAAAGCAAGATTAATATCGCCATTATAGTGTTATGTGAGCCTAAAATATTCACCGTGTACAACGTAATAAAAACAATTTATTTCTGCGGCTGTCAACCGGTAGTCGTAAGGTATGACATCCTTGTACGTAATAGTATTTATAGTTCCAGTTGTCAAAATTATTTTTAATAGTTTTGTAGAGCACTTGTTTGATTAAAACGCGGTGTTTGGAGGCACCGCTCAGATACACCTTGTTGTTCCAATAATAAGTATTTTTTGGAACGAAATTCTTCAATGCGTCTTGCACTACGAGTAAACTGGTAGAAATCGTCACATAACAAAACCGGCCAAGTGCGTGTCGGACCACGCACAATGAACGGTTCCGTAGTTGGGATGAATTTAACCCTAAAACAAACTAAACTTTGTAGTTGAAAAAGATGTTCTCCCATACGGAATGTATGGGAAAACATGTTTTTGCAACTGCAAAGTTATGTTGGTCGATTAATACTCGTTAACTTGTAGAGCCTACTTAGCTGTGATAGTTTTCCTTTTAATTATTTTTATAAACTACTGCTGTGATTTTTCCACACATCCAAAATCAACCGTTTAGCTGGCAGGGGGGCACACTTGACTCTAACAAAAATTAGCACTTTAAAGCTTAATATTTCGCAAACGAATCCCTGAATCCAAAAATGGTTTCACATACTCATAATCTTTTTGAAGGACCTTTCCAATGATACCCCACACAAAGGGACAGAAAAAAAAACCCTTTAAGTGTAGGGGAGGTATCTTAAAAAAAAAATTTTTTCTTGATTTTATTTTACCACTTTGTAGGCGTTCCTTGTTTATTACGGAACCCTAAAAAAGCGTTATTCCTGAAAAAATCAAATTCAAGTATCGAAAGTTTTTGTTTTAACTTTAAATTATAACTCCAGCAATACGTAGTAGTACCTAAAGTACACTGGCGCACAGAAGAAACACGTAAATTAAAAAATACGGGAATTCAATGGGCATCCCCAACCGTTGCAGAAACGACCGGAGGGACGATGGTTTTTGCAACGGTTCACGCAATGTCCAGAAGCGGATGTCTTAAGAATGATGAATCTACATTATTGAATTACTTATTAAACCCATTCTGGCGTTTACCTACATAACTGGTGCCATTTTAAAACCATAACACTTTTCTCGTCCAATTAAACTTAGGAGATTTCGGTAGATTTCTTATTTGAAAAAGCTCCTGAATTCCTTTTGAGGCCACCCAAAAGTGCACTAGTGGCCTATATCCAGCAATGCTAAGCTATAGGCTGTTATTAACAATGATAATGTCTTGTACTAATAACCTATAGTAATTACAGGTTGTGGGTAAGATTGCATTTGGATTGACATTTCAGACCTGCAATGACCTGCATAGATTAGTTGCGCTTTTGAAGAGTGCACGATTCTTTGTGCAAAAACCAAATCTACATATCTAAACACATCTAGGGTCACCTTTTTCTTAAAACTAAATGTCAATGAATATCAGCTTTAAAACCATTGTCATTTAATCATTGTCTACCTCGTTAAAGAATATTTCGTTGTATAGAATAAATTTTAATAATTTTTCTAATTGAAAAGACAGCTGTGCTGCTGGGGAGTTTGTTGCGCCACTTCTTCCCAGCTAACGCACTAGGAAGTGGTGAAGGTTGAGGAACTGTCTTATGTAATTTTGACGTTCGAAAAGTGCTGATTCTCAGCCTAGTTTGAATAAATGACTTTTTATCACATCTATTTAAAAAGAGCTAGTTTATTCCTCGTAAACAGGGACTAAAATAGATTTTTAATCCCTAAGGATTAAAAGTGATTTCAATTTGGAATGTGGATATTGTTAGTAAAATTTTTCATGGTTTTTAAGGGTGCTAAAGCCGATGGTGAGGTCAAAATTAAAATCAAAGATGCGGGCTGCGAATTTTTTTTTTATCATGGTTGTCGTTTCATAGTTTTCGAGGGTGCTAGAGTCGATAGTGAGGTTAAAATGTAAATCCACGATGGCGGTGAAAATTTTATTCTTGTTCTAAACCATAAGTGAAAAGGAACTTCGTTCCTGACGGGGGTCGAACCGCACAGGTTTTTTTTTCTCATAGATGGTGATAAAAAGAAGAGTGTTCACCTCGGGAGCAACACTATTTTAAGCTCGAGTGACATACTTTGAATCCCTCGCTGCGCTCAGAATTCTACTTTAGAATCCTTCGCTCCGCTCTAGATTCAAAGAAACACTCTTGCCGTAAAAATAGTTGTTTGCTCCCTTGGTACACAATCCACTTCTTAAATTTGAATTTTATAACGAGGTTGCAACGGCGACCGTTAAACATGCAATCCTGTTCTGTATTTGATCTTCAGGTTGGACAGTATTTTGGGTTTACATATAGAATTTCGCAGTCAGTACTGAGAGCAGCCCGGAGTCAAGATTTGTGCCTGATAAGTCATGCTACCCTCTTTAGCCCCTTTACTTTCCCACATAGGATTATAACTAGCGAAATATGTTTGTACTGTACATTTCTACCAACCCTTTTGGAAAATACAAGCTTTGTTGTTGTAATGTCATCTGCATCTATTTCCTTTTCGAAAACGGCTCTAACAATTTCGATGAAAGTTGCAAGTCGCAAACGGGTTTACGAGGGCAAAAAATCGATCTAGCTAGGTATCATATCTGGGAAAATTCGTTTTCTCCGTATTTTCACCCGAGCAGAGCTCGGTCGCCCAAAATTTAGAACAAAATGGCTACCCTAGAATAATGACATGGCAGCATGGAATTAGTAAGTACCTACTATCATGGCAGCATGAAATTAGTAAGCAAGTACTATCCTATACTATTCAATGAGTATTCTCCGTTTTTACCAGAGCAGAGCTCGGTCGCTCTGTACTTGGCATGAAATGACATAAAATTATTGAGTGACTTTTTCGTTGGTGACAGTCCCATGGTTCACACAGGCGAGCGACTGGCGCTCCTGCTAGGTGGTCCTGCCTCCCACACACTTGTACGAAAAAGTCTGCCTATAATTTTATATCACTAATTTCGTAATGTTATTTTGACTTTAATGCAAGGGGGTCACCTTTACCTAAAATCCTAAATGTCAAAATACAAACCTTAAAATGAACATCAACTTTATAACCTTTGTCATCAAAATTAAGATCAATCAGATTATATCTCGTCACGGTTCCAACATCCTGGACCATTTGATTGATTGGCAGAGCCACATCCTACAAAATATCGTATAAAATTAAAACTGTAGGATTAATTTGTATTTCTATATAGTTTGGTATTATCTTTTTATGTACAAAAGACGTGTTTACGAGATTTTTATTGTCTTTAATTAGTTTTATTCATCATCCGAGCTTTGAACTAGTGTAATCTATCATTAATGATGTTTTATGGAGTTTAAACTAGTTTCATACTATGTCATATTACGGTGGGTTTGTTAGTTTGTATGTGGTCTAGCGTTTTTTGTCTGGGATGGCTTGCATTTAGGCTTGTCTAGGAAAAAGTATTGCCCCGTTGTTTTTTTAGGTTTTCGTACCCAACGGGTGCTAAACGGAACCCTATAAGTAATACTCCGCTGTCCGTCCGTTCTTCCGTCTGTTAGCAGGCTGTATCTCATGAACCGTAATAAGTTGACAGTTGAAATGTTCAGAGATTGTGTATTTATATTGCCGCTATAATAAAAAATTTATAAAGTTAATAATTAAAGGGGGGTCCCAATACAAGAAACGTGGTTTATTTCGGCGTTTTTTGCTCGATTTTAATACGGTACGGAAACTTTCGTGTGTGAGTCCAACTCGCATTTGGCCGGTGTTTTGTGGAACTGCTATTTTTATGTGTTCTGCTTTGAAAAAGTCAACTGATAAAGATATCTGGAAGCTAGCTACTAGTTAAAACATTATATACCCAGTTGGTACGAGTATATCTTAAGGAAGAAATGTTGAAACTGCATCATTTTTGATTTACACGATTGAAGTGCGGAAGATAGACCCGATTCAAAAAACTCAAGCCTTTTTCTAGAAATAACTACTATATTAAGTAGTATACTATTGTTAGGTTTCAATTTATTAATACGTAATTGTTGGATATAGTACTGGCAACACCCAAAGATTCGATATGTCAAAAGTAGCGCGGGAACGTCCTTCTGGGTTGGGCGCTCGTGACGATAAGACGTGCTTATTGGCTGTGTCGGTAAAAAGATAGATTGGCATAGTATTGGTTGGAGATCTACTGTAAATTAAGGCAACTTATTAGTTTCATGGTTAATATTAGAATACTGATTGAATTGTGATATTATATGGGGAATAGGAGATATGATGGTATGGTGTAGAATATTGAATTTGATGTTGGCAAAGAAATATAAATGACTGACAAAATATCTTGGTGTTTCGTATTATATTCCTTATCCCTGAAATATTGTAAATATGTAGTTTCATTCAACAGTTTTAGATTATGATATTGGGGTAACGACTTTAAGATTCATTTGGGGATTAGTATCTATTTTGAGGTTAAATAATTATATACGCAATTAAATTAGTTATTTTAGAATCAGGATGGTTCTTATTACACTATAGTGTCAGAACCGAGAGTTTATCAAAAAAATTACAAACTAATCTAGGTTACGTCAAAGTTTTCATGATAAAAACAACTGTAGACATAGTCATGTTAAAAACATTGTGGTATCTAACTATAAACTTTTCGTAAGCTTTTCCTTGAAAAGACCATAACTTCTTATTGTAAAACATTCGAAATTATTATAACAATGATCAGTGTCGATAATTTTAGTCATAATGCCTTAAAGACTCCTATTATTGCACCTGAGTTTTATTAATATTTTATTTAATTTTGCGTGGTACTTCCTGGCCGCGCCACAGTCGAATTTTGAATCGAGTTTAAAAAGAATAAATGTACATAATATGTTCATTATTGTACATAATAATAAAAAAATTGTGCTATCAAGATTCGCGAGAAATTTAATAAAATAGGTGGCGCGGCTAGGAACCATACTTTCTGGCCGCGCCACCGCGTACACCGAAATAAATAGTCTAATAATGTACCAACTCATTGGTAAACAATTATACGTTTATTGTTCGTTCTATTGGTGATGAGAAATACTGCAAAAAGTCAATAACTATGATAAATATCGAAACATCTAAATCGGTTATGCCAAAACGTCTGCATTGTAGGTACCTACCGATATACCGGTATGTGCAAAAAAGAAACTACAAGGCTTTTGTAGGTACGTTAATATCAGTATTGAGTATTTTTTGCAACTGCCTACAAAAGCAGAATGTTTCGATATTTATCATAGTTATTGACTTTTTGCAGTTTTTCTCATCACCAATAGAATGAACAATAGACATATAATTGTTTACCAATGAGTTTATACATTATTAGACTATTTATTGCAGTTTACGCGGTGGCGCGGCCAGAAAGTATGGTTCCTAGCCGCGCCACCTATTTCGTTAAATTTCTCGCGAATCTTGATAGTACATTTTTTTTATTATTTTGTACAATAATTAACATATAATGTACATTTATTCTTATTAACCCCGATTGTAAATTCGATTGTGGCGCGGCCAGGAAGTACCACGCTTAATTTTCACACCACCTGCTCGATACTTTCAAATTACATGTCATGCAAATCTAACCTAAAGTAAGTCATTATAGCCCTAGGGTCTAGCCGAGAAATAATACCTACTAACATTATAACCAGTGGGTTATAATATTGGTAGATATTATACGAACTTTTTGCTGTGGAATAAAAAACACGTTATTGAGCAGTGGCTCAATTATGAGATTTTTATTTATTCCACAACAAAAAATTCGTATGAAAAGTTAAAAAAAGTCGACTATCGAATTACTTTTTTACTATCTCGCAGAAGATGTGAAAAGTATTCTCCTCGGGAATAAAGGTGTCTTCGTCTTGGGCGAGCTTGAATCGAGCGCTATATTGAAAAAAAAACAACAAAGCTCCCGTAACGCAAGACACTCCTTTATCTCCTTGGTGAATAATCTACTTTTATAGTTTCCTAGCTAGCTTTTGAGTAGTTGTTTTTTAAAGGTAGTACCTAGATATTTTTTAGCATTACACTCATAGTTTAAAATCCTTATGATGATCCTCTGCAATCTATACATATAATAAAATCGTAGCAAAGTCAAAACTGTACATTAAATATTTTTGAAAAAAAGTAATTGCCACGAGGTCTAGGATCGATTCTAATGCCGAAAATATATTTTTTAGAATTTTTGTCTGTTTGTCTGTATCTATGTTCCAGCATGGCGCAAATTCTACCGGACAGATTCTGTTAAAATTTTGCATAGATATTCCCTGTGTGTCTGGTCAAGTTATAAGGTATAAATTATCACGCTATTTGTATGAGCAATATTACATTAAGTCGTATTTGTATGTTCTAGCATGACGCAAATAGGCCTGTGTCCAAAAAAAATATTTTTTGTCCGTCTTGTAGAATTAAAAAAAAAAATTGAACACGTATTTTTTCTTTTTTGACGTAATCAAAAGATAACGGCGATACATTAAGTTAAAATGTGGCATGACGTCACGCCTTGCTAGATTTTATACGACGTTGTGACGTAACGAGCCCCCACTCCCCAACTTTAATGCGTGTTTTCTGAGTTATTTTTTATTAATATGATAAAGCAAAAAATACGTGTCTAGTATTTTTTTATTATCTGAAAGACGGACTAAATAGAATTTCTTTTTTTTTACCTAGGCAACTACCCAATTCTACCGGATAGCTTCAACAGTCAAGCTAAATCGTATGAATATTTCAAAAATATATATTATCAAAGAAACATTCGTTGTTACTGCTAAGTGGGAGGTCTACATAAGTCAGCACTGGGTTTTAATGGACTGTTGACAATATTATGAGCATTTGTCTTGCCCCACATGTTGCCAAGATCTACATAAAACTCTAAAATCAGATACCAAAACTAAAATAACAAAAAAAAATTATCATACAAATGTGCTTAAACGTATTAAAAATACAACTTCTAGTTCAAGTATTACGTAATAGTCGATAAACGTATCGATATAAATCATTGAGATACGTCTCCAGTTTCGATCTACTCCGAATATGTCAAACTGAATCGATAGCTATAATAAATGGGGCCAAGTTCTTCTTTACTACGTTTTACACAATACGACGTTGAAATACCGTAGTATAGTAATAAGCTTTTATAGTAATGTTTCGACGTTAGTATTGAAATGTGAAACTAAAACATTGATTACTGTGATGAACTTGGCATGCTTTATTTTATTGTTGTAGCTTATTTAATGCAACATATATACCAGGAGGGGCTAGTGGCTACGAAGTAAGCAACGCTTGCCGCGGTCTGTTCATGGATGGGCGACCATCATATCGGGACCCCCCCGTGCCTCGGAAAGCACGTTAAGCAGTCAGTCCCGGCTGTCATTTGACAGTCTTTACGGGTACTAAGAAGCCTAAAAAGTCTGACAACCAGTCTTACCAAGGGATATCGTGTTGCCTAGTAACTGCATTGTCGAGGTCAGATAGGCAGTCACTCCATGTAAAATACTGGTATTCAGCTGTATCCAGTTAGACTGGGACCGATGGACTGGAGATTCGATTCGATCCTAGGGTTTATTCCGTTTATCCACCCCAAAAAATCCACCCTACGGTGGAGACTCGGAAACTTATGTCCGAGAATCTACCCTAAGCCTTTATTTATCGTATATCCAACTAGGGCTAGGGCGAATTCTTGGACAGGACAATATATTTCCGATTTTTTAATTTTTTGGGGTGGATAAACGGAACTACGCGATCCCAGTCTACTGCTGGACCTAGGCCTCTCCCACCACAACACCAGGTTCTTCACCTTCCGCATTCAGTCTCTTTCAACCGCCATTTTGTCGTCGGTCCATTAAAGTACTGATACCGGATGTTTAACATCGTGAGGAAAGCGACATACCTGAGAGATATTTTTCGAGCTGTAAAGCCATGTCAGAGGCCCATTGTCGGCATAAAACTCTGACACCAGGTTAGTCACAAACCACACGAAAAAGAAAGATTAAGTGGTTACACAGTAAGTCAAGACATTCTTACCCTAATCTAATAAAAGGTCCCCTTCCTTCAGTAAAACTTAAGGAACCTTACAGTATTATGCCTTATGGCAAAATCCGTCTAGAACCATTTTTGTAACGTTTATGGTTATCGCCTTGCCAATGATAAGTTAAAATCCCATCATAATATAATAGAAAACAAATTTTTCGTATTTCTAATGAGATTATTACTTTATATGACATATATAATCACATCAACGGTATTTGTAAAGGCAATTATTAAAGACCCATATGGTACTATCGGCAAAAGGAGACATATTTTCGCAGATTCATTGACAATTACAATGGCTATGAGAAAATGCATCATTATCAGTAGGACCAATTATTAACTCGTAAAGTTCACTGCTCAAATAGATTCCCAATTAAAGTCAATTAAAGGTTGACATTTCAGTAACGGTTATGGCTTAAGTAAGAGCCATATTTAAGGGATTTTGTAAGAGCCTCCGCCTTTAGATTATGGCTCATTACACGAGGAGAGTTTCTCGTTTTGACTAAGAATCCAGAAAATAATAATAATCAGCCCGTATTGTCCCACTGCAGGGCAAAGGCCTCCTTTTCCTTTTTCCACCCAACCTGATCCTGAGCCAATATGGACCAATCCCTCCTGTAAGCGTCAAGTTTGTCCCGCCATCTTCGCCTGGGTCTTCCACAATGCCGCTGGACGTTTTCAGAAACCCATGTTGGAGTGGTCTTAGCCCACAATGCATCCGACATGCAGCAAACGTATCCGGCCCAGTCCCACTTGAGCTTGGCTGCTTTTTGGGTGACGTCAGTGATTTGTGTCTTAGAGCGCAGTATCGTGTTCAGTATCCGGTCGGTAAGTCGAACTCCAAGGACACGGCACTCCATCGCTTGCTGGCAAACCTCGAGCCCGGTCCTCTGTTGAACTGTCAAAGACCAGGTTTCAGCGCCGTATATAAGGATAGGGAGAATGCATGTACTGTAAATCGTATGTATATCTGACGCATGTGTGCAAACGAGAATCTCCTTGCCTATCTACATAGGGTGTATTACTGCATGGAAGCGTCCGTTTAATTAAAAAGTCTCAGTATATAAAGTATTCTTATCAAGTTAGAGAAAATCGTCTGACGAGTATCGTAGGTATACGAGAAAATTGGATATTTATTATGTGTAATATCAAGTGCTTTTTCATGCTTGAGTGTAGACACCATGAGTGCTAAAATCGCCTGACGACTCTCGTCATATGAAGCTTGCATCCACATTCGCTTGTCGAAGGCACGAATCTCTAGAAGTACTCGGCCATGGTACGGAGCGAGAGGGCACGGGAGGCCGTCACCTCTTTCTGCGAAGCAGTAATGCTCGCAAAGGAGGACGCAGAATGTGTGAGGGAGAGGCAAATTTCGCGCCCTCACGCCCAACCTAACCTAACCGCCGCAGGAGACGTCTGGGCGTCGGGAATCGCAGGCCGATTTCCGGCCACCGCAGGCGCGGGCTTGCGGACGGTGAGCAATGGGTAGCTCGTCGTCTGATAAGGACCAGGCCCGGGTCGACGGCGCGTTGTGTTCCACGTACGCCTCAAAGAGATGTCAGCAGAACTGACGGGGTCCGCTAGGGCCTATGCCTGCCGGGGTTGCGAATAAGTCCGAAAGGGATATCGTAGCCCCCGACGACATGGCAACTGAAGGAACATGGGTGGGTTTTAGTCAGTAAAAGTCCGACACGCCTTCCCGCTCCACCCAGAGCGGGAGAAGTTATTTGATAACTTCTCAGACAAAAAAAAAAGGCCACTGGGACCGTCGTCATAGTTCAAGCTACTGGGACCACTGGCTATTACACGTTGTTTTGTTTAATGACATGTAAAAGATCCGTTACTTGTAAAAGGTAATAATAGCTTTTCTACCATAGAAAGGTGGTAAACTCCTATTTCCAATGTTTACCTCAACATGCAGATTTTTTTAATTGTATCGTTAATTAGGTATTTGTATGTAAGAACGAAGTTAATTGTTATTTATTGAAGGGAAACGGATACTACTCGATACGTGAGGTCACTAGAAGTTGACTACTTTGAAATACTTTCATTGTACGAGTACAATTAAATACATTTTACAGCTAAATATGCATGGAAAATGAATCATTTCAAACGATGTGCAAAGACATAAATGTTTAAATGAATTTGATTTAAAAAAGATGCATTTGAGTGATGTTTAAACTTAAATCATCTGATACTGTAAACCGTACTTTAAAAATTACAAGTTATTAACATTACCTTGTCTGTACATATTAGAAGTAGCTGTGTTTGTAAAGACAAATCCGAGTCGTTTTAGACGTCTATCGAATTTAGTACCCCGCAATAGACGCTATAATAGTGTGTTATATCTGGAGTCAGCCAAGACAGCACTTTAAGTGCAAAAGTGTCTACTGCATGGCTCCAGTTATTTATAACAAATTGCCAAAGACATGGAAAGAACTTCCGCTTTCATTATTTAAAAAGAAACTCCGAAGCTTTTTAGTGGCGAAAGCATATTATAATATTAAGGAGTTCCTAACTGAGAAATAATTTTTAAGCTAGTGTATATATTGTACTTAGTTCATTGTGTAATTTTAAAATTGTATTTAATTATTTAGTTATAAGTTGAATGTTTTAAATATTTTGCATGCCTACGTGATAAAATATGGCTGAACTCTTATATTTTTTGTCATCATTTGCTGTTACCCATATTTGCAAAGTAAAATTATCTTTATCTTTATCATAATTTAAATTTGTCAGTAGCAAATCCAAACACCGGGCGGTGTTTGGATTTGTGCCCGGTTGATGCCAATAGGCTCGCCCTCTATTACATGGGAGGTGAGTATACATATTTATGTGTGTACCTACATGTATGTGTATGTGTGTGTTGTGTGAGTGGGTATAATGTTATATTATGTATACTCATTCTATTGTGTCTCATTCAGTGTCCTTCAACCGATTATGACCTCTGAAAACAACCAATTCAAAGATTAACATTATACCAACATAATCCTTTATGTCTGTTTTTGTAATTCAATCAAAGCAACGTGACTCAAAAATTACTGATTTCAAATTAATAGTAATTACCGTTTTATGATGAGCAGCAATTGTTTGATAATTATAGCTCCCAACTGGCTTTGTGATAATTATTGAAATATTGAGGAAGAATTGAAGTTTAGATCCAAATTGTAGGTAATTTTGTAACCTTAGTAGGTTTAACAGAAAAAAGAACTTGGTTAAGATAATTAATAATAATCAGAGTCTTAATATTATTTTACCTAATTAACTGCATCGTGAGAACGAATGAAGCAATTTTGATAATTATCTATTTCGTACAAAACAAAATCCAGATTAACATCAGATGATTTCTCAAATATTGGTGCAATTAAAGTAAATATATGAATTTGTAGATATTTAAATGTTAATTACCTAAACATTAAACATTTTATTGATTTATTGATTGCATTCAATTGATTTCTTTAACTTTGTTCCCGGAAGCTTTTAACTCAAAATCATAATGTTAATCATCAGTAATTAATAAATCTTTATTTATACATTTAAAAAAATGCAGCCAGGCAGAAACTGTAAATCTGAAACTGTGAAACTATTTTTATTGACTTCAGTGCCCGCAGATTTTGTGGTGAATTTTGAGTAAGATTTGTGATTAAACCCACTGAGTTATCTACGCGATACTAATCATGATAAAAGGCCATTTTTTTAATACGTCAGCTAAACTTAGACTTCATCATCAGCCTATAAATGTTCCCACTGCTGGGACACAGGCCTCCTCTTTGTGAGAGGGAGTGGGCCGCAATCCACCACGCGGGCCCAGTGCGGGTTGGTAGATGTCACATGTCTTCGAATTTTCGGTTCGAAGACATGCCGGTTTCCTCAAGATGTTTTCCTTCACCGTTTTTGAGAGCAGTGGGGATTAAATAATTTACACAAAGTAAAGCGCCTGTCTGGGTTCGAACCTACGACCTACAACTCGTAAGTCGCGGCCGTTACCACTGGACTACCACTGCTCTTAGATCTATCTGTATATAATCTCGGAAGAGCTCGTAGCTAAGTACTAACAGCCGCACGGGTCGATCCATCAGGTTAAGCTACGCTTGCCGGGGTTGCTCCGTGGATGGGTGACCATTTTTACATACCGAGACTGCGCCATGCCTCGAAAAGCACGTTAAGCCGTTGGTCTCGGCTGTCATTCGTATCTTTGACACTCAGAATCCGAAAGTCTGACAACCAGTCTTATCAAGGGGTATCATATTACTTAGTTACTGGGTTATGGAAGTCAGATAGGCAGTCGCTCCATGTAAAATATTGGTATTCAGCTGCATCCGGTTAGACTGGAAGCCTACCCCAATATAGTTGGGAAAAGGCTAGGCTGATATTTAAACTTCTACTATTGTGTCTTGGTAGTTGGGAAAAATTAAAACCAATCCGCCTAAGATTGATTTTAATCTCAGATCTATCTTGTATACTAATAATAAAGCTAAAGAGTTTTTTTTTTTGTTTGTTTGAACGTCTCTGGAACTACCAGTCAGATTTGACAAAATATTTGCAGCTGCCATCTTGGATTTACATTTTGACCTCACTATCGGCTTTAGCACCCTCGAAAACTATGAAAACGATACCCGTGATAAAAAATATATATTTTCAGAGCCGTCATCTTAGATTTTCGTTCCCACTATCGGCTTTAACACACTCAAAAACCATGAAAACGAAAGCCATGATGAAAAATTTTAAAATTTTCGGAGCTGCCATCTCTCTCTCTCTCTCTCTGCAATGTACTCAGGCAATGTGTACAATTTTATCCCACGACACTGTAATCACTTTACTCTTTTATTTTGTTTTTTTTTTGTGCAGGCTTCTCTCTCTCTCTCTCTTTCTTTCTCTTTGAATTAGAAGCAGACAGTCGTAAGTATTTACATATTTTAGCGTGACGATTTCTGAAAGTTTACGAGCCGCGTTAAAAACTTCGTTCCAATTATTTTTGAAATAAACATTCCCTTTATTAAAAATATCAGAAATCGATTCAGTAAACGATTCTCAACATATACTTTCATAATGTGCATTAATTCAGTTGTATAATTAATTATTATTATATCTTATCCTATTCTAGTAAAAACAAAAGAACAAAAGGATTCTTCACTTGAATCTTATATTGACTGACAGGCACTTTGAATAGGTATGTCAGTCAAAGCTAGCATCATATTACAAAGCTATAGCATTGCGTATGCTCTAGCGCATAGAAGGACTAAAATAAGATGTAGGTATTAAAGTCAAGGGCAGGAGGCTTGATTGAATGTCTAATCTCAAATTATTTAAAGCGAGTCTCATGTGAGTTTAAGAACAAAAGGTCATTCCCTCCTTCAAGTAATACAAAAAAAATAAAAAAATGCAGTTATGGGGACCGCCACCAGAAGCACAGATCCAGAACTGAAAACTTCAAACTTTGGAATAACGGTGTTTTTTTTTTAATTTATAAATTAATTATAGTTTGAATAATTAAAAATTTAATTAATTTGTAAATTGATATTATTAACATTAGTTTGGTTTTCACATCTATTGGCAATCCGAGCAATAATTATAAATATTTTAATATCGTTTATTAACTAATCAAAACATGATGGACTGTGTACAATGAATATTTATCCACTTGCTGTCCATTACTCACAAAAACACTTCTTCACTTCACTTCATCACTAAAGCCGCAATACGTGGGGTCGTAACTTCGATCCCGGATATGCACCAATATGTTACTGCAAACAAACTTGTTGATATGCACATATTTAAACTTTTGAATTTTCTTGCCTAAACTATCTTAACCATCTGGGGTAAGTCTATTCGATTATTTTTTACTTTTTTTTGCTACCTGAGTCAGCCTACAGCTGTATTTCATTATCATTTATTGGGTTTCTTTAAATTAAAAGGAGATCTTCATTGTTGGTAAAATTCCAAACACCAGCATCTATTAATTGCCTTCACTATTTTATTCCCTTGGTTTGGACACCGTTAACAAAGATAAAATTAAAATACAGTTAAAAATAATAGCACGAAGGTGCCTGAAAAAGCTGTCAAATCATGTTTTTGTTTCACTTAAAACTGTTACTTATTCAACATTTTTCATCATCAGCTTATCAGCAGTCCACTACTGGACATAGGCCTCTTCAATTGCACGCCATTCAGCTCGATTCTCGGTAACTCTCATTCAACTGCTACCATCCACCCTGCGAAGATCGTCGCTCCACCTAGCCTGAGGGTCCTACCTTACGTTTGCCGATTCGCGGTCTCCACTCAAGAACACGTCTACCCCAACGGTCATCGGTTCTACGCTAATATGGCCGGTACATTGCCACTTCAGCTTGCTTATTCTGTGAGCTATGTCGACAACATTGGTTCTCTGCCAACTTCAAGAGCCCGACCTTGAATTTATGGACCAGCCACATTTCGGCTCCGTAAGTCATAACAGGTAAGATATACTGATTTTACTCTACCATAATTAAACCGGAAGCTACTTCCCAAAACCTCGACATTATCATCATTAATTAGCCTACTTAAACTACAACCTACCCACGAAATTTAAAAATCCTTCTCCCAGGCTTCGATTTGCGCGTTCCACCCATTGTGACTCCCACGCACGTGTCAAGGTGCCATGATTCACTGGTGAACAATCAGACACGTGTATTAGTATGTAAATAGCTTTATTTAACGAATGTTTCGATGTAATTATGTATCGCTGTTTTGGTAGAACATTTTATTGTTTCCTCGTTTTGATAGAAGTGTGGGAAATGGCTGCGGATTGTTTGGAAGGGCGTAGCTTTGTGTTTAGTGACTATTTTGATAGTAATTTTTAGTTTTCTAGTTTAATATTGAGCATTTACTGTTAATGTGTTGAGCATTTAATTGTATAGAATATTTTTTTCTAACTTGAACAGACAGCTGTGCTGCTGGGGAGTTTGTGCTTCTTCTCGTCCAAAGGCACTAGGAAGTGGTGAAGGGTGGGCGTTTTGGGGGACTGTCTTATGTAATTTTGACGTACGAAAAGTGCTGATTCTCAGCCTAGTTTGAATAAATGACTTTTGATTTTTTTTTAATGAGTTTTAACATCATAACATAACGATTTGTGGAGAACAAGGCGACGGGTTGGGTAGCGGTGTACCTATAGCATACCCATATTTCGCCAATTAGAGCGATAACACACTGGGATGCCATGGTGACGTCACCGGCTACATATCCAAACAATGCGTATTGAAATGTATGACAGTTAACTTACTTAACTACGGTCTGGTGACGTCGCCAATTTGGAAGCGTAGCCACGACCGACCGGCCCCTACGTGGAGACTGGATACCCTACTGGTAACTTACTTGTATACAAAATACTGGCGTTTTGGCTACGTGTCGCCAAGTCGCCAGTATTTTAAATACAAGTAAGTCTCACTCAGTGGCCAACTGATCACCAGGACGGACGCCCGCGTGTTACTGGCTACTAATTTGGCAACCTCATTTGGCTACGGTAGATAGCCAGAGGTAGCCATGGTTACGTAGCCAGCGACGTTGCCATAGCGTTCCAGTGTGTTAGCGCTCTTATGTTTAAGTCTCATGTAATAGGGGGCGAGCCTATTGCCATCAACCGGGCACAATTCCAGACTCCGGGCTGCTACTGAGAAATTCCAGATAGAACTTTGACCGACTCGGGAATCGAACCCAGGACCTCATGCTCACCAGTAGTGCTTGCGACCACTAGACCAACGAGGCACTCAATGTTGACTTTTGTCATTGATAAAACTTCTTGGATCTATTTAGGTAGGTACTTTAAATCACACAAGATCAATGTTAAACAGAACAAGAGGTGCGCATTTTGTACTTGGGTGAAATTATAACAACAGAACAGAAAAAAACCCATAAGTAGCAGGAGACACCTTTTTCATAGTTTTAGATAATTACTATCATTTTGTGTAATTTATTTTCATAAATGCCGTACGAACTTGCTCGCCCAAAACGGACGAATCGTCACACACAGTTAAGAAAAAAGTGCACTAGGAACTAGAGTTGCCAATATTTTTTTCTTAATTTTATTGCATAAAATTCAAAATTTATCAATAGCCTAATATGTATTACTGGAGTTGCCGATTCGCCCAAAAAATAAAACAACATCATTTTAAAGTGACGATTCTTCCGTTTTGAGCGAATAATTCATGCGAATCGACAAATAAGCCTCTCATCTCTCACCCAGAGACTATAGTTAGGAAAAAAGCAGTGATATCAAACTCATTTAACTTAAGTATATTTTTTGACACGTAATACAAAGGTATATAAACAAATTTTTTACCATAATATCATATCATTACATCAATTTAACCTGCAATTAACTCACTAACAAGCTACCCACCGTAACGACTTTCCAAAATGTTCACTTTCATCCTCATAATACTTTGATTAATGTAATTAATGCAACTCTATGTAAATACGGTGTGCGTGGGCGCAACAACTTGTAACTACACCTTCTTGTCTTGATGTTGTTAAGATCACCAGGTCTGTGGAACAATGGAGGACGACTTTTGAAGGATGTTATTTTCTGAAATCTAAAGTCATTATTTATTTATTTTATAAATTACATGTTCCTTAAACTTAAAAAAGCACTCAATTAGACCTCTGGGGTCTATCCTAGCATGCCATGGCCTTTTTTTTTTTTTTTTTTTTTGGGTGGGAAATTATCAAATAACTTCTCCCGCTCTGGGTGGAGCGGGAGGGCGTGTCAGACTCTTACTGACTAAAACCCACCCGTGTTCCTTCCTATGCCGTGTTGCCGGGGGCCACGATGTCCCTATCGGTTTTCTTCGAACCCCCGGCAGGCATTGGCCCTAGCGGACCCCGTCAATTCTGCTGACATCTCTTTGAGGCGCGCGTGGAACACAACGCGCCGTCGACCCGGGCTTGGTCCTTATCGGACGGCGAGCTACCCATTGCTCACCGTCCGCAAGCCCGCGCCTACGGTGGCCGGAAATCTTCCTGCGATTCCCGACGCCCAGGGCGTCTCCTGCTGCGGCGGTTAGGGGCGCGAGGGCGCGAAATTTGCCTCTCCCTCACGCGCTCCGTCTCCTCCTTCGCGAGCATTACTGCTTCGCAGAAAGAGGTGACGGCCTCCCATTTCCTCTCGCTCCGTAGCATGGCCCGAACCAGGGCCGGACGCGAGAGATCACCGCCGCCGATCGCATCCACGAGGACACGGCGATGCCCTGCCCAAGCCGGGCAGACCTCCACCGTATGCTCCACCGTGTCCTCCGGGCGATCCACACAGTGACGACACCCGGGCGTTTCCTCCCGCTTTATCCTGAACAGGTACCTCCCGAAACAGCCGTGTCCGGTGAGTACCTGCGTCAGGCGGAAGGTGAGGACGCCGTGGCGCCTCTCTAGCCACTCCTCAAAGAGGGGTCTTATCGCCGCAGCATGCCATGGCCTGAGATTTGATCAACGCGCTTTTAATAGTTAATCATAATCGAGTTGATGTAATGTTCCTTCAACTTAAGCTTTATGTTTTTACTATTCATTGAGTCTCTGATGTCTACAGGTATTAAAATTGGTACAACATTTCATAGAACTGCAAATGTTGTCGCACTGTTTTCATGGTGAAAAATAAGACGTATTGGAGCTATGCGTGTGAGTATTTTTTTTCAATGTCACGTATGTTAATAGTAATCATGACATTCTTCTTTTTCTTCTTATCTGCTGTCCGTCCGTCATGTCCATGAACCGTAATAAGTAGACAGCAAAAAATTCTCAGATTGTTTATCTCTATTGCCGCTGTAATAACAAATAATACAAATTAAATAAAGTTATTTAATTTCCATAAAAGAAACGTGTTCTTTTCAGAGTTTTTACGGTACGAAAACCTTCTGCTAGTCCGACTCGTCATTGGCCGGTTTTGTGTGTGTTCTATTCTGCCATTGTCACTGTCAGCCGTCACTTTACCATTTGCTCCTTTTTATTTCATATCATTCCTCATCCCCATACAATCCATCCGCATTTTCTTTGGTCTTCCTCTCCCTCTTCATCCATCAACATTTAAATCCAATTCTCTTTTAATTACGTGCATTACATTCCTCCTCTAGACAATCGATTCCTTTGAAACTTTTCTATAACTAGTGCCACTTTCAAACTTCGTTTACATTGCTCTAACTAATATCTTACTATATCCACTCTTCACACTCCATAGATCCATCTCCACATTTTCATCTCCACTACAGCAATAATTTCTCATCAGTCTTTTAAACACGTCCACTGCTGGACTTAGGCCTCTCCCAAGCATCACTTTGACGACCGGTTTTGTGCTTTTCTCATCCAGTGGATTCCAGCAACCTAAATATTTTTGAGGATCAGAATATCGTCGTACGGTCGACGATATTCTGATCCTCAAAAATATTTTTTTAGTTAAGCTTATTATTAGGTTGCGGTTACGGTTACGGATTAGGTACTCAGTAAAGTATATCTTCTATAAAAGCAACAGCTTTTATAGAAGATATAAGACAAGACAACAGTCTAACTAAATTAAGAATAATATCGTCGACCGTAGATTCAATTGAGGTAAGGGACAAAAATACCCAAAATGAGTTGAGTATTTATATTATTATTGTTCAGAATTTTTCGCTCTATCGAATGGTGAATATGAAAAAAAAAAACTTATTTTGTCCCTTACCTCAATTGAACCTACGGTCGACGATATTATTCTTAATTTAGTTAGACTGTTGTCTTGTCTTATATCTTCTATAAAAGCTGTTGCTTTTATAGAAGATATACTTTACTGAGTACCTAATCCGTAACCGTACGTATATATTTCACTACCTATAGTAAATTATCCTATAATTATCGCAAAAGTTCAAACCAGAAGTCCTCGGACACTCAGGCCAACCAGATTACAAATTGCAGAAAATCCTCTAAAGCATTAACTCTTGGTCACAACTCCCATAATGTACAAAGCAGGCAGACAGACAAATCGCATCTGTATCTCATTGTGATTGATACTGTGATTAAACTGTCTTATCTTGCAATATAAACGATAATTAATTCAATATTGTACGCATTTTCTATGTTGCTATGATTCTATGGTGGCTGACGTCATTGTTTTGCAATACATTCTTCGTGGATGCGCTTGCGTTGGTGGAAACTGCAATGAACAGTCATGAAACAGGTATTGCCCCAATTTCTGTAATTGGTTTTGGATTTTGTATATCAGTAGCAATAGTTTTGTTGACCTAGTCCTTTATGTTATCCTCTAAACTAATGGAGGGATGTAGAATCTATGGTCTTTTCCCAGTCCTCCAATTTCTTTTGTTGTTAAATTCGATGCGAATTCTTAGACAGAAGAATTACCTGTTTGGCTGGAACACGTCGAGCTACATTTTCTCTGCACTTTTCTGGTGGGACGCCACTGCTGAGTCTGGCTGGAAAAGGTGCAAAAGTTGGGAATTGAGCGATTTGGTATCGCTTTCTGGAAGATATTATATCGTGTTTATAAAATATCCGAAGAAATTGAAGAGAAGGATATCATATCCTTTGTCAGATATCACAACTCCAAAGTTATGATGGTTCAAGAGAGCTGGCTGAGTTTTTACATAAGCTCGAAAGTGACTTATATGCTTCTGCATGAACTTGTGTAAGTTCAGTGCATCCTGTCTAAGTATAGTTCAGCTAATGTTATAATTGTTTTGTAGGTAATTACGAGCATAACTACTATACATAGCGTTTATTAAAAGATACTTAGTAATGGGTAATAAATACCATACCAATGCCACCTGATTATCATGTGAAAGACATAAAAATATATTATGTGATTCCATAAATTCTACAACGTGATTGCTATGTAAATACATAAACGGACATTATATCCCGGATCTACTCGTGAGTACTGTTCTGCAATTCCCATGATCCAACTTCAAGCACAATCCCAACTTTTTCAAGCTACCAAGCCTTTTCCCAACTATGTGGGGATAAATATAAGTAATGAAGTGAACGAATGCGCTTTGTTCCAGATGGTGAATAGAAAGATTTTTATTTAAGGGGGGTGAGCTAAGGTAACCTGCGAAATTCAAATTTTCTTTCGTTGCATTTTGCAGGTCAGTGTCAGGTATTACGTTGATTAAAATATCATTTGCAGCCGTAACAAATATGGCTTTACAATCATTACAATCAGCAAATGTCATGATTTTATGAAATCATGACATTTGACACCTTTGCTAACTTATGGAGTTGTATTGCTGATTGTAATGATTATAATTGAGTAAAACCATATTTGTTACGGCCACGAATCATATTTAGATTAATATACAACATGATACTGACCTGCAAATTGCAAAAAACGTAAGAAAACTGCCTAGCCTTTTCCCAACTATGTTGGGGTCAGCTTCCATTCTAATTGGATGCAGCTCAATACCAGTATTTTACATGGACGGATTACCTATCTGACCTCCACAACCCAATTACTGTATAATACGATACCCCTTGGCAAGACTGGTTGTCAGACTTTCGAGATTCAGACTACCCGTAACAACTGTCAAAATTCAACGAATGACAGCCAGGACCAACTGCTTGGCGTGCATTCTGAGGCATGGAGGTTTAGGGGTATGAGGAACAGGGTGTAAAGTTCACTCATCCATCATAGAAAAGGGAGGATCCTCCGACCAGACGGGTGTTGTGTCTGGCGGGCAACTGCCCATCGGTTTGAAGTTGAAATCTTGTATGTATGTCGATCGCTCGGTAAACTTTAACTGCGCGATGCAGGATTTGTGTGACGTCATGTCTATGATGCGTAGTTCGTATGTGGTGGTGTAACCGCTACAGAGGGATCTCGGTAGTATGTAATATGGTCACCCAACTACGGGCCGACCTCGGCAAGTGATACTTAACCTAGAAGAAGACCCGTGCCGCTGTTATTATTTAACCTCGAGCCCCTCCCACCTATTTGTAAATTTTCAACAAAATCTGTACAGGAAATTAGAAGTAACAACGAATGAAACTAACAGATAGAAAGATAAACTTTCGTAGTATTGCAATTTTAGTAGAAATAACATTGATGCAAGTTACAATAGGAGATGATTAGCGTCTGTTATTAATAATGTACTTACTGGGAATGTTAGTAAAATACTATTAGTGTAATATCATTAATTTGTTCCAGCCCACATGGTGACCTAAGACTTTGTTTGACTACTGATGAGTGTTTTGTAGGAGAGCCCAAGCTTTAATCCTATACTATTACAACATAACATAACATCACGCCTTGTTTCCCCGAAGGGTTGGGCAGAGGTGACCCTGTAGTAGGTACACCCACATTTCGCCAGTTATGTTTAAGTCCCATGTAATAGGGGGCGAGCCTATTGCCATCAACCGGGCACAAATCCACACTCCGGGCTGCTACTGAGAAATTCCAGATAGAAAAACCCAATAACACTTTGACCGACCCGGGAATCGAACCCAGGACCTCATGCTCAGCAGTAGCGCTTGCGACCACTAGACCAACGAGGCAGTCCTATACTATTAAATGAGCAATATTTGTGTATACAGGGTGGCAGGGACATCGACGCGAAAACTGAAACCATGGATTCAGTACATGATTCTGAACCCCCCTGCGTTGACATTTTTCGTCGGTTATTTTTTTTTAAATCAGCTGTTTCATACATTTTGACCGCGTAGGTATTGCACTTTTCTATGAAACAGCAGATTTTTTTAATAACTGACGAAAAATTTCAACGCAGGGGGTTCAGAATAATGTACTGAATCCATGGTTTCAGTTTTCGCGTCGATGTCCCTGACACCCTGTATAAGTGTATATGTATTTGTAATCACGTTCTGGAAAACAGCTCTAACGATATCAATGAAAGTTGCAATGCAGGGGTTTACGGGGGCGGAAAAATCGATCTAGCTAGGTCTCATATCTGGGAAAGTTCGTTTTCTCTATTTTCACAGATTCAGGAATGTGATACAACGTTGGTATACCTGGATGATATGTTTACGTGTTTTCACTCAAGCAGAGCTCGGACGACCAGGTACTTACAATGTACTTACAGGTACTAGAATACAATAAGCAATGACAAATGAACTTGGTTAAAAATTATGAAAAGTTTTCTGAGTACGGAAACTACCTGAATTCTAATAAAAAGTTCCTTTCTTTTAATAGGTTTTCTAGGTATATCAATAGCCTAGTTTTTCCATTGTAAAGTTTATATGAACCTGCTTAAAGGTACGACGTGTAGCCGCGACACGACTGGTTTCTATGTGTTCTTGTGTGTTTATATGATGACGAATTGTCACTAGCTTCGGAAGGTATTTCATAGAAATTCATAGTGTCGCAACGACACGTCGCCTGCAGTTGCCGCCTACGATCAGCTACGGAATGGTACCTTTAGGAATCTTTTAGGAATGACACAACAGATAAACAATAACTTTCTTTTAATAATTGTAATAAAAGTAGGTCAACAATTGTAATAAAGGTAAGTCCTATGATTTCAATTATTGTAAGGCAGTTGTTTTTATTCGTGTTCCAGCGGCTCTTCTTCTTTTCGTATGATTAGTGACTAACCTGGTGTCAGAGTTTTAAAGCCGCCCATGGGCCTCTGACTTGATGCCGTCGAGAAATATCTCTCAGGCATGCCGGTTTCCTCAAGATGTTTTCCTTCACCGTTTTTGAAGGAAGTGATAATTATACAATATGCACATGAATCCGAAAGTCAGAGGTGCGTGCCTTGGGTTCGAAGTCGAGACCTATGACTTGGCAGTCTGACGGTCACACCATCACGGGTCATTTTAGACACGCTTTTTTTTTGTAGCAATAAATTTTGCAACTGTTCACTTGCATTGTATTCCTACTGTAATCTAAGAAATAGATTTCGATCTAATGCATCAGTGTATAGGTGCCTAATGGTATCAACCTCACGAAACTAAAATATACGGGCATTTACCGAGCGTAAACGCATACAGCCAAATTATAATAGGTAGTTATAATTTAATATAACATTTAACTCTTACAATTGTTACACAACCGTCACGCTAGGCCTATTTGAGGCTGAGTAGTAAGCCAGCATTGTTTAAATAAAGTAATTATCGTGAATGTAGGTTTTTATAATTACATTTTGCATTGGGGTCTATAAAAATTGTAGATTTGGTAAAAATTACTGCCTAGTTTTTTGAAGTGCGTATCACGTTTTTAAATTGTAAGGATTTTAATACAAGTGAAACTTTTATTTAAATTTTACGAGTGCTTGTTTACAATGCATATAAAAATAAAGAGTTTAATATTGTTATGTCTGTGTTGAGAGGAGCGTATCTACAGTCCGTGTTATCTTGAAAAAGAAAAAGAAAATTCTTTTCTAATGAGCTATTTGAAATTTTTAAATAGAGAATATCCGTTTCCGAATATAAATATATGCTACAGCCGATGTACCTAAATCAGAGACATCCTTGCGTGATGCGAGGATCCTTTATACCTTTACTAATCTATAAACACATCTAGACTCACAACGCTAGACACAAACCACTTACAAAGGATCTTCATCTACCTTTTTGTTCCGGGGTGGAAAATCCTCATGGATGTCCTCCGCCCTGTGGCGGGCGAAGGGGTCTATCAGACTCCTACTGACTAAAAACCATCCCGGTGTTTCTCCACACTTACCGGGGATCATGAGATCTTGTGCGCCTTTCATGATCCCCGACAGGCCCGTTTTTGCGGGCCACTTCATGCCCGCGGGGGGAGTGAGGTGTTGTGAGACTCCCCCCGCGACGTCAAATAGGGGCGCGCGTGGAACACTACGCGCCACCACCTCGGGTCCTGCTGGCTGGGGGGCGGCGGACGTCCCCGATCTTCATCTATCTAACCTAGCCTTTTCCCAACTATGTTGAGATCGGGATATTTTCGGATAGTTACTATCGGGTATTTAACATGAAGCGACTGCCTATTTGACCTCCACAACCCAATTACTGGGTTAAACTACGTACAAAGGATACCTAACAAAAATAAATGCAGTCATTACTAACCTTAGAATTACATCAGCCTTAGCATGAATCCTAAAATAGTCAGCTAATTGATTAAACTGAAGCCTGCTGAGGTCGCCTCAGATTCATTAAAATAATTTAATTTGTGCTTACTAGCGTCCTTGAGGTCCCAAAATGGAGGGATTGTCAGTGTTTGTAAAAGATTTGACCTTGAAAATCAAGATGAATAAGCGAAATTATTTCATTAATTTGGATAAATGTCTCATTAGATCCAAATAGTAATTTGATGTTTAAGATTAGAGGTTTATCATAAATGCTACATACTTACTTAATGACAAAAAAATAGATCGATGTCCAAAATTTGAACAGACAAAAATGTATGTTTGAAGGATTCTCTATTCATTTATAGAATCTTTAGGACTAATGAAATATGTAGCAACAAAAGTAGTATTGAGTTTGTTTATTGAGTTTTCATTTTAAAGTAACATAATGTTCAGATCTTAGAGACTCAACATCTTATCTTGATGTTCAAAAGTGCCTTTTATGTGCCTAATTGAACTAAAATTTAATTATTTGACTTTAACTTTGACAACTCTATGGAGAGGAGTTTTGTGTCTTCTTAGCGACCTGTAACATTATTATGTAGACCATTATTACTGATGTAAATAGATTTTCAGTTTATATTTTCCGTTTACGTTTATTCCAAACAGGTTGAGAGCCACTGTGCTTAGTGCAGCAGGTGTTCAAAATCCCCCATTTTTGTTCATACTCGCATCTTCCTACGCATGTATTGTTTAATAATTGCTTCACCTCGTAGGTTTTGTTTTTGTAAATGATTCAATATCTTTATTATGAGATGATTATGAGTAATGAGAGGCGTAATTAATGTTATATTGATTGCCAATTTGGTTAATTAATTTAAGTTGATGCTCATATTCTTTTGTATAAATCATATATGGTGGCTTATAAAACGTCATCATTATTATATTCGCCTACAAGAATCCCTTTCTCTTTCATTATGATATTTTAACTAAGTTTAATGTATGGCATTTTTGAAAATAATTGTTTTAATGCCAATCATATAACTCTGATGATTCGCACGCATAAATCACGTTCTAAATAGTCATTTTACGTCCATACTTATTACTTGTGACAGGCGTGGTAACAAACTACCATCTTCAATATCCCACACCCTTAATGATGTTCCTATATTACTCATATTTATTTCAAATCCTTCCCACAATCTAATCACAAAAGCCAATGATGATTAATATCATTATAACGCTCAAACTTAATTTAATGCCACTTCATACATAACATTAATGAATAATTCACCATGAAATCAAATCGCTTAGAATTCGTTCAAAAGGCTTGCCCATATACTGCGAATTACCAAACAGTTAATGGCAGTAATATATGGCGAGGCAAAGGAAGCGATGGCTCAAATAATTTATGTTATCTAATGTGAGATCAAAGAGCTATGCAACCTGTTTGGTCAGCTTAACTTTGTAAAGCGTATGAGAAGCAAAGGTTTTGTCCTTTATGGGTTTGGATTTACGGTGGCGTTGTAATTGGTTCTAATTGTTGTATGTGGCTACTGGTTCAAATCATTTCTAAACATAGCTACTGCATGAAAAAGTGCTGGATGACCCCAGAAATGAACGGTTAAATATACTACTGCTGTTTCAAGCATTTTATTTTGTGTTGCCTCAGTGAACGCAACATCTACGTTAAATGCTGATACCCACAGGCCCAGGTCTGCGAAAGGCAGACCTGTGCTTTTCAAATCACTCGTTTCTGTTAATAGCAAAAAATGCTTGAATCAAATCAGCCCACAAATTATAAGTTCCAGTGTTGAACATGGAATCAATTTCAAAGCATTTATTTAAATTAAGTCATTTACAGGAACTACCAAAGAGTCAGTTTGGCACGTCTAACTAGTTTTAACGTTCTGACTATGTCAGAACGTTAAAACTAGTTAGACGTGCCAAAATGTAGATCTTTGTGGAGAAGAACGGGCAAGAAACTCCATGGACACTCTTTTAACCGACCAGAATGAAGATACCATAATGTTCTATCGTAGGTGTGTAGGTGTCATCTCCATATCTTCCCATACCTTCTCAGCCAGAGATAAATCGTTTACATAACGACATTGGACAAATACATGAGTAGCACAGAGCTCACAAGTTAATGATGTCACATAAATCTTTTCTTTACAAACTATGACACATTATAAATGATTCTATTTAATATGTCCGGCGCCTGGTATTGAGTACAGAAGTCATAGCTTCCCTGTGTTGTCGTAGTTTTCTGATTTACAGTGTTATTATCTTGTTTACGTATACATCTGGATGGCTGTAAGAATAGGGAACGGCCAAAGAAACGATAGATGGACTATGTGAAAGTTGATATGGCTCGAAAGGAGTTGACTACCGAGATTACGACTGATGGAATAAAAAGACAGGTTGCGTCGACCACAAATAAATTAGAATAAAGGGAGGAAAATGATGATTTTGTCTACCTAAACGATAGTACTGCTAAAAAGAGGAACTTCTTACTGGAGTCTGTTTCCCTACAGCTATAACCTGGGACACTGTTACGAGTGAATAGGTTCATCATTAGCATTATTTCAGCCAAAAGACATCCACTGCTGGACATAGGCCTGCCCCAAGCACCGCCACTTCGAGCCATTCCCGCATCCAAAGGATTCCTGCGGCCTTCACAAGGTCATCGGTCCATCTTGTGGGAGGCCTTCCAACGCTACGTCTTCCGGTACGCGGTCGTCACTCCAGAACCTTTCGGGCCTATCGGGCATCTGTTGTGCCCTGCCCATTGCTACTTATTTGTTTGGCAATTCTTCGGGCTATATCGGTTACCTAGGTTCTCCTGCTCCTGATCGAATCTGAAATAAAGAGATCCCTTTATTTCTGATTCGATCACGTAGGGAAACTCTAAGCATAGCCCTCTCCATTGCCCTTTGCGTTACTTTTAGCCTTTTGATAAAGCCCTTTGTGAGCGACCATGTTTACATTTCAGTGCCAGGTTACTTCTACGCAACCGTCCTTCATCGTCGAGTTAAACTGGTCAGTCGAAATAAGTCTAAATCTATTACATAACATAAACTCACGCATTCTCCCATTGGGTATAGGCAGAAACTACAAAGCGCCACCTATTATCTAAATCCATTAAAGCTAGAGATATAATTTTAAAAGGGACCAATGAGAAGACGCCAATGCTGCATAGGTACAAAGATCTTCAAAAGAGATCACACAAATAGAAATCAAGTAAAGTTACTTCATTTCTTTGACTCTTATGACACATCAGTGCAAAGAATTGCGATAGGCCTTAAATAACCGAAGCTCACTATGGCAACACCGATTACAACATACTGATCCAATTTATAAGTAAATCGAGCGGTCACTAATATGATTGGATGGGCGATCCGTTTGTCATCAGCGGTGGTGTAAATTTACGTATCTAAATGTAGAGCTTGCTTACATTTACGCACGGGCGATTTTTTTACCACACTGAATTTTCTAGTACCGAGAGTTGAAAATCCAACATTGTTTTTTTGACGCTCTGGAATGTGCTCTGTTGGATTCTCAACGCTCAGCTCAATACTGAGAGTTGAACATTAAGTGCGCCATAAAAAATCATCGCGTTTAAAAATCGTTCGTGCTACCTGGGCTTATGCTTTAGCTAATCTCTGGCTAAAATTAACGGTAATGGGGATAAAAACTGCCATTTGCTCACTTCAGATGTCGCTATCATTGTCCGTCTTTAAATTTGACAGCTAGCTGTCAATATCCATACATTTTTTGTAAACAATCAACTTATTTTACGCCTAATTAAATAATATGCCCCCTTGCGCAGCTGTCGACTGCAAAAATCTGGGGACCCATGTATTCCCCAAAGATCTTAAAAGAAGAAAAGTGTGAGAGAGAGCTCTCCGAAGAAAAAATTGGAAACCAAATAATTCGTCGAGGTTATGTACTATACATTTTAAACCTGAAGACTTCTATCAGACGAATGCGTATACAGGTGATGCTCTTTTTCATAATACAGTGAACTTAAGTGTGTTTTCATTATAGGCATTTGTGGATATTTATTTATATACATTATACTAAGGTTGTGTTGTTAAGATTATCTTTTAATCAACCAAAATACTCGTATGTCTAAGTAGCAAGCATCTATGCAGCATTCGCTTTATTGCATTGTATTTAATATCTTCATACCAAACTACCTACTGCCTAATATTAACACATATCCTTCACTGAATCCTACCGAAAGGACTGACCCGCAGCAACTGTGGACAAACCTGTGTGGAAAAGGAAATGGGAGGCCTTTGCCTAGCTGTGGGACTTTATGGGCTAAATAGATAAATATATCTTCCACTCATCATATATGTATTTAATGTTTCGCATATAGATAAGTAGATCATAAATCCTTTTTGTCTGTTCTAGGTGATGAAAATATATACAAAAGGCTCAGGAAGACTGCTGTACCCTCTATTTTTTCTTTTACTAAAGTCAAACCAGTCCACCCCTTAGCTGAAGACAGCAAATAGACTGTTATAGAGAAATGAGAAAAAACAATGTTTTGATACATATAGTGATCAAATTGCTGGACCTAGCCATGTTCAAACCCGTGATAGTTATGAAGAGCCATGTAAAGACGAGGAATTTACAATGTTTAACGAAATAGAAATTTTTCCTAGCACACCATTGGAGCCAGATGATGGGCCAGAGCGGGACCAACATACTGTATCATCAAGGCATACTCAAGTGAATTGTGTGTACATTTATGGATCTATAAAGAACTGTAGAAACAATGACAGTATCATTGCTTTCTACACAGGTTTTGAAACCTATCAAAAGTTCTATTTTGTGTGTTCGACTTAAGTGTAATGGCTCACAAAATAAAGTATTATGGAAGTCATGTGAAGAATATTACTATTGAAAATGTTATTTATTTCAATGTAATTTAATTTTTAATTTATTTTTTAATGTAAACCAAATATTTGATCCTAGTTTATTGCATTTTTGCTTTGTTTTTACATAATCCTAAATCAGCCATTATTAGAAATTAATTGCAGTCATAAAAATGTTAAATTCAAATATAGTGCATGTGGTGTTAGCTTTAAGTAATTGTTGCACTTATAAATGTATATCGTGTAGTTTTAAAAGAAATGTACTTAATGTGTAAACAATTGTAGGCTAACCTATTAATTAATAAATAAATAAATAAGTCAACGCGTTCACATTGAACGTTTGTTATGTTTGACAAAACATCACAATTTTGTGCCCCTCGCATCAAAGATATTTTTTGTTTGTCTTATGTGCTGTAACTTTAGGGAATGTATTATGTAATATGCATTGTGTATAAGGAGATAAATAAAAGATTGTATATAATATTAATTTGGTTTTATTACAGTATCATAGTATTTATCGTAAATTGCTGGTTGGAGATACTCAGTATAAAATGATGTTGTTTTTGGTTGTTTGAACATCATTAATTTTTCTGTGCATACTTTATGCATACGTAATTGTAACCTTTGTACATACTATATCCTCTATAACATGGAGGACTGTGAAGATATGTTTACAGTGTGCTTCCAAGCCACTTCCAGCTGCACATTCACAATGACTTTCACATATCATACCAGTCTTATTCATTAATCTTTTCATTTGTGCCTTGCATTGTGCATGAAAATAAGCATGGTTACGATCATTAGCTTGATCAAGCTCCTATTTTCATAGAGGATTTTCACTTTAGGAGATATTTGAAACCTGAAATAATATTAACATTGAATTAAGTATATTACACGTTTTTTTTATAGTTGAACTCACAAAGGAAGTAGTGAATGCATCATTAGTTGATCACTGTATGAAAACTTACCCTTCAGCAAACGTTTGAATGTGGGTTTTAGATAGCGCTGGAAGATCAGTGCTAGAATTGACATCCCTGAACTTTTCCAGGGCAGGAATGTTAGGGTTATCATCCTCAAGCTCTTCTTCAACTCCGATCAAGTTATTCCTGTAGTATGCCTCCAGTCTTCAACAAAAAAAGGAGTTTTAAATAATGTAAACAAAACAATCTATCAAATATAAAATGGTCATTATTTATTTACCTTTCCACTAAAGCTGCTTTTTTACCCGTGGTAGACGCATCTCTTTTCCATAACTCCGCTTTTAGTTGTACTACACTCCAAATCGCATACATTTTTGTCCAGTTTTCGTATAAACGATATCGACACAACAGTGAAAACATAAACAATAATGGCGGACTAAAGACGCACAACCGTGCTGCCATCTGCTATGAGCTTTCAGTTTTTAACCCCATTGGAATACATAAGATCTTAATATATTTTGAAGACTTATCATAATATATGACCAGTCAAACTAATATGTAAAGGGTTGACCAACTATATTTTACGGATTAATTTCTACAGCTTGAGTAACAGATGGATATAGCTTTTAAACATGATTTACTGATGAAATGATGGTCATCCTAAAGCATAAATTATTCCTCATTACTAAGGACGACCCATAACTGGTGATACGAACTTGGACATTTGCGCGTTCCTGTCTAAATATAATAAGTGTAATATGTATAAGTATCTCTAAATGTTTTACTTTCTAAAAAAAATAATGTGCCTTAATTTATTTTTTTCACATTTTACCTATTATTAATGTTTTAACTTTGTTAGCTTGGTTGTTAACTTTATTGTGCATGCTGTGGTCTCCTGTAAGTGAAGGAATACACCTACTTATTTTGCTCTTTATTTATGTGTCACGTTACTCATGTATTGTGTACATCTTATTGTGTACACTTATTATATTTAGACAGAGACTCGCAGATTTCTAAGTTCCTAGTATCACCTGTTACGGGTCATCCTTAGTAATGAGGAATAATTTATGCTTCAGTATGACCATCTTTGGAGATCCTAAATCAATAAATAAAAGGGTAGTTGCCTAGGTAAAAAAACAGAAATACTATTTAGCCGGACTAAATAGTATTTCTGTTTTTCTTTCAGATAATAAAAAAATATTAGACACGTATTTTTTGCTTTATCATATTAATAAAAAACCGGCCAAGTGCGTGTCGGACTACGCACAATGAAGGGTTCCGTAGTTGAGATGAATTTATTTATCCCAAGAACAAACTTAACATTGTAGTTGAAAAACATGTTCTCCCATACATCCCAACTGCAAATCGTCGCTCGGCATCCAATACCGCGAATGTGAAATTTTTTACGTTTTTTTTTTAAATTGCAGTATCACTTATTTCAACGTGTAGAATGAAATAAAACAAAAATCTGATTTTCGTTAAAAATTTCACATTCGCGGTATTAATATAATAATAATCTAAATCTAATACCTTTAAACGAGCAATTCTTGTATTTATGTACCTCTAAATAATCTGAATCTCGGAAACGGCTCCAAGAATTTTTATTAAATTTAGTATGCAGGGGGTTTCGGGAGTGATAAATCGATCCAGCTAGGATTTTTTTTTATAGATAAATTTCATTTATAGATAAAGTCGTTCAAAAAAAAATGGACATCCAGATATTTTTCTTTATTCAAGTAACAAGGACTCATTGTGTTAGTAAACTTATGAACTATGTTAGCTTATTTTACTAGGTCACTCAGAAAGTTTTGCGACTAATAGTTTTTGTCAATAGGATACTGGCTAGTTTTGATGTCAATTAAAACTATGACTATTTATTACAAAAAAACATGTCATTCCAAATTCGAAATTCCCTCCAAATTTTTTTACGAGCAAAATCAAAATACTCTGTCTTACTGAAAACTGGATTTACAACGAGAACATTTTCGCGCGATGATTTTGTACGATTTCAAATGTCGACTAAAACCAGAAGAATCGTTTGAAAGACTTCAAATGGTGTTCATGGAAAATAGCCCTTCTAAAGCGACTGTTTTCCGCTGGTTTAATGAATTTATGTGTGGTCGAGTAATTTTGGCGGACAAAGAAAGAAGTGGCCGCCCTATGACGGTTGTTACACAACAAAACGTGCTAGCTGTGAAAAATTTAATTCAAGAGAATAGGCGAATTACATATGAAGAGGCTCAGCATATACTGCCGATTGGATCGGGAAGTGTGCATGAAATTCTACACAGGCATCTTCGGTTATGGAAGATAGTTTCACGCTGGTACCGCAAAATCTATCGCAGGCTCAGAAGGAGGTTCGGGTAGAATGGTGCCGAGACATGATAGCAAAATTTGTAGCAGGCTCGTCTCGGCGCGTTTAAGATATCATTACAGGTGATGAATCTTGGATTTATCAATATGATCCAGAAATTAAGCGTCAGTAAACCGTGTGGCTGTTTCAAAATGAACCAACGCCTACCAAAGTGAAGCGAGCCAGAAGTGCAGGCAAAATTTTGATCGCAAGTTTTTTTTCTTTGCCGGGTCAATCAGTACCCTGACGAGATCAAAGGTGCATCAATGCTGAATGGTATGTTACCAAATGTTTGCCAGAAGTGTTTACTACTGCAAGCAGCAAGCGACCGAACACTGGCCTCCGTAGGCTACTGCTTCACAACGCGCTGGCTCACTCGGCGCTCAAAACAAGGGACTTTCTGGACAGCACACCGATCATCCTCCTTACAGTCCCGATTTAGCTCCGTGCGACTTTTTCTTGTTCCCCAAAATAAATCAACTCAAAGGAAAACAGTTTTCATCACCTAAAGATGCACTGGCTGCATTTGAGAAGGAGATTGGAGAGATGTCTGATGCGAACTGGAAGACGTGTTATAAAAATTGGTTTAGACGTATAAAACTATGTATAACCGCCAATGGAGAGTTCTTTGAAAAGATATAATAAAAAAAATTATAACCTGTAGTATATTTTTTTCTAGTATCACAAAAATTTCTGAGTGCCCCACGTAATCTTGTTTAAATTTATTTCACCCCATGGGAGATGGCACTGCAGTGATTGATGCACATGCAATCCAGCCTGCTAGCAATCTTTTTTAAGACATTGTTGGAGCTGGCCCGTACTCTGCGCACCAAGGATGCACACCTCATTCTCATCGTTGCGTAAAAGCAATTAATATGTGCGTCCGCGAACATTCCCGATGCGCTACAAAAACGGGGTAGCCCCACCAATACCCTGAAAGCGTTGTTGTATTGGACACGAAGGGCGTTGCACGACCTTTGGATATATCTAGCCCACAGGCTGCACGTGTAAAACGTTGTACAATAAGCTCGAAACAGAGTAATTTTGACTTTGAGAGCTTTGTGACTTTGAGACTTTGTGAGCAGCGTACAAACCTGCGAGCCAGCATGTTTGCCCTTACCGTCAACGCTCTTCGTTCCCGCTCAATATCGAGTCCGTGATTGAAGTCAGGGGTCAATATATGACCAAGATATTTAAACGTAAATACTCTTTGTAGTGGAGTCCCATTGAGTAATACAGGTGGTACATAACCCGGTCTACCCCCAGCCTCAAAAACCATGATCTCCGACCTATTGGAGTTATACATCAAACCATGTGTTTTGGCATACTGCTCACATTTGGCGACCAATTACTTTCTGAGACCACAGATTGACGCGCTCAGAAGCACCATATCATCTGCATAGCTAATATTATTTACACAAATACCATCTATATAACAACCCACTCTGGTGCTGCTGAGCTCGCCAATCCTGCCTCACCCCGCATTCCAACCTGTATGGCCTGGAAAAAGTTCCAGCCCTTCGTACACTATTAATCTGGTTACTATACCACAATTTAAAAATGTTTATAAGCTCCGTTGGCAACCTATCCTTCTCCATCTTTCTCCACAATACGTCATAAGCAACCAGATCAGAAGCCTTGAATAAATCTAGGAAGCTAGCATATATCGGCGTCCCACGCTGTGTATAGTAAGTATGTTATAGTATGCTTAATGCACAACACTGCACTTTCTGTTGACAAACCACGTCGAAACCCGAATTGGTTGTCATTAACACTTACAGTTTTATTTATTTGTGTATTAAGTAGACGGTCAAACACTTTTGATATTATGATATTATAGTAGCTAGAGAGATGGGCCTATTGGATGCCGAGCGACGAAATGTAAGTTTTTACGCACAATATTGAGAGATTTACCATGTTATTTTAAGACCATAGACTTCTTATAGGTTTTCCTGTAATCTATGAGTAAAGAGCCATACTATGTATTTTTTTCAAATTTTTCGGTACAGTAGTTTCGGAGATAAGGAGGGGGGAATGGTCAATTTTCATTGAATTTATTCAATATCTTTAAAAGTATTTATTTTACAATTATATAAAAAATATATTTGAGATTCTCGTAACAAGCCCTTTCATTTGATATGTCACACGGTACTGTAAGCAAAACTTTTTTTTTAAATTTTCTTTTTTGCGCCCCAAAAGTGACCCCTATATTCAAAATTAATTTATTTACGTTACTCATTCGTGTTTGGGTCACAGAAATACATATGTGTACCAAATTTCAACTTAATCGGTCCACTAGATTCGGAGTAAATTGGCTGTGACAGACGGACAGACAGACAGACAGACAGACAGACAGACACACGAGTGATCCTATAAGGGTTCCGTTTTTTCCTTTTGAGGTACGGAACCCTAAAAATAACTTAGAAAACACGCATTAAAGTTGGGGAGTGGGGGCTCGCTACGTCACAACGCACCATTAAATCTAGCAAGGCGTGACGTCATGCCACATTTTAACTCAATGTATCACCGTAATCTTTTGATTACGTCAAAAAAGAAAAAATACGTGTTCAATATTTTTTTATTATCTGAAAGACGGACAAATTAAAAAAATAAATAAATATCCGAGCAAGCACTATGAGCTGTGTTTGAAACCAAATCTGTAAAGCTCTAGTGTCAATCACCCTCTTTACAAAAAATAAATACATAATAAAATCCGAACTTGTCTTACAGCTAAATTTTATCACGGATCACAAGAACCGTCCGTCAGAAACATATCATATTCATATTGTTGTCAGTAAAAAAACAATAAAGATCATCACAGCTTATACCCACTCTACCATACATTTCCTTGAACTTTCCATTTTGCTATGCCATTTTCAACCTTATCACGTTAAAATAAGGATAATGAGATTGGGGGATTTAAAAAAGAGGCTTTGTTTTGTTGTAAAATAAATATTGCATCCGTATTTGTTTGTGTTTGAAATGTATTATTATAATACAAGATAATCGGTTTAAATTGAAAAGACAACTGAATAGGAATGAACTGTTTGAAGAATATAAACTACAAACATCATCACGCCTTCCCGAAAGGGTTGGGTAGAGGTGCACCTGTACAGCTCTACCCTATACACCCACATTTCGCCAGTTATATTTTAAGTCCCATGTTATAGGGAGCGAGCCTATTGCCATCAACCGGACACAAATCCAGACTCCGGGCTGCTACTGAGAAACTCCTCATGGAAAAACCCAATGACACTTTGCCCGACCTGGGAGTCGAACCTAGGATCTCATGCTCAGCAGTAGCGCTTGCAACCACTAGACCAACGAGGCAGTCCAAAAAAAAGTAAAGCAGCAATTTTAATGTGTTCGTTATGTAATTTTTTGATAGTATACTAATCATTTCTGATCTGTCAATGTCCAACAAATTATTCTAAAGCTTACTCAAGCTAGCAAGCAAGAGAGTGGTGGTCCAGTGGTAAAGGCCGCGACTTACGAGTTGTAGGTCGTAGGTTCGAACCCAGACAGGCGCTTTACTTTGTGTAAATTATTTCATCACCACTGCTCTCAAAACGGTGAAGGAAAACGTCGTGAGGAAACCGGGATGTCCTAGAACCGAAAATTCGAAGACGTGTGACATCTACCAACCCGCACTGGGCCCGCGTGGTAGATTACGGCTCACTCCCTCTCACAGAAAGGAGGCTTGTTCCCAGCAGTGGGAACATTATAGGCTGATGATAATGATGATTACTCAAGCTTTCTTCAAATAAAGAAAACTCGAGAAAATTATACACCTGATCCTTTAGAAGTCGGTTAAAATCTAGTTTTTATTAAAACGTGTGATTTGTTCAATTAAACCTGGCTTATTCATCGCAATTTTCCTTCGGATATGCCTATGATCACCGTTTGTTTCAAGTCATTACTTGCTTTTTACACAGAAAGTTTGTGTATATTATGTGCTAAGAACAACACGGATCTTATTATCTGGTATCAATAATAAATACTCGACAAAAAAGAACTATGCATTAGGTATTCGAACAACACATCCACATAACACCAATTAATAACTATATTAATACAAAACAATTACTATTGTATATACTCGTAATACAATCCCATATTTTTGTAAAGTTACATTAATGCAATGTTACACAGTTGCATTAAAATTCTTAAGATATTAATTGATCGAAATTCTTCAGATATTCCTGTTTTCATTTGCAATGATTTATGTGACATTTAACTAGTAATGACACATGTCTTGTCAGTCATAAGGAATTAGCTGCGAGGCTGTGACATTTAGGAGGTGCGTTTCAACTGATCTAGTTGTTTGTGATGAAGAGGGTATGGAACATGGTGTGAGGCGAAGCGGAAGGTATGCAATATGCAGTTTTTTTTTTTTTTTATCGAATAATCAACTCTCTTTACACTGCTCGATATTTACAAATAAAAGAAAAGAAAAAGAAAAGGGGATACGGAACGATATGTTCGAAAGATCGTGAAACAACAAACAACAACGTTGTTGTGATAACAATTTTTGTGACCGTCTATTGTTTAATTACATATTTAAAAAAAAAACTATGGATTTGCTGTGTGTGCAATAAAGAGAAAATAAATAAAGAAAACGTAATTATGTTCACATTTGACTGACTGGTTGTGTTCTACTATTCTTCTCCAGAATTTCAAAATCTCCACTCAGAAGCAGAAAATCTGCATATTGTTCTTTTGTCCTGCTTTCCCGCAAAATTCAAAACACAATTTTAGAAGGCGTAACACCGCAATTCAAATCGCTAACCGCTCCGCTTATCACAAACCAAACCAAATCAACACCTACAGTCAAGCCCCGGGCACCCATAATTTCAATACTTTAATTAAATTACGCAGAATCGCAATTACATTATAATTATAATTCTAAAGTTATTATGCAGAGGTCGACAAGTCTCAATGCGTCTTCAATCCGGAACTAATGGTCTTCAATGTATTATAAACAAGATCATATTGTGGTGATAATGAACGTCTGTAAATTCTGATATTGATTGGTTTTTAATGCTATTATAATATATACAGTGATGATGATAAAATGTGGTGATGATGTAAATGTTCTACACACTTCAGTTATTGGTTTACGGCAGGTTTTCATGACAACATAATGAAGGACTGTTAAAGTTCTTTTCAGATATCGCATGATGAGGAAAAAATATCTTGATAAAATCAGGATTAAAACTGCCATCGCTGAGTCAGCAAGAGTATGGTTATTATTAGATATTTATGTATTTTTATAAAATCAATCTGCCTATCCTTGTTGGAGTCGGCTTCAGGTCTAACCGGATGCAGCTGTATTTTACATGTAGTGACTGCGTATCTGACCTCCACAATCCAGTAACTGGGTAATACGATACCCCTTGGTAAGACTGGTTGTCAGACTTTCGGGCTTCTGACGACCCGTAACGACTATTATAATGTAACAGCGTATTATTTATTTATTTTCATACAGTATAAGAAATACAGTCAAAAACCAATGTTCATTTTCTTCGCTGATTATGTGTTTTATTTTTTGCAGTGGTGTAACTCAGGACAGCTTTTGAAGTCGGTGATGAGCTGCTAGAAGTGTGGGTCTTCCGACTTCTTTTTGATTTTTAATTTTATTTGACTTTGGTACTTCACAGAAAGACGCACAAAATAAATTAACTACTTCTTCTTTATACACTTGTAGAAACCGTCTTACTTATTACTAAACACAAACGTATAAAAAGTTTGCAAAAACTAGACTAATAGGTATTCATGAGCTCTTTAATAATCTAGAGTAATTTCATCAGGCAATGAATTCATCATTCTAAAATGATTTGTTTGACGTGTGATCTTCTTTTATTTTACTTTTATTTTTAACCGACTTCCAAAAGGAGGAGGTTCTCAATTCGTCTGTATGTTTTTTTTTTTTTTTTTTTTTTGTATGTTTGTTACGCGATTACTCCACCAATTATGAATAGATTTTGATGATTCTTTTTTTGTTTGGTAGATCATACTTCAGAGGTGGTCCCATATAAATTTTATTAACTTTGCTTGGGTAGTTTTTGAGTTAGCTTCAATTATACGTATTTTTTCCCACTTAGTATGTAGATGATATGATAACTTCTTGTCACTGTTATTTACATAGCAGGTAGTGGTATTCGAATTTGTGTGGGGTAGGTACCACAACTAAAAATTGAAAAATAAAAACTTTTTACAAAAAAAAAACAACCGACTTCAAAAAAAAACACTACAAAGTGAAAAATAACTTTAATTTCGGAAGTCGGTGACAAAGAACGAAAATTCAAAACCAAAGACACCGACTTCCGAAATTAAATTTGTTTTTTTTTTGAAGTCGGTTGTTTTTTTTTTTTGTAAAAAGTTTTTTGAAGTATTAATGGCCTTGAAAAATAGACAGCAGTTTATAAATAGTAGTAGAACGCCTGAATACCCTGAAGGGTTGGGTAGGGCTGTAACAGGTGTAAAAATACCCTTAACGAAGTAAAGAGTTACTTGTTGCTCCCATTATTATGGTCCGGTGCGTAGTACTCGCAACCAGCGTGCTTGTATGACCAGTACCCTAATTGCGTAATGCACGATCAATCACAATTTGTTTCGATTTGAAACAGATTGCTAATCCATTGCTGCATAAGTTGGAAAAAAAATCTGCTCAACAACGTAAATAACGCAATGAATGTTGTTGAACTGTCAAAATGAAACAAATTTGTCATAATCGTTTACGGAAATAAGTTACACAGTTAGGGTACAGATGTATGAACGTAAACGAGACAAAAGGAGTATGTAATGAAAGTTGGAATATAGGGGTTTACGGGGCGAAAAATCGATCTAGCTAGTTCTCATATCTGGGAAAATTCGTTTTCTCAATATTTTCAGCCAAGCAGAGCTCGGTCGCCCAAAGTTTAGAACAAGATGACTACCTTAGAATAATGACATGGCTGCATGGAATTAGTAAGTACCTAGTATCATGGTAGCATGGAATTAGTATGTACACACGGCTACACATCAAGCTATACAAATCCAGTTTATGCTGATGTCGCATTGTATAGGATTTCCGTACAGTGCGAGGTCAGCTTATACTCGAAATGTATAGCTTGATGTGTAGCCGTGTGTACTATCATGGCAGTATGGAATTAGTATGTACTATAATATGAAATGAGTATGAACTTTCCTATACTATTAAATGAGCATTCTCTAATTTCACCAAAACAAAGCTCGGCCGACCAGGTACTATGTTATTAACTTATAACTTAACTTTAAATACTCCCAGGATCCCTGCTGTACCGTTGCATGCACCCATGAACAAAATGTTTTGTGTGCGTTACTTTACGCACTACCTTTAACAGCGTATTTTCACACCAAAAAATATGAAAGTCGTTTCGCAGCAATTATTTTTGTACAAAGTTATTTAGTTAGATGTACAGAATGCGTAAATGGCGGCTTCGTGATTGATATTTTACACCCTGTATAAGTACTTCTAACACCCCTTTGAAAGAGTTCATTGGGAAAAGAAGTACTTTACTTATTTCTACTACCGAGCACTGGTACCTACTTTTTTTCTTTTTTTTTGGGTGGGTGATTATCAAATAACTTATCCCGCTCTGGATGTGTGTATGTCAGACTCTTACTGACTAAAACCCACCCGTGTTCCTTCAGTTGCCATGTTGCCGGGGGCCACGAACTCCCTTTCGGACTTCTTCGCAACCCCGGCAGGCATCGTCCCTAGCGGACTCCGTCAATTCTGCTGACATCTCTTTGAGGCGCGCGTGGAACACAACGCGCCGTCGACCCGGGCCTGGTCCTTAACAGACGGCGAGCTACCCATTGCTCACCATCCGCAAGCCCGCGCCTATGGTGGCCGGAAATTGGCCTGCGATTCCCGACGCCCAGGGCGTCTCCTCCTGCGGCGGTTCTGCCTCCTCCCTCGCGAGCATTACTGCTTCGCAGAAAGAGATGACGGCCTCCCATTTCCTCTCGCTCCGTACCAAGGCCTGAACCAGCTCTGATACCTACTGTGATAATCTTTCGGTTTACTTGTCATATAACATGCTTACCAACATAGAAAAAAATAAACTAAATGGGCTCACATCAAAATTGTTTGAACAAAAGACATAAACGCACCCAAGTTACAAGAAAGAAAACAAAGCCGCAAGTTAAATATAAACTTTGCTTAGAATCACTGTTTCAAAACTAAGATATGCCAAGAAACAGATTTCACGAGCTATCCTCATAATTACCGCCACACAACGCAAGGCTATCGTAGTTACAATCTCGGTTCAAACCTCGATACATAAATATCAGACAATGTCTTAACATCTCAATTGTTTTCTGATCATAACATTTCCCTGGTTATGGAGATGGTATCAGCAGATATATTGCGGGTGACCTCACCAAAATGAATCGGTGGCCTTCACCCTGGCAAAGAGTAAACATTTTTTTGCAGATGTGACTATTTTTTCGTAAAATGTGGTTTGTGCCTATGTATCAGCCTGCTCCTTTTTCAGTTATTTCAAAAAAGTTGGTTCTGTATGTTTCACCCTTATCAACCACAACTTCTGTAAACGAGTTTACCATTTTTTTAAATTAGCCTATTTTGACCCAATGCTGGGCAAAGGCTTCCCCCAAATTCTTTTAAAATTGTTTTTTCCAGAGCCACCGCTAAACAATTACGATATTTATTTTAGATTTCAATGTTTTACAAAAAAAACAGGTGAGAAAAAATAAAAAACGAATGTGTGCAAATATTTTGTCAATTTATTTACCAAGTGACGATTCTACGTAAATAAAGTTATACAGCAAATTAACCTTTAATAATAAAATCCTAATATACTCTACGTTCAGTGAGACGAGCGAAAAATCTAATAAAAAACCCATACTTGACACTTACTAAGTCACATAAAAATATGTATTTTATATAGTTGACTACAATAATTTGATACAGCCTCTAAGTAACATTTACGAAAGCACAGTTTATTAAAGGTTCCGTATTTCCATAATGTACTCATAATGACAACAAACTGACATTATTTTGATTAGATTAGATTAATCGAGATCCACATTGATTGATCGAACGAAAGGATGCGGTGACATTTTGTTATTAGGAGTTTGGAATATTTCTTAACGTACAATAACTTGGCGTAAGACGTAGGCACAAAAAGCTTGAGAGTGCACCTAATTTGTAAATACGCTGTAAATAACGAACTATGATGATGTGCTGCATAAAATGTTATTTTAGAGTTTTATTCGTTACTATCTCACAATTAACAACGAAGTTATGACCAGTACCCTAATTGCGTATTACAACACAATTTCGATTTGCAACAGGTTGCTAATCCATTGCTTCGTAAGTTTGAAAAAAAATGTTGTTGAACTGTCAAAATGAATCAAATTAGGCATAATTGTTTACAAAAATAAGTTACGCAATTATGACCGTAGATTTTTAATTCATTTTTTTTTTTATTTTTTTTTTCCTTCCTTCACACGTTTTCTCCTAACACATCTGACATTGGCAGAATTGTCGACATCGGCACCATTGCCATAGAGAAAAATAGAATAGAATAGAAGTTACGCAATTAGGGTACTGGATAGTTTTGGTTTGATTTAATTGAAGGACAGTTTCACTAGTTCAGTTCGGATACGAACGATAATTTTATTTATTTAGGTACCTATTAACTTTATTTAGATTATTGAAATGTATTGAAGAAGTAGACATGCTGCGCCGGCCCTAAATAAATTGAGATAAGGGCAAAATGATTGTGACTGACCTAAGTTATTGTACAGTGGGCTGCATCAATTGAGTTCCCCAATTGTGCTAAAATTTTAATGCAACTTGGGTACCCAATTGATGCAGCGCACCGTACATACAAAGCACATTATGTTTCGAAAGAGTTCCTTTTCAGAGCTTCCTTTACCTCACAGAGGCAACAATATCATAGGCACTTAACCCCCAAAGATTAACTTTCCCTCTCACACAACTTAATCTTTGTCCCCTCATAACCGAAAAGACGCCAAGAATAATAGTCGGTCTGTAACAAGTTACAACATGGCACAACAATGCAGATTTTAGAGTACACTCGTGAGATCTGCCGCTAGATGCATGTATGTACAACCCACGCATGTTTCGGATGTCAGCAGAGTTCCAAGTAGGTGTATTGTAGTGAGTCATGGTTCAGGAAGGGAATGGGTATTGTAATGTCTTAATTAGTTCTATCTGCTGTAAGATGAAGTGGTAACTAAGGCTATAAAAAATGTGTAGTCTGATATTAGTAAACTCAAAGCATTTATTTCAATTAAACCATTTACAGGCACTTTTGAACTGTCAAAGAATCGGTCAGTTTGTCAGAAAGTTGAAGGTTGCCCATTCCAAAACGTATATCTCTATGGAGAAGAACGGGCAAAACTCCAAGGACACTCTTTTAAATATAGTTATTACAAAATCCTGGGTACATTATTCTTGTTGCTTCAATATGTTAGAACAATTTAACAAAAATGTATATAAATGTAATCAAAGAACTTGAAAATATAAGATTAAAAATAAGCCCTGGCAGATAAGAGATGACCAGTCTCAACTGACGGCGCCCGTTCACGAACATGACGCGTGGATCAGCACCATCCAGCTCAACCATTTTGTAGGGTAGCAGAATAGTTCCAGCTATGAAAGAAATATTTTTACAATAAGGCTGAATGCTTCAAGTGTACTGAATATACAAAAGTAATATTTTTATTCGAAGTTGTTTCTTTGATGCATCTTACAGTATATTGTTAAGATCTTGTTTATGCAATAGATTATTATCTATGGGCCAATGATCAAATATCACTAAAGTCGCGGGAACTATGAAGAACGCACGGAACCGGGAACTATTGCAGAAAGGAAAATTAATGAGGCCTATAATACCCAGTGAATCCAGACAGAAATGATGATAGCAACATATATTAAGGGAGAGAACTTCTGTCGACATAATTTATTGCTAGCTTCATTTGTTTCAAAAAACTTTGTTACAGGAGACCAGTACCCTAATTGCGTACTTAACTCATTTTCGTAAACAATTTCGCGAAATTTGTTTCATTTTGACATTTCAACAACATTCGTTGCGTTATTTACGTTGTTGAACAGATTTTTTTTCCAACTTATGAAGCAATGGATTAGAAATCTGTTTCAAATCGAAACAAATTGTGATTGTGTTGTGTTACGCAATTAGGGTGTAGGAGTTGCAGGAGACCACGTGTTGCAGGAGATCAGGAGTTGCAGTTGCTTCAGTTTGTCCGTTTGAAAAAGTTACACTCTTCAACTTTTGACAGCACGTCGTACCGGAAATTAGACGATGATTATGAATCGTAAATAGCTCTTAACGGATATAAATAATTCTAACATTGATATCAGACAAATTAGAACATTAAAATTAATGGCTGATTTCTTGAGTTATTTCAATTAATATACTAATCGAGTTCCCATACGTTATCGAAGTGTTGAATAATTCGCAATTATTTATTTCATCAGTCAATCGAGTAGGTATTGAAATCGGTTGATTTATTAATTGTAGTGTTTCCAAGACATCTCAAAAATTATCGGGAATTTACTAATTATATTTTAAGTACTCACACATAAAGCTGCAAAAGGTGTAGGGAAAATATTTCTAGTGAAGAAACTATACAATTTTCCCGCAGGCCCGGTAGGGCCTATTTAATATAACTGACAATGCGACATATTAGTCAATAAATTAAAAAGTTACACATTTTTCACGACTAAAAGATTGACTAAAAAACTTAATACATTGTTGAATTGTCGGATTGTCACTTGTCATCTCTGTTGGTTTTATTATTTACATAAATAAAAATACAAGAAAGCTTCCAGGGGGAAGCCTTCGTGTTTGACAAATTAGGTATGCTAATAGATCCTTTTTATTTGCAACCAATTCGTGCAAATGAAGCATCGTAAAATAATAAATCAAGTTTTTAATTAGGCTTTACGACTAGGTGTGGTAAAATTTCAATGCCCAAGGAGTAAAATAATGTGGATCAAATTATTCTGATTATGCAAAAGTGCTAAAAGTCGAGTGAATGAATCAGGTTCCGTTATTATGCTCGTCCTTTATATAGCACTCCTTATTCTAAGTAACTTTACCTAGATAATTAAATCACCTGCATTTTGTAACACTTAAGTACCCAGGTACTCTAGCAATTTGAAACTATAAGCAATATTTCGTAGTCGCCTTTCACAACACCCAAAAGGGCAAGCTTTTGCTTTTGCGGTCAGCACAGAGCAAGATTCTTTCTTCTGCTTATTTATATTACTTAAAAAATATTTGGAAAATCCAAAAGTGCACACCTCACAACGCTCATTCAAGTACAGAAAAATATTTAAACGACTTTCACGAAGTATGTTTTGACTGCTTTTTTACCCATCAATATAGGTAAAATTTCTCACCTCGCAATCTTTACGTACTGTCAAAGACTATTTAGGTTTGTTTTGTTGGTTGCTAGGCAACGGAAGAAGCTCGAAATTGGAAGGTTTATTCTAAATTACTAATGCCACCTGACTAAATACGACTATGTGTGTTATTGTTTATTACTGTTACTATTAATTGGAGATCATTTCGACGTCTTGACATGTATTTTTATTTTTATTTCTGAAATGTATTTAATTGTATTTTCATAAGTTTTGACTGAATTTATGACAACTTAATGTTCACAACTCAACAGCAAACCAACTTTGTTCTTTGCAGTGCCTTGACAGGGTTCATGTACAAAAAACGACGGTAAAATATTGTAAAATGTGTGATGTGCACGAGAGCAAATAAATAAATAACTAGGTATACATAATATATTATTAGTTAGTTTTTATTAATTATATTTAAACTACTTTGAATAAAAGAGCCATTTTCAATAGGGTTTCTCCTATAGCTAAAACGAATGTACAAAAAAATTTACTCAATTAATTAATTTTCTCGCAAGCTACAATGTTTTCAGGTTTCATACATTGATAGACTGGATTTAAAAAAAAAATTGTCGTTTCTACTGCATTCAATCAATTTTACCCCATTAAATTATCTATACAATGGTATATAAATTAAGTAACTAGGTTCTGTGTACTAGCAGGAGTGTAGCAAGAAATTCTATTTAGTCCGTCTGTCAGATAATTAAAAAATATCAGACACATATTTTTTGCTTTATCATATTAATAAAAAATAACTCAGAAAACACGCATTAAAGTTGGGGAGTGGGGGCTCGCTGCGTCAAAACGCAGTATTAAATCTAGCAAGGCGTGACGTCATGCCACATTTTAACTCAATGTATCGCCGTAATCTATTGATGAAGTCTAAAAAAAAAAAAACGTGTTCAATATTTTTTAATAATCCACGAGACAGACAAAAAAAAATTTGGGCCTATTATGTCGATACACATATTATGTCGAGAGCAAAGGGCGCTGATCACCTTCCACTCTCCCACTTCCCTTAGTTATCTAGCCCCCTACTTTCAGTACATTTGTAACAACCACAATAAGAATCTACGGTCATCAAATAATCGCGTTCTTCAATGTCTCACTCACCGCACAGACTTCATTCACTCTTCCTTCTTCGTTCAGTCTATTTCTCTGTGGAATGCGCTCACTCAGGAAAGCAGGATGGCAACCAACCGATTATCCTTTAATTAAAGTTAAAGTTCGTGAGCACATTCGTAAGAAGCTGGCAGTATCATCACAACGTTAATGTTTTCCCATTGTTTGTCTTATTTGATTTAGTATATTTATTTGTGCATATTTTTATATGTAATTAGGCCTATATATTATATTAATAGTTTGTAATAAGTATATGTGTATCCTCATATTTGATTTTTTTTTATTCCTCCATTTTCGTAATTGCACCTACCACAGTTTGTCTCTGCATCACCCAAAGGTTGACTGGTAGAAAATGTCTAAGGCGTTAAGTCCGCCTCTGTACATTTGTGTGCTTGAAGTATTAAATAAATAAATAGAATACACATTTTTTTTCTAATATCCGGACAGCAAATTACCTACTCCATCTATTCGTAAACGATGAAACTAAGAGGCCTCCGTCAGTTACAGTCTTCGCTCATTCTTAAAGTATATTCGAACTCGAAAATCCGGCAATGTTTGCATTCTCCCATGCTAACAAAAAAACAACTAAACCCCTATATCTACGCAAGTAATATGAAGATGGACAGCGCCATCTATCAAGCGCATAGCGAACTATCAGATCTACATTCTATGTGAATCGACACTGTAACTACATTCTAATATTATTCTGAGTTTATAGCCTTCAGCCAGAAGGCTCTCGAACAGATCATACAAACTTAGTAGAGGTTTCCTTTAATGTTTCTAGAGGGCGTTGTTGCTAGTCTGTTAGGTAAGATTTTCAGTGTTCAGTTTGAGCATAGGTTTTTTTCTAAGCTACCTACTTCGCCTAGCGTAGCGTCAACATTGCATTATCATCATAGCTACGATTTTTAAGCATACATTTTATGAAATTAATCTATACCTTCTTGATTTTTCTAACACGTCTTATAATAAAACATCACGCCATGACTGAAGTGGTATGCACACCTGTAGGTATAATCCACCCTCATTTCTCCAGTTAATGTTAAGAATTCGTTCCCAGGCCATAATATACAGGATGGCATCATCAACTTGAAAACTTTTACCATAGATTCAGTACATGATTCTGAACCCCTACGTTGAAATATTTAGTCGGATAATTTTTAAATAATCTGCTGTCTCATAGAAAAGTGCAATACCTACGCGGTGTATGGAACAGCAGATTTTTTTTTAAATGGTAACCGTTTTTGCGTCGATATCCCTGCCGCCCTGTAGTTACAGTTACAGTTACACCAGGCACAACTACAGACTATGGGCTACTTCTTAGAATTTCCTACTGAAAAAACCCAACACTAACTGAGCAAGGGATGGAACTCCTCAGTTGCCCAATTTTTAGGTCATCACTGTCAGCAATTTTCAAGTAATTTTCCTCCTTATAGAGACATGAAATACATCCTCTCTATTTGCCAAACCAATTCACACGATATTGAATCTTATGTAACGAGCCGTGATAACAAGTTACACAATGATTGTCATCACTCGAGTACAGTCGGGTCATTGTCATACATCATTGTGCTAATGACCTGTCACTATTTCAATTGTCATCGGTCGATTCGATTTTTTTGACAAATGATTCTGCTCGTTGATCTATTGACTTGAACCAATCACTATTTGAAGTTTATTTAGATAGAAGGGATAATAGAAATAGTAAATTTGTATTATACAATCTATATTTTTGCTCTACAACGATGCGCCAGCCCGCATCGACGTTGAGCCTGTAGCTTTAAATTCCCCAGAATAATTATCCAGATTTGATCCAGCCTGTCCCATCTTGTTGTCCTCTCCCCAGGAGGTGCCCTTAGTGAGCGTCGCCTAGTATAAGTAGTAATATCTAGATGACTGATGAGCTTATCTCGGCTCTTTTTTTTTGGTAGAAATGAAACCTAGCTAGATCGATTTATCACCCCCGAAACCCCCTGCTTGCTAAATTTCATGAGAATCATTGGAGCCGTTTCCGAGATTCAGATTATACATACAAAAATTGCTCGTTTAAAGGTATTAGATTACGTTCTGGAGGCTTTGAGTTTAGCAGCTTAAGGCAGCCACAGGAAAGCTCGGTTAAGTAGTTACGATCTCAGAAGCCAACTACGAGACGCCCTACCTAAAAATAAATAAAAAATGCAACCTATATTTCTAAGTGAAATTAGTTGCATCGCAGTGTTATATTTATGGTACTAAGTAGGTACTCTACGAGTAATTAGTACGATTTCCAACTTGATCATTATTGAGAAAAATCCATAAGATAAAAGCGGCCAAATGCGAGTCGGACTCGCCCATGAAGGGTTCCGTAGCAGCAAGTAACATTGAATGCAAGGTAAATTGCGGTTTACGATTTATGACGTATTAAAAAAAAACTACTTGCTAGATCTCGTTCAAACCAATTTTCGGTGGAAGTTTACATCATATATTTTTTTTTTAGTTTTATCATTTTCTTATTTTAGAAGTTACAGGGGGGGACACACATTTTACAACTTTGGAAGTGTCTCTCGCGCAAACTATTCAGTTTAGAAAAAAAATATATTAGAAACCTCAATATCATTTTTAAAGACTTATCCATAGATACCCCACACGTATGGGGTGGTGAAAAAAAAAAATGGAGTTTCAGTTCTAAGTATAGTATACCCCAATTTTTTTTCTATTTTTGTGTAAAAATCTTAATGCGGTTAACAGAATACATCTACTTACCAAGTTTCAACAGCATAGCTCTTATAGTTTCGGATAAAAGTGGCTATGACATACGGACGGACAGACAGACAGACGGACAGACAGACAGACAGACATGACGAATCTATAAGGGTTCCGTTTTTTGCCATTTGGCAACGGAACCCTAATAAGGGGGTCAACCCTGCTTTTACGTATGACCAACCTTTTAGCAAATGCGACATTATAATGTCACGTTTTTCAATTGTTTGCAAAGGATTTCGTAAAACAATTTTTAATTCCACACACAAACTCAAAGAATTTCTATCTTTTTTTTTTCTGAGTAAATACTCAACAACAAAAAAGCTAGCTCATTTGGTGTCACAGTTGAATCAAAGGTTCACTATCCAGTATCATTATGATGATTATATCATTTGTTATTGATATTGTATCTGGCAAAGAAGAAACCATATCTGTCCTAACACAATGAAGTAGTGGCGTAAAAAATAAAAATTGCAACAAGCAATTCATCAGCAAACCGTGATGATCTTCGACCTTAAAATCCCTAACAACTACTTACTATCCACACACAAATCACCAGTAACAACTTCATCAACCAATTGCCTAATTGCTGATTAACTTTCTGCGCAAGCGCCAATCAAGACGATTATGATAACATTCGACATTGATGATCGATAGATCGATGCGATCTAGATCGATGCGTGATCCACCGTCGTGACCTACGGGCACGTCTCCGGTTGCGACTGCGCACCGCATTCCGAGCTTATCGATGTAATACAAGGTGTTCCGAAAATGTCATCGGAATTCCTGTAGGTATAGGTAAGTGCCTCGCGATTTAAGTGCGTAAGTAACTGCCAGTAAGTTCTGTTACCAATCTTGATGCACATAATGAAATGTCTTTTTTTGGTTGTCGACGACGATAGGAATGAGAGATCATTATATAGAATAGCGATTGCAACTTTTTCCGATTCGTGGAAAAAAAAAAACAAATTCTACTATAATAGACTATTTCGAATAATGTACGAGAAGTTTTTTTTTTTCAGAATCGGATATGAGTTTCATAGCGAAACTTGTTTAGTATGACGGTTAGAACCACCCACAAGACGGATGCAGGTGACTAAACCGCCACCTTGTATATGAGTGATGATTGACGATACCTTTAACTGACACACCCTAGGCAGCATCCAGGCTGGAGGTCTGCCCGGCTTGGGCGGAGCATCGCCGTGTCCTCGTGGAGGCGATCGGCGGCGGTGATCTCTTGCGTCCGGCCATGGTACGGAGCGAGAGGAAATGGGAGGCCGTCACCTCCTTCTGCGAAGCAGTAATGCTCGCGAAGGAGGAGGCGGAACGCGTGAGGGAGAGGCAAAATTCGCGCCCTCACGCCCCTAACCGCCGCAGGAGGAGACGCCCTGGGCGTCGGGAATCGCGAGTCGATTTCCGGCCACCGTAGACGCGGGCTTGCGGACGGTGAGCAATAGGTAGCTCGCCGTCCGATAAGGACCAGGCCCGGGTCGACGGCGCGTTGTGTTCCACGCGCGCCTCAAAGAGATGTCAGCAGAATTGACGGGGTCCGCTAGGGCCAATGCCTGCCGGGGCTGCGAATAAGGGCCAAAAGGGAAATCGTGGCAATATGGCAACCGAAGGAACACGGGTGGGTTTTAGTCAGTAAGAGTCTGACACGCCCTCCCGCTCCACCCAGAGCGGGAGAAGTTGTTTGATAATTTCCGAACCAAAAAAAAAAAAAGCCAGCATCCAGGCGTTTTTGCTGACTGGCTAATAATTACATTACCTATAGCAGTATTTACTAAAAAAAAAGTAACTGGTAGGTACGTATTATCTTAAAAAATAAATAACGTTCTGAAAGACGAGATCGATCAAAAATTATTCAAAAGCATGCTGAAGCACTTGCTTTCATTTTTCTACACCATGTATAACCAACAAAATAATTGATTCTGTTCGCACATACAATATAGAATCGATAGCACTTAAAATCGACCTCATGGGAGATAAAACATAACTTTTACAACTTAAACCATACTTATATCAAATAGTTCAAGTACGCATAATTTGATCGCTTCATCTTCACGAGCAGTAAACTGAACTACTGTTTGAGAAATACAGTTAATTTATTTAATGATAGAGTGCATTTAAATGTTTTAAATTAGTTCTACAAACCTTGCAAAAAGAAGGATCAGATTATTTAATTAATTCAGATAAATAACGGTAATATGTAACGAGTTTTAAAAATGTTTCTTGAAGTTTTTTATGTTTACTACATAAAAAAACAGACTCAAGGTTAGGTAGGTTGTAGGTTTTCCTACCCAGAAAACGTGAATTTTCAGACGTTTTAGTCAAATGATGAGACAATTCATAGCCAGTTTTGAACGATCAAGTCTTGCTAGATTCTTGTGAAGAATGTGGCGTATGATGAAAAAGAACAAGCAAGATACTTCAAATGAGATACAAGAAAAAAAAATCTAGTCGAACACAATGAAAGAAGAGTGTTCTTTTATCTGATTTCCACCATAAAAATAACGTGTTTATCTTTGCACACCCAGCTTTTACTCTTCAACGTCGTCATCGTCGACACTAGTTACTAAATTTCACAAGTACAGCCTACTCACAAAAAACTATTTCTAATACAAATGAACCATCTTGTCAAGTGCCTACTTATAACGCAAGTCAAAATACTTAAAGCTCTATAAACTGACATTGCTTATGTATTACAACATTAATACGGATTATATGATTACGTGGGTCATCTATGTGTGGTCTTACAGTTTGTTAATTTTAACCAATTAACTTTGAAGTTTGAGATGGACATTATTTGATGGACAGCTGACCTGGTCAAGGTCGGGAGAAACCTAGCGTAGAGTAGTTTAAAATTCGGTAGTTTATAACTTATCCGTGTCTCCGTATATGCTAACATTTTTTCATCATTTCAGCCGAAAGACGTCCACTGCCGGACATAGGCCTCCCCCAAGCACCGCCACTTCGACCGGTTTTGTGCTTCCCGCATCCAGCGGATTCCTGCAGCCTCCACAATTTTTCACCAGTTTACAATCTCACGAAATTAATTACGAACTGACCGTATATTGCTCCCGTGACAGATATAAGTCGAAAAGAATAGTATATTGCGGAAATCTATGGAGCAGGCATTTATCCAGGCCAATTGTAAAAAGGATTAGCGCCAGCGTTCAAACATTGTGTGTTCAAATAATTAGGTACACACGGCTACACATCAAGCTAAACATTTTCAGTTTATGCTGATCTCGCATTGTGTAGGATTTCCGTACAATGTGAGGTCAGCTTATACTGGAAATGTATAGCTTGATGTGTAGCCATGTGAACATAGGTACATCAATAACTAATCTGTCTTTACGCTGGCAATAGTTTTAATACATGTTAAACTGAAATAATTATACTCTTACCATGTCCATGGCTTATATAAAACCACAGGAATTTACCCTTTAAATATTGGCCTTCACCTTAGATTCCGGAAAAAACTGACAAATTCTAAAGAGTTTGGCCCTCACAACAGATTGACGTGACGATGATTGATATGTAATCGAAGAACATCTTATCTTGATCACTATTTAAAAATGTGCTTTACCTTTTTTTTGGGTGGGAAATTATCAAATAACTTCTCCCGCTCTGGGTGGAGCGGGAGGGCGTGTCAGACTCTTACTGACTAAAACCCACCCGTGTTCCTTCGGTTGCCCTGTTGCCGGGGGCCGCGATGTCTCTATCGGTTTTCTTCGAACCCCCGGCAGGCATTGGCCCTAGCGGACCCCGTCAATTCTGCTGACATCTCTTTGAGGCGCGCGTGGAACACAACGCGCAAAAAAAAAAAAAAATGTGCTTTACCTAAATCCTTACTTATATGAAATGCCTACAGAGCTATCATGATTCCTGTTGTAACAAACAAAATAAATATTGGGTATGCGGGTGGTTGCGCACGCTCAGTGATTTTCCGTCCTTTGCTGGGACAGTACTTGTTGTTTTCGTATGTTTTTTTGTTTTTGTATTGTATTTGATTACGTGCTTATTTATTTATTTAGTTTTTAAGTATACAAATTATGTATTAGGTATGTTGAAACTGTTTGTACTCCCCGTCACTTGTCCTTTTAAGGGTTCATTAGTAAACCAGCGTCAGACAGCATCTGTCTGGCTTTAATGCTGAAGTGAACCTTTTTTGCGCAGCCGTGAGGCACACACTATTGTTAAAATATTGTTTTATTTTTTTCATTTTATTTATATTTTGTGTATTACGAACTGTGTCAAAATAAATGTTTTTTCTTTCTTTCTTTCTTTCTTCCAATTACGTCATTTTATTCTGACACTAGCTAAGCCCCGCGGTTTCACCTGCATAAGTCTCGATCCCGTGAGAATATCGGGATAAAAAGTATTCTATGTCCTAACCCAGGTCATGGTCTACCCATGTGCCAAATTTTATCCAAATCCCTTTAGTCGTTTTAGCGTGAAAGCGTAATAAACAAACATACAAAAAACCGGCCAAGTGCGTGTCGGAACACGCACAATGAAGGGTTCCGTAGTTGGGATGAATTTATCCCAAAAACAAACTTAACTTTTTAGTTGAAATATATGTTCTTCCATACGGAATGTATGGGAAAACATGTTTTGCAACTGCAAAGTTAAGTTGGTCAATTATTACTAGTTAACTTGTAAAGCCTACTTAGCTGTGATAGTTTTCCTTTTAATTTCGTTATATAAATTACTACCAACCATTTAACTGGCAGGGGGGGACACTTGACTCTAACAAAAATTAGCACTTTAAAGCTTAATATTTCGCAAACGGATCCTTGAATCCAAAAATGGTTTTCACAAACTCGCAATGTTTTTGAAGGACCTTTCCAACGATACCCCACACCATGGGTTAAAAAAAAAAACATCACCACTTTGCGTGTAGGAGAGGTACCCTAAAAAAAAATGTTTTTCATAATTTTGTTTTACCACTTTATCGGCGTAATAAATATATATACCCATGCCAAATTACAGCTTTCTAGTACTAAGGGTCTCAGAGCTAGACCGTGGACAGACAGACAGATAGACGGACGGACATGACGAAACTATAAGGGTTCCTTGTTTGCTACGGAACCCAAAAAAATCGAATCTTTTATCTTTATTAGTTTTTTAGATAAGTTTAGACAACCAACATTTTTTATCGGGACAATAATCAAGCCCTAAGGCAATGTCTGATGAACTTTTAAGTATTCAAAATGTCTGCTTACACACCTACCTAGACGTAACAAGCCCATTGATTAAAAATTATTACAAAATTTCTGAAATATAAAATAATGAACTAAGTTTGTTGTGACCACACGCCACAGGTCGAGTCGTAGTATTCAGCAGATGATTCTAATTAACTAGCATGTTATATTATTCGAGTATGTGTAGTCCAAGTTGAAAGTTATTTAATTTTTGGAACGAAATTCCTTATCGCACGTTATACTCCGCACAGTGTAAACAAAAAAAAAGTGTAACATTTTGGCCAACACGACACTTTTTTTACACTTTTTCGGTCTAGCTCTCAATCGCCAAGTGTGTAAGAGTAAAAAGAATTTCATTCGAATCGGGTGTCCCACGACACCACTCAACAATTTTTTGTTTGTTGCATTTTGCATCCGAGTGATTTCCAGAATTTTGTTGAATTTCTTTGTATATCAAATAACATATTTATATTCCTCTTTATTCAGTTCAATTAGAAATTATAAAAGCAGTTTTATCGGGTTACAATAGTGTACGTTTTTCATAATGATAAGATTGACATTATAGGCAATCACCTTTTTATCTTAATTTCCATTATTTTTTTTGTTTTTTAAATTAAATCTTTGGTGATTTTGGATAGATTACGTAAAGGCAGAAGAGTTATGTCCTGCATTTTCCTGGTGTGTAACATTCTGTAATTCGATTATTATCAACACAATAGCACAGTAAAGATTTTTAACTGATTTAAAAAAGGATGAGTTTCTATGTTCGTATGTTGTATATTATTTTGGCCAAAACCGAAATTATAAAGAGAAGTCGTTTTTTTTTTGTGAACATAGTGTTTTTTTTAATTAAATTAAATGTCCGCGTCGCCTATGACTTGGGCCGACCCAAAGTTCAAAGTTGAACCGTGAATACCCTACAATTAACAGGTTGTTCTAATCTCACTAACATTTGGCAACTTTAATAATATCACTTGATGTGCATACCATATTATTTTTTACTTTTACCATGGGCGCAATAGGTTAAGCGGTTACAAGTTACTGACAATTACGGCAACCATGATTTGTTTATGTAATGGGGCAAGGTAGTCAAAGCTGAGGAACGAAATAAAAATTAGTTGATGAAACATAAAAAGTTATTTTACAGTACTCTTTAAATACAGGATTTCATAACTTTGAACGACTTTTACTTTGTAATTTGTTATTTATTTACTTTTAAATAGTTAGGTACTTTACTTTCCCATGGGGGTAGCCAGGACCAGGTAGTTTGGCAGTCGGTTGTATTTTTTGTAAAAAAGTTTTTTTATTCCGATATTCCCACGGGATCGAAACTAATGCGGGTTAAACCGCGGGGCGCAGCTAGTTAATGTATAAGGATCGTAGCTGGTGCCGTTCTGTAGGTCCTGGCTACCCCCATGGGAAGAAGGCGTTAGTTTATGTACGACATGTATGTATTAACAGATTATAATTTTAAAAGGTTTGGTTCCACTACAGACTGAAGTAAGCATAGCAATGAGATCAGTTACATAGATTGCTGACGGATATTACTAAAAAAATTCAATCAACTTGCAAGCATAGAGCACTCCTTTTGAAAATGAAATAATAAAAAACAGTGGCACTCCGGGAGCCGACAGAAGTGAAAACTTGAAAAAAATTCGGCACCGCGGTAATCAACGCGTTGATGTCTTTTACACCACGGTGTCGGTAAATTGCGTTACATTGTCGCGAAATCAATGGTTTAGTCCCATCTCAAAAATGCCCAACACGCGTAAAGAAGTTTTAACTTCTAAATTAATAATACTTTTTTCCAATTATAACAGACTCCTCTCACCAATACTCTAAAAGTAACAATTATCCCTTTACCCTTTCATTGACGCCGCGCGACGTCAATATTGGGAACCACGTGTTCGTCAGTGAATATCTGTAGGTACTTAGGTATGTTCCATCGACCTTATACCTATCACTCAACAATGCCTTTCTCAAGAAGCACCTTCAATCATCAAGCAAGATCATACAAATACCGCAGTATAACAAAATTCCAAGGTTTAATAAAGTTTTCAACGGATAGGACGTGTCGTTCCGGACCAACCTTAGAACGGCATGTGCTCTATATACTATCTAAAGTTCATCTACTTACTGCACACACAAAACCAACCTTCACACAGTAATAACAAAATGTATTTTCCCTTAATCTTCCATCTCCTCAGCACCCACAGAATTTTAGAACGCTATCTCAAGGTGTTTAAGACTTAAAGTTAAGGAAGTTATGGTTCGGTTTTGAATAGTACAATGTCTGGTAAAAGGATTTACCGCATGCAGTAATTGTTTAGCTGCAAAACGTGAGCTTTTTGCCACTGAAGTTGTAATGTATGATTGTGTGGTGACATTTTTAATCGTAGGAAAGCAGGAGGTAGTTAGTATTTCAAGGAGATGCAACTGAGACGCTATTTAGTGACCGCTAAAACACTATGAAAGTTCAAAGAAATTGTCAAAACCACGATTGAAAGTCCGAGAAAAATGTATGGTTTTCTTCTTCTTAGCGAATCGACGGCAAACTAAATTGAGTCGGTCCAGAATCGGCACCATTAGTAGTGCCATCAGCTCCTGAAACAAGCAAGATACGATATCAAGGTGTCCCCATCGTTGTTAGCTTTAGTTGGCTTATTTTTAATCTTATATTTTCAATTGCTTTTGATTATTTTTTGTACATTGTTCTCACATATAGAAGCAACAAGAATAATGTACCTAAGATTTTGTAGTATCTATTTTTTTAAATGTGTCTTTGGAGTTTCTTGCCCGTTCTTCTCCATAGAGATCTACGTTTTGGAATGGGCAACTAGCTTCAGCTTTCTGACTAACTGATCGACTCTTTGACAATTCAAAAGTGCCTGTAAATGGTTTAATTGAAATAAATGCTTTGAGTTTAGAATTACATTTTAAATCCAAGGCGGCCAATGGCAGTTTTTGTTAGTGCCAGACAGGAGGATACTACTGCCCATCCTCCAGTTGAGTCGACACCCACAGTCCTATTCACGGTAGTTGTAATTTCGATACCTTCACAAATGTTTCACGTTTGAAGCCCTGCCCACGCCAAACAAGCGTAAAGATGATTATGATAATACTACGAAATACCATACCCAACAATATACCTACTAATAACAAATCGTATTTATTTAACATAAGTCACCTTTCACATATCACGGCGGTTGCAAATTCGGCTCTCGATGCGTCTGTCAAGAATATATTACTCACTGGAATCAATGGTTTAGGAATATTCAATCATGTCGGAGTAGCAATATTGTCGAAGAAGTATGTCGTTGAAGTCCCATCATTTCCTAGTTAAGTCATGTCGAAGAAACGCTATGTCAGAGTATAGTGGTTTCGGACTTAAGGTATTTCGAATTAAAGTTTTGTCGAAATGGAGACGTGTCGAAGTTCCGTAAAGTCGAAATAAAATCTTGTCGAAATTCAGTTTGGTAGTCTCAATTTTTATAGCTAAAAGCCAGGTCGGTGCACGACCTAGAGAAGATCATAGGGAAGACCTGGATGAGACTTGCACAGACCAGGGAAGCATGGCACAAAAAGAAGATGGCCTATACTCAGCACAGAGTGGAACAAGACTGTCAGTGATGATGAGGATAGCTAAAAGATATTAGAGTTGATGTTGCCGTTAGTAACACATGTTATTGGTACTATTAAGGGTTTTCTGAAACCCATACCACGGTTCAGTATTTAAGTTTTATTATGATACAGTGCTGGCATAGAGTATGTTGGGGTAAATTCGGCGCAAGGATAAGACCGTTTGCATCGAATTCCGTTATTTGGCAATATTTTTTAATGGAGACAACATTGTGTGCTGCTGAATTTTATTCAGCCCCGCCATCCAGTTACAGCATTGAACAAAAATGCCAAATTAGCCAGGAATTTGTTGCGTATGGTTTTATCCCAGCGCCGAACTTACCAAAACATATTATATTAATTTAGCACTGTACGAGCTACGCTGTACATTGTCTTTTTTTGTGGTAGTTTGTGCGTCATACTCAATAATGCACATCGATATTGTTTAGCTGTGCATTTCTCTAACATAGCATTTAAGTGGAACAAATGTCTAATTTTATTTAGTAGCAATAAATCCATCAAGGGAATCATTCGTCTGCTCGTTTACATAACATACCTAACAGGTTTAGGTACATAACAAGTACATAACATTTTCACTGTTGGGTATTACAACCCCAATAAGCACATTTAAAAATCTATAGAGAAAACAGTATAAAATATCATCTAAAAAGGTTGTAAGAGACAAGATCACCGTTTTCAATCACTTTTGTATTCTGAAACTTTCAGCGTCCGGGTAAAGAAGAACTCCAATTTATGTGGTATTTCCCACAGGCTTCTCTCATGTTGCTGAAAGAAGGATCAGATGGAGGAACATTGTCAAGGATAAGGTCTGGATAGGTACCATGACGTGGTCACGACCCCCAGCATTAGGAATCGACAAAAGTAGAAGGAGGAGGGTCCACAGCCGGAGTTACTTGGCTTCAAAGTGAAATTTTTTAACCGTCAAAGGCATAAATGCCATGAGACGTAAACATTCAGCATACATACATAAACTCATGCCTTCTTCCCATGGGGGTAGGCAGAAACTATAACTCCTTTTGCTTCGTTTACGTTCATACATCTGGTCATAGACTTTCAACATAATCACGCGGAAACTCGTACTTTGCTACTAATATTTACAGCGTATAATAATTGCAATTAAGATATTGAAGACGTATAATTTAGTTTATAAAAAAGTAGCCAATTAGCACATGCCAATAAGTTTTGATTTGAACCTCACTGTGACCTTACATACAACCTCTGATGATTTCGTCAATAAGATTACATCATGGTAAGTGTAGTAGTATCTATAATATGTCTTTGTAAAAGTGAGTTCGTCTAGGTAAGTAACATAACATAAATCATGCCTTGTTTCCCCGAAGGATTGGGCAGAGGTTTCCCTTTAACAGGTACACCCACATTTCGCCAGTTATGTTTAAGTCCCATGTAATAGGGGGCGAGCCTATTGCCATCAAGCGGTCACAAATCCAGACTCCGAGCTGCTACTGAGAAATTTCAGATAGAAAAACCCAATAACACTGCTCGACCCGGGAATCGAACCCAGGACCTCATGCTCAGCAGTAGCGCTTCCTACCACTAGACCAACGAGGCAGTCAAGTCAGTCAGTCTAGGTAAGTACTATCACCAAAATATTGATACCTTTTTTTGACTTCTAGAAAGAATCCTACGTCCCCGTAAAAAGTGTATGAGGCCAATATCTATAAACGTTACTTAGTACGAACGTTGGCTAAGCATTATTTCTATCACCGTCGCACAACTGTCAATCTACAAGTGCAAGATAGAGACGGGAACATGTATAAGTCAAAGCATGAGCTTTGTAATGTTGATAGATCTCGACTTGAGAGCCACACTTCGCTGCTACTCCACAGAGTAGCAGCGAAGTGTGACTCAATAGTCTTATAAGTTAGCAAAGCATCTGCTATCCCTTTCGCATAACATTTCTCATTCTTTCTTTTTCATTTTGTAATCCAATCTATACGGTGGGGTTTATCCTACTCTGTTTGCTAAACCGCAATGTCCGTTTTCACTAACATTAGACATTTAAACAACACAAAAGGGTACTGTTAAATTTACAACGCTTGCCTCAGTGCCGAGACTTGTTACGCATTAATATAGATCTCCACTAGAGTTGGTGAAAATGGGCATAAGTAACCTATTCAAGGTAAAGAAGTGCAGTGCTCTTCATTCTACATTATGAAGAGCTTGCCTCTAGCCAAAATACATCTTCAACGAGTTCACTTACCGAAACATGGCATGTTCTTACCCAATATATTTACCCATCCACGATTTCGATGACCTCACACAAATAGCACAAACTAAATTAAACAAAACACATAGGTATTTACAAAGAAAACACATATGATACGTGCATCAGTCACAAATGAAGATTGATGATACCAACTCTATCTGGACCAAGGCCAAACAATTGTTTAACTCAGAGAATTTCAGAAATAATTGTTTTAATAACAAATTGGTTCAAAGTTGCAAGGTTTGTAAAAACGTAATGAGATCTCGTAAAAAGTGTGTACTTTGTGATTGCCTTTCTCAATTTTGATTAAGGAATCAAATAGGTGAGTGAATTCTTCATTACACAGTGCGAGTCTTCATAATGTGCATATATCGAAATGAGGGAATCTATCCTTAATTATATCGACGGAAAAAAACTTTTTACAAAAAAAAAAACAACCGACTTCCAAAAAAATACACTACAAAGTGAAAAATAACTTTAATTTCGGAAGTCGGTGTCCACTTTTTAGTTGTGGTACCTACCCCACACACATTCGAATACCACTACCTGCTACCAGTGTCAAGAACTTATCATATCATCTACATACTAAGTGGGAAAAAAAATACGTATTTTGTAGCTAACTCAAAAACTACCCAAGCAAAGTTAATAAAATTTATATGGGACCAATTTGGGAGCCTACCCTTTCAAATAAAAAAAGAATTTTCAAAATCGGTCGACAAATGAAGGAGAAATCGGTGGACATACATAAAAAAAAAAAAAAAAAAAAAAAAACATAGGCGTCGAACATATAACCTCCTCCTTTTTGGAAGTCGGTTAAAAATAAAAAATGTTTTTTTTTTTTTCTGTTTTGGGTCTTTAAAAAAATTACGATTATTGTAAAAATTTATGAAAAAAAAACAGATTTATTTTCAATTGAGGGTCGTTTTTTTCTACCATTTTCATTTTATGAGGACGCCTAATTACTTCCAATCATTATGGAGTTCTTTTCATCACGATAGATCATTTTTAAAAGTTACACCGTTTTGTTTTTTTTTAAATCCACAAACATTTTTTTTAAATATTTTTCCGTCGATAAATTAAGCATATCCCTCATTTCGATATGTGTACATTATAAAGACACGCTGTAAACTCATGATGACTGAACCAGATGTATGACATGTGTCTTAACAGCATATACGATGCAAATCAAAAGTTTCTTATGAAATGGCATATACTTATATAATTAAACCTCAAATAATTCCATTTTTGTTTTCCTAAAAATATTATTGATCACTCTAACATAATGAATGCGCTTCTTTTTGGTGAAGCTCTAATAATTCCTATTTCGGGGCCCTAAAAATACTAAATAGCCAAGTAACTGCAACCAACTTGGATGTAGCGCTCGCTCAGCTCGCACGCGGTTGATCACAGTTCTCACCTAACCCATTTGGTCGGGCTGCACTAGCTTAGTTAATGCGACCAATTCGGCTCGAGTGTTGTTGGTCACTGTTCTTACCTAACCTTACCCGTTCGGTCGGGGTAACCTAGCTTAGTTCCTGCGACCAACTCAGTCCCTGCGACTGTAAGAAAAGGCCAGAAAGTTAAAAAGAGGCTTATTTATAAAAAAGCGTCCATTATTAGATGGTCAATAAGTTTTTTAGAGGATCAGTTAAATATTTCCCTCATGAAATCAGGGTTTTTAAATCTAAATCCACTTCTAAACCCAAATCTTATGAATTTTTATTCACTTAAGTAGGTAATCAAAATATTCGACATGTATGCAACAAATACTTCAGAAGGACTGAGATTTATCTCTAATAGCATTATAAAGAAATGAGAAGAAGAAATTGGATATTTTTATACAAAATCTTACGTACAGACGCCAGCACATCAAGCTACTACAATCTGTCAAATTTATTTAATAGATTTTCAACTTTATCGCTGAAGGATAAGGTTCAAAGTTGGTTGGGAAAATTTGACAGTTTCGGGTAGCTTGATGTGCTGGCGTCTGTACCTACTAAACCTTATACTAACCCCTTAAACTATACAGATCACATCACTCACCCTGACCTCATGACTCTAATCCCTTTAATGAACTTAGAAAAGTAATCAATCCTGTATTACCAAACTTTGTTTAAGATAATGATGTATCAGCACATAGGAATTAAGTAAACAGCTACTGGCTACAGTCGGCAAATTAAGTCACTGGACTTTTTAGAACTAAAACACAAATTTTGCGATTTTGTCTGTGGGTCCAACATTTGGTCAAATATTTTGAGCTGACCTGACAGCATAAGCATAATCAGTCTATGACCTCCCCACTACTGGGTCACTGGCCTCTTCTCTTTGAAAGCGAATGGGCCATAATTCAAATTTATTCATTTTGGGACAACTAGATCCAAAGGTTAGTAATATATAATAATAATACAAAAACTTAGAAACTATTGTTAGGACTTAAATACAATTACAAAGGACAACACTCATCACATCCATTCTATACACAAATGCCCCTGTGCTGAGACATCCCGCCTCATCAAGGTAACCAATAGGGAGATATTGTATCTCCCTAAACGATCACCAGACGAACGAAATGCCTCAACACAGGTGCACGTACATCTTCAGCTATAGTTTTCAGGATTCTGTTGAGACTCCCCCGCACCCTCCTCATAAGTGACACGACTTTTTTCCGAATGACGGCATGAAAATCATCAGTGGTGCCGATTCCCTTGTTCACAAACTAAACTAAATTTAAGTTCAGTGCATCTTTTTCTTTCTATTTCATTAAGAAAAGGACAGAAGATAAATTTTAGTTTAGTCCTGTCAAATTAATCAGCGCCTGTCACTACTCCATACAAGTTTAGACGTGATTAAAAACTTGCTTACTAAAATTACGTCAATTTACATCGAGCGCTGAGTAAGAGTTCGTTTTTAACTTTATTTCTGGTCATGTGACCAGAAATAAAGTTAAAAACAAACATGGATAAAATTGCTAACACAAGAACCTACTGAATTAAAAACTAGACTTCAGATCAGTGTGATTTATAAGTTTTTTAAACTTAATGTTTCCTTCTTGGCACATCGAACATTTTTAATACTTTTGCTGCCGACTCTCCTTTGTAACGTTACTTATGAGATCTTACGTCACGTAATCAAACATTTATTGCAATGATTGATAGTTTTATCATAAGAAGGTACTTGTTAGCAAATTATTAGATCATGATGTATTGTATTCATGATAGATGATAGATCATCGGAATTTGATGAAAGCTTTTTTAAATGACCACTATTGAACTATGACTTCTGAAATCTTTTGTACAAAAGGTCTGACATTTGTCCTTGATCTTTTATTTGTAAGGAAACCCCTATCCGTATCATTACAAAACGAGTAACGACTCCCACAGACAGGCGCAAGGCGACAGTGTGACGCGATTCTGGTAGAACAATTTCACTGAAGTTTTCATAGAAATTGTTCTACTAGTCGCGTCTCGCCGAGGGTGCCCTTATAACTTTGGTTCATACTTAACCCAAGTACGCACGGGCGATTTTTAACGCGACAAAATAACAATAGTGTACATCCCAGCGCGTCAAAAATACGAGTATACTGTTGGATTTTAACTCTCGGCGTTAAGCAGTGTGTTGAAGATCTAGTGCACGGTAAAAAATCGTCGCGTTATAATATTACCCGTAGGTACGAGGACCTTCGAGCCACTTTTTTATTTGTATTTTAGGGCTGTTAGCTGACGTACGCACGGACGTAATAAAATCGCGGAGGAATTTTATAGCGCACTGAATTTTCAACTCTCGGTGTTAAGCCGAGTGTTGAGAATCCAACGCGCTGGGACGCACTCTCGTCCCAGCGCGTTGATAAAACACAGTTGGATTTTCAACTCTCGGCGCTAAACAGAGCGTTGAAAACCAAGTGCACGAAAAAAAATCGCTGCGATTTTATTACGTCCTTGCGAACGTAGGCTAGATAACTGTTCGCTAACTAGGTCATCTTTATAATGATAACTAACAAGTAAGTAACTATGAAGTTAATAAGTAACTTTAACAATTTCGAATTCGTGTCTAATTAAAATAATACAATGCTTAGTTATTATATTTAGTAAATTAAGTTTGAATTTATTCTCAGAATCTTGTTTGATGACCAAACCATGTTATATGGTAATTAGCTATGCTATTTTCCTTAATAATAATATGGTTGTCCTTCGATATATGCATTTTAAAATCGTTTATCAAGACTAGCAATCAATTCCATTTCAGACCGCGGATTATTTTAGTGTGATGTCATCCTATTAACATTTCTGTTGAAAATTACACAGTAGATTGATGACGGTTCATAATATACTCCTTTATCAAAAACTAACTTTTACAGTTCACTTGTTAACCTTGCAATCCATACTAATACCAATAATCCATACATACTAATGAATTACAAATTAATATTTGCTAATTGAAGTGCCGGAATATGAGTATCCTTACATGATAATAATGTATGTCAGTGTGTCTGTGTGTCTGAAGGTATAAGTATAAGGTATACCATAAAAGTAGGTTTTACGAAAATGCCATATTTAGGGATCCACAAATCAAATTGGAGCTTGGAGTTTCCCTACGTGATCGAATCAGAAATGAGGAGATCCGCAGGAGAACCAAGGTAACCGACATAGCCCGAAGAATTGCGAAACTTAAGTGGCAATGGGCAGGGTACATTGCTCGTAGAACCTCTCTGGAGTGGCGACCACGTACCGGAAGACGTAGCGTTGGAAGGCCTCCCACAAGATGGACCGATGACCTTGTGAAGGCCGCCGGAATCCTTTGGATGCCTTTCGGCTAAAATGATGATGATGATGATGAAATCAAATTGAGGAGCTCGTGGCTAAGTAATAACAGTTAAGCTACGCTTGCCGGGGTTGGTCACTAGATGGGTGACCATCTTTACATATCGAGAGTCCTCCGTGCCTCGGAAAGCACGTTAAACCGTTGGTCCCGGCTGTTATTTGTAGATCTTTGACAGTTGTGGCGGGTCGCCCGAAAGTCTGACAACCAGTCTTACCAAGGGGTATCGCGTTACCCAATACTTATCAGGGTTGTGATGGTCAGATAAGCAGTCGCTCCATGTAAAATACTGGTATTCAACTGCATCCGGTTAGACTAAAAGCCGACCTCAACATAGTTGGGAAAAGACTAGGCAGATGAAAGCAAATTAAATCAAAAGTCGTTTATTAAATTAGGCTGAGAATCGCCACCCTTTGAACGTCAAAATGACCTAAGACAATCCCCCAAAACGCCCGTCCTTTACCACTTCCGAATGCTTTAGGTGGGAACAAGAAATGGCGCAATAAACTCCCCAGCAACACAGCTATCTGTTAACACTTTCAGTGCCCAAGAAAGGCTCAATGTTATTACCCGACTGCGGCGTAGCCAAAAAAGGAGGGTTATTGGTTGACATGTTGGTTAAACCATTATCGGTTTAACCATATTTCAGGTATTATAGTTAGCATACGTCGGCATCGCTACAGATATACAGCGAATAAAGGCTATCATACATGCTCAGATCTACCTTCAGATCAGCCTCATTTCTTTAGCAGCACTACTTGAAAACATAATTTTAACTAGCTTCAGGCCGATATGACATAGTTCGTCTGTTCAGATTGTCCTTCTCATGTATGATATGCTTTATAACCGCAACCATCTGTGGTGAACTGAGCCAAATAATACCACCCTCTTCAAAAAACAGCGCCGGAGCACTGAACGTGTTAAGTGTTAAATGTTTAGATTTACATTCTAAGTAACTAAATCTTGTAATAGCTTGAATTGATTGAACTGCTGATAGGGTTACATCTTCAAGTGCCAATAAAACTGTAAGTACTGCAACAGTAGACATGTCTCTGCGGTACTTAGGTACAGCAAGTTTCATGTGTTTTAGGGTTCCGCACCTCAAAAGGAAAAAAACCGGACAATGAAAGGTTGGGATGAATTTATCCCGAGACCAAACTTAACATTGTAGTTGAAAAACATGTTCTCCCATACATTCCAACTGCAAATGTGTGTTCGCACAATATTGAGAGATTTACCATGTTATTTTAAGACCACAGACTTCTTATAGGTTTTCCTGTAATATTAAAGAAGCATTCTCTGTATTTTTTTCAAAATTTTAGGCTTCTTTGTGTCGGAGATATAAGGGGGGAAATGGTAAATTTTCATCTTGTTTCTTAAATACTATCATTAAAAGTATTTATTAAAAAAATATATTAAAATTATTTTTTATGTCACACGGTACAGTTTGCAAAACTTTTTTTTTCCTATTCGCCCCCAAAAAGTTCATGTGTACCAAACTTTTAACTAAATTGGTCCAGTGGATTCGGAGCAAATTGGCTGTGACAGACGGACAGCCAGCCAGACAGACAGCTGACGGAACACTAAAAACGGAACCCTTATAGGATCACTTCGATATCCGTCTGTCTGTCTGTCAGTCAGTCTGTCAAGATTCTTTTTCAAGATCCCTTCATTATGCGTGGTCCGACACGCAGTCGGCCCTTACTCGCAGACCGTCTTCTGATGATGGATGATGTGAGAAGGAGGAACCGCTTTTGTACTATGTCCACAATGAACTGCTATATTCTGGCACAATGCTGATGATATTGAAGCTGCTGAACCACTAACACGATGACCACTTCTTGTAAAGACTATCCTGCGCTATTATACTCAAAACGTCGAAATCTAATCACAAAAACTTTTTACAAAAAAACAACCGACTTCCAAAAAACTACTACAAAGTGAAAAATAACTTAAATTTCGGAAGTCGGTGTCTTTGGTTTTGTATTTTCGTTATTTGCCACCGACTTCCGAAATTTAAGTTATTTTTCACTTTGTAGTAGTTTTTTGGAAGTCAGTTGTTTTTTTTTGTAAAAAAGTTTTTATTTCTCGCTTTTTAGTGGGTCAATTTGTAATTTATCTAAGTTACATTAACCTAATGCCAACTGCTCATCACCGTTTACAAAATATTGCTTTTACCGATGCAGGGACGTTCATCGTTGAGGAGTTCTCCTGGTACTTCACCATTAGCTCCACTTCTCCATATGCCTTGTGACGAGCCTAAATTGCATTGCGACCATATTAAAGTAATTGAATCGCAACCCGCGAAATACTTATTAATGAGTAGTTCCGGTGGCTATTTGTGGTCTTCATCATCAGTTCCACTTAACTAAATGGTACTTTTCAAGAGCAACTGCACGAAGTACTATAAAAATACCCAAATCGCTATAGGTTTGCCTATAATATTCGAAGAGTTCCCTCCGATTCTTCGGGATGCCATCATCAGATCCTGGTTTCCTTATTATGGTACCATCCTTGGAATATCTCCTTTCCAACAAAAAAGAATCATCAAAATCGGTTTATAAACGACGAAGTTATCCGCGAACAAACATTAAAAAAAAATATTATATATGTCGGATCCGGTCATTAGTACGGACACGAAACGAATCGCAAGCGCGCCACTGGCGACATCAAGAGTGAACTACCTACACCAAAAAAGGCGCGCTTCTACAGAGTCGTGATGTTTGAAGGCCACGGCGAGGAGGACATTCAGCCTCGGGTCGCATTGGAATCAAGATGTCACGGAACTGTTCTCGATTCGTTGTGCTCAGTAATTGTGTTAGTTGTAATTTGTGATCATTGTGTTAATTGGTGATTTTAATAAACGCCGTCGCACCCAGTGTGTGTATAATTTAGCTAGTGTGATTCATTTGATAGTAAATTAAAATGTGATCTGAACTGCAAACTGTTTTTCTATTGCGCATCAACCAACACTACCCACACTACGCCCACAGTAGTTGAAATATCGCTGATAATAACGAAAGTCACATACCCGGCTCCGACATCATAAGTGGGATTCGTGTTCGTTCATGCGCAATATAAAAACGTTGAAAATGACCGTTGGCGTGCCGTGTTTGAACATTAAAATAAAAACATGCAAGCGTTTATGCGTAATCATGGTGCGCGACAGCCAAGCCAAGCCGATTGACAGCAGAGGAAGATCTATGACGTCTTTAGTATCGAGCCAAGCAGCCACGCAGCCGTCAGCGAAGCCCTTCGGGTGCTTCATTTTCAAGTGGTGTATTCGAATCATCGGTTACAAACATTAAATAGATTGTGATCCGTATAGTACCAATTGATGAAGTTGAGGTCATGTGAAGGTCACATTTTTCTTTCTCTAAATTTAGCTCCTGGTTAAGTTCACGGGGTGCAAGGGGAAGTAAAATTTTGTTACTTTTGAGCTACGACCTACCGTTTAAAAGATATTCGACATTTTAACTTTTTCACGGATTGTTCGAAAAGAAGTCAAACCCGTTGTTATGAGTTTCAGATAATGTTTCGCGACAGTGAAGCGTCCTCACGGGGCGCCGGCTGGCGACCCAGGCACGAGATGCGTGTCCATTCGGGGGTGGAACCGGGAACGCGGATGCACGAGTTAGCGCCAGTGCGGCTGTGCGCCGGTGCGGCTGTGTGCCGGTGCGGCTGGGTGCCTGTGCGCCTGTGCGCCTGTGCGGCTGTGCGGCTGTGCGCCTGTGCGGGTGCGGCTGGGCGCCGGTGCGGCTGTGCGCCGGTGCGGCTGGGCGCTGGTGCGGCTGGGCGCCGGTGCGGTTGGGCGCCGGTGCGGGGCTGGGCGCTGGTGCGTTTGGGCGCTGGTGCGGCTGGGTGCCGGTGCAGCTGGGCGCGCGTGCAGCTGCTGTCGGATGCTGGAGTACGTGTTGCAAGCAGTGAACGGCGAGTGGAATTCGTTGCACAACTACCCTCAGGCACGTAAAAAAAAAGGTGAGCTGTATTGTTTTGTTAACGATTCTGGTGTTGAATACTCGTTAGTAAAGGAGAGTTGTGTACCCAAATTAAGTGGCAAACGAGTTAATAACGTTGTTGCGTTGACTGGTATTGGTCAAACACGTGTATTCAGCTCAGAACCAATCTTATGTAGCGTAACGATTAGCGAACACCAACTTGAGGTTTTTGTGTTTTAATTGTTTTGATTTTGGGATGTGCTTCCCGACACTAACTTGCAAAGTAATTAAATTATTATGGTAGGACGTTGATGAAGTCCGTGAGATTGCGTCAGAAATTATTAGAAAAAGGCGGATATAACAAAAATTTAGTTTGGGGTTTCGGGTTATTAAAAAACGAAGAGCGTAATTAAATTAAGCTTGACTTGAAGTAGAGGGCCAAGGGCCAAGGGCTAAGGGCCGAGGGCCGAGGACCAATGGCCGAGGGCTTAGGGCCGAGGGCTTAGGGCCGAGGGCCAAGGGCCAAGGGCCGAGGGCCTATTGAGGATTTTGAAGAAGACGAGATAGTGAAAGTAGAGTCGAATTGAATTGTTCGTGTGAGATGCACGGGTTCTCGATTCGTTAGGTTGGAGACCGTACCAGTGTATCGTAGCCATAGCCCGTTAGAAATCGGCATCTACTTGCTAGACCGTGGGAATTTGGTGGGCGATAGCTCTGGGTAGTATGGTCGGGTCTAGCCTTGTAGCCAAGACCGTATGAGACCGTACCAGAATATCGTGTACGTGGTACACGGTAGCTCTGGGTAGTATGGTCGGGTCTAGCCTTGTAGCCAAGACCGTATAGGAGACCGTACCAGAGTATCGTGCACGTGGTGTGCGATAGCTCTGGGTAGTATGGTCGGGTCTAGCCGTGTAGCCAAGACCGTATAGGAGACCGTACCAGAGTATCGTGTACGTGGTACGCGATAGCTCTGGGTAGTATGGTCGGATCTAGCCTTGTAGCCAAGATCGTAGAGTCAAGGACGACTCGGCATTCCTTTGGGAAGTGCGCATGTGATTGTTGACCGCGAATGAGATACCCGGGGCTTTGTTAATTGGTTAATGACTTTGGGTCAATTCTTAAATTATCAGTTTACATAATCCTCTATAGTGCCTGGACTCTGATTGATTGTCATGTTGCTTATTTAATTGTTATCCCTGCCTACAATTTTACTTTTTGAAGTTAGTAGAATGATATTAGAAATGTGATGTTAGTTAAATAAACAAACTTTACAGAAGTTCACGTTTACGTTAGGTTAAGAAAGATGCCAGTAGGTCATGTACCAGTCGTAGTAGATGGTGATCACAGTGGTGATGAGCAAACCTACGTTATGGGAACCACGCGAGTAGGGTTCTCTAACGGCCGTATTGTGTGGCACCGTGCCAGTAGGTACTGGCGGAGGTCGGGGTCTAGAGAGACCATAGTTTTGATCCATGAGCTGGATGTGATTGCTAGTCGGCTGGAGAGCCATGGCGTTGGAGTGGTTTACTCGTGTGTGGGTTTCTAAGGCTCTTAGTGAAAAGACGATTGTTAATGTGGAAAACGATGGTACCTGGCTCTGGTTGATGATTTTTGCCTTAATTAGTCGAAAGTTTTTTGAGTTCATTGAGAAGTAGGAGTATTGTTTTGTAAAGTGTTGAGGATTAAAGTTTCCTTATCTCAAAAGTTGGAACCCGTAAATGGTCAGAATTGGCCGAGTCGAACAGGTACTGTTGTTGAGTTTTGGTTGCAGGTAAACACACGAGGACGTGTGCATAGCAGGATGGCCGTGTCGGATCCGGTCATTAGTACGGACACGAAACGAATCGCAAGCGCGCCACTGGCGACATCAAGAGTGAACTACCTACACCAAAAAAGGCGCGCTTCTACAGAGTCGTGATGTTTGAAGGCCACGGCGAGGAGGACATTCAGCCTCGGGTCGCATTGGAATCAAGATGTCACGGAACTGTTCTCGATTCGTTGTGCTCAGTAATTGTGTTAGTTGTAATTTGTGATCATTGTGTTAATTGGTGATTTTAATAAACGCCGTCGCACCCAGTGTGTGTATAATTTAGCTAGTGTGATTCATTTGATAGTAAATTAAAATGTGATCTGAACTGCAAACTGTTTTTCTATTGCGCATCAACCAACACTACCCACACTACGCCCACAGTAGTTGAAATATCGCTGATAATAACGAAAGTCACATACCCGGCTCCGACATATATATATACGGTCGAAGTGAGGAACCTCCTTTTTTTGAAGTCGGTTAAAAATGCAGCTCCTAAAAGTAAAGAATAAAGAGAAAAAGAGTTTTAACGGACTGACAAACAAAAGACAGACAGCCCAGCAGATTACGTTATTTTGTCAAAATACCATCTACAATTTTTTTACTAACAAAACCGCAGCCTGCGCTAAGCACTAAAAACTATATTAAGATTTAAATATTACAAGTAATAACATCAATTACATCGATACTAAATCAAATAAAAAAACAAATATTGAAGCTAACGGAAGCCTAGTAATAAATATAAATTGATGCACATAAATATTTGTATCAAAATGTCAAGTTCACCATATATTGGAGTAGGTAATTGAGTTTTTTATTGAAGAACGAATCGATTTGAGAGAATGTGTGTGGTCAGCGTTAACTAGAGTGGGACACCTTCTATTTTGGAACGAAGTTCTTTATCGCGGCTTTTGGTAGGAATAAACTGGTTGAAATCGTTACGTAATAAAAAAGCGTTATGCCATGCGACTTTCTCGTAAAAGTGTGAATTTGGTCAAAATGAAAATCCAAGACGGCTGCGAAAAATTTCAAATTTTCTACCATGAGTATCGTTTTCTTGGTTTTTGAAGGTGCTAAAGTCGATAGTGAGGTCAAAATGTAAACCCAAGAAAGCGGCTGTAAAAATTTTGTTTTTATTTGAAATCAAACGTGAAAAGGAACTTCGTTCCTGATGGGGGTCCCCCAGCCGCACGAGTTTTTTTTTGTTGTTGTTTTAATTAACTATGTTGTGTATAACTTAACATAATAGGCCAAAACCCTACTTAAAAAATAAAGTAGGCGAAACTGACAATAATAGCCCATAATTTAACATACACTGACAGATAACGGTCAGCTAAACCGCAAGGTCTTGTTCCTTACATAACAAAGGTGCACTAAGAAAGGATTTTTTAAAAATCATCCCTTAAAGGGCTATTAGAAGATGAAAGTTTGTGTTACTTACGTGTGGTTTCCTTTCACTGCAGGGTGTATGCTCTGCACTTTAGACTCTACAGGGTGGGGTACCTTACAATAGCAGCTGGTCTATTCTGTAAAATCTCAAAATGAAAACATAGGTTAAGTGAGATTGAAGTTTGAAGTGTCATTGGAAGTATCTTAACAAGTGACCATGGTAGGTCCCTCAGCTTACGCTACCTCCCACCTCCGCAACTACTTCTACTTTGAGCAATTTTAAAAGAATCACTAAAATCTAATTTTTATTGCTATATAGAGAAACGAAACTGAAGTCGAAACCTGACCCAGGTTTTGACTTCGATTTTGCCTCATGGAAAGCGATGGATGAGATCTACGATGGAACGAGCGTGCTTAGAAGATTCCTGGTTACTCTTGGAAGGCAGACGGCTTGTAGACTAGTTATTAAATATGATAACTATACAATGTGTCCCATGGGCATGTGACCGCCCGTATTTTTCTGAATATTCATGAAAAATTATTGAAAATTAATTTTAAAAGGCGGCTACCTTCAATTTTTTTTTTCCAATTTCCCCTTCGATTTTATGGACTAATACTTCTGTTTTTTTTAAATAAATACTGTATTTTTTTAGAAAAAAATGTCCCCGCCTCCGTTTTTTTTTGCATAGTCGACCAATTTTAATAAAAAAATTTAGTTAATTCAATAAAATAACTCATAAGCTTTTAGAAATAATAAACAATCCAAATCGAGCCAATAACATCAGAGATATGGCAAACGCTACACATAAATAAAAACTTTTTACAAAAAAAAACAACCGACTTCAAAAAAAAACACTACAAAGTGAAAAATAACTTTAATTTCGGAAGTCGGTGTCTTTGGTTTTGAATTTTCGTTTGTCACCGACTTCCGAAATTAAAGTTATTTTTCACTTTGTAGTGTTTTTTTTTGAAGTCGGTTGTTTTTTTTTGTAAAAAGTTTTTATTTTTCACTTTTTGGTTGTGGTACCTACCCCATACAAATTCGAATACCACTACCTGCTATGTAAATAACAGTGACAAGAAGTTATCATATCATCTACATACTAAGTGGGAAAAAATACGTATAATTGAAGCTAACTCAAGAACTACCCAAGCAAAGTTAATAAAATTTATATGGGACCACCTCTGAAGTATGGTCTACCAAACAAAAAAAGAATCATCAAAATCTATTCATAATTGGCAGAGTAATCGCGTAACAAACATACAAAAAAAAAAAAAAAAAACATACAGACGAATTGAGAACTTCCTCCTTTTGGAAGTCGGTTAAAAAATTAAATAACATGAAAAATATTCAAGATAGACCCCCCTTTTAAAGTTATTTTTCGAGAGTTTTTCATGAATATTCAGAAAAATACTTACATGCCCATGGGCGACATTGTATAGTAAGAACTTGAATTATACGTCTTTGATAGTTAATTAAGTCGTGATGTCCGTAACAGCTACTAAACCAGTACCTAATGCAATTTAATTATTGAAATCTAAAGCTGTAAAATGATTTATGATAATATGCAGTAAATATGGACTTATTAGTCCATTAAATTAAATATTGGTCTAAGTAATGTGTTTAAGGTCAAGTTGAAGTTTGTGAGATGTGCCATGTATTCGATCGGACATCAAATGATTTTCATTTTGACTCGGAAATTACAAAGGACAGAGATTCAGAAAAAACAAAACATAATATAATATCACGCCTGTATACCCCAAAACGTTAGGCAGAGGTGTACCAATAGTATACCCACATTTCGCCTGTTATACTTGAGTTCCATACAAAAGGGCGAGCATAATTTTATTGCCAACAACAGGACACAAATCCACTGCTACTAAAAAAATCCAGTAAAAAAAAAACCAATAACATTCTGCGCGATCCGGAAATCGAACCCAGGACCTCATGCTCAGCAGTAGCGCTTGTGACTTAGTGACCCACTTTTTCACCTTGGTTTGTCAGTTTCGTGCGTAAGCCTACAAACCTCTTGATGTGATGTAACTAAAAGCATTTTAGTGATAGTGAATCTTTCAATTCAATGCCAGAGAAATCGTGATAAGAATTGCGAAAAAACTAACGTATCTTCAAATAGATTTAACATCGTTATCGATGCATACAGAAATCTTTCTGTCGTTTTTTAAATCGTCACGATACCTTGTATCTATCATCTTTGATAGAATTCTATTGTATAAGCTGTTCATAGGTCTTCCCAAAAAGGATACTCTTAGCCAATATTACTGAAGTGGCTCCATGACCTAAAGTACAAAGCATTTCTAAAAAGATAAAGAAAGGTGAAAACAAAATGCCTGGACAATCTTTTACAGAGCAGCTTTCAAGTTGGTCCCAAATGAATAGTTTAGTTGATCTTATTGATGAATTTATGTTAACACATTACAGTGTTCTAAATAAAATTGTCTAGGTTTTTCGTTTGGACCTCATAAACTAAAACTCAAACTCAAAGCATTTATTTCATTTAAACCATTTACAGGCACAATTATTAAGGAGTCGGTCAGTCAGAAATATGAAGCTAGTTGCCCATTCCAAAGTGTAGTAGGTACCTATGGAGAAGAACGAGCAAGAAACTCCATGGACACTCTTTTTTTTTTCTTGTTCTCTTGGCAATTGAGCCGGTTTCGACTATTCTGCCAGCGTCACTCTTTTAAATCAAAGAACATTGTTACAATAAATTGGTTACATCATTCATGTCGAAATTATACATGTGAGAAGAATGTAAAAAGACATGCACGTTGAAAGCGTCCGTAATAAAATATAAAAACAAAAAAGAATTCAAAAATTTAAATGAGACATGGCAGCTAAGAGATGACCGGTCCCAACTGACGGTGCCCGTTCATGAACATGACGCATGGATCAGCACCATTTTAGCTCAACCATTTTGAAGGGATCTAAATGATCCAATACACGCGCCACCATCAGCGAAACATCTGAGTGAGCTTGACATATTTCTACAGAACAGTTTTTTTTTTAAATAGCATCGTTGTTCTTCACGAGCTGCACTGCATCATGGCTGAATTACATATACAACAAATATACAAACACCCAGAATCTAAAATACTTTCTTTAGAAAATTCAAAATATTTGTCCCATGCGGGAATTTAAACTAAGCCCTTTAGTATTTAAATCTACACATGATCTTACCAACCCTGCCTTCATAATGTTTATTTAACCAGTAAACAACTCATCATAGCCTTTAAATCCTATCCTAATACCTTTTAAATCCGTATCCTTTACGCCAAACATCTATTACCTAAATAACTGTACTACATACACAAGTACTTAAGTACTAAGTACCTATCGAGTTAAATGTTAGCGAACGCTATTTAGAGGCCCTATTTCTATTAGGCGACATTTGTGAGACCTAATGCATTTAAACATGAGAACTTGAATACAGCATCACTGTCATTTGGAATTTGAATCCTGCTTGGATCAATGACATCATGTCATTGATCCAAGCTGGATTCAAACTCCATGACATATTTATAAGTTTTCAGGAATATTTTAAAAGTAATTTGGGTATGAATAGATTTTTTTTTTAAAGTAGGAAAATTCGTTGCGACGATTCTTCAATACTTAGGTAAACTTAGATATTGTAATTTTGATCCACGACGACCACCACCACCATCTTCTTTCTTGGGATTCCGCAATCGAGAAATAAAGTGACCGGATTTACTGAAGTTAATAATACCAATGTATTCAATTTCTTATAAGAAATCTTGAGGATCATTATTGACTTATATTACAATGTTTTTCTTACTCGGACATCAAAAATGGGATGAAAAGGGTTGAAGCTAACAGAAAGAAAGGTAGGAAAGAAAGAAAGATGAAATACTCTAATCAACCGAGTACGTATAGGGTTAACAAATAGATGCAGATGAATAGAAACGTACATTGTGGGTAGGTACATACGTAAAGTGACCATTTATTTTTTACTCAAAACGGGACAATTAGCAGGGCCGATTCATAAAGGAAACTCAATTTTGAGAATAGGTACCAGCTTAGGTTCTCAATGAAATAAAAAACACATAAAATTAATTTTTAAGTAAGTTCTTGTATTACAAAAAGTTAAGCAAGATTAATTTTGAGTAATATTTGTCAGCAGAACAAAATTTTAACACATCTGGTGATGATTTTATGTAAGAATAAAATTATTGGCATGTTTTTTATATTCACCTATTAGTTGTCAACATCGCCATGAGGACCGAAACCTGTAACTGGGTTTTTTCAGACGTCCGCAATTTATTATTTATTAATTTGTGCCGGGCATACATAGAATAAATTCAATTAAAGTACATAAGCTGTCATGGTTGTTGGTGTGAAAATGTTTGAACACTTCCACCCAACGCATAATTGTCCCGTTTCTGAAAACGGGACAATTTTGGGTCCCTAGGCTTTTGTCGCGGACACCAGGACGGAGAACCGAAAAAGGGACGGTTCCGTTCAAAACGGGATGTCTGGTCACTTTATACATACGTGTACAGGAAATATCGCCGACGCTTTTCGCAGAAGAAGTTCATGAACACAGCCCATTATTCACATAAGTGTTGAATCTTTCCTAAAAGCTTCACCAATGCTATTATTTTCAATTGCTTCCACGCAATTACGTTTTTCTTGATAACAATGTGCCTTACATTATTATAGTGTTTATGTATTGCCAATAAATTATCCAGCAGATAACCTTTACCTTTACAAAAACATAATGACAGCATTTACAACAAAATGCTATTCATTATTGAGCTCAGGTACTGTTTAGCTAAAACGCTTAGGTGCAGGTGAAATAGAATGTCTAAAAAATAATCTAAACAGTTCAAACATTTATAAAGAGACTCGTTTACATTTGAAAATTACATCTCCATTTGTCAAAACATAATTTTAAGACAACCTCAAGGTCATTTTTAAAGACATGTACATACCTGTAAGTGATTCTATTAATAAAATAAATAATTTACTGGTCCTTGCGGATGATACAAAAATACGAAAACAGACCACAGAAAATCGAACTTTACCAAAACCACATTAAGTTAAAAATTGCATGAGAGTAGCAGTTTTAAGAGTTGATCTGCGAATGTAAGACTGAATGTATATCACTCAAAATATTGAGCATAGTAAGCTCAAGTATAAAATGCGGCAGATTCACTTTGCAGTCACATTTCACTGGCATCTTCCTTAGAGGACACACAGCAATGAAATTCGTTAGTATTTGTGTAAATATTTTGTATAAGTTTTGAGCAATCGTAATAGTGCATACCTTTCTAATACAAGTGTCATTCGTCGAGTGAGTGTTAAGAAATCGTTATCAGTGATTTTGAAATTCGTGGTTTTCGGGTGTTTTGTGCAATGGGATTGTGCCAAGTATTTTTTGGTACAATTTATTGTTGAAGGACGGGAGTCTTTTGTGGGATTCGGGATTCGTTCGTCAAACAATCGACTTTTTAAATTTCATCTTGGCCATCCATCTTTAACTAAATGAACTTGTAAAACATTGTCCCTTAAACCTGTTTTTAAGGAGTGCTTAACTGAAATCAAAAAGCCGTATCCAGCGCAGCTTTCGGCAGGATAAAACGCATCCAAAGTTGATTAACGAAATTTGATCTAACTATTAAATGTATGACCATTTTTGGCAATATCATAATTATCAACCTAATTGATACAATTTACTATTGAAACATTTCGAGGATTAAATCCAAAAAAAAAACAATACCTACGATCTAGGCACCTACTCAGCTACAACTACTTCTATAATTGCATTTCTTCAATGTTTTCTTCACACCAAGTCAAATCGTTTCCAATTCTCTTTTTTATACTTATTGTTAACAGCTTTTGTAAGTTCATACTGAAAAAGAATTGTCTGGTATTTTTACATGACTACACGAGTAACATTATAACAACTTTCCGCTCTATTTGGCATCAATTACAATAGTCTGCCTGTATATATTTATGTCTAACTTAGCAAGTCCAATATTTTTCTTATTGAATCACATCCAATACGTAATATCTACCGATACTAAAATTAGGAATCAGTATCTAGGAGCAGTGGTGGCCGCCTTACGAGTTGTAGGTCATAGGTTCGAACCCAGACATTCGCTTTACTTTGTGTAAATTATTTCATCACCACTGCTCTCAAAACGGTGAAAGAAAACATCGTGAGGAAACCGGCATGTCCTAGAACCGAAAATTCGAAGACATGTGACATCAACCAACCCGCACTGGACCCGCGTGGTGGATTACGGCCCATTCCCTCTCACAGAGAGGAGGCCTGTGTCCCAGCAGTGGGAACATTATAGGCTGATGATGATGATGATCTATTATCTTCAAAATATGAAAAACAAAGTGGAGTAAACTTCGGAAGCTTGTCTAATGTATACTTTTATACTATTATTTTAAAGAAGTAAAATCTGTAAGTTTGTATGTAGAGATACTAGAAGATAGTTATAAGATATAGATATTTAGAAGAACTTCTTCTTTTCATGTGGTCAGTGACTAACCTGGTGTCAGAGATTTAAAGTCGCCCATGGGCCTCTGAGTTGGCTTCACATGCCGTCGAGAAATATCCCTCAGGCATGCCGGTTTCCTCACGATGTACTCCTCAAGTTAGAAAAACTACTGATCCTATTTCGAAAATTCTTTCACTGATGAAGCTACAGTATTGTCGGGTGTCATAGGATATATTTTATGTTAAAACAAGAAATTTCACGCGGACAAGTTGCGGGCAGAAGCTAGTCTGAAATCGTAGTATACTAGTACTATATAACCTAACTTTTTTCTAAGATAGGCTTTCCCAGTTCCATACTCATTCAAAGATATGCCGAATTGAAGTACTTTATTCCCTTAGAAGTCGCGTACCAGGTCAACTAGAATAATATAAGCATTTTACGAGTAGTTATTCTAACTTGCTAATAGTTATACAACATTGAATTTCAGTTTTGATTGTTATGTACCTAACCAAGGAATTACAATTGACAATTGGTTTTTAAAGTTATCTTGTTTCTCGGTGCACCTCTAATTTGATAACCAACCTTCACCGTGATTAGAGCTGTTGTACTTGTTATTATAAACTTAGCATGGCCTTATTCTACACATAATAGTCTTACTTCATAATCACGTCCAATCGAAATCGGAATTATGAAGTCTGAAGATGACTGTTCATAATAAATAATTAGGTATCACCATTTACCCCAGATGCGTAGGGCATCATGGCTAAATAATAACAGCCGTGCGGGTCGATCGAAAGTTAAGCTACGCTTGCCGCGGTCGGTTCGTGGATGGGTGAACATCCCTTACATATCGAGAACCCTTCGTGCTTCGGAAAGTACGTTAAGCTGTTGGTCCTGGCTGTCATTCGTAGATTTTTGACTGTCGTTACGGGTAAACAGAATCCCAAAAATCTGACAACCAGTCTTAGCAAGGGGTTTCGTATTAACCAGTAACTCGGTTAGACTGGAAGCTGACCCCAACATAGTTGAGGAAAAGCCAGACGGATTGATCATCCCAGATGCGTTGGGTCATTTGGTTTATTTAAGAAATCGAGAACATTTCATGATTTTTCTGTTCGTAAAACTCTGGCATTAATTTATTTATTAAAGAACACCAACAGCATACCTATACATTCAACAATTGGATTAAAAATAATAATAAATTTATAATTTATACATTTATTTATAGTATAAATAGTTTTTATTAATGTTTATAAGAATATTTAAAAATGTGAATAATATGTTTAAAAATGAAATAATAATAATAATTAGACATTGTTATAATACTGTGACGTAATGACAGGTTGACGTGCTCTAAGTAAATATTAAAGGTCTGATGACCTTTTCGGGTCAAAAGATTCAACTCGATGCTATGTAATGGTGTGTTATCATCACCTTCATCAAAACTCACCATGTTACAATGTATTATGTTATTGACATAGTACCTATTGTGCGGTTTTATAAATTCTTACGTGACGATATAATCGTGGACGTCCACGACACGGTATTGCGATAACACAGGAAAGTAAAATGTATGAAAACATAATTATGACGCTTTTAAATCGGTCCACGATAACGTTAGGTAGGTATAACGTGCACCTATTTCCATACTTTTTTTGAATGGATATGAACGTACACGTCCACAATAATATCATCACGTTAAAATAGCGCACATAGGCAAACTTTATTTGCAATTCGATTTGCAGTTTAGGTTTTTTGCTATTGACAAACAATGTTCACTGAAAGGAATTTCACACTCATAGCAAAATATTTCTATCATACGTAAATATATTTCCAGTTTATCAAAATTCTCATGGTGTTAGTCAAAGAGAGCTTTTACTGATATGTTCTGCTTATTCACAAACTTCTCCAAAAAAAAATTCAAGATTTCTATCAAATGTTTCTAAAAAACTTCATCTCATTTTTATTTCGTCACATTAATCAATGACAGAGTAGTTCAAAACCAGAGACCACAAATTATTATAGTCCTATTTTCCAAAATGTCACAACATCTCAAGCTTTCTCATCAAAGCTTTTAATAAATTCACAACCGCACCTGTGAGTACCACCAACCACCACAATATTGCTGGTGTGACAGTAATGTCAGTGGTAACGTTATGACATCTGTGAAATAACCGCAGGCAATGCCGCGAGACGGAAGACTAGTGGCACCCGAAAATTGAGTAATCGGAAAATTGACATTTGGTTAGGTTATTAGAGTATTGGTGGGCCGCGACTTGCTATCTGAAGGTTCAAACCTAGGAAAGCACTTTACTCTGAGTAATTTATTTCATCATTTGCTCTCAAAACGGTGAAGGAAAACATCGTGAGGAAACCGGTATGTCCTAGAATCAAAAATTCGAAGACATGTGACATCCACCAACCCGCACTGGGCTGGCGTGGTGGATTATGACCATTATATGACCAGTAATGGGAACATTATAGGCCGATTATTCCATGCTTATGCTAAGTTAATAGATGATTGAGGGTTTTGGTTAAATTGTAATTAGACCAAATGCATGATAATGAAACTTATTTCAAGTCTAACAAGCTCTTGTTTTGATTTTATTCTTACAATATTATTGCTACTGTTCAATTTATGATTACTTAGTGTAGTGTAGGTACATTCATAAGAACCTATTCATCCTTTTAGTTACTAATTAACGATTCTTGACAGTCTTTGAAAATTAATTTAATGAGAAGTTTATAAAAGCAAGTTTTATGTCCTTTTATTATTCATTTTCAAAATGGCGCCTGAAATCACAAATGGCGACCGCACGGTCGTTAAAACAAAAATACAATTTCTTGATGCATTATCCTGAGTTCGAATATACTATTTTTTTTTGTACTACTTAGTTTCGGAGTAAAATAATAAAACCGAAAAACGAGTAATGACGAGACTGATATGGCTTATAAGGATAACATATTTGCATAGACTCTCACTCCATAAGAATAAGACTTATATCATCGGAAAGACAGACGTCAATAAGGTTCAATAATTTTGGTTTTTTATCTGTTTAGACTGTAACGAATTTCAAATATGTTTTTTTGGCTAAAAACAATCAAAATTGTAAAAAATACGGAAGTCTTATTTTTAGATTTAATTTAATGACTGTTAGATTTTTAATATCTTGAAATGGAATGTTGTCAATTTCGAATTGAAAGATAATTATAGCATCAACAATCTATTTTATGATATAATAAGATACAGTTCAGCCGTTGAGAGAATGCGCTCTTGACACCAGTCAGTTTCATACCAATGTATTTGTGTTTTGCGAATTTGATCCTTATTAATACTAGAAATTATCCAACTTACAGGTGTCAGGAACACATTCTCGGCGGCCAAACTGTAATTCAACCACCTTATGCTCATAGGAACATTTTATTGATCTTTTGAAACATGCCTTTCCAGTAATAAGTTTTGATAATAAGTGTACAATTTTAATAGGGTATTTGCCAGTATTAGTAATATATTCGTTGTGTTTGCTGATTAGTTTGCAAAGTTATCTGGGTCAAAGTTCTAAACTGTTTAATGTCTAGTTTATTATGCTGGCTGTACTAAATCCTTTCCCTGCAAGATGCTTGTACCTACATAGTTACACAATAATAGAACTTTAAAGTAAATGTACTAGTTGGGATGACCTACTATATTGAGTTATCCAGGATCTATTAATTAGTTCACACATTTCTTAAAGTTAAATTATTTATATCTTATTGAAGTATCTTGGAATAACATCAAATTATAAAATCTAGTCTGAGGATAGTTCAATTCTCCCACAGTTTCGTAAGAATATAGACAGGACTCAAGATATTTTTAATCGATTCTTTTATTAGTATTTTTTTGTTACAAAGCATAAAGCGGCGCAAGACTGCAGCAAGCCTCACATCCATAGATCATTAATTAATTATGTCTCATTACTCGGTGCTTGTCAAACAAAAAAACATTATTTTGTCGATATTCTATCCTACTCTATCCTAGGAAATACCTTCCCAAAAAGCCAGCATACCAGCTTTCCAAATGCGTCCTTAGAAGGCTTCCATATTGTTGTGATCGTGACCGGAGTTCTATGGGGTCACATTCAGAACCTTAGCCTTTCCCATCGCCGTGTTACCTTCACCTCAATCAGCTGCACTCATTTAAGTTTGCCGTAAAACTTTGTTACTTTGGGCTTTATTGGTTACTTTAGGACCAGAATCAGCAAGTTTTGTTCATGGATCGTAAAATATAAAAAGAATCGTTAAATAAATTACTCCGTTAAGTTCTGAAGGGTTTTGCATCAATAAATGGGTTGAATGACATATATTTGAAACCTTTTGTTGAAATAGAACCATTGCATTTGCACGTGTCTACCGGTTTTCATTCTTTTTTTGATGTGGCTACAGGTATTGTGTTTAATAAGTTCGCAGAAACTCTAATTAAATAATCACTGATAACGATACTACACTCTATGATAAGTAGGAACAAGACAGCCTCCCTTTGACAAAAATCTTTGTTGTTATCTGGCTGACTTTCTTAAGCTTACGAATCTTCACTTGTGGAGGCTCTATATAGTTTTAACACACACAATGAATCAATAAATAAATCTAAAACTTCTACGACACATCTTCAAATAATTCCTCAATACTAATGCTCCCAATTCTCAATTTCAGTTCATCGTATTAGCCCTGGTCTCGGCAGCGTCATCCGCTCGCCTGGACAACTCCGTCTACCTTCCTCCCAACGCCAGATCCTCAAGTGGAGCCAACGCTGGACTCCAAGCACCTTTAGGAGGCCAAGACTATGTAGCTTACAATGCTGGAGGTCAGGGAAGGCAGTCTGCGGGCAGCCAGGCCGAGATCTTGAAGTATGAGAATGAGATCAATGAGGAGGGATACCACTACGCATATGAGACTAGTGATGGAACTAAGGCCCAACAGCAAGGTGAGTGTCGACAATTTATTATTTAAAATTATATGTAGATTGTTTGGGACTCTATCCTTGAGGATATTATCTAATTTTTGAGAGAATCTATACATTGACTTTCAGTAATTATCATTACAAAATGGTCATTCATAAAAGTTTTTATATGTTATTCACAAATTACTTTTCGTTTTCTATTGTGATATTTTGAATTTGGTTTAATACCCGACTTTATCAGTCTTCAGTTTCAGTTTTTATTGCATGATTGGGACCATTTACTGTGACATGTGTCTTTGTGAATTTTTATTTGTTTCCACCAAACACATTTTTCAGGTTAAGGTCTTATTGCCCTTTAAGGTTTAATACCTTCAAAATTAGTTGCACCAAATAAAACCCTAAACTGCACTCGTGCTCTAAACATTGAAAATAATAAACTTTAGTTATACAAAGCTATTATTTTAGCTATAACATTTGAGGTAACTAGCGTACATGCAATGAATGTTATATCATACTTGCATGTTAAATATTAATGATCGTTAGTAACTGACTCAGTATTAGTTTTATGTATTGTTTCATCATGAGGTTTGTTTATGTAAATGACTTGTTGTTACAACAAGTCATTATATTTTCAAATTTCTCTACTCATTACATTATGATCAGCGTAGGGCCGCGCATACTTTGGAAACGAATTTGTATCGTACGTAAACGTATGATCGTGGTCGTACGAATTGAGTACGCACACTGAATACGTTTTTCTCCGTCAAATATATAGTATTCCGGTGATATCGCATTGAACGCACGAAAAATCCCAACAAATTCACATTGTTTTCGGACTTCGAAACTATACATACGTACGTCTAGTACTCTTTTTTTTTGTGTGGCATCTTGCAGGTGAACCTAGGAGGTTGTCGGCTGCTTAACCGGACTTTTCTGTGGCTGCCTCAATAAAATAAGGCCTCCAGCCACGCTAAGGGCACCCCCTGTAGGGTACGGACCTCAGCTTAGGGCGTCGCTGGTGGAGGATAGCAAGGGACAGGCTGGATCAGATTAATATTATTATTAGCGGAATTTCAAGCTACAGGCTCAGCGGCGCGGGCTGGCTAGAGCAAGGGTCGGGAAGGGGATAGATGGGGAGGTCGCGGCGGGCCTCGGCGGCGAGGACAGAAGGATGGCGGTCGGTTTTTGTTTTTGTGTGCTAAAATACTGGTTTCCCTACTACTCTCCTGGAGGAGGGTTGTGGGGTTGTCTGGGATAGTGAAAGTATGCCTTGGTCGGCGAATCTTACTTATGCGGGAGAGAGTGTAACGGGCGGCTGCCGCAATCAGGGGATTGGGGTGCATTATAGCAGAGTCGAAGAAACGCTTTGAGAGTCGTTTCATAAACTGCTGGACAGTGGGCATTTTGAGGTCTAAGTGAAGATCCAAATTGCGGACATTGAAGGGGGCTCCCGTAACCTTTCTAAGGAAACGGTTTTGGAGGGTCTGCGTCCTATGGAGATGGCGTGGATTAGCGTGTGCGAAGGCTACGCACACGTAGGTCATGATGGGACGGATGACCGCGGTGTAGATGCGCAATTTGTACTTGAGTGAAAAATAGGTGTGCCACAAGGCTCGATATTGGGTCCATTCCTCTTCTTAGTGTATATAAATGATCTACTCCATTTATTAAAAAATCAACCACAAATGGTGTTATTTGCTGACGATACTTCTTTAATTTTTAAGGTAGATAGACGTGCTACAAATTTTAACGACGTAAATAACGCCCTACTGCAGGTCCAAAATTGGTTCACTGCTAATAATTTAGTATTAAATGGAAAAAAAACTAAGTGCATAAAATTTTCTTTACCAAATGTCAAAAGTAGTGATTGTGAGATAGTATTGAATCAAGAGAAACTAGAATTCGTCGATAAAACTGTTTTCCTAGGGATCACGCTCGACTCAAGGCTGCAATGGGGTCCTCATTTAACATCTCTTGCAGGACGGCTAAGTTCAGCAGCATATGCTGTCAGAAAAATCCGCCAATTTACTGATGTAGATACCGCGAGGCTAGTCTATTTTAGCTACTTTCATAGTATCATGTCTTACGGTATTTTACTGTGGGGACGGGCTGCAGACATCGAGTCTATTTTTATTCTGCAGAAAAGAGCGATCAGAGCCATATATTATCTCCGCAGGCGCGATTCTCTAAGGAAACTGTTTAAGGATATTAACATCATGGCGGTACCTTGTCAATATATCTATGAAAACATCATGTACGTAAGAAAGAATTTACATCTTTTTAGCAAAAGAGGTGATAGACATAATTATAGTACAAGAAATAGGAACCTATTAGTTCAACCAGGTTTCAGACTGGCTAAAGTAGATTCATCTTTCATGGGATACTGTTTAAAATGTTACAATAAAATTCCTCCCCACATACTTCAACTGAATGAGACGAAATTCAAATCTTGTATAAAACGCACACTATGCAGGCAGGCATATTATACGTTGGGGGATTACATCGCCGATAAAAATGCTTGGCTCAATGCTGGTCCTGCTCCACAACTAATTGATTAACATTTGCAAATACTGTTGGAGCTGCTGAAGATTGTAAGACTATCTCTTCATTGTATAAACTCGAATCTCCATTGTATTATATAATTGCATAGCACAGGTGTGAGCACTATGTACTAAAGAGTTACCATTTACCGGGTAATATGTCTTGCATTGACTTGAATGTGCCCTGGCGGCTGTGAGTATGTCATGCTCACTCAAATGTTTCGCTGATGGTGGCGCGTGTGTTGGATCATTTAGCTCCCTTCAAAATGGTTGAGCTGAATGGTGCTAATCCATGCGTCATGTTCGTGAACGGGCGCCGTCAGTTGGGACTGGTCATCTCTTAGCTGCTAGGGCTTATTTTTATTTTATTTTATTTTTTTGAATTGTTCTTTGTTTTATCTTTTTATTACGGACGCTTCTAACGTGCACGTCTTTCTACATTGTACTCACATGTATAATTTCAACATGAATGATGTAACCAATATTTTGTAACAATTTTTTATTTAAAAGAGTGTCCGTGGAGTTTCTTGCCCGTTCTTCTCCATAGGTACCAACTACGCTTTGGAATGGGCAACTAGCTTCATACCTATTTCTGACTGACCGATTCTTTGACAATTCAAAAGTGCCTGTAAATGGTTTAATTGAAATAAATGCTTTGAGTTTGAGTTTGAGTTTGAAACTAACTCGTACTCAGCCTTCGCGCTCCCTTAGTACTTGGAAGGTCGGGATCGTTCGTGCATGTTCGTATGTGTTCACACGAGTAAAATTCGTACGAAAACGCGCCCGGTCAGATTATTACAACTTGACATAACTAAAAAAATAGACCGCGTCTATATTAATAATGTAATTAATGTAGATTGTTTGTATTTGAGAAAAAGCAACTACCTAAAATATAAATTCCTAAAATAAACTAGATTTAAGCAAATACTGGAAATAATTATAGGCTGATTATGCAACTCATCCCTGGATAGGTACCATAACAATATACAATTCCAATAGAAGTTTTTTTTTACAATAAAAAGCAGTTCCTTTACCTACTTTCTCTCAGTATTTCTAATGTTTTACTAGGTAGTGTTAATGTTCTGTTAGGTTACTCTTTATCATTTTAATATTCAAACCTGCAGTAGAAGAACAGGTTCGGAGGAGCTTGTGGCTAAGTAATCAGGTTAAGCTACGCTTGCCAGGGTTGGTCCATGGATGGGTGACCATCTTTACATACATACCAAGACTCCTCCATGCCTCGGAAAGCACCTTAAGCCGTTGTTCCCGGCTGTCATTCGTGGATCTTTGACAGTCGTTACGGGTCGTCAGAAGCCCGAAATTCTGACAACTAGTCTTACCAAGGGGTATCGTATTACGCGGTTACTGGGTTGTGGAGGTCAGATAGGCAGTAACTCTATGTAAAATACTGGTATTCAGCTGCATATGGATAGACTGGAAGCCGACCCCAACATAGTTGGGAAAAGGCTAGGCAGATGATGGCAGTAGAAGACAGGTTCACTTTTTTTTCTTTTTTGGTTTTTGAATATTCCATTTTCTAATTCCAGGCCGCGTGATCCCTGGCGCACAACCCGAAGAAGGTTCCCTCTCAGTCTCAGGCTCCTACTCCTACATTGGTGACGATGGTCAGACCTACACCGTCACCTACACAGCTGATGAGAACGGCTACCACGCTGAGGGAGCTCATCTGCCCACCCCCCCTCCCATCCCCGAAGCGATCCTGAAGAGTTTACAGCTCACGGATCCGAGCAGGTCTCAAGGTATGTATTGAAAACATTATCCTAGCATTACGCCTGTATTCCATAACTGACTGATAGTGAGCTGACTGACGAAATCAGGGCGATACATCACAAGGTAACATTTATAATGTAACTGCGAATAGGACACCCACATTACGCTAGTTATACACCGTGAAATTTGAATCACAGTTTTGCTCGAACAAACGTTGTTCAGACCATGGTCTACTACCATATTACAGCATCCAATTGAAAAAAAAAACATAATTGGTTTTTGAAAAAACACAAAAAAAAAAAGTTTAAAATTGCAAGATTATCGTTACTCCCTACAACACACACCACGCATGGGACACAGCATTATTTACAGGGAAATGTACCTCCATAAACGAAATTTAGTAAGCAGTAGATAATCTTGACATTTTAAACTTTGTCTATTTGTGTTTTTTAAAAAACCAATTTATGTTTTTTTTTTTATTGGATGCTGTATAACGGTGGAAGACCATGGTCTGAATAACGTTTGTTCTAGCAAAACTGTGATTCAAATTTCACGGTGTATATTTTGAAGAGGGAGCAAGTCTATAGCCATCAATTAGGCACAAATTCAAAATTCACGCTGCTACTGACATATTCCTAATGTTATCTCCCTATACGGACTCTGCGTCCAGCGCCCAGTGTGGCAACACGCCGTGTTCGGATTCGCTACAAGTCAATCGTCATCCTGAGGATACCTCGTTGAGAGGTGAAACACGTGTGATAGCTTACAGCGTTTTTTATGGCTCTTTAGGAATAGTCAACGTTTATTGTATTTTACAATGGATTTCCGCAAGGTCACGCCTGAAGATAGAAACCAGGACTCCCAGTCGCGTGCAGGAATGTATTGTGTTTGAGAGACTCGATAATGAAGCTCAACATAATGCTAATACTGAAATTACTAATAGAATAGTTTACAATACACAACTTGTATATAGCATATTTTCGGCTACATAAGTCTAGTATAACGTTAATGTAATCAATTTGTTTTCAGGCACATACGACAGCAGAAAAAGCAGCTACGATGCCGACGCGGGCTACTAAAACTAACACAAAACATCTACTAACAAACTAAAACTAAAAATTAGAGTAACGACTAAGTCGTTGACTGTACAAGCCATAATACAGTCAGGCACAAAATTTTAAGAATAAGTTATTTTTTAGTCTCTCAGTGATCGATTGGACGAAGTGGCCAGTACCTGTGTTCTGTAGTCGTTAATGTTATTATTTTGTAATAAAACTCTTTGTAAATAGTTTTGTCTCTGATTTTCCTCTATGCTCTCCATTCAAAATTCTATGACTGTTAAGTTTAATATTTTATTTTAATAACCAGTAAGCAGCTTTCCTTTATGGATTTAGCACAATCCCTTATGAACTGATGGATTTATTAATTATCACAAAAATCTTCATGACTACGGCTGCATAAAGAGTTAGTTGTGTTTTTCAATTGCTTTATTTCTTTTGGACAATTGATATTGTTTAAACGCCTGCCAGAAATGCTTTGGCAAGATTATGAACGTGACAATGCGCTAAATTAGTCGTTCAGGCGTTCAATTGGGTCTTAAGAAAATGATTTAATTTCAGCCTATGCGGTATTTAATTCCATAAGTGTTTATTACTCCCAAAAACACATTAAACAGACTTCTAATTGTTTTGTTTAAATGAGAAGTATTCAAGCATCAAAAATCAATTTTCTGTGCGTGTAGGTAAAAACTTCTCGCTAGATGGCATTAGTAGTATTTTAGAAGGACTTAAACGATGTTTCCTAGCCGGTTATAAGCAAACATTCAAAATCAAAGCCAAATTATTTATTCACAAATATAAATGTGAGCAGATAGATATGCAACGGTATTATACCATTTGGTAAGCATGCAATGGTTAAATAAATAAATAAAAACAAAAAACTAAAAAACATATTTTTGTTAACATTGCTTTTTTCCAATTTTAATCAAACGTCGTTTATTTTCAATCAAAGTCAAAGTAAAATCATTTATTTTAAATAGGGGCTTGTATGGCACTTTTGAACGCCAAAATTTACAAAATTATAGAATTTATTCTAATCGCCCCTTGTAAAATGTAGTTTTCGTATGGAGAATAATGGGCAAGAAACTCCACCGTTACCTACTCTTTTAAAATGGTGTAATTTTATGCTAAGGGAAGCTTTCAATTGCTTTCCGGTTCTCAAGGGAAGCATTCTGGGGCCGCTGTGTTACTCAAATAAAACAATATCTTCTCAATATATTTATTTCAAACAATACATTCTTCTTCAAGTTTTCGAGAGATCTCAAAGTGCTTTTCTAAGAAGATTCCACACATTCCGTTAACCAGTAACCCAGATTCCGATAACCATCGATCAACAACTACGTAAATCATTATTCATGATCTCACCTAAGGGTACGGTTGACCTTGTGAATAACAGTTATTTAACCATCGGTTAGGAATTCGTCACGAATAATCTACTGGAGCACTGACTAGCTAGAGGTGAAGGAAGCTCTGTGTGAACGTAGTGTACAACTTGCAATGGCGATCACTAGGCAAATGCTGAGCGATCGTTGCTGGTTTAGATTTTTAGCTAGGTAGTTGAAATCAGTTGTACGATCACAGATAAATACAGGTCACTCCGCAGTTTAGGAATGAAGCTACAAGTACGTGGCGGGCCCGTCTTGCTGGGCCAATTCAGTGAGTGTTACGTAGTCAGAAGATCTAAGAGTTACGCGATAGAAATAGAGGCAACTTCTAGGTGAATGTAACTGACGGTCATTAGCGCTGTACTGAATTGTACTTAATTGGGTCGTTGCAAGAGTCGCTTTTTATTTAAATGATTTGTCGGAGTATCCCATCTGTATTAATCTGTGGTACAATACAACACTGTTGTCATTTTCATTCTTGCACAACCCTACACCCTACCCTAACCCTACAACCCTAATAGTGTTAGAGAAACTAGCCTAAACTGACGCTTATGGGCAAGATTTAAACAGATGTCATAAAAGTAAAATGACTGTTGACAGGAACTCGAAAAGATATTTAGAATATTTTCTCACAACTCTATAGCATATCCAAAGTAGTACAGGCAAAGTAGGAGATAACTAACATTAGTATGTTAGTTATCTCCTACGGTATGTTTCTTATGCGTGAAGCAACCTTTTGTAGTTTTTGCAGGTCATCAACCAGCAAAAACTACAAAAGGTTGCTTCACGCATAAGAAACATACCGTCCAAAGCTAATCAGCAACTTTGTTTAAATTACAACTGGTTGCTTCAAACATTTACGAGATAATGCCTCGACCGGTAATTTCGCATTTGCATGGTTCGCAAATGTACTCCTCTGATCATGCGTACATAGATGGACAAACATGATTACCATTTACTGTATTATTAACTGTGACTAAGAATTCGCCGTAATATCTCACATATCTGCAATATTGATTGATAGATTCGGACAAGTAAAGTCAACCTCGTAATTGCTTTATCATATTTGACAAATGTCACAGTTAAAAAAAAAATCTTTATTGCGAATTAGGCCTAGCTCTTGACCTTGATCTCGCGTCTTGAAAAGCGACGGATGAAGTCTACGATGGAACGAGTGTGGGAGTGAACAAACGCTGGAAGTTCCACATTTTGACCGAGCGCATGATAAAATGTGAATGAGAAGCGCTGAGTACGATTGGTCAGGATATCAACCAAGTGCGGATGGTACCCTTTTTTTTTTTTTTTGGTTGTGAAATTATCATACAACTTCTCCCGCTCTGGGTGGAGCGGGAGGGCGTGTCAGACTCTTACTGACTAAAACCCACCCGTGTTCCTTCGGTTGCCATGTTGCCGGGGGGCCACGATATCCCTATCGGCCCATATTCGCAGCCCCGGCAGGCATTGGCCCTAGCGGACCCCGTCAATTCTGCTGACATCTCTTTGAGGCGCGCGTGGAACACAACGCGCCGTCGACCCGGGCTTGGTCCTTATCGGACGGCGAGCTACCCATTGCTCACCGTCCGCAAGCCCGCGCCTACGGTGGCCGGAAATCTTCCTGTGATTCCCGACGCCCAGGGCGTCTCCTCCTGCGGCGGTTAGGGGCGCGAGGGCGCGAAATTTGCCTCTCCCTCACGCGCTCCGTCTCCTCCTTCGCGAGCATTACTGCTTCGCAGAAAGAGGTGACGGCCTCCCATTTCCTCTCGCTCCGTAGCATGGCCCGAATCAGGGCCGGACGCGAGAGATCACCGTCGCCGATCGCATCCACGAGGACACGGCAATGCCCTGCCCAAGCCGGGCAGACCTCCACCGTGTCCTCCGCGGATGGTACCCTGCAGGACGTCTGGTAGTCAGGTAGTGAAAAGGAGATGGTGGGATCCGGTCGAATTGAACCTTCACTAAGGTTAAAACTGTTGAAACTGTCTCATTGGTCTTATACTAAAAATAGAACTTGACGTTTGACGCACGTCATAACGTGCGAGTGACATTCATGGGTGGTAAAGCAATAATGTGATTGAAACTACCTAAATGGAAGTCTTGGAATGATAAAATTGATTGGTGTGACACGAAAAACTATGTTACTTAAGTCACAAGTTTTTGTAGTGTATCATCAGTAGGTAGGTATATTGCGCAGAATAAAAAAAGTAATTTTCGATCCCATAATGGAAAATATTCGGACTGGTGTAAGAAATATTTTTAGTTACCTATTCGTGTGTAGAATATATATTATATATAGTGACATAATTCAATAAAATGATAAAATTAATATTACTTCACTGACGTAACAATCACTATTTTCGAACAATATTAATTCCCCGTATCCATTATTCTCGTAAAATTATGTCATACTCGCAAATGACATACCGTTAGGCACCGACTTAAAATTTATTTAAATAATCTAAGTACTTACCTACTTACATTAATTATTCATTCATAAACTTACCTGCTAGTTAGCTTTATAATTTTTAAGGGATCCAAGTCGTTTTTAGAAATTGTATTATTTTGGTCACTGGTGGCCTAGAAGTAACGGCCTCGACTTATGGTTTGAACCCAGGCAAACTTTACTTTGTGTAATTTATTTTAACAACGCTGCTCTCAAAACGTTGAAAGAAAACATTTTGAGGAAACCGGCCTGTGTTAGAACCAAAAAAAAACGGAATTCATCTGACATCCACACGTACTGTGCCCACGAGGTGAACTATAGCGCACTCCCTCTCACAGAGAGGAAGCCTGTGTCCCAGCAGTGAGAACCTTATAGGCTGATTAAGCATTCAAATTTATCAACATCAGCCTATTATAGCAGTCTACTACTGGACATAATAATTATTCAATCGCAAGCCATTAAAATCTAACCACCTCTGTGGTCTAGAGGTAAAACTACTTGTCCTAGAACCAGCGGGAGCAAAATGTTAACAGCATTGTTGTGTTTCGGCAGTTAGAGGTAAGATAGCCAGTTCCTCTGTGGTTGCGGATTCCAGGTGAAGCTCACTTTTAACTTCAGCCAGATCATCAATTACCATAAAGGGAGATGAAGGCCAAGAGATTCCCCGTTGAAGTGAGCTTGAGGTGAACTGCTACTACTACCAGCCACCCTGCGAAGAACTTCCAATATTAATAAAAAATCATCAAAGATATGATAGTAGGTTAGTACTACTAAATTCCTCGGTTCACTTAATATACTAGTTGGTTACTAATACCTACAAAAATAACAGTATTCCTTTGAGTATTTTATTATTTATTTTTCCTGTCACAGTCCATTATTAGACGACATTTCCCAGAAAAGAGTACAGTGGGTGATGTCTGTTTTGACACAGTATAAATAAGTAACAGTATTAGGATATCTTCATAGAAAATGGCCGAAACAACGCGCTTCGAAATGTATAACACAGTATCGAGTGCGCGACAGTTGCGGACCGACGACGCGGAAGGTTTATCTACCGAGCGGCCGTAGGTAATTATTTCAAGATCTGTGATATTGTGGTGCTGTTGATATCTGTTGAGGTAAAGAAGAGTTTACAATTTCAAATAACCCAATAAGGAAAATAATATATGTTTTGAAACATAAGATAGTTTTGTTTTTTAAATTCACTTTTGACTTTTGCTAATTCTGCCAGCTTTGTGCAGCTCACTGTAATATAATAATACCAGCCTATTATTGTCCCACTGCTGGGCACAGGCCTCTTCTCATACAGAGAAGGCACAAGACAGGTTTGCGATTTCAAACCTATATTAACTGTAAGTCACGATTTCCTCACGTTGTTTTCCTTCACCGATGTCAGTAATGTCCAAGATAATGTCAGAAAGTAGGTACATATGAATTGAAAAAGTTACATTGGTACTTGCCCGGATTTGAGCCGAAAACCTCATGCATGAGAAGCGAGGCCTTAACCACTGGGCCACCACGACATAATATATAAGGTAAGCTAACTGTAGCTACCTTAATCTAACAAATCGTATTCAGAAGATCAATTTAGTATTTAGGGGATCAATAAAATATTTCACACTGAAATTAGTAGGTGTGTAAAAACTTTTTTATTTACAAAAAATACAACCGACTTCCAAACTACAAAGTGAAACATAACATTAATTTCAGAAGTCGATGTCTTTAGATCAGTATTTTAGTTTTTGACACCGACTTCTGAAATTAAAGTTTTTTTTCACTTTGTAGTTTGGAAGTCGGTTGTATTTTTTGTAAAAAAGTTTTTATTTTTCGCTTGTTAGTGGGTCAATTTGTAATTTATCTAAGTTACATTAGCCTAACTGTTCATCACCTTTTACAAAATATTGCTTTTCCCGATTCAGGGACGTGCATCGTTGAGGAGTTCTCCTGGTACTTCACCATCAGCTCCACTTCTCCATATGCATTGTGACGAGCATAAATTGCATTGCAATATGGTTAATATTAATTTAAAGTAATCGAATCGCAACCCGTGAAATACTTATTATTCGAGTTGTTCCGGTGGCTATCTGTGGTCTTCATCATCAGTTCCACTTATTTAAATGAAGCTTTCCAAGAGCACGAGTTACTATAAAAAATACCCAAATCGCTATAGGTTTGCCTGTAATATTTGAAGAGTTCCCTCGATTTTTCTAGGATTCATTTCATTATCAGATCCTAGTTTCCTTATCATGGTACTATTCTTGAGATATCTCCTTCCCAACAAAAAAAGAATCATCAAAATCGGTTCATAAACGACGAAGTTATCCGCGAAAATAAATTAAAAAACCACCTTTGTACGTATTTTTCTGTTCCTTTCTTCTTATCTGTTTATATGTGTGTACATAAATTGTTAAATAAATAAAATAAATAAATAAAAAATGTATATATACGGTCGAATTGACTAATCTCCTTTTTTTGAAGTCGGTTAAAAACATTTTAAATCCTAACTTTGCCAAAATATTAAACCATAGATAAGCCAACAGCCAGGAAATAAATTTATCATTGTCGACCAAAACATTGGTATTTTTATTGTAAATCTAATCTTAACAGTCGTATCCAGGCAGGAACTCAGGCAAAGCTATGACATAGCTTTTATTTTTAATTTTTTACATCTGTCCTTGACATATTCATCCTATTATTTGACTTTATATACTTACCTACGATTTAATTTCAACTCTTTATTAGTGACTTTTGTGGAAATGATTATTCAGACTTGACATATTCAGATTTATTACAGTTGTAATAGCAATCATATAATTGCGTTTAGTTAAAATAGGTTTTTATTTTTATGAATTTCTTTATCTTTTGTATAGATTCTTTTCTATTTTGTGAATGTGAGAATACTGTAGGCTTAGTGGACTGTAGATCTGTTGACCATTTTCTATTTTGTTAAGTACCTGGTACTTATTGAAAGACCTACACTGTCCTCCCATACCTAGTAACACTGTTATTTGAAAGTACCGTAAAAGCCAATTATTTTTAAAAGAGTAACCGTGGAGTTTCTTGCCGGCTCTTCTCCATAGGAAACGACCTATTGGAACCGTGCACCTAGCTTCTGACGTTTTATAAGTGCCCATGTAGGTTTATGGGAAATAAAATATTTTGAATTTGAAATGATGTAAGTATTATTATTTAGGTATATTACTTAATATTTAAATACATATTTATTCCACAATTCTCGCCATTGTACCTACCACTGTTTGTCTCTGCATCACCCAAAGGTTGACTGGTAGAAAATGCCTATGGCATTAAGTCCACCTCTTTACATTTGTGTGCTTCAAGTATTAAATAAATAAATAAATATGCATGTTTTTAGTGTCCAAAATAAATTGCTATGAAAAAATCGCGATTTTTGTGATCAGATGTTTTTTTTTTAATCAATGAAATTTCTAGCTTTTTTTAAAAGAAGACTGCGTTTTCCTTTTTCCCTTGAATGACATGCTATTGGAGAGGTCTATGTCCAGCAGTAGGCTGCTAAAATAGGCTGATAATGATCAGTTTTATTGCATAATCAGCCTACAAGGTTCCCACTGCTGGGACACAAGCCTCCTCTCTAGGGAGTGGATCATAATCCACCACGCGGGCCCAGTGCGGGTGGATGTCACTATGTCTTTTTTTGTGACATGTCGGTAGCGGCAGCGCTGACTACCCAGGTTACACCCGTAGACAGGTTACACCACCACGCTTGCCCTGCAGTGGGACATTACATACTGGTAGTATTTTATGTCTAGTAGTCGGTCGGCCGAGTTATAACAGCCGCACGGATCGCTCAGGTTAAGCTACGCTTGCCGGTGATCTTCTCAACATACCGAGAATCCCTCCGTGTATCGAAAAGCACGTTAAGACCTTGATCCCGGCTGTTATTCGTGGATCTTCTTCAGTCGTAAACGAGGGGTATCGTGTTACCCTGTACCTGGATTGTGGAGATGTGCTCATATAGAGCTCGTATATTTGTATTTTTATTTATTTCTCAGTATATGACATTATTTATAGCTAAATCAAAAACAATAATCTTAATATCGAAAATATAAATGATAATGTCAAAGAATAAACCATAATGTCAAAATATAAATGATAATGTCAAAATATAAATCATAATGTCAAAATAAAAAATAATAAAAAATAATTAAAATATTATAGGTACACGAGCGAGCGGCACGGTACCAACGGCAGAGGCAACTGCAGCTGTCGACACCAGTAGGCGTCAGCCGTAGATGCGTCGGCGGCTGTCGTTGACAACATGACGCTCTTGTATATGAGCACTGAAGATGGATATTTAGCTACATCCGGTTAGACTGGAAGTCGACCCCAAAATAGTTAGGAATAGTCTAGGCACATTTTAGTTTAATATTATTTGATCTTATTTGGTTTTATCTGTAAAATTTATATTAATTTATGTTTATCAATGGGTGTTATTTACTTGAAATAAATGAATTTATTATTATTATAAGTATCAGGCAGGGATCATTAGAAAGCACACAGTCTATCGTATCCAATCATGACTATATATTGCAATATTTATGTATTTTAATCAGTCCCCTTTCTCTTTAATGTTCTGTGCTAAGTTAATGCTCGTTAATTATATCATGATTATCTATTTACCAATAATAATTAACTGTGTTTGTTATGCAGAAATTATTATTAAATGTAAAGGCATGATTAGGTAAAGGAATTTCTATTTATATGACGTGTTTTACCTCTATTTGCTTTCATATATTTCAATACCAAACGGAACAAACTTAAAAAATAAATTATCCACATCCTCCATCAAACGCCAGATACCCAGCGAACTCAGTAGTGCCAGTTTAGTCATACGTACACAAAAATACACACACCTTCACACACATTTACAACACCTACACTGCACAGATACACGCTATAAATATTAATAATTGTGTCACTCTCGGTATTTCATATTTTTCTGTGTACTTCGTAATTGGCGTAATGTTTAGAATAATAATAATGTTATACTTACTGTCAGCTGTGAAGCTACCTTATAATAAATAAATAAATAAATAATAAAGACTTATTGCTTAAGCATAAAGAACAGGTAAGAAATTCCATGGAAACTCTTTTAAATTATATTTTTTCAAAATATTAGCTACATAATTAATGTTGAATTTATATTTAAATGTGAGAACGTTATAAAAAAGACGTGCACGTTAAAAGTGTCCAGAGTACCTACAAAAAAAACAGAAACAAACAAAAAAAAAGTGGCAATCCGGGAGTGCCGACAGAAGTGAAAACTTGAACAAGATCGCCTTGGTGGAAGAAAAATACTTGTTTAGAAATTTGGTCCGTAACTTTATCTAAATAAAGAGCACAATCGCGTTTACAAAACCTTTAAAGTAAAAATACTTGCATAGAACATTGATCCGTAAAGTAATATAAATAAAGAGCACAATCGCGTTTACAAAAATGAGTTGTCGTTACAGTCGCGAAATCAATGGTTTAGTCCCATCTCAAAAATGCCCAACGCGCCTATATAAGATTTCACTTCAAAAAATTACAGGCTATCCAGACGTACTTATAAGATTGATCTGTCTTGCGTCTATTCAAAACTATAAATCACTTATCAGATTGAAAGATCACGTTTATGTAAAATGATGACAATACCAGCTCAATATTTCCATGAACCTTTAAGTCATCAATTCCCTTAACTATTTAATCGTCATATACACCGTCATCGTCCTAATCAGAAATCTATTGCAGTTCACGACACACCAAACATATTAGTCACTGCAGAGTTACTCTTCTCGTGCTGGTAAAGATGTCATGCACTACCATCATTGGCTAGTAAATTCAGAAAGAAAAACATATATTTGGCTACTGTTCATGAAACACGAGGAGGAAATCGTGTTACCCAGTAACTGGGTTGTTAAGGACAGGTAAGCAGTCGCTTCAAGCTAAATACTTGTATTTAGCTGCATCGGATTAGACTGCAAACTGACCCCAACCATTGAAAAGGCTCGGCTAGGAATAGAGGTAGGTAGAGTTTCATGCAAAAAAACCGGCCAAGTGCGAATCGGACTCGCGCACCGAGGGTTCCGTACAAACCGCGTTCATGAGGAAAGGGGTAGCGAGTTTAAAATTATTAAAAATATTTTTATTATATGATATAACTAAAAATTCATGCTTTTCGCAATTTTTCCTTTATCTGTGCTATAAGACGTTGCTTCGTACCAAATTTCAAGATTCTGAGTTCACGGAAAGTACCTACCCAGTAGGTTTTGATTCCCTTGCGAGTGTCGAAAATTTGCAGCAGAAACGGCTGTATCTTTTGATTGCGTTGGCTTAGAAGTTTGATTTTTTCAAAGCTCCAAGGGACAATAGACTTGAGTATTTGATATGAATTTCAGCTTGATACCTTCACGCATTCCTGAGAAAAAGGGTCTTGACAGACAAACAGACAGACGGACAACAAAGTGATCCTATAAAGGTTTTGTTTTTTCCTATTGAGGTAGGTACGGAACCCTAAAAATGGAATGCTTTCATAGCAAGTGCCTCACAACTTCGCCAAAAAGATTAATTTCAGTGGCTATGACAGACAGATGCTGTTTGACTCTAATTTTCTAGTGAACCTTTAGGGATTAGTGTCAGAGTGCATAATTGAACGGGTACCTATCTCTATCGTTAAAAATTATGGATGCCAGACCCTCGTAAGTAAAAACTAAAGCTGAGTTGAAATCCGATTTTTATTTATAAAAAAAAAACCAAACCCAAGAGTGTAATAAATAAAAATGCCCATGTAGTTCCAAAAAGAGAAATATCACATTAATTTGTAAGAATAGCCATCAAACCCTTTAACCCCCATGTAGATGTGTTGCTGGACAGTTTGTTGCGCCACTTCTTCTTATTTTATTTATTTATTATTTATTAAAATCTCCCTTACAACTATCATTACAGGTGTATACCTAATGCGATAGCGCGGTCTTAAAATTAACTTATTTATAATTTAAAACTATGAAAAACGTAAAAACTAGTAATACTTGTAACATCATCTAAAAAATAATAATAACTACTTTACTAAGTTCCCAAAATATAAAAAACCCATTATTTAAAATATACAAAACAACAACATATTTATAGCCTACTCTAATCTACACCTTAACATAAAATAAACAACAGTATTTTTGCGAGTTCACTTAAATGGCATGTAAATACATGGATTTTCACGTGAAGATCGTTAATAACCCGAATTGCGCGGGTCAATGGTGTTCTGGCGAGAAGGTTGGCCTTCTCAACCGGCACGGCCAGCAGCAGCGGGCAGCTCCGCCTCCACACATAGCGGTCTGGTACACATACACTCAGGCGCTGCAGTACTCCTGGGTTATGCTCAATACCACGAAGTAACCTAACCAGATACACGACAAGCGTGAATTCCCGTCTTACCCTCAGTTACCGAGCACAAACAGAGTGGAGTTCATATAGTCATATAGTTTCTTGTTTATTGTTTCTTGCAAGTGGCGCGTGAACTTGTTCTGGACGCGCTCCAGCATTACCGATTACTTCGCATTATGCGGAGCCTATATGACAGCACTATGTTCCAGATGACTCCTGACAAGTGCGTCATCCAGGACCCTGACTGTTGCGATGTTAGTGAAGTGCCTTGTCTGTCTCAGAATAAATCCCAAATTTATAAACGCCCTTTTACATATCCCCATAATATGATCGCGAAACGACAGTTCAGGAATGACAGCAATCCCCAAAACCCAGCTAAAGCACTAAGAAGTGGTGAAGGATGGGCGTTTTGGGAGACTATCTGTGTCTTTTTAACCGACTTCCAAAAAGGAGGAGGTTATATGTTCGTCGCGAATGTTTGTTTTTTTTTTTTTTTTTTTTTACTTTTTTTTTATGTATGTCCACCGATTTCTCCGTCAATTGTGGACCGATTTTGAAAATTATTTTTTTGTTTGAAAGGGTATGCTCTCGAAATGGTTCCATATAAATTTCATTAACTTTGCTTCGATAGTTTTTGAGTTAGCTTCAATAATACGTAATTTTTCCCACTTAGTATGTGAATGATATGATAAGTTCCTGTCACTGTTATTTACATAGCAGGTAGTGGTTTTCGAATATGTGTGGGGTAGGTACCACAACTCAAAAGTGAAAAATAAAAACTTTTTACAAAAAAAATCAACCGACTTCCAAAAAACACTACAAAGTGAAAAATAACTTTAATTTTGGAAGTCGGTGACAAAAACGAAAATTCAAAACAAAGAAAGACACGACAGACAGACGATCGCGAAACGACAGTTCAGGAATAACAGCAACCCCTAAAAACCTAGCTAAAGCACTAAGAAGTGGTGAAGGATGGGCGTTTTGGGACACTATCTCTGTCTTTTGTAATTTTAACATTCAAAAAGTGCTGATTCTCAGTCTAGTTTGAATAAATGACCTTTGATTTTGATTGCGTTTTGATTAAAGACACTGTTTCCTACGGTTGTTTTCGTGGCATTTTGGGAGGTTCGTTTTTTAGTTTTGTACTACATTTTATACTTGGTATAATCAGCTCTAGATCATGTTAATGTAATCACTTCCTGAGTAAAATTTGCGATAAACAATTTATAATACTGAATTGTTTGTTTCATATAGCAGCCGATAATTTACTTAGTAATAATATATAATACTGTTATATGACCGACATACATGGTACACTGTACAGGAAAACGCAGAAATTTAATTTAACTGAGCTTTGAAAATAGAACATTTAAAACTGTCTTGTCCCCGACTCCAACGAATAACCTTTTATTTTGAAGAGAGATAGAGAATAAGTTAGAATTCAAAAGGTATTTTCCAATGGAAAACGTGTGATTTAGACAGTTTCAACAACCTTCTATTTCTTATGTGAGTAACGAAATAATTATTCACTGATTCAAGACATATCCGACCGTTTACTGCAGCATTCAACAGACAATATCAGTCTAACAATAGCCCGTCAATTCTCTACTTTAAAATTATAATAAATAAGTGTTCCTGATATCGATTACAATCCATAACTTTATATGCATGTTTTTTTGCGTGGATGTGATGCATATTTTGCCCCATCATGAACAAACTGTTTACAATATTATAATATCAGACTCTAAGAAAGTGGAACGGACTTGTGTAAAGTGCAATCAATACTATTCTAATGTTTTTAATAATTATTTCGTAAAAAATTAAGTTAGATTAAAATTTCTTACTAGTCTTATAGGCTAGATTGTAATTAATTATTAAGAAACTGGTTCTTTAAAAAAGATTTTAAAAAATGCCCCGACTTGTTCTTTTTGTGTTTACATTTAGATAGGTACAGTACTTTACCTGCCATCCTAAATCTGCAGAACACATTATTATTATCACTAAAACCCACTCGTATGACGGTTTTCTCTTATGAATTGGACCCTAAAGGGAAAACCCACATAAAGTCAGATCTATCTACATAAATACTCATTTGCAGTAAAAATATTATTATTAATATTTTCCCCTGTCTGTTTCGAATGGACCTTTTGAGTTATCTGTCATGTGTAATATGGTTGGCTAGGACATGCTGCAAAGCTTAGTGTAGCTTAGGCATTCTGGACATACGGTTCTCAATATTCACAATGAGGTGTTATGTGTTTTTAATAGTGATCGCCATTTTGGATGGGAGTTTATGTAAATTGGTGAGTTTTTTAATATTATTTTTGAGCTTTTTTTAAAATTTGCATTGTGTATTATTGTGTTTTTTTGGAAAATTCATTAACATAAAAATAACTGTATAAATATTCAAAAATTTTACACAAGAAAATTTTCTCCCATACTACAGTTTCTCTGCATTTGAGTGCGCATTTACAACACAAATCTCACTTGTAAAACCTTCCATACCCTAAAGCTAGGACAGGTATCTGTTGATAGTAAAAATATTTGTTTCATACGAGAATCAAACCCGTGAACTTTAATGCACAGCGCTATTTCAATCTTAAATTCCCATACAAACTTCAAAACAACGGTTGCCCTACAAAGGCTATTTAAAAAATATTAATATTATACTTGTTTTACTTTTTTCTTGTAAAGAGCTTTTTGTACAAATTTAATGTTTTTTTTAAAACTAACATTTATCTCAGTAGGTATTTCACTAGGTACTTGAAAAAAAAGTCAACCCTACTTATTTTTTTAAATGTAAACCATTCTTTCAAAATCAAGATGAAACCTTCCAATTTTCATGTTTCTGTTAGGTTTTGCGCAGTCAGTCACGGAATTACTAAAAATAGCTTAATATCTAACTTCAATTAAATTGGTGACTTAATTAATATAACAATTTGCCTGTTTTGTAATACGTATTTAGGCCACAAAATATAGCTACACACCTAAATTGACCATCGAAGTAAATAAGTTTTGAGGGAAAACTTTAATACCCAGCTGTATTATTAATTGATAGCCTGTATCTAAACACAAAACAATAGTTACTGACTCAGGTTTATTTAAACTTCGATTTATAATCACCTAGTTAATTTACCATCAGCATATTTTTTAATACACGTAAAAATAGTTACTTACTTTTGTAGTTAATCCTTTATTAAACTTAACCTTTAAAGTTATAATATTTACATATTGAACTTGCTAACAGACTTAAAATTAAAATAATATGTATGCGAGGGTGTGTGTGTATGTGTGTGTGTATGTATCTATACTAATATATTAAAAGAGTAAAATTTGTTTCTTTGTATGTTTGTTTGTAATTTTGTATGTAGGAGGTAATCTCGGGAACTACCAGTCGGATTTGAAAAATTATTTTTCCATTGGATAGCTTAATTCTTGAGGAAGGTTATAAGCTCGCGGACGAAGTCGAGGGCAGAAGCTAGTATACAATAAAAAGAGGGAAAGAATTAATCAGCATCTTAGCTTATTTCTGATAGCTCTTCTTCTAGCTTCAACTTTCTGACTAACTGACGTACTCCATGTCAATTCAAAAGTGCCTGTAAATGGTTTAATTTGAATATTTGCTTTGACTTTGACTTTCATGATAAACACATCCTCTGAAAAATAAATAAAGTGAAAGGGGAAATAAAGTGAATGGTGCTATACATGCGATTGTGACCAACCAGTCGATGTCTAAAAAGGCTCGACTGGCTGTTCACAATGGCGTGCTGGTGCCCACGCTTATGTATGGAAGTGAATGTTGGGTGTGGCAAAACAAGCATTAAAGTAGAATAAATGCTGTGGAAATGAGTTCCTTGCGAAGCATGTGTGGTGTGACTATGAATGATAGGCTGAGGAATGATGTGATAAGACAGCGGTGTGATTTAAAAGAAGACGTAGTGACAAAAATTGAAAAGGGTAAGCTGAGATGTTTTGGGCATGTTGAGAGGATGAATGAAAGGCGACAAAAAAAACGTATTTACATGTGAAGGGAAAGGCCGGGCGGGGACGTCCTAGGAGGACTTATACTGACCTTATTGGTGATGTTCTTCAGAAAGGCCAGGTGCGTAGTACTTGCAACCGGCGTGCGTGTATGTCCAGATGTATGAACATAAATCCCCTAAATACTTCCTGGTATCCTTTTTCTGAGGCACCTAGAACTCTGCTTACCACTTAATTATTTAAAATATTTATGCTCAGATAGACTTAAATACATCAAAGGCACTGTACAATAAAATTTCCATCAGGATTATCTCGGTTAGCCCGGAATTTGGATTTGTCCCCGGTTGATGGCAATAGGTTCTCCCCCTATTAGAGTTAAATATAACTGGCGAATGAGGATGTAGTATAGTGCATGTGGGTGTGTATGTATGGGTGTGGGTGTAGTGTATTGCGTGGGTGTGTGTGCGGTGTGGTGTGTGTGTATTGAACAAGAAAGAAAGGAAAAATAACATTTTGACCACCAAAATCTATCACTTACTCCATAAAAATCTATTTACGAAAAGCAACAAACTTGCAAAGGAATACAAGCAATAAATACTAAACTGACCGATTACGTAAGTCTCCATTCTGAAAGGTCTCGGGTTCAATGCTTGGCTCGTTAACGGTAATATTTGTTTTACAAGCTACCAACTCGTTCCTGAAAAACCCGTGTCATTAGCAAATCAGTGTTTCTGAGAAATGTTTTATGATGTTTGTTAATATTTTCAAGCTAGTTTACCTTTGTTTTGCACCTATTTTTATTGTTATTTAGTTTTGTTTGCTGATAATATTCTCACTTATGCATCAAATTTTTGTGTCCGACAAAATATTGTGTTGTCGTTCAGTAATTGTCAGTATAAGCTTTGATCAGGTATTTACGATGTCTGAGATTCCAACCTTAGTTTTAAAAGCCATAAAACCTGCCTTTACTGCGAACATTCTACAAATACACTTAAATACAAAATGCGAATGCAGCAATAATATAAGACAATATCTGGATGACCGAGCTTAGCTCGTTTTTTCTTTTTTAACGACGTTTTCTAAAAATGAAACCTAGCTAGATCGATTTATCGCCCCCGAAACCCCCTACATACTTAATTTCATAAAATTCGTTGGAGCCGTTTTTGAGATTCAGATTATATATATGTCGGATCCGGTCATTAGTACGGACACGAAACGAATCGCAAGCGCGCCACTGACGACATCAAGAGTGATCTATCTACACCAAAAAAGGCGCGCTTCTACAGAGTCGTGATGTTTTAAAGCCAAGGCGAGGAGGGATTCAGCCTCGGGTCGCATTGGAGTCAAGACGTCGCGGAACTGTTCTCGATTCGTGGTGCTGTTATTGTGTTAGTTGTAATTTTGTGATCATTGTGTTAATTGGTGATTTTAATAAACGCCGTCGCACCCTGTTTGTGTATAATTTAGCTAGTGTGATTCATTTGATAGTAAATTATAATGTGATCTGAACTGCAAACTGTTTTTCTATTGCGCATTAACCAACACTACCCACCACACTACGCCCACAGTAGTTAAAATATCGCTGATAATAACGAGAGTCACATACCCGTCTCCGACATATATACCTACTTACAAAAATTGCTCGTTTAAAGGTATTAGATAATATTTTGACCAATGAAATAAGAGCTCTGAAATCAATCATCCAAAATAACATTTCCTTTTATTTTCCTGAACAGCTTTATCAAATGGGTTCTTACATTATTAATAAAGAACAATTTTCTTTTTCCTCATCATAGATTTCAACAGTTAGGTACTTTTTATTGTTCTGAAGGGCTTTGTCCGCACAAGGCAATTTAATACCCATTTCTCGGGAGTGCAAATTGACTTCACAGACATGTAAAAAAAAAAACCGGCCAAGTGCGTGTCGGACTACGCACAATGAAGGGTTCCGTAGTTGGGATGAATTTATCCCAAAAACAAACTTAACTTTGTTGTTGATAAACATGTTCACCCATACGAAATGTATGGGAAAACATGTTTTTGCAACTGCAAAGTTAAGTTGGTCGATTATTACTCGTTAACTTGTAAAGCCTACTTAGCTGTGATAGTTTTCTTTTAATTTCGTTATATAAACTACTGATTTTTTTCACACATCCAAAACCAACCATTTAGCTGGCAGGCTTAATATTTCGCAAACGGATCCCTGAATCCAAAAATGGTTTTCGCAAACTCACAATTTTTTTGAAGGACTTTTCCAATAATACCGCACACCATGGGATAAAAAAAAAAACATCACCACTTTACGTGTATCCTAAAAAAAAATGTTTTTCATAATTTTATTTTACCACTTTGTCGGCGTAATTAATATGTATACTTATGCCAAATTACAGCTTTCTAGTACTTAGGGTCTCGGATCTAGACCGCGGACAGACAGACAGACAGACGGACATGACGAAACTATAAGGGTTCCTTGTTTACTACGGAACCCTAAAAAGTGTGCAATGCCATCTGTCTAATGTCTTTTGGCATTTAGAAGACTAGAGTTATTGACATTAATTAAAGCACCAAGAGTAATCAACGATGCAAAAGATAAAAATAATCGTGTCTTGTCATTTGTCTTTATAAACTTGCATTAGTTAAACGCCACGCCTTCTTCCAATGGGAATAGGCAGAAACTACAGCACACCAACGGCTACGATCCTTACATACTCCTTCTGCTTCGTTTACGGATATACATTTGGTGATGACTGTCTTGCATTAGTCAAAGTATTGTGAATTTGATTCATTATACCCAGCGATGCGGAATGGGGAACTATTGTGAACCAATCTGAAGGAGGTAATAAATGCTTTGATTTCGAAAGCACCAATTTTATGAAACCCCACAAAAATCCTTGAGAAACATGTAATAAAACATTTTATTCTTAGAATTAGGCATTTATAGTCACCAATTTATAATGGTTATTCAACACCTATCGATTACTTGTCAGTTTTCTAAACGTGGGCTGAACATAACTTCGGCAGTTAATTTACATTTCCTTATACTCTCAGACTTGAACAGTGTGTAACAGCTCATTCAGGAAATTGGTATTGGCACACCCTTATCCCACAATCCTTTAACACATAGCGATAACCTAAAGCTTATAAGAATACGAATATTAGATGTCACGCAAATTGAGTAGAAAAAAGGTTGAATGAAACAAAAATGACTAACCTTTTCTTCATTCAATTCCAGAACAAACACACGAACCCGAAAACGCAACACAAGGACCTCTCAATCAAATACTACACGAAACAGACAGACATTACAATCCCAGTCATGATGCACTTGGATAAAGCCCTAACCAAAATACTATCGAAAGAAGCAAAACACAAAATAAGAGAGAAATTCAAACTATTAGCAAAGGATATATTAAAAGACGTAGAAGACTTATTCACCCATCCAAATCTACAGCAGAAAGTGAAGCTGGAACTGCTAGATGTGAAGATATTAAAGAATACAACAAAAAAGGCAGTGATGAATGAGAATGTATCGAAGTATTTGAAGAGTTACTGCCAATGGCAGGGGGAGAAGAAGATAGCTAAAAAGAGGTGGTTCTACTCAGTTCTGTTTACGGGATTGGATCTGTTCTATCTGGACCGCTTTGGATCTGAAGTTAGGAGTAGTACAGGTAAGTTTTAAAATGTAAATTTTCACTAACAACTAAGTAACACCTAAATTAATCCCTAAATAAAAGTGCAAAGTGTAAAGTGCGTTGAAAACGCAATTGTCGGTGAAAACGGGCATTAAATTAATTTTACGGATTTGTTTATATTTCGCACCTTTAAAGTAAAACCGTTACTAAACGAAAATTTTTCATGAATTGAGTTATCATGCTATCTATCTAAAATACGTATTTTAGATAGATAGCATGATAACTCAATTCATGAAAATTTTCGTTTAGTAACGGTTTTACTTTAAAGGTGCGATTTATAGAAGAGGTTTGATGAGAAGTCAATTTAATACGGGCTTCAACTTTGTAAACACCTTCCCTATTATTTTTTCGTAACAGCGAAGACCCATTTCTATAAAAAGCTAAGTCGAGTGTCCATGCATCAGTTACCTACTCAAAGACTTAAAGACAGCTTATCTAGAAATTTAATAAACCGTAAATAATATTACCGGTTTCCATATCCTCCCTGCAGTAAAAGTCCAAACCAATTATGGAAATAAGCCTGCAAAGCATTTGAAATTACAGGAAACGCAGAAATCTTGCGCAAACCATCAGATATAATCTTAAAAGTCTTTATTTTATTTGAATGTATAATAATTACTCTAGTGAACATAAAATGTATTCAGTAAGTTTTAATATAGGTAATATTTGCAAAGGGGTCTCTCTTCCGGATCAAAATTTGAATCCGGGGTTATCTTTGTATAATGTATGTCCCCCCTAAAGTTTTTATAATGTTATGTAAATTTTCCCATATAAATTCCTCCACTCGAGAAAAGACCACAAGGTGAATATATTTAAGAAATTATTCAAATCAAAATTTTTATATTCCAGGTCGAGGGTATATGAATGGGATGTGCAGCAACAAAAACAGCTGTACTCTCCTCGAGTGGCATCCAGACAACATTGCCTACGTACTGACTCACGAAATAGCACACAGGTAAACTTCATAATATTATGTTCTTCTTTACGACAAAGGCGCGTTCACACAAACTGGCTATTTTTTATAGAATTCTAACCATTAAAATACAACTCTGTAAGTTCATATAATCCTACTGAATGACTGTTTCATGAAATCATGATATTTTATTATTATTCTACCATAAGGAGTTGTATTGCTGATTCTAATGATTACAATTCTATAAAGCCATATTTGTTATGGTCGCAAATCATATTACGAGTATAATCAAGATACAACCTGACACTGACCTGCAAATTGCTAAAAACGTAAGAAAATTTGAAAATCTACAACGCCACATGCGAACTATCATCAAAGACCTGACGTCGCACAAATCCTGCATCGCGCAAGCAGAGTTTACCGTGCGATCAGCATATATATAACTTTCCGACATCAATCGTTGGGCAGTCGTGACACCAGACATGACACCCGTCTGGTCGGAGGATCCTCCCTTTTCTATAGAGGATGAGAGAACTTTACACCCTGTTCCACTTACCTCTCTAAGTAAAAAGTCAGTGTATGTATTATGATTATAGCATAATATTCTAATTGGGGTGTTTAGTGGTGTAGGTTTATTCCGGAACAGGTTGTTTATAGAAAGGGCTAAAATTATTCTAGGGACTATAAATTAATACACTTGAAGTGGGCACTGAAGAGCTTTTACATAAAATAATGTGTATTCCTCCAATCTAGTCTATGAATGAAAGGAAATCATTAGCATTAGACTGAATGAAATTAATTGAAGTAGAACATTTAGGTTTATGGCCAATGCATTTGAATACAGATTCAATTGATACTAACCTCAGACTAGTCTGTAACAGATTAAATAAGTACAGGAAGTAAGAGTACGGTGCAAATTATGAATACGGTAATTGCCTAAGTAAAAAAAGAAATTCTATTTAGTCCGTCTTTCAGATAATAAAAAAATATTAGACACATATTCTTTGCTTTCATATCATATTAATCAAAAATAACTTAGAAAACACGCATTAAAGTTGGGGAGTGGGGGTCGCTACGTCACAACGCAGTATTAAATCTAGCAAGGCGTGACGTCATGCCACATTTTAACTCAATGTATCGCCGTTATCTTTTGATTACGTCAAAAAAGAAAAAATATGTGTTCAATATTTTTTAATAATATACAAGACGGACAAAAACAATTTTGGACCCAGGCCTATTACTACCTGCACCCCGCAGTTTAACCCGAATAAGTCCCGATACCATGGGAATATCGGGATAAAAATATCCTATGTCCTAATCCAGATTATGGTCTACCCATAAGATGGTGATACTCATTGATCTACAGTCAGAAAAATATATTCAAGTGGAGTTGAAAAAAAAATTGAAGAATTAAAAGAGTTCATGCTTTATTTGAAACTATGTTACCGTTTCCCTGTCCCATGAACCACATATGGTTCAGGTTGATTATTTAACTATTGTGTCGGACAGTGAAAGTGTTAAGGTTGTTGTTACCATGTAACGTAACGTAAGGTATACGTTTAGTAGTTACTTACCCATCTAGTTTTCTTAAATTACCTATTTGCCTGCCTTTTGTATCAATTCTGACTGATCTGTGACAATAAATACTATTTCCAGTTCTTCTCTTATTATTGCTTCTATGTCATCCAGAAGTCTATCAATTGCATCTGTAACTATTTATATCATCATGTCTGTCAACTGTTTTGCTAATGAATCGATTGTAAACATTACTTCTTGTTAAAACCTGAGGTTTTTATTATCATTCGCTTGTTTGTCATCTGTTTCATTCGAGTACATTGTATTAAGTTGCCTGGCTAGGTTGTCAAAAATGAGAGCAACGTTAATTTTAGCACCAGCTAATAGTCATTTATTTAGGCTAATAATAGCGACGACGTGTGACTAAATCTAGCTGCTAATTAGATTCTCAAAATCCTAGCCAATAAGTGCGAAATTTTTGGTAAGTGCGAAAATAAGATTGTTTGCTACAGTAAATTTGTCTGCTTAAACGAAAATCAATAAATTCCTGAGTTCGCAGGTAGACTAGACAGTGCTAATTTTACTTGATTGAAACGGAATTTATTATGGTTTTAGTGCATATGACGATGGTGATGAAAATATTTATAACAATGACCTTAAGTCACCTTTAAAACCGCCATTCAGACCTCTTCCTAGATGAATACCAGCCGATGTATTCTTCAAAAATCTCGCCGTGAACAGGTGGGCGAAGTGAGCTTAAAGTCCTAACGATCCCTAGTATCAGGTGGAATAACAGCTCACTTCACCTAAGTTGTCACGGTGAGATTTTTACAGAATAGTCCAGCTGGCCTGTTCCATTTACTCGTAATAATTTATGTTATGTTAAGTACCAGTAATCCCAACTCTGGCGAAAAATGCAAAATAGTACGAAATTTTGAGACCATCACTCTGTTACATTACCTACGCACTTTGCTTTAATTTTTTTAAATTTTTTTAATTGACGTTCTTACTTACCTATAATTTCAGTCTCGGTATGTCACACGACGGTCCACCCCACAACGAGTGTCGAGGACAGAGGCACATCATGGACGCTAAGTTCAACCCCAGAAAACCTGCTAAGACCTGGTCACCATGCAATAGGAGAGACCTCAATCATTTCTTGAAGTAAGTACCTGCATCTACATACCTAAATCTCTTTACTAAAAAACAAAAAAGAATCGATGTTTTTTTGGGGGGTCAATGACCGCTTGTAGTGTTATTATTTGAAGTATGAGTTAAGCAAATCTGTTTTATCGTGTTAAGATATCAATATCCACCACGTCTGTGAAGTTTACACAAAAAAACAGATTTTTAAACTGATGTTTCAAGTGACTACGGTCAACACTAACTGCGGTCGATGACCCCACACGGAAATATCATCAAATTATTTAATTTTTGTTTTATCATGTTTAGATATCGATACCCATCGCGTCTGCGGTTTCGCTAGCTAATTCAAAGAAAGAAAGAAAATATGTTTATTTGCGGTAAACTAATTTAATTTGACCCTGTATAATAAAAATGAAATGCTGTGCATCAATTGAGAACGGCTGGACCGATTTCACTATATTTTGTTTTAAAATGTTAGTAATAGTCTAAATTAGGTTCCCATGGAAAGTCCTCCGTGCCTCGGAAAGCACGTTAATCCGTTGGTCCCGACTGTCATTCGTGGATCTTCGACAGTCGTTACGGGTCGTCAGAAGCCCAAAAGTCTGACAACCAGTCTTACCAAGGGGTATCGTATTACCCAATTACTGGGTTGTGGAGATCAGATTGGCAGTCGCTCCATGTAAAATACGTTATTCAGCTGCATCCGGTTAGACTGGAAGCTGACCCCAACTTAGTAAAATACTTAATGTTTTTTTTTTCGTATAAATTATTGAAAGGCCAGAACAACGTCTGTCGAGTCAGCTAGTCAGAAATAAAAATCTATACCAAATCGTGTTCTAAATAAAACTTGAGGAAATATAATTTAGTTACTCATAGGGAAACATCATGTCATTGTCACCAGTTTACGACCAAAGAATGTGTAGTACGAGTATTAATGTACTATAAAATATGTAAAAAAAAACCCTGTCCGATCCGAAAGGGGCTCATAGGTACTGCAATAACATTACCAAAAAGTAATAAAAAATATATTTTAAATATCAAATTTTTAGTAGGTACCAAAATTACTCCAAATTCATTAAACATGAGCAAATTTTCAACACGTGGTAGACACCCGCTAAACGACGGCCGCCTGCGCCCCATGAAATAACCCGGTAAAAGGCCCCATTGAAAAAAAATCGTGTTTTATTTTTTTCGATTTACCTGACAATTACCTTTCTTTTTTTTTTTTGGATGGGAAATTATCAAATAACTTCTCCCGCTCTGGGTGGAGCGGGAGGGCGTGTCAGACTCTTACTGACTAAACCCCACCCGTGTTCCTTCAGTTGCCATGTTGCCGGGGGGCCACGATTTCCCTTTCGGCCCGTATTCGCAGCCACCTGACAATTACCTACCCCATAAATAGACTCTCAGTACGATACCTAACAAAAACCTCACGGATTGGACAGGGTTTTTTTTACATGTTGTATATGGACTGTGTGAGGAATGATACGAAAGAGAAGGGGGTGAATGATAGCGTTACACATTTTCTCTTTCCACTCTCCCCTGTCAATACAGGGGAGAATGGAAAGAGAAAATGTGTTGCTTCGACCCCACGTAACATGGGACAAGGTCAGGAAGATGATGACTATAGGTTATCTATTAAAACCGTGTAAAAAAAAAATTGTATCTGATTTATTTTAATACAGTGATTTAATAAAGTTTAATTTGTGTTTTGTATTTCTCTTAGACTTATATGAATATTCTTTTTGATTGCAGAAGCAAGTATGCGTGGTGCTTAAGACGGGATCCAGGCATGATTTAATTATAAGCCATAGTTTAATTAGATGGTAATATAATCATAACTCATTAATATTAGAACGCTGGACAGATGTTTTGTTACATTATTAACAGGCGCACAACGCCTGTAAAAGTTATATGAGCAACGCTTTAACTGTGTTGGTGCTATTTAAAACTGTTAGGCGCTGTGAGTCACTCTATTTAAAAGTAAGCCGATTGAGGCTTCTATGTTGTTATAAAAAGTTGACTAAAAGGATCTAACTCAAATAAACTCTTATAAAAACTGATCATTTGATTTTGACTTAACTTAGTATCGACATTAACTACGTAGTTAGTACCTACTTACGCAAAGAGTTTCAAACTGACAATGACGTATAAAAATTCGTCAGTGCACAGCAGTTTTAAAAACGCTGTAATTTTACGTAAGCCTTTTCCATCTCTTTCTAGCTCAGTCTGTTAGTAAAAGATACATAGATACACACATAAACTTACGACTTCTTTCATGGGGGTGGGCAGAAACTACTGAACGCTACCTGCTACGATCCACATACTCCTTTTGCTTCGTTTACGTTCATACATCTGGTCAAACACACACGCCCGTTGCGAGTACTACGCCCCTTCCTACCAGTAAAAGATACTCTTATAATAAGTAGGTATTTAATTTATTAGATGCTCTGTGGTCTAGTGGTTAGACCACCTGTCTCAGACCCAGAGGTTCCGGGTTTGATTCTCAGTGGGGGCAACATTTTTTGCTCGGTTTAGTTGGTGGTAGGCTTGTTCTAAGTCCGCCTAACTAGCTACCGCCGTCTTATTTTAGTCTGTTGCCATAACAACAATAATAACAGTATTGTTGTATTTCGGCAGTTAGAGGTAAGATAGCCAGTTTCTCTGTGGTTAAGGATTCTGGGTGAAGCTCGCTTCCACCTTCGATCTGATCATCACTTACCATTAGGTGAGATGCAGGCCAACAGGTTCCAAATAAAAACAAATTACAATCACAGCACAGCTATTATTTACCTAGGTAAATAACCATGCGTTTACCAATTTTCACGTAAAAAGCAGCGATCATTCTCTGTGTACATTTTCACCATTACTCGCCATTAATTATTGAGATGAAATCATATAATCTAAGTAAAGATAAACTCACACACATTAAAAATTACTTTCTCTAAGATTAAATGCCTTTTTGTTTAAAAAATGCTAATAAGCTTGATGGATTAATAGATAACTTTGTTAGGCTCTGAATCGAGATATTTTATGATCAGTTATTTATTATTGGCTGAGTTATTGCTTTAGTAATTGTTTTGATAATTAACCGCCTTTGTAGCCAAACTATCACCGATGCAAAGAACCAAATTTCTGTCTGATTTAATTTATTCCACTTTTAGGATTTTTGAAACGAAGTTCTTTAACGCAGCTTGCGGTAGGAGTATAAATTGGCAGAAATCCGACACGTAAAGAAAAAAGTGTTATGCTCGAAAAAGTTCAAAAGTTTTTTTTTATTTTTTTATTCAGAGCCATCTATGGCTCTGTATTGGCATGACACTTGAAACTTGAGACCATACTAGATGGCTCTGTATTAATACATAATATACAGCAAAAGGAACCGGGTAAGCCACCCGTATGTATGCGTTTCCAACATACTCGAGTCATATTCGAAAACTATTTTTAAATACCGTTTTTCATAGGAAACAACAAATTATACGATTGGAACAGTATCCCTGTAACCTCTGTAAATGACCTAAATAATCGTTATACAATAATAATCAAAATCGGTTTGATAATTCAAAGAATAATCCGGACACTAGATTGATAGATAGAATATTCTTTATTATGTACACACGGCTACACATCAAGCTATAAATTTCCAGTTTATGCTGATCTCGCATTGTGTAGGATTTCCGTACAATGTGAGGTCAGCTTATACTGGAAATGTATAGCTTGATGTGTAGCCGTGTGTACACCACTAAAATTACAGACATAAATTTAGAAAACTAATAGGTAAAAAGTTATGTTCTACACATTCCAAGCATCTTAATCTTCCTGCCGGGGCTGCGAATATGGGCCGATAGGGAAATCGTGGCCCCCCGGCAACATGGCAACTGAAGGAACACGGGTGGGTTTTAGTCAGTAAGAGTCTGACACGCCCTCCCGCTTCACCCAAAGCGGGAGAAGTTATTTGATAATTTCCCACAAAAAAAAAAAGGCATCTTAATCTTAGCCAGTTTTATGCCAACCGAAACAGTAGGAACAACTTTTCCTACTTTCCTAATTAAAAACAATAGGCAATCAATAGGTATTCAAAGCTTCATAATAGGTTTGAGAGATTTGTAGAAATCTTTAGCCTACGCAGAATAACAAGCAGCTTATAATACTTTATGTTACTAGTTTTATGTTACTAGTTTTATGTTACTTTCCTTCTTTGCATGATTCTCTCTCATTTGGCTCCCACAATACATGAATAATGCGTATATTAGCTTCATTATTACACGGCTTTGGCGAACTGTCATTGGTCATTTCTGTAAAACTGTCTGGGTAAACTTCGAACCAACCCGCGTGGTGGATAACGGCCCACTCCCTTTCACAGAGAGGAGGCCTGTGTCCCAGCAGTAGGATCGCTATAGGGTTGATAATGCCTGGGAAAAGCTATGGAAACTCATGTGAGGGTTCTGAGTAGTCCCCCCTAAGATGCGCATTGTCTTTTCTTTTTTTTAGGTAGGTCATCTCGTAGTTGACCTCTGAGATCATGACTACTTAACCGGGCTTTCCTGTGGGTGCCTTAAGCTTCTACACTTAAAACATCCAACCAGAGGTTATTAAACTATGCTAATTAAAACTAGGTGAACGCTCGCTAAGGGCACCCCCTGTGGGGTACGAACCTCGGATTAGGGCGTCAACCGGAGGGAGGACATCAAAGATGAGACGGGCTGGATCAAAGTTTAGATCATGATTATTAATCGGGGAATTTAAAGCTACGTGCTCAGCTGCAACAACTGCCGGCACCTCGTTATCGAGCAAAGGTCGGGGGGGATGCGCATTATCTGTGGAAAGCGGAGTACTTATGTGCTTTGATATGTGGTGGCCGATTTTATGCAAAAACAAAAGGAGATGTGTGGAACACAGTTGGTGCGCTAATATGTAGCTGGCCCAGCTTAAGATAGTAACGTAGGTAAGTTGCACTATAATCAGTTGTTATCTTCAGTACCCAAAGAAGAGGCGGTCCTGGATCTCTTATGGAACATTACGTGTCTTTAGTCACTAGTCGGTTCGAAACCGACATAGCCCTTCACTTTCTTTAAGGGCTTGCTACACGGCTGCCAACCGCGTCCCCGACAGAGATAACCTTGGTAGGCGACAGAGCTGTTTGAAATTTGGTCGTAAACCACCAACTACACAGTTGTAAACCACCAAGGTCATCTCTGTTGGGACGCGGTTGACGACCGCTTAGCAGGCACTTTGGACGAAGGTCCGTGCAAAATAACGTAAAAAATTTGCCAAATAATGTATTCTTTTTTTTTACCTTGCAACAGTAGTGTCCACCTCACAGTTAATATCCGGTAAGTTACATAAAATTAAAGCAACACGTTAACCTAGTGCAGGCTATGAACTTATTTTTTATCTAAACCCGACCAGTGCGGTGCAATGTTGCCATTGCGCAGTGCTACAGTTCTCACGCACACCCCGAAAACTAGAGCGGGGTAGGGTTGCCAAAATTAATAATTTTAGAACTAAGAATAGTTTAATCATAATATCATAGTCCTAACCTACGCTACGCGATAATCACCACTAAGGGAAAGTGATAAAAATATGAATGTGAGTGTGGAGCCTACAAATAACATAACATAATATCACGCCTTGTTTCCCCGAAGGGTTGGTCAGAGGTGTCCCTGTAGCAGGTACACCCACATTTCGCCAGTTATGTTTTAAGTCCCATGTAATAGGGGGCGAGCCTATTGCCATCAACCGGGCACAAATCCAGGCTCGGAGCTGCTACTGAGAAATTTCAGATAGAAAAACCCAATAACACTTTGCCCGACCCGGGAATCGAACCCAGGACCTCATGCTCAGCAGTAGCGCTTGCTACCACTAGACCAACGAGGCAGTCCTATAACCTATAATAATTAATCTGTTATATCAAACTCTTTTACACTAATACAAGATTATCATAATAAACATAAACAAATGGTGTAATGGAACCTGCATTAAGTTAATTAGTTAGGTTACATTAACTTAAAGCAATTTTACGTAACATAATCACAATAAACATAAATAAATGGTGTAGGTAATGGATTCTGTATTAAGGTCATTAGTTAGGTTTGATTAACCTACATGCAATTTTACGTTAGCTTAAAACTTACCCAACTAAAAGATACACATTTTGTAAAAAGGTGTAGTGTAATTTATTATTACAGTACCCGTCATGCCATGTCAAGACAAAAACTACAGAAGTCATTCTATTATGAGATGCATAGTTAACGCTAGACCATTACCAACTAACATGATGATGATACCACTTAACACACGAAGCAGGTGATCACAAAATGACATTATAGACCCAGAGAAAGGAACTATAATATCATAAACCTAGCATATCAAACAAGTCTAAACCGAGACGGGAGAAGACGCTAATAATATGTCAAAGAAAATTCATAATACGTCAACTTTTAAATAATTTGAACGTTATAACATACAGAGTGAGTTTTTGAATTGGAATTTTAATGCGAAATCCGAGTCTATATAAAATTATGAGAAGTCGAGCCAATATGGAGCCATGAGCTCGATTTTGGAGAAAAATTAAATAGCAATTTAAGCCATTCTTGTTTAGCCAAGAATCGAAAATCTTTTGCAGTAAAAAAATCCCAGCCCGTTTTTTAGCACTGAAAGAAGTATTGCTTAAATACTTGTTATAACGCTTTACCAAAAACACGGGTTTAGATTACTCTGAAATCAAGCTCATATTGTATGATTGATTCCATCTACTTTTATGACCCAACTGTAAGACAGGGTTTTGGTATTTTCGTTATTTATTTATTAAACTGAAAACTTATTAAGGCGCGTTGGGTATTTTTGAGATGGGACTAAACCATTGATTTCGCGACACTGTGACGACACCATCTTTTGACCATTAAAAAGACATCAACGCGTTGATTACCGCGGTGCCGATTTTTTTTCAAGTTTTCACTTCTGTCAGCACTCCCGGAGTGCCACTGTTTTTTATTATACACAGTAAAATACACTACAAAATTTCGATTATCAAGTTTTCTCTATTATTCATAATTTTCACCCAGAAGTGTCATCACAATACTTCACCCCGTATAAAACATTCAAATAAATAAAATAAAATTATGGCTCATTTTCAAAACAATGGCGGCACTTGACCTGAATATGGCGGTAGCTTCTCTTTTTACTCGTCGTCAATAAAATTACTTTATTATGACAGTCATTTGCAAGAGTTTGCACTTTCTCCTGCATATTATGCGGATGTGAGATGCTCGCATTTTCGTTGTTTCGTTGTGACTGGCTTGTACCCCAGGTTTTGTTTACGAAAATGGTTTCTTTTGCATCTTTAGTTGTCTTGTGAATCTTTAACCATATTTCTCATATCGCGTAAAATTATTTGAGTTTATCGCACTTAGACTTCATGAGAGCAACAACTTTTGTTTCTGCTTTAAGTATCTTCGCCAACATATTTTTGCAAACCCGCAAATTACCAAACTAACAAAGATGGCAAAGATAGCTTAATAGGCAATGAGCCCGGTACCTAATAAATTGATATTCTTTATAACCTCGTAGGATTAGAATTTGACAGCTGGCACAACCGTAAGCACGTTTCATTTACCTACTGGTTTACGTATCAAGGGTCCCAAGTCCAAACATATTTGTATAGAACATTGCTCCGTAACCTTATCTAAATAAAGAGCACAACAGCGTTTACAAAAAAAAAATCTTCCGAAACCTTTAAAGTAAAAATACTTGCATAGAACATTGATCCGTTATATAAATAAACAGCACAATGGCTTTTAAACACGGAAAGCACGTTAAGCCGTTGGTCCCAGCTGTCATTTGTATATCTTTGACAGTCGTTACGGGTAGTTAGAAGCTCAAAAAGTCTGACAACCAGTCTTACCAAGGGGTATCGTGTTACCTAGTAACTAGGTTGTGGAGGTCAGATAGGCAGTCATTCCATGTAAAATACTGGTATTCAGCTGCATCCGGTTAGACTGGAAGCCGACCCCAACATAGTTGGGAAAAGGCTAGGCAGATGATGATGAATCGCGTTTACAAAAACGAGGTGTCGTCATGGTGTCGCGAAATTAATGGTTTAGTTCCATCTCAAAAATGCCCAACGCGCCTAAAGAAGTTTTCACTTAAAAAACGAGTGAGCCTTACAGTAGTCGCATATGATGTATAAACATCTGATATCTTGGCTGACAGTACCAACCTCTCGGAAAATGGGTTGGTCCCAACATATTTATGAGAAAATATTAAACAAACAACCCTGTTAAAAAAAAAGCAGTGGCACTCCGGGAGTGACGACAAAGTGAAAACTTGAACAAGATCGCCTTCGTGGAAGAAAAATACTTGTATAGAAAATTAGTCCGTAATCTTATCTAAATAAAGAGCACAATCGCATTAAAAAAAAAAAATACTTCCAAAACCTTTAAAGTAAAAATACTTGCATAGAAGATAGATCCGTAACGCAATATAAATACAGAGCATAATCGCGTTTACAAAACCTTTAAAGTAAAATACTTGCATAGAAAATTGATCCGTAATATAAATAAAGAGCACAATCGCGTTTACAAAAACGAGGTGTCGTCATGGTGTTGCGAAATTAATGGTTTAGTTCCATCTTAAAAATGTCCAACGCGCCTTTTACTTCAAAAAACGAGCGAGCCTTACAGTAGTCGCATAAGATGTGTAACATCTGACATCTTGGCTGACAGTACCAACCTCTCGGAAAATGGGTTGGTACCATCTGAAGGCCAACTCTAACACCGCGCGCGCTTCGCGGCTCCCTGTTACTAGTATATGTAATCTGTGCTGTTACACACTTCCGTCCCTTTTCACGAAATCACTACCACAGATTGCAAGAAAACGAAATGAAAGATATTACACATTAAAAGTCCTAGTACTGACATGTTTTTTTAATTTTGTAACAACTGTCGATGGATATAAATTCAGGGCACGTCCGTTAGTACACACCGATCTCGAAAAAGCAATATTAGTATTCTTGGTATACACAAAACTGAAAGTTACACTTTTAAGCGAAAGTAAGAGAGCTCGAGTGAAACTGTACGTCGATAAGTAACGTTTTATTTATCGATAAAACGTGTTAACTCGATTACTGCACGACTTTGTAATCTTGCGTAAACGATAGATTAATTAAAGCTTCGTTTGAAGATAAATAAATAAATGTTTGGAAATAAAGTAGTGGCAGCGCAAGCGCATGATATTCTTAAGGGGGAAAGCATCAGGGTTGCCCGCGAAATATAATTTTTTTTCTGTTTTTTTTTAAAAAGAAAGAAAAATAGATTTTTTTTTTTGTCACGGAGACACGTGCATGCAAAAACAAGAGTAGATAAGCAGAAAACAAAATAGGTATAACTTAGTACCTACATAATATGAAAACATGAGTATAAAACAGAAATAGTCGGCAGCTGCACGTCATGACTGTGACAAGAAGGCTTCCACTCAGCATGATGCTGTGCTATGGGGAACCCACAGCACAGCACAGCATCAGGTTGTATGTTGATCAAAATATGATTTGCTGCCATAAAAAATCTTTATTTACCGAATTATGCGGGCTACCTATTACCTATTATGCGCACACACTTTAACTTACTTCTTCTTCTTTTCGTATGGTTAGTGACTAACCTGGTGACAGAGTTTTAAACTCGCCCATGAGCCTCTGACTTAGCTTCACATGCTGTCGAGAAATATCTCTTAAGCATGCCAGGTTTCCTCACGATGTTTTCCTTCACCGTTTTTGAAGCAAGTGATAATTATACAATACGCACATGAATCCGAAAAGTCAGAGGTGCGTACGTGCTTAAAATACTTTTCAAATAATAAAATTACTTCAGAGTCCTGAGTAAAATTCATAGTTGAGCGATACATCATTTGGCTTGAATCCAACCACGTTCCTTTATTTTCAACTAGCTGCGTCCAGCGGTTTTACCCGCATAAGTCTCGATTCTGTGAAAATATCGCGATAAATAGTATCCTATGTCCTAATCTAGGTCATGGTCTACCCATGTGTCAAATTTCATCCAAATTCGGTCAGCCGTTTTAGCATAAAAGCGTAAGAAACAAATAAACTCACTTTCGTTTTTGTAATATTGAATATAATATAATAATATAAATAGTTAGGATTAGGATACCTAACAATCCTAATACAAAAAGGAACGCAGTCGCATTGAAACAATTAAAAAAATAAGTATAACATTTTAAATTTTTTGCCAATTTGTTGACCTATATTAGCTCTCAAAGCAATGGCATGAATTGTTAAACACACAGAACACACACAAAAGCTAGACCTAGTGTACCCATTCAATCATCAGAGGACCTACTATCATCATCATCATCATCAGCCTATAAATGTTCCCACTGCTGGGACACAGGCCTCCTCTCTGTGAGAGGGAGTGGGCCGTAATCCACCACGCGGGTCCAGTGCGGGTTGGTAGATGTCACATGTCTTCGAATTTTCGGTTCTAGGACATGCCGGTTTCCTCACGATGTTTTCCTTCATCGTTTTGAGAGCAGTGGTGATGAAATAATTTACACAAAGTAAAGCGCCTACCACAAGCTCATAAAGCAGTATTATTTTAATATTACTTCAATGGGAGAAAGAGATGAAACTATACGTCCTGTAGAGCTTCATCTCTTTCACACACTGAAGTAATATTAAAATAATACTGCTTTATGAGCTGGTGGTAGGCCCGCAGCACTACCTATACAAACATTAAATATTACATCAAAGTCAAAAGGTATCATTGAACCCTATCAGATAAGATAATGATCCTAATGACGCGTCGGCCACTCGTTATAATGTAAAATGTATGGCAGATGATTCATACTATTACTCATGCAAAACATGTTTAAAGCTTATGATGTCAATAACATAACTTAATGGTTAATGGTCATTACCACTGAGGATGGAGCGCAGGAGATAGTGAGCCGAGTTCATTCAGATAAGCAGATATACATATAACATAACATCACGCTTTATTTTCCCCCAAAAGGATATACAGCGATGTACAGGCTATAGTACAGATTAGTTACTCGACGAGCCTCGTTGGTCTAGTGGTCGCAAGCGCTACTGCTGAGCATGAGGTCCTGGGTTCGATTCCCGGGTCGGGCAAAGTGTTATTGGGTTTTTCTATCTGGAATTTCTCAGTAGCAGCCCGGAGTCTGGATTTGTGCCCGGTTGATGGCAATAGGCTCGCCCCCTATTACATGGGACTTAAACATAACTGGCGAAATGTGGGTGTATCTACTACAGGTACACCTCTGCCCAACCCTTCGGGGAAACAAGGCGTGATGTTATGTATGTTATGTTAGTTACTAAACACACGAAAAAGAAAGAATTAAAGACAAGACCTGAAGAACACCCACATTTTGCCAGTTATGTTTAAGTCCCATGTAATAGGGGGCGAGCCTATTGCCATCAACCGGGCACTCCGTGCTGCTACTGAGAAATTCCTGATGGAACAATCCAATAACTGCCTGACTTGGGAATCCAACCTAATACCTCCTGCTCGCCAGTAGAGCTTGTGTCAAGATTTCTACAAAATAGAGTTCACATCATAATTTGTTGTTTACTTTGAACATATTTTCAAAAGAAAAGTTTTCCGATGAGGTTCCATTTTTTGGAGCCAACTGCTGTCATCTTTGTCCTCTCCTAAATCCTATACTATTAAACGAGCAATATTCGTATAGATGTATCTACACTATCTACACTAATCTACACTATAATATTATAAACAGGAAAAAAAAATATTTTTGTGTAACGTATCACGTTCTCGAAAACGGCTCTAACGATTTCGATGAAAGCTGAAATCTAAGGGGTTTACGAAGGCGAAAAATCGATCTAGCTAGGTCTAATATCTGGGAAAAATTTTTTTCTCCATTTTCACAGCCTCGGGAATGTGATACAACGGTCGACCAGGCCTTAAGACCTAAGCCATAAAGAATATGAACTAAATTTAAATAAAAATATATAGAAATATATAAATCCGCAAAATTTCGCGGGTTAAAGCTAGTGTATTACATTATTGTAGAAATAGGTAATTATTATCTTCTACATTTATTTTGTTAAATCTTTTATTTTCACAACAACCAAGTCCAAAGAAAGTCTAATCCGATGACCCCCTGACCAGAAAAGACCAAAAAACAATGGAGCAACAAATTACCTTAAACTCGCCCTAAAAACAGAATCACAATAAATATTATCCAACACCTTTTGTTCCCACTGCCCCACTGACATATAGACGGACGGAACAGTTACTTTTACTAATTAATTCATTAGCATGTGCTTTTGAGTCGGATGGCCGGAGACAAAGGACCAACGGTAGGTGGACACGGTTCGATGATAACTTAGTGTAGTGCTCGTAATGTTTTAGAAAGGTATTAAGATAAGAAATTAAAAAAAAAAACTGTAGCCAAGGAGTGAAAAGGGAACCTTATTACTAAGCCTGCGCCGTATATAGGTACGTCCGTCTGTCATAAGCCAGTATCTTTTAAACCGTAATACTTAGGTAGGCAGTTATCATCATCAGCGTATATAGCATTAAGGCTTGTGCAGACCAGCGCGACACGCGACGCGACACAAAGGCACCGGTTTTTCGCTGCTGGACACTGGACATTAAATTTAATTCTTGACAACTCTCCCTCAAATATGGCGAGGAGGGTAATGGCTCATCTTTGCGTTATGCTCGTGAACGGGTGCTGCTTGTGGTGACTGGTTGTCTTGCTGATCATGGTTTTGTTATTGTTACTAGTAATTAACTGTTTATTTATTTTACCTCGATGTTCCTAGTTTATTATTTATAACTTCCAATTACAGCTTTAAATAGCTTTTTGTAAGCGGGCACGCCCTTTATGCCTGGGGGCTTTTATTTAGATATTAAGTTCTGTTTACGTTTAATTTTTATTTTTTATTTCTTGTTATAGTTCTCGATGTTTTTGGTTGGTATATTGGCGTGTGCTAGATGACATATGGCCAATAATTTTATCATTTAAATTATGTTTTGTGAAGCGTAACGTAAATTATTTTACATACTATTGTTTAGAATCATTTTATTCTAACTTGAACTGACAGCTGTGCTGCTGGGGAGTTTATTGCGCCACTTCTTCTTCCCAGCTAAAGGCACTAACCAGGAAGTGGTGAAGGGTGGGCGTTTTGGGGGACTGTCTTATGTAATTTTGACGTTCGAAAAGTGCTGATTCTCAGCCTAGTTTGAATAAATGAATTTTGAATTTCTCATCCAACTGGCAATGTAATTATGTAGGCCAATACGTATTTTTCCGTCCGTAACCGTCATTCGAAATACACAGGTACTGGCAGCATTTCAATACGTCACACCTATTCTGCATTCAGCAATATATTCAAGCAATTTCCCAACGGAATCCCGTCTAAACCTTCCGTCGGCAGCAGAGCAATAAACCAACCCTTTCTCTTTTAGTTTCCGTGGTACACAATGGTGTTGCAGACGTGTGGCTGTGCGGAGAAAGCACGCAACAATAGCGTGTGAGGTGACATATCGAAACCAATCTGTAACATGGGTTGGGAGGTGGGGTGGAGTCGGTGTTTTATACTTATTTTTTTAATAAATAGGACATCATTAATGGCCAACAATCAAGTGGGTGTCAGTTAAAATACCCTCTATGTATGCCTACAAAATATGAGTTGGAAATAAGATTAGAAAGAAGTATGAAATTATCCTGAAACCGCGAAACGCAGCGCAGGATCCCATTATCCAGTTAGGTACACATCAACTTAGGCCAATTTCCCATGGGGGTAGGCAGAACGAGCTCTTCAATGCATCTTATAATTGCCTGTATTGTTTTATCGTCTAAATATAACTTGCATGCCTATTGGTAAAATATGGCTGAATCTATTTGTTTTCTTTATCACCATGTACTGTACCCATATTTGCAAAATAAACGACTTACTTACTTACCTGCGCAGCTTTGATTCTTAGATACTCCTTTTGCTCCGTTTACGTTCATACCAGCACGTCGCGCGTCGATTGCGAGACTACGCACCTGAACTTTCTGAAGAACATCCGTCCATGAACATTCGTCCCCTCTTGGTGTTTTCTTTGGTTCTATAAGTTACCTTCTACAGACACACTACAATTATCAAATGGGAGTTAGAAATCAAAAAATGTATTTCTGCATCTAACAGCTCCAAGCGTAAGTCAGATTGCGTTAGTTAAATCAGTTGTTAGGATTGGATAGTGCAAAAATCTAGGACGTAGTGATGACGTGGAGCTTGGAATATCCATTTGTTTCTGCTTTAATTAAGAGTCAAACATTCAAAGTAGTAAATAGAATTCACGTCCGCAAGTATTTATTATCTACAATCCAAATGAAAATAACAAGCAAACAAACAATACTTTATTTAAATAGCACATCGACTCCATGCCACTACTGTCCATCTGTTCCGATCTACACAGAGCGGCGCGAACCGAAGCGGAACTGTTGCTTCATAGCGAGCATTTTCACTATTCCGCTATAGCAATTATTTATAATAATAAATAAGTAAAAGGATTGTTGTTTGCATATCATAGGCCGCTAACCATAGGTTAGAAGCCTATGACATATACATACAAACAACAACAAAACAAAAATCCTATATTCTCCTGTATTATACTCTTGGCTATTTTTAAACAAATTCGGGCGCAAGTCACCTTTTGGAACTATAATTTCATTCAAAATATCGGCAATGACGTCATCGGTAAAATAATAAGGTGCAACAGAAATAAAATCATGGTTCTTAACAAACTTAATCCCTGAATGTACAAATACATCGATCTACCTGTTTTTTGCATGGATCACCGATAGATACACGTAGAAAACTCGGTTTATCCTAGAGACCGTACAAACCATTTCAGATACAGGACGGTGTCTTACAAGAATCAGGATTATGTCAGACAGTTTGATAACTGCTTCCACTACAGTAGTCTCCAGTAATTTTGGAAGAGTTCAAGCAAACAAGCAGATAGTCCAACTAATTGTAAGTCTGACAACCAGTCTTATCGGGGTAACGTTACCCAGTAACTGGGTTGTGGAGGTCAGACAGACAGTGGCAAATCAGCTGGAAAAGGCTAAGTAGATGATAATGCTCCAACTATTGTAAGCGGTTATCACCACCCTTAGCTATCTGCAAATATACCTGAAGCGGAGTAGATGCGTTGTCTTTAGTTCCGACTTAAATCTAAGCTCAGCGTGATGAGGACAACTCCAAATCGTATGGATTACATAGGATCATTATGTTTGGTCATCAATAAATAAACCAGTTTCTGACCTGATATATTTTTAGATATATTCCAGATTTAATTAAACAACTTGTTCTATAAAATTCCATTTGGTTATCAAGCCTACCTATTAAAGGCTTCAATATAGGTCTTCTCTTGTAACACCTACGCTGATGACCGAATTTTGAAACAATTTGATAGATGAGCCTTTTATAGTAATTCTAAAATTAGATTTTATCTGAGCACTTTGAACTAGAACATCACCATTTTTGGACCAGTAAGTTAAACATTGTTCCGGACAAAACAAACTGACCTTGAAACGAAGCTTGAATGAGAAGTGTTATAACATATATGATTTGAGAAATGTGTATTAGGCAGAGTTGTAGTTAGTTGGACCATAATCAGCCTATAATGTTCCCACTGCTGGGACACAGGCCTCCTCTCGGTGAGAGGGAGTGGGCCGCAATCCACCACGCGGTCCCAGTGCGGGTTGGTGGATGTCACATGTCTTCGAAGTTTTAGTTCTAGAACATGCCGATTTCTCACGATGTTTTCCTTCGCCGTTTTGAGAGCAGTGGTGATGAAATAATTTACACAAAGTAAAGCACCTGTCTGGGTTCGGACCTACGATCTACAACTCGTAAGTCACGGCCGTTACCACTGGGCCGCCACTGCTCCACAATTGTCAGTTGGACAATTTCTAGTCACTATAAGGATCAAATTCACAAAACACATATTCATTAGTATGAAACTGACAAGTGTCAAGAACGCATTTTCGACGGCCGGACTGTAGGTATGTACAGTCGTGATGTTATGAGTGTATAACATAACATTACATCACACTTAAAGTAGGTATATTTTTAGCAAGGTTACCCAAACAAAGTACCATAGCTATCCTGCAGAAAAAAAAAATAACCAGGAAATACAAGGACGAAACTCTCACTCCAAATCATAGACACAATAAATGTGTTACAATTTCAACAGGCAGACTACAAATAGTTACATTAAAAAGTAGGTACATTGCAGGATACATGTGCCCGATCCCACGACACCAAACAACGAGAGTACATATGGACAGTTTTTATTTAGTGACAACATTAACATTTTAATTGAAATGAAAGTAAAATCCGCGGCTAAAACAAACAGCTGACACAGTTTGGGAAAATAGTTTTTACAATTCCGAATTGCAATAGACTAGTGAGGAGGTGTTGTCGATAAAATGTTTGTTTGTTTACGGAAATAATGCTGGCTGAATAATTTAATTCATTCTTATATTTTTAAATCTGTCTGAAGATGTTTGTAACAAACGGTTAATTTTGGTCATTAGAAGTACACATAAAATATTCACAGACTGAAAAAAAAAAGAATCCTACTTTTTTGTAACTCTTTTTTTTCTTAAGTATCTAAAGAACAAAAAAGGATCCTACTTCTTTTAATGCCCTTTGTCTTAATTTTAGGTATTTTTTAAACAAACAATACAATAGTAAAAAAAACAATTGAAAAAAAACATTTAATAAAAAATAATAAACAACTCTATCGATAGAATCCCAACACTATCTAACACTTTGTTCTGTATCTGTTGCACTAATCCGCGCAGTCGCATGCCGCGAAACCACGCGAACTGCCGCTCGCAACCACGCGGTAACTACCGTAAATAAATACGATACAACTTTTATCATTCTATTAAAACTCCTCCACAAATAGGCTTTAAGCATGTAATTTCTTTTGCCAAAAAATTCTAATTTATGGTAGTTGTCACTGACGCGCGGGAAAATAAAGAAAATGGCGGACTTTTTGAAAACATTTTTTATTGTTTGTATTTTAAAGTTTTATAAAATGTGAAGTTATTTTAAGTTGTTAGTTAGTGCATATATGAAAATATGGTGATTTACTGGAGGAAAGTGATACTGGCTGCTGCCTTATCGTCTGTTTTGGATGTCAGCAGCGAACAATTTGGGAACGATGTAAGTTTTTTAAATTATTTATTTTTTCCAATATAAAAACCCGAATGAAATGTTTTGGGTGGCTATTTTTTAACGTATTTAATAAACAGTTGCTGAACTATAATAATTACTTAGAGGTTATTAATTAGATAATAATATTATATCCTCATTAGACGCATATTTTCCCCCAACTTGTTCTTTTTATGTTTATGTTTTTTCATTGTTTACCGCAAATAAACGTATTTTCTTTCTTTATTCTTTTTAGATGATGTTTTTTTAAACCTAAATTGATATTTTATAAAAATAAACAAACAAGTCGTTGCAATTTATAACGCAAACACACCAACTTGACGTAAACATTATAAAATCCGGTTCACAATTTGCAACATTGACTTGATTTTCTTTTTTTCTACCAATTTGTTTGTTTACTTTTTGCAATAACCTGTTTGAATACGTAGCATTACATTATATGCATATTACGCTAGGAGAGGCTAACAATAATAATATAATTATAATATCGGCCTTTCAAGCATCTTCTCATATAGATGTTAAAGCAATGGCACGTAAAATTTAACTGGGGAGGCAACCAGATAGTGAGTGGTAATAGGTCTTGAAGTGATACCGAACCCACGGGGGGTTCGGTATCACTTCAAGACCGTCCCAATGGACCCCAAATGGACAAGGGTGGAGATATGGGGTTGTGCAAATATATATTTTTATGACGAGGCAACCCGATGGAAATGCGGTTGCTTTGAGGTTTATGCCCTATATATACAATTAAAAAAAAATCCACCCCCTACATTTTTACAATTGAAACTCCTTACCGATGAATTATCACCGAAAATGAGGATGAATTTGATCAAAACTGGATGACATTGATACACACAAATTCCTTACACTTATTAGAGCTTAAATTTCGAATACCATGTCAAAAACAGCTCCATATCTTCGCCTCGTCCATTTGGCGTACATTCGAACGCTACGGGGTCGGTTCGGTATCATTTCAAGACCCAGATTACCACTCGCCATCCGGTTGCTTCTCCGATTAAATTTTATTTCAGCCTTAAATAAGAGAAGTAAAGAGTATTGATCACCACGAAACCGTCGGAAAGCAGTGACCCAACAGACAAATATGATCAGGCTTTCCCACTATATTTTCTTTACTGCAGGTCGTGACGTCTTACATAAACTAGAATGTGCATAATCATATTCCTGTATCTAACCCAATTTATTTTTACACTGACGCAGTATGTTTTCTTCTTCCATACAAAGGTATATATCAACCGTCATCGCAATGTTCTTTCTTGCCATTCCTTTTAATCCCTTATTTTTTTCTCTGGCATGCATTTTGTCATCCACTCATTCATACCTAAAATGCCTCAAGATAGGTTTATACGAGCACTGTAAAGTGACAGTACAGTAAAGGCTCGTACAGACCAGCGCTAGGTGCAGGCTCGTGTAGACACTAGTTTCAATCCCAGTGCTGACTTCGTGCCCTCAAGTCAGTTGACTAGCAGGCCGATTTCCGGCCGTTGTAGGCGCGGGCTTGCGACGGTGAGCAATGGGTAGCTCGCCGTCCGATAAGGACCAGGCCCGGGTCGACGGCGCGTTGTGTTCCACGCGCGCCTCAAAGAGATGTCAGCAGAATTGCCGGGGTCCGCTAGAGCCGATGCCTGCCGGGGTTGCGAAGAAAACCAAAAGGGAGATCGTGGCCCCCGGCAACAGGGCAACCGAAGGAATACGGGTGGGTTTTAGTCAGTAAGAGTCTGACACGCCCTCCCGCTCCGCCCAAAGCGAGAGAAGTTATTTGATAAATTCCCACACAAAAAAAAAGAGTAAGTTGACTAACCTACCCATCTATTTTCGGGCCCATTAGCTTCCCCTGCCTGACTTACTGCCGATCTTGTCTACCCTAAATCCACTGACTGGGTTCAAAATTCCGGGTCACTAGGTCCAGTCACCTCCATCGTATAAAGACATTATTCTTGTCACAAACGACGACGATTAGGTAATTTTGCCATTTAACGTCAAAACTTTGCGGTACATTAAAGAAACAACTGTATACCATATTATGCCATAAAGTATAATTCCAGCTACCGGAATAGCCCATAAACACGCGTAATTACAATTTGTTTTTATCTTATGTAATCTAGTTTTTGTCTACTGTAGGTTACTTGTTTTTCGTCTATATGTTTGTCAGTCTGATGTCGTGCCATGATCCTTGTTTTATAAAATACTAGCGGACGTCACGCGATTTCACCCGCGTAGTTCCCGTTCCCATGGGAGTACGGGGATAAAATATAGCCTATGTTCATCATCATCATCATCATCAACCTATAATGTTCCCACTGCTGGGACACAGGCCTCCTCTCTGTGAGAGGGAGTGGGCCGTAATCCACCGCGGGCCCAGTGCGGGTTGGTAGATGTCACATGTCTTCGAATTTTCGGTTCTAGAACATGCCGGTTTCCTTCACCGTTTTGAGAGCAGTGGTGATGAAATAATTTACACAAAGTAAAGCGCCTGTCTGGCTAGCCTATGTTACTCGCTGATAATGTAGCTATCCATTACTGAAATAATTTTTCAAATCGGTCCAGTAGTTTTTAAGTTTATTCGTTACATACAAAAATATAAAAATACAAAAATACAAATGTTTCCTCTTTATAATATTAGTATAGACGAAAACTTTTCCTAGGTACATTAACTAATGTCTGATGAGATGAACTATAGTGCATATTTTTCTTGTAAGTACCTTAGACTTAATCCCGGGTTCGTGTTTCCAATTGTCCAATAATGACGACTAGTCTTTTCGCGGCCTATATTTTTTGTATTTTAAATCGTCTCTCTTCCTTGTAATATTAAAGTCTCTTCGGACTTTGTGTCTATTAAAACCATAACACAATAACATGACATATCTTTATAAAGAAAACTTTGAAAATTCTAAAACTAAAATCGGCTAAAAAGTGTAACATATGGTTTTTTTTTTTCGTAGTACGCTATTTAAAAATTCAGGTAGCATAGACAATAAAACAAACAAAACCTGTTTTATAAGACCAAAGACCTAACTCCAAAATTAGTATTCTATTACCATCTCCGAGTACAATCGTAAAGTCTATCAGATAAAGTTCGCAGTACATTTAAATTCAGCAATCGTAAAATTGTAGAGCACTGTATTTAAAGTCTTGCACATACATGCGAATGTTGCCAAAAAGAAGCTTTAAGATCAACTTACACTATCTGCATGCCTGTGATCATCTTCATTATTTTGCTGGTATAAATGTCTGCAGACCTGCGATGATATATTATGGCAACACAAGACCAGACTGACCTTTCAATATTCACTACACGACATTAATCCTGTCGGAAGATACCTTGAAAATCTTCAAACACTGTGTCGGAAGAAACTGGCTAAAGAGTAATAAATACAAGTAACTTTTATTTGAAGATAATGACATAATGTCAGCTTTAAATTAACCCACTACAGCACTAAAGCTCGAGCAAAACCAACAAGTACTGACCACAATTACAACTAAGCGTGTTTGCAGCGTGTTGCGAATTTCAATGTTTGAAGTTCAATTTAGAAAATGCAAGTTTTCTCATAAGAAAATGATATGCATATGTATGACATGGAAATCACGTTAGTATAAGGTACACGTTAGGATTGAACACGCAACTAGTTGATGAAAAAACGAATTTTCTTAGCTAAGCCAACATGACATGACAGCACCTACTAAAAGAATTAGCATTGTTGCTAAACTTGAGATAGCTGACTTAAGGCTGGTTTCACAGCTGTCCGGGAGACCCGTACGGGCTCCCGGAACGGAGACATACGTGAGACGCTAGAACATTGTTTCACAGCGACGCGAATTGGTCCATACGTGACCCGCTCCGGGTAGAGCCCGTACAACGCTAGCAACAGTATCTACTAACTCCCTCGTTTCAGAGCACTGCGGGCGCTACCCGTACGGGTCTCCCGCGTACGGACGACCCGTACGGGTCTCCCGGACAGCTGTGAAACCAGACTTAAGTTTCATTGTTATAAGATCCTAAGCACGTTCTAACTTAATCCGTGGAGGCATGCACATTATTGTCAGAATAACATTGTCCAATCCCGGACTTTCTCGTAATGTGGCAGACTTTCATTATTAAGCCCAGTCACGTCCTATGAGAATTACATAATGTCATTTATATAGAGGTTCCTTTACCGTACCTATTTTAAGAGGTACTTCGTAATAGAGCTTTATTGGCAAAGCTTTTTAACCGCCTCTATGGTCTTGTTCTAAGTCCCAGCCGGGCTAGCTACCACCATATTAAATAAGTCTTGGCCATAACAACAATGTTAACAGCATTGTTGTTTTTCGGCCGTTAGAGGTAAGATAGCCAGTTTCCCTGTAGTTGCGGATTCCGGGTGAAGGTCGCTTCCACCTTCGGCCTGATCATCACTTACCATCAGATGCCGGGAGCTTCACCGTTGAGGATAAAAAAAATAGCCGTGACTTTACTTAAAGTTATGTTTTAAGTTAACACCTATAATAATAAAACTCTTAACCCCATTAAATGACACAGACTTCCAGTCTTTTATAAATTTAAATGAAAATATTTTACTGAGTAGCGCTTAAACTATTACCGACAATGATCCTAAATTAAAGAAGTAAGATTAAGATTGAAATAAATACATGAGTACAGGAAAACAGCATGACAGATCATGAAAACAAGAATTTCGCGTGTACCATATCCTTTCATTTCCATCGAGATTTAGCACTGCCGACATAACTCATAGGGCTGTCACAGAATTATTCCCAAATTACCTTAGCAACAAATCAAGTCAATTTACCTCACGTGGGCAGCACTTAGATACTCGTAAAACATCCTTACGTAATCCTGTTACTAGGCCAATCATACAGGATTATCCTTAATAGCACGTAGGCAGGAATTAAGGCTGTAATCACGACCGGTAGCTGTAAACTAATCTTTTCGCTAAACTAGCCCAATCCGGGGTCACGGTCATTGATACAATGGCAGGAATTTGTTGAGAATTTTGTCGGTGGCAACCTTGACATGAGTTCACTGAGTGACGTTCTGGTACGTAGTCTAAATAGCTGTCGAGTTTTAGTACTGGTTAGCTTTACTTGGTCAAACGATGAGCTGTTAAAGGCTAGTTCGACATATTGGGTAAGAGTGGGTTTTCTCTAGGGTATTGGAGTTTGTTTACTATTTTGCTTGTTTTTTTTTTTACCCGACTGCCCCAGAAGGTGGGTAATGTTTTTCGAGAGTATGTATGTATGTAAGTCTATTTCTTTGGCACGCTCTGTAGCCTAAATGGCTTGATGAATTTTAACATGTGAGTTGTCGTTAGATTCGTCTTAATTGTGGGAGTGTCATAGGCTATATAATATTTATATATTAAATCTGCAAATACAAAAAAAAGGGAGAAGTATGTTTAAAAAAAACTATAGTATCGGTATCAAATAAAACTAGTAATGAGTCAATATATATTATTTTAATAAAACTAAGCTTGAAATAAAAAAAAAAATTAAAAACAAAAACCCGACTTATAGATTATAATGCTTGTTATTCTCTTTTCAGTTATGTGCTTTTGCAGTCGGGTTTTTTTTTTTTTAGATTGTGTAGATTCTAAATTGTTACACGCGTAATCGCATTTTCCATGCTAGGAGAGTGAATTTAACTTGGGTATTTCCCGAGAAATGAAAGACTTTAAGAACGTTCAGAGCCAGTCTATAAAAAGATAACGACATTATTTCCAATGTTTTTTCTGACTCTTAACTAAAAAAAAAGACAAACCATTGAAATCTATCTCCCTAGAGAAAAACCAAACCAAATCTGGGACAGCATTGTTTTTCTATAATTGATTTAATCAATCAGTTCCAGTTGGCTTTTTTCACCATGAGAAGCAAGTCTTCCGTATAGAAATGTCAAAGCGTCGCTAATTTTTGCAAGCTCAATTACCAATTCCATTGTTTTGTCAACAATGTTATGGACACCGTCTTGACGCTGATCAAAAGGTTGCACGTTCTGTCAGAAGTGTTGAGGAGCCGAAAACAATTCATATTTGGTTAAATTACGTAACTTGGGTTTAAATATTAGGACAGGTATTCGTATTGGTTGGATTGAGATTGAGATGAAGCTGATGAAGCTTGATTATTGTGGTCCAAATTATATTTTACTTCTTCTGCTTTCCCTAATCCCAATTTGGGAGTTGACGCATATATTTTTCTCCACGACCTTCATTTTTTGCCTCCTGTGAGCTGATGACATGAAAAGTAAATTCAATGTATCCAGTGATCATGTAACCGAATTATCCCAGGCTCCAGGATTTACAGTTGTTGTAATGTAATTAGTTTTTTATTACTTATTTTATACGAGTATTGTAGTAGGTAGATTACAGTTATTATGTCGCAGTAATTTTTCACAAGCGATTGCATTACTTATGTGAAACTATTCAGTCATAATTCTTTGATATTTCTAGGCTAAATGATAATCTACGTAAACATCTGTGCCGTGCCATAAAAATGGTCTTAAGTTGGATTAAGTTGTGGTTAAACATTATCTTTCTCGTTTGTGTCTAGATTTTTAGAATGGATGCTAATATTTTATATTGGATCTTCTCTTGTTCCTTTTATTCGATCGACGTCGTAAGCCTTTGCCTTTCGCAAAATAAAAAATGAACGATGGTCATTTATAAAAGTTAGAATCAGATTAAGTACAATAGTGACTTACCTAATCATTATAAAAAAAGAATAAGCAGATAAATGATAAACGATTTTATTTCGGTAAGTAGATTTGTACAAACACTTGTCAAACATTTTTTTTAAACTAGATGAAGTCGGCGTTTCCTATCTGACTACTCTGAGAAGAAAGGCCGAAACAAACTCAGAGGTCACAGTCCCTTTTAAAGTCCAGACATAATCTTGGTCGAATCATGTGAAGATTGGTGTCTGAAGTGGTCTTTTGAGGAAAGAACCACACAGATTGAGAGGAGGACCTGTCCAGTTTGTGCATGCATTTGTCAGTTATCGTGCAGCTCGACTCAGAATTTAAGGAGCTTAACGATTCGACGAACACTTACCCTGTACAAAATTCATTAATGTCAATGTGTATAGAAAACGCCGGAAATAATCTTGGTCAGAGAACTTCCTTTGAGGACGTTGTAGATTTGTGTCTGAAATGGTCTTTTGAGGAGAAGAAAACATTATAAAGGGATACACAGCAAACTACCAGAAAACAGATGACTCCATTCTCTTCTGCAAAGTTAAATACTATTTTCAACATAATTCGTAATGGATATCAAACTAATGCGTATAACCCGATAATTGAAGGCTATCTTGTAAATCTGCATGAAAAGTTATATCATTTTAATAATCCATGTCCGATCCATGAGAAATACTATTTGAAGATATTATTTAATTGTGAATTCATTCAATTAAGGCTTCGAACGCGTAAGCAACATAGAACTTATACTTTATTTTTATTAGACCTATATAAATAACGTGGCCCGCAAATACTGTAACCTTATGGGTAACTACAGCTTTGAGCCGTTTGGGGTCGAAACGCTCGGATTATGGGGCCCGAGTGCGCGTCTCCTTTTTAAGGAAATTTCTCGTCGACTGGTCGACACTTCACGTGACCAGAGGGCTGGCCCGTTCTTTGGCCAAAGAATTAGCATTGCCATTCAACGTGGCAATGCTGCCAATCTTCTGGGCACGTTTCCGGATGACAGCGATGCGGACGAATACTTCGACGCCTAAGTGTCGTTTTGTTTTTATTTATACAGATAGTTAGTTTTTTAAATTTAATACCTAGTGTAAATAGTTAGTTATGTTAAAAACTGTAAAATTATGTCAACGATTATTTATTAAATGATGTTGTCATTCGACTTATATCTAACATATTTTGTGTGAACTATCTGTTTCCTTGATTCCACAAGAAAAGAGGCCTGCCCAGCAGTGGGTAAAGACAAAGTTTTAAAAAAAAACAGTGGCACTCCGGGAGTTATCAATGCGTTGATGTCTTTACTCCACGCACCGCCGTAATCAACGCGTTGATGTCTTTTTAATGATCAAAAGCTAGTGTCGTAACAGTGTCGCGAAATCAATTGTTTAGTCCCGAACCTCAAAAATGCCCAACGCGCCTAAAGAAGTTTTCACTTCAAAAGTGTGTCCTTTTCTAAGAAGGTCGTCTCTGATCATTATTGGTAAAAGTTACCGACAAAAACAATCACCAATCGTTGCGACGTTTATCCTTTAACTGCCTACTCTAAATAGTCGTTATAATTATAATTTAACAGTAATGGTAACTCCTTGGAGTATTATAGCAAAGTTGAAGGTCCCGTGGTCTTAGACCGCTTACATTTACAAATTACTATGCACTGTGTCCATTTCTAGGATCGATATCTATGTGGTACTAAAAAGGACTTTATATGTCTGCCTCAATATATTTTCTAGCCTCAGAAATTAATCTATAAGGCTCTTGGCAAAGATATTGTCATCCTTAATAAAGGCACAGATTAACACTTCGAGCATTGGACACTTGGAAAGCTAGCTGCAGTGTCAAAAATCTTTTGTCCATCTGCCAAGCATGGTGATTATAGCTGCAGTGTCACCCCACCAAAAATCTTTTGTCCATCTGCCAAGCAATTTTCTCTCCTTATTTGTTTCAGTAAACTACAAAGAAGCAAATCGTCTTAATTATTATATTATCCGTTAAAATAACTACTGAATATGAACTTTAGAAATACCAATTTCATTACTTTCGTAGTCATAATGAGAAGATGATGTCGAATTTACATTCACATTATAACCTTACCAATAAAATAACCTTTTCGATCCTTTAAAATATGGATTCTGTCAAAGTTGAATTTTACAGAATAACACTGTTTTCCCGTTACTAAACTTCAAAACAGGCTTCTGCGAACGGTTGGGCAAGCCACCAGAATTCTAAAGATAGAATTGTAATTCCCGGCCACCATTCTCGATGCCTTATCAGCTAAAATTGTAATTTAGTGGTCTGCAGATCGGCGATAATTCGAATATTTAAACCAAAAATAAATTCCATGTCATACATTCAGGGGACCGAGATGTTTGGTGTAAATTCTTAGTTTTAAGTCATAATGCGCGAAAATCTACCAAAAATGATCACCAATTTGACAATTTTTTAATTAGATTCTACGAGATTTTTTACGTCGTACACCCAATACAACTATCAATGAGGAATAAATTTTAAGCAATCAAAACGACACAGAAATATCAGTCAGCATTCATATTAACACAAATATTGGACTGGTGAAACATTTCAACAAGTCCAACACAAATCACAAGATCAAGACAATAAAAGTAAGAAAGAAACAGTACTTAACATCAGTGATAGCCTAGTGGTGTGACCGTCAGACTGCCAAGTCATAGGTCTCGAGTTCGAACCCAAGGCACGCACCTCCGACTTTTCGGATTCATGTACGTATTGTATATTATCACTTGCTTCAAAAACGGTGAAGGAAAACATCGTGAGGAAACCAGCATGCCTGACAGATATTTCTCGACGGCTTGTGAAGCCAAGTCACAGGCCCATGGGTGGCTTTGAAACTCTGACAACAGGTTAGTCTCTAACCACACGAAAAGAAGAAATACTTAAAATTCAAATACATGCAGTAGAAATACATAATGTAGAAGAATCTAAGCATGCAGACGATGTCGCGAGTAAAAGTTAGTGGCTAGTGCAAAATACTTGAGATTAGACGGCGGTGGTTACTGCGAACGTGCGAAGCGTTCACGGTCTCGACTCAGCAGCTTTATGGCTATTTTATTCCAATTATTTTACTAAAGTCATGTCTAGATTATTTTGATTCATAAATCAGTAGAAAATAATAGAAGCCTATGAACCTTCGAATGAAATTTCTAAATGTCTGCAGTTGTGTGGATCTTCAAATGAGATTTCAAAGCTTCTTCAATTTCAATTTCAATTCAAGGAGATAGCTTCTGGCTTCTACGGCTTTTAGCATTTCTTCGAGGTTCAATTAATTGGTGATACTTTGGCTGTGGCAAGGGAAACATCTTCAAAATATTTTACATAATATTAGGTACATTAAAATACTCTTCTAAAATTGCAAAAGACCATACATAAAATACAATGTTTCAGGGAAATGGGCGATTAAAATGCAAAATTATATCTATCTGTACTACTTTATTGAACCATACGCGAAAAAGATGGCCCTTAAAGAGCTTAACGTAAGTAATTTGATCATGTTGTGTCTATGTACACCCATCATTACAAACTGTATAATATTGTGTAAACAAGCCTTAGCAATTCAGGTTTATTTACGAAACTTACGTTTTAGAAAAGCTATTAAGGCAATGACAGCTAAATAAATGTGGCGTCAAATTCTTTAATTAAGTTTTAATGCAAATCTGGGAAGAGTAATGTTGTAAATGTGTAATTTAGCGCTTTTTAGCAACATAGCAACGTTTTTCTTCTTTAATTTATAATTAGAAAGAGCCATATATCAGTCACGGTCTGAGCCCTTACGAAAGTTAACTGTTAATTCGGGAAATTGAAATAAACTTTATCTACATTTAGGCAGTTTAAATTGTGCAGACAATTACTGTATATAACGGTCATATTTACGCCAATATTTGACAAATCTATCTAATTTTCGTTAACTCAAAAAAGTTTTTACAAAAAAAAACAACCGACTTCCAAAAAAAAAACACTACAAAGTGAAAAATAACTTTAATTTCGGAAGTCGGTGTTTTGGGTTTTGTGTTTTCGTTTTTTGCCACCGACTTCCGAAATTAAAGTTATTTTTCAATTTGTAGTGTTTTTTTTTTGGAAGTCGTTTGTTTTTTTTTTGTAAAGAGTTTTTATTTTTCACTTTTTTGTTGTTGTACCTACCCCACAGCATACCCTTTCAAACAAAAAAAGAATTTTCAAAATCGGTCCACAAATGACGGAGAAATCTGTGGACATACATAAAAAAAAAAAAACGTACATACGCGACGAACATATAGCCTCCTCCTTTTTGGAAGTCGGTTAAAAACAGCACTACAACGCAACGAAAATTTCACAAAACGTTTCAAATTCATGTCGTTGCACTCATAAAACGTTGCTGAGGTTCAAATTAATTACCATGTTCATCGTTCTGTCACGACCATGTCAACAAAATGGCTCCAAATGGCTCAAAATTGCAAAGTTATCACGACATGCCCTAGAGAATCACGATAATAATTCTTTGTCAACTTATGAATAAGTGTTCGGGTAGACGAGTTGCTTCGGAAGCAGAGCGCAGCGTGGTGACAATTTAAGTAAGGCATGTCGTGAACCTCTTTGTCTGTAGGCTTATAAATCATCGCATTTTAATCATACTTGCAACGATTTCTATAATTAACAGTTACATAGGTTTTAAGACAAAATCATGCGTAAAACACTCCTACTAATCATAATCATATTTACTTGTTCACACGTAGGAAGTACATCAACAAAGTAACTATCTAATTGATGTTTACAAGTCACGTTTAAATTGATAGATAAATTGAATGCTTAAACCCATAAATATAACCAGTGTAAATTAAATTCATCATTTACTACTGCATCAGGCAATTAATTTCAAGGTCATGTGATATAAACTACCGCATTAACTTAAAAATACGACAAAATGTGGTTGTAATTATGTAGCTTATCAAATTAACCGTATGTAATTAGTTACATTATCTGAGAAAAAATATGAATACGATATTTATCGTCACGCGAGGCATGAAGGGTCATATTATGAAGGAAGCTAACAATTTTAAAATTGAATGGAAATAATTTTATGTTAGTTTACAAGGAATTAATTTTAATTTTTGTAAATTATACAACCTAAAGTATAAGACAATGCGGAGATTTGTGAATGCAGTAAATACCATCATCTTTTCATATTTTGTCAACGGAAATATATCACTTTGCAAACTAGATGCTTCAACCAGCAAACATCGAAGCAAGCTTCACAAAAGACAATATCGAAGCATCCCGTGCACCCCAGCACTAACATCTCACACCGCTTAAACCTTAGAGAGAAACCCACATGGCAACCGGAGCATTGAGTTCGTGAAATTATCACGCAAACAATGGTAGTTGACTGATATTTGCCATGGGTGCTAAACGAGGGCTCTGGTTAAAATGTGGTGCGCTTCGTCACGGATTGATAATAATATAATAGGTGTCTGCTATTATTGTGAGAATTTTGGAAACGAACGGAGTAAATTGTCTTTTTTGATGACATCGGTGGCTAAGTAATAACAGCGTGAATGGGTGACTATCTTTACATACCAAGTCCCCTCCGTAGCTCGGAAAGTCCCGGCTGTCATTCGTGGATCTTTGACAGTAGTTACGGGTCGTCAGAACCCAGAAAGTCTAACAACCAGCCACACCAAGGGGTATAGTATTACCCAGTAACTAGGTTGTGGAGGTCAGATAGGCAGTCACTCCATGTAAAATGTTGGTATTCAGCTGCATCCGGTTAGACTGGAAGCTGCCTCCAACATAGCTGGGAAAAGGTTATACAGGTTGTGTGATGAAACGTGTTAAGTTGGTGTTCAGAATGTAGAAAAAGTTCGATATATACTTAGTGAGAATGAGGTCCTTACAAACACTAGAGTGCCAACTACAACAACAATGTTTGAAATTTATATAGTTTAGTATCTGTTTAAAAGTTGTCTTGGACAACTTTCTTGCCATTATATTCTTTTGAAAATAAAACAATAGTTATGGATTCACGAGTAGGTAATTATCAAAGAAAAGGCTCTTTAGATTTAAAGGCATCCTGTTCAAGAGTTATACCTTCGCAGTTTTTCCTTATGCTATTCATCTGTTTTTATTTCCCGAGCTAGCTATTTTTCAACAATCTTTTTACAACAATACTTGAGGACCAGATTGCAATCTCAATGACTGCACTTTCGAACTTTGACCGTGACTTTGGAACTGGAAGTCGAACTCACGGTCATTGATTGAAAGCTAGAGAGTTTAGATATCTAATTACCTAACTAAAAATATTTCGAACGAATTGACAAATTGTTAATTGATTGCTAAATATTGGGTAAGGTAAGCACCTTACTTAAATTGGTTTCCACGATTTTAATCTAGGATATTGGGGTGTTATATAAAATTCTTGCGTACTTATAAGTGTCACGAATCTTCCAATTCGGTTTTTAGGAACTAAAATTCTTTGTGCAATGGTAATTTGTAACAGTAATGTAATGATGCTGGTTCATTTCAGAGATGACAAAACGCTGTTATAAAAGGCAAGTAACTGTCTGGTGCTGTAAGAATAAATTGTTGAGCTTTGTTGACGTTGCTCTACTATGAGCTAAGCAACCCTATTTCCAGCGCCAGAAATTGGGCATTTCCTAAGTTACACTACAAGCCACAAAACTCGGTATTTTACATTTCCCAGGCCGCTAACTGGGGCTAAATAATATATTTTTTTCGCTGGCACCCATTTTTTGCTAACCTATTAATTATTTTGAATCAAAAGTTTCTCTAAACCTAAAATAAACATAACATCACGCCTTGTTTCCCCGAAGGGTTGGGCAGAGGTGACCCTGTAGCAGGTACACCCACATTTCGCCAGTTATGTTTTAAATCCCATGTAATAGAGGCGAGCCTATTGCCATCAACCGGGCACAAATCCAGACTCCGAGCTGCTACTGAGAAATTCCAAATAGAAAAACCTAATAACACTTTTCCCGACCCGGGAATCGAACCTAGGACCTCATGCTCCGCAGTAGCGCTTGCGACCACTAGACCAATGAGGCCTTTAAACCTATCAACAAAATTATTTATTGAGCTATCATATTATACTTACCTAAGTATCTCGTTTGTCGAATTATGCAACTTAATGATTTCTTCTTTTTGTATAATAAAAGGTGTTAAATAATCTTCTTAACCTATTTATATTTTTGCACATAAAATATTGCGAATTCGACCCATCTGACCATCTTAAGGTCATGTTTGTTTACGTATGTTAATGTCAGGGTGACACTTTTGTTATCCAGGTTTCTATAATTACATAACTTTATTGATTTGTTTTCAATAGTTACCTATCTACTCTAAAGCTTTTCTTTGTATACTTATTATAAAAAATCGTAAGAAGGAGAATCCTAACATCTTGTATTGACCTTGTTTGTGACATGTCGATGGAAAAGGTATAATAGATTTTTTGTTTAAGTTTTAAAACGTTTTTTTTAATAATACCTACTTACCTATCTAGTCGTGGTTTAGGGAAGGTCACTTTGACAGGTGTTATAAAAAGAAGAGATTGCTAAGCATTAAATGTATTACTACTTACAGCTCATTTCAATCACGATTGTCAATATTGACTTTAATTTATAAAGGTATTAATTTAAATACACCGGTAGGACAATTTCCGTGAAGTTTTCATGGAAATTGTTCCATTAAAACATGTTACTGTGTTTAATGGTAAGTAAAAATATATAGATATAGATTTTTATATAAGTTAGTTTTTTATTAATTATAATTAAACTACTTTGAATAAAAGAGCCATTTTCAATACGGTTCCTCAAATGGCTGAAACGAATCTATTAATAAAAAAAAAACTGAATTAATTGATTTTTTCGCAAGCTACAATGGTTTCAGGTTTCACACTTAAATTACGGGATTTTTTTAAAAACTATTTTGATGTTTTTTTTCGTTTCTAGAACTGCTGCATTCAATCAATTTGTAAAAGTACAAAATTAATCTCCATGAAATTATCTCTATGGTACCTATATAAGTTAAGTAGGTTCTGTGTGTAACAATACAAATAGTTGCAGAAAGGAGGCAAAACAAATTTTTCGATCGCAAATAATTTTCCAATGCTTCGCTTTATGAGTCGGGCAAAAAACGGATAAACTTGTAGATGCAGCCAAGTTACATTTAACAGACACGATACCCAGTTTTTGCCCCTACCAACCAGCAGTAAAGGAAATCATCATCATCATCATCATCAGCCTATAAATGTTCCCACTGCTGGGACACAGGCCTCCTCTCTGTGAGAGGGAGTGGGCCGTAATTAGTGTTGCCCAAATTCAGTCTTGGTCTTGCAGTCTTGGTCTTGTTCTTGCGTTTTTGCAAGACCAAGACCAAGAACAAGACCGCGTATTTTTAGCAAGACCAAGACCAAGACTGACCGTGCAAGACTTGAGCAAGAACAAGACATAGCCTGCAAGACTCTTGCGTCTTGCAGCTAGGACTTAGCGCTATTTCACTGAGTAGTTAGGTGTAACAGTTCGGTGTATAGGTAGGTACGCTTAGGAATTCTATGAGACGCAAAAAACTGTTATTGTAATTAATTTGTTTTTTTACATGTTTTAGCAAATGTAAGCTTATAAATCATAAATGTTTATTAAGAAACAGTTACTTCCATGGAAAACGACATATAGGTCAGTTGATTTTTCGAATTTCTTATCAAATCTTCAGTTATTTATTAATCTGCTTGATCTTTACTATGGCTATGTTAATTCAAGCTCACAATGTTCCAATTCTAATACGTTTTTCTAAGATTTAAAGTAAACTTTAATAAATAGTAATAGACTAATAGGTAATTGCAAGACTTGCAAGACTCTTGCTGCAAGACCAAGACCAAGACCAAGACTGGGAGCGCAAGACCAAGACCAAGACCAAGACCAGGTGTATTGGCGCAAGACCAAGACCAAGACTGGCTAAGTCTCGTCTTGTTCTTGCATTTGGGCAACACTAGCCGTAATCCACCACGCGAGCCCAGTGCGGATTGGTAGATGTCACATGTCTTCGAATTTTCGGTTCTAGGACATGCCGGTTTCCTCACGATGTTTTCCTTCACCGTTTTGAGAGCAGTGGTGAAGAAACAGTTTACACAAAGTAAAGCGCCTGTCTGGGTTCGAACGTACGACCTACAACAAATAGTAAAGGAAATAGTTACAAGGAAATCCATATACCATTCCATTCTATAACCCGTTCAACGTAAATTGTGACCGACAGGTTTCTATGTGGCAATAACATGTATTTGACAGCCTACCTACGTTTTATCGCCTAAGGTACTCGGGTACTTAAACTTTCGTAATAAGGTAGTTCGGCCATACCGAACTTGGACGAAGGACGAAGTTCTGTAGAAAACGGATCAATATGATACTCAAGTGCAAGAGCATGTGCATAATTGCCCAGTTTATAACTGGGCAATTATCTATACGATGGAGCTTGTGCCGCTAAACAGGACACGTTCTTAGGTGAAGAAGAGAGAGTTAAAGGATTCATTGGTCATTCTGAACATACTCACGTTAGGACTTAATATTGTAAACAGATTATTGCAAACATAATGAAATAACTTCATGGAGGAGCTCGTGGCTAAGTATTAACAGCCGCATGATTCGATCCATCAGATTAAGCTACGCTTGCCGGGGTTGGTCTGTGGATGGGTGACCATCTTAACATACCGAGACTCCTCCGTGCCCCGGAAAGCACGTTAAGCTGTTGGTCCCAGCTGTCATTCGTGGATCTTTGACAGTCGTTATGGGTCGTCAGAAGTCCGAACGTCTGACAACCAGTCTTATCAAGGGGTATCGTTATTACCCAGTTACTGGGTTGTGGAGGTCAGATAGACAGTCGCTCCATGTAAAATACGGTATTCAGCTGCATCCGGATAGACTGGAAGCCGACCCTAACATAGTTGGGAAAAGGCTAGGCAGATTGAATGAAATAATTTTATGCAAGGTCGAAGATTTTGGAAGCTAATTAGCTGTTGTTTGAGCTAAACGGAGATTCTTCACACAAGACACTACTTGTGCAGGAGCAATGGTGGCCCAGTGGTAAGTCGCGACTTACAATAAATATATCGTGGTTGAATTCCCTAGACAAACACATTACTTATACTACTTATGTATTAAGACCTATTTCGTCGTCACTACTCTTAAAACGGTGTAGAAAAACATCATGAGGAAACAGGCATGCCCTAGAACCAAACATTCGAGGACATGCGACATCCACCAACCCGCACTAAGCCCGCGTGCTGAATTACTCTTCACTCTCTCTTGTGAGAGGAGGTTGGTGTCCTAGCAGGGGAAACATAATAGGATGATAATACCTTGTGCAACACAAGTTAACCTCTCTGAACGGTGGCTCGACTTGCTCAAGTCACACGAGTTGACACAAGTTACGCTCACACCAAAACGTGTCGCTCCAGATGGCACCAGCGCTAATTGTGCACGCTTTGCGCTCAATGTCAACGCACGCCCGCAAACCTGTGACTAATTGTCAAACGGCGCGGGCGCAGGGGCCGGCTCGGGCGGTGATTGTGGCGCAAAACGGTGATAGTGGGTAGGTTAATTGTGAAGCTGTTGATTTGGAAGTGTGTGTGGTGTGAAATTAGAAAGAATTAGATGATGTAGAGCCATGATGATGACAGAAATACTAAACGTAAAGTGGTAACGCCTGATGGTTTGATAATCTGTTTCCCCCACGACCCTTGCTCGAAAACGAGGTGCCAACAGTTGTTGCAGCTGAGCACGTAGCTTTAAATACCCCGTATAATAATCAAGATGAAAATCTAAGTTTGATCCAGCCTGTCCCTTCTTGCTGTCTCCCCTCAGCGACGCCCTAAGCCGAGGTTCGTACTCCACAGTGGGTGCCCTTAGCGAGCGTTCGTCTAGTTTTAATTTAGAATAGTTTATTCCCCTGGCTTTGAGTGTAGAAGCTTAAGGCAGCCACAGGAAAGCCCGGTTAAGCAGTCATGACCTCATAGGTCAACTGCGAGATGCCCTAGTTAAAATAAAAATAAAAATTAAAACTGTTTTTCTTTTCTTGTTCACAATGAAATGGGTCTGTCCTTTACTACGTAAACACAATGACGTTAAACTATAGACTGACAACTGGAAAACGAAAGACTGGGAACAACATACTTCATTCGATAGAGCCCATTCCATTCATCTATAGATTGTCACACTAAAGTGTAACGTGGTCAATAATAAAGGTACGTATCGCCTACCATCTTTAAACACTAGATACACGCATAAAAGCTTTCCAAGAACTTCAAGCATGCGATAGAAACTGCGATGCTCATAAACGATAGCCATCAATAGATTACGCGTCAACATTCCACCTAATCGATGAACATGATACTTACATTCTACCAGACCTCTAAGCCTTGAAGGGAAAGTAATTATCGACCATCTAGCTCATGCCTACAATTTCGGTCACGTTGAACGTGTACTTCACCTTAATTTCGAAAAACTAAGTTATTTTTCGAGGTAAACTGTTACATATTTGCTCTTCTGCGTCACATTTATATGTGACGCAACCTAATTCCTATTTCAACCTAATTTGCCACGACGGGGTTATCCCCGTCGTGGCAAATTAGGTTGAAATCAGTACAATAGTGGAGATGTCAAGTCGTACCATACAATATTGGTTACAGTGTGTAAGGACAGACACTTTCTTACAAGATCTAAGAACACAGAAATAGCAAGATGAGAAATTGCACTTACGCCACTTTCGTCGATACGCAACGCTTGGTAACACTGATGAGATGTGGCGATAATGTTCATTTACTTCCCTCTGCATGTCATGCGTTGATTGTAGAAAGTCGGTACATACTCATCTAATAGTGATATCACTTCATTTGCAGCTGATGTTATCGTTATTTATGGGTTAATTTAAATGGTAATTAGGTATTGTTAGGTTTATGTAAGTGACGTAATTATGCCATGGGATGCGTCTCAATCTTCACCAAGTCTTTCGAGGTAGTTATAATAGATTTCGGAAGAGGTGTGTTTCACAGCGCTTAGCTAGCTAAAGCTACTATCGAACCCCCTTTTTTTTGGGTGGGAAGTTATCAAATAACTTACTGACTAAAACCCACGATCTCCCTTTCGGACTTCTTTGCAACAGCATCATCGGCAGGCATCGGCTCTAGCGGAACCCGTCAGTTCTGCGGACATCTTTTTGAGGCGCGCGTGGAACACAACGCGCCGTCGACCCGGGCCTAGTCCTTATCGGACGGCGAGCTACCCATTGCTCACCGTCCGCAAGCCCGCGCCTACGGTGGCCGGAAATCGGCCTGTGATTCCCGACGCCCAGGGCGTCTCCTCCTCCGGTGGTTGGGGCGTGAGGGCGCGAAATTTGCCTCTCCCTCACGCGTTCCGCCTCCGCCTTCGCGAGCATTACTGCTTCGCAGAAGGAGGACTATCGAACCCCTGACCTTTTAAACAGAAACCTAAAAATCATAGGAACCTGTTACTTCTTCAAAATCTTATTATGAAATCAAAGAAGCCAATAGGGTACTTTTCAATCCAGGTGAAAAATTAGTCAACAGGACGAGTCCTGTAGACTACTTTCATTCAAACCCTTTAGAAGACCTTAAAATCTATGGAATCAGCAGTCACCAAAACAATATTAGTTCATTACCCTATTCACCTTATACAGGGTGATTGGAAGATGGGTGCAAAGCTTTAAGGCGAAGATAGTACAGACAATTTAGAACCATTTAAGCCATGGTTGTCTTAGACGAAGTGTTACCAAATATTTTTAACCAAATTTTTAAGTTTTTTTTTCGGAAATTCTCAAAATTTAATGTAAACTGCATAATTATGGCCAAATTGAATGATAAATGAATTCATTTTTTATTTATTTAATTAAAGTAATGTGTAAGCAATCAAGCAAAACATGTTTTAGGCTTCTGTGTCATTAGACATTTTTTTTACAGAAATTTAAAGCTCTGAAAAAATAAAAAAATTGTACAATACGTCTTTTAAACCTTATAAAAAATTAAAAAATTTGGTAAGACTTCGTCTAAGACAACCATGGCTTAAATGGTTCTAAATTGTCTATACTATCTTCACCTTAAAGCTTTGCACCCATCTTCCAATCACCCTGTATAACTCTCACAACCAAAAATAGATAATTATGGTAATGATTCCGTATCGGCAAATGACCTGCAATTATTTGCCTACACAAAATAGTGATCATTAAAACTGATTTTGGATAGGTTCGACCGGAACAAATTGACTCAGCGTCAAAAATGGATAGACGCATATTTTTTTTGTCCTTTTATGTGCTTTGTATGTAGGTTGATGCCTTTGTTCAATGGTGGTTGTTGGTGGGCAATGATAATTAAATTATATCCATACAGTTCCTTTCTTTACCATAAGAATTGGAAATGTATACCGAAACTCAGACATTTTGAAAGCGGCTGGATACATTTATCCTTTAATTCATGTTTGGGTTTCAACATTGAAATGAAAATGGAAAATGTACCAATTTATAGAACCAGTATATGGCAGCCAAGCATAAAAATAAAGATTTATAGAACCAGTATATGACAGTCAAGCATGAAAATAAAGTTTTTAACTTCGTAACCATCCAATCGCTACAAAAGACATCTATACTCATCTTCAAAAATATCTAATATTGCCAAAGAAACTAAACCATAAAAATAAATATATATAAATTGACACGGACACAACTTAACCCTATAAAAACCGTGAAGTAACCAACGATTACATAAAAACGACGCGTGTTTGCAATAAAGATCTGATTCTATTTAACTTAAAAGAGAGCGAGAAATTTCTTTTTTTTTCGCGAATCAAATGCGGTTGACCGACTCGGAAGCTATTATCAAGTTTTTATAATGGAACTACTGAACCAGTAAGTAACTGTTGCACAACATTATTTGCTGTGTTTATTGCTTATCAGTTATAGTTTCAGTAGTATCTTGTTGTTATGGCTCGCAGTTTTGAGAACCCGGTTTTTAGCCCTAAGTCCAAAGCCTGCAGAAAGTCGGGAAAAAGCCGAGAAAAGGGATTTAGGTTAGGTACGTTTACTGCTTCTCAATACCTACTTGTATCGAACTGCCCAGTTGTAAAAGCAATTGGATTTACGAATTTTAATTTTAATTGCCCTCTCTGGTTATAACACTATTGATACATACTCGTATTATCCCGGCCCTAATCCCCCAAATCCCCCCTAACCCTGCAATAATTGTTTTCTTCAGGCCCAATGGCCGTCCACTAATAATTTCTAGTCTTAACCAGTAAACAAAGATTTTGTTTATTTTATAACAGCTCTACAGATTTAAAAAATCGAATGGCCATTAATTATTTAAAAAATTCTCAAATAAACTGAGCCCACATATTTTATTTTGGCTTTTAGTTACTTCCAAGATTAATGAATTTTTAAAGCTAAAACAAAACAACCTTTCATCAAACCATCCCTTTCTCCAAGACACTGAAACATAGAACATTGATGTACATAACCACTTACTTATAGGGCAAGCAAGTTCCCAGCTGTTGGACACTAGATATCTACTTAGGTTCAATGTCCTGATGCACTGGCACCCACACAATGCTGTTGCCTTTATTGAAATGTAAACATGTTCCTTATTGAATTTAAAAGCAGTTCGAACAAGCTTTTAAGGATATTTTGATCAAAGAGTGGGTGAAAAAGAGAGTTTTGTTGATGCGTAATTTTTTTCTTTAATACGGCAAAGAAAAGTAGTGTTATGTGTCATTGAATGGATATAAATGTATGTTTGTGAGACAGGTTGTTACCTCGTTCCGGTAAAATCTTGATTGATTTCATCAAAATGAAATGCTATTTATTTTGCCCGATTCTGAATCCAGACTATGGCCATCATAATGAAGAAACACATCACCAGAAATTCCACGTTGTTCCTTTTCCTTTCAATTCGTTGTTTTTTCCATAGTCTGTTTGAGTTTATTATCGCTTGTATTCTAACTTTTGTACGAATTATTTTCTTGATTACAAAAGTTATTTCGACCGACACTATTTTCTTTGCAACCCAATTTAAGACTCGTAATTATCGTCTTAAAACTATGCTACTGGTCGCTACTGAGTGCCGTTCAAAATATAGATAAGCATATACAATACTGACCCAAAACTGGATCATGCTAGGTCAAGTTCACTCATTACTTGTCAAGCTATTGTTTCACGACACAAAGTTTCGCCATCTCACTCGAAGCCAGGTCAGCGGATTCTCTGCATAGAACAGTGTATGGGGCAACAGCACAGAGATTGTTTAAGGGCAAAATAGTATAGTGCAGAGAGCTTTTATGGCGGAGAATTTAATAATTGTTATATGGGGCAAATGAGAGACACTTATAAGCTACATAGCCACATACCCTTTGCTATAACAACGAACAAAAGTTTATTATATTCTACTATAGTTTTCTCAATAATATTCAACAAGTGAAAATATGTAGGGTATGTTAATCAAGATGAAAGCCTTGGGTCAAGCAGTGGCGAAGAGTAGATAACACCATTTCTTATGTCAAAGATAGAATGTCAGGCGTAGATGTCTATCCACACATTTTAGGATTTAATTATTTCTCTATTAACTACTTGTTCCTATTTATACATTAATATTGACCAAAGTTAATGAATGCCACCACAATCTCTTCTTCATATTTCTCAGTTCAGTTTCCGGTGTTCAGGAGAGCATTGTCTGCGTCACAGAGGAATGCTGAGCGTTGCGTTTTCTTGCTATTCTCTCCAGATTACCACATTTTAAACCGGCTTCCTGTATCATCCACCCTTCGCCTATGGTTCCTAGAGATATTCACCAAGGTCAATGAAAGTCATCATTACCCCTTGTGCATATCTGCCAGTTCAGTGTCCCGTGCTCAGCAGAGCATTGTCTGCATCATACGGAATGCTGAGCGTCGCATTTTCTTGCTCATCCTCGCAGATTGCCGACACGCGCCGCGGAACAACGGAATACTTGCAACTACGTGCGCTCACGCAACCCTGCCATAAAGCAAATAGATGCAGAATATAAACTTATGTCAATGCTGTAAAAAGCTGTTGCAATAGTTGCAATGCTAGAACCTGAACTTTAAAAGAGGAAGGCATTTGTTTTAGGAATTGGAATCATAGACTTGTTTGTTGAATTGAATTTTACCAACAGTTGTTTCGGGGTTGCCAACTGCGATTCTCCGTAATTATACAAATTGCAATCTTGCCACTCGAATTTCTCTTGAATAACGGACTGTTCGATTTCGATACTAGTCCAGTACAACTCATTGAGTAAAACCAATGAAATACGTCACTAAATTTTTATTTATTTTTACATCTACTTTTCTTTTTATCAGGTTAGCCTTCTGTACGTATTATTCTGTAATGGTTGAGACATTTTATTGGGGAAATGGATTTGTAGTGGTTAATTATAGGGATAAATTGCGACATTTTTCCGGTAAACAAGAAAGTGCGAAAGTGGTTATGAATTAGTGGAGTAGATCAAATTGAATACCAAGAATTTGATGCAAGAAAGGAGACGGATTATGACGTGGATTGTTTATACTGTTAATCAAATCAGTTTACTGAATATTAGAAGGTCAGTACTCAAATTCCATTACATAACTTTGTTGTATGAAAGTAACCTTTGTCTGCCCCTTTCTAGGACTGAGGTCGTGAGTTCGTGACCGATGAAGTAAGATATTACCTATGTACTTTTTCGCCAAACGAGCTGTTCAGTTCCACTCTTTATTACAAGTTCAGTTGGTCTTAAAATTCACTGCCCGCTTATTAGGCATCAAATTGCCTTAATTATTACGTCTTTAGGACTTTTAAGGAAAGGATGATATCGTGCGGAAACCTATTAACCTTACTATTTATTTATTATTTATATATACTTTATTGTACACCACAAAAATACACAACAAAAAACAAATCAAACACTACAAAATATACAATGGGCGGCCTTATCGCTTTCCGCGATCTCTTCCAGGCAACCTTGGAATGGACAGTGATTTGCCTGGACATAAAATGGGGCTGTCGTTGATGCAAATAATAAATATACAATATACAAGAATAGATACACAGATATATACATATCCTAAATAATAGATACATAAATATTTACATACTTACTAAATATATAAGCAACAAAAATAAATAAATGAAGACTATGGATAATTACAGTTACGAGAACAAGATCACAACGACAAGTAATGTTCCTTCACGAGTCTCTTAAATATAGGTAACGATTGCGCGCGTTTAATTTGAACTGGCAATGCATTCCACAAACGAGCGGCCTGGACAGTAAAGAACTTAATTAATGACCAAAAGCCAGTTGTGATCAAATCTATTTCCTTCTTGAGGAGAATTCTTTGTCCTACATTTAAAAGACTGATATCCTATTCTTAACTAATAATAAATGCGAAAGTAAGTTTTTTTGTTTGTTACGCTTTCACGCTAAAACGGCTGAACATATTTGGATGAAATTTGGCACATGGGTGGACGACTTGGATTAGGATATAGAATACTTTTATCCCGATATTCCCTCGGGATCGAGACTTATGCGGGTGACATCGCGGGGCGCAGCTAAGTCTTATTATAATTATTCATTTATCAGTAAATAATCAATAACAATAAATGCTATATTACCAATCTAGAATCAAATTAGGCTTCTTTTCAGCGTACCCATTACAATACAATTAGACAGCTTGAACTTTTCAAATCAAATTCAAAATGGCGGCGACCACATTGAGACACACTGACAGACCTATTATGCATAACAATGAAAATAAGTAATAGTTCAATAATACTGGTACAAAAATATTGGTGTCGTAATTCAGATCAAGTCGTGACTGGTTCATATATTAATATTATGGTATGTGATCAAGGATCTATGAAGGTTTGTTGTAGTGTCTTCTTTGTGCTGTATTGCTAAGTGACTTTGGAAAATTATCAATTCTAACATCTTATAACTACTCTAGAAGGCTTTCTTTTCGCCACAGGTGGCGGTATCTACAACGCTTCTTGCGAAATTATAACCTACGCATCACACTGACGTCACGCAAAATCCTGCATCGTGCAAGCAGAGCTGGAGAACTAAATAACTGCGATTTTGGTCAAATTGACTTTTCACCATTTTCGTAACACCCAAATCATGCCGCTTAAATAAATCGCAATTTTCTCCAAACAAGATTGTTTTTGTTATTTAGTTCTCCACCTACGCCAACGATATATACATTATCCCGAGATAAATCTTTGGGCAGTAGCCCACCAGACACAATAGCCGTCTGGTCGGAGGATCCTCCCTTTTCTATAGAGGATGAGTGAACTTTACACCCTGTTCCTCATCTCTCTATAGACCAAAAAGAGTAGAAGCACTTGCTAAGGAATTCATTATTCCGTTTCTTCTATGAAGCTTTAATTTTAGAAAGAGCTTTCATAAATATTGGGGGTTGTTTTTTACTCTTGACTGTCATGTTTTCCAATGTATGTGATACATAATCAGCCTATAATGTTCCCACTGCTGGTACGCAGGCCTCCTCTCAGTAGAGTGAGTGGGCCGTATGTAATCCACCACGCGGCCCCAGTGCTGGTTGGTAGATGTCACATTTTGTTCTAGGACATGTCGGTTTTCGTGCATGTCATACCTAACCTGAATGCAGTCATGCTCGCTATTAGCTCTTAATATTTTAATGACGGCATTACTCAGCTGTTCTCATATACTTACATAGCTCGTTTCAACAACAGAGAATCAGCAAATGTTTAATGGCCTACGCGTAATGTTCTAACTCCTATCAACTTTAACATCTACGTTCTGCAATTCATACTTCGCATTCACATAAACCGCTACAGCATAAATACAGCGTGTATCTGAAAGGTGTGGTCAAATTTAAGGTTGGTTGGTTGGTTGATTGATTGATTGATTGGTTGGTTGGTTGGTTGGTTGGTTGGTTGGTGGATTGGTTTAAGGTTGTGGTATAGAATAGACCATCAAACTGAACCACTTTCTCCATGGGACCAATATCGTATTCGAAAAAAAAAAAATTAAAGTTTCGTAAGGGACTATTTTGAATTTTTTCACGATTACGATATTGATTCCATTACGAAAGTTGTTCAGTTTGATGGTCTGAACCAATAATGATATAAGTCAAAAGAGGTAGATAGGTTTACACGCTCCGAAAGTGATGTTCAAAAGTGCATTTAATGAGCCTTTTTGGAATAAATGATTTGACTTTGACTTTTGCACGTTGATGTTTGCGGCTGATTAGCCACATTTTCTTCGTCTCTTCTATTCTTCGCTCCCGATAATTACGACATGCTGTCCTACTTCCATGTGTCATCTAATAGTGTGACATTGTACCGTTTTTGAAGATAGAATGTTGAGTAGGTAACCTATCTACGTTTTTTTTACTTTTCATTGGTCTGTACCACCACCAGCACCACCACCACCCACCACCACCTTTCTGATACATGCTGTATACTGTAACTTCAGCAAAAGATCATAAATAAATATTTCCACGCTTGCCAAACTCAGTGTATTGTATATACATTTTATTATCTTTTTACATAACCTGAAAGGAAGGAAGCACAATCAATTTATAATTTATCTTCAGACACCGTTATTTCACAAATGCCAGTTTGCAATCAAAATTGCTTTCATTTAGCAATTTTGCTTGAAATAATTATATGTATATTATGTATATGCAATTTGTTTACAAGAAACTGAGGTGCGGAACAGTATTCAAGTTAATCAAAGGTAATAAAACATTAAACGAGTTGTTAGGTTTGGGTTTTGTGGTTAATTAGAGGCTGCACGGATCAAACTTGCTTGCGACAGTCAACACAAAGAATCCTTCGTGTCTCCTGAAGAAAATATTCTACACTTATAGCTAAGCTATTCTAGCTTTTGATCACACATCAATATGTTAAACGCTAAGCTAAGTTGATCACACATCAATATGTTAAAGGCTGACGGTATGACGACACGGTTGGCGCAGTGGTTAAGCGATTGACTGCTGCGCTGCGTGTCGCGGGTTCGATTCCCGCACGGAACAAATATTTGTATGACCTACAAGTAGTTGTTCCGGGTCTGGCTGTTTGTGTATGTGAGTTTAAATGTTTGTAAACGCACCCACGATACAGGAGAAATTCCTAGTGTGGGGCAACGTTTTTAAAAAAAAAAAAAAAATAAATAAAAAAAAAATAAAAAAAAATAAGGCTAACTTAGACTGCCCGACTTGCAGTTGTCGAACAAAAGCTAAGCTAAGTAAGCGTTGATTTAGCTTTTCGTCAACAACCGCTAGTCAGCCAGTCTTCTAACCAGTCAGTCAGTTAGATAGCAATTTTTTCCTGATGTGAATATACAGTATCAGATTAAACGTTTAATAAATCACTTGGTATAACTACAAGTAACTTTACAGACACCTGTATAGGTACTTGGATAGACGCCAGACAGACCGAGTTTAATAAAGTTTTTTAGTCTGGCATGCCTTTACATAAAAACTTCAAGTAAAAACGTAATATAAACTTTTGTTTAATAGAGCTTGTCAGTGGACAAGTAACCGTTTATTTCGTGGTCTTAATTTCACACTCAATTAATTATTAATTAAGGTGGTGTATCAGGGCTGACCACTCAACTTTTCTTTTTATTTCATAAATTAATTTAGAGGTATGAGGTCCGGGTGGATCACATCGGGGTCACCAGTAGTGATATGAGGAACAGGGTGTAAAGCTCACTCATTCTCTATAGAAAAAAATGGGGATGGAAATGGGAGGATCCTCTGACCAGACGGGTGTTGTGTCTGATGGGCAACTGCCCTACGATTGATTTCGGGGCGTTGCAAATGTCGCAGTAAGATGGTTGAAGTCGTGATATAGTTATTGCTTGCGCTATGCAGGATTTTTGCATGGTGGCATCATGGTGATGAATAGTTCACATGTGGCATTGTAGATGCCGCCACAAATTTTTAGGAATATTAGAATGCGTGGCTTATTTTTTTACAAATTAAAATCGAAAATTTAGACAAATTTTAGGCTGTAAACTTTCAGAGAACAATGTGACAGATTCGGACTACCCTTGTTGTACGAATGCGTTTTATACAAAAGATTTATCGCGTTGAATAGTTCTGGATGGACCATTTATAAAGTTATCTACGAAATGTAAACAATCCAGTCTAATCCAAGCGACAATCTTAACACACGTTTGCAACATTTATTTGAACACGGCAAAGTAAACAGAATAAACCAATTATTTAGTAGGTACTGAGCAATTTGAAGTTATTTTAATTGCAACAGTACCATCGGCAATTAAAGTCGAATGGAAATCATGTCTGTAATATGTGTTGTAAGACTTGTAACTTGTATTGTAACTAAGGTTTCTACATACGGCGAAATTAAATCGAGGAATGTTGTAGTGAGACTTCGCTCCGCTTAATTTTCCAATTTAGAGCTATTTCCTCCATCCGTGATTAAGACTAACATAACTTCACGCCTGTATTGCCCGAAGGGTTAGGCAGAAGTGTACCTTTACTACACCACATTTTCCCAGTTATTTTTAAGTCCCATGTAACAGGGGGTGAGCCTATTGCCATCAACCGGGCACAAATCCGGACTCCGGGGCTGCTACTAAGAAATTCCAGATGGAAAAACCCATTGACACATTGCCCGACCAGGGAATCGAAACCAGACCCCATGAACAGCAGTAGCAAAAAAAAAATTCTAAATATTTTATTTCACATAAACCAACAAGGGCACTTATGAAACGCCAGAAGCTAACGTCCAATTGATCGCTTCCTATGGAGAAGAGCCGGCAAGAAACTCCACGGTTACTCTTTTCAAAATAAATGGTTTCTAGAATGTTTTCAAATTACAGTGTTAATAGGTATAAGAGGACAGTGTAGGCCTATCAACAAGTACCAGGTACTTAGTAAAATAGAAAATGGTCCACAGGTCTACAACCTACAATGTACTCACATTCACAAAATCTAAAAGAAAAGAATGTATACATCTATCTTTTCCTGTGCGAGTCTCAATAAATACTTTTTCTTTCTTTCTTTTTCTTTTCTATATAAAATATAACAAAATAATAAAAATAAGAACCTTTTTAAACCAAATGACATGATTACCTCTACAGCTGTAACAAATCTAATTTGATTTAAAAAAAAAGTACGCTTGCGACCAACGAGGTAGATTATGACTAATTTCTGTTTAGTGAATGATTTTTAGGACATTAAACTTTGGTTAAAAAATTGTAGTGTATATATGCGTCAATCGCAATGTATGTTATCGGCGTATAGCGATCAGTAATGTTTATTGCCTAACACTACGAAGTAGGTCAATAAAACCCTAAAACTTTCTTTAAGGCTGCCTGTCTACTGGAGCGGAAAAGAGAGGAGAGGAGCGGAGCTGTGCCAATATTACCCAATAGAATCTAAATCCGCTCCAGAGGTGATAGAAATGTTAACTGCCTGACCTTTTTAGTCATCGCTACACGTGTTTATTTATTAGAATCAAAACAAATCAATTATTTATTTTTTGCAGAAAACACTGTTACAATGGTATTATTAAATGCACATGTTTCAAGTGATTCTACCGTAAGGCAAAAACAATCATGGTTCATCAAAATCAAGATTAACATTGAAATAAAAATTAGATAAAAATATTTTAAGATATTAAATACAATAGACGTGGATATATTTAGTAACCTGCTCCGCTTAGCTATTTCTAAAGAGGCATAAAAACTCCTGTAAGAAATTGACACGTGTTTCACCTCTCAACGAGGCATCCTCAGGATGACGATTGACTTGTCGCGAACCCGAATACGACGTGTTGCCACACCAAGCGCTGAATGCAGAGAACTCTGTCTGAATCAATTAACTATCTTAAGATATTAAATTAATGAAATGTCCTTCTTAAAATTATATTAATACAGATTAAATATTTATTTAGTATTATTAATTAAATAATTTCGCAAAAGCGGACTTAACTAACGCCTTAGTATTAATCTGTGGCCTTAGGCACCTTAGGGTGACGTAGAGATAAAACATGGCTAAGAGCCTATGCACGCGATGCGTTGGGGTGGCGGCGCGGTGCCGGAGCGGTGTACAAATATCCATGGTATGCCACACGGTGCGTTCCGGTGTCGCACCGCACGTACACCGGACTTGCAGCCTGCGAAACAAGGTGGGGAGGGGTGTACGCGTTGCGACACCGGAGCGGCACCGCTCAGTTGTTTGTGCGTTGTCAAAATCACAGATGTTTGACAGATGACAGTTTACGCGCTTTGTGGCGCCGCTGCGGCGTAACAACGTTACGGCACCGCATCGCCCGTGTGACTGCCAATTCGGCAAAATCTTTGCGGTGCAGCACCGCAACGCATCGTGTGCACAGGCTCTAAAGGCACCTATAAGCTAACTATCAGTTCGAAACAGTTACAGCTGCTCGAAAACTGAATCCTTACGTAAGAGAGAGTAATGTAAGGCGTCGTTAACACAAACAATGGTTTGAAATTCGCAATAAACAGATTATTCGATTATTTTACAAAGAAAGGGATTTGTATTGTCTGGTGAGGCAATTTTCTACTCATCGTTAACGCTTGCTTAACTATCTTGGTTTATTAATGACCGGATTCATATAGGATAATACCAGTACTTAAGCAGTTAGGTAGGACTGCCTTATGGGTGCCGATTTGAAATAAACAATATCTACACTAATATTATAGAGAAAAGTTTAATTGTATTTTTGTTTGTAATGAATAAACTCAAAAAAATATTGGACCGATTTGAAAAATCTTTCACCAGTAGAATGCTACAGTATAACTGAGTAACATAGGCTATAATTTATAAAGATATTACGTGGGGGAGCCGCAAGCAGAAGCCAAAAAAACTAAAATAATAAAAACAATAAACTTCCATTTGGGAAAATCTTGACCCTATGAGAAATCATAACAGCAGATTTTCTGGTCACAGGCTTGATCAAGCTTTCAGAAACCACGGGTAAAAAAATGAAGACTAGATATTTATAGGGTTGTTATTAAAATACCGTACTTCTAAAGCACTTTTAATTTCACATATTTTAGTATAACATGTAAAATATGTAGGTATTTTTTTTTACTTTCATTTGTCTCTCTAACAGTACAAACACGTCTTAATAACGTGGTATCACGTTTTTAATTATCGTGTAGTTAATTACATATTACAATTGATATGTTCAAAATGCGGCTAATAAGACCTCGGCTGTAAGGTTAAAGGTACTAAGAATATGGTCGTTGTGTTATACTTTATTGTTATGATGCGTTCGTTGTATATTCTGAATGATATTCTAGTGAGACAAAGGGGAAGGTCGTGAAATGGTTCTTTGTTAAATTAAATGTCAGTTTTGGTCTAGTAATGTTAGACATTTCGGAACTGTTTTTTGGATATTAACTTCTAAAACATGGTCTTTTCAATCTAACTTTTCAAGCAGCACTCTCATTTTGCTACATTATTCAAAATTGGACATCAGAGCGTATTTACTCAACCGAATTTGATAATCGATGATTCTGTGATCACTCTCTTTTTAGAAGGCTACAACAACATACAACATACACACAAACAACATACACAACAACACAACAACAACAACATACAACAACATACTACAACACACAACAACAACACACAACACAACAACAACAACAACACAACATACTATTTCAATTTATTTTTAATACTCATCCAGGAGAAAAATACAACAGTTTCAACGTTCCCTTCTTATAAAGAGGGGACAGAAAAAAGTATTGCAGGTATTCTGTAAAAACTTTTTACAAAAAAAAAAACTACCGACTTCCAAAAAAAACACTACAAAGTGAAAAATAACTTTAATTTCGGAAGTCGGTGTCTTGGGTTTTGTGTTTTCGTTTTTTGCCACCGACTTCCGAAATTAAAGTTATTTTTCACTTTGTAGTGTTTTTTTTGGAAGTCGGTAGTTTTTTTTTGTAAAAAGTTTTTATTTTTCACTTTTTAGTTGTGTTTCCTACCTCACACACATTCGAATACCACTACCTACTAGCAGTGTCAGGAACTTATCATATCATCTACATACTAAGTGGGAAAAAAAATACGTATTTTGTAGCTAACTCAAAAACTACCCACGCAAAGTTAATAAAATTTATATGGGACCAATTTGGGAGCATACCCTTTCAAACAAAAAAAGAATTTTCAAAATCGGTCCACAAATTACGGAGAAATCGGTGGACATACATAAAAAAAAAAACAAAAAAAAAAAAAAAACAAACATACGCGTCGAACATATAACCTCCTCCTTTTTGGAAGTCGGTTAAAAAGGAGGGGCTCGTGGCTAAGTAATAACAGCGCACGGGTTGATCCATCAGGTTAAGCTACGCTTGCCGGGGTTGTTCCGTGTATGGGTGACCATTTGTACATACCGAGACTCCTCCGTGCCTCGGAAATCACGGTAAGCCGTCGGTCCCGGCTGCCATTCGTGGATCTTTGACAGTCGTTACGGATCTTCAGAAGCCCGATACTTCTGACAACCAGTCTTACCAACGGGTATACCTATTTACTGGGTTGTGGAGGTCAGATAGGCAGTCGCTCCATGTAAAATACGGTATTCGGCTGCATCCGGTTAGACTGGAAGCCGACCTCAACATAGTTGTAAAAAAAACAACCGACTTCCAAAAAAAAACACTACAAAGTGAAAAATAACTTTAATTTCGGAAGTCGGTGTCTTGGGTTTTGTGTTTTCGTTTTTTGCCACCGACTTCCGAAATTAAAGTTATTTTTCACTTTGTAGTGTTTTTTTTTGGAAGTCGGTTGTTTTTTTTTTGTAAAAAGTTTTATTTTTCACTTTTTAGTTGTGGTACCTACCCCACACACATTCGAATACCACTACCTGCTACCAGTGTCAAGAACTTATCATATCATCTACATACTAAGTGGGAAAAAAAATACGTATTTTGTAGCTAACTCAAAAACTACCGAAGCAAAGTTAATAAAATTTATATGGGACCAATTTGGGAGCCTACCCTTTCAAACAAAAAAAGAATTTTCAAAATCGGTCCACAAATAACGGAGAAATCGATGGACATACATAAAAAAAAAAAAAAAAAAAAAAAAAAAAAAAAAAAAAAAAAAACAAACATACGCGTCGAACATATAACCTCCTCCTTTTTGGAAGTCGGTTAAAAAGGCTAGGCAGGCAGGTATTCTGTAAAAAGGACTCTCCAAAAATCTGCTCGCATTTTCATCAAAAACCCAATTAACGAGCCTTGACATGTGACTCTGACTGACAAAAATACCTGTACCAATTAAAAGGAAACATACATATTGTACCTGACAGTAGCATTTTATATTTAAATATGTAACATCAATCATTACAACTATCTGCGGCCTTCAACTGGTCACGGTTAATTTTAGATAACCGGACAGCTAAACTGTGGTAGGTATTCTGTGTTTCCGCCATCCATGTGTGGAGTTAGGGATGGCAAATATAAGAGTATTTATTGAAATCGAACTTACTCAAAATTATGAGTCTGTAGCGGTTACGCCGCCACATACGATCTATGCATCAAAAAGACATGATGTCACACAAATCCTGCATCGCGCAATTAGAGTTTACCGCACGAACGTCATATAAGACTATCCGACATCAACCGTTGGGCAGTTGCCCGCCAGACACGACACCCGTTTCATCGGAGGATCTTCCCTTTTCTATAGAGGATGAGTGAATTTTACACCTTCCTCATACCTCTAAAAGTCCCTAGTTAAGAAAATAGTCACGGATGTTACCCGGTATACTTCGAAGCTTAGGCGGGCTGAGCATATCAGATGAACTGTGTGCTAAAAGAACCTTAAAGTGAGTCTCCATGAAAAGTTGGAGACCAGGGCAGACTAGACAATGGAGGGACGAGCTTGACTCCTACCAAAAGAACTGTAGTGCTATTCTGTAAAAATCTCACCGTGATATCTTAGGTGAAGTGAGCTGCCAATAGTGTCAATCCTTAGCAACTGACAGCTCACTCCACGCTCACTTCACCTAAGATAACACGGTGAGATGGTTACAGAATAGCACTACTGATCCGCATTTAGCAACGAACAGAATAGTGTGGGAAAGGGAGAATAACATACTACTTCTTTTGATAGTTTTTGCTTTTACAATCTTATTTTATTGCCGTTGACAACAGTATGGTAATAATAATACGGCCCTTTTATTTAGTTGTTATTAGCATTTCCACAAACTACAGAAAAGGAGGCCTTTGCATTTTTCAGTGGAACTATACTGCCAAAAAAATAGACATGGAAAAACGAAAGCTTATCTTGATTCAATAGGTGATGTTTGGTAACCCTAAAGAATGCATGAGCACTCCAAAAACAATGACTTATAACTGTCCTCTAAAATTACCAAAATATCTACGCGTTATGCGTAACAAACTACCTACTGTCATGTTTTGATTGTTATCTTCGCATGTTTTTGAAAGTTAACAATGGCTAAGTTACTTTTACTTCATATTAAGTTTAGTTGTGTCTCTTGCTTCCTGTGATTTGCTTTTATTTCTTCCTTTAATAACGTAAGTATCTATACCGTCAGTCAGATTGGCTTGGTTTGATATCGTGCTACCAAGTAACTGGGTTGTGGACGTCAGATAGGCAGGCGCTCCATGTAAAGTAGATACTGGTATTCAGCTTTCTGTTTGAGTGGAAGCCGACCCCAACATGTTGGGAAAAGTCCAGGCTGATGATCACCCAATTACACTAATTTTGGATGAAAACCGAACATTCTATTGTAGGTTTCATTACACTGACAGAATACAATCACCCACCATGAGCGTGGTGGAAAGTGTGGCAACATTGCGGAACATTGTTAATATTCATGATGTTGCTAATGTAAGCCCAGTGTTGCCAGTGTTACGTTTTGTGTGGCTAAACGTTAGATTGGAAGAGATTAGCCGTTACATAGCATGGTCTAGACAGTGAATAGCAGAGTAATTTTGTAAATGAAGAGATACCGCAAATAATCCGGCTGTTTTGACCGCTTTATTATAGCGTAGTGTTATGGGTTAGCTCAAAATAATCACTGGTCAATGTTTAGTATTCTTAGATATGCTTATAAAATCAGAGTCACCACAGATATCGAGTCACCATCTACAACATGTAAAAAAACCTGTTCGATCCGTGAGGCTGTTGTTGGGTATCGTACTGAGAGTCTATTTATGCGGGAATTTTCAGGAAATGCGAAAAAAACAACCGTCTCATTTTACCGGTTTATTACAATGGGCGCGGGCGGCCGTCGCGTCTTTTATCGGGTGTCTACAAGACATAACTTATGACCGCTGTTGAAAATTTGCAAATTTTTAATGAATTTGGAAAATATAATTTTTAAAAGTCATAACTTTTTTTTTTCAATAATAATTAGATTTTTATTACTTTTAGGTAATGTTATTGCAGTACTTATGAGCGTTTCGGATCAGACTTTTTAACATATTGTATATACGTTTTTAGATTTCCTTCGGAACCTTTTCAATAGATCAGTATAAGACTGTCTGTATTAAAACCAATAGAAAAAGTCTATGCAAAAAGCCTAACAGTAAGGGTTCGAAGAATGCGAGCTATTGTTATCCATTGCTGGAATAGGCCCTTACCAAGTTGCATTTCAATATCAGGCTCTATCTTTGCATCTAGCCTACCCTCGCCGCCATCTTTTTCTTCAGTTCGGCAGAAATTATTGACCACGTTATACTGTGTTATTTAAATTAATTTTCTTGCTAATGACTCAGTAGACAAATTGTTTATTAAATTGAAATCGAATGATTGATTTTAAAACCAATACAAGCTACAATTTAAATTGAAAACTCATTGTCATAACACTACGCAAGTTTGACCGATATTTTTAATTGGCTGTGCAACGCATAGGAAGGCTAATTGAAGAAAGCATTGCGTTGTATAGCATTCGACCAATTACATGTGGTTATCAAACCATAGCGGTGTGCAATTACTAATGGTTATCGCAACCTTGAAGAACTTTTGTGGCGTCATGGGGTTTTAGAAATGGGGTTAGTTTAGTTTCATCTGGAGGATTTTGTGCTGGTGCAAACACCAGTATTGCTTAACCGTAAAGTCTATGTGGATTGGCTCATAGATCTGCATTCTAGTCGAGTGTGTTCTTGGCTTTTCTTTGTTATTCGGCAGTACGTAGCTGCAACCAGAATCTGATATACTTTGCATTTTCACCGTTCCCATTGCATCCTCAATCAGCTTTGGCTTCTTTCCTGTTATCTAATAGCTTTGTAAATACGGGATATTAAACACAAAATTTTGGCAACATAACATTCCTACGTATCAAGAAATGATAGGGTACAAAAGCACGAATATCCTATAAAATACATATACAATAGCAACATTGTTTACGAATCAATAATTCGCAGTTAGCCCGAAGCTCAGTGTGGAAGCAAAGCCCTTTCAATAATTTATAGCAATCTGTCGGTAGCTATGGTCCTTCACCAACGTTTTATTATTAAGGCTGTTTCAAATTGATCGCGCAATCGTTACTGCTGCGGGCTAAAACTATAAGAGGCCAGCTGGTTTGACAGACGTCAAAGATTTGTTTTGCATGTTTGCACATAGATAACTAGGTAAATCAAGGGTTTGACATGCTTAATTTTTTGTTAAGTAAGAGTTCTGGCAAGGCAAAAAAAAAAACAAAAAAAAAACAACAACAACGGTATAATATATAGAAAACAGAAAGGTTACTTAAACATATCACATGTAGGTGACAACCAGTGGGTACCCAGTTGTTCTTGATTTTAGATGGCTTCCAATACATTATTTTGGGTTGGAAGCCATCAAGTCTGACAAACCTGAGTAACAAAACATGGGCCAATAATTAAGGTTAGAGAACTCTTCAATCTAGTTCTTTCTTAGCTTGTCGTGAGGCAGACAGTTGTAAATAAAATTTATAAATTTGATTTCAGTTTACTTGGCAAAATCCATTTTTACTGGTCATAAAAAACGTCTCTCTCAGTTCTCAACTTGCGCCTTAATAGATAATATACGCAATATATAATTATTTGCAGTATTGATGCATACATTTACTTGTAATAACATAGAAGCTTTTACTTCTAACTGGTTCGTTCTCGCTGCAGAAATTATTGCTAACGATATTTTCTAACTTTTCACTTTAAGTAGGTACTAATTAAATACAAGCAGTTAATTTATTTACATATAAGCAAGATTTTCATGATTAAGTTACGACGGTTATCAATGAATAGGTCAAATAGAGTTGGCCCAAGAATGATACCTTGTAGCACGCCGTTACTAATAATGATAAAACATCGTGAATATCCTCTTCTATTTTGATCATTTGGTTTCGTGTGGTCAGTTAACGTTGAATTTTTACGGAGGAGGTGGAGATGGATAATAATGAGACCAATTGGCTTGCTAAACCTGGTGATCACGAACTGTCATAGGTGAGACGATGTTCAACACTGGACATAAATCGGCTGCTAATTATGTATGTACATAGCTACCCATTAACAATATAGTAATATCTTTTACATGTCATAAGACCAGTAATTACAAACGCATATCTCAACTAATTATGTCGTTGAACAATACGTGATATAATGGCGTTTCTTGTCCTATTTGTTTAATTGAGCTTCACAACCCCTAATTAGAATGGTAATCTTGTAGATCGTATCTGTTTTAGTGGAATAGAATAATAGATTTAATTGCAAGCTTGCAAGAGTCTTCACCAGTGACAACACTTAAGGTAGAGGGAAGCTACTTTAAGTGTTGTCACTGGTGCCAGTCTTCGTCATCAACATCGTCATGCTGAATATAGGTGTCCCCCTATTGTGCCATAGTTGTCGCTATTAGCCATGCTAGATGACAACAGAAGAGCAGAAGAAAGATTTAAGAGGTCTAAATCTCTTAATACCTTAGCACCAAAAATACTCGGGACTAAAGGTTCCTATGCCAACAACAACAGTCACAAAAACCAAAAAAACCGGCCAAGTGCGTGTCGGCCCACGCACAATAAAGGGTTCCATAGTTTGGATACACTACACTGTCCTCCCATACCTAGAAACACTGTTATTTGAAAGTATTGTAAAAACAATTATTTTTAAAAGAGTAACCGTGGAGTTTCTTGCCGGCTCTTCTCCATAGGAAACGACCAATTGGAACCGTGCACCTAGCTTCTGACGTTTCATAAGTGCCCATGTAGGTTTATGTGAAATAAAATATTTTGATTTTGATTTTGGATGAATTTATCCCAAGAACAAACTAAACTTAGTAGTTGGGAGACATGTTCTCCCACATATCGATATACGTCACGGTCAATTCTTCAACTGCAAATGTAAGTTTGTAATCGCAATTTTTTTTTAAATATAATGTGATTATGCTGTGCTTGTACTGTGAGACCTTGTTTCTTGCCAAATTTCATGATTCTAGGTCAACAGAAACCCTGTAGGTTTTGATTTATTTGAGAGTATCAAAATATGTCACATAAATGGCTGTATTTTTAAGTTTGATTTTTTTTGTAACTCCAAGGAAACATAAATCTACATATTTAATATAAATTTCCACTTGATACCTCCACGCATCCCTGAGAAGATGGATCTTGACAACAAAGTGATCCTATAAGGGTTCCGTTTTTTTCCTTTTGAGGTACGGAACCCTAAAAATTGGCGAACAGTATTCCCGAATTTTGAAAAACCATTCCATAAAATGAAAACAGCATGTTTTCATTTTATGGAATGGTTTTTCAAAATTCTAGGCATTCTAGTGCTATGCAGAAACAAAGAAAACAATGTTCTTCTGTATCTTGTAAAAATAGATATTAGGTATTCAAAGTGCAAAAGAAGAAAGCGGTCACTTTCTTAGTAAAAGTGATTTTACTTTTCAGACTACTTCTCGAAAGCCAGACGTGCATTGTTTTGTTAACTAATTAAAAACTATTTTATAAAGATATAATCCTAAGATATCTCGCTATCTTCTGATCGCTAAACTGTCTTAAGATTGATGATGACAGTACAGTTATGCAAAATAACAAATGATCTGACAAATTGTCTTGTAGAAATTATCTTGTTTTAACAGCTCATTATCTTGATTAGGTGTGTTCGTAATTAGATTGTTATGAAGTGTCCGTTATGAAACTTTACCGAACGTTATTTTTCAAAACTGCTATATTAATAAATTATTGCCAATATCGTAACGATAATTTTATTGAAAAATTCCCAACCTTTTAATACATGACAGAAACACATGCAGTTTCATCTTTTAGTCTAAACTAATACTATTAAATGAGCAATATTTCCATATATATTTGTTTGTATATAGATTTGTACTCACGCTCTCGAAATCGGCACTAACGATTTCGATGAAAGTTGCATTATAGGGGTTTACGGGGCGAAAAATCGATCTAGCTAAGTCTCATATCTGAGAAAATTTGTTTTTCCGTATTTTCACTTCCCAAAGTTTAGAACAAGATAATGAATAATTAAATGACAATAATGACATTAGAATAATGATCATGGCAGCATGGAATTAGTTAGTACCTATTATTATGGCAGCATGGAATAGGTAGATACCATACATGGATTAGTATGAACTTTCCTATACTAAAAAATGAGCATTTTCTATTTTCACCAGAGCAAAGCTCGGTCGCCCAGGTACTAATATTAAAAAGAGGTATCTGTGAGTTTGTATATAGGAGGTAATCTTCGAAACTACTGATCCGATTGCGAAAATTCATTCACTAATAGGAAGCTACAGTATTGCCGAGTGTCATAGGATATATTTTTTGTTAAAACAAGAAATTTCAAGCGGATTATTAGTTTTATACGAAAATATCTAATTACAAGTAAAGAATAGGTTCTTTTAACTAATCCTTCGATGCCTAGCTGGCTCTTGAGTTCTGACCCCAAAGATTAAAACATAATCGTGAAACCATTTATTTACCTACCCACTAACACTAATACATACATTTAAATACCAATCATTCGACCCGCGGGACCAATTAACTGAATTTATTGTCACGCTACCGTTCAATATGAAACATACGCACATAATATTTGTACCTGAATCGAGGTTAAACTAAGACAACTTGTTAAATTCAAGTCAAGAACTGCGTGTCCAGTTTCTTATAATGTGAAATAAGTGGTTTGGGAGAGGTGGAGCGAATTTAGAGCTTTGAGACAATAAACAGGCAGGCGTACAGAAGGATCACTTTTGGTTCCTGGCTAAGAGTGTTTTGTAACAGATCTTAGAAAATCAATCTGGCGAGCCTTTTCCCAACTATTTTGGGGTCGGCTTCCAGTCTAACCAGTTGCAGCTGAATACCGTATTTTACATGGAACCACTGCCTATCTGACCTGGTAAGACTGGTTGTCAGACTTTCGGGCTTCTGACGACCCATAACGACTGTCAAAGATCCATGAATGACAGCTAAGACCAACGGCTTAACGTGCTTTCCGAGGCACGGAGAAGTCTCGGTATGTTAAGATGGTCACCCATCCACAGACCAACCCCGGCAAACGTAGCTTAACCTAATGGATCGAACCGTGCGTCTGTTATTACTTAGCCACGAGCTTACAGATCAGATCAGAACAGATCTTAATACGGATTTAAAAGCAGCGTCCTGCTGGTTTTACTTACATCAAAAAAATCAACTCAGTTTATTGCAAACATGAACATCTAATTCATCAACAAATTAACAAAACAAAAAGGGTCGAAAATCATCGCTGCTTGAACTTCTCTATGGGAGACTGGTCATAAACGTTGAACTGCTACAGAGTGAGAATAAATAAGAACAAGGCATCATTCATCCCTTAGGCAACCAGAAGCTAAAAAAATTAATAAGGTAAAACGCGTACAATCTGCAAATGATATGGCAAGCTTTTGCGCCGGAAGTTGTCTGCAGAGCTTAGCATGGTACCTACGCACTCACTCATAAGATTTCCGCGTATAATGTGAACTTACTGACAGTGTTTCTTTTCATAAACAAAAGTAAATGCAATGTTTTTCGGGAACCGGAGGCAATAAAGCGTTCGACTTACAACTATTTGCCCATACATTGTTCGAACTAGGATTTCTGTGCAATTTAAGTAACTGGCTCATTTAGCTTTACACAAGCAAAGGTTACGCAAGCCGAATTCTTGAAGTAATCTAGTCACACTACGAGTTTAAGGTAGGTAGGTGCCTTTATTGTCAAAACCTAACCTACATTCTGAAAATAATTATATCGTTAGTGCGAGTTATGGTTATAACTTTACTGTCAGCGAATATTTTAGGAGATTTGAAACTAGGAATTTGAATATTCTAAATCAGATGCAACGGAAGTTAGTTCTGAGATAGTTTGGCAATATTGAGGAATTTGAGAATTCGATGTAGACGATGGCAATCTAAATAGAGTCGGCCTAGAATTTAGCTACGAGTTTGGAACCTTCAGAGGCGTCCATCAATAAAATCTGCTGAATACCAGCATGAAGCGACTGCCTATCTGACCTCCACAACCCAGTAACTGGGTAATACTGCCGTCCTTACGAAAAGTGCAATAACTAGGATAAATCTGATTTCGAGAAAAACGCGGGTAAAGATTTTATTTTTGTTTTGTTTGTATCTCCAACACTATACGTGGTATACAAGGTAAACCGGCTTCGTCATGGCTAAAAAGAATATATAGATCTCGTTCTGCAAATTCCGAATACGTACAAATCTCAATTCGGCGCTAAACTCGAGTTATTTCACTTTTCGTAAGGACGGCAGAATACGACACCCCTTTGTAAAACTGGTTGTCAGACCTTCGGGCTTCTGATGACTCGTAACGACTGCAAAGATGCACGACAGTTAGGACCAACGGCTTAGCGTACTTTCCGATTCACGAAGGAGATGATTCTCGGTATATAGGAAAGATAGTCACCCATCCACGGACCGACCCCAGCAAGCTAGCTTAACCTGATGGATAGACCTTTGCGGCTGATATTACTTAGCCACGAGCTCCTCAATTAAGTGATACACTGTCAAAATGAAAGGATAGTATCCGTTCAGTTAGACAATTCAACAATATCCATTACGTTATCTACGTTGTCGAGCAGACGAATTTTACTAACATAACCCAATGGATTATGAATTTCCTTCAAATCTATCTAGGATAATTAGTAGTCCACCAGAAAACTGTGGAAGATGAAAGAGAACCCCTTAATTCTCCACTCGATTGTCCACTGCTGTCTCCAAACATGACTTATATCATTGATAATCGCATTGATGATCAAAATCCACCAACTCCTTTAGTTGCTGTGAAACCAACGGAAAAGACTGAGGTCATATACCATCATATTTTTTACCGGACCTACCACACCATAGAATAACATACAATAAGCATTGATTTCAATCACCACTTTAAACATATTCATACTCCGCTAAGTAAAAAATTGTGTTTCTTAAACAATTAGCCTTATCGAATCTCCGTGTGTAACTGCAGTTATATCTAAGAATCTAAGAAAAACCTAAGGTTATGTGCAATTTAACAAATCTTATATCATTACGACAGTTACATAATCACTGTAATTCATGTAATTGCGCGTCGCATCATGAAAACCGTATGTTTTGACGTCGCACGCGCATATATCAGATGACATTCCAAGCTTTAAAAATATATTAAACCACGTAAAGTAATCGGGGTGCATCCTAAGAGCCTCTGGTTGAGACTCGCCCGGACCAAGGAAGCAATGCACAGTGATAAGAACAAGGTTGCCAGTGATGATGATGTAGTGATGATGAAAAGAGTCAAATATGGCGAGGGGGTAATGGCTGATCTTTGCGTTATGCTCGTGAACGGGTGCTGCTTGTGGTGACTGGTCGTCTTGCTGATCATGGTTTTGTTATTGTTACTAGTAATTAACTGTTTATTTATTTAATCTCGATGGTCCTAGTTTATCATTTATAACTTCCAGTTACAGCTTTATATGTATAGCTATATGTACGCCCTTTATGCCTGGAGGCTTATATTAAGTTCTGTTGCGTAATATAAATTATTTTGTATACTAGTGTATAGAATTAATTTTATTTATTTTTCTTACTGAACAGACAGCTGTGCCGCTGAGGAGTTTGTTGCGCCACTTCTTCTTCCCAGCTAAAGCACTAGGAAGTGGTGAAGGGCGGGCGATTTGGGGAACCATCTTATGTAATTTTGACGTTCGAAAAGTGCCGATTCTCAGCCTAGTTTGAATATACGACTTTTTTAATTTTGTGTCTCCCCAAGTGACTAATTAGATATACTTATCAAGCACATATTACGTGATCAGTCCTGGTGCCAGTCTTGATAACTGACTTATCTTTCAACATGTTATTTTAATTGCTAGGTAATTGCCCCTTTCAAAAAATCCTATAGCACGGATTCTATGGAGAAGCGCAACGATAGTATTGTATTTACTCTTAATAGTAAGCACCTTGCTCCAATCTACGTGCCAACTAATCAAATTCAAAGCATTTATTTCAAATAAACCAATTACAGGAACTTTTGATGTGTCAAGGGGTCGGTCAGTGAGAAAGATGAAGCTAGTTGCCCATTCCAAAGCGTAGTAGGTACCTATGGAGAAGAACGGGTAAGAAACTAACTAAACTAACTAAAAAATTGGTAACATCATTCATGTTGAATTTAAACACGTGAGAACAATGTGGAAAGACGTGCACGTTAAAAGCGTCCGTAATAAAAAGATAAATACAATTCATAAATTAAAATAAGCCATGGCCGCTAACAAGTCCCTAGTGACGGCGCCCGTTCACGAACATGACGCATGGATCAGCACCATTGAGCTCAACTATTTTGAAGGGAACTTAATGATCCAACACACGCCACCACACTAAACCATAACAGGACCACAGACCATAATTTATACTACTTATCCTTTAAGTTTCAAATTAAGTTTACAATGCCATAGAAAATGTATTTTAATAAAAATACGTTACTTGACTATACTAATAACAATCACTATCTGGTTTACCCTCGAGGAGATGGCTAAGTTATAACAGCCGCATGGGTAGATCCATCAGGTTAAGCTACGCTTGCCAGGGTTAGTCTGTGGATGGGTGACCATTTTACATACCGAGACTCCTCCGTGCTTCGGAAAGCACGTTAAGCCGTTGGTCCCGGCTGTCATTAGTGGATCTTTGATAGTCGTTACGAGTCATCAGAAGCCCGAAAGTCTGACAACCAGTTTTACCAAGTGGTATCGTATTACCCAGTTACGGGGTTGTAGAGGATAGATAGGCAGTCGCTCCATGTAAAATACTGGTATTCAGCTGCATCTGGTTAGACTGGAAGCCGACCCCAACATAGTTGGGAAAAGGCTAGACAGATTGATTCATTGTCTGGTTTATCCTGTACCGATGGCAGTTAAGTCTTCAGAGGAATATACTCCATCTTATTTTCAAATTAGCCCACATTACATAATTCACAGTATAATCATCAATTCCGAATCAAAACGCCACAATAAAGACTTCCATTTAGATTAGGAAGCATCAAAATACCTTGATGAGCAGCTTCCTACAAATTATTCTGTAACAATCAACGTTCAACCTTTGTACAGAGGTCGTCAACATAAACAATGATATTAAAGTGTTATAAGAAATAGCCAGCACTTATGTGCAGCCGTGCATTGAAGTTTTAGCAATAAGTAGTTTTAAAACAATTGTTTGGGATGATTTTTATCGCGCTGCTTATGATATTTGTTATGATTGGATCTTAATTTTTTTTCGTGAAGGGTCAATCTTGATAAAAAAGCAATGCAAGTTTATAATTGAAGTCAGCTCAGATTGTATTAAAGCTTTAGGCAACTGCAGTGAAATTCAGAGATCTTGACATACCTGAAAGCGGAAAAGCATAGCAAGAAAAACGGATTTTTCTTGATGGTTTTCATCTGAATAGAATAGAATATCTTAGAATAATGAGCAATTTTCAGACTTTCTGCACTAAGCTAGGCATGTCCCGCAGAAAGCTTATAAGATTTGCCTATGAAATTACAATGTGTCCCAAAAACTTCGAATCGTATCTATTTGTGTAGCTGTTTTTTGACCCCTGTCTGATATTCCAAGGGCAGGGTCATAATGCAGAGTTTTATATCACCCGTCTTCCGGGGTTAAAAATTCTAAAGTTGTTTTTTTACATATTTTTTTAGTACCCATATGTGCAACACGCAACCAAATAATGTTTTGATTTTAATATATTCAGCCTTGCAATTATATTACTTCCCCTAATTTGAAAAAGATTTTCCTACATAGATTAGGACGGTCAACGGTTTTTAAAAGAAATAAATTAACAAACTAATAGCTATATATTTATTCTTATTATGACTGATAAAAAAAGAAAAACATTATTAATTTATTTTATTTACAAAAAGAACTTAAAAACCGTCGCGCCATCGCATCGCGCATCGACCCAAAATACTTATTAAGACAAAAAGCTTCATGAAAAGCTCCTTTCATCCTTTACTAGAATAGCTCATTATTTGTTAAAAGATAAGTCAATCAGCTAAGTTGATAGCAGGTCTACATACATGCATTCTAAAGTTTGAAACACAAAAACAAAAAATCCAAAAGTGTTAACAAAATCGAAAAGGGAAAATATGTCCCTATTATCTGTCGCTTTTTGTACAATCGTAGTAATTGCAAAGTTCGCAAAGAATTGCAAGGCTGTTAGAGATATTATCCGGCTAATATCACCGACAAATTGCTACAGTCGCAGACACAAGTGATGATAATGTTCTACTTGGTTTATAATTTTCATAGTGAAAGATGAGTGCAAACAAATACAAAAAAAAAACAGTGGCACTCCGGGATTGCTGACACAAGTGAAAACTTGAACAATTTTACTGTGCAGGAAATACTTTTAATGAGGTTTCGGTAACGGTGTCGTGAGTTCAATTGTTTTTTCCCATCTCAAAAATGCCCAACGCGCCTAAAGAAGTTTTCACTTCAAAAATATTTAGTGTCACAAAAACACGTGCGTATAGAAAAGATTAAGTTAACTCGGATTTTGTACCAAACTAAAACAACAACAACAACTTGTAAACACAGTACCGACTGAGGGATGGTGAGTTTGAGCCCTAACCGTTGCACATTTTTTACATTCATATAGACTATTTTATAAGCAGAAATATTCATTTTGGATCAGAAATTGAACGAAAACATCTGGATGAAGGACGCCCAGAACCGTGGCGATTGGTGGCAAGGAAAGGGCGATACCCAGATGTGAGTAGTCCCGAGGTGAAAATGATGTTGATGGTAGGGTTGACAGAAGATGACACAAAGCCGACATTGCTTCCACCCAATATAATAATTATGATATTAATATAATATGCTAATAATATGTTATTTCGAACCTGGAATTTAAAAATCTGGATTGAGCTTTTTCAAGCTTCGATACGTCGGCGTCGTGGGAAAAAAGAAGCCATCTTACCCTATCTTTATTATCATCTAAACACCACCGAACAATGATATATTTATCCTCAAAAAGGCTACATTATCATAAAAAACCCGGAACTCAACTAACAGTTGTCTGTCCGTCTATACGTGCGTCTTTGTTCAAAACATTATTGTGTGCGAAACGTTAACGTCCGCGGATTTTTCGTTTCGCTTCGTCTCTTTCGCCTTTTAATTGCAGCTTTTGGCTAACAAAGGTAATGTGTGCATTTACGTATTTTATAGGTGTATTTCCTTTTGGGTGGAGAAGAGTTCTCTTAAGTTCATCATAACCACCATCATCCACAGTCCAATTCTTTCCACTGCTAGACATAGAACTCTTTTTGCTTGTGCCTCTAGATTTCGCGTTCAGTTATCGGATTCGGTCCTATCAGTAATTGCATCAGAAATGTAACCTCAGACAAATATTAGTACAGCTGGGACACTTCGCCAAATCATTTAAATAAAAAGCGACTCTTGGTACGACACAATAAAGTGCAATTCAGACGCCCGAGGCGGGAATTGCGAGCCGATTTCCGGCCGCCGTAGGCGCGGGCTTGCGGACGATGAGCAATGGGTAGCTCGCCGTCCGATAAGGACCAAGCCCGGGTCGACGGCGCGTTGTGTTCCACGCGCGCCTCAAAGAGATGTCAGCAGAATTGACGGGGTCCGCTAGGACCAATACCTGCCGGGGCTGCGAATATGGGCCGAAAGGGAAATCGTGGCCCCCAGCAATAGGGCAACCGAAGGAACACGGGTGGGTTTTAGTCAGTAAGAGTCTGACACGCCCTCTCGCTCCACCCAGAGCGGGAGAAGTTATTCGATAATTTCCCCACACAAAAAAAAAAAAAAGTTCGCACAACGCTAATTACCTACAGTTATATTCACCTAGAAGTTGCCTCTCTTTCTATCGCGTAACTCTTATATCTTCTGACTACGTTACGCCCTCTGAATTCGACAAGTCGGGCCCGCCGCGTACCTGCTTGTAGCTTGGTAACTAAAATGCGGAGTGTCCCATCTGTTTTCATCTGTGCCTCAGATAACATATTTACGGTATTATTTCAAGCAACTTGGGACAAACCAGCCTTCTTAGATTTATCTGCTGTAACACCAGAACAATCTCTAATGCGTTTGAGAGGCGTACTTCAGAGTACCAAGCAAAAATACCAGTTAGGTTGATACTCACAATTGAACTGGGTTTTTTAGAGGTTTCAGAGTTCTGACCATGATATTTAGTGCCATCAAAAACGTCGTGACCTGAAACAGTCAAAAGGTTAACTGTTTATTGAAGACACTTCCTTGACTTTATAAAAGTCTATAGACAACCTGCAGGTACGATTTTAAATCGCAAGCGACAGCGATTCTATTATCATAAGCTCGAGGAGCTCGTGGCTAAGTAGGTAATAACAGCCGCCCGATCCATAAGGTTAAGCTACGCTTGCCGGGGTTGATCTGTGGATGGGTGACCACCTTTACATACCGAAACTCCTCCGTGCCTCGGAAAGCACGGTTCCGGCTGTCGTTCGTGGATCTTTGACAGTTATTACAGGTAGTCTGAAGCCTGAAAGTCTGACAACCAGTCTTACCAAGGGGTATCGTATTACCCAGTTACTAGGTTGTGGAGGTCAGATACGCAGTCGCTCCATACCATGCGCTCGTATTCAGCTGTATCCGGTTAGATTGGAAGCCGACCCCAATATAGTTGGGAAAAGGCTAGGCAGATCGATTGAAACTTCTATTATCATAACTCGTCATCATTCTCCTGTCCTGATCCCAATTTATTTGAAGACGGTGCAATACTCGACTGGTGCAAAGAATACCTTCGTAGCCAAAGTTATCGCGTCAAAGTTGGTCCTAGCCTTAGCAGACCTGTTAACGTGACACAAGGCACAGCCCAAGGTTCAGTGTCTGGTCCACTCCACTATCTGGCATACGTTAATGACCTAGAAAATATTATAACACGCTGTTCCCTTTATCAATACGCGGATGACACCTGTATACTCTCTGCTAATAAAAATCTTAATTTGGCCGCAGAATGTTTGCAAAAAGATTTTACTTCTATGACAAAGTGGGCCCATGATATGGGACTTGCTCTGAATCCACAAAAAACTAAAGTTATACACGTACATTCAAGTCACTTAGGTACCTCCCATCCCTTTCAAATCATAGCTCATGGTCATGATTGTCTGCATAAAAGCGTACCAGACTGCCACTGCTCACCTAATAGAGCAAGTCCCTTATCATACCTATCTGGGATTAATAATTGATAACCGATTCAACTGGAGTTACCAGGTGGAATCTGTTTGCGGCAAGTTGCGTGCGATTCTCACCAAGTTTTCCATTATAAAGCGCAATATACCGTATAAAACCCTCCTTCAAATGTACACAGCTCTTGCTGAGTCGATAGTCTCCTATGGACTCACCAGTTACGGACGCACATTTAAAACTTATCTGGATAAAATACATAATTTGCAAACACGTTTGCTGAAACTTGTGGTACCAAACTATGTAAAAAATAAATACCAAGACAATTACACGGGGTTATTTAAACATTGAAAGGTATTACCTATCTGGCACGCGCTGAGTATCTGTTCCTCATAGAACATTTTGATAACAGTGATATGAATACACGACAAGCCAAATCTAAATAATTTCAAGTGCCACGCAAAAATAACTTTTATGGCAGGCGTACCGCTTCTTTTACAATACCCAATTTACTAAACAAAATACCTGTAGACATCAGAGACTCAATGAATAGTAAAAACATAAAGCTTAAGTTGAAGGAACATTACATCAACTCGATTATGATTAACTATTAAAAGCGCGTTGATCAAATCTCAGGCCATGGCATGCTAGGATAGACCCCAGAGGTCTAATTGTGTGCTTTTTTTAAGTTTAAGGAACATGTAATTTATAAAATAAATTAATTAATAAAAATAAATAAATATATCATAACTACTAATATATAATATTATAAAGGCCAAAGTTTGTGAGTGTGTGTGTATGTTTGTCTCTTCTTAACGCTCAAACGGCTGAACGGATTTGGATGAAATTTGGCACACATATAGTTTATAACCTGGAATAACACATAGGATACTTTTTATCTCGATATTCCCACGGGATCGAGACTTATGCGGGTGAAACCGCGGGGCGCAGCTAGTGACTTCATAAATGATTTACCTCCTTCTTGATGGTGCTACCACACCAGTGACTAAGCAAGAATGTTTCATAAAATCATTTAAATGAACTTAACATAAACATAACATAACATCACGCCTTGTTTCCCCGGAGGGTTGGGCAGAGGTGTCCCTGTAGCAGGTACACCCTCATTTCGCCAGTTACGTTTAAGTCCCATGTAATAGGGGGCGAGCCTATTGCCATCAACCGGGTACAAATCCAGACTCCAAGCTGCAACTGAGAAATGTTAGATAGAAAAACCCAATAACACTTTGCCCGACCCGGGAATCGAACCCAGGACCTCATGCAAAGCAGTAGCGCTTGCGACCACTAGACCAACGAGGCAGTAAAATGAAGACGAATGATAATGATGAGTATGGTTTAAATGAACTTCTCAAACATTAATTAATCAAGAGTATATGCTACTTCAATCCACTGTTTAGTATCTACTATGGACTAAAATAGCCACTCTTGTGATTACCTACCAAAATAGACTAAAAAAAACAAAATGGGATTCTGCTCGCTTCCGCAGTGGTAGCAAGCAGAATCATTTCGATTAAATTTTCGAACATTTCAAATTAATATAGGCAGCGAGAAAAAGTCGTTTTGATTCTAGGGTGGCTTACTTCAGTCCATAGTGGCATAGTAGTGTGATCAATGAAATAGATAGGCATAATGCCAGAAACTAACCAACGTCCCAGCCTACGAAACACAATCGTGCTAACGACAGCCAAATCTTGTCTATCTCATTCCTGTCGTGCCGAACAAAGTCGCCTATTATCACGGTAAGGCGTGACGGTTCGTGAATGGGCGTCATGTCCGTATCCTTGGCAGTCTGTCAAGGCGATTAAACTAGGATCATGTCTGTATTAACTTTCACTTGTACCTTTAAAGGAGACACGAATATCTGTGATCTGCGAGAGACTTAGTGACAGATTGCCCAGAAAATAGTTTTCCTATGATAAAATATTTTAGGTGGCACCAAGGACATCTCTTACGATGCAGTCATCAGCAATCGGCATCTTTAAAAACAAATGCACTACATCACGGATGTATAAAGCCCAAAAAAACAGAAAGCTTGTGGCATTCAATAAAATTGTAGCAATAAATGACTTTCATCATCTAAATACTGTTTAAACGATGCAACTTTGATTGTAGCTTCAACTTATTTATTTATTTATTATAACATAAGACGACCAAGGCCAATTACATTAGTTAAAGACACAAACACGTTATTAAGGTACAGTAAACAAAAGTATTACAACTCCTCGACAGTCATCACACAATACTCCAGACATACTGACAAGATCTTCTTCCATTCATCCGTGAACACATCGAAGTAAGGCTTAGCATCCAAGAGAGCGTTGAGCGCAGAGAATATGTGAGGGACAGGAGACGGCCTCGAGTGACTGGGCACCGTGTAATCAGGCTTAAAAGTAAGAACATACACCACCGAAGGCAGAAAAGCCCAAGGAAGCCTAAGCAAGCCTAAAGCCTCCAAGCGCGACACGACGGTGCGACGTGACAGTAACAAAACAACTTCTAAGAAAACTTCACGGCAGAACAATATGTGCATCTGGACTGATGGCACATTTATTACTGAGGCTTACATAAAATAAGCCTAAGCATAGGCTTAAGCCTAATAGCAGAAAAGCTCCATTCTTTGTAGTAACAAACTTAAACCACAAAGCTTACAACCGTAAACAAATCAAACTAATTCCCGACAAACAATCAGCACTTAACACAAAAACCACTACTTATACAACTTCTCAGACAAAACATTATCCATCAAATTCTTTATTACGTAAAAAAAGAAACGCAACAGCTAGACTAAGGCATCATGTCCAATGCTTTCATTGTACAGTCAATCGCACATCGATATAACGTTAACTACGAAGATCGCCCTTACAGGTACGAAATAAAGGTGTTCAGTCAATTTCTTACCATGGACGTGGCTGACTGTACCTACTAACAAAACTGACGCATCAAAACTAATTACACACTTTCGCGCTCAGAATTAACGAAACGGAAATGAGATGAAAAATTTGTTAATTACCAAGGAAAGTGAACGAAATTGTTTTACATTGTGCTCGTAAAAGCTGAACGGTGGACCCCGTCCTAAATCTGCTAATCTGTTGCTGGCGATAAGTAAGTGAAAGAACAATGCTCATAATGTATGAAAACTCAGGCCCGGCGCAAACCAAATGTAACTCGAATTGTAGATAAAAATGAGTAATTGAATACTGTATCATCAAAATCGATGGCTAAGTGTGTGAAATTTCTATTCGAATTTTTAAAGAGGTCATTTTAATATTAGTAAAAGGAGCATTAAATTGTTACAGTTGCAGCATAAAAGCGAGTAATATGACAAGTATAAAGTAGCCCTTTTAAATTTACAAGATGACCATAAAAAAATATGCCAGGTAAAAAATAAGCATTGTCCTTTCAAATAGTTCAAAAGCAAATGGCTTTTAAATAAGCCGAAGCCTATATGACGCACGATTTAGGTACGTGTTGATAAGTTCCAAATTGGGAAAGTTTATATCAAAGGCTCTCTTCTCAAGTCTTGAGTGAATACGATTCCTCTAGGCAAGCGTGCACTGGACTAAAGAATTTTTACTTCCACTTTGAAAAATTCTATATATTCATACTTTTTTTTATCCTGCACAGTCCCTCTGCTAAGAAAAATCCTTCTAAGCATTCTTTTCCAGGGCCACCTGGATCCAACCCTTGCGGTACGCGGCTAGGTCGTCTCGCCCTTCTTCCTGGGCCGGCCTCGGCAGCGCCGTCCATCCTCAGACACGTCCATGAGACTGTTGCCTAGCGGTCATTATGCATGCGGCTGACGTGACCCGTCATTTCTCATTTTAGCAGCCTTTTTACCTACGTCTAGGATCCCCATTTTGGAGCGCAACGTGGTGTATCATGTTTACGTTTTGATAATTATTATCTGCCTTTTTCCAACTTTGTTGGGGTCGGCTGCCAGTCTAAACGGATGCTCATGCTGTAGCTAAAAGATTGAATGTACAAACCACACGTAGAGGCTCTTATAATGCATCGGGTGGCAGGTGCACTATAAGAGTCTCCACGGTCTAAAGCTTCAGTATTTTATATTATAAAATATTGCATTGATAAGTAACACAATTCGCTTCCCGATTGAAAAGAATCAAAAGCCGAGGACGATGACGATCCCATAAAAGTCAAGAGCAACACAATGACATTTTAATATTTAACAACAACATTGCAACACAATAATGATGCTAATGAAGTTATAAAAAGACATCTACCGGAGTGGCTGACCCATCGAAAGAAACAGTATCTAATCGCATAGTAAACAATACTATTCGACGTTTTGTCCAAGGCACAAGCAGCAGCGACTAGAAAACTTACGTTATCAACTTTCACTCTTTTTATTTAGCTAAATGAGCCATTTTGACCATCTTTATAACAGGTTAAGTAAATAGACTGAAAAGGTGATCGATTGATGATTGATTCATCGATTGATTGACTGATGTCGTTTATTTTTTTCTATAGATAAATGACTGCTGATCTGACTGTGGAAAATATAGATATAATTTAATAAAATCTTAATGATCATAGACATTTTTATTTGATTCTAAAGTCAAATAATCATAGGCTAGTTGACAGTAAGAATAATATGCATTGTAGCATGGTTGTGAGCTTCAATTTCCATTTGTCGTTTCACAGTCGGGAGCATTTCGTACTGGGATCAGTTGGAAACAAAATATTAATTTTATCCACATTACCGAATCCCACAAAATGGGATCGGATCAAAACAAAATACTAATTTTATCCACATTCCTAACGAATCCCATAAATTGGGATCCGATCGGAATAAGCCATTTCAAGGGATAGCTTTAAAATTAATTCTAGTACATATTATATTTAATTTTAAATACTAATAATATCTACCGACATAGTTTCATAGATTCTTGGGACATCAAATACAGATGGTGGATTTGCCTTCATGCCTATCATCTAAGCATGTTTAACAGCGTATGTGTACCTATGCCCTTTATTTTCCCACATTAAACTCTCAGCTTTATTCATCGCTAATATGATTTTAATGCACCGCCATCGCCTTTCACTTAAACAACAATTAGGTCCTGTTTAATCGCAAAACTCCGTGCGAAAAGCATCTATTGTCAAAAATAACGTGTCGAGGTTGCGCATAACCAATGGCGTATAGACAATAGCTTTAGTAAATAATATTTATAATGCAAGGCTGAACGGGAGTCGCGTGGAGAATTCACATTTCCTACCACTTGTTTGTGTTCTATGTTAAGCGTTTTCACCTGTTTGCTTGGGTCAACTTTTCTAACTAATAGATGTTGTTGTTTAAGAGCGAGTAGTACTTGTCTAGACAAGTTTCATTTAGCTAGTTGCCCTCTGACTTCACGTATTAAACAATCCAGTAGGTAGGGTTACTAAAACCGCAATAACTTGATGTTTTGTATTTTTTCCCGCGGCCAGGTGTGACGCAATTCTGGTACCTAAAACAATTTCCATTCAGTTTTCATAGAAATTGTTTTACGGGAGCCTTTGGACAGCCTGACTAATAGAAAGTTTTCCTAAATATAAGTTACGATAGGTACGAGTACTTGTAGAGTGAACTTCACAAGACACATAATCATCATCAAAGTGTTGATAACAATAATGTTCAATATGGGTAAGGTATAGTCGACCTCATTTTTGCTTTACCACCCTTAGGTTGAATGTCACTTGTACGTCAACGACAAGGCCTATTTGTCTTTGTGACAGTTACGATAGTTTCGACATTAGTCTAGTTTCAATTTACTAGGAGTTTTTGTCAAAAAGGAGCAGTGCTGGCCCATTGGTAGCAGGTGCGACTTACGTATTGTAGGTCGTAGATTCGAACCCAGACAGGCGCTTTACTTTGTGTAAATTATTTCATCACCATTCCTCTCAAAACGGTGAAGGAAAACATCGTGAGGAAACCGGTATGTCATAGAATCAAAAATTCGAAGACGTGACATCTACCGACCCGCACTGGGCCCGCGTGGTGAATTACAACCCACTCCCTCTTGATGAAAGGTGGCCTGTGTCCCGGCAGTGGGAACATTATAAGCTGATTACGTGAATTTACGTGTTGTCAAAAGTGGTAAATCAATTACGAGGTGGTCTATAATTTCTACTCCCTCCCTATTTGTTTTTTCTTGAAAACAAAAATAAACTAAACGTATTTTTCTTCTTTTGTTACAGGATCACTCCAAGCAGCTATTGGAACACTTAACAGAGTCTGAAAAAATATTCCTATTTGGTGCCAACCCTAACGGTGCGTACGAGTTGTTTTAGTTAAATCTCACACAATTACACTTAATTAATTTTAATGAAACTAGAAACTAGTTACAGATAATAATCGAGTCAATATTCTTATCTATTTAGTGCTTGTTGCAACATTGTTTTCAAGATCATGTATTTTTCGCTGAACTTGTATCATTTGTATGCAATGCATTTGTTATTTCACTGAGATTGTATGTAATAGGAAAACAGCCAAATTGTATGCTGTGGTGGCCATTACTTAGGAAATGTGTTGCGTTATTTTATTATTATTTTCGGTCGATATTCTCCCATTTCATTGCAAAAGTCTGTTTAATGTCCTTCATATCTGTTTAATGATTCTCGCCATAAAAAATCTGCATTTTTATAATTTATTCAACTCAATATACACCTCATAAAGTTTTTATAAGAACATATCTAGTGTCATGAGCATTAATAGACCTCACTGCTGCTTCTCTAGTTCGCTTACGATTTCAAACCACAATTACGAAAGAAAGTAATTACTTATGCGTATGAGTGGATTACTAATGATCATGGAAAAACAGAAAGCATGCTGCTTATTATACCGCGAAAGCTGTTAGAGCTCAAATAAGGTGAATTAAAGGTGTCATGAGAGAAACCACTTTTTGATACACAAACCGTATTTGTCAATCAAGATTCTAAAGGTTCACCATGTCAGTATAGACTTTAGACGCAAAGCTAGTCTTAATAAACCTCACACTATTGTTGAATCTATAAAGTGAGCTGACGATTCGATTTTTATACTTCTTGGACTGTTCAAAATGCATCGGAATGATTCCAAAAGTTAGTCTAACAAGTAAACTAGAATCATTTGCCATCAGGATTTACTTAAATATAAATGATCACCGTTCTACATCTGCCTTATTCATTAGTCATCAAAGGAGAAATTGTCAATCTTCGCGTTTTCAAAGACAACGTATCACACCTGACAATATCCTAAAATATAATTATTTGCTATTCAATTTCAGAAGCACAATTCGAAGTAGCACATCTCAAGCAGCCAAAACGTCGTAAACGCTCACTCCTGTACGACGATCAAGACCTAGTCGGGCTGAAGAAGCATCTAGACATAAAGCTTAGCCCCAGAAACAGTTTCCTAGACCCTCAGTTCCTGCTGATGAGAAGATGGTCCAACAATACGGAGGCGGTGCTGGACCATACTGATGAGGAGGTGGATCTGTGTTATTATAGGAGTGATAATGCAGCTCTCTATGTTTGTGATGACGTGGTAAGTCTAAAACTGCTAAAAACAATATCGAAAAAAACTATAACGCAGTAGAAATAATAAGGGTGTGTGTAGATACTATATAGGCTACGTTGGAATTTGATAATCAAATTCCTTTTTAATACCAAACAAATTGGTCGAATCTCTAATGAATTTTAATAAAGAAAAAGTTATATACTCCACACACAATAAGTAGTAAAAGCTGTTATTACATACATCCGTTGTTTAACACATAGGTAGTCATCATTAGTGTCCGAGGTATCTAGGCCGAAGAAATTTTAATACCCAACAATTAATTCTAGACACAATCATGAGAAATTTTAATTGCACTTTCATTTCATATTTCTTCTTGTTTTACAGAGAGGCTTAGTCAGATCTAATGACACTTACTACTTTATACATCCACTACCAGATAGATTTCACGATGACCATGCGAAAGCACATGTCATTGTCAAAAAACAAATAGATCAAGATAATGAGGATGACACGTGTATAGAAAGAGAAAACATAATTCCTAATGAACCACAACCTATTAAAACATGGTCGAAACATAGAAGAAAACGAGAAGCACCAGTCAATGATGTAAATAATAATTTAGAAGGATTTAAAGTTAATTTAGCTCATAGAAATAAGACTTTAACAGACTTTATACAGAAACTATCGAATGGAGTGAACAGGCAACGAAGAGCAATACTACCAGCAGTGTTTGTAGAAACTGCAGTATTTGTAGATAGAGACTTATACAAACATATGACAGTCAATTTTCCTAAAGACACGGAGAGAGAATTAGTGAGATTCGTACTGGCAATGATCAATGCAGTACAGTTGATATACCACGATCCTTCGTTAGGAAGGCCTGTGAACTTTATACTCAAACGATTGGAAATTTTGCACGAAGACCCGGCTAATCTGAAGAGGCCACATGACATTGATAGGTTTCTTAGTAACTTCTGTACGTGGCAAAGACTGGAGAATCCTCCGGGTGACAATGATCCGCTGCATTGGGATCATGCACTGATATTGACTGGATTGGATCTGTACGTTGTTAACAAGAATGGGAAAGTTAGCAGTCAAGTTGTGGGTAAGTCATACTATAATATATATATATTTTTTTGGGGTCCTTTCCAAATAGATCCAAAGACGAGAGATATAAACGTTAGACCGCACAAGTTAGCTAATCGGGGTAATTGAAAAATTTGATCCTATACACACCTACTTTGATAGACACCCATACAAGGTAAGACCACAGAAAATGTGTTAAATGAAGATGATTCAATCATCAGCGAAAATTAAACGTCTGGGAAAGCACGTCTGGGTTATAGCATAGTAAATGGTGAAAAGCGTATGAATAAAGATAGTGGCTACTAGACACTTTCGTTTAAACATTTTCTTACTTTTAAGTAAAAGCTTTACATTATATAAAGTAGAACCATGAGATAACGCTACACATTATTGTAACGATAATATAATTTTAAGTTATTTATAACGACTCAATATTACGCCTACAACTTTTGTTATTACGATTCGTGACGCTTTCATCAGGCATAATGCTCTACATGCAATTGATGTGATGTGGCAATGGTGTATTATCATAGTCTTTTTACTTTTTATTTGGACTAACATTTTTTTGTCATGGAAACTACACAATAATTCTGCAAAAGTAACCTACACTTACTGCATATTATGGGAGTATTTTACTCAATTGTTTACATTACATTTTAACTGTTCATAAAATAGATGGAGAAATTGTAGTAGGTACTACTGGTTTTGGATCTTCGCGGGCTTGCGATTTGTCACACAATTAAAATAACGTTTAATAGAAAATAAACGCGACTTTCTTTAACTAAGTTACAAAGTTTATATCCACAGGACTGGCGCCAGTAGCTGGAATGTGCACCGTCACCAGTAGCTGCACTGTCAATGAAGGGAGGCACTTCGAAAGCGTCTACGTAGTCGCACACGAAATTGGACACAAGTGAGTTCCTGCAATCAATAGTTCATTCTTTACTATCACCATTGTGGCTAGTAAGAACTTGCTGGTAATCTAATCTCACACTTTAACTTAAAGCTCTAAGTTTAAATTACTAATGGTTTCGTTCCAGATCATATTTTTATTCAATCATGTACCTCGAAACTGCATTTGCAGATGTGTAAAATAACAGTTCAGTCTTTATAATGTAGTTTACAGACAGAACTGTTAAAACGATTAACTGAATTCTTTGCTGCATAGGTTTCTAAATTCAATCTAATTTCAGCAATTGTTGTGGTTTCCAATAGATTGGTTTGCGCTTGGCTCTATTTTTTTTGGATACAAATAGAAATTGACATACCTAATTATTTCTAATTAGTTCAAAGCCGAAAGAACCTGCCAAGTCAGGCATGAATGGTAAGAACTAAAATAGCCAAGTAATTGAGAATTTAAAAACTAAGAGCTGCCTGCTCTGATCTTTGACCTTGCTTGGCAGCGTGAAGTTTATGTAAACCTATTACCAGAAGCGACCGCGAAGCTATAGAAAATTATGTTTACAGTTATGTCACAAAATAATAGAGTAAATGCGGAAAATCTGCAAATGCAACCAAGTTTTATTCAGATTCAATGACAACGGTGACACAATCATTGATTTGACTATGATTAGAATAAATTAGTTTCAGTTTACAGATCTGCTTTCACGATTACGATTTGCCTTATTTAATAATTACATAATCTCGGATTAATTTTTATCTCAATTGAAAATAGTAGAAGAAAAGCTAGAAAATTGTCTAGCAACTATATTTACTACGGATACGAGCATCTTCAGTTTCATCCGCCATTTTACAAAAAAAAAAAACGTCTTGCAGCCTGGGCATGCGTCACGACGGACCCTTAGCAGATAACGGTTGTGACCCTAGCGCCTACATCATGAGCCCGACCCTCGGCAGCGGAAAGATCACCTGGTCACAGTGCAGCAAGAATTACCTGCAGAAGTTTCTGGAGTAAGACTTTTCAATTCTTACATTATTCTTGGTGTATTTTAGAAAGTTCTGATTGAATAGGAAATGGAGAACAATGTCAGTCAGTAAGTAAGTCGTTTATTTTGCAAATATGGGTACAGTTCATGGTGATAAAGAAAACAAATAGATTCAGCCATATTTTACCAATAGGCATGCAAGTTATAGTTTGACGCTAAAACAATAAAGGAAATTATAAGATAAGTACATTGAAGAGCTTTAAAATCACAACTTATATAGATCACTACCACACAATTTATTTAAACAACATTCTCAACAAAAACACAATTTACTTATAAAATACTTACACAAAATTCTTTCTCAGCAAGGAATTCGCTGAGATGCTTTAAGCGTTAAAAAGCTTCGGAACCTGTTTTTGATTGCTTCATTTTGAAATAAAATTACAGTTTCAAGTATGTCAGCTAATAATAATATCAATAAACACACACAATTTCGGTAAAAAATCAAATCACACACCATTTATTCAAATTAGGCTGAAAATCAGCACTTTTTGAACGTCAAATTAGATAAAGCAATCCCCCAAAAGGCCCGCCCTTCACAATTTCCTAGTATTTTATCTGCAAAGAAAAAGAGACGCAGCTAAGTTCAGTTAGAAGAATAGTCTGCCAAAAAAACCGCTCTTTTCAGAAAGTTTAATAAATTTTCGACTATTAATTTTCTTTATACCATATTTGCAGCACAGTACAATCTCGATGTCTACTAGACCATGGCAACTCAGCTGGTCAGTTGGATCACAGCGCTGAAGGCATTCTACCTGGAGAGAGATTTGATGCCGATCAACAATGTAAGACACCACTATATCTTTTTTTGTTTATTTTTAGGCAAATCAAATAAAATGTCTGTTCAACATGGATCATCGGAGTGCAAAATTAACGATCCCATAACAATTTAAATTCAACTTTACTTACTTTGGCATAGGGCTTAAATTAATTCTGCTGCAACTCATTATGGAGTAGATAAAATTGTTCCAATCTCAATATTAGGGGCTAATCTTCTGTGAAAAAACGAAAAAAAGAAACAGTGGCACTCCGGGAGTGCCAACAGAAATGAAAACTTGAACAAGATCGCCTTGGTGGAAGAAAAATACTTTTAAAGAACATTGGTCCGTAACCTTATCTAAATAAAGAGCACAATCGCGTTTTCAAAAATGAGGTGTCAGTAACGGTGTCGCGAGTTCGATTGTTTTTGCCATCTAAAAATGCTCAACGCGCCGAAAGAAGTATTCAGTTTAAAAAAAACAGAAACAATAAATAAGATTATTCCTCATCGAAGACCTTTAGTAACTAAAATTTTAGGTTTACCTACCTCATAAAGTTCCTTCACGTACCATAAAATCAAGAGCAGATAACATACCTAACAATCTTATTACAATTTCAGGCATGTTAAAATACGGACGAGGCAGTCGTCACTCAGGAGCCCAGAGTTTAGAAGACATCTGTAGAGATCTTCATTGTCAGCGCGAAAGATACACGTGGACCTCACACCCTGCTCTGGAAGGAACGCGGTGTGGCGAGGACATGGTAAGCTACCTTCTTTACTTACAACTCAGCTGCTAAATAGTTACCTGCAAGCATACTAAATGAACCATAACTCTCATAACACTTATTCGTTTGATAAAATACAGCCGATTCCCATTCTGTAATCCTCAACTCGAAGTTATATAAAGACTTACCCCAAGCACCCGGTTTCTAAACGCCTTTTCAAATCACAAATCACCAACTCTCCCGTTAAATCTCATCTCATCTATTGATTGGTTGCTGGTGAATCAATCACAATTCTTACCATAAGATTTAGCTTCAAATCACTGATCGGAGACTTGATTAATCTTTCAAAACCCGGGAGTTCAATGTAACATGTTCAATGTTTGAAGACCTCGTGGCTAAGTAATAACAGCCGCACGGGTCGACCCATCAGGTTAAGCTATGCTTGCCGGGGTTGATCCGTAGATGGGTGACCATCTTTACATACCGAGACTCCTCCGTGCCTCGGAAAAAACGGTAAGCCGTTGGTCCAGGCTGTCATTCGTGGATCTTTGACAGTCGTTACGGGTCATCAGAAGCAGACAACCAGTCTTACCAAGGATTATCGTATTACCCAGTTAAGGCTTGTGCAGACCAGCGCGACACGCGACGCGACACAAAGGCACCGCCCGTCGCGCGACGAGCGGTGCCTTTGTGTCGCGTCGCGGGTCGCGCTGGTCTGCACAAGCCTTTACTGGGTTGTGGAGGTCAGATAGGCAGTCGCTCCATGTTAAATACTGGTATTCAACTACATCCAGCCGACCCCAACATAGTTGGGAAAAGACTGGGCAGATTGATTGATTTCAATGTAACAATACGCCATACTTATGCCATCCACGTTTCCAAATTTTTCATTTCGTCAACAGTACTGCCGCGGCGGTGAATGCGTAGAACGTGAAGGGTCTACTGTAATCAGAGGCTCGTGGGGCCGCTGGTCAGGCTGGTCCGAGTGCGCGTCCGCCTGCCTGCTCGATGACACGCATGCTCCTGCTGCGGCAGGGGTTGCAGTGGCCACTAGGAGGTGTAATAGACCGAGGTAGGTGTAAACTTGAACTATTAACGAATGCCAAGTATTCTTCTTAGGCACGTGGTTAGTTACAAGGTTAAGTAGTAGAACCGTCAGTCAATAATCAAGGAAATTCCGGCGGCGTCTAGGTTTAAATTATTGACCAGAAAAAAATTACGTGTAAACGTTTCTTAAAAGATCTATTTACAGGAAAAAAATAACAAAACCATATCGACGTCCTTTAACACATTCGAGTCTACCCACTTTTCAAAGAGCTCATATGCCATGCCGCCATACCTATGTGCCTTACATATAGTGGACCCTTCAGGAGGGTCTCCAGTATTACGTTTGCGCTAAACCCTCCAGGAGGACTCCCGGCACTGAACGTGTTAAAATCTCGGAGAACTGCTATTCTGTACCCCACCCATATCAGAATCTGGTTCCGTTCACGAAGTAGAGTAGCTCCCTAAGAGTCATGAAATTAGAATGACTTCTAAATTCTCAATCATACCAGGGACTGTAACCAAACTTGAAATTTTTCAGACATGACAACGGCAAAAATTACTGCGTAGGACACGATAAGAAGTTCCAGTCGTGTCACGCTCAACAGGTAATTTTCAATCTCTATAAATTCTTATTTTTTCTTGATCTCATCATGGTAAACATTCATTATTATTATTTTCCCAATTGCAGTGCAGCAATGTGCCCAGAATGACAGTCAGAGAATTTGCTGACCAGATCTGTTTGAGAGCTCGAGATGTGGACCCTGATCTGATCGGTACTGGATTGCAGAGGATTGATTCTGATGGTAGGTTGAAGCGATACCTTGTTATAAGTTAGCATTTTGAATTCTCAAGTAAGTTTAAGAAAATCCATGATCATTCATAAAACTCAAATAACTCCCATTTTGTTGTTTTTCTAAAATATTATGGAACACTATAATATAACGAATGCACCTCTTTTTGTGAACCTCAAAATAATTTATATTTTGGGGACCTAAAATACTAAATAGCCGAGTAACTGCGACCAACTTGGATGTTGATGACTCGCCGGCTGCTCCCGCAGCACCGCTCGCTTCGCTCGCTCGGGTCACGCGGGGTTGTCACTTTTAGAAGTATCAGTTAAATAATACACTTCGATGGCAAACAAGCTGGTTGTGAGATGTTGGAATTGTGCAATACTAAGCTATCGTAGGTGTGTTGCGATACACAGCTGAAATGTGTCATGCGCTCATACCCTTGAAACTGGACACATATAGCAGCACTACTGGTTGTAATATCACCGAGTCTTGTTCAGTAAATCTTCCCTATCTTACTAAATCCTCCTTATTTTTAGACGTGAGCAGCGCCTGCGCTGTGTGGTGCGACACTCGCGGTGGCGGGTACAAGTCTCGAGGCTGGAGCTTACCTGATGGAACAGCCTGCTCTAATGCCTCGCCCATGTTCTGCATCAGCGGAATCTGTCAGGTTAGCCATATTTTAGGTTTTCACTATTCAACATCCAAGACCAATCATGTAAAACTCAGGTGACACAAGAAAACCCAAGGAATACTGGAATTCTAGTCTAGTGATGCTAAAAGTCACCCAAAGGGTAATTTAGGAGGGGCTATGCTTGGAGTTTCGCTACGTGATCGAATCAGAAATGAAAAGATCCTTAGGAGAACCAAAGTAATCGACATAGTTCGAGGAATTGCCAAACTTAAGTAGCAGTGTGCATGGGTAGGGCACATTGCTCGCAGAACAGATGGCCGATGGGGCCGAAAGGTTCTGGAATGACGACCGCGTACCTGAAGACGTAGCGTTGGAAGGCCTCCCACAAGGTGGACCGATGACCTGGTGAAGACCGCAGGAATCTACTGATGCGAATGCTATGCTTGGGTGAGGCCTATTTCCAGAAGTGGACGTCTTTCGGCTGAAAATGATGATGATGATGCAAAAGAAAACAAAATAAATGCGTGATCTTTTAAGATTTTCGATTCAACAACTTCTAATGCAAATTGTTCACCTTCCAGAAATTCACCTGTTCATCAAGTTCCGAGACCGAATTCTCTCTAAAGCCAAGCGACTGCGAGTGGGAAGCGTTAAGAACTGCCACGCCACACACACCACCGTAAGTTCCTAGATATACAGGGTCAAGTTAAATTAAGTAGCGAGACTCCGCAGACCTGATAGGCATCGACATCGAAACATGACAAAACAAAAAATATGAGATTTTAAGTTTTTTTTTTAATCAACGACCGATTTACTTGAAATATCAGCTTAAATAATCTTTTTTTTTTGTGAAAACTTCAGTGGCTTGTTTGGTATCGATAACTAAACACGATAAAACAACTGATTTTGCCAACTCATACTTCAAGTACTAACGACCAGCGGTCTTTGACCCCCAAAAAAAAAATCATCTAAGTAATCTTATTTTGTTTCATTTTATTAAATTTAAATATCGAAACCCATCACGTCTGTTTGTGTAATATTTTCATGTTTGAATACCCGGATTCAAATTGAAGCTTGGAAAGGGTACAACACGAAATCCTGGTCTGTGTGTCCAGCGGAATTGGTTCACTAAGTTACTGCTAGGTACCGTAGGGACAAAATCTTGACGGAATAGTAGCTGAGACAATCGTTATTATTTATGTAAGACATTCTAAAGCAAACTGGGAGCGCAAATGACGCATGACCGATGTGACATCAGGAAGCAACTTCACGGCGAAGAACCTGAGAATTTATTTTGACATAATACCCCGTTTTTCCGTTTTTTGGGAAATGCTCCAACCCCAGCATGGTTTAACCAGACTCGATAAATCGAATGAACCCCGAGATTTGCACTAGCCCCTGGAGCCTCATGCTTCGTGGGGCTACAGAAGCCATTGCATATCAAGGAGTAGACCGGGAGGCGCGGTAATGGTAGGGAAGACGTGCCCTTAGGATATGGAAGGATTTGCAAGCCGTACCGGATATGCATCCTTGAGTAGGCAATGGAATTGTGAAGAGACGGGTGATATTTATCTATGGATGGGCATCTTTTTTCGACGGCGCGGCGCCGCTTGGTTGGCTCAAGTTTCGGTCCAGCTTCACTTGTGCATCTGCTATTTACTGTTTCCAATGTCTTAGTTTGAGGTTCTCGCTTATGTTATCCGTTTCAGGTTTCATGTAAATCTCGCTAGCAGTTAATCTTATCTGGGTCTTCAACCGTGTTCATCCAAGAATGATTTCACGTGTAAATAGGTCGGCCGGCTTTCTTGGATTTAGTCTTGTACTGCATGTAACGGGTGTGGTCTGCGGCACCTGTGAACATGTGCGAGTGCGAGAAAGCACAACCTGTGGTTCTTGATGCGTTTGGTTACGGTTTTTCCGTCTAACATTTCATGCCTTTTCTTTTGTCTTGGTTTATACCTGGCGTGGTTGTCAAGTCCCTCATGATAACTCTGTCCACTAGGATGGTTCAAGTCCAACTTTACCGGTGAATCTTTTTGCGAGGTTAAACTGCTTTCTCGACTCTTTTCTTCTTCGTTCTGATGAGTTGTCAACAGCAGTGTCCAGGGCGCGATCGGCCCGCTCTTCGTTATGTTTATGTCCAGCTCCGACACGGCACAAGTTCGACCTGTAGCTCGCCGTTGTTCATCTCAGGTTGACACGATTGCAAATGATATAGTTCTGAGTTATGCACACTATTCGGCACAAGTAATTAATAAGACCCCGACAAAAATCCCGACCCGCGTCGCCCGAATTATTGTTTGTCTGTTCGCAATAGCGCGGGCGCGCATATCTGAACACCGTAAGGACTAAATAGTCCTTATACATTAATAGGTATGGTAAAATTACCATACCCCGTTATGGCATTCCATAATATAATATACACAAACAGTGAGTTTCATGAAAATTAAAATACCAATTGCTATTATGCGGCTAAGGGCCGGCGCGGGCGCACATATCTGGCGATGCACAAAAGGGGCTGATAGCAGATTTGGTCATCAAGTGCACGGAATTCCGTTTTCAAAGTTGTTAGGTATACGCGCCCGAGATTGTAAAAACATGACGCACTATTCACAAAACAAAGCTCCCTTGAACTCAGAAACGATTATGGAATACAGCACAGAAGATTATTATACTTGTCACACACGCATTATATCTTACATTATGTCGCCCATAAAACCAATTAAACCTGTGGGGACAAAATAAAAAAGTGATTTAAATAAAGGCGGTCTTACAGAAAGGAGCAAGTTAATGAAATAAATGGAAAGATCTCACTAGATTAGCCTAGCCAAGCCTTGGCCCACCGGAGCACCTCTGCATGTATGTGTGCAATGTATTTCACTTGGCGACTCAGAGTCACCACCACCAAAACAAAACAACAACCTCACTTTAAAAACACTATACAACATGCACCACTCGAAATAAACACGACAACAGGGTCCGAACGCATCGCATCGCACGTGCAAACCTTTTTTTTTTTGTTGGGTCAGAAATTATCAAATAACTTCTCCCGCTCTGGGAGGGCGTGTCAGATTCTTACTGACTAAAACCACGGTAACCCTTTCGGACTGAACCGCAACCCATGCGGTAGGCGGCAGGTGTCGTCCTAGCGGACCCCTTCAGTTGTGGTGACATCTTTTTGAGGCGCGCGTGGAACACAACGCGCCGTCGACCCGGGCCTGGTCCTTATCGGACGGCGAGCTACCCATTGTTCACCGTCCGCAAGCCCGCGCCTACGGTGGCCGGGAATCGGCCTGGGACTCCCGACGCCCAGGGTGTCTCCTGCGGCGGTTAGGAGCGTGAGGGCGCGAACTTTGCCTCTCCTCCACGCGTTCCGCCTCCTCCTTCGCAAGCATTACTGCTTCGCAGAAGGAGGTGACGGCCTCCCATGTCCTCTCGCTCCGTACCATGGCCTGGACCAGGGCCGAACGCGAGAGATCACCGCCGTCGATCGCTTCCACGAGGACACGGCGATGCTCCGCCCAAGCCTGGCAGACCTCCACTGTATGCTCCACCGTGTCCTCCGGGCGATCGCACGTGTTCCCCTGACGATTGTCCACGCCTTTTTTCGACATAATGCCCCGTTTTTCCAGAGCAAAAACCTCAGGCACATGGCGTCGTGCGGTGGGCGGCCAGTGGCGCCCGGCGTCGGCCTGCCACTACCACTGCATGTCGCCCGGCGCCGGCGTGCGGCTCGTGGCGCACGCGCACGGGGAGCGCCCACTCACCAGTATACAGCTGTGCTCGCCTGACAGTAGACCTGACTCGGTATGTACTGACTCCTAGTACTACCACTGCATGTCGCCCGGCGCCGGCGTGCGGCTCGTGGCGCACGCGCACGGGGAGCGCCCACTCACCAGTATACAGCTGTGCTCGCCTGACAGTAGACCTGACTCGGTATGTACTGACTCCTAGTACTACCACTGCATGTCGCCCGGCGCCGGCGTGCGGCTCGTGGCGCACGCGCACGGGGAGCGCCCACTCACCAGTATACAGCTGTGCTCGCCTGACAGTAGACCTGACTCGGTATGTACTGACTCCTAGTACTACCACTGCATGTCGCCCGGCGCCGGCGTGCGGCTCGTGGCGCACGCGCACGGGGAGCGCCCACTCACCAGTATACAGCTGTGCTCGCCTGACAGTAGACCTGACTCGGTATGTACTGACTCCTAGTACTACCACTGCATGTCGCCCGGCGCCGGCGTGCGGCTCGTGGCGCACGCGCACGGGGAGCGCCCACTCACCAGTATACAGCTGTGCTCGCCTGACAGTAGACCTGACTCGGTATGTACTGACTCCTAGTACTACCACTGCATGTCGCCCGGCGCCGGCGTGCGGCTCGTGGCGCACGCGCACGGGGAGCGCCCACTCACCAGTATACAGCTGTGCTCGCCTGACAGTAGACCTGACTCGGTATGTACTGACTCCTAGTACTACCACTGCATGTCGCCCGGCGCCGGCGTGCGGCTCGTGGCGCACGCGCACGGGGAGCGCCCACTCACCAGTATACAGCTGTGCTCGCCTGACAGTAGACCTGACTCGGTATGTACTGACTCCTAGTACTACCACTGCATGTCGCCCGGCGCCGGCGTGCGGCTCGTGGCGCACGCGCACGGGGAGCGCCCACTCACCAGTATACAGCTGTGCTCGCCTGACAGTAGACCTGACTCGGTATGTACTGACTCCTAGTACTACCACTGCATGTCGCCCGGCGCCGGCGTGCGGCTCGTGGCGCACGCGCACGGGGAGCGCCCACTCACCAGTATACAGCTGTGCTCGCCTGACAGTAGACCTGACTCGGTATGTACTGACTCCTAGTACTACCACTGCATGTCGCCCGGCGCCGGCGTGCGGCTCGTGGCGCACGCGCACGGGGAGCGCCCACTCACCAGTATACAGCTGTGCTCGCCTGACAGTAGACCTGACTCGGTATGTACTGACTCCTAGTACTACCACTGCATGTCGCCCGGCGCCGGCGTGCGGCTCGTGGCGCACGCGCACGGGGAGCGCCCACTCACCAGTATACAGCTGTGCTCGCCTGACAGTAGACCTGACTCGGTATGTACTGACTCCTAGTACTACCACTGCATGTCGCCCGGCGCCGGCGTGCGGCTCGTGGCGCACGCGCACGGGGAGCGCCCACTCACCAGTATACAGCTGTGCTCGCCTGACAGTAGACCTGACTCGGTATGTACTGACTCCTAGTACTACCACTGCATGTCGCCCGGCGCCGGCGTGCGGCTCGTGGCGCACGCGCACGGGGAGCGCCCACTCACCAGTATACAGCTGTGCTCGCCTGACAGTAGACCTGACTCGGTATGTACTGACTCCTAGTACTACCACTGCATGTCGCCCGGCGCCGGCGTGCGGCTCGTGGCGCACGCGCACGGGGAGCGCCCACTCACCAGTATACAGCTGTGCTCGCCTGACAGTAGACCTGACTCGGTATGTACTGACTCCTAGTACTACCACTGCATGTCGCCCGGCGCCGGCGTGCGGCTCGTGGCGCACGCGCACGGGGAGCGCCCACTCACCAGTATACAGCTGTGCTCGCCTGACAGTAGACCTGACTCGGTATGTACTGACTCCTAGTACTACCACTGCATGTCGCCCGGCGCCGGCGTGCGGCTCGTGGCGCACGCGCACGGGGAGCGCCCACTCACCAGTATACAGCTGTGCTCGCCTGACAGTAGACCTGACTCGGTATGTACTGACTCCTAGTACTACCACTGCATGTCGCCCGGCGCCGGCGTGCGGCTCGTGGCGCACGCGCACGGGGAGCGCCCACTCACCAGTATACAGCTGTGCTCGCCTGACAGTAGACCTGACTCGGTATGTACTGACTCCTAGTACTACCACTGCATGTCGCCCGGCGCCGGCGTGCGGCTCGTGGCGCACGCGCACGGGGGGCGCCCACTCACCAGTATACAGCTGTGCTCGCCTGACAGTAGACCTGACTCGGTATGTACTGACTCCTAGTACTACCACTGCATGTCGCCCGGCGCCGGCGTGCGGCTCGTGGCGCACGCGCACGGGGAGCGCCCACTCACCAGTATACAGCTGTGCTCGCCTGACAGTAGACCTGACTCGGTATGTACTGACTCCTAGTACTACCACTGCATGTCGCCCGGCGCCGGCGTGCGGCTCGTGGCGCACGCGCACGGGGAGCGCCCACTCACCAGTATACAGCTGTGCTCGCCTGACAGTAGACCTGACTCGGTATGTACTGACTCCTAGTACTACCACTGCATGTCGCCCGGCGCCGGCGTGCGGCTCGTGGCGCACGCGCACGGGGAGCGCCCACTCACCAGTATACAGCTGTGCTCGCCTGACAGTAGACCTGACTCGGTATGTACTGACTCCAGAAAAAAAAACTCAGTCTATCAAAGACTACGGTTTTATGTTACTTCCGAAAAAAAATTGTTACCACAAAGTTAGCGACCCTTTGCAGCGACTATACATCCTCAAATTGACCCATTATCCCTAACACCAGCATGAATTCACATAGCATTAAGAGTAACGTATTTCTCTCTACCCATTTTCTTACATTTATCAAGATTTTTGTGTAATTTTTTAATAACAATATAATTGCACTTTAAAAATTTACGATACCGACTCATTTATATTCAAATTTTTTTTTTTAATGAAATTCTATGTTCCTTCCTTTCCTTTTTCGTGTGGTTAGTGACTAACCTGGTGTCAGAGTTTTTATACCGCCCATGGGCCTCTGACTGCTTCATATGTCAAGAAATATCTCTCAAGCTGGTTTCCTCACAATGTTTTCCTTCACGGTTTTTGAAACAATGCTGAAATTAATTAAACAAGTAACATTTTCTATCTGAACGATATTTCAATATTCTTATTTTTCCAGGGTTGTACTCAAAGGAAGTCACCGTACCAGTACGCCACCATGGTCTGCACAAAGTACAAGGACAGAGTGAGAAGGTTATCTGGATTGGGAATGCAGATTTCACCAGCTTTAGGTAAGAAACGACTCCAATTACACCATAACTTACAACTTACATAGATAAGGTATTTTACCATAAAAAATACAAAATAAAATCAATTATCTGCATTTAAAAAAAAGTGGCACTCCGGTAGTGCCGACAGAAGTGAAAACTTGAAAAAAAAATCGGTACCGCGGTAATCTACGCGTTGATGTCTTTTTAATGGTCAAAAGCTGGTGTCGTCACAGTGTCGCGACATCAATGGTTTAGTCCATCTGAAAAATGCCCAACGCGCCTAAAGTTTTCACTTCAAAATTCTCTTTAAGGCTTGAACGATTTGAACTTCAGTCAATAGATACCAATTTTTTTTTAAGAGAACGTCATTTCGGTTTTTTTCGCATCTTTCTTACCCAGTCGACCTTTTCAACACAATGTTTCTCCTTACATTACAGAGGACCCAGACCGACCCTGTCGCATAGCCTGTCAAGACGAGCGAGTGTCTCATCGGTTCTACTTAGTCAACGGACACGAAGGCTGGTTCCCGCTGGGAACCTCGTGCGGGAAGAGAAATGCTTCCTATTGCGTTAGCGGGAAATGCTTGGTAAGATATTTCAACTGCTAGCCCATTTACAACATTTCAGAACCTGTGTCCCAGTGTCCAGATTCATGTTTTGAATTTATCGGGCATTACCTAAATATCTGATAAATTCAAAACTTGAATAGCATTTTGAATTTTGCCAGAAAATTAAACCGTAACTTATCGAGGTGGTAAAACGGTTTACGCAACGGTCGCACCGACCAGGTAAACCATAGATACCGGCTAGATGGCCGTTGCAACCGTATAAGTGCGCGATTCGTATAAGTTTCTAAAGTTTACTTGGGGGCCTACCACCAGCTCTACAGGACGTATAGCTCCATCTCTTTCTCCCACTGAAGTAATATAAAAATAATACCGCTTTATGAGCTTGTGGTAGGCCCCCTGGTCGGTGCGACCAAAAGTCGCCCTTAGTAACTTAGTATAACAATGTTCAATACTGTCAACACAGCAACGGTATCTTCAAACGACAGAAGGATGAAATAATTTACATTGCAACTCGCTAGCTAACCATGTTCTTCCCATATTTTTTGTTTTTATAAATTCACTTAGATTTAGACCCCAAAAATTTTACAAGATTTTTAACCGACTTCCAAAAGTAGGAGGTTCTCAATTCAACTGTGTTTTTTAATGTTTGTTACGCGATAACTCGGCCAATTATGAATTGATTTTAATGATTATTTTTTTGTTTGGTAGGTAATACTTCAGAGGTGGTCCCATAAAAATTTTAATAACTTTACTTGGGTAGTTTTTGAGTTAGCTTCAATAATACGTATTTTTTCCCACTTATTATGTGGATGATATGTTAAGTTCCTCTCACTGTTATTTACATAGCAAGTAGTGGTATTCGAATTTGTGTGGGGTAAATACCACAACTAAAAAGTAAAAATAAAACGTAAAAAAAAAAAATACTGACTTCCAAAAAAAACACTACAAAGTGAAAAATAACTTTAATTTCGGAAGTCGGTGGCAACAAAAGAAAATTCAAAACCAAAGACACCGACTTCCGAAATTAAAGTTATTTTTCTTTTTGTAATGTTCTTTTTGGAAGTCGGTTGTTTTTTCAAATTTACAAAAATCCATCAACTTTCAGGCCACTGAAACTGTCTTTCAAACCCGCTACAAATAATTTTTTGTTCCAGGAATTCGGCCCCGACAACACCCCTCTTTCCGAGATGGTGTTCACGCTCCCACTGCTGAACCGCAACAGCTACAACAGTTACAACAACAACAGTACCAGCCGCGTCACGTGGCGCACCTCGCGACATCGACGCAGTCTGAGGAACGAGAGGATCACTGTCAAGGCCACGCTCGACCAGAAGCATTTAGATGATATTATTGCGAGGCTGAATTTGACAAGTAATCACATATTTTTATCTAGTTCCAGAAATGAGGAAATCTTTATAAAATTTAAATTTAACGAACAATTGAAATTGGTGCAATTATCTTTCTTGATATACAGCACGCTTAGCATGATTACAATAGAAACGGGTTTTGTCGACGGAAGAATAGACAAAATGACAGACATGATTGTTTATCTGTCATTTTGTCTATTCTTCCGTCGACAAAACCCGTTTCCATGGTTGTCATACTACGCGTGATGGTATTCAGCTGCATCTGGTAAAACTGGAAACTGAGCCCAACATAATTGGGAAAAGGCTAGGTTACCTTAGGAAACCTGGGCAAGCAGAAAGTTAAAGACGTTTTTTTAATTATTTATTTGCAACAACGAAACAATTTTAACGAAAAAATTATACAAGATTTCTTTGGTTTCACCCTAGTCGAGTCTACATAAGCAGAAACGTGTTATTTTTTTCCCAATTTTTGTCCTATATGAAACGGTATTGGGATTATTTTTAAATTGTCGATTCTACAGGGTGGCAATAAATTTAGACCGCGTAGGTATTGCACTTTTCTATGAAACAGCAGATTTTTTTTCATCAGATCAACGCAGGGGGGTTCAGAATCATGTACTGAATCCATGGTAACAGTTTTCGCGTCGATGTCCCTGCCAGCCTGTATAATTCTTCTTTGAACATTAAACTTTTTTTCATTACTTATCTGAACCAAATCAATTCTCTTTTCCAGACAATTTGACCGACCACATTACCTACTTCGACTCAATTCCAGAGCATATTGAGGTGGACTTCAACAACCCGATTCACATCGCACCAGAAGACACACTACTAAGGAAGATACCGAGACCTACGTGGGACTGAAATTATGAAAATACTATACTCCATTTGAAATAAGATTAGACATTTAAACAAACCTTTTTTACAGTCCGTTCAACCGATTTTGACTTCTATGCCGTTGATATAAGGATGGCATTAAAAGCAAAAAAAGTGGTTACAATACCAACTGTTTACTGCAGCTGCCATTTGTCATGCAACTAACGCAATAGAAGCCAAAATCGGTTGAACGGACTGTAAAAAAGGGGTCTCCCTTGTTTTACCGAAAAGAAATTGCCAAATTATCACTTCCCAAACAAATTTTCGCATAATTTCATTTGCCAAATTATTACTTACCAAAAAATCTCTTTACAAATAATTGTTACGAAAACCTATGTTTGGCAAGTGAACGTTTGAACAATAACTGGTTCACCAACTAGTACTTTTACCATTTTTTATCTAGTCAAATATTTCAGTTGGTATAACATATTTTACGCAAAAATTATATTATTTCTCTCGATAGCCTCCTAAAAATAATCTCTTTTTTCCATATTTTTTTCTATATAATCTAGTCGTTTCTGGCACTCGCCGGCCGCTGCCGCGGCACCGCTCGCTTCGCTCGCTCGGCTCGTGCGTAGGTGGTCACAGTTTTAACCTAACCTAACCTAATTATTTTTTTTAAATTAATAACCTACTGTAACTAGTTCCATAAATAACTTGACTAAACGTTTATTGTCTAAATATTGTTTGCTGTAATAAATCATTTGATTAAAGACCAAAAGCCTTAATGACATTATCCTTGGTAACAATCTGCCAAGTAAACATTTGACCAAATGAAAATGTGCGTGCTAAAATTATTCCAAATATTACATTGGTATAAAAAAAGGTTGCTAAAATTTGTTTGGGTAATGAAAATTTGGCAAAATCTTTTCGGCAAAACGGCAGGATCCCGTAAAAAAGGTTTATTTAAATGTCTAATCTTATTTCAAATGGAATATAGGTGAAAGATAACTGTTGAACATTAGAAATTGGGATCGCCCATAAACTGATACATACTATCTTAGCAGATGGATCAACTTTGTGAACGGTTCAGTCAAAATTTCGTTCAAGCTTGGGATTATTATTTGCATTAAGAACACGGCGACGCATGAATTGTCCATACAAACGTATGGACAATATATTATGTTGTTATTCGGATTTAGACAGTGTTTATCTAGGCTCCTACATCTTTTTTTTTCCAAAAAACATTTCTAAAATAAAGTTTAAACGAATTTCGCACATTTTTACAGCGTAAATGACGTCTTCATATTGTTTTTTCTGTATTATAAACAACAATATTTAAAATATTATTGTTTCTGCAGAAGCATAGCTTATATAATCAAATTACAAATTATCGAAAAAAAAAATGGCAAAATATTAAGTTTTCATTCATCATTTTTGGTCACCACAACACATCCAAATTTATCATAAATTTTCGAAAGCTAGTAATGCAATTGTCAATGTGTGCGTGGTTGTATTGCTCACTGTTATCGCTCCGACAGGCACTCACACTAGCGCAACGTGCTTGGAATTGAATTTTGCAAACATCTCGTTTTTTAGTTGCGAGCCGTGTTCGCAGGCCTCTTAAGATTCTAGCTGATGAGACGACTTCGGGAAGTCAGGATCGTCTCTAATCTGTGAATCTTCGGGATAATTGCGTAATACAATGCAATCGATTGCAATGCCTTTCATATCGACAGTTAAGCCACGTTCATTGTGTTATTTACGTTGTTAAGTAAACGAATTTTTCAAACCAATGAAGCAATAGATTAGGAATTCCTTTCAAAATCCTCGGATAGTGATTGAAGGTGTGTTACGCAATTAAAGCGCTGATTTCTAGTCTCATGTTAACTGTTGTTATTGGTTGATCAAAATAACCACAGCCAGTCAAATCACTTAACATGACACTTGGAAACAGGTTAATTTCAAAGGTAACTAAGTTTGACGAATAAATTTAAAAGGGCTGATTCTTAGCCTGAAATAACATTGCCTTATAATGTGGAACCTCCGCGAAACTTTAAGAGACTTGATTTTCAAAAGTACACATTGAATAGTACATGTTTGTTTCTAAATTTTTTATTATATCCAAGGTGTCGTATTAAAGGAACAAATCTTGGGTCGGATTAGAAATATTCAAGGGCATAATGAAGGGCCTGAAAATAAGCCAAATACTATGAAGAAAACTTGACTTTTCTGCATAACAAAGTCCAAGGCATTATTTTATTGTTCGTTCTATTGCATATTGCAATACAGTATTTTTGTCTCACGAAGCGACGCGTGCTTTACTTGTGGTAACCAAGTTTACACACACACTATGAATGTGTGCGTGAAGACGAGTAGCGTCAGCACATACCACACACACACTTCCGACTTCGCCCGTGTCTCGGACGGTACGGAGAGCTCTTGCGCTTACACACACATTCACAGCGTGTTTGTACACTTGGTCACCACAAGTAAAGCGTGCGTCGCTTCGTGAGATAAAAATGACTGTACTATTGTGAATAGAATTTTTATAAATGTATCTATGAATTTTATTCCTTTTGTTGCAATTTTAGGAAAGTCTCAAGACAATTTTAAGTTGTTAAAACAGATATAATTTTAAGTCATTGTACATATTTGAAGAATCATTGTGATCAATTTTAGTAATTTATTTATAGAGATTTTTATACCTTTGTTATTAAGTAGGTTTAAGTAAATAAAAATTAAGTTATTTTATACAATTGTACATGTTTTATTTAAAAGGCACTCATTTGTAACCGGGTTATAATACAAACCATTAGTGGCTTTAAATGTATACAGAATATTTCTTATGCATAAAGAACAATATAAAATTAAACTAGTTGTAAAACTGTAGTTTCGTTGTATGAAAGTATCAAGAATTTATAGTGCCGTAACATTAGTTTGGTGGTTAAATATTGGTCGCGTTGTGTATATAGTAGCTATATTTGAGTTGATAATACTTTAAACACTGTTATTATACATAAACTGTTTTTTTTATTTTTTTTGTTTTTGCCTTTTTTGTAGTTCCATATAGAACTTTATCAGATCGGAATAGTGCTCACAATGCCATTAATATCAACGCCTTGCGGCGAAATTATGTACCTATACATAACATCCATAATTATTAATATACTCCACAATATTGTGCTAGAAACAGCTCATATTTAAATACGATCTAAGTTACTTGTATCCATTATGAATAAAGCTTGCAGTTCGCGTTCTTCAAAGTGTGCAGAAGTCTGGCAGGATCTGTCAGGAACCATTGCCACAGCTTTCTGAGACACTGCTTATCTCCATTCTGGAAATAGTAATAAATAATATTAACCAATGTCAGATGAACTTGTCTTCGTGATATTTGCATGGCTGAAAGTCCTAGAAAGATTGCATATAGCCAGGTGTTTTTATCAAGTTATTATAAAGTAGGCGGGCGGGAATGCGTTGAACTTTTAAAATCTAATAGGAAGTTAAGTCAACATTATCATCATCATCATTTCAGCCGAAAGACGTCCACTGCTGGACATAGGCCTCTCCCAAGCACCGTCACTTCGACCGGTTCTGTGCTACTCGCATCCAGCTGATTCCTGCGACCCTCACAAAGTCATCGGTCAATCTTTTAGGAGGCGTTCCAACGCTACGTCTTCAGGTACGCGGTCGCCACTCCAGAACCTTTCAACCTCATCGGCGATCTGTTCTGCGAGCAATGTGTTCTGCCCACTGCCACTTAAGTTAGTCGACATAACCCGAAGATTTGCCAAACTTTATTGGTAGTGAGCGGGGTTCATTACTCGCACCACGGATGACCGATGAGGGTTGACGGAAGGCCACTGACCGTGAAGGTCACGGGAACCCCCTGGATGCGAGAAGCAAACGATCGGTCAATGTGGCGATGATTAGGAAGGGCATATGTCCAGCAGTGGACATCTTTCGACTGAATAATGATAATGGTATTCTTACCTTTACACTAGTGAAGAGATGACTAGCGTCTAGAACCTTCTTGTCGACAGTATCCATGTGTTGTCTGAGTGTGTGCGCGAGAGTAGCTACAGTGCGGTCCCAGCTGTTCGGCTGGCGAGTGCAGCCGTCCCAGATGTAGGCGCGGAGGGATTGCGTTGATTGTTTACTGTGGAGATGAGAAACTATGGTAAGTGGTCTTATGGTATGTGCAGTGCCTTTTTGGCCTCGCGCAGGTCCTTATTATTTTTTCACTCCTCTTGCTCAAAAAGGCCGTCATTGTAGAGCACCAGAGCGGGGAAAAAATAGCATTTCGTGCTCTAGGGGAAAAAGTTTTTTTTTTTTTTGTCTTTTCCAACGAGCCTTTAAAAACGAAAAAGGCTTTTTTCTTATGTAGAATAATCATGATTATGGACTCGACTTATTACTGGTTCACAAAAAAAAGAAGAACATTTTATTTTTGAAAATGGAACTAAATGCGGCTATCTCTTCGGTAGAATGCGTACATTGCGTTGTGGCTACAGAAGAAATAAAAAAGGCATTGGCGCGAAATTTTTTGATTTTTTTCTAATTACGAATTGAATTGGTGACCGTAATATAATTTACAACAGTGAAAGTGTCATTATCTAGTGAGAACATCTTCACAGAGGACTGAAATTAAGTTCGCGGAAAAAACATCTCGTTAAATATCCAGAATTGTACAAATTGTACATTTAAAATAAAACAAATAATTTAATATTGTATTGAATTATTTTATTTTCTCGCAATCGTAGTGAAAAGTAGAGTTTAACACACGGCGCTAAAACCCATTATAACTCGGTTTCTATTTACTCCCTCGCTAATGCTCGGGAGTAAAACTACCTCGTTACAATGGGTTATTTTAGCCCCTCGTATAATAATCTACTATTGTTGTTAGTTTATTAGTTTAAATGCTCTTTTCTTATTTTTTTTTAATTAGTTTGTATTTCCTGTGCGTGTCCCAAATATAATATTTACTTTCTTTCTTACAAAAGAAATAAAGTGAATGAGGAAAGGAAACAAGACATCATTTTTATTTTGGCACTCGACTGAAATGAAATGAAATTGTTTATTCTGTAAATAAGATATCGAAATCACTTTTACACGTGATAAAAAAAAATAAGCTAGATGAGTTCAGCATTTCCTATCTGACTACTCTGACAAGAAAGGCCGAAACAAACTCAGAGGTCGCAGTCTCACTAAAGACGGAGCTAGGGCTCTTTATGTGTCAAATTTTAGTTAAAAACGTTATCAATTTTATAACGTTACTAGCTTTTGCCCGCGGCTTCACCTGCATGGAGGTCGTAAATTATCCCACGGGAACGTACTACCGGGATAAAAAGTATCCTATGTCCTAACCCAGGTCCTCGTCTACCCATGAGCCAAATTTCATCCAAATCCGTCCATCCGAAAGCGTAACAAACAATCCCACTTTCGCATTTATAACATTAGTTAGTAAAAAATGTAAACCTGTCAAAATATTATTTTGCACAAAACATTATAACCACACTTGGTAAATGGATAAGTAATAACCATATTACGCAACAGTCTAGCTAATAATTTTCCGATCAAAAATAATAAAAGATTTTCAAAAATACTCACAACTCCACCATCATATCCTCCTTCCTCTTATACCCATCATCAACAGCACCCTTCAACTGTTTCACCTGATGCTGCATCTCCTGGTACAGCTTCACCAACAGACTGGGGTCACCCGACTGCGCACCAAGAATGTGTAGTAATGCTTGCACCAATACATCGGAGGATTGGAGCTTTTGTTCGCAGGAGTTCTGTTCTGTGCATATCTCGTTCATTGAATTCTGGAAACAGAGATTTTTTATTATAAGCACAGATTTAATACGGATGGTTCACTCCGCAAAATCATTTAAATAAAAGGAGACTCTTGCTCCGACACAATAAAGTGCAATTCAGGTCACACAGCGTTAATTACCTACAGTTATATTCACCTAGAAGTTGCCTCTCTTCTCTATCGCGTAACTCTTATATCTCCTGACTGCGTTACGCCCACTGAATTCGACAAGTCGAGTCCGCCGCGTACCTACTTGTAGGTTCATACCTAAAAATGCGGAGTGACCTATCTGTACTCATCTGTGTTATAATTATAAGTAAGTTTACCCATAAACCGTCTGGAACAAATTCTCTAAATGATGGTAAAAACCGCATCAAAATCCATTTAGTAGTTTAGAAGATCTAAGTGGTCAGACACACGAAGAGACTTTAATTCATAATATGTATATGTCGGAGACGGGTATGTGACTCTCGTTATTTTCAGGCATATTTTTACTACTGTGGGCGTAGTGTGGGTAGTGTTGGTTAATGCGCAATAGGAAAACATTTTGCAGTTCAGATCACATTATAATTTACTATCAAATTAATCACACTAGCTAAATTATACACACACTGGGTGTGACGGCGTTTATTCAAATCACCAATTAACACAATGATCACAAATTACAACTAACACAATAACTGAGCACCACGAATCGAGAACAGTTCTAGGAGGTCTTAACTCCGATGCGATCAGAGGCTGAATCCCCTCCTCGCCGTGGCCTTAAAACATCACGACTCTATAGAAGCGCGCGTTTGGTGTGGGTAGATAGTGATCAAGTGTGATGTCGGCAGTGGCGCGCTTGCGATTCGTTTCGTGTCCGTACTAATGACCGGATCCGACATATATACTCAATACTCAATACTCAATATCTTTATTGCTTTACCATAATGTGTACTTAGGTGGTAACTATATAATTTAGATCATTATGGACCCTGTAGGGCACAGCAAAAAGGGTAGGAGAGAGGAAGCCCTGTTTTAGGGGTTAATTGTTTTTGTGTGACCAAGTTTTAACTTACATATAATCAAAGTCAGGAGATCGCGAATAAGATACCTACTAACATTTCGCTTAACTATTATTATTTATGTTTTATCTGTAAAAAGTACTTAAATTTAGATAATTTTTATATACCTTTTATTTTTTATATATTATAATTCTGTTTATTCATATAAATAAATTGCTTTCTTTTGAGTCATTATTATTGCTATATTATTTAATTTATTATTATTGCTATTTTATTTAATTATTATTGTTATATTATTGATTGATTATTATTATTATATTATTTATTGATTATAATTATTATATTAATTATTAATGATTACCGTATTATTAATATATTTTAAGCATACCTATAAATTGCGTGATTATCATCATTATAATAATAATTGTACTATTATTTATGTTTATCATTTAAATATTCATCTAAGGAGTAATAGCATTTGTTTATGAGTAATTTTTTAAGGTTTTTTATAAATATATTTAACTTTTCTTCTTTCTTTATTATGTCAGGTAGTTTGTTGTATATTTTTATAGACATTACGTAGGGACTTGTAGAATGCATTTTTAGCTTGGATGTTGGTATGTTTAGCCTAGATCGGTGCCTAAGTGTGAAGTGTGATTGGATATCTTCGCGTTTTGTGTAGAACTCTTGGTGCTTACGGACAAATTTACATATTTCTAGAATGTAAATACTAGGGAGAGTTAGAATATTATGCTTTAGAAAATAGGGTTTGCAGCTGTCAGTTTGATCAATGTTTACCAGGATTCTAAGTAATTTCTTTTGTAGGGTGAAGAGTGTCAGTGCATCTGTACTATTTCCCCAGAGGGTTACGCCATAGCTAAGCCATGCATTGGCATACGCATAATAGGTGGTGAGGGCAGTTTTTAGATTGGTTGTTTTTTTAATTTCGCGGAGAGCGTATGAGAATTTTGAAAGTTTTGAACGGGTTTTTTGTATTTGTGTTTTCCAATTAATATGTTTATCTATTGTAAGTCCAAGTAATGTAACTTCATCAACAGTTTCCAATTCTGAGCCGTTAAAATTGAAATTTAAGTGTAGAGGAGCTTTTTGATAAGGGTGGAAAGTCATTAATTTAGTTTTAGTGTAATTAATTTCTAGATTATGTGAGGTCATCCAGTTACATGTTTTTGTGAGTATGGAACTGAGTTTTTCTTCTATGTTTATATTGTTTTGACATGAGACTAATAAAGATATGTCATCCGCAAATAAAACACATGGCCCCTCTATGGTTTTCGGTAAGTCGTTGATGTAAACGAGGAATAATAGGCCACCTATGACACTCCCTTGGGGGATGGAAGCGTTGGTTATTTTGCTTTTAGATCGGATTTTTTCTATTTCTCTACTATTGTGGTTATAGTATTCGATTTCAACTACTTGTTCTCTATTTTTTAAATATGACGTAAGCCATTCATGGGCTTTCCCGCGGATTCCTATTCCATACAGTTTATTAAGCAGTATTTTAAATTGTACCTTGTCGTACGCTTTGGTCATGTCCAGTAATATCCCTACGGCGTATTCCTTGTTATTTATAATATTAAGGGCTTCTTGAATATATTTATAGACAGCTAATGTGGTCGAACGATTTTTTCGGAAACCGTTTTGACAGTCGCTTAATACGTTATATTTTTCGCAAAAGGTGTAAATCCGATTACACATAGCTTTTTCGAAAATCTTGGAGGCTGAGGGTAAGAGAGCTATTGGTCGATAATTATTTGGATCATTTTTTTTGTTCTTTTTATGGATCGGTTTAATTAGTGATTTCTTTAACAATTCGGGGAAAGTGCCTTCTGTAAAAGACTGATTTAATAATAAATAGAATGGTAAGGTGAGTTCATTTGCACATTCTTTCAGTAACGTAGGTGGAATTTCGTCTAAACCGCAAATTTGTTTATTTTTTAGGTTTTTGATTAGTTTATTAACTTCCCAAGCTTCTACTGGGCTGAGAAACATGGTGTTTTCCGTGAGATTTAGTGTTGACATGCCGCCCAGTGCACTGCTAGATGGAATGTTGCTGTTTTCTCCTATAGACGCAAAAAAGTCATTAAAAATATTCGCAATTTGTTTGGGGTCGGATATAACAGTATTATTGTGTTGTAATTGTATGTTACATTTTTCCTTTTTTAGTTTTTTATTTGTTCTCTCATTTATAATGCTCCACATCGTTTTAACTTTGTTGTCTGATTTCTTTATTTTATTTATGTATTGTAATTTTTTTGCAGTAGTAACTAAACTTTTTAATATTTTTTCATATGTTTTATAATGTTGTGTAATTATTTGGTTTTTGGTTTTATGGGAAAATAATTTTAACAATCTTTTGTTCTTGCAGGAAACTTTAATGCCTGTAGTTAGCCAGTATTTTTTATAGTTAGTTTTAAGTTTCATTTTAAGTATAGGAATACATTGATTTAAAAATTTTAATAGGAGGTTGTTGAAAGAATTATAATTTTCATTTATGTTATTGTTTGCTTGTATAATGTCGTGCCAGTTTTGTGTACTTAGTATAGATTTAAATTTTTTAATGTTCGCTATGTTAAATAATCTTTTATTTGTGTACCAGGTAATTTTTTTCGCTGGTTGAGGTATGCTTAGATTTATAATTGTTCCACTGTGGTCCGAAAGTCCGAAATTTATAGATAACAAGAGTCAAAAAAGTTGTTTAGTTTGATATCATCATATACAGCGGATAGTAAGTTAAGAAATTAAGGAGCCCTGTTTCAATGGAAATGAAGTTAACTTTTAAGTCTTCTCACAATCAATATCATTCAGTCATTCATTAAATCATAATCAGCAACAAGGTTCAAGCAATTGATAATAATTATCTACACACAACACTATTGTATAGAGTATTTTTTTCTAACTAAACAGACAGCTGTGCCGCTGGGGAGTTTGTTGCGTCACTTCTCCCCAGCTAAAGCACTAGGAAGTGGTGAAGGGTGGGCGTTTTAGGGGACTGTGTTATGTAATTTTGACGTTCGAAAAGTGCTGATTCTCCGCCTAGTTTGAATTATGTGTTTTAGCAAAATAACTTTAATTAATATAAGTCGTTCTAAAATCAACTTAATTTACACCATTATACGCCAGTCGGGGACGTCCTAGGACATATACTGACCTTATTGGTGATTTTCTTCAGAAAGGCCAGGTACGTAGTACTCGCAACCAGCGTGCGTGTATGACCAGATGTATGAACGTAGACGAGGCAAAAGGACTATGCAAGGATCGTAGCAGGTGGCGTTCTGAAGCTTCTGCCTACCCCCATGGGAAGAAGGCGTGAGTTTATGTATGTATGTATGTATACCAGGGTAGCTAGGTGCAAATATAAGGGTACCTACATGCTCAATTTTCTTGTCGAGGAATATTTAATTATTAAATTTAACTTAATTATACTTACAATTCTACTGATCACTGCGCTAGCGTCAGCGACGGCGTACTGTCGTAAATGAGCCGCTAATTGTAGGAACTCTTGGACTGAGCGCAGTTCGTGTCGTAGTGCGCTGTATACGATGCGATCTAGGCTGAGCGCGCGGTTGGTCGTTTCTAGAAGGTGGGATAGGTCGGCGTGGATTTGTCTGTAAATACGAAGATACAATAGCATAATCAGCCGATAATGTTCCCACTGCTGGGACACAGGCCTCCTCTCAGTGAGAGGGAATGGGCCGTAATCCACCACGCGAGCCTTGTACGCATGATGTCCTGGGTTCGGTTCCCAGGTTGGGCAGTGTTATTGGGTTTTCCATCTGGAATTTCTCAGTAGCAGCCCAGAGTCTGGATTTGTGCCCGGTTGATGGGGCAAAGGCTTGCCCCTTATTACATGGGACTTAAACATAACTGGGGAAATGTGGGAGTAATAATAGCCACACCTCTGCCTAACCCTTCGGGGAATACAGGCATAAGTAAAATGCGAGGCGAGGCGACGCGAGACGAGGCGAGGCGACGCGAGACGAGGCGAGGCGAGACGACACGAGGCGAGGCAAGACGACGCGAGGGGAGGTGAGGCGTAGTATGGTATTTATGTTAAACTTACTGTCTCACAGCCAGTGCACAACAAGCAGCAGTCTCTACAGCGAGAGTAGTTCTTGAGTCCACAAGCTGCCTCACTGCATTGTGTATTTGTTGGTATATGATGGGCTCTTCTTGTTCCAGTAGATCAACTGCGCTTTTAGCTTCCATCAGACATGACCTGGGAAAAAAATTGGTAAAAGATATTCAGGTATAGATTTAACCAAACAGGAAAACAAACAATTTGACGCGGATGAAGTCGTGGGCAGAATCCGCGTTGAGTTCCACGCGCACCTCATAGAGATGTCAGCAGAATTGAAGGGGTCCGCTAGGGCCAATGCCTGCCGGGGGTGCGGGAAAGTCCGAAAAGGTAACCGTGGCCCCTGGCAATACAGGCAACTGAAGGCAACAGGGTTTTAGTCAGTAAGAGTCTGACACGCCCTCCCGCTCCACTCGGAGCGGGAGAAGTTATTTGATAATTTCCAAACAAAAAATAAAGACATCATTTGTAGCAATTATGATACACCCCACCCAGGGTTTATTTATAAACGTTGCTTAAAGTTAAGTAACGATTAGCGACTGTTTAACCATACATTTTTGACGTTTGAATGTCACTTAACTTTAATAAAAATTTATAAATAAACCCCTTTGTTTTTAGGAAGGGTGTTATTTGTGATTAAATATTCAACTAGGTAATTGAGTTTTAAATGCATTGAATGAGTGTTATTTTTTTAAATAATATTATATATGTCGGATCCGGTCATTAGTACGGGCACGAAACGAATCGCAAGCGCGCCACTAGGGACATCAAGAGTGAGCTACCTACACCAAAAAAGGCGCGCTTCTACAGAGTCGTGATGTTTTAAGGCCAAGGCGAGGAGGACATTCAGCCTATGATCGCATCGGAGTTAAGACATCGTGGAACTGTTCTCGATTCGTGGTGCTCAGTTATTGTGTTAGTTGTAATTTGTGATCATTGTGTTAATTGGTGATTTTAATAAATGCCGTTGCACCCAATGTGTGTATAGTTGTTTAGCTAGTGTGAATAATTTGATAGTAAATTATAATGTAATCTGAACTACAAACTGTTTTTCTATTGCGCATTAACCAACACTACCCACACTACGCCCACAGTAGTTAAAATATCGCTGATAATAACGAAAGAGTCACATACCCGTCTCCGACATATATATTATTAAAGATAATGGGTTAATCACACAATATGCTTACGTTAGTTGGCTTGGATGAACATCTTTATAGTTTGCAACTAATGCCACCTTCGCTTGCTCTCCACATAGCTCAGCTTTCGATTCAATGTATGTGCACATTGCATCAGACAGTCTGAAATATACAAAAAGGACAATTATAAAAAGTCTGTATGTTGGTATTATCGAAATAAATGATGATGTATTTTATGTGTACGTATGTACACATAAAATACATCATCATCTGGCTAGCCTTTTCACAACTATGTTGCGGTCGGCTTCCAGTCTAACCGGATGCAGCTGAATACCAATATTTTACATAAAGCGACTGCCTATCTGACCTCCACAACTCAGTAACTGGGTAATACGATACCCTTGGTAAGACTGGTTGTCAGACTTTAGGGCTCCTGACGACCCGTAACAACTGTCAAACATCCACGAATGACAGCCAGGACCAACGGCTTAACGTGCTTTCCGAGGCACGGAGGAGTCTCAGTATTTTAAGATAGTCATACCCATCTATGGACCAACCTCGGCAAGCGTAGCTTAACCTGGTGGATCAACCTGTACGGCTGTTATTACTTAGCCACAAGCTCCTCATAAAATACATACATACATTATGTAAATAAAATACATACATATTTCACATTTTCAAAATTTTCAACTAGCAATTGTTTTCCCAAACTGTCAATAGATTTAAAACAAGCCCTAATTTAATGTTAATTATCTTTTGGAACGCTCTTGTGATTGATTGATTGATTAACTCACCTTTCTTCCATACTCTTGGCTTCAGCCAGTGCAGACCTCAGTTCTTCATCAGATGAGGTGTCATTGACTCTTTTGACGAACTTCTTGGAGGTGTACAAGTCAAAGTGGGATCTAAATAATGCCTGTGACTGTCTGTAGGTCTCGAAGGGGCCGAATGTGAAGAATTTCTTTGCATTTTCCTGAAAAAAAAGAGATTAGAATGATTTTAGAAAGATTTTCCCATGTTTTTTACACAAGATAGGCAAAATGTTATAATGGTGCCGATTCAATTGTTCACAAACTAAACTAAATTTAAGTTCAGTGCATCTTTTTCTTTCTATTTCATTAAAAAAAGGACAGAAGATGAATTTTAGTTTAGTCCTCTCAAATTAATCAGCGCCTGTCACTACTCCATACAAGTTTAGACGTGATTAAAAACTTGCCTACTAAAATTACGTCAATTTACGTCAAACGCTGATTAATTTGACAGGACTAAACTAAAATTTATCTTCTGTCCTTTTCTTAATGAAATAGAAAGAAAAAGATGCATTGAACTTAAATTTAGTTTAGTTTGTGAACAAGGGAATCGGCACCAATATAAAATTTAATATTTGTTTCGTATTTATGCACTGCCGTACCGTTAATCCGATTGCGATAAAACTTGGTCAACTTATTGTTAGAACTTGCGCGAAGGTACGGAGGCACGGACGAAGTTTTTGTATGTTTCTTACGCGATAACTCCGCCAATTATGAATTGATTTGATGATTCTTTTTTTGTTTCGTAGATCATACTTCAGAGGTGGTCCCATATAAATTTTATTAACTTTGCTTGGGTAGTTTTTGAGTTAGCTTCAATAATGCGTATTTTTTCCCTCTTAGTATGTGGATGATATGATAACTTCCTGTCACTGTTATTTACATAGCAGGTAGTGGTATTTGAATTTGTGTGGGGTAGGTACGACAGACAACACTAAAAAGTGAAAAATAAAAACTTTTTACAAAAAAAAAAACAACCGACTTCTAAATAATAATTTCGGAAGTTGGTGACAAAGAACGAAAATTCAAAACCAAAGACACTGACTTCCGAAATTAAAGTTATTTTTCACTTTGCTGTTTTTTTTTTTAAGTTGGTTGTTTTTTTTTTGTAAAAAGTTTTTTATTAGTAAAAAGTAAAAATAAAATCTAATATGATTTAACCAAAAATGCACAAATCAATTTAAAAAAAAATCAGCCATAGATAGATTATAATAGTTTTAAGAAAGAATGCCGACTTTTATGTTCACCTACATACTATCGAAAAAACGCATACCTATACACCATAGGACTATTTCTGCTTGCAACACTCGACCGCTATATAAAGTGGCCGTTAAACAGATGTGATCAGTGTTCACGGGATTTTGTTTTCATATGCGTTTCTTCGATAGTACATACATAAACTCACGCCATCTTCCCATGGGGGTAGGCAGAAACTACAAAACCCCACCTGCTACGATCGCTACATACTCCTTTTGCTTCATTTACATTCACACACCTGTACCCTAATTGCGTAAATTATTTTCGTAAACAATTATGCCTAATTTGTTTCATTTTGACAGTTCAACAACATTCATTGCATTATTTACGTTGTTGAGCAGATTTTTTCCAACTTATGAAGCAATGGATTAGCAACCTGTTTCAAATCGAAACAGATTGTGATAGTGCTGTATTGCGCAATTAGGGTACAGGTACATAAAAGCATTGTCTTACGTTCACCCGCATTCTGAAATGCAAGATTATTACCTTATCACTATGACAACTGCTGTACACATCTAAAGTATCAGCAATCACATCTATCACTTCATTGGTGATAGTCTCCACTTCTTGAGCGAGAGCCAGGCAGTCCTCAGCAGCAGTGCTCTCGTCATCCTTCCATTGCAGGTGCGAGGAGTTCAGCTTTGAGATCTCTATGGACAATTCTTCTTTTGTTAATCTGTGGAAGATATACGTTTGTATGAAAAAAAGGGACATTATTATCAATGGAAAAAACAATAAATAATAATAGTCAATCAATTTGAAGTGGACTGAGAAATTCAATGTTAAAATTGACATATTATGGTGTTTTCATTTAAGACACAGCTGATTATTATTTTATTTTTAGCCTGTCTTGCGCAACTGCAGGGCAAATGCCTGTGGCTTCTGAATAAAACATGAAGGACCAGGCAAGTGTTATACAAAGTGTCCGGTAAATAATGGATAACCTTGAGATATCATTTATTAGACATTATGGCTGTTCTAAAAAAAATACAAAACTAAATAAATCCCAAGTAGTACCTAAGATTTTTAACTAACTTTTTTTAACCTTATTTTACATTCTCCACACCACAGACACAAATGAATGAATTCCATCAATTATTTGTTGTTGTAATATTGTATGTTGACTACACCGACAGAGAAGCAGTAAATAAAGTGACTAGAAATTGCACATTTTTTTTTTATTGTATCTTAGGTACCACGTTTTTGTATTTTTTTTTAGAACGGCTATAATGTCTAATAAATGATATTTCAAGGTTACCTATCCATTATTTACCGGATACCCTGTTTAATAATTGAAGCATTCTGTATTTTCTGTTGCAACCATAGAAAAAAGCAAGACAACAAAACTTGGTCAGTGGGTCGTCTTAAGAGCTTTACTAATAACTTGTTTTTACTTACTCATTCTGTCTCTTCAAGTCACCAAGTACCTTCTCCTGTTTTTGCAACATATGAAGCCGATCCTGTAGCATTTTGATGTCCATTTCAACATCCTGCTTAGCCTCCTTATCTCCTGGTAAACAAATCCCTTCATACTGCTCTTGTATGCTTGATATAGAAGATTCTAGATCTTCTGGGGAGAGAAGAAGACCTTTTTTCTCTAGTTCTATGTATCTGTAAGAAGAATTGATAGTAATAGCACGAATTGTGTGTGGTAGGTAATTTCTTTGGAAGTTACTATATATTCTTTGAAACGATTACAGCTACCTTCACAGTATAAACACCAATTAGCAAGTTTAACATATTTATGGTCAGAATAAAGCTAACCTAGGGTCAGTGGGTCGTCTTAGGGGCGGAGGCCGAACACAACCCGTATTAGGCCTTGGATATCTAAAAAACACGACTACTATGATAGAAAAGGAACAATGACGCGGAATCAAAGCCATTATTTTGATGTTGATATTTATCATAGATTTAGACAATAGAATAGCTCTGAATCAAAATAAACAAGTAATATTTCACTTACCGACATTCCTCGCGGGCACTCAAAGCATTATTATGATCCAAATTGTTGTGAAGCCAACGCAAAACACCAGCAAAGTCTCGGTCATTCAACATCCATTCAAACGACTTTTTACAAGTATCCACACCCAAACTATGGAGGAATGGCACGAATTCTTCATCGCTCATGTCATCTAACGCATTCATCATTGAAAGTTAAGATTAATTTTCACGTAAACTCGCGTAAACTGATAAAATATTCGTAGGCCGTTAGTATTTTCCATTCGAAAAATCAAAATCACAACAAAACATTGATGTTTGACAATAAATGTGGTGGGGTTGCAAAATTGACATAAAAAAACTACCATTAGAAGTCATCGTCGGTAGTATTTCTGAAATCGTTAATAGATTTATTTTTAAAAACAAATAATTACTTGAAAATACCAATATTAACAGCAATTTTTTTTATTGTTATACTTAAACCAAAATGTGCCATGTTATTTCTTCTTTTTCTAATAACACAAAAACAGTAAACACATTACTACTAGTTTATTCTCTGGAAATGTACTGGCCACACTGGAAAAGTGCGTTCACAAAGATAGCTTCGTAATCACTGCACTGCCGTAGTTCCTGTAGTACACCCTTCGATCAACAATATTGTTGATCGAAGACACCCATTTCGCCTGTTATGTTAGTCCCATAATAATAGGAGGCGATTCTATTGCCAGCAACAATAAAATAGTTATCTAGGTATAAAACAAAAAATAAACTACGCCGCGTTCCTAAATAATATTCTGCTGCTACCAAGCAAAGAGGAAGTCTGATGCTAAGTTAAACTGTAAAATAATCGAAATCGGCTGTTCTCCGTCTCACCACGCTTTAGAGCCTCTCCCTCTATCTCGAATTATTATCAGATTGTGTTTCTACACTAATGGAATGGAAACCGCTATAACTTTAGTAAAGGTATAAATGACAATACCTACCTACCTAATGGTGAAAATTACATCAAATTAAATCTAAGTTATATAAATGCTGTTAGCTTTGGCTGCGAATTTTTTTTCTATTCCACTAGGTATAGAGCCACCACTCTGAATTTTCCATCGCTGCCAACTAGCAATTTCCTGTAATCTACTGCTCTGCTTTCACGTGCCAGACAAACAAACCCAGAAAACCCAGACACCTACATTTAACCCCAGTTAATCCAGAACATACTACTCCACACTCTCCCGCGTCCTTTTGCCCCTGACCTTGAACTTGTATCCAACGTTCAAGTGCGAGGCTACCGAAACAGAGGGTCCTGATTGGGTAACTACATGCCAAATTGTCACTTCCTTCGTTCTTTGTGTCACCATGATAAAATGATTTATTGGCTGACGCAGTAATTTTTGCCATTTTTTTTGTTTGGACAATGTTTGTTTGGATCTCGTAAGCAGGAGCTATTGTCATGTCATGTCTATGGTAAAGGAGCAAAAGGGATCTTAGCTCCGGTCAAAATTGGCGGAAAACAGGGAAGAGTGGTGTAAAAGGGGAACCCTTATTAACCATTCTTCCCTGTTTATGGTTCTTTTTTAATTTTTTGGGTGGGAAATTATTAAATAACTTCTCCCGCTCTGGGCGGAGCTGGCGTGTCAGACTCACACTGACTAAAACCCACCCGTGTTCCTTCAGTTGCCATGTTGCCAGGCGCCATGTTATCTCTTTCGGATTTTATGATGCAGTGTGTTAAAAAATGTGTGGATAATGATTACCAAAATCATATTGACACTCGTCTTTACGAGAGTCTTATAATCTATTACTTTTAATAAAGGTCCCTTGTAGTGTTTATGTGGTGCTGATCCACAAACGATGGGACAATGTCGTGTCAGCTGCAAGTTACAGGAACTGATGGACGCCAGTGATGGCGCTAAACACGTAGCCGAATTCTGGGCCGAGTTTATTTTGATTGCCATCGATACGCTAAGAAGAAGAAAATCACAAAGTGTTACACGAATATTGAAATTTCCCTGCAATTTAAGCGTCTCATAAAGGAAAAGCGATACCAATTTCCCACCATTTTTTAAAGACCAAAGTGACCAAAAGTGACACGCATCCATGCATCGTAATCATAGCTTAGTTCTGTAAATATTAATATTTCCAGTTTAAACTATTTTGAAGGTGCATGTCCACTGGTCAGTCTTTGTCCACATCATAAGTAGGTCCTTCTATTGTGTTTCATTATGCGAAGTGTTCGTCACCGCTCGTGCGATGTCGAGACTACTCGAGCAGCCGCCGCCGTCGACGTGGACTCGCTTCCGTGTCCACTACATGTATAGCTTTCTAGTGAGTGTGCATTGTTGTACGACACGAGAATGTTGTTGCCTTAGCGGCTTGGCAAGACTGCTTCCTTCCTTCCTTTTTGGCTGGAGCAAATCTGAAGCACCACTGACTGAGCTTGAGTGAAATTGCTCTGCCAAAATGGTTTCAAAACAATACTGATTGTAGAAATTGGTGATTCCAACGACACATGGTGTCCCGGCAATCCATACCATATTATCCAGAAAAGTCAATGCAACTGCTAAAACCACAAATTTGGACAGGTTGGTGAGGTTGGTTACATGATTATCCTGTTATTGGTCTGGTCATCACTTCATCAGATCCTGTTTTGGTAACCGCTCAGGTGCAATACGGTCCCAGCACAGCGAATCCGGCCCGACTTGTAAGTTAATCGTAAACCAATGGAAACGCACACTTATTGCCTACATAGGAAATAGGCGACATGAAGCACTCTCAACATCTCAGCGTTGTCCTCACAAAGAAAAACAATGCAGTCAGCTTGTTCAGGCGTACAAGCGATACTTTCAATCACCCCCTCAAACGCAACCTTAACATCAGGCTATAAGGTTCAAATTCTCTTCGCTATTGGTGTAGGAGAAGTATTGAATGGGTGTCAATAGTCCTTATCGTCGTAGATGGCTCTAGACTTGCTCGTGCCTCATGAATGCCTGGTATTTTATATTTAACTTGATTTTCGCTGGCTTGCTGAATGCAACCACCATGTCGAGTGGTTCTATTTATTGGTTGGTGGCTTCTCATACAGAAATAACTTACACTACACATTATTTGACAATAATTTATCTTTCCTACTTAGATATTGCTTGAGCTTTTTGATTCTATACTATTCTATATTTTATAAAAATCATGTACCTAACTTGTATTGTTGTTCAGGACAGGAGTGCATTCGTTTAATTCGTTTACTTCTAGGTGCTTTACTAACTATCAATTCTTTTATATAAATGATGAACAGCAGAGGGCCCAAAACACTTCCCTGTGGGACGCCTTGTTTGATTTATCTGTATTCTGAAGTGTAGTTAATTTCTGTTCTTGTTTTGGTGCATAATTATTTCCAATAAAACAATTATATTTTATAAAAATTAAAGGTTATATTGCATAGACACTTTAAAATAACCACAAAATGGAACAAGGAACTCGAATCTTTCCGTCTAGTACCTAATTCCGTCATATCTGTCCCTTGCTAGGAAGGCAGTTGGCACATGTTGAAGCACACCTAGGGGAAGGTGGGGCAAAATGGGGTACTTAAAACAAAAAAAATCATATAAACGAAATCAACAGTATTTTTAATAAACTTTTTAATTAGAATCAATATTTATATTCTTGTTCATTATTTTAAATTGTATTTTTAGGCTTAATCAACTAATTTTCTTAATTATGACGAAATAATCAGCTAGTGTCAAATTTCCCATATTGCCCCATAGTCGGGGCAAAACAGGAAACGCTAAGGGGCAAAATGAGAATACAATTTAGTCAGGCAAACATTGTACATAAATATGTGCCTCGTCATCATCAGTATCTACTCTGGCGCAGAAATTGTGTGCCCAACCAACGCATAAGATCTATAAGCAACCCAACCCTCATCTGACTGCGAATGCTTCCTTTTGCATTTGTTTCTTCGCCTTTTTGCTATAAGGTTTGGTTATTTTTCTTTCTTTCTTTCTTCTTCTTAATTTCCTTACTCTCCTTTCCATCATTTTGCTTATTTTAGTACGGGGAATCCGTAAGATAGTCGTTTTCCCACGTTTTCTCTTTTGTCTTTAATTCTTTTTTTGGGAATTGCCATAATATTTTCAGGTGTAACTGCAAATAACCTGTTTTTTATAAAAAAAAATTGCCTTTCAGGAGTTTTCTCTTTAACCCTTAAAGTGGAAGCGAGAAGTTCAAATGCCTGTGAAGAAACTGGAACCATACTTACAAATAAATATTAAATAAAATTGACCTGATAGATTGGGATCCCATCATGCCCCGTTCATTTTGCCCCAAACATTACATTTTCAAGTTGGTCGGCCATTTTTAACCTCAATAGAAATTATCAAAAATAAATTTGAAATTGAATAGGTTAATACCACTCCCACTAAATTATGGTATAAAAGTTTATGCAGGTCTTGTACTTACCTCACTACCAAGAGTATATTTTACGAAAATAAATAACAATACCCTCAAAAACTGTTTTTGTCAGCCTAGAGACTAACACACGCACCGACACGTTCCGCTTGCTCTGACTCACGTGAGGCGAGTGAACAACGAATGATTGACGCCACTGTCAACTTGTATACGCGTGTGTGACAGGCACACAAGCTAGCTTCCCGTTGTGCCCCGAGCCTCATTTTGCCCCACCCTCCCCTACTTATTTATAATTATGTAAATTATGTAATGTGTAGGAAGTGTGGAAAGTATGAACTGAAAAGGTCAAGAGAACTCTCAGACTTTCTTAAACAAAGTGTTAAGGGTCTTATAAAAGATTATGCGTAAAATTTTATGAGGGTTTAGCAAACAGTCCTTAAGTGGCCGCCTCGCAATTTTCTCTTTAAACTTTGGCAGGCGCTTTGAAAAGACGGTATCTACAGACAGAACCAGAAGTGAAAATATTGCATTGTAAACGGAACGATTAACACATCACATAAACATAACATCACACCTAGATTCCTCGGAGGGTTAGGCAGAGGTCTACCTACTGGTACACCCACATTTTGCCGGTTACCTACCTATGTCCAAGTCCCATGCAATACCTAGGGAACGAGCCTTTTGCTATCGACTTGAAAATTTAAAATTGAAATCTACACTCTGGGCTGCAACTGAAAAGTTCCTGATGGAAAAACCCAATATCACTTTTGCTTGACGAATCGCGAAAATAATATCAACTGTCTCATACTTAACTTCAATAGGTACCTATTCGACCCAAATGTTTGGGACGTCCATGGGTTTTATTATGCCAAACATTTTAATTTCTACATTTGTATCAATCTGTCTAGCCTTTTCCCAATTATGTTGGGGTCGGCTTTCAGTCTAATCGGATGCAGCTGAATATCAGTATTTTACATGGAGCGACTGCCTATCTGACCTCCACGACCCAGTAACTGGGTAATACGATACCCTTGGTAAGACTGGCTGTTAGACTTTCGGGCTTCTGACGACCCGTAACGACTGTTAAAGATACACGAATGACAGCTGGGACCAAAGGCTTCACGTGCTTTCCGAACGTAGGAGTCTCGGTATGTAAAGATGGTCATCCATCCACGGACCAACCCCGGCAAGCATAGCTTAACCTGATGGATCGACCCGTGCGGCTGTTAATACTTAACCACGAGCTCCTTGAGTTCATTTCTACATTTTTATGTTGTCTGAAAAAAAATCTTTAAAGGACAAGCACGCTTTTACTATTTTTTCATTCCTAGATCACAAAGAATTCCTCCCTCAACCACCATAGCATCTCTTTTAGAAGCAAGGGGTTCTTTACTAAAGAGCACCCTATATATACTGCTATAGTAAGGGGTTGTATACAGGGCGTGTCTAATTAAAGGGGCTATAAAAAGAATCTATTTGTGTTTGTAGTTGTCTGTGTATGTCAGTTTGTTTGTTTGTCTAGGACGCGCCATCGAGCGTCTGTTCTTTCAAATATAGGTGGACAGAGAATGGAATGGAGTCGATGTGATTTTATACTTTTTTATCCGTGGACCATATCCGAGGCTAGATAACATTAAGTTTTTATAGATGAGAAGAGGGAAGAAAAGAATGACGACACAAAATAACGAAAATAAAAGCAGGAAAAATTTACTACTTATTAATTATTATTTTGAGATAGAATAGTTTAGTAGGTACCAATCTATATTGTGGTTTTGCTGGTTTCTTGTTAGGTCTTAAGAGCATTTATTGCTTGAGCGTTTATCAGTATAATTAGCTCATAACTGGCGTTAAAAAAATAACATGCACATCATTATAAGTGATTGAGTTCTTGCCCGTTCTTCTCCATAGGAACTTACCTACTACGCTTTGAAATGGGCAACTAGCTTCATCTTTCTGACTGACCGACCCCTTGACAATTCAAAAATGCCTGTAAATGGTTTAATTTAAATAAATGCTTTGAGTTTGAATTTGAGTTTGATGTAGTTACCGATAATGGGTTTTATTTTGCCAATCAGCTGACTAGTCAGCAATATCGATAATGATTGAGGCTGAAAATGTGCTCTTTACCCTCAGAGTTTATAATTGGAAGCATTAGAAAACAAACACACAGCTATTCCACACCTTTCTTCAAACAATACTAACAAAGTCAAAGTCAGGATCATCTCGTTGGCGCCTGTACAAAAGGACCAGCCTATAAAGAAACGTAAATAACGTGTAAATAAATAGCACGAGCACGAGTCGTGCCCGCCCTCTTACGACGACGTAGACTCGTAGAGTAATAATAGCGGTACGAAATAATTGTACCTACCTGTGGTCAGCCCCGGATTTAGATTTTTTTCAAGGCGGGGCAAAACTGCCGTCTGCTAGCCCCCGCCAATCTTGTATGGGGATGCACTAAGTTAGCCCCGCAAAATTAAATTTTTCTCAGAATAAAAATTTTGGTACCAACATATTAATCAAATTGTATCGACCGATATTGCGCCAATTCAACAGGGGCGCCAAAACTGTCGTAAAAAAGAAAAAAAATAGAAAGATTATAAATGTTTTGCGCGTCTCATTTATTGCAAAGTTACGGTGTACTGGGTGGTGCACTTGTCTGCTACGCTTGAATTTGTCGCCCCTGAAGTTGGCGCCCGGGGTACAGGCCCCGGCTTGCCCCCCCCCCCCCCCCTAGATCCGGGGCTGCTTGTGATTAGTTATAGGACCCACCTATTGTATTTTTTATCTCCATACTCAATCTCAATACTTAACTATAATTTTTTACAATAAAAAAAAAGGTCAGCAAATCCAATCTTGGTCTCAACGCTCATTGCTTCGAATGTGCAGAAATTAAACAGTTTTTGTAAATCGTCACAAATCGACTTACATGGTGTAACCGACTTACAAGTTTAGAAGATTAGTCGATAGAGCTACGGGAATACTACTAAACAATTGTTTTTTTTTTTTTTTGTAATTTCATGTTCTTATTAAATCTTAGATATCACTTACACCCTATCACCTTCCATCTTTCGTGGTAACCTTTTATACATATAATTTTATTTAGTTGGTATAATGCTAATTTCCATTTATTTAGAATTTTGTTTTCTAATTTTATGTTATCATAAGTTTCTTTTAGTTAATTACGATGTTATTTTTATGGTGAATGCTGTTTATACCTATAATAGGCATACATACCAGTAGGTACTTTTATTATGCTATAGTTCTGTTTCAATTTTTTGTATGTAGGTACTGCTGTTGGTGTACCAAATAGATAAATAAATTAAATATATAAAAAATGGTCCTTAGAGCGTGCACTGCAAAGTTATCATCAAGAAAGGAAGTCTTGAAACTCCACCACTGAACCAGTAGTTTAACAGGGTTTCGCAACTCGCGGGGGCACTGGACAGTAAATTAGAAAATAAAGGTAGGTAGATAATTGATAACTCTATAAAACACTTACTGAACTCCATTAAATGACAATAAAACACCAATAAAAGAATCAGCCATAAAAATTCAACTACCATCTAAAATATACGTTACAAGTTTCAACATTGCCATAAATTATTACAAAATAATCTATGTTTAGAGCCATCTATCAGTCGACACTTAACTTCATTAAAGTGTTTATAACCTGTCAACGCTGAACACGGTTGATTTGACAGGTCGAAACTATTTTCGGAACTTAGGACCAGTTTTTAAAAATGTTGTTGTAGTGGTTAAAATAGCCTTTAAAAGTTTTAATGGGAATCTGCCTACACTTTTGATTTTGTTATTATTGCTTTTGAATAGCTTTCGTCTGATAATTTCTATTAAATTTAATATTGTAGTTTAATTCAATATTTTATGCATTATATCAAACAAAAGTATAGATCCTGGGTTCGGTTTCCGGGTCAGGCAAAGTGTTATGCAGTTTTTTCATCTGGAATTTCTCAGTAGCAGCCCGGAGGCCGAATTTGTATCTGGTTGATGACAATAGGCTCATCCCCTATTACATGGGACTTAAACATAACTGGCGAAATGTCGGTATACTATATACCTCTGTTTAACCCTTCAGGGAGTACAGGCGTGATGTTATGATATGATGAAGAAAAGAAAAAATCCCAATGTAGAGTAGAATTAAGATTGGGTCACAGGACAAGAATTTGTATTCAAAACAAAACTATAGAAAATACGTGGCCTTTGGGCTGTATCCAATGTTTCCATAATTGCATTGACTAACAATTATTATAGCCTACAAAATGCCTAGTTACATAATGCAAAGATGCAACTCTTCCATACCTACTTCGTACGGCATTAAAGGAATAGTACCCACCCAGGCTTACTCTTGAAATCAATCCCAATCTCGATCCGATTCTAATCCGATCCAGTTTCAATTCCAATCTTCAGAAAATTGACACTCTTGAACGAAATCGAGATTGAGATTGGAATCGACTGCAACTTCGATTATACTGATTCACATGGGGTGGCCATACACATCAAAACGTTAATTACCAAATTTATAAATATTGAATAACTAGTTAAATCTATTTATAAATCTGTTCTGATATAGGTATATTTTAACATAAATAATCATTTAAGTGTTCTTTGCTTGCATTTATATGTATTTTAATACAAAATTTTCTGGTCGACCGAGCTCTGCTCGGGTGAAAATAGAAATAAACATATCGTCTAAGTATACCTACGTTGTATCACCTTGCCGAGGCTGTGAAAATACAGAAAACGGATTTTCCCAGATATGAGACCTAGCTAGATCGATTTTTCACCCCAATAAACCTCGATATAAAATATATTGTAACTTTCATAGAAATCGTTAGAGCCGTTTTCGAGAACGTGATTACAAATATATAGGGATATACCATCGATCACTAATAAAGTGATCGATGGGATATACAAATATTGCTTGTTTAATAGTATAAGATAATAGTATAAGATAATAGTTTTCTTTTTTTTTATTGTTCCCGCTAAGCCAGTACCTACCTATTGAGTTTCTTTCGTCCGTAGGATTTTAACTATAGTTTCATTTTTTGCTCAATATTTTTACTTTAATAATGTAGTGAGCAACAATAATAAAATTATAAGTAAATAATTGATGTTGCTTAATATAAATACACAAGCAGCCTTTATTTACGATTGTACGCCTATATTTAGCCTGAAGCCCACTGCATCGAATTACGGCTAATGCATATCTGACAAGGGATTACGTTTAATTACTCACTAATAAAACATGGCCGTCGTCTGGTTATTTGATCGGTCTTTGAGACCGACTGTCGTACTGACATGGTTAGGAGTTATGCTAAGCTGAACATGGTTGAACTTGTAGACCACTTTTCTTTATGGTCCTAGTGTTCAAAATAGGCCGTCCCTCATTTTTTTGTCGATTGTCAAAAAGAATTCCCTGAATTCCGTATACAATCCGTTTGACACTCACTATCTCATCTAAGAAAAAAAAGAAAGAAAAGTACTTATTTATTGTGACTCACACAGGAAAATCACAAACTAAACTAAACTCACAATGCTATAAGTATATAAAACTAAATTATATAAAAATTAAATAAAAACAGAAGGTCCTATACGAGGCCAAAAGGTTCCTATCTCAGCGTGACTTTTAAAATAGCTAAGTGTCGCACCGCTGGTCATCTGAGAATTCATGATACTGTTTACGATAATTGCCCAGAATTGCCTAGAACTAACCTATTCATTCGTACAGTTTCATGACTGCTGCACCTGTGTAAGTTAGGAAATCGAAGTAACTTACTTATGTAATGGGTATTTAGAGGCATGAGGACAAGGTGTAAAGTTCACTCATCCTCTATAGAAAAGGGAGGATCCTCCGACTAGACGGGTGTCGTGTCTGGCGGGCAACTGCCCAACGATTGATGTCGGATAGTCATATATGTATATGTCGTTCGCGCGGTAGACTCTAATTGCGGGATTGCAAGGATACAGGATTTTGTGTGACGTCAAGTCTTTGATGTGTTATTAGCATGTGACGTTGTAGATACCGCCACAGGTACTACCTACTCTGATAAATCTTTCAAACTTTTTTTGAAGTGAAAAAGTCTTTAGGCGCCACGCACAATGGTCCACCCTACGGACTAAGTGCGGAAACCAAACCCTATATCATAGAACATAGAACATAGTCTTTAGGCGCGTTGGGCATTTTTTAGATGGGAAAAACAATTGAACTCGCGACATTGTTACCGTTACCGTTACCGACACCTTAGCAGTATTTCCTGCACAGTAAAATTGTTCAAATTTTCACTTCTGTCGGCACTCTTCGGAGTGCCACTGTTTTTCTTGGGTCTACTCCATAAAGGCATCAGATGATTTCTTAAGATGTTTGATAGATTCGAATTATATGTCTTCACAAGTTTCTGAGACCAAGCTACTATCAGCTGCTAATCAATACCAAACAAAATGGTATAATTCATTTCCTTCCGTTAGTAAACATTCTGGGGAAAAGAAAGTTGGATATCTTTGTATAATTTACCGTAAGACCAATTTATTTGTAGGCGCTGATAACTGAGAACACCGGATATCCTCATTGTCACTTACGACAGATAAAGGGACAAGTGAGGTGTTTATATTAATGAAATAGCATCTGCATGTTATTTTGAGATTGTATGGAGCAACAATGAAGATAGCAAAAATATGGGAATTGCAGTAAAAGCGACGCGAAAACTCAGCGAAAATTCAGTACATGATTCTGATCCCCCCAGCTACAGCCCCAGCGTATGAAAAAGCAAAATAGCTGTTTCATTGAAAAGTGCAACACATAAAACAGCAGATTTTTTTTTTAATAACCGACGAAAAATTTCAACGGTTCATGATCATGTAGGTACTGAATCTATGATAACAGTTTTCGCGTCGATGCCACCCTGTATTTTAAGCCAATGATTAGTCCCCATGCTCTGTTTAATTATTATTATTATTTGATAATTTACCATAAGTCCATCTAATCTCACCAGAAAATGTTGGGCAGAAATCACTGGCTATAATCTATTCCAAAACTTTTAAATAAAAGTATAAACAAACCTTGTTCAGGTAAAACAAGACTGTAATGTATAGATCTTTGGCTACTTCCCTTTTTTTAACACAACTGGGAATCTCTTGGCCTGCATCTCACCTGAAGGTAAGTGTTGATCAGGCCGAAGGTGGAAGCGAGCTTCATAGGAAATCCTTAACCGCAGAGAAATCGGCTATCATACGGCTAACTGCCGAAACACATAACAATGCTGTTAACATTGTTGTTATGGCGACAGACTTAGATAAGATGGTGGTAGCTAGCCAGGCGGACTTAGAACAAGTCCTACTACCAACCAAGCAGAGAATGTTGCCCCCACTGGGAAACCGACCTCTGGGTCTGAGACAGGTAAAAAAACAGTACTCCAATTGCGTAATACACGATCAATCAGAACTTGTTTCGATTTAAAACAGATTGCTAATCCATTGATTCATAAGTTGGAAAAAAATCTGCTTAACAACGTAAATAACGCAATGAATGTTGTTGAACTGTCAAAATGATACAAATTAGTCATAATCGTTCACGAAAATAAGTTACGCAATTAGGGTACAGGTCTTGAGTTAATGTCTTATGTTTCCAGCTAATTAAACTGCATTAGGTACCCTGTACATCAACCAGTAGTACCCATCTTCCTAATTACTATTATCATCTTGTAACAAGGACAGTATGACAACCAAAACAATGATAAGATTGGACATTATATTTTTAGAAATGATCTACAGTTATAGTCTAGGAAATCGCAAGTAAAATGATAACGTTATATTCGCGTGAAGTGGCGAATGAAACAGATGTTTACCCCAGTTCATTGGCACTATTCTGTCCAACGAAATCCTGCTAAAATAATTATCATCAACAGAGTTAATTATTGTGGTAATTGAGATCATGATACACACTGGGGAATGAAATTGAATTGGCTGTGTGGCCTGTCAATCAAATGGATGGTTATTCGATTTAGTTATGGGTTTTCTTCTTCTTTTTGTTATGTTTAGTATATTATTAAGTACTTAAATTGTTATTATATAGTAGTTAGAAGTTCAGTTATTTATGACGAGTTAATAACATTATATCATTTTCCATCATCTTTTCATTTTTCTTTTTAGTATTATTTTTTGTGTTCGTGTTTTTCTCTGCGTCATGTTTTGCCGCAAATAAACATTTTTTTTTCAGTCTATTTTATCGAGTCATTCATCATCTAAAATCCCTTCCTTATCGGATTGATAGATAGGGGTTGAGATAAGAATTTTAGGAAGCTATACTAATTCAAAAATATTCAGAAACAAGTTTTTTCGTTCACGTGACTCATCGGAAAAATCCAACACACACGCACAAAATTATTTCAGGTAATTTCAGCGTTTTTCTTTATTTGACCAATACCGCCTTATCATTCTATACATCTAATCATGATTTTACCATGCAAACCATTATGCTAACAATAGTTGCATGTTCCAAGGACATAAACACATCACTGTCACATAAATTTTATTAACAACAGAAACAATTGCACATCACGTATGCTTTTGTAGTTACCTAAAATAAAACAACTGCTTAAGTACACGATTATGGATCACTATCAAAAAACCGTTGGTACAAAACACACATTGCGAAATAAAGACGGTTTAAAAGAGGGCGTCGCGGTGAACGGGTTAGAACAGGGTTCCTCAAACTTATAGCCCCACATGACGTAGGTATAATTTCACAGACGACTGCGAACCCCTTCCACCCCGATCCTTGCTCGAAAACGAGGTGCCAGCAGTTGTTGCAGCTGAGCACGTAGCTTTAAATACCCCAATAATCATGATGAAAATCTAAGTTTGATCCAGCCTGTCCCTTCTTGCTGTCCTCCCCTCAGCGACGCCCTAAGCCGAGGTTCGTGCCTCATAGGGGGTGCCCTTAGCGAGCGCTTGCCTGATTTTAATTGAGAATAGTTTTTGCCCCTGGCTGGAGGGTTTAAGTGTAGAAGCTTAAGGCACCCACAGGAAAGTCCGGTCAAGCAGTCAAGACCTTAGTGGTCAAAACTGCGAGATGCCCTGCTGTAAAAGAAAATATTTATAATAAATTAATACAAATGATAGTCGACCTCGTAATTGCTTTCTACCCTAAGGTAGAATGTCACTTGCTCGTGACAAAACAATATGGTATATCTTGTGTGACAGTTAGATAGTTTCCAGACTTACCTATTAGAGTTTGTTTATTTGGGATGGTTGTCAAAATTACAACGAGGTCGACTATACTATCTATAGAGGCACAGATTACATATAGATAGAGGTATGAGGAACAGGGTGTAAAGTTCACTCATCCTCTATAGAAAAGGGAGGAAGCTCTGACCTGTGTCTGGTGGGCAACTGCCCGACGATTGGTGTCGGGACGTTGTATATACCTACTCGTCGCGTGGTAAACCTGCTTGCGCGATGCAGGATTTTGCGTGATGTCAGTGTGATACGTAGATCACATAATGGCGTTGTAGATGCCGCCACAATACAATTCAGACATTTTTATTGTAGTTATTTTGGTCTGTTTCAAACGTTATTCTGCATCTGCATCAATTTGGTTTCTTTCTATACCAACCTAATTCGATCAGACGCTGTCGCTATAACGTTACCTGTCACTTACCCTAAATACCAACAGTCATCCTCATAAAATTACGCTCCCAACCACTTTGAGAAACCCTGCGTAAGGCTAATTGCACCCACCTGAGCCACCCTATATCAACCTCTGGTGCATGACTCATGTCCGTGGGGTTTCCCTCCAATTAATATCGGATGGTTGCACTTCAAGTATTTGCGTAGTTCTTTAAATTTATGGGTGAAGTGATAGAAAGTGTACTATAGAAATTTCTAGGCGGGTTTACCTTAGGAGCGATCTCTATCACATATATTTAGAAGTTCATTTAGGATAGCTAGCTAGTGTTTTTATAAAGGGCAGTACTCTCAAATGTTGTTGAGACCAATTACAAAACTGCTGCTATAAACAGCCTGTATTCAACTTTTCACCGGCACACGCGGATGAATTTGACTTGCAAAAGGCTTATATTCAACAAGCTGCGCCCCGCGGTTTCACCTGCATAAGTCTCGATTCCGTGGGTATATCGGGATAGAAAGTATTCTATGTCCTAACCCAGGTCATGGTCTATCCATGTGCCAAATTTCATTCAAATCTGTTCAGCCGTTTTAGCGTGAAAGCGTAGCAAACAAACAAACTCACTTTCGCATTTATAATATTAGTTAGGATTTCCAAAATCCTCTAATGTTTGTTTGTGAATTTTGGAAAAACCCACTTACCTAAAACTGTGTTGCAGGAGGCAGTGTCCTCCCGTTGCAAACGAACCGATTATGTCCTAAGCTGTAGAACTTGTAGAATCTGTGGCTGTGTGGGTAACTACTCTGTATTAACATACAGAGCGTTTGCCTACAGAGCCATAGTCTTTTAGTTTTAACTTAGATTTAGTTTTTTATAGTTTTTATGTCTAGTCAAGCAAAGACTCGTGCTAAATCCACGAGAATCTACTGCTGACAAATTGCTTTGCAGTTTGGCAGATGTAATGTAAAACGAAAACTGTAACATTATGAACTAAATAAATTTAAAAAAAAATGTTGTTTCTGACAACCCAAAAAAATTTTAAACAAATAAACTTTTTACCGTTAAATTTAGAGACAGAAAAAGAATAATCTATTTGAACCATAGGTAAGTCCGCCTTCCACATATCAATTTTTGTATTGGCAGATTTTCTAATCAAGTCTTGAAGTAAGTCTTACATATTTTTTTCATGAGCTCCTACCATATTTTCTCTGGACAATTCCTTCAAGCCATAAACAATAATCGCCCGCCACATGAACTAGCGTGATGTTTGACGTACAGACCGCGGTATATTGTAATTTATAGCCATATTCCCTTCCCCCCGGCCACGACGGAAAAATAAATTACCTACGTCTATACAAGTACCGGCTATGCACGGTTCATGGCAAATTACACGTGCAAACAGTAGTGGAGGGTTTTCTGAAGAAAAATCAATAAGTAGTACCACTGTTTTAGTTGAAAAAAAATTGGTCCTTCCGTTCTAATTCGGAATAATTTTTGGTCCTTTTGCCCACAAGAGATTCTGAACCCCCCGTTGAAATTTTTCGTCGGTTATTTAAAAAAAATGCTTTTTCATGGAAAAGTTGTACCTACGCGGTCAAAATGTATGGAACAGCAGATTTAAAAAAAAATACCAATGAAAAATTTCAACGCAGGGTTTCAGAATCATGTACTGAATCCATGGTAACAATTTTCGCGTCGATGTCCCTGCCACCCTGTGTAATGTAAAAGTATTTGAATGTATTTTTGTTTCACATAACATAGTTCCAAAATCAACTTTTCCCGTACAGTAGCTTTGAAGAAAATTACATTTTATTATATAATACCTACGTAATTATCTCCCCTCTAGATTTTCGAGACGGATTTTCTTGCCCGTGCATCTCCACAGGTACCTACTACGCTTTGGAATGGGCAACTACTTCATATTTCTGACTGACTCCTTGACAATTCAAAAATGCCTGTAAATAGTTTAATAGAAATAAATGCTTTGAGTTTCAGATAAGTATCATTTAACTGGAATCCAATTAGGGGGAACTAGAACAAATCACACTCCCAACTAAATCTATCAATCACAACATCACTCATAGTCAAGGAGCAAGACAGCTTAACATGACACATCATCTTGACAATTAATTACTAGCTCCTAGTCTACATTCGAGAGCAGATAAAAGTGACGGCTCATCAAAAGTTGCATTTACATGTTGTGAACTCCTGAACTGCACCAATTTCTTGCAATTGTCTTTGCTAATCCCGATGTGATTTTATTTCATTGACATAAGGTTTCTTTTGCAATGATAGACCTGAGCTCGTGAAATGCTTATCTGCTGCAGTATTTAGAGTATATTTTGGGACACTGAAATAAGTCTTTGTTTAGCTCTTGTACTTAGAAATTCGTTGGAAAGACGGGTGGGTGTAAGTAATTAATTTTGATTTGTAGAACTTATTTAATAAATCGATCAATCAATTAAGAAATGGTTGTTTGTTATTGTTAGTTGATTGTTGGTGCTCACCACGTTTACGTCAGTGGTGGGTCAATTAATACCAGCCTCCCATTGTCCCACTGTATGGCAAACTCCTCTTCTCATACAGAGAACAGAGAAGGCACGAGCATTGATAACCACGCTTGCTCAGAACGGGTTGGCAATTTCAGATTTAGGTATATTGAATCAGTGTTGACGCATTTGACCTACGTCAAATGCGTAAGAAATTATGTGGGTACCACATGCTTCAGGTCAGAAATTCCTTGTTAAAGACCTAAGAATTACCAAAACACCGACACCGAAGAATGTCTCTTGGAAAACAAACAAATCTAGTTACCAACAATACTTTAAAAAAATCCACAGAACTCAAGGATCTTCCGGCGCTTTGAAAATGAATTTATTTTATTACACACCCAAAGGGGATAATTTTTAAAGCACTTAAAAAACAATTATAATCCTATCGAAACTAGAATGGTATCAAATTGAAGCCTTTTAAATTCTGCAGCATCGTTTTTTTATTTATTGCGATACCTATCTCTTTTCGTTATTAGTCTGACAACCAGTCTTACCCAGTTACTGGGTTGTGGAGGTCAAATAGGCAGTCGCTCCATGTAAAATACTGGTATTCAGCTGCATCCGGTTAGACTGGAAGCCGACCCCAACATAGTTAGGAAAAGCCTAGGCAGATGATGAGCTATCTCTTTTCGTTTTTGAGAACTTTAAGATTCTTTGAAAAAAGTCTCAAAGGAAACGGTACAAAAAAAATGCAAAAAACTAAAATTATAACAATTTTACAAAAGTAATCTTTGTTGTATTGTAGCCCTTTTAGTAACGCATATTTTGATACCATTTTCATTTCTCTGTCTTGAAAACGGGCGAACTGAAAACGGGTTGAACTGATGCGATCGTAAAAGCATATTCAAAGCTAAAAATAACTCTACAAGAACTTCAAGACTGTAAAGGCAGCACTGTCGGTGAAAATACTTTGCTACAGGTACTGTAAAGATCTTAATCTGCTTGGTTTGATCATGCAGCCTTTATGAATAGTTTTTTAGTTTTGAGACAAACACTATTTAATATTAAGAATATCAGAAAATAATTGGGAGTCAGCTTGAAGAACTGAAATCTTTTAGGTATTTCAATAACCCGGTGATAAAAAGACGAGAAATCCTAATAATACCTACTATGTACAAGTACCAACCCCGGGCCTTACCTTAAACCACAAGGAAAACATCGTAATACACTACAATTTACTCACTCTACAAGTACATGTTGCCTCACACGGGAATCGAACCGGCGATCGCCAGCATCCTTATTTCGGTAATAACACATAAGTGGCCAACGGTTATGCAACACTATCATTATGACCCATATATTGGCCCTTCGCCTCTACGCCCTAGGGCCCCGTGGTCTTGCGGTGTTGTGGTACGAAGGGCATTAGGCTATTTGTGTCAGTAATTCGTTTACTATCCTCTTCTGAATTGGTCTTTCAATGTTGTGGATCGTGACTCAAATCTTTATTATTTTCAAATTGTGTTTTTCCATTTGGCTACGATCTGTGACTTGACAGCAGTCAAGACCCTTGAACCAGTGGTCAGACGGCCTAAACTTACGTGTCGTAGGTCTTGAGTTCGAATTCAGACAGGCACTTTACTTTGTTTAATTTATTTCATCACCACTGCCCTCAAAACGGTGAAGAAAAACATCGTGAGGAAACATGTCCTAGAACCAAAAATTCGAAAACATGCGTCATCCAACAACTCACACTGAGCCCGCGTGGTGGATTACAGTCTACTCCCTCTCACAGAAAGGAGGCATGTGTTCCAGCAGTGGGGGACATTAAGGGCTAATTATGCTGTGATGTGCTGTGGCTGGCTGGAGTGCAACGTTTACCGGCAGTCCAGTTGCTACGACACCACTTAGCTTGAATATCGCTTTAGGCTTCGTCGTCTTTGGTCCTTCCGCTTCTATTTTGCCTGTCATTATTTTTCCCCAGTATATCTTCAAAATTATCGATGTTTCGAGTGGAAAAGGTGACCAAAATATTGAAATATTATGTCCAGGCAAACAAAAGACAGATGATTTTGTGACCGTGACCTAGGTTAGGACCTGGTTTATCTCGATATTCTCACAGGATCGATATTTATAACAGGATGAAACTGCGGGGCGTAGTTAGTATGAATTAAAATTAAAATGATGCTAGCGCCAAACACGTAGCCGAATTCGGTCGAGTCCATTCAGATTGGGTGCCGATACGCTAAAAAGACGAATGGAAAGTAAATTATAATGTGTCTATTAGGTTATCCAGAGTCTGGACCGTTTACTACAGATTGGTGCATAATTATGTATTTTCATAACATCACGCCTGTAAGCCTTGAAGGGTAAGCAAAGGTGTACCATAGTACACCACATTTCGCAAGTTATGTTTAAGTCCCATGTAATAGGGGGGTGAGCTTATTGCCATTAACCGGGGACAAATCTAGACTCCGGGCTGCTACTGAGAAATTACATAATTATGTGAAACCGGGAATTGAACCCAGGACCTCATGCTCAGTAGTATCGGTTGCGACCACTATACCAACGAGGCACGAAGCATTTATTTTCATCATATAAATAGTAATCTAAAATTAAACCTAAATACTGTTATTCAGCTGCATCCGGTTAGACTGGAAGCCGACCCCATCATAGTTGGGAAAAAGCTAGGCAGATTGATTTTTTGAAATAGTAATCTACGTATGTAGAGCTGAATCTTTCTAGAATCTAGATTCTAGGGGCAGGTACTGCCATGGTATAGTCATGGAGAAAATAAAAGTGAGTTTAAATATCTTTACATTTTATTAACAAAATTGAAATGGTTTCCATTCAATCGTGAGCGACACAATTTACATCAGTATCACAAAATTTTCATGCATTCTTAAAAACTATTCAACTTCGCACTCATTTTTGAGCGACTCTCTCTTTTTTATAAAAAAAAATATTTAATAAAACTGATACTATGTATCCCTATAATTTATATGCAATAAATATTTATAAAATACCTACACAGATTTCGTAGCTAGCCTAATGAATAAATAACTAATTAATGTAGATCAAAAGGCACTGTCAATATTCTAATTAGTCAAAAATTCGTTTCACACATTGTTTTTTACTTTGCACTATCTAAACAAATAATTCTACCGACACGCTTATGTATGACCACAATAGAAACGGGTTTTGTCGACGGAAGAATAGACAAAATGACAGTTAAACAATCACAATCTGTCATTTTGTCTATTCTTCCGTCGACAAAACCCGCTTCTATGGTTGTCATGCTAGGTTTGCTGGTATACAAATAAAAATACAATACGTTTGAATAACTGAAAACCCGTTTCATTTGGTCCTATAGAAATCTAAAATCTTAGAATATTATTTTATTCACACAGAAACTTCCATACAAAAACATTTTCTCATAAACTATCTAAACCTCTTGGGCCATACAAATGCATCCTGTCGCGAAAACGCATCCCTGTCAAACTATGCATCATAAATAATTGAATACATACAAAAGAATTTACATGATAATATCATTGTGTCATTGTAACTTCAGAGTTCACACACAAAATACATGAGTTATAACTTAAACCTAACTTATGAACTAAGAATAAACCTATGTAAGTAGGTATTAGGTACCTACCTACTGGAAAAAATATATGGCGGATATTTTCAGTTGCATTTCTTTCTATCTTATAATTTTTTTTTAAAACACTTTCAGTGTTTTTTTTTCTTCTTACGGTTTTGAAGTCGGAATGAATCGGAAGGACTCTGAATTAATCTCAAGACTGTCGAATATACTCCCTCTCACTAAGAGAAGGCCTGTGTTCTAGCAATGGGAACATTATAGGCTGAATATGCTGTCGAATCTAATGGACTAATTCAGGTTTTTCGTATTGATTGGCAAAAAACCAGTCCGTTTCGAGATAGTTATGAGTTCAGGGGGCTTTCCACCACCTCTAGCAGTATTATTTTATAATCTAACTTCAGTGTGGGAAAAAGATGAAGTTATACAAAGCTAGCTATATATGCTGTATAGCTCCATCACTTTCCCAAACCCCCAGGATCCGCAAAGCACTGCGTCTAAAACGGTCCTTTAATCCATGCCTATTTTCAACATAATTATAAACAATAAATTCTTCTCAGCACCTTCAAAACACTATTTTTTCTTCCTACAATTTGTTATCAGTCTCTGCAGCACACACTACACTAGGATACCTAGGCTGTCACTGGTCTTCGCTCGTCATATAAAAAAGTTCTCACTGTGTGCTGGCTCTCCTCTGACTTCAGGTCACTGGTCTTTGAGTGCACGTATGTGAAGTTTGCGCTGATTACAACCTGGAAAAGATTAAAATAATTATTAATTTACCATTTATTTAAACTTCATTTTACAGTAGGGGTTTTTATAGGCGGACTTATTGCTACAAGGCTTTCTCTTCCAGTCAACCTTTGGGTTAAAAGGACCACAAAAACAATGTTGGTGATGGCAACCTTAGTGGAATACTAGCTGGTTGTTGCGAACATAATACTTGAAGAAATAGAGGGAAGACTAAATTTTCAGCTAGCCGGTGTGTGTAATGCCCTGACGTCTGGTCAAAATGATGTAAAAGTCAGTACTGCTACGGACAGTAAAAAAGCACGACCCTTTACGAGAAAACCATGTTTTTATTTTCAAAATATTGATCTAATAAACCTGTTACCACTGTTACCATGGATTCAGTACATGGTTCTGAAACCCTGCGTTGACATTTTTCGTCGGTAATTTAAAAAAAAAAACAGATTTCAACGCGGGAATCGCGCGTTTAGAATCAAGTAATAAATCCATGGTAACAGTTTTCGCGTCGATGTCCCTGCCACCCTGTATTATATGGTCAATTAAAGGTAATAAATTGTTTAAGAATTTTTCAATAGTCCAAAAAATACTTACAGTATAACAAACAGTAACAAGTCCAATAGCAGTGCCAACGAGTACATCCCACCAGTGATGTCGGTGGTCTGTGATTCTGGTCAGCGAGCAGATGGCAGCGTACGAGATGCAGAGCATCTGCAGGATTGGGACGAGGAAGATGGAGCGGTGGGACCAGTCGAAGGCGCGGCGTTGGAGGTACCACTGGAAAGAGAAAAGATTAGAAAATTAAAAATCAGCTTAAGAAAACTTGGGGTGGTTGGTACATAGTTGATTAGAGAATAAAAAAGATGCCAACAAATATCTATTATGTTACAGAAAATCATAGCACCAAACATTTTGGAGTATTCCATCAAAATTATGTCAAAATAAACTTGCATGATGCAATGGAAAAGTTGTATGCAATTGCAGTCTTTTCTTTAGCTGTACTGTTTTGAGATCTGCTATATGGTTAGAAAAAATGTGAATGTTCGTAAGCCTGTCACGACCGTCTTATCAGCTATCATTGCAAAACTTACCGCAATAAAGAAGCCGCAGTACACTGATAGTGAAGCATGTCCTGAAGGGAAGCTGCGGTATGAGTCCATCTGGTACCAGCTGGGGTACTTTTCAGATGTGCACTGAAAGTCACTCACGAACTGAGAACTGAAACAGAAGAAAAAGAACATTAATATACGATGGTAGAGGTAGTTAACGTCAATGCCCTTGGACTAACTAAGCTTAAACATCGCATTAGAACTAAGCAAGCTGTAGATTATAATTTGCCAAGAGATGCCAGAATTGCCAGGTGGATCGAGAATTGTAGTGAGCAAGTGGCAATAATTAATTGCAATTAGTTTTTGTCAACAGTTCCAGTGCAGGAAGGTGCGAAGGTGGACAACCGGGTATTGTTGTGCAACTTGGGAGAGGTCTATGTCCTGTGCTGATGCTCTTGAGTTGACAGCACATACGTCTCAGATTCTTCTAGTAAAGGAACCCTCCAATTATTCTCTGGTGATACGTCTTTTACGACCGTACACAACCCAGTGTCAATAATCTCATGAATTTCCATCCTCATTGACAGTTTGATGTGCCCACGTCAATCCTGCGATTAGATAAGTACCCTGAAGATCTTCAAGATCACTCAATGTCAAATGTATTACTCCTACGAGTCGAATATATTGCTATGTAAATGCGGATGTCGTAAAATGTACAGTCAGTGACCGGACTTCTCTGGGAAGAACTGTCATTGGCTTTTTAGTTATTTGTTAGGAACTACCACGTCGTAGATAAAAAAAAAATGGTGATATTCGTACTCATTATAATCAGCTAGTTTGAATGCCGTGCAACCTCATGAGGATTTATTGCCGAAGTTAAACGGTAAAATTCTAGTTCATGGCGTAAACAATTAGTTGCCTTTTACAACCTCCTAAGACGTGGTGGTGAAACTGGTGATAGTTTATTTAAGCAACAATAATTATGATCTCCCAAAAGAATGGTTCATGATTACATAGACGTGGATAACTTTAACTTTCTTCGAGAAAAAACATTGGAAATAAATAAAAATCCTTACCCATTGCAAGTCTTGCCAGTATCCGGCTCACATAGATCGAAGAACGTAGGCCTAGGGCTCCCGACGAGACCCTTCATGACCTCCACAATACTCAGGTTGATGATCAGACCGTAGATATAAGTTCTGTATAAATAGAAGGTACTCGTGCAGGTCCGTCGAAGTCTTGACCGAGAGAAGTCGCCGTTTATAAAAATGTACTCTGTTACACCGATCTAAAAAGAAAGAGACAAAAATATTAATTTGGTTGAATTTCGAATGGCAGAAGGATTAGAAGCTCTTTGGAAAAAAAGAACTCCTTAAAATAAATATTTTCTCAATCGATTTAATAAAGTTTATTTTGGACTAATACAAGGATGTTTAAGATTTTTGATTGTTTCAAACTTATATAGAAAAATCAATTGCCGTGCGTTAGTCTCGCAAAAACTCGAAAATGGCTCGAGTATGCATCAGGTCAATGTGCGGTCTTAAGACAACTGATAGCTGTGTTACCTATTTTAAATCGTTAAATTTTTTAACTTTGCCTTGTTTATATATAATGGAAACGGCTTTGTTTGTGAAATGTAACCCACATCTATTTAAAAAATTATCAGAGGTCAGGAAAAATCCAATACGGACACAATACATCAATCAATTATGTCAAGTTAAATGTAAAACCGCGTTATTGCAAAAAAGTTTTTTTGGTATTGCCCCACTCATATATAATAGAGTACCTAATATCATAAAAAATATGACTACATTAAAATTTAAAAGGGCGCTAAACGAATTTTTAATTATGAAAACTTATTACACGATTGACGATTTTCTTAATGATGATTCACTAATTGACATACTATTACCCTAATTGACATAATTATTGGTTCGCTTACTTAGTCTTATTTTATATTTTTTTATTGCTATGACCACACTGACATTTTTTATTTAATTCTTTGTAATTCCAATGATCTGCATATTTCTATTTTTTTTTTATTTTTTGGAATTGTAAACCTTTGCATGCCCACGTGACGGTAAAATATGGAGAACTTTATTATAAAAACAAATTTGATTTGATTTGATGATGTGCACAAGTATGAGAAGGTTCCTAACAAAAAAATAAAAAAACGGCATTGCAACGGATTCAAAAATCAATCTGCCTAGCCTTTTCCCAACTACGTTGGGTTCGGCTTCCAGTCTAACTGGATGCAGCTGAATACCAGTATTTTACATGGAGCGACTGCCTATCTGACCTCCACAACCCAGTAACTGGGTAACACGGATACCCCTTGGTAAGACTAGTTGTCAGACTTTCGGGATTCTGACGACCCGTAACGACTGTCATTCGTTGATCTTATGCACGTTAAGCCGTTGGGCTTAACATGCTTTCCGAGGCACAGAGTCTCGGTATATAAAGATTGTCACCCATCCAAGGACCAACCTCGGCAAGCATAGCTTAACCCGATGGATCGACCCGTGCAGCTGTTATTACTTAGCCACGAGCTCCAGCAACGGATAGCTAGTAAATAACAATAATGGTTCACTGAGCTTTTTATTTAATAACCATAGATAGGGTAATAACCTCGTTACTATAAGTGAAGGAAAAGCCATGTAAGTACGCTTGTACTTTTCAGGACAATGAATATTTTCTGCGGTCAGTAATATTATTAGCAATAGGTACCACTTAGGTACAGTAAGCGCTCAAAAGTGCATGAGCACGCTAAGAGTCGTATTGCTGTGAACACGCGGTATAGTCCGTACATTTGTATGTGTAAGCAGTCAGACGTCTGTGGTGTGAGTGCCGTACACACACCACAGAGAACGCAGTTTCGCACTACACACTATCGTATCGTCACGGTTCGCGGGCGCCGCACTTATATTTCCATAACTTTTGTTAGCACGCATCATACTCGTACGCGTGACCTTGGCCAGTGTATCGCATTGCTAAAATTCGAAAGTAAATTATATGTGCAGATAGCAGAAGGCGTTAAGCGTTGGTCTTAGATTCATGATGGCTAAGGTTCTAATCTCGTAAATCACAGCGCTGTTTTTGCAAATATTATTATTTTTGTTTGCAATAATAATATTTTTAAATATCATGCCTGTTTATTAATGTTGTTATTGCAATAAAGGGTTTAGAATAAAAAATGCGTGATATGTTATAATAAAAAATAAATAATATTTATTCGTTATGTTTATTTTACTTAAGTATAGTTATCAAATTGCTACAATTATTTATCATTACTTCACCTGAATAATATGTGAAATAGATGTCTAGAAACTTAGAAGCAATTTGTATTATATTGACATATTTAAATTTTGAAATGTTTTAAATTTTAAATGGATTTTTTTGCACCATAAATATAAAGCTTTGATCATGGTCTAAGTAATTAAGCAATAAATAAGAATATTAGACTACTTAAAATGTAAAAAAATCTACTGACAAAATTGTTGATTTTAAGGTTAAAGGCAGTTGTTCATAATAATTATTTTAAACTTTATTTGGCTTTAGTAAATATTGGTTGGTATTGAGGTTATAGCTTAAGTATTCATTTTCTTTACGAAAAGAAGATTGAAACTAAACCTCAAATTTTAATCCTAAAATAATACTATTACTAAAATAATATTAAACAATTTCGGTATATCTGCAAGAAATACGACAAACACCCTATTGAAACGTGCTTAAAAAATTAGTTACCATAAATTCATGCAATAACGAATCTGTTGTTTATTAAGTTGGTACGGTCAATATTTTAAGGTCAAAAACGGTTTTCTAGCTGGTCTTCAGTGATGCAAGCCTTCAGAGTGCACGGCGAACGGTTCATAATGACGTGTTTTTAATAATTCAGCAAAATATCTCGTTGGTATGAAACCATTTGTTTCATTCACCATTTGACGTCGCTGCTACTCGATAATAAGCCCCTTCCTCATATCTCTTAACCGTCACAGTATTTCTCTAGAACAAAGAAAATCATTGTTTTTATTACACATAATACCTAATTATTTATTATTCACTAATCGAATTAAACCTCACAATGAATTTAAAACTTTAAAGGCATCTTCTGTCTCAGCAATACCTCTGTTCTATCAACAATACCCTTGATTAAGATTTATGTTTAGTAAAATATGAAATATATAAATGATAACACTCACACTTAGTCCGGTTTTATTAGATATTCACTTCACTTTTACGCAGCGCAATAATATTCTCTGATCTGATCTGATCTCTTCAATATATTTTATGCCTGCTTTTTGATAATAATAACCACAACACTGCGCTAAATGCTCGTCACCAATATTATCACGGCACGAACCAACAAAGTTCTATTAATTGAATACTTGTAACAAACTGCATCTACCCCACAGAAATCGAAATAATTTACTTAGTTTTTTGTGGTCTACCTGCTAAACTTTAATATTTATGTGAACAAGACGAATGAAACTAAAAACGAATGATGATTATCGAACTAGTCATTGGTTGCAGACAAAGTGAGTGTGTGTGTGTAATGTGCGTGTCTACAGTATTGTAACAACTTATAGAAGAAGGTCGTAAGTCAAACCGAAGCGTCAGTCTATTGCTTTGTGAGATTGCTCATGGACTTTTAATCGGCACTGTACTGATGAAACTCGTAATAACATTGTAAACAGACAAACACCATGACGCACTTTCTGCATTGCGTGGATCATTTGGTTCTCAGCAAAGATCTATCTCTTCCCCATAAGAGTGACTAAAATGTTTTGCATCCTCTTTTACGAAAATTACAACATACTGTGATAATCAATTCATTTCCCAGGAATCCATGTAGAAAGCTTGCATGTATAATCAGCCTATAATGTTCTCACTGTTGGGACACAAGGTTGCTCTCTTCGAGAGGGAGTTGGGTGTAATCTACCACGTAGAACCAGTGCGGGTTGATAGACGCGGCAAAAGGCCTGCCTCGTATTGTTTTATGGGACTTATGACATCACTGGCGATGCATGTGGGTGAACACCTTTGCCTATCCTTTCGAGAAAAGCATGCGTGATTTAAGTTATGGAGTAGTGATGCTGATGTAATAGAAGACAGGCACATGAGCACTTTTCAGCTCTGTCTCTGAGACAAATGCAAATGCAATTTCTCCCTCTGGTAATGCAGATATAGGTGGCGACGACCACTTACTATACCAGCACTTGCGTACCACACTTTCAAATAAAATCCGAATGATTTTGAAGGTTATTGCTATTTCCATTGCTTGAAACAACAAAAATGAAATAGTCATTGCTACTGTGAGTTTGTTACGCTATTGCCCCGCTGGTGAGCCTACCATCAGGCGGGATCTCCGATTTGAAGTTAAAGTTACTTATTAATGTTAATATACACTTACAAAAATTAGCGGCAATACAAATATAGTTGACATAATCATCTCAGTGTTGACCGTGTCTCCGTTGAAAGGGAAGCTGAGAGCAGGATCGTTGCAGTAGAAGCCAGCTTTGTGGTTCGGGATGACGCCAAGCTCGAAGAGTCCAATCAGTGCCAGCACTGTGGAAGAAATGATACTGTTAGAAGATGTAGGCAGTTTTATGTTTACAATGAGAAACTGTTATATTTTAATAAGTAACACGTCAAATATATTATGTAAATAATTCGTTTCCTCATCAATAAATTGAAATGTAAAGGAATTATCATACTACATCTACAAAAATGAGCATAACCCGAACGTAGATTTACGCGAGACACAAAGCCAATTTTTTTCACACACCCATAGTGTTTATTAAAAGTTCAAAACCAATTAAAACTATAAAGAAGACTCATAATATACTGTAAATCCAATAGTGAAAAATAAGTATCAAGAATATCGCTTAGGGGGTTTCTAATCTCACTGCAATTCCCAATAAATGCACGTCATAACGCTTAAGTACTTATAATTAATTAAAAATGAATACCAATAATATTAAAACTGAAACAAAATTCATTCATAGAAGGAAAATCGGACAAGAGTAACACTCGCGCGCATTATATCAATCAGTGCACGTCACTAAGTAATGAATTAAATACTAACGACCATTTTTGTCATTAAATATTAGGTACAAAATATAAATGGATGATTAATGTATTGTATTATTTATTTTTAGACTGGCACCTAGTTTATACCTATTTATAGTGTTTGCCCTACAAAATCCTGAAATACATAGGTCGCGCTGGTTATGATGAATTTCACACTGACAGAATCATTTATGTGTGATTTTTCCGTGGACCAAAACACCAATAAATTTTTATTCTTAGAGGCCCGTATTACAGAACCTCACTCAAGACTCAAGCATTAATTAAAACTAGTTCCAACCAATCAAAAGGCTTTACACAGATTTTTTGTTGTTAAAGATGAAAATTAAGAAAGAACATCAATATTAAGAATATGAGAGAATTAGAAAGAATCGTAACTGACTGGGAATTCTATCTATCCAGTTATGCTAAATGTGATTGCCATACCTACTGGACGCTGTTAAATAACAAATCAATACAAATATTCTGCTAACCAGTAAAACGCAGATTCAACAGTCTTCCGGGTACCCAAAAACGTATAAGGAAATCTTCTACATAATAAACCCGGAACGAACAGTTCAAATCTAGTTCTAGTGTTATCTACCACCCACGCAATTTTCGTTCGTCCCCGTGACATTGCAATGGACGTCGCCCTCCATTATAGCCAATTTATTTGCCAATCCCCCAAACTGTGGCTGTTGTTGAAGTTCAAAGTCAATGCCAAACTACCAGGAACAGAACTAACTGGCTAGTATATCCTGACATATAGGAGTGGCGCTGTCCGCCAAGGCGAGATGATCGCGAGAGCCAAAAGTGCGTTTAAAATTTAGTTTCACTTTTTGTCGTGTTCAATATTGCTGGTGCAGATTTGTAATGATAGTGACGATTTCAAGGTGATAGGTTAGATGGGTAGTTGTGTGGGATTTGGCAGTTCCTGCAAATTATGCTGGTAGAGAGATTTCTAGACAGGTAGTTCTGGGAAATAATTTTCGTGTTTGTAGTAATTTTCGAGTCGTTTGTCCATGGTACAGAGATGGGCCATAACATAATTAAAATCATTCAACGATCAAACCATGACTAGATTGAGTTTTCTAGACTTTCAAGAAATCAAATTGTTGAGCGTTTTCATTCAAGCGAACTTTAGACGTTATCAGAGGTATTAACAATCAGCGATCGAAGCATCGATACAAAAAATTTTACCTTATATAACTTGCCATCATTACCCTCCATTTGAAGAAAGAAAGAAAGAAAATAAATTTATATGACCCAGGTTAAGGCACACAGTTTGGGCTCCGCCGCAGTCGGTAAATAACAAAGGCACCTAGAAAATATTAATTGCTCAGGAATTCTGGATGTTAATCGTTTGCTACGCTAATTAGCTAATCTTTATTGCAGCAACCGATAAGCATTAACATGCTTTCTCATGCTGAGCACACTTTATTGTGTATGCTCAGCAAATGGAGCATTTATATACACGTGGTAAATCTTAGTAGATTAGATTATTTAAACAATGATTGTCGTTTAAGATAGCATTTATCTAGAATCTAGATATTTTATGACTTAGCTCCATTAATTTATTGAATTGTTTATTGATGCCTAAAAATAGTGTTTGATATTCTTATTCTGTCCAAGTTGTGTTGGTAGCAGGGGCCGCGTTGGATTTAGATTCACCACTTTCTGCTTTCGAATCATCACTTTTAAATCCAATGTCTATAGGAAGACTGTTCTAGTGATTTATAATGTGTTTTTCAAATAATGTTATTACTTATTAATTAAAATTTTCTGATGTTTTTTGGAATTTGCAGAACAGTGTCAGGTTGTTGTATGTTTACAATAAGATTCGCGACCGTAACATAGATGTATTTACAAAATAAGAATCATTAATACAACTCTCTACGTTCAAATTACCCTGTTGATGACTATATCATGAAATCATGACATTTGAGGTCAATTCTAACTTAGGTATAGAATTGTACTGATGATTCTAATTACTTATTCTTCACTCAAAATATCAGCATGCAGGTACCTATGGTCCTTCCTTCAATGTAATCGACGAAAACGAATGCAATGACACGTAGGACACGTCCTGTGTTGCTTTTATTTTTTATCTAATGGAATTATTAGTATTGCATTTGTAATAAATAGTCTGTAGAGTTTAGTACAGTTTTTTCTTTTCACAAAATAATTATAATTCTTATTTTTTTTTTCATTCGTCATTTCTAGAACAGTTAAAGGATATTACATGAATGGAGCCACGAGTCCTAGATGCACCTCGCTTCAGATAACGTGTTCCACGGGAGTCCATTACGAATAGTGACGTCACGCATATAATAGACCAATTGCAATGTATCCGACACGTTTGGACCCACGTTATAACCCATGTGGCCAAGCTGCGTGGTCAGTCACGTTCCAGTGTATGGCCAAGCTTTAGGAAAAGGGCGTAATTGAAAGATTGTTGGTAAAGTGCCTGCTACACGATTGCCAACTGCGTCCCCGACAGAGGTGACCATGGTTGTCGACCGGCAGAGCTGTTTGAAATTTGGTCGTAAACCGCCATCTACACGGTTGTAAACCACCAAGGTAACCGCTGTCGGGACGCGGTTGGCGATCGTGTAGCAGTCGCTTAAGATTTACGTTTATAGACAATGGCTATTTTTTAAGTGGTTAATCGTAGTGACTGTTTGCTCGCTACATTTTAGTGTTTGTTTATAGTATGATGGTAAATTGCTGAGATATTAGTCTAGAAAGTTTTAAGAGTTCACGGCGTGCAATTAGTACCGCTACTCGATAACAGATGGCGCTGCGAACAGTTTTGTGTTGGTGGGAAAAGTTTGATCGAGAATACAGTGTTATGCATAAAATTAATTAATATCAAGTGAAACTCCACTATTATCGCTTATCTGTAATCAAATTAAGATGAATTATGGTTTCGTTTTCGTTCATTCACAAAGAGAGCTATAATTACCTGCACGATAACGAATTTATTACAACAATTAATCGGGAATCGATTACAAGCGATAATGACCGTTAAATCGTAAGCCCATAAAAAGGTATGGATTAAAATACCACTTGAACGACGCGGGAACAGTGTGCGACGCAACGGGGTGTTAAATGTTATAATAAGGTAAGTGGTACTGTTTTCGGCATTAATAAATTAAATGAGTATAGGTAGATTTATAGGTTAGGTAGGTAGGTAGATACACCGAACAACGTTCTAATTTGTTTTATTTACTTTAGGTTAATGTTAAAATGTAGGTACGTAATAATTTATTTTATTACCATAAGTCGGTAATAAATTCTAACAATGACTATTAAAATTTAGATAGAATGATATTGGTAGGTAATTAAAGAATTATTATTGAGATGTGTAGGTAGATTATACATTATCTATAATAAATAAGTCATAATATTTCCTAAATCGATAACGCTAAATAGCTCGCAAAGATAATTAATACTTTGCAAAGAAACATGAATAGTTATAATAAACGTTCAATTTTAAATCCATTACATTCAAAAGTGTTTTGAATTAAGTACTTATTCATTTAAAAAGTACCTACATTGTGTAAACATGGAAAGACATGATATTAACTGATCCGAAACGGGATTCGAGTCGGGTGCTTACATTCCATTCAGACCATCATAAAAGTTTGCAAAAATATCGCAGCAAAAATATAAACGAGCTGGACTTTAAAATCAACAATAAAAAAAGCCGTTTACATCCTGATTATTATTAGTATTATTACCTATATAATGTCAACTAACTTAAATTACATTAGTCCGGCAACAGTATAGTTTACCTTCCAGACGAATTACCTAACTTCTTCATATAGGTAATATAATTTATAAAATGGAAAGTATGGCATCATAGTGTGATATCCGTGTATGGCATGTAGTAATTTATACATTACGTTCCTATTACTTAATAATATAATATAATAATTTTATAGTTCTGGATTTTAATTTAAAATGTAAACGCAACATTTTATATAAAACGTATACCTAAACAAACATGCAATGCAACTTAAAATATGCACTGAATGATAACTTTTTCAAACAAAAATAAATAACAAAACTTTATGCTTTGCATGGTGTAAAAAGTAGTAAAAAATTACATAATATTCGTTCTATTTTTAAAATAATGTTCTCAATGGCTGCCCTAATGAACGCTTGTCAAAAGGTCGTTGACATGGTTTTTTTTTTCGTATTTGTAAACACTGACTGCGATTGCGTGCATTCTGCCACATGCGGCGAGTGTTACCAGCTGCGAACTTTTAAATATACATCGATCCTTTTTTATTAATTACTTTCATCAATATTTTCTTGGAAGTGAAAAGATACATATTAGTAACTCATTTTAAATATAAAAACCGAGTGTGTTAAGATACGATTTCCTAGTATTTTTTATAGTTTTATGTGCACAAGCGGCGCATTGTCATATCATACGTTGAAGGGTTCATAAAGTGACATAATTATTGACCACCATATTTTCTAAGTAGATGTACGCAAATAATTGTTGACATTGGCACAGACAGCCACATCTATCAAGTACTATTTTAATTTACTGAGTATTTGACGTCAATAAATGCGAAACTTTATGAGTGTGTCTACTACACGTCAGAGATGTCCCTCGTTTTCAGTATTCTTAGCACGTAGAGTATTTTACATTATTAGGTATTTGTTGTGACTGTGAGTAATAGTGCAAATGTAGGTACCTACTTACTTAATAAACTGTAGGTGATACAATAATAGGACGTAGACTATTTCTGCTTAGGTACAGACGCCAACACATCAGGCTACCACAATCTGTCAAATTTATTTAATAGATTTTCAACTTTATTGCTGACGAATAAGGTTCAAAGTTGATTGGGAAACTTTGACAGTTTCGGGTAGCTTAATGTGCCAGCACATCAAGCTACCCGAAACTGTCAAATTTTCTGTACTATAATAGATAATAATAAAAAGTTTGTTTTTTTGTTTGTTTGAACACGCTGATCTCTGAAACTAACAATCGGAAAAAATACTGTAAAATGCAAAAAAAAAAAATTGCGTTTGATAGCCCAATTCTTGAGGAAGGCTTTAACATCACGCCAGAACCCTTTAGGAGCCCAGCAAAAGGAAAAAATCATAAAGAACGCTAAGCAAAGTAACAGCAATGATATCTATTAGGCATTGTTATCAAGTGACAGTGATAACCTAGGAGTGGTGTGATCGTCAGACTGCCAAGTCATAGGTCTCGAGTTCGAACCCAAGGCACGCACCTCTGACTTTTCGGATATAAGTGCGTATCGTTAAATTATCTCTTACTTCAAAAACGGTGAAGGAATACATCGTGAGGAAAACGGCCATGCCTGAAAGATATTTCTCGACGGCATGTGAAGCCAAGTCAGAGGCCTATGGGCAGCTTTAAAACTCTGACACCAGGTTAGTCACTAACTACACGAAAAGAAGAAGAACGTAAGTAGAATAGTGATATATGAGATAAACTCTTACCGCCAAGAGGCGTAAAAAATCTTTCAAAATATTCCCACATTTTTTGTCACTTAAAATTCGTGAAGACCCTTAAAACGTGACACTGTGGGGTCTACCACGTGTGTTACATAAAAATATTTTTAACCTTTTTGCCAGTCAAAGCCGATAATCTATTTTAAATTATTATTTTGAAGTGTCTCTTTTATCGGTAAACGGTTTTTTTTTATTTTTATTTCAGCGACGGACTTGTTAAGGATTTCTATTCTGTTTTGAATAAGCTTAAATCATTTGTAGGTATTACATATCCAGATGATTCAAGTAAAAAATAAGTAGGTAATTACTTAAGAAATAACTACTAAGCAACATATATTATCCCTGTGACAAACTTTAATAACAATAAATATGAATTACCAATTTTCCCGTACACTATGTGTGACAAAAACAAACAATATTGTTTACATGAAACAACGTTGTTTTAACGTATAATAGACAGGAGGAAATTCCTGTTTCCGTAGAACTTTCCATCATAATTTTCGCTATGTATCCTTGAAAGCATACCTACAATCTATCTTTTAAAATGCCTCAATATTAGTTAGGTATCCTAACTAATCATGAACCAGAATATAACCCACGTACGCAAATCTTGCAATTAACTGTTAGGTTTCAATTTATTATACTGGCAGCACCGAAAGATTCGATGTGTCCTTCTGGGTTGGGCGCTCGTGACGGTAGGACGTGCTTAGTGGCGGTGTCGGTAAAAATACAGATTGGCATAGAATTGGTTGGAGATCTACTGTAAATTAAGGTAACCTATTAGTTTTATGGTAAATATAAGAATACTGATTTGATGGTGAAATGAATTGTGATATTATGTGGGGAATAGGAGATGTGATGGTATGGTGTAGAAAATTGAATTTGATGTTGGCAAAGAAATATAAATGACTGACAAATATCTTGGTGTTTCATATTACTTCCTTATCCCTGAAATACTGTAAATATGTAGTTTTATTATATAACGATAAAGCTTCCTGGTATAGATTATTGACATACAGTAGAACCCGCTTAATACGATCACGCTAAAAACGATTTCTCGCATAATACGTCATTTTACGTCAGTCCCTACAACTTGAAACGCGATTCGTCATCCCGTTTAATACGCCTACATGCGCACGCGTGTTGTCTCTCGCGGCAGCGGCGAGAGCGTCTGTATTAGCGGTGTTGATAATTTTGTTTGATACAAAATGTCTACAATTAGGCGATGTATGAACACATCGCAATAATACTAGTAGGTATATGAGGTAATAAATTTACGAGTATATTTTTATACATTTTGATTTACGAGTATGTAGTACTACTTATACAATAACACAACATTATTTAATAATAGGTACCTACTAATTAATCACTTGTTTACTTTAACATTAAACGGTGAAAATAACAATGTAATATTATGTAGAATTTGTTATTTGTTTTGATTTTCCTGAAGCAAATACAATTTTATACAAGTCTTAAGATATAATTTTGTAATATATTAACCAGAGAAAAATATTCCAAACATTTGTACTTGCATCCTAGCGGTTGTTTTCGCAATATAAATTCATAAAACAACATATCTATGACATAACCTACCTTTTGCTGTCAAAAACTTTAAACTAATATCAAGAATTCCACAATACAAATAAACACATACCTATTTATATTTTAAAATACGCACTAAACGCGTTGCATTGATAGAAAAAATAAATTACGTATGAACGCGCGTAAAACCAATTTACAAGATTACATTTTTTTGCATTTTATTTACATAAACATTTTCACTGGAAGCAGAACTTTACACCGTCAAAATAGAATTTAAAATTGAATACACATGTTTTTCTTCCGAAAATAAATCAGCTCAATTTATTATTACTGGCAACATTATATCTGTCTTCGTCGCAATTAAATGGGAGCCCTTTTTGGTAGTCAACGTATTACGGCCATGAATTTTAATTTTACTCATGTCCGATAATTAGTTGCATCCGTTATTGGTACAATATCAATTAATTGAATAATTTATTCAATTAATTCGGGATGCATAAGTCTTTGGGGCGCTTCCTTATTGGACTTGTAAAGTTGGAATTAGAGAAAAAAACCTGTCTGCTCCGTGCTCCATGAGCCAAAATATGTTTCTGGGTATCAATTTCGTACGATACCACACACGTTGTTGAAATAAAATAAGGGAAATGACTTGAAATGTGGGGTTTTATGGCATAAGCGGCGAATAAACTCACAGAATTCTCTAAACATTATTGAGCACAACAACGACCTCAAAAAGTAAGTAGGTACTGCTCATTATTTATCTTTGGTACCTTAGGTTAGCGCAGCAATAAAGTAGTTTTATTAGTCATCAGAACGTGTCATAATGTTTTAATGGTCAACTAACAGTAGGTAGCGTCAGGTATAGTTTGACCAATACCGCTGTACCGCGCCTTAGGAATACGCGGCGAGGCGGGGGGCAGTGTTGACCAATGAGCGGCGGGCGGAACGTCGTGCGCCGAGAGCTTTGACGAATTAGCGGCCTGCACTGCTCCCCCGTCTCGCCGCGCGTCTTCCTAAGGCGCGGTACAGCGGTATTGGTCAAACTATAGATCAGTTGGCAAGTAGGCTGCCAGACTATCTTTCTGATGAAGAGATTTATAGGACACTAACGCGGCGAAGGTAGTGTGACGATCTAATCATGTTTGCGGTCCTAACATAGCCAGAAATCACACATAACAGAGAGATTTGGAAGGAAAAAGAGGAGGCTTTTGCTCAACAGCGGGACACACAACAGGCTATTAAAAAAAGAGCGACCTGCCCTTGCTTTGCGCGGTTTTTAAAATTAATGTTTAATACACAAACTTTCTGGGATCAATCCTCTAAATCTAAATGATGGCGAAAACCGCATCCAAATCCATTGTGTAGTTAAGAAGAACAACGCAGAAGGACACAAAGATACTTTAATTATAATTGATAGATAGTTTTGCAATACCAATGGAATTATCGCCTTGAAAACTTTACAGGCTAAGTTAGAAAGCCTGAACTTTTAAAATAATTCAGCAATGCTGCTTGGTCGCAGAATTAGGCGAGGTAACCCTTCTTAACATCCCTTCCAATATTATCAAATAAATTATACATTAACAGGATTTTGTCTACTTACATATCAGAAGAAGGGGAATATCGACGCCCAATGTCCACCACAAGCCATGTCGTGTGAAGAAGCTGGTCTTCGTAGACTGCGACTCCAAGTCTCTTCTCTGCAATAAAGAAAATTACAATTAATAAAAAGCCTATATCCAGCATTGGCCAAGCTGAGATCTTCGAAGGATATTGCCAATAATAGTGATCACATTATTTGGCAAATAGATAACTAAAGGTACCAGGATAACCTCTGAAAAATCACCCAAAAGTTGTTCAAAAACCAGTTCTCATTAGTTACTTACATCATTATCATTATACAGGGTGGCAGGGATATCGACGCGAAAACTGAAACCATGGATTCAGTACATGATTCTGAACCCTCTGCGTTGAAATATTTCGTCGGTTATTTAAAAAAAATCAGCTGTACCATACATTTTGACCGCGTAGGGATTGCACTTTTCTATGAAACAGCAGATTTTTTTAAAAATAACCGACGAAAAATTTCAACGCCGTGGGTTCAGAATCATGTCCTGAATCCATGGTTTCAGTTTTCGCGTCGATGTCCCTGCCACCTTGTATACAGATCTAAGATCCAACAGAGCTCCAATCGAAGTGGCTTTCGTCATAATAATACTTCAATAAATTATAGTTTCAGTGTCTATTTTCGATTTTTCACAGTAACAGCTATTTTATTGCGATTGTCAGTGTCATTTACAATAAAACTATCATGCAGAATCCCATCTACCTTTTTGAAACTCGGATATACTTATCCCGAAGCCTTAAAAATCCAATCCAAAAAGTAATAAACCAAGCCCGGATCTAACTTAAGACGGATAAAATAAACGCTTAGTCCAAAAGTACTCCCTAGATGATGAATAAAACAAGAAGTCTCGGTATTCACTTAATCCTAACTAGAATCCTGCTTAGTCGAGCGTAAAAGTAGGATTACCTCAGACCCTTTCAGAGCAAGGTCGGTTTGACCTTGGCGCCTGTAACCTTCGAAGGTCGGCTGGCATTACACGTTTGTGAGGGTAGTGACCTCTACCGGGAAATTTATAAACAGAAGGCTTAGTCTATACTATGTCTGATAAACAGAAACAAAAATACAGGCTGGCTGGGACATCGACGCGAAAACTGTTACCATGGATTCAGTACATGATTCTGAACCGACGATTAATTTCAAGGCAGGGGGCGTTGAAATTAATAGTCGGTAATATAAAAAAAAATTGCTGTTCCATACTTTTTGACCGCGTAGGTATTGCACTTTTCTATGAAACAGCTTTTTTAATTTAATAACCGACGACTAATTTCAACGCAGGGGGATTCACAATCATGTACTGAATCCATGGTAACAGTTTTCGCGTCGATGTCCCTACCACCCTGTATAGCTAAGTAAATAGTGCAGACGTCGACGCTTTGCAGTTTCTTAATGGTTTTGTCTTTGAGATAAGGTTTTGGCAGATTCCTTGGCAATGAACAGGCTTGTTTCAATACTTTCAGACGGTTTTATTTAGTCTTTTAGTAGAACAGAAAGAAAAGGAAAGGAGAGAATAGAGGTACTTATCCTGCAGTGGGAAAATACGAGCTAATGTCCTGTTACCCAGTAAATGGGTTGTGGAGGTCAGATAGGCAGTAGCTGCATGTAAAATACTGGTATTCAACTGCATCCGGTTAGACTGGAGGCTGACCCCAAATTAGTTGGGAATGATGATGGGATAATACGGGATAATACCTAATGTGTTTTAGAGTGTAATGAAAACATTAAAATCGGTTGCTTGGTGCCATCACAGATGGGACACTCCGCAAAATCATTTAAATAAAAAGAGACTCTTGCTTTGACACAATAAAGTGCAATTCAGTACCCTAATTGCGTAATAAACGATCAATCACAATTTGTTTCGATTTGTAACAGATTGCTAATCCATTGCTTCATAAGTTGGAAAAAAAAAATCTGCTCAACAATGTAAATAACGCCATGGATGTTGTTGAACTGTCAAAATGAAAAAAAATTGTCATGATCGTATACGAAAATAAATTACACAATTAGGGTACAGATCGCACAGCGCTAATCACCTACAGTAATATTTGTTGTTGCCTCTCTTTCTATCGCGTGACTCTTAGATATTCTGATTACACACTCACTGAATTGGCCCGACAAGACGACATACTTAAACTGCGGAGTATCAAAAAACAGCCTCTCTTCAGAAAAGTTGTGAGTGTCGTAACTCCTTTCATCTTTAGCAACTGGACCTTCTGTGCCTACAATTTAGCGTCTCCAGTCCAGTCTATCTAGTATTTACATAGGGCTACCTACAAAGGGACTGAATTAGCAAATTTTGCTTACATTTGCGGTTCCGTCCTGTGTTTATTTAGGAACAAAGTAAACGTCAAAATTATGGAATTCACTCTGTTTTACACAACGTTTTAACTGTGGTCGTTTTGTCGTCAGCAGATTTTAATGAAATGTAACCATTTTCGGCTGTTTGTTCAAGAGGTCTAAACCTAAATTTTTAAAGGGAAATAGGGCATTCTGTTGTGCCAGTTAGGGCTCAGTTGTTCCCATTTCCTGTAGGCTGTGTCAACAGGTTTGCGCTAGTTAAAACCTTATTTAAATTTTGTAATTCGTGACGTAATCTGCGTACCGTAGACTTTGAGGTTTCATTTAATTATTCGCTCTTTTTTGTGCTTTTGCTGGTATACCACTATTTCATTTATTGTCGTTAATATCCCGTCAATTGTAGGCTTTTTCAGCAGTATCAGACATTAACCTTTATCAGATTAATTGTTATTCGGCACAGATTAAAAGCTTTTCGAAATTGAAATAATTACCTACAAATTATTCCGTAAGTTAAGATGTTGTTTCTCAAATTCTCCATACGTCTGAAATTATGAATGAAAAATCGTCGGAAATTTTGTTTTATTTGTTAATGTAAATGTTTTGTTTCATTTATTACTAATTAATTTATAATCAGAATATTTGTGCGCCGTTGACGGCAAGACATAGCGTTCATTTTTATTATTATTACTAACATCTGTACTTTTTGTTTACCTATGTTCTACAAATAAAAATATTTGAATTTGAATTTAAGTTTGGAATTTACAAAAGTGAAACGTTACTTCTAATAGTAGATACATTATTATATTCCAAACACTTAAAGGTCTTGTGCAATGTACTCAATATTATTGGTTAAAATTATTAAGAAACGTGTTCAAGCCCCCTTAACATCATCCGGACATGGAACCCGGATCTTAACGATCCACGTGAATGTAGAAAATTATGGGCACAATACACTTACATTATGTAGGTACTTTGTCTAATAATGACTCGTTATTAGAAACCTACTTTTTTGCAGTTACATTATGAAACCAGGTGTTTTTACATATTCCTAGAAGAATTTACAAAACTCTATATACTTAGCTATAATTTTTGAGCGAAAACAAAGAAGTTAATTTAACTAGTTCATCACTACCTACGGTCAATAGTTGTAGTGGATGCTTTCATAGATTTATCTCCTAGTCCCAAAGTTTTTTTTTTGCCTTACTGACCAATCAGCTTTCTCACTTAAGTGTGCTTTCGTAATCACCAGGCTTTTCAAAAAACAAGCATTAGAAACCGGTTTATAATTGAAGTAAATAACGTGTCAATATAAGCCCACGTCAAGAAGTTAATCGTTCAATTAAACTGTCGGATTTGACACTTAACAAACCGGCAAACGACTTTACGCGTTAAGTTTGGAAATATCGACTAATCAGCGATTATATTGACAAGACGACAAATCGATCAATCATAGTGTTGCCAGTAAACAACGGGTAACAAACGGGTCTTTCTTCCCACGTGGACGTCATAAGCAATCGACTTCTTTATGGCCATAGCAGATAGGACAGGTATACTTTTCGCATCGACTTTTCTTTTCCTATTAACATTGCAATCTAGCCTATAAGCTAAGTAATTTAAATATAACTTAAACTGCTAAATAACAAGAAAATAAAAAAAACGTCCAGCAACGACTTTCTTATTCACTTTATGATAGGTACGGGGAACACACTTGATTCACGTGTCGGTGCGGGTGAGCAAGCGATTTTGGAAAACTCGATACATAGATACGGCTGACAAAAAGCGATCGCTAAACTACATAATACAGCCCCCCACCGAATCGCCAAAACGAGATGCAGTGTTGCGAAATCGCCAATCGCCGCCAATGCTAAAAGTATTGTGTCTGCTTTGCTCTTTGTAGATATCTTGTCTAGGCATTATTAAAAAAAATCTAAACCACAAAATCTCTACAACATAAGATGATTCAACGCCCTGAACAATGGCAGCTTAACTATAAGTAAGTATTAATCTGGCTTTAGGAGATGTCTACAAGCCTTTTCACTCAGTCGTTTTTGCGAATACTTGACATGTAAAACATGTCTAAAATTCTGTGACTCTTGCTTTTACAATATAAACTTTAAGGGCTAAGAAATTAGAACTACATTCAAATGCAAGCAGCTCTAAATACACTGGATGGAGAAGTGAATCTTTTCGAGTTTGTTTCAGGATTTTGAACTCTACCATCCTTAAAATGGAGTAGGTTTTCTTTTGTGTAAGTAGTGTGAGATTCAGTTTGAATAATTGTCGTTTCCTTGCGACCGTGAACTCTCTGACCGAAGCGTGACATCGCAAAAGGTATAAAAAGTTTTTAAATTCCTGATTAAGCACGCTTAAATGTGGTTAATCTTAAATTATAACAGCTTTTGTTCGCGGAATCTGCCACTGAACAAAACAGATAAGACGATTTATAAAAGAGTGTTTGAAGTTTCTTGCCAGTTCTTCTCCATAGAGATCTACGTTTTTGAATGGGCAACTAGCCTCAACTTTTTGACTAACTAACCGACACTTTGTTAATTCAAAAGTGCCTGTATTTAAAATAAATGCTTTGAGTTTGCGTTTTTGTGTTTGAGACAGTTTTGTACTGGTCAATCAAAGCAGTACCCTAATTGCGTAACTTATTTTCGTGAACAATTTTGCCTAATTTGTTTAATTTTGACAGTTCAACAACATTCATTGCTTTATTTACATTGTTGAGCAAATTTTTTTTTACAACTTATGAAGCAATGGATTAGCAATCTGTTTTAAATCGAAACAAATTGTGATTGTGTTGTATTACGCAATTAGGGTACCTACAGCTTATCACACACAACCCATTGCTGGAAATAGGTCTCTTCTATCATAGACCATTTTTTCATCCTGGACATAGGCTTCTCTCAATATGCAATTCGCCACTAGGTCCTAGGGTCATGAATACTGGTACTGGTATTTTCTTAGCTACCTTCATATGGCTCATGGACGTCGTTGTCAAAAATACCATCCGTACTTTTAAAGTTTTTAAACCCAAATCCTAACTTAATATTATAAATGCAAAAGTAAGTTTGTTTGTTTATTTGTTTGTTACACTTTCACGCTAAAACGGCTGAACGGATTCGGATGAAATTTGGCACATGAGTAGATCATAACCTGAGTTAGAATTTAAGATACTTTTTATCTTGTGAGTTCGTTCTCGTGGGATAATTTTCGACGCCCACGCGGGCGATTAAATAAATATTAGTTTCTATTTTTGGCCTAAATAAGTATTTGTGCAAATAAATGAAATGAACAGGAATAACCTCTATGACGTAACACAGGATATGAATCAATACAGTGTTTTTGTAAAGTATTTGATAACGTGTACAGATAGGATATGCGAATTCCAACCTAATGTCACATCCGTCATAGGCTTATTTTGGACATGTAGGTAGAATTAATCATAGGGAATTGCTATTTTCGGATTTACCTAAATATGTGAAAAATATTCTACCAATATTTATTTTCTCTGTAGGTACTTAATTTATTCAGAAGTTCCGTCCGGTAAAAGCGTAAACCACGGCCTCTTAACAAATACTCTGCTCCCGAAAATTTCGAAAACTTTACTACAGGTAAACGTTAAAATTATTATCAAAATAATTTTAGTAGTAGTGTGGGACGCCCTCCAGGTATAGATGGACCGATGACTTTGGAAAGGTGTCTGGGGCAGACTGTATGCGGAAGGCGGAGGACAGGGTATTGTGGCGCAGCCTGGGAGAGGCCTATGTCCAGTCGTGGACTGCGATAAGTTCAGTTAATTGATTGAGACTTATTACTTAATAAGTCTTATATTTTCTGACTATGGTTTTCTGAAACATTACCTAACAAAATCGATTCTTCTTCTTTTCGTGTGGTTAGTGACTAACCTGGTGTCAGAGTTTTAAAGCCGCCCATGGGCCTCTGACTTGTCTTCACATGCCGTCGAGAAATATCTTTCAGGCAGCCGGTTTTCTCACGATATTTTCCTTCACCGTTTTTGAAGCAAGTTATAATTATACAATATGCACATGAATCCGAAAAGTCAGAGGTGCGTGCCTTGGGTTCGAACTCGAGACCTATGACTTGGCAGTCCGACGGTCACACCTCTAGGCTATAACTGCTATTGCATTGTAAACAATCGATTGATTTATAGGGATAGAAGATTTAGATTAACAGCTGTTTAATAGTTTAACCTAATAATGTTGCAACAGTAACACATGTAAGTGTTTCACACGCAATTTAATAACAAATTAAAAACACGGTTTTTGGATGTTTAATGTTTACGTTATGGATCTTGTTCAGCAATTTGGGAGAACATAATATTATAAAATATGCTTTGTGGGAAAACTCGTAAGCTTGCATGTTTTTTTGTAAAATTTATTTCATCGCTTTTTCTTTTCAGTATTACAAGCATTCTTAAACTCAACTCAAAGCATTAATTTTAAATAAACCAATTACAGGCTCTTTTAAATTGTCAACGAGTCGGTCAATCAGAGAGATGAAGATAGTTGCCCATTCCAAAGTGTAGTAGGTTCCTATGGAGAAGAACAGGCAAGAAACTCCTAAAACGTCGAAGGCTACGGGTTTTAAGTTTAAAAATTATCTATATCTTTACTAATTATAAAGAGAAAAAATTTGTATTTTTGTGTGTGTGTATGTTTATAATGAATAAACTCAAAAACTCTATACTAATTATAAACAGGAAAAATTTGTATTTTTGTGTGTGTGTATGTTTGTAATGAATAAACTCAAAAACTACTGGACCGATTTGAAAAATTCTTTCAGTAATGGATAGCTACATTATCAGCGAGTAACATAGGCTATATTTTATCCCCGTACTCCCACGGGAACGGGAACTACGCGGGTGAAACCGCATGACGTCCGCTAGTCTAAAATATGTATCTAAAAACCTATATATGAATGAAGGCTATTGCAAAATTCAAAATTCAAAAGTCATTTATTCAAACTAGGCGGAGAATCAGCACTTTTCGAACGTCAAAATTACATAAGACAGTCCCCCAAAAACGCCCACCCTTCACCACTTCCTAGTGCCTTTAGCTGGGAAGAAGAAGTGAGAGTGTGTTATATTATCAAACTGACGTATTATAAACTGAAGTTATTAAGCCTTCAGACACTATCAGTGTGGTGATCGGAATGATGATATAATCATAATATTTTCATAGTTTACGTCAATATTTGAATTAATTATTACTGATAGTGTCTGGGCCCCTATTAAGAATAGTGAATGACACTTCAAGTATTAACAATAGTAGCAATTGTTAATTGTTATTGATTAAAGAAAGAAAGAAAAAGTATTTATTGAGACTCGCACAGGAAACCACAAATTAAACTAAAATACACTCATTAAAACATTAATAAAAATAAAAACATTAAAAAATAAAAACAATTAAAATAAAAGCAGAAAGTCCTGTACGAGGCCAAAAGGCTCCCATCTCAGCATATGCTGCGACATTTAAGAAAAAATAAATAAATGACGCAGCGCTGGTATTCTGATAGGGCCCGCAGTGATGTCACGGATAGATAAAATACAGAAATAAATATAATAAAATAAAAAATAGATCTGAGAAATACTTTAAGAAACCATTATAATAGCTCAAGTAGTTAAATCCAATAGTCTGACTGTCGCAGCAATAAATGTCTGTCTGTCTATCAGCATAAATTGTCATGGATAGATCAAGATAAGTATTTATATAGATAAATTAAAGCTGAAATGAGAATTATAAGTAATATACGGCATTCAAATAAGACTTCTGAAAAGCAGAAGAGTTACTGTAATAACATAACGTCACGCCTTGTTGTCCTGAAGGGTTGAGTTCCTACCCATAGTACCTACCCATATACAACGATAACACACACATAACATCACGCCTTGTTTCCCCGAAGGGTTGGGCAGAGGTGTCCCTGCAGTAGGTACACCCACATTTCGCCAGTTATGTTTAAGTCCCATGTAATAGGGGGCGAGCCTATTGCCATCAATCGGGCACAAATCCAGACTCCGGGCTGCTACTGAGAAATTCCAGATAGAAAAACCCAATAACACTTTGCCCGACCCGGGAATCGAACCCAAGACCTCATGCTCAGCAGTAGCGCTTGCGACCACTAGACCAACGAGGCAGTCTAACGATACTAATAATATATCGCTGTCCCCGGCGAATAAAATGGTAATGTGCTACTACGATAGTTTTAAAGTTATTGCATATTCGATATTTAGAGGTCCGATTACACACTGTCAATTTTTTCTTTCATTTCCTACGGTTATTTCAGAAGTTACGAGATTTTTAGGTGTCTTGTAATGAATGTAAAAAATCACTTTTCTTTTGGTGTTTGAACAATTCCGCTATGTATGATTTTCACAAAAAACTGTTTTTTATTTTTCCTGTAAAATTTGGTTTTTACGATTACCATTTTATTCGCCGGGGACAGCGATATATAGTTTATTTTAGTACTTACCTGAATACATTCATACCTCCGAAAAGCTTGCATATTCCCACTATTACCAACTTAATAAAAATACTTATAAAAATAAAATATAAAATAAATGAAGATCACACTTTCACACTCTCTGCACTTTTCACAAAGACTGATAGAGAACAATGTCCATTGATGAAATCAAATCAAATAATATTATCAAGTCAGACACTCAATTGACCTGTCAATTTACCATTATTTATTTCTATAAATGTATAGGTGTTAATAAGCCCGCTTGTCTAAACTAATATTATTAAAAAAAAAACTTTTTTACAAAAAATACAACCGACTTCCAAACTACAAAGTGAAAAATAACTTTAATTTCGGAAGTCAGTGACTTTGGATCAGTATTTTAGTTTTATGACACCGACTTCCGAAATTAAAGTTATTTTTCACTTTGTAGTTTGGAAGTCGGTTGTATTTTTTATAAAAAGTTTTTTTTTTCACTTTTCAGTGGTTTGGTTTGTAATTTATCTAAGTTACCATAGCCTTATGTCAACTGCTCATCAAAAATACCCAAATCGCTATAGATGTGCCTATAATATTTGAAGAGTTCCCTCGATTTCTCCAAGATCCCATCATCAGATCGTGACCAAATGACAATGGGACCAACTTGAAAGTATACCCTTTCAAACAAAAAAAGAATTTTTCAAATCGGTCCAGCCGTCTTCGAGTAATTGGGGAAAATACATTAAAAAAAAATATTCCGACGAATTGAGAACCTCCTCCTTTTTTGTGAAGTCGGTTAAAAAGAAAAGATTTGATTTTTCGCATTTGTCTTTGTTAAGCGTTCACGCTAAAACGGCTGAACGGATTTGGATAAAATTTGGCACATGGATAGACCATAACCTGGGTTAAGAACATAGGATACTTTTTATCCCGATATTTCCACGGGATAAACACAGTTATTCAGTTAAGTACCCCAAGGGTATTTAAAGTTGTATTGCAAATTATGTGACTGTGAAGTGAAGACTATTGAAAGTGGAAAATGTGAAGCTAATTAAATGAAATATGAATGTTTGGATAGTCTGCTTAACTTTGTGTAATATTGAAAACAGCCTAGTATCCTACACAGTTACTTTTCATGAAACCATCCTAAATCACCAATCATGGTGCTTGTAAAAACATTTTATTTGTACCTAATGGAACTATTTTTTGTCCCATAAAAAAAAACAAAATTATTGCGTTTAATTTAAAGCGCATTATTTAGTTTTTTAAGACAACCCTTATCGGTTATGATAACCGTACCGTGCTATAAATTTCACACATAATTTGGGGGATCATAATATGTCATCGTCATCAGCCTATAATGTTCCCACTGCTGGGACACTGACTTAACATATTTGTCACTTAGAACAAAGCTTCAATTACCTCAACAGATTCGTACGACCGATAAAGCGGCATAATTCCAGAATTCACTTCACCACTCACAAAATAAGTAAAAAACACGTTCAAATAAAATACATATCACAAACTATGAACTAAATAAAACATGTTGACATATCGACACACTATTTGCAACTGATATGAAATCTGAAACCTACTAATTTTAACTATGTAGATACTGACATAGGCTTATCTTGCTGAAAATAAGTGCTAGCATAAATATGCCAAGTCCTTATAACTTGTGTCGAGTTAGTGAGTAATGGGCTAAGCCCTTATGAGTATCAGCTGATAAAGGAGTGACGTATTTGAATCACTTTGATTTCATAAGTAGATTAGTTTGTTTACGTTGTGTTTATGTGGTGAAATCCACTGGATGCGAGAAGCGCAGAATCGATGGAAGTAGCGATATTTGGGGGAGGCCATCCGTGGGGAAGGCCTGTGTCCAGCAGTGGACGTCATTCTGCTAAAATAATGACGATGATGATGTGGTGAAATAATTTGAAAGAAGCATCAGATTTTTCGTTTTTTCGTGATGAATCGTTCGGATTATTCATCTATAATTTACATTTCGCCAAAAATATTTTTTGTTACAGTATATATATAGTTAAAAATAATCCTGTTAAAATTGGAATAATCACACTAATATTTTAAGGCGAAAGTTTGTGAGTGTGTGTATGTTTGTCTTTTCTTCACGCAAAAACTACTGAACGGATTTGAATGAAATTTGGCACACAGATAGTCTATAACCTGGATTAACACATAGGAGACTTCTGCGGGTGAAACCGCGGGGCGCAGCTGGTAAGACATAAAGCTAATAAAGATCCAACATTTCAGCAACCTGTATTTTTGTCGTAAATTTTTGACCTACAAAATTAAATGGTCATTGTAATAATCAAACGGCAAAGGGATTCCCGAAGGACCCTTTCTGACAGTTACTTAAGCCCTCACCTTGACAAAGGCGATACTTTGAAGCATGACTCCACTTACTTTTAATAAATAGGTCATGATAACGAGGCAGAACTCCTCGGTCACCCCTATATCCTTCGAAAAAACCACTGAATCTGTAACGTTGGAAAACTTGGAAATGGAAACGTCATAGTGGACTAATGTAATAAATGTTATGGTAGAAAGGATAACACTGGTAAAACTTGTCCACTTTCTAATGACGCGCTCCCCTACCGCATTTACATACACGGTATTTCGGAGTTCTATGCGTCATTTCAAAGTGGAAAAGCTATATGATGTTTTATTTTTAAGGTAAAAGTATCCCCCCCGACCCTTGCTCGAAAACGAGGTGCCAGCAGTTGTTGCAGCTGAGCACTTAGCTTTAAATACCCCGTACAATAATCATGATGGAAATATAAGTTTGATCCAGCCTGTGCCTTCTTGCTGTCCTCCCCCAGCGACGCCCTAAGCCGAGGTTCGTACCCCACAGGGGGTGCCCTTAGCGAGCGTTCGCCTAGTTTTAATTTTGAATAGTTTTTGCCCCTGGCTGGAGGCTTTGAGTGTAGAAGCTTAAGGCAGCCAGGAAAGCCCGGATAAGCAGCCATGATCTCCTAGAGCAACTGCGGGATGCCCTACTTAAAAAAAAGGTAAGAGTAGTCTATGTAACACCTACACGCAACCAGCACGTTTCAATGTTTGAAACTTTGAACATGGTTGTCACAGTAGTTGTGGACGAAGCTAAAGGATTTATGATCGTAACATTCGTAGCACATGGTATTCTGCCGATAAATTCTATAAAAAACTCACCGTGTGAGCGTACGTGAAGTGAGCTGTCAAGGGATTGACACTATATTGACAGTTCACTTTACCTAAGATGAGATATGTCAGATTTTTACTGAATAGAACGGCTGTAGTATATTTAAATTATGTATAGCGTTTTGAATATTAAAAAAAATCAAATTTGCTTCGAAAGATAGATGGAATGAATATAATTTGTATAGTATCGACAAGAACTTGGCTCACAGCACATTTAAATGTTGATAAGATACCTTCCATGTACTCGAACTCAATAAATTATGACTAAACTGATAATTCTACATACGTCTATAAAATAGATAAAATATGAATTTGCATATCAGCTGATATCGGTTACAGGTACCGAAGTGATTCAATTAGTATCCAGGAATAAATAAAGATACAAAAATCAGAAACATTATTAGGCAAAATGTTGGTTATTCAAGACCTTGTCTTATGGTCGGACTAAATTCTTGTGTATTCATCTCTCAACAAATACAACTATTGATTGACAAACACACTACACCATAGATTTGTATCCTTATTACGTTATACACTCACAATCATTTCAATTAAACATATTTATTGAACATTTTAATACTAGTTTCTATTTGAAATTTCTCAGTAGCAGCTCGGAGTCTGGATTTATGTCCGGTTGATGGCAATAGGCTCGCCCCCCGTTACATGGGACTTAAACATAACTGGCGAAATGTGGGTGTACCTGCTACAGGGACACCTTTGCCTAACCCTTAGAATAGAATAGAATAGAATAGAATAAAATAGCATTTATTTGCAAATATGGGTTATACATAAGTAGGTAGTCGAGGAAACAAGGCGTGTTGTCATGTTATGTTATGTGTTTAATACTAGTAGTTTATTCTGTAAACAAAACCCGCTCTGACATTAGATAATTCACTCTTACTCCACCAAAGCGGAGAAAAGAGATTTCTCGAAAAAACATTAGTTTTGAGTTATATTTTCATCTTCGCTTAGCTTCAACGCAGTTACGTTGTAAAAGACTATCTCGACTTTCGTGGAACCTTAGAACGCAAGCCTTACGCAATTCAAGCTTCTGTCCATACACACTTTTTTAAGGGATTCCCGTTCCTTACCACAACACACGTATTCAAATAAACACTGAAAAACAAACCTCTTTCCTCATATTGACAGTAAGTGAAGCTATCCTTTTTATTTCTTGAACACTCGTGCGTATTGGCGAGGCGGGCATTTTGCACATTTAAATTTTACACTATAACCAAATTGTTCACAATAATTTAATTTCTATGCTTTGTTTGCAAAAGTAAGAAGTCCATTAAAATTATTATTTTCGAGAATATTTCAGTCAACTACTTAAAATCACAAATCAATCCGCACTAATGAACAGTTAAATTGAAACTGAAAGCTGGACGTGACTCCAGTTAACAATTGCTTTAATGATGAGTAAGTTGAGGAAAAACCTTAACAAGCAATACGTCACACTATAGCCTAGTTAATATATTAATTACATTTTTTAATAAGAATTAAATACAGTTAACCACACGTCAGTTCCAGCCACTTGAAGAAAAAAAGCCCGTACTCCTTTGACATTAAGGCGCTGTCAAAGCCAATTTTGATCAGACTTGCGGTTGACCGTACCTAGTCATAATGAATTGCAAGTTCCGGTACTTTACTGACCCAAATGCGAGTGCAAGCTTACTAGAAATTGGTCAAACCGTCATCATCAGTGACGATTTTCGGTTAAAACCGGGTTAAAACCGTGGAAAGCGGTTAGTAGTGCGACCTTCTTGTAGGTCAATTCCTCCGGAGAAGTACTAACTAGGTATTACAGAATCAGCCTACGGTCGGAATTTGAATTATCAAGGTCCTAATATTGGCCATTGGAACTAAAGCCTCCTAAACTTCTCACAGAGTGGAGGGACTCAAGACTTCTATGAGAGGAAGTAGGCCATAGGAGGTTCAGTTCTCAGTTATCATAGTAAATTCTGCCGTTTACCACTGGTGTACAGTCCTCCGGACTGAATTTCGGCTATTGCGGCCAATCTCAACGGAGACTAGCCTTCAGTGCGGGAGATATTATTACAGTGCACAAGTTTGTGCGCAGATACAGGTGCACTCTCTCTTCCCTCACTCTCATAGTCCGATGGGACGGCAATCCGACACGACCGGAGAAAGATCAGGCGCAGGACCTACGGTTTAACGTGCTTTCTGAGGCACGGGGGTATCACACTGCAAATTCCTAATGGAAAAACCCAATAATACTTTGCCCGGCCCGGGAATCGAACCCAGGACCCCCACGCTCAGCAGTCACGCTTGCGAGATACAAGATCAACGAGGCAGCTAAAAGATTTTAGCTGCCTCGCCCACCCCTATGACGCACCCTTAATGGGTGTGACGACAAAATTGCAAGCACAATTAATCATGAGGTATTTCAACTATGCCTCTTTTTTGCTGCATCATCAAATCTCTTGGACCACCAACAAACCTTCAGTATCCTTCTTTGTACGCATTGGTAACCATCCTACCATAATAATATTATTAACGCGAAAGTTTGTGAGGATGAATGGATGGATGTTTGTTACTCTTTCACGCAAAAACTACTGAACGGATTTGGATGAAATTTGACACACAGATAGTTTATAACCTGGATTAACATATAAGATACTTTTTATCCTGATATTCTAACGGGATTGAGACTTATGCGGGTGAAACCGCGGGGCGCTGCTAGTTTTTCTCAGAGCGAGCCTTTGCTATTACATAAAACAATGGAATAAACTCATTGTTACGCGTCGATCATCCCGTGTCAACTGCTTACTGTAACTATGACTCAGTTGAAGCTGGAGGAAAATTATAATTGATGTGGTTAGCATTATCGCTTGACGCGTCATTATTGGCTCCAACGTCCATAGGATGGAAATAAGTTGTATCCACCCATATATCTGTGTTTATTATAGGAACTTCTAGTTTATTTCGTGTCCTTGGAAAATAAGCAGAATTGCCAGTATTTTTATATTAATTGAGCCTGCCTTACTGCGGGACAAAAGGTCTCCCTCATAGTTTTCCAATCTTTCCTGTGTGTTGCCTTATCTCTTATAAACGCCTCTAAATTATCATTGACAGTAATTAGGTATTCTATACTAACATTATATAGAAGTAAAATTTGTTTGTTTGTAAGTTTGTATACTTGAATGAAGATCATTAAAACCTTCATTAGAATTTCTCGCTTATAAACTCCACGCATTTAGAATATTTCTTTTCCTTTTAAACTCTGTGGATTGACTTTGAAACAGTGAATATGTAGAAACGATTTATTAAACTCCATTACTAAAAAATATTAATTTACGCTGGCAAGGAATAAAGTGAAGCAATAGCTTTAAATGTTGTTTCTCTTGATTACAGGTATGTGCATATTTAATCTAATTTGTAAGTTAGTTAATAATTGTATTTAATAAAAAACTTTTTACAAAGAAAAAATAACGACGAAAAAAAACACTACAGAGTGAAAAATAACTTTAATTTCGGAAGTCGGTGACAAAGAACGAAAATTCAAAACCAAAGTCACCGACTTCCGAAATTAAAGTTATTTTTCACTTTGTAGTGTTTTTTTTTTGAAGTCGGTTGTTTTTTTTTTATAAAAAGTTTTTATTTTTCACTTTTTAGTTGTGGTACCTACCCCACACAAATTCGAATACCACTACCTGCTATGTAAATAACAGTGACAAGAAGTTATCATATCATCTACATACTAAGTGGGAAAAAATACGTATAATTGAAGCTAACTCAAAAACTACCCAAGCAAAGTTAATAAAATTTATATGGGACCACCTCTGAAGTATGATCTACCAAATAAAAAAAGAATCATCAAAATCTATTCATAATTGGCGGAGTAATCGCGTAACAAACATACAAAAAAAAATAAAAAACATACAGAAGAATTGAGAACCTCCTCCTTTTGGAAGTCGGTTAAAAAAATATTAATTTACGCTGGCAAGGAATAAAGTGAAGCAATAGCTTTAAATGTTGTTTCTCTTGATTACAGGTATGTACATATTTAATCTAATTTGTAAGTTAGTTAACAATTGTTTAATAAAATAACTACTCTTGATTACAGAGCAATGATTCGGCTTATTGTTTCCTTAAAAAAAATAAACACCTAACTACACAACACATTACATACTTAACATAAACACATAACATCACGCCTTGTTTCCCCGAAGGGTTGGGCAGAGGTGTCCAGGTAGCAGGTACACCCACATTTCGCCAGTTATGTTTAAGTCCCATGTAATAGGGGGGCGAGCCTATTGCCATTGGGCACAAATCCAACCGGGCACAAATCCAGACTCCGAGCTGCTATTGAGAAATTTCAGATAGAAAAACCCAATAACACTTTGCCCGACCCGGGAATCGAACCCAGGACCTCATGCTCAGCAGTAGCGCTTGCGACCACTAGACCAACGAGGCAGATACTTATAGGGGGTAATCTCCGGAATTACCAGTTGGATTTGAAAAATTCATTTTGCTTTGGATAACTTAATTCTTGAGGAAGGTTATTATAGGCTCACGGACGAAGTCGCGGGTAAAAGCTAGTAATTTATAATTTAATAGCCCATTATTGTCTCACTGTTTCCCAGCACTGGGAACATTATAGGCTGATTATGTTATTGTCTACTCTGCCCTGCAAAGGCCTCACTCCATCCCTTCCATAAAAAAAAATCTGCTGTTTCATAGAAAAGTGCAATACCTACGCGGTCAAAATGTATGGAACAGCAGATTTTTTTTAAAATAACCGACGAAAAATTTTAACGCAGGGGTTTCAGAATCATGTACTGAATCCATAGTTTCAGTTTTCGCGTCGATGTCCCTGCCACCCCGTATGTACGGTTCTGGACTACTTCTGATCACTGCAGCCTCGTCTCGCTGTTCCAGAGCACTCCTGTGTTCCAAAAGCCTACAGCCAGACCTAGATAGATCCGTGGCATCAGGCTAATAGACCAAGTTCCAAACGTCGAGGTCAAAGACATACGAAGGTAAATAGAATAGACGTTGATATATTTAGTAACCAATTCCACTCAACCATTCCTAAAGAGCCATAAAAAACTCTGTAAGAAATCGACACGTGTCTCACCTCTCAACGAGGCATCCTCAGGATGACTATTGACTTGTCGTGTTGCCACACCGAGCGCTGGACGCAGAGTACACGCCTGAATTAATTAACTATCGTACGAAAGTCTTCGATATTGACAGGATATCTGACTAGGCACAGTGATGACAGGGTGGAGTAAAGCTGTGACAGAGTAGCATCCGAGGACTGGAAGACGAGATTTCGGTCGTCCAGCGGCGAGATGGGCGAACGACATTGTTGAGATTGCTGGCAAAACCTGTATGAGGCTAGCATAGGAGCGTGGGGATTGGCACAAGAAAAGAGAGGCCTATGTCCAGCAGTGGGTGAACTAAAGTGGCACTCTAAAACGCATATCCTTGACATGGGTCAAGGATATGCGTTTTAGAGTGCCACACAATAATTTCAACAAATATTCCACCATGATATATCTTACTTTATAATTAAATCGTTGCGTGTTGCAGACTCCTCAACCGGCTCACCGTCTCGTATGAGAAACACTGACAACGACCACAAATATCAACAAATCGTATACGAATAAATAACATACGTTTATCTATGATCATTACTCGGGACACCTAGCCCTCGACAAATAGATACTATATTTTAACCCCTTAGGCAATGTACAGACGGTTAAAATTATTTTATAAATAGCCACAATATTGTGTTACTAGGTGCGTCCCGCGGTTTCACCCGCGTAAGTCTCGACCCCGTGGGAATATCGGGATAAAAAGTATCTTATTAAAGTATGTTCATTTCTTTTTTTTACGTTTATTTTGTATATTGCATCACACTATATTTAAAAAAAAAAAAAGCTTTATTTACGCTGTACTTGTGCAGCGTCACATTTGTTTGCTGCACCGGTTGACGTCATTACGTCGTCAAAACCAGCGCTGGGGCTCTGTCTTGCATAGGGTCGTAGCATAATGCTGAACGATAGCCGATTTGCGTGGATGTGACGCATGCTTCCCCCAACCTTATCTCATTTTTATATTTTAAACAATATTTTTCTGCGTCATGTTTACCGCAAATAAACGTTTTTCTTTCTTTCTTTTCTTTATGTCCTAATCCAGGTTATGGTCTATCCATGTGCCGTCTTAGCGTGAAAGCGTAACAAACAAATTCACTTTCGCATTTATTATATTAGTTAGGATACAATAGTAACGCAGGATGGATCCGATGTTGCGAAGAAGTCCGAAAGGGATATCGTGGCCCCCGGCAACATGGCAACTGAAGGAACACGGGTGGGTTTTAGTAAGAGTCTGTCACGCCCTCCCGCTCCACCCAGAGCGGAGAAATTATTTGATAATTTCGCAACCGAAAAAAAAAAAACAAAAAAAGGATGGATCCGATAAGATTCGGTTGAGATACGATAGTTTACAACCCTAAGGTATTGATGTATGATTTTCCTAAGGCATGAGAAGAGGCCGAAGCGGGAATAGGTATATTATTTAAGACTGATGAAAGATTGTGACAAAATATGTCCTTATTAAAATCTTATAGAGTCAAATGACTCGAAAAAAATAAAATATCTTATCTATTTTTTTTATGCAATAAAGTTCCTTTTTATTGCACGTAATTTATAGTTTTTAACATAACTAACTATTTACACTAGGTACAAAATTAAAGGACTAACTATCTGCATAAATAAATACAAAAACAAAAGGACACTTAGGCGTCGAAGTATCTTATCTATCGTCGTTGACGAGTGAAAACCTCGTAAGTCAAATTTTTTACCAAAAACACTTTTTAATGTAATAAGTAAAAAAACCTCGCAACGCACATTTCTAGCTCGCCTATAATTCGAATGTTCGATTGTAGCGCCATCTCTCGCGTTCAATGAACACCTCGTAAGTACTGGGTGTCCGCCATTAAAGAGGGATAAACTCGGCAAGACAGCTGACGTGAATTCTTGCTCTTTAATTTGAAAAACTTTGTTCAAAGTGGTTTTCGTGTTGTGAAAGGACTGTTTTTGGAAAGACGTAAGGATATTTTTCACATTAGTCGCATTTGACTCAGAATTAGGATGCGCACTAAGATATTGGTTACACACATTAATAACTAATGGTTTTCTTTGTAATAAACACCCAAAACCGGAAAAAGGGTTCATACAAAATTATTCAAGAGACAGTTTTTGTCTCTCCAAACAATTTTGTTTTCGATACTCCCGAGGTTTTCACTCGTCAACGACGCTATTTAGATCTAAATAGATAAGATATTTAAATTTTTTGAAATAACTTTCTCTACAGTTTAGATACTATGTGAAGCAGGACTACAAAAAATACTGACTTTACATTGTACTAAATACTCATATAAGAAACACAACCATCCAAACTTGAAAATCAGCACCACCCTTATAAGACTATCTCGATGTTCGTCTGTATACGCCCTTAGGCACAATAAATAAGCTGGGTGGTGATAAATAAGATAAATAAAACCTCACTTCACCGCGGCAGCCGGTCACAGGTCGAGCGGTTATCTGTTATATCTTGGAGTGAAAGTATCTATTGAAGACGGAACCAGCACATCTTTATTATAACAGATTTTAAAAAGGAGGAGGTAAAGGACTATGATTTTGTACGATAGAGGTTAGGAAGTCTGTGTTAGAAAAAAATTGGTTGTCTGTAAAGTCGGTTTACGGACGATAATTTTACGTGATAACGTCACAAGCCGAACGCTTAGGTAGATCGTGCCATCGCTTGTTCCGCGCTCTCGCTTGCACGCTCATCTTAGGCGGAACGTGACACTTTTTCGTGCGTGCAACCGGCGTTCATCGATTTATAAAAAGAAAGAAAAGAAAAAAAATATTGTTTATTCTGCACGAAATAAACGCACATGACAAAACAAAAATTACATAAATCATAAAATAAGAAGTTCGACAAATTTTGTCTATTGCTTATATCAAGGCCAGATACCAAAGACAATTTACAATTTTGTTTGCATTAGCAAGTGAAAACAACAAACAATCAAAACATAAACAAAATGACGATTGTCAAAAAAACAAACCAAAGAAGAGAGAATCTCAGTTTTAAAACTACGATAATAGAATATAAATCAACATTATTGTACTCTGCACCGTTTAGGTACCCACCGTAAGTGGGTGATAGTTTTTAAAGCCTCGTGCAGACTGGTGCGACGCGACGGTGCGACCGGACGCCGGTAATTTAATTGTTCTACTGTGAAGTTTTCTTATGCTGGGGCAACACCAACGGGAAACGCCGTTAATTATCGCGATGATAGACTTTATTCCGACGGGTTAAGGTCCATCATCGTGATAATTAACGGCGTTTCCCGTTCGTGTGGCCCGAGCATTAGAAATTGTCTCTTCTAATCTTTCACATTGTTCTATTGAAGGCGGTTTTTAAATACATGTAAGTTTGTACAATTTCCTGCCTATAAGTTTCGTAAAAACCAGAAATGAACTTATAATGACGGGCGTAAAGATGACATTCAAATGATTTCCAAATAAAGTTAGGTCTCCTTTATAAGGAATAAGATGTACGTGCGTACCTGTATTAAATCTAGTTCATAGGTATAGACACTGCTTGAAAAACCCAGCTAGCATTACTAACTATGACTGGAAATATATTTACCACAGCCACTTATGGTATTTGTAAGTACTAGAAAAAAATTAGACCACCAAACCAAAAAACTGGTATGTTTGAGAAAATAATAAGGCCGACAAAATCCAAGTAAAAAGAAAAAAAAATCGAAAATCGGTGGCAATAATACGAACAAAACCAAATCTTATTTCCGAAATTAAAATAATTTTACAAAATAATGTTTCGATCGTTTTTGACGTGATAACGTCTTATAAATCGATGAACGCCAGCTGCACGCACGAAAATGTGTCACGTTCCTCCCGAGCCGAGCGTGCAAGCGAGAGCGCGGAACAAGCGATAGAGAAGCATGATCGGCCTAAGCGTTCGGCTTGTGACGTTATCACGTAAAATTATCGTCCGTAAACCGACTTTACAGAAAACCATGTTTTTTTAAACACGTTGTTTTCTCCTGTTTTAACAAACTTCTGTACCTAATAAGTGAAAATGTGTGTATATCTCTCTGTTCTATCTATCCATCCAAAGGTCGTCTGTAAGAAAATAGATTGTGCGATAAAACCACCCATTGTACTACATTGTACTACTTCTTATTAATATGTTTGGCCTTTTTGTTTTAATTATTTATTTGACACATGCGGACCTAATTTAGAGATGTCAGCACAACTGACGGGGTCCGCTAGGGTTGATGCCTGCTGGGGTCGCGGGAAAGTCCGAAGGGATACCGTGGCCCCTGGCAACATATAGGCAACTGAAGGAACACTGGTGGGTTTTAGTCAGTAAGAGTCTGACACGCCCTCCCGCTCCGCCCAGAGCGGGAGAAGTTATTTGATAATAGGCCTGTCTCCAAATTTTTTTTTTGTCAGTCTTGTTGATTATTAAAAAATATTGGACACGTATTTTTTCTTTTTTGACGTAATCAAAAGATTATGGCGATACATTGAGTTAAAATGTGGCATGACGTCACGCCTTGCTAGATTTAATAGTGTATTGTGACGTAGCGAGCCACTCCCCAACTTTAATGCGTGTTTTCTAAGTTATTTTTGATTAAAATACATGTGTAAATTTATTTTTTTATCTAGGCAACTACCCTATTACCCAACCAAAAAAAGGCGGACCTAATGCCATAGGAGTTTTTTTATACACAGGTATACAATGAAGTGTTTAATAATTAAATAATTTTACTTCTCGCCTTACTACTACATAATCCCATCCGCATCTCGCAAGCGCCTGCGCATAATTCAAGATGCGTCGGATAATCGAAGCGCAGCGAAGTGATAGGTTTACCGCCAGTTCGCGCGATAAATTACTTTATTGTTTACGTTAAATAAACAAATTTATTTTATTAATAAATATTTTACTTGTGATTGTGAATAGGTACGTAAGTAATTTGCTATTTTGTTAGTTTCACCTGTGTGGTATCTTGTCATTTTGAATTAATTTATAAGCAGTGTAATCGCGAAACACAATTATAAAATAAAATGACAATGGGAAAGCAATGCGATTGTGTAAAGGCTCGTGCAGACTGGCGCGACGCGACACCGGTAATTGTTCTACCGTGAAGTTTTCTTTGAAATTGTTTAATTACAGTCGCATCGCGGCAGTTTACACGAGGCTTTACGTGCTTTCTTTTTGATTTAATAGTTAAACAATTTTAATTGCACTAAGTATAGGAAATTGTTTTAAATTCTTTGCAATAAATATCTAGATTTCATTGTGATTGTGTGTCAATCTGCCTAGCCTTTTCCCAACTATGTTGGGGTCGGCTTCCAGTCTAACCGGATGCAGCTGAATACCAGTATTTTACATGGAGCGACTGCCTATCTGACCTCCACAACCCAGTAACTGGGTACCTAATACGATACCCCTTGGTAAGACTGGTTGTCAGACTGTCGGGCTTCTGACGACCGTCAAACAACTGTCAAAGATCCACGAATGACAGCCGGGACCAACGGCTTAACGTGCTTTCCGAGGCACGGAGGAGTCTCGGTATGTAAAGATGGTCACCCATCCACAGACCAAGCGTAGCTTAACCGGATGAATCGACCCGTGCGGCTGTTATTACTTAGTGTGTGTGATATGGAATCAAGTAGGTACAGTAGGTCAGGATTTTCTTTCAGTGACTTTCATCTAGTGTTTCGATTTTGGTGGATATTGGAATGCAGTGTAACTAAATATTGGGTCACAAACCGTATTTTTATCCTAGAACACAATGTCATAATGAACTGAGCGATACAATTCGGAGAAATAGTTTTTATCATCTCTAATAGTGCGCCGTTTGTTGGCTGTTATCAAATCTACGAAACGATTACTTATAAAGTTACAAAAGCTCACAAAGTAAAAAATTTAACTCGTTAGCGATATAAAAGCTGTTTTTCTCTGTCCAGGTGCTGTGCTATGCTATCTTCCAGTTTTTCCAGCAGGTGTAAGATTCATCTCGAATAATTTATGCAGAAAATATAGTACCACATCATTTTGTTTTGGGGATGACCCTCCGCAAAAAGAATATAGGGGATAGCCATCCCCCAAAAAGAATGTGGTGCAGTGGATTCTTAAATAAATTATGGTTCCGTGAAAAACATGAAACAAATCTTGAAAATTAATAGGTTCAAAAGGATTTTAAAATTCAAATTAGTGACCAACGTTCAACGAAAGGTAAAAGGGTCACTTCTACAATCGCACTTTCCCTGGTTTGCGCAATAAAAAAATAAAAAAATATTCGAATATTATTTTCTAAGCAATTATGATAAGTAGGTTCGCATTAAATATATTCAATTACAAATATCTTAGTACAAAATTATGATATCTGATTACGGTGGCTACTGAAAGCTCATTAGTAATTTTAGAAGCGTGAAATTAATGAAACTGATATTCTGTGCGATGCTCAATTTTATTTAAATAGAGACCATTTTATTAAGATTTACAACAATGAGTGGTATTTTTTTCTATATCTTTTAGTATCTAGTGTATTTATATAAACATGAATCTTTAAGACATAGTTCAGTTTTCATAAAATACTACAAGATATATTCATTACAGCGCCATCTGTTGTCGAGTAGAAGAACTATCCTTTAAAAATCATTCCTAACATTTATAAACCGAAACATGAAATTCAAGCATTTTTATAGAAATAAATATACTACGCCATTCATTTATTTACTGCATTGTATAATTTAATTCAATGACTGGATTAAACTGTTTATAATTATTAATTACCTATCTGCCAGTACCTGCTATTCTTTTAATTAAATTGCTCACCACATAAGCTGCACCCGGATTCTCATACCTACATCGTTTTTGTACAAGTTGTTTATTAATTAACATCTGGTCTTCGTAATCTAGACTAGTAAAAACAATGTTATTTACAATTACCATTTTTCAGCTAAAATTCATGCAGCTACGAGAATGCTTCACGGATATAACATTTTCATTCGTTATAGATAACGTAATTGTTTGTTGAGCACGAATTTAATAAGAAAATCGATGAACAACCAGTTAAGCGGATACAGCTGAAGGATAAACTAAGTAAAAGTGAGTACAATCAGTTCTGAGTCACAAGAAATATAAATATGTACCTACTGGGTTAATCGTGGTTTCAGAATACCTGTTAAGTACCTATGTATCGTTATCGATAAATATATTTCTTAGCATTATAAGGAAAAAGGATTTCGAAAGATGTTTTACGTACCTACCCAAATAATAATAAATTAAAAGTAGCTTTATAAAAGCAAATTAGAGAAAAAAGTTTAAATTACTGAAATTAAATGAAATTGTTCATTCTGTAAATAGGATATAGGAATCACTTTTACACGTCATATTTAAAAAAATATTAAAAATAAGCTAGATGAGTTCGGCGTTTCCTATCTGACTACTCAGAGAAGAAAGGCCGAAACAAACTCAGTGGTCGCAGTCTCTTTTACAGTCCAGACGTAATCTTGGTCAGGCCATACAAGGACCATGTATATCTTTAAGATAATTTATCGTCTTACTAAGCTGTGGTTTAACTTGCATCGAAGTGCCAGGAATAGATTGGTGAAACGTAACATAAAATGTAACACAAATAAGCCGTCTCAAATGCAGTTCAACATGAAAAATAACAAAAAAACTAAGCAAAGTTTTAGCGGCATAAGGTTTCTTTTTTTTTTCTGTTTGGCATCTCATAGCTGACCTCTGAGGTCATGACTATTTAACCGGTCAATCCTGTGGAAGCCTTAAGCTGCTACACTTAAAACCTCCAGCCAGGGGTTATTCAACTAAGCTAATTAAAACGAGGCGAACGCTCGCTAAGGGCACCCCCTGTGGGGTACGAACCTCGGCTTAGGGCGTTTACCGGAGGGAGGACATCAAGGATGGGACGGGCTGGATCAAAGTTTTGATCATGATTATTAATCGGGGAATTTAAAGCTACGTGCACAGCTGCAACAACTGCTGGCACCTTGTTTTCGAGCAAGGGTCGGGGGGGAGTATCATTTACTCGGGGACGCGGTCGCGAGTCGCGATTGCAAAGGACCTCGGCGGCGAGGTCGGAATGACGGTAGGCGTCTGTGTTTGTATACTGTACTTGTTTCCCTATTGCTCTCCTGGAGGAGGGTTATGGGGTCATCAGGGTCGGTGAGTGGCATAAGGGAACTACTTCACAGTTTTATATTCGGGCAAAAAGGTCCTAGAACAACCAAGATCATGTACCTATTAAATAAAAACAATTGAACATCACCTCTTTACATAATCGATTAGCCAGCCACATATCCGTATCATTATCATCTTGTAACCTAATCGGTACACAATGGCTGCGTCAATTGAACCAATGAGCCGTAAGTGATGTCCACGTGGATCTAGGATAATATGGTATCAGGTTATGCCTTAACTCTATGTTATTTGCCTGATTGAATCCCATACATAACCTAAGACAACCAGGTTCAAGCATTGACTACTTCACTGGTTAATTGGTCGCAAGTGTGACTGCTAAGCGTAGGGCGTTGGGTTTCAATCCCGGGGTCGAACAGTATTTTTGTGGATATTCTGAGTAGCCCGGAGTTCAGATTGGTGACCATTAAGATTGCACCGTACCTACTATGCTGCTTGGATGTAACTTATAATAATAATTTGCTAAGTGTGCCTGTACTTACTGGCGAGAAGTTATTTATATTTTAGAAGTTGGTTACTGTTTATGTAGATTATATTTCAGGAATTACAGTGACGTATTCAGGACTCAATTGTGTAAAATTAGGTTTAATTTCAGTTTGTCTCTTTTGCTAATGTGTGAATGAGTAATTTAATGCTAATCCGTCATTTTGGAACGTATGCTGTGACAGGATTAAATTGTGTGTATTTTGGGATTATTTACCTACATCAATTACTTTTTATTAGCCAAGTATTATATAGTTAGTACCTACTCTTAGAGCTCAACTGTCATCAATGAGACACAATAGAATTTTTATTGTTATCGATCTCCAGGAGAGCTCGTGACAGTCAAGGGGTAATAAAGTAGATAAAAGTAAGTTGACTTAAAATAGCAAAGCAATGGATGCCTGATTTACTGACAACGCTGTCCTTAGGCACCGCTTCATGAAAACACTAGCTTCTGCCCGCGACTTCGTTCGCGTAGAAGCCGTAAGACACCACAATATACTTCAATAACAGCCAAATTTTTATAAAACTTCCCTGTATACTACGTTTGTAGTTTTATTCTCAGCAGCCAAAATATACAGAGATTCAGGAATGGTGACTCGGGAGCAAGCGACGTAACAGTTGTCCGTGTGGGAAGCAGCTTGTCCTGAGATCGATACCCGCAGCCTTCAGCCTACGGTGTCGGCGCCTGTGACTTGTCAATAATCATTGCAAAGCATACGCTCACAGGGAACTGCACGCGCTTAAACTGGTAATTGTGGGGAATTATTGGTAAGACTGCCTCGTTGGTCTAGTGGTCGCAAGCGCTACTGCTTAGTATGAGGTCCAGGGTTCGATTCCCGGGTCGGGCAAAGTGTTATTGGGTTTTCCATCTGGAATTTCTCAGTAGCAGCCCGGAGTCTGGATTTGTGCCCGGTTGATGGCAATAGGCTCGCCCCCTATTACATGGGACTTAAACATAACTGGCGAAATGTGGGTGTACTATAGGTATACACCTCTGCCTAACCCTTCGGGGATTACAGGCGTGATGTTATGTATGTATGTATGTTATTGGTATACGCGGTATATGAAACATTAATTTGTCTCTTCATCTAAGGTAGGAAGGTACTCGGTTAGTGTGATCAAGATTTTGTTAAGTAATAAATAGAGAGATGAGACAAAACAAAACTTTACTTGTGCATCATCAATTCATCGTCATCTGCTAAGCCTTTTCCCAACTATGTTGGGGTCGGCTTCCAGTCTAAACGGATGCAGCTGAATACCAGTATTTTTCATGGAGCGACTGCCTATTTGTCATCCAAAACCCAGTAATTGGGTAACACATATATAACAATGGCGTCTCTCTATTAATTAATGATCATCTTATTCAAATCTCTAGGTCAGGTGAGTAGCACTCGCAACCACCGCGCGTGTACGACCATGTATGAACGTAAACGAAACAAAAAGAGTAGGTAGGTATGTGAGGATCGTAGCAGGTGGCGTTCTCTAGATTCTGCCAATCCCCGTGGGAAGAAGGCGTGAGTTTATGATTATGTTATGAATGTGTTATTCAAATCTATTGTATAGTCTCTTATCTTTGATATTGTATAGTCTTATCTTTGATATTGTAGTCTTATCTTTGATATTGTAGTCTTATCTTTGATATTGTAGTCTTATCTTTGATATTGTATAGTTTTATTTTTGATATTGTAGTCTTATCTTTGATATTGTAGTCTTATCTTTGATATTGTATAGTTTTATCTTTGATATTGTAGTCTTATCTTTGATATTGTATAGTCTTATCTTTTTTTTTTTTTTTTTTAATCTTTATTAATTTGAAGGGGTTTTATCACTTAGTGATAATGTCACCCCCGTAACAGAAAACATTCAACAACTTAAAACTAAACAATGGATAATAAACAGAAATTATTATAATTTTTTACACTTATTTGTTTTGATAAATAACCAACAACAAACGACACAACATCCGAGCCTCCTCCGACAAAGGGGACGCTTAGTCTTATCTTTGATATTGTAGTCTTATCTTTGATATTGTATAGTTTTATCTTTGATATTGTAGTCTTATCTTTGATATTGTATAGTCTTATCTTTGATATTGTAGTCTTATCTTTGATATTGTATGTCTTATCTTTAATATTGACGTTGATCATCATTATATAAGGCAGTGGTCGGCAAACTCATTAGTCAATAGAGCCAAATATCAATACTATAACGACTAAGATTTCCTATGAGAGCTAATCCTGTCTGTGTGTCCAAACTGTCTTAATACACTTTTCTTAATCCTTACAACTCCCATCCTCTTTCATTCCACAACACTTCCTAAAATGAACTTGCTAAGAAGTAGGATGCCTTCATCATATCGGCTGATAATAAATATGATAAAAGCATCTTACTTATTAACAAGTTAACCTTGGAAAACTTTGAAAGGTATAACAGTAAATGATACATTTTCGATGTCCTGTTTTTTTTGTTGAAAATACATCGTAAATAAATGTTTGAAACGTAGTTTGAATTTAGAACTCATCGACATGAGCCGCACTCTATGGGCCAAAGAGCCACAGTTTGCCGACCACTGATCAATGGTGTTAATTTTTCTGGATTCGGTTAATTTACTTTCTGTAATCTTTTTGGTAAATTGTAATTACAATTAGGTATAAGCGTCATTAAGTTGACCTTTCAAATATTGTGCTAAATGTGTAATTCAGGTACTGAGGAAAATCCAATGACTTTTTTAACCGAACCGTGGCTCGTAATGACTCTAATTACATTTTTTGCTAACATTTTATGCTTCACCCGCATTCAACAATAAAGGTAGGTAGTGACGTCACTCAAATACATGGTCCATACATGAAATAATAAATTAGTTCCAAACACTGCACACGTTAACAATAAAACGAGAACAATAAAGATATATAGTTTACGGAAAAAATAACGTAAGAGAATCAACTAAGTATGGACAAGCGATTACTCTTGTTTGTTTTGTAATGTAATTATTATGTAGGTAAATAGCACAACACCTAGGCACGTAATTGTGCGACTGCGCAGTTGTGCGTGTCATTTATGAAATCATCATCATCGTTAAAATCATCATAAATCCTATACTATTCAATGAACAATATTTGCATAGAAATACACTGACGAGCTATATAAAAAAGCCACTTGCAAAGTGCCAAAAATTCTAAATATCTCCTAAACCACACAAGGTAGCTACATGAAGTAAAAAAATCTTGTAAACAGTTTTATAAGTGTCTTTTATTTGCTATTAAATACACTTGAATATAGCTTTTTACTTCAAGAAGCTATCTTACGTGGTTTCGAAAATATTGAAGTGGCTTTTTTATTTTACTCGGCAGTGTATGTAGGTATATAATATTAATCACGTTCTCAAAAACTGTTGTAACGATTTCGATGAAAGTTTCGATTCCCGAGTCGAGCAAAGTGATATTTGGTTGTTCCATCTGGAATTTCTCAGTAGCAGCCCGGAGTCTGCATTTGTGCCCGGTTGATGGCAATAGGTTTGCGGGCGAGCCTATTATACTTATACACCGTTACCATGGATTCAGGACCACACTGCGTTGAAATTTTTCGTCGGTCATTTAAAAAAGAAATCTTCTGTTTCATAGAAAAGTGCAATACCTACACGGTCAAAATGTATGGGACATCAGATTATTTTTAAAATAACCGACGAAAAATTTCAACGCAGGGGGTTTCAGAATCATGTACTGAATCCATGGTAACAGTTTTCGCGTCGATGTCCCCGCCACCCTGTATAAGAAATGTGGGTGTACTATGGATACACCTCTGCCTAACCCTTTGGGGAATACAGGCCTAATATTATGTTATGTGACATTTATGTGTATTGGTGTATTTAATTTTAGTTGTTATTTTTTTATTTTCAATTAATTGTCATGAATATTTTAACCGCATTAGGTAATAAATTACCTACTTAATCATGGGTATTACCAATACGTGACGATTTGTAGCTATGTAGTGTGTATCTCGACAAAATCCGTGACATACCTATGTATCTTGCATAGTAATGCGTGGTAGGTCATCCGGATCTGTAGTATTGCGTGGAGTTTTGTAAGATACCTAGTTGCGGTAAAGTTACAGATTTGCATCGTATTAAGAAGATAAAATTAAAATTTAATGAACTACTTAAATTAATTATCTATAAAAAAATATGAATATATATTTTTTATATTAAAATATTTAATACTAGCTTCTGCCCGTGGCATCGCCCGCGATAACCTTCCTCAAGAATTGGGCTATCCAATGCAAAAATATTTTTTCCAATCTTACAAACAAACAAATTTTACCTCTTTATAACATTAGTATAGATTAATTATATTTTTTTAATGATTAGGTACCTACTCTTTTTTCGTATATTATAAGGAAAATATTTAACTGGTCCTCTAAAAACTTTTTACGCTTGTAATGATGATGCACACTTTTTTTATTAATTGAGCCTCTTTTTATTAACTTTCTGGACTTTTCTCACAGTTGGTCGCAGTAACTAAACACATCAACAAAAACTCTGCTAGATATCATTTAGGGTTAGGTTAGGTTAGAAGTGTCTGTGACCAACCGGCGAGCTAGTACATCCAAGTAAGTCGCAGTTATTGAGGATTGAGGAGTCGCAGAATTATTTGAGGTTCACAAAAAGAGGCGCAATCATTATATTAGAGGGTTCAGTAATATTTTTAGGAGCTCAAAATATATGATTTATTTGAGGTTCGATTAAAGGCTCTTTCAAACAGGCGCGACACAAAGGCACCGCTCGTCGCGCGACGAGCGGTGTCTTTGTGTCGCGTCGCGTGTCGCGCTGGTCTGCACAAGCCTTAAATACATGCCATTTTATTCACGCAACACTAGTATGATGGTAGGTAAGTATAATAATTTCGTTTCATCCATTCACCGTTTTAAAATGTCATTTGTGTGAAAATGGCATGTCATAGAAATTCTATCATGTCCTCGATGGTTGCTATTGTCGGTCTTTTGAAACTGGATAAAATCTATCAAAGGGAATGTACACAGGAAAAACTCACAATTATTTTATAAATTTTCCTATCCACTATTTCACTAATTAAGCCTATAGGGTTGAGGAAAAATAGATTTGCCTACTTTAATTATTTCTTGTTTGTCTTTTAAAATAGGTACCTAATTTTAAAGTCTAACATAAATAATATGACACTTCATGGGCAAAGGTTTTCTTCTATCTAACGACCTTTGAATGGAAACTTAGCTGGGGGGGGGGGGGGTTAAAACTTTGGTTAGTTTACTAATGTTGGTTAGTTTTTGAGTTAGCTTCAATAATACGTATTTTTCCCACTTACTTATGATGTTATAAAAAGCATACATAGCAGATAGTGGTATTCCAATTTGTGTGGGATACGATAGGTACCACAACTAAAAAGTGAAATACTTTTTACAAAAAAAAAATACTTTAATTTCGGGTCTTTGGTTTTGAATTTTCGTTTATTTCCACCAGCTTCTGAAATAAAAGTAATTTTTCACTTTGTACTATTTTTTTTGGAAATCGCCTGTTTTTTTTTTTTCTTTTTGTAATTTTTTTAACTTTTTAGTTAATAAAATGTATATGGGACCTCTGCGCAAGCTTCCTCTACCAAATGAAAAAATAGCTTTTTCTAAATTGGTTCTCAAATTGACAAAAACATCGATAAACATACATAAAAAAAAACGTGCAGACGAACATAGAACCTTCTACTTTTTGGAAGACCATTAAAAATTATTCTAGAACCTCGGTTACTTACTCGAGTAACTGGTTGTACAAGAAATCTAGGACTGATGACTAACGTGGCGGGATAATTGGTAATATTACTCGGCAACCTGAACCATCTCCGTGAGAGATTTAAACACTTCAAGGAAAAGACACATCTTGAAGTTCCAAGTATCTGCCAAGATGACTAAGGCGCAAAGATTGCCTTGAAAACTTTTTACAAAAAAAAACAACCGACTTCCAAAAAACACTACAAAGTGAAAAATAACTTTAATTTCGGAAGTCGGTGTCTTTGGTTTTGAATTTTTGTTTTTTGTCACCGACTTCCGAAATTAAAGTTATTTTTCACTTTGTAGTGTTTTTTGGAAGTCGGTTGTTTTTTTTTTGTAAAAAGTTTTTATTTTTCACTTTTTAGTTGTGGTACCTACCCCACACAAATTTGAAAACCACTACCTGCTATATAGATAACAGTGACAGGAACTTATCATATCATCCACATACTAAGTGGGAAAAAAGTACGTATTATTGAAGCTAACTCAAAAAATATCGAAGCCAAGGTAATAAAATTTATATGGGACCACCTCAAGAGCATACCCTTTCAAACAAAAAAAGAATTTTCAAAATCGGTCCACAATTGACGGAGAAATCGGTGGACATACAAAAAAAAAAAACAAAAAAAAAAAAAAAACATACGCGACGAACATATAACCTCCTCCTTTTTGGAAGTCGGTTAAAAATGTGGTTTTGGGCACCTAACTCGTGTTGGCCTGGATGGCGCCCGAGTCATCAAAACAAGGATAAATATAAACTGATACTATCTTATTACAAAACGAGACTTTAGTTCTAGACAATAACCTTTGAGTCAGTTTTTGTATATTTCTAACTTCATTTCGACTAAAGTCGCACAAGTTGTCAGTTTTGTATAAAGAACCGTACACGTTCATAATTCAAAAACTGAAAGAAGAACCTTGTTTTGTAAAGAGACTGAGACTACCCGTATCCTGGCTGTCAGTGTGACCGCGTTGTTGTTCTCTAAAGGTACCATTCCGTACCCAACCGTAGGAGGCAACTGTAGGCAACGTGTCACCGTGACATGACTGGTTTCTATGAAATACCTTCCGTAGCTAGCGACACGTCTTTGGCAGCTACAGGCGAGTGACAGGCGACACGTGCAGCCCGACCGCAGACCAGTAGTGTCACTAACGCTCGAGCGATATACAGTCGCGTTTTTCTATCTTTTGTCTACCGACTGGAATACGGGCAGTTGCCGCCTGCGGTCGGGTTTGGAAACATGACTGCAGCGACATGACGCCACGTTATTTCGCGGCAACACATCGTGGCGACATGTTACTGCAGTTGCCTTCTGCGGTCGGGTACAGAATAGTACCTCTAAACCACGCGGCGCGGTGAAAACGGATTTTGATGCCATTTTCACCATAATTTAGAGTTTTATTCCGAATGGTTTATGACTACATATATTCTTAATAAACTCGTTTAAATATAATAAAGTTATCTCAATGTTGCGTCAAGTCGTAAAAACCGTGCGAAGCTGGTTAAGATATAAATCTATAGAACCTATAAAAATAATAAAGTTACAACGTTTCCTAATCAATAATCATACTAAACATCTGTTTGCTTCTTGAGATTTTCTTTCGGATTTCATAATAAGTATGTCAGTACGCGATCTTTTCATACTCTTGTTGTTCATTCATCTTGACAGTACCGGTTTTAAAAAGTATGCACCTGACCTGTTTGAAAGAACTCTTTATGAATAAGATTTGGTAGGTATTCTTCCAGGGCGTTCCCATTGACATCCGCTGTGTGGATTTCTTTGTAATCAGTTGCTCGCCTTTCATTAATTCTCTCTAAACTATAAAAAATGATTCCCGTGAATCGATTCCAAATTCTTCCATAAAATGACACGCATCGCCGCATCTCACATAATCACGTAAGCAACACTTAACTGTTTTTACTGAAAGACGTAAATTATCTCGCAATAGATAACTTTTCTCCCATTCCTAGAAGAAAGAAAGAAAGAAAGAAAAATTGTTTATTCTGCACAAAATAAACGCATATTACAAAAAAATATATATTACATAAAATACACATTCATTTCGGTTACGTTCAAACGGAACGTTAAAAAAACGTTTTTGAAGAAGAACAAAATTTAAATCGTTCTCGGTTAATAAAACTTTTTTAACCGTTTTTTTTTTATTTTTTGTGTTGATCGGTAGGAAACTCGCAACACAACCCTTACGGCAAGCACATTAGAGTCAATGATATAATGAAATGAAGATAAGGTACATTTTAACTAAACAAGTTCATGCTTGTCGGCGCACGCCCCGTGCGCGGTCCCGCGCTCGTTCTGCGGAATAAACCGGTTTTTGTTTTGCGAAATAAACGTTTTCATTTCGTTTTCGTTCCGAAAAAAATGTTGTGCAAAGAACGATTCAAAACGTTTCCGAGCCCTGCTTTAGAGTAAGTATCGCTACTGAGCGCGACAGCGATATCGCAGAATATCGCTTATATCTGAATAGGCCTTTATTTGTGGTCGGTCCAGCACTTCGTCTTCTTCCATACGTCTCTATTAGTCGCCATCTCAGTATCAGTAGTAAACATGGCTGCTCCGATAACCATCCTGTACGGCAAATATTATCATAATAAGTAGGTATTGTTAGAATCGGATCGTAGTGTCGACATCCGACCGATACTGTTTCTATGCATAATTCAATAAGACTTTCTTCTTGACTAGTAATCCTAACTGCAAAACTGATGGATTTGATTAGATGTTGTAGATATTGGAGAATGATGTAAAGAATCCTAAGTTTTAGGACTGTAAGACTGGGGCAACATCATCTTTTGGAGATGAACGCGCGTTTGTCACAGTTTGAGAATTTGGCGAGCTTGGGCATAGAATAATGCCTATTTTCACGACACTTAAATTTAAAGGCTTACACAGACAGTGCGACTCTAGTAGAACAATTTCTGTGACAACTTTATGGAAATTGTTCTACCTACCAGAATCGCGTCGCACTGTCGCGTCGCGACGCAAACAGACAAGGCTTAAGGGGACGATAACCGACTTTTAATGATTTTATACTGAAGATGACGTCTAAACGAGTAGTGTTAGTGATTTAGAAAAAATATATGTTAAATTAGAGCATTTTCCTAATATTTTAATATAAGCATATTTTTGATTATGTTTATATTACATAGTGAAATTAATTGGTAAAGTTATGTCTAACGCGGATAAAAAACTGAGAATGACGCAAAATCTATCGCGCATATTTTTCTGAAAACTTCACCATTTTAAAGATAATTAAATTATTGATCTTTTAGTATACGTGTTTTATTAAAATACTTTTTGTTTTACGTGTAATAAATTAATAATGCGTCTAATTTGGGACAGCGCTCCTTGATGAGCGAGTCCTATTACTAGCTGGACGTACGACGCGTTGCTTAGCTCAGTACAGAACACGCAAGCTAACCATTCAAGGTCTTATATCTGCGTCTTAAAGTGGATCTGGGTCCCGGTCCCGCCTCACACCTCTTCTGTCTGCTTGCGCCTAATCTAACCAGACGTTATTTTGTTTTGACGTTAGTGAAAACGGCCATAAAGCATGGGCCATAATGGCATCTATTAACAATGCAGATCCATAGAGAAGAATATTAATTCTTAAAAGGCACATTTTATCGAATCAAACTCAAACTCAAAGCATTTATTTCAAATAAACCAATTACAGGTACTTTTGAATTGTCAAGGGGTCGGTCAGTCAGAAAAATTAAGCTAGTTGCCCATTCCAAAGCGTAGTAGGTACCTATGGAGAAGAACGGGCAAGAAACTCCACGGACACTCTTTTAAATCAAAATATTGTTACAAAATATTGGTTACATCATTCGTGTTGAACTTATACATGTGAGAACAATGTAGAAAGACGAATGATAGGGAAAACCCGGAAAAACCTACCCACGAGGCTTAGGTACCTACCTATTTTCCCGGGATTTCCCAATCAGTTTTGCATTTGTAATAAATAATAAATGGGATTGTACTAACACTACCTAAGCATGGTTTAATACAATGAACAGCTATTTTTACCAGATAACAAATGACTAACGCAATTATAATATTTAATTAAATTATTCATAAACCTAATTATAAATCAGAACAGTACAATTATTGATGAGAATGGTTATGAAAAAAATCTGTGTGTGAACTTAAATTATCTAATGCATGCCATTTACAAGGAAAATAGGGCAGTGTAACATTGGAGCGTGGACTTATGGTGTTATCATTTAATTGGTTAATTATTGCGATTTTGCAACAGCACTTTTTATTATAATATAGTTTAGGGACAGTGTGCAGTTATTCAGGCTTATAGTCACGAGTTATCGACATTAACTATTGCTCATATTATCCTTTTGCAATGCAAATACCTACGTTTATCTTTTGCAGACTTTTTAACCGACTTCCAAAAAGGAGGAGGTTACATGTTTGTCGTGTATGTTTTTTTTTTATGTATGTCCACCGATTTCTCCGTAATTTGTGGACCGATTTTGAAAATTCTTTTTTTGTTTGAAGGGGTATGCTCCCAAATTGGTCCCATATAAATTTTATTAACTTTGCTTGGGTAGTTTTTGAGTTAGCTACAAAATACGTATTTTTTTACCCACTTAGTATGTAGATGATATGATAAGTTCCTGACACTGGTAGTGGTATTCGAATGTGTGTGGGGTAGGTACCACAACTAAAAAGTGAAAAATAAAAACTTCTTACAAAAAAAGAAACTACCGACTTCCAAAAAAAAACACTACAAAGTGAAAAATAACTTTAATTTCGGAAGTCGGTGGCAAAAAACGAAAACACAAAACCCAAGACACCGACTTCCGAAATTATAGAAATTTTTCACTTTGTAGTGTTTTTTTTGGAAGTCGGTAGTTTTTTTTTTCCAAGTTTTAGATTTAGGTTTATGTTCGTAATTTCGTTTCTAATGGGAGGTGGCCGTATCAGTAAGAGTAAACTTTTCATCAACGTAATTTTTTTGGAACATCGATGTATCTTGGGTAGATAACTCTGTTACCAACCTTGCTAACTGGCTAACCTTCTTTTTTTGTTGGCCTATATTGTGTCCCACTGCTGGGCAAAGGCCTCCCCTTTTTCCTTCCAAATCTCTTTGTATTGGCCCCGCAAACATAACTAGATCGTCACACCACCTTCGCCGCGGTCTACCTCGACGGCGTTGTCCTCCTTCAGGCGTCCAGTGAGTGACGATCTTTGCCCATCTCTCCGGGTGCATTCGTGAATATATGGAACTAGCTTTTGCCCGCGGCTTCGCCCGCGTGGATGTCGGAAAATATCCCACCGGAACGTGCTACCGGAATTCAGAGTATCCTATGTCCTAACCCAGGTCATGGCCTATCCTATGCCTTTCATGTAGAAATCCGTTCAGTCGTTACGTCATGAAAAGGTAACAGGCTGATATTAAATCTGTTTTAGGGTTCCGTACCTAAAAATTGAAACATTAAAACCCTTAAAGGATGACTTCATTGTCTGTCAAGACCCTTTTCTCAGGAACGCGTGGAGGCATCAATTTGAAATAGATATCAAAAACTTAGATCTACGGTCTCTTGGAAGTGTTACGAAAATCAAACTTCCAAGTCAACGCAATAATGGGCACGCCACAACTGTGGCGATAAGTTCCCTCATTAAGGAGTGGTAGAGAGGCGCCACGGCGTCCTCACCTTCCACCTGACGCAGGTTCTCACCGGACACGGTTTCGGGAGGTTCCTGTTCAGGATAAGGCGGGAGAAAACGCCCGGGTGTTACCATTGTGTGGATTGCCCGGAGGACACGGTGCACCGTATCCTCCGGGCGATCCACACAATGGTGACACCCGGGCGCAGCATACGGTTTAGGTCTGCCCGGCTTGGGCAGAGCAGCCGTGTCCTCGTGGAGGCAATCGGCGGTGGTGATCTCTCGCGTCCGGCCCTGGTCCAGACTATGGTAGAGAGCGAGACGGCATGGGAGGCCATCACCTCCATTTGTGAAGCAGTAATGCTCACGAAAGAGTCAAGAGAGAGTCACGAAGAGGAGGCATCATAATAGCATAGTACCAGAAGGAGACACCCTGGGCATCGGGAATCGTAGGCCGATTCCCGGCCACCGTAGGCGCGGGCTTGCGGACGGTGAGCAATGGGTAGCTCACCGTCCGATAAGGACCAGGCCCGGGTCGACGGCGGGTTGTGTTCCACGCGCGCCTCAAAGAGATGTCAGCGGAACTGACGGGGTCCGATAGAGCCGATGCCTACCGGTTGCGGGTTGCGGTTATTGTCCGAAAGGGTTACTTACCGTGGCCCCAGGCAATATAGGCAACTGAAAGAACACGGGTGGGTTTTAGTCAGTAAGAGTCTGACACGCCTTCCCGCTCCACCCAGAGCGGGAGAAGTTATTTGATAATTTCCCAACCAAAAAAAAAGTCAACGAAATAAAAAATACGGCCATTTGTGCCGCATATTTTCACACTCGCAAATAAACCAGTCTATTTGGTACTTCACGTTGGTCCAGCAGCATGAAGTTTGTCGAGAAGTAAGGTCAAGTAAAGAGGAAAATCCGAAAATTGGTAATTTATAGTTCTATAATGAACGGCAAAGTTAAGTTTTTTCTGCAATTTGGGATTAAAAACTCAGGCCGTGTCTTGGAGTAACAAACCTCAGTTGGCCCAATATAGTTTTTTGGTTCTAGTAATAATAAGAAATAGGATAAGAAAAAAGATTTGTGAAAATTGGCTATTTTCTTGCTGACCGTGCAATTTTTTTCAAAATCTGTGAATGCAGATCAAAATGTTTCAAAAAGTTAAGAACAGTCTCCTAAGACTGTTTTCTTGTAGCGACAACGGTTAAGGTACCTTATTGCTCCATCTCAAAATCCACCCTGTGTATATGCTATGATTGACTGCTTAGTTCCATAAAGGTATAGCGTGATGATAATTTTTTAAAAGGTTAAATCCGTAACTATCTGCAATATTCTAACCTTTTGGATATCCTTTTTACAATTTGCGGTAAACTATAAAAGAATACAAACATAATGCTATATTGCTCATCCCCCATAGCAAATAGCGTGATAATAGTTTTTGAAAAATCTATTGTGAAGTTGCCATTATTTGACTTATAGATTATTTATACCAATTTTCAAGTTAATTAAGCCACACAGTAAAATCCTCCACTGTAAAAATTAATACCCCGTTTCACCCCGTTAGGGGTAGATTTTCAAAAAACCCTGATATACTTGTTTATTTATTTTCAGTTTTAATTATAAATACTGAGTTTCGAGTTAATCAGACCGCTCGTTAAAATTCTTCCATACAAACTTTGACACCCCCCAATCCAAGGAGGATTGGGGGGTGTTGAGGGGGTATTTTTGAAAAACTAAAAATGACAAATTTTATAATTTACATAGATAAGTATTCGTGCCAAGTTTCAAGTTTATTAACTCAAGGAATAAGATTTTTCATACAAACAATATCCCCCCTTTTCACCCTCTTAAAGGTCGAATTTCCAAAAATCCGTTCTTAGCGGACGTCTACTAACTATAAACTACCTCCCTACCAAGTTTCATCTTCATACGTCAAGCGGTTTTCGAGATTTCGTGATGAATGAGTGAGTGAGTGACCTTTCGCTTTTATATATTTAGATGAAATTCTTTCCTTTTTAGGGTTCCGTACCCAAAGGGAAAACGGGACTCTATTACTAAGACTCCGCTGTCCGTCCGTCTGTCTGTCTGTCCGTCTGTCACCAGGCTGTATCTCATGAACCGTGATAGTTAGACAGTTGAAATTTACACAGATTATGTATTTCTGTTGCCGCTATAACAACAAATACTAAAAAACAGAATAAAATAAATATTTAAGGGGGCTCCCATACAACAGACATGATTTTTTTGCCGTTTTTATAGATAATGGTACGTAACCCTTCGTGCGCGAGTCCGACTCGCACTTGCCGGTTTTTTCTATTTCTGTAAGTAGATCATTTAAGATACTTTTTTGGTCAGTATTTTAAAACTGGATGGCGCCGGCATTTCCTTAGCTGGCTGATCCCTGAGAAAAAAATCCGAAACAAACCCAAAGCCTAATAGGTAAAAATCGTAGCAGATGACGTTCTGTAGTTTCAACCCCCCCGTGGGAAAAAGAGGTGTTTATATGTCATTGGGTAGGTTTCCAGAAACTTGGGGGTGGTTTATTCATTGGTATATTTATCAACTGAAAAAGCGTAGTATCCATGTAGAACTATAAAACATACACGTTACGTACAAATACGTTATTTCTCTCGTGACTAAACAGGAAGAAGATGAATGCACTTAGGTATTATTGTGAGATAAAGGTATTATTATTATTATTCATTGCATGCTGCATAATAACAATTAATAATTCATTATGAACCACGTAGAATAGCCATTTTCCGTTACAGGGTGCATTGCTTATGATAGGGCCACACCAACGCCACCACGCCATCCCTACGGTTAACGTCCATCATCGCGATAATCAACGATGTTTCCCGTTGGTATGGCCCAAGCATTTGAGGTATACTTCAATCAACGACCAGGGTTGCCTACTTTAAGTTTTCCAAACAGTTAGGATCAAAAGTTGGTTATATTATTGATTTTGAAATTGCGGGTGGTGGCGGCGACAGCAAGTGCAGTGCAGCAGCAAGCAAGGTAGTCAGAGATGAAGGTATTACGGTGTGTCCTACGGTGTATCTTCTTTTTTTGTTGGCCTATGTTGTGTCCCACTGCTGTGCAAAGGCCTCCCCTTTTTCCTTCCAAATCTCTCTGTTTTGTGCGATTTCAGACCATATTGGCCCCGCAAACATAACTAGATCGTCACACCACCTTCGCCGCGGTCTACCTCGACGGCATTGTCCTCCTTCAGGCGTCCAGTGAGTGACGGTTTTTGCCCATCTCTCCGGGTGCATTCGTGAATATCTGGAATTAAATTCTTTCATTTTTAGGGTTCCGCACCCAAAGGGAAAAACGGGAATCTATTACTAAGACTCCGCTGTCCGTCCGTCTGTCTGTCTGTCCGTCTGTCACCAGGCTGTACCTCATGAACCGTGTTAGTTAGACAGTTGAAATATACACAGATTATGTATTTCTACTCATCACAGCGGGCCTTAACAAAATACCCGCGCTACGGTATTTGTTTTTAAATATCGCAGCATTATGCTGAGATAGATGCCTTTTTGGCCTCGCACAGGTCGTTTATTATTGTTGTTATTTTTTCCTTTCGGTAATTCGATTTTTTTTTAGTTTTCGATGTTCCTTTTTAGTTGTTATTACTGTTTGTATTTCCTGTGCGTGTCCTAAATAAAATATTTTTCTTTCTTTCTTTCTGTATCGATACCCATCACATCTACGGAATTTCACACGGGTTTTGCTAGCAAATTTTTTTTTGACCCTGTATTGTTTGAATTTCTGCTGAACTCGCATTCATATCCAACCGAAAAACGGAACCGGTTCAACGTGCGAGGTGACGTCAGCGCAGAACCGAACTGGCCGAAAACCGGATTGGCAGTCCCGTCACAATTATTTATTCTGTGGCCCCATTAAAAAACATGCAGCTGTATCTGTAATGAACGCGAAGAGCACAATCGTTCAAGGATGATGTACCACCTATTATGGCTTAACGACTTAACAATAACTCCCTTGATTGCTGTTGCTTCATTGCTGAACAATTTATGTTATTTATCTTATCTAATAATTTAATTCATTTAATGCTGCGTGAAAAGGTCTTACACCCCGATCCATTCTGTAAAATTGTCACCATGAGAACTTAGGTGAAGTAAGCTTGAAGTGAAATTGAAGTGAGCTTGAAGTGAGCTGTCAATAGTATAAATTCCTAGCATCAGGTGAAATGACTGTAACTGTCGTTCCAGCCGATGCTAGGTCACCAAGCTTGCGTGCTTTTGATTTATTTTTACCACCCGCATAGAATACTCAAGAGTTCGAGATCTGCACGTCCGTTTTAGGGCACGGTACCATATCGTCGTATCACCTGTGATTTTGTCGAGGCGGGCTATACTTTGAGGTAAGGATCAACTTGGTATTTTTAAACTCTTGAATATTATAGTTATAAGTACTTTTAGGGTTAACGTTTAATACCAGTTGATCTTTAACCAGGACTGTTTCTATTGGGCTTTCGTTTCTAAGTGATCTTGAAGTGAACTGTACCTAGTGCTATTCTGTAAAAATCTCACCGTGATATCTTAGGTGAAGTGAGCTGCCAATAGTGTCAATCCTTAGCAACTGACAGCTCACTCCACGCTCACTTCACCTAAGATAACACGGTGAGATGGTTACAGAATAGCAGTACTGTTCACTTCAAGCTCATTTCACCTAAGTTTTTATAGTGAGATTTTTATTTATTATTTTATTTATTTTTTCACCATAACATGCATTTGACAATTTGATGGGTAACTTTTGTATTGATTTTCTTTTCAGAAACTAAAAGTAGTTTCAGAGTTAACGTTTTAATACCTGTTGATATTTAACCAGGACTGTTTCTATTGGGCTTTCGTTTCTAAGTGAGCTTGAAGTTCACTTCAAGCTCATTTCACCTAAGTTTTTATGGTGAGATTGTTACAGAATGGACCATCTGTAACGAAAATCAAAGACGTGTTAAAATAAAACGCATTTCAAGTGATCTTGGCTGTTAATAATGCAGTCAACCAATCACCACAACTGCCCCCCGAGCACGGCCTACTGTGGCTTGAGTCACACATTTTAGACACACAGTCACACAGTTTGGGCGATAAAACCGTATCTTAAATGCTAACACGGGTCAACCACGTGACATAATCAGAGGCACGAGTACACACGGCTACACATCAAGCTATAACTTTCCAGTATAAACTGACCTCGCATTGTACGGAAATCTTATAGGTAAATAGGTAATAGGTAATACGGGCTGGTATCCGCAACTCCACGTCAAAGCGCGTATTTTGCGTATGGGTGGGAAAATCTGTTATTCGATCCACCCCAGCTCCTCAAAGAAGGCCAGCAACGCCTTGGTGTCACTGACAATCTCACGTAGGGTACCTGGGTTACCGAAGTACTTTGCCCTGTATGTGGCGACCGCCGGGCAGTTTAACAGCACATGGGCTGCTGTCTCGTCGTCCTCCATGCAAGCTCTGCACAGCGGACTGTCTGTGACTCCTATGACAAAGAGGTGTTTATTAAATGACCCATGGCCAGTTAGGGCAGCTGTAACTGTGCGCAGCTGCTGTTTTGTTAATCGGAGAACCTGTTTCGTGAGGCGGCCGTCGATTGTAGGGAGAGCCTCCTTGGCCTGCCTGCACTCACCGTGGTCCACCCATAGTTTGTGATGTTGTTCCCTGGTTCGTTTCCTTACCAGAGTGCGTAGGTACCCGAAGGGGAGTGGGGTGATGGGTTCAGGCCCCACTGGTGCCATGCTCGACCCCCTTCTGGCAAGTTCGTCGGCTGCGTCATTGCCCCGCGAACCGCTGTGTCCCTTAATCCATTGAATGGTTATATTATTGAGGTCACCCACCTGGTTGAGGCGCTGGTGGCACTCGTATATTAGCCCAGAATCAACAGTGTGACTGTTTAGCGCTTGCAGAACAGCCATGCTTAGGGAATGCAATCCGGACTATCCGTAATCCGAAAAATCCGGATATCCGCACATTTTTATCAGACTTCCAAATCCGGATTTGAAAATCGAATCCGGATTTTTTGAATAATAAGAAATTGTAACAAAAAAATCAAAACGACCCAGTTCGCGCGTCTCGCGAGTGTCGAGTCTATCGGCTCTGCGCAGAGGCGGCGTAAGGCGCGGGCGACGTGGGCCACCGCCTGTGGCCTCGCGGACGAGGGGCCCTGCACCTCGGAAGGTTTATGAGGATCAGTGGTATCGAATATCATAGTGCGAAATCGGTAGAGCTGCCCACTAAAATCTGTATATTTGTACCCAAAATCGGTATATGACAAAAAAATACAATATTCAATCAAATTCGTTTATTGGTTTAATATTTTGACAAGGAGTATATTTGTCTTTATTTTTGTTATTCAATTAAATTCGTTTATTTGTTTAATAATTTTGCAAGGAGTCTATTTGTCTTTATTTTTGTTCTTCAGAGTTTCTTTTAATTTTAACCTATTAATTATTTTACTGACGTTACTCAGCACGCGAGTCAAAGACTGATTATTTTAATAAAAATAAGTACATATTATGGCAATATCACCATAATTATGGTATTTAATGATGATAGTTTTAATAATTCCAAATAACAAAAAAAATAAAAATTCATAAGCGCTACTACTGAGCATGAGGTCCTGGGTTCGATTTCCGGGTCGGGCAAAGTGTTATTGGGTTTTTCTATCTGGAATTTCCCAGTAACAGCTCGGAGTCTGGATTTGTGTCCGGTTGATGGCAATAGGCTCGCCCCTTATTACATGGGACTTAAAACATAACTGGCGAAATGTGGGTGTACCTGCTACAGGGTCACCTCTGCCCAACCCTTCGGGGAAACAAGGCGTTATGTTATGTTTTTCATGTTTAAAAATTCATTTGATTTGATTTTCATGTGCTTTTATTTTAATTATTATTAATATTTACACAAAGGAGACGGAAACGATTACACACACTCTTGGGCCTGAATGTAACGAGATGAAAATGGTGTGAATTTATAGATTCAAACATACATTGGTGTATTGCAGTGACTAGTTGCTATCCCACAATTCACATAGCGATCCACAGTTTCAACAATTTCCAATCCACAAAGCGGCGGTAAAATCCAAAATAACAATTCCAAGTCAATCATGTGAGCGATCTTCGATGTCCAGTGAGAAAGCAAGGGTCGTACAAGGTAGGCAGGGTCAGAATCCGTAAAAATCAAAGCAGTGGTCGTTAAAAAAGAAAAATAATTGGGAAAGCACTCAAAACACATCGGAAAACACGAAATAAGTGACAGCTGTCTAGTAGGGGTGGGCGTTGCGACAACGAACCGTTTACAAAAACCGTTTTGTGATGATGAAATCATTTTACGTCCTGGGTTCAACTTCAAACAGTCTTCATTGCACAAACCAGTCTTCGAATTACTTGGTGCAATTTTTACATCTAAGAAAATACAGTCGGGTACAATGATTCAACTATCTATCACACTCGTAAAACAGTCCTTCCAATAAAAAGTGAACTCTGAAATGAAATACAGTCAGTAATGTATTACCAGTTGTCAATGCTGTCGTTCGTGATGCGAAAAAATCATTTCATACATTTCAAATCGTTGATAGTTTTAAGAAACTGCGCTCGACGAAAACGCAATTCTATTGGATAAGTTTCGTCCTTTAACCGTTTTCTGCAACCGTTTTCGTCGTTGGGAAAACGGTTTCGGCCGTCAAAAATTCGAGAACGACCCACCACTAATGTCTAGTGTCAAATTTTCAATGTCAGTCAGTTCATACCAGTGCAGAATATGCACAACCAGTGACATAGACAAAAAAATTAAACTGATTTTACTTGATATGAAATTGATAATCATTATTTTGTGTTTTTCAGTAATTAATGATGTTTTATTTAAATTAAATGCACTATATTGTATAAAAGTATTTATAGTTCATTTAATTACTTTGAGTTAATTACATTACCTAGTGCTACCTAGTGGGTAGGTGTTCTTTTTGTAGTTGTGTAATCGATTACTGTAATCGATAATCTCACTAAAACTATCTTTATCATATTTCTCCGCTTCCAGACTTAAGAATCGAGCTGATTTTTGATATTCAAGGATAAAAATATGACAAATTTTTTGATCATATCTCAACTTATTACATTTGGGCCCAACATTTTCCATCTCCTTTATTAAACATCATATTAACAAACTAAAATGGGTAGATTTGTTATTTTTTATGAAAAATTCGTAAAATCCGGATAATCCGGATTGAACCAAAAATCCGTTCTTTAAAATCCGGATTTTAGTCCAGAACGGATTTGCATTCCCTACGAGTGGTCCTTAACCTCCCTGGCCATGATGGCTGAAGCGGCAAGAGATATACCCATGCATTCGGCCTGGAACACTGTGTTATGGACACCCAATGGTGTGGCTATGTGTATGTTGAAGTCCTCCGAGAAGATTCCAGCACCTGTGCCACTACCTGTTTTGGATCCGTCGGTGAAGATTTGCAGCTCTGCGGGGCGCAAACCCTCGCATCTGCGGTCCTCGTGTAGTTGGATCCTGTATTTTTTATCGAAGATAAATTGTTTGGGCACCCGGTCGTTTACGGCTTTCGTAATAGGGAACTCATTGTTAAGTCCCTCAAGTAGCGCGGTGTGTTGTGTGACTCTCTTACCCCAGAGATCAATTGCATTAAGACGCACCGCCGCCATTGTCGCTTCCTGCTGTATGAACAGGTGGAGTGGGGGCAGTCCCAGCATGGCTTCGATTGCTGCAGTCGGAGTAGTCCTCATGCAGCCCGTGGTTGCCACGCAGGCCAGTCTTTGCATGCGCTGTAGTTTGTTGGAAGCTGTAACCAGCTGAGTGCGGGGCCACCAAACCACGGCCCCGTACGCGATCATAGGGCGGATCACTGCTGTGTACAGCCACAGTATGATTTTGGGGGATAGGCCCCATTTCTTACCTATCATTCTCCTGCACTGCCAGAAGGTGATGCAGGCCCTGTTTAGCTTGTTGTCTACATGACTACTCCAGTTTAACTTACTGTCTAGAATGACCCCGAGGTACTTGACTTCGTTGGCCAACTGAAGTTCAGTATCGAACAGTTTGGGTAGGCGGAAAGGGCCTAATGCACGTTTTTGGGTAAACATGACTAGTTCAGTTTTAGTGGGGTTCACTGACAGTTCAAATTCCCTGCACCAACTTTCTACGATACGTAGTGCTTGCTGAGTGAGGTTACAGATCGTACCCGTCACTTTCCCCGATACAAGGATTGCGAGGTCATCTGCATACCCTATTGTATAATAGCGGTTGGCATTGAGTTTGGTAATGAGGTCATTAATTACCAGATTCCATAGAAGGGGGGACAGAACCCCTCCCTGGGGGCAGCCTCTGGCTATCATGGCCAACTGCCGCTCACCCTCAAGGCGAACCACCCGTTTGCTTAACATGTTTGTAATCCAGTCCGTAAGTACCTGTTCTACTCCATGCCTGGAGAGGGCGCTGCTGATGCTGGAGAAGTTGGTTTTGTCGAAGGCTCCTTCGATGTCTATGAAAGTACCCAGGCAGGTGCCTTTTTGATGAATCGCGTCCTCTATCTGACTGACCACTAGATGGAGAGCAGATTCGGTCGACTTACCTGAGCTGTATGCGTGTTGATTACCATGTAGCGGTATGTTTTTCAGAGCGCCATCCCTCAGCTCTCTATCACATAGCCTTTCCAGAGTTTTTAGGAGAAAGGAGGTCAGGCTGATTGGTCGGTGGGATTTGGCGTTTGTGTAGTCACCCTTACCTGGCTTGGGGATGAATATTACTTTCACTTCCCTCCATCCTTTAGGAACGTATCTAAAGGCCAGGCACGCCCTCATTAAAGGCACCAGTCTTATTGCGACAGAAGCACCCCCCCACTGTAGTAAAGCGGGGAACACTCCATCAGGACCAGCTGCCTTAAAAGGATGGAAGCTCCGGATGGCCCATTGGAGTTTCTCCAGCGTGATCACCCTGCGTGCGCAAGTCCAATCAGTGTCAGCTGGTGTTTGGGTTTCATGTTGCCAGTCGATTACCTGCGCGAAGACGCAACCAGGGAAGTGAGTTTCAATTAGGATGCGACTTGTTTCCTCAGGTGACGACGTGAGTGTGTTATCAGGTTTGCGAAGGGTGGCGGGCCCAGATGTATTCTGTTGCGCCAGTACTTTCCTTACCCTGTTTGCTTGCTGACAGGATTCAATGCTACCACAGAATTTGCGCCATCCCGAGGTGCTCCTGAATCTGATGCATTTTTTGTAGCTAGATTTGGCCGCGTAGTAGTTATCCCAGTCCTCATCTGCACATGTGTTCATGGCTCTATTCAGAGCTGTTCTTACCTTGCTGCGCTTGCGCTCCAGATCAGCGCCCCACCAGGGTTGTTTGCCCGGTATGTTGCGCGGCGTGGTCTCTGGACAGGCAGTTTTGTAGCTGTCTATGATTGATTCTGTAAGATGGCTTACTTGTGCCTCAATCTGTGTCGTGTCCGCATATGTCACCGGATCGCTTAGTATCGCTAGCTTGGCATCAAGGCTGCGTGTGTAGGTGGCACGATCCGTTTTACGCGGATAACGCCGTGGTGGTAACGATGGAACATAGACTTGGATGTCGAAACGGATCCACCTGTGATCGGAGCAGGAGGCCTCCTTGGAGACCTGCCACCCAGTGGTGATTTCCGCCACGCCCTCTGATGCCAGAGTAAGATCTATGATTGTGCGGCTTCGCCTGGTTACGAATGTTGGTTCGGAGCCAGTGTTTAGTAGGGATAGGTTAGTCGAGAATAAGTAGTCAACCAAAGCCTTACCCCTCTCGTTTTGCGTGTCCATACCCCACAGTTGGTGGTGAGCATTGGCATCGGCCCCGACAACGACCTCAGACCCGCAGCTCTCGCAATGGTTCACGAGGCGGGCGAGTCCGTTGGGAGGCGGCGCCTCCGCTTCGGGCATATAGACCGAGGCGAAAACGATCACCATCTCTGTGGCATCGTCGCGCTGTATAAGCAGCCTAGCTGCAGAGATATCTCTGCAACAGAAGTCAGTTAAGAGCTGTGTTTTAAGGTTACCTGAGACATAGATGCACGATCTGGGATGATCATGATCCGAGGTGACTAGGAGCTTACCGCCAAGATTGGAGAGTCCTTGTATACGACCCGCCCTAATCCACGGCTCCTGGATTAAGGCAATGGCCGTGTGTTGTACCTCCAGCCACTTGCGTAGCTGAGCCGTCGCGGTTTGACTGTGGTGGAGGTTTGCTTGGAGGACTCTACAGGCTGACGAAAGGGACGCCATCGCTGGTCGAACCCTCGTCTTCCCCCCCAAGTCTGAGCCCGGCAAACAGGTCGCCCTCGTCGAAGCCGTCCTCCCCCGGGCCCGAAGCCGGAGACAGGATCATGTCGTCCAGCTCCCCGCCCGATGAAGGAACTACTCCCACGGTGGCGGCGGCAGAGGCGGCTGACTCTGCAGCAGCAGGTTCAGCCGCAGATGCTTCCGGGTTGTGTGAAGGGGGAGTGGACTCCCCTGCTGGTGCTTGCGGCAGCTGTTCCAGCGCCTCGCAGACGGTTCCCGTGGCGGGGTCCCATCCCTGTGGAACGTCGGTGAACCTACCGTTCCGACCCTGGAACTTCACGTAGACCGCCCCTAATCCAATTGAGAGGCGGCGTCCGGCCTCCATCAGGGTCGGGATTTGGTCCACAGGGACACCAACCACCACGAACCACGCCGCGGCTTGTTTATCAGCGTGCAGCAGTACCCACCTCTTGATGTCTACCCAAGAGTTTTGGTAGCTGAGAGTACGCCCAATCATCGTCGACTCTCCGTAGACCCCCTGCTCGTCCGGGATCACGATGCCACACCGTGCACGCTTCTGGATCTCCGACTGACTCACGACGACTAACGAGGTGCTAGTTGAAAGAGTCAAGCCGGAGACTGTCTTCCTTAGCCAGGCTAAGGTGTGGTCATTACCGCACCACAGTTTAAGGATGCCCCCGGCAAACAGCGGCTTGGCGTTGAAGGTCGGCCCTGGGGTATCCTGTTTGGGGGAGCAGGCCTCGAGGATGATCTGCTTCTGGATAGCAGCGAGTACCTGGTCCGATGCGTCCTTGCTGAGGATCCCCGTGCGGTCGCAGGTGATAGCGACGTCTAGGGTTGCGCTGGCAGCTTGGGCGTAGCTTCGTTTGTCGACCCTATTGGATTGATCAAGACGCGGCCGCTTGTGCTCTCCTCGAGGTGTCAAGGATTCGTTGAGAGCTCGCTTGGCCGCGGCCTGATCCTTCCAATCGGGTCGCTGTGTAGTGTCGCCTTTGGGTTTCACCGGAGCGCTGGTTGGCGGTTGACTGGGCGCTGGTCGGCTTGTGCCGGCCTCTGCCTGTGACCGCTTACCGGCGGAGAAGTTTAGCTGGCCGACTGTCGGTTTAACTGAGCCAGCGACAGTGGCCTGTTTGTTGCGGGAGCCTTTGCCCGACTTCTTTAAAGCTTGCCGGCGCTCCTTCCTCGTCAATCTGTCCCTCTTTCTGCCCTGTTCCGGGGCAGCAATTGGACCTGAAGGGTCAGTGCAAGAGCAGTGCAAGAGCAAGCGGAAATCTTATACAATGCATGCGAGATCAGCATAAACTGGTTTTGTATATTTTGATGTGTAGCCGTGTGTACGACAAGTCTTTCTTGTTGCGACTTCATAGTGCAGCAATTATCATGCATTTATGGCTAACTTTTGTGTCGATTTTCTTTTCAGAAACTAGGTGATAGAAGGAAGTAGCTTCGATTAAAGGCTCGGAGCAGACGGCGCGACACGACGGTGCATCGCGATTCTAATTGAACAATTTCCATAAAGTTTTCATAGAAACCGTTCTACTAGTCGCGTCGCGCCTGTCTGCGGCAGCCGCAGGTGATATTTTGCTTCCTCGATTTTATTAAAATCTTTTCAACTGTTGCGAAATCGTTTTACGATACGATTTACTAGCAGAACATAAGTATAGTACATAACAATCACTATACTTTATACTTTCGAATTCGAATAAAATTCAGATGGCTTGTAAACCGGATTTTATTACTCGTTTTATATGAGGAAAATACTTCCCATATCAGCGTTGTAGATTAAAATCTTCATGCCAAAGTAAGTAGAAAGTAATTATGATTACAATAGCTATTCTTGTGGTTGTAATAATATGTATGTGTACGGGCATGACTATTATTTACCGTTAGGCAAATATAGCCTACAAATTTTTCTCAAATTTTTCGCTAACTGATGATTCAATTGTAATAACACAGTTAAAAAAAAGGGCGTTCAAGCACTTTTTAACCGACTTCAAAAAAAAGGAGGAGGTTCTCAGTTCGTCGGAATATTTTTTTTATGTTTTATGTATTTTCCCCGATTTCTCGAAGACGGCTGGACCGATTTGAAAAAAAATATTTTTTTGTTTGAAAGGGTATACTTTCAAGTTGGTCCCATTGTCATTTGGTCACGATCTGATTTTGGGATCTTGGAGAAATCGAGGGAACTCTTCAAATATTATAGGCACATCTTTAGCGATTTGGGTATTTTTGATGAGCAGTTGACATTAGGCTATCGTAACTTAGATAAATTACAAACCAACCCACTAAAAAGTGAAAAAAAATTTTTTTACAAAAAATACAAAAATATTTTTTTTTTTTAAGTTTTTTTTCTTTCATAGTTCACAGACTAGATATGAAATACATGCCTTTCTCTTTAGCCTCAGTTTTTTTACTTTTTCTGTCAGGATTATCAAGTTTTTCCCGATCAGAATTCACAGAATTATGTACGACTAAAAGCAGGAAGGAACAAATAATTTACCGCCTTTCACTTTGACTTGAGATCTTAACTTTTTCAGTCAGAAAAACCGGTTTTTTCAAACTTAAAACCGAACTTGAAGCACCGAGATCCTTTATGTTGTCGCCAATCTGACAAGGAAAATATAGCGGGAAACAGATTAACTGGATCTTATCTGTGATAAACGTTAAAAACATTATTAATAAAACAATACAAAATCACTTACCATAGTCACAGTCCCATTACTGCCATTCAAAGTTTCATTTGAATTCTGAATGTTGATAGTAAAAACCTCAGTGCTCTCAGTAGGCGAGATTTTACTCGCATTTACACATTCAAACACACCCATAGTTTAAAAAAAGAAAACACTGGCACAGACTATAAAAACCGTAACAACAAAAAAAAATTGTTAATTTAAAAATTTTAATTATAGAACATGGCTGATTCTTTTATTGAATTTTTAAACTTAATTCTCAAGTGTTCGAAGTTGAGATATCGCGGCGACTGACTGTCAGCGGCGTGCGCGCAACGGTGTGCGTTCGTATACAGTCAGTGATATATCGCGACTGGATGCCTTATGAGCGTAGGTGGTGTTCTTAAAGGTCACCGTCAACCGCTAGACCGGTCTAGAGTGAGATGGAAACTAGAACATTGGGAGTTCCTTTGAATTCATTTGTGTTTATTTTTTTGGCTTCTGATGTCTATTGTAAGTTTGCGTGTACCATTTTCATGTGTTTTGATAGAAAGTTTTTTTTGAATAATTCAAAATGTTTTTGTTTATTTGACATCCACAAGATCTGCATAAATGAGGCGTTTTTTGTGGTATAGCGTCATTAAAATATTTCGTCCTTGCAAAAATTATAATTTACTGATTAAATGGCACTAAGTCAAAGGTGAATGCTAAATCAAAGTTATGATGATAATATTACTGTCAACATTTGTTTAAATAATTTTAGCTTAATTAAATTTGATGATTCGACTTTCGAGCTCAAAATGAAGTATGTGTCAATGTGTCAATTTAGTGATAAAATAGTATCCTACCTTCCCAAATCAACGGAATAACTATACTGGATCTATTATTTAAAGGGAATAATACCCTAAACCCATATTAATATATCAATATCACATAATTCTCATTAATAGAAAATACTTCTAAGAAAATAATATTTTCTTAGAAGTATTTTCTATTCATGATATTATCTAAGTACTAAAGAAAGTATTTTATTTTCATTTTGAAGGTGGTAGATAAAGAGAAGTACTATCCTAAGTCATTGATCTTTAAGACAGGTTATTTGACATTGCATGTGCATTATCTATTGTATATAGGTAGGTACTAATAATGAAGCTGAAAACAGTTTGTGCTTCTGTTTGTTTGTTAAAACGCATTTATCTCTGGAACTGCCAGTCGGATTCTCAGAACAAATAAAAACCAAGACAGAGCGCTGTCAACAGTGACGTCAGGCCGGTTCCGTAAATATGTGTGCACTTAGTTAGGTGTAGTTTGATTGTAAATGACTGTAAATGTGTGCGTGTGTTACTATTGTTAAAATATTATTTTCATTATTTTTTTTTCATTTTATGTATACGTTGTGTTTCACGAACTGTGTCAAAATAAATGTTTTTTTCTTTCTTTCTTTCTTTCTTTATGCACAGAGCGGAGATGTAGTTTTGGCATGCTTCACTGTATTGTTCGCAGCGCTACGTCTTGGTTTTTAACCGACTTCCAAAAAGGAGGAGGTTATATGTTCGACGCGTATGTTTGTTTTTTTTTTTTTTTTTTTTTTTTTTTTTTTTTTTTTTTTTTTTTATGTATGTCCACCGATTTCTCCGTCGTTTGTGGACCGATTTTGAAAATTCTTTTTTTGTTTGAAAGGGTATGCTCCCAAATTGGTCCCATATAAATTTTATTAACTTTGCTTGGGTAGTTTTTGAGTTAGCTACAAAATACGTATTTTTTTCCCACTTAGTATGTAGATGATATGATAAGTTCCTGTCACTGGTAGCAGGTAGTGGTATTCGAATGTGTGTGGGGTAGGTACCACAACTAAAAAGTGAAAAATAAAAAACTTTTTACAAAAAAAAAACAACCGACTTCCAAAAAAAAACACTACAAAGTGAAAAATAACTTTAATTTCGGAAGTCGGTGGCAAAAAACCAAAAACAAAAAACCCAAGACACCGACTTCCGAAATTAAAGTTATTTTTCACTTTGTAGTGTTTTTTTTTGGAAGTCGGTTGTTTTTAAACAATATTTTTGCATTTGATAGCCCAATTCTTGAGGAGTACCCAGCAAAAATAAAATAAAAGTCAGAAAGAAAGCAGAAACTAGTGTAGGTATAAACTGACGTACACGTAGGTAAGTAGGAACACCTGTTACCGTTATCGCATCTAGCCGCATTGTAATCAGTGAAACAAAACACAATAATAATATCTCCAATATGAATCATTCACGTGAATGAAGTGAATACTAATACAAACGAAGCGTTATGTCAGTTTGTGGGTCACTTTGTAAGTACGTAAGGAACAGTTCCGCCCGGCTCTAAGGCACCTGTCCCACGACGGCGATTAAGAGGAGGCTCCCAAAATTGGATGTCAATTTGCATTAATATTCTGAAAAATTCACGCATATAATCAAAATGGAACTTTAGTAAATAATTTATTGGATCTTTATCTTTCCATTTAAAAGGCAGTTTTGTAATTGGAACATTTTCGCTCGATTTTTTTTCATTCGAAAATCATGTCCTTTTTAAAGATTATTAACCGACTTCAAAAAAAGGAGGAGGTTCTCAATTCGACTGTATTTTTTTTTGTTTTTTTTTATGTTTGTTAGCTCAGAACTTTCGACTGGGTGAACCGATTTTGATGATTCTTTTTTTATTTGAAAGCTGGCGCTTCCCGTGTGGTTCCATATAAATTTTATTATCTTTGCTTGTATGGTTTTTGAGTTGGGTTCAATAATACGTATTTTTTTCCCACTTAATATATGGATGATATCTTAAGTTTCTGTCACTGTTATTTACATAGCAGGTAGTGGTACCTATTCGAATTTGTGAGCGGTAGGTAGGTATTTTCTTACTGTCAATAATTATTTTAGACATAAAAGCCGAGTAATCTTTAAATTATAATAAAAGCGAAAAATTACTTTAATTTCGGTAGTCGGTGTCTTTGGTAATGAATTTTCGTTTTTTGCCACCGACTTCCGAAATTAAAGTTATTTTTCCTTACGAAATTCCAATTAGTCATTTTCTATGGAGAAGAGCCGTCAGGAAACTCCACGGTTACTCTTTTACACGGGATCTACAATCTTTTGTAGGGTCTAAATCTCTTGGCGAGAAAGTCGTTGGTAACTTCCTCGTCTGCGTGGCGCGGCGGTGGGACACGGTGCCTAAGATACCGGTATTAACTTGCGTAAGAAGTGTGTTATCGAATGGGTTGAATGGAGTTTCCGGCCTTTTTTCAATGATAGGTGATCTTTAACCTATGAGTGGTGTTAGTACCTATCTCAATTAATTCGGTGATTGGGTCAGACAAGATGGCAGCTGCTCTATAAAAAATTGTGATAGTCAGCTTCATTCATATAAATCTGTTTATGAATCAAAGTGAATTAAATATAATCTTGGTTTGAAGATAAGCCGTACCATCAGCAGCAACTCTTTATTTTGCTGCATTTCATAATAATATTTACTTTTTTCCATAAAATATAAAATTACCTGTTTGTTTTTAAAATTAATTGTTTAATTTGGTTAAACTGGACACTGGTTTAAACATTACTTTTGAAATTGTTTTGATCGAAACATTATTTACTTTCTTTTTGAAATCATGATGAATTGATGACATAATCAAATTCAATTCAGGTGTTTCATACATTATTTATGTATTCGCGCGTAACCGGCGCCAATGTAAATTCCTTCCTTCCATATTTAAATATTCTTTGCGGTTGCTTCTATTGCTGCGCTTACGCATTAACCACTTTATTTAAAAATTGAACTTAAACTCAAACTCAAAGCATTTATTTCAAATAAACCAATTACAGGTACTTTTGAATTGTCGAGGGGTCGGTCAGTCAGGAAAATGAAGCTAGTTACCTATGGTAGTAGGTACCTATGGAGAAGAACGGGCAAGAAACTCCACGGACACTCTTTTAAATCAAAATATTGTTACAAAATATTGGTTACATCATTCGTGTTGAAATTATACATGTGAGAACAATGTAGAAAGACGTGCACGTTAAAAGCGTCCGTAAGGTCTCTGCCTCGAATCTTGCGGGCAGCGGGGCGGCGGCGGCATAAGGTAATAAGGTGGAATAATAAATTAGTTATAACTACTACAATTACTAAGTGTGTTTGTCTGGTATTTCTGACTCATATAAAATAAACAACTTAAGCCAGATAAATTGCTGCTAATGTGCATAGATTTTGTGTCAATATTTTTAGAATAGTGAATCATTAGATACAGTCAACATAACAGTTCAAAGGGTAGCTGTACTAGGTATTAATTTTAAAGTAACTTGAACACTGCCGCATTATCATACATAAATAGCCATCACTTTTAAGGTAAATGCACACGTATCACAGAATGCATCTCCTCAACTCGAGCCGTGCAGAATGCTTTCTATGAAACTCCATACTGCATTTAATAAGCATGGTAGCAGGATCAGCTAGGAAAAAGCAGTCACTGAGCTTCCGGGCCGACCGCCCTTACGGCGGGCGAGCTCCTTACGTAGGTACCCACCTTCACACAGCACAAAACGGGACGTCGCGTCGTCGGCTCCCGAGCGTTAAAAAAAAAAAATACGTCAGTACCTACAGTCACCTTAGCTGGTAGCCCCTTAAACAGAGTCGCTCCGTTCAAGTATCTGGGCCCCTGGGTTTCTGAGGATCTAAAGGATGACGCAGATGTGTAAAGGGCACGTGGGGCGTTGGCTGTCCGGTGTAATACGTTGGCCCGCAGGTTCGCGCGTAGCAGAAATCAAGTGAATGTGACTCTTTACACGTGCAGCCTGTGGGTTAACTACACACTTGGGTCATACAACGCCCTACGTGTTCAATACAACAACGCGTTTAGGGTGCTGCTGGGGCTACCACGATTCTGCAGTGCTTCGACTATGTTCGCAGAAGCGCACACCGATGGGTTTCATGCTCTTATAAGGAAGCAGTGTGCGTCGCTGCTGAGTCGTGTTAGGTCCAGTAGCAACAGTATAATAAGCGTGTTCGCGGACAGGTGGACTCTCCACTGCTGCGCCACTGGATACATATATGCATACAGCTCTGTGAGCAGTGGACAGTTCCTCCCGGTCTTAATGTGTGTGTGTCCTTAAATGCTTTTATTTTGTCTATGTTGTTTTATTTTGTTGTGAATTAGTTGTTTTTAAAATGCGTGTGTCGAAATATGGATGTTATCTAAAATAAATGATTATATTATATTATTTATTAAATTAATCGGGGCGACGCGGCTTACTTCAAGCAGGGTAATGCCTTGGAGGTTCTGTGCTGATCCGGTTACATGCTTACGTTGGGTTGCCACCTGGTTGATGACGAGCCGATGAGGCAAAATGTACCTACTGCACGGGATCCGCAAAATCCCGTGCAGTGCATATACGTGTGCTCTAACCTTTATTAAGTGCCTAGTGGTGTTGATAAGTGGGGAAACATTATTCTGATGCCGTGGTAGATAGATAGAACACGTGCATACAAAATGATAAGATATCTCGAATAAAAATAAAACAAAACAGGTTTACTCACGAACACAGAAAATAAATAGACGGCAGCCGGCATGTCCTAGAACCGAAAATTCGAAGACATGTGACATCTACCAACCCGCACTGGGCCCGCGTGGTGGATTACGGCCCACTCCCTCTCACAGAGAGGAGGCCTGTGTCCCAGTAGTGGGAACATTTATAGGCTGATGATGATGATGTATATTATAAAGAGGAAAGATTTGATTTTTTGTTTGTTTGTTACGATTTAACTCAAAAACTACTCAATCGATTTTAAAAATTCTTTCGCCATTAGAAAGCTACATCTTTACTGAGTAACATAGGCTAAATTAAATATTAAAAAAAATTGAGATCTCTACCTAAAATGGGACAATGTAACCCAAGATATCAAAATGTTGCATACAAATGTCATTATTTTGCGTGCGCTGCGAAAACTATTTACGATATGGGTGGTTCAATAGGAAAACACGGGATTCCTTTTTTCACCCTATCACACGGGACATTCTTAGGCAAAAAAACGAAACTATGACTATTAAAATGGGATGAATAATCAGATGACGGCTAATAGAGAACAAATTTTTTTTTTAAGCGACCAAGTGTTTTCGGGCTCGCACACGAATTTTCCTTACCACTGTAGGCTATTGTGGGCTGTAAACTTGTGTCCCATTTTTTATTTTACTAAGTACCTGGTATTTGTTGACAGGCCTACACAGTCCTCCCATACCTATTAACACTGTAATTTGAAAACATTGTAGAAACAATTTATTTTGAAAAGAGTAACCGTGGAGTTTCTTGCCGGCTCTTCTCCATAGGAAGCGACGAAACAAAATATTTTGATTTTTTTGATTGACTGTACAATATTTAACAAAACATACGTTTCTCGTATGGGGATGGCCACCCTCTTAAATTTTTAACTTTTATTTAATTTTTATTATTTGTTTTTATAGCGGCCATAGTAGTACACACTCGTTGAAAATTTCAAGTGTCTACCTATTACGGTCCAAAAGATACAGCCTTGCGACAGACGGACGGACAACGGAGCCTTAGTAATAGTGTCCCATCAGCACAAAACACACTGCGCGACCCAAATAAATTGAGATAAAAGCAGAAGGATCATAAGCAATATACTTAGTCAAAAAACCAACAGAGGAGCGGTATAGCAAACATTTACAAAACAAATAAGAAAAATAAATACCTTCAATATTTGCAAAGGCCAAGCACAGTATCAATGTAATACCCAGGTATGTAAAACATAATCAGCCTATAATGTAGTACTGCTGAGACACAGCACAGTAGAGTAAACCATAATCCACCACGCGGCGGGCCCAGTGCGGGTTGGTGGATGTCACATGTCTTCGAATTTTTTGTTCTAGGACATGTTGGTTTCCTCACGATGTTTTCCTTCACCGTTTTGAGTGCAATGGTGATGAAATAATTTAGACAAAGTAAAGCGTCTGTCAGAGTTCGAACTTGCGACCTGCAACTCGTAAGTCGCGGCCGTTACCACTGTGCCACCACTGCTTACTGCTCAGGTATACAGTGTGATTCTTCATAATGTGCACGCTTTTCTTTTTGTTTTTTTTTTTTAATTATTTAGTATAAAAAAAAAATTGATTTTTTTTCTCTTTGGCATCTTATTTGTAATTTTTACAATTATTGTAAAAATTTATGAAAAAAATACAGATTTTTGCTAAAAAAACATGTTTATTTTCAATTGAGGGTAGTTTTTTTCTCAATATTCAATTTTATGTGGACGCCTAATTACTTCCGATTATTATGGAGTTTGTTTCATCGCGATAGATGATTTAGTTTAAAAGTTACACAGTTTTGTTACATTTTTTTTTAATTCCATAAAAATATTTTAAAAAATATTAAGACTTTTTTAAATAATTTTTCTGTCGTTAAAATTAAGCATAAATTCCCTCATTTCGATATGTACACTGTATACGTTTAATCTGTACAAATGCTAAAGGCATTCGCAATCTTGAATACAACCAACATTCTTAAGAAGCCATTGATGACTCATACTATACTTACTTACTTTCGCACTGACGCATTCAAATTATATAGACACTAAAACGTCGCGAGTGCGCTCGCGCCAATGATGACTCACTATGGCGCTTAGGAGGACACACGACGGCAGCGTAGTATACTTAATAGTAAATGAGTTCTGAGAAACAGAGGTGTACTTGAGTTCATTCTTAGTGCAGGAATATGGGTCATCCGTAGCATAACATTGAATATTATGACATATAGGGTGTAAAGAGACCCATCACAAGCCACAGTATAAATAAGTAACAGTATTATGTCTTTATAGAAAACAGCTGAAACGACGCGCTTTGAGAGCTCAGTGTATTATCAATACGCAACAGTCTCGAATGCGCGGCAGTTACGCACGGACGTGAAAGGTTTATCTACTGAGCGGCTGTTGGTAATTACTTATTTCAAGGTCACTGCCGAAATATAATACGGCTACTTTGTTATACTGTGATATAGCCGTTAACTACGCATTCTATACATCAAACTAAGTTACTTTGAGTAAAAATAATGAATGTTTTTAGTATGTAGGATATTTAGTACACACGGCTATACATCAAGCTATACATATCCAGCATAAGCTGACCTCGCATTGTACGGAAATCCTATACAATGCGAGATCAACATAAACTGGAAACGTATAGCTTGATGTGTAGCCGTGTGCACACATCAAGCTAGGTTGTTTTTAGTTTTTTTTTCCGTTGTTTTTTTGTTTTTGTTAGGTTTGTTTATCTGTGAGTTTTTGGAGTAAAGGTAACTTCTCATCAATACGTCAAGAAAATATCCTGACAAAAACTGAACAAGAATGTTCTGAAATCGCTGACATGCTTTGAGCAAGCGTGGTAATAAAGCCCCTTTTTGGAGTCGAGGCATTTTCCTCATAGGTGCACAATTATTGAAAATTAATATTATACCTAACAGTTTAGAGAAAATCATTTGTTACATTAAACGGTTTGCCAAATAAAACCTATAGAAAACTATTCGACGACTTGTCACTACTCGTAAGGCAGAAAGCCGTGAAGCGAGATGCGACTCTATTAAAACAATATTTCTATGAACACTTCATAGAAATTGTTCTACCAGAATCGCGTCGGAACGTTGCGTCGTGCTTGTCTGCGGGAGCCTGTAATATACAGCCAAATACAGATCCAACAACATAGTCATAAAAATTACGCCAAAACAGAATACAATTGACGATAAAACGTGATAATCACAAGACAATGTTAATTGATAATAATAATAATCATAATTTTTGATAAGATATTCTAATTTTATTAAATCATTGACACCTGCATTTGTTTATCTATTGTCAGGTGTTTTAATCAGCTGAATCGGACTGATAACATTAAAGTATAACTACCTACGTCAATAATAGGCCTGTGTCCAAAATGTTTTCTGTCCGTCTTGTAGATTATTAAAAAATATTGGACACGTATTTTTTCTTTTTTGACGTAATCAAAAGATTACGACGATACATTGAGTTAAAATGTGGCATGACGTCACGCCTTGCTAGATTTTATACTGAGTTGTGACGTAGCGAGCCCCCACTCCCCCACTACAATGCCTGTTTTCTAAGTTATTTTTGATTAATACGATAAAGCAAAAAATACGTGTCTAATATTTTTTTATTATCTGAAAGACGGACTAAATAGAATTTCTTTTTTTTTTTTTACCTATGCATCATCCCTATTAGAGGAAAATTATTATTTTGAAACGTTTTTTTCTTGTATTTCTCACATGTCAACATTAGCTATACGACAACAGCAAATGCCGCAGTGAAAAGATTAGCCGTTATTAATCAGCAACGTAAAGAGCGTTCATTCAAAAAGTAATATTCACCAGTTTTGATAAATTGTACAATAATACTGTATGGAAATATGAAATATAGCGAACTAGTTTATCACTGAATGTGATGTTGTAACCGTTTTAGGTGTGAAAAAGGCATTTGGAAGGTTTCCAAATACTTTTTTTTACAACTAAAACTAAATATTCGGTGTTACGCTATTAATTATTGCATTTCATAATCATTATTTTAGTTCACTAGTTAGCGATAGTTCATATTTCCATACAGTAATATTGCTAAATTAATCAAAATAGCGAAATATTTGACAGCTATTTGTGACGTTGCCGTCTTTCAGAACGCACAGAACAGGAAAGATAGTTCTTGATACTATGGTTTACAGTGCTGGTTACTGGACTGTAAATGATAAAAAAATCGAGGCACTTGATGATAAAAAATTCTTCCTGTATAGTTTTGCTTTCACTGTAACCACTATCATCTATCAATCTGCCATTTGGTTTATTATGTAACTATTACTATTATTTTACTATTACCAACGCCCTTGGGACATTCTTAAAGTTTCATCAATTTCGGAGGCTGAAGGCTCTTTTAAGCAGCGCATTGAATGACGTAAAACCATTAGTAAGTCATTGCAATGTAACTCTTTTCTCATTGTTATAAAGTATAAATTAGAATGACTGCCGTGTGTTGGATAAAACTCTCGGCAATCATTCTAATTTATACCTTACCTTACCGAGATATTTTCGTCGATCGTGAGTGTCCTACCTTACTGCACCCAAACTTTGCGCCACTAATTTCGCAGCTTTCTCAAAAGGAACGTGACAGCAAACATGTATTACTTTCTACGCTTTTGTATTATATTTTCCCATAACCACGGAAACAGTGTAATTCACAATTAACAATAACAGGAAAGTCAGACATATGAAGCTATCGGCAATAACGTTAGGTAATTAGTGGTTACTGACGTATTCATGTCAAGTTTAACTGACGAAATACACACTGAGCCTATATTCATTGAAGAGGCCTATAGTTGTCGCCTTTTAACGTGGCAATAGCGGTCATTGACCCACCTACATTTTCTGGCATTTTTGACGTGATAAATCGATGAACGCCGGCTGCACGCACGAAAATGTGTCACGTTCCGCCTGAGCCGAGCGTGCAAGCGAGAGCGCGGACCAAGTGATAGAGAGGCACGATCGGCCTAAGCATTCGGCTTGTGACGTTATCACGTAAAATTATCGTCCGTAAACCGACTTTACAGACAACCAATTTTTTTATTTTAAAAAACTTAAATTTAAATTCGTTAACACCCTGAATCAAAATCTGTTCATGTTCCAATAATTAAAAACTATAAGGGTTTCTTGTTTACTACGGAACCCTAAAAACCGTACCTACATAGTTTATTGTTTCGATACCTACGGAGAGATATTAGGGAAAGGGCAATGACCGCTATGACCAAGCTAAAACGCGACATCTATTTAACATAATACACACCACACACATACACCATACCATACCATACACACACACACAACATACACACCACCACATACACACCACACACACGTGGACACACATACACACCACACAAACATATATACATCAATATTATGTGACGTAGAAAGGAAAATGCGAAAAGTTACAAGGCATTACGCATTTTCCTTAGTAATAAGAGCTGGATTTCAAATGAAGTTTAACTCCATCTATGGACAGAAAAGCATGACAGTGTACAGTCACGAGCATAAATATATTACTATGGACAGCTCGGCAATAATATCTGATTTCATGATTCATCCATTAATATATGACATAATGTATGTCAAAAATTTGTGGAAGGCATAAATAAGTAGCAGTACAAATAATAAGTGACATCGAAGGAACACCAAAACTATCTGACGAGAATAGCGACGCCAAAATTACCTATAAGATGCTGCATCGGCTTCAAAAATATTTGTGTCAATGCAATATTGACGGACATGTCTTGCATCATAAATATCTGCCAACTTAATTAAATTCAGAAGAATGTGATACCTCGTTGTGATCGAAAATATCTGACATGATGTACAGTCCATCCTAAGGACAATGTAATGTAATATTTATATTAAGTATTTGTTAATTATTTCCGGGATTTTGAATTATTATTAAATGAGTTTTGAAAAAATTATTTCATCACCACTGCTCTCAAAACGGTGAAGGAAAACATCGTGAGGAAACCAGCATGTCCTAGAACCGAAAATTCGAAGACATGTGACATCTACCAACCCGCACTGGGCCCGCGTGGTGGATTACGGCCCACTCCCTCTCACAGAGAGGAGGCCTGTGTCCCAGCAGTGGGAACATTATAGGCTGATGATGATGATGAGTTTTGAAATTATGTCAAACTGCCTTTACAGCCATATACACTTACACTTGTTATAACCTAATCAGGGGGCCTACCACCAGCTCACACACACCACTTCAATGTGGGAGAGAGATGAAGCTCCACAGGTCGTATAGCTCCATCTCTTTCTCCCACTGAAGTAATATTAAAATAATACTGTTTATGAGCTGGTGGTAGGCCCCCAGGCTAAATGGTATGTCCCATCAATTTAAAAACAAGTCTTTGTCATTCTTTAAATAATGTAAATGTTAAACTATCAGCCATGGCAATTTCGTTGAAACAAGTTCACAATATACAGCAACAAGCAACACAACCTTGAAAACCTTACAACATAATTAAAAACTTTGTACAAAGTCATTAACAAAACCAACAAATTAAAAAAAAACAAATACGCCACAATGACGTGACATAACCAACCCTTTTGTCAAAACAAAATAATTCAATAGAAAAAGTCCTTAGAGCATTCCAACATGAATATTCCCGAAATAAAATCATATGAAGAACAGGCCATTGACACCGTGGTGTCTGTGATAAACAGGGCGAAGGAAATGCTAGGGATGCGACTGACCCTCAAACAACTTGCGAGTGAGTACAGCACCACGGTTCAGGCACTACTGCAATCTCTAGAAAAACGCATATGTAGCATCTCTACTGATACAAAACTCACGGTACTATCATATTCTCAGCTTATATATCGTTTTCTTGCACTGGAATAGACGTAGATGTAGTTTCAAGATTAATTTGAATCTGGTGGCATTTTCTGTAAATGTCAAATGCTAATCCTGTTTCAGGAGAATTGCTCGTGTTATTGCAGACTCAATTAGCGACCATAAGTAACTTTTCAATTATATCAATATTGAAGTCATAATCAAGAACTAAGTTTGAACCTGGTTTGAATTGGAATAGAAAGGAACTAAAATTTCGCTTGGGCCACATTAATGCCTGTTTTCTCTCAATTGTTGCTCTTCCTCACATCTTTACTGCGATAAATCTAATTTTTCCCGAACTCTGATTCGTCATATTTTACTAGTATTCTCCTAGATCTGGCTATCTAATGGAACTTTTCTCACGGAAAATTCTCAGTTGCGGCATGGAGACGGAATTTGCGCACAAGCATTCTCTCCTCACGCATGGGAACCCCATCGAGCGTCTTTGAAGAACTTTGGCTGCATGACAGCATCGAAACCTCAACGTACCCATTTCGGGACTAGAGGCATGACGATTACGTATGTACAATATTTATATATTGAACAATATACTCTCACGTTTTGTCAGGGATTCAAGTCTGTAAATCTTTTGATTTCAGTTACCAGTCACATTGCGCTCATATTGAAATTGACTTTTCTGCAGACAAACTTTTCACGATATGATGGTGGTTTTATGTATTAAAAATATAAGATATTCCGAAAAAGTAAGTCGCTGTCGTTGTTAGATCTTGAATCTTCAAAACATGTTCCGAATTCGGAACTCACTTACAAAATTAACCCCCTACAAATTCACTGCTCTATAAATATTGATCTATTCGATGAGAATGAAATGGTCTTAATCTGCTATGCTCCTCCTTTTTTCTCGTAAGGATTGGTAGTTGCAGTCGTATCCAATAGGTGTTACTGTTCTGGAACGTTTGTTTCGCTTCGCCAATCTTCAGATGACTCGGTAGGCTCCAAGCGCGACCCAAGCCTCCAGTCAGTGTGGAGGTAATCGGCCAGACGTCATACAAACTCACTCGAACGTCACATTGCTGTTACCGTATAAGTGTACGAGAATGTCACCTTCCCGCGACTTTTGCGCTGTGCGTATTATTGATAAAAGCCTATCAATCACCAGTGCGAAACAAACTTTAAGTATGTGAAAGTGCTAAATATTTCATCTCCATTATAACACTGAATAGTATACCATGCTCATCATCTTTATTTACATCTTAGAAGCATACGAGTATTTACTTTTTTTCATTCTTGCTTTTGCACGTGTGCTAATGGATTTATTCAATTTTGGCGATGATTATCGTCACTGTTATAATGTTTATCAAATTCCAGCCAGTCGCGACTTTGCTACCAATGTCAAGCTTTCCATGAAATCAATTAAACCGCCATACGCGATCACCACTGAGAAGTTCATCAACGAGACCATTGAGAATGATTGGAAACTTGGGAATACCTTCAAGTACTTCGTCAAGTACAAGGGAGGATCTAGGAATGAAGTGTCTCAGTATTACTATTATGAGGTAAGAACTTATCTATCGCGGGTCGAACCTGGGTGTACCCAGTAGTTAATGAAGTCCGGCTATGGATGATGATCAACTTATTATGTTGGCCTAGAGTTTTTGTTTGAGAATGTAGAATGCAATAGCGAGCGAAGCGATATCGAAATTCCAGCACCCAGCTCCGGATAGGTAATAAGGTAGCATACATAAATAGGAGTTACTTTGGCGACTTACGCAGAAAAGTCAGAATAGAATAGAATAGAATAGAATATATTTATTTGCTTACTTACTTACGCAGAAAAGTCAGAATAGAATAGAATGAACTTTGCTTACTTACTTACGCAGAAAAGTCAGAATAGAATAGAATAGAATAGAATATATTTAGTCGTCAGAGAAAATGAATGTAGAAAATGTAATTAAATGATAGTAGAATGTAGGATACAAGAGCGAGCAGAGCGAGCTCAAAAATTTTAGCACCCTACGGTTATATTTAGCATATCTACGTAGGGGGCCTCCAACTACAAACTGCTTTTTACTTACTCAAAATATTTTGATGAACCATTTTGAGAAGAATTTACAGGTCGATTTCCATTGCAGGCTATCTTCAGCCAACCGACAGTCGCGTACCCCATACCTCAGGCTATAGTATCAGTCTTCTTCACGCTTGAAGACAAGCACATTGACCCTCCAGAAAAACGAGGTGTGCCGACGGTAAGTCGAACAATTACTGTAAGGGTGCAACCTAACTGCGATTGATGAAAAATATACACTTATATTTTTATCAAGAGCAAAGAATAAAGACTAAGGCCGTTTGTCCACCGCACTGTGTACAGGACGTCAACGAGAACGAGATGACGACGCCGAAGTAGCGCCAGTACATTTAATATACACACATACATACATAACATCACGCCTTGTTTCCCCGGAGGGTTGGGCAGAGGTGTCCCTGTAGCAGGTACACCCACATTTCGCCAGTTATGTTTAAGTGTGTTTGTTTTAAGTACCATCCGAGGACGTGCGTATGAATACACAAGGCACGACCGAGGACCTTTTCAAAGCGAGGACCTTTTCGAGGGTCCTCGGTTTGACTTGACCAAAGATTCGTATTCTGCAAGCGATTTTGAGCCTTTCTGTATACTTAATAAGAAAAAGTGGTCTGAACCTCGGTTTGATCAAGATTTTTCATAATCTTACACACGCATTGTGTATCCACCAGGTGGCGCCACTGTCGCCTCATACACAGCCTCTTTACATTCATTTCACGTTGGTTGTATTATCCGAGGACTTTTGTGTTAACTTTAACACAAAAGACCTCGGTAAGGTAGCTTTTCCAAACAATGTGTATTTAAGACCTCGGTTTGCTAGATTTTCCGAACAGTGTGTATTCTAGTCCTCGCTTAGACAGTTTTCCTCGTGTGTACAAGACGAATTATGTGCTATCATTTAAATACAATTATGGAAGAGAAAATTGAAGGTACACTGAATCCTTAAGCAAATCGTTAGTAGCGACTAGGTGCACAAGAAATAAGGAGGCTTCTTCTGCAGTATGTGCCTACTTAGATTACACAACATTATGATTTGAACCTTAAAGTATTGTATTGTCATGGGAGCTGAATGCATGTGCTCTTCATGAAGAATTTAAAGTAGAAATGCCTTCCTACGTGAAATGTCGGCACCAAGATTTGAAGCAAACAAAGAGTATAAAAAAATAAAGAAAGTGAACGTAGTAAAGAAGACAACATAAACTTTACTGAAATAGAAGTAGGTTTATTCTAAATTGAAACGAATTATTTAACTAACTTTTACCAACGCTATACTCATTGAAATAATAATCAAGTTGCAGCGACATCTTTGATAAACATGAGCAGAAAACTTACTTAACAGTTTATAAAACGATTCAAACAAGGTAATTGTTTTTATTTCACTAGATACATCTAACGCGTATGCCAAATTTGATGACGATACTATCAACTGTTGAGGAGTTCCCTCATGAAGAAACGACCTTGGCTGCAGCATCAGGACAAACTGATAATTATTTTAGTTTAACTATATAAACCAAACGCGTTTGCCTTTGAAGTCGATACTATCAACAATTGTGGAGTTCCCTCATGGGCACGCCACAATTGCGGCAGTAAGTCCCCTCTTTAAGGAGCGGCTAGAGAGGCGCCACGCCGTCCTCACCTTCCGCCTGACGCAAGTTCTCACCGTACACGGGTGTGTCGGGAGGTTCCTGTTCCAGATAAAGCGGGAGGAAACGTCCGAGTGTAACCAGTGTGGATCGCCCGGCTTGGGCGGAGCATCGCCGTGTCCTCGTGGAGGCGATCGGCGGCGGTAATCTCTCGCGTCTGGCCCTGGTCCAGGCCATGGTACGGAGCGAGAGGGCATGGGAAGCCGTCACCTCCTTCTGCAAAGCAGTAATGCTCGCGAAGGAGGAGGCGGAGCGCGTGAGGGAGAGGCAAATGTCATGCCCTCACGCGTCTAACCGCCGCAGGAGACGACCTGGGCGTCAGGAATCGCAGGCTGATTTCCAGCCACCGTAGCCACCCATTGCTCACCGTCCGCAAGTCCGCGCGGCTTGCGGACGGTGAGCAATGGGTAGCTCACCGTCCGATAAGGTCCAGGCCCGGGTCGACAACGGCGCGTTGTGTTCCACGCACGCCTCCAAGAGATGTCAGCACAATTGAAGGGGTTCGATAGGGTCAATGCCTGCCGGGGTTGCGGAGAAGTCCGAAAGGGATACCGTTGCCTCTGGCAATATGGCAACTGAAGAAACACGGGTGGGTTTTAGTCAGTAAGAGTCTGACACGCCCTCCCACTCCGCCCAGAGCGGGAGAAGTTATTTGATAATTACCCACCCAAAAAAAAGGAGTTCCCTCATGAAAGAACGACCTTGGCTGGTTATTATTTTAGTTAAACTATATAAACCTAACGCGTATGCCAAATTTAAAGACGATGCTATCGACTGTTGAGGAGTTTCCTCATGAAGAAACGACACTGGTTGTAGCATCAGCAAAAACTGGTCATTATTTTAGTGTTACTAGATAAACCTAACGCATGTGCCAAACTGAAAGACGATGCTATCGACTTGAGGAGTTTCCTCATGAAGAAACGACCCTGGCTGCAGCATCAGCAAAAACTGGTAGTTATTTTAGTGTTACTAGATAAACCTAACGCATGTGCCAAATTTGAAGACAATGCTATGAACTGTTGAAGAGTTCCCTCATGATGAAACGACACTAGCTCCAGAATCAGCACAAACTGGTAATTATTTTAGTTTTACAACCTAATGCGTATGCTAAATTCCAAGATGATGCTATTAACTTTTGAGGAGTTCCGTCATAAGGAAACGACCTTGGCTGCAGCATCAGTACAAACTGGTTATTATCTTAGTTAAACTATGTAAACTTAACGCGTATGTTAAATTTAAAGACGACGCTATCGACTTTTATGGACTTTCATCAAGAAGAAACGACCCCGGCTGCAGCATCAGCAAAAACTGGTAATTATTTGAGTGTTACTAGATAAACCTAATGCGTATGCCAAGTTTGAAGACGATACTATCAGCTTTCGAGGAGTTCCGTCATAAGGAAACGACCCTGGCTGCAGCATCAGCAAAAACTGGTAATTATTTGAGTGTTACTAGATAAACCTAATGCGTATGCCAAATTTGAAGACGATACTATCAGCTTTTGAGGAGTTCCGTCACTAGGAAACGACCCTGGCTGCAGCATCAGCAAAAACTGGTAATTATGTGAGTGTTACTAGATAAACCTAATGCTTATGCCAAATTTGAAGACGATACTATCAGCTTTTGAGGAGTTCCATCATAAGGAAACGACCCTGGCTGCAGTATCAGCAAAAACTGGTAATTATTTGAGTGTTACTAGATAAAACTAATGAGTGTGCCAAATTTGAAGACGATACTATCAGCTTTTGAGGAGTTCCGTCATAAGGAAACGACCCTGGCTGCAGCATCAGCAAAAACCGGTAAATATTTGAGTGTTACTAGATAAACCTTATGCGTATGCCAAATTTGAAGACGATACTATCAGCTTTCGAGGAGTTCCGTCATAAGGAAACGACCCTGGCTGCAGCATCAGCAAAAACTGGTAATTATTTGAGTGTTACTAGATAAACCTAATGCGTATGCCAAATTTAAAGACGATACTATCAGCTTTTGAGGAGTTCCGTCACTAGGAAACGACCCTGGCTGCAGCATCAGCAAAAACTGGTAATTATGTGAGTGTTACTAGATAAACCTAATGCTTATGCCAAATTTGAAGACGATACTATCAGCTTTTGAGGAGTTCCATCATAAGGAAACAACCCTGGCTGCAGTATTAGCAAAAACTGGTAATTATTTGAGTGTTACTAGATAAACCTAATGCGTATGCCAAATTTGAAGACGATACTATCAGCTTTTGAGGAGTTCCATCATGAGGAAACAACTCTGGCTTCAGTATCAGCAAAAACTGGTAATTATTTGAGTGTTACTAGATAAAACTAATGAGTATGCCAAATTTGAAGACGATACTATCAGCTTTTGAGGAGTTCCGTCATAAGAAAACGACCCTGGCTGCAGCATCAGCAAAAACCGGTAAATATTTGAGTGTTACTAGATAAACCTAATGCGTATGCCAAATTTGAAGACGATACTATCAGCTTTCGAGGAGTTCCGTCATAAGGAAACGACCCTGGCTGCAGCATCAGCAAAAACTGGTAATTATTTTAGTGTTACTAGATAAACCTATTGCGTATGCCAAATTTGAAGACGATACTATCAGCTTTTGAGGAGTTCTATCATAAGGAAATGACCCTGGCTGCAGTATTAGCAAAAACTGGTAATTATTTGAGTGTTACTAGATAAACCTAATGTGTACGCCAAATTTGAAGACGATACTATCAGCTTTTGAGGAGTTCCATCATAAGGAAACGACCCTGGCTGAAGCATCAGCAAAAACTGGTAGTTATTTGAGTGTTACTAGATAAACCTAATGAGTATGCCAAATTTGAAGACGATACTATCAGCTTTTGAGGAGTTCCGTCATAAGGAAATGACCCTGGCTGCAGCATCAGCAAAAACTGGTAATTATTTGAGTGTTACTAGATAAACCTAGTGCGTATGCCAAATTTGAAGACGATACTATCAGCTTTTGAGGAGTTCCATCATACGGAAACGACCCTGGCTGCAGTATCAGCAAAAACTGGTAATTATTTGAGTGTTACTAGATAAACCTAATGCGTATGCCCAATTTCAAGACGATACTATCAGCTTTTGAGGAGTGTCCTCATGATGAAACGACCCTGGCTGCAGCATCGGCACAAACTGGTTATTATCTCAGTTATGCTACGCAAACCTAACGCGTTGGCCAAATTTAAAAGTGATGATAGTTTATTTCTCCTGTTGAAGAGTTTCTTCATTAAGAAACGACCCTAGGTACAACATCAGCATAAAATGGTAACTAAGCCGTTACTTTTAGAAAGCGCCGACAAACGTAAAGACTCGTCCTCGCTTGGTACTTTATTTTAGAAAATGTGTGTAAGAAATAAATCGGAACGTTCTACAATAAGTTACCTTGCACGTAAAATGGTTTAGGTAGGTAGATTTTCATGTCCTCGCTTTGTACAAGTTCTACGCGAAAAACTGTCCTCGGTTTAGTAATATAAAGTCTAACACAGCGTCCGCACTTTGTACAAGATATAAGAAATATTGTGTAAAAATACGTCCTCGGAAGGGCGTCGCAGGGCTTACATAAGGGGTCCTCGGTTGGCCTACACAAAGTCCTCGTATGTGCATCGCTGGTCACATTTAGCTGTGTATTTCAGGTCCTCGGTATGATAGCCGTAATTCATACAGAAAAATGTTGAGATAGCATTATTCCAATAAGCTCATCACTATAGATTTACTCACCTGTCTCTTTCTATCTCATTCAAAAAGGCCAACGACGTATTTAAACCAGTTTTTTGGAGGGTCCTCGGTTCGTTCTAAAACTAACAAGGTCCTCGTAAGGGTGTCTGTACAAACAAGGGTGTGTGTGTGTGTGTGTGTGAGTGTGTTGTGTTTGTGTTGTTATGTTACATTTAATATATGGCCGCGTAATCTTGTTTCTCGTTGACGTTCGGCGTAAGACTAAGTAAGTCTCAAAATATGTCACGGTGTCGTTAAAATCAGCCGCGATCCGGTTGCACTTTTCATTTAGTAATAGTAGCTCTTTGTCCAGGGAAGTAGGTAGCCGGATCGTAAATAAAACACTCTTGGTTGTGATATAACTCGAATAATTATTATTTAGAATATTTTTTACATTTTCTTTTTCATGACATGCGCTTGTCAGCTCGGGGAGCCGACTGTCAAAGTTTACTTATTTATTTAAACTTCTCATACACAAAAAGGTACAAAGGCGGATTTAATGCCATGTTTTTCTTCTTCTTAATACAAACCAATGCATGTCACAATATTCATGCCATTTATTTATAACCAGCTTCCGCCAGAGGCTTCGCTCGCATCAGCTCTTTATAAATAGCCTATGTTACTGATTGATAATACAGAAAAAAAAATACCAGTGCGCAAACTTAAACACGTGATATTACTAAAAAAAAATCAGTTGTTCCCTACATTTTGACGAGTGTGTGAACATAAATGTAGGGAACAATTGATTTTTTTTCGCGATTTCAGGTTTGGTCCCATAGTATAAGTTGTTCATAATGATGAGTAAAGTCACGTGTTTAATTTTGCTTAATCTACTGGTAAAAGAATTTTTTAAATTGGTCCAGTAGTTTTTGAGTTTGTTCATTACAAACAAACATACAAAAAATCAAATCTTTTCTCTTTAAAAAGAAAGAAAGAGAGAAAATCCATTTATTTAGCACAGACTAATACAACATATTGTACTTACTACAAGTAAAAAGGAATAAAAAAGAAATTAAATAAAAAAGTGTGAAGTGCGTACAAAATTAGCAGGAATGTATGCCTCGCGGCTGCGCCAAATAGGCCCAGTTCAGCAAAACTGCCAGACTAGTTCCTGACACTGGTTTTCAACTGGACCTGAAGTGTGAGGAACGGATATAAATCAGCTTTTATATTGCAATGCATGTATGTACTTTTACTGAAATAAAATAAATTAGTGTTAGATAATATTAATAACGAATATTTCATAATAAAAATATCATAATAATTTTTCACTCCTCTTCCTCAAAAAGTCCGTCATTGTAGCGTACCAGAGCGGGGATAAATAGCATATCTTGCTCTAGGGGAAAAAGTATTTTTTTTCTGTAACCAACGAGTCTACAAAAACGAAAAAGTCTTAATTCTTATGTAAAAAGTGCTGCATGTTGTGTTAGCCTGTAAGTACTTGTTGCACTTAGAAACGTACTATTAAGGAATTTATTTTAAATGTATTGTGTAAACAATTGTTGGCTAACCTAAATAAATAAATAAATAAAAAACTAGCTTTTTACTACCGCATACCGGTATAAAAGTTTCCTTCAAAATTCAGATTGAACAAATTGTATATTTTTTAAAATAAAATATTAAATTAATTATTATTCATTAATTATATTGTATTGGATTATTTTATTTTCTCGCAATCGTAGTGAAAAGTAGAGTGTAACACACGGCGCTAAAACTCGGTTTCTATCTACCTCGATAAAATGGGTTATTTTAGTCCCTCGTTTAATAATCTACTATAATATTATTTTTCTTTATAATATTAGTTTATATTAACCCGCGGAGGTTTCATGCTAAACCATGTTATGTTACAACCACAGTACACCCGGCTACACATCAAGCTATACATTTCCAGTATAAGCTGACCTCGCATTGTACGAAAATCCTTTACAATGCAAGATCAGCATAAACTGGAAATGTATAGCTTGATGTGTAGCCGTGTGTACACAACTGTCTACAATACTATGGCATACCTATTTCTGCCGCGGTAGAGTTGCTGTGCTCCACGGCAACTCTTCAGCAGCAGGCATAGGTCCAGAGTATTGTGGGTGCCAGTGGAATTATAGGCACATAAGATATTTTAGCTGTGTCTTCGGGATGGTAACGCACTTGTTTTTGCCCTGATATTGTATAGATATGTCTATAGTCGGCTTGGACCACCAACACACTAATTGTGTAAGGCTGCCTGTCCATTGACACGGAGCGAGGGAGTAATGCGGAGCGGAGGTGCGGACTGTGTCTGTCCATTGATGCGGAGCGAGGTAGTGCGAAGCGGAGTTACGGACTGTGCGGAGCTAGGCAGATTTCACGCGACGAGTAATTTGAGCGGGCTGCAATGCTCCGCGGCCGGTTTTTTTCCGCTTCCCCGCTCCGCTTCCCCGCTCCGCTTCCCCGCTCCGCTTCCCAGCTCCGCTTCCCGGTTCTGTATGAATTTTTAAACTAGTTTGCAAATCCCTGTCCACTGAACCGGAGCGGAGATTTTATGTTACACACTTGCAATCACAATCTTAATGATTTTGAAGGATATTGCTAAAATTGCTTCATATTGTTCGAAAAATATGTCTGCTCAACAACTCAATGAATGTTGTTGTACTTTCAAAATGAAAGCCATTGCTACTGTAAATGTTGTACGCAATACTTGCGTAAAACACTTGATCAGCAACCAGCCACCTGATCAGCGGGATAATAATAATACCGCTGATCAGGTGACTTATTTGCCATCAATAGATACGGTCATCGGTCAACCAGTACCCTAATTCTGTAATACAACACAATCACAATCTTTTTCGATTTGAAACAGATTGCTAATCCATTGCTTCATAAGTTGGAAAAAAAAATCTGCTCAACAATGTAAATAACGCAATGAATGTTGTTGAACTGTCAAAATTAAACAAATTAGGCTTAATTGTTTACGAAAATAAGTTACGCAATTAGGGTACAGATTATTGTAGACAAAAGTAAATTGTATCGATTATTCATTTAAAATCACCGTTTTCCATTCATTAACGTATTTTAAAAGCTTAGTAGGTAGGTAGCATAGTTCAGTTACTTTTAGGATGATGTGTTGACAGTTGCCACCCTAAGAATTTCTGCCTACAATGACGTATTGAAATGGACGTTCATAAATATGATATTAAACCACATAATAGAATAGGTACCTACACATTGTTCAAAACCCAGCCCGTGCGTGGTTAGATTAATCACGGTGATAGTTTTATATTCTGTACCTTTAGGTGCAGAGTCGGCTTTGTCTTTAGTTTGGTATCTGTGACATCATAAGTTCGTTTAGTTACCTACTTCCAAGGGCGTCGCCAGCCGATGGTCCGGGGGGGGGGGGGGGGGGGCAAGTTGATATAAAGGATGGGAAATGTATGATTTGCAGGTACAGTCAAAAGTCAAGAGCACATGAAGCTTTACACCTGTAGTGCGAGTCTTACCTCTACGGCGCAAATGGGGCCAAAATCGATGCTAGTGGACATTCGATTTTTGACAAATCAGTTTCAACTCGGTAGTCCCGATGGGAACTCAGAAGAATAATTATTCCCATTTTCAATGTATGGATTGGAAACGGACCTTTCGGGTCGTTTTTTCCAAAACTATTGAGAACTCTAGAGCTGCAACCTAATAGGTTTTATGACTGAGCTTACCACCAACACATAGATATGAATATAATACATCCCCGGACTCCCCCGTTTAGGAGATAATGAACGTTAAAAACCCAAATAAAAGTCGTTCAAATAAACGAAATTGGCTTTATAGATTATGTAGTTTCTTTACATTAAAATGCGTATAGTCAAAAACATTTTTGAACCTCTGGGGGGGAGGGGGGGGCAGCTGTCCCCTTTGCCCCCCCTTAACGACGCCCTTGGTTACTTCCATTTAAGTGCATTTTTAGGAATCTCGTACTAGGTACCTACTTAATCATGAATTCATGAGCTTTTAAAAACACTTACCTATCTAATGAAAGGCGCGACTGACAAAAGCAATAATGTTTTTTTTTATTAATACAAGGATTCTGGCTGGGATTAAACATAATGTTTGTGCGGTATCGTTTAGGTGTAGGTCCCGAGCATATTAGCCGAAACGATACCGCACCGACCAATGAAGAAATGGCCTAACCTTAAATAGAGTTGAGACTCGTGTTTTGATTCACGTAATTGTTTTATAATAGGTATAAATTAATAATTTAATGTACAGTCAGCATCAAAAGTCGATTAACACTGTTAGTTTGACGTTTATCAACTAAATAGATAGGTACATAGTTTGATACTTTGTTTTTCAACATTTCATACAATAGCTATGAGTTAATGCTCTTAAAATTTAATATTTGTTCAGAATTTTTATGGATATTTTGCTCAATAAATAAGATTGAAAAAACTGAAGTGTTAATCGACTTTTGAAGCTGACCGTACGTACTTAGAGTTTTCCGCGATAGACTTTTCCCTTATTGTGTGTTTAATTAACTAAAACCACACCCGAGAAACCTAATAAAAATATTATTGTGAAACATACTCAGTGACGTAATAAATGTAATACAATCATTATATCTCTTAACCACATTTCACTTTATTTATTTACTAGCGGACGTCACGCGGTTTCACCCGCGTAGTTCCCGTTCCCGTGGGAGTACGGGGATAAAATATAGCTTATGTGGCTAAGTAACAACAGTTGCACGGTTCGATCGATCAGGTTAAGCTACGCTTGCCGCGGTTGGTCTGTGGATGGGTGACCATCTTTACATACCAAGACCCCTCCGTGCCTCGAAAAGCACGTTAAGCCGAGCCGTTGGTTCCGGCTGAATGGAGACTGCGATTGTCGCAACCCAGCGCTGGGCACGCCACAATTGAGGCGATAAGACCCCTCTTTGAGGAGTGGCTAGAGAGGCGCCACGGCGTCCTCACCTTCCGCCTGACGCAGGTACTCACCGGACACGGCTGTTTCGGGAGGTACCTGTTCAGGATAAAGCGGGAGGAAACGCCCGGGTGTCGTCACTGTGTGGATCGCCCGGAGGACACGGTGGAGCATACGGTGGAGGTCTGCCCGGCTTGGGCAGGGCATCGCCGTGTCCTCGTGGATGCGATCGGCGGCGGTGATCTCTCGCGTCCGGCCCTGATTCGGGCCATGCTACGGAGCGAGAGGAAATGGGAGGCCGTCACCTCTTTCTGCGAAGCAGTAATTCTCGCGAAGGAGGAGACGGAGCGCGTGAGGGAGAGGCAAATTTCGCGCCCTCGCGCCCCTAACCGCCGCAGCAGGAGACGCCCTGGGCGTCGGGAATCGCAGGAAGATTTCCGGCCACCGTAGGCGCGGGCTTGCGGACGGTGAGCAATGGGTAGCTCGCCGTCCGATAAGGACCAAGCCCGGGTCGACGGCGCGTTGTGTTCCACGCGCGCCTCAAAGAGATGTCAGCAGAATTGACGGGGTCCGCTAGGGCCAATGCCAATGCCGGGGGTTCGAAGAAAACCGATAGGGAAATCGTGGCCCCCGGCAACATGGCATAGGAAGGAACACGGGTGGGTTTTAGTCAGTAAGAGTCTGACACGCCCTCCCGCTCCACCCAGAGCGGGAGAAGTTATTTGATAATTTCCCACCCAAAAAAAAAAAAAAAAAAAAAAAGCCGTTGGTTCCGGCTGGATTTTTTGGAGATCTTTGACAGTCGTTACAAGTAGTTAGAAGCCCAAAAAGTCTGACAACCAGTCTTACCAAGGGGTATCGTGTACCGTAACTAGGTTGTGGAGGTCAGATAGGCAGTCACTCCACGTAAAATTCAGCTGCATCCGGTTAGACTGGAAGCCGACCACAACATAGTTGGGAAAAGGCTAGGCAGATGATGACTCGCTGATAATGTAGCTAACCATTGCTGAAAGAATTTTTCAAATCGGTCCAGTAGTTTTTAAGTTTATTCGTTACATTAAAAAAAACAAAAATACAAATCTTTCCCCTTTAATATATAAGAGGAAAGATTTGTAATTATAGTATAGATTGGAGTTCTGTACCCAAAGGGTGTCACCGGGTAAGTGGAGTCGACCAACTGAGTTTTGAATGTGGCTTCTGATTGGTCGTTAAACTCGCATAGTAAGTAGCCTTTGTCTACAAAATCCACCAATTGAGTTCGAAACTACCCCTGATTAGTTGCTCTGATTCAACCTCTGATTGGAAGTAGTGCTAGTCGCAGATTATATGATTAGTCATTTTAATCTGGGTGAAATAGGTTAGAACTGTGACCAAGCACGCGCGAGCCGAGCGACCGTAGCGAGCGGTGCCGCGGCAGCAGCCGGCGAGCGCTACTTCAAAGTTGCTCGCAGAAATTTTTTCACCATTGTATAATTGGACCCTGTTAAGCAGAATAGATCCAATCAACATTTTGTTAGTTTTGAGTAAATGCAATTTGAAGTTTAGAAGTGTAAACAAAAATATCAGGCCAAGTTATAATCATCTGGTAGTTTTTGATAGGGCAATGTCATCAGACCGCCATGCGCCGGGATCTTTTGTGCAAATATAAAACTCGATGTGTAGATTCTCGTCATGTAGGTACGTAACTCAATTTCATAAAAAAAATTGGTTGAATCTGTTCTGCTTAGCAGGGTCCAATTATTCGTGTGTTCGCAATATCCCAGGTGGATTTTGTAGACAAAGGCTACTATGGAAGTTAACGACCAATCATAATTACATTCAAACGTCAGTTGGTGGACTCTGCTTATATACCACCAGGACCCTATTACTAAGGCTCTTCTGTCCGTCCGTGTGTCACAGGGCTGTATCTTTTGAATCGTAATAGGTAGACACTTGACATTTTCACAGAGTGTGTACTACTAGTGCCGGTATAACAAAAAATAATAAAAATAAAATAAAGTAAAAAAAATTGTGGTCGACATGTATAGAAACGTATTTTTTTCGGCGTTTTTTCACATATTACGACAGTACCTCTCTCGTTTCTTGCTAAAGTATTTAAAAAGTATTATTATTACCTATGTAACAACCCTTCGTGTGCGAAACTCATGATACCCTTGGGCGCTTTTTTATTTATTCTTTCTTTGAAACGGCATATTACACCAATTATTCTTATACCAGCTGTGTACCCGTATCGGATTTCCCATCGGCAATAATGACGAAATCCACACAAACTTTCATCCCTTATTAAACCCCTATAGGGGATGAATTTCCAAAAATTTGGAATTACTTCCATAAATTTGGAATTACTTCCATAGTGCTCACCTGCGTTATACCTACAGGCTGAAATTTAATTAATTAGCAATATTTCAACCACGTATCTAACCATGAGTTCTTCATTTTTTTTTTCTGTCTGTAAAAGGAACAAAAAAAAAAAAGAAAAATTCGTTTATTCGCGGTAAACATGACGCAAAGAAAGATAAAAAAAACACGTAAATAACAAATATGCGTCATATCCACGCAAAACGGCCATCGCTCAGCATAAAGCTGCGACATGCGTGTGCCATGCGTGCCAGAGCCCCAGCGCTGGTTTTCAGCGATAGCCGGCGCTGACGTGATGACGTCAACCGGTGCAGCATATAGTGAAATAACAAATCAACAATAAAATAAATACAATTATAGCCCTAAATGTTTATACAAATATAATATTTAAAATGGCAACATTTTGTGCCGTCGGCGACTCACGCGCCGCAGACCTATGCGCAAAATTGTATGCTTCTAGAGCGGACGGTTTTGGCTGTTTATTGTCTCTCACTGAATATAGATTTTTATTGAGTAGATCCTTTCGTGGTGGCCATCAAACTCATGGTGGGTCACGCTGCCTCTCGTTCGCTCACGCAGCAACAACTAGGGCACCAGTTCCCCATGGTTCCATTTGCACATTCCTTGAGAATATTTCTGAATACAATGTGCTTTAAGTGCAGCATCACGTAAAGAAACCATCTCACGTCTTCATATTGGTGATCAATTAACGTTTAATACTCCGATTTTACGAGATTTTGCTAACAGCACTCACCTATCTCTGCCAAGCAGGGAAGCAGCAGTAACTAAACGTCTTCTGCCTGCTCTTATCCGATTTTAATTGGAGTTGATGCAAAATTTTACGTGTCAGCTGTCACGTTATCATTATCATTTACTTTCTTATCATTCACGTCATCTCTCACAATCCATTTATCTTTCGTTTGGTCTCCTATTTCTCTTCATCCATTAATTTCTTTCAATAATCTTATAATAATATGCGATTCTTCTCTCCTCATCTCTTGCCCATACCAAGATTAAAGCGAGCCGTCCACCGCCAGCTAAACTAATTTAGTTTAATTTAGCTGGCGGTGGACGACTCGCGCTTTATGCCTCGGTCTCGAAGTTAGCGGACAGCGGGGCGGAGGTGGCGGCGCGGCGCTTTCAAATGCATAGATTTATATGGAACTGGCCTCGAAGGCAGCGGCGCAGGGAGCGAGAACAGTTCCATGTAAATCTATGCATTTGAACGCACCACTCTCGCGCCACCGGCGCCGCCGCCCCGCTGCCCGCTGACTTCAGTCCGTAGCCTTTTAAAGCGCTCTTTTCTCCTCTTCCAGATGTGGTTCAGGATTGAAGGTCATCACACGGACCACGACATGCGCTATGTAGCGCTTCAAGCAGACTGGATTCTAGCCGTGCTTCAAATGAAGATCAAACTGTTCAAGAGAATTGAGGCTCTTCGACTGTTTTGATATTTTCTTGGTTGTAGTTAGTTAGTTTTCATGAAGAAATTATAATAATGGTAGTCCAAAGTGTTTCTACGTCCATACGTAGAAAGTGGAATGAATAATTGGGAGCTTTAGAAATGTTCAGAATTCAGATGCAAATCTAATATTTTATTCATAATTTCCAACATATTTAGTGTCTACAAGACTTGGTAACCTAGTGTATAAAAAATTTTAGTAACAAAAAATTAAACAAACTGTTTAAAAGCCTGTTTAAATTCTGTCTTCCAGCAACAGGAAAAATATAACAACATTTTTTTTTTCTTTAGCCTGCTCTGTCTCACTGCTGAGCAAAGGCCTCCCCCAAATCCTTCCATGCATCCTTTTCCAGGGCCACCTCCATCCAACCTTTGCAGTACGCGTCTAGGTCGTCTCGCCACCTCTTCCTGGGCCGGCCTCGGCGCCTCCGTCCATCCTCAGGCACCCACCGTATGGAGACTGTTGCTAGTATGTGTAATCTGTGCTGTTGCCCAACGGTCACGATGCATGCGGCTGACATTACCCGCCCAATCCCATTTTAGCTTGGCAGCCTTTTTGCCTACGTCTAAGATCCCCGTTTTGGAGCGTAGCGTGGTGTTGCGTATTCGGTCAGTTTGTTTTAACAACATTATTTTCCAAAAAACAATCCAAATACTCATAGATCCAAAACATAAATAACTACGATAAAATAAATAAACGACGAGACCAAATAAAATACTAAAGAATCTACAGATGTGATCAGCAAATTACATTTTTTGGTTGCCTTTGAAATCGTGAGAGAATTTTCAACGAACTACTAAAAAAACGAAGGCTGTATTTATAACACAGGAAAATGTGGCAGATGACTCATTCATTGATAATGCCGGTTCTCAGAAGGACGTATGTTAATTTAGAATCGATGCTATTTCGCAATGTATTGCATTCTCAGGCTTGTATGTAACCGGTTTTTAAGAGGTGTCTGTAAGCGATGTCACAGATAAATACAGATGGGTCATTTCGCATTTTAGGTATGAAACTACAAGTAGGTAGGCACGCGGCGCGGCGGGCTCGACTTGTCGAATTCAATCAGCGTAACGTAGTCAGAAGATATAAGCCGACGTTCGCACAGACGTAATAAAATCGCAGCGGGATTTTATCGCACACTGGATTTTCAATTCTCGGTTTTTAGCCGAGCGTTGAGAATCCAATGCGCTGGGACGTACTGTCGTTCCAGCGCGTTAAAAAAACACACTGTACGATTTAATTTCAATTCGCGGTGCTAAGCAGAGCATTGAAAAACCAGTGCACGAAAAAAAATCGCCACGATTTTATTACGTCCGTGCATACGTGGGCTAAAAGTTAGTCGACGTTGTCGTGTTTTTTCAATGCGCTGGGATGAGAGTGAGTCCCAGCGCGTTGGATTCTCAACGCTCGGCTTAATACCGAGAGTTGAAAATCCAGTGCGCGATAAAATCCCGCCGCAATTTTATTACATCCGTGCAAATGTCGGCTTACGCGATAAAAAGAGGAGCAACTTTTAGGTGCATACTGTAGGTAATTAGCGCTGTGCGACCTGAATTGCACTTGATTGTGTCGTAGCAAGAGTAGCTTTTTATATAAATGATTTTGCGGAGTGACCTATCTGTAGGTACTAATCTGTGGCAATGTGGTATCAATTCGATTAGTTTTAGCGAGATACATCTCTCAGACAAGGTTCGTGTTGATTCTTTCGTTCTGCAGCTTCCATTAACATCAGGTTTTTATTGATCAATAAGTTTGAAATAGGTGGTAAAAAATGGCAAATATTTAATTGGTCCCCTAAAAACTTATTTAATTGTGTACTTTTTTTTAATAAACGAGCCTCTAAAATATTTTTGGTCTCTAATAATGTACGCTTTTTAAAATAAATAAGCCTCTTTTTTAAACTTTCGAGACTTTTCTCAAAGTTGGTCGCAGCAAATTAGCTAGGGCACTGCTACATCCAAGTTGGTCACAGTTTCTTGGCTATTTGCTATTTTAGGACATCAAAACGGGAATTGATTAGATATTTACAAAACGAGGCACATTTATTATATTAGAAGTCCATTCATATTTTTAGAAAATCGAAATGTGAATTATTTGGGGTTCGAATAAACACATGCCACTACCATCCTATGTTTAAATACTACATAAAAATACTTGAATCTCATTTCGAAATTTTTCCAAACGATGCTTCAACTGGTCTATTGATAAATATCACAAGTTTTACTACTACTGCAACTGTTTTATGGGCCATTTGATTTGATTACTGCAATAAAAATACAATCTGTAATGTACCATAATCATCGCTATTGTTATCTGCGCGTAGGAGCATATCACTGACCATTCTCCTAAAATGGATTCGATTATTGGAGTCACAATAGGTACCTGAATGATCTCCTGAATCAGTGTCCTCCGTTAATCCGACCTCGCCCACAGGAACCAACAGCACCTCGATATCTGTCTTTCAATCATCATCATCATCATATTGAAGTCCACTGCTGGACGAGGTCTATCCCAATCATATTTATGCCATTCAATTCGATCCTCAGCCACTCTCACCCAGCCATTGATTTGGCAATTTCATTTAGAGAAACGATTTTCAGGAATGTCCGGTAGGCTACTGGACATTGGTGCCGATTCCCTTGTTCACAAACTAAACTAAATTTAAGTTCAGTGCATCTTTTTCTTTCTATTTCATTAAGAAAAGGACAGAAGATAAATTTTAGTTTAGTCCTGTCAAATTAATCAGCGCTTGACGTAAATTGACGTAATTTTAGTAGACAAGTTTTTAATCACGCGTAATCTTGTATGGAGTAGTGACAGGTGCTGATTAATTTGACAGGACTAAACTAAAATTTATCTTCTGTCCTTTTCTTAATGAAATAGAAAGAAAAAGATGCACTGAACTTAAATTTAGTTTGGTTTGTGAACAAGGGAATCGGCACCATTACTGAAGATCGTTTCTCTAAAGTCGTATTTCAATGGTCCAAACCACAAATCAACCAAGTTATCTCACACCGTTTTGCAACTTAACAACTTCTATTCCCACCATTTCTAAGTATCGAACGACCAGTTCATTGTTTCCTATGAATCATTCACCGGTGCTTGCGATCAATGTCCTTGCGCAAGCGCTGCTACTTTCACTTGGCAACACCGAGATTTATATGCAAATGGCAAGACTTGCACGCGACCATTAAAACTGTGTTGCTAGTTAACAAAACGTGTTTGAAGGATAAACAAAGTGTGATGTTAATGGGTTTACCTGCTTTCTCCTCATTTTGTTTTTTAATAACAATAGCATAACAGTTACCGATTGTTTTATCTGGAGATTTTATTTTTGTTTGTAGTCTTATTAATTTGTAGTAAATCCATTCATTCGAAGATTATCAAAATCATATTTACTTTCATTATTTCAAGATGTCTGTAACTTACTTCATATTTTATTTGGAGAAGAAGAATAACATTTATTTAGACACAGTTCATGGAACACAAAATACAAATATCAAAATAAAAAAGTGAAAATAATATTTAACAATAGTGTGTGACTCACGGCTCCGCCAAAACGTTTCATTGGTGGACCTGACAAAATTCTTTTAGAACGTGTATTATATCCAAATTGTACAATAGATTACTGAGATGTTATTGTGTACCAATATGTTTTCCGTTCTACAGTGACTTAATCCAGGCAGATCAATCTTGAGAATCGACGAGACGTTTGGTTTCGGTTTTTATGCCTATTCGGCACAAATTAATACATCAGCAGATCCTAATCAAGATAACAATGAAATTATGTAAGACCATTAAAACTTATAGGTACTTCTTGATAATAAACAGACAACTAAATTCTACACTCACAAAAATCCTTATCAGCTTCACAAAGCATCAGAACCGTGAGAATATAAAACGGGTTTGAAATATCTCCATTATCCTCGAACGTAACAGCTGGGAAACAATGGAAAAAGGTTTATCGCTGACCATCGAGTACCTGATAAAATAGACAAAAATCTACCTGGCCGCCGCACAGGCTTCGCGCCATAATGACCCAAACTGTCATTCAACCGCGCATGCGCGTAGCGTTCGCACGGCCATCGTGTTTTGCCGCCATATTTGATTTATTCGAAGTGTAAACACGACCGTTTTTGAATTAAAAAAGTGTTTGTTGTGCAAATTGTGATAATGGTGCGTACTTTTAAACTAGTGGGGTGCTTCAAAGTGCCAAAACGTGGCAGTAAAGTGGTCCCAGCGTCGAGTGGCGAGGGGATTTTCACAATCGACATGTCTTCTACCTCCACATTAGATGTTGTTGTAAGTTAATTGCAAAATAATGACCTATTAGGAAGAAAAATTAAATTGTTGAACATGAAGAGAATCGTCCGGCTTGTTATGACTTTTCGTTAGTGTTGTATCAACTAACAGCTGTTTTAATATGACGTCATTTGAATGTCTGTCTGCCTTGGTCTAGTGGTCGCAAGCGCTACTGCTGACCATGAGGTCCTGGGTTCGATTCCCGGATCTGGCAAGTTTAGCTAAGTAAGGATAGTTAGTAAGATTTTAGCAAGTAGGATTTATTGTACTACTTACACCTTTTTACATACCTATTAGATGACTAGATTTTATAATTAATGTGATTATTTAGAAATATTATTATACCTTGCCTCGCCTGAAACACAGGATGACCTAGTTCAGGCACATAACATAATTGAATTTTTCGTAGATTTAAGCAAATTTGTATTTAGTGTTTTACCTTTTTTATTATTTGAATCGGGTTTTTCCATGAGAAATTTCTCAGTAGCAGCCCGGAGTTTGAATTTGTGCCCGGTTGATGGCAATAGGCTCGCCCCCTATTGCATGGGACTCGAACTTATCTGGCCAAATGTGGGTGTACTATAGGTACACCTCTGCCTAACCCTTCGAGGTATACAGGCGTGATGTTATGTCATTTGAAAGTAACTTAATCGTAAGTGTTTGATAGGTATTTGGCTGTGCATCATAGTTAAGTAATGAGGTTATAATTATGATTAACTATTAATGACCTTAATATACGAGTCTTTTCGTGTGGTTAGTGACTAACCTGGTGTCAGAGTTTTAAAGCCGCTCATAATAGGCCTCTGACTTGACTTCACATGACATCGAGAAATATCTCTCAGGCATGCCGGTTTCCTCACGATGTTTTCCTTCACCGTTTTTGAAGCAAGTGATACAATTATACAATACGCACATGAATCCGAAAAGTCAAAGGTGCGTGCCTTTGGTTCGAACTTGAGACCTATGACTTGACAGTTTGATGGTCACATCACTAGGCTATCACTCACTGCCACAATACACGAATTACACGATACGAGTTTATAGTCATCAAATCAACATACTTAATCCTTGTACACACATTTCCAGTATAAGCTGACCTCGCATTGTACGGAAATCCTCTATAATGCGAGATCAGCATAAGCTGGAAATGTATAGCTTGATGTGTAGCCGTTTGTACCTATATTGTCAATCTAAGTAAGGTTTAACTTATCAACAAGAAATGTAAGTAGGTACCTAATCCTTTAATCTAATTCATCAATACTTTTTGGTGAAATTCTGTGTCATCAACTTAAGATTCTTGCCTCATAATTACCAACGCCTGGTTTGGGTCAGCTTATAGCAGTTCTAGCCTATCAAGATGACGTTGGTCTCATTAACACTTTAATCGTTACAGCATGTCACGACTTTGGTAATAAAAATTTCGAATCATACATATGACTGGCTCTCCAACTACAAGACATATTTCACGAATTTTGTCACATTTGGCGTGACCAAAAATACAAATTCCGAATCATATGACTAGCTCTCCAACTACAAGACATATTTCACGAATTTTGTCACATTTGGCGTGACCAAAAATACGACAAAATCCCCGACATGGTGAGGTGGTATACACGGCTACAAATCAAGCTATAATTTTCAGTTTATGCTGATCTCGCATTGTATAGGATTTCCGTACAATGCGAGGTCAGCTTATACTGGAACTGTATAGCTCGATGTGTAGCCGTGTGTACGAGCTAGGTTTAGCCTGGTGACTTGACAGGTGGTTATTCCACCTTTCATGCTCGCACGTAGCCAGTTTAACATGTACTCATTATTTTTTTCCTGATGTAATGCACCTATAATTTTGTTGGGTCGTTGACGTCCTTAAGACTGAGTTCTGGTTTTGTGAAAAAGTCATGAAGACTCATAGTCATTATGCGTACAACACAAATTGTACAAGTACACACGGCTACTCATCAAGCTATACATTTACAGTATAAGCTGACCTCGCATTGTACGGAAATCCTATGCAATGCGAGATCAGCATAAACTGGAAATGTATAGCTTGATGTGTAGCCGTGTGTACCACAAGTGCAATAAAATCTGTTGGTATCCAGCTGGTTGCAGACAGAGTAAAAATAAGGTCAAATTTAACAATTTCCCAAAGGACTTTAACAGTTATTATCTGCAAAGTATATTTTGAAACGGGATTCGGTCGTGGTCCACCTGCTTAGTTCACCTGGGTGGACCACGGGCACTTTTTCTTGCCGGTGGATCACCTAAATGATGAGGAATATGCAAATAAAAAATGTCTATTGGCCATGGTCCACCTAAAATTAATTCCACGGAAATAAAATCCTCTTCCTGATACTGATCCTGTCATTTTACTACAACTGAAAAATGAATGCCGAAAGAACAAATGAAAATCGAAAAACAAATTAATACGGGAAAAAAACTTTAATTAATAAAATAAACGATTTATCATTGAGACTATCAACGTAACTTTTCCAAAGCGAGTTCTACAGAAATTTCTTTGTTTAACAATTTTAATTGTATTTCTATTATATCGTCATCATCAGTTATATATTTGGTTTTCCTTTTATTGAAAGGTCTGGATTCAAGACTCCAGTTCAGTTAGAAGGCGCAAAATGGTGGTACTGGGTTTCTTTACTTTTTTATTCAGTTTTGAATGGAAAGATTCCGTGACATTATTTGTGCGATGTCTTTCACCAAACACAGATAATACAGCATCAAATTGTTTTTTCATCCAAAATCCATCCAGATATTTGAAAAACGGTATCATTTTATCATTATTACTGCCTTCCGATTTTATGTAATTTAACCCTTTAGTAATGTTTTCAGCCGGTAAAAGCGGCAAAACTGCAGTCAGTCCTACCAGCCTTCTTTCTTTTTTACCATTAAGTTTTAAATTTTTGGCCTTTTTCCATATTGCTTTATTCCAATGATAGTAACAACCTGTTAATTTTGTTTGTGGAAAAACTTCCGAAAATGCATTTATAGCTCCTTTTTCGAAGTCACAATGATATTTATCTGGTTTGAAGTTAGGCAGCTCTCGTTTAATGAGTTCGAAAACAATAGTATATGTAGCTTTTTGTTTGGCATTAATGCGTAAATTAATGGTGCTTCCCATATCGCCATGAATGATGTGTAACTGACTAAATGGTTCAGAACAAGAACTGAATTTTGCATCGCCAAAATCGGGATTCGGTCGTGGTCCACCTGCTTAGTTCACCTGGGTGGACCACGGGCACTTTTTCTTGCCGGTGGATCACCTAAATGATGAGGAATATGCAAATAAAAAATGTCTATTGGCCATGGTCCACCTAAAATTAATTCCACGGAAATAAAATCCTCTTCCTGATACTGATCCTGTCATTTTACTACAACTGAAAAATGAATGCCGAAAGAACAAATGAAAATCGAAAAACAAATTAATACGGGAAAAAAACTTTAATTAATAAAATAAACGATTTATCATTGAGACTATCAACGTAACTTTTCCAAAGCGAGTTCTACAGAAATTTCTTTGTTTAACAATTTTAATTGTATTTCTATTATATCGTCATCATCAGTTATATATTTGGTTTTCCTTTTATTGAAAGGTCTGGATTCAAGACTCCAGTTCAGTTAGAAGGCGCAAAATGGTGGTACTGGGTTTCTTTACTTTTTTATTCAGTTTTGAATGGAAAGATTCCGTGACATTATTTGTGCGATGTCTTTCACCAAACACAGATAATACAGCATCAAATTGTTTTTTCATCCAAAATCCATCCAGATATTTGAAAAACGGTATCATTTTATCATTATTACTGCCTTCCGATTTTATGTAATTTAACCCTTTAGTAATGTTTTCAGCCGGTAAAAGCGGCAAAACTGCAGTCAGTCCTACCAGCCTTCTTTCTTTTTTACCATTAAGTTTTAAATTTTTGGCCTTTTTCCATATTGCTTTATTCCAATGATAGTAACAACCTGTTAATTTTGTTTGTGGAAAAACTTCCGAAAATGCATTTATAGCTCCTTTTTCGAAGTCACAATGATATTTATCTGGTTTGAAGTTAGGCAGCTCTCGTTTAATGAGTTCGAAAACAATAGTATATGTAGCTTTTTGTTTGGCATTAATGCGTAAATTAATGGTGCTTCCCATATCGCCATGAATGATGTGTAACTGACTAAATGGTTCAGAACAAGAACTGAATTTTGCATCGCCAAAATATTCTTTTATCTCTCCAATTTTTTTCCTGTTTGCATGACTACAAAAAAGTATTATACGTGCACCTTCGTAATAATAATCAGCTAATATTAAATTGTGAAATTTTAATGGCACTTCCACTTCTTCAAAACTTTTGAAAACTGTTTTATTAACTCCTAATGATTGATTTCTCAATTTATATAAATTATGTTGCACATTCGATAACGAAGGAACGTCAATTGCTAAATCAAAAGTCAATTGCTCAATTTTAGATCTTGTTTCGTAGTATAATTTAAACACAGGGTCTATTGAATTGATTACATTTTCCCTTAATTTTATAAACTCTTTGTCTACTATATTTTTCGCCAAATTTTGTGTACATATGTGGTGTTTCTGTTTCACGACGATATTGTTCTGAAACAGTTAAATTATTGTTATATTATTTAACTACCTCATTTTTATAATGTTAATCTTCTACATATATTTTAGTTGTGCCGCTTTTGCCTGCTGAAAACATGACTAAGTGCTCGTTTACGGAGACGCAGGGCGACGCGCCTCCCGTGCGTCGACGCGGTCCGCACTAAATTCAAGCATATGGCGTTGTATGAGAGCGTTTACGGAGAAGCGATTTTACACGAGTTTGCTTGAAATGCAGACGGAGCCCGCGGATGGCAACGCCACTTCGCACGCGACGTTTATCGCGGCGCACGCAGCGTTGCAACCAGCTATTCCTGCAATTCTCCGCTCACGGTAAAACGTAGTGACGCCCGCGGCGCGGCGGTGCCCAGCCCACAGCGTCGCACGCTGCAATACAAACATACAGCGATACCCGTCCCCCGCTCCCAATGCACGCGCCACGTCACGCCCCGCGTCTTCATAAACAACATCGTACATTGCCATGTAATGTTTGTGTTTGCGCGTGTGATGATGCGGGCCGTTGCACGGGCCGCCTATCCGTAAACGGAAAAATCGTCCGACACACACACCGCACGCGACGCTCGACGCCCCGCGTCTCCGTAAACGAGGCTTGAAGGTTTAGACCAATGAGGTTATTGGTTTAGACTAGATGAAATCGAAAGGCAGTTTTTTATTTATTAAAATAGGTGATCTAAACGTTGTAACGATGATAAGTATTTATACCTGCATGATAATATTTCCGCTGCATTTATTTTTTTATATTGAGAACAACGCCATAGCACCATACCGTTCTTAAAAGTGTTTACTTTATAAAACTGACATGCCCCATACAATAGAACCGTGCCACCTTTTCTATTAATAAAACATATCTCAGGATCTACATGGGTTTCTCCACCAAAATCTTTATCACAATTTTGAGACATTATTTTTTTTCTGTTAAATCCATTCATAGACATATCAAGTAAAATCCATTACATGAATGAAAAATTGACGGTAAAGTCACAGCTCAAAGTAATGTCATCTTGTCAAGGAGGATAATTATTCCTCTATAACTAAACAAAGTTCAAAAGGAAAGAGATTGCAATATTATTATAAAGGTGGACCACCGGCAAGAAAAAGTGCCCGTGGTCTACCTAGGTGGACTGAGGTGATCCACCGGCAAGAAAAAGTGCCCGTGGTCCACCCAGGTGAACTAAGCAGGTGGACCACGACCGAATCCGGATTCGGTCGTGGTCCACCTGCTTAGTTCACCTGGGTGGACCACGGGCACTTTTTCTTGCCGGTGGATCACCTAAATGATGAGGAATATGCAAATAAAAAATGTCTATTGGCCATGGTCCACCTAAAATTAATTCCACGGAAATAAAATCCTCTTCCTGATACTGATCCTGTCATTTTACTACAACTGAAAAATGAATGCCGAAAGAACAAATGAAAATCGAAAAACAAATTAATACGGGAAAAAAACTTTAATTAATAAAATAAACGATTTATCATTGAGACTATCAACGTAACTTTTCCAAAGCGAGTTCTACAGAAATTTCTTTGTTTAACAATTTTAATTGTATTTCTATTATATCGTCATCATCAGTTATATATTTGGTTTTCCTTTTATTGAAAGGTCTGGATTCAAGACTCCAGTTCAGTTAGAAGGCGCAAAATGGTGGTACTGGGTTTCTTTACTTTTTTATTCAGTTTTGAATGGAAAGATTCCGTGACATTATTTGTGCGATGTCTTTCACCAAACACAGATAATACAGCATCAAATTGTTTTTTCATCCAAAATCCATCCAGATATTTGAAAAACGGTATCATTTTATCATTATTACTGCCTTCCGATTTTATGTAATTTAACCCTTTAGTAATGTTTTCAGCCGGTAAAAGCGGCAAAACTGCAGTCAGTCCTACCAGCCTTCTTTCTTTTTTACCATTAAGTTTTAAATTTTTGGCCTTTTTCCATATTGCTTTATTCCAATGATAGTAACAACCTGTTAATTTTGTTTGTGGAAAAACTTCCGAAAATGCATTTATAGCTCCTTTTTCGAAGTCACAATGATATTTATCTGGTTTGAAGTTAGGCAGCTCTCGTTTAATGAGTTCGAAAACAATAGTATATGTAGCTTTTTGTTTGGCATTAATGCGTAAATTAATGGTGCTTCCCATATCGCCATGAATGATGTGTAACTGACTAAATGGTTCAGAACAAGAACTGAATTTTGCATCGCCAAAATATTCTTTTATCTCTCCAATTTTTTTCCTGTTTGCATGACTACAAAAAAGTATTATACGTGCACCTTCGTAATAATAATCAGCTAATATTAAATTGTGAAATTTTAATGGCACTTCCACTTCTTCAAAACTTTTGAAAACTGTTTTATTAACTCCTAATGATTGATTTCTCAATTTATATAAATTATGTTGCACATTCGATAACGAAGGAACGTCAATTGCTAAATCAAAAGTCAATTGCTCAATTTTAGATCTTGTTTCGTAGTATAATTTAAACACAGGGTCTATTGAATTGATTACATTTTCCCTTAATTTTATAAACTCTTTGTCTACTATATTTTTCGCCAAATTTTGTGTACATATGTGGTGTTTCTGTTTCACGACGATATTGTTCTGAAACAGTTAAATTATTGTTATATTATTTAACTACCTCATTTTTATAATGTTAATCTTCTACATATATTTTAGTTGTGCCGCTTTTGCCTGCTGAAAACATGACTAAGTGCTCGTTTACGGAGACGCAGGGCGACGCGCCTCCCGTGCGTCGACGCGGTCCGCACTAAATTCAAGCATATGGCGTTGTATGAGAGCGTTTACGGAGAAGCGATTTTACACGAGTTTGCTTGAAATGCAGACGGAGCCCGCGGATGGCAACGCCACTTCGCACGCGACGTTTATCGCGGCGCACGCAGCGTTGCAACCAGCTATTCCTGCAATTCTCCGCTCACGGTAAAACGTAGTGACGCCCGCGGCGCGGCGGTGCCCAGCCCACAGCGTCGCACGCTGCAATACAAACATACAGCGATACCCGTCCCCCGCTCCCAATGCACGCGCCACGTCACGCCCCGCGTCTTCATAAACAACATCGTACATTGCCATGTAATGTTTGTGTTTGCGCGTGTGATGATGCGGGCCGTTGCACGGGCCGCCTATCCGTAAACGGAAAAATCGTCCGACACACACACCGCACGCGACGCTCGACGCCCCGCGTCTCCGTAAACGAGGCTTGAAGGTTTAGACCAATGAGGTTATTGGTTTAGACTAGATGAAATCGAAAGGCAGTTTTTTATTTATTAAAATAGGTGATCTAAACGTTGTAACGATGATAAGTATTTATACCTGCATGATAATATTTCCGCTGCATTTATTTTTTTATATTGAGAACAACGCCATAGCACCATACCGTTCTTAAAAGTGTTTACTTTATAAAACTGACATGCCCCATACAATAGAACCGTGCCACCTTTTCTATTAATAAAACATATCTCAGGATCTACATGGGTTTCTCCACCAAAATCTTTATCACAATTTTGAGACATTATTTTTTTTCTGTTAAATCCATTCATAGACATATCAAGTAAAATCCATTACATGAATGAAAAATTGACGGTAAAGTCACAGCTCAAAGTAATGTCATCTTGTCAAGGAGGATAATTATTCCTCTATAACTAAACAAAGTTCAAAAGGAAAGAGATTGCAATATTATTATAAAGGTGGACCACCGGCAAGAAAAAGTGCCCGTGGTCTACCTAGGTGGACTGAGGTGATCCACCGGCAAGAAAAAGTGCCCGTGGTCCACCCAGGTGAACTAAGCAGGTGGACCACGACCGAATCCGGATTCGGTCGTGGTCCACCTGCTTAGTTCACCTGGGTGGACCACGGGCACTTTTTCTTGCCGGTGGATCACCTAAATGATGAGGAATATGCAAATAAAAAATGTCTATTGGCCATGGTCCACCTAAAATTAATTCCACGGAAATAAAATCCTCTTCCTGATACTGATCCTGTCATTTTACTACAACTGAAAAATGAATGCCGAAAGAACAAATGAAAATCGAAAAACAAATTAATACGGGAAAAAAACTTTAATTAATAAAATAAACGATTTATCATTGAGACTATCAACGTAACTTTTCCAAAGCGAGTTCTACAGAAATTTCTTTGTTTAACAATTTTAATTGTATTTCTATTATATCGTCATCATCAGTTATATATTTGGTTTTCCTTTTATTGAAAGGTCTGGATTCAAGACTCCAGTTCAGTTAGAAGGCGCAAAATGGTGGTACTGGGTTTCTTTACTTTTTTATTCAGTTTTGAATGGAAAGATTCCGTGACATTATTTGTGCGATGTCTTTCACCAAACACAGATAATACAGCATCAAATTGTTTTTTCATCCAAAATCCATCCAGATATTTGAAAAACGGTATCATTTTATCATTATTACTGCCTTCCGATTTTATGTAATTTAACCCTTTAGTAATGTTTTCAGCCGGTAAAAGCGGCAAAACTGCAGTCAGTCCTACCAGCCTTCTTTCTTTTTTACCATTAAGTTTTAAATTTTTGGCCTTTTTCCATATTGCTTTATTCCAATGATAGTAACAACCTGTTAATTTTGTTTGTGGAAAAACTTCCGAAAATGCATTTATAGCTCCTTTTTCGAAGTCACAATGATATTTATCTGGTTTGAAGTTAGGCAGCTCTCGTTTAATGAGTTCGAAAACAATAGTATATGTAGCTTTTTGTTTGGCATTAATGCGTAAATTAATGGTGCTTCCCATATCGCCATGAATGATGTGTAACTGACTAAATGGTTCAGAACAAGAACTGAATTTTGCATCGCCAAAATATTCTTTTATCTCTCCAATTTTTTTCCTGTTTGCATGACTACAAAAAAGTATTATACGTGCACCTTCGTAATAATAATCAGCTAATATTAAATTGTGAAATTTTAATGGCACTTCCACTTCTTCAAAACTTTTGAAAACTGTTTTATTAACTCCTAATGATTGATTTCTCAATTTATATAAATTATGTTGCACATTCGATAACGAAGGAACGTCAATTGCTAAATCAAAAGTCAATTGCTCAATTTTAGATCTTGTTTCGTAGTATAATTTAAACACAGGGTCTATTGAATTGATTACATTTTCCCTTAATTTTATAAACTCTTTGTCTACTATATTTTTCGCCAAATTTTGTGTACATATGTGGTGTTTCTGTTTCACGACGATATTGTTCTGAAACAGTTAAATTATTGTTATATTATTTAACTACCTCATTTTTATAATGTTAATCTTCTACATATATTTTAGTTGTGCCGCTTTTGCCTGCTGAAAACATGACTAAGTGCTCGTTTACGGAGACGCAGGGCGACGCGCCTCCCGTGCGTCGACGCGGTCCGCACTAAATTCAAGCATATGGCGTTGTATGAGAGCGTTTACGGAGAAGCGATTTTACACGAGTTTGCTTGAAATGCAGACGGAGCCCGCGGATGGCAACGCCACTTCGCACGCGACGTTTATCGCGGCGCACGCAGCGTTGCAACCAGCTATTCCTGCAATTCTCCGCTCACGGTAAAACGTAGTGACGCCCGCGGCGCGGCGGTGCCCAGCCCACAGCGTCGCACGCTGCAATACAAACATACAGCGATACCCGTCCCCCGCTCCCAATGCACGCGCCACGTCACGCCCCGCGTCTTCATAAACAACATCGTACATTGCCATGTAATGTTTGTGTTTGCGCGTGTGATGATGCGGGCCGTTGCACGGGCCGCCTATCCGTAAACGGAAAAATCGTCCGACACACACACCGCACGCGACGCTCGACGCCCCGCGTCTCCGTAAACGAGGCTTGAAGGTTTAGACCAATGAGGTTATTGGTTTAGACTAGATGAAATCGAAAGGCAGTTTTTTATTTATTAAAATAGGTGATCTAAACGTTGTAACGATGATAAGTATTTATACCTGCATGATAATATTTCCGCTGCATTTATTTTTTTATATTGAGAACAACGCCATAGCACCATACCGTTCTTAAAAGTGTTTACTTTATAAAACTGACATGCCCCATACAATAGAACCGTGCCACCTTTTCTATTAATAAAACATATCTCAGGATCTACATGGGTTTCTCCACCAAAATCTTTATCACAATTTTGAGACATTATTTTTTTTCTGTTAAATCCATTCATAGACATATCAAGTAAAATCCATTACATGAATGAAAAATTGACGGTAAAGTCACAGCTCAAAGTAATGTCATCTTGTCAAGGAGGATAATTATTCCTCTATAACTAAACAAAGTTCAAAAGGAAAGAGATTGCAATATTATTATAAAGGTGGACCACCGGCAAGAAAAAGTGCCCGTGGTCTACCTAGGTGGACTGAGGTGATCCACCGGCAAGAAAAAGTGCCCGTGGTCCACCCAGGTGAACTAAGCAGGTGGACCACGACCGAATCCCGTAAATGTGGGCACAGGTGGGCACATTATGCTAATTACATTCGTCTTATACTTCAATCCTTACATGTCTTACAAAACATGCATCATTGAGATAGTGATCAGTTGCATCTTAACTAGCTAACCCATCTACCTAACTTTCTGTCTATCTTGTTTAGAACTGAAGATGCACTAAAATTTATTCTCAAGTTAACTGCAGTAATTTATTAGCCTTTGGCTTTTACTAATCGGATCTTACGGTTTGCCTCTAAAACTTCACAGCAATCAAGGCCTTCACTTAAAATTTCATTTTATGCTTTAAGGTAGTTTTCTATTGTGATATGGTTTAATAGTTTGCTTCGGTTGTCTTTCTTTGCCTAATGAAAAGTGACCTATTCTAGATTTTTTTGGATAGTGTAAATTAGTTTTTCATAAGGTACTTAATCAGTCACTGATTTATCTTAGCCTCACTGCTGAACATCAAGGTCTCTCCCAAGTTTTGTCCCAATACCCGGTTCTCCGCCTTTCAAATCTAGTCTGTCCCAGCCACGTATTTCAATGAGTAACAGCGTACAATGACACATTATTTTATTTTATTTTATTGGAGCTCTGCTAATTGCCTCGCTTTGAAATAGACCATTAGCCACATCATCTAGGACTAGTACAATATCAGGAAATGGTACATTACCCTTCCGTGTCATTTCCTCATCATCCAAAATTGCTTGTAAGTCGTCCATGCTATCAAAATTCTCATTCACAGAACTATCTTCTTAAATATTATTGTTTACTACAACCTAAATTTAGAGTTTTATCTTTTGAAGACGTGTCTCACAAGTTTCGTGTTAATTTATAATAACAATACAAATCCCATTTGTGTGACAGAGTTATTGAGTATGCTGATAACATATGAACTTATGTAGCACTAATTGATTCGGTTGGTGCAAAATATATACCAAGACCTAATATATCATGCAACTGAAACTACAAATTATCTGCTTGTATGCTTGCCATTTTGTCTAGACTATGAATAAGACTACTGTTCTACTTTAAGCAAGCTGCATTATTGTGTCCCCAAATGCAATGCTTTCGCTTTATCTAGAGGACACTTTGTTGTTTATAACCAACCTCATTCCTCAGGTGCATAGATATTTACTATTCTTGCACTGAATGTCCCATAAATATATTAATACGTCTATGGTATGTCCGGTTTCAACTTCCAAACAGCTTATTTGGCTTACCATTTACTAATCGTTTATTTGAATATCTCTGATTGGGAAAGACTAAAAACGTACGAGTAGGTTTATTAACGTTGAAAACTCCTTCACCGTTTAGAAACTTCTCATTCTCGAAGATATGAGAGTTAGTTTTATTATTAACAGTCACACAAATAATTTTTTCAAGAAAACCAATTACCGGCACTTTTGAATTGTCAAGGGGTTGGTCAGTCAGAAAGATGAAGCTAGTTGCCCATTCCAAAGCGTAGTAGATTCCTATGGAGAAGAACGGGCAAGAAACTAACCAAGAAGCAATTAAGTGATGTTCTAGGCGTTACCAATATCGTTAGTGAAAGACATAGACCTAATCAAGTCGTGTGAACTATGATTGATTTTATAGATACTAGAGCTTCATGTTCCATTATGTTTTTCTTAGAAACTCAAGTCTATATTGGACCGAGTGAGTGTGAAAGCAATGTTAATGTTCTTAGGAAATGAGCTGTCGTTCGTAATGAGCTGTTGTGATCGATATATTCATGTAAATATGTGATTACTGCACACAGCTGTGGGTAGTGATAAGTCTGCAACGAGGACAGTGTTGACCTTCATAAGTATTTCTATATTATTAGCTTCTGCCCGGGACTTCGTCCACGTGATATTTCTTGTTTTAACATAAAATATATGCTATAGTTTCGCGTCGCTCGCCCGCTCTATTACTGCGTTTTTGCTTAGCGTACTTTCTGACGTTTTTGCTTTTTCCTCGGCTCCTAAGAGTCGTAGCGTGATGTTAGATAACCTATAACCTTCTTCAAGAATTGGCCTATTAATTGTAAAAATATTTTTTCAAATCCGACTGGTAGTTCCTGAGATTAGTGCGTTCAAACAAACATACTCTTCTGATTCATTTTAAGTACCAGTAAATATAGAAAATAGTCTGTGAGTTCTGCAGAATAAGGACCTTCTAAACGAGTACTGCAATTAACGTTTTTATTATGGGTACAGTATCTTCCGAAACACCAAAGTATGATAAACAGTTTCAAATTAAATATATCGGAATTGCCTTGGGTTGTGGAGGTCAGATGCCAGTCACTTCTTATATTTTACGCAGAAGCGCACTATAACCTTATTTGTCGATCGATTTGCTTGGATATAAAATGTTTTAATATGGAAGTCGAATATTGTTCCAGCTCTGGCTTGTGCACCAATCCATTTGCTTGTACGATTATGGCAATATGCTGTTGACAGTTAATTCAAAAACAAAATCAAAATTCATTTATTCAAACAAGGCACCACTTCCTAGTGCTTTAGCTGGGAAGAAGAACTGGCGCAACAAACTCCCAGCAGCACAAATTAAATTATTTGCTATTATTATGTCAGCTAGCATACGCCAATATACCAACAAAAAACAATATGAAACAATATACCAGAAATAAAAAATAAAAACGTACTTAAACAGAACTAAATAGGTACCTAAATAAAAGCCTCCACGCATGGTTACAGTCTACAAGATGGTCAGTGATGTAATAGGTCAAGACAACTGCATTTTATCACCCTTTTATAGGCCACATTCCTGTTCAGCCTGGGCCATCATCCATCACAGATTTTTAGGGTTCCGTACCTCAAAAGGAAAAAACGGAACCCTTATAGGATCACTCGTGTATCTGTCTGTCACAGCCAACTTGCTCCGAATCTAATGGGCCGATTAAGTTGAAATTTGGTACAAATATATATTTCTGTGACCCAAACACGGACGTGTGATGTACATAAATGAATTTTGAATATGTGGGTCACTTGGGGGCAAATAAGAAAGTTGAAAAAAAGTTTTGCAAACTGTACCGTGTGGCATGGTGTGGCTTGTCGCGTTGCGAGGGCTTCAATTTTTAAGAAAATTTCAAGTTGTTTAAGAAAATTGATGAAAATTTACCATTATCTCCGAAACTACTGAACCAAAAATTTTGAAAAAAAAATTACAGACAATGGTTCTTTACTCATAGATTACTAGAAAACCTGGAAGTCTGTGGTCTTAAAATAACATGATAAATCTCTCAATGCGTAAAAACTTACATTTGCAGTTGGAATGTAGGTATGGGAGAACATGTTTTTCAACTAGGTACAATGTTAAGTTTGTATTTGGGATAAATATTCATCCCAACTACGGAACCTTTCATTGTGCGTGATCCGACACGCACTTGGCCAATTTTTTTTACTCTGACACCGTCCAGCACCCTATTTGCGTAAAACACGATCAATCACAATCTGTACCCTAATTGCGTAATACAACACAATCAATATTTGTTTCGATTTGAAACAGATTGCTAATCCATTGCTTCATAAGTTGGAAAAAAATCTGCTCAACAACGTAAATGTTGTTGAACTGTCAAAATGAAACAAATTAGGCAAAATTGTTTACGAAAATAAGTTACGCAATTAGGGTACAGTTTTATTTTGACAGTTCAACAACATTCATTGCGTTATTTACGTTGCTGAGCAGACACATTTTTCGAACATAATGAAGTTATGAAGCAATGGATTACCTCCTTCAAAATGATTCAGATTGTGATTGATTGTGTGTTAAGCAACTAGAGTGCAGGTTCTATACCTTGCTACTACCTAAAGAATGAAATATAATCTTCGGTTATTAGGTTTCTAATAACAGTTTGCAGCCGTAATTCATTTTTATCTTAACGTTTTTGTTTGTTGTGCACTTAACAGACAAATAGTGGACTGATGTAAGATTTGTGTACATAAGGTGTGCCATCTTGTAAAAAATGGTATAACGAATTACTGATAACGTAATAGAGACAGATTATTTTTTGAAAGGGACTTAACTGATATGGAAATTTTGGGGTAATAATTTGAATCATAAGAGTGGTCTGTCTCGTAAAGTCGCAACGTTTTGTCGGCAGCCTTTTTTCGCACTGTTGTGAGACCTTTTTATTTTTTTCCTTTAATGCATCTCATAGCTGACCTCTGAGGCTGTGACTATTTAACCGGTACTAGGTAAACGCTCGCTAAGGGCACCCCCTATGGGGTACGAACCTCGGCTTAGGGCGTTTACCGGAGGGAGGACATCAAGAATGGGACGGGCTGGATCAAAGTTTTGATCATGATTTTTAATCGGGGAATTTAAAGCTACGTGCACAGCTGCAACAACTGCTGGCACCTCGTTTTCGAGCAAGGGTCGGGGGGATTATTTAAACCAAGCCTATTACCGTTTTGGCTCGTAATACCAGCTTGTAACAGTTCCACTACAGAGTCTTATCCAACAAGAATGTAAGAAAGAAAAGAAAGAAATAACGAAAATATGTTTATTTGCGGTCAACATAACGCAAAGAAAGATTAAAAAAAACACGTAAATAACAAATTGGGGGAAAATATGCGTCACATCCTCGCAAAACGGCCATCACACAGCACATAAATGCTGCGACCCCATACGAGACAGAGCCCCAGCGCTGATTTTCAACGACAGTTGTTTTCAAATATATCTTCATGGCGACTGGTCGACCACCATGATACCGGTTCCGCTGACAAATTTGTTTGCAGGATAATAAATGGGAAATAAAATAAATACACCTTTTTTTTTTGGTTGGGAAATTATCAAATAACTTCTCCCGCTCTGGGTGGAGCGGGAGGGCGTGTCAGACTCTGACTAAAACCCACCCGTGTTTCTTCGGTTGCCCTGTTGCCGGGGGCCACGATGTCCCTTTCGGCCCATATTCGCAGCCCCGGCAGGCATTGACCCTAGCGGATCCCGTCAATTCTGCTGACATCTCTTTGAGGCGCGCGTGGAACACAACGCGCCGTCGACCCGGGCTTGGTCCTTATCGGACGGCGAGCTACCCATTGCTCACCGTCCGCAAGCCCGCGCCTACGGTGGCCGGAAATCGGCTCCTACACCTTACAAATACACCTTAGTAATCGATTGCTACAAAATAATTACGATGTCTATTATCTATCCACAAATGGCACCAGGACAAAAAAAAAAATATATCACAAATTGCTTCGATCGTTGAATGTTTTAAAATAAACCTGCAAAGTTAAAAATACATTCGTCAGAATCCTTTTGTAAGACCAACAGGACTTTTAAAATAAGTCGTGTTAAACTAACCTGGGTGTTAAATGGTCTATTTTCTGTTATTCTATGTTGGGTCTTATCTTGATAACAGTAAGGTTTAGATTAGTATGGGTGGTTATCAAAGGCTTTGTAGGAAATTCCTCGAACGGTTGGTATTGGGAATTCCTTTGTAGATGTTTCATAGGTTGAGGTATACAAATTTATTATAAGGTAGAAGCTTTGTGGTAATACAGCAGTTATTTTAAAAGATTATCACGTACAAGAACATAAATAGGTACTTGGTTGGACACGAAACGTACCTAATTGATTCAGAGAATGACGTGTGCTCTTTAGGAAAAAATGTACAAGAAACTACTGTAAAATATAAAGTGGGAATTTCTGAGCTTGTTAAAATTCTGTTCAGGTTTCAGTCAGCTGAGGTAGCCTGCTGATGGGCAATCGTGAATATAGGGTCTTTCCCATTCACCGACACAGTCAGCGAAAAACCACATGTTTGTATAATGGAAAGTAAAAAGTCAAGCAACGCGGTTTGAATAGGGAAATCAAACAGGATGGATAGTAGCGTGTTTCTGGTTCCCCAACAACATAAATAGTAGAAAGAAAGGTAAATTGTTTATTCTGTACAAATCAGACGCACATTAAGAAGTAAACATTAAATACTCACACTAATACAAAGTTAAGGATATAGTGGTTCGCATAGACCATTTGAAATGGGGCTGGACAGACATGCTTTGATGTAAAACATACAAATGGAGCAAACAAGTGACTTTGTGGTACCCAAGAGATGGGACTAGAAAGAAAGAAAAATAGGTTTATTGGTCACAAAAACACGTGCATACATTAAAGACAAGAGTAATCAGAGAACAACACAAAGTACATAACAAATCACGAGTATAGAACAGAATTTAATTAGGCGGCTGCTGCACCACATGACTGTGACAAGAAGGCTTCCACTCAGCATGATGCAGTGCTATGGGGACCCACAGCACAGCACTGATTTTCAGTGGTCATCCGAAAAAAAAGATCAAGTCAGGTTCAGTGATTTTTCTATTAAATATGTAACAAAATAAAATATACAGTGCTTAGAATATAAGACAGAAAAACCTGTAATAGAAACCGGGAGCGCCAAAAAACAAGATGGGAAGACGTCATCCGTCTAACCCTGGGTATGACTGACTGGACCAGAGTTGCTGAGGACAGAGCACAATGGAGACAGTTATAGAAAGCCCATGCCAAAAAGCACACTCAGCTGCGGGACATAATTATGATTACCCAATTATATTATGCTAACAAATTAATGATGTACCCAAAGTTTGGGTATAAACAGCTTTATTATAATACAAAGTAGCCAAAAGCATTAGACACAACAAAAATAATAACAACAAGCAGAGATGTTAAAAAGCCTAAGCACACGACAGCAAGAGGGTAGGATAGAAATGACCAATATCCTTGCAGAGAATTACACGGAGTAAGTCAATACCCGGCATCATTACTAACCTAAGCTGCCACTAATGAAATCTATTAAATTGTTTTTCTTGCATTTTATAAAAGATCAAAGTCCATATTATACACACGTTATTACTAAAAGGAAACTGCTCAGCATATTAAGCGATGGTCCAGCAATTTGCTCACGCACGGCAATCATCTTAATGCCTAGATTATTACGGAGACTGGTTCGACCGGCGCCAATGTTAGCGGTATAAGTAATGATAGACTCCGGAGTAAATAGTGCTTTTGAAGTCGCCTCGTTGATCATGGGAAAGGAGATCGAGTAATCTATGAAGAGGTTTTAAGGCCTTAATAAACTTAACATTTTTAATTAAGTTAACTGTCAAGCAAGAAGTGGTTTTGATCCTTTCCAGTTTAAACAAGTACCAAGTTTTCACTGTATAATATTACAGTCAAATAATATAAGTTCTGGGGGTCTACCACCAGCTCAAAAGCAGTATTATTTTAATATTATTTCAGTGGGAGAAAGAGATGGAGCTATGCGTCCTGTAGAGCTTCATCTCTTTCCCACACTAAAGTATTATTAAAATAATACTGATTTATCAGCTGGTGGTAGGCCCCCAGTAAGTACGTCTAACCAAAGATATCCAAGCAAAAAAAAACACTGATTAAAGTGATTTTATTTTGACCTAAAATAAATTAACCAACATTTTTAGTGTTTTTCGTTAGCAGATGTTCTTTTATGTATCTAATGCGTTTTTCTTATATATTTTTTTACGATTGTCCTTATTTCGGTGGTCTGAATGATTTCTAAAAGTTTGTGCATCTATTTTAATGGGACTTTATATAGAAATAGTGGGCAAACTTCCTACAGGATAAACACGATTTCTGTATGGACGCGTCAGACTAGAATCACCTGTACGGACGAAGAAACTATTGATGGTATAAATAATTAAAATTCTTTAGCTACATAAACATGGGGGAGGAAAGGATTCTGACAAAGTATAGTAACAGCTGCTGAAGGTACTGAATTTAGTTATAATATATGTAATAAATTGGTTCAAAAAACATTTTTACACGACATAAGTTTTAACTATCTAGTTTTAAAACATTTTAAAACGAGTTCGGTGTTTTCTAACTCTAACTGAATACTCTGAGAAGAAAGACTGGGACAAATTCAGAGGTTCTTTTTTAAAGTCTAGAGATAATCTTAGCCAAGCCATTATGAGGATCATGCAGATGAATGGCAGAGCATTGCTACGTTTTATATATTATTTGCAACTTTATAAAAACAGCCTCCCGCCTATCCTTAGGCAGTATCCATTAGAATATTACAAAGAGCTGGATTAAAAACAAAAAAATCTACGTGTGACTGTGATGATCCCATAAAACCACAATGTTCAAGAGTTGCATCCAAACACAAATGACCAACAAAACAAACACAAAAGACCATGCAGTGGGTCATCGCTTCCTGCCATTCATTTCTAACACAAATGCGTTCGTTGTGTTTCGCTCGGTAGCTGCAGATATGTTTCACTAGAATAATTTCAAAGGTCATTTAAATAATTACGATACTAATGCATTATCTAACGTGGACCATGTTTTGTTAAATGGAACAGTTGATGTCCGTGAGTTGCAGGTTCAAGGTTCAATTCGAGAGATAAATGGAGATATATTTTTAAATCTATTTGAAAGTAGTAAGTTACACAAATTCTAGCGAAATATGGTGTCTTAGCAAATGTTTACGAAGCGGTCGGTGACTCTAAATTTGAGCTCCCCAAATTAATGCTATCAGTTACTTTAAATATCGTGGTTTCAACTTTCAACGACGAAGAAAAATTACCACAGTAAAGAGCCCCATAATTCAAGCTATAATTTACTTGAAATTGTGTGGTTCCGCTTGAGAGAAAAACTGTCGCCTTCAAGGTCGTCGACCGTTGGTTATGGAGGATCTTGAGGTCTGAGGTGTTGTGGTTCACCATAAATGGAAAAGTAGATATAAAATAAAACTAAGTGACAATGCATTTGTCTTACCCGTATACTAACTCACAGACGTATACATATAATTTTGGATGATATATATTAGGTACTATTTCCAATGGTTAACCTGTTCTTTCATCTACTATTATTGAGTTCCGCATTGATAGGTACCTTACTACAGGAAATCATGAACCATATTATCCATCACAACAATACTTGGATACAAGAGAACGTGACTCTAAACATTGGACATGGAATCATAACCATACACAAAGGCGAAAGGAATACTAATACTAAGTAGGTACTATTGAATTTATACAAACTGCAATACATAAACATGCCATTGTATTTAGGTAAGTCATAGTTTATTAAACAAAGTTCAGTTGCTTTCCATTTGATTGTAGCATGGGGAAAACCTTATAGAACATGATCGTGATCACAAGTGCCTGGATTGGAAGAAAGTAAACATGTTATACTCATACTGAATTCTGAATCTTGAAGTTGTGTCGAGATTTACGATAAGTACTCGTATGATAATGACTTGTTGTTGCTTAGTCATTTGCTTTACCGCAAAACGGTAGCTTAAACGGTAATTTTTATGAATTTAACAATGAAGAGTTGCCACTCTATACTAGCACTGTTGCTCTGTCTCGCATAGGGTCACAGCATTATGCTAAGCGATGGTCATTTTGCGTGGATGTGACGCATATAAGGCCCAACTTGTTCCTTTTTTGGGTTTGTGTTTTTTATTTGCGTTAGTTTTTTACCGCAAATAAACATATCTTCTTTCTTTTCTTTCACTCGTGCTGTTAAGATATTGGAATCTTACTCCTACAACCTTACACATGGGTGACAATAACATGGCGCTTTTCCAACTCGTCATGCATCATTAGCATTTTAACCGACTTGGCAAATAATGATCAAGCTTAATTTATGAGGATTCCCCATTTTATTCATGTTTTATGGCCATAGGGTTAGTCAGACATTTACGATTGTATATAATAATGTCATGGATAAGAACCTCATGAATGGCATCCTCATATTTTCTTCCTAATACATTATTTTTCTGCGTTTGATTTTGGGTCTGTAGATTTTGTATCTACTGTTTTCCATGTAATCTTATTAACCTAGTTCCTGGTTCATCTCTTATATAGAATTTTCCTTTAGTCTCAGCAACCATCCGCTTTCGACATTTACCAAGTTCTTTAACCACGCTGTAGCGGTTACACCGCCACATACAAACTACGCATCAAAAGACATGACGTCACACAAATCCTGCATCGCGCAGTTAGAGTTTACCGAGCGATCGACATACATACAAGATTTCAACTTCCAACCGATGGGCAGTTGCCCGCCAGACACAACACCCGTCTGGTCGGAGGATCCTCCCTTTTCTATGGTGGATGAGTGAACTTTACACTCTGTTCCTCGTACCCCTAAAACGCCATCGAAAAATGTGTAAGAACGTCGTCACCAAAAATCCTTACTTTAAAAGCATTTTCATTTAAAACATCGTCATTGATCACTCATACATTGATATAAATCTTCACCTGAACACATATAGTTTCTGAGTAAAAAGCGTTCATTTACGGAAACATCGTGTAAGGGGCAAGGGGGACCGATGTGTTTTAATGTTTGTAGTATGAGTCATCGAAACTCGAGGCTCTTGTCGGTAGCGGTTCGTGTTTAACCTGGCGTTATCATTATACCTACATGTTTTGGATATTAAAAACGTGTGGATTGAATAAAAATATTCATGCGATGTAAACGAGTTAAATTCACGATTTGGTATTGACCATGTTGACGATGTAACTGATAAAATCCCATTATTAAGTCTTAGTAATAACGGGATCTTTATCAGTTACATCGTCATCATCGTAATAATTATTGACTCACTGAAGTAGGTAATGCTATACCTTGTACGTATATACTATTCTCCTCTTCTATGTTACCTGACTTCACCGCAGTTTGATTTATCATCACATTGCTCATTTAGTATAAGGTGATAACACTAATATGCTAACTTATTGGTTCAATAAATAACGCTTTGAATAAATACGATTGGTAGACAAATTGATCGCGATCTCATTACAATACAATATCGATTTATAGAGGATTTAATCGACAGAGTTATTATAAACATCGTTTTAAATGACCACAAAACCTGGTAGTTTAGATGGATGCTTAGATCATCATCATATTTCAGCCGAAAGACGTCCACTGCTGGACATAGGCCTCCTCAAGCACCGCCACTTCGACCGGTTCTGTGCTTCCCGCATCCACCGGAATTCTGCGGTCTTCACAAGGTCATCGGTTCTTATGGGAGGCCTTCCAATACTACGTTTTCCGGTACGCGGTCGCCACTCTAGAATCATTCGGCCTCATCGACCATCCTTCTGCGAGGAATGTGCCCTGCCCACTGCCATTTAAGTTTGGCAATTCTTCGGGCTATATCGGTTACATTGGTTCTCCTGCGGATCTCTTCATTTCGGATTCGATCACATAGGGAAACTCCAAGCATAGCCCTCTCCATTGCCTTTTGGGTGACTTTTAGCCTTCTAATAAAGCCCATTGTGAGCGACCTCGTTTCAGTGCCATAGGTCATCACTGGCAACACGCACTGATCAAAGAGTTTTGTCTTGAGACACTGCGGTATGTGGGACGAGAAGATATTGAGTAGCTTCCTTAACGCTTCCCAGTCGAATTGGATTAACGAACGAACGATTGATCTTTCTCGAAGTTGGACCTACCTAACAGTTTGTCCTAGGTAAACATACTCGTCCACAACTTCGAGCGTAGCGTCTCCGATCTTCATGAGAGTGGGTGTTACATGGGTATTTGATATGACCTTTGTCTTGTCCATGTTCATTTGAAGACCCACTTTTTCGGAACATAAAAATATTTAAAGGTAAATGCAGAAAATCAAAGTAATCAAAATACCGTATTCCACTGAGAAACTCTGCTCTTAGCGATGCAACAATTGCCAGCATTGCAATATTGAATGAAAGCTAATTATTTGACCTGTTTGGTTTGTTGTACTACACCGTCACGACCTGCAATTTCTCCATTATCGAATGATGGTAACTCTGCGTTAGTCTTCCTTTCCCTCACTCCTTTTCTTTATTTCTGCGGTCAAAATATGTATTTAAACCTTGTTTTGCATTTCAGCCTGTCTCATCTTTTGATGTCCTCCCTCCGGATAACGCCCTAAGCCGAGGCTCGTACCCCACAGGGGGTGCCCTTAGCGAGTGTTTATCCTAAGCTTTTTAGCTTAGTTTTTATGTGTGCCCTGGGTGGAGGCTTTGAGTGTAGCAGCTTGATGCATCCACAGGATTGACCGGTTTAATAGCCACGGTCGTTAGAGACCAGCTATGAGATGCCCAACAGAAAAAAAAAAAAAAACTTGTACTCGGTTTTATACGCCGACTTCTTACTACGTAATATTCATTGCTTTTTCTTTCAAGCTTCGCAAACTCTGATTTCTAAATCTCTGCCGTCAAAAGTAAAGAGGCGCGAACGTAAACAAGGTGTTAATTGCTAGCAGTTTACAACTAATTTACGTTTATGCCGCTAATTGAGTGATTCTAGAATCAACGTTAGTTTCTAGATATATTGCAGCGATGGTTTCTTTTGATAGACATGCTAAAAGGAGGTAATTCACTGTCTTATATGTTGTTTAGCTTTCTTTACTTCATAATATATATTCACGAGAGGTGAGCAGAGAAAATTACATTATCTTCGTAACGTTACATTATATTTTTAGGTTTCACTTTAATGTAGGTTTAGCCACGGATTACTGAATGCCATACCACCTACCTACCTACTAAGTATGAAGAGTAACAATTTATAACTAATTAATTGATAAAAATAACAAAATTATATATATAAGTACTAACTTAGCTAAAACTATTCACAAATTAAAATATAGTATCGAAAAATTCATCCGCATCGCTGTCGACTGGTAATGTACCCAAGAGACTGGCCGCATTGCCACGTTGTATGGCAATACTTAGCCTCTGGCCAAGGTAAAAACCAGCCCTATGGGTCACGGGAAATGTCAAATAGCCGTTTTGAGATTTGACTAAAGAGGCCATGAGGACCCTAGGGCCCGAGGGTACCTATATTATCTTAGTAATGTGTACTGTGTATATTAGTAAATTAAATACCCATTTCCCATAACTAGGTACATGTCAGTATGGAGATGAAAATATCATGTCCATACTTAGTAGGTTTACCCAGATATCGATACCCATTGGGTCTGGAGTTTAGCTAGCCAATTTAAAAAAACCCTGTATGTCCATCTAGGGTGTCCCCGCCCTGCGCGGAGTTTCCACTTTTACATCTGCCTTGTTTATATCCTTTGTTAGTCGCCTTTCATTCATCCTCTCAACATGAACAAACCATCTAAGCATACATACTCTTGATTTTTGTCACAAGATAGATATATAGATAGAATACACTTTATTATGTACACCATAAAATTACCGATATCAATTTAGAAATTTTACATTATGGTGTCATGATATCGCACGTCACAAACAATAGGGTATCAAGTCGAAGAATGCCATTTTTTTATTTTTTGCGTTTTGGAATATAGATTTTTTTTTCTACAAACTGGCAAGACAATGGTATTTTTAGCGCAAATAGTTTTCGAGATATGGCAATACATTTCTTTATTGACCGTTCAATCGTGTCATTCACGCATCAATCAATATGGTCGCATTCTAGTATTTCTAGTTGAGTCAATTGCCGCTCAGCGATCGTCGGCGTCACACGTATTATTTTCAAGTTACGACGACTTTGCGGAGCGAAAATATAAAATGTGAGTATTCTTTATAGTATTATTTTGACTTAATACCTTATTGCCTGTTAGATATAATATAAATCGTAGTATTATTTTGACTTAATATCCTATTGCCCGTTAGAATAACGCAATTTTTATTTTTATTTTGAATTAATTCCGTAATGATTATTTTGTTTTGATAGATTTGTGATTTTCGCCAAAATTATCCCTAAATGATACCTTATAGTCATCGTTTTGTTTGAGATAATACTGTATTACACGTTAATTGTTGCGCGGTGACTGAGTGTTAAATGAAATGTTACTTTTTTGTCTGATGTTTCCTTTTACTTTTATTTTGTATTTTAGATTAATTCAAAATTATGAAGAGAAATAATAGGACAGAAAAAATGCTGAGGGCAGTTTATGATCGCCAAATGACACATGAGAGCAACTCAAATGATGAAAATGGGGATCCTTTTGCAGATAATGATGATATTAATGATCCGACGTATTTTCCCGATGAAAATTGTCGGTCTCGATCCTGTGTGTCAGAATCATCGGGCAGTCATCAAACATGCGAGTATGTATCTTGTTGTTCTGAAGTCTTCTCAGCATGTAGTAAATGCAACAGTTTTCTTTGCTGGGATCACTTTGATAATGTACAGTCCTTCAATAATTGCGAATTCCATAACAGTACTGCTCAAGAAATTAGTACAGAAATACTTGATAGTACGTTGACTGGTGAAACCAATAATTTCTTAGCAGACGAAACTCTAACAGCAACAAACAACGATAAAGTTTTGTGTGACGTAACCAATCATACCAGTCAACAGCATTGCGAGTATAAAAATTGTTTTGCAGACATTTTTAGCACATGTATTCAATAAATTATTACTTGATTATGATTATAAAATTATGAGACTGTTGGAAAACCATTGATAACAATATTTAATAACCAATCTACATTTAGCGTAAGATAATTTAACAAATTTTATATGATTAGAGATTGTTAAAAAATACCTACGATTTTTGTAACTCATTATTATGAATAATTTAATCATTTTTATAGTTTTTTTATAATTATGAGAAAATGAGAATGACTATATTTTTATAATTTGGTTCCTGTTTTACTGAGATTATTATTTAACTATTAAGCTCAACTAGATATTAAAGACTGATTATTTTTAATTGTTAAGCTAATTATTAATGTTCGATTAAGAATTCAATTCTTTTTCTTTTTGTAAAATGTTACCAAACTTTGAATTTTATACGGTATTACATTATTGAGCTATAAAGTTTAATCTTCTTTTAAATGTAACTGTTTTTGTAACTGTTTTTGTTTTTTAAGTATTGTGATACTTACTTTATGTACATTCTAATAAACTTGTTTTTAGTATTAACAACTTTTTTGTTTGTTTAGTTAATCCCTTACTTCTAGAGTAAACATCAAATTTTGTATTCATTAAATGTATTATTTTAAATTAGTACTTGATAATATCAGATTAAAGTCAATTTCGTCCGGGTTAGACAGTCGTAACTCAAAAGTTTTAGCAATATGAACTGCTTATACAGTATTATCTTCACCCGACCATATAAAAGTGCTAATAAAATTAAAACTACCACTGATACACGCGTAAAACTTACTAAAAATAAAGAGGGATAATGTACCATCAAATCTGTATATAAATTAAGACATTACAACCATTACTTCAAGAGCTATGAATTTTCAAACTTTCAAAACGCTATATCTCAAAACACTGTTTTTGCAGTTAATCCCCTTTTGTTTGTGATGTGCGATATGTCTATCTTCTAAGTATGACCCACAGTAAACATTTATATCTTTCAGAATTTGATAAAAAATTCCATTGTTATTTCCGAAGCTATATTGACCGGTTTCATATTAACCCTTATCCAATAAAATATGTTATATAAATTGGGCATTTAATTGAGATTAAAATATGCCTTTACATCATATAATTTAAATGAATGGTTTAAAAGATATCACAGATTCAAAATTACGCGTTACAAAATAATTATGGTTGGAGCGCAGCGGGAGGAGTCAATAACCTTTTCCTGGACTATTAGGTATGTAATCCCGGTACTGCCCAGTAGTACGTTCCCGTGGTATATTTTCCGACATCCACGCGGGCGAAGCCGCGGGCAAAGGCTAGTAGTTTATTAAACTACGTGTTTTAACAAAACAGAACCTTACTTTCTTGGAGATAAAGCGTATATTCTATATGTAGTGCTTTTCAGTATGTTTATTAAGACTTAAACGATATTTTGATATGTTATCCTATGTAACCTTGCGCAAGGAACTAATTTATACGTGTTACCACACAACACGGTATCTTAAGACACAGTATATTGTCATTGCACAGCAGATTCGTCAGGGTCTCCAGGGAACTCTAGAAATTATATTCGTCAGCAAATGCATCTCCAAGTTGTACTTTTATGTGACTCACGAATCATAATAAACTCAGCCTGGAACCAGATTTCAGAGTCAACTATGACTGGACCAGATTTGGTAAATATGACATGATCGATTCACCAAATCTGGTCCAGTCATGGATGACTGGTCCACAATGGATTGTATTGTACCAAGAAGTATAGAAAGATTAATTTCTCAGAAGTCAGCTGGCTTTCTAATCCTTATTAGTTTGTTTATCACGATATTGAACATTTGCTGACAGAACTGGTTGCTGAAACCGGTCGGTCATTGCCAACCAGTATCGGTGGCTGATGTGTAGTAAATAGGCTTTAACAGCTGTATATTAGCTTGGAATAGCCATGTATTTTGTCATGGATGGGTATTAAGTTAAATCAGCCTCACGAAACTCATTTGACATTCGATTTGCTTAGAAACTTAAGTGTTACTACTTAGATGTCAAATCGAAAGTTATGGCCTTGGAAAATAATAATTTGTTGAAAGCAAAATGTTTAATTTGTTAAAAACTGTTTGGAGGATTTCATTGGAACAGGAATTACTGTTTCTTGAGGTCCAGATGGGGAGCAGAACAAAAATGTGATAGATCTGAAAATTAAGGTGTAGCTCAAATTGTTTCCCTCTCTTTCTAGTTTTGTCTACAAGGAAAAAGATGGCAATAGGTACCGATCTAGTTTTAATTTAGTTGGTGCTCACCAGAATTAGTCAGGACCAATTTATTATTTGATAGATATGACTATATAATATTATAGGTACATAAGTAGAATACCTACACTCTAATATACGTGTGACGCGGTCTGACCAAATAAAAAAATGGCAGTGGCACTCCGGGACTGCCAACAGAAGTGAAAACTTGAACAAGATCGCAAAAAATGCTTCCGAAACTTTCAAAGTAAAAATACTTGCATTGAACATTGATCCGTAACGTAATATAAATAAAGAGCACAATCGCGTTTACAAAACCTTTAAAGTAAAAATACTTGCCTAGAACATTGATCCGTAACCTAATATAAATAAAGAGCACAATCGCGTTTACAAAAATGAGGTGTCGTCATGGTGTCGCGAAATCAATGGTTTAGTCCATCTCAAAAATGCCCAACGCGCCTAAAGAAGTTTTCACTTCAAAAAACCAAGTCATAGATCTGTCAACAGTGACGTGAGGCCGGTTTCGTAAACATTAATGTGTACACTTATTGAGGTGTAGTTTGATTGAAGTTCTATTGTAAATGGTTGTAAATGTGTGCGTATGAGCGTGTATGCACAGAGCGGAGGTGTAGTTTTGGCATGCTTCACTGTATTGTTCGCAGCGCTCTGTCTTGGTTTTTTATTTGGTCTGAGGTGACGAGTAGCATAATAAGCCGGATTACCTTTGTCATTTTCACAATGGAACATCAAACAATTATTGAATAGCCGCTCCAAGAAATCCGTCATTCCCTTTTTGAAATTATCTGATTTGATGTGAGGTCAGAGGACATTTGTTTTTTGTTTCCTATTAGATATTATGACAGGTACTGTGATTGAATCATTCGACTCATACCGATTTGATTTATTGAAGTAATGTATAACGTGTAACATTTGACCTTAACATTTAAAGGCCTCGATCACATTGGAGATGTGATGCGTCAAAAGGATAACAAACCAATTTTGCACGCGGAGATTGCAGAGTTAGCCGACGTGCGTACGGACGTTATAAAATCGCGGCGGGATTTTTTCGTACATTGGATTTTCAACGCTCAGATTACCACCGAGAGTTGAAAATCCAACATTGTGTTTTTTCGACGCGCTGGGTTACACTCTGTTGAATTCTCAACGCTCGGCTTAAAATCGAGAGTTGAAAATCCAGTGCGCGATAAAATCCAGCCACGATTTTATTACGTCCGTGCGTACGTCGGCGTCGGCTTACTGCTGCCTTATTTGATTCCTCAGACTAGGTATAATGAGTTTCGCTAATCGAAAATGAAGTCACGCTAGATCTTTAGTAGTTCTTATTGAAATACTAGCTGGCCGCCCTGGCTTCGCACGGGTAGCACGAAGTACTTATCTACGGCGCACTTACCTACCTACCTCCCTACCCTACGTACATAAATACCTACCTACCTACCTACATATTCTACCTACACCTGCCAATCTTTTATACAAAGCTTGTCCTGAGAATAACGAACACAACAAAAAAGAATTATCCAATTTGGTGCAGCCGTTCTCGAAATTTGCGGTTAGCAAATCACATTTAGCGATTCATTTTTATTATATAGATTCGTAAATTTTAAAGTTTCGTAAAGTTCATAATTATACCATACACGTGGCCGATAGCCATTTTAAAAGTCGTATTGTTTTTATTTTGAATGTTTTTATTAACTTCTTTTTAGACACGTAGTTAATTAAAATTGGTGCAATACCGAAGGCCAAAGGAAGCTGGGGCAAAAACCAGTTTGTATTGAAAAAAACAAGATTTCAACCTGGCTTATCATCTTGTTCAAAGGTATTCAACATTCAAAAGTATTCATAATCTTTCGTGGAACCGACAAATAGACAGATTGAATTTATTTTAATAGCTAGGAAGTTTAATTTTGAATAGATTGTTTCTCGAGACAAGGATGAATATTCTTAGGAAAAGGATGAGCTGGTTTTAGTAACCTACCCATTGTTTATTAGTGACAGTTTTAGATGCATCATCGCAATTTCTTCATAGTTTGAACTATTTATTAAGGTGCTAAAAGTTGTAAGAACATACACCTCCTTGCATTTTCTATCACTTATCAGTATCACCAACAGACTCTTGTGGTCTTACCCCACGCCTGCAATTATTTAGATGCATCCAGCGTTGCCAGATTTATTCAAAGTCAAAGTCAAATCATTTATTTCAAATAGGCCCATGTATGGCACTTTTGAACGTCAAAATTTACAAAATAATAAAATTGATTCTAGTCGCCCCTTCCAAAAGGTAGTTTTAGTATGGAGAAGAATGGGCAAGAAACTCCACCGTTATCTACTCTTTTAAAATGTTTTACAATTGTTTGTATAGGTACGTACATTAGTTAAATAATTATATGTGAAGACGATGCACCTAGAATAAAATTACTATAGGGATTTTGAATCATTATGAGTAAAAAAGCGGGATTCTTTCGTCGAAAGCGGGATATAATAAGAAAACGTAAATTATATTATTATTTATTTGTATTATTTTTTACTACTTACTTATCCTTTTATTTGTGTTTCAAATTAAGTTTACAATGATAATATAAAGCAGTAGAAAATGTATTTTAATGAAAAGAAGGTAACTTTACTATACTAATAAATAACCAATAACTTTACTATTAGTTTGCTCTGTAAGACAGTTAAATCTTCAGAGGAATATAATATTATATAAATTATACATTACTTATTTATTTTTCTAACCCCGAAAATCGGGACTGAGTCTGTAGTCTGTAGTGGCTAGTCGAGCGGGTAATTTAATTTTGGGCAAAAATTCGGGACGTCCCGCCAAAATCGGGACGTCTGGCAACGCTGGCATCGTAGTCGCGATGCTTTCTTAGTTTGTACTAAGTATTTATTTAGTGTTAGAACTTACACCTCCTTGCATTAACACCAACAGACCTTACCCCACGCTTGTTATATCCAGTTCTCATTCTTCTAAACCGTTGTCTGCCCACATTACTTCTTCCTGGAAATTATTTCAGTTAAGTAATAAACTTACAGATATGCCCACAGTAATTTTGTTGTTAGTGAATGAATACATAATGTTTATTGTTCTGACCTTGGCCGCTACCTCTAGATCAGACTAGAGAAGTGCGAGTCGGATTTACACACGAAGAATTCCGTACCACCGTTCAATATTAGCAAAAAACCTCGGGAAAAACAAGCTTCTTGTATGGGAGACCCCCTTTAACATTTAACTTTTTATTATTATTTTATTTTTTGTTATAGCGGTTATATGTAGAATATGCAACTGTTTATTTATTTATTTAACACTTTAAGCACATACAAGTACAGAGGCGGACTTAATGCCATAGGCATTTTCTACCAGTCAACCTTTGGGTGATGCAGAGACAAACAGTGCTGCCGCGCTAACGAAGAACACAATAACTCGATTTTGCCACTTTCGAGAAAATCGCGCTCAAAGTTTTGAACTTTATTTTTCTTGTATATCATGAACAGAGTGGTAGGTGCAATATTGAAAATTGTGGAATAAATATTTATTTAAATATAAGTATATATATATACCTATCAAAACAACATAATTATATAATATAACTATATACCTATTACCTATTACGGTTCATGAGATACAGCCCGGACAGCTAGACGGACTGACGGACGTACAGCGGAGGCTTAGTAATAGGATAGGGTTCCGTTTGGGACCCTTCAGGTAGGGAACCCTAAAAATTGTGATTCATGCTTTTCTGTCGAAGGGTATCTTTAGACATGAAAAAAAAAATATACGCATCGACTTGTGAACCTCCTCTTGTTTTTTCGTCGGTACCCAAACAGACTATTATTTTTTTCAAAACTTAAGCCTAACGAAACCCTTCTTGTCGCAGTCACGATCGACGTACAGCTGCGGATTTTTTTTTTTTTTTACTATGTCTTTTCGCAGTTTTGACCACTAAGGTCTTGGCTGCTTAACCGGACTTTTCCTGTGCTGGCCTTAAGCTTCTACACTTAGAGCCTCCAGCCAGGAGCATTTAAACTATTCAAAATAAAAACTAAGCGAGTGCTCGCTAAGGGCACCCCCCGTGGGGTACGAACCTCGGCTTAGGGCGCTGGGGGGAGGACAGCAAGAAGGAACAGGCTGGATCAAACTTAGATTTCATCATGATTATTATGCGGGGTATTTAAAGCTACGTGCTCAGCTGCAACAACTGCTGGCACCTCGTTTTCGAGCAAGGGTCGGGGGGGGGCTGCGGACTATTTCTGTTGTCTGTTTATAGATCTGTTTTGTTTTTTCTTTACAATTATCTTACTTACCTTCTTTTTTGTGTATTAGGGTTCCGTACCTCAAAAGTCTGTCTGCCACAGCCAATTTTCTCCGAATCTAATGGACCGATTAAGTTGAAATTTGCTACACCTTTTGTATTTCTATGACTCAAACATGGACGTGTAACGTAAATAAATAAATTTTGAACGTGCGGGTCACCTTAGGAGGCAAACAAGAAAATTAAAAATAGTTTTGCAAACTGTACCGTGTGACATATCAAATGAAAGGGATTATTGCGAGGATCTCAATTTTTTAACCGACTTCCAAAAAGGAGGAGGTTATATGTTCGTCGCGTATGTCTGTTTTTTTTTTTTTCTTTTTTTTTATGTATGTCCACCGATTTCTCCGTCAATTGTGAACCGATTTTAAAAATTCTTTTTTTGTTTGAAAGGGTATGCTCTCGAGGTGGTCCCATATAAATTTTATTATCTTTGCTTCGATAGTTTTTGAGTTAGCTTCAATAATACGTACTTTTTCCCATTAGTATGTGGATGATATGATAAGTTCCTGTCACTGTTATTTACATAGCAGGTAGTGGTATTCGAATTTGTGTGGGGTAGGTACCACAACTAAAAAGTGAAAAATAAAAACTTTCTACAAAAAAAAACAATCGACTTCCAAAAAACACTACAAAGTGAAAAATAACTTTAATTTCGGAAGTCGGTGACAAAAAACGAAAATTCAAAACCAAAGACACCGACTTCCGAAATTAAAGTTATTTTTCACTTTGTAGTGTTTTTTGGAAGTCGGTTGTTTTTTTTTGTAAAAAGTTTTTTTTTTAATATATACGTGTCATTTAAAGACATTTAAGAAAATAGATGAACATTTACCATTCCCCCCCTATTATCTCCGAAATTATTGAGCCAAAAATTTTGAAAAAAATACAGTTCATGGTTTTTTACTCGTAGAAAAACCTATAAGAAGTCTATGGTCTTAAAATAACATGGTAAATCTCTCAATATTGTGCCTACAAACTTACATTTGCAGTTGGAATGTTTGGGAGAACATGTTTTCAACTATAATGTTAAGTTTGTAATCTAGATAAATTCTTCCCAACTACGGTACCCTTCATTGTGCGTGGTCCGACACGCACATGGCAGGTTTTTTTTTTTTCTTTTCACCACCTGCCGCCTTCCCCGAGTGTGAACCTTTTCCTGAAATACTATCAGATGCGACCTTTATAGGTACTAGTGCAATTATTGTACCCGTCAAGATGGAAGGACCTGATGGACCTGAAGGACCAAGTCTTGGATTTCAAACCTACTTACATAAAAGTTCAATACTGTAAATCTACTATGTACTACCTATGCAATTATTTTTGCTACCTCAATGTATACGTAGTTATTTAACAAAATCATTTTGACGTCACAATGAAGGGACTAAATAGACAGGCTGGTCAGGGCAAGAGTATTCTACCTAATAAAATTAAAATTTGATTTGAATCGTTTGAGAAAATATCGACCATAAACGTCAAATCCAAGACTTGGTCCTTCCATCTTGACAAGCGCCAATTATTTCATCAATATGTACCAGGGTGCCTACCACCAGCTCATTAACAGTATTATTTTAATATTACTTTAAGAGATGGAGCTATACGACCTGTAGAGAGACCTGTTGATCTCTTTCCTACACTGAATTAATATTAAAATAATAATGCTTTATGAGCAGCACACGTAGCATGACCACCGTAGAAACGGGTTATGTCAACGGAAGAATAGACAAAATGACAGATTGTGATTGTTTATCTGTCATTTTGTCTATTCTTCCGTCGACATAACCCGTTTCTACGGTGGTCATGCTACGTGTGCTGCACATAAAGCATTATTATTTTAATATTACTTCAGTGTGTAGGTGGTAGGCCCCCAGAAGTGTGATTCGTGACGTCAGACAAATATAACGTTTATTTGAAATAGGTTCAGTTGATGCATTCTCACAAAACGGAGCACCAACAAAACGCCACTAATTCCAATCATGTTAATACAGTTTTCGTCACGAAACCAATTAAGAATTAGGTTTAAAGATCGTAAATGTTAACTGGGAGTTTATATTTAACTTATTTATGAGTAGGCAACGTTACTGGTTGTTATAGTACCGCCGATAACCCAGTTACGTGTTGATTGTGTTTAGAACACTATAAAATGGCTCGGTTAGCATGTGGGACTTGGAATAGTACATTCTATCTTGTTGGTTTCGAAACTCAGAGGTAATTAGATCTTTGTTGGCAGATGGATCATACCGTGGTAAAGATAGTAAGAAGACAGTAAGGTTGTAGCAGCGCTGTCCCTCTAGATTGCACCATAATTACAAAGTACTTTTTTAGGTTCCGTACCCAAAGGGTAAAACGGGACCCTATTACTAAGACCCCACTGTCCGTCCGTCTATCAGTCCGTCTGTCACCAGGCTGTATCTCATGAACCGTGATAGATAGACGGTTGAACAGAATAAAATAAATATTTAAGGGGGCTCCTATACAATAGATATGATTTTTATGCCGTTTTTATAGATAATGGTACGGAACCCTTCGTGCGCGAGTCCGACTCGCACTTGGCCGGTTTTTTAAACTCGTCGAGTTCAGCTACCATGTAGACAAAACTTGCAAAGATAAAAATGTAAAACTTGAAGTTCATGCCAAATAAAACAGTTAAATTTATACATAGGTTTAAAAAATGTATAAACTGTGTACCTAAAACTGGGACACAACAGGCTGTCCACCTTCCACCCCGCAGGCCAAGTGCAGATTGGTAAAAATTTTAAATTCAGTCAGCCAGTTTCTTGTGCAGTCAAACCCGATACATCCTCGCTAAGTCAATTTGCCTAGCCTTTTCCCAACTATGTTGAGGTCGGCTTCCAGTCTAACCGGATGCAGCTGAATACCAGTATTTTACATGAAGCGACTGCCTATCTGACCTCCACAACCCAGTTACTGAGTAAAACGATACCCCTTGGTAAGACTGGTTGTCAGACTTTCGGGCTTCTGACGACTTGTAACAATTGTCAAAGATCCACAAATGACAGCCGAGACCAACGGCTTAACGTGCTTTCCGAGGCACGGAGGAGTCTCGGTATGTAAAGATGGTCACATCGGATCCACAGACCAACCCTGACAAGCGTAGCTTAACTTTATGGATCGACCCGTGCGGCTGTTATTACTTTAGCTACGCACGAGCTCCTCGCTAAGTAAGAACAGCTACGAACAAAATCAACCATTTTACTACTCATAGCTTTACTACTACATGAGCTAATAGCATATTGTTAATCTAGTGCGTACACACCATACATAACGATAAGTCACAGGTAAGCAAATCTGCAACAGGCATTGGCCCTAGCGGACCCCGTCAATTCTGCTGACATCTCTTTGAGGCGCGCGTGGAACACAACCCTTATCGAACGGCGAGCTACCCATTGCTCACCGTCTGCAAGCCCGCGCCTATGGTGGCCGGAAATCTGCCTGTGATTCCCGACGCCCAGGGCGTCTCCTCCTGCGGCGGTTAGGGGCGCGAGAACGCGAAATTTGCCTCTCCCTCACGCGCTCCGCCTCCACCTTCGCGAGCATTACTGCTTCGTAAAAGGAGGTGACGGCTACAAGACAAAATAATTGCTTAGTTACTTAGTAACTTAGAAAGAAATAAAACTTGTTTATTCTGCACAAACAAAACGCACATTTTAAAAAACTAGACAAAATACACACAAAACGAAAGTAGCCAAAAGCAATCCAATCAGTAAAAAGTTTGACAAGGCCTGTGTCCAAATTTTTTTTTGTCTGTCTCTTGTTGATTGTTAAAAATATTGAACACGTATTTTTTTTTGACGTAATCAACAGATTACGGCGATACATTGAGTTAAAATGTGGCATGACGTCACGCCTTGCTAGATTTAATACGACGTTGTGACGTGCCGAGCCCCCACTTCCCAACTTGAATGCGTGTTTTCTAAGTTATTTTTTATTAATATGATAAAGTAAAAAATAAGTTTCTAATATTTTTTTATTATCTGAAAGACGGACTAAATAGAATTTCTTTTTTTTTACCTAGGCAACTACCGTAATAGTAGGTATAACACTGGACAAATGAAGCGATGAGCGCACAAAGACTTCTGATTAACTATTAGTATTAAGTCACCTGTTAATAGTTAACTAGAAGTCTGTGCGTTCTTCGACTGTGAAGTATTACTTATATGTGATTCTTACCTTAAGAAGATAATTATCTAGGATATGGTTAAATGGTGGAATTTGCCTTGCCACCCTTTTAAGGGTTACTAAGTGGAGTTTGTCATGTTCCGATTTAGGTAGGTATCCATTTTATAAGGTCACAATTGTAGCAAATAGGTAAATAATGAGTCAAGGAGATCCACTTGCATTTTAAACAGCGTTCGATACACCATCGCATCGCAATTTTGGATTACGGATAGTTTTTGGGAAACAATTTATTGAATTTTTTAAGTATCTATGAGTATTTGTTTTATATGAGGCTCAATTCAACCCTAATATTTACTATTGCCTTATTACGAGTATAAGCTTGGACGCGAATGTCCCTTAGGATAGCGTTCTGTGTCCCATCGTTTTCAACTCAGTTTTGCTCTTCAAATTCATTCACTGGAAGTTGCCCTCTGATTTCTGATAAGTATAAAAACCATTAGTTTTAATATTCCACATCATTTAGTTGCTGGATAAACCGGTTAGTGTGACTCAATCAGTGACGTTTCTGCCCGTCATCAATGCAGGATAATAATTAGCTGATGACGACATTAATTTATCTTTGATTCTGAAAATAAAATCTTTAAATCCTGGTTAGTTTCCAGTATACTTAAATACTAAATTAAAAATCAAGAATTTGGACTCGGTTCAGATTGATTTGGTAGGTAAAGACATAGTAAATTTATTTATATCAAGTATTATAAGACACTTTTGAACGTTAAAATTTACAAGAAAATATAATTTATGCTAGATCCCTTCCAAAAGGTAGTCTCATATGAAGAAGAATGGGCAAGAAACTCTATAGTTCTCTTTAAAAATGTTTTACTATATAAATAACAATGTGAAGCAATAGGTAAATAACTCGCATTCTCAAATTATTAATACCAGCTCAATATTTAATCCTAATCAAAATTCATAAGCTCTTCTCTTAGCACAAGGCCAGACTAATGTTGCAGAAAAAAACGCGGTTCAATTGGCTGGATGTTTTACTGTTATTAATCTCATGAGCTAGACAATTTGTGTGGCTCCCATTGGTCTAGCTACTAGACTTTTCTGTGCGTCTTTAATAGTTCATTAACTTATTGGGTAGATAAATATTTATGATGCCTATGAACGTTATACATCTAAACTTGTCTTGATATCGTAAGCAAAGCGATGACGCAAGTGGCATGATAGGGGGTCGTAGTTACATAATAAATAATATCAAGTATTTTTATAGTTGTTAAATTGCATAATATAATAAAACAATGCTTAACAAATCTATCGTGTTTGAAAATGATCTTGACTCTTGTTGATCTTGGGTTTATAGCGCCATCTAGCGGCGAGTAGAATAACTAAATATGTAAACAATCATGTTTTTGCTACAGTAGCGCCATCTAGTGTGTAGTGGAACAAAACTAAATTTTATTACTTTCTCAAATTCTCAATGTTTTGATTGAAGTGTGTTAATATTGCAGTCATGCAGTGCCTTCAAAAGTGAAAATAAAGGTTACCTAAGTAAAAAAAAATATTTTCGAGTTTCTCTAACGCGTTGTTTATCTTTTGAAGTTAAGGACATCCTGTAGGATGTTCTTAACAGTCAACTGCAAGAGTGTTTACATTTTTTAGTTCTGCAAAGTTTTTTGTCAACGTCGAAATTATAAACAGCGAGCATCCGTCCTAGGTACTGCGGAGTGTGTGTGTGTGTGTGTACCGAACCCTCCAATTTTTATAATCTCACACACAGAACCACGGGTTCACTTCTTCTTCAGACCGCTATCGAAACGAAACATCGCGTCAGTCAGTGATTGCCCAGCAGGCTCTACGAACGCGCACGCGACAATTCCCGCGCACTTTCAAATTTCGAACGCGATCGAACATAGACACGATAATATTGAGTTTTTTCTAAATTCGACCCTTTTTATTCCTGATTTATTTTTAAACGATTCTCTTCGAACAGTGACAGTGTTTAGTGAGGTGCTTTCTTTTTTATTTTGAGATAAAATTGTTTTTTTCGAAAATGTTTGCGGATACGATTTGCTGCATTATTGGCTAGTTAGCCGGACAGAATATTTTTTTGGTAAGTGAAAAATTTGTTTTTTATATTTTAGACATTTACAAATAATTTCATATTCTTACTTTAACGTAATTAACTTCACTTCTAAACTTATCGGCACGAGTGTAAATGACGGTGTAAGGGGAATTTATAACAACAATGTTATTTATTCTCATGTCTACCTACACTTGTTTCTAATTAATTAATAAGTAGGTACTGCATAATTGAACTATTACTATATAATGAGTTTAATTGGACCTTAACAAATCAATACTTTTTATATACAAATATCTTGCTAACACGAAATCTCATTGATTAAGAAAAACAATTAATTTTAATAAGACTACGAGTTATCAGCTATCCATCACAAAAAAAGAAGCAAATAATTCAACTGTGCACAATTTAATTTGTAGCTCGATATCGTTTAATTCTTTCTAAAAAAAACGCAGTTCACAGAATCAGTCTTGCACTGATGAACTCAGGTTTTTGTGCACTTACGATTTTTCAGTTTCTTTCACTATGCTATTCTCCTCAAATTCTTAATAAACAACTTTGTTCTGAAATAAAAACCTAAGCCATTTCCAAATAAAACCCGTCAATGGGCATCGAAATAAAAAAGGCAATTTCCTTTCGGATTATTTCAGTGGCGTTCTCCAATACCTACCATAAAAATCTTACAAAATTACAATTTGTTTCTATTTACTTAAAAACTGGTTTACCCACTTAGTACAATTTCAAGTTCTGGGGGGTCCTGTCTCATTAAGAGTTCATAAATTCATATTTTATTGAGATAGCTACCTTCGCGACCAGTATAGTCATACAAACGGCATACGAATAGCCAACCAGATGCTTAAATATAAACTTATTTTTATTATTTGCATTCTGTAATTTACATTACATTGCACACATAGTAATTTTATATTTACATATTTTACAAAAGTAAGTAGATTCATACAAATTGTGGTTACTTCTTTGCGGAAATATCAAAAATCAATACTTTATAAAATACAATTAATCGAATTGTACCTAATACAGCATGGCCTAACCGCAACTAATATTAAATAACAGCACAATAAAAAATAAAAAACATTTTCTCAATTTGTACAATTAGTTACATTCTTACAAACAATGTCTAATAATCGATAAGTGATGTTATCGAACACTAACTTAAAAGTAACTCTCATTCCCCACAAAAAGTGCCCGTATCATAATGACCTAACATTTCTTCTCGATAAGGGCACAGCACTATGTTATCTCCGCCTTGACCCCTCACACGTTGCCTGATAAAGAACAAACAGTTCCGTAGCACTTGTGTTTTGCGCCAAAATAAATGTTCAAATGTGTCACAAACGCAATATTTTTGTGAAAAAAAAAAGAATAACCTGCCGCAAGCACCGCCACTTCTGTGCTTCCTGCTTCCTAATAACTGTATATTTGCGCAAAAAAAGTAAAATGCGCAACATGACTTTAAAAAGTTTCCAAACATTGTCTATGGCACTAATCTACCAGTGTTTTCTTCAGCTTTTGCGACATTTTCCTTTAAAATATCGATTGAGGAATGCTAAACGTACAAAATACCTACTTACTTATCTTTAAGACCGATTAATTATTACGCAAACAGTAATACAGTGCCTGTTTCTATTTTAAACTGACATAAAACGGTATAAATACGTCATAAAAAACCTTTGAACTCTCGCGTGACTCCGTTTTCCGTCATAGCAGTAGGTAAATGGGTTAAACACAATTAAATCATAGTTCTGAATTCTAACACCCGAATCTGCACTAACTTTAATAACAGTAATTAGACCAACAGAAGAAAAACATCGGTAAAGATTGTCATTTTTCAAATTACCTTAGTATTTTTTTACGTTTCCAGCAACATTACTTTAAAGTCTGAATTTATTCAGTAATTTCAACAACCAATCAATTTTTTTGCTGATTTGATTAGTATTTACGTAAAGAATAATTACAATACCAAAAAAGTCTTAAAACCAGTAAAAAATTTCAATGTCCCAACTTCAATTTTCCGCGACATTGTGCGCTTTTAGAATTTCTAACATGACGATATATTATCGTGGACATCCACGCCCACGACATCACGAATGCACGATGATAACACAGGGAAGTAAAATGTATGGAAATATAATATGTACACTTTTAAAGGAGACGTTTCATTTTTGTATGGGACTCCGGCCATATCATATACACTTTAGAAAACCTGGGAAACGAACCCCTAAATACAATAGAGATTGTTTTTTTTTTTCCATAATATCTAATACTTTTTGGGCACACAATAAAAACCGAAAATTTTTGACGTTTGTCAGGAGAAATACAACCATCGACAGCTAGCCATTTTCGTCCAGAAGTACCTACAAATCTACAATCCACAAAAGTAGTTTTTTTTAATGATGAATCACACTATCTAATTAATCAAAAAAGTTGTATAAGATAGCTATCTTATTATAGTACAGAAATACATGCCTTTCATATTTATTTAAATAACGTCTGCGTGATATAATATGTTAAATTGTAACATGATTTCTGGACGAAAGCAGTATGCAAGTAAGACGACGACGCCATGATGAATAGAATATGGCAATAATTTGTTAAACTATTAATTTTTTGTGCCGAAGTAATCAGGGGAATAAACAGGAAAGAATATTTTTTCCTCAATTCGTGGAATTTTTCCCTTTTTTTTTTCATTAACGTACAGACGCGCCAGCACATCAAGCTACTACAATCTGTCAAATTTATTTAATAGATTTTCAACTTTATCGCTGAACAGTAAGGTTCAAAGTTGATTGGGAAAATTTTACAGTTTCAGGTAGCTTGATGTGCTGGCGTCTGTACATTTTATTGCCGAAAATTAACCACCTCCTTTCCGCTCACGATAACGTGCACGTATTTCCAAACATTTTATGAAACTGGACATGGACGTCCACGATTATATCGTCACGATAAAAAATATAAAAGCGCTGGATTGCGGTGTGACAAGTTAAATCGTAAACACATGCGCATGCACATTACTATGAAATAATCAGTTTCATTGACTCTTACTACTTGAAAACGATAGCACTTGAACGTCATCCGTCAATCCAAGATGACATGGAAAATTAATTGCAGTTCAAGAATATTCAATAGTAATTGGCATTGAAATACCGTTCATCGAGACACAACATAACAAGTTTCGCGAAAGAGCTAGAAAAATCTTCCTCTGCCGGAAAATTCTAATGTTATTTTGTCACTTTGTCGATATGCATTATCCAAGAAAACTAAAAGCAACGCTGAAACGTGCTTGAAGCATCTAGAAATATACAATCTATCCATAGTAAAAGATCTAAATTAACTTAACCTCTGGATGCTTTTGAGAGTACTGCTCAAAATACAATCTAGAAATACACAGCATTAAAGACAAATCTGAATAATTTACAACACGATGAAAGTATTTACATCGTTTCAATAAAATTACAAAATAGGTTTTAATTCCGAGTAAGGAAAAAAGTGAGCAGTGGTGGCCCAATGGTAACGGCCGCGACTTACGAATTGTACGTCGTAGGTTCGAACCCAGACAGGCGCTTTACTTTGTGTAAATTATTTCATCACCACTGCTCTCAAAACGGTGAAGGAAAACGTCGTGAGGAAACCGGCATGTCCTAGAACCGAAAATTCGAAGACATGTGACATCTACCAACCCAAGGTGGGCCCACGTGGTGGATTACGGCCCACTCCCTCTTACAGAGAGGAGGCCTGTGTCCCAGCAGTGGGAACATTTATAGGCTGATGATGATGAAGGAAAAAAAACATTTGTGGAACAATAAAACTTTATAAGCCATTTCAAATTCCCAGGGCTGGAACCTGCTGGAAAAGTCCGGAAATCTAAGTCCTTTTAAAAGTTACATGGTTGCAGTTACAAAATACGCTTAAATTCTCAAGTAAGGATTGTAATAAGGAACCATTTCCCTACCACAATAAAACTGGTGCGGAAGTAACAACAGGTTTTAATGCGTTATTGTTTTATAGCAAAATATTACCAAGCTACTACATAGTAGTCACTAGCCATGAATTCCACTTTTACTAAAGAAACGTTTTCGATTATGAAACGTTTAATCGCATGTGACTCCTGAACTATTTGATGCGAGGGCACAGTTATTTTTAAACAATACATAATTATGTAGATAATTTATACAACTAATTATAATGTAATAGATAACCCTTTGTTTTACTGTAAGACGACACAAGTTTCAGTAGGCTATAAATTTGGATGATGCCAATAGTATTTAATCATTGTCATTAGAAGACTCAGATCATCATCAAGACAAGATCTACAGATTCCAAATCTCTAGTTTCGGACTAACTTGAAGCCATCATAGAGATGATGGATGATAGCGAAGTAATAGCTTACGTTAGTCCCTCTGGACTTCGCTTGACGATTTAGTTTTGATGGTAGTCGTGTCATCAGAAGCTGATGATAATATTTTCGCAGACACAAGAAAAATATTTCTTACAGTATTATTCTAATGTTTGAAAACAGAAAATACCATTATTCTGGAACGATTTTAACAAAAAATATAAAAGTTAAATACCATTATCTTGCCTAGGACAAACACACTCGTCGATATAAAATAAAAATGCGATGAAAATTAACACACGGAAATCCACGTGTTATTATGATAATATTTTCGCAGACACAAGAAAAATATTTCTAACAGTATTATTCTAATGTTTGAAGACAGAAAATACCATTATTCTGGAACGATTTTAACAAAAAATATAAAAGTTAAATACCATTATCTTGCCTGGGACAAACACACTCGTCGATATAAAATAAAAATGCGATGAAAATTAACACACGGAAATCCACGTGTTATTCTTTGTAAATTACAATCGATTGTTTTGGCTTCGAGGCGATACATTTGTAAATTATCGCAATATCACGACAAGGCCGGTAATTCACCCAAAATATTTGGGGAACTTTAGTTAAATTTGATTAGTAAGCCACTTGATATAGCTTAGGGGACAGTCAGTTTAAACTCAATTGAATAACGAAACATGAAAAAATAAAGACAATTTCAAACGATAATGGTCACTAAATTAAATGAACCTGCTTGGTATTAATCAAACACAAGTTCTGACTATCTCCAATGATTATTTGTCATAATAAAAATATACATATAATATACAACATACAAATACAGAATAAAAGTCAAAAAAATCAATAGAAACCGAATAATCAAAATTTTATACAAGATCCGTTAGCGGAATCAGTATCGATGCCTAATTCTGCAAAACCAAAAGTGTTCAAAGCGTGCTATTAATTCAACTAATCCAACCATTTGAATAAGTGTCCATGATGTATTCGTCATAAACAGTTGAAACCCAACCAGCGACCTAATTAGTGTTAATTTCATCGTCTCATCCGATAATGTGTCAAGTATCGCACTGGCATTTTAACTACCAGTGGAGTCAGTTGTAACACTCGGATTTGATGGCTTTAAATATTTTAATATGCAGAACTGTTGGTTGGTAGTTCATGGATTAATATTAGACACATTTAAATAAAACAAATGATAATTTGGATCAAAAGCAAGTAGAGAAATCCGTTTTAAAGCATAAAAGCCTCAGTCCGTTGAATATAAGCCAATATTACTAGATAAACAAACAAAAAGTAATCCAACAGTAAATAAAAAAATTCCGAAAAAGAAAGTAATACAAAATCGATCAATCAATCTTAAAAAAATAAAACCAATCGACTAAAAAACTAACACTAACTGGCCAGCTAGCCACTTCAATAGAGAATAAAATAAATGTATTTATTACTTTTTTATGAATTGCAATTGGCTACGGTAAAGTTGAAGGCGGTGACCCAAAATATATTGTCTGGGTCAACAGATTCTGTTATCTCTACATACCCAAACATGGCTGAGTTAATGAATCTAAAGCCACTTATTATAATATATCCTTACATCGCAAAATCTGAAATTTAAATGTTCCAAAACTCATAAGAAATTACCCTTTAAAAAGAAAGTTATCGAAAATTTCTTTTTTATTTTACTTTTCAATCCTTCCATAGGTTCTTGGCTATGGTTTTATTTTTCAACAAACAGATTTCCGCATTTTATAAGTACTTACCCATTAAATGGAACTAGCAACGTTAGGTGCCAATGCATAGTTTTGGATTATAAAAAAGTACAATAGTGTTACAACACATTCCCATATCGATTGTATAAGCCGATTCCGTCGAGTCGAATGTAATTCGATTCCATAATGAACTCATATAATTATTTTTGCGTGACCAACTTTTACGATTACTATTTATTTTCAACATTATAAATGATTGATTTCTTCATCTATAGGTTTGTTTACATTCATTCTGGAAAGTTTATTTTCTTGAATATTAGTTTTCATTTCTTTTAATTCTAGCCAGCCTAACCGCGTTCTCAACGTCAAAATATTCTCTCAGAATTTTTCAGAATTAAGAACTCTCTTTGAAAGGTCTTCACAATCAACTGCTATTCATGTTATGTTTTCTAAATGTGGCAATGAGAATAAAAAGAAAATCTTTTATATCCATTACACAATCTTGTAATTAAAACAGTTCATCCGTATATTTCGCAACTTAAAGAAATAAAACCAAAAAGAATAACTTTCTCACAGGTCTGTGGTTCTTACGAAAGGGCATTGTCTGTTTGTCTTTACACTTTAATCTCTTGAACGGCCGCGTTTCACGGAAGCTGCGGTTTATCATGTGTAACTTTTATGGGTCGTGTTACGATCTCCTGTTTAGCCAGTGCCTTCTCATTATTAGTAGTTGCTTCATTAGTATCATTGCTCTAATTTGTATCATCATATTTTACAAACATCTTATCATATAGATTTCTATGTTGTAGATTTGTGGTTATTTGATTGTGTTTTTCTCTAGAATCTATCTGTAGTTTATCATCCTTATTATCATCATCATCCACAGCCTTTAACATCCCACTGCTGGATAGAGGAGGTCTCTCTTGAATTAAAGCATTCGTTAAGATTCTGTCATCACTATCTGCATTTGATAGTTTAACATTGTTGAAAACCATCTTGATCGGTACTTTTTTAATTACCCCCGTCTTTAAGATTAGTAGGTACTACTGCGGGCTAAGATAAACGTGAGTTAAAATAATTGGTTTTGTTTATTTTTAATTTAAACAATTACTTGCTAACTATACTTATGGTGGTCTTAACGAAAGATAAATACGAGTACAGAGTCGAGAACCACAGTGACTTGTAGGGGAGTTGTAACAATCAATTGAGAAAGACGAGGTATAGCGCCCCCTGTCGAAGGGGCGTTGAACTTGGCAGATGTTTGAGAAGGGAAGCTGATGAGTTTATTACGGAATTGATTGACACTTATTCTGTCGTTTATTGCGTTTGAAAATAAGTTTAGGAGCCCCAATAAATATTACGTAAATATACATATTACGTATATATACGGCATTGGGGCCGTAAAGATTCCGGGACATTTTTCTTATTGATGTTTCCAAACCTAGTTTATATTAGTTACTAGTAGTAACTTTTCACACGGCTCAATTCTTAGCAGAATTAGTTACCGACACAAACCAATTTCATGATAAGTAAATAATTATGAAATTATATTCGAAAGACAGATTCTAGCAAATCATTTCGTTTGTATCTTCAAGTAATTTTCTAAATAATAAACACTTAACTAGATCAAATGACTGTTAGTGACATACATTTAGTTCACATAGTTGCAAATCATCGTCATTACTCGACCAATTATCCTGGAAAGTGATGATTATGCGGTAAAACCCCTGTTATAAGTAATTAGTCTAGTGGTTATTTACCGCAAAAGTAATCTGAAATGAAATTACACAATGGAATATCTAATGCAATAGACTTCAGTCAGGTAAATCGTAATGGAGATAATCTTGAAAACGCTATAACAAAATTGGGAACTGTAAAACGAAAAACTATATTTAGTAACTGAGAATGCGACACATTTGTCAATACAAATAACAAAATTGACACATTTTCACGACAGGGTGCTATTTTATCTAAACTAATATTATAAAGAGAAAAGAAAGAGAAAGAAGAAGAGAGTAAAGAGAAAAGATTTGATTTTTACAAAAAATCTAATCTTTGTTCTTTGTAATGAATAAACTCAATTATCACTGATTAACATAGGCTATAATAAATTTATAAAGATATCATGCGGGCGAAGGCGCTGGCGGAAGCTAGTAACTTATAAAGCAGAAAATTTCTGAAAAAGATTACAATATCATCAAGAACAGTCAAAATTTTATAAACTTTTTTCTGTTGTTGTCAAGAATGTATCAGCACTAGAACATGAGGGATTCCCACAAATGCATGAAAAATGTATGTTGTGTCTTTGTTATATGACAGTTTCCACTTTATGCAATGATTCATTGCGCATTGCGACACCTGTCTTCAACAAATGATTAATAACTTCTTACTGAAGATGTGCAAGAAATATGTTGAATGCATTTTTACGTTCATTTTTCACTTTAAAATGTTCTGGTCATTCTTTATCCTTAAAATTATACATTGTCTCAACATCGCTCATAAATTTTCTTTGACCAAATGTAAAAGTCATCTCTCAAATTCCACATACGGCATCTTGGTTTATTAACACCTTTTTATTGATTTTAATTTAATCATTCGTTCCAATTTAACCTTATCCCCTATCAAGTTGATTAACTGTCAATAACTCTTAGTATAAGTCAGTTTTCCAACCCAAAGCCAATTTCCAATTCAATTATCTTCCCAAGTAAAATATGTACACACTTAATCTAGTGTCAGATCTTAGTCTATGCATTTGACCTTAAGGTGCTAAAGGTCTGCTACCTGTCAGATAGTGCAGCTATATCTAAGCCTGATTATTATCTATGCATAAGATCTATTATGCTGCTACTATCTTCTGTCGAGATGTTCAGCAATTTCTATGCAATGATGGAGCAGATAGCTTCAATTGGAACTGTACCTTTAGAAGTGAGATTTCCTTACAAAGGCTGGCACCAATACGTTTGTGTAATAAATAATAATGCTGTTTAACGTCCATCAACTCTACCTTTAATTCGGTGCTGCCTCTGAGTGCACTTGCGTGCAGAGCCGGGCTTGGCGAGGAATTTACAGACAAATAAGGTAGTTATCAACAAAAATATGGAAAGATCTTGATCTAACAATGGTCTTTTGGATTATAGTTTACGATTTTCGCATTTTTGAAATGATTATGGATTAATTTGATTACTAACAATCGTGTAGCATGGTCGGCATCCAGTTATTAATTAAATAATTTTTACTTTTATTCTAACGAAGTTAGAAAAACCAAAGTTTTCTAACTAAAATACGGTTAGTGATTAAATTACTGCTTAGTTAATTAGTAGAAAATTAAATAGGTGTCATCAATTTATTATCCCATGCATTTTATAGAATGGCATGTTAACAAATAACAAGGTGTGTTCGTAAATAAAATGTTATGGGGCAAAGTGATTTAGCAAAATGGCATCGGAACTGCGTACCTTACAGCTCAAAATTTACACCTATTAGGTAAATAGTGGTCTTTAGTCGTCGTTTCAAGGAGATAACTGTTTTCTTCACGCTCTTTCCATCTTACGAGGTAACGAGAACTTCCAACGGTGTCATGATAATATCTAAGAATGTTAAAATCACTTGAACACAGCAATTGTAAAGAGTTTTTGTAGGTCGAATTTAATGCCTCCAATCTTAAGGGTGGCCGAAACTTCCTTGTTTTTTTTTAGCGCTTGTATTATTTTTTCTCCTGTTTTCTTTGAGATTGGAAATTTACCTATTATTAAACAAATTGGATTATAAGTCTGTTTATTTTTCTTTCTTAAAATAGGACAATAATCCATGTTTATACTACCTAATTAGAAATTAATAATATTGGTAGAAGGATATCTAATGTCCTGTTCCAAAGCTAATATTTGCTTGCTTTTTATCTGAACATTCTGTTTCTGAGTACAAACGACAAGTGTAATAGTTTGTTTACTTAGGTCACAGAGTCAATTTAGCCCCTTTCTTTTATTTATTTCATAAAACATTACAACATGATAATGATGTGATACGAAGATACATTTTTATTTTTATTCCCGGATATCAAGAAATTTTATTCAAGTAAATATTTATGTCGCCCTCAATTCTTTGAACTGTGCGCAGACAAAATGTCTTCTGTTGTCAAACAATATTATCTTGAACATGGATTTGTTTTTATGTGGCCACTTTAGAGCGTTGATAAACTATCCAATCACAATAGATAAAGATTTAACAATGAATTTGTTTATAAATTACGAAGTCAACAAATGCGCTTTGTTCCAGATGGTGAATAGAAAGTTTTTTATTAATACCTACTGTGTAGGAGGAATTAATCAATATGGGAAGAATTTGTGCGTTATGATTTCCATATGGATTGCTATTTACTGACGTCATGATCTAGTTGTTAGGTTTTTATATTTTTAGACTATGCATCGGCCTCGATAAAGATTGTAAGAAAAGAACTTACAGGATTGTTGAGAGTTGCGTTAAATAACGCTATCACATTTTCCCCTAAGCTCAGTGGACGTAATTAAAAAAAAAAAATATTGTTCTATTTATGTGACACTTTTTTATTAAATTTAAATTTTTATTCAAGTCTCTACATAATAATATTATTAAACAGGCAACAATCAAAATTGGTGAAAGTACTGTAACACAAATAAACTGCACCCCAAAAGTGCAACAAACCCTGACTCCGAGTCCGTCTCTGCGCCATCTTACATCTTCATACACAAATAATGGTTTGTTCAGCTGCAGCGCACGACCGCGACAGACGCCATCAAATAATGGCTTTAGAATTTAGATTATTGATTTATCGGCGCCATGGGAAGGATCATTTATTTTGTTTAAATGTCAGTGCAGCCTTGGTTTCGAAAGGAGAAATAGATAGGTCACATTTACTGACTGTTCTTTACGGGTCTAATACAAGTTAAGAAACTCCAGCGCAAAATCGAATGTTGAAGTGTTAGAACTCAATTTTCAGAGTATTATCGTATGATATTTTCGGTTGGCATTGGTATGTTTTTCGAATTTTAGACTGTTTCTGAGACTCCAGAAGTGTATTAAATTAAATATGTTTCCCTAGCTAGATACATTTTTTTTTTACTTGTATTATGATTATGTTCCCTTTTTGTCTGTGCTAAGTAAATGTATTTTCTTTCTTTCTTTTCTTTCTTAATATGTACCGACTGACCGATTCATAGATAGGCACATTATAACAAAACATAACATGACGCCTTTTTTCCCCGGAGAGTTAGGCAAAAGTGTACCTTAATACACCCACTTTTCGCAGTTATATGTTTAAGTCCCATGTAATAGGGGGCGAGTCTATTGCCGTCAACCGGGCTTCAGACTCCGGGCTACTACTGAGAAATTTCTGGTAGAAAAACCCAATAACACTTTGCCCGACCCGGGAATCGAACGCACCTCATGCTCAGCTGTAACGCTTGCGACCACTAGATCCACAAGGCAGTCGGTAAATTATCTTTTCCTTATATTTTTCTTTTTAAAAGGTTTATGTTTACAAGCAAACAAAAATCCTAGTCGTTGACCTAAGAGTATTTGACGATCCAAAAGATGTTTTACAGCTTCCGCCCTTTAAGCTCAGGGTCGAAAGTTCGATGCCCGTGTAGGTCAAATATTAGTTTGGCCTTAGACATTGACTCTAGTCAAGTAATCAATCTGTTTGTCTATGTAATGACACCCGTCATTTATTATTTAAATTCTTCATTTGTTTCTGTGATGTTTTCCATAACACATACCTTCAATAAATATTCCTTTACTTAATTTTGTTTAACGTCGTAGCGGCCCGCGGCGACCTTTACCAAAAGTGGTCATCCTATTGTGGTTCAGCGGCTTAAATATCATCAGGATTGTGTCGGAATATGTTTATCGTGGACGTGGTAACAGCGGCCCCCTTTTTTTTTTTGGTGGGTAGTTATCAAATAACTTCTCCCGCTCTTGGTGGAGTGTTTGACTCTTACTGACTAAAACCCACCCGTGTTCCTTCAGTTGCCATGTTGCCGGGGGCCACGATTTCCCTTTCGGCCCGTATTCGCAGCCCCGGCAGGCATTGGCCCTGGCGGACCCCGTCAATTCTGTTGACATCTCTTTGAGGCGCGCGTGGAACACAACGCGCCGTCGACCCGGGCTTGGTCCTTATCGGACGGCCAGCTACCCATTGCTCACCGTGGCCGGAAATCTGCCTGTGATTCCCGACGCCCAGGGCGTCTCCTCCTGCGGCGGTTAGGGGCGCGTGGGCGCGAAATTTGCCTCTCCCTCACGCGTTCCGCCTCCTCCTTCGCGAGCATTACTGCTTCGCAGAAGGAGGTGACGGCCTCCCATTTCCTCTCGCTCCGTACCATGGCCCGAACAGCGGCTCCCTTGACATCATCTCTGTCATCAGAAGACAGCCGCCACACAACCATCGATGCGACGCTCTGCTAGAGTGACAATTATCAGCCAGTATCACTCTTATTCGACCTCTTCGGTGGTTCCTAGTTACTTCTTAAGAAAACTAGACGGCGCCACTTGCTACGCCATATTTATTATTTTAACACAACAATCGAGCATTCATTATTTAAATTAAAGATAGCTTTCATACTTATAATTCTATTATGAAATCGTTCACCCCTACCACTATCTCTTCAAATCTAAAAATAGTTACTTATAAAAGCAATGAACTTGAACTTCGTTCAATCGTAATTATAATTATTCAATAAAAGGTTTGGATTCATTGACTGACGGACGCTTAATAATATTATAATTATGAGTTCATTAAAGCATTCATTGTTCCTTAAGCAATTGATTGTCTCCTTGGTCTAGTGGTCACGAGCGCAATTGCTAAGCATGAGGTCCTGGGTTCGATTCCCGGGTCGGGCAAAGTTTTATTGGGTTTTTCCATCGGTGATTTCTCAGTAGCAGCCCCGAGTCTGGATTGGTGCCCGGTTGATGGCAATAGGCTCGCCCCTATTACATGGGACTTAAACATAACTGGCGAAATGGGGGTATATACCTCTGCCTAACCCTTCGAGAAAAACAGGCGTGATGTTATCTTTTGTTTTGTTCCTTGAATTATTATCATTTTTTTTATTATTGCGTTGACTTAGAATCTTGATTTTTTTAAGTTCCAAGGGACCATAGATCAAGGAGGTATCAAGTTGAAATAAATATAAAATACCTACGTATTTTATATTTATTTCAACTTGATACTTCCACGCGTTCCTAAGAAACAAACCGGGTTTTGACAGACTGACGGACAGATAACGACGTGATCCTATTAGGGTTCCGTTTTTTCCTTCTGAGGTACGGAACCCGAAAATAAGAATATTTCATTCGATAGTAAGGTATTAATAAAAGTCATTCTAGTCAATATCAGTTCAGTTGTATAAACATCATTAAGAAACATGTTATTTAAACAGTTTTATGTAACTTCAAATGTCAAATTCCCTTTGTATTGGCTTAACAACAATAAAGCGGGAACAATTTAAGAATCTCCCTTTGTTGAAGACGGTTAAATTCGTTATCGTCTTTAGTTAGAAGCCACCTCACGTCATTTGTGAACGGGTAGAATTCGAAGTTCGAACTCTCTTGAGTTCGAAGTTTGAATTCTCTTGACTTCGAACTTGAGTGCTCTTGCTTGCCAGTTAGCACACATTAACCGTTAGGATGTTATCTTGTTACCTCTTCTAATTAACTGGGCTTATCATTTTTCTTCATAATATGATTGAGTTAAGCAATCTTAATATCATATTTCTCCATTCTTCAATTTCAAGATTCGCATACAGTTTCAAGCTGATTTTTCTACCTTACAATTTGCAGAAATTCAAAGTGTGAGAATGTCGTATAAAGTGTCCAATCCATTGCTTTTATCTGTTGCGTATACTCTTCACGGGTTGAGTTTTTCAAAATCTTTCTCAGTACACCCTATTTGTCTAAGAAAAATATCATCCAATTTCCTGATTTCTGTGTTCATTGTTTTAGCTTGTGTATTATCTATCTTATGGTTTATCATGGATATCATTATAACTATACCTACATGCAAACTGCAATTTATTGATTATCCACCATTCACAAGGTTATGTTCAAACCTGTGCATTTTCCCACAATTGTCTCGCAAGTCCCTATAAATGACCATGCAGAATTGACGTCACACAATAATTGAATTACTATAGTCGGTAAAATGTATACCTATAGTGTTACTAAAAATATTTCTTTATCACGCAAAGTGGCTTTGATTACTGTTATCTTTGTTACTTGGAATTCTTCAATACACTAATGTATTGAAGTACCTCTAAGCGAGAATGCACCATCGTCGACCAAATCACTCTGTATCATCAAGTGATGATGAATGATCAAACGCAAGCCAACAATAACTCGAACGAAGTCAGAGATGGGAAAGCTGTAGCAAAACTTGTCACAATTTAAGACAATATGAATGAAAGGAAGGAACAAACTGCTGAAAAGATTCGATTCACCGTGAGCCTAGGATCTGAAGCGAAGAAAGTAAGAGTTAAAAGCAGTGAATGATATATAGAAGGCAGTGAAATAGATCGCTGCACTTTCATTCAAGAACTAAACGTGGGCACAAAAGCCATAAACAATTTCCTTCACACCTCTAACCATAGAGAATATAGACTCAAGCTTCCATTTATAACTTTCGTTGTTCTAAAAATATCTTCTCTCTGATCAGCACGATTTATGAAAGATAATAACAGGTTGTTATCACTAAAAGATTTAGTTTCCAACATTACTCGTTGATTGCTTTAATAGTCTTTTCAAATCTGTGCCTATAAATCAAAGTAATGAACTTATGAGCTATTCATAGTCCCACACTTCGAAGCAACACACTTGGCGCCAACGGAATTTGTCAATGTTATATTTACATTTACAAACAACCTTATCTTTGTAGTAGTAAGACTTAAAATAGCATTTCTCAATTGCATTACTTTGTTGGTGTATCCAATTGACTTACATACTTCAATATGCAGTTTTCAACGACTCTATGCCTTATGAAATGTGGCTCAAAATTGATTGAAATCTTCTTAGTAGTGGTCTTGGGTTAATTGCAGTCATAATAATGACTTTGTAATAAAGCTTGTGCATTGTTACTCGTTGCTATGGTGACCGAATCTTTTTAATTCCTAACTTTGACCCTTGTAGTTTTATGGTGTTTTGCATATTTAAGTTTCTTCAACTTGATTTCTGCTAACAGTATTTCCATACTTTCCAAAGTGTAATCGTCTAAATGTTCGTCCTTCGTTGGTGAATGGCTTGTTGGTTTGAAGACCCTTTAGTTTTTACCTACAAAGTTTAGTACGACCTTTGCACGATATTCTGTGACCTTTGCATCAACCATGAATACCTTATTCAAGGGTTTAAGGGCAATCTGTCACATTTCTCTTTCTTGATAACAATAATGTTTCTCTTTGTTTTCGGAGGTTCGGCCTTGTTAAGGGCCAAGGGTTTCTGCAGTTTGACAAATATTTACATGGCCTCCGATTATTTGATTTGAGTCTTTGTATTTCTGTGGCCTCTGTTAAATAAGGTCATCTTTGAGCTTCAAGACATCCATATCAACATAAAAAAATTTAAAATTGTGAAAGCCTATAAATCGGTCCGGTTGAACAGTGAAATCAAAACAAACAAATACAAAGCAATTACTTAGCCGACGATTGTCAAAACAAAGACTTTCCACCTTGGCTCTTAAAACAGCTTCAACTGACAGTTATTTCTAAAAATAAAACACTTAAATACTGCACTTGGAGTATTTACGTCTAAAAATAAACCGTCAATTCTAAAAGTACACACAAACAAACATTTTATTACTCAAATAAATCAGTTAGTACATCACTACTAGAACGCCCACTTGCTCTTTGCGCATCTCTATGCTACTATTACTAAGCAGAAATTCCACTCCTCACAGTGAACGATTTTAAAAGCCATACATAGAAACGGCTATTATACACGCGGCGGCGGCATATTCAGGCTCAGCCTTCATCTAGTACTGAAGAAAACCTTCAAAATGCACTGTTTACTGAACAAATTATCAACACCAGGAATAGGATTAGAACAGCCCTACTCCTGACCACTGTTTTACTGTGTAGAAACGGACCAAAACACACAAACACACAACAAATTATCTTGGTAAATATTTTGTTAAAAATCGTCCATCCTTTCGAACTGTTCCGAGAGTGTAGAGCTAGCTTGTGCTAGACGTGACAAATTACTTCTTTTGACAATCCAAAAGTAGACTGGTGGGATTTACTTATTTACCATCTTTATAAAATGGTCTCTATTATTTTATAAAACAGGACACAAAGCTGTGAAATTGGTCCTATAGTTTGTCAGTCCTACAGTGACTACGTCCTACCATAAGTAAATAGGCCCGTGCGCAAAAAAAATTTTTTTGTCCTTTTAGATTATTAAAAAATATTGAACACGTATTTTTTATTTTTTGACGTAATCAAAAGATTACGGCGATACATTGAGTTAAAATGTGGCATGACGTCACGCCTTGCTAGATTCAATACTGCGTTGTGACGTAGCTAGCCCCCACTCCCCAACTTTAATACGTGTTTTCTAAGTTATTTTTGATTAATATGATAAAGCAAAAAATACGTGTCTAATATTTTTTTATTATCTGAAAGACGGACTTAACAGAAATTCTTTTATTTTACAGACGCCAGCACATCAAGCTACCCGAAACTGTCAAATTTTCCCAATCAACTTTGAACCTTATGTTTCAACGATAAGGTTGAAAAATTTAAATAAATTTGACAGATTGTAGTAGCTTGAAGTGCTGGCGTCTGTACGTCGTTTCCTATGGTTGGACTTCTACCTATCCCATTTCATATGTCCATGTCTTAATCACTTCTCTCGCCCACCGATCGCGCGTTAGAGCGTTATTTGTGAAGTGACATTTACATTAAATTGTACACATGTATGTATCATACATTATGCATATATGAGTGATCTCCTAAGACCTCTGTATAAGTTGTAATGCTATTTTATTTTGTTTTTTAAACTGGTATAGTGTGAACAATCTACTGTTTGTAAATGCGGGGATATGTGTGAGACCACCCCTTAGTTTGTTATTGTAAGATGAGATTAATAGATGCTTACAACAGGATGTAGCTTCCAAGAGACAATATACACAGGTTTTTTTTTTTGGATTGGAAATTATCAAATAACTTCTCCCACTCTGGGCGGAGCGGAAGGGCGTGTCAGACTCTTATTGGCTAAAACCCACCCGTGTTCCTTCAGTTGCCATGTTGCCGGGGAGCACGATCTCCCTTTCGGACTTCTTCGCAACCCTGGCAGGCATCGGCCCTAGCGGACCCCGTCAGTTCTGCTGATATCTATTTGAGGCGCGCGTGGAACACAACGCGCCGTCGACCCGGGCCTGGTCCTTATCGGACGCCGAGTACCCATTGATCACCGTCCGCAAGCCTGCGCCTACAATGGCCGGAAATCGGCCTGCGATTCCTCCTGCGGCGATTAGGGGCGTGAGGGCGCGAAATTTGCCTCTCCCTCACGCGTTCCACCTCCTCCTTCGCGAGCATTACTGCTTCGCAGGAGGTGATGGCCTCCCATTTCCTCTCGCTCCGTACCATTACCTGAACCAGGGCCGGACGCGAGAGATCACCGCCGCCGATCGCCTGCACGAGGTCACGGCGATGCTCCGCCCAAGCCGGGCAGACTTCCACCGTATGCTCCACCGTATCCTCCGGGCGATCCACAACAGGTACATATGGATGAATTTCATAGAAATTACACTTAGCCATTTTTGCGGTACTTGTGATTAGAGCCTACCTAGTATCATCATCTTTATCGTGCCACTGTCCCAATTTATTTGGGGTCTTTTTCTTCCATAGGTACAGTCAGCTTCAAAAGTCGATTAACACTTCAGTTTTTTCAATCTTATTTATTGAGCAAAATATTCACAAAAATTCTGAACAAATATGACATTTTAAGAGCATTAACTCATAGCTATTGTATGAAATGTTGAAAAACAAAGTATCAAACCATGTATCTATTTAGTTGATAAACGTCAAAGTATCAGTGTTAATCGACTTTTGAGGCTGACTGTACTTCTCTATTATTCGTCATCTCGTGAGCCACCCCCTTTCAAGCCCTATCATTTTTCACACAATCCATCAATCGTTTCTTTGGTCTTACCTAATAGTTTTACGAAATTCTAATAAATAAATGAAAAATTTCTTCCGACACCAACATTGCTTGAATTATGATTAAAAAGGTATATTATAATGAGTCACAACTAGGGCAATAATTTCAAGAAACTTCAAGAAAAAACGAAAAGAAATCACGGAAACTGACAATCATTCTTGAGTTTCTAAATGCCAGCGTTTTTCCCCGACACTCAAGGCGTGTCCTCATTAATTTTTCAACAAGCCTGAACAGGTTCTAATTTTAACACCTCATCGACTTATCACCTAGGAGTCTAGACAGAGTGAAAACCCCTCGAAAGCCGTTCTGGACAGGTGAAGGGCAGGCTGTCAGGGTTAGCCGACGTAATCGCAAGATAGATGAGGGATTTGACTTTCATTTTCAATGATTTCATTTGAAAATTGTCGGTTAGAGATGTTAATAGAAGTGAAGGTAACAACTGGTAGTTAGAAGGGCAGTTTAACTGGAGTTGAAGGTTTTACATTCACAAATCTGATGGTTTCTAACGTTAAATGGGCTTTGAAAACTTATAGGCTTTCGCATTGGCGAAGTTGAGATTTAATTTATTCATTTAAGCACACAATGTATAGAGGCGGACTTAATGCCTTAGGCATTTTCTACCACTCAACCTTTGGGTGATGCAGAGACTAACAGTGGTAGGTACAATATCGAAAAATGTGGAATAAATATTTATTTAAATATAAAGATTTAAATATAAAGATATATATACAGGGTGGCAGGGACATCGACGCGAATACTGTTACTATGGATTTAGTACACGATTCTGAACTCCCCTGCGTTGAAAATATTCGTCGGTAATTTTTTTTTAAATCAGGTGTTCCATACATTTTGACCGCGTAGGTATTGCACTTTTCTATGAAACAGGTGTTTTTTTTTTAAATAACCGACGAAAAATTTGGTTCAGAATCATGCACTGAATCCATGGTAACAGTTTTCGTGTCGATGTCCCTGCCACCCTGTATACCGATTAAAACTATATATACAATATAATATAGCTAATACATGAACAAATAAATAAAAATAAATGGGAAAACATTAACAATTTAAACCAAGCACAGTGGGTAAAGCGTTTTGAATCAAACACTTGTTTTTCAATTTATTGTAAAAGAGTTGATTTTATCTAAAATACCGCAAATAGGAAATGCCAAAAGTAAAACATTATTTACTTTAAGTATGTAGTAAAATTTTGTTAGTAAAAACCTATTGAAAAATCCATTGAAAACTCCCATAAATATTTCATTCACTATTTGCCAGTCACGTGTTTGCAAAAGCCATGCGAATTGCGAGCGATAAATAAACTAATTTGTCATCCGAAAACATACATTCAATAGGTAATGTACGTAATAAAATAAGAGTGATGGGTGCATCCGATACCGATATTAATATCGGCGATATTTTGATTTTTCCGATACATCGGTATCGACGATATTTATTTGTCGATGGCGCAAAAGTACTTTAAGTTACCAAATGAGTTCTATCGCATCCGAGAGACTATTTTCTATTTTTGACTTGCGAACTCGCCTTACTCCGCATAACTTAAGAAAGATTTAAAAAAAAAAAGGACTTGTTAATGTTCATTTTAATTATTAACTGAGAATATTTTGGCGATTTTTTTTTTTTTTAATTAATGTAATTTTAATTTAACCATCCGTATCGGTTATTCTTCTTCTTATCGTGTGGTTAGTGACTAAACTAGTGTCAGAGTTTTAAAGCCGCCCATAGGCCTCTGACTTGGCTTCACATGCCGTAAGGAAATGTCTCTCTTAGGCATGCCGGTTTCCTGACCATGTTTTTCTTCACCGTTTTCTAAGCAAGTGATAATTATACAATACGCACATGAATCCGAAAAGTCAGAGGTGCGTGCCTTGGGTTCGAACTCGAGACGTATGACTTGGCAGTCTGACGGTCACATCACTAGGCTATCACTGACCTGTATCGGTATCGTATCGGCCAAGATGCGTATCGATGCAACCCTAATTGTTAAGTGAAAATGTATTACCATTTCTATAAAATCTTGTGCCTAAAAGAAAATCAATGGTTTTTACTTGCAGCAGCCAAAACAAACATATAAAATGGTTGGTATTATAATAAAATACTGTTATGGAGTAAGTAAAAGATTTTTGGGGGTGCAAGATATAAGGAGATGAGTGTAACAGCTCCAAAACTGCCTTTCACACTCTGATATTTCTTAGAAGGAAACTCTCCAGAAAATTATATTTATTTTTAAGAACTTCAGTTGGATTTGTTAATAACAATTTAAAGTTACACCCTATATAAATACTCCACGGTTGGCAATATATAATAATGCGACTAAAACTAATATTTACAAAATCCAAATTATTTTGGGAACAAAATGTTGCACACCCCTGTCGATCACTCATTGCATTGATACATGTACGTGAATTGGCACCCCTGCTCATCAATCATTTCAAGTAATCTAAAATTCCCAATAATATATTTTATTACGATATTTGGTTCAGAAAACAGTCACAATATAAAACCTAGTTTGTTCCCAAGTGATTGATTGAATACATAAATTGAACACTTTTTTACGACCATAAATAGTGAGGTGCACACGATTTTAATTTAAACGTAACGGTCAGTCAACCATTTTATCTCCCACTGCGCCCGCGCAACTGATTTGTATAAAAAGTTTGTAAGGAGTGTCACGTGGTTTTTTATCGGGTTCAAGAAGAAGTTTAAAGACACGATAATATTGTGACTTCATGATCTATTTTTTTCAGCTGTCATCTCATTGGTTACTTACCTACTTACTTACTAGCCATTTAACATCTTTCACACAGAAAAGATGGATGGATTAATTATCCGTCTTTTCATTCATCTGCTTGTTTTCATATAGCCAGAGTTGGCTAAGTATCTGTATTTTTGAAGTGAAAACTTCTTAAAGCGCGTTGAGAATTTTTGAGATGGGACTAAACCATTGATTTCGCGACCTGTTACCGACACCGTGGAGTAAAAGTTTTAATTTTGAATGATAATTTTGAATGATAATTTTTTAGTGATAATTATTGATGATAATTTTTTGAATATTTTTACTGTTTTTTTACTCCTTATTTATTCTTTTTTGTATATGGGTATTTTGCCTTAGTTAAAACACTATTTATTTTTATTTTTTTAAAGACATCAACGCGTTGATTACCACGGTGCCGACTTTTTTTTTTCAAGTTTTTTCTTCTGTCGGCACTCCTGGAGTGCCACTGTTTTTTTTTTACTTGCTACGATTGAGATGACGAATAATAGAAAAGTATGGAAGAAAAATACCTACATGTTGCGTCGACCACAAATAAATTGGGTTTTGAGCAGGAGGCTAATGACGATGATTAGAGTCTGGCCACGCCAAGTCTGCATAAGTAAAAAACGGTGGAATTTGAAAATCGATAGACGGCAACACCATCTATCTGTACTACGAAAAAAGAATTTGATACTTTGTCTTTTTTATTTTTATAGGTTATTTTGTTTATAATTATTCTGATTTATTCCTGGTAAAGAATAGTCACTTTAGCACGATGCAGTATGGATTTGATATAGTTCTGTCATCGGATGGAGGTAGAGCATTCGTATTACACATAATCTATTAGGCAAAAATCAAAAGACTAAATATCAAAATCATTAGATCTACTTACACGTCAACTTTTCGAAATTTTGTAAACATTGTTGTTTTTGGTTAAAGATGACATCGTGCTGTGCTGCACATCTTGGAATTTACTTATCATAAATTATTTAATAACTCCCGTACTCTACTTTTAATAGGTTTAACCGATTTAATTATTTTTCTACTTTATTTTATGAAAACAACTTACGTATATAAAACTTTTTGGAGTTTCCCATTTATTCCCTTGCAGACTTAGCGTGGCCAGATTCTATACAACTTCTCGATCAAAAATGACAAAATTATTTTAATTTCTCTCTTGTCAAACAAGTCGATGGGCCACAAACGCCATAAAGGCCACATCAATCGTCTGTCAGTCATATTTTTTATTAATATTTTTGCTGTCAGTATACCACCAAGCCGCGTCCGTAACAATAAGGAGCTACAGTTATTCATGGTTTATTCATCGCAGTCAGTCGGTGAACACCCTGTAGAGATAAAACAGAAGGTGATATTCGTATTTTTTTGTGAAAATGTTTAGTATTTAAAGTACAGAATAAATTGCTTGCTAGTAATATGATGTAGGTAAGCATGGTTTTTAAGTGGGCTTGGTAGGTACATTGCTCGCAGAACAGATGGCCGATGGGGCCGAAAGGTTCTGGAGTGGCGACTGCGTATCGGAAGACGTAGCGTTGGAAGGCCACCCGATGACCTGGTGAAGGCCACAGGAATTCGCTAGAGAAGTGGCGGTGGTACTTGGGGGAGGCCTATTATAGCAGTGGACGTCTTTCGGCTGAAATGGTGATGATGATGAAGCATGATTTTAGAAGTCCGAAAGTTCGAAGTATTTTCAACAACTTTGCATTAACTAAATGTTCTACTCCAGGGCAAAAGCCTCCACAGGAAGATTTCCGGCCACCGTAGGCGCGGGCTTGCGGACGGTGAGCAATGGGTAGCTCGCCGTCCGATAAGGACCAAGCCCGGGTCGACGGCGCGTTGTGTTCCACGCGCGCCTCAAAGAGATGTCAGCAGAATTGACGGGGTCCGCTAGGGCCAATGCCTGCCGGGGGTTCGAAGAAAACTGATAGGGAAATCGTGGCCCCCGGCAACATGGCATAGGAAGGAACACGGGTGGGTTTTAGTCAGTAAGAGTCTGACACGCCCTCCCGCTCCACCCAGAGTGGGAGAAGTTATTTGATAATTTCCCACCCAAAAAAAAAAAAAAAAAGGGCAAAAGCCTCCCACAATTTCTTGCACGTTTCAGGGTGTTGTGCTTCTTGCCATCATGATTTTCTCGACTTTTTTGATTCGCCTAGTCGTTAACAAAATCATCAGATTTGTGTTCGAAATAGGAATCCATGTTTAACAAAATTATTAATCAAATGCCTATTTTAATCGTAATTCTAAAACTAGTTTCAACGGTAGAATCATTCAAAGTATCTCATAATTTCATGTATTACCAATTTACTACGTTATTTGCGCAGAAGGTAGGTACTCGTACCACCTAATAATTAGCGTGGATTAGCATAAAGTTCACGCTAACACATACTAATCATGTTATTAAATACAGACTTACTAGTATTTACGATACGTTTATGTATATTAAGGGATATTAACGCTACCGGTTTACTTTGAAAAGGTCACGTAAAAAACTGGTGCTTAAATGACTGCAGATTTTCTTGAGAAACAGTGAGGATAGCATACTTTTGAGATTTTTTTGAAGATATAATATTGTTTTGAACCCTCCTTTTTCCGTATTGGCACGAACTTCAGAATTTCATATATACCTACAATATGTAAAAAAACCTGTCCGATCCAAAAGGGGCACATAGGTATTGCAATAAAATTACCAAAATGTTTATCTTTATTTTTATTATTGTTGAAAATAAAAAAGTTATTTCTATTTAAAATTCACATATTTAGTACCCCAATTACCCCGAATCCATTCAAAATTTGCAAATTTTCAACAGGGTTATGACTTGTAGACACCCGCTAATCGACGGTCACCCGCACTCAATGTAATAATCCGGTAAAATTCCGCATTGAAAACAATGCAGGGCATTTATTTTTTTCCTAAAAATTTCCACATAAAATAGACTCTCAGTTCAGACTTAACAACATCCTCACGGATCGAACAGGGTTTTTTTTACTTGTTGTATTATTGGGGCTGATTGCTGATGATGCTACAGCCCAGTTTCACCACAAATCACTCAATGCGTTTAGCGCTAAACATATTTGAAACATAATTCTGTCTCTATCATCTTCAAACGATTGTTAGGAACGATGTTTTAAATTCATTGACCGCTAAACCACAGATTAAATAGATGGTTCACTCCGCAAAATCATTTAAATAAAAAGCGACTCTTGCTACGACACAATAAAGTGTAATTCAGATCGCGCAGAGCTATATTTACCTAGAAGTTGCCTCTCTTTCTATCGCATAACTCTTAGATCTTCTGACTACGGTACACTCACTGAATTGGCCCGACAAGTCGAGCCCGCCGCGTACTTTTAGCTTCATACCTAAAATACGGAGAGAGCCGTCTTTATTCATCTGTGATATTAAGGCCCGTATTACAGAACGTCACTCAATACTCAAGCATTACTTAAAACTAGATTCAAGCCATTTGATTGGTTGAAACTAGTTTTAAGTAATGCTTGAGTATTGAGTGACGTTCTGTAATACGGGCCTTAGTGATTTGTGCGGCAAGCGGGCCTTAAGTATCACCACACTTGGAAGCTATTGTAATGCACTCCTTGATCAGCCCTACGATTTCTGAAGTAGTCATTACCTAATCTATTAATTACCTACTTAAATGTTTTTCTGGAATTCTAGATTAAGTATGCACATGCCAATTAAGTGACGATCAGCATGACATAACAATAAGACTGAAGGCATTATTCATAGAAATGGGAATACATAAAAACAAAGCAATCATTTAACTTTTTATAGGATTAAAAATTATAAAGCTTAAAAAATATGTCACACTTAAACTTCTGTACCTCCTCTGTCATACGTCCCATATAATAATACAACATTATGTTATAAAAATATACACCGTATTAAGCAAAGCATTTGATTTGACAAATCAACAAACACTTTGACGTTTCTGATCAAAACATAAACATGTTTGAAGATGGTTCAAGAAGCCCTGTCTCATTAGGACATGTGTAGAATGATGGCATTTGAATGCTCCTCTAATTCCCAAGCATTTTAGGTATGGCAGATAAATATTTTGGTTAAAAACCGGTTGTAATCAATCTTCACCGTGTAAATGTGAGCTGTGATGAATCAATCTTTTGATTGAAAGTTAATTCATTCATTTGAGACAGCTGTGTGGGAACTAAGGACGATTTGAAGGGTCTTGAAACATTCGCTTTCACTAAATAATAGTGCTATGTATTAGTATCATGTTTCCAGTTTCCAGGAAATACTAATATCTGAATAAAAATATCTGATGAACACTGTTTTTCTCACATGTCACACGAGATATTGCTGCGTGCGAGAGTTGGTGCAAACCGACTCTGCAGAAATTTTTCGTATCGTAGTATTATAAAGCCAGCCATTAGGGTTCTTATCGGGGTTGGCCATCTAAGATGGGCTGTAGTACGTAGGTGGTTAAGGCTGCCTATCCACTGGAGCGGAGAGAGGCAGCGGAGCGGAGAAATATGCCAATATTAACCAATAGCATCTAAACTCCGCTTCAGGGCTCCGCTCCTATTGGTTAATATCGGCTCATTTCTCCGCTCCGCTGCCTCGCTCCGCTTCAGTGGATAGACAGCATAAGACGCTTATTACAGAACCTCATACAAGACTCAAGCATTACTTAAAACTAGTTTCAAGCCATTTGATAGTTTATTTTTTTATCTTGATTTTTGAGTTAGTTTCTGTAACACGTATCGTCAATCACTCATAAAGACTCTTTCAAATAGAAATGCAAAACATGGTTCACAGTTCATCGATGAATGTTTCAAAATAGCCTAGACAATACAGGGTGGCAGGGACATCGCCAAGCGCCATTTAATGAGGATGTGAGTGCAATGAGAATGGCTGGAATTGGGTGACTGATGCCTGTCGCGATAGTATTACAATGAGCTTTAGGAAATGCCTATGTCTAGCAGTGGACTTATACAGGGTGGCAGGGACATTGACACGAAAACTGTTACCATGGATTCAGTACATGATTCGGAACCCCCGTTGAAATTTTACGACGGATATTTAATAAAATATCTTCTGTGTCATAGAAAAGTTAACCTACGCGGTCAAAATATTTGAAACAGCAGATTTTTTTAAAATAACTGATGAAAAATTTCAACGCAGGGGGATTCAGAATCATGTACCAAATCAATGATAACAGTTTTCGCGTCAATGTCCCTGCCACCCTGTATAAGTCCACTGACAGACATAGGCATTTCCTAAAGCTCATTGTAATACTATCACGACATTGCATCAGTCACCCAATTCCAGCCATTCTCATTGCACTCACATCCTCATTAAATGGCGCTTGGAAACATACCTTACTAGCTTATTCACTAAGCTAAAAATAAATCGCTTAGGCTATAATTAAATAGCTTTATCTCCAGCAAACGTGTCAAGTCCAAGTTAAGTTTCCTCTAACTAATGTTTATCTTCTTAGTAACTTGTAAATGTTGCATTAAGTATGTAAACGGTAAATTTTAATTACAATGTTTTTACAGTTAGCGTTAAAATCTTTACTTTATATGCTTTAAGTGGTATGCTTTATGGGGTTGGCAGAGGCTTGTTTCGCCAATAGTTCTCTCTAATAATATTTTATTTATTTATTGGGTCTCCAACAGAGGCTACACAATTACATGCAAGATTATAAATACGAGGACAAATACGAGTGTGCGCTTCCAATTATGGGAGACCACATCATTCTCTTATAATCTAGGTAAAAACATTAAAACTTGACAAAGTGAAATGATAATAATGACAAAAAAACAAAAAAAATATATAACATAAATCAAAACATAAAACACGAAAATAATCATAAAAGGAAACAAAATTAAATACAAAATAAATTAATAATAAAAACTTAACATTTGATCATTTAAGTCGATTATCTAACGTTATCCTAAATCTTAGGTACCTAATTAACCCGGGTCGACGGCGCGTTGTGTTCCACGCGCGCCTCAAAGAGATGTCAGCAGAATTGACGGGGTCCGCTAGGGCCAATGCCTGCCGGGGGTTCGAAGAAAACCGATAGGGAAATCGTGGCCCCCGGCAACATGGCATAGGAAGGAACACGGGTGGGTTTTAGTCAGTAAGAGTCTGACACGCCCTCCCGTTCCACCCAGAGCGGGAGAAGTTATTTGATAATTTTCCACCCAAAAAAAAAAAAAAAAAAGGTACCTACCTAATTAAGGCCGATATTTCAATTAACAGATAACTTTTATCTAAGGAATTAATATGATGGTTTTACAGCTTTTTTTAAAAATAATATCCAATTATACCATATTAATACCTTATATAAAAGTTGTAGGTATAACGATTGATAAATCGGCCCAATTTCTTTTTATTGCGGGGACTTACCTACTTAAAAAATCGCTCAGTAACAACAACCAGTTGGTTTTCACTCTACTAGGTTTCTAGGGTAACTTTTGTCCAAACTTTTAAAGGCTGTTTCGTAAAACTAGGTAAATGGATAACCCGGCTATAACTCGAGATTGAACTGCCCCTGTGAATGGTTTCCGTCGAGAATTCGAGACTTAAACTTGTTTTCCAGAAAATATAGGGCAATGGGGTACACTAAAAAACTCTGGAGCTAAAGTAGTACATATAATTTACTATTTAGAAATAGTATTTGATCAAGAACTCAGATCTAGGTTATCCCACAGGAAAGTTTATTGGATTAAATCTATTGTCACATTTCATATCAAGTGTTTTTATAGTTGTTATTCATGTCAACGAATCACAGCAGATTAACTTGAGATTTAACAGCGTGTTAGTTTAGTTTCATTCACAAATTCCCTGAAATACTGTGTGCACACAGACACACACAGACCCTCACCACACACACACACCCTCACTACACACACGCACACACACCCCCACCTTCGCCACACACACACCCTCGCCACATACACTCACAGAAAACCATTGCCCTTGATTATACTATATTTTTAGATAGGTATTATTAAGCAATATGAATATCGTAAGTGTATAAACTAAACCTAGATATATTGTCCCAACGGTATGAAGGATAGAGCCACAAAGGAAGTTACGTCACAGAGTTGCATATAGGCTAATTTTTATTCCAAACAGCTGACACCTATATCCCATGGGTTATTTAAAGGATCATTATTCATACTGCCTGAATAGACTTAGGGATTTAGCCATTGAATATTTTGGTACGAAAATATTATTTAGGCTCCATAGTCAGAATATTTTTGGTATGTAGACTGTGGTGAAGTTTAAACGAGCACAGTGATACAAGCAAGTGCACAAGTGAAAACAAGCAAATTCGGTCAATAGTTACACCCATAATAATATTTATAAAAAATAAAATAAAAAAAACCCGACTGCGTAAAAAGAAAACTTTTATAAAAAAGATGGAAACTAGATGACCTATTTATTTCTATAAACAATCTCATGCAGTAGGAGGAATCTTCTTATATTTAATATTACAAACTTATTACCCACCCAAAAAAAAAGGGGTAGGTAACCCTTTTTTTTTTGGGTGGGTATTATTATTTATTTATTTATCAAACAAAGTTTATAAAAATCTTAACTTAAAAACAATGCCCCGCAAAACCGTTTTCACGGTTTGTCTGTGGGAACAGAACAAATAAAATTATAAATAATGTTTATTAGTGCGGACACTAATTTCCACTAGTCTCCGTAGTTATCAAATAACTTCTCCCGCTCTGGGTGGAGCGGGAGGGCGTGTCAGACTCTTACTGACTAAAACCCACCCGTGTTCCTTCAGTTACCATGTTGCCGGGGGCCACGATCTTCCCTTTCGGACAAACCCGCGACCCCGGCACTTACCTACCCCCTTCCTTTTTACCCTCCTTTGCATCGCGCAGTCTAGCAAAAAACAGGTCACACCTAAAAAGCAAGTATGGATATACCCACTTCTAGTTTCCTTTTTTTTTATGATTTTAATTGTGTACACACAAAATCAAAGTTCAAAGACCGACACTCTTCACACAAATGTTACATTCTTGCAGTCCCTAAAATAGCTTCTCCCTTTATAGGTCTCAGGAAATGCCAAATTAGTGGTAATTATTTATGGCTTGATGTAACCGGCGCAAGCGCCTGCAGACGCTTAGAATTAATGATGATGGGCAGATGTCTGTCCAAGGTCGGTGCAAGGCAATTAGCAAGGAGGGTTATTAAGAATGTGCAAATATTGAGAATGGTATGGAGAAGAATGCTGGAGATATCATCAGAACTGAGACAAAGTGACATTCTACCAGCGATGAAGATGATGGAAAACTGTATGGGATTGATATTAGTTACTGAAAAGCTTATGTCATTCCTGTTGGGAAGTTTTGTAGAAATACGAAACGCTTTAAAAGTGATTGGCACTCTTGGCTAGGCTCTCTGGTCACCACATGGTGACATTAATTAGAGCTAGCTTAGTGTCTGTAGATTACCACAAGATTTAAAACTTTACATGCAACATACTGTTAGCACCGTGTAGCTACTTTCTCAATAGGTAACTAAAAGAACGGTGTTCAGTTTTAGTTCACACACATCACACTAACCGAGAGACTTCCACTCCTGAGCAAACAGGATAACTAGGTATTGAAAAACTGGGATGAGGGCAGGACGATTATGAAAATGTCCACCGCTGAACAAACGGTAATGATTGACAGATCGTCCTGTCATTTACGAATATGATAATTAGGTAATACTAAATGTAATTATGCACATTTTTTTTAAATAATACGGGGTAGCAGGGACATCGACGCGAAAACTGAAACCATGGAGTCAGTATATATGATTCTGAACCCCCCTGCGTTGAAATATTTCGTCGGTTATTTTAAAAAAAATCTGCTGTTTCATAGAAAAGTGCAATACCTACGAGGTCAAAATGTATGGAACAGCAGATTTTTTTTTAAAATAACTGACGAAAAATTTCAACGCAGGGGGGTTCAGAATCATGTACTGAATCCATGGTTTCAGTTTTCGCGTCGATGTCCCTGCCACTCTGTATAGTCTATAGCTTTTCTACTCTGTAATGACGCGCCCCACCACCGCATCCTTCGTCCATACTCATCCCCAGTTCGAACTCGACCGGTTCGTATTATCTAGCTATACATTAGCTAGATAGCGCAAATGTACTGATGGTAAGAGAAGTGCTAGTATAATTTTTATTTATTTTTATTCAGTCATAATACACAGTATAAAATTAACAGTACGTAGATAGTTAACAATAGTGATTTTTCAACATCTATAAAATAGAATCAACATTAATAAACAACATTATGTATAACGCTCGTTTAAAAGAACCATTCGTTTATCTAACCTCTTAAAGTCACAGTTCGTAAGTACAACAATTAAAACTTTGATTACAAATTAAAATTAATTTTTTTCTCTAATAAAACACAGTTTGTATAGTGATTAAAGCTCTCTGCAAAAAAATCACAGTCTATATATAGGTACAATAATTCAATTCAATTATTGTGAAATTTCTAGGAATGCAATATTTAATCATTAATAACTACTGATTTTCACGGAATCTAAGTAAGTCATTTTGTTAAAAAAATATTTAGAAAAAGATCAAGACAAATTACACATATATTTTTATACTTATATACACATAGTAAAATTAATACGTGATCAGTATTTATTATTTAGTAGAAGAGTATTTATTTTCTACATCGTAGCACTTTTCCCTTGCAGTAGCAGCTGATAGGCATATAAAAAAGCGGGCGAGTTCGAACTGGGGATGAGTATGGACGAAGCCTACCGCATTACCCATAGAAATCCGCATTAAAGCTTCTTCAAACAGGCGCGACACGTGACGCGACACAAAGACACCGCTCGTCGCGTGACGAGCGGTGCCTTTGTGTCACGTCGCGTGTCGCGCTGGTCTGCACGAGCCTTTACAGAGTACGTAAATTCGGTAGTGGGGCACGTCAGTTCAGAGTGAACAAGCTATAATAGACTAAGGTATATGTGGTATACCTTCATACTTCGTCCCTATGTCATAAACGTAAACTTCAGTAATAAAGGTCTTATTGCCCATACAGAAGTGGTTGGCACGCATTAAACTTCAAAGTGAGTTCATTTCTTACTGGCGCCTGCAACTAAATTACAAAACAAATATAATGTAACCACATGAAGGTGGAGACAGAAGGCCCAATGTCAAAATGTATGAAGCAAATCTTTTCAGTCGCGTTGGTCGCTAACGCTACTGCAGAGCATGAACTCCTGGTTTCGATTCCCTGGGGGCCTACCACCAGCTCATAAACAGTATTATTTTAATATTACTTCAGTGGGAGAAAGAGATGGAGCTATACGACCTGTAGAGCTTCATCTCTTTCCCACACTGAAGTAATATTAAAATAATACTGTTTATGAGTTGGTGGTAGGCCCCCTGATTTATAACCGAAATCTGGTACAAAAAAACAGACCTTTCGATTACTTCGAAACATAGGAATTTGTCGATTCTATATTTTTAATTAGAGCTTACAGGAAGCAGTTGACCACGATAGGATTAGGAAATTAGGTACACCATAAAATGGAAAAAATAATACTTTCTCAAAACAAAAAAAAGCGGCCAAGTGCGAGTCGGACTCGCCCATGAAGGGTTCCGTAGCAGCAAGTAACATTGAATGAAAGGTAAATTGCGGTTTACGATTTATGACGTATTAAAAAAAAACTACTTGCTAGATCTCGTTCAAACCAATTTTCGGTGGAAGTTTACATGGTAATGTACATCATATATTTTTTTTTAGTTTTATCATTCTCTTATTTTAGAAGTTACAGGGGGACAGGGGGGACACACATTTTACCAATTTGGAAGTGTCTCTCGCGCAAACTATTCAGTTTAGAAAAAAATGATATTAAACACCTCAATATCATTTTTAAAGACCTATCCATAGATACCCCACATGTATGGGAATGATGAAAAAAAACTGTTGGGTTTCAGTTCAAGTATGGGGAATCCCCAAAACTTTTTTTTTTCTATTTTTGTGTGAAAATCTTAATGCGTTCACAGAATACATCTACTTACCAAGTTTCAACAGCATAGCTCTAATAGCTTCGGAAAAAAGTGGTTGTGACATACGGACGGACACAACAGACAGACATGACGAATCCATAAGCGTTCCATTTTTTGCCATTTGGCTAAGGAACCCTAAAAAACGCAGGAAAATGCTCATGATTTTGTTTCATAACCATTTATCCATATCCCATATTTTTATATTTTATTTTTCTTTAGTTTATTTTTCTAAAGTTTAAGAAGTATTTTGCCATAATTTCGTAATTCTTATTTTATTATGTGTTATATGTGACCTATTTCTGTGATTGCTGGTTATCCTGTAATTGGCGACTGTATAAGTCCGAGGCTATTGTTAGCTAAAGTATTTATGATATATTATATACAGAAGCTGTTGGTGTACCTTTATTAATACATAAAATAAATAAACCCCATTTATGGTTTTGCAGTTGGTACATAATCTTCCTCTGTATTTTTTCAAGCATTTTTCCAACTGGATTTTCTGTCGATTTCAACCTACTCGTATCATAATTATTACCTACCTCACACTCAATGCCACAGTTTAGTAAACTACTAAAAGCTGGTTATAAAACAATTTGTGTACAAATACGTGTGTCGCCTAGCCAATCAGGTGCGTTGTCTGAATGCAAAGCGCAGTAAATGAAGAATTTAGGGCAGCTGTTTAGGTTCTTCTAATTGTTCAGACGTGATGGGAGTTCTTTCGAGTGTCATGTTGTAACATGCTATGAAATAACGGACTTTTTATGTCTTTTACTGAAGTACTGGAGTTATGTGATGCATAAATAAGGCGGTTCTCGGGTTAGTCAACTCTGTTAAAAAATAATTAATTTCAGTCATCATTAAATAATGAATTAAAATATTTTATGTCACATAAAATCATAAACCTACATGGGCACTTATGAAACGTCAGAAGCTAGGTGCACGCTTCCATCTGGTCGTTTCCAATGGAGAAGAGCCAGCAAGAAACCGCACGCACGGTTACTCTTTTAAAAATAATAAAAAAAAATCTAAATAAAGTATTGAGTATTAAGTTATGACTGACTTTATTCTAATATTTGGTTTTTCTTCTAGCTGCCGATGGCAGGCATTAAGATCTTACTGCCTAATCAATCTTACTACCTGTTATGCGTTTTTCGTTATACTTGCGTATTTAGTAAGTATTCATTGATAAAAATACACTCAGATACTTTTACTAAGCTACTAAATGTTACACACAGTTGAAAACGAAATTTTAATCCGTTTTTGGGCTTTCGTCGTTAGACAAGGACGGTCATACGGTTGCCGCAGGGAGAGCCGTTTCGTCACGTTTATCAGTTCGAAAGAACTGCTAGAGACCATGTCTCCAAAAGATTGTGATGCCAACGCAATGCCACTGAACAGGCAAGTAGGGGGCAAGCAATGCTTTCTTATAAACTTCTGATCGGGACTTCCAGATACCAACAGCTTTAATTCCCAAGTGTTTCAAAGTAACTGGACCAAGACAAGGTATTAGCATGCGTTATTCAATTATGTGACAAGGAAGCCCCACTTGTGCCTAATACCGGCTTACTTAACTGCAGTTTGAAGGGGGCTTAGCAACAGTGGTTTTGTTCACAAGACAGATACTTAGCCCCCTTGACAACTGACCGTAACCGTAATACGACTTCTTAGAATTAAAAGCTTTATATTTATATTTCTTGGAGCTTTACTTAAAAAGTCCTAGTTTTTAACCGAGTTCAAAAAGGAGGAGGTTCTCAATTCGACTGCACCATTTTTTTTTGTATGTTTGTTACGGGGTTACTCCGCCAATTATGAATACATTTTGATTATTCTTTTCTTGTATGGTAGATCATACTTCAGAAGTGTTTACATATACATTTTATTTAACTTTGCTTGGGTGATTTTTGAGTTAGCTTCAATAATACGTATTTTTCCCACTTATCTATGTATGATGTAATGATGTTATAATAAGTTCCTGTCACTGTAACTTACCTACATAACAGATAGTGGTATTCGAATTTGTGTGTACCCCACAACTAAAACGGAAAAATAATAACTGTTTACAAAAAGTCGGTGGCAAAAATCAAAATTCAAAACCAAAGACACCGACTTCCGAATTTAAAGTTATTTTTCACTTCGTAGTGTTTATTTAGAAGCCGGATGTTTTTTTTTTGGAAAATTTTCTTGTAAAGCTCATTCAAACTTCTATATAAAACTATGTTTGTTTGTTCGTATTTTATGCGCTGCCATACCGTTAATCCAACTGCGATTCAACTTATTGCTTGCACTTGCGCGAAGGCTTATGGCATAGTACAACTAACTTACCCCACGTTCGCACGGACGTAAAAATATCGCGGCGGAATTTTATTGCGCACTGGATTTTCAACTCTCGGTATTGAGCCGAGCACTGATAATCCAACAACGTGCATCCCAGCGCGTCAAAAAAACACATTGTTGGGTTTTCAACTCTCGGCGCTAAGCAGAGCGTTGAAAATCCAGTGCAGAGTTTTTTTGTTCCTTGCTTCTTGACGGCTTATAACTCCTGAACAAATTTTGATGAAACTCGGCTAGAAGATAGCCTGAAACCTGTGGAAGGACAAAGCATTAGCATAATCAGCCTATAATATTCCCACTGCTGGGCCACAGGCCTCCTAAGCTATCGGTGAGACGGAGTGGGCTGCAATCCACCACGCCGGCCCAGGGCGGGTTGGTTTGGTAGATGTCCACATGTTTTCGAATTTATGGTTCTAGGACATGTGGATTTTCTACGATATTTTCCTTCACCGTTTTAAGAGCAGTGGTGATTAAATAATTTACAAAGGCGGTTTACGCTTGTCTGGGTTTGAACCTATAACTCGTAAGTCGCGGCCGTTACCACTGGGCCACCACTGCTGGAAGGACATGGGGTGCTTCCCAATACTTTCGGCAAAGGCTCTCGACAAAAGCATCGTAGGGCAAAGTTACGTTTTCAAGATGGCCAACTCCATACACAAACAAGAAACCATTACAATTCAATACCCCCCTGTCGTAACTCGTAAACCACGAATAAACTTTAAATATAAACCAGTACATTCGCGCTCTTAATTGTCCAATAACATTATAATAACGGTCATTACAACTTCAAAGTGTTTGTTATCGTTTATTCACGAGAACATAAATAACAGAGGTCGGAGGTGAACGAGACTTCGCTCTGTGCGACTGTACTCACAAGTTCAATTTTGTAGTACAGCAAGTCTGTTATTCTTTATAGGGCGGATTTCATCAATGAAACTGAACGTGATCAGCACATCTAAACTTAGTTCAAGAGCTGTCAGTGTCATCTTTATTTGGGAATATTGACACTGACAGCGCTTGAACTCAGTTTAGATGTGAACAAAAGAGCGTAAATGACCTCATATAGGAAAGTACTACTACCAAGTGGCGTTGCTGTGGTACGGTTTTAAGGGTATGTCTTCTAGTGTTAATCTAGACACATGAGACATTTCAGCTTCTGCTATTGTAGATATCCATTAGTGGAGCTGCGGTGACCACTTACCATCGGGTGGGCCGCCATCCAATCATCACCAGCGTTAATTTCAGCTGAAAGACATCCACTGCTGGACATCTCCCAAGCACCGCCACTTCAACCGGTTCTGTGTTTTCAGCATCCAGCGGATTCCTACGACCTTCACAAGGTCATCGGTTCACCTTCCAACGCTACATCTTCCATTACGCGGTCGCCACTCCAGAACCTTTCAGCCCCATTAGCTATCTGTTCTGCGAGCAATGTGTTCTGCCCACTGCCACGTAAGTTTGGCAATCTTCGGACTATGTCGGTTACCTTGGTTCTCCTGCGGATCTCTTCATTTCTAATTCGATTACGTAAGGAAACTTCAAGCATATCCCTCTCCATTGCCCTCCAATTTCTAAAATAAACAGTTTAGAATGCGACTGTACTTTGTTTTTTATAGCTTTGAACGGACTTGAACTTAAATTACTTACGCAACTGTTAAGTAATATCTTAGAGCCGGTTTTGATAAAAGAATGTTTTTACGAAGAATCATACAAAATGATGAATGAAATTGCTGCTTCTAATTTGAAGCAAATTACAAAAGCGAATCGAATATAATTATTTATTTTAGTGTTCTTGTGAATGGGCTAAATACTGACCAATTAGTTAAGGTTAATTTTGACAACAATGAAACTACACTTACACCAATCATCTGTGAGCGATTTCAATAATTACTACCTCATAGTTTTTTTTTTATGGCATATTTCAGGTCAACCTAGGATTTTGTCGGCTGCTTAACCGGACTTTCTTGTGGCTGCCTCAATAAATTAAGGCCTCCAGCCAGGGAATAAAACTTAGAAACTAAGCGACTACACGCTAAGGGTACCCCCTGTGGGGTACCGACCTCGGCTTTGGGCGTCGCTAGGGGAGGACAGCAAGGGACAGGCTAGATCGGATTAAAGTACCTCATAGTAAAGCTAAAAGTTTTAAAAATAGCACCTTGTAATGTGGCAAAACGGGGAGCAGGACTAGCAATCGGAGTCTTTAGACTGCAATAATGGTGATGAACCCTCCCACCCTTTACCCAAAGATGTCTTTAGCTAAACAACTCAACCTTCCACTTCTGAACATAGGCGTCTTCCAAGCTGCGTCACAACGCCCTGTCCTCCGCCATCCATATCCACTCCGTCCCAGCCACCTCTTTCAGGTCGTCGGCAATTCTTTACCAGCATTGAATACCGTATCACCTACCGTATGACCTGTCATCTATGCACCAGCCTATCCGTTACAATACGACACCTTCCACGTGCCACCTATTCAAACGTCAATCCGTCCGTACATACACAATATATTCAGTATTCTATTACATTGTCTAACCTAGATACTGTGGCTAAGTAGATGGCGCCTGCGCCGGCGACGGTTTGAAAGCGTATCGCTAATAGACTCATTAACTTAGTGAGCGGTTTCTTCCTGAGTTTTTGCTGGTCAGTGCCAGGTTCGGTTGAGAAAGGTCTTTGTGGAGAGTTGAAATTTTGTTCAAGAGTAAAAATGAAATGTTTTGGATCTGTGTTAGTCGTACGACTGTTTGCCACCCGAGGTTATCGTAAAATATCTTCGGTTAAGTCCAGCAGATTGGCAGAAGCGTTGTCTGCTTTTAAGTCTTCTTCTTCTACTGCTTCTCCGAGAACTAAAGGGTTGATATCAACCTTTGCGAAGTAGACCACTGCAACCGCACTCGTGACTCCAGTTGACCCTCGATTCCTCAACTAGAACATAACTTTTACTCAGTAGAAAGTGTTTTATATTTAGGAGTAAATAGTAATATTTTTCATCATGCTAGGGAAAGCTGTAAGCAATTTACTGTAATTACATAACATGAATATTAAATTTACAGCTCTGAGAAAATGGAGAAACTTTCAAGCTGCTGCATTGTTGTAGAGAAATTGCAATAAATGTAGCAGCGTGTTACCTAACATATATTTGTAGAAGTTCCACTCTGAATCTAAATAGGAAACGACAGTAAGTTATTTGAAAGCATAGGTAGGTAATGAGCAAATCATTGAAACTTCAGCGCAGAGAAATAGATGGTTTGATGACATACCTATTCTTTTAAAAGACATTATTAGCTATCAAGTAGGCTTGACTTTTTTTTTCTGCAGCTTTGGATTACGACCTTTCTTCATTGATATCATAATCAAAGTCAAAATCTTCCTACTGAATCTGCCTAGCCCTTTCCCAACTATGTTGAGGTCGGCTTCCAGTCTAACCTGATGCAGCTGAATACCAGTATTTTACATGGAGCGACTGCTTATCTGACCTCCACAACCCAGTAACTGGGTAATACGATACACCATGGTAAGACTGGTTGTCAGACTATCGGGGTTTTGACGACCTGTAACGACTGTCAAAGATCGTGCTTTTCGAAGCACTGAGGAGTCTCGGTATGTAAAGATGGTCAACCATCTATGGACAACCCCTGCAAGCGTAGCTTATCCTGATGGATCGACCTGTGCGGCTGTTATTGCTTAGCCATGGGCTCCCCTCTTGTCAAAATCTTCCTAATGCAATCCCCAAACTACAAAATGATTCATAGTCCCACATCACAGAAAGAATTATGGATATGTCTGAGTTTCTTATCCTCAGTCGTTTGTTTTTCTTCCTGTACCCTGACTTCTGCATCTTCATCCATGGTGTCCACAGCAGCTTTCGATCGTTTTTTACGGTGTATTAGGGCATTTGGCACGTACAAGATCATGGCAGGCCGTTAAAGCACTCGGATTTGCGCTTTCCAATCATAATTCTGGTCAATATTGAGTGTTAGTAAGGAGCTGGCGCCTTTTGTAGGGGACAGTAAATTTTAACGGTTCGATAGCTTGTCAGATTAGTATCAGTAGAAATTCGTAGGTCTGGGCTTTAGTGTTGATTCTAAGATATTACATAACATCATGACATCACGCCAGCATTTCCTGTAGGTTTAGGCAGAGGTGCACACCCACATTTGTCCAGTTATGTTTAAGTCCCATGTAATAAGCCTATTGCCATCAACCGGGCACAAATCCAGACTCCGGGCTGCTACTGAGAAATTCCTGATGGAAAAATTCAATAACACTTAGCTCGACTCGAAAATTGAACCCAGGGCCTCATGCTCAGGCAGTAGCTCTTGCAACCACTACACCAATGAGACAGTCTGTTATATTTTTAACAGCTTTTTGTTTGTTACCATCTAAGTTATGCTGTAGCTAACCATCGTCTAAAACGAGTTCATAGAATCATCCAAATAAAGTAAAAACATTATTTATTTCTCGTATTCTCAATAAAAGGGAAGTATTCTATAATTCCAAGAACTCTTAAAATATCATTCTCATTCATAGAATTTTGACTTCCATGACGCTATAAATCTCACCTGCCACGATTATTTCCTTTTTAACAACGAAGACATCAATATCGAACAAACCAAGGATCAAGTAGTATATATTTTTTGTATCAATATTTAAGACTTTTTTGTTGACCACTTTCAATAAGCATCCTTTTCGTTTTTGGATTGATTTTTTTTTTTGTCGTTTATTTAAGTCCTCGTTGTCTCGAACACCGAAATATCAACAACTTTGAGAACATTATCATCACTGTCCACTATTTTATCTATAATAACAGTTAACATTTACCGGCTAAAAATAAGCACACCATAGATCGTTACCGTTAAACAAATCGCTTGCAAAAACTACGCAGGATTAACATTAACATTGAATGGAAGTGTATTTGTTATAACGGTTCTCTATAACTTATCTATTCATCTTATACTGTGTTACAATAACACTGTCTAGTAATTTAACCGAGTCATCTCTTTTTACTAGCTGTGCCTGTGGTTCTGCCTGGATATTTAATTATTTATCATCATCAGCTTCATCAGCTCTTATACCGTCATCGATATCATAATCAAAGAACTCTAATATAACTTTAGGAGTGCTGGGTGCAGTACCCATCATTTGTCTCAATTCTAGGTGCAGTAGGTACGCATCATTTGTCTCAATCCTAGGTCACTTTCATTAAGTTCAACCTGCAATTTTAACAATTCATATCAATTCTTGAGAGAGCTGTGGTACCCCAGTGGTTACGGCCTTAACTTTTAAAGTAGAAGTCGAAGGTTCGTCATAATGCGGGTTTTCAAGAAAATTCACGCCTCCAGCTGGTGCCACTTTTGACAAGAGGTCTTCCATTTCGACAATAAATATAAAATATATGATGACGATTCGTTCATAATTCAATCACGACTAAAGTAAAATAAAGCCGCGTTGACACTTTTGACAGTTGCCCGGACCTGACGTTATAATTTGATAAACTTCAAGCACAAAATTAATTCGTCATACAAATAATTCAATCTTTAATTCATTGATACTTCCAGGGCATTTAAATGTATGTACATTTCACGCCAGCTTATTTGCGTAGGTCTTCTAGTAATCCTTGAAAACACGAATTAGAAATAAGTAGGCCAAAAGTGCCATAGGTGCACTGTCAATTGCTATGTACTGCTGATACCTAAGCCACAGAATAATACAGAAGGTTACTTACAATGAGCGGAAACAGGCGCTCACACACACACGTAGACGCGTACGCACGGCGCGGCGAGCGATCTGAAACAAATGCCAGTCTCGAGTGCGCTTGCACTCGCTGTACGTGAAGTGTGCCTATGTGTGCGTGCCTTTTCGCACGTTGTATGCAATCGACCTTCTGAACCTATAAATTTTGTGCCCATGCATTAACATAGGAATGTGAACCCACGCCCGGCGCCAATGTTGGATAGTTGAGGAGTAGGGCCAATGTTTGAATGCATGCCAGGATTAAAGACGAGACAATTATTTACATAGGAAAGTGTGCAAATTGTTGTGTTGCATCTATTGGGTTTTAAGTGTAGTTTCGTACTAGCAATAGAATTAAACATGATCTTAGTAGTATTCAAGACGTAGTAAGAGCTGTCAAAGAAACTTGAGAGAAGTTTTGTATGGAATTTAAATGAAAAATCTTTGATTATTTAATGATAATTTTAGTGTAATTAAGTTTATTCATTTAAAGGTTAAAAACATTTAAAGTAATTAACTCTTTTTTTCACTACTTGCTTATAATGCTGTGGGTATTTTATTAAAGGATTCCGCAGACAGGCGCGACGCGACGGTGCGATGCGATTCTGGTAGAACCATTTCCATGAAGTTTTCTTAGAAATTATTTTATTAGAGTCGGGTCGCTCCTGTTTGTGGGAGCCTCAATAATGTCTGCATAAACTATACCTACTCTACTCATTTAAAATTAATTCGATTTATTGTTAATGCCAACATAATTCGTTAAATAATTAAATTACTCAAGCAATAGTTTATTGCTTTAGTAGTTAATTTAACTACCTATAATTAATTATTCGATCCCTAATGCGTAGTTTATGGCTTTATTGTGATGTCTAGAATAAATTAACCTGTGACAATAAAATTTTAATTATTACATGGACACGTTCAGAGATAAAAGCATTTACAATAAATCAATAAAGTTGAGAAAAGTCAAAAGTCATTTATTCAAACTAGGCTGAGAATCAGCACTTTTTGAAAGACAAAATTACATAAGACAGTCCCCCAAAACACCCACCATTCACCTCTTCCTAGTGCTTTAGCTGGAAAGAAGAAGTGGCGCAACAAACTCCCCAGCAGCACAGCTGTTCAGTTAGAAGAAAAAAGTAATAATCCAGCTGTGTAATAAACGTAAAAATACTTACTAAAAAAAGGTATAATAGGTATTTAATGGCGGCTCGGAAGTACGCTACTCGCTGCGCAGTACCGCACCCCTCACCCCCGCTGACACATGAATTCGTTACTGCGCAGTGACTCACCTCATTTTCCGAGCCGCCATTAAGTTTGAATCGTGGTGTACCTAATGAAACAATCATATAAATAAAAGGAAAATCATACACTTTTCTAAACAATAAAGTACTGACTAAAAGTAACATAACTTAAGTACTCAAACACATTCCTATACCCATCCCACAATTACTCAGCCATGTTTGATCAATCATTATATCAAATGTTGGCCCTGACTAAGGTTGCCAATTTTTTATTCTTTAAGGGACAAATACTCAATTTTGTTTAAAAAAAACGGGATTTCAAATTTTTCCCGGGACAAATAAAAATATATATTTTACGTGTTACTTATAGTTTAAAGAAGACGGTGTAAGTTTCAAATATATTATTATATTTCTTTGACTTATTTGTAAAATTCAATGCAGTTATTATTATAATCATAGTTGAAAATGATAATTATATCACTCTTTATCAAATCGAGGGTACATTTATTGCGCACATCAGTCCATTTCAAGACCGCGAAAAAGTCCTTTCCACAAAACAGTTGGAACTAGGGATGCCTACTGAAGATAAACGTTATAAGTAAAATATTTTTAGGGATTTCATTCTTGGAAAACCCTTCCATGATTTTCTTCCACTTCTCAACGTCAATCAACCGTAATGCGATAGATTTCTTAATAATAAATCAAATAAGGTTTAAATACGGGACAGTCTGTCCAGGCGGGACGTTCATAATTACGTCTGACATACGGGACGTCCCGGGAAATACGGGACGTCTGGCAACGCTAGCCCTAACTGACAGTTATACGAGTTACTACTAGATTAATATTAAAGGCTGAACACAAAGATTGGATCTAAATCAAAGGTAATAAAACACTTGTGTTGTCCGAGAAATTTGCGAAACTTCACCGTTTGAATAGTAATTTCTATTTTCTATTGGCTTGCTTTGCCTGGGTTTTATTGCAAATTATGTCAAATTCAAATGACTTTATGCTTGCCAATGACACCTGTAACCTAAAAAGCTTGCGCTCACTGGCAGCACGGCAATGGATTTTTTATGCGACGAATAGGAATATAACTTAAAAGTATGGCAATAAAATTGAAATTTCAATGATGATGCTTAAGGACATGGCAGCATGCCTAAATACCGCGGAATAGTTACCGTCAGAATGCGCTCGCATGTAGTGGTGCCGCCAGTGGGTGCAGGCCCTAAGTGTCTAGGAAAGCAAGATATTTCGTTTACGATGCTTTTCTCTGCCAAATTCTAGTGGTCAAGTTGCCATATTTATTAAGGAGAAATACTGTCTCTGATTTCGGTGATGACTTAACCATTAGATACCTACAAGTTAGGACACACAAGTTACATTGGATTTATAGCAATATTTGACCCAACGTTGGACATAATGAAGATGGTCTTATGTCAATTCATGCACATTTTAAAGTTAATTTTGAAACTAAAATAACTTCAAATGGTGAATTGACACTTGGCTATCTTATTATCTATTTATTGATTTTACTGCCGCCTTAAATTTGAACGCTGCGCGTGATCAAAAGCCGTTAATAACATTTTATGACACTACTTCCTCCAAAACCGGCGCAGGAGTAAATCAAAGATTACTGCTCAGTTCCGTAATACGGTAGACGAAGATACTGATCTTTCAGCCTAGTTTTGATTTCCTATAGTCCATAAACTCACGCCTTCTTCCCATGAGGGTAGGCTGAAACTACAGAACGCCACTTGCTACTATCCTAACATACTCGTTTTGCTTCGTTTACGTTCATACATCTGGTCATACACGCACGCCGGTGCTTGACCTTTCTGAAGAACATCATCAATAAAGTCACTATAAGTCCTTCTATGTAGGGCGTCCCTTCCCGGCGTTTCCATTCACATCTGCCAATTCAATCTGTTTTATTTCTTAAAGACAAACAAAAATACCTATATCATCAATTTTACTACCTGAATCTGTCTGGCACCTAAAATATGTGACGTAAAGACGACATTAGAAGTTAATTAAATTTCAATTAACATTTGATGTTATAAAACATTTATTTGTAGAATCCACCATAACTAATACCTGTTTTATTTATTCCCATCGGCTACTTCAAAGTGTAATCAGTAAGCGATAAAAAATCAACAGATCATAAATTAATTACTCGCCTAAATACAGAACCAGTACAAAACAGTTAGAATATTTTTATTATTCATCTAACAAACGTAATTAAGGCATGCGTTTGCACAGCTCAAAGTCAATGACAGTTTGACAGCGCACCAAATATGGCACTGACGGCTCCTGTCAACCGATCCCCGGCTATAGGGCTGTCAAATTTAAAATATTCTTTTTTTTGTGGCATTGTTAAGATGGATGACGGAAAAAAATGTTTCTTTTATGGTATTTCGATGTTTCTTTGTAAGAAAAACAAAAGTAAACTGACGTGTTATTTTGGAGAAAAATAAAAACGTTGAGTTCAAAGTTGTTTGAGAATTATTTTTCTGTTAAGTTAAAATTGCTTATTATGTTATGTGTTAGGGTCACATAACGTAACAAGTAATTTTAACTTATTCCTTCTCTACGCTGCCTTTGCAATGCAGAGGAATAGTTAGGTAGGTACCAATTGATTAATGCCAATATCGTACATAATATTTTACATACTTAGATCGGTTCGCCCCTCATACATGGGACTTAAACATTACTGGCGAAATGTGGATGTACAGACGCCAGCACATCAAGCTACCCGAAACTGTCAAAATTTCCCAATCAACTTTGAACCTTTGGCTTCAGTGATAAAGTTGAAAATCTATTAAATAAATTTGACAGATTTTAGTAGCTTGATGTGCTGGCGTCTGTACTATATCCTCAACAAAGGTGTACTATGATCTCTACCTTACCCTTCGAGAAAAACAAGCATGATGTTATGTTACGCGTGTGTTGGATCGGTTTTTCCATGAAATAATTAGGTACCAAAATTAATTTGAAATAACGAATATATTCCTTTTTTTTTCTTACAGCCTGAAAGGAATCTGTACTTATCGGCTGTAACTATTGTACACACGGCTACACATCAAGCTATACATTTCCAGTATACGCTGACCTCACATTGTACAGAAATCCTATAAAATGCGAGATCAGCTTATACTGGAATTGTATAGCTTGATATGTAAAGAAAGAAAGAAAGAAAGAAAGAAAATTGCGTTTATTGGCATTAAGACAGAAAAATACACCTTTAAACTATAAGAACAGAAAACAATGATTATAATGCCAAAAGGGCCTCAGCTCAGCATAATGCTGCATGCTGTGTACCATGGCCACGTTGATCAAAAATTAATTATGTAACTATAGATTTCCCCATTTTTCCCCTACTATTTTTAATTATTGATTAAAGGTAGGTATTTTATTATATACCCTTTTCCCCACCGTTTAAGGAAATTCCTGTATTGTAATTAAAATTATTATCGTATGCGGTTTTCCTATACAATTGTTTGTTCCTGTTTTAGACAAACGATTTTATTGCAAGAAATATTAGGATTAGATTCTTCTTAGTAACAAGATCAAGGTCCATAAATTGAGGAAACAATTGTTAATTGTTTATTGAATTGAGAGAATTCAATTAAATTTTTCCTTGGTAATGAATTACCATCTGCACCAATTGCGAAATTCGAATTTTCTTACGGTTTTTGAAATTTACAGGTCAGTATCAGGTTGTATATTGATCTAAATATGATTCGCGGCCGTAACATATATTTATAGAATTAATAATAATCATCAATACAACTAAGTTCATATAATCCTATTGAATGACTATTTCATGAAATCACGACATTTTAGGATTATTCTAACATAAGGAGTTGTATTGCCGATTCTTACGATTATAATTCTATAAAGCCATATTTGTTACGGTCGCGAATCATATTTTAATCAAGATACAACCTGACACTGACCTGCAAATTGCAAAAAAACCTAAGATATCCCGCAAAATGCAAATTAGCATTTTGCATTTTGCAAATTAGCTAAGGTAGCCCGCAAAATGCAAATTAGCATTTTGCGGGCTACCTTAGCGTATCCCCCTTAAAGAAATAGGTGAAATTGTTTTTTTTTTTTTTTGGGACGCGAACTAATAAAATACTGCTTGACTCTACCAAATGCACAGTTAGCCTATCATCAACTAATAGGGTATGTTCGGGTATGTTCGCGGAGGAGCGTACCGCCTGTTTTTACGCGACTATGCGCAGGCGGAGCATCTCTCTTGTGCGCAGAGTTCGGGCCAGCTCCAACACAGTCCTGGCGATGATTGCTGACAGGCTGGACTGCCCCTACATGCTGCATTGCTGCAGCAGGCATGTTCCGGCAAGGCCGTTTGTCAGGCATTATTAATCCTTGTGTGTGTCTTTGTATGTATTATTTTAATTGTATAATTTTTATTGTGTAATAATGTCTTATTTTATTTTGAATTTTTGACATTCAATATGAATTTTATTGCTATTATTTTATTATATTATATTATTAGTGTGATATGTTTTATAAGATTGACTTCTATGGGCCCAGTAACCCGAAATAAATGAATTTAATTTTATTTTATTTTAATAGCCCAATAAACGGACATAGGCGCCACTGAGCCTAATTCTGTCACCATCAAATAAAGGGCTAACCTCATTGACGTGACGTTAATTTACATTGATGTCAATCACGACTTAAATTTAAAGTTCGCCAACCCTACCGTTAGGCACATACCTGACAGCGAATCGCAAATATATTATCGATACACCTGCCGATTGTTATTCTCTAATGACCTCACAGCGATGGCCATAGAATAAATATTTTAAATGGATATTACATCTAAACAATAGCCCCTTAGTCATTAAACTATTATCTTTAGCCCCCGTTATAATCGGTCTTGTTAAACGATGGTTAATTTTAACTCTAACCACGTACGCTAATAGCCCGTTAATCATGGTTTTATAAAACACCGGTGTCTTCGTTTATGGGGTAGACTGTGGCTTTAAGAAATACGTGGTCTGCTGATATTCAATTGTTTAGCAATAAACTTGAACCTATTTACCTTTCTATGACTTATTTATAGTAACGCAGGTCACTGTGCGTCATTCAATAAAAAAGTTGACCAAAAATAGACATATCAATTCTATTTAATAGACTCTGTACAGAAATAGATGGATATGAAACCATAAATAAGGCTGAGTATACCATATAGAGTTAAACAATGATTTAATCTGCTGGTTTCGATTAGAGTCAACAAGATACTTTAAATATTATAAACCAGGTTATTGACACTGGTCTAGTCAGTTTGTTTTGTACCTAAGCTTGATTTATTTCTGTTCAAGTGATTTGTTGCCTTTATTATGACCACTTCAGTAGTTTAGTGCCATTCAGGTTTGCAACGGATCTACTGCTTGCTGGTATTATTAGGTTCAATACGAATAGATTAGAATCAGTGGTTCTGTTGCTGCACATTTAATAGCAAAGCATATAATTTAACTTGCTTGTATTTTAATAAAATTGCCTACCTACAGTCAATTTGAATCGAATCTCAGAATTGAATCTTTAATAACTTATGAATATTAAAATCCTTAACTAAAGTCTTAGCTTGAAGGGAATGCTTGCATATCAACCATATTTGTAGATACCTCCGTCCTAACTTTTAAACTTTAGCTATTTGCGTTAACTGGAGTTAACGTCTGAAGAGTTCATCTGGGTTTACGATGGGCCGCGACGAATTCGTTTGTTACAGTGCAACCCACCCAATGTTGCTAGCACTTAATATTGTTAAAAGCTACTTTTTGTTAGCAACAAGCTTTAGAACTTCAGACTAACAGTATTCTAGATTCCTAGACGAAATAGGTTTCTAAACGTTAAGTATTTTCGTCCAATAATAACTTTGTAAACTGTTGCTTTGTCTGAAGACTGCAATAGCCACTCAAAAACTGTCGCTGTTAAAATCAAAGTCAAATCATTTATTTCCATCAAACGTCAAAATTTACAAAAAAAAATTTATTGATTCTAGTCGCCCCTTCCAAAAGGTAGTTTTCGTATGGAGAAGAATGGGCAAGAAAGTCCACTGTTACTCTTTTAAAATGTTTTACTATATTTTGTTGTTTCCTACTAATGTATACTAATTTTGTAAATAGGTATAATTTGTGAGTTTGTATGTAGAGGGTAATCTACGGAACTACTGACCCGATTCTCTCTAACCAATGGGAAGCTACAGTATTGCCAAGTTTCATAGGATATATGTATTGTAAAACAAGATATTTCACGCGGATGGAGTCGCGGACAGAAGCTAATAAAATCCATTGGTATTCCAAAAAAGTCGAATATTTTCTTGGTTCCGTCTTTACTGTTAAAACTGGCTGCAAGATATGTTCAATGCTCAATTAATTTAACACGATAAAAAAACATGCAGTTGTTTTTATTTGCTGCCTCTGGCCTGACGTCTATCTCTGTCATCTAAAGAATATACTACTCTCTAATCAATAGCTGTCATCAAAACTAAAATTGTAAAGTGGTAACGTTTTTTAGATGTTTGTAAAGGATAGGTAATCTTTTGGAATAGGTACTGATCCGATTACAAAAATGTATTCACCAAATAGGCCGCTGCAAACATAGTCTTGCGAAATGCTGTATTATCAATGCATCCAATAGCCAGTGTGACTGCGGTGCTCCTGAACAGACTATGTCCCATCTGCTTGTGTGTCCCAAATGTCCGTTCACCTACACCCTTGCCGATTTGAACAACGCCGCTGACATCGTCATAAACTTGGCCATCTATTGAGCCCAAACAGTATAATATTATAGATGTAGGTACCGTAACAGTATAATATTATAGATGTAGGTACCGTCGAAACGAAAAGAAGAAGATTCACCAATAGAAGGCCTCAGACCAAATAAAAAACCAAGACGAACAATACAGTGAAGCATGCCAAAACTATTATATACACCTCCGCTCTGTGCATACACGCTCACACGCACACATTTACAATGTATAACAACACCACACAAAGTGCACACATGTTTACGAAACCGGCTTCACGTCACTGTTGACAGCCTATGTTTTGGTTTTTTATGTGGTCAAGGCTACACCTTTCGCGGGTGACATAGGAATAGGATACTATTTATTCCAAAAAAAAGTGCCTCATAAGAAATGGGAATCTCCATGCGGTTGAAGCCGCGGGGGACTGCAGCTAGTTTCTTTATAAATACAATTTCATTATCATCATCACTGGCAGGCTTGTGACTCTCATCCAGGTCTTCCCCACGATCTTCTGTAGGTTGTCCACCCACCTAGCTATTAATCTGCAAACGCTCCTTCTACCGTTTCTCGGCAACCATTCTGTTATGGCTCTGCTCCACCTGCCATCACCACGTGTAGCCAAGTCTCTTTGCCCACTTAAATACGATTTGCTTATTCCATCTGATTTTAAGAATCGTAGCAGGTGGAGTTCTGTAGTTTCTGCCTCTGTAGGCTGACTGAGTTTCTAAGGCATGTTTTTAAACTATTGTTGTTTTTAACCGTGCTAATGATATTGTCCTTTTTGTTACAGACAGCATCGGAGCAGCGAGCGTCCGCCCCTGAGGAGATGCAGGCGCGGCACAGCATACTGTGGCACCTGCTTATTGACCTGCCTATATTGTTGTTAGGTAAGTGCTCAAATATAACTAATATTTACGTTTTGTAGCGGTATACGAACTCCTCCATCCTTAAGCTGTCTGTTCACTGGAGCGGAGCGAGGCAGCGGAGCGGAGAAATGTGCCAATATTAACCAATATAATCTAAACTCCGCTTTAGAGCTGGCGCTCTTATTGGTTAATATTGGCACATTTCTCCGCTCCGCTGCCTCGCTCCACTCCAGTGGACAGGCAGCCTTACAGTCCGTGGCGGGCTGTCACCAATGTGGCAGCCAGTCAAGAGATCTGACAAGTTGATACGTATGACGTGAGATCGCCTGGAGGCCCCGACATGAGCATGTTGCGTTATAAAATGTATGGCCAAAATATAAAAGTTTAACCCTCAAGGCAAACCTTTTCAATAACCTGACCCACCCTGACCATAATTTATAATTATTTAGTTTTAGCAAGCCCTGTCTTGGCTAAGAAAACAATCACTTGCGTGACTTGAATTCGATTTTATAATTTGTGCCCAAGGTTTTATCAAGTCTCTGATGACACAGATATACCTACTGTATCTTATATCTATGGGCCCTATTAGGGATTAATTAGTAGAAATTGGTAAGAAACTGAAGCAATGTTCATAATATCAAAGCCACTTTCAAGTTTCGCAACTTCGAACCCCTTCCCCTTTCTGCTGATCACACTATGGTAAATAATCGTCAACGATCACAGTACGGTAAAAAGTCAAAGACATCTTCTTCTGGATATAGGCGGAACTTGGGCAAAGTTTTTTTGGGATCTGGAATTTCTCAGTAGCAGCCCGGAGTCTTAATTTGTGCCCGGTTGATGGCAATAGGCTCGCCCCCTAGTACATGGAACTCGAACATAACTGGCGTAATGTGGGTGTACTTCTGCCTAACCCTTCCGAGGGATACAGGCGTGACGTTATGTATGTATGATATCGCCACTAGTCCTGCAGTGTGGCGAAATAGCCATGAACTCAAAAGAATGTAATGCATCATCAGATCAAATGCAATAAACGTTAATCAAAATAATAATTACAAAACGCTCCATTGAATACGATTATTACTGTGCATCGCTCACGGCTCATTGCAGATTATGATTTGTGAGGTGCTTAACAGTTTTGTTTAGAATTCTTTTTCTATCTATTTTCTTCTTTTTCTTTTTCTAATAATAATTATTCAAAAGAAAATAATTTATTTATATGAATAAACAGAATTATAATATATAAAAAATAAAAGGTGTATAAAAAAAAATCTAAATTTAAATACTTTTTACAGATAAAACATAAATAATAATAGTTAAGCGAAATTTTTGTAGGTTTCTTATTCGCAATCTCCTGACTTTTGATTATACTATGTAGGTAAGTTAAAACTTGTTCCCACAAAAACAATGATCTCCTAAAACAGGGCTTCCTCTCTCCTACCCTTTCTGCTGTGCCCTACAGGGTCCATAATGATCTAAATTTTATAACTACCACCTAAGTACACATTATGGTAAAGCAATAAAGATATTGAGTATTGAGTATTGAGTAAACCTAGTGATATGAAATTGGAAACATAAGTTCACCAGATATAAAAATGTTTTGATTTTATTTCATCACCCACAGCCCAGCTTCACCCACTGCTAGACATATGCCTCTCTTTTCTTGTGCCAATTCCCACGTTTCTGTGCCATTCTCATCCAGGTTCTACCTGCGATGGTAACGATCAGCGCCTGCTCTAGGGTAGAGCGAGAGGAGGTCGCTCTAGGCGCCAGATGACAAGAGGCGCGAAAAAGCCAAACTTGAAAAACAATTTCCAGCGCATAATAAAATATTGATGGCGCCTTTTAAATTTTTATTTAGTGAGTGATGGAAATTAACTCCAAATACTTCTTCTTTTCGTGTGGTTAGTGACTAACTTGGCGTCAGAGTTTTAAAGCCGCCTACGGGCCTCTGACTTGGCTTCACATACTGTCGAAAAATATCTCTCAGGCATTTTTGAAGCAAGAATACGCACATAAATCCGAAAAGTTAGAGGTGCGTACCTTGGGTTCGAACTCGAGACCTATGATTTGACAGTCCAACGGTCACACCACTAGGCTGTCACTGCTAACTCTCACTCTCTGCTCACTCCAAATACTAATTTAATTATATAGCAGTAAAAGCTTTCAGATTGTTAAAAAAGCAGGAGTCTAACTAGAGCTACTTCATTTAATTTAAATTTAATAAGTGTCGATATTTGCAATAAACGTTGATTTTTGAAAATTTGGGAATTATTATTTAAATAACATGAAACTGAAGTAGAATTTACGTGAAGTGTAATCGAAGGCCGCCCAAAGATAATCTCAGTCTATCCTGATCAAGGGCTAGGACCGGCGCTGTAAAACTGTCGTGCCCATCTCGCCGCCGGACGACCGACACTTCGTCTTCCAGTCCTTGGACGCCACTCGGTCACTGGCTTCCTCCATCTGTCATCACTGCGCCTAGCCAGGTTTCCTACCCAACTCTATTTGTCATCACTGCGCCTAGCCAGGTGTCCTACCCAACTCTATTCATCATCACTGCGCCTAGCCAGGTGTCCTATCCAATTCTATTTGTCATCACTGCACCTAGCCAGGTGTCCTACCCAACTCTATTTGTCATCCCTGCGCCTAGCCAGGTGTCCTACCCAACTCTATTCGTCATCACTGCGCCTAGCCAGGTGTCCTACCCAACTCTATTCATCATCACTGCGCCTAGCCAGGTGTCCTACCCAACTCTATTCATCATCACTGCACCTAGCCAGGTGTCCTACCCAACTCTATTTGTCATCACTGCGCCTAGCCAGGTGTCCTACCCAACTCTATTTGTCATCACTGCGCCTAGCCAGGTGTCCTACCCAACTCTATTTGTCATCACTGCGCCTAGCCAGGTGTCCTACCCAACTCTATTTGTCATCACTGCGCCTAGCCAGGTGTCCTACCCAACTCTATTTGTCATCACTGCGCCTAGCCAGGTGTCCTACCCAACTCTGTTTGTCATCACTGCGCCTAGCCAGGTGTCCTACCCAACTCTATTTGTCATCACTGCGCCTAGCCAGATGTCCTACCCAACTCTGTTTGTCATCACTGCGCCTAGCCAGGTGTCCTACCCAACTCTATTTGTCATCACTGCGCCTAGCCAGGTGTCCTACCCAACTCTGTTTGTCATCACTGCGCCTAGCTAGGTGTCCTACCCAACTCTATTTGTCATCACTGCGCCTAGCCTGGTGTCCTACCCAACTCTGTTTGTCATCACTGCGCCTAGCCAGGTGTCCTACCCAACTCTGTTTGTCATCACTGCGCCTAGCCAGGTGTCCTACCCAACTCTGTTTGTCATCACTGCGCCTAGCCAGGTGTCCTACCCAACTCTATTCATCATCACTGCGCCTAGCCAGGTGTCCTACCCAACTCTATTCATCATCACTGCACCTAGCCAGGTGTCCTACCCAACTCTATTTGTCATCACTGCGCCTAGCCAGGTGTCCTACCCAACTCTATTTGTCATCACTGCGCCTAGCCAGGTGTCCTACCCAACTCTATTTGTCATCACTGCGCCTAGCCAGGTGTCCTACCCAACTCTATTTGTCATCACTGCGCCTAGCCAGGTGTCCTACCCAACTCTATTTGTCATCACTGCGCCTAGCCAGGTGTCCTACCCAACTCTGTTTGTCATCACTGCGCCTAGCCAGGTGTCCTACCCAACTCTATTTGTCATCACTGCGCCTAGCCAGATGTCCTACCCAACTCTGTTTGTCATCACTGCGCCTAGCCAGGTGTCCTACCCAACTCTATTTGTCATCACTGCGCCTAGCCAGGTGTCCTACCCAACTCTGTTTGTCATCACTGCGCCTAGCTAGGTGTCCTACCCAACTCTATTTGTCATCACTGCGCCTAGCCTGGTGTCCTACCCAACTCTGTTTGTCATCACTGCGCCTAGCCAGGTGTCCTACCCAACTCTGTTTGTCATCACTGCGCCTAGCCAGGTGTCCTACCCAACTCTGTTTGTCATCACTGCGCCTAGCCAGGTGTCCTACCCAACTCTATTTGTCATCACTGCGCCTAGCCTGGTGTCCTACCCAACTCTGTTTGTCATCACTGCGCCTAGCCAGGTGTCCTACCCAACTCTGTTTGTCATCACTGCGCCTAGCCAGGTGTCCTACCCAACTCTGTTTGTCATCACTGCGCCTAGCCAGGTGTCCTACCCAACTCTATTTGTCATCACTGCGCCTAGCCAGGTGTCCTACCCAACTCTGTTTGTCATCATTGCGCCTAGCCAGGTGTCCTACCCAACTCTATTTGTCATCACTGCGCCTAGCCAGGTGTCCTACCCAACTCTGTTTGTCATCACTGCGCCTAGCCAGGTGTCCTACCCAACTCTATTTGTCATCACTGCACCTAGCCAGGTGTCCTACCCAACTCTGTTTGTCATCACTGCGCCTAGCCAGGTGTCCTACCCAACTCTGTTTGTCATCACTGCGCCTAGCCAGGTGTCCTACCCAACTCTGTTTGTACACTTCTCTCTATTTCAACACCATCAGCGGTCCTTAATACCACTATAATTTTATAATTTCAAAATGATTATGCCTTAGTAAGATAATTTATTTAATGCCCAGCTATTTATGGTGCAGTTTAAGCTGTTAAGGACCGTTTCCTTATCATGGTGATTTTATTATTTTATGACAGCGATGTCTAACGGTTTTAAAATTACCGTTTGAGTGTCATAAACAGTATGTATGGCTTATGGCTATAGAATATGGACACTCTCTGAAGCGTGTACAGGACGATACATCGTGTGAGCGTAGAATGACTATCTAATATTTTGCCTACTAGAAGACCCGGCGAATTTCGTATCGTATCGTAAACGTTAGATTTTTTCGATTTCCCAGCTGTTCCTTTGGGTTTTTCTTCATTTAATTTTTCCCTAAACCACCCCAGTATTGAAGCAAACAAAACAAAAAAAACATATTCAAATCGGTCGAGCCATTTTCGGGTCTTTGTGATACTAACGCACGGCAATTGATCTGTAGAAGCCGGGTTGACAACCGCAGGGTTTTTTTAACTTATAACTATCATAACAATTCTCATACTTTCTGAAAAACAAGCAGGATATCCTGCCAATCCGGAATAGTTACATAGGGATAGTTTGCTTTTATTTATTATCTCGATAAGCAGATAGATTGTCGATTATACATACCAACTTAACAAATAGAAAAACACTTCCTTATTTGCCTTTTACAACATTTCAATTGGTGTTATTCAATTTCCAAGGGATGCACCAAGATTCCCTATAAATTAATTAAGTCTGTGATCTGCATCAACACCTGTTATTCACATAATTCATAGGTACTATAAATGGGTAACCAGACGATCTCCATTCTGTCTACCAAGATCGTTAAATTTGTCATATTATCAGGGCTCTATGTTCTGTAATGGACGTCTACCGATATTTAAGTCACGCAAATGACACTTTAACTTCCTTGTAACTAATTATACACCTTAAAATGTTAGGAGATAACTCTAGGCTTATCACACTTAACGGACGCACACATTAGGCCACCCTGGTGATAGTAATACCAAAGATTATGTACCATAATGGATACTTAGCTTGATACAGTTGTCAATTGAGGTGTGCACATGCAATTAAAGTCATATTTAACTAAACAGACAGAGAGATGTTAAGAGCGTTTATCCTAAAAGTTGGCAACGTCGCAAATAGCTGTCAAAAATTTACCTGTTTTGATTAATTTGGCAATATTACTGTATGGAAATAAGAAATGTGGCGAACTAGCTAACTAGAATATTAATAATGATTTGCAATTATAACATTGAATTTGATGTTGTACCCGTTTTAGGTTTAAAAAAGGCGTTTGAAAAGTTTCCAAATACCTACTTTTTTACACCTAAAACTAAATATCCGGTGTTAAGATATTATTTATTGCATTTTATAATCATTATGCTAGTTCGCTAGTTAGCCACATTTCTTATTTCCATACAGTAACATAACATAACATCACGCCTTGTTTCCCCGAAGGGTTGGGCAGAGGTGTCCCTGTAGCAGGTACACCCACATTTCGCCAGTTATGTTTAAGTCCCATGTAATAGGGGGCGAGCCTATTGCCATCAACCGGGCACAAATCCAGACTCCGAGCTGCTACTGAGAAATTTCAGATAGAAAAACCCAATAACACTTTGCCCGACCCGGGAATCGAACCCAGGACCTCATGCTCAGCAGTAGCATACAGTACTATTGCCAAATTGATCAAAACAGTGAAATATTTGACATCTATTTGCGACGTTGCCCACTTTCAGAATAAACTCACCTCACCTCAGGCTAGGTGGAGCGACGATCTTCACAGGGTGACTTGTAGCAGCTTAATGAGAGTTGCCGAGAATCGAGTTAAATGCCATGCAGTTGGAAAGACCTATGTCCAGCAGTGGACTGCTGTAAGCTGATGATGTTGATGACACTTCTGCCTTAAATGTTGGTGAATACGAGACTTAATTGAATAAAGCAGGAAAAGTTACGCGGAAAAAACACGTTTTCTTTCATGTGAATATGGTTAGAAATCTACATTGACCGGCAAACATAAAGATGATTTCCACCAAACGGCTCGCATCGCATCGGATCGGAAAGGATATGAACGGATGCGGCGACAGCCGATCGCGTCCGGCAGGATATCGACGCATACGATTGGCTCCGTACCGTCGTTTGCAAACGTATCCATTTCTGCGCCTAGTCAAATAGTTTCATTCCTACCGTATTGAAGTGCTCTAATTTTTGAAAATGGTTGAAGTTGACGTAGTATTGTTGGCTATTGCATTAGAAGAAGAAGAAAATAATCATAAAACAGCCGAAAGAATCCGATCGAATACGACAACAGGCTAACGGAGCCGATCGCGCGTCGCAGCATACTTTCGGCTACGATCGCGTGTCGCGGTAGACGCCCGCGGTCAAGCTGCTGTGGACTTTAAATACCGTGTACACGATTTAATATCGTTTAAAGATTGTAAAATCCGTCCCGATCCGATGCGATGCGAGCCGTATGGTGGAAATCATCCTTTAGTTTACGACTACCTACTACATTTAAGTTATTTGAAATTAAACGTAAACAAGCGGTAGTATGTGCCTACAGTTGCAACGGAAAGAAGTTATTTATCTGTTCTGTATGTCATCTGTGACATCACACCATTACGTGGATTTATAGTAGCGGGAAGATTTATCCAATTTCAAGGATGCTGACTTATGGCCAAAATAAAGACAGGTCAAGAAATGTTTGTAAATAAATCTGTTTTATGTACGAGTAAAAAAGTTGTTCTGAAAGACTTTTATAGCCATTAAGAGCGTTTATCCAGAAAGTGGGCAACGTTGCAAATAGCTGTCTAATATTTCGCTGTTTTGATTACTTTAGCAATATTGTAGTATGGAATTATGAAATATGGCTAACCAGTGAACTAAAACATTGATTATGAAATGCAATAATTAAAATCGTAACACCGAATATTAAGTTTTAGATGTCAAAAAAGTATTTGGAAACTTCCCAAATAAGGCATTTGGGAAGTTTCCAAATAAATACTTTTTACTTTTTAACTGTTTTAGTTGTAAAATAAGCTTTTGCTCCTAAAACGGTTACAACATCAAATTTAGTGTTATAATTGCAATTAATTATTAATATTCTAGTTAACTAGTTAGCCATATTTCTAACTTACAGTAATATTGCCAAATTAATCAATACAGGTAAATATTTGACAGCTATTTGCGACGTTGCCAATTTTTTGGATAAACGCTCTTAAAGAATTGGTCAGAAAATATATCGCAGAGTGAGTATATTATACATACCTACTCTCTCTGCGATTATATTTTTTGTCAAATTTTTTATATTTCCGGCTCACATCAGTAAAACGGGATTGCCGCGCGGAAATAGCAAAAAATATAGTTCTACTAAATTGTTCAATTTATTTTTAAATGTAAAAACTAAATTGTTGTAAAGATTTGACATGCTCTACATGCAGAAATAATTCAATATTTTCAAAATTATACACTGTAGCGCGAAATCATAGGTTTACTAACTTTCAATTTAATTATAAAACCTAGTTCCAATCCAAACAAACATTTTCAATTTATAAAGCCTAGTTCTCACATCTTTATTACATCGTCGGACTAACGGGTCAGCGTGTTGTGGGAACCGCTTTTTGTCCGACTGTCAGACCACGGCCTTAACTGGCTCAGAATTCGGTATATCGGACATGGTACACCGATAATTGCCGATTAATGTGATATAAAATAGCCGTGCGGTATCTAATGGTGCTATTAAAGAGTTATAGTGGAGGCAAAGAATTATCGGTTTTGGAACTGGTTTGGAACTTAAGACATCGTAATGGTTAGTTTTAAAGTGCGGATTAGAGTTTCTATGTGTACCGTTCCAGTGATTAACATTCAAAACGACTCTAAATCGCAATGCAGCATCGTTTATCTCTCTGAAGATCTGGCCAGTTGTCTTTAAAACACCATTAACGGTATCAACATAGCCTGGTCCGAACCATGCTGTAAAACTGACTTCCTCTTAATATTATTGCAGCAGAATATTAGCTATATATTAGAGAATGGGCAACTCAGATATCCTAAAATAAGTAATATTTTTTAAAGCTGTAATTTTATATTTATCTGACCGATTTGGGTGCAGTCAGCTATTTAACGTGACGTGTCACGTGGGCTCAGCCTTGTCATTTGATACTAAAACAAATCGATCACCAGTGACTTGCAAGGTTTTTCGAACAGGGCTTTAGTGCGCGACTGCCCTTTAAAAAGTAAACATAAACAAATGTGTATTGTTTACATTTACGGTAAAAGGTCAGCAACGTAATTTGTCATTTCTGACATCAACTTACACTGGATCTTTTGGCGCTCGAATGACATTGACAGGGGGATGCTGTTGGTAGACATTTGTGTCTTTATTTGTGAAATTTATTGGAGAAAATTAACAAGATGGCGGCGTCAGTTCCGATTAACCACGCGCCAAAAGAACTTTGTAGCGCTATAAAACTGTTATTTTTTTAAATTTCATCAATTTAATTTGATGCTGTAAATAATGTAGTGTTGTTAAAGTTCCTATTCTTTTGCCAGCCCTTTCTCATTCTTTTGTCCAAGTGTAGTTTGTCAAAATTTATACTTCGTTGACAGTTTGCATTTGAAAAGAGAACACGTGAATGTCTAAGTTACTTACCAAGGGAACTGACGCAATACTTACGTTCTTTTACTTGTCATAGCGAGGTTAATAAACTACGCACAATTTTTCAAAACAATATAAAATATTTCATCATCAATTAAGCTGAATCAAATTACTCGAAGTCATCGAAGTGTTTTAGTAAACACGCTGTGTGAGAACTCGAGTGCAGTCTCGACAAGTGGCTCTCAAACTGTTACCTATTTCTCTATTTTATGTGGTACTTAGAATTGTCTAACGAAGGTCCTTTTATACTTTACAGACTTGGCAAATGAGAGCTAGACCGAGAAAAGTGTAACATATTGATCGTCACGACTGTTTTGTTATATAAGAAAAGTGTCGTGCGTGACCGTCAAAATGTACGTTGAAAGCAAACCAACCGGGTGTCCCACGATACCTCTCGTTTTGTATATGAGTACGCTTTCTCCCATTTTGTTCCTCCATTAAGCTGCATCGAGTTTACACAATGAACTTCGATCCACAATACATGTTGATCCAAAACAACGAATGACATCTTTGCACATTAGATTTTCAACTCTCGTTGTTAAGCTGAGCGTTGAGAATCCAACGCGCTGGAACGCACTCTCGTCCCAGCGCGTTGAAAAAACACACAGTCGGATTTTCAACACTCGGCGCAAAAAAAAATCGCCGCAATTTTATAACGTCCGTGCGGACGTGGGCGTCACTTACTTTTTCTTTGCTATTTTCAATCTATATAGAAGCCGCACTCACAACTTACATGGCATTGCGTAGCTATAAGATTTCCGAACTTTTCTGTCAATTAGAGAAACCATTGCTTAAAAAGGTAGGTATTTATTATTGTTCTGGTTGTCCAATTTTTTCAGGGATGTAACGGATATCCGTATCTGCATCCGCAACTGCGGAGCATCCGCATACATTTTGATATCCCCAAAACATTCGCTTCCTCAAGTTTTGATTTTAAAAGCTCCGCATCCTCATAATTTCTATGGGGATGCGAGCCTACCTACGTTGTTCGCTCAAATAGTGAATTTTTAGGTAGGTACTCGCTCCGAGCTAAATGTGCGGGCCAGAGTGCGAGTGACGCGTTCCTTTTGCCTGAATTCGCAGTATCCCTGTCCTATGACAGACGATCGGACGCACATGACAGTGGTGACATGAGTCTGGTGTCAGGTGTTAAAACAAGGAAAGTTTTCATGCAACATCTGCATCCGCACCCTCATCCGCATCCTCAATAAGGAATTTTCCAATATCCGTATCCTCATCCGCATCCTCAAACCCGATTATCTCGATATCCTCATCCGTTACAACCCTGATTTTTTTTTACAAAAAGTTGACTTCTCGGTCTTGCGTGACAAAAAAATATGATCAGACAAAAAGTTTTAGAATCACTGTCCTAAACTACAATGTTACAGATTCGTGTGAACATACACCATTATATTATATATGTGTGGGTGTTTAAACACGTGTATGTGTAATGAGAGAGCATTGTTTTTAAACTCATCGCCTGGAAAGAATGTCAACATCATTGTATGTTCAACCAGAGTCCTCGTGATCTACAAGTCTTGCGATTCTTTGTAGTAGACCACCGGAGTTTACAAGGAGTTTAGTTTACAAGTACGGAAGTGTAGTTGAAGCAAAATTATGTTTTGCTGGATGTAAACTTAGGGTTTGTGGCCCTAAGAAAAAGGAGGTTTATTCTGCAAAATGTTACTTAGTTAGAGGTTAGGTCACTTTTGTTGACTAAGTTGTGTTTATGATACTGCTGACGTAAGACAAGATACTTACCTAAATAATTTAAACTGAAAAAGTACTTTGTTAAATTGTGCAGTTAGCCTAATAGAAAAAAAGCGGTCAAGAGCGAGTTGGACTCGCGAGGGTTCCGTACCATTTTAAATTTTCATCAGCGAGGCCTATATTCGTCAGAGAATTTTAACACTGCGGTGTAGAATATTGCCGTTTTAGGTCAGCGCTATCTCTTGAGCGATAGTGGAACTAATGCCATTTTTGTTGATGATTTTGGAAAAAGGGTGCTATTTAGAGACATCGTTTTATTTTTCCTGTAGTCTTTACATAAACTTCTATCACATAAAATAATTTCTGATTTTTCTCTATGCAAACTTCGGAGATAAGGAGACCGGTTTTTTTTTTTTTTTTGTCAAAATTCGAAAACTAAGCGGCCTAAAAAATAAAAGTTTGAGCTCGTGTAAATAGCGCTCTTTCATATGATACCCCACAATGCCCTAGTAGCCCCACTTCGAATTTTAAAGACCCCCCGTTCAGTCCTTTCTGCAAAAATAAAAAATGAATTTTTATTTCTTTCTTATTTGCAAAATAGTTGGGCAAACGTCATGTAAAACTATTCCAAATTTCAAGTTGATAGCATTAGTACTTAGTTCTTGAGATATCCAGCTGTGACAGACAGACGGACAGACAGACTGAGTCGCACCATAAGGGTTCCTTTTTACCATTTTGGTACGGAACCCTAAAAACGGTTTACAATATTAGTTTTTTTTTTTTGTTTCTTTACAAACAAGCTGCAGTAGGCCGGTAAATTCCTCATAATCATCACGATTGTCTCAACCGTTTCTCACACAACTACCATATTTGTCCAACTCCGTACACACGTCACAGGCTATTTGTCTTGACGCCTAACGAGTATATTCACGCTATTTCTATTTTTTTCTAAAGTTACTCGCTAGCTGGGTGGTCAGTAGTGACATGCGATACCTGACACTGTTGACATTGCCTTGACACCAGTCACGAGGTATCATCGCCCACACAAGTGCATTTAGGTATAATATGTCAATGTAGATTTATGGGTATTATGACATTTTGTGTTTTTTTTTGTTTATAAGAAAAAATAAAACAGTTGGTTGGTTCATACTGAAAAATTTATTGTACATTGATCATAAATATTTTGATTTTAATCGGTTAGTTGCTTTACTTAATATAATTGCGTAAACTGTTTAGAAACAGCTTTAAATATTAATGAATTACCATAATAATTGTGGTACCATAATAAGTGTAGGTACTGTCACCTATTTTTGAATTAATTTATTCTACAGCCTACAAAATAATTAAAATCATAAATCGTTATCTCATAAAATTATTAAAATGTTTTTATAACCCGACTTTATAAAGTCTTGTTGCGTAAGACTAATTAACTTTACGTAGATAAGTAAATAATACTATGATAAAATGCAATAATTTTATGGCTTTGATAATATTATTTACTGGCTGGCATAATATGCACGCTTTGTTTTATGAGGTACAGATCAATGATCAACGGTCAGGTACCTAAACATTACGATGATATTAATTACATAATTTTATTTTATTATTATTCGTGTACAACTGTGCAATTAGATAGTCTTGTCACCTGATGGACAAAAACAAAACGTAAACATCAATGTCTGTGTTTTCGCACCGATGTCCCTGCCACCCTGTATAGTGCCCTTCACATTTCGCCAGTTATGATTAAAACCCATAATATGGGGCGAACTAGGGAATGGTCCCGGGAATTCCCGGTCCCGAAAATCCCGGGAATTCCCGGGATTATTGTATAGACTAAAGAACCGGTACGATCACACCTCGTCCCGGGACTTTCGGGACTTTTGGGACTTAGTTGAAAAGTATAAACTTAAATTAAGAATTTGACTTTCCCCATTCAGATATCATAATGAAAGATTTCTTACTAAGATTTCTAAGGTTTCACCCGCTGCTACACGTTTTTCCGAGCGAATGAGGTCAAAAGTAGCCTTTGTTACTTAGGGATCTTGTAGCCTTTTAGTGGTGAAAGAATTTTTTTTAATTTAAGCAGTAGTTTTTGAGTTTATTGGTTACATACCTAGAATACCTACAAAAATAAACAAATCTTTCCTCTTTGTAATACCTAACCTAATAGTGTAGAATCTACACTGTACTTAGATAGTGATTTGCTCATCGGTTTACCCGGTGCTTGCTACTGCTGCCCGTTTTCCCGTCAGAATAAGGCGTTTTCCCGTCAGAATAAGGCGTTTTCCCGCGGTAAAGCAGTCTATGTCACTCATACTCAAGAGTTAATGTAGCTTTCTAATCAATGATGATATATTTTTTTAAATCGCTTCAGTAGTTTTGGAGTTTGTCGATTACATACATACGAAAAATCTTTCCTCTTTATAATAAAAATGTAGATAAATAAATTAAAGAATAAAGTTCTAAAATCAAAATACGCGCGCGCGATTCGACTCCAGCGTTCGCCCGCGTTTTGCCGCGTGCGATGCGGTGAGGGGGAGGCACCTCCCAGCGTCCCAGCCGACCGAGAAGCGTCCATCCCTCCCGCACCGCAACTCACCCTGCAGCCGCGCCGCCGCTCCAAGCCGCCGCCATTAGCGAATCTCTGCTCTGCTCAGTCGATTGGCGGCATTTCGTAGGTAAAATCAAAATATGCGTCTTAGTTGTCGTCAAATTGTCGTGTCGTGAGTGATTTTTATGTGAAAGAAAACAGGCAAAAAAAATACCCAAAAGTCCCGAAAGTCCCGGTTCTCCCGGTTCCTTCAACAAGTAATCCCGAAAGTCCCGGGACGCAAGAAGAGCACCGGTTCTTCATTCCCTAGGGCGAACCTAATGCCATCAACCGGGCACAAATCCAAACTCCGAGCTACTACTGAGAAATTCCAGATGGAAAAATCCAATAACTCTTTGCCCGACCCGGGAATCGAACCATCATGGGACCTCATACTTTGCAGTACACCAACGAAGCAGTCAAAAACTGGAATGAAAAATAAATAATGAAAAGAAACTAAAAAGACATACCTACTAAAACGTCAAGTCTGGTCTTTGACCACCATTATTCTCAGATGGTCTCTACAACTTTCAAGTTGCGCAGTTCTTTCGATGCTTTGTTAAACCCTTTAACAGAAAATCAATCGAACGTGCTATACAATCAATTAATTAACTCTAACTCCGTTCCAATTTAAAAATTCCTTTTGATTCAACTAAAGTTAACGGTTTAACCTCATTCTTTAAAATTAATGTACATACCTACATAACATAAATAAGTCAAGAAAATTCTCTAAAACCGTAAAGTACCCATAACTGGCAAGACCGGTGTTAAATGACAAATTTTAATGCATTTTTGTTCAAGGATTTTCTTTAAAAGCCCTTTAAGATGTTTTTGGTCCAAGTAACTTTGTTTACCTTATAGTTTTATTGACCTAGTTCTTCTCAAGATGGATGTTGTAGTAGTATAGTCATACTATTTCCCGTTACGGTGTGGGCAGATCTACCTAAATGGCGACACGATTCATCTATGTGTTGTCCCCAAAAGCTTAATAAATTATTGAATGAATTTATAAGTTTGTATTATTTAATGGAAACTAATGGAAAGAGGTATTACTTAAAAAGATAAGATGCATTGTTATTTATTTACTTTCAAATTATTCATTGCTGCAGATTTTTTGCTTAACAATCTTCTTTTTTTGGACCGAGTACTATTTGTATAATTATTCGTCAAGTAACTTTGTACTACTTAATTTTTTTCACTTAAAGAATACAAAGACTCATATATACATGATTAACTACATTAGACCATGCATTTAATAAAAAAACAAAAGCGCCTTTGTCAGTGACTGTACAACGAAGCTACTCACGCATTTATAAAGCTCTGTATACAAGTGCGTACACAATGTTATCGGCCACTTTATCGGACACGTAACATCCGATAGCCGATCTACAATAATGTCTGTTTTTTTTTTCTCTTGAACTTACAATGTCAATGATAACGATATCTACGGGCTTGAGAAAAAAACATTGTGGTAGATTGGTATCATCATGCCTGAACATTTTTAACACGCTTCTTGTTAAGGCATGGGTTATAAATTTTGTTAGTAATCATTGTTTGTGTGTGTCGAAGGGAAATTGAATAAATACTCTTTGCTTCATTAAATATTATTCCTAAAGGTTTTCAGCTAAAATTTATGGAGTTCATGATTCATTAAATCTGATCATTATTTGTTGCTTTAGATTTTAATCTCATTTAACTTCTTACTGTCGAATATATTACACTGAAACTAACACCTGGCGGGAAACGACGGACTAGTTAGTAGAACTGGATAGGGCTAACAGTTACGTGACAGCACAAGCAAGCAGCAATATAGTATAACATAACGTCACGCCTTGTTTCCCCGAAGGGTTGAGCAGAGGTGTCCCTGTAGCAAGGGTTTAGTCCCATCTCGGCACCCATGAATTTATTTATCATGGCCCATCCGATATTATATATTATTGTTATTATTTTCGTCGATACTATTTCCATTTTTCGATGTGTACCTAACAATGGTTTAAGACAGAATGGCCGAGATGGAATTTTTCATGGGCATGATAAATAAATTCATGGGTGCCGAGATGGGACTAAACCGTAGCAGGTACACCCACATTTCGCCAGTTATGTTTTTAGTCCCATGTAATAGGGGGCGAGCCTATTGCCATCAAACGGGCACAAATCCAGACTCCGAGCTGCTACTGAGAAATTTCAGATAGAAAAACCCAATAACACTTTGCCCGACCCGGGAATCAAACCCAGGACCCTCATGCTGAGCAGTAGCGCTTGCTACCACTAGACCAACGAGGCAATATAGTATTTAATCTAAATACTTAGTTTGTCATCTATCATCGCTAGTATAAAATCCTTCATCACATGCATGACAGTTAAACTGTAGTATCCTAAAACTTCCATAGTCCTATATTTTCTAAACTAATGTTATGAAGATATAAAAGTGTTTGTTTGTTGTAAGAGTTTATCTCTGGAAGAACAGTTCCAATTAAAAATAATCATGCGCTGACGACATCGCAGGGCAGAAGGAAATATGCCTTGTAAAATATACTATTACCAACAAAGTTATAAGTACACATGTGCCGTGTATCCGTTTCCTGAAAGCACCATACTAACCCATATCACTAAACCGGAGTAGGCTACATCCATGTAAACTTTACGACGATAGACTTTATAGCCGGGTTGCGACAGTTCAGACGGTAGTGCAGTTCTGGCCTTATTTATTAACCCTTTTTATACCGGGTGTTGATAGAAGTGTCGGCTACGGTTGTGTTGCAAGAGGGCAGGTGAAAAGGGGTCATTGGTACTTGGTGATCGGATGGAGACTAACTAAAGATGTCTGCCATGAATGGTCCTTTGTATTGTGTAGGAATTGTCGACAAAGAAATGGGGCTATACAACTCGTGGTGTGATCATCAATTTGTTTGGCTAGAAACATGACAATAGAATTGGTTCAGTGGCCGAGTGGCTTTCGATTTTACAACTGGGACGCAAGTGCCAAATCCGCAACAAATATTATACATAAATAGTCTTCAGATAATTTCATTGATCCTTGCAAAATAATGAAAATACTTCATTTTGAAGGTGTGTAGATTTTCAATAAAAATACAGGAAATTAATACTCAATATTCAATTATTTAATACATTCCACAATATGTACTTTGGTGGTAACTTATTTAATGATATTATAATGGACATTGGTGCCGATTCCCTTGTTCACAAACTAAACTAAATTTAAGTTCAGTGCTTCTTTTTCTTTCTATTTCATTAAGAAAAGGACAGAAGATACATTTTAGTTTAGTCCTGTCAAATTAATCAGTGCCTGTCACTGCTCCATACAAGTTTAGACGTGATTAAAAACTTACCTACTAAAATTACGTCAATTTACGTCAAGCGCTGATTAATTTGACAGGACTAAACAAAAATTTATCTTCTGTCCTTTTCTTAATGAAATAGAAAGAAAAAGATGCACTGAACTTAAATTTAGTTTAGTTTGTGAACAAGGGAATCGGCACCACTGTCGGGCTCCTTGAATCAAAATTTTCTTCAGAATGTACCATAGGTATTATTTTTTACCATAGCTTTGGTTACAAATTTATTTTTAACTATGATTTCCGACACCAAAATCGACTTCGATGAAATCATAACGTGAATACCTGTAGGTTTCGCTAATCATCGGGTGACAGTTGCTAGGCGCCCCACCGGAAACTCTCCATAATTAAGGATTGAATGTGCGCCTGCGCTTGCTAATCGTTTGCTTGCCTAAACGGTCATCCATTGAGCAAAAGGGATAGGTAGTTCCTTCATATAGGCAGGGAAAATAAAATTATGAAAGAAAAGTTGTAACAATCATGATCGTAATGACATCATGAGCATGACACATTATTTATGTTTAAAAGGAGATTCATAAAATATCTATTGTAATTTTCAAACAATCGTCCGATTGTTGACAAAAAAATACGGAATCACCGGCTCGGTGATTCCATGTATGAAAAGTCACTGTGCTTCTGTTTTCGCGCCATCATGCGTCAGTTGTCAATGTCATTGTCAAAACTACAGTGATACACAAAGCATGGAATTAGTATGTACTATTTACAGAAGTGATCTTGATGGCGAATTTTGATTGAAAGTGAATAAACGGCTAAAGGTTTAATAATATGCGCAGTAATTTAGAATCAAAACATTAATTAATCACATTATTGCTTTGAGTCATCGAGTCACTTGTTGTCCTTAATAAAGGTATTTTAAAGCTATGCATAAATATATTTTAATCTTATTTTAACTGTTTATGAGAAAATTGCAAGAGCCCACCATAGTAAGTAGTTTTAATTTGTTTATATAGTTTATTTTAAGTATTTATTTATTAGATCTGCCTGGTTATTACAATGGCAAAGCCATTCATTTTGATAGTTCAACAACATTTCATCGCGTTATTTATGAATTTTCAAAAACTAGGAATTTTCTTCAAAATCCTTCGGAGTTTGATTAAAAGTGTGTTACGCAATTGGGGTGTTGCTTTGACGCAATTTACAAATAATTACATGAATCAATGTATGATTGTGTGCTAACAGCTTTATTTTTTTGCGTGCTTATGACCACACCCTTATAACAATACTTACAATTTTTTTCTTACTTTTCTATGACGTCAGCATTGATGCACTTGGTACCTTAAGAGTGAGAGTAACGTCATTCCATTTCTTTTTAAGAATATTTTATCGCAGTGTGAACGTTTCCTATCGTCGACATGGTATCCGGCCTACTATTATACTGTGGAAGGAGCCTTTGTGATGCAGTTACTGCAGTCCCTTATATGGATTCCCCTATTGGTAGGAGGACCTTACCCAATGTTAATGTCACCATAGCATCTGCTAATTATACTATCAGCACTGCAATAACAATATCCGTGAACATTAAGGGAAATTGTGACATTAAGTGAACATTTAGGGAAATTGTGACATTAAGTGAACATTAAGGGAAATTGTGACATCGCTCAAAATACTATGTTTGGCTTTGAAGATTATTCTATAAATCTATCTCATTAAAATCATCCACAATATCCTAATTTGAATTTCAGTAGGTACTTCAAAACTCCTTATTTGTGTCAATTAATTGCCACGATTAGGACTCACCAAATTCGAGTCGCTTACCACGCATCGGTCATTAACCTTGTTTACGGCATTTTGCAAATAAAATGTTCCAATGCCTGAACAGTCTGACTACCTGTATTTGCAAATACAATTCCAACAATACAATCCCGTTATAATAATTCTTCGAAAAGAGACGTAAGTGCATTTAGATTTTATTGGTTATAACCACCTATTTGAGTCCTATTTTGGGTATGAAGTTTATTGATCTTATTCGCATGTGATTTTACCGACTGTGGACTAGGGACGTAAAACGGTAAAATTACCCTGGTGTAGATACGGTAAAAAATGTTATTTTACGTAATTTACGGTAAAATATGGTAATTTTCGGTAAAAAACGTATTAAACGTACTCATACAGTCATACCCACTAAAACACTACAAATACGGAAGTGAGTATGTGTGTATCATGTGTATGTCACTACTTCACTATTAACGGATAAATTTGCCAGAGATATAAGCAGTAATGGAACTTAAAAAAAAAACAGATAACTGGGCTCGTGCGACTCATGCGTACTAAAAATTCCTAAAACTTAATTCTCAAGTCAAGAATTCAAAATATGAATCGCACCATGTCATGGATTATAATAATATCATCTATGTGCAGAGTCAGAGCAGAGCTCAGCACAAATTAAAATTGAAAACTTCATAAGTCGCCGGTAATTTTACCGTAATTTATATAAATGAGCGTAAAATACCCGTATTTTACCAGCGTTTTCCGTAAAATTACGTAATTTTGCAACCCTACTGTGGACATGGAAGGAGGGTAATACATTTGTGTAGGAGTCTAATTCTCAAACTTGCTTCATATAACTTTTACTGGCCTTCAACAAAACAAGAATGGAATTGAATCAAATAGAACAACATAATTCTATACTATGCATAAAAGGCATTTTAGAACGTAAACAAATGGTCTCAGCAATAAAATAATCATAACATTCGTTCAGGAACACCGATCAGATTGAACTGGTGTGTCGAAACTTAGCTCAAGGCATACTAATATTGTAACTATTACTTAAGACGGAAATCAGACAAGAACACTGCATGTTGCAAAACTTACTAAGACAGGAATTATAAATTATTATGTCCAAGTAAATATTATTTATTAGGAAGATGGAAATAATGGCTGTATTTGCTGAGATTTGTGATAATCAGCTTCTATAATAAATATTAGCTCGTGATTTGCAAGACCTCCCGGTTTCTCGAAGATTGTACAAGAGTTTGATTATCTAATCTAATCTAATCTAAACGAAATTACTACCATTCCGTTTAACATCATTTGATTTGACTATCATTTGACTACAAACACAAGACTCCTAATTGAATAGGTTTTTAAAAACAACGGTAATCTTTTAGTATCCAAAACCACCAATAAGTCTCAATTCGCCACCATATTTACTTAGGAAGGTCGCTCTATCAGCATTTTTTTCCACAACGTGGATGCTCTTGGACTTCATTTCACCTCATGGTAAGTGATGATCAGGCCGAAGTGGAAGCGAGCTTTGCCCGGAATCCTCAACCATAGAGGAATTGGCTATCTTACCTCTAACTGCCGAAACACAACAATGTTGTTAACATTATTGGTAAGGCGACAGACTTAGATAAGATGGGTAGCTAGCTAAGCGGATTTAGAACAAGCCCTAACATCAACCAAACCGAGCAAAAAAGGAAAGTGGGTAAAAATGTATGGTCGGCACACCCACGTCCGCCACGGTTAAAACCACTGCAGTTTTGAAGACATTACTTGTCCCTTTACAAATTTACTTTTTATAAATTTTTACTCCTTGATAATTTTATATTTAACATTTTGTTTTATTTTTCTATTCTGACATTAAATTTTTTTTTTTAAATCAATTTTATATTTAACATTTTATTTTATTTTTCCATTCTGGCATTTTTATAATTTTTTGACAATTTTGTTTTTAATGAATATTTAAAGCTTATTGTATTTTGGGTTTTTATCTGTGAGTTTATAATTTAAATGTAAGTGTGATAACAATGGACTAGAATTATGTCTGAAATAAATAAATAAAGTAAAAATTTACTCAGGCCAAGGCGCATCAAAATCTGTCCCGGGGTTACTCAATTCCGACTGTTAGTTTAGGTTAGGTAAGGTTAGGTTAGGTTAGGTTTTATATCTCACAATTTTTTCTAACCTTTATTAATTGACAATAACCCTGGGTCAGATTTTTATGCGTCTTGGCTTTAGTAAAGAGAGAAGTAATGTCTTTAAAACTACAATGGTTTTAACTGTGGCGGAGCTGGGTGTATTTTGCCTAACCTAACCTAACATTGTCGGAACTGAATAATACCGGGACAGATTTCGATGCGCTTTGGCCTGAGTAAAGGGAGAAGTAATGTCTTCAAAACTACAATGCTTTTAACTGCGGCGGAGCTGGGTGTATTTTGCCTAACCTAACCTAACATTGTCGGAACTGAATAATACCGAGACAGATTTCGATGCGCTTTGGCCTGAGTAAAGGGAGAAGTAATGTCTTCAAAACTACAGTGGTTTTAACTGTGGCGGAGCTGGGTGTATTTTGCTCACGGTCCTTTTGCCCCTCTTTCTTTTTACGTTATCATCATCGTCCTGCCCTCATCCCCATTTATTATTAAGGGTCAGCGTATCATGTCTTTTCATCAGTCTTCTTCACATATTTATCCCCTTCCTGGCCATATCATCTTGTCGTACTTATCCATTCTTGGTCTTCCTCTATTCTTAAAGCAATCTTCTTATTGTCGATGGCACCCAAAATTCAGCAACGCAAATACTGTTTGTCAAAATTATAGAATAACCGAGTATAACATACATTTATTTTCTAAATATTATAAACGTGATCTAAGACACTCCAGGCTAAATCTTCCGCTTAGCATCAAGAACCTACATTTTACTTTAAAAGTAGGTACATCGAACTCCACCTGTCCATTGTTATTTATAAGGTTCTTGTTCATTAAAACATGAAACATTGTTGAAAGGCTTAGCCTGGAGCGGAACAAGCATTGTTGAGTTATTATTACCTACCAAAGATATAAGTACAGACAAGCTAATGGCGATGTGCCCTAACTAGATTCATGATTATAATCATTGTTTTCAACATAAATCCTGCTACTAAAATAATAATACAGAGGATCACAATAAATCTATTGTTCTTATAGATCATGGAAATGAAAATAAGTATAAGATTATAACAAAAATATCTGAACAGAGAAAATAAATAGCCGCCCGGAGTCTGGATTTGTGCTCGGTTGATGGCAATAGGCTCGCCCCCGGGACTTAAACATAAATGATGAAATGTGGGTGTATTAAAGGTACCTACACCTCTACCTAGCCCTTCGAGAATTACAGACGTGATGTAATAATGTTATTTTGTAGATTTAAACAACAATAACGAACGATGCGACGATTTTGTAATATCGATAAAAATTTCACGTGCAGGAAGTGACAGTGGATATCCATAAACAATATCTGTCACTATCGATTAAATTGAGGATGTTTAAAATCATAATCTTATGCGTGCCAATAAGTTTAAATACAAGTAAAAATGGAGTCGAGTTCATCGGAAGGACTATTCTATCAGTATCAGAGTCCACAGTTGAATATTATATAACATAACCTTCTTGAAAATTATATAACTCTAAACAGTGTTGAAATAAAAATGATGTAAAAATGTTATTTGATCGTGCCGACATCTTTAATGAGTGACATGTTTTTAATTAGTCACCCGTCATCTTTTAAAAACTTGATGCCATAGTATAATAATTTATCTCACTTTCGCAAATTGAATGACATTATGTAAGAAACTAACACGCAATGGACTTTTATCAAATCCAGTCTGGTAGGTACGGAAATTGGTGCTTGTTCTAAAATATGATAAAATAAAGTTGAAAGGACCCGGCGTGTGTTTATGATCTTCTTTTCGTGTGTTTAGTGACTAACCTGGTGTCAGATTCTTAAAACCGCCCGTGGGCCTCTGACTTGGCTTCACATGCCGTCGAGAAATATCTCTCAAGCATCGTTTCCTCAAGATATTTTCCTTCACCGTTTCTGAAGCAAATGATAATTATACAATACGCACATGCATCCGAAAAGTCAGAGGTGCGTGCCTTGGGTTCGAACTCGAAACCTATGACTCGACAGTCCGATCGACACCACTAGGCTATGACTGCTGTATTTAGATACGATCAGATGTATGAACTTAAATGACACACTTCCTAACTAATTACATATTCCGTTTGCTTCGTAGCAGATGACTTTCTGTAGTTTCTGTCTACCCCCATGGGAAGAAGGCGTGAGTTTATGTATGTAGAAGTTGATACGTACTATCATTTTAATGTTCAATTCTGCGGTTTTTCTTCAGGTTAGTTACCTATGTCTAATGTCATAGTTGACATTAGTCCGTGAAAAATCATGACTAAACATGAACCTTTCATTCATCTAAAATATGTAAAAAAAACAGTCCGATTCGCCCCTTGCACATAGGTAGATACTGCAAAAACATTACCAATTTTTTTATTTTTTATTATTATTACTGAACATATAAACGTTATTGCTATTTAAAATTCACATTTTTAGTACCAAAATTACCCAAAATCCATAAAAAAATTGAAAATTTTCAACAGGGGTCAAAAGTTATGACTTGTAGACACCCGCTAAACGACGGCCGCCCGCACACTATGTAATAATAACCCAGTATTCCCCGTTGAAAAAAACGTGGAGTTTTTTTTTCCTTTTTTCCTGAAATTTACCACAGAAATAGACTCTCAGTACGATACCTAACAACCCGTCACGGATCGGACAGGGATATTTTTTTTTATATTTTTTAAGGTTATTCCTTTTTTCAAAGAAAATTGTCTCATTATTATTTACAACTTTTACAAGATGCGTAGATGGAACTTCCAATTTAATCTGCGAAGGTGTTTGAATCTCAGCAATTAAATAGTATATAATTAATAATAAGCAATCAACAATTATTATTTAAATGGTTATAGGCACTGAATTGTCACGAAATCGTGACCATTTGATTCTGATTGCCTAGCAAGCAATCTATTACAAAAGTAGTCTTATAGGTAAATACTAAGTACCTCTTGACTAGGTATATACAGTTAAAACTCATAAAATAATCCTTTAACAATCCTTCTAAATTGACCAATAACATAACATCACGCCTTGTTTCCCCGAAGGGTTGGGCAGAGGTGTCCCTGTAGCAGGTACACCCACATTTCGCAGTTATGTTTAAGTCCCATGTAATAGGGGGCGAGCCTATTGCCATCAACCGGGCACAAATCCAGACACAAATTGACCAATATCCTGCACAATTCAAGAATCATGACCAAGAACCATCCAGAATCCATTTCAAGTACAAAGCAACAGTTCTAAATCCAACTCAAATAGTTCTAAACCTAGCTGTCTATGTGCAATGACCCCAAAGTCGCTAATTACTCTGAACGATACACCACCAACATAACAATACCGTCGCATACACCTTATGTCTTGGCAATAAGGTAGATATTTGTGATGGTGAGGGTGAATATAAGTTGGTGGACTAGAATAAGGTCAGTGGATGCAGTATGCTAATTTAATAAAAACGGTGTTGTTTTATGTTTGTTTGTATGTACGAGTATGTTTGTAAGTGTGAATAGTCTTTGTGCAGCCCAAAATTAGTTATGTGGTCTAATAATTTTTATGGAGTCTGTAATGCCGAGCTGTGAAGTGTTTTGTATGATTTTTCTTCTAAAGATACCTACTTATAGTTTTCATACAAAAGGCAGAACAGTAGAAAAATAATGTTTTCAAACTACATAACATAATATAACATCACGCCTTGTTTCCCCGAAGGATTGGGTAGAGGTGTCCCTGTAGCAGGTACACCCACATTTCGCCAGTTATGTTTAAGTCCCATGTAATAGGGGGCGAGCCTATTGCCATCAACCGGGCACAAATCCAGACTCCGAGGCTGCTACTGAGAAATTTCAGATAGAAAAACCCAATAACACTTTGCCCGACCCGTTCAGCAGTAGCGCTTGCGACCTCTAGACCAACGAGTCAGTCAAGTTTTCAAACTAACGTACTTAACTAAAAAGTGAATATTTCTTACTTATTCCTTGTGACTATATACCCATCCAACAAGAGTAGCGCAGGTACCAGGTGGTTACATTTAACGAAGCCACCTATTATAAAAACCTTATGCAAATGATCATGCACTGAAACTGTCAATTCACAGGAAACGACTAATGGCCGCCAGTTTTTCACACTGGCAACCCTTACAATAAGAACTTATTGCAATATTACGTGTATATTTCTGCATGCAACACTGCGCAACACGCGATGTGACCGTTATATAAATGAAAAAGAAACTGTTTAGAAAAAGAACACTATTGGTACTTGTTAGTAAATGTTTCTTAAAATATAATGACATAGTTTTGTCGCCAGCCAGGTCAAAGTTCTTAACCTGTTTTAAATGGTCTTAGGTTATTTAGCGTGGCCATTTCCGTTCTTAATAATTAGTACCTGGGCGACCGAGCTCTGCTCTGGTGAAAATAGAGAATGCTCATTTAATAGTAAATATAGGAAAGTTCATACTAATCCATTTATAGTACATACTAATTCCATGCTGCCATGATGGTAGGTACTTACTAATTCCATGCTGCCATGTCATTATTCTAAGAGCCATCTTGTTCTAATCTTTGGACGACCGAGTTCTGCTCGGGTGAAAATACGGAGAAAACGATTTTTTCCAGATATAAGACCTAACTAGATCGATTTTTCGCCCCCGTAAACCCCTATATTGCAATTTTCATCGAAATCGTTAGAGCCGTTTTTCAGAACGTGATTACAAATATATATATATACATATACACAAATATTGCTCGTTTAATAGTAGGTATAGGATTAGTATTGCCAACCTGTCCCTGCTAGGAAAATCACGAAAATGTCGCCAGCCAGGTCAAAGTTCTTAACCTGTTTTAAATGGTCTTAGGTTATTTAGCGTGGCCATTTCCGTTCTTAATAATTAGTACCTGGGCGACCGAGCTCTGCTCTGGTGAAAATAGAGAATGCTCCTTTAATAGTAAATATAGGAAAGTTCATACAAATCCATTTATAGTACATACTAATTCCATGCTGCCATGATGGTAGGTACTTACTAATTCCAGGCTGCCATGTCATTATTCTAAGGTAGCCATCTTGTTCTAAACTTTGGATAACCGAGTTCTGCTCGGGTGAAAATACGGAGAAAACGATTTTTTCCAGATATGAGACCTAGCTAGATCGATTTTTCGCCCCTGTAAACCCCTATTATTGCAACTTTCATCGAAATCGTTAGAGCCGTTTTCCAGAACGTATACAATATATATGTATACATTTACACAAATATTGCTCGTTTAATAGTAGGTATAGGATTAGAATTGCCAACCTGTCCCTGCTAGGAAAATCACGAAAATGCCTCATTTACAAAAAAGAAACGTACAATTTTGATCAGCTTGATTGATCACTGCATGTCTTCAATGTACTTAGAAAGGACACAGGAATCTAACTCTATAGATGAATACACTATAGAACATCACATCACATCGATAGGTTCTAGGTTTTCAACCCACAACCCAGTAAAAGAAAGTAGGTTTGTAAACCTACAGGCCACCACTACAATTTATTAAAGATTTTTTTTAAATTCATAGTAAGTAAATAAAACTATTTAAACGCCATCTTCGTTCCGATTTGAAAACCGCACCTAGATCCCAAGTAGCTCACTGCCACTGACAAATGTCGCCATTTATCATAAATATCAGATAAATTTATCAGACAGAGATACAATACTAATGCAAATGTATCAACCAAAGTGTATTATGTGACAGTATCTAATAAATGACAATTTGATATACACTGTAATCAGTTTAAGTCAAATTATATAGCCATTTAGATCTTGATCGGTGATACTACCAGTTATCACGGCAACTTTCACCTTTAGCACATAAATAAAAGTAATTGAATATATTAAGGGGGAAGCGTCAGGGTAGCCCGCGAAATTCATATTTTCTTACGTTTTTGCAATTTGCAGGTCAGTATCATGTTGTATGTTGATCTAAATATGATTCGCGGCCGTAACAAATATGGCGTTACTCAATTATAATCATTACAATCAGCAATACAACTCCATAAGTTAGCAAAGTGTCAAATGTCAAGAGTTCATGAAAATCAACATAAAACCTGACACTGACCTGCAAAATGCAAAAAAACGTAAGAAAATTTGAATTTTGCGGGCTACCCTGACGCTTCCCCCTTAAGTATGGGGTTTAGATAAAAAGGGATTGCAAATTTTATGCTATTTACTAAAGGTAATTTATTCGCGGGTCGTCAGAAGCCCGAAAGTCTGACAACCAGTCTCACCAAGGGGTATCGTATTACCCATTTACTGGGTTGTGAACGTCAGATAGGCGGTCGCTCCATGAACGGGTATTCAGCTGCATCCGGTTAGACTGGAAGCCGACCCCAACATAGTTGGGAAAAGGCTAGGCAGATTGATTAAAGGGAATTTAATAATGTAACACTATCGTATTTTATTAGTGTCGCCAACACCTGCATACTAGAACAAGAAATACATTTATTACAAAATAATTCGGTTTCCCTTCGTTAACGCCTACGAAGGTGTGGGAGAGTTGCTTTGCGGTATATAGAAAAGCGAGGTAACATTTTGGTGCATTCGGTAATAATGTGCACAACCAAGAAACAAGCTTTATTTAGGTCATCTACAAGAACACAATAGAAAACATGCAGCCCGCCCAATGTTCCTGTTCCATATTATCAAACCTTGAAACCGTAAGGTACCATTCCGTACCCGACCGCAAGAGGCAACTGCAGGCAACGTGTTGCCGCGACACGACTGGTTTCTATGTATATGAAATACCTTCCGTAGCTAGCGACACGTCGGTAGCAGCTACAGGCGAGTGACAGGCGACACGTGCAGCCCGACTGCAGACCTAGTACCACCAACGCTCGAGCGATAGTCACGTTTTTTCTATCGTCTATCTACCGACTGGAATACGGACAGTTGCCGCCTGCGGTCGGGTTCGGAATCATGACTGCAGCGACATGACGCCGTGACGTGTTGCCGCGACATGACGCCGCGACACGTTGCCTGCAGTTGCCTCCTGCGGTCGGGTACGGAATGGTACCTTTAGCACATAATTAATATAATTGCAATTATTGCTGAATTAGCTTCTGCCCGCGACTTCGTCCGCAATCCTTCCTCAAGAATTGGGCTAACCTATGCAAAAGAAATTTTTAAATCTGACTGGTAGTTTCAAAGATTACCCCCTACATACAAACTTACAAACAAACAAAAAAAATGTACGTCTTTATAATATTATTATTAGTATGTATAGACAAACTCCTAACTAACATAGAGTTATTCCACTAATCTCCATTGATAATCCCCATCAATGGACATCAGAATTAATGGCTCTCATTTTTTTTATGTAAAAACTTTAAGTGCGTTGGGTATTTTTGAGATGGGAAAAAATAATTAAACTCGCGACACCGTTACCGACACCTCATTTTTGTAAACGCGATTTTGCTCTTTATTTATATTAGGTTACGGATCAATGTTCTATGCAAGTATTTTTACTTTAAAGGTTTTGGAAGTTTTTTTTTTTTGGAAACGCGATTTTGCTCTTTATTTAGGTAAAGTTACAGACCAATGTTCTATCGCAAGTATTTTGCTTCCACCAAGACGATCTTGTCAAGTTTTCACTTCTGTCGGCGCTCCCGGAGAGCCACTGTTTTTTTTTTTTAATGAATGTACTCTCGCTGGTCAACCTAGGAGGTTGTCGGCTGCTTAACCAAACTATCCTGTGTATGCTTCAATAAATTGAAGCCAGGGCATTAAATAAAACAAAAAATCCTATAGATTATAATGCTTGTTTTTCTCTTTTCAGTTATGAGTTTTTGCAGACGGGTTTTTTGTTTTTTTAAATAATTTGTTTTATTTCAAACTTTTTAGTTTTATTAATATATAAATATGTATATATATTTAAAATCGACTCATTACTAACTTTTATTTGATACCAACAATGTTGTTTTTTTAACCCAACCCCTCCCTTTTTCTTGCATTTAGGACTAGTATTGTATTTATTTTTATTTTTTGTTTTGTTATTTCATTGCACCGGTTGACGTCATCACGTCAGCGCCGGCTATCGTTGAAAACCAGCGCTGGGGCTCTGTCTCGCATGGGGTCGCAGCTTTATGCTGAGCGATGGCCGTTTTGCGTGGATGTGACGCATATTTTCCCCTGATTTGTTATTTACGTGTTTTTTTTTATATTTCTTTGCGTCATGTTTACCGCAAATAAACGTATTTTCTTTCTTTTTCTTTCTTTTTCTTTAGATGCAATACATAAATATTATATAGCCTATGTCACTCCCACTATTAAGACGAACCTAACGACACCTCATACCAGTATGTTAAAATCCATCAAGCCGTTTAGGCTACAGAGCGTGCCAAAGAAATAGACATACATACATACAAACACACATACATACTCTCGAAAAACATTACCCTCCTTCTGGGGAAGTCGGGTAAATAGACTTGCATTTCCACTATCTTACTTTTATGTAGGTACCTATTGGTAGTCGATCTTTCGCACTTGATCCATGAATGTCAACTCCTGTGCGGTCCTCCGCCTCGCCTAACCTTTATTCTGTCATTGATAGACTATCATGCGCCTTACGATAACCGCAGTTTAACCAGCCTAGAGGTCAAAGCATTATCTACTGCACTGGATAACCATCAATTTCCTAATAGGCAGATATACGGGAAGTTTTTGCGAAAGGTTACGCGACGTTTCGGGAAAAAACGCTGCGTTTTTGTCCCTAGTGATTTTTTATTCAATTATTATGTATTTATAGGATGTCTTAAAGAAACATACAGTAGGTTTTAAGTAAACGAAAATCACGATTTTAATTGTTATCTTGTAACATTTGTAACTTATATCTTGTAGATCCATTTTGTTTTATTCGATTTTTATTTCCTTGATTCGTTTATATTATCACGTTACTAATTTACAACTAAATTAGGCAAAGAATCTGTCGCAATTGATAGTAAAAAAATAATAAAAAATCTAAATGCTCACATAAATATTCCAAATGGTTGCCTATTATTAAATTTAACTGACCTAAATCTAAAACGGGTCTCATTTAATTATTTGTTAGATAAATAATGTTTTGTATTGATTTATGTCACCAAAAAGAAGAAATATTTGTCAGATTTAGATAAACTTTCACCTGAACTTGAGTCATCCGTCTCCAAGTTTGGTTTTTATTTGCATAGAAAATGAGCAAGCGCCATCAATGGCTCTTGTTTCACACTATATTTGGAAAGACAACTTGTGTATGGGACTTTTATGGTGTTGGGCTATAATTAATAATGTTTATAGGAGCGTTTATTTATATTTTTGTAGTTTATAGAACGGTACTTTTTTCATGGGAGTTCTGTCGCATAAGTCCGGTTTTTTCGTAATGGTCCGGTGAATGCAATGCGATCGTCTGTGCCATAAATAAGTCAATTTTATAGTTGAGATATTGACTAAATATTAAAATGTACTTTGTGCGTTTCTGTAATATTGTTAAAAGAAAATAATCCCGTTAGGAATCTCTATTCTTATGTAAAACCTTTCGTGTTTAAATTAAGCTGTTAGCCCAGCAACTACCTATCAATTTATTCAATAACTAGTGACCAGTCCCTGCTTCGCAAGGTTCTTACGACTTTACAAAACATGAAGATTCCTTTATTATAATAACATCTACGTAAAATATTAATGTACGCACAATATACCTTCCGGAATAAATTCTCTAAATTATGTTGAAAACCGCATCAAAATCCGTTGCCGTTAGTTTAGAAGACCAACGCGGTCATACAGACAGACTAGAAAACTGACTTCAATTTATAATACTTATAGATAACAATAAAGACATTTTAGGTTGTCTATTTAAGTTTCAAACCAATAATAATATTAATATATTTCTCATGAAATTTGAATATCGGTGCAAACGGGCCCGTCCATGTTCCGCCCCCGTATGTTTCAATCGCCAACGTCAATTGCCCAGGCAAATGCAATTGCAGTTACAATTGCGCTGGCCTAGTTTTGTATCGTTTGCATTCTACGGGAAAATGTTCTAGATATCAAAAACATGCTACTATTTCCGGAAGATGAATTATTAAGAATTTAGTTAATTGATTCAGGCGTGACCTTGCGGAAATCCATTATAAAATACAATAGACATGGATATATTTAGTAACCTGTTCCGCTTAACTATTTCTAAAGAGCCATAAAAGGTGCAGACTGCACAGTCTGCGCTCAGCGCTCGGTGTGGCAACACGCCGTGTTCGGGTTCGCAACAAGTCCATCGTCATCCTGAGGATGCCTCGTTGAGAGGTGAAACACGAGTCGATTTCTTTCAGGAGTTTTTTATGGCTCTTTAGCAATAACTAAGCGGAACAGGTTACTAAATATATTCACGTCTATTGTATTTTATTAAGAATTTGACAAGTTTCATCATTTCATGCCATGTTTGCGCTATCAGGACGTTGCGCGTTGATTTTATATCTTGCCGCTGTAGTAAAAGGCTACACATCTATAATACCACCTTTTTCACAGGTTTCCAATCGATTGATATTTTATAAATAAAATTTAAAAAACTGACTGAACTGTTAATAAAATCATAATGAATGATGCAAATGAATTGAATGTCATCATTTATTTTGATTATAAAATTCAAGTTCATTGTTCTTAGATAGGTAGGTAGGTACCGTTATGACATCAGGTTTATGTTTGATTAGGTCATTACAGGTAGGTCCTGCTCTAGGTAATTTCTAAGTGGTTTAAAGGACCTTTAGAGACTCTATAATCTTCATTATTGTTACTTAATTTACGCTGGACATGACCGTCGCAGTAACAGCTAAAAATACTTATTAAAAATATTTTTATTACATGATGTAATTAAAAATTTATGCTTTTCGCAATTTTTCCTTTATTTGTGCTATAAAGGCTTGTGCAGACCAGCGCGACACGCGATGCGACACAAAGACACCGCTTGTCGCGCGACGAGCGGTACCTTTGTGTCGCATCGCGTGTCGCGCCTGTTTGAAAGACCCTTAAGACGTCGTTCGTACCAAATTTCAAGATTCTGAGTTCACGGGAAGTACCCTGTAGGTTTTGATTCCCTTGCGAGTGTCGAAAATTTGCAGCAGAAACGGCTGTATCTTTTGACCACGTTGGCTTAGAAGTTTGATTTTTTCACAGCTTCAAGGGACAGTAGATTTGAGTATTTAATATGAATTTCAGCTTGATACCTCCACGCGTTCTTGAGAAAAAAGGTCTTGACAGACAGAGAGATAGACGGACAACAAAGTGATCCTATAAAGGTTCCGTTTTTCCTTTTGAGGTACGGAACCCTAAAAATTACGTCCTAGAATTTCCATTGTGACTAGGCTCAGCGACATCTTTGCACATCTAATAAGCATCTCGAAAATATTCGACCCACTGCATTTTCTCACCGGTAGTATACTACCTACCTCTAACAAGCCTTCAATGGCCTTTCCCCACATTCCAACAGAAACCCTTGACACTAAAATGCATCAACTAATCCGAAGAATATCCACTTGTATGCAAATCCCTTAGTGAAATCTCTGCGTTAACTTATACACCGATAAAATCAATTAACGATAAAATTTAATTACAATTAGCATAATTTATACCGAATTTTCTTTGCTTCTCTTATTGTCAGACAGAGATGAAAGTATTCAATATTGTATAGCCTCGTCTCTCTCTCGTCAGGTAGTAGCGCTTCATTTGTCGTTTAATTCAAAATTAAACACTTTATAAGCAAGATTATTTAAGTTGGTATAAAAGTATTATCTGATGTGTCAAGCCTATAAAGTTTATCTTTATATCTGTTAAGCTTCTATGAATGGAAAATGCTTCTGTAGCTTGCATTAACTATTCCTAGAAAATTATTTAACAGGTTTTTAAAATGACATCAATTAAAATATGATGAGGCGGCCTGACGAGAGAGGTCGTGAGTTTGAAACTTTAACCCAGCCCGTTACACAAATGTTGTGAATCTACCTAATTAAAAACATGTTTAACTTAATTATGTTTAATTTAAAACTAGGTTCTGTTTGAAAAATAAGATCTCGCCGGACATCCCAATCCCGTTCAAAATCATGGCAAGATCTTGAACTATTCAGTCTTATATCTTGTGGTGTCGAAAGGTTCTATCGTCATCTTCCTATCATAATTTAAAATCAATATATTTGGGGTCTACGTAGCATGTCTTTTGTTCCATGTATAACTATTAGCCGTCGCTGAGATGACGACTAATAGTGACTATAAAGTAACTAGTAATTGTCACTGAGATGACGACTAATAGTGACTATAAAGTAACTAGTAATTGTCACTGAGATGACGACTAATAGTGACTATATAGTAACTAGTAATCGTCACTGAGATGACGACTAATAGTGACTATATAGTAACTAGTAATCGTCACTGAGATGACGACTAATAGTGACTATAAAGTAACTAGTAATCGTCACTGAGATGACGACTAATAGTGACTATATAGTAACTAGTAATCGTCACTGAGATGACGACTAATAGTGACTATAAAGTAACTAGTAATCGTCACTGAGATGACGACTAATAGTGACTATATAGTAACTAGTAATCGTCACTGAGATGACGACTAATAGTGACTATAAAGTAACTAGTAATCGTCACTGAGATGACGACTAATAGTGACTATATAGTAACTAGTAATCGTCACTGAGATGACGACTAATAGTGACTATATAGTAACTAGTAATCGTCACTGAGATGACGACTAATAGTGACTATATAGTAACTAGTAATCGTCACTGAGATGACGACTAATAGTGACTATAAAGTAACTAGTAATCGTCACTGAGATGACGACTAATAGTGACTATATAGTAACTAGTAATCGTCACTGAGATGACGACTAATAGTGACCATATAGTAACTAGTAATCGTCACTGAGATGACGACTAATAGTGACCATATAGTAACTAGTAATCGTCACTGAGATGACGACTAATAGTGACTATATAGTAACTAGTAATCGTCACTGAGATGACGACTAATAGTGACTATATAGTAACTAGTAATCGTCACTGAGATGACGACTAATAGTGACTATATAGTAACTAGTAATTGTCACTGAGATGACGACTAATTGTGACTATATAGTAACTAGTAATCGTCACTGAGATGACGACTAATAGTGACTATATAGTAACTAGTAACAGTAACTTTACTCCCGAATCGTTGTAAGTTACGGCTTATGTTGACATAACTAATTTGTAGGTTAGTACTTCTCCTGTTTCATTTTCTTTAAAGAAAGAAAGAAGAAAGAATTCAAAGTTTGGCCCAGGTTAAGGCATACAATATTCACACAAGAACAAAAATATTAACAGAGAAAGCTTACAACAGTATTGTGTGCCTCACGTGTGCAATTAGGCCTTTAGATTCTCATCCTCTTCTTTTGTCTGTTAGCAGTTGAACACCTAACAGAATAAATTGTACATGGAGCGACTGCTCTAAACTCCACAACCCAGTGACTCGAACTTTTGGGCTTCTGAGTCCTGAAACGACTGTCAAAGCTTGATGAATACACAGAATACAGAATTAAAAAGATATAAGAAATAGCTCATGCATTAGCATAATCAGTCTATTATGTTCCCACTGCTTGGACACAGGCCTCCTCTCGGTAAGAGGGAGTGGGCTGTAATCCACCACGTGGGCCCAGTGCGCGTAGATGTCACATGCCTATTATGTATTTAGCAAGGAGTGGAGCTGTTTACTCGTAGAGGTTCTTTAAATAAAATAACTACTAATTTATCCTTCTGAAATGGTAAATGGTTCTTGTTCTAATATAACACGACAAGTACAAGAATTAAATTTAGCTATTATGTCCGCAATTACTTGATTTATAGACACACTGTCAGTATAAACGAGTGACATTCTGTTATCGACCATATCTAGGCTTACTTCTACGTAGCTCGTGTACTATTTAGATAAATTTAGAATATATAGAACTTAAAGTTTGTAGAACTTAACAGATGTTAATATTGTTAATTACTTTTATCGCAATCGTGGAATATCTATAGTGCCAGTATGTTTTCTTTTTGATATCTGTTCTACGTTTTGCATTTGCCAATTCTAAAATCTAAATCATTTATTGTTAGGCTAAGAATCAGCACTTTTAGAACGTTAAAATTAAGACAATTCCCTAAAACAACGACTTTAACCATATCCCAGTTGCCCCCAAAACACCGCCGTTCACCACTACCCAGTTGCTTTACCTGGCAAGAAGAAGTGGCGCAACAAAACCTCCCCACCAACACATCTTTCTATTAAGTTAGAAGGAATAACACGGGGTTTATGACCGGACAAGTTCTAACTGCACTCTTTTCTCCGCCCTCTGCATCCAGTCTGTCTTCTTCTTCTCGGTCCCCACTCGAGGACTCGTCTGCTCCAATGTCTATCGGTCCTTCAACAGACAAAGCTGGCTCACTGCCACTTCAGCTTGCTACCTCTGCAAGCTATGTCGGTAACTCCAGTTCATTTGCATTACGTAGGTATTTAAATTGATTTTATGCTTCTTCCTCTTTAATGAGGATTTTGGCTAATTGCCAATATCCGTATTTTCAAAGGTCGTGTAGTGTGTATCAGAATCTGCGTAATTTATTTTTCTATTAATCTCACAAATTTACAACGTGGCAACGCTGCCAGCCTTTTAGGCACTTTTCTCGTGGACATCGATGCGGACGAATTTTTTGATGCCTAATGAGCTCGTCCCTTTATTTTTTCCTATATATACTTGTACAAAATATATAGTATTAGAATCATTCAATTGAATTCAATGTAACAATAATATATGAATTCACAACTATTATAAGTACTTATTGAAAGTTGTGATGTATTCAGAAAAGTCGCAGTTTCGCCTACAACTCTCCGCCTTCTAAGATTTACTGTAAATGACTTCCTATGTTTGACCTACCAACCAAAGTTGAAATTGACAGATTGTAAAACATTGAACATCTCTTATTAAAAACACCTACAGCGTCATATTTTAATCTGAAAAATGTAAATACTTACAGCCAATATCTAGCGGATATTATTATAATATATCTACCTACTTATTATGCATTGTCTGCATTGAGGACGTAAAGGTTGTGCTATATAGCGCAGATATAGATATACTAAAGCGATAAAATAAACAGCATAAAATAAGATGTGCAACCAGTTCCAAGATGTATCTACGGTAAGATGATTGCATCGGAACATACAAAAAGCACCTTTAAAATTGAAAATGAATATGCTTAGTATCAAATCTCCTTCTGTCAATCTTTACTACTGTCAAGTCTGATGATCACCACCACTGCTCCGAAGTTCATTCTTTTTGAGAGAGATTTTGGTTTTAGCAAATCTAAATCAATCAATCCTTTGGTACCTTTTGAGAACGTTACAAAATGTTTCTTCAATCAAAATTTAACCTCTAAAAACTAATCCAAATGAAACTTAATATGTGATTGTGTTTAACTAAGTACAGTCAGCGTCATTATGTGCTAGCCCCTCAATTTTTAAAATGTTACACTGCTACAACATTGAATTCGTTACGAATAATATATGGAATACTTCAAAAAGATTTCTTTGTTTCGACTTAGATTCGAACCATCGCATCACCGAACGTCGTCATACTCATACCGGCAGTTTGACGAACTAGCCAGCGAGTCCATGTGAATTGCGATGAAATTTTTATCTACTATCGTCCGAGTCACTTAATCTTTACATCTCTTTTTAATCGGTAGATGTTATATTTTGAGGGTATCCATTAAAGTTTTCTGTATAAAATTAATACATACCCTCAAGTTATAACTACAACGTATGATGTATACGTTCACTTAAAACTATTATTTATTTCTGGCACTTCCTATTTTATATGTCATTTGTCTTGGGACACGTTTGTGTCAGTTGGCAAAATATGTATACATATTAAGATAACTGTACTGTAACTGATACTCTATATCTTTGTAGTAAAATAAGATTAAAGTTTTGTTAAATAATAGCAATAATAAATATTATTAAATGATTATTTAAGTATTTTATTTTTGTGGATTTTTTAATTATTCATAAATATAATATAATAAACTAAACCAAAATAGAAAAATACAATTAAAAAAATATAATTAATGACAATAAGCACATTTCATGCCCAGGATTTGAACTGCCTATCTTAAGCACGGCAAGCGGTCTTAAAACCTCCGGTCTATTTAGACGTTGAACAACTTATTGTAAATGTTAACCCTATTCACTAAAACAATACATTCATTATAATAAAATGTTTTTGCAAAATACAAAAAGTAACCTGGGCCTATCATGGATTTGAACGCACATGTCTTTTGCGGGGGTAACTACTTAATGGAGCTGCCTGTACCATAATACAAAGTATTAGTTGTACAGACTAAACAATTTGCGGCTACAGCTCAGGTCAGTTGAAAACCACCGTGTTACCTTGAACAAGATTCTACACACATTGTGGTATTATTTACTCAACTTACGAGAAGCTTCACACGTGAAGAAATAATTTATGTGACAGAATTTTTCAGTGTTTTTAGTTTAATCAACAACACAATAACTGCTAATAAAGAGCCATTATAGAACTTACCTCAGACGTTCTTCAGTCTTTCTGTCGGTACAATAAATTTTAATAAAATAGAGGCATGAAAATCAACGATGACATAAAACTGTACCCTAATTGCGTAATACACGACCGATCACAATCTGTTTCGGTTTGAAACAGATTGCTAATCCATTGCTTCATAAGTTGGAAAAAAAATCTTCTCAACAACATAAATAACGCAATGAATGTTGTTGAACTGTCAAAATGAAACAAATTAGAATCGTTTACGAAATTATGTTACGCAATTAGGGTACTGGTTACGCATAAGACCTTCTAAAGAGATCCCTTCATAGAGCCTTCTCATCATTGACGGTTTCAAGAATCTTTGAAGAAGTTTTATCTGGCAATTATTGTACATCAGAACTTAATCTTAGTTATCTTTTTTGCTATTGCTATAGCACATACGCAGATGCTATAGAATTACTAAAAGAAAGGAAACGCCACATTCTATTTCTAATCAACTACAGACCGTTAATTAGAACTTGTCCCTTGCCGTCATGTTGGCACCATTGCTTGTCAAGCTTAGTTTCAATAGTAATAGATTTCAAAATGGCGACTGACAGAACAGTGCTACTATTCGCGTCATGGGACAAGTTATTATGAACGCATAGTAATTCTGGATTTAACAGATAAAAAATATCCAGTTCCATAGATTAAAAGATAAACTACTCTATCTATAATTTTCCATGTTAATCTATGAATTAAATAAGTACCAGCTTCTTATCATAGACAAGATGTAGCTGTCAGATGCATCCGGTTGTCTTTGATGATTAGAGAGCTATGCATAATTATGATGTTTTAATTCTATATCTTACTGCGGGAGATTCTTAAACTAGAAGGCTGGTTTACCTAAGCCTTGGAATGGTCAGACAGACAGACTGGAACTGGAAACTATAGTCGTATCTTGAATGGAGGCATTGATCCTGCGCATATAAATATGCAGAATTGCGATAGGACAAGCTAATTTATACATATCAATGAATGCGCCAATATTTCCGGAGAATCTTAATTTATTATAATTACTATTTGTACTTGTTGGCTTTGCTCACGTGACTGTATTCTATTGACAATAGCAATTAGTGGGAATGCTTTGAGAACGTCAACGTCAACGTAAGTCATGTTTAGTACCTACATAATATAGTCATAAGGAAATTATTCACCAACTGTGAATTTTGTTAATATAAACTAAAACTTGTAAATATTAGGTACATACTAAAGAAGTAGACTTTTAAATAAAACTCTTCGTTGAACTGAAGTTAAGGACTGCATGTGGTTTTAAAATAACTCAATCTATAACAATCTTTTATATTGGCTGATCTACAACCACTTGAGAAAGACATGATCACGAACCACAAATATAACATCCAAATTTAAGATCCATCAAAGACGTCTAATATCTATAAATGCAACAAAACTCCCATCTAAGACTAGTAAACCAGCAATCATTAAACCAAGAATGCTATACAAAGCGATAAACTTCCTACACTGGACAACTCAATGTCCACGAGTCACCTACGCCAGCTTTCTCTTCAGAATTGACTGACCAATGTCTTACACTAATAAATTCACAGTTTGTAATTATGCCTCTTTGTTGTCCACAGCTTGGATTTATGCCAGCTTGGATTTATGGCAACACGTGTGGCCACCTACTGGTTGTGATTATAAAGTAGGGGGATTTTTTTGTTTATGGTTGCAATATGTCGGGAGCTGTTGATGTTGGGAGTACTTGTACAGTGGCTCTTGTAGGTAGTATTGAATTGTTATAGCGTGCAGTCAGTAGACTGCAATTGGGGCACTTGTTGACTAACTTAATTATTTGTGTAATTGTTGAAAACATTATTACAAAGTTCAATTACGAAAATGGTTATACAAAGAAACATCGTGACTGTCATGATTTAAGAAATGGTTCTATGAATACTCGTACTAGTTCTATAAATGCTCAAGAATATTATAACCAGTTAACTATGAAGGATTGTGGTGGTAAATGCTTGTGGCTTCGTTTTTAGAAGAACGAACTGGATCTAGTCTAGTAACACATCAAGATAAAAAGCTTCGATTATATTCTCTCTCGAGTTTCTTGCCCGTTCTTCTCCATAGGAACCTACTACGCTTTAAAATGGGTAACTAGCTTCATCTTACTGACTGACCAACCCCTTGACAATTCAAAAGTGCCTGTAATTGGTTTATTTGAAATAAATGCTTTGAGTTTGAGTTTTCTCTCTCTGCCTTGATCTTTGGGATCGCCTCTCCCCGTTATGCTTTGCCAGACGCGTCGTGAAACTGTGATTCTAATAAACAATCTAAATTACTTTTACTATCATTACAGAAATTCAATAAAGAAAGATTACCAATTGACAGAAAAATAATGCCAACACGACACATGTAATTGTCCCCAAAGCCTGATTCCTCTATATACGGAAATCGAAAGTGGCACACTATGATTACTTGTCCTATTACGTCACAATTGTTTTCTATTATAATTAAAGATCTTTAATTAAAAGGGAACTTAATGATCTTTCGATGCTCATGCCGTGAAAATAATTGAATTGGATTTTATTGCCATATTTGTGAGACTTCTAAGGCAGTTAATTGATTCAGGCGTAACTAGGGATTGCAATTGCTGGATCCAGCATACAGCAATCCAGCTGGATCCAGCGCCTTTTTAAACATGCTGGATCCAGCATACATCTTGATCCAGCGATGCGGATCCGCAAACGTATCAATTTCTATTGTTTAGTTTTGAGTTGCCGCCATTTTCGAATCGGCGCGGCAACGTTGCCGTTCTGTCACCATAGCACTACGCAACAGAATCGCAGAACGACGCCTCTCCGAAGTTACTGGTACGTTAGTGTACTTGAAAAATCCAAAAAAGTATGAAGAAGCAGTAAAAAAACCTGGCTATTTTCCATTGCCAAAAAAGAATGCGATGCGGCAGGAGATAAAAACATTGTTAAAACGAGTAAATAAACAATATATTGTAGAGCCGGTGCAAGAAGATACCATGGAGATAGAAGAAGATCGTGTAGATGATGACGCAGAACCCGTTAAAATGACTTTAGAGCTAGAGCTTGAGATAGAACTTAAAAGAGAGAAGGAGAACTTTAATAAACAAAGCCAAGTGGTCAATTAGATTACGAAAAGATCCTGAAAAAAGAAATGAGCGTTTATGAGAGCGAAGGAGTGCGAGGTGAACATTTATCAATGGTTTATGAGTATTTAATGACCTTAAAACCGACCAGTGTAGAGGCCGAAAGGGCATTCTCAGCAGCCGGCTACATATGCAGTTCTGTGCGAAGCAGGTTGGGAGATAAGACTATAGATAAAATTTGTTTTCTAAGGTCTTACTTTCAGAGAATTCAAAAAAAGAAGTAGTCTCTTATCGTCAGACTTTAAACTGCTTAATTATTAAGGATTAACGAGCGGAGAGAAGATTATTTCAAAGCTTTTTTTGTTTGATACAAAAATACTATTGAAAATTAAAATAGTGTTATTGTTACGTTCCTTTTTTAAAAGAATGTTAATTAAGTTAATTTTAAAAGAATTTGTGAGACTGATTGCTACTGATTAGCCGTCCTATCATTAAACATAAGCGTAATTAATAAGGGAAAATAATAAAGCTTCCGAAAAACAAATTAACTTCCGACGATCTGTGGTTGACTGTAATACGATGTGTTAAAATGAATTACTTACCGAAAAATTATTACAAAATTAATCGACAAAAAATGTTGTATTTAAAAAACAAACATGAGCTTATTCAAAATACAATTCTACGAAAAATAATCTGTACTTTCAAATAATAAACTAAATTTCCGAAAAAAATACTAAGTTTCCGAAAACGTATGTTCTGCTAAAATAATACGTTCGTTCATGTTTTTGTTTACGTTTTGCTTTGAAAGGTAGGTTAGGTTAGAACTGTGAAACCACAAAACGCACGAGCCGAGCGAGCGTAGCGAGCGGTGCCGCGGCAGCGGCCGGCGAGTGCCAGGGTCCGTTTCGGCACAAGAGAATGTAAAACACCACATTTCCAAAACATTACATTCTCTTGTACCTAAACGAACCTGGTCTTTGTTTGCGCCACAGTTTATAAAATGTGTAAGGTTAATTCTAAATTCATAATAGGTGAGTTACGATAAAAATGACTAAATGAATATTACGTCAGCAAATGCTGTATTGATTTTACAGAATTTTCAGTATTTTATTCGGTCGTTTCTTTATTTGTATTCGCTTAAAAGTTGTCGGAAAATTAGTATATTAAGCAGTCAATTTCATATTTTGAGAATGCTCATATTCTGATTTTTTTTCGGAGGTTTTATTACTATCCATTAATAAGATAGTGCTTACTTAGAAACATTATCTTAAATGTTATATGAATATAAGGTTATATATGTTTGTTATTTAATTTTATGTTGATTATTTTGATCTCAAATTATTAAAAAACCAAAGCAAATTAATATAAGATATCACCAAATGAGTGGAAGATTTCAAAGATTATCGTAAGAAGTACAAATTAATAAAAAAAGTCTTAAAAATGTCGTCTTTTTATTTTCGTTCCACGTTTTGCTGGATCCGCGCTGGATCCAGTTGGATTCAGGTCAATCCAGCAAAAATTCCGCTGGATTGAAAACGCCGCTGGATTGCAATCCCTAGGCGTAACCTTGCGGAAATCCATTACAAAACAAGGCATCCTCAGGATGACCATTGACTTGTCGCGAACCCGAACACGGCGTGTTGCCACGCCGAGCACAGGACACCTCCGCGCCACGCGGCCCGCGTCAATCGTCATCCTGAGAATGCCTCATTGAGAGGTGAAACACGTGTCGATTTCTTATAGGGTTTATTTTAGCTCTTTAGGAATAGTTTAGCGGAATAAGTTACTAAATATATCTAAGTTTATTGTATTTTACTACTAAGGCAGCAAATTCCTATAGTATCGTTAGTGTTCCATAACTTATTTAAGCGTATTTTTGGAACAACTTTGATACTCCTTTTCATGAAATAATGATTAGCTTTGCCCCCATCGCATTAAGGTACAGTAGGTCGCACATCAGCAGTATTGGCCAAACCAGTATAGGCTGGCCTCTCATTCTATGAAACTCCGTACTTCGTATTATCTTTTAAAAGTTAAAGTTCGCGAGCACATTCGCAAGAAGCTGGCAGTATCATCACAACGGTAATGTTTACCCATGGTTTTTCTTATTTGTTTCAGTATATTTATATGTATTTATTTGTGCTTATATTTATAAATAATTAGGTGTATAAATTATATTTATAGTTTTTAATAGGTTTATGTATATCTTTATATTTAAATAAATATTTATTCCTCAATTCTCGCTATTGCACCTACCACTGTTTGTCTCTGCATCACCCAAAGGTTGACTGGTAGAAAATACCTATAGCATTAAGTCCGCCTCTGTACATTTGTGTGCTTGAAGTATTAAATAAATAATACTACGCTAAGCCAGCGAGCCAAGTCAAAGTTTTATCACCGACCTGCTGCGGTCTACTGTACTACCCTTCATAAACATTACTTATTTAAGGCAGCTTTAGCTCCACCTCAAACTATCGCTAACACCAATTACATTTTAAATATGACAGGCACTTTGAAGCTATTTTTAGTATAAAAATAGCTTCAAAGTGCCTGTGAATATTTTACAACCTTATCTACCTACTTTAGAATTCTGTTCATACCACACATGAAAATACCAACTAAAACAACATACCCAAACAAAACTAAACCGGAGTCTTTGAACTTTTGTAATAACTGGACATTAGGAAACTTTCTTTCACCTTCGACCTTCTACTTCCGAAGGTTTTTTATCCCTACCTGACCTTGCAAAGCCTCAAGGTCTCCGAAACTGAAACACGCGACCAAGTCAAGGACCTTCCGTTTTCAAGGCTGAATGGGCTTTCTTCAAAGATCGGATGTAATTTGTCAGATGCTATGTCACAACTTTTACTCGTGTTTAGTCTCTAGAGAGCATTAGGAGGAGTCGACTTTCTTGCGAAAATGACAGTTTAACAAATCTTCGTTTTTAGTTTCAATACGTTTACCATTTTCCATATTTGCTTTTTCAGTTACACAATGGTCAATTACGTAATGTTGACTTGAGTATTCTGATTGATTACTAGCAAAACAATAGTATTGCATATGCAATACTATTGTTTTCGGTCGAGAAGATATCTTCCAGACATTTTTAATTCATCTATGTTTTTATAACTCATATCTTTACCGAACAATAATATTGTAAAGAGGTATGTAATGAATATACATCGTAAGTTAAAAATTCGCGAGTAGAAGTTAATATTTTTATATATTTGTCAGTAAACTTTGCTTATTAAGGGTTTTCTTTCATACTGAGCGCTATAATAGATATTGTTGCCTTAAAAAATATGTAAAATTTATCTATTTCTTTCGCCTTAGCTCAAACAAAAGAATCTAGGGTTCCCCTTACATCGTTTACGGTGTGCATGCTTGAGGTATTTTTTTAGTTCTTCAAAATTAGGTTTATCAGCAGTAATTCTTAAGATTTCTCCTGAGATCCCATCACCGTTAAAATGAAGTCCATTGTGTTGTTTTATATTAGTTTTTAATTTGTTCAAATGTGTTCCTTGCATGGCTATATTTATTTTAAAAAAAAACCTCAAATATACTTTTTTGTTTATTTCTCTCATAGCTGGACATAAGCTTCTTTGGTACTTATTTTCCAAAGCCTATAAACAAGCCGCTTTAACATCCCATGTCTTACATAACCATCAATTACTTCAATATTTGCTCAAACACCAACACCTCCCAAACCATGGTCTATAAATAACACGTGATTACCCAATCGACTTCCAATCATTACGTGGCTACTGTCTCACTAATTAATTTTAAGGCGCCATGACACTTTCGTTATCAACTGACGTTTTCCGAGTGTCAATTAACGTGGAAATATCTCGGAGATTAGTGATGCGCAAGTTATACTTGCAGTGGTGAGTATTGAGTTTTTTTGGTGTAGAAATTTTTGGGCGTCATCAAAATGTTTCATGGTTTCGTTGTCAGCTGATTTGCTTAAAACGTTTGCTTTGACGCACGAAAAAATGCTGATGTTTTGGTAGTCTTTCTTCATTCCAAATAAAGTACCTATATAACTGTTTTTTTGTTGAAATTCCAGATGCATCAAAAACATTTTTGCTTAGATCTTTCAATTCCCACCTTGTCTGTACTTTTCTAAGTGATCATCAGCCTCTCTTATCCTAGTTAGGATAAACATGTCTGGTTAATCTAGATCCTGGTTTTGCTATATTTTATTACCACCCCAAGTACCTGCAAATATTTGTTGCTCATCCACAGTAATCCTGCAAAAAAAGAAACTATATAGCTTCAAGCAAAGATCTATGTGCCTTGCCTTAGCCTTATAAATCGTCGCAATTACCAGCCTCCTCACATACCACACTGATTTGACAAAGCACCTCATTATGTTGTCTCAGTCGATGACCGTTAATTGCAGAATGATTGCTAATCGCTTTAATATTAAGAATGAATTTGTTGAATGTTTCTATAATCATTATAGCACGACCTAATTGTCTGCCTGGCGCCTTCTTGAGTATTGGCGCCTGAAGTCTAACCAAAAGCGGTTGAATTTTAGGGTTTTTAAAAGCTACTGCCAATGAAATCCTGGATATCAGTCACGATACTTTTTTTATCGTGCTGAATTCCACATAGATTCAACTCACCTTTTCGGTAAATCAGAGATTGATGTCGGACTTCTAGCGACTAAAACCACTGTGAATTCGTGAATATCATAGGAATGCTTTTAAAAGTTTTCTTGAGTGAATAAACTTCAGAAAGTCTGACGTATCTGGCCATAATTTTACCACAGACCCTGTTATTGTCGCTTCCTATATATTTGTTCCAACTTCATATCTTTCGATCCGGCTTCTAAACTATGTCGACCGTCAACATATTTCCACTATCTCCGTCGAAAGTTCTTCCACTAATAAAGTCATCTACATAAAATATAAATTAACTTTTCCTAACAGTTGTCAATTAATTATCGCATTATTAGTCGATTTATAAGATAAGCATCCCATCTCTATTGGAGATCGCGTAGGAAACCGGTCAATGAGTGCAAGAGATTGGTCGGCCGGAGAATTGATAAGGGCCAAGTCTAGTTTGGTATATAGAAATGTTTATATAAGACAGTAATTTATTATTCGCATGTTTTATGCAAGGCTGTTTAGTAGGAAATGTCGTGATATCTTATCAGGTAAAAAATGGTGCTGGGACAACTGATTTGACGTGGGTTTCCTCAATCTTTAAACCATGTTTAAACTTGTAGGGAACTGTTAATTTGAGACGGGGCCCATTCATTTGTATCTTGACTTATGTAAGTTCTTAGATGGTGCAGTCTCATCTCATCTGATTCTGATACAGGGTTATTTGTAAAACACTAACAACCGCTTAAGGAGTCACTGTACTCATCATTGACAACTTTTATTATGGGACCAAACCAGAAATCGCAAAAAAAAAAACTACATTTATGTTCGCATAACTCGTCAAAATGTATATGATATTTGTTTCGCGATTTCGGGTTCAAGATCGATCGGCTCACTATACCGTAGTTCACTGCTAAACATAGCTCTCTCCAAAGTAACATTATATAAATCAACCACATGTCCATAAATAATTATATTAACCTGGGTACAGTGAACCGCCCCTTCATTTTGACTTCCACATTTCGTAGCACTTCGTTGCGATGCAGATGGAGTTTCCCTTGGAGTTTCCCTACGTGAATGAATCAGAAATGAAGAGATCCGCAGGAGAACCAAAGTAACCGACATAGCCCGAAGAATTGCCAAACTTAAGTGGCAATGGGCAGGGCACATTGCTTGCAGAACAGATAGCCGATGGGGTCGAAAGGTTCTGGAGTGGCGACCACGTACCGGAAGACGTAGCGTTGGAAGGCTTCCCACAAGATTGACCGATGACCTTGTGAAGGCCGCAGGAATCCGCTGAATGCGGAAAGCACAGAATCGGTCGAAGTGGCGGTGCTTGGGTGAGGCCTATGTCCAGCAGTGGACGTCTTTCGGCTGAAATGATGAATGATGATGATGACGTAGCGATGTCGTAGCTCAAGTAACAAATGACGTCCAGTAGACCATATCTGCGACAAAATCCATCGATATATTATCCTTTTATGGTATAAACAGGACACCAAACCAATATGGCGCGAGTCCATTGGGGTCACACATGACAGTATCGAGTTAAAATATTGCCATAATAATGCGCGGGCGCATGCGATGACAGATTGATAGGTTTTGTCATAAATAATGCTGTGATTGGTTCTTTACTTGAATTTTGTAGGTTGAAAATACACCATGGTTTATGATACTTAGGTATTAGTAGTATGAAACGTAGGGTAGGAAGCTGTGACTGGGTGGAGCGATGATCTTCGCAGGGCTGGCTAATAGTAGCTGGATGATAGTTAGAGATCGAGAAAAATAAATAAAAAATGTTTTACTGACATAAAAAAAGTTGTTACATTTTGATTTAAAGCCCTGACTCCTGAGCTAGTTGGGACCTGTGTTGTCAGTGTCTTCACCCGTTTTTTGATCATTAACAATATTATGCAAAAAATAATAATGACTTAAAATGTAGGGATCCAATTTAGTGCATGCATTCGCTGGTTCTGTTATTGTGCGTGTGTGTGTGTTTGTTGTGTTTCTGTGTATGTGCGTGGGTGTGTTTATGCGCGTGTGTGAGTGATTATGCTTGGTAGCTGGACTTTGGGTTATTATAAGAATTAATTTGAAAATGACTTTCAATTGGAGATGCCTATGTCCAGCAGTGGATTGCTGTAGGCTAATGATGAATAATGTCAGTAAATATGAATGATGGGCACATTTTAGGTCCATACCTACAACAAAATATTTAAGTATGCAGGACAAACAATCATCTATGCAATAGGTAAGTAGGCACAGGCAACTCATTGATATTAAGTGCGCAATAATTTTTAATACTCATTATTCTACTCTCGTGTGGGCAAGAGTTATATGATATTCGCCTTTCTAAGCTTACGGCATATGCAATGAACCGATAAAACGTGCCTTCCGAGGCACGGGGTTATCACACTACCAACTCCCTAACTCCGGGCTGCTACTGAGAAATTCCGAATGTAAAAACCCAATAACACTTCGCCCGATCTGAGAATCGAACCCCAGACCCCACGGCCAGCAGTCACGGTTGCGACGGGGCAGTTATTTTAGCATAAATACAGGGTGGCAGGGACATCGACGCGAAAACTGTTACCATGGATTCAGTACATGATTCTGCACCCACCTCGATTGAAATTTTTCGTCGGTTATTTAAAAAAAACTGCTGTTCTATACATTTAGACCGCGTAGGTATTGCACTTTTCTATGAAACAGCTGATTATTTTTTTGCCATTCTGTATAGTACAAAAACTTTTTACAAAATTAAATTAAATTAAATTACTTTATTGATTTAGACAACAATGATCCATATGTTAGTTAGTTAGATACAAAAATAAAACTTAAAAGCTATTTTAGTGTGTTACAATTATAACTAAGTACAAATTATATTTACATACATTCACTGAATGTAATGAATCACTCCTGCCTAACCAACACCTGCATGAAATGATTCATTATCGGCGAGTCAAATTTGTCCACTAACATCTTCAGAATGCTGTTAGGACTTGACCGCGTTCTCTCTAGCAGCGACGCCGTTTTCCTCCTCACCATTGCATAGAAATCGTGAACACGCGCCTGCGCGAACATGCCAGAGGCACTGCAAAAGCGCGGCAGTCCCAAAAGCATTCTGAAGCTGTTATTATATTGGACCATCAGGGCGTCCATTGTTTTCCGCGTGTAGCTGGCCCACAGGCTGCTCGTGTAGAAGGTCTGGCAGTAAGCCTTAAACAAAGTTATCTTAACCTCCTTACTACAACAAGCAAACCTGCGAACCAGCATATTGCTTCTCACAGCAAGAGCCCGGCGCTCGCGTTCGATATCTTCATGATCCTTAAGGTCCTCCGTTACGTAATGCCCCAGATATTTGGTTTGTTTCACCCTATGCAGGGGTTGGCCATTGAGGGTGATAATTGGCTCGTATGACTGTTTCCTACCGGGGGCTTTAAAGATCATGAACAGGCTCTTCTTACAATTATAAACTAGACCGTGGCTAGCAGCGTACCTTTCGCAAAATTCTAAAAGCTCTCTTATGGAGCCGGCCGTTGGACCCAGCAGCACCATATCGTCCGCGTAACTGAGGTTATTGACGCAAACGTTGTCAATCCAACATCCAATCCGTTTACTGCTGAGTCCAGCGATCAGTTCATTGACGTAAAGGTTGAAAAGCTTGGGCGAGGTCAGCCCGCCCTGCCTCACCCCACAATCCAACCCATACGCAGCAGAGAGTGAATTATTCCACTTCACATAGTTCACTTGATTACCATACCAGTACTGGAAAACACGTATAATTTCAGCCGGTACGCATGCTTCCCCGAGCTTTTTCCATAATATGTCATAGGAGACGAGGTCGAGGAAATACGCGTACACAGGCGTGCTTCTGTCAGTATAATATCGGACAGTCTGTTTAAGACTCAATATTGACTCAAAAGCCGGTTGTTTTTTTTTTTGTAAAAAGTTTTATTTTTCACTTTTTAGTTGTGGTACCTACCCCACACAAATTCGAATACCACTACTTGCTATGTGACAGGAAATTATCATATCGTCCACAAACGAAGTGGGAAAAATCATAAATCTTAAAATAAAAAATCATTAATCAATTATTGAAGCTAACTCATAAACTATCCAAGCAAAGTTAATAAAATTTATATGAGACCACCTCGAGAGCATACCCTTTCAAACAAAAAAGAATTTTCAAAATCGGTCCACAATTGACGGAGAAATCGGTGGATATACATCATACATACGGTACGAACATATAACCTCCTCCTTTTTGGAAGTCTGTTAAAAATCAAAATCAAAATCAAAATATTTTATTTCACATAAACCTACATGGGCACTTATGAAACGTCAGAAGCTAGGTGCACGGTTCCAATTGGTCGTTTCCTATGGAGAAGAGCCGGCAAGAAACTCCACGGTTACTCTTTTAAAAATAATTGGCTTTTACAATACTTTCAAATAACAGTGTTTCTAGGTATGGGAGGACAGTGTAGGTCTTTCAATTAGTACCAAGTACTTAACAAAAAAAGTAAAGTTAGTTAAAAATCAGCTTGTAATGTTCCCACTACTGGGACACAGGCCTCCTCTCTGATATACAGAATAGACTGTGGCCGTAATCCACCGCACGCGGGCTCAGTGTGAGTTGGTGGATGTCTCATAATTATGTCTCAGAATTTATGGTTCTAAGACATTCCGGTTTCCTTATGATATTTTCCTTTACCGTTTTGAGAGCAGTGGCGATGTTTACACAAAGTAAAAATTGGTACCTGCCTCGACCTACGACCTAGCTCGTAAGTCTCGGCTATTTATTTCTAGTGGCAGTAAAACTTACATTATCTACCTGTCTCCTAAGCCGTATAAAGTTATGACAAACGCAACCATTGTAATTAAAAACAACAATTGTAATATTGAGTTGCACGCGGTTTCACACCTGCATTTGTAATCAGACGACCACAACTAGATCAATTGTAAGGAATATCTATGAGCTAATGATTCATTGATACCTACTGTACTATCAGTAATTATTGAAGGCACTTAGTCACCTCATTATTGCAACATAAATTAAACCTTACTACTGCAAGATGGAGTAAAAATTTATCAGTCGGAACTGAGATTCGATGATTCCATTTCCAATATATTAGTAATAATTAAAGTTGCTTCACGTGTCTGTCTGTGTGAGTGCGTTGTTCTCCCAAACGACGCAACGGATTTTGATGGGTTTTCACTTAGAGAATTTATTCCAGAAGGTTTTATGTATGAAATACATTTGTATTAAACTAACATTATAATAACAATGAATTCTTAGCCGATAAATATAAACAAATCAATTACCTTCAATTGGCTGGCGAGGTTATCGATATAATGAGACTCGGCGATCATTGTGCCGATAATCGTATCAGCCAATGGCTTAATTGCCAAGAGCCTCGACCAACACCTAAGGAGGCTTTCGTTAGTCAGCTGGATCAAGGGCTTGATTCAGAAAGCGGTACTCCTGGACACGGCTCGCATTGTCAGGAGGATCCTCTCTCTGACGCCCTCACCCCTCGGACCCTGTTCCCGATACCGGTGGGCTACAATTATTATATTTTTAAATGTTTCCATATTTTTTATATTCTAATATTTAAAAATGTAATTTATAAGTATTTAAATGAAATATCCCCTTGACTGTCACGGGCTCTCCTGGAGATCGATAACAATTAACATTCTATTGTGGCTCATTGATGACAGTTGAGCTCTAATGAATTCTTCATGTTTAGTCATGACCAGTATTCAGCCACGTCAACAGCGTTAGCATTGATTTTGCTTTCTTTCATAGTGCAGGTGTTATTGCTCAGAGTCCGACAAAAGGTGAGGCATGGTTCGTAATGTAGCTCCACAGTTGCATTGTGATTGTGACTCATCAGAGAAACCTGACTGGCTTCGTAGTCCATTTAAAGAAATCCAGGTGCAGATCAGCACCATTTCAACGAAAGACTACCATTGAAGCTGCACATAGGCTTCTTTACAGGAGTAAAGAAGCCTATGTGCAGTCATTCATGGAGGACCATGAATGACCACAACGACCGATCGAATCCAAAGCCCCCCAACTAAGGTTCATAACACTAAATAAAGCTTTACAATGAAAATGAGTAATGATCACGTTAATTACTCGACGTCTTTCACCATCATGGCGGTCTCACAGCATACAATAAACTTCACACAATGTTGCCAGATTAGATCATTAAGTATGCACTCACATTTTATGAGGCTTTCACTACGTAACTACTAGTCTAGGCTAAGATGCCACTGAGGTAACTATGGACTTTGGTACTGAAAGGTCCTTTAATTTCCTCTTTTCTTATTCTTTCTTTTTGCATACATACACACGAAGGTAAGCAGAAACTACTAAACGCCACGTGCTACGATCCTTACATACTCCTTTTACCTCGTTTTTTTCTGCTTCTTTCTTACTTTTTTTTCTTTATTTTCTTTCTTTCTTTCTTTTCATTCTTTCTTTCTTACTTTTCTTTCTTTATTTCTTTCCTCTTAGCCTTTCTTCTAGGTTTAGAGTTCTTACACTCATTTTAGGAATTGAAACAGTAGTGGCAAATGGCCCAGTTAATATTAAGAAGATAAGAAGAAGATATTAAGAAGAGATCATGTAGGGAGGGGACTACTGATTAGGTACCACTGACCGAAAACTGTTTTGTGTTCGTCACCTAACAAGTCTCATGTGTCGAAGTCATAGTGAAGAACCGAAGCATAGGAGTTTGCTTCGGTTCTTCACTATGACTTCGCATTTCAGAAAGTTTATATACAAATCTTCATCTAAATCAGAAGCCCTCGTACTTAAAAAACGTTCAAATTCAAACTGCAATCTCATCTCCGCGACAATCAATGTCAAAAACTGACCCTAATTGCGTAATACACGATCAATCACAATCTATTTCGATTTGAAACAGATTGCTAATCCATTGCTTCACAAGTTGAAAAAAAAATCTGCTCAACAACGTAAATAACGCAATAAATGTTGTTGAACTGTCAAAATGAAACAAATTAGTCGTAATCGTTTACGAAAATAAGTTACACAATTAGGGTACTGGTCAACAATGGAGGTAAACTAGAGATTAGAACGTTCTTAAAAATACGGGAATGACCCCAGAACATTACCTGGATAAATGACAGCTGCTCATAGGCGGTCTTTAACCTGCAACTGAAGTATATGCAATGCATGTAGTAAAACAGATGCCATTCGGTCATGAATCACTCATATATAGGCAATAAACAGCAGTATGACTTGTAAACCTACTGAGGGAAATTGATTTCTTGTCGGCACGACTGTACTATTTTATAGCCGCTTCGTTCTGACAATATCACTGCTTATGGCACCGCTTAGATGTCTGCCCACCCTAAAAAGGTAAAATGTTACATGATTTTCATTTACCGCACAAAGTAATTTGTCGAAAATTTATTGGACTATTCAAGATAGTCGATTTTGTAAGCATATTTGGAATGTAACATTAAAATTAATTAAGGCTAGGACGCACTATTGATTACTTGTCAATTTTACAGATTTTCGCAAGAATGTGCAAAATCAAGAATCATTAGTATTATTTAAATTATAGACGAAAGAAAAAATAGGTTGAAAGACTATAAAGGCTGGTCCACATCAACGCAGTCATAACAGTTTAGTAATTATTTGCACATTGTTATTGTTTACAACAACGCTGAAGAACTAAAATAACAATAAAGATGTTTTACAGCCAGTCGCAATAAACATTTACTACAAGAATATTGTTATTACGGCATTGTGTTAAAACATTCATCGATTTATTGATTACTAAAGGAAATTGCTAACATTTTATAACTTTAGAGATAGATTCTGCTATGCTTTCTAACATAATGGATCACGTAACGATTTACAACATCGTTTTTCTCATACTCACGTGCACATTTGTCAAAGGTGACAAAATAACAGACACTATACTATTTTGATGTAGGTACAATTCAACTAAAATATTATTTATGTTTGCTGTTTATGACAAATTGACAACCGTTTATTTGTCGAAAGACAAAACAAGGTACAAATTAAACTAATAAGCGATGTATTAACAAACCATGTACCATAGACAACGTCACATAATTTTCTATAGGTACTTTATTATGCATCTTTGATGACATGTCCGCCATCTTGTTCAAATGACTTTTACAGCCTAACAATAATATGGGCTTGCCCTACCGCCCGCACAGAACGATACATCATTATGCCTAGAGCAGTAGCTGTCAAATTAGAGATTTGTATCGCTCGTACTAAATAGATGATAAGTTGCCCACCTGGATATGAGTCATGAATCGTGACAGCTACTGTCAAATTATGTGATGTGCATACCAAGCTTTATATGGTCGGAAGTGTATCTGCCGTATTAAGGTATTGGTAGATTGTAGATATGGATTTGGTTTAGACAATGATTATAGAAATTGGTGAATGGTTTTTTGATCGTAGGGCAAAATTATTTAAGAATGAAATGAGGGGAAATGTAGAAGATCGTATTTTTATTTTCTGCCATATTATTTACTAACTTCTACCCGCGACTTCGTTCACGTGGAAGTCGTAAGACACCACAATGTACTAAAACGATCCACTGCGTCGCATCGCGTCGCCCGATCGCGCTATAAATTCTTTTTCACTTAGCGTGCTTTCTGACTTTTCATTTTTGCTTAGCTTGATAGGGTAATAGTGTAATGTAAATTAGCCTTCCACTAGAATTGGGCTATCAAATGCAAGAAGAATTTTTCAAATCCGCGTTCAAACAAACAAACTCTTAAGCTTTATTATATTCAGTTTTATGATTGGGAAAAAAAATCATTTGTGAAAAAAAAAGACAAACTTTATTCTTTACTACCTATACATAATCAGCCTATAACGTTCCCACTGCTGGGACACAGGCCTCCTCTCGGTAAAAGGGAGTGGGCCGTAATCCACCACGCGGGCCCAGTGCGGGTTGGTAGATGTCATACATGTCTTCGAATTTTTGGTTCTCGGACTCGTTAGCCCGTTACCACTGGGCTACCACTGCTCTACCTATAAAATTCCAAAACAATTTGTTAAAACTTATAACTAAGTTTCTATAAATAAATGTTTCATGTCAATGAAACTTTACAAAATAATATTAAACAATGTAGTAATTACAGTTCAGAGAATAACTGTAAATTAATTTACACAGCTACACTATTAGCTATAATTTACTAGTCATATTTATTTTCAAACACAAAAGTTATTGATCATAATTCACATTTTTTATAACTGACGAACAATAATATTATATTGATAAACCGGAAATTACCGAATGCCAGGATATTTTAACCCTGCACCCAAAAAATTATATAAATCAGTGTAATTTATTAACACACCTTTGCAAGAAAACTCCTTAGTTTTATTACCATCAATAAAATATTTACTAATAATTTTACGTGTTCCGGTAACCTATAAAATGTTTACTGTTAAACTATATAATTGGATTCCATTGTTAAAAGTTTATAAGGCATAAAATAAAGCCTTTTATACTTAACAAGCTGATTATCATGTCAATGATAATACTTGACACGGTCACGACTGTCATGAGGTGTTAAATATTATTGTAACGATCTTTTTATGGCTTTTTTTTAAGGGATGATTCAGAAGTGTGAAGTTATAGGAATTTAAAAAAGCGTACTTATTTCATTAATAAATGGTAATGATAAATGATTTTATTTCTGTTAGTAGGTTAGCTCCAACACTTTTACATGAAAATCATATTTGAATAAAAACTAGTTAGGCGCAACTAGCCGATACTTTTTCCATACAAATTTCGGGGGGGTTTTACTCCACTGTTACACATTGTACATCCAAAGTAAAACATGAAATCGTTTTGTCTTATTATTAATTTTGTCTGTACAGAAGCAGAATAGTAAAAAAAAGCAATTAATTCGTTTTTCCTGTAAATTTTAACGCAACTTTGGGAGTAAATAAGTAATAAAAGAAGTATAAAATCTCCAAAACAAAGCTCGTTCCGACAAAGTTCAATTGTCGAAGATTATAATAAACTTTATTCGTAATTGATTTATGCAGTAGTTTTTTCATAAAACTCCACCTTCCAAAGGACTACGTAATTTTTTACGCGCTCGTTTTACTAAAATCGTTCTGAACGGTGTTTGTGTGCGTGCGAACTAGAGTTTGTGCATGTAGACCAGCGTCTAACTGCTCATCACTGATACTATCTCTGTCGGACACGATGCCAGGTGAGATAGCGTGCTTTTTGACCAAGCCCACCAATGAGTTCGAGCCCGCGACTAGTTCAACCTTAAGGTATTTCCTATCCGACTACTCTGAGAAGAAAGGCCGAAACGAACTCCGATGTCACAGTCTCTTTTAAAGTCCAGACATAATCTTGGTGAAGACCATGTAGATTGGTGTTTGAAATGGTATTTTGAGGAAAGAACCACACAGATATGAGTAAACCTGTCCAGTCAATGCAAGCAAGCATTTGTCAGTTATCATGCAGGCCAACTTATTTACAAAGAATTAAATATATGACCGTCACAGACAAACCGACGCAGAGGCAACTTGGCTCAATGAGACACTATGAAGTCTAGTTATTTTGCAGCGGCAGAAAAGTTAAGTTCTTCTTTCGATCGATTTCCAAGTTTCATTATGGTTTCGGTTAGTGCTTTCACAAATGGCTTGTTTTCTTAATATTGCTTAGCACTAGTTTCTTAAAAACACTGCCACAGGGTAACCCGTGTTCATTTTATACAAAAAAGCGAAAACAACTTCTGCGTTAAACAAACTCATCTCATTAACTGTTTCCCATTAAAATCCCATCACAATTCCATAAGTTTCCATGACAGTTTATACATTTTGTTGCAGCTCAAGTAAACTATTCAGGTCGATAATTTAGGCTTGATTAATAACTAACTAGTTATCATGTCCGGTTTGTGGTGTGTTGTTTATTTGTGTTTTCTGATGGTAATAAGTTTTGATTTCATTTTTAAGGGTTAGTTTTGTTCTTCTGAACTTTTCTTGGCTGATATTTACGGCAGATTTTTTTAAAGTCACATAGTTGGTAAATCATCATCTGCCAACTAGGCAGACGTGTTGGGGTCAGCTTCCAGCCTAACCGGATGCAGCTGAATATCAATATTTTAAATGGAGTCACTGCCTATCTATGGTCCTTACATATGGTGCTCAAACTTGGTCTTAGACACTTCAGCAGAGGTCCAAGCTCGAGGTTTGCCAGCGAGCCATGGAACGCAGTATACTGGAGCCAGAGCCAGAGAAATAATGACGTATTGCCTTGTTTACCTACATAAACAACTTGTAACACTAATACCTATGAAGCAAATAATTATCTAAAGGGTACTACATTCAGATGGAGGTATGTCTTCGCGAATTCTCGCCATCACAAATGTCAGGCACGTCCAAGGCACGCATAGTGTGGCATTTGTTTCGCGTGCCTCATTCTGTCTGCATGCGCCTTAATACCTGTGCTACATAATCCAAATATCAGCACAGGCTGCCCCCTTGTGTATCAGAAGACTTACTCTTGAGTACTGGTTGTCTGGAAGAGATCGCCGAATTAAAATAAGACCATTCATGCTCCGATTCTGAGGTCGTTGGGGTCGGCTTCCAATCTAACCAGATGCAGCTGATCAGATAGATCAGATAAGTCTGACCTCCACAACCGAGTTACTGGGTAACACGATACCCATTGGCTAGACTGGTTGTCAGACTTTTGGACATGAGGTCCTTATCTATCTAAGCGAATTTCTTCCTTAATCAACGAGTCCTAAAAAATGCGATATCGAACCAATGCAATGGCTCTACCTAGTGATCTTCAACTCTTGCAAGGGGTTGGTAAATTTTTGGCCCCGCAACTCTTAATCCATACGAATAATAATAATTATAAATCTGAGCATGAATGAGGCCGGTTTCGTAAACATGTGTGCACTTAGTGAGGTGTAGTTTGATTGTAAATAGCTGTAAATGCGTACGTGTGAGCGTGTATGGACAGAGCGGAGGTGTAGTTTTGGCATGCTTCACTGTATTGTTCTCAGCGTTATATCTTAGTTTTTTATTTGGTGTGAGTTATTATAAATATTACAAAAGTAACTCTCTGTCTGTCTGTTACCTTTTCACGCCGTAACGGCTGAACAGATTTGGATTAAATGAGATATTGGCACATGGATAGACCTGGATTAGGATATGGGATACTTTTTATATATTTCCGTGGGAAAATTTCCACCAGGTCGAAGCCGCAGGCTTTTGCCTAGTTAGTTTGTCCAAATTTTACGAAACTAGCCAATTGCCCGTTCGTTAAGAATCTAGATATCTCTTCTTCAAACCTTTTTTGACATGATACGGCCTTAAACGCAATGTTCAAGTAAAGACATGTTAAAAAGCCTGTTACAAGTTAATTATAGCTCAGTTATCTTGTGAACAAACGTTTTGACGGCGGTGCTAACAGATTAGATTGTGGAGATAATTACAGTCTGCCTGGAACTCAACCTGACTAGAAAGTGTTAACTCTAGCAATTGTCTGCCGCCGCGCCTGTGTGAAAACAGCTGCAAAAATTATACATGGTTATTGAAAATTGGAGAGTTTGACATGTGGAAAAGTAGTTTGAGCGGTTATGTCCTTAAAAAAATACAATAACACCAACATATCTTACCCTATCTCTTGTTAGTGGTAAAATTACTAATGAAGATCATATAAATGAACCTTTTCTGTATAGCGAACAGCGTATCAGCAATAGTTCTGGTTCACGTCTTCGATTTTTTACGGAAACCAAAATTACGAATTTAATTCTCATAGTAAATTTAAAAAAAAAAAATAATAATAGAGGAGTTCGTGGCTAAGTTAAACTACGCTTGCCGGGGTTGGTCCGTGGATGGGAAAGTACGATAAGCAGTTGGTCCCAGCTGTCATTTGTAGATCTTCGACAGTTGTTACGGGTCGTCAGAAGCCCGAAAGTCTGACAACCAGTCTTACCAAAGGGTATCGTGTTACCCAGTACCTAACTGGGTTATGAAAGAAAGAAAGAAAGAAAGAAAAATATTTTATTTGGGACACGCACAGGAAATACAAAACAGTAATAAAAGATAAAAAAAATAATTAACAAAAATAAAAAGGAGCATTTTAAAAACTAACAAACAAATTAATAACGACCTGTGCGAGGCCAAAAAGTCTCTATGGAGGTCAGATAGGCAGTCGCTCCATGTAAAATACTGGTATTCAGCTGCATCCAATTAGACTAGAACCCCACCCCAACATAGTTGGGAAAAGGCGAAGCAGATGATGAGTAAATAAAAAAATAACAGGCTGGGATTTAAAACTTTCAGCAAGTGCATCCAATTTGCAAAGATTTAAATCCCGGCCTGTTAAAATTTTAACTTCTTACCTATCTATTCCTAAGCTGTTTATGGAACATGAGTATCGATATTTTATTGCGAAAATTCCAATAATATTTCAACCCATTGCATTTATGACTTGTTATCGCCACATCTTTCATTTTCAATATTGAATGTTGGTCGTGTCTCACAAACTGCTGCCATTCATCCAACATTAATGAGTTTCCGGTAAAAGCTGAGCAAGCATTGAATAACTTGACCTTTGTCCCTTAGGCACTATTCCTAGACGTTAAGTATAGGCTATCCTTAGAAGTTTTCAATAATATTCATATTATATGTAAAGGTATGTTCCCACTGCCTGCTCTCCCTGTGTATCTCTATTTATTATCTGTGTATTCTAACATGGCCTGACCAAGATTATGTCTGGACTTTAGAGACTGTGACCTCTGAGTTTGTTTCGGCCTTTCTTCTCAGAGTAATCAGATAGAAAACGCCGAATTCATCTGGCTTATTTTTTTTAAAATTTATATGACTTGTAAAAGTGATTCCGATATCCTATTTACAGAATAAACAATTTCATTTCATATTGACAAATTTCAATTTAAGACCAATTTGACCGACTTTTGATGATATTTCATTCATTTATTTATTATTATTTGATGTATGCTCATGTTTTACAGTAAATATATTCTATTCTATTCTATTTGTTTCCTTTAGTGTGCAACAAATGTCAAATGTCAAAGTCAAATTTCAAGCCTGATTCAGAACCTCAAGCTCCCATCGCCTTAAGATGCGCTTATCAACTCAGCCTTTTTTAGTCCACTTCTGGACATAGGCCTCTCCCAATCTGCGCCATAATACCCGATCCTCCATCTTCCAGTCCAGATGCGTATAAATGCAATTAATTGCGCAATTCTTGGCAACGTGGTTAAATAAGACAAGTTAACGCATCGTAAATTTTATAGCCCATGCAAATTGAATTGACAACTGATCAACCATGACGAATTAAATTAAGTAACTAATGGTGAGGTTGATCAGTTGTCAATTCAATTTGCATGGGCTATAAAATTTACGATGCGTTAACTGCCACAGCCAACAGCCATAATCTGACTTGTCATCTATAGAAAAATGGACATAATAATGCCGACCTGTAACTGTCCACTGTAGGGCAAAGGCCTATTCTCATACCTACAGAGGAGCCACGAGCATTGATCACCACGTTTGCTCAAGACGGGTGATTTCAGACTTATATCCTGCTATCCTAATTCCTACTAGCCTATCCTACTATAGTGTAATATATATAACATAATATAATATTTTAATATAATAAACATAAATAAATATTAAATATATTTTATTATTATAAATGCAAAAGTTTGTGAGGATGGATGGATGTTTGTTACTCTTTCACGCAAAAACTACCTACTGAACGGATTTGGATGAAATTTGGCAGACATATAGTTTATAAACTAGATTGACACATATAATACTTTTCATCCCGATATTCTTAAGGGATCGAGACTTATGCGGGTGAAACCGCGGGGCGCAGCTAATTGACTATAAGTCCAGGTTTCCTAACGATGTGTGCCTTCACTGATGTCAGTATATCCAAGATATACTCAGAAAGAATAAAGACGCTTCGAATAGCGTGCAAGTTAACCATTACCACAAGCCTGCAGCAATTTGTGCAATGCAATAATGCAGAAGTAATTACAGGTTGCCGACCTTTTACCTAACAACGCTGTAACTACCTGTACTTAGACTATTATTAATGCCACAGGATGATAAGAAGCAGTTAATCATTTCTATGTAGGCTATAATTTCTTGGATAGCCTTTTATGTTTGATTTTACATGCAATTGCGGTAAGAGATCGAATGGTCTGGGAGAGGATACATTTGCTAAATCATAAAATATACACTAATTAAATAAATACATGCAATAATTGCAGAATTCTATGAATTCTATCATGGGCCTCTTAATTCATCCCAGAAAGTGTTTTATCTCTTTAAAATACGAATATAATGTTCTCAAGTGAATTCACAAGGAATGCATTGGTTATAATTAGTTATAGATATTTGTATCGATATTTCCCCCCCGACCCTTGCTCGAAAACGAGGTGCCAGCAGTTGTTGCAGCTGAGCACGTAGCTTTAAATTCCCCGATTAATAATCATGATCAAAACTTTGATCCAGCCCGTTCCATCTTTGATGTCCTCCCTCCGGTAATCGCCCTAAGCCGAGGATCGTACCCCACAGGGGGTGCTCTTAGCGAGCGTTCACCTAGTTTATAAGTTTAGTTTATAAGTCCCTGGCTGGACGCTTTGAGTGTAGCAGCTTAAGGCACCCACAGGTTTGCTCGGTTAAATAATCATGGCCTCAGAGGCCAGCTAAGAGATGCCAAAAAAAAAAAAAAAAAATTTATCACATTGGGTAAAAAAAAACTTGTAATGGTAGATTTAAGTAAGTAGGTAGATAAAATAAATGTTACCATCATGAAGCCATCATCATCATTAACTTGACTGTGCTACCATTATAAAATACCAAAAAATACATCGATGGGGTCCATCGGTTCCTCTTTCCTTCAAACGTGACTTTCAACGGTTCAAGGGATCGCCAAAATAGTGCTCAATGTTCTAATAAAATTGCAATACCCATACTCCATTTGAAATAAGATTAGAAATTGAAATAAACCTTTTTACAGTCCGTTCAACCGATTTTGACTTCTATTGCGTTGGTGGCATGACGAATGGCAGCTGCAGTAAACAGTTAGTATTGTAACCACTTTTTTACTTTTAATGCCATCCTTATGCCTACGGTATAGAAGTCAAAATCGGTTGAACGGACTGTAAAAAAAGGTTTGTTTAAATGTCTAATCTTATTTCAAATGGAGTATAGGTAGGTACTATTGAAGTAACGCATATCTGTACACTGTAAGGACTATCCTTGCTTGCAGCGCTCGGCCGCTATAGTATCGCTTTACCTACGAAAAAAAAGGGTCGTGTGCACAGGATTTTGTTTTCAAATTGCTTAAATATGCGTTAACCCGATGGTACATGTGAGATTTGCGCCATTTCCGCGTACCGGTAGACAAAGTGAGTAGCCCCCCTCAAGGTAGGCCAACGCCCTGGTGAAGGTCGTGGGTATTACGGGATGCGGGAAGTACAGGACCGGTCGTTGTGACGATGCTTATGGGAGGCACATGTCCAACAATGGACGTCTTTTAGCTGAATCATGATGATGACGAATATAACAGTCTAAGGACCTGAATCCTGAAAGAACCCTTCCCTGATACCTCATTAACGGCATAACTATGTAAATGTCTATTGACTGCTCCCAAATTACGATGATTATTTTACTTTTTCACATACTTCCTTGTCATAATCTTTTCATTATTTGACTTTATACAGGGTGGCTGGGGGACATCGACGCGAAAACTGTTACCATAGATTCAGTACATGATTCTGAACCCCCATACGTTGAAATTATTCGTCGGTTACCTATTTAAAAAAAAAAGTGGTGGCACTCCCGAGTGCCAACAAAAGTGAAAACTTGAACAATATCGCCTTGGTGGAAGAAAAATACTTGCATAGAATATTGATTCGTAACGTAATATAAATAAAGAGCATAATCGCGTTTACAAAAATGAGATGTCGCGAAATCAATGGTTTAGTCCCATCTCAAAAATGCGCCCAACGCGCTTGAAGAAGTTTTCACTTCAAAAAATCTGCTGTGTCATAGAAAAGTGCATACCTACGCGATCAAAATGTATGGAACAATTGTTTTTTTTTTTTCTATCCATACCAATAATATAAGTTCGAAAGACTGTCTTACCTTTTCAAGTTTTCAGGCCTTAAAGGCTGAAAGGATTTTGATAAAATTTGGCACACAGATAAACCATGAACTGGGTTAGGACATCGGTTCCGACGTCCACGCGGGCGAAGCCACGGGCAAAAGCTAGTTTCTTCTAAACATTCTAACCTTCTCTTCTCTTCTTCAACAGTGGCGGCAGTATGTATCCTGCTGGAAGTGGGCGCGCTACCCAGCCGGAGAGCTGGTTTCACCTGCAACGACCCAGCGCTGTCATACCCTCACACAGGAGACACCTTCTCCATATCACTGGTGGCAGCCATCACTGTCATCGTGCCTTATTTAGTGGTGAGTATTTTTAACAAACATGCTGACGTCTGACTGCCCAATTGATAGCAAGTTGTTCGAGTCCAGGAAAGTACCTCCACCAAACTTATTTCTGCCATCAACCGTTGCTGTGTTACGGTTTGAAGGGGTGCCGGTGTTATTGCAGGCACTTGAGACATTTCAGGTTCGTCGCTAGAATTGGGATGATAATGCATCAGCAAAGTCGCTAGTATTGCAGATGTCCATAGGCGGTGGGACCAGTTACTATCAATGCCCAATAGAATAAAAAAAAAATGTATGGCACTCGGGGACTGCCGCGGTAAAGCTATTGCATAACATTTCTAACCTCCATACTTCCTATTTGTCAACGCTACACTTGGGATGATGACGGATGAGAACATAAAACAAAAACAAAAAATATGTTAGGTGGAGTGGTGTTAGGTTTTATTTACGTTACGGAATTTCTTGATTCGGTCGCCGCGCTCAAAGCCCGCGATAAAAGCTATGCAATAGCTTAAAAAGTCGGGAGGTGTCGTGGGATACCCGGTTGGAACAAAGTTCCTTTCGCAGTATATTATGTATTAATACAGAGCCATCTAGTATAGTCTCAAGGTTCAAAAGTGTCAAAGTTGTTTTTTGCTTGATAAAATCTCATAGATGGCTCTGTATTAAAAAACAAAAACTTGTAGCACTTGAAGCAGACTTTTTCGGGTATATAACGCTTTTTGTTACGTGACAATTTCTACCAGTTTATTCCTATCGCAAGCCGCGTTAAAGAACTTCGTTCCAAAAATGCTGGCCACCAATTTAATTAAAACTTGTCAGCACCACTGCTGCCATTCAAGGGGTTTTCCAAATAAAGAGGTTTAACTTCGTAGGGTATAACGTATAATGAGTACGTATATTCACCGAGGACAAATCCTTTCTAATGGCAGATGGTAAACGTTTGGTATTACAATATTTAAGTAGTAAACTGAATCTGGTAAAACTGAAGCTTAAGACCAGGTACTCTAAAGACAATTTCCACGCAAGCTCCGCCCCCCTTGCACCCCGCCACTCCACTATGCGCTAAACTCTAACGCATCAGTAATAAAGTTGAATATTGCGTGCGCTCTTTAATCGTGTTCGAGCACGGAACTAAATGGCGTAAATCTCAATTCTTATTTCGTCTACAACTAAAGTAATAATAAAATTGATCTAGAGAAAAAATATCTTGTGGCTGAATAATAAACTTTATTTTCTTACTGTAAACAGTTATTTTAGACATAAAAGCCGAGTAATCTTGATTTTATTTAAAAAAATCTTTAAAAAAAGACATGATTTTCGATTAAAAAATGAATCGAGCGAAAATTTTACAATTAAGTACGTAACTGTCTTGAATATCGAAAGAAAAAAATCCAATTAATCATTATAAAGTTCAATTTTGAATGTATGCGTTACTGTTTCAGAATATTAATGCAAATTAACATACAATATTTAGGGAGCCTCCTGTTAATGGTCAATATATAGAGCTGATTCATATAAGCTTCTAAGTTTTCCAATATCTAAGCTACAGATCCTGTTTTCCTTATTTGCTCTGCTGCTGCATAAGATCTGAAACTATTGTTAAGGAAACGCTATTGTAGTGGCCACAGTTACTAATGTATACAGGTGCGTTTTAGTATACACAAGCTGATGTACCTCCCACAGCCTATGACAATGCGCCTAACGTCATACAATGCAGGTGCAATGCAAATGAAGGAAAAGTACTAGTTTCTAGAGATGTTCATGTTGAAACTAAGGAAAAAACATTTTTTAAACTATGGAAAACTGTTAGTGTAAATGATAAATGATTTTATTTCTGTAAGTACGTTTGTACAAACAGTTTTACACGTCAAATCTGACTACCTACTCTGAGAAGAAAGGCCAAAACAAACTCAGCTCTTTTAGAGTCCAGACATAACCTTGGTCAAATGAAATGAAATGAAATTGTTTATTCTGTAAATAGGATATCGAAATCACTTTTACACGTCATATAAAAAAATATTAAAAATAAGCTAGATGAGTTCGGCGTTTCCTATCTGACTACTCTGAGAAGAAAGGCCGAAACAAACTCAGAGGTCGCAGTCTCTTTTAAAGTCCAGACATAATCTTGGTCAGGCCATATGAGGACCATGTAGATAAGTGTCTGAAAAGGTCTTTTGAGAAAAGCACCACACTGATTGAGAGTGCCTGTCCAGTCAGTGCATGCATTTGTCAGCTATCGTGCAGCTCAACTCAGAATTTAAGGAGCTCAACGATTCGACGAACAATACCAAAAAAGGACATTTTGATAGGCCACATAAATTACTCACAACTGTCAGTCAGACCATGATTAGAACTAACTGAGAAAAAAGCCCGGAGTCTGGATTTGTGCCCGGTTGATGGCAATAGGCTCGCCCCCTATTACATGGGACTTAAACATAACTGGCGAAATGTGGGTGTACCCACTACAGGTACACCTCTGCCCAACCCTTCGGGGAAATAAGGCGTGATGTTATGTTATGTGTGTTATGAGAAAAAAAAATAAAAACAAAACAAAAAGGAATGACCCACATAGTCTTCACATTCACAATTATTAAAATAATACAATACTTTAAAAGTAAATACTCATTTAACACTTCTTAACGCTATATCTAAACATGTATTTGCATTTTAGTAATTAGACAAAATGCAACTAAAACAATATGTAGATTTAACGATGATGCAAGTACAAATACAAACACATAAACATAATGTAAAGGTCGACTTAGACCAAACGTGCGAATGCACATTATATCCCCACTCCACCAAATTCTTTTTCACTCTTGCTCAAAGTCCGTCGTTGTAGTGTACCAAAGCGGGGAAAAAATTGCATATCGTGCTCTAGGTGGAAAAAGTAATTTTTGTCTGTAACCAATGAGCCTCCAAAAACAAAAAGTCTTTGTTCAGTAAAACTAGCTTTTTACTACCGCATACAGGGATAAAAGTTTCCTTAAAAATTCAGATTGAACAAATTGTATATTTTTTTAAATAAAATAAACTATTTAATATTGTATTGGATTATTTTATTTTCTCACAATCGTAGTGAAAAGTAGAGTGTAACACACGGCGCTAAAACTCGTTATAACTCGGTTTCTATCTACTTCCTCGCTACAGCTCGGGAGTTAAACTACCTCGATAGAATGGGTTATTTTAGCCCCTCGTATAACAATCTACTATTTGAGTAAACAGAGATGGAACATTCGTTCTTTTATCTCTCTCTACTTCTTCTTCTTTTCGTGCAGTTAGTGACTAACCTGGTGTCAGTGTTTTAAAGCCGCCCATGGGCCTCTGACTTGACTTCACATACCGTCGAGAAATATGTCTCAGGCATGTTTCCTCACAATATTTTCCTTCACCGTTTTTGAAGCAAGTGATAATTATACAATACGCACTTGAATCCGAAAAGTCAGACCTACGACTTAGCAATCGACGGTTACACCACTAAGCCAACTAGGCAACTAGATCTCTCTACTCAAATGTCAAGAAAATACCCAAATTAATGCTCTAGCTCTTGTGCTGGTTCTACGTTCATTTGGTCTTAACCCACCTTCAAACAAACATATTTCAACAAAATGTTTCAAACAATAACTCATTGACCCTTTGATCAGCATTTTAAAACTCTGGCGTCAATTATATACGAGTAGTTTAACGTTTAAAACAATTTGAGCCACTCACACGATGACACTATTATTGCTGGCAATGTGTCCAGTAGTTTTAAGGGTATTCTCGACAGGTTTTTGAAAAACTTTGACAAGAAGTTGTTATAATGATGCCTCTGCTTCTAAGTTAACAGCTTGTCCATCACATTTACAACGTTGGCTGTCTATCATTATGTGTCCATTTTAATACATTGTGCTGTTATTAGGACATGATGTATGTGAAGATGTGTATGTACCTATTACTTGACGATCGAGGATTATGAAGTGACAAAATTAGTGCCTTCATCATCTTCGTCGAGTTACTAGTGAAAACTTCTTTAGGTGCGTTGAGCATTTTTGATATGGGACTAAACCATTGATTTCGCGACACTGTTACCAAGTTTACCGACACCGTGGAGTAAAATACATCAACGCGTTGAATACCGCGGTGCCGATTTTCAAGTTTTCACTTCTGTCGGCACTCCCGGAGTGCCACTGTTTTTTTTTTTTTGTCAATAATTCATGATTAGACTAAACGATAGAATGCACATTCTATGACCTACAACCGTAGAAACGGGTTTTCTACGGGTTTTGTCAACGGAAGAATAGACAAAATGACAGACTATGATTGTTTATCTGTCATTTAGTCTATTCTTCCGTCGACAAAACCCGTTTTTATTGTGGACATGCTAAGCATGCAGTTTGTACAAATAATTTGGTTGAGTGCGGAGAACAAGAGCATAATTTTCTTGATATTCTTCATATTAGTATGGGTCTATCCATAAAAAAAATGTAAGAATATCAAGAAAATAATGCTCTTTTTCTATCTATGTTCTTTTGGTCTAAACCTGCCTTTATGCAAAACGTTCGCAAAGAAACCAGCTAAAAGCAAATTAAACTCTCACTCCTTTTAAATAAGAACAAAAATCGCTTCTCCATATTCAACATAACCTTTGTTTTTAGTTATGGGCAGTCGAAACAACGCTTCAACAAGAAGACGAATACAACCTGAAGAAGAGTAAACTCCTCGACAGCGCCAAGACAGCTGCCTTCTTATACCGGGACTACATCTACGGGTCTGTGTTCAACCTGACCATATTGGAGGTCGTGAAGTGTGTGGTCGGGTCACCCAGGCCTACCTTCTTCGATCTGTGCCAGCCGGATAAAGCTAGCACTTGCAATGAGTAAGTATAACCCAGTGTACAACATTGCTATCTCAAAAGTTTTAACTGTAACTTGTAGCGAAATTCTGGGCCGACTGTACACACGGCTACACATCAAGTTATACAATTCCAGTTTATGCTGATCTCACATTGTAAAGGATTTCCGTACAATGCAAGGTCTGTTTATACTGTCATATTGAGACTTATATTGCCATCGACACGCTAAAAATAGGTTTCTGCCAAACTGAATAATTTCTTAAGATTTAATTAAAAATAAAATTAAGATTTAAGTTTACCAAGGTAGATCAAATCAGAATCTGAAGGGTCAGATGTCAGATTGCTTTTGTAAGTAACATAACATAACATCACGCCTTTTTTCCCCGAAGGGTTGGGCAGAGGTAAACCTGTAGTAGGTACACCCACATTTCGCCAGTTATGTTTAAGTCCCATATAATAGGGGGCGAGCCTATTGCCATCTACCGGGCATAAATCCAGACTCCGGGCTGCTACTGAGAAATTCCAGATAGAAAAACCCAATAACACTTTGCCCTACCCGGGAATCGGACCCAGGACCTCATGTTCAGCTGTAAATAACTTGCCTACAATCAGCAGCTTACTCATGTATGGGCTTCTAAGTAAAACTACAGATGAATACAGATGGTTCACTCCACATTTTAGATATGAAGCTACAAGTAGGTACGCGGTGGACTCGACTTGTCGAATTCATGGGCGTAACGTAGTCAAAAGATATAAGAGTTACGCGATAGAAAGAGAAGCAACTTCTAGGTGAATATTACTGTAGGTAATTAGCGCTGTGCGACCTGAATTGCACTTTATTGTGTTGCAGCAAGTCGCTTTTTAGGGTTCCGTTGCCAAATGGCAAAAAACGGAACCCTTATAGATTCGTCATGTCTGTCTGTCTGTCCGTCCGTATGTCTCAGTCACTTTTTTCCGAAACTATAAGAGCTATGCTGTTGAAACTTGGTAAGTAGATGTATTCTGTGAACCGCATTAAGATTTTCACACAAAAATAGAAAAAAAACAAATAATTTTGGGGTTCCCCATACTTAGAACTGAAACTCAACAATTTTTTTTTCATCAAACCCATACGTGTGGGGTATCCATGGAAAGGTCTTTAAAAATGATATTGAGGTTTCTAAGATAATTTTTTTCTAAACTGAATATTTTGCGCGAGAGACACTTCCAAAGTGGTAAAATGTGTGTCCCCGCCCCCCCTGTAACTTCTAAAATAAGAGATAAAACTAAAAAAAATATATGATGTACATTACCATGTAAACTTCCACCGAAAATTGGTTTGAACGAGATCTAGCAAGCAGTTTTTTTTTTAAACGTCATAAATCGAAAAAAGCCCTTCATGGGCGAGTCCGACTCGCACTTGGCCGCTTTTTTATCTGATTTTGCGGAGTGTCCCGTCTGTACTAATCTGTGGTAAAACCGGAGTTTATTTGGTTTGGTAACCAAGAGATTAAGTAAATTGATGAGCTTAAGGTTGTAAACAGTTGTTTTCAGAGGTAAATCTAATACGGCTAAATTATGCAGCAATTTTTTAGGTGTTAGTATATTGCTATAATCAACCCTATAAACATATCTTTTCTCCAGCAGTTCGGAATACGTCAGCAGCTACCGCTGCACGTCGATGAAGTATTCTCGCTACCTGCAGATCGACTCCAGTCGCAGCTTCCCTTCTGCGCACGCGTCGCTCTCTATCTACTGCGGATTGTTTCTAGCTGTGAGTACCTTTTATTCATAATTTTTTTCTAACATTTTTTTTATAATATTATGTCATAAAACAAATTGATTAAAACATAGACACTTACACATACTTAGGAGGAGCTTGTGGCTAAGTAATAACAATCAATCCATTAGGTTAAGCTACGCTTGCCGAGTTTGGTCCGTGGATGGGTGACCATATTTACATACCAAGACTCCTCCGTGCCTCGGAAAGCACGTTAAGCCGTTGGTCCCGGCTGTCATTCGTGAATCTTTGACAGTCGATACGGGTCGTCAGAAACACGAAAGTCTGACAACCAGTCTTACCAAGGGGTATCGTCCAAGGGCAGTCGCTCCATATAAAATACTGGTATTCAGCTACATCCGGTTAGACTGGAAGCCGACCCCAACATAATTGGGAAAAGGCTAGGCAGATTGACTTACACATACTTAGACCTTGAGCTTGGACACTGGTTTTAAAATATTAATTTTAAATCATTAAATAAACCGTTTGAGAGTGATTGTCAAACTTTACTGGCAAAATTGCTTTAAATTTAATTAATAGAAGTGTGGAAGACCACTTCCATTCATTTAATTCAAAGCATTTTTGTTTTATCCTAAGGCCTGTAGCACCACTACTGATTTACTTAGTTCCCGTAAAATTAGTCAGCAGATAACATAACATCACGCCTTGTTTCCTCGAAGGGTTGGGTTGGGTGTCTCTGTAGCAGGTACACCCACATTTCGCCAGTTATGTTTAAGTCCCATGTAATAGGGGGCGAGCCTATTGCCATCAACCGGGAACAAACCCAGACTCCGAGCTGCTACTGAGAAATGTCAGATAGAAAAAACCAATAACACTTTGCTTGATCCGGGAATCGAACCCAGGACCTCATGTCAGCAGATAATTTCATACAAATTCTGTTTTATTTTCGGTGGTGAGTAGTGGCTATTCCAACAGCCCGTTAAACCATCAATTATCCATTAGGTAAAAATATATAAACTAACAAACCTTCCCTTCACAGTGGTACCTACAAAGGCGAGCATTCAGCTGGCACAACCGCTCGGTCCTGCTGGTACCTCTGCTGCAAGTCCTCTGCATCGTGTACGCCGCCGTATGCTCGCTGAGCCGGCTCAGCGATCACCGGCATCACTGGTGGGACGTGCTGGTTGGTGGAGTGATGGGAGCCCTTAGTGTTTTGTACACGGTAAGTTTTAACTCTTGACTTTTTTATTGAGATTCTGGGTGCTAAAATGTGTCTGTTAGTGAAGTTGTTACTCCGTAACTGCTTATCTCATTTCGATGGGAATAGCCTGAAGAAGGGCAAAAAGAAGTCCCAATAGGGTGAAACGGGGTATTGAAGTTTGTATAGGAAAATCCGGAAGCCTCGCAGTGGAAGTCCCGGGTAAAGTGCTCAACCTTACCAATAAGTGGTAAATAGAGACAGATTAGGTATTAGAGTCTGGCCACGCTAACTCTGCAATGGAATAAATGAGCAACCCCAAAAAGTTTTTTCTATATGGTAGTCTTTTATATCAGTCAATTTCGGGGTTGTAAGCAGATCTAATGATTTTGATATTTGGCCTTTTTGATTTTTGCTTTATAGATCGTGTGTAATAGACTATGTCGTACCTATGCTCTACCTCCATACGATGACAAAACTGTATCAAATCGACACTGCATCGTGCGACTATTCTTTACCAGGAATTAATCAGAATATAAACAAAATATACTCTCAAAGACAAAGTATCAAATTCTTTTTTCGTAGGACAGATGGTGTTGCCGTCAATAGATTTTCAAATTCCACCGTTTTTTTACTTATGTAGACTTAGCGTGGCCAGACTCAATGCTGAGCGATGGCCGTTTTGCGTGGATATGACGCATATTTCTCCAACTTGTTCTTTTTTGCGTCATGTTTATTGCAAATAAACGTATTTTCTTTCTTTCTGAGGTATGTGATAATTTGAGAAATATAACGCACTAGCTTACGCGGTTCCTAATAAGTTACAACATAGTCATTACCTTCCATATTTGTACAAGAATCTTCTTAAAATAATTACTGCACACCCATGTCCACACCTTCAATTAAAACCACTGAATTTAAATAACAAACCATGTTCTCTGTCCTAACGAATTGTATTTAAATAAAGATTTTAATCAACTATGTTGTCATCACTGCCAGTATTTTATTCCATTCTCGCCAGTGATTTATGTCTAGCAGGCAATAAACCTCATTACAGTTTATGTAAATGTGTGCAAGGTGCAACCATGATGGAATGGTTTTATAGCAGCAAGGGATTACCTCAGCAGTCGTGTTTACATGGGATGTACTTTATTGTTTAATGTAATTAGTGTCTTTAATGTCTAGACAGCTGCAAAGGCATTTGAGTATTCACCTCATAACAGCCGTTTACGGCTCCGATTATTTAGTTCACATGGATATAGTTTACTTGATCTTTGTGGCTTTGTGGCGGTCGATAATGGTAGTCAAAGCCATTAGGAAATCATGTTACCCAGTAACTGGGTTGTGTAGGTCAGATAGGCAGTCGCTCCATGTAAAATACTAGTATCCAGCATGCGGTTAGACTGGAAGTCAACCACAACATAGTTGGGAAAAGACTAGCCAGATTCATTGATCTTTCTGGCTGATAAATTTTTTGCACTTAGGATCAGATTTTACACTTTGTATCAGCATAAAAATATCTAGTCCCGGGTTTTCTTAATAACCAACTAGATGCCCGTTCCATTGGAATCTTAAGGCTGGTTTCACAGCTGTCCGGGAGACCCGTACGGGTAACGCCCGCAGTGCTCTGAAACGAGGGAGTTAGCACGATATGGTTGCTAGCGTTGTACGGGCTCTACCCGGAGCGGGTAGCGTACAGACCAATCCGCATCACTGTGAAACAATGTTCTAGCGCCTTACGTGTGTCTCCGTTCCAGGATCCCATACGGGTCTCCCGGACAGCTGTGAAACCAGCCTTTAGAATTTGACAAAGACAATACAAACACAAATGCAAAATACTACAACGCCCTTTTCTTTTCTAGGTCCTAGTTCTCTGCAAGAACTTCTCGCAGCCAGCCGTAGTCAGCACAAGCGACATTTCGAGCAGTGATGGCAACAACCACCAATCAGTGCGACGGCTACTCTCCAGTGAGACTCACGTGGTCGTCCCTTAGCCTCAGGCTGTGTAAGCTAACGCTTACGTGGTTACAAACTCTTGAAGTGAAGTGAGGTAGTCTTGTGGTACGAAATCCGGGTATGGATCTAAGAACCTCCTTTAGATCTAGGTGTAGTCTAAGGTTTTGAGTTCTGAATCTCATTTGCTTTTTAAATATTGTTGTTGATGGTCTGTTTTTATTCGTTTCTGAAATGTAAATATTATCTAAATTGATTATTTTATCGTGCAAAATGCAGTTTTGTCAATTGCTTAGAAAGAAGCATTAGCTTTTTAGCAGATCTGAAATTATGAAGAATTTATTCGTTTTTTAGATCGTTTCTTATGACATGGTAGTTGTAAAAGAATACTGAATTTGACGTGTTAGTCCATATCTTGAAAAGTAAAAGCCATGAGCTTACTTGATTTTAAAGTTGGATGAGTCAGAATCTTGTAGAAAAATGTTTTATTTCGAAGACTGAGCACCAGATATTTTGTAGTTTGTTTGATGATTAGTAGATAGTTTGCAATAGAATTTCAATGTTTCTCACAACACTATGCAAGTTTAGAAACACAAAGTTGAGAAAAGATAATTCTTTATTTGAAGAAGAGTCAAAAATATGTTTTGCATTAGATAAGTGCGTAGAAAAGAGTCTTAGAATAAAATGTAGGGTAATTTTAATAATATTATTATAGGTGAGGAAAGATAGAATGTTCTGTTAGCTTAGAATTATGAGCATTGTTCAAATTAATTTGTTAGTGATGCAAAATTGATTTAATTTTAGAAATGTGACGAGAAAATGAATTGTGTCGAATTGTAAATAAAAGTAGTTTTAAATAATTAGTATTTTGTGCTAGTGAAATCTGAATATGACCTTATAGTAGAAAATATAATTAAAATTTTAATTTTAGTGATATTTCAATGTTCAATGTTTAGTACACACTAGAGCTATATAACGACTATGAATTTACACTACTAGAGCATGAGGACCTGGGTTCGATTCCCGGGTCAGGCAAAGTGTTATTGGGTTTGTTCAATTGGAATTTCTCAGTAGCAGCCCGGAGTCTGGATTTGTGCCCGGTTGATGGCAATAGGCTCGCCCCCTATTACATAAAAACCCCCATAAATACACCCATACTGAATATGTTTTTTTGTGAATTTACATAAAACTTGCTATGAAATAATAGCATGGCAGCTCATATACCAAAACGTTTCACCCTTTTAAAAACTCAAATCAAAAATAAATTCACTTAATTAAACTAACTCATTAAATAAAAATAACGAGAGTGCGTACAGTGTTGCCAGTTCGAAACATAGAAATTCACTTACCGACAAAACCCCATGAGATTTCTTTTATCTTAATTCCCCTTCTTTTATAAGACAGGGGATGTCTAATGTTTTCTTTAAAGCTTCTTATTTAAAAGGGGAATAGCCCTCTGTTTACAATGACAAATGGAATAAGTCAATCATTTTTCTGAACAACACCCGCGTTGAAAGGGACGGTATTTTTAGAAAGAAAAAGTTTGAGAAACTTTGTCATTTATTTGAATTATTGTTTGTTTCGAAAACCTTTGCAATAATAAGGTATTGGTTTTTAAAAGAAATACACAAGTTATTTCGAAATTAACTAAACATATTACTTACCTAAACGTAAAATATTTTGATAAATTGGCTCTTTAAATCAATCAACCTGTCTTTTCCCAAACATGTTCGGGGTCAGCTTCCAGTCTAACCGGATGCAGCTGTATTCCAGCATTTTACATAGAGCGACTGCCTATCTGACCTACACAATCCTGTTACTGGGCAATACGATAACCCTTGCTCCTGACTACCCGTAACGACTGTCAAAGATCTACAAAAAAATGACGGCCGGAACCAACGGCTTAAAGTGATATGTAATGGATGGCCAACACGTAAATTCAAAACGGTTTTATTAGGAGTTAATAGATTGTTTGCGCCTAATTATTAATAACACGAGTCATTCGTCGTCGTATATTTCATTATAATTAATTATAAGTTAATTATAAATGATATCAGTGATATTGTAGTGCTGATTTAAAAGATTAATTATGGATATTTTTTTACTATTCAGATCGAAAGTGCAGAGTTAAAAGGACCATTTCTATCCTCAAAATTAAATAAGATCTTTTAAACCTGGAAGAGAGCTGGTTTGTTTTTCATAATTATCGTGGATTTGTGCAAATAATATCCATAATTAATTTAATTAATTGTAGATTACAGCAACATTAATTAAATAAAACATAAAATAATAGAATGGTTTCACGGCGTAACTCTACTTACTAATTTATTAATTAGTTTTATGAAATATTATTAAAATTTATTTTAAATAATAACAACATTTGACAGTATTCACTGCTTAGTACCTGTCTAGTCGTAAGGTTATTAAAAAAATATATTTATTGTTAACATTTTTCATGAAACCATGATTAAAACCACCCACCTGTATGTATTTATAAATAATATTAAAATCACATTACTCTTTTTTGTTTCTACCGTAGTTGGGTAAAATTAATTTCACATATCAAAATTATTTTAGAAGAAATAAATAGGTATTGTTTTTTTTTTTTTGAAAATATTTCTGTATTTTTGTTAAGAATTTGACATTCCTGTGCATTTAGTATACTATTAATTTTAGTTTTTTTAAATTTGAAAATTGTAAATATTCTGTTTAAGGTGTAGATGTGTGAATGTGGCTGTCTGTATGTAAACTTGTATAAAATAAATAAATTAAACAAATTTTAATTCAATGGTTTTTATTCTTAATTCACCTTTGTTTATCATTGAAAGAAAGATAGTGGCCGTTTGGTCAGTGGGTTGTCTTAGGGGCGGAGTTGTCATCAAGATTTTTTTTTTTTTAATCTTATCCACCACCACCATCTGCCTAGCCTTGTCCCAACTATGTTGGAGTCGGCTTCCAGCCTAACCAGATGCAGCTGAGTACCAGTATTTTACATGGAGCGACTGCCTATCTGACCTCATTCAACAACGCAGTTACTGGGTAGGTAATACTCCCCCTTGGAAGGTGAGACTGGTTGTCAGACTTTCGAGTTTCTGAGTCAAAGATCTACAAATTATAACCGGAACCAACGACTTAACGTGCTATCCGAGGCACGTAGAGGTCTCGATATGTAATGGTTGGACACCCATCCACGGACCGACCTCGGCAAGCGTAGCTGAACCATCGATCGACCCATGTGGCTGTTATTATTTAGCCACGAGCCCCTTTTTAAAGCCAAGACAATAAATTATGATGGTTTTATAGTTTGACCGAGAACGCTGTACAGCGCTTTAGGTACCTATGTGCGCGGCGAGACGGGGGGGCAGTACAGACCACTCATTAGTCAACGCTCACGGGCGTAGGGAAGTAAAACGGTAAAATTACCCTGGTAAAATACGAAAAAAAATGTTATTTTATGTAATTTACGGTATTTTACGATAAAATATGGTAATTTTCGGTAAAAATCATACTAACCGTACTCATACAGTCATACCCACTAAAACACTACAAATACGGAAGTGAACATATTTGTGTGTATCATCACTAGTAACAGATAATGCCAGAGATATAAGCAGTATTGGAACTTAAAAAAAACAGAAAACTGGGATCATGCGACTCATGCGTACTAAAAATCCTTAAAACTCAATTCTCAAGTCAAGAATTCAAAATATTATGAATCTCACCATGTCATGGATTATAATAATATCATTTATGTACAGAGGCAGAGCAGAGGACAGCACAAATTTAAATTTAAAACTTCATAAGTCGCCGGTAATTTTACCGTAATTTATATAAATGACAGTAAAATACCCGTATTTTACCAGCGTTTTCAGTAAAATTACGTAATTTTGCAACTTTACACGGGCGTCGCGCCTTCTGCCTCTCCACGCATTCCTGAGGCGCGGTAAAGCGATCTCGGTCAAACTATAGTACGAAACTATAAACAATAACTAAATAATGGCATTGTTCATTTCTGGGGAACGTTCTTCAAACGATCTGTGTTGGAAAACTTTATTATTAAATTAAATTTAGTTGACTAAATTTAATTTAATAATAAAGTTTTTATCATCATTTAAAAATAGCACAAGTCACAAGTGAAAGTAACATTAAATAAATAATTGTTGAATAAAACCTCTAATTGGTTTATTTAGTTCTGATAAATCTAAAAGGGAAAGCTTTTTATGGGCTTGTAATTTACACGCAGCTTGCATTATGGTAATTCTCTTAGGGAACGCTCAATTTGACGTGATAAAAACTTTGTTTTACAATAATTGGATGACTTTTAGCTGCAGGGTTATTATACTAACTTGATTCCTTTTGAATAGACATTTTTTTGTTTGAGTAATAGTTAGTTAGAAATTATTCAAGCAGTACTGGATACACTTACTGCCGCCGATCTGCGTACTTACTGCCGCCGATCTTGGCAACGCGCCTCGCAAAGAAGGTCAAATTAAAATACAAACAACTCGAACAACAAATCTATTTAATAAAAGTAATAAATTTATTCAGTCCTGGGTCCTGACAGAAAACGCAAAACCTACATAAATAAATAAAATACCGGTGTGTCTAGAAACATTCATTTTTGCACCAGAGTCCTTTATAATTAGTTTTTTTATTTTTTATTCACTCCTAAAGGGGTTAAAATGGGGAAGAAAATTGTACTTTCTGCCGAAGGGAAATCCCCACGGAGACTTGACTTATAAATTCATAATTAAGTTGTAAGAATCAATCAAATACTACGTCTGCAATGTTTTACAGTGTGATTTTTCATAATGTGCACATATCGAAATGAGGGAGTCTATGCTCAATTTTATCGAAGGTTTTTTTTTTCTTTACATTTTTTATAAAAAAAATTTTTTTCTCTGGCATCTTATTTCTAAATTTTACAATTATTGTAAAAATTTATAAAAATAAAACAGATTTTTACTAAAAAAACATGTTTATTTTCAATTGAGGGTAGTTTTTTTTCACAATTTTCATTTTATGTGGACGCCTAATTACTTCCAATCACTATGGAGTTTGTTTCATCGCGATAGATGATTTAGTTTAAAAGTTACACAGTTTTGTTACAATTTTTTTTAAATTCCATAGAAAATATAATTTTTTTTTTAGATTTTTTTAAATATTTTTTCTGTCGTTAATATTAAGCATAGATTCCCTCATTTCGATATGTGCACATTATGAAGAATCACACTGTATTACTTCATTTGTTCATGTCCATGCAAATTGCCAACAAAAACTTAAAACGATGTAACCTACTATCTAAATTACCGCGGGACAAGTAAGCACCATAAACTAGTTTATGCCTAATTAGGAAAAGACATATATTTTATTTAATGAGTAGGTAATATAACTTTAGAGTTTTTAACACAACTAACTATAAACACTAGGTACTAAATTAAAAGATTAACTAACTATCTGTATAAATAAATATATACAAAAAACAAAAAAAGACACTTACGCGTCGAAGTACTCGTCCGCATCGCATCAGGAAACGTGCCCAGAAGACTGGCAGCATTGCCACGTTGAATGGCAATGCAAATTTTTTGGCCAAAGAACGAGCCAGCCCTCTGGTCACGTGAAGTGTCGACCAGTCGGCGAGAAATTTCTTTAAAAAGGAGACGCGCACTCGGGCCCCATGATCCGAGCGTTTCGACCCCAAACGGCTCAAAACTGTAGATACCCATAAGGTTACAATATTTGCGACATTTAATTAGGTACATTTGAGAAATGAATACTACATCCTATCTATAAATTTTCTTAGTCGTTGGAATGTCGATTTCCCTGTTATTTAGACTAATTAATTAAGAAAATTGTTAGTCGTGTTATCACCCACAAATAAATCTTCCCTTGCGCAACATGTCTTCAGTGGTGGCCCAGTGGTAACGGCCCCGATTTACGAGTTGTAGGTCTTGGGTTCGAATCCTGGCAGGCCCTTTAGTTTGTGTATATAATTTTATCACCACTGCTCTCAAACTGGTTAAGGAAAACATCGTGAAGAAACCGAATGTTCTAGAATAAAAAAATTGACATGTGAAATCTACCAATCCGCACTGGGCCCGCGTGGTAGATTACAGCCCATTCCCTCTCGAAGAGAGGAGACCTGTGTCCCAGCAGTGGGAACATTATAGGCTGATTATGCATGTCATGTCTTCTTATTCCATGGCTACATTGTCGCGATAATTCGTCTTTATTCGCCTGGCCCAAAGGCCCAAATACCCCTTGCAGGTATATGTGAACCCCTGGGGGTCCATGTGGTTAATAACAGTTTGAGAATGACTGGTCTAGCCTTTCTAACAAACCGAATCAATTATGAAAATGATTATGTTACGATAAAATACTGTATTTTACACCATTATTTTGTAAATTATATACAGCTTATTCACTTTATGGAAGATTTACAGTTTAAATTGTTGTGTTAACTGTTATTTAATTTAGCATTAACGTTATGTTGCATTCTTGTCACACCCCGGAAGAACTATAAAAATACCTACTCGCAATGACAACTCTAAAACATCATTTTTATGATATTTTATAAACTAGAAGAATGGTGCTACGCCATGCTATTTTGATATTATTCATAACAATAACAAAACTGTATTCCTTGTGAGTTATTTCTGTAAAGTGTGACAACACAATAAAAGATTTCTGTTCAGTAAGCTACTTACCACACTTGGAGTTTAGGAATGCTAGATAGATATACAGCATGTATCAGAAAGGTGTGGCCATATTTAAGGGTGTGGTATACCCCATCAAACTGAACCACTTTCTCAATGGAACATCATACAAAAAAAATCTCTTCCATTCCGTTCCGCGGCAATGGTAATTGAACCTTCCCATCTTTACTTATTTATTTATTTATTTGGCACCTCAACGACTTGCTCACTTAAACATACACATACAAAAATCACATATAGTTATATAGGTATTGTGAACTCGTCACTTACAGAAGTGCACAGCACTAGCAGAGAATTTAATGATTACAGGAAGTTTTATTTATCGTTAGTTGAATTATTTACAAAATAAAAAAACTTTTTACAAAAAAAAAACAACCGACTTCAAAAAAAAACACTACAAAGTGAAAAATAACTTTAATTTCGGAAGTCGGTGTCTTTGGTTTTGAATTTTCGTTCTTTGTCACCGACTTCCGAAATTAAAGTTATTTTTCACTTTGTAGTGTTTTTTTTTTGAAGTCGGTTGTTTTTTTTTTTGTAAAAAGTTTTTATTTTTCACTTTTTAGTTGTGGTACCTACCCCACACAAATTCGAATACCACTACCTGCTATGTAAATAACAGTGACAAGAAGTTATCATATCATCTACATACTAAGTGGGAAAAAATACGTATAATTGAAGCTACTCAAAAACTACCCAAGCAAAGTTAATAAAATTTATATGGGACCACCTCTGAAGTATGATCTACCAAACAAAAATTATCATCAAAATCTATTCATAATTGGCGGAGTAATCGCGTAACAAACATACAAAAAAAAAAAAAAAAAAAACATACAGACGAATTGAGAGCCTCCTCCTTTTGGAAGTCCGTTAAAAATAGATATTAATTATGAATAATGTTCACAACTACGATGAAATGTTTAACTAAATAACAAAAAAGACCTATGAAGACGGAAATGAAAGTGGATACAATTTTATTAATAGGCGGCTTGTGTCGCACAGAGGTTTTTAGACTCCGAGCTGGTTAAAAGTCTCGTACGGAATTGACGAAAAGGGTTAGAAAAGATGTCGACGCTATTGGTTCGTGTAGCGATTTTATTATAATTTCTCATTAGACGATTCATGGGTGCGGTGCTACCAAGGTTAGTACGACTTGCAGTTGTGGCAAAGGTAATGGTCTCGCGACCAGATCGAATAGTTTTCTGTCGAGGTACAGCTATACTTAATTTCGCCAAAAGATCGGGAACATTTAGTAAACCGTTAGCAATTTTGTAAAGAAGGATTTGGTCTGTTACGTCTCTTCGGTGTTCAAGAGAGCATATTTTAAAAAACTTTTTACAAAAAAAAAACAACCGACTTCAAAAAAAAAAACACTACAAAGTGAAAAATAACTTTAATTTCGGAAGTCGGTGTCTTTGGTTTTGAATTTTCGTTCTTTGTCACCGACTTCCGAAATTAAAGTTATTTTTCACTTTGTAGTGTTTTTTTTTTGAAGTCGGTTGTTTTTTTTTTTGTAAAAAGTTTTTATTTTTCACTTTTTAGTTGTGGTACCTACCCCACACAAATTCGAATACCACTACCTGCTATGTAAATAACAGTGACAAGAAGTTATCATATCATCTACATACTAAGTGGGAAAAAATACGTATAATTGAAGCTAACTCAAAAACTACCCCAGCAAAGTTAATAAAATTTATATGGGACCACCTTTGAAGTATGATCTACCAAACAAAAAAAGAATCATCAAAATCTATTCATAATTGGCGGAGTAATCGCGAAACAAACATACAAAAAAAAAAAAAAAAACACAGACGAATTGAGAACCTCCTCCTTTTGGAAGTCAGTTAAAAATAACTGAGCCTTTCACCATAAGAAGAATCTCGTGGACAGCTAGAGCTTCTAAAACGACCGTTGCATTATAATAATAAAAAGTAGGTAAATACTTACACATACCCTGAACTCTTGAAGAAATCGCGCATTTTTGCGCTTGGCCTATACATTAAGCAGTGGCGGACTAAGCCTGTCGGGGCCCGGGGCGGCAAAATGAAATGAAAATAAATATTTAGCACTCTGCCTCAAAAGGTTAATCTTCTTTTGACTATTGATACAGAAATACATAACCCAACATAGCCCATACCATAGCCGACCCCAACATAGTTGGGTAAAGGCTAGGCAGATTGATTTTATTGATACAGAAATAAGAGATAATTTGTCCACAACAGAAAATCTAGAGCATCCAACGAATAGACGATGGTAAAGCAAGCGTTGCGAGCTCGAAAATGTTTGCACCCTGCATAGTTAAAATTTTCTCTTGAACATTACTCTGTCAAACTATACAGAAAAGTTTTAAAATGTAGAATTTAAGAGCGAGCTTGAATAATTTTGCACCCCACCCCGGGATAGGTAAGGTTTTCTTTTGTTTGACTAATTTTATTTTATTTATTTCTTACCACAAATTACAGAGAATGGTACAAAGTAACAATTTTATAATTAATTTGTGGACGACCTAACTAATTTTTTTACAAAACCTGCACCAGGCAATTCATCCATAATAGGAGTTAATTTGTCGACTTACGCAGAGAAGTCTAATAAAAAAAGAGAATACAGGTTGCAAGAGCGAGCAAAGCGAGCTCGATAATTTTACCACCCTACGTTTATATTTAACATGCGTAGGGGGCCCCCAACTACAACCTGCCTTTTACTTACTGAACATATTTTAGTCTTGTTTGGGATTTCATTAAAAAGTATTACTCGAGTTTTGGGGGGCCCCAGAACCCGGGGCCCGGGGCGGACCACCCCTGCCCCTTAGTCCGTCAGTGGGTTAGTGTTCATACAAATATTGTGTACGTTCTCTAACAAGACACGTCACTATGGTCATAAATAGCCACAATTTTAAAGACGAATCACTAAGCCCGCATCTTTCTTAACTTGTTTCGAATTAACTTTTTAAAATTAAATAGCCACAAGGGGTCTTCAATAGACTTTGTAACTTCTAAAATGTAATGAAAAATACATTTTGTAATGAAATTCTTGCTGTGCTCATTAAAAATGAAATTAATTTAAAGTATTTTGAATACTTCTCTTTCATTAATCACTATTTTTAGTGGTTATCATTAGGATAACTAGATGGTTTTAATTTCTTTTATGAATGGGTTTTGGAATTCAATGTAAATAGTGATTAAAATGTAAATACATTTTTAATGAAGACTTTTTAATGAAGCGCCACCTGTCGGGAACTGATGATTTATTACTTTTAAATATACATACATATACTGGTACCTAAATAACTTTCTAATTTCCATAATTCAAAGGGTCTCTTTTTTCTAAATCTTTTTAACACACTGAAATTGCAGAAATCATAATAATCATCTGTCTGTCTGTTCTCAACTACGAGTATGTTAGGGTCAGCTTCCAGTCTAACCAAATGCAGCTGAATACCAGTATTTTACATGGAGCGACTGCCTAACTGACCTCCACATTCCAGTAACTGATTAACACGGTACTCCTTGGTAAGACTGGTAGCCACACTTTTGGGCTCCTTGCCTACCCGTAACGACTGTCAAAGATCTACAAATCACAGAAATCACAATCTCCAAATTATTCACTTAAGGCGAAAGCGTCAGGGTAGCCCGCGAAGTTCTTAATTTTTTGCAATTTGCAGAGTAAAGCCATATTTGTCACGGCCGCGAATCATATTTTAATCAACATAAAACCTGACACTGACCTGCAAAATGCAAAGAACTTAAGAAAATTTGAATTTCACGGGCTACCCTGACGCTTCCCCCTTAAGAACAGAATGATGCCATTAATTTGTCTTTCATCCCTGACTTACAGAAGAGAACGTCAAAGTCAAAGTCTAATAATTTATTTCAATTAGACACATAAAAGGCACTTTTGAACGAATCAGAACAAAGGGAAACCTGTACCCTAATTGCGTAATACACGATCAATCACAATCCTGAATCGTTTTGAAACAGATTGCTAATCCATTGCTTCATAAGTTGGAAAAAAAATCTGCTCAACAACGTAAATAACTCAATGAATGTTGTTGAACTGTCAAAATTAAACAGATTAGTATTAATCGTTTACGAAAATGTGTTACGTAATACGGTAGTTGTTTAGAAAAAAAAAAGAAATTATATTTAGTCCGACTTTCAGATGATAAAAAAATATTAGAGACGTATTTTTTGCTTTATCATAGTAATCAAAAAGAGGAGCTCGTGGCTAATTAATAACAGCCGCACGGTTCGATTCATCAGGTTAAGCTACGCTTGCCAGTGTTGGTTCGTGGATGGGTGATCATCTTTACATAACGAGACTCCTCCGTGCTTCGGAAAACACGGTAAGCCGTTGATCCCGGCTGTCATTCGTGGATCTTTGAGTCGTTACGGGTCGTCAGAAGCCCAAAAAGTCTGACAACCAGTCTTACCAAGGGGTATCGTGTTATCTAGTAACTAGGTTGTGGAGGTCAGATAGGCAGTCGCTCCATGTAAAATACTGGTATTCAGCCGCATCCGGTTAGACTGGAAGCTGACCCCAACATAGTTGGAAAAAGGCTAGGCAGATGATAGTAATCCTTACATATTATAAAACAAAGTCCCCCGCCGCGTCTGTCTGTCTGAACGCGATAAACTCAAAAACTACTGAACGGATTTTCAAATGGTTTTCACCAATGGACGGAGTGATCCATGCGGAAGGTTTTAGTGTATAATTCATTACGGTTTTGTGTAAATTGGCTGAAATGTGACGATTATTGTTGAAGAAGTCGGAAAAAATCATGCCGACTGGGAGCTTTACTGGCGTGCGCTGCGTTAACTGAAAGAGATACATAAAATTTATGTTCTACGGTATTATTCATCTTAAAAAGTTCAACTAAAAAGTATGCGCTGACATATGTCTATCTTCTAAGTAAGACCCACAATAACCATTTTTATCTTTCAGAATTTGATAAAAATATAATTGTTATTTCCGAAGCTTTTTTGACCGGTATAATATTAATCCTTATCCAAAAAAATATGTTATTTAAATTGGGCATTTAATTTAGATTAAAATATGCCTAAAATCGTATCATTTAAATGAATAGTTTAAAAGATAACACAGTTTCAAAATTACGCGTAGCAACGCGGGCGCAGCGATAGGAGTCAATGAACTTTTCCTCTGTTATTAGGTATGAAATCTCGGTAGTACGTTCCCGTGGGATGTTTTTCGACATCCACGCGGGCGAAGCCGCGGGCAAAAGCTAGTCAAAAAAAACTTAGAAAACACGCATTAAAGTTGGGGAGTGGGGGCTCGCTACGTCACAAATCTAGCAAGGCATGACGTCATGCCACAATTTAACTCAATGTATCGCCGTAATCTTTTGATTACGTCAAAAATGGAAAAAATGCGTGTTCAATATTTTTTAATATTCTACAAGAAGGACAAAAAAAAATTTTTTGGACACGGGCCTATCACTGGACTTTTCTGAATTATATTTTGTAACAATGGATCAATAAAAAATATTCTTATTCTTACTACATAGCCTGAAATCACCAGCACCCAGTAAACAACATTCGTTCCCTGCAATTCTGTATGAGATGAGGCCTTTGCGCTGCAAGGGACAATAGCAGACTGCTAGTGGTATACGACTGCATAGGTTTTTGCAGCAGACGATAAAAATTAAAGTAGAATTATTGTGAGTAAAGCTACCTTCGTGTGTTTCGCATGTAAAGTGCTCAGCGCCGGGGACATAAATTAGTGAATGTTTTACAAGGTAAGGGCTGCCACGAAGGCAAACAGACTATGCACATTATATGACCTTATCTACTTACTACTTTTAAGGTGTTCTTCCGAAGACGACCGCAACGACAAACCGCAAGCAGCAACATCACTCAATCGCAATGACAGACTGCAGCGACACTGGTTTTATTATTATTTTTAAATGTCTTTAACATATCTCGGGACCCTGGGGTCCCGGACCTTTGGAAGGCGTACGAGGGGCCGAAGCCAACTCGCAGAGGCCCCTTAGACATTTTTAAGTATTGAGGCACCAACCGACGACTATCCCTGTTCGCACTACGCAAGGGCACCCAAGGACAACCCCCGGTTGGTGTAGGACTATTGCAGGATATGGAAACAAAGATATTTTGACTATGGGTTTGGGTGGTTAAAGTGGACTGGTTACCTGGAACTATGGAAGGACTATGGCCCCTGCCTGATCAATGTTTATATGAACACGGATAAAATGGCAGGGGGTGACTTGCACACTCAATAATGGGCCCCCGAAAATGGTCGCTAGCACAAAGTGTCGAAGCGACAAGGGGGCAACATGTCCTGAGGTACTTATGAGGAGTGGAGAGGTATTCCACGGCTATCAGGACAATCCCGGAAGCACGGTCAAGATCCCTACCAGCATCTTACTGGAATACTTCCTTCCTCCGAGCATGTTTGCTCTTGCGAATCTCCACTCAAGCCAGCCAATAAAGGCAAGAATGAGGTGGGAGCTCTGTTCCTCGTCAGTGTTCACTCTAGCCGGCCAATAAAGGCAAGCCAGAGGTGAGGCACAAGACTTCTCCCGGAAGATAGGGTCCGTGGGGTCGCTACTGCCCAACAGCTCGCCACATGCTGCCCTGCGGGTTTTTGTATCTCTCTTGGTCTGGCTCCTCACCCTAGACCTGTTTCGACAAAGTAAACTTTACCGGCACATACCCAGAGTTCGGAGCGCGCAAGCCCCACCACGACGTCAACGTAGAGATACGGCGGTGGGGTTATTATTATTATAATATTTAGATTTTGACATTTCTCGGGACCCAGGGGTCCCGGACAAGGCGTACGAGGGGCCGAAGCCAACTCGCAGAGGCCCCTTAGACGTTTTTAATTAAATGAGGTACCAACCGACGATTATCCCTGTTCGCACTATTCAAGTGCAGCCAAGGACAACCCCCGGTTGGTGTAGGACTATTGTAAGTTAAGGAAACAAAGATTTCGGACTATGGGTTTGGGTTGCTAAAGTGGACTGGTCACCTGGAACTATGGAAGGACTATGGCCCCTGCCTGATCTATGTTTTATATGCACACGGATAAAATGGCAGGGGGTGACTTGCACACTCAATAATGGGCCCCCGAAAACGGTCGCCAGCACATAGTGTCGTAGCGACAAGGGGGCAACACGTCCTGAGGTGCTTATGAGGAGTGGAGAGGTATTCCACGGCTATCAGGTAGTGTTGCCCAAATGCAAGAACAAGACGAGACTTAGCCAGTCTTGGTCTTGGTCTTGCGCCAATACACCTGGTCTTGGTCTTGGTCTTGGTCTTGCGCTCCCAGTCTTGGTCTTGGTCTTGGTCTTGCAGCAAGAGTCTTGCAAGTCTTGCAATTACCTATTAGTCTATTACTATTTATTAAAGTTTACTTTAAATCTTAGAAAAACGTATTAGAATTGGAACATTGTGAGCTTGAATTAACATAGCCATAGTAAAGATCAAGCAGATTAATAAATAACTGAAGATTTGATAAGAAATTCGAAAAATCAACTGACCTATATGTCGTTTTCCATGGAAGTAACTGTTTCTTAATAAACATTTATGATTTATAAGCTTACATTTGCTAAAACATGTAAAAAAACAAATTAATTACAATAACTTGACTGTATATAACATAACTATGCATGCACTCAGTTTGATTTTAATAGATATTTTTTTATTCGCTATGTTTATGGTATTAGTCGTAATGCGCATAGGTCCAGTTTTTCATATTCTTTGATACAGTTTTTTGCGTCTCATAGAATTCCTAAGCGTACCTACCTATACACCGAACTGTTACACCTAACTACTCAGTGAAATAGCGCTAAGTCCTAGCTGCAAGACGCAAGAGTCTTGCAGGCTATGTCTTGTTCTTGCTCAAGTCTTGCACGGTCAGTCTTGATCTTGGTCTTGCTAAAAATACGCGGTCTTGTTCTTGGTCTTGGTCTTGCAAAAACGCAAGAACAAGACCAAGACTGCAAGACCAAGACTGAATTTGGGCAACACTACTATCAGGACAATCCCGGAAGTACGGTCAAGATCCCTACCAGCATCTTACTGGAATACTTCCTTCCTCCGAGCACGTTTGCTCTAGCGAATCTCCACTCAAGCCGGCCAATAAAGGCAAGAATGAGGTGGGAGCTCTGTTCCTCGTCAGTGTTCACTCCAGCCGGCCAATAAAGGCAAGCTAGAGGTGAGGAACAAGACTTCTCCCGGAGAATAGGGTCCGTGGGGTCGCTACTGCCCAACAGCTCGCCACATGCTGCCCTGCGGGTTTTTGTATCTCTCTTGGTCTGGCTCCTCATCTCAGACCCGTTCCGGCAAAGTAAACTCTACCAGCACAGGCCTAGAGTTCGGAGCGCGCAAGCCCCACCACGACGTCAACGTAGAGATACGGCGGTGGGGTTACTATTATTATTATTATTTTGTGACAAATGCCTGTCGATAAATTGAAGAAGAGAAATGCCGCTGCAGTCGAAATTGTGACGCCGCGTTCAGAATTAAAACCTGCAGTCTGTCAGGCAGCGGACACGAAGTCAGCGGGCAGCGGGTCGGCGCGCCGGCGGCGGCACCGGCGGCGGCAGCGGCGCGACAGCGGCATGACAGGGGCGCTCTTTTTTCGATAGGACATCTCATAGCTGACCTCTGAGGCCATGACTATTTAACCGGGCAAACCTGTGGGTGCCTTAAGCTGCTACACTCAAAGCCTCCAGCCAGGGACTTACAAACTAAACTAAAACTTATAAACTAGGTGAACGCTCGCTAAGGGCACCCCCTGTAGGGTACGAAACTCGGCTTAGGGAGTTTACCGGAGAGAGGACATCAAAGATGGGACGAGCTGGATCAAAGTTTTGATCATGATTATAAATCGGGGAATTTAAAGCTACGTGCTCAGCTGCAACAACTGCTGGCACCTCGTTTTCGAGCAAGGGTCGGGGGGGAGTATCATTTACTCGGGTGATAGCGGCGCGTTCAAATGCATAGATTTATATGTAACTAGCTTCGAAAGCAAAGACGCGGGGAGCGAGAGGTTCCATATAAAACTATGTGTTGCCGCGCCGCTGCCGCCGCCCGCTGCCCGCTGAATTCGAGACCGAGACCTCACTGCGGTTGGGCGACGTTGCCGCTTGCAGTTTGCGGTTGCGGTTGCCTTCGGAAGACGAATATGTAAATTTACGTCTCCTTAAAACGTGGTTCAGACAGGCTGTGCGACCACCTCTGTCATAACTAAGCTTACTACAAGGCTTAACTTAGTACAAGGCTTCCGAAAACCCTATTCGAACAGTTGTCAAATGTTATGTCAAGTTATTTGATATTTGCTGTAATTATTTCAGTTCGCCAACTTAAAGTAGTTGTTATGAGTGTGCCAAGTTGTTAGTTTACCGGTTGATAGACTTTTCAGAAACGAATATTAAGCTTTTTCGTCGAAACTAAAATTAAGAGACTGCCTCGTTGGTCTAGTGCTCGCAAGCGCTACTGTTGACAGTGAGGTCTTGGGTTTGATTAACAGGTCGGGCAAAGTGTTATTGGGTTTTTCTATCTGGAATTTCTCAGTGGCAGCCCGGAGTCTAGATTTGTGCCCGGTTGGCAAGGCTCGCCCCCTATTACATGGGACTTAAACATAACTGGCGAAGGGTGTGTGTACTATATAGGTACACCTCTGCTCAACCCTTTGGGGGAACAAGGCGTAATGTTATATAATGTTAAGAAAACGAAGAAGAATAAGGTAACTTATCATAAAATTCAAATAATATAGTCGTCATAAAAGATACCGCAATAACTACACGATAATTAAATAATAAGTTTCCTGTAATTAACAGCAATAGAACAATATAAAAGAATTGTATTATCCCGTTTGGGATTTTTTGTTGTTAGCGGCGCACTAACGGTTTCTAGACAATCAAGCATAAGATGAAGAAAATATATACTTATTTAGATTTATTTAAGTACTCGAGACTTTAAATTTTATCTGATTTATTAATTATTATTACATCTCTCAATGTACGTGTTTATATTTTGTATTAAAGCTATTAGTTTATTTCAGAAAATACCTACTTATATCATTATTATAATATAGTAGTTTGCTAAGTAAAGGCCTACAAACAGGCGCGTTTGTCAGGCGCAGGTGTCTTTGGCCGCATTCCGAGTTAGGCCTTAATCGCTCACAGCGCTCACATCGATACTTCGCGTTCCTAGTTAAATATCACGATTATGACAGCTCAGAGCTGTCAACAACTCGGAACGCTCGTGAACGTGCTCACACTGCTCACAGTGGTCGCTCATAGTCAAAACTTATAACAAAACCCCAAAATTTGCACAAGATGGTTGGATTACAGTATTTCTTTGAGTATTCACCACAAATTTCTTCTTCTTCTTTGGTTAGGTGGCAACTGTAGCCAGAAGCACAATTTCGACTCTCAAAACAAAACAGCACAACTGTCATTTTTGACAGCGCTCACGGTGATATTAATTTAGGGCATGGTCGGTGTTATCGCAAGATGGCGCATGTCATGACGTCATCTATGACGATTCACGGGACATCGTTATCGCGATAACGCTAACACGGTACGGGTGTTAGCACGCTCAAATCGATTACAGTGTAAGTCGGAACGCACCCTTTGTGTCGTCGCGTATCGCGCCTATTTGTATGAGCCTTAATTTTATACAATGTCACCCATAGGTGCGTGCCCGCCCGTATTTTTATAAATATTCATGAAATTTTTTCGAAAATTAACTTTGAAAGGTGGGTCTGTCTATCTTTAATATTTTTCATGTTATTCAATTTTTTATGTTTTGAGTAGCGTTTATCATATCTCCGATGTTATTAGCTCGATTTGGATTATGTTTATTATTTCTAAAAGCTTATGAGTTATTTTATCGGATTAACTTACTTGTTTATTAAAATTGGTCGACTATGCAAAAAAACGGAGGTGAAAACATAATTTTCAAAAAATAGTTTCAAAAAAAAATTGTGTTATAAAAAAACACAAGTGTTAGTTCATAAAATCATAATTCTAACTATAAATTTACCACCTAAAATACTGCATGTGGAATGCAATAAAAGTGGTACCCTGTGGGGTAACGCGGGGCGTTTGACACTTACAGTCAGGCAATGATAGTTCAACAACATTCACTGCGTTATTTACGTTGTTAAGCAGACAAATTTTTCGAACTTATGAAGCAATGGACTAGCAATATCCTTCAAAATCATTCAGATTGTGACTGAAAGTGTGTTATGCAATTGGGTTCATAGATTACTGATGAACTTAATACAAAACTTTACCTTGTACTCGCTCGGGATATTTCAGGGAAATTACATTTTTAACATAATGTGAACAGTGAGCACCTAGTAAATTATAAAAACTTGGCGCATGCTTTTGTAAAAATTGACAGGTTGAGATATCAAAAGTTCCCGTCACTCAGCATTTTGCTATCCCTATCGTTTATGGGAGCGATTTAATTGGCATAAGGTCTAAAGAGGCAGGAAACGGTCAGTTTCAAACTCTTACTAAACTTGTAAGTAATTATATCATCTGATAATCGAACGAAAATATGGCCCTAATGAATATTTTTTTCCGCACCGTGCCATCCCTAGCACCACCAAAACCAGGCACCTATCGTGCTCAACGTAATAAACTTGTAATTATGTAATCTGAAAATCGAACGAAAATATGGCCCTAATGCATATTTTTTTCCGCACCGTGCCATCCCTAGCACCAGCAAAAACCACCTATCCTGCTCAACGTAAAATAGTGAATAAAAATAAACGAAGAAACAACAATCACGAATACGGGAGAATATAAATCCTGTCGTGACTAAGGACGCCTACAGACGAACGATACGATGCCTGACGATGTATCCCAAACGTTGAATCTTGACGTACTACAATAAATTGTTGAATAAAATAAATATTAAGTATGAGGATACTTAAATATTTATTTTATTCACCAACTACGCCATTGCCAATCTGGGATCCTGTGAAATACTGACGACACACAGGCAACGTGTCACTTGTGTTCTAAATAAGTAACTGGCATTGTTTTTTTTTGCTTTTATTATTATTATTACTTATATTATTTGTGTCTGTAATTTTGATGGTGTACATAATAAAGAATATTCTATCTATCTATCTTGACAACTCCTCAGATTTACTTTGACAGAGATCATTTAGGCAACCGACAGATTTGTCGCTTACGCTGATCGTTATTTTAGAAAAAGTTCCTAAATAAGACAAGCGACAAGACTTAAACAAATTACAAATCCGGATTGCATTGATCGCGTCTTGAATTTTGTATAATGTCTTCGCAAGCAATAATGTGAAACTTGGAACAACTTTATAGTTGCGGTCACTATTCACATTCGTACGAGGGTCGAAGATACCCAGCAGAATAACTGTTACCCACATACTAGTAGCCTATGTGCCACCTAAACCTGTAAATGGCATTTTGCTTACAAGATGTGCATGGATATAAATTACCTTTATCAGGCAAATGTCTTAAAATAATAAGGAACAGCTGTTAATGGCTTCAATCAATTACAATTTTAACATAGCAAGATTCTTTATGAAGTCTTACATTATCTGATAAGAAACTTAAACCAGGTTTTAATGTTTTCAGATAATAATAAATTCTAATACATTTGACAGTTAGAGATAAAGGCAGCCATTTTTTTTTGCCCCGTGTGGGTGTTGTAAGGTACAAGTAATAACAATAACTTTAAAAAAAGCACATTACTGTTACTTATCTAATATATCAGTAACAGAAACCCAAGGCACGCACCTCTGACTTTTCGGATGCATGTGCGTATTGTATTATTTTCACTTGCTTCAAAAACGGTGAAGGAAGAGATCGTAAGGAAACCGACATGCCTGAGAGATATTTCTCGACGGCATGTGAAGACAAGTCAGAGGCCCATGGGCGGCTTTAAAACTCTGACACCAGGTTAGTCACTAACCACACGAAAAGAAGAAGTTGTCACCTCTTCCTAGCAATATCATCTTTTACTCAGTCCATCCATCGTTGCACAAATCATGACAACCAATTTCCACACAACTTTTCAGTCACCGGTGCCACTTTTAGACTTCCTTCTTCCTTCATTTTTGTTTGATTATAAACTGCCAGAAAATTGTGAACTGGGTGAAATGGGTTAGGTTAGGTTAGAACTGCGACCCATACCGCGCGAGCCGAGCGAGCAAAGTGAGCGGTGCCGCGGCAGCGGCCGGCGAGCGCTACTTCCAAGTTGCTCGCAGCCACGCAGGCTATTTAATATTAGCACAAGGTGCATTACGTCGCAAACAAGTTGGTTACCAGTTCACAATTTGTCAGTTTTTAATGGATACATTATAAACTATCGAAAAATTATGCGTTAAATTGTAAATGATTTGTCACAGTTCACAATTTTTCGACAGTTTAAAATCTAACGGAAATAATACCAATCGATTATAAACTGACAAAGTTCATAATTATACGGTGTCATATACACATTTCTTATTCTATCCATACGTGTGACACCACACATCCTTCTTAGCATTCTCATCTCAGCTGCATGCAATTGCCTTGAATTCATCCCTTTTCTGGCCCAACATTCTGATCGTCAGTTCAAAATAGTTGAGAACCTCTGGCGTGGTTATAAGATAAATACAGAGATGTGTGTGCCCGATAGGTCTGAAGATAAGGATCTGAACATATTCGTCCGGTAGCCTGTCTTCCTTGCTCGGCTTGATTGCTGTCTTTGTACATTGTGTCGGACTTACTTTGTACGTTCTTTTTCTTTGAAGTAGGAAGTTTCTTTGTTGACTTTTTTGTAACTTTTAGTTCAATAGCCTCTGTGGTCCTTTGATAGCCTCTGTGACCCCAGGTTTTCGAACGAGACTCAATTATTGATCTGTCAATGAAAATATGTTTGAGATTGATTGATGTAACTGGATCGACAGAAAAGTGTCGTCATAGAATACAGACCAAGATGTGCCTTTTCAATACTCGTAATATTTATTAGTATTCCACAATGTGGACTTAGTTGGTAGATATACAAAAATATGACCATTGTGGACACTGTCGGGCATCAGCAATGTAGGAGAGAGGAAGAAGGCTTTCGCTAAATCAAGGTGCGAAAAGTGCCAATATTTCTGTTATGTAGTTAAAGAAATCTGGATTCTAAAAATCCGTCAGGAATTCTATAAAGAAAAACTGTGTTTTGTCTGTAATTTGTAGCTGAACACACGTTGACATTTAGAATTAAAAAAAAACAGTGGCATTCCGAGAGTGCCGACAGAAATGAAAACTTGAACAATTTTATTGCAGGAAATACTTTTAATGAGGTGTCGGTAACGGTAACAGTGTCGCGAGTTCAATTACTGTTTCCCATCTCAAAAATGCCCAACGCGCCTGAAGAAGTTTTCACTTCAAAAATCAATATTCGTCCCCTGAAAATATAAAAACAATAATTATCTGCCAAAGAAAATCTAATAAGAAAGTATTAGTCTTACACGTAACCGTCGCACAGTTAATAGCAATGCATAAATAATATTACTGCAGTTACCTACTTTGTACTTGTTCTGTTTAATGCGTTTAGAAAGGGAACAGATGGCGCCACTAATCACTAAACATGGTCTTCTACCGCATCAAATGCAAAACGAAGATCTTAAAGGCTCTCGCACATTTGGGCAGGCCCCGACACATCGCAACGTATTGCAAAAATCTCTTGCATCACTTTATATACATTTTGTATGAACCATCGCACTCTACAGGCGGGCCACACCCGGCCGCAGCGCAAAGCATCTGGCGGATCGCTCGTCAGACGTATTTTTAACCGACTTCCAAAAAGGAGGAGGTTATATGTTCGTCGTGTATGTTAGTGTTTTTTTTTAATGTATGTCCACCGATTTCTCCGTCAATTGTGGACCGATTTTAAAAATTATTTTTTGTTTGATAAGGTATGCTCTCGAGGTGGGCCCATTTAATTTTAAACTTTCCTTCGATAGTTTTTGAGTTAGCTTCAATAATACGATCTTTTTAACCGACTTAGTAGGTATGTGGATGATATGATAAGTTGCTGTCACTGTTATTTACATAGCAGATAGTGGTTTTCGAATTTGTGTGGGGTAGGTACCACAACTAAAAAGTGAAAAATAAAAACTTTATACAAAAAAAAAGTCGGTGACAAAAAACGAAAATTCAAAACCAAAGACACCGACTTCCGAAATTAAAGTTATATTTCACTTTGTAGTGTTTTTTGGAAGTCGGTTGTTTTTTTTTTGGGGCTACTGTTTTGCGTTGCAATGCGGCTCGTTTATAGTCACCTTACTCGCTGCGGTTCCCAATGTGCAATTGAGGAATTACTAACCCATCCAAAATAGTCCATCCCTCTAACTTCCCGACACATGAAATAGGTCAAGCATTTTTTTTTCGCTTTTTTTGTTTTGTTTTATATTGTTTAAATCTCTGAGTCTATAATAGATTTTTATGTTATGCCCTATCCCTTCACATTTACTAACTCATTATGTTTACATATTCCTAGTGCAGACACCAGTCTCTCACAAACTATTGTCACAGTTTTTCAAGTCTGTCTTAATTATAAGACGCCTTTGTTTGTGAAGAGAAAATAAAAATTATTTGAATTGGAGTACTTGTGCGATGGTATACATACAAAATTTCCGAGAGTTATCTAGGAGGATATTTGTAATACGCTGCGTTGTGGCGCGGCCCGTCCAAATATGCGCTAGCCTCATTGCACTGAAGTGGAAACAGTTCAAATTCAAATCCGAAATTTGAATCTGTCTGAAACAATTACGGCGTTGCGTTGCGACCCGCCGCGGCTCCCAATGTGCTTTAACGCATTTTTGCAATGCAGCGCGCTGCGGCCCGCCACGATGATGTGCGCTAAGTTTTACGATACAATATAAAATATTACTGGTCTTACTGACATACATGCGGTAATAAAAACTGATGACAGGCTTGATCTACAGTAGTTCCTTCAACTTACATATGGTTTGACCAATACCGCTGTACCGCGCCTTAGGAAGGCGCGCGGCTAGACGGGGGAGCAGTGCAGGCCGCTAATTCGTCAAAGCTCTCGGCGCACGGCGTCCTGCCCGCTGCTCATTGGTCAACACTGCCCCCCGCCTCGCCGCATATTCCTAAGGCGCGGTACAGCGGTATTGGTCAAACTATAATAACTGACATAAAAACAGTTGAAAGTTGAATCTACAAACTAGGTACTTAATTTGATTGAGCAAGTTTACTTACGCATTCGGCTTACACTGTAGAAAGAAAAGAAACAATCACTGAAAATTAAACCTTTTGTTTGTCAGATTAATTGGGACAGCCAGACAGTCAGTCGATTTACTCACTTGAATGTAGGTAACGCATTGCAAGTCATTTGAGAAATCCGATCGGTTTACGTCATAAGGATATTTACAAAAACACAAGAAACAAAATACTTTCGTATCATCCTTAAAATCAGCCTATAATGTTCCCACTGCTGGGAAAAAGGCAACCGCACAAAAAAAAAAAAAAAAACAAAATATTTTATTTCACATAAACCTACAAGGGCACTTATGAAACGTCAGAAGCTAGGTGCAAGGTTCCAATTGGTCGCTTCCTATGGAGAAGAGCCGGCAAGAAACTGCACGGTTACTCTTTTAAAAATAAATGGTTTCTACAATGTTTTCAAATGACAGTATTAATAGGAATGAGAGGAAATTGAAAATATCTCTTCGAGAGAGAGTGGGCTGTAATCCACCACGCGAGCCTAGTGCGGGTAGGTAGTCTTCGAATTTTTTGTTCTAGGACATACCGTTTTCCTCACGATGTTTTCCTTCACCGTTTTGAAAGCAGTGGTGATGAAATTATTTACACAAAGTTAGGCGCCTGCCAGGGTTGCAATGGGTAGCTCGCCGTCCGATAAGGACCAGGTCCGGGTCAACGGCACGTTGTCTTCCACGCGCGCTTCAAAGAGATGTCAGCCGAATTGACGGGGTCCGCTAGGGCCGATGCCTGCCGGGGTTGCGAAGAATACCGAAAGGGAAATCGTGGCCCCCGGCAACATGGCAACTGAAGGAACACGGGTGGGTTTTAGTCAGTAAGAGTCTGATACGCCCTCCTGCTCCACCCAGAGCGGGAGAAGTTATTTGTCTGTATCACACTAGTGGAAACATTATAAGCCAATATTATGAGCTGTTGTGCAAGCCGCAATAATCCGCTGAATGCGAGAAGCACAGAACCGCTCGAAGTGGTGGTGCTTGAGGGAAGCCAGTGTCTAGCAGTGGACGTCTTTCGGCTGAAATGATGATGACGAAGATGACCTGTCGTTGCCAAGTCGAAAGTTACACCTAATTCTCTTGACACAATCTTATAGTAAGTAACCTGTGAGGGCACAGCTGTGGCAATTTCCTTCTCGTGAATCACACATTTTCTCCGCCAGGAACTTTGTAGGTGCCAAACATTTCTCTGATTACCATATTAATGAAAACAGCAAACTGTGCAGCTGTACCGTTATAACCTTCTAACCTAAATGCAGGGAATTCTTCTAGTAATATAATCAAATCTTCATAAACATCTTTAATTGCTATTAATTGCATTTCTCCGTCCATTTTGTTTGTTTAATTACTGGTGGTTACGTAATTACTAAATGCATATGGTATTAGCAGAAGTTTTTTAGGTTAATTAGATAGGTTTAAGATTTTCTCTTAACTATCTATAGATATTTACACAACCGTCTTTGAGTTCATATCTTGGTAAATTGAATTGAGAAATATCACTAACAATTTCTTATACTTACTAAAATTTACTTTCAAGACTTTTCCCATTTTCCTGTAACCACTAATGCACATTAAAACCGACTAAACGAGCTAATAAATTCGAATTATGATCGATTTTATATCTCGATGCAATCTCAGATTGATATCAATTAACAACGTCGTTACCATGGAAACTATGTTTACGAACAACAATAATAAAGACTCTATCCCTTTTCTTTTCATTCAATTTTAGACCATAACATCAAAGCATAAAACTCAAAATAGTGTGCATATAAAAATGTTACGAATATTTTAGTCCCCATCCACGCTATTCTCATTCTTAATTTCTTGTACATACAGATGAAATTCCCGTATAAATACACTTTTAATAGTAAACTTGAGGACAGTGCGTGTTTTGTAACTATAAGATTCACTGAACGGTATCTGATGTTGCATTTTATAGCCCAAAAAGGGTCAAGTGACAACCCTACAGGCTTTTTAATCATTAAAACGTTGTATTCCTGCCCTCTTAGGGATGTAGCGTGAGGATAAAACTTTGTTGTGGAAATAAAATAACAAATACCAAAACATTATCTTGTGGTTAGATCTAATTGCCACTTTCCACTGTCATTCTTTTTTTCGTGCACTCGTTTGTGTAGAATTGTTTTAGGGTACGTATTCATTTGTTTAATCAAATAGAACTCAAGCGATGTCGGGGTGAGATAAAATGTAGGAATGTAAACGAAAGACTGCAGGTCAACAACCTACAATTCGTAGCAGATAATTCGCCGGGGACAGCGAAAACTGGTTTTTTTTTCCTGTAAAGGTTTTTACTAAAAACCTTTATAGGAAAAATAAAAAACTGTTTTTTGTGAATATCTTATTAACTAACATACATAGCGGAATTGTTCAAATACCAAAAGAAAAGTGATTTTTTACATTCATTACAATACACCTTAAAATCTCGTAACTTCTGAAATAACCGTAAGAAATGAATGAAAAAAATTGACAGAGTGTAATCGGACCTCTAAATATCGAATATGCAATTAAGTTAAAACTATCGTAATAACACATTACCATTTTATTCGCCGGGGACAGCGAAATAAGTACTTATTCATTTTCTTTTCGCATTTACACCTTTTCTTCGTTTTTCCCATTTTCACTGTTTTGTAAATAAATGCACTTTTGCAAAGGACTAAATTACTTTTTATTATTGTTTAAGTTTTTTATTAATAAATTCAAATTCAAAAGTCATTTATTCAAACTAAGCTGAGAATCAGCACTTTTCGAACGTCAAAATTACATAAGACAGTCTCCCAAAAACCCTTCACCACTTCCTAGTGTCTTTAGCTGGGAAGAAGAAGTGGCGCAACAAACTCCCCAGCAGCACAGCTGTCTGTTCAAGTTAGAGAATGATTCTATACAAAATAAAAGTTTACAGCAGTTTATACTTAAATACTATGCCCCATAAAACCTTTTTCACGGTTTGTCTATGGGAATTATAACTGGGAATTGTGTTTATGTGGAATTATACACAAATCAGGTAGGTATAAAAAATCTGCATTTTAAAAGTTAGTAAGTTTCTTATTATTTTCTTGCAAGGATTTAGAAGAAAATAATAATTTCCTAACTTTTTAGAAAAGTTTTTCGTTTTGACTGCGAAGGCGCAGCGTCTATAAAGATTAGACATAAGATTAAACTAGTAAGAGCCCCTTCTCACTAGCGTTTGTCCAGCGTAGGCGTTCGATGAACGTATGCGCAGCGCAGACGCCGCGAGAACACGACGCGTGCGCCGCGTTGTCGCGACGCTACCCATCGGGCAACCGTGACATAATCGGTGACGAAAGGCGTACGAACTACAGGTAGTCAAATAAGAAGTCCGCTATAGTCACAGTTATACGTAACGTGATACTGGGAAGTTCTTAAAACATTCTTTCATTTGCGAATTAAAATGTCTATATAATTATATCTGTGTATGTAATGAAATAATGATTCCCTCTAAAAGAACAGAGAATATTGGTTTTGTCGTAATTATTTTTAGTAAAGCTCCCAGTTCGTCACGTCCGTTTAGTGTCATGAAATATTAGTAGAATTTTAAAATTGTCCATTTTGTCCCCTTAGTAACGGGAACATTTTTCACGGAATGGCTCATTTTTGTATATAATAAATTGTGTGACGTCTGCGCTGCGCATACGTTCATCGAACGCCTACGCTGGACACTAGTATAAAGGGGCTCTAATACTGTTTCGCAAATCTAAAACCGAGTCCCTTCATTATAACTGTATAGTTTATTATTATGGAGGTGAATCATTCGTTGCAGCGATACTCCTACCTAATACACACGGCTACATATCAAGCTATACATTTCCAGTTTATGCTGACTTCTCATTGTACGGAAATCCTATACAATGCGAGAGCAGCTTATACTGGAAATGTATAGCTTGATATGTAGCCGTGTGTACATCTATGCGGTGTTATGTAGGTCGGGAAACTATTTCTATTCATTTTGTTTGAACGTAATTAACTGTCTCTTGTCCAAGTAATGAGTTGACAGCGGGTGGCCGAGTTATTTATGGAGCGTTTAATTTATGAAGATGAGAATGATAGTCAATCAGGGGAAGGTGCAATTAAATTAGTACAAGACTTACAAAGCGTAGAAATGTTATTAATATTTTTCGTGGGATTGGGATTGTTACTTTAGCAGTTAGGTATTTTTTGCCACATATCGTAGAATTGATTCAGTGAAACCTAAAATTAAATTTTAGAGAGGAAAATAATAAAATAACAATTTTAAAGATCTCATGAAGGCTCGATATCTCTACGAAACGCAGAATATAGGTAAGCGCTTGACCTCTGCACCGATCTTCCAAAATTTTCTTCTGATGGTTTTCTTTGGCCACCCTTTTGATAACTATCACAACATTGTAATTACTATTTTATAGCTCGTACTCTGAAGATTTCATAGCTTCTAACAAAACACTCGTGCTTTAATCAATAAAGCGGCTTCGTCCATACTCATCCCCAGTTCGCTTCGAACTCGCCCGGTTCGTATATATCTAACTACATGTACCTATAGCTAGAAGGCGCAAAAGCACTGATGGTAAGAAAAGTGCTAGTATGATTTTTATTTATTTTTATTCAGTCATAGTCATATTACGCGGTAAAAAATTAGCAGTAGGTAGGTACTATTAGTGATGTTTCCACATCTATAAAATAGAAGCAACATTAATAAACAACATAGGTATTATACGCTCGTAGAACGAACGAAGAACCATTCGTTTATCTAATCTCTTAAAGTCACCGTTCGTATGTACAATAATTAAAACCATAATTATTAAAATTTAAACTTTTCTGTAAAAAAACATAGTTTGTACAATAGTTAAAACTCTCTGCACAAAAATCACAGTCTGTGTAGATAGATATACACTAATTCAATTCAATTATTGTAAAATTTCTATGAATGTAATATTCAATCATTAATAGCTACTTGTTTGCACGGAATCTAAGTACTTAGATCATTTTCTTAAAAAAATATGTAGATAAAGATCAAGACTGCCATAGTAAAATTAATACGTGATCAGTATTTATTATTTAGACGAAGAGTAAGTATTTATTTTCAACATTGTAGCACTTTTCCAACAAACTATTATACCCTTGCAGCTGATAGGCATATAAAAAAGCGGGCGAGTTCAAACTGGGGATGAGTATGGACGAAGCCAATAAAACACGAGCGGCGCTTAGCGTTTTGTTACAACCTTCATCTTGTATCTTGGACCACAGTAAGACAATAAAACACGGAAAGATAACTACGGTAACATTTTCTATGATTTACCATCCAGTTAAAAAGTTGTAAGTAACAAAATAAACATTATTGTGCAACATATTATTATTTATATTGATTCGTGCAATAATATATTATTACGGCAATTATGATAGGAGTTTCGAAATTTTGTTTATACATTTCTTACTTATTTATGGAGCTTGATAAAGCGGTCTGATTTAATTTTATGGTTTTTACACAAAGAGCTATGTTTACTATTTAGCATACTTCGGAGTAAATTGATACATTTCCATGAAAATAGAATTTATTATTTCGAATAAATTGGTGTTCAAAATATTTGAAGAACGGTGTGAAGATCTCGATATTTACTTACGGTATTTACTTACCTACGAGGTTTATGGCATTTTGGTTTTCTTCGATCACTAGTTTTTATACAAAGTTTTTGGTTGGAGGCATTTTTTACCCGACTACAGCAAAGCAAAAAGGAGGGTTATGATTTTGACCGATATGTAGGTATGTATGTTCATCTGTTACCTCATAACTTCTAAACTACCGATCATAATTTGACAAATGAGGTATCATTGGAAGCGTCTTGATTGTCTGCTAGTTATAGGCGTCACATTAAATGCAATATGGCAATATAAAAAAACTAAAACCCGACTACTGAAAAAAGCCGTAGTCGCATGCCTGTTTGCCTGTACACCTACAAAATTATAATGGCATGCGACCACGGCTTTACCTTGACCATTTTGTACCTATGTCTTGATTTCTGTCTGAAATATTTTCTTGTTTCATACTTTTTAGAGCGCGATTTTTCAGTAGTCGGGTTTTAGTTTTTTCGTTATCTCTCGGTAAAAGATCAGCCTGATTAAGATTAGGGTTACAGCTGCTACTGCGTCTGCGTTAGGCTTGCCGAAAAATATCGATGTATCGATATTTTTTGTTCAATATATCGATATTTTTAGGCGATATTTATTATTCCCATATAAAATATTCGATATATTTCCAATAGCAACATCATTGTTGCCACTGACTAAAACCGCTGGAAATGAGAACCGTAATTTTTTTTTTCGTTTTCCATTTTCAAGGTGATTTTAAGGTAGTAATGCAAGAAATGTCGAAAAATATCGATATATCGACAATTTTTTTTCGATATAACGAAATCGATATTAATTTTTTTTTAAATATCGATAGATATATATATCGATACTTTTTGGCACTTCTTGCATCCCTAGTCTGCATGGCGCTTCAAGAATTATGAAACAGTTATCGAAAGATTTTTCATTTTACAAAACATTCCTTGATGCCCTGTTTCTGAGACATTCTTATAGCAGTTTATCTATTCCACAGAGCTAAATAAAGCGAGCGAGATAAATAACTTTGTTTTAGCCTCGGAATCCGGACCGGGATGGGTACCTACTATTGTCAAGGTCAGAAGAACGCCCTTCTATAGGGTAGGTACTTCTGCTGTCTACCTATAACTAACCTAGGGTATTCAGGTCACCATCTACTCTATTGCCCAAGAAGTACACTTGTACTTCGCAACACTACATTATCATCATCTAGCTCTCATTACTCCGGAATGAAGATTACACCACTGCGTTTATCCGACTGCGCGGGAGTGAGTAATGCGTTTGGAATGATCGTGCGAAAGTGTCATGATATAGATACGTAGGTAATAGAACTGCTAACGATCCTGGATTTATTATGGTAGCAGTAGTTTATGCTACAATTTGTTCTGCTGCATTTAAAATTGCATTAAACAACACGCGTGACTCGTGAAGAAGTCATGCTGCAGCAAAGAGATTACCTACCCAATAGTCAGCAAGCGATGATGGTTGTTGGGCTGACTAATATGTATCTAGTGACCAACCGAAAGCTTAATTTTCATTTTCGGCCAAAAAATCATAATTCAGCCATATTTTTGTTTTCGGCCATAAACCAGCCGAAACTGCGGCCAAGCCGAAAATCAGAAGTCCGTGAATTGACGCGCGTCATTCGGCCTGCTTCGTAAAGCTCCGCAATATCAGATGACGTTCGGGTAAGTTTGGAGAGAGGTGGTCCGCTCATGTTTTCACGGACGCGATTTTGGGAGTTTTATTTCTTTTAAAACCTATAGGTAATTACTTGCTATTTCTCTCCCTTGGTGCAAAAAAGAACATACACACAAGATTTCAGTGTACAGCGGAAATATTAATGTATTTTTTAATGTCTAAATAATGTTCAAGACTAAAGGCTCTTTCAAACAGGCGCGACACGCGACGCGACACAAAGGCACCGCTCGTCGCGCGACAAGCGGTGTCTTTGAGTCGCGTCGCGTGTTGCGCTGGTCTGCACGAGCCTTAAAGCCGAAGCTTCTTTTTCAGCTGAAAATCCATTTTCAGTCGGACATATATCTCATCATTTAAGAGGCACGGCAAGGGATTTTTATGCAAAGAATAGGAATATAACTTAAAAGTATGACAATAAAATTGAAATTGCAATGATTATCAAAAAGGACTTCGCGTCATGCCTAATAAGGATACCGCGGCATCATTTTCGTCAGTACGCGCTTGCATCACTACATGTGACGCCGAACGATCACCTGCCGTGCCGAGCCGCCATTGACCCCGCTTTGGGCATTCCGCTGCTACCAACTCAAGCTGGCTAGCCAAACTTTTCTTGTACCTAGGACTTATTTTCTTTTGTTTTTTTTTTAAACTGGTATTCAGCTGCATCCAGTTAGACTGAAAGCTGTCCCCAACATAGGAAAAAGCTAAGCAGATGATGATGATTTTCGTCGTTCCTTACGCTGATGAACCATACAACTGATATTGTTTCAAGAAACATGGTTAGGTATATCCACATGATGTAGCCGACCGTCTCTTGAAAATATTGTTGTGTAGCCGTGTGTACTAACATAGATTTAAAGTAATTTGTAATACTAACTAACACGCTATGGGCCTTAGAAGCCTGATAATCAAAAGTTGATTTATCACTACTTACATATACTATTATAAAACAAGTCCCCCCCGCCGCGTCTGTCTATCTGTCTGAACGCGATCACCTCAAAAACTACCGAAATGATTTCATACTGTTTTCAGCAATGAAAGGATTGATTCATGAGGAATGTTTAGGTGTATAATTCATTAAGGTTTTGTGTAAATTGGCTGAAATATGACGAAATTTGTTGAAGATGTCGGAAAAAATCATGCCGACTGGGAGATTTACTGGCCTGCCTGCGCCGCGTAAACCAATGTATTATTAAACAATATATTCTGGAATTAGTTCATTGTTTACCAGTAGGTACCCTAATTGCGTAATACAACAAAATCACAATCTGTGTGGATTTGAAACAGATTGCTAATCCATTGCTTCATAAGTTGGAAAAAAAAATCTGCTCAACAACTTAAATGACGCAATGAATGTTGTTGAACTGTCAAAATTAAACAAATTAGGCATAATTGTTTACGAAAATAAGTTACGCAATTAGGGTACTGCTCTCTTCGAAAGGAAGTGGGCCGTAATCCACCACGCGGGCCCAGGGTGGGTTGCAAGATATCCCAATATCTTCGAATTTTTGGTTCTAGGACATGCCAGTTTCCTCAAGATGTTTTCCATCACCGTTTTGAGAACAGATGTGACAAAATTATTTACACAAAGTAAGGCGCCTGCTTGGGTTCGAACCCACGACCTACATACAACTCGTAAGTCGGGGCCTACTGAAAATGCGTCAACCTGATAATCATGTCATGAAAGTCAAGGCCTCTCTTCAGGCACCGGAAAACAAAACACAACCACGTCATCAGAGCTACCTTGATTAACACACATGATAATTTAAATCCCTGTAATACGTTCCCGTGGGATATTTTCCGACATCTACGCAGGCAAAGCTGCGGGCAAAAGCTAGTAGAAGATAAGGTGAAGTTGAGTTCAGGAAAAATCACTGCAGCTTAGGTCTTCAAATTTACTATCAACGGTTTACAAACCAAATAAAATACCTCCTCAAGTGATAATTCATGAACTTTACACCAACTTTGTAATTACATTTCCCAATAAATAAATAAATGTTGTTTGGACATCAAATTATCCATAGGTACCTACTTATCTCGGGTGTCATTTTTGTGGGTCCCAGCTAAGTAAATAGTGGGCACTTAGATGTAGGTATGGTATGTTTTGTGAGGTTATGCAATGGTTAATAATATGCTAATCAGTTAGAGGGATTGAGAAACTTTGTATGTTGTACTGGTGCGACCAAAAGTGGTATTAGATATTCGATCAGAGGGGCATTCCCGTAAATTCAAATTCAAAATATTTTATTTCACAAAGCTGCAGCTTTGAAGCTAGGTGCACGGTTCCAATTGGTCGTTTCCTATGAAGAAGACCCGGCAAGAAACTACACGGTTACTCTTTTAAAAATAATTGGCTTTTACAATATTTTCAAACAACAGTGTTAATAGGTAGGTATGGGAGGACAGTGTAAGTCTTTCGTATTTTTATGTATTTATTTATTTACTTTATTGTTCCAACACCAGAAAATACATAGCAAAAAGTAAACTCAAAACTACAAAACACAATGGGCGGCACACATATTATATATGTACAACGGCATTCTAATCTCAGTCTCAATCTGTCAAGTATACCTCTAATTTACCTACATTTTTGACAAGTTTAAGACATCAGCGGCAGCGCCAACGCGCTGAGTTGAGATTGCGACTTGAATTAGAACATTTTTAATTACAAGAATTGGCCTTCTTGGTTCTTCTTGAAGTGATGCTAGTTTATTTGTTTATTGTCAAGATTTTTTTTTTTTTAAAGGAAACGGTCTCGTCGATCGAAACAAGTTTTTTTTTTAAGAAAATCTTCTTAAGCAGACGATGAGGTGCCTGCATGAGGTCTTCCAATACTGTAGCATTCACTGTTAAAATATTTTAATTTGAGAAATCACAATGCAACAGTTTTAGCCGACGTTCGCACGGACGTAATAAAATCGCGGCGGGATTTTATCGCGCACTGGATTTTCAACTCTCGGTGTTTAGCCGAGCGTTGAAAAAACACATTGTTAGATTTTCAACTCTCGGCGCTGAGCAGAGCGTTGAAAATCCACTGCATGAAAACTATTACGTCCGTGCGAACGTGGATTTACAGTAGAGTTTAAACAACTTAGTTTTTAGTTACTTAATAGTACCTACTTATAATTAATTTCAATTCGCTTTCTCAATTTAACAAAACCAAAAATCCCAACATTTCCCAAAAAACACTTTCGTCAGCATCTGTACTTACCTTTCAATCGTATATGGAGGAGAGGTTTCAATGCAGTAACAGATACCGCTGCAACTATTGATATAACACTTATAAAGATTAGATGGTCACCATACCTTATGCCCTCTGTGGGATCTCGATACACAGGGTTATGCAAGTGAGTTTGCCTGCGAGAGATTCTTCATTATTTTCTCATGAATTTAATTTGTTATTTATTTTATTTTATTAGAGCAGTGGTGGCTCAGTGGTAACGGCCGCGACTTACGAGTTGTAGGTCGTAGGTTCGAACCCAGACAGGCGCTTTACTTTGTGTAAATTATTTCATCACCATTGCTCTCAAAACGGTGAAGGAAAACATCGTGAGGAAACCGGCATGTCCTAGAACCGAAAATTCAAAGACATGTGACATCTACCAACCCGCACTGGGCCCGCGTGGTGGATTACGGCCCACTCCCTCTCACAGAGAGGAGGCCTGTGTCCCAGCAGTGGGAAAATTTATAGGCCGATGATAATTCATTTTATTAAAAAATATCATACAGGGATTTTTTTTATCCAGTGCGCAAACTTAAACACGTGACTTTACTCATCATTATGAACAACTTTTACTATTCCGACCAAACCTAATATCGTGAAAAAAAAATCAGTTGTTGCCTACATTTATGTTCGCATAACTCGTCAAAATGTAGGGAACAGCTGATTTTTTTTTCGCGAGTTGAATTTTGGTCCCGTAGTAAAAGTTGATCATAAATCATAATGATGAGTAAAGTCACGTGTTTAAGTTTGCGCACTGGTTAATTTTTTTTTTTGTATATAGTTTGCACCACACGTCATACAAGTTATAGGTCAATATCTATTAGTAATTATAATTACACATTCAATCATCAAATTAGATAAAATTACATAAAAATAGACAAAATGTGTTGAAATTAAATAAAAATAGACAAAATGTGTTGAAATTAAATAAAATTAGTCAAGATTAGGCAAAATTAGATAAAATTAGATTTAATTGAGATAAAAATTATTTATAACAAGAAATAATTAATTTATTCACTACAAGGAGATTATACTGGGGGTGACAATGAATTCCAGGTACCTATCGAGTAGCAGTGTTCAGGAATCTCAGCTCAGTACTCAGTTTTTGAAGTGAAAACTTCTTTAGGTGCGTTGGGCATTTTTGAGATGGGACTAAACCATAGAAATATAACTTATATCTATGGACTAAACCATAGAAATATAACTTATATCTATGGACTAAACCATTGATTTCGCGATACTGATGCCAATTCCCTTGTTCACAAACCTAAACTGAATTTAAGTTCAGTGCATCTTTTTCTTTCTATTTCATTAAGAAAAGGACAGAAGATACATTTAAGTTTAGTCCTGTCAAATTAATCAGCGTAATTAATTGACGTAATTTTAGTGGGCAAGTTTTTAATCACGTCTAAACTTGTATGGAGTAGTGACAGGCGCTGATTAATTGGACAGGACTAAACTAAAATTTGCATCGGCACCATTGTGACGGAATTTACCGACACCGTGGAGTAAAAGACATCAACGCGTTGATTTCTGCAGTGCGTGGAGTAAAAGACATCAACGCGTTGATTACCGCGGTGCCAACTTTTTTTCAAGTTTTTACTTCTGTCGGCACTCCCAAAGTACTACTGTTTTTTTTTACGTTTCTACCGCACAATAAGGTCAAGAAAATCCCAATAAAGTAGAGGGTAGACAACCAATGAGTTCATTGGCTTCGCTGGCTAAATTCTTTTCATTGAACCAGCAAAGTTGATAAACCAATTTGCGCGGGTTTTTAAATATTTCTTGGGCGCACGGACAGGACGTTGTTTTGAAAGACACAAGGCAGAAAATAAAAAAATATAGTTTGGTTAGCATTATTTTGATGATGGGTTGATGAGACTGATGATGCAAAGATTTTATTTGACTAAATAATGATTTAGAAACAAACAAAGCATGATGTTCCCTCTGCTGGGACACAGGCCAGTACCCTAATTGCGTAAAACAACACAATCTGTTTCGATTTGAAACAGATTGCTAATCCATTGCTTCAAAGAAAGTTGGGAAAAAAATCTGCTCAACAATGTAAATAACGCAATGAATGTTGTTGAACTGTCAAAATGAAACAAATTAGGCATAATTGTTTACGAAAATAAATTACGCAATTAGGGTACTGCTCTCTTCAAAAGGAAGTGGGCCGTAATCCACCACGCGGGCCCAGGGTGGGTTGCAAGATATCTCAATATCTTCGAATTTTTGGTTCTAGGACATGCCAGTTTCCTCACGATGTTTTGAGAGCAGATGCGATGAAATTATTTACACAAAGTAAGGCGCCTGCTTGAGTTCGAACCCATGACCTACAACTCGTAAGTCCGCCTCCTGAAAATGCGTCATCGTACACATTACAATGAACCTGATAATCATGTCATGAAAGTCAAGGCCTCTCTTCAGGCACCGGAAAACAAAACACAACCACGTCATCAGAGCTACCTTTCTTCAAAATATCATTTCAATATCCCAAATGTATGCACATACATTGACAGACAGAACCTTTATATTTTTAGTGTTTATTTATGGAACTAAGGAACAAAGGTTATCAGCGTTAAAGGTTTCTCACGAGTTTCTGAACGTAATGTGTCGATTTATGAGGTTGATAGAGGTACCTACTTGGTAAGCACCATCTTGTTTTCTGACTGAGAAAAATTAGAAGCATTTAAAAAGGTAAACGGTCACAGGAAAACGATGTCTTCGTGAGTGGCTACGGTGGCAGGGGAATGTCGGGTGTTTTTACATTGTTCGCAAATGGCTGCTAGCCCAATCCTACAGTGAATCCGAATCTCTCTTAAAGGTAATTTCGTAACACAACAACACATACACACACACCCCCACACGCACCCTCACCTCCACACGCACCTTCTCACACACTCACACATACTTAGAGCACATTTCGCTCAAAATATTCTCCTATCCATCTTCATTACTATTTTTCCGTTCTTAGTCTAAACAATGTATTGGTTGCTATAAAATAATAACACTTTTTCATGTTATTCTCGATTATAACAATAATTAATTAAGTAATACGCATTTTCATATGGCAATCCCACCCAAGGACTTCACGAGACAGGCTCGTCCTAGTGTGGAGTTCATAAGCAATGTACTTCCTTTGCGTCTTATTTCATTATAGACTGTACCTAAACCTGGCTATTAATGTAGACAATAAGTAAATGCAAAGCACAATTTTTTAGCAAAAATAAACATTATTATTTTTATATAAATTTAAATATCTCGGGACCTTAGGGTCCCGGTCTTTTGGAAGGCGTACGAGGGGCCGAAGCCAACTCGCAGAAGCCCCTTAGACATTTTTAAGTGTTGAGGCACCAACCAACGATTATCCCTGTTCTCACTATGCAAGGGCACCCAAGGACAACCCCCGGTTGGTGTAGGACTATTGCAGGATATGGAAACAAAGATATTTGAGTATGGGTTTCGGTGGCTAAAGTGGACTGGTTACCTGAAACTATAGAAGGACTATGGCCCCTGCCTGATCAATGTTTAAATGTACACGGATAAAATGGCAGAGGGTGACTTGCACACTCAATAATGGGCCCCGAAAACGGTCGCTAGCACAAAGTGTCGTAGCGACAAGGGAGCAGCATGTCCTGAGGTGCTTATGAAGAGTGGAGAGGTATTCCACAGCTATCAGGACAATCCCGGAATTACGGTCAAAATCCCTACCAGCATCTTACTGGAATACTTCCTTCCTCCGAGCATTTTTGCTCTTGCGAATCTCCACTCAAGCCAGCCAATAAAGGCAAGAATGAGGTGGGAGCTCTTTTCCTCGTCAATTTTCACTCTAGCCGGCCAATAAAGGCAAGCCAGAGGTGAGGAACAAGACTTCTCCCGGGAGATAGGGTCCGTGGGGTCGCTACTGCCCAACAGCTCGCCACATGCTGCCCTGCGGGTTTTTGTATCTCTCTTGGTCTGGCTCTCCCTCCTATACTGCACCATAGACCGTCTATGGAGACTCAGCTAGGATTCTCAACAGAATAAGCATGAGTGTGATATGAAACATACAAGCCCTGTACCCGAAGATTTTCCATTGGCAAAAATGACAAACCTCGATACAAACTTTAAAATCCCCTTAAGTGGATGAACTTGTTAAAATTTTAGGAATATCGTATACTTTTACGAAGTTTGTAAATATGTGAGCACCATGTATCTATCACATAATTAATTTATCTTTCATTGCTTCATTCTTAATTATTTTACTTATTGTGGTATAACTAGTAATCTTAGTCCAGGTGCATCGTCTTCGTCTTCTACATATAATGAATGTACCTATACAAAATATTGTAAAACATTTAAAAAAACTAACGGTGGAGTTTCTTGCCCATTCTTCTCCATACGAAAACTACCTTTTGGAAGGGGCGACTAGAATCAATTCTATTTTTTTGTAAATTTTGTTGTTCAACAGTGCCTTTTATGTGCCTAATTGAAATAAATTATTTGACTTTGACTTTTCAAAAATCCTTCCTCCCTTGACTTAAACTTTCGCTATTAGGTATGTTTATGGAACTTTTGTGCAGACCCAGCAATCACGGCTGTTGCCGGGATTGCAAATAAGGCCGATAGGAATCGTGGCCCCCGACAACATGGCAACTGAAGGGACACGGGTGAGTTTTAGTCAGTAAAGAGTCTGACACGACCTCCCGCTCCACACAGAGCGGGAGAAGTTATTTGATAATTTCCAAAAAAGAAAAAAAAAAAAAAGCAATCAGGGCTGTATGTTTTCTGTTAGTGAATGACTAAATTATTTAAAAAAAATTATTAAGTAGTTTTCGACAACTAACTTAACTAACTTCGTGGTATTTAAAATTAGATCTTGCTTACTCATCTAGATAGTTTCAGATCAAAGTGATCTTATCCAATAACATGAATTTGTTTCTAAATTCAATGTTTCAAACACCTCATGCATCGAGACCATTACCTTTTACGGCTTTGTTTACAAGTTCCTCAATCTTGGCGCCGCACATTCCTGTATTTCCTACCATTCTACCAATGTAAGCGTTGTGTCAGTCATTGCGCGCACGCAGCTTCGAACGCTTACGTACAGTCAGCCTCAAAAAGATGTATATTTATGGAGTTTATTGCCCGTTCTTCTCCTTAAGAACCTACTACTCTATGGAATGGACAACAAACTCCATCTTTTTGACTAACCTTGACCGTTCAAAAGTGCCTGTAATAGGTTTAATTGAAATGAATGCTTTTAGTTTAAGTTTGTTTATCGACAACAATTCATTTAATTGTCTACAATCTCTTTGTCATAATATTGCATCAGTGTGTTGCCAAAAAACATTAAGATTTACACTAAATTGTAGCTACATGCATGGAGCACAAATCGTAGATCAGGAGTCACCAAATGGCAGACCGCGGTCCAGATCCGGGCCACCGACCTATTTTGTGCGGACCTTGAGTAAATAATAAAATTTATAACTAAAACTTAATCATTTTTGTTTTTTTGTAATATGTATAATTTCGCTTTGTCTTCTATGCCGTCGACACTTGCACCAACTTTACTCCAGACTTCAGAGTTCAGACAGATATACCAAGCAAAAAATTTAATTTTTCACCTTTGTTATTTTTGATCATTACATAATATTTGTTTATTACTTAAATATCAAAAATAATATTGATTGCTATGCTAGTAATCGTCTACCAAACGGACCGCGATAGTCGTATAATTTAAAAAAACGGACCCCCTTCCGAAACTAATTGGTGATCCCTGTCGTAGATCATCAAATGAATTCATGCGGATGTATACATCTTTCTGTGGCTGACTGTACCTCCAGTTCAAATGTAAACAATAACAATAAATAAATAATGTAGTTTATGGTACACTAAACTACAGAAGGAATCTTGCCGAATTTGGATCCATTTGTTATAATTTAACAAACAATGCTCGAAGGAAGGTGGAATAACACTTGGGGGCTTGGGGGTGAAAGCTCTCATAAAGCATGTAGGTATAACAATATCTATCGGTGTTCGTTGGCTTTGATTATTTATATTTTATCTTTGTTGTTTGGTTTATAGAGCAGTTGAATTTAATTTTCTCGAACTTCTGTGGTAAGTTTTCAAGTCAAATTGTTGTTCAAATTCAGAGGTGCTTTCACCCCTTGGCCCTGTGTTCCCTTTTTATGACATCCATATAAGACATCCTATACAGGGTGGCAGGGTCATCGACGCGAAAACTATTACCATGAATTCACTACATGATTCTGAACCCCCCTACGTTGAAATGTTTCGTAGGTTATTTTAAAAAAAAAACAGCCGTTCCGTACATTTTGACCGCGTAGGTATTGCACTTTTCTATGAAACAACTGTTTTCTTTTTATAACCAACGAAAAATTTGAATGCAGGGGTTCAGAATCATGTACTGAATTCATGGTAACAGTTTTCGCGTCGATGTCCCTGCCACCCTGTATAAAATCTTTTTGTCACCTGTCGTAACGAGGGTTTAGAAACCTTCTCAAAGTACTACACTTACTTTGTAATTATATGTTATTTATGATAAATGCTATAGAATAGCTTTTTTTCGTATCGACGTCGATGATCCTTGAAGGATTCGTGGGAGTTGCAGTCTCGACATACTTAGCGATAGCTTTGCGACCGAATTCGATCGTAAAGTGAGCCCATCTATGTCGAGACTGCAGCCTCTGTATAAAACCGGCCAAGTGCGTGTCGGACCACGCACAATGAAGGATTCCGTAGTTGGAATGAATTTATCCCAAAAACAAACTTAACTTTATAGTTGAAAAACATGTTCTCCCATACGGAATGTATGGGAAAACATGTTTTTACAACTGCAAAGTTAAGTTGGTCGATAATTACTCGTTAACTTGTAGAGCTACTTAGCTGTGATAGTTTTCCATTTAATTTCGTTATATAAACTACTACTGTGATTTTTTTCACACATACAAAACCAACCATTTAACTGGCAGGGGGGGTGACACTTGACTCTAACAAAAATTAGCACTTTAAAGCTTAACATTTCGCAAACGAATCCCTGTATCCAAAAATGGTTTTAACAAACTCCCAATGTTTTTAAAGGACCTTTCCAATGATACCCCATACCATTAGTTAAAAAAAAACATCACCACTTTATGTGTTACAAAACTAAAAATGTTTTTCATAATTTTGTTTTACCAATTTGTCGGCGTAATTAATATGTATACCTATGCCAAATTACAGCTTTCTAGTACGAGGGTCTCGGAGCTAGACCGTGGACAGACAGACAGACAGACAAACAGGCGGACAGATAGACAGACAGACGGACAGACAGACAGCCAGACGGACATGACGAAACTATAAGGGTTCCTTGTTTACTACGGAACCCTAAAAATCTTTTAAGTAGGTACTTACTCACAACTTAGTCTTTGAGCACTCGTTCAAGTTTACAAGACAATGCTGTTGACCACGGAAGACATAAAGTTCAAGTCCGACGCAGGCGCCACGAAAGTCCGCGTTGTGTCAGTCACCGACGCAGGCGCAGCTTACGTCCACAGCGCCAGCGGTATGTAAACAGACAGACGTACGGTTTCACCGCCAACGCTAATCTACTGTGTTTGTATTGTTTTGTTTTTTTTTACTCCGACGTACGCATGTTGCAGGGAAAGGTGGAATTTTGTGGTTTTGGTAAGTTCCTAATTCTAATTATACTTAAATATTTTGTTTTAATGTTTTTAAATGAAGAGTAATTTATATTTCACTTAACTACTTACTGAGCATGATATCTGCAATTCTATACTATTAACCGAGCAATATTTGTAGATTGTTTGTATTACCAATTATCCAATAGTTTTAACGACAAATCTTAATAATTTTAATAAGTATGATTATTTTTCCAATTACGGAGTATTTTTTGTTCAGTTTACTTGATTCCAATTAGTACATTAAGATTTTGACAGCTCGAAGTGAAGTAATAATAATCGATACTGTGATTGTTTGTATTAGGTACCATAATTGTTAGTACCATTCGTTTTAACGACAAAATATTATATTTTAATAAATAAGATTATTTTCCAATTACGGAGTATCTTATTTTAACAGTAATAATTAAATTTTTATACAATACCAATTTATTTTGCCTTTCCAGGTATTCTAAAATGTTTAGACAAGGTCATACCAGTTTATCCTGGGTGTGTGCGTGCTTACCTATATTAGGATGAACTAGTTTGGCCTAGCCTAAACTGATTTGTCCTATTGGTCTTAGGATGAACTAGTTTGGCCTAGGCTATACCAGTTCATCCGATTGTGTATAGGACGAACTAGTTTAGCCTAGGCAAAACTAGTTTGTCCTGAAATCGGGTTTGGGCGGTAACATATATATTTGTTCTTAACCCTTCACCTGTCATTAACGAGACACAATAGAATTTTAATTGTTATCCGCCTTTATAAGGCTGCTTAACAGGTGATGAGATAAGTACCTACTCACGTTCTCAAAATCAGCTCTAACGATTTCGATGAAAGTTGCAATATAGAGGTTTACGGGGGTGAAAAATCGATCTAGCCAGGTCTCATATCTGGGAAAATTAGTTTTCTCCGTATTTTCACCCGAGTAGAGCTCGGTCACTCAAAGTTTAGAACAAGATATTGAATAATGACATGAGAATAACGACATTAGAATAATATAAAATGGCAGCATGGAATTAGTAAGTACTTACTATCATGGCAGCATGGAATTAGTAGATACTATACATGGATTAGTATGAAATTTCCTATATTATTAAATGAGCATTCTCTTTTTTTACCAAAACAGAGCTCGGTCACCCAGGTACTTAAATTAATTCGTACAAGAACTAAAGACAGAATAACTTATAATATCTAAAGCAAAAATGACATTAAACACTTATAAAGAATATTATATAAGAATAAGCTGCTAAAGAATGCTTTGGTCTAGCTACATAGCCTAACAAAAGCGTGCATAATTACAGCTAAGTACCTAAAAGATATGGGTCTACGGCGGTATGCAGGTACTTACCTATATTTGAGTCTTTATACTCATTAAATTACCGTTAGGTAGGTACCTACCTTCTTCCTTGAACAGTGCCAATATTTACTTAACCCTAGTAACCCTTTTAACAATTTGTTTCAGAACAAACTCCAATCCATCCACAGTGACTTTTGTCTTGCCTACCGAAAGCATAATCAAAAATGGATGATGCACAAAATATTTTATGGTTTTCTTTATAAATTATAGATAGATTGCAATCATCTGACTGATAAACCCATGAGTCTCTTGAAATTAATGTCCTAATAAACACGCTCATTATTTAAAAAAATACTAAAATATTTTATTAGACAGTTTCCTAAAAGTCCAATTTGAGTAGTAACAACGCCACAACTACGCACATAATTAGACATACAAACATAAAGCGCGGAAGTACAAACAAAGCATGTTTTTAAAACATATGATTTTAACTAAAACCGGTTAATCTTAGTCAGGAACAATTAAATAATAAACAAATAGAAATAACTTTCATTTCTCACGTAATAATTGGTTGTTGTGACGATCTTGAACGGTCAATGTTAGTGTTATGGCAATATTGAAAATCTAGTGGAAATTTACGTCTAAACATGGAGAAAATATCCTGGTATGATTATATTAAGATGCTGTACTGAATGGTTAAGAATAAACAAAGGAATTTGTTCTTGTGGCAAAAAGAGGTGCAGACAGGGCCGTATTAGTTCCGTACAGGAGTAATAGTGTTCTGCGCCTGCGGCCCCGTAGCGACCCGTGCGGTTTGGGAGGGCGCTGCGCTTAGACGTACAAAAATAAAAAGCATGTTACGTATACTATCAGTAAGGTGCAATGGAATATTATGTATGAAAAGTCAAAAGTAATCAAACCTCTTCGAGGTGGAATGCTAAAAGTTTTAGAGCTCGCTTCACTCGTTCTTGCATTTTAGTTTCTCTTAATTCTTCAGCTTTTCTATGTAAGTCGATAAAGCAACTCCTATTACTGAATGAATTGTCCAAAAACTTTTTACAAAAAAAAAAAACAACCGACTTCCAAAAAAACACTACAAAGTGAAAAATAACTTTAATTTCGGAAGTCGGTGGCAAAAAACGAAAATTCAAAACCAAAGACACCGATTTCCGAAATTAAAGTTATTTTTCACTTTGTAGTGTTTTTTTGGAAGTCGGTTGTTTTTTTTTTGTAAAAGTTTTTATTTTTCACTTTTTAGTTGTGGTATTTACCTCACACAAATTTGAATACCACTACTTGCTATGTAAATAACAGTGAGAGGAACTTAACATTATCATCCACATTCTAAGTGGGAAAAAATACGTATTATTGAAGCTAACTCAAAAACTACCCAAGCAAAATTATTAAAATTTATATGGTACCACCTCTGAAGTATTATCTACCAAACAAAAAAAGAATCATTAAAATCAATTAGTAATTAGCCGAGTTATTGCGTAACAAACATACAAAAAGAAAAAAATATACAGTTGAATTGAGAACCTCCTCCTTTTGGAAGTCGGTTAAAAAACCTCTCTGTGAGGTTCAAAATATGTTTACCAAAGTACTTTGCATTGTTTGAAGAAAGTAGGTAAGTGATTTAATTCAAGTAGAAAAATACCTACCTCATTGTGTAGAAACATTAAATTTACTAACATTAAATCCAGAATAACCATTTTGTAAAAGTACTTACTATGTTTGATTTCCTGAACTTCAGAATCTAAAATTAACTAGGTTTGTAGAATTTGCTACAGGCCCCGCGCTGGATTAAAGGCTCCGCAAACAGGCGACGCAATAGCACGCCGCGACTATAATAAAACAATTTCTAAGAAAACTTCACGATAGAACAATATTTACCGGTGGAGGTGTCGCGACTCGCGTCGCACGACAAGACGCGCCAGTCTGTACGAGCCTTAATACTGCACCGTGCAGATGTAGGAGTAAAGCTTGGAAAAGCTTCGTCAAAAGGCCGATAAGTCTACAGTACCTACATGGTTTCTTGTTGTTAAAAGACGCGATAAGCGAATCTTGACTTTAAGATAATACAAATCCTGCATAAGAAATTAATTACTTAGCAGCTTTTTACGGCCTGTCGCGTCATAATCTAATCAAAACCTTCTTTCTCTGCGAAGGCGTCAAAATATAAACCAGTAGCATCAACGTGAGGTGTCGTGCAATGATTATCATTTATAGAACATATCCGCCCACAGGCTCACGAATAAATTAAACACTTTACTGTGACACCGGACATTTATTGGCTATTAGACCACTTAATTCTAAACTTTTTTTCAATAAAATGCAACCATATAGGTCCATATCGATAACAGCGTTACGAAACTGAGATTAACTAAATCCCATTGCGAAAGAAACATAAAAACGTTATCATTTAAAACTCTTGGTAAACTAGGCTTCATTAATACTAATCCAAAGTGGCCCATATTATCTACGATGGTTATAAATTAAGTGCCTGAGGTTAGCCAACATCCCGACTTGGACTTATAAAGAGTTGCCGTGGCCACACACGGTGAGGAATAAAAAAGTTTATTGACGCATCGTGTGTTGTCTATAGCCGTACTCCTTTGTCCTGGAGATAAAAATTAAGCTTTAAAGTTTAATGTATTCATTTCAATCATACTGCGAGAATTTTTATTTAGATAACATTTAAGAATTGAAGAGGCTATTAAGATAACATGGAGACAAATTGAGGGCACCTAAATCTTTAAAAATGGATGCTTTGACAAGTTAAACATGGTCATGGGTGTTTAATCAATGAAGAAACATTGAACTATGAAAAACAACCGCTTATTTTTTGCTTTATTTACCTATTGGTCTCATGAAACAATATAAACTTTAAACTAATTATTTTAATAACTTAGTCCTAGCAAACTTTCAACAATTTATGCAGAATTTTTAATCAAAATAGTGGTAAATGTCATTTAATGAGTGAATTAAATCTATAGTTTTCCACACTATGGTCTTGTCTGGGCGCCATAAGTAGCGACTATGTAAGATAATCAACAAAATCAAAAGTTCTTCAAACTGGGCTGAGAAACAGCACATTTTGACGTCAAAATTGCATAAGACAGTCCCCCAAACCCTTCACCACTTCCTAGTGCTTTAGCTGGGAAGAAGAAGTGGCGCAACAAACTGTCCAGCGAAATCAAATAATACCTATCAACAGCTTAGTTACTGCTGAGCAGCATAGCATCCTCTTGAACGATTAAGTGCTTCTGCAATTAATCGACTAACGTAATCGAAAAGGTGTCTTAATTATTCCACACTAATTAAGTACCTAGGTATTATAAAATACTATAAATGCGAAAGTAGCTCCTGTCTGTCTGTCTGTCCGTTAGGTACCAAATCACGCCTGGTCGGCTGATAGGATGAAATTTGCCACACAGGAGTTCAGAAGACATAGGATATTTTTTTATCCCAAATTTTATTAGTCGGGAATATTCCCTCGGGAAAGAAATATAATACCTACTTATATTTCTTTCCCGAGGGAATATTCCCGACTCCCACATGGGCGAAGCGCCGGGGAAACGCTAGTTGTTCATAATTATGTTTATTGTACTACGTAGGAAGGATCCATTACTTTTTTAGTTCATTTTCCATTGCAGTACATAAAAACCGAACCCGTTCTCGAAACTTGTTTTACAGGAATTTTACAGCTCGCCCTGTCGTAACACGGCGAGGTATGTAAACAATCGACTATTGTTTCCTCTATAATTCGTATTTAAAGGCTCTACGTAAAGGTTACAGGGTTCGTGTTGTTGTGCTTTTTGTAATGAGCAGTTAGAATAGACTGTACTTTGACATGTCTATGGTATTTGAAAAGAGAAGTCAAGGAGTAGAGTAGCGTTAAATTCAGGTTTATCTATGGGTTCAAATTACCGTATTTTCAGATTTCTCGTGAGGTCAGTAGGTTTATTATCGGACAAGGATATTGATGGCATCTGCATGGTTGAAGACCGAATGTCATAAGGTTATTGCAGATTTTAGAGGTTAGGTAGGTACTTATCTTTCATTTAGTACGTACAGTTCGCGTAAAATAACTTTGCCGCTCTGAAGTAGGCTACAGTTGACTGCGCAGTAGTCAATCTTACTTATAAAACAGTAGCGCGCATGCCAGCGCGCATGCGCAGCCTAGCTTCAGAGCGGCAAAGTTATTTTACGCGAACTGTACGAACATGGAATTATTTAAGTACATTTGGTTTGGTCAAAGGTCAAACGAAACGACAAATGAAATACTTGTGGTTTAAATAAGCAACAACAACAATAACAGCCGCATGGATCGATCGTTCAGGTTAAGCTACGCTTGCCACGGTTAGTTCGTGGATGGGTGACCATCTTAAGTTCCCGGCTGTCACAGTCGTTACGGGTCGTCAGAAGTCCGAAAGTCTGACAACCAGTCTTACCAAGGGGTAGATATCGTATTACCCAGTAACTGTGTTGTGGAGGTTAGATAGGCAGTCGCTCCATGTAAAATCTGGTATTCAGCTGCATCCGGTTAGACTGGAAGCTGACCCCAACATAGTTGGGAAAGGGCTAAACAGATCATGGTTCGAATAAGCAACTGGTTGCTTGTATAAAATATGCAGGCACACTAATTTGATCACTGTAAAGGTACAGACGCCAGCACATCAGGCTACTACAATCTGTCAAATTTATTTAATAGATTTTCAACTTTATCGCTGAAGTATAAGGTTCAAAGTTGATTGGGAAAATTTGAGTTTCGGGTAGCTTGATGTGCTGGCGTCTGTACAATTCCGTAGCCGACCGCAGGCGGCAGCAGTAGCTAGCGACACGTCCGTCGTTGGCAGCTACAGGCGAGTGACAGGCGACACGTGCAGCCGGACCGCAGACCAGTAGTGCCGCCAACGCTCGAGCGATAGTCACGTTTTTCTATCTTCTATCTACACTACGGCAGTTGCCGCCTGCGGTCGGGTTCGGAATCATGACTGCAGCCATGACGCCGTGACGTATTGCCGCGACATGACGCCGCGACAAGTCGCCTGCAGTTGCCTCTTGCGGTCGGGTACGACCGCAGGCGGCAACTGCCCATATTCCAGTCGGTAGATAGAAGATGGAAAAACGTGACTATCGCTCGAGTGTTGGCGGCACTACTGGTCTGCGGTCGGGCTGCACGTGTCACCTGTCACTCGCCCGTAGCTGCCAACGACGTGTCGCTAGCTACGGAAGGTATTTCATGGAAATTCATAGAAACAAGTCGTGTCGCGGTGACACGTCGCCTGCTGGTAGCAGCAGGCGACGTGTCACCGCGGTCGGCTACGCAAAACTTTAAAATTATGTACCTATAAGTTTTTTTCTCCTTACAAATGTACAGGGTGCTAAAAACTGCCAGCTTAAGAAAAGTTTATATTTAGGCAGTTATCCCACCGCCGGCGATTAATAAGTAGAGCTAGCAACTGCAAACGAGTTGGCGGGCAGCGAGCAGTGAGTGTGTAGTTCCGATAATTTTGTCGCTGGGCTATCAGTGAGTTTCTGAGTGCGACGGCCAATTACACGCACCATTCGCTCTGGGCGAAACTACCTCTGTTTGGTCACTCGGCGCGAGTTCTGACAGCCAAGCGAGCATCGCTGAGCAAGTATCGCTGAGCGAGTAATATCTTTGATAGCTCTTGACGCTCAACGACAAAGAAGTGGAGCGAGTCCTCGTCGGCGGTGTGAACAGTCAGCGATCAACTATTAATATATCGACACCAGAAGTATCAATTAACGTAAGGGACAATCCACGGTTTATCAGGAGAGCCAAAAACGATTTTAATAATAATAATAAATGAATTCATTTATTTCAGGTAAAAATAACACCCATAGACACACACAAATTATTAAATAAGATCAATAACATAAAATACAATAAAATCCAAGATCAATTAAAACAAAATAAAATAAAATGACAATAAATTATGTTTGTGTGTTTTTAATTTCATAAATCTGCCTATAACTTTTTACTGTCTGCTCCAATTTTAATTGTGTCTAGAGCAAAGTTTCTTAGAATTTCTTCTTCTTTTATGCTATAAACGAAAGATTAAGGAATGCCCAGTGGTTTAAAATATAGCATGTCCTTTCCATTTCATAAAAAATTTTGGTTGTGCCTTACGTTACTAATATTTTATGTGTAAACCGTCGAGTACTCTATAGTTAATCTCTATAGTATAATCTATAGTTGAGTACATCAAATTGCAACACTGTAAAAGTCATTTACAATAGAATTACGTATAATTTTCTATTTCTCTTGCTGGTTACACTATGCTCAACGGTTTACACATAAAATATTAGGAACGTAAGGCACAACTAAACATCTTTTTTTAATGTAAGGGACATGCTATATTTTAAACCACTGGGCATTCCTAAATCTTTCGTTTATAGCATGATAGAAGAGGAAATTTTAAGAAACTTTGCTCTAGTCACAATTAAAATTGGAGCAGACAGTAAAAAGATGTAGACAGACTAGAAAAAAGACGTATTTTGGCTCTCCTGAAAAACCGTGATTTGTCCCTTACTTGATACTTCTGGTTTCGATAAAACAATTGATAATATTACTATTTTTTTCGACTTTTATGTCTGCGCAATTATTATAAATTCAACACACCTAACAGTCTATTAAACTTTGTGTTAAGTTTAAAAGTTTAAAGAGTAGCAGTGTTCAAATTAATAGTCTTAAAAACCTTGTAGTTATCAATGTAAAAATAATTAAGTATGTTTAATTGACTTTATGATCTCTTTCTATTAACCTAGTCTTACAAACTCTGTAGTTTTAATAATTATGTTTAATTGGCTTTATAATTTTAACTACAAACAATTTTTAACCTACAACCATATTAAGATGTCATATAGCTATATTACCAGAATGTCACATCAACTTCATTCCTTACCATACCATAAGTACCTAGGTTTCAGTAGGCAAAAGGTAGGTAGCTACGGATATGGACAATTCTCCTCTGTATTAAGTATTATTATAGCAAATCTGCTAGCTCTCTTTTGTATTATGGCAAATCCAAACAATGGTGCCGATTCCCTTGTTCACAAACTAAACTAAATTTAAGTTCAGTGCATCTTTTTCTTTCTATTTCATTAAGAAAAGGACAGAAGATAAATTTTAGTCTAGTCCTGTCAAATTAATCAGCGCCTGTCACTACTCCATACAAGTTTAGACGTGATTAAAAGCTTGCCAACTAAAATTACGTCAATTTACGTCAAGCGCTGATTAATTTGACAGGACTAAACTAAAATTTATCTTCTATCCTTTTCTTAATGAAATAGAAAGAACAAGATGCAGTGAACGTAAATTTAGTTTAGTTTGTGAACAAGGGAATCGGCACCATTGGCGTACTGAGATAACTCATAACATGAATAATGCATTTAATAATTCTAATAGTTACCTACTCCCTTCTAAGTTTTATCCACAAAGACATAGGTATTAGAAGTTTAATCCATTAGGGGATTTTATATTTCCATAAATGTCACATACCTACATCACACCTAGGATCTTCTTCTTTACTTTGTAGCGGTTACACCGCCACATACAAACTACGCATCAAAGACATGACGTCACACAAATCCTGCATCGCGCAGTTAGAGTTTACCAAGCGATCGACATACATACAAGATTTCAACTTCCAACCGACGATGGGCAGTTGCCCGCCAGACACAACACCCGTCTGGTCGGAGGATCCTCCCTTTTCTATGGTGGATGAGTGAACTTTACACCCTGTTCCTCATGCCCCTAAATTGGTGACCCCGAGTATGAACGTCAACGCAGCCTTCGTGCAATTACTTCGGCGTGACGTCATCATCATCATCACTCCCGCAAGCTTTCGTGAGGCGAGTCACACAGCCAGCCAGCACCCACGACTTCAACGGGTATCCTGACCACCAGCATGCAGCGAACGCGCATTCCTGGTCATCACCCTCAGCCTCATCACCCCGACTCACTGGGGAATCAACGCAAGCAGCCTCATCACCCCGACTCACTGGGGAAGCAACGCAATCACCTCAATCACCCCGACTCACTGGGGAATCACAGCAATCACCTCAATCACCCCGACTCACTGGGGAATCACCACTATTACCACAATGGCCGCAATCACCACAGAAAGTTCCGACTCACCGCGAACTATGCGGCACCCGGTTCCGACTCACTGGAACCACAGCTGGCACTGTGTGAAGCATCGCAAGATTCAGCCCACTATCGACCTCCGGTCTCCGGAGGGGAGTGATGTAGCGGTTACACCGCCACATACAAACTACGCATCAAAGACATGACGTCACACAAATCCTGCATCGCGCAGTTAGAGTTTACCAAGCGATCGACATACATACAAGATTTCAACTTCCAACCGACGATGGGCAGTTGCCCGCCAGACACAACACCCGTCTGGTCGGAGGATCCTCCCTTTTCTATGGTGGATGAGTGAACTTTACACCCTGTTCCTCATAAATAATGCACGATCAATCACAATGTGTTTCGATTTCAAACAGATTGCCAATCCATTGCTTCATAAGTAGGAAAAAAATCTACTCAACAACGTAAATAACGCAATGAATGTTGTTGAACTGTCAAAATGAAACAAATTAGTCATAATCGTTTACGAAAATAAGTTACGCAATTAGGGTGCTAGAGTTTTTATTTACGCCGCCCTTGGGCCTATGACTTGGCTTCACATGCCGTCGGTCGAGAAATATCTCTCAGGCATCAGCAGAATTGACGGGGTCCGCTAGGGGGTTGCGAAGAAAACCGAAAGGGAGATCGTGGCCCCCGGCAACAGGGCAACCGAAGGAACACAGGTAGGTTTTAGTCAGTAAGAGTCTGACACGACCTCCCGCTCCGCCCCAGCGTTGCCAGATTTCTTTTGTGCCAAGTCGGGATTCTGAAACTATTTTCATAGTAAAAAAACATAAGTATATTATCAGAAGTTTTTAAATATTTATCTTTTTATTTGAGTTTTAAGTTAAGTTTACGTGACAATAGCAAAAATAGCCATAGAAAATGTATTTTAATAAAAATATGATAATTTAAATCAGATTTACCCTATCGTTAGGTAGTTGAGTCTTCTTAGTCTTCAAAATAAAAAAAATAAAAAAGCAAAAAATCAAAGTAAAAAAAAAACTATTCATTAGAAAAATGTGATGTTTCAAATAATATGGTAATCTAAGGAGCTAGAGATTACGCGCCGGGCCAGTCCACAATTTGTCTGTGTCACCCGGCCGCGCTTCCTCAGCATACTGCACGCACGGTCGAGTTATTCCCGAAAAGCGGGACTGAGACTGTCCCGCGCGGGACATTTAATTTTGATTTAAAAATCGGGGCGTCTGGCAACGCTGGTCCGCCCAGAGCGGGAGAAGTTTTTTGATAATTTCCCACGCAAAAAAAAGGCATGCCGGTTTCCTCGCGATGTTTTCTTTAACCGTTTTTCAAGCAAGTGATAATTAGATATACAATACCACAGATATAGATATACCTAGATAACGCAACAGCATGCCATTTTCGTGCCCAGCTTACGTACAATAATCGTAAGCTGCCACTTTCGCGCTCAGTCTGCATCAGTGCCACGATTGTCGGAAGTCAGTCAAAAAATTGAAAATGGTTAATTAGGTACGCTGTTATAAATTGTAAAAACTGTGCAAATGCGAGGAGAAACAATAAAAGAAACGTTTTCTAGTGCTTGTGACGTCATAGTAGGTAGTCAAAAAATGGCACGCTTGGTTATCATACAGATCGTGATACTTGCGTTATCTAGGTCTATCTATATCTGTGTACAATACGCACATGAATCTGAAAGGTCAGAGGTACGTGGTTTGGGTTCGAACCCCAATGGCTAAAATAATGAACAGCAATCTCACTTGCTTGAAAATTATGGGATATTTTTTTTCATTTAGGTACTTGGGACCATTTTAGTCAGCATGTTTTGGAAGCCAAACAAAAAGGGATAGACAAATTAGGTACCGGCACTGCATTCTGCCTAACTTTTAAGAGAATTTACAATAAGTAATTAAGTAGGTACTTAAGTATTTTTATTACAAGGTAAGTAATACCTATTGTTGGTACCTACCTACCTACTTCATAAAATAAATAATATTAGACGACGGAGACATCTTTATTATGATAATAAATTCTTGTCTATTCTCACCATTTTACAAAAAAGAAATATCCATAAACAACAATGCCATTGCACATTAAGATGATGTTACGAATAACTTATTTGTTTTAAGAATGTCATAATTTTTAAATATTGCTTGTTAAAACGAAGAATATCGTTAGACTGTGGCTTAAATTATGATTTGTGAGACAACTAACAAGCATGCAAAGCCATTTTGTAATCAAACGCACATTTGATTAGGTACCTATAGCATCTTTATTTACAAAAAGTAACGGTGAATACTTCGATCAACAATACCAACGGTGAATATCATTTTTAATACCTACGTTACACACAATGAATAATATGACAGTTCATTCAAAATAAAGACATCACGCAGTAGTACCTATTATAATATCGGTGACGCAGTTTTTACCCATCTAGGTGCTGACCGCGCCCTGTTTAACTTTTGTGATCAGAAGAGAACCGGGTGTGATCAAGGTGATATTAATGCTGGCGAAAAAATTGCTAACAAAATTGGTGGACCACGGCAGGTTGACCATCAAGGCGTGTCGAACAGACAAAACATGGTGAACACGAACATGGAACACGGAACATTTGATTCGTACCTACGTGTGGACGTAAATTAGCAAAGATTTAATTACAAGTACGTTTGTCTCTTTTCTAAACGTAATGTTTGTAACAGGATCGATTTTTCAGAACATCGATTTCAGTCGGTCAATAAACGGCTTAAAACGGTCACAACACTACGGCATGGCCCCTTTTTTTTTTTTTCTTTGGGTGGGAAATTATCAAATAACTTCTCAGGGCGTGTCAGACTCTTAGTGACTAAAACCCACCCGTGTTCCTTCAGTTGCCATGTTGCCGGGGGCCACAATGTCCCTTTCGGCCTTATTCGCAACCCCGGCAGGCATCAGCCCTAGCGGACCCCGTCAATTTTGCTGACGTTTCTTTGAGGCGCGCGTGGAACACAACGCGCCGTCGACCCGGGCCTGGCCCTTATCGGACGGCGAGCTACCCATTGCTCACCGTCCGCAAGCCCGCGCCTACGGTGGCCGGAACGAACACCATACCTACGAACACAGTTCGACTTGTGTTCGCGATCAACCACTCCGCTCTCTTTAGTACCTAGTCATGGATTCGAAATTGGATCGCCACGAACATTTTTGACGAACACACTGGTACAGACGCCAGCACATCAAAATTGGATCGCCACGAACATTTTTGACGAACACACTGGTACAGACGCCAGCACATCAAGCTACCCGAAACTATCAAATTTTCCCAATCAACTTTGAACCTTACTCTTCAGCAATAAAGTTGAAAATGTATTAAATAAATTTGACAGATTGTAGTAGCTTGAAGTGCTGGCATGTGTACTCACATGCTAACAAAGAGTTCGAAGTTCGTAGGTACTTATTGAACATGTTCTTATTCGTTCCTGCGTACTGCGTACTCGCCTTGAAGGCATATACTGAGTTATTAAAATTAATTCGATTTCTAGAGTTTAGGAAGCATTGTTCTTCTTTCAATTACATAATTAGCAGTAGCGTAGCGTGCCTTGGCGGGGCCCCGTATAAAAATGTGTTTGGGGGCCCTTATGAAGGGTAAAGATTTCTCACAAAAGAAAAAAATGTTTGCATAAAATTAAAAGAAATATTTATTTATCATAATTGTCTATCTGTCACTTTTTCCAACATTTTTACAAACAATTCAAATTAAATATACACTCTCCTTGCCTTTTTTTCGGCAAACTGATTTATTAAATCATTTATCAGCTGATGGTGAATTTGGGAAGTTTTTATTAATTTTTGCTTACGCACGTCGGGGGCCCCCGTAGCCCGGGGGCCCCGTATAATTGATACGGCAGATACGGCGGTAGCTACGCCCCTGCTTTCCAGAAGACAATGCTCATTGATTGGTAGAAAATCCTAACTAATTTTATAAATGCGAAAGTGAGTTTATGTTTATTTAAATAAATATTTACAAAATAGGGCCTTAAACTAGAGGTTGGTATATATTAATTGGATTCTACCTGAACTAGGAATAAACCTGTATCTCAGGTATCACACTCAGCCCGGGTCGACGGCGCGTTGTGTTCCACGCGCGCCTCAAAGAGATGTCAGCAGAATTGACGGGGTCCGCTAGGGCCAATGCCTGCCGGGGCTGCGAATATGGGCCGATAGGGATATCGTGGCCCCCCGGCAACATGGCAACCGAAGGAACACGGGTGGGTTTTAGTCAGTAAGAGTCTGACACGCCCTCCCGCTCTGGGTGGAGCGTGAACTCAGACCAACAAAAAAAGAAAGACGGCGCGCCGCGAACATTAAAAGTGAAGCCACAAAACCGTGCTCCTGCAAGTAAATACACCCGCTCACGCACACACCTACACTAAAACCATGCTCATCGCTCTTAGCACGTCATGAGTCGTCGTCTAGTTAAAATTGATTAAAAAAAATATAATTATGCTTTCCTGTGTAGTGAAAACTTATAAAAACAATAGCAAATCACAAAAAAAGTCTCACGGAATCACTTTTCACCCCTAAGCATTGATGTACTTGAAATAACATCGTTTTTTATTAAACGAATTTTAGGTTACTTGGAACAAATAACCTCAACAAACGAAAGCAGTGACTTAAAGTGCGAGGGTTGCCATAATATGATTTAAATCTTTCCCATTCGATTCAACAAATTTAAATGTGATTTCTTACTTCGAGTTATATTCATGTTCCCTTTTTTATTTATTTAATATTTTAGATTTCTAATTAATACTGAATTAAAAAGTAAATGGATAGTAGATATAAGATAAAATCGGAATGATCCAGAATGGCTGCCTTCGAAAACCAGTGTGGTTTGTTCCGATAATTTTGATAATAACGACCTTTATTCAACTAATCGTGGACCAAAGGCTATATTATGGTTAAAAAAACTTTTTGTTTGTTACGATTTATCTTGATATTACTTTTTCTTCAGAGTCAGTGATTTTGTTGTTGTGATCTTTTTGTATTTAATAAAGGTAATTGACAATATAATTACCTATATTATTTCAAAGTAATTTACATAATGACTTCATACATACCTACGACAATGTTATGATTTACGCTTCAACAAACTTATAATTGAATTTCTATGTGCATGGTTATCGAAAGAAGCTGTATTTCACTTCTTTCAATCCCAAGACACTGTCGCGGGTAGGGTTAACTTACACCTAAAGATATACCCTATAGTAGAACTAAATATATGCAAATTTTAACCCTTACACACTTCACACTCTCGTACTAGCGCACTCTCACCCACACTCGCACACGTCACACAATTAGGCGCATTTTTGCCTTTTTCTCTGTATTAAGCTCGTTCATTTATATAAAGTTATTTGATTTTTCTATAGTTTAAAACTAACCTATTTATTTATATTTTGATTTTTTTACATTCAATTGCAAATTAATGGATATTTCTAAGGCCCGTATTACAGAACCTCACTCAAAACTCAAGCATTACATAAAACTCGTTTAAAGCCTTGTGATTGGTTAAAACTAGCTTTAAGTAATGCTTGAGTCTTGAGTGAGGTTCTGTAACACGGGCCTAAGTGGAACAGCGGAGTCTTCCAAGGCCCAACACAACAATTCTTGCTTTAAAGGTGCACTTTATAATTGTTTTTTTTTTCTGATGTAATTTTTTTTGTTTTGTTCGGAATAGAGGTCCTTCTAAACAATTTTGGTACAATGCCATACTTAACAATATCTTACTTGTACAATATTAGCCTACCCATAAAATATTATTACCCAAGTTATGGGGTATTTTTTTTACAAATGGCAACCCTTCGACTCACGCATAGATAAAAAGGTGGCTTCAGTTTTGATGTTCGCAGCGCGCCGTCTTTCTTTTTTTGTTGGTCTGAGAGCGTGAAGTTATTTGATAATTTCCCACACAAAAAAAAAAAAGGTATCACACTCAAATGCTTATACATAAGTACTATCCAAGATTCCATGAACAAATAGTAAATAATTTATCTAGGTACTATAAATTATGGTTTTATTCAAATTAAGAAAAATCGAATGCTACTTTACTGCATCATCGTAATACATTTTTGCAACCACGTTCTTTTATGATTTTTGCAATGAGACATTTTTAAAAACAGAATAAATTGCCGTGTCAACAAAATGTAAAATTGCATGTTTATTTATAATACGAGTTGTAAAAACTAAACTATTTTTATGTGTTTTATCTAGTAAAGAACAATAAATTTAAAAAAAGGACTTTTAACTAAATGTTGGCGGTGTTACGCGACCTCATTATAATCTATAGAATTTATATATCTTGTCTCAGCTATTTTCTTTGCAGGGCATTCTTGATCGCCTGTTTTATGGTTGCTCGGTTTTTTAAATCGCAAGCATGTTGCACAATGTGACGGTTCAGCATGTTTAATGCACTCATTCGCCTGATGACCTTGTTCTCCACTGTGTCCACAAGTATAGCTAGCCTCTCGACAAGTCTTTGCAGCATGTCCATACTGTTGACATTTAATGCACCTAGTCACAAGTGTGAAGTCTCTCACTGGGCAGGATGTCCAATTTATGAATACTCGATTTTGGTTTATAAGCGCCTTTCTTATGCTAGCAGTTACTTCAAGAATAAAGTTGCACGTAGGTCCCTCTTTTTTACCTGACTTGTGACTTAAATTTATTGAAGCCAAAAAAGAGTCACGGAACAAAAGACAAAGACAAAGTAGGCAGTTTGTTTGGGTGTTTGTTTGTTTGTTATGCTTTCACGCTAAAACGGCTAAGCAGATTTGAATGAAATTTGCCACAGGGGTAGACCATGACCTGGATTAGTATATAGGATACTTTTATCCCGATATTCTCTCGGGGTCGAGACTTACGTGGGTGAAAGAGCAGGGCGCAGCTAGTAAGAAATATTTTGAAAACTTCTGCATCGTCATCATTACCAAGCCTTTGATAGAAATCTTTAAAAAAAAAACTCCCATTCAGCCTATTACAATGCAGTTTCCTGGTTCATAGCGTTCTTTATCAACGCACCTCCGACATAATGGCGTATTGTCGCCGGATCGTGGGCGATGCGCCTGACATCAGATTTTGTCCGTAACCACCACAATAATAAAGATATCTAAACATCTTAGTTCTCGTTTGTAAAATAGAAATGTCAGACTATTTTTGCCGTAGGCGTTGCTTGTGTTGTGAAAGACTGACTAATAGATTTTAAATAGGTACCTACCTACCTACGCTTACGCGTTACGTGGAGGCTGAAGTTGAATTCTTTAAAAACTTTCGTAAGGAACTTAATACTTTACACAAACGACGTGTATTATTACCACAATTACCGATTAGTTTCGAACTTGATCGAAGCCTCTACATGTGAGCTACCTACTCTAGAGGCGATGCATAACGAGTGATAGCCGATGGCCCGCCCTCAGGGCCGGATTTAAAGGCGTCGAGGCCCTGGGGCAACCAAGAAAAGGAGACCCCGATTTTTTTTTGGAAATACGAATTTCTGGTCACAGCTTTCAATAATTTATAAGCAGGGTGGACTTTTGAGACGGTGTAGTTAATAGGTACCTTAACCGTTGTACCTACAGAAAAACCATCTAGGAGACTGCTTAAGTTTTTGAAAAACTTTGATCTGCATTCACAGATTTTGGAAGAAATAATACAGTCCGCAAGGAAATGGGCAATATTCACAAAATCTTTCAAAATACTATCGTGCCAGATGAAGTTTGAGTAGGTACTAGAAAAGTCAGAAAACGCTAAAAAAACTTTTCCTATACATTTTGTAGGAAATGAGACTCAAAGTTACTTTTTCATGATGGATAGACTGACGCTGGGCGCTTACATCGAACAATCTATTTAATTCGGTTTTTGAGACCACAGCAATTTAACGTATTTCATCACCAACTAACAACGTAGGACATAAAAAAAAATGATAAAGGTGAAACTTTGTGAATGTAAACATTTTTCGGAGCCCTTGTTGCCCTGCCCTAAATCCGGCCCTGCCCGCCCTGTTTCAGGTGTTTTGTTGTGTGCTGTCTGTAGGTACCTCGTCTTTGGTGATCTTCGTGTTGTGTTCATGCTTTCCTGTGGTATTACAAACTAGCTTTTCGAGACATCGCCCGCCTGGAGGTCGGAAATTCTTTCACGGGAACGTACTATCGGAATAAAAAGCACGGATGTTATAGATATGAAATTTCGGATCTGGATACGGTTATAGAAATGATATTATATCAGTTTCGGATACGGTTACAGATATGACATTATTTCGGATTATCCGTTAGTTTCGGATAGTTTCTCATTACATTTTCTTAAAAATACAATAATCCGTAATTATTGTACTTTTAAGAAAATGTAATGAGGATAATATTATTATATTATCCAGCAATGACTGACTAGTAGTGACTAAATAATAGCAATAATAAACAAACATGCAAATGACGCGCGCGGCTATTGTATCGACTCGGGCGGGCAGAAAAACCTGTCATAATGTGTCTCATTTAGACTGCCCCAATCTGAAATTATCCGAAACGTTTTTAACGGATTCGGTTACGGTTACGGATAGATTTTCATTTCGGATATCCGATAGTTTCGGTTACGGTTCCGGAGCTCCTTAACATCCCTGATAAAAAGTATCCTATGTCCTAATCCAGATCATGGACCTACCTGTGTGCCAAATATCATTGAAATTCTAAAGTTACAGACAGGCAGTCACTTCCGCATCATACTTTTTATCATCGCTACAGTTTATATACTTTTGCAGCTATCATCGTTTTACTTGTAATTAGTTTTGTGTTTATTGTTCCAAAATAAACTTTTTATTATTAGTACCTAACAAAAAAAAATTGTAACATTATAGGTAAAGTAAGGATTGCATGCGGATAACGGGTGCATCCGAAACAAAGTGCTCTACGGTATAAAAACAAAAAATGTGAAAACAATAAGGTAATTTTATTAAATTCATTATAAATTAGGTAATCGAATCAGAAATGAAGAGATCCGCAGGAGAACCAAGGTAACCGACATAGCCCGAAGAATTGCCAAACTTAAGTGGCAATGGGCAGGGCACATTGCTCGCAGAACGGATGGCTGATGGGGCCGAAAGGTTCTGGAGTGGCGACCGCGTACCGGAAGACGTAGCGTTGGAAGGTGGACCGATGACCTTGTGAAGGTCGCAGGAATCAGCTGGATGCGGAAAGCACAGAATCGGTTGAAGTGGCGGTGCTTGGGGGAGGCCAATGTCCAGCAGTGGACGTCTTTCGGCTGAAATGATGATATAAATTACTAATAAATAAACAGTCTAATAATCATTGATAAAAGAGGGCAAGATATTTCGTCATAAACAACTAAACATGTTAAAATCTCTAGTTCCTGTTCCTGCAGAACATAGAGATTTCAACATGTTTTGTTGTGAATGTTTCGCCAGTGCAAACGCACAGTCGGCCTTCCATCAACAATACCAACATTGTTGATCGAAGCAGTCGGCGAAGTGTTGTTTGAAACAAACTTCGTAAATGCGTCAGTCAACACAATGACAGACAGTGACAGTTTCGTTCAAAACTGAATTAACTGAATATTAGGTTTCTGTTTTTTCACTGTGATTGCTATCAGCAGTTTTTTCGTTTAGTTGCCATGCACCATTTTCATTCCTATAAGGATATTCAGTAGTTTATAGACACTTAAAACAAAGATATATAGATTTTTAATGAAACTATGTTTGTGAAACTCTTTCCGAACTGTTATTATGAACGTAATGTCATTCATTTAGTAAACGAATTTTCCAGTGTAGAGATTACAGTTACAGCGTTAATTTCGGTCGCCAATTTCAGTGCTGTCTTTTATTGATTTAGTTTTATTTCTTCACGATAAGCAACGCTATTTCAAGGTTATATTATAACTAGCCGTAAGATAAGACAGTCATTCACTTTCACAGTCAGTTTCCGTATCTAACTCGAAAGAAAAAACGTGTATTGAGCGCGCGTCTAATAAAATTACCGACTATTAAAATCTACGAAACTGAGTCATGAAATAAGTGATTTCCCGCGCGGGAAATAATGTGCTGACCTGTGTAATAGACTTTGTTTTAGCATTGGTAAAGTTGTGCGAAAGTTCGAATATGATGGATAAAATTAAGTTATTGTGGTCAAAAACCAACCGATGGCACAGAGGTTTGTACAATATTTTATAGATCATAAATTTTATTCAAGCGTAAAATAAACTTTATAGCTTGATTACTTGCTTTGGCTGTATAAATTGCATTTTTATTGCAGTAGGTAATCTCAGTGTAGTGCTCAATACATACTATTTTAAATTTTAAGTAAGTAATCATTTTCTGTATGGTCTAAATGTTACTTATGGGGCTCTGACTTGGCTTCACATGCCATCAAGAAATATCTCTCAGTTTCCTTAGGTACTGTGTTTGCCTTCACTGTTTTTGAAGCCAGTAACAATTATAAAATATGCACATGAATCCGAAAAGTCTGAGGTCTATGACTTGGCAGTCCAACGGTCACACCATTAGGCTATTAGACATTCTAGGCATTTTATTAATTTACTTTCAGACCTGGACTCCACCAAAGCGGTGAGGAGAGGAGATGAGATGTGTTTTAAATAACCAATAGAATTTCGTTATTCAAACATCTCGTCTCCTTTCAGCTTCAGTGGAGACCACTGAGCGGAGATGTATCATATTTTATGGTGCGATCCAAGTGGAGATGTGCGCTGTGCCTTGCCGTGCGGTACAAAGCGGAGATGTGAGCGGCGTGCAATGAACAGCGCCGTAATAGTTTCGCTCTAGCCAGCACAAATCTCTGCTCCAGTCTAGCCAGTACACATCTCAGCACAGCTGCGGTGGATACACCCTAGCTGAAAAACATCTCTTCTCGTCTCTGCTTCAGGCATCTCCGTACATCTCCGTTTTGGTGGAGTCTGGGCCTAATGCTTCCTTCTCTACCTTTATTTGCACAGAACAACCAGTAATTTAAACACACAGCAGTTAATTTTAAGTAATGTACAAACATTACTTAAAATTAACATATTTAAGTATTTTAACAAACACAACAATATTTATTCACGTAATGGCATTAAAACTAATAAATATGTATATTTAATGATTATGTACTTATTTGATATTGACTGTAGTTATTATATAATTTTAAAATCATTTGATTTTTGAGAATGAAACACTGAAACATCAGATAAAATGAAATGTTGCTTATTTTGGAAACACTTCAACACCAAAACAACAAATATTTGAAGCCACCCAATGGTAACTTTGTGAAGTTTTCAATCCATTGACAGATGTGTCTGTAGCATAAATAAATTATATATATATATTTTGTAAGCTGATATGTCACAGGCAGGAAAACTAGAGACACAATATATTTTATCTTGCTTTGCATTCCCTTTTTCAGAATAACTTTTTGAAGTTGCCGGGTAGAGTTTTGCCACCTCTGTAGATTTTATAATTGTATACTAATAGCATAGACGTATAATAGGAAAATATTTTCAAAACCAAAAATATTTGTATCCGGGTTTTATCCCTAATTAGTTCTAACCGTTTTCCCCTTTCTGTGTTTGTTAATTTCATATTTATTACGCAAGAAATTTTGTCGCATTAAAATGATTAAAATGTTTTACCAAAATTTTCGCTTACTCATTGTGACTATGAATACTATAGATAATGTGTAGGTACTTAGTAACATACAGTTGAGTCATTCATATTGCGAAATATAATCCTGCCTTTGATAAAATGGTTTTTGCACTATCATAAATATTTTTCTAAAGAAAAGTCAGTAGAAACCCTGCTCATACCATAAAAAATTGAAAAAATCTAACTATATTGCACAGAGCAGTGGTGGCCCAGTGGTAATGACTCTGGATTTACGTGTTGTAGGTTGTGGGTTTGAACCTGGCAGTGACTTTAGTTTGTGTAATTTATTTCATCAAAATGGTGCTCTCAAAATATTGAAGGAAAACATCGAGAGGAAACTGGCATGACCTAGAACCAAAAATTAGGAAACGTGACACCTACCAACCTGAACTGATCACGTGTGGTGGATTATGGTCTTCTCCCGAGTAAGGCATGATCCACCACACCAGCAGCACCAGCAGTGGGAAGGTTATTGGTTGAGTATGCTAAACTACAATGACATTAGCTCCCTTCAAAATGGTTGAGCTGAATGGTGCTAATCCATGCGTCATGTTCGTGAACGGGCGCCGTCAGTTGGGACTGGTCATCTCTTGTTAGTTGCCACAGCTTATTTTTAATTTATTTAAATTTTTGAATTGTTCTTTGTTTTATCTTTTTATTATGGACTCTTCTAACGTGCACATCTTTCTACATTGTTCGCACATGTATAATTTCAACATGAATTATGTAACCAATAATTTGTAACAATTTTTTATTTAAAAGAGTGTCCATGGAGTTTCTTGCCCGTTCTTCTCCATAGGTACCTACTACGCTTTGGAATGGGCAACTAGCTTCATATTTCTGACTGACCGATTCCTTGACAATTCAAAAGTGCCTGTAAATGGTTTAATTGAAATAAATGCTTTGAGTTTGAGTTTTTCAGACAGCCCTATATTAAGTAATGCCTCTTGACTGATAAGATTATTATTCTCCCTAAATCACAATGTTTAGTAAAAGATAAGATACAAGTCAGCTGAAGTTACAGATTACATAATGATAACGTCATGATTATGAATTTAATACTGTTTTAGTTTTAAATTTGAACTAGCTGTTGTTGGCGTTTTCACTCCAATCTTAATAAAACTTCCACCTAAACCTGGACAACATAGTATCCTATGTTTATCTTGGACTTGGTCTACCTGCTCACTCTAGTTTCATCCAAATCTGTTCAGCTGTTTATGAGTTATTCACTCACAAACTTTCACATTTTTATATGGATTAATAAAGATAAGAAGAAAATGAAACCAGATAATCAAAAATTGATTAAATATTGATCATGGACACTGCATTACCTCCACTAGATAGATACCTGTAATTCTTGAAATCATATGTTCCGTAATGGATGCTGAAGATGAATCAGTTCAGCTACTGGCCGAAAATTTGCTATAACTTTTTCAAGTTAAAATCAAAGTCATTTATTTAAATTAGTCTGGGAATCACCACTTTTTGAACATCAAAATTACAAAAGATAGTCTCCCAAAACGCCCACCTTTCTCCACTTCCTAGTGCTTTAGCTGGGAAGAACAAGTGGCGAGCAAACTCCCCAGGAGTAAAAATTGAGCCCTTTCAGCAAGATCTGCAATAAAATTAAAATATCGATTACCTCCTCCCGTAGCCGGAAACATTATCTTCTCATTTAATGTTCATAACAGATGTCACGGCTCATTAGTAATGCCTTATAAATAACTGAATGACATATTCAAGCTGCCTAGGTCTCTATGACGTAGTTATAGAATAGTTAATAGGCTGCAAGGCCATCTAGATTAAAGGTACATACAATCATCGGACTTGTGTTATTTCCTATTATTATATTTAATATTATTATATGAATATTAATTCATCATTTTAATGAGTTTGAAGTCCAACCGCTTTAGACTTGCCTAAAAAAATCGCTGTTGCTAGTAATTACTGGTAAAAAAACTTGAGGTTATTAACCTTTGATCTTGACAGGTACTTTTGTCATGACGTCATATTTCAAAGTTTCTAAAGATATCAACACAATCTTCACGCTTTGGAAGCGTGGTTCTTGAAGCGTAACCACAGGCGTAACAATAATGCGCTATCATACAAGTGTAGTTCAAGATTAATGATATAGTAAACATAATTACGTCTTTTTACATTATTATAAAACAAAGTCCCCCCCGCCACGTCTGTCTGTCTGTCTGTCTGAACGCGATAAACTCAAAAACTACCGAACGGATCTTCAAAAGGTTTTCACCAATGGACGGAGTGATTCATGCGGAAGGTTTTAGTGTATAATTCATTAAGGTTTTTTGTAAATTGGCTAAAATTTGACGATTATTGTTGAAGAGTTCGGAAAAAATCATGCCGACTGGGAGCTTTATTGGCGTGCGCCGCGGAAATCGTAAAAGTTACATAAAATTTATGTTCTACAGTATTGTTCATCTTAAAAAGTTCAACAAAAAAGTCCGCGATGGCATATATCTATCTCCTAAGGATGACCCACAGTAACCATTATCAGAATTCGATAAAAATTTCATTGTTATTTCCGAAGCTATTTTGACCGGTATTATATTAATCCTTATCCAATAAAATATGTTATTTAAATTGAGCATTTAATTTAGATTAAAATATGTAACATCATATCATTTAAATGAATAGTTTAAAAGATATCACAGATTCAAAATTACGCGTAATTACATAATTACGGTTGACGGCAACGCGGGCGCAATGACCTTTCCTCGGCTATTAGGTATGTAATCCCGGTAGTACGTTCCCGTGGGATATTTTTCGACAACCACGCGGGCGAAGCCGCGGGCAAAAGCTAGTATAATTATAAATTCAACATTAATGATAATATTTTTTAACAATATACTTAAATTAAAGGAGTGTCCGTGGAGTATCTTGCCCCCTTTTCTCCAGAACCTCCTACGCTTTGGAATGCAACTAGCTTCATCGTTCGGAATGACCGACTCCTTCAACAATCCAAAAGTGCCTGTAAAATGGTTTAATTGAAAGAAATGCTGAATATGAGTTTTGAGTTTTTGTATATAATAAACAGTCAGTGGACATAGATAAGAATCCACCTTACTTAGTAATTTACTTGGTAAACCAGATGCTTATCTAACTCAACGCCCGTCAATAGGGCACACCCTATACCCTCATCACATGCACATGCCCATGGCCAAACGATTTCCTTTCAACTTTTCTGTCACTAGCGCCACTTTTAAACAACCCCATATGTATCGATTTCCTTTCAACTTTTCTGTCACTGGCCCCACTTTTAAACTTCCCCTTATATACTCATTTCTTACTTTATCCATTTTCGTTACTCCACACATCCATCTCAACATTCTCATCCGCTACATGTCATCTTTTTTCATCTTCTTCACGGCCTAGCATTCCGATCCATACAGTACGACTGACCTTATCACGGACTTGTAGATTTTCCCCTTTAACTTGAGGGGCATCAAACTTGAAAATACATATGAATTGAAAAAGTCGCATTTGAACCCCCATGCATGAGAGACGACGCCTTGACCACTAGGCCATCACGAATTTCGATCACTCAAAATCTTTTTTCACTTGTTCCAGTGTTCTTCATCTTTGCCGTGGTAGAGTTTAAGCTCATACCTGGGAGCCAGTTGGGGTTCCAGTGCAATGACCCCGCGCTCTCACACCCCTTCAATGGTGACACCATCAGCTTTAAACTGCTTATGGCTACCACTGTTCTGTTGCCGTTGGCTGTTGTAAGTAGTTTCAAAATAATATACTTATTTTTGTGTTCCCGAAAGAAAAAACGGAACCCTTATCCTTATAGGATCACTCGTGTGTCTCTGTCTGTCCGTCTGTCACAGCCTATTTACCCCGAATCTAATGGGCCGATAAGTTAAAATTTGGTACTTACCTACACATATGAATTTTTGTGACCCAAACACGAACTTGTAAATAAATGAATTTTTAATATAGGGGTCACTTTTAGGAGGCAAATACTACTTACTATGCGGGTCTCAAACTTGTATATTTTTTAAATTTTAAAACAAAAAGTTTTAAAGTCTTTCAAGAAAATAGATGAAAATTAACCATTTACCTCCCTATCTCCAAAACAACAGAGCCAAAAATAAAATAAAAATACAGAAACTAGTTCTATACTTATATGTAGGTATATTACAGGAAAACCTATAAGGAGTTTATGGTTTAAATTTTTTTAATTATGCCGCGCACATACCTAAGGCGGTCCCGGTCAAACTATAGTACCCAGTATCTAACCAACCTACTAACTATTATGTTACTTTTCCAGTTGTTACTAGTAGAGAGGATATACCACAATGACAAGACAGTGAAACACAAGCAAGCAATATGTTGGTTCAAAGAGTTCCTGTTTGGAGTCATGGTGAACCTCGTCATAGTGCAGACGCTGAAACTCATCGTGGGGTCGCCGAGACCTCACTTCTTTGATACGTGCAGTCCGAAGGAGGCGGTGACTTGTCAAGGGTGAGGATTTATTAAGTATAATTACTTTTTAAGTAGCTAAAAATATGTTTTCACGAGTCTTCAAGATTCTCCACGTAATGGGTTCCTGAAGATGGAAGGCGCCGTCGAGGTCGGCCCAGAAAGAGGAAGTGAAATGATGGTTCGACACGACGCGGGAGAAGAGTACCTGAAAGGACATGGGGGGGGTGCTTGCCCAACAGTGGGATAGTAATGGCTAGTTACACAAAATAAATATGTGGAGTGGGAGAGAAGGTTCCCCCTTAAATGGACATACAGATTAAAAATTTATGAGTTAAACACAAATTGGACCAAAGCTCTTGTACTGGGTCAAATTACATAAACGGGTGAAATTTCACATAAGTACGTCTTCTTCTTTTCGAGTCGATGGATTTGTATTAAATGAGTTGAGCCCAGTCGGTGGCCACGTCAATCACGGCATCAGCGGCGATTTTTAAGTCCAAAAAAGTGACAGCTATCGATATCAAATCGTATCCATGAAATTTCGCTAGCTAATTTGTATGGAATTCTTTGGAATACCCTTTTGTAGCTGAGCTAGTGATGACAAATTCAACCTTTATTTTTGTGTCAAATCTTTTTGTGCAACCAGTCTTACCCCGCGTCCTAATCAAACGCGATTGTCGCGCGAGTACGCTATCGACGGAATATTTTGTATGAATTTTGATGTACACACGGCTCTACACATCAAGCTATATATATCCAGTTTATGCTGATCTCGCATTGTATATATAGGATTTCCGTACAATACGAGGTCAGCTTATACTGGATAGTATAGCTTGATGTGTAGCCGTGTGTACGTACGCGACTTCATTGATCGCGCGAGTCTATCATATTCATACATACAGGGTGGTAGGCGCGAAAACTGGTTCAGTACATGATTCTGAACCCCCTACGTTGAAATGTTTCGTCGGTTATTTGAATCCATGGTAACAGTATTCGCGTCGATGGGATGCCACCCTGTATAATGGAGGCTGTACACTCTCGCTGAGGCACAGCGAGACAGGCCGAGCGCAAGAAAGTAGATAAGAGCGCTCGGCCCGCCTTGGTGCGTCTCGGCGTTCCTCGCTCGTACTCCGTCCCGTGTCGGTTTTTTGTGCCCGAGTCAAAGGATCTCGCGGCGGGCGGTTGCGACAGTGTCGCTTGCGCCAATTGAAAGAGAAGACGTATTGTTTTGTGTTATTTCTGCGTCCATCCTCTCGGGGTTCACAATTTCAACTGAACTAGGCGAGAGTGTACATGGCCGCACTCGGGCTGAAGCCCCTCGCTCGAGACTTTTTCGCGAGATCTAGCGTGAGCACTCGGACAGGAGTGTACAGCCGCCATAAAAGAGCGCGATGATCACTTTTGGTTAAGACGTGGCCTTAGCCTTTCCTCGCCTTTTGTTTTTTTTTTTGTTCCAAACATAAAGTACAAAATATTGACGGTAGTATCTCTTTTCCAGGACCGAATACGTATCAAGTTACACATGTACTAAGGCGCATTGGTTGAATCAGTCAGACAGGAGTTTTCCTTCAGGACACACGTCGCTTGCGGTGCACACAGGACTGTTCCTAGCTGTAAGTATTATTATTGGTAGAAATTGAGTTATCTCATATAAATAATAGGTATCTCGTAAAGACGGTGAACATGGGCGGTATCAAAATCAACCTGCCTAGACTTTTCCCAACTAAGTTGGGGTCGGATCAAAATCAACCTGCCTAGACTTTTCCCAACTAAGTTGGGGTCGGATAAAAATCAACCTGCCTAGACTTTTTCCAAGTAAATTGGGGTCGGCTTCCAATCATCTGAGTACCAGTATTTTACATGAAACGACAGCCTATATTTCCTCCACGACCCAGTTACTGGCAAACACAATACCCCTCGATAAGACTGGTTGTCAGACTTTTGGGCTTCTGACTCCCCGTAACGACTGTTAAAGATCTACGAATGACAGCCGGGACCAAGAGCTTAACGTGCTTTCCGAGACACAGAGGGGTCTCGATGTGTGATGGATCACCCATCCACCAACCGACCGCGGCTTACGTAGCTTTAACCCTTCAAACGACCCATGCGGTTGTTAGCCATGAGCCTGTTTCAATACGTACCTAGTATTTATGTTTCTAAAACGAACTAAATAATACCTTTTTAAGAAGGTATCTTGTAACCTTGAAATTAAGTAACAACTAATTAATGTGTCATGTTCTACTGTGTCAAAAAAAACTTAAATAATAGAGTAAATAAAAAATGCTTCAAGGCTGTTGTTAGTTGTAAGATCAAAATTAAGTACTTTGCTTTAGCTTCTCCACATTTCCATCGATTTCACAGATTTTTTTATTATTTTTCCCACTTTGCTATGCTTTCTTTGAAATTAAGTACTTTATTTGTTCGAATATTTCTTGAATTAGTCATCACCTCTATTGTACAGACGCCAGCACATCAAGCTACCCGAAACTGTCAAATTTTCCCAATCAACTTTGAACCTTAACCATCAGCGATAAAATTGAATTCTATTAAAGAAATTTGACAGATTGTAGTAGCTTGTGGTGCTGGCGTCTGTACACAAAAAGTGAAAAAAAGAAAACACGTGTTTTCAGAATTAAGGTTTCCTCTTCATTGTCTTCTTTCAACGAAAGTCATGGGTAAACAAAAAAACTACCCAGGCAGTCATGAGGACTGCCGATAGAAGTTAAAACTTGAAATTTGTATTAGCGCCATCTATATTATATGTCACAGCACTACGGCGCGCGGTGACGCGAATCCATAGTCTACTACAAAAAATCACTCAACACACCTAAAGAAGTTTTCACTTCAAAAATTAACTACGACTATATTGCTTACTATTACCAGATTTAAAATACAAATATACGGTGCCTCGTTTGTCTAGTGGTCGCAAGCGCTACTGCTGAGCATGAGGTCTTGGTTTAGATTCCCACGTCGGGCTAAGTGTTATTTATTTATTCAAACTTATGTACAATAAAAAAAATACTGTACAAAGGCGGACTTAATGCCTGACTTAAGGCATTTTCTACCAGTCAACCTTAGGGTGATGCAGAGACAAAACATGGCAGGTGCAACATAATTGATAGATAACTCGAAAAAGAATAAATACTAATACATAGATACATATAACCAAAAAAACTTAGGAGAAATAACGATAGGTAGAGGAGTCTGAATTTGTGCCGGTTGATGGCAATGGGCTCACCCCCTATTACATGGGACTTAAACATAACTGGCGAAATGTGTGTACTTTGCCTAACCCTTCTGGGTTTACAGGATGCTATGTTATGAAAATATACAGAGCTTCGCTTAATATGATTCCTGACACCAATATTATATTTAAATCACATTTAATTTCAGTACTACCTCCATCGCCGAGCAAGCGGTCCCGGCTCCAGTAAGATCATCATCATCCAAGTGCTCTGCGTGGCTGCAGCGGTAATATGCGGTGTGTCTCGCATGACGGACCACCGGCATCATTGGTGGGACGTGCTGGCGGGAGCGGTCATAGCAGCGCCCATCTTGTTGTGGACTGTAAGTAGCTATGGTCTATTCCAAAATTATCCAGTTAAAATAAATAAAGGTCATTAACCCACCTACTTTTATTGACATTATTAAGAGTGTTTCTACAGAAACTGGGCAACGGCGCAAATAGCTGTCAAATATTTCGCTGTTTTGATTAATTTGGCAGTATTACTGTATGGAAATAAGAAATGTGGCTAACTAGCGAACTAGAATATTAATAATGAATTGGAATTATAACACTGAATTTGATATTGTAACCGTTTTAGGTGTAAAAAAGGCATTTGGAAAGTTTCCATACTTATACTTTTTTACATCTAGAAAGAAATATTCGGTGTTACGATATTAATTATTATATTGGCTTAACATCGAGAGTTGAAAATCCAGTGCGCGATAAAATCCCGCCGCGATTTTATTACGTCCGTGCGTACGTATCACGGTAATCAAGAGTTGAAACTTTAATTAAAATAACTTCTTTTTTCTCAGATAAATTCCCTGTGCGGTAACTTCGAATGTGCCAACAAGACATCAACAACAGACGTCCCTACTAGTATCGACACGGGTGTCGCCAACGTGCCCCTTATCAACAAGGAAACGTAACTAAATTATTGTAGTATTATTAGTAAAATGTCGCTAGCTAGCTGTAATTGTTGCGTGAAACACCACTGCGTCTATTTGTCCCGGAATATCTTAAATACCGGTATTTTCAAGATAGTGGTATCAAAAGTACATTATTTATAATTATTTTCTTTATGTCCCTCGGGAATCATCGCATTTCCGAATACAAATGAATGCTAATTTCCATGTCCATCAATTATTAGATTTATCTTGTATAATAATTTGAATTCAGAACGAAATACTTTATTGTTGTTTTGATTTTAATGTGAACTAAATAGAGCTGTAAAGGTATTTTCCTATCAGTCGTGCTTGCAACTTTAGCAGCTTTCCTACCATTTTTAAAAATAAAATACATTAAATTAAAAGAGTATTAACAACTCTATATACTTCCAAGTCGATTGAGAGCGTCCGATCTGCACCAAGTGCAAAGGGCAACTGATAGAAATCCGACGACTGACGGAACACGAGGTTTGCCGAGGGACATTATGTACAAATTTGAACTGTACTGATATATCCAAGAAAATGATAAAGCGAATGTTACGGTATTTTCAAAATAAAGGCATACAAAATACTGATATCCAAAATATTATTAAAGTTTCTAAAATACTGATACTTATACAACATACTGGTATCCAAAATACTGGTACATCCAAGATACTGCCATGCCTTCAGAAAATCTTCTCCGCCTTAAATGGAATTGCTGTAAATCAAGTTGTTATTAAAATAAAGGTTTTAGATTAAGACATAACATTTTTACACCATAGCCATTGCCTTAAAAAGTACTGATGACGAATTTAAAACTGAATAATAATTAAATCAAATAATTGTAATTATACTATACAGATGCAATGGAAATTGTTAAGTCGGTTTTAGCATGTAAAATTCTGCAGTTTTCTATTAAAATGTTGTAACAAAACTGGTTAAACCTTACAGTACGTAAAATCTTGGTAAATAAATAATAATGATTAAAAACTGTGATTTTTAACATAATATTAATAATACAACCAAAACACTAAATATTTTAACGTAATGTTTACACAACGGATTAACTTAACAAGATGCTTATTAATGCAATTGCTTTTTCCATACAGTAGTTAATCACTTTTCATATTTCGCACAATTCATACACTTTGTAAAAAAAAATATTCATCTTAAACGTATCCAAGTTACATCCCGAGTTGTAGTACGATAAATCGGGACCACTGCTAACTTTGACCGACTGGGGCTGTATAGGGAATTGTTCCAGTGCGAAAAAGGGATAGCGCTAGTGGACTTCATAGTTCGGTCTCTTTTCCACACGACATTGATGATTTTGACTCTTCCCCATGCGATATGGGTTTAGATAATGATAGATTGTGATGCAATGTGAGAAAAAAGAGGGAAGAAATATTTACCATTGTATTCATGTTGTAGTAAAATTCATATGGATAGAAAAATTATAATATTTTAGTGTAATTTATTTATTTTTATTTTTAAGCATTTTCTGGTATTATTTTGTGATAACAAAACTTGGTTTTCAGAGATTAATTAATATAATAAATACATTAAATGTAAATTGGGGGTACGAATATTTAATTTAATTAAGATTTAAGTGAAAAACAATTATGATTCTTACTGCTACACACATTTTTAAATTCTTGACATCACTAGGGCACCAGCTTAAGGCACCGATAATATACCTCAAATCTATAAATTAATAATCTTATGGGTACATAGGTACATTTTTGTAAAAGCAACAATATTAATTTAAAAAAAATTATATATTACTATTAAGATTCCTTATAGCAAGTCAAGCGTAATAACGTTGCTTAAAGTTAAGAAATTTTCGAACGTCAAGATATGTATGGTTAAGCAGACGTTAATCATTACTTAACTTAGCCAATTTTATAAATAGAAAGATCCAATCCCAAAGATCTCACCAGAAACAATAATAATTGTTCTTCATCTGGCTGAGATCAACAAAGGTTAACTAAACAATTATAAAAACCTCTTTCCGACTGCCAAAAAGTCCGCATGCAGCATTTCTTGCAAGTAGTGTGTGCACCTTGTTTAAAAACTTGCTGGATTGAGTTGCGCAAGTTATTGGCTTGCATGCAAGTTCTACTTGTAAAAGTAGAAGGAACGAAGTTAATGCTAGTACCAATTGTAAACCACGCCAAATAGTACATTCAATATTTACCTATTAAGGAAAATGACAATGATCATTACATATTTTGTATGAGATGTATTAATTTATTTTTTATCATGTGTGTATTAAAGGTGGTTTATTTGTAAGAGCTGTGTTTTACTTCGCCTTTTTTAGCATAATTCATTAGACCCTTAAAATATTTTGAACTTTGTTTTTACAAAATACATAAATACCTGCTCACTCGTAGTTATGTTTATCATAGTAGTTTATTGAATACGGTTTACCAAAAGTTTGAAAAGTAAGAGTCACCAAAATGTTTATAATGAACTTATTTGCTGCTTTTAAGTGCAGCAGCTAAACTCACAAACACTTATAAATTACTAATTATACGTTTGACAACATTTAATTACGAAAACGACTCCATGCAATATAATTATACGTTCAAACAACCGATAATTACCGTAATCAAGGACGAATTCGAATCAAAACCGAATATTTCTTCGAGATCTCATTAAAAATGTAATAAATCGTGACTTGAGGAAAGCGTTCGACACTGTTGACATAATTAATTTTCCTTTAATACTGTTTATCCATCACTTACTACAGTTTTGAGTCATTCTTTGTCTATGTGCTGACGATATTCTACGTGAAAATGAATTTTCGGGCTTTGATTTTGGTTTTTGTTATGTTAGAAAAGGAGGTGTTCTCCAAGGATTCATCATGGGTCTACTTTATAAAAAGTTATGTAAAGAATGAAGGGAAACCTACTATTTTGATTCTAAGCGACCTCTGCTGGGATAAAAGTAAGTAGCATTGCAACTTTTAATTAAATATGGAAGTACCTACTAACACAAATAATATGTCTAAAATTGCTATCTTTTAAAATTATAATTTGTTCCAGTTATAATTTGTTCTGATTAATGATACCTATTATAATGTTTACAGATGTTATTGTCAATTTAGCAAATGAAATATCAAAAATTGGAAGCAGATTATCAACGTCAATGGAAGTAGACTCCAAATATTATTATCATGATTTATTATATCTTATTGACCTGGAGTGTCCAAGAGCTGAAGAAATCATTGCTTTGGTAATTCTTATTGGCCATACTTTGCATTATCTGTAGACGTAGCTAAAGGTTGCTCGATCGACCTCCGATTATGATTAAGTACAGGTGATCAATATTTAGATAGGTACTGATCGAATTCGAACGCAATCTAGCTGCACCAACTCAACTTTAGACAGGGTAGTCTACCATCTATTTATTAGACATCTTATTGATCTATTTAAAGAAATTCCGCTTATCTCAATCTAGATTTTGTTACAAATAAAAAATTTAAGTTATATTTTTGAAGGCATCAAAACGCAACTTATTTCGTTCGCCGTATCGCTGGCTGGTCATCACCGCTTTGACTAAGCACGCAAACATGACTGCTTTATGGAACAGCCCAATACTAGCCGACAGTGACGTAGTATTGGCCGCGAGGACTGGCAGTTTCTTCAAACTAACGGAGAGTGAGTAGTGTGTTAAGCTGGCTGAAGTAATACATATTATTAGAGATCTTTGTTAGAAGCTCGTGCAGGGAAGTATTACCACCGGATTTTATTTCTGTAAGTACGTTTGTACAAAAAGTTTTACACGTCAATCATATTTTAAAAACTAGATGAGGTCGGCGTTTCCTATCTACTACTCTGAAAAGAAAGTCCGAAACAAACTCAGAGGTCGCAGTTTCTTTAAATTCCAGACATAATATTGGTGAGGACTATGTAGATTGGTGTCTGAAATGGTCTTTTGAGGAAAGAACTACACAGATTGAGTGGACCTGTGGTGTGTGTGGTGTTCCGATTCGAAGAGTAACCTACCTATTGTTACAGTTGGATGCTGTTGGCATTACTTGGCTATCCTCATATTATAGTCATACATATATACCCATCTCGTTGGTCAACCTAGGAGGTTGTCGGATGCTTAACAGGTCATTCCTGTGGCTGCCTCAATAAATTAAGGCCTCCAGCCAGGGCATAAAACTTAGAAACTAAGCGACTACACGCTAAGGCCATCCACCGTGGGGTACGGACCTCGGCTTAGAACGTCGCTGGAGGACAACAAGGGACAGGCTGGATCGGATTAATTTTGTGATATCTGTGTTATTGGGTGGTAAAGAAGCCACACCGGCTATGGATATTTGTAATTAGCTTTTGCCCGCGGTTTCGTCCGCGTGGATGTCGCAAAATATCCCACGGGAATTTTATCCAAATATAACTATTGGTTTACGCGGCGCACGCCAGTAAAGCTCCCAGTCAGCACGACTTTTTATCTTCAGTAATCATCGATATATTTCGGCCAATTTACACAAAACCTTTGTGGCGGCATCTAAAACGCCACACGCGACCTACACATCATACAACGTCCCGACATCAATCGTCGGGCACTAGCCCACCAGACACGACACCCGTCTGATCGGAGGATCCTCCCTTTTCTATGGAGGATGAGTGAACTTTACACCCTGTTCCTCATGCCTCTACACATTCATGAATTATACATTTAAACATTCTTCATGAATCACTTCGTCCATTGGTAAAAACCGTATGAAAATCCGTTCGGTAGTTTTTGATTATTTATAACATGTAGTGATACCAGAAGCATCGCAGTTGCGTATCCGAAAGACAAGCTAAAAATATGTCCTTGTTGTGGTTTTTTTCTTCGGAACTCAGCAACACTGCTTGGCGACAGAATACGTAACAATGGTGGTACTTCTCTGGACGACCTCTTTCACAAAGAGCTCTAGGTACTACCTTCTCAAGCTTTGCTAATCCATACGTTCCATAGTCCACAAGCCTTCGCCCAACGTCTTCATGATATCCACCGACCGTGGCTACTACAACGGGAGCATGGTGGACGTGCGTCCCCACCGGGAGCAGTTCCGCAGACGCCGTGACGTCATGGGACATATCATCACCATGTCCAACGTGATCCAGGATAGCAACACAACGATGTATCATCTGCTAAAGGAGGATAGAATGTGAGTGGGTGATTGTTCTCTTGTCTTGGTCGATTAATAACTACCTGAATTAATTTATTGTGAACCAAGCATTATACGTAGATTTTTTAACTAAATAAAAACGTATCGTCATTTTACAGTAAGTGGATATAATTTGTGTAGGGAACCACAATACGACTTCATAGCGAAAATCTGCTGGATGAACGTGCGGCTAGCGTTCCAGATGTTGAACGCTACGCCTGGCTCCGTGTTCAGTTACCGCTGGGGTTACAAAGTCGATGGCCAGTGGTCGGGTATGATTGATGACCTATCTTCTGGAAGAGCGGATTTGGGTGAGTACCTACATACTTCATCATCAGCCTCCAGCAGTCCACTGCTGTACTAAGGCCTCTCCAATCGCACGCTATTCAACTTGATTCTCAGCAACTCTCATCCAAATATCCAATCTCCCTGCGAAGATCTTCGCTTCACCTAGCCCGAGGACATCCTACCTAACGTTTGCCGTTCCTACATACTGACATGTTACCATTTATTTATTTGTTGTGCTAAACAGGGTAAAATTTTAACCAGCGCGCAAACGTTTAATGAAACAAGGCAAACTGAACGCGTTTGAGATCGCGAATCATAAGATCATACCCAAAAGCCTTCAGCTATTTTCTTTGGACTGATCGGAAACTTTACCCATGGTAAATTAATGTTTTATTTTGTTAAGATGAAGAGTAGGTAGGTACTTATACACGTGACTTTACTCATCATTCATTATGAACAACTTTTACTACGGGACCAAACTTAAAATCGCGAAAAAAAAATCTGCTGTACCCTACTTTTATGGTCGCATAACTCTTCAAAATGTAGGGAACAGCTGATTTTTTTTTCGCGATTTCAGGTTCTATTTCGATTTCCGAACCCCTCTCGCAAGATGGCCCGACGACCTGGTAAAGGTTGCAGGATTCTACTGGATGTGTTGTAATTCGTAGCATATTGCTTGGTTCCCCGAAGTTAGCAGTGGACGTCTTTCAGCTGACTGCTTAAAATGAAAATGATTAATTAATTACATTTATTTTAAGCCCAGTTCTGGTACGCACGGGTAATTTTTTACGTGACGTTTTATATGGCGCACTGGATTTTTAACTCTCAAGGCCGAGTAATGAGAATCCAACAGAGCACTTTCCCAACGCGTCAAAAAAACAGGGCTGGACTTTCAACACTGAGCGCTAAGCAAAAAAAAATCGCCCATGTATACGAGGACTAACTCAAACTTTCCAGGTACAAACTGCGTGGTATCAGACTTGGAGCGCCTCGACGTGGTTTCCTACACAGACAGCCTAGCCCCCTTCAAGGTTCGCTTCATATTCCGCCAGCCCCCGCTGCCGTTTGTGGCTAATATATTCTCCATGCCTTTCTCCAAAAACGTGTGGATAGCCATGTCTGTATGTGCTCTGATCTCTACTGTCACTGTGTACCTGGCTGCGAAGTGGGAAGCTAAAGGAGGCAAGGTAAGATACTTTCTCAATACAAATGGTGTACCTACTAGGCCAGCTTCTGCCATGTTTAATTTTTGTATAAAATCTTTGTTCTAAGGAAAGTGGCCGGTAGACGTACGAGTAAGTACGGTCATGTGTCCAACAATAATACACTAAAAATTCAGTCTCCTTTTGTTTTTACAGGTACCTATATAAGCAATTTTATTGGGTATCGGATGTCATTTATAGTTTTTTAATTTAATGACGTTCTTTTATAAACTCTTAGCATAGTGAACCCAATGCGCTTTATCCAGGGTATAACTCAATTGGACAGCGTAGGCGACGCGATGCTGTTGACGTTCAGCGCTATTAGCCAGCAGGGCTGTGCCATGGAACCTAGGAGACTCTCAGGTTAGTTTTTAGTAGTAGTCCATATTCGTTATGTATATAGGTCAAAATACATCACCTAAATTTTTACACTTGTGCGTTTATTCTGCGGGGGCGGCGATAATAATCTTCGACAATTGAGCTTTGTCGGAACGAGCTTTGTTTTAGAGATTTTATATTTCTTTTATTACTTATTTACTCCCAAAGTTGCGTTAAAATTAGCAGGAAAAACGAATCTTTGTTGGCTCATAACTTTTTAATTGCTTTTTTTTTACTATTCTGCTTCTGTACAGACAAAATTAATAATAAGACAAACGATTTCATGTTTTACTTTGGATGTACCTACAATGTGTAACAGTGGAGTAAAACCCCCCCGAAATTTGTATGGAAAAAGTATCGGCTAGTTGCGCCTTAAACAATTTTTCATTATTTCTTTTCTTTATGCTTTCTGATGTTCCACAAATAATCTCAATGTACAGGTCACATGATGATGTTCATGTTGTTCGGCGTTGTATCATGTGTGACATTGTGCAGGTCGCATGATGGTGTTCGTGCTGTTCACGGCGCTGATGGCGCTGTACGCGGCGTACTCGGCCAACATCGTGGTGCTGCTGCAGGCGCCGTCCGACTCCATCCGCAACCTGCCGCAGCTCGCCGGGGCCAAGATCACGCTCGCAGCCAACGATGTCGATTACAACCATTTTATTTTTAAAGTGAGTGGTGTTTATTATCTGCCATCATCAGCATTCAGCCGAAAGACGTCCACTGCTGGATATAGGCTTCCCTCCCTAACAGCCCCGGATCTAGTTTTTTTTTGAGCCTGGGCAAAATCTGCCGTCTGCTGCCCTCCGCCATTATTTTATAGGGATGCACTAAGTTAGCCTGCGAAATTAAAATTTTCTCAAAATTGAAATTTTACCAGCAACATATTAATCAAATTTTATCGATCTATAATGCGCAAATCCAACAGGGGCGCCAAAACTGTTGTAAAAAAGAAAAAAAAAAAAAAGTTTAAATTGTGCTGAGCGTCTCATTTATTGCAAAGTTGCGGTGTGCTGGGTGGTGCACTTGTCTGCTACGCTTGAATTTGTCGCCCCCTGAAATTGGCGCCCAGAGCACGTGCTCCGGTTTGCCCCCCTAGATCCGGGGCTAGCAATACCACATCAACCGGTCCTGTGCCTCTCATCTAGCTAATTCCCACGACCTTTATAAGGTCGTCACTCCACCGGTTGGGGCTCACGCTGCGCCTTTCGTTAAGCAGTAGGCACGCCAAAATTGTTCGAATCCTTTATATTATTTGTTTAATGCGAGTACATTAAATTTCGTTTATTACAGTAAACTTAAACTAAAATACATGACAAAATTATAACATCGCGAGTGTCGCGGAGGATGTCTGTACTGTGTGGGACATAGGTACGTCCTTTCCCGTCGGTAATCGGAACTTCAATTTTCCGCCCATTTTTTTTTTTTTTTTTCGGAATGGCATCTCACAGCTGGTTTTGAGAAACCGTCACTGTTTAACCGGTCAATCCTGTGGCTGCCTCAAGCTACTACACTCAAAGCCTCCAGCCAGGGCACATATACATATAAACCTAAGCTAAAAAGTTTAGGATGAACGCGCACTAAGGGCACCCCCTGCGGGGTTCGAGCCTCGGCTTAGGGCGTTATCCGGAGGGATGACATCAAAAGATGAAGGGCACCCCCTGCGGGGTTCGAACCTCGGCTTAGGGCGTTATCCGGAGGGAGGACATCAAAAGATGGGACGAGGACAATGGCGTGCTTTTATAACTATAGGAATGTAGGTACTCCTAGCAGCGCATTCCTTTTGGTGTTGTAGCCTGACGACGTGATGTCCAACATCCCCCACCCGATCAACGGACCAATAGGCGATTTTCTAAGCTAGCGAGCGATCTTCGTAAGTAGGTTAAACAATAGGAGCGAGCGAGATAGAGAGCCGTACTCTTCTAAGCCGTGGTAAGGCTTTTGGAACAACTTTATTTAATTTATTTAGTTTGTTAGAGTTTTCTCGCGTTACATTTGTTATATAGTCAGTAGGTACTTACGACTTGCTCAGTTCATAAAGTACTTACCATCACGAGACTAGATCTGGTGACCCTGTCTTGTGGTGGTAGTAACCCCACCCACCTCGTCATAACATCTATTTCAGCTGTTCAAAGACCCAGTACGTGAAGTGGTGTACAAGAGAATCGATCCAGAGAAGGGGAAGAAACATTTCTACGACCTCAACGAGGGAGTTGAGAGGATCAGACAGGTAATTTAATATTTATCAGATACACTTTTTGTTCATATCTAGCAGCATGGAAAATAGACCTCTAGCTGCGTCCCGCGGTTTTACCCGCGTAAGTCGATCCCGTGGGAATATCGGTATAAAAAGTATCCTATTGTGTTAATCCAGGTTATAAACTATATGTGCCAAATTTCATCCAAATTGGTCCAGCCGTTTGAGCGTGAAGAAGAGACAAACATACACACACTCACAAACTTTCGCATTTATATTATATAAGATATGTATAGTAGTGTGATGAAGTTCGCGCGGTAAATTCTAATTGCGCGATGCAGGATTTGTGTGACGTCAGGATTTTGTGTGACGTCAGGTCTTTGATGCGTAGTTCGCATGTGGCATGCTTATCTCCCTTTTATCATCCAGGGTCTGTTCGCGTTCCACTCGATTGTGCAACCAGTATACCTGCGCATCCAACAGACCTTCCTGGAGACGGAGAAGTGCGACTTGATGGAGGTGGACTACCTGAACAGTTTCGATGCCTTCGTGCCTGTGAGGAAGGGATCGCCTTATTTGGAGCTGCTTAGAGTCGTGTAAGTACTCAAAATCCTGTAGGAATTATTCTTAACACTTTGAAGGAGACGCAATAGTAGATTGTTATACGAGGGGCTGAAATAACCCATTGTAACGCGGTTTTAGCGCCCTTTGTTACACTTTACTTTTCACTATGATTGTGAGAAAATAAAATAATCCAATACAATATTAGTTTATTTTATTTAAAAGTATAATTTGTACAATTCTGGGTATTTAACGAGATGTTTTTTTTTTCCGGCAACTTAATTTCAGTCCTCTGTGAAGATGTTCTCACTAGATAATGACATTTTCACTGTTGTAAATTATATTACGGTCACCAATTCAATTCGTAATTAGAGAAAAATTCTAAAGATTTCGTGCCAATGGTGCCGATTCTCTTGTCACAAATGCCTCTAAACTAGACTAAAAATCACTAAAATTTAGTTTAATCCTGTCAAACGACGATTTCTCATTCTGAAATAGACTAAAAGTGACACAACTTAACTATATTTTAGTTTGACAGCACTAAGATGGTACTGAGATATTAGTTTAGTGAAAATGGCAGTTTTGCTATTCGGAACTTGACGTTTTTCACCTAAAATTTAGATTTTCTAACTAAATCTGACTATTTTTAATCGCGACTAAAAACGTGTGGAATAAAATTGGTTGTCATGAACTATGAATTCACACCAACACCTCGACTTCAGATGCAAAAACAGTACTGAATCTTTTTTTTTTCTTTTGCTTATATCTCGAAAACGGTGTGTCCAATCGCAAAAATAATGAAAATTTCAACCCCCTTTATGAAACCCATAAACCCCTAACACTCTACATGTAGGTAATTTTTTTTCTTATTTTCCATACAAAAATGAAAAATTCCATATAAAACAGGTCGAGGCTGCCCCCCTGCGCGCCTCCGGCTCTAAAAAGATTCACCTGGTTAGGTATCACGTGTGGAGTCGCGATTGTCAAATTCGATTTAGATGTGTCAAAATTATTTTTAAATTTAGAGAATTAATTTTGCAGAATAGCTTTGAGATTCTCATAGTCAAAAGTAAGGAATTTTAGTGATAGTTTAGTTAGTTTAGTTCGGTGTACAAGAGAATCGGCACCAATGTCTTTTTATTTATTCTGTAGTCGCAACGCAATGCACGCATTCTACCAAAGAGATAGCCGCATTTAGTTCCATTTTCAAAAATAAAATGTTCTTTTTTTTTGTGAACTAGTAATAATCCATAATCATGATTATTCTACAAAAGATTAAAGACTTTTTGGTTTTTCAAGGCTCGTTGGAAAAGACAAAAATTTAAAAAAAAAAATATATACTTTTTCTCCTAGAGCAAGAAATGCTATTTTTTCCCCGCTCTGGTACTCTACAATGACGGCCTTTTTGAGCAAGAGGAGTGAAAAAGAAGTTTTACTGATAAGACGCCTAGCGTAGGTATACCTAATGTCCTTCAGTGTTAATATTCTTTTATGTTTACGGTCTGACTCAAGTATTTATTTTGAGTTTCCCCGATCTTTTTCAAGCTCGAACGTGTCATGAGCTTATGATATGGTTATGTCGAGAGTCCAAGTCAAATATCTTGTTGCTGATTATGCTATCCCAACGTCCGTGAGAAGGGTAGGCAGGTAGATAATAATATGCTCACTGTGATCCTTTTGTCACGATTTACAACACTGGATATTAAATTACCAGATCACCAAACATGATGTTTATTTTGAAATCAAGAAATTCATTAAGATCTTTAAATTAAGATCAATCAAGAGAGAGAGCGAGAGAGTTTATGATTATAATCAGGGATGGGCCGAAATTCGGTTCACATTCGGTTCAACCGAATTTCGGCAGCTTGAACCGAACTTCGGCATTCGGCCGAAATTCGGTTCAGATGCCGAACATTCGGCACAAGAAAAATAATACCTACTTGCACTATTTTGACTGAAATTTAATAGAATTAGAATAGCATTACAGTAAAATAAAATAATGTCTTTTACTACCTCATGGTCATTTATTTTAGTTAGGAACATTGTAAATGTAAACCTTAAATTAAATCAGTTCTTCTTATTAGGCCACGCGGTGGAAGCGCGGTGTGCGGGCGGGGTACATCTAGCAATAATTGAAGTAAATGCGTAAACAAGTCACGACGTGTCGCTCTCGAGAAAGCGCGCGAAATTGAACCGAAGTTCGGCCGAACTTTTAATTTTAACCGAATGTTCGGCCGAAGTTCGGATTCGGTTCAAACCACATTCGGCCCACCTCTAATTATAATTTATCTCTTATCTAATTGCACATTTTGTCGTCCTCATAATACGTAGGTACGTATGTTCTTAATGTCCCTCGGGTATCATTGGATTTCCGAATACAAATGAATGCTAAGTTCCATGTCCATCAATTATTAGATTTATCGTGTATAATAATTTGAATTCAGAACTTAGTTTCTCCTGCTCTGGGCGGAGTGGGAGGGCGTGTCAGACTCTTACCGACTAAAACCCACCCGTGTTCCTTCGGTTGCCCTATTGCCGGGGGCCACGATCTCCCTTTTTCTTCGCAACCCCGGCAGGCATCGGCCCTAGCGGACCCTGTCAATTCTGCTGATATCTCTTTGAGGCGCGCGTGGAACAGAACGCGCCGTCGACCCGGGCCTGGTCCTTATCGTCTCCTCCTGCGGCGGTTAGGGGCGTGAGGGCGCGAAATTTGCCTCTCCCTCACGCGTTCCACCTCTTCCTTCGCGAGCATTACTGCTTCGCAGAAGGAGGTGACGGCCTCCCATTTCCTCTCGCTCCGTACCATGGCCTGAACCAGGGCCGGACGCGAGAGATCACCGCCGCCGACCGCCTCCACGAGGACACGGCGATGCTCCACCCAAGCCGGGCAGACCTCCACCGTATGCTCCACCGTGTCCTCCGGGCGATCCACACAATGGTGACACCCGGGCGTTTCCTCCCACCTTATCCGAAACAGGAACAAGTCGTACCTGCGACTTTAGCGGCTTTCCTCTAATTTTTTAAATAAATTACATTAAGTTAAAAGAGTATTAACAACTCTATATACTTCCAAGTCGATTCCGGTCCGGTCTGCACCAAGTGCAAAGGGCAACTGATAGAAATCCGACAACTGACGAAACACGAAGTTTGCCGAGGGACATTAAGAAAATAGAAATACAGTACAGTAGTTTTGATATGGTAATGGTAGCGTCGTCACCGTGCTCGTCACCCACACACGCCCATTCCCACCTACCTAATGATGAAGTTTCCACAGCTTCAAACAAATCCGCGAGTCTGGCATGCAGTCAGCTCTATCCAAGCGCCTGCAAGTTCCGAAGCCGCACTGCACGTCCACGACGTCAACGTTTAGCAGCGTGGGTCTGATGGACATGAAGCCAGTTCTGATCCTCATGCTGTACGGCATCTGTTTGTCCGTGGCCATCGCGGTTGCGGAGATCGTTGTGTTTAAATTGTGAGTTGGGGTTTATTTCTAAACGTTACTTAAAGAGACGTTTAAACGTCCAAAAAATTATGGTTAAGCAGACGTTAATCCTTGTTTAACTTTAAGCAACGTTTATAAATAAATTCCATTGTTTTTTATTTGATTTTGTATTAGAGAGCGGTTTTTATCATGAAAAGCCTTACTGTACATGACGCCGGAGCCGCACCGGCGCCGGACCGCAGCCGCGTTGAATTTAGAGATATTATGAAATTATTTTCATCTTGCGCTCCAGCGCCAGTGCGGCTCCGATGGAGCTCCGGCGTCATGTACTCCTGTCGCAAAAAAGGAGTGAGAAGATTAACGAAGATTTGTGCGGGCTGCACTGCGTTGCGAAAATCCTCTTACATTCTTCTATACATTCTGTATGATCATGGCACACGGCGGGCCGCACTGCACTTTTTAGGGTTCCAAACCTGAAGGGTGCCAAACAGAGCCCTATTAACAAGCTTTCGCTGTGAACCGTAATAGATAGATAGTTGAAATTTTCAGATTGTGTATTACTAGTGCCGCTAAAACAACAAATAATAAAAATTCAAAATTATTAAAGGGTTCCCAAATAAGAAACGTGTTAATTTCGGCGTTTTTTGCTCGATCTTAATACGGTACGGAACCCTTCGTGTGCGACTCCCGAGTCACACGTGGCCGGTTTTTTGTATTGAAATTCAATGTGCTGCGGCCCGAATCCAATGCGGCTGTAATGTGCGCATAGCTTTATAAGTTCGCTTCGTAGCTTCCACACGGCAGGACCGATTTCAATGTGGTTTTTATTGTCTGTATTAATTTTTTTCTACAGGAACGCACGGAGGAAGCTCTATAAAGTAAAGAATACTGATCTACCGAACTCAGCATGAAGACGACAGAATTTGAACATTATATCCTGTTTCACATTAGCATCATATTTAATTGATTAAATCTGTAGCGGAAGTTTTATTTTTCTATTAATCCTGTTTTTAATATTTATGGTCTCATGTTTAGGGTTTTGAAGTGAAAACTTCTTTAGGTGCGTTGGGCATTTTTGAGATGGGAAAAAAACAATGAACTCGCGACACCGTTACCGACACCTCATTAAAAGTATTTCCTGCACAGTAAAATTTTCACTTCTGTGCACAGTGCCGACTCCCGGAGTGCCTCTAGTTTTTATTTAATTTTGTCTATTCATCCGTCAAAAAAACCCGTCTCTATTGTGGTTATGGTGGGGTGTGTAGTTTGTAGTAAATAAAACAAATATAGCCGTGAAAGGATAATTTTATTGTACAAAGCTAGGTTCAAAACATTTTAAATGCTTATTCATAAACCTAAACCGTACATAAAAGCGAGTTGCACACCGAAACTATACCTTCCTTCTACAGTCTGGCTAAGTTTTCTCATACGAATTTAGAAGCACTGGAGTATTAGACTGAAGGGCGAATTTCGCGTGGACTGATTCGCAGTTGCAGTCAGCGAGAAAAGTCGATTTTTCAAAACAATATAATATACTAGTATTCAAGGTGATTGTATAAAGTAATTAGCAAGTTTGGTTACTGTTGATATACTTTCGCGGAAGTCCATAACTAAACACTTTGAAAACAAAATCCCGTGCACACGATGACCACATCTGTTCCCGCCCCGGTTCTATAGCGGCGGAGTGCTGCACGCAAGAAGTCCTTATGGTGGTTCGTTATGGCTTTCCGCGATGGTACCTGATGTAGATAATCTCTTTCAACAGGTCTAGTTTTTTTTTTTAATTCAGGTCGTAGTTTCGGTGTGCGATACATATTTTAGAACTTTAGAAGTTGACAAGCTTAAGTTTACTACTCAAAATAAATTACTACGTGATAGAAAGGTACCGAAAGTGTTCATACTTTATAATATCCCACAGGTGTACGCCTAGCTTGGAAGCTAGAACTCAACTTCACTCATAATAAAAAGTTCCTAACCTAGTGACCCACTGCTTGGCAAAGGATATTCCTTAAGTTGGTAGAAAAAAAATGTTTTCTACCATTTTGGTAGAAAAATCAAAACTTTGGACGACGCAACACCAACAAACAGAAATGATATTATTTTATATTTTGGTAGAAAAAGGGAAACCGTTTTCTACCAATTTGGTAGACAAATCTAAACTTTAGACGACGCAACACCAACAATTTTTAAATTTCACATCACAATTGCTTTATTGAAAAGTACAAGGTCTTTATGGAACTTTGCCCAGCAATAGTATATCAAACGCCAACATAAAACTGAAATTCGGTGACTTACATCCTATTTAAAACTAACGTAGATTCACATAAGAATCTAGCGTTCTAAATAAATAATTGAAAAAAATAATTCAGATAGTGTACACCATTTTTTATTGGAACAATACTTTTAATTCTCTTTCCATTAATTTATTTTATATTCTAAAGTGTAATTTTTGAATCGTTCATAAATCAAGACTACGTTTACGGTCCTTTAAAATTGTATTTTTCTAAATAGGCCTTTAGATTTAGAGCATTAATTATAATATCTTTTAATTATAATAAATATAACCTAATCAAAATATAACACATTAAATATTATTACAGGGAAGTTTATTTACCCTACCATTCACATTTTCTACTCACAAGATTTCAAAATTTCTTGATGACGAATTTTCAGAAACCCACAAGTCTTTTGAAATTCTATAGGCCAACTCGCAAAGGTGTAATTATGTAAGGGCCTGTACCACCTCTAGACAGAAACTATTCACCAGGTAAGTACAAAAACAGAGGCCCTAGTGTGAGTTTCTTTTAATCATCTCGAGTTCACGCATCAAACGCGTTCCGCGCTCCGATTGGCCCTTCACTGGTGAAGGCCAGCCAGCGGCAACATGGTTTAAAGAAACTCACACTAGGGCCTCTGAGCGGTATTTGTATGAAATTATCTGTCAAGAGTTGGTAACACAGTCCGTTTTACTCAACTTTGACATTATGAACGATTCAAAAACAGAACCCTTTCAATTGCTATCTATAGCTGAACGAGGATCACTTGACGCGAGGCCAAAATCGGAACTAACTAACCGTCTTGTTTTTTGAATACAGTTTCAGTGACAATTCCACAAATGTTTACCAACAACGCCCCCCTCTCAATGTCATTCTGGCGCCAAAAGATCCTTGTATCACTTTACTTGAGTAGTTCGCTATCTTCAGATAGTGTCTTCTCCTTGACCAGCGTGTTGAGATGGTCGATGAGGCCTTGTACCGACATCTCGCCGTGCACCTTGTTGTCGCGCGTGCGCACGTTCACTGTGCCCGACGACTTCTCGCGATCGCCAACCACTGGGGATAAAAATGTAAGAGTTGTACAAGAAGTAAAGAGCAGATCAAAAATGTATGACTAAATCAAAAGTAATTAATTCAAACTAGGCTGAGAATCAGTACTTTTCGAACGTCAAAATTACATAAGACAGTCCCCCGGCACGCCCACCCTTCACCACTTCCTAGTGCTTCAGCTGGGGAGAAGGGGCGCAACTAACTCCCCAGCGGCACAGCTGTCTGTCTTTTCACTTTAACTTTTCACGTTCTAGATTAATTATAATCTCTTTTTATTTTACGTAAAACTGCTGCCTTTCGCAAGTATAATTAAGTCTTCGACGGACAGTCCTCTTGCTTCTCTTTGCACACTTGTATATTTCTGGACATGACTGCCCGCGGTAAACGCCCAGTATACTTTTGAGTTTGGATATCACTTGGCAAGTTTTAATCTACCATGATCGCAGGAAGAGGAGCTCGTGGCTAAGTAATAACAGCCGCATGATTCGATCCATCAGGTTAAGCTACGCTTGCCGGAGTTGGTCTGTGGATGGGTGACCATCTCAACATACCGAGACTTCTCCGTGCCTCGGAAAGCATGTTAAGCCGTTGGTCCCGGCTGTAATTCGTGGATCTTTTGACAGTCGTTACGGGTCGTCAGAAGTCCGAAAGTCTGACAACCAGTCCTTACCAAGGTTTATCGTATTACCCAGTTACTGGGTTGTGGAGGTCAGATAGGCAGTCTCTCCATGTAAAATACGCAACTGCATCAGGTTAGACTGGAAGCCGACCCCAACATAGTTGGGAAAAGGCTAGGCAGATTGATTGATCGAATGAAGAGCCATGGTATTAACCTTTCTTCCAAACGCTTGCTCATCTATACTAATATTATAAAGAGGAAATATTTGTATTTTTGTATGTAATGTATAAACTTAAAAACTACTGGACCGATTTGAAAAATTCTTCCAGCAATGGATAGCTACATTATCAGCGAGTAACATAGGCTATATTTTATCCCCGTACTACCACGGGAACGGAAACTCTGCTAGTCTTACGAATACAGTAGGTATAACAACAATATCTCACCTAAGATGTAGTTGAACTGCGCGAGCTGCGCGTTCCTAACTTTCTTGTTGAGCGTGTCGCCGGCGTCCGTGTCCACTTCCGACATGAACCCTGCCGCGAACAGCTTCTCGTTCACCTGTAATTATAGGTAGCATGTTAGAGACTGCAGTTTTGGTGACAAAATATGGCCTTAGGGCCAAAACACACACACGATACGACGTCGTGTCGTGAAAACTGACGATGCCATCCTGCGCCGGTGCTGTATTTGATGTTAAATTGTCAAAGATGACGCACAAAGTCAAAGTCAAATCATTTATTTCACATATATGGCACTTTTGAACGTCAAAATTTACAAAATAATAGAATTGATTCTAGTCGCCCCTTCCAAAAGGTAGTTTTCGTATGGAGAAGAATGGGCAAGAAACTCCACTGTTACTCTTTTAAAATGTTTTACAACATTTTGTATAGGTGCGTATATACATACATAAACTCACGCCTTCTTCCCATGGGGGTAGGCAGAAACTACATAACGCCACCTGCTACGATCCTTACATACTCCTTTTGCCTCGTTTACGTTCATACATCTGGTCATACACGCACGCCGGTTGCGAGTACTACGCACCTGGCCTTTCTGAAGAACATCACCAATAAGGTCAGTATATGTCCTCCTAGGGCGTCCCCGCTCGGCCTTTCTCTTTACATCAGCCTTGTAAATATATTTTGTTACTCGCCTTCCATTGTACATTAGTTAAATAAGTATATGTGAAGACGATGCACCTAGAATAATATTACTATACCACAATAGGTAAAAATAATTAAAAATGAAGCAACGATAGATAATTTAATTATGTGATAGATACATGGTGCTCACAAATTTACAAACATTGTAAAAGTAGATGATTTTCCTATGACGACATTGATGTGGATCAATTAATATCCCTAGTGGAAGAGCGTCCATTGCTAATAATCGTGCGTCATGTTTAACTTCTCTCTCGTCTATCTTTGGCTTCATAATCTTCGCGTCTTTAAATTAGTACGAACATCGCGCCACGGAGAAACCCCATACAGCGGCAATGCTTCTGAAAGTTTTGTACTACCGCGCTTTACACATCTACCATTTCGCGTTTGTATGAAGTTTTCTTTCTGTCTAGTTACTTCCTGCTGTCTTAGATCATCATTTGTCATTGAAAAGTTTATAGAATTGCATAGAGTTGGTAATTCGATTAATTCGAGTAATTCGATGGTTGTAACAGCTCTATATTAAATCTTATCATCGCACGTTCGTATTTCCGAAGATGATTGCCGAAGCGCATACTTTTCTTTGGAAAGTCGATATTTACCTGCTTGGCATAGTCGTCGAAGTGCAGGCCGACGGGCACGACGCACACCTGGCGCGGACTGAGCCAGAAGGGCCACTTGCCCGCGTACGACTCGCTCAGGATGGCGATCATGCGCTCCACGGAGCCCAGGATGGCGCGGTGGATGATTACTGGACGCTTCTTGTCGCCGCTCTCACTGGAAAATAAGAAATAAGTTTAATAAGTGGAAAAATATGTAACACACATTTCAAGGGAGTTCGAGATAATTGACAAAATTAAGATGTATGCACTACTTCTAAAGTCAAAGCATTTATTTCAATTAAACCATTTACAGGCACTTTTGAATTGTCAAGGAATCGGTAATTCAAAAATATGAAGATAGTTGCCCATTCCAAAGCGTATTAGGTACCTATGGAGAAGAACGGGTAAGAAACTCCACAGACACTTTTTTAAATTAAAAAATATTGGCACTCCGGGAAAGAAAGAGAAGTGAAAACTTGAAAAAAAAAATCGGCACCGCGGTAATCAACGCGTTGATGTCTTTTACTCCACGGTGTCGGTAAATTCCATTACAGTGTCGCGAAATCAATGGTTTAGTCCCATCTCAAAAATACCCAATGCACCTTTTCACTTCAAAAATTGTTACAAAATATTGGTGACATCCATCCATCATCTGTGACAGTCATTATGGGTAGTCAGAAACCCGAAAGTCTGACCACCAGTCTTACCAAGGGGTATTGTGTGTAAAACACTGATATTCAGCTGCATCCGGTTAGACTGGAAGCCGACCCCAACATAATTGGGAAAAGGATTATTAGATAATTGCTTTTATGACATTGGCGAATATATGGAATATTGTAAAAATCCAAGATGACATGTACTTAATTTTGACATTTTAAAGTAATGACTACCTAATTATAATAATACAAATTCTTAATGGACCGATTGTAAATCACAAATCTTAAAATTAATATTGTACCTACTTAGTTTAAGATTGACAATTGAATATTTGTACACCACATACTTTGTGGTAGAATGTACAGAACTAACAAAAATAATAACACCATACTATGTAAAACTACATTCTTACAAATAAATATATTCTAATTCTAATTGATTGTTGTACTTATAAAACCCCACCTATTCCTTTGAGGAACACAAGTGCTATTAATCTCACCTGACATAAGTGAGGTTGAACCTCTCGGGCAGCTGGAAGTCCAGCTGTATGGTGGCACACTGGTGCGACCGTCGCAGCGCGTCCTGTATGGTGATGTCGATCTTGGGCCCGTAGAACGCGCCGTCGCCCGGGTTCAGTTGCCACGGACGACCGAATTTGTTCAGGGAGTCGGCTAACGCCTGGGAAGGAGAAATTGATATTTGATTGATTGCACCACATACCACTATATTGCTGTGTACATCATTGGTGCGTACTGTTAGATCTTGAAATTAAACTATGAGTACTTTCTAATAATTATATTGTATACTAGCTTTCGCCAGTGGCTCACAGTGGGTAATATGGACAAAAATCTCGCACGAACACAAATTTAACTGTAACCCATTTATTTTAGTTAACAGCAACTGAACAACCATCTAAGCTTAATTACCCAAAAAGTGCAAAACCACAATTACACAAGTTTTAAACCCACATTTATCCTAAACCCACAAACCGCTAACCCATGAAACCTAAACTGAAATCTTCAAACAATTAACCCACTACCCCAAAACCTCTAATTATGCTGAGGTGGTTGTCGCTGTTAAAATAGTGCCAAGTATTTTTCTTTTTTTTACCGTCTGGTCGTAGTTCCACTGTTAAAATAGGTTATACTGAGTAGTTCAAAACAAAAATAAATGGGTTACAGTTAAATTTGTGTCCGTGCGAGATTTTTGTCCATTTTTAGCCTACTGCGCGGCTTCGCCCGTGTGATATCTTTATAAATTATAGCCTTTGTTACTCAGTGATAATACTGGTGAAAGATTTATTTTTAAATCGGTTCAGTAGTTTCTGAGTTTATTCATTACAAACATACATACACAAATAATCAAACATTGGTGCCGATTCCCTTGTTCACAAACTAAACTAAATTTAAGTTCAGTGCATCTTTTTCTTTCTATTTCATTAAGAATAGGACAGAAGATAAATTTTAGTTTAGTCCTGTCAAATTAATCAGCGACTGTCACTACTCCATACAAGTTTAGACGTGATTAAAAACTTGCCTACTAAAATTACGTCAATTTACGTCAAGCGCTGATTAATTTGACAGGACTAAACTAAAATTTATCTTCTGTCCTTTTCTTACTGAAATAGGAAGAAAAAGATGCACTGAACTTAAATGTAGTTTAGATTTTGAACAAGGGAATCGGCACCATTTTCTCTTTTAGACTACTAGTTTAGACAAAGGCAACACACGTTACTCTCCCGCGCACTCCCGAATATTAGTGTCGTCTATCGATCATTTCGTGCCGATCGCTAGTGCTGCCCGCCCTGATACGAAGGTTGGGACAACCATAGTATTGTAGTTATTAGTACATTATTGCATTGACATGTGTTGTAATCGGGCCTAAGAATTTCCTATGTAATTTTGTGGATTATTGAAATGGTCTAAACTTCGTCCGAACATGTCCGGATTGTCCGGCCTTGTTTTATGCGGACTTTCAGAAGAAAGGAGATTTTTGTACAAAATAAAAAGATAAAGATTTTTAAATAATTAAATATTAAAATGTTTAAATATCTGAACTTTTTTGGAGCTCGTGGCTAAGTACTAACAGCCGCTCGGGTCGATCTGTCAGGTTAAGCTACGCTTGCCGGGGTAGGTCTGTGGATGGGTGACCATTTCTACATACCGAGACTCCTCCGTGCCTCGGAAAGCACGTTAAGCCGTTGGTCCCGGCTGTCATTCGTGGATCTTTGACTGTCGTTACGGGTCGTCAGAAGCCCGACAGTCTGACAACCAGTCTTACCAAGGGGTATCGTATTACCCAGTTACTGGGTTGTGGAGGTCAGATAGGCAGTCGCTTCATGTAAAATACTGGTATTCGGCTGCATCCGGTTAGACTGGAAGCCGACCCCAATATAGTTGGGAAAAGGCTAGGCAGAACATCTGGACTTTTTTGCAAGTCTCCGGTTTTTTGTCATGACTTTTGAAATTTCGAAATGTTACTCTTGTGGGGAACAGTTACCTTCTCAGCCTGGTCCCACGTCGCCAGTTCTCCGAGGAACTTCTCGGGTCGCGTGGACAGCTTCAATTGGAAGGTGAAACCGAACGTTGTGTATACGCAGTTCAGGAACTCCAGGCACGACAACTGAGGACAAACAAGATTATGTTTTTAAGTATTTGTAGCGATTAATGTGGGTGTCAATTTGATCACAGAACAGTACAGAAGGCGCACTACACATTTTAGGTATGAAGCTACAAGTACGCGGCGGGCTCGTCTTGTCGGACCAATCAGTGAGCGTGACGTAGTCAGAAGATATAAGAGTTACGCGATAGAAAGAGAAGAAACTTCTAGGTGAATATAACTGTAGTTAATTAGCGCTGTACGACCTGAATTGCACTTTATTGTGTCGTAGCAAGAGTCGCTTTTTATTTAAATGATTTTGCGGAGTGAACAATCTGTTTTATCTGAGGTTTGACTTGAAATGTGGCTGTAATGTGACAGACTGTTTTCATCAAGCTTATCACGAATGCCTGTACGTTGCCATCCATAAATTACGTCGCACTTTAAGGGATCCAGGAGGGAATCAAGAAACTATGATATCGTGTGACAAGAGAGGTAGTGAGTGTAGTATAAGTAGTAAAACTCTTAACTTCAAATTACTGTTAACGAAAAAACTTCAAAATATTACCAACTCTATTGATATTACTTTATGGTTTAATTTAATGTTGCAAAATATGTGACGTCACACTAAGGGTCACACAAATATGGCCACCTGTGATAAGGACGTGAGGGGGAGGGGAATTTATGGATGGCCCCTCCTAATGAAATGATGTCAACATGGAACTGGCAACACACGCGTGAGCATCATTTTATAATGAAACTCATAACTAAATTCCCGATCGCCAAAACATAACTCACGTCAATGGCTTTTAGTTTTCAATAACTTTCTAGAAACCGAGAACAGTAGGTACCTAAAGTTCATTATTCGACGCTGGTGCGGCTGTTGCCGCTATGAAGGCTTCGATAAATGACGGACGATACTGGTACAATTCTGTTTTATTTTCTGTATTCTGAGTTGAAATAAGATCTGAATATTATAAAATGCATGAGGCGTCGTCCGCCATCGAATCTGAAGGAAGGAATTCTTCTATATTCGTTTTTCAAATACTCGCGGCGCCCCCGACGGCGCGTAGAGTACCGGCTGGCGCACAATATGTGGTTTTGTTTGAAGTATAGATAATTTTTTTACTCAAACTCAAGATATAAGTGAATACTTTTATACAGGACTAGTTCCCGCTAGCGGCTTCGCTCGCGTGATATCTTTATAAATTTATAGCCTAAGTTACTCAGTGATAATATAATATAGCATTTAACATAACATCACGCCTTGTTTCCCCGAAGGGTTGGGCAGAGGTGTCCCTGTAGCAGGTACACCCACATTTCGCTAGTTATGTTTAAGTCCCATGTAATAGGGGGCGAGCCTATTGCCATCAACTAGCCACAAATCCAGACTCCGAGCTGCTACTGAGAAATTACAGATAGAAAAACCCAATAACACTTTGCCCGACCCGGGAATCGAACCCAGGACCTCATGCTCAGCAGTAACGCTTGCTACCACTAGACCAACGAGGCAGTCACTAAACCAACGAGGCAGTATATAGCATTCTACAACAAAAATACAAATCTTTTCTCTTTAAAATATTAGTGTATACATACGATCTCCTGCTCGATATGCTGCGGCGTACAGAATATATGCGCGTCGTCCTGCTGGAAGCGCCTCACTCGGGTCAGGCCAGTGAGCGCTCCGCTCAGCTCGTTCCGATGTAATACCCCGAAGTCGGCTAAGCGAAGTGGGAGCTCGCGCCAGGAACGGATGCGGTTGTCGAAGAGTAGACTGGAAGAAATTATAGCGACATTAATAAAAGAAAACCAGAGTCAAATTGTGACACTCGGTTACTAGAAACTTTATTACTTAAAGTGGTATCAATCTAAGAAGCCCGATTTGACACCTATCAAAATACTTTGTGTAGTGATGGGAAAAAAAATCGGTTGCTTTAAAAACTGATTCTCGGGACATATCGATTTATCATACTTAGAGTTTATAATCGACAATTCATCTGCATTGCTTAAAACTGATTCCCGAGGCGTATCGTTATTCGTATTACACGGGATCATCATCATCAGGTAAATTTGTAACATTTTTATTCACTTTCGTCACTGAACCAGAAAAATTATCATCAGTTGAATAAATTGTCTTCGTCGGTTACCCTTAAAATAAATTCATTTTCAATCATAAAGTCAAAATGTACGTCTCTACTAAAGTCTTCCGTTATACTTTTCTTTCGACCGTTTTTCTTTTTATATGTTTAAACATTTAATAATACAGTAATTATACGTTTGTCTCTTTTCTAAATGTAATGTTTGTAAAAGTATCGATTTTATTCGGTCAAAAAACGGCTTAAAACGGTCACAACACTACGGCACGGACCCTTACGACACGAAATTGTAATAATATCCTGTCGCAATATTAATAAACGATTATTTCGTACTTTTGAGTGCATTTTTTCAATATAAAGTGAAACTTGGTGCATACGAATTATATTCATTGTTATAGTGTATGGATAACATAGTAATTAATTAGGATTATGAATTAGATTTTTCGATTTCTTACGTTCATGCAAAGTTATCGCTGCATGTAAAATGTGAAACGTCAAATCGGTCTTAGATTGTCGCGAGTTTAACATGACATGGATGAGTTTATGTATGTAAACAAACAACCTAACAAATATTTACGAAATACAGAACTATATAACACTTTTTGGTAACGGTCAGTACGACTTATTTAAGTACTGGAATTCAGCGTCTTGTTGAAAAACACAGTTTAGCTTTCCAATTTTGTAACAAAGAGTATTACAAATTAATTAAGTAAAAGTAATACCATACCGTACCATAACTAAAAGTAATTTTAAACAAGCCAATCTCCTCGACAAAAGATATAATTACAGAAACTGATCGTATAAAAAAAATATACTAAGTATTAAAATGGCCAGATTAAAAAAAATACTTCCAAAACCTTTAAAGTAAAAATACTTACACAGAACATTGATCCGCAAAAGTAATATAAATAAAGAACACAATCGCGTTTACAAAAATGAGGTGTCGGTAACGGTGTCTCGAGTTCAATTGTTTTTTCCCATCAAAAAAATGCCCAACGCGCCTAAAGAAGTTTTCACTTAATCTTGCAAACCCTGTTTTTTTTTCTAACTTATTCTTAGCTTATATTAGATCCACGTCCATCTATGACAAATGTTATAAAGATGTTAGGACTCACCAATGGCCCGGGCAGTTCATGGGCTTGAGCGCGAAGGTTTCCTTCTCGACGTCGAAAGAGAACATGTTCTCAGCGTAGTGCGCCCAGTGGCCTGACGTCTGCCACAGTTTGGCATTGTACATGTTCGGGGTTACGACTTCTTGGAAGCCGCGAAGTCTGGAGAGGAAAAGTAACAAAGAATATTATTTAAAAAAAATGGCAGTAGCACTCCGGGAGTGCCGACAGAAGTGAAAACTTGAAAAAGATCGCCTTGGTGGAAGAAAAATACTTGTATAGAACATTGGTCCGTAACCTTATCTAAAAAATACCATACGCAAAATACGCGCTTTGACGTGGAGTTGCGGATACCAGCCCGTATTACCTATTACCTAACCTTATCTAAATAAAGAGCATAATCGCGTTCATAAAAATAAACTTCCAAAACCTTTTAAGTAAAAATACTTGCATAGAACATTTATCCGTAAAGAAATATAAATAAAGAGCACAATCGCGTTTATAAAAATGAGGTGTCGGTAACGGTGTCGCGAGTTCACTTGTTTTTTCCCATTTCAAAAATGCCCAACGCGCCTTAAGAAGTTTTCACTTCAAAAATTGGATGAGGTGGGGACAGTGTGGCCAGATCCGATTTTTTTAATTCCTAGGTTGACCCTGAAACATCTGTAGAAATTCTTATTCTACTTCTAAAAAAACCCGTAGATTTACGGATATTTTTAAAAGTAGAACTATTTATTTTACTATTTGGGACGAAGACTGGCCTTAAAACTTGTTTCTAGTTGATAAAGAAAATCGAAACCAAATAAAAAGCAGTCTGGTAAAGCATCCCTTAAATGTCAACTGTTTTCTTTTCGTAATTTCAAGAAAACGTAATAAGCATTGCTTTAATTCTATGTTAAATTGCAAATAGTTTATAAAATATATACATTTTTCTTAAAACATACGATTACCAATACATTTGAATAAGAGTACAAAAATCCAGTAATTCTCGTATTTAATTGCTGCATATTATTTGATCGTAGGCAGTATATTATCAGCGGTCCTTTTTTCGAAGGGCATGAGTTGGTCGGTTTTAAATATTTGAGGCGGCATCTACATCGCCACATGAAACCTGACGTCAGACAAAATCCTGCATCGCGCAAACAGAGTTTATCGCGCGGTCAGCATATTATAACTTCCGCAACATCAATCGTTGGGCAGTTGCCCACCAGACACAACACCCGTCTGGTCGGAGGATCCTCCCTTTTATATAGAGGAGGAGTGAACTTTACACCCTGTTCCTAATACCTTTACTGGTTGTGATTACAGTCTGACTATTTTCTTAATGTCCCTCGGGAATCATCGCATTTCCGAATACAAACGAATGCTAATTTCCATGTCCATGTTAGATTTATCATGCATGTATAATAATTTGAATTCACAACTAAGTAATTTATTGTTGTTTCGTTTTGATTTCCGTGTGAACTATATAGAGCTATAAAACCATTTTCATGCCTGCGAGTTTAGCAGCTTTCCTCCCATTTTTTAAATAAATTACATTAAATTAAAAGAGTATTAACAACTCTGTATACTTCCAAGTCGATTGAGAGCGTCCGGTCTGCACCAAGTGCAAAGGGCAACTGATAGAAATCCGACGACTGACGAAACACGAACTTTGCCGAGGGACATTAAGAAAATAGTTATACTATACTTGACTGTGCTACACTGGGCATAAAAAACATTTCTTTACTAACGAATGACACTTTTGTTTTAAACATTTAACTTATCAGTATCGCATACCTGTATTGTTCTCTAATAAAGTTGACGAGTGTGTTGTAGATGTGAGCGCCGCGTGGCTGGAAAAAGCATGAGCCGGGCGACAGCTCGTGGAAGAAGAATAGCTCTTGTTCCTGTAACAATAGAGGTCGAATTAGCGTGCACACAGATAACAGTAAATACTATATTTATAGTATTTCCACAAAGGAAGAACTATTAAATAAATAAGAGGGTGCTACAGTTTAACTTCATTTGAGATTATATGAATTACTCCAAGTCGACTCCGCTCAGGGACCGCGGAAGTGGGAGTTAGAGGGGGCCTTCTGTCGTGGCGCGCACTGTACTTCGTTTTTGAAAGGGGTGACCAAAGTTGAGTTTACAGGCAGCCAAAGATCTCATAGAAGGCGACAGACAAGTTGATGTAAATGAACCGTTGTTCTTTTTTGTAGAAATAATCACAATAATCAATGCATATCAAAAATTGGCATTAAGAGGAATGTTTTAAACTGCTAGAGGTCGCAAATATATCTAAATTCAGTAATGAAGCATCAGTAACATGCTATACATACCCTGCCGATCTTCCTGTGGTCTCTCTTAGCGGCCTCCTCCTGTATATGCTCCCACTCCTTCAGCTGTTTGGGCTCAGGGAACGACACGCCGTACACTCGCTGCAGGCTCTCTGCGTCCGCCTTTCCCTCCCAGTAGGTGGCCGAGTTCTAAAGGAAAAAAAGACAATTAGCAATTTGGCTACATGGTTTCAAAACCTATTGAATTGGCGAAGTTATATAAATGTTATTATTATATAGTTATATAAATGGTCTTGCTATACTGAATAACGCTTCAGAATAGCGCAGTGGGGCCCGAGAAGACTACAAAACTGTGTGATTCTTTGTTTCTCGAACGAAATTTAACGCAAAATTTATGTGACAAATTTTCAAGCATGCGTAACGTGTTGTGTCCGACCGAAACTGGTTTTTACGACCGAAGCGACAGAGGTAAATTTTATTTCGATAACCGGTATTAACCGATCAGGCGCCGTGGGTGGTCCGCGCCGTGACAGTTTTACGACCGCGCTTAAATAAACAAACACTCGGATTTCTTTACAATGTCTCAAGTAGTATTGTTAATGTTTTTTGCTACTCGAATAGATTACGAATACGTTTCAAATGGTTGCAGTCTTTGTAAACAACGTTCACTTATCTTTATTACCCGCTTTTGTTATTATTTCTTTTGTTCTTTGTGATAACGATTTCTGATAAAACTACCGTACCAATTCACACGAAATTTTGCAGGGTACATTATGGATAGATAAGTTATCTAACAAAAGCGTTTTTAGAGACAAACATTCAAAACAAAAAATTCAAAAAATCTAGATTTTAGATGATCTAGAATTTCTAATGCTTACGTAACTTTCTCCGTCCCAAAAAAATATTTTTTTGTATTATTTTGTTCTAAATGTTGTCTAATACGATGATACATGTAATATAGAAAAGAAATAAAACACTTACGGATCAGATCCATACAGAAAAACCACAAAATATAACAACTTTCACTTTGACGGGAACTTTCTCTTATCTGTTTGTTTACACTTTTTTGGTTGGGTCAAAATAGGTATAACATGATGTTATTTATATCTAAAACGATGTAATATTTACTTCAAAATGAAAATATCACCACTTTCCGACGATTTACACACAAAAACCATTAAAAAACGAATTATTACAGCGAACGGGAGTGACATTTGACTGACATTTTACCGCGCGGGAACGTGATTTTCAACATTTTTTTAAAATGTTGCCTATTAATATTTTTGCTTTTAGTCGATTTATTTGACGAGAATATCTATCCGACCATAGACACAAAAATTCACAGACAATAATAGCCATTACAGCGAATACAAATAGAGTTGTAAGCCGCGTGTGTCACTTGTTGCCAATTGGCAACAACGGTCCTTTACCGGTATACAGATTGTATTTAATTTTGGGTAACCTTTAAAAATACCTGTAAAAAATATAAATGTAACCGAAAAAATGGGCGTACTGCACATACTGGTTTCGATCCTTGCGTAGAACACAATAATGTAATGGCGGAATGTAGAGGAGACATTATAGTTTCAAAATCATACATTGCAAACCTACATTCTGGCAAATCAAAGAACTTGAATTTGAACAACTGTGGATAAGGCGCCATCTAGACGGGCGAGAAAATCGCAGCGATAGTCTCGTCGTGCCATCAAATTCAATAGAAACTCTTGAATCAATCTCCACACGGTGATATCATTGCGGCGATAATTTGAAGCTACAGCGTGACTATCGCCGCTCTCGTCCGTGGAGATGGCGCCTAGCGCTGTGGGGTCAGCAAGAAATAAAAAATCCTTTACTGTCCAGGCCGGTCGTTGGTGTAATGCATTGCCAGTTCAAATAAAACGCGCGCAGTCGTTACTTGTGTTTATAAGACTCGTAAAGGAACATTACTTGTCGTTGTGATCTTGTTCTCGTGACTGTAATTATCTATAGTCTTCATTTATTTTCGTTGCTTATATTATGTATTTATGTTTCTATTATTTAGGATATGTATATATTTTAGTATATTGTTTACTTACTATTTGAACCAACGACATTTTATGTCCAGGCAAATCGCTGTCCATTCTAAAGAGCCTGCTACCCGCGTCCCCGACAGAGGTGACCTTGGTTGGCGACAGGCAGTGCTGTTTGAAATTTGGTCATAAACCGCCAACTACACGGTTGTAAACCACCAAGGTCACCTCTGTTGGGACTCGGCTGGCGACCGTTTAGCAGGCACTTAGCCGACGTTCGCACGGACGTAATAAAATCACGGCGGCATTTACTCAATACTCATTTTGAACTCTCGGTGTTAAGCCGAGCGTTAAGAATCCAACGCGCTGGGGCACACTCTCGTCCCAGCGCGTTGAAATAACACACTGTTAGATTTTCAACTCTCGGTGCTAAGCAGAACGTTGAAAATCCAGTGCACGAAAAAAAATCGCCGCGATTTTATTACGTCCGTGCTTACGTCGGCTTAACGTTGCCTAGAAGAGATCGCGAAAAGCGATAAGGTCGCCCATTGTATGTTTTGTAGTGTCTGTTTTTTATTTGTTATGTAATTTATGTGGTGTACAATAAAGTATGTATATTATAAATAAAAAAAGGATTGTGTGGTTTTATGAAACCACGGTAAAAGTGAAACTTTTAAGCGAACTATAGGCGCCGCCATATTGGCCTTGGCTGCTCTGACGAGCGCCTTTCACTTTATCCCTACTCCGCGGCCGACCGTCACGCGACATGCAACACACAGACGAAAAAGTTTGAGACAATGTAATAAAAGTTTCACTTTAAAAATAAACATACCTTGGTAACCTTCAGCGCCTTAACCTTCCCCGTATGCCTGACATGGGGTCCCCGACACAGATCAATGAGCGGGCCACATCTGTACACCGTGGTTTTGGGAGTGTTGACCTTCTCGTTCAGAATGCGCACTTTGAACGGGTTGTAGTCAAACATCTCGAATAATTGCTCCTTGGTCAGCTCTAGGCGTTCAAACGGTTGCTTTTCTTTTGCTATTTTCTTTACTAGGCTTTCTAAAACGTGGAAGTCCGTTGATGAAATCTGTTGAAGAAAATTGTTTGTAAATTAAGTTGAATTATTATGTAAATCATAACATCACGTCTTGTTTCTCCGAAGGGTTGGGCAGAGGTACCTATAGTAACACACCCACATTTCGCCAGTTATGTTTAAGTCCCATGTAATAGGGGACAAGCCTATTGCCATCAACCGGGCACAAATCTAGACTCCGCGCTGCTACTGAGAAATTCCAGATAGAAAAACTCAATGACACTTTGCCCGCCTCGGGTATCGAACCCAGGACCTCGTGCTCAGCAGTAGCGCTTACAACCTCAAATACCTCAAATATGGCGTTAACGGTAATGTTAATACTCGATGGTCCTAATTTATCATTTATAACTGCCAATTACAGCTTTATGTAAGCGGGCACGCCCTTTATGTCTGGAGGCTTTTATTTAGATATTTAGTTTTAGTTTTATTTTCTTTTTCTTTTTTTAAATAATGCTTGAGTATAGTCCTCGATGTTTTTGGTTGGTATATTGGCGTGTGCTAGCTGACATATGGCCTATAATTTATCATTTGAATTATGTTTTGTGTTGCATAATGTAGGTTATTTTGTATACTATTGTATAGAATCATTCTCTAACTTGAACAGACAGCTGTGCTGCTGGGGAGTTTGTTGCGCCACTTCTTCTTCCCAGCTAAAGGCACTAGGAAGTGGTGAAGGGTGGGCGTTTTTGGGGGACTGTCTTATGTAATTTTGACGTTCGAAAAGTGCTGATTCTAAGCCTAGTTTGAATAAATGACTTTTGAATTTTGAATTTGAATTTTGAACCACTAGACCAACGAAACCTTAATGTCCCTCGGCAAACTTCGTGTTTCGTCAGTTGTCGGACTTGGTGCAGACCGGGCGCTCTCAATCGACTTGGAAGTATATAGTTATTAATACTCTTTTAACTTAATGTAATTTATTTAAAAATGGGAGGAAAGCTGCTTAAGTCGCAGGCACGACCGATAGGAAAATAGTTTTACAGCTCTATACAGTTCACACGTAAATCAAAGCAAAACAACAATAAAGTACTTAGTTCTTACGATAAATCTAATAATTGATGGACATGGAAATTGTCGTTTGTATTCCGAAATGCGATGATACCCGAGGGACATTAAGAACATAGAAATACTGTACTAATTTCATGTATGCTGTGTCGATTGGTTGAGTTAATAAAACTAACCAATATTTGTGTCACAAAATAGACAGGTACAGATTCCTTAGATTCAATGAGCGAAAACGCACACACGCAAAGACACGCTTCACGTACAGCGACGTACAGCGAGTGCAAGCGCACTCGTGACTGGCATTTGTTTGAAATCGCCGTGCGTACGCATCTGTGTGCGTGCACCTGTTTTTATTGAAGTGAAAACTTCTTTAGGCGCGTTGGGCATTTTTGAGATGGGAAAAAACAATTGAACTCACAACATCGTTACCGACACCTCATTTTTGTAAACGCGATTGTGCTCTTTATTTTGTATTACGTTACGGATCAATGTTCTATGCAAGTATTTTTACTTTAAAGGTTTCGGAAGATTTTTTTTTTTGTATACCTGATTGTGCTCTTTAGTTAGACAAGGTTATGGACCAATGTCCTATACAAGTATTTTTCTTCCACCAAGGCGATCTTGTTCAAGTTTTCACTTCTGTCGGCACTCCCGGAGTGCAACTGCCATTTTTTCTATGGCGTCAACTTTCTGTACTATTCTGTCTTGAGTTGATATGGCATTTGACAATCGATTAGTTCCATTAAAAGGATTGCCATAATCTTGTCATTTACATGTCAAGTTGGCTTTGCAGCGGCCATTTAGCGACATTGATCAGCAGATAAAAATTACATGCTGATAATATGATAAATTTTAATGCAGGGTTTGAAAAAACAGCTATTATTTTAGCATAAATATTGCATAACACATTATCGTAAATGATTAAGACGAATCTGTTTCATTTTGACAGTTCACCAACATTAATTACGTTATATTAGATATTTTCTTTCGAATTTATGAAGCCGTTATCTAAAACTGTCGCCCGAGAACTGTCCCCTGTGTGTCGTACTTTAAGGATGCTAAACGCCCTCCTGACCACCAATCCTGAATGTGATCTGTTTGCTGATGAATGGAGCAGAATTATGCGTGTATGTCTGATGTTTTGCGAGAGTAAGTATGCCACGTTGTCCTCTATTAAGTATATGATAATATTTGAAATATTTTTGTTTACTATACCTGTTTCAATTTCTATTAATGTAATTGGTGCTACCGTTTTAATTAACAATAAACAATCAATCTAATATATATAGCTAAGCTAACACAGCAATATTGTGACAGCGACTTTTGTTTTATTTTTATTATTTTTTATCACTTGTCTTCAGCACTTCTTTTAACCTTTTGTTAAAACGTGGACAATGGTGTGGGTTGCATGTTTGTTAAATCTTAGTTTATTTCTCTGTAATTTGTAGCATGTAACTGTTTTTTGTCCCTAACAAATAAATAAATAAATCTAAACGATCAATGGATTAGCAATCTGTTTCAAAATGATTCAGATTGTAATTGATCGTGTATTACGCAACTAACCCGTGCTGGGTTTCGGAGGTCAGATAGCCAGTTGCTGCGTGTAAAATACTGGAATTCAGCTGCATCTGGTTGGACTGGAAGCCGACCCCAACAGAGTTGGGTAAAGGCTAGCCAAATGATGATGATGGTGCTGATCCACGCGTCATGTTCGTGAACGGGCGCCGTTAGTTGAAACTGGTCATCTCTTATCTGCCAGGGCTTATTTTTAATCTTATATTTTCAATTGCTTTGATTATTTTTTGTACATTGTTCTCACATATAGAAGCAACAAGAATAATGTACCCAGGATTTTGTAATATCTATATTTAAAAGAGTGTCCTTGGAATTTATTGGAATGGATCTACGTTTTGGAATGGGCAACTAGCTTCAACTTTCTGACTAACTGACCGATTCTTTGACAATTCAAAAGTGCCTGTAAATGGTTTACTTGAAATAAATGGTTTGAGTTTGACGAATTATAAAAGATAAATAGTCAATTCTTACCCCCTTTTCCGGATAATACATGTCGTAATAGAAGCCTTCTTCGATCGGAGGTCCGTAGCATAAACAGCCTCCGTATACCTGATAATAAATAACATTAGATATTAGACAATAATAATATTGTATTCTACAGTACAAGACTTTGATACAATTAGTATTCTTATAGTGAAGTAACCCCAGTTACTGGGTTGTGGAGGTTAGATAGGCAGTCGCTCCATGTAAAATACTGGTATTCAGCTGCATGCGGTTAGACTGGAAGCTGACCCCAACATGGTTGAGAAAAAGCTAGGCAGATATGGGCCCTATCAGAATACCAGCGCTGCAACATTTATTTTTTAAATGTCGCAGCATATGCTGAGATAGGAGCCTTTTGGCCTCGTACAGGACTTTCTGCTTTTGGTTTTTTACCTTGTTTTTTATTTTTTATTAATGTTTTAAGGTGCAGGTGTTTAGTTTAATTTTTAATTCCTTGTGCGAGTCTCAATAAATACTTTTTCTTTCTTTCTTTCTTTCAGATGATGATGATAGTGACTCATACCATAATGTTTGGCACGGGATTCAAACGACACGTAACGCAGCAGCCAATCACTCAGACGCTACTTGAACCGAGCCGTCATAAAAAAAAACCACTTTTTTTTTTAAAGAGAATCAGACATTCTCTTACACTAAAATCTTAATGACTGATAATAATCACCAGAAACAAACAGAATGAAAATTTATGAGTAATCATTTACATGTTCTTTTAGTTCGCTAAAATATTAATTATCTATTTAAAATATGCTGAGAGGCTTTCAAACATCATTTTTACAATACCAAAAATCCTCTTCCATCAAAACAAAAGACAATCTCAACACTCACCCTCTCCATGGCTTCTCCCAGCATATGTGCAGAAGAATGCCAGAAGACCGCTTGAGCATCCGTATTGTCCCACCGCAGGAGTTCCAGCTTACAGTCACCTTCCAGCGGCCTGTCCAGGTCCCAGAGCTCATTGTTCACCCGTGCGATGATGGTGGAATCGGCCAGTCCCTGGCTGTGATGGAGGACAGTCATCATGAGGGTCGGATGTGGAATAGCAGGGTGGAACTGGAGTGGCTTTTGACTGGGATCATTTTGAAGCTGGGTTTGGCTCATTTCAGCTTATAACCAATGTCATAAAAGGAGGAGGCATTCAACGAGTATTTATTTTCCTTATGCAGTTGTTTGACAATATTATATGGCGGTGAGGTTGTTAATAAATGCTAATGAATAAATAGTATGCTTTGGTAATATCTACCAAGATTATGATTACCATAACAACAAGCATTTTTAATAAATAATTGTATTATAAACACCAAAAAAGCACAGTATATTATAGAAACATGCTGCACATAGTGCACACATAGCCAAATACATTGTGTTTAAGCATGCTTCAAATAATTATATTACCCTCATACATTTCATTAAAATGCTTGCTTACAGAGCCTTCCAAATACTGTAATATCCAATAATTTCATACAGAATGATCTTTTTCTTAATATCATACAAAACATCAAATTCTCAACATTTACCATGCTTTAAGTTAAGGCGGTATAGACATTAACCAGTTAAAGCCATCTCAACAGTCCACCCTTAAGTAAAGTACTTACTATTCTCTCCACCACTCGCTTGTGTGCAGGTAAATAAGTAATTAGTATTATATACATTGGTCTAGCAATATTTGAACAGTAAGAGCACTTTGCAAAAATAAATACATAAAAATTTTACACAAATCACTTTGATTTAAATCACGATATAAATCAAGTGATATTTTCAATAAAAATCAATCAATGTTTTATTTTTTCTTTCCTATTTTTAGCACTATTTAAAATTCTTAATTTTAAATAATGGATAGATACATACAAATGTATTTTAAAAATCACTTTGTGTTAGAATAATAATATTTAAACAAAAACACCAACTTCCCAGCTTTTTCCGTTCCTAATCTGGGGGCCTACCACCAGCTCATAAAGAAGTATTATTTTAATATTACTTCAGTGTGGGAAAGAGATGAAGCTCTACAGGACGTATAGCTCTATCTCTTTCTCCTACTGAAGAAATGTTAAAATAATACTGCTTTTGAGCTGGTGGTAGGCCCCCTGTTCCTGATTTTAGAATATGCAAATCCAAAGGTGGAAAAGACTCTTTCCACTGATGCTGATGATGCGATGACCCCAAATAACTGTTTCAAAATTTTCGTTTCACATACTACTTATTTAAGTGGATTTTAAAGGCTCAAGCAAGAAATCGAAAAAATCATGATCACTTGGTTTTTTGTAAAAAATCGTGACTTTTACCGACCCTGCTGGTTTCTAAGGTATTTATAACCAGAGTATAAAGACCTAAAAGCACTCATAAAGGCTGACGCAGATTTGGGCGAGCCACACCAAATTGCAAAAGTCTTTGTACCTTCATTTTCATACATAATCTATGAACTATCGCACACTACAAGTGGGCAGCAATGCATTTTTATGTGTTGAAATGCGAAGCGCTGCGGCCCGATGCGGCTGTAATGTCCGCTTAGCTTATTTATGTAATGGTCCACTAAAATAGAAAATGTTGAACGTTAATCTGAGAACTTCAGAAACCAGGCATAAGTTACTTAGGAAGATTTTATTTAATTGAGTTTTTAAGAAAAGGAAAATAATATTAGATGTTTCTTTATTCTTTTCAATAATTGTTAGAAATTATTGTATTATTTTCATGCAACTACCACGAGTACCACCAAAGTATTTTTAAAGTATGGGAAATTATTTTTATTGTGTTTATTTCACTTTCTAATCTAAGAGCTGTTGTAATACATAGAGATGGATAGATTCTGTAGAATATTATTCTTATCAAGAATTCAATATCTGTAAAGGAAGTCGACTGCACATTTGATTGGAATCATCAATTTATTACAGTTACAATATCTTGAGTAAAATGCTAATACAAAGTAGCATGAGTGCATGACTCATTTCCTATGAGTTGTCATGATGACATAGAGGCACACTATTACAAGAGAATACTTCTACTTCTTATATGTGATCTTTTGTAAACAAATTAAGACATAAGGGCTTATTATTAGTAATTAAGTAGTCATAATTGCTAAGAGCAACCAGGAACATTCACCATATACTTGCGCTTACTAGTAACATTTGCATTGTAGGCAAAAGTTAAAATTGGCGACTTTGCAAAGTAGTTCATACTGAATTATAATTTGATGAGGACTTATTTTTTAATTCTATACTACAATATTCATTGTCAGTAGCAAAAATAATACAAAATATTCCTATAACTCACCTAATTCCTTTAGCAACATCATATGGACTAGTTTTCCAGGCTTTAGCTTCTACGGTTTTGCCATCGGGTAGCGTAACCACTATGCTCAAGTCCGGTTTGCTTGCTATTTCTTCCGCATACTGGATTTTGAACTTATCCCAGAGATCAATGCGTTTCTGGATGAATTCGGGCCACGGGTTCAATTCAGCAGCTCCTCCGGAACCCTCATCAGGTTTTTTCTTTTTTTCCTTCATTGCTTTGGTCTTTGACTGCAAAGAGAATGTCTAAGTTAGGACTTACCCAATATTATGGAACTGTTACTGATTGAATTTTGTTTTATATAAAATTGGTAATCATTTCTAGTGCTAGGATTTTTTTTTATATTACTCTACTAACAAAATACTACAATCACGAATATGGTGGTCAAATGTGCGTGATTATGACAATAATACTTCACAATTGGTATTACTGAAGAGGTTAGTAAATAATAACAGGGAGATAAGATGTGTGTGATTGTAGGATTTTTTAGTTACATTAACAATTTATTACACATTATTGTGGGTATCATATTTTGATAAACGATTGAATACCAATGTATTACAAGGACACCAAAAATATTATTTGAGATACATAATTACGTGAAATCGAATTAATTGCACAGGTGTGTAACAATCAAGTTTGTTTCACTTTAATAAGTTAATAACCTATTGTATGCTTTCTACAATACTACGTTTTAATAGGACCTAGGTCCCATAAAAACACAGTTTCTGACTTAAGTTACAAGTTTTTACAGACAAAAATATCAACAAATATCAATGGCTAGGATACAGAAAAAAATAAATATAAGCAAATGAAACCGCATGATATCATTCCAGCAAAAAACGCCGATGAAAGTCCTACAGACCCATGTGGCATATGCGTAGTCCTTGCAGCGGACCACACAGCCTCCACGGATGCCAATAAACTTTATCATGACTTACATAACGTACAAATATACTTTCTCAAACTAAATTATAATGTATAAAACCCTGCCTTTGCGTCAATGTTTAGTTTTGGGATTTCTTCAGCCACAGTGTCAACCATTGCAGAACGTGTATCTTTCGAATTTGACAGCCGAACAATGATGTTGCAAGTTGCAAAGAAAAGAATTTCCATTTTATTTTCTGTTTCACGCAGTATACCGTGTAAGTAAAATAAATAAATTGTTCAATAGAATTAATTTTTGCCAGGGCCATTTCAGTACAGTAAAAACTGTATTATATAAATTTTGTTGGATGTAAGGTTTGATTAATACGGTAGCCATAACCAATAAATACTTCAATGCCCTTGCTTGACAGAGGTAGCCAGAAGCCACAGTTTATCAGCCGAATGCTACGATTTTTATTACAGGCGCTTGATTTTGGTGAGTCCCAATGGTTGGTTCTAATCGTCAAGATTAAAATCTTTTACAAAAATTGTGCAATGACAATTTTTAATAGGTTTTCCATTCGGAGGGTATTTTTGAAGAAACCTTTAAAAATAATTCCAGTTAGAAGATTTTCATCAGATGCTAGGTACACTCTACTCCGCCACGTTGATTATTCGAAAGAGTTTTTAACAAAAGTAGTATAATCATATTATATATTATATATGCATAGCAACCCTGAGCACAGAACATACATTGTCCTGTCCCTGTGACACAAAATTGCATTTTTGAGTAAAACAAAATTCAAAATTAACATATTACCTACATAATTTTCCAGGAATTTAAAATGTGTGCACAGAATACTCGTCCTATAGACGCTTTTCACCGCATTATGACGTCCTTCAAGCATTTTGAAAATAAACTGGACAAGTTGCAGGAAGATGTGAAATATCATGGCCAGACCCTTTCAGAACTTCGTATTATGGTTACAAATCTTTCAGAGGGAACAATATTTTCTCCAGGCGGCAAAGCTGAAGATATAAGGCATCCTCCAAACAAAACAACGGCGATTCAATACGAGGATAAACCAATGTGTTTGGATGAGTCTAAAATAAAAAGGAAGAATAATGTTCAGTCCTTGCCCCCGGCAAAAGTGAAAAGCTACCAAAGTAAGAAATCTAAGATCTCTCCTCAAACTTCACCTTTTAAGGTTCACGGTAACAAAATAGAATTAGGTCCCAAAGGCATCAGCCCGAAGCATGCCCAAAGACACAGAAAAGCGGATGCTCAACGAAAAGCAAATGCATTGAGAACCCAAAAATTGACAGAACAGAAACGAATTAGACGGGCAAAGCAGGGTTTAAACTAGAAAATTGAAGAAAGTCTTCTCGTTTGGTATGCTTTTAAATGTAAAAATTTTGTTACTTCGAGACAAACGGGAGTACGGGACTTTATATAAAGGTAATAAAACAAAATATGAAATACCTGTTTATTTATTCGTTTACTCACAGACTAGAATAAACTGGTTACAATCACAGCAAGTAGATATCAGCCCCAAAATAACGATTGCAGGAGCCATCTCCACAGACGAGAGAGCCGCGGTGTTATTCACGCTCTGCCTTCCAAATTATCACCGCAATGAAATCGCTGTTTGGAGATTAATTCATAGTTTGTATTGAATTTGATGGTACGACGACGACGAGACTATCGCCGCGATTTTCTCACCCATGGAGATGGCGCCTTAAGTGAAGATAGTACCTAGTTATCTAAAGCCAAGTTACCTATGTTTTTCTAACTCCTAATTAAAAAATCTATGTATTATGCAATTATGTATAGGATACAATACAATAGTAAGATTGCATAGGTGCAAATGTAAAGTCGCCATCCAAAGTGAGGGTATCAGCGACCGTTAACGCAAGGTCTTGATCATTTGCACTTTTGAGACCCTCTTGTGTCGAGTCATTCTGAAACAAAGAATAATCCATGAGATTGTATTGGTTGTGGTGTCTGGATTTGTGCCCGGTTGATGGCAATAGGCTCGTCCCCTATTACATGGGACTTGGGACGTGTAGGCATCGAGGTTTTTCTCTACACACGGCTTAGGGCCTTTCAGGTTGCGGAGTATCCAGTCTCAGATTCCGTTTATACATATACCTACATTGATATCTCAGCAAGATAAGAAAAAAATCTATATTTCAAGCCTGCGGTCGGTAAACCTAAAAAAAATAATCTTTTCTCATGTTTAAAGGTCATAGCACACATATCAACTCGAAAAGGGATCGTCACCGTATCACCTTTCGCCTCGCCGTCAAACAGGCGTCAACCTAACGTAAGGACATAACTAAAGCGGATCAGCAGCTCCGATATATGCAATCGCATGCGGATGCTCCGAACAAGCCGTAAGCGCGGCGTCGCCCACCCGTGTAGGCGACGCCATGCTTACGGCTGGTTGACCCTGCTGGCACCAGATCAGTTTGAATCCGTGAAGTTGAAGCGCACGGTTAAGTCTCGGTTCACAATACGCGAGATGACTATCTTAGCCATAGCACTGGACGAAGAGGAACAGTAGCGTGCTGCAGGCAGGCCGCGGGAGGAGTGAGAGGGGTAAGGGTAGACGACGAGCCGTAAGCGCGGGAACTGCAAGTTGACCACGCACCGCACTGCGGTTTATAAGCTTGTCCCGAGGCGAGGCGATTACGTTACGATTCTGATTAGTGTGCGTTGCAGTAGGGAGTTTCATACAAAGAATACTGAATGGCTCGAGATGATACAGTGACGATCCCTTTCCGAGTTGACATGTGTGCTATTTCCTTAAATATCGGTACCCATCACGCCTGTGAAGTTTCGCTGCCTAATTTTATTTGATTCTGTATACCTACATCAGAGTTTGACTCAAAAACTTCACACAAAACCAGTGGATGCCAGCATTTGTTTTCTCGGCCTTTGGCCATACTAGAGGTACCTACATAATAATGCCATCATGATTCCGTATAGGGATGGTGCTAGGGTCATATAGCTACATCTCTCTTACACTGAAATAATCATGATTCTTAAACGTCAAAGTAGGTACGGCTTCCTGTCAGAACATTGAGCCGGATCCCGAAGGACCATAAATACACTTTTGCAATCTTTTTTTTGCGCAATGGCGTCTTATTATAAACTCACAATTTATGCACAACGATCTCTCCGACTGCAATAATCACGGCAACGGCGACGCCATACAGCATGAGGATCAGGACAGGTCGCATGTCCATCAGACCGACGCTGCTGAATGAGGACATCTTGGTGATGCAGTGGGGTTTGGACACTAGGAAACGTTTGCGGATCGCTGATTGGATGCCGGATTCTCGGATTTGCTTGTGGCTGTAAAGTAGGAGAAACAATTTGGTTCTCTGAAGATTTGAGAATCAAAGATGACAGTTTTCCGAAAAAAAATGTTTTTGTTTCTTTTAGGAAATTAAAATAACAGAGTTTCTAAAAGTAAGAGTAGGCTTTAATTAGTATTTCATTAGGGAACTGAATTAACTGCTATTTTAATCGTGAAGATGTTCAAAATCTATCAAGTTCCATCAAATTCGAAATAACAATCTTCCTTTTCAAAGGTTTTTTCCGCAATCAGGTAAAAAGCGTATGAAACTTTTAAAGCAATGTCTCTATATTTAAACGGAAATGTTCTCAGATAGCGAAATATACAAAGCAAAAACTAACACGACTCTAATCAGCTCCAAATAAGGCGATCCCTTCCTGACAGGAGTGAAAGAGTCGAAGGTCACGAGGTAGTCCACTGTGGCGATGTCGCACTTCTCACTCTCTAGGAATGTAGCTTCGATCTGACGGTACACTGGCTCTGCCACTGAATGGAGAGCGAAGAGACCCTGGGAAGGAAGACCTGGTTAATTATTTCTAACCTTATCATGCCCAAGAAGTTATTTTTTCGGTGCATTTTAGATACAAAGATGGATAACTTTAGAAAAGCAGAAATTGTTTATGCAGGAACTTACGTAATCTACATATATTATAAGTGCAATTATAATAATAAATTCGAATGGAAATAGTTACCTTTCGGATTCTTTCAACCCCGTCTGCCAGACTGTAAAGTTTTGCTTTACCATTTTCCGGAAAGACTCGATCACGTATTGAAGTGTGCAAAGGTTCTTTGCTTTGATTCTGGAAACGTTATAAACAAATAGATAGTTATCTCCCCTAAAACGTTTTTTTTTCGAATGTGTTGAAAATAATACTTTAATGGATCCACGTACAAAAACGAAATGGTTATAGTCGACATCGTTGGCTGCGAGCGTGATCTTGGCCCCGGCGAGCTGCGGCAGGCTGCGGATGGAGTCGGACGGCGCCTGCAGCAGCACCACGATGTTGGCCGAGTACGCCGCGTACAGCGCCATCAGCGCCGTGAACAGCACGAACACCATCATGCGACCTGCACAATGTCACACATCAACATAGTAGGGGCCGCGGACAGCGAGAACAGCACGGACTCCATCATGCGACCTGCACATTGTAACACATCAAAATAGTAGGCGCCGCATGCAGGTCACCAGTGCCAAGAACTGCACGGACACCATCATGTCAAAGTCAAAGTCAAATAATTTATTTCAATTAGGCACAAAAAGGCACTTTTGAACGTCAAAAACAAAAAATAGAATTGATTCTAGTCGCCCCTTCCAAAGGGTAGTTTTCGTATGGAGAAGAATGGGCAAGAAACTCCACCGTTACTCTTTTAAATGTTTTACAATATTTTGTATACATTAATTATATAATTATATGTGAAAACGATGCACCTGGAATAAGATTTATATACCACAATAGGTAAAAATAAAAATTAAGCAATGATAGAAAAAATAATTATGTAATGGATACATGGTGTTCACATATTTACAAGCATTGTAAAACCTATACGATATTCCTAAAAAAATTACAAGTGATACTAATTCGTCAGTGTGTGAGTTCAAGTAATCACAGAATGTAAAAAAAAAAAAAAAAAAAAAAATGTGACCTCTAGGTCTACTCTCTTAGAGTAGATTGAGGAAGGTGAAGATAGGATGAGCAGTTTATATACCAGGTGCTCTTCTGGGTTCTATGTAACATCCTTGCTGAGTGACGGCGCTCATCGTCAGCAGTAAAGCGTCACATATTCCTCCATCCAGCTGTTGTTGTGTACCAGCCTAAAACACAAGCACCTTTTAATTTAGTGCAACACGGAATAAAATAATACTGGGTTTGAAAAGCCGCTTGCTAGTCCATGGACCACCGATTTCTCCGTCGCTTGAACGGTAATGTAAGGCACAATTTAATAGAGCTGAACCATAATACATAATAACCAATATAACCACTCGAGCATACCTTTGAGAAGTGGTATCTTATCAATTAAATTACGTGTAATATTGGATGATTAAATAAAGAAGAAAACCTGACAGCTTAACATTCTGCTTTCGGATTACTTATAGAGATTGATTTATTAATTTGGCGTGTAACCTGTCAAGTCTTCACAAAAAAACCACTTACTTTTGTCAGAACAAGTTCCACCTTGCTAGCCAGGAACAGAGTAACAGTAGCTATAGCAGTACACACGGCTATAGTGACCCAAACCCTGGTGGAGAAGGGTAGGTAGAACACGTTGGCCACGTAGGCCAAAGGCGGCTGTCGATAGATGAAGAGCATCCGCATGGGGGCCACCAGGTCAGTGTAGGTGACCACGTCGTAACGGTCGCGGAATATCACGCAGTTTGTGCCTGTAGAGAAGCACTTACTGTTATGTGGGGCAGTAGGTAAATGGGAAATTGAAAAGAAATCAGGATGGCAACCAACAGATTATCCTTTAAAGTTAAAGTTCGCGAGCATATTCGTAAGAAGCTGGCAGTATCATCACAGCGGTAATGTTTTCCCATTGTTTGTCTTATTGGTTTTATAAATATATTCGTGTATTTATGTGTATTTATTTGTTCTTATATTTATGTATATAGTTATATTATATATTTTGTTTTGATAGGTATATATATCCTTATATTAAAATAAATATTTATTCCACAATTTTCGATATTGCACCTACCACTTTTTGTCTCTGCATCACCCAAAGGTTGACTGGTAGAAAATGCCAATGGCATTAAGTCCGCCTCTGTACATGTATGTGCTTAAATAAATTATCCAAACAATGGTGCCGATTCCCTTGTTCACAAACTAAACTAAATTTAAGTTCAGTGCATCTTTTTCTTTCTATTTCATTAAGAAAAGGACAGGAGAAAAAATTTAGTTTAGTCCTGTCAAATTAATCAGCACCTGTCACTACTCCATACAAGATTATACATGATTATAAACTTGTCTATTAAAATTACCTCAATTTACGTCAAGCGCTGATTAATTTGACAGGACTAAACTAAAATTTATCTTCTGTCCTTTTCTTAATGAAATAGAAAGAAAAAGATGCACTGAACTTAAATTTAGTTTAGTTTGTGAACAAGGGAATCGGCACCATGTCTTTCCATAAATTATAATTTTATTCTGACTTCATGTCTCTAGCAAAATGGGATTGAAGAATCGATGCTTCAAATGATCATAATCCTATTTTTAACCGACTTCCAAAAAGGAGGAGGTTCTATGCTCGTAGCGTACTTAAGTGTTTTTTTTTTAAATTGTGGCCACCGATTTCTCCATCAGTTGTGGACCGATTTTTGTGGTTCTTTTTTTGTTTGAAAGGGTGCTCTTTATTAACTTTGATTAAACAGTTTTTGAGTTAACTTCAATAATACGTGTTTTTTCCCACTTAGTATGTGGATGATATGATAAATTCCTGTCACTGTTATTTACATAGAAGATACTTAGTGATATTCTAATTTGTGTGAGGTAGGTACCACAACTAAAAAGTGAAAATCAAAAAGTTGTTTTTGCGAAAATATTCAAGGAGACTTGATTCAGAGAACCCATTTAATTTAACGTTAAAACTATTCTGACACCACGTGCTAGACAAACTATAGGTATAATAAATAAATTAAAAAAAAAACCGGCCAATTGCGTGTCGGACTTCGCACAATGAAGGTTTCCGTAGTTGAGATGAATTTATGTATATAACCCAAGAACAAACTTAACATTGTAGTTGAAAAACATGTTCTCCCATACATTCAACTGCAAATGTAAGTTGGTACGCACAATATTGAGAGATTTTCCATGTTATTTTAGACCATAGACTTCTTATAGGTTTTCCTATACCTAATCTATGAGTCATAGATAAAGAGCCATATGCTATGTATTTTTTCAAAATTCTAGGTCCAGTAGTTTCGGAGATAAGGATGGTCAATTTTCATCGAATTTCTTAAATATTTTTAAATTATAGAAAAAATGTGTTTAATATCCTCGCAACAAGCACTTTCATTTGATATGTCACACGGTACTGTTAGCAAAACTTTTTTTTTTTAATTTTCTTATTTGCCCCCAAAAGTGACCCTTATATTCAAAATACATTTATGTACGCTACACGTTCGTGTTTGGGTCACAGAAATACATATGTGAACCAAATTTCAACTTAATCGGTCCATTAGATTCGGAGCAAATTGGCTGTGACAGACGGACAGCCAGACACACGAGTGATCCTATAAGGATTCCGTTTTTCCTTTAGAGGTACGGAACCCTAAAAAAAAATTGTAGAGACCAAGAAGCCAACCTTCTCTTCCACTCACCCATATCAGCCTTGTTTGCGTACAGATCAGCGATCATACCTGACCACTGTCCATTTACTTTGTACCCGTATCGATAGCTGAAGATATATCGAGCAGTCGCGTTTATCATCTCGAAGCCAATCTTAGCAGCTGACCAGCAGGCTTTTGTGATTGAATCGTATTGGAGCTCACTGAAAATGATAGATAGATAAATAGAATATTCTTTATTATGTACTTACATCATAAAAATTACAGACTTAATAGGTATGTCTATATTAAGTCTGTAATTTTTATGATGTAAGTACCCACCCAATGTAAAATGTCCTTTTTTACATTGGGTGACACAATGGGCGGTCTTATCGCTAAAAGCGATCTTTTACAGACAAATGAAAATGAAGGAGTAGCAACATAAAAACTGCCGGAATTGAAGCTCTGTCTCAATAAGTATTATGAAAATCTAGGTTTCAATGGCGTCATTGATGGAGATGCCCTGCACTGGTTGGTGGTAGTCACATACTTATCGATTACTAGCTGCGCCCCGCGGTTTCACCCGCGTAAGTCTCGATCCTGTGGGAATATCGGGATAAAAAGTATTCTATGTGTTAATCCAGGTTATAAACTATCTGTGTGCCAAATTTCATCCAAATTGGTCCAGCCGTTTGAGCAGGAAGAAGAGACAAACATACACACATACTCACAAACTTTCGCCATTATAATATTAGTGTGTTAGACAACCATTTGACGATTTTGAGAGGTTGATTGATCTAGCTAGACCCGTGTAAGGTGCACGAATGTTTGATAGACATTCATTATTGCAGCTGAATTCATCCAACAGAATGTGGCCACCGATTACAACTCAATTCCTTTGTTTTACAAACTGTATCCTAATATCAACCTGCATTGATTTTTTAAAGGCAGTAAAGACAACCAAGATAGGTACGTTTGAATGTTTATCTACACCCATGCTACAAATCCTCTATAAAAGTTTCTGAAACAGTTAGCTTATTGCCAACATTAAAACAGCTAGTGTCATAGTAACCATAATATCATCCAAACGAGTGTTATAATGTTGTACTAAATTTCATTATGTAACTAGTTTCAACGTTTAAGCGGGGGACAGCAGCACCCGCTACACGCATGTGCGGTGATGTGCTGGTGCAGGCGACATTCATTCGTGCAGTTGTACTGAATTTCGTGGGATTGTTGATCTTGACTTACAAACACCCAATGGTTTCAGAACCTTTTATAGAGGCTTAGGATATCATGGGTGTAGATAAAGCCTTGTATGCAACTGTATATAATTAGATATTAAAACACACATGTGATACTATTCGTGTTTTAATACCCTTTATTATACAACAGTTGCGTAAATAACTATTGATAGGTGACTGCAAAAGACCTAGGAACCATGAATAAAGTTAGAAAAATGAGTAGGTAAGTATGAAATCTTACAGTCGATCCTCTCTGGGCAGATGCAACCTAGTGGTATTACTATCCTGGATGACATTAGACATAATTATGGGATGTCCCATCATGTTCTTTCGTCTGCGGTACAGCTCTCTGTGGGGTCGTACGTCCACTAGGCTCCCGTTGTAGTAGCCGCGGAGGGTTGATATCATGGAGCCGTTGAGACCTGGCCTGTGCACTTAGAGAAGGTAACAAAATGTTTGATGAATTCACAAAAATAAACTCAATTGAAGTTGCTGTTTCAATGTTATTTCTGTCACCGGAACATGTCCTTAAGTTTCGTTCAAGTATTCGGGCGTGACTACGTCATGTTCATACTTTAGCTGGATTTTTAGTGTTTCAATTATGATTTCAATAATTGTTTTAAACTCAGTTTCTATGACGGGTAAACTTTAATTACTTACGACCCCTTTTTGGACGCCAGGATCAGTTATTTCCACAATAACTGCATTTGCTCCTTTTATACTTTTACTTTTTTTTCTTCTTTTGTTTTCATAACTTTCCCTGACATTTTCTATTCATAGTAGGTACTATAGTATTTCCATTTTCTTAATGTCCCTCGGGTATCATCGGATTTCCGAATACAAACGAATGCTAATTTCCATGTCCATCAATTATTAGGTTTATCGTGTATAATAATTTGAATTCAGAACTCAGTACTTTATTGTTGTTTTGTTTTGAATTCCGTGTGAACTATATAGAGCTGTAAAACTATTTTCCTATCTGTCGTGCCTGCGACTTTAGCAGCTTTCCTCCAATGTTTTTAATAAACTATATTAAGTTAAAAAGGGTATTGACAACTCTGTATACTTCCAAGTCGATTGAGAGCTTCCGGTCTGCACCAAGTGCAAAGGGCAACTGATAGAAATCCGACAACTGACGAAACACGAAGTTTGCCGAGGGACATCAAGAAAATAGAATTACAGTACATAGTATGAGAATTATGATTACTCAGGCAGGTAAAAAGTTCCTTATGCAACTTACTTTCCACCATCTTGAACTGGTTACCAATCCTCTCAGCGAGCACTACGTCACTATCAACCAAGACTGGTCCATTGTTCATAAGAGTCAGCGTTGACTGCTGCAGCTGGGGAGAGGTGACCAGGACCAGCCAGCGGTATGTGAATTGGAACAGTTTCTTGGACAACGCCTGGATAAAATGTAGATAGGAGTATACAATGTGTAAAAAAACCCTGTCCGATCCGTGAGGGTGTTGTTAGGTATCGTACTGAGAGTACCTACCTATATTTATGTGGTAATAAAGAAAAAAAAAGCGTAATTTTTTTTTCAATGGGTAATTTTACCGGTAACGCGGTAATTGCGTAACTTATTTTTGTAAAAAATTACGCCTAATTTGTTTCATTTTGACAGTTCAACAACATTCATTGCGTTATTTACGTTGTTGAGCAGATATTTTTTTCCAACTTATGAAGCAATGGATTAGCAATCTGTTTCAAATCGATACAGATTGTGATTTTGTTATATTTTAGTGGTATGATGAACAGGGTGTAAAGTTCACTAATCCACCATAGAAAAGGGAGGATCCTCCGACCAGACGGGTGTTGTGTCTAGCGGGCAACTGCCCCTCGGTTTGAAGTTGAAATCTTGTATGTATGTCGATCGCTCGGTAAACTCTTACTGCGCGATGCAGGATTTGTGTGACGTCATGTCTATGATGCGTAGTTTGTATGTGGCAGTGTAACCACTACAATATTACGCAATTAGGGTACTGGTTATTACATGGGGCGCGGGCGGCCGTCCTTTAGCGGGTGTCTACAAGTCGTATCTTATGACCCCTGTTGAAAACTTGCAAATTTTTTATGAATTTAGGGGTAATTTTGGTTAAAATGTGATTTCTAAATAGCAACAACTTTTTTATTTTCATAATAATTAGATTTTTTATTACTTTTAGACAACTTTTATTGCAGTACCTATGAGCTCCTTTCGGATCGGACAGGGTTTTTTTACACAAAAATACAGAATATTTTTCTTTTTGTCTGCCAGCCTCCATAGTGCCCCGGACGTAGATGCAAGGTATTAAAGTAGGAGCCATTTGTGGAAGTTGCATCCAAAAGAATTTATGTACTTACGTAAGAAATAACAGATTTCGACTGAGCACAGTCTAAATCTGTGAGGTACAGTATAGCATGATCTTGATACTTGGACATCGGTTTGAAAGACGCTGATGTTCGCACTCCTATGTTGGACATTTCCATAACAAACTTGTTTATTACGTCTGTAATAATAAAGATTCAAACCTAGTCCTTTCATGTGAATTTTTTTTAGATAACATAACTTCACGCCTTGCTTCCCCGAAGGGTTGGGCAGAGATGTCCCTGTAGCAGGCACACCCACATTTCGCCAGTTATGTTTAAGTCCCATGTAATAGGGGGCAAGCCTATTGCCATCAACCGGGCACAAATCCAAACTCCGGGCTGAGTAATTCCAGATAGAAAAACCCAACAACACTTTGCCCGACCCGGGAATCGAACCCAGGACCTCATGCTCAGCAGTAGCGCTTGCGACCACCAGACCAACGAGGCAGTTTTTATTATTGACAAATGATTAGGTATTTTTTTAAACGACTGTTCTACACCAATATTTGATTTTTTTAAACCAGCCTACGTATAACCATTCACGACCTAGACGAGCCGATAGACAGACAACTCATTTATTAAAATCCATCCAGCCTTTAGGATGTCTTGAGAGTTGGTAATAAAGAATCCCACATAGGTACAAAGAATCCTGCACAAATACAAAAAGTATTTGCTGTCGCGTAGTCGGCTAAAATTGCTAATTACTTATAAGGTGAATTTTATATTTTCTAAGAATTATATATTTTCCTGTTTTCTTGTTTTCTACCTATAGGTACTTACTAATAGATAGATAGATAAGGTAATTTTTTTTTAAATACTTACTTTTTTTCCAGCACAATCCACCATAAATCAAATGCGTAGGTTTTTCATCATTTTGAATAAACAGCTTTATAAAATTTATAGTGTTCACATCTTTTGCGTGAACCAAACTTTGTATCAGCAGTAAAAGTACTAAATAAATATTCATATTGCTTGGATGTAGATCAAGGGACCAAAGCAAAATGAAGACTTGGAATGGTTCCAGTCGTTTCGGTTAAAAAACCTTAGTTCTTTTTCTAGGTAAAGTCAATAGATTTTCGTTAGGTTGAACTAAATGGGACGTCAGCTGTAATTGAGAGCAATTGGAGCTGACAAGGCTTCAAACAAAGACAATTTGAGTCAGTAATACTGTGACTCTACTTACATACATATATAATTATTGTGGTAGGTATGTGCGTCCGTGTTTTTGTAGAGCGCTTTCGAAAATTATTTAACATAGCTAATATAACATATCACGCCTGTAATCCCAAAGGTTTAGGCAGAGGTGCACATATAGTACACACTCATTTCGCCAGTTATGTTTATTAAGTCTCATATAATAAAAAGCGAGCCTATTGCCATCAACTGAGAAATTTAAGTAGATGGAAAAGTTTACTTAGTCACAATGAGACCCATTCTGTTTTTACTAACTTCTCGATTTTATTTTTGCAAGTCATTTGTAAAACCTTGTTTTCCAGTTCAGCAAAGCTATAGGAACCTAGTGAATTCAGTGTCAACTTTTAGTTTAACTTTTGCATAATAAATCCATTTATAAACTCCAGCTTTAGCCCGTGATTACGCCCTTGTGGAGGTCGGAAATCACTACTGGAAATATCCTATGTTTGAATCCAGGTCATGGTTTACTTATATGCCAAATTTCATCGTAATCCGTACAGCCGATAAAGCGTGAAAGGTAACAGACAGACAGACTTACTTATACAGTTTTTATTATTAAATGGATGCTTTAAGGCTCGTGCAAACTGGCGCGAATTGTCGCGACGATGGTAATTGTACTACCGTGAAGTTTTCTTAGAAATTGTTTTATTAGAGACGTGTTGCGCTGTCGCGTCGCGCCTGTTTGCGTGGGCGTTTATTCGACCGTAATTACATAAGTTGAAACATATATCTCCAACCCTCGAATAAAATAGGAATCCAAAACCAATAAAATAAGGAAACATATCCAGGGCACGCCACCCTAGTCGTCTGACAAGAAAGCATAGGTTTTCACTAAACATAATAGAGCATATTTACTTAACATTTTCAATTGAATATTACATGACATGCGTCCTTCTGTTTGACGACCCAATTGAAATGGTGACATCAAAAGAATCTGTCTCATTATGTATTAAAGTGTAAAAGAAACTGTGGGCTATGAATAAAACACAAGAGTTTTGTAGGAACTTAGTATGTTTATTGTGAATATCGTTAGGCATCTAATTTGCTTTGAGTGACATTTCCATAATTACTTACATAAGTGATGTGATTTTGTTGTTTCTATTGATATTACTAGTTTAATTATCGGAACGAAGTTCTTTAACGCGGCTTGTAGACTTTCAGAAATCGTCTCGCTAAAAAGTGTTAATACTTGCGACTGTCTTCTTCTAATTCAAAGAGAAAGAAAAAGAGAGAGAGAACGCCGGCAGAAAAAAAACAAAAGAAAAGAGTAAAGTGATTACAGTGTCGTAGGATAAGATTGTACACATCGGCCCGAGAACACTATGCATGCGAGAGACAGAGAGAGAAAGTGTGAATTTGGTCAAAATGAAAATCCAAAATGGCGGCTGCGGTTTTTTTAAATTTTTCGCCGTGCTTGTCGTTTTCATAGATAACAAATGTGCTCAAGTCGATAGTGAGGTCAAAATGTAAATCCAATATGGCGGCTGCAAAAATGTAAGAAGGAACTTCGTTCCTGACGGGGGTACCCCGACCGCACACGTTTTGTTATATAAACAAGCACATTATGAAATGAGGCATTTCAACTTTGTCTCTAAATACAATGGCAATCGACATAGGTAATCGAGGCTGTGCAGGTCTCCATCCATACCTACCAGGTTCCGTCAGCTAGGGACTGTCCGCCTGATAGCTGTGCATTAGCCTAACGACGCTCTTAAAACTTAGGTCGTCTTTTGTTAAACCAATGTCTATCTGGCTTTGCCGTCCTGTGGACATTAAGAGCGTTTATTTTGAAAGTGGGCAACGTCGCAAATAGATGTCAAATATTTCGCTGTTTTGATTAATTTGGCAATATTATTGTGAGGAAATATGAAATGTGGCTAACTAGTGAACTAGAATATTAATGTTTATTTGGAATTATAGCACTGAATTTGATGTTGTAACCGTTTTAGGTCAAAAAAATGCATTTGGAAAGTTTCCAAATACTTTTTTTAAATCTAAGACTAAATATTCGGTGTAACGATAATAAATATTTATAGCGTGCGGCAGTATGTAAATGCTACGATGGCAACCCAGAGTGGTTACCCGGCCGTCCGTCTGAGAGCGCCCGCGCAAACTCCAGTAAGTTTGAATTGTAATCGTCAGTTAGTTAATTAAGCAACAATCAACGAGCGAATGTGCGCGCGCTTTAACTCAAAAGTTCTGTTAGATTTAAACTGATGTGATTCGTGTAATTATAGTGTCATTCTTAAGCACCTGCCTTTCTCTTACACCTGTTCCCCGGCTATATATTGCATTTCATAATAAATATTCTAGTTCGCTAGTTAGCCACATTTTTTATTTCCATACAGTACCTAATATTGCCAATTAATAAAAACAGGTAAATATTTGACAGCTATTTGCGACATTGCCAACTTTTAGGATAAACGCTCTTAATCAAAGATTTCAGAATTCGACGGAAATTCCTATTCTACTGCTTCATAATTACCTATGTTTGAAAATGTTGTCTGGTCAACAACGTAAATAGCGCAAATAATGCTTTTAAACTGGCAAAATGGATGACATTACCATCGTAAGAGTATTACGCAATTACCCCGCTTTTCTTCACCTCTTCGTAGTCATCTTTGTTCTATGTTATGGGGTTTTGGTTTCCGCACTTAGTCCATAAGGTGGACCATTGTACGTGGGCCATGGCGGCCGTTTGGTGGTTATTCCAACCAGCCCACCTCCCTCCAGAAGTTAAATAAAACTCCTGGTCTGTTCAAAACATCTGTAAAAGATCTGGGTGACCCGAGGGTTTCTGTTCTAATCTGGGTGACGCCTGTGCATTCAAAGAGCACATGCGCGACGGTTTCCTCAGCCTCCATGCACGTCCTGCACAGAGGACTGTCCGTTATGCCTATTGTGTGGAAGTGTTTGTTTAGCGAACAGTGTCCAGTGATGGTCCCCGTCTCCAGACGCAGGCCGTTCCTGTCCAGGTGTAATAAACGCCTGGTTAGCCTGTTAAGCATATTATAAATTAGAGGATTATATCCAAGATAAGAGTGCTTGGAAACATGCTGGTCCTGCTCCATAGGACAATTTAGAATCAAGACAAAATCAAACTGGTTGCTAATTTAATTGTAAAATTGATTATTTTGTGTTTTATGACATTGATTTTACATTCTGTGATTACTTTCTCACACACTTATTAATTACAAAATTTTAGGAAAATCGTCTATTTTTACAATGTTTGTAAATATGTGAGCACCATGTATCTATCACATATTAAATTATCTGTCGTTGCTTCATTTTTAATTCTTTTTACCTATTGTGGTATAGTAATTTTATTCTAGGTGCATCGTCTTCACATATAGGTAATATTATTTAACTAATGTACGTGCATATACAAACAATTGTAAAACATTTTAAAAGAGTGGAGTTTCTTGCCCATTCTTCTCCATACGAAAACTACCTTTTGGAAGGGGCGACTAGAATCAATTTTAATATTTTGTAAATTTTGACGTTCAAAAGTGCCATACATGGGCCTATTTGAAATAAATGATTTGACTTTGACTTTGACTTTGTTATCCAAAGATGGCATGGCTTCCTTGGACTGCCTGCAGCCCAGTGTTGAGGTCCACCAGTACTCCGCTTGTGTGTGGGTGTACTCCTGCAGCCACTTGCGTATTTGGTTGTAGGTTGTAGGGGATTGGTACGATAGGCTCGGGTCCACAGACTGCCTTGCTAGATCCTCTTCTAGCGAGTTCATCAGCTGCATCGTTACCTAGCGACCCGCTGCTTCGTAGTCATTTTTTAGAGATGTTTTTTGCCGTGCCGTCCTTGCAACTATGCTGTGAATATCTACTTGGTGCGTAACATCTTGCAAGAACTATTTCGCAATGCTCGTGATATCACGCCTAAAAATGATTCTAGGAATCTTAGTCAGTGCCGGAACGGGATGTGGTCATCAGCCGCATAACCTCTTTTCTGTTGTCTGATCGTCATCCTGAAACAAAAGAGTCATCTACATATTCCTATGCTTAAACGTGAGTTTAAAAAAGAAGTCGAATATCAATAAATCCAATTAACACAGGAGTAGAACGCTTCTGGCGATTGCCTGGGAGGATTCAATAAAATGGGAGAAATAATTAAAGGTTTAGTTTGTTGTGACCTGTTTTTTAGATAGAAACATGAAGAAATCCAAAATAGGGAGGCTCTAGACATGATGAACAGATTAATGAAATACATTATTATATTACACTTAGCTATTTGTAAAGAGCCATAAAAATCCTGAAAGAAATCTACACATTTTCACCTCTCAAAGAGGCATCCTCAGGCTGACGATTGACTTGTCACGAACCCGAACGCGGCGTGTTGCCACACCGAACGCTGAACGCAGAGTGAGCCTTATCGTCTATTATATTTTATAATGGATTTCCGCAAGGTCACGCCTGAATCAATTAACTTGTGTAAGGAGTTCCCAATAAATCTGTTGTAATAACAATATGTTACAGGGTCACTTACAATCTCTTGTACAAGATCTCAACCACCAACACAGCTGGGGCTAGCAGCATGCCATACAACGTCATCAGCATGGCGGGGTACATGTCAGTAATGCCGACACTGCTGAAGGTGGACACGTGTCCGGAACACCGCGGACGAGGCACTGTGAGGCGCTGGTGAACGTTAGCTTGGACTCCTGACTCGCGGATCTTGAGAAAGCTGGGAAAGTTAAGATGGAGTTTCATGATAAATAGATTGTAGCTTAGAGGGGGTTGGATACAGGCGAGAAATGAGGAGAGAAACTATTTTAAAGTTAGTTAAAAATTAAGACCTCTAAACAGCAGGAAGTAAGTATGCTCTATACATATGCAGACAGTCATTGATTCTTGGCAATTAATTGCTATTCTTATAGTAGTATAAAAGTATACAGTGTCATTGAAATATTCACACACACTAGTCGCACTATACAGTGGTGTCTTTATAATGTGCAATATCGTAATCGTAAATTTCTTCCGTCGATTAAATTTAAGCATATATTCCCTATAAGTACTTAAATTTAATCGACGGAAGAAATTTAAAAAAAATCGTAACATTTTTTTTAAAGGTACGTAATGGGGGCGGGCGGCTTATTGAGAAATTTTACGATTATTGTAAAAATTTGCGAAAAAAAAACAGATTTTTGCTGTAAAAACATGTTTATTTTTAATTAGGGGTAGTTTTTTTTCCACAATTTTAATTTTACGAGGACGCCTAATTACTTCCGATCATTATGGAGTTTGTTTCATCGTGATAGATCATTTAGTTACACCGTTTTGATCGTATTCGTTCTTTTTTAAATATTTTTTCCGTCGGTTAAATTTAGCATAGATTCCCTCCCTCATTTCGATGGAGCTATGATGGTGCTTTATAATGTGCACATTATAAAGACACACGTTTGGTGTGCGTGAAGATTAAAATTTCAATTCGCTACCTTTTGCCGACACTGGTAAATATCGTTTTGCAGATTGCCATAGCTGCATTTTGGTTAAAGTAACAGTTCTGAACTCTGTATCCATTGTGATGTGACACAGAGTACACACACAGAGACAGAACACTGATACACCGATACAGAGTCCATCTGCCTAGTTTTTTCCCAACTATGTTGGGGTCAGCTTCCAGTCTAACCAGATGCAGCTGCAGACCAATATTTTTACATGGAGCGACTGCTTATCTGACCTCCACAATCCAGTAACTGGGTAATACGATACCCCTTGGTAAGACTGGTTGTCAGACTTTCGGGCTTCTGACGACCCTTAACGACTGTCAAAGATCCACGAATGACAGCCGGGACCAACGGCTTAACGTGTTTTCCGAGGCACGGAAGAGTCTCGGTATGTAAAGATGGTCATCAGTCCACGGATCAACCCCGGCAAGCGTAGCTTAACCTGATGGAACGACCCGTGTAGCTATTATTGCTTAGCCACGAGCTCCTCTCCACTGAAACAGAGTGCAGAACTGTTGATACAACCAATATGTTAGGTTGAAACTTTGTATCTCATTATAAGCGAACTACTTACTAGTTTTTAAGTCCTTATGAGAAATAAAGTTCTTTAAACCCAACTCACTTAATCTTAAACAAGTCTTTATATGGCGATCTCTTCTGCCCCGGCACCCAGGGATCAATCTCGTTGATATAGTCAATCTCCACCAGGTCACACTTCTCATCTTCTTGGTACGTCTCCTGAATCAGACGGTAGCCTGGATTGAGCTCCATGTGGAATGCGAATAGACCCTGGAAGAGAGGAAGAGATTGATGGCATCATAGTGCTGGCTCATTCTCGATATGTGTTCGATTTCTTAATCGAATCGATCAAAAATCGTTTTTTTGTAAAATTGAAATTTATTCGATTCTAATTTGTATAGAATAGTATCAATTGAAGACGTCCAGACTTTATATATTCATTTTTCTATTTACCAAATTAATTAGTACCTACCTTCCAACATAAAATATGATACTAAAACAAATTCACTTGATTTTCTTTGAATTAGGTAGGTACTTAAATAAATATTTATTGCATTGTTAATTTGCATATTAATTTAACGTTAAATGCCGAAAGGCGGCGTTACTGGAACTTTACATAACACAAATTATATTAATAATACCAAAACATTTAAAACAGAACTCCTACCTCTTATCTATATATAAACTTTTTCAAAAACAAATACCAACAAATCCAATCAAAATAATAGTTAAGAACGATAAGATAATTAATATTACTTTGTTATCTTTTAATTATGTTTTATGTATTTTAATGTAAAAAGAGTTCGACGAGGATGGGATTCGAACCCACGCGTGCAGAGCACATTGGATTAGCAGTCCAACGCCTTAACCTCTCGGCCACCTCGTCATATGATGCAATGGGCCAATTAAGGGTGTTATATTTTATCTTATTGTCTTACTTATTGTACTAAATTTTATCATAAAGTGATGTACCTAATCTGCTAGTTCTAGTGTTTTTGAATAATTTTGTTGAAAATGGGTACGTACTTAAGTGCATAGTTGCAATTATTATTTTAATTATTATGAATGTGAGGACTTTTTTTTTGCTTTCTCAGTAAATTTTAATGATGGTCTGGCAGTTTGAGTAGTTTATGCGGCCTACCCAAATGTCCTTTCTTTGGTATTGTTCGTCGAGTTGAGCTCCACGATTACTGACAAATGCTTGCACTGACTGGACAGGTCCACTCAAATATGTGTGGTTCTTTCCACAAAAGACCATTTCAGACACTAATCTACATGGTCCCCATATGGCCTGACCAAGATTATGTCTGGACTTTAAAAGAGACTGCGACCTCTGAGTTTGTTTCGGCCTTTAGGTGCGCGTTCAGAGTAGTCAGATAGGAAACGCCGAACTCATCTAGCTTATTTTTTAAAAGTGATTCCGATATCTTATTTACAGAATAAACCATTTTATTTCATTTCAATTATTACCATCGTGAACACTATGATAATGGCCTGTTTTCGTGAACTTCGGTACACACAGGGCTTGGATTATAGTGGGTGCCAAGTGGGTACGGTACCCTAGGTACTTAAATAAAAAAGCCGAATTTATGGTTAAACCGATAATTTTATAGTCCGGTTTATTTATCATAAAAAATCTGAATAAAGATTATTTCTGCAGCCCATTATTAGCTAATGGTTACCTAAATCTTACCTAAAATATTCTAAATGTTTTATCAAATTAGATTTGTTACAGTTGTAGTGGCAATCATGTCATTTGGCTTAAATAGGTTTTTATTTTTATTATTTTATTTGTCTTTTATATAAATTCTGTTTTTTTAGATTTTGTGAATGTGAGATCGTTGTAGACCATTTTCTATTTTGCTATGGTACCTGGTACTTGTTGATAGGCCTACACTGTCCTCTTCCTCACTGTAATTTGAAAACATTGTAAAAACCATTAATTTTTAAAAGAGTAACCGTGGAGTTTCTTGCCGGCTCTTCTCCATAGGAAACGACCAATTTTAACCGTGCACCTAGCTTCTGACGTTTCATAAGTGCCCTTGTAGGTTTATGTGAAATAAAATATTTTGAATTTAGAATTTTGTTATTTCCTTTTTCATCTTTTTACTGAATTTAAAGTACTTACCTATAGATAGTGCAATCCACGAAGACGCGCCCCACTCCGCTCCGCTCCGTACTAAAGTACAGCTTACAGTACAGTAATCGCGGAGTGGGGCGCGTTTTCGTGGATTGCACTATCTAAGTATACCTTTTTTTTTTTTTTTTTTTTGGGTGGGAAATTATCAAATAACTTCTCCCGCTCTGGGTGGAGCGGGAGGGCGTGTCAGACTCTTACTGACTAAAACCCACCCGTGTTCCTTCCTATGCCATGTTGCCGGGGGCCACGATTTCCCCATCGGTTTTCTTCGAACCCCCGGCAGGCATTGGCCCTAGCGGACCCCGTCAATTCTGCTGACATCTCTTTGAGGCGCGCGTGGAACACAACGCGCCGTCGACCCGGGCTTGGTCCTTATCGGACGGCGAGCTACCCATTGCTCACCGTCCGCAAGCCCGCGCCTACGGTGGCCGGAAATCTTCCTGCGATTCCCGACGCCCAGGGCGTCTCCTGCTGCGGCGGTTAGGGGCGCGAGGGCGCGAAATTTGCCTCTCCCTCACGCGCTCCGTCTCCTCCTTCGCGAGCATTACTGCTTCGCAGAAAGAGGTGACGGCCTCCCATTTCCTCTCGCTCCGTAGCATGGCCCGAATCAGGGCCGGACGCGAGAGATCACCGCCGCCGATCGCATCCACGAGGACACGGCGATGCCCTGCCCAAGCCGGGCAGACCTCCACCGTATGCTCCACCGTGTCCTCCGGGCGATCCACACAGTGACGACACCCGGGCGTTTCCTCCCGCTTTATCCTGAACAGGTACCTCCCGAAACAGCCGTGTCCGGTGAGTACCTGCGTCAGGCGGAAGGTGAGGACGCCGTGGCGCCTCTCTAGCCACTCCTCAAAGAGGGGTCTTATCGCCGCAATTGTGGCGTGCCCAGCGCTGGGTTGCGACAATCGCACTCTCCATTCCGCCATGAGATCCCGCCGGAGCTCTGTCCGCTGTGCCGCGACTTCTTGCGGCATCGGAGTTAAGCCCCGGCGCTTCGCCTCCTCGCGCCACTCCCAAATATGCGCGATGACCTTTGCCTCCAGATCCCATGGCGGTACTCCGGCAAGGAGGCTCGCCGCCTCGCAGGAGACCGTGCGGTATCCTCGGGCCAGCCGGATGGCCATGACCCTTTGGGACGCGTTCAGCCGGCGGCCTGGCTGCCGCCTCAATGAAGGCGCCCACACCGGCGCCCCGTAAAGGGCCATGGACCGCACGATCCCCACGTAGAGCCTCCGGCAGGAGGCGTTTGGACCTCCCAGATTGGGCAGGAGCCGCTTCAAGGCAGCCCCGGCCCGGTCATCTAAGTATACCTAAGAATACTACAATATAAACTTTTTTTAATATCATCCAAACTCCACATAGTTTACATCTGTGTTTACATTGACGTGTTAATGTGTATACTTACTTCGTTATTTATTTATTTGTATAGATGGTTTCAAACGATTACCATTATAGTACCTACAAAATGACTAGATATTATAAAATACTTTTATCTACTCTCATAGCGTAATATTCGAATTATAAAATTCAAAACGAGTTTATATTGACATACTTTATGAACACAATTACGAAATTTAAAAATAGAATCATAGTATAAAATTTTTTTTTGAACAAAATAATGCTAAAAATCATTTTTTTTTCTATCACGATACAGGGCTATTCCAAGAAGTTAATATCACCAAGGAGTTTCCATCAACTTTTGCATTGGAACGTTTAAACGGGGGACAGCAGCACCCGCTGTAGCGCATTTGTGCGGTGATGTGCTGGTGCAGACGACATTCATTTGTTTTGTTGTAGGTACTGAATTTCGTGGGATTTGTCAAATTTATTCTTGATCTTTAACTTTGATCTTTTATTTAGTATTAGGTTCAATCCCAATGTATAAGAGTAGATAAAGTAGTGTATGAAACTGCACATAACTAGGTATTAAAACATTTGTGTGATACTATTAAAAACCTCGCCTACGGCTCAGTTTTTAAACACATACTCATGTTTTTAATACCCCTCATTATGCAACAGTTTCATAAACTACTTACTATTATTATTTTTATATAAATGTCAAAGGTGAATTTAATACGATTTTATAATCGTGTTAAATTCACCGTGTTCACATTATTTTGAAGCCTCTTTTCAGTTCTCGTAGAGAAGTCAGAAAACTGAGGTGGAAAACGCTAAGGCATTGAATTAGAGAGGTATGGATTCAAACCCGTTCCGACTGTTCTTTATAAACAAAGGTAGAGTCTAGCCACGCTAAGTCTGCATAAGTAAAAAAACGGTGGAATTTGAAAATCTATGAACGGCAACACCATCCTGTCCTACGAAAAAAGAATTTGATACTTTGTTTGTCGTTTTGTTTTTGATAGGTTAATTTGTTTATATTCTGATTTATTCCTGGTAAAGAATAGTCACTTTAGCACGATGCAGTGTGGAGTTGATACAGTTATGTCATCGTATGGAGCATAGGTACGAAATAGTCTATTACACATAATCTATTATGCAAAAATTAAAAGGCAAAATATCAAAATCTAGATCTACTTACAACCCTGAAACTGACATAACTAACTGACTGATGTAAAAGTATACCATATATAAAACTTTTTGGGGTTGCCCATTTATTCCATGGCAGAGTTAGCGTGGCCAGACTAGTACCTATGCCCACGGTAGCCCACATATTCGTATGCCGCTATTCGTATGCAGTTTTTAGCGGCGGATGTGTCCTGGAACATTAAGGCTCGTGCAGACACAAAGGCACCGCTCGTCGCGCGACGAGCGGTGCCTTTGAGTCGTGTCGCGTGTCGCGCTGGTCTGCACGACCCTTAACTATACTATCCAAATTTGTACCAAGTACCATAACCGACGAATAAAATGTCTTTGTCTTCAGTACAAGAATATTCTGTTTTGGCAACTGGTAGAAAGTCTATGCGTGTTAACAAAGTAGGAACCTACTTTTCTAATTCTCTCGACTCCATCCTTCATCGAGTAGTAGTTTTGCCTCTTTCCTTTCGGAGCAATTTTCTTCTCGTAAATCGACTTGCGTATTGGATCGTTGAGTTTCTGAAAAGCACAAAGGAACTTTAGATAGTTTTCATTGAACTAGGTAGTAAAAGGCAAAGCATTTTAATCTTTGTTTAGGAGATACAAAATTGATATTAAATCAATGTTACACTATGTTCTAATTCATATCGAATATCTTTTTCTTGTAATAGAACCTAAAAAGATTAGTTAATCCCAATGCCTCTAATCATTTGCTTTACCAGATGAGACTGTTCAAATTAACACCAGCAATCCAGAGGGAAACTTCGGACGGAACCAACTACTAGATGGTTCGATTAATCTTTCGCCACTTTACCCAGTTCCGACGATCGATTTGCATGTCAGAATCGCTACGGTCCTCCATCAGGGTTTCCCCTGACTTCGACTTGACTAGGCATCGTTGACTATCTTTTGGTTTCCAGCATTTATGCTCAGAGCGCACCTGCATTCACCGAACAGCAGGTGATTTCATCATGATTTCTTTTAGTTTACCGCGACTTCACTCTACTCTACAATCTATTTCTGTAAGCAAACAATAAATTTTATACATTTCTAAGGTTTCTCCGTCTCCTGAACTTGCTTACCTTAAAGAAGTACCGATTATACTCAAAGTCACTGGCCCCCAATTTGAGCGGCGAGTTGAGCAGATCAGGCAAACTCCTGACTGAAGAGCTAGGGGCTCGGAGTAGCACCACGATGTTGGCAGAGTAGGCAGCATACAGGATTGTCAAGGCCACGAAGAGGATCAGGGTTACGCAGCGACCTGGTGGTTTTAGAGTGGTGTTAGTGGATTTCCTGGACAGAGGGACCCTTCGAAGACGTGGTCCAATTAGGAGTAGGTATAGGCATGGGGTCTCAACTCGAACAAATTATAATTAGTCATGATAAAAATTTAGATGCATAGAGGCAGCATAGGTAACAATCATGAAATTAACAATGACTAAAAACCGTTAAACGGCAGATTTTGGCTGAATTTAGATTAGTAAAAATCTAAAATTTCTTGTTTAATGTTGATTTATCTATTTACTTTCCTAAATCACGTATTTTCAACAAAAAGGATAAATGAAACCTTTTACTTCAAATTCGAACCCATAGAGTGATTAAAGTAGTGAAAAGTAGCCATCTGTTAATCATTTTGCTTAGAAGTATTTGCAATAGATGGCGCTTTACTCAATTTGTCTTGTCACGTGTGTAGCAAGGAAATCCTGTCTGTGTACCTAGTCGGTGTAGTCACAATCGTTGCAAATTTTACGTTTAGTTGTTTCATTAAAATATTTAATTAAGTATTGGAAAAAATCTATTAGCATGTTTTTGGTACATAATTAGCATTATTTATTTATTATTAATTAAATGCGTACTTATATTAAATTTTGTGTCTGTGCTGTTTGTTGATCGCTGAGAAGTTTCCTCTTCTGAAACCAATCCTGGGTGCAGCAGCCAGGTCATGGTGGAGTTTAGAACGGATTATCATATTAAAATTCGTATATTCAATTTCTTGTATGTACTGTTGATTATTGAGGAGTTCCCTCTTCTGGAGCCAACCCTGGGTGCAGCAGCCAGATCATGGTGAACTTTAGAACGGGCTATCATAATTTAATGCGTATATAAAATTGAGTGTCTCAGTTGTTGATCGCTGACGAATTTCCTCGTGTGGAGCCAATCCTGGATGTTGTAGCCAGGTCATGGTAGACTTTAGAACGGACTATCATAATTAAATGCGTATATAAAATTCCGTGTTTGTACCGTTAACTGTTGTGGAGTTCCTTCGTCTGGAACCTATCCTGGGGGGGTAGAATCAGGTCATACATCATAAATAAATGTCTTCAAAACTGAACCAACATGTAAAATTTCAACTCCGTAGGATAAGAGTAAGTGGTTTTAATTCAGCTTGCAAGATTTGCTAACTAACACGGCTAGTTGAATAAAAAAACTTGAGAGGTGTCAAGGGACACCCGGATGGAACGAAGTTCTTTTCGATTAATTAGTGAAGCAATTGTAATAAAATGAGTAGGTAAGTGAGTGCATACGCCACACACAGCGTACACCGCAGCAACACACAATACCAAAATAGGGAATAATGCGGCGTTTTCCCGTGATTTTAATGGAGCCAAGAGAGAGGTCTTTTTCTCCTGATTTCGGGGACCCCAAACTTGATAGGTCTACGACCTCTGGTTCCAAAGTTAAGACCCGGAGGGGGTGAGGTAACCCTGAAGGGGCACGGGGGAGGGGGGGAGAAGAGGAGGAAAGGGGGGAGGTATGCACGGGTGTATTAGGATCAGGGGGTCGCGGGAGGATATCGAGGAGAGGTTCGGGGGGAGGTTATTTGTAAATTTGTTTGTATGTTTGTTTGTTTCTATGTTTGTTCGTATGTTTGTTCGTATGTTTGTTTGTATGTTTGTTTGTATGTTTGTTTCTATGTTTGTTTGTATAATTGTTTGTTTGTTTGTATGTTTGCTTGTATGTTTTTTGTATGTTTGTTAGTATGTTTGTTTGTTTGTATGTTTGTATTTTTGTTTGTATGTTTGTTTATATGTTTGCTTGTATGTTTGTTAGTATGTTTGTATTTTTGTTTGTTTGTATGTTTGTTTTTTGTATGTTTGTTTGTATGTTTGTTTGTATGTTTGTTTGTATGTTTGTTTGTATGTTTGTTTGTATGTTTGTTTGTTTGTTTGTATGTTTGTTTGTATGTTTGTTTGTATGTTTGTTTGTATGTTTGTTTGTATGTTTGTTTGTATGTTTGTTTGTATGTTTGTTTGTATGTTTGTTTGTTTGTATGTTTGTTTGTATGTTTATTACTATGTTTGTTTATATGTTTGTTTGTATGTTTGTTTGTATGTTTGTTTGTTTGTATGTTTGTTTGTATGTTTATTACTATGTTTGTTTATATGTTTGTTTGTATGTTTGTTAGTATGTTTATTTGTTTGTTTGTTTATATGTTTGTATTTTTGTTTGTTTGTATGTTTGATTTTTGTATGTTTGTTTGTATGTTTTTTTGTATTTTTGTTAGTATGTTTGTATTTTTGTTTGTTTTTAACGTTTGTTTGTATTTTTGTTTGTTTGTATGTTTGTATTTTTGTGTGTTTGTTTGTATGTTTGTATTTTTGTGTATGTTTGTTAGTATGTTTGTTTGTATTATGTTTGTAAGTATTTTTGTTTGTATGTTTGTTTGTATGTTTGTTTGTATTTTTGTTTGTTTGTATGTTTGTATTTTTGTTTGTTTTTATGTTTGTTTGTATGTTTGTTTGTTTGTTTGTATTTTTGTTTGTTTGTATGTTTGTATGTTAGTTTGTATGTTTGTTTTTATGTTTGTTTGTATGTTTGCTTGTATGTTTGTTAGTATGTTTGTTTGTTTGTTTGTATGTTTGTTTGTATGTTTGTTTGTATGTTTGTTTGTATGTTTGTTTGTATGTTTGTATTTTTGTTTGTTTGAACGTTTGTTTGTATGTTTGTTTGTATGTTTGTTTGTATGTTTGTTTGTTTTGTATGTTTGTTCGTATGTTTGTTTGTATGTTTGTTTGTGTGTTTGTTTGTTTGTTTGTATTTTTGTTTGTTTGTATGTTTGCATTTTTGTTTGTTTTTATGTTTGTTTTTTTGTTTGTATGTTTGTTTGTTTGAACGTTTGTTTGTATGTTTGTTTGTATGTTTGCTTGTATGTTTGTTAGTATGTTTGTTTGTTTGTATGTTTGTTCGTATGTTTGTTTGTATGTTTGTTTGTATGTTTGCTTGTATGTTTGCTTGTATGTTTTTTGTATGTTTGTATTTTTGTGTATATTTGTTTGTATGTTTATTACTATGTTTGTTTGTATGTTTGTATTTTTGTTTGTTTGTATGTTTTTTTGTATGTTTGTACCTTTGTTTGTTTTTAACGTTTGTTTGTATTTTTGTTTGTTTGAACGTTTGTTTGTATGTTTGTATTTTTGTGTGTTTGTTTGTATATTTGTATTTTTGTGTATGTTTGTTTGTATTATGTTTGTAAGTATTTTTGTTTGTATGTTTGTTTGTATGTTTGCTTGTATGTTTGTTAGTATGTTTGTTTGTGTGTTTACTTGTATGTTTGTTAGTATGTTTGTTTGTTTGTATGTTTGTTCGTATGTTTGTTTGTATGTTTGTCAGTATGTTTGTTTGTATGTTTGTGTATGTTTGTTTGTATGTTTGTATGTTAGTATGTTTGTATTTTTGTTTGTTTGTATGTTTGTTTGTATTTTTCTATTCTTCGTTCCAAAACTTGTCAAAAAACCGGCCAAGTGCGTGTCGGACTACACACAATGAAGAGTTCCGTAGTTGGGATTAATTTATCCCAAAAACAAACTTAACTTTGTAGTTGATAAACATGTTCTCCCATACGGAAAGTATGGGGAAACATGTTTTTGCAACTGTAAAATTAAGTTGGTCGATTATTACTCGTTATATTGTAGAGCCTACTTAGCTGTGATAGTTTTCCTTTTAATTTCGTTATATAAACTACTGCTGTGATTTTTTTCACACCTCCAAAACCAACCATTTAGCTGGCAGCGGGGGGGGGGACGTGATTCTAACAAAAATTACCACTTTAAAGCTTAATATTTCGCAAACGGATCCCTGAATCCAAAAATAGTTTTCACAATCTCGTAATGTTTTTGAAAGACCTTTACAATGATACCCCACACCAAGGGATAAAAAAAAAGAAAACGTCACGACTTTACGTGTATTCCTACCCTAAAAAAAATTGTTTTTAGTAATTTTGTTTCACCACTTTGTCGGTGTAATTAATATGTATACCTATGCCAAATTACAGCTTTCTAGTACTTAGGGTCTAGAAGCTAGACCGCAGACAGACAGACAGACGGACATGACGAAACTATAAGGGTTCCTTGTTTACTACGGAACCCTAAATATGGTCACAATACCAACTGCTTACTGCAGCTGCCATTTGTCATGCCACCAAAGCAATAGAAATCAAAATCGGTTGAACGAACTATATTTTTATTTTATTTATATGTCTAATTTTATTTCATTTCATTTCCTTGTAAATTACAAGGAAACACTACAGTCGTTACGGGTCGTCAGAAGCCCAAAAGTCTGACAGTTAGTCTTACCAAGGGCCAAGGGGTATCGTATTACCCAGTTACTGGGTTGTGGAGGTCAGATAGATAAGCAGTCGCTTCATGTAAAATACTGGTATCCAGCTGCATCCGGTTAGACCCGAAGCCGACCCCAACATAGTTGAGAAAAGGATAGGCAGATTTTTTCCTTGTAAATTACAAGCAATTTTATAGTTTTGATTGATTTGACTAAGTAATCAAATTTAATAATATGAATAGGTATTTGTTGAAAAATTCACAAAAAATACAATAGACGTGGATATATTTAGTAACTTATTCCGCTTAGCTATTTCTAAAGAGCCATAAAAAACTCCTGAAAGAAATCGACACGTGTTTCACCTCTCAACGAGGCATGGCCACACCAAGCAACACGCCGTGTTCGAGTTCGCAACAAGTCCATCGTCATCCTGAGGATGCCTCGTTGAGAGGTGAAACACGTGTCGATTTCTTTCAGGAGTTTTTTATGGCTCTTTAGAAATAGCTAAGCGGAACAAGTTACTAAATATATCCACGTCTATTGTATTTTATAATGGATTTCCGCAAGGTCACGCCTGAATCAATTAATTATGAAAAATTCACCTTAAAATGCGACTTAGGCGTGTTTTCAGTTTTTGAGTTTTAGCAATAGTAGATTTTGGTATCGAGGAGAAGAAATCTAGATGTACTTAAAAACATAAACGAGGCATTCGCAGCAGCGTGAAAATTGCTAGCTCAAAATGAAACTATTCCGCCAACTCGAGATAGTTTTTTAGTTTTTTTGTTGTATTGTTAATACTTGTCCTTGAACGCACGGTGCGATGAGTATATTCAATGTACTCTGTGGTGCGATGTGCGATGAAGTGAATCTATAAAATTAAAACGACGCCATCTAGTAGTATCGATGCCACATAGTGTCGATGCCACCTAGTATCTACACGGACTCCTAGATGGCGTTATTAAGCTACAGTTCTGGCAATTAGTGAGTCGCTGATGCTGCCATCTGATGAAAAAATAAAGAAAAAAAAATAGCCAGTTCAATAGCCAGATTTAGGGTGGTGTCATTTCTTTGTATGGGATTGGGTATCTGTAGTATATGTAATCTGTGGTATAGGTAATCTTGCGTCAACATCAATATATTCATTCATTTTTAAGTTAGCTTGGTCAGAGGGCCTATACAAAATGACACACTATTAGCAATAACGACGATGGAAAAAAAAAACATGGCACCTGCTCTACCGTTTACACGTGATAGAAGTGAAACTTCTTAAAAAATAAAGAATAAGAGAGATTTAGTGTGAGAGACAGAGATAGTTATATCTTTCTTCTCTGTCATGTAACGAAATATGCCTAAACATGACGAGGTCTTGAAATTTCACTCTCAAATCTCGTCTAATTAACTATCGAATCGCCGAATAAGAAGTTTCACATAATTTTTAACGTGACGATATTATCGCGGACGGCCACGTCCATAAAATGTATGAAAATACGTGCACGTTATAGTAGGTAACGTTATCGTGGACGGTATAAAAGCGTCTGTATAATTATATATTTCCATACATTTATTTAACTTCTCTGTGTTATCGTGATGCCGTGACGTTGTCGTCCACGATAACATTGTGACGTTACAAATAATAAAACTGCACATTGACATGCCTATCTAAACTATCGAAAAGCCTATGTCAATTTGAAAGTCATTGTTGAAATAGGATATGCTTTGAAATCGATTGCCACCCTCAGTTTCAAAAGGTTCTCCCTCTTGTTTCTTTTTCGACTGTCAACTAAAATTGAGCTAAAGTCTTCTGTCGCACTTCTTAATATCTGAAATGAAAAGGACAGACAGTATTGTGTGAGTTTAAATATTAGTCCAAAGCTACAAACCTGCCCCATATCTTGGTTCCTGTGTGCATCCTTGCTGCAATACTGCTCCAATGATCAGGATCAACACGTCTGCCCAAGAGCCGTCCAGTTGAAGTGGATGCTGGAATATTTAGAATACATAGGAATAACAGTTTTTAGCTGTAGGTAGTTTTCCATTATAATTTCCTTTTTACGAGAACCTAATTAATTTAGAAGTTCTCATTTTTGTACGGCTTTACTGATGTCACATGTTGACTTTACTAGGATTTCTCGACCTTTGTCGCAGCTTTTCTCACATATTACAAATACGTAAGTATTTAAAGTCGTTTACTCCTGAATAACATAATATTATCACGACGGTATTCCCCAAAGGGTAAGACAAAGGTGTACCTATTGTAAACCCACATTTCGCCAAATATGTTTTTAAGTCTCATGTAATAGGGGGCGAGCCTATTACCATCAACCGGGCACAAATCCAAGACTTCGGGCTGCTACTGAGAAATTCCAGATAAAAAACCTAAAAACATTTTGCCGGACCTGGTAATTGAACCCAGGACCTCATGCTCAGCGCAGCTTGCGACCCATAGACCAACGAGGCTGTCCTGAATAAGTGCTCTAAAAATACAGCAGAAACGACATAAAATATATGTAATATCCATCCATATCATATATGGGAGCCTTGTGGAATTACTTCCCGAGTTCCACAAGGCTCCCACATGGGTCCGATATTGTTCCTAGTATTCTTCAACGATATTGTGAACTGCATCAAGCACAGTGAATGTTCACTCTTTGCAGACGATGTCAAGTTTTATAAGCAAATAAACTCACCCAGAAATATATCCTTGCTGCAAGAGGACCTAAACTCAGTGCACAACTGGTGCATAAAGAACAGGATGACTCTTAACGCTGAAAAGTGTCCACACATAACCTTCACTAAAAAGCGAAATACCCTTCCATCCTCGTATTCGTTGAATGGTCTAACGCTCCAGAAGTTCAAAACAATTCGTGATCTGGGAGTCGCCTTGACAGTCAGCTCACTTTCATTCCCGACATAGACAATATTGTCAAAAAGGCAACAAAAATGCTAGGATTTCTGAAGCGTATCTGTCACGACTTTAAATCTATTCGCACCTTCAAACTGCTCTACTTTACCCTCGTCAGAATTGTACTGGATCGACATCGCAGGTGTGGAATCCTAAGCTACCTATCAGGTCCATATCGATCGAGTTGAACGCGTCCAAAAAGGCTTCACTAGATACCTGCGATATAAATCGCACAGCTGCCCCAACACGTCTTCTAATTACCCTGAAAGGTTGAGTCACTTCAACCTTACGTCCCTCGAAAACCGCAGAAAAATTATGGATCAAAATATGCTCTTTAAAATTGTTAATGGACTGATTCATGTTCCACGACTACTGAGAGATATAAATGTATCTGTTTCCCGTAGTAGTCAACCCAGGCCTGACCACAAATTAGATGTGTTTGCACCATCTACAGCTCGAACCAACCTCGGGCGAACAGTGCCATTGAACCGTTTCATGAGGACGTATAATGTAAGCTACTTTCGCACCAATAGCATTGACATCTTCTCCAACACGCTGGCTCAATTTCGCAAACATCTTTTACGGCAACTTGTGGATTGCTAACTCCTGACCTGACAATTGATTAAAGTTTAATTCCATCATTCCTATTATTGTTCTGTATTTTATTGTAACATGTTACATCTTTAACATTGTAATTACCTACCTACTATAATTATTTAACTTAATTTGATTCATTGATTGTATTTTCATTGATTTATTTGATCTTATTATTATTAATGTTTTTTAACTTATTAATTTTATTGTTATTTTTATCACTTTTATAATTTAATAAATAGGCAAACTATGTTAGTGCTGTGCACACCTTTAAATGACAAGTTCGCTGCAGTTTAAAAGTTATAATATGATATGCTCTCTGTAAATATTTTTGTGATATAGTCGTTGGAGTGCCATAATAAATAAATAAAATATATACATATTTACCATTCCCATGCTAGCCTCCCACTTCGAAGCTATATACAAGAAGATGGAACATCCCAGCACACAAATAAAGATGGCCAGCCAGACAGCTCCAGAGAATGGCAGGGTGAAGATATTAGACATGTAGGACAGAGGGGGCTCCCTGAAGACAAACCGGACAGCCGTGGAACCGATCATGGCGATGTAGTCAACTACCTTCATACGCTCTTGAGTGAAGATTGTTAGGGTACCTGGAGTCATGAAAATGGTACAAATTAAAACCAAAGAACAACGATTTAGTGCAGATCAGAAAAGGTCAGGAAACATAAGTATCTAATTTTTGGTTTAAAAAAGAGTGTCCTTGGAGTTTCTGGCTCGTTCTTCTCCAAGATCTGTGTTTTGGAATGGGTAACTATCTTCAACTTTCTGACTAACTGGCCGACTCCTTGACAATTTAAAAGTGCCTCTAAATGCTTTGAGTTTGAGTTTGCTTTCGAGATCATTAAAACAACTGAAGATCTGAGAAGGCCGCGGGGTCATTTAAGCAGCTGACGATCAGTGAAGGTCACGGTAATCAGCTGGATGTGAGCAGTGTAGGGTCAGTCGTTGTGGCGATATTTTGAGGAGGTATTCGTCCAGAAGTGATTGTCTTTTGGCTGATAACTGATAAGTATCAGTTTTTATCACCGCTTCCGAGTGTTCAAGCTGAAAAGCGGTGCAAGTAACTCTCCAACATTTCCATCTGTCACCATGTTACAAGATATCCTTTTGTGGAACTTGTATGTATCGCTAATTAAAGGCACTTTCCAGCTCGCAAAGGATTGTACGTTATCTCAAATACCTGTAGTAAGTAGTTCAATCAATAAAATTAATCGGCACCAACGGTTGAGTAGAATTTGGAGTAAGTAAACTAGTTTTATAGCTGTGAAATGTATTTTTTTTTCTACTTTAACCTGATCTGAACTGTTGTTAACAACTAGTCCAGCTTAAAATATTGATACAGTTATTTTTATAATACGATTCGACCTGCCACTCCACTAATGATTAATCAAATGGCAAAATATTTACAAAAAAACTAAGACACCAAATTAACATAAGGTCAATGATCGACGAAGAATCCTAGATTTAGTGCTAAATTCCTGATATAAGCAAAGTTAACAGTCACTATCAAATAACTCAAAGATAATTTTATTAGGTAATTATTGCATTTTTGCGAATGATGTAAGAAGCAAAAATTAAAACAGGATTTAGTTGCCCAAATAGTTTTATGATTTTTAAGATAACTTGGATTATTAGGAAGGTATAAAAACAGGATAAAATAATTAAAATTATATTTTGGGACGAAGGAAGCACATTGTTTGGGACGACTCAGGATTTTTTTATGTTGGACAAAACTCAGTGGGCCAAACGTAGACTAAATATATCAAGATTTAAATATATTATGATGCCAATAAGGTTAGTATTAGCACAGTTAGATATTCTTTTTGTGATTTCCAGTTTTGCAAGATTGAATTTTGTCAAACATGAAGTTGGAAGGAGATAAATAATTATTTATTGTTTAATAGTGGCAGCGCAGCGGTGTTTGCATATTTTATTACTGTTTATATTATAAAAATAATCCACCTTATCTTATAAATACAAATCAAGGTGACTCTTTTAGTGTTTCGAGTCTAATGATTTTAATTACATAATCAAGATTTCGAAACGATAAAAGGACAACAAGACTTGGCGTTTGGTTCACTTTGGTAAGTCAGAACCTTTACCAAACATGTTGACTTGCTTATATTTTTAACCCCCGACGTAAAAAGAGGGGTATTATAAGTTTGACCGCTGTGTGTGTGTCTATGTGTCTGTCTGTGGCACCGTAGACCGATTTTAATGTGGTTTTTTTATTTGAAAGCAGGTTTTCTAGCGATGGTTCTTAGACATAACATAACATCACGCCTTGTTTCCCCGAAGGGTTGGGCAGAGGTGTCCCTGTAGCAGGTACACCCACATTTCGCCAGTTATGTTTAAGTCCCATGTAATAGGGGGCGAGCCTATTGCCATCAACCGGGCACAAATCCAGACTCCGAGCTGCTACTGAGAAATTTCAGATAGAAAAACCCAATAACACTTTGCCCGACCCGGGAATCGAACCCAGGACCTCATGCTCAGCAGTAGCGCTTGCGACCACTAGACCAACGAGACAGTCTTCGGTTCGTCGGTTCTTAGACATGTTTTATCAAAATCGGTTCAGCCGTTTGAAGATTATCAGCTCTTTTCTAGTTAATAAATGGATGTGAGTATCTTCAACAGGTCTCATCGATTTGAAATTTGGTATTCTGTTACTTCAATGATATTAGAAGAACATAGTAACCTTGGACTGATGCTGCAGCATCACCTGGAATTTGCAGAATATCCAACTACCTTACCAACTTACATTACAGCATAGGTATCGTGTTTGGGCTCATTGGAATGATCTCAATGAATAGGTTATAAATAGATGGTGAACAGGATCTGGTGATGGAGTAGGAAAGAGAAATGAGGAAATGTTTGTGTCGGGGGTTTTTAAATGTTAACTGTTAAAATTGTACTTGTTACTTGTGCAAGGGATGTTAAAAAATAGCTCCACCATCAAAGCAAGGGACAGAAAAGATGTATGAGAAGGTTTCTGGCCAGCAATGACTCCCATTGACCATAACATAACCCTCTGACCCAGTATTTGGTCCTACAGTCTGTCAATGATGATCATAAGATAAGATAATATTGTGACAGAGGGGCTCGTGGCATGATAACAGCAGCACGGGTTGATCGAAGGTTAAGCTACACTTGCCACAGTCGTTTCGTGGATGGGTGACCATCCATTACATATCGAGACCCCTCCGTGCCTCGGAAAGCACGTTAAGCCGTTGGCCCCGGCCGCAATTCGTAGATCTTTGACAGTCTCCACGGGCATTTAGAAGCCCAGAAGTCTGACAACCAGTCTTACCAAGGGGTATCGTGTTACCCAGTAGGTACTGGGTAACACGATACCCCTTGGTCTATCTGACCTCCACTACCCAGGTGGAGGTCAGATAGACAGTCCCTCCAAGCAAATTACTGATATTCAGCTACATCCGGTTAAACTAGAAGAATGCTAGAACCCCATGGCAACAGTTGGGAAAAGTCTAGGCAGAGTCAGATACAAGATAAGATAATTGTGTCAAACTATTTAAAATTTCCACACTTATGTCTGCGGGTCTAAAACGGCCACATTGGCAATTCCTCTAAAAGCAAATCATTTTCTGAATTTCCAGCAATTCCTCTATGGGTAGTATTAAATATTATCTGTGTCTATGGTGACACAAATATTTTAGCTGAATCATATTCAATTCAATTAATATCAGAATCATATTGCCGCAGGAAAAAATGAAGACCGTAATTTTACCGGATAATTTTTCTTTACAGTTTTTATTAATCAAATGAGATTTTAATTTTTTATTTCTACAGTTTAAATGTTATTTCATTATATTACAAAACTGTCAAACTGATGAATTGCGTAATATGAATTGAACACAGATAATATTATGAATTATCAGTTTATGACAGTTTGTGTGACTCGTAATATTACCTATCATTTTGATTTTGCCAAAGCGGCCTTTTTGGGCCCCGTGTAATTCATAGGGTTTACATATTGGTTTACAATAAAGAGTATTCTATGATTTGCTAACAAGCATTACCATAGATCAATAAAAAGCTACAACTTAATACTACCTATATCAGCCTCCTTCTTCAGCAACTGGTCGACGATCCCCTGCCACTGCCCGTTTTTGTCCTTATAACCCCAGGTATGCGTGAACATCAACCTCTCGGTCGCGTTCAGCATTTGGAAGCAGATACTCACTACGGCATACGACATCTTTGTTATGGAGTCCTGGTGGAGGTGCCTGGATGAAAAATTGAGGATTTATATTAGGAATAGTTTAAAAGAATGGAAAAAACGCAGTTCGTAAACGTCCTCTGTTGAATTTTGCTTTAAGTTCAAATAAATGTTTCTATTCACCAAAATTTACAATACGTTTAGGGGTCGCAGAAGAAAGTTGTGACAGACAAAATGAACTGGAAAATGTTGCTGCCCATAATCCTGACAAAAGAGTTGTATTGGACAGAACCCAAGGACAGTTGTAATTCTTTAATCGTTGTACCTAGTTACCAGGGTTACCTACCTAGTCACCAGTGAGAAAGACAGAAAATGAGAAGGGTATTGCAGCCTGTAGCAGTTACACCGCCATATACAAAACTACGCATCATAGACATGACGTCACACAAATCCTGCATCGCGCAATTAGAGTTTACCGAGCGATCGATATAGATACAAGATTTTAACTTCAAACCAATGGGCAGTTGCCCGCCAGACACAACACCCGTCTGGTCGGAGGGTCCTCCCTTTTCTATGGTGGATGAGTGAACTTTACACCCTGTTCCTCATGCCACTAAAGGTCAATCCTAACCAATTGTTTTTTTGCTCGGTTTTAATCATCGTTTGGTAGTTTGAGTAATTTGTGCGGCCTACCCAAATGACCTTTCTATATGATATTGTTCGTCGAGTCGTTGAGCTCCTTAAGTTGAGCTGCACGATTACTGACAAATGCCTGCACTGACTGGACAGGTCCACTCGATCTTTGGGGTTCTTTCCGCAAACGACCATTTCAGACACCAACCTACATGGTCTTCACATGTTCTGACCAAGATTATGTCTGGACTTTAAAAGAGACTGTGACCTCTGAGTTTGTTTCTGCCTTTCTTCTCAGAGTAGATAGGAAACGCCTCATGAACATTTTTTAAAATATGGTTGATGTTTAAAATGTTTGTACACACCTAGTTACAGAAATAATAAAAATAATTTTTAATTTAACAATATTATAAATGCGAAAGTAAGTTTGTTACGCTTTTACGCTGAAATAGCTGAACGGATTTGGATGAAATTAAGTGCATGGGTGTCTACAGTGACCTGGAGAAGGCTATACCCTACTTTTCATCCTGGATCGCAGACTGAGTCGCGGGCAAAAGCTAGTCTATTTAATAAATACAGAGCAGAAACATAATTATTACTATGACCGTTGTATCTTTAGTCCCCCAGTCACGTCTGAGCAGACAACAATGAAACTTGGTCAGATAAAAGTTTTTGATACGACGAAGTTAGAAGTAGACCGCATCTGATTCCGACAAGTTTCTTATAAAAATACTAGGGACCCGCCCCGGCTTCGCATGGGTGTAATTTATATGTGAAGACGACTCTGCTCACGACTCGTTGTGCACAAGTTCTGAGCAGTAGCCAAACAAAAAGTACTACAGGTTTGTATGAATTTTTGGATTCACTCATCCACCATCCTCAAAAGTCTTTCAAAAGGGAGGATCCTCCGACCAGACGGGTGTTGTGTCTAGCTGGCAATTGCCCAAAGGTTGAAGTCGGAATCTTGTACATATTATGTTGATCGCTCGGTAAACTCTATTTGCGCGATGCAGGATTTGTGTGACGTCATGTCTATGATGTGTAGTTCATATGTGGCGGTGTAACCGCTACAAATTCAAGATAGTGTTTCATTAGTATTGTTAAGTATTTCCTTTTGTTTTTTTTTGTATAATCTGTGCGAGGAACTCGAGGCTAAGTAATAACAGCCGCACGGTTCGATCCATCAGGTTAAGTTACGCTTGCCGGGGTTGGGCTGTGGATGAGTGACCATCTCGACATACCGAGACTCCTCCGTAACTCAGAAATCACGTTGACAGTCGTTGCGGGTCGTCAGAAGCCCGAAAATCTGACAACCAGACTTACCAAGGGGTATCGTATTACCCAGTTACTGGGTTATGGAGGTCAGATAGGCAGTCGCTCCATGTAAAATACGGTATTCAGCTCCATCCGTTGAGACTGGAAGCCGACCCCAACATAGTTGGGAAAAGGCTAGGCAGAGATAACCTATGTCCACCTCTAATAATGTACCTACCTTTTAAATGGTGAAATATTTTTTCTAATAGGAGCTGTGGTTCCGAAGATTACCTTCTACATATACACAAACTCACAAAATTTTCTCTCTCTCTTTATTATTATAAAGAGAGAGAGAAAATTTTGTGAGTTTAGAAATGGTATTCTACCTACAGATTTCACTCCCCATTTTGTCCTTCCTTAGCTAAAAGTGGTATTAGCATTGATTTAAATAGTATTTATATATTTCCAATGGGTATTAGGCACTAGCAGAACACAGTAGCTCTATGCATAAGAGAGAGATGATGGCATGATCTACGAAAACTCGAGGGAGATTTTACCAATAAGTGTGGCAATGAGAAAATGAATATGGAGCTGCAGCAGTCTTTTAGAAGAGATGGACCTCAAGACGGTATTCATTCAGGAAAGTCCAGTATTACGCCGCGGGCACACCCAAAGGTACAAAAAACACTTCAGCCTCGGAAGTTGTTTTTTTAAGCTATTGCATAGCTTTTATCGCGGGCTTTGAGCGCGGCGACCGAATCAAGAAATTCCGTAACGAAAAAAACCTAACACCCCCCACTCCGCCTACGATGTAATGACGGATGATGACATAAAACAAAAATTATGACATGACAACATCACGTTGTCATGGGAACGTAATTTTTGTTTTATGTCATCATCCGTCATCATTCCAAGTGTAGCGTTGACAAATAGAAAGTATGGAGGTTACAAATGCTATGCAATTGCTTTACCGCGGCAGTCCCCGAGTGCCACATGTTTTTTTTTTTAAATTCTATTTAGAATTCGGGACTTTTATAATCGCAATGCGTTTGACAGTCCCATCATACCCTAAACAAATAATAACAACATACACTGCTATGGATTACATTTGGGCCATAAACCTGAACAGACTCTTCGCATCATCACCATTTGGTTGAGATAGAATTTTATGAAATGTGCCTAAATCAAGTCGGTTCAACCTCAAGGCCCCAAACACATCATTTCTGTCAGACTCATATCGGACACAGTCCATCAATAAGTGATGTAAGTCTTCCACAACTCCACACTCCACACAATTAGGCGAATTAATTTTTTTCATCATGAAAGCAAACTTATTACATGGAATGTGTCCAGATCTGAGTCTATGAGCTGTAACAACCAATTTCCTACTTAAATTACTAAAGCAGGGGAAGTTGTTTATATATTACATTTGCCCTAAATGCACATTAAAATACCCAAAAATGGTACTAGACTAACCCTTTTTGGCGACCGGAAACTTTTGACGACCAAAAACCTAAGCGGTACAGCATTTAAGTCCTGTGCTTTTTTTCCCAGCAATGAAGAGTTGTGTGATCAGGAATAGCGAACAAGAAAAAAAAAACAATGGCACTCCGGGAGTTACAGAAGTGAAAACTTGAAAAAAAAATACTTCCAAAACCTTTAAAGCAAAAATACTTGCATAGAACATTGATCCGTAACCTGATATAAATAAAGAGCACAATCGCGTTTTCAAAAATGAGGTGTCGGTAACGGTGTCGCGAGTTCAATTGTTTTTTCTCATCTCAAAAATGCTCAACGTGCCTAAAGAAGTTTTCACTTCAAAAAGTTCCTCATCTCATCGCTTTTAATAGAAATACTATTGCGACTTATTTGACTTTATAAATCCTAAAGATGTTGACAAAACCTGAATGCAAGTAATAAGTTGCGATGGAGGTGAAGGCTAGGTATAATAAAACAACTACAATTTAACAATAATATCTCTGCGTTTTAAGTAAATGTGTGGTTCATTAGCATAATATTTATATGCCAATAAATAAATATATCCGACGGCTGATAATTTGCAAGACCAAACAGGTAGTTAAATTTATTTGACAGACACGTAGATTTAACATAAGATAGAATTCTATTAGTTGGTTATCTGATAATAAAGTCCCAAAACTAGGCATATCCTGCTTCTAGTTGCGTTTTCTTAGTTCAGAGCAGTACTAAACGCTCGATAAAATACAATTTTTTAACGAAACTAAGCTTTTTAGGCTGCCCAAAAAGGAGTGTAATAACTGTGTGTAACTGTGTGTGTGTGTAACTGTGTGTGTGTATAACTTTTAAATGCCTAAACAGATTTGGATGTAAGGGCCTCATATATTAAAAAGTGTTCCACACAACGACACAACGGTCCCCGCTTACAGCAATGACAATTTTATAATATCTGTTTAGTTAGCGAGTAAATAAGTGACCTTTAGCTTTGTATACAATACAGATTAACAAATACAAATTGTTTATTACTTTTTAGTTCGTTTTTTGGCAGAGCAGTTGTGATTTTTTTTTTCTAACTGAAAATTTCTTTAGGCGCGTTGGTATTTAAATGTTCAAAAACTTAGAGTGCTGACAGTGCTTTTAACTTACTTACAATCGGGGGCGATTTGGGGTATCTAATATTCAAGGGGGCGAGTAGATACACTTCGGCAATTAGGGGCAAGATCCAAGGGGCGAGCGGAGCCCAAACCGGCATTTTTGAGATGGGAAAAACAATTGAACTCGCGACACTGTTGCCGTTACCGACACCTCATTCAAAGTATTTCCTGCACAGTAAAATTGTTTAAATTTTTCACTTCTGTCGGCACTCCCGGAGTGCCACTGTTTTTTTTAATACTTATTATTACCTACATATGACTATGTGCCAAGTTCTACACACTCAGCGTAATAAGACTAAAAGTTCTGACTGCATTGAAATTTATATCTTGTGCCAGTACCAAGTTCCACCAGTACCTACGTCCTGCATGACTGTTTCCTCCATACGATACCACACACCAGTATCTAAGTAACTTTACAGTTGATATTAGCAGACGTAACCTTGGCTGTCTCGTTGGTCTCGCTTGCAGACCTCAGGCATGAGGTCTTCGGTTCAATTCCCAGGTCGAGCAAAGTATTTTTCGGTTTTTCTATTTGGAATTTCTCAGTAGCAGCCCGGAGTCTGGATTTGTGCCCGGTTGATGGCAATAGGCTGAGGAGCTCGTGACTAAGTAATACCAGCCGCACGGGTCGATCCATCAGGTTAAGCTACGTTTGCCGGGGTTGGTCCGTGGATGGGTGACCATCATTACATATCGGAATCCTCCGTGCCTCGGAAAGCACGTTAAGCCGTTGGTCCCGGCTGTCATTCGTGGCTCTTTGACAGTCGTAACGAGTCCTCAGAAGCCCGAAGGTCTGACAACCAGTCTTATCAAGGGGTATCGTATTACCCAGTTACTGGGTTGTGGAGGTCAGATAGGCAGTCGCTCCGGATTCAGCTGCATCCGGTAAGACTGGAAGCCGACCCCAACATAGTTGAGAAAAGACTAGGCAGATTGATTGACGGCAATAGGCTCGCCCTCTGTTACTTGGGACTTAAACATAACTGGCGAAATGTGGGTGTACTATAGGTACACATCTGCCCTACCCTTCAGGGATGTTATGTAATGTATCCTAGAGTTTACCTGCACTAACAAATGCATAATAAACTCTCCTGTATTTGTTCATAACAAACATAATGTGCTTCAATGTGCTTAATCTATTCATCATAGCTACTTCATACATGACACAATTATCTACAGCTTCTTCGAATCGTGCTGATCGCACGAGCGATAATGATTGTTGTCATGTTCACGTCTTATTATAAAATTTATAAAACATCAAGTTTTAACAACATCTAATATTCTTAGATTCAGTCAAAATTGAGTTTTATTAACATACATATCAAAGATTGTATACAAAGTTTTATGATGTTACGGGGCAAAGATCGAAAAAGATTTACTGTAAATTGTTATAATATTAAAAAAACAAAACAAAAATAGATTTAAAATTAATTAAGTCTGACATTTTTCTATATTTATGTACTTACCTACAAAATATTTAATGAAAATATCGATATCTTAAAAAAAGCATGTAGACACGCGCTATGTAGGCAACAAATAAATGTAAATTATCATATTACTTTATGTAAATCTGCTCTAAAGTGTCACGTAGGTGCCACGTTATTACACTGATTAGCATAATAATAGAAGAACTAATAATAAAATTATTGTTAATTAACATACTTATTAGCTTATTACCTACGACAGGTTCTCAAGACAGTTTTATAAATTACTAGCTTTTGCCCGCGGCTTCGCCCTCGTGGATGTCGGAAAATATCCCATGGGAACCGTGCTACTACCGAGATTTCATACCTAATAACCAGAGATCGGAATTGGGTGTGTGAAAATACCTAAAGTTTGCAGCGAGACATATCATAGAGCTGTTACAACCACTTAAGTTAACCGGTTTTGAATTTTACCGGTTTAGTTTCGGTTTTTTGTTTTACATGTTCTTTACCTTTGAAAAACCGAACTATAAACATTAGCAAGCTGCTAATACAGTTTTAAATTAATTTTTGTTTTGAACTTTTCCGGTTCAAATTCGGTTTTTTAGTCCTAATTGTTCTTTGTCGGTCAAACACAGAATTTTACATATTTGCAAAATGCTAATGCGGTTTTAATTTCTTTTTTTGATCTGTATCTTAAGTTAAATAACAAAAATATCTAAAACTGTATTACAGCTTGCAGATGTGTAAAATTCGGTGTTTCAGACGTACAGAACAAGTAGAACTAAAAAACCGAATTTGAACCGGAAAAGTTCAAAACAAAAATTAATTTAAAACTGTATTAGCAGCTTGCTTATGTTTATAGTTCGGTTTTTCAAAGGTAAAGAACATGTAAAACAAAAAACCGTAAATAAACCGGTACAATTCAAAACCGGTTAACTTAAGTGGTTGTAACAGCTCTATGATATGTCTCGCTGCAAACTTTAGGTATTTTCACACACCCAATTCCGATCTCTGCTAATAACAGAGGAAAAAGTCATTGACTCTTACCGCTGCGCCCGCGTTGCTACGCGTAATTTTGAAACTGTGATATCTTTGAAACTATTCATTTAAATGATATGATATACAGGCATATTTTAATCTAAATTAAATGCCTAATTTAAATAACATGTTTTATTGGATAAGGATTAATACTATACCGCTCAAAAAAGCTTCGGAAATAACAATTAAATTTTTATCAAATTCTGAAACATAATAATGGTTCTATGTTCTATGTTATAGGGTTTGGTTTCCGCACTTAGTCCGTAAGGTGGACCATTGTGCGTGGGCCATGGCGGCCGTTTGGTGGTTATTCCAACCAGCCCACCTCCCTCCAGAAGCTAATTAAATCTCCTGGTCTGTTCAGAACATCTGTGTAGGATCTGAGTGACCCGTGGGTTTCTGTTTTAATCTGGGTGACGCCTGTGCATTCAAAGAGCACGTGCGCTACGGTTTCCTCAGCCTCCATGCACGCCTTGCACAGAGGACTGTCCGTTATGCCTATTGTGTGGAAGTGTTTGTTTAGCGACCAGTGCCCCGTGATGGTCCCCATCACCATGCGCGGGCCGTTCCTGTCCAGGCGTAATAAACGCCTGGTTAGCCTGCTATCCAAGGATGGCATAGCTTCCTTGGACTGCCTGAAACCCGGTGTCGAGGTCCACCAGTTCTCTGCTTGTGTGTGGGTGAACTCCTGTAGCCACCTGCGTATTTGGTTGAAGGGGATTGGCACGATAGGCTCGGGTCCACAGACTGCCGTGCTAGATCCTCTTCTAGCAAGTTCGTCAGCTGCGTCGTTACCTAGCGATCCGCTGTGTCCTTTTATCCATTTCAGTGTCACCGTGTTGCGGCTAGATACCGTTACTTGTTCTCTTGTTCTAGTGCATTGTGACATTCTAGTGTTAACTTTCAAGTAATATATTTTTTCCGTAAGGATTGGAGAACTGAGGCGCTATCGGAGAGTATGCGAATGTGGGTGTCCGTAACTCTCCTGGCTTCTATAGCATGGGCCGCTTGTATGATGCCCACACACTCCGCCTGATTGACGGTGTTGAACATTCCCAGCGGGCGGGATATATTTATGTTGAGGTCGTGTGAGAAGACTCCAATTCCGGTACCGGAGTCGGTCTTCGATCCGTCTGTGTATACTCTCAGCTCTTTCGGGCCTGAGTAGTCACACTGTTCTTCTGTAAGTGTTATGTTGTAGTGCCGTTGAAAGTGGTGTGATTTCGGGGCTTTGTCCCAGGGTGATGTCATCATTAAATAATGGTTATTGTAATAATGGTTATTGTGGGTTATCCTAAGAAGATAGACATATGCCATCGCGGACTTTTTTGTTGAATTTTTTAAGATGAATAATACCGTAGAACATAAATTTGATGTATCTTTTTCGGTTAACACAGCGGCAGCGCACGCCAGTAAAGCTCTCAGCCGGCATTGATTTTTTCCGACTTCTTCAACAATAATCGTCAAATTTCAGCCAATTTACACAAAACCTTAATGAATTATACACTAAAACCTTTCGCATGAATCACTCACTCACACCTTAGTTTATCGCGTTCAGACAGACAGACAGACAGACGTGGCGAGGGACTTTGTTTTAAAATAATGATGTAAGGATAAATTCCGTATCAAGTGTTTTTCCTTGCAAATTCGAACGCGAGAATTATTGCTAAAGACTCACGTAGGTATTATTTTTTTTACCTCTAATAAGTAGGTAGGTACCTATAATATCCACAGAATATATTATTTATTTATTTATTAATAGGTTAGCCTACAATTGTTTACACATTTCATTTCTTTTAAAAGTACACAATATACATTTATAAGTGCAACAATTACTTAAAGGCTAACACCATATGCACTATATATTTGAATTTTACATTTTTATGACTGCAATTTAATTGTTAATAATAGCTGATTTAAAATAATGTAAAAAGAAAGCAATAATGCAATAATGCAATAAACTAGGATTAAATATTTGGTTCACATTAGATAATAAATTAAATTACATTGAATTAAATAACATAAAATAATTATGTAAATTAATAAATTGCCAATTCAAATTGTGCTTTAGTTGGACGAGTAGAATTTAATAATTAATATACAAAATTTCCCTTTGCTATCGTGGTGTACGTCGATCAGGTCACTACAGCTGTTTAGGCTTTTGCACATTCGCGGTATAGGTCAGTTAGCAGCTAGGACAGTTTTACGCAAGGGCGGGTGGAGCGGAGTGATGGGTTTTCGAAGACAGCGGGTTGGGGCACGAAACTTGATGAGACTCAGTAACTGTGGACAGTCTGTTTGCTTTCTGAGGAGTTTGTACAGAAACAGGGCATCCATAACTTCTCTTCGAGTCGATAACGAGAGCATCTTGAAAGTCCGCAGACGGGACACATAGGAGGGCAGCTGCTTGCTTTTCCCTTTGGAAAAAGCAAGTTGCCATAGAAATCGTTTCTGGACCCTTTCTAAGAGAAGTTTATGAGTGGCGTAATGTGGTCTCCACACAACACTACAGTACTCTAGTATGCTTTTTACAAGGCTATTTACAGCAAAATTTTAGTGCTAACCTGTTTAAAACCTTTGGCATTGCGTATCACAAATCCTAACATTTTGGAAGATTTTTAATAGTGTTCTCGATGTGGGGGATAAAAATAATTTTTTATCGATCAATCCAGTTACTGGATCTGGCTCTTATCTAGCATAATCAGCCTATAATGTTCCCGTTGCTGGGACACAGGCCTGCTCTCGGTGAGAGGAAGAAGGCCGTAGTAATCCACCACGCGGGTCCAATACGTGTTGGTAGATGTCACGTCTTCAAATTTTTGGTTCTAGGACATGCCGGTTTCCTCACGATGTTTTCCTTAGACATGACGTGCCAGCAGCTGCCACATATTTCTGTTTTGTGCTCGTGATTATATTGAAATCTATTGTTTTATTTTATTTTATTATTCTTTTCTTTCATGCACGTGTTTCTGTGACAGTTAAACTTATTTTTCTTTCTTTCCTTCACCGTTTTGAGAGTAGTGGTGATGAAATAATTAACACAAAGCAAAGCGCCTGTCTGGGTTCGAACCTACGACCAACAACTCGTAAGTCGCGGCCGTTATCACTGGGCCACCACTGCTCTCTTATCTATTCCGTGCTGCCCTTTGCACCCCTAGGGTTATTTAAAAAAAACACGAAGAAAGTATAATTTGTTCATCATTGCCTAGCCTTTTCCCAATGTTATGGTCAACTTCTAGTCCAACCGGATGCAGCTGAATACCAGTATTTTACTTGGAGCGACTGGCTGTTTGAGAGGCGTAGAGTAAAAAATTGAATAAAATACTTACAGTCTATCATTCATATGCAGCCTCGTCTCATTGCTGTCAGTGATAACATTCGTCATGGTCAGAATATGTCCTCTTAAGTCATATCTTCTAGAAGACAGCACATTGGAACTTCTGTAGTCTTCCATCAACCCGTATTTGGTAACAGTTATTTTTGGCAACGCCTTCCGTCCCTCCAGTAGCACAACACTAGTATTATCAGTATCAAATATCATCCCGTTTACGGTACTAGTATTTTGAGTATTGTAAACTAGGTTTTTGTTTACTAAACTGGTATTTTCGGTAATGGAATGCTGTTGTGGTTTGGAGCTTTTCCATGTTAATCTTTTTGTGTAAATAACTTCTGAGTTTTCTGCTATTTTGTATGCTGAAACAATGGGTTTTTTTTAGACTCTATTTCGATTGGTAAATTTAATTCAGATCAGTACTACAGTGGTTTCGATTCCCTTGTTCACAAACTAAACTAAATTTAAGTTCAGTGCATCTTTTTCTTTCTATTTCATTAAGAAAAGGACAGAAAATACATTTTAGTTTAATCCTGTCAAATTAATCAGCGCCTGTCACTACTCCATACAAGTTTAGACGTGATTAAAAACTTGCCTACTAAAATTACGTCAATTTATGTCAAGCGCTGATTAATTTGACAGAACTAAACTAAAATTTATTTTCTGTCCTTTTCTTATTTTATTTATTTATTTATTTTATAAATTACATGTTCCTTAAACTTAAAAAGGCACACAATTAGACCTCTGGGGTCTATCCTAGCATGCCATGGCCTGAGATTTGATCAACGCGCTTTTAATAGTTAATCATAATCGAGTTGATGTAATGTTCCTTCAACTTAAGCTTTATGTTTTTACTATTCATTGAGTCTCTGATGTCTACAGGTATTTTGTTTAGTAAATTGGGTATTGTAAAAGAAGCGGTACGCCTGCCATAAAAGTTATTTTTGCGTGGCACTTGAAATGATTTAGATTTGGCTTGTCGTGTATTCACGTCATACTTAACTGGAATTTGAATATCACTGTTATCAAAATGTTCTATGAGGAACAGATACTCAGCGCGTGCCAGAACAGGTAATACCTTGCAATGTTTAAATAACCCCGTGTAATTGTCTTGGTATTTTTTTACATAGTTTGGTACCACAAGTTTCAGCAAACGTGTTTGCAAAGTATGTATTTTATCCAGATAAGTTTTAAATGTGCGTCCGTAACTGGTGAGTCCATAGGAGACTATCGACTCAGCAAGAGCTGTGTACATTTGAAGGAGGGTTTTATACGGTATATTGCGCTTTATAATGGAAAACTTGGTGAGAATCGCACGTAACTTGCCGCAAACAGATTCCACCTGGTAACTCCAGTTGAATAGGTTATCAATTATTAATCCCAGATAGGTATGATAAGGGACTTGCTCTATAGGCGAGCAGTGGCAGTCTGGTCCGCTTTTACTTTTGCGTTTTTTCTTAATGAAATAGAAAGAAAAAGAACTGAACTTAAATTTAGTTTAGTTTGTGAACAAGGAAATCGGCACCAGTGTCAAATTAAAATTAACTACCTAGCGAAACTTCACGGACATGATAGTTAAAAAAAAACAATGTTGTAGGACGTTTATATTGAAGTGGTTACTGCCCGCGATTTTGTCCACATGTTTCTGGTTTTAATATAAAATATATGCTATGAAAAAGTTCCGAAGATTACCCCCTACATACAAACTGACATACATACCTCTTTATTATATTAGTATATACCATACCATAACTATAATCAGCCTATAATGTTCCCACTGCTGGGACAAAGGCCTCCTCCCTTCGAGAGGGAGTGGGCTGTAATCTACCACGCGGGCCAAGTGCGGGTTGGTAGATGTCACATGTCTTCGAATTTTTGGTTCTAGGACATGTCGGTTTCCTCACGATGTTTTCCTTCACCGTTTTGAGAGCAGCGGTGATGAAATTATTTACACTAGGTAAGTAAAGCGCCTGCTTGGGTTCGAACCCACGACTTATAAGTCGGGGCCATTACCACTGGGCCACCACTATTCAGTAAGTCAGTAGCACAGATATAGATATACCTAGATAACGCAAGTATCACGATCTGTATGAAAACCAAGCGTGCCATTTTTTGACTACCTACTATGACGTCACAAGCACTAAGAAACATTTCTTTTATTTTTTCTCCTCGCATTTGCACAGTTTTTACAATTTATAACGTAATTAACCATTTTCAATTTTTTTACTGACTTCCGACAAGCGTGGCACCGATGCAGACTGAGCGCGAAAGGGCAGCTTACGATTATTGTGCGTAAGCTGGGCACGAAAATGGCACGCGTAGTAGTTGCTCTTGCGTTATCTAGTATATCTATATCTGTGGACAATAGTAACTAGTCACCATATTAGTATAGACTGGTCTTAATTTTTTGTTTGTGGCGATTTAGGTAAGTAGGTAACTAGTTCTATATGGTGCGTGCGTAGGAGATGTTAAAGCGGCTTCTACGGTTTCCGCATTGTAGGTATAGTTTAGAACACCATGACTAAATGAGTGATTATTTCAAATGATCACGCACATTACATGGCCGTCGATGGACCAGCCCGAAAGCAGAAAGATATACCTACCAAAAAAAAAATAAGCACATAATTACCTCAACCTTAAAACTACCAACAGATCATTAAAAATATGCCACACAGATCAATCCTTTTAATAAAAAAATCACAACCCTCCTTTTTGCTTCGCCGTAGTCGGTTAGCTGGTAAATAAAATTAACCATGTCGCTCACATTTACTCAGTATTCAATCAGCATAGCACCGCGGTGTACACACGTTCAGATTAATGATCTGACCTACAGCTGACTTACTGACTACGTGGGGCTGATTAACATAATATCACGCCTTTAAGCAGAGGTGTATCTTAGCACACCCACATTTCGCCAAAATGTTTAAATCCTATGTACCTAGTTAATTGATTCAGGCTTGACCTTGCTGAAATCCATTAGGTATAAAATACAATAGACGTTGATATATTTAATAACCTGTTCCGCTTAACTATTCCTAAAGAGCCATAAAAAACCCTGTAAGAAATCAACGAAGAAAAAAAGGAATCATCCATCATTATCATCACCATCCAACCGGATGATTCCGATCATTCTGAAGGCATCATCGTTTTTTTTTTTTAGATATTTTAAGTTTTGTTTATTTAAAAAAAGTGAAAAATAAAAACTTTTTACAAAAAAAAAAACAACCGACTTCCAAAAAACACTACAAAGTGAAAAATAACTTTAATTTCGGAAGTCGGTGTCTTTCTTTGGTTTTGAATTTTCGTTTTTTGTCACCGACTTCCGAAATTAAAGTTATTTTTCACTTTGTAGTGTTTTTTGGAAGTCGGTTGTTTTTTTTTGTAAAAAGTTTTTATTTTTCACTTTTTAGTTGTGGTACCTACCCCACACAAATTCGAAAACCACTACCTGCTATGTAAATAACAGTGACAGGAACTTATCAATATCATCCACATACTAAGTGGGAAAAAGTACGTATTATTGAAACTAACTCAAAAACTATCGAAGCAAAGTTAATAAAATTTATATGGGACCATTTCGAGAGCATACCCTATCAAACAAAAAAATATTTTTTTAAATCGGTTCACAATTGACGGAGAAATCGGTGGACACACATAAAAAAAAGAAAAAAAAACAAACATACGCGACGAACATATAACCTCCTCCTTTTTGGAAGTCGGTTAAAAATATGTATGTTTAGGTTAAGGTATTTTTCTATGGGCCTATGTCGCCTGAAATAAATGGTATTATAATTTTTATTTTTATACATATTTAAATATCTTGGGACTTTCGGGTCCCCGTCTTTTAGAAGGCGTACGAGGGGCCAAAGCCAACTCGTAGAGGCCCCTTAGACAATTTGATATGGAATGAATCACCAACCGACGATTATCCCAGTAAGCACTATGCAATTGCACCCAAGGACAATCCCCGGTTAGTGTATAGGACTATTGCAGAATATGGAAACAAATCTATTGGACTATGGGTTTGGGTGGCTTAAGTTGACTGGTGACCTGGAACTATGGAAGGACTATGGCCCCTGCCTGATCTATGTTTAAATGTACACGGATAAAATGGCAGGGGGGAATTGCATACTCAATAATGGGCCCCCGAAAACGGTCGCTAGCACAAAGTGTCGTAGCGACAAGGGGGCAACATGTCCTGAGGTGCTTATGAGGAGTGGAGAGGTATTCCACAGCTATCAGGACAATCCCGGAAGTACGGTCAAGATCCCTACCAGCATCTTACTGGAATACTTCCTTCCTCCGAGCACGTTTGCTTTAGCGGATCTCCACTCAAGCCGGCCAATAAAGGCAAGAATGAGGTGGGAGCTCTGTTCCTCGTCAGTGTTCACTCCAGCCGGCCAATAAAGGCAAGCCAGAGGTGAGAAACAAGACTTCTCCCGGGAGATAGGGTCCGTGGGGTCGCTACTGCCCAACAGCTCGCCACATGCTGCCCTGCGGGTTTTTGTATCTCTCTTGGTCTGGCTCCTCATCCTAGACCCGTTCCGGCAAAGTAAACTCTACCGGCACAGACCTAGAGTTCGGAGCGCGCAAGCCCCACCACGACGTCAATGTAGAGATACGACGATGGGGTTATTATTATTACTATTACTTCTGTATTGATAGCCTAGCTGTAAGACACCCAAACACAATAAAATAAAATAAAAATCCAAGTTTAAGAAACGGATTCATCTTTTTCTAAATAATTCTTTGTTTCTCGTCTCTCTATGAAGTTAATCAAATAATTTGATATGGACCAATTAGCGACTGATCGAGACTTCACATGTCATTTATGTACTTACAATAAAAAACTAAAAGGTATTTATGTAAGTGTGACAACTAAAAAAACTGCGTTTATTAAAAGATGTCCTTTCTATGTCCTACAAAACATGAGCGATATACAATTTCAAGGTGATTTTTTGCGTTCGCGGGGAAATTCAGTTTTTGCGTCTAGCACTAAATAAGCAAACCACGTATTTTATTACAGTTCCTTTGTTTAGATTACCTAACTATCGATGTTAGATTGATGCAGATACTTCGACATGTACTTACTTAATATACCTTACATAGACACGCAAAAAAATTAATGGGTCTTTGTTCACCGACATGCAAATAAGGTTTTTTATAAAGTTTTTCCAACAACTTCTACTATTGTGCATGTATTGTCCTAGACATAGAAATTTCTTATATCTATTGTCCTAGTTATAAGAAGAACAGTTTTCCTACATTTATTTCGTCAAAATCATTGATGATTAATGAAGTAGGTTAATATTACCTACCCTTAAAGGCTTGTCATGCTAGGAATTTGCGTAGGATAAAGGATATTACAAAGATTCCAAGACAGATGGCGATAATGAGTAAGTTAGCGTGGGTTTATGTAGGTACCAAATCATTACTATTGCATGTATCTCAAAGTCCAATATACTGAGTATGAGACACTTCCATCAATGGCAGTTCTATAAGAGATCTCCATGATGATCAATAATTGAAGACAATGCGTGTGCAGTCCTTAATTTTTCCTATCATCGATTATGGTGATGTGTGCTACTATGACCTGAATGCAGATCTCCTCGACAAACTTGATCGTCTTCTCAATAACTGCATTCGATTCGTTTTCAATCTGCGTAAATATGATCAAGTCTCTGCGCATCGGTCGCTTCTACGCTATACGCCCATACGCCAGCGCAGAGGGCAAAGGGCGCTGACCACCTTGTTTTCATTTCTTGACTCTCCTACTTCCCCTAGTTATCTAGCTCCCCAATTTAGTACATTTGGAAGCGTTCAAGTATTACGTAACGAATTTGGGGGTCTTCTGAAACGTTACGATGCGTTACAGGGGTGGGAAGGGGGGTTTGTTACGGATAAAGCAAAAATGTGTTAAGGAAAGGGCCAAGTCAGGAAAACGACGTATTAAATGTATGATTAGCAGTAAAAATGTATTAGGACAAAAAGAAAAAAAATTGTAATGTCTTGCTTTTGAAAACAAGACATTTCAAATGTTAATAAATAATATTAACGCGATTAAAACAATAACATAGGTATATTAGCGACTTTCCGGTACTTTACGCCACATAATTGTGACTTTCAGGTAAAAATGGTCACCTGGTTGGTACGTTTTACTAGGGGGAGGGGGGAGGGTAAAGAAAAACGTTACGGCGCGTTACTTGGGGGGGAGGGGGGGGGGGTTAAAAATCTCCAAAAATTGCGTTATGTAATACTTGAACGCTCCCTTTGTGACAACCACAATAAGAATCTACGGTCATAAAATAATCGCGTTCTTCAATGTCCTACTCACCGCACAGACTTCATTCACTCTTTCTTCTTTCTTCAGTCTACTCTCTGTGGAATGCGCTCCCAACACCCAAACCGAAGGGGTGGTGAATAGTGTGAGGGAAAATAGTTAATAGATAGTATACCTAGTAATAAAGCATACCATTAATTTGAATTAAAAACAGTATTTACCTTCCTTTTGGGCTTCGTCGCAGTCGGGTAATAGAAATGGAGAGATAAGTTTTGTTAGAAAACTGCTGTCTGCGATATTTTTTTGGTGAAAATACCATAGGCCCTTTATTCAATAGGTTTTTCAGCGTTTTCAGCAAGTTTGACTCCTGGGCAGTGGTTCAGATAAATACAGAAAGCGATCCATTTCTTGTTGGAAAACCTTTAAGGCTCTCTCTGGTGGAACATGAAAACTTCACAGAAATAGTTCTACTGGTGTCGCGCTGCGCCGTCGTCGGGTTACGCTTTTTCGCGGGAGCCTTTATTTTGGACTTCTGGATGATAGTCGAAGACCTTTGGCGCACTTACCTTCCATAAACAAGTATTGCTCGTCACTAATCTTCTTCACAACAACCATATCGCTATCAACCAGGATATCAACATCGTTCAGAGCTACTAACTCTTCTCCATAGTTTATCAGAAGCCAGCGGTATGGCGCCTTGAAGTAACCTTCTCTGCTTGCCTATAAAAACAAAATAATTATTATAAATGGGGCACCTACAGTCCTTTCAAAGTTATTTTTTACCAGCAACCCAAGCAGCAACCCACCAGCAACCTTATTGCAAGGGAATAAAGATCACTTTGATTTGGACAGTGATACAAAATCAGAGGTACCTCTTGTTCATCATTTATTTTTTCTGAACCTATAAGAAGGAAAAAAGGCGACACACCTACCTATTGAAAACATGATAATAACTTCCTACCCGTATCGCAATTTATTTAGGATCTGCGCCACAGATATAGATATACTCGTACCTAGATAACGCAAGAGCAACTACTTCGCGTGCCATTTTCGTGCCTAGCTTACGTACAATAATCGTAAGCTGCCACTTTCGCGCTCAGTCTGCATCGGTGCCACGCTTGTCGGAAGTCAGTTAAAAAATAGAAAATGGTTAATTACGCTGTTATACATTGTAAAAACTGTAAATGCGAGGAGAAAAAATAAAAGAAATGTTTCTTAGTGCTTGTGACGTCAGTAGGTAGTCAAAAAATGGCACGCTTGGTTTTCATACAGATCGTGATACTTGCGTTATCTAGGTCTATTTATATCTGTGGTCTGCGCTTTGAAAATATAATTGGATTTTTGTTTTTTATCGGTCTTAAGATACCTACAGCATAATAATTATAAATACCCTTACACTGTTAGTAACGCCGGTAGCACACCTCCGCCGCGAAACTATAGCAGCGAAACCGCAGTAATTCCATTCAACTGGCTCGCATCATGTTCCGCCACTCGAAATTCGAGGAGCGGAATAAATCGACTAGCGGAACATGATGCAAGCCAGTTGAATTGAACTACTGCGGTTTCGCTGCTATGGTTTCGCGGCGGAGATGTGCTACCGTAAGTGCCTTGAAACTTCGTCGCTGACTGGTAGACACACGATGTGCACTCGGAGGCGTCAATGAGTTGTAACTTGTACACTTATTTGTTCGTTCCAAATCGCACGATATGCTTCGACATTATTTGTTTTGATTTGCCTGGTTATCTAAGTATTTATTAAAACAGGTTATAACCCATTTGTTTCACCTAAAGTTTATAACTTTTGGACGCATAGATTACCAAAAAAGACCTACGTGCGACGTCATCTCGTCCTCGTTGACGTCCCGTTCACAATGCGGTGGAGAAACGGCCTAAGGCCATTGCGAAAATATTGCATTAAAAAAAGAAAAAAATGTCTTTCAGTACTTACTTTGACCAGAAATCTGTCAGTCCCAGGACATGTCATGTCAGCAAGGATCAAGACGTACTGAAGATCATACTCGCTTCTGTTATACTGCAGTGAAGTGGCAGTACTGAAGCCAATACTACTCATACTCCTGGCCAGGGATTTCAGTGCATCTGAAAGGAAACAGAAACATAATTTGCTAAACACAAAACCCAAAATAATTAACTTTCTTGTAGCGTGGGTATCCCTAAGAAAATAGAACTGGTTGAGTAAGTGCAGAGCTGCAGAAGTTAGAAAACCGGCTGGGTAACGCAACTTCACAGATGCCTTTGCCCAGCAGTGCTGGCAAACTGCATGATAAACTGAAGTGTGCCTAATCAGCCTATAATGTTTCCACTGCTGGCACACAGGCCTCCTCTCGGTGAGAGGGAGTGGGCTGTAATCCACCACGCGGGCCCAGTGCGAGTTGGTAGATGTCACATATCTTCGAATTTTTGGTTCTAGGACATGCCGGTTTCCTCACGAAGTTTTTGTTCACCGTTTTGAGAGCAATGATGATAAAATTATTTACACAAAGTAAAGCGCCTGTCTGGTTTCGAACGTACGACCTACAACTCGTAAGTCGCGGTCGTTACCACTGGGCAAACACATACCTATGCAATTATGATGATTAGTAAACCAAAAACAAGGCTGATTTCCCTACTGATTTCAGAACAAGCAAGACACAAGTAAGGTGAGGCTTTTTTTTTTTATCAATCGCCTCTGTGATCTAGTGGTTAGACCACCTGTCTCTGACCCAGAGGTCCCGGGTTCAATTCCCACTGGGAGCAAACTTTTTGACTCGGTTTGATTGGTGTTAGGGCTTGTTCTAAGCCCGCCTGCTGCTAGCTACCATCATCTTATCTAAGCCATAAAAACTATGTTAACAGCATTGTTGTGTTTCGGCAGTTAGAGGTAAGATAGCCAGTTCCTCTGTGGTTGAGGATTCCGTGTGAAGCTTACTTTCACCTTCGACCTGATCATCACTTACCATGTGAGGTGAGATATAGGCCAAGAGCTCCCCAATTGTGGTTAAAAAAATAAAAAATAAACTCAGAGTTGCAATGACTAGGGTAGGTAAAGAGATATGTATGATCCGTAGATTTCCTCAAAAGGTTACTTACGCTGACTCCAACACAAATGCGGTATCAGCAGACATGTAGGCCTATTATCCATAATCACAAACGACATAATCATATCAATAATTTGATCACCAGTATCAATACATTTCACTATTAAAACAAATGAAAAACTTATTAGAAGTAGAATTTTGACGTTCATTTTTCATCGGGTTTTGGTGAAGTAATAGTAAATGGATAAATAACATGTAAGGAGAGGGCATTATATTGGCATTAGCATTTATTATGCAAGCAGGCTTCTTGTATTAATGCGATAGAGGTACAGTCGCGATCAACAGTGACAAAAAAATTTACTCCTGTTTTTCAGATTTTTGTGTAACTCTGATATACTTACGCTATAAGAAAGAAAGAAAGAAAAATAGATTCATTTGTCACAGAAACACGTGCATACATAAAAGACTAGAGTAATCAGAGAACAACACAAAGTACATAACAAATCACGAGCATAGAACAGAAACTACATAGTCGGCAGCTGCACGACATGACTGTGACAAGAAGGCTTCCACTCAGCATGATGCAGTGCTATGGGGGACCCACAGCACAGCGCTGATTTTCAGTGGTCACCCGATTATTTATATAACAAAACCGATATAACCAAAGCATAGCATAATCAGCCTATAATGTTCCCACTGCTGGGACACAGGCCTCCTCTCGGTGAGAGGGAATGGGCTGTAATCCACCACGTGGGCCAAGTGTGGGTTGGTAGATGTCACAGTCATGTCTTCGAATTTATGTTTCTAGGACATGCCGGTTTCCTCACGATGTTTTCCTTCACCGTTTTGAGAGCAGTGGTGATTAAATTATTTACGCAAAGTAAAGCGCCAGCCTGGGTTCGAACCCACGACCTACAACTCGTAAGTCGGGGCCGTTACCACTGGGTCTCTACTTCCGTCTTATCTTGACATTTTAAATTAACTGGACAATATTGTTGGGTAGAAGATAATCAGGTGATGAGTTTCACTAACTTTGAAAGTATGCAACCATCAATGAACTTATTGCATTTTGTTCTGGATGTTTAGAGCTTCAAGAGCTTTGCCTCATGTCATGATTCTGACTTAATATTTTAGGGAAGAAGACAAAAAAAAAATTAACCGTCTTGTAGATTATTAAAAAATATTGGACACGTATTTTTTTTTTACGTTATCTAAAGATTACGGCAATACTTTGAGTTAAAATGTGCCATGACGTCACGAGTATGTAGATTTTCTACTTACTTGTGATGTGACGTAGCGACCCCCACTCCCCAACTTTAATGCGTGTTATCTAAATAGTTTTGTATTAATATGATAACGCAAAAAATATATGTCTAATATTTTTTATTATCTGACTGACGAACTAAACAGAATTTAATTTTTTTGACCCAGGTATCATCTCTATTCTATAAATTTAGTTTGGACAAAAGCAGAAAAGTTGATTAGGTATTTCAAAAGGGCCTGACAAAGCGGGTGTGGTTATTTAAAATTCCGAACCTTGGACCTAAGGATGATTAATACGAATAGAAGGCATTGTTACTGCTTACGTTAATATACAATTATAATTATCATCTATAAACGCAAAGGAAAAAACGTATAGTCATTCTTACTTACATCCCTTTTTTAATTTCCGTTTATAATTCTGCTAAATCTGTAGAGAAAAAGTACCTGTTTTAATTGAGGTTTCTTAGCTCTTCATCTACGTAGAATTATTTATGATAAGCATGTCGTGTTAGGTCATTTATCTATACAAATAATTTAAAAAAAACAGTGCACTCCGGGAGTGCCGCCAGAAGTGAAAACTTAAAAAAAATCAGAACCGCGGTAATCAACGAGTTGATGTCTCAAAAGCTGGTGTTGTCACAGTGTCGCAAAATCAATGGTTTAGTCCCATTTCAAAAATGCCCAAGGCGCCTAAGGAAGTTTTCACTTCAAAAATGTAACTTCTTTGTTTGTCTGGGTCTATGTTCCGGATTGGCGCAAAAACGGCGAAACGGATTTGGATGAAATTGGCACACAGATAGTTTATAAACTGGATTAACACATAGGGTACTTTAAATCCCGGTAGTACGTTCCTGTGGGATATTTACTGACTTTCACGTGGGCGAAACAGCGGGCAAAAGCTAGTCACTTATAAACTGCATTATTGCAATATGCCACATAAAAAATGGTTACGTTTTAAGAATTGTTTTGATCCTTAGTTTTTCTAAGCAACGAATTTTTGTAACCTTGCCTTTTTACGTTGTCAGCCATTTTCTAATCTACTTAATAAAATTCTTAAATTCACTGACGACAACGTACAGCCTAAACTGCTAGGTCTAGAAGCATGTAATCTTGCACAAGAGTTCCTTATTTAACGAAAATGAGCATTAAGGAAGGATTTTTGAACATTCATCCCCCCCTAAAGGGGTTAAAACAGAGGATGAAACTTTCTACAGAAATAGGTTTTTGTTTTCGATAGGAACACATCGAGTGCACGAGTTTTATTGTTATTTTTTTTTTTGCTTTTAGTTCTTTTGCTTTTATTAAGTAAAATCAGTATTTATCTTTATCATAATGTGGAAAATGTCGTGGGTTATACATTTACTCACTCTGTAGCTTAAATTGTATGTAATCCTGTCCTAATGAGTAACTGTTTATTTTCCCAAATAAGTAAAATATTCTATTAAACTTTTGTCAGTAACTGTACGCTGCTCTGGGATATCAAATTATACGCTGGCCCTAATGATACGTTATAGTCTATGATTATCATAATATTTCAGTTTGTCGTTACACATTCATACTGTGAACTCGTAAGTAGGTATAAAAGATAGATTGATTGCCTTGCTCATTTATTAATCATTTAAGTACTGGTCGAATTCCAGTTTTGCTTTGAAAAACTCTTTTAAAATATTTTGAAGTGAAAACTACTTTAGGCGCGTTGGGCATTTTTGAGATGGGAAAAAACAATTGAACTCGCGACACCGTTACCGACACCTCATTTTTGTAAACGCGATTGTGCTCTTTATTTATATTATGTTACGCATCAATGTTCTATTCATGTATTTTTACTTTAAAGGTTTTGGAAGTATTATTTTTTGTTTTCACTTCTGTCGGCACTCCCGGAGTGCCACTGTTTTTTTTTATAGAAATAAAGATAACAACAATACAACAACAAACAATAACAACACGGCAACGATTTTCTTTTCTCTTTCTGTTGAAAAAGAGTTTTTCCCTAATAAAGAAATACACATCACGCCTGTATTGTCCTAAGGGTTTGGTAGAGGTGTACTTAAAGTGGGTACACCCACATTTCGCCAGTTATGTTTAAGTCCCATGTAATAGGGGGCGAGCCTATTGGCACCAACCGGGCTCAAATCCAGATTCCGGGCTGCTACTGAGAAATTCCAGATGGAAAAATCCAATAACACTTTGCCCGACCCGGGAATCGAACCCAGGACCTCATGCCCACCAGTAGTGCTTGCGACCACTAGACCAACGAAACAGCCACAAAAGAATATACACGATGATGAAATTTATGTGTTTTAGAATACCTACCTAAGTACTTACTTGCATTGTCTCTGGTTTTGAATTTTCGTTTTTTGCCATCGACTTCCGAAATCAAAGTAATTTTTCACTTTGTTTAGTGTTTTTTTGGAAAATGGTTTTTTTTTTTGTACAAAGTTTTTATTATTCACTAAGTATTTAGTTGTAGTTCCTACCCCACACAAATTCGAATACCACTACCTTATATGTAAATAACAGTGACAGGAACTTATCCACCTACTAAGTGGGAAAAAATACATATTATTGAAGCTAACTCAAAAACTGTCCAAGCAAAGTTAATAAAATTTATATGGGACCTCTAAAGTATGATTTAATAAAAATTAAAAAAATCATCAGAATCAATTCATAATTGGTGGAGTAATCGCATATCAAACTTCCAAAAAAAAAAACATACAGTCGAATTGAGAACCTCCTCCTTTTGGAAGTCGGTTAAAAACAAAAAATATTATGATATAAATAAGCTTAATACTTTTAACCACACAAATCGCGTATCGAATTCGAATTCGGAATCAATCAATTGGACCGGTTTTTAGCATTTAATTAGAATAATTTAATAATTTACACAATATACAAATATTATTAGAGACGAATATTGAACAAGTTTTCTTTGGAACGGGTTTTAAGCCAAATATGTCCGTAATAAGAGAATTGACAAACATTGTTGGAATATAAATGTGTCTGAAATGTTTAATTTAAGATTTATAGTAATTTTCTAGTCCTTTTAAAGTCGAATATTTGTCGAATTACAACAATTTTTAGGGTTCTGTAGTCAACAAGGAACCCTTATAGTTTCGCCATGTCCGTCTGTCTGTATATCCGCGGTCTAGTTCCGAGACTGTTAGTACTAACAAGTTGTAATTTGGCATGGGTATACATATTAATCATGCTAACAAAGTGGTAAAATAAAATTATGTTTTTTTTTTTTTAATTATATTATATATTTTATTTAAAAAAAAGAACATCCCCACTTTACGTGAAGGGGAGGTACCCTTCACGTAAAGTGTACCCCCCCCCTGCTAGCTAAATGGTTGGTTTTAGATATGTGAAAAAATTCACAGCAGTATTTTATATACGGAATTTAAAAGGAAAACTATCACAGCTGAGTAGACTTTACAAGTAAACGAGTTATAATCGACCAACTTAGATTTGCGGTTGTAAAAACATGTCCCATACATTCCGTAAGAAAGAAAATGTTTTTCAACTATAAAGTTAAGTTTGTTCTTGGGATAAATTCATCCCAACTACCCTACATTGTACGTGGTCCGACACCTCAGATCCTAAAACATGATTGTCTGATATTGATATGATGTGCATCATATCAATATCAGACAATCATGTTTTAGAGAAGCGTAAATTTATTTTATTTATTTACTAAGGCACCAAGTCCCAATATACTAATTACCAATACATATAATTCATAAAATCATAAAATAAAATAAGTACGTTACAATTCATTAGTTACTTAGATCATTAAAATAAAATATGTACATAAAGTCAAATTCAAAATTCCATACAATTATAAAATAAATTAAACACCTACATTAAAACCGAGTAGTCATTGAAATTAAATTTCATTACATTACATAAAAAATATCACAATATACACAATCTTTATCGTCGGTGGGCACTCTGATGGACTTCGAGCCAATAGCTGTGGATCGGACTGCTCCAATCCCCACTTGTAAAGATATACTGGATTTCGAAAAGAATATGGTACCTACCCGAGTACGCTGCTTCATCTTCTTTAAATGTACGTAAAATATGTAGTTTTCCGATATATAGTGCGATTGAGATTCAATCAATCTGCCTAACAACTATGTTGGGGTTGGCTTCCAGTCTAGTATTTTGCATGGAGCGACTCTATCTGACCTCCACAAACCAAATTACTAGGTAACACGATACCCCTTGGCAAGACTGGTTGTCAGACTTTCGGGCTTCTGACGACCCGTAACAACTGTCAAAGATCTACAAATGACAGCTGAGACCAACGGCTTAACGTGCTTTCCGAGGTACGGAGGGGTCTTGGTATGTAAAGAAGGTTACCCATCCACGGACTAACCTCGGCAAGCTTAACCTGTTGGATCGACCCATCTGGTTATTATTACTTAGCCACAAGCTCCTCTGGTCACTTCCAATTCAAGAAAACAATGAGCCATAGAACCCCTCATCATAAACACACAAACTTTGTCTTCAACAATCATAAAATATTAATAATAAAAAAACTTTTTCCAAAAAAAAAAGAACGGACTTCTAAAAAAACATTACAAAGTGAAAAATAACTTTAATTTCGGAAGTCGCTATCTTTGGTTTTGAATTTTCGTTTTTTGCCACGGACTTAAAAAAAAAAAAAAAAAATTATTTGTAATAAATGTTGGTCCCATTTATTTAGAAAAGCTTTGTTTTTGATTCTCCTGTCCAAGAAATACACGCCGCATAGCATCATAGATCTTTAAAAAAATCACGATCTACTGCAAATTAAGGTCCTCAATTCCTGCCTCCCATTCGTTATCGACCTTTATTTATGTTATCACTAGCTGTTCATGCCCAGCGTCACCCAGGTGGATTTCCGACGATTCCGGTAGATTAAAAAAAAAATCTTTTATACAAAACATTTCCTGACAATTATGAGCACAAAAAAAAATATCTGCCAAATCAGTCGAGCCGGTTTCAAGTAATGACTAAGGATCCTTCATACATGCGGCAATTGATATAGATTTATTAATCAATTAAACTTATTCTACTCATGATTTGTATTTTAAGTCTGTTCAAATCCATATCTTAAAACTAGAGATGCCGCGAATACTCGCTATTTTCGGTATTCGGCATTACTCGATTTTTTTGTTATTCGTCGAATATCGAATAATAGTGTCTAATAATCGACATTCGGCGAATAGTTGTCTCTAAATAAAAATAAACTTTTAATGAACAGAAAAACTATAATATATATGTCGGAGACGGGTATGTGACTTTCGTTATTATCAGCGATATTTTAACTACTGTGGGCGTAGTGTGGGTAGTGTTGGTAAATGCGCAATAGAAAAACAGTTTGCAGTTCAGATCACATTATAATTTACTATCAAATGAATCACACTAGCTAAATTATACACACACTGGGTGCGACGGCGTTTATTAAAATCACCAATTAACACAATGATCACAAAATTACAACTAACACAATTACTGAGCACAACGAATCGAGAACAGTTCCGTGACATCTTGATTCCAATGCGACCCGAGGCTGAATGTCCTCCTCGCCGTGGCCTTCAAACATCACGACTCTGTAGAAGCGCGCCTTTTTTGTTGTAGGTAGTTCACTCTTGATGTCGCCAGTGGCGCGCTTGCGATTCGTTTCGTGTCCGTACTAATGACCGGATCCGACACGGCCATCCTGCTATGCACACGTCCTCGTGTGTTTACCTGCAACCAAAACTCAACAACAGTACCTGTTCGACTCGGCCAATTCTGACCATTTACGGGTTCCAACTTTTGAGATAAGGAAACTTTAATCCTCAACACTTTACAAAACAATACTCCTACTGCTCAATGAACTCAACAAACTTTCGACAAATTATGGCAAAAATCATCAACCAGAGCCAGGTACCATCGTTTTCCACATTAACAATCGTCTTTTCACTAAGAGCCTTAGAAACCCACACACGAGTAAACCACTCCAACGCCATGGCTCTCCAGCCGACTAGCAATCGCATTGCTCTCACACATCCAGCGCATGGATCAAAACTATGGTCTCTCCAGACCCCGACTTCCGCCAGTAACTACTGGCACGGTCCCACACAATACGGCCATTAGAGAACCCTACTCGCGTGGTTCCCATTACTTAGGTTTGCTCATCACCACTGTGATCACCATCTACTACAACTGGTACATGACCTACTGGCATCTTTCTTCACCTAACGTAAACGTAAACTTCGGTAAAAAATCATTCTACTAACTTCAAAAAGTCAAATTGTAGGCAGAGATAACAATTAAATAAGCAACATGACAATCAATCAGAGTCCAGGTACTATTGAGGATTACGATAGTTTAAAAATTGACCCAAAGTCATTAACCAATTAACAAAGCCCCGGGTATCTCATTCGCGGTCAACAATCACATGCGCACTTCCCAAAGGAATGCCGAGTCGTCCTTGACTCTACGATCTTGGCTACAAGGCTAGATCCGACCATACTACCCAGAGCTATCGCGCACCGCGTGCACAATACTCTGGTACGGTCTCCTATACGGTCTTGGCTACAAGGCTAGACCCGACCATACTACCCAGAGCTATCGCGCACCACGTGCACGATACTCTGGTACGGTCTCCTATACGGTCTTGGCTACAAGGCTAGACCCGACCATACTACCCAGAGCTACCGTGTACCACGTACACGATACTCTGGTACGGTCTCATACGGTCTTGGCTACAAGGCTAGACCCGACCATACTACCCAGAGCTATCGCCCACCAAATTCCCACGGTCTAGCAAGTAGATGCCGATTTCTACCGGGCTATGGCTACGATACACTGGTACGGTCTCCGACCCAACGAATTGAGAACCCGTGCATCTCATACGAACAATTCAATTCGACTCTACTTTCACTATCCCGTCTTCTTCAAAATCCTCAATAGGCCCTCGGCCCTTGGCCCTCGGCCCTTGTCCCTCGGCACTTGGCCCTCGGTCCTTGGCCCTTGGCCCTCTACTTCACGTCAAGTTTAATTTAATTACGCTCTTCTTTTCTAATAACACAAACCCCAAACAAATTTTTTGTTATATTGCTTTTTTCTAATATTTTCTGACGCAATCTCACGGACTTCATCAACGTCCTATCATAATAATTTAATTACTTTGCAAGTTAGGGTCGAAAATCACATCCCAAAATTAAAATTATTAAAACACAAAAACCTCATGTTGGTGTTCGCTAACCGTTACTCTACATAAGATTGGTTCTGAGCTGAATACACGTGTTTGACCAATACCAGTCAACGCAACAACGTTATTAACTCGTTTGCCACTTAATTTGGGTACACAACTCTCCTTTACTAACGAGTATTCAACACCAGAATCGTTAACAAAACAATACTCACCTTTTTATTTTACGTGCCTGAGGGTAGTTGTGCAACGAATTCCACTCGCCGTTCACTGCTTGCAACACGTACTCCAGCATCCGACAGCAGCTGAACCGGCGCCCAGCTGCACCGGCACCCAGCCGCACCAGCGCCCAAACGCACCAGCGCCCAGCTGCACCAGCGCACAGCCGCACAGGCGCACAGGCGCACAGCCGCACCGGCGCACAGGCACCCAGCCGCACACAGCACACAGCCGCACCAGCGCACAGCCGCACTGGCGCTAACTCGTGCATCCGCGTTCCCGGTTCCACCCCCGAATGGACACGCATCTCGTGCCTGGGTCGCCAGCCGGCGCCCCGTGAGGACGCTTCACTGTCGCGAAACATTATCTGAAAATGAAGCACCCGAAGGGCTTCGCTGACGGCTGCAGGGCTGCTTGGCTCGATACTGAAGACGTCATAGATCTTCCTCTGCTGTCAATCGGCTTGGCTAGGTTGTCGCGCACCATGATCACGCATAAACGCTTGCATGTTTTTATTTTAATGTTCAAACACAACACGCCAACGGTCATTTTCAACGTTTTAATATTGCGCATGAACGAACACGAATCCCACTTATGATGTCGGAGACGGGTATGTGACTTTCGTTATTATCAGCGATATTTTAACTACTGTGGGCGTAGTGTGGGTAGTGTTGGTAAATGCGCAATAGAAAAACAGTTTGCAGTTCAGATCACATTATAATTTACTATCAAATGAATCACACTAGCTAAATTATACACACACTGGGTGCGACGGCGTTTATTAAAATCACCAATTAACACAATGATCACAAAATTACAACTAACACAATTACTGAGCACAACGTATCGAGAACAGTTCCGTGACATCTTGATTCCAATGCGACCCGAGGCTGAATGTCCTCCTCGCCGTGGCCTTCAAACATCACGACTCTGTAGAAGCGCGCCTTTTTTGTTGTAGGTAGTTCACTCTTGATGTCGCCAGTGGCGCGCTTGCGATTCGTTTCGTGTCCGTACTAATGACCGGATCCGACATATATATATATATATATATAAAAACAAAACACTTAGTATTACTATAATTAATATAAAAAATTGCTAAAAAACAGTTGTGTTTAGAAAAACTAGTTTTTCTGCACGATTGGGATCAAGTCGGTTGCGTTTTTTTTCTTAAATTAAACCTGCCTCAGAATATAAATAAACTTTAATATTATTTGAGAATAAATAAACTTTTTTTATATTCCTTTTTTATGGCGAGTATTCGACTATTCGCCATAGGGATTGGCGATTAATCGGTATTCGACTATTCGCTATAACAACTATTCGCGGCATCTCTTCTTAAAACAACTTTCTTTCTCTAGCTTCGTCATCTAAAGTCACTAGTCTTGATCATTGCAACAACATTCTGTGACAGCCTATTTACCTTAATAATAAAAACAAAAACTTTCCTCCCAGACTGACTACCAAGAAAGAATGAGGATAAAACCAGCTTCATTCATAAAACTTCCATCATTAACAATTATTGTTTTCAAAATAAGTAGACCACGGCGACCATGACCCAAAACCCTTGAGGATAAAATATAACGAAAAGTTGACGCGCCAAAAATGAATCAGCCATCTTAAATTCTTCGAACTCGATACACTACGTTTATTTCGTAGTACTACGATGTTTTTGTAGTAATTTGTACTTTGTTAGACAGGACATAGGGTATCATATTGTAGAACTGCAGCAGTTTGTTGCCACAAATTGCTGGTGGAACGTGACGATCGCCAGGCGTTTGTTTTCTTGAGTTTATTTCTGAGTTCAAAACAATTGTTTGGTTTGTTTTGTGTTATTTGGTGTGTCTTAGTTTTGGCACGATTTTCGTGGTTGAGTTTCACTGCTGTACCTACGACTGCTGTATATTTCCTACGGCAGCTTGAATCTTCAGTCAATGTATGTCTGTCAAATGAATCATTGCTTTTGTGACTTAATTCGACACACTTCAACTTCAATGTCCATCTTTGGGAGTAATTCCATGTTTGCGTCATGTTATCGACCTCCGGGTTACATGTATGAATCACATAGGAAAGTGTGTAACAAAATTGAATGGCTCATTACGAAATGAAGCTCTTGTAACACAACAAAAAAAAAAAAGAAATTCAAAATAAACAATAGACTAACCAATTATTTATTTAATACTTTAAGCACATAAATGTACAGAGGCGGATAAAGGCTCGTGCAGACCAGCGCGACACGCGACGCGACACAAAGGCACCGTTCATCGCGCGACGAGCGAGCGGTGCCTTTGTGTCGCGTCGCGTGTCGCGCTGGTCTGCACGAGCCTTAAAGCAGAGGCAGGGGCGGCGGCGGAATTCTTCCCCACCCTTCAAAAATGGAATTCCAAATAAAGTTATCTTGCTTTTCATACACAGCATGGTGTCCCTAGTTACAGCAGCTACATACAGTATCCCTTGAATGCCCATGATTGCATTCTCGAATGTGTGTCAAGAACATGCATCCAGTTCATCGGCCCGTAACTCATATTTCACAGTAATAAGCATGCAAGGGTTTTCTCAGAAAGGCCATTCATTCATATTCATTAATTTGCGTTCCACAAGGTAAAAACAAGATGTTAACAAAAGACTTAAAGCTAAGATCTGTTGTAGACCCTGTCAGGGCACAGCAAAAATTATTATTAGATTTAGATACATAGCTATTACTAGTTAAAAATGCAAGTCGCAGAAAACTAAAAATTTAAACAAAACTACACATGATAAAAACTGAATTATCACATTCGCATAAAAGTCAATAACAATAACATAAATAGTTCTATCAATGGTAAGTAGGTAGCTATTTGCTTAAAATACTATTATTGCGTTTAAATAAAGTTATATTTACTTAGGTAATATTATTACAAACACTTATTTAATAAGAGATCATATTTTTAGGTTACATTTACAAGGTTAAAATAAAGAGATAAGTTTTACTTATATCACAGTTTGAGACAATTTATATATTCATTCATGTAGGTAGCACTTTATAATTTAGTCATTGTGTATTTAGTAAATAAATAATCTTCTTGATAAATATACACATGTATATTTATATTATTTAAGAATGAATTTATTGTAATTATGGTCTTTGATTTAAGTATTCATTCGTACCGCCGTATGTATGACTTACTAGTTATTGCCCTTAATTACATAGGTACATACGTCTTTGTTTATTATCATTAGTAGGGATATTTTATGATTCTTGAAGACAAAGTTTGTGTTTTTATGATGAGGGTTCTATGGCTCATTGTTTTCGTGAATTGGAAGTGACCGCACAGGTCGATCCAATAGGTTAAGCTACGCTTGCCGTGGTTGGTCCGTGGATAGGTGACCACATTTTATACCGAGACTCCTCCGTGCCTTAGAAAGCAAATTAAGCTGTTGGTCCTGGCTGTCATTTGTAGATCTTTGAAAGTTTTACGGGTCGTCAGAAGCCCGAAAGTCTGACAACCAGTCTTACCAAGGGGTATCGTGTTACCCAGTACCTAACTGGGTTGTGGAGGTCAGATAGGCAGTCGCACTATGTAAAATACTGGTATTCAGCTGCATCCGGTTAGATTGGAAGCCGATCCCAATATAGTTGGGAAAAGGCTAGAAAGATGATGGAAGTGACCATTTAATTTGCTGCCAAATGGCCATTAGGTATCTGCCCCTGTCATATCCTGGAGAGAACATGTTAATTGTCAAACCATTTGTCCAGGTGATCACGAGAATATCAATGGCAGTCGTCAAGGGTAGTCAAAAGCAGTATAATCGAACTGCAGCCAACCAAAGGATATTTTGTTATTGAGAGTCGATGATACCTACAAATATTGTTGTAGTTGTGTTTTATTTCAATTTTAAATGGTAACCGGTAAGTGCCCGCGGGTGGTCCGCGCCGCGGCCGTGACAGTTTTACGACCGCACTTGAATAAACAAACACTCGAATTTCTTTATAACGTCTCAAGTATTATTGTTTATGTTTTTTGCTACTCGAATAGATTAGGAATACGTTTCAAATGGTTACAGTCTTTGTAAACAACGTTCACTTGTCTTTATTACCCGTTTTTGTTATAATTTCTTTTGTTCATTGTGATAACGATTTCTGATAAAACTACCGTTAATAAAGTCTAAATGTAGGTATATAAAAAAAAAAAAAATTACAAAGCGTTTACATTGGCCCCAAACTAGGCAAGCCTGTATGTTGGGCACCACTAAGGAGGTTTTACCATTTAAACATTTATTTTATTTTAAAAACATGTTCGGTAGATAAAAGTAAAAAAAAAGTTTTCTTCAAATTACAAATGAAATAAATAAAAAGGCGAAGTAAAAATCTAAGATTTTTTTTTAAAGAAAACGTAACAAACTGATATAGTTTACAAAAAAAAAATAGATAAATCGCTGTTATGTAAATGAGTGTGTGTGTAATTATGTGCAAATGTGCTGTGAATGAGTGAGAGTGTAAGTATGTGATCAGGTAAGGGGGGGGTGAGGGGGGTTATGTCTATAGTCTAAGTGTTTTGTATTATTATTAGAGTATAAGTAGTATACAAGTTAGGTTTTGTGACCATGTAAATGTAAATATTCGTATGCCGCTTTTAGCGGCGGATGTGTCCTGAACATAATTATACCTTACCAACTTTTATGTACCATATCCAATAAATAAATGTATTTGTCTTTGCCGCTCCAGGTGAGTTAGTATTTTTCAGTGACATCAGATTTAACTAGGATCCGACTTCAAACAAAGAATAATTAATTATTTGTCTACTAAAAACGTTAGTAGTTGAAAAACGGCTACACAGAATACCTATCGATAGATACTAATAGAGATATTTTATCATTTTAATGCCTTTTTGGTATCGCTATTAACTATGCGTGTTATTATGACAGTGTCCATTTATTAGGATTTATCTTGAATACCACTGTATCTCTATTACTTATTTATTTATAATCGATTTCGCTTCTATATTTTCATCTTTTATTTGAAACAAAAGTATTGGTAAACAGAACGATTTGTTAGCGATAAAAATACACCTATGACACTATGATGAATATGTCGATGCTAGGTCTCATGTCTGGGAAAATTCGTTTTCTCCGTATTTTCACCTGAGTAGAGCTCGGTCGCCCAAAGTTTAGAAAAAGAAATGAAAGAAAGAAAGAAAAATGCGTTTATTGGCATTACTGCAGAGAAAATACACCTTATAACTAGGTATAAAAAACAGAAAACAATTATTATAATGCCAAAAGGGCCTCAGCTCAGCATATTGTCAGATGACAACGCAAAGTGTACCTGACGCTGATTTTCAGCTGCAACCCACGGGTGCCATACGCTAGAATAATAAACAGGGAAGTGTGTGTCCGCTTTAATAAATTAGATAGGATAATATAAAAAATTGCTCACAAAATCAAATAACATATTAGAACAATGATAACATAGAATAATGATATGGCAGCATGGAATTAGTAAGTACCTACTATTACGGCAGTATGGAATTAGTATGTACTATCCTATACTATTAAATGAGCATTCTCTATTTTCACCAGGGGGCTTCGATTCAACAGTTGGTATTGTTGAATCCAAGCCAGGGGGCTTAAAACGGCCGCTTTGGCAGAATCATAATATTATGAATTACACAAATTGACAATTCATAATATTATCTGCATTGAATTCATATTACGCAATTCATCTGTTTGACAGTTTTGTATTTTAATGATAGAAGTAAAAAATAAAAATCTAATTTGATTAATAAATACTGTAAAGAAAAATATCCGGTAAAATTACGGTCTTCATTTTTTTCATGCGGCAAAATGATTCTGATATGAATTGAATTGAATATGATTCAGCTAAAATATGTTCCACCATAGAGGAATTGCTGGGAATTCAGAAAATGAATTGCTTTTAGAGGAATTGCTTGATGTGGTCGTTTTAGGCCCCCAGAGCAGAGCTCGATTAATAGGCGTGCAATAGTAAGTACCTACATGACTCCAAAGAAATCCAAACGACAAATGTTTAAAAAGAAACTGACAGCCCTATTGCTTGATAAGTGTTACTATTCAATTAATGATTTTTTAAATGACCCTAATCTTTAGATTTAATTATTGACATTGTATATTTCTTTATTATTATTATTATGCTAGTTTTAAATTCTATAATTTTTTGATAAATTTATTTTTTTGCTAATTTTAATTTGACTCTTTGATTTTCATTTGTTTTTTTTATTGTAATAAAATTTACTTTTAATGTTTGCATGCCTAATTGGTAGATTGTACAGGGATCTCAACATTTTGTGAACACCTTAATTTATGTACCTACTCTCAAAGCGAATAAATGATTATGATTATGATTAAGACCAGCCATAAAAATCCGAGTTTAAAAAACGGACTCATCCTATGTCTTTTATTAGTATTTCCTCTGTATATAAAGTTATTTTATATTATAAATATGATATCCAATTCAGAATGTTGACAGCAGCACAACATATAGAAATTCATGTCACGAAATTAACATAAACTCTACCTGACCCTAATCTTAAAACCTCGTGGTTTTCCTTACACGAATAAGCAACACAACTTCATATCCATAGGTCTGATAAATCCAAGGGATTATCGCCTTTACACTGCTAGAGTTACAGTCTAAAATACCGTGAAGATGGGTGCTTTTGTAGTGGTGTATATTATGTAATTCTGTGTCCAGTATACGGTTTGTGTGGTTGTCAGTTACGCCTGTAATTATTTGAACATTTATTCTCAAAAGCTGTTATTATAGTAATTCAATAAATTGTAATGACTATCCGATTGTGGAGTATTTCTAGCATTCACTTGCTGTATATAATTATGCTTTGGCATTGCATTGTTTTGTAAAGAAATCTTTAGAACTTAAAGTGAGCTCATACAATTTGTATACCTTTTTAATGTCGGTTTCGGTTTCAGATTGGTGAAACGTACCTAACATAAATGAGCTGTCCAAACTGATGTAATGCAACACAACAACTAGGCGAATTTATTTCTACTTACCCACTTTTTCGTTCGTACCCAGCGAAAGAGTGGACCTAGCCAATTAAGTTATTATTTTTCCAAATATCCTCATTTTGTCAGTCATCTCTTGTAGAAATAAATTGATATTTTATTTATTCCTTCACTGAATTTGTCAGGTTTCTAATGTGTTTTTAAGTTAAGTAGTGTCAAAATGACGAGCAAAAGTTAAAAAAAAATACTTTTGACAAGGATAAACAGAGCAAACTTTGACCAATAAACTAAAATGAATGAACGAATGAATAATAATGATTTATTTAAAATGAAATGTAAAAGTGAAATAATTAATTAATTAATGTTTATTAAAATGTAGTGGATTGTAATAATAAGAATCAATATAATATTGGCGTGCGTGTATGACATGAACGTAGACGAGGCAAAAGGAGTAGGTATGTCGGGATCGTCGAATTTGTTATGTAAACATTTGCAGGGCCTTTACAGGGTGCATGTCTTAAGACTGTGTCATGAAATTTTAATGCGTGCCTACTACCCAGGTTCTCGTCGACTGGTCGACACTTCACGTGACCAGTGGGCTGGCTCGTTCTTTGGACAAAGAATTAGCATTGCCATTCAACGTGGCAATGCTGCCAGTCTTCTGGGCACGTTTCCGGATGACAGCGATGCGGACGAATACTTCGACGCCTAAGTGTCGTTTTGTTTTTATTATTTTTATTTATACAGATAGTTAGTTAGTCTTTTAATTTAGTACCTAATGTAAATAGCTGTGTTAAAAACTGTAAAATAAAAATTACCAGTGTTTTACATGTTAGCAAATAAATAAACAAATATGAATTTAACAAGTCGATGTATCTTACACCGTGTAGGTATTTTTATAGCTTAGTAGGTGAACCCCAACAGGTTTTTTTCAGAGGTACCAAGTATTTATTTTCCAAGAAGGTGCCATCACTACTGTGTCAAAAAACCTGACACTGCGCAGGTAACCAGGTACTTTACACCTCATAGGGCTTTTTGTTTACGTTTTTACATCGTGACGATTAAGTCATCATCATCATTGATTCCTGTGAATGACGGATGATCGTAGCCTCGTAGGCGGATCTAGTGCGCATACGCATGACTAACGTAGCTCAGGAATGAATGGTACTATTAGTAATGCGGTAACAAAGAAATTGGCCGAACATGGCTTTTTGTTATTAATATTATTTATGAGTCAGTATACAATATGTATGGGACTATTCCCATACATCCTATACTATTAAACGAGCAATATTTGTATATATATTTGTACTCACGTTCTCGAACTCGGCTCTAACGATTTCGATGAAAGTTGCAATATAGGGGTTTAGGGGGGCGAAACATCGATCTAGCTAGGTCTCATACCCGGGAAAATTCGTTTTCTCTATTTTCACAGCCTCGGGAATGTGATACAACGTTGGTATACCTGGACGATATGTTTATCTATATTCGTTATATTCTTATTATATTCTTGAACACATTTTCTTTTATTTTTGTGAACCATTTCTTAAAATTTATATGGCCAAAAACCCATACCGCGGATGGGTTTTTGACCTTTACATACCGAGACTCCTCCGTGCCTCGGAAAGCACGCTAAGCTGTTAGTCCCAGCTGTCATTCCTGGATCTTTGACAGTCGTTACGGGTCGTCAGAAGCCCGAAAGTCTGACAACCAGTCTTGCCAAGGGGTATCATGTTACTCAGTTACTGGGTTGTGGAGGTCAGATAGGCAGTCGCTCCATATAAAATACTGGTATTCAGCTGCATGCGGTTAGACTGGAAGCCGACCTCAACATAGTTGGGAAAAGGTTAGGCAGATTGTGCGCTATAAAGTTACACAAGCTTTAGGCATGCTCTACCAGTCAACCAAGGATGGTGAAGAGGCAACATGGCAGGTGAGTTTTTGAGCGGAAAAAAATAAAAAAAGATGAACCGGTTAGTGGGATAGCTACCTTAGGATTCCCTACGTCAAGCTAAAAAAGCTTAAGACACTATTTGTATGAATTATGGCATGCTGCCATTGATCTAGTCGTCTGAGGCGCCAGTTGCGAAATATTATGTCATCGACATTACAAGTCATCCAAAGTGTTCTTACTTTCTAGTACTATGCTCATGACGTATAACAATAATAGCCAATCACAAGAGTACCTACCTGTCATCATTCATGGAATCTCTTTCAATACCGCTGATTAATGTTTGTATGAAAAGTAATATGGGTAGGTATTACACAGGCTCTTCAACAGTGAGTCCAATTAATACACAATTTCTACATTGGTCTAAGCTCCGAGCATGCATTCTGAAATTGGGCAACGTCACAAATTGATGTCAAATATTTCGCTGTTTTGATTAATTTGGCAATATTACTGTATGGAAATATGAAATATGGCTAACTAGAGAACTAAAATATTGATTATGATAAATCATTTTATTTCTGTAAGTAGGTTTGTACAAACACTTTTACACGTCAATCATATTTTAAAACTAAATGAGGTCGGCGTTTTCTATCCGACTACTCTGAGAAGAAAGTCGAAACAAACTCAGAGGTCTCACTCTCTTTTAAAGTCCAGACATAATCTTGGTCAGATCATGTGAAGGCCATGAGGATTGGTGTCTGAAGTGATCTTTTGAGGAAAGCACTACACAGATTGAGAGGGCCTGGCCAGTCAGTGCACGCATTTGTCAGTTATCGTGCAGCTCAACTCAGAAACATTTGGGTAGGCCACTTAAATCACTCAAACTGTCAGACCATGATTAGAACTAACTGAGAAAAAATTTAAAACAAAATAAAAAGTAATGACCCACACAGTCTTCACATTCACAAAAATTAAAATAATAAAATACTTTAAAAGTAAATATTCATGTCATTGTAGGTATATGTAAAATTCATTAATGTCAATGTGTATATAAAAACCCAGAAATAATCTTGCTCAGAGCATTTCATTTGAGGACCATGTAGATTTGTGTCTGAAATGGTCTTCTGAGGAAAGAACCATACAGATTTGAGTGGACCTGTCCAGTCAGTGCACGCATTTGTCAGTGATAGTGTAGCTCAATTCAGAATTTAAAAAGAATTGAAACGCAATACCTAACTAATCGTAATACCGAATATTTACTTTTTCCAAATGCCAGTTTTACACCTAAAACATCAAATTCAGTGCAATTCATTATTAATATTCTAGTTCACTAGTTAGCGATAATTCTTATTTCCATACAGTAATATTGCCAAATTAATCAAAACAGGTAAATATTTGACAGCTATTTGCGACGTTGCAAACTCTGCATGCACCACATTATGTGCAGATAATAACACAAATAATTATATACAATGAATGAGTAAGTTTAAGGTAAATTGCTTACATTATGTATATAATATTAAATTAAATTAGATTAAATCTTTTATGTATCAATACTACAAAAAGGTATTTCGCGGTAAGTACTCAAACGTCATTGTTTATAATGATTCATCTTGATAGTACTCGCAGGTATTGAAAGGTAGCTCGCCGTCCGATAAGGACCAAGATCGGGTCGACGGCGCGTTGTGTTCCACGCGCGCCTCAAAGAGATGTCAGCAGAATTGACGGGGTCCGCTAGGGCCAATGCCTGCCGGGGGTTCGAAGAAAACCGATAGGGAAATCGTGGCCCCCAGCAACAGGGCTACCGAAGGAACACGGGTGGGTTTTAGTCAGTAAAAGTCTGACACGCCCTCCCGCTCCGCCCAGAGCGGGAGAAGTTATTTGATAATTTCCAACCCAAAAAAAAAAAAACAAAAAAGGTATTGAAAGGTGTGATAATTATCATATATTCATTTGGCAAGGGATTACCTTTGTGGGGAACTCAGTCTTCCGTATGCGTTTGTCGATGGACTGTAAATAAATTATGACTTAATAATGTGGTTACGCTATGTTTACTATGGGGCACTAAGTACTAATAATAGATTATTTTGCAGACAGAATTAATAAGGATTGAAAACTGACGATGATTTTTGTTAAAATTGATATGAAACCAACCCGCACTGACATTGCGTGTAGGGGTTTCGAATACCGATTTTTTTAAATACCGGTATTATTAATACCGTATAAAAAAAATTATGTCCAGACTCAAATTTTTTTATCTAATATAGTTTTTTATTCAACAATTACTTTACAACGTTACATTTCATTACTAATAAAAACAAAAAAAAACTTTCAAAATCATTCATGGTTCTTTTAAGGCTCTTTCTTCCTGACTTACTAAAGTTACTACTGAGTGGAACCTGCGCAAGTAGTAATGAAATGTAACTAACTGTCTAAATAAACCAGGAGATAATTAAAATACGCAGTTTTTAAAACTTACCCAGATAAAAAATTGGTTGGAAATATAATAAGTAATAAAAAGAAATTGTTTCACTGTAGTGTCTACTGTAATAAAATAAAATTACAAATTCAATACCGGTATTGAACAAGGTCAAAAAAAACCGGGATCCTGGTATTGGAAGCCCTACTCGCGTGGTAGATAGCGGCCAACTCCCTCTCACCGAGAAGAGGCCTATGTCCCAGCAGTGGGATTGTAGGCTGATTATGCTTATGCTAATATGACATAATGAAAATACTGTCGAAGTAGAATGGTGCGCAAAAAAAAAGACAGTAGCAGTCCGGGAGTTCCGAAAGAAGTGAAAACTTGAAAAAAAACCGGCACTGCGGTAATCAACGTGTTGATGTCTTTTACTCCACACACCGCGGTAATCAACGCGTTAATGTCTTTTACTCCACGGTGTCGGTAAATTGCGTCACAGTGTCGCGAAATCATTGGTTTAGTCCCATCTCAAAAATGCCCAACGCGCCTAAAGAAGTTTTATCTTCAATAATAAACAGCGGCAAGAAGATAATGACAATAGGTAAGTGACTTACCTGCCTACCCTTCTGCAAACGAGAAGAGACCTTTCACCTTTGTCATATTGTGGGTCAAAATTACAAGTCAGTGCAGATGGGAAAGTTCGGATGATCGAATAGGGATCACATTTAATACAATAGATAGGATGGAGCTTGTGGCTAAGTAATAACAGCCGCACGGGTCGATCGATCAGGTTAAGCTACGCTTGCCGCGGCTGGTCGGTAGATGGGTGGCCATCTTCACATACCAAGACCCCTCCATGCCTCGGAAAGCACGTTTTAAGCCGTTGGTCCCGGCTGTCATATGTAGATCTTTGACAGTCGTTACGAAGCCCAAAAGTCTGACAACCAGTCTTACATAGGGGTATCGTGTTACCTAGTAACTAGGTCGTGGAGGTCAGATAGGCAGTCGCTCCATGTAAAATATTGACATCCGGTTAGACTGGAAGTCGACCCCAACATAGTTGGGAAAAGGCTAAGGCAATACAATAGGTACTGAAATTGAAAGTTTTAAAATAATAATGATTAATTTGCCTGTGTTATCATAAGTGGTTACCTACTTATTTTTGATATAGAGTCACCGCGGGGTGAAAACTATTAAGATTAACACGTGTCAAAAAACTCTGCAATTTGGTCAGCCATTATCGTAAATAATAATATGCTGTACCTACAAAAATATTTGTTTCATTAAAGATACAGTTCGATTCAAACTTAATGGCGGCTCTGAAGTGCGCTACTCGCTGCGCAGTACCCCACCCCTCACCCCCGCTGACACATAAATTCGTTACTGCGCAGCGACTCGCCTCAGACATGTTCCGAGGACGCAGATTTTATGTCAGAGACCTTGAGTGGTAACTTGCGTGTTCTGGGGGCCTGCCACCAGTTCAAAAGCAGTATTATTTTAATATTACTTCAGTGGGAGAAAGAGATGGAGCTATACATCCAGTAGAGCTTTATCTCTTTCCCACACTGAAGTAATATTAAAATAATACTGCTTTATGAGCTTGTGGTAGGCCTCCTGTACTGAGCTCACGCAATGCGTCGTACGTCCAGCGGTCCAGCCAATAATAGAACTCGCCCATCAAGGAGCGTTGTCGCAAATTTAATTTATTATACATAATAACAAAAGGTATGTTAATAAAATACGTATAATAAAATATCAATAATTAAATTATTTTTTAAATGGTGAAAGTTTCAAGTAAATACATCAAGCGTATTTTTATGAAACCTTCACCGTGATTTTGCATGATTTTCGGTTTTTTATCCGCGTTAGACATAACTTTACAAATTAATTTTACTATGTAATATGAACATAATCTAAAATATTCATAATTTATATTAAGTTAATAAAAAAAATGCTCTAATTTAACATTTATTTTTCCAAATCATTAACTCGTTTAGACGTGATCTTCAGTATAAAATCATTAAAAGTGCGCTTGTTAGTAAAAAGCTTGATTGGTTATTCCATTTTGCAATAAAGCCGCAATCAACTGAATTATGATCAAAGTGCCAATGATCTATTTATTGCAAAATTAATTAAATGGAACCATAACTAATAATAAGTACCTATAGCCAGTACAAAAACCTGTTTCCGAATTACTTATCTAGTTAGTGATTTTGATTTGAAAAAAAATCGCTTCTTGGTTAATATAAGTTGGCAATAGGTACCTACTTGTTTGTGGTCATGACTAAGCTTATGAGGTAGCTACGTTGCTGGTTAGTAACTTTAGCTCTTAGTCTTTCAACGTTTAGGATACAAGATACTATAAACCTGAGAAAGCATTGCACTACTTTGCAGTTTTCGAATATGCTTTCATCAATAGGCGATTTTGTTTGCAATGTTTCCGGTAGGTAAGTAAAATATAAACGTGTGCAGTCGGAGGACTCCCGTCAGGAACGAAGTTCTTTCTCATGAATGATTTAAAATAAAAACAAAATTTTTGCAGCTGCCATCTTGGATTTACATGTTGACATATCGGCTTTAGCACCCTCGAAAACTATGAAAGCAACACCCATGACAAAAATTTTGAAAATTTTCAGAGCCACCGTCTTGGATTTTCATTTTAACCAAATTCACACTTTCTTTCTCTCTCTCTCTCTCTCCGGCATGCAGTGTACTCGGGCCGATGTGTACAATTTTATCCCACGACACTGTAATCACTTTACTCTTTTCTTTTGTTTTTTATGCCGGCGTTCTCTCTCTCTTTCTCTGTCTCTCTATTTCTTTCTCTTTGAAGTAGAAGAAGACAGTCGCAAGTATTGACACTTTTTAGCAAGACGATTTCTGAAAGCTTACAAGCCGCGTTAAAGAACTTCGTGCCAATATTAACAAGAGCCATCAACATTTTGGTAGGTTCTGCGTCGTTGCCGTTGTTTAATCTAAAATCGTCTTTTTAAAAGCCATAAAAAATCAGACTCTTATTCGTATGAAGCAAATCACCAAACAGGACACACCCACGGTCGTCAATATACTCGATGGCAATGACCGATTTTGCCATGCCCATCTTCGTCAAAAACCAGTTCACAAAAGATCACCAATGGTTTCCTCTTTCGTAAATTGACCATTAATCATTAACCTGTTTAATATATTTTTTATGTAATATACCAGCAGGCTTTCGTAAATGTGTCTTAGGCCCGTATTACAGAACCTCACTCAAAGCTCAAGCATTACTTAAAACTCGTTAAAAGCCTTTGATTGGTTGAAACTAGTTTTAAGTAATGCTTGAATTTTGAATGACGTTCTGTAATACGGGCTTTAGTCACGGTTCTCTTAAGGCACCCTTAAATTATGCCTAACAGCCTAAGCTCTTACAAAAGACTGAAGCTTCGTAGAAACTACTCAAGAATAATTTGGTCTCCCAAAAGGTACGGCCATGAGTCTCATATTATTCATCACAGGAATAAGTAAAAATACGTATAGTTTCACAAACAAAGTACAATCACTCAGTTATTTAGTTACAGTGGTGCTATGGCCGATTTCTTAATTTTTCAGCATTTAATTTTAGTTTTTTTTAGAACCATCAACAGTTTTGGATGTCTTCTTGGCCTCAAATATAACACGACATTCCTAATTAGGAGGCCATTCACGACATTCACGATCGATGTAAATAATTAGTAAGGGTACGACGTCGCTAAATCATTTGTTTTGGCCCTAATTCATTGCAATGTAATTCTTATCAAGGTAAAGTAAGGTATAAATTAGAATGATTGCCAATAGTTTTATCAAACTCACGGCAATCATTATAATTTATACTTTATTACAATGAAGTAAGAGTTACATTGCAATTACTTACTAATTGTTTTACGGCATTAAAAGGACAATGACCAAATCACTATGGAAAGTGGCGCATTTGGTTTTATAGTACCGCGGCCATTGTTGAATCCTTAGTCATATTATTCTGCATCTAATTAATAATGTTTCATTGATGGCCGCGAAAAAAACTTAAATTGCACGATTTTTGGTCATTGGTCGTGAATCGTGAATGCGCTTCTTGAACGTGTTGGTACCGACGTAGTTTATCATCGATGCATTGTCTTAAAATAGCAATGATCATGACAATAACAGTTAGCAGAATCAAAACTTGCACGTAATCAAGCACACGACTAATTGTGTTTTAATTTGTCCTGCGACGTTCGTTGAGTACATAATTACCTTAAGGTTGAACTAGTCGCGGGCTCGAACTCATTGGTGGGCTTGGTCAAAAAGCACGCTATCTCACCTGGCATCGTATCCGATAGAGATAGTATCAGTGATGAGCAGTTAGACGCTGGTCTACATGCACAAACTCTAGTTCGCACGCACACAAACACAGTTCAGAACGATTTTAGAAAAAAATACGAAAAGTCCTTTGGAAGGTGGAGTTTTATTAAAAAACTACTGCATAAATCAATTACGAATAAAGTTTATTATAATCTTAGATAATTGAAGTTTGTCGGAACGAGCTTTGTCTTGGAGATTTTATACTTCTTTTATTACTTAAAGTTGCGTTAAAATTAGCAGGAAAAACGAATCTTTGTTGGCTCATAACTTTTTAATTGTTTTTTTTTTACTATTCTACTTCTGTACAGACAAAATTAATAATAAGACAAAACGATTTCATGTTTTACTTTGGATGTACAATGTGTAACAGTGGAGTAAAACCCCCCCGAAATTTGTATGGAAAAAGTATCGGCTAGTTGCGCCTTAACTATGTGTGTATAGTATACTTTATTTGATGACAATAAACCTGTTAATTGTCTAGCAACGTGTGTGTAATATTTTGTTTCTTATGGTGTTCTATCAAGAAATTACCAGTGATGCATTGACTTTACGTGACAAAGCCCTTCAAAGTTTTTGGTCATCTTCCTCTCGACGGAAGTGTGTAACAGGAAGCCGGGGAAGCGCGCGCTTTTTGATTTGACCAATGAGCGCGCGTGGTGCTAGAGTTGGCCGTCAAAAACGACCTTGACGGGGCGCTTATTACCCAAGGTGAGATGTTAGATGTTACATTACGATGATATGCGACTACTATAAGGCTCGCTCGTTTTTTTTTAAATTTGTATTTTCTCTACTGCTATGATATGCCTAGAAAGGGGGTGACTACCGGCATGACAACTAATAGAGAAATATTTTTACAAAAAAAAAAAAAAAACAACCGACTTCCAGAAAACGTTTTTTTTTGTAAAAAGGTTTTATTTTTCACTTTTTAGTTGTGGCTTTTTAGTTGGGCTACCCCACACAAATTCGAAAACCACTACCTGCTATGTAAATAACAGTGACAGGAACTTATCATCCACATACTAAGTGGGAAAAAGTATGTATTAGTGAAGCTAACTCAAAAACTATCAAAGCAAAGTTAATAAAATTTATATGGGACCACCTCGAGAGCATACCCTTTCAAACAAAAAAAGAATTTTTAAAATCTGTCCACAATTGACGGAGAAATCGGTGGACATACATAAAAAAAAGAAAAAAAAAAAAAACAAACATACGCGACGAACATATCTATGGCCCTAGTGAAAAGGGGTATAAGTCCCATTACTTATACGATTACTTATACCCCTTTTCACTAGGGCCACAGATATAACCTCCTCCTTTTTGGAAGTCGGTTAAAAACTAAAACCCAACTACGACAAAAAAGTCAACTAAATAGGTATAAACAAGACATAACAGACAGACAGACTAATTAAAAATCCGGAGTCACACGTAATCTAATTGATTTATGTCCTAACACGTGTGACTCCGGATTTTTAATTAGTCTGTGTGTCTGTCTGTGATGTTTTGTTTATACCTTTTTATTTGTTGATTTTTTTGTCGTAGTATTTTTATTTACATTATTTTGGGGCTACAATATTTATATTTTTGAAACGTGCTCGTCAAGCCCTTTCATTTGACATCCAACATGGCATAATTAAAAACAGTTTTTAGTTCATGACTTTATGTCCTCTAGAGGGCGCCACATAGCCTATAACCAGCGGAAAATCAAGACGCTTCCAACGATATCTCATTTGTCAAATTATGATCAGCAGTTTAGTAGTTATAGAACAGTTCCGCCAACCACAAATAAATTGGAAAAAGGGGAATAGAATGATGATTTCTACTACTGTTTGAGGTATCACCGATAGCGTGTACACACGGCTACACATCAAGCTATACATTTCCAGTTTATGCTGATCTCGCATTGTATAGGATTTCAGTACAGTGCAAGGTCAGCTTATACTGGAAATGTTGTTGTGTAACTGTGTGTACCAAGGTAAAAGAAATATTGTGCTATAATAGTTAAAGCGTTTCCTTCTGATATAAAAATGTATGCTTTCAATCAACCACCTTACGAGTTTCGGATTGAAATTATCCGAAAAAGAACTTAGAAAAGTTGAATATCGCGTGCGCTCTTTTGTCGTATTCAAGCACGGAACTAAATGTCGTAAGTTTCAAATCTTATTTCGTTTTTATCTAAAGTAATAATTGATCTAGAGAAAAATTATCTCATATTTGGATAATAAACTATATTTCGTCGATAATTATTTTAGACATAAATGCCGAGTAATCTTGTTTTTGTTTCAAATAATCTTTAAAAAAACAACGGCCAAGTGCATGTCGGACCACGCACAATGAAGGGTTCCGTAGTTGGGATGAATTTATGCCAAAAACAAACTTAACTTTGTAGTTGTAGAAGATGTTCTCCCATACGGAATGTATGGGAAAACATGTTTTTGCAACTGCAAAGTTAAGTTGGTCGATTATTACTCGTTAACCTGTAGAGCCTACTTAGCTGTGATAGTTTTCCTTTTAATTTCGTTACATAAACTACTGCTGTGATTTTTTTCACACATCCAAAATCAACCATTTAGCCGGAAGGGCAACACAAATTAGCACTTTAAAGCTTAATATAGGGGCTTATATTATGTAGGCGCGGGCTTGCGGACGGTGAGCAATGGGTAGCTCGCCGTCCGATAAGGACCAAGCCCGGGTCGACGGCGCGTTGTGTTCCACGCGCGCCTCAAAGAGATGTCAGCAGAATTGACGGGGTCCGTTAGGGCCAATGCCTGCCGGGGGTTCGAAGAAAACCAATAGGGAAATCGTGGTCCCCGGCAACAGGGTAACCGAAGGAACACGGGTGGGTTTTAGTCAGTAAGAGTCTGACACGCCCTCCCGCTCCATCCAGAGCGGGAGAAGTTATTTGATAATTTCCCACCCAAAAAAAAAAAAGAAAAAAAGGGCAACACAAATTAGCACTTTAAAGCTTAATATTTCGCAAACGGATCCCTGAATCCAAAAATGGTTTTCACATACTCATACTACCTTTCCAATGGTACCCCACACAATGGGACAGAAAATAAAAAATAAAAACATCACCACTTTACGTGTAGGGGAGGTACCATAAAAAAAATATTTTTGCTTAATTTTATTTTATTACTTTGTCGCGGCGTACCTAAGTAATTTCTAGTACTAAAGGTCTCGGAGCTAGACCGCGGACAGACAGACAGACAGACAGACAGACAGACAGACGGACATGACGAAACTATAAGGGTTCCTTGTTTACTACGGAACCCTAAGAGACATGATTTTCGAATAAAAATTCAAGAGCGAAAATGTTCCAATTACGTAACTGTTTTATATTTGGACAGAAAAAGATCCAACAAATCTTATACTAAAGTTCTATTTTTATTGTATGCGTGACTTTTTCAGAATATTAATGCAGAGTTAGCAAGCTGGAAGTGACAGTGGGTCGGTCATGTCTGTCGTAGGTCTGGATTGCATCCATCTTTCGTTACACTAGAAATTTATAAACACAATGGTCTGTTTTCTAAGGCCAGAACTGAAAACAGATTTATAGACAATGCGCATTATTTTAATGGCCTGAATTTTTGTGGTCTGTGATTCCAGACCAACCGTTTTATTGACCACTCAAAACCAGATTAGATGTTTCTATGCTAGACTACGCAGGCTACAGCAAAAAGTTTTGAGCTTTTGCCAAAAATCTGTCCAGATTTATGTTTTAGTTTTTTTTCCTACTGGAGAATTTTTATTTTTAATCTAACTAGTTTTAGTTTGATTTGAACAGTTAAATATGTTTTCGATCAAATCAGAATTTATTTTTGTAAGAACAGGAAAAATATGATTGATTACTATTATTCAATTTATGATTCGAAGTTTTAAACATTCCGCTATAGTGTTTTAGTTTTGTTGTGTTTACTAACTAACCCATTCATAGGTAGTTAGTGTGTATTGACAAAACTAAATCACTAGCGGAATGTTGCACTCTTGTACTGTAAGCGATTTGGAAGAAGAGTGGGGCGCGTCTTCGTGGATGGCACTATCTGTAGTTAAAGTGACTAAGCTATTGGATGTAATTATTTGACAGAATTTTCGTTTATACAATGTCGCCCATGGGCATTTTTCTGAATAATCATGTTTTTTTTTCGAAAAATAACTTTAAAAGTAATTTTTAGATACATTTTCATTGTATCAGGGTGGCAGGGACATCGACGCGAAAACTGTTACCATGGATTCAGTATATGATTATGAACGTGCGTTAAAATTTTTCGTCGGTTATTTATAAAAAAAAAACTGCTGTTCCATACATTTTGACCGCGTAGGTATTGCACTTTTTTTGCAATTTTTTTTTTTTACCTACGGAAAGTTTCAACGCAGGGGGTTCAAAATCATGTACTGAATCCATGGTAACAGTTTTCGCGTCGATGTCTCTGCCACCCTGTATACAGACTGGGAACGTCAGTACGTAGATTACGAAGTTATTTTTTTCTCGTATTTTCGTGTACCCCTTGTATATGGTAGGTATGTAGTGTGTAGTAATAATATCCGGTTCCTCATATTTGTTCATTTGCTTAATTATTATATAGGTAGGTATGTTTTCCTTATAAGAACCAAAACATTGATTACAGAGTCAACGAACTTGAATAAAAGCAATTATTTATTCATCTCTATAGTATTCGGTTGCCATTTTAATTTTTTTAAGTATTACAATAATAATCCCCACTTTGGTATTGTAAGCGCCGCGCGCCGCCGCTAAGAACCTAGGTTCGGTTCTCAGGTGAAGCCAGAAAGTTTCTTGAAGCAATCTAGGGTTCGTAGGAACTGTGTGATACGTACCTACCTATATCTAAATTTGATACTAGATCATCAGGGGGCCTAAAACGGCCACATTAAGCAATTCTTCTAAAAGCAATTCATTTTCTGAACTCCCAGCAATTCCTCTATGGTGACACATATTTTAGCTGAATCATATTAAATTTAATTCATATCAGAATCATATTTGGTGTAAATATTGCCGTATGAAAAAAATTTTGACCGTAATTTTACCGGATAATTTTTCTTACAGTTTTTACTAATCAAATGAGATTTTATTTTTTTATTTCTACAGTTTAAATGTTATTTCATTAAAATACAAAACTGTCAAACAGATGAATTGCGTACAAATTGAACGCAGATAATATTATGAATTGTCAGTTTGTGTGATTCATAATATTATCATACTCGTAGATTCTTCCAAAGCGGCCGTTTTAAGCCCTTAGAGCACTGAGTTTGGGATCGCTAAAAGCCCACTAGCTCTAGCGATTCTTATTATAATTTGGGAAATATCAGAGGTGATACTTACTTGGTTTATATCGGGAGTTTCACCCGAGATACTTTTAGAACTGCTCTGAGCACGGAAAAAGAAAGACAAGCTTTTGCACAGGGCTTCGCCCGTGTGGTGGTCTGAAATTATGCCACGGGAGCGTAGGTACTTCCGGGATAAAAAGTACCTATCCTATGTCCCAACCCAGGTCATGGTCTATCCGTGTGCTCATACAAATCCGTTCAGCCGTTTTAAGGCGTGAAAAGGTAACAGACAGACAGAGTTACTTTCGCTTTTATAATATTACTATCATGGACTAAGTAGGTCTTACTATTAGTATGGATTTCATTTATGGGTTTCTTGGATTACCTATAGAATCAGAGAGATAGGTTACTGTTTTAGTGGGTATGAGGAACAGGGTGTAAAGTTCACTCATCCACCATATAGAAAAGGGAGGATCCTCCGACCAGACGGGTGTTGTGTCTGGCGGGCAACAGCCCAACGGTTTGAAGTTGAAATCTTGTATCTATATCGATCGCTCGGTAAACTCTAATTGCGCCATGCAGGATTTGTGTGACGTCATGTCTATGATGCGTAGTTCGTATGTGGCGGTGTAACCGCTACACTGTAATAGTGCTTTAACTGTGCCATTGTCTGATGCAGTTAGAAAAAAAAAATTCAAAAATTCAAAATTCAAAAGTCATTTATTCAAATTAGGCTGAGAATCAGCACTTTTCGAACGTCAAAATTACATAAGACAGTCCCCCAAAAACGCCCACCCTTCACCACTTCCTAGTGCCTTTCGCTGGGAAGAAGAAGTGGCGCAACACGAGAGTACCTACTTTACAAATTAGCTATGCTAAGGTTTTGTTAAATTGAAATAAATTAGAATGATTTTGTTAAGCCAACCAAGGCGGCTTAATCGCATGTGTGCCCTTTTATTTTGAACAAAAGAAAAAAAAAATGGATTTCATCTGTGGATTCACTTTGGAGAATATAAAGTGAATAGATGAAATCCTTGGAGTGTCCCTGACTTTTACCGCTTATACTTACCTACCTAACATAATACAGTAAACCGTGAGCGTAAGAGTTGAGTAATCACAATGATCATGATAACTTCCGTGATTCCTGCTTGCGTCAGAATTGTCACGATGCATTACTTTGTTAGTCATAAACGCATCATAGTCCTTAGGATGAACAAAGTCCAATACCCCCAGTATTGGACTTTGTTCATCCATCATCTAGAGAATGTTCTCTGTCTGCGATCATCGGGGTAAAGTGCATGACCCCGTGTCCTAACCGGAAGGGACACTCGCGCGAGCACGCGATCAACGCGATCGTTTGTATAAATTATGACATTAATACGCGACTCGATTGATCGCGCTAGTACATCATATTCGAACTTTGCGTCTTAACCGAAAGCAAACATCGCGCGAGTACGCAATAGACGCGATCGTTTAAATTAATTATGACGTACAAACGCAACTTGATTGATCGCGCGAGTAATTATAGATATTCATACTAGCAGAGAAAATATGAAATTCACGCGCGAATTTTTTTTTTTCTCCTACGAATTCCAACACCCCTTCTTCCCCATTGATATATAAATCTTTCCCTATAAAATGAAAATTACTACCGCACCGTAACTTCATTTTGTTTAGAGTTCTTTCTGACTGTTTTCTAGTCTATAACTTTTCTCAAGATTGTATACTTAGAAATGCAAAAATAATTTTTCAAATAAGATCTGTCGTTTCAGAGATTAGCACATCCCAAAAAAAAACAAACTCTTCAGTTTTATTATATTAGTATTTAATAGATCATATACTAATATAATACACGAGCGCGACGATCGCGTATTCGAGCGACGATCGCTCTCGGTTAGAACACGACCTGAAAGGTTTAGGTATGCATAGTGCGAAAGGCTTGGTGAATTGGTGATGCGTCAGACTGGTATCTAACCATTCATGTTCTTTTGTAAAACGGTGTAAATTGTTAGCCGGTTGACTCCTCAGGATGACCCGTATCGTCTTCCATGGGGGATTTGATGTAAGGTCGCTTAACTTAAACGTCAAAAAACTTTTTCTTTTATAGTCTGCCAGTGTATAAGCACAGGAGAGACTATTCGGCTGTTATGACCATTGCATAGGGCTCCTACAATGTTATTAAATAAGACCTACACCTTTTTCTGCTCGCTGGATTGGTGATGGAAAAATGTATGGGAGAATGCTGATGATGAAAAAGAGGCTGGAGATTGAAATGAGTTTTAGAACACCAAAACATAAAAAAGCTATTGTGAACATTTAGCAATCGATCTACATATACTGTGGCATATTGTGTAACTTCCTGGGGCGGTGCGTGTAAAACAATAATTTTGAAACTTGAGCGCGCTCAAAGAGCGTTACTTAAAGTTAGTGCGTTCCTTCCATTCTTTCATCCCACTACTGATCTTTACAAAACCTGTGAAGTATTAACAGTAAGACAGCTTTTCATACTTCACACTATCCTCAAAATGCATGGTTTACTGACTTATGACCCTACAGCCTTTCAGCAGAAACGTAGAAAACATACAGTCTGCGTATATAAAGCTTGCCACACTCATTTTGCACAGAGATTTTTCAACTTCTTAGGTGGAAATTTGTACAATAAAATCAATCACATTTTAAAAATATATCCTTTAGGTAAACGGCAATGTAAAATAGTGGTCACCAAATGGCTTCTAAGCCTTGATTATATCAATACGGAAAAAATACTAGATGTTTTAAAATAAAACAGAATTAACATACTGAAAGCACACCTACACGTTCGCGTACACATTCACACGCTATACCTACACTACACACACCACACACATTTACACCCTATACCTACACTACATACACCACACAAATTCACACTCTACATCCACACTTCACCCACTACACACATTCACACCCTATACTTACACTACACACACTACACAACACACTCACATCACTCACCCGTCAAGATTTAGATTTATGTAGTTTCTAACATAGTCTATAATTTTAGAATTTTAGAATTTTTATGTATGTGTTTTGTAAGTTTTTACACCTAATTTAGCACGGAAGAGCACTGATTTCCAAGATACAGGTTTTACCTAGTTTGGAATTCAGAGTTCATTTAGTTTTAGCCGTCTACTCACTTACATTATTTGTAACATAGTTCTTAGGAATATAACTGTATTAGGCTATATTTTATTGAGTCCAAATAAACGTTATTATTATTATTATTATTACTCGTACAGATTCAGGGTGGCGGGGACATCGACGCGAAAACTATTACCATGGATTCAGTACATGATTCTGAACCCCCTGCGTTGAAATTTTTCGTCGAAAAAATCTGCTGTTTCATAGAAAAGTGCAATACCTACGCGGTCAAAATGTATGGAACAGCAGATTTTTTTAAAAATAAACGACGAAAATTTTATATTTCAACGCAGGGGCTTCAAAATCATGTACTGAATCCATGGTAATAGTTTTCGCGTCGATGTCCCTGCCACCCTGTATACATACAAATAAATAAAAAATTGAAGTGTCTCTTTGTAATGTCTTAATAACAGTTTTTTTTTCTAAATGCAAGTAAAGTAAAAATAAAAGTATAAAAATAAGTGTAAAAGCAAAAGTATAAACGGTACTTTTGAGAAAAAAACTTTTTTTTTTAAATTTGTGTGTCTGTCTGTCTCTCTGTTTGTTCCGGCTAATCTCCGACATAGCTGGACTGATTTTGACGAGACTTTCACTGGCAGATAGCTGATGTTATAAGGAGTGACTTAGGAGTACTATTATTTTAGAAATAGACTAGGGTACACGCGAAGGAAGCCGCGAGCAGCAGCTAATCATGAAATAAGACACCAATCGACACGAATGCCGACAAAAGTGAAAACTTGAAGAAAATCGCCTTGGTGCAAGAAAAATACTTGCATAGAACATTGGTCCGTAACCTTATCTAAATAAAGAGCACAATCACGTTAACAAAAAAAAAAGATAAAGATAAAGATAAAGATAAAGATAAATTTATTTGTTCAAACATGAGTAACATGATACATGAATATGCACATATAGATGGAAAAATAGTTTTACCAGTCCAACATGTTTTGCCTCACTCGGCGTACAAAATATTTATACGTTAAAAAAAACCAAAAACCAAAAACCAGAAACTTCCAAAACCTTTAAGGTAAAAATACTTGCATAGAACATTGATCCGTAACGTAATATAAATAAAGAGCTCATCACTTCAAAAACTGTGGCACTCCGGGAGTTCCGACAGAAGTGAAAACTTGAACAAGATCGCCTTGGTGGAAGAAAAATGCATAGAACATTGATCCGTAACGGAATATAAATAAAGAGCATAATTGCGTTTACAGAAATGAGGTGTCGGTAACGGTGTCGCGAGTTCAATTGTTTTTTCCATCTCAAAAATGCCCAACTCGCCTAAAGAAGTTTTCACTTCAAAAACTTTGTGAACGTGACTGCACATTACCTAAAAGGGAAGGATGCAGATTGATAATAAAAGGAATTCCCGACCTGCATTATGAAAATAAAAAATAAAACTATTTCAAAGGAAAACGATGATAATAATAAACAATTGTCAAAAATTAAAATTTTACAATGACGTAAAAAGAGTAATGATTATTAGGTACCACAATTAGCGGGTTTATTTGCTTGCGCACTGAAATTTGAATAATATTATTTTTATTTTTCCTGAAATTAAGCCGTTACCTGAAATTCATGAGATGTTTATTTTAGGTACGTAAAGCGTCTCTATTGTTAATGGTTCCAATACAACCCTATTAAAAAAAAACATTTTATGTATGGATCCAATCATATTTGACAAAACTTTTTACAAAAAAAAAACAACCGACTTCAAAAAAAAACACTACAAAGTGAAAAATAACTTTAATTTCGGAAGTCGGTGTCTTGGGTTTTGTGTTACCGTTTTTTGCCACCGACTTCCGAAATAAAAGTTATTTTTCACTTTGTAGTGTTTTTTTTGGAAGTCGGTTGTTTTTTTTTTTGTAAAAAGTTTTTATTTTTCACTTTTTAGTTGTGGTACCTACCCCACACATATTCGAATACCACTACCTGCTACCAGTGACAGGAACTTATCATATCATCTACATACTAAGTGGGAAAAAAATACGTATTTTGTAGCTAACTCAAAAACTACCCAAACAAAGTTAATAAAATTTATATGGGACCAATTTGGGAGCATACCCTTTCAAACAAAAAAAGAATTTTCAAAATCGTTCCACAAATGACAGAGAAATCGGTGAGAGAGTGGTACATAAAAAAAATTCTAAACCAAGACGTTTAGAATTTTCGTGTTTTGTCACCGACTTCCGAAATTAAAGTTATTTTTCACTTTGTAGTGTTTTTTTTTTGAAGTCGGTTGTTTTTTTTTTGTAAAAAGTTTTTTATTTTTCACTTTTTAGTGTTGTGGTACCTACCCCAAACAAATTCGAATACCACTACCTGCTATGTAAATAACAGTGACAGGAAGTTATCATATCATCCACATACTAAGTGGGAAAAAATACGTATTATTGAAGCTAACTCAAAAACTACCCAAGCAAAGTTAATAAAATTTATATGGGACCACCTCTGAAGTATGATCTACCAAACAAAAAAAGAATCATCAAAATCAATTCATAATTGGCGGAGTGATCGCGTAACAAACATACAAAAAAAAAAAAAAAACAACATACAGACGAATTGAGAACCTCCTCCTTTTGGAAGTCGGTTTAAATTACCCGATGTAAAAAAATGAGACATTTCCACTTTTCAAAAAAGACGGACTCATAGTGAGCTCAGTAGCAGCCATTGTTGGCCGGCTGTTAAATAGATGGAGTAGTAATAATATCAGCTACGCCGATGATATTGAGCCCGTCACTATTGAGCCCGTCACTCTCAGGCTTGAGAAAGCTTTTGGATGTGTGTGAGAGGTATGTTGAGGAACACGGTTACAATGCCAAAAAGAGTGAGGTTCTTATTTTTGGAGCAAAGTCCTCAGAAAGTTTTCCTCCCATTAAACTTGCAGGTAATATCTTGAATCGTGTTCAACAATTTAAATATCTCGGCCATATTGTAACAGCGGGCATCAAAGATGATCTCGATGTAGAAAGGGAACGAAGAGCATTGGCGGTTCGATGCAACATGCTTGTCCGTAGGTTTGCTCGTTGCACGTGTGAAGTCAAATTGACGCTTTTTAAAGCATATTGTCAGACATTTTACACGTGCAGCCTCTGGACAAGTTGTACGCAGAAAGCCATCAATGTTCATCGAGTTCTTCGAGTCCAATACAACAATGCATTCAGGATGCTGTTGGGGCTGCCACGCTTCTGCAGTGCGTCGGGAATGTTTGCGGATGCGCACACTGATGGATTCGCAGCGATCAGACGTAAGCGCGCTGCATCGCTGCTGCAGAGGGTTCGGGGCAGCTCGAACAGTCTCCTGAAGGTTATTGCGCGGAAATTTGATTGCCCGCTCGTCCATTATTTGTCCAACCTGCAAGTTTACTAACATAGTTATTAAGGTTTATGTTTACTTACAAATTATGGATGTTTATTTCGAAATAAAATGATTATTATTATGTTATAAAAATAATTAGTCAGATCTATTAATTAATTAATGTTATTACTCAGTTGGCGATTTTTTGACCGATAAGAATTTAAATTGATAATATGTCATCTCTGTACTCCTGACTTGTACTAAATCATTTTAATTTAACTGTATTGACCTCGAATTTATAATCCCATTTTATTAAACTTGACATTATGTGTTGTAGGTATCGCTTATTTTTAAAAAAATCTGCTGTTCCATACATTTTGACCGCGAAGGTATTTCAATTTTCTATGAAACAGCAGATTTTTTTTTAATAACCGACAAAAATTTCATCGCAGGGGTTTCAGACTTACGGGGCGCCGGTGTGGGCGCCTTCATTGAGGCGGCAGCCAGGCCGCCGGCTGAACGCGTCCCAAAGGGTCATGGCCATCCGGCTGGCCCGAGGATACCGCACGGTCTCCTGCGAGGCGGCGAGCCTCCTTGCCGGAGTACCGCCATGGGATCTGGAGGCAAAGGTCCTCGCGCACATTTGGGAGTGGCGCGAGGAGGCGAAGCGCCGGGGCTTAACTCCGATGCCGCAAGAAGTCGCGGCACAGCGGACAGAGCTCCGGCGGGATCTCATGGCGGAATGGAGAGTGCGATTGTCGCAACCCAGCGCTGGGCACGCCACAATTGCGGCGATAAGACCCCTCTTTGAGGAGTGGCTAGAGAGGCGCCACGGCGTCCTCACCTTCCGCCTGACGCAGGTACTCACCGGACACGGCTGTTTCGGGAGGTACCTGTTCCGGATAAAGCGGGAGGAAACGCCCGGGTGTCGTCACTGTGTGGATCGCCCGGAGGACACGGTGGAGCATACGGTGGAGGTCTGCCCGACTTGGGCAGGGCATCGCCGTGTCCTCGTGGATGCGATCGGCGGCGGTGATCTCTCGCGTCCGGCCCTGATTCGGGCCATGCTACGGAGCGAGAGGAAATGGGAGGCCGTCACCTCTTTCTGCGAAGCAGTAATGCTCGCGAAGGAGGAGACGGAGCGCGTGAGGGAGAGGCAAATTTCGCGCCCTCGCGCCCCTAACCGCCGCAGCAGGAGACGCCCTGGGCGTCGGGAATCGCAGGAAGATTTCCGGCCACCGTAGGCGCGGGCTTGCGGACGGTGAGCAATGGGTAGCTCACCGTCCGATAAAGACCAAGCCCGGGTCGACGGCGCGTTGTGTTCCACGCGCGCCTCAAAGAGATGTCAGCAGAATTGACGGGTCCGCTAGGGCCAATGCCTGCCGGGGGTTCGAAGAAAACCGATAGGGAAATCGTGGCCCCCGGCAACATGGCATAGGAAGGAACACGGGTGGGTTTTAGTCAGTAAGAGTCTGACACGCCCTCCCGCTCCACCCAGAGCGGGAGAAGTTATTTGATAATTTCCCACCCAAAAAAAAAGGGTTTCAGACTCATGTACTGAATCCATGGTAACAGTTTTCGCGTCGATGTCCCTGCCACCATATTTTTATTTCAATACAAAACGGCGAGATGACCGCAATAAGGCCGGTATTAATCTCATAAAAGCTGAATTGTATTTCGTAACCCTAATTTAGAGTTTTATAATTATTAGAATTAAGTATGAGACATTTATAAAAAATAAGTACTCAACCGTTAATTAAGGGTTCACAGTTGCAAAAAATATGTATTAAAAAAAATGTTATTGAACCATAGTACCTGGTCTACTACATTTTTGCTAGGACGCAACCCTACTCTCTGTGAGAAGGACATCGGAATATCTTTTCGACTCGAGACTTTTATACGCGTATTTTTCAGTTCGAGTTTTTTATTATTTTCCATTACAAAGGCAAATATTTGAACTATTCAATCAATCTGCCTAGCCTTTTCCCAACTATATTGGGGTCGGCTTCCAGTCTACCTATTCAGATATAATTCCAAATAATATTTCGTATTTCGCCTCAGACCAAATAAAAACAAAGACAGCGCTGTCAACAGTGACATGAGGCTGGTTTCCTAAGTTTCGGGAATTTCCTGTTCAGGATAAGGCGGGAGGAAACCGTCCGGCCCTGGTTCAGGCCATGGTACGGAGCGAGAGGAAATGGCAGGCCGTCACCTCCTTCTGCGAAGCGGTAATGCTTGCGAAGGAGGAGGCGGAACGCGCGAGGGAGAGGCAAACTTCGCGCCCTCACGCCCCTAACCGCCGCAGGAGGAGACGTCCGGGGCGGGAATCGCGAGCCGATTTCCGGCCACTGTAGCTCGTCGTTCGATAAGGACCAAGCCCGGGTCGACGGCGCGTTGTGTTCCACGCGCGCCTCAAAGAGATGTCAGCAGAATTGACGGGGTCCGCTTGGGCCGATGCCTGCCGGGGTTGCGAATAAGGCCGAAAGGGAAATCGTGGCCCGTGTTGCCGACATGGCAACTGAAGGAACACGGGTGGGTTTTAGTCAGTAAGAGTCTGACACGCCCTCCCGCTCCGCCCAGAGCGGAAGAAGTTATTTGATAATTTCCCACCCAAACAAAAAAAAAAAAAGGCTGGTTTCGTAAACATGTGTGCACTTAGTGAGGTGTAGTTTGGTTGTAAATGTGTGCGTGTAAGCGTGTATGCACAGAGCAGAGGTGTAGTTTTGGCATGCTTCACTGTATTGTTCGCAGCGCTCTGTCTTGGTTTTTTAGTTGGTCTGAGTATTTAGAACATTCCATGAAGCAAAGTATAGCACAGTACACACACAAATTCATAGGTTAACCCCCGAACTGAAAAACCAAGTTCAATTCCAGGATTAGTTCTAAAGTCCTAATATTACTCTAATTAGTACTAATTCGTCACAGTAATGACGTGTAACATCGATGTAACCTCTACAAGGCTGGCCTTAGGGAAACTCTAGCGTGAGACATACACACGTAACATTATAATAGTAGGTATTAATAGCTATACTGTGAATTCGGTGATAAATATAACGTCAGAGTACGGTGCGTATGATTTTCTTGTTTAGTGGGACATTTCGTCATTAGAAGATTAGAGTTTCTTAAGCCAATTTTTTAAGTGAAAACTTCTTTAGGCGCGTTGGGCATTTTTGAGATAGAACTCGCGACACCGTTACCGACACCTCATTTTTGTAAACGCGATCGTGCTCTTTATTTACATTACGTTACGGATCAATGTTCCATGCAAGTATTTTTACTTTAAAGGTTTTGGAAGTATTTTTTTTTGTACACGCGATCGTGCTATTTATTTAGATATAGTTACGGATCAATGTTCTATACAAGTATTTTTCTTCCACCAAGGCGATCTTGTTCAAGTTTCCACTTGTGTCACTCCCGCAGTGCCACTGTTATCTTTTTTAAAATTCGTTATTCAAATTAAACAAGTAGGTAACATAATATCACGCCTGTATTCCCCGAAGGGTTAGGCAGAGGTGTACCTATAGTACATCCACATTTCGCCAGTTATGTTTAAGTCCCATGTAATAGGGGGCGAGCCTATTGCCATCAACCGGGCACAAATCCAGACTCCGGGCTACTACTGAGAAATTCCAGATGGAAAAACCCAATATCACCTTGCCCAACCCAGGACCTCATGCTCAACAGTAGTGTTTTCGGCCACTAGAAATACGCCAATCAAATTAAACAAGTAAGTAGTTACACACGGCTACACATCAAGCTATATATTTTCAGTATAAGCTGACCTCGCATTGTACGAAAATCCTATACAATGCGAGATCAGCATAATTTGGAAATGTATAGCTTGATGTCTAGCCGTGTGTACATAGCTTGTTTCATTTGAGAATTGATTAAAGATGTTTGAGATGAAGTTGCGGATGCTTTTGATTCAAGGATTTCTTATTATAAGAAAAAACTGTTCCCATAAATCCATCCAAAGGTTGTCTTTAAAAGATACGTATGGTGTAAGTACATAACAAAGAGAATTCTATTCTATTAAATAGAAGGAAAAGTGACAATTAACAAACAAACTAACAATAATGAAATTTTTGGAATTTATCTGAATTTCAGGTTCTCGAATAACAGTAGATATTCCCGAAGCAAGAGCCTAGACATTGCCATCATAGCTGAAGTATAGAGGGTTTTCCTATTTACTTATTAATATTATTCCTAGAACGTTAACGGCGACTTTTAGTCACAGTTTCCCGAAATCATGGACCTCCTATATCGTCGCCGGCGCCGGTCGCCGATCGCGGTCATATACATACTCGAGCGTTGAGCATTTCATGTCAGTCGAGCAGCGTGTGCTCATCCTACTAGTTAATTTTATTTTGACATATTAATTAATTTAATATTGTATCGAACGTGTTCGCGCTCCGAAATAATTGTTAGTGCGTGTTGTGGTTTAGTGTTGTGTTTTTTTTTTTGAAGTAATTAATTTTGAAGGTACGTTTTTTTACTTGGGTTTTTTACTTTTATGGTTTTATTTTAAGAGTTTTTATTGCCATGATTTAAAGTCACTAAATAAATAAAAATAAAAGTATAACGTTTATTTTTTTTAATCTAGGTTTTCATCGCCGCTAACTAGAGTATCTACCTAGTCTATTTTGTTATTATCAAGCTAGTCTATTCGTGCAAAATTATCTATTCTAGTACGGGATATAAATAAATATGACTTGAACTTTCGCCGAAAAAATATTACGTATCTATGTAATACATATTTGCTGTAAATCAGTTGGCTAGTAAATAAAATAGACAGTAGGTAGGCATCAATTTATTGCCTCAAGGCGTCAATAGATTGATGCCTACTGTCTATTTTATTATGATATTACATTTAAAAGAAAAATTGTTTTTTTGTTTTTGAAAAAAAAAAAAAAATGTAATGTTCTCCTTAGATTATGATCTAAGGAGAACATTCCATTTATATTATTATTAGTTAAAAGTATGCTTTTAACTAACATTTTATATGTTAGGTAAGATAAAAAAACCATGTCATAAAACTATCAGTAATATGCAATTATGCTGTAACAGCTGTTTTTAGATTGTTTACTTTCGGTGTCACATCTAAAAATACTTTCTTTATGTATAGCGATAAACTGTAAAAGAAATGTGTGTTGTTTCAAACTGCTCCATAATACACATGTTGTAAATGTTGTATAATTATAAGATGATTATGTCAATGCATAGAGTTTGATAGCGTTATGTTTCTTTTATTTTTTGTAAGTTTATGTTTGCATCTGAAGGAATTCTTGTATTAAAAATACTTTCAAAATCTAGGCGCAATCTTATCTCAGCGACAATCAATGTCAAACGGACAAAAGTGTTGGGAAATTAGATGTAAGTACTCTAGACAGATGAAGACTGAGATTAGAAAGAAAGGTAAATATTATTATTAAAATAAAAAGACAGTAATTGCCCCTCAGACAGTATCTCACGTCCACAAAGCGTCTAAGCCTTTGATGATTATTATTGCAGTTTGCGAACATTACTCCAGCTAGATTCTCCCATAACTAGGGCTATGCAGGAGATGTGATTTAAAGTAGGGTTTTCAACAGGTGACAGATTTGAACTCCCGACCTCTTGATAGTTCAACCGTTCAACTTTTGGTCAATAGCTACATCGTTATCAAGTATTTTTTTAACGAAAGTCTTTGCTGTAAGTAAAGTTCTTTTATGAATCTGTACAAACTGTTCTTGGAGAATAATTGACAAGACTCGGATTATTATTGCAATTAGTGATATAAATGGAAATCGTAAAATTTTATTGAAAATATTATTGAGTTTAATTGAGTTCTCAAGAGCCATTCGTTTAATTAAGGACGATATAACTATTGACTATTAACTTTTTGCTAGTTTTCCTTAAAACAGTTAATGAAAAACAAAACTAAATTGATTACATGTGGGTATAATTATAATAAATACCTACGTAGAAATAGTAAGGATATTTTGAAGCTCGTTGTTATCCAGAACAAGTTAAATTTGTGTTTGTAACAAGAATGATTGTGTGTAATCTAAAGTGAATCTGAAAGTAAAACTTATCTTTACCAAATTATAGAAACGGTTAAGATACATACATAGTTAACTAAGTTGGCACCTTTCGCTGTCAAAGTAGTAATTCTGCCGTTCTAGAACACCGTTAAGCCCAAAAAGTTATTTCCGAGAAAATGGTATAAAACAAAAACCACGGGAATCGTTGTTTCTTAAAAATATGATTGTTGGACACATCAATTGATATTATTTTCTGTTTATCCTAAAGAATCCTTTCTGTCCAGAAACTCTTAAAGAAGAAGTGTGGATTAGACGTTTTCCAGTGATGGAATCATCATAAATTGTGTTACTTAACGACCTACAAAAGTTTTCATATAGATCTCTGGAACTATTTATATTGTAAAAATGTTTCTTAGACAGAAAGATAGAGAACTTTGAACTCTATCACTTTCAATTAAAAAGTAAAAATTGGCCATTTGAGGGTTAACGGCTTTCTAGATAAAGGACGGTAGAATTTTAGACTTGACATATCTCAATTACATAGTACCTACATATGGTGTTTCTCAGATATGTCCCTCCTCTGACGTAGATAAAATCATTGTATCCCCTGACAAGTCAGTACACAACCCCATGAAACTGAAGTATTTAAACTTCTTATTTTCATGGAAGTGTGTACTAAAATGTCAAAAGACACAGAAACTTCGCACTAATGAAATCTCTATTTCTGAAAAACACCCAGTGATATGAACAAGTCTGCTACAAACTAAAACCTATAAACGTCAGTAATAAAACTAAGATTAATGTGCTCGAAAACAAACATTGGTTTTGTTATGTACGACACATTAATGAACTTTAAGTGCCTTCCTACAAACGACTAGTAACTGGTTACAAATTGAACTATAAATCGATATAATGAGTTAACTAAACGTTGTTATCTTCACGGGGTACCTACTTACTTTTTATGGGAAAAGTGAAGAACTTAAAACAAGCAAATAAGCATAATTGACCGATAATGTTCCTGGGACACAGACCTCTTCCTTCAGTGAGAGGGAGTGGGCCGTAAATCCACCACTCGGGCGCAGTGTGGGTTGGTGGATGTCATAATGTCTTAAAATTTTTGGTTCTAGGACATGCCGGTTTCTTCACGATGTTTTCCTTCATCGTTTTCAGAGCAGTAGTGATGAAATAATTTATACAAATTAAAGTACCTGCTTTGGTTCGAACCCACGATCTACCGCTCGTAAGTCACAGCCGTTACCACTGGGCCATCTCTGCTCTAAACAAGCAAATATTAAACTAAAAAATTGTTTTCATGTTTACCAAATTTTAAGGGAACTCACATGTCAACAGCATAAGCAAGGTATATTTGAAGGTCAAGGTTATATTCTCGTTGAAATATTAATTCATTTAAATAGCTTATTGTCTTGTAGAAAAAAATCTAATACGTTAGCAAAAGGCAAATAAATAATTGCTGTCAAAAATATTCAGATTTATCCTGTCAACAATGATTTTTATGGAGTTCCCACAATAATTTTAGAGATGTTATTTTTTATTCAATTTAAATTTATCTTACGAATTTCTAAAGGTTATCATTATCAATATGAAAACAATGTAGGTAGGTATTATTTCATTATGCACTGAAGCTTCAATGCATAATTAATTAATACCTACCTACCTTGTTGATAGCTATCAACAAATTTTATGCGAAAATCGTGCAATTTTTCGAAACAATAATACGTCTACTGTATTGTTTTAATTAATGAATAATTATCGTACCTACCTTTAAACAGCTGATCAATAATGACATCATAGCTTCCTGATTAATCGCCCACAGACTATGCAGTGCACATAATATCAACAATTCTTAAACTAGCTCAATCAAATCATATCCTACCGCACAGCCGAAGGAGAGAATCCAGTACAATAATAGCAAATGATCACAATGGCATCACTGCAACAAATAGTAGATTGAATTTATGTTTGGTTTGGTTGCATCGGTATGTTCATGTAACCGATATTTATAAGCAGTCCCTAGATTCGGTTTCATTTAGTTGGTCTGGTGAAGTTGTGTCTAGATTTTGATTAAATATTTTGGCAACAAATATAATATCGCGGAGTTATGGTTTGATCTCTATAGATAGTGCAATCCATGAAGACGCGCCCCACTCCGCTCCGCCCCGTACTAGAGTACAGCTTACAGTACAGTAATCGCGGAGTGGGGCGCGTCTTCGTGGATTGCACAATCTATACATATTTATGTATACAGCATGGGTAGAAAATCGTGGATCTAACGAAACAGGGGATGGTTGGGGTTACCTATTTGCAGTAAAAAATATCTCTGTAGCAGAGCCGTAACTTGATCTCCATCTCCTTAAAAGTTATGACTATTTAAGTGATTTTTCAAGAAAATTCCAATTTTCCAAGCAACTACCCACTTTAATTGCCTAATATTAATTAGGCAATTAAAGTGGGCAGTTGCTTCTAGAACATCACTACAAAAGTGCTTTTATGACAGTGGGTACCATGATTTATGAGTATTGGCACTTTTTTCAATTATCTCTTAAGTATCACAAAAAAATATTTGTACCTACAAATATTTATATTTTTGAAGTGAAAACTTCTTTAGGCGCATTGGACATTTTTGAGATGGGAAAAAACAATTGAACTCGCGACACCGTTACTGACACCTCATTTTTGTAAACGCGATTGTGCTCTTTACTTATAATAACGTTACGGATCAATGTTCTATGCAAGTATTTTTACTTTAAAGGTTTTGGAAGTATTTTTTTTAGTTTTTACTTCTGTCGGCACTCCCGGAGTGCCACGTATTTTTAACCAGGTTTAGCACTAATCATTGGCAGCCTTGTTTCCACCCACTCCTGAGTATTTCTTCCTCCCTCTTGTACCATGCATCCCTGATCTATGCGAGCACCACCACGTATAATGCTAATAAAATTGGTGACCAGTTTTTGCTTCTACAAATTATTAATATTTTATGATTTATCGCCTTGACTGTACACCGCAAAAACATACCTATTTAAATCACATTATATTTCACTGTTTGACATTGAAATTCGTCCAAAAGTATTAACAAAATGGGTCCCAGAATATAATGTTCTGTAGACCATAAATCATATTAATAAAATTTTATTGACTTGAGGTGCAATAACGTTAAGTTTACGACGTTTACAAAACAGACCGAACGTTGTGTTTTTGTGACTATTTCGAGAACTTCTAGACATTGTTGATGAATTTTAGTTTCAGCACGGTTGACGTGCGGTTTTTGAGAGACATTTGTAAAATTCAGGGAATGAATCAAAAGTAATGTAGCTATAAACTGTAGCAAAATCATACTTCTGCTTTTCGTGTAGTTAGTGATTAACCTGGTGTCAGAGTTTGAAAGCCGCCCAAGGGCCTCAAACCATACTAGATAATAAAGTATAGCCGAACCTACATAGATTGATTAATCGGGTGTGCTATAAATATAGCGACATTGATAAACTTACTGCGAGGGGTGATAGCTTGGGTCAGTACCATAGATCTGTTTTTTATATTTCTTTGGTCAGTACCCACCCACCAATAGAGCACAATGTATTTATAGAGATTTTACATTGCTCTGGCGAAAGGTCCCAAATGTTAGGCCTGTCGAATGTCTTTTTTAAGTCAGATATCAGTAAGATAAGAAACCGAGATAGAATGGGTTTTTAGCGCCGTGTGTTACACACTACTTTTCACTACGATTGCGAGAAAATAAAACAATCCAATACAATATTAAATAGTTTTTTTTATTTAATAAAATATACAATTTGTTCATTCTGAATTTTTAAGGAAACTTTTATCCCGGTATGCGGTAGTAAAGTAAGCGTTTTTGTAGGCTTGTTGGTTACAGACAAGAAATTACTTTTTCCCCTAGAGCAAAAAAAGCTATTTTTTCCCAGCTCTGGTACGATACAATGACAGACTTTTTGAGCAAGAGGAGTGAAAAAAATATTGCTATCTTACTATTGATAGGTATATTCTTAAGTGCCGAGTTATCGAGTCAACAACCTGTGACTATTTGACTAACGTGTCATCTTAACCTTTGGAGTCGTAATTACTCATTTACATTGTCAATGTTTTGGTCAGTTTTAGTATTAAGTAGGTAGGTACCAACAGTACATACATAAATACCTACTATATCTATGGGTTTATCTTGTGGGAAGACCCTGCTTTCGGAGAAGCTTGAATGAGACGTTGATGTTATAAATCCAACTTTACGGTCAAGTTAGGTGTCATTAACTAAGAAATAAGTGCCTAATTTACATAAGTAGAAGTAGTTTCCACAGTTTCCTGCATTCATCGGTTCATATAGGTAAAGTCGGCAGAAAAAATAAGTTCATAATTGTTCTATCAAAAACCAAGCCAATTTAAACAGTAATATTTATTAAAAGCCCATTTTGAAACACTTTTTGAAAGATTAATTAATTAAAGGATCTTTTTTAGAATCTACAGAAGATCCTTTAATTAATTATGGTACTGTTTGCAGGTACCGTTGTATCAGTAATCAGTACCCTAATTGCGTAACTTATTTTCGTAAACGATTATGACTAATTTGCTTCATTTTGACAGTTCAACAACATTCATTGCATTATTTACGTTGTTGAGTAGATTTTTTTTCCATCTTATGAAGCAATGGATTAGCAATCAGATTCAAATCGAAACAAATTGTAATTTATCGTGTATTACGCAATTAGGGTACAGATCTTACCTCATCTAATCCAAGATGCGGAATCTGACGCATCTCATAAGCCATAGTCATCGAGTCGACATAGTATGTAAATGTTTAGCTATTTCTGGACATGGCATGTGAATGCATTCGACATGGTTTCCTACTCCAATCAAATACAGCAATACTATTTAGTTCGTGACTAAAATTCTAAGCAATAAATACTAAGTACCTATGCAATTTGTGACTAAAATACCGTTGCTCTTTTTGCCCTGCAGTTGGTTACTAAATATTTTCAGAACTATAGAAACTTACACATTATGTAGGTTCCTATTATGTAGCAACACAGTCAAATGTTTACAGCTTCACGCCAATTTTAATAATAGTGTGCGCGTGAGAAATGATTTCCTGAACGAGTTAACGTTTGCCTTATTAATAGGGCAAACGTTAACTCGTTAAATCCTTAGCTCCAATTATATTTCGATTCAATGGTACAGACAGCAACAAGAATAATGTATCCTAAGTTTCAGAAAACATCAAAATATTACTTTGACTTTTTAGGAATCCGTATGTCTGAATGAAAAAACGGAACCCATATAGGATCACTCTGTCTGTCCGTCTGTCATAGCCAATTAGCTCCGAATCTAATGGATTGGTACACATATCAATTTCTGGGACCAAAACACGGACGAGTCACGTAAATAAATGAATGAATTTTGAATATGGGGCTACTTTTGAGATACAAATAAGAAAAATTTAATAAGGTTTTGCACACTATACCGCGAGACATCAAATAATGCGTCTCAATAGTATTCTTTTTTAAAATTTTTATGTACTCAAATAATTTTAAAGTTACATAATAATATGAAAATAGATGAAAATTTACCAATCTCTCTCTCTGAAAACAGTGAGCCTAAAATTTTGAAAAAAATACAGAAAATAGTTCTATGCTTTAAGATTACAGGAAAACCTATAAGAAGACTATGGTCTTAAAATAACATGGTAAATCTCTCAATCTTGTGCGTACAAACTTACATTTGCACTTGGAATCCATATCTGTCTGTGGTAAGATACTTTTCAAGTGCTTTAGTGCAGTTTACCGCACATAATATACCTAAACTGTTTGCTCGAGCCAGATTAGATAGCATCTTAGCTCTAATGCAGAAAAAGAATGCATCTCTGCTCACAAGGTTGCAGGACAGTGGCAACAGCCTCCTAAAAGCTATTGCTGATGGGCCTGACGAAAATCCCATAATGAGGTATCTTATATAAAAACCACCCTGTCTATAGTAGAATATAAGTACTAACATAGTAAATAAGTTGAATTGTTAACTAACATCTAGAATAATTTCTAAGTATTTTTTGTAATTGGACCTAGTTTAAAAAAAATAATAATACGTTGTCTCTACAATAAATTAATTATAATTATTAAAAAAAAAGTTAAAAACTAGCTCTCCGAGGGTAACAAAGATTCCCTTTTGGATTTATTATGGTAAGCATAATGTTTTTTTGTTGTTTCAGACTTTAACTCAAGATGGAGCCACTGCAAGTAGATGTCGTACACTTCTATCCGCGGGAAAACGCACAGCCACATAACACCGTCAAGTAAGTAATATTATGTAAATTAATAAAATAAATGTTTTTTCTAATGATTTTTATAAAAAATATTTAAAAATGTATTTAATATGTATAAAAATGAATAAATGGAAATAAATTATATCAGTATCAGTTTTAAACCGAGACATGGGAGATATCTAAAAGCTTCATCTTAACTCTGTTGACTAAGGCCCTATATTACTGAATCTTACTCAACACTCAAGCAATACTTACAAGTACCATTTTAACAGTTCAACGCAGTGGGGTTCAGAATCATGTACTGAATCCATGGTTTCAGTTTTCGCATCGATGTCCCTGCGACCCTGTATATCGTATAGATATAAAAAAAACAAGATCGATTTCGATATATCGAGAAAAAAACGATATATCGATATTTTTTGGCACTTCTTACATTCTTATCTTAAAATCAACTTGAAAATGGAAAATGAAAATAAAAATGTTTACTTTTTTTACGGCTCTGATTCCCAACGGTTTTGTCAGTGACGAAAACGATGTTGCTATTGGAAATATATCGAATTTGATACATTTTCGATACTTGATATTTTATATCGATATAATAAATATCGCCTTAAAATATCGTTTTTTTTTTGTAAGCCTTATTGACGTTTAAAAAGCGCTCAGTCAGTTTTTTTTTTTTGCAATTATCTCAATGTATTTGTTTTTCCTTCAGATACGAGGTGGTGAACGACGAGAGCCCGACGACCACAATCGTGAGACGAGGACAGCCGTTCAGCGGTGTGGTGAGGTTCACAAGACCTTACGATGAGGCTACCGATGTTGTGCAGCTTGTGTTTTCCATTGGTAAGATTTTATAACCACACTTTCTCATCACGGCTCCATTTTTGCTTCACATAGAAGTAAATCGTTTTGTAAATTTAGGCGATTTCTCCGTTTGTCTTTTATTTGAGCCATTGATAAAAATATTAACACAAGTAGGAGGTTTTACATGGAATCAAACACTTCAAAGGTTCTGTGGTTAATTGTGGGTATTCTGTTTAACCAAAAGGTACCCAAAGTTATAGATTTTATTTCAAGTTAGAAACAGTGGAAGGTAGGGGGTCGCGAAATATTTTTCCATACTAAGGGGGCCGCGCCATGAAAAAAGTTGAAAAACACTGGGCCAAATAGTTAGATAATGCAGCACTTTATTAAAGCAGTTTTTATTCTACAATTCAACATACTTAGTACACAACTTAGGCTGTAAACTTGTGTACCATTTTTTATTTTACTAAGTACCTGGTACTTGTTGATAGGCTTACACTGTCCTCCCACACCTATTAACACTGTAATTTGAAAACATTGTAGACACAATTTATTTTGAAAAGAGTAACCGTGGAGTTTCTTGCCGGCTCTTCTCCATAGGAAGCGACCAATTGGAACCGAGCACCTAGCTTCTGACGTTTCATAAGTGCCCTTGTAGGTTTATGTGAAATAAAATATTTTGATTGATTGATTGATCAACTAGACTATATACCTACGGTTACCATTAACTTGAACATCTTTGTCTGCAGGAGATAAACCATCTATGGAGACTACAGGGAAGATGTTTATACGGCGTGACGCGGTGACAGACAAATACACATGGAGCGCCAATCTCTTGGACGTGCAGGATGAAAACACACTCTCTTTTAAGGTAAGCCTCAAGATAAGGGCTTGAGAAACGTTTGATAAAGCAGGCGTGCTCCATAATAGGCATATCGTACGAGAAGACGAAGAAATAAACATCACATATCATTACATTATCAGGAGCTCGTGGCTAAGTAATAACAGCCACACGGGTCGATCCATCAGGTTAAGCTTCGCTTGCCGGGGTTGGTCCGTGGATAGGCGACTATCTTTACATACCGAGACTCTTCCGTGCCTCGGAAAACACGTTCCTCGGAAAACCTGAAATCGCGAAAAAAAAAACCAGCTATTCCCTACATTTTATGTTCGCATGCCTCGTCAAAATGTAGGGAACAGCTGTTTTTTTTTCGCGATTTCCTGTTTGGTCCTGTAGTAAAAGTTGTTCATAATGATGAGTAAATTCACTTGTTTAAGTTTGCGCACTGGTTAAAAAAAATCCTGTTGTATCTTGTCTACCTACAGTTATTTAAATATATCTGGCTGCATGTAGGTAAAATTTAAGCATAAATCAGCAATCTAGACACGAAATTATTGGCTATTTTAGAACTTGTTTTACTAAAATTGGTATGCTAATTGTGGCACGTATGAAATTGCATCTGCACAAAAAACTAAATAATTCCACGTAGTTTGGCGAGCAATCCAATAATAATGTCTATTATTAGTGAATTTAAAGTGGAATATTATTTTAATAGTCTATTTCAAATACAGATACTAGAGGAGCTCGTGGTTACGTACTTAATAACAGATGCACGGGTTGATCATAGGTACCGAGGTCAGTCCGTGGATGGGTGACCATCCTTTACTTATCGAGACTCCTCCGTGCCTTCCGGCTGTCATTCATAGATCTTTAACAGTCGTCACGGTTAGTCAGAAGCGCGAAATTCTGACAACCAGTCTTATCAATGGGTACCAGTATTTTACATAGAGCAGTGGTGACTCATTACATAGAGCAGTGGTAACGGCCGCGACTTACGAGTTGTAGGTCGTAGGTTCGAACCCAGACAGGCGCTTTACTTTGTGTAAATTATTTCAACACCACTGCTCTCAAAACGGTGAAGGAAAAAAAACATCGTGAGGAAACCGGCATGTCCTAGAACCGAAAATTCGAAGACATGTGACATCTACCAATCCGCACTGGGCCCGCGTGGTGGATTACGGCCCACTCCCTCTCACAGAGAGGAGGCCTGTGTCCCAGCAGTGGGAACATTTATAGGCCGATGATGATGATGATGATGATTTTACATAGAGCTGCTGCTTATCTGACCTCCACAACCCAGTTACTGGGTAATACGATACTCCTTGGTAAAACTGGTTGTCAGACTTTCGGGTTTCTGACGACCCGTACCTACTGTCAAAGATCGACGAATGTCAGCCGGGACCAATGGCTTTTAAAGTGCTTTTCGAGGCACGGAGGGGTCTTGTTATGTAAAGATGGTCACTAATCCACGGACCTACCTCGCCAAGCGTAGCTTAACCTGTATTAACATAACTTAATGTTATTTAAACAAAACTTTTATAGCCAAGTATCTACATAAGTAGGTATACTTAGCAGGTGCCAAAATTTGAGCCAACTATATTAATGTGAATTGTTTTTCTGACAACAAAAATGCCGTCCGTAGTCCTAGCTCATTCAAATCACCATTAAAGCGCATATAACGCTCCTAATCAATTCAAATTACAACTAGAATAGTGCTTACAATATTAATCTATTTAATTTGAAACAATAGAATATGTGAGCCAATTTCGTATAATATGCGATGACACTCGAATATCTAATGCTTCATTAAATCAAGTTATTTTAGAAATAAGTCGATAGATACGTGCATATATAGTAATAAAATGTAATATTTATAATAATCATTGTCTGAATATTCAAGGTTTTAAAATTAAATATCGAATATTTAGTTGGGCCATTTATATTAGGAATATAATTTTCACTCCTCTTGCTCAAAAAGGCCGTCATTGTAGAGTACCAGAGCGGGGAAAAAGTTGCATTTCTTGCTCTAGGGGAAAAAGTTTTTTTTTTTTTTAATTTTTGTCTTTTCCAACGAGCCTTGAAAAATGAAAAAGTCTTTATTCTTTTGTAGAATAATCATGAGTATGGACTCGACTTATTTATTATTTATTTATTTATTTAAACTTCTCACACTCAAAAAGGTACAAAGGCGGACTTAATGCCATAGGCATTCTCTACCAGTCAACCAAGGGTGGTGAAGAGATAAGATGGCAGGTGCTCTGTTTGAGAGGAAAAAAAAGAAGAACATTTTATTTTTGAAAATGGAACTAAATGCGGCTATCTCTTCGGTAGAATGCGAGCATTGCGTTGCGGCTACAGAAGAAATAAAAAAGGAATTGGCGCGAAATCTTAAAAAAATCTCTAATTTAATGCTTAAAACAATTTTATTTAATTTTTAGATTTCTGATATTCGACATATTAATTAATCGAGTCGATCAAAATTGAAAAAAAAAATCGTTTGGCATAATCGTTTTCGCACATCATGACAATAAAAAAAAAAATGGTCGGCGATTTTTAACACAAATTGAGTAGTGGTAATGAATATTACGTGTTATTGGATCTGTGTTCGTATATTACGTTAAGATCTGGGCATTTTCTAGTTGTGTATAATATTTTTAATAATATTTGTCACATTTTAAATCGTATCTACATGTGTATGTGTGATATTTGTGAAAAGTTAAAATGTAAACTCGCACGATTGGCGCGAAACTTCGACTTTGGATATCAAAAACTTAATTACCACTAATTATTTAACTTGAACAATGGATGAACTCGTCAAATAATTAAATGATGTAGTATTCACTGCCCCTGTGGTGGAGTTTGGATGTTCGAAATCCCCAATTTTTATGTTTTTAGCCTCGACCTCGACTGTCATCAAAATGGCGATAATCGCATTTACAGATTTGAATTTTATAAAGGTAAATTAATATTGTATTGGATTATTTTATTTTCTCGCAATCGTAGTGAAAAGTAGAGTGTAACACACGGCGCTAAAACCCATTATAACTCGGTTTCTATTCACTCCCTCGCTAAAGCTCGGGAGTAAAACTACCTCGTTACAATGGGTTATTTTAGCCCCTCGTATAACAATCTACTATTTGTCAAAGTCAAATAATTTATTTCTATTAGGCACATAAAAGGCACTTTTGAACGTCAAAATTTACAAAAATAGAATTGATTCTAGTCGCCCATCTTTAATAGTAGATTGTTATACGAGGGGCTAAAATAACCCATTGTAACGAGGTAGTTTTACACCCGAGCTTTAGCGAGGGAGTAAATAGAAACCGAGTTATAATGGGTTTTAGCGCCGTCTGTTACACTCTACTTTTCACTACGATTGCGAGAAAATAAAATAATCCAATACAATATTAAATTGTTTATTTTATTTAAATGTACAATTTGTACAATTCTGGATATTTAACGATATGTTTTTTCCGGGAACTTAATTTCAGTCCTCTGTGAAGATGTTCTCACTAGATAATGACATTTTCACTGTTGTAAATTATATTACGGTCACCAATTCAATTCGTAATTAGAAAAAACTAAAGGTTTCGCGCCAATGCCTTTTTTTTTTCTTCTGTAGCCACAACGCCGAAGAGATAGCCGCATTTAGTTTCATTTTCAAAAATAAAATGTTCTTCTTGTTTTTGTGAACCAGTAGTAAGTCGCGTCCATCACAATCATGATTATTCTACATAAGAATAAAGCCTTTTTCGTTTTTCAAAGCTCGTTGGAACAGACAAAAATTAAAAAAAAATACTTTTTCCCCTAGAGCAAGAAATGCTATTTTTTCCCCGCTCTGGTACTCTACAATGACGGCCTTTTTGAGCAAGAGGAGTGAGAAAGCTTTTATAACAGTCTGGGGGTTTGTATACTGAAACTTAAACTCTAAAGCACATGCCTTTACATTATTTTTTAGGCGGCAGAAAGCGCAGGTGATGAATTTAAATTTTCAGTCGTTTTAAGGGTACGATTGGCCAAAAATTTTCAAATTTCTGACTTATTTCTACATCTGAGTTAATGGGGCTCTAAATTTAATTCAGTATTACGCTGTTTTTTCCTACCTGTTTCATTATTTATTATTTGCCAGGTAGTTTTTATTTTATCATCAGCTGATTTTATTTTATTGCTAATATAAAGTGCTTTAGCCATTTTGCACACACTTTTAAATGTTTTAGGATATTTTGCAACATGCTGAAGAAAGCTTGTATTTATTCATATTTTGTTTTAGGCCATAAAACTCAAAAAATCGGTTTTGCTTGTGGTTCTGAGGATGAGATCCTTTATAGCACAAGCACCAGAATTCCTTCTGATCCATCAACCTGCACTGGGCCCACGTAGTGGATTATGGCCCACTATGGTCCACAGAGGAGATCTACTTGTCTAAAGAAGCAGCCTACCAATATATGGGTAGGTTGTGGGTTTTAAACTTGTCCATTTCTAAATAAAAAAACTACAGTAAACATCTTGTAATTGAAGTATAAAATCATACGTACTTGAAGTAATATTTATCTATAATACATCAGTTAATAATAATGAATATACGAAGAAACATTATTATAATAACACTTAAAATAACAATTTATGAGCATTCAAGTGTTGGTCAAGACCAGTTTGTATTGACAGCGATACTCAAACTGCGAGTTGCTTTAACTTTAGCGTAACGTAACGTACCCGGTTACATCACGCAAACTCAGCATTTATTTCAATTAAACCAATAACAGGCACTTTTGAACTGTTAAGGGGTCGGTCAGTCAGAAAGATGAAGCTAGTTGCCCATTCCTAAGCGTAGTAGGGTCCTATGGAGAAGAATGAGCAAGAAACTCCACGAACACTCTTTTGGGGTGGAGGCAGTTGTGTCCGTCCAGTCCCAAATAATAGGGGGCGACACTTTTGTCAATAACCTGTCGCAAATCTTAACCCTCTGGATTCTTTAAGGGAAAACTCGACACTTTCCCCAGTGTGGGGTTCGAATGGGTCTCACACTCAGTACGAAACACGAACCACCACTAGACGAAAGAGGCTGTTTTTCAGGCTTTTATGATAGTGCTTGTGTATTAGGGTCTGAAATATGATTATGTAGTGGCGAGTCTTAGTGCTACTAGGTTTAAAGCTAGTAACAGGCTCAGGTCAGGGGGCCTAAAACGGCCGCTTTGGCAGAATCATAATATGATAATGTGAATCATTTTAAAAGTCACAAACTGACAATTCATAATATTGTCTGTTTGACAGTTTTGTATTATAATGAAATAAAATTTAAACTGTAGAAATAAAAAATAAAAATTGAATTTGATTAATAAAAACTGTAAAGAAAATTTTACCGGTAAAGTTACGGTCTCCTTTTTTATTCGGCAATATTTACACCAAATATGATTCTGATATGAATTGAATTGAATATGATTCAGCTATTAAGTATCACCATAGAGGAATTGCTAATGATCTGCTGGGAATTCAGCAATTCACATTAAGCAATTCCACTAAAAGAAAATGAATTGCTTTTAGTGGAATTGCTTAATGTGGTCGTTTTAGCCCACCTGACCACAAAGGTTGAGAACTACTTGCCACAAAAGAAGATGATGTTCACACAAACACATTACGTTATAGGTACAGGTTTTACACGCAAATCTAGGATTGGTTATTTATTATGATGATACAAACCATTAATTTTACTTAGTGACGTTACGTGATGAAAATGTGCAATTAAACATGGCATTTTATTTACATATGTATTTTATTAATCTTGTGACGAAATAAATCTTTTTCGTCTTAGCTAAAACTTTGAATCCAGTTTTTTTACAATGTGACTGTGCGTGTCCTGTAAGCTTATAATAGTTTACCTCATGGTTTACACAAAAACCACTGTTCACAATAATGTGTTATTATCATGGGGGCCTACCGCCACCTCTTATAGCAGTATTTTCTAATCTTACTTCAGTAAGATTGATCTATACTGTATAGCTACTCGTAGCAGTTTACAGTCTGAGGACCTTACTCAAACTCAAAGCATTTATTTCAAATAAACCAATTACAGGCACGTTTGAATTGTCAAGGGGTCGGTCAGTCAGAAAGATGAAGCTAGTTAGTTGCCCATTCCAAAGTGTATTAGTTACCTATGGAGAAGAACGAGCAAGAAACTCCACGGACACTCTTTTAAATCAAAATATGGTTACAAAATATTGGTTACATAATTCATGTTGACGTTATACTATACATGTGAGAACGATGCAGAACGTTAAAAGCGTCCGTAATTAAAAATGAAACAATTTAAAAATAAAATTAAAATAAGCCGTGGCAGCTAAGAGATGACCAGTCCCTACTGACAGCGCCCGTTCACGAACATAACGAATGGATACTGCCTCATATACCGCCTACTACCTCATATAGCAAAATTATTTTAATCTGAGCAATACAGCATATAGCTCAATCTATTTTCCATACTGAAGTTAGATTAAAAAAGGCAGTAGGCCCCCAGAACGTTTCTTTGAAAAACCACAGCCCCACAGAAAGCATTATTGCGTGTGTCTTGGCGACAAAAAGTACCTCCTGATAAGTCTGCTTGCCTAGTACACACGGCTACACATCAAGCTATACATTTCCAGTTTATGCTGATCTTGCATTGCATTTCCGTACAATGCGCGGTCAGCTTATATATATACCTACACCTTCAAGAACACAATAGGGCCAAAAACGGACGTTACGCGTGGCGGCCGTAGTGCGTCTCCGTCAGATATCACTATAATTTTAGTGTCAAACCACTTGAGACTTCCTCCAAGAAAAGTAGTAACCTGTAGGCTTGTTTTCTTTCCCGTTCTTAACTTTAATTTAAGGCTTGTGCAGACCAGCGCGATACGCGACGCGACACAAAGGCACCGAACGTTGCGCGACGAGCGGTGCCTTTGTGTCGCGTCGCGTGTCGCGCTGGTCTGCACAAGCCTTTAACCTACTTCTACTATAAATTACCCTTGTTCCCACAGGTATCAAGTCCAGTGACCGCCCCTGTTGGCGCGTGGGTACTCAGGGTAATCACCTGGAAGCGAGACTCTCCTGAACGGGCGTACTATGACTTCGATCAGGACATTTACATCCTCTTCAACCCATGGAACCCTGGTAAGTGCGCCTGAAAAGAGTAGCATCAATCGTTTATAGCAGGCTATTGTTATAAACTATATGCTCCACCTGCTTTCTTGTCCTCTATGCCCCAAAACATGCAGTCAAAGTGACTTCTGCGTTATCTCCGGCGATGCCGTAGAAGCCGCGAAGTTTTAGCCTAACAACATCTAAAATAGTGTCGTGCCGGCGACACGAAGAGGAAGAAGTAGGCGACTTTTTTGAGCATGATTTTTAAACTAAACGGGAAAGGTGACGCAACGAAAATCTATTAACACATTAACATTAACTTACCATCTAAATTGGCACTTGAAGACACACTGCTTTTAAGCATTTTAATTATTGGTACATACTTATACGTTTTAATCCTTTGTTCCGTTGTTTAACGAAATAATGAGTTCAATATGATTTAAATGCATCGATTTTCGGTGCTGACTGAACCCAGTTTAGGTCATGACGTAGGCATTCAGTATTACAGTATTTCTATTTTCTTAATGTCCCTCGGCAAACTTCGTGTTTCGTCAGTCGTCGGATTTCTATCTGTTGCGCTTTGCACTTGGTGCAGACCGGACGATCTCAATTGACTTGGAAGTATTTTGAGTTGTTAATACTCTTTTAACTTAATGTAATTTATTTTAAAAATAGGAGGAAAGCTGCTAAAGTCGCAGGCACGACAGATAGGAAAATAGTTTTATAGCTCTATATAGTTCACACGGAAATCAAAACAATACAAAAATAAAGTACTTAGTTCTGAATTGAAATTATTATACACGATAAATCTAATTATTGATGGACATGGAAATTAGCATTCGTTTGTATTTGGAAATGCGATGATTTCCGAGGGACATTGAGAAAATAGAAATACCGTATATTGGACAGCTTTTATCCACAAAAGAAAAACAAATGAAACGAGTTGCTAACAAATCTACGTTTGTTTCATTTCGTTGTATTACAATGCAATCTTCTCAATTTAAACTTTAAATAAGTTGCAAAACAATACTGAGAGTTGTAAAAACATTGCAAGTCTAATTTATTTATGAGTTTAGGGTTTGTTTTTGCGAATGCAACTATGGGTAGAATTGAAGCAAAAATAAGTTTTATGCTTTTGTCCATTTGTCTTTCAAGTAGTCTTAGATTTTTTCACGTTCTAAATAAATGTATATTGTTTATATTTGGATCACAGAGAACAGGATACCTAGGATCAGAATATTTTTTTTATTACATCTATTCAAAAAGAGCTAGTTTATTCTTCGTAAACAGAGACCAATATTGATTTTTAATCTCTAGGGACTAAAAGTGATTTGAATTTGGAATGTGGATATTGTTAGTAAAAGTTTCAATCACCATAGCGATCAATCACGAACATTGTATGAACAAGTACCTAACAGGCTGTATGATAAAGAAAAGCGAGCGCGAGACAAATTAAATAAAAAAAGTTTGGAAAAATAAAACACGCGCGAAATTCATTCCGCCTTCGTTCGTAAATGTTTACTCAAATTCTGATTTTACTTATTTTTATGAAAAATGAGTGTGTCTTCCAGGTAGTGAGAATAAAATACAAAATTCCCTTTGTTTAACGGGGACAAAATTACGGGAACAACGGGAATACACGAAATAAACGTAGGTACTATTCTAATTCATAAGTTGCACTTATTTATTTTCTCATAGAGGGTGATATAAAGTAGGGTGTCCACCTCGGGAGCAACACTATTTTAAGCTCGAGTGACGTACTTTGAATCTCTTGCTGCGCTCAGGATTCTACTTTAGAATCCTTCGCTCCGCTCTGGATTCAAAAAAACACTGTCGCCTTTAAAATAGTTGTTTGCTCCCTCGGCAAACAATCTAGATTTTTTTTTAAATGTGAGTATGTTTAAACAAACATTTTACACAATACAACATAACATGTTACAAACTCAGAGGTCATGGTCTCTTTTTTAGTCCAGACATAATCTTGTCCATTCTCACTGTATATCTAAAGTGGATAGGCACGTGCCCTTTTATCAACCGTACCTGATTTAAAACCAATTTTGACCCAGGGCAAAACTGAAATAAGATTTAATTTATTAGCCTTTGAGCGTGGTCCTAACAACTGCCTTCGTCCTAGATTCGACTCATAAGACCATCATCAACCAATACTTACCTAATCCTCCTTCCAGATGACCAGACCTTCATGGAGGACAAGCCTCTTCTTCAGGAGTACGTGCTGAATGACGTGGGCAAGGTGTGGGTGGGGCCCATCAAGACTACACGTGGGAAACCCTGGCTCTATGGACAGTTCGACGCCATTGTTTTACCGGCCTGCATGTTCATGCTAGATAGGGCTGAGGTGCCTTTTAACCAGTAAGTAAAATAATATGAACTTGTGTCTTATTTTTCTTGGAGATAAACTGTTCTGGCGAAATGTGGGTGTACCTGCTACTGGGTCACCTCTGCCCAACCCTTCGGGGAAAACAAGGCGTGATGTTATGTTATGTTTATAAACTGTTCTAGTTGGTTCAGATACTACGGTGTTTTGCTGGGTAGTTTTGGCTTGCCGAAAACAAATAGGTACTAGAAGTTTAGAAGCAAAATGGAGGGTTATTATTTTGACCGGTATGTATGTGTGTAGGTTCATCTGTTCCCTCGTAACTTCTAAACTACTCATCATAATTTGACAAATGAGGTATCGTTGGAAGAGTCTCTTGATCGTCCGCTGGTTAAAGGCTAAGTGACGTCACATTAAATTGAATAATTATGGCACCCTGTAGAGGACATAAAGTAAAACACTTAAAAAAAAAAACAGTGGCACTCCGGGAGTGCCGCCATAAATGAAAACTTGAAGAAAAAACCGGCACCGCGGTATTCAACGCGTTGATGTCTTTTACTGCACGCACCGCGGTAATCAACGCGTTGATGTCTTTTACTCCACGGTGTCGGTAAATTGCATCACAGTGTCGCGAAATCAATGGTTTAGATCCATAGTCCCATTTCAAAAATGCCCAACTCGCCTAAAGAAGTTTTCACTTCAAAAACTTTTTTATTGATGCCATGTTGGGTGTCAATATGTAAGGGCTTTATTAGCACATCCGGAGTCACACAAATCGAACAGATTACGTGTGACTCTGAATTTTTGAAGGGTAAGACTCTTTCGCACTAGGTGAAGCGACGACGGTCTCCAAAGTAGCAGCTGCATGCCAGCAGCCGATTAGCAATGGTGTAGGATTTGTGAAGCCTATTTCCAGCAGTGGGTACAGTCCTGCTATGGCTTGATAATGATGATGAGGTCTCCTATCAATTATGCATCATACCTTTTAAGTCCTATACTAATAAGTGAGCAATATTTGTTTATATGTATACAGGGTGGCAGGGACATTGACGCGAAAACTGTTACCATGGATTCAGTACATGATTCTGAAATCTGAACAATATAAAAAAAAAAACAGCTACTCCATACATTTTGACCGCGTAGGTATTGCACTTTTCTATGAAACAGCACATTTTTTTTTTAATAACCCACGTGAAATTTCAACCCCCTGGAGTTCAGAATTATGTACAGAATCCATGGTTTCAGTTTTCGCATCGATGTCCCTGCCACCCCGTATACTTGTAATCACATTCTCGAAAACGGCTCTAACGATTTCGATGAAAGTTGCAAGGGGTTTACGGGGGCGAAAAATCGATCTAGCTAGGTCTCATATCTGGGAAAATTCGTTTTCACCGTATTTTCAATTTTTCACCCGAGCAGAGCTCGGTCGCCCAAAATTTTTAACAAGATGGCTACCTTAGTATAATGCCATGGCAGTATGGAATTAGTAAGTACTTTCCTATACTATAAATGAGCATTCTCTATTTTCACCAGAGCAGAGCTCGGTCGCTCAGGTACTTATATATGACGAACAAACTAGTCATGCATTTCTACTAAACGATTTTAATCACAACCAAAAATAGATATTTACATAGAAAACGTGTAACCAACCATTGATTTATTATGTTGGCAAATCGTCAACCGTGTGTGAACACTATTTCACTGGAGAGTAATTGTCCAGGTTTTACCTGACATAATATAGGCCGCTAAACTAGACAAGAATTGGCAGTCGAGACGAGTATTAGAATCTTAAATGTAGATTAAGGAAAATAAATAAAACAATAAACAAATCTAAGCCTTAAGGTTCCACTAGTCGACGGCTCGAACTCGTTGGTGGCGTGGCTAATATGCATGCTATTTAGTAAAGTTATTTATTTATTTAGTAAGTATTTATTTAGGTATCTAGTTTTTATTCATTTATTTATGTATTCAATTATTTATTTAGTGAAATAGACGATGATTTATAACGAAAACGAGCGCGTAAAATTTCATGAACAGGCCTTTGGGCGTAAAATAAAATAATTTGAACTTTTAAATAAATTGTACGGATTCTATTTTACCAATTTCTTACTACATAAGTTATTTATTTACGCCCTAAGATAAGTTAAAATTTGTGTTGAAATATGGAAGTTTCGATGCTCATAAATTCCAAACCAATATTATTATTTTTTCAATTTTGCTTCCAAACAGGCCTAGATAATGATGGGACAAATTGATATCATTTTAAATTTTGAACGTATACCGTCAAACAGACGAGTAAACACCACTACGTTTGTATGGAATATTAATCGGAAAGCGTAACCTTAAGGGCTCAGTTATATTCTGCCCATAGCTAATACGCTACGCACTTGTTCCTAACTTGGATTTGTATGAAAGTAGAGCGGGATCTACCACTGCGAACCAGGGCTTGTATAACAGTATATTTTTTATATATATATTTTTTTTTTCATTTTTCGGGTGATCGATAGGAAACTCGCAACACAACCCTAACCAACACTTAAGCGGCAAGCGCATTGGACTGCGAACCATGCACGGCACATCTTACTTTTAATTTAACATCTTCTTGGAAAAAGAACTGTGTTTCTTAAGACTGTTCTATGATTCTATTTTGTTACGTGACCAGCTCTTCAATTGAAGACGTTGTATGAATACGAAGGTGAAAGGAGTTGGCATTTTAGAGGCGTTTGAAACATTGGTCTGTTGTTGAGCATCTTGCATTGCAATTTGGTTTGCAATGGGTTGAATAATTTAGAATGAGATTAACTAAAGGTTGATAGAGGGTATTTTGTTTTTAATACATTCTGTTTTACGATTTTCTTTGTGATATGCTTCTTTCCCTACCTAATCTGGGGGTCTACCACAAGTTCATAAAGCAGTATTATTTTAATATTACTTCGGTGTGGGAAAGAGATGAAGCTCTACAGGACGTATAGCTCCATCTCTTTCTCTCACTGAAGTAATATTAAAATAATACTGCTTTTGAGCTGGTGGTAGGCCGCCAGAAAAGATCTAAACTACCTACAGCGTTCATACTGAAAGTGGGCAACGTCGCAAATACCTGACATCTATTTCGCTGTTTTGAGTAATTTGGCAATATTACCTACTGTATGGAAATATGAAATATCAGTTACTAGTAATCTAAAATATTGATTATGAAATGCATATATCGTAACACTGAATATTTAGTTCTAGATATAAAAAGTATTTGGAAACTTTCCAAATGCCCTTTTTACAACGAAAATGGTTACAACATGAAATCAGTGTTATAATTGCAATTTATTTAGGTCTCTAGTTAAGTAGCGATATTTCATATTTTCATACAGTAATATTGCCAAATTAATCAAAACAGGTAAATATTTGACAGTTATTTGCTATGTTGCCAACTTTTAGAATGAACGCTCTTTATCTAAATCAAGTTTTACTGAGATTAAACCAAATCTTTAGGCGATTCTTTCCTTTTTACCGAATCCATAAACATTTAGGTAGAGAAATTCTGATTATTTAATAGATTTCTTAGAAGTTACAATTTATCACGACACTACCCAGCGGGGTAATTGCGTAACACACATAAAATGACAGTAAATTGATCGCAATGGGTTTAATTTTGACAGTTCACCAACGTTCATTGCGTTATTTACGTTGTTGAGCAGACGAATTTTTCAAACCAATGGCAATGAATTAGCAATACCTATCCTTCAAAACTCTCGGATTACCTATGGTTGAAAGTGTGTTAAGGCGGGCGCAAACAGGTACGTCGTGACGTGACACCGATAGAACAATTTCCGAGAAGTTTTCATAGAAATTGTTCCAGCATGTTCCATCACGGCGCACCTGTCTCCGGAGCCTTTACGCACTGCTGGAAAGTGTCCCATCACCCATTACAATTGCACTTTCCTCATATTTCACAGTACCAATGTAATATTTTAAAGCACATTATTGATCAAAAATTATCTGCACAAAAATGCAGTCTTCGCCCTGAAAATTATAATGGATTTCTTATAATTTTGTCAAAAATATTCTGTAAATCATATTATCCTTTGTAGGAATCTGAACTTTCATAATACAATCTTCTTTCCTTTCTTCCAGCCGTGGCGACCCCGTAAAGGTGACTCGTGCCATCTCCCGCATAGTAAACTCCAACGACGATGGCGGTGTCCTAGTCGGCCGATGGGACGGTGTCTACGACGATGGAACAGCCCCGTCGGAGTGGACCGGCTCTGTGGACATCCTGGCGCAGTTCCTGGAGACCCAGGAGCCGGTGTCCTATGGACAGTGTTGGGTCTTCGCTGGGGTTGTTACAGCTGGTGAGTTGGTGATTTGTGTATCTTTTTGGGGTTCTTTCATGTAGTGAACGAGGTTTGAAAGAAATGGAATTTATCAATAATATCTGAAGATGTTTTTAAGCTATTGCATAGCTTTTATCGCGGGCTTTGAGCGCGGCGACCGAATCAAGAAATTCCGTAACGTAACGAAAATAAAACCTAACACCCCCCACTCCGCCTACCATGTAATGACGGTTCCCATGACAACGTGATGTTGTCATGGGAACGTAATTTTTGTTTTATGTCATCACGTCATCATCCCAAGTGTAGCGTTGACAAATAGGAAGTATGGAGGTTACGAATGCTATGCAATAGCTTTACCGCGGCAGTCCCCGAGTGCCACACTTTTTTTTTTTTAACAGCTTTTTCCAAATTTGAAACCTCGCTAAATCGATTTATCGCCCCCGAAATCGCTTGCATACTAAATTTTATGAAAATCGTTGGAGCCGTTTCCGAGATTCAGATTATATATATACATATATAAGAATTGCTCGTTTAAAGGTATTAGATAGACAAAAATCCTCATGATCGGAGAAGGCTGGCATTTGTCAATTAGAAGAAAATTCAAAGGGATTACATATCTGAAATGGTGCTTTGTGAATTCTGACAGAAAAACGGACCTCTTTTCAGTAAGAAGGCCCCGTTGGTCTCAAAATTTTCATAATTTGGAACAGTTTCCAATAAGTGCCTAACTTCCAATATAGTAAGCATATCAAAAACACACAATTGAAAATTAGAAACTAAACGAAAGGTAATTTCCTCATACAATCTTGAAAGCGTCTAAGTGAAGCAAAAACTGGCATCAGGCCAACCAGCACACGGATAAGAAGTATTACCAAGGACGGTGCAAACGTAACTATTACTTTCGCGTTTAAGTTCATTTATTATCTTGGAGAATCAGATCGTTCATCACCCCTAAACTGTGCATTTAGTTTAGTTTATAAATCATTTGAAGCAATTTATTTCTATGCGGTTTAACCAGAAAATGTTAATTGTTCAGATAAATTAATATTTGGACAGCTCGTTAAGATACGGAGGGTTATCTATGTCTTCCATTGTTTTGATAAAACGTTTTAAAAAGTAGATAATAGGGGAGTGCACCTCCTTAATATAATCTTCAATCACAATAAAAATATCTTCTTGTTTGTAGCTCAGGGACCGCGGAAGTACTCCATGACGGGGAGGACAAACTTCTTTGGTCACCCCCTTCCAAAAACGAAGTACTCCACGACGGGGGGGGGGGGGGGGTTGTGGAAAACTTCTATGGTCACCCCCTACCAAAATGATATAATGTACATAATAAACTTGATCACTTGTTGGAGGCTTGAGTAAAACCACCAAATTACCACACATCAACTCAAAGGTAACGTCTAATTCGGCACCGGGGATAGAATGGGACTCAACGAGACACCCTTGAGGCGCTACCTTTGAGTTGTGTGCTACATTTAATCGTATATCACATCTCTTTAAATTCCGTCAAAACAAAAAGCAAATCTTTTTCTTACGTTGCGATTTTTTATTTAAGAAAAAACAAAGCACTGTGAAGGATAGTACAAAAAAACCTTTACCAAGTAGTAAAATAAGAGGCGCGGACCCCCACTTCCGCGGTCCCTGCTTTTGCTGACATAATTGGAAGATGACCAACTTAATGTTAATAACCTGAAAATATTGACAATCGCAATGAGTACCTCATAGGAAGTTCATCTGGGCTAGGAGTATACCTACCTACTTAAAATGATGACAATGCTTAAAGTATAATTTTACCGACAGCCTCCAAGCCAAAATACAGCAATACTGCTTCGCATCAGAATTCAATCCGATAAAAATTCCTAATCGATTTTATCTTTCCAGTCTGCCGTGCCCTGGGCATCCCATCCCGCGTGGTTTCCAACCTGGTGTCAGCTCACGACGCCAACAGCACCCTAACGGTCGACAAGTACTACTCAGAGACCATGGAGGAGCTGGGCTATGACCCTAGCAACGCTCAGCCTGAACAGACTGACTCTATCTGGAACTATCATGTGTGGAACGATGTTTGGATGGCAAGACCTGATTTGAGTGCTGGTGAGTTGGCTGTTCTTTCATAGTAATTAGCTTTATAAGAACTGAATTTATTAAAAGAGCTGAGAATGCAGAATCTTTTAGAGACATAGTTCAAGGATTATGTTGCATAACAGTTGTCAGATACTGCAGCAAAATAGAACGGTTCGGAAATACTATACCAGTACAAAAAGAAATGTTTCTTGAATGACGCTTCTGATATTCCCAAAAGTGAAGCTCGTTGGCGTAGGTGGATAACTAAATAACAAAAAAAAATCTTGTTTGGAGAAAATTGCGATTTATTTATGCGGCATGATTTGGGTGTTACGAAAATGGTGAAAAGTCAATTTGACCAAAATCGCAGTTATTTAGTTTTCCACCTTCGCCGACGAGCTGGTCTTTTTACATAATTTATGCCTTGTCTTCAACTTTTATGAAAAAGCTTTTCTAGTAGGCACAAGGGCACCAATGGTTTCTCATCCGAACTTAACAAACTTTCAGCATTTTAGTTTTTTATGCCATGGTGTTAATCCGTCATCTCTCTTAGGATACGGAGGTTGGCAAGCCATTGACGCCACACCTCAAGAGACCTCCAAGGGCGTGTACCAGTGCGGCCCAGCGCCATTAGAAGCCATCAAGCAAGGAGTCATCGGAATGAACTACGACGTGGAGTTCATGCTGGCTTCAGTCAACGCTGACCTGATGAGGTGGAGGATCGACTCTAATGAGGAGACTGGATATGCTATGGTAGACAGCAATACTTACCAGTGAGTTTTCTTTTTTACCGGTTCCGTTTGACACCTTTCAGACATCTATGAGTAAATATTATAATTATAAATTAAAACTAAGACTTAATAGCCTGTTTTTTTACCTTTTTAACAACCATATTTCTTTCCAGCATCGGCCGCATGGTCCTCACAAAGAAACCATACGTGTTCGATCCCATCGGTGACGAAGATAGAGAGGACATTACAGAGCAGTACAAGTTCAGAGAAGGGACAGCATCCGAGCGACTTGCTCTCATGAACGGAGTCAGGTTCTCCGAGAGGGCGAAGAGATATTACGCTGTGGCCAGCAACTCACAAAATGATATCACGTTTAAACTTCGTGATTTGGATAGCGTTCCCATTGGAAAAGACTTCAGGGTTACTGTTGATATCGAGAATATTTCTGGAGAGGTGAGAGAGAACGCTTGGTTAATTAATTATCTTTCATACTTACTCCTTTTTGCTGTAAGGAAACCTGTTTAATTTTAATGGTACGGTTTAGTATGACCACCATTTTGGTGATTGCCAAGTTTTAAACAATGCACTATCTTTGCTCCATAGACTATTAAAAAAAAAAAACAGTGACACTCCGGTACCCTAATTGCGTAACTTATTTTCGTAAACAATTATGCCTAATTTGTTTCATTTACGTAGTTGAGCAGATTTTTTTTTCCAACTTATGAAGCAATGGATTAGCAAATTTGTTTTCGAAACAAATTGTTATAGATCATGTATTACGCAATTAGGGTATGGTATGGTTTAATATAACCACCATAATGGTGATTTCCAAGTTTTAAACAATGCACTATCTTTGCTCCATAGACAATTTTTTCTTATACTCTTACATTTACCTACCTATTCAGCCGCTATGCAGAATACTCATAATATGTGCAAACAATCTGAACAATGAAAAAAGCTAAATAATTCACTTAAGCGTTACACTTCCAGGGTCGTAACATCAAGGCGTCTCTATCAACCAACAGCGTGTTCTATAACGGTGTGAGAGCCGGCGTCATCAAGAAGGTGGAAGGAAAGATGTTTGTAGGACCTGGCAAAAGTTAGTAAAAATAATATACAGTAAAGTGTTTCGTCAGTCGTCGGATTTCTATCAGTTGCCCTTTGCACTTGGCGCAGACCGGACGCTCTCAATCGACTTGGAAGTATATAGAGTTGTTAATACTCTTTTAACTTAATGTCATTTATTTTAAAAATGGGAGGAAGGCCGCTAAAGTTGCAGGCACGACAGATAGGAAAATAGTTTTACAGCTCTATATAGTTCACACGAAAATCAAAACAAAACAACAATAAACTACTTAGTTCTGAATTCAAATTATTATACACGATAAATCTAATAATTGATGGACATGGAAATTAGCATTCGTTTGTATTCGGAAGTCCGATGATACCCGAGGGACATTATGAAAATCGAAATACTGTACATATATAAGGGTAAACTCTAAAACTGATTTGAAATGAGTTCTCACGAATGTATGCCCTGCAAATACAATGCCCATGCTATAATTATTGCTAAGCTCCCTAATCACTTGAGTATGAAATGAAATGAAATGAAATGAAATGAAATTGTTTATTCTGTAAATAGGATATCGAAATCACTTTTACACGTCATATAAAAAAATATTAAAAATAAGCTAGATGAGTTCGGCGTTTCCTATCTGACTACTCTGAGAAGAAAGGCCGAAACAAACTCAGAGGTCGCAGTCTCTTTTAAAGTCCAGACATAATCTTGGTCAGGCCATATGAGGACCATGTAGATAAGTGTCTGAAAAGGTCTTTTGAGGAAAGAACCACACAGATTTGAGTGGACCTGTCCAGTCAGTGCAAGCATTTGTCAGTAATCGTGGAGCTCAACTCAGAACTTAAGGAGCTCAACTCGACGAACAATACCAAAGAAAGGACATTTGGGTAGGCCGCATAAACTACTCAAACTGCCAGACCATCACTAAAACTAGCAGAGAAATAAAAACAATATCCACATAGTCCTCACACTCACAATCGTTAAAATAATATAATACTTTACAAAGTAATCATGTCATTTTGAATATAATTTTCAACAATGTCAATGTGTTTATAAAACTTGTATATGTTGATTTTACATAATTAAAATGTCTAGTTTTATGATTTTTTCACAAGGCTTAGCAGAGCGAGCAGTTCAATCCCAAGCTTTTTTATCTTCTAAATAATCTGAAATTGTATAGTACCCTTTTTACAAAGTTTGGTTTTAATACAGATTTTAAATCGTTTAATGGGTAAGTTTCGAATGTCAATGGGGAGTTTGTTGTAAAAACGTATACATTGACCCATGAATGAGTTGCCTACTTTGTGGAGACGTGTGCGATGTACAGCAAGGTTGTGTTTATTCCTGGTATTTAAACTATGAATATCGGACATTTTCTTAAAATTTGATATATTTTTGTGCACATACAATAGGTTTTCAAAAATATATTGTGAGGCTACAGTCAGAATATTTATTTCTTTGAATTTTTCTCTGAGGGAATCTCTTGGACCTAGATTGTAAATGGCTCGAACAGCCCTTTTCTGTAGAACAAAGATAGTATTAATGTCCGCACAGGTTCCCCAGAGAAGAATCCCATATGACATAAGGCTATGAAAATAACTAAAATAAACAATTCTGGCTGTATCTACGTCAGTTATCTGTCTAATTTTTTTAACAGCATAGGCGGCCGAACTTAGCCTTCCTGACAATTTTTCTATGTGTGGGCCCCATTGTAATTTACCGTCAATAGTGATTCCAAGAAAAACTGTCGACTCAACAGGGTCCGTCAGAGTCACAAGGAGTTCAAGATTTACTCAAATAAAAGTAAGATTTTGCTAGTCAGCAAGATGGGAAATGTTACTGACTGGCTGACTAGAAAGAGACACCATACACTAGAGAACCCGCTGGCTTCTTTTCGTGTGGTTAGTGACTAACCTGGTGTCAGAGTTTTAAAGCCGCGCATGGGCCTCTGACTTGACTTCACATGCCGTCGAGAAATATCTCTCAAGTATTCCTCAAAATCAAAATCAAAATATTTTATTTCACATAAACCTACAAAGGCACTTATGAAACGTCAGAAGCTAGGTGCACGGTTCCAATTGGTCGCTTCCTATGGAGAAGAGCCGGCAAGAAACTCCGCGGTTACTCTTTTTAAAATAAATTGTTTCTACAATGTTTTCAAATTACAGTGTAAATAGGTATGGGAGGACAGTGTATGCCTATCAACAAGTACCAGGTACTTAGTAAAATAAAAAATGGTACACAAGTTTACAGCCTACAACGTTCTCACATTCACAAAATGATGAACGATGTTTTCCTTCACCGTTTTTGAAGCAAGTGATAATTATACAATACACACATGAATCCGAAAAGTCAGAGGTGCATGCCTTGGATTCGAACTCGAGACCCTATGACTTGGCAGTCTGACGGTCACACTACTAGGATATCACGGCTGCTAAATACCAAGGCTCACATCACAGCTGGTTTTGTGATCAAATGGGCTGATCTTTTCTTTACGAATATGTAAACCACAGACTTTTAATTGACGCTTTTTTTTTTGCAGAGGAACAAATCAGCATCCTAGTGAAATCAGACGACTACCTGCCTAAACTAGTAGAGTATTGCAACGTGAAGATATCAGCGATGGCCATCGTGGATGAGACCAAACAGTCTTGGGCCGATGACGACGACTTCCAAGTCATCAAGCCTAATATTAACATTAAGGTAAGTTTGAAAGAAAATCTGGAAACAGTGTGCAACTACAGTACTTAGTGGAACAATGGTGTAGGTCACGGGAATCTGCTGGATATGGGCAGCAATGGGACGAAAGTTGTGACAATCCTTGGGGGAAGCCCTATCTATGTCTAGCATTGGACGTCTTTAGGTCAAAACAATGATGATAATGTAATGAGCTACAATTTTTTTAAATCATATTTGGTCGAATTTTGATAGAATGGGACATTTGATTCCATCCTATAAAATTCAACAAGTAAAAATCTTGAAAATATTTGATAAAATACAATAGACGTGGATATATCCAGTAACCTGCTCCGCTTTGCTATTTTTAAAGAGCCATATACAACGAGGCATCCTCAGGATGACGATGGACTTGTTGCGAACCCGAACACGGCGTGTTGAGAGGTGAAACACGTGTCGATTTCTTTCAGGAGTTTTTGATGGCTCTTTAGAAATAGCAAAGTGGAACAGGTTACTAAATATATCCACGTCTATTGTATTTTATAATGGATTTCCGCAAGGTCACGTCTGAATCAATTAACTAAAATATTTGATAACACGCGTTCTTGTTATTTCCCCTACGGTCACTATTTTGCCCCTAAAATAGCACATGACCGTAGGCTCTTGATAAATGTAATTCATCTGCGCAGTTTCTCGTTCTTTAGGAATCGAGAGGAGAATAAAGTAGGTACCTAGTACCTATGACAATACATAAAATACCTGAATCAATCGTCCTCCGCAATAAATAATTACCCATTTGACTCATTCCTCTGGGACTCGTTGAGCTTCATTGGCGCGGCGGCGGCGCTTTTCTGGTTGATTGCCACTGCAGTTTCTGGCCTACACTATCGTTCTTTAGGATCATTATACCAATGAATTACCTAGTTAGAGAATATCAGCTACATAGGTACGAATACCACTAGTTCTGTCAACGATACGGATACGGCTGCTAACACTAATAACTCACCTTTATTTTTTCCTTCGCAGTTCAATGACGACCTAATCCTGAACCAGCCGACAGTCGCCTTCCTCTCGTTCACCAACCCATTGGACCGAACGCTGACCGGCTGCGAGTTCCGATTGACGTCCTCAGGCATAACGGGCCGCACACTCAAGCTGCAAAGCGCGGATGCCGGACCGTTGGGACAAATTACTGCTGAGGTGCCCATACAGCCTAATGTAAGTGACTTTGAAAACATAAACAACTGCAACAGTAAAGCCCCATTACACAATGCAAATGTGCCTGACATATCTAAGGCCTATTTTTGTCCTTGTTTCCCATTAATGTTATTTCCACTTAAACAAATATCAACTTTATGCCCGTGTCAATAAAGTTGATTTTAGACTGACTAGAACTGTTGAAAAATTCATAAAAAATATGAAGTTAAACAAAACCTGAATGCTAACCGCAAACTGAACCTTAATATGTAAGCATTACAGCTGTTTTTCTTCAAACTCGTGTTTGTTTACATATTGGCAAATAAAAAGCGAACACAGATTACAATAAAATTTAAGCAATAAATTACTTGCATCGTGTTATCCATGGGACCAACCCCCAATCCATAAACGGCTAGATCTGTGAGCGGGGCGGGGAGAGCTACATGCTTCCCCGTAGGCGCGTCGAGTCGGCACCCCCGTCGCTGGTCGTCTTCTGCTGGGACTCCCCCAGGAAACTGGGGGTCTCACCCGGCAGGGATAGACCGTCGGGTGTCGTGAAGAAAGCGACGCCTCTATAAGCGTCGCGCGTCGTAGCGCTCCTACGGAATTATTCATAGCAACCAAACACACGAGTGCGACCTAAACCCCGCACACACTTCCATTGCCGCTCAGGCGTACAAACTGAGGGGCCCGCATTGGCGGGCCACTGTATAGCCTCCGCGGGCGAGGGGCTATGCCCTGACCCCGATCGCCACGCCCCCTTGCGGGGGCGTAGCGACGTCTCTCGAACTCCATGGGAAAAATAATCAGTCGGCCCATACAAAAGTCCAATACCTACACGACCCAAAAGTATGGGACGACTGATTATGTTCTCGCGATTACGATGTTGGTCCTGTGGAGAAAGTTGTTCAGATTGATGGTCTACCACGCCCTTAATTTTGACCAGATCTTTCTGATACACCCTGTATGTTTGGTGACCATCACTTAGGTACCTACCGTCAGGTGGACCGTGCACCTATTCGCTATGCAAAAACTTTTAAAAAATCCACACACAATGCCTGAGAATAGTTCAAACTACTTATAAGTCTTGCTTATATCCTGTCTTTTTTTATTTGCAGAAAGTAGGCAAGATCAACTTTGTGGCGACATTCAAATCGGTTGAATTGAAGGACATCAGTGGTGCAGCTACCGGTGAAGTATTCGAAGCATAAGCTACCTTATTTCTTAGGAGTTAAGTCATATTTTCTGTTGTACTATTGTAAAATTTTGAGAGTTTATTAGTCAGGTATTTTTAAGCATTTTTCTTGTATTGGCTAGTCCATATATTTTAAGATTAAAAAATACGTAAGAATATTATAAGAATGTGTGCATTCAATAATATATTTTATTTTTCTAAAGGTAAATCATAATTGTTGTTTTAAAATTAAAAAAAAAATCATTTAAGAAGAGTTTATTTAGATAATAATTATGTGAGTTGTAAGTGCCAATTTAAACTAAAAAAGTAAAATTATTTTTTACCAGACAGCGCCGTGAAACGGTACACACCTAATTATTAGTTAAAAAAAGCAATTGTGTCAAGGCTTATAGCATTTTATAGTTACTTAATATAGTTTATTTTTTACGAATTTTGTATTGAAATCTCAGAAACTATAATTATTATTTTTGTGAGTTGTTTTCGAAACAACAACACTGAAAACTTTAAAAATGGTTCAGTGTGATTGTGTCGAAAACTGTGTTGTACGGTGTTTAAATCTATTTTGTAAGAGTTACGTTTCTACCATTTTTGTTTAAGAAAACGCTTTCTACTACAGTAAATAAAAAGTTTTTATTTGTATTTTGGTTGTATTTTTTAAAAGTCCTCCTCTTTTCGTGTGCGCCCCACTCCGCTCCGCACCGTACTGCAGTACAGCTTACAGTACAGTAATCGCGGAGTGGGGCGCGTCTTAGTGGATTGCACAATCTGTAGCCTGGTGACAAAGTGTTAAAGCCGCCCATGGGCCCCTGACTTGGCTTCACAAGCCGTCGAGAAATATCTCTCAGGCATGCCGGTTTCCTCACGATGTTTTACTTCACCATTTTAGAAACAAGTGATAATTATATAATACGTTTATGGTAAAGCTCCTTTTTATTGTGCAATACTTCGTAAGGAAGGTTTGGCCAAGAAAATTGTATACCTACCAAAATTTAGGGACGATATACTATACCGTCACGGGGCGAGCCACGTCCGTGTCTGCTCAATTTGTAGGCACCAAGACTCGGACAGGACATGGATGCTGCACGATGTAGCATGAACTGCTTTATATAAAAAAAATAAGTTCAAAAACTAAAACCCGACTAAGAGGTATGAAACAAGAAAATATTTCAGACAGAAGTCAAGACATACGTACAAAAATGGTCAAGGTAAAGCCGTGGTCGCATGCCATTATATAATTTTGTAGGTGTAGAAGCATGCAACCACGGCTTCACCTTGACCATTTTTGTACGTATGTCTTGACTTCTGTCTGAAATATTTTCTTGTTTCGTACCTTTTAGTCGGGTTTTAGTTTTCGAACTTATTTTTTTTAACAATTTAAACATATTTGTTTACTTGGATAATATGATATATATACCTACATATTTGTAATGTGTTCGTCAAGCCCTTTCATTTGATATCCAACATGGTACAATTCAATTACTTACATTTTTTATTTCCTTACTTTATGTCCTCTAGAGGGCGCCATATTGCATTTAATGTAACGTCATATAGCATATAACCAGCGGACTGAAATATATATAACCAGCGGACAAAATGCTTCCAATGATACCTCATTTGTCAAATTATGATCGGCAGTTTAGAAGTTACGAGGTAACAGATGAACATACATACATACATACATACCGGTCAAAATCATAACCCTCCTTTTTGCTTTTTGTCGGGTAAAAACTAGCTGCACTGCGCGGTTTCACCTGCATGTCTCGATCCCGTGGGAATATCGGGATAAAAAGTATCCTATGTCCTAACCCAGGTCTCATGTGCCAAATTTCATCCAAATCCGTTCAGCCGTTTTAGCGTGAAAGCGTAACAAACAAACTCACTTTCACTTTTATAATATTAGTAAGGATGTTCTTGAAGTTTTGGTTCTGTGCCTCGCGCGCGCCTCGTTTAAGGCACGGCTTGCGCCCGGCACGATATCGCATAAATAATCTTTTAATGAGATTTTAATAAAAAATATAAAAGGCACTAGGAAGTGGTGAAGGGTGGGTGTTTTTGGGAGACTGTCTTATGTAATTTTGACGTTCAAAAAGTGCTGATTCTCAGCCTAGTTTAAATAAATGATTTTTTAATTTTAATAATGTCAGGTTCTTTTTACAAGGAAAAGAGAATGGAATACACTAACTTCCTGGGTACAGTCAATAAAAAACCATAATTTTAAAACAAAATTTTATTCAATTCCATGCAGCGTCCACCATTTTCGCTTACAAACACAAACAGTTTGACATTTTGTTCAAAACTATCCACTTAAATTGGAATAGGCCACAGACTAGGCAAACTTGAAAACATATGAAAAAAAAAAAATTTTTTTCTTTCTTTCTTGATTTTATTTCACTTTTTTTTCTAGAAAAAAAATATGTTTTGGTTCTTGAAAGCCAGGTTTTATTAGCAAATATATCAAAACGCATATTAGCTGTTTTGACCAAAATATTTGTAGTTTATCAAAAGGATAACAATTACCTGATCGACCTCAATGACCATGTACAAATGGAACAAGTATATGTACAAAGGTGAACTTGAAATGCTATGAAATCCAAAATTAGCTTGCAAGAATCCATCTTAATATAATAACAAGTGGAACTAAATAAGCCCACGCACGGACGCAAAAATATCGCGGCGAAATTTTATCACGCACTGAATTTTGAACTCTCGGTGTTAAGCCGAGCGTTGAGAATTCAACAGAGTGCATCCCAGCGCGTCGAAAAAACACAGTTGGATTTTCAACTCTCGGTGATAAGCAGAGCGTTGAAAATCCATTGTGTGAAAATTTACAAGTTTGCCTAGCCGTGTCCCTGAGAACCATCAATTTAGATGCACCCAAAACCATACGATATTAAACCTTAACCTATTTGATTAAACTAAATGGAAAACACAACATCGCCATACATAAATAAAACAATATATTATATCACATAATATTCTGTTAACTTGGTGCCCACTTTGTTATTAAAAAGACGCAAATTTAAAAGAATAATGAAGAAATAAGTGCTTAATTATTTAATAACAATAATTATGAAAATTACTTTCTATTCAAGAAATAATCGTAAGGGAATGGACTGTCAAAAAATTCTGAAATATTAAGAGATCATCGTTCAACATCACGCCCCTGTATTCAATTCCTTGTTGGTATAAGCAGAGTTATGTTAAGTCCTATGTAATAGGGGTCGAGCCTATTTCTCTATACTAGGCTAATATCCAGACTCTGAGTGCTTCTACTGAGAAATTCCTGATAGACAAACCCAATACAATACACATTGTCTTTTATAAAAAAAACATTCTTTTAAAAAAAAAATTGAGCATCGAAAGTGAACACCAAGCAAATGAAAATAATTTGAAAGGAAATAATGTAGCACAAATGCATCTGTACAAGGAACTTCAAGCTTAAAGGATGGCCAACAAAACCACTGTATATTTATAAACATCTGTATTTATATTATAACCATTCTTTGACAAAACAAACTTTGCAAAAGTAAAAAAAAAAGTTTTTCTGCTGACTATACTAAGGATGACATAAAAATCATATCAATGACAAATTGATATTATTTTGCAAAAAGAAAATTATTTTCTGTTCCACAAATTGAAAACAGCCACTTATTTTTCATAACTAAGATAAAAATTCATTGTCGTTTCGAAAACCAAATGCGAGTAAAATTAATATAAACAGCAGTTCGCATAATTTAGAAAAAAAAAACACAAATAAATAATTTGGCATACTTAATGGACATTTTCAAAATAATCAGAATAATACTTAGCTGAGATATAAGCACTTCTTTTTCAATAAAATTATCTTTTCACAATTACTATTTATTCTTAATTTATAAACTTGGAAATATTGCTTTAGATCTTATTCTACATACGATATAGACTTCTTGGTAAACTGCTGTATAGCTGTACAAGAATCTTTTGGCGCGTGGGCAAAATCGGAACTAACGCCGCCATCTTTGATTTTACAATACATTTCACAAAACAATTGCACAGATGTTTACCAACAGCGCCCCCCTATCAACGTCATTCGACCGCCAAAAGATTATTGTAGCAGAGTATTTCAAAAATAAAAATTTCACTCCACAGAGGATGACTGAACTAAATATTCCGCCGATTCTTTCAAGCACAAAGTAAACTTGGCTAAAAGTATTGCTATCTCTTACGTAAAACCAGCAAGAGATGCTGAATTATTTGAATTGTCACAGATCTGCACCATTGCGTAACACACTTTCAATGACAATCCGAATGATTTTGAAGGATATTGCTAATCCATTGCTTGCTAGTTCGAAAAATTTGTCTGCTCAACAACGTAAATAACGCAATGAATGTTGTTGAACTGTCAAAGTGAAAGCCATTGCTACTGGAAGTGTGTTATGCAATTAACCTGCAGGTTCTTCAACTTTCGAATAACTTTGCATGCTGCTTCGAAATATCTAGTTAAAAGTCAAATCACAAATGGACTAATTAACAGGACATCACTTTTTACTTGACTGCGTTTGTTCTGCCTGATAGAAAGAGCCAGCAATATTTGTGTGTAGTTTAGATTTGGTGTCCAATGAATCGTCGGCATTGGTGCCGATTCCCTTGTTCACAAACTAAACTAAATTTAAGTTCAGTGCATCTTTTTCTTTCTATTTCATTAAGAAAAGGACAGAAGATACATTTTAGTTTAGTCCTGTCAAATTAATCAGCGCCTGTCACTACTCCATAGAAGTTTAGACGTGATTAAAAACTTGCCTACTAAAATTACGTCAATTTACGTCAAGTGCTGATTAATTTGACAGGACTAAACTAAAATTTATGTTCTGTCCTTTTCTTAATGAAATAGAAAGAAAAAGATGCACTGAACTTCAATTTAGTTTAGTTTGTGAACAAGGGAATCGGCACCATTGTCAGTCGAAATCGTGATTAATTATAACGAATTAGAAGTACGAACAGACCACTCTTATTAGATGAGCCAAATTATGATTTGCCATGCCAACAGAAAAAGAACCATCGAATTATGGTAAGACGGTGTATAATACTTCTTCACAAGATTCGTTTGTTAGAGTCCGCGTCATCACTCAAGTCCGATAAGACACAGCGCTAGTGTCCCTCGGATATCATCGCATTTCCGAATACAAACGAATGCTAATTTCCATGTCTATCAATTATTAATTATCGTGTATAATAATTTGAATCCAGAACTAAGTACTTTATTGTTGTTTTGTTTTGATTTCCGTGTGAACTATATAGAGCTGTAAAACTATTTTCCTATCTGTCGCGCCTGTGACTTTAGCAGCTTTCCTCCCATATTTTTAAATAAATTAACACATAACATAACATCACTCCTTGTTTCCCCGAAGGGTAGGGCAGAGGTGTCCCTGTAGCAGGTACACCCACATTTCGCCAGTTATGTTTAAGTCCCATGTAATAGGGGGCGAGCCTATTGCCATCAACCGGGCACAAATCCAGACTCCGAGCTACTACTGAAAAATTTCAGACAGAAAAACCCAATAACACTTTGCCCGACCCGAGAATCGAACCCAGTACCTCATGCTCAGCAGTAGTGCTTGCGACCACTAGACCAACGAAGCAGAATATATACGAGGCGAAATAAAAAGTTAAACGATTATTAACAACTCTATATACTTCCAAGTCGATTGAGAGCGTCCGGTCTGCACCAAGTGCAAAGGGCAACTGATAGAAATCCGACGACTGACGAAACACGAAGTTTGACATTAAGAAAATAGAAATAATGTACATCAAATTGCATTTTTTTTAAAGTAGCTGACGAAACACGAAGTTTGACATTAAGAAAATAAAAATAATGTACATCAAATTGCTTTTTTTTTTAAGTAGTTCCACGATTTTCCGCCGGACTTCAGCACAGTGGCGCGGACTCTAGTCGTAGATTAATAAATCGTTTCTATTTACAATAATCGAACCATTCAACTGACAATAATTGAGTTCACCATCAAGTAACAATATAGACTGCTTTATATATAAACAATATTATTGAAAATTATTCCTTCTCTCATAAATTATTTGTGAAAACTTACGACTTAATATGTACAGTGTATTTCTTCTTACATGTCTTATTTGATAAACAAACACGGTAGTGCGCTTTTATGATTTTTAACTTCACGATATTATCGTGGGCGTCCACGTCACGGCATCACGATAAAACAGGGAAGTAAAATGTATGGAAATATAATGGAAGACGCTTTTAAATTTCCGTCCACGATAACTTTATAACGTGCACGTATTTCCTTTCATTTTATGGACGTTCACGTCCACGATAATATCGTGACGTCAGAAATTATAAAAGCGCACAATCAGACACTTTAAGTTAGGTGTGAACGTCTTGTTATTTATAAGAAACACATACGGTATGAATTACGTTTAAAATCGATTCGAATGAACAATTTCAATACTTTCATTTAAAAACATTTATTCGCAACACGCCACTATTTGTTTACAAAATAGGACAAGTAAAGAGAAACACACTTTAAATGAAATTGTTCAACACTTACGCACTAAGTTTGACTTCTCCGTGGTGTGGGGAATGTGGTAACAAGTATTTTAGAAGATTTTGTGTTTAGACTAAAATGTACTATGTACTACCATTCTACTTCTATTAGGTGCTATAGTTTGACCGAGACCACTGTACCGCACTTTAGGAATGCGCGGCGAGGCGGGGAGCAGCGTTAACGAATGAGCAGCGGGACGCCGTGAGCGTTGACGAATGAGCGGCAGGACGCCATGAGCGTTGACGAAAAAGCGACGGGACGCCGTGAGCGTTGACGAATGAGCGACAGGACGCCGCGAGCGTTGAAGAAGCGGCCTGCACTGCCCCTTGTGCGCCGCGCACATACCTAAGGTGTGGCACAGCGGTTTCGGTCAAACTATAGTTACTACCTTCAATAAACGAATTTAAGCCGAACTCATGGTTAATAAAAGTTTCACATTCTTTCAGCAATTTGTTTTAGTGTAATTTGAAATATGTTCCAAAAACATAGTTTATTTGTGTTGCCAGCAACATTTTGCCACGAACATTATCATCACACCTTGTTTCCCCGAAGGGTTAGGCAGAGGTGTCCCCATAGTAAGTACACCCACATTTCGCCAGTTATATTTAAGTCCCAAGCAATAGGCAAGCCTATTGTTAAAAATCGGGCACAAATCCGCACTCTGGACGGAAACAGAAAATAATTCCTAGTCAAATGCTGTTTTGAAACAATTCTATTGTTGTAGTACATAGTACAATGATATCTTCATTGATCTACATAGTTTTATACCTCATGTGACGAATTTGTTAACGTGAAATTATGCTAGTGAAATGTACAGATATTTTGAAACTAATTCGATATAAATGCATTTAAACACTGTAACAACATTTCAATATTTAATTCCTCTTTTATTTGATAACCAATCCTTTCATAAAAATCGATTTAAATCGTTAGATACCGAGTAGTTATTTCAATATTATCATTTTGTATCGAGTTATAAGTAAGCTGTCAAAAAAAACATTACGATAGCGGTACGTAGACTCGTTATTTTTATGCTAAAGATAAAGAATTTCAAGTTTTAAATTGTTCTAGTGCGAAAAAGGGACGGCACTATGCGTCCTGTATAGCTCCCTCTCTTTTTCGCATTGGACCAATGATGACACTTGCCTATAAGCACGACCCCTGCACGGGCCAAATAAATTACTTTCAACTTTCGACGCAGGCGCATAAGCGAAAATAATCCATTTAACGATTCAAATCGACATTTATTTCCATCTTTTTCTACATAAAAATCAAACAAACTATGTCTAGCGAGTGTCACCTATACATTTCACGGACATAACATTTAAAGGTACGTTCACACTCGTCACACCACAGCTGACTAAGCTAGTGTACTTTGGCTTTACCTGTGACGATCTTGGCGTATTCTTCGTAAAAACGCGGGAACAGTTGAATGGCGAAGTATACCACGGAGAGATATGCGACGATCGCAAGCGTCAGTATTAGGTCGAATACTGCTGGTTTTACACTGTGGGAGACAAAAGGGGATTTATAATTTTTGTTTGTGTCAAGAGAAGTCCACGTACGTAAATCATCATCAGCCTAAATCAGTCCACTGCTGGACATGGCCTCTCCAATTGCACGCCATTCAACACGCTTAGCTAGACCACGATAAAAACGGGTTTTGTCGACGGAAGAATAGACAAAGCCTCAAACTCAAACAATTTATTTCAAATAAACCAATAGGCCCGTGTCCAAACATTTTTTTTGTACGGCAGGTAGATTATTAAATTATTAAATATTGAACACGTATTTTTTCTTTCTTGACGTAATCAAAAGATGATGGCATGACGACACGCTTTGCTAGATTTAATACTGAGTTGTGACGTAGCGAGCCCCCACTCCCCAACTTTAACGCGTGTTTTCTAAGTTATTTTTGATTAATATGATAAAGCAAAAAATACGTGTCTAATATTTTTTTATTATTTGAAAGACGGACTAAATAGTTTTTTTTTTTTTTGTACCTAGACAACTACCGTATTACAGGCACTTTTGAATTGTCAAGGGGTCGGTCAGTCAGAAAGATGAAGCTAGTTGCCCATTCCAAAGCGTAGTAGGTACCTATGGAGAAGAACGAGCAAGAAACTCCACGGACACTCTTTTAAATCAAAATATGGTTACAAAATATTGGTTACATCATTCATGTTGACGTTATACATGTGAGAACGATGCAGAACGTTAAAAGCGTCCGTAATAAAAAATAAATTAAAATAAGCCGTGGCAGCTAAGAGATGACCAGTCCCTACTGACAGCGCCCGTTCACGAACATGACGCATGTATTATCATGTCTGTCATTTTGTTTATTCTTTTGGCGACAAAACCCGTTTCTATGGTTGCATGTTACGTGGGCTGCTCGATCCTCGGCACCTCTCATCTAGCTGCTACCAGCCACCCTGCGAAGATCGTCGCTTCACCTAGCCTGAGAGCGTCCTACCTTACGTTTACCGATGCGCGGTCTCCACTCAAGAAAACGTAAATACATAATAAATATTTTCATTGCTAGTGTGGGTGGGTGGTCATAATGGCATAAGTAGTCAGAAAAACTGTGTTTCTGAAAACTGAGTTTTTCTATCCGTTTTCCTGAATGTTTATCCAATGGTGGAAAAAACTTTTTTTAGCCCTTCCGAGTATGAGGGGAAGACCCCCAAACCGGCCTTTTTTTTTGGGTGTGAAACTATCAAATAACTTCTGCTTTGGGCGGAGCGGGAGGGCGTGTCAGATTCTTACTGACTAAAACCCACCCGTGTTCCTTCAGTTGCCTGTATTTCTAGGGGCCACAGTAACCCTTTCGGACATAGCACTTAGACACACACCTCTCGCATGGCGCGAGGTGAAAGTCATTTTCATACCCAAACCTGGCAAAACCGATTATACACAACCCAAGGCTTATAGGCCTATAAGCCTTACATCTTTCTTACTGAAGACCCTCGAGAGACTCTGTGACCGGCACATCCGAGACGGACCTCTCCGGGCAATACCACTTCACAAACAACAGCATGCGTACTCCACAGGCAAATCAACAGAATCAGCGCTGCACAGCGTGGTTGGTAAAATTGAATGCGCAGTGGACCACAAATGCTCAGCACTGGCTGCCTTCATTGACATCGAGGGCGCCTTTGACAAAACCATGTTTAACAGTATAAACACGGCCCTCGACCAATACGGCATAGACTCGACCCTGAGTGGCTGGATCACCAACATGCTCAAATTGAGAGCTGTACAAGTCACAGTAAATGACACTACGAGAGCCATCGTTGCGAAGGGCTGCCCACAAGGGGGCGTCCTCTCGCCGCTGCTATGGAACCTGGTAGTAGACAGCCTCATCAAAACACTTAATGACAAAGGTTATTTTACCGTAGGCTACGCCGACGACATAACCATAATAATAAACGGGACACACGAAAACACCCTATGCAATCTCATGCGTCAAGCTCTGAAAATAGTAGAGGAATGGTGCAGCATGCACCAACTCTCAGTGAACCCCACTAAAACCGAACTGATCCTCTTCACAAAAAAGAGGAAATTGATGACACTACAGCTACCACGATTCTTTGGAACAACCCTAAGCCTCTCAACTGAAACCAAATACTTGGGCATCTTTTTGGACAAGCAACTGAACTGGGCAAAACACACGAACTATGTCACAACTAAAGCCAGCATATCCCTGTGGCAGTGTAAGCGACTGCTTGGCAGGAATTGGGGGATTAGCCCCAAGGTCACCCACTGGTTATACACCACAGTCATTCGACCGCTTATCACATACGGCTCACTGGTCTGGTGGCCCAGGACAGACCTGAGTACAGCCCAAAGAGATCTCGAAAAACTGCAGCGATTTGCTTGTGTTGCAATCACTAGCAGCATGAGAACTACACCCACAGCCGCCCTACAAGCAATGCTTGGACTGCCGCCTCTGCACCTCATTGTGCGGGAGGAGGCGGCTCTGGCTGCCTTTAGGCTGCATTTATCAGGAACTCTAAGCAGAGATTCTAGAATTAAGCACACACGCATAAAGGAAGATGTAATCAAACGTCGGCCAATGATGGCATCACCCTGCGACAAAGCCCCGAAATCACACCATTTTCAAAGGCGCTACAACATAATACTTACAGAAGAACAGTGTGACCACTCAGGCTCGGAAGAGTTGAGGGTTTACACTGACGGATCGAAGACCGACTCCGGTACCGGGGTCGGAGTCTTCTCATACGACCTCAACATTAAGATATCCCGACCGCTAGGAATGTTCAACACCGTCTATCAGGCGGAGTGTGTGGGCATCATACAAGCGGTCCACGCCATTGAAGCCAGGAGAGTTACGGACACTCACATACGTATACTCTCTGACAGCGCCTCAGTTCTCCAATCCTTGAAGAAAAAATATATTACCTCAAAGTTAATACTAGAATGTCACAATGCACTAGAACAATTAACGGTATCTAGTCGCAACACGGTGACGCTACAATGGATAAAAGGACACAGCGGTTCACTAGGTAACGACGCAGCTGATGAACTTGCTAGAAGAGGTTCTGGCACGGCAGTCTGTGGACCCGAACCTATCGTACCAATACCTTTCAACCAAATACGCAGGTGGCTACAGGAGTTCACCCTCACACAAGCGGAGTACTGGTGGACCTCGACACCGGGCTGCAGGCAGTCCAAGGAAGCTATGCCATCCCTGGATAGCAGGCTAACCAGGCGCTTATTACGCCTGGACAGGAACGGCCTGCGCCTGGTGACGGGAACCATCACGGGACACTGCTCGCTAAACAAACACTTCCACACAATAGGCATAACGGACAGCCCTCTGTGCAGGGCATGCATGGAGGCTGAGGAAACCGTCGCGCACGTGCTCTTCGAATGCACAGGCGTCACCCAGATGAGAACAGAAACCCTCGGGTCACCCAGATCTTTCACAGATGTTCTGAACAAACCAGGAGTTTTGATTAACTTCTGGAGGGAGGTGGGCTGGTTGGAATAACTACCAAACGGCCGCCATGGCCCACGCACAATGGTCCACCTGACGGACTAAGTGCGGAAACCAAATCCCATAACATAGAACATAGAACCCTTTCGGACTTCCCCGCACCCCCAGGCACTGGCCCTAGCGGCCCCCTACAATTCTGCTGACACCTCTTTGAGGCGCGCGTGGAACACAACGCGCCGTCGACCCGGGCTTGGTCCTTATCGGACGGCGAGCTACCCATTGCTCACCGTCCGCAAGTCCGCGCCTACGGTGGCCGGAAATCGGCCTGTGATTCCCGACGCTCAGGGCGTCTCCTGACACCGGGCTAATATTATAATTATGTTGAGGTGAGCATCAGCTTTTAAAAACAGTCTCCATTAAATTGATTTTTTTTAAATACATTATCTAAGTCAATAGACTTACCTATAAACATATAAAGCCGCTCTCGTGGCTCCATACAACGTGTACTCCGGCTCTCTCTTGTCAACCGCGTGCGTACTCACTGTTACCTCCATGTAACGGGATAGAGCTCGCTCTAGCGCGCCCGTCACTCCTGCCAATAAAAATAGTATTTTTATCTCACGAAGCGACACGCGTTTTACTTGTGGTTACCAAAGTGTACAAACACGCTGTGAATGTGTGTGTAAGCGCAGGAGATCTCGGTACCGTCCGAGACACGGGCGAAGTTGGAAGTGTGTGTTCGCTACTCGTCTTTAAGCATTTATTCAAATACACAAACATACGGTTCGGCGCCGGCGCGGCTCCGGGACGTGTACAGGACGCCTTAAAGTAGAAAATGAAACTCACCTGCGCTCGGCAGTGTGGTGGTGATAACTTGTGGCGCCCTCGCTTGTGATGATAAATATTTGTACCAATGTCTTATTGAGGCTTCATCTACATTCTGAAAAGAAGAATAATACGTTTAATTTGACTGAAGTGCGTTCCTTTAAACGTTTCGTATCTTTTGTATGACACCCGCAAGTTTTCCGTATTTACAGCAAATCGGTATGGTCCGTCCACGGCACAAGTTGTTCAATACACCGAAATGAAAGAAATGTATTTTTTATTTTAAGCTTTGTCAAAGCTAGGAAATATTAATATTAGCATGTGGGTTAGGCAAATGATCTTGGCTCTAAATTTGTAACTCGCAAGGCATGGTCTACATCTACGCCAAATCCGTTAAAGGGGAAGCGTCAGGGTTGCCCGCGAAATTCAAATGTTTTTTCGTTTTTTGCAGTTTACAGGTCATTGTCAAGTTTCATGTTGATTAAAATATGATTCGTGGTCGTAACACATATAGCTTTACTCAATTATAATCATTACAATCAGCAATAGTGATTAAGAAGAAGATAAAGGTGTCAATGAAATCATGACATTTGACACCTTTATCTTCTGGACCTCTAACTTATGGAGTTGTAATGCTGATTATAATGATTATAATTGAGTAAAGCCATACGAGTATGTTACGACCGCGAATCATATTTTAATCAACATAAAACCTGACACTGACCTGCAAAATGCAAAAAACGTAAGAAAATTTTAATTTCGCGGGCTACCCTGACGCTTCCCCCTTAAAGCGTGAGCTTTAAGTAACAAAAGTCCAAACATTTACATTGTTATTATTAATAGATCTTCCTCATTAAGTTCATCCGTCAGATTATTAATATGAGGAATGAACGCCATTGCTGTCACCTCGATTTCGTCTTCAAGATTCTTGACAGATGACTCAGAAGAATAATAATTTACAATGTTTCTCATTCTTACCAATAACTGGCTCTTTGAATAGCTGAGGTCCTAGGTTCCATTCCCAAGTTGAGCAAAGTGTTATTGGATTTTACCACAGATTAGTACAGATGGGGCAATCCGCAAAATTGTTTAAATAAAAAGCGACTCCTGCTAAGACACAATAAAGTACAATTCAGGTAGCGCAGAAGTTGCCTCTCTTTCTATCGCGTAACTCTTATATTTTCTGACTACGTTACATCCACTGAATAGGCCTGTATCCAAAATATATTTTTTGTCCGTCTTGTAAATCATTAAAAAATATTGAACACATATTTTTTCTTTTTTGACGTAATCAAAAGATTATGGCGATACATTAAAGTTAAAATGTGGCGTGACGTCACGCCTTGCTAGATTTAATAGTGCGTTGTGACGTAACTCCCCAACTTTAATGCGTGTTTTCTAAGTTATTTTTGATTAATATGATAAACCAAAAAATACGTGTCTAATATTTTTTTATTATCTGAAAGACGGACTAAACAGTTTTTTTTTTTTACCTAGGCAACTACCTTATTCGACAAGTCGAACCCGACGCGTACCTACTTATAGCTTCATATCTAAAATGCGGAGTGTCCATCTGTATTTATTTGGTTTTGCCCATACCCAGTCAGAATTTGAGCCAGGCTCACGAAATTAAATTGAACTGTGATGTTATGTTACTTACCAATGCATCATTATACAACGCAGCATCTTCCTCATTCAGCTCGTCCGTGAGATTATAAATATGAGAAGCGAGCGCCTTCGCCAACACCTCGATATTTTCTACTAGATTCTTGATAGATGACTCATTTGGTTGGTCTAGGACTGTACTGCGAGATGGGTCCTTGTGGCTCTGGAATAAATAACGATATTTGAGCTGAATAAATTTTAGTTTAAAAATTTGAAAAAGCAAAAATATGAAATAAAATTGACGTTGATATATTTAGTAACCTGTTCCATTTAACTATTCCTAAAGAGCTATTAAAAACCCTGTAAGAAATCAACACGTGTTTCACCTCTCAACGAGGCATCCTCAGGATGACGATTGACTTGTCGCGAACCCGAACACAGTGTGTTGCCACACCGAGCGCTGGATTATCAATAGTGCAATTCGTCACTCGTGAACTGGTTGGGTTGATGAGCTCATGTAGGACACTTTTCGAGCACAAAATCAGTTAAACTAACCCCGAAACAAACGTGTGTAATCATGGCAAACTCAAAAAATTGTTAACTCGTAAGTTATTAATGAGTTCGCTTAACGCCATTAGGCATAAAAATGTAAATGCATTCTGGAGCAGAACGGTTCTGTAGTAGATTTAATCATTTCTTACAATTCAGATTCAATTTAAAGTCATAACAAAAGTTGTTATATTCTCTGTTTAATTATTTATTTGCAGACAATTCGATAAACAACATAGTAAAACATTTTTATAGTTAAAAATTAAACACATTGTTTGGTCAAACTGTTACCCTCCTCTTAGGCTGCCTGTCTATTGGAGCGAAGCGAGGCAGCGGAGTGGAGAAATGTGCCAATATTATCCAATAGAATCTAAACTCCGCTTCAGAGCTCCGCGCCTATTGGTTAATATTGGCACATTTCTCCGCTCCGCTGCCTCGCTCCGCTCCTGTGGGCAGGCAGCCTAAAAGCAGCTGATTCCTTTTCAGGGTTTTTTACCAGTTCAAGAAAAACAAAATTTGAGACAATATTAACACATACCTGCAACGAACTCAGCGTAAAAGCCGTCATCCTCCTTATACTGAACCGCTCATGCTGCCAAGCTAACAGTTCGTCTGCCAGGTTGATCTTTTTATGGTTGATGGTGACGCCCAGCCGAGACTTGATGCTGTGTGCCGCGCCGCCCGGCTTGGGGGGCTTGGACACGTGCATCGTCATTGTGCGAGACGACGAGATGGAGTCGAGGCACATTACGAAGGAGACGTCCTGCGAAAGAAGGTATTATTCAGTGAACATATTGATGTCTATTCATGAATTATTGCCATTAAAATTAAAAGGGCATTAGTGTAAAAAAGGATCTATTACAGGTTTAAAATCAAAGGTGAACTGTAGACACTAAACAACATCTATTTTAATAGGAAATTTAAAGATTCTATTGGCATTTTACTTAAAAATCCAAAATTATAAAGACTTTGTTTACTCAAGGCAACAAGATTAAGATATCTTCAAAAGGTCATAAGATTTTCAAGGCACACAGATACTATCTTTTCTTGAAGAACCTTATCCTTTTAGGATTAAAAATCCTTCCACCTCTTCTTCGCAAAGTAACAAAGTGAACCTAAAATATATGCTTTATGTAACTATGTGCCACGCAAAAATAACTTTTATGGCAGGCGTACCGCGTTCTTTTACAATACCCAATTTACTAAACAAAATACCTGTAGACATTAGAGACTCAATGAATAGTAAAAACATAAAGCGTAAGTTTAGTTTTAACATTAACATCAACTCGATTATAATTAATTATTATAACGCGTTGATCAAATCTCAGGCCATGGCATGCTAAGATAGACCCCAGAGGTCTAATTGTATGCTTTTTTTAAGTGTAAGGAACATAATAAATAATGTATCTGTTGTATATGTAAATGGTACATCACTGACTACCTGCAGTATTGTCTCTCCTTTTCCATTTAAACCTATCCAAAGTTTGTCTGTAAAAGATTGCTTTTAGCGATAAGACCGCCCATTGTGTCACTCAATGTAAAATTTCAAAATTTATGTCTGTAATTTTTATGGTGTACATAATAAAGAATATTCTATCCTCTGAAAAAACAGTGGCACTCCGGGAGTGCCGACAGAAGTGAAAACTTCGGAAAAAATCGGCACCGCGGTAATCAACGCGTTGGTGTCTTTTACTCCACGGTGTCGGTAACAGGTCGCGAATACAATGGTTTAGTTCCATCTCAAAAATGCCCAACGCGCCTAAAGCGCCTAAAAATGCACATTGAAGGTCCAAAAGCCTTGTTCTACTCACTTGTAACAACGAAGCATCAGCAGAATCCAGTTGCTCTTCTAACCATTTCTTAGCAGAGAAGTAATTGAGCGAGTGTCCCAACGATGTGAGGACGAACAGTAGCGACGGAGCGCCGCGTACTGACGTGCTCGAGTACAGGCGCGAGAAGATACGCGCGAGCTCGAGAACAGCCACTGCACCAGACGCGTTTGAGTCCGCGCCTTGAGACAGCTCCTGTTAGAAGATGTTATTGTGGTCATCATTGATGTTTTATAGAAACGTCTCCACTCAAAGACCTCCTGTAGGGCCTGTGAGCCGCGTATGGTCTGTTCTGCTATACAGGAAAAAAAAATAACCAGTGCGCAAACTTAAACACGTGACTTTACCCATCATTATGAACAACTTTTACTATGGGACCAAACCTGAAATCCCGAACAAAAATCTGCTGTTCCCTACATTTTGACGAGTTATGCGAACATAAATGTAAGGAACCCAGTGCTCTTAACTTGGTTGGTATTGGGGTTAATATTAGACCCATCACTTGAAGCTATTCACTTCAAGTAATTCTTGATTAGTCAATTATATCAGAAATATTGAATTTCATAGTAACTTAAATACTTACAGGAACAACAGCTGAGGAGTCATAGTGGGCTGCAACAACGATGGTTTGTGCCGATCCGGAGCGGCCGACCAGCTTGCCGTGAAGAGTCACCGGTTTGGACTCCAGCTTCTGAGGAGTTGAGGCTGACACCACTATGGAAAGAAATAACTATGAGTTACAATCATTGTATAAGAAACCAGCTGTTGGCCGTGGATCCGAAACATAGGATCTAATGAAGGAACATAAATTTTAATAAACAGAGAGTTTGATTGAGTTAAAAACATCAAAATTTCTACATTTATCTAATACAAGCAATTCTTGTATATATGTATATATATAATCTGAATCTCGGAAACGGCTCCAATGATTTTCATGAAATTTTGTATGCAGGGGGTTTCGGGGGCGATAAATCGATCTAGCTAGGTTTCATTTTTAGAAAACTATTAAAAAAATGTCGGTCATCGAGATATTAATATTTCAAGTAGGATTTGCAGTCCAAAATAGATCAAAGGAAGTAAGGTACAGTAGTCTAGTCTCATATGTCTAAAACAGTATTTCTGACAATACCATACCATAATCAGCCTTTCTTGTTCCCACTGCTGGGACACAGGCCTCCTCTCGGTGAGAGGGAGTGGGCTATAATTCACCACGCGGGCCCAGTGCGGGTTAGTAGATGTCAGATGTCTTCGAATTTTTAGTTCTAGGACAAGCCGGTTTCTTCACGATGTTTTCTTTCACCGTTTTGAGAGCAGTGGTAATGAAATAATTTATACAAAGTGAAGCGCTTGCCTGGGTTCGAACCTACGACCTACAACACTCGTAGGTTCGAACCCAGGCGGGCGATATCTGACTATACCTAATATAAAAACTTTTTTTTTTCGATTGGTATACAATATAATCCTAATCCAGCTGATTCCTGCGACCTTTACAGAGTCATCAATCCACCTTGTTTAACTTCAACATGGACAATTCTATCTTTGAAAAGCTTATACAAATAATACATTTAGCAAACTTGTGCTATTTTGATAGGCAGTTATCTTTTGCTTGTTATATGATCTAGGCCAAGATATGCATCTTTGAAGATCTGTGCATTTGTTTAACCTCCTTTTTTAAAAAATTTCACGAGAAAATATATTATTATTTTCAGGAGCATTATTATTAATAGGCAAACAACTTTTCACCAGGCACAATTACAGACTCCTGGCTACAACTGAGACCCACTAGAGAAATGTACCCACAGAGTACATTTTATATAGGCAACAAGGCGGAAGGTTTATATCTAAATACATTAATATTAAGCTTACATTTTACATTAAATTTTTTCAAATTGTAAAAATCTTGATATTAAAATTAAATATTTTGAACACATTAATTATATATGAAGCCGATGCACCTAGAATAAAATGACTAGACCACAAGAATTAAAAATTAAGCAACAACAGATAAATTAATTATGTGATATACACAGTGCTCACATATTTACAAATATTGTACAAGTATAAATATCAACTGCCTCGTTGGTCTAGTGGTCGCAAGCGCTACTGCTGAGCATCAGATCCTGGGTTCGATTCCCGGGTCGGGCAAAGTGTTATTGGGTTTTTCTATCTGGAATTTCTCAGTAGCAGCCCGGAGTCTGGATTTGTGCCCGGTTGATGGCAATAGGCTCGCCCCCTATTACATGGGACTTAAGCATAACTGGCGAAATGTGGGTGTATCTACTACAGGTACACCTCTGCCCAACCCTTCGGGGAAACAAGGCGTGATGTTATGATGTTATGTTATGTTATAAATATCAGTCAGTGTGTGAGTTAAAGTAATCACAGAATGTAAAATCAATGTCATAAAAATAATACATTTTACAATTAAATTAGCAACCCGTTTGATTTTGTCTAGACTCTAGATTGTCCTATGGAGCAGGACCAGCATGTTTCCAAGCATTCTTAACTTGGATATACACTAGGCATAGAAAAGTACAATACCTATGCAGTCAAAAGGTATGGAACAGCTGATTAAAAAAAAAAACCAACAAACAATTTCAACGCAGGGTTCAGAATCATGTACTGAATCCATGGTAACAGTTTTCGCGTCGATGTCCCTGCCACCCTGTATAATCCTCGAATTCAAAGCTTGCTTACAAAGTGTACTTTTAATATGAGGCATATCAGAACAAAAGAAACCTTACCAATTTGATAGCCATTAGAAGACACGGAGTTCATCATAGCTTCAAGAGCTGTTCCAGACTTGTCATCAGTGATGAAGCTGTGCTGCAGGTCTCGAAGAATATCCTCAAAGTCAGGAGTCCAGCGGGCAAAGTACACTGGAGCGTTCACTTCCTGTTGGATCATTGCCATCTCTAGGAGTTGGATGTGCTGTGGAAAATAAATAATGTTAGTAATATAAATTGTTAGGCTAGCTTTCATAAAGAGAAGGAATGATTCTTGATTAGTATGCTAGAGCTTGCTGCTTGTTAGCAGTTACAATTTTGGCAAGCGGTCCTAACAATGTCTTGTTTCTTCATATTTGAGTTTTATGTATGAGAAGATTGGGTTGTGGAGGTCTGATAGGCAGTCGCTCCATGTAAAATACTGGCATTCAATTCAATTTATTTCAGGAACAATTCACATTGTGTTTGAAAACATAAATAAATATAAATAAAAACATGTTCATTAAAATTATAAAACTAACACATTCATAGTACAATAAAATAAATTATAGAAAATAACAAAAAAATAAAAATTCAATAACATTCATCTGCATCTGGTTAGACTGGAAGCCGACTCCAATATAGTTGGAAAAAAGCTAGGTAGATTAATTGGTGTATGAGAAGGAAAATTTGCCCTGCACTGGGAAAATTGTAGGCTCAAGAATTGTTTTGGGTATGTTCATTTTGGCAAGCTATGTTAAAAGTTAGGAAAATCATTTATTGTGTGTAATAACCTTCCTTTTGGCATTGCCAAAATCACATTATACAATAAACACTAAACTAAAAATAACACTCTTTTACTATACCTCTTTCTCTTCAGGCGTCAGGACCGTATCATTCTTGGGTAAAACCAGCAGCAACGCTCCCGCTTTGCTACGGACCTCCATGAATTGTTCAATGGTGATATCTTGTACCCTAGCAACTACGCAGTGACGAGAAGTGCTCCATGACGTCAGAGAACGGCCTTCAAGGTTGAAGCTGGCACTACGGCATCCTGGTTGAAGAAAAAAGTAATTTAAAAAAAGAAGTTAGTAAAAATCCACTTTATTATTTACTTTTATGAATTAATGATGGGTTTCAAAATATCCAGAGAGACAGTTTTACTATAATATATTTCTTGCAAGATAAAAATTTTCACATGATTTCTTGGGTAGCACATTAAATACACCAATATGAACAGTAAAATTCTGGCAGCCTTTGACAGGAACTAGGAGATAAATTGGTAAAATACCAATACCAGTAAAAGTTTCGAAGATTTGTGTCTTAAGTTAATGTGGGACTGTTACCCTATTATTGTTGACTGTACCTACAGTTTTATCAAACAAGGAAACACACAAATAAATAGACATTCAATGCCTTAACAAATAAAACTTCTTCAAAAATAAAATCAATTTGATCGACATTTTCAAAATCAGGAATGTTTTAATTATTTTTTTTAATTTACCGCTGATAAGGTGACAATCATAAAATAAACAGCCTATGGAGTACCTAGCAATATAACCTCAAAACTGTTACGAATCGATATTTTGTTTTATAAATTACAAGTTTAGTAACGTTACGAACTTACCATGGGGAACGGTGTGTAGGTCGTAATGTTGCATTCTATACACGGAAAACTCATGAGAAGCAGCGACCGGGTTCACAGGAGACATTATGATAAAAATAGGAAGAGCCACAAGCAAATAGTAGGGCAAGTAGCCCTTAAAAATCTCGGCAAAGCCGTCCGCCTCATCTAGCCACATCTTGGTGACTAATTGTATTTTCAGTTAACAAAATTAACACCAAATACAATTTTTATTAATAACCATAATCCAATTAGAAACCCTACGTGTGATAAGTCGGTCAATGACATTCCATTTGCGTGACACTAGTGATGCAAGATGGTGCAGATTGTTAGTATTACTAAATCGAGATAGTCGAGTTGGAAAAAGAAACGTTTTTATTGTATGCGTATGATCTTTGGCATATTTTAATAAAAATGACTACTGGATTATGTAATGTAGACTACAGATTTTGACAGAGGTAAAATAACTGTGAAAGCACTGTACTGGAATTATAACACTTCATGTTTTGGAGTAAGTAAGTAAATGGTATTATATTTATTACACTGAAAATAATAAAACATAAAATAATGATGTATTGAAAACACTGACAATTGATAATTACAGATTCACTCGGGTTTGCAAAAAAACATACTAAGAAAAAATAAGAAGTAGCATCACTAGCTACAACAACGAGATCTAGAAGTTTTGTTTTACGCAAAAAGCCATTTTCTTGGTGTAAGTAAATCAATAATATTTTATAGTATAAGTTCTTCATGAAGCCAGGATTAAATAAGCTCAGAATACGTAAATAATACATCTATGCTCAGAACAATGGATTTTAATAAAGCTAAGATTTTTGTTGCCTTTTGAAAAGTGCATTGTAAAACGGTATGGTCAGGTAGTTCCTTATTTGACCGCCCACTCTGTGTTAGATCCTGGGCGCGCTGTGGACCTGAAGTCAAGGATTTGACCTGCATAGCTATTCACAACCATTCAATACGCTTCTGTGCCGAATCGAACATTATTGATGTTCTCTAAAAGAACAAATCCAAAATCCGAAAAATTTACAGCCATTCTACCAACAGCTACCTATCTGCTGTCGAGCGCAAGGCAAATTTAGTAATTGAAAATGTGTCATTTTCGATTCGACAACCTGTCGAACGTTTGTTCTGTTAGGTAAATATTGAAGACTTATCGATAAGAGTAGGTACCTACACCTTATCGTACCACTCCTGTATGACCGATGTAGGTGTTTTATATGCATGGGCGGCATTTTATATATATCAGTCGAATAGGTACAAATTAGATAATTGATTTTTTGGATCAAAGTTCTTTGAAACCGCTTGCCGCTGCGCTTCTTCGCCGCTTGTTGAAACTTTCAGAAATCGTCACGCTAAAAAGTGTTAATACTTGCGACTGTCTTCTTCAAATTCAAAGAGAAAGAAAGAGACGAGAGAGAACGCCGGCAGAAAGAAAGAAAAGAAAAACAAAAAAAAAGAGTAAAGTGATTACAGTGTCGTGGGATAAAATTGTACACATCGGCCCGAGTACACTGCATTCATTCATATCTCATAAGAGGGAGAGAGAAAGTGTGAGTTTGGTCAAAATGAAAATCCAAGATGGCGGCTGGGAAAATTTTCAAATTTTCCGTCATGGGTGTCTTTTTTATAGTTTTCGAGGGTGCTAAAGCCGATATGAGGTCAAAATGTAAATCCAAGATGACGGCTGCAATAATTTTGTTTTTTTTTTAAATCATACGTAAGAAAAAACTTCGTTCCTGACGGGGGTCCCCCGACCGCACACGTTTTTTTTGGTTTACAAACATGAACCGGTAGGTTTATTGCACATTTCAAATAATTGAATGTTAGTTTGTGACACAATGTGCAATTTTAGTTTTGTCCTTCAAACCCATATTCAAACCCCTTTTTGACGTGATAACGTCTTATAAATCGATGAACGCCGGCTGCACGCACGAAATAGTGTCACGTTCCGCCGCCTGAGCCGAGCGTGCAAGCGAGAGCGCGGAACAAGCGATAGAGAGGCACGATCGGCCTAAGCGTTCGGCTTGTGACGTTAGATATCACGTAAAATTATCGTCCGTAAACCGACTTTACAGACCAATTTTTTTTACGAAATGTGAAGGTTGGGTAAGAAGTTCATTTTACTCTGTAGGTAACCCCATCTTTAAATAAACTCGTCCTGCACATCATTTACCTATACTCCATAGGTTTAGGTAGTTAAGAAAAGGTAAACAAATCGTAAAAAGGGTTTTTATAGATGACACTTTCCTGTTTAAAAATAACAATAAAAGCAAATTAAATTAATTTTAGTGTTTTACCATAGTTTCCTCTTTTATTAATGTATGTTAAACTTTATCGTTTATTCTTCAACTAGGTACTTTTCGTAGATGTAACTGCTTGAGCACATTTTTTTTTTATCTGGTTTATAAGATTTTGTAATCTGTCTATTGTAAAGAACCCAATTTCTAAACGTCAACGAAGTGTTGAAGAGTTCAACTGTGACGTAGCGTATCAACTGAAGTGACAGGTATTACGTTTAGTCGGTTACTTGACAGCTGTTTCGTCACGTGGTTTTTTTTGTTTACCTTTATAACTACCTAAACCTATGTAGTATAGATGACATAGGTAACGGTGTGTTAAAATCTCCGGTTGCGAATTGTACTATTTACAAAATTCTAAAGGTTACGGCGATTATAGATGTGCAATCCACGACGACGCGCCCCATTCCGCGATTACTGTACTGTACGCTAAACTCTAGTACAGCGCGGAGTGGGGCGCGTCTTCGTGGATTGCAATATCTATAGATCTATGTGCTCTCAGTCGCAGGAATCAGATATCACGATCCGATCGTATTGGAATAACCAAGTTGGACTATTTGCTATTATTTAGCGGTAAAGGACCGGCGTCTCTCATGAGAGACGGCACACCCACGCGACTTACATCTCTATTTGTACATGTTGTAATGGCTATTATCGTCTGTGGATTTTTCTGTCTATGGTCGGATAGATATTCTCGTCAAATAAATCGACTAAAAGCAAAAATATTAATAGGCAACATTTTAAAAAAATGTTGAAAATCACGTTCCCGCGCGGTAAAATGTCAGTCAAATGTCACTCCCGTCCGCTGTAATAATTCGTTTTTTAATGGTTTTTGTGTGTAAATCGTCGGAAAGTGGTGATATTTTCATTTTGAAGTAAATATTACATCGTTTTAGATAATATTCGCACTAAATAACACCTATTTTGACCCAACCAAAAAAGTGTAAACAAACAAAAAAGAGAAAGTTCCCGTCACAGTGAAAGTTGTTATATTTTGTGGTTTTTCTGTATGGATCTGATCCGTAAGTGTTTTATTTCTTTTCTATATTACATGAATCATCGTATTAGACAACATTTAGAACAAAATAATACAAAAAAATATTTTTTTGGGACGGAGAAAGTTACGTAAGCATTAGAAATTCTAGATCATCTAAAATCTAGATTTTTTGAATTTTTTGTTTTGAATGTTTGTCTCTAAAAACGCTTTTGTTAGATAACTTATCTATCCATAATGTACCCTGCAAAATTTCGTGTGAATTGGTACGGTAGTTTTATCAGAAATCGTTATCACAAAGAACAAAAGAAATAATAACAAAAGCGGGTAATAAAGATAAGTGAACGTTGTTTACAAAGACTGTAACCATTTGAAACGTATTCCTAATCTATTCGAGTAGCAAAAAACATTAACAATACTACTTGAGATGTTGTAAAGAAATCCGAGTGTTTGTTTATTTAAGTGCGGTCGTAAAACTGTCACGGCGCGGACCACCCACGGCGACTCAGCCGTCCCTTACCGGTTAAGTACCGGTCATCCGACAGAAACTTGATAACCCACCGACAGTTACTATAATAATAAATTGTAACTGCATTATTATTATCAGCTTTCAGTATTACTCCGATAAGTACTCATACTTATTTATTTCCTATCTCAATGAAGCCCAGTGAACCTAAGATCCGTGAGTGATCAATATTGTTGTTTTAAGATTTTTCATTCGATTAACAAAAATTTTATCTTTAGCAACATAACAGAGATTTTAAAGAACATTTCAACTTCATTTCCCACGGTTTAGCCTAGTACAGTTATTTATGCAACTGTTGTATAATATGGGATATTAAAACACTCATGTGATACTATTATCACACTCGGCTTCGCCTCGAGTGATAAACCCACATTCGTGTTTTAATACCTAATTATAACAGTTGCATACAATACTTTATCTACACCCATGATATGAATCCTCTATAAAAGATTCTGAAACCATTGGGTGTTTGTAATTCAAGATCAAGAATAAAGGAATTCCCACGAAATTCAGTACAACTGCACGTATGTACGTCGCCTGTAGCAGCACATCACACACACATGCGTGCATCGGGTGCTGTCGTCCCTCGGTTGAACATTGAAACGAGTTGCGTAATGAAATTTAGTATTATTTCTTTAGTGGTATGAGGAACAGGGTGTCAAGTTCACTCATCCACCATAGAAAAGGGACGATCCGCCGACCAGACGGGTGTTGTGTCTGGCGGGCAACTGCCCTTTAGTTTGAAGTTGAAATCTTGTATGTATGTCGATCGCTCGGTAAACTCTAACTGCGCGATGCAGGATTTGTGTGACGTCATGTCTATGATGCATAGTTCGTATGCGGCGGTGTAACCGCTACATCACTCCCCTCCGGAGACTGGAGGTCAATAGTGGGCTGAATCTTGCGATGCTTCACACAGTGCCAGCTGTGGTTCCAGTGAGTCGGAACCGGGTGCCACATAGTTCGCGGTGATACGGAACTGTCTGTGGTGATTGCGGTGATTCCCCAGTGAGTCGGGGTGATGAGGCTGAAAGCGTTGATTCCCTAGTGAGTTGGGGTGATGAGGCTGAGGGTGATGACCAGGAATGCGCGTTCGCTGCATGCTGGTGGTCAGGATACCCGTTGAAGCCGTGGGTGCTGGCTGGCTGTGTGACTCACCTCACGAAAGCTTGCGGGAGTGATGATGATGATGACGTCACGCCGAAGTAATTGCACGAAGGCTGCGTTGACGTTCATACTTGGGGTCACCAATTTAGGGGTATGATGAACAGGGTGTAAAGTTCACTCATCCACCATAGAAAAGGGAGGATCCTCCGACCAGACGGGTGTTGTGTCTGGCGGGCAACTGCCCTTTGGTTTGAAGTTGAAATCTTGTATGTATGTCGATCGCTCGGTAAACTCTAACTGCGCGATGCAGGATTTGTGTGACGTCATGTCTATGATGCGTAGTTCGTATGTGGCGGTGTAACCACTACACAACATTATAACACTTGTTTGGATCATGTAATGGTTACTATGACACTGGCTGTTATAATGTTGCCAATAAGTTAACTGTTTCAGAAACTTTTATAGAGGTTTTATAGCATGGGTGTAGATAAAAGCTATTTAAATTACTGCACAGAAAACAAAAAACAATGCATCTACAAAAGCTACGCGAGACTACGTTTTCGTAGGCGTGTGCTACGGTTGCTACGAGTCTACGAGCTACGCGAGACGTCTAGTTTATTGAGCTATATTTTGACTGTTGTTATTGCAAGGCTTCATACAACCAAGAGGAAATCCTACAGCTATTTGGAAAAAAACAAAGTTATATTGTGCCTAATATGGTACGAAGTAATGTAACCAGGTTAATTCCTGACCAAGAATATGTCTGGATTTTAAAAGAGATTCGGTTGACCTGAGTTACTTTCAGCCTTCTCAAAGCAGTCGGGTCAGTATGAAACACCGAACTCGTCTAGTTTCAAAACATAGAAATGATATTTTTGAAGGTAAAAGTGTTTACAAAAAAAAATTACAGAAATAAATATATTTTATCATTTATCATAATTTAGTGATACATAATTAATTACTTTAATTTAAAAGAATGCATAAAATCAACAGATTGGCAAATATTTTATTGAAGATTTTTTTGACATTGAAATGTATTTCAATCTGCATCTAAGTTTACCAAACAGTAAAGTACCAAAAAAAAAAAGCCATGCACATTTCTCGTAGGCATCCGCTATGAACCTCTACGCGGTGTCTACGTTAGAGATCCGACACTACTACACAAATTGCAGCGCAAGTGTATTACACCGACCGCAATTTATGTCACCAGCTGACATTTAGAGTACGACACTAATGGGGAACAGTGACTGCAATTCGTAACTCTCTGCTATTTCTACGAGAAATGAAAGATTATCTCGAAATACACGATGCAGGTTGGGTACTTTCTTGAATCTTCTCGTGTGCAGCTTATTCATTTATTGGATAAAACACAATAGTCGTTATATTTAGTAACCAGTTCCGCTTAACTATACCTACCTAGAGCCATAAAAACCCTGTAAGATATCGACACGTGTTTCACCTCTCAAGGAGGCATCCTCAGGATGACGATTGACGTATCGCGAACGACTTGTTGTTGTGGCTTGCTTGTCTTGTTCAACGTCTATTGTATTTTATAATGGATTTCCGCAAGGTCACGCCAGAATTAGCTAAATTAATGAAGGCTGGCGCCAGAATTAGCTGAATTACTTTACTCAATTATAATCATTACAAAAAAACAAGCATATTACAAATTAGAGGATTATATCCTAGATAAGAATGCTTGGAAACATGCTGGTCTAGCTCCATAGGACAATTTTGAGTCTAGACAAAATCAAACTGGTTGCTAATTTAATTGTGTAATTAAATATTACAACATTTTTTTTTACATTCTGTGATTACTTGAACTCACACACTGACGAATTAGTATCACTTGTAATTTTTTTAGGAATATCGTATAGGTTTTACAATGCTTGTAAATATGTGAACACCATGTATCCATTACATAATTATTTTTTCTATCATTGCTTCATTTTTATTTTTACCTATTGTGGTATATAAATCTTATTCCAGGTGCATCGTTTTCACATAGAATTATATAATTAATGTATAAAAATATTGTAAAACATTTTAAAAGAGTAACGGTGGAGTTTCTTGCCCATTCTTCTCCATACGAAAACTACCCTTTGGAAGGGGCGACTAGAATCAATTCTATTTTTTGTTTTTGACGTTCAAAAGTGCCTTTTTGTGCCTAATTGAAATAAATTATTTGACTTTGACTTTGACTTTGACTTTAGCAATAGTGGTTAAGAAGAAGATAAAGGTGTCAAATGTCATGATTTCATGAAATCATAACATTTGACAACTTTGCTAACTTAAGGAGTTGTATTGCTGATTGTAACGATTATAATTGAGTAAAACCATATTTGTTACGACCGCGAATCATATTTTAATCAACATAAAACCTGACACTGACCTCTAAAATGCAAAAACCGTAAGAAAATTTGAACTTCGCGGGCTACCCTGACGCTTCCCCCTTAATTATTTATTGGATCTCCCATAGAGGCTATACAATCACTTGCATGTTTACAAGAACTATATTATTACATTAGAAATTATAGGATTACACATCATTCACTTATAATGTAGGCAGGGGCAGCCTTAAGCACCTAGGCGCCCCGGGCGAGTCATGCATTTGACGCTCTTTTATATTTTATTTTGATTAAAAAATCTTATTTTCAATTTTGCAACATATTTATTACTGAATTATTTAACATATTTTATCCATTCATTTTCTAAACAATGCAAGTACCTACCTATATTGTGTGGTGTGTCAGTTAGTCACTAAACTTATAATGAAAAACAAAAATAACTAAAACCTTGTTTTTCTAGTTTTTTTGTAAGCAAAGTCTCTGTTATGACTTTCAGAATATAGATTTTTTGCAACGTGATTTTCAATGGACAGCGATGCGAAACTAGTTAATCTTGTACATTGTAGACCGGTTTTTATCAACTTTAGTTTAGAAAAATTGCGATCGCCACTTGCAACAGTCACTGGCATTGTTAAAAGAATACGCCTGTCGCTCGTTGCGTCTCTCTGTCATCCTACATAAGTTAGTGTGAGGCATACGACAAGTCAAGCAACAAAATGACAGGTCGCGGTAGATAAATGCTGAATACTGATACTCACTCCTACGAGATCTTACTTTAATTATTATATTACATTACATTTTTTTTTTATATTTAAGTATCTCGAGACCTTAGGGTCCCGGTCTTTTGGAAGGCGTACGAGGGGCCGAAGCCAATTCGCAGAGGCCCCTTAGACAATTTTATATGTAATGAGGCACCAAACGGCGATTATCCCAGTATACACTATGCAAGTGCACCCAAGGACAATCCCCGATTGGTGTAGGACTATTGCAGAATATGGAAACAAATCTATAGGACTATGGGTTTGGGTGGTTTAAGTTGACTGGTGACCTGCAACTATAGAAGGACTATAGCCTCTGCCTAATCAATGTTTTATATGTACACGGATAAAATGACAGGGGGTGACTTGCACACTCAATAATGGGCCCCCGAAAACGGTCGCTAGCACAAAGTGTCGTAGCGACAAGGGGGCAACACTTCCTGAGGTGCTTGAGGAGTGGAGAGGTATTCCACGGCTTTCAGAACAATCCCAGAGCCCGGAAGATGGTCAAGATCCTTACGAGCACTTACTGGAATACTTCCTTCCTCCGAGCACGTTTGCTCTTGCGAATCTCCACTCAAGCCGGCCAATAAAGGCAAGAATGAGGTGGGAGCTCTGTCCGTCGTCAGTATTCACTCCAGCCGGCCAATAAAGGCAAGCCAGAGGTGAGGATCAAGACTTCTCCCGGGAGATAGGGTCCGTGGGGTCGCTACTGCCCAACAGCTCGCCACATGCTGCTCTGCGGATTTTTGTATCTCTCTTGGTCCGGCTCCTCATTCCAGACCTGTTCCGGCAAAGTAAACTCTACTGGCTCAGGCCTAGAGTTCGGAGCACGCAAGCCTCACCACGACGTCAACGTAGAGATACGACGGTGGGGTTATTTATTATATTATTATTTATTATATTGTAAATGCGAAAGTTTGTGAGGATGGATGCATGTTTGTTACTCTTTCGCGCTGAACGGATTTGGATGAAATTTGGCACACCGATAGTATACAGCCTGGATTAACACATAGAATACTTTTTATCTCGATATTCCCACGGGATCAAGACTTATGCGGGTGAAACCGCGGGGCGCTGCTAGTATTATTATAAATGCGAAAGTTTTTAAGGATAAACGGATGTTTGTTACCCTTTCACGCAAAAACTACTGAACGGATTTGGATGTAATTTGGCACACAGATAGTTTATAACCTGGACATAGGATTTTGACACAGAGGACTTTTTATCCCGGTAGTACATTCCCATGAGATAATTTCCGACCTCCACGCGGGCGAAGCCGCGGGCGAAAGCTAGTAAGTTCATAAAAGTTAATACGCTGAATTCAGTTTTCTTTATACAGATAGGTATTCAAATAAAGTGGTTAAGGTAACAAAAAAGAATAACCATAAAAGATAACAGGCAAAAATAACAAAACATTATGATTTGGATACTATGAATTTTGTAAAACTTTTTATCTTTTTTAAACTTTTAATAATTCGTATGTAGGTAATATCCAATTCATTAACTACGCTACAATACTTCGTTTTACTGCCTTTGTCCCTGGAATGGCAAAGTATCTACCTTGTCCCTTGTCCCTGGTAGGCATTGCAGATATCCTAGCTAAGTAGGGCCGTCGCGCGTCAGATAAAAAGCAAATATCAAAAAAATACATCCTGACTAAAAAATACATCTGTACTTAGCATAAACATAATGCATAATCAGCCTATATTTTTCCTACTGATGAGACACAGGCCACCTCTCTGTGAGAGGGAGTGGGCCGGCTCGCGGGCTCAGTGCAGGTTGGCGTATATCACGTGACTTCGAATTTTTCTAGGACATACCGGTTTCCTCACGATGTTTTCCTTCACTGTTTTGAGAGCAGTGGTGATGAAATAAGTTACACAAAGTAAAGCACCTGTCAGGGTTCGAACCTACGAATTACCACTCGTTAATCTCGGCCGTTACCACTGGGCCACTACTGCTCTGCTCTGCCCCATATTACATGGGATTTAAATATAACTGGCGAAATGTAGGTGTATGGTAAGTACACCTCTGCTTAATCCTTTGGGGAAGGCGTGATGTTGTGATGTGAATATCATAAATGTTGAAATTATGCATGTGAGAACGATGCAGAACGTTTAAAGCGTCCGTAATAAAAAGATGTCTTCGAATTATTGGTCGTAGGACATGCCGGTTTCCTCACGATGTTTTCTTTTCCTTCACCGTTTTGAGAACAGTGCTGATGAAATGATTTACACACACAATACATACAGTTCCTTACAATAGACCCAGATATCCCGTTACGAATGTATTCCACACTCAAGCATCCAAGACAAATATTGGAGTAAACTCACCGCTTAACAGACTCTGTAGAGAGACGAATTCTTTGATAAAATTTGTACCAGATGTCGACCTATACCATGATTCCATAAAAGTTTTTAGAGCCAAAATACTGAAGTCCCGTAAAACGCAATCTGATAATTTGTTATGTTAGTATATTTTGGTAACTCTTCACCCTTTTTGTAATTTATTTTAGAAACTATACTTTTCTTTAAGATCTCATATTTATTTCAGTTTATATTGTTTATGTCTTAGTCTTAAGTAAGTGGACAAAATTGTATTTTATTTTTATATTATTTTTCTAAAGTTTAAGAAGAATTTTACCATAATTTCGTAATTCTTATTCTAGAGCCTTTGTTTTATTAAGTGTTATGTGACCTATTTCTGTGATTGCTGGTTACCCTGTAATTGGCGACTGTATAAGTCCGAGGCTATTGTTAGCTATAGTATTTATACAGAAGCTGTTGGTGTACCTTTATTAATAAATTAATAAATAAAATACATAATCTAAAGTCTTTTTCAAAGTGTAGGTAGAAACTTCTCGTCTTCGACCAGTGCGTCTTGCCAGTGATGATCTATGGCATTGAAACTCACAGTGGGCTTTATTGGAAGGATAAAAGTCACCCAAAGTTTAATGGAGAGGGCTATGCTTCGAGTTTCCCTACGTGATCGAATGAAGAGATCCGCTTGAGAACCAAGATCGAAGAATTACCAAACTTAAGTGGCAGTGGGCAGGGCACATTGCTCGCAAAACAGATGGTCGATGGGGCCAAACGGTAGTGGCTACCGCGTACCAGAAAACGTAGCGTTGGAAGGCCTCCCACATAGTGGACCAATGACTTTGTGAAGGCCGCAGAAATCCACTGGATGCGGGAAACACAGAACCGGTCGAAGTGGCGGTGCTTTAGAGGCCTATGTTGTAAATGATGATGGTGAATGAGGTAGCAGCAATAGAGCACCACTTGTTACAATGGCTACGATCCGCACATACTCCTTTTGCTTAGTATACGCTCATCAAAAATAAAATACACATCCTGTATTGCGTAAATAGTGTAAAGATGTGAAGGCTTCCTTATAAGGCTGATTGTGTTTTTTTTGCCTAAGCTTTGTTCACACAGAACGTGCTAATAGTTGCTTTTCATTCAGTTCTGCATTTAAAACAGACAAAAAACAACTAAATTGCAATTTTCGTTCAAGAACCTCTCTTTTATTTCATTTCCGATAAATTCGTTTCGCCATCACCTCTTGAATTTTATCTTTGCATCAGGATAGGAACGCGAACGCAAAAACGGGTCACAATTACTCTGAAAAATCACGTTCTACGTCGAAACTGAAATGGGCCAGGAGATGTACAGGCAATGTTTTGGAAAGGCTTGCCCTTCCTTACTCATTGTACTAGGTTATGGGCGAAAGCATTAATAATAATCTAAAACCTTTGTGTGTTTACATTTTGCGGATCAAAGGACCACTTAGATGATGAGTCTAAAAAGTTTTGATTTTGTTTTCAAAAACTATAAGTTATTGTTTTTAGTTTTTTAATTTAGTTTACCTTTTTTGTAAAACTGGTTATGATTCGAATACGGGGTATTTGGTATCCAAGTTAAATCGATACCATCTCGATAGTTTAATGATATTATTAAAATCCTTACGAAACTAATTTTGGGCAGTTACGTTAAGATAATTTGAAGTAATAAGGCTTTGGAGGTGTATAGTAGGAGCGGTTGTCGCGCGTCCCGGGGCGACGGGAGCCGGGGCTGCGTCGTGGAGTACGCGTAACCATCAAAAAGGTGGATACAGAAGGCCTGCTTCCAAAATGAAGTTAGTAGGATGGTTACTGAAGATAAATCCTTACTGTAGAGACCAATGGGCCCGTTTAAGGGCCACTTTCGCAACATATTGCGCGTGTTTCTTGCTTGCATTCGAGATTTTGAGAAGAAGTGAGAGCATATTATTAGGTTTTGTGGTAAATGGAGGTTCTTCGCTTCTCTTTTCTGTGGAAGCGGTGTGGTGTGCGAGGCGCGAGGCGGCGCGGCGCAGTGCGGCGCTATCGAGCGGGTCCGCGGGGGGCGCGGGGGCGCGGGCCGGGCGCGCGGCCGGCGACGCGGGGCGGGCCGTTGCACGCGGCAGTGTGCGCTGAGCCCCCGGGAGCGCGGCATGGGTGGCGCGCTGCTGCTAGCGCTGCTGGCGGCGGCGCGAGCCAGCGAGCCCAATGCCACCGAACTCAGCCCCTCGCCGCCACCAGAAGAAGAAAAAACCCCGCTGTTCCCCATCGACCTGTTCAGCGAAGAGCAGCGGCGGTCCGGCGCCGTGCTGCTGCACATAGTGGGCATGGGATACATGTTCGTGGCCCTCGCCATCGTGTGCGATGAGTTCTTCGTGCCAGCGCTGGACGTCATCATCGAGCGGCTGGCCATCCGGGACGACGTGGCTGGCGCCACCTTTATGGCGGCGGGGGGCTCGGCACCCGAGCTGTTCACGTCCATCATCGGCGTGTTCGTCTCGTTCGATGATGTCGGCATCGGGACGATCGTGGGCTCGGCTGTCTTCAACATTCTGTTCGTGATCGGTGCGTGCGCGCTGTTCTCTAGAACGACTTTGACACTAACTTGGTGGCCCCTGTTCCGCGATTGCTCCTTCTATTCCGTGAGCCTTCTCGTGTTGATATACTGTTTCCGGGACAGCGAGATATACTGGCAGGAGGCGTTGGTGCTGTTCTCGCTGTACGGGGCGTACGTGATGTTCATGAGGTGGAACCAGCCGGTGGAGCGAGCGCTGAAGAAGCTCATCTACAAGAACAAGGTGACGCGAGTGCGGAGTACTGATCAGCTGATGCCAACGGTGAGCTCGCCCGCACACACCCAAGCATGCATGTTGCAGTTTGGCGCAGATTTGGCAGACGTTCAACTTTCCTCGATGCCAAATTGCTCTTATCTTTTCATCATCTAGAAACAAAAGACGGTTCTGACACGATGATGCTTATAAAATAACACCTTTAATTCAGAAATTCGAAGAAAATGAGAAAAGTATGAATTGCGTTCTTACCAAATCTGTGCCAAAATTTAGAGTATCGACTTTCAATAGAGCCTGCGATGTGTTGAACCTTCTAAACGTTAGATGAAAGACCTTCTTCTATCCCTAATCGTCTTAATAGTGCATTAAAATAAGACCTCGACTAGAAAATGCGATAAATAAACTATCATCCCGTCAGAAAAGGAATAAAATTCCAATATGTAGGAAAATGTAGTGAAAATTAGGGAATTCCTAACATTTGACCTGAATTTTAATGAATCGTTCCTTTGTATCGTTAACATCTAGCTACTGTTTGCTTACTAGACTGTTTTGTATTACATGCCGCGGAATAGTTTGTTTCTCATTTTGGTCCTACCACACGTTTTCGTATGAAAGGACCACTTTTTATTACTTATTTAAAATAGGACGTCAGAATTCAGACTTATTGAAATATTGTTACTAGAAATCAAACAAAAATTGCATTTATTTTCATAATTCAACGTAAACCAATAAATAGCGCCTACCCGCCATAATTTGTGCTGTTTGAAATTGGAACAGTCGATTTCGATATTTGAAAACTTGAATTCCATTCGTCTATTGATTTGGCGGATTTAGGTACCTACTTAAATACGGCTTGCGAGGCGTACGGCACAAACCTTTGAAGTATTTCTATTTATTATAGGTATTTAATAATATCAAAGCGCCTACGGAAAATCTCAATAAAATTCTTTACATATCGAGAGCGTCGGAATTTTAATTTCGTTTTGTCTCGCTCTCGTTCTCAGAGAAACAAAATTCAATTTTGGAACGAATGTGATTATTTTGAATCGAATTTGAGTTTCGATTTTTATGGAAATATTTTTATTTTAGGTGTTATTAAATTATTGTTACAATAATAATTTATAATGGACATTGCTTTAGAGGCCGCTTCTACTATAGCGTGTATTGTTATCGGAGCGTTAGTTATTAGTAAAAGTTAATTAGCTATTATTATTGCTGTAAGCAATTAGATTATCCATCGATTTTTACTAGAACTTACCTACTATAAGTAATAAAACTTTTCTGCGCGTACATAAAAGTTACATTACCATAAAAAAAATACTCTGTTACACGAAACAGACAACACACGCATATAGGTAATTTCCGCAAAGTAATAAAGCAGGTCATGTATAAAACTGAAAACAGAGATGTCAGTGCCGGTTTAGGTCATAAACACGTAGTAGCGACATTTTTTTTTTAATTTATGCAGACTTCATGACAAGTTTTAAACTTATGTGATTATTTATTTTCAAACACGATATGAAAATAATATAATTATAAACTTAAATGCTAACAGTCTAATTTTGGGGCAGAGGATTCCTTCCATAGTTCTAGTTTACTAATCCACTAAATAGCATCATTTTGTTTCCATGTTCTGCAATAGTCCTGCACCAACCGGGGGTTGTCCTTGGGTGCATTTATAATATAATAAATTTATTTATTTCAAAAATATATAGATAATATATGTATACATATAATATAAATAATAATGTAGATCTTTGACAGTCGTTACGGGTCGTCAGAAGCTCGAAAGTCTGACAACCAGTCTTACCAAGGGGTATCGTATTACCTAGTTACGGGGTTGTGGAGGTCAGATAGACAGTCGCTCCATGTAAAATACTGGTATTCAGCTGCATCCGGTTAGACTGGAAGCCGACCCCGATATAAGTAGTTGGGAAAAGGCTAGGCAGATTGATATATATAATATACCTAAATAAAAGTATGAATACATATTTTATTTGCATAGAGCATACAGGGATAATCGTCGGTTGGTTCCTCAACGCTTAAAACTGTCTAAGAGGCTTCTGCGAGATGGCTTCGGTCCCTCGTACGCCTTTCAAAGTTTCATGGAAGAGATATATGTCAAAGACATTTAAAATAATTATATTTTGTAACAATTTTTTATTTATTTAAAAGAGTGTCCGTGGAGTTTCTTGCCAGTTCTTCTCCATAGGTACCTACTTTATATTGGGCAACTAGCTTCATATTTCTGACTTACCGATTCCTTGACAATTCAAAAGTGCCCGTAAATGACAAAAGTAACTGAAATAAATGCTTTGAGTTTGCAAATAATAATTAAAAATACTTTATTGGTTGGTATTCCAATGACAGATCGTCAGATTTTATTCACAAAATATTTTGTCTATCTTGTTAGACAATGCAAGTAAAAATTGTTTTGGATATTCAAATACAGAAACTGTTTTCGAAGGTGAAATAGAAACTGCTTTAGCTACTGAGAACAGAACAAGAAACTAGTTTTTATTCAAAGAAGAACAATTAACAGTACATCACGACTGTAATCCTCGAAGGGTTAGGCAGAGGTGCACCTATAGTACACCCACATTTCGCCAGTTATATTTAAGTCCCATGTAATAGGTGGCGCGCCTATTGCCATCAACGGGGCACAAATCCAGACTCCAGGCTGCTAATGAGAAATTTCTGATGGAAAAACCCAATAACCCTTTGCTCGACCCGGAAATCGAACCCTACTCACCAGTAGCGCTTGTGACCACTTGACCAACAAATTTATAGGTCTTTTAATATGAGCTTTCAGTAGATTCTATCACTGAAGAGTTTTGATATAGCTTAGATATTTCAATAAGTGGCAAAAATTTCGCACATAACATTATTATCAACAGCATAGGTAGGTAGGCGTCGGACTGCCAAGTCATAGGTCTCGAGTTCGAACCCAAGGCACGCACCTCTTGACTTTCCGGATTCATGTGCGTATTGTATAATTATCACATGCTTCAAAAACGGTGAAGGAAAACATCGTGAGGAAACTGGCAGGCCTGAGCGATATTTCTCGACGGCATGTGAAGTCAAGTCAGAGGCCCATGGGCGGCTTTTAAACTCTGACACCAGGTCAGTCACTAACCACACGTGAAGAAGAAGAACAGCATATGTACACCATTGCATAATATTCATTATGTTAAATAAGGAGATATAAAATACAATAGACGTGGATATATTTAGTAACCTGAGCACGAACGCGCTGACTCTGCGTTCAGCGTTCGGGGTCACGCCGTGTTCGGGTTCGCGACAAGTCAATCGTCATCCTGAGGAGGCCTCGTTGAGAGGTAAAACACCTGTCGATTTCTTTCAAGAGTTTTTTATGGCTCTTTAGAAATACATAGCTAAGCGGAACAGGTTACTAAATATATATCCACGTCTATTGTATTTTATAATGGATTTCCGCAAGGTCACGCCTGAATCCAATAACTAAGTACTTTGACGCTGATAGCCTATCAGTAACGAGCAATGTCGGCCATCTTCGACAGTCGTTACGGGTAGTCAGAAGCCCAAAAGCCTGACCACTAGTCTTACTAATGAGTATCGTGTTACCCCGTAACTGTGTTCTGGAGGTCAGATAGGCAATCGCTACATGTATAAAACTGGTATCTAGCTGCATCCGGTTAGACTGGAAGCCGACTCCAACATAGTTTGGAAAAGACTAGGCAGATTTATTGAGGTACGTACACCATTGTAATTAATATTCTCTGACAATGATAGCCTATCAGTAATGAGCAATATATTGGTGTTGAATGCTAATCAGCATGTCATTTATACAATGTATATACCAGCGGGGGGCCTGAGGAACTTGTGACTAAATAATAACAGCCACACGAGTTGATCGAAGGTTAAGCTACACTTACCACGGTCGGTACGTGGATGGGTGACCGTCCATTAAATATCGAGACCCCTCCGTGCCTCGGAAAGCACGTTAAGCCGTTGGTCGCGGCTGTCATTCGTAGATCTTTGAACAGTCGTTACGGGTCGTCAGAAGCCCAAAAGTCTGACAACCAGTCTTACCAAAGAAAGAAAGAAAAAAAAATAGATTTATTTGTCACAGAAAAACGTGCATATAAAGACAAGAGTAGGTAAGCAGAAAACAAAATAGGTATAACTAAGTACATATGCAAACATGAGTATAAAACAGAAATAGTCGGCAGCTGCACGTCATGACTGTGACAAGAAGGCTTCCACTCAGCATGATGCTGTGCTATGGGGACCCACAGCACAGCGCTGATTTTCAGTGGTCACCCGAAAAAGACGAACGGAAATCAAGTCAGGTTCAGTAATTTGTAAATAATAAATAGGTAACAAAATAAAATAAACGGTACTTAGAATTGTAATACAACACAAAAAAAGGTACAAAGGGTGTCGTGTTACCCAGTAACTAGGTTGTAAAGGAAGCAGTCGCTCCATGTAAAATACCTGGTATTAAGCCGCATCCAGTTAGTTTGGAAGCCGATCCCAATATAGTTAGGGAAAAGGCTAGGAAGATTGATTGATATACGAGCTATCTCGATATTTCTAACAACACTGAAATGTTTATCTATGTTTGAACTGGATGTTCTCGTAACAGGCTTATTTATTATTTTATCTACTCCCATGGTATAAAACCTCTATAAAAGTTTCTGAAACAGTTAGCTTATTGGCAACATTATAACAGCCAGTGTCATAGTAACCATTACGTCATCCAAATGAGTGTTATAATGTTGTACTAAATTTAATTATGCAACTCGTTTCAACGTTCAAACGGGGGACGGCACACCCGCTGCACGCATGTGTGTGTGATGTGCTGCTGCAGGCGACGTACATACGTGCAGTTGTACATACAACAGTTGCATAAATAACTATATTAAATACTTTAAGCACACAAATGTACTGAGGCGGACTTAATGCCATAGACATTTTCTACCAGTCAACCTTCTTCATCTTTTCGTTTCTTCATTCTCCAAAACAAGGATCGGTCTCGATTAAACTTAAATGTTTCTGAAACTGACAACATCGTTGGTCTAGTGGTCGCAAACGCTACTGCTGAGCATGAGATCCTGAGTTCGATTTTCAGGTTGGGCAAAATGTTATTTGCATTTTCCGTATGGAATTTCGCAGTAGCAACTCGGAGTCCGGATTTGCTCCCGGTTGATGGCAATAGGGTCGTCCTCAATTACATGGGATTTAAAAATAACTGGCAAAATGTGGGTGTGCTAAAGGTGCACCTCTGCCTAACCCTTTGGGGAATACACGCGTGATGTTATGTTATTTCTAAAACTGGTTGATTAAATTCAAGGCCATTATAAAAATAGGCTTATTTAGACAACTCTTAAAGAAAAATCGGAACAACATTATTACCAATACACAATAATCATCATAATCGTTATTATTTATTTATTTCAATCAACTTTGGATCATACAATTATACTAAATTAAAAAGATTTATCAAATTAAAGAATTACATTTAAATTGAAAATAATACATTAATATAAAAAAAAAAATTATAGTAGACAAACAAAATTAGAGTCTGGCCACGCTAAGTCTGCGTAAGTAAAAAAACGGTGGAATTTTAAAATCTATAGACGGCAACACCATTCTGTCCTACGAAAAAAGAATTTGATACATTGTGTTTTTGTTTTTGACAGGTTATTTTGTTTATATTCTGATTTATTTCTGGTGAAGAATAGTTACTTTAGCACGATGCAGTGTGGATTTGAAACAGTTTTGTCATCGTATGGAGGTGGAGCATAGTCCATTACACGTAATCTATTAGGCAAAAATCAAAAGGCAAAATATCAAAATCATTAGATTTACTTACAACCCCGTAACCGACACAACTGACTGAAGTAAAAGTATACCATATGTAAAACTTTTTAGGGTTGCCAATTTATTCCATTGCAGACTTAGCGTGGCCAGACTCTATTAGTCAGTACGTGAACGATGCAGCAGTGGTTCACATGCTGACAGTCGAAATGTTCAGCAAAAGCGTTCAGGATACTGTTGCGGCAGGCCTCCACCTTACGCACCAGGGTACATAATGACATAATGTTCAATCAAATAAACTGATTTCAAAAGAATGCAGTAAGCTGACATTTTTCTTGAAATTCATCACCATTGTAATGATTCATTAAGAGGCAAAATCTCAGCTGAATTCCAAAAGAAACTAGAAAATAACACTTTGCTGATAAAAAAACACTTACAGCATCAAGCGTTTCTAAAAGAACTCGAGAGACAGCATATTACTTGCAACCTGCGGGGTAATTGCGTAACACACTTCCAGTAACAATGGCTTTCATTTTGACAGTTCAACAACATTCATTGCGTTATTGACGTTGTTGAGCAGACAAATTTTTCGAATATATGAAGCAATGGATTAGCAATATCCTTCAAAATCATTCGGATTGTGATTGATAGTTAAGAAGATGCTAGAAGTTATACTAAATATATTTTTTTCCATTTTGCCATCCACGTCTGTGGGGGTTTTAAAAACCTGAGGAAAACTACTCACCTATCTTTGCGTTTTTCGTTTTATCTCCGAGCAAGCATAGAACAATATCATGACTTCAAAACACAAAATTGCTTTACAAATTGTGTTATCACAGTTAAACAGGTCGTGATGAAATTCTACCGAGTGCATGAAATATGGAAATGAATACAATAGTTTTAATTGACGTGCATCTGCATTTAAATTGCTATTTACAAAAATCCATTTAAAAACCAGACAGACATTGCTATGTCTGTCTGGTTTTTAAATGGATTTTTGAGGTCCTCTGTTATTGCATTGTTAACCATGATACATCACTGTAATTGCATATGGTTGGTGGTGATGAATTATAACTGTTTTTATTGAGCTATCGTTGTCAATTTAATATAACGATTAATTTGGCCCATTATTATTTAAAATTATTAAACTTTCAGTGATTTACAACTGAATTTTATACAGTATGTACTTTTGCTATAATTAAATTATAAAATTTAATTATAGCAAAAGTATCAATTAACCATAACGGGGAGCAGAGCAACTTCCCAAATAGGTTGTTAATCGAAAACCTAGAATACTAAGAACTTTCATGAAACCAGTTGAATTCTCCCAAATTCAAGCGTAATCTTTTGCTAAAGAAGCTTGTTGAAAAACCAGTAGAGCAAAGCCTCCACAAACGCGAGATCTTTAATATCCGAACAAATAACTTCCCTTCACTCAACTTCAAAGAAACCCAAAGACAACGTTCATCAGGACTTTAACAATGATATTTGCAAAGTAAAAAACCCATCTAGAAGTTTTAACGAAACAAAAGCTAGGGAAAGCACGCGAAATGAAGAGAATTTTATGAAAATTGTTCTTTTGACTTGAACTCCTACGTCGACGGAACTGCGCTTAAATATTTTCTTATAAAATACTTCGAAGACACGAACGCAGAGATTTATATTTATTTTGAAGCTTTTTAGCTTAAGGAACAACACCCTGTCGATAAAGGAATCAAGTTTACGGCTTGAGAGAGCACAGGCTCTGCCCTAGACGTGTGTACACAGCCACTACTTCGTTTTCTTTGAGTCGTACATCTTGGCTTTAGTTTTCATTCTTTGAATTCTTCAGATCTTTGGGCTCGCGCGAAGTAAGCGTAACGCAAATTCGAACGAATTCAATATTGAAAATACTCGGTTCGCTCTTATTGCCTTTTAATTTTGTTTTAAATTAAGACTTTATTCATGTTTATTAATGTTTGTTTTATTTTCAATTCAAAAATCGTTCGAATTTACGTAAAGGCGCTCCCTCACCGGAGCATTCACCTGTGACAATCCAAGATTCGCATTTATGTTACAAATTGTATCACGGGTGCTACCACTCCGAATGGTCCCGGTGAATGTAATGTTACAAACTGTATCATTACAGAAGGCCAATTCTCGTGCTTAAAAAACGTTCACATTCAAGTGCCGCAAAAGTTTAAAAATGTAACAAAAGGTATTCTGCTAAATCAAAAAAACTAAGTCAAACGTGACGTTTTGTGCGATGAGATTGCGACTATAATGAAAATAAAAAATTTACTAAAACGGTATTATGCTAAAGTTTTGACTTGTCAAAGAAAATCGAATGCTTGAAGTAAGGGAGCGCCTTTACGTTTACTTCGCGCGTTCGTGCTAGACCTTCTGATTCCTTTCAATTCATCCGAAAGCTATCTATAGGCAGGGTATTGGCCCTCCAAAGATATGTCCGTAAGTAACAGTCCTAAATGGCCATGGCAAGAATAAGCCTGGTTATTTTACATTAACCTAACGATGGAAGTATCGCTCTAGGAGCCGTTCTATTGGTCTTTTCTGTCTACCCCTAAGGGACGAAGGTGTGAGTTTATGCTAACGTAGGTAGGTGTTACCCGTAAAAAAAATATTTCTCACGTTTATACTATTTGCTATTTGCACAGTGAAGACGAAAGTCTTTGACCAGTGCGTGTTGCCAGTGATGACCTATGGTACTGAAACGTGGTCACTCACAATGGGCCTTATCAGAAGGCTAAAAATTACCCAAGGGCAATGGAGAGGGCTATGCTTGGAGTTTCCCTACGTCATAGAATCAGAAATGAAGAAAAAAAAAAAAAAAAAAAAAAAAAAAAAAAAAAAAAAAAAAAAAAAAAAAAAAAGGAGCTTGGTTCTCCTGCGGATAACCGACATAGCCCGAAGAATTGCCAAACTTGAGTGGCAATGGGCAAGGCAAATTGCTCGCAGAACGGATGGCCGATGGGGTTGAAAGGTTCTGAAGTGGCGACCACGTACCGGAAGACGTAGCGTTGGAAGGCCTCCCACAAGATGGACCGATGACCTTGTGAAGGCCGCAGGAATCCGCTGGATGCGGAAAGCACAGAATCGGTCGAAGTGGCGGTGCTTGGGGAAGGCCTATGTCCAGCAGTGGACGTCTTTCGGCTGAAATGATGATGATGATACTATTTGCTTACTTTTAGGCAGGAACCAAAAACCTTTTTAAATTACGGTACGGGTATCGAAGAATTTTGTTTACTTCTACGACTAAGGTTACCGCTATCTGGGTAACCAAGAAGAAAAAAAATGTTACCTCTATTTAGGTTACCATTTTAATACTGGTTACACACACTAGCGACGTGCGCCCTTTGTTTGACTAATGCTGACGACACGTGTAAGATAGAGGTACTTTTTGAAGTGACAACTTCTTTAGGAGCATTGGGCATTTTTGAGATGGGACTAAACCATTGGTTTCGCGACATTTTAACGGAATTTACCGACACCGTGGAGTAAAAAACATCAACGCGTTGATTGAAATGAAATTGTTTATTTTGTAAATAGGATATCGGAATCACTTTTACACGTCATAAAAAAAAAAATTAAAAATAAGCTAGATGAGTTATCAGAGATTACCGCGATGCCATTATTTTTTTCAAGTTTTCAATTCTGTCAGCACTCCCGGAGTGCCACTATTTTTTTTTTCTCGGTAACTATTATTATTATAACTAGTTGTATTCAATTTAAGGTAACCTTTAAAAATACTTGTAAAGAATATAAATTTTGAAACCGAAAAAATACCTGTATGGTCATACCGGTTTCGGTTCCTGCTTTTAGGATAGATATTACATGATATATTAACATATAAAATCAATGTGTGTTAGAGCAAATATTATGAAGCCGCACCCGCCTTGGTTACCCGGGGTGGGTAACTAACGCGGGCGCGGCTACTAATACAAATTCATGGAACTTCTTTTGGAACTTGAAATAAAGGTAGCTTGTCGTCTATGTCAGTAAAAAAAAAACCGGCCAAATGCGTGTCGGACTACGCATAATGAAGGATTCCGCAGTTGGGATGAATTTATCCCAAATACAAACTTAACATTGTAGTTGAAGTACGTGTTCTCCCATACATTTCAACTGCAAATGTAAGTTTGTATGCACAATCAAAGACTTCTTATAGATTTTCCTGTAATCTATGAGTGAAGAACTATTCTCTATAATTTTTCAAAAATTTTAGGCTTAGCAGTTTCGGAGATAAGAATGATAAATTTTCTTAAATATCTTTAAATGTATTTATTTTAAAATTACGAAAAAAATATATTTGAAATTCTCGCAACAACCCCTTTTATTTGATACGTCACACAATACTGTTTGAAAAACGTTATTTTTAAATTTTCTTTTTTGCACCCCAAAAGTGACCCTCATATTCAAAATTAATTTATTTACGTTACACGTTCTTGTTTGGGTCACAGAAATACAAATGTTTACCAAAATTTTAACTTTCGGTTGGAAGATTTGGAGGAAATTGGCTGTGACAGACGGACAGACAGACAGACAGACACACGAGTGGTCCGGTAAGGGTTCCGTTTTTCTTTTTGGGGTACGGACCCTAAAAATATGCATTACTGCAAAGAAAAGCATTTTACCCTAATCAAATGTTTGTGACCTAACATAATGTTTGCCCAAAAAACAAACTAAAAAAATCATGGCAACACTAGCATTACGCAAGGTTGGCGTGCTAAGTTCACGTGTGTAGTCGATTTGATTTCAAACGATTACCTACGTATATTTTTATGTTAACGTTTGCGTTTTGACGGCCATGCTTTTATGCGTTACGATGACACGCGAATTAGGTTACAGGGTTATAAGTTTGCGCAGTAGTGAGGGGAGATTAGTCGATTTTTTTTGACGTTTGTGGTGCAACGGAAATTAGTGTTGTTTGACGCGTGTTTGATTTTTAACAGGGTGGTGTTTACTTTTATGGTGTAATATTTAAATTGTAGTGTACGACTACGTTGTTATTATTGTTTTATTTGTGATTGTTTTTTTTTTCGAAGCTTAAACGAATTAAAAAATATTTACCTCCTTCTGGGCTCCACCACATTAAAGTAAAAAAAATATATCTTTTCGATTGCACAATAACACCTTAATGTTTTTTTTTTTATAGAAATTAATGTTTAAAATATATCGCTTAAAAAAAACAGTGGTTCTCCGGGAGTGCCGACAGAAGTGAAAACTTGAAAAAAAATCGGCACCGCGGTAATCTTTTTAATGATCCTTCGTCACAGTGTCGCGAAATCAATGGTTTAGTCCCATCTCAAAAATGCCCAACGCGCCTAAAGAAGTTTTCACTTCAAAAATATTTTTATTTTCTTCATTAAAGTCAGCTGAAAAGAAATTCCACTTTAGAACTCAAAAAGCCAGAAAGCTCTTTATTCCTCAAACAAAAGTTCATCAGAAAGCAAAAAGCATTATTTTTACGCTGCAGAGCTTCTAATTTCAAAAGCGCCCTTTTTCTTGCACCGTAAGTGGAAAACTATGTGAAAGCCCGACAGTGTAATAACTAGTTTTTTCTGCATCTTCGTATTTCCTGAACGAATTGCTGAAAATGGAAATGAAAATTTTCACACAGTCTGTGACCGTTTCATAAGATTAAAATTGATTTTGGCTTTATTTACTGGTCGAGTAATAAATATTAAATGTTTTAAGTGTTAAGTAAAAGTAAATTTAATTAACAAAGTGTGTTTTAAAATGCCGCTATAGTTTAATTAAAAACTTCTGAATATAAAATTGAGCTCAAATTGCAGTTAATTTAATTATTGCGAGCGAGACTTCTGAAGCATAATTTTAATAGATTTAACTTTCTGAATATTTTAATTTTCAACTCAAACGTAATTTGCAAAAATTGCATAAAAATTGTATTCATATAAAACTGCTTTTAATAAAACTAACAAAAAATTATAAACCAAATTAAAAAAATACCCAAATAGAAGAATTAACATTTGTACTGAATCTATTCGAGCCTAAATACGGGGTACAAAACACTGCTACGGAGGTACATCAATACCGCTACGAGCATCTACGGGCCTACGCTCGTAGCTCTCGTAGATAGGTCTACGGTAATGGCTACGCTGGCGTAGCTACTATTAAAAATGATGCATTGTTTTGTCGGCAACCAAATGGATGAAGGTTTTAAGGTTCCGCACCTTTTGTTTTATTTGCTTGAGGCTTTTCTTCTTTGTTGTGGGGTAGGTTTGAGATTTAGTGAAGGCGAAGGCTTTTTATGGTTTTGGCGATGCGATACAGGGAAAACTTTTGTAGATACTTTAATTCCTCTATAATTTTCGGAAAAAACAGAAATAAAGTCGGTCTTTTTAACTTTTAGAAATAAAGAAAAAGAAAGAAAAATAGGTTTTATGTCACAGAAACACGTGCATACATAAAAGACAAGAGTAATTAGAAAACAACAAAAAAATACATAATAAATCACGAGTATAAAAACTTGTTAAGTTATTTTTCACTTTGTAGTTTGGAAGTCGGTTGCATTTTTTGTAAATAAGTTTTTTTTCACCTCGTTGGTCTAGTGGTCGCAAGCGCTACTGCTGAGCATGAGGTCCTGGGTTCGATTCCCGGGTCGGGCAAAGTGTTATAGGGTTTTTCTATCTGAAATTTCTCAGTAGCAGCTCGGAGTCTGGATTTGTGCCCGGTTGATGGCAATAGGCTCGCTCCCTATTACATGGGACTTAAACATAACTTGCAAAATGTGGGTGTACCTGCAACAGGGAAACCTCTGCCCAACCCTTCGGGGAAACAAGGCGTGATGTTGTTGTGTTAAGTTTTTTTTTTTCACTTTTTAGTGGGTTGGTTTGTAATTTATCTAAGTTACAATAGCCTTATGTCAACTGCTCAACAAAAATACCCAAGTCGCTATAGATGTGTCTATAATATTTAAAGAGTTCCCTCGATTTCTCAGCATGCTGCAGTGCTATGGGGGACCCACAGCACAGCGCTGATTTTCAGTGGTCACCCGAAATAAAGATGTACGGAAATCAAGTCAGGTTCAGTGATGAAAGTGGTTCAGTGTATGTGAAATTCAAATTCAAAAGTAATTTATTCAAACTAGGCTGAGAATCAGCACTTTTTGAACGTCAAAATTACATAAGACAGTCCCCCAAAACGCCCGCCCTTCACCACTTCCTAGTGCCTTTAGCTGGGAAGAAGCGGCGCAACAAACTCCCCAGCAGCACAGCTGTCTGTTCAAGTTAAAAAAAAAAAATATTCTATTACAATAGCATGCAAAATAATTTACATTACGCAACACAAAACATAATTTAAATGATAAATTATTGGCCATATGTCAGCTAGCACACGCCAATATACCAACCTAAAACATCGAGAACTATACACAAGCAGAATTTAAAAAAATAAAAACTAAACGTAAACAGAACTAAATATCTAAATAAAAGCCTCCAGGCATAAAGGGCGTGCCCGCTTACATAAAGCTATTTAAAGCTGTAATTGGAAGTTATAAATGATAAATAAGGACCATTGAGGTAAAAATAAATAAACATTAATTACTAGTAACAATAACAAAACCATGATCAGCAAGACGACCAGTCACCACAAGCAGCACCCGTTCACGAGCATAACGCAAAGATCAGCCATTACCCCCCTCGCCATATTTGAAATGAAGTTATGGCCTCTGTGATTTAACTGGTCTTTAATTTGACAGTATATTATTTCTATTTAATAATAGGCTATGCAATAATGTACCTAATCAACAAACCGTGTTTTACTGATTTAATCTATTAGCATACTATTTATAAACAATAATAAACTCTATCAAACTTTACTCAACCGTTGCGTGTTTTTCGGCTTTTATAATGTTTATTATTTACAATTACATTTTATATGTATACTAGCGACCCGCCCCTGCATTGCACGGTTTTTAAAACTTGCCAAATTATAGAGTTTTCTTAAATAAATGTTATTATCAACGTATTATAAACAAATAAATTCTATTAAATCCGTTGCGAGGTTTAGAAGAACAACGCGGTCACACAGACCGATACGAAAAGCGACTTTAATATAAACTAATAAAAATAATAAAACTGAAGAGTTTGTTTTTTTGTTTGTATGAACGCACTAATCTCTGGAACTACCAGTCAGATTTGAAAAAATATTTTTGCCTTTGATAGCCAAATTCTTAAGGAAGGCTATTTAACATCACGCTAGGACCCTTAGGAGCTGAGCAGAAATAAAAAAAGTCAGAAAGAACGCTGAGCGAAAACGAAGTAATAGCGCGGGCGATGCGATGCAATGTGGTGGGGGAACAATAAATGTCACGCCGACTAATGTTCGGTTGCTATAAAATAAAACGAATCGTTTTGCTTACCAATGGTAGAATTTTTGAAGTGAAACCTTCTTTAGGCGCGTTGGGCATTTTTGAGATGGGAAAAAACAATTGAACTCGCGACACCGTTACCGACACCTCATTTTTGTAAACGCGATTGTGCTCTTAATTTATATTACGTTACGGATCAATGTTCTATGCAAGTATTTTTACTTTAAAGGTTTTGGAAGTATTTTTATAAATTGTTCAAGTTTTCACTTCTGTCGGCACTCCCGGAGTGCCACTGTTTTTTTAATTGCCAAACTGGGCATATACATAGATTTGTAAGCTTATTTTACTGTGATAGCTACTTCCTTATGAGAGGGTCTACTATGCAAAGCTATGAGGTCTTTGCTTCATTATTGGTAAAAATACAAGAGTATTAATTTAACCAATAACGGTTCTCTGCGTTCAGCGCTCGGTGTGTAAACACGCCGAATTCGGGTTCGCGACAAGTCAATCGTCATCCTGAGGATGCCTCGTTGAGAGGTGAAACACGTGTCGATTTCTTGCAGGGTTTTTTTATGGCTCTTTAGAAATAGTTAAGCGGAACAGGTTACTAAATATATCCACGTCTATTGAATTCAATAACGGTTCGTAAATTATGGGAATCGGCCATAAGTCGCGAGCAGAAGCTAGTTTATAATATTTATGTATAGACGTATTTAAAATTCACAACACAAGAATCATTGAGAGCGGTCTCCTGAGACTAAGGGAACCACACAGACGTAAGTGTCATTTACATAATCCGGTTGCGTTTTAATGTGTTTCAAACTACGGTCAGAGTTTTCAAACTTAATTTAATTTTGTAATTAGATATGATTTGAAGGCCTCAATGAAGTTGATCAGAATTTGATGTTTGTATGGAAAGTAAATGATGAAGAAAGTTTTAAGTATGAATGTTAATAGGTTTAAGATTAGGGGAAGGTTTCGGGAGGCTTGGGCCTTTTTCAAACCTATATATGAACAGGATCTAAAGAGAGGCAAAAAGCCTCTTTCTAGCTTCTAAATTCGACCTATTTATATCAAACTAGCTTCTGCCCGCGACTTCGTCGGCGAGCCTATAACCTTTCTCAAGAATAGGCCTATCTATGTCCAAATTTTTTTGTTGATTATTAAAAAATGTTATTGAACACGTATTTTTTTCTTTTTTGACATAATCAAAAGATTACGGCGATACATTAAGTTTAAATGTGGCATGACGTCACGCCTTGCTAGATTTTATACTTACTTGTGACGTAGCGAGCCCCCACTCCCCAACTTTAATGCGTGTTTTCTAAGTTACTTTTGATTAATATGATAAAGCAAAAAATACGTGTCTAATATTTTTTTATAATCTGAAAGACAGATTAAATAGAATTTCTTTTTTTTTACCTAGGCATCATCTCTATTGGGCTATTTTTACAAAATTTTCAAATCCGACTGGTAGGTCCGGAGATTACCCCCTACATACTCGTACAAACACAATATTAAATATAGATTTTTCTATTGTCGTTTTTGTATTACACCATGAAATTTTTTAATATAACATCACGCCTATTTTCGCCAAATAGTTAGGAATTTAGTTACATCCAAACGCCAGTTATGTTTAAGATACATTATAACATTGTATTCTTCAAAAAACATTATCTATAAAACATAATACAATAATAATAGCCAATGATACAATAATACCCTACTTCAACATTCATTGATTACTCACTAAGTACCTATACTCTAACCTTCAGTGAACTCACGGAGCAATGTACGCTGAAGTCATTATAATGGTCATCACTACATAATGTATGACTGGTTCATGGCCAATCAGACAGGTGGTCTCACTATCGGTCACACACGTAAACACGTACAGTTAAACTAGAAAAGATATACGCTTCTTCATTTTTTGGAATAAACACGAACGTTACGCCACAGAGTAACCCCCTCAATGGCAAAGATATGTTCCATCGCGCTATAAAATAGTGCACCTGTCATTGCGGGTTTCCATGACGTTTTGTGTCTGTCGGGTACCCTGGTCGCAGATCATCATGTGTCACTGAAAAGTTTTTTAGAATTGCATAGAGTTCTTAATCTATAATTTTGATATCATTTCAAAATAGGCAGGTATTGCCATGGTTGTAACAGCTTTATAATAGATCTCATCATCACTCGTTCGTATTTCCGAAGGTAGACGATGATTCTCGAAGCGCATACTCTTTTTGGGATATCTGTAGGTACATTTATTATTTATACGACCTCATTGGTTACTTGTGGGGGTACTTAGATAAGCTTCGGGCGCTTTGGGCCCACTCGTAGGGCCCACTAGAATTATTAGACCGTGAAACTCTTTCTTAAGGTACAGATTTCACGATCTAGATTTGGAGTCTGGATTTGTACTCGCTTATTTACAATAGACTCACCCCCTATTACATGGAGGGGTATTGCGTTAACCAGTAATTGTGTTGAGAAGGTCAGATAGACAGTCGCTCCATGTAAAATATTGGAATTCAGCATCCGGTTAGACTGGAAACCGACCCTATCATAGTTGGGAAAAGGCTGATGTTATTGTTATAAGTTAATAATAAAAAATAAAAAGCCATTGTTATTCCTTAATTACAAAAAAAAACTTAATAATGTATTTAATATTAATTAATTTAACTAAAGATCCATCCACGGACTGGGGATAGTCCGTGGATGGATCACCATCTTTACATACCGAGACTCCTCCAAGCCTTAGAAAGCACGCTAAGCCGTTGGTCCCGGCTGTCATTCATGCATCTTTGATTGCCGTTACAAGTCGTCATAAGCCCGAAATTTTGACAACCAGTCTTGGAGGTCAGATAGGCAGTCGCTCCATGTAAAATACTGGTATTCAGCTGCATCCGGTTAGACTGGAATCCGACCTCAACATAGTTGGGAAAAGGGTAGACAGATTAATTAAACTAATTAAAGACCCCTCGACGGATTTAGGACTTCTTCAGTAATTTCCAGTTAATAATAATAGCAGCTTATATTTTCCCACTACAAGGAAAAGGCCTCTTCTCATACAGAGAAGGCACGAGCATTAATCACCACATTTGCTCAAAGCGGATTAGCAATTTTACATTTATATTAATTATAAGTCCAGGTGTCTGCGAAGCAGTAATGCTCGCGAAGGAGGAGGCGGAACGCGTGAGAGAGAGGCAAATTTCGCGCCCTCACGCCCCTAACCGCCGCAAGAGACGCCCTGGGCGTCGGGAATCGCAGGCCGATTCCCGGCAACCGTAGGCGCGAGCTTGCAATGGGTAGCTCGCAGTCCGATAAGGACCAAGCCCGGGTCGACTGCGCGTTGTGTTCCACGCGCGCCTCAAAGAGATGTCAGCAGAACTGACGGGGTCCAACAGGGCGGATGCCTGCCGGGGTTGCGATTTTTTGTCCGAAAGGGATACTATGGCCCCCGGTAATACAGGCAACTGAAGGAACACGGGTGGGTTTTAGTCAGTAAGAGTCTGACACGCCCTTCCGCTCCGCCCAGAGCGGGAGAAGTTATTTCATAATTTCACAACCAAAAAAAAGGTGTCCTCACGATGTTTTCCTTCACCGACATCAGTGAAGCCCAAGATAAGCAAAAATACTCCTGTATCCTTTGCTTCACACTTAATTACTCTCCAACAGACCATCTTGAGCACCTCAAGCAATACTATAAAAGCGATCTTAGCATGGTCCACAAAGCGCGCTCGACTGTCCACGGCCGCACACTGTGCCACTACAGACAGGCGACTGGCGAGCTGCCAAAGTGTTCCAATGCTGCAGTTTCAATAGTCCACGTTATGTGTTTTATGGTCACATTACTGTATGTTAGGTAAAAGTGGGTAATTAATTTTGGGGGCTATTTGGTAGTTAAAGCGGATGTGTAGTCTGTGATGTTTTGCTTTTGTTTGCTGTAGTATTCATAAGACTAAAGTATAAAACTGGGAAATGAAGACTTATTAGGTAGCTAATGTTCTCTTGTTCACATTTAAACCAAATTTAAGTTCAGTGCATCTTTTTCTTTCTATTTCATTAAGAAAAGGACAGAAGATAAATTTTAGTTTAGTCCTGTCAAATTAACCAGCGCTTGGCGTAAATTGACGTAATTTTTGTAGGCAAGTTTTTAATCACGTCTAAACTTGTATAGAGTAGTGATAGGCGCTGATTAATTTGACAGGACTAAACTAACATTTATCTTCTGTCCTTTTCTTAATGAAATAGAAAGAAAAAGATGCACTGAACTTAAATTTAGTTTAGTTTGTGAACAAGGGAATCGGCACCAATGCCCGTTTTCACCTTCACTAAATTGAATCCCCGAATAAAAATGAACAGTTGGATCGCTGAGAGTTGAAATTCCAACAATGCACTTTTATTTAGGGATTAATTTAAGTGTCACTTAGTTGTCGGTGAAAACGGGCATTAGTGTTTCAATTTTGAAAGTCGGTTGTTTATTTTGTAAAAAAACGTTTTTTTCGACTTTAAAATCGTTCGAATTTGCGTTACGTTTACATACCTAAGTGAATCCTGATTAGTTTATCTTTAATGCACTTACAGATCTGAGCGTCAAACACTAAGTACCTAACTTTCACTAAGTTTATAACATCTCTCATTAATTAAAACAAAACTAGTAAGTAAAATCTCTCGTCAAGTTTCGAGCACTTCGAGGCGCTCGTGTTCGTTGAGGCGAGGCGTGAACTAACATCTAAGATGCTTGTCACCTCTCGCCAGTTAAAACCAACGGCTTTAGGAGGGCACTTAGTTATTTCTACATAACATATTTATTCTTCTTCTCTGTATAAGCATTTTCATTTTTACATTGCATCATTGTATTATTTGCATTTTCATTTGCTTTTTTAACATTTGCGTTTACTTCTTTTTTTAAGTGAAAACTTGTTTAGGCGCGTTAGGCATTTTTGAGATGGGAAAAACAATTGAACTCGCGATATTGTTCCCGACACCAGCTTTTAACAATTAAAAAGACATCAACGCGCGATACATTTTCTTTGGGATTAATGACATTCCAAACATTGAGACATGACAACGACATGATTGACATTTCCCTTTTTTTTACCGAGTTCAAATTAGAAAAGTATTTCCTGCATAATAAAATTGTTCAAGTTTTCACTTCTGTCGGCACTCCCGGAGTGCCACTGTTTTTTTTTTGGGTCGGACTTTGTGAGTGAGCGTAAAGAGAGTGCACCTGTGTCTGCGCACACAATACCTCCCGCGCCGAAGGCTAGTCTCCGTTGAGATTGGCTGCTATGTCTGAAATACGGCCTGGAGGACTACATAAGCATTTATTAACAATTGTATGATTGCGGAATGCATAAGAATGTACTCTAGATATTTATAGAAAATCTTGGGTTCTCAAGTGGCAATTTATGGTCTAAACCAGCACATCCTTTTAAGGCCTGGACCTGGGTGACTATTTAAGGTCTTATTTTGTCAGCCCTGCTCTGAAATATTGATGGATGTTTGCTGAAGCACGCATTGACTGCTTCAACACTGTGATGCGGAAGCGGTGCGCATCCCTGGTTAGTAGGGCGCGGGGCTGCACCAACAGCATCCTGTCTATGATAGCAAGTAGGCTAGATTTTGCGTTTGTGAACCAGTGCTGCAAGGTATCGGCTGGGCCTGTCACCTTGCAGCAGTGTTGTCACAAATTGTTTCTGTGTTAATGTTTTATTAACGTATTTTGTAAGTTACTAACACTATGAGTCTTGTTGCTTGATTTATTGAATAAAAATTATTATTAACATCATGATTAGTTTATAATATGTACAGCTCTTAGCGTGTAACCCCTTATATGTATGTAGCTTTTCACTACGACTAATATCAACCCTCATAAATTAAAACTAAACTAGTAAAATCTCTCGTCAAGTTTGAAGCACTTTTCCGGCGCTCGTGTTCGTTGAGGCGAGGTGTGAACCGACATCTAAGATGCTCGTCACCTTTCGCCAGTTGAAAACGATGGCTTTAGAAAGGTACCTAGTTATTGCTGTGCATATTACGTTAAAGTTAGGGTTAAGTTATGGTGATTTTTGTCAGTGACTTTAATGTTCGTATGTATCGAATGATTCAAGTATGAGAACAAAATTAGTAAGTGTGACTGTCAGCCAATACAAGTCTTCACTTACTAAATAAATAAAATACCGAGACCCCTCCGTGCCTCGGAGGGGTCTCGGCTTTTAATTAAATAATTAAAATATTTTACTGTCAGGCATCAAGGCCTATAGGGTGTTTGTATTACATCTTACTTAAAAACTATATTAGTAACATGCACAAACACTAAAAGGAAAGAAAAAGAAAATCACAATCACAGGAAGGTTTAACTAGCTTTGTTGTCAACATGTAGCTTGATAAACCTTCCCATTGTAGGCCCATCCATCCTCTCTGCAAACCGTTGTTAAGCCGTTGGTTCCGGCTGTCATTCTTGGATCTTTGACAGTCGATACGGGTCGTCAGAAACCTGAAAGTATGACAACCAGTTTTACCAAGGGGTATCGTGTTATCCAGTAACAGGGTTGTGGAGTTCAGATAGGTAGTAGCTTCGTGTAAAATACTGGTATTCAGCTGCATCCGCTTAGACTGGAAGCCAACCCCAACAAAGTTGGGAAGACGCTAGGCAAATTGATTAACTTATAAAAGAACAGAATAATAAATATTAAAGTAAATAGCATTTTTATTACTTGATGGTTATGTGCATCATTCATTGTGATTTTGCTTTAAATAATAATGTACGTAATTACTAAAGTTTTTTTCTGTAACCTCGTGTTATATAAGGGATTCGATCGCGTACGCGCGAGTTCCTTATATAAAAACAACCGACTTCCAAAAAACACTACAAAGTGAAAAATAACTTTAATTTCGGAAGTCAGTGTCTTCGGTTTTGAATTTTTGTTTTTTGTCACCGACTTCCGAAATTAAAGTTATTTTTCACTTTGTAGTGTTTTTTGGAAGTCGGTTGTTTTTTTTGTAAAAAGTTTTTATTTTTCACTTTTCAGTTGTGGTACCTACCCCACACAAATCCGAAAACCACTACCTGCTATGTAAATAACAGTGTCAGGAATTTATCATATCATCCACATACTAAGTGGGAAAAAGTACGTATTATTGAAGCTAACTCAAAAACTGTCAAAGCAAAGTCAATAAAATTTATATGGGACCACCTCGAGAGCATACCCTTTCAAACAGAAAAAGAATTTTCAAAATTGGTCCAAAATTGACGGAGAAATCGGTGGACATACATAAAAAAAAAAGAAAAAAAAAACAAACATACGCGACGAACATATAACCTCCTCCTTTTTGGAAGTCGGTTAAAAAGTTTTTAGTACCTATAATGTCCATTGTGTCTTCTAGTGCGTGACTTTACATTCATTACTTACATCAAACTCGTCACAAATGTTACAAAAGTAACAACTAACAACCATAACCTACAAGTTTTCTAACACTTTTAGTCTAGATTATCCACAAAGGATTCCTCAAATCATGTCCCTTCCTACATTTGCCTAATATCAGATGTTCCGTTACATCTAAGACATCTGTGACACGGCGAAAACTGGCTATAACTCAGTGTCGAGATTAGCACTGAATGACATTTTTATATGAAAAGCTTGGACTGACGTCTGTTTGATCATGGTTGATCTTTGGTGGAGAAAATCTTGTTTAATCTTATAAGTACGTAGATAATTGTTGGAAAGGTATTTTAAAAACATTGTGAGTATGTTAAAACCATTTTTGAATCCAGAGATCCGTATGCGAAATATTAAGCTTTAAAGTGCATGGTTGGTTTTAGATATGTGAAAAAAATTCACAGCAGTAGCTTATATAACGAATTTAAAAGAAAAACTATTACAGCTGAGTAGGCTTTACAAGTGAACGGGTAATAATCGACCAACTTAGATTTGCGGTTGTAAAAACATATTCTCCCATACATTCCGTATGAAATATTTTTTTTTCAACTACAAAGTTAAGTTTGTTCTTGGGATAAATAAATTCATCCCAACTACGGAACCCTACATTGTGCGTGGTCTGACATGCACTTGTCCGGTTTTTTATTCAATAAATATTATATTATTTTTTTTTGTGACTCCACCAAGCGTTGTGATTAAGTAAGTTCTCCTTTTGCATAGTCATGGTTAATGTAAAATTATCTGCCCATAATGTTCCCACTGGACAGACATCCTCTCTATGGGAGGGAGTGGGTCGTTAACCATAACGCGGGCACAGTGTCTTATAATAACACTACATTTTATTGTGTAGTCGACTTTAACCTGGTGATAAGTGTTTATTCATATGAATATTCTGTCTGTAAACAAAATATATTCCGGAAGAGGACAAAATAAAATGAAAACCGTCAAGCTATAGTTTGACCAATACCACTGTACCGCACCTTAGGAATATCGCGCGGCGAGGCGGGGGGCAGTGTTGACCAATGAGCGGCGGGCGGGACGCCATGCGCCTAGAGCTTTGACGAATTAGCGGCCTGCACTGCTCCCCCGTCCGGCCGCGCGCCTTCCTAAGGCGCGGTACAGCGGTATTGGTCAAACTATAGCTGTCATTAACATTCGTTCAGATTTGCATGTCATCACGCGAGTGCATACTAACCACCGCTTACATGAATTGTTTTGTCATGTTATCGTATTTAAATTGAGTTCAGTAGGTATGTTATTATTGCGTTATGGGTTGGACATAATAGGTAGTGTGTTTTACAAATTTTGATTACTATTTCCATTATTTTCTGCAAACACGATACTAACTACTTACTTATACTTAAATAGGTACAGGTCGTGCCATTAGAGATGAGACTTGACACACCACGTGTTTGACTTACGCAGTAGACGATTTATGGGTCTTTTTAGCGGTATGAGGTCTGCGCCGGAGCGTTATCAGGGCGGCGGAGAGAGCGCGATAGGCGCGGTCATGTCTCATTTTTCGTGGCACGTATTGTACTAATTGGTAAAGATGATAGAATAGCGAAACGGTGGTAAGAGCACGTCTATCTAAGAAATGTATGTATTAGTAAATATTGTTAGTCCACACTTCTGTTTTTTTTTTAAGTGAAAAAGGCGCGTTGGGCATTTTTGAGATGGGACTAAACCGTTGATTCCGCGACACTGCCACAGTTACGACATCAGCTTTGACCATTAAAAAGACATCAACATGTTGATTACCGCGGTGCCGATTTTCTTTCAAGTTTTCGCTTCTGTCGGCACTCCCGGAGTGCCACTGTTTTTTTTTTCTGTAAGTAAGTACCTAGGTATAATAGAGATTACTCTTATATATCTATATCTTACCACCCAGATAGTGCTAGCTGTAGGCCATATTCGGTAATCAAATCCATTACCCGTAGTTCAAAAAGCGATCCTAAATTATAAAATTTTCAGTAAAATTAAATAGTAGTAAATTCTTGAAAACAACAAAACTTATAAACTCCGGATGTTTGTTGCCATGTCCATAGATTCACAAACTCTCTATAGAGCTCCAGAGAGCTAATATTGACGTGAATTTGCTAGCCGGAAGTACGTAGATGGGAAATAATAAACTCGCCACGTCTAGACGTCAGTCTAGACTAGAGGAATTTATTATTATTACGGATAGCTGGCGACTGTAACCAGCTTGATTTATCACAAATAATACGAAAACGTTGAACGAAATTTTTGGCCCAAACAAACGCTACTGCGACTATTGAAGATACAGGAATTTTGGATCATCATCAGCCTACATCAGTCCACTGCTGGACAAAGGCGTCTCCAATTGCATGCCATTCAGCTCGAGTCTCGTCAACTCTCATACAGCTGCTACCAGCCACCCTGCGAAGATCGTCGCTCCACCTAGCCTGAGGGCGTCCTACCTTACGTTTGCCGATTCGCGGTCTCCACTCAAGAACACGTGTAGCGTTCAGGAATTTTTAATAGTTACAAATAGGTGAACTGCCTCGTTGGTCTAGTGGTCGCAAGCGCTACTGATGAGTATGAGGTCTTGGGTTCGATTCCCGGATCGGACAAAGTGTTATTGGGTTTTTCCATCTGGAATTTCTCAGTAGCAGCCCGGAGTCTGGATTTGTGCCCGGTTGATGGCAATAGGCTCGCCCCCTATTACATGGGACTTATACATAACTGGCGAAATGTGGGGGTACTATAGGGACACCTCTGCCTAACCCTTCGGAGATTACAGGCGTGATGTTATGTTAAATAGGTGGAATTCAATCACAATCCGAGAGTTTTGAATGATATTGCTAATCCATTGATTCATAGGTTTGAAAAATTAATCTGCTCAACAACATAAATAACGCAATGGACGTGGGTGAACTGTCAAAATGAAACTGCGATCAATTGTCATTTTATGTGTGTTACGCAATTACCCTGCTGTTTTAATCTCCTCAAAACAATCCCTTACACACAAACGAGGTTCCATATCCCGTCACGACTTTCAGAAAAATTTAGTGAAACACCTACAATGCATATTGCATTAGGTAATACCTAAGCACCAATAGCAGATCATACACTATGAATAATTTTATATAGAATACAGGGTGGCAGGGACATCAGGGTTTCAGAATCATGTTCTGAATCCATGTTAACAGTTTTCGCGTCGCCCTGTATAATTCGTCACCAACACCGCAAAGGGGCGAACCTCAAATAAGAAAATTTTACAGGAGAGCCAAAAAATGTTTTTTTTTCTCCCGTTGACGCGCTTATTTTGATGATATTTAAGAAAATATATAGGTATAATTTAGAACAAAAAAAAAAAAAAAATCCGTGCAACTGATTTTAAGATACGCCGTCAATCTTTTTTCGTTTCTATTAGTCTTAGAGCTTCGCCCTTTTGTGACGACATAGAGCTCGAAAAATGGAGCATTTTTGTATACTAAACTAATTTTAGACCGTTTGAATGAGGTTCGCCCCTTTGCAGTGTTGGCGACGAATTGTTATACAGGGTGTTAACTTCATTAAAATTTACAAAATGCTGGTCACTGCAGTGATTATGGAAGCGCACCGAATTAATTATTCGTATCTCGGTTCACGAGCCCCGCAATACCGTATGTAGTTGTACCTACATATAGTTGCTGTTGGTGCAGATTTTTTGTATGAAAATTAAGTTTTTATCTATATAAAATCTTTTAATATAGCAATACTAGTACTTAAAAATGCTACAAAGGATCTTTTGGCGCTCGAGTGACGTTGACAGGGCGGCGCTGTTGGTAGACATTTGCGCAATTATTTTGTGTATCTTGTTTTTCTCAAAAACAAGATACTGAAACTGAACTACAAAACTGAACACAACAACACACACACACACACAACCAACAAAAACACACTAAACACTGTGTCTACTGATACTGAATACTGTATTAAGCATTCTCTGTTTTTATTGTTTTTGAAAACTGTGTGCCTTCATCATCATAATATATGCCTATAATGTTCCCACTACTGGGACACAGGCCTCCTCTCTGTGAGAGGGAGTGGGCCGTAATCCACCACACGGGCCCAGTGCGGGTTGGTAGATGTCATATGTCTTCGAATTTTCGGTTCTAGGACATGCCGGTTTCCTCACGATGTTTTACTTCACCGTTTTGAGAGCAGTGGTGATGAAATAATTTACACAAAGTAAAGCGCCTGTCTGGGTTCGAACCTACGACCTACAACTCGCAAGTCGCGGCCGTTACCACTGGGCCACCATTGCTCTCAAAACTGTGTGCATTTCCTGTGCGAGTCTCAATAAATACTTCTTCTTTCTTTTCTTTCTTTCTCTCTTTCTTTAAAATGGCGGCGTTAGTTTGGATTTTGGGCACGCGCCAAAAATATCCTTGTTTTACGTGGCGTTTTGTGGTTTTCAACCAGCCAATAAATATCACAGAGAACAGGCGTAAACATTTCACCGATACCTGCATTGCATCATACAAGATTTTAAAATATTGATTTCAATGTCCCTGGAGGAGCAGGAGAGATTTTTACTGTCGACAGGAAAATCTGTTAGAAGTACTTTCACTGCATATTTTACGTTCAATTCGCACTGTAGCTGCTCCGTTATTGATAACATTCTAGTACCTGAGACTGTTTAAATAGCAGTTTCACCGAATACCAACATTATATTATTATAACATCAAACCAGTTCGATAATGGGGTAGGTAAAGGTGTGTAGGTACAGTGCCGACCAAAAGTCCATGAGCAATCTCACAAAGCAATAGACTGACGCTTCGGTTTGACTTACGACCTTCTTCTATAAGTTGTTACAATACTGTAGACACGCACATTACACACACACACTCACTTTGTCTGCAACCAATGACTAGTTCAATAATCATCATTCGTTTTTAGTTTCATTCGTCTTGTTCACATAAATATTAAAGTTTAGTAGGTAGACCACAAAAAACTAAGTAAATTATTTCGATTTCTGTGGGGTAGATGCAGTTTGTTACGAGTATTTAATTAATAGAACTTTTTTGGTTCGTGGATAATATTGGTGACGAGTATTTAGCGCAGTGTTGTGGTTATTATTATCAAAAAGCAGGCATAAAATATATTGAAGAGATCAGATCAGATCAGAGAATATTATTGCGCTGCGTAAAAGTGAAGTGAATATCTAATGAAACCGGACTAAGTGTGAGTGTTATCATTAATATATTTCATATTTTACCAAACATAAATCTTAATCAAGGGTATTGTTGATAGAACAGAGGTATTGTTGAGACAGAAGATGCCTTTAAAGTTTTAAATTCATTGTGAGGTTTAATTCGATTAGTGAATAATAAATAATAAGGTATTATGTGTAATAAAAACAATGTTTTTCTTTGTTCTAGAGAAATACTGTGAGGGTTAAGAGATATGAGGAAGGGGCTTATTATCGAGTAGCAGCGACGTCAAATGGTGAATGAAACAAATGGTTTCATACCAACGAGACATTTTGCTGAATTATTAAAAACACGTCATTATGAACCGTTCGCCGTGCACTCTGAAGGCTTGCATCAATGAAGACCAGCTAGAAAACCGTTTTTGACCTTAAAATATTGACCGTACCAACTTAATAAACAACAGATTCGTTATTGCATGAATTTATGGTAACGAATTTTTTAAGCACGTTTCAATAGGGTGTTTGTCGTATTTCTTGCAGATATACCGAAATTGTTTAATATTATTTTAGTAATAGTATTATTTTAGGATAAAAATTTGAGGTTTAGTTTCAATCTTCTTTTCGTAAAGAAAATGAATACTTAAGCTTTAACCTCAATAACAACCAATATTTACTAAAGTCAAATAAAATGTAAAATAATTAATACAAATAAAATATAAACAAACTGCCCATATTTAACCTTAAAATTACCTATTCTGTAAGTAGTTTTTTACATTTTAAGTAGTCTAATATTCTTATTTATTACTTAATTACTTCGACCATGATCAAAGCTTAATATTTATGGTGAAAAAATCCATTAAAAATTTAAAATATTTCATAATTTAAATATGTCTAAATAATACAAACTGCTTCTAAGTTTCTTGACATCTATTTCACATCTTATTCAGCTGAAATAATGATAAATAATTGTAGCAGTTTATTAACTTATGTAAAATAAATATAACGAATAAACATATTTTTTTTAATTTTGTTATCATATATCACGCATTTTTATTCTAAAACCTTTATTGCAATAACAACATAAAAAAGCAGCAATATTTAAAAAATATTATTATCGAAAACAAAAATAATAATATTTGCAAAAAACCGCACTGTGTTTTATGAGATTAGAACCTGAGGCAGTTTGAATTCCATACCAACGCTTAACGCTTTCTGCTATCTGCACTTGTTAAGTTACTATCGAATTTTAGCAATGCCATTAACTGGTCAAGTTCACGTGCATAGTGCGTGTGTGCTAGCATGTTTAAAGCGACGGAAATATATTGTTGTTTCGTGTAACTGCGTTATCTGTGGTGTGTGTATCGTGTTGCTTACACATACAAATGTACGAGCTATACCGCGTGTTCACAGCAATACGACTCTTAGCGTGCTCATGCACTTTTAAGCGCTTACTGTACACCTACATTTTGCCAGAAATGTTTAAGGTCGAGCCTAATTGGCACATATTTAGTCTTAAGGTAGCTAATAACACAACACTACAATATTTGTTAAAAGAAAAAAAAAAAACAGTGGCACTCTGGGAGTGCCGACAGAAATGAAAACTTGAAAAAAAATTGGCACCGCGGTAATCAACGCATTGATGTCTTTTACTCCACGGTGTCGGTAAACTCGGTAACAGTGTCGCGAAATTAATGGTTTAGTCCCATCTCAAAATTTCCCAACGCGACTAAAGAAGTTTTCACTTAAATCAAATCATATAGAAAGTATAAACTTGTATGAAAACGCCCAATATTGATTTAAAAACTAACCATTTGAGCCAACTGGAGCGGACAGTGCTCATATTAAAATTTTTAGTATACATACTTAATATTTTCTGGCTTAGTGCCAGAACTTAAACTGGCAGCTTGTATGAGGCTCACCGTTGTCTGGCGTGACATGTGACGGCACAAAACAAGCCTTGAATTGAACGATATATGAATATGGTTTTAGAGATATACCAAGAGATATTTCATAAAAATATTTATACGTTTATCGAGCCAAGTCTTTTTACGAGTGACTACGCTTTTACATTATGGATTTATTTATAAAGTAGCTGCGACCCGCGGTTTTACCCGCATAAGTCTCGATTCCGTGGGAATATCGGGATAAAAATTTGTGGTAAACCAGGATATAAACTATCTGTGTGCCAAATTTCATCCAAATCTGTTAAGTAGTTTTTGCGTGAAAAAGTAACAAACATCCAGCCATCCTCATAAAGTTTCGCGTTTATATTATTAATTTTGTGGGGTTCGTGGCTAAAGTATGTAAGAATCGATTGATTTGGAAAGTCAAACTACGTTTCTCTGTAACAAGATGGGTTTTTAGTACACAATGGAGACCTCCAGCCCCAGATATTTACAGCCTTGGTTACTAAAGTGTCTGTTTAATTAACGGCAGTTTAATATGTGTGCAAGAATCTAGTGATTTTCAAGTTTTTAAATACATCAGATTATACCAGTCTACATCCATTTGTTCGAAACCTTTCCATACACACTACACAGCGGCAGCAGCCGTAAAAATGAGTCTACTCATAACCAATGATAATTCATTCATTTATACCTACTGGAAGACTGAAACTTGAAATACAATTATTAAATGAAAGAAAGAAATGAATGAAAGAATTATAAATAATAGAAAAATAAAAAAAAACATTTATTTGACCCTTAATTAATTAAAACAATGTGTTAACATTTTAGGTCACGGTATACAGTACCTAGACGACCGAGCTCTGCTCTGGTGAAAATAGAAAATGCTCATTTAATAGTATAGGAAAGTTCACTAATTGCATGTAGCCACTATTGTACCTACTATTGTAGGTACTTACAAATTCCATGCTGCCATGTCATTATTCTGAGGTAGCCATCTTGTTCTAAACTTTGGGCGAACAAGCTTTGCTCGGGTGAAAATAAATTTTCCCAGATAAAAGACCTAGCTAGATCGATTTTTCGCCCCCCGCCGTTTTCGAGAACGTGATTCCAAATATATAAATATACAAATATTGCTTATTTAATAGTATAGGTCATAGGATATAAGAGACGCATCGAGTATAAACACTCATGTCTAGCCAATCTGTAGTAGAGTTAATACTGAAAACAGTCAGCATGTCACTATTATGGTGAAAAGCCCTGGTCGATTAAGGCCCATATTTTGAAAATGACGGTGCCTATTAAGGCCCGTGTATCTGAACGTTATTCGAGAGCTCTGCATTGATTGGTCACAGTTTCAGTCAGTTATGGCCATAATAGCCGCGCTTGGCAGGTTGTGATAAGATGTTAATAGTAGGCAAAAGTGCCGCTGATTATCACAGGCCATTCTAAAGCCATTAGTGACTGGCAGTTTGAGAAGTCATGCTCGCTCAATAACTGGTTTTCATTTGAGTTGAGTTTCAGGTCGCTGAACAGAACCAATTTTAACTGGCATAAATTAATGGCCTATTTAGCAAGTATAAAAATATTTTTCATTTCTCATACTCGGAAAGTAGTGTTTGTTTGATCCAAGTAGAGGGTGGAAGACGCTGATCCCCACCCTTGGGCGGGAAAGACTCATAGTAATTGCTTCCCTCTCTAGGGTGGGAATGAATTTTAAAAATAGAAATAAATTTGGATAGGTAGTCGGCTACGACAAATTTTACTAAGGGAGTATTACACTGTCGAGTCTGTGGTCATGGATCTGTGATCGAAGATATAATGGAATTGTAAAATAGACATTTATTATGGGCATATCCCCCGTGGGGGATATTACACTATCATATTATATCATATACCTATCTACGAAGCTCACAGATTACCATGTTATGTCTATTTTACAATTTAGTTATGTCTTTGATCATGGATTTGTGATCGTAGATATAATGGTGTAATACGCCCCTTATAGAAAAATACTGATTAAAAAAAAATGCTGCAGTCTTGTCATTGTATAAACAGCCAGTGTGAATTAAAAAAATACCTAAGCGGGACCCGGTGACGCCATGTGTTCCATATTTAAAATTAAAAAAATACTAATAGTATAGAATACTTATCAATTAATATTTTAGAAAAACTACAACTTTTAACTTTCCTTGTATTCGAAATGAAAAGTAGAGTGTTTAACACGGGTGAAAGTCATCAATTTCTACTCGGACTATAGCTGCCCTCACTGCGCTCGGGCGTCTAAATACCTCGTATGGGAATTGATTCCTTTCGACCCTTGTATAACAATCTACTATTGTTTTATTCAAAATCTGTTACAGTTTAGTACTACAGTACTGTTTTTAAAAAAGCTAAGTATTTTTGGACATAATATAACTTTATAGTTTTTAACACATAACTATTTACATGAGGTACTTACTAAATTAAAAGACTAACTACCTATCTGTATAAATAAATACAAATAAAAACAAAAGGACTCTCATCGTCCGCATCGATGTTATCCGGAAACGTGCCAAGAAGACTGGCAGCATTGCCACGTTCAATGTCAATGCTAATTATTTGGTCAAAGAACGAGCCCGCCTTCTGATCACGTGAAGTGTCGACCAGTCGGCGAGATATTTTTTTTAGTATTTTTATATTTAATATTGTTTGTTGTTACACATCAAGTTAGGATATTTATCAATGTGGCTGACTTAGGTACAAGCTTTTTAAGCTAGTTGAAGTTGTAAAGTACCTCTCTTCTTTCTTTTCAGTGTCAGAGTTTTTATGCCACCCATGAGCCTCTGACTTGACTTCGCATGCCATTGAGAAATATCTCTCAGACATAGAATTATTCATATATATATATATTATTCCTTTCGATGTTTTCCACACCATTTACCTAACATCTATTCTATGCTGGTTTGTACGCGCCAGTCATCTCCACGTAATTTATATACTTACCTATCATAAACCCCACCGGTGCTAGACGATTTCTAGGAGTTTGAAATCATTCATCCGTTTTTCCTTATTACTTATACAATCCAATTTACCTAGCCTTTTCCCTGAATACCAGTATTTTACATAGAGCGACTGCCTATCGGACCTCCACAACCCAGTAACTGGGTAATACGATACCCCTTGGAACTGGTTGTCAGACTTTTGGGCTTCTGACGACCCGTAACGACTGTCAAAGATCCACGAATGACACCCGGGACCAACGGATTAACGTGCTTTCCGAAGCACGGAGGAGTCTCGGTATGTAAAGATGGTCACCCATCCACGGACCAACCCCGGCAAGCGTAGCTTAGGTAACCTTATGGATCGATACGTGCGGCTGTTATTACTTAACCACGAGCTCCTCTCTCACTTCCTGTAGCTTATACAATTTGTACTAATATTATAGTCTTGTACAAGTGTACAACTGGTGTACCTATTAACAGTGGCAGTACGAATTGTCCGCATCCTAAAGCTCTTCAACTAGACACAGGTGGCCATATATTGTGTTAATTATCTTAACGCCCTGATTAACGAGGCCAGTGCATCTACTGTTCATCAGGAATCAGTCACGCTTGAACCCCCATGTGGGGTCACAATTAATATATATTGTTAATAAGGCTGGGTTTGGACATAATTAAAAGTGTCTATAATTTTATTAAAGGTCATTAAGGGTGTGAGTTCCACTTTACAATTGCTCAAGATCAGTTTTGGTTACTATAAATGGCGGATAATGGCAATCAATGGCTGTGCTCTTGCTTGACATAATCTGAGAATAGGAGAAATCTTTGAAATTATCTAAATAAAGCGCTTATCCGCAGATAGAAACTGTCCCGTAATTTTATTTCGATACACTTGTGTGTTATATTATACCTTCATGAAGCAAAATTTGAGTATGTTTTTTTAGTTGTAGATAGTAGAAACGCCATGCCCCACTCACCCATAATAGTCAAGTGTTTCCCCATTACTGCCCATGGCCGCAGATGGTGTTCGCCTTCATAGGGTTAAGAGAACTTGCGTTTAAGTCGCTCAGCTGCGTAAGAAGGATGCAATTTTGTAAAGAGAGGTCCTCGGAAAAGGTGGGCCTCTAATTAGAACGAGTCGGGAAAGATCTCTGTTTAGAGGCTCTTGTAAGCAGGAAATTTTATGGCGTGCTTAGAGAGTTACGTTTGTAAGGTATGAAAATGTATTGAAGGGAAAAAGAAAAAATACTTTAAAAATATTATGACGAATAATTTTCACAAAAGTCTTTAAAAACTTTTATTTTATTCCCGAAGAATATGTAACAATTGTTAACAGTTCAGTTAAAACTTGCTTCAAGCAATGTGTATATTTTTAGTAAAATCTCGGGACCATGAAATAAAAACTATACATACTTATATAGAAATATAGTACATTACTGTCGCAGCCTGCAACAAGATTGATGGACGATCGTGAAAATGTGGCCAAGGCCAAGGCTTGTATAGGACTTTTCTCAAATAATGCGCGGAAAATCAAACTAAGTAAATTAATTATAAATTTCAGAATCAATGATGAACAACGATAACTTTTCACGCGCCTATATGTTCATTTATTTCTTCTTTATTTTAAACAGCTCTATTTGTAAACCAAATCAAAAAAAAATAACCTTTTATAAGTTACCTCCTTGGTTGCCATGTGTTGAAGTAAAAAGTTCATTCCATTTTTATATAATACGACAGATATTGAGTTTTCATACTAATTTATTTGGCCGCTAAACACAACAGATATGGGTTTTCATACAAACGTTGCCGGCCGGGCGCTCGCATGTATTCGACCAGTACAGAATTTTTTTTTATCTCGAAGAAGGTTGTCCAAATAATGCTCGAATTTCCAAGCATGTTTGAGAAAAAAATCTTTCACAGTTTGCAGCCAGTCTATTGTAAGTTAACTAAAAGGGTAGAATTTTTTAGAGGAAAATGTCTAACGAAACAAAAGAAACGGCTTTTGAATAAAGAACACGACAAAGAAGGTTTTGTTCTTATTTACAAAAAAAGAGAACATTTTTGCAAGCCAGTTATGTTTTTATAATGAATTTTTAAGTGTGGCAACATAATTGTTTGACTGTGTGACTGGAGAATAAAGAACTTTCACAAAAAAGTTGCAGAAACGAAGCGTTGGAAACAGAAAATCCCGCCATTGTTAGTTTGACTTGAAGCAATTCATTAATTTGTTTTAATTAGGTTTAAAGAATCGTAGGGATCTTTTTAACAAGCGAAGTAGGGAAAGTTTTGGACAAGGGAATTTAAGAAAAAAATACAAAATGGCGAAGTAGATAACGTACAGCGGTTGTTACGTAAAAAGCATTACGCGAGAAGTCCACTGCGAGCTAAACTAAGTTAGTTTTCAGTTAGTTTAGTTTAGCTTGCCAGTTTTTCATACATGTGGGTGGACCCCACATGGCGTTTCTGCCCGTTCTTCTCCATAGGTACATACTACTGTAATGATACACCATTTCAGTATCAATATTTCTGTATTCATAATTATTTTTGCACACATACAAACTTGGTTGGTACACTTTTAGCATTATTTAACAAACTATTTAATTAGGTACTTAATATAATAACGTTATAGACTTTAGACTTCTTGAAGACATCCTTTTGGTTTCGAGGCTCAAATCGAACTGATTTAGAAGCTTAGCGATGCTCAAAAAACCAGTACTTTTACGGTAACTGTCAAATGAGATACTTTTAAACTTCCTGATTACACTGATACAAAAATCATTTGAGGCAAATCACATACTTTTAATTTTATATTTATTATTTAAAATCATAAAATCTAATTAATATTTGGAAATCATGACACTAGGCGTGCGCTTTCGAGTTTGAGTAAGAAAGAATTTTTGAAAATTCATCCCTTGAAGGGGTCAAAAAGCGGATGAAAGTTTTTGTGTGAGTTCATCGTTTGCTTATGGAAATTCCAAATGACGCACCGCTGGTTGGTAGGTACATAATTAATCTGGTACAGAAATTGACTGTAATACTATCTAAATCAAAAAAAGTAAAAAATCCACTAGGTATGTGTTTTCGTATGCCACGAAAAATTGAATTACACCCTTCTCTTTGAAAAATTCATTCCGTAATTGAATTTGTGTCCGATAAATGGCGACAGGGCAGCCTATCACGTTGGAATCTAATAACGTTATTAACAGCGTAGAGTGTCCACACACTGGTATTCTGTGTATAATCACATTGTACCTATGTTGAGAATTTATTCACCTGTTATAAAACCGCTAAGGATGACGAAAACTTTAGAAATGTTATGACACTGTTTTAGGAAGGTATAATGTATTTTATCTACTCTCATACTCTCATAGCGTAATATTCGAATTATAAAATTCAAAACGAGTTTATATTGACATACTTTATGAACACAATACCGAAATTTAAAAATAGAATCATATTATAAAAAAAAATCTCGAACAAAATAATGCTATAAAACATATTTTTTTTCTATTACGATACAGGGCTATTCCAAGAAGTTAATATCACCAAGGAGTTTCCATCAACTTTTGCATTGGAACGTTTAAACGGGGGACAGCGGCACCCGCTGTAGCGCATTTGTGCGGTGATGTGCTGGTGCAGACGACATTCATTTGTTTTGTTGCACTGAATTTCGTGGGATTTTTCAAATTTGTTCTTGATCTTTAACTTTGATCTTTTATTTAGTATTAGGTTCAATCCCAATGTATGAGAGTAGATAAAGTAGTGTATGAAACTGCACATAACTAGGTATTAAAACATTCCTGTGATATTAAACACACACTCATGTTTTAATACCCCTCATTATGCAACAGTTTCATAAACTACTATTAGTCCTTTCCTTCAAGGCTTTCTAGTTAAGAAGAAATGTTCAATATTCACTGAAATTTCATCTCCGTCACCTATGCCGAAATTATGTACCTATAAATCAACTGCCGGCAAAATTCACCTAAAACTGGTATACCTACAGATATCTGTAGGAAATAACCTCTAAAAACCACCCAACTCTATTCTTAAATAATTAAACCCCAATTCCTCAGAAGTATGCAGCAACATTCCCTCCATACCTCGTACGGTCAGCACCTACAATTCCCACAAACATACTAGGTACCCCTGGCTAGTTGCCAACTCGAGCACTAGTTGCCAACTCGAGCAATTTATCTAACAGACCCCGATACGGGTTGACAATCGGTCGAGTGTTTGCCATATCGGCTTGTTATCGGAGCTCCGATGTTTGGATTGCTCTGCAGCTTCTGTTTTTGAGTTTAGATTTTCAAAACCGGTTTTGGCACTGGGTTTTTTTGGTTAATATCTTGTGTGGGGTATTCTATAGATTTTTTTTAACTTGAATCTCGGCCTTTAAAAATAGATTTTTAGTTGCACATCAGGGGTGTTCTAAGCTGTCATCATTGATGCTAAGCTGCAGACACAATAGATATAATAAAGCGAGCCGTCTATCGCCAGCTAAACGAAACTAACCTTAAACTAACTTAGTTTAGCTGGTGTTGGAGGGCTCGCTTAAGTGTCTAGTCAACTGTGAGTGCAAGATTTAATGAATTTGAAAGAAATAAAATACGTTTATTTGCGGTAAATATAACGCAAGGAAAGAAAGAACATAAAACAAAAAAGAACAAGTTGCGGGAAAATATGCGTCACATTCCACACAAAAGCACATCGCTCAGCATAATGCTGCGACTCTATGCGAAACGGAGCCACAGCGCTGGTTTTCAGCGAAAGCATTAGGTGTTTAGGCAATTTTTTGACCCTGTAAAAAAAGGACCTAAATTCAGTTACAATTATTTAACAAACTAATATTTAAAACGAAAAGAAATCGGTAGGTAACCAAATGTTTTTGTATCCTTTGCGATACACAAAATCATCGAACCTTTTCATGAAACATTTAAAAATGTAAACCCAGAATAATTAAAAAAAAAACCCACCACATCCATCAAGATCACGCGAAAAGTAAACATTTCAAGCAATTAACCCTTCACTCGCAATAAAATGCATTTAAGGCCGCACAATCGGGCCGCAATCCGGCCGCCGCGCCGCGCGCTTCGGAACCGTCCTGCATCTGACAGCCCCTGATCGAAAACCGTTAATAACCGCCACACGTATCAATGTACCGCTTTTGAAGTACTATAAAGAGTTAATCATACTTCTGTTTCCGACATATTTATTTTCGTTTTCCGATTTCCGTAAGATCGTTTCGCTTTTTGTTTCGTATTTATGGCGGTTTGTTGCTGTTCAAGCTTTTGATTCATAAGAAACTTGGGCTTTACCTAATATTAATAGCTATTTACGGAATAGCAAATAAGCTAGTTTAACTAAACCAGCCAAAATTATGTTGTACCTAGATCAAAATAACTTTAAATAAAATGTACCCACGCGTGAAAACATTCATGCAAGCTGTTTGAGACCTGAGATTTAGAACCTAAACAAAATCCTACATCGAAACACCGAACAGGGGGCCTACCACCAGCTCAAAAGCAGTATTATTTTAATATTACTTCAGTGGGAGAAAGAGATGGAGCTATACGTCCTGTAGAGCTTCATCTCTTTCCCACACTGAAGTAATATAATATTAAAATAATATTGCTTTATGAGCTGGTGGTAGGCCTCCAGTTCCATTTAAGGTGAATCCGCAACTATAGTCGCGAAATTCAAATTTTCTTACATTTTTTGCAATTTTCAGGTCAGATCAAAATATGAATTGTTCCATAAGATTAAATCTGTTATGGGAAAGTTCCTATGGAACAAATCTAACTTAGAGAGACGTATTAATGATTTGAATGATTATAATTCTGTAAATACAAATCTGAATCGCGAATAATATTTTGGTCAAGATACAACCTGACACTAACCCGCAAATTGCAAAAAAAAAAAAATTTGAGCGCAACATCTTTTACTAATGTATGAGAAAATTCATTAATAACAGACAATAAGGCAGAAATGAGAGAACCAACACAGAATTCTCAATCTTTATCGAGACTACTTAAACATTAACTATTTACTGTGCTTCTTCTCGATAGTAATGAAAAACATTGAATATACCTCCGGAGTGCAATATCTCTGGGTTGCATTTTGCAAGCTGACTTAGCCTCTCGAAGGCGTTTTGCTAACGACCTGAACTATTAATGTAGAATTGCTAGATATATCATTCCGACTGTGTAACTGTTTGCGCGAATTAAGCTTTTTTGAACTGAGAGCAGAAAATGGAATATTATTAGCTATTAGTCTCTGCCCGCGACTTCCGTCCGTGTGGAAGTCAACTAAGTAGGTATATACTATTAAACATATATTATGGCCCCCCCGACCCCTGCTCGAAAACGAGGTGGCAGCAGTTGTTGCAGCTGAGCACGTAGCTTTAAATACCCCGTATAATAATCAAGATGAAAATCTTAGTTTGATCCAGCTTGTCCCTTCTTGCTGTCCTCTACTCAGCGACGCCCTAAGACGAAGTTCGTACCCCACAGGGGGTGCCCTTAGCGAGCGCTCGCCTAATTTTAATTTAGAATAGTTTTTGCCCCTGGCTGGAGGCTTTCAGTGTACTTAGTAGCTTAGGCACCCACAGGAAAGCCCGGTTAAGCAGCCAAGACCTTAGTGGTAAAAACTGCAAGATATATGATAGATGAAAAAAAAATCTTATGGCAGTAGTGTAGCCGACTATCAGTGATGTAATTTTTTTCTTATAATTGTTACAAAGATACCTTTTAGAAACAAACAAACAATTTTACCTATTTATAACAGCGCCGGATCTAGATTTTTTTGAGGCGGGGCAAAATCTGCCGTCTGCCGCCCCCCGCCAATCTTTTATTGGGAGGCGCTAAATTAAAATTTTCTCAAAATGAAAATTTTGTCAGCAACATATTAATCAAATTGTATCGATCGATAATACGCCAATTCAACAGGGGCGCCAAAACTGTTAAAAAACTAATAGAAAGATTATAAATGTTTTGCGCGTCTCATTTATTGCAAAGTTGCTGTGTGGTGGTGCACATGTCTGATACGCATGAATTTGTCGCCCCCTGAAGTTGGCGCCTGGGACACGGGCCCCGGCTTGCCCCCCCCTAGATCTGGGACTGCTTCATAATAGTAGTTTAGATTTAGACTTTTAACAGATACGATGTTGTGAATCATCTTATGTCATAAGAAAAACACGGCATGTTTCCGAAGCATTTATGACAAAATGTGTTGCCCTAACACAATAATAATGATGTGTGGATTAGGACGAAATAATGAGAATATTGTGCCTAAGATTAGTTAAAGACCTTGACGGACTGCTATGAAGTACACTAATATGTACTTATAGAAAGCCGTATTGTTGAAATAAAAATTAATAAATTTATCATTCAACGCAACGAAATCGTATCATTCGCGATTTTTTTTCTAGTATTCTTCATTGCTCATAAATAAAATCTGCTCAATAATAGATAACGTTTTGCTCAAGACTACCGCAGCTGGTTCATTCCGGCGGCCGATTCGTAAATAACAAATGAGGTCGATTAACCTATCGGTTAATTGAGCAACTGGGTAGCATTCGCGGGGTTAGTTACATTTCGATACAACTGTGCAAGCCGTAATGTTGGTAATAAATGATTCTCTCTTACCAACTGGATGGTCTGTTGACCGCAAGAAAATTACTTGGCCGTTCTACTTATGATTATTAATTGAAAAATAAAAGAAAATATTGAACCACGTCTAGCAAACATGATTTTGTTTTCTTAATACTTTTATATTTTTATAATACTAAACTTGAAATTATAATCAGGTACAATATGTTACATGACATGATGACAATCATTATAATAGTCTATACGAACTCATAATACATCGTAGATCCTAGGACTTTAATTTACGTCGTATACCTAGTAATAGTCTTCACTACGTTCATCTGCAATAGGTCAACACATTTCACATACCAATGGGAATTTAATATAGCTTATCGCACACTAATCATGCTGCTAAAACATCTCATGATTCATACGTCTAAAACACAAACAGTCGAACTCTAAACATATGCACATTTTACAATATAAAACGAATCCTTCCAAACATGTCGCGGGCAATTGTCTGACCACTCCACAGATTCTGATCACGCTGTGATTTCTGATCGCGCGGCGGTATCTGATCGCTCCACCGATCAGCCGCAGCCGCGCCCGCAGTTTGAACAATTACTCGCCGTTTCTCTACTAAATACTGTTCTTATCACTCTGCTTTACTCTAAAATGACTCTTCTATTACTGGCTTAACTGACTGAAGCCTGTTTTTACAGCACCAGACAGCTGCCCAAACTTTGGTGAGTGATTGCCTAATACAGCACTTCTTTTTTCCTTTTTACTGCACTGTTCAAACTGCGGGTGATTTAAAAATTTGACCACTGCACAGTCTGCACAGGTCACGATTAATCCTGGCGATTTAATTGTGCAAACTGTTTAATTGATCCATCGGTGATTTAACGAGGGATTGCTGTTGAATAACTTATCTAAACTTTCAATGGAATTCTAACAAACCGTTTGCATAGTTAAAACGATACGATGCGAAGTGTGTAGCGAGTTTCCAATAAGTGAAATAGCGTGGTTACGCCTTACGCAATCGCTAAATCGTTCTCTCGCCCGCATTTTGAACAATTTCAAATTATTTCTTCATATTTTGCTTTTATTCAACTTGTTTAATTATTCGCTTAACACTGACATACATTAATTTTGAACACTACTTTACTAAACATTTTTACATTTCTGCTTTTACGAAACAGCTAGGTACCTAAGGCAGTTTTATAACTTTTTTGCTTTTAAATATTTATTTATAATTTTTCTTTACACTTCAAAAACAACACATTGACAGGACATTGCGAGATATGACTTTCGAATGTCGATGTGCATCCACTTTGCATACATATAAAGCAGAGAATGGCTGGATTAAGAGCGAAATAACTTTAGCTACTCCGTGAAATCTTTTGGAGTTAACCGCTTTGCGCTCACAGATCTGGTATAGTATTTTTGTTGTTAATCTTTTGGCATGACTTTCTACTTTATTCGCCAGAACTTGACCTTGACCTCAGTCTGTTCCATATCTGTCTTCTGTGCAACGCGCAGAACCCTAACACCATTCAATAACGTGTTGAAGCCATGTTTGTTTTTGTGTGAGAGAGAGATAAAACTATAGCGCCGCGTGTAGCGCCGTCTCTTTTTTGGAACGAAAGTGTGATGGCTTTGACACTTCATAGAACTGTAACCAGGCGTTACTATGGCACACCGTGTTTTAGAAACAGACATGCCACACACGAATGAGTGACAAGTGACAGGGAAAACGCTCTACAAAGCTGAAATCATTATAAAGGGCCAATTTTGCCAATGAAACTAAACGCAATCAACACATCTAAACCGCGTTAAAGAACTGTCAGTGTCAATATTCCAAAACAGTGACAGTTCTTACACGCGGTTTAGATGTGCTGATCGCGTTCAGTTATTCCAAAACAATAATGACAGTGACAACTCATACACGCGGTATACATGTGCTGATCGCGTTCAGTTATTCCAAAACAATAATGACAGTGACAGCTCTTGCAAGCGGTATAAATGTGCTGATCGCATTCAGTTATTCCAAAACAATAATGACAGTGACAGATCTTACCATGTGCTGATCGCGTTTAGTTTAATTTGTGAAATTCGCCTTTAAACTCCATGTGCCACACTAAAGCCCAGGTACTATACGGTCCCTGATCACATTATCATCATTAAAGGTACACTTTCCATCCAATATTTAAAGTATTTAAAATGAAGCGTGCATGGCCGTTTGACGAGCTTAATCAGCAGATTATACTTGACCTATTATTATTAAACCTTTCGGCCGATTTGACAGATTTTGGCACTTCGCCGAGCATGTTGGGCAGATGATACACTGTTATAATTTTATGGATTAAAATTGTTTTATCTGCAATGTGTTACAGGAAGAACAGTAAGTTGATGACATTATTTTTTTATTTATGACATAGCATCACGACTTGTTTCCCCGAAGAATTAGGCAGAAATGTTCCTACATATGTTTAATTATGTCCCATGTTATAGAGGGCGAGCCTATTGCCATCAACCGGGCACAAATCCAGACTCCGGGCTGCTACTGAGAAATTCCAGATGGAAAACCCCATTAACACTTTGCCCGACCCGGGAATCGAACACAGGACCTCATGCTCAGCAGTAGCGCTTGTGTCCACTGGATCAACAAGGCAGTACTTTTTATATTAGATTGCAGAATGTTCTTATTAGTGCATAAAGAAAGTATGCTATGACATTAGTAGTGATTTAGCCGATGATTCGGGGTTGCAGTAAGATGACCTATAATTAAATCAGGTACCGGTACTTTATTTGCTTTTATTTATTTATTGAACACTAGCTTTTGCCGGCGCCTTCACCCACGTAAATGTCGGAAAATATCTCACGGGAACATACTACCGGGATTCAAAGTACCATATACACATGTGGTACTTCGAATCCCGGTAGTACGTTAAAGACTATTGGTGTGCTAAATTTCATCCAAATCTGCTCAGCCGTTTTTTCGCCAATCCGGAACATACAACAGACAACGGACAAAAAATCCTCGTTATACTATGTATTTTAATAAATGTGTAGATAAAACAGCCAAGAACAATTACAGATTAGGACAAAAAAAACTTCGTCTAGTTTATTTATATCGGGGTTCAAATAAAATGGCCAGTTTCAATGGTGGTAAGCATGGTGACTGCGGACGGTGCAACCTATCCTCACTCATGAAAACACTTTTCAAAATTCAATATATTTTATTTCACATAAACCTATTTCACTTATGAAACGTCAGAAGCTAGGTGCACGGTTCCAATTGGTCGCTTCCTATGGAGAAAGCCGGCAAGAAACTCCACGGTTACTCTTTTAAAAATAAATGGTTTCTACAATGTTTTCAAATTACAGTGTTAATAGGTATGAGAAGACAGTGTAGGCCTATCAACAAGTACCAGGTACTTAGTAAAATAGAAAATGTTCCACAAGTCTACAGTCTACAACGTTCTCACATTCACAAAATCTAAAAGAAAAAAATCTATAGGTATAAAAGATAAACAAAATTATAAAAATAAGGACCTATTTAAACCGAATGACATGATTGCCACTACAGCTGTTACAAATCCAGGTTGATAAAAAAAAAATGGAAATTTGTGGGTATATAATGTCAAATAATGAAAAGATTACGCAAGGAAGTACCTACGTAAAAAAAAAGTAAAATAAAAAAATCATCGCAATTTGGGAGCAGTTATTAGACATTTACATTGTTATGCCGTTAATGAGGTACCAGGGAAGCCACATGTGCAGAAGGAATTATTGCCAAACTTCCTTGTCTTCAACGTAGTCTTTCTTATAATATGCTTTTTTGTTATGGACACGTTTTAACGCAATAAACCAAAGTAGAGTGCTGCAAGTGCTTTTGGCGTCTGAATGACATCGACAAGGGAGCGTTGTTGGTAAACAATTGTCACAAAAATTGTATTGAAAAACAAGATGGCCGCGTTAGTTCCGATTTTCGCCGCGCACCAAAAGGACTTTGTGCCGTTGTAGAAGGATGCTTCCAGAATATCTGTGATATTAACTGCGCCCAAACTCCACGTTCATTTGTTCGGTAAACTGTAACAAAGTAGGTAGCACGAGTTCACGAGGAGGCCTACCTATGTCAAACTAGTGGACTAGCGGTTTTGATGAAAAAAAGTTTGTCTCTAGTTTGTACGGTCAACCGGCCGTGATAAATAATTTGTAACTAGGAAAACCGCCCCAACTGCTACGGCATAAAGGCACTGTGAATGTGAAATTATACCATGGAGATTCAGCTGAGTGTACGACCCACTTTTGTTTGTTTATTTCAGTCTCCGTAATCCATTAATCCAGCCTACTTTTCCAGGTTCCAGTGTATAATATTTAACTTTTGCATTCCCCGGTTCTGAGTACTATTCTGTGTTAAACACTCACGGATTTGGCTCGTTTTTAGGGTTCCGTAGTAAACAAGGAACCCTTATAGTTTCGTCATGTCCGTCTGTCTGTCCGCGGTCTAACTCCGAGACCCTTAGTACTAGAAAGCTGTAATTTGGCGTAGGTATACATATTAATTACGCCGACAAAGTGGTAAAACAAAATTATGAAAAACATTTTTTTTAGGGTACCTCCCATACACGTAAAGTGGTGATGTTTTTTTTTATCCCATGTGGTTTGGTATCATTGGAAAGGTCCTTCAAAAACATTGTGAGTTTAGAAAAACCATTTTTGGATTCAGGGATCCGTTTGCGAAATATTAAGCTTTAAAGTGCTAATTTTTGTTAGAGTCAAGTGCCCCCCCTGCCAGCTAAATGGTTGGTTTTGGATGTGTGAGAAAAATCACAGTCGTAGTTTATATAACAAAATTAAAAGGAAAAATATCACAGCTAATTAGGCTTTACAAGTTAACGAGTAATAATCGACCAACTTAACTTTGCGGTTGCAAAAACATGTTTTCCCATACATTTCGTATGGGAGAACATGTTTATCAACTACAAAGTTAAGTTTGTTTTTGGGATAACCCTTCATTGTGAGTGTTCCGACACGCACAACAAAATACCTTGTGACATATTGCAATTAAATGAAAGAAAATTTAAAACTCATATCAAAAGTACACTTTGTAAACAAGCATATTACAAATTAGAGGATTATATCCAAGATAAGAGTGTTTGGAAACATGCTGGTCCTGCTCCATAGGACAATTTAGAATCAAGACAAAATCAAACTGGTTGCTAATTTAATTGTAAAATTGATTATTTTGTGTTTTATGACATTGATTTTACATTCTGTGATTACTTTCTCACACACTTATTAATTACAAAATTTTAGGAAAATCGTCTATTTTTACAATGTTTGTAAATATGTGAGCACCATGTATCTATCACATATTAAATTATCTGTCGTTGCTTCATTTTTAATTTTTTTTACCTATTGTGGTATGGTAATTTTATTCTAGGTGCATCGTCTTCACATATAGGTAATCTTATTTAACTAATGTACGTGCATATACAAACAATTGTAAAACATTTTAAAAGAGTAACGGTGGAGTTTCTTGCCCATTCTTCTCCATACGAAAACTACCTTTTGGAAGGGGCGACTAGAATCAATTTTAATATTTTGTAAATTTTGACGTTCAAAAGTGCCATACATGCGCCTATTTGAAATAAATGATTTGACTTTGACTTTGACGCACTCGGCTGGTTTTTTTCTGCTCCCAAGTGCTCAGAGCATCAGGAAATGGAAAAAGTTAATTCAAATGCGATATCATCTGCGAACTTAGTATGATTTTAATACAAAAAGTCTGCATGAATATCAGATATAGGTGCTCACATAAATCGTTCAGTCATTATCAAGATTTAAACGCAAGTTTATCAAATAGAAGTGTTGGAATCGTCGAGTATTACAAAACTTGCATAACAATTGACCCAGCTTTGCTGTCTATCTGACTTTAACTGGGTACAATTGTGTCGGGATTCAAAGACTGGATTCTATTCAAAACTTAAAGTGTTACATTTCAGATTGAAACGCTGTGTCTAGTTTTTGTTACTCAACTGTTTTGCTCGATCAAAATGAAGCGATGAATATGAAAATGGAACTTTAATGGAAATACCTAGCTTGCTATATCTAATGGCGATTTATTATGACGCTCCAAAGATAGGTTGCAACCGACAAACAGATCCTAGAAGGGTACACTGAAAATTTTCGAGCCCCAACGCGTAGTTATTTGGAATTTGCAACCGCTGCGAATTGTGCTATGTTTGGCATTTAGTGCAAAAAAGTACAGTGTTTATAAATGCGACGCAGAACGACACTCCCAATTAGTTACAAATTCTAAATTAATTCCAGCACAACATTTATTATTGAACAGCTAATCTATGCTATCTATGAGCAATTACAGTATTGATGAGTTTACACATGACAAACGACATTCACTATTGAATGATTGATTTGTGAATTATTACTATATATTTTTTTTGTATTTGTGTGTTGTATTGTTATTGTTTATGCCTTTTTCTTTCTTTTAATACTGAATTTTAAATTTAAATGGAAAGTTAATGATTATTTCATTTTCTTTTATTTCATTTAAATATTTATAAATTATATTTTTAAATATTAGAATAAAGAGAATATAAAAACATTTAAAAATATAAAAAATAGTAGCCCACCGGTATCGGGAACAGGGTCCAAGCTACCGGCGGTCAGGGCTCCAGAGAGAGGAACCTCCTGACAATGCGAGCCGTGTCCAGGAGTACCGCTTTCTGAATCAAGCCCTTGATCCAGCTGCTCAACGAGAGCCTCCTTAGGTGTTGGTCGACCCTCTTGGCAATTAAGCCATTGGCTGATACGACTATCAGCACAATGATCGCTGAGTGATTATTTCATTTATTGTTACTGAATTATTGACATAAAATAATTGGTGATATTGATATATATTAAATGCGTAATGAATTTTAAACATGAATGTAATGTTTACGGTTTTTTATTAAAGTAAAAACTTCTTTAGGCGCGTTGGGCATTTTTGAGATGGGACTAAATCATTGATTTTGCAACACTGTTACGACACCAGCTTTTGACCATTAATAAGACATCAACGCGTTGATTACCGCGGTGCCGATTTTTTTTCAAGTTCTCAGTTCTGTTGGCACTCCCGGAGTGCCACTGTTTTTTTATTTTATTTATCATCACTGTAATATTTTCAACACAATGTATTTTGTTATGAAATAAATGACTTATGGCTTACTTATTATGACATATGCCTTCTACAACTATCTATGCTATTACCCAAAACGTTCGAGGCCACAGTGGAGTTACCATTACCGCTCCTTCGCTCACCTTGTCACTGAGCACTGACAGCTAAGAACACCGTTTTCGCATCCACAGCTGTTTATAATCACCCTATTGCAAGTCACGCACTTCCTGCTAGAACATGATTAATTCAACCTTCAGTAGTGCTAATGGAAAGGGTTTCTAATTTGGAACATTGGAAGTCATTGTTGTTGTCTGATTTTAGTGCAGCCCGCAGGCTGCGCAATTGATTAGCCACAACTTGGCCATTTGTGGCGGAAAAGACATTTAATTTTCTAAGTTAATTATACATTTTTAACCGACTTCAAAAAGGAGGAGGTTCTCAATTCAACTGTATGTTTTTTTTTAATGTTTGTTACGCGATTACTCCGCCAATTATGAATTGAAAATGATGATTTTTTTTTGTTTGGTAGTTCATACTTCAGAGGTAGTCCCATATAAATTTGATTAACTTTGCTTGGGTACTTTCGAATTAGCTTCAATAATACGTATTTTTTCCAATTGGTCTATATGGATGATGTAATGATGATATAATAAGTTCCTGTCACTGTTATTTACTTAGCAGGTAGTGGTATTCAAGTTTGTGTAGGGTACCACAACTAAAAAGTGAAAAATAAAAACTTTTTACAAAAAAAAAAAACAAACCACTTCCAAAAAAACAATGTGAAAAATAACTTTCATTTCGGAATTCGGTGGCAAAAACCGAAAATTCAAAAGCAAAGACACCGTTTTCCGAAATTAAAGGTATTTTTCACTTCGTAGTGTTTTTTTTTTTTTGGAAGTCGGTTGTTATCTATCACATCTGGTAAGAAGTATTTTAATATTCAAATCTTTCTTCGCGACTGAGGAGCATGCAGCAAAGTTTTAAATAATATGAATATGGATGGCTATAAGAGAAGAGGCAGAAGTAAGTAGGTACATTGTTCGAATAAAAGAAGTCCATTTTAAAACAGGAGAGAGATAAATAACATTTGCGTAGGCATTCTAGACGATTGCAATCAGGGCTTGGACCCGGTACCAAAAGTACAGGTTCTGTACCGATACTTAGCGGTTCTTGCCATTTTGATACCTGGGTAACGGTTCCAGATGGGTATCGGTACTCCATCTAATAAATACCGGTACCAAATTCAGGTACCCGCCGCCTACCACAAATCTCGTATTTATTTGTACCTTTTTTTTGATTTTGGAAATTATCTTATAACTTCTCCCGCTCTCGGTGGAGCGGGAGGGCGTGTCAGACTTTTACTGACTAAAACCCACCCGTGTTCCTTCGGTTGCCCTGTTGCCGGGGGCCACGATGTCCCATTTCAGCCCTTATTCGCAGCCCCGGCAGGCACTGGCCGTAGCGGACCCCGTCAATTCTGCTGACATCTCTTTGAGACGCGCGTCGAACACAACGCGCCGTCGACCCGGGCTTGGTCCTTATCGGACGGATAAGGACCAAGCCCGGACGGATTTATACCTTGAAGTAATTTTTCTGCCTATTTGTTTTCTCACTCTAACTTACGGAAATATTTGTTTGGTACCGGTACAGTACCGATACTGATTATAAAATTAGAAATACCAATATTACAGGAACTACTTTGGTACCGGTATCATACCAAGGTAAAAGGTACCGGTTCCTAAAAATACCGGTTTATCAAGCCCTGATTTTAACTGACCAGTGACTACTAAAGTCGACTGCTAGCTGGCCAAGTAGGTGACAGTGCAAATATACGAGACTGCAAGTCAGTTGCCAAGTCTCCTTGTACTTGGCATACATAATTTGGCGACCTTTTATCTGTCCTGTGATTACGGCAAAACATTTTACCTATATTCTATTTGAAATAAGATTAGACATTTAAATAAACCTTTTTGCAGTCCGTTCAACCGATTTTGACTTCTATTGCGTTGGTGGCATGACAAATGCAGCTGCAGTAAACAGTTGGTATTGTAACCACTTTTTGCTTTTTACGCCATCCTTATGACTACGGTATAGAAGTTAAAATCGGTTGAACGGACTGTTAAAAAGGTTTGTTTAAATGTCTAATCTTATTAAATGGAGTAGTATAGGTAAAAATGTTAGCGTGGTCGTCTCTAGTTCGGGTATATTTTTGTACTAAATTTATCGAAGTAATTTTGTAATATAAAAGTTTTGATATAAATAATGGTTTCGTTAATTTACCTAAGGTAGAACAAAACTTTGATAACTAGCTGTTTGTCGATAGCAAGAGATAACTCCATTTAAATGATAGAAGGCATTATAATTTCAGCCATCAATGTTTATAAATAAAAGGGGCTCATGGCTAAATAATAACAGCCGCAAGAATTGATCGAAAGTTAAGTTACACTTGTCAAGGTCGGTCCGTGGATGGGTGAACATTCATTACACATCGAGACCTCTCCATGCCTCAGACAGTTAAGCCGCGTCCCGGCTGTCATTCGTAGATCTTTGGCAGTTGTTACCAAGGGGTATCGTGTTATCCAGTAGCCGGGTGGTGGATGTCAGATAGACAGACGCTTCATGAAAATATTAGTATTCAGTTGCATTCGGTTAGAGTGGAAGCCGACTCCAACGTAGTTGGGAAAAGGCTAGTCAGATTGAATGTTCCTAATTAAACATTCTAAACGCTTTGCTTTAGTGACAAGTTTAAGATCTTTACAAATTAGAGAAATGACTTCCTACATTGCAAATATGATTAATAATATTACCTAGTAAGGGTCATTTTTAACAAAAATCGTTTTATTGCAAAATCTTGCTAATCTAATAAGTCCCCAACAAATACAAAAACACCAGCGTTGAAAACTCACTTATAAGCAGATATATTCAAACATCGAAACGTAATAAGTGCCCCATTCACTGCCCTGTGACTACATTAAAACCTAGTAGGTTACTTTAACCATTTCAAAACCTGTACCCTAATTGCGTAACTTATTTTCGTAAACAATTTTGCCTGATTTGTTTCATTTTGACAGTTCAACAACATTCATTGTGTCATTTACGTTGTTGAGCAGATTTTTTTTCCAACTTATGAAGCAATGGATTAGCAATCTGTTTCAAATCGAAACAGTTTGTGATTGTGTTGTATTACGCAATTAGGGTACTGGCCTTTTCAAAGGCTGACCCTATTTACGTTTTTGCGCTCTCCTGTAAAATTTTGTTTTAAGTCCCTACTAGGTTTTGAAATGGGGCAGCCGACATATATTCACGCTTTCTTCCCATGGGGGTTGGCAGAAACTACAGAACGCCACCTGCTACAATCCTAGTATACTCCTGCTTCGTTTACGTTCATACATCCGGTTAATACTGGTCATTGGTTGCGAGTACTACGCACCTGAGCTTTCTAAAGAAAATCACCAGTTATACAGTATACATATTATTATTATGTACTTCTAGGGCGTTCCCGGCGTTTTTAGGGTTCCGTAGTAAACAAGGAACCCTTATAGTTTCGTCATGTCCGTCTGTCTGTCTGTCCGCGGTCTAGCTCCAAGACCCTTAGTACTAGAAAGCTGTAATTTGGCATAGGTATACATATTAATTACGCCGACAAAGTGGTAAAACAAAATTATGAAAAACATTTTTTTTAGGGTACACGTAAAGTGGTGATTTTTTTTTTTTTATTCCATGATGTGGGGTATCATTGGAAAGATCCTTCAAAAACATTGTGAAATTGGCAAACCATTTTTGGATTCATTAATCCATTTGCGAAATATTAAGCTTTAAAGTGCTAATTTTTGTTAGAGTCAAGTGTGTCCCCCCCCTGCCAGCTATATGGTTGGTTTTGGATGTGTGAAAAAAATCACAGTAGTAGTTTATATAACGAAATTAAAAGGAAAACTATCACAGCTTAATAAGCTCTACAAGTTAACGAATAATAACCGACCAACTTAACTTTGCAGTTGCAAAAACATGTTTTCCCATACATTTCGTATGGGAGAACATGTTTATCAACTACCTCGTTGGTCTAGTGGTCGCAAGCGCTACTGCTGAGCATGAGGTCCTGGGTTCGATTCCCAGGTCGGGCAAAGTGTTATTGGGTTTTTATATCTGAAATTTCTCAGTAGCAGCTCGGAGTCTGGATTTGTGCCCTGTTGATGGCAATAGGCTCGCCCCCTATTACATGGGACTTAAACATAACTGGCGAAATGTGGGTGTACCTGCTACAGGGACACCTCTGCCCAACCCTTCGGGGAAACAAGGCGTGATGTTATGTTTTTATGTAAGTTAAGTTTGTTTTTGGGATAAATTCATCCTAACTACGGAACCCTTCATTGTGCGTGGTGCGACACGCACTTGGCCGGTTTTTATTATTATTATTTCAAGTAAATAATAACAGAGCAACAGAGTAGGAATAATATTTCCGCCGCATAAATGAAACCCGCCTCTAAAATGTAACAGCTGTTCGTTGCTTTCCACCGACAGTTGCTAGTAATCGGCAACTGTTGGTATGACTCATATTGAAACGCTGAAACTTTGCTTGACTTAGCTTCACACTAGATGAGAGAAATACTTACCAAGAGGTATCGTATTATCCAGTCACTGGATTGTGGAGGTTAGATAGGCATTCGGTTCGTGTTTACATAAAATACAGGTATTCAGCTGCATCCGATTAAACTGGAACTGGAATATACAGTACAAATATGTTCTTAATGTCCCTCGGTAAACATTGTGTTTCGTCAGTCATCGGATTTCTATCAGTTGCCCTTTGCACTTGGTGCAGACCGGACGCTCTCAATCGACTTGGAAGTATATAGAGTTGTTAATACTCTTTTACCTTAATGTAATTTATTTTAAAAATTGGAGGAAAGCTGCTAAAGTCGCAGGCACGACAGATAGGAAAACAGTTTTACAGCTCTATATAGTTCACATGGATATCAAAACAAAACAACAGTAAAGTACTTAGTTCTGAATTCAAATTATTATATACGATAAATCTAATAATTGATGGACATGGAAATTAGCATTCGTTTGTATTCGGAATTCCGATGATACCCGAGGGACATTAAGAAAACAGAAATACTGTACATAGTTGGGAAAAGGCTAGGTAGGAGGGTAGTGGTAGTTCTCGCGACGTAGGTTAAATATTATGATATTCTTGTAAACTTGAATGGACGATTAATTTGCTTGCGTTTGTTTGTTTTGTTTGGATTCACGGATGTTATTGATAATATTACTTCTTAATTACCAGTTTATTTATAGGAGAACCAACAGCTATAACAAATGGATAACAGTTGTTTAAAAAATATATAGCCAATTACAGGTTCTCACGGTAAAAACAGAAAAAGTAGTAGAAATCTTAGGATCACTAACAAGCACGATAATATTATTTATAAGATACAATAAGCACTATGCACTTTTAAAAAAGTCAGCGTTCAGCCGAACGCGTGTAGAATAGGTTTTGGTGGTAAATGGGTCAAATGAGAACTCTTTACAAAGAATTTTAAAGTCTGTACTCGCTCGCACCATGTACGAGTTTTGCCTGTAGTTAGAAGAAGTAAAAGGAATGGAGATAGGCGGATTAAATCTAACCGATCTCTGAGGAACATTGAAACGTAGATTATGTAGGAGATCAGGGCAGTCAATCTCATTAGATATAATTTTTAAAAATAAAGTGCAATCTGCTAGTCGACGACGATTTATGAGTAAATGAAATTAGTATCAGTTGGTCTAGTGGTCGCAAGCGCTACTGCTGAGCATGAGGTCCTGGGTTCGATTCCCGGGTCGGGCAAAGTGTTATTGGGTTTTTCTATCTGAAATTTCTCAGTAGCAGCTCGGAGTCTGGATTTGTGCCCGGTTGATGGCAATAGGCTCGCCCCCTATTACATGGGACTTAAACATAACTGGCGAAATGTGGGTGTACCTGCTACAGGGACACCTCTGCCCAACCCTTCGGGGAAACAAGGCGTGATGTTATGTTATGAAATTTGGCAGTAAATGAAATTTCTTTTCTTTTATCTTTTCTTTTTTCTTTTTCTTTTTCTTTTTTCTCTTTTCTCTTTTCTTTTTTCTTTTTCTTTTTTTTTCTCTTTCTGTTTTCTTTTCTTTTATTTTTCTTTTCTTTTTGGCTGTAAATTAAATTTCTTGCAAAGATTTATACATATAATTGTCAGAATGGTATGGTATACGTAACCGTTTAATACCTACCTTATACCTGTAAGACACCTACGCCCATATTTCACCAAACTTTATTTTCATGTTATTAAGCCCGAGAGTTGGCTCAAAATATAATATAGAATACTCTACAGGAAACTATAATTAGAAAGATGCTTCATCTTTTTATGTTCCCCAAGTTTTTTTTAATGCTTAATCGAAGCCAACAACGAACAGTTTCAATTAAATAAGTTACCTATTTTCTCTTCAGTGTTAGAACCTGGGTGACGCGAGCTCTGCTCGGGTGAAAATTCAGAAAACCAATTTTATCAGACATGAGACCTGGCTAGATCGATTTTTCGCCCTCTTAAACCCCTATATTGCAACTTTCGTCGAAATCTTTAGAGCCGTTTTCGAGAACGTGATTACAAATATATATTAGGTAAGTATATCCAAATTTTGTTCATTTAATAGTAGTACCTGGGCGACCGAGCTCTGCTCTGGTGAAAATAGAGAATGCTCATTTAATTGTATAGGAAAGTACACACAAATTCCATGCTGCCATGATAGTAGGTACTTACTAATTCCATACTGCCATGTCATTATTCTAAGGTAGCCATCTTGTTCTAAAATTTGGGTGACCGTTGCTCTGCTTGGGTGAAAATACGGAGACAACGAATTTTCTCAGATAAGAGACCTAACTTGGTCGACTTTTCGCCCCAGAAAACCCCTATATTGCAAATTTCATCGAAATTGTTAGAGCCATTTTCGAGCACGTGATTACAAATACATATATACATACAAATATTGCTCGTTTAATAGGATAGGATTTACCAAAATCTCCATCTCCCCATCCAAAATGAATGAATAACAAAACGTCACCCAATCATGTCAAAATATTCCCATGAATACAAAACTCGAAGACACTCTCAAAGCAAAACATCACTTAATGCCTTTTGTTCTGAGTATAATTACCTTCTCTTTGATAAGGGGTAGACATCGTAGACAGTCGTTACAATCGCTTTATTAGCCAAGTTTCCACCTGAAGTCGCTAAAACGTCATATTTTTCAACTTTTGGTGAGCAACTCTTGAATTATGGGGTGAAGTGGGACTAAGTAATCCCAAAAGTCATTTAACTATACGAAATTAAGAACGCTCATTCTCGCGATGAAACATAACATCACGCCAGCATTCCTTGAAGGGTTAGGCAGACGTGCACCTTACAAAGTCAAAGTCAAATAATTTATTTAAATTCGGCCTATAAAAGGCACGTTTGAACGTCAAAATTTACAAATAATAGAATTGATTCCAGTCGCCCCTTCCAAAAGATAGTTTTCGTATGAAGAAGAATGTGCAAGAAACTCCACCGTTACTCTTTTAAAATGTTTTACAATATTTTCAAATATTTTATACATAACAGAGCACCTGCCATCTAATTTCTTCACCACTCTTGGTTGACTGGTAGAGAATGCCTAAAGCATTAAGTCCGCCTTTGTACCTTTTTGTGTGTGTGAAAAGTTTAAATGAAATAAATAAATAAATACATTAATTATATGTGAAGACAATGCACCTGGAAAAAGATTACAATACCACAATAGGTAAAAATATATAGTAAACTCACATTTCGCCAGTTATGTTTAAGTCCCATGTAACAGGGGGCGAGCCTATTGCCATCAACCGGGCACAAATTCAGACTTCGGGTTGCTACTGAGAAATCCCAGATGAGAAGAACACTTTGACCGACCCGGGAATTGAACCCAAGACCTCATGCTAGGCAGTAGCGCTTGCTACCATTAGACAAACAAGGCAGTCGTATTAAAATTAATCCAAAAAGCCATAATATTGGAAAAGAAGATTAAAATAACTAATGGATAACTACGCAATAAGCAGATATAAATATAAATAAAAGACTAGAAAACATGCAATGCTATGGTGCAGACTAGTTCAAGCGAAACAAAATAAAACCAACAAGACGAAGTTCCATACAGAAGGAAAAAGACAAACAGCATTGTTTGCAACGAACGCTAAACAGAAAGCATCGTAGAACAACAGCTCGTCCATGTATGAAATGTATTTATTCTATTGCTACAGCCAGTCGAAATATTTTGAGACTCAGTGAGCCGAATCGATACCACAAAACAGTTACGGAAGGCCAACTCCATACGACAAACGAAAATTGACGTATGCACACATATACGCGTAAAAGAATACCGGTCGCGAGTGCACTTGCACTCGCTGTACGTGAAGCGTGTAAATGTATGCGAGGGTTTTCGCTCTTAGTACGAAGCTGACCTACTGAACCTATCTATGTTGTCTCGATACATAGCTCGAATAACTCCGAATCATCACTCGAATAATAATATCGATTGTGGATGATTCATAGGCGAGCACGCGATGGAATCGCGGATGTTTTGAATAGTGCTGATTTATATCGATAAACAACGATTAATTTCTGTTTTGTTATTATTTAGGAAGTTATATACAAGGCTGTTTTGTGAATTTGCTTTGTGAGAGACAATTTGTGATGTCAGTAACTTTAGATTGGTAATAATTTTGATACAGAATATGACAATAATTCAGTAAGTTGCTTTATTTATTAACGTGTAAGTAGGATCTTTGTAATTTTGGTTAAATAAAGTTATGTGAAAATACCGCAGATTTGATAAAACATGACATCTCATTCTTAATTTATCTGAAATAAGTAAGAAACAGAAACATTTTATAAATTATAAGCGACAAATAAAAGGGTACCAGACACCACCAAGTACGGTAATGCTAAGGATAGATTCACAAATTCAATAAAACTTTTTAATAGAGCTACATAACAACACAACTTTCATAAACAATAAGAACAATAATAACTACATCAATAATAATATCATGTCCTCGCGGCGTCGGTCCAACAGAATCTAGCAGGAATTCTATTCGGACGATCAGGTTTCACGCCAGCGGAATCAGAGTCTTTCAATTTTCCAGCAAGTTCTCCACCTCCTAAACACGGTGGTTTTCTCTCTAATGTTTCTTCTGACACTAATTCTGTAACTGCACTCTTACTTCTTCTATACAACAGTTCCTGGTGAAGTTCTTCTTCTGAGCTACAATAATCTTCTTTACTCTCTACCAAATCTTCTTCTAATTCTTCCAACGCTGATGATTTAACTTCAGGCATCTGCACATTCTGCACTGCACGTAAAGATTTATTTTCTAATGCACGAGTTTCTGAATTTCTTCCTCGTTCTTGGAAATCCAATTTCTTTTCAATGTTTGATATCCTTTCTAGAATTGTATCCAGTTTGTTTGTATTACACTTTAAGATTTTTTGCACTTTAATTATATCAGAAGCATTATTGCAGTTGCTTATTTCTGATATACATTCTCTGAGAGCGGTCAAAATCGGTGCTTTAATACTGTCACTAAGGAAGTGCTTTTCCTTTTCGTTCATAAGATGTATTTTAATCTTCGATTCACCTTGGTTTTCGGTCGCCATAGCTTCGAAAGATTCCGACACAACCAACTTTAAACCATTATTTAGTTTTTTATGGTGACTTCTTTCCTTCTTGTTACATTTCTTTTCCGATACTTCAGATAATGTGCAGCATAATGATTGATTAATGTTTAAATCATCTATAGTGTTGCTTGAACCATGGCTTAGGGACTCTCTGACACTAAAACTTTCTTTCCTTACCTTTCTAAAAGTTTCAAAAACTTTTTTAGTGTCCCCCTTTTCTGCCCCGTGATGATCAAAACTAGTTTCATGAGGTTTCTTTACTTTCGTCCTGTGCTTTTTCGATGTTTTTATAGTATAAAACACAGGTAGTTTATCATCACTCGGTGGTATAACTAAAGGCACTAGATCTTTAGCAAATCGAATAGCCTGATCTAACACATGATCATTATTATTACTAACGTTATACGTCCTACCATTGGTGGAAACTTCAGTATTTTTCTCACTGTTGTACTGTTGACCTTTATCAACTAACTTGTATTTCTTTTCTTTTTTCGGTTTAAGTTTTTCGTTACTTACTTCAGGACTTTTATAATCGTCTAAATATTTCTTATGTATAAATACGACGGAATTGGGTGAGCGTTGATGAGGAAAATAATTAGCTAGGTTCACGCCGTTGATTTCTCTGAGGGTCTTCCATTCTGTGGGCAAAAGAGTTAGGTTAATATTAACGTGAAAATTGTTCGGTTTATTGCCTTCGTCGTGAACTCGCTTAACTAAGTGGGTGTGGCGCATTTTATAGTGGATAATTAGGGGCTAGTTTTATGAACACTCGTTGTTTAGTGTCGTGTTTGCATTTATCAGTTTGACAGAGGGTCTTGCTCTTAAGCATGTAGCATTTAATTCTGGATATACTAAACAGTTTTCTTTTAAGTAGGTAAGTATATGCTTAGACCATAGGAAATTTCTTAATCTTTATGCGCAAGCATACACATTAAGAATGAGAAATTTCCTAGATAATCGATAGATAAATAAGCAGTATTTTAATTTATATGTTCTTTTTTTCCACAAATAAATAGGTAATTAAAGTCTCACCTGAAGCCATCCTGTAATATAATACACGATAAACAATAAGCTCTAAAGTAAATAGTAAATTAAAATTAATTATTTAAAATTCGCAAGGTAAATATTGACAAGTCGACAATGACACATAAAATTTAGAAATCGTTGACAAAACAAGGTTTTATGGCATTCTATTTTAGTCTCTTAACGATTTAAAAAGTTTCAATTAGGTAATAATTTCTCATCTTAAATATCAAATTAAATCTCACTAAAAAATCACAGTGATTATTGCAAGTGTCTACAGTATTTACAGGGACATTAGCTTTTTCCCGTGACTTCGCCCGTGTGTAGATCGAAAACAAATTATCTTATTATTCTTATATTTTCATAGAACTTGTGTTGTCCTTCAGGGTTTTATTGATGAAAATTAGTATGGTGAAAGCAAGAGATTGAGACCAAAAGAAAAAGATAAGTAGGTCATCTAATACCGATTATTTAAAATAAATTCACCCCCTTAGGGGTGAAATGGGGTGTTCAATTTTATATGAGAATATCCTAAATTCACGTGAACGAAGTCGCGGTCTAAGCTCTAGCCCCCTTATTAATAAACTCGGAGTAAAGTTTCAACCAGTTTATCCTACAGATAAACCATACATGTTTTAAGGATTAAGTTTGACATAGGGGGAGTCTTGAACCCCCTTTTACTTCAACACTTGCCAGCGAATCCAATACCGTGATCCTTTAAAAGATTTCAGCGGTGTGGAGCATCTCTCCTACCTAGGCAAGGCTCCCACTACTTAATAATTCGTACAATGCAAACTTAAGTCCCCAAACTTTACTCCGCGTTTATCAATAAGAAGATAGAAGTTCCTTTTGCTTCGTTTACGTTCATACATCTGATCACACACGCACCTCACCTTTCTGCAGAACATCTCCAAGTAGTTCAAGTAAGTAGAAGTTTTTTAAAAGTATAGGAGGCTGAGTTCCTACTAAGCCTTTGTCCAAAATACCATGGGCAGTCGGCCAAACTACCCACTTGGTGACTAACTAATTTTTTTACCACATCATAAACTTATGATATCAGAAGCATATGTGCTAAACATGTTGTAAACGTTTTTGGGGAAGCATTTGGGGTGGCCTATGTCAGTAGTATGGCAGTGTACATCTTTCGAAGCTGAAATGATGATTTTCTAAACGTTAGACCAAGCTGGGCCAACGTGTAGAGGCAGCATTTCCATTTACATTTTCTGGAAACCATTTTCTGGTGGAGATAAAAACATGTGAAGAACTTTAAGACAGTAGCCAGTTTGTTTTTTCAAGTTAAGTTTGAGCGAAGTAATAACTAGAAGTGCACTATTGCAACTTTGAGAAATCCAGTACTTACCTCTTATATTGTGCCTTGTTTTAATTTAAGAAATAAAAACACGACTTCTCTTTTATGTAATAAGGTTGCTATTTGTGTAAAGAACAAGAATTCATAAAAGGAATGACTTATTAGGACCGTGTGAATTTGTTAAACTGTTGTCATTATTATTAAACATTTCAAACAAATAAAATAATTAACAGATCAAAACGTACAAAAAACATCGGACATAAATCCGACATCCATTTCAATTACACCCCCAAAAGGGGTGAAACCGGTACATATCTGTTTGCGTTTTCCCTCCATTATGTACCGACCACTAACTAATTAATATTGATAAAACCCATCTAGATCGGGACAAACAGAAAATCAAACAACAAAACTGCAATGCAATGCATTTTCATCTCTATAGTGAGAGTTTAAATCCTTGTTTTAATATAGCAATACGAGGGAATGTCAACGATATTTCTGTGCAGTTAAGGTAGAATTTCAGTTGTGGAACAAGTTCTCTTTTGTAGCAAACTAGGGCTGCTGGTTCAAATTCTACGTCACTAGAGTCTCGATTGATCGATGTACGGTCAGTTCATTGCAGGACGAGCTGGCAACATGACGCATTTGTCATGTTTGGCAAAACCTGCTATACAGGGTGGCTATTTTAAAGGGGTCTTGGGACATTTGAAATGCACTTTGACGGAGTATACGGTGTTTTAACGTATCCTGCAGAAGGTTCAGCAGAAATGAAGGTAGACAGATTTGTTCTTTTAATATAATATTTTTTCTTTTGTTATCGTCTACTTTTGAATATTTTCTATTCACATTGATTTAATTTTTGATACTTTTCTAATTTATTTGTTCCGAAAACCGCAAGGCGCTTTGTCAGCGCAACGACACGATCGGGTTTCCCGAACAAAATGAACACGCAATCGCGTATTCACACGCCAATCGCTTGTATTAGGACAAGGCCTTGTTCGTCTAGATAAACATACATACTAAATTTTACGAGGTAGTTTAAATACAAACCTGTCAAAAAGGCGGAGCTGACACCAACGGTGCCGTCGCAATTATGAATTATTGTCATGCGGTGAAAGAAGCTCTTACTTAGCCCACGGGTATGTACGGGCGCATTATTAAATCGACGTTTTTTAACTTCACATAAGATTCTCAACGCTCGGTTTGTCTCTGAGAGTTGAAAATCCAGTACCCGTTTTTGTAACGCCACGTAAGAAAAGTGCCCGTGCGCACGGGGGCTAATGATGCATTCTATCTATAATATTATCATGATTAATATACTTACTAAGAGCAGTGATAGCCTAGTGGTGTGACCGTCAGACTGCCAAGTCATAGGTCCCGAGTTCGACCCCATAGCACGCACCTCTGACTTTTCGAATTCATGTGCGTATTGTATAATTATCACTTGCTTCAAAAACGGTGAAGGAAAACATCGCGAGGAAACCGGCATGCCTGAGAGATATTTCTCAACGGCATGTGATGCCAACTCAGAGGCCCATGGGCGGCTTTAAAACTCTGACACTAGTTTAGTCACTAACCACACGAAAAGAAGATCAAATCAAATCAAATCTAATCAAAATATTTTATTTCACATAAACCTACAAGGGCACTTATGAAACGTCAGAAGCTAGGTGCACGGTTCCAATTGGTCGCTTGCTATGGAGAAGAGCCGGCAAGAAACTCCACGGTTACTCTTTTCAAAATAAATTGTGATCTACCTACTCACCCACATATTTATTTATTAACTTAAATCTCCCTTTTAACTAAAATCAATTCACATAAATTCTCATTTTCAATTAAGCTTAGTTAAAATCATAAATATTTTCACACTGTATTTAAAAACAACGTGAACCGTAATCACATCCACAATGCACGGTCGTGTTAAATGACATAATCGCTAGTTTAATCAATTAACACTGTTTGTTTTAATAAATAAACCAACTAACCGTAATTATTGTGTGATATGGACACATCGAGTACATACCGGTGCATTTAAAACGTGATTACTGGTTATTATAAGCGTTTAAGGCGACACTAACCGACTTTTAACGATTTTATACTGAAGATCATGTCTAAACGATTAGTGTTAATGATATGGATTTTTTTTTGTTAATATAGAGCATTTTCTTAATAACTTCTTCTGGAATTATTTTAGATTAAGTTTAAATTAAATTAAGTTTAGATTAAGTAAGATAAGTTAGCATAACTGTCAAATGTCTTGATTTCATTAAATGAAGGCAATGATTATAATTATGAAAAACCATATTTGTTACGGTCGCGAATCATATTTTAATCAAACTCAAACTCAAACTCAAAGCATTTATTTCAAATAAACCAATTACAGGCACTTTTAAATTGTCAAGGGGTCGGTCAGTCAGAAAGATGAAGCTAGTTGCCCATTCCAAAGCGTAGTAGGTACCTATGGAGTAATCAACATAAAACCTGACACTGACCTACAAAATGCAAAAAACTAAAGAAAATTTGAATTTCGCGGGCTACCTTATCGCATCCCCCTTAACACAGCCTCGTTGGTCTAGTGGTCGCAAGGGCTCTTCTAAACATGAGGTTCTGGTTTCGATTCCCGGGTCGGGCAAAGTGTTATTGGGTTTTTCCATCTGGAATTGCTCAGTACCGGCCCAGAGTCTGGCTTTGTGCCCGGTTCATGGCAATAGGCTCGCCCCTATTTTTATTTAAAATTCATATTTTAGTACCAAAATTACGCAAATAAATTAATTATTTAAAAATTACGGTTGATAGCAATAGGCTCGCCCCCTATTACATGGGACTTAAACATAACTGGTGAAATGTGGGTGTACCTACTACAAGTACACCTCTGCCCAACCCTTCCGGGAAACAAGGCGTGATGTTATATTATGTTTTATATAAATTACCCCAAATCCATAAAAAATTTGCAAATTTTCAACAGGGGTCATAAGTTATGACTAGACCCCACAACAACGGTCGCCGGCGCCCTATATAATAACCCGATAAAATTCCCCTTTGAAAATGAAAGTGGCAACTTTGTTTAATTTTTTCCTGAATTTTACTCTCAGTACGATACTTAACAACACCCTCACGGATCGGACGGGGTTTTTTTTACATGTTGTATGCTAGCCCATATCAATCGGGTACAAATCCAGACTCCGGACTGCTACTGAAAAGTTACATGACATAACTTATGATCACTTAGTCATCAGATGTACCTATATACACCCACATTTTGCCAGTTATGTTTAAGTTCCATGTAGCAGGGGGCGATTCTATTACCATCAACCGGGCACAAATTCAGATTCCGGGCTGCTACTGAGAAATTCCTAATAGAAAAACCCAATATCACGTTGACCGACCTGGGGCGAACCTAGGACCTAACTAAACAGTCGCGTATTCACAATAGGCCAATTTCAGTCTGATATTATTGTTACAAGGCAATACGGAACATCTAAATTAGAAGCAGTGACTTACTAAGCTCGGTGTACACGCAACGTAAATCAGAACGTTCAGCTTTTCAGCGACCTTGCTTGAAGCACGCGATGTCTAAGTATTGGATCCTGTAAAGGAAAATTAGGTTATTTGTGGCATTCATTTCACGTATTTGTCAAAATAAAAAATCCTACATATTTTATTTCCTTTATTTTATCTATAATATACATATCATTTCAATTATTATAAAAATAAAAATAAATAAACATAAAAAAAAAATGCCGGAAAATGGTAGCCCACCGGTATCAGGAACAGGGTCCAAGCTACCGGTGGTCAGGGCTCCAGAGAGAGGAACCTCCTAACAATACGCGCCGTGTCCAGCAGTACCGCTTTCTGGATGAAGCCCTTGATCCAGCTGCCTAACGAGAGCCTCCTCAGGTGTTGGTCGAGGCTCTTGGCTATTATGCCATTGGCCGTGACGACTATCGGCATAATGATTGTTGTATCCACATCCCACATGTCGACAACCTCACGAGCCAGGTCTTAATCTGCTTATTTTTTTTTATTTTTTTTTGTATATTTGGATGTTTGTTACTTAATCACGCAAAAACGACCGAGCGGATTTTTTGGCACACGGATACACCATGGCTTGACAATATATTTATTATCCCGAAAGTATGTTCTCGTGATTAATTTCCGACATCCACGCGGGCGAAGCCGCGGGCAAAAGCTAGTATTTTAATAAAAAAAAGCTCTTACTGTCTTCTAAATCTATGGCCCGCCCAAATAAGCGCGACCCTCCCGCAGCAGTATTTTATTTAGATCGCGAGAGGGCGGCTTTTACAGCGGTACTCCAGCTATAGAGATGTCAGCACAACTGACGGGATCCGCTAGGGCCGATGCCTGCCGGGGTCACGGGAAAGTCTGAAAGGGATACCTTGGCCCCTAGCAACATACAGGCAATTGAAGGAACGCGGATGGGTTTTAGTCAGTAAGGGCCTGGCCACAGCTTCTGGCGGTTCGGGGCGCGGTGCGGCGAGAGGCGCGTCGGGCGGCGCGATTTGCGGTGGTATGCCACAGCTAGACTAGTTGCGACCGCGGCGGCGTCAACGGTGGACGTATTTAGAGAACGGCTAAACTATTAAAATGCCCCTATCAAAAGTGGCACGGTATTGCCTTGAAACAAGTGCGTTCTTAACGCAAGATATCATACTTACCACCACTACCAGGAAATTGTTGTTTTATTTCGTCCCACAATTTTTTTTATAATATGCCTATATTTATGATGTGGATGTTTTGACATCCATATTGCTGAACTACTTAGTATTTCACTAATAAATTGATCCATATTCATTATTTTTATGAGCTCAACGCGCGACGAAAACAAAATGATTTGTTTCGGTCGCGCGATGCCTGAATGCGTCCACCGATGCCGCCGCGCGCGCCGCTCTGAGCTGTGGCCGCCTCGATACTCGCTAGTACATTTGTTTCAATCGCACACCGCGCAGCCCGCCGCCGCCGCGTGCCGCGCGACTCTCCCCGCGCCGCAAGTCGCGCCGCAATGCGCGTCGCCGGTAGCTGTGGCATACTTCATAGGTTGTCTACCATTTGTTTTCGCCGCTCACCGCTTGCCGCGCCTCACGCCGCGCCGCAATCCGCGCCGCTCTTGGCTGTGGCCAGGGGGTAAGAGTCTGACACGCCCTCCCGCTCCGCCCAGAGCGGGAGAAGTTATTTGATAATTTCCAAACCAAAAAAAAAAAACTCCCACTATAGCAGTGTCTAGTTGATGCGTAGCAGAATTGTTTCTAAAGTTTAGTCAAATTCTATAAGTTAAAGATTCGTAATAACTACAATAAATATCTCTAAATAGCATTAACTTATAAATTAAATTATCTTGCTTGCATTTCCTGCCTATAATTTAACTTATAGCGTAACTACCGTACCTAATGCTTTTATGAATTTTTTCAACCTCTCTAACTCATGTGAGAATAAAACTGTACTATCGTACACAACCCTGTATATTTTAATCTGCCAAGTCGAGCAAAAACAAACAAACAAAGCTACAGCCGTAACTTCCTTTTCTCGAAGCCATTTACTTAGGATATTTTCGACCCCCTGTAACTACATTGTGGGTAAAGCTAGAAACCTGAATTTTCAGTGATTCACTAAGAGCCGAACTTATGAAAGAAAGAAAAAAAATAAGTTTATTTGCGGTAAACATGACACAAAGAAAGAACACAAAAAAGAACAAGTTGGGGAAAATATGCGTCACATCCACGTAAAACAGCCATCGCTCAGCATAATGCTGCGACCCTATGCGAGACGCAGACAAACAGACACGGCGGGGGACTTTGTTTTATAATATTTAAGGATGGCAACATTCTGTTAGAAAGAAAGAAAATACATTTATTAGCGGTAAACATGACGCAAAGAAAAATTAAAAAAAACACGTAAATAACAAATTGGGGGAAAATATGCATCACTTCCACGCAAAACGGCCATCGCTCAGCATAAATGCTGCGACCCCAGGCGAGACAGAGCCCCAGCGCTGATTGCTGTTCCGTCGGCAACATACGCGCCACCGGCACGCAACTGTCAGAAAACTTATGACTCAACCTGCGCGATTTTCCGAAGGACACTATTTCCTAGCTTCCCCTCTTATGGCCATTTTTACATAGGTAAAACTGACAATGACCTAGCGAAACTCTAAAATGTGATCATTTTGATCCTAAAGTAGTAGAAAGCTTCGTCCTAATTCCGGTGAGCAGCATTATCAACTCTTTGGCTCGTCTCTCTATTAGCGGGAGTGGATGCTTATCCCTTTTCGAGACAAAACCCCTTTATGCATACGACGGTATCAAGTCCAAAGCCTAGACGGATGACGGGATTTAGTTTATTGTGAATTTTATTCAACTATCTATGAGAAAATGTAAAATATTATTTGGATGTTAGAAAAATGTGATTCGTGCAGAATGCTCGTTTTCACCTTCACTAAGTGACACTTAAATTAATCCCTAAATAAAAGTACACTGTTAGATTTTCAACGTTAAGCTCAGCGTTGAGAGTTGAAAATCCAACAATGCACTTGTATTTAGGGATTTATTTAAGTGTCACTTAGTTGCCGGTGAAAACGGGTAAAAGATTTTGGCTATGCTCGTGACTCTTCACGGGTCCATGGATCAAACTATATTTTTCAATTTGAGAAAAACCCCTATAAATTGAATGTCTTTTACTGCTCTCAAAACGCAAGACCCTTAGCATGGGTCTTCATTATGCAGGCTTTGAATTTTTACATACTTAATAAAAATAGAAAACAGCGTATGTACATTGGTAACTCCCTACCGTAAAACGAAAAGTCCAAAACGTTATCATTCTAAATCCCTTTGATGTCAACAAACAAAATGAAAGAACAGTTTTTCAATTCCCCCCATCCCCTAGGTTTCAAAGCATCCCAGATGGGGGAGAAAATTAATACCCATTTATTAACCGTATCCCTTTGACTGAGTACCTATTAGTATGTAAAAAGATAGATACGACACACATTTATATTTCTCCTCTCCTCCTCGTACTTAATTAGGGTGAAGGTAATTTTGCAATGCACGGAATTTTTGCTTTGCACTTGTGGTGGCATCTACATCGCCACATCCGAATTTCGCATCATATTGACGCCACGCAAAATCCCCCATATTCAACATTCATTTAAGTATTTACGTTACACGTACGTCCGTGTTTGGGTCACAGAAATTCATATTTGTACCAGATTTCAATTAAATTTGTCCAGAACATTCGGAGCAAATTGGCTGTGGCAGATGGACAGACAGCCAGCCAGATACACGAGTGATCCTATAAGGGTTTCGTTTTTCCTTTTTAGGTACGTAATACTAAAAACAGCAAAAATTAAATAATTTAACTCTTTAAAAATGTAACAATAAAAGCCGGTATCATAGACAACTTACGAACAGCCAGACAACAACCCTTTATTGAATTGATTCGCCATCTGCATACATAGACAGATAATTGGCGTCGTCACCCGGCCAGACATGTACCCAAGGGGGGTATGTGTCTGCCAGGGGAGACGGAATCTATACACAGGATGAAGTCATCCCGTCTCCCCTGTGTTTCCCTGCGTTTCTCTGTCGCGTCTCACAGGGGAACCTGTGCAATAGTTTCATCTGTGGGGATATTAATTTGGTTTCGGACTTCCCCTAATGGATGGGCCGGTGGTTCTTGTGTGTTGAATTTCGCTTAGAATTTGTTTTTAATAACGATCTCTGCTATCTGCAGCAGATGTGCGATTTGGATAGAGTACCTAAGTATTCATTTTGTGAATGTGTAGAATTAATTTGGTGAGATTTTATGCATTCACCTGGCTCTAAATAGGAAGGCTAAGTTTAAGCTCCAGCTTTATATTACACTGACCCTTGGGGCTAGTGGCATATCAAATGTTTTAGGAGTAATTAAAGGGTACCTGAGAATATTCTGCAACTTGCATTATAGTTCAATAGCGGTCATTAGATCCTTGCACGAAGATGATTACAGGTACTCGGCATAAAAGCTGCTGCAGACAGGCGCGACGCGACGCTAGTAGGAAATTTTCTTTGAAAACTTCATGGAAATCGTTCTACCATAATCACGTCACACCTTTCTGCAGGTGACTTAAGTTTAACACATAACACCACCATCGCCTTGTTTCCCCGAAGGGTTGGGCAGATGTGTACCTGTAGACTGTAGTAGGTACACCCGCATTTCGCCAGTTATGTTTAAGTCCCATGTAATAGGGGGCGAGCCTAATGCCATCAACCGGGCACAAATCCAGACTCCGGGCTGATACTGAGAAATGCCAGATAGAAAAACCCAATAACACTTTGCCCGACCCGGGAATCGAACCCAGAACCTCATGCTCAGCAGTAGCGCAGTAACTTAAGTTTAATGAAAAAGAAACTATATTATAGCTACTTTTTACAAGTTTACATTACATATTGACTTGCCTACAAAGCTATCAAATTCTAACTTTACACGAATGCAGCTTTACCTTAAAAATTAAAATATTTACCCAAAAACTCACCTTTTAAACCACGGCACAGTTTACACACGAACCAACCACAAAAAGTTAAACCCACAAAAATAATTTTTACAAACAGAACGCCGTTTTAAATGAAATTTCTCACTCGCATAAAGGGAAACGCGGTAAGCCGACGTTTAATAATAAATAAGCTAGGTGTTAAGCTCTGCGACGGTGTCGCCACCTGTCGGTGGTTGTCAGCTTCTCCTTCATCATTAAGGAGTTCACACGACCATTTAGTATCTACTTAAGTTGTTATAACGTGTAGTTAATTAAGTTAAACATAGTTAAGCTCTTTATGTTTGATAGGCTTTTGTGATAGTTGGAAATCTTACCTCGGCACTTCGATTCTGTTTATAAATTGGGTTTTAGCCTTCAGAGAGTAAAAGTCTCCTGGAAAGATCAACTGAAAGAATACAATATTCTGCGGCCGGGCAATGGTCAATGTCCATTTTTTTTTTTTTTTCAGTAGGTGGAAAACAACTAAAAGAAGCCGGCCACCCACCTGAGGGCAAGTGGTTACGACTCATCTACAATATCAGAGTCATTGCGGATGAGTTGCTATCCCTGAGACAAAGCTGAAATGTCTCATAATGCCTTTGTTGGCGGTGAGAAAATAAGCCCGTCAACCGAACATAATATATAAATAATACAAGGAAAATTAAATGTCTTAATTAGATGAGCCCGTCCTAAGCCCTAAGTTTAATAATAAATAAGCAGTGTGTTGCGTCACGACAGTGCTGCCACCTGTCGGCGCCACCTGTAAACTTCTCCACCAATGGGGAGTTCACACATTCATGTTAAGAGGAGGCTCCCTAAATTGTATGTTAATTTGCATTAATATTCTGAAAAAGTCACGCATTCAATCAAATTGGAACTTTAGTAAGTATATTATTTAAGACAGTTAGTTACCTACGTAATCGGAACATTTTTGCTCGATTTAATTTTTTATTCGAATATCATGTGTTTTTTAAAGATTATTTGAAACAAAAACAAGATTACCTACTCGGCTTTTATGTCTAAAATAATTATTGACAGTAACCAAATATAGTTTAATAACCAGATATAAGATATTTTATCTCACTTCTTTGCCCCAGAGAGCTAGTTATAACATCGATCCGTTTTGTTGCAATGCACAAACAAGGTAGTTATGGCGGGCGAAACCAAATACTGAAAGTAGCTTCTTCTATTTCCACTGAAATTAAACCGTTGCTTAATTAGAAAAAAATAAACGAAAAATGATATTAAATGAAATTGTTTATTCTGTAAATAGGATATCGGAATCACTTTTACACGTCATATAAAAAATTAAAAATAAATAAGCTAGATGAGTTCGACGTTTCTTGTCTGATTACTCTGAGAAGAAAGGCCGAAACAAACTCAGAGGTCGCAGTCTCTTAAAGTCCAGATATAATCTTGGTCAGGCCATAATATGAGGACCATTTATTTTAAATAGAACGGCCGAAGCCAGTTCCACTACTTAAACATATAATTTATGTAACACAGTCGTGCATTCTTCTCACAAAAATTCAAACATTCTGACAGTATCATCTTCCATTAATTCGTAAACATATCAAGATCTATGTTTGAGTTCAGGAGAGCGTTAATAGCGGCTAATGTCCGAGGAATAGGTGACTCGGAGTGTGCAACAGTACGGCAAGTTGGAACAGCCAGTAAGCTGTTTTCTGTCACGACAGTAATTGTCTGGGACAAATAGATTGCAGATTTCATTATGCAGATCAGGAACATCTATAATCCCTCGTAAGAATTTTCAATATTACAGATCGCGCGACCGTCTTAATTCAAAGAATTATAACTTAAGCAACCATCTGAAATGGTCTTTTGAGCCATCAACTTCTGTTGAAGCCATCAACCATCAAATTCCACCTCTCAAACTCATATAAAAGTACCCACATTTTAATAAAAACATACCGTAAATACCTAAATATGTTACAAAACGCGGTATTTCGTTTCAAATCCGAGTCAAATTACCAAATAATTCCCTCGGCGGTACTCAGCAAAGGAATAAATTAACTTTCACGGCATATACATTCATGCTTGTGTGTATATTATGTGTATGTACGTAAATACATTACGTTGGGCAATTAATCACTTCTTGGCGGTACTCTAAGGCTTTTGCGTACAGTCAACGTGAAAAGTGAGTAACAATTAGACAAACTAACAAATCGTAGTTTTGAAGTGAAAACTTCTTAAGGCGCGTTGGGCATTTTTGAGATAGGAAAAAACTATTGAACTCGCGACACCGTCACCGACAACTCATTTTTATAAACGCGATTGTGCTCTTTATTTATATTACGTTACGGATCAATGTTCTCTGCAAGTATTTTTCTCAAACAACGGCGATCTTGTTCAAGTTTTCACTTCTGTCGGCACTCCCGAAGTGCCACTGTTTTTTTTTTTCATCGTACGTCTTTATGAACGAAATTATTGAAGAATAGAGGATAATTGGGAAAGTAGTAATAAGTATGATAATGAACTTGTTTTAAATTTTGTACGTTCATCAGAGTAAAACACTTTGTTAGCGCCTTATTGAGCATCCACAATAAGGCGCCAAGAAAATATAATGAGTACGTGTATAACGTTTACCACCATTTTATCTTAGTCTGTCCCATAACAACAATGTTAAAACCATAGTTGTGTTTCGGCAGTTAGAGGTAAGGTAGCCAGTTCCTCTGTGATTGAGGATTCCGGGTGAAGCTCGCTTCCACCTTCGGCCTGATCATCACTTACCATCAGGTGAGATACAGGCCAAGAAATTCCCCGTTGTGGTTAAAAAAAAAGTTTTGTAACCACTTCATTACTTCATGAAGATTTAGATTTTTTATCAAACAGTCATTATGTTTGCATTCATAAAAGTTATTTTATATAAACTTATTTTTTAAATTTAGATCTAAATTCAACTCCGTTAAAAAAAAATCGGAGAATCTAAAATTATCATCAACGTTACCGACTGTACCACACTATGTTGTACAAAGGCGAGAAATTTTGCCCTTTCGTGTTCAAACCCTTTGGTTGTGTTTTTATTTTTTAGGGTTAAGCATATGGAAATAAAACGGAAACGTTGTGGCTTGTCAGATTATTTGTTGCTGATAATTTGTTACCGTGTTTTGGTTAATGTAGTTTCTACATTGTTCTAAAATACGAAATTAGTACTGTTTTTACGTGGTTTACACAGGTTTCGTGAGATTAAGGTTGAGATCTATAAACATTACTTAGCTCGTGCTTTGACTAAAACATGGTCCTGTCACTGTCTTGCAATACGGTAGTTGCCTAGGTAAAAAAAAAGAAATTATATTTAGTCCGTCTTTCAGATAATAAAAAAATATTAGACACGTATTTTTTTCTTTATCATATTAATAAAAAATAACTTAGAAAACACGCATTCAAGTTGGGGAGTGGGGGCTCGCTACGTCACTACTCAGTATAAAATCTAGCAAGGCGTGACGTCATGCCACATTTTGACTCAAGTATCGCCGTAATCTTTTGATTACGTCAAAAAAGTAAAAATACGTGTCCAATATTTTCTAATAACCTACAAGACGGACAAAAAAAATTTTTGGACACAGGCCTATTGAAGTTGTGAGACAGTGACAGGAATATGGTAAAGCCTAAGTACTGATAAGTCCTTTGATAGTCTAGTTACTTAGACTATCAAAGAACTTAGGCCAAGATCTACAAACGATCTACTAGACTCTAGTAGATTATCTGGCCACTGTCCTCACCTGATGATAAAATGCAGTCGACGATGGTGCATGGTGACCTAGAAGTAACCTAGGCATTTATTAGAGACTGGAGAACAGGGAGTTTTTCTTCACTTGTTTATTTCGTGATTATCAAAATAGTTGAAACAAAAGTAACCAGTTAATAACGCGTTAGTAACTCAGCAGTGGTGGGCCAGTGGTAAAGGCCGTGAGTTACGAGTTGTAGGTCGTAGGTTCGAACCTCGACAGGCGTTTTACTTTGTGTAAATTATTTCATCACCACTCCTCTCAAAACGGTGAAGGAAAACATCGTGAGGAAACCGGAATGTCCTAGAATCTATTTGGAGACATGTGATATCTACCAGCCCGCACTGGGCCAGCGTGGTGGATTACGTCCCATTCCCTCACACAGAGAGGAGGCCTGTGTCCCAGCAGTGGGAACATTATAGGCTGATTATGTTAGTAACTCGCGTCGTGTTCGGACCACCATTGAAATTCTAGTGCTGTGACATTCTGGCTACTCGTTCGTGATTTGAGTTTGACATTACTTTTAACAAGCGTCGTGGATGGTGGGCTTTACTAATTTAAGAAACAGTATGATCAAGTTTCAGGTCTGCCTTATTGCTTGCTACCGCTATTGCTGAGCATGAGGTCCTGGGTTCGATTCCCGGGTCGGGCAAAGTGTTACTGGGTTTTTTCATCTGGAATTTCTCAGTCGCAGCCCGGAGTCTGGATAGTGTGCTCAATGGTGGCAATAGGCCAGCCCCCTATTACATGGGGCTCAAACATAATTAGCGAAATGTGTGTGTACAATGGGTACACCTCTGCCTAACCCTTCGGGGAAACAAAGCATGATGTTATGTTATGTTATGATCAGGTTTTGCCAATATTTTTGTCTTTCCTGCTTTACCTTCAAACAGTTATGAACAAAACCAACATCCTAAACTTTTATGTAACCTAACAAACGTCAACATTTAGATACTAAAAGTACCCAAACCTTTTGTTTTTCCCGCCCCATATCAGAAAACGGAGAAAATCCCATATTTAGCGACAAAACCCGGACAGTTGTCTCTTTAACAGTAGGATATAAAAATGGCAGTCGCTCGGAGATAAGAAAGGGAAGTACCGCCATCTGTAAGGATTTTACGAGGCTTCTCTGACCCCATGTTTGGGAGCCACAAATGATGTAATAAATAACGGTTCTTGCCTACTTTTTAGTACGTTTTTGGTTTTTACCGCACGCAGAGCCATTTGATATTGATTAGTAAAAAAATTGCATATACTTTTCCCAACTATATCGGGGTCGGCTTCCAGTCTAACCGAAAGCAGCTGAATACCAGTATTTCACATGGAGCGACTGCCTATCTGACCTCCAGAACCCAGTAACTGACGATACCCCTTGGTAAGACTGGTTGTCAGACTTTTGGGCTTCTGACAACCTGTAACGACTGTCAAAGATCCACGAATGACAGCCGGGATCAATGGCTTAACGTGCTTTCCGAGGCACGGAGGAGTCTCGGTATGTAGAGATGGTCACCCATCCACAGACCAACCCCGGCAAGCGTAGCTTAACCTGATGAATCGACCCGTGCAGCTGTTATTACTTAGCCACGAGTAAATTTTTTTTATGAATGTTTTTAATGCAAGAAGAGTATAAAGCGGAACTTGCTGCCAATGTCTGTGTTCCCTCCCTTCCACATTATAACCCGTCAGCCTTCTAAGTGAGACTGAACAGGCATCTTCTGGGCACGCTTGTTCCATCGTAGTTCTCACCCATCGGTTTACATCAGGCGAGATCGAGGTCGCGAGCAAGCCAATTTTCCAAAAAAGGAAAGTATTCCAAAGCTTAAAATTGTCCACTGAAGGATAGGTTTTGATTCAAAACTGGGGTACGGTTTAAAGACATTAATTTTTTTAAAAGAACATTACAGTTCACTTAACATATTGATAAAAGTAAATGCGATTCTTGGTGTTCACAATAAGATTATTAAGAGAAGGTGACAATCGGTATTATTAGTGTTGTTTTCTGATGTGCTCTTCTAGGGCTTTTTAGGGTTCCGTAGTAAACAAGGAACCCTTATAGTTTCGTCATGTCCGTCTGTCTGTCTGTCTGTCCGCGGTCTAGCTCCGAGACCCTTAGTACTAGAAAGCTGTAATTTGGCGTAGGTATACATATTAATTACGCCGACAAAGTGGTAAAACAAAATTATGAAAAACATTTTTTTAGGGTACCTCTCCTACACGTAAAGTGGTGATATTTTTTTTAACCCATTGTGTGGGGTATCATTGGAAAGGTCCTTCAAAAACATTGCCAGCTAAAGGCACTAGGAAGTGGTGAAGGGTGGGCGTTTTTGGGGGACTGTCTTATGTAACTTTGACGTTCGAAAAGTGCTGATTCTCAGCCTAGTTTGAATAAATGACTTTTGAATTTTGAATTTTTGAATTTTGAATTGTGAGTTTGTGAATCCCATTTTTGGATTCAGGGATCCGTTTACGAAATATTAAGCTTTAAATTGCTCATTTTGTTAGAGTCAAGTATATAAACTACTGCTGTAATTTTTTGGTTGGTTTTGGATGTGTGAAAAAAATCACAGCAGTAGTTTATATAACGAAATTAAAAGGAAAACTATCACAGCTAAGTAGGCTCTACAAGTTAACGAGTAATTATCGACCAACTTAACTTTGCAGTTGTAAAAACATGTTTTCTCATACATTCCGTATGGGAGAACATATTTTTAACTACAAAGTTAAGTTTGTTTTTGGGATAAATTCATCCCAACTACGGAACCCTTCATTGTGCGAGGTCCGACGCGCACTTGGCCAGTTTTTTAAATGTATATATGGTGTCACTATTGGTTACATCATTAGGTAGTTCATTAGACAGTTTTGCTCTCCGTACTGTATATTTTTCTTCCATAGTTAGTCTTGGGGGGTCTCAATTATATTCAAATTCAAATTGTTTATTTGCAAGAAAATACACGGTTTACAAGGGAAGATCTTACAGTCATTGTATTCTGCCTGCGAGCAAGCGTGCAAATTATGAATATTAAAATGTCACAATTATTATGCAGATTATGTTAATAGTACATTATTATTACATTATCATTTTTTTTTATCGTTTCTCTCGTCGTCTCGCGTTGTATATGTGTATGTTTTATTTTGATACAAAATTATCTCCGATACTTACATTGCGCTTGGCACGAGTTATCCTCAAGCTTAAAATTGAGCCGTCTTACATTGCAATGTTTTTTGTAAAAATTCGGTACCACTCCGTTTTCTCTCATGGGTGTCGTAAACAGGGTCTACGGTAAGAGGAATCCTTTGCAATATTAAAGGCGGATACCAGCAGTTTCTTCGTTTGTAATAAAAAGGTATTGGGAGTACTTTTTATGCAATGCGTCAAATGAAAAAAAAAATTGGTTTACGTAGTAGGGATGAATTTATCCCGTGAACAAGCTTTACCATTGTAGTTGAGAAACATGTTCTCCCATACATTTCAACTGCAAATGTAAATTTGTACGCACAATATTGGGAGATCACAAATTCGACTTCTTATAGGTTTTTCCGTAATTTATAAATATAGTACTATTTTCAGTATTTTCTTCAAAATTTTTAGGCTCAGTAGTCTCGGAGATAAATGGGTGCTAAAACTATTTATTTTATCGTTATAAAAAAAACTTGAGACCCTTACGGTAAGTCCTTCATTTGATAATGTCACATGGTACAGCGTGCAAAACTTTTTTTTAATTTTCTTATTTGTCTCCCAAAAATGACCCCCATATTTCCAAATCTATTTATTTACGTAACACTTCCGTGTTTGGGACACAGAAATTGTGAAAATTAGTACCAAATTTCAACTTAATCGGTCCATCAGAGTCGGAGCAAACTGGCTGTGACAGACGGAAGATAGACACACGAGTGAGGGTTCCGTTTTTTCGTTCGGATATACGGAACCCTAAGAACATGACTGTTTCATATTCCTGTTAAAGATAAATTAAACCTCTTCATATATCTACCCACACAAGTCTCATTCCATAAGATTATACGGTCTCACACAATAATTACAGCTCCTAAATTGGTTGTCAATTCGGGTGATAAATGGGTTGCCTATAAGTATGAATCCATGTTCCGTCAATTAATTTATTCCTTCAATTAATAGCTCTGGAGGCTGTAACGCCATTAGGCACTGATCTTGACTTATTATTATTTCACTAAGGCATATAAGACTATAATGTTCCCACTGCTGGGACACAAGCCTCTTCGAGAGAGAGTGGGCTGTAATCTACCACGTGAGCCCTGTGCGGGTTGGTAGATGTCACATGTCTTCGAATTTTTGGTTCTAGGACATGCCGGTTTTCTCACGATGTTTTCCTTCACCGTTTTGAGAGCAGTGGTGATTAAATTATAAGCTATAGTTATATAGGCTGATTATACGTAATTCTAGATGTGCCTGCAGTAAAGTTACCAAAATCAAGAGTCATTTATTTAAATTAGGCTAAGAAACAGCACTTTTTGAACGTCAAAATTACAAAAGACAGTCCCCAAAACGACCCCTCTTCACCACTTCCTAGTGCTTTAGCTAGGCAGAAGAAGTGGCGCAACAAACTACCTTTTTCTTAAGGTAAATTTATGTCGTAATTTTCAATAGATTAGCCAGTCAACAGGGTTGTTAATGGGGCTGTGGGATGCAGGTGCTTCAGTATCGTCCCTGGCGAAGGCTCTTTTCATTATGAACACATTTTCCGGGATTAAAAATTATTTTATACTTTTTAGGGTTCCGTAGTAAACAAGGAACCCTTACAGTTTCGACATATCCGTCTGTCTATCTGTCTAACTGTCTGTCTGTCTGTCTGTCCGCGGTCTAGCTCAGAGACCCTTAGTACTAGAAAGCTGTGATTTGGCATACGTATACATATTAATTACGCCGACAAAGTGGTAAAACAAAATTATTATAAAAAAAAAAAATATATGGTCCCTCTCATGCACGTATAGTGGTGATGTTTTTTTTTTAACCCATGGTGTGGGGTATCATTGGAAAGGTCCTTTAAAAACATTGAGAGTTTGTGTACAACAATTTTGGATACAGGGATCCGTTTACGAAATATTAAGCTTTAAAGTGCTAATTTTTGTCAGAGTCAGGTGTCAACCCCCTGCCAGCTAAATTTTTGGTTTAGTATGTGTGAAAAAAATCACAGCAGTAGTTTATATAACGAAATTAAAAGGAAAACTATCACAGCTAAGTAGGCTCTACAAGTTAACGAGTAATTATCGACCAACTTAACTTTGCAGTTGTAAAAACATGTTTTCCCATACATTCCGTATGGGAGAACATGTTTTTCAACTACAAAGTTAAGTTTGTTTTTGAGATTAATTCATTCCAACTACGGAACCCTTCATTGTGCGTGGTCCGACACGCAGTTGGCCGGTTTTTTTTGTTATGATAAATACCCAGTGAAATCTATGCTAAACACCTGTTATACCTGTCATAAATACAGGGAAATTTTTTAACCAGTGCCCAAACTTAAACACGTGAAAAAATCATGTTTTTTTTTCGCGATGTCATATTTGTTCCCATAGTAAAAGTTGTTCATAATGATGAGTAAAGTCACGTGTTTAAGTTTGCGCACTGGTTAAAAAAAAATCATGTATGTTCTGTGCCATACCAAGGTGCCATTAAAACCATTAGAAATATCCTTCGCATTTTGCATTTTGGAGTCTTGAGTAGGTTCTTCCGCGTCGTGTTTAATATAATTATGTTGCACTAAGCACCTCATAAGTTCTCGCTTTGCAATAACACTAACTATAAACGCACATTTTTTACTGCATTACAATAATGTTATGATTGCACTGACTCTTATTTATGTCTTCAGTTGTTGTATTATTCAATTTTAAATGTCACAGTTATACTGCCAGAAGAAACCTGTTTTACTAGTTGAATTATAAGTGTTGTGTCCAAAAAAGTAATCGATTATCTTACCACACTGGTTATTACAATTCTTCCTTGGAAGGACAACCTGGTTCATGAAGAATATAAACGGTTCTATGACGAAAGTATGTTCTGTGTCAAGCAATTAGATACTCTTTGATACAGCCAACGATATGGGAATTTTGATGTATGTAGGTACTTATATTCCTGACAAAAACCTCTCATTACTGCCTCAAAAACACTCAAAATACAAATACACAAATGTAAAGGCGACAAAGTAAAACACTTCTCCTCGCAACTCGATAACCAGCTCTCTGCGAAGACCATCAGCTCACGAACGTAACACTCCAGCTATTCCAACTTGAATTCTGCAACCTTAACGCTAAGGGTCAATTTGCTTTGTCGGAGTCGCGCCCTACAATATGGAATGAGAATTGGAGTGGCCAAAGTTTCGGAATTGGGTCGCGAGGGCGGTTTAAAAATCGGCACAAGAGAATTGAAGTGAATTTTGGATAACTCTATGTATATAAATCGAATTTCCTCGGGCCTTATACTTGGACAGGCGTTTTATTTTTTATAGTTCTGTACCTTTTTTGTTACTTCGGGGATTTCTTTGGGAAAGATTTCAGATTTTCATCAGATGGTGTGCATACATTGTCTTCCGTCGACTTGAAATTGCAGTAATTTCAATTCAACAATTTGCAAGCCGAACTTAATTCAAAATTATAAAAAAAATCTACATTCAAATTATTTTATTTCACTTATGAAACGTCAGAAGCTAGGTGCACGGTTCCAATTGGTCGTTTCCTATGGAGAAGAGCCGGCAAGAAACTACACGGTTACTCTTTTAAAAATAATTGGCTTTTACAATATTTTCAAATGACCGTGTTAATAGGTATGGGAGGACAGTGTAGTAGGTCTTTCAACAAGTAGCTAAGCTACTTAACAAAATAGAAAATGGTCAACAAATCTACAGTCCACTAAGCCTACAGCGTTCCTACAATCACAAAATAGAAAAGAATCTAAATAAAAGACAAATAAATTATTAAAAATAAAAAGAATAAATGAACAATAAATGGCTTAGCTAGACGGACCTAACTACAGACATTTTTAGTGGCAATTTTTTTTGAGATTTTAGTACAATTTAATAAGTCGGCCTTACCCAGTCCTAGGTTTACGTAAGTATTTGGTGTATGTATATAAAAGTTTTATTGTAGTTTTTGCTGTATTCCTTAAGCGAGCCTAAGTTAGAAATAGACAAAAACATTTTTTTAAACAAACCTATTAAGATAGTTAATTGATTCAGGCGTGACCTTGCGGAAATACATTATAAAATACAATAGACGTGAACACGGCGATCACGCAGAGCTCTGCGTGCAGCGCTCGGTGTGGCAACACGCCGTGTTCGGGTTCGCGACAATTTAATCGTCATCCTGAGGATACCTCGTTGAAAGGTGAAATACGTGTCGATTTCTTTCAGGAGTTTTTTATAGCTCTTTAGAAATAGCTAAGCGGAACAGGTTACTAAATATATCCACGTCTATTGTATTTTAAACCAATTAATTCATAATATCGAAAATCTACCTCATCGCTAAAACAGTGCTTTATGTAAGCTAGTCCTTTATCGGACCGCTTATCATGACGCTCCTTTATCCCTCGTCAGTCTGATTTTGAGCCGCGCCAGTTAAGCTTTCTGACAGATCAGTGAAACTGAGTACCCTAGAGACTTAACTCGCGAGTCTTCGAATCAAAAAGAACAAGGAATTATTACGTAAGATTTCTGGAGGATGTGTATACTTCCTCATTGTCTCTGGCAAGACTCTTGAATGAATACATCAAACATTCCTGACCAAAGTGTTTAAAGATTTGGTCAAACGGGCAGTTATGTCTTTTCTGCTCTTAACATGTCACAGCTATCAACGCGGGTGTTTTGATCAATTACGATTATGCCAATATTAAACATTGGTCCTTTGACTATTCTTAGTCAGTAGTGGTCATTGCGAGGCGTATTTTGTTCAGCAATGCATATTTATACAATGATGAGTATTAACGATCTCATACGAAAATAATATAGTTGGTTTTGATCCTGCTTCCACATTTAAACACTGTTATCAAAAATGCAATGAAATTCAACACTCGAATTACTGATGACACAAAGACTGTTCAATGTTACCATTGGACATTGACTCAGCAGTCGGCCCAGCTCACGCGCGGCCCAGTTAAAATAATGATTTGGTTGCATCTCACACGCATAGATAGAACACAAAGAGTTCGTATAATAGTTTGTGTAAAGAAAAAGTAGTAGGTATATAAACTGTAACATATTGTTAATAAATCAGATTTGAATTTTATATTCTTGTCTCATTACCCCTCACTGTGGCCAAAACACCTTTAGCCATCTCTGATCAGTCTCGTGAGTCTGCGGGACTGGCAGTGAGTGTACCCTTCCCGAACCTGGAAATTCTGTCTACTATCCGTCTGTAACCTTAGGTCGCATGGTGCAGACATCATGAACTTATTTATATAATTATTTATCACATACTAGTTATATGGTAGGATAGGGCTGTAGGGCATATAGGGCTTAGAGTCGTAGAGACTGGTAGGCTTGTAGGTCTTAGCAACTTCCTTATCATATATTTTCAAGTATTGTCACGCCCTTAACAGTATTGCGACCTTACGTGACGTTTGTTAAGGGTGGATGTACATAGACAAATAAGATACCTACTTTTATTTTAGCAAGCTGAAAAAAAAAGTCTATAAAACTTAGACAGAAACCAGATTAAAACCCACAAAGTAAGTCTGTAACTCGATCCATCTAGCCGGTCCCCACTCACTTAGCTTGGCCCTCTGGAGACCACGACAAACTTGAGACGTGAGCAACTATTAATATAGTTGACGACTTTCACTGCAGCTTAATTGAGTGGTTTCGCTTTTAACCGAGAACTAACTCGGTTTAACTGATAGTTTTTTTTTACTTTTAGAGGAGAAAACTGTTGCTGCATGTATGTAAGGAGCTTATTAAGATCTTGGTCCTTTTATCCACGGTTTGACTTGCTGATCAAGTTAATCAGTTATCTGCACCCTCATTGCGTAACACTTTCAATCAGAATCTGAATGATTTTGAAGGATATTGCTAATTCATTGCTTTATTATGTTCGAAAAATTTGTCTGCTCAACAACGTAAATAACGCAATAGATGTTGTTGAACTGTCAAAATGAAAGCCATTGCTATTGTAAGTGTGCTATGCAATTACCTCGCTGCTGTGAACTCTAAAATATAATTTTCACTTTTTAACCGACTTCCAAAAAGGAGGAGATTATATGTATTATATGTTCATAACGTACGTTTATTTTTTTTTTGTCCGTCGAGATCTCCGTCAATTGTGGACCGATTTTAAAAATTATTTTTTTGTTTGAAAGAATATACTCTCGATATAAATTTTACTTGCTTTGCTTAGATAGTTTTTGAGTTAACTTCAATAATACGTATTTTTTCCCACTTAGTATGTGGATGATATGTTAAGTTCCTGTCACTGTTATTTACATAGCAGGTATTGGTATTCGAATTTGTGTGGGGTAGGTACCACAACAAAAAAAAAACTCTGTGAAAAATAACTTTAATTTCGGAAGTCGGTGGCAAAAAACGAAATTTCAAAACCAAAGACACCGACTTTTTCACTTTGTAGTTCTTTTTTGGAAGTCGGTTGTTTTTTTATTTATTTTTTATTTGTATTTTGGGTTTCACGAACTGTGTTCAAATATTTCTTTCTTTCTTAACTCTCATGTCGTGATTGTTACGCCAAAGTAACAACTATCAAACTTAATAATGAAGTTTCTAACTGGCCAGTTATATTTACCAACAACAACTAGCTCAGCACAACTAAACCGTCATTTTTATTGAAAGTGAGAGTCTCTAAAACCATACCTAGGTTCTCTTTATCCCTATTTCCTCTGCTCACCAAAATCTAGAACAAAGACGTAATAATTAACAAGCTATCCCGCATAAATTATCCAATTAGTTTGTGGAAAAGAGGACGTTTAATAAGCCACAAGTGGTACATTTAAATTATTTGCGGCTCGGCTGGGTTTGTCAGAAACCTAAAGATAAGCTTGTTATGTGGCACGGTTACTGATGAGGCCGGTTTTTGGACGCATTACAGTAACGAGGCGCAAAGTGTTCTAATTAAAAAATATGTCCTTTTTGTTTATTGTGTACGGTATTAGGGTCCTACAGATATGAAATGGGAATGGAGTTTTGGAGCCGTTTGGCAAGATGTCAGATTTATTTGACGCATTAAAGAGGTGTTGTAGCTTACATGTGTGACAATTAACTTAATTAAAAAATAACCTTTTCTAAGTAAATCTAAATTAAGATAAAAGTAACATTATCAAAATGACAAAGTAACCCACAAGTTTGGAATTTTGATAAGGTTTACTCCTCTATATTAACATTATACACAAAAAATAAAAAAAAAATAAAAAATAATAAGAACTCCATTCAAATTCCCCCTTATACAATTGGCTCCGGCCCGTGTGTATAAGAGAAGTCTAAATAATCATAACGATTCTACTAAAATTATTCACCGACGTAATAAAACCTAGAGATAACCTTCTATAAACCAGCATAAAGACACAAATTACTCCTCAAGGCACATGAAGCATAGCTTCAGAAGCAGCTATATAATGTATATCTCGATTTGTACGGTGTTCCCCTCATCTACAGTTACCTCATGAGTCTCGAGGGAGGGCGAACTTATACCTATCCAATACTACTACATTATACGTGTCGAGGTGAAAAGTAAGATTTAGCTATTATATAAATAGTTCTTCTTTGAATGTCTTTGAAGTTGTGATAAAGAGATTTGGAATGGTAAACGTTTCGTTTCCAAAGTTTTTTAGAGTTGTGTCATTTTTCTTCTCAGAAGTTTTTGGTCGTTCGCCTTATTGTAATCTTGGTGATTTTTTTGCAGAAATGGCTTATTAGGACAAAGTATAGGTATACTGAATCTGTATTATACAACGTGTAACGTTAAATGTGCAAAACTTCAAACACCTTAACTGATTTTTAATTGAATTGACCTATTTCAAAGAGAAAAAAAACATCAAAAAAAAATTGTAAAGGTTTTATGTGCTGTTTTAGTTCGAAAGATTCGTATTTGCATTGAAATAAAAGCTATTATTATCCCGCGTATGAGGAAATTTAAATTGGTCGACAAAAAATTGTGTTTGTTTACCTATTTTGGCGGGTTTACGCATGTGATGGCTTGACCTATTAATAAATAGACACGGCAACGTTTTTAATGAAGATATTTTGAAAAATGTGACCTATATTAAAAAGTGGTTCAATTGATTTTGCTCGTTATTCTTATCAAACTATTTTCAGGTTTAGCGTATTTAACGTTACACGTTGTATATGTGACAAAGATTTTTTAAATCTTCCATAGTTTCTAGTAACAAGTGTTAGAAAAAAGTTGATTGATAATAAAATTGGTACCTACTTACTGCATTATATTTTACATTAACATAACATCACGCTTGTAACACCCAAATGGTTAAGCAGAGGTGTGTCTACAGGGTAGCAGGGACGGATGTAATGAATCCATGATAACAGTTTTCGCGTCGATGTCCCTGCCAGTATGGGCGTACCCACGGTGGGGCAAGGTGGAACATCTGCCCACCTTAGACCCTGACTCGAAGCTAAAAATTTAGAAACAAATTTAATTATTCATTAGTTAAATTACCGCGCGAAACAATACATGCGTAGTTAACGAGTTTTATCGAGAGAAATTCCTACTACTCATCGAGTTTATTTACTTCCCACTGCCCTTTTTTTCCCATTTACCCATGCCTAAAAAATTCTAGGTACGCCTATGCCTGCCACCCTGTATAGTACACCCACACGCCAGGCATGTTTAAGTCCCATGTAATGGGGGGTGAGAGTACTAAATTGTACCTACTTAAATTAACTGAAAATAAGCGCTGAATATTATCATAACCAAATAGTTTTATTGCAGATGGTTACTATAATATGAAAATGAAATAATCCTCTGAATGGCGCATTCAATAACATTATTTTACTAATAATACGAAATCGCACTGCGCTCGCTGGCTGTGAACAAATTATTAAATTGACTGAAATAATAATTTGAAGTTTGTAATGAATTTCATGTTAAGCCTTTTTTTTTGGGGTGGGAAATTATCAAATAACTTCTCCCGCTCTGGGCGGAGCGGGAGGGCGTGTCAGACTCTTACTGACTAAAACCCACCCGTGTTCCTTCGGTTGCCCTGTTGCCGGAGGTCACGATTTCCCTATCGGTTTTCTTCGCACCCCCGGCAGGCATTGGCCCTAGCGGACCCCGTCAATTCTGCTGACATCTCTTTGAGGCGCGCGAGGAACAAAACGCGCCGTCGATCCGGGCCTGGTCCTTATCGGACGGCAAGCTACCAATTGCTCACCGTCCGCAAGCCCGCGCCTACGGTGGCCGGAAATCGGCTCTCGATTCCCGACGCCCAGGGCGTCTCCTCTTGCGGCGGTTAGGTGCGTGAGGGCGCGAAGTTTGCTTCTCCCTCACGCGTTCCACCTCCTTCGCGAGCATTACTGCTTCGCAGAAGGAGGTGACGGCCTGCCATTTCCTCTCGCTCCGTACCATGGCCTGAACCAGGGCCAGACGCGATAGATCATCGCCGCTGATCGCCTCCACGAGGACACGGCGATGCTCCGCCCAAGCCGAGCAGACCTCCACCGTGTCCTCCGGGCGATCCACACAATGGTGACACCCGGGCGTTTCCTCCCGCCTTATCCTGAACAGGAACCTCCCGAAGCAGCCGTGTCGAAGCCGTGAAGAAGGTGAGGACGCCGTGGTGCCTCTCAAGCCACTCCTCAAAGAGGGGTCTTGTTAAGCCTTCATGGTCATTATTCTGTTTGTTTGTATATTCACAGAACGTAACATTACTTTAAGAGAAAGCCTTATGTCGTTCGTCAGATGGGCAATTATTTTGTAAGGCTGTAGTATCTAATATGAGGTACCGTATGAAAAGGATCTAAAATAATTCACATATGGGCTACAGTAAAACCAAAAAGAGAGGGTGTTACTTTTGGTTTAATTTATGGGTGAAAAGAGCTTCTAGAATTCGACATAGACAAAGAATCCTCTTAAATTAGCGCACCGACGGAACGATACGTAATTGTGAAATAACTGCGTTCGTTCGATCCCTTGCTTCATCGTTATTGCTTTACCTTTAGTAAAGCAATTAACATGTAAGATATGTAAGGATTTACTCTATAAATCGTTCATTTAGAAACACGATTACTTGTAGTTTCCTCGGTAGAAAAAAAAAATACAAAGTAATCTCCAAAAAATAAAATAAACCCTTAGTACGGTGTAAATAGTTCACGGTAACAAAACTACACGTTTCCTATAACGTATACATTCTAAATTTTTGAACTATGTTGGGGTCGGCTTCCAGTCTAACCGAATGCAGCTGAATTAAAAAAAAAAATTACATGGAGCGACTGGCTATCTGACCTCCACAACCTAGTTACTAGGTAACACGATACCCCTTGGTAAGACTGGTTGTCAGACTTTTTGGGCTTCTAACTACCCGTAACGACTGTCAAAGATCTACAAATGACAGCCGGGACCAACGGCTTAACGTGCTTTCCGAGGCACGGAGGGGTCTTGGTATGTAAAGATGGTCACCCATCCACATACCAACCGCGGCAAGCATAGCTTAACCTGATCGATCGACCCGTGCAACTGTTGTTACTTAGCGACAAGCCAATTTTTAAAATGTGTATTTATTTTAATAACGGACGAATTGACGGCACGGTTGGCGCAGTGGTTAAGCGATTGACTGCTGCGCTGCGTGTCGCGGGTTCGATTCCCGCACGGAACAAATATTTGTATGACCTACAAGTAGTTGTTCCGGGTTTGGCTGTTTGTGTATGTGAGTTTATATGTTTGTAAACGCACCCACAATACAGGAGAAATTCCTAGTGTGGGGCAACGTTTAAAAAAAATAAAAAATACGAAGGAAATACCTAAATTAGCGAACGAATCGCCCATTCTTTCTTCCGCCCTTCCCATTCCTACCCGCCAGAAGCTCGGTGGACTCTTAAGGACAGTCCTATGACTGTTATCCGATTTTCATGTACCAATCGCGGGCTTAAGATTCTACGTAGATTATTCGTAAGTGCATACATAACTTTACAAATACCGCCACAGCCTAACTACAACCAATATACAGCCTAACTTAATTTGCGACTAAATCCTATCGACGGAGGCAGTATACCCAGACTGTGTTCAATATAACTCGTGGACCCCGTACACGAAGTGACAAGTAAAACTATCAGTAGTTGATAACTTGTCGTTTTCGACCATTAACTATTGAGCAGTTTTCTTTTACACGACAGAATAAAGAACTTTTTTTTATTTACCAATTTAACTTTTGCGCATTTTCGAACTTGTCTTGATAGTTTTTAGGGTTCGGTTCCCAAAGGGAACCAACGGTACCCTATACAGGGTGTCCAGTAAATAGCACAACATACTGCAGGGGGTGATAGCTTGGGTCAATACCTACCAAAACAACACAATATATGTTCAGCAAAATCTTACGGATTTACAGTTTAATTTTTTTTCCGAAATATCAAAAAATCTCTACCTTGAAACAGATTTTTAAGCATCTCGTAATGAAAAATTCCTTTTCTAGTTTTTTTTTACTACAAATTATTCGTGAATAGTTACTTTACTCATTGATAAGTCTTTTTTCTATCAAAAACAAGAATGTTTCCAAAAATTGTATTTTTTGTTTAAATTTTCACAGAACGGTTTTCTTTTCGCATAATTTTGTAAAACTGTAAATCCGTAAGATTTTGCTGAACATATATTGTAATGTTTTGGTAGGTATTGACCCAAGCTATCACCCCCTGCAGTATGTTGTGCTATTTACTGGACACCCTGTATAAGGCTCCGCTGTCCGTCCGTCCGTCTTTTACAGGGATGTATATATTTTGAACCATAATAGGAACTATAGGTACACACTTTAAATTTCACAGAGTGTGTATTACTATGGCCGCTATAACAACAAATAATAAACAGTAAAAAATTAAAGGGGGTTCCCATACATAAAGTATTAAAAAAATATATGAAGTGTTAAATATTGTACGGTGGGAGTCCGTCTCGCACTTGGCCGCTTCTTTTTGTCGTAAGTTGAGGGGAATTAAAAAGCGTAAGTGACCTTACGTCATTATAAAAATGAAAAGTTTTAAAATTCTATAGATCTGCTACTGGGGAGTCCGTTGCGTCAGTTTTTCTTCCCAGCTAAAGCACTATCTGAATGTCGGTCTAAATGTAATTTTAACCTTCAAAAGGTGCTGATTTTCAGCCTAATTTGAATGAAAAGAAAGAAAATAAATAAAAATAAGTTTATTTGTCACAGAAACACTTGCATAAAAGAATAAAACAATAGATTTAAATATGATCACGAGCATAAAACAGAAATATGCGGCAGCTGCTGGCACGTCATGACTGTGACAAGAAGGCTTCCACTCAGCATGATGCTATGCTAGGGGGACCCACAGCACAGCGCTGATTTTCAGTGGTCACCCGAAAAAGACGTACGGAAACCAAGTTAGGTTTAATGAATTCATATTAACAAAATAAAATAAATAGTACTCAGAACATAATGCTATTTTATATGAATAAATATGATTAAATAACAGAGAAAATTATCCGCAGACATCACCGTGCGTGTATTAAAACAAAATGGAACGAATGGCTTTTATTGATTTAATTTTATCATTTTATTATAGCATCTATGTAAACAGACATTAATAATCCACACATCCCTATTAAACACTCGACGATACGAAAATAAACAAAAAATTTACTGTTAAGTATTCATTATTAAAATAGACGTACCATGTATTTATTTAGAGTATAATTTACCATTTCAGTACTTTACATAGTGTATCTTAATTTACCTACCATCTATAATTTTTATTTCATTTATATTGTGCATCCTAACCGATCTATCATGTCTAGAAATCTAGATTATTACGACCCCGTACACAGTGGCAATGGTCGTTTAAATAATGGCTTCAGTGGGCCATTGTGTACGGGGTCATTAGAGCATGGTCTAGAGTCTAATCTAGTGTTACAATTTGACATTAGATTGTTAGATTTTCCCTTTTATAAAAGCGGGCGAGCTCACTATTTAATTATAATAGTATAATTAGATACATAATTTTAATAATTTAATTGTGTGTATCTCTTTTTATGCTCGTCAACAGATGTCGCTTATCAAAAGCTACGGCGTGGCGGCGTTTATTCTGATCTCAATTTTAAATACGAAAATAAGCATATTTTTTTCTAGATCATGAGAAGAATTGTTTAATTGCAATTGGTTTATTAATTTTTCAAGAGCACCACATACAATACACAACACACTGCACCCGAGACGAATAAAGACGTAAGTACACTTACGTCATTTTAGATACTACTTAAATCTAGGTTAACCAGCCTTTTCAGTGTCAAAATTCCAGAAACCTTGGTCATGTCTAAAAATATAACTTGTAGGTACAAATTATAAATTAAAGTCGCTTTTGGTGTCCGTTTTTGAGATCGCGTTGTTCTTCTAAACTACGCAACGGATTTAGATGCGGTCTTCGGCACTATTTAGAAAATTTACTAAGGAAGGTTTACATGTAGAATACATTTATATTAAACTTACCAATTATAAAGAAATCTCGTTGAATTTTTAAAGTTGGTTGAAGAAAGAAGAATTATTGTGCCTATTATAAGCTGAAGATGTTGAGAGACTGATATGAAATACATTTATTAAACTTACTAATAATAAAGTAATCTCGATGTTTGGTCAAGTCGTAAAAACGATAAAATGCAAGGGCGGGTTGTCAGTTACTATAATGAAATTCTTTCATTCAAATTGTGTAGCAACACCAAAATATTACTACGGCGTAGCCGATGTCGTAGCGCTGCCTACGCGACTACAACGTCGTAGCAGCTACGAGCTTCTACAGGATGTAAGATGATCCTCTTATCGACTCGACGACTCTTCGAAATTCATTGAGATTTTTAACCTTAACCAAAGATAAGAAAACCAGGTACCTATTGGAAAGTCTACGTGAATACGAAAATATAAGATGTGCTTATAAATCGAAGGGATGACCCTTTGAAATTCACTAAGGTATTTCAGTTCGCAATATTCTTCCGATGAAAACACTTCGCAACACCCCAAGTGTTGTGGTCATGTCTAAAAATATAACTTGTAGGTACAAATTATAAATTAAAGTCGCTTTTGGTGTCCGTTTTTGAGATCGCGTTGTTGTTTTTGACACCCCAAGTGTTGTGAAGTGTTTCGCACTACAAATCAAACGTTAGGTACTTCAATCAAATCTAGTTTTTTGGATACTGTGTTGGAGTGACAAAAATACGAGAAAAACAACCAAAGTTATACTTTTACCCGTGAAATAAAATTGACGTCTGACAGTTTTTGAATGATAGTTAATTGATTCAGGCGTGACCTTGCGGAAATCCATTATAAAATACAATACGCGCGTTCAGCGTTTGGTGTAGAAATACGCCGTGTTCGAGTTCGCGACAAGTCAATCGTCATCCTGAGGATACCTCGTTGAGAGGTGAAATACGTGTCGATTTCTTTCAGGGGTTTTATAACTCTTTAGAAACAGCTAAGCGGAACAGGTTACTAAATATAACCACGTCTATTGTATTTTTTGAATGGAAAAATTGTCAATAATTCAAAAAATATTTGCAGTCAGACATTTATTATACTAGGTGTAAAAGTTTGGTCGAATTCGCCTTAAGTCGGGTAATTAATCCTTTCGCCAGAATAAAAGTAAAAAAAAGAAATTATTTGGCTAAACCTAAGGTTGACTGGTAGAAAATGCCTCAGGCATTAAGTTCGTCTTTGTATAATATTTTTTTACTTGTTCATAATAAATTAATAAATTAAAAATCGTTGTTTAAAAAGCAAAACTGAACTAAATCTATATTCCAATTTCGTGAACAGAGCCCAAGGGACCCTAAAACAGTACGACCATTGAATTAAAAAATCGTAAACGAATTTTTATCGTTCACTTAATGGCCGATTAATGCGGCGATTAGGGCTGTAGGGCGGCTAAAGTGGCTATACCGGCTATATCGGCCACCGTTACAGAAGTTTTTAGGGTAACCAGATAAAAAATATCTTGTTGAGTTAACTAAATGCTTTACTTTAAAAGCTCAGCATTTGTTTAAGGAAGGACATAAAAAAATATAAGCAAATGTGTTTACTTAATGTAAGTTTTTGAAAATGTTTTATTTCTCAAACACTCGTGAAAGGTAAACAGATAGATTCCTTTATTTATTGGATTAGCTCGTCAAATACTTTTGGAAAAATCATATGACATTTAAGGCTCTTCCCCTAGCGAGCGACCTTGAGCGATAGGTCATTCTCTGTCTCACTCTCAGCGAACACAATTTTCGGAATCATTGTTTAAATAAAAAAATTAAAGCGATCTTTTGAAATAAACGTGAATAATTTAGTTTTTTTTAAATTATCTGTCCATTAGTGTACTAATCCTCAAATAAATAGAACGTCACCTTTTACAAAAGATGCATGCAATCAATAATTACAGTAATTTTTTTACAAAAACATTTTAAATGTATCTATAACACATAAAACAAATAAAAACGTGCAATGTGGTGATAGGATATCGAATAAATAGTCGATAGTTCTTCAGACCGTTTTTCGGCCATGGCGACCAATCTCAACGGAGACTAGCCTTCGGCGAGGGAAATATTATAGTGCAGGCGTGTGTGCGCAGACACAGGTGCACTCTCTCCTCCCTCACTCTCATAGTCCGATGGGACGGCAATCCGAGACGACCATTAACAATAAACACGAACATTTATAATGTGCTTTTAGATGTAGTTTATTTCTCTTAATTAATGAGTTAATAGCCTTTGAATGACGAAGAAAAACGAGGTATTGCTCGGGGTAGCAGCGCCTTAAAGCTCGCTTGCACCAGTTACTAAATCCATTTAGCGCTAAACATATTTAAAACATCTTTCTGTCTCTGTCATTTTCAAACGATTGATAGAAACAGAACTATGTTTTAAATCCGTTTAACGGTAAACGTATTTAGTGATTTGTGGTGCACCGACTTTAATCTGCCTTCATGCAATTTTCATTTGTACACAAAGCATTTAATAAATAAGAGTAAAACCACCGTGCCAACTCTCTAGTTATACAAAATCTTACTTTTGTTACGAGGACTGGACAAAATTGCAAAAGTGGCAACCCTAAATAGAGTAGACCATTATCAGTAGGATTACACAGAATGTCAGCACACATAAACTGGGGATAAATCAGTGGCCGAGAAATATTACTTCTTATCTTAAGAAATGCTGACCCTGTCACACCGAGCTATAAAACGCGTAAGTCGACTTACGGCATTATTCGGGGTGCATTAAATAAAATAGCCTTCATGGGTCGGGAAACTTAATGTACAGTCACGAGCACTAATATGTTATAACTTAGCAACTTTTAAAAGTGATTTTCTACTAATGAAGCTATTGTAATTTTATGTTGTTACAAACATAGTAACATAATATATTGGATTATTATGAAATAGGTCATAGGTATATGTAACTAAAAGTTACAACGAGAAAATACTGAAATACTCGTGTCTGTGTGTTTGCTGTGTATGTGTGCTCAAATCCCAGTATGTATGCCTGGTAAAAAACTGAGCTTTTACCATAGCATGAGTTGCACATGGTTAATGGCACAGTTTTTTTAGCAAATTTATCTTAATTCATATTTTAAAATTCATATCTACCAAATGCGAGTTTTAATTGCTCATCTCATTTCTACAGCTGACACAAACAACAAAAACTAAAAAAATAAAAATTAAGTGAAAAAAACGTAAGTACTTACAACTTTTTTCCGCGACGACAGACATACAGACCGCTTTTCCTAACCCAGAGTGGGCATAACTTTAAGTATCGACGTTAAGTTAGAACTTACTCGAGGAAATGTCTTGACTTGTCTGAAGTCTAGCTTAGCGTTCCGCTAAATTAAAGAAAAGGCCGTAACTATTAAGAAAAGGGTCATCCTTCCTTTACAAAAACGCTTTTATTGAACGTACTAACTACTAAGTACAGTTCGACAAGGATATTTTGGCACTCGAAAGAGGTTGATCGCTGTTGATAAACGTTTTGTAAAGTGTATTCAAAAAACAAGATGGCGGTTAGTTCCTGTTTTGGCCACACACCACTGTATCCTTGTAGGATAAAGGTTTATAGGTAATTTGTTGTCTGTCTCTGTATGTGAGCTAGAAATCTGACCAGTGACATTGTATTTTTAGGGTTCCGTACCTCAAAAGGAAAAAACTCTTATAGGATCACTTCGTGGTCCGTCCGTCAGTCTGTCAATATCCTTTTCTCAGGAACGCGTGGAGGTATCAAATACGCAAGTCTGTGGTCCCTTGGAACTCTAAAAAAATCAAGCTTTTATAACCGATTAAAAAGGATTACGTTAATTTTGGAAAAAAAAAACAACAGACTTTTACAAAAACGAAATCATTTTCCCATTTACAAAAAGATCGATATCGTATCGTAAAACAATTTGCTTTTTAAACGGTATACTGATTAAAGAGGTGTTGAAATATCGGCTTCGGATTGGCGATACACGATCGGCGCCATGATTGCTTTGTGAACCAATTTACGGGCCCTGTCCCACCGCCGGCGATCAACGAGAAGCGAATAGAGGTATCAACGAGTTGGCGAGAAATGAGTAGCGAGTGCGCGACGGCGACAAGCGATAGAATAGAATAGAATAACTATTTTTTTGCATAAAAAGTAGGTACAAAAAATGCAGATGTTTTATAATTAGAGAACCTTATACTTTCTACCTTAATTAGCCATGCAAACATTTAGTACAAGTGCTTAATAGTCTAAAAATACTGTCAATATGAAAATTCTTAAATAAAATAAAATAAAGATTTAAAGATATCAGGACTCGCTGGTGTGCATAACTAAGCGTGAGTCTCTCAGCGAGTGCGTACTCTCTTTGATATTTTGTCGTTGCGACAAACGAGTACTCGCCGGCGGCGCTTTGAACAGTCAGCGATCAACCATTAATACATATACAATATGTAAAAAAAACCTGTCCGATCCGAAAGGGGCACATAGGTCTTACTGCAACAACATTACCAAAAAGTAATTAAAAAAATCTTATTATTATTGAAAACAAAAAATGATTACTATTTAAAATTCAAATTTTCAACAGGGGTCATAAGTTATGACTTTTAGACACCCGCTAAATGACGCCCGCCCGCGCTCCATGTAATAACCCGGTAAAATTCCGCATTTAAAAAAAAATCGGCGAATATAATTTTTTTCTTTTTTCCTGAAAATTACCACTTAAATAGACTCTCAGTATGATACCTAACCACACCCTCACAAAAAATACAATAAATGTGGATATATTTAGTAACCTATTCCGCTTTGCTATTTCTAAAGAGCCATAAGAAAGAGAGAGCTTAAGAAAGAGCCACGGCGTGTTGCCACACCGAGCGCTGAGCTGTGTTCGGGTTCACAACAAGACCATCGGCATCCTGAGGATGCCTCGTTGAGAGGTGAAACACGTGTCGATTTCTTTCAGGAGATTTTTATGGCTCTTTAGAAATAGCTAAACGGAACAGGTTACTAAATATATCCACGTCTATTGTATTTTATAATGGATTTCCGCAAGGTCACTCCTGAATCAACACCCTCACAGAGCGGACAGGGTTGTTTTTTATATGTTGTGTGTATCTCTTTTACTTACACGGGACCAACAATCTTTTTACGTTTCTTGAGCGAGAATATCGTTGATAGCTAGTCGCTTCCTCGCCGGCGGCGGTGGGACAGATCCCTAGGGCTATATCAGTGTGATTGTGTCCGTGTCTCGAACCAACGGATTTTTAATTACCGAGCTACTGTAGACTCGGTATTGAATTATTTTTCGGTGATTAATTAAAGCAATTACCGTTTGTATAACGGCTAATACAGTATATGTAGGAGCTCATGGCTAATTAAATAACAGCCGCACGGGTCGATTTATCAGGTTAAGCTACGCTTGCCGGGGTTGATCTGTGGATGGGTGACCATCTTTACGTACCGCGACTCCTCCGTGCCTCAGAAAGCACGTTAAGCCGTTGATTCGTGAATCTTTGACTGTTGTTACGGGTCATGCCCGAAAGTCTGACAACCAGTCTTACCAAGGGGTATCGTATTACTCTGATACTGGGTTGTGGACGTCAGATAGGCACTCGCTTCAGGTAAATACTGGTATTCAGCTGCAGACTGGAAGCCGACCCTAACATAGTTGGAAAAAGGCTAGGCAGATTGATTCTGTGAAGACTTATCTGGAGGTAGCAGTTTACCTGAGTGAAATGATTTTTTAGTAGGTAAACGTTGTGTGCATTTGTTTACAAAAAAAGAGTTTATAGTTGAGAGAGTGTAAAGAGTTAAGTTAAGAGTTTAAAAGTCAAGCGTTAAGGCTCGTGCAGACTGGCGCGAATTGTCACACGACGCGACACCGGTAAAAGTTTTTTTTTTAGAGTCGGGTCGCGCTGTCTCGTCGCGCTGTCTCGTCGCTCCTGTTTGTGAAAGCCTTCAGTTATATTTAGTCGAGATATTTCTCGTGTCAGTATCCTTTATAATCGATTATTTAGATACGATCGATTTTTTTTATTCTAAGTTTTTTTTTTTTTAATTTGTTTTCACTTGCAAGGAATATAATACTACTCTCTTCATACGAGAGCTCACTTGATAAGCAGCAGTCGAACAGAACGGATTAAATCTAAATATTTCTACGCAATGTGTTTTACTCGAGTGAGTCCTTCACAAGAAACAAAGAAACATTTTCTTCTACGGTACAGTAAACATTTCAAGATATCAAAGTGTTATAAATACGTCGATGACTCATATTTTGTCCGACCAGTACACCTCTGTAAGGCCGCGCGCATTTTGAATGCGTTTTCGTACGAATTTCACTAGTGCGTACACGTACGACCATGATCGTACGAATTGAATACGTTTTTCTCTTTCAAATAGAACAAATCCCAACAAGTTCGGATTGTTTTTGGACGTCGGAACTATACGTAAGTATACGTATGACTAACTCGCACCCAGCCTGCGCGCTCCCTTTGTACTTGGAAGGTTGGGATCGTTCGTGCGTGTTCGTACATGTACGCACCAGTGAAATTCGTACGAAAACGCATTCAAAGTGCGCGCAGCTCTGTCGTTTGCCTCGTTTGACTTAGGTGCCAACTAATACCACTAACCACCACCATTAATACATCTTAGGTATTGAGTAAAGATGATTTAGATACATTCCAAAATACAGGGGCGCGAACACGCCACGTTGGTTTCTCTTTTGTTCATCCTAGATCTAGTAATAGAAAGGAAATGACAGTGTCAGTCTGGTTTCTAAACACACAATTTATTGTGCCCCAATCATAGGAAAACAGTCTATTGGCATATACACTACTAAAATTATCAGAACGGTTATAGATATAATTCCATCCACGAAGACGCGGCCAATTATTATTACACTAAGGCATAAGACTATAATGTTCCCACTGCTGGGACACAGGCCTCCTCTCTTCGCCAATATCTACCACGCGGGCCCAGTGCGGGTTGGTAGATGTCACATGTCTTTAATTTTTTTGGTTCTAGGACATGTTGGTTTCCTCACGATGTTTTCCTTTACCGTTTTGAGAGCAGTGGTGATGAAATAATTTACACAAAGTAAAGCGCCTGCCTGGGTTCAAACCTACGACGTACAACTCGTAAGTCGCGGCCGTTACCACTGGGCCACCACTGCTCCCTGGAATACAGATAATACAAACATGATCTTACAATCTAGTACTGACTCGTTGGTCTAGTGGTAGCAAGCACTACTGCTGAGCATGAGGTCCTGGGTTCGATTCCCGGGTCGGGCAAAGTGTTATTGGGTTTTTCTATCTGAAATTTCTCAGTAGCAGTTCGAAGTCTGGATTTGTGCCCGGTTGATGGCAATAGGCTCGCCCCCTATTACATGGGACTTAAACATAACTGGCGAAATGTGGGTGTACCTGCTACAGGGACACCTCTGCCCAACCCTTCGGGGAAACAAGGCGTGATGTTATGATCTTACAAAACGTTATCTCCACTTAAAATTCAAAGACATTTAAAATACTACATCCAAGCATTAAATTACATTTTCTTCCCTATTTCTCTTCCACGATAAAGCTTATTCATTCCAAGTGGTTGTTTCTTACAATGACCAGCAAGAATAATAGAGACAATTCCGCGTAATGACCGGGCTAAGTGTGTTTGTACATTTAAACTTGAAATGATGTAAATTAATTAGGTCTTCATTCGTTTTTGTTTGGCTGAGATGTGATGCTTTAATTAATTAAAGACTTTATTTCAGACCATGTGTCCATTTTGTTAGTAACAATGTTCTTATAGACTAATGTTAGCAATACTTGAAACTACCCACAACAAAACATATAACAGAAAGTTAACTCAATCACTACTGCGCCATTCCGTGACAAATGACGCAGCAATGATTGATGTAACCACAGTCCAGCTGACTAGCGATCTAAAGATGCTGTTGGCGCTGCAAAAGATTTTGGATGTGTTGTCTTGAATCCACTTGAATTAGTAATTAACAGTGGCCCAGTGAGTGGCAACAGCTAAAACTTACGAGTTGTTGCTTACAGCATAAACTCAAACCTAGGCGCATGCACATCATTATAAGTAAGTACCTGGGCGACCGAGCTCTGCTCTGGTGAAAATAGAGAATGCTCATTTAATAGTATACTAATCCATGTATAGTACCTACTTATTCCATACTGCCATGATAGTAGGTACTTACTAATTCCATGCTGCCATGATCATTATTCTAATGTCATTATTCATTATCTTGTTCATAACTTTGGGCAACCGAGCTCTGCTCGGGTGAAAATACGGAGAAAACAAATTTTTCCAGATATGAGACCTAGCTAGATCGATTTTTCGCCCCGTAAACCCCTATATTGCAACTTTTATCGGAATCGTTAGAGCCGATTTCGAGAACGTGATTACAAATCTATATACAAACAAATATATACAAATATTGCTCGTTTAATAGTATAGGATTGAGTTAAGATTTGTGGCAGCACTGTAGTAACCGCCCAGACTTACGAGCTGTATCTCATAGCATGGACAAAAACCTAGGTAGGGATGCACATTGTGTATGTACTACACTGCTCCCCAGAACAGTTAAAGAAAACATGTGAGTAAACTGAAGAATTGGGCAAAGAGCTTAGCATTATCACCACTGCTCTAACACGGTGGATAAGTATGAGAAAACCGGCACGTCCTAGAACCACACAGCGCTTGCGGGGTGGATTTCAATTATGGTCGACTCCTTCTCACAGAGAGGAGGCCTGGGTCCTCACCAGTGTTACCACCAGATTATGTAGCTCCGCATATTAGCCAAGGTTAAGATTAATACTCTCCTTTGTATTATATAATTGCATAGCACAGGTGAGAGTACTATGTACTAGGTATAGATCTTCCATTTACCGGGTAATATGTCTTTTATTATCTTGAATGTGCCCTGGCGGCTGAGAGTATGTCATGCTCACTCAAATATCTCGCTGATGGTTGTGCGTGTTTTGGATCATTTAGCTCCCTTCAAAATGGTTGAGCTGAATGGTGCTGATCCATGCGTCATGTTCGTGAACGGGCGCCATCAGATGGCTCTGATCACCTCTTAGCTGCCAAGGCTTATTTTAATTATGACACTTTTTTTTTATTGCTGTACTGCCGCTTTTAACTTGTAAATCTTTTTTTAAATCGTTCTTACATACAATCATAAATTCAACATGAATGATGTTAATATTTGTGTAACAATACTTAATTTAAAGTGTCCGTGGAGTTTTTGTCTGTTCTTCTCCTTATGTAAGTACCTACTACGCTTTGGAATGGGCAACTAGCTTCATATTCCTGACAGACCGACTCCTTGGCAATTCAAAAGTGCCTGTAAATGGTGTAATTGAAATAAATGCTTTAAGTTTGAGACACATAGCATAAGAACATTCCTTTATCCTACACTGGAACATTAACAGTCACTATAAACTCATATTAAACACTAAAATAAAGACAAAAACGTTCTCTATTCCCATATGAACGAAACTTTCCACTCCAAGTGTAAAGACGGTCTGCTAAAGTCTGGATCTCAATTACTTTGTCCCCTTTGTTCAGCGCCAATCTTTGCCAGTAGCAGAACAAAGGCACTACGTCCAGTGAGACTATTGTCTGCTGTATGTGCGATTATTAACCAAAATGTTGGCGGGAATGTGCAACCGTATTATGTTAAAGATTTACATGTGTTTAGGAATGTTGGTAGTGTTTTTGTTGTAAAGTGGGGTTGCTTCGTAAAGCCGAATCGATATCAGACGCTTCACTTGAGTGAAGGTTCATTTTTTCAACCGACTTCAAGAAAAGGAAGAGGTTTTCAATTCGATTGTATTTTTAGAAAGAAAAGAAAAGAAAGAAAATTACGTTTATTGGTCACAGAAACACTGCACGTGTTTCTGTGACTACATAAAAGACAAGAGTAATTAGAGAACAACAAAAGTACATAACAAATAAAATAAAAACAAAAAAAAAACAAATCAAATCAATCAATCAATCATTTTAATGTTTGCTAACTCAGAATTCCGTCATTTGTAAACCGATTTAGAAAATTGATGTTTTATTTGAAAAAATAAGATTTCAGATTAGTCCCGTATAAAGTTGGTCAAGTTCTTATGAGTGGTTTTTGAGTTAGCTTCAATAATACGTAGTTTTTCCACTTAGTGTCTAATGATGATGTTATAAAACTTTCTGTCATTGTCATTTACATTGCAAGCAGCGGTGCGTATAGGACGAATTTATGTGGCGTAGGTTACAACATATAAGTGAAAAAAATATATTAAAAAATAAAATTCATTGCACGTTCACAGGAGACCGACAAAATAATATAGGAATGAACGTTCATCTGCTCCTTCCATTAAATTTTGCGATCATTCAGTAGGCGAGTGCAAGATGCCGAGAGCCGAAATCCAACATCGTTGGATCGGTTCATAAATGAAATAATTTTTCACTTTTGATTCATTCTTTGTTCAGACGTTTCACTTCGAATGAAACATGAATGAAATCGACCGATATCGACCCTGACTTTTTAATACGAGGTTTGCAGTGGTATTACATATAGAGTCGTAAGAATAAGGGTTACAAAGTAAAGTTCTTTGTGAAGGAGCTGGCAAGGAACCGGGAAGTTTAACAGAAAGGAATAAGAATCATTTAATTGCAAAGAAAGTAGGTGACAAATAAAGATGTTACTGGCATTACATAATTGAAACCCAGCACAATTACAATTAGGTATTTTATTTTTACGGTAGGCATGCAAAGGAGATAGCTTTTTTTGTTCGGCGATTAGGCCCATCAAAAATTGTGGCGTCTATTAATGAAACGCATGTTGATTTGTTCCTAATGATCTCTAGATTACAGTGGTAATAATAATTGTACTTCGTCTAACAGGATTACTGAGAAATACGATCATAACCTAAAAAATCACTAAAACAGCTTCGCTTCTTTAGCTCGTTTGTTTAATGAATAGTTTGGTCTCATCGGTATTATAATTTAGAAAATAGTGCACTGTTCAGTAATAAATAGGGTGACGATTCATGAAAAAAAAAAACATTTATACATAAAATAAATGATATTGGAAGGTGATCTTTACCCCACAGTAGACGATCCCTGATGTGATGATGAGGATGATGGTATGAAGAAGTAATAACATCAAACCTATTTCTACCGGTAACAATTCTGATTGACCTCTCACACAAGGAAGCGATGGATGCAATCCCTAGACGTTGGCATGATCTAACCTAAGAGGAAGGACATAAACTCAACCTTAATTGACTACAAAACGAAGTTAAAATTTGAATGGCAATATATCTCGAAAAGGACATAAGACATTTTGAAGTTGACAATAGAATCTGAATTCTGTGTTCGTGAGTTTAGTTTCTTATTCCAAAACATGCTTGTTATGTACTGTACTGGATACAGTGACATGTTTCTTAGAACTGAGCCGTATGTAAACTTTATTTGCATCTCTTTGAAGTGCCAAAAGGTGCAAATAAATGTACCTAATAATTTTAAATGAAACACTTTTAGGAAAACAATTATTGTGTTCATACATAGTTTGAATTTTCACACGAAAATGACATTTCTCGGTTCGGTAGGTAGGCGATTAAAATAATGTTTAGAAAATTCCCTAATTTCCAATTAACCTACTTTTCAAAAAGAGTAAGAGGAGAGTCCTCCTCTTTTATAGCATAATAATCGTACTCAAAAGGTATAAAACTTATTTTTTTTGTTTTAAGAAACAAATGAATATCGCTGTTCAACACCGCAAAGCCGAGTGACGATATAATAGGATAAATACCTCCTCAAAATTATGAAAATACAGATTATAATCTTCACTAAAGAGCATATCATCAAGTGTTCCATGTTCTTTAGATCATAACACCGCCACGCCATTCAAGATAGTTCAACTACACAGAAACTCCTGAAGAAATTCACAAAAACTCCCTCGTTGGTCTAGTGGTCGAAAGCGCTACTGCTGAGCATGAGGTCCTGGGTTCGATTCCCGGGTCGGGCAAAGTGTAATTGGGTTTTTCTATCTGAAATTTGTCAGTAGTAGCTCGGAGTCTGGTTGTGCCCGGTTGATGGCAATAGGCTCGCTCCCTATTACATCGGACTTAAACATAACTGGCGTAATGTGAGTGTACCTGCTACAGGGACACCTCTGTCCAACCCTTCGAGGAAACAAGACGGGATGTTATGTATGTTATGTTATTTAAATTTACAAAAAAGCCCATGTAGATAACCTATTTTATTTTTGCCCACAGCACGGCAACGCGACGACCTCAAGCGAGACGTCGGTCGGGACGAACACGGCAACCGCCGCGCCCTCCGCCGGCCCCAGCAAGGGCCCGCCACCGGCCGCCAAGTTCCGCCACGGTCTGCTGCAGCTCATGATACACACGATCGATCCCATGCATGACGGTGAGTTAGGTATGCACGCGGCTTTGCCCACACCTTACACCTATGCTAAGTTCGGTTTGGGTGGTTGATGATAAAGTTAATCGAACTTCAATTAATTCCCATGTTGCTTTCCTAAAAATATTATTGAACACTAATATAATTATTGCGCCTCTTTTTGTGAAACTTAAATAATACATATTTTGGGATCCTAAAAATATTAAGTAGCCAAATAACTGCGACCAACTTGGATGTAGTGCTCGCCAGCCTCTGGCGGCGTACCGTATATTTCCCATACAACGTCTACTAGTATATATACAACGTCCCGATATCAACCGTCGGCCCTTTTCGACCCAGATCATCCCATGACACTCCTCCAGGAGAAGAATAGGGCCACCAGTACAGTACACAAACACAGACGCCTCCCGTCATTCCGACCCAGTCGCCGAGGTCTCGATACTCCCCCCCGACCCTTGCTCGAAAACGAGGTGCCAGCAGTTGTTGCAGCTGAGCACGTAGCTTTAAATACCCCGCATAATAATCATGATGAAAATCTAAGTTTGATCCAGCCTGTCCTTCTTGCTGTCCTCCCCCCAGCGATGCGCCCCTGGCTGGAGGCTTTAAGTGTAGCAGCTTAAGGCACCCACTGGAAAGTTCGGTTAAGCAGTCAAGGCCTTAGTAGTCAAAACTGCGAGATGGCCTAGTTAAAAAAAAAAATACAACCGTCGGGCAGTAGCCCACCAGACACAACACCCGTCTGATCGGAGCATCCTCCCTTTTCTTTGGAGGATGAAGAACTTTACACCCTGTTCCTCATACCTCGATAATGACTTTCCTAACCCCACGGAAAAAATCTCCCAAGAATTAAAAATTCCAATGGAATTTGGCTTTTTAGAAATCAAATTGTCTGTTTAGTTTCAAAGTGTTCCTCAAAGTAACCTTCTTCAATAGATTTAAAGCATCCTGGAATTCTTGTTCGTCAACCTGCCCATATCCCATGTTACATCCATACATCCTCCATTCATCCATCTTCTCCATTACAAACACCCCAGAAATAAAAATCCCAAATTAATTTGGTGTTTTAGAAATCAAAGTTGGCTTAAATAAAGCCTGCTTGGTTTCAAAGTGATCCTGAAAAGTAAAGTTCTATAATTTTAAAACCCCTAGAGTTGTTCTGCATTTGATAGTTGATAATCATTCTTCTAAAACACCTTAACAAATAACTAGAACAATATCTTTTGGAAAATAAAGTTTATTTTTTAGAAACATAAGTTTTCTTAAAATTCAATCTTAATAGTTTTAAGCCTATCTAAGCTCTATCCAGTTACACATGTGCTATTTTTACTAAATCATTAAAAAAAACACATAAAAATTAACATACCTTTAAAACTTGATCCCACTCCTAGAATCAAGTTCCATTTTTCCGATTCTTTACAAAGCCGAACCCAATTAGCCGACAGCGTTGTATTAAAAACCCAATTTATCATCAATTACCCAAAGTTAACCTCATAACAACTGCCTTACGTGAGCAAATCTCGCCACGCAACCATAATAATTACGACAACAATCAATTAACAAAAAAAACATTTACATTCGTGTGACGCTTGCATTACTCACATAAGTCAGGAAAATTGTTAAACCAATATTTTACTAATGGTACAAAAACGGATCCCGACGGCACTTGGTACGAAAACGGATCCAAATTAGGTCAAACAAAGGAGAACATACGTACCTGATGTTACAGGGAGGTACGCACTGCGCTTTGCAATCACTAAAGCTACGGCTGCTAAAATTTTGAGCCTGAAATGGCCTTAAAAGGAGCCCAACATTGCCTTAAACTGCAAATGTTATTTGGGGAAAAATAAGGAGCTTGTATCGATGCAACAATAGAATCCTGCTTGATTCGTGTGCATTAGAAGCACGAGCATCGATCATACATAACATTGCAATATTGTACGATTTTATATATTTATTGTGTTGTTTTGTGACTGTTTTTAGGTATGATATTAACATGTTAAGATTATTCCCCTGTATACTTTGTTGAAAAGGGGGAATAAAACACAATATTATGAGGTACAAACGTACCTTGTGGTAGCGGAAAATCAAACCATGGACAAGTTGCAAGTACACACGGCTACACATCAAGCTATATTTTTCCAGTTTATGCTGATCTCGCATTGCATAGGATTTCCGTACAATAATAATATAATCTTTATTTCGGACTACACATACAAGTACACACAATCCATATAGTGTTAGTAACAATGACTTAAAACCTATGTTAGTAAACTTTTACAAACTAAAACTGACGGGGCCCAACACACGTTGGCACGTGCCTCCGTACCCAGTGCCTTATAAAGGGACTGTCCATTTTGTTGTTTTTAGGATGCTGTTGGAGCTTCCGCGCAACCTACCCATTATTGACGCTGTTCTCTTCCTCATAATACCATGAAAATCGTCAACACGGGCTTCCGCGAACATCTGCGAAGCGCTGCAGAAGCGCGGAAGCCCCATCAACATCCTAAATCCATTATTATACTGTACGCGAAGGACGTTGTAGGCTCTCTGAGTATATGCGAGGTCAACTTATACTGGAAATGTGTAGCTTGATGTGTAGCCGTGTGTACATTAAATGCAAACGTTGTTGCTAGAAGTGCATAAATGTAAAGATAAAGAGGAAAAATCTTTATTCCAAAAAAAAACGGTGATTAAAGATAAAGATAAATTTAAATAAAAGTTTTTGTTGTTGTTTTTTTTTTTAAATAAAAGTGATAATTTTTCACTTTTTAGTTACGGTACCTACCCCACACCAATAATTCGTATACACTGCTGGTTATGTAAAAAACAGTGACAGGAAGTATATAACATCATCAAGCTACACAAAGTGGATTAAATACGTATTATCAAAGCTAACTCAAAAACTACCAAAGCAAAGTTTATATAATTTATACGGGACTACCGCGCAAGCTTTTCTACCAAAAGAAAAAAGAATTTTCAAAATGGGTCTACAGTTGACGAAGATATTCATGAACATAGATAAAAAGAAAAAACAGTACATACAGACGAACATAAACTCAAACTCAAAGCATTTATTTCAAATAAACCAATTACAGGCACGTTTGAATTGTCAAGGGGTCGGTCAGTCAGAAAGATGAAGCTAGTTGTCCATTCCAAAGCGTAGTAGGTACCTATGGAGAAGAACGGGCAATAAACTCCACGGACACTCTTTTAAATCAAAATATGGTTACAAAATATTGGTTACATCATTCATGTTGAAGTTATTCATGCGAAAACAATGTAGAAAGACGTGCACGTTAACACGCCTTGAAGAGAGAACGATCCAGAACGTTAAAAGCATCCGTCATAAAAAATAAAAAAAATCAAAAATTAAATTAAAATAAGCCGTGGCAGCTGAGAGATGACCAGTCCCTACTGACAACGCCCGAAAACCTCCTCTTTTCTGAAGTCGGTTTAAAACATAGGAACTTCAATAGCTAGCACAATTTTCTATAAGAGTAGAAATCGTAAGGTTGGTTGTTGACTTTAGTGTAAGACTACGGTGGAAGATATTTCCACCGTAGTCTACACTAAAGTCAACATTTGCAAGTCACCCGATTTTTTAATTGAACTCTACTTCAGCATTGATTAAGAGCGTGCATTCTGAAAATGGGAAACGTCGCAAATAGCTGTCAAATATTTCGCTGTTTTGATTAATTTGGCAATATTACTGTATGGAAATATGAAATGTGGCCAACTAGCGAACTAGAATATTAATAACGAATTGCAATTTTAACACTAAATTTGATGTTGGAACCGTTTTAGGTGTAAAAAAGGCATTTGGAAAGTTTCTAAACACTTTTTTTACATCTAAAACTAAATACTATTCGGTGTTACGATATTAATTATTGCATTTCATAATCAATATTTTAGTTCCCTTGGTAGCCACATTTCTTGATTTCATACAGTAATATTGCCAAATTAATCAAAACAGGTAAATATTTGACGGCTATTTACAACGTTGCCAACTTTTAGGATATACCCTATTAAGGTTCAAAATTCAAAAAAACGTATGAATTTCGCGGGCTACACAGGTACATAGGAATAACTTATAACATTTCTTCATCATCATTTCAGCCGAAAGACGTCCACTGCTGGACATAGGCCTCCCCCAAGCACCGCCACTTCGACCGATTCTGTGCTTTCCGCATCCAGCGGATAACATCTCTTAAGCCGGTTATTTTAGTCCCTATACCCAAAGATTAAAATCTTGTAAAGCCATTGTAAATTGCAACGGCCTCGCTACCATCTATCACATTGATGGATGTAGCCGAGTGTTCCATGTTTACATATATAGGCACGGTCTTACAAACCAACCATTAAGTTTGCGTGAGACACATAATTTATACTACAGACTAACCAACGATTTTGCACGCGTGAATCTATTCTTACTGCGAAACGACATGTGAGTGGGTTTTGTTGTGATTTGTACACAGTTTAAAACCTATATACAATGTCGCCCATCGACCATATGACCGCCCGAATTTTTCTGAATATTCATGAAAAATTATCGAAAAATAAGTAATTTATTTTAATAATTTTTCATGACATCTTTAATATTTTTCATGGTCTGTCTTTAATATTTTTCATGGTATCTTCAATGTTTTATATTAGCGTTTGCCATATCTCCGATGTTATTGGCTCGATTTGGGTTCTGTTTATTATTTCTAAAAGCTTATAGAGTTATTTTATCGGATTAACTAACATTTTTATTAATATAAAAATAGGGAAAGGCCGGGCGGGGACGCCCTAGGAGGACATACACTGACCTTATTGGTGATGTTCTTCAGAAAGGCCAGGTGCGTAGTACCCGCAACCGGCGTGCGTGTATGACCAGATGTATGAACGTAAACGAGGCAAAAGAAGTATGTAAGGACCGTAGCAGGTGGCGTTCTGTAGTTTCTGCCTACCCCCATGGGAAGAAGGCGTGAGTTTATGTATGTATGTATGTTTATTAATATTTGTCAATTATGCAAAAAAAAAGGAGGTGAAAACTTTTTAAAAAAAAAACGCGTTTTAAAATAAAAACACAAGTGTGTAAGTTCATAAAATCATAGGAAAAAAAAAGTCAAGATAGACCCCCCCCCCCTTTTTTTAAAGTTTTTTTCGATAATTTTTCATGAACATTCAGAAAAATTCGGGCGGGCACATGCTGATATGGGCGACATTGTATAGTCACCTTATTCATTTAGCTAGTCAGCATGGTGGGCTGACTTGGGTTGCTCTGAACTTGCATATAAGTAACACCAGAAAACTTTACAGTTAGTGTCAACGTTATATTACATTGTTGCGTTTTATTTAGTCTGTCAAAATGACAGTGATCTTTATTTTCGTTTAAGATTGCTATTGGATTGCTGCTTATACAGGGTGGCAGAGATATTAACGCGAAAACTATTACCATGGATTCATGGTACATGATTCTGAACCCCCTGCAACGAAATTTTTCGTCGGTTATTAAAAAAAAATCTGCTGTTCCATACATTTTGACCGTATAGGTATTCCACATTTCCATGAAACAGCAGATTTAAAAAAAAAACGACGAAATATATTTCATCGGTTTTTTTTTTAAATCTGTTCTGAATCCATGGTAACCGTATTCGCGTCGATGTCCCTGCCACCCTGTATTTATAAAGATAAGATATGCTTTATATGTATATATATTATATGTATTTATTGTATATGTACACCACAGACTCCCTGCGGTATTATCTCTCCTTCTCCCTTTAATCCATCCATAGGTTGTCTGTAAAAGATCGCTCATTATGTCACACTATGAAACATTTATTTATATCTGTAATTTTTATGGTGTACATAATAAACAGTATTTATATACTTTTTTATCTGCTTTCAGAGGTAAAATAACTGTGAAAGTACGGTAGACTAGTTGAAAACGTGGCTCAATATATCAGCCCAAAAACGTCAAATGCTAACCAATGAAAAGTTAAAGAGAATTTTGGCAAAATCTTGTAACGCAAATTATTAACAAGACAAAGTTTCGAAAACGTATCGGAAAGTTATTTTATGTAGGTACCTACTTAAGTTAGTTTAAAATAGACGATATTTAATCTTTCTTTTTGAAGTGAAAACTTCTTTAAAGTGCGTTGGGCAATTTTTAGATGGGACTAAACCATTGATTTCGCGACACTAACGCAATTTACCGACACCATGGAGTAAAAGACATCAACGCGTTGATTACCGCGGTGCCGATTTTTTTTTCCAAGTTTTCACTTTTGTCGGCACTCCCGCAGTGACACTGTTATTTTTTTATTTTTTTGCATCTCGCAGGCCAGCTTAGGAGGTTGTCGACTACTTAACCGGACTATCCTGTGGATACCTTATAAATAACAGAAGAAGAAGTAACTGAAGTGAATCGGAACTTCATGTCGCCTTCGTTCACAGTTCCATCCTGATCAATCATAATAGGTCACCGCAAAATCTACAGTCATGCATGGTTCGTATCAGCGGAACTAATTACAAATAGCGAATATGCTAGGTTATCTGCCCATCAGAAGGCAAGATTGCCTATCTGCCTATCAGTAGGCAAGATTGCCTGTCTGGCACGCAATGTGAGCTACACCGCAGTACGCCAATGTATGTGGGGGATACTTTGTCTTGTCTTGTAGGTGACTGCGAAACACGCACTCGGTAAGACTTGAGTCACGTTTGTTGAAATATGTTATTGAGGATTGCAGAATATTTTATCCAAGTCAAACTCAAACTCAAAGCATTTATTTCAAACAAACCAATTACAGACACTTTTGAATTGTCAAGGGGTCGGTCAGTCAGGAAGATGAAGCTAGTTGCACATTCCAAAGTGTAGTAAGTTCTTATGGAGAAGAACGGGCAAGAACCTCCACGGACCTCTTTTAAATCAAATATTATTAATTACAAAACATTGGTAACATCATTCGTGTTGAAATTATACATGTGAGAACAATGTAGAAAGACGTGCACGTTAAAAGCGTCCTTAATAAAAAAAAGGTATTCAAGTAAGGTATTATTGACGCAATAGTACTATCGTACAGGGTGTAAAATTACCCATCCCGAAGCCGTCATCCTCGCATTCACATCAAACTAAGTAACTTTGAGCAAAAATTGTTGCTGGGAAACGACATTTATTTTTGGTAAGAAAATTCGCTGTTTACACAATGTACCTAACGCACGCAAAATTTTAAGGTGGGTACTGACTGGTGTTACGGGCTGTAATGTACCATTTTCCTAAAATCCGTGTAACATGCTCGTTTCGAACTCTTTGCTCGCCCGTTCTCCAGATTCTAAACACAATAGCCAAGAATCAACACGTGTGGCACGTGCGCTCGTGACGACTTGTCGCGGGCGTACTGACAGAACCGCGCAACACTCAAAAATAATCGCCAAAAATCCGACCGCGGGCGGAGCACTTGAAACGAGCAACGAGCGGCTTGCTGCTCGCGTGTTCGTGCTCGTTTCCACGTACTGACTGCACGAATGCTCGTTTTGTAACATGTTACATTACACCCTGTAACACCGGTCAGTACCCACCTTTATGCTTAGTTATGGGTGCATGCAACAGCATGCATCAGTTTATGGATTGTGAGAGTATTTAAAGTTTAAGTTATAACATTTGAAACTTGGTGTCGTAAAAAAACATAGAAGTTGGAACTTTGACATTCAATAGTTCAATTCTGTAACCAGAAAGAAGGTGTACCATACCTGGGTAAAAAAATTGTTACAATGACGGGAAGAATAAATGACTATCGACTTCGTTATGCGTTTTTCTAAACCATTTACATTCAGTATTTCTATTTTCTTAATGTCCCTCGGGTATCATCGGATCTCCGAATACAAACGAATGCTAATTTCCATGTCCATCAATTATTAGATTTATCGTGTATAATAATTTGAATTCAGAACTAAGTATTTTATTGTTGTTTTTTTTTTTATTTCCGTGTGAATTATATAGAGCTGTAAAACTATTTTCGTATCTGTCGTGCCTGCGACTTTAGCGGCTTTCCTTCCATTTTTTTAAATAAATTACATTAAGTTAAAAGAGTTTTAACAACTCTATGTACTTTCAAGTCGATTGAGAGCGTCCGGTCTGCACCAAGTGCAAAGGGCAACAGAAATCCGACGACTGACGAAACACGAGGTTTTCCGAGAGACATTGAGAACATAGTAATGTCTGTATATTAATTTGATGATCATGTGACTATTGATTGGTATTTGAATCAATTATCATAAATCTTTAACAGCGCTCAAATAATAACGTGTTTTTAAACCCGAAAAATTCATAGAACTCTAGAGTTAGAGGCGGTTTCAGGTAGCGGATTAAGTATATATGTATAATCTAAACTAATATTTGATTTTTTTATGTTTGTAATGAATATACTCAAAAACTACTGGACCGATTTAAAATATTCTTGCATCTGTAGAATGCTGTATTATCGCTAAGTAACATAAGCTATAATTTATAAAGATATCATGCGGGCGAAGCCGCTGGCGGAAGCTAGTTCCAAATATACTAGATTGATTCGATACAAGCCATGTAAAGACAAGTTATCTATTATGCAGCAATAGTATGTCAGCTATGAATATATTCATAGCTGGCATACTATTGTGATGCCAGGGCGACACTTCGTCCTAAATTAAGTTCCCACTACTGCCCAACCCTATAGAGGTGTTAGTAAAGGCGGAAACAGACTTGTAACACGCGACGCGATTGTGTGACCACATATTACCTTGTGTAGCACATACTTTTAATCAGTCAGTGAGCGCGAGTTTGTATGTTAAATTGTAGTATGTTATAACTTATGTTCCTATTTTTAAGTTAACTTTAGAATTGAAGAAGATAGAGAAGCAATTACTGGCACATTCGGGATTTAGTAATTTTAAGTACTAAATGTTTTGTAGTCATTCGGTAAGTATTTGTTGTTACTAAGCCCCGCGTGTGCTCATTCATCCATCAAGAAAAAGAAGATGTAAAGATTTTCATCGCTGGATTGAAATACCTCAGCGCAAAATTTTAAGAGATTTTGTTTACTGCTTGCTCCACAAATCACATAGTTTTGTTTTTTCAATGGTTTACAGATGACGGAGACAGAATAATGTTTTAAATTTGTTTAGCGCTAAACGTATTTAGTGACACAAACTCAAAGTGTTTTACAGGCACTTTTGAATTGTCAAAGGAATCGGTCATTTGATTTGTAATACAAGCGGGCCCTAGTGATGTTCTATCGTGTTATACCTAAATAAATGTGTGTTGATATAGTCAGTCAAACCTGGGTAAATGAGAAAACTCTATAAGTGAGAGTAATGGCCAGGTCACGTCATTTTAACCCTCTTAAACCTCTATAAGTGAGACACAAAAACCTCTATAATAGAAAGTCGTTTTTCACTCGTGAAACTCAATAACTGAGACTGCAATTTGCCTGTAACTCTATAAGCATCAGTCGAGCGTAATTTACCATTTGCTATTTATGACTCATTCTTAAATTTCGTGGAACTAACATTGTTTTTGTTCCTCTCAACCTTTCCCAACCAGCCTCAACCTCTATAAGTGAGAAAGGCCACTCCTGTACCTTTATAAGCTAGAAACTCGAGTTAGTGAGAAACTTATATAAGCGAAAAAGAGATAATGGTCCCTTGAACTCTCGCTTGTCCAAGTTCGACTGTATTTGTTTAACACACAATAAACGAGCCTCAAACCGCGCGATGTGTTACAAATCTGTTTGCACCTCTACTAGCTGTCCTGTTGTTGCCGTTTTAGCATACACCTACGCTTATTTGCTATACTTTTAGTATAGGTAGGGTCACCGCCGCCGGTCTAATTTTACCCGTAAAGTTATTTTGGGCTGGTTTACCCGAATGAGTGGTGCGATAGCAATATAGCCAAAAACATATAGTATAGTACGTACCTACATAGTTTTTAGGGTTTTGTACCCAAAGGGTGCCAAATGGAACCCTATTACTAAGCCTCCGCTGTCCGTCAGTCTGCCAGCGGGCTGTATATCATGAACCGTAATAGATAGACAGTTGAAATTTTCACAGATTGTGTATTTCGATTGCCGCTATAACAAAAATAGTAAAAATTAAATAAAGTTAAAAATTAAAGAGCACGTTTCTTGTATGGGAAGAAATGCTTTTTCGGCATTTTTTTGCAAAATATTGTACGGTGGTACGGAACCCTTCGTGTGCGAGTCCGACTCACACTTCTTGGCCGGTTTTTTTTTTAAAACGTAGGTCGAAAATATGCAGTAGGTATTTAGGTAGGTAGTAGGTACACACGGCTACACATCAAGCTATACATTCCCAGTTTACGCTGACCTCGCATTGTACGGAAATCCTATACAATGCGTGATCAGCTTATACTGGAAATGTATAGTTTAATGTGTAGTCGTATGTACTAGCTGTTGCTTTCGTCTTTGTTTGCATACATAATACGTAACTTCAATCCACTATTTGACGATAAAATAGATAAAATACAATAGACGTCGATATATTTAGTAACCTGTTCCGCTTAGTTATTTCTAAAGAGCCATAAAAAACTTCTTAAAGAAATCGACACGTGTTTCACCTCTCAACGAGGCATCCTCAGGATGACGATTGACTTGTCGCGAACCCGAACATGGTGTGTTGCCACACCGAGCGCTGAACGCAGAGCTCTGCGTGATCGCCGAGTTCACGTCTATTGTATTTTATAAAGGAAGAAAAAAAAATAAAAAAAAACAGCAACATTATTTTTAATTTGCACCTATACATCTACAAAAAATTTATGAAATATTTCATCCGATTTCATATTTCTATTTTTAGTATAGGTTCCGTTGAGCGTTATTAATTGAATCAATAAATCAAAAGATTAGAACTATTTATAAATACCTCGATTAAAAGATAAAAAAAAATGTTTTGTTAACACGAAACATATTGTAATTACAACTTTAATATTACTAACACCCCATGCACCACACTATACCTTCCTATTACCTAATTAACGTAATAAATCACTTCATTGATAAAACTGACCGTCCTCAAACTTGCTTAATATTAACCATATGTACACATGACTTGGGTAACTAATGAGTATCAAAGGATAATTTAAACCTTCGATAATATTTACTATCAATTTCGAGGGTCATTTAAGACGCCGATATATGCCAGTGACCTTGAGAGGTTAGCTTGCGTGTTCTGCACTGAGCTCACGCATCGTACGTCCAGCCAGTAATGAACTCGCCCATCAAGGAGAGCTGTCCCAAGTTAGACGCATTATTATTTTTTTATACGTAAAACAAAAAGTATTCTAATAAAACACGTATATTAAAAGATACATAATTAAATTATCTTTTAAATAGTGAAGATTTTAGAAAAAATCACTTGATAGTTTTTACGTAATTCTCAGTTTTTATCCGCGTTAGTCATAACTTTACAAATTAGTTACACTATGTAATTTATAAATATTCACAGATTAAGTTATTTAAAAAATAGTTTAATTTGACATATATTTTCTCCATATCATTAACACTACTCGTTTAGACGTAATCTTCAGTATAAAATCATTAAAAGTCGCGTAGGTACTTTCGGTAAACTTTTAAACAAGTGTCCGCTGGGGCAACTGGACTTGTCAATCAAGAAGGATTTTGGATTGTAATGAACTATCATCTCTATATATTAAACATTAAAGTCGCTTTTGTGTCTGTCTGTGTGACAGCATTGATCTATTTCGTAACGGATTTGGATACGGTTTTTACCATCAATTAGAGAATTGATTCCGGAAGGTTTATATAAATACATTAATATTGAAATCGAACAGCCTCTTCCAATAGTCGAGACGACGACGAACACGAATTGAGACGGAATTTTATGGAATATGCCTAAATCAGTCTGTTCAGCCTGAGTTGAAGTTTGTAGGTCAAAATTCAAAAGTCATTTATTCAAAGTAGGCTGAGAATCAGCACTTTTCGAACGTCAAAATTACATAAGACAGTCCCCCAAAACGCCCACCCCTCACCACTCCCTAGTGCTTTAGCTGGGAAGAAGAAATGGCGCAACAAACTCCCCGACAGCACAGCTGTCTGTCATGGGTTCAAAAACCCAAGCAGTAGTGCACATCACCTGCCTTTTACCTACAATTTATTTTATGAAATCAGGTTATTTCTTGCCTAACAATACACTAGCCCGACACAAATTGCGACACTAACATCAGACACTAAATCTTCATTAGAAATAAATGTTGGTTATTAGAATAAAGCACAAAATGGAGAGATTTGGAAGGAAAAAGGGGAGGCCTTTGCCCAGCACTGGAACACAATATAAGCTAATAAAAAGTAAATAAAGGAGACAGTGCATGGTGGTAATTGAGCCACCAAGACTTGAGGCGGTAGAACAAAAAATACTGCAAAAATGAGGCACCTCAAAATTAGATTATTTTCCAAGGTTTAAAAACAGGGCTTAAAATATTAAATTACTTATGCAATATCCTATCTAATCCTAACTATTAACCTAAACTAATACTTTATAGAGAAAAGATTTGATAAAACGGCTGAACAGATTTGGATGAAATTTGGCACATGGGTAGACCATGACCTGGGTTAGAACAATGGATACTTTATATTCCCATATTCTCAGAGATCGAGATTTATGCGGGTCAAACCATCGGGCACAGCTAGTAATAAACCCATAAAATACATAACCATCGAATTGAGATATATATAATTATAGATATTAAATTATAAAAAAAAACTCAGAATGTCACCGAAATAAATGTAAACATGGCCTTTTAAGATTCTTAAAATATTTACATTTAAGAGTGACTCCCAAAAATCTTTAAACTTTAAATATAAAACCTAAACAAAACAAAAACCTGACTCAAAACCTCCACCACCACACACAGAATCTTCTGACTTACGCTCAAATTGCACGCTCACTTTTACTAATTCAATAATGCAAAATGTTGCCTCCAATAATGTAAGCAATATGATTCTTATTATACAGCGTGTATCGAAATCGAAACAGACCCCGAAAGTACTTGGTACACACAGAGCGACGTTGTTGACCCCACCTTGACCGAAAAGGCGCTAAGGTATCGATTCAACTGTTTTCGTAGGGCACACAAACACTTGGTGTTAGTAACACTATTCAGCGTAGGGCAATTCTACAACCCGCTGTTTCTGTCATGAAGTATTTATTTTAGGGTATTTATTACCCTGTCGATTTAACCATGTGTAAGTAACGGTAATTATTTCTTAGTGTTTCTTAAAAACAGCCGTGATTCTAACTTTAAATATGAATATTAATTTTGCTCACAACGCCAACGCCTTCTGGTCAACATTTTTAATTATCCCTGGGTATTTTTTATTATTGGATAAAATCCTGGGTACACTTTACGTGCGTGTAAAAATTTGCCCAGATTTTTTTATGATTGTATGTTTACCCGTTGCGTTTAAAGTTCACAAACATAAATTACTTGCTTCTACCCGTGACTTTGCCCAAACTTCCTCAAGAATTGGGCTATCCAATGCAAAAATAATTTTTCAAATCTGACTGGTAGGTAATTCCGGAGATTACCTCCTACATACAATCTTACAAACAAACAAATAAATTTTACCCCTTTATAATATTAGTATAGACTATTCATGAAATACCGCAGTAAATGAAAAAAAAATTCTTCATTTAAATATGTTTTTAATATACCTACTTTTTTATGTTTCTATGATCGTGTAATTTAGTTTAGTTTGTTATCTTCCTGTGCGAGTCCCAATAAAAGATATTATTTTCTTTCTTTTCTAAAATATCAGTAACAACAAAACTTTTTGTAAAGTTGCAGAATTACCCATCTTATACTCCAATATGTTTACCTAGCGCTACTAAAACGTATACATTATTGGTCCCCGCACAACATCTTCTTATTAAATTGATGTCAGAGAAATAAAAACGGTGCTTCGCTGAAAGTAATATCAGTGCCTTCTGAAATAATATCATGAGAATAGAATTGCTGTTTTTATTGTGTTTCACTTTATTTTTTAATTAAGTTTGTTAACAATGCAGTTTGAACTTTATTATGTCTGTAATAAGAGTAAGTTTTACGTCGATAGTGCAACAGACAGAGTTCCTAATGTACTGAAGAACTTACACAGGCCATCTTTGTTGTAATATGGTAACTGTTGAGCTGATTGCCTTACATAAATTCATAGAGACGTGTTTACTTAAAAGCTTTTAGAAGTTTTAAACTACACCTTCTATCTGAACCTGCAGGAGTGTTATATACATCAACCAACCAATCTACTCAGGACACTCAGTCCTCCACCTTCCGCATCCAGTCTGTCCCAGCCACCTTTTTAAGGTCATCGGTCCATCTAGCTGGGGGGTGTCCCACACTACACTTGCCGATACGCGGTCTCCACTCCTGGACTCGTCTGCTCCATCGGCCATCGATCCTTAGACAAACATGGCGGGCTAGCCATGTGCCACTGCCACTTCAGCTTGCTTACTCTGCAAGCTAAGTCTGTAACTCAAAACTATTTTCAAGATAATTTCATTTCTGATTTTATCCTTCAAAGAAACTCCAAGCATAGCCCGCTCCGGACCGCGCTGAGCGACCTTGAATACATAGTTTGGGATGACAACAGGAATACACATAACACAGCACAGATATTTCAAAAACCAGCTATATATTATCCAAACTCCTCTCACCCACAGATATTCCTAGTTACCTACGTGTAATTTTAAGCTCAGCTCATACCCAATAGGCCTAAGATTATAGTGAGGCCCGATCCACAGCTGTGGTCGTACGCGATAAGCTAACGATCTATCAATTCTAAGTGCACTATTTGTGGCCATTTGTCGTCTTAGGCTCATAAGTTACGGTTTCTAGTTGGACATTTAGAACTGAATCGAATGAGCAATATAAACCAGATCATTAATTTGTTAAAAGATTTTTAATCGTTTGAAAGCAGTCGTGCTGAAAATGGTCTACTGGCTGTTAACAGACATTAGCCCACGGAAACTTAATATCGGGATTAAAAGTATCCTATGTCTTAACCCAAGCCAAGGTCTATTCGTGTCCGCCGCAGGAGACGCCCTGGGCGTCAGCCTGGGCATCGCAGGCCGATTCCCAGCCACCGTAGGCGCGGGCTTGCGGACGGTGAGCAATGGGTAGCTCGCCATCCATAAGAACCAGGCCCGAGTCGACGCTACGGCGCGTTGCGTTCCACGCGAGCCTCAAAGAGATGTCAGCACAATTGAAGGGGTTCGATATAGCCAATGCCTACCGGGGTTGCGGGTTTGTCCGAAAAGGTTACCGTGGCCCCTGGCAACATACAGGCAACTGAAAAACACGGATGGGTTTTAGTCAGTAAGAGTCTGACACGCCCTCTCACTCCACCTAGAGCGGGAGAAGTTATTTAATAATTTCCCAGCCAAAAAAATACAGAGAAGGTCTATTCGTGTGGTAGATTTCATCGAAATCAGTTCAGCCGTTAAGACGAGAAAAGGAAAGACAAGCAGAGTTACTTTCGTATTTATAATAACTACTAACTGACTTTTCCTCGCGACTTTGTTCGCGTGAAATTTCGTCCTCCGACCTCCCTCGCCCCCCCTCGTCTCATCCAATCGCTCGCCCGCACTTTTACTTCGTTTTCACTTAGGGTTTTTTCTGAATTTTTATAGTTCTGCTCGGCTCCTAAGGGCCGTAGCGTGATGTGACATAGCCTATAACCTTCTTCACGAATTGGGCTATCCAATCAATTTTTTTTTTCAAATCAGACTTGTAGTTCCGGAGATTAGTCCCCACATACAAACAAACAAATACCTCTTTAATATATTCTTATTACTATAGATTAACTAAGTATGGATATCGGGGCTATATAAATGCTTCTATTAATAAAGAATTCTAAACAACACCAAGGACTTCTTTAACTTTTCCGGAGCCCATAAAGCCCTGGTACTTTAAAATTCCCCTGTCGAAGTGTCGATAAGCCGGCCAAAGAACTGTCTTCCCCCTTTTGACAGGGGATGATGTAGGTTGAAAAATATACGCATACGTAAGCAGGTTGCGTAAATTTAGCTTGGGATGCGGTAAAAAGTCGCGTTGCATGATACATTATCGTTTTGGGTACGCCTCGCCTGGTTACTGAAACTTGGGGACAGCTTTTTTTTATCTTTCCTTTAACATAGGTTAATATCTATATTAAAAGAGAGACTGCTCCGTTGGCCTTTTGTTTGCAAGCGCGACTGCTGAGTGTGGGGACCTGGGTTTGACTCTCAGATCGGGTAAAGTGTTATTGGGTTTTTCCATTAGGAATTTCTTAGTAAAAGCCTGGAGCTTGGAAGTTGGCGGTGTGATACCCCCGTGCCTCGGAAAGCACGTTAAGTCGTTGGTCCTGCATCTGATCTGTCTCCGGTCGTGGCGGATTGCTGTCCCATCCGACCATGAGAGTGAGCGTAGAGAGAGTGCACCTGTGTCTGCGCACACACTTGTGCTCTATAATATCTCCCGCACCGAAGGCTAGTCTCCGTTGAGATTGGTCGCCATGGCCGAAATACGGTCTGGAGGACTATTAAAGGAAAGATAATAATAAAGAAGCGGCCAAGTGCGAGTCGGACTCGCCCATGAAGAGTTCCGTAGCAGCAAGTAACATTAATAACAACAACAAGAATGAAAGGTAAATTGCGGTTTACGATTTATGACGTATTAAAAAAAAACTACTTGCTAGATCTTGTTCAAACTAATTTTCGGTGGAAGTTTACATCGTAATGTACATCATATATTTTTTTTAGTTTTATCATTCTCTTATTTTAGAAGTTACAGGGGGGCACACATTTTACCACTTTGGAAGTGTCTCTCGCGCAAACTATTCAGTTTAGAAAAATATTAGATTAGAAACCTCAATATTATTTTTAAAGACCTATCCATAAAACCTTATTACCATTAACCATACGTATGGGTTTAATGAAAAAAAATTTTTTGAGTTTCAGTTCCAAGTAAGGGGAACCCCAAAATTATTTGTTTTTTTTTCTATTTTTGTGTGAAAATTTTAATGCGGTTCACAGAATACATCTACTCACCAAGATTCAACAGCATAGCTCTTATAGTTTCGGAAAAATGTGGCTGTGACATACGGACGGACAGACAGACAGACGGACAGACAGACAGACGGACAGACAGACAGACATGACGAATCTATAAGAGTTCCGTTTTTTGCCATTTGGCAACGGAACCCTAAAAAGCTACAGTATGTCGGTCACAGTCAAACTACAAGTGCAAAGAGACAGGAACATGTCAAACTCAAAGCACGAGCTAAGTAACGTTTATAAATCTCGACCTTAAACTCAATGCGAGACACTTCAAAAGCTAGCAATATTTAAGTACAAAAATCTACATTAAAATTTAAAACGAAACCGCCTACTTCTCTGAATATCAAAACGCAGCGATTAAACTCTAGGAGCACTCAAACTAAGTTGGAATGGAACTGCAACATACATTTGCTTGTTGATGAAAATAGGTCAAACAGAAGTACAATGTGCACTAGTTGTGGTCTCCTCTCGAGTAGTTAGGACATGCTGCAGATAGAATGAGATTATTCCGCGAACTATTTGTAACTTTATTAAACTCGGCCGCAAATGTTTTGTGTGAAGATGCAAACGCGGCTTATTGTTGGGGTTCCAAGATTTAGAATAGTTTTGCTGTCACCTACGTTGAATTGAAATATTATTGGAGTTGTCTTGGTCTACTATTTTCATTCATCCACATCATCATTTCAGCTGAAAGACGTCCACTGCTCATCTACTCCAGAACCTTTCGGCCCCAACGGCCATCTGTTCTGCGAGCAATGTGCCCTGCCCATTGTCACTTAAGTTTGGCTATTTTTCGGGATATGTCTGTTTCCCTGGTTCTCCTGCGGATCTCCCTGATTCGATCACGTAGGGAAACTTCAAGCATAGCCTTCTCCATTGCCCTTTGGGTGACTTTGAGCCTTCTAATAAAGCTCATTGTGAGCGACGTTTCAGTGCCATAAGTCATCACTGACAACACGCACTGGTCAAAGACTTTCGTCTTGAGACACTGCGGTATGTGAGACGAGAAGATATTGCGTAGCTTCCCAAACGCTGCCCAGCCGAGTCGGATATCACCATTACCATGGGCTTTTACCATTTTTAGAACTTTAGATACTGCCTGCGTAAGGGGTTGCTAAGAATACAGTTCATATAATTAGATAAAACACCCTTTATTTATTACACATTTCGATTTAAAGTTTAAAGAGTTCATGGAGTTTCTTGCCGTTCTTCTCCATAAGAACCTACGCTTCGGAATAGGTAACTAGCTTCATCTTTCTGACTGACCGAATCCTTGAAAATTCAAAAGTGTCCGGTTTAATTAAAATAAATGCTTTGAGTTTGAGTTTGACACTATAATAAATTATAATTATAATAAACTTACCATCAGGTTAGATGCAGGCCAAGATCTTCCCCAAAAAGAAAAAAAACTTCAAAAAAAAACTTTCGGGGTTTGCTTTCAACGCATACTTGAATGTTTGAATATGTCCAAAAAGGTCTCCATTCCAAGGTATAAAAAGCATTTTTTTATTTAAGCAGCGGTTTTTTCTTTGCAAAGTCCTTAAAACCCCTTACCGATACCGTTCAAGATGACCAAAATTCAACAATGTGCAACATATTTTGGCACGCCTTGGGGGTAAGATCGTTTCGTATGACGTGACGGCCAACGACAAGCTTCCTTCCCGCCATGTTTTTTTCTTTTCTTTTGCTAACCACCATAATCCAATCCTTTCTCCTATTGTCCTCAGGCAAGGTCGACGAGAAAGCGACGCAGTTACATGCGATAGCGTCTCTGAAAGTGTTGCTGGAGGCGACGCGGCCCACAGCTGGGGGAGCCGGAGCTGCGGCAGCGCGGCATTCCGCTGCGGCTGCGCTGGCCAAAGAGACGCCTCTCGACCTGCCCAACGGTGGGATTGGGGATGTCCAGTTAGATGCTATAGAAGAGGTGAGAATACTATTTGATTCTGTTTATCCTTTCCATGTTATTTTATATATTTTCTTAATAATACCCTAGAGATTAGTTGTATTTTTTTTTTACTAACTTTATTTGTTAACCAACCACCTGCAGCAACATTAACAATATTGCATTCCATTCTATTGATTTTTTTTTATGCTGGTGAGATTGTGAGATGAAGCTGTATAATGTATATTTAGATATTTGAGTGTAATGCAAGAGTTAAGAATTCTAAAAATGTACTGTACCTATGTATATTAAGGTACTGCAGATATTGGTGGTTTTTTTATACATATACATTTTTTTTGGCGTCGAGCGTTTATTATTCCAGATTTATCATCATCATCCACTGTACAGACCTATATATGGTCATTTATTCTTCATATCTGTGAGCTATAAATCGTCGCTCGGCATCCAATACCGCGAATGTGACATTTTTGACGAAAATCAGATTTTTGTTTTATTTCATTCTACACGTTCAAATACATGCATTTAAAAATGATTTTCGTCGCGACGAAATATTGGAAAGTCGATCGATTTAATTTGTACATTTGTATTTTATTAATTTATTATATTATTTATGACCAGTGATCGGAGTAGGTAGAGTGATTTTAGGTACCTACTCGCATCATGAATAGTCATAGAAATCAAAACATGGATAACCCTTTTTTCTGGGATTTCATTTTGGTACAGACGCCAGCACATCAAGCTACTCGAAACTGTCAAATTTTCCCAATCAACTTTGAACCTTATACTTCAGCGATAAAGTTGAAAATCTATTAAATAAATTTGACAGATTGCAGTAGCTTGATGTGCTGGCGTCTGTACTTACGGGATTGAATCAAATATTGTTAAAGTAAGGATTTTTAAACTACTACATTAGAAATTTATAGAATGCGATAGATAAACATTTAAAATATATTAAATTATTATATTGTTTTTATAGTATACCTGTCCTTTTCTTGGTGTCCGATCACCTATATACTATTAAAAAGACAGCAAAAGGATTAAATATTTCTTATTCATATTGATGTATTCTTTATTCTACACATTACAACATTTAAAATTCCTTAAAAAAGTCTTAATAATTTCAAAATCCCGGAATCCCGGGGGCATATCCACACTAATATATACGTGCCAGTGCATTAACCCCAAATCACTCTACCTACTTCGATCACTGTTTATAAATAAATAAAATTAAATTAAATTCATTTAATTCAGACAAGAAAATATTTTTTTGAAAATAAATTGAAATTAAATGAAATAATTGAAAATAAATTGAAATTAAATGAAATAATTGAAAATAAATTGAAATTAAATGAAATAATTGAAAATAAATTGAAATTAAATGAAATAATTGAAAATAAATTAAAACACGATAAAATTAAATAATTCGAAATAAAATACAAAAATTCATTAGGCAACATGCAACCTGATGAGCCTTCCCACAGCTGGCGATACTGGTTGGTCTGCAATCATCTTTAGGATTCCGTTGCCACTCCCTCGAATTCAACGAATTAGTGAGGCTGAAATTTTGCGCATTATAGCATAAAAGTCATCCACCCTCGCGTCGGCAAACATGCCCGAGGCACTGCAAAATCGAGGTAGTCGCACCAGAATCCTGAAGGCGTTGTTATGTTTATGACCTACTAACGATTTAATGCATATTCTCTGATGTAATATTACAAATTATATATCATCTTTGTGTCCCTCTGCTCCTTCCTTAGTCGATAGGATTGCCGAGAACTGAACCGAGTTGTCACAGACAGTGAACAACGATAGTTCTTTTTCCTTTCCTCATAGTTCTCCCTTTACCGTGGTAGCCAAATATATTGCAATACCAAATCATCTTCCCATATTAACCAAGATATTCTAGCCCTTAAAATCCCAAACACAAAACTAGCAAAATCGTGCCCAAATTCCTGTAATATCAAGATAAATTCTACCATTGTTCGAACTAAGAGATTTATAGACTCAGCAAGTCTGTCTCTCATTGTGTGGAACGCGGCAAATGATTAATTGATTCCACGACCTGAATCATACTTCCAGTAATCTGCTTCGTTGCCTCTGGAGTTTTTGTGGCCTGCTAATCCAATTTTTTGGTCACCTAACAGATTTCTGTTGTTGACCTCGAAAATGTAATGTGCGAACGTGATAGATGGTGCGGTGGCAAGGGAGGGATGTTATTTTTGTCGTATAAATGTACAAACACATGAAAAATAAATTTAAAAAAAAATTCGGACTTAGCACACGAGGTTGTTGACATGTGGAATGTGAGCTCGGCTGTCATTGTGCCGATTGTCGTAACGGCCAGTGGCCTGATGGTCGGAAGTCTCGATCAACATCTTTCGCGGTTGGATCAAGGGTCTGATTCAGAAGGCAGTACTCTTCGATACGTCTCGCATTGTGAGGAGGTTCCTGTGCCTGCAGCCCTAACCACCGGCGGACCTCTATTTTTAAATATTTAAAAACCGGCCAAGTGCGTGTCGGACCACGCACAATGAAGGGTTCCGTAGTTGGGATGAATTTATCCCAAGAACAAACTTAACTTTGTAGTTGAAAAATATATTCTCCCATACGGAATGTATGGGAAAACATGTTTTTGCAACTGTAAAGTTAAGTTGGTCGATTATTACTCGTTAACTTGTAGAGTCTACTTAGCTGTGATAGTTTTCCTTTTAATTTCGTTATACTCGTATAAACTACTGATGTGAGTTTTTTCACATATCTAAAACCAATTACATGATCTGACCAAGATTATGTCTGGACTTTAAAAGAGACTGAGACCTCTGAGTTTGTTTCGGCCTTTCTTCTCAGAGTAGTCAGATAGGAAACGCCGACCTCACTAGTTTTAAAATATGATTGACGTGTAAAAGTGTTTGTACAAACCTACTTACAGAAATAAAATCATTTATCATTTATCTGGCAGGGGGGACACTTGACTCTAACAAAAATTTGAAAAAAGAAAGAAAGAAAAATATTTTATTTGGGACACGCACAAATACAGACAGACAGTAATAAAAAATAAAATAAAAATAAGAAAAGAGCATTTTACATTAACAAACTAACAAAAAAATAGTAACGACCTGTGCGAGGCCAAAAAGGCCCATATCTCAGCATAATGCTGCGATATTATAATAAATACCGCGGCGCTGGTATTCTGATAGGACCCACTGTGATGCCACGACACACCTACGGACATAATAAATCCCTCTAGGGGATTACAAAATAAATAAAACAATAAAAATTATAATATAAAACAAATAATAAAAATCAACACCAAAATCAAATAGTTCCTATGCCGTAATGTTGGCTGCACTGTTGTAGGACGAACACAAGTACACTACGGCGCTACGTAATTGGTCCGTTGTTAAAGTTTAACAGCGGAGCCAACATTACGGCAAAGGAACTATTTGATGAAACGCATTCTAGATACTTTCAACCTTTAAGAGGAGTGAATTTACTAGTGAGTGAGTTGTTGTCAAACACGAGGTCGACTATACCTATTGACCATATGATGTGTTACCAACTGTATAACTATAGACCAGGTATGTTACGAAGGTTCGGTTCCGGTTCCGAAAGGTCGGAACTTCCGATGTTACACCTCCGATTCCGACTTCGGTTCTGATAATTTTGAATCGGAGTACCTAATACCGAAGTTCGAAGCGCAGCGATGCACGTGACTAGAGCGCGTACAAACAAGTTTTAACTCGTCGCCAGTGTAATTTTAGTTTAATTTAAACACGCTCGCGCTCGAAGTCTCAGTTTATTGTTTTGTTTGTGGATGTTATCGTTAATATTTGACTGATTAAAGAGACTGAATTATATTTTATTATTAAACCTTCCCATAACACATCTTTCTTCTACCTCCACCTGCGACTCCGGTTCCGATTCCGAACAAATTTAAAACCTCCGATTCCGGTTCCGGTTTCGGTAAAACAACTTTCGTAACATCCCTGCTACTTATAGACACAGGTCCACGAGCTGCAATATCACGCACTTTGTCACCCCCGCTTACTTGACCTTGTGTTCCTATCCCACAAAAAAAAAACACTACAAGTGAAAAATAACTTTAATTTCGGAAGTCGGTGTCTTGGGTTTTGTGTTTTGGTTTTTGCCACCGACTTCCGAAATTAAAGTTATTTTTCACTTGTAGTGTTTTTTTTGGAAGTCGGTTGTTTTTTTTTTGGTAAAAAGTTTTTATTTTTCACTTTTTAGTTGTGGTACCTACCCCACACACATTCGAATACCACTACCTGCTACCAGTGTCAAGAACTTATCATATCATCTACATACTAAGTGGGAAAAAAATACGTATTTTGAAGCTAACTCAAAAACTACCCAAGCAAAGTTAATAAAATTTATATGGGACCAATTTGGGAGCATACCCTTTCAAACAAAAAAAGAATTTTCAAAATCGGTCCACAAATGACGGAGAAATCGGTGGACATACATAAAAAAAAAAAAAAAAAAACAAACATACGCGTCGAACATATAACCTCCTCCTTTTTGAAAGTCGGTTCACTTGTCCGAAGCACGTTTGCCTGAATGATCATATGCCGGATTAAATCTTGAAAAAAGGGCCGATTGTCCAAATAAATTGGTTATCCGATGATCAAATTACAAATAGCAAGCCGACAGTCGCTGTTTCGGTAACACTTTTTTCGATGGGTCGTCCGTTTGTTCAAGAGTTAATCTGCTAACTGATCCTTTGGGCAATGGTTCTTCGGAAAAATGAACGTCGGGCAAACGTGAGCATTCGATCCGTTCTATCTTCGGGTACGCCTCATTTCACCAAGATCCTCAAGCAGCAAATCATTCATTTCTAAACAATCTTACCGTTTCATAGCACACGACTGCATCCGACCAGCTAAAACTGACACAGGATCCCAGGTTCAAATATAATTTTTAATTTATTTATTTAATTCAGACATAATGATCCATATTTTTGTTGGTATACTTAAGAATTATGTTAGTATTTAAATACACACCACAATCGTATGATAGGATCATAATAGTATTATTATTACTAATATTAAAAATATCAGACCCAAAAAAAAACACATTTCACACATTCGCACCCAGCTCAAAGTTAGTATGATTGTTCAATACACCATCCTTATCCTTACATATTATAAAACAAAGTCCCCTGCCGCGTCTGTCTGTCTGTCTGTCTGTCTGAACGTCATAAACTCAAAAACTACCGAACGGATTTTAAAACGGTTTTCACCAATGGACGGAGTGATTCATGCGGAACGTTTTAATGTATAATTCATTAAGGTTTAGTGTAAATTGGCTGAAATTTAACGATTATTGTTGAAGATGTCGGAAAAAATCATGCCGACTGGAAGCTTTATTGGCATGCGCCGCGAAAATCGTTAAAGTTACATAAAATTTATATTTAAGTGTTTAAGTGTTTTTTTTAAAGTTCAACAAAAAAGTCCGCGATGGCAATGTCTATCTTCTAAGGATGACCCACATTAACCATTATATTAATTTAATCCTTATCCAATAAAATAGCTTATTTAAATTGAGCATTTAATTTAGATTAAAATATGCCGTGACATCATATCATTTAAATGAATAGTTTAAAAGATATCACAGTTTCAAAATTACGCGTAACTACATAATTATGGTTGACGACAACGCGGGCGCAGCGGTATTAGTCAATAACATTTCCTCGGCTATTAGGTATGTAATCCCGGTAGTACGTTCCCGTGGAATATTTTTTGACATCCACGCGGGCGAAGCCGCGGGCAAAAGCTAGTTACTAATAATTCAATTTTGTTATCATAGTTTTTAACTTTATTGAACATGGTGCGGTCTCTTATAATTTAAGGCAGTACACCCATTTAATACCTGATATTGCCCTTTATTTATGTGTCAGCATGTAGATATTCTGTATGTCTATTTTTGGAGATCCTAAAATAAATAAACAACATACATTTCCCATGGCAGCGTTACGTCTGACGGTTCGGATTTAAATCAAAATGGGACAATACATCCCTAATCCCGGAATGACAAACATTCTTGTTTTTATCAAATCGACATTGACGGGAGATGGAGATTATGTAGCCGGGATTATAGGCAGCCAATCACTTTGGAGTCGATAATTTTTTATGTTGTGCTATGTGCAATAATAATACATATTTTTTCTGAGAGTTTTCATTAGAAAACTGTAAAAAAAAAAAAAAACCTTGCGAATCTGGCCTTCTAATAAATGTGTACTTTGTACTACTAATTTAAACCTTTCAAAAGACAACTTTTAACTTAGTGCAGTACAGGCAATAAACTTTTTGGTAAAAATCAATTATTTAATCAATAATTCATATTCATTAAATCCTAACTAATCAATCAATCTACCTAGCCTTTTCCCAACTATGTTAGTCTAACCGGATGCAGCTGAATACCAGTATTTTACATGGAACGACTGCCTATTTGACCTCCACAACCCAGTAACTGGGTAATACGATACCCCTTGGTAAGACTGCTTGTCAGACTTTCGGGCTTCTGACGACCCGTAACGACTGTCAAAGATTCACAAATGACAGCCGGGACCAACGGCTTAACGTGCTTTCCGAGGCACGGAGGAGTCTCGGTATGTAGAAATGGTCACCCATCCACGGACCAACCCCGGCAAGCGTGGCTTAACCAGATGGATCGACCTGTGCGGCTGTTGGTACTTAGCCACGAGCTCCTCATTAACAATTAAATCCTAACTAGTCTTAACTTATATAAAAAAATCGAAAGTGAGTTTGTTGTTTGTTTGTTTATTACGCTTTCACGTTAAAACTGCTGAACAGATTTGGATGAAATTTGGCACATGGTAGACCATGATCTAGCATACTTTTTATCCCCATCATTCCACGGAATCGAGACTTATGCGAGTGAAATCGTGGGGCGCAGCTAGAAATCAGAAATCAGAATCAGAAATCATTTATTTGCCAATAATGTAGGTATACATATATGATGGTTATTTTGATGAGAGTCCCGATACATTTTGCCTTACGGCATGCAAAATTAAACAAAACATAAACAATCATAAAAAGAAAAAAATACAAAGAAAACAAAAAAGGATTCCATTCACTAAGTAACATTCTTTGTTAAAAATACTTATATTATTCAAAAAAAAATCATTCAGAATTAGGCATCATTCACAAATGTCAACAAATTTTAATAAATAAATAAATAATAAATTAAATCTTTAATATAAAAATGAATCGCAAAATGTGTTGGTTAGCGCATAACTCAACAACGCCTAGACCAATTTGACCAATTCTTTTTTTTAAATGTTCGTTATTTTTAGGACAAGGTTTTAGGGTACCCTACCTACCCTAGGTAGGGTAGGTAGGGTAGGTAGGGTAGGTAGGGTAGGTAGGGTAGGTAGGGTAGGTAGGGTAGGTAGGGTAGGTAGGGTAGGTAGGGTAGGTAGGGTAGGTAGGGTAGGTAGGGTAGGTAGGGTAGGTAGGGTAGGTAGGGTAGGTAGGGTAGGTAGGGTAGGTAGGGTAGGTAGGGTAGGTAGGGTAGGTAGGGTAGGTAGGGTAGGTAGGGTAGGTAGGGTAGGTAGGGTAGGTAGGGTAGGTAGGGTAGGTAGGGTAGGTAGGGTAGGTAGGGTAGGTAGGGTAGGTAGGGTAGGTAGGGTAGGTAGGGTAGGTAGGGTAGGTAGGGTAGGTAGGGTAGGTAGGGTAGGTAGGGTAGGTAGGGTAGGTAGGGTAGGTAGGGTAGGTAGGGTAGGTAGGGTAGGTAGGGTAGGTAGGGTAGGTAGGGTAGGTAGGGTAGGTAGGGTAGGTAGGGTAGGTAGGGTAGGTAGGGTAGGTAGGGTAGGTAGGGTAGGTAGGGTAGGTAGGGTAGGTAGGGTAGGTAGGGTAGGTAGGGTAGGTAGGGTAGGTAGGGTAGGTAGGGTAGGTAGGGTAGGTAGGGTAGGTAGGGTAGGTAGGGTAGGTAGGGTAGGCAGGGTAGGTAGGGTAGGCAGGGTAGGTAGGGTAGGCAGGGTAGGCAGGGTAGGTAGGGTAGGTAGGGGCTAGTTTTAAATGAAAATAAATTTTATCACAATTGTCAATAGATTCAATTACAAGTATTGCTAGTATTATTAATATAATTTTCACGTATACCGGTCAATTCTCATGAAACCTAGTCGGTATAAATCTATTCTCTGTCCTATCCATTCACCAAAACGCCTCTATCTCCACGTTAAACTTTTCCTTTTAACTGTCGGCCTAACTTGTGTAAAGGTTTATGAGTGGGTCCTCATAATAGAATGCCAAAATTGGGTCCTCGTGATAGTCCCAACCCTTTGTAGTAGAATTTATTGTGTTTTAACCTTGGGCGGGGACTACTTCACGCCTTACTGCCTAACTTTGAAATAGTTTTCTTTCATTAGGCCAGAATTATGAGGTGTTTTGGTACATTTCTTAATAATGCAAAATAATAATGTCATCTGTTTTATGTTTATTGTAACTGGAATGTAAATGCCTTATTTTTTTTGGTCTCACGTTCCTGATATTCAATACCGAGAACATACCGTCGTTTAGTATATATAATTGTGTCTTTTAAACCATTTGTGTATTGTGGCTCTCCAAATATGTACATGCGATGTAGGGGCACCTGATTACGGCTTAAAATCAGTGTACTTTACCTATCTACGTGTGCGATGTGGAAGAGCTTGTGGCTAAGTAATAACAGCCGCACGGGTCGATCGATCAGGTTAAGCTACGCTCGCCGCGGTTGGTCCGTGGATGGGTGACCATCTTTACATACCAAGACCCCTCCGTGCCTCGGAAAGCACGTTAAGCCGTTGATCCCGGCTGTCATTTGTAGGTCTTTGACAGTCGTTACGGGTAGTTAGAAGCCCAAAAGTCTGACAACCAGTCTTACCAAGGGGTATCGTGTTACCTAGTAAGGTTATGGAGGTCAGATAGGCAGTCGCTCCATGTAAAATACTGGTATTCAGCTGCATCCGGTTAGACTGGAAGCTGACCCCAACATATTTGCGAAAAGGCTAAGTAGAAGATGATGGTGTGCGATGTCCTTAACAAGCCTTCATAAAACAAATGAAAAACCAGATTCTCATAAAGCTCTTCTTGTTACAGATTGGAGACCTGGACGAGGACACGACTCCGCTGGATATGTCGTGGCCGTCAGGTTTCCGCAAGCGAATAACGTACTTGTTAGTCGCACCAATTGTCTTCCCGCTCTGGATGACCCTGCCAGACACTAGAACACCGAAGGGTAAATATTTTATTGATGAGTTCAGTATCACCATCTTCATCACCCTGCAATTAATTTGAGGTTGGCGCTCCTTGCTTTCTATAACCATACATCTGTACCAGCTGATCATCATCATCACTATCGTCTTTTTCTCGCATAGGGTCGCAGCATTATGCTGAGCGATGGCCGTTTTGCGTAGATGTGGCGCATATTTTCCCCCAACTTGTTCTTTTTTTGTTTTGGATTCTTTCTTTGTGTCATGTTTACCGCAAATAAACGTATTTTCTTTTTTTGTTTTGTTTTTCTTTCTTCCTCTCACTGTTAGTCGTCATCTTAGTATTCACCTCCTTTCTAGTCATATCATGGTTCACGCTATCAATGGCCATTCTCCACCTTATCTCAGTTTATTTGGGTCTTCTCTTTCCGTACGTCTCGATCAGTTGTCATTTTAGTATTCACCCATCTTTCATACACGAACATCTATCGTTTCATTGGTCGTACTCTATGCTTGTTGTCATCCATATACTGAAACTCACAGACAATTTTTTTCATGTTTTTATTTTGCATCTTCATTTCCAATCGTTATCATTTTATTTTCTATGCTTCAGAAGCAGTAATCACTTTTCTGTTGTGAAAACGGGATGGTGCTATTCGTCTTATACAGCTACATCTCGCTCTTGCATTGAAACAATGACAAATGACAATACAGAGCACGGAGACGTCTCGGCGGGCGCGGCGACTCCGAGCTCTGTGTGTCATACATAATCATAACGTAACCTTCTTTAACAACTCAATTTTCTTTTTCAGGGAAAAGATTTTTCCCAGTAACATTTATAGGGTCAATAGTTTGGATAGCTTTCTTCTCGTACCTGATGGTGTGGTGGGCGAACGTGGCGGGGGCGACAGCCCACGTGCCCCCCGAGGTTATGGGGCTGACGCTCCTGGCTGCGGGGACTTCCGTGCCTGATCTCATCACGTCCGTGATCGTCGCTAGGAAGGGGTTCGGAGACATGGCGGTGTCCAGCTCAGTCGGCAGCAATATTTTTGATGTTACTGTTGGGTGAGTGTGTTTTTAATAATGTTGTTGTCTGTTTCAAATGTGTCTGAAAATTCTATAAGGTAAGTACGGAGAACCGTGCAGTTTGAAAGTTAAGGGCATAGTCTTTGCCCATAAGTCAGGTATTGTTACAATCCTAAATAGATCGATGACCTGCTTTCAGAACTTAGTACAGAAAAGGAAATAACTTAGCGAAAACCAGTTGCAATGCAACCTAAGTAATCTTGCCAATTAAACTAGTTTCGTTTCTAGAGAACAGTCAAATTAATATTCCTCTAAAATGAGGTCAAAACAAAACCACAATAAGACATTAAATTAAACTTAATTCAACATAACATTGCACCAAAAACTTTGATTCCCTAGTTTTCAGCACTGCAATTGTTCGCCCCAAGAGAAATAGAAACTATGTGGCAAATGCTATTTCAGCTTTTGCAGCTGCAATTGATATTTCAGCAGCCGGCATTCCCCCTCCTGTCGAATACTTTACCAGAGGCATTTCTTAGCAAAACTTCAGCATAGTTCATTCCAAATTTTGGTAATGCTGAGAGTTACGACTTTTTTTAGAAGCAGAGAAACATCTTGTGGTAATCCATATCCTAAATCCAAACTAATATTGGAAATGAGAAAATGAGTTTGTTTGTTTGCTTTTTACGCTGAAACGGCTGAACGGATTTGGATGAAATTTAGCACATGGGTAGACCATAACCTAGGTTAGGACATAGAATACTTTTGTCTCGATATTCCCACAGGATCAAGACTTATACAAAACCGCGGGACGCAGCTAGTAATCACCTACAAACAGTCCTAAATTTCCCGACATGATATTTCGTTGTCTAGGGCTTATGTTCTGCCGACGATTGTTCGTAATAATATAACATGCTTCACGACTACCTACTTACTATTCGATGTTCCAGTAAAATTTGGTCCAAAACATGGTTGGTATAGTTACGAGCATAATTATCTTACATAAACGCAAGAGAAAAAAAACTAATTAAAAAAAAATTCAATGTGTTTTGAAGGCGGTTGTTTTTTTTTGCAAAAAATATTTTTTATTTTTAACCGACTTCCAAAAGGAGGAGGTTCTCAATTCGACAGAAAGTAAAAAAACAATGTATTTTTGTTACGCGATTACTCCGCCAATTGTGAATTGATTTTGATGATTCTTTTTTTGGTAGGTCATAACTTCAGAGGTGGTCCCATATAAATTTTATTAACTTTGGTCATTATATTATAAATGCGAAAGTAACTCTATCTGTCTGTTACATCTCTAATCCTAAACGGCTGAACGAATTTGTGTCACATGGATAGACCATGACCTAGGATAAGACATAGGATACTTTTTATCCTTCCAGTACGTTCCCGTGGGATAATTTGCGACCTCCACGCGGGGAAGTCGCGGGCAGAAACTATTTTATTATAAGCTTGTTTTTTAACTGCTGCATTTTGTGACTGAACTTCCGGAATGGAAGTTATTTTAATTTGAATTTTATGTTAGTGTCCATAAAAGTTTATACACTACAAATTTGATTTCGCAGAAGTGACCGTTTTTACTGCAAATAGTGGCATCTCTCTTTATTTATTGAACACTTTAAGCACACAAATATACAGAGGCAGGATGCATATCCGGTACGACTCGCAAATCCTTCCATATCCTAAGGGCACGTCTTCCCTACCATTACCGCGCCCCCCGGTCTACTCCTTGATATGCAATAGCTTCTGTAGCTCCATAAAACATGAGGCTCTAGGGGCTAGTTCAAGTCTTGGGGTTCATTCGATTTATTGAGTCTGGTTAAAGCACGCTGGAATCTGTGCATTTTATTCATTCATTCAAGCACACAAATGTACCTACAGAGGTGGACTTGATGCCCTAGGCATTTTTGATGCGAAAACAATTTTTATTTCTTTCTTTTACGACCATAAAGATTCAGCCCTGTCATTGACAGAAGTTATAGACTGAGTAATGTAATATATAAGGTCCCGTTAGAATTAGAACCCTCTGGATAAACCTATAAAAGTAGGGGTTGATTGGAAAAGTCCTTCAGTCTGGAACACAAAAGTGAACGTGTTCATAATTGAGGAAAATAGTTCGTTAATTAGATTTCAATTCCCAGCGGTCACAGCGTGATTATATTCCTTGATTGGTTACGGGAATAGTCAGGATGTTATAATTAAATCTCATTAACATTTTGTTATTTAAGAGAGTTTATCCTAAAAGTTGGCAACGTCGTAAATAGCTGTCAAATATTTACCTGTTTTGATTAATTTTGCAATATTACTGTATGGAATTAAGAAATGTGGCTAACTAGGGAACTAAAATATTGATTATGAAATGCAATAATTAATATCGTAATACCGAAATATTTAGTTTTAAATTTGTTACAACATCAAATTCAGTGTAATAATTGCAATTCATTATTAATATTCTAGGGAACTAGTTAGCCACATTCCTTATTTACATACAGTAATATTGGAAAATTAATCAAAACAGCGAAATATTTGACATCTATTTGCGACGTTGCCCACTTTCAGAATAAACGCTCTTAAAAGCGGTCGCTAAGAAAAAATAATATCTAGCAGTTGTTTATGTGTTGATAAAATAGTCAGACACCTGTTAGGTAAATACGTCGACTGATAAGATTAAGGAAGAATATTGCTGCACCAACCTCAAATTAACTAGTGGGGATTTCTCAGTAGAAGCTTTTTGCATTTGGTAGCCCAACTCTTGAGGAAGGTTTTAAGCTATTTAACATCATGCTAAGAACCCTTAGGAGCCGAAAAAACAGAAAAAAAGTCAGAAAGAACGCAAAGCGGAAAAACTAATACTTAGCGCGGGCAGGCAATGCGATCATAATCATCATAATCATTTATTTGTCAGAATATGGCACATTATGGTCTTAAGATTAGTCAATGGTATTATCACATTCTGCCAAGTGTGGCGTGCAAATATTAGGTACATGTATTTATTACAGGATAGAGATTACATGTTAGCGACGGGGTAGGTCAGGATGGTAAGAAATTTCACGCGGATAGGGTTGCCTGGCCCTAAAACAAAAGCTGGACACAGGTTCATATTAAGCCGGATATTTTGCACTGAAAACCTGACACAAAGGTTTAAAAAAAAAATACTTTTATTTGTGTACTAGGTGCGGGCCCGCGGTTCCCCCGCACAAGTCTCGATTCCGTGGGAATATCGGGATAAAAAGTAACCTATGTCCTAATCCTAATCCAGGTCATGGACAAATTTAATTTATTTATTATAATTTTTTCCCATGAGCCAAATTTCATCCAAATCTGTTTAGCCGTTTTAGCGTGAAAGTGTTACAAACAAACTAACTTTCGCATATTTATAAGTTAGGTTAATTAGGATTTATTACTGCGTTTGAGATTACACTACTCTTAATTATGAATCACATTTTTTTCTTACTAATGTAATTTGTAACTTCTTTACATTTAAAGTAACTAACACAATCAATAATCAGGCATCTTTTAGCGGGGAGGGGTTGACTAAAAGCCTAACAAAACCCGGACAGGCCGGACTTGCGTTTATTTGGCCCGACACGATTGTAAAAAGCCGGACACCGCTACATGCGGATGAAGTCGCGGGTAGAAGGTAGTAAAAATATAAAACCGTAATTAATCCAAACCTACTGGTTATCAATCCACCTGCCTTTTCCCAACTACGTTGGAGTCGTCTTCCAGTCTAACCGAATGCAGCTGAATACCGTATTTTACATGGAGCGACTGCCTATCTGACCTACACAACCCAGTAACTGGGTAATACGAGTCCCCTTGTTAAGACTGGTTGTCAACTTGTCAGACTTACCTACTTGGTGAGACTTGGTTTAGAAAACTACTGGTTACCAAAAATCATAAATAACGTTATCAAATGAACTTTCGCAAACCGTGCTCTAAGATAAGAAAATTGTTAACTATGTAGACCTTAAATAACGGACGCCATCTTAAGTGCTTACCTACTCAGCTTGGAGCGGCGCCAAAAATGAGGGTAGATGTGAAATTGCGCGCTTTTTCTGCATACATATGGCAGATGGTGGATTGCGGATGTATTTTAAAGGAAGTGTTGCAAATATTCTTTGTTGGGTATTCGGAATCTTACAGTAAAGAGGTAGATTGGTCGTACTCAAACTCTTGAAAGACCGGTTTTCTACACCAATCAATCTGCCTAGCCATTTCCCAACTATGTTGAGGTCAGCTCCCAGTCTAACCGGATGCAGCTGAATACCAGTATTTTACACGGAGCGACTGCCTATCTGACCTCCACAACCCAGTGACTAGGTAATACGTTACCCGTTGGTAAGACTGTCAGACTTTCGGATTTCTGACGACCCGTAACGACTGTCAAAGATCCACGAATGACAGCCGGGACTAACGGCTTAACGTGCTTTCCGAGGCACGAAGGAGTATTGGTATGTAGAAATGGTCACCCATCCACGGACCAACCCCGGCAAGCGTAGCTTAACCTGATGGATCGACCCGTGCGGCTGTTAGTACTTAGCAACGGTTTTCTACACCATTCTCACATAATACTGGGGCTGATCAAAAAGTAATTATAATGATCAGTTCTTTTTCTTTTTGCTTGGAGCCTATGGGTCCTAGCGTGATTTGATCCTGTAGCCTTCCTCAAGAATTGAGCTATCAAATGCAAAAATAAAACTAATCCGATTGGCAGTTCCAGAGATTAGCACGTTCAAAGATAAAAAAAAAAGATTTATTATTAGTATAGAAAATATGAACCGATTTATCATTACTTTTTGATCAGCCCAGCGATGTAACAACATAGATGATGTAACCAATAATTTGTATCAAATATTTTGATTTAATAGAGTGTCCGTAGAGTTTCTTGTTCGTTCTACTCCATAGGAACCTACTACGCTTTGGAATAGGCAACCAAGGAGATAATTGCGTAACACACTAACAGTAGTTATGGCTTTCATTTTGACAGTTCAACAATTTACGCAATGAATGTTATACGTTGTTGAATCATTTTTGAAGTGAAAACTTCTTTAGGCGCGTTGGGCATTTTTGAGATGGGACTAAACCATTGATTTCGCGACACTGTACAAAATTTACCGACACCGTAGAGTAAAAGACATCAACGCGTTGATTACCGCAGCGTCGATTTTTTTTTCAAGTTTTCACTTCTGTCGCCACTATTTTTTCGACTAAGAACTTGAAAAACAACTTTGAGACTTTTTGAAAAGCAGCTAACGGTACGAATAATATTGCTATAGGTACGTTGAGTAGGTATTTCCTGAACAATACCTATTGCCCTCGCGACCTTCACTAAGCACCTACTCTTGAACTTTGTAGGATCGCACCTACCTGACACCCACGACCTTGTAACACACATTTTATTATCAATACTCTTTACTAAAGTATAAATTAGGTAGGTAGCTTTGTTATGCGTGGTTTTCTGGTATAATAGTTAAAACTTTATGACAATAATCTATGCATAAAATAAAATTTGAGTATCTGTTTGTAATGACAATATAACAACTTTTTACAATATGCATATGAAAGAATATGCGGTACCTGTGACAAAAAAATTGCTTATTTAAAAAAATTGTCTGTCTGTCTGTTTGTTCCGGCTTATCTCCGAAACGACTGGGCCGATTTTGACTTTCACTGGCAGATAGGCAATGTTATGTTACAACATCACGGCTGTATTTTCAGACAGAGGGTTAGACAGAGGTCTATACAATATGTAAAAAGAACCTCTCCGATCCGAAAGGGGCACATAGGTACCTACTGCAATAAAATTACACAAAATTTATTAAAAAAACGTGTGGCACTCGGGGACTGCCGCGGTAAAGCTATTGCATAGCATTTGTAACCTCCATACTTCCTATTTGTCAACGCTACACTTGGGATGATGACGTGATGACATAAAACAAAAATTACGTTCCCATGACAACATCACGTTGTCATGGGAACCGTCATTACATGGTAGGCGGAGTCGGTGTTAGGTTTTATTTTCGTTACGTTACGGAATTTCTTGATTCGGTCGCCGCGCTCAAAGCCCGCGATAAAAGCTATGCAATAGCTTAAAATCTTATTATTATTGAAAATAAGGAAGTTATTGCTATTTAAAAATCACATTTTGAGCAACAAAATAACCCTTAATCCATTAAAAAATTGCACATTTTCAACAGGGGTCATATTATGGACTTGTAGACCTAAACGACGCTGACGGCTGACCGTGCCCCATGTAATAACTCTGTAAAATTCCCAATTGAAAAAAAATGTGCTGATTTTTCTTTTACCTGAAAATTTGCACGTAAATAGACTCTTAGTACGATACCTAACAACACCCTCACGGATCAGACAGGGATTTTTTACACGTTGTATAAGTTCACCCACAATTCACCAGTTATGTCTAGAATCACGGAATAGGGGACCTATCGCTATTAAGGTTTTGTTCTAAATGTCATGATTTCACGAGATGTCATTCAATGGAACTAATCTGATTTGGAGAGATGTATTAATGATTATAATTCTGTAAAACCATATTTGATATAGTCGCGAATCATATTTTGATCAAGATACAACCTGACACTGACCTGCGAATTGAAAAAAAAAACGTAAAAAAAATATTATTTCACTGGCTACCTCTACCGCAGATTCTCCGTAACCAGACGCAAATCGAGATGAAACCGTTTTGTTATTTGATATTTTTGTAGCTATTCAAATAATACTATTAATTTTAAAAACTAAAAAATCCAACTAAGACAAAAACGGCAACTAAAAAGGTATTAACAAGACATCTCAGACAGACAAATTAAAAATCCGGAGTCACATGTCATGTTTTGGGCATAAATCGAACAGTTAAGATAAATAATCTTTAATTTGTAAAACATGAGTACAGTATGAAAATCTTATAATTAATATGAGGTGGCTACATGTTAAAATTAGTTGCAATAGACCAACAAAACAAAATAAAATACAATGTCAAAATTTTAATTAAATTAAAATTACATGTCAAAATTCAAATTAAATTAAAATAACAATGTCAAAATTTAAATTTCATTCAAAATTACAATGTTAAAATTTAAATTCAATTCATCATTACGTTAGCCTATAACCTGAGGACAATCAAGACGCTTCCAACGATACCTCATTTGTCAAATTATAATAGATAGTTTATAAGATACGAGGGAACAGATGAACATGCATACCCACATGTCCACAGTCATACATACGTACCGGTCAAAATCATAACCCTCCTTTTTGCTTCTCCGTAGTCGGGTAAAAAATTGAGTTACCTTACCATAATATCGAAAGCCAGCCCCCATGCTTACGAAACACCATCCAAACGAGGTCAAAGGATACGATCTCTGACCCAATTTACTAACCAGTTGAGGAGCGGATCACCCGATCACCCTTGAGACTCGAAACAATCGGTTTTAAACAACCCCTATTTGAGTATAGATGACAATAACCAGCTGATTTGGCTTATATCGTATTTTTATCTAGCTCTTCGCATATAAGCATAGAAATGGCCCCTTTTGCCATGTTCAGAAGTTAATAGGTACACACGGCTACACATCAAGCTATACAATTCCAATTTATGCTGATCTCGCATCGTATAGGATTTCCGTACAATGCGAGGTCAGCTTATACTGGAAATGTATAGCTTGATGTGTAGCCGTGTGTACATTGTACAGTCATGTGCAAAAATATCTACCAACACACGTAGTTTTTTTCTTCTTCCTTTCGTGTGGTTAGTCATTAACCTGGTGTCAGAGTTTTAAAGCCGCCCATGGGCCTCTAACTTGGATTCAAATGCCGTCGAGACATATCTCTCAGACATGCTGGTTTCCTCACGACGTTTTCCTTCACCGTTTTTTAAGCAAACACACGTAGGGAAAATTAATTTTTCTTATTTTTCTTCATGGGTCTGTCCGTTTGAGAAATTAGAGGATTAATTCGAACTCCTACTGATTAAAATTCCACGGTGTTGCTCCTGCTAATATGAGTCGGGAGAATGGAAATACTAGTATTTTCCACACAGTATTTGACCACTAGGCCACCACTACTTCGTAGACCGCGACTTACGAATTGTAGGTCGTAGGTTCGAACCCAGACAGGCGCTTTACGTTGTGTAAATTATGTAATTATAAAAAAATATCGTGAGGAAATCGGCATAATCCTAGAATAAAAAATTCGAAGACATGTGACATCTACCAACCTGAACTGGGCCCGCGTGGTGGATTACAGCCCACTCTTTCTCACCGAGAGGAGGCCTGTGTCCCAGCATAGACCATTATAAGCTGGTTATGCTTATGCTATGAGGTGCTTTGCAGATAGTGTCTTCGCTCACACAGACCTCATCTAGTTTTAAAATATTATTTATATCTTTTCACGTGTAAAGTTGTTTTTTATAAATAATTTACAGAAATAATTTATCATCATTTAATCAAAACTATGAAACAATCGAATTTGAATTTTATAAATTTAACACATGTTTTTGCACGCGACTGTATTGGAGTCGATTTTGCGAGAAATGAATGGGCTAGTGTGTTATATTGTGTCACGCACAGGGGAATACACGAAACGTTTGAAATACAATATTATTTATAGGGACTTTCTGTAAAGACACTGTTTTTAGGAACATTAAGTTGGGCTTATATTTTCCAATAAAATTGTTAATGCCAATGTAAACGTCCAAGAATGAATTTAAAACGAAAATTTATCATTTTTATTGTACCTACTAGCGTTCTGCGTTTTTAGGTAGGTACCACTAGACATAAAATCGAGATTCCCTTATTATGTTACCTAGTTGAATTATAATGGTACTTTACCCAAAAAAAATACAAGTACAATTTTAGCAGCTATTATTTAAAAAACTCCCGACACAAACATTTCCTCATTTCTCTATCCTACTCCATCACCAGACCCTGTTCACCATCTATCTATAACCTATTCATTGAGACCATTCTATTAGGTATCAATTAATCTACTCAGCCTATCACAGTACACTGCTGGATATAGGCTTCTAGGCCAGTGGTCGGCAAACCGCGGCTCGCGAGCCACATGCGGCTCTTTGGACTATAGAGTGCGGCTCTGTACAAAATGTCGACGAGAGCGTGCGTAGATACGCGCGGGGGTCGGGGTTTCGGTCTTTAAACAAGATATAAGTTTTATTCAAAATTCAAGCTATATTTCAAGCAAGGTTATCGAATATTCATCAGTTACTGTAAAAAAAAGTTAATTTTACTGTAAACTTTTAGAAGGTTTACTTGTTATAAGTTATGCCTTCATCATAAATATTATTAGCCGATATGATGATGATGATGAAGGCATCCTACTTCTTAGCAAGTTAATTTTAGAAAGCGTTGTGGAGTGAAAAAGGATGGGAGTTGTAAGGATTAAGAAAAGTGTATTGAGACAGTTTGGACACACAAAAAGGATTGGCTCTCATAAGAAATCTTAGTTGTTATTTATATTTAGCTCTATTGACTAATGAGTTTACCGACCACTACTCTAGGTCATAGACTAGGTACAACAGAACGAATTATTCTAATTAAATTTCTGTTTAAAATAATTACAACAGCATCTATGAGATTAACCGCAGCACAAACACGAACAACGATGAATAATTACACAACAAATCTCTCTTTCTGGCAGTTTGGCATTTGGCAAAACACGTCATAATGCATTTGGCACTAGGCTTATTTGACTTTGCCAAGCGGTAAAATAAACGAAACCGGGTAGGTATAGGCACAGTATAAATAAGTAACAGTATTATATCTTAATAGAAAACGGCCGAAACGACGCGCCGCACGTGTCTACTCAAAAATCTCAAAAAAGCTACGGTATATTGTATAATCAGTCGAGGAAAATTAGTTTAGCACATTTAGGGCAATTTTTACTGTACAATAAGACTTATTATTTTTCGAGAAAGTGTTTGAAAATTGCTTATAGTAGGCAAGTATTTGTCATAGCTACGATTTATCAAATAAACTCGCATTTAAGCCCCAATAGTTATAAACAGTTAATCTGCCTTACTCTATCCGTACCGACCCGACCTCAGCCTCTAGCAATTGTAGATCAAGAAACCGCAACATAAATCCTCAGAGCAAACGTGTTTCGGATACCAAACCTTCTCAAATAACAATATAGCTTACCACCATAGACACAAAATCGTAATTTCAACCACATTTGGGCTATATATCAGGAAAATAAAACTTATGTCGTAAACAGGGTGGACTTATAGGAGTCCTCCAGTACATAGGGGGTGCAGGGGGGGGGGGAATGGATATCGCAATGCAGTTTGGAACAATTTGCAATTTATCTTCAAAAGTATTTTGTATTTGGGTCATGCTTGAGAATTCTAGAGTTTAAAATTTATTTTTCTCCTTTGTTTGTCAGTGACCCCGTTTTAATGCTTAAAGGCGTAATACATTTTGTAATATTTATAGGGTGTTCCGAATTAATTCTCGTTCTAGAACCTTTTCTACTTAATGTCTATCCACACATTTCAGGGCTCTGCCCGGGCCGTGGCACACACAAGGCTGGCACTGAAGCTCCGTCGCCGGCCTGGACACGGACGTGTGTGAACGAGTTCATATAAAATGTACACACCGAAATATTTTTGAGCCCCTGAGCAATGAGCACGGCCCGTCCACGTCCCGAGCACGGCCATGATATGTGTGAATACACCTCTGAGAGTCTTTGTAACATACATCACATGGTTTCATATTAGGATAGTTAGTTAGTTATTAGACGAGACTGGGGCCGAATGTTTCTGGAGTAACGACCACGTATCGGAATACGTAGCGTTCGAAGGCCTCCCACAAGGTGGACCCATGACCTTGTGAAGGCCGCAGGAATCGGCTGGATGCGGAAAGCACAGAACCGATCGAAGCGGCGGTGCTTGGGGGAGGCCTATGTCCAGCAGTGAACGTCTTACGGCTGAAATGATTGATGATGAATGATCACACGAGACTTGTATTGAGACGTCACAACGCAATGGCTAAAAATTACCCTGTTTCATAGCATCTAAGTATATTTTTGTCGACGCTAAAACGTTACAAGACAAAAAGGAATTTGCCAAAAACACAAAATATTTTATCGTCAAAATGTAATCTATTGGGAAACGAATCAAGTGTTTGAGAAACTGTAAAACCGGCAATAAACTGAGACATCCCAAAATTTTGTTATTGTAAACTCAATCAAGACTAAGTATATAAAACACACCCATTTCTGTTCGTCTGTTAATAGTATCTTACTGCATCCTATAAATATATTATAGTGTCTCAATTGTAATAAAATAAATCATACGAAATCACTAGCAAATCTTTAAATTAATAGAAACGTAAGTTTTTTTTTTTTTTAAATACCTTCTAAAGTTTGGCAAAGTACTTATTCGTCTTTTATAATTAAATAAAAAAAATTGTAATAAAAAAATTTAATAGTGCCAATACTTAACCTCTCCTTACAGGCAGAGCCTTATCAAATAACTACCGTGTATGATGTCAAAGTTAATTGAGTTTCATTTTGACAGTTGTCCCATTTCCATTGCGCTATTTACATTGTTGAGCAGACGAATTATTCAAACCTACGAAGCAATGGTTTAGCAATAACCTTTAAAACTCTCGGATTGTGATTCAAAGTGTGTTACGCAATTGGGGCGCTGGATTGGACGTTGTAAGTCCTTTTGCTAGATTAATAACTATTCCTACAAAAGTTAAAAGATCACAATCGCATCTAAAACTAGTTTTTAACAGACCTCATTAACTTAACTTGAAACAAAACTAAAAAAAAATACCTTCTATTCTACGTATCGAAGAAAATCCCTATTTATAATTGTACAGTTCCTCAAAACTAACAATCACTGTTTATTTTTTATTACAATAAACACGAATTCGCCATAAAAGAAAGTCGGCCATTTTAAATACGATTTAAAAAATAACCATTCGTGTCACTCTCCATTTTATTAAAAGATTTGTGTATAACGCGAACATTTGTTTATTTATTAGTGACATAGTGTTTTTGCCTCGAACTATTTGTTGCTTATTAATTCTTAACATGCTTGTATTTTTGTGTGTTCTTGTGTTTAGGAATTATGTACTACCTCACGGAAACGTCGATATATTCTATTCTATTTCTGAATATTTATGTATTATATTCTTTTAATATTATAGACCATTCTGCCAATGTCTAAAGTGAATTGAAAAAGCAAGCAAGTGTAATAGGAAAAAGTTGATCACGGACTTTTTAAACTCGTTACTTGTCAATTGATGTAATAAATCACATTTTGGACATCGCATCCAGTATATACTAAATCTATGGTCGCATCATAATATAATAAGAAAGGTTTTATATACCTATGGTTGAGGTTTTCGTAAGTAGACTGTACGAAATCTTTTCACTAGGGGTAACAAACAAGATTTACTTAGAAAAAAATTAATTTCACAACATAATTCAAAAGACAAACAGACTTCAGTCTGTCATATTTTGGTTCATATTCCCTTGATGAGTAAATATCTATTTCGTGTTTTTACGCTTTCCAATAGTCATTTATTTATCCAACACATAAATAGTTTAATTTCAAGGCTCAGGCGCAACGCGACTCTAATAAATCAAAACTTGACAGTAGAACAATTACCGGTGACGCATCGCGCCTGTTTGTGGGGAGCCTTCAAGCAACCCAGGAAGATTGCTAGTTGGTCTAAAAAATAGTAATTTGTCAAGCTTAGCCTTATGAGCTTTGCTGAACTTAATTTCACTAGAAATCAACTTGAATCAAGAATCACCCCTTGCAGCAGCTTAAAAAGAAACCAAAATTACTTCCCCAACACTGTAAAGTACCAAATAAAACTAAAGTTTGAACATTATACGGTGAATTAAAAGCAATAAATTAAATCGAGCCCACTTTCACGGCCTCTAATAAATGCTGTTACTTTGTTTACAAAATACGCTGAAATTCAGTCGGTTCTGGTTACACGCAGACCACAACATAGTTCGGAAAAGGGATTTCAAATAACGACTTTGTATACGTTATACAAATTGACGTCGAATTATGTCTAGCGTTATACAATCTGACGTCGACGCTAACATACAAAAAAAATATAGGTATAAAAGCTAACGTTACTGATTCCTGAAAGTATGCTTAATGGTGGGGCTACATTGGTGCCGATTCTCTTGTCACAAATGCCTCTAAACTAAACTAAAAATCACCAAAATTTAGTTTATTCCTGTCAAACGACGATTTCCCATTCTGAAATAGACTAAAATGACACAACTTAACTATATTTTAGTTTGACAGCACTAAGATGGCAACGAGATATTAGTTTAGTGAAAATGGCAATTTTGCTATTCTGAATTTGTCGTTTTTCACCAAAAATTTAGATTTTCTAACTAAATCTGACTATTTTTAATCGCGACTAAAAACGTGTGGAATAAAATTGGTTGTCATGAACTATAAATTCACACCAACACCTCGACTTCAAATGCAAAAACAGTACTGAATCTTTTTTTTTTCTTTTGCTTATATCTCGAAAACGGTGTGTCCAATCGCAAAAATAATGAAAATTTCGACCCCCTTTATAAAACCCTTAAACCCCTTATACTCTACATGTAGGTAATAATTTTTCTTATTTTCCATACAAAAAGTGAAAAATTCCTTATAAAACACGACGAGGCTGCCCCCCCTGCGCGCCTCCGGCTCTAAAAAGATCCACGTGGTTAGGTATCACGTGTGGAGTCGCGATTGTCAAATTCGATTTAGATGTGTCAAAATTATTTTTAAATTTAGAGAATTTATTTTGCAGAATAGCTTTAAGATTCTCATAGTCAAAAGTAAGGAATTTTAGTGATAGTTTAGTTAGTTTAGTTCGGTGTACAAGAGAATCGACACCATTGTCACGATAACGCGAACTATACTTCGCGCGCTCTCTGCTGCTCAGCGAGACGTCAAGCGGTGTGCAAGAGAGAGCGCACGAAGTTTAGTTCGCCTTAACGCGACAATGTAGCCGTAGCATAAGGGATCTCGCGCACTGGACGGCCACGACTCTGGCCAGTCGTGGTCCGTGGTCCGTGACCCACAGTCTGCGGCTAGTTGGACGTTGCGACCAACTGCGCGATTTGTATCGGTTTCTAGGTACCTGGTCGCTGCGTCCACTGGTCATAGTCCTGGCCGCCTAGTGCACGAGATCCCTAACTGCAATAATAAGAACCACTCGGATCGACTTTGAATCTCACTCGTCAGTAGAAATAACCCAATTAAACCTATGACAACACCAGACTTAAAAACCAGGGTATAAAAATAACAGGCAACCGTATGACCTCACTTTACCAACCCCTGTGCCCGAAATTACGATAAAAAATAACACTATGATATTTATCAATGTAATTCGGCTCGACCTTGCTCCAAATATCCGCGAAACAAATGCCAGCTATAGTTACAAGTCACAACTAAATGTTGAACACAGCCGTGTTTATGTTACAACATTGATTTTTATTGGCATTATGTTGAACAGTGTTGTTGTTTTAGTCACCTGTGATTTATTGGTAAATTGGTTACCTACATTGTGGTAAAACGTTTTAAATAGCGGTGTTACTTAAAATAGAGGTCGCGGTTTATTATCAAACTGTAAAATAGAAATATATTATAAAACCTATATACAGATAGTGCCATCCACGAAGACGCGCCCCACTCCACGATGATTGTACTGTAAACTGTACTTTAGTACGGAGCGGAGCGGAGTGAGGCGCGCCTTCGGGGATGGCATTATCTATATAACTTTTTGTTTGTAGGGCATCTCGTAGTTGACCTCTGAGGTCATGACTACTTAACCAGGCTATCCTGTGGCTGCCTTAAGCTACTAACTTAAAGTTTCCAACCAGGGCATAAAATAACTTATATACTAGGCGACTGCTCACTAAGGGCACTCCCTGTGGGGTACGAACCTCAGCTTAAGGCGTCGCTGGGGGAGGACAGCAAGTTGGGACAGGCTAGATTTATAGACCCTGTTTAAGTTATAGATATTCTTACCGAACCACATGACCCATAACCTTCCTCCAGGAGAGCAAAAGGGCCACTAGTACAGTGCATAAACACAGATGTACGTAATTCCGACCTCGCCGCCGAGGTCCCCCGCGGTCACGACCCCGAGTCAATACTCCTCCCGACCCTTGTTCGACGAAGTGTCAGCCCGCGCCTTAGCTGAGACTGTAGCTTTAAATTCCCCTGATAATAATAATTACCCAAATAATCAGCTGTTCCCTACATTTTGACGAGCTATGCAAACATAAATGTAGGGAACAGCAGATTTTTTTTTCTGCGATTTCAGGCTTGGTTAAAAAGTGAAAGTTGTTCATAATGAGGAGTACAATGACCCCTTAAGAGGATGCCCATGAATTCAATTTCACCCTGTAGATTCCACAGTAATATACCTAATATCAAATTAGGTATATTACTGTGGAATCTTGTTTCAGTTGTGCGATCGCACTCTGGTAGCCCGTGAAATTCAAGATTTAACTTCAAACTTCGCGATTTACCTGCTTCAATCTTTCTAATTAGTTTTTTAAAGTGCTCTTGGGGTGGATTTTTTTAATTTGGTTCTCGACCAATGCTCGATTCTCTATTCCTAAGTTGCCTATTTTTATTGCGCAATCAAGGACGAGGCCCTATGGTGTAACTATAATTGTAGACCAGTATCAATAATTGCGTATAATTAATAGTTTGACCTCATTATGGCAAGTATAATTAATGAGTCTGCATGTTTGTACTGATACAATCAATTTTCGGTGAGACTTGGTTTACAGAATATAACTAAGCACGGCATCAGTAGGCCACATTAAATTTTATTTATATAATTATGTAGTTCAGACATTAATTACTTTATTTAATTCTAGACTCTTTTTTCTACTCTATTTTACCAAGCTATATATCTTCGACAAAAACTATCGTGTTACCAAGCCCTATAACTTCCAAAAGTTTAGTTCTCCCTATTAGAGAATGCGAAATTACAATCGCAAAACTATAAAAAATCTAAATTATTGCAAATTCGTTTTTATGGTTTCTCAACCCTAACCTGCAATAACCTACTTATAAGAGTTATAAAACTTTCAACTAATATTTTTACTACTGACATGACCTACTTTAGAACGACACTACTTACTTTGGGCGACAATAACTAAAGTTACTCGTACTAGCAGTGCTCGCAGCTCGGCCCGCATGAGAAGTTTTTCATTTTCCGAAATGTTATTGTCCATTTCCAAGTACCTACCACAAGCGGTCAAATAACAGTAAAAAATACCAGACGAACAGACAAGAGAGTCTCTGAATATTACTTTTATATTCCGAGTCAGAAACTATCTAGAACAAACTTTAATTTATAGCAAAATTAAATGAAATATGTTTAACTTTTCCAGGCTGCCACTCCCATGGCTCCTATACGGGATCATCTACGGCGAGCCAGTCCAGGTGAACTCCAAGGGTATGGTGTGCAGTATAGTGCTACTGTTCGCCATGCTCATCTTCGTCATCATCAGCATCGCGTGCTTCAGGTGGAAGATGAACAGAGGACTAGGGTTCACCATGTTCCTCCTGTACTTCGTCTTTGTAGGAGTCAGTTTGGCACTCGAGTACGGGTACCTCCACTGTCCAAGCGAATAGACTGGACTTTTCGTCTTTTGGTCTTCTGAATTATTAAATAAGGGATTGGTGAAAAGGATTTTCAATGTTGAGCGTTTGATAGTGACTATTCGTTTTGGGAATGATCGGGTATAAAGAAGAAAGTAATAGAAAAGCTGATGAAAAGTTTTTATTGTAGAATCCTATAGAGGAAAGAGGGAAGCAGAATTTAAAATAGTTTATGGTAAATAGTGGAGAGCGCTAGATTGCAGAACTGTTTACCTAAAACAAATAGTCGACAGTCAAATAGTAGCAGGTTGGTACTTCCAGCAATATTGCGACTCGATTGCAGCAAACTATGCAACGGAAAACCTAGTAGAGGTTTTAATGTAAATTCAACGTCACTTTGTGTAATGCACGTATACATTCTGACGTCGGAAAACATCAAAATGTATAAAATATTTTTTAAATTTCATTATACAACGTGGTGTCGTGAATAGGTAGATTATTCATTTAATTATTTTATATGAATAATTAAATCTAATGGTCTAGTTTTACATGGGATAATTTAACATAGTTTTGCTGCAACCGAGAATAAAATTCTATAAAAATATTTAAAGACAATGTAAGTATTATAAGAAAGTTACTTTAGCGTTGTGAATTATTTAGTTTTGTATTTTAGTTGTCTAGTTGCCATAGCACAAGCAGTAAGATATTGCTCAAAGATACTCCTTTACTTTGTTATTGCTTTGCTACGTAGTTTCGTTTAGGTGTTTTTAAATGGACGCTTGTAATAGATGTATTGATCGAAATGACGAGAGATAAAGTGCACCAAGTATACATTTAAGAGAAACTTAAGACAGTAGAACGTTTAACGAAAATACAATTCCTATGAAATGCAATAATGAAAGCTTCAGTGGTTCTGATCATATTAATAAGAATTTTGCATTGTAAATTATTGAGGTACAGCATTTTTGTATCAGAAGTAAATATTTAGCCATGATAGAGACTGTAGTTATTTATATGAATGTTAGTTGTTTAACTCGATGGCGCTTTTACGAAGTTTTAAGGCTAAGTTCTTAATCTATCAGTAAATGTACGTGTCGATTGTTTTTGTAAATATTCCACGCATTGTGTTAGACTTCTGTTTCTACTTTAATTTATCTGTTCGGTCGCAGACCGTCGGTCCATGTGGATGATTTACATTTTAATGTGTCGTTATAATGAAAGCGATTTGATGTAAGTGTGTGTGGCGAGCACAAACAGCTAGATTGTACATACACACATAGAGGGTGGAAGAGCGGGGCAAATGTAAAAGTTTTGTTTTAAATCTCATTCCATAAAATGTGCCTAAGAGTTTTACGAACTCAGTAACATTTAGCTTCGATTTTTATAAATTAACAGTAATAAATAAAATGTTAAAAATGTCATTTTATCATCTGTTAGCGGACTATGCTTACATATAGTGTTATAGACTATCCGAGGACGCATCTGTCCCGCTCTACGATATAATACTGTAGTTAGAGTTTACACTATCTCTATAAAGTCTATCTAAAATTATAATGAACCTCCATAATCTTCGTTTCATCTATTGAATTTCAGAAATGATTGGACAGTGATGTCTGGCTAGTCAATTCTTAATGTTACGGCTATGTCTTCAAAAGTCTCTTCTTCCTTAATATTTAAAAGGCACGGTACAGTAAATTTAATCAAGTTAAAAACATCTTGTTAACCGTCCATAGTTTCTGTTTTTTATATTTACTTTCCGCTTCTGCACGTGATATCACTCTGTTATCTATGTCTCATGAGAAACTTTAATGAAAATGATGGTGAGTTCAATTGTTGATACCCAAAAAGTTTTATATTAATAACCCGCCTATTTGACATAGCAATAAATAGTCTAGAATAGATAGTTAAATATTTATATTGTTAAGCTTATCACTTCAGACCATAGTGTCGCTCAAATGATGGAGAAAGCATTGTTGAACTGCAAAGAAACTCTGGTGTGGAGGAGTGGCATGAAAGGGCTACAAAAGTGGCTTCGAGATAGTACAATACAACTCCACGGCCACTTCTCTAGCTACGATCTAATAATCTACTTAATATACGCACAAGTAACCGACAATTCTTAAAGTTCGCTTCATTCGTCAACAAGGAATGTTTTGTTGGACTAGACTTCATCATATAATGGAGTTTATACTATATCTATAGTTTATAAACTAAAACTATGGTCGCGAATTAAATTGGAACATTTGTTTGAAAAATTACTTGATATTTCAAAAAGAAGTCGTATTGTAGAATGTCATAAATGTACTAAGTCAATTATTTCCACAATCTGACGTTGACCTCCGGTCTTTTAAATGCCAATCTCGTCTAGTAATTTGATTAACTGCTGTTTTTCCATCAAACAGCTAACGTGAGAGATAAAAGATTAACTGACCATGCGCTGACCAGTCTTTTAGAAAACGGGGGTAGTTACCGGGAGGTTAACTTTTCGAAATCAGTATTTTTTTACTTGTTCTACGAATATTCCAAAACTATTTGCGCTGTTCAAACTTCTTAAAAGACATGTTATAACAGGTTACGGTACTAGCTAAGCTATTAAGAGTAAAATATAAATTTCAAGAAAGTGTGAAATGTATAATATGATTAAATATTTACGAGTATTTGGGTCAAAAGACCAATTCTTCTATGAATCCTGGGTAAACAGAGATGAATCTTTTACCAAGCACTAAAAATGGAACCATTTATTCTGAACAACGCATCTAGTACAAAATCAATGCCATTGCTATACTCAAATAGAAAAACGTTAATACAAAATGATGTTGCGATAAGTAACGACATATCGGTAGCCACCGGACATCGTTTAGGTCATAATCTGTGATAAGGGCATGCTTATGACGTATATACAAAATATTTATATGAACATCATCTTTCTTCAAATTCTCACATAGTATTATGTATATATAAGCTTGGATTTGATAACCTTCTGTAGTTCGCTTAGCGACGCCACTACTAATAAACAGTGCCTAATTTAAAAACAATTCTAAACGTAATTACAAAAAAAAACTAAACAAAAGAGTCTATAATGTTTCCACGGCTGAAACTCTATATCTGTAAGAGTACCGTTACCTAGCGAATCAATAATTCTCAGCAGTGATATTAAAGTAACTGTAAATACTTGAGACATCCAAAATATCTCGGAACTTAAATGACGGATGTGGACAAGAATGGTATTGGTTATGTAATCTAATGCTTCGACATCCAACAATCATTGAACCATTTACTCCATTGGGCTATAGGTACTGCCGCTTGCAACAGCCCTAACAACCTTGTCAATGCTATCGTGCTTTCTATTAAATAGATGTCGCAGAAAGTACTTTGTTAAAACATGACTGCTTAGAACTGCTGGCTGCCTCTGTTTTCAAGAACAATGTATTAACACAGTTTGATTCTAAACTTGACATGTTTCTATATCTATTTCTCGAAAATACAAAAACATCTAAAATATTCCAACAAAAACTGTACGAAGTAGTGGCCACTCTATAAAAATTTAAGAATTTGACTCTATAAAGTAACTTAATTCGATTTGAATAAACTTTTTCTTTACGATGATACAAGCTAGTTTGTAGTTATCAAAAATATCCTTAAAATTATTATCTGACGCACCAAGTACCAAAAGTACGTTATGCCTATACTGAGGAGTTGCAAAAATAAACTGCTGAAGGTAATAAATTCACAGAAAAGTTATACATACTTGCAGTGAAATTCGGCGATAGTCAGTAAGACCTTTTTAAACATGGTATTATTTCATCTAACAATAGCTTCCAAGTAATAACGAATGCTAAAACACTCCAGCAGTACATTTTTGAGACCCTCACAAATAATCTATATGCTATTAAATTATATAACTATGTACGCTAGATTTCTATCTATCTATCTCTTGTATAATGTACTTAATTAATTAGGCTTTGTAAATTAACCATCCTTCCATTTGTTTAAAGCGGTTAATTATTGAACTGATAAAGAATATTTATAATCATATCACGAGGTTCTATTTTTTGACGTCAGGATGTAGAAAAATGTTCTCTGTGCGACGTCAGACTGTATATTTGACGTTACGTTTTCTACATTTTGAAATCAAAATGTCATAGTTAAAACTCGCCTTTATGCATGTCAAATCACGTAGTTACATTAAAATTGCATTTGTTCAGTACCAAATAGCACAAGCCGAGCTAGAACTCATTAAATTCCAATATTCGTTATAACTACTAGTGTCTGTAAGAGTTACAATTTATCAATATAAATCGGTGTCGACTACAGATGCCGATTGAACACATAAAATATCCTTTATAACTTCTTCGTAGTCTTAAGATCTAGGCTTAAATGCTATCATTAATATTAAACAAAATGTTTATTAATAAAAATATTGAAATATGATATCCAGGTAGAGATTGTTACTAGAAATGATGGTTTTTATAAAAAAATATAAAGTAAATTATTGCAGATAATAAAAAATATTTTTCATTCCACTTTTTTGTTACGACAAAAAATTATTGTATTAATATTTGATGTGAACACCATAATTATTATTTAGTGGAAATAAGTGATTATTCTTTCTCTTACTGTTTCAGCTTTAAAATTGATCGTCAAGGAAAAAGTGGAGTGACTTTAAAATAGTCATCGATTTCGTTTATAGCTGACAAGTCTCGATTTCGAATGACATTAAGTAAAATGTATAATTACATTAATTTGCACTTGTTATGTCAATTTATTTCACAGCTTTAAAATTTACAAAAAAGCGATTGTAAAACCTAATTGGCTATAAATTGAGTTACAATGTAAAATTGACGTCAAATGACCGAAATGTAAAATTGACGTCAAATAAACTCAATGTAAAATTAACGTCAAATGACGTTGTTATGATATTGTAACTGGAAAACTGACAAAATTTTATTAAAAAAGATATAAAAATGTAAAGCTAAAGTCACATGAAGTCGTTGAAATCGAGATGACAGCGTAGGTTGTTAATAGTGATATTACAAATTAGGTGAAAGAAAAAAAAATGTTATTAATTTTTAAAACTGTAGATAAGTTTTAGGAATTTTCATCATGTTGTAACGAGTAAAATGGGAGGAGAAGAGCTCTTGTTGGATTTATTATTTCCATTCAAATGGTATGTGATCGTGGTTTTTATAAAATTTTAAGCAGTATTATGACTTCCGTAGTTTATTTGAGCTAGTTAATTTTTTCGACTTTTGTGAATTTTTGCTGTGAATCTCGGTCGGAAAATTATTGCAGAAAATAAATGAAAAGTAGTTGATACTAGGATGTTTTAATATATACGATATAGAGCACGTATTTACATATATTTTTCGATAGATCTGAATATTTTACGCTACGTTCAAAAATGGTGATTTTAATAATGTTATTTGAACGTAGGACTCCTCATTTTCAAGATAATAGTAGTACATAAATAAGTAAAGCACACAGTTATATATAAATATTAAGTAATAAATAAATATATATTCCGATCGAGTGGTTGTTGTTCTATTAAAAGTTTTTAATGATTGTTGACGATTTAAAGATTGTGATAGTTTTAATAATTCACTAGTTTATTGCGTATATTGTGATATAATTTGATCTGTATCAATGTTTATAATTTGACGTACAAAGAGCATGGCGTACCCAAGCGTCGGCTGTCGACGGTATTATGAAAAATTACAATAAAAATAATAAAATAGTGAGTGAAAAAATAATTTGACTTTTATTATTTTTAACCTCTTTACCCATAACATCCAACCCTTTTTTTTACTGACTAAAACCCACCCGTGTTCCTTCAGTTGCCATGTTGCCGGAGGCCACGATCTCCCTTTCAGACTTCTTCGCAACTTCGAACTCAAACCTATCGCTAAAGATCACTAGGCCTGGATAGGCCTGATTATCTTTACCGATAGGCTAACAACAGAGTAAGCAAGCTGAAATGGCAATAGACCGGCCATATTAGCCTTTACACCGATGACCGTTGAAGTCATAGATCTATGTTGGGGTAGAACTGCTTTTCACTGGAGACCGATCAATAGGCTAATTCACGAAACTAAAGAAGTTCAGTAGCAATGCAGTTGCAGATCAATAAAACGCTTTTCGTATTCTTTACCGCTGGCAGATACGCTCGCGTCAAGTTCACGTCACCGAACGCAATCTGCAGTGCTATTCTGTAGAAAAACTCACTGTGAACGCTTAAGTGAAGTGAGCTGTCAGTTGCTAGGGATTGACACTGTTGACAGCTCACTTTCAAGCTCACTTCACCTAAGCGTTCACGGTGAGATTTTTTACAGAATAGCACTGCAGTAGTGCTATTCTGTAAAAATCTCACCGTGATATCTTAGGTGAAGTGAGCTGCCAATAGTGTCAATCCTTAGCAACTGACAGCTCACTCCACGCTCACTTCACCTAAGATAACACGGTGAGATGGTTACAGAATAGCACTACAGAGCGCATTCTACTGCTGGTTTTTTTTCATCAGGAATTTCTCAGTACCAACCCGAGAGTTTGGATTTGTGCCCGGTTGATGGCAATAACTAAATACACCTAACTGGCGAAATGTAGGTTTGCCAACACCTTTTTGCCCTTCGGGGATTACAGGCGTAACGTTAAGTTCTACTGCTTCGCGCAGTACAAAGATAACAAGAACACTCACACACACACACACACACACCCTCACACCCCACACCTCACACTTAGCACTCTAAACTTGAATTGCAACTGCGCCGCAACTTTATCGGAGCGTCACGAAAATTCGTGAAATAACCTATAAGAGATCTCAGGCTACGTGGACAGACGTTGTTTGCGGGGTAGTAGATAACAGCTTTAAGGCTCCCGCAGACCAGCGCGACGCGACGCCGGTAAAACAATTTACATTAAATTTTCATAGAAATTGTTCCACAAGAGCCGCGTCGCGCCTGTCTGCTGGATAAATGAGAGACAGACAACAATCCAACCAACCAATATCAACAAAAACCAATACCACCAATACCAACCACCAAACCACCAACCAACCACCAATATTTTACCCAAATATAGATCAATCAAGTTTTTATTTTAGGACTACCAATTTCAATAAAACAGACTTCCAATCAAAATATTTTAATAAATCTAAAACTTGTGTAATAAAAGTAAAACAAAATATAATTTGGAACTAAACTAAACATTCAATATGGCTTTAAGCTAATTTGTGGCACACAATATACTCCAAACATTTTTATTAAAAACATAAATAGGAATCACGATCATATTTACATAATTTAGACATCGATAGGTATAAGTAATTAATTTCTAAATAAACTAACACATCTAACATTAAGTGGTAAAATCACGCTTTCACTCATGGCATAAGGGGATGGACAGAAATATTGCACTGTTTTGTTTTTATTGCTCTTGCTATTTTTAAACTGTGAGTCTCTAATACCTCAAATTGCTTAGCATAATCCTCCGTTATATCTAAAATACTGCAGCATTAATTTTGAAATAAATATATGATAAAGTTGAAGACTAATTTTAACAGATTAGTACAGATGAGAGACTCCGCAAAGTCATTTAAATAAAAAGCGACTCTGACTGAACTAAATATAAAGCAGATACTATGTTTTTTTACGTACCTTTATTTTCACCGTAAAAAGAAATTACCTAAACTATCGGCGCCTTGAAGCCTTCTCCCCGCCGCTCAGACTCGCTCTCACTCAGCCCGCGAGCAGTAGTGTGCGAGCGAGATAAAGAGTGAATTGAGCTGAGGTATGGACTCTTAAGTTAGAATAGAATACAATATTGTTTATTGTTGTTGCAGGTGCACTATAGGCACATCACAGATTTAAAAAGAATGAAAAGCTCTTCCGCATTGGGATATCTGTTCAAAACCAAACTAAAAAATTTATCGAAATTACAGCAATATTTTGGCCCAGAGAAAAAAAGGATGAGCGTGACTATGCAATCTTAAAAATCTAAACCTTAAAGGTGTTTATAAAAATAATAATAAAATTGTGCCGAAAAACTCCTAAACATCACATTTAGACTTAATTATTATTATTTTAATAAATAGGTACTAGGTACGTTACATCTGTCAAATACTGACCTGAAACAATTCTTACAATAGACACCTTCGCCATACCCTGGCCTTGAAGAGTTTAGACCACGGAGACTTTACAAGGTAATTTAAACCATCATCAGATCAACCTCCAAGTTGGGTCGATTTCCAATCTAACCAGATCCAGCAGAATACTGATATTCCAACAATACAAAGACATATAAATGATGGTTGTCATCCAGCCGCTTAAAGCGATTCAACTGATCCCGTGAGTATGCGAGGGTAGTTTTACAAAAGCGCAGAACGCATGCGCGCGCGGCAGAACAGTAAAAACGCCAGTAGTGCCGCGAATGCCGCGCCGGCCAGTAGTGTGGTCTCGTCGCGGCGAGCACCGCCTGCACGCTCTACCACTGTGCTCTGAAAATACAAAAAATGGTGATAAATAGGAGATCGGAAAAGGAAGGCTTAGAAAAGGTAAGTTTGGGAGCTTGTAGCCTTGTATTATGAACTTATTTATTTACTCATAGACAGACTCAAAAGTATGCGAGACTATGAGCCAATTACAAGACATCACTTATAAAAAATCAAAAATGTAGTAAGAAAAGAAACCCGTCTTGAGCAAGTGTGGTGATCAATGCTTGTGCCTTCTCTGTATGAGAAGAAGCGCCTGTACCCTGCATAGGGACAATAATAGGCTGGCACAAAGCAAGAAAATAGTTTCTAGAAAGTCAACTAGTAGTAGACCGATTGGTAAAAAATAATGCCCACAGGCAATTCTACATGTACGGTCTTCACAGAAATCAATGCACGACATGGCTTTCTCTTTTTACAACTGAATTTTCTTTCGTTTCCTTACCCATCCGCCATGCCTGATGGCCCATGGTGTGGCGCATTGGGCTACGTGCTTGGCGGCCCAGTCCACTGCTCTGCACCATCCTCCCACTCTCACGGCGCGCGCGCAGACTTCACAGAGAAACGCTAGCACTACTAGTGCTCGTTGTTCTGTATGAACACATGCCTGAAAAGAAAAAGAAAGTGTTCATAAGGCTGATCTTACTTCAAGCAGTCTTCAAAGACTGCTTGAAGTAAGAAGCTATGCCCGGAATAGTTCTTTTTTTTGTGTTTAATGAAGAACCTTCTATGCCTACGTTTTACATTTTCGTGATGTTTCTTTTATTTGATAGAGTATTAAATTTATAGACTCACAACTGAATTTGAAGAATCTCATTATGAAGTAGACGGCTATAGTTTGACCAATACCGCTGTACCGCGCCTTAGGAATACGCGGCGAGGCGGGGGGCAGTGTTGACCAATGAGCGGCGGGCGGGACGCCGTGCCCCGAAAGCTTTGATGAATTAGCGGCTTGCACTGTTCCCCCGTCTCGCCACGCGCCTTACTAAGGCGCGGTACAGCGGTATTGGTCAAACTATAGTGACCACCATTACTTATAGATCAACAAAAACATACTAGGAACTCACGAAATATTTTTTACGAATATTAAATTAATATTATAAAGAGAATAGATTAGATTTTTTGTATGTTTGTTTATTTGCTCGTTTGTTTGTTACGCTTTCACGCTAAAACGGCAAAACGGATTTGGATGGTCACATGGGTAGACCATGACCTGGGTTTAGGACATAGGATACTTTTCATCTCGATATTCTTACGGGATCGAGATTTATGCGGGTGAAACCGCGGGGCGTAACTTGTATAGAATATGTTTGTCGTTGAAACATAGGATAGTCTTTGTACTAGGCACTACATCATCATCGCTGAAGCCTCCCTAATCGCTTGTTATTTAACTTGATCCTCTCATCTAGCTGCTACCAGAACTATTATTACATAGCCGAGTCCTTAAGAACATGAGAGTATATCTACCTGACACAACTCCTGCATAATATCTTCAAACTCCACCTCATCGAGACACAGCAGGGATATGTGTTCTGCCTCGGCTGCTAGTCGAGCTCGTGCCTTCGTCTCCCTGAACCTTCGGGCTGCCCGCTCCAATGACCGCCAGTCGCGCCAGTACATCCACCATCCTCTGAAATAATAAGTAGAAGAATTCTAGATCGCAGATTATTTTAGATTGTTTTTTTCTTTGATTAGATAAAGTAGTAGTATATAAAGTGTAAAGTAGTAGTTTTAAATTCTATAATTTTTTGATTAATTTATTTATTTGCTAATTTTAATTTGACTCTGTTTTTCATTTGTTTTTTTATTGTAATAAAATTTCCTTTTAATGTTTGCATGCCTTATTGGTAGATTGTACAGGGATCTCAACATTTTGTGAACACCTTCATTTATGTACCTACTCTCAAAGCAAATAAATGATTATGATTATGATTACATCTATTCATACACGAAAAATCTTAAGAGTTCTTTGTACTCATCATTATGAACAACTTTCAGCTGTTCCCTACATTTATGTTTGCATATCTCGTCAAAATGTAGAGAACAGCTGATATTTTTTTCGCGATTTCAGGTTTAGTCCCATAGTGAAAGTTGTTCATAATGATGAGTACAATGAACTCTTAAAATTTTGTATGAATAGATATACCTTATATTTTCTCTTCTTGATTAAACTTTCTAAATTAAGAAAATATCGGCTACATGAGCACTGGTCCTTGGAAGCTCTAGAAAAAGAGAGGTGGAAAGAGGGTAGGGAGGCCTTTGCCCAGCAGTGGGACAATAATGGCTAAGAAAAAAAAAATGAGCACTAGACAGTCTTTCTTCACTTGCCTCAACACAAAATAGTTAAAGCAATGGCAAGTAAAATTTAATCGGAGAGGCAACCAGATGGCTAATGGTAATCTGGGCCTTGAAGTGATACCGAATCCCCCGTACCGTCCGAATGAACACTAAATAGATGGGGGGCCTAACAATTTTTTTTTGACATGGCATTCTAAATTTAAGACCATGACCATGATTTAAGAGATGTGTAAAGAATTTGTGTGTATTTGTGTTTTTATTTTTGTACTCATGTGTGTCTAAGTGTTACTACTAACATAGTTTTTAAGTTTGTACTGATTACTAACACGCTATGGGCCGTCGACGCCTGAAAATAAACGATTTTTATTTTTTTATTTTTATTTATTTATTTTTTAATACCATCCGGTTGCCACCCCTCAACATCGTTATAATTGAAATAATATCTTACGCTGTCTTTGAAACTGCTTACCGATGATTTTTCACTGAAAATGAGGGTGAATTTTATCAAAATTCCTTCGGACTGCCAATTCATAGGTCCTGAGTTCGAACCCAAGGCACGCACCTCTTGACTTTTCGGATTCATGTGCGTATTGTATAATTATCACTTGCTTCAAAAACGGTGAAGGAAAACATCGTGAGGAAACCGGCATGCCTGAGCGATATTTCTCGACGGCATGTGAAGTAAAGTCAGAGGCCCATGGCGGCTTTTAAACTCTGACACCAGGTTAGTCACTAACCACACAAAAAGAAAGAAGAAGATGCTACATAAGCCTCTCCAATCACATGCCTTTAAACTCTCCCTCGGCTACTCTTTAATGTAACACAAATTCTAGAATACAAAAGAACTACCTCTGATCAGGTTTGGCCGGCGCCACAAAGCAGGGCGGCGGCCTCAGCTGTTCCAGCCTCAAATGATGCAGTAACAGTGCCCGGAACAGCCGCACCCCCCTCTCCTCCTCCTCCCCCTGCAGGTCAGGACCTCGCCAGTGACCCTGGCACTCATCTCGTCGCTCTTCGTCTAGAGAGACCTGGCGGACGAGAGGGGCGCGGGGAGTGTCATAGTCTTCGAGACCTTGGACGCTGCATGCTGGAAGGAATAGGTGATTAATGGTATTTTTCGTAAGGAATATTAAGACTACAGCGCATATTTTGACAGATCTAGGTCATACCAAAGACAGATTTAGACTTAACTAAACCACGTTGTGTTATGTTACGTTTGTTTTAGATTAACATAACAAAACATCACGCCTTTGTTTTCCCGAAGGGTTAGGCAGAGATGTAATTATAGTACACCCACATTTCGCCAGTTATGTTTAAGTCCCATGTAATAGGGGGCGAGCCTATTGCCATCAATCGGGCACAAATCCAGACTCCGGATTGCTTTTGAGAAATCCCAGATAGAAAAACCCAGTAACACTACCAGGAATTGAACCCTGACCTCGTGTTCAGCAGTAAAATTAAAAAAAAACAAAATTCAAATGTCATTTATTCAAACTAGGCTGACGATCAGCACTTATCGAACGCCAAATTTACATAAGACAGTCCCCCGGCACGCCCGCCACCATCACCACTTCCTAGTGCTTTAGCTGGGAAGAAGAAGTGGTGCAACAAACTGTCCAGCAGCACAGCTGTTTGTTCAGTTAGAAAAATTAATAAAACTGATTCTATTCAATAGTATGCAAAATAATTTACATTACGCAACACAAAACATAATTTAAATTATAAAAAAAGTAGAGCTTGCGACCACTAGATCAATGAGGCAGTTGACGAGAAATATTTTATTTCGTATTTTTATTACTTATTTATGCAACTCAATCAACCAACTTTATTTTCTCACCACAATATAACAACATTACATTACGTTAAAATTAGGAAAATCTTTCGATTATTAATTCGTTAAAACTAATAGTAATAACTCTTATTACTATTGATACATATTATTATTTTCCTTTATTTCATCTATATACATATCATTTTTACATTTTTGAATAATTTTATGTAAAAAAAATGCCCCCTGGTATCGGGAACAGGGTCCAAGCTACCGATGATCAGGGCTCCTGAGAGAGGAATCTCCTAACGATACGCGCCGTGTCCAGAAATACCACTTTCTGGACCAAGCCCTTAATCCAGCTGCCTAACGAGAGCCTCCTCAAGTGTTGGTCGAAGCTCTTGGCTAGTATGCCACTGGCTGTCACGACTATTGGCACAATAATTGCTGTATCCACATCCCACATGTCGACAACCTCGCGAACCAGGTCAAAATACTTAATCTGCTTATCTTTTTTAACTTTCACGATATTAATAATTTATTATTAAGTAGGCCACAACCACAACACAACGCTAATGGCTAATAGTCCAACGCAGTATAAAACCTTGACGCAATGTCAACGTATAACAACATAAGGTAGGTAGGTATAGTACCTGTACCAACATAATTGTACTCGTGTTAATTAAACCGCTTTGTTAAGCAATCAAGATTATAATTTTACATAGTTTTACACGCACACTTAACAGCATGCGAATCACAAACGTGTGGTTAGTAAAATATTTGCTTAGAAAACATTAACACGTATTAGGAAGGTTTTAAAAGGTAAATTAAAATAAAGGTAAAGGTAAATTTCTAAATTAATGTCTGTAATTTTTATGGTGTACATAATAAAGAATATTGATGGATGGAGCGGGAGAGGAAAACCAAAGAAAAGATAGAAGGATTGTGTGAGGAATGATATGAAAGAGAAGGGAGTGAATGATAGTGTGACGGTTGACAGGAGAGAATGGAAGAAAAAGGGGTGCGCCGACCCCACGTAACGTGGGACAAGGGCAGGAAGATGATGAGATGATGACATAATAAAGAATATTCTATCTTCATAACTGAAAGTGGCAGTTGCTTGTCATGTAAGTTAAGTAATTTGATATTATACAGTAATTATTGCTTATTATGATTATGTTGTTGTGTATGGTATATTATTGCCAATATTGCTATTTTTATGATGTTGCTATTATTCAAGAATTAAACTAGAATTAAACTGTTTTTAAGATAACGATAATTTATGGAAATATAAGAAATGTATTGATAGAATACTGTAATACTGTTTCCATGGAGTTTCTTGTCCTTCTTCTCCATGAAGACCTAGTTTTGCGAACGGACAACTAGCTTTCTGATTAAATACTGACAAGTCTATTTAAATAAATGTCTAGCCTTGTCTTTCTGTGGATTAATTCATGAAACCTTTTCCCTATAAAACATATACATCAGAACTTTCATACACAGTAAGTAACCAGTAATCATTCTGACATTCGAAGCTTGCTAATTCAAGTTATACCTAAATATACATTTACAGTGCTTACCACACTTTCTAACAGGTGTCTGAAAAGTTATGTGGAAATTGGTTGTCATGGTATGGGCATGTGAGAAAATGTCGTGAGGAATGTTTTGAGTCTGAATATGGATGGCTATAAGAGTAGGGGAAGACCAAAGAAACGATGGATGGACTGTGTGTGTGTGAATGATATGGCTAGAAAGGGGGACTACCAAGGTGATGAATAATATAGATGTATGCAAGAAAATATTATGCTACGCCGACCCCGTATAAATTGTTACGGTAACTTATTTAATTAACTATAATAATCATTAATTATGAATCATTAAATCTAAAAACATTATAAGACAAGTGATAAGACAGCGGTGTGATTTAAAAGAAAATGTAGTAAAAAAAATTGAACAGGGTATGCTGAGATGGTTTGGGCATGTTGAGAGGATGAATGAAAGGCGACTAACAAAATGTATTTACAAGGCTGATGTGAAGGGAAAGGCTGGGCGGGGACGCCCTAGGAGGACATATACTAACCTTATTGGTGATGTTCTTCAGAAAGGCCAGGTGCGTAGTACTCGCAACCGGCGTGCGTAAATGACCAGTACCCTAATTGCGTAATACAACACAATCACAATGTGTTTCGATTTGAAATAGATTGCTAATCCATTGCTTCATAAGTTAGAAAAAAAAACTGCTCAACTACGTAAATAACGTAATGAATATTGTTGAACTGTTAAAATGAAACAAATCAGGCAAAATTGTTTACGAAAATAGGTTACGCAATTAGGGTACAGATGTATGAACGTAAACGAGGCAAAAGGAGTATGTAAGGATCGTAGCGGGTGGCGTTCTGTAGTTTCTGCCTACCCCCATGGGAAGAAGGCGTGAGTTTATGTATGTATGTATTATTATATAAAATGGACAGTCCTTTTATAAGGCACTGGGTACGGAGGCACGTGCCAACGTGTGTTGGGCCACGTTATTTGTAGCTGTTTTTTGTAAAAGTTTACTAAAATAGTTTTTAAGTCATTGTTACTAATACCACATGGATTGTGTGTGCTTGTATGTGTAGTCCGAAATAAATAATTATTAATATTATTAAATTATTTCATTGATTTAAAGTTAAAGTTCTAGGTATTGTTTTCTTTCTTTCTTAGTTTCATTTATGGAAAAATACTTTCAGAAACAAGACCAATAAACGTATAGTCTGATTAATGCATTACATAATCAATATTTAGTTCACAACTTAGCCATATTTTATATTTCCATACAGTAATATTGCCAAATTAATCAGAACAGCGAAATATTTGACATCTATTTACGACGTTGCCCACTTTCAAAATGCACGCTCTGAACGCGTGGTGAAGAAAAAGTGACAGCGATGACCGCGATGATCGCGTATTCGCGCGAAAATCGCTTCTAAATAGAATGCGACCTTATAGTCAAGCAACAGTATTATTAGACTTCTTAGGATCATAAAAATAAAATTCCAACATTTCAGTTTTAAACGCCAATCAAAAAGTTGTAAATTAATTTGTTTCAATAAAAACAAATTGAAGATCACGCAGAATGTTAAATAGCTAATTTATTTGATGGACATTGTTTCAGATAACATGTCTAAACTAGCTTTGATCCTGATGCTGCCTAACTTTTTTGGTGGAGTCGGCTGCCACTCTAACTGGATGCAGCTGAATATTCGTATTTTAGTATTATTATACCGAAATTATAATACCTTATCACGCTATCACACACACACACTCTCTCCGACACTTCTTTTCTACATTTATTACTTACAAACTTTAAGTGTTTTTTTGTAATTTCTATTTATTATAAGACTTCCTATAAGTGCTCGCTCAAAAACACGAGGGACAGGAAGTAGTCCACTTAGAGTACCCGTTCGAATAGCACCTGCGACTCAGCAGCCTACTGCTGGGATGTATTTGTTTTACAGGACGTTATTAAATGAAAGATATGCCTGCCGGGGGTTCGAAGAAAACCGATAGGGACATCGTGGCCCCCGGCAACATGGCAACCGAAGGAACACGGGTGGGTTTTAGTCAGTAAGAGTCTGACACGCCCTCCCGCTCCACCCAGAGCGGGAGAAGTTATTTGATAATTTCCCACCCAACAAAAAAAAAGCTGGTTCTGGTAGAACAATTTCCATAAAGTTTTCATAGGACTGGTTCTACTAGAGTCGCGTCGTGCCTGTCTGCGGGAGCCTTTAATCAACTCATCTTTAGGAAAATTGTCCGAAGCTCATTCTTTATTGTCTACTAAACAACAACAGTTTTGAGACAATGGTCCTCCCACAGTCAACTACAGGCACTCTATAGAAACAAATCGTAACGTTAAACTAAGTTAGAAACACAATCACAATGACGACAGAGCAAGCGACAGTGTTTCCATGGTGGAATATTAGGTAGGTAGGTAGGTGTCTTGAAGTCTCGATTGAAAAGAAGTAGGTCAGGCAAGCGTGTGCCAGCGTCGAACGTATCAACACGACAGAACTTCCTTTCTAGGGTTCCATATCCGAAGGGTACCAAACGGAACCCTATTACCAAGCCTCCACTGTCCGTTCGTCCGTCCGTCTGTCAGCGGGCTGTATCTCATGAACCGTAATAGGTTGACAGTTGACATTTTCTTAAATAAACATACATACATAACATCACGTCTTGTTTCCCCGAAGGGTAGGGCAGAGGTGTCCCTGTAGCAGGTACACCCAAATTTCGCCAGTTATGTTTAAGTCCCATGTAATAGGGGGCGACCCTATTGCCATCAACCGGGCACAAATCAAGACTCCGGGCTGTTTCTGAGAAATTCCAGATAGAAAAACCCAAAAACACTTTGCCCGACCCGGGAATTGAACCCAGGACCTCATGCTCAGCAGTAGCGCTTGCGACCACTAGACCAATGAGGCAGTCAAAGTTAAATAAAGTTAATAATTAAAGGGGTCCCTATACAAGAAACGTGATTTTGCGACGTTTTTTGCTCGTTCTTAAATAGGGTATGGAACCCTTCATATGCGAGTCCAACTCGCGCTTGACCGGTTTTTAAATAGAAAAGGAGAAAAGAAAAATAAAATAAAGAAAATAAAATTTATTTGACCCAAATTAAGGAACACAATAGGTATAACAATATAAATCGGATATGTACGAGTCAATGTTATCAGCAAAACATTACTTCGTAGATATGTTTTTCTACGTCACTGGATCAAAATCTCTGCTCAGGAAAAACAAGCCAAGTATGACATAAGTAGAAATAAATGTAGTAACACCTAAAATACCTCTTTAAGTAATCATAATCATAAATCTTTATTTTTCTCAACATCATAATACAGGCACTGGTGCCGATTCCTTTGTTCACAAACTAAACTTAATTTAAGTTCAGTGCATATTTTACTTTCTATTTCTTTAAGAAAAGGACAGAAGATAAATTTTAGTTTAGTCCTGTCAAATTAATCGGCTCCTGTCACTGCTCCATACAAGTTTAGACGTGATTAAAAGCTTGCCAACTAAAATTACGTCAACTTACGTCAAGCGCTGATTAATTTGACAGGACTAAACTAAAATTTATCTTCTGTCCTTTTCTTAATGAAATAGAAAGAAAAAGATGCACTGAACTTAAATTTAGTTTAGTTTGTGAACAAGGGAATCGGCACCATTGGTTAATAAAATGCACAATCTTTAATAGAGAAAGGTGTCTGAGGTAGGAGGGTCCTGTGTTACAAATCTCCCGGCTCTCTTAGACAGGACATGTTGTTTTACAAAACAGTAGAGTCGAGATATTATTGGTATAACAAAAGTTTGAAACACCTAAGAAAATTAAAACAAAATCAAAGCAACTCAACATAAAATTCAAAAAAATATACAAGTAATGTAGGTAACATTATGTACCTACACAAAGCAAGTCTACTTACCCCTCAAAAACGATGACTGCGACCGACCGTTCATTGTTACTGTAACACTGAAAAATAACATTCAAATTGTTAGTCAAAGTGCTGTTAAAAACTACATGCTACCTTTTTTTTTTTTTTTTTCGGTTGGGCATCTCATAGCTGGTCTCTATCGACCGTAACTATTGAACCGGACAATCCTGTGGATGCATTAAGCTGCTACACTTATTGCCTCCAGCCAGGGCACACATATAAAAACTAAGCTAAAGCTTAGGATAAACGCTCGCTAAGGGCACCCCCTGCGGGGTACGGGCCTCGGCTTAGGGCGTTATCCGGAGGGAGGACATCAAAGATGGGACGGGCTGGATCAAAGTTTTGATCATGATTATTAGTCGGGGAATTTAAAGCTACGTGCACAGCTGCAACAACTGCTGGCACCTCGTTATCGAGCAAGGGTCGGGGGGACATGCTACCGTCATCTGGGATCTATAAAAGTAACTGCTAGGATAGCCACAGCACATTCAAGGAAATTACTTTGCTATCAAAGTGTCACGCTAAGTCAATTAGCAGTGTTATAGTAATTTCATACAATCGTCGAAGAACGACAGTTGTGTTTTAACATTCCCCGTGACCCAAGGGCTGGCTTTTACCATTGCCATACAACGTGGCAATGCCGCCAGTCTCTTGATATGTGGTTTTTTTTTTTAATACCACGAAGGGTATAGCGGGGTATTTGATCCCGCCAACCCCTTCGAACCTAACCTGTCCGAGTCGGGGTGCCATAAGTCCCGAGCTCGCTTCGCTCGTTCTTGCATCCTAAGTTATCATTGCCTTTTTACTAAGCTGAAATCTGTACAGTGTGTGGTTATTTTTTTTTTAACTATCAAGCTCAATCAGGAACGTCAATCATATTTTTTTAAACTAGGTCGGCGTTTCTTATTTGACTATTCTGAGAAGAAAGGCCGAAACAAACTCAGAGGTTACAGTCTCTTTTAAAGTCCAGACATAATCTTGATCAGATCGTATGAAGACCATGTGGATAGGTGTCTGAAATGATCTTTTGTGGAAAGAACCACACAGATTGAGTGGACCTGTCCAGTCAGTGCACGCATTTGTCAGTAATCGTGCAGCTCAACGATTCGATGAACAATACCAAAGAAAGGACATTTGGATTGGCCGCTATGATAATTTAACAGTGTAATGTGATATTATTAAAATTATTCTGGGTGACCGAATATTTATAGCTACAGTACGAGACATAGTAGATACTACAATTATGACCTAGTCTAGACAACTATCAATTTAGAACTCTTGGAGACAACCGTTCTCAATCTCAAATCCTCTTTTATCTTTTGCTATGCCAAACGGGGCCACATTGATGAAAATATTTTATAAAATTACCCCAAATATACAATGTCGCCTATGGGCATGTGCCCTCCCGCATTTTTCTGAATATTCATGAAAAATTATCGAAAAACAACTTAATAAACAAGGAACCCTTATAGTTTCGTCATGTCCGTCTGTCTGTCTATCCGCGGTCTAGCTCCGAGACTCTTAGTACTAGAAAGCTGTAATTTGGCATGGGTTACATATTAATTACGCCTACAAAGTGGTAAAATAAAATGATTATATTATTTTTAGGGTACCTCCCCTACACGTAAAGTGGTGGTGTTTTTTTTTCTATCCGGTGATGTGGGGTATCATTGGAAAGGTCCTTCAAAAATATTGTGAACATGTGGAAACCTTTTTTGGATTCAGGGATCCGTTTGCGAAATATTAAGCTTTAAAGTGCTCATTTTTGTTAGACTCAAGTGTCCCCCCCACCCTGTCAGCTAAATGGTTGGTTTTGGATACGTGAAAAAAATCACAACAGTAGTTTATATAACGAAATTAAAAGGAAAACTATCACAGCTAAGTAGGCTCTACAAGTTAACGAGTAATAATCGACCAACTTATATTTGCAGTTGCAACAACATGTTTTCCCATACATTCCGTATGGGAGAACATGTTTTTCAACTACAAAGTTAGGTTTGTTTTTCGGATAAATTCATCCCAACCACAGAACCCTTCATTGTGACTTAGCGTGGCCAGACTCTACCGACCATTATTCTGAAAACTAGTCAGAAGTACTAAAATCATACAAACATACCGAGTATAAAAGAAACGAAAAATATGTAACATAAGTTAATCATCTACTTCACATAATAATTAAATTCCGAGTATTTCCGAGTACCTAATAGGATTAACTCGCGCAATTTTATACGTAACTAGATACGTTTTGCTGGTTTGTTTGTATATTGTAGCACTAAAATGTAGTAATTACCAAAGCGTTTTAAATTAAACAAACGAAACACAAAATGCAGCTTTTGAAGTCTAAATAATATTTGGAACAAGCACAAATAGGTACAGTTGAAAAAATGAGTGGAAAACCTTGTTTTTAAAGCTCAATAAAGTACAACAAAGTAAGTTATAATATGTTCTCAAACTAAGGGTGATAAAACAAACTACATTGTAGGCGTGCATGTAATTTTGTGACCATTTTATTGGATAGAACTCTTCTTAAAAAGTTAGAAGAGCACTCTCGTAACACAATAAAGTAGCCAGTATTATTCTACTTAGTTCTTCATTTAAAAATTTGTCTGCATAGAGATCTTATTCCTTTGCAAACAATAAAGGCATAGACTACATAGGTTTAAATATTCATAACCTCTTCTAGGAAATCTTCAAAAACGAGGCCAAGGAAACACTATTTCAAAGCAATATCGTATTATTTTTCCTTAAAAAAACAATACCTCACACCCCTAACCTCTTTAAACAATGCACGAGCGCTTAGCAACAGTCCTAATTCAAAAAAAGAACAACACATGGAAATTCAAAATGCCAGCACGGCCATATTGGAAAACCACTTCTTCAGTATCACGTACCTGATATCACTTTAGAATTCTGGAAATCCATTCTGAGGAGCTGATTCCACCAGCGTGTGTTTCCAAGAATGTCTGCGGACTGACAGTGAGTTAAACAGTAGCGACCTTGCAGCACGGGTCATGACCCTGACACACATTTGTACGCATGCGCGTAGAACTCGGGGGTTGTTCGGAACTCCGAAGGGGCTGTAGTTCCAAGTATTTCCTTCGGCTATCGTACTACGCTTGATTTCAGTGTCATGTTATTGAGATTGATTAAATAAGAGGAATGTTTTGTAAACAATTATTAATTGCCTTATTTTTTCAAAATAAGAAAATGGAATTGCTTTTCTAAGACGTATTCTTTACAGATAAGAGTGCAAGACGATGCAAAAGTTTTACTGTTTGCATGAGGTTTTTGAATTGAAACTTCTGTCATGTTTAGGCACATTTCGTTACATGAAAGAGAAGAAAGTTATATATCTATCTCTCTCTCTCTCTCTCTGTGTCTCTCACACTAAAACCTAAATCTCTCTTATTCTTTATTTTTTAAGATGTGTCACTTCTATCACGTGTGCGGTGTTGCACGCGCAATTTTGTTTTTAATAGCCTAATTTATTTGGAAAATTTTAACCTCTATCTAATGATTTTCCACATCGAAGAAAACAACCTTAAAAAATATTTGCTAGCGCTCGTCCTTATTATATAGAACAAAGACCGGATTATGTGGATCATGTTCGATTTTCTACAGGTAATTGGATATTTTTGTCACTTAGCGTTGTTAATTGGATGGATAATGTATCGATTCTCCGGTACCTCTATTACTTGTTCTTTCTACCTAAATAATTGATTATGGGCGTTGTTTTGAAATATTACTTAGGAATTAGATTTAGGATTTCTTCTGCCGGTCTGCGTCACTATACCAAAAACTATGGTTCTTGACACAGATGATTACCTCCCGCAAGCTTTGAACACCACGCTTTCATGCGTTGAAGAAGTTGTTCCAACGCTGTAACAATCTGGAAAAATTAACTACCGTTTATTTACAATCTGCCTTCGACTCCATAATTCAAACAATCACGACTTGAGTGAAACTTGAAGAACTTCATCTAAAGACCTTGAGGAGCACGAATGTTTGAACCACACTAAGCATGAAAATAATGTTATAAATAAATTAATTAATATCTTAATTTCGAGCGAAGTTTCATATAGGTTTAGTAACTTGTCCTTAAAACTAAGTATGTAGGTACAGTATTTTTATCTCACGAAGCGACGCGGGATTTACTTGTGGTAACCAAGTGTACAAATACGCTGTGAATGTGTCCAAACGAGTAGCATCAGCACATAACACACACACGCACATACACACACCTCCGGCTTCGCCATTGTCTTAGACGGTACCGATACCTTGTGCGCTTACACACATATGCACAGCGTGTTTGTACTCTTGGTAACCACAAGCAAAGTGCGCGTCGCTTTGTGAGATAAAAATACTATATTAGTAAACAACACGATACGGTGATACATGTAAGGCCCGAACTCCACCAAAGCGGAGGCGAGACGAGAGGACAGGAGATGTGTTTTAAACAACCAATAGAATTTCGTTATTCACACATCTCGTCTCCTCTCGGCTTAACTGAGCGGAGAGTTATCATATTTGTATGGCACGATCGAAGCGGAGATGTGAGTTGTGCCTCGCAAACTGGCGACGACGGTGCGCAGCGGAGATTATTTATTTAAGGATTACCAACGAGTTACATTACAATCATTATCTTTTACAGTAATTAAAACTTAGTTATTATACATTGTCCTGTAATGCAAACTCAATTACAGGTAACCACAGCTTACAGAAAGAGGATAAGAAGAGATGTGAGCGGCGTGTAGTGAGCGGTGCCATAACAGTTCCTTTCTAGCCAGCACACATCTCCGTTCTAGACAGCACACATCTCCGTTCTAGCCATCACACATTTCCTCTCTAGCCAGCACACATCTCCGTTCTACACAGCACATATCTCCGCTCTAGCCAGCACACATTTCCGCTCTAGCCAGGACACATCTCCGCTCCAGTCTAGCCAGTATGCATCTCCGCACAGCTGCGGTGGATACACCCTAAGTGAAAAACACTTCTTCTCGTCTCCGCTTCGGACATCTCCGCACATCTCCGCTTTGGTGGAGTCCGGACCTAACTGATAGCAACAGACGCAGACGCACATGCTAGCTTTACACTCATGTCAGAATAAGTTCTTCATTCTTGAAATATTACATCGCCAAGTTTAACTTTATATACCAATGTTTAATAAAGTAAATTTGCGTGTAAGAACTAATTAAGAACAAACTTCGTCTGGAAGGTCGTGCTGAACCAATAAACCGCTGACATTTATTTGATCTTGAATTATTGTTACGGGTATTATTCTAGTAAAAGAAAACGAAAACTTTCGCTATAATGGAACTGTTATTTCTGTTCATTTTAGGTCAATACACAAAAAATACAATACAATACACACACATAATACAATACAATACATAAAACTCACGCCTTCTCATGGGGGTAAGTAGAAACTATAGAACGCCCCCCTGCTACGATCCTAATATACTCCTTTTGAATCGTTTACGTTCATACATCTGGTCATACACGCACGCCGGTTGCGAGTACTACGCACTTGACCTTTCTGAAGAACATCACCAATAAAGTCACTATATGTTCTTCTCGGATTATTTTAGACGCTCCTTGTATCCATATTATATTTGAGGATGTAAATAAAATGCCATGTGGAAATTCAGGAACTATTTGACTTTCATTTGCCAGTTCTTCTGCAGAGGACACTTCAAATTAGACTCCTGGACCTAATTTCTGACATTTAAACAAATGTCTACCTTTACCAATTAATGCTAGATACAGGGTGGTGATTTAGACACCTGCATCCGTCAAGGGGGTGATTTTACCCGTCATATTAAACAACTATGACAAGGATCGCCCCCTATTACATGGGACTTAAAAACATAACTGGCGAAATGTGGGTGTAATATATAGGTACAACTCTGCCCAACCCTTCGGGGAAACAAGGCGTGATGTTATGTTATAATAAACAACTTTCACCAGAAAACTGAAACGATTCGTGAAAAAACAAATATCTTACACAACAGTAGACAGAGAATTTCGATTCATGTATGAAAAGTATTTTTTTTTTACGAATCTTATATTTATAAACACATAGTTTCAAAGCGAAAGTTGTATAGTATGACAGGTAGGTATAATCACCCCCTTGACGGATGCAGATCACTAAATCGCCACCCTGTATATGTGTCACCGTATAATTATGAACTTCGTTAGTTTATAATCTATCGGTATTATTTCCGTTAAATTATAAACTGTCGAAAAATTGTGAACTGCAATGAACCATTTACAATTTAACGCATTATTTTTCGCTAGTTTATAATATTTCCATGGGAAATCGACAAATTGTTAACTGGTATCAAACTTGCTTGCGACGTAACGCAGCTTGCGCTAATATGAAATGCCTGGCTGCGAGCAACTTGGAAGTAGTGCTCGCCGGCCGCTACCGCGGCACCGCTCGCTTCGCTCGCTCGGCTCGCGCGCTGTTGGTCACAGTTCTAACCTAACCTAACCCATTTCACCCAGTTCACAATTTTTCGACAGTTTATAATCTAACGGAAATAATTCCGACAGATTATAAACTAACGGTTCTCACAATCTCACGGTGACATATGTAAATAAAACTTTAGAATCCTGAAGCTTCGATATTTTTTTAGTTCTAACCCAATCTATCCTAAAAACCCAAAAGAATCACACTTGATTCATTCGTCTAACCTCGTGGATATAATTTTAAGACCCAGTGTTTTATTTAAAATCATCTACATTCATATGAAACACGGCTCCTACGCCTGTCGATGTCTGATTGAGTTAGTTCATTGGTTTAATAGTCTGGGACTCAATTGGTTATCGGCGGTCGTTGTGCAACTACTCGTATCGTGCCGGAAGATCCACATTGGTCAGGATTACGTCCAGATAACTCGCACAGAGAACACGTGTCTACACTCCCGAAAATTAAGGACTTTGTTGGACGAAAATGGTCGCGAATTGAATAAAATTTGTGGAAAAAACTGGAGGAGTGTCTCTGGACTTTTCTTTTGTGTTCAAAAACATGTGTAATCAAACAAAATGAAAAATAGTTCAAAAAGAAAAGTGTCAACGGACTCTGAACCGTTCTGCTGCAAAAAACTCTCAGTGATTGCTTGTGCTTTCGCTACAGTGTCTTTACTAGTACAAACATACAATTATGTAGATAGTAGTGAAGTGAATTTTGATTTAGAAGCTAGGAAGTTAATGAAGAATGTTCTAGATGAAAGGATAGAAGAGAAAATAGATGCGTATCTGATGGAGATCAGTGGGAGTACGTCTCACAGGGTAAAAAGGGAAGCAATGTTGGTAAGTGGTACTTTAGGAAGTATGGGAATGCGAAAGTGAATACTGAACGAAGGGTTAGTCACTCCTTCAAATTTAAAATTGGACCGCCCTTCTGCTAGTTTGAAGTTATATTATTTGAAGAAAAGGAACCCATTGATATTTCTTAAAAGCGACTGTTGATTTGAATAGAAATAATCGGTAAAATGATATCTAAATATAGTCTCAATTGCGATTGTAGTACGCGAAAAACCCACGTACAAGCGCCCACGAGTTTCATTTCCTAATTCAATTTAACGACATAGTAAATTCCATCTTCATACAATCAAAACACTTTAGTCCTACGGTCCTAAGTGCCAATAACACAAATGAAACTGAACGCGATCAGCACATCTAAACTTCGTTCAAGAGATGTCAATGTCAATATTCCACATTAATGATCACACTGACAGCTCTTGAATCTCGGTACATTTTCTTCTCCTAAAATTTTTTGTCCGAAAATCATTATCCATAACACGTTTGCTATAAACTATTTGGTAAAATAATAAACAATTGTTATACAAAATAATTTGAATTTAGGACTTATAACTTTTATTGAAAACGGTTTTAAGTCTTTTGTATATTATTGATTGTAATTATTAGCATTAATTTTAATTAAAATTTGGCATATTGTATTTAGGGATTTCAATTTTATGGCATGTTATATTATGTGACATTAAGTTCGAGCAAGTTATCATTCGGACAAATGTTGATTAGGACAAAAAAATCTATGGCACTTTAGATTATGGGTAAAAAAATTAGGGAACACAATAGAGAACCGTGCTGATCGCGTTCAGTACTATGGTGTAATCCACCGTAAGTTTTGAACTCCTAGAGGACATTTAAATAAGAAAGTATTCTCTTGTTTATCTTCAGAAACAATCAGTTAACCAGGAAGACAATACTGTGACTCCTCATGTGGAGTTCTTTAACCCTAAAATGCGGCCAGAACTTGAAGAGAAGGATGCAGCAGAGATGAGAAAGACTGGTGCGAAGGGTCCTGCTCCTGGTGGAGACACGTGGGTCTGGTTGACCAGCTATTCTAGAGTACCAGTAAGTTTTTTTAAATATAGAACATCTTTAACTCGGACTCCTAAATCGAGCCACCCTGCACTTTTTGTGTAAGTCTATAACTTTTAAACTGTCGTGAATTCAAATTCGGAACAATGATGACACTTGATGGCCAGTATGTCGGCTTCAAACTGCATACAAACTTTTTCTTTGACTCATCAATATATTGATGTTTTAGGCCTTTATGCCTCCCATTGAATTGTACGATGGCTTAATTGAAAGTGCCTCATAAAGAATTGGCATTGGCATTAATTATTTAGTGAAGAGAGCTATCTTTAACCGGATCAATGTTTGTTCAATTTTGTGCGTCGTCGTTTCGGCGACGACGGTTTTATTAGGATTGCTAATATCAACGCTAAAAGAAACGATATAATTATAATAAATAATGATTAGCAAATTTTCCTAATTACCCTCCTCCTTTCCTATTTTCCAATTCTTTATTAATATTTTTTTTCCTTTTTTAAATTGTGTAATTATACTGTAAGCTTTCTGTAAAATGAAAATAAATAAATAATTTTCGCGAAAGATAAAAATAAAATTCATCATGGCATGCCACGGATACCAACAATCATCTAGGTTCAGTAACACTCTATAATTACTGATTTCACTAATAATAGTATCAGTAGTCTCTTATTTGGTATTTATTTTTTAAATATCGCAGCCTATGCTGAGCTGCATTTTAAATATAGCTTCGCACAGCTTATACTTTTTGGCTTCGCACAGGTCGTTTATTATAATTTTTTTTTTTTCCTTTCTGTAATTCGATTTTTTTTAGTTTTAGATGCTCTTTTTTAGTTGTTATTAATCTACTGTTTGTATTTCCTGTGCGTGTCCCAAATAAAATATTTTTCCATCTTTCTTTCTTTCATTTCCATTTTGATTGATTGATACCTAGTGGGAGGGGCTCGTGGCTAAATAATAACAGCTGCAGGGATCCATCGATCAGGTTAAGCTACGCTTGCCGCGGCCAGTTCGTGGATAGGTGACCATCTTAACATACCGAGACCCCTTCGTGCCTCTGAAAACACATGAAGCCATTGGTCCCGGCTGTCATTCTGAGATCTTTGACAGTAGTTACGGGTAGTCAGAAGGCCGAAAGTCGGACAACCAGTCTTACCAAGGGGTAACGTATTACCCAGTAACTGGGTTGTGGAGGTCAGATAGGCGGTCGCTCCATGTGAAATAGTAGTATCCAACTGCATCCGGTTAGGCTGGAAGATTGATTGATTGATTGATACCTAGTACGAAAAAACTAGATGTCTATTTAGTTTAAAAACCACTTTTTAAATTACTATTTTCATAATTTCCAGTACAAGGTAGTGCAAGGTTTCTGCAAAGCGACCCAAGATTACTGTCCGCCTGGCGTGCAAGGTCCCAAAGGACCAACAGGTGTGCCAGGACCAAAAGGAGAGAGAGGAGACTCCGGAGCCCCTGGGACACCGGGACATTCTGGAGGCAGAGGGCCTGTGGGACCTCCTGGACCAAAAGGTAAAGTCGAGAGATTTTTATCGCGGGGAACTCCAGTAGAATTTCATGTTACTGTCCCATTAAATTTGAATCTGAAAAGTTTAGAGAAGGATTTGATTAGGACGAACGATCTCTTCAATATTATTCTCAATAATATTTATGCTATAATTTTGACTTGTCTTGAAATACAATGGTGCCAATTCTCTTGTACACCGAACTAAACTATCACTAAAATTCCTTACTTTTGGCTATGAGAATCTTAAAGCTAATCTGCAACAAAAATTCTCTTTTAAAATTTTGTCGCAATTAAAACCGAATTTGACAATTGCGACTCCCCGTGGTACTTGTTTGCTCTACCCCGTGATTTTTTTTAAAGCCGGGGGCATTCATGTGGGGCAGCCTCGACGTGTTTTATGTGGAATTTTTCACTTTTTGTATGGAAAATATGAAAAATGAATACCTACATGTTGAGTTTTAGGGATTTATGGATAAAACCCATAAATCCCTAAAACTCAACATGTAGGTATTCATAGGGGGTCGAAGTTTTTATTATTTTTGCGATAGGACACACTCGCACACCATTTTTGAGATATAAGCAAAAGAAAAGAAAAAATATACAGTACTGTATTTGCACCTAAAGTCGAGGTGTTGGTGTGAATTTTAGTTCATATTTTATTCCACACCTTTTTAATTGCGATTATAAATAGTCAAATTTAATTAATTAAACAAACAATTTTTTTGGTGAAAAACGTCAAATTCAGAATAGCAAAATTGCCAATTTCACTAAATTAATAATAATAACTCAGTGCCATCTTAGTGCTGTCAAACTAAAATATAGTTAAGTTATGTCACTTTAGTCTATTTCAGAATGGGAAATCGTCGTTTGACAAGAATAAACAAAATTTTGGTGATTTTTTTGTCTAGTTTAGAGGCATTTGTGACTAGAGAATCGGCACCACTATAGCACCAAAAATAGATTTGTGACCAATTAATCTCAATAGATCTGGAGCATAAGACAGAGTAGTGTCATCGTGCACAACAGTAACAGCATTCATAATTATTATTTTAAATATTTATAGCCACCAGCTATGTAGTACCCGACTACAACCATCATGATTCTTCGAAGAAATCGTTAGCATTTATATTATCTAACGTAGTTACGTAGATTATTTATTACAAACCGACGGGAATTCACATCGGCAAAAATTCGACGGAACAAATTAAAATTTTGAGGCGGCACTTAACACATTCAACGAAGATCCATCTAGCATTTTACGCTTAAGGAATTAATTTGTTTGTTTGGCGCCAACTCAAAATTTGTTACTTAAATTCGTTTAGGAGCGTTTACACTAAAACGCAATTTTATATTTTCGTTTTTTGGCAGAGCAGTCGTGTTTTTCATGTTTTTTTTTTTGTTTTGTTTTTTTTTGTTCAGTAGATAAATCGACGAAACCAGCTTACCGTAAGAACATGATGTCCCATATTTGCTATCTTGATCCATTGTTTAATCATAAATGTTTTAAATCATCAGGAGAACGAGGTTTCCCCGGTAACGCAGGTCTAGACGGCCGGGATGGAGTGCCAGGAGAACCAGGACTTGACGGCATGTCAGGAAGAAATGGTGCTGATGGAGCGCCAGGCAAGGACGGGCGGGATGGTGTACCAGGCAGGGATGGCAGTCCCGGCAAGAACGGGAAGGATGGTAAAGATGGTAAGTTGGTAAATTAATGGCGGTCGAATGGCGGACGTTTACAAAAATGAGGTGTCGGTAACGGTTTCGCGAGTTCAATTGTTTTTTCCCATCTCAAAAATGCCCAACGAGCCATAAGAAGTTTTCACTTCAATAGTAATATGTCATTATAAACTTTAACACAGGTAGGGCAGGGGCTCCAGGACCACCAGGTATGCGAGGACTGAAAGGAGACAAAGGACCAATGGGATCTAAAGGCCAGAGAGGCAACGATGGACGTGACGGGGCTGCGGGCAGGCCAGGCCTCTCTATCTACAACTATACCCTGGAGAAGGAGCTGTTCATACCACCTACTTTTGCACGTGAGTAATTAGTTCAATTAGAAATAATAAATTATAAGCATAATAGCATAATCCGTTTATAATGTTCCCACTGTTGAGACACAGGCCTCCTCTCTGTGAGAGGGAGTGAGCCGTAATCCACCACGCGGGCCCAGTGCGGGTTGGTAGATGTCACTTTGTTTTGGAATTTTTTGACATGCCGGTTTCCTCACGATGTTTTCTTTCACCATTTTGAGAGCAGTGGTGATGAAATAATTTACATAAAGCGCCACTCAGGGTTCGAACCTACGCGACCTACAACTCGTAAGTCGCGGTCGTTACCACTCGTTACCACTGGGCTACCAGTACTCTCTTAATTATTATTTTAACGGTCTTTAACATATCTCGGGACCCTGGGGTCCCGGACCTTTGGCCAATTCACAGAGGCCCCTTAGACATTTTTAAGTATGGAGGCACCAACCGACGACTATCCCTGTTCGCACTACGCAAGGGCACCCAAGGACAACCCCCGGTTGGTGTAGGACTATTGCAGGATATGGAAACAAAAATATTTTGACTATGGGTTTGGGTGGCTAAAGTGGACTGGTTACATGGAACTATGGAAGGACTATGGCCCCTGCCTGATCAATGTTTATATGTACACGGATAAAATGGCATGGGGTGACTTGCACACTCAATAATGGGCCCCCGAAAATGGTCGCTAGCACAAAGTGTCGAAGCGACAAGGAGGCAACATGTCCTGAGGTGCTTATGAGGAGTGGAGAGGTATTCCACGGCTATCAGGACAATCCCGGAAGTACGGTCAAGATCCCTACCAGCATCTTACTGGAATACTTCCTTCCTCCGAGCATGTTTGCTCTTGCGAATCTCCACTCAAGCCAGCCAATAAAGGCAAGAATGAGGTGGGAGCTCTGTTCCTCGTCAGTGTTCACTCTAGCCTACCAATAAAGGCAGGCTAAAGGTGAGGAACAAGACTTCTCCCGGAAGATAGGGTCCGTGGGGTCGCTACTGCCCAACAGCTCGCCACATGCTGCCCTGCGGGTTTTTGTATCTCTCTTGGTCTGGCTCCTCATTCCAGACCTGTTCCGGCAAAGTAAACTCTACTGGCTCAGGCCTAGAGTTCGGAGCACGCAAGCCCCACCACGTCGTCAACGTAGAGATACGGCGGTGGGGTTAATTAAACTATTATTATAGAATTAACTATAACTATAGAATTATTATTAACTAGCATTCCACCCTGCTTCGCACGAGTGCAATGGCGACATGTTCAACATCAAGATTTCTGTGCTATCTAAGTTATATTAATTGATTTGCGGAAATCCATTATAAAATACAATAGACGTGGATATATTTAGTAACCTGTTCCGCTTAGCTATTTCTAAAGAGTCATATAATGCCCTGAAAGAAATCGACACGTGTTTCACCTCTCAACGAGGCATCCTCAGGATGACGATCTCTCTCTCTCTCTCTGACTCTGCGTTCAGCGCTCGGTGTGGCAACACACCGTATTCGGGTTCGCGACAAGTTAATCGTCAGCAGCATTTTTATCAGTGAAGTAGGAACGATTTTTGGATGGAGGTAGTGTTAAGTTTAAAGAAACAACAAAGCAGCTATCACAACTTTATGAGCTATATGTTAGTGCAAATAACTTTCAAGATCTCTTTTTGCATCTTAAAAATTACACCATAATCATAATTTACACTTAACTTGTGGAATAATTTGTCGTAGATATTCTAAAGTATGCTCCAAAATTCGGCCTTAATCCTCTATCCCTCCTCAGAGGACCAAACTCGCGTGATAGTCCGGGAGGGTGACACCATGCGCATCAGCTGCAATCCCATGGGACGTCCGGAGCCTACCGTGGAGTGGAGGAGGTACGATGGAACTGCTGTCATTCAGGTGAGGAATTTAATACACAACATACTACGTTGTGTTGAAACCGGCGCGTAATGGTAGAAACCATCGAGGCTTTGGTTTCATCACCTTACCTTTAGGCTGACTTTGTTTTATTAAGAAACTAGCGACCCGGCCCCGCTTTGCAAGGTTTTTATGACTTGATAAACCATCGAGATTACATAATTAAGTATCTATAAGTTTAATATTAAACACAAACTTTCCGGAATACATTACCTAAATTATGTCGGAAACCACATCAAAATCCGTTACGTATTTTAGAAGAATAATGTGGACATACAGATAAACGCGAAAAGCGACTTTGTTTTATATTATAATATTAAGATTATTAAGTAAATGAAGGTAAGAACAGACTGAACCCATCTTACTGAGGAAAGTCGTGAATGCATTGCTTATGAAATCTTGCCAAGTGGACTCCACATAAGGTATAATTGATGAAACTATTTCTCTCATGTGTTACATGTATATCACATGCTGTGCTATATAGCTAGCTAGCACAGCATTTACTATTATTTATTCACTATTTATCACTACACTAACTCTAAATGGTTTAGTTCTCTTTAGCTTACGCATTATTAATGAAAGTGTTGTCTACAGTAGCTGGATTGCTTCGACATTCCCATGTCGGTGAAGTCTGTGTTCGTAAGCTTCAGTAAATTTTTGTGCCTTGGGAAGCACGTTAAGCCGTTGGTCCCGACTGATATTCGTGGATCTTTGACAGTCGTTACGGGTAGTCAGAAGCCGAAAGTCTGACAACCAGTCTTACCAAGGGGTATCGTACTACCCAGTTACTGGGTTGTGGAGGTCAGATAGGCACTCGCTCCATGTAAAATACTGGTATTCAGCTGCATCCGGTAAGACTGGAAGCCGACCCCAACATAGTTGGAAAAAGGCTAGGCAGATGATGATTGATAGAGAGGATTTCTTTCTGAAACCAATACATATTTTTGTAACGTATGTCGAGTTCCTGTCTTTTCTTTTTCCAAGACATACGTATTAACATTAAAAGTAAATTAAAGTTGTTTTATTTACGTTTCCTGGTTCTTTGCCCACTATCATCACCATAACCTCACGTACCACCGACGATGCCGTCGAACTGGAGAAGTTTTGGATCAAACAAAATCGCAGTCACTGTCATGCCATCGACACGACGCCGACGTAGAAGAAGACCTCACGGCATCTAGCTATACTTACAAGGCCCTAAATAAGGACAATAACCTTTGCATGCAGTGCAGATACGACCTTGTTTCCTGGCACATAACAGCCCTGGCGGATTGCCCGCCACGCTCTAGTGCTCTGGGAAACTGTTTACGTAGGCTTCGTATGAAGGCATTGAATAACAAAGTTAATTTTGTCCCACCAGACATAATAGAAGTGAATGTTGAAATATTTTAATTTAGCACTAATATTGTAATACATATAAGGGTAGTCTTGATTTGCAGGCTCGTTTCTAGGACCTTTACTACCCGTACATTTTTACTTAATTTAGATTTCAATGAAAAGATTTAGCCAAGTATTTCCCCAAAGCAAAGTAAGCAAAGTAAAGCATACAGCATATTAGATGTTTCCCGATTATCCTATATTACTTTTCCATTTTCGAATGTCTTACGAGTACCAAACTCTTTACCGTCTCATTACAAAACAACTTCTAACTTAAGCCAAGCTTGAATCATCGAGCCAGTTTATATGTATATTTTGAACAGTATTCCGACTAGAGTAAAGTTCCTTTCTGTCTGTCCAGGGATCATGGCGCGACGCGTCAGTCAGTGGTCACGTGCTGAACATCCCCAACGTGTCTCGCTGGCACACCGGCAAGTACGTCTGCTTGGCTAACAACGGGATGCTGCCTTCCTCCAATCAGACCACTGATGTTGAAGTCCATTGTAAGTACAACAAACACACATGGAATACTGTAATTTTGATGCGTTAAGATAGGTCATGAGCCCTCTTTTTTAAATAAGTGTGATAATGCTCCGTAGGTCTCGTGGTCGCAAGCGCGACTGCTGACCGTGGGGTCTTGGGCTCGATTACCAGGTCGGGCAAAGCGAATTTCTCAGTAGACCCCACCTCCGTGCCTCGGAAAGCACGTAAAGCTGTTGGTCTTGCGCCTGATCTCTCTCCGGTCGTGTCGGATTGCCGTCCCATCGGACTATGAGAGTGAGGGAAGAGAGAGTGCACCTGTTTCTGCTCACAAACTTGTGCACTATAATATCTCCTGCGTACCACTCTAATCTCTACTAAGATTGGCCACCGTTACCGAAATCGGTCGAGAGGATTATATTAATACATCATCATTCTAAATCATGGAATGGCTTGCTAGAGCTTGCATTTTTTATTTGTCCGAGAACAACAGGAGATGGCTGGTCCAAAATAAGTGCCTGACTAAAATGTATGTAAATTGGAAGAACCAAGATGACCATAGCATGACGACAATAAGACGTAAAAAGAACGTCGAAGTCTTTGGTTAAGCTTCATCGTTTTTTGCCACCGACTTCCGCAATGAAAGTTATTTTTCACTTTGTAGTGTTTTTTTGGAAGTCGTTTTTTTTTTTTTTTGTAAAATGTTTTTTTTTTTCTTTTTAGTTATGGTACCTACCCCACAAATTCGAATACCACTACTTGCTATGTAAATAACAGTGACAGGAACTTATCGTATCATCCACATACTAAGTAGGAAAAAATACGAATTATTGTAGCTAACTCAAAAACTATTCAAGCAAAGTTAATAAAATTTATATTTCAAACAAAAAAAGAATTTTCAAAATCGGTCCACTATTAACAGAGAAATCGGCGGACATACATAAAAAAAAAAAAAAACATACATACACTACGAACATATAACCTCCTTCTTTTTGGAAGTCGGTTAATCAATCAATCAAAAATTTTACCTGAAAAACAAACGATGATTTTTACCCGAAGTAAAAAAAAATTGTCTTATTAACTGTACCATACGCTTTACTTGTTCCAGTCAGTCCTTACATACGAGTGCCGAACAATGTCGTCTACGTCACTAACAAGACTGTGAAGATTGAATGTGAGGTAAGCCAATCAATCAATTCATTACTTTCGTGACATCATGTCATACGCGGATGTTATAAGAAGGTAAAACAACAAAAATTGCGTATCCTAAACCACATTCTCTTTTTCATAATAATATTTCCCGGGCATAGAGTAGTAGAGTCCACAGAGCCAAAACAACAAAATATATTGACAATTATTTACAAATCGGTTGCCAAAAAAATTTGCACCATTGAGGGTGAAATATACTCAGAGAGCCTACAACGTCCTGTGCGTACAATATAATAATGGATTAGGATGTTGAAGGGGCTTCCACGCTTCTGCAGCGCTTCGCAGATGTTCGCGGAAGCCCGTCTTGACGATTTTCATGCTATTATGAGAAAGAGAACAGCGTCAATAATGGGTAGATTGCGCGGAAGCTCCAACAGCATCCTAAAAACAACAAAATGGACAGTCCCTTTATAAGGCACTGGGTACGGAGGCACGTGCCAACGTGTGTTGGGCCTCGTCAGTTTTAGTTTGTAAAAGTTTACTAACATAGGTTTTAAGTCATTGTTACTAACACTATATGGATTGTGTGTACTTGTTGTATGTGTAGTCCGAAATTAAGAATATATTATTATTACATTTCTGGGGGTCTAAAATTTTCTCCCGGTTTCTGGGAGTCTCTTAAGTCCATCAATGAAGATACGGCCCGTCCAAAAGTAGTTGATCCGTCAAAAAAAGTGTCAAATTAAATCGTATTGTAATTTTTTCTTAGTTCTGGCCCCGAACTAATCAATAAGTCCGTAAGTGATGCGGAGTAGGAAACGCCCGTTACATAAGCTAAAACTACGGATTTCGTGGTTAGGGAGTAGACCTGGTGCGAAAATGTTATTTATTTATTCATTGGTACAAAAATCGAATCACTTGTCACAAGCACAGAATACAAAATAGCACAAGTACAGAAGTTTCACTCCGCAAAATCATTTAAATAAATAGCGACTCTAGCCACGATACAATAGTGTGCAATTTTGTTCCAACAGGGTATTTGTCTTAAGAAATACTGATGTTAAAGATTATGACAGGCTCGCCAGATGAAATTAAAAACACTGGTGCCGATTCCCTTGTTCACAAACTAAACTAAATTTAAGTTCAGTGCATCTTTTTCTTTCTATTACATTAAGAAAAGGACAGAAAATAAATTTTAGTTTAGTCCTGTCAAATTAATCAGCGCTTGACGTAAATTGACGTAATTTTAGTAGGCAAGTTTTTAATCACGTCTAAACTTGAATGGAGTAGTGACAGGCACTGATTAATTTGACAGGACTAAACTAAAATTTATCTTCTGTCCTTTTCTTAATGAAATAGAAAGAAAAAGATGCACTGAACTTAAATTTAGTTTAGTTTGTGAACAAGGGAATCGGCACCATTGTCTCTATGCTTGTATAAAGCTTCGTCACTTCTATAACACTTAATTTATTTCCGTTCTCAGATCCAAGCCTGGCCAGAACCGGTGCTAGCTTGGGAGATCGACGGCCTCACTCTTGAAAGTCTGCGGTACAGAACCGAAGTGGCGCCGACGAGAGACCCATGGCGCTGGATCATGAGGCTCGAGATCCCAGGAGTCAGGGATACCGACTATCGAAAGTACAGCTGCGTAGCCAAGAATGAACTTAATAACCAGACTGTTAAAGGAGATATTACATTGATGAGTGAGTAACAGATTTCAGTCACTTTGAGGCATTTTAGAAGAATATTTTGATTAGGGCCGCCCATGACTAATCTTTTTTTTGAGACAAGACATGACAAGCTCTCGATTTTCTAATCTCTTAAAACACAGTTGTAACGCCTCACAAGGCTATAAGAATCACTTATAATAAGTGGTCCTTTGAGGTCCTTGTAGAATTCCTAACTAAAACAATAACCCTTATTCAGACATGTGGGGTGTCCTACAAGAGATCTTAACAGTAACCTTAAGAAGATGGCAAGTAGCTTTAAATATTATTTATCCTATCACCAATACTTAAGAGATCTTAACAGTAACCTTAAGAAGATGGCAAGTAGCTTTAAATATTATTTATCCTATCACCAATACTTAAGAGATCTTAACAGTAACCTTAAGAAGATGGCAAGTAGCTTTAAATATTATTTATCCTATCACCAATACTTGTCGTTCCATGTAGTGATCATTGGAAAACCCATGTTCAGGAGTGGATGGTGTTCATAAGCTGATGTAATGAACTTTTTAATATTCAAGTACTGAAGAATACAAATCAAGTCATAATATTTTATTTCACATAAACCTACAAGGGCACTTTTGAAACGTCAGAAGCTAGGTGCACGGTTCCAATTGGTCGTTTCCTATGGAGAAGAGCCGGCAAGAAACTCCACGGTTACTCAAAAATAATTGGCTTTTACAATATTTTTAAATTAGTGTTAATAGGTATTATGAGCTTCATGCAAATTAATGATAATAATTCTATTCCTACCAGTCCCGAACTCATAAAACAGCTACGAATATGTTTTTCAGTCTGCACATCTTTTTTGATGAATTCGTCAAATTAAAATGAAAGAAAACCCTATATTCTATAAACAACTACAATCTAAGAAAAGTAAACACGGGAACAATACATTTTATTAAATTTACGAGTACCAGTCAGTCATTGATATTTATCGTAAAAGGAAACATTAAAATTTTTGAAAAAAAACATCGCGGCGTTTGTAATTTATAGTCACATCTGGGCGAGCACGTATTTTCAAAACTTAACCTTGAAAAGCATGTTTCTTCACAAAATTCACACACTATGACATTCCAAAACTATGAATGCCGCCATCCTAATAAGATCGTACCTACTAATTAAATCCGCCCCTAAGACGACGCACTGACCGTCAAATCTACTCTAAATAAGTAATTTCAGCTTATTAAAATGTTAAATGTTAAAGTTCAGGTAAACGGCGTAAACTCATTAGGGTCTGAAATGGCAATGGGCGTTCCTCAAGGTTCGATATTGGGTCCATTCCTCTTTTTAGTTTACATTAATGATTTACCCCAATTACTTCAAAATCAACCGAAGATGGTGTTATTTGCAGATGACACATCATTAATCTTTAAAATAAACCGACGGTCACAAAATCTTGACGACGTAAATAGCTCTATTCTGCAAGTCCAAGATTGGTTTACGGTAAATAATCTGGTACTTAATAAAAAAAAAACCAAATGTATTAGATTTAAATTACCTAATGTTAAAAGTAGCGAATGTGACATCATATTGAATGGAGAAAAACTGGAATTTATTAATCAAACAGTTTTCCTAGGAATCACGCTAGACGAGAAATTACAATGGGGACCTCATATAACATCTCTTCTGGGGCGGTTAAGCTCGGCCGCTTATGCTGTTAGAAAGATAAGACAGTTAACAGATGTGGAAACCGCGCGTTTGGTCTATTTTAGCTACTTCCACAGCTTTATGTCGTATGGCATTTTATTGTGGGGTCGGGCTGCTGACATTGAATCCATCTTTATTTTGCAAAAGAGAGCTGTCAGAGCCATTTATAATCTACGTCGCCGCGAATCTCTCAGGGAACTTTTTAAAAGGATTAATATTATGACGGTACCTTGCCAATTCATTTATGAAAATATTATGTATGTAAGGAAAAATCCACATCTCTTTAATAAAATTAGTGATAGACATAATTTTAATACTAGAAATAAAGATAAACTAGATCAACCATTTTTCAGATTATCTAAAGTACATACATCTTTTATGGGGTACTGTGTTAAATGTTACAACAAAATACCTTGTGACATATTGCAATTAAATGAAAGAAAATTTAAAACTCATATCAAAAGTACACTTTGTAAACAAGCATATTACAAATTAGAGGATTATATCCAAGATAAGAGTGCTTGGAAACATGCTGGTCCTGCTCCATAGGACAATTTAGAATCAAGACAAAATCAAACTGGTTGCTAATTTAATTGTAAAATTGATTATTTTGTGTTTTATGACATTGATTTTACATTCTGTGATTACTTTCTCACACACTTATTAATTACAAAATTTTAGGAAAATCGTCTATTTTTACAATGTTTGTAAATATGTGAGCACCATGTATCTATCACATATTAAATTATCTGTCGTTGCTTCATTTTTAATTCTTTTTACCTATTGTGGTATAGTAATTTTATTCTAGGTGCATCGTCTTCACATATAGGTAATATTATTTAACTAATGTACGTGCATATACAAACAATTGTAAAACATTTTAAAAGAGTAACGGTGGAGTTTCTTGCCCATTCTTCTCCATACGAAAACTACCTTTTGGAAGGGGCGACTAGAATCAATTTTAATATTTTGTAAATTTTGACGTTCAAAAGTGCCATACATGGGCCTATTTGAAATAAATGATTTGACTTTGACTTTGACTTTAAACTATCTACTTACCCCAAATACTTACCTAATTACAACGTACTTTACATTCACAACACACAAAACACCATGTTAATCATTCTCAAAACACTGTTAATCACTGTCCTATAACTACAAACAAATATTAATACTACTAGTAATGATAAACATGAATTCAATTAATACTGAGCGAACAAAATGCAAATTAATAAGGTTCTAATGCAATTACGTCAAAAAACAACCACATAATTGTCAAAAAACGAATGATGAAATTTTTACGAACACCTAGCCGAACGCATTACGAAATTCAACGAAAACTACCGAATCAAATGCGTGTGCCAGAAAGAGGTGGTGCAATAGCACTAATTCCTTCTCGCTCCCGCGCGCACGTTTCTGCTACTCTGTGCCTTTTTTTTTTTTTTTTGGGTGGGAAATTATCAAATAATGTGCCTACAGTAACTCGTTACAAATCGGCTTACCCGGCTCATAGAAACCGCGGTGTCACGTGACTGAAGTGACGTCATGATGGACTTTATTTTGTAAGGAAATTGAATTTAGCATAAGCCGGACGCGCCTACGAGTTATTTTAGCGCAGTGTTTTGTTGTTGGGTTATTAAGACAATTTTTAATGTATGTAGGCGTTTTGTAATTGGTATTTTAATTTTTATGGTGTATCAAATACTTATAGTTTGATTATTCAATGACGATAGAGTGGTTGTGGTCATGTACTTAACAAAATAGAAAATGGTCTACAAAACTACATTCACAAAATTTTAAAGAATTTATATAAAGTATAAATAAAATAATAAAAATAAAAACCAAATGACATAGTTGCCACTATAACTTATCCTGTCCACAAAAACCACTAAGTAATAAATAGTTGAATGTATGGCTTTCCTCCAGCTCCAGGGCCAAACGGCCAGGTGCCAAAGCAGCAACCCGTGGAGTACGGCTCGCGGCCTCCGACCCTGACTTCTTACGAGGAGTTGTGTGAGGTGCAGCGCTGCCCCACATGTCCAAGGTGTGACCGCGCCCAGCTGCTTATTACTCCTATGAATGGAACCGCTGGGCTGAAACCTAGAAGGAATACCAGTAAGTCAAACATAGAATGTACTTTTTAACCGACTTAAAAAAGGAGGAGGTTATGCATTGGGCGGGTATTTTTTATGTGAATGCTAGTTACCAATCACGAGGAAACACCGAGATTAAAACTATTGGTCCGAATTTTGGCCTAAGCTCAATGGCCAAACAATTTATTTATTTTCTATTTATGTATGAAAAATGGCCCTTGTACCGTATTGGGACAATCCATAAATAAGCTTGTCATTTCGTTTAAATTACAGATTGTCAACTATATGCAATTGGCAAACCAGTGTACCATCGCTACAAAGAAGAATTGTTTGGAGCCTGGCTCAGAGACTCAAATGGCTCCGATGCTCAGGTAAACTTAAAATACAATAGATTATATTTAGTAACCTATTACACAGTCATAAAAAACCCTGTAAGAAATCGACACGTGTTTCACCTCTCAACGAGTCATCCTCAGGATGACGATTGACTTGTCGCGAACCCGAACACGGCGTGTTGCCACGCCGAGTGCCGGACGCAGAGAAAAACTTACTTATATTTCTGATCGAAAACAAACTTTGTTACTACAGAATAGGCACATTATGTCTTCAATCATATCTCGCAAGACGTCAAAGTTAAATGATGCGTCTCAAAGAATTTCATCTGAAAAGCACTCTTTTGACGTTATTGGTAGTCAATGAGGAACGTGTAACCCGGTCAGTAACCTAACCTACACATAAGTAAAAAAATGTAACAGAGACGACTGTAGGTGGTTTTACACCCGCGAGGCGAGGCGTTGATGGGGGATGGGCTAGAATTGAAATTTGTATGGCAAAATTTCTATCCACGCCCTGCCCATCTTTGGTGTAAAAGGTCTAGATGCGCGAGGATGTGCGAGGCGAGAATCGAAATATTTATTAGTACAATATTGAACTTTATTGCTGTAAGAATAGAGTATTTATTTACATTGTAAAACGGATCGAGGACCCGCACGGTCCCTCTCCGTCAAGCGCTGACTCGCGATGTCTCGCGCTGGCACGCGCTGGCACGCGCTGGTACGCGCCGGATCGCTCCGACCATCGCGAGACATCGCTGCATAATATATTCTTGGCTGACCGGCACGCGAGACACGGCTAGTCGGACGGCGCGGCGCTAGGTAACGATGGTTGGCGCGTGACATCGCGAGCCGGCGCGAGGCAGCGCTGGCCATCGCGAAACGGCGCGGTATAACGATGGACATCTTTCGGTGTAAAATTCCATCCACGCCTTACCTCGCCGGTGTAAAACCACCTTGACATATCATCAAGTGAATAGGTCAAGAGTATCCTCATTCATCCTCTAACTAACTGCGATTTTCAAGCATAGCATCATATCATAATCAGCCTATAATGTTCCCACTGCTGGGACACAGGTCTCTTCTCTGTGAAAGGAAGTGGGCTGTTTTATCCACCACTAATTCTAGAACATTCAGGTTTTGTCACGATGTTTGCCTTCACCGTTTTGAGAGTAATGGTGATGAAAATATTTTCACAAAGTAAAGAGCCTGCTTAAGTTGGAACCCACGACTATAGGCCTCGGACTCGTAAGTTGGGGCCGTTAATACTGAACCACCGCTGCTCTTTTTCAATCAATTTTCAAGGCTGGCGTTGAAATTATGTCAATTTACCTTATGGCCGTTGATTAGAGATTCCTTATGATTCCTAGCTGATAATGATATCAATTTATGTCATTCTGTCAGAGAGAGAAGTTATGGACTACTCAAGAGACTGACGTGGAAAGACTGAGGGAGTACAGAACTAAGGCAAGCTTCAAGGCAGACCATGTGGACGAGTATCACAAACTGCAGAAACCGTTCTTTGTAAGTATCCGTCCATGATTTTTTCATAGTTATCACATTCCTATGTTAAATCTGAACTTAAAACGTGAAAACAAGGTACTTAAACATTGATTATTTTGCCAGGACCAATACGACACAGAGGTAGCTCGCTCCCCGGACTTGCCTCGTAGAGTTCTTTAAAGTTAAAAATTAATCATGAGCCCTTTTTACTTTCCTTCGTGATTCTCTCCATTCAAAAGTGTAGAACTTCCTATTGACATACACTAAAGTATAATTATATTCATAATTATCATATGCTTCGCATATTATTATATGCCTCGTTGGTCTAGTGGTCGCAAGCGCTACTACTGAGCATGAGGTCCTGGGTTCGATTCCCGGGTCGGGCAAAGTGTTATTGGGTTTTTCTATCTGAAATTTCTCATTAGCAGCTCGGAGTCTGGATTTGTGTCCGGTTGATGGCAATAGGCTCGCCCCCTTTTACATGGGACTTAAACATAACTGGCGAAATGTGGGTGTACCTGCTACAGGGACACCTCTGCCCAACCTTTTGGGGAAACAAGGCGTGATGTTATGTTATGTAATTATCGTATCAGTTGATAACTGGCGTCAAGCACTAGTTGTCTGGCATTTTTGCTGAACTGGGCCTATTTGGCGCAGCCGCGAGGCACACTTTCCTGTTAAATTATTATTTTACACTTTTATTTGTTTCCTTTTTTATTTCTTTTTTTTTTACTTGTGTTATAATTATATTGTGTTGTGTGACTTTTTGTCTGTGCTAAATAAATGTATTTTATTTATTTATGTATTTATTTAAACTTCTCACACACAAAAAGGTACAAAGGCGGACTTAATGCCATAGGCATTCTCTACCAGTCAACCAAGGGTGGTGAAGAGATAAGATGGCAGGTGCTCTGTTTGAGAGGAACAAAGAAAAAATTAATAAAAATATATCATTAGAAATAAAATGTAGGAACAACAGTACATAAATAGGTTATAACTTATAATACACATACATACATTTAATATAATATATATATCTTGCTTTCTTTTGATATCAATAACCAGGATTTTCCTCTCCACAGGGCAACGGCCATATTGTGTACAGCGGCTCATTCTACTACCAGGCCAATGAGTCTGGCCATCCTGGTGACATCATCAGATACGACCTGACGCAGAGCCGCATCAAGTCTGTTAAGCTGCCAAACGCTGAGGGTAGACTGTATGCTGCACAGCATAATCAGGTACCGACTAGGGCTAGAAAACAATGGCCCACCCACCTGATGAAAAGAGGCCGCTGTCGCTCATTTACGATGACAAACTGATTGTTGATGCGTTGTTCGCCTTATATCCAAAGCTGAAAAGTCTCATGTGTCAGTTATTTGACCGGAAGAGACTTAAACCTAAAAGGCTCTGCAGCTTGTTGGTAGACTGTGACTAGCAACTCTACATCTAAAATATTCTATAGCAGAGCATAAAATGTAGTAATCTCGGGGCAGTTGCGTAACACACTAACGGTAGAAATGGCTTTCATATTGACAATTCAAACACATTAATTGTGTTATTTACGTTGTTGAGCAGACAAATTTTTCGAACATTATTAAGTGTGGAACAATTTATAAGCAATGTCCTTCAAAATCATTCAGATTGTGATTGAAAATGTGTTACACAATTAGGGTGCTGGTCATAAATTTTATTTTTATTTTACCGATTTTACGGCAGGTTCATATTATGTAGGGTTCCAAATATTATAGACATTATTATATTAATATTTCAGAAAAAAAAATACAATAGACGTATATAATATATATATATACAATATTTAGTAACCTGTTCCGCTTAACTATTCCTAAAGAGCCATAAAAAATCCTGTAAGAAATCGACACGTGTTTCACCTCTCAATGAGGCATCCTCAGGATGACAAAATGACAATTGACTTAACGCGAACGCGAACACGACGTGTTGTCACACCGAGCGCTGAACGCAAAGACAGCGTTCTGCGTCGTTGAGAGGTGAAACACGTGTCGATTTCTTACAGGGTTTTTTATGGCTAGTTAAGCGGAACAGGTTACTAAATATATCAACGATTATTGTATTTTATAATAGATTTCCGCAAGGTCACGACTAAATCAATTATCTATCTTAAATATTTCAGGTAGATTTCAGTGCTGACGACAACGGTCTGTGGGCGATTTACTCAATAGAGTCATCCAATAATACTGCTGTTGCTAAGGTATTTAAAAAATCGTTTGTTTTTGCCCAAAAAATTTGAATTTTTATTTGAAATACGGTATCATTTAAATAGTGTTTGATTTCAGCTCAGTTTTGATCCCAGCAAAGATGGCTTGAATATTGACTACGTTTGGAATATATCTTTGAACCATAAACAAGTGAGTAAAGTTTAATATTCTTTATTTTACAATAAGTTACTTTTCACCCGTGGTGTGCTTGCAAAGAATCAGATTCTCGATTTGTTAGTTTGAGCAGTATCAGGCTATATCTTAGCTTGTCTTGAAGTAAGGTACTCATATACTAATAAGATGATTACGTTTCCTTGCACGCTCGATAATAGGAATGATGCCTGGCAAAAAAAAAAGAATTAGTCCGTCAGACAGATAATAAAAAATATTAGACACGTATTTTTTGCTTTATCAATTTAATAAAAAATTACTCAGATAAAACGCATTCAAGTTGGGGAGTGGGGGTCGCTACGTCACAAGTATAAAATCTACATACTCGTGACGTCATGGCACATTTTAACTCAATGTATCGCCGTAATCTTTTGATAACGTAAAAAAAGAAAAAACACGTATCCAATATTTTTTCATAATCTACCTGAAGAACCAAAAAAAAAACTGTGGCACTCGGGGAGTGTCGACAGAAGTGAAAACTTGAAAAAAAATCGGCACCGCGGTAATGAACGCGTTGATGTCTTTTTAATGGTCAAAATCTGGTGTCATTCTCATTACAGTGTAGCGAAATCAATGGTTTAGTCCTATCTCAAAAATGCCCAACGAGACTAAAGAAGTCTTCACTTAAAAAAAAAATATTGTCATCATCCCTAATCAATCATACATCTTACAATATTTTTGAAGCTTCTGAATTTTTTTTCATTTATTGCACGATGCACACAAAGTTACAGACTAATACCAGGCTAAACTAATTAAGGAGTACATGACCCTGTTAGGGCACAGCAAGTTAACTTTTAAGTATATAGGTTAATATAACAGATCTTCATAGCCGGTCCACAAAGTTCCTAAAACCAATTTCAATCTGTTTATCGTCCCCAGGTAGGAGAAATGTTCATAGTATGCGGGGTGCTGTATGCCCTGGACTCAGCCACAGAGCGGGAGAGCAAGGTGTCTGTCGCCATAGACCTGTACCTCAACAAACAGGTTGAGGTTGCACTGCAGTTCACCAACCCGTTCCGGAAGACCACCCAGCTTGGATATGATCATATGCATAAGGTTCTCTTTCTATTTTTGTCTAGTCAAATAAAATTACAGTTGATCGCAATGAGTTCCATTTTGACAGTATACCCACGTACACGTATTAACGTTGTTGAGCTGACGAATTTTTCAAACCTATAAAGCAATGGGTTAACAATATCCTTCAAAACTCTTCGGATTGTGATTAAAAGTATTAGGTACGCAATTAAGGTGCTGAACAGAAAAATCAAAGAAAAAACTTTTGACCTGTACCCTAATTGCGTAACTTATTTTCGTAAACAATTATACCAAATTTATTTCATTTTGACAGTTCAACAACATTCATTGCGTTATTTACGTTGTTGAGCAGTTTTTTTCCAACTTATGAAGCAATGGATTAGCAATCTGTTTCAAATCGAAACAGATTGTGATTGATCGTGTATTACACAATTAGGGTACAGGTGACGGAGATTTAATCCAGGATTTTAAAGTCGTTCTTCTTTTAAATTTATGGATTATCTTTAATTTCAGGAGCTGTACTCTTGGGACCGAGGGAATCAGCTCACGTACCCTGTGAGATACAACGAACTGCCTTGATTTAGTATCAATAAGATAATATTAACATCAATGTGAAAATATTTTTATACCAACATTTTTGCAAATACATAATCTTTTAATCGATCTTTTGTTTGTATACTTAATCAGCTCATATTTTTCCCCACTGCTGGACCACAGACCTCGCTGTAAGGGTTTGTAGTACCTATGTAGCGTTGCCATCTCAAAAAATCAGAAATCGGACTTACCCGCTAAAAAAGCCGGACTTTTGGGTCCCACGGTCGGACGGACGCCAAAAAAAAAGGATTTTCGACTAAAAGTTCAAATAAAACATATATGTATATAAGAAACTTTTAATCGGTATTATCATTTTCATTTGCATATTTTTCTTTGGTAGAAACGTGCTTTAAAAGCTCAACTTCCTTAATAATTTTATCATAAATATTTTGCAAGTAAATTAAATTCCATAATTAACATTTTTTTATAATAGTTTCCGATTTTAACCCGTTTCTTTGGAAACAAAGACCTTCAAAGACTTTCTTTAATAGGCCAGCAATGGACTAAAAAGCCTAACAAAAGCCGGACGGGCCGGACGCAGTCAAATTGGCCCGGACAAGAGGTCAAAAAGCCTAACACTGTCCGGCTTCATCCGGACGGATGGCAACTCTATACCTATGTATTGCTGTGCTAAAAATAGGTGAGAGTTAAGTGACTTCCGTTTGTAGTTTTGGATAGATGGCCATTTTTACACTGCTCTTTAGCAAATTTAAATGTTTATTGCTCAACACAGTAAGTACATAATCATACATTTAGATGTCAAGTGAATGCGCAGTCCACCGTGTTGCACCAATTCAGGCATGCAAAATTATCATTAAAATTATACCATGTCATAAATTCCAATAAATACCTTAAACAATGTCATTAATTCCAATTAATACCTTATAAAATGTCATAAATAACAATTAGTACTCTATACAATCTCATAAAATCATTATAATACCTTATTTATTATCCTCTTGAACCAGAGAGCATTGCTGCGAATTTTTTACTATGTCAGTCACTCCCACCAATTAATAACAAAACCCTCTAACGGAAAATGGTAGCACTAATTTCCCTCTCAAGAACATTCCCATTAGTCTTAAACCATGGATTCAGTACATGATTCTGAACCAGTTACGAGTTTTACTACTACTTCACTTCTCCACTAGAGGGCGCTGTTGTCAAACTATGGAACTTACATGATAGATGGCGCCACGAGTTATTATCATAAAAAATAGATTACTATCGACCCCTTCATAATTTAATCAAGGAACTTTATGGAAAATTATCGGAAATACTCCAACTTAATAATTGATGTCATGGCTACCCTTATTACGTATGTATGTATAAGTAAGTATTGGAGGAAAAGGCCACGGGTCTTATCATGTCTCTTTGAACTTGTGTGATGAACCCATTGCTCGTTCAAGCATTATTTAATTAGAGGGGTAAACAGGAATGTCGGCTACACATACTAACATGAGAACCGGAAGAGGTGCCTACTTTAATCTTACGGAGCAAAAGTATCTATTTTAGAAAACTTAGGCCCGTATTACAGAACGTCACTCAATACTCAAGCATTACTTAAAACTAGTTTCAACCAATCAAATGGCTTGAATCTAGTTTTAAGTAATGCTTGAGTATTGAGTGACGTTCTGTAATACGGGCCTTAGAGCAGATGAGTAATTAAGTGTGGACCTAAGGAGTGAGGACAATAAAATAAGATAAATGGTAATTTAGAAATATTTTATACTCCATTTGAAATAAGATTAGACATTTAAATAAACCTTTTTTACAATCCGTTCAACCGATTTTGACTTTTATTGCGTTGGTGGCATGAAAAATAGCAGCTGCAGTAAACAGTTGGTATTGTAATCACTTTTTGCTTTTAATGCTATCCTTATGCCTACGGTATAGAAGTCAGAATCGGTTGAACGAACTGTAAAAAGGATTTGAATTTTAAATGTCTAATCTTATTTCAAATGGAGTATACTTAGGTGCTTTCTTTCTCTTTCTAGCATAAAGTAAAAAAAAAACAAGCGAGCTTTACAGTAGTCGCATATTATGATGTGTAAAATCTGACATCTCACCTTGGTAATAAACAACATTAAAGGAGCGGGGCCTCGTCAACGTCGTTTCTGACGGCCAACACCAACCACCGCGCACGCTCATTGGTCAAATCAAATAGCGCGCACTTCCTGTTACACACTTCCGTCCTTTTACACGAAATCACTCCCACAGATTGCAGAAAAGCGAGAGGAAATATCTATCATGGTCGCTTTCCTTCCTTTAGTTACCAAAAATCACTCCCACAGTTGCAGGAAAACGAGAGGTAAAATGGTACACACCAAAAAGTTTTGGTTTGGTAACATCCTTCCTCGATGTGTTCGCGGACGAATGGAAAAGATCTGGGGATATTACTTCAGTGGGAGAAAGAGATGGACCTATACGACCAGTAGAGCTTCATCTCTTTCCCACACTGAAGTAATATTAAAATAATACTGCTTTATGAGTTGGTGGTAGGCCCCCTGATGAGCGTATGACCACGTTTCTTTACTCTGTAGTGTGCCTGTCGAATAGTTGTATACTTTTAGGGTTCTGTACCTCAAAAGGAAAAAACGGAACCCTTATAGGATCACTCGTGTGTCTGTCTGTCCGTCTATCACAGCCAATTTGCTCCGAATCTAATGGACCGATTAAGTTGAAATTTGGTATAAATAATTAAGTATTTCTGTGACTCAAACACTGACGTGTAATAAATGAATTTTGAATATGGGGTCATTTTTGGGGGCAAATAAGAAAAAAAAAAAAACTGTTTTTCAAACTGTATCGTGTGACATATCAAATAAAAAGGCTTGTTACGAGGATCTCAATTTGTTTTTAATTATTTTAAAATAAATTCATTTAAAGATATTTATCGTCATGTCCGTCTGTCTGTCTGTCTGTCCGTCTGTCTGTCTGTCTGTCCGTCTGTCTGTCTGTCTGTCTGTCGGTCTGTCTGTCCGCAGTCTAGCTCCGAGACCCTTAGTACCAGAAAGCTGTAATTTGGCATAGGTACTTATACATATTAATTACGCCGACAAAGTGGTAAAACAAAATTATAAAAAACATTTTTTTTAGGGTAGGTCTCCTACACGTAAAGTAGTGATGCTTTTTTTTTACCCATGTTGTGAAGTATCATTAGAAAGGTCCTTCAAAAACATTCTGAGTTTGTAAAAAAACATTTTTGGATTCAAGGATCCGTTTGCGAAATATTAAGCTTTAAAATGCTAATTTTTGTTAGAGTCAAGTGTCCCCCCCCCCCCCCCCTGCCAGCTAAATGGTTGGTTTTGGATGTGTGAAAAAAATCACAGCAGTAGTTTATATAACGAAATTAAAAGGAAAACTATCACAGCCAAGTAGGCTCTACAAGTTAACGAGTAATAATCGACCAACTAATCTTTGCAGTTGCAAAAATATGTTTTCCCATACATTCCGTATGGGAGAACATATTTTTCAACTACAAAGTTAAGTTTGTTTTTGGGATAAATTCATCCCAACTACGGAACCCTTCATTGTGCGTGGTCCGACACGCACTTGGCCGGTTTTTTTGTTATTGAATTTATCTTTAACTAGCTGTGCCCCGCGGTTTCACTCGTATAAGTCTCGATCCCGTGGAAATATCGGGATAAAAGTATCCTATGTCCTAACCCAGGTCATGGTCTACCCATGTGCCAAATTTCATCCAAATCCGTTCAGCCGTTTTAGCGTGAAAGCGTAACATACTAACATACAAAAAATCTAATATTTTCTCTTTATAATATTAGTTTATTAGAAGTTTAGACTAATGTAAGTAATTACTCTTGGCCGTTTTATGTTAAATAAATAAATAAATTACTTTACTGCCTCGTTGGTCTAGTGGTCGCAAGCGCTACTGCTGAGCATGAGGTCCTGGGTTCGATTCCCGGGTCGGGCAAAGTGTTATTGGATTTTTCTATCTGCTGCACGCGTAGCATGACGCTTTCTATCTCTACGAAGAATAGACAGCTCTTTCTATACAAAGTGACGTTTCGTTTCTCCATTTTTGACATCGCACCGTAGAAATCTTTCTACAATCTGTCATTTTGTCTTTCGTTTCTAACGATCTTTGTCTAGGTCCTTTACATGTAGACTATTTCAGAAGAAACTTTTCTATCCCAAACTGTCAAAATCACTAAGGTAGTGAGGACAATTTGATTTTGTAATCCCCATGCTACAGACAGTAGAAAACTTTTTACTCGACGGCCACAAAGTTTACACGGTTATCTAAAAATTTTAAAAATTTTGATTGTCTAACTAATTCTGACTATTTCTAATCGGATTAAAAAGGTGTGGAATAAAATATGAACTAAAATTCACACCAACACCTCGAATTCAGGTGCAAAAACAGTACTGTCTCTTTTTTTTTCTTTTGCTTATATCTCGAAAATGGCGTGTCCAATCGCAAAAATAATGAAAATTTCGACCCCCTTTTATATAACCCTTAAACCCCTAAGACTCAACACGTAGGTAATCATTTTTCTTATTTTCCATACAAAAAGTGAAAAATTCCATATAAAATACTGTACCTAATTTTTTTTCTTCCAAAATACAATATTTTGACACTCTTGAGATTTTTTTCTGTAGTTGACGTGACTTTATATCAATAAAAATTGAGAGAGAAAAAAAAAACCTGTGACAAAACAAAGAATTCTGAATCGAATTATGAAAAGAGTGAATTTCGTAAAAAGTGCAGTTGCGTCTTTCTACTTTCCTGCCGTCCTGTCTACACGGAACGTCATTTTTGTCTATTCTTCCGTCGACAAAACTCGTTTCTACGGTGGTCATGCTACGCGTGCTGGAATTTCTCAGTAGCAGCTTGGAGTCTGGATTTATGCCCGGTTGATGGCAATAGGCTCGCCCCCTATTACATGGGACTTCAACATAACTGGCGAAATGTGGGTGTACCTGTTACAGGCACACCTCTGCCCAACCCTTCGGGGAAACAAGGCGTGATGTTATGTTTTAATAAATAAATCTACTTTAATCGATACTTCCTACCTACATACCTATGTAGGTAGGAAGTATGGAGATACTTCAATAGGGCCATCGCACACCGCTGGAGGCGCGGCGGAGCGCATTTCCTTGAAACGCGCGGGCTGATTCCGCGGGCCCCGAGCGGTGCCAAGAGCCCTTGAGAGCTTTCGAGCGGAGAGACGCGCGGCGGCGCGCTGCTACTCCGTAGTACTAGTTAAAACTCTCCGGGCATCTGACCGCCAGCCAGCCAGGCGCGGGGTAGTACGGTGGAGCGCAGAGCAGCACGGCGGCGACTGGAGTCGCGCGCATGCTCTTGTAGTAGCTTGAGGACGCTCCGAGCACCGCGTGCGAATTTATTCTTATATTGGCCGTATGTCAAGGTATTTAAGGTTTATATTAAACTGTTGTCTTCAATTTCTCTCCGCCGCACCTCCAGCGGTGTGCGCTGGGCCTTACTTGTCAGTGGTATTTATTCATCTAATTAAGTACTAAAATATACAAGTTGGTACCTAAATATGGAGGCTCTTTGTCCATTGTTCAGGAATCCCCTGAATATATTAATTAATTAATAATAATTATATATCAAACCAATGCTTTTGTAAAATGATTTGACCGCAAAAATCAACGTTGTCTTCAACATTTTATTAACTGTTAGTTATTAAACCCTGTTTTATTATATTGGTACCTACTACTAATGAAATCATTGCATTAAAGTAATTTTTGTTATTTCGGTACTTTACCTACCATTACCACATTTCAGGCGTCCGCCCCCGGTCCCATTTAATAAGGAAACTTGTGTGTTCAATTTTAACGATTAACCAAATTAAATTTTCGAACCATGAGAACAGCTTTTTCATTATTTTAAAACTTATGCTGGTGTATAATTGTAATTAGTATTGAAGGCTAGCAAACAGGCTCGAGCGATAATACAATTATTTCCGAGAAGTTTTCATAGAAATTGTTCTACCAGAGTCGCGTCGCGCTGTGTAGCGTCGTCTGCGGAAGCCTTGTGATGCGGTGTTTCAGAAATCTGTACAGCAACCAAATCACATAAGTAGAAATTGATTTTGAATTTCGAAGGCACCATATGTTTTGGCAACGCGTTTTAAGAGCGTGTATTCTAAAAGTGTCAAATAGATATAGGTAGTGATATTATAGTGTTTTTCAAATAAATGTCAAACATTTCGCTGTTTTGATTAATTTGGCATTATTTCTGTATGGAAATAAGAAATGCGGGTAACTAACGAACTAGAATATTAACAATGAATTGCAATTATAACACTGAATTTGATGTTGTAACCGTTTTAGGTGTAAAAAAGGCATGTGGAAAGTTTCCAAATACTTTTTTTTCATCTAAAACTAAATATTCGATGTTACGATATTAATTATTGCATTTCATAATCAATGTTTTAGTTCCCTAGTTAGCCACATTTCTTAATTCCATACAGTAATATTGCCAAATTAATCAAAACAGGTAAATATTTGACAGCTGTTTACGACGTTGCCAACTTTTAGGATAAACTCTCTTAACCTCCATCCACACTCAATATGCACCTACCTTCAGTTAATCAGCTGACTAGCATTTTAATGTATGTCATGAAATATCATGTACGATAAGGTCGATAAGGTAATACTTCGGTACACATAGCGAGTAGTTTCTACCATAGGTACACACGACTATCGAGCTATACATTTCCAGTATAAGCTGAACTGGCATTGTACGGAAATCCTATAAATAGCTTAAACTAGAAATGTATAGCTTGATGTGTAGCCGTGTAGCCGTGTGTACAAGGCAAGTTCTCCTTCAATACCCCATCGGTAAAATATTCACACACGTGTAATTGCCCACCGTACCCGCATTTCGGAAATACCAGGCTGTACCTATCTATATTTCAGTGCCTTTGTAATTATGTATTAGAAAGTAGCGTGTAAGGAAACTACCCCCACTTTACGAAAACACTAGGATTTTATGTGTTTGAGTTTATGATAGCGTTTCTATGATTTATTTTTATTGTTGTGTGATAAAAGTGGGTAGGTACGATCCATGCCTTTTAGGTAATATAAAACATTTATTTATTTAAAATTATATTATGTAACACTGCTATTGATTCTGCTATTTGTACCTAAGGACCAAATTTTAACCGACTTCCAGAAGGAGGAGGTTCTCAATTCAAATGTATGTTTTTTTTTTTTTGTATGTCTTTTTTTTTGATGAATTGATTTTAATGATTCTTTTTTTTGTTTGGTAGGTAATACTTCAGAGGTGGTCCCATATAAATTTTGATAACTTTACTTGGGTAGTTTTTGAGTTAGCTTCAATAATACGTATTTTTTCCCACTTAGTATGTGGATGATATGTTAAGTTCCTCTCACTGTTATTTACATAGCAGGTAGTGGTATTCGAATTTGTGTGGGGTAAATGCCACAACTAAAAAGTGAAAAATAAAAACCTTTTACAAAAAAAAAACAACCGGCTTCCAAATAAAAAACACTAGAAAGTGAAAAATAACTTTAATTTTGGAAGTCGGTGGCAAAAAACGAAAATTCAAAACCAAAGACACCGACTTCCGAAATTATTTTTTACTTTGTAGTGTTTTTTTTGGAAGTCGGTTGTAATTTTTTGTAAAAGTTTTTATATCATTAAAACATGAATACCAGTGTATAAGACGATCTAAACTATTTAAACCACTACCTACATAAATAAGTACTAAATATCCTTTAAAACACCTGAACACTCATCAAAACTAAAGAGGACCAAGGAGGCAGCAAACAAAAAGAATTGCTCACGCATAGTGATGGCGCGGCTCACATAAATCGTCGCCTCATACTAGGTGCGCCCTAAGCGCGGGCAGGCATTCCACGCTCATCTCAACCCCCCATTTTTCGCCACAATAGCTAGCAATACATTCCGTGACTTGGCAGAACTCGATGTCGAGATATTTGGCCCCCATCGCGCGATCAATACGTGCGCACAGCGCCATCTAACAGCCATCGCGCATCCAAATTGCAGTTTAATAGTTCATTAGATCCGGCAAAAATGGCGGGGACACGACATTTTAAATTCGGAACGCGGTATCGATTCCCGGGAGCGCCATTATGATATACAGGTTATACAATTTTAAGTATTAACTTTTTTTGGCATACGTTGGCTTAAAGCCGGTTCGATTCCGGGTCAGGACTGAATACTGAGAGCTGGTACATTTTAGTCAAGTCAAGATACCGCAGTTACTTGATAATGGTAATCAAACGAATTCCTGGTTTTCTTAATGTCAGTAATCAACTTTCTTAATGATTATTAAATGGTAAGAAAATTCGGTAGTTTCAAACATAATTAATAATGAAGATCAAAGATTATTGTACTTTCGTAGATTACTAATCATAATTATTTTCTTAAAGCTATTAGCGGTAATTTGCTCAACAGTGGGACAGAGCAGGCTAAAGAAAAAAAGAAAAAAAAGATTAGCGGTAATGTTTTTTTTCCGAGAATCGCTACTATAAAATCGTCCTAAGTATTTTAAAAATCTAATGAAAATTGGTGTTTCACGAACCGTTGGACCGAGGCAAGGAACATTATTTTTTAATTTTCCAAGAACGTACCCAGCCTATTATATGCAGAACTGCTTTGCAGTCTCCATTTATAGTCTGTGGTGGTTTCGCGCCACCCGCCTCCCTCCCGACCGCTGTAATGAATGAATCATTCGAATTTAATTGATCACCGTTGTTAATACTAATCAAACAGATTACCGTTTATTTGTTTGCTTTGAAGATTTTAAATAGTTTAATTGTGTTAATCATGTAATTTGTGGATGTGCAAAAGTACTTCGTAGAGGCTGATTGATTGGCACCTACTTTGATTAATTTATGAAAGTGCCATTACCTACACATACAGCTGCAGTTTTCCCGCGCAATTTAAAAGTCGAATGTTATAAATGAATTATTGTCAATTGCCGCGGGTTTCAGGGGGAGTTTTATTAAAGTTTTATATTGGTGCATGCTATTTTATATGCAGACTGCATGCTACGAACACACCAGAAGGATGATTTATTTATTCGTTTCTAGGAAATCAAAACAAGTCACTGGTTTGTGGCGTCAACTTGCGACATGAAGGACCAAAAAATTTTAATCGAAAACCGATTTTTAGGGTTCCGTTGCCAAATGGCAAAAAACGGAACCCTTATAGATTCGTCATGTCTGTCTGTCTGTCTGTCCGTATGTCACAGCCACTTTTTTCCGAAACTATAAGAGCTATGATGTTGAAACTTGGTAAGTAGATGTATTCTGTGAACCGCATTAAGATTTTTACACAAAAAAACTTTTTACAAAAAAAAAACTACCGACTTCCAAAAAAAACACTACAAAGTGAAAAATAACTTTAATTTCGGAAGTCGGTGTCTTGGGTATTGTGTTTTCGTTTTTTGCCACCGACTTCCGAAATTAAAGTTATTTTTCACTTTGTAGTGTTTTTTTTGGAAGTCGGTAGTTTTTTTTTTTGTAAAAAGTTTTTATTTTTACTTTTTAGTTGTGGTACCTACCCCACACACATTCGAATACCACCACCTACTACCAGTGTCAGGAACTTATCATATCATCTACATACTAAGTGGGAAAAAAAATACGTATTTTGTAGCTAACTCAAAAACTACCCAAGCAAAGTTAATAAAATTTATATGGGACCAATTTGGGAGCATACCCTTTCAAACAAAAAAAGAATTTTCTAAATCGGTCCACAAATGACGGAGAAATTGGTGGACATACATAAAAAAAAACAAACATACGCGTCGAACATATAACCTCCTCCTTTTTGGAAGTCGGTTAAAAATAGAAAAATAAACATAATTTTGGGCTTCCCCATACTTAGAACTGAAACTCAAAAAAAATGTTTTCATCAAACCCATACGTGTGGGGTATCTAGATATGGATAGGTCTTTAAAAATGATATTGAGGTTTCTAATATTGTTTTTTTTAAATTGAATAGTTTGCGCAAGAGACACTTCCAAAGTGGTAAAATGTGCCCCCCCCCCCTATAACTTCTAAAATAAGAGAATGATAAACTAAAAAAAATATAAGATATACATTACCATGTAAACTTCCACCGAAAATTAGTTTGAACGAGATCTAGCAAGTACTTTTTTTTTAATACGTCATAAATCGTAAACCGCAATTTACCTTTCATTCAATGTTACTTGCTGCTACGGAACCCTTCATGGGCAAGTCCGACTCGCACTTGGCCGCTTTTTTTAGCCTGCAAGAGCTACTTGACTCGCCAAAAATTGCACCTTTGGAATTTGAACAATATGTCTTATGGATGGTAGCGCGGCTGCCAGGGTGCACCGAGCGGAGAAATGTATTTTCTCTTACACAGCCTCATTCTTTGTAATCCATATCCACACAAATATCTTTTTACACTAGACCTCATATTTTAGTATTTCACTCCTGTCATTTAACTGTTCCTCACATTTTTACTTTTCCTCTAGTATCCACACCTGCATTTAACAGGGGGCCATAACAGGGGGCCATTTTAATATTACTTCAGTGGGAGAAAGAGATGGAGCTATACGTCCTGTAGAGCTTCATCTCTTTCCCACACTGAAGTAATGTTAAAATAATACTGCTTTATGAGCTGGTGGTAGCCCCCTGATCCTCACATGAAGTTTGACACATCGGGACTAAAGGAAATGGATACTTTTGTAGAGAGCTAACACATATAGGGGATTTAAATAACGATGGCGATCCATATAACACGTGACGCAGTCTCAAGGTAGCCCTGTCTACGGCTGTGAATGAAGTTCTTGAAGTGGTAGAAAGACCAAAGCGTAATAGGTGGTTCGACGATGAATGTCACCAAGCTACTAACCATCAAAATGTTGCTGTTGTTGTAGTATTCTACTACAGCAACAATACACTCGGAGACGTAGAGAGGAGTACCAAGATGCTCGAAGAAAAGAGAAACACCTCCTCAAGGGAACGATAAAGTTGCATGAAGAATAGCACTTATAGGAAATAATATCTAATTATGCGAAAAAAGAGACGAGACTGTTTGACAGTGAAATTAAAAAAGGGTGAAAGGAATTTAAACCCAGGACCACAGCTTGGAAAAGTAAATTAAGAGAGTTTGTTACTTAACGACAGATCACAAGGGTGACGTTGTTAAGAGATGGACAGAGTACTTTGAAGAGCTGCTCAGTGGATCAGTGACTGCCGAGGTATCCCCTATCACTGACTTTAAACAGAAGTACAAGATGATAATACTGATGTCCACTCAAGAAAACATTGAATTAGCCGTAAAAAATCTTAAGAACAACAAGGCATCAGATGGGAAAAACATCCAGAGTGAATTTATAAAGTATGCTGGGGTTCCCTTCGAGAGGGGGAGTTCCACAAGCTGAAACGGAATGTCCGTGCCGGACGAGTGGAACACGGCTGTCATATGTTCCTTGCATAAGAAGGGTGACGTCTTGGAGTGCCAAAACTACCGAAGCATCTCTCTAATGAACACTGCGTTTAAGGTGTTTGTGAACATTCTCTTCAACAAGTTAAAATCTATGTCGAACCCTCAATAGGAGAATATCACCAATAGACCAAATATGCTCTCTTAGGCAAATTCTTGAAAAGATCCTGTCTTCACAGCTGCGTACATATGACAACATACACCGTAGTTACTTGTACCAGGATATGGTCGAGATTGATAATCCGCCGAAATTGATATCCCTGACCGAAACATTTCAGATCTCATGGTCATGACGGTCTCAGACAGGGCGATGCGCTCTCCTGTTTACTTTTCAATATTACTCTTGACAATAGTGTATCTGAAACGCAAAGATAGAGACAGCAGGAAGCATATTTTATAAATCCATTCAGGTGTTGGGGTACGGACGACCTCGATGTGATCGGTAGGAGTCTGCCTGCAATGGAGTGTCTTTCCGGGTCAAGGCAAAATCATCTGCGGAGACTGGTCTTCCAAAGACCAGCACGAGCTGCCACCCGATATAACCATTGACTATAACACCTTTGCTTGTGTCAGCGAATTCGTGTATCTCGGCTCCTTAGTAACGGACAAAAACAATATAGGGTGACAAGGACATCGACGCGAAAACTGTTACCATGGATTCAGTAGGTACATGATTCTGAACCCCCGCGCGTTGAAATTTTTCGGCGGTTATTTAAAAAAAATCTGTTGTTCCAGACATTTTGACCTCGTGGGTATTGATTGCACTTTTCTATGAAACAGCGTTTTTTTTTAAATAACCGACGAAAAATTTCGACGCTGCTGGTTTCAAAATCATGTACTGAATCCATGGTAACAGTTTTCGCGTCGATGTCCCTGCCACCTTGTGTGTCTTCTGAAATAAGCTGTAGAATAATGACAGCCAATAAATGCTATTTCAGCCTGCTAAGGTATTTTCGTTCAAAGTTACTCTCGTGCATTAAACTTCTTCTCTACTAGACCTCAGTAAGACATACGGAATGCTGGGTACTAAGCAAAAAACTCTCTCTTCGTTTTAGAAGGGAAAATCCTCAGCTGCATTTTCGGTGCAGTGCTGGAAAACGAACAATGGCGAACGCGGTACAACCATGAGCTCTACGAGATCTATGAGCCTAATGTTATTAAGACCATTAAAAAAATAGGACGTCTTTGATGGACAGGAGTCAGCACGTCAAACTAGCAAAAAAAAATCTTATCTCTCAAAATACAGTGCTATGTGGTGAATCCTGGGTGCTACTAGGACATGTCGCAAGAATGGAAGAGACCAAAGCACTCAAACGTTTACTTGATAGTAAAACAGATAGTCGGAGAAGACGACGGCGCCGGCGGCCCAACCCAGATGGTTGGATGGCGTAGACCAAGATTTAAGAACTGTTGTAGTGAGAAATTGAAAAGTAAAACCCAGAAATAGGTCACGTTGAAAAAACATACTTGACCAGGGCCCCAAGTCTGCTATTTTTATAAATTCGTCATTCCAACACGATCCCATTGTCATTTTGCTAAAAGTTCGTAATCTGCTAAATTCATAATGGTCGATCATTGGTCGGTCAATGGACTCGTAATAGAATTGTGTTATAATTGCAATTGTCGTACAATACGACCAATGATACCGCCTAAGTCAGTCATTCATTTGTCATTAAGTACGAGATTACCATTAAGTGCCATTTCTTTCAATGGAGTGTCAGTGGCTGACCATTGGAAAGTCATAATGACACCATTATATTAGTAGATTACCAAACTTGTCAAAATCAACAATCATGAAATCAATGATAGACCATTCTGACACTATTGTAATAGCAGACTTGAGGCCCAGGCTAGGTCCCACCCGCGGCTGTAAAGCCTCAGATGATGATGATAATGATTCATTTATGTGGGAGTCGTGTTCTAAAGTTAATATAGGATTGTGGTAGCATAGAAACTTTTCCTTTGCGGAGTTACAAGTTTTTTACGTTTTGGGGTTGGAATTGTTGGAAGCTTATTTCCATAAGTTACCTAGACGAGTTTTCAATCTAAATCTAAAAAATCGAAATAATCAAATCTGTGGGAATGATCGTGAAAAGGGACGAAAGTGTGTCACAGGAAGCCGGGGAAGCGCGCGCTATTTGATTTGATCAATGAGCGCGCGTGGTGCTAGAGTTGGCCGTCAGAAATGACCTTGACGAGGCCCCGTTACTTTAATGTTGCTTGATACCTTAATGTTGCTTATTACAAAAGTGAGATGATATGCGACTACTGTAAAATGCCTGCTACACGGTTGCCAAGTGCGTCCCCGACAGAGGTGACCCTGATTGTCGACCGGCAGAGCTGTTTGAAATTTGATCGTAAACCACCATCTACACGGTTGTAAACCACCAAGGTCACCTCTGTCGGAACGCGGTTGGGGACCGTGTAGCAAGCACATAAGGCTCGCTTGTATTTTTTTTCAATCCCAAGAAGGACACATCGCTATGTCTAAGCAAGCCTTACATCAAGTTGCATCCTCTAACATTACAAAATTATAACTTAATCACAAGTACCTACCTACCTTAACAAAAAAGTTAATTCACTTTCAATGGCGATCAGCTGACTGCTTACACATAAATCGACATAATAGCATTATGTATAAACAGTAGGTATGTATTGTATACATAGGTATGGTCGCGTTCAGTCGGGATTTCCTCGTTGTCGTCCGAGACATGATAGCAAGCGCTTTCAGCGGATACAGCGCTTTTTATTGTAATTCTATTGTTTTTGAGTGAGTTTTTTCTTCGTATAATTTTGTTTGCGCAAAAATTAGATGAGATTAATGACATTTTTGTGATGGCTGAATTGTTCCGCTACTTTGTTATAGCTGTTTCGTATTTTTTTTTGTTTTTATTAATTTTTCAAAAACTTTCTTGGAATCTATAATATTAAACTTTTTTTTATTTTTATGACCCTGTTTAATCTTTTCCCCAAAACTATTGCCCTCAATAAAAGCAAAAGAAAAAAGAAATTAAATAACACCACTAAAATCATTAAATAGGTACTTAAGTATTACTTTTGTCACCCGACTCTCGATTTCCAAAACGAGTTTACAACAGGCCATCCTCTGTATACCGCAGTTGCTAAGACAATACATTCTAAAACCATACTTTGTTTCCTTCGAGCGCGGCCGAGTGAGTAATGTTTACAAAAAAATGATAAACAAAAAGGTCAATGTACATGCGTTGCAACTAAGCGGCTGCAGCGCTGAGCGGCGCGCTCAATCACAGCTGAGCCAGCAGGTCGGACACCTGACGTCGGCGGCCCCGCCCCCCGCCCGGCCGCCCGCGCCCCCCTGCCATCAGCTGTTAATGTACCCTCACCCCCCGCCACACCGCACCAGCCTTTCCCCTTCGTTTGTGTAATGCGAGGAGCGTCGGCTATCAACGACACGCACCGACATTATATTTTTATGAGTATTGTTCTTATTTATTTCTGTACCAAGTTTTTGATGTTCAGTGTTATGTTTCGAATTTCATAATGGCTGAATATAAAGCTATAATACCCATGGCATCATTTTAAACAAAAATACAAAGTGACTAACTAGTTATTAACGTCATACATAGAACAAACGCTAAGCACTTTCAATGCAATTAATAATTAACAAAATGCTAACCACAGCGATTCCGACTAGTTATGGATTCTATTTGAGGCCACAGAGAACAACAAAAACGCCAACTTTTAATAATATATCGCACATTATGCCTGCCAAATGAATAATTTATCGCAGTGTGTCGATTCGGGGCTCGCATCCCCGGGGTTCGCGGGGTGTCCCCCCGAGGGGGCGCGCGGCGGGAGGGGCGCGCCGGCCGTCAGTCCGCGCCGAGCGGCCGAGCGAGCGCCATGTCCGCGTGTGCGCCGCGCGCCTGCTGCCGGCCGCGCGCCCCGCCGACGTTACTTGACATCACAGCGAAAATAGTCGCCGCCGCGATCCCGTTCCAACGCATCGAGGAGCGCTATGAACGTATCCCGGAGCCAGTGCAGCGCCGCGTCGTGTACTGGTCGTTCCCGCGGGATGAGCGGGACATCTGCATGTACTCGTCGCTGGCGCGGGCGCCGCCCGACGACCACCGCAACATCGCCTTCTGCCGCGGCCTGAAGCTGCTGGAGGCTGGCTGCGTGGAGAACGTGCTACAAGTCGGTGAGTGTCTGCCCCGACGCGCCTGCGCCTGTTTACTAATATGCGCCTCGCCCACCCGCGCCGTATAAATAAAAACCTCGACGTGTGCGATCGATAGCTGCTCCTCTCGGGAATTATTCATGCGTCGGCTCGTAAAAGTTTCAGGAGATTAGGGCCTGCCGGGAACGGTGATGGTGACCCCACAACCTCCGCTGATCACAAAGGTCGGCCGGTCGCGCCGCTCACTATCCGTGTGACGCAACTAATAGGCTTATCTCGCTGCGATATCGATAACCCGGTAGTTGCATTGACGTTTAATCGATCCAAAGTTAAACATATTCGCGATTTTACAGCGAACACTGGTTCTGGTCCGATAATGTCTCCCTGAGGCACGCCGGGCGACCGATAGGAAATCAGAGCGCCCGTAATTAATTGGGACTCATTACTATGCATCGATTCCGTTCCGCATCCATAATCCATAAGCCACTTCAATGGCTTTATTTTCCTCGTCACAATATCGATATAAAATCGTGTGGTATAATTAATCGAACGCCTAATTAAGATCGACTTTCGAAACTATGCAGATGCATCGTGAAATTCGGCTGAGATTTACATAACTGGAAGTCCCGTTACATAGGGAATTACTCAACCGGATCGGCGTGGTGTCCGCGACATCGGTGTCGCGGCCGCGAGACGCGCTCGCCTCCGATGGCATTAATCCATGCAGACGTCGTTTGTTACTGTCGCCGCTCTGAATAACGGACGCGAATAAACAATATTAATTGCCTGTTTTTATTTTTATAGGGTCAGACCCGGTTTTATTGTGCTCGGTCGTGGGAGGACGGGTGTTACATATTCATTTGTGCTTATCTGCCATCAGAACGGCGATTACTGGTCATTTTGGGCCGGTTTGGGTCGCACTGCGGTCGCATACGCCACATTTGGTGGGGCCGCGTCGTTCATAATGCTGTCACGTCTCAGGAGAACTTCAGACGCATTAATGTAATAAAAGATATGGAGCATAAACACGAATTCATAGTTGAATCATGTCCGCAGTACGATTTTAGGTACTGGCTTACGTCCAACTTTAGGGCGGTGGAAGAGCCGCCTCGGCGAGATAGCGTTTCCGATATGAATCGTGTACTTATGTTACAGATAAACGCGTTTAGTGGTCGGCGGCATGCTTCTCGTGTCCAAAGTGATATAAGTTCCCACACCCATATCATCTGAGTCACACAATCTACGATCAGGAGGAACCGCCCACATAAGTAAAAACAGGCTGAAATATGTTCCGAGAATTTAGTCGTAGCTAACAAAGGTTGAAGTCAAGGAAGGATTAAATTGACTGCTATGTAAATTTGTAGGTCAGACGAGGTCTGGATGAAAGAAAAAGGAGCTTTGTTTAAATTCCTACTGAAAGATACTCGATTTCTATGAAGTCCTGCTCGTGCAATCGGCATCGGAACTTTTAATGGAGTGTGAATAACTTATGGACGCTTTTAAATTTTTAATGCATGCATATCGAGTTCCAACGGTGACAGCGTACAGACAGCACGAAATGTCATGTGAAGGAAAAAATATCTGGTTGGCACCATTCGAACAACTTACCAAACGAGAATAGCCAGATTCGTGTGTATGAATAAAAGAAACGCAGCGCCCTCAAGGTACATGCAAATGATCGAAAATGAGCCCCACGTTTTAAATGTATTGGAGTCGCATGTACATATTTAATTGTCATGCAAAAATAAACGAGCGCACCCGGCAGAGCTCTGTAAATATTTTAATTCAATGTTAATAACTTCATATCAATTCAGTTCGGACGAATCTCGGTGCGCTCCGACCGGTTCCATGGCTGATCGAGAGCACGGCCGCAGGAGTGTGTTTGATCAAACCATCGATACCACTCTTTGTTTGGATTTCATTTCACATAAAACGAACTGCAGCACGTTTCTAACACTGCAGTACAATTATAATTAGTAATTCCAAGGAAAAAGCATTTTCCGTACTGTGTCGACAGCGTAGATTATTCAATAGAATCGATTTTCATTGGCTAGCATAATGGATGCATTAAATTTTTAAGTGCTACATCAACGTTCTTCTTATTAAATATTATATTGCTTTTCTGTTATACAATTCACGAGGCATTTCTTAGGGTGGATTTCGTTTGTCACAACACTGGAAAATGTGTTTCAACAAAAAAATATGGTGACATGTCAGTCGCACGCAGCCGCAGTCATGAAGATTCATCTTCGAAACCGTACATATTTCTACCGAAATTGCCACATACATCACAAACAAAATATGAAATACTGCAAACAAATATTTTTACAGTCTGTAAGCAATCACTCTTGCGCGTTCGACTGACAAACGTGAGGCGTCCGTCATGCCAAAAAAGATACATGATACATATTCAAATTGCGAATTTGAACAGAATGCAGATTAAGGTATAATTAAAACAATTTTAACGCACAGTCTGAATAACTAAATACAAAGTAAAGTTGATACGAATATTTCCGTCCACATGTCGGTCTCACGGCGTGTCGTCACCAATTTAAGAGTTCACGGCATGACTGCAGTTCTGAGAAGGACTGTAACGCCGTCATTATTCATAATAAGATGATCGTATGATATCCATGCTTGTACATAACAAGTTTGGAGCTTAACGTCTGCGGTTTTAGTCAGATCCTTTTACATTTTTGGAGCAATATTTCATGTAATACGACCAGTTTTATTTGTGACCTTTCAGTAAGCGTTTTATTATGTAATGCAGTGTTTCTTCATCAAAAGTCAGAATCGAGTTCAAACGGTTGGTACAGTAAAAGAAAAAGGGTTATTAGTTACAGGATACGTATGTGGTTGACTAACAGTCACAACTAACGAACATAGTCATTGATTAAGCTCATTATCATCTTAAAATGTAGCGGAAACAGGAAAATCCCATAAATACTGGATGTTTTATCTCGGGTTTTTGTAAATGACCGGAAATTAAATTACACGCGCTGAAAATTACTAAGATCCCTTAAATGGAATGAATTAATAAGTAGTACCAAAGATAAGACAAATCAGAAAGAATTTTAAGCTCATCATTAATGAATCAGCATCATTCAAATAGTTCAAGTAAAATTCTGAACCAATATCGATAAAATTACTTGATTTGTCAGACCGTCCGCATAACTGTTCAATTGTTCATATTGGGACCCCATTATCACAATTGGGAAACACGTTTCAATAGACAACATAGCCATCTGACATTATAAACGTTTAAACATCATTTTAATAATAGATGTGCCTTCGGTATCTGCAAAAGAGTCTATGCTAGACCCTGGATGGTCGTACATAGACGTTAAAGAATTATTAGCTACCGAAAGGTATATTTCCATATACATATAGGGAAGACGAGATCGAGATGTTATCATATCGTCTATGTTTACGAAAAACCAGGGAGAACAAAATGCTTTCAACTTGGCTAGAGCAGACATTTTGCTGACATTGTTGACACTGACTAGATCTTAAACTTGGGTTATGAAACTAAGTTGATCCATCATCATCATCAACCACCCACAGCCCGACGTCACCAACTGCGGACATTGGCCTTTTATATGTTTGCTTATCCCTGATCTTCTGGACAAATGATTTCAGCAAGTATTTCTTCTTTTACTGACCAACTTTTCATCTCCAACATTTTTAAAGGTACTTAAATCAGGGATTCCCAACCGGTGGGGCGCGCCCCTCTTGGGGGCGTAGAGTGACCAATGGAAGGGGCGCGGGGGCTCTATTAGTAAACTACAGATTTATTAAATTTTATGTTCTTAATTTAGAATAGGATAAGGTTTCAAAACCCACACGTTTCATAATATTGGAGGTAAGTAGGTACTGTGAAATGAGTTTCAGCTTTTCTGCATAAGACGACAAAATAAGTTTTCCTACTTTTGTATGAATGGACTAAAGAAAACCGTACCTATCCGAGGCGGCGTGCTACAATTTTCAAGCCCGTTCTTTCTTTCTACATTCTCTTTATTCTTCAACTTTTCTGCACAAGTCGACAAAGTAACTCTTTTTTCTGACTGAATGGTCAAAAGAAAAATGTAACGAATCCGAAATTGAACATTTTTCGTGGTCTCTTTGCTCGCTCTTACATTATCCATCCTCATAATTCTTGAGTTTTTCTGCAAAATTCGACAAAGTAACTTCTATTTCCGTTTGAATGATCAAAAGAAAATCTAAACTATCCAAGGGAGTGCAAACATTTTCGACATCACTTTCGCTCGCTTTACATTCTTATACTTTCTGCTTATGTCGACAAAGTAACTTAGGGACGCACAGTGGAACGAATGTATGGGAGCGGTTGGACGTAGACATTTCCGAAAAAAAAGAGTAAAATTATGCCAAACTAATGATGCCATCTTATTCGATTACTTAATGCCTTCATAACTTGTGGTGATGAATTTCTTCATAACTCCCATATTTCGGGAGTAATTTGAGAAAATGTGAAATTTTACTATGAAAATGAGTGTATCGAGCTCTCTCCCTCCTGATTCCGGGCTTGTTTCAAGTAACGGTCTCTAATATCATAATGCTAATACTAAGAGCTATATTTAATACTAAGACACATAGTGCGCCAAATGTGCACTTTCTGGGATAAAAGGAAATGAAAATTTAAAAAAAAAAACGTTTTTTCCCCATTTGTATTTACTTTAAACCGCAGACAGACTTATTAAGAGGTCTATAAATATATTATATATATACAGAAATATATATTAACAAAAATATTCACAAGAACTGATGAGAGTATGACTTTTAAGTAAGTTGATAATAAATTACCTAGTTTCATTAAAAGTACAATAAATAATTAAGATGTAAGCTCTAATTTACTAAGTTACACATTTTAAAACAATAACATCATTTAATTATCTTCGTCATCATCATCATCATCAATTAATTCAAATTCAGAATCGATGTCCGCTAAATCATTTATGTTAACAAATTCGATATCACTTTTCTCAGAATCCGTAAGCTCATAAAATTCCTTAAAAGAAGATTTTTTTACAAACTTATTTCCTTTTGGACGGATACTTGTAACAAGTGGATCAGAAGACAGTAAAAGATTGTGCATAATATCTTCATTGCATGAGATACTGCTATGCTTTCGAGAATGCCCCTCTCTATATTTTCTAAAATCTTTATTTCTAGCCTCAGATGCCTCTTCGGATAGAAAACCAATGGGCACAATTGACATGTTCTGAACTATGTCTGGCCCATGCATTAAAATTTTATGAAGTGAAGAAGGCATATAATACCATGGGTATAACTCCACGTAAAGCTTAGCAGTATCAAAGCAGAACTCTCGGAATTTAGTTACGTTGATCTTCTCTCCTGATGAAATACACTGCAAGATCACACAGATTTTTCTTAAAAGCATAGCATCTATTCCGGTCAGTTCAGCAGATTTAGTGTAGTTTTCAAAAAATCTCCTTGCCGAGTTGCCATTGTTGGTGGATCCACTGCCTTGTTTCACAACATCGAGAAGTAAGCCCGTTTCTCTTCTTACAGCCTCTTGAACTCTTTTCTTCCTGTCATCAACTTGCCTTTTTGCTATATCACCCCTTACTTGCCATGATTTTATGTCTAATTTGTAGGAAATGTGTAATAAGCATTCCATTGAGCGAATCCAAGCGTGAAGGGTGCTTAAGCTATATTTATACATGTCCTCGTTTGCGTGTTTATCTTTGATTAACTCTAAATTATTCATTTCTTTAGGACAAGCCTTGCATATGTCACACACTGAAGCTGCTGTATTGGATATAATGGAATGAATTTTACCATCAATCATTGTCAACAGCAGTTGGTGTTTGACACTAATTCCATCAGTGATGGTGGATGGAGTTAAGGCTTCAATCTCTGCTTCGATTTCAGCCATCTCTCTCTGCACATTTTCTTTGGTTTCCTTTATAAACTTAAACAATATTGGCCGGCAAAATGAAGTGGAAGATGGTCGCTCGTTTTCCCAAATTGTTACACCTTTTGAGACGAGCCGCAGTGGTACAAGACTAATCATAAAATTACTAGCAAGATCGATTTGCTCATCTTCACTCGTCCTTTGATGATAAATGCTTTGGCTAGATGATCCGTCAAAACCCCATTTGCTGGTCAATACGAGCTGTTGATTGGGATCAACAGGGGTTTCTAACGACCTAATAAGTCTTCTTGAGGTTAAATCCATCAAGGCTTGTAATTTGATTTTTGCAGAGCTCTCTGTAACTGTGAGATCTTCTTTGGCCGGATAGCACTTAATTTTTTCTTTAACCAACATGTAGTAACTCGGGTATTGAAGAGCTCCTTCTTGAGTGTTGAAATCCCGAAGAGTGTTATAGCGCCATTTCGATAAGTTCATCGATACATAAAGAGCCAATGCCTTCAAAGGGGATATTTCCCGTACCTGAATTGATTTACCTTCAATGAAGGCTTTGATTTTTGAGGCCTCTTCTGGATTCTCCGTCAAGTATTTCATAACATAAGCTGTATCGCTTTGTCCTGCCTTTTGAAGCGCCCTTTCGGCCGAAAACATAATTTCAGCGCTGCTACTGCTGCATGAAAGACTATCTTCAGTGCGTCTTCTTTTTTGCCGGTTACTAAGGTCCTCAAAAGATTTACGAGGACTAGGATGTGTACAAGTTGAAGCATCAGATTTAGCAGGAGAAATTATGGGCTCGATGACGTCACTTATATTTTCTGTAGAAGGTTCCATATTTTCATTCTGTAATTCCGGCCATTGAATTGCAGCCTGTAGCCAAATCTCATGTTTCTTCCGAAACTTATCTGTGCTTCTTCCAGACTGTGTCCTTTTGCATAAATGCGGTAGCAAAATCGACGACACCAGTCTTTTAAACTTGTTTCAGCACTTTCACATAACTGAACACAACTGTTATCTTTTAAAACACTGAACAAATAGTTAAAGTCGCGTAAATCTTTATGTGCGCGTGCGCATAAAGCAACGTGAATATCAAGATTTGTATTAAAATTTGGAAAATACATTGCGAGATTAGCTTGGATACAACGAGGTGTAAATCAACACTGATTTTAAAGTTACTAATAGTGACCTATTTATATAAAATCCAGGTATCCCAGGTATCCTTTGTTAAATATTGCAAGGTAATTAGTTATTGTGATAATTAGTAAATGATGCATGCTAAATTAGTGTATTAAGAGCCATTTAGTAATTAAATAATAGCAATGTTCTTATCAGTAATCATTAGTGCATCAGTTTTATATGTAAACCTTAAGTCCCTAATTATATATCCTAATTAGCTTATATCTTCTCTAATTGGCTGCTCAGAAATGTTATTGTAATAAGGTAAACCTTTAGAAAAACGGTTTTAATCAACAAAATAAACAAAAAATAAAAAAATTGTGTTATAAAATAAACATCACTCTTTATCCCAGAAAGTGCACATTTGGCGCACTATGTGTCTTAGTATTAAATATAGCTCTTAGTATTAGCATTATGATATTAGAGACCGCTACTTGAAACAAGCCCGGAATCAGGAGGGAGAGAGCTCGATACACTCATTTTCATAGTAAAATTTCACATTTTCTCAAATTACTCCCGAAATATGGGAGTTATGAAGAAATTCATCACCACAAGTTATGAAGGCATTAAGTAATCGAATAAGATGGCATCATTAGTTTGGCATAATTTTACTCTTTTTTTTCGGAAATGTCTACGTCCAACCGCTCCCATACATTCGTTCCACTGTGGGACGTAGTGATTTTAAAAGAAAGTTAGGGGGGCACGTATATTAAAAGGTTGGGAACCCCTGACTTAGACAGAAATAAGCCTAATAATCACACAGCCTGGCAAAAATGTATGCACACTTCCTACGGGCTGTTTAAATATTATATTACACACATTGTTTGTACGACAATGGTTTTTACAAAACCATCAAAATGGAATATGTCATTGTAATTACTTCTTATCGTAGTTTAAATAACCATAATCGTGATGTGTGTAATTGTAAAACAATCTGTGCGCTATTATGTCTGGTAATAATCTCGTGTTCGTCCGCAAGCATAATTGCTTTAGAATGAGAATAGAAACATTTTTGGTGACACACTGTTGCATAATTGTGTTAAGAGTCTTACCTAAAATGGCTTAGTATGATCCTCCATTATATCGAACATACTGCAGCATTCATTTTGAAAAACTAATTAAATAATTTTAAATATAAATGTTAAAGTTGAGGATTAATGTTAAGTACTATGTTTGACCAAAACGCGATTCCATAAAATTTTCTCTATAGAAAAAAAAAACAAAATTACCCTCAAACCAAACAATAAACCGCAGGTATTAAAACATACTTCAAATTCGATCATGAAACTTTGCATAACTCAACCAAATTTAAAGCAGATACTATATTTTAAATTTTTTAATTACCATTATTTTCACCGTAAAAAGAAATAAGGTACCTAAATTATCGGCGCCTTGGAGCCGCCAGCACCCCGCTCGGTCTCACTCTCACTCAGTCCGCGAGCACTATGATGCGAGTGAGATAAAAAGTGAATTTAAGCTGAGGTAGTATGGGCTCTTAAGAATCAGCTTTAGTTTGCATCCCTTTTAGAATTAAAGTCCGTACTGTTGTAAGAGTTAAAAGTTTTTCAAAGTTGCGTTTTTTGAACAGTTTCAGTAAAATCACGAATTGGTCGTTGATCTTTCCCTTTCTGATGCATAAATCCTTCCCAACGCAATGCACCGCAAACCAAAGGATAGTATTCTACAGAGCCAAGCATTGAGATTTAAGAGACAACGAGGCTATTGATGTTTGGCTAGCCTCGGTTTCCCTTCGCATTATTTGCAATACTACAATGACTCACTCTACTAAACCATATCCGTTAGTATTTCAACAACTAAAGCATCTATTCACGAACACACCATCACATCCGTAAAAACCACCAACCACATGTCAATACAATCGCGATTCATAGCAACAAAGAAATTACAGAGCAAACTGACAAACAGACAAACTCAATACTCCTCTGTCCAATAACAGTGTTTCGTAGTATCCACACAAGAACAGTTCTGTCGCGCGACCTCGCACCAAAAACTAAAATAACAAGCCCCCCATATGCTCCACTTCAGCCCCTCTTACACCTATATCAATAAGCAATGGGAAAGACGAGGTAGATCTCGAAATACTGGTCGCGCTCACAATGACCTGCTTGTGAGTACCAAAAGCACCTCCGCATTTTAGAATCCAATTGCAAGTTTACGCGTGCAATTCGGGAGGTCCTTAATGTTCAAGGAATAGAGGATGTTTTGCAATGAATATAGGCATTGTTGGTGAACGCATACAGTGAATCTTTGAAGCCAAACAAGCTTGTGAAGAGTGTTGAATGCTTGATTTGATGGTGTAAAGATAAACTTGCGAGTACCTGAGAAATTTGGTACTGTTGGAAAGTTTCATCTAATACGTTACAGAGATATTTCGTTCACTTGTTTAAAATTTAATTCCATACAACAATGTGTTTTGTAAATATGTGTATTATTACTTTCCAGTTTATTTTCTTTGGTTATTACCGAGTATGTGTTAACGTGTCGATATAATCTAGGACAGAAATGGCTTTGTAATACGGTAGCGTTCACGCAAATACTGGTTTGGATTGTTCCATCGATATCCATCGATGTGGACATAATCAATTAGATGTTAACGAGTAATGGATTTATGACGTTGGTAATGATGGAGCACTCAATAGCTATTACAGGCTTCGGCTGACTACAACGTAGTAGCTGTAGTACTTGTCGATTCTTTACAGATTGTAAAAACGCAGCCTATTAAATCACTTACAGAATTTAATTAAGGAAAGATTTGCTGTGCGAAGAGGATAGAAACAAACTGAAATATGCAATGATGTGTTCATTGTCAACAATTCAGACGATACTTCCATTTTAAATGTAAGTATTTGCAAATAAGACAACCTCCTAATAAGGATTAAAATCTAAGACCCAATCTAAATGTTGATACTGCATAAAATTCCGAATGCAAATCCAAGGTCTAACCAAATCCATATTAATGCAGAACCAATTATATGATGACTAAACTAAATAAGTAAATAATGATTCAATTTAACGTGGGAACTACTAGTACAAATACATTGGGTGTTAATTGATATAGAGTTCAGGGTCAAATATAGTCAATTGCAAAGCTTTTGACCTTCATGATCAATCGGGCTCAAATTGCTTCTTTATATGAATAGGTATAGTTTCTGAATTGTGATCGATTATCTTGGCTGAGACAAGTAATGGGTAGGTAAGCAAGTGTGAGGATTATACTGATGCTTGCGATTTGCCGTGCGATCTTTTTTTCGGTAACGATTAATCGCGTCTATTATCTAATGTGTGCTAGTTTCTTAACTATAAACAAGTTCCAACAGTTCAAAATAAGGAAGAGCCTAAAAAGTAGACAGAAGAAGGAAATGAGGGCATTGATGAGCCCAAAGAACATATATCACAAATTCTATCATATTCGAAACTTGCTTGATCAGTTTTCCAAACATGTTTCGATATTGTGCGTGTTTTAAAATTTATTTAGGCCGTATTTTGAAGTCGACTTCTTTGAGCAACATCCACATTAATTTTGAGACTCAGCTTCATAAAAATTAAGTGTCTTCAATAATCGTAAAGCAGCTAAATCTAAATCGATGGGCAATCAACGACCTAGTTCGAACTAACACATCGTCATTCAAACTGATTTCGACAGCTATCCGAATTCTGACAAGTGTTCCGATGACATACGTACCTACCGCGAGTACTAGTGACTCACTTCCATGTATATTTTATATTAATTTAATAAACAGTTGTACAATTTAAATACAATGATTTTATGAGCTCATTGTTTGCAATCAAGATTACGTATCCTTCTGATTTTTTATTTGTTTCAGCTTCTTGGTTGATAGGAAAGGTAGGAACCTTAATTACGACTTATCGATAAAATTTAGTGCATCATTGGGTCTTTTGTGAATGAATTATTGGAAAAAAAATTGTTTGAGGATTTGGTAGCAAATCTACTCGATCGATGACATCTGTCAGAATTGTTAAGGACGTCCACATTTTAAATTGCAATACATTCTCGGGGATTTACAGCGAACATCACCTGTCCAAGCATTAACCTTTTAATTTTTTGAGGGAGACTCCCAAGTTTGTATCCATACCGTACCAAACAGAAATGGTAAATATTACTATCACCAAATTCTCTGAAGCAGTTTGCATGTTATTAGCGACGTAACAATGAGCATTTTATTATTTTGTAAATAAAACCGGGACAGACATGACGCTACCAAGAACACTGACAAAGAAAATGTTGCAACACATAATTATGTTCTTAAGAAATCATGTTTGTTTTACCGTTACGAAATCATGCTTTTCTTGTGTCGAGAGGAAAATTGCAATGAGGATATTATTTTGTAATTATGCAGATAAGGGATAAGTCACAGAATAAGCATTCGTCATCTTGGTCTTGGTGTGTTCAGTGGAAGCCTCAAGAGGAAGACAAATATGGAACCGGTAAAATACAACAAAACATACCTACCTCAAACAAAAACCTATTCCTTATGATTCATTGGTCTTATGATTCACCTCCAAAATAGTAACCAAAACGAGGAAAACCAACATGACATTAAAAAAGAAGAGTAACCAGTTAATATAAATACCAAACAAGGCTTGCCAAATGAACTCAAAATAGTCCAATCTAAAAATAGGATCACATTAAATACTTTTATCACCACGCCTGGGTCAAATACAGTCAGGTCAGATCCAATTACCGCCACAAAGGGGCGAAAGGTGGGAGGTCGCGCAATTAGCTTCAATCAGACGCCAGGAAGATGGAATTAAGTTATTAGGGGGCAGGCTTTGGCACTGACCCGGGAAAATATGCGTATAGCTCGACATTTTACAATGTAGGGTTCAATAATTGTAACTTATTTGGTGTTGTATTACGAAGTGATGAATCACTTACCACCACTGATTTGGAAGTTATGTACAGGCTTTTCATTTTGTGTTTTCACATAGACCATTTTGTAAAGAGTTGTCCAGTTTCTAATCTCATGCAATGCTTATGCTAAATAATTTTGAAGACGAGTTGATTCTTAATCGATTTTATGTAAGCATAATTAAATCTAGAGACAAATCAAATCGAACTATTGAAAATCGATTATAATATAAATTGATATTCTCCGAACATTTGTATTGTTCTGATTTTATCGATTTGGCACAAAAATGGCATTTAAATACCATAAATTGTTAATAATGGTTCAAGTCTAATGATGTTCTAAATTAAAAATTGCCCAATTTGGTATATTTAAGCGTCCAAACACCACCAAAATATGAATCCTTTAAAACGAGAGCTTTGAATTCTAAATGAAAGCTACCATTTTGGACGATGCAGTAACAGAGCATTTGGCTTTTCCTGAGATCGCAGATTCTATTCACGCTTATCAACGTTGTAAATTCAAAGGATTTTTTGGAACAAAGTTCCTTATCGCAGGTACACTTGGCGAATGAGAGGTACCTCGAAAACAGTGTAACATTTTGACAGTCACGACACTTGTTATAACAAGCCAAATGCAAAAGCAAAAGGAACTTCGTTGGATATCCCATGAGCACGATACCTCTCCTGAGTTTTTTAAATTCTGAGTTTATACGCCACAAAACAGACAGACATCCCAAAGTTGTAATTGAAAAACCATAAAAAACTCCACGAACTTTTGAATCGACCAAAGTATACGACTTTTAAATATCCGTAACGTCACAATAGTCTCCAATATCCATCAAATTGTAGACATAGACATGGAGGTTTTGTAATGTAGATATGTATCATTTGTTATTGTCAATTATAATGATACGAGCTTGCTTGAAGGCTGGCTTGGCTTGTACATTTATATCGGCGAACATAAACGGTTTGTGACAACGATTTACTTCGTGGATCGGACAGATGTTTGATCGTTTTTTTGTTTGCTCTGAATTAAGATCTTGTTTCTATTGTCTCTTTGAGGTATTCGATTATGTCTCTTTTGAGGATTATATAGGTGCTTTCAGTACACTCAATCTACGCATATTAATGCATCGTATGCAAAGACCTATGTTTCTACTACTTACTCGAAGAATGACTGCTAATCTTGACTTCTGTAAGAGAAGCCTTATAAATCAATTCGTCATCATTATTAACTTGGCTTTTTTCTGCCTGGTTAACTGGTCATATACCATCTTTGTAGTTTTTTACGTCAAGCATCTTGGTACGCTTTCGTCCATTGGTTTCCTGCGAACTTCCATCTCTACCAACATCATATGCTCCATTTCTCAGTTAACAGATACCTATCAACCATCAACAATTCCTCGTTTATTGACAAACCTTTCATCCACATTTCACATACTCTAAAGACCAAAATAAGGTCGGTACACTTGAAAAACTAACAATTTTATCTAGTTTCGCAACAACGGTTACTATCGAACGATAGGAAGGCTCGCATGGTTGACCCAATATTCGATCACAGATATCGTAAGTGTGTTAAAACATTTTGACAAGCACTACTAATAATATTACATGTACTATTTAATTTGATTTGTGCTGATTGGCTGTAGGTACTGCCGCATGTTTATTGCAAAACAGATTCGAGTTTTGTAGTAATTATAGTAAAATTCTAAGAGCTACAGTAGCTGTTGTAAGTGGGTCTTCTTAAACTTCCCCGTTTATGTTTCCGTTTTACCATGACCACCGTAGAAACGGATTTTGTCGACGGAAGAATAGATAAAATGACAGATAAACAATCACAATCTGTCATTTTGTTGTTTTTACAAATAACACCTCATATTACAACCCTATCGTTAGAATGTGTCGAGTTTATAATGAAATTACAAAGGACAATAACAGTGTCGACATCTTCGATTCTAGTACCGCTGCTTTCAAAAGACATGTGCGTACTCTTTCTTTTTATTAATCTTGTAACGCTTTAAATACTGTTTGTTCTCTTTAAATAATGAAACTTTGTGTCACTTATGTACTTTACCTGGCGTGTTTGGTCTCCTACACATTCTTTGCCTAAGCAGAAGTATGTCGGAGGGCAGACGCACAGACCTTGTAGCTGTAATTTTGTGAACTAAGCTTTTTACTGTAGTTGTCATTTTTAACATCTTTAACATTTCTCGAGACCCTTGGGTCCCGGACCTTTGGAAGGCGTACGAGGGGCCGAAGCCAACTCGCAGAGGCCCGTTAGACGTGTTTAATGAAATGAGGCTCCTACCGACGATTATCCCTGTTCGCACTATGCTAGTGCACCCAAGGACAACCCCCGGTTGGTGCAGAACTATTGCAGGATTTGGAAACAACGATGTTGGATTATGGGTTTGGGTGGCTAAGTGAACTGGTTATCTAGATCTATGGAAAGACTATGGCCCTTGCCTGACCAATATTTTATATAAAATACACAGGTAAAATTGTAAAATTGTCATTTTTATTATTATTGTTGCTAATCATGTTGTGCGATTACGCTTTGGGTGATAATCAGGTCGAAATCTATAATGTGAACCTAGTGATATACTGTGATTGTTACCTGTTATATTGTAAATAAATAAATAAATTTTGTCTCGCGTGCGGTGCGTACTTTACAGTCTAAAACGGTAGGAGCGTTGGAAAACCAATAGCCAGGTCGTCCCATAGAAGATCGGGGGGAAGACCAGTACCCTAATTGCGTAACTTATTTTCGTAAACGATTATGACTAATTTGTTTCATTTTGACAGTTCAACAACATTCATTGCGTTATTTACGTTGTTGAGCAGTTTTTTTTTTCCAACTTTGGATTAGCAATCAGTTTCAAATCGAAACAAATTGTGATTGATCGTATATTACGCAATTAAGGTCAGGATGAGACTCGCACATACCAGGGAAGCATGTCACAAAAGGGAGAAGGTTTATACTCAGCAGTGTGTGGAACAAGGCTGCTAATAATGATGATGGTTTCATCATTTACTTTTGCGTGGTGTTCTTCCAAAATAAACTTAAATTAATCTTTTTATATAATGCAGTACACAAGTTTAAGATATTTAAAACTGATACCTTCCTACCGAGTCTCAGCCAACAAAATGCAAGCACACCTTCTTGGTTCATACTAAACTGGACCGCAAGTCCTTCACCCATGGAAGCGGAACCGAGCCTCCAACTCATTTGTCTGAACATGAAAAACCTTGTTCTGCGAAAACAATAAACAATTACTCCAACATTACTAACGCTTGGTAGTAGTTCTATCATCCTTAGGTCAGTGGTATCATTAACACTATTCAAAGGTTCCTTCTCACTAGATCCTTTGTGCTCTTCTAAATTTATTTATTTTTCTCTTTTAAGTAATTTGTGTGTGTATTAAAAAAAATATCAAAATAATACAACATTTTTGTGATGCTGTATTTTTTTTTCCTTTTCCTGGATTCCAACAATAGCATAATCAGCCTATAATTTTCCCACTGCTGGGACACATGCCTACTCTCTGTGAGAGGGAGTGGGCCGTAATCCACCACGCGGGCCCAGTGCGGGTTGGTAGATGTCACATGTCTTCGAAATTTTGGTTCTAGGACATGCCGGTTTCCTCACGATGTTTTCCTTCACCGTTTTGAGAGCAGTGGTGATTAAATTAAATACACAAAGTAAAGCGCCTGCCTGGGTTCAAACCTACGACCTACAATTCGTAAGTCGGGGCCGTTACCACTAGGTCACCACTGCTCCTTCATAATCATAATCATAATCATTTAATAACAACAACAATAGGATCAACAATAGGATGGAGCTTCTACAAGTTTCTGTATCACTTTTTCGATGAACTCACCTTTTTGGTCCCTGTGGAGGTCATCATTTCGTATGCACCAAGGTGCATTTACAATTTCCCTTAGCACTTTGTTCTGGAATCGTTGTATTATTAATATATTGGTCTGTTTGATAGTTGAATACCATAAGTCCAAACTGGCATCAGGACTTGTCTGTATAGCAACAATTTGTTTTGCACGGACAGCGTGGAGTTTCTTCCAAGCAGCCAATAGCTTTGCGTCAAGGGTCATACCGAGATACTTGGCGAGATATTTTCGTTTGATTAATTATTATTAATGTAACGAGTTAATTTGAGTTCCTTAGATAGTAATTTTACATTATATTTAGTCATTTTTCGACTGATCTTCGTGAGTGAGTCTGCCTTGTATCAACTGCCATTTTGAGCGGGACTGTCGACCTTCCTTTTTCGCGGGCTTCATTTTAACAGTGGTGGTTATTGACTGCGTATTACGTACGAAGGTGATCGACGCTACACGTCAATGTACCAACACCTTTACCGTGGTCTTGTGTTCGAAACGGACCGGAAGCGAGTAGTTGAGAATAGCACTTAATTTAACTTTACATTGTGTGATTGAGTACCTACCTACCCCATGATTACGTATTCAACGAGTTTTTATCTCTCCTTAATTATCTTGTAGAAAAAACTAAAAAAGAGCCTTTTTTTCTCTGAATTCTGAAATAACAATGTAGGTTGGAAATCTTGGGAGTCTTTGTTCTAGATGCTTTGGGCTATATACAGTGTGTTAACTAACAGAGGGCGTTCCCGCTAACCTGCAATAATATAAAATTAAGAACGAAAAAAAAAAAGTTTTTTTAAATTATGAAATATTCTCAAAAAATATTAAATTGAAACACACACTCTGTACACGCGCACTTGTCTTTCAACGTGGAATGACAAGAGCACGTGTACAGAGTGTTTCTTTTACGTATCAATTTAATATTTTTTGTGAATATTATAATAATAATTGTTTTTATTTTATTTATGCGTTGTTTTTTTTTTTTGCATGTGTTCGAGGTAAAATTTGTGAGGGTCGTAAGGATTCTAAGGAGTAAAATTATCTGCTAGACCTAGATGTGACTACCAGCATTCATTAACATATCCAACATCACGCCTGCAGTCCCCGAAGGGCTGACAGAGGCACACATATTTTTACAGCATTAATTAAAAGTGTTAAAACAGTCTCATGCGTTCAGCAGATATAAAAATAGCAGTGATAGCGGTCTCGAGTTCGAACCCAAGGCACGCACCTCAGACTTTTCGGATTTATGTGCATATTGTATAATTATCACTTGCTTTAAAAACAGTGAAGGAAAACATCGTGAGGAAACGAGCATGCCTGAGAGATATTTCTCGACGGTATGTGAAGCCTAGTCAGAGGCCCATGGGCGGCTTTAAAACTCTCACACCAGGTTAATCACTGACCATAGGACAAGAAGAAGAAGTAGATATAAAAGTGCTTGTCGTGCTCTGAACGTAGCGATACAATTACAGCTACCATCATCTACCTTTTTTTGTAAAAACCGACCGAAAAATCAGAAAACAAGAAAAGATCAATTTAGTAAATTCGACATAAAAACCGATCGAAACTATAAATAAGCCCGAGGCGACGAGGGCTAATCGTAGCAAAGCGCACGTACCAGCCAATCATGTGTAATTTGGTACCACTTTGTACCAATAATAAAACAAATTACTATTGTAATGTAACGGCCCTTTGGACCTATACGGTATGCCACTCAGGCTATTATAGTTGAAATCAATTTTTTTATAGATTTTTGTTAAACACTTTTAGTTTGAGACAGTTAATTGATTCAGGCGTGACCTTGCGGAAATCCATTATAAAATACAAATAGACGTGGATATATTTAGTAACCTGTTCCGCTTAGCTATTTCTAAAGAGCCATAAAAAATTCCTTAAAAAAATCGACACGTGTTTCAGCTCTCAACGAGGCATCTTCAGGATGACGATTGACTTGTCGCGAACGGTGTGTTTCCACACCGAGCGCTGAACGCAGGGCGATTTTAAACTAAAATAATAAAAATAAAATAATATTACTTTTAATTTTATATCCCTTAGTGACTAAGGGATATAAAATGTGGGGAAATTAAATTAAATTAAATTAAAAACTTTATTTCGAGCCAAGACTCATAGAGGGTTAGTAACAATATCCTTAGAACTACGTGTTAGTAAACAACACAATACGGTGACACATGTAACTGACAACAGTGAATTATATAAGGGCAGTCCACTCTGGCAGCTATCATTTTCAGAACCCTGTTGGGGCTGGCCATGACTCGTGCCACCATTGATGCAGCGCGCTTGCGCATTATAGTATAAAAACAATCTACACGCGCCGCCGCAAACATCCCTGACGCACTGCAACACCACGGCAGCCCCATCAGTTTTCTGAACGCATTATTAAATTGGACACGAAGGGCTCCATACGATGCTCGCGAATACTTCTCCCACAAGCTGCATGTGTAGAAGGTGGTACAGAATGCTCTAAAGAGCGTCACCTTTACGTCTGCAGTACAACGTGCAAACCTGCGGGCCAACATATTCGCACGCACGGACAGAGCCCTCCGTTCCCTTTCAATATCAGTATTGTCTTTAAGGTCAGTGGTGACCAAATGACCTAGGTATTTAAATTGTTCCACTCGCTCAAGAGGAACACCGTTTAGCCGTATGAGAGGCACATCAAGATTGTACTTGGTCCCCGCCTCAAAGACAATATACTGACTTTTCAGACCGTTATACAATAGCCCATGTTCTGTTGCGTAGCGTTCACATGTAGCCAACAGTGTCCTAATACCGCCGACTGACGCGCTCAGCAGCACCATATCGTCCGCGTAACTTAAATTATTGACACAGACGCCGTCAATATGACAACCGACATGATGACTGCTAAGCGCCTCAATCAGGGCATTCATATACAAATTGAAGAGGGCAGGGGAGGTCAACCCCCCCTGTCTCACTCCGCACTCCAACTGATAAGGCTCCGACAGCACACCTGCCCACCGAACATTATTGACCTGGTTTCCATACCAATGCTTGAAGATACTTATAAGCTCGATAGGCAAGCTTATAGCTTCAAGTTTCTTCCATAATATATCGTAGGAAACCAGATCAAAGGCCCTAGACAGATCGAGGAAGCAAGCGAAAACAGGTGTTCTTCTTTTTGTGTAGTACCTAACGGCCTGCTTTAGACACAGAACTGCACTTTCTGTAGAAAGTCCTGGCCGAAACCCGAACTGATTGTCGTGCAGCACAAGACGTTCGTTTAGTTGTGTATCAAGCAGGCCATCAAGCACCTTAGCGACTGCTGACAAATTTTTCGAACATAATTATCAAGCAATGGATTAGCAATATCCTTAAAAATCATTCGGATTGTAATTTTGATAGTGTACCTATTATGCAATATTAGGGTGCAGATCTTATTATCTATCCAAACTAATATTGTAAATGCAAAAGTAACTCGTTCTGAAACACTGAAGTGATCTTTATACTATGAAAGACAAATAGGTAGCCGGGTACTTAGATAAAAACAAAATAGAAACAGGCAAAGTCGCGGGGAACAGCTCGTCTACCTACTATAATCCCAAAGTTAGTACTTGGATTTATATTACGCGTTATGCAAAGTAAGACCAAAACCGATCAAGTGTGATGTGGTCCTAAGAGCGTTATTATCAGTACACTGGCGATTTGCCAGCGTTTTTCTAGCGAGGCGATTTGTGAACGTGCTCTCCCGAGCTAGTCGCGATCACGCGACGTGTTCTCTGCGTTTTCAAAACATTTTACACACGGCTACACAACAAGCTATATAGGTATACATTTCCAGTATAAGCTGATCTTGCACTGTACGGAAATCCTATACAATGCGAGATTAGCATAAACTGGAATTGTATAGCTTGATGTGTAGCTGCTCACACTCGCTTATCTCGTTCTCTCTCTTGTACACTCACTTCAATTTGCTCTCGTTCTGAAAACGCAGCGAATACGTGGCGTGCTCGCTACGCACACGCACCGAGCGTGTTAAACAATCGCCTCGCCGGTAACACGCTGGTAAATCGTCAGTGTGATATAGCCCTTAGTAATGTGTAAGTTCTGAATTTCAACATAGTCAATTTTCGTTCACCTAAAAATCATTAACAAAATGGTTTTCTGACTGAACCATGTGTACAGTAAAAGAGAAAAATGCTCACATAACTCACAAAGACCGCGCAACTTCAGTTAAAATTTATTATCCTACTTTTGGCCATTCCACCATCAGCTTAATATGCAAAAACAGAAAAATATCAGTAAATCAATCAAGCGCAACATCGCCGTCGGTCGTCGGCGATCGGTTTAGTGTTGCCATAAACAACAAAGTATGAATGTACTAATTTAACAATAACCCTATAACGCGGACGGGGGAGGGAGGACCAAATTGCCTGCGGGGGTACTCCCGACCCAACTTGGTCCGGTGTGCTTTAAAACTTGATGCCCCCAAGTGGGAGGGCTGTAACTCTTTAGAATTCAACTGATTTTTAATAGATGCGACGTTTTAGGGTATTTCTACTGTTATTGCTGTCGTTGTGCATCGCTGATATTGTTTTGTTTTTGTGTATTATTTTTTATGCCTTATGGTCTGGGGTATAGCATTAAAATTTTACGTGAATAAAGATTTTGATCTCGAAAATTACTTGCCTGTAGAGTGGAGCAAAATAACTATAAATCATAAACAGAAACATCATTATTTCTATCTGTAGAGCCAAAAGGCAACTAACAACTTTGCTGCGGCCCTCTCAGGTAAATATAGATGAGTAATGGTTATCATGACACATTCATGCACAAAGAAATAACACAGGTATACGTATGGAGCATATATTATCATGACCAAAGGGGAAGAATCACAAAGGAGAACCATAAATAATTAATAAGGAGAAAGCCCCCGGTTGCCTATTCGCATTAATAATCTCCTTTTAATAATGATAGGTGCAGAATCTTATTTGGCGAAATTGGCTCCTTGCCCGCACCGAGGACGCCTAGAACTTTACATAATTTACTTTTGGCAAAAAACCTACAAAATTATTCATTCTCCGTTCGAAAACCAATATCGGGTCCGCCATGTTGGCTGAATCCGAAATAGGCTTCACAAATTTGTTTTGTGGAAAAAAGCGGGGAGATTTGGCAGTTGGCAAGGTACCTGGCACAGCGGCCGGTCGTCGGCACTTGGCAGCGCCCTTAATGCGCCTGCCAATGTGCACTGGCCGGCCCGGAGATTTGGCAAGCCAACATATTTCGACACCTTGTAGGAAAGGATTTAGCGTTGTTTCCTTTGGCATGGCGGAGGCATCATCAAAGTGAAGCGTCAGCCGCAGACTTACGAAGCAGTTGCTGTTCCTCACGCACAAATACTAAGCGATTTAATTTTGTTGTTTGTAATGCGCGGCGGTAAATCTTTGTTGCGAATCTGATGTTGGGTTCAAGGTTTTAAATCAACTCCTTACTCGAATGTATATTTTCATCGAAAAAATTATACAACATGAAAATTACCGTCTTCCCCAGTCCGTGGGTCGTTGAGACCGCAAGCGGGAGCCGGTTAATAACTCCAGGCGCCGCACAAAATGATCTCCACTACAACCAATTAAAATAGAATTAGTGAAAACACAAAAAAGCTAAGAATTTCAACTCTAATTAACTGAAACTTTACAAAAAAATATGATATAAAAACGTCTCGCGTGTCATTAGACCCCTGCGTCTCGGTGGTGTTATATTACAGATACAATTTATCCTTTTTCGACTCTATCCTTAGGTTTTAAGGTTCAATTTTGACTAGCAAGTACGTAGAAGTAAATATGCTGTTACCCCCTCGGAGAGTGGTCCTTTTTTTCTCAAATTTTTTCGTCGTTTCGTACCTGTGGGCTCAACAAAAAGTGTTGCCGGGTGAAGCCAGATGCCTACACTTGTATCAACACATGTACGTCCCATTGTGCAAAACGCACAGAAATGGGTTGAGCATCTTGAAAAGCTACATTCTGTACAAGGAATAAGTTTCATATTACTGGGAGCTGGTATGTCAGTATTTTTATAAATAATGCTTACATGTGTTTGAAATTTTGGCGACGGCATGCCTATAAATTTTGGTAAGAATGTACAAACTGTGAGAAATGATTTTGTTTCGCGCGAGCAACGCAACGCCACTACACAAATAAGTTTTTTTATTTAACACGTTTGATCAAAGAGGTTATTTATCTAATTCTACAAGATTTATTCTAAGGAAGTTTTATTTTTACTTTTTCGCAGACCTTTTTACATTCAAACAATTATTTTAACACGCTTGCTTGTTTAAAAACTGCTTTTCTTTCCGTATTTTGTTCCGAGAACGATAAAACTTCTAGAAACGGTAAAACAGCGCGCAAAGTCCATTTTAAAACCCTTTCTGATTTTTTCCTCAATACTTTACCTTTAACATTAATCAAAAAATAATACCTTCAAAGGAGCACTTCAACCGCAAGCCGAATCTGACATTCTGACCACAACACAGCCTCGCAAACTTACCCTGACACTTATACAAAGAAAATTGACACTTAAAACCTATCACTTAAGGTTTGTATGACCTGCACGTGTAAGTTAGTTCTCTTAACCCGTTAAACGAGTTCGGGCTATTGTTTTGAACGTATTTTTTACTTCAGTTTACTTCCCAGCCCACCCGGATGCCTGCAATCAATAGATTAGAATTAAACTTAGATTATTGCATGGCAGGATGCGTAGTGAACCACCTTGTAATAGCAGCCTTGGATGCCACTAACATGGAAATGGTTTTAGAGTAGGAATAAACATTGAATTGAGGTGTGGTTTGGAAAGATTGGGAAAGATACACATTTTTATCATACGTTAGAAAGAAAGTTATCGTCCGTTACGGTTTTTATTGTAAATATAAAGGTAAAAGCAGGAAATGACGCTATAGTGCACGTCCTTGGTGACGCACTCCTAGCATGTAATAACGAAGAACATTAAACAGTCATATAGTATTTTGTTTATTTCCAAAAATTATTGCGACATAAAGTACCAAAGGTTATTTTTTTTATTTATTTTGCTTAAAATCTTAAACATTCCACTCATTTTGCCAACATTACAAGTTCTTGTCAAACATTGTATCCTTACAAATAAAACCAAAGTAAATATAAATGGCAGGTAACGTCATAAATATGGTCATGAAAGACTGCGGTATAATTTCAACAGTCGATGACATTCTGATAGATGAACGGAGAAAAATGTAGGTAAACTATCCTATGATTGAATTTGGATGTAAATTAATAAAATGCGACACTGAACGAAGGATTGCATGAACAAAGAAAACAAACATAGTGGATAGCCACCATAACATTGTCAAAACGCCGCAGGAGTTTCTTGGCCATTCTTCTCTACAGTTCGTTTTTTAATCCCAATTCCCAGACTAATTTGACAGGTGCAAATGTCAAACTCCAAATTGAAAAAACAAACAACAGTCACTTGAAATGTCAAATATTAGTCTTGGGATTAAAAATCGAACTTTATACGAAACTACCTTTTGGAAAATTAAAATCTTTCTATTTTCTTATATGTGTGTTGGCATTCAAACGTGACTTCAAATAACCTTTTTGAATAACGGCCTTATCACGCTGGCGATTTGCGAGCGAGCTATCAGCGAAGCGATTGTTCAACGCGCTTACTGGGTATGCATAGCGGTAGCAAGCACGCCATGTGTGCGCAACGTGTTTACCGCGTCGTACAATATTTAGTGATTGACGAGTGTACAAGAGAGAGTGAGACAAGCAAGTGTACAATATTGTGAAAACGCCGACGCGTATACGTTGCGTAGTCGCGATTAGCTCGCTTCAAACCCGCGGAGAGCGTGTTCACAAATCGCCTCACTAGAAATACGCCGGAAAATCGTCAGTGTGATTAATAATTATAACGCTCTTAATGATTTCACTTTTTGTAGATGGATTGGTTTGTTTGCAAAAAAAGGACTGATGGATTTTGCAAAAGATGATAATAATTCTTATAATAATTATTTATATATTTTGAATTTTTTGCCATATGCAAAAAAATTAGTTTAATAAAAACAAAAAAACACGCTTTTATCACGCACAAAAGATGATAAAATAATTAAATTTACTTGTATTCGTTACGATATAAGTATCTATGCAGCTTGTCACTTTGTCACTTCTTTCAAGTGTGGAGCGCTTTGTTTTAATTAATTAAATGTACAGACAACCAAACACTGCTCCACGCTTTTTGTCTAATATTATTAATTTATTAATATGGAGACACACGTTCCTTACTTGATGTGGGTATATTTAGCTTACATGTTTAACTTCTGACCCTATCTATCAAAAGGAGCAATAATTAAGTCCCAAGATATTATTATAAACATTGATTAGTGTGTTATTATAAGGAGATTAATTTATTATCATAACAGGAGTGCGAGGCATGAGTGGGTAAACAAAAAGGCTTGATAAAACGAGAGATATTTTAAATAGTATGGAGACAGAGACATTTAAATAGTATGGAAACTGAGACATTTAAATATTTTAAATAGTATAGAGACAGAGACATTTAAATATAGAGGGTCAAATTAAATCAACCAGCGAAACTCCGCAGACGTGATAGGTATTGATATTTAAACACGATAAAATAAATAGATTTGACGGTTTTTTTATGGGGACAACGACTGCTTGCTTGTAGGTATGTTAGTAAAGTAGTTATTATTTTTTAGATGTTATTTTATGTATTACTAGTTTTTTTACTTTTTTCTTAGTTTTAAATTGTAAATAAGTTAATTTTAAGACCGCGCTATCGCATTAGGTATACACCTGTAATGATAGTTGTAAGGAAAATTTTAATAAATAAATAAAATAAAAAAATGTTTTTATTTTGTTATCGTGTTTAACTGTTTAGATATCGAAACCTATCACGTCCGTGTAAATATCACAAAAAAAAAAAGATTATTTTAAAACTGATATTTCAAATGATTACACGCTTGTCCACTCTGAAATGACGCGCCCCACTACCGCCATTACCGTGTGAGCCGCGTTTTCACTAGGCGACATGTCGCAGATACTTATCGCTCGACATTCACGTAGTTGTCTCTGCTAAAGTTGTGGGACAATGTCTCGCGACATATGACTTGTTCACATTGGCCAGTCGTGATCAGTATGTCGCTCGATGTATTCTCGTTGGACCACACTACTGCCATTTTCAGAACACAAAGTGACACACGTTCTCACTACTCAAAGCCTGTCCGGCGTCCGGCGACTGTCGATGGACACGAAAGTCGCGCGTAGTCGATGCTCGACGCTCGCAGAGCATCGACTAGCGACAAGTTGCGCGACCCGTAAATGTCCCAAGCGACGTCGGGCGACATCGCGCGGGACACGTGAATTTTGTGTCGAGTGACAAAGTCGCGGAACAAATGTCCCCTAGTGAAAACGCGGCTTAAAATGCGGTAGTGGGGCGCGTCATTTCAGAGTGAACAAGCTTAACCTGGGGTTGATTACCCCAAAACTAAGCTCATTTAATTTATTTATTGTTTGTTGCTAATTAACTTAATTTGACCCTGTAGCAGTAGGACAAAATATTTTAGAAAAAATCAGCGAAAAATTAAAAATATGCGCGTAGGCATCTTCTATGAACTAAAAGCCAATTTTTAAGCTGACAAGTATGATATGTGACATAAGTAATCTCAGATTACAAATTTACAAAATTCTATGCTAAATTCACATTGTTATTTAGTCGTAGGTACACCAACACACCAAAAAATGCTAAATTAACAAGTCCAAAAGAGTACATACTTATATTCAAATTGTCCATTAGCAGTGCATTAACCTCTTTTTTGAGTCATTGTTACAAGAATCATGTAATTGGTGTTAACATTCTTTTCCTCAACTCAATCCTTACGTTTTTTCTCATAATTTTTTGACGGATTTGCCTCTCTTGCTATACAAAGGTAATCAAAGTAGAACTAATCAAAACATAGCCAACATATTATAGTCAGCTGGCTAGCCTTTTCCCAACTATGTTGGGGTCGGCTTCCAGTCTATGGCCTAGCCCGCACTGCGATAAAAAATCGCACGAAATTTTTATCGCAATTCTGTAACACATATCCTATACTATTAAACGAGCAATATTTGTTTAAATTTATTTGTATCACGTTCTCGAAAACGACTAACGATTTCGATGAAAGTTTCAATTTAGGGTTTACGGGGGCGAAAAATCGATCTAGCTAGGGCTAATCGATCTAGCTTCACCCGAGCAGAGCTCGGTCGCCCAAAGCTTTGAACAAAATGGCTACCTTAGAATAATGACATAGCAGCATGGAATTAGTAAGTACTTACTATGATGGCAGCATGGAATTTGTATGAACTATCCTATACTATTCTCTATTTTCACCCGAGCAGAGGTCGGTCAACCAGCAGTGCTATTCTGTAAAAATTTCACCGTGAACGCTTAACTGAAGTGAGCTTGAAAGTGAGCTGTCAATGCCTAATATTTGGTGGAATGACAGCTCACTTCACCTTAGCGTTCACGGTGAGATTTTTTACAGAATAGCACTGCAGGTACCTGCTCGTCTCTTATGTATCTACACGCACTGGCGACTTAAAATTCGCGCTCGGTGCAATACTTGCAATGCCGTATACTGAATGTAAACCGCGCGAATAAAATTCGCAGTGCGAGCTAGGCCAAACTGGATGCAGCTGAATACCAGTATTTTACATGGAGCGAATTGATATAGGTACAGTCAATCACAAAACAGTAGTAACTATTTGACATTGACAGCGCCGTTATTTAGTGCGATTTTCGTAGTGCAAGTGTTAAGTACCACTGATATGACTATACCAAGTAAATATAATTTTAAAAAATATTTTCGTGTTACTCTACAAATATGTAGGTAGAGTAAGAGAATTAAAAAAAAAATGTTTTATTTTTAATTTGATCCTGTTGACCGATATTAATAAATAAATATTGATCAACAGGATCTTATCAAAAACACATTTTATTGGCTTTTTCTCCTTATAGTTCTAATACATCTAGTACCCACAATAGTTTTAATACACAATAATGTAGTAGGTACCATTTTAAACCCTTTGTCTAAAAACACTATAAATATTTATATCAAATAATAATTATAGCAACTTTGTGTATAACTCCCATTGCATTTTATACCACTAGGAGTCCGTGTAAGGACAACTTGTGGGATTACGTAGGCGGAAATGCGAATTGAATTATATTTCGAGCAAATTTTTACTTATAAAGTGTCAGTTAACATGAAATCACTATTGGAAACAACCAGTTTATTTTAATAAAATAACTGCGTGATTACTGAATCATGGCCATGTATAAAGACATATTTAATTTGTGCACTTTTAAAGGAAATACCGCCCATTTCTGTATCATTATTTAATTACAGAATGATTTAATTTATTGCTTTAACACAACACTCTTCTATAATAATTATGGCAAATATCTATATTTTTTTTGTTAGCCTATATTGTGTCCCACTGCTGGGCAAAGGCCTCCCCTTTATCCTTCCAAATCTCTCTGCTTTGTGCGATTTCAGGCCATGTTGGCCTCGCAAACATAACTAGATCGTCACACCACCTTCGCCGCGGTCTACCTCGACGGCGTTGTCCTCCTTCAGGCGTCCAGTGAGTGACGATCTTTGCCCATCTTTCCGGGTGAATTCGTGCGACGCGGCCGGCTCACTCCCACTTCAGCCTGGCTGTTTTTTCTCCAACATCCGCTACTTGAGTTATGAAGCGCAGGATGGTGTTTCTAACGTGGTCCGTTCGTTTGACACCTATTATGCTGAGCTCCATTGCCCGCTGGCAAATCTTGAGTTTGGACTTCTGTTGTGACCAACTTTGTGCACCATAGGTTTGGACGGGCAGAATACACATGTCGATGAGTTTTCTTTTCAATGTTATAGGGACATTTCCTAAATGTGTTCTTTAAGGGCCCAGTAGGCAATATCTATTAGGATACTGTTATTTAAAGTTTTCGGAATTCGGTTAAAGAATAAATCGGATAACCAAAAAAGCAGTCTCACGCTTTCGAATTTCAAATTCGACAACGAACGTCACAGCAGCCGATCCACCCCAATGTCACCCCAACTCGTATGTTTTGCATTTGAAAGCGTTTGAGGTCCAAATATAAACAGGCCCAACCCTTGCACTGCCGCTGACACGCTAATCTAACGTTGTAGACGTTGTAGTGTTGTGACAACACTGTTCATGCTGTACTTTGACGTCAGAACTCAGTCGGCGGAATTGAGTTTTGACTATTTTAAGGATTAACTATTTTGGGAATTTATTTAATATTTTATAATGGTAGTATCCACAGTTCATGTATATTTATTGTAAAGCATTTCAACCAAGACTGTAGCTTAAAGTATCAAATCACTGCAAAAGTAATACAAGTCTATCAAAAAATATAATCGTAAAAAAACCGTTAACCACTCATGTTTTTGTATTTCACAACAGCAACAATTATAAACCCTTTATGTCTTCAATCACAAAAACAAAGCCCACAGTTTTGTCAAATTGAACTGACATTTGTCATGCTGACACAACAATTAAATCATAAAATTTATAATAAAACAAACAATCATAATTAACAATTTGACGGTACCGTTATTCAAATTAAGACTATAGAAATCAATTTTGACGTTTCAAACGTCAATTAGTTACCATAATGTCATGTCAATCAGAGTTGTCACTAGCTAAATTTATTCGATCCGTGTGGTAGGTAAGTTTACCGTATACAGCTAGGATCTTTGAAATTAATTCAAAGGCAACATTAGCAAGTGGCAAAATAGAATAGACAGATTATTGAGAATCAATAATAGTGCTTTAATTATTTAAATCTAAAGTGAACTTTGCAAATTATTAAGTACCTACTGAAGAAGGTTAAACTTAATCTACTACTCAAACTAACATATGTACTTATACTTACTTGAACGTACATATACGCTAGTAACCAGTAACAGAAAACGGGTAGAAATTAAATTAGACTAAGTTCGGGCCCTCTGAGCCTTAGATTAAGGTAGATTAGTTGGGCCCCCCTTCCATAGGATTATGGGAGATGTATGGGGAATTGGCTTATTCCATGGCTTCAGGATATTTGATTAGGCAGGATGAGATCTAAGTTTAATGCAAAGATACAGTTTACGATTATATTAACAACGCTGCAGGAACAGGGTTATTACAGAATAAGCATTTGAATAAATTAGACAGATGTTTCAGTACTGGAACTTGACAGCTATTAGAATGTTGCCAATTGGAAAAAAAGAAGGTTTATAGTAATTTTTTGCCAAGATTAACCGTTTCTTTTTGTTTATTCTAAACTAATCAATGATAATTTTAAAATTCTACGCGTACAGTAAAATTTTACGATGTCAGAAGTAGCAACCTTGTTCAAAGCGGTGTAAAACAAAAACTGCATCTTGATGCAGCCGAGAACCGAACCGGCTGTAGTCCGGAAATGCCAGTGACATACCGACATCGACACGGGTCGATGACAGACTGATGCATTGTATTAACTCAGGTACCTACCTTGGTACTACTGGGTCCAGTGACGCAATCAGTGGGGGATAGTAAGTAATTAGATTTGTGAAGTGAAAACTTATTTAAGCACGTTGGGAATTTTTGAGATGGGAAAAACAATTCAACTCGCGACACTGTTACCGACACCAGCTTTTGACCATTAAAAAGACATCAACGCGTTGATTACCGCATTTTTGATTATTTCACTTTTGTCGGCACTCCGGGAGTGCCACGGTTTTTTTTTTGTAAATTTTTAGCCAGGCAAAGGGTTATTAAATGCAAATTTTATTTTCATTATTTAAGAATTGTATTAAATCATAAAAAAATCAATAAGGGGGAGACAAATGATGTCAACAGGGCGCAAATCCAAACTAGGCACCCAAAAATATTATTTTAGTTTTAATATTATTTAAAGTCTGACTATAATCTTGTATCAATTGTATAAAATAAAATAAGACTTGCCATTTTCTACGGTTCCGTAGTAAACAAGGAACCCTTATAGTTTCGTCATGTCCGTCTGTCTGTCTGTCCGTCTGTCTGTCCGCGGTCTAGCTCCGAGATCCTTAGTACTAGAAAGCTGTAATTTGGCATAGGTATACATATTAATTACGCCGACAAAGTGGTAAAACAAAATTATGAAAAACATTTTTTTTAGGGTACCTCTCCTACACGTAAAGTAACGAAATTAAAAGAAAAACTATCACAGCTAAGTAGGCTATACAAGTTAACGAGTAATAATTAACCAACTTAACTTTGCAGTTGCAAAAACATGTTATCCCATACATTCCGTATGGGAGAACATATTTTTCAACTACAAAGTTAAGTTTGTTTTTGGGATAAATTCATCCCAACTACGGAACCCTTCATTGTGCGTGGTCCGACACGCACTTGGCCGATTTTTTTACACTTTTATTTGAACTTACGCCATGTTGGCTCATGCATAAGCAAAGCATAAGTAGACCGAGGGTGCAGCACCCCTACTGCCCCGACGCATGTCACTGCAACCCGTTGCCCTCAATTAATGACAGCTTGCACCGAATGATAAGCAGTTGATAATACCTAGGGTTCCGTAGTCAATCAGTGTCCTTTCATAACTCACAATACCTGATTCTGCAACACAAAATAAAAATAAAAAATTCCTTTTTTAACCGACTTCCAAAAAGGAGGAGGTTATATGTTCGTCGCGTATGTTTTTTTTTTTATGTATGTCCACCGATTTCTCCGTCATTTGTGGACCGATTTTGAAAATTATTTTTTTGTTTGAAAGGGTATGGTTCCAAATTGGTCCCATATAAATTTTATTAACTTTGGTTGGGTAGTTTTTGAGTTAGCTACAAAATACGTATTTTTTTCCCACTTAGTATGTATATGATATGATAAGTTCCTGTCACTGGTAGCAGGTAGTGGTATTCGAATATGTGTGGGGTAGGTAGGTACCACAACTAAAAAATCGAAAATAAAAACTTTTTACAAAAAAAAAAACAACCGACTTCCAAAAAAAAACACTACAAAGTGAAAAATAACTTTAATTTCGGAAGTCGGTGGCAAAAAACGAAAACACAAAACCCAAGACACCGACTTCCGAAATTAAAGTTATTTTTCACTTTGTAGTGTTTTTTTTTGGAAGTCGGTTGTTTTTTTTTTTTTGTAAAAAGTTTTTTAAATTAGGCTTCGAATCAGCAATTTTTGACTGTCAAAATTACATTAATAAAAAATATGTCCGATTTCGCCACATTCTAGTTTTCGAACACACACATCTGTCCTATCCTACGCCTAAGGTAATCCTGGTAAGAACTTTTGGGAATGAACTATGAACTGATTTGTTGCTTTAGGTTTTGTCTGAAAATTTCAATTCATATAAAAACGACTACAGATTCCTGTTCTAAAGACGGCTACATTGCCTTTCCTAACACTATCGCTAAATTCCACAAGATACACGAGTGAAGCCACACCTTAGTACCAGCTAATATCCCAGTGGGGTTAGTGGGGGTGGGGACGTGGGGAACAACACCCCACACGACATATTGGAATGCCCACAGCTGACTACAAGTTTGTCTGATTAAAATTACTTTTCCGACACATTTATCTGAGAAGTTTGAGCTTCATAGGTTCAGGATTTTCTCGGGAAATTCTGTAGTCGGAATTCTAGGTTTTTCTTTTGGGTTAATTTTAGGTTAGCGTAGTTTCTGGAATACACTAATTCATCTCTTATTATTAATTTGTTGTAAACTTCTGCTAAAAATGTGTCACTGACACTGTAATTCTCAAAATATTTTGATAAAAGTTGGGGTTACATTTATTTTCATTTTTTTTTTTTTTATATTTTAAATCCTTTTTATTCGATGTAAGTGCAACCCTACTTTATGTTACGCGATGTAAGAGTTTTTCAGACCAAGCCGGCAAAGACACGACACATAAATTAGGTTAGGCAAAGCCAAATTATCTTTACATCCCCTTTTAGTTTATTATGGTCCCCCCTTGACCCTTTCCTCGCAATAAATAATAAATTGTAAACCATCCCTGCATAACTTTGTAGAAAAACATGCATTTCCTATATAGAGGTATCTCGGAGTTTGTGGCGCCATGGAAATGTTTTATTCTCTGTAAGCTTAGAAAATTAATAAAGCCTAATTTTGGGATACATTAAAAAAGATGATACCTACAGAAGATTTTTGTAACAAACAACCCACTTCAGAGGTGTCCTTAAAAAAATACTTAGAATACATAATAAACACATGGGCGTTTTTGGATTTTTACGCAAACGGTTAAATATCCGATTTCTGGTTTTCATAACATCCGTTTTTAGAAATCGATTTCGATATTATTCAGTTGTAAGTACATCGATCAAAACTATCCAAATATAAACAAATACTTGCTTACGCTACTCTAGCCGTGGTTTTGTGAATTCGGTTTGTCTAGTTCGGATTATCGATACGATTTGATTTCTGACTGAAATCGGATTTTAGATTCGTTTTGATGTATCTGACACAATGGTGTCGATTCCCTTGTTCACAAACTAAACTAAATTTAAGTTCAGTGCATCTTTTTCTTTCTATTTCATTATGAAAAGGACAGAAGATAAATTTTAGTTTAGTCCTGTCAAATTAATCAGCGCCTGTCACTACTCCATACAAGTTTAGACGTGATCAAAAACTTGCCTACTAAAATTACGTCAATTTACGTCAAGCGCTGATTAATTTGACAGGACTAAACTAAAATTTATCTTCCGTCCTTTTCTTAATGAAATAGAAAGAAAAAGATGCACAGAACTTAAATTTAGTTTAGTTTGTGAACAAGGGAATCTGCACCATTGTCTATTAAAATATGTAATATGAAATGGAAGCAACTTGAAAATTGCTGCTGTCCCATATCCTTAAAAAACAAACATTTTTCTTGAATTTTTGTTAAAAAAAAAGTTGATGTCAATTGGTTTCTAAACACTGAAGTATTTTATATTTTACCCTTCGTTAGTATTGTTAAACTCTTGTACAGGTTGGTAATGTCCTTATACATTCTAATTTGAGATCCATGTTTCATCAAAACTATATGGATGATCTTCACTTATTTTATCAATGTACTTGTACAGTCGGCAATATAAAAGCATCCGGGAGATAAGTTCACATCCTTGCAGCATCCATCTTCAATCTTCATGAGTGTATTTAATCTGCTTAAGTGGCTCACTTCCCATAGAAACTCGAGTGGCTCGGGGGCTACTGGGGCCCGGCTATTATGTCCACATGTGGGGTACCAGGGGTACCATTGGGAAGTGGAGATTGAAAACCTTTTATGTTCAAAATTTTGGCACGATTTTTTATGACATTTTGGCAATGGCACATGTTCTTGTTAGATTAGTTTTTGGCAAAGCATTTTATGTTTTTATTTTGAGTTGTTAAATTTTTGCTGATATACAGGATGTATTTTAGAAAAAAAGTAGGCATTAATCCGCTTCTAAAACGGATAAAACTTGATTCTCCTAACCCAATAACGCTATAAATTGTTCCTAAAATGAACCCCTTCTCAAAATAATACAAATTCCAAATTTAAACGCGCAGGCCCCACGCTCGCGTCCATTGTTTTTAAATTTCATATTTTATGCAACAGAACAGATGCGTCACGATCTTACACCATAAATGGAACGCGCCCCGGTGATAGCCGACATAAATTGAGCCCCCACTCCCCCCTCGCGTCTTTATAACTAAACGCCACAGGGGAATCGGTGTAGAATGTCAGAGGTCTGGCTTTAACGGCGCTTCTAGGCCGAGGGGGCCACACATTGGCGCCATTGGCACTTGATATCGATCTTTGTTCGGGCTCCCCCGCGTCTTAAGCCGTGCTCTCTGAATTAGGGCTAGAAATTTATGTTACTGGCTTACAGCAGAGGGATTGATACAGTTTGTAACTGTAAACCGGCTTAAACTTTGACGGAGACTAATTTTCTGAATCGCTAAAATTGTATTTTATGGCGCGTTTCGCAAAACGGGTTATTCTGCAAACTATTGTTTTAATCGAGGTCGAGTCGCTTTAGCTGCTTTCAATTTTAGAAGTATAAAAAGTAGGGTTTTATATTTTTTTCACTACTTCAATAAAAAAAGCTTACCCAAGTAATTCATTTTATAAGTTCACTAGGTCAATGTAGCAGACGCAGGAATCCGCAAAAGGTAGCAAATGTTCAACAAAAAAAACACGATGTTGTATTTTGTATGACAAAGCAGGCTGACGAGTTAAATGAGTACAATCTTATCTCCCATTTATTTATCTAAGTACAGAACACAAGCGCAGGCTGCTCGTTCATCACTGCTCCGCCCCCTCACGTTCGTTCGTGATGATACATAAAACCAGGCTGCGACATTACTAAAGGCGATTCTGACAAAGCAAAGAAATAAAACGTTCTCAATAACAATGCAGATTAATGAAAACAATGTTAGACACGAACAAATTTTTCCGTCGGGCCTGCAAGCCGACCCCCGCAGACAATACGAACTTATCGGTCCGACTAAACAAGTTTTCGAGTGGGGATGCCGCCGCTTATCTGTTCGGGCACATGTGAGCCCATGCCTTGGGGCCTTTAAACTAATACCACCATAAAAAGGCCCCCTCGGCTCCCGCCAGGCATCATAAAAGAGGCCATAGAAGGAAATGGGTGTGTAAACTGAGAGGTCAGGCTACGCTGGTGGTTCGTATAAAAGCTTTTGCCCGATTACTTGGTTGGCTGGCTCGCGTGCGTTCTATTTTCAAACGTGATAATGATAACCGGATAGTTGGGACGTTGCGAGTGTACGCAGTTCGGTGTTTGAAAGTGGAACAGAAAAGTATTCTTTGTTCTGAAGAGAAGGCATTTACCATACAACCCTCTCGGCTGTTCTGATTTTTTATTTTTTTCCATGATTAAACTGGCTCTAAATTTGGTTTCATCCGATGTATCGATAAATTGCAGAACATTTTTGTTTTATATCCTCGAACTCATTCTGTTTATAAAGCTTGCCGAACTGGATTACAAATTGTTTTGAGCAAAAACTCGTTCTACAACCAATTCTTGTACGTAGCAAATGTGGCAATATACCGAAAAAATCGACATAAAAAAAAATCTTGTAAGCACTATTTCTATGGAGATCCAATTCTCTATCTATTTTGTATTTCCAATGCTGGCTGCAGCTCTGCGTGCCTGTGCCACAAAACTGAATGGAACCAAAGCGCGCACCCTTGTTTGTTGTGCAGATTACCGAGCTTAGCGCGCGGGTGACCATGCTCCGCGGTGTTGCCAATAATTGAAACACAAGAGAAAAACAAAACAACAAAAATAGATACATTTTTGTGCATAAAATAATACCTGAGTTCTAAAATCACTGAGGAGAGAGAATCTTTGTGTTTTAGGTATCTTTGCTTTCAGCCAGTTAAAAAAGCTTAATTTTTCCATGGGTACTTTGAAAAACAGTGCGATGTAACAATGCAAAATATGTGCAAAAAAAAAACTGATAATAAACCCTTTATTTGACACATGAATGATGCAATTCTGACCACAACCTGTCCCTGGTAATACTAAAAAACTTCCTTCTACAATACACGTAGGTAACAAAGATATATTATCCTTACCGCATTGCACCGGTTCAAACCAGTATACTCAGCCGAAGGCTCAAAAAGCAAAAACACCTAGGCGTGGTCTGCCAGCCCATAAGTCCTGATTAAGTCTAATGGTGGAAATGGTCATGCTGCCCGTGCGGGGGTTATAGCCCCCCGGGGAAGGGGGGCGAGGTACCATTAGATGGTCATCACGAGCCCAGGTAAACCTCGGTACTACGTAAACTCGCTTTTGTGTCCCAAAACGCGTTGTAATAGAAAATTGGGTGACATTATGAAAGGTCGTTTCACTGATTATGTTTTTACTTGTTTGAAGATTTTGTGGATTTGTAATAATTGAAAAATTAAAACCTTTTTTAAATTCAGCTCATTTATTAGGTATAGAGGTTTCGTATGACTTTTCAGTATTAAAAAAAGAAATAGAGCAGCTAAGGACTTAAAAGAGATTTGCGCCAGATTGTTTTTTTGTGGTATAAATATTTTATTTAACCTTTAATGCAATATACAGCATGTATCAGAAAGATGTAGTCATATTTAAGGGTGTGGTACAGACCACCAAACTGAACAACTTTCTCAATGGGACTAACATCGTAATCGCGGAAAAATTATCAACTGTCCCATACAAAACTTCAAAATATCAGCCGTCCTATACATTTGGGTCGAGCAGGTACACACGGCTACACTACACATCAAGCTATACATTTCCAGTTTATGCTGATCTCGCATCGCATAGGATTTCAGTACAATGCGAGGTCAACTTATACTGGAAATGTATGGCTTGATGTGTAGCCGTGTGTACCCAAATGTATAGGACGGCTGATTTTGTAGCACTACTCTGACAAAGATCAAGTCTAAGATCTCCTTTTTTAATTATTTATAGAAACCATTATGATCATTCTTTCCTCAGGTCCAGTTAGTACCTCATTTTTTTCCCCACCATCGTCCGCACAAACTATTGCCGTGCTGCAGCGGACATACAAACGTACGGACGCACAATTTATGTTTGCAACGTAAAATTTTCGTTGTATTTTACGGAATCCCTACGTAGGATTTATGTGCGTCTGTGGCGTATAAAATATGAGTACGTTTTTACGATGCAGGGTTATTGATTGAACGAGTTTTAGTTACTCTATTTTTGGCTTTTTTTAAATTCTGGATTAATGCCAGTACTGGATTTATTAAAAGTGTCAGTTATTGTTTGTGGTTTTGGATGATTTCTGGTTCGTATTTTTTGGAATTCGTAGCTTCGATCATGTGCGTTTGAAACAAACAAGTTCTTAAATAGGTATTTTATTTGCATGACTAAAATAACATTTTACCTGTAACAATATTATCATCAGTCGCAATATCGCCCTCAACATAGGAAGATTGATGAAACCGACAAATCCAAAATTAAATCAGCTATCGAATGTAAACGGGAAAAACCTGCAGAAACCCAATTAGTGCTAAAATTCAATCTAGTTTCAGCATCTAGTTGAATAAAAACCTCGGCGCTCCGTGTCAGAGCATAATGCGCCGTCCGTGGCTCAGCATAACGCTAATCCTCCAACGGGTTCGATTCTCGAGCACGTACGGCGGTATTTAGTTAGAAACCGTCCTTCACCGGTCACGTCTCACTGTTTGTTCTACGGATTCTATTAATTGTACGTTTTTATCTTCGCTCTCTATCGCCTCACCTCGCTCGCTAAGGTGTGCGCACGTTTTATGACTGTAACGAAAGAAGCTGGTTCTTGAAGCCTTTGAAGTTTTTGTACTAAATTGTTGGCTTTTAACCTATCATTAAAAATATATTTATCAAAGTATGCCATATACGCCTTAAGGATAGGAATTTTTGAAGTTTCTGAAAATATTTTCTAACATAGTCAGTTCACTGTATTGATCTGCAGTGATCCAAATTCACAGATTAAAAACCACCCTTCTTTACATCTGTTATAATTTAAAATAAACTGCGCGAATCGAATCGGCCATCTAAACGTACCCTCGCAAGCGGTGCAGTTACGAAACGCAGATTTCAATGTTTTACGACGCAGCCAATTTTTCGTGAGCCCCCTCGACTCTCTGAGCTCATACTCCAGAGGGCCATTGAGGGGGAGTGGTGGGTGATGTCTGGGATCATAGCATAATGGTCATGTTTATAACACGGCCCCCCCGCATTAAGGCGCGGGCCGCGTATAAAACGCGTAATAGAATTTCAGTGACGACTGCCACCCTTGATAGCGCTTCACTTTACTGCCCATGTAACGATGTTAGCGCCGCGCATGCGCCCACCAGCGGCCGCGAGTTATGTCAAAGCCCAAGACGTGACAATGGCAACATTGTGACAAGGATTATAATTTTGTCGCGTTTCTAAGGAATACTTCGTGTGAACATATTGCTGGGAATTTCTGACGGCAATTTTGCTGGAGCGAATTAATTTTGTCAGATTAATGATCAAATTAAACTTTACTCCTTTTTAGTCTTAATCAAAATTTTGCAGAATGACGGCTATACAATTTTACACCCTGTATAATCGTACAATGCTGAGTTAAAAAAATAAGATGGGGTAGTGAGTGTGTCGGTTAGGAATTCTATTTTAATGTTAATCTAAACAAACACAAAACTTCGCCACCCTATTCGATTAAACCTGACTACCCGCACATTTCCCAAGGAACATCACACAAACAACTGACTACACAAGATGACCGTTCCCGCCAATCAGCGCGTCCAAAGTTTTCCCAGCAGAGGCGTTATGTCCAAACCACCAATGGGGGAGGTTGGCGCCCTCATTGTTATCCAATTACGGCCTCCCGCCTGATAATACGCCGCGAATTCAAATTAGGATCGGGGAGAGCGGTCGCCGACCCCGCTCTGATCAATCGGTGACCGCGCCCGGCATCGATATGTGGACTCGATCGTCGCACGCGATACTTAATCGGTTCCCGCGAGCGATTTTTGTAAATCGAACTCCGTTTTGATTGGGATGTGATTTGTGAGTGTCGGAGCTGTTAAAAACGGCGGAGTATTTTTTATCTTTAGAAGGATTGAAAATGGCAATGCGCCATCGGTTTTCGGCGAAGTTTTTTAGTTAGAAATGTATGTCTATAGCTAAGCTAAAAATGTATTCACCTTATAATTATAGGAACATTTGCCTAAAAATCAGGAAGCGTTGTCTTCTCCAATTTTCAAGGGATCAATTTCATTTTATTCTTTATTGAAATTCACGTGCATCTTCCTCTCTGCACAAAGATCACATCATTAGTCCATACGTATTACAAAACCTATTAAATTAATTAAGGAAATGGCCGTTCAAATACGAGCTCTTATTAAACGTACATTAAAATCCCTCCGTATAATTAAGCAATAATTTCGATACATCGTGTGCCTGCAATGGCGGAACAACTTTGACGTTAAATATCGGACAACGTAAACGAGAATTACAAGAAACGCCTACCTTAGGCATTGACCTTAGGCTGTTATTTGGTCAGACTTCTTCGCTTCATGCCATTTTTGGCTGAAGACTTGAGAAGATGGAGGAGCGTACATGTTTTTGCTCTTATTAAAATTTTAACTGTAGAGCCCAGAATAATAAAGAAGTACACAGGTTGAAATTGAATTCATGGGCATCCTCTTAAGGGGTCATTGTACTCATCATTATGAATAACGTTCACTATACTGAATCCGCTTAAAAAAATCAGCTGTTCCCAACATTTTGACGGGTTATGCACGAACATAAATGTAGGGAACCGGAGGATGCCCATGAATTTTTCACCCTGTATAAGAAGAAGCGTGTAAGTAGTATATTTGCACGCCACACTTGGCAGAATGTGATAATACCACTGACTAATCTTACGACCATAATTATTGGATTGATATGGAAACCGCGCGTTTGGTCTATTTTAGCTACTTTCACAGCATTATGTCGTATGGCATTTTACTGTGGGGTCGGGCTGCTGACATTGAATCCATCTTTATTTTGCAAAAGAGAGCTGTCAGAGCCATTTATAATCTACGTCGCCGCGAATCTCTCAGGGAACTTTTTAAAAGGATTAATATTATGACGGTACCTTGCCAATTCATCTATGAAAATATTATGTTTGTAAGGAAAAATCCACATCTCTTTAATAAAATAAGTGATAGACATAATTTTAATACTAGAAATAAAGATAAACTAGATCAACCATTTTACAGATTATCTAAAGTACATACATCTTTTATGGGGTACTGTGTTAAATGTTACAACAAAATACCTTGTGACATATTGCAATTAAATGAAAGAAAATTTAAAACTCATATCAAAAGTGCACTTTGTAAACAAGCATATTACAAATTAGAGGATTATATCCAGGATAAGAGTGCTTGGAAACATGCTGGTCCTGCTCCATAGGACAATTTAGAATCAAGACAAAATCAAACTGGTTGCTAATTTAATTGTAAAATTGATTATTTTGTGTTTTATGACATTGATTTAACATTCTGTGATTACTTTCTCACACACTGACTTATTAATTACAAAATTTTAGGAAAATCGTCTACTTTTACAATGTTTGTAAATATGTGAGCACCATGTATCTATCACATATTAAATTATCTGTCGTTGCTTCATTTTTAATTCTTTTTACCTATTGTGGTATAGTAATTTTATTCTAGGTGCATCGTCTTCACATATAATTATTTAACTAATGTACGTACCTATACAAACTATTGTAAAACATTTTAAAAGAGTAACGGTGGAGTTTCTTGCCCATTCTTCTCCATACGAAAACTACCTTTTGGAAGGGGCGACTAGAATCATTTTTAATATTTTGTAAATTTCGACGTTCAAAAGTGCCATACATGGGCCTATTTGAAATAAATGATTTGACTTTGACTTTGACTTTGACTTTGACTATTATAATGTACCAAAAATGTTCCCAACTATGTTGGGGTCGGCTTCCAGTCTAACCGGATGCAGCTGAATACCAGCACCAATTTTACATGGAGCAACTGCCTTTCTGACCTTCAGAATCCAGTTACTGGGTAACATAACCGTACAATATTTAGCACGAAACGCCGAAAAAAACACGTTTCTTTTATAGGGCCATATTTTTTACTTTATTTTATTTTTATTAGTTGGGTATTTTTTGTTATAGCGGCAATTAAATAGACATACACAATCTGCGAAAATTTCAACTGTCTAATACCTATTACGGTTCATGAGATATAGCCCGCTGACAGACAGACGGACGGACGGACAGCGGAGGCTTAGGTATGATTCCGAACAACGCTGCACGCGGCAGTGCTGCCGCGTCACTACTGGTCCCCATACATTATCTATAGGTTTATATAAGATTACATTCTGAGCAGTACTGCCTCGTTCAGCGTTGTTCGGAATCATACCTTTAGTAATACGGATTCTTTTGGCTCCCTTCGGGTAGGTACAGAACCCTAAAACGATCTAACAGATTGTCAAACTCTTGTCAAGTGATTTGATTGGCTGCTGTTATATTAGTCAGCCAATCATAGCAGAGTTTGACAATCTGATAGTGTCAGCTTGTCGTGAATGAGACAAGATTTTTTTACATTTTTAAAGACATGCAAATAAACCCCCAGTCACAGCCACAGGCAAGGTTTGTAGACCACAATATTGAAACAGTGATATGTCCGGAGTCCGGGAACGCATAACGGAACATTACGCAACCCAGGAACACTTCTCACGGCGGCGACCCGCCATGCTGGATTACTGCGGTTTTTGCCGCCGCGCGCTTTTATTATTTTTAATTTCACCCGTATTGCTGCCAGTTGCATCATTATTGGCTCTCGGAAATGGAATCGGTTTGAATTTATATTTCGAACGTAATCATTTGTTTGTGAATGTGAAATTTATTTCGTAATTATTTCTGATTCGACAAACAAACTTCACTCGTTTGTTTTTCTGTTTGGCACTGGCAATATAGCTTATGCCTTGATTCACCTACTGGTCACTCCTGACTACTGGACTCCTCCCTTTACCACAGACCGTGCCTTTTTTTTAGTGCCATACTTCCTTCATTAGTCTGTGCGAGACTCATCCAAGTCTTATTTGCAGGTCTATACAGACCATACATTTGCTGTTCTGTTGGTCTGCCTGCCAAGAACACTCTACCTATTACTTGCCTTATTTTGTCTATCTTGGTCTTGTGAGTTGTGTCTTGTATAACATCAAAGTTATCTCCCTACTCTCTCATCCTTGAACATAAAACTCCGATGCATCACGCTTTTATCCCTCGTAACCACAATATATTATAATACATATCATTCATTGAAGCTTTTGAGCCTACGTATACCAAAATACGTCGTATTTTCAGTGTTGCCAGCATTCCTACACTGTCAGGTGGCGCCACCTACCGCCATTCACACACGTGTACCATTTATTATTAAACTTGCGGCTTTCCGCGGCAGTTTCCATCATTGTTAGCGGCTAATGATAGATTTAAGACTATGAGTTTGAAACAGGTACGGCTCAAATGAGTATTATCGCGTATATTTCGCTGTCAATATTCGATCGAAACAAAGGCTGGACTGGATAACTATTTTCAAAGCGGCATAATTCTTTTCATAAAAATTATAGGAATATATGAAAGAGAAGGAAGTAAATGATAGCGTGACGTGACGGTTGACAGGGGAGAATGGAAAGAGAAAACATGTTGTAACAGCACTAAGTAACATGAGACAATGGCAGGAAGATGATAAGTTAGAGTCTGGCCACGCTAAGTCTGCAATGGAATAAATGGGCAACCCCAAAAAGTTTTAAATATGGTATACTTTTACATCAGTCAGTTATGTCAGTTTCGGGGTTGTAAGTAGATCTAATGATTTTGATATTTTGCCTTTTGATTTTTGCATAATAGATTATGTGTAATAGACTATGTCATACCTATGCTCTACCTCCATTCGATGACAAAACTGTATCAAAGCCACACTGCATCGTGCTATTCTTTACCAGGAATCATTCAGAATATAAACAAAATAACCTATCAAAAACGAAAAGACAAACTAAGTATCAAATTATTTTTTCGTAGGACAGTGTTGCCGTCTATAGATTTTTTTACTATGCAGACTTCGTGTGGCCAGACTCTATTCCTGCTCTCCAAAAAGAGTTTCGTGGGTTTTAAAGGTCAAAACTTGAAGCAGCCGATCTATATTCCATACTGTAACAATTTCACCATAGAAACTGAGGTGAAGTGACCTAAAAGTGAGCTGTCAATAATGTCATCAGGTGGAATGACAGTTCACTTCAAGCTACGTTTTCACCTAAGTTTACACGATCAGATTTTTACATAGACATAGAGAATTGGACTGAGCGGAGCGTTCCGTATTCAACTGTGCAGTGAATACAGACCGAAAAGTATGAGAGAGACAAAGCTAATTTGCGGCCAGTAGTTGTCTCTTTAGTAGTACTACTACAGAGTATTGACCGCACAGTCGCTTTGTCTCTTTCTAGAGAGTGATCACTTTTGTGAGGATAACGCTCACTCCATTCTCTATGTCAGTCTATGGATTTTTTCAAAATTTATAGAACGGCTAGCCTCCTTTCTGTGACAGGCAGTGGACCGTTATTCACCACGCAAGTCCAGTGCGGGTTGGTAGATCAGATTATCAAATGGATGTTAGGTTCTAGGACATGCCAGTTTCCTCACGATATTTTCCTTTACCGCTTTGCAAGCATTGATAATGCAATAAATACGTTCGCATACATGATAAACAAATCAATTTTGAGCTCTATTTTTTTTAAATAATATTTATATCATTATTTCATTATATTAAAATATGTGTTATTTGTTTCAGGTAAGTCGGGGATTGCCAGTGAGGTCACATAGTCCATAGTGACTATAGTCATATCCTTCCTGTTGCTAAACTTGGACTATTGGCAAGTATTGAGATGAACGCTTGTTTGTGGTAAAACCTAAGTTAAAAGAGATAATGGTCAATGAGCAGGATGTGATAAATAATTATGACTTTACTTAAACTACAACATCATTTGTCATAGTGGTGAAATAAATCTACAGACCGATTAACACGTTCAGTGCCGGGAACCCTTCAGGTTCACCTAGTCGCATCTGGGATGAAGGAAGCCCACGCGGAGGGCTCATTTTAAATGTAGGTTTTTTTAGCGAATACAGCATTATAATATAAACCAATCAAATTTTCCTAGCCTTTTCTCAACTATGTTGGGGTTGGCTTCCAGTCTAACCGGATGCAGCTGAATACCAGTATTTTACATGGAGCGACTGCCTATCTAACCTCCACAACCCAGTAACTGGGTAATACGATACCCCTTGGTAAGACTGCTTGTCAGACTTTCGGGCTTGTGACGACCCGTAACGACATTTTAATATAAACCGTGATTATAAAATTTGATGTATATTATAACAAGATTTTTGCGTTGGTTTTAAAATCAAAGCATTTTTTTTTCACAATTTCGATTACAAATATTCACAATTTTTTTAAAAGGTTGGAAACTACGTATAGCGCCAAGACGCCCTGAAAACACTTCTACAATTTTACTTCGTTTTACAGTATTTTATAACACGGTTTTAAACCTAATGCCATTGACGGTTGCCGGTAACCCTCCCGGAGGGTTCACTTCCATTATGTATGGCGGCATGGCGTATATGAGTTCTATGAAAAGTGGGTGGAATCGAAAGTGTTAAACGGATCAAAATAATAATAATAGAAGTGACTAAAGTTACAACGTGGAAAAATGCATTCTTATTTTCACATACAACAATCCTTTCACAATTATTTTACATCTGACCTTACGGCAACGAGAATAAAAGTCATTGAGATGCAAAATTACAGGTAAAATAACTATGAAAGAAAGAAAAATATTTTATTTAGTACACGAGCAGGAAATACAAACAGTAATAACAACTAAAAAGGAGCATCTAAAACTATTTTTTTTTTCGAATTAATGATAGGAAAAAAAAATAAAAAAAACAAACGTGAGAGGCCAAAAATATGATAGGGCCCGCTGTGATGCCACGGGCATCTGAAAAGATCTCATCTCATATGAAAAGGACAGTATACTTGAACAATAACATAATCAGCCTATAATGTTCCCACTGCTGGGACACAGGCCTGCTCTCTTCGATAGGGAGTGGGCCGTAATCTACCACGCGGACCCAGTGCTGTTTGGTGGATGTCACATATCTTCGTAGATTTTGGTTCTTGGACACGCCGCGCTGGTTTACTCTACTCACGATGTTTTCGTTCACCGTTGTGAGAGCAGTGGTGATTAAATAATTATACTTGAACAACAAAAAAAATGACAACTGTCAGTTGCGGAAAATGCACGATACTGTATAAATTTTTTACACGTATTTTAACGCCCCCATTAACTCGGCAATCAAAGTTTTTTAAGACTGACTTTTCTCCAGATTTCTAAAGTGTTTAAAAGAGGTAATTATGCTGATATTATTTAAAATATTAACAATATGAAACTGAAATATATCGCTAAAGATGGAAGGAATCGAGGGAGGGCTTTGCCCAGGGGTGGGCCGTGGGACAGAGCAGGCAAAAATAAATAAAACCAGTAACAAGAATCAGCTACCTAGAAGGCATTATTTCAGTGAAGTTATGTTTTTAATTCTAAAAACCATAATTATTTTGTTAATAAAATCCTCGTCATCTTGCTTAATGATTCTCAATTTCTATAGCGAGAAAAATACAATTAAAGCAGATAATTATCAAACGTGTATTTTTATATTTTTTGTCTACTGTACAGGTCAATTACTTAGTACTTTGTAGTAACAAAAAAGACAATTTTGTAAGCAAAAAGAAAAAGCATTCGCAACACGTAGCTTTTGTAGTTTCTGCTTACCCCCATTTGAAAAGCCGCGAGTAGAGATAGACGGGGTGGCAGGGACATCGATGTGAAAACTGAAAACATGGATTCAGTACGATTCTGAACGCCCCCTTGCGTTGAAATTTTTCGTCGGTTATTATTTTTTTTAAATCAGCTGTTCCATACATTTTGACCGCGTAAGTTTCTATGAAACAGCTGATTTTTTTAAAATAACCGATGAAAAATGTCAACGCAGGGGATTCAGAATCATGTACTGAGTCCACCAGTTTTCGCGTCGATGTCCCTGCCAGCCTTTTTTTTTTTTTTTTGGCTATGGGACATTATCAAATAACTTCTCCCGCTCTGGGTGGAGCGGGAGGGCGTGTCAGACTCTTACTGACTAAAACCCACCCGTGTTCCTTCGGTTGCCCTGTTGCCGGGGGCCACGATGTCCCTTTTGGCCCATATTCGAACCCCCGGCAGGCATTGACCCTAGCGGACCCCGTCAATTCTGCTGACATCTCTTTGAGGCGCGCGTGGAACACAACGCGCCGTCGATCCGAGCTTGGTCCTTATTTGACGGCGAGCTACCCATTGCTCACCGTCCGTAAGCCCGCGCCTACGGTGGCCGGAAATCGGCTCGCAATTCCCGCCCCGGGCGTCTCCTCCTGCGGCGATTAGGGTCAAGTGAATCCCTGTTGAGGTCGGCTTCCAGTCTAACCGGATGCAGCTGAATACCAGTATTTTACATGGAGCGACTGCCTATCTGGCCTCCACAACCCAGTAACTAGGTAATACGATACCCCTTGGTAAGACTGGTTGTCGTCTGACAAGCCTGAAAGTCTTTTCAGGCTTCTGACGACCCGTAACGACTGTCAAAGATCCACAACGTGCTTTCCGAGGCACGGAGGAGTCTCGGTATGTAAAGATAGCCACCCATCCACGGACCAACCCCGACAAGCGTAGCTAAACCTGATGGATCGACCAGTGCGGCTTATTTAGCCACGATCTCCTCAAGCAATGGATTACAAATATCAAAACTCTCGGATTCAGATTGAAATTACTGTGTTACGCAATTAGAATTAGGGTCAGTAGATATACTATAGTTCTTTAAGTTCAGGCAATAACCACAAAAATGTCAAGCGAATGGTGCAGTTAGCCAAATCCTGTTGTCTAGTATTTTAATACAAGCTCGCGAGATTATTTTCGTTGCACATTAAAATTGTGTTTCACAACGTAGGTAAAAGAAAAACCGGCCAAGTGCGTGTCAGACCACGCACAATGAAGGGTTCCGTAGTTGGGATGAATTTATCCCAAATACAAACTTAACTTTGTAATTGAAAAATTTGTTTTCTGAACTACAAATATAAGTTGGTCGATTATTACTCGTTAACTTATAGAGCCACGAATCCCTGAATCCAAAAATGGTTTTCACACACTCACAATGTTTTTGAAGGACCTTTCCAACGATACCCCACACCAAGGGATAGAAAAAAAAAATCCCCACTTTACGTGTAGAGGAGGTACCCTAAAAATATTTTTTATCGTAATTTTATTTCACCACTTTTTTGGCGTAATTAAGAAGCTCGTGACTAAATAATAACAGCCGCATGGGTCGATCCATCAGGTTAAGCTACGCTTGCCTGGGTTGGTCTGTGAATGGGTGACCATCTATCTTTACATACCTACCGAGACTGCTTTGTGCCTCGGAAAGCACGCTAAGCCGCTGGTCCCGGCTGTCATTCGCGGATCTTTGACAGTCGTTACGGGTCGTCAGAAGCCCGAAAGTCTGACAACCTGTCTTACCAAGGGGTATCGTATTACCCAGTTACTGGGTTGTGGAGGTCAGATAGGCAGTCGCTCCATGTAAAATACTGGTATTCAGCTGTATCCGGTTAGACTGGAAGCCGACCCCAATATAGTTGGGAAAAGGCTAAGTAGATTAATTTTTTTCGGCGTAATTAATATGTATGTATACCCATGCCAAATGACAGTTTTCTAGTTCTAAGAGTCTTGGAGCTAGACGGCAGACAGATGGACATGGCGAAACTATAAGGGTTCCTTGTTTACTACGGAACCCTAAAAACGAGACTTTTAGGTAGCTACCTCTTTTAAATGGATTCTTCATACCTAATTATTTTAACTTTGTTTTTTCGAAATACCTAAAATCAAGCTTTTAGTTTTGATAATTAAGCCTCTCCCAGTTTACAATACAAAAGAGCACGACAGCATCCCAATTGCGGGAATTGCGTAACATACATTTCACAATCCAAAGGATTTTTGAAAGAAATTCCGAATCCATTGCTTGAAGTGTTTGAAAATTTCGTCCATTCGACAACGTGAATGACACAATGAATGTTGTTGAACTGTCAAAATGAAAGGCATTGCCATTGTTAGTGTGTTACGCAATTACCCTGATCTTTATTATTGCATCATTAACCAAATTAGACCATTTCCAAAACAAACATTTATTTTTAAATATAAGACAGAAAAGTTTGTAGGGAAAACGGAAAACTACGGAATGAATTTACGTTAAATAGTCGGCGATTAATTAGCACCTAGGTAAGCATCCTTCTCAGTATTGATAACAATAAAAATAACAATACATACATAGGTAATACTATATACTTGTATTAAATAAAATAAATGGGTTCTGTCCGCCCATCCATCGATTTAATAAAAAATAAGTATTGTGACAAAATGATTACGTAATTTTTTTTGGATTATGTCAAAATTGAATAATTCAAAATGATTTAAGTAGTTTTGTATGATAAATGTAGTTTTAAATAAGAATAATAAGTATAAAAAAAATTAAAATATATTCTTTATTTCGGACTACACATACAAGTAAACAAAATCCATATAGTGTTAGTAACAATGACTTAAAAACTATGTTAGTAAACTTTTAGAAACTAAAATTAATTTAAAGTATTATTTTTTTTACGAATTTTTTTATGTTGCTAATAAAAAATCATTTTTCTTTTCAACATGACCAATGTCCTTTATTTAATTTACAGTAAAAAAAATATCATGTTTTTTTTTTTAAACAGCTGCCGAGACTTCCGTAACTCTAAACTGAACCCTAATAAACATAACACATTAAAATACGCGCAAATGTAATAAATCGGCAGTACACAGCGAGTTCATTGTCTCCAAAGTAAATAATGTGAACGTTGCCATTGCCTGCGCAAAAAAATCTAAGGTTATTTACGCAACTGGCAACACTTTTTCTCGAAACTCGAATGTTCGCACGTATTGTAATGTTATCGATGGATTTGGACACACAATGATAAAATTTTAACAGTTAGGATGATTTATAATTTCGACCACCGCACACAATACCCACATAGGTATATAACCTACCAATTATTTATTATATTGTTGGATTTTGTGCAGAAAATAGATGTTTTCCACTCGGAGCACTGATTTCAACAGCACTTGACCGAACCGCACTGAAACAAAATTTTGATAAGTGCGGTTCGGTGGAACAGTTTATTAATATTATTTTCAGTCTCCGAACGGCACCTGCATACAGTTTGTAGCATTATTATGACAACCCCTGGCTGGAGGTTTTAAGTGTAGCAGCTTAAGGCACCCACAGGAAAGCCCGGTTAAGTAGTCATGATCTCAGAGGTCAACTAGGAGAACCTAAAAAAAAAGTATTATGACCGTTAAGGACAGTGGCAATTGGATACCATTTTAAACCAATAACCTACGGCCTGATTACGTAACGCACTCCTTATTCAAATTCAAATAATTTAATTCGAGTAACAGACTCATGTAAGAATAGGCATACACATTTGCAAATAGAATTGAAATAAAATAATGTAAAATTTAAAAATAAAAATAAATTAAAACTCAAGCTAAAAACAAATAAGATTACATTAAATTCGTCATAAATTACCTACTAATGACAATCGCTTTCATTATGACAGTTCAACAAAATCGATTACGTTGGATTTCGTGATCTCGTATAATAAAACACAAAACGTTATGGATATTTTTGGTTGTGAATAGAAGTGTGTTGCGCAAAATTAGGCATGAGTAAAACTGCAGGGGGCTAACCGTGGCGGTTATTTCATGACGCGGCCATACAAATTAGCAGTTCTTTGCCACAATTTGTCTTCGATAGCTTGCGGTTTGACGTCAGCTGCGACAATTTAGCAGCCTATCCCTTTTTCCAGCAAATAATGACGTAATAAGATAATATCGTTGGTATAATGACCTATTACTATACAACGGACGATTGCTATACGTTTCCGAGACGTCGCGCGTCCCCTGCGCACATCTGGCCCGCATGCGTACGACCAGCCTTTTTTTATTGCATTTTTCTTTTCTTGACCAGGGCCGCACTTTCATGATTCAAGTTTATTAGAAAATGTGTAAAATTCGGAAAGAAAGAAAAATTGTTTATTCTGCACAAACAAAACACACATTACAACAAAATTGCATAAAATACACACATACAAAATGGCCAAAAGCCTCGTATTCAAGCAATAGAAGTTTAACAATTTAATCAACAGTTCGTTTTTTAATCCCAGAGATTAATTTGACAGGTGTCAAACTCCAAATTGAAAAAACCAACAACAATCACTCTCAATAGGAATTGTAAGTAGATTTTTTTTTTTAGTTTCCACTGCTGGGACTCAGATCAGCCAGCTTTTATTAAAATATAGACAACAGAATGTGGCTAACTGCTTCATTCCTTTGTCATTTTTGTGGTTATGGTCTGAAAATATAGAACTAAGTATAGTATATCTACTGACCCTAATTGCATAGAACCCGATTTTTATAAATGTGCACCTGTCGACGTCAAAATATTACAGTGTTTGGTTTTCTCTGTTTGAAGCGCTAACTTGTTCGCCCAATAAATTGACCTTACTCATATTTTACCTTTAAAATAAGTTGAGCAACTTGCTCCATAGAATGACAGACTTCTTATTTAGAACAATCAATTTCAAGCTTCAGGTTTTTCTTATCTTATTGTTGTGCAGGTCAAGATTAAGTACAATGAAATTATCAGACACTTCAGACAGATTATGAATTTATGACACAGAGCTATGCCATACTTTGTCTTACTCTCTTGGAATTTCCGAGTGTTTAATAATGCTCCAAACCTATATTAAACTTACTTCTCGAGATATACAGGCTGTCCGTTAATTAATGGATAGCCTTAAAATGGGTCATGGTAGAACTAATGGCCATTCAGAAAAAAAGATAAGAAGAAAAAAATAGGTATGTAGTAGGTACCAAAACTACGGTTTTTTTTTAAATAATAATCGGTATTTTTTGTTACCTTATTTTACATTTTTGTACACCACGACCACAAATTAAAGAATTCTATCGGTTTTTTATTGTAGTACTAATTTACGTTAACTAAGCTGATAGATAAATAGTATAGGTACTATTACAGTTTTTTTTAAACAACTTGAATGTTTATTCTGCTGAAATTGTTTGTGAAAAACATTCATTAATGACAAAGTTTAAACATCCGCAGTACTACTTTTTTTTAAATAAACGGCCATTAGTTCTACCATAACCCATTTTAAGGTTATCCATTAATTACTGGACAACCTGTATATCTCAGCATTTGTAGCGACAATCGATTGCACGATCTATATGACAAGCGGAGCAAGATTTAGAAACGACCTCGTCACTAACCATGAAGCCACAAAAAACGAGCCTTGGAATTTAACACTAAAAAGACCATTACAAAAAGAAAGAAAGCTGTAGTTTTGAATACAGTTAGCAAATTGAATAAAAAATCTTGTCCTCCAAACGCACTATTGTGTGTACTCTATTATTGATGTAGGGTAGGACGTTAGGTAATTCTAATGACTTAACTGTCGGTATAATGTATGGCAAATACGAGGAATAACTTCGCCACGAGTCATTAACGAGTGCAAAACTCTTTCCGCCCTTGCTCTAACTACGGCCCTTGACAGGCCATTGCGTTGTAAAAAGCATTTGCAAGCAATAAATTTGAACATCCGGGAAATTATTTAGCATGCGGCTAGTGTGTGTCTGCCGCGTTTTGTCGCGTTAACCCACCATTTAATGGAAACGAGTGTCAGTGGAGGAAAAAATGACAGCTGTCATGCGGGCACCCCGCCATGTTTGAAACGTCTTACCACGACATAAAAACGAATGAGTGACTCGTCAACCGATCTGTCACTTGATTACCTGATTACACTTAAGTTATTAAGATGTCTTTAAGCTCAGAACATGTTCGGAACGAAGTAAAGCAGTTAATACTAATCATAAACAACATTAGTAAATTATTTATTTTACTGCGTAGTTTTATTTTATGCACTCGTAAATCCGAGTTTTGATTGGCTCATAAGTGCAGTTTAACATAAATGTAGACGGTTATTGTGCTATATCACGGTTTCTATCGAAGTATATTGCGTTTCGTACATCAATTCCACTTCGATTGCTTATATGTAGCTGCTAACATTTTAAAGCCACACAGGTTTAACGAGTTTCCTTCGAAACTCGACATTCAAGTAAAGACAATATCGTCAATATCGGAAAGCAAACATGGCGCCCATAAAGATGCGTTCAAACGTCGCGTCGGAACAAAGGGCACGTTCAGAATACGTGTTAAGTGCTAATAGATTTCCGGCACCTGTAAGGCAGGTGCGTTAGCGATTGCGATTCGGAACGCAACCGACACGCCTACACGCGATATTGGATTTACTGTGCGTACTGCGTAGGAGGCGTTTGATGTGTGTTTAGGGCGCGATAATGTAGAATGGTTTTAAAGGCGTTGGTAGGTTTCATTTTCAGCGTATTTTGCTAGCACTAAGAGTCAGAAATGGTTAAAGATTAGTCAATAGAAGTATATTTATTGAGCGGAAATCTATCTAAATCGCTAAAGAAGACGTTGAAAATTCCATTCAGAGGCACCATCAGTTATTCAGAGACCATTAAGCTTCAACAACCGATGTAATATATATGTATCAGATGCTTGGAAATATCCTTATCTGCGACAAAGTCATCCAAAACGATCGTGCCGTTTTCGAGACTTGACACCCAAACCAACTTTCACGGTGAATGAATGATTTAAAGCGGTTATATAATTATAATATTTTTATTTAATAATGTTCTGTGTTAAAGAATGGTAAACCGCGAACATCTGTTTTCTATATAATTCTTAAACACAATGGATGCAAGCATCAGGATTTTTGTCCTCGTTGTTTTGAAATGTAAGTGCCATTTTAGCTTTACTAAAGAGCATTTTTCTTTTACCTATAAAATGAGAAACAAAATGAAGGCCAAAATGAATAACAAGCGCACAATTGCAACAATTTTCATTTCGAAATTTGAATATAATTCAGAGCAATCAATTTCATTGAACTGTCAAAACGACACTTGTAATGGACTTCCCATTACGAATGTGTTTTAAAAGACTGTAGTTTCTTGATCCATAGCAAGACAATTTTTCGCAGAACGTTTGCCTTTTACCATTAACTCTTCCCTGGACTCAAAAGAAACACAGTTTTTGCATTAAATCATGATCAAATTCAAGATAATGCCATCCATCTCCTTTATAAAATGCCTCAATGGCCATTTTCAACACCTAAGGAGCATAAACACCCATATCTTGGACTAACTTGTGTCCATACTCTGTTATAAACTGGTTTTAGCAACATGCTTGCATGCAAATCTGGGTATGATGGAGAACTAGATTTGTATAGCCACTGCTGATATTTCCACGAACATATTTTGCTATGTTGAAGGATCGGTATATCACTGGTATCAGCACTTTCTGTGGTGTTCGTGCTGGAATTTGGCGGGGCTCCTGCTGTTAGGGTTTCGTTGCAGTTTGGCCAAAAGGAGGACACGCTTGAATTTCTGAGTTAGTTTGGGGGAAGTGTCAAAATGTTGACATTGACGCTATTTAAAGCGTACTGTCAAAGTTTCTACACGAGTGGTCTATGGGTTAAGTACACACACACAAAGTGCCCTCAGAGTACAATATAATAACATTTTCAGGGCACTGTTGCGGCTCCCGCGTTCTTGTAGTGCTTCAGGCATGTTTGCTGACGCGCATATAGATGATTTCTATGCAATTATGCGGAAAAAAACCGCGTCAGTCTTGAAAAATGTGCGGGGGAGTAGCAACAGCATCCTGAAAATTATAGCAGATAGGTTGGACGCAGCTGTATTCAAACGATTCATCAATCTGCATATAAGAGGTGTGCGAGTTGATGAATCGAAATGATTTTTCACTTTTATTTCTGTACCTGCTAACATACCTACTTTCTAAGCTTTTTGTAACTAACACTATGGGCCTGTGTTGTCTGAAAATATTTTTTTTTTAAAACGCTGGCATTCCGGGAGTGCCGACAGAAGTTAAAACTTGAAAAAAAATCGTCACCGCGGTAATCTACGCGTTGATGTCTTTTACTCCACGTACCACGGTAATCAACGCGTTGATGTTTTTTACTCCACGGTGTCGGTAAATTGCGTTACAGTGTCGCGAAATCAATGGTTTAGTCCCAAAACCAAAAATGCCCAACGCGCCTATAGATGTTTTCACTTAAAAATCTGAGATTAGTCTTGTTCCGGTAGGTATATCGATTTTTTGTATGTCTATCATCAGCAAAAGGAACAGAATCGTGGGTTCTTGATGTTCATGTTTTAGGAGTCACAAGCAGGATCCCAGTTTTCTGTTCCACATCTTGCTAAATTTAAAAAAAAAACGTATATACAGGGTGGCAGGGACATCGACGCGAATACTGTTACCATGGATTCAGTACATGATTATGAAACCCTTGCGTTGAAATTTTTCGTCGGTTATTTTAAAAAAATCTGCCTTTCCATACATTTTGATCGCGTAGGTATTGCACCTTTCTATGATACAGCATTTTTTTAACCGACTTCCAAAAAGGAGGAGGTTATATGTTCGACGCGTATGTTTGTTTTTTTTTTTTTTATGTATGTCCACCGATTTCGCCGTCATTTGTGGACCGATTTTGAAAATTCTTTTTTTGTTTGAAAGCGTGTGCTCCCAAATTGGTCCCATATAAATTTTATTAACTTTGCTTGGGTAGTTTTTGAGTTAGCTACAAAATACGTATTTTTTTTCCCACTTAGTATGTAGATGATATGATAAGTTCCTGACACTGGTAGTAGGTGGTAGTGGTATTCGAATGTGTGTGGGGTAGGTACCACAACTAAAAATTGAAAAATAAAAACTTTTTACAAAAAAAAAACTACCGACTTCCAAAAAAAACACTACAAAGTGAAAAATAACTTTAATTTTGGAAGTCGGTGGCAAAAAACGAAAACACAAAACCCAAGACACCGACTTCCGAAATTAAAGTTATTTTTCACTTTATAGTGTTTTTTTTGGAAGTCGGTAGTTTTTTTTTTTTGTAAAAAGTTTTTTTTTTAATAACCGACGAAAAATTTCAACGCAGGGGCGTTCAGAATCATGTACTGCATCCATGGTTACAGTATTCGCGTCGATGTCTCTGCCATCCTGTATATACGTTTTTTTTCTTTCATTCACAAAATTCGTTAAGTGAAATTCAACCAAACCTTGAAAGTAACGTATTTTGCCAACTGATCCGACATTGATTACATACTGCAACAGCGACGTCGCAACAAGTTCCGCCAATTTAATCCTTCGCTTACAAAACTGTATTTTTCGTAACCCTCGGACCAATACCGTGGGAATAAGGAGCAAAATCGCGTGGGAGGTTAGTTTGTTGGCCGGTAAAGATAATTTTGTAGGGTAGTACCCTCCCCAAGGGTCGGTCCCCGATGTCGCAGATGTTTAAGCGTTTACAAACACTTGTTACTTACAATACAACGTGCTCCAATAGTCCAATACCCAACGTTGGTGCCACTGTATTGGACAAACGTTTGGGCAAAACTTGAAATAATTTCGAAATTAGGTTGGTTCAATATTATTTTGTGATTAGGCCCAGGGGCTTTAAAGCGAATTCAAAGACATAATTTTCTAATCCGGTTTGTGTGTTTTCCTGAGAGTAATTAGGGTCCAGACGGCACCTAATATAGAAATAATCCTACACCCTAATTTCCTAACATGCTTTAAATCACAATCCAACGGTTTAAAGGAATCTCGTAATCCATTGCTTCATAGATTTGAAAAATTCGTCTGCTCAACAACGTAAATAACGCAATGGACGTGGGTGAACTGTCAAAATGAAAGGAATTTCGATGAATCGTCATTCTGTATGTGTTTACTGACTTCAAAATTTTGAAAGCCTACTAAGAATTGGTCATAACATAACTCTCACCAGATGAGATTAACTAGAAATATTTCTGATGCATCTATCGCCAGATGTCCACAAAAAGAAATGCGCAACATTATGCATTCCATTCCTCGAACTTTGCCCGAAAATGCTACAAAAACATAACTATCATTCAACCTCATTCAATTATTTTTTTCTACCCTCCATAGAGACAATAAACTGGATATTTAAAACTTGTGACTTCATAGAAATTGAGACTTCGAACGTCAAAAAAGAGATGCAGCTATACAAGACGTATAGCGTCATCTCCTTTTCGCACTGTCACAATTATGACTGATACGGCCGTGTGACACTTCAGTAGCATTAACTTTTATAAAAAAAACAAGGTTTATCGCTGATCAATAAATACGTAGAACCTTCGTTATTTGAGTTTTATCGAACAGATAACAGAGGAGTTAAGAGGAATCAGGTATTTATGAGCATCTTGAATGTGAGATTGTGTTCTTTACACGACCGCAAAGAAGGATGGTGGATTGGCAGTGGTCTGAATAAAGCCTGTTTCGAGTCTGATGTAAGCCTAATGATGAGTAATGACCACAAAAGTAAACAGTTAGTTTTTCTACTAAACTACTACACGTTGCTCCTACATTTAATTAATAATAACCCGTGGTAACTAGGCAACACACCTACAATGGCAAGGTCTTACATTTTGGTAGTTCAACAACATTCATTGCGGTTATTTACTTTGTTGAGCAGAAGAATTTTTCAACCATCAATGGATTGGCAATTTCCTTCCAAATGTTTCGGATTGTGACTAAAAGTGCCTGAATGACATTGACAGGAGGATCCGTTGTTGTTGAACATTTATGAAATTGCCACAGAAATTGTATTGAAAAACAAAGATGGCTACGTTAGTTCCGATTTTGGCCACGCGCCAAAATATGCTTCTACAACTTTATGGTGCTGGCTTCTTGCTGACTGTCAAATTCAGGATGTGTCAAACACCAGACTCGAAACAACGTCAAACACGTTCGGTCCAAGTACAGTCAGCAGCTAATTAATAATTATCTCTTATCAACTCATTCGACCTTGTCAAAGTGACCGAACGTTGTAATTGGATGCATTATCAGCTTGTCAATTGACATACATACTTGTCGGTAATTTGACTAGATACGCGATATTAGTAGTGTTCTACAGGCGGCCCGCGTTTAGGAATGGACTTTATGGGCTGGCCTTCCATCAGAGAAAAAAATCTACCAATAGAATTGCTTTATTTTGGATATCATCAATAACAAGTCAGTCTATTGCAGTCCACTGTTGGACATAGGCCTCTCCCAGGCTGCGCCACAACACCCTGTCCTCCGCCTTCCGCATCCAGTCTGTCCCAGCCACCTTCTTAAGGTCGTCGGTCCATCTAGCTGGGGGGTGTCCCACACTACGCTTGCCGATACGCGGTCTCCACTCCCGGACTCGTATTTTGGATATAAACAAATTCTATTGGTGGATTTTTCCTCGTTCACCGCTCTGCTTCTTCAAAAAGCTCAGGTCGAAGACCCTATTCTGGGGCACCCATGGTTGTAAAAGGTTAAAATGTGAATAGTTGTGTTTAATATAAATAATTTCAGCAGCATCTGATAGCTTAGTTTAGCGTGATGCGACTCCAGTAAAACAATTTCTGTAAACATTTTTCATGGAAATTGTTCTACCAGTCGCGTCGCGCCTGTCTTGGAGCCTTAAGTCAGCATCACTCATATCACATCACGCACCTACCTAGATGATATCATAATATTATATTGGAACTCATTTAATCAGTTAACAAAATACTACGATTAATAATCTACAAACAATAGGTACAGATATAAATAGATTAACTGATTATAAATAAATAATATAATAGGTGGTATTAATAAGTGACGTCATTTTGTAAACATTTTTTAATGGGCTGAATTTTAAGTTTAATATCCTGTATAAGTTAAAAAAATTAAGTACCTATATACATATATACACATAGGTACATACATAAATAAACTCACGCCTTCGAGGTAAGCAAATACTACAGAACGCCACCTGCCATGATCCTTACATACACCAGTTTTTTTTTTTATATTACGTCGTGAGTCTTTATAATGTGCACATATCATTATCTACAGAAAAAACATTAAAAAAAACCTGATTTTTTTCGTTTTTTTGTAATTCTGCTTGGCGTCTTAATGAGAAATTTTTCGATTATTGTAAAAAATTATGAAAAAAAAACAGATTTTTCTAAAAAAACATGTTTATTTTCAATTGAGGGTGTTTTTTTTTCCATAATTTTCATTTTATGAGGACGCCTAATTTCTTCCAAACATTATGGAGTTTGTTTCATCGCGGTAGATCATTTAGTTTAAAAGTTACACCGTTTTGTTACAATTTTAAGCTATTACATAGCTTTTATCGCGGGCTTTGAGCGCGGCGACCGAATCAAGAAATTCCGTAACGTAACGAAAATAAAACCTAACACCCCCCACTCCACCTACCATGTAATGACGGTTCCCATGACAACGTGATGTTGTCATGGGAACGTAATTTTTGTTTTATGTCATCACGTCCTCATCCCAAGTGTAGCGTTGACAAATAAGAAGTATGGAGGTAACAAATGCTATGCAATAGCTTTACCGCGGCAGTCCCCGAGTGCCACACTTTTTTTTTTTAATCCACAAGAAATACTAAAATAAAAATAGATTTTTTTAATATTTTTTCCGTCGATAAAACAGATATGTGCACATTATAAAGACTCACACTGTATAAATATTATATTCATTGCTATTAATAAAATAATAAAACAGTAATTTCGGAGAACCATTCATTGCGTGATTTACGTTATCGAGCAGTCGAATTTTTCAAACATATGATGCAATGGATTAGCAATTTCCTTCAAAATCCGTCCGATAGTGATCGAAAGTGTGTCACGTAATTGGAGTGCTGAGTTGAGACATCGTTTCTCTTTGATAATATAAGTCTTAAACATACAATCTGATTAGATAATGTGTATAAACAAATTAATTACAGTACCTAATTAAAGTCAATAGAGTTGAATAATATTGTGATAAATTCTTATTTCGTGATGTCAACATAAATGATGAATCGGATTGCCAGTTCGTGACTTACATACTTACATATAAATGTACTTATGATAGTTTACCTGGATCTGCGCGTGAGTGTGCGTCGGCCATGTTTAAATGTAAATGCGGTTTAGGTACGTATAGCAGTCGTCATGCTCTTGATTTTAAAGGGTTATGCAGATATGATGGCACTTTACTTCCTTATTTCCATATCCCGAGGAGGAGGGGGGGAGGTGATTTAAGTACAGTCGACAAAAATTAAGCATGCTCAGTTATGAAAATATTTCTGCGGCAGCGCAGCTAGTGACAAACCACACCCCTTCCTGGTTTCGCCAAATTAGCGACAATAATGCATATGTTTGTGTGAGTGTCACACTTCTAGACATCATGACATTACGAACACGATTAAAATACGCTTCGTACATCCTGTTGGTCAAAACGCATGCATCTGACGATCGAGTCGTATGCCGTGCTATGCGATTATCGCCTTAAAGGTGAGCTTGCGGAAGATTGGTCGATTGTACAGTGTGATATAGGGCGCTAGGTAGAATTTGATGTTGCCCAAGTGTACAGACAAGGAATTGAAATGGTAAGCAAAGCACATCTTTATTTGCTTCTTAAATTTTTCTTGCATTGCCTACATTTTGAATGAAAATGACAGTTCGATGACATGCTTGCATGACATCTGTCAATGTTGACATGCGTCAATGTAACCCGGTTTTACCCGTATTTAACAAAATATGGCACAATTACAGGGAAATGTATTTAAATATTTTATGATATTCCAAAGTCGTGTTCTCCAATAGGTGCCTATTTTATACAACTATTTTAATGTTGTATTTTCACGGAAGGAAAATGGAACGGACAGGTAGTTAAATTAGGTAAATAGGTAGGTAAGGTATATAGTACAATTAAAAGCGTAAAGATCATACCTTAGGCAATTTGTTTATTGTTGAACCAAGAAAAGTGACATCTAGGTACATAACATAAGACATACAACACATTTATGTTAGGTACTTAATTAAGTAAGTACCTACTCAATTGTTATTACTAACCCCACAACTATTTCCCCAGTCGCTTATAATTATGCAAAGGACAAAAGATTCTCAACATATTTGACGGTTAAGGTCACAAAAATGTAACATTGACTTGACGGTTGACACGCCCGCGCGCACACCGACGCAACGTACACAAACACGCGACCCACACAGCGGCGCGCGTGACGAAACGACGTGACGTCATCCGCGGCACGCGAACACACCCACACTCGCGCGTGAAGCGGCGTGACGTGACCACGCACATTATGAAATACGCTGTTGTATAGACGCACACTTACGTGGATGTAAACAAAGTGACGTAAAGATATGACTCACACAGTCACATCGGCGCACACCTAGGCGCGCGCTTGTGATTAATGTAAACAAACCAGTCTCGTTCATAGCTCTTGCTACGCACACATTCAAACGCCCTTACAAAAGTGGGCCATCTGGATGCTATACCGTCTGTATATTGTATATATACCTACCTACACGTAATATTATTTATTGATAAACAAACAGAAATAGAATAGAACGTTTAGAAGATTATTAAAATACCGTTCTATTTCTGCGTATAATATTTATTTGCGTAATATAGTAATGAACTCGTTTAAATTCTACAATAATGCTGTAGGATTTAAAGTTACTTATCCTTTGTATTTCTGAATTAAACCAACCTTAATACTTACCATTTTTTAAAGCCAAAAGCTTCCAATTTCCACAACAAAGAACAATAAAACCAACGGAATACAGATAGCGTTATAAAAAAATTAAAATAAAAATCACAATACAGTCGCGCACAAAAGTTATAACCGGCTGAATGTGAAACAAGTACAGTCGTAAATAAAAACGAATAGCGCGCGGGCCGACGCGTACTGTTATTACTCGAAAATTTATGGCATTTACCCAAAAATTACCAGTTCCAGCCACTTTATGACGCACTGAATTCCGGCAATAACCGTCCTTTTCTATATAATATTCCAAGTTACTACGTAGTTATTAACTAAAACATGTTTTTTTCTTAATACCGAACTTTTTACATCAATTTCTTAAAGCCATAATCATAATCCAGACATAAAAATAAAGAAACATTAGGTTTTTTTTGTTTTTTCCATCTTGTTTGTGGAGTCTTGAGATATAACTATAAACATGCCGAAATATCAAGTCGTTATGCCGAATATAAAATCGTGAAAGCCGTCGTTATTTGTAATTCTAAACCTAACAACTTTCTAAAATATCGGACATCCTCGAAATGAGTTCGAACATCAATAAATTCGTTAAATATGTATTCACACTGTTTAGCCAAGTGGTGAATAAAATTCACATTTGAACGTGAAAACAATGTTTAAAAATAATGCAGTTCTTCAAGCAATGTTTACCGATTTACACAAAATAATTATAACCAGACTCTCAGACCCAATAAAAACCAAGACATAGCGCCGCGAACAATACCGTGAAGCATGCCAAAACTAAACCCCGGCTCTGTGCATACACGCTCACATGCGCACATTTACAAGCAAACTACACCTCACTAAGTGCACACATGTTTACGAAATCGGCCTCACGTTTTCTGTTGACAGCGCTCTGTCTAGGTGGTCTGAGACCAAACTAAATAGTTTACAGCTTTATTATTTAAACGCCATTAACCTTAATTGTGGATTAATAATAACGTTACATGCACAATGATCATGATTCATGAATACCTAATGACATTGTTTGTAAATAATTCTAATTTATATATAAATTAATTAATTTATTTATTTATTTATATAATAATTTATTTATATTTATCTAAATAGATTAGGACAGGAGGTATAATTAATTTAATTATGAATATACATAAGTTCTAACAAAAAAAATGAAAGGATGAGACCTTAAAATAACTAGTTATTGATTATTCAACAATATCTAATAACTTGACTACCTACATAATTTAATAAAAAATAATCATAAAGAAAAAAAACACAGACACACGCACACTATTACAATCTAACAGCTATTCCTATTCAATCCAGCCAGCTTCAATTACACACTACAAATTAATACCTAATTCCGTTTACTCGATTGTTCTGCGTAACACCTCCGTACTCGAGCGTACAGCTGTAATTTGACCTGGATAAATGTATCTAGGTCAATAGCGGGGTCAAGGCGTCCGCCATTGTTAGCTCGGCAATCAGCTGTAATTACACATAATTGTGTTATTACCAGCCATGCTGATCTGCTGATGATAACAGAATTTCAGTCGCTCAACAAGCCGTCATCGTCATCACACTTATGAGGGACTGCAAAAGGTGTTTCTATTATGTTGGTCACCACACATCTGGCCTACCACGAGCTCATAAAGCAGTATTATTTTAATATTACTTCAGTGGGAGAAAGAGATGGAGCTACACGTCCTGTAGAGCTTTATTGCAGATATTGCTAACATTGCTTCTTCAATCAATCTGCCTAGCCTTTTCCCAACTATGTTGGGGTTGGCTTCCAGTCTAACCGGTTGCAGCTGAATACCAGTATTTTACATGGAGCGACTGCCTATCTGACCTCCACAACCCAGTAACTGGGTATTACGATACCCCTTGGTAAGACTGGTGTTCAGATTCTGACGACCCGTAACGACTGTCAAAGATCCACGAATGACAGCCGGGACCAACGGCTGACGTACTTTCCGAGGCACGGAGGAGTCTCGGTATCTAAAGATGGTCACCTATCTACGGACCAACCCCGGCAAGCGTAGCTTAACCTGATGGATCGACCCGTGCGGCTGTTATTATTTAGCCACGAGCATTAAAATTGCTTCTTATGTTCGAATTTGTCTGCTCAACAACGTAAATAACGCAATGAATGTTGTTGAACTGTCAAAATGAAATAGATTGTAATTTTATTAATCGTGTGTTACGCAATTAAGGTGCTGTTCCTAATTTACTATTTCTTCAATTGGTTTCCTTTACAATAGATCATCGCTTGACTTCAAAAAAAAAGGTTCACCGATATATTGTTGAGGTAACACAAAGCATCAAGAACGGCGTCCAATCTACCCATGTTATCAGAATCCGGCCTCCACAGATAAGAATCTCTTTACAACATGTTGGCACGCAAGCATTCATAGCGGCAGCAGTACTTCTGGATGTGGCCATCCAGAACTAGGTACTGCTGGTACCTACTGCATCAAGCTCTTGATCCAGCCGCCCAATGAGTCTCCTGAAACGTTGGTCGAGTTGTTTGGCTGTGTATTATTTTGTTTGTATTTGTGTTGTCTGTGTTGTTGGCATTAGCTACAATGACTGAAGAGTCCACCTCCCAAATATCAACAATCGCTTGTTAACTCAAGATGTTTAATTTGTTATTTATCACATTACTCTGGTGCTTGTATATCTATAATTATTTATATAATAAATTTATGTATAATATATATTTTTTTTAAATTAAATAATAAAGCTGAAGAGTTTGTTTGAACGCGCTAATCTCTGGAAAAGCCATTCGGATTTGAAAAATCACAGATTTTTATATTTTATATTTATTTTATGTTAGAATAATCCTAAAATGAAATAGTCATTTAATTGGATTATATAAACCCAGAGAGTTCAGAGTTGTATTGATGATTTTTATGATAATAATTCTATAAATAAATATTTAATACGGCCGCGAATCATGTTTAGATCAACATACAACCGGTACCCTAATTGCGTAATACAACACAATCACAATTTGTTTCGATTTGAAACAGATTGCTAATCCATTGATTCATAAGTCGGAAAAAAAAATCGTCTCAAAAACGTAAATAACGCAATGAATGTTGTTGAACTGTCAAAATGAAACAAATTATTCAAAATTGTTTACGAAAATAAGTTACGCAATTAGGGCACGAATAATGACCTGCAAATTGCAAAAAACGTAAGAAAGTATGAATTTCGCGGGCTACCCTGACGCTTTCGCCTTAATAAAAACGTAAGCCCGTTCCATACTACTTTCAAGTTTTATAGTTCCACATAACCTCTTTAGCTTAAATATATAAAATCGGTGTGTATGTTATTTATATTCTAGCCAAAGGGCATATCAATAAACTTGAATATTTCTATGCTGATGCCGGTTTTTATGTCGGTATTAATTCCATAGATATATCACAAGCTATTCATGATTTTGGACATAGGAATAGAAATGAAATATACAGTTCTATTTCTCAATTTTGTTCTGCAATCGAAAATGGACTTGTCGAATTTTGGACGACCGCGACATAAGACTTCGACAACTCATGATAAACTTAACCAATTGCGGTACCGCTTATATGGAAGTTCTCTTGTAAAGGGATTAAGGGAGGTACTTTACAACATAAACTAAGATATCTATACTAATATTAAATTAAAGCTTGTGAAGAGTTTCGCGTTTCGTATCTCAGGATTTAAAAAATCTTTTTGCATTTGATAGCCCAATTCTTGAGGAAGGTTATATTATTATAGGGTACGAGCTACGACCGTAAGGAGCCGAGCAAAAAAAAAAACAGTGGCACTCCGGGAGTGCCCACTGAAGTGAAAACTTGAACAATTTAAAAAAATACTTCCAATACCTTTAAAGCAAAAATACTTGCATAGAACATTAATCCGTTACTTACTTTATATAAAGAGCACAATCACGTTTACAAAAATGAGGCATCGGTAACGGTGTCGCGAGTTCAATTGTTTTTTCCCATCTCAAAAACGCCCAACGCGCCTAAAGAAGTTTTCACTTCAAAAACAGAAAGAACGCTAAGCGAAAACAATGTAAAGCGCGGGTGGGCGATGCTATGCGACGCGATGGGCCCGGGCCGAGGGAGTTTTATAAAAATGTGTCTGTTATTTTAGTATATTGTGTATCTTACGACTTCCACGCGAACTAAATCGCGGGCTGAAGCTAGTGAAATATAAAGTTGCATGACTAGTATGATAGTTTAGCCGCAGGGCCATTCAACAAGTAACAGCAGGCCAGTTAGTCTGGTTTGTGTTGAGGCCAACAGGGCTCTGTTGATTTCCTGATGAGCACTGAGATGTATGCAGCTTTGTTCTGATATAACGGTAAAGATAACAAGACATAAGTTAAGTGAATCTATCTACACTAATATTATGAAGAGAAAATATTAGTATTTTTTTTTTGTAATGAATAAACTCAAAAACTACTTGACAGATTTTAAAAATTATTTCTCCAGTAGAATGTTATATTTTCACTGAGTAACATAGGTTATGATTTATAAAGATATCACGCAGGCGAAGCCGTTAGCGGAAGCTAGTGAGGATGAAAAGGATTGGGGTTTGTGAATTAAATTAAATGCGCGATTCACTTGCTAGCTTTTTCATGTTTAGCTAGGTAGGTAATTAAAGGCCATGTAAAAATAAATTTAACAAATATTTAAAAAAAAAACATAATTCCCTAAACGTTTTGTCTGTGACTGTACTTGACAAAGTTGTCACAAAATACTTAGTAACGTAATTTCTTAATTTTTACTTATTTCTGTCACCTACACTACGGCTTTGGGTACTCTGATAGCATGCCATATCCTCCATTAGATAAAGAGGCATGATCCTCCTTTAATAACGAACGTGACTGTACCCGTGTCCCTCGCATCAGCACCGACCACGTTCCGAATTTGAATGTAATTTGAAAATATTCTATGATGAGAATGTTTACATGGCAAAAAATGTTCGTTTTTTTTTTGGTTTTTCGATAGGCTTTTAAAATCGAGAATGGTTTTTACAACATTTAGATTTCGTAAAACAATTTTTTTTACTGAACCGGAACATTGTAAGGACTTTTAGCCGACGGTCGCACGGACGTAATAAGATATTTTCGTACATTTTCAACGCTCGGCTTAACACCGAGAGTTGAAAAACCAGTGCGCAATAAAATCCCCCCGCGATTTTAGTACGTCCGTGCGTACGTCGGCTTAGACGCAAACCAAAATATCGTCGACCGTAGGTTCAATTGAGGTAAGGCACAAAATACCCAAAATGAGTTGAGTATACAGTTTTGTTCAAAATTGTTCGCTCTATCGAATGGTGAATATGAAAAAATTCTAATGTAAGAAAAACAGACCCCAAAAAGGTTATTAAGAAAAAAAGTTATGGGCGATTTAGTCCGAAAGCAAAACTTTGTCGGCCTCTCCTGAAAAATCGTATTTTGTCCCTTACCTCAATTGAACCTACGGTCGACGATATTGTGAGTACTTAGTACTTGAAGACGCAGCGCGGGCCTGCGTCTTCGTTCCTTCAAGCAGACAATGGACAATTTGTCCGCGGACAAATTGGAATCGTATAGAAATCTAACGCGCACATAGGACAAAATAGCGGATTTCCATACGATTCAAAATTGTCCGCGGACAAATTATCCATCATCTACTCAGCGCCTTAAGAGGGCAGAGGCCTTTGTCCTGCACTGGAACAATTTACAAGCTGTTATTATAAAAACGCATTTAAAACATCGACTATTGAGTCTTCTGCCTCCTGTACTCCTGCCATTAGCTGCTTATTACCCAAGCCACTTTGCGTTTCACTCAGGGAACTTGAATATGTATGACAATACACATAATTAACATACATACCGGGTACTTAAAGTGAAGTAAGTTATACCAATACCTATAGGAATTATACAGTCCTATGAATATTATTAAAAATATTGTGAATGTCATGATGAAGCAGCATCTGCCTCAATCGATAAAGATTTGGGAAAGGTACCCAACCCACGATGTTTTTTTTTTACTTTGGCTTGTTTCTATTACTTATTTGTCAGTCATAGGTCATAGTCACACCTGCATCATAAAATAATACTTTGTACAATGCACAGTAAAAAAAAAAACAAAAAAAAATCGTTGGTAAAATCATTTAGCAAATTGACATTATAACAGTTTCTCTGACCGTAGATCAATCTCTTAAGAGGGCCCTTCCCGGTCCGTCTATCGTCAACGCGAGCATGGTCGAAAAGCTTGTTGTTTCATCCAGCGCAAGTAAGAACTGCTAACAAGCAAGTGAGAATGCAATAACATTGTACGAAAAATAACTTGTTTCAGGAAATACGTGTTTTTGAATACGCCTTACAAGTTTGTAAAATATTTTTTTATCATTTAGAATCTCCATTACATGTGCGAGGTTTCTATAAAGACGTTTTCTTTACTTTTACAATTTATAAGTACATTATGAACGGTCAAAGTTCAGGTAAAATTTGTGCAAAAAAGCAGGTTGGAGGCTTATATTGAATTTGTTTCGCCAAATTTTTATTTTTTGCTTTCATAGAAACCTAGATATAGTGCACAAGATACCCATTAGTTTAAAAGAATTAAAGGAAGATGTGTTACAACGCCATAATCACGTACGAGCGTTTGTATGGAAAGTATGTCGGGTTGGCCGCTCTTAAGCGCGTATTACAGAACCTCACTCAAAAGTCAAGCATTACTTGATTGGTTGAAACTAGTTTTGATACTAAACCAAAGACAAAAATTATTGTTCAGTTATTTATTACCTATACTACAAATTTAATAAATCAAAACGTGGTATGTAAGTCGTAACTCAGGTCTTGTCAGAAATAATCCTGAATGATGCGATGCGACGCTATGTAAGGCGATAAATTACCGCGCAATAAAACCGCCCCGCAAACGCAGCTGTGCTAACAATTTTTTTAGGTTTTTCTTCCGACAAAAACCTTACTTCTTCTACTCATAACTAAGCTTAAAAATGTGAACCTTAAAAAAACAGCCAAACTTCAACCGTAGTGCGACGAAAGAATTTTGTGGTTTCACTATTGTTCGTCGTTCAAACGCTTACAAATTGTTTTTTTTTTTCGCCATTTTGTTTCGATCGATTTCGCATTGATCCGTTGCGTTGCGATTTATCGCACCGAATACTTGGGTAATTGATTGTGTTAAAAAAAAATACTCGATTCGTTCCCAATGCTGATAAAATCAATAATTGCCTTGGTACGTTCTACGCAAACCGGTCATTTTCTATTACACTTTGAAGATATCAATAAATTGACTCAAAATTATTGTAGTGTTTGCATTGGACATGCGTATTGTTACGATATTTGGCGTAAAAACCAGTTGAAGTAATATTTTGATTTTTTTAATTGAATTGTAGTTTCCTCACTCGTTTTGTAACACTTGTAACAGAAATTATTGATAAATTAGGACAGGCATTGTGCGAGGAAAACGGAAAAGTAGGTTAGGGTGTGTTAGGAATGAAAAATATTTACTACGATAAGTACTTGCATTGGATATTTACCTCTTTAAATTAAAAACTAAAGTAAACAGGTATAGGAAAATACGATCGAGGTAATAAACCTATTATTATTTTATCAAAAACTAAATTTTTCATCCGGTTTCATCACCAACAGAAATAGCACGCATTTTAGTAAAAAAAAAACCGCTTCGATGTTGCGTTCAAAAACTAAAAATTTAAAAGAGAGAAAAAAGTTGCACAAAGCAAAAGGAGTTCGAATTTCAAAGCCTGACGAATCGTAATCGATTTGCTTTAGAACTCGATGCTATGATTACTCGACTCGAACAATTTCGTACCGAATCTATTCACTCCAATAACTAGGGTGCCACTATATTGTGATCGAATGCACTTGAATTCGAAGTCTTTCTTCCGTGTTCGTGAGAACTCTAAATTAGTTTGGAAATCAGAGTATTATATAATTTGTTCGTGGAGCTATTTAAAATATCGTGTGCACTGCAGCTAACGCTTTAATTCTCTTTTTTGAGTAATTGAACCGGAAGTGGGACCAGCGCAGAAACTGACTTTAGTAGTCACGCGCAATGAAACTAAAAAGGTTTTAAATTTGACATGGAATGCTTTTGTATTCAATATTGACAGACCACTGCCATTTTGCCTGTCAAACGTCATGGCAACATGCGCAAGAGTTTCATTCGCGAACCACAACATCAATTAATTAGGTCACCAAATTAAATACCATGTTTATCGTCCATACAGGTTTATTCAAAAATATCCACAGGATATGAACACTTAAGTTCGTTACGTTCAAATTTAACAGCAAAGCCGTTAAAGTATTAATGGCACGGCAGTCAGTTATTTTGTAAACTGTTGCCGCTCTAATGGGCTATTTACAAAATATTAAACAGTTTTGAAGTCGTTAAAATTGATGCAAATATACTTTCTAACATGTTTTCCATACTAAAGTCGTAGGGACTTGCTGTATGGTATGGTATATTTTTGGAACGAGTCTCGATGGTCCATCAAAGTTAATATATTCCTATAGAGATCTTCCGTTTTGCTTCCGTGCTTAATATTGATATAAAAAGCGGTGTATCCAATGACTAGCTTTTTCCCGCGGCTTAGCTCGCGTGGAAGTCGGAAATTATCTCATGGAAACGTACTACCAAGATGAAAAGTATCCAATGTATTAATCCAGGTTATAAACTACCTGTCTGCCTCATCCAAATCCTATTAGTAGCATCACATAATGATTGAATACTATCGTGAATTCATGCACGCCTAGTACTTTTTGTGCCAAGTTTCAAGTTTATTACTCAAGGAATAAGATATTTCATACAAACGAAAGCCCCCCTTTTCGCCCCTTAAGGGTGGAATTTTTAAAAACACCTTAGTCCTCCCCTACATTATAAAAGGTTGTTATTTTTTTTGTTTTTTTATGTTTGTCCATCGATTTCTCCCTCGTTTGTGGACCGATTTTGAATTATTTTTTTTTTGTTTGAATGAGTATACTCCCAAATTGATCCCATATAAATTTTATTAACTTTGCTTGGGTAGTTTTTGAGTTAGCTACAAAATACGTATTTTTTTCCCACTTAGTATGTAGATGATATGATAAGTTCCTGTCACTGGTAACAGGGCTAGGTACCACAGCTAAAAAGTGAAAAATAAAAACTTTTTACAAAAAAAAAAACAACCGACTTCCAAAAAAAAACACTACAAAGTGAAAAATAACTTTAATTTCGGAAGTCGGTGGCAAAAAACGAAAACACAAAACTCAAGACACCGACTTCCGAAATTAAAGTTATTTTTCACTTTGTAGTGTTTCTTTTTGGAAGTCGGTTGTTTTTTTTTTTGTAAAAAGTTTTTTATTTATATAGATTTATTATTATATGTATAGATAGATTCTCTATCAAGTTTTAGCTAAACGTAGGTCTGAGTACCACCTTTGCCAAGTAGTGGTCCTTGGTCATCACTACCGTCTCTCACAATATGTACCTGTGTAACTAAGCGGTATCGTGTTGTGGAGGTCTGATAGGCAGTCGCTCCATGTAAAATACTGTTATTCAGCTGGATCCAGTTAGACTCGAAGCCGATCCCAACATAGTTGGGAAAAGGCTAGGCAGATTGATTGATACAACAATATGTCCTAGAATTCCTAGCTTTATATACGAAGTGGTCTCACTAATAGGTACTATAGAGGTATGAGCAGGGACTGAAAGCGGTTACGGTTAAAGGTTAAGATACCTCAAAATATACCGGTACTGGTTTAAAATAAAGGTTGAGCTATACCGATACTTTTATAAGTAAAGGTTGGGCTAAACCGTTAATTAACCTTTCCACGATTTCGGTACCGAAAAACATGCAAGACGACGCGACGCGGGTGCTTTTACAGTCGTGTCCTTCCAATCGGAAATAAAAACAATACTTAGTAACAATCAGAAAGTGAACGACAGACAGAGAGTGGCGGCGGTGCATCAAAGAAAACCTCTATTTATTTAGGTTTAGGTAGTGCTACCGATACATTTATAAAGGTTAAGGTACTGCTACCGAAATATACCGGTATGCATTACCAACCTAAAAATTCTGCTACAAAAAAAAATAACGGTATCAAAATATTTCGGTAACCCTTACTAAACGGTATGACGTCATACTGGAATTTAAAGGTACTTTAATTTTTGGGTAATTCAGTCCCTGGGTATGAGGAACAGGGTGTAAAGTTCACTCATCATTTATAGAAAAGGGAGGATTCTCCGATCAGACGGGTGTTGTATCTGTTGGGCCACTGCCCGACGATTAATGTCGGGTGTATAGGTACATTATGCTAGTCGCATGGTAAACTCTGCTTGCGCGATGCAGGATTTTGCGTGACGTCAATTTGATGCGTAAGTTCGTATGTAGCGATGTAGATGCCGTTATAGTACTACTGACACCAGGGGGCCTACCACCAGCTCATAAAACAGTATTATTTTAATATTACTTCAGTGGGAGACAGAGATGGAGCTATACGTCCTGTAGAGGTTCATCTCTTTCCCACACTGAAGTGATACTGCTTTATGAGCTGGTGGTAGGCCCCCTGTAGTTACAGAATAACTCAATTGTACAATGACGAGTTCAAGTCACCTATTTTCCATTTAATGAGCATTATTTTCTGTTGTTTGCAGGTTTCCATTTGAGTGGCGTGGTGCGCGCGCCTGCCGCGGTGCCGCCATGCTCGGATCCGGAACGGCTATACAGGGTCACTGTCTCGTTCGACAGGTAAGCACCACAATGTTAATGAATAAATAAACACAGATTTATAAAAAAGGATCCCGACAATAGAGTAAAGACTTAGGGGCCTATCTCACTAAGACACCAGTGGCGGCGCTACAAAAAAATGCTTGGTTGCACAACCAATCGAACGCCTGGTGGGGTACACACAGCTACATATCAAGCTATACATTTCCAGTATAAGCTCGCATTGTATAGGATTTCCGTATTCCGATTTCCGAGGTCAGCTTATACGGAAATGTATAGCTTGATATGTAGCCATGTGTACCCACCATAAAGCTGTGTATAATTATTTTGCTGATAGCACGACCACAGTTGCGCCACCATTGTGTCCTAGTGAGATGAATGAGGGTCACACACAGCAAACGATAAACAATCAATGAAAATTAAAGAGTTAATGAGGTCACAGGCTATCTATTTTCAGTAATGAAGGTTAAAACAGATTAAGACGACTCCCTCGCGGGATTATCGCGCTCATAGAAGCTCCGCAAATGTTAAAACGCGAATTCGTCTCGGTAAAGGCGAAAAAGCTCACAAAACAAAAAGACCAAGAAAAATCAATCATCGTTCAAGCAAGCGAAATAAATAGTACCTTCAACCATCAGCTTACAAGAAAACAAAGAAGTTTTAATAGCAAGGGTCACAAAGGCCCTACTATTGTTTGTTCTAAAAGGGCACTTTTTACCCAAAGGCCGATGTACCCGCATAATGGCCATTGTGTAGAAAACTTTGTCACTTCCAATAATGGTGATTGTCGTTTACTTTACTATAGTATTCTCTGGAGCTAAGTTGTGAGACTTTTGGAAATATGTCATGGATAAATAAACTCTTATGGATTCTGAGATTAGGAAAGATTAGAATCGTTATTCTTAATAACGTTGAGTCTTTTAGATAGCAAGCTTGACTGAAGGCATTCTGTTCTGTAGCGTTCCTATAGTCAACTATTATCGGGTCAGTCAAAGAACTAGGCTACGATAAGGTAAGTAATGAAAAGGTGAAAATTCCTGCGTATTCAAAAGAAATACTACTAAGGTCGTGAGAGAGCAGGCGATGGACAATTTGTCCGAGGACACTTTGGAATCGTATGGACATCCATTTTATCCTACGTGCGCGTTAAATTTCCACACGATTCCAAATTGTCCATCGTCTGCTCAACGCCTAGCCGAAAGCGTCGCGCGAGTACGCTATCGACGCGATATTTTGTACAAACGCGCCTCGATTGATCACGCGATTTTGAGTATGTCAAATTCAAATAAAAGAACGCGACTATTGTCGTATAGTCACAATATCACCGAGCTAATTCCATCTTCCCCACAGATGCAAGATTACCGGAGTGACGTGCAGCTGCGAAGCCCGCGACATCTTCTGGTGCCAGCACGTCGTGGCGCTGGCTTTGTACCGCATCAGGAACGCAGACTCCGTCAGGCTGAGGGTGCCTATCTCAGGTGAGACTTCAGACCTTCATCACAACTTTAAACACCTTTCTGTCGTCTCTGCACGTCAGTAATAACACTTGAAAACCGCCCTTACTGATAGAAAATGAAGGCACTCTAAAAGCCATTTCTGGGGGCACGGCAGTACCCCTGCCAAGGTGAGCAATTGTTACTATACTAGCATGGTCAACGGATCAGGAACGAATACATCCCCGGTTTCTGAAAACCTGATCAAGTTTAGTGGTCAAAAGAATTTTGATACGGTGTGATTATTTGGCATAAATAATTGCCATCTAAATAGTGTATGAGGTGGCGTATATGTAGACTAAATAGACCATCGGAAGGTGAGAAATGTCTGGCCTTCCTGTCTGATAGAAAACGATGACTGATCAACAATTTTAATACCTTTTCATTGTCAGTCAGCTTTGAGCAACATTCGTGTAATGTAATTTAATCACCTTTCAACAAAGCGACCCTAAAGTTAAGCTCAAGAAATAAAACCATTAAATTCTCTTTCAGAAACCCTTCTGCAAATGGACAGACAACAGCTCCAGAAGTTTGTGCAGTACTTAATAGCGGAACATCACACGGAGGTGCTTCCGACGGCGCAGAAGTTGGCTGACGAGGTCCTGCAGGCCAGGTCGGCTATTAACAGGATCTGCGGAGCGCCTGACCCCACGGCCGGGCCTCCGCCTGATGCACATCACGCCTGGCACTTGGATGAGCAGCAGGTTCGTGAGAAAAGTAGTATTTATCCTCTCAAATCCCAATAGTACATAGGTTGATCCAAGGTCGTTCTTAGATTACTGCCGTTCTTTACTTGAACGATCTTTGTAGTTTGTAGAACTCTTCAAAATATTTTGATGAGAATGGCAATTTTTTCCACTTTTCACTGTACTGTACTGTTATTTATTTTTGTTGCGGTTTCCTTGATTGAATTGAGCCATAGGAACTGCACGCAAAGAGATATCTATAGAGATATTATTGCAGATTTTACTTTCAAATTCTAATTGTTTTGTTGTGTTGGTTTCAGGTCTGCGAACAAGTGCGAGCGTACTTATTACAGGGGACGTATTACAATGCAAATAAACAACTTAACTCATTATTTTCTAAGGTAAGTTACATACGGACGTTACTTGCATGACAGCTACGCTAGGCTTGACTAGACTTTGCAAATTCTCAAGGTTGGGAAATGGAACTGACCAGACATTCTTATTTGCAACCGTAGTGGCACCAGGGGCCGTACTACGTGTTAAAGCCATCATTGTTCCAGTCTGAGAGAGAGATGGAGCTATACAGCATAAATAGCACTGTCCCATTTTCACACTGGAACAATGATGGCTTTAACACGTCGTAGTTCGGCTCCAGTACTCTAATTGCGTAACTTATTTTCGTAAACGATTATGACAAATTTGTTTCATTTTGACAGTTCAACAACATTCATTGCGTTATTTACGTTGGTGAGCAGATTTTTTTTCCAACTTATGATGCAATGGATTAGCAATCTGTTTCAAATCGAAACAAATTGTGATTGATCGTGTATTACGCAATTGGGGTACTGATATAAGGCCCGTATTACCGAACCTCACTCAAGACTCAAGCTACGTTACTTAAATAAAACTGAACTTCAAAATTAAACTAGTTTTAAAGTTTTGAGTGAGGGTCTGTAACCCGGGCCTTAAAAGTTGCATTGTGGAATAGTCTGCTCCAAATAATTAATGTCGATTTATTTGTTTATTATTTTTCAGTTTGTTAATAGTTTGAGTCAAGTTAGGATATTACATTTTTTATTTATTAATTAATTAGGTAGGTATAAATTCTTACTTATGTACAGTTCATTTTAATTCTGAATAAAAAAAATGTTATGTCGATTTTCTATAAATCTAATTGACTTTATATACGTCGTCCAAGCGGCCTTAGTTTTCAAAGAGGAATGAAGTCCTAAAACCTTTTTCCAAATATGGAAAGCATTCAATCTTTACAATACTCATTGTATCTTCTAGGTAAGAGAAATGCTCCGAGCCCAAGACTCCAACGGTCCACGGATGCTGATGCTGATGACAGAACAGTTCCTATCAGACCCTCGGCTCCTGCTGTGGAGGAACCAGAACACCCCCATGACAGAGAAGTGCAGGCAGTTGTGGGAACAGCTAGGGGCGCTGTGGGTCAGCATAGTTCTGGACCCAGGCAGTAATAAGCACCATAGGATACAATGGAGGCATCTCTTGGAGAAATGGTCTGCTGTTGAAGTGTGTCCCACTGAGGATCCGGATTATCGGTCTTTTCCTTTGGTACGTATGTTTTTATTAACTCTGATAGCTTCGTAGGATTGATAGTTGCTGATATGCCAAGAACTACCAATCAGGGATATTAAGGAGCTCGGTAACTGTTACTGAAACTATCAGATATCCGAAATAAAAATCTATCCGTAACCGAATTCGATATAAAAGTTTCGGATGTTACTGTGCAGTCGTACCGACACACTAGCCGCGCGCGTCACTTGCATGTTTGTTTATTATTTCTATTGGTTTTAATAAAATATTCGTATCCGAAACTATCCGAAACTTACGGATAATCCGAATAATATCATATCCTTAACCGTATCCGAAACCGGTATATTATTATTTCTAAATCCCTATCCAGATCCGAAATTTCACATCCATAACATCCCTACTACCAATCTTTAGTACGGTAAATCGCACGCCATTGGAACCCCGAAAACCGCCTTTATTGTCAAGCAATACAAGCGTTGTCAAAGTCAAATTGTAACTTTCATAATGGATAACATAGTTTGAACTTGGTAACACGTTGGCTGTACGTAGTGAGTACAGTTCGTGCCACTAAAGATGAGACTTGACACACTACGTGTTGACTTGCGCGGTAGTCGATTCATGGGTCTCTTTAGCGGTATGAGGGCTGCACCGGGGCGTTATCGGGGCGGCGGAAAGAGCGCGGGAGGCGCGGTCAAGTCTCATCTTTCGTGGCGCGTATTGTACACATGGCTACATAATCAAACTATACATTTCCAGTATAAGATGATCTCGCATTATATTGGATTTCCGTAAAATGAGAGGTCAGCTTATACTGGAAATTATAGCTTGAAATGTAGCCGTGTGTACCTGTATTATGACAAATTTTGCTTCACCTTCAGCAAAATTGGTTCCAACTTTCCTATTCAATATTATTCGAAACATTTTCCAAAAAATACTCAACATTTTTACAGCAATAATACCTGCATCCTTGTTCCACAGTACGCGAGAGAAAGGGAAAGAAACGAGAGGGATCGAGACAGGGACCACAGAGACAGGGACAGAGAGAGGCATCGCGACCGGGAGGAGAGGGACAGAGAGAGACTGCGCGAAAGAGAGGAGAGAGATAGGTGAGCTTAAATAGAGATTTTACGTAGAGTGCTACAGGGATTTTTTGGCGCTTGAATGAAATGACATGGGTGTTTTAACATAAGGTTTAAAGCCGTATTATAAAACATTGTAAAACGAAGTAAAATAGTGTTGTCCAACCTTTTAATTTTTTAGTGAATTTTTGTAACCGTGAACAAATAGTAGATTGTTATACGAGGGGCTAAAATAACCCATTGTAACGAGGTAGTTTTACTCCCGAGCTTTAGCCGAAACCGAGTTATAATGGGTTTTAGCGCCGTGTGTTACACTCTACTTTTCACTACGATTGCGAGAAAATAAAATAATCCAATACAATATTAAATAGTTTATTTTGTTTAAATCTACAATTTGTACAATTCTGGATATTTAACGAGATGTTTTTTTTCCGGCAACTTAATTTCAGTCCTCTGTGAAGATGTTCTTTTTAGATGATGACATTTTCACTGTTGTAAATTATATTACGGTCACCAATTCAATTCGTAATTAGAGAAAAATTCTAAAGATTTCGAGCCAATGCCTTTTTTATTTCTTCTGTAGCCGCAACGCAATGCACGTATTCTACCGAAGAGATAGCCGCATTTAGTTCCATTTTCAAAAATAAAATGTTCTTCTTTTTTTTGTGAACCAGTAATAAGTCGAGTCCATAATCATGATTATTCTACATAAGAATAAAAACTTTTTCGTTTTTCAAGGCTCATTGGAACAGACAAAAATTAAAAAGAAATTACTTTTCCCCTAGAGCAAGAAATGCTATTTGTTCCCCAATCTGGTACTCTACAATGACGGCCCTATTTGAGCAAGAGGAGTGAAAAAAAATAAAGAATGCTTGGATTTTAAAACCATCGCATATAAAATATACATCAGATTTTATTTTCACGGTTTATAATGCTGTATTCGCTAAGAAAAACCTACATTTAAAATGAGCCCTCCGCGAGGGCTCCCGTGATCCCATATGCGACTAGGAGAACCCTCCAGGAGGGCTCCTTGCACTGAACGTGTTAGATAGTATTGAATAAACAAAATGGCGACACTAGGTCCGTTTTTCACCCCGCGTTTTAAAAGATACTTGTACAGTTAAAACTAGTGGAAAATTAAGTCAATTCGGGTCTTGTCAATAAGCTTTGCCGACCAACAATCACTTCTCGGTTTGAAAAAGCCCGATTTGTCCCCGGTTGATGGCAATAGGCTCGCCTGTTATTACATGGGACTTAAACATAACTGGCGAAATGTGGGTGTACTACAAGTACATCTCTGCCTAACCCTTCGGGGACTACAGGCGTAATGTTATGTTTTGTATCATCGTGGTCTACTTGAATTCTTGGTGTATATTTCTAAATGTTATTTTTTTTTTTTTTTCAGAGAAAGACATAGAGAAAGACAGAGAAGAGAAATGCATTCCCATTCCGAGAGTTCTGACGAAGAATCTAGGCCTAACAAGTAAGTAGCTTAGTTCTCTTATCCAACAACTTCTTACAAGAGTAGGTCTCGACTAGGGTTGCCAACATTTCTTCGGCGAAATATAGTATTTTTTTAAATAAGCTATAAAAATATAGTACATTTCAAAAAAATATAGTATTTTATGGAAAAACCTAAAAATTAAAAAATTATAAATAAAAAAAAAAATATTTTTGCACTTCTTGCATTAAAAAAAAATTGTTCTAAAATTCAAGTGTCATAATACTTTATTACATTAAACAATTAAATTAATGTAAATCAAAAGCTCATTTTTATTAATGAGATACGCTTCTGTTTCTTTCTTCTCGCTATTTCGAATTCATAACCGAAAATATCCTTTCTGTGAATGCTGAAGTGGCAGGATAAACATAATAACTTATTTTCAGTATTTTTTTAAAATATGCTGCCATTTTTGGCCTGTAGTTTTGTCAGTAAACTCACTACATTCTTTTACATTTGCAAAGATTTCATATAATATTGTTATTTCTGAGTAGTAGACTAGCCGTTCCCTTTTTTTTAATGAAGGATTTGTTTGTTAGATTTCAGTGTTGAAATATAGTATTTTTGCGTACTATATATTTCTTCAACAGTATATAGTACGCTGACTCGAAATATAGTACAATACTATATATTATAGTACGGTTGGCAACCCTAGTCTCGACGTAGGTACACACGGCTACACATCTAGCTAATGCGAGGTCAGCTTATACTGGAAATTTAGATATAGCTTGATGTGTAGCCGTGTGTACAATATCCATCTCTGTTTGTATATTTCTGTTCCTTTAGTGGTATTCTGAAAAAACCTCACCGTGAAAACTTAAGTGAAGTGAGCCTTATGTGAGCTGTCATTCCGCCTGCTGCTAGGGATTGACACTATTGACAGCTCACTTCATCTAAGTTTTCACAGTGAGAGTTTTTAGAGAATAGATTGGCAGGTTCGATTACTTTTTGTTTCCGTTTGACATTATAGTCTTATTTTTTTTTATTGCTGTGACCACACTGACATTTTTAATATATTTTTTTTTTATATTTCTTATTTTTTGATTTTTTATTTGGAATTGTAAACCTTTGCATGCCCACGTGACGGTAAAATATGGAGAACTTAAATATAAAAACACGGAGAACTTAAATAAAAAAAAATACCAATGTACTTACTATACCCATGTTTGCAAAGAAATAAATGATTTAATTATATTTATATCTTTAGATAGACAGAGATAGACATATGTCAATACCCTCATCTTCAAAACGCACACGCTGTGTTACTTTTGTAAGACTATGGTCACCAACGTTTTTTTTTTTTTTGAGATTTCTGTACATTGACGCAATTATTTTATTTGCAGTTATGAACGTGAATACAGGAGAGCAAGCAAGAGACTAAGACTTAACAACCAAAGATCCGCACCGCAACTGACGCCACGGACTGTTTTTCATAAGTAAGTCTATCTACGACCAATATTATAAAGAGGTAGAGTCTGGCCACGCTAACCCTGCAATGGAATAAATGGGCAACCCCAAAAAGTTTTTTATATGGTATACTTTTACATCAGTCAGTTATGTCAGTTTCGAGGTACTTGAGCTGTCAGATTGCTTACGATGTAAGTTGTTTTCACAAAATAAAGTAGAAAATTAGTTAAACCTATTAAAAGTAGGGTGCGGGAGTTATAATATAATTTATGATAATTATGTAAATTCCAAAATGTGAAGAAACAGCACGATGTCATCCTTAGCCAAAAACGACAATGTTTACAAGATATCGTAAAGTTGAGGTGTAAGTAGATCTAATGATTTTGATATTTGCATAATCGATTATGTGTAATAGACTATGTCGTACCTATGCTCTACCTCCATACGATGACAAAACTGTATCAAATCCACACTGCATCGTGCTAAAGTGACTATTATTTACCAGGAAAGAATCAGAATATAAATAAAATAATCTATCAAAAATAAAAAGACAAACAAGGTATCAAATTCTTTTTTCGTAGTACAGATAGATGGTGTTGCCGTCTATAGATTTTCAAATTCCACCGTTTTTTACTTATGCAGACTTAGCGTGGCCAGACTCTAAAATTGTTTGTTTTTAAAGGGGATGCGCTAAGGTAAAAATTTCTTACGTTTTTTTTGCAATTCAGAATCATAGATAATTTACAGTCATTACATTACCACTCAATTATAAACTTTAGCGTTATGAAGTCTAAATACATTTTTGTGTAATGAAAAGTTTTTAAGTTTTTAATTGCACTGGAATTTAAACTTTGTTATGTATGACAATGAGTTCTTTATCCAAGATACTGGTTCTGACAACTGAAGTTTAGTCTGATTTTGCCTATTTGTGTCCTAAATCAATTTTGGTTGCACTGTAATTTAAATTTTGTAATGTATGACATTGAGTTCACTGTACCAAAACTTATTAATTTCATCTCTTCAGGGCGCTGGATGCGGTAGACATATCCTGGGAGAACGAACACCTGAAGAACATCCTGGGCAGCGACGAGTACTCCGACCCTGACAAGCCGGAGAAGCCAGGCACTTCGACCACCACCACCCTCCTGCCTTACCCCAAGTTCAATGAGGATGGTCAACCGCTGTGGCATGGTGAGTCAGAAAACACTGCAGAGATAAGCTTGTTTCGTGATAGTCTTTGACCAATTCCACGTAAATTGATGGTTGCAAGAAGTCTTTTACGTAAATTAAAGAAACCTTGATCGGTAGCTGTATTAATGACTGACTTCTGCAAGAGTAGCATGACCAGAACCACTTCTATCTCTCTACTTAAAAAAAAAAACAGTTGCACTCCGGGAATGCCGACAGAAGTGAAAACTTGAACAAGATTGCCTTGGTGGAAGAAATATACTTGTGTATAACATTGGTCCGTAACCTTATCTAAATAAAGAGCACAATCGCGTTTACAAAACATTTAAAGTTTAATACTTGCATAGAACATTGATCCGTAACGTAATTTAAATAAAGAGCACAATCGCGTATACAAAACCTTTAAAGTAAAAATACTTGCATAGAACATTGATCCGTAACATAATATAAATAAAGAGGACAATCGCGTTTACAAAAATGAGGTGTCGTTACAGTGTCGCGAAATCAAGTCCCATCTCAAAAATGCCCAACGAGCCTAAAGAAGTTTTCACTTCAAAAAATTTCTTTATTTCAAAAAAGTTACAACATTGTTACAGACATTACATTTACAACATACAAAAGAAGTGTCTCAAACATAGGTCCCCTGGCTCTCAAACTAGGTTTATACCTGTGACTTGGGAGTCAGTATTCCTCCATTAAAAAGTCGTTACGTATGTCGTTAGTTATTAAAAAATGTTGTGAAAAAGAAAACAATAGGCACATTTAAAAAATGTAAAAGACAAAGTACAAAAAATAACAATCATGAAATGTGCTGGAAGGTGTGGTGAGAGAGTGTGTGTGTGTTTGAGGAGTGTCAAGCGTCCTCAAACACACTTTACGAAGAACAGACATCTCTTTCTGTACAAAGTGACATTTCTTCATTTTTGCCATCACCTTAGAATTTTTTCTACAATCTGTAATTTTGTCTTTCGTTCCAGCTGAAGGCCAAATATTCTAATTTTCAATTTATTCACACTTACTACTACTTTCACTCTCGCGTACATCAACATTCCGTCAGAATAACCTAACATCGTTTTTTTTTTTCATTGCAGAGCACTTGCCAGTAGTGGGGGCTCGTATCGAGGCCCTGAGAGCGCACGGCCGCGCGCCCGCAGCCCTCCGGCTCGCCGTCAGCGCCGCCCGGGCCATGAGGCATCGACAGGTAACGTGGGACCCATAGTTCATTGGCAATGATAGTGGTACTGCTGTTCTGGATTTATAAGGCCAATCAAGGCAATAAATTGCTCACAGATTGGCAATTTCCTGTACATTTTACCCCTTGCACGGGTGCCATTAAATTCAAACACCCAGGTACACACGGCTACATCTCAAGCTATACATTTCCAGTATAAGCTGACCTCGCATTGTACGGAAATCCTATGCAATGCGAGGTCAGCTTATACTGGAATTTTGTGATTGGTACTTTGCAAAAATCCTCTTTTTGTTTGACCATCGCACACTACAGGTGGACCGCATCGCGCTTCGTTGTATTATAATGCGATGTGCTGCGGCTCGATGCGGCTGTAATGAGCACTAACAGTCCTTTCACACTTAACTTACTTCTGATTTTGCATTGCTGTCGAAATAACAGTGGTCTTTATTGTCATCGTGATAAGGTTGCTGTTGGGTTGCTACCACTGACAAGTTTGTTAAAATCATAATGATCTTTATACAAGTTACAATAAGGTTTCCTTTGGTTTGTTGCTGTCAGAGGTAAAATAACTGTGAAAGGACTGTACCTTTATAGAAATGATTTGTGTCTGTGAACAGGAGGTATCCCAACAGCGCTGGCAGTCGTCAGGCGGCGGCGAGGCGTCGTCGTCGTCGGGCGTGTGCGGCAGCGCGGACGCGTGCGCGGGCGCGTGCGGCGAGCGCGCCAAGCTGTCGCAGGTGTGCGCGCACATGGACTCCGGCGCCTGCCTCACCAGCGCCGCCACCTGCGCCTTGTCGCACTCGCAGCGGTGCATCGGGAGAGGTGAGGGTCTATGCTTATGTATAAGCAGGTTAACCATTTTTACATCAAAAACTAAAACCCACTTTTTAACCCCCGACGTATAAAGAGTGGGTGTTATAAATTTGACGACTTGACGACTCTGTCGTTCTGTGTGTCTGCCTGTGACATCGTAGCTCCAAAACGGGTGCTCCGATTTCAATGTGATTTTTTTTGGATTACAGACAGTAGATGTTGGACGGGCTGGACGTTAGAAGCCATTTGGTGCGTGTACGAGTGTCTAGCGGACGCCTGCCTAGCCCCCGACGACCAGCGGGCGTCTCCTAGACTACACACCGCGTATCTAGACGAGGAGCCCAACACAGGCCTGCCACCTAGGTAAGCTGTTATAGTGGTGGAGATGGGAGATTTTGAAATAACGTTTTCTATGTACGAGTAGTTACTGACCCCGAAAGAGACTATCTGTCACAGGTATGATATATTGATAGGAGTGACGTGACCACTCTCCATTATTCAGAACTTGTTTATAACACGAGTACTGAAGTCACGCAGGAAATTCCGATTCCAGGACCGTTTCACTATGTCGATTGTGTTTTTGACAAATTTATCAAACAAAATGTATCAAAAACACGTGATAGACACCAGAAACTTTTGTAAATTAGTGAACCCAGCTAGCTCGTAAAAAAAAAATCGGTTCTTTACGTTTCTTCTCATTTAAGAGAGGTCAAGAAACCTTACAGGTCGAGATTAAGGATGTAAGGCGAAATTCAGATAGAAAAGGTGGATGACAATGTTGAAGTCAGGAACTTTCGGGTGATGCGACTGGTGTTAAGGATGGTGGCTTTTAAGAGCATATAAAATGTGTGTGCCTTGTAGAGTATTAAGGCTTTGTGTGAGAGGTTTTGGTATTACACCAGTAGATTTTTGAAGTGAAAACTTCTTTAGGTGCGTTGGGCATTTTTGAGATGGGACTAAACCATTGATTACCGCGGTGCCGATTTTTTTTCAAGTTTTCACTTCTGTCGGCACTCCCTGAGTGCCACTGTTTTTTTTTTTTTGATGTCTCTCTTACGTAATAATTTTATTTTATCACAGATACCAACACGTCCCCGTGGCGGGAAGCAAAAACCCCGAGGAGACGTACCTAGCGCTAGCGCTGGAGGCAGCTCTATTAGGCCTGGGTGTACAGCGCATGCTACCCATGGGGCTGTATGCGCAGGAGCGGCATTGCAAGCAGGTGAGCTTATCAGTTTATTTTATAACATGTTCTCGCTGAGGGGCTCGTGGCGTGTGACTGACATTGGCATGGCCACCATCAGGGATTTTCATTTTAATAACTCAAAAAAATTGTCGCTGATTGGTCGAAAGTTGTCGCCAAATATCAGAATTTATCGGTTACTTGTTCAAAAGTTATAAGGGCTTATAGGTGGCCGATCTGGGGAGCATCTCCCCAGCTTGGTCCAATTGAATCTCAAAAGCTAGGGCACTTAGCGAAGATCTGTTTTCTCCCAAGTTTTGTCGCCAAATAGTCCAAGAGCTAGATCAGACCCGTCCAACATACGGCCCCAGGGCCACCATGTGGCCCTCGTAAGTCCTACATCCGGCCCGCGACCTAGTTAAAACTTTATAACACATCAATAGATATATAACGCGAACAGTATTAAATTCTCCCAATGTCAGTTATTCGATGATCTATCTATCGACTTTGAGTAAAATGTACATGTTTGTAGGTATTACAACTAATGTACCTACAATATTTAAATCTCACTTTGGCATAGGACATTTCTTTTGGCCCGATATGGTTACAAAAATATCAAACCTGGCCCTCCAGAAGATTATGTTGGACACCCCTGAGCTAGATAGATCGAATATTTTTTGGAAACTTCGATCTAGCTCTTGGAATATACTTAAAAATTTAACTCATTATTTCTTGTAAACTAAAACCCGACTAAATCTGTGACTTGGCGAAAATTCTGACTAATTAGCGACAAATGTAACTTCTTTCTTTCACATTTACGAGTATTTCTCTAATGCTCTCATCAGGTTCTGAGAAAACAATGCATTTTGCAAGTGAAGAAATTCTGTACATTATCGAGCAGATTGTGTGAAAAATAGTGTAAATTGTTTGGTCCAGGAGGAGCGGCTGATCGCGCAGCTGCAGCGCGTGGAGGGCGAGGCGGCGGGCGGCGTGTGCGCGCGCGTGGCGGGCGCGCTGCTGGCGGGCGGGCCGGCGTCGTGCCTGGGCGCGCGCGTGCACCCGCGCGCCGCGCCCGCGCACACCTTCGCGCGCTTCCTGTTCCTGGCGCTGCTGCCGGCGCATCCCGACCTCGCCTACCGCGTCGGGCTCAGGGCTATGAGGTTAGTTCACCGCCGATTTATTCATTTATCAGTACAGTCACTTACAATTAAAATTGATGAATGTAAAAGACAAATAAAAAACAAAGAAAGTGTGTCTTAGTTTTAATACCAATAGAGTTCAAAATGGCGACTGACAGAACAATACTACCAATCACATGACTGCAAAATTCAGTGCTACAAATCCGTCACGCGTCAAGTTATAATGAACGCACTTTAGTAGACACATCAACTTTATTGCTACATGGTTATGACGTGACCAAAATCTGAATTTGTTTTTTTTTAATACATTTCAAGTGACAATAATTTTAGTCACAAAATAAATGCACAAATATTTACTAACAGTGCCCCCTAACCAAGTTATTCGAGAGCCAAAAGATCCTGGTAACAATACAAGCAATGTACAAACAATACATAATATACAAAACAATTTAAGCAAAATAGACGGGCACTGTTCGCACTGTCTAACTTATTGTATATAATTAAAAATTTTGTATTGGAACATAATGGTACTTGCAACGAACGCATGTAGGCTGCACGAGAAAATTTCACACAAACAACCAGCCCCGGATCTAGAGGCCGACACCGAACCGGGGCACGAGCCCCGGGCGCCAACTTAAAGCGGGCGACAAATTCAAGCGTAGCAGACAAGTGCACCACCCAGCACACCGCAACTTTGCAATAAATGAGACGCGCAGCTCATATAATTTTTCAATTTTTTTCTTTTTTACTATAGTTTTGACGCTCCTGTTGGATTGACCCATTATCGATCGATAAATTTTGATTAATATGTTGCTGGCAAAATTTTCAATTTGAGAAAAAATTACTTTCGCGGGCTAAGTTAGCGCATCCCCAAAGATTGGCGGGGGCGGCAGACGGCAGTTTTTGCCCTGCCTCAAAAAAAATCTAGATCCGGGGCTGCAAACAGCGCTTACAATCGGACGAAATTTCCGAGATTTTTTTATGAAAATTGGATCGCTCGAAACCTTGAACAGGTTGCATACAAAATTTTCAAGTAATAATTCAAATATTATAATGATGATTAATATTTATTTACGTGTGTGCAGGTTGCCGATGGTGGAGGAGGCGTACGCGCTGGACGGCAGTGCCGCGGGCGGCGCGGGCGGCGCGGCGGGCGCGTGGCACACGCTGCAGCACGCCGAGCAGCAGCAGGCCGCGCTCGCCAGCGCGCTGCTAGGTAACACAGCTCTACTATTTATACTCGGTCCCTCAGGGCTGAGGATCGTGACCCATTTTGTTATCCTGGCTTAGCGTCTTGGCGCCAATTATGACGGTCCACTTTTGAAGTTTCCTGAAAAGATAGCCCCAAAAACTGGAGGATCGGGTCGGTCCAACGTTTTGGTCGGCGACTAAAACGGTAACGGAGAGAGACCTGGTTCTCGAGTCGCAAGAGACCAGGGAAAAGACCTAGGGGTTTTGATAAGGCCTTTAATGTCCTGCCCTGTAAATTAAACTTTCGGCTTGGACACGGATCTTATTACTCCTGTGGCGGCATCTACATCGCCACATGCGAACTACGCAACAAAGACCTGACGGCACAGAAATCCTGCATCGCGCAATTAGAGTTTACCGGGCAAGCGACATATATATGACTATCCGACAACAATCGTTGGGCAGTTGCCCGCCAGACATGACACTCGTCTGGTCGGAGGATCCTCCCTTTTCTAAAGAAGATGAGTGAACTTTACACCCTGTTCCTCCTCCCTCTATTCACCCATCACAGTTCGTGCCGATACAAAAAAAGAGGACGATTATCGATTCGTCGTCCTGTAATTTCAATATCCTCCGTCAGGTGCAGCCCGCGGCAACCCAGGCCGCCTGCGAGCCGCACTAGGAGCTGCCCAGCGCCACGTCCGCTCGGCTGCGCAGCTGTTCCGCCTGGCGCAGGACGCGCTGCGCCACGCCGCGCCGCCCGCCGCGCCGCACCACCACCGCGACCTGCTGGCGGCTGCCTTCGAGCTGGGCTTGCAGGTACTGTACACACGTACACACAATGGCCCAGCGCACGTCCGCTCGGCTGCGCAGCTGTTCCGCCTGGCGCAGGACGCGCTGCGCCACGCCGCGCCGCCCGCCGCGCCGCACCACCACCGCGACCTGCTGGCGGCTGCCTTCGAGCTGGGCTTGCAGGTACTGTACACACGTACACACAATGGCCCAGCGCACGTCCGCTCGGCTGCGCAGCTGTTCCGCCTGGCGCAGGACGCGCTGCGCCACGCCGCGCCGCCCGCCGCGCCGCACCACCACCGCGACCTGCTGGCGGCTGCCTTCGAGCTGGGCTTGCAGGTACTGTACACACGTACACACAATGGCCCAGCGCACGTCCGCTCGGCTGCGCAGCTGTTCCGCCCAGCGTTTTCTCCGCAGTCGTTATCGCAAGACGCGTGTCGCTTGAGCGTGTAGCTCGTGACCACGGGGTTACACTTACAAGCAGATTTGTTGTTGGTATTATGGAGTACAATAAACTAGCTTTTCGAGAGATGATGGAATATACCTACACTAGACTTGGCTAGTTCGGACGAGTGTGACCCAGTTGTTTGAGTTGCGCAAAAATATTTGAGTTTACCATCGACCAAAAAACGATCCCACTCATTTTGCGTCGAATGTAATGCCGGGTGGGTATTGATTGGCAAAACGTGAGATACCTACATTGAAACAAATTTGCCTAGTCATGTGTTGCATTGCATAAATTAGGACGCATAATTATTTGTGTTTAATTTTATGTTACGTTTCACCAATCTGCACTGCGGCATAACATAAATTGCAACATTTTATAAGACACATGCAACGTAATTTCGGTGATTCACTTTGCGTCACATGAAGTACTTCTATTTAACCGTTTGACAAACTTTTTTACATAACTAATAGGTTCTCTTTCACCTGCAGGTACTAAGGATGACGCTATCCTCGGTAAACTGGCGCCGGCGCGAGATGGTTCGCTGGCTCGTCACGTGCGCCACGGAACTGGGGCTGGACGCGTTGCTGTCCATCATGCAGAACTGGTCAGTATTCTGGAATGACAGAGAAACTCAGTGATAAAAATATTATGTTGAAAACCTTGCAATAGAATTTGGAGGAGTAAATAATCTGTAGTTCTGTGATAGGGAATATTTATTTATCGACGCGTGGCGAAAATAGGAACTAACGCCGCCATTTTGATTTTTCAATACAATTACTCAAACCAATTTACAAATGTTTACCAGGTAGTAGTAGTAGTGCCTGTCAATGACATTGAAGTGTCAAAAATCCTCGTAGCAATTTTTGAAGTGAAAACTTCTTTAGGCGGTTTTGGCATTTTTGAGATGGGAAAAAACAATTGAACTCGCGACACCGTTACCGACACCATTTTTGTAAACGTAATTGTGATCTTTTTTTATATTACGTTAGGATCAATGTTCTATGCAAGTTTAAATTGTTCAAGTTTTCACTTCTGTAGGCACTCCCGACGTGCGACTGTTTTTTTTAGTTTCGATATAACTCCCTCTAATCTTCCTTGTAGGTACGAGCTGTTCACGCCAACGGAAGCGACGGGTCCTGTGGCCGCAGCGGCGATGTCTCACACAACGGCACTGCGGCTCGGCCTGAGCTTCGAGCAACAGGAGAAACTAAGTGCCTGCGCCAGGACGTTAGCGCTACAATGTGCTGCTAAGGTACTTAAGTGTTTTTTTTATTTATTAATATAATTTTAAAACCTCTCACAGAGAGGAGACCCAGTATCTCAGAAGTGGGAACATTATAGGCTGATAATATTTTTTATTTTTATTAAAATTTAATTTCAATTAATCATTTCAATTAATCAATCAACAAATAAAAAAAACAATCAATATCAATTGATTTTTTTTTTTTTTCTTTGTCAGAATTTTTTTTTATCTGCTATTGCTTACAAAAGTACAATATCTTCGCGGTCAAAATGTATAGAGGGGGGTTCAGAATCATGTACGGAAACCGTGGTAATAGGTTGCGTCGATGTCCCTGCCACCCTGTATTAAAATAAAACCTAGCCTATAACCGGGACCAAGATGACTCGAAAGACACCTTGTTTATTAAAATCCATCCAGCCGTTACGATGCTTCGAGGGTATAAAGAATCCCATGTCTTTGCTATCTGTCGGGTAAAAATAACCCCCTCGTTTCCCTTCTTCCAGGACCCGCCAGGCTGTGCCTTAAGTGCCCTGTCGGTGTGCGAGGGCTCGGCGGGCGCGTTCGAGGCGGCGTGCGCGGCCGTGGGCGGCGCGGCCGCGCGCGGCGCGCTCGCGTCCAGTCAGCTGTTCGCCGTGGCGCGCTACATGGAGCAGCGTGGCCAGCCAGCCCGGGCCATGCGCCTCGCCACGCTGGCCATGCGGAACCTCCATTTGCATTACAATCAGGTAAGGAAGAATACATCCCCCTCGATTTATAATGGTGCCGATTCCCTTGTTCACAAACTAAACTAAATTTAAGTTCAGTGGATCTTTTTCTTTCTATTTCATTAAGAAAAGGACAGAAAATAAATTTTATTTCACTCCTGTCAAATTAATCAGCGCTTGACGTAAATTGACGTAATTTTAGTAAGCAAGTTTTTAATCACGTCTAAACTTGTATGGAGTAGTGACAGGCGCTGATTAAATTAACAGGACTAAACTAAAATCTATCTTCTATCCTTTTCCTAGTGAAATAGAAAGAAACAGATGCATTGAACTTAAATTTAGTTTAATTTGTGAACAAGGGAATCGGCACCAATATCCAAAAGATTCTAAATACATAGTATTTCATTGCTAAAGAGGTTCATGAGGTTCTTTTAACCCTCCATATGTTGCTAGCCGTAACTCCGCCGTGCCGTGGAAAGCACGTTAAGCCGTTGGTCCCGGCTGTCATTCATGAATCTTTGACAGTCGTTACGGGTCGTCAGAAGCCCAAAAGTTTGACAACCAGTCTTACCAAAGAGTATCGTATTACCCAGTTACTGGGTTGTGGAGGTCAGATAGGCAGTCGCTCCATGTAAAATACTGGTATTCAGCTGCATCCGGTTAGTCTGGAAGTCGACCCCAATATAGTTGGGAAAAGGCTAGACAGATTGATTGATGTTGCAACCCGTAGCAACTAACCAGGTCTTGTAAAATCAACCGCACTACGTCACCTTTGCAATTATAGCAGAAAAACACACGACAAATTATATGTTTAGGGCTTGTATCAACACCTGTTTCCTTTAGTTACCTTCGTGGCAAATAATTTCATACAAATTCCGTTCTATTTTTTAAAATAATTTATTGGGTGAGAAGAGACTATTCACAGTATTCAGCATTGTAAAACAGGTTTAGCAAAAAAAAAAGTTCTTATAGATAATGTCAGTGATCCCGAGTTCCTCCCAGCCCGTCCCAACCTTGATGTCCTCCCTCCGGTTGACGCCCTAAGCCGAGGTTCGTACCCCACAGGGGGTGCCCTTAGCGAGCGTTCACCTACTTAGTTTTTAACCCCTGGCTGGAGGTTTTAAGTGTAGTAGCTTAAGGCACCCACAGGAAAGCCCGGTTAAGTAGTCATGATCTCAGAGGTCAACTACGAACTGCCCTACATAAAAAAAAAACTGAGTTCCTGACCACTGTTTTATGATTTGTCTTTGGTTTGGCTCCCCGAGCTTGTCGTGGCATTTTTTCTCAGGGATCAATCAGCTAGGAAACGTCGACGCCATCTAGTTTTAAAATATTTACCGAAAAATTGACGTGCCAAAAGTGTCTGAAGATCAACTTCAGAAATAAATATTGCTTTTAATTTAATTTCATGGACACAACTAACATTACTATCTGTATGCTACAGGACAGTCATCCAGCGATCGCGGACATCCACTGGGCCGTGGCGCTGGCGCACTCGCTGGGCCGCGCCGAGCTGCAGGCGATGTTGCCGCTCTTGGTGAAGAACGTGCAGTGCGCGCCTGTGCTGGTGAGTAACATGCATGAAATCTATATCCATACCTATTATAACTAAGCCGACGTACGCACAGACAATAAAATCGCGGCGATTTTTTTACTTGACTTGATTTTCTACTCTCTGCTTAGCGCCGAGAATTGAAAATCCAAGTGTGATTTTTCAACGCGCTGGGACTAGAATGCGTCTCAGCGCGTTGAATTCTTAACGCAGTGCACGATAAAATTCCGCCGCGATTTTATTACGTCCGTGCGAACGTCGGCTTGAGGTTGAACTAGTCGCCGACCGCGATCTCGAATTCATTGGTTGGCTTGGTCAAAAAGCACGCTGTCTCACCTGTACCCTAATTGCGTAATACAACACAATCACAATCTGTTTCGATTTGAAACAGATTGCTAATCCATTGTTTCATATGTTGGTAAAAAAAATCTGCTCAACAACGTAAATAACGCAATGAATGTTGTTGAACTGTCAAAATGAAACAAATTAGGCAAAATTGTTTACGAAATTATGTTACGCAATTAGGGTACTGGCATCGTGTCCGACAGAGATAGTATCAGTGATGAGCAGTTAGACGCTGGTCTACATGCACAAACTCTAGTTCGCACGCACACAAACACCGTTCAGAACGATTTTAGTAAAACGAGCGCGTAAAAATTGCGAATGGTTTGGATAATCGAGTTTTATGAAAAAACCTCAGCATAAATTAATTACAAATAAAAGTTATTGAACTTTTCGATAATTGAGCTTTGTCGGTGCCGACTTAGTTTTGGAGATTTTACACTTCTTTTATTACTTATTTACGCCCAAATTTGCGTTAAAATTAGCGAGAAAAATTAATCTTTGTTGGCTCATAATTTTTTAATGGCTTTTTATTAACCGACTTCCAAAAGGAGGAGGTTCTCAATTCGTCTGTATGTTTGTTACGCTATTACTCCTCCAATTATGAATAGATTTTGATGATTCTTTTTTTGTTTGGTAGATCATACTTCAGAGGTGGTCCCATATAAATTTTATTAACTTGGCTTGGGTAGTTATTGAGTTAGCTTCAATTATACGTATTTTTTCCCCACTTAGTATGTAGATGATATGATAACTTCTTGTCACTGTTATTTACATAGCAGGTAGTGGTATTCGAATTTGTGTGGGGTAGGTACCACAACTAAAAAACGAAAAATAAAAACTTTTTACAAAAAAAAAACAACCGACTTCAAAAAAAAAACACTAAAAAGTGAAAAATAACTTTAATCTCGAAAGTCGGTGACAAAGAACGAAAATTCAAAACCAAAGACACCGACTTCCGAAATTAAAGTTATTTTTCACTTTGTAGTGTTTTTTTTTTACTATTCTGTTTTCGCACATACAAAATCAATAATGAGACAAAACGATATCATATTTAACTTTGGATTTACAATGTGAAACAGTGGAGCAAAATCCCTCCCGAAATTTGTTTGGAAAAAAATATCAACTGGTTCCACCTTAAAGCCGCTTGTGTGACTGTGTGACCATTGTTCTTCTGAACTATTAGATGAGTGTACTATAGGTGCACCTCTGCCTAACCCTTTGGGGGATATAGTCGCGATGTTATGTTCTACGGTGTACAATAGTAGCATGTCCCCAGTCGGACGTACTGCGGCGCTGCTGCGTGGCGGCGGCGGGGTGCTCGCGGTCGCGCGGCGCCCCCCCCCGCCCCCCCACGCCGCTGCGGCCGCTGCTGGAGGCCGCGCTGCGCGCCTACGCCTCCACCACGCACGCGCGCCTCGCGCACATCTCGCCCAGGCATTACGCGGACTTCGTCGAGTTTCTTGGTATGTATAATACTAATAATACCAGCCTATTGTTGTCCCGCTGCAGGGCGAAGTCCTCTTCTCATACAGAGAAGCCACGAGCATTGATCATCACGCTTGCTCAAGACATGCTCATTTTATTGGACACTGAATACCTCTTTAATCTAGTAATTGAAAGCGCGACTGCTGAGCTTTTAGGTTCGATCGCCTGTTCAGTCTTTGGCAGGCTTTGGAGGGGGGGCAAACCCCTTAGTGAGTAGGTGTGCAATAAAAGCACTCCCACCCCCTTCTAGGAAGAAGAGGGGAACCCAGTGACCGGCCCCCGATTCCGAGGGCCAAGAGAAAAAATCCTCGGACAAGGGGCCAAAAAGCCCTCAATCCTCACGGTCCCTTTGAGGGCGCAGAGACGACTTCACGACGTTAACAGACACAAAACCCGTCTAGTCAGAGTAGAGGATTCTCCCTTTTCTGAAGAGGATGAGTGAACTTTACACCCTGTTCCTCATACCCTAAAAGCCAATACGTTATTGTCACCAGCCTAGAGCCGAGTTGTGCCCGGTTTGATGGAATTTGTCTCACCCATATGGAACTAGAATATAATTAGCAAAATGTGGGTTCACTACTATTTACACATCTGCTATTCCCTTGGGAAATATGACCATGGGCCTGATAGTGTTCCTTTGTTACAATACCGAATCAATTGATTTTGAGTTCGGTTCAAGCCTTTGAACCTCTAATCCTAACCGATCTAGCTCAAGTGTATGAAAGCCAATATTTTTAACATCAAAAATATACTTACACAAAAAAAGTTCGACAGGTATCTGAAAATACATTTTAACCCTGTTTTTCTTTTCCGCAGGCAAAGCTCGCGACACATTCGCGCTGGCCCCGGACGGCCCGCACCAGTTCGCCGCGCTACTCCAAGAGATCAAGCTCAAATACAAGGGGAAGAAGAAACTCATGTTCCTCGTCAAGGAAAGATTCGGATGATCCAACATTACTCGTTACAAAACCCACCGAGTTAGCAACGGTTTCTAGATACGGCATTCCATAATGATATAAAAAGCATTTTAGTTTCGATGCGTTGAAATTTTGTTGAAAACTTTTGGGTAAAGCATCGTGTTTTGTGCTTTTGTTAATCTCACTATGGTTAAAGGCCTCAAGATGTTTTATATGGCTGATTATTTTACTGTTATCATCATAAATTAGAATACTAGCCAGTAGACGAATAATTTAAAAAAAAAAAAAACTTTCTTGTGTACCATAAATACTATCTAATCTGTGGTACTACACCTGCGCTGTATTCCCCACGTGCAAAATTCAGTGTAGCCAGGCTTCTTGATACGTACAAAGTCAACCAATACCACAGTGTGACTTCTACGAGGTCTTTGACCATAGTTATAGCAATCAAACAAGATATTATGAAAATCATGGCATGCTACATAATTGTTTAATTCGTGCAATCATTGTTTTCATTTCAAGTTTTTGTTTTTATTTTGTTAAACGTCGTGCAATAAGCTGCCATGATGAAAATACAAATTTAGCTTACGTTGTATGGACATACGTCATAGGCCTCTTAGGGTCTTCACGCATAATAATTTTAGAAATAAATGTCGTGGAAAATGATGAGTTGACTAATGTATCGAATAAACTTATTTACACTTTTTGTTAAGAGTTGGTCAAAAAAATGCCCATGACTTGTCAAGCACTAGTGTGACAATGCTACTTACATAAAAACGAGGACAAGAATCGTTTCGTTCCACGGTAATTTAGGCTCGAAATAATTTTACCGTTACGGTAAAAATCATTACCTCATGCTCGGTACACATAATCTCGTGTACCGCCGTGTACCAAACCAGTCTATTCTAAAGTATTATTTTTTATTTAATAATAATTATAAATACGGCTGACCTCGTAATTTTCATTTTTTTATAATCGTAAGAAATGATCTCAATAATTCCATTTGTGTAAATAGAAACGAGTTTGTAAATATAGTACGAAGACAAGTTTAGTATTGGAAAATATTAGTTAATTAATGTAAGAATTAGTTATGTGATCTGTGCGATGATTGCGTGATGTACAAATTGTGTAAATGTCGGTGTGTTGTAAGATGACGGAGTATCGATGATGTGGAGCTTCGTACAGATCGCAAGCTGTAAGTAGGTATAGTGCGCCACTCGTATAGCGTCCAATAGCAATGGGATAATTCATAACATATGACACAACACCAAAGAACTATATCGTAAGTCCAAGTGTGAGATAAGCAACGCCATCATATTTTCAGTATTCTTGAGTATTCTGTATCTGTACATATTTGTTTATATGTTAGCTACCGGTTTTATTGTTATCTTGAACGGCACATCTACAATGCTGAACATGGGGTGCATGCTTTAAAGGCTCCCGTAGACAGGCGCGACGTGATTTTGGTAGAACAATTTGCATGAATTTTTCATAGATATTGTCTACTAGAGTCGCGTCGCGCCTGTTCGCGGAAGCCTTAACACGAAATATTGTTACAATCGGCGCTGCAGTAGTCTTCTGTAAATCATTTTATAAATATTATTTCAAAAGACGTTATTTAACTAATCATGCCGTATATCTTGTCTATTTTCTATAACTTGGTCGTATTAACTGTGCACCTCAGTGAGTTGATAACGTTCGCGTCGTGACGAGCGCGGGGAGCTGCGAGGGGGAAGTATGACATTCGAGGTGCATAGTTAATGCGACTGAGTAGTATATCGTTACACAAATATTATTTAAGAGTTGATTACTTTGAATATTATTAATTTTACTTCAATCATTATTATTTCTAAAACTCAGCCTTTTTCTTGTTTAGAGTAGAATATAAAATTTTAACAAGAAGTGCATTTATAAAGATAGAAATGATTAATATTTAAATAGAGATGATGTATGAATAGTATTGAGAGAATAGTATGAATTGAATAGTATATAGACTTAATGAAGGACTTTTGTACTTTTTGTGGTGTGTATGAGGGTTGCACAAAAATTATTTTGACACTGTACAAAGAAACATACAAAAAAAAAATTGTATCCGTTCGTTATATCAAAATTTTTGCAACCCTATAATGTGTCAAATAACAAAAAAACAGGACATTAGTACTCATTATAATATTGATATGAATGTAAATATAAAAAATATGATTTTTAGTTAGAGCGCTGATAGTAGACACATCCAATATCTTCCTTATCAGAGACTTTTACACGAAGAAGTAAGTAATATCAGGTAGGAAAGTGATCAATAGTAACAGTAAAATTTGTGTTATTTATCAAACCGCTTTATACATGTTACATACATAGATCGGCGTAACATAGCTAAATTTAGGCTTATTTTAGCGGAAGCATATTTAGCTTGAGAAAAATCTGATTTAATATAGCTATTATACCAACTTTATGGCAATAAACCTTTTTATTATTAATTTTGTTAAAGGCACGAGATGTCTTAAATTTCTGTGATCTACATCTCAAGTTGAATATGTTTCCCCGCAATAAAAATGCAATAGTTACAAAATATCAGAAAAGGAGTGTTAGGTACTGTTTAAGTGAAGTAAAGCATCTCAGTCTGAACGCAGCATGGCGTAAGTGGTGTTTATAAAATTATTTTTTGTATGAAAAGAGAAATTAATTTCATAAGCAAATAACTTTTAAATGTCGAGCAATAATTTTGAAGCCTTCGGCCGGTCTGACGTGATTTTGTGTACAACTTTATTGGTTGTCGAAGCATGTGTTTGTGTAGCTTATTTAGTCAGTCAAAATGCGATAGAGATATTTTTATTAAAGAAAATTGTAGCAAAAATATTATTTGGAGATTACTTTGTCTGTAAAATCATTTATTTAAAAGCTTTTTTACCATAATATCTTCTGTTCTTTTTCAAGTTTTTTTTTTAACTTTATTTAATTATGTAGGTTTTTCTAACATCGACTTGCCAACTTGTAACTCCAAGCAAATATTTGACCTCAAGTGCCTTCAGGCGAGTCCAAATAAGCCAGACCGGCTCTTACTTGGTTTTGTTGTATTTTTATTTTGTACTCTGTCAGTGGTTATATTGTAATTGTGTTGTACGTCAAACGTGGACACCCTTCAGTGCTGGTATTATGAAGGTGATAATTTCAATATAAATAATTGAAAAAATCTATCTTGTTTTATTCAGAATTCTATTGTCACCACTGACTCTGAACATGTTCAGAGTGGTAATTCCCGTAGTTTTAAGAACGTTTGCAGACTCAGTACCAATCTGTCAATAACTGCATTGATTTTGATAGTCACTGAGATGAGGACCCTTCCCCTTAAATACTAGATTATGACACTTTTTGAAGTGAAACTTCTCTATAGACGGGGTATTAGGTTTTTTTCTGTCACGAAAAAGCGTTACGGCCGCGTGGAGGAGGTAGACGATTTATCACGTGGTGAGAAGCGGCAGTTTCTTACCTCCGATCTCGTTGAAGTTTCACTTTTACTATGTGTCCCAGCACACATTTTTTTTAATAACGGGAATTGTGGCCTTCAGAATAACTTATCTGATACAAAACGTCATTTCCGTCCCGCCCCGTTGACACAATGGTCGCGTGTCCGGTGTCCGTACCTAAAGCTACGGTTCAGATGAGCGGTGCCCGCGCGTAGCGTCCGCAATTTACCGGCTAATGACGTCACTGAAACGTCAAACGTTGCATACGAAAGTAAGTTATGGTCTTCGATCAACAGTTGATCGAAGGTTATGGTGCGTTTTCCATAAAGTGTTTTTGTCAATCTTTCGGTTCACACAACACTCGCAGGTAAACAGAAGGTTTTCGAATGTATGTTGTATAAATATCATCAAAGGAATACGCGTGTTGCATATTGCAGATATTTAATTGATCTCTGTGTGCCTACACTGTGTAAGTATAATGTAATTTTTAATGATAATTTTTGAATAATTTTTTGACGTGATAACGTCTTATAAATCGCACGCACGAAAAAGTTTCACGTTCCGCCTGAGCCGAGCGTGCAAGCGAGAGCGCGGAACAAGCGATAGAGAGGCACGATCGGCCTAAACGTTCGGCTTGTGACGTTATCACGTAAAATTATCGCCCGTAAACCGACTTTACAGACAACCAATTTTTTTAACTGTTTTTTCTACTTTATTTATTATATTTTTTGTAGATCGGTATTTTGCCTGAAATAAAACACCATTTATTTATTTTATTTTAATAATCATCATTGTTCGACGGCATTTAGGCAACCTTTTTGATAGTCTAGGTGGAGACTCGTAAGAGAGTACCTAGATAATTAATATATTCCTTGACTTCAACTTTCAACTCACTCACTTTCAACTTTACAGTTTTCAAATGAAATGTTCCTCAAATTGGTGACGAGTTAAGTACCCTACTTATTGTTATTCGGTGAGCACAAAAATGGAAGCAGAAATTGGTTACTTTCTGTAATACTGGGTGGCACTAGCTGGGACATCGACGCGAAAACTTTTACCATGGAATTTTTCGTCGGACGAAAAATTTCAACGCCGCGCTGGGGGGTTCAGAATCATGTACTGAATCCATGGTAACAGCAGAAGAAAAGTCTTGTGGTAAAAGTTTTCGCGTCGATGTCACTGCCACCCTGTATGGAGTAAACAGATGCATGCGCTGAATTGACAACTATATGTGGAAGCGGCAAAGTTACATGCTCTGTGGAAGCGGCGGTACCCCTAATAATAATGTACTCTGTGGGCGAACCTTTAAAAACCGCGCGCTCCCAAAGTCGTAAATTCATAACTCGTTGTTTGTGCGAGGCTGCGGAGGGAGCGATGCCCGTATGCGGACCCGAATCGGCCAATCAGAGCGCCGCGCAGCACTTGCGGCTAACCGCATTGTGTAGTAACCCCCCTCAGACAGACCCCTCAACTTCCTGCTCCCTCAGTTGCCGTGTGCTATTCAAAGGTTGATCACGTACGCCAAATTGATAAAATGAGTGTCCATTTCACCGAGCCTGAAATGGTACAACTTGTAGAAATCTACAAGGAATACGACTGTCTGTGGAATATGAAGCACGAACAGTATAGAGACAAAGGAGCAAGACAAACCGCGTACAAGCAAATCGCAGAAATATTAAACATTCCTAACCTAAGAGCTAAAGATATCCCGAACAAAATTAAAAATTTAAGGTCCTCATACTACCAGGAGATCAAAAAAGTCAGAAGAAGTGTTAGTTTAGGTGGGAAGGTTTATAAACCGTCAGTGTTATGGTTTTCAACGGTAGATAGTTTTTTAAGACCATTCAGGCATGAACGGGAATTTATTTCGAAGGTAAGATCTTTTTACAATCACAATATTTTTAGAGGCATCACAAATGGCAAAAACGGAACCCTTTTAATGTCGTATGTCCATCTGTCCGTCCGTCCACGCGTAGCATGACCATGACCATGACAACCTGATAACAAGTTGTGCTTGTTCTGTCTCCCCTATATAATATTATACTCTTTGCTGACAACCCTAAAAACGGGTTTTCTACGGGATAAGTCGACAGAAGAATAAACAAAATGACAGATTGTGATTGTTTATCTGTCATCATAGAGGAAAGTATGCATATTCATTTTGCATAATTATTCTTCCGTCAACAAAACGTTTTTGTGGTCATGCTAACGTATTGTAGTCTGTGATGCTAAGCGTGCTGCCGAGTATGAACTCTCTGACTGATTCCAACTCCAAAAGGAAAGGGAAACATGACAAGCGTGCTGATATCACACACCATTTTATTAGCATCTTACAACTATGAAAATTGGAAAGAAGGTGTATTCTGAGCGCCGCTAGACAGTGCTACAACTACAAGATTCTTTTGGCGCCTGATTCTGACTGATATTGACAGGGGCGTTGTTGTTAAATATTTTTGTGAGATTGTATTGACTTGACAAGATGGCGGCATTAATTAATTATGATTTTGGCCACGCGCCAAAATAACCTTGTAAATACGGTTGTAGTGAAATTATTAAAAAAAAGGGTGGCACTCTGCACTTATGCGTGTAGGGTATCGTTGGGTCCCGTAATAATGAAGAATATTATGATGTTTTAGCTAAGTTTGCTAAGTCAATCCTTTTTAGGATTACGTACCTAAAAAGGAAAAAACGGAACCCATATAGGATCACTCGTGTGTCTGTCTGTCCGTCTGTCACAGCCAATTTGCTCAAAAGAATGTAATGGACCGATTAAGTTGAAATTTGGTACACATATGTATTTCTGTGACCCAAACACGAACGTGTAACGTAAATAAATGAAATTTGAATGTAGGGGTCACTTTTGGGGGACAAACAAGAAAATTTAAAAAAAAGTTTTGCTCGCAGTACTGTGTGACATATCAAATGAAAAGCCTTGTTGCGAGGATCTTAAAAATATTTTTTTAATATAATTTTAAAATAAACACATAAGATATTTAAGAAATTCGATGAAACTTGACCCACTTATCTCCGAAACAAACTAAAATTTAAAAAAATTCGTAGTGTGGTTTTACTAATAGATTACAGGAAAACCTATAAGAAGTATATGGTCTTAAAATAACATGGTAAATCTCAATATTGTGCGTACAAACTTACATTTGCAGTTGGAATGTATGGGAGAACATGTATTTCAACTACAATGTTAAGTTTGTATTTGGGATAAATTCATCCCAACTACGGAACCCCTCATTGTCCAGTCCGACACGCACTTGGCCAGTTTTATTGAGATAATATGGTACATTTTCGGTTACAACCGCACAAATAACTTTGTTTTCCATAGTTTTTTTTTTCGAGAATTACTGTAGGAATTAAACTTATTTTTGCAGTCAATAAAGTCTAAGTGTGTTCGTAAGTACTAATCCAGACTACGGAACCCTTCACTGTAGTAATGAATGTGGTCAGTCACGGAATAAAGACAACGTTTACGCGATCACGTATTTTTCCTTTTTACAGAGACCAATGAGAGGAATCGAAAAAGCTGGAACCAATTTATTATCTTTAAAAGATGACAGTAACAGAATCCAGAAAGAAATTAAAGAAATTGACTCAATAGCTGAAAGGATAACTCCTTCAAATAAAAAAAATGAAGATGAATTTGATAGTTTTGGAAAATATATCGCCTCTTCTCTGCGTTCGATGCCGCAAGAATTTTCAATAATCGCAAAAACAGAACTACAAAAGACTATATCGGACATTCAATTAAAAATAGTAAGGCAAATTAATGCTGGGGCTGATCACCATAACCGGTCACAGTCTCCGTGTGGCAGTGCGTCAACTTCAAGTGACGACGAAAACCAACGTATAGAATCTTTGTCTCCTACGTCTGATTCTTGCATTTCTACTATTAAGATAGAATACGATAATGATGAATAGGAACACCGTGGTTTTGTTTTTAATTTTTGTATAAGGCAGTGAATTTATAGCTGTTACCTATGTGTAATAAACTAATAAATTAGGTACTGTCGGTTTTTGTCCTTTTTTGTGAACATTCCTATAACTTATAAGTATGTACCAACGTTTGTTCCCATTTTTATTTTATACGAATAATAAAAACTATCTTTCATTTGTTTTTGTTTTGCTTAATAGTTTTCATATTTTATTTTTAACACAGATATTTGCGACAAAATTTCAAAATCTACAGACTTATGGCATAATTATTCAGATACAAGAGATGGTTGTTGCGCTCGGTAGTGACAACCAGAAGGCAGATCATACCGCTGCCGAGCACGACATTATCATTATCTGAATAGGCTTTTATTTTAGATACACAAGCAGCGATTCGCTGGCGATTTCAAAATCTCTTGTTCACACACAGATCTTGAAATCGCTTGTAACAAATCTGCAGTCAAAATCTTCTGGTATATAGGTGGTGTGGAGGCACAGACCAAGTAGTACTGTGGAGGTGAGATTTTAAAATAGCAAGCGTTTCGCAGAACCATATGATAGAGGTGTGACTAATATATTCGTAATAGGTACAGGTATTATAATACAAGCCACGTATATTCATATTAGGGTAAGTTTACGAATATAGAGTAATAGGTTACCAGCACGCGTAGCATGACCACCGTAGAAACGGGTTTTGTCGACGGAAGAATAGACAAAATGACAGATTGTGGTTGTTTATCTGTCATTTTGTCTATTCTTCCGTCAACAAAACCTCTTTCTGCGGTGGTCATGCTACGCGTGCTGGTATTAGTCAAATAATAGGGACGCGGTCGCGTAATAGCGAGGCGGCTCGCCGCGCTCGCTATGCTATTATCATTTGCTAACCGCGCCCGCGGTCATCTCACTCACTCGCCACCGTCTCGGCGCCTGACGAGTGAGCGAGATGACTAGACTCGAGGTGGGCGAGTGAGCGAGATGAATATTGTATTGTATGAATAGAGTGCGTGCGTAATGTGTGTATTGTAAAGACATAGTTATACACGTCGGGCTTCGTATTAAAACCTGCATGAGTTGGTTACCAAGTAAGCAAGCAATGAAAACAGTTTTTTGGGAATTAGATATTCATAGGTCGTGTCACTTGAATGAAGCCTCGAGCAGCCGGGCACAGCTTTGAACGGAACCCTCAGGGCGTGAGTCCTACTCGCACTTGTCCGGTTTTATGTTGGCACTAGTCGACTTCTGTCAAATGCAGTGTTGCCAACCCGTACGATAATTATGGGGGCGTACGATAATTTGGCTAATGGTACGATGCAGGGCTTGAAATACCGTTAAAAATATGGTATCGTTACAGCCTTTTGATGCAGATATCGCTAACTAATAAATAACGTAATAATATTTAACGTTAAAATCTACGCTATCGAAACTTTCATCGTTATGAGTTAGTTTTTTTACCGTCGCTCTCGTCCAATCGCAAAAGAATTTCAGACTGCATCGACACTAAGACTGCCATACGACTATTTGCGCGTCTAATATTCTCTTTGCTATTTCTGTGTTGTGCTTGTTCTTGTGAATATACTTGGTTGCTTATATCCACCCGTAACGAGCAGAAAAAAAAACTAGCCAACATCTATGCTATCGACATCATTGTACAGACGCCAGCACATCAAGCTACTACAATCTGTCAAATTTATTTAATAGATTTTCAACTTTATCGCTGATTTGTAAGGTTCAAAGTTGATTGGGAATATTTGACAGTTTCGGGTAGCTTGATGTGCTGGCGTCTGTACACAGAAATATCTTAAATGTCAGAAACTGTTCAAAAATAAAACTAAAAAACTCGTAACTAGAAAACTACGAAAAATCGTAGAACATACATAGGGGTTATTCGGATTCGTCTAGGGATAATCTATCTCTGGGCTCCAGCTGTACTATACTGTTAAAGTAATAAACGGCAACGTCGCATAAAATAACCAAAATAATACCGGTAATTTTTACAGCTATTTTTACAATAACATTAAAAATATCGTTAATTTTTAACGCAATTTTTAACGTTATTATTATGTTATGCTACTAAGTAATACTACCAAATCGTACCGATATCCAGGTATCTCTACGGAAATACCATTACTTAACGTTATTTTTAATGTTAATTGGTAACGTTTTCAAGCCCTGGTACGATGTACGATAATGAATGTCTAATGTTCTGTACATTAGACATTCATTATCGTACATCCATATAATACAAGGAATTACAATATGTACAGACGCCAGCACATCAAGCTACTACAATCTGTCAAATTTATTTAATAGATTTTCAACTTTATCGCTGAAGGATAAAGTTCAAAGTTGATTGGGAAAATTTGTCATTTTCGGGTAGCTTGATGTGCTGGCGTCTGTACGATAATTATGCGATTTGCTGAAAAAACAGAAGAAGATAAATAATCAAAAAAATTCAAAGTTAATGTCAAAGTCAACATCAACAAGTAAGTATCTCTTTCTTTCCCTTCCGAGTTATTTTATTACATTTTTCAGTGAAAACACAAAAATATCATCTTAAAACGACGACAAAAATGTTTACGGTTTATGCTGCTAGCGCCATTAGTGATAAAACTTGGCATATACTTCCCCTTGACTTTAGTATAGAATTATTCATTGTCTTTTGATAGCAATTTGAATTAACGTTCAAGGTTTGTTTTTTTCTTTTGTACGATAAGTTTGCCCAAAAAACGATAATTTCGACGTCGGATCTCGATAATTTGAACTTTTGGAGTTGGCAACACTGCTCAAATGTTAATTCTGTCTAAATGACAGTTTGATGACAGTTAAACAGCTGTTTTCAATCAACAACAAATCTTGGATTGTTATTAATTATAGTAAATTATTTATTGAAACACATAAAAATAGCATTTTAAGATACAAAATAAGATGCACATGTAAAATTGGAATTAGGTACACATTGATTTGCGATTTATCAAGTTTAGCTCTCCATTTGTGAACTATATAATGATAATAAAGGTTTGTTTAAATTATATTTACATAAATGTCTTTAATTGTATACAATTATTGTTTCTGAATAGATGTAGTTTCAGACGTAGGTATTGTGAGTAAATTTTCCTAATTTCTGTGATTATTTATTTATTCAAAAGTAACATTTTATTTAGTCATTTCTAACATGAGATGTCATTACATTATGCTATTGTATAAATAGAATAAAACCGACGAGACCCCAACAGGCTCGTACTAAGCGAGTTTCCAAGACTAACTAAATATAATAAAAGCTGCCTTACAATGTGTGTACGTTTGTATAATAATAATAACTTAGAATAATAACGCAATAATAAGTTACCAAATGATCTCTAAAATTTAAACACTAGATTATTTAAAAATTAAGTTTACGAATGGTTATGTGTTAATAGTTTCTATAGTGTTAAAGATTTCATTGACAAAAAACGTTAATGAACAAGTCAAACCTACTGAAAAATTTGCATGCTGGCAAAACATGTTTTGTTCTAAATTGTTCTTTTACCATCTTTTTATACCGTGTTTTATGCAAATAAATTATATTCTTATTCTAATCAAACTGAAGAGTTTTTAACCGACTTCCAAAAGAAGGAGGTTCTCAATTCGTCTGTATTTTTTTTTTTTTTTGTATGTTTGTTACGCGATTACTCCGCCATTTATGAATAGATTTTGATGATTCTTTTTTTGTTTGGTAGATCATACTTCAGAGGTGGTCCCATATAAATTTTATAAACTTTGGTTGGGTAATTTTTGAGTTAGCTTCAATTATACGTATTTTTTCCCCACTTAGTATGTAGATGATTATGATAACTTCCTGTCACTGTTATTTACATAGCAGGTAGTGGTATTCGAATTTGTGTGGGGTAGGTACCACAACTAAAAAGTGAAAAATAAAAACTTTTTACAAAAAAAAACAACCGACTTCCAAAAAAACACTACAAAGTCAAAAATAACTTAATTTCGGAAGTCGGTGGCAAAAAACGAAAATTTAAAACCAAAGACACCCAACTTCCGAAATTAAGTTATTTTTGACTTTGTAGTGTTTTTTTGGAAGTCGGTTGTTTTTTTTTTGTAAAAAGTTTTTTTGTTTGTTTGTTCGAACGAGCTAATCTCTGTAAGTACCAGTCTGATTTGAATAATTATCTTAGCATTTGTATCACGCTACGACCCTAAGGAGCCGAGCAATAAAAAAAGTCAGAAAGAATGGTACTTAAGCGAAACTGAAGTAAAGGGGCGGTTCCTTTTTTAACCGACTTCCAAAAAGAAGGAGGTTATATGTTCGTCGCGTATGTTTGTTCTTTTTTTTTTTTTTTTTTCTTTTTTTTTATGTATGTCCACCGATTTCTCCGTCAATTGTGGACCGATTTTGAAAATTCTTTTTTTGTTTGAAAGGGTATGCTCTCAAGGTAGTCCCATATAAATTTTATTACCTTGGCTTCGATATTTTTTGAGTTAGCTTCAATAATACGTACTTTTTTCCAACTTAGTATGTGGATGATATGATAAGTTCCTGTCACTGTTATCTATATAGCAGGTAGTGGTATTCGAATTTGCGTGGGGTAGGTACCACAACTAAAAAGTAAAAAATAAAAACTTTTTATAAAAAAAAACAACCGACTTCCAAAAAACACTACAAAGTGAAAAATAACTTTATTTTCGGAAGTCGGTGACAAAAAACGAAAATTCTAAACCAAAGACACCGACTTCCGAAATTAAAGTAATTTTTCACTTTGTAGTGTTTTTTGGAAGTCGGTTGTGCTCGGAGGAAGGAAGTATTCCAGTAAGTGCTCGTAGGGATCTTGACCATCTTCCGGGCTCTGGGATTGTTCTGAAAGCCGTCGAATACCTCTCCACTCCTCAAGCACCTCAGGACATGTTGCCCCCTTGTTGCTACGTCACTATGTGCTAGCGACCGTTTCTGGGGGCCCATTATTGAGTGTGCAAGTCACCCCCTGCCATTTTATCCGTGTAAATATAAAACATTGATCAGGCAGGGGCTATAGTCCTACCATAGTTCCAGGTAACCAGTTCACTTTAGCTACTTAAACCCATAGTCCAATGTTTTGTTTCCATGTACTGCAATAGTCCTACACCAACCGGGGGTTGTGCTTAGTGCACTTGCATAGTGCATACAGGGATAATCGTCGGTTGGTGCCTCATTTCTTGAAAAGCGTCTAACGGGCCTCTACGAGTTGGCTTCGGCCCCTCGTACGCCTTCCAAAGGACCGGGATCCATGGTCCTGAGAATAGTTAAAAACTAAAAATATTAATAATAATAATATTTATTTATTCATGAATATGAGACAACCATACAGAGTAACTTAATAATAATACATGATGGACCAAAAATTGTTTAAAGTTATTTTGACAATAAAATTTAGGCAGGTCAACAGATGGAGAATGAGAAATGGTAAATTGAAAAAAAAAGAATGGATTGGTTGTCTTTGGACTGATTCGCCCTATCCCCTCGTACTAATGTGAAACTGTATCACGAGCGGATAGTCTTCCTCAACCTTAGAACAACAGATTCCCCCAAGGTTTCAGTTACAAGTATATTTAATTTCACACTGACAAAGTCACAGAAGCTAGTAGGTATATATTGTTGTCGTAGGTGGTTAACAAATAAAATTGATTAAATTTTTAAATATTCTACACCTCTAGTGTGTACAGTAATAATAATAAAATAAATATTCTAACATAGACAGCATAAACAGTAAACTAAACTATGCACAAGAACTATGCTAAGAAACACAGGGAAATCTCAAAATACATATAAGTTAGGAATAGAAGCATATACACGAATAATAAATTACTACACGCACATAGATAAAGTAAATAAAAAAGAAAGTAGGTAAAAGTCTTGCGAGTCTACAAAATATTCATTGAGTATACTAACATTTCTGTAATAGTAAAATTCACAGTTGATTTGTATGAAACTGCTGTGCACAAATTAATGTAATTCTCATGCTGCACCTTTGTTTATTGCAAGTTGGGTGGTGACAGGCACCGTGGCAGTGGGTTGCGTCCCCCCTTGGCTTCAATATGCTTCTACCGAAGCTCAAAGAGAACTCACCAACAGTGGAAAAATATACACAGGTATTTATTTGTGGTTGATCTTGCATGCAGCTCTAAATAATGTATGAAAAGTTTTGATCATAAAATTAAAGGAATTCCTAGATGTTACTGGTTCTGCTCTATTGCTTAGGAGTGGTTGTCCAGCAGTAAGTTGTGATCTATTTCTTACTAGCTAACCCAACAGACGTTGTCCTGTTGAAATTACAATAATTCATACAAAATTCCTGTAAAAATGCATGCGTCCTGGCAACTTTTCATAAGAACCTCATTCACCACGAATATTTGCCAAATCGGTCCAGCCGTTCTTAGGTGATGAGCTTACCAATTAACAGCATCTCATTTTTATTATATTTCATAATATGTTTTTAATTATGAATAATAAATAATAATCAATTATTTGTTTATTTCAGATAGCTAAGACCTTGGAAAACAGAGAAGGATGGAAACTTGAGAACAGAACTTTTGTTTCTTCGTCAAAAGACATATCAAAATTAAGACAATTAACTGATGTTGAGAAAGCAGACTTCAGTAAAAGTGAAAATACCTTTTCAGTCTATGTAAGTAATTACTACCTTTTTATCTGGTTTTAATCATATTATTACCTTGAAATTTAGTATAACATGCTGTGAAAAGTTTAACACTTTGAGAGACACTAAACGCCCCCAGACATAATAACAGTGTCCAATAACCGATAAATAATGAAGCTTTGTTACATTTTGGTGTTCATTTAAAGCAATCCTATGTATCTAAAGATTTTCCCTTTGCATTGCTGAATGAACCCACTCCTTACTGGCATTAATTAGTAACATAACTAAAAAATAAAATAAGTTATTCTCCTTTTTTTTTCATACAATTCCTTTCTTATTACTACATATTTCATTTCTGTAATTATTAACAAAAAAATGTTTGTTTTTAGATGAACAAATATGGAGATTTGAGATATCATGAGTTCTCTAATAAAACGGAGTTAATTTATGCTAATTTCTGCACATTTGAGGTAAATATTAAAAAAAAAAACATTAATAAATTAGAAGATAAATAACACTTTACTTTAATATGTTAAAAATTAAATAAATCAAAATAAACAGAAAAAAAAATACTATTATTCTTTCAGAGTCAGTGGCAGTTAAATAAACGTTCTGGTTTATTAATGAAGTTATACAACTCATTCAATTATGCGGACGACATCAGATATGAGGGTAGAGTAAGTTCTTTGTTACCATAACACAGTACAGTAGCTGATCACCCCTACTTCTCTAAAAGATACTTCAATGGTGAAAACTTTAATCAAACCCGTTCAGCACTTTTTGACGGAAGTGACAAACAGACAGATTGACTTTATAACTGTTCTCTATGGCTCTGGTGTCCGTCAGTATGTCACAGGGCTGTATCTTGTGAACCGTAATAGGACACTTGACATGTTCACAGAGTGTACTACTATGACCTCTATAATAAAAATAATATCCTTATGGCATTATTTTATAATACCAAATTACTAATCTCCCACTGCAGTGCAACGGCCTCTTCTGATACAGGAAAGGCACGAGCATTGATCACCACGCTTGCTCTAGACGGGTTGGTGATTTCAGACTTATGTTAACTATAAAGCTCGACACACACATAAGGCGGGTGCGTGTCGGGCGTGGGTCGGGACGGCAGTACAGCGGGCTTGTACAGACGCCAGCACATCAAGCTACCCGAAACTGTCAAATTTTCCCAATCAACTTTGAACCTTACTTTTCAGCGATAAAGTTGAAAATCTATTAAATAAATTTGACAGATTGTAGTAGCTTGATGTGCTGGCGTCTGTACATATTGTAATTCCTTGTATTATATGGATGTCAGCACGCGAAACGAGTGCGCAGGTCGGGCGCGGAGCGCGTCGGGAGCGGGAGCCGCGCACACGTTTCGTACATCTACACTAATATTATAAAGAGGAAAGATTTGTACCTATTTTTTTTGTATGTTTGTATGTTTGTAATGAATAGGCTCAAAAAGTACTGGGCCGATTTAAAAAATTCTTTCACCAATAGAATGCTACATTCTTCCAATTTGACATAGGCTACATTTCATTTTGAAAAAAATTAGGGATCCTTGGTAAAATTTGAACAATGTAACAGAAGGTGTAGAAAAATGAGTCTTAAAATGTCTTTCGTCGAATGCGCTGCCGAAACTATTAGCGATAGAACAAAATAATGTACAACAATATTGAAGAACATCATAATGTCTACAAAAAACTCCGCGGTAGCATATGTCCAACTATTGTAGTTATGTCACTACAACAACTTTTTTCATTTTAAACATTAATGAAAATGCTAACCAAATTCAAACCATGCTATTTATGTGTTTATATTAATCCTTATCCAAATAAATTATTTTATGGTCAAGACCATTTAACTACCTATAAAACAGTTTTTAAATTATTTAAATTGGACTTTCCATTCAAAAGATATTACGAATTAAAAAATTCAAACAGTAAACAAAACCGCCATAGCGTCGTGGCCGTTGTTTGCGATGTAGTCTGAAAAGCGCGCCGGGCATCGCGGCGGGCGGGGTGGAGGGGGCACTGAAATACAGGAGTGGGGCGTGCACGTCTGTAAGATAGGTAGCCGCGCGGCTCAGTCGCGCGGTCGGCTCCTCACGCAGCGGACGCTACCGATATTGAACATTTAGATTTTTCCATAGAACACATTTCAGATAGAGCACATTTTCTTTCTATCAATTAGGAGTTATTTTCAAAACTGCACATAAATTACTTGATTAAACCTTGACAGTTTATTTTTATAGCAGTGTCACACTCTTTTTAAAGCACCTATTTAAGTATTGTATGTATTTTTTTATGAAAACTTCTATTCAATAAACTGTTCATATTAAAATCAAATTAATTCTTATTTATTTTACTTGAAAACCAAAACTTTCAAACAATTATGCCTAAAAAAAAAGGTCCCAATTATATATCAACATAGCTCCCAAGCGAGATTAGCAAAGATTCGGCGTGTTGGAGAATCATCTTCAGAATATTCTGATCGACTCGAAAGTCAAAGAGAATATGCATCACAATCACGGGCCAGAGAATCTAGCGCCGAACGCTCGCAGCGACTTGCTGAGAATAGAGAGCGAACCTCGCAAGCTCGCGCAAGGGAAAGTAGCGCCGATCGTTCGATTCGTCTTGCAAATAAAAATGTCAGATCGTCAGAGGTTCGCGAAAGACAGTCGAGCGCAGAACGCGCGCAACGCCTTGACGAAAATCGAACAAGAATTTCGCAAACACGGGCAAGAGAGTGCAGTGTCGAACGCTCACTTAGCCTTGCAGAACAAAATGAACGATCTTCTCAGATTTACGAACGAGAGTCGAGCTCCGAACGTTCACAATGCCTTGCTGGAAACAGAGATAGAGACTCGCGGGCACGTGCCAGAGAATCTAGCACCGAACGCTCGCAGCGGCTTGCTGGACTGAGAGCCAGAAACTCACAGGCACGTGCCCGAGAGTCTAGCGGTGACCGCTCGCAACGACTTACGGCACAGAGAGAGAGACAACGTGCAGTAGCAATTAGAAGGCGTGATGGGATTTCAGCTCACAGCAATAGATCGGCATTCAGCTACGATCCACAAATTAACTACGCCGATCAAAACAGCATTCAAATTGGAGCGATGGATAAGATATGCCCTAAATGTTCCGCGATAAAATGGAGAGACGAAGCAATTGGTATGTGTTGCGCGGCTGGAAAAGTAATACTTCCCAGTATCGTAGAGCCTCCAGAACCAATCAAAAGCCTTCTGACGAACAATAGTACACTATCCGCGCATTTTTTAAAAAACGCACGTCGTTACAATAATCTGTTTCAGATGACATCGTTCGGGGCGAAAGAAATTAGGGAGGGGAATTTCATGCCAACCTTTAAGGTAGAGGGGCAGGTTTATCACCTCATAGGCAGCCTCCTGCCGCCATCCGGACAAAGCCCACAATTTCTGCAGATATATTTTATTTCCGATGCTGACCAACTATCTTTGCGCTCTAACATGGCTCCTATGCTAAAACTGGATTTGATCAACGAATTGCAGACCATGTTGAATAGTCACAACGTTTACATACGAAGTTTTAAACAAAGTATCGAATCGACATCTCCAGAGAATTTAAAATTAATTATTCACGCTGACCGCACACCTCAAGCAGAACACCGAGGCAGATACAACGCGCCTTCCGTCAACGAAGTGGCCGTTCTCTTGGTTGATGAAGACAAAGGCCCCAGAGATATAGTGCTGCACGGTAGAGACGGGCAGCTGAAGCGAGTGTCGGAATTGCATAGGGCTTATGATCCGTTACAATATCCGCTAATGTTCGTATCAGGAGACGACGGATATTACTTAACTATTCCTCAGCAGGATTCCTTAAGAAATAAAACTGTATCATGCATGCAATATTACGCATACCGCTTAATGATTAGGACCAGTCAATTTAATTCGCTGCACTATTACAAGGATTTGTTTAGTCAATATTCTGTGGATATGATGGCAAAGATGATTTCGGAACGATTAAATTTTATAAGGCGAAACCAACAAAAACTTAGAGCAGATGACTATATTCATCTGAGGGATAATTTTTTAATAAATAAAAATATTTGTGAAAAAAAGTGTTTTATATCCAAATTTCCAAAAATAAATAATTGTCTACCCCGTGCGAAGCCGGGACGGGCTGCTAGTCATAAAATACAAGGAATTACACCGACCCGCGCCCGACATGCACCCGCCTTGTGTGTGTGTTGAGTTTAAGTCCAGGTTCCCTCACGATGTTTTACTTCACAGATGTCAGTATGTTTACTAAACAATAATGATAACGAGTTTCAAAAGAATGTTTCGTTATATAATAGATGAAATTATGCGAGGCGAGGTTTTTAATAGTATCACACGAATGTTTTAATACCTAGTTATGTGCAGTTTCATACACTACTTTATCTACTCTCATACATTGGGATTGAACCTAATAGGTACTAAATAAAAGATCAAAGTTAAAGATCAAGAATAAATTTGAAAATTCCCACGAAATTCAGTGCAACAAAACAAATGAATGTCGTCTGCACCAGCACATCACCGCACAAATGCGCTACAGCGGGTGCTGCTGTCCCCCGTTTAAACGTTCCAATGCAAAAGTTGATGGAAACTCCTTGGTGATATTAACTTCTTGGAATAGCCCTGTATCGTAATAGAAAAAAAATTGTTTTAGGTATAGTTTTATTTTGTTAGAGAAAAAATGTTATACCTAATATGATTCTATTTTTAAATTTCGGTATTGTGTTCATAAAGTATGTCAATATAAACACGTTTTGAATTTTATAATTCGAATATTACGGCTATGAGAGTAGATAAAAGGTATTTAAAGGTCGTTGTCTATCCAATTACTTCCAGTTGATGGAACTTCCCCTCCGTTCCGAAGATTTCAAGCTATTGTTAGTTCTCCCGAACGAAAGCGATGTGTTGGTAAACTCTCTGTTCGCGACGCTGACCAATCAGGGCCTTGCTGCAGCTATCAGCAGCATACAGCCGCTGTTTACTGCAAACACGGCATTGTTGACCTCTACCAGCATCAACGTCAAATCAAGAGTTGAAATTAAGGAAGTAAGTTTTAAACATATTACTTCACATCATCCAAGAACTGCATCATTACCCTCATCTACCCATCTTATATAAGGTGTTCCTTTAGATTTCCCATAAGTCTAAGGGCTTCTTCTTTTCGTGTGGTTAGTGTTTAACCTAGTGTCAGAGTTTTAAAGCCGCCCATGGGCCTCTGACTAGGCTTCACATGCCGTCGAGAAATATCTCTCAGGCATGCCGGTTTCCTCACGATGTTTTCCTTCACCGTTTTTGAAGCAAGACATAGTTAGACAATACGCACAAGAATCCGAAAAGTCAAAGGTCCTTGGGTTTAAACTCGAGACCTATGACTTGGCAGTCAGCCGGTCACACCACTAGGCTATCACAGCTCCACTGTCACTCTAAGGTTTATGCTATAAGTAAAAATAATACAAAAAGTCCTAGAACAAGTGTTAAAAAAAATACATAATTTAATTTTGAAGATAACTTCAATCATAATTAAATTAGTTAAACATTTAGTTTACTAAGTTTCATTGAGAAGTACGAGTAAATCGTTTTCATTCAAACCAATCATTCATATTTAAAGCTAAGAGCTAGAGCATGAGAGCAAATAAATAAAATGCGACGTTGTCATATTTCACGTAAGGGTCTTTTACATAAATAATCGTGATTTTGTCGAATTATTTTGTATAAAAACGAAAAGGAAAAAATAAATCATTGGTTTTTTAACATTGTCTCATTAATATCCTAGTTATGGGATATCAAAAGGAACACGTTGTACTTATAAATTTAATATAGTACAAAAATATAGGTTTTCACTGCCAAGCAAATACCAACTTTGATGCCGTTAAAATAAAGTCGAAAATACTTACTGCGTGGATCAGTCTTGATGCTCTCGCGTTTATGCATTATGCACTGTTTCGCCAGGCTTATGGCGGCCCTAAATGAGTGTAGATATAATAAAGTATTACTTTTCAGAAGATAAGCGCTATATCTAATGGATTGGCTATCCAGTATGGAACTATAGCCGTGTCCGATGAAGGCACTCGAGTGAAGGTACTAACTTGTAAGTATTTATCGTAATTATGTACTATCGGAGAAACATATCTGTACACTGTAAGGACTATTCTTGCTTGTAGCGCTTGGCCGCTATTGTATCGCTTACCTACGAAAAAAAAGGGTCGAGTGCACTGGATTTTGTTTTCAAAATGCTTAGATGTGCGTTACTCCGATGGTACACACGGCTACACATCAAATGTCAGCAGAATTGACGGAGTCCGCTAGGGCCAATGCCTGCCGGGGCTGCGAATAAGGGCCGAAAGGGACATCGTGGCCCCCGGCAACAGGGCAACCGAAGGAACACGGGTGGGTTTTAGTCAGTAAGAGTTTGACACGCCCTCCCGCTCCACCCAGAGCGGTAGAAGTTATTTGATAATTTCCCAACCAAAAAAAAAAGGCTACACATCAAGCTATACATTTCCAGTTTATGCTGATCTCGCATTGTATAGGATTTCCGTACAATGAGAGGTCAACTTATACTGGAAATGTATAGCTTGATGAGTAGCCGTGTGTACCACACCACATCTTTATATTAATTATTTTGTTTCTAAGTTTTCTTGAAAACCTTTAGACCTCTTAGCGATTCAAAATTATCTGTAAATTAAATTAAAATAAATATTTCAAGTTCAGCCCTCAGTAGCTCCATTTTATTTATCTGAATAGCCAATCTTACCCTTGCATTTTATTTCCAGGTTTATATTTACCTGCGGACACGGTAATTATTAATGTCGAGGACGATACCTTAAAACCCGCCACGTCACCGCCGTCACCGCCGTCACCGCCATTTTACTTCGCAGTAGTTTACCAAGACACGGCCATTTTTTACGGAGATTTTAAAACGCGATTAGGTGTCCAAAATGTTTAAGGAAAATTATGTAAAAGGCTACCAGTGTGAATGTACCAAGGAGTTCCAATACGAATGTGTAGAGAACACCAACTTACACGGAGCGGCCGCCAAATTGTTTCTGGAATCTGAAAGGTAGAGTAGGTAACCAACCACCTACACTTTCTGGTTGTGGATTTTGTGGCGCTCGAGTGACGTTGACACGGGGGCGCCGTTGGTCAGATCACGCGCCAAAAAAACCTTGTAGCGCTATACCATAGTCCATCCATAGTCCATAGTCTTATATCTATGGCTAGACCTATTGGCTGTGGTGAATCACCACAATGACCTATGTAAAATAAAAAAAAAAGTAAAATTCGGAGTAACCCATCACCACTGATGTTAGGTTACTCCGAATTTTACTTTTGAAGTGAAAACTTCTTTAGGCGCGTTGGGCATTTTTGAGATGGGACTAAACAATTGATTTCGCGACACTGTTACGACACCAGCTTTTGACTATTAAAAAGACATCAACGCGCGATGAATTATTTCCTGCACAATAAAATTGTTCAAGTTTTCATTTCTGTCGGCACCGCCGCCGGAGTGCCACTGTTTTTTTTTTTGACGTTGAGTGCTAACTTAGGCACAATATAAAACGAAAATGTTTTTCAAAATCTAATTTAGGTATTTAAATAAAAAAAGGAGTTAAAAATGTGTTTTTTATTAAATAGATTAGAGCGATGATTTGTATGCTAGACATAAATAACACACAGAAACTTGCATGGCATCAAACTTATTTGCGTTATATCATCGTTTTATATGAATAAAATCAAAAAGATGCACTTAATTAAATACTTAATTGAGGTAACGAGTTCCTCATAATAACTTCAAATGAAGTCCTATTTTATTTAACTTTGTTTTTGAGACTTTTGACATCTCATAATGATGCTCTGTTCACAAACGAATCAATACACCTCGTCCTGTCGAATTAATTTGACATATTGTGCATTTGTTTCTTTTTTATGTTCTTTCAATAAACTTCTATAATTCCTTCTGAAATTTCGCCTGCCTTTTGTATCTATTATTACAGTGCGCTGTGGTTTCTTTTCAGGTTTTATTTTTTGCCGTTGTATTTTTCTTAGTTGAAACTTTGTTGAAGAGACAACTGATACTTTCTTTTTTGAAGAGGCAGGTGGTTCCGTTTTTAGTGATGGTGTAGATATTTCTTCTTTTGCTGGTGGTGCAGTTATTACCTCTTTTTCTGTTACTGCCATTTCCCTCCTTTTTGGCGGTGCAGGTGTCACCTTCACGTCCTGGTATAGCTCATCGTAACCTAGCACCAGAGGCGGCAGGACAACCAGACTCGCTATGCGCTCCTTTGTTTCACACTGCAAATAAAAGTCACAATTAAAGTGCAACTATTCAATGTTTGTAGGTACAAGTAAAGCCCAGCCGATCAATTCCCTAAAAATCTGACCGTAAACCTTATAAGACCTTACGTGAAGTAAACTATCAATAGTGCATAAGCTTAGTACGTTAAGTTTTGACGATGAGATTTTTACAGAAGACAGGCAGTCAAATAACGCTCCACAAGATTTTTACAACATAGACTGCTGTAAAAATGTTGAGGAGCGGTAGTTTCCACCAAAGCGGAGAGATGTCTCGCTTTGACCAGAGTCAAATAAATTTATTTTCTTTCTTTCTTTATTTTCTTTCTTTCTGTATTTTCTTTTTCTTTCTTTTCTTTCTTTCTGTATTTTTCTTTTTCTTTCTTTATTTTCTTTTTCTTTGCGTTATTTTCACATCACTTAGGTATACCAACAGCTTAGTTATTGGTCTTTTGCGATACGTCATCTCTCTCGCTTTGGTTGGGTGGTTAGGGCATAAACAGAATCTATTAGAGAAAAAACACTTCGTTTTCGGAGGATCTATAAGACATAACATTATGAAATAAGTCTAGTTTAGGGTTCCGTAGTAAACAAGGAACCCTTATAGTTTCGTCATGTCCGGCTGTCTGTCTGTAGGTCTGTCTGTCCGCGGTCTAGCTCCGAGACTCTTAATACTAGAAAGCTGTAATTTGGCATGGGTGTACATATGAATTACGCCGATAAAGTGGTAAAACAAAAAAAAAATGGGTACCTTCCCTACACGTAAAGTGGTGATGTTTTATTTATTTATTTTCTATCCCTTGGTGTAGGGTATCATTGGAAACGTCCTTTAAAAACATTGTGAGTATGTGCAAACCATTTTTGGATTCAGGGATCCGTTTACGAAATATTAAGCTTAAAGTGCTAATTTTTGTTACAGTCGTGTTTAAGGCTAAATACATTCCGTATGGGAGAACATGTTTTTCAACTACAAAGTTAAGTTTGTTTTTGGGATAAATTCATCCCAACTACGGAACCCTTCATTGTGCGTGGTCCGACACGCACTTGGCCGGTTTTTTTTTTTTATTTGAAATTCATGACTGTTGTAGGATGGGTCTTATATAAATATTTAAGGCGTTATTATTGTAAGGAGTAATGTTGGTAAGTACCTACATCGCTGCTTGAGCACGAGCACCATCTTGCTGACGAGCTACTATTGTTACCACATCAGAGAGAAAAATAATAAATCTACGTACTCACCAATGTGAAACAAATGGTAACTGCGATCAGAACCAGCAATAAGGACATTCTTATATAATCACTAACAATTCTTTATAGTTCACGCTTTATACCCAGTCGTAAACTTTCAATTTATTTCAAAATGCGATACGTTACAGCACGCATTTTATTTTTAATTCCATATTAGTGGTTTGTTTCATGAGTGTAAATCAATGAGTTACAGAAACGTCTAAATACTAATTGGAAGTTAGTTGGGTTCAAATAACGTTATTCGGTTTTTCTTTGAATTTAGTTTTACTCTAATTTGTCCATACCGACTACTGACCACATTATCTTAACGAATCAATCTTAGGTGTACTTAGCCATTTAGGTAGGTAACTACATCGTTCCGAGGATAGAAAAACACACAGTCGAATTGAGCACCTCTTCCTTTTTGAAGTCGGTTAATAATGCGAGCGCGGTGAGAGCTCAAACAGCTCTCCCGAAATGGTCTCACATAAAATGATACTAATGTATACGAACCCACTTCATTCTCACTTCAAAACACCATTTAAACTTCGTCAGGTGCAAACTGTTCCTCCTCTGCAGCTTCTGTGGCTGGCAGCTCCTCTTCAGCATCAGGAATAAAGGCTGGCGGACGAGACAGCCCAGCCTCACTCAGTAGCTCAAATAGTGATACCAGGGAACTGGCAAGCTGGAGACAAAGAATCAGATCATAATGTAAACAGGATTATGTCAGGACCTAATAAACCGCAACTTGGGGAGGCCTATGTCCAGCAGTTGATGACACTGAGCTCAAGATTCACAGATTGCACCTTATGCTTAAGCACACAATGGTGCCGATTCCCTTGTTCACAAACTAAACTAAATTTAAGTTCAGTGCATCTTTTTCTTTCTATTTCATAAAGAAAAGGACAGAAGATAAATTTTAGTTTAGTCCTGTCAAATTAATCAGCGCCTCTCACTACTCCATACAAGTTTAGATGTGATTTAAAACTTGCCTACTAAAATTGCGTCAATTTACGTCAAGCGCTGATTAATTTGACAGGACTAAACTAAAATTTATCTTCTGTCCTTTTCTTAATGAAATAGAAAGAAAAAGATGCACTGAACTTAAATTTAGTTTAGTTTATGAACAAGGGAATCGGCACCAATGTTCATAATCCAAATCTGTTCGGCCGTTTTAGCGTGAAAGCATAACAAACAAACTCAGTTTTTTCGCATTTATAATATTCGTTGAGAAAGTTGAAGTTTGCACTGCAGTGGGACAATAATAGGCTGTTTCTCGAAGAAAAATCTACCTGTGCATCTGCCGTTTCCTCCTTCGCCAGCAGCTCAGCAGTGACGGAGGCCTCCTCCTTGGCCTCCCGCAGCCGGCCCGCCCGCGCGTGCCTGCCCGCCACGTTGAGCCTGAGCAGCGGGTCGTCCGGCGCCAGCGCCAGCGCGCGCGCGTACCCCGCGTCCGCCCGGCTGTCCCCTAGGCGCTCCAGGGCTATGCCTATCAGCAGCACCTGTATCGGAACTTGGATTGTCCAGGTTGTGTTCGGAACAGATGGAGTTGTTGCCTGGCACAGACCAGCACATGGCACTAGAAGGAGGAGGCCTTACTCGACAGAGGCTACTAATGATGTTGAATGGTGTAGGTGTAAGTACCGGGACTGCCACAAGCCCTCTTGTAGGGTTTAGCGCAAACGTAATGTCGGTGACCCCCCTGGAGAGTCCACAGACCGTCCAGTATATATGGCACATATGTATGGCGGTATGGCATAATGAGCTCTATGAAAAGTGGATGGACTAGAATGTGTTAAAGTATATCTTCCTACTTATTTCTTATAAGAAAATTACAAATCTATGTCAGTGCCACTGCTAACGTATTTACTGCTGCAAATAGGTAAAAGTGTCCATGGAGTTTCTTGCCCGTTCTACTCCATAGATAGGATTTTTTTCTCTCTCTCTCTACCTATCTCTCTCTCTCTCTACCTATCTCTCTCTCTCTCTCTCTCTCTACCTATCTCTCTCTCTCTCTACCTATCTCTCTCTCTCTCTCTACCTATCTCTCTCTCTCTACCTATCTCTCTCTCGCTACCTATCTCTCTCTCGCTACCTATCTCGCTCTCACTACCTATCTCTCTCTCGCTACCTATCTCTCTCTCTCTCTCTCACTCTCTACCTCTCTCTCTCACTCTCTACCTCTCTCTCACTCTCTACCTCTCTCTCTCACTCTCTACCTCTCTCACTCTCTACCTCTCTCTCTCTCTCTACTTCCCATGCAGATTTCAACTACGGTGACTTTGTTTCTGACGACTGCGACTGTAGGTTACGAGCGTATGCTTTGTAACCTATCTTATTTGTAAAGGCACAGTGCGGACACGTTAGAACCTACGAATAGAACCTACTAAAGCTTTAGAATGGACATCTAGCTTCATCTTTCCGACTGAACAACTCCTTGATGATTCAAAAGTGCCTGTTTAAGTGGTTTAATTGTGATAAACGCTTTGAGTTTGAGTCATAGGTGGAATGTTAGTTGTAACAGTAGTTGTTGTTAGTTCCATGTAGTTAAGTTGAAAAGCCATTATGCTTGGAGCACAGCATCATTCGTAGGTTATCGTCCCTACCGTGTAAGGCTGAAAAGGCTGCAAGGCCGCAGCTGTGGCGAGCCGACAGAAGGCAGAAGCTGGTCTCTTGCACACGAGCAGCGCTACTCCGAGATCATGCGCCGCACGCGCACTCAGCGGTGCCGCCCACGATGCGCGCTGAAGACATGTTAGGGCCTGCATGAGAAAATAACCATCTGTCTGTCACAATATCTTGAAATAAGATTAGATAACCCTCCCCAATACTTCATCTGCCCCTTTTTTCTCATTTTCGCTGATCAAAAAGGGACACGCTGTAAATCGACCACCTTTTTTCGTCTCACAATTTTATTAGCCTTAGCCCAGGTAAGCACGGCCGATATTTTCCGCGGCGATTTTTTACGTGCACTGGATTCTCAACGCTCGGCTCAACACTGAGAGTTGAAAATCCAGTGCGCGATAAAATCCCGCCGCGATATTTTTCCGTGCGAACGAGGGCTTATTGCTACAAACCCAAAAAAATACAGTGTATAGCCAGCGTATAAAAAAAAGACTTATAAAAAGATTTTATAGAAATGACCTAGAATCATAAAATGAAATCCCAAGAACACTAAAAAAAATTTTTATCACATCTATTCAAAAAGAGCTAGTTTATTCTTCGTAAATAGGGACTTAAATAGCTTTTTAATCCCTAGGGATTAAAAGTGATTTGAATTTCGAATGTGTATAACACAACACACATAACGCCTTGTTTTCCCGAAGGGTTGGGCAAAGGAATGGGGAATGTGTATATTGTTAGTAAAAGTTCCAATCACCAAAGAGATCAAACACGAACATTGTATGAACAAGTAACAGGCTGGCAAGAAAGAGAGAGAAAGTGTGAATTTGGCATAGTTGGCGGCTGCGGAAATTTTCAAATTTTTCGTCATGGGTATCGTTTTCATAGTTATCGTAGATGCTAAAGTCGATAGTGAGATCGAAATGTAAATCCACGATTTCGGCGAAAATTGTTGTTGTTTTAAATCATACGTAAGAAGGAACTTCGTTCCTGATGGGGGTCGGACCGCATACGTTTCTTTTTTCTTATAGAGGGTGATAAAAAGTAGTGTTCACCTCGGGAGCAACACAATTTTAAGCTAGAGTGACGTACTTTGAATCCTTCGCTGCGCTCAGGATTCTACTTTAGAATCCTTCGCTCCACTCTGGATTCAAAGAAACACTCTCGCCTTAAAAACAGTTGTTTGCTGCCTTGGTAAACAATCTATTGTTTCGCTACTCCATACAAGTTTAGACGTGATTAAAAACTTGCCTACTAAAATTACGTCAGTTTACGTCAAGCGCTGATTAATTTGACAGGACTAAACTAAAATTTATCTTCTGTCCTTTTCTTAATGAAATATAAAGAAAAAGATGCAGTGAACTTAAATTTAGTTTAGTTTGTGAACAAGGGAATCGGCACCATTATTAGTTAATATATATTAATTTGACAGGACTAAACTAAAATTTATCTTCTGTCCTTTTCTTAATGAAATAGAAAGAAAAAGATGCACTGAAATTAAATTTAGTTTAGTTTGTGAACAAGAGAATCGGCACCAATGAAACAAACCGAACTTCCTACAGCAAAAATGGAATAGAAATACGATTAGATGGGCCAGGCCTAAAGGATTGGACTAGTCATACCTACTTACCATCGTACGGTCTATCACCTATATCATTGTGTACGACACCTAACATACTTAATTACTTACCGCAATATACTTCTTCTTAGCCAACAACGCCATTCCCAGATTGGCATGAGCCGCCACGCAGGTTGGATGTGCTGTAAGGGCAGCTTTGAGCCTGGACAGGGCGGCGTCCAGGTCCTTATGCTGCAGCATCATAGCTGCGAGGGCCAGTGCGGCTGCGTGCTGTGTCGGCTGCTGCGCCAGAGCTGCCCCCAGGAGTTGGAAGGCGCGTCGAGGGTCCCCAGCTCGGAGACGTAGCGCTCCAGCAGCCGCTAAAGTATCCGCCCCGCATGCGTGCGTACTGCGAGATTGCGTGGTTCAATTAGTTCAACTATAAAATTGGCTGAAATTGGGCGAAGTATAGTCTTACTTATGGCGCAATTACACTTGGTCAGTCTCCCGAATTCGATTACCTATGGAATTCTAGTAAACGACCAAGTGTAGGTAACATATGAACGAGGTCGAGTACGCCGGGCGTATTCGGACAATCTAATACAATTTCATCTTCCAATGTGATGACCATTGACCAGTGTAATGAATGCATCGGATACCCGAATTCGAGTAAAATCTTACGAGACCGGGGCTAACAAAGAATGTAGGCACTATAATACTCTCTTACCGCTAACGACCAAATGTAATTGCGCCTTTAAAGAGGTATTTTTATTGTAAAAGTCCTTGACAACGTGCTGTTAGGCATACCATACCGCATTAAATACTCAGGTCTAAATGTAATGTAATTCACAATCACAAACCATTGCTAAGGTTTTTGAGCATTGCAGTTCACGAATTTTGTGAGTACGCCAACTGCGCAATAAGTTGGCATAAGTTTAAATTAAAATTGCAACGAAAGTTCAAATGCAGATCCTTTTTTTAGACCTTTAGAACAAGGTCCATCTTAGGTTATTAGGTAGCTGTTTGTAATGGGCACACAATTAAATAAATTACTCCACTAGTTCTACGTATTCTCGCTGTTTCGTTCAAGAAATTGTTATACTAACGTCAAAGCCTGGTCGTATGCCACTAAAGCGCCTTGCACATCATCACAGGCGAGGAGTAATTTCGCCAGAAGAGCGCCGGCTCGCTCCCCGCCCCCTGCCTGTACTGCAGACCTGGCCCATTCCACACCATTCTCCAGCTCGCCCAAGTTCCATGAACATTCCGCTGAAAATATTTTATTAGGAAGGAACCTCCAGGATACGATTTCAAATAATCAAATCAGTCAAGCCTATCACAGTCTAATGCTCGAAATAGGTCTCTCACAAGTTGAGCCATACCGTCCAGCTCTCCAAGTTACGAATCCAGTGTGCTCGAGGACCAGCTGCTTTTTAGAGGGTCCGTTTAGCTGGAGACTGCAAATTTTTGAGAAACTCCAAAGATTTGCAGTCTCCATACTCATCTTTTTCAAGGTGTAAAGACAATGGCAGCTGGATACGGAAGGCGGAGGACCAGGTGCTATGGAGTAACCAGAGACGCCTGTGGACTGCAATAGGCCGAGTTGGATTTACCTAAAGCGCAGTATATATCAGGATCAGGATGTTTTGACAACTTATCAGCTTCTAAATAAGCCTCAAGAGATAACTGGAACCGATGCTGCCGAGACCTGCAATGTTATTTAAAATTGATGTAGGTATGCAGTGGTTGATTGTAGACTGATCATAAAACTATGACGAAGATGATACATACAAGCAGCTGGCAACTTGTTTCAAAGGCTCGGGGTCCTGAGGATGCAGTCGTATACAGCTGTGGTACCTCTCCAGAGCTTCCTGCAGTCTGCCAGCGTCAGCCAACACTGAACCCTGGCCAATAGAAATGTAAAGGAAAAAAGGAAAAAAAAGAAAGAAAATACTTTTATTTTCGGTAAACCTGACGCAAAGAAAGAACACAAGACAAAAAGAACAAGTTGAGGCAAAATATGCGTCACATCCACGCAAACCGGCCATCGCTCAGCATAATGCTGCGACCCTATGCGAGACAGAGCCCCAGCACTCGTTTTCAGCGACAGCAGAAGTTTACGTTATGGTGTCGACCGGTGCGGTTAATTCTACATGTATATATCTATATATATAAAAATCAATTGCTGTTCGTTAGTCTCACTAAAACTCGAGAACGGCTGGGCCGATTTAGCTGATTTTGGTTTTGAAATGTTTGTCGTAGTCCAGGGAAGGTTTAAATGGAGAGAAAATATGGAAAAACTCACGAAAAAAAAATATAAAGAAAATTCACGTTCTCATACATTTTGTGTGGATCGGCTTTTTTGATATCTCGGTTGGTAGGTAGGGTAGGTAGTGTAGGTAGGGTAGAAATTTTAAAATCCTAAACATGCACATTCATTGACTGTTAGGCGGAACGAAGTTTGCTGGGTCAGCTAGTCAAATATAAAATTTTAAATTTCGTTCAGCCGGCGTCGACCACAGAACATATATACTCCTAACGGAGAAGAATGCGAACTCCATACAATATTTGGTAGAACGGTTGCTGCTAGCGCCATCTATATTTGCCCCAAGTAAAACCTTTCGTAAAGCGGTAAATTCAAATGTTTCAATAAGATCCCCAGATTATTTAAAAAACTGTTTTTTGGTAGGTACATTCTCTTGTAAGAAAACTCAAATTTGAGTTTCTTACAAGAGAATGTACCTACCAAAAAACCTTCAGATTGAATATGGCAAAATAAAACAATAAATAATGTAAATCGTTTCTTATTTATTTTAACAGTTTCATTATAATTTATTATTATGTGTTCGCTTATTAGATTCAAATGCTTTATTTACAATCAGTTTGCAGTAGGCTCAGAATACAAACTAACCCAGAAGTTTGTGTAAACTACATTTAAACCGAACCAATTTTCAAAGTGTACTCAAACAGAAATAGTAGATCAGTAGCAATAGTGATAAAATTATTTAGTCATTAACGCTATGTACAGTAAAAAAAAAAATAGGTTAATTATATAACCAGTCGTGAAGATAGGTACACACGGCTACACATCGAGCTATACATTTCCAGTATAAGCTGACCTCGCATTGTACGGAAATCGTATACAATGCGAGATCAACATAAACTGGTTTTGTATAGCTTGATGTGTAGCCGTGTGTACATGGTAGGTAAGATTTTTACTAAGAATGTATTATTCTACCGAAACATAACACGTTTTCAAAGATTTGGTCCTTGCGTGCAGGTGAGGCAGTGAGATATTTTTTACTATTTAAACCTGTATTCATGTCAGTTATGTTGATGTTACTGTTCTCAACTTCTTTTTATTATTGTATGAACCTTCCTGGCGCTGTACATACTACATAATACTCAAAATCGTTAAGCAAATAAAAGTCATGAAAAAAAGAGCCTACCTAAATATTTAACCACATGTTAAAAATCTACTATAATTCACCTTGTGACTGACTTATCCTTTTCTCCTAACAAGTATTTTTATTTGTTGAGAATGCGTTAGAGCCAAATGCTTAATGAGTTTTCTTTTAACAAAAGTATAAAGTATTACAAAAGTTAAACCAGTATTATATCAGCAACAACTAGATTATTAGTAGATTTTTGTTGAAACATAATGTTGATAACCACAGTGTTACAAAGTTAGCGAGAGTTCCTACGTATTCTTTACAGCTGGACCACAAACTGCGTACAATACTTTCTATAGTGTTTTTGTTGCAGAGTTCTTTCCAGACCTTTCAAGCCTGCTTTGCGGTCAAAACATTTATAGACGAGTCTAAAAAAAAATTGAAGTAGTATTAATTTTACGACAACATTGAGCAAGTAGAATTAGTAGGGCTGATTTTTCAATAGTCAGATAACTTTTATCTGATGAATAAATATTTCAATTTGGCAGCTTTTGTATAGAAAATATGTCAAAATGTCATATTTATTCATCAGATAAAAGTTATCGGACTACTGACTATATAAAATCAGCCCTGTAACTTTAAATAAGGTCCTAACAAAACAATCACATTATATACATTTCGACTGTGTAAGTATTGTACTTTTGAGTGGAACAGCTGTTTAAAAAAATGTGTTTTGAAGTTTATTATAATGTTCTGAATTATCTGCAAAAGTTTGTCCAGGTATTTTGTTGGAACCATATAATTAATAATATAACACAATATTTTAGTGGTACAGATTGGTAGGACCACATTTCTTTATAATAAAAAGATGTGGTCCTGCCTATCTGCAAAAACCAACTAACCTAATTGAAACGCAAAATGAATATTATTTTACATAAATACATTTTTTATTTATGTAAAATAATGTTCATTTTGCGTTTCAGTGCTGCAGCTGACGCTTCCTCAGCGAACAATCTATTTTTCAACACACATAATCTTTTTATACATATAATAAAAACATTTTCTATTATATTATGGATGTTTTGTTCTTTGTGAATAACACAATTATCAAGGAAATTAAAATTAACAACGTTTTTGACATTTTCTAAAATATCTCTCTTGAGATCAGTAACATGACTTTTGATATTCAAGCGTTGATTAATTATAGTAGCGCAACATTCAACACATGTAACCATTTCTTTAGTTGCATAGTTTAATGATTTTTTACTTCCGAATACTCCTGACACGAATATAGGTTTACAATCATCGCAACTATTTTTAAATCGGTTAAGTAAAAACCCGCAGACATACGCACATGCCTGTATCTCTGCACTGTCTTCATTTACCAACTCTTCAATGTTATGGGGTAATTGAATGGTTTCTGATGCAATATCATTTCCAGGCTCTGTGCCTATGCTTATGGGTTGTGACACAGACAGCAATGTAGTGAAGCTATTAATTATAATTTCATAGTTGTCTTCTTCACAATTCCCCACTGTTCCAATATGGGCTAAATTTGATATAATTGCAGTTTTTATACCTGCCACAAATTGCCCACATGTTGGGTTAATATTTGAACCGCAGTTACCCCGAATGCACCCAAAAAGATTTTCTAAAGGATCTTGCTGCAGCCTTCGTGTAGATAGGTTTTTTATATTACGAGTATATGTTGACGATAATTTTCTCCACAACCGAACTATCCCATTAATGGTCCATATCCACCCTTCTGTTGATGGTGGTGTACGTGCACTTCCGACATAATTTATATTTTTGAAAAAATATATCATATCCTTGTAAAGTTGTAGGTGTGGGGACTGGTTGACCGTAAATTTGTGGCATGAATCGCCTGTCGAATAATATAATTTATCAATTGCGTGAATTACATCTGCCGTCACAGTGGCATCTGCAGAAAGCTTTACTGAAAAAAAAAAAAAATGTGTTTAACATGTGTCTATTTCATAAAGATTCAGTTCTTTTTTTATGGAAATGTTCCAGTATAGTAACTGAATATAGCCTTAATTTATTTTTGTGATATAACATAACATCACGCCTTGTTCCTCGGGAGGGTTAGGCATTTCTGGGAATTAAATAATAATCTTGTATAAGCAACATTCCATTCACCTGCTGATATTTTGGCGTACATTCCTCCTGCAACAGAGTCGCTTAAAACTTGTGCAGCTAGTTTTACTCTCATTTTTTGTTTTGAGTTGGGATTTAAATGTTCTTTTTTCAGAAGAGGAGCATACACAAAATTTGGGTTTGTGCTGTCCATCTCATAAAACTCATTTATGTAGGACCAGTTAGCAACACCTGTAACCACACATATTAAAATTTTAGTAACTTATGGAAACCTTTACCCACCATAGTGAGAAAATGGAGGCACATGATAATTAGATGTCTATAAAACAAAAAAAAGGATTTTTAATTATAAAATTATGAAACTTAATCTTACCTCTCCCTGTCTTGCCATCGGATGAAATATTTGTTGGACACTCGAATGTCATATTTCATAAAATTATTTCTGAAACATTTGAGTATATGAGGTGTATCGAACATTGTTATTATTTCATGATTATGAACTGTGATGAATGAATGCTGATTACTAGCTCCTAAATTTGTTAGAGCTCTACGGTTCACTCCATCCATGTCGCAAACAATGGCAGCTATATTTATTTCAGCAATGAAGCAGTGATTTAACACCTGAAATATAAATGATAAATTATTTTATTATTTTGATTGAATATATGCATACAATTACGATTTTATGACATAATTCCATGAAAGTTTTAAAATAAACAAAAAATTATACCTCTTTAATAAGAACAGCAAGCCTGTCTGAAGTTGAATATCCACTCGAAAAATAGTAGGCGATAGGTTGTTTTATACTCTTCCTAATGCCTGATATCATAAAAACCAAGGCATATGCAGCAATCAGTGGCGACCTTCCCTGTGATGCATGGTCTTGATAGCCTTCTATATTATCTTCCTTAGGGTTGTAACTTAAATGCTTTTTTAAAGACATTTCGTCAAACATTAAAATATGTTGGTTGTCAGAAGGCTTTTGGGTTTTTACAAACTTCTTAACAACATTAAGTACTAAGGTACTTTATTAAGCAAATTTCTTAAGTGCTTGGAGATGGTAAATGAAAAAGTCTTCGCAGTAGTATATGTAATCTGTGCTTCGCAGTAAACGATGGCAGGTAGGTGACCTCTTAAATATCCGCAAGGCTGTTATTTTGACTTGCTTTGACCATCTTCGACCAGTGTACTTTTTCTTAAAGTTATTTAATTGACCTTGCAATATTATTGGGCAAACGTTGAGGTAATCTCTTTGGATAATTTTTTTACAGCCACATCATCACATGATAATGTTTATCATTGCATTTGGTTTAAATTTTTTTATCTGATTACGTAGGTAACAAATTTGCTTCATATATTTGCTACATTTAGCAAACATAATCTTCTCCTTTTCACTCTTTACTTTGGTGGTTTGTGTCTGTCTATCTGATGCTTCGGGTTTATTGGCCAATAATCTATGTGACGGACCAGCTTGTGGTTCCTCCACATTGATAGGTACTTGTTCAGTCTGAAATCAAATTATTACAATCATTAAAGGGCCTTCATATCTTTTTAAAATATTGCTGTGCATAGACAGGATGTAGTTATACATATGTTTAGAAAGCATCAAACAGATAATTATACATAGCTATAGCAGCATAGCTTTAAAATTCTAAGTTATAGATCAGTGTAAAAAGTAAAAAAACCGGCCAAGTGCATGTCGGACCACGCACAATGTAGGGTTCCGTACTTGGGATGAATTTATCCCAAGAACAAACTTAACTTTGTAGTTGATAAATATTTTCTTTCATACGGAATGTATGGGAGAACATGTTTTTACAATCGCAAATCTAAGTTGGTCGATTATTACTCGTTAACTTATGAAGCCTACTCAGCTGTATAGTTTCCCTTTTAAATTCGTTATATAAGCTCATGCCGTTAATTTTTTTAACATATCTAAAACCAACCATTTAGCTGGCAGGGGGAGGGGACACTTGACTCTAACAAAAATTTGCACTTTAAACCTTAATATTTCGCAAACGGATCTCTGAATTCAAAAATGGTTTTAACACACTCACAATTTTTTTGAAATACCTTTCCCACGATACCCCACACCAAGGGATAGAAAATAAAAAAAACATCCCCACTTTAAGTGTAGGGGAGGTACCCTAAAAAAAAATTTTTTTCATAATTTTATTTAACCACTTTGTCGGCAATGATTAATATGTATACCCATGCCAAATTACAACTTTCTAGTACTAACAGTCTCGAAGCTAGACCGTGGACAGACAGACAGACAGACGGTCAGACGGACATGGCGAAACTATAAGGGTTCCTTGTTGATTACGGAACCTTAAAAAAAAACGGAAATTATAGTAAATAATAAAACCAAAAATCAATCTGCCTAGCCTCTTCCCAACTATGTTGGGGTCGGCTTCCAGTCTAACCAATTGCAGCTAAATACCAGTACATGGAGTGACTGCCTATCTGACCTCTACAACCCAGTAACTAGGTAATACGATACCTTTTGGTAAGACTGGTTCAGACTTTCGGGTTTCTGACGACCCGTAACAACTGTCAAAGATCCACGAATGACAGCCGGGACCAACGGCTTAACGTACTTTCCGAGGCATGGAGGAGTCTCGGTATGTAATGGTCACCCATCCACGGACCAACCCCGGCAACCGTAGCTTAACCTGATGGATCGACACGTGCGGCTGTTATTACTTAGCCACGAGCTAAAATAATAAAACCATGAGGACTGAATTTTGGAGGTAAAGATGCCCTGAATCTCATTGACAATCAAGGTATCATTAAGTCAAAAATGATCATTTACAATTTAGTGATGGTGGATTGTCTATTATTTACAACTAGCTTCTGCCCGCGACTTCGTTCGCGTGGAAGTCGTAAGACACCACAATATACTACAATAACAGCCACTTTTTAATAAAACTTCCCTGTTAACTATGTTTGTAGTTTTATTCTCAGCAGCCAAAATATACAGAGTCAGGAATGGTGACTCAGGAGCAAGCGGCGTACAGTTTGCTCAGCTTGTTCTGAGGTTGACATCCGCAGCCTTCAGCCTTCTGCCACTTCGCTTCCTTCAATTTGCGAGAGAATAGTGTGGTTGATCGCTGCAGCTTGATCATTTTCGGCGTTAAAATGGGAACACGCCCAAGAATTCTCTTGGTACGGTATTCGACTGATGTCCTCGTTTGTTTTAAGTATTGTTTAAATTGCAATAACTAACAGGACTTCGTGAAATAGTTTAAACAAACTGTAAAAGGCGAGCGGCAATGTTTTTCGGCTTTTTCAATATTTTTTGGCTTAATTTATAAAAAATAGCAAATAGCGTGATATGTTATACCCTACAGTTTGACCAGACCTATAGGGAATATCTATGTAAAATTTTAACAGAATCTGTCCAGTAGAATTTGCGTCATGCTGGGACATACATACAGACAAACAGACAAAAATTAAAAGGTATTAGAATCTATCCCAGACCTCGTAGCAATAACTTTTTTTTTAAATATTGAATGTACAGTTTTGACTTCGCTACGATTTTATTATATGCATAGATTCATCATTGGATAAACCAATCTTAATCTCCATTTGGTGATGGTTGAGGGCTCTCTGCCATAACAATAATAATTCGAATTTTTGATTTCTAAGCATATAACCATGTATTTTTAAAATGTATCTAAATAATGTAATACGTAACAGTAAAACTCTCTTTTAACAGTACAGTACCTGGGCGACCGAGCTCTGCTCTGGTGAAAATAGAAAATTCTCATTGAATAGTATAGGAAAGTTAGACTAATTCCATGCTGCCATGATAGTAGGTACTTACTAATTCCACACACAAACGCACATACACTTTACATTTTCATTCTTTATACCACACAGTTTTAGTGGTAATTAGTAATTGTAGGTGATTATCAAAATATTCACTTACATCAGTGCTGATGGTTTGTGTTTGTTTTGGTGTGGATGTTTCAGGCATATTGGCCACAGTTTGCATATTTGTTATGTCCCCTAAAGATATTCTTTGGGATGGACCAGCTTGTGGTTCGGCTGAATCAATAAGTACATGTTCAGTCTGAAACAAAATTATTCCATTAATAAAATTTTGGTTTGAAGCATCAATATAATAATACAACACAATTTTAGTGACAATTATTGTCATTGTAGATAATCAGTTAGAATAGAATAGAATAGGTCTTTATTAGCTTAGAATGTAGGTACATAAAAAAATAAGTTGTTAAATCATAATATATAGAATCCTTGTACATTCTGCCTTATTACAGCATGCAAATGTAATACAAATATTATATTATTAAAATATTCACTTACATCACATGGAACAGCAGTTCGAAGTAATTTCGCCTTTGTGATGTCTTTAAAGTCTGCATCTTTAACATGCTTTTCACACAGCATTCTGTGATCATTGTACAATTTCGTCTGATTTTCCAAAGAACTATACTGCTCTTCTGGAAAAATGTACTTTGCCCACAGCAGACAACTGAAAGTGAAAAAAATTACAATAAAATATGTTTATCAACCATCAATAGTTCTAAAGATGAGTACAAAGAAGACTACTTAATGAAAAAGGATAGCAATTTTTCATTAGTCTTGTACCAAGTTAAAGCAGTGAATCAAAATACACCCTAGATGACGAAAGTAGTGTATCACTGCCACTAGGTTATCATTGCTGTAAAGGTCAGTTAGTTTATGAGAACATTATTTTGCCTCAAAGCAATGTCCCTAGAAATATGACTAGTGTTAGTTTTAGTAGGTATTAAAATTTAATGTTGACTAAAGCAAAGTTCTACAAAAATAATAGGTTTAATGAGAGGCTTACTTTACTGATATCGCATGTGTTTACTTTTAAATAAAATTTAGCATGGACCGGGTCCCGTACGGCACCCTTGAATAATAAATTTTCTGTTTCTACTTTTAAATTACTCAAGCAACATTGGCAAACTACAATTACAGGATTAATAAAAAGGTTAACTTGCAATTTGTTCTTTATGTTGGGGAGCAATTAATGAATAAATAAAGTGATATTTTAGGCTTGAGCTACTATAGTAAATAGTAGTCTTGAGCTGCGATGTTTTTCAGGTAAAAGGTTGGTGTTAGTAGGTACCTACTTACCGAATAAGGTTTCGAACTCCGGGTTTAGGAAAGCGAAACAGTTTCATGTTATGTTCGGCTGGTGAACAGCCACACTTGAAACATTTCCTTCTATTTTCATCCATTTCACAAAGTTTCAAAACTCACAACAAAGTTAAAGATCGCAAAATAGAGTCACTGTCTCAGAACTCGTGAAACACGATTAACTGCACTTTACAGGTACTAAACGGAGGAACGAAAGCTCAACTCGACGTTATAGGCAATACAAGGCACAGAAATACTGAAAGAAAAAGAAATATTCTTTAGCGGAGCTCAATTTCATGAAACTCGAAAACAGAATAAAATAAACCGACATGACAAACCAGTGTTGCCATATGGAAGAGGCAATTACAAAATTCCGTATAAAATCCGTATAACCAATCTGAATAAAATTCCGTATGAATTCGGTATAAAAATGAAACTATTTATACATATATCTTTATTCATCATTTTTAACATGCCTGAATTAACATTTAAATCAAAACAGGGTGATTTCCTTAAAAGTTGTTTTGTATGTAGCAACTCTGTTATTGTCTCTATAAACAATTTATTTCGTTGCTTCATCTTCAATAAATTGATGGCGGAAAAGATTCGCTCTACCACCGCACTCGAGTGGGGCAGACTCATTAAAGCTGAGACGAATATGGTAAAAATCGGGTAATGAAATTTTCCATCGGTGGGATTACTAGCAGTCATTATCTTTTTCCAGAATTCTTCAATATTGTCCCAAGAATCCATGGAATCATAGTAGTCTTTGCATGGAATGCAGCTCTGTGTTTTTTCTTAGATGTCGCCATTCCGTATCTAGAGCTGGTGTATTTTCAGCGTCAATAATATTCGGAAACAAAAGAGCTATGTCAACCAAAGATTGTATTTTGCGTGATTGCACGACATCTGGACTTAGAAATTCCATTTTTCTCATATCTTTGAACTTGTAGCGGGTTTTTATCTACTTTGCTCCTTTTATATAAAAATCAAGGCAACGCAATTTGAATGCTTTGACGTCATTTGGATTAAGCTCCACGCTGTTTGATCCCAGAGACATGGCCACAGCGCAGTCAATATTCTGTATTTCAGTTCGGGATAAATAAGAGTCATATATGTAACAAATTAGAAGACTCCTATAAGCGACACAAACATTTTCATGGAGTTTGTGAATTTGCTTGCGTTCCGAATGCATCAATTGGTTTAACCTCCAGACACTATTTGACAGATATTTTCAAAGAAAACTCTAGAAATTGTAGTTAAAGTTGATTGTAAGGATTCTTTAACATACGCAAGATGTTCTCAGCTGCTCTTAAACGCTCCGTAAATGCAGCATAAAGCAAAGCAATAAAGTAAGTTATGTTAATGAATACTACAAAAAAAATATCGGAATATGCTGTGCTCTGTACTGCATCTGCCTGCCTTAGGTTGAGTCTATCTGTACGTAAATCCGTATAAAAATCCGTAAGCATGATTTATCCATCTTGGACTTCCCAAATCCATACAGATACGGACAAATCCGTATATATGGCAACACTGCCAAACATTGACTTTCACAGACATCCAATCCAGTATGAGCCTGGGTTACAACTTGAAAATCAGTATTATGAAAGACCTAATTTTTTAGGTCCTTCATAATTTTTTTAATGTTGGCAATGTAACATTTCTGCCCCAGCTACCTCTCCTACATTGGCCCATACAAAGTTGATACCCCCTGGCGTCGACTCGCGCGCCACGCCGGCCTAGAGTAATCTGAGCGCGCAAGTGTTGCCGTTTTAGCGACTTTTTCGCTAGATTTAGAAAGTAGAAATCTGTTATCTATCTATATTATAATAGTTTTCTATTATATTATAAACTAGCTTCCGCCAGCGGCTTCGCCCGCGTGATATCGTTATAAATGATGATAGCCTATGTTACTCAATGATAATATAGCATTATACAGGTGAAAGAATTTTTTAAATCGGGCCTGTAGGAGTTTATTCAATACAACAATAATGTTTTTTGTACCTATCTATTAATTTTTAATTGTTCAAATTTTGTTTTATATGTTAATGTAAATGTTTTGTTTCATTTATTACTAATTAATTTATAATCAGAATATTTGTGCGCCGTTGACGGCAAGACATAGCGTTCATTTTTATTATTAACATCTGTTCTTTTTTGTTAACCTATGTTCTACAAATAAAAATATTTGAATTTGAACAAAAACAAACAAATATACAAACATACAAAAAATCTAATCTTTCCTCTTTTTATTATTCTCTTTTCATGTCTGTCTGTGTGTCCGCGTTGCTCTTCTAAACTACAGGATTAGTCTTATATCTTAATAAAATTAGTGACCAGTGACGTTCTGTTACCTTTATGTGATGCGCATATCTATGTTTGTTGCCATGTTGTTTCTGCAGATCATCGGCGAGGTCCAGGCATAACGAATGCTCTCCTCTAACGTAGCGCGCGTGAAGCAGCCAGTTGCGAGAACCAGTGTTGAAACCTGGTGAAAAACATGCAAAAGTCATCATTACCACTAACATCGTCCTCTCTAACATGCCAGGCACCTACTACCACCACAACATTTCATATTTTGTCCAGCGAGGTGGCCCGACATTAAAAAAAAGCAATGATAGACTATTTATTGTCATTTTAAATTTAATTTATTATTTATTTATTTATTAAAATTTGTTGACATTTGTAATCGAAATAGTATAAGTATTTTTAACAAAGAATGTTACTTAGTGAATGGAATCCTTTTTTGTTTTCTTTGTAATTTTTTTTCCTTTTTATGGTTGTTTATGTTTTGTATTTTTTTTTTGTCTAGTAAATGTATTATATTAAATAATCTTGCATGCCGTAAGGCAAAATGTATCGGGACTCTCATCAAAATAACCATCATATATGTATACCTACATTATTGGCAAATAAATGATTTATGATTTATGATTTATGATTTATGATTATGGGTTCGGAAGAATGGTACCTTTACCACTACCAATCATCGAATTAAATTTTAAAAATAATTTGTACCAACCATCCGCATTGCTTTCTAAAGAGAATCGGCGTTTCTTCATCGCTCTTTTACTAGTTTTATTTAGCTTGTTTGTTTGTATCGGTACCACTATGGTTACTATAGCAGTAGGCTGTAGGTCAAAGACTAATATTCTGTAGGTAAAGGATAGCGCAATGTAGGTAATAACTACTTATGATTAAGGTTTTTACTGGTTTTTTACACTAAATACTTTAAAAAATATTGGGTAGGAAGTTATCTTAACAGTCGGTTGTTAGATGTAGAAAATGTTTTGAAACGAAAAACATTTCTTTCCAATCAGGAAAAAAAAAAAACTCCCTGGTTAAAAAAAATATTTTAATCATATCTTTAGAAATTGGACCAAGTGGACAACAAAATAAAATAATCTGTATTTTGTAATGAAAACTGATTCCAAGAAATCCTTGCCTTCTAATAAAATAGGTAATCAAATCGACGTTTCCGAACGAAAATGACAAATCAAAATTTGACAAGTGTACTGTTGCAATGAATTTCATAGATTCGTAAATACGACGATAAAAAATCATTTTCACAAGTTTTAAGCTTCGAACATTCCTAAAAACATATTTAATCGAAAATGGAGGATACGGCGAGACTCGCTCTGGTAGAACAAAGTTTGAGAGATGTGGATAAATTTCATAAAATACTGTATGAACTTTTGCGGCAAATAAATCATATTTTAGAAAATCCCCATGATTACGAATTGAGGACAATAAAAAGCGATATTCTTAAAGATTTGTTAAAATGTGAGGCTTTCAATGAATACTTGAAATATGTCGGCTTTCAACCGGTAAGTACAGAAAATATCATACAACTAATACTATTCTCATTAAATTTCAATTCTGAAGGAAATAAAAACAAAATCTATTGGGACATGAGAAAGAACCATAACTATTTAGTCCTTTATAGACACTGTTAATCCCCTTCTATATAATATTTCTATAAACATCTTAAAACTGTGATAACATTGAGTTATTCATTGTTCAGGTGACTCGTTACTGGTACTTGTTATCTAAATCAGTTGATAACAAACGCTATCAATAGTGTTTAACTATGAATATGATTTCATACATAAGTTATTTTATGCAATGGAAAATGTGATACTTCTCTTGCGTATGTGCTTTGGCCTGCTGAACAAAAATTTTTCTGGGGTCATCGGCGGTTTCCATGCACCATGGCAGGGAGAGTGTTAAAGAAAAATTTCAACATAGTGGGGTCCAGAATCATATAATGAATCCATGGTAACAGGTTGTGCGTCTATGTCCCTACCACCCTAGCATTCCAGAAACACTAATACCAGCTTAAAATGCCCTGTTCTTTTTGAACAGAGAAGTTCATTGAATTATATCAATAAAATATCTATAATTACAGGAAGGTACCGAAGTCATTTACCCGAAGGAACAAACACTAAACAACTTGAGAATGGCACAAGCAGCAATTGAGAGAAAGATAAGTTTTTGTTACGGTAGCCCCAGCAAGCGGACCAGTGTCAAAATCAGTCACGGTCCCAAGATGAGGACGTTAACACCGACTAAGATTCTGGTATTGTATGTTAATGTTTTCGCTTTTTGTTGAGCTGTACCCGCTTAATGCATAGTTTTCACGAGCTTAATACTTGTCATTAACACTTAAGGCGAAAACACCAGGTTAGCCCATGAAATTAAAATTTTCCCTACATTTTTTGCAAATTGCAGGTCAATTAGGTAATAAATATGTTGATCAAAATATGATTTGTGACTGCAAAAAAATATGTGTTTTTAGCTGACTACAGCGGCGGGTTATCTGAATTATAATCATTAGAATTATCAATTCATAGAATTATCAATTCTTAGAATTATCTATTCTTAGAATTATCTATTCTAATGGTATATCCAATTAACATCAGTAAAAGTGAATAGAAACCCATACTGTTTTAATAAACGGGCCGACACGATAACATAACATCACGCCTTGTTTCCCCGAAGGGTTGGGCAGAGGTGTCGCTGTAGCAGGTACACCCACATTTCGCTAGTTATGTTTAAGTCCCATGTAATAGGGGGCAAGCCTATTGCCATCAACTGGGCACAAATCCAGACTTCAAGCTGCCACTGAGAAATTTCAGAGAGAAAAACCCAATAAATAACACTGCCTAACCTGAGAATCGAACCCAGGACCTCATGCTCAGCAGTAGCGCTTGCGACCACTAGACCAACGAGGCAGTCAAAGAACAAATGTTTCAGTAAATAATTGTTGTTAGAAGATACCCTACTCTTTTTGCTGATAATTTTGAGCCTAAATAGCTAGAAACAGGATGTGTGTATGTTACAATATGCTTATTTGAAACAGAAGGACTCATTTTTTGTTGTTGTTGTTGTAATGTTTCACTAATGAGTTTCCAAATTATGTGATTTTGGAAAATGAACCTTAATGCCTACATATAAAGTTTATAGAGTTCCAACTTGATTTGATGAACTTGAGTTGATATTTGTTCAAGTGGAAATAATATGTATTGGAACTTAAAACAAGACTAGTCTGTTGTGAACATTTGTGTTGGGACAATTTAAAAAAAATATTAATACTTCACTATCCTGTAAACTTCCTTTGCAGACAACCAACAACCATCTACTGCAAAAAATTGAGAGGTTGTTCAATGACATTCTAATATATGAGGAAGAAGAGTTGTTGGAGCTTGCACGGGAAGAAATACCCATGGTCACCCTGCAGCTCCTGGCTCTCGACAGGGTTCGTGAGCACCAGAAATTGATCAAAGCTGGTGAGGATATAAGTTGCAATATACTTAGTGGAAAATTTTAATCTCTTGATGTACAGACGCCAGCACATCAAGGTACTACAATCTGTCAAATTTATTTAATAGATTTTCAACTTTATCGCTGAAACATAAGGTTCAAAGTTGATTGGGAAAATTTTACAGTTTCGGGTAGCTTGATGTGCTGGCGTCTGTACAATCTCATCCAAAATATGTTCATCACCTTCAACTTGACATTGATTAAAGGAGTATGTTATATTGATCTTTGTTATCAAGTAATTAAATATAGTTTTGTTTGTAATAGACTGCTCGGTGTTGTATTATGTGTCCTGGCTTGATAAAGGAATGGATTTTGAAAACTGATAAAGTTTACCAGATTAACACACTATTTCAATTTGCCGTTTGCCATTTCATACCACTGAAAAAGAATGACGGTTGTGATTTCATTTTACGGACAATTTTAGTTCTCATACGAGTAGCTGGTCTCTAACGACCGTGGCTATTGAACCGGGCAATCCTGTGGATGCATTATTAAGCTGCTACACTCATTGCCTCCAGCCAGGGCACACATAAAAACTAAGCTAAAAGCTTAGGATAGACGCTCACTAAGGGCACCCCCTGTGGGGTACGAGCCTCGGCTTAGGGCGTTATCCGGAGGGAGGACATCAAAGATGGGACGGGCTGGATCAAAAGGGCTGCTGGCACCTCATTTTCGAGCAAGGGTCGGGGGGGAGTATTATTTACTCGGGGACGCGGCGGTCGCGATCGTAAAGGACCTCGGCGGCGAGGTCGGAATGACGGGAGGCGTCTGTTTCTGTTCAGTGTACTTGTTTCCCTATTGCTCTCCTGGAGGAGGGTTATGGGGTCATCTAGATCTGTGAGACAATTTAAGTTGATTGTCAATTTGCTAAAGTATTAATCAAGTTTCCTGTCTTTATATCGTCGCCCTCCCCGCTAACTGTCGTATCTCACAAACTGACGTATCTGCACTGACATTACCTACGTGTTCAGAACTTTGTTTCGAAAAAGTTCTCTCTAATCGTCGTGTTTGTGTCGTTTACCGTTTAGAAGATAATCACGTATTTTGTTTTGCGTAAGTGCAAAAGGAGGGAAAAAAATTCTCAACACCTGTCGTATATGCACACATCTACAGTTAGTGAGTAAAAGATTAAGTCAAGAGCTATTTATAAAAGTTATGAATTCATTAAAGCCACAGCTAACGCAACTATAATAACATGATTGTAGCGACCGAAAAACTGTTGCCCTGGAAAAATATCAACTGCTAGTTACGACAGTTAGCGGGGAGGGCGACGATTATATTGCTTGAGTAGATCTACCAAGGTGAGCCATTTTCATTGTTATTGTTAGTCGTACGGAACTAGAAAACTACATTATTTTCAAAGTTTGAAGCGTCGCGTCATGCGAATTTTGCACACAATTTTGAAACATTGCGCCAATATTAAAATTACGGTCTCAAAACACAAAAGCATTCAAAAAATTTTTACAGCCAGAGCCAAACACATATACAAAATTTAATAGGTGTATGTATGTCCACGCATTTCTCCGAAACTATTAATCACATTGTCGAGCATCAACTCCAGTACATTCTGTGCGTTCGCATTCTAATCTACGCCTCATTCTGTCAAAAATACCGTTCCTCTAATTTTCCTAAATTTTTGACAATGGTGCCGATTCCCTTGTTCACAAACTAAACTAGATTTAAGCTCAGTGCATCTTTTTCTTTCTATTTCATTAAGAAAACGACAGAAGATAAATTTTAGTTTAGTCCTGTCAAATTAATCAGCGCCTGTCACTACTCCATACAAGTTTAGACGTGATTAAATACTTGCCTACTAAAGTTTAGTTTGTGAACAAGGAATCGGCACCAATCTTTTGACATTGATTGTCGCTGAGATGAGATTGTGACTAAATTTTGAACGTTTAAATTACGAGAATTTAAAAATCTTTACATATATTTTCATCATCTCATAGGCCAAAAGGATACCTTGGATCTGCCATTCGACATAGCTCTTCTAATGGAACTGATGGGCTGGTTCAAACACAAGTTCTTCACGTGGGTCGACCAGCCGGCGTGCGACGGTTGCGGTGGTCGTACCATTTTCAGCAAGAATTATACCATCAACACGGAAAGGGAGACTTGTAAGATGGAAGTGAGTGCGAATTACATTGACGTCTCGTTTTGGCGCGAGATAATTCGGTGGCATCATTATGCCCATGTACTACAGCCCAATTCAAATTTTATGACGGCTCTGAAGTGCGCTACTTGCTGCGCAGTACACCACCCCTCACCCCCGCTGACACATGATTTTGTTACTGCGCAACCACTCTCCTCATGTTCCGATTCCGAGCCGCCCTAAAGTCTGAATCAGGCTGTACTATAGTAGCTGTACAAGGATCTATTGGCGCGTGGCCAAAATGGAAACTAACATGAGGTTAAAAACTGAAAGCTCATAATAGGTGGCAGCACAGTAGTACGTTTTTAAACCGCTATTGTTGTATAAGTCTACTCAAGTGTCGATCACAAATTATCCGAAAACTAGATAAATATGTATGGGACTTAGAGTGTAGCATTATTTTAAAAGACGAGCTAAAGACAGGGGAAGCGTCTTCCACTGGTAAAAAAGCAGCTTTAGTGGAAAAGTCAATAAATTATGAACGTTTTATAATTTATTTTGTGTTTGTTGACTTTAAGTTGGTTTTTGTTAAAGATTGGAGGCGCACGATAGAAATAACCTGATCAGAGTTGAAAACCAACTCGGGCATGATCTTCCTGACTGAAAAACTTCAGAGATAGCACTTCTAGCACTAATCTAATATGATACTATAATAAACACACGAATACTTAACTATAATTTACGTAATATCACATCACAAGTGCCTGTATGTAATCAAAACAGACTTAGTTCAAGAGAACTAAGAAGAAGCACCAACTGTACACGACTTTCTCACATAAGTCTTCAGGTTTAAAAAAGATAGCACATAGTCTCGACGAAATATCGGGTTACAATTTTTTTCGGAGAGCTTTTTCCCACAGATTTCTTCTTATAACATCTTTGGCAAATACATCAGTCCCCGTATTTTTGCAGTAAACAGCTGCGCAACTGGGCTCAATAATTAATTAGGCGTAAAAGAAGTCGCTTGTTTACAAAAAAAATATGGCTCGTTGTCATCTGAAGTGAGCAAGTGACAGTTTTTAAATCCATTCCACAGTGTGTACCAAGAGCGCCCCCTTGACGTCATTCGAGCGCCAAAAGATCCTTGTCCCCAACATACTAACTCAATTTTACCTCGTTAAAATATTAAGTATGGATAAAATAATTTGAATTTAAATAGAGTGTATTTATTATCTATCTAGGCGTACACCTGCAGCACCTGTGGCATCGGCTCGAAGTTCGTGCGGTACAACGACCCGCGCACGCTGCTGCGGACGCGGCGCGGGCGCTGCGGCGAGTGGGCCAACTGCTTCGCGCTGCTGTGTCGCGCGGTCGGGTACGACACGCGCTTCGTGTATGATACTACGGACCATGTGTGGTGCGAGGTAACACCATAGATTATTTATTTAATAACTAACTATCCGCCCCTGCTTTGTACGGTTTTTATAACTTGACAAAACATAGTTTATTTATGTTTGTTTACTACGTATGTCCATTATCAGCCTATAATGTTCTCACAGCCGGGATACAGGCCTCTGAGAGGAAAGGAAAAGGAATACCTATGTATTAGTGATACATATTTGTAATATACTTATGATACCGAAATCCTTGGTGCCGATTCCCTTGTTCACAAACTAAAATTTAAGTTCAGTGCATTTTTTTCTTTCTATTTCATTAAGAAAAGGGACAGAAGATACATTTTAGTTTAGTCCTATCAAATTAATCAGCGCTTGACGTAAATTGACGTAATTTTAGTAGGCAAGTTTTTAATCACGTCTAAACTTGTATGTAGTAGTGACAGGCGCTGATTAATTTGACAGGACTAAACTAAAATTTATCTTCTGTCCTTTTCTTAATGAAATAGAAAGAAAAAGATGCACTGAACTTAAATTTAGTTTAGTTTGTGAACAAGGGAATCGGCACCATTGTCTCAATTTAATTTTTTTCGAGATCAGAAATTTACGAGTAACGTCAATCATATTAAATTTAGGGAGAATTTATATAGCCTATGTCACGCGGACCATTATTACGAAATTTATGAATCTATTGATACCTCATTTATCAAAATCGGTTCTGTAGTTCAGGCGCTACGGTGGAACACGTAAATACAAACATACATAGATTGCTAAATCATAACCCGTCCTTTTGGCTTTGCTGTAGTCGGGTAAAAATATGCTTATAGTCCCCGCAATATGCGACGGAAGACGACTTTTTCCTCGGAATTAGAACTCAGTAACCACTGAAAAGGTTTTATCGAAATAAATCCAAAAATAAAAAGAGTTTAATAAAACGCCTGCACATTTTTTTTCATCTTGTCATACAATTAGGTACAAATCGAAAATGCGTGGAAAGGTCGAGATAATTTTATTATTTCATGTTACTGTTCCACAAGAAGTTTGAATATCATGTAGTTACTCATATTATTTTTATTTTATACCTAAGTCTTATGTATTTCATGAAAAATCTTAATTTACCATTGGCAATTTTGCTTTCGGCCTGCTCTTAAGTCCACATTGCTTCGCTCGCTTGAATAAACTATATTTTTTATTGTTTTTTTTTTTTCTAGATTTTTGACTACGATTCAAACACGTGGATCCACGCCGACCCGTGCGAGGCCAAACTCAACGCGCCCCTCTTGTACTCCCACGGCTGGGGCAAGAAACTGTCTTACGTCATCGCAGTGTCTCGAGACGACGTACAAGACGTCACCTGGAGGTATACCATGGACCACAAAGAGGTAAGCCTAAAGCCATTAACTTTTTTTTTTCTTTACTATTCAAAATAAGTATTTCCTAGAATATAAAAATGTAGCTGCAGTAAAGTTTTTTTTTAGGTAGGGCATCTCGTAGTTGACCTCTGAGATCATGACTACTTAACCGGGCTTTCCTGTGGGTGCCTTAAGCTACTACACTTAAAACCTCCAGCCAGGGCTTATTCAACTATGCTAATTAAAACTAGGTGAACGCTCGCTAAGGGCACCCCTCCTGGGGTACGAACCTCGGCTTAGGGCGTCAACCGGAGGGAGGACATCAAGGAAAGGACGGGCTGGGTCAAAGTTTTGATCATGATTATTAGTCGGGGAATTTAAAGCTACGTGCTCAGCTGCAACAACTGCTGGCACCTCGTTATCGAGCAAGGGTCGGGGGGGGACTATCATTTACTCGGGGACGCGGTCGCGAATGACGGGAGGCGTCTGTTTTTGTACAGTAAGCGCTCAAAAGTGCATGAGCACGCTAAGAGTCGTATTGCTGTGAACACGCGGTATAGCTCGTACATTTGTATGTGTAAGCAACACGATACACACACCACAGATAACGCAGTTCTGCACTACACGAAACAACAATATATTTCCGTCGCTTTAAACATGCTAGCACACACGCACTATGCGCGTGAACTTGACCAGTTAATGGCATTGCTAAAATTCGATAGTAACTTAACAAGTGCAGATAGCAGAAAGCGTTAAGCGTTGGTATGGAATTCAAACTGCCTCAGGTTCTAATCTCGTAAAACACAGTGCGGTTTTTTGCAAATATTATTATTTTTGTTTTCGATAATAATATTTTTTAAATATTGCTGCTTTTTTATGTTGTTATTGCAATAAAGGTTTTAGAATAAAAAATGCGTGATATATGATAACAAAATTAAAAAAAATATGTTTATTCGTTATATTTATTTTACATAAGTTAAAAAACTGCTACAATTATTTATCATTACTTCAGCTGAATAAGATGTGAAATAGATGTCAAGAAACTTAGAAGCAGTTTGTATTATTTTGACATATTTAAATTATGAAATATTTTAAATTTTTAATGGATTTTTTCACCATAAATATTAAGCTTTGATCATGGTCGAAGTAATTAAGTAATAAATAAGAATATTAGACTACTTAAAATGTAAAAAACTACTTACAGAATAGGTAATTTTAAGGTTAAATATGGGCAGTTTGTTTATATTTTATTTGTATTAATTATTTTACATTTTATTTGACTTTAGTAAATATTGGTTGTTATTGAGGTTAAAGCTTAAGTATTCATTTTCTTTACGAAAAGGAGATTGAAACTAAACCTCAAATTTTAATCCTAAAATAATACTATTACTAAAATAATATTAAACAATTTCGGTATATCTGCAAGAAATACGACAAACACCCTATTGAAACGTGCTTAAAAAATTCGTTACCATAAATTCATGCAATAACGAATCTGTTGTTTATTAAGTTGGTACGGTCAATATTTTAAGGTCAAAAACGGTTTTCTAGCTGGTCTTCAGTGATGCAAGCCTTCAGAGTGCACGGCGAACGGTTCATAATGACGTGTTTTTAATAATTCAGCAAAATATCTCGTTGGTATGAAACCATTTGTTTCATTCACCATTTGACGTCGCTGCTACTCGATAATAAGCCCCTTCCTCATATCTCTTAACCCTCACAGTATTTCTCTAGAACAAAGAAAAACATTGTTTTTATTACACATAATATTTATTTCTTATTATTTATTATTCACTAATCGAATTAAACCTCACAATGAATTTAAAACTTTAAAGGCATCTTCTGTCTCAACAATACCTCTGTTCTATCAACAATACCCTTGATTAAGATTTATGTTTAGTAAAATATGAAATATATTTAAATGATAACACTCACACTTAGTCCGGTTTCATTAGATATTCACTTCACTTTTACGCAGCGCAATAATATTCTCTGATCTGATCTGATCTCTTCAATATATTTTATGCCTGCTTTTTGATAATAATAACCACAACACTGCGCTAAATACTCGTCACCAATATTATCCACGAACCAACAAAGTTCTATTAATTAAATACTCGTAACAAACTGCATCTACCCCACAGAAATCGAAATAATTTACTTAGTTTTTTGTGGTCTACCTGCTAAACTTTAATATTTATGTGAACAAGACGAATGAAACTAAAAACGAATGATGATTATTGAACTAGTCATTGGTTGCAGACAAAGTGAGTGTGTGTGTAATGTGCGTGTCTACAGTATTGTAACAACTTATAGAAGAAGGTCGTAAGTCAAACCGAAGCGTCAGTCTATTGCTTTGTGAGATTGCTCATGGACTTTTGGTCGGTACTGTACACTGTGCTGGTTTCCCTACTGCTCTCCTGGAGGAGGGTAATGGGGTCGTCAGGGTCGGTAAGGGCTGCGTTAAGTGCGGTGCCGGTGCGGTATGCCTGTAGTGTGCCATACTTCATCCATACTATACTAATATTATAAATGCGAAAGTAATTCTGTCTGTCTGTTTATACGACGGCTAAACGGATTTCAATTAAATTTGGCACACAGTAGAGCATTACCTGGGTTTGGACATAGGACTTTATATCCTAGTAGTACGTTTCCCTAAGATAATTTCCGACCACAACGCGGGCGAAGTCGCGTGCAAAAAAAAACAATATCCTTACATATTATAAAACAAAGTCAGTTTCAAAATTACGCGTAACAAAGTAATTATGGTTGACGGCAACGCGGGCGCAGCGGTAGGAGTCAATGACCTTTTCCTCGGCTATTAGGTATGAAATCCCGGTAGTACGTTCCCGTGGGATATTTTCCGACATCCACGCGGGCGAAGCCGCGGGCAAAAGCTAGTAAATTTAATAGTTGTTCTTGTCTCTTCTTCTTCGTTAATTTCATCCAAAGATTGTCTTGAAAATATCGCTTAGCCCACGTTCGCGCGGACGTAAAAATATCGCGGCGGGATTTTATCGCGCACTGAATTTTCAATTCTCGGCGTTGTGCCGAGCATTGGGCAATCCAACAGAGGCCATACCAGCACGTCAAAAAAACAAACAATTGCATTTTTAACTCTCGGCGCTAAGCAGAGCGCTGAAAATCCAAGCGCGAAAAAAAATTGCCTTGCGAACTTGGGCTAAGTGACACCGCCTATTATGTCACCCTGTGGAAAATTTATACATTTGTATTATAATTCATATCACTATACATTTGTATCTATAATGCATAATAAAGACTATTCTACTCACACACACAAATACAAAATCACACCTTTTATCGCGGGGGTAGGCAGAAACTACAGATCGCCACCTGCTACGATCCTTAAAAAAAAACCGGCCAAGTGCGTGTCGGACTACGCACGAATGTAGGGTTCCGTAGTTGAGATGAATTTATCCCAAATACAAACTTAACATTGTTACACGTTCGTGTTTGGGTCACAGAAATATATGTGCACCAAATTTCAACTTAATCAGCCCATTAGATTCGGAGCAAATTGGCTGTGACAGACAGACACACGAGTGATCCTATAAGGGTTCCGTTTTCCTTTTTGAGGTACGGAACCCTAATAAAGAGTGAGTAAAGAGTAAAAGAGACAAAAAGAGAAGCAGCGCCATGTATTTTAAAATATTGACCAAAAAACTTAGTGAGGAGCTCGTGGCTAAGTACTAACAGCCGCTCGGGTCGATCTGTCAGGTTAAGCTACGCTTGTCGGGGTTGGTCCGTGGATGGGTGACCATTTCTACATATCGAGACTCCTCCGTGCCTCGGAAAGCACGTTAAGCCGTTGGTCCCGGCTGTCATTCGTGGATCTATGACAGTCGTTACGGGTCGTCAGAAGCCCGAAAGTCTGACAACCAGTCTTACTAAGGGGTATCGTATTACCCAGTTACTGGGTTGTGGAGGTCAGATAGGCAGTCGCTCCATGTAAAATACTGGTATTCAGCTGCATCCGGTTAGACTGGAAGCCGACCCCAATATAGTTGGGAAAACGCTAGGCAGATTGATTGACCAAAAAACTTAGACTAACAGAAATAAACATTTAATTTCATTAACATCATTTTATATTACATATAAATAAAGATAAAAGATTAGATTTTTTTAATGTTGGTTTGTTACGCTTTCACGCTAAAACGGCTGAACGGATTTGTTCGAAATTTGGCACATGGGTAGACCATGACCTGGGTTAGGACATAGGATACTTTTTATCCCGATATTCCCACGGGATCGAGATTTATGCGGGTGAGACCGCGGGGCGCAGCTAGTTTCAGAATAAAGAGTATTCCATTCTATTCTATTATTGTAGGTGCTGAAACGTCGTACGGAATGTACGGAACAGGAGTTGATGGAGTGCATCCTGAAGCTGCGCGAACATCGACAGAGACAGGTGTCGGAGCCGCGGAGGTGGTACCTGGCCAAGAGAACCCTGCAGGAACTGGCTGGCCTCATGGTCGAGAAGTATGAAAGAAAAATACGTTTAATGACATTACAACAAAAAACACCTTACAACTATAAAACACTGGCCAAATGCGAGTCGGACTCACACACGTACCGTACCGTATTCAAATCAAATCATTTATTACTTTGCAAACATGGTAATTATTATATTGATGTTTTATTAAGAAAGTCCTCCATGTTCTACCGTCACATGGGCACGCAAATCATGTTAATTTACACAAATTTAAGGAGATTATAAATTTAAATAACAAGTGTGAAATGTCAAATCGTTCAAATTACAGTAAATATCAAATTAATACAAAAATGTCAACAAGGTAGCAGTAATCAAAAAACAAAAAGTCCAATGGATTATTAGCATGTCAATCAGTCAGTGATTCATCATAAGGAAGTCGTCAATTGTGTAATAACTTTTTTCTATAAATATTTTATTTAATGCCCTTTTCAATTTAGATAAGATTTTTTTTATTTTTTTTTTATTGTTTAACTAGGACTAGATTACAAGGCAAGGTAATATATAAAGCACGAGCATAAAGTTTCATAAGCTAGTTAGTGGATGCCGTACTGTTCTCCTAGATAGGTTACAAAATAACCTGTGTTTAGGAGAAACAGTTCCGATCCCCGTCATAAATGGTTGACTTAAAAATAGCACGTGTTAAATATTAAATAAATAGTAATCATTGCAGCAAGCTACAAAATGAGACAAATTAAGGTAATTAAATAACAAAAAATAAAAAGAATAAAAATAAAAATGAAACTTACAAAATTTCAAATCTAAAAATAGCAAATCTAAAATAGCAAATTTAGGAAAAAAAAAAAAAACAAAGTTATGAATTAAAATGTTCAGATGGTGTGGTGAGTATTTAGTTAGAGTGGTGAGTGTTTCGTTAATTTATGTGGTGTGTGATGCATGTATGTGTTTGAGTGATCACTTCTTTAGGAATTCTTCGGTTTCGTCGTAGTTAAGGTTAAGAAAGAAGGAGCGAACCGTCTTTTTGCATTTAAAATTTGGTAAGCCGTAAATCGAGATTTTTGCGTTCATTTTATTGTAGAGTGAAGGGCCGAGGTAAGGGGCAAACATTTTTATAAAAGCTGTACGTGCTTGTGGTATTGTGCAAATTAAGTCTTTGCGGCGTTTGGAGATTTTTTTGAAAACAATTTGAAAACAGTCAAGAAATTCTTTAAACCGAAACAGTCATATTTTTAATAACATTAGGTACTTTATTGTAAATTCGGGGGGCAAACCAAAAAACCTTTTTTGCATTGGTGCGGTTTTACATTTTACTTGACTCAATACGTGAATCAATTGTGATTTACGTAAATACAGCATATACAGCGGACTGTCTGTGAGTTCTATGACAAAGAGGTGTTTACCAAGCCCAACATATACTTAGGAAAACCCTAGGCAGATTTTTTTATCACAGGCATCTTTGTAAATTGTCTTTCATCTAATACGATATTATGAACACAGGAAACCAACAGACTATGAAACCCACGGCCGGATTTCGGGTTCGGAGCAATGGCGTGCCAAACGCGGGGAAATGGGCAGCCAGATCTCGAAAACTTTCGAGTTTGAGAAACTCGGCCACTACGCAATCTGTTACTTCATAACGACGGACTTGTACCGCGTCCAACACCAGAATGAGGAACTGGAATCCATAGCCACCTGGTCCGCAGGAGCCTACAATGCTGAAAACGTCTTCAGAAAAGTAGAACACGATTGGAAGCAAGTTTATCTAGCTAGAAACGGTAAAGTTTGTGTTTCCTTTCAATTAACTTTTTACATCTCTTCTTCTCATTTTATTGTCAAGCGCGCGTAAACTGCTGCTGCTGTTGATCAATCATTCAACCACAAATCATAGCAGTTTACGCGCGCTTGACAATTTGTCACATACATTTTTCGATAGTTTTCGTTCGAAAAACTGGCCCTAGATGTGGCAGCGTACTGCGTAATAACGATTTCAGAATCAGAATTTATTTATTTGTAAGAATGTAGTTTTACGTAGTATGGTGTTAATATTTTTTTGTTAGTTCTATATATTCTACCACAAAGCATATGGTGTACAAATATTAAATTGTCAATCTTAAACTAAGTACAATATTAATTTTAAGAACTATCATTAACGAGACACAATAGAATTTTAATTGTTATCCACCTCAATGAGGCATCGTGACAGATAATGAGTTATAGTTAAGTAATCGTTACTTCAAAATGTCAAAATTAAGTACATGTCATCTTGTATTTTTACAATATTCCCTAAATTCGCCAATGTCATAAAAGCAATTATCTAATGGCCAACTTGTCAGCTTTTTCTTGAACATGGGGATGGCAAGTTCCATAAGTGAATTAGGTAACTTGTTATACACCTGAATTGCATTCACATAATATACATTCCTTCTAAACATTTGTAATATACATTAAAGTACATTTAGTATTTATACTTTTTTTTTGCAGTAGCCTTTTTATGACTGACTTCTGATTGCATGCGAAAATAGTGATGTGATTTATTATTAATGTTACCCGACTACGGCAAAGCCAAAGGAAGGTTATGATTTTTTCATTATGTTATTTTGATCGGTAGAGGGTTCGTCGATGGGCAGCGTGTCGTGGCGCGTGTGCGCAGGCGCAGGCCTGCAGCTGTCAGAGCTGCAACTGCGCGTGAGCTCGCAGCTGTACGACACCGGCAAGCTGTCCTGGAGCCTGCAGTACGACGACCAGCCGCCCGTAGCTGCCGACTTCGACGTCGAAACCTTGCGTAAGTGGCCTATCTATTCATCTATCTATATAAAAAAAAGAAATGCTGTTAGTTGGTAAGCGCATCACTTGAGAACGGCTTGGCCGATTTGGCAATACTTTTTTTGCCCGAAGAATTGGCTAATTCGGAAGAAACTGAAAGTACTTTTTTACTATGGGATTTTTATATGAATTCAAGAGTATATTGAATTTTTTATTAAAAAAACGTGTGCGGTCAGGAAATGGGCGTCAGGAACGAAATTCTTTCTCACATTGATTTAAAACAAAAACAAAAATTTTGCAGCCATCTTTGATTTACATTTTGACCTCACTATCGGCTTTAGCACCCTCGAAAACTATGAAAAGGAACCCACGGCGAAAAATTTGAAAATTTTCGCAGCCGTCATCTTGACACATGATTCTGGACCCCACTACGTTGAATTTTTCGTCAGTTAATTTAAAAAAAATTGCTGTTCCATACATATGACCGCGTAGGTATTGCATTTTTCTATGAAACAGCAGATTTTTTAACAACAGCTGTTTTTTTTTGTAACAGTTTTTGCGTCGATGTTCCTTTCGCCCTGTATAACAACCATATTGCGTAAAAAGAAATTTGTAGGCTATAATGAAAATAATATAATATGGGAGCATCTGCAGCCGAACTACGTGAAAAACTTGTATCTCAGGATTCAACGCCATACCTCATTATTAGACTGGAACATTTTCAGCCAACATCTAGAATTTTGTTCAATCTTACGGAATATTTATTAATATACAGTATTGTTGTTATTAAAATAGATAAATTGATTCATGTGATGTTATGTGTATTTATATGGTTGCATTGTTAATTCCCCAGAGAGCGGCGTGGTCCTGCCGATGGCGTGCAGTGCCGTCGTGCTGCGCGTGCAGCTGTCGGGCGGCAGCGGCGGCGTGGCGTGGCAGCACGCGCAGCTGTGCCGCGCGCCGCTCGGCCGCGAGCGAGTCGCCAGCCTCACGCTCGCGGCGCACGTCACACCCAGGACATAGCACACCATCCAGTGCCGTCGTGCTGCGCGTGCAGCTGTCGGGCGGCAGCGGCGGCGTGGCGTGGCAGCACGCGCAGCTGTGCCGCGCGCCGCTCGGCCGCGAGCGAGTCGCCAGCCTCACGCTCGCGGCGCACGTCACACCCAGGACATAGCACACCATCCAGTGCCGTCGTGCTGCGCGTGCAGCTGTCGGGCGGCAGCGGCGGCGTGGCGTGGCAGCACGCGCAGCTGTGCCGCGCGCCGCTCGGCCGCGAGCGAGTCGCCAGCCTCACGCTCGCGGCGCACGTCACACCCAGGACATAGCACACCATCCAGTGCCGTCGTGCTGCGCGTGCAGCTGTCGGGCGGCAGCGGCGGCGTGGCGTGGCAGCACGCGCAGCTGTGCCGCGCGCCGCTCGGCCGCGAGCGAGTCGCCAGCCTCACGCTCGCGGCGCACGTCACACCCAGGACATAGCACACCATCCAGTGCCGTCGTGCTGCGCGTGCAGCTGTCGGGCGGCAGCGGCGGCGTGGCGTGGCAGCACGCGCAGCTGTGCCGCGCGCCGCTCGGCCGCGAGCGAGTCGCCAGCCTCACGCTCGCGGCGCACGTCACACCCAGGACATAGCACACCATCCAGTGCCGTCGTGCTGCGCGTGCAGCTGTCGGGCGGCAGCGGCGGCGTGGCGTGGCAGCACGCGCAGCTGTGCCGCGCGCCGCTCGGCCGCGAGCGAGTCGCCAGCCTCACGCTCGCGGCGCACGTCACACCCAGGACATAGCACACCATCCAGTGCCGTCGTGCTGCGCGTGCAGCTGTCGGGCGGCAGCGGCGGCGTGGCGTGGCAGCACGCGCAGCTGTGCCGCGCGCCGCTCGGCCGCGAGCGAGTCGCCAGCCTCACGCTCGCGGCGCACGTCACACCCAGGACATAGCACACCATCCAGTGCCGTCGTGCTGCGCGTGCAGCTGTCGGGCGGCAGCGGCGGCGTGGCGTGGCAGCACGCGCAGCTGTGCCGCGCGCCGCTCGGCCGCGAGCGAGTCGCCAGCCTCACGCTCGCGGCGCACGTCACACCCAGGACATAGCACACCATCCAAATCAACAATCAAACTATTTTAATAATAATAATACCGGCCTATCATAGTCACACTGCAGGGCGAAGGCCTCTTCTCATACAGAGAAGGCACGAGCATTGATCACCACGCGCGCTCAAGACGAAACCTACACGGGAATTGCCGCTCAGAATGAGGCGCCCTGCATTTTACGCACACGGCGCATTACTGTGTGCGTAATATGCGGTAGTGGGGCGCGTCATTACAAAGTAGACGAGCTATAATTAGGAACCTGACAATGGTGCCGATTCTCTTGTCACAAATGCCTCTAAATAGACTAAAAATCACCAAAATTTAGTTTATTCCTGTCAAACAACGATTTCCCATTCTGAAATAGACTAAAGTGACACAACTTAACTATATTTTAGTTTGACAGCACTAAGATGGCACTGAGTTATTAATTTATTGGAAATGGCAATTTTGCTATTCTGAATTTAACGTTTTTCACCAAAAAAAATTATTGTCTAACTAAATCTGATTATTTCTAATCGTGATTAAAAAGGTGTGGAATAAAATATGAACTAAAATTCACACCAGCACCTCGACTTCAGGTAAAAATTCAGTACGACAGTATCTTTTTTTTTCTTTTGCTTATATCTCGAAAATGGTGTGTCCAATCGCAATAATAATGAAAATTTCGACCCGCTTTATAAAACCCTTAAACCCCTAACATGTAGGTAATTATTTTTCTTATTTTCCATACAAAAAGTAAAAAATTCCATAAAACACGTCGAGGCCCCCCCTGCGCGCCTCCGGTTCTAAAAAACTTTTACGGGTTAGGGCAAACAAGTACCACGTGGACTCGCGATTTCCAAACATGATTCTAGTTATGTCACAATTATATTTAAATTTCGAGAATTTTTGTTGCAGAATAGCTTTAAGATTCTCATAGCCAAAAATAAGGAATTTTAGTGATAGCTTAGTTAGTTTAGTTGGGTGTACAAGAGAATCGGCACCACTGTCATATTTATCCAGTTAATTTAATTTGAGCATATATGGACACATTACACAATATCACTCTACATTCTGGCTTGAGGTGAATTATTCACATCGGCTGGTGTTTGTATATTGTACAGATGGGGGGGTGTTACATAAGTCTGCCTGAACCTGTGTGTCGTTCGCAGTAACAAAGATTATTAAAAACATTTTTTACTACCTTTTTACATTCCACATAAATAATAAATATACTTAAGCATAGTTTAGAGTATCAGCAAAATAAAGATAATTTGAAATTAAGTGAGTATTTTTCATTCCATGAGTTAAATTAATATTAAAGTTCCTTTTCGTATCTTTCGTAACTGAAGGAGTCCGCTATGGCCGATGCCTGCAAGGGTTGCGGGTTTGTCCGAAAGGGTTACAATGGCCCCTGGTAGGGTTGCCAGGTCGCCAAACCTAAAAGCCGGACAGACCAGCCAGTTTGGCCGGACACCCTACATTATTGAGGATTTTGTGTCTCAGTATTAATAGGTACGACAAAATATGTAAAATCAAGCTTTTTTGATAATTACCATAAATCTTGTTAAATTCTAATGAAATGTAAATAAAATCGAATGCCAAATCAGTCTAAGTAAGTACTTTATTATTAATCAGTCAAATAAAGTCATCAGTCAAAATATAAATTCTAGATAAACATTAATCAACATTTTTAAATTCTTCTTAAATTCCAATGAAAGGCAATTGCACAAATAAGTCTTATTTACCTGCTATGACTTCCCAAAGTAAAACAAAATAAAAAAATCTAAACAAAACAGTAAACAATAAAAATAATTAGGTATTCATATTTTTGGTTGGCAGAAACCTGCTTTAAAAGCTCTTTCAAAATGCAGTTGTTAAAATCCTTACACGTCAAATGTTTTAAATTAAATTCTACAAGCAACATTTTAGCTACAGTGTCAACATTAATCTGTTGCGTTCTTTTGACCATTGCTGACCTATCAAGGAAAAAACTCTTTCAACGTTTGCGTTATGTCCTTATGTCCTGGGATCGCCAAGTATAGAGCGGGCGACGGCGCACAGTGGGCCCATACTGAAAATTAATGGACTTAGGCAACAAAGTTCCAATATCGATGCGATTTTTTTTTATATGACGTGTTATGATATTCCTGACAACTTTTACTCCTATAAAATTTCTTCTAAAGTTGATAGTTTGTCTTGAAAAAAATGAATTAGATTTTTTTGTATGGAGCGAATCACGTTTAATTTTTTTTCTTCAATTGTGCGAATATGTTGGGTGTGTGGCGTGAATATATGATAGCTAGAGTTATTTTCCATCCACGAAAAAAAAAATCTGCGCCGGCCATCCGCGGCAGCGCGAGTAATCATTCGGTAAAAAAAAATTGTTTTGTAAGAATTTTTTTGCCATTTAAAATAAATTCAAAGTGCATTTTTGGCTCATTTGGCTGTTTTAGCCATCTTTTTAGTTAAATATATAGTTTTAATAGCGCATAGGTACTTATAACTAGTAATTCTGGTAGAGATTTAGTTATTATTGCTTGTTATTGGTAGCACCTGCATTGTGATTGATGACTCATTTGTTTGTGCGCTCGGCTAAGTGCATAACTAATGAGTCATCGAAAAATGCTCGTCTCTGATTGGCTGAATAATTTTCACTCACTGTTATGTCTACTGAGTAATTAACACTGACTATAAATATAAAGACATTCATTAAGTCCATCTAGTTTCGCTCTTGTCGCTTAATTGTGAACACAGGGAAATACTTTTATATTTACATTAGAGCTATGGCTGGATTTTGTACCAACCTAGATCTTTTTGTGAAGTTAAGAAGTGGCGGTGATCTGAAAAATCATATGTTTCTATATGAAAGTATCATTTCTGTCTTGACTACCGAAGTTTCTGAAGAAGACAAGAACCGAATCAAGGAGTTCTGTCGACTTTTTGTGTAAATCTAAATAAAAAGTGGATGGAGTCAAGTAGAAATCAAAAAACTTTTATGAATCGTGTAAGTAATCGCAAGTGGTTGGAAAAAAACATCAACTGGCCTGTTTGTGACAGTGTTGACCTGAGAGAGATGAGCTTTTCGGACGCAGCCTTACCTGAGCCTGTGGATATAGATTCCCATGTTCCTACTCTTGCAATATGTACTGCGGAAGCGGGAACATCTACAGAAAAGGAGCACAGAAAACCATTCGAAGAGTTAAGAAATAAGCAAAAAAAAAGACGTTCTACTTCCATAGTAGAAGAAAATTCCGAGGAAGAGTTGCAGCACTGGTACATAACAAAATTAAAAGACAATGGCAAACCGAATCTGGCAAAAGTAGTCGAATACCTTTCCAGTAATCCAGATGCACTATCCGAAGTAGACGAGCGACTTTTCAAAAAGCAGAGCTTAAGTACTGTCTCTGAAGAGTTTAGCTCTTTATACATCAGTTGCGCTCTCGAAATGAAAGTACTTAGCTCTTCGACAATTTCTGAAAGAAGAAAACTGTGCTGCCTTTCCATCTTATCCAAAGCTTGTAAATGCCAAGAAAAGATGTTACCCACCACAAGAGAGTATGGAGATTACCGAAAAAGGAGCTCAGATTAAATTGCAAGCGCTATTAGACCACACTGTGGAGAGGATTTTACTAGATATGAATTCTGTTGGTAGGTCTCAAAATGAAGAACTCAAGTTGACCTGGAAATGGGGACTTGATGGTTCTTCGTCGCAGAGTAATTATAAACAGAAAACATCAAACACAGCTACAGAGTTCGATGATTCAACAGTAGTCATGATAAGCATCGTCCCTCTTCGGCTAGTGTCTACTAGCCCATCATCTGGGAATGAAAATATAGTTTGGGAGAACCCCACACCTTGCTCAACTCTGTACTGTCGACCAGTGAAGTTCACCTTCACTTCGGAGACAGCTGATTTTATAAAGTCTGAAGAGTCTGAGATGAAAAAACAAATTGATGAACTAATATCTACACAGTGTGGAAATATTATTGTATCACATGAATTGCATATGACCATGATTGATGGAAAAGTGGCCAATATTATTGCTGAAGTACCATCATATGCAACGTGTCCCATTTGCTTGGCAAAACCGAGCGAAATGAATAATTTAGACGCTTTGACTTCCAAACCACTTCGTGAAGAAATTTACAAACAAGGAATTTCTTCACTGCATATGAAGATTCGGTGTATGGAATGTCTTCTCCATATATCTTATAATCTGGATTTTCAACGATGGACTGCTCGAGGTGAACATAAGGCTTTGAAACAAGCTAAAAAAATTACTACGCAACAAGAGTTTCGTGAGCAAACTGGACTGCTGATTGATATAGTCAAGCAGGTATGTATTTAATTTTCGCTCTTTTTATGTAGTTTGTGTATTATATCTCTATGTATTGTATATTACAGTATTTTTTTCCCATTTTAGGGTTTTGGAACTACAAATGACGGGAATACTGCGAGGCGCTTTTTCCAAGATTACAAAAGATCATCCAGAATAACGGGAATTGACGAAAATCTGATTTTCAGATTTTCCGTTATTCTACAAGCCATATCATCAGGCAAAAACATTGACTGTGAAAAATTTAGAAGATACTGTAGAGAAACAGCTGATGTGTACGTGCAACACTATTCGTGGTACTACATGCCAGTTAGTGTACATAAACTTCTAATGCACGGTGCAGACATCTGTAACCACTTTGGTGTTTTGCCAATCGGTAAGTAAAAAATAAATATAGTTTGATGTATTATTTGACTCGATTGCGTTTTGAAATTAAAATGTATGTACTTATTCGTTTTAGGTACCTTATCTGAAGAAGCTTCGGAAGCCCGTAATAAGGACTTCAGAAACGTCAGGGAGAGGCACACTCGAAAAACGGGGAGAATAGCAACAAACGAAGACATCCTCCATGGACTTCTAATAAGCTCTGATCCCCACATATCCTACATAAGGCCTAAAATAATGAAACAGGTTCATAATGAGTTGTTGCCTGAAGCAATTCAGTTGTTACAGACTACTGAGCCTCCCTGTGACAGTGAGATTATGGAGGAAGAAGAATGCCTCACAGCAGAGTCCGAAAATTTGCCGGACCCACTAGCACTTCTGGAACAAGAAATAATGTGATCCGGCTCTAGATTATTCCCACAAAAGCCCATCAGGGCTAGGAATATGACAAACAGCCCTTTTCAGGGCTACAATTACTTCAAAGTTTCATATTGATCGAACGTACGATAACTTATACTATAATATACATACGCTTGATTATATAGATAATTATCAACGACTTGCCCATACAAATTTAAATTATTTCACCTATCATTAACAAAATTAGTATAACCTGAAACTTATTACGATATTTATTCAACAATAGATCACGTGCAGTTAAAAAAATAACACAGCCAATCAGAGACAAGCATTTTTCGGTGACTCGTTTGTTATGCGCTTAGCCGAGCGCACAAACAAATGAGTCATTAATCACAATGCAAGTGCTACCGATAACATGCAATAATAACAAAATCTCTACCAGAATTACTAGTTATAAGTACCTATGCGCTATTAAAACTATATATTTAACTAAAAAGAAGGCTAAAACAGCCAAATGAGCCAAAAATGTACTTTGAATTTATTTTAAATGGCAAAAAAATTCTTACAAAACAATTTTTTTTTACCGAATGATTACTCGCGCTGCCGCGGATGGCCGGCGCAGATTTTTTTTTTCGTGGATAGAGAATAACTCTAGCTATCATATATTCACGCCACACACCCAACATATTCGCACAATTGAAGAAAAAAAATTAAACGTGATTCGCTCCATACAAAAAAATCTAATTCATTTTTTTCAAGACAAACTATCAACTTTAGAAGAAATTTTATAGGAGTAAAAGTTGTCAGGAATATCATAACACGTCATATAAAAAAAAATCGCATCGATATTGGAACTTTGTTGCCTAAGTCCACTAATTTTCAGTATGGGCCCACTGTGCGGCGTGGCGCAGGGGGGCAGGGCAGGACTGCGGACTGCGGGTCTGCGGGAGCGACCGACAGTCGACTCGCCTGCGCTCAGCCACGCTCGGCGTTCACTCGTTTGCGAAATGAAAAAGCCTAACAAAAGCCGGACACCGTTTATTTTGGCCGGACTCGCAATCAAAAAGCCTAACTATGTCCGGCTTTATCCGGACGCCTGGCAACCCTAGCCCCTGGCAACATACAGGCAACGGAAAGAACACGGGTGGGTTTTAGTCAGTAAGAGTCTAACACGCCCTCCCGCTCCGCCCAGAGCGAGAGAAGTTATTTGATAAAATACCACCCAAAAAAAAAAAATGTGTAGCTTGTCTAAACTATACCATAGATTTTGATGCGGTTTTCACCATAATTTCTTAGATAAAGCCACAAAAATCTCGATGTTTTGAAATGTCGCCACACCAGTAGGTACATTGCAACCGTAGTAGAAAGCATTTATTATTAAAATAATAATTACCTACCTATGTATTGTAATTTTGTGCCATTCAATAAATGCTGAGCTACGGAACATAACCTAAATATTACTTTAATCGGGATATTATAAATTGCATATTAAATAAATAATCGCCTATCAATACATACTCATCATTTATATTCTTTTTTACATCAAATAACTTACTTCACTACAAATAAACTAAATGTTTAACAAAACTCAAACTGCAGATAATTCGAAATTATACATCAATATAACATTACTTTTTCCTCATAATGCAATACAGTTAAATTTATTTTTGTACAAAAATACTACATACATAGCATAAATACTGACTGCACAGCAAATTAATAATATAAAATATAAAAAAACAAAACTGGTTGTTCTATGGCTGAATGGTAGGTTAGGTTAGGTTAGAACTGTGACCACATAATATACCGCACGAGCCGAGCGAGCGAAGCGAGCGGTGCCGCGGCAGCGGCCGGCGAGTGCCAGAGCGAACACCGTGTTTTCGAGTGCAGTTTACCAAGATATTTCCCCATAGAACAACCAGTTGAACCATGGGTAAATTTACTTCTCCGTAGTACAACCAGTTGGACATCGCAGTTACTATCGCTAGTATCACCGGTGGTTCAGTTCGGTAGTACTAGTGGGAACAAAGGTTGGGAACAAACAGTCTCACTAGAAAACTGATGTACATAATATAAAAATAGCAGCTATATTTAAAAGAAAAAGAGTTAACATGTTTAATGTGCATTAAGATTATTAGCTGTGCATTGATGAAAAAGCTTTTGCTTTAGGAAAAATCGCTGTCCGCTGCGAAAATAAATTGTAGTGTGTTTAGTGATATTTTGAGTTGAATATTTTGCTGTGCAATCAGTAATTTTGATGGGAATTCGGAATCTTATTGCATAGAAAAAGGATATTTTTTGATTTGCGTTTAAATACTACCCCTTTTTATCAGATCCCCTCTATTGTTGGTTAATCACTTGGGTTAGGTTAGAACGTTAGAACTGCTTAGAATGAGTGGTGACGTTAAAAAACTATAATTAACTACCCAATGATATTATTAGAATATCATTGTAAGTACCCTATTCAATCAACACGAGAACAAAATAAACATTATTTTGAAAATGTTCGTTGGGCAATAATTGTAAAATAGTTCGGCTCAAAAACAGAAAAAACGACATATTATACCAAAATTTAGTCAGACTTGTTTTTTTAAACAATAGATGAGTAGTGCTCGTTTTCACTAACACTAGGTGTCATCTAAGTGAATGCCTAAAGAAAAACGCGCTGTTGTATTTTCAACGCTCAGTTTAGCGCCGAAAGTTGAAAATCCTACCGTGCAATAATATTTAGCTGTTTCTTAATGCTAGTGAAAACGGTCATAAACTTAAGTAGCGAAATCTGGGTGTACCATATCCCTTGCCTCTCTGACTTGACTCCCTTAGGCAATACAAGCGTATTGATGACGTCACTGTCCCGTCCATTGGTAACTTTGGTAAGAAGGTACCCCAGATTACCACAAACAAGAAAAAAGCCTGACAACTTAATCCGAATGAATGTGTGAATGATGATGATGTCTGGTGGAACAATGAACAATTTATATAAAAACTCCACGAAAATTGTTCTACAGGTGTCGCGTCGCGCCTGTCTGCGAGAGCCTTTATGTCGTGCAAAACAAATTTAAGCTCAGGGTGATAAAGCGATTATGATATCGACTAACCTACGTAGGTATAAACGCATAAATTACTTATGAACATCAATTTAATAGAAATGGCTATCTATGATCATTTTATATTTTCTACGCACGACACCGCAAAGTATATCAACAAGATGTTTGGATAAAAATAAAACTACATTAATTATTATGAAACCTTTAATCAATTTAAAAAAAATAAGTATTAAAAGTTCGTATATTAAGTAACAGGTTTTGAACAAGTTTGATTGTAACTAAACGCTTTCTTAGGTAACACATGCTAGCCATGGACTTGGCGATTCCAATTATTGAATATCTCTTTACGGAAACCGAGCATCATCTCCCTAGCCTTTTCCCAGCTATATTGGGGTCGGCTTCCAGTCTAACCGGATGCAGCTGAATACCAGTATTTTACATAGAGCGACTGCCTATCTAACCACCACAACCCAGTTACTGGGCAACACGATACCCCTTGGTAAGACTGGTTGTCAGACTTTCGGGCTTCTGACGACCCGTAACAACTGTCAAAGATCTGTAAATGACAGCCGGGTCCAACGGCTTAACGTGCTTTCCGAGGCACGGAGGGTCTTGGTATGTAAAGATGGGATGGTCACCCATCTACGGACCAACCGCGGCAAGCGTAGCTTAACCTGATCGATCGACCCGTACGTTTCTAAATTGTGTGAAACGTAACCAATACTTCTAAACTTTATGGAAAGAAGCAAAAGACAAAATGCTAAACATTACTACACGAAATTTTATATACGCATTCAATTATGATAGCCCGTTCCCAAGTCCACCATGACCTAAGTTCAAACGAGGGAAATCGTAAACGGTCAACAGCATAGACACAAAATTTAATACACGCATTCATACACCATGACCTGTCTGCTAACTCAGGATTGGCTCCATACGAGAGATCTCCTCAGCGGTCAACAGACCAGACCAGGGGAAAAAATCTTACTTAACATGATTATGACGTTGGAGACCCTTTTAGATGCTTAAGAAAGGTATAAGTACCTACTTGAAAAACTTACCAAAGTTATTGCTATTTTCGAACGACGATATCTAAGTGTTAAGTATCAAATATATTGTCAACACCACAAATGTTTACGAGATCATTTTGAATATTGGATATTCAAGTGGGTTCCTTTTTGTAGGTAAGTTTTTTTTTAAACAGAAGAAACCGTTTCTGTAAATAAATCAGAAAAACAAAGCACACATTTGTATCGTGTCCGTTATTGAGAGTGGTAAGAAAGTGCAGTTATTTGGTGATAATGACTTAGTTTCCTATGAACGATTGAAAACAGTGTGGAATTTTATAAATAATCACAAGGACATTGCAATGGGCTACAATAAAAATGCTCAAACTCGAGAAATGTCCCGCAGATTGTGGACGGAAGTGACGGAACATTTGAATTCCATTGTTGGTGGTGCTATCAAAGATTTTAAACACTGGGCAGCTGTAAGTTGTTTTTATATTAAGACTACGAATATTCGAATTTCCCTTCGGGGAAACAAGGCGTGATGTTATGTTACTACGAATATTATATTTGCCTAAAACATCTATTAAAAATGAATGTACCTATTGGTTTTTATTTTCTTCTATTCTCGTATTGTGTTCTTGATTTGTATTTCTTTTACATCGAATATAGTACCATTTCTTTATCATATGTACCAGTTTATTGAACATAAAACTTTCCTTTGTATTTTAGCGATTTGTTTCACACTGTTTTTATCACCATCTTCCTCAAGAAACTCAATTATTTTCATCTTCGTCACACATCCAAAATAAACGACAAAGAGATTGTTTGTTTTGTTATCTATAATTTTAAAGACCACCTAAATAGTTTTATACAAACAAATGTTGGCGATTGCCGCGCTCTCTTACAAAGTTAAGAGTGACATCACCGTAGCGGCATGGTGGTCCACGGCGAGACGAGATGCGTGCGCTGCTGTATCCCGAGCCGGACGTAAACATCGATAAGATAGGGTCAAAATTCAGCATGGGAACATTAATAAGAGCAGCGTTGTGACCATTGTTATATTATTAAGACTATAATAATATGAGTCAACTTGTTCTAAGACCTTTGTTAGAGGCAGTCGTTTTTATGTGTTAAATAAATCCTGATTGTTTGACGTTAAATGTATTGTAATACAAGGTTGTTTTAGTTCATAGTTTGGGATCTATGCACTTGTAAAGCTATCACAAACTAACATGTACTTGTGTTTTTTGTTTTAAATGAAAGAAAAAACTTTTTACAAAAAAAAAAACAACCGACTTAAAAAAAAAAAACACTACAAAGTGAAGAATAACTTTAATTTCGGAAGTCGGTGTCTTTGGTTTTGAATTTTCGTTCTTTGTCACCGACTTCCGAAATTAAAGTTATTTTTCACTTTGTAGTGTTTTTTTTTTGTAAAAAGTTTTCATTTTTCACTTTTTAGTTGTGGTACCTACCCCACACAAGTTCGAATACCACTACCTGCTATGTAAATAACAGTGACAGGAAGTTATCATTATCATCCACATACAAATGGGAAAAAATACGTATTATTGAAGCTAACTCAAAAACTACCCAAGCAAAGTTAATAAAATTTATATGGGACCACCTCTGAAGTATGATCTACCAAACAAAAAAAGAATCATCAAAATCAATTATTAATTGGCGAAGTAATCGCGTAACAAACAAAAAAAAAAACATACAGTCGAATTGGGAACCTCCTCCTTTTGGAAGTCGGTTAAAAACAGTTCAATAAAAGTTAGTTTTTCACACCTGCTTAATATGACTGCAGGGCAGTTCAGTTTTCAAGGTTATATACGTCAAAAAGGACGTGATGGTACAGCTTATCGCAGGTCAGACTAGTGAAATGCTGTCACGTGACCACTGACCGGCTTTAGTCACGTGATCGCTGGCTCGCCTGTTACGAGTATTTGACGTATTCATGAAATGAAATTGTTTATTGAAATGAAATTGTTTATTCTGTAAATAGGATATCGAAATCACTTTAAAAATACATATTAAAAATAAGCTGGATGAGTTCGGCGTTTCCTATCTGACTACTCTGAGAAGAAAGGCCGAAACAAACTCAGAGGTCGCAGTCTCTTAGTCCAGACATAATCTTGGTCAGGCCATATGAGGACCATGTAGATAAGTGTCTGAAAAGGTCTTTTGAGACACTTATCTACATGGTCTTCATGGTCCAAAATAGCCCGACGTTCACTTTCCGTCGGAAATTGACCTGCTTTTGTTGGCCGTCTTAGGTATGGGCATCACTCGTGAGACTTTCCAGTGGTGTGGATATAATATGCCTAAGTGTGCATGGTAGGCCCCCAGTTTTTATCCAGTGCACAAACTTTAACACGTGACTTTACTCATCATTATGAACAACTTTTACTATGGAACCAAACCAAGATTTCAAGCTTGGTCCCAAAAACTTATCCTGTATACTTACGCATTAACTAAATTATGATAGTCCGTTCTAAAGTCCACCTAACGGCTGAACCCGGGGTCTGTTTCAGACGAGGGAACTCCTAAACGGTCAACAGTACAGACATGTAATTTTATATACGCATTCAATTATGATAGCCCGTTCTAAATTATAGCATGACTTGGATAGTGCAACTTGGTTGGCTTCACACCATGACTTATGTAAAGACGTGTTTGGGTTCGTTGGATTTGTCTTTCAAGTGAACGTGATAGGGTAGATATTTAAACAAATTCTAATGCTAAAAAGTACAAAATAAAATTATGTCCGTGACTACCGCAGGACCCCCAACGCCAATCGCTTCCATATTTAGTAAATAATTAGTACCTAACTGGTACTAATTAGTGCTCGAACGACAACATTGGTACCTTAGTAGTTTTCGAGAAACTCGACTTTGAAGGTGGTCCGGCCGTAGTCACGCTCCCATCAGCAGGACCACCATGAGCGCCGTAAAAGGGGGCATGCTGCAGCTATTCTAGGTATACAAATAATTAGTACCCTTATATGTGATTCATTGCGTTAAAAAAACAGAACTGAAACATTTATATTGACTACAAAAACTCTGATTTCTTCCCAAATTTGTACAAAAAGTAATGTTAAAGAAGTTATAGCGACCAAAAATTCAGATTCCTAAGTGTTGTATTTTAAGAGAAATTAGCTTTCATTACTTTTCCATACTAAATCTCCGCGTATAACCCGACCAAATTAAGTTGTCAATTGTATTGAGCAGTCTATCTATTCTGTAAAAACCTCACCGTGAAAACTTAGGTCAAGTGAGCTCGAAGTGAGGTGACAATAGTGCCAATCCTATCAAGATGCTATCAAGTGGAATGGCAGCTCACTTCACCTAAGTTTTCACAGAATAGATTTTAGAAGATGTACACTCGTGCACATAAATTGATGGATGTCGGAATAGTAATAACAACAGTTCCATATCTAGATTTTTTATATAAACTATGTACAGTAAGCGCTCAAAAGTGCATGAGCACGCTAAGAGTCGTATTGCTGTGAACACGCGGTATAGCTCGTACATTTGTATGTGTAAGCAACACGATACACACACCACAGATAACGCAGTTACACGAAACAACAATATATTTCCGTCGCTTTAAACATGCTAGCACACACGCACTATGCGCGTGAACTTGACCAGTTAATGGCATTGCTAAAATTCGATAATAACTTAACAAGTGCAGATAGCAGAAAGCGTTAAGCGTTGGTATGGAATTCAAACTGCCTCAGGTTCTAATCTCGTGAAACACAGTGCGGTTTTTTGCAAATATTATTATTTTTGTTTTCGATATTAATATTTTTTAAACATTGCTGCTTTTTTATGTTGTTATTGCAATAAAGGTTTTAGAATAAAAAATGCGTGATATATGATAACAAAATTAAAAAAAATATGTTTATTCGTTATATTTATTTTACATAAGTTAATAAACTGCTACAATTATTTATCATTACTTCAGCTGAATAAGATGTGAAATAGATGTCAAGAAACTTAGAAGCAGTTTGTATTATTTAGACATATTTAAATTATGAAATATTTTAAATTTTTAATGGATTTTTTCACCATAAATATTAAGCTTTGATCATGGTCGAAGTAATTAAGTAATAAATAAGAATATTAGACTACTTAAAATGTAAAAAACTACTTACAGAATAGGTAATTTTAAGGTTAAATATGGGCAGTTTGTTTATATTTTATTTGTATTAATTATTTTACATTTTATTTGACTTTAGTAAATATTGGTTGTTATTGAGGTTAAAGCTTAAGTATTCATTTTCTTTACGAAAAGGAGATTGAAACTAAACCTCAAATTTTAATCCTAAAATAATACTATTACTAAAATAATATTAAACAATTTCGGTATATCTGCAAGAAATACGACAAACACCCTATTGAAACGTGCTTAAAAAATTCGTTACCATAAATTCATGCAATAACGAATCTGTTGTTTATTAAGTTGGTACGGTCAATATTTTAAGGTCAAAAACGGTTTTCTAGCTGGTCTTCAGTGATGCAAGCCTTCAGAGTGCACGGCGAACGGTTCATAATGACGTGTTTTTAATAATTCAGCAAAATGTCTCGTTGGTATGAAACCATTTGTTTCATTCACCATTTGACGTCGCTGCTACTCGATAATAAGCCCCTTCCTCATATCTCTTAACCCTCACAGTATTTCTCTAGAACAAAGAAAAACATTGTTTTTATTACACATAATACCTTATTATTTATTATTCACTAATCGAATTAAACCTCACAATGAATTTAAAACTTTAAAGGCATCTTCTGTCTCAACAATACCTCTGTTCTATCAACAATACCCTTGATTAAGATTTATGTTTAGTAAAATATGAAATATATTAATGATAACACTCACACTTAGTCCGGTTTCATTAGATATTCACTTCACTTTTACGCAGCGCAATAATATTCTCTGATCTGATCTGATCTCTTCAATATATTTTATGCCTGCTTTTTGATAATAATAACCACAACACTGCGCTAAATACTCGTCACCAATATTATCCACGAACAAAAAAGTTCTATTAATTAAATACTCGTAACAAACTGCATCTACCCCACAGAAATCGAAATAATTTACTTAGTTTTTTGTGGTCTACCTGCTAAACTTTAATATTTATGTGAACAAGACGAATGAAACTAAAAACGAATGATGATTATTGAACTAGTCATTAGTTGCAGACAAAGTGAGTGTGTGTGTGTAATGTGCGTGTCTACAGTATTGTAACAACTTATAGAAGAAGGTCGTAAGTCAAACCGAAGCGTCAGTCTATTGCTTTGTGAGATTGCTCATGGACTTTTGGTCGGTACTGTACCTAGGTACCTACATATTAAGAAAAAAAAATATCCATGGCCTGTGATACATACCTTTGTTGATGACTCGTAAAATGAAACAACGCGTGCAATGACAAAAGAAAGAGTGAAAAATCTATTCAAAAATAGTACAAGTCAAATACAGTACCTACATATGATTATTTTGATAAACACAACACTACCACTTATTAAAATAAACATAATATACACAAAATTAATGTGTAGACATTCAGTCAGTTCGTATTCTGCAAAGAAAGAGTTGTCGTGAACATTTCATAAGTCTGAATATACTTACAGTACCGAGCATTTATGTATTTGTGCTTATAAGTAACATGGCCAAATATATACATGAATATGAAACAGCAGAAGAACGACAGATTAGAGAAGGCACACGTAGACAAGACATTAAACGTTACAAGGTACATCCTAATTTGAATATTGTGAAGCACAGTCCCAGGTATCAATCGGTTATATTATTTAATAAATTGCCTCTAGATATAAAAAGCGCTATCTACTCAAGCTCATTAAAGATCAACTTAAAAGTTTCCTGTTGAATAAGTGTCTTTATGCTGTTGAAGATCTATAACGAAATTCCTATGTAATGTTGTATTATTCATTGTTGTAATATTTAACGTGTTTTTTTTCCATATTAATTTAATTTTCATATTATTAATTTAATTTTCTTTTTTTATACTGTGTAATTTCAGATACAATTTATTGTTCATGAATTAATGACTAATGTAGCCGTTGTATACCCAGTGCCTTTAAGAAACAGTAATGCTTTACACTGCACAAACTCTTGGTCAGTAAATCCGCTGGCATCTTTGCTGTTTCTAAATAATGTAATTTTACAATATTATTACTAACACAATCACGACAAAAATGATAACGTATATCAATGTGCTTTGTGCGGTTGTGAAATACATTATTCATAGACAGCTTCAGAGCACCTTGATTATCATTAAATACATTAATGGTGTACAGTTCATCTGTTATTTTACATACCAAGCGGCGCAAATACAATGCCTCTTTACATGCTTCTGTGATACTCATATATTCAGCTTCTGTACTCGACAAAGCAACAGACTTCTGTTTCTTAGATACCCATGAGATTGCACCACCAGACAAAGTAAAACATAAACCCGTATATGACTTTCTATCAACAACATTGTTTCCCCAGGGTGCATCATCAAAACCCTTCAATTTCGAATTGCTATTTTTGGTGTAAGTTAAACCAAAATGTTTTGTTTTCTTTAAATATCTTAGAACTCTTTTGGCGTACGACCAATGTTCTGAACCATAACAATTATTAAACTGGCTTAAAAAAACAACAGAAAAAAATATATCTGGTCCTGTTAACACTTCCAACAAGTTGTTGATAAGGAAATTGTAAATTACATTTTTACATTCCAACATATTAAATTTCTTTAATAATTGACTTACATAACTTTCCTGACTTAATGTAATAATAACCCCATTAACTTTATCTACACTCACACTCATTCCTAGACATTGTTTTACTTCTCCCAAGTCTTTGAGTTTAAAATGTGAAGCTAAAACACTTTTTAAGTTTTCTGTTTCTGAAACTTCATCAGAAAATATAAAGAAATCGTCTACATATAATGTTACAATTGTTTTACATTTATTACTATTTTTCGTATACAAGCAAGACTCAATTTTGGACCTCTTATACCCTATACTAATTAGACAATCATCAACTTTCTTATACCAGGCCCTTGAAGATTGTTTTAATCCATATATAGCCTTTTTTAATCTAAGAACCTTCCCATCATTTTTGGAATTTGGAAAACTAACAGGCTTCTGCATGTATATGGTTTCTTCAAGGTCCCCATTCAAGAAAGCAGTAGTTACATCCAGATGCGTTATATCCAGATTTAACTGAACAGCCAATGCAAATAGCAGTCTAAGAGTTGTATGACGCACAACCGGTGAAAATGTCTCAACATAGTCTACACCTTCTTTTTGCATAAATCCCTTGGCTGCGAGCCTTGCACGATAACGAACATTATTGTCACTATCGTATTTTTTTTTAAGAACCCACTTGCTCTTCACTATAGTACCGTTATCTGGAGCATCCGCTAGCTCCCAAGCACTATTATCTTCAAAACACTGCAGTTCTTCACTTACAGCTTTCAACCACAGTTCCCGTTCAGGACCTTTCAGAGATTCTTCAAGAGTTAAGCCATTTGCATCATCAAGAGTTTCTTCGCTGACACACATATTCATTAATCCATACCTTTCTGGTTTCTTTCTCTCTCTTACAGGCCTGGTGATGGGTACAGGTGTGTCCACACTATCCTCAAACTCATTTTCACTAGGTGAATAAGTCTCATCTGAGGATTCACTTGTTATAAGTGTATCATCCTCCTCTTGGTTACATTGCTCCTCTGGCTCCTCTGAGTCTGATATATTCTCAACAGACACCTTAGGCTCTTGCACTGGAACAGTAAATTCAGTACTTTTCTCACATTCCATAACTACAACATCTCGACTAGTTATTATATTCCTAGTAATAGGATTGAAAACTCTGTACCCTTTAACATTTTCAGGATACCCAACAAATATATGTTCTATGGATTTTCTATGCCATTTCTGCCTTTTTTCTTTTGCAATATGTACCATAACCTTGCTACTAAAAATCCTCAAATGGCTAACGTCTGGTTTCATTCCTGTCCACACTTCACGAGGCGTTTCCCCATCCAATCCAGATGCTACAATACGCTTATGTAGATAAACTGCTGTGTTTGTAGCTTCAGCCCAAAATTCTTTGCCTAAATCTGCATATATTTGTCAGTTAATCCAGCTAATAAAAGACATCCTATCCACTCATCACTTATTGTAAAGCCAGTCCCACTCAACTTCTGTCCAGCTTCAATCATTTGTGTTACGTATGACGCCATTGAATCACTGTTTTCTAGACGAATTGAGGTCAATGTACGCAACAGGCTTATCTTCCTTGAGAATCCCGAATCATCAAATAAACTCTTTAGTTTATCCCACAAATCTTTAGACGTCGACACATTCTTGATATGCACATACAGCGTTGAATCAATTGTCATTATCAATTTTGCTTTTGTTTTTTCATCATCAGCAGGGGCGATAACTTTTCCTTCAACTGGCTTGATGCAATGAAGCATTCCCTCAAGCACAAGGAAATTCTCAGCAGCAAAAGTCCATTCGCTGTAATTTTCTCTGCCTTTCAATTTCGGCACATTGACCAGGTAGTTCGTAGTCATCTTGAACCCGAAGACTTATCTCAAACACCAAATTCCGTCAAAATTACTATTTTTCTTACTATAAAACGATAGTAGCTAGAGAAAAATAACGACTCTATAATTTTGAAAAAAAATTGCTGGGCCCATAACCTAAAATGAAACAACGCGTGCAATGACAAAAGAAAGAGTGAAAAATCTATTAAAAATAGTACAAGTCAAATACAGTACAGATACCTACCACTGGATGGCGACACATATGATTATTTTGATAAACACAACAACACAAATAATTATTTTTCAAGTACAGACGCCAGCACATCAAGCTACCCGAAACTGTCAAATTTTCCCAATCAACTTTGAACCTTAACTTTCAGTGATAGTGTTGAAAATGTATTAAATAAATTTGACAGATTGTAGTAACTAGATGTGCTGGCGTCTGTACCTACCTTCTGTGTTGTACTAATTTACAAGTTACTAGAAAGCAAAAATTAAAGAAATAAATAAGAAATCTCTATTGCTCTTTAATGCACATGCTATTTGCAAATTCTCATAAAAAAAAAATTGAGAATGTGCAAATAGCGCGTTTTTATATGATACCCCATATGCCCTAGTAGCTCCACTTCGAATTTGTAAGACCCCCGTTCAGTCCGTGAAACAAAAAAAAAAAAAAAATATTTCTTTCTTAATTGCAAAATAATTGGGCAAACGTCATCTAAAATATTCCAAATTTCAAGCTGATAATGTTAGTAGTAGTTCTTGAGATATCCAACTGTGACAGAAAGACGGACAGACAGACTGAGTTGCACCATAAGGGTTCCTTTTTATCATTTTGGTACGGAACCCTATTATTATAGACATTGAACTGTTGTTATAACTATTCCGACATCCTTAAGTGATGTGCACGAGTGTACATCTCCTAAACAGCTCAATACCATTGACAATTTAATTTGGTCGGGTTATACGCGGAGATTTAGTATGGAAAAGTAATGAAAGCTAATTTCTCTTAAAATACAACACTTAGGAATTTGAATTTTTGGTCGCTATAACTTCTTTAGGAGCACTAATTTTTGTATAAATTTGGGAAGAAATCACAGAGTTTTTAATAGGGAAATCTTGAAATGAAAATTTAATACCGTGACTACCCCCCCACCCAATGGCATGGTATATCTCGGAAACTACTGAAAAACTAATTTTGAATTTTGGGCACTAATTTTATCTTGCAGGGTACTAATTTTCTAGGAAGGTTTGAGGAAAGCGACAAGCCCCTCAAACTTGGAATCAACATTCAAAGTCGAGGTCCTGCCGAATGAGCGCACGAAAGTTATCATCGTCGATTTCTCGGTAAATATAAATATTTCTGTTCTGTTTTTTTAACGCAATGAATCACATATAAGGGTACTAATTATTTGTATACTTAGAATAGCTGCAGCATGCCCCCTTTTACGGCGCTCATGGTGGTCCTGCTGAACGGAGCGTGACTACGGCCGGACCACCTTCAAAGTCAAGTTTCTCGAAAACTACTTAGGTACCAATTTTGTCGTTCGAGCACTAATTAGTACCAATTGGGTACTAACTATTTACTAAATATGGAAGCGATTGGCGTTGGTGGTCTTGCGGTAGTCACGGACATAATAAAATGTAAGTAAATAACTTTTTTTAAACAAGCTGTTAATGAACTAAAAAGGACTAAGTAAATAAAACTTACGTAAACATAGACTGTTTTCTTATAAAACTTACGTAAACATAGACTGTTTTCTTAAAAGCGTGAGGCGTAACGTCCTTCTTACACTTTAAAAGATACCTAAGCCACAAGCTTTTAACAAAATATTAAAGTTCTATGTTTACATAAGTTTTATTTAGGCCTTTTTAGTTCATTAAAAGCTTGTTGAAAAAAAGGTTTTTACTAAAATTTTATTTGTTTCTGAGTCGTGAATAGGTAATCACCAAAATAACGAGTTTGTACTGTAGCTGTACCTACCTTAACCTACGCCTTTAGCGTTGCTCCTACCAATGGGTATCAGTCGTGACCCAGAAAGTACCCGTATCCCTATGACATTCGGGGCGTGACTGTAAAGTACTCTGTAAATCCTGAGGACAAGCTTTGCCATTTATACCATGTCAGCCCGGTGCAGCAGCATAAGGTTTTGGTTGGTATTATGGCAAGTGAGCTCATTGATGGCCTTAACACGTTCAGTGCCGGGGAGCCCTCCTGGACGGTTCACCTAGTCGCGATCGAGGTTTTGAGTTCGTATGGCATGTGTTTGTGTAACAAACTGCGGGAAGGTGTTCGTTATCAAGGTGTATGTTGTTAGAACTTACAGTAGAAGCAATTCATTTGATCGAGTAAACAGTAAACTCATTCGTCTACGAAATAGCTCATGCCCGAAAACATCAGTTATCTGCTGTCATATCTAACATTTAGATGCTCACTCTTTGTTTTTGACGTGCAGGTTCTGATGATGAGGAGAATGAAGTGGATCCACAGCACCTGGTCGGCAAGACCCAGAACTAACGAGTCGGAGGAAGCTCCCGCTGACGAGGCTCCGATGGTTGCAGAGGCCTGCGAGGACGCTGGCACGTCAGGAGAGGCCGTGTTAGCTGCATCTCCAACCTGCACCACTTCAGCCAGCCCGGAACATGTCGGATCGAGTCCATAATTATAAGACCGCGCGCAGCGTGACCAAACCACCGATTCATTCACAAACCCGGCGGCGCACAGTTTACTATACCCTATCGGTTCACTTAATTAATACGTGTGCGTTACCCAGGCCAGATGTTGTCGAAAATGGTCATTTGAATCTAATAGATAATTAGTTTTGCGGCTTCTGTAATTGTTGCGCACATTTTTAAATTTGTTGCGCTTATAGTTTTTTAATTATATCACAAAAACATTTCCTGCTGGGGTAACGTTATCCCAGCCAGACCTTTTTCTTTCTAATGGGAATATTTAAATAAATACTAGCTATAAAATTAGTTGTCTAGATGAAGTAAATGTTGTGCCTTATTTTGAATTTGTTCTTTCATCGGTTGCGAAGTTATTCGAGATTTTGCTGGGGTAACGTTTTTGGTTTTGCTAGATCTTTGAAACGGTTAAGCGGATTCTTATCATATTTTGTACATGACTTCTTAGGAATTAGTTTAAATTTGTTCTGCAATAAAAAAAACAAAATAATGCATAGTTTAAAGGTTTTTTCATTAAATAGAAAAACACTTCAATTGGTTCCAGCACTCTCAATAAGAGGTCTAAAGACTTACTTTAAACGTTATTTTAAAGCTTGTAAATGCCTTCAAATGTATGTGAAGTTTCATTAGTATCCTGTAAGTATTTAACAAGTTATGATGATATTCAGTTCTTCACGAGCACGGTCTTGATGCGCGCGGTGTTATTTGGCCACTGGATTGGATATATGAACTGAATGTTATGTCAATTATTAGTTGTTTAGTTCAGTTGTATATCAGTAAAATTTCAGCGTAGTAAATTGGATAATTAATGAGATAATACGATTAAAGTCATTAGGAAGTGAATGACCGAGGTAACCCGACCAAGTTTAGGTGGTTACGAAAAAGCGAAATCGTAGAACATTATGGTACCTTCTAAAATATGTAGGATAGTGTTACAAATTTAGTACAGACATGTACACAAGTTTAAAAAAAATCTACATGTTTATTAAAGAATTTTTATTAACAGGTAAAATAATCATTTCAACTGAACTTTTAAAGTATTAATAAACTTGTACTTAAAAACAATCACAGATTAAAATTACAGATAGTAATTTTGCTATTTTGAAATTTTCTAGTAGGTACTTTTTATTTAAATTATAGATTTCAGTATACACAGTACACAGTTACAGTTTTTATTTAAATATACACATATTGGAATGTGTAATGATCACAGACAATAAATTATATATAATGACTTTTTTCAGTTAACTCTAAACTTACGTATGTCTACTAATACCTACTTATATCAATTAAAATCACAGATCAAAGGTAATATTAAATGATATCACAATGTAGTAAAATGCTCACAGTTAGTGCTACTGTTTTGTTGTCTCATTTAGCTCTCACGCACTCGATAAATATTTGCAAAAACAGGAAACGGAACTGCCGAAGCGCACGCGCACTCTACAAGATGAATTATGTGATTATGGAGCATGTTTAGTGCGTTATGCAAACAATGAATTACCCCTTCACCCCACCCCTCCCGCGTCCCACCGAACGACATGTTATATCGGTGATTTTTGATAAGTATGTGCAACTGGAAGATAATAATAATGTTTTCATAGTACAGATATTATAATATTATTATGTATTTAACAGTGTACGCGTCTGTACCGAAATTGTAAGGTGTATTATACTAAACATTTCAAAAGATAGCATAATGTTCTGCGATTTCGCTTTTTCGTAACCACCTAAACTTGGTCGGGTTACCTCGGTCATTCACTTCCTAATGACTTTAATCGTATTATCTCATTAATTATCCAATGTACTACGCTGAAATTTTACTGATATACAACTGAACTAAACAACTAATAATTGACATAACATTCAGTTCATATATCCAATCCAGTGGCCAAATAACACCGCGCGCATCAAGACCGTGCTCGTGAAGAACTGAATATCATCATAACTTGTTAAATACTTACAGGATACTAATGAAACTTCACATACATTTGAAGGCATTTACAGGCTTTAAAATAACGTTTAAAGTAAGTCTTTAGACCTCTTATTGAGAGTGCTGGAACCAATTGAAGTGTTTTTCTATTTAATGAAATAACCTTTAAACTATGCATTATTTTGTTTTTTTTATTGCAGAACAAATTTAAACTAATTCCTAAGAAGTCATGTACAAAATATGATAAGAATCCGCTTAACCGTTTCAAAGATCTAGCAAAACCAAAAACGTTACCCCAGCAAAATCTCGAATAACTTCGCAACCGATGAAAGAACAAATACAAAATAAGGCACAACATTTACTTCATCTAGACAACTAATTTTATAGCTAGTATTTATTTAAATATTCCCATTAGAAAGAAAAAGGTCTGGCTGGGATAACGTTACCCCAGCAGGAAATGTTTTTGTGAAATAATTAAAAAACTATAAGCGCAACAAATTTAAAAATGTGCGCAACAATTACAGAAGCCGCAAAACTAATTATCTATTAGATTCAAATGACCATTTTCGACAACATCTGGCCTGGGTAACGCACACAATTAATACTTCTCAAATGTTGTAACTTATTGTTTTGATTAAAGACTTTCTTTGTAAACTTTTGATTATTCTTTAATTAATTAAATTCCAAAAAACAGATGAAACACTATAAGCTTCATATTACCTACATTTTGTTTAATTTGTGTTCATTTCTGGGCCCAGCTTGTATGGGATCGTTATCAATCTCCAGTCAAACTTAGGGTTCCCTAATCATTAAGTACGTACTTTTTAATTAAATATTAATCAACTCTTTTAAGACAACGAGAAAGCACTATGTGATTAAGTCTTATAAAATTATAAATACATACATAGATACATAGGACCTTTACCCAGAGACACGGGATATAAAAAATAGAGATTTTTAAAATCGATCTTTATTTTTCAAAACACCAACACAAATAGTAAGGTCTTGCACTATACATCATGCGCAGCCATTCGTACCTAAGGAATACCTATGTAGGTACTCTAATACTCTTAGATAAGACAAAAAGAACTTATAACTCTAAAAATAAAATATAAAAGTCGGTAAAGGCACTTTAATCACAAAAATGTATCAACCGTCAATCCAAATTAGAATGATTTAAGTTTCATGATCATTCTCAAATCATCAATTTTTTTTGGAAATGTCGAATGTAAGTCTTATAAGTACATAATTATAGATCTTATGTATCTCTAACTATTAGACGGCTTATTAGGGACACAAGAAATCAACAGTACCTATTAAGGGGGAAGCGTCAGGGTAGCCCGCGAAATTCAAATTTTCTTACGTTTTTTGCATTTTGCAGGTCAGTGTCAGGTTTTATGTTGATTAAAATATGATTCGCAGCCGTATTAAATATGGCTTTACTCAATTATAATCATTACAATCAGCAATATAACTCCAGTTAGCAAAGGTGTCAAATGTCATGACGTTTGACACCTTTAATTTCTTCAATCACTATTGCCGATTGTAATGATTATAATTGAGAAAAGCCATGTTTGTTACGGCCGCGAATCATATTTAGATCAATATACAACATGAATATGATACTGACCTGCAAATTGCAAAAAACGTAAAAAATTGAATTTCGCGGGCTACCCTGATGCTTTCGCCTTTAAATGACAATAAAATAAATAATATAAATGACAATAGTAGTACCCGCATTAAAAATCAAATTTATATTATACTAAAATATCTTCTAAATGGTGCATTTTTTGTTTATGTCGTTCAAGAGACATTTAAGCTTAGGATGGTAACACAATTACGAGGTCGACAAACGCGTGGCCTTATTTCACCAATAATACTAAACGCGATCCAATCCGCGGTCAAGAGCTGTCAGTGTCATCATTGTTGTGAAATATTGACACTGACAGCTCTTGAACGTCATGGGTGGTCTCAGGGATTGACAGTTATGACTCATCTGTCAAACAGGGCTTGAGAAGTTAATTACATAAAAACAAAACTACTCCGTGCGTACGTAGGCTAAGCCCACGTACACACGGCTACACATCAAGCTATACATTTCCAGTTTATGCTGATCTCGCATTGTGTAGGATTTCCGTACAATGAGAGTTCAGCTAATACTGGAAACGTACTATAGGTTGATGTGTAGCCGTGTGTACACACAGACGGTTTATTAACGCGACGGTTTTTTACCGCGCACAGGATTTTCAACGCTCGGCTTAGCGCCATAAGTCAAAAATCTATTTACTGACGCTGTAGGGATTTTTTCATCGCGCTCTATTGGATTGTATAAGCTCGGTTCAGCGCCAAGAGTCGAAAATCCAGTGCGCGGTAACAAAACGTCGCGTTAAGAGCTTCCGGTACGCAGGCGGGCCATGGACCTGTTTCGCAGTGTCCTGGTGAGTACTATCATCCAGATAAATTAAAAGTACCAATGAACTCTTATCTGCCAGATAACTTAACAAGAACTTATCAGGAAGATTTAATCGTTTAACCTGTGCACAGAAAAATAATAGGGAATATAATTATTAATATAATATCACGGTTTTATGAGAGTAGAGCGTTGCTTTATAAAAGAGAGTTCCCATAAGGTATAAATAAAATTATATGCTTATTCTTTTCTTAATGCCAAAATTTTCCACCAAAAATTGGTATAAAGAACAAGAACTCGACAAAATAACTGGTAACCGTGATACTGAAACTAGCTGTGCTATATTAACGACTATGCACTGTAAACTCTCGTCAAACTTAGTGGTCGCTCTGTCCCTCAGCTCAGTAGTGAATGTGTGAGTGATGTGTGCGCGGGAGTGGTCAGGGAGAGCGGCCATCAAGTTCGGCTAGAACTAAACCTAAAAGTCCGCGATTTTTACAAACATTAATTTCTCATTTTGCTCCACCATACTCTATTTTCTTACGGCAAAAATTTTTCAAGCCCTATGGCTTGTTATTGGTAGTGCTGTTGGCGGTGTTTGGGGCATCATCGCTCTTATCGAAGTGGTCGCGTATTTTCTTGACACTGATGGTGCCGTTCTCCACGCACTCGAGCACCTCGAACAGCAGTTGCTTCACGTTGCTCTTGGTCGCTAACTCGATGAGATCGCACGCGTTCCCCGCGCTCACGCCGCGCACTAGTCTGTCCACGCAGAGCCGCTCCAGCTCCGGGATGTTGTAGTACGAGGACAACAGCAGCAGTTGCTCCAAGCCCGACTCGGGCAGTACGTGTAGGTACAGATAGTTCTTGAAGTGTTCGAGAGTGGCCTTGGTTGTGCCAGTGACGTTCACGTGCCCCTCCGCGGTCTCACGCCACGAGCCGCCCAGCATGCTGCATAGCACGGGGCTGGCGGCCGCCAGCACGAAGCGGTGCATGCGCACGGAGCCGCCCTCGCCGCGTAGCTCGAAGTCCGTCAGCTCCGTTTCCCCGTGCAGGCCCGCGAACGAGCTCACGCTCGGCTGCAGGCGCATCTCCACTGACACGTCGAACGTGAACTGCTGCCTCGTGTCCTCGTGTATCAAGTGCCACGTGCCATCGTCGATGGTGAACGTCTTGCCCACTATTTTCAGCTCCACGCTGTTGAAGTATATCATGTGGGTGAGATCGTCGGCATCGCGCCGCTTGGCGAACCGCACGAACACCAAGCTGTTGTAGGTGTACGTCGCATAGCCACCACTGTTGTAGTTACTGTTGTGCGACATGGCGATCAGTCGCACCTGGAACAGCGCCGCGCCGTTGATCACGAACTCGGGGCTCGTCTGTGTAGCGAAAGGAACCTGTTTGTCCGTTACGGTCAGCTTCGCTTTCACTAAGTTGCCTCCTTGTGTTAATACTTTTATTTGCATTCTGCAAAAAAAAAAGAAGAAATAAATTACATTTTACGAGTAGGGTGCGTTGTTGAACAGTGAACCAACCTTTTTTCTAAGTCATATAACTTGCCAGAAAATAAAGCTAAGAATTTCGTGTTGGTGTCATTGTTTAGGTAATTTACAGAAAACAGAAAGCCAGAGGAATAAACTATGACCATAAAGGAGGTTTAAAAAAATATATAAGTTTGGCTCACTGTGTACTATGGGTAGTTTACTCTGAACCACCCGTATTTCAACAGTGAACCATAATTTCATCATCAGTAAAAAATGCTTATTTGTGAAAAGAAACCACACAATTTTTGATAATCATCTTTTATTTTTGCAATACTTACAAAATACAAATAAAAACAAATGTTACGTCTAACAAAAAAAAAAAACTTCTTCAATATATCTATTAGTCTTCAATTAAAAATTAAGATTTTTATAATTTGGTTCTCAGTAACTACCTACTTTAACGCTAAAGTTATCATAAAACCTTTAAGATAATTAACAATCAGCCTTTTCGTTAATAAACAGTCTTCATTAATTTCCCTATCAGTAAAAGAAACAAAATATTTACGACAAATTCAATATTCAACCCATATTTAGTAAAGATAAGTTCACGTTGAAGGAATATTTATTCAGACGTTTTGTACCTGACACACAAGGAGGAGGGAGAATCATTTTTATGTCACTCAGTTTCACATTTGCCATATCAGGTTCTAAAGGAAACATAAACGTTTTATTATGACGATCTTTTAGTTTTAGGTACGAAACGCAATATTCATCATCACTTTCTGTTTCCAGAATCTTCACAATGTAATAAACAACCCGTTTTTTAGATTGCAACAATACAAGGACATATTCGTCAATCATTGGCTTATGCTGTAAATCAGAAAATTCTTCATCTATAATTTCGTATCCTTGGTCATCTTCCTCATCCGATTCTAGGTCTGTTTCACTTTCAAGAATTATATTTTCTTCGTCTAATACAACTCTTCTTTTATTGTTCCTCTTATTTGGTGTTTTTCTACTTGTTGAGGGAAGCATTTCATTTCCACAATCTTGTAGAACTTTTCTTTTATGCAGACCTTTTCTATTTAATGTAGCAGTACGTTCTTCAACTATTCTTTCCTTTTCTGGCGTGTCCGTTGCTATCATGCTTTTGCCTAGTTTTCGACCTTTCCGTTTGTTGGAACGAGGGCCTGCCTTTAGCAGAGGACGGAACATTAGTGGAGTGATGATATGCTCCGACTTTAGTTGGTGATTTTCATCCATGCATGATTCATCTGGTTTCTTTGGCGGTGTCACGTTTTGGTAGTAGCTATGATGTTCTTTTGATAGTATAGATGGACTTTCCTTGAATGACGTGTCTCTAGAGGAGTCGAATCCTGGAGCTGTTGATTATTGCTTCTATTCATGTCGAGAATTGCAGATATATATGCTTCAGCATCAGGCAATTGTTGTGACACCACAGGAACGGGGCGGTCTGTCACGCTACTTGGCATGAAGTCTTCATCAGAGAATATATCCTTGTTATAGGGAAAAATCCCACATTTTGCGAAAGCTGCCGATATATTTAGTGGAGTCATAGATCTAGGATAAGCATGACCAATGAAACTTGCTATCTCGTAGATTGTAACTGGTTTCCCTGGGTTCTGTAGCATCCATGACTCAAGTGCGGAATAATAATAGGTCTTTAAAGGGCCCATAAAACCCACATCTAAGGGTTGCAGTTTGTGAGTAGTGTGAGGATGAAACGTAAGAACCACAACACCAGATTGTTTCGCTAAATCTATAGCCTCAATGGACAAATGTGACTCATGATTATCCATTATTAGTAGAGATGGATTTTCTGGTGTCGTGTTTGAACACTTAATGAAATGTTTCATTACCGCCACGAACAAGTCACTAGTCATCCAACCTGAAGGACTCGCGAGCCCTAAACTACCTGGAGGTGCACCGTGCTTCATCAACTTTTTAAAGTTTTTCCGAGGAAATATTATAGCAGGAGGCAGGGCGTGGCCTGTAGCACTAACCATACAGCATGTAGTGACAAGAGTGCCCTTTTCTCCACTTGTCACTTTACCCACTTTAGCTCCTGTTGGAACTACAACTTTCTGAGGTTTCTGGACGGTGGTTGTGCCTGTTTCATCAAGGTTAAATATTCGAGTTCCATCCGCAAATCTAGACTCCCGTTTCAACACCGCTTCCAAATTATTAAAAAATATTGCCACAGTTTCACGGTTAAATGAGGTAGCTCGTGCGAGACTTACAGCTTCTGGTTTCTTCACCGAAATATCAGGATGTCTTTTTTTTGAAGAAACGAAACCATTCCAAACCTGCCAATTGATCTCTTTCCCATGAGCTTGGTATTTTAATGCCATTAGCCTTTGCCATTTCGTAGGCCACCTTCCTACATTCTTTGACGGTCAAGCCGTAGAACATCAGTGCACAGTCCTTGTAGTATTTTAATAATATTTGTTCATGTTCTTGAGTAAAAACTTTATTAATATCATACCTAGGTACAAGTGATATATTATCACCATGTTCACTTTTGTTTTTCACGTAACGGCGCAATGTAGGGTACGGAATTTTACAGGTTTTTGCCGCCGTTCTAATGGAGTTACCATTTTCTACCAATCGTAAAGCTGACATCATGTCGTCTGTTGTGTGTTTTCCTATTTTCCGTTCCTTATTTTTTGGTCTTGGCATCCTAAAACAACAAAAATATTATTGATTTTCAACATTACACTATCAACGAACAATGAACCAGGATCGTAAGGTACACAGTGAACCGGTTCATTGTGTACTATGCGGACCTGGTTCACTGTTCAATACACACACTATTCAACTTATAAAATATATGAAAAATTGGTTATGTACTGAATTGTCACAACGCAATATGCTCATAAAACGACAAAAACTAGAACAATTTTAACACCATACAGCTGTTGTGGTTATAATTAATAACAAAATATACAAAAATCGAGACACTTACGTGAGAATACTATGTTTTTTTGGCGGGAAACAAACAAGCCGCTGTCACACGTCACGCTCAAGCCGCGGCCGGGCGCTCACTACGGGAGAGGCGAAGGGTGTCCACCAGGCAAGTTTTAACACGATTGGTCAAATCGGCAACGTCGCGGTTTTCCTAATATGGCGGTGGTTCAGTGTATCTGGTTGGTTCACTGTTCAACAACCGACCCTACTTGAGACATTTGGCATGGCAGGTAGGCCTACTTGCAAAATCTTAAACAGTTATTGCTAGAACCATTAAAACTAGGGAGGGAGTGCTTCCGCTGCCGGCGCCGGCTCTGAAAAATAACGCCATTGGGAACCGGCATGACATTACTGCCGGCAGCCGAGATTAAAACATCAGCTCATTACATACTCTGGCCGGCACTGCCGGCTCCCATAATGGACACCGGCGGCGGCGGCGCGGCGTTTATGGAATCCCTTCCAGTATTCAGAACTCCAACTAACTAACCCTAACTAAAGTATTTTTGAAGTGAATACTTCTTTAGGCGCGTTGGACATTTTTTTGAGATGGGAATGAACCATTTCGCGACACCATAACGTCCTTGACGACACCTCATTTTTAACCGACTTCAAAAAAAGGAGGAGGTTCTCAATTCGACTGTAATGTAACAAACATTACAGTCGAATTGAGAACCTCCTCCTTTTTGAGTAATTGAGAACCTCAGAACTTTCGACTGGGTGAAACGATTTTGATGATTCTTTTTTTTATTTGAAAGCTGATGCTTCCCGTGTGATCTCATTTCAATTTGGTCCAGTTCTGACAATGGCATCCATGCATTAAGTACATATTATGTGCGCGACAAATGGACGACTATCTCAATATCACGCCACCAACCGATTTCGATGATTCTTTTTTTAACCTTTTCACCGCCCACGTACCTACACAGAACGCGATGCCTCGCCAGCGCCAAGCTATAAATGTATAACGAAATATATAGTAAACAGTAGTGATGAGGGTATCGTCACATCGATGAATGAGATTTATACGCGTTCAGTTAAGTTTTAATTATAATTTTACGGATATAAATAAAAACTGATTAGGTAGGTACATATTTCCATATTTTTGTATTATTTCACAGTATCCCTAGTAAGAAAAAACAGTATAAATTATAAGTATCAAAGAAAAAAAATGCATAACTCAATTAGAGCTATAAGAAATGTGGTACATCTCTATTAGTTTCATTAAGGATGTCTATGGTCTTTCTTTAATTTTTGTCTATCCCGTGTTTTTTCTTACTTTTTGATGAATAACCGTCATTATTATTTTTACGTCTCTTGACAATTCTCGGGACCCTGGGGTCCCGGGCCTTTGGAAGGCGAACAAGGGGCCGAAGCCAACTCGTAGAGACCGTAAGACGTTTTTAATTAATTAAATGAGGCACCAACCGACGATTATCTCTGTTCGCACTATGCAGTATGCAAGAGCACCCAAGGACAACCTTCGGTCGGTGTAGGTAGGACTATTGCAGGATATGGAAATAAAGATATTGGATTATGGGTTTGGGTGGCTAAAATTAACTGGTTATCTAAAATTATAGTAAGACTATGATTATTACCTAGATGGAGTTTAAGTACGTCAGAATCATCTGTGTCAATATCCTCCACTTTCGAGTCCGATTCCAAACGTTGAAATTTTTTTTGTAACTCATGACTTCATGAGAGTTCAATTTTATTCATTATCTGCACTATTTATTTAGTCATAGGTACAATAGAATACAATTAAAATCTTTTTGTTCTTATCACAAGCAAAGCGGGAAAGAAGGACGCGTGCGCGCTTTCCTGTTTACATTGCTGCACTATGCCAAAGTGACCTTGACACCCGTACGCTTATGATGTCACAGAACGACTTCTATAGTAGTCCGTGGCGCTCGGGGCAGTGACAACTAACTTTTTGATAGAGATGGGAATATAATTTATCGACAAGGATGGGTGAATAATAACAAGAATTATTTAATTACGGATCGGCACCCATCTGAAGGTCTAAATTGGTCAATTTTCCCTTTGTTGTAAAGTAGTTAACTAAGTTCATATTTTATTGACCTGAAATTGTTTTCTATAGTAATATTTATAAATATTTCTAAGGGTGAAATCAAACAGTGATAACTTTCGCGTCACATCACTGGCCGACTATATATGAAGTCCTTGGCGTTCTGGGGACATTACAAATATTCGGAGTTTTTGTTTTTGCCAATTTTAAGATAAATAATGGCTTGTTTTGTGTGAAAAAACAAAAAAATCAATCAAAATCAAAATATTTTATTTCACATAAACCTACATGGGCACTTATGAAACGTCAGAAGCTAGGTGCACGGTTCCAATTGGTCGTTTCCTATGGAGAAGAGCCGGCAAGAAACTCCACGGTTACTCTTTTAAAAATAATTGGCTTTTACAATACTTTCAAATAACAGTGTTTCTAGGTATGGGAGGACAGTGTAGGTCTTTCAATAAGTACCAAGTACTTAACAAAATAGGAAATGGTCAACAGGTCTACAATCCACTAAGCCTACAGCGTTCTCACATTCACAAAATATGTAGAAAAGAATCTATACAAAAAAATTAATTAATTAAAAAAGTAAAAAACCTATTTTAAATAAAACGCAATTATATGATTGCTATTACAACTGTTATCAATCTGAATAATTATCATGTCCACAAAAGCCACAAAAAAAAGTATATAATGTCAAATAATAGAATAGTAAATATGTCAAGGGCGAATGTAAAAATAAATAAAAATAAAGATTTAAATAAACATGGTAATTTGGGAGCAGTTAATAGACTCTTACTTATTTATGCCGTTAATGAGGTACCAGGGAAGCCACATGTGCAGAAGGAATTATTGCCAAATTTCCTTGTCTTCAACGTAGTCTTTAATTTTATAATATGAATTCTTGATAAGGACACGTTTGATGTGGGTTTTGAACTTTCCATCGCTAAGTTCTGTCACAGACTTTGGCAACTTGTTATAAAAGCGGATACTGTTTATAAGAAATGACTTGCTTGTTTTAGTTAATCTAAATTTGGGTATCACAATTTCATGTCGACTACGTGTATTTATATTATGGAAATCGCTTCTTATTTTGAAAAGTCCTAAGTTTTTGCGAACATACATAATACTTTCTAAGATATAAAGTGAAGGCAAAGTCAGTATATTAATTTCTTTAAATTTGTCTCTAAGGGACTCGCGAGGGCCCATTTTATAGATCGCGCGGATTGCCCTCTTTTGTAAAATGAAAATTGAATCTACGTCAGCTGCCGATCCCCACAGCAGGACGCCATAAGACATAATACTGTGGAAATAAGCAAAGTATACTAACCTAGCTGTGGCTATATCAGTCAACTGCCTTATTTTTCTTACTGCATATGCAGCTGAACTTAATCTACCTGAAAGAGTTCTAATATGGGCGCCCCATTGTAATTTTGAATCTAAAGTAATTCCTAAAAATATAGTTTCCGTTATTGCATCTAGTTTTTTGCCATCAAGTTTTAGATTTAGACCTACTTGAGGTACATTTGGTAATGAGAACCTAATACATTTCGTTTTGTTCGCATTAAGTAAAAGATTATTAGCTGCGAACCATTTTGAAAGTACAGCCAGACTGTCGTTGACATGTAATACATCTGTATCTTTCCTGTCTATTTTAAAAATAAGAGAAGTGTCGTCAGCAAATAGAATTATATCTGATAAGTTAGTCATCATGTAAGGAAGATCATTTATATAAACTAGAAATAAGAAAGGGCCGAGAATTGAACCTTGAGGCACGCCCATTTTCACTAGAGACCCCGAAGACATCGCCCCATTAACATTTACTTTTTGCTGCCTGTTTGATAGATAGGAAAGAACAAGATCAGCAGCTTGTCCACGAATTCCGTAGTGGTGTAATTTACAGATCAGTGTATTGTGGTCAACGCAGTCAAACGCTTTTGAGAGGTCACAGAAAATGCCAATTGCATCCTGGGACTTCTCCCAGGATTCCAAAATGTGACTGATGAGTTTAACTCCTGCGTCAGTCGTCGACCTACCTTTCGTGAAACCAAACTGGTGACTATGTAAAATCCCATTAGAATTAAAATGTGCCAACATCTGGTCTAGCATGATTTTTTCATATATTTTACTCAATGCTGGTAGCACAGATACCCGATTTGAAAATTGGTACTACTTTACTATGTTTCATTAAATCAGGAAACGTACCGCTATCTAAACATTGATTAAATATGCCTGTTAGGACAGGGGCAATTGTGTCAATGATATCTTGAAGAACCTTAACGGAAATCCCCCATAAGTCTTCAGTGTTTTTAAAAAACAGGGTATTAGACTGCTGTTAATAAAATGAAAAAAAAAACCTGTTAAGGCGCTGGTGGCACGAAAATCTGGAACTTCTATTGCAGTCCGTGGCGGTGAAAAGGTTAACCGACTTCGTGTTTTTTTTTTTTATGTATGTCCGCCGATTTTCCGTCATTTGTGGACCGATTATGAAAATTCTTTTTTTTTGTTTGAAAGGGTATGCTCTCAAAGTGGTCCCATATAAAGGAGATGTCCGCTTTTTGTATGGAGGTTGGTTTTTTATTCCGAGAAAAATCTAACCAGCATCAAACTACACATAAATGAAAGCGACAAAAATATGGAACTAGGAACCACTGAAATAATATTTTTAGACCCCTCCATTTAAGGCTCCGTGCTGTGAATTCACTCAACAGAGTTTAGGTAAATTCATGCGATGTTTGTATGCACCGTTCACGCACACACGAATAAACATCGAGCGTAGTGATCGCTTAAACAGTTTTGATCCTATAGATGGTATTTTGTTAAGTTACGTAGGTACGCATAAGAAATAAGTCTGGAATGTTTGTGTATATTCGTTTAGTATATTTATAACAATCAACATAAAAAAGCTGTTTTTTATGGAATTTTTTACTTTTTGCATGGAAAACATGAAAAAATTACCTACATGTAGAGTGTAAGAGGTTTAAGGGTTTTTTAAAGGGAGTCGAAATTTTCATTATTTTTGCGATTAGACATACCTACCGTTTTCGAGATATAAGCAAAATAAAAAAAAAGATTCAGTACTGTAAGGTGTTGGTGTAAATTTAAAGTTCATGACAACCAATTTTAATCCACATGTTTTAGTCGCGATTAAAAATAGTATGCGTTCCTTGCGAAGCATGTGTGGTCTGACTATGAATGATAGGCTGAGGAATGATGTGATAAGACAGCGGTGTGATTTAAAAGAAGATGTAGTGACAAAAATTGAAAAGGGTATGCTGAGATGGTTTGGGCATGTTGAGAGGATGAATGAAAGGCGACTAACAAAATGTATTTACGAGGCTAATGTGAAGGGAAAGGCCGGGCGGGGACGCCCTAGGAGGACATACACTGACCTTATTGGTGATGTTCTTCAGAAAGGCCAGGTGCGTAGTACTCGCAACCGGCGTGCGTGTATGACCAGATGAATGAACGTAAACGAGGCAAAAGAAGTATGTAAGGATCGTAGCAGGTGGCGTTCTGTAGTTTCTGCCTACCCCCATGGGAAGAAGGCGTGAGTTTATGTATGTATGTATGTATGTAAAAATAGTCCGATTTAGTTAAAATCTAAATTTTAGGTGAAAAACGTCAATTCAAAATAGCAAAATTGCCATTTACACTAAATTAATATCTAAGTACCATCTTAGTGCTGTCAAATTAAAATATAGTTAAGTTGTGTCACTTTAGTCTATTTTATAATGAGAAATCGTCGTTTGACAGGAATAAACTAAATGTTGGTGATTTTTTAGTCTAGTTTAGAGGCATTTGTGACAAGAGAATCGGCACCATTGTCTAACTAAATCTGACTATTTTTAATCGTGATTAAAAAGGTGCGGAGTAAAATTAGTCGTCTTGAACTAAAATTCACGCCACCACCTCGCTTCAGGTGCAAAAAATAGTACTGTATCTTTTTTTTTTCTTTTGCATATATCTCGAAAATGGTGCGTCCAATCGCAAAAATAATGACAATTGCGACCCCCTTTATAAAACACTTAAACCCTTGACACTCTACATGTAGGTAATATTTTTTCTTATTTTCCTTGCAAAAAGTGAAAAATTCTATATAAAACGTCGAGGTTGCCCCTGTGCGCCTTCAGCTCTAAAAAAAATTCACGGGGTAGGGCAAACAAGTACCACGTGGACTCGCGATTGTCAAATATAGTTTTAGTATGTCAAAATATATTTAAATTTAGAGAATTTTTGTTGCAGAATAGCTTTAAAATTTTCATAGCCAAAAGTAAGGAATTTTAGTGACAGTTTAGTAAGTTTAGTTCAGTATATAAGAGAATCGGCACCATATTGCCATCTTAGTGCTGTCAAAATAAAATATATTCTATAATTATTTCACGATGGGAAATCATCGTTTGACAGGAATAAACGAAATTTTGGTGATTTTAGTCTAGATTAGAGGCATTTGTGACAAGAGAATTGGCACCAATATCCATAAAGGGATCTGAGACACTTGCGCTTCATAACATCACGCCATCAATTTCAAAGGACCCAACACTTTGAAAGTGATGGCGTGATGTTATGAAGAAATGTGAAAATTTTCGCAGCCGCCATCTTAGATTTACGTTTTGACATCAAAATCTGCTTAAAAATCCTGAAAAACTATGAAAAAGACACCCATGACGAAAAATTTGAAAATTGTCACAGCTGCCATCTCGGATTTATTTTTGACCTCACTATCAGCTTTAGCATTCTCGAAAACTATGAAAACGACACCCATGACAAAACATTTTTAAATGTTGTGTAATGTAATTTTGATTAAAGTAGTCATCAGTAGCGTTAAAGAACTTCGTTCCAAAATACTTCACTTATTGCTACAACAGCATATTGGCGCGGGCATGTCGGTGACGAGAACCCATAACTTTTTCCCCTACCAAAAATTACTCAAAACTATGAAACCTAAAGACAAAATGCGGATCAAAATGTGGTAGTCGACGTACAATTTCTGGAATATGTTAACATCGGACACGTGCGTGCGTGTGTGCATGCTGCGACGCAAAGTGATACGTCCTCACGCTGGGAAGGCCCGTTCGCTGACGGATTAGGTTTTCCGCGATTGTTTATTTCACTTTGCCATTTATTTACGAAATGAAGTAATTGTTTATTTATTAAATAAAATTTAGATTCTATTAAACGGTTAACTGAAGATAAATATGTAATTTTTAAAATTTCTGAAAAGTGTTTCTAAGTATTAGGAAAAAATATTTATTTGGCTTGAAGTTTTGAGAAAGTTACGTTATTTCAACATTTTTTTTCTGCTATATTTTGTATGAAAGTTGAAAAACGTGGTTCCCCTATGTACAAGTAGACCATATTATTATAATGTTGTTGATAATATTTTTTAATTTTCAAGATCAAAAGCAGTTTCTTCTAACGAAACGATCAAACATCAGTCTCGCGTCATTTTTTTGAAAACTTGTTGCGAATTTTAGTGATTTTCCACGAATCCTTAATTTATTTGAAAAATCCCTTTCCCCTATGTACAGACGCCAGCACATCAAGCTACCCGAAACTGTCAAATTTTCCCAATCAACTTTGAACCTTAAGCTTCAGCACTAAAGTTGAAAATCTATTAAATAAATTTGACAGATTGTGGTAGCTTGAAGTGCTGTCGTCTGTACAAGATAAAGAATTGGACTTTTCAAATCACAAATAATTTTGTTTAAATTCTGGTCCCCTTTCTCACAACTAATGAACAAAATTGATCAAAATCAGTGATTTCGTGCGGTGCGGCGGCACGGAACCTTAAGAGAAAAATAATAAACTATTTATGTTACTACATATTATATTTTATTTGTTGATGGCAACCCAAATAAAACGTCCCACACACTTTGATAATGTCTTATTTGACAGATAATTCAATTCATCTGTCAATTATGACATTTGACACTCTCATATTTGACAGATGAATAGAATTATCTGTCAAATATGACAAAGTGTTGATTTACAGGCCTCAACCTCATTCATCCGTCTGATCCGTCACACTTTCGCTCTTGTCTTTGTGTTATCGTATTTTTAACCGACTTCCAAAAAGGAGGAGGTTATATGTTCGACGCATATGTTTGTTTTTTTTTTTTTTTTTTTTTTTTTTTTTATGTATGTCCACCGATTTCTCCGTCATTTGAGGACCGATTTTGAAAATTCTTTTTTTGTTTGAAAGGGTATGCTCCCTAATTGGTCCCATATAAATTTTATTAACTTTGCTTGGGTAGTTTTTGAGTTAGCTACAAAATACGTATTTTTTTTCCCACTTAGTATGTAGATGATATGATAAGTTTCTGACACTGGTAGTAGGTAGTGGTATTCGAATGTGTGTGGGGTAGGGACCACAACTAAAAAGTGAAAAATAAAAACTTTTTACAAAAAAAAACTACCGACTTCCAAAAAAAACACTACAAAGTGAAAAATAACTTTAATTTCGGAAGTCGGTGGCAAAAAACGAAAACACAAAACCCAAGACACCGACTTCCGAAATTAAAGTTATTTTTCACTTTGTAGTGTTTTTTTTGGAAGTCGGTAGTTTTTTTTTGTAAAAAGTTTTTAATTTGTGCTTACCTCTCTTTGATTTACCTGATTTTACGGACTTGGCCTTTTCACAACGGATTCTTCTATTTTGCACATGATTAGGATATTGGTGGCTTATGAACCTTTAACCCTAACGACTTTGCTTTTTCATAACGGTAATTTGATATTGCACGCGATTAGGATTTCGGCATTCGAATTTAAAACCCCGAATGTAAGTACTGTTCTGTTTTCCTATTTAGCTCCATACGGGTTTTATTTGCACAATCTTTGCCACTTAAGTCCACAGTCTGCAACCATTAACTTCCTTTTCTATTTTGATTTCAGATCATTGTTACAGTAGGTAATGGCTTACTGCATGAATTGCAACATAGCAATACACGCTACTCAGCAGTATGAATATAACGCTTTAAGCATGACCCTTGAGATAGTCTCAATAATTGAAGAATGGACGGCCCAAGAGGTACTCTTTAACTTACATTGTGTAAGACTATCAGTATTATTATAATCATGATTTAGGTTATCCAATTGTTATTATTTGTGTCAGTGACAAGTATCTGTCAGTTGTCATAAACACGTAAACAGTCTTGTATTTTTCGTCTGGTAACATTGACAGATACCCGCCACTAAAGTAGTAATCGACTAATTTAAGGTATTGGCTGTTGAGAGTTGAGACTTTTGCTATTTTTCATTTTTATTAAGTATGACAGTTTCGACTTTTGTACGGACTGAGGATTGAATCGTTGAACAGAGCGTTGATATTTTGCTGTGAGAATTAAATCAAAGAATATCCATAAAATCGTTGTTTCATTTCTGAGTTTAGGCCAAGATCCTACATCTCAGAAGTGGGATAAATACAACACACCCACAAGTTTTGGAAAATATTAGTAAATATGGACCGTGACAGTAACCAATCGCATAGGAGCCGGTCCCGTTTTACTCAAGCCATTGTGAGCATGAAACGTAGGCGTTGCCGCGATAATGAAGCCAGTGAGAATAACTTAAGTAAGAAGAAACGTCGCAGGCGCCATATAAGTACGCCTAGCGATTCGAGAGACCAGGACGAGAGGAGTCGATCTCGCACACGGACTACTGGGCGGCGTCGACGAAGTCGGAAACGTAGCCGCGAAGAAGAGCATCGCTCGCGCCGGAGCCTGATGAGGAAGCGGAGTGAGAGTGACCAGGACGAGAGGACTCGACCTCGAACACGGACTGATGGGCGGCGTCGGCGAAGTCGGAAACGTAGCTGCGAGGGTGAGCATCGCTCGCGCCGAAGCCTGACGAAGAAGCGGAGTGAGCAGCGGCATACCGGACGCCGTAGGCGGCCGTCTGACCGAAGTAGCTCATCAAACACCGCAGTAAGTGATGAACCACGCGGAAATATTCAGGTAAACAAATCTATGTTTGCTAACAGTGAGACTCGGTTATTTTTGAACGAGTTAATTAAATCTTTGTCGGATGCAAAGCCAGAAGGCAATAAATTTCCGATGTTAGGTAATGTTATTCCTGAATTTGACCCCATGGTCAAGGGCCAGACGGTCCACATGTGGCTTAATAAGGTCGACGAATGTGCGAAGCTGTACCGTTGGGGTGATGATCAAGTTATTCACTACGCACTGCCCAGACTTGCGGGTGTTGCTCGTACATGGTACCAGGCCTTACCTTCAATGTCATTTTCGTGGCCTGAGTGGAAAATTAAATTAATTGATTCCTTTCCTAGTAGTGACGATTATGCAGAATTACTTACCGAAATGTTAAATAAACGCGTGAAATACAATGAATCGTTAGAATTATATTATTATGAAAAATTAAATCTGTTGAATCGATGCGAGATTTTCGGGAAGCGTGCCGTTGATTGCTTGCTCTATGGCATTGAGGATCGCTCCTTGAGACTTGGTGCTAAAGCAGCCAAATGTCAAGAGCCTGAAGAGGTTCTTAATTACTTTCAGTCTATTAAACAAAGTCGCGATTTTGACAAGTCGAAGATTAGCCAAGATAAAAAGATTTTACCGTTAAGTAATACAAATTCGAATACTAAGCAGTTCGTTGGGAATGATTCAAAGTTATCTAGGCCACAATCTAGTGCATCTATAACTTGTTTTAACTGTAAAGAAGTAGGTCATTTTAGTAATAAGTGTACGAAAAAGCTGCTGAGGTGTAACATTTGTAAAAGGCTTGGCCATGTAACGATTGATTGCCCGCAGCTGTCAAGCGAAAATAGTAAAGATACTTCTAGTGCAGAAAAGAAAGTTATGAAAGTCGATGTTGATGATACTAGTAATGAGAAATATATGATCTCGCTAAAGGTTAATGGTATTCTGGTTAAGGGGTATGTAGATTTAGGTAGTCAGTGCACATTGATACAATGTAGCGTAGCAAAATCATTAGGAGTTAGTTGGTCAGTAGGGGAGTTACCCGTTATGAGAGGATTAGGTAATAATATCGTTGTACCAATAGGAATGGCGCGCATAAAAATAGATATTAATAATATCGTAGAGATGGTTGACGTTTATGTAGTTGAAGATAGCATAATTAAATATCCTGTGTTAGTTGGTCACAGTTTTACAGAAAAACCCGGAATCATTATTACAAAAACTACAAATTCCTTAATCTTTAGCAAGGAAGATTTTAACAAATTGCGGTTACTTCTTAAGGCAGATGTTGAAATTCAACCAAAACAAATGATTATGATCCCTATTTTTTCCGATAGAAGCTACACTGGGTCTGTATATGTCAGGGGTTCATTAAGAGGTCAGCCTGGTAAGGAGTTTTATTTATTGCCAGGTGAATACTACCTTGAGAATAGTTTTGGAGCACTTCTAGTCCAAAATTTTAGCGACCATTTACTTTTACTAAATAAAGATACATTAATTAGTCGAGTTTACAGAGCTGAAAAAGGTTTTGAAATTAACATGCTAGATTTTAGCAACCATGATTCGAGTTCCGATTTGAATTATGGCGGTCACCTATCTGATGATGAGATATTTAAATTGAAGTCTTTGCTAAAGAGGTATGAGGGTTGTTTTTCCTCTTGTTTAGCTGATTTAGGGTATACTAACATAGTACAGATGGAGATAGAATTGAACGACGCGAAGCCAGTGGTTTACCGACCTTATAGACTCTCATATCCGGAACGTGAATTGGTTCGAACAATGGTAAAGGAAATGATCGACGCCGATATCGTTTGTGAGTCTAACTCATCCTATGCGAGTCCTATCCTTCTTGTGAAGAAGAAAACGGGTGAGAAGAGGCTCTGTGTCGATTACAGAGCCCTAAATAACAAGACTCGTAAAGAGCACTATCCTTTACCGCTGATCGACGACCAATTAGATAGGTTGTCAGGCAATTCTCTTTTCATTAGTCTTGACCTTGCATCTGGGTACTACCAAATTCCGATATCAGAGGGTTCACAAGAGCTCACGGCTTTTGTAACACCCGACGGTCAGTACCAGTATAAAAGAATGCCTTTTGGGTTAGCGAATGCTCCTTCAATTTTCCAAAGGGTAATGAATAAAGTTCTCTCTGACTTGAAATACGTCGTTATTTACATGGATGATATCCTGATTCCCGCTAGTACATTCAATGATGGTTTAACACGTTTAGAAGAAGTTCTCCAGCATTTGGCTAAGTCAGGGCTAACTCTCAAATTAAAGAAGTGCCATTTCTTCCAAAAGGAGATAGATTTTCTAGGGTTTTGTGTATCTGGAGATGGCATACGTCCCGGCTCGCGTAAAACAAATGCAATTTCCGATTTTCCTGTACCCAAGAACGTACATGATGTAAGACGTTTTATAGGACTTGCAAGTTTTTTTCGTCGATTCACTTTGCAATAATAGCATTAACGAATCTTTTAAAATCCAAATTTGAGTGGAAATGGACCGCAGAATGTACATCTGCTTTTAACACGCTCAAAGAGAAACTCGTAGAACGACCTATAATAGCCTTGTTTGATGCGCGATTGGAGACTGAGTTACATACCGATGCATCAAAGATAGGCATCGCAGGCATTCTTATGCAGCGAGGTAGTGACAGACAGTTGAGAACTGTCGCCTACTACAGTCGGAAAAATTCAGAAGATGAGCAAAAACTCCACTCTTTTGATCTCGAGACGTTAGCTGTCGTTGCCTCTTTAAGTCGATTCCGTGTTTATTTGCTGGGATTACAATTTAAAATAGTAACTGATTGTAATGCGTTAAGAACGACTTTGACAAAGCGTGACCTCATACCCAGGATCGCGCGATGGTGGGTGCAGCTACAGGAGTACGACTGTACCATTGAATATAGATCAGGGTCACGTATGGCTCATGTCGATGCCCTAAGCCGTGCTCCGGTGGCTGAACACACTGACGATACTAACATACATGTAATTGACGTATTGCAAGCAGAAACAACCGATTGGATTGCGACCGTACAGAGTAATGACGAAGAAATAAAGCGAATTCGAGAAATTCTTCTCGACGATGAAACGAAATTCGTTGCTGATATACGAAAGAATTATCAGCTGAAGGGTGACTACGTATATCGTATCTTAGATGATGGAATTCGTTGGAAGGAAGGGTTATTACACCCTATCCCAAAAATAGAAATCCCATTCCATACATTGCATGCGGATCATCTCGGCCCGTTTGTTCGTTCTAGTAGGGGCAATATGTATATTTTGGTTATTGTTGATGCATTCACAAAATTTGTTAATATACGTGCCGTGAAGGATACGAAAACGTCAACTGCAATCAAAATATTTCATGAGTACTTTAGTTACTTTGGTGCTCCGTCCAGGCTTATTACAGACCGAGGTACGTGTTTCACTAGTGGGAAGTTCAAAGAGTTTATAGATAAATTGAACATTAAACACATACTGAACGCGGTAGCTACCCCTAGAGCGAATGGGCAGGTCGAGAGGTTCAATCGAACTATATCTGACGCGTTGAGCACCAAATGTCATGGCAACAATTAAAATACATGGGATGATTATGTAGGAGATATTCAATTAGGTATGAATACGACTGTGAGTAAAGCGACAGGCAAGAGTCCCTCAGAATTATTATTCGGGTTCAAATTAATTTCAACATCGGAAAATATATTGGGAGACGCGATTTCTGAAACAACTCAATTAGTTAGTGGCGACGACCTAATGCAACTGAGGTCCGATGCTAAAAAGAAAATCGATAAGGATCAGGAAAAGGCGAAGGCTAGGTTTGACAAGAACAGAAAGAAACCGAAATCATACAATGTAGGAGATCTTGTTAGAATTGAGAGGACAGTCATTGATAAAGAGCACCTAGGTAAATCTAAAAAGCTTATACCAAAACTTCAGGGTCCGTACCGAATCGTAAAAGCTTTACCCAATGACAGGTTCTTAGTAGAGAACACCCCACTAACTAGAAAAGGAAACAAACGATACGAAAATATAATAGCAATTGATAAAATTCATCCTTGGCTTAATTTTAATGATTATTCCAGTGACGATGGCAACGAAAGTGATAATAATGATAGTGAAACTGATAATGAATAATGAGATTAATTTAGGCAGTAGTATTAAAATTAATGAATTTTGAAGTATTGTTTAATTACTTATTACATCACTATTGTTATTACTATGTAAAGATAATGAATTATTAAGATGATTGACATAATTGTGATTATTTTGTATAATTGTGCATTGTAATAACTATTTGATTCGAATGATTCGTGCAGATAATGAATGGAACTATGCACAGATTATGATTATAGATTGAAATAGTAATATGAGCACAGACTATGAACAATCAGTACAGAAACGAATGGTACCAACTAGTTGGTATCGTACAGATGATTGAAGACCGTAGCAGATCGTGCAAGATGTATGAATGTGTGTATATGATAGCTTTATTATGAGCATAGACATGAGCAATTAGTGCAGAAACGAATGATATCGAGTACAGATATCGCACAGATGATTGCATATCATAGAGGATCATGCGAGATGAGTTTTAGGTAAAAAAAGAAAAGATAACATGTCATAGATAATTGTATTAGAAAGTATGATATAATAATTATGTAACTAAATTAATATAATATAGTTTTATTATTGTATACGTACTAAAGTTTGTTTTCGTATATTTCTTTTCTTGAAGTGAGAGGACTCACTTATTAAAGGATGGCCGAGCTGTAAGACTATCAGTATTATTATAATCATGATTTAGGTTATCCAATTGTTATTATTTGTGTCAGTGACAAGTATCTGTCAGTTGTCATAAACACGTAAACAGTCTTGTATTTTTCGTCTGGTAACATTGACAGATACCCGCCACTAAAGTAGTAATCGACTAATTTAAGGTATTGGCTGTTGAGAGTTGAGACTTTTGCCATTTTTCATTTTTATTAAGTATTTACAGTTTCGACTTTTGTACGGACTGAGGATTGAATCGTTGAACAGAGCGTTGATATTTTGCTGTGAGAATTAAATCAAAGAATATCCATAAAATCGTTGTTTCATTTCTGAGTTTAGGCCAAGATCCTACAATTGTGAGGTTTTTTTTATAATTTCTAGCTGGGGTTTTGCTATCATTATTTTATCATCCCTCGAGTTGGAAGTCCATATTTTTTTTTACAGAAAGATCATATTATTAGTGTTCGCGACGATGCGTCACCAACAATTTGGCTTATATAGAATCAGTAATTTTAACTTAGCTTAAGTATATAGGTGCCACAATGATGTGTCATCAACAATTAGTTTGTTTTAAAATCAATAATTTTAACTTAGCTTAAGTATGAAGGGAATATAATTTCCCCTTTGTAAATGTTTATTAGCATAATATATCATGTAATTCGATGATGTGCGCGCCAATGCGCCGTCAGAAATGAGTTTTATTTGGAGATGTTCCTATTTACGTAGGCGCACACGTTTTTTGCACAAAGTGTGACCCGCCTACGAATAGGAAAAAAAATTAATGTCACAATAATGCGAAAACAAAACAATACATAGTGCGTGCAGTCACTATACTAACTCAAATATGTAAAAATTATAGCTATTGATAGTGCTATCTAGCAGATAAAACAAAATCAAAATGACAATTTTGATGAAAGTCGTGAACTCGACCATTGTACGCCTCGATTAGGTTCAAAAGATAGCATAATGTTCTGTGATTTCGCTTTTTCGTAACCACCTAAACTTGGTCGGGTTACCTCGGTCATTCACTTCCTAATGACTTTAATCGTATTATCTCATTAATTATCCAATGTACTACGCTGAAATTTTACTGATATACAACTGAACTAAACAACTAATAATTGACATAACATTCAGTTCATATATCCAATCCAGTGGCCAAATAACACCGCGCGCATCAAGACCGTGCTCGTGAAGAACTGAATATCATCATAACTTGTTAAATACTTACAGGATACTAATGAATTTCACATACATTAGAAGGCATTTACAAGCTTGAAAATAAAGTTTTAAAGTAAGTCTTTAGACCTCTTATTGAGAGTGCTGGAACCAATTGAAGTGTTTTTCTATTTAATGAAATAACCTTTAAACTATGCATTATTTTGGTTTTTTATTGCAGAACAAAACTAATTCCTAAGAAGTCATGTACAAAATATGATAAGAATCCGCTTAACCGTTTCAAAGATCTAGCAAAACCAAAAACGTTACCCCAGCAAAATCTCGAATAACTTCGCAACCGATGAAAGAACAAATACAAAATAAGGCACAACATTTACTTCATCTAGACTACTAATTTTATAGCTAGTATTTATTTAAATATTCCCATTAGAAAGAAAAAGGTCTGGCTGGGATAACGTTACCCCAGCAGGAAATGTTTTTGTGAAATAATTAAAAAACTATAAGCGCAACAAATTTAAAAATGTGCGCAACAATTACAGAAGCCGCAAAACTAATTATCTATTAGATTAAATTGATCATTTTCGACAACATCTGGCCTGGGTAACGCACACCCCCTTAGCTACGGCCCTGATCCACTGGGCCACAGATTACATATACTAACTGGGCCTACAATAGTACTACCTATCGCAAGAATCCGATCCCCACCGGTAGTGATGGCAATTAAAATCACCCATGACAAGTAATGGGCCGTTTACATTACTTAGTAAAATTTTAATTAAAACTTGATCTAAGCGAGGGTGTGCAATATAAAAAGAAAAAATATTTATACCGTCAACCTTAACAGCAACAACATTTATGTTGTCGCCGACAAAGGGTAGAGGGATCTGGGAGAATGGTACTTTGTCATTGATAAACAAAGCACATCCTCCATATCCATCTGATCTGTCATGGCGAACACCACCAAAACATGGGATCCTGAAACTGCTTACAGAACGAAGCCATGTCTCAGCGATGCCGCAGACCGATGGTTTAAATTTATTAATTAGAAAGAGTAGGTCAGGTTTCCTGGGAGAAATGCTCCTCACGTTCCATTGCAGGAATGTCAGGGGATGGTTCATTATTGATGAACTATTGAAGACAGTTTATTGGCAACGTGGTCAGGTAAAGATTGTGCAGGGTTAGCTAATACAGTTATTAGCATATTGGCTATAATATTTAGTACATGTTCGGGTTTAGGTATCTTTTAAACTGTAAGAAGGACGTTACGCCTCAAGCTTTTAAGAAAACAGTCTATGTTTACGTAAGTTTTATTTACTTAGTCCTTTTTAGTTCATTAACAGCTTGTTTAAAAAAAGTTATTTACTTTTTTATTTTATACTTTTTAGCATTAGAATTTGTTTAAGTATCTGCCCTATCACGTTCACTTGAAAGACAAATCCAACGAACCCAAACACGTCTTTACATAAGTCATGGTGTGAAGCAAACTAAGTTGCACTATCCAAGTCATGCTTTAATTTAGAACGGGCTATCAATAAGCTTCATATTACATTTTGTTTCATTTGTGTTCATTTCTGGGCCAAGCTTGTATGGGACCGTTATAATCTCCAGTCGACTTTAGGGATCCTAATAATTAAGTACCTACTTACTTTGTAATTAAATATAATCAGCTCTTTTGAAACAACGAGAAAGCGCTATGTGATTAAGTCTTATAAAATTATAAATACATACACATACACAGGACCTTTACCCAGAGACAAGGGATATAAAAAAAGATTTTATTTTTTATTTAGCGGTCTTTATTTTTCAAAACAAATCAAATCAAATAATTTTTAACACCAGTTACAAATAGTAAGGTCTTGCACTATACATCATGCGTAGCCATTCGTACCAAACTTTAAATTAAAAAATAAAGTATAAAAGTCAGTAAAGGCACTTTAATCACAAAAATGTATCAACCGTCAATCCAAATTAGAATGATTTAAGTTTCATGATCATTCTCACATCATCAATTTTTTTTGGAAATGATGTCGAATGTAAGTCTTATACTTAATTATTAATTATATGTAGGTATGTGTATTTTATGTATCTCTAACTGTGCGTTTGCACTGGCGAAACATCACAACAAAACATGTAATCTGTATTTTCTATAATTTTTCCATACAATGTTTGACAGGAACTAGAGATCTCATCATGCAAACACACAGTGACTATTAGGCGGCTTATTAATATTAGGAACAAGTAATCAACAGTATTAAAATGAGTATCCTTAACAATAGTAGTACCCGTATTAAAAATCACATCTCTATTTAGTAATAACTTCTAAATGGTGCATTTTTGTTTTATGTCGTTCAAGAGACATTTAAGCTTAGGGTGGTAACACAATTACAAGGTCAACAAACGCATGGGCGGATTTCACCAATGAAACTGAACGTGATCTAATGCGCGTTCAAGAGCTGTCAGTGTCATCACTGTTGTGTAATATTGACACTGACAGCTCTTGAACGCGGTTCAGATGTGTTGATCGCGTTCAGTTTCATTGGTGAATTTGGCACTTTTATAGAAATAGCTGTCTTTGTCAGAGCCAGCTTGCGAAACTGAAGACCGATGATGGCAGAATCGTGTCCGCCAAACCTGAACTGTTGAGAGAGATTCTATGGACAGTTATACACGTCAACTAGTAAACCCGTTACGAATCTAGCAAACGACCCAAGAGCTAGATTGACCCGACACTATACCGAAGACATCCCGGACGTCAGCTTGTACGAGATTAGGATGGCTCTGAAGCAGCTTAAAAACAACAAGGCGATGACGGAATTACGGCCGAACTCCGGTGGAAAACCCGTTCTTAAGGCCCTCCAGAAGCTTTTCGATTCCGTCATACTCGAGGGCCAAACGCCACAGGCATGGAACAGAGGTGTGGTGGTACTCTTCTTTAAAAAGGGCGACAATGCCCTGCTTAAAAATTATAGGCCCATCACACTTCTGAGCCATGTCTACAAGCTGTTTTCAAGAGTTATCACGAACCGTCTCGCGCGCAGGTTTGACGACTTCCAGCCTCCCGAACAAGCCGGATTCCGTAAAGGCTTTAGCACCGCAGACCACATACATACGCTGCGGCAGGTTATACAGAAGACCGAAGAGTATAACCTGCCTCTCTGCTTAGCGTTTGTGGACTACGAGAAAGCCTTCGATTCGATCGAGACATGGGCCGTGCTGCAGTCTCTTCAACGGTGCCAGATCGACTATCGGTACATCGAGGTGCTAAAGTGTCTGTACGAAAACGCCACTATGTCAGTCCGACTCCAGGACCAGACCTCGAAACCTATCCTTCTGCAGAGAGGTGTGAGACAGGGAGACGTTATCTCTCCGAAACTGTTCACCGCTGCACTGGAGGATGTTTTCAAGGTTCTGGATTGGAAAGGGCTAGGCATCAACATTAATGGCGAGTGTATCACTAACCTTCGGTTTGCCGATGACATAGTTATCATGGCTGAGACCATGGAGGACCTCAGTACAATGCTCGATGACCTCAGTAGAGCCTCCGAAAGAGTGGGTCTTAAAATGAATCCATATTCATTTTAAGACCCACTCTTTCGGAGGCTCTACTGAGGTCATCGACATGGGCATTTGACATGACCTTTGTCTTGTCCATACAAGACAAAGGTCATGTCAAATGCCCATGTTACACCCACTCTCATGAAGATCGGAGTCACTACGCTCGAAGTTGTGGACGAGTATGTTTACCTAGGACAAACTGTCCAGCTAGGTAGGTCCAACTTCGAGAAAGAGGTCAATCGTCGAATCCGACTCGGCTGGGCAGCGTTCGGGAAGCTACGCAATATCTTTTCGTCCCACATACCACAGTGTCTCAAGACGAAAGTCTTTGACCAGTGCGTGTTGCCAGTGATGACCTATGGTACTGAAACGTGGTCGCTCACAATGGGCCTTATCAGAAGGCTAAAAGTCACCCAAAGGGCAATGGAGAGGGCTATGCTTGGAGTTTCCCTACGTGATCGAATCAGAAATGAGGAGATCTGCAGGAGAACCAAGGTAACCTACATAGCCCGAAGAATCGCGAAACTTAAGTGGCAATGGGCAGGGCACATTGCTCGTAGAACGGATGGCCGATGGGGCCGAAAGGTTCTGGAGTGGCGACCGCGTACCGGAAGACGTAGCGTTGGAAGGCCTCCCACAAGATGAACCGATGACCTTGTGAAGGCCGCAGGAATCCGCTGGATGCGGAAAGCACAGAATCGGTCGAAGTGGAGGTGCTTGGGGGAGGCCTATGTTCAGCAGTGGACGTCTTTCGGCTGAAATGATGATGATGATGATGAGCTGTCTTTATGAGCATTTTGTATTTTCTACGCACGACACCGCAAAGTTTACCTATCAACAAGATGTTTAGATAAAAATTAAATTGTCGTATTATTAAGAAACCTTAAAAAGTTTTCGTAAGTACCAGGTTTTAGAGAGGTCTTCGAGTTTAAACGCAATTGTCAGATAAGACATGTCATCCATGGACTTATAGATTCCTATTATTGTGTAGCTCTTTACGGAAATCGAGCGCGGTATTCTAAATTGTGTGAAACGTAACCAATACTTCTAAACTTTATGGAAAGAAGCAAAAGACAAAATTACTTATCATAACATCACGCCTGTACTCCCCGAAGGGTTGGGCAGAGTACCTCAAAATGTTGAATATTACTACTATTTAGGGCCGGTGTAGACCTGGCAAGGTGGAGCGCAGCGCGGTATTACACTGGTAAACAAGATACAGTGCGTCCCTAAAAATAAAGTCGAATATCAATAAACTTGTTTGGCAGTAGAAACCGCGCTTCGCTTCGCCAGGTCTAGAGAGTGCGTGTCTAGATGAGTGCTATCGTCCAGATAAATTAAGAATATGAATTAATTATTATCTGCCAGATAATGTTCGAGATTTTTACAGTCAGTTTTGCACCACCATAGGTACTCTTATTTTCTTACAGTTTAATTTTTTCAAAGCCAGAATATTGGCAGTGTTTGCGGCATCATTCGCTCTCATCGAGGTGGTCGAGTATATCCGTGACACTGATGGCGCCGTTCTGCACACACTCGAGCACCGCGGCCAGCAGTCGCTTTACGTTATTCTTGACCGCGAAGTTGATGAGATCGCACGCGTTCCCGGCGTTTACGCCGCGCACCAGTCTGTCCATGCAGAGCCGCTCCAGCTCCGGCATCATGTAGTACGAGGATAACAGCAGCAGCTGCTCCAAGCCCGACTCGGGCAGCACGTGTAGGTACAAATAGTTTTTCAAGTGCTCGAGAGTGTTCTTGGACGTGCCGGCGACGTCCACGTGCCCCTCGGCGGTCTCGCGCCACGCGCCGCTCAGCATGCGGCGCAGCACGGGGCTGGCGGCTGCCAGCACGACGCGGTGCATGCGCAAGGAGCCGTACTCACCGCGCAGCTCGAAATCCGTCAGCTTCGTGTCTTTGTGCAGGCTCGCAAATGAGCTCACGCTCGGCTGCACGCGCATCTCCACCGCCACGTCGAACGTGGACAGCGACCCCGTGCGCTCGTATATCAAGTGCCACGTCCCATCATCGCTGGTGAACGTCTTGCCCACTATGTTCAGCTCCACGCTGTCGAAGTATAGCATGTAGGTGAAGTCGTCAGCAACGCGCCGTTTGGCAAACCGCACGAACACCATATTTCGGTATAGTTGGCCACCGTTAAGTTCGTAGAAGTACGCGCCACTCACCCGCATCTGGAACAACGCCGCGCCGCTGATCACGAACTCGGGGCTCATCTTTGTATCGGAGCGATTGTTTTTGTTCATTACGGTCAGCTTCGCTTTTAGTAAGCTGCCTTTTTGTGTTACTTCTTTTGTTTCCATTCTGCGAAGAAGAAAAAAATTACATTTTACTTGAGACTGTTGACATGGCAGGTAGACCCTGGTACTTGCAATTAACACTGTTGGGGTTTTCTCGTCGTTTACAACGAATATCTTTACAACCTTATTTAATTTGACGTTACTAAATGGACTTACCGTGTGGTGCGGTGAATAGTATTTTAAGCCAGTAAAAACAACTGTAGGAAATAATTATGTCAATACGAACCTCGAAATCAAATCCTTATATATTTATAAAACAAAGTCTACCGTCGCGTCTGTCTGTCTGTCTGAACGTGATAAACCTAAAAACTACCGAACGGATTTCAAACGGTTTTCACCAATGGACAGAGTGATTCATTAGGAAGGTTTAACCGTTTTTTAAGTGAAATCTTTAGGCGCGTTGGGCATTTTTTGAGACAGAACTAAACCATTGATTTCGCGACACTATGACGACACCAGCTTTTGACCATTAAAAAGACATCAACGCGAAGATTACCGCGGTACGTGGAGTAAAAGACATCAACGCGTTGATTACCGCTGTTTTTTTTTTTTGTTCGTGTATAATTTATTAAGGTTTTGTGTAAATTGGCTGAAATATGACGATTATTGCGCCTCGTAAACCGAGAGAAATAAATAAAATTGATGTTCTACAAGATTGCTTGTATGTTAAAAAAAAACATGTGCAATTCACACTGTACCTAATATATATTTTTTAATTTGTGTAAAGTAAAAATGAAAAAAAAAAAACAATAAAAATATGTGTGACGAAAAGTAGGTATATTCAAACAAAAATAGACGTACTCTCGCGTTATCAGCGTGGGAGCGATTGCGCCGCGCGGCGCTAGATCGCTTGTCCCGCCCAAACCCCGCAACTCCCATCCGTGAATCATCCATGTATGAGTAGCTTAAAGTGTTATACACACCGATCACGTACCACGGACGTGATTTAAAAAAAATACTAAGCCGGTCAATGCCGTATTGAGTACGTGATCGGCGTCTTGAAACGATCTCACCCACATGTACCCAGTACGTGATCGGCTGTGGCATAGTATAAAGAGAGGTAGTAAGCTATCTTCATAGAAACGCACCGCGCGCGGCTTGTATCTATGCGTCGCCGCACGCACACTTAACAAAATCTCGACCCGTTTCTCGTGAGAAACCAGCCGAGATTTTGTTAGACTATGGCTGTGGAAGCTATTTTAAGTACCTACATCACGCTTTTATCAGTAAAAGTGGAATTTTAAAACGTTAGGTTAAAGTACTGGGTCTTTATAATCTTATATCACGCCCTTCCCCCACATGCACATCATAAATGCGCGCGCAGTACCTACTTGATCATTATTTTGCTGCGATGTTATTTTAAAACTGCAATATCTCCTAAGATATTCATTGAAATCGAATGATGTATCGGGCAATTTTGTTTTAAATTAAATACTTGTGATTGAGGAAGGCTATAAACTATATATCATCACGCTAAGATCAAAAGGAGCGGAGCACCAATGAAGAATGTTTCAAAATCGGGGGTTTTTATTTTTCCTTTTGAGAGCGTGCGCTGCGTAAACGGTTAAAGTTTCGCAAAAATCATGTATGACAGAATTCTTCCCCTTTAAAAAAAAGTCCGCGATGGCATGTATATCTTCTAAGGATAACCCACAATAACAATATTTCTTTCAGAATTTGACCGGTATTATATTTATGTTATTTAAGGGGACGATAACTGACTTTTAATGATTTTATACTGAAGATGACGTCTAAACGAGTAGTGTTAGTGATTTGAAAAAAATAAATGTTAAATTAGAGCATTTTCTTAATATTTTAAAATAGGCATATTTTTGATTATGTTTATATTACATGGTGAAATTAATTCGTAAAGTTATGTCTAACGCGGATAAAAAACTGAGAATGACGCAAAATCTATCAGGCGTATTTTTCTGAAAACTTCACCATTTTAAAGATAATTAAATTAATGAAAATAAAGTTGGCATCCCCACTTTCGAAAAATGAAAATCTAAAACGGTGAAAATTTCGAGCTAATTAAGGACAATTTTGGACTGCAAGAAAAAAATTTCAGACCAACCCCCCCTTCGAGATATTCAAAATTTTCAATGGGGGTGCTAACTAGTAATTAAGTTAGCACCCCCACAGCATTTAAATGTTCACTAAAAAAGTTTTATGTAGGTCAAAATTTCGAGCTCATTAAGGACAACAAATGCAGCATCAACCCACCCCCCATGTACAGTGCCGATTAAAAGTCCATGAGCAATCTCACAAAGCAATAGACTGACGCTTCGGTTTGACTTACGACCTTCTTCTATAAGTTGTTACAATACTGTAGACACGCACATTACACACACACACTCACTTTGTCTGCAACCAATGACTAGTTCGATAATCATCATTCGTTTTTAGTTTCATTCGTCTTGTTCACATAAATATTAAAGTTTAGCAGGTAGACCACAAAAAACTAAGTAAATTATTTCGATTTCTGTGGGGTAGATGCAGTTTGTTACAAGTATTCAATTGTTGGTTCGTGCCGTGATAATATTGGTGACGAGCATTTAGCGCAGTGTTGTGGTTATTATTATCAAAAAGCAGGCATAAAATATATTGAAGAGATCAGATCAGATCAGAGAATATTATTGCGCTGCGTAAAAGTGAAGTGAATATCTAATAAAACCGGACTAAGTGTGAGTGTTATCATTTATATATTTCATATTTTACTAAACATAAATCTTAATCAAGGGTATTGTTGATAGAACAGAGGTATTGCTGAGACAGAAGATGCCTTTAAAGTTTTAAATTCATTGTGAGGTTTAATTCGATTAGTGAATAATAAATAATTAGGTATTATGTGTAATAAAAACAATGATTTTCTTTGTTCTAGAGAAATACTGTGACGGTTAAGAGATATGAGGAAGGGGCTTATTATCGAGTAGCAGCGACGTCAAATGGTGAATGAAACAAATGGTTTCATACCAACGAGATATTTTGCTGAATTATTAAAAACACGTCATTATGAACCGTTCGCCGTGCACTCTGAAGGCTTGCATCACTGAAGACCAGCTAGAAAACCGTTTTTGACCTTAAAATATTGACCGTACCAACTTAATAAACAACAGATTCGTTATTGCATGAATTTATGGTAACTAATTTTTTAAGCACGTTTCAATAGGGTGTTTGTCGTATTTCTTGCAGATATACCGAAATTGTTTAATATTATTTTAGTAATAGTATTATTTTAGGATTAAAATTTGAGGTTTAGTTTCAATCTTCTTTTCGTAAAGAAAATGAATACTTAAGCTATAACCTCAATACCATCCAATATTTACTAAAGCCAAATAAAGTTTAAAATAATTAATATGAACAACTGCCTTTAACCTTAAAATCAACAATTTTGTCAGTAGATTTTTTTACATTTTAAGTAGTCTAATATTCTTATTTATTGCTTAATTACTTAGACCATGATCAAAGCTTTATATTTATGGTGCAAAAAAATCCATTTAAAATTTAAAACATTTCAAAATTTAAATATGTCAAAATAATACAAATTGCTTCTAAGTTTCTAGACATCTATTTCACATATTATTCAGGTGAAGTAATGATAAATAATTGTAGCAATTTGATAACTATACTTAAGTAAAATAAACATAACGAATAAATATTATTTATTTTTTATTATAACATATCACGCATTTTTTATTCTAAACCCTTTATTGCAATAACAACATTAATAAACAGGCAGGATATTTAAAAATATTATTATTGCAAACAAAAATAATAATATTTGCAAAAACAGCGCTGTGATTTACGAGATTAGAACCTTAGCCATCTTGAATCTAAGACCAACGCTTAACGCCTTCTGCTATCTGCACATATAATTTACTTTCGAATTTTAGCAATGCGATACACTGGCCAAGGTCACGCGTACGAGTATGATGCGTGCTAACAAAAGTTATGGAAATATAAGTGCGGCGCCCGCGAACCGTGACGATACGATAGTGTGTAGTGCGAAACTGCGTTCTCTGTGGTGTGTGTACGGCACTCACACCACAGACGTCTGACTGCTTACACATACAAATGTACGGACTATACCGCGTGTTCACAGCAATACGACTCTTAGCGTGCTCATGCACTTTTGAGCGCTTACTGTACAACCCCCCACTCCCCTATCCGTAAAAACATGAAAAAATCAATAAAAAAAAAAATCACACCACTATAATTCCTAGCATAGAATTGTAGACTGACAAGTACAAAAATAAAAACGTCCCTTAAATCACCCCTTGACCGAACTTCCCGAAAATAACATCTAATTTATACGAAAATTTCTCTTCGAAATTTTCGCTCGAAATTTTCACCGTTTTAGATTTTCATTTTTCGAAAGTGGGGGTGCCAACTTTATTTTCATATTAAATTATTAATCTAATAAATTAATAATGCGTCTAATTTGGGACAACGGTCTTTGATGGGCGAGTCCTATTACTGGCTGGACGTACGACGCGTTGCGTGAGCTCACTACAGAACACGCAAGCTAACCATTCAAGGTCACTGTCATATATCTGCGTCTTAAATTGGGCACTTCATTTGGATTAAAATATGCCTTGACATCATATCAAGAGATATGTTTAGTGGTCGTAAATTGTTAAAATGAATACTTACTCTAAAAGCGTAGACGTAAGTAATTATGGTTGACGGCAACGCGGGCGCAGCAGTAGGAATCAATGACCATTTCCTGGGCTATATTAGGTATGAAATCCCGGTAGTACCTTTTTTTTTTTTTGGTTGGGAAATTATCAAATAACTTCTCCCGCTCTGGGTGGAGCGGGAGGGCGTGTCAGACTCTTACTGACTAAAACCCACCCGTGTTCCTTCAGTTGCCATGTTGCCGGGGGGCCACGATATCCCTATCGGCCCGTATTCGCAGCCCCGGCAGGCATTGGTCCTAGCGGACCCCGTCAATTCTGCTGACATCTCTTTGAGGCGCGCGTGGAACACAACGCGCCGTCGACCCGGGCTTGGTCCTTATCGGACGGCGAGCTACCCATTGCTCACCGTCCGCAAGCCCGCGCCTACGGTGGCCGGAAATCTGCCTGTGATTCCCGACGCCCAGGGCGTCTCCTCCTGCGGCGGTTAGGGGCGCGAGGGCGCGTCATTCTCAGTTTTTTATCCACGTTAGACATAACTTTACAAATTAATTTCATCATGTAATATAAACGTAATCAAAAATATGCCTATATTAAAATATTAAGAAAATGCTCTAATTTAAATTTTTTTTTTTTTCAAATCACTAACCCTACTCGTTTAGACGTCATCTTCAGTATAAAATCATTAAAAGTCAGTTATCGTCCCCTTATCGTACCATTTAGATTAGATAATATAACCATTTTTGGAAAGTAGCCACATGTTAGGGACTACAGCGCTCGGGAATTTGGGTCTCGTATTGTGTTCGGTCTCATATTGTATTTGTTTATTGCCGAGCGTCGTAGTGTAACTCATTGTTTTATTATTCTCAAAATCTCTTATTAGTGGTTGTGTAAACGTGGATTATTGTCTGCTTCTTATAATGTACATTTGTTTAGTATTACTTTGATTGTTCGTAGTACCAGTTTGGTGCGAGGATTGTTTTCCGCACAAGATGTGTTTCCAATAAGTTTAAATAAACAATAGCGTAGCCAGGCGCGGTCCGAGGGGGGGGTCCTGGGGGTCATGACCCCCCCCCAAAATCTTTCACGCTGTCGATCGGGAGCCTGAATGAATTAGATACTTATATTACTAACTTTTAAAACTACTACAGCTACGGGTTACCGTGGCTCAAGTACCTGCAGTTACGATATATCGGTATTTCACATTTATCGGCACTCCCGAGCAACAACAAGCGCAACACGTCATACTCATAGGTGCCGTGTTGTTAACCCAAACTGCTGAGCTTTTCTTCATAACTCGACAAAGTAAGTTCTATTTCTGTATAATAGTCAAAAGAAAACAGAAGCTTTTCTGGTTGGAGTGCTAAATTTTCAGGCTCGCTTCGCTCGCTCTTGCCTTCTACATTCTATTAATTCTTGAGCTTTTCTTCATAAGTCGACAAAGTACTAATACTACTACTTCCTAGTTCTTTTGGAATGATCAAAAGAAAATCTAACCTATCCGAGTGTGTGCAAAATTTTCGAGTTCGCTTCGCTCGCTCTTGCATTCAGTTCAAAAGAGTTCTTATGATCTTGTCATAATCTACTGTTCTAATACCTACTATCTATCAAAAAGTGCTGCAACTGCGACCAATTTTCCCGTAAGTACACCTCCCCCCCCACCACCCGCCGCTTGTAAAAGATGCGTCCCTGACTAGCATAACTAATGGTTGATCTAGTGATCGCAAGCGCTATTCGCGTGCTCTGGAGGTACCTCCCTGAAACTATTCCTCGGCGGCACCCATGGTGACCCCCCCAAAATCTTGGGCTGCGACCGCGCCTGAGCGTAGCGAGTAGGTACTGTTGTTATACCCGAAATGTGGAAAATGGTAGGGAGAAACCGACGCAGCGCACTTGTGCGAAACTGCGAACCACTGCCTATAGCATATAGTCACCAATAACTAATGTCAGAATGATGCAAAATATTATTTCAGTCTACCATAAAATATAAAATTATTTTATTTATATTTCACTCGAGGGTCCACTTGAGCCACCTTCCTGAAGAAATGGTAATGGATGGCTGTTTGTACATTAATCATTATGGTTGAGATTGAGGGTGAGAGAGCTAGGTACATCATTAATATTTGTACCAAGAAAACGTATGAAACTAGCTAATAAGTACCTACTTATTAAGTTTTTTATGATGGTTACATTGCTATTTTTTATTAATTTTTTGTTATAATTGTTGTCATTGGATGCTAAGACTTATATTTAATTAAAAAAATATACGATTTTGCCAAAATATCCCTTTACTTTTTAATAAGAGAGACATCTGGCCCGTTCTACTAAAACTGGTCCGGCCGAATATAGGTATGCACATTGAAAAAAAAAATACATTTGTCCCTCAGGCCAGTTTTAGCGTGCTGGAATTTGTTATTTCTTCTAATAAGCCTGTGCAAACATGCTTCATAGTTTAATTGGCCACAGAGACCATATTACAATATTCTGGATGAATACCTCATTTATCCTTAAACTAATTACCTATATATATGCTAAAATAAATCTGATCTAAACCACAGATTAATGTCTAAAGTAAGTTTTTCATAAATTTAACTAAATGCCATCACTGCAATAGGTCTATAATTACTTAATTAGGGTCTGATTTACTGCCCTTTTAAAACAGTATTTATTATTTTACAGTTTTTTATAAGATCAGGATCACAGTCAATAACATAACATTAAGAAATGAAAGACGTGAAGAGTTTAGAGAAATAGTAGTCAATACAGGAATCTCTGCAAAGTAATTTTCAAAGGCTGGGTGACTTGGGAATCTGATTGAATCATATTGTCATCAATAGCAAAGCTGTAGTCCCTACTTCGGTTGCAGGACCTTCCCATTTCGCTGATAATAATATTCCATGTCATTTACATTACCTACATTACTAATAATATTTTTTTTCAACTCGAGTAATGTGACTTAGCCATACAACAAACTTTATTAAATAATTACATATAAATTAAATTCAGCAGTGTTAAATTAACAAGTCTGTTCATCATATAGGTATTAGAACTCATAAAGCCGTTTTCTACTTTTGTTATTTATATACCAATGGTGGCCCAGTCACTGAAGGAAGTGTTACTTTGACCAAGATTATTTTTGAAACAAAAGTGTTATCAAATACTTTTTTTTTTGTCTTGTGCCACAAAAGGCACCGAGATGAGATTGATGAGAATGCTAAGAGGTATGAGTGGTGTTACGTGAATGGATAGAATAAGAAATGAGTACTTAGGAGCAAGTCGAAAAGTGTCACCAGTGAATGAAAAGTTGTGTGGAAATTGGTTGTCATGATGAGATGAATGATGTTAAAGTAAGAAATTCTGTCAGCAAAACAAACTAAGGATAGGTTTACATTCAAAGGTCATTGGTATCATTAAGTAGTGGCATATGTGATTAAACAATGTAAATCCGCCCCTAAGACGACCCACTGACCTCCTGGTGTATTAATATAGTACCTATACCTACGCAAGCAAACTAAAAGCAAGTAGGTAGGTACATAAATTAAAAAGTATTGAACCTGTTAACAAGATGACAAAATTCACATGAGCCGGTACTTGTCGCCGATTCGAATTTATTTAGCACATGTTATGTAAGTAAATCGAGTACAGTGTTTGTACAAACCTACTTACAGAAATAAAATCATTTATCATTTACACTACCTATTTACTTGATGAGTAATAGGAAATAGGCCTTAACAACAAAGAAATTTAAAATATCGGATATAAGAAAAAATTCAAATCGGCTGTTAGCTGTAGTGTAACCACACCACAGGCCACACCCACAGGAGGCACAAAAAAAGAAGAAAAAGAAAGAATACGTACTTTGAGCTATAATAGTTTTTATAGCTTTATATGCTGAAAATCTCTGAAGCGGTAAACGCCGTGAACGGTCACCACAGAACAGAACACTACTACCGGACGTCCGGACGGTCACACAGTAATTAGACGACACTAACGCACCGACACAGCCAGAGGGACTTTTGACCATAGACCACAGACCAAGTTGTACTCAGACGGTAATCTTCGAAGAATAATCGCTGTACGATTTGCGAGCTTTGATTGTGACGTTTAGTTTTTTTTTTAATTTTAACCATTTTGTCGCTCTTAGTTGTTATGAGACCGAGTCTTTTTGCCAACGTTTATCGAGCCCAGAATATTTTGGAAAATAGCTTTTTAAGCCTTTAACCAACTTCCAAAAAAGAGGTTCTGCTTTAATTCAACCCAAGGTTGTGATTGTGTATGTAGACAGGTGTACATATGGTGTGTGTGTATTAGAAAAGGAATATTAGTCATATGATGAAAATAAAAAACATTCAACATTATTTATTAATATTTTTATTTTGTCTTATATTTTATGAAAGCTTTCTTTTGCATTGGTGGCAATCTTTTGTTTTCCAACCTAAACACATCTGTGCCCTTTATGATCTTATTTATTACATTAAATACTGCTAATCGAAGACTTAAATCTAAAAAGCATTCCTCAACAGCATCCCTGTGTATCACACAATCCAGAAAATCAAACGAATACTTAGATCTTATTATATCTTTAATTTATTTTATAATACCCGTTTGTTGTGGTGTGATTTCCAAGTATTCGTTTGCTTCCTGAATTATATAGCCAAAAGTCCTCACAGCATTTTCGGAAGGGTAGGTCAATTTTCTAAGGTTATTTGTATTTCTGTATTCTCTACCAGATATCCAATTACTGGTAGAACTTGTTTCACGAGAAGTAAGGTTTGTTACACATTGCTTACAATAATTCTTTTTGTTTAAAATTTTTCTTGTAACCCACCCTGTGGTATATGCCCGTGAGTGAACTTTTAGCTTTTCTTGGATTGCAGTTGTGGGAATATTCTCTAAAACTGCACTCCGAAGGTTAGAGGATCCAGGTGAGCAGGCACTGTCGGCGTTTGTTTCATTATTTTTCGTGGTTTTAAATAAAGCCTTGAGTTTTACTAGTTGCTCACCTGAATCCTCTTCACAATTATAACCATCGGAGTGAAATTTTATAAATCTTGTGATTAGAAGTGGCTTAAAGGTGTTTTTAAAGGTGTGGCAATTTGGATCGTTGTTTCTAAAATTGTATGCTCCGACTTGTCCAAAAAAGTTTTCTATTGGATCAGAGTTGAAATATCTTGGTCTCAAGATACTTATATTTTTATTCTTGAAAAATTGCCACAACCTTTGATAGCTTTTCAGCGTAACTATCCAGTTTTTTAGTGAGGGCACTGATGTCTCTCTGTTATTTTTATTTTCTACAAATTTTATCTCTTGTAGTTTTTTATAGCTTGGCTCCAAAACGTATGGTGCTGAGACGCGGCTTTTACCGCATTCCGCAAAGGTTTACCTTTATTCTTTCTGCCGTATTCTTCAAAGTTGGGCTAACTTGTTTACCATCAGCATAATGAGCTGCAACAAAAAAGTAACATGCTATATAATATACTTATTTTTATGTGACACAGCTTGCAGTCGGTGAGAAAACTACATTGCAGGCAAAATACTTACAAAACTGAGCAGTGTATGAAAGAGTAGCTGCCACTGTTTTGCTGAACACTCTCACACAATTCTTAACCTGCAATAAAATAGGCTATTAGAAGTACTCACTGTTTAACACCTTGAAATATTGATAAACAACACTATTTCCATGACTCAGTACAGCGGTATGCATGATTATTGTAATTAGACCGAACAGACTAGGTATCCCTAAACAACCATCTTCAGAAACATTCTGAATTAAAAAACAATAATTACCATCATCTTTTAAATTTTTTCTGGAATTACGTGTTCATCGTTCAATTTGTGTAACAATCGCATTTGTGCATGATTGCAGTCCGTTTTATACACATCCACGATGTCGCTCCATTTGGATATTTTATTATCATATTTTATATTTTTTGTGATAAAATTATTTCTTAACCCCTTTAATAGGTGAGGTGGGTCAAGTATCATGCTTAGCGAGTGGCCATTGATGGTTATAATATCATCTGAAAATAATAACAGGAATGTTATAATGATAACAACAACCTTTAATATTCAATTGCATTAGACTATCACGCCTGTATTCCCCAAAGAGTTAGGCAGAGTTGTACACCCACATTTCACCGGTTATGTTTTAGTCAGGATGTGTGTGGAATATGTGAACAATATTAATCGGTTAAAGGACACTGAACAAGACACAAATATAGAAGTTTTATTGTTATTACGTGTGGTGGCGTTTATTGTCCTGCAAAGTGTTGTGTTAATTATGATTTGAGAAAATTATTAATTATACTCACCAATTCTACTGCAATCTAATCTTATTTGTTCCCTCCGTGTGTCCTCTTGAAGGCTTTTTAGAGCCGATTGAAAGGCTGTACCTTGATCACATGTTAAGGCAATAGGTAACAAGCCTGTGTTTCCCGCAGCAGTTACTACATCCTTTATTATAGTTTTTAGATGAACCCCAGATGTCGCCCCCTTACAAAAATAGAAGGCTATAGGTTGTTGCCATTTGTAAAGGGCTCCTCGCAACATGAAGACAAGTGCATGGTCAGCAGAGTCAGTCATTTTTTCCGGAAGTTCGATGAATCCAGTGATGGAGTCTTTTTTTTTGTTGTAGGTCAAGGCTGCTTTTAAAGCAACCTCATCAAACAGAACAGAACAATTTTTTTTTTCTTCCCATGTGTTTACCTGAAATCATTAGTTTAATATAATTATTATTGCAAACACTAATATTAGATGATAGAACCATGTTTCCTTGAGAATCAGTGTTAAAGTTAGTTATGGCCATATAATACATACCTCTTGTCTGCATCAAACACTTGAGCACTGATACCAGCTTCAATATTCAGTTCAGAAACCATTTTATTCAGAGTGTGTTTTGTGGGGAGAATAAATATTTTATGTAGGAATCTGTAACATTTTGGACTTTGTTTCAATATCGATAAAGCAATAAGCTTCTCTTCAGTAGTGAAGCGTCTCCCTTTTGATTTTTTGGTGCATTGCTTAATTTGCATCCACATAATTTTTTTGGCCAATGGGTTCATTTTTTCTGTCAGTTTTTCAAAGGAATTCGTCTTTGAAAACTTTAGAGCTCTTCGTGCTCTTTGACTAAAATCCAACTGTTTCCGGGATTTTAAATATTCACGGTAGAGCCTGGCACATTTAGGCGAAAGAGACTTTTTGTTTAAAATAATACGTCTTCTTCGGCCACAACGCCTCGGAGTTGAAGGAATAACTGCGTCTGTAAATAAAAAATATTTGATAGTTATCGATAAGTCAACAAAATATGAGTGTGTTAAGCAGATTTCAAATTCAAAAGTTTATTGTATGCAGATCCCCCTTTAATTTATAACTTTGTTTAATTTTTATTATTTGTTGTTATAAGCAGCAATAGAAATACACAATCAGTGAAAATTTCAACTGTCTACCTATTATGGTTCATAAGATACAGCCAGCTGACAGACAGACGGACGGACAGGAGGCTTAGTAATAGGGTTCCGGTTGGCACCCTTCGGGTACAGAACCCTAAAAATCGCAAGTGCAATTCGGATTTGCACAGTATCTTAGTATCACCACAACAATTTTGTTTACATTATTATTATTAATCGCCATGGTAAACTACTCAATTACTTCACTTTTGTACAAATATGTTACCTAACAAATTGTTAAACAAAAAATTCCAAATGAAAGTTAGTCCTATCCACTAACTGTTCCATACCATCCACAACAATATAGTTTACATTATTTCAATTATTTGCCTTGGTAGAAGGATATCATTTGGTGATTAAGTGTGTGTCACTAGTGGTGAAATATAATTGTAATAATCAATTTTATTACCTCTTATGATCTGGTTTTGTGGAGCTTCATTTCCACAGCCTGAAGTGGAAGGCACGTCAACTACCGATGTTGTAGTGTGATCCACAAGGTTAGGGTTATTAACAATAACATCAAAACCTAGAACAAAAAAACTTAAAATGTGAATAATATTTCAATCATGGAGTGATGCCAAAAACATTACGCAAAGAAGTGCTTCTTTGCAATTGCGCAAAAATGCCATCAAAAGACAATACATTCAGAAATTATGAAGTACTAGCTTCTGCCCGCCACATCGTTTGCGAGCCTGGACCGAGATAACCTTCCTCAAGAATTAGGCTATCCAATGCAAATAGAATTTTTCAAATCCGACTGGTAGTTCCGGAGATTACCCCCTACATTCAAACTTAAAAACAAACAAATTTTACCTCTTTATAATATTAGTATGGATTTATTACATTAAAAACAAAAAAAAGATAAAAGCTGTGACTTACCAGTTTTAGTCATTCTACATGTCTTTGTTGGTTAAAAGGCACAGTAGGTATGATCCTCATGCTGCCTTTTCTTAGCATAATTATGTGTGATCAGAAACAGCATTGTCTGTAAAGAAATATTTAAGCTTATCAACAAAGCAAAATAATTACAATACGCAACTGCACAAAATGACTAACAAGTAAAAAAGCTTCAAAGTGTGACTCGGACTCGCACACACAGAGTTCTGTATCACCGTACAATAAATACTTTTCGTTTTTTACGAGTATATACCCCTTTAATTTTTAAATTTACTTTATTCCATTAAAATTTTTTTTTTTTGTTTATAATGGCCATTGTAGAACACACTGAAAATTTAAAGTATAGTAATAGGGTCCCTTTGGCACCTTTTAGTTATGGAACCCTAAGGTCAGTAGGTCGTGGGTCAAGACAGAGCAACATAGACTGACATAGGATACTTTTTATTTTCTTTAAAATGTATGGCTTCTGAACTGTGTGAATTTCCACATAGGAACCACAGAGCATGTAACTTTAAGAGGCGGAACTTAGAACATTCAGTTTTTGAGAATTTGTTACCTTTTTTAGCCAACCGCATAAAAAAAACATGGCTACCAACATGAAAATTCTAAGTAACACTGACAATGACAATCATGACCTTGAAAGGGTTATCGATAGGGATGCGCAACATATAGAAATCAATAAAATTATCGATATCGATGAAATGAATGCATTTCATCGATATCGATACGCAGATAATAGTGAGCCTCCAATACTAATTTATTTTCAAAAATCGGTAAAATAAAACACAGATTTATATGATTTCAGTATTTAATAATGGATATACTTAAATGAGCTATCAACATTGGTCTCAGACCAAAATGGCTTCCTTTTTTATTTTTTAGTGCCGACATCACAGTTTCTTTTAGCATGCCTGACTCAATTCTTCCCAAGAGACTGGCACTGCGTCTTCGTGATGCCAGGCTGTACTTAGTTTTTTGTAATTGTTCCATCAACTGATTTTCCCTTGGTGTTAAATCTGTAAAGATAATTAAATATAAGCAATATTTTCGATGAGACTTGTAAACATTTCCTTTCACATAAAACGCAGGGATATTTTCTATTTGAAATGAGCAATAGTACATAAATTAACTCAATAAATTTTGAGAATTTCTTTCTCTGTCTGTCTATTTGTTTGTAACATCATCACATGAGAAAAGGTTAATGGATTTCAATGAAACTACCTAAACAAGAGGTTGCATCTGTTTCTTTTTAGGGTTCCGTACCTCAAAAGGAAAAAACGGAACCCTTATAGGATCACTCGTGTGTCTGTCTGTCTGTCTGTCGGTCTGTCTGTCTGTCTGTCTGTCTGTCTGTCCGTCTGTCACAGCCAATTTACTCCGAATCTAATGGACCGATTAAGTTGAAATTTGGTACACATATGTATTTCTATGACCCAAACACGAATGAGTAACGTAAATAATTTAATTTTGAATATAGGTGTCACTTTTGGGGCGCAAATAAGAAAATTAAAAAAAAAAGTTTTGCTAACAGTACCGTGTGACATATCAAATGAAAGGGCTTGTTGCGAGGATCTTAAATATATTTTTTATATAATTTTAAAATAAACACTTTTAAAGATATTTAATAAATTCAATGAAAATTGACCATTCCCCCCCCCTTATCTCCGAAACTACTGGACCAAAAATTTTGAAAAAAATACATAGTATGGTTCTTTACTCATAGATTACAGGAAAACCTATAAGAAGTCTATGGTCTTAAAGTAACATGGTAAATCTCTCAATATTGTGCGTAAAAACTTACATTTCGTCGCTCGGCATCCAAAAGGCCCATCTCTCTAGCTACTATAATATCAAAACTGTTTGACCGTCTGCTTAATACACAAATAAATAAAACTGTAAATGTTCATGACAACCAATTCGGTTTTCGGCGTGGTTTGTCAACAGAAAGTGCAGTGTTGTGCCTTAAGCATACTATCACATATTTACTATACACAGCGTGGGACGCCGATTTATGCTAGGTTCATCGATTTATTCAAGGTTTCTGATCTGGTTGCTTATGACGTATTGTGGAGAAAGATGGAGAAGGATAGGTTGCCAATGGAGCAAACATCTTTAGATAATGGTATGGTAACCAGATCAATAGTGTACGATGGGCTGGAACTTTTTCCAAGCCATACAGGTTGGAATGCGGGGTCAGGCAGGATTGGCGAGCTCAGCAGCACCAGAGTGGGTTGCTATATAGATGGTATTTGTGTAAATAATATTAGCTATGCAGATGATATGGTGCTTCTGAGCGCGTCAATCTGTGGTCTCAGAAAGTAGTTGGTCGCTAAATGTGAGCAGTATGCCAAAACACATAGTTTGATGTATAACTCCAATAGGTCGGAGATCATGGTCTTTGAGGCTGGGGGCAGACCGGGTTATGTACCACCTGTATTACTCAATGGTACTCCACTACAAAGAGTATTTACGTTTAAATATCTTGATCATGTATTGACCCCTGACCTCAATGACGGACTCGATATTGAGCGAGAGCGAAGGGCGTTGTCGGTAAGGGCAAACATGCTGGCTCGCAGGTTTGCACGCTGCTCACTTAAAAAGCCAAAATTACTCTGTTTCGAGCTTATTGTACAACGTTTTACACGTGCAGCCTGTGGGCTAGACATACCCAAAGGTCATGCAACGCCCTTCGTGTCCAATACAACAACGCTTTCAGGGTATTGGTGGGGCTGCCCCGTTTTTGTAGCGCATCGGGAATATTCGCGGACGCTCATATTAATTGCTTTTACGTAACGATGCAAATGAGGTGTGCATCCCTGGTACGCAGAGTAAGGGCCAGCTCCAACAATATCGCTAGCAGTCTGGATTGCATGTACATCAATCACTGCAGTGCCATCTCCCATGGGGTGAAATAAATTTAAACTAGGGGCAATCAGAAAGTTTTGTGATACTAGAAAAAAATATACTACAGGTTATATTTTTTTTAATTATATCTTTTGAAAGAACTCTCCATTGGCGTCTATACACAGTTTTATACGTCTAAACAAATTTTCATAACACATTTTCCAGTCCGCATCAGACACCTCTCCAATCTCCTTCTCAAATGCACCCAATGCATCTTCAGGTGATGAAAACTGTTTTCCTTTGAGTTGATTTTTTATTTTGGGGAACAAGAAAAAGTCGCACGGAGCCAAATCGGGACTGTAAGGAGGATGACCTATAAATTTGACCGGTGTGTTGTCCAGAAAGTCTCTTGTTTTGAGCGCCGAGTGAGCCAACGCGTTGTCGTGGTGAAGCGGTAGCGCACGGAGGCCAGTGTTCGGTCGCTTGCTGCTTGCAGTAGTAAAAACTTCTGGCAAACATTTGGTAACATACCATTCAGCATTGATGCTTCTTTGATCTCGTCAGGGTACTGACACCAGATAACTTGGTAGAAAAAAAAAAAAAACTTGCGGTCAACATTTTGCCTGCACTTCTGGCTCGCTTCACTTTGGTAGGCGTTGGTTCATTTTGGTTCAACAGCCACACGGTCGACTGACGCTTCATTTCTGGATCATATTGAAAAATCCAAGATTCGTCACCCGTAATGATATTTTAAAAGCGCCGAGACGAGCCTGCTACCAATTTTGCTATCATGTCTCGGCACCATTCTACCCGAACCTCCTTCTGACCCTGCGTTAGATTTTACGGTACCAGCGTGAAACTATCTTTCATAACCGAAGATGCCTGTTTCATGCACACTTCCCGATCCAATCGGCAGTATACATCTATATATCTTGACATTTTAAACTTTGCTTTTTTTGTGTTTTTTCAAAAACTAATTATGTTTTTTTTTATTGGTTGCTGTAGAATGGTAGTAGACCATGGTCTGAACAACGTTTGTTCTAGCAAAACTGTAATTCAAATTTCACGGTGTATGCTGAACCTCTTCATATGTAATTCGCCTATTCTCTTGAATTAAATTTTTCACAGCCAGCACTTTTTGTTATGTAACAACCGTCATTGGGCGGCCACTTCTTTCTTTGTCTGCCAAAATTACTAGACCACCCATAAATTCGTTGAACCAGCGAAAAACAGTCGCTTTAGAAGGGCTTTTTTCTATGAACACCATTCGAAGTCTTTCAAACGATTCTTCTGGTTTTAGTCGACATTTGAAATCGTACAAAATCATCGCGCAAAAATGTTCTCGTTATAAATCCAGTTTTCAGTAAGACAGAGTATTTTGATTTTGCTCGTAAAAAAATGTGGAGGGAATTTCGATTTTGGAATGTTATGTTTTTTTGTAATAAGTAGTCATCGTTTTAATTGATATCAAAACCAGCCAGTATTCTATAGACAAAAACTGTTAGTCGCAAAACTTTCTAAATGACCTCGTAAAATAAGTTAACATAGTTCATAAGTTTACTAACGTAATGAGTCCTTGTTACTTGAATAAAGAAAAATATCTGGATGATAATTTTTTTTGAACGACGTTTTCTAAAAATGAAACCTAACTAGATCGATTTATCGCTCCTGAAACCCCCCTGCATACTAAATTTAATAAAAATTCTTGGAGCCGTTTCCGAGATTCAGATTATATATACATAGGTACATACAAGAATTGCTGGTTTAAAGGTATTATTATTATATTAATACCGCGAATGTGATTTTTTTTACGAAAATCTGATTTTTGTTTTATTTCATTCTATATGTTCAAAAAAGTGACACTGCAATTTAATTTTTTTTTTAAATGTCACATTCGCGGTATTGGATGCCGAGCGACGATTTGCAGTTGGAATGTATGGGAGAACATGTTTTTCAACTACAATGTTAAGTTTGTTCTTGGGATAAATAAATTCATCTCAACTACGGAACCCTTCATTGTGCGTAGTCCGACACGCACTTGGCCGGTTTTTTTTATAATTTGATGGATGACATGAGAGGACTGTACTGTATATTGTTATGTTTAATAGAGATCAATTATGGTGTTTATTGTAGTTACCTTTTGACTCTGAATGCTGATAGGTACGTTACATTATGTTGTGAAAATTCTGCGACTATTTCCCTTTTTGTTGAAATCCTTTTTTCCAAAGTCGTTAGCACATATATTTCACTGCTCATGGAGTTTTTCTATTGGTAGGTACAACAGTTCTTGATTACCAACTGCTTTTAGCCACTGTCGGCAGCTGGAATATACAAAATATAAAAGGTTACATTATAACTGACTCTGTTTCACTGTGAATTTATTTAGTGTAATTTAAAGTTAAGAAAACACCCAATTTACACTATCAGCATAACTAAATGGAATAGATTATTATTATTATAGGTACTTAGATTTATTTCTTAATCCCAATATTTACATAATTACCTATTGGTGTCAAGGTAGATAATATAATCTTAGACTCTGACCAATTTATTTAGCAGTCAACCTATTCAGACTAAATTAGATTATAATTTAAAGTAGACAAATATTACTTTATGCACAATGTTTTAAACCATTTCTTCAGTTTCAACTAATCTTGATTGATGGTTCGAGAGTCGTATTACAGAATTTGAATAGCATAACATAGTGTTAAGTGAGCACAAGATCAAATTAGCAATAAATATCGGTACTCACCGGTTGGTATCCAGTAAAAACTTGGAAATACTTGAAAATAGCAAATTATTTACGGTATGCCAGGCCTCTTTGATACCACAAAATTCACATCTTCTGTGATCCTTACCCATGATGGTTCACAAACTTAGAGTCACTGTCAATTATTCTGATATGTTATAATCCGAAATCTTACAGAAAAAGGAAAAACAAACAGAAAAATCTCAACACAAACATTAATATCGCGTGAAGGCAGACATGTTTGTGAAAACTTCGTAATGTAATGTTGGTCATTCTGTCATCCTGTCATTTTGCCGTGTGTTTCTGAATGTTGGCTAAAAAAGGTAACAAACTCCATACAAAAATAATTTGTTCGGAGTTTCACAGCACTGATAGGAACTAAGACGACCCACTGACCGAAAATTCAAGTTTTGATACCCAAATAACGATTGTTTTAAAATTTTGAAAGTGCATTACATGGTGCACTTGTCATTTGAGTACCTATATTGAGAAAGTTTGTATTGGTTGTTTGTTTGTTTGGTTGTTTGTTGGTTGTTTGTGTTCTCGTTGGTCTAGTGGTCGCAAGCGCTACTGCTGAGCATGAGGTCCTGGGTTTGATTCCCGGGTCGGGCTAATTGGGTTTTTCTATCTGAAATTTCTCAGTAGCAGCCCGGAGTCTGGATTTGGGCCCGGTTGATGGCAATAGGCTCGCCCCCTATTACATGGGACTTAAACATAACTGGCGAAATGTGGGTGTACCTGCTACAGGGACACCTCTGCCCAACCCTTCGGGGAAACAAGGCGTGATGTTATGTGTGTTATGTGTGTATCAAGTATATTACATACACGGATAAAATGTAAATTACATACATTATTATCATATTATTGAGGTACTCACCAGTGGTGTGATCAGTGTCCATAGTTTGAAACCGAGGAGTACCACTACTGATTTCAGTTTCGGAAAACAGCGTGGGATAGGCGCCAACACGAAGACGAGTCTAGGGATCCGCAAATAGTATCGATACCTGAGTAGTATCGATTCTTTCTCTTCGATACCTAGTATTTTTGTACTCGATACTTGATTTCCGATACTATACTAGGTATCGATACTTTTTCACATACTCGATACTTTTGTCTCCAAAGTCAAAGTCAAAATCAAATCATTTATTTCAAATAGGCCCATTTAAGGCACTTTTGAACGTGACGTTCTCCTATACTAGTGTAATTTTACTACCATAGACTACTTTGCGGCCATGTAAGTATTTTTTGCAAGTTTTTGGCAATTCGCCAGTGATGATTATTATTTAACAATTTAAATCGAATTATACCGTAAAATGTATCCTTATTGAAAGTTATTTTAATTTTGTACACAATAAATCTACATTGGATTGATTTCAGTGGTAAGAACGTAGACATCGATTCTTTATTGATGAATTTTATTGCATTTTATAATTATTTAATAGCAATATTAATCAATTCGGAGTCTCTGTAGTCAGTACTGTCAATATATACCGGTTTGTGACTCGAAGTGAATCAAGGAAATACAGTAGAAACTTACTGACTTAGTGCATTTCATAGAAGGCATATTTAAAAAAAATGGCGCCTCCCGGTGGAGGAACCAGTGAAGTGTGGAAACATTTTAGAAAAGTGGACAAAAGTACTGTACAATGTAAAATGTGCTTTAAAAGTACCTACCGTGCCTATCGATATTTTTCCCTGCAGTGCTGCAGTTCGACATAACAATCATTAAATCACATTCATAATTTCTTTGAAAATTATGAATTGCGCCCCGCGGTTTCACCCGCATAAGTCTCGATCCCGTGGGAATATTGGGATAAAAAGTATCCTATGTGTTAATCCAGGTTTTAAACTATCTGTGTGTCAAATTTCATCCAAATCCATTTTGCAGGTTTTGCGTGGATAGGAATAGTAGGACAGGATAATTTTGTATTTAAAAAAAAAATATTTGTTAAATAAATAATAATTACATAAATATGTACTTGTTTATTACTGCTTTTTTTGCGATAATATACAATTTCCAAGGTGATCAAAAAGTACTCGATACTGAGTTGTATCGATACTTTTGAATCGATACTTTTATCGGTATCGATACTTTCTTCTGCGATACCGGTATCGAGTAGGTATCGATACTTTTGAATTTTTGCGGATCCTTAGACGAGTCATTGCATTGGTCGAGACGATGAACTTCTGTTCGAAGTGCTTTTGACAAACATAACGCTTGCGCAGATCCTCTGCCCTCATGTTTCGCAATTCTTCACAGTTACGCTCTAACCATTTGAGTCCTATCTCACGTTTGGGAAATTTTATCTAACGTCCTTTCGTTTACTAGCGCAACTCACAACACAGCAAGAGCGGTACACACTGAACGTTATGATTACACTATTACAGGTTTAAATTTGAGAGGATAAGTTACGGAAATTATTCAACGTAGAACTTCACTCGATCAACTTTAAAACTGTAATGGCGGGATATAGATAACCACAGACTACAATAGACTTACAACAAACAAATATGGCGTCGATTGCACTGGCGACAAAAGGGAAAGGGACGAGGGGCGATTGTCACTTTCGAAGATCGTACCATAGACAAATACGTCTATTAATGCCAGGAATTTTTGTTCCGAGATTACCAGCCGTGCCATAGACTAATAGGTATAGCTTTAGAGTTTGTTTGACGCATTGAAATAGAAATTTGACGCGCTTATTTCTACGCAGTGTTGCAAAAGTGAGATTAAGAAAAATGGAAAAACATGAGACTTGCCAGCTAAAAAACATGAGTAATCATAAGATTTTTTTACACGAAATGAAACTAGTTTTCTTATCACATCATAAATGAAAACTTTCTGAAAATCACAGTCAAACATTATCTCATTAGGTATTGTAGCAAAAAAGTGATGTTGTTGCCACATTCAAGTTAAATGTCGGCCTCAGGGTTATGGAATGAAAGGTATTCAGGTAAAATCACATGATATATTTTTAAACGTAAAGAACAAACACGAAACACGAAAATAAAAAACATAAAAAGGTAATTTAGGTAGTCGTCAGATTAGAAGACTAAAAATAAATTATTAATTTAGGGATTTACAGTCACGCTAAATCATTAGAGGTCTAATTTTAATCGGAAAACGTTAGGCCCATCGGTTTACGTAATTTAACTCGATATTCAGTATCACTCGGGCGGACGTCTCGATAGCTATCGCTCGCATAAGCACCCGTCGATAATCGTGAATGATCAAGATTTGTCGCGATGAACCCAATTCGTTAAAAGTTCCAATTTTTTGGAAAACGAAGCCTAGTTGAGCATGTTGAGCACTAGATAACACTAATAAAAAGGTGGAGGTGTCACTTGATGGTGAAACTTGGTAAAGGGACCGCTTCGCAGTTGCTCGCACCAGAGCAGAGTGTCGCGACGTCTGCCCATATATGATATCTACAGGAATCATGTGATACTAGAGTATTATGTTGATCTCTTCTGAGGGTGTAACCTTAGGCAGACGTAGCGAATGAGAAAAAAAATTGGGTGTGACTTGTACCTGGGTTTCCTTTATCTGCTTCGCTTGTTAATTCTTTATGGAGACAGAGCACGGAACGCAGGGTAAGCAGACTTGAACAGGGGGGGCCACTTTCACCATCTGTAGATAGATATTATCGATGACACTGAGACTTCGATATTTTGGGCATCTTAGATTATTGGTATTTACTGAAACCAAATGTCAAATATTATATCTTGTCATTACACCACTCAACAGCTGGAAACCGGTATGGTTTCCGTCCCTGGAAGCTCACTTCCAAAGGACACTCGACGGCGACCCCTGGTTAGGTCATGTTTACCGCCTCAATCTTTCCTCCTCTGGAAGCTCACTTCCAGAGGGCATTTGACGGCGACCCCTGGTTAGGTCATGTTTACCGCCTCAATGTTTCCTCCTCTGGAAGCTCACTTCCAGAGGGCATTCGACGGCGACCCCTGGTTGGTCATGTTTACCGCCTCAATCTTTCCTCCTCTGGAAGCTCACTTCCAGAGGGCATTCGACGGCGACCCCTGGTTAGGTCATGTTTACCGCCTCAATCTTTCCTCCTCTGGAAGCTCACTTCCAGAGGGCATTCGACGGCGACCCCTGGTTAGGTCATGTTTACCGCCTCAATCCTTCCTCCTCTGGAAGCTCACTTCCAGAGGGCATTCGACGGCGACCCCTGGTTAGGTCATGTTTACCGCCTCAATCTTTCCTCCTCTGGAAGCTCACTTCCAGAGGGCATTCGACGGCGACCCCTGGTTAGGTCATGTTTACCGCCTCAATCTTTCCTCCTCTGGAAGCTCACTTCCAGAGGGCATTCGACGGCGACCCCTGGTTAGGTCATGTTTACCGCCTCAATCTTTCCCCCTCTGGAAGCTCACTTCCAGAGGGCATTCGACGGCGACCCCTGGTTGGGTCATGTTTACCGCCTCAAACATACTATTGCTAATTGAAATCTCAAGAAGCTTCAGTTATAATATACAACTACAACATACAAAGTTTGCTAACCTCATTGGTTTATAAGTAATCATTAATCAGTGTTTCAACATTCTCGAGAACACTGGTTTCAGTGAATAACTTAATCAATCTTAAAACATAATTGCATAAAGTTATTATTGTAATGTTGCTATGTTTGATTATTGTTGTATTTACATTCGCGGATTGTATTTTCTAAAGGTCCGCGACACAGAGCGAGCTGACGCGCCGCTAGCTGTCCGACGCGGCACTCGGCTCCGCACGGCTTACGGCTGTCAAGGGCGCCGTGACGTACAAGGTCCAGAAGGCTGGCTCTAGCCCGAGGGTGCGGCTGAACCGCTGAAATCGGCCTTTTCTAACCGGATCCGAGATAAACAGCATTTTAGACCAGAAGGAAAGGCAAAATGATGTAGGTGGGCTGGTGATAGACGAACAACTGGAATACCTACTCCTTAGATGAGCGCAGCGAGACCAATCATTCATCTAAGACCTACTCACATGTTGATACAAAGGATACCTTGTATGGGGAGAATATCCCAAATAGGTCCCAGGAAGGTGCCTAATCTATTTCTGCAATATCTGGCACGTGCTTGTTCATGAGAGAGAAAGAAAAAAAAATACAGGACAAAATAGTGTATGATCCAATAACCAAAGGCAGCTGACGACTGACGACTGACAACTGACCGACTGACACCCACCAATGTTTTGCATCTTTTGTTTTCATATTGGAATCAAGGAATCAAATTTGAATTTGTGTCAGAAAAAAAAATTCTAACGAAATAAAAAAAATGAGCCGTCGACGCCGTGAAACATCGAAATTATTATGTACAGGTAATATGCATAAAAGGATGACGACAGGAAATAAATATGGCGACTGTTGGCGTGGCGACGCGTCACCAAGCCAACATTCAGTCTGACCCGCCGCGTCGCCACACCAACAGTTGGTATGTTTCACATAAAAAACGCGTGCATTCTAAAACTTGTCAACGTCGCAAATATCGTATTGTCACAGATTTGATCTTGAGGAAGGTTATAGGCTCGCGAATGAAGTCGCGCGCAGAAGCTAGTTATTGATATGAAACATCTACAGCGGCGGTTCAGACCGACGACGGTTTTATTATAAAAAAATAATGAAATTATGTTCGTTGGTAAGCGCATAGCAAGAGAACGGCTGGACCGATTTGGCTATTTGTTTTAAAATGTTTGGATTAGTCCGATATTCCGAATCCGGTTCACAAGGAAAGAAAAAATTCAAACGTTTCCAGGAAAAACAAAATACGATCTAGAAGAATGTGGCAGCTTTTCTTTAGATCGAAATTTGTTGCTTCGTGTCTCAATATAAAACAAAAAAAAAAAAAAAAAAAGGTTTTAGAAAATTAGAAAATTAGGGCGCCCATTTTGGTTGTCAATGGTATTGAGCTGTTTATGAGATGTACTTTCGTGCACATAAATGGGGTTAAAAACTGAAAGCTCATAGCAGATGGCAGCACGGTTGTGCGTCTTTAGTCCGCCATTGTTGTTTATGTTTTCACTGTTGTGTCGATATCGTTTATACGAAAACTAGACAAAAATGTATGCGATTTGGAGTGTAGTACAACTAAAAGCCGAGTTATGGAAAAGAGATGCGTCTACCACGGGTAAAAAAGCAGCTTTAGTGGAAAGGTAAATAAATAATGACCATTTTATATTTGATAGATTGTTTTGTTTACATTATTTAAAACTCCTTTTTTTGTTGAAGACTGGAGGCATACGACAGGAATAACTTGATCGGAGTTGAAGAAGAGCTTGAGGATGATAACCCTAACATTCCTGCCCTGGAAAAGTTCAGGGATGTCAATTCTAGGACTGATCTTCCAGCGCTATCTAAAACCCACATTCAAACGTTTGCTGAAGGGTAAGTTTTCATACAGTGATCAACTTATGATGCATTCACTACTTCCTTTGTGAGTTCAACTATAAAAAAACGTGTAATATAGGTACCTAATTTAATGTTAATATTATTTCAGGTTTCAAATATCTCCTAAAGTGAAAATCCTCTATGAAAATAGGAGCTTGATCAAGCTAATGATCGTAACCATGCTTATTTTCATGCACAATGCAGGCACAAATGAAAAGATTAATGAATAAGACTGGTATGATATGTGAAAGTCATTGTGAATGTGCAGCTGGAAGTGGCTTGGAAGCACACTGTAAACATATCTTCACAGTCCTCCATGGTATAGAGGATATAGTATGTACAAAGATTACAATTACCTATGCATACAGTATGCACAGAAAAATTAATGATGTTCAAACAACCAAAAACAACATCATTTTATACTGAGTATCTCCAACCAGCAATTTACGATAAATACTATGATACTGTAATAAAACCAAATTAATATTATATACAATGTTTTATTTATCTCCTTATACATAATACATATTACATAATACATTCCCTAAAGTTAGAGCACATAAGACAAACAAAAAATATCTGATGCGAGGGGCACAAAATTGTGATGTTTTGTCAAACATAACAAACGTTCCATGTGAACATTTATTTATTTATTAATTAATAGGTTAGCCTACAATTGTTTACACATTAAGTACATTTCTTTTAAAACTACACGATATACATTTATAAGTGCAACAATTACTTAAAGCTAACACCACATGCACTATACGAGTATTTGAATTTAACATTTTTATGACTGCAATTAATTTCTAATAATGGCTGATTTAGAATTATGTAAAAACAAAGCAATAATGCAATAAACTAGGATCAAATATTTGGTTTACATTAAATAATAAATTAAATTACATTGAAATAAATAACATTTTCAATAGTAATATTCTTCACATGACTTCCATAATACTTTATTTTGTGAGCCATTATACTTAAGTCGAACACACAAAATAGAACTTTTGGTAGGTTTCAAAACCTGTGTAGAAAGAAATGATACTATCATTGTTTCTACAGTTCTATATAGATCCATAAATGTACACACAATTCACTTGAGTATGCCTTGATGATACAGTATGTTGGTCCCGCTCTGGCCCATCATCTGGCTCCAATGGTGTGCTAGGAAAAATTTCTATTTCGTTAAACATTGTAAATTCCTCGTCTTTATATGGCTCTTCATAACTATCACGGGTTTGAACATGGCTAGGTTCAGCAATTTGATCACTATATGTATCACAGCATTGTTTTTTCTCATTTCTCTGTAACAGTCTATTTGCTCTGTCTTCAGCTAAGGGGTGGACTGGTTGACTTTAGTAAAAAAAAAATAGAGGGTACAGCAGTCTTCCTGAGCCTTTTGTAAATATTTTCATCACCTAGAACAGACAAAGAGGATTTATGATCTACTTATCTTTGTGCGAAACATTAAATACAAATATGATGAGTGGAAGATACTTATATTTATCTATTTAGCCCGTAATGTCCCACAGCTAGGCAAAGGCCTCCCATTCCCTTTTCCACACAGGTTTGTCCACTGCCACTGCGGGCCAGACCTTTCAGTAGGATTCAGAGCAGGATATGTGTTAATATTAGGCAGTAGGTAGTTTGGTATGAAGGTATTAAATACAATGCAATAAAGCGAATGCTGCATAGATGCTTGCTACTTAGACATACGAGTATTTTGGTCGATTAAAAGATAATCTTAACAACACAACCTTAGTATAAAGTATATAAATAAATATCCACAAATGCCTATAATGAAAACACACTTAAGTTCACTGTATTATGAAAAAGAGCATCACCTGTATACGCATTCGTCTGATAGAAGTCTTCAGGTTTAAAATGAATAGTACATAACCTCGACGAATTATTTGGTTTCCAATTTTTTCTTCGGAGAGCTCTCTCCCACACTTTTCTTCTTTTAAGATCTTTGGGGAATACATGGGCCCCCGGATTTTTGCAGTCAACAGCTGCGCAAGGGGGCATATTATTTAATTAGGCGTAAATTAAGTTGATTGTTTACAAAAAATGTATGGATATTGACAGCTAGCTGTCAAATTTAAAGACGGACAATGATAGCGACATCTGAAGTGAGCAAATGGCAGTTTTTATCCCCATTTATAGATGTCGGAATAGTAATAACAACAGTTCAATATCTATATTTTTTATTCAAACTATGTACTTAAGATAAAATTGGTTGTCTGTAAAGTCGGTTTACGGACGATAATTTTGCGTGATAACGTCACCAGCCGAACGCTTAGGCCGATCGTGCCTCTCTATAGCTTGTTCCGCGCTCTCGCTTGCACGCTCGGCTCAGGCGGAACGTGACACTTTTTCGTGCGTGCAGCGAATCGCATCGATTTAAAAGACGTTATCACGTCAAAAAAAAAAACCTTTTGTTACCCTTGGCCTGTGATACCTTTGTTTATGACGTGGGTATTATAGCATAGACATGTCAATTAAGGACTGGAAATAGCTTAGAGGAAATAGCTACAAAAAAAAGGTGCTTATCTAAAACTCAAAATGTCTTTAAAATGGCTGCCAATGCTAGGGTTGTGTCAATCAGGGAACATAGTGTTACTATTTCGAGTATCGATACGAGTACTAAGTACGTAATAGTATTACGAATCTTACTAGATACCACGGTTGAATCATATTCAAAATGTATTAGCTTACAGTCCGTTGTAACAGAAAAAACGAGTATTGACAAATTATCTCTTCCCAAGTGCGTAGTGGCTGACTGAACGTCCCTGTCAGTGTCGACAGGGACGTTCAGTCAGCCACTACGCACTTAAATGATTATGTCATAAATGAATTACATCTCCCTGTGCGGCCAACTGAAGTCTGGAAAGTTATACGTAAACTCAAGACCAGGAAGGCTCCAGGTGATGACGGTATACACAACATTATGCTTAAAAATCTGTCGCAAAAATCTGTTGTGTTTACCACAAAAATTTTCAACGGTTGCTTAAGATTGGGATATTTTCCCAATACCTGGAAAACTGCAAAGGTTATTGCACTTAAAAAGCCTGGAAAAGATACATCCTTGCCAGTTAGTTACAGGCCTATTAGCCTTCTTCCTGTTCTAGGTAAGCTGTTTGAGGTCATGATATACAATCGCTTGCTACGTTGCTCTGAACAGCTCATTATGAACGAGCAATTTGGCTTTCGTTCCTCTCACTCCACGGTACAACAATTGGCTCGAGTCTCTGAACATATTTCCTATCATCTTAATCTTAAGCAATCTACTGGTATGTTCCTACTGGACATTGAAAAGACTTTCGATACCGTCTGGCACGAAGGTCTGTTATACAAGCTAATCAGTTACGGAATTCCAACTGAGCTAGTAAAACTTATCCAATCTTACCTTAATAACCGCAAGTTTGTGGTCCATATTGGTACTGACAGGTCTTCGCCCCGGACGATTTCGGCAGGAGTTCCTCAGGGTTCGGTGCTCGGTCCCTACCTCTTCATTTTATTCGTGTGCGACGTTCCTGTGCAGGTCCGTACACATCTGGCTTGTTTTGCCGATGATACAGCATCATACACAAGCGATGACGATATCGACATTATCATAAGTAGACTTCAGTTGTCGCTTGAACTACTTCAAGCTTATTTCAACAAGTGGAAGCTGAAGTTGAACGAATCTAAGACTGAGGCGATACTTTTCACACGCCAACGTACCACCCCTAAAAGAAAATTAAAAATCGCTGGGAAATTGATTCCGTGGACCACAGAAGTTCGCTATCTTGGCGTTATATTGGATAAAAAGCTCAATTGGACAAAGCATGTCAAAAATTTACGAGTTAAAGGAGCTCAAGCACTCGGTTCTCTCAGTCCTATACTTAACCGAAAAAGTAAGCTCAGCTCTAACACCAAACTGTGGGATTGTGTGGTGAAAATAAATGCTTGTTAGGTCGAAAACCTCTTTATTTTTGAATAACGTAAAATAAAACTAAAAAAAACAAAATAACACGTCGTGCCTCGTTCCTGCAGTCGTCCATCACCTTATTTCTATCTCTCCCCCTTTCACTCCTATATGCCTTTCACTCGCACCTCTGCATACGTTTCCTTTTACTCAAAATTCATTCCACACTCGGCCATCCTACACAATGTCTGCCCTCAGACACAATGTTTCAAACACTTTATATGAAGTCTTAAATAATATTTACTGAACTTCCATTATTTAACAACATAATCAGTAAACTTCTTACTATTTCTTTTCTCAGAAAAAGAGATACACAACACAAAACATCATGACAATACAATACATCTAACCGTTATAATTAAATTGTAAACCTTATCCTTAACAACTGTGTAGTTTACATAAACCTTACATACTTTATGAACCTCACATATTCCATAAACCTCACATACTTACTTCGTCTTACTCCTTGTCATCCGGCCATTTTTTCATATGATCTGCAGACGTTGTGGTTTTGACTGCACCTTCTGCCATCATATCAATTTTCTTCACGTCGTATCTGTCGTGTCGTTTGGTTTTTGTGACTTGATAAGGTCCCAAATATTTAGGTTTCAGTTTGAGCCCTGGCCCAAACTGGGTTCGCTTTATAGCAACTAACTCCCCCTCTTGATATTTCCTACTATCCTTTCTATATTTATCGTAATTCTTCCTATTCTCCTCTTGTACTTCCAGTATCTGCAGTTTTGCTCTCTTCCTTATATCTTCTCTATTTTCTATGTAGTTGTCCCGTCCTTCTTGTTGTAGTAGTTCATATATTTCTATATCTTCTTGTCTCTTCATTTTCTTTCCTATTAGCATTTCAAATGGAGTGGTGTTCACACTTCTCTGGTAAGTACTGTTTAACGCCATCTGCACTCTTCCTACATGCCGATACCATAGTCCTGGTTTCTCAATACATAGCTTGGTAAGTACTGGTATAATAGTTCTGTGAACCCTTTCCACCTGACCATTACCTCTAGGCACTCCTGTAGTAATATGACATAATTCTATTCCCTCCTTCATACAATATTGTTGAAATTCGTTGCTAGTAAAAGCAGCACCTCTATCTGTGATGAATCTTTCTGGACTTCCAAAAGTTTGCTGTAGTACCTCTAATTTATTCAACACTTCCCTCGTTGTGGTACTTTTACACGGGAACAACCATACAAACTTCGTAAAAGCGTCAATAACGGTAAGTATATGATTATACTGCTTATGCGTCTCTGTCAGGGGTCCAACATGATCCAAATGCAGCGGATGCAGCGGAGTGTCCCCTTTCTCAATTGGGTTAAGGTAACCTTCTTGTTTTCCTTGTTTTCTATTTGTCAATAGACATGGTATACACGATGCTATATAATCTTCAACTTTCCTTCCTATTTTTTCAATGTAGTAATCTTTACTAATTAGATCTAAGGTTTTCTTCTTAGCGAAATGAACATTACTGTGTGCCCTCTTTATAATTTCATTTTCCATCGTTTTAGGTACAACAAGTTGTTGCTCTGATCCTTTATAAAGTAATCCTTGATTCAGATTGTAATCTTTAAATGATTTTTCTTCTTCCAAAATTTTTATTATTGCACTAAGACCCTCGTCACACTCCTGTGCTCGTTTTATATCCTGGTGTAAGCAAGATGTTATGGCTGCTACATACGGATTTCGACTCAATGCGTCTACATGCCTCATTCCAATACCGTCACGGTGTTCTACTGTGAAATCGTAATCCTGTAGAAATAAAATCCATCGAGCAACTCTTGTTGATGATGCTAAATCCTTCTTGTTTAGTGTCATTTGGAAAGCTTTACAATCGGTGACAATCTTGAAGAATTTTCCATATAAGTAGTGTCTGTACTTCTTCACACCTTCAATTATAGCTAGTCCTTCAAGCTCATAGCTTGTGTACTTGGCCTGTGCATCCGTAGTCCTTCGACTCATATAATGAACTGGGTGTAAATTCCCATCATCACCTCTTTGCATCAAAATTGCTGAATATGCGATGCCTGATGCATCAGTATGGAGCTCCGTCTCTGCTCTTTGATCATAGATCTTCAACACTGGTTTAGTAGCCAATTTCATCTTCAATTGGTTAAAAACTGCTCTATGTACATCATTGAATTCAAACTTGCATTCTTTCCTCAGCATATCTGTGAGCGGTTGTGCTATCTGGGCATATTTAGATATAAATTTTCTGAAGTAGGAACAAAGTCCCAAGAAACTGTGCAGTTGCTTCAAATTCTGAGGCTCAGGGAATTTTGTAACAGCATCTGTTTTCCCTGGCGACGGCATTACTGTACCACCTTCTATAACGTGACCTAGGTATTCAACCTTTCTGGTTAGCAGCTGACACTTCTTCCAGTTGATATGCAACCCATACTCTGATGCAGTATTCAGAACTTCCTTTAAGCGCTCAAAAGCCTGATACTCGTCTTGCGCTGGAATTAAAATATCGTCAATAAAAATAATAACAATACCTCTGGCAATCAATTCTCTGAATATGATTGTGATAAATCTTGTAAAAACCTTGGGGCAAGTCGATAGACCAAAAGGTGCACGTAAAAATTCATACTGTCCGGTTGTCGTTACAAAAGAAGTATATTTAATTGTATCTTCGTGTAAACGCAAATGAAAATAACCATTTTTTAGGTCTAATGCACTAAATATTCTTGCTGAAGACAACTTGTCGATAAGATCATCTATTATAGGGAGTGGGTATTCATCTTTAACCATTTTACTATTAATCTTTCTATAATCAACGCATATTCTCAAACCACCATCCTTTTTTCTCACCAATACTAACGGACTGGAATATTCTGAGTAACTCACCCTGATAATTCCATCATCAAGCCATTCTTGGATCTGGCGATCCACATCCTCCTGCTCCTTGAATGAGATTCGTCGTGGCCGCTGAGATACAGGTAAGTCATCTCTGAGAATAATTTTTAATTCTATTGGAGCTTCTTTATTTTTATGTGGCACATAACTTGTTACTAATCTTGTAACTTCTTCTTGTATAGCAGGATTACTGACGTGAGCTAAACAATCAACAGAACTAGAAAAACCTGCAACATCTTTCAACCATTCATAGTTTGGATTCATCCAATCATCTTTCGGCAACAACCAAACCATACAATCTCTCATAAACATCGTAACATTTCGTAAAAAATCATTACCAATTATCATTTGGAATGGCACAGAGTCGTTACGCATTACATAAAACGTTATGTCACGGTATAAAGAACTATCAATCGTTATGTCTAATGTGACAATACCACATGACTTTATTTGTGAATTACCTAAACCGGATAACGTAATATTGTTTTCGGTACGCAATATTACTAAATCTAACCTGCTAAGTTCGTTGTAAAAATCTTTTGACATCAAATTCACGTCACAGCCCGAATCAATTAACGCATTACCCGTTTTACCGCGCACGAACACTGTTTTTATTGGTTTTATACGATGTACAAGGCGTACAACCGGTTTATTATCCTCAAGTTCCTTGTTTTGTTTATTTACATTGTAAGTGTCAAACTCAACAACATGACCGCTGTCACTATAGCCAATCGCTGCCCTGATCCGTGATTTCATATTGCCAACATCGTAACACGAATCATTCGCGCCTGTGTTCACATCGGTCATCGCACTCGTCGTTGCTATGTAAATATCGCCCTGAACATCATCTTGAACTTCGTCATTCGCGCTGCTGGTGGCGCCCTCTTGCATCCAGTTGAAGAATGCTTTTTTCGACATCTGATTGGTTGATCTTCGCTGCTCTTGTTCAGCAGAAGAGCCAACCTTCGGAAAACGTTCGTTTCCTCCGATCTTGACCGAACTCTGCCGAATGCCCGATGTTGAAGCATGCGCTGTTTGCTTCAAATCCGAATCTAAATTCACCATCTTTTTCACTGGGCAATTTGGAGAAATATGACCAAAGTCATTGCAATGGAAGCACTTTTTTCCTTGCGACCGATGAGGACAATTTTCCGACGTATGACACTTTTCTCCACAGCTGAAACATCGCATCATTGCAGCCGCGTTTCTTCTATTATAACTGCTGTTCTGCGTGTCATTATGCGGCTTACTACGTCGAATGTCCTTAGCTGAATTTTTCTTGAACATAGCGTACAACTTTAGTTTTTCTTTCAGATCCCCGTAAGTTGTGACACCATACAACATAATCTTATTTATCTCATCGTCTATGATGCCTTCCACAATATATTTGATAGCTACGTAATCCGGTATTCGTCCACGCTTGCCCAATTCTTTCATTACTAGCATGTAGTCAATACATGACTCGTCTTTTTTCTTATGTCTTGCGCTCATCAATTCATGTATCTTCTTCACATCTAAGGTATCTGCGAATTCTTTACCAATAGCCACTTTCAATTCATCCCATGATTTATACGTTTTCTCGCTGCGCAGCCATAGTGCTGCTGTGCCTGTTAGCGAACGTCGCGCCACTAACAACAGTTGAGTCGGACTCCATTGAAATATTTCGCCATTTTCTTCAATGTCCCGTATCCACATGGATGCTGTATGAGTGTCGTCTTGTGCACTGAATTTTCGTACGAGCTGTTCCGTAAGGTGCAGCATATCGCCGTGTGCCGTCTGTGCCGATACTGACGCTGCCGCATCGTGAAAGTCCTGGTCGGATTTATCCGTCGGCATCGTAATTCCTCGTAGTCGTCGTAACTAGAAATATCGTCGTAAACGTCGTCGTTATCCGTAGGATCTTTCTTCGAAAATCAATCAGCGTGCGTCGTGTTCGTGCGTCTTCTAAGTCGTTCGGCGTCCCTAACTAATTCCACTTATATCACCGCAATCCCGGACGAGCCCCCAAGATTGTGGGATTGTGTGGTGAAAATAAATGCTTGTTAGGTCGAAAACCTCTTTATTTTTGAATAACGTAAAATAAAACTAAAAAAAACAAAATAACACGTCGTGCCTCGTTCCTGCAGTCGTCCATCACCTTATTTCTATCTCTCCCCCTTTCACTCCTATATGCCTTTCACTCGCACCTCTGCATACGTTTCCTTTTACTCAAAATTCATTCCACAATATATTGAACGAATCTAAGACTGAGGCGATACTTTTCACACGCCAACGTACCACCCCTAAAAGAAAATTAAAAATCGCTGGGAAATTGATTCCGTGGACCACAGAAGTTCGCTATCTTGGCGTTATATTGGATAAAAAGCTCAATTGGACAAAGCATGTCAAAAATTTACGAGTTAAAGGAGCTCAAGCACTCGGTTCTCTCAGTCCTATACTTAACCGAAAAAGTAAGCTCAGCTCTAACACCAAACTTAGGTTATACACCACTCTAATCAGACCTTGCATCACCTATTCGTGTCCGGTATGGAGTAGCACCTGTCAATCTAATTATATCCTGTTACAAATAATTCAAAATAAAGCTGTTAAAATTGCCTATAATACTCCTTTTAAAACTAATCTTAAAGAACTACACACTAACATAAAGTTACCTAACATTACAAAATTCATCTTAAAATTAACTCGTAAATTTTACAACAAAAATAAATGTCATCAAAATACATTGATTGCTAACATTGGGCAAATTAATTTGAAAGACTTGCGACATGTCGATGGATACGGTACATACAAGCTTCCCTATCACTACGTGTTGTTCGCGCACAATACTGATAACGCGTCGTAGCTGGGCTCGTACGATGCGCTGGCGCTTCCCCGCTCTCACCGCATACAGGTGAGCGCGCGGGAGGCGCGGTAGCTCGTGCGCTGCTGGTAGCCACGCGCGATCACCTGAGCTACCGCTTGCACCGGTCGCACTTACGCTGAGCGCGTAGTTAAGTATTAACTGCTACCCCCTATTTTATATAAATGAAATTATTACAATAGTTTCATATGTTTACGTTAAAGGTTTTAATTAATGAATGCCTCATGTTGTAATAAGTTTGTAACCATTATTATTATATACTTATAAAGGTGCTCCTAGCCTGTAAAAGTGTTGTTATTAATATTAGTGTAACTGTTACTTTATTTTATTTTTAAGTACTACAGCTATGTATATTTTATGTTAATAAAGAAAAAAAAAATTTCTAAACTAAAACTACTTCCCAAAAAATTTACCGCATAATTTCATTTATAGAATAATTATTACTTAGCAAATAAACTTTTCACAAATAATTTTATTGTAACGCAAACCTAATGTTTGGCAAGTGAACGTTTAAACAATAACTTGCTTACCAACTAGTACTTTTACCAATTTAAATGTAGTCAAATGTTTCAGTTGGTATAACATATTTTACGCAAAATAAAATAAGCTATTTAAATTTAGTAGGTTTCGAGCGAGCATGCAAGTCTTAGTGAACCAAATTAACAATTTTATTATATAAATGAACATTCGGAATAATACACATTATGTAATATAAAATACTTAGGACATATGACTATTTCATGCAAAATTAGGAGATATAGCAAACATGTTATGGATAATTTAATGATTTTCAGACAAACTATTTTAGGAGAAGAACGGGGAGTACCGTTTCTGGAACTCGCCGACCGCTGCCGTTGACAATCTGTAGCCAATGTTGCCAACTGCACCGTAATTGCGGTAAAAACACCGTAATCAGAATAGATCTAGGTACCACCTACCGGTACCGTAACAATGTAATTACGGTGTCAAAAAACACCGTAATGGGGCAGATGGATTGTTGAACGTATTTTTATGTCATAACTGGTAACATTTTAAATAGCAGTGGATTAACGGGAGTTCCCCAACCATAGATAAAAGTTTGAACCAATGTAATACGTAAAAACTATAGAGTTGCTTAATTTGACAGACTTCTTAACCTTTTCAGGGTTCCGTATTTATTACCAACTTTCTTCATTCAGATAATTCTTTGCGTAATTGCGTTGTAATAAATCTGCGTTGAAAGACATTAGGGTGCAGGTCGTTCGTTTCTCTCGCAGTTAAGTTGATGCTTAGGAGACAATACTGAAATGTATAGAAATGAATGATCATTTCTTTACATTTCAGTATTGTCTCCTATTATATTATATTGATCATGAGATCACACAGTTATTTTGTCATATTCAAACTAATTAAAATATGGAACAAGCGTTTTTTTTTTGTTTTTTTCAATCAACAATTTAATTAAGTAGGTACACCACTTTTTAAAAACTACCGTATTTTTTTAAATTGTTAGTGCAAATGATACTTTAATCTACAACAGACGTCTCTTAAATGTTATTGGCAAATCTGTCGGTATCATTGGGATACGCGGAATGTGTGCGAGCTGTCCGGCTGCGGGCCCGGTGATGATGGTGGCTACAATGACAGTCTCGAAGTTCTTTGATTAAAACTTGTGCCACTACACAGGCTTGGAGGGTTTAAATTTTTTAATACCATTACGGGGCTTCCAACTTTTAAGTTTAGTACGTGTGGCGGCAGACCAGATGGATTTAAAGAGTTTAAAAATTCTTGAGGGTTGTGTACAGTGTCTTCGATGTTACACACTGTGGCGATGGACTTGTAGCATTTAATGTCTCCTGGTACTCCTTCCTCGAATATGTAAGGTCGCAACTTGTCCACCGTTATTAATATCACGACGTCGGTATACGGGATGTCCATCCTTACCGGTCTGTGTTTCACTGACGAATCTAAGCATCTTGCCGGTAAACCTAGGAGGATTATTTTAATAATAGGAAAGCAGTATTATTTTAATATTACTTCAGTGTGGGAAAGAGATGAAGATGGAGCTCTACAGGACGTATACGTCCTGTAGAGCTCCATCTCTTTCTTCCACTGAAGTAATATTAAAATAATAGTGCTTTTGAGCTGGTGGTAGGCCTCCTGTTCAGTTTATTTGAAATATATACTTCATCGTATTGCTCGTAAGGCTGTTGTTTGTGTCATATATATTAAAGCTCTTAAAGTCTACACTATCTTCACACAGGGCCTTGTATTGGGGACCTTCATACGTAGCGTATATAACATTAAAATCTTCCAATATATACAAAAATCGTCTATCATTAACAATATGATGATTTGTATAAATTATTAAAATGTAATCCTTGAGCTTCATGATATTATTAATGATTCAATTCCAAAAACTCGACCTTAAACAAATGCATAATTACGAACTCCCATCATTATCCTCAACATTTGTCATTATCATTCCACATAATGTCATTCTTCTCAACGTGCGTCATTATCCTGGCAGTACAAATTCAGGACAATGACGTTGAGAAAAATGATAAATCGGAAAAAAACTTTTTCAAACATGTTTTGCGCACGTGGTATTTCAAAAAACCTTTTATAATTGGGTATGTACACAAAAGTTTTATACTTTTTTGTTAAATGAATAGAGTAACTAGAATTTGACGGATATATAAATGAAAATGTAAATGACGTTTGCAGTGAAAATTTTTGGAGAATGAATTTCAAAGCCTTACCTGCAAAAAACGAGCGCGTGTATTTTTACTAAAACGCGTCGCCCGCCTGTGGTGCGGGGGCCTCTGTTCGCTCAGCCACGAGTTTCCCCCCCTTCCGTCTCTTATTCGATATAATATTGAAAACAAACGTAGCGCAGGATAATGACGCACATTTTTTGAACATGAGTTTTTTATTTACTAACTTACCGGGTATTAGTAATTTTATCAAGAATATGAAGATTGATTATGTATTATTACAGCACTCAACAACAAATAGCTCCATGAAGTCACAATTTTTTATATCATCAAAATATAGACCGCGTGTGCGTGTGTGTGTAGGCGACACGTGAAAAAATGGGAATTTTATGGGTTTTTGTAAAATATATTTTTTATTATAATTTTTTTACAATCGTGGTTTAGAGCAACATTTTATTTAAAAAATAATACATACAGACGTTCTCGAGAAATTTTCAAAGACATGAATTTGGAGCCTCTAAAATATTCACCCAACAAAGGTGCCTATGTTATTTTTAGAACAGGACGAATTAGACGTCATTGTTTGTAAAAGAAATATGAGACATTGATTTTAAAAAAATCTTGTTGACTTGCTCAGCAAATATGCTCAACTAAAACGATATAATCGGTAACTACATTCTGTTTTCCAATGGTATTTAAAGAAAAGTTCTTAGTGTTTTTGTCTGTCTGCAATCACTAACTTCCTAATAGGTTACAACTTCAATACAAGGTTCTCAAATCTTTTTGCCGCGAGATTTCAGACGCAATGTCAAAGTCACCGGGTCAACGAAGGCTCGTGTCGTGACGCCTCGCAGGGAGCCCCACTCTGCCACGCGGAGCCGAAGTCGGCTGCGTAGTCGAAGCCCCGAGCCGGACATCGAGCTGAGCCGTGGGCGTCGGATGCTGGAAAATGAATTAAGGCTCGTGCAGACCAGGCGTCGCCGCGTCTAGAATATACTTTACATACTTCCCGTCGCCAGCGCTCGTTCGCGTGGCCAGTCGGCTCCCCGTCCCGCTACCTCAGATAATATAATAAGAGTCTGACATGCCCTCCCGCTCCACCCAGAGCGGAAGAAGTTATTTGATAATTTCCAAAACATAAAAAACAAAAAAAGGTAACAAAGAAATCTCTCGGCCGTGGAATATATAAACAAAGGTTCGTTGAATTCACTGGAATTTGACACATACCTACCTACTTTTCATTCGAACTAAGAACAAAGGGCTTTTTATATCGTTAATCTACAATGGTGCGTTCAATTTATTGGAATTACAACATTACCATTCAGTTAAATATAGACGTTCAATTCACTGGAATTGCAACCTTAACCTTTCTCTTTGACTTGCACCAGCGGAATTTCAATGGACATCTCGGACGATGACTGCAAGACCAAGACTGGCATCAGTTGTATGGGCTGTCTCCTCAGATGAGACTACGGAGTTGCGGGCGCCGCACCCTGCGCTGTCCCCCGCGCCGCCCCCTGCGCCGTCCCCAGCGCCATCCCCCGCGCCGCATGCACGTGTGCCTTCGCCGCCGCTGCACGCTGTGCCACAGCCAAACCCGCTGCCACTTCCACCCCCCGCGCCGCTGCCCCCTCAAGCCGCTGAGCCTTGCCCGATCGCTGAGCATTGCGCAATCGCTGCTACCGCCAGCGATGTAATTATTACCCCCGATGATGAGTTGATAGATAGTGAATGGACGCCTGAGTGCTGTGCTGCATTCTTCGAAAGTAAGTTTTAGTCTCAGACCAACAAAAAAAGAAAGACGCCGCGCTGCGAACATCAAAACTGAAGCCACCTTTTTATCTATGTGTGAGTCGAAAGGGTTGCCATTCGTAAAAAAAATACCCCATAACTCGGGTAATAATATTTTATGGATAGGCTAATATTGTACAAGTAAGATGGCATTTTACCTCAATTGTTTAGAAGGACCTCTAAAAAAATTACATCAGAAAAAAACAATTATAAAGTGCACCTTTAAAGCAAGAATTGTTGTGTTGGGACTTGGAAGACTCCGCTGTTCTACTTAGGGCCGTATTATAGAACCTCACTCAAGACTCAAGCATTACCTAAAGCTAGTTTTAACCAATCACAAGGCTTTAAACGAGTTTTATGTATGCTTGAGTTTTGAGTGAGGTTCTGTAATACGGGCCTTAGAAATATCCATTAATTTGCAATTGAATGTAAAAAATTCAAAATATAAATAAATAGGTTAGTTTTAAAATATAGAAAAATCGAATAACTTTATATAAATGAACGAGCTTAATACAGAAAAAAAGGCAAAAATGCGCCTAATTGTGTGATGTGTGCGAGTGTGGGTGAGAGTGCGCTAGTGCGAGAGTGTGAAGTGTGTAAGAGTTAAAATTAGCATATATTTAGTTCTACTATAGGGTATATCTTTAGGTGTAAGTTAACCCTACCCGCGACAGTGTCTTGGGATTGAAAGAAGTGAAATACAGCTTCTTTCGATAACCATGCACATAGAAATTCAACTATAAGTTTGTTGAAGCGTAAATCATAACATTGTCGTAGGTATATATGAAGTCATTATGTAAATTGTTTTGAAATAATATAGGTAATTATATTGTCAATTACCTTTATTAAATACAAAAAGATCACAACAACAAAGTCACTGACTCTGAAGAAAAAGTAATATCAAGATAAATCGTAACAAACAAAAAGTTTTTTTAACCATATAGCTTTTGGTCACACGGAGAAGTCCACGATTAGTTGAATAAAGGTCGTTATTATCAAAATGATCGGAACAAACCACGCTGGTTTTCGACGGCAGCCATTCTGTATCATTCCGACTATATCTTATAGCTACTATCCATTTACTTTTAATGCAGTATTAATTGGAAATCTAAAATATTAAATAAATAAAAAAGATAACATGAATATAACTCGAAGTAAGAAATCATATTTAAATTTGTTGAATCGAATGGGAAAAATTTAAATCATATTATGGCAGCCCTCGCACTTTAAGTCACTGCTTTCGTTTGTTGAGGTTATTTGTTCCAAGTAACCTAAAATTCATTTAATAAAAAAACGATGTTATTTCAAGTACATCAATGCTTAGGGGTGAAAAGTGATTCCGTGAGACTTTTTTTGTGAATTGCTATTGTTTTTATAAGTTTTCACTACACAGGAAAGCATAATTATATTTTTTTAATCAATGTTAACTAGACGACGACTCATAACGTACTAAGAGCTAGGTTTGGGCGTTATTTAACGTCACTAGTTACAATAACTGGCTACGACGCATGTAACGGAATAACTAGTTTCGAGTCACACATTAACACGTGATTTTTGTAACTAGTTCCATCACAATGCAGTGATCGAATGAAAAGAGCAGGGTTGCCAGATGTGATTTTTTATTTCTCCCCAAATTTGAAATAATTTTTCTCCAAAATGATACCATTTTTCTAAGTTTTACCCAAAGGCAAAAATTTTTACTATAAAAAAATTGTATCTAAAAATAAAAATAAAAAAATTGAAAAAAAAAACAACCGACTTCCAAAAAACACTACAAAGTGAAAAATAACTTTAATTTCGGAAGTCGGTGTCTTTGGTTTTAAATTTTCGTTTTGAAAAAAGTTTTTATTTTTCACTTTTTATTAAATTTATATGGCACCACCTAGAGAGCATACCCTTTCAAACAAAAAAATAATTTTCAAAATCGGTCTAAAATTGACGGAGAAATCAGTGGACAAACATAATACGCTCCCTCATCCTTTTTGAAAGTCGGTTAAAAATATAGGAGTAATAAAACCCGCGTTCTGTTTGGCAAATGAAGTAAATTTAAAACATAATTTACCAGAAATCTGCGGTTCAGCTTCCGAAGCTGGTCAGTGGTCTGTATCGTCTTGATTTTGACATGATTTAAATAAATATTTAAGTACGTACTATTTATTTAAATCATGTCAAAATCAAGGCAGTTTTTCACCTCATCGAGGTGAAAAACTGCCTTTTTATCCCACCAGATGTCGCATGATCGACTTTGCCTAATTTTGTCTTGTCACCTGTCAAAATCCATACTAATTTGCGTTATTTATGTAAACAAGTATCGAAAATAATTAAATACTATAAATATGACGCAGTGTTGTGCTCCAGACTGCAAAAACCAAGGGAGACATATATTTCCAAAGGATCCAAAACGTAGAAAATCCTGGGAAAAAGCGTTGGGAATCAAAAACTTTAAAGCAACTAAGCACTCTGTATTGTGCTCTGCTCATTTTGTAGCTGATGATTATTTTGGCCAAAGTAAATATACCGGTATGTGTGATCCATTCATAATAACTCGTGGTTAATAGTAGGTCATTTTGCATAGAAAATAATGATATTCATGTTATTTATTTCAGTGTATGAGCCTAAGGTTAAATTCTTGAAGAAAACTGCAATGCCTTCAATATTTTGTTTTACAAAAACAAAATTAGAATCAACATCCGCTAAACAGCGTTTAGAACGTTTAGTAAACAGGTCTCGGAGGAAATTAATGTTTGATGTACCTACAAGCCTCACTACAATCTCTCAAGAAAGCAATGAAACATATTTATCCAGTTTACCTATGGAAATAGAATCATGCAATGAAGTGGAGATAAGTACAAGTGAAGTGCAAGAGAGTGAAGAGATATCAGCTGAATGTGAATTTGTTTCTAAAGGTACACAAGTTGATATTGAACACATGTTTGGGACAATTCATAGATATAAAACTGATGATAAAGCTATTCAATTTTACACAGGATTTGAATCCTATAAGAAATTCTATTTTGTGTATTCTACCTTGAGCCCAGTAGCTCATAAAATAAACTATTTTGGAAGCAAAGTTATCAACCTTAGTACAGAAGATCAGTTCTTTTTAACTTTAATGAAATTAAGGCAAAACAAGTGTATATTTGAATTGAGTAGATATTTTAACATAAGCACCACAACTGTGTCAAATATATTTATTACTTGGATTAATTTTATATATCAACTTTGGTCAAAAATAAATATATGGCCAGATAAAGATTTGGTTCATTATTATATGCCAGATCATTTTAAAAAATACAATATTAATGTTAGGGTTATTTTAGATGGTACAGAAATTCATGTACAGAAACCAAAACATCCTACTGCTCAGCAGGCATCATGGAGTAGCTACAAGCACGGAAACACACTAAAGATACTTGTTGGAGCTACTCCAGGAGGCCTGTTGTCCTATTGCTCTCCTGCATATGCAGGATCTGTAAGTGACAGGCAAACTGTGGAAAGAAGTGACCTAATACAGAAGTGTGAAAGTGGTGATGTTATTCTGGCAGATCGTGGTTTCAATATTCAAGATATGTTTGCTGAAAGTAATGTAACTGTTAATACTCCAACATTTTTAAAAGGTCGGACCCAATTACCAGGCCTAACAGTATTAAAGGATAGAACTTTAGCAAGTAAAAGAGTACATATTGAACGGTTGATTGGTCTTACTAAAACCTATAAAATGCTCAAAAGTGAATTAGATCACAATTATATTCCTATAGCAAGTAAAATATTTTTTATTTGTGTCATGTGCTGTAATTTTAGAGAGAGTATAATGAAAAATGAATAAATAAAAGACAAATAATATTCTACTTTGGTTTTATTAGAGAATCATAATTTTTATAAAAATATTTGTTTATGATTTCTGGTTTTAAATTACATTCATAGAAATTAGAAAGTTCCCTTACCATCTCCTCTATATATATATTATCTCTACTGATAAAACAGACTTGGATTTCTTTAAAAGAATAAATAATTAAATTACAAAATTTTCTCTCTGTGCATAATAATTGTCCTTGGATTTGTGCATAGTACGGATGGTTTCTTTTTAAAGTTAATTGTCCATTACTGTTTTCTAAATATGGTACAGTAACTGCATTTATTGGCTTGAACCTTGCAGTATAGGGGCACTTGACCTCTACAACGGTCTCTTCACCTATGAGCCCATCTGGAGAAGCTGCAAGGAAGGGGTATTGCAGGCATATGAAGAGACCACACTTATGTATGTTTAACTGAAATTCTGTTTCATATTTTTGAATTGCAATAGGCTCGTTCGTTTTGCCATGAACTATAGAGCGAGAGAAAATTTTTGTTGGGTTTAATATTTTATCAACCAATAGTTTTTTCCCTGTTTTGACATGACAAATTGCATAGAACATGCTTGCTGTGGCCCTATATGATCTCCACTTATGCCAATCAATGGATTTATCTTGAGCCATTGTTATTAGCTCCACATTATCAATTTGCTCTTGGGTCACATTTTGTAATAACAGACTGTCAAGAACATCACCTTTGTTATTCATATTTGAATAAGTATGATCTTGTTCCAGGCCATAGGGATTAGCTGGTCTAAATGTCTGTAATATCGGCATTTTTGTGTCTCCAAAGTTTATCGCTAAATTGCGAACATAATCCTGGTAGTTTTCTATTTCGTGTTCCTTTGGCAATGGATCAAAGTTAACATTGACTCGTCTTTTTTTTCTTATTGATGGCAAATGTTGAGCTTGAATGGGTGATTTATAAAACGCCTTGCTTGGTTTTTTAAAAGTCATGATAGTTTGCGTACAAACCTGATGCAGGATTATAGTTTTGGAATGGACCATATTCTCTATTGCACAAAGTAGCACTGAAATATGTTTGCAGTGTGCTTCAATACCGCTGCCTGCCGCACATTCACAATGACATTGTTCAATATTGCCTTCATTGCTTAACTGTACGTTTACTATGTAGACAACTTTTTTCATTTGGGCCTTGCACTGGCCCTGTATGTATGTGTTTGCACCTTCAACAAAATACCGTGCAGTCAACAAACACCTGGCTTCATACATAGCCTTTCCTTTTGGCTGAGCATTGAATCTGAAAGAAATAGAATAGCGATTTAGGCAATTTGGTAAGTCATGTAACATAGAAGTAGGTACCTACTTTAATATTAGTCCTTTTTTTTTTTTTTTTTTTGGGTGGGAAATTATCAAATAACTTCTCCCGCTTTAATATTAGTCCTAAGATCTAAATATAAAGGTATCACTAAAGAAACGTCACAAGAGATTTTATAAATGAACTCACCTTTCGAAGTAAGACTGTATTTCTTCCCTTTTGAGAGCAGGAATCGGCGAATCGGCATTGATGTCTTTAAAAGAAGAAGTTGGTGGGCACCGATATTGTGGGTCACTGAGAGATGTACCAGGCTCTGGGTTGGCATTAAAATTAAAATTTCGGTCGTATGCTTCTAATCTGAAAGTCAAAAACATACAGGTTTTTAGATTCGAAAAGAATATCGATTATTTATGAATATAACCTTAAAATGATTTATTGCTTACCTCTCAATCAAAACTGCTTTTTTCCCTGCTGTTGATGCATTTCTATTACGTAACTCCGCTTTTAATTGTGAAACAGTCCAAAAAGTATACATTTTGTGAGCAAAATTATCCGAAAACAATAATAACAAATTCTCATGAACGTCAAAACAAACTACAAGGCAGAGTCGATGCTAGCGACATCTGTGTCGACTTTTGAGTTTTTCTCCCCAAAAACTCAAAACTCAACAGAAAGACATTTTTTTATCTTTGAACTTTGAAGATAATTTTGATAGATCGAAATAAAACCTCCGAAAGTGCGAAACAATAACAACACAACAATCATGATTGAATGAAACGAATGAACAATATGCAATATGTAGAATATTGTGGAAGTAGAATGAACCAAACCATAGACTATTAAGAGATACGCATACGAACTAAAAAACTAGCGTACTCACAGATTTCGAGTCTGTGAGCGTACTGTTTTATCGGGTGTGTTCGGAAAATATGATACATCCCGTAGGAAACTATAAAAATAAAAACCCCAAAATTCTCCATGATTTTTTTCTTTTCTCCAATAATTTCTCCAAAATTTCTCCAGGAGCCAAATTTTTACCCAAAATTGCGAAAAAAATACCCAATCTGGTAACTCTGGAAAAGAGTGAAACGAAACAAAAGTACGTTGCGACGCATGTTGTTTCTTTCGCAAGTAATAACTTTAGTATTACGATAATAATGTAACTGCATATGTAGCTATAAAAACTTATTCGTTCCAAAAACTTAAAGCTTGTGAGTAACCACTTATATTTTCGTTTCGCAAATAACAGTAACACTTCAATAGAATCACCGTGTTGAGTCACCAAATAGAATTTGAAAAATAACTAGTTACTAAAATCACTAGTTTTCAAAACCAGTGACGTCCTCGAAGTCACTAGTTACGTTACGTTTCACAAAAATCACAACGACCCACCCCTACTAAGAGCGATGAGCATTATTGAGCATGGTTTTAGTGTAGGTGTGTGCGTGAGCGGGTGTATTTACTTGCAGGAGCACGGTTTTGTGGCTTCACTTTTAATGTTCCCGGCGGCGGCGCGCCGTCTTCCTTTTTTTGTTGGTCTGAGGTTTTAGTTAAAAAAATAATTGGTTGTCTGTAAAGTCGATTTACATTTTATAATTTTACGTGATACTGATAACGTCACAAGCCGATCGTGCCTCTTTATCACTTGCTTTGCGCTCTCGCTTGCACGCTCGGCTCAGGCGGAACGTGACACTTTCGTGCGTGCGGCCGTCAAAGAGTAAAGTAAGCCGTGCAGCCGGCGCGGCGTTCATCGATTTACAAGACGTTATCAAGTCTAAAATAAAAAAAATGTTTGTTAATTTTCCACCTACGTTTTTGCCTCTTTGTTGTTATATCGTTCACCGATATGCGTTGTAGTTATTCTAACCAGACGAATTGATAAGAGTTGACAGTCTAACGACTGTCAAAGATTCGCGAATGACAGCAGCATAGAGCGAAATACGACGACGCATGGGCGTACGGCACTTACCGCTATGCGGCAAGCGTCAAAGTCAAAGTGTACTTGAATCGGTCACAAAGTGTGGTTCATAATAAACAAACCTCACACTTGTTAAACCTTTACTAAGGTTAATTAAGAACCGAGCTAGAATTTGATCCAAAATTACATTTCTATGAACTTTGGATGAATGAATGAACTTTTTACAAGCTTTTATTAAACTTGCCTTGTTAGTACCTATGTATTGGTCGAATCTTGTAAGCTGGATTAAAACCACTTCCTCTTATCCTACGGAGTTGAAATTTTACATGTTGATTCAGTTTTGAAGACAATGTATTTTTTTAATGATGCATGACCCAGGATCGACTCCAGAGGATACTCCTCAGCGGTCAACAGTACAGACACGAAATTTTATACATATACGCATATATATAAGAAAGAAGGAGATATGCCCGGTAGTTGAAAATGTATCGAAACTCAATGTCTCCACTTTGTCCCCACTAGGGGTGGGTCGTTACGTGATTTTTGTGAAACGTAACGTAACTAGTGACTTCGAGGACGTCACCGGTTTTGAAAACTAGTGATTTTAGTAACTAGTTATTTTTCAAATTCTATTCTCATTGAAGTGTTACTGTTATTTGCGAAACGAAAATGTAAATGGTTACCTACGTAATACGTTACTTAGCACAAGCTTGTTTCGTTTCACTCTTTTCATTCGATCACTGCATTGTGATGGAACTAGTTACAAAAATCACGTGTTTGTGTGTGACTCGAAACTAGTTATTCCGTTACATGCCCCGTAGCCAGTTATTGTAACTAGTGACGTTAAATAACGCCCATACCTAGTCCCCACTACCTCGCCACTAGTCGCCACAACTACACATGTGCAGATCAGTAAACCAAATAGATTCGAGGCTGCGCTCACTCTTGCAATGCATTAATCAGAACGTACTACACAATCAATTATAAACCTTATGAAATTCGATGAAAATTGACCTTAATTCGATTTTAAAACTAGAGGGGCTAGTACATACTGACGCCGTGTGTACTTGAATTAATTCCCTTTAAATAAGTTGAGTTTGTTGTACAATTGTCGTTTTGATTTGTTTTTGACATCTCCCGTTTCTTTTTTACATATATAATGCAACCTTATGTCAATAAATTTTTCCACTACTGATTTAAGTAAAGTAATTTCATGATTGTGTTCATCTCCTCCAGGAAAAACGTTCTTGTAAATATATAATTTTAAAACGGTTGTACATATAAAGTTGCTATCATACTTCTTTTGTAGAGATTTACCTCCACTCACGCGAACACAATTTCGGATCACGCTTTCAGTTTTCAGGCAAATATTAAATACATCGGTAGAGGCATAGAATAACCCTCCCATGTCTCTTAATCTTATGCCCACCTTGACTTCTAATAGCGCCAAAAAACAGCTCAACATGGTCCTGACTGAATTTGTAGGCCAATAAAAATGAAAGGATGTCAGTTTCAACTAAAGTGTTATATAAGTATGTCAAACTATTGATGCACGTAAGTAGTCCCAGCAAACCAGTATTATTTTGCGTCTTAAATAACGGTACTAATTTATTCGAGAATACTGTTCTTGATTCATTGCCTATTTTAACAGTTTTTTTGTATTGAACTTTAATGGACAACGATAGTAAATAATCCTTTGCCTTTGACAAAAACGACAATATTTGCACAGAATTTCTTTTACTAAAGGAACCATAGTCTTTCAAATTTCGTGAGTTTAAAATATCAAATAGATTATTTAAAATAGTTATGAATTCTGCAGTACTATCAGAATCTTGGAATTCAGAAATTTTCAAAGTTTTATCACAAAATTCTAATGCTTTTGAAACACTCCTGCTCAGTAACTGTGTGGCCAATCTGACGTTCATTATTTGATTTTTAAAATATATGTGTCTATGAGATAATTTATTTGCTAAATGTAAACTGTTTTCCTCTTGCAAATTGTGTAATTTAGTAATGAATTGCCATTTAATCTGTTTTTGATCAGTTGTGTGTAATATTTTTTTTGATTCAAAAGTATTTCTCATCAACTTCACCATATGACAAGCATCTAGAAACACAACAATATCCGAACATATAACCGAGTATTTTGCTAGCTTATAAAAGTCATCTCTTCTTTCTCTGGCGACAATCGAAATCCATTCTGCACACTTAAATGGATTGCTAGGAAATCTAAAATAAAAAAGGAAAGCTAAGTATCCAATGAGTCCAATAAACAGACACAATAGTAGCATTAACCAATTTTAAAGTTCTGGTAACAAATTATGAAAAAAAACAGTCGTACTCCGGGAGTGCCGACAGAAGTGAAGATTTGAACAATTTTGTTGTGCAGGAAACACTTTTAATGAGGTGTCGGTAACGGTAACAGTGTCGCGAGTTCAATTGTTTTTTGCATCTCAAAAATGTCCAAAGCACCTAAAGATGTCACTTAAAAAAAAAAATACAATACAAATCTACTCCGTACATCTGCTATTCCGTTACACAAAATTTTGCGCGTGTATTGGCCAACCTTGGCCAAACATTTGTAGTGGTGGTTTAAAATTGGTAATTTTGTTCAAAATTTGATATTATTCGTTAGTTTAAAGCTTAAAATGTAACATAGAATAGATGTACTTACTGAAAGTAAGAAACTCCAGCCGTTAAATTGCTTTTTCGGGCATTATTTTTACAAGTTTTGAATACACATTGCGGCATTGTGAAACGTAGTTATATTGGCTGTGTATGAAGCGAACTAAACAAAATACGGGCTCAACTTTCAAGTGAGCTGTAATTTGTCGAGACGTTTTTTACGCGCCGACCCGATATCTAGTTGGTACTGTTGATCGAAGGTTGTCAGAAACAATTTATTTTACATATACGCTAGTGATTGACTAAATCGGAAAGTTATCGATTCTTCCATTTAATATTATCGACGGTAAAGTATCAATATCTAATAACTTGGTGGTTTTCACTTACTAATGTTTAACACCCTGTTGGGTAGATCTAGCATTAGTGTAGGAGATTTTCATCTCTACACACCACTTTGAAACGGCCGTCCACTTCTCCTCGTCTTGTATGAAGACGGGAGGTGGAGGTGCGACCTTTTTAGGGCCGGAGCTAGGGAAAGGGATTTGTGAGTCATCCTGAGAGGATGACGCAATCGGGCGGGGGGAGGTGGAGGGGGAAGCTACTGGGGCGCTAGTCACGGTAGTAGCTATGCTAACTATCGGAGGGGTTGATATTATAGAGTCGTCGATTGCGACGACTTTAGCGGCCTGGGATGAGCTTTGTCTCCTCTTCTTCCTCTTGTTCCCCTTTCCTGTGACTGGGGTAAAGCCCTCCTCATCAGAGTGGGAGGAAGAGGAAGAAGCAGACGCATGAGCCTCCATATCGGGGTAAAATGAGGGTGAGGGGTCGGGGCCCGCGCTAATGCGACATCCGTGTCCATATTGTCAGAGGGACAAGGACTAAATTGAGCGTCAATCACATCATTAAAGTCTGTGATTGACTGGGAACGGAAACCGGCCTGCTTCGAGGCAGCGAGACCTTCGAGTTCGGTGCCGAACTCGTTAATCAGAATGGGGTCCTTTTTTAGGACTCTACTTAGAAGATCCAGTAATCTGAACTTATCGTTTCTAAGTGATAATAGGTTATTACGGAGTGACTGAAGGTCACCCTGTATTGCCTCCATACCGACTAACTAATTTAGATTAGGAGAAAATATAGGGAAGGATACCTTTCTCCATTCTCCTATTTTGTCCTAATCCTATAGGTGAGTGGCTGTGAAGGGAATACTGTCACCAATGCCGACTAGGAGTTCCCCCAAGGCCGAACACCGGGACCCGGCCAAATAACTGCCTCACCCTGAAGGGGATCGGCGGGTGTATTGGCTCAACACCCCCTCGGTTTCGTTGGCACTGCATGGTTTCCACCGAGGACCACGAAACTGTGGTTTTGCCCAGAACGTTTTTGACGATAATCGTCTTGAAATACACTATTAATTCCTTCCGATCATGGAGCAGTCCTGCTTAGTTTAAAAGTAAAAACCCCTAGATCTAAGTGCACAAATACCATTACTAAAATAAATATGAAAAAACTTGAAGACGCATTACATCATATTGACTTTGACCCAGTTTACAAAACTGATGATGTGAACGTTTCGCTGCCATACTTTATTAATAAAGTGCAATGTGCTATTGTAAATAATACTTCGCACATAAAACTAACTAAGAAAAACAATAACCTAAAACCATGGATCACACCCGGGCTAATAAAGTGCATTCAGCACAAGGATAAACTTCACATGCATGCAAAATCCTCTCCAGATAATACCATTTTACAAACATCATATAAAAGATATAGAAATTTCTGTAACAATCTACTAAAAAAGTTGAAAAATACGTATAATAGAAACTTAATTGAAGAATCAGGAAACGACAGCAAAAAAATGTGGCGCCATATAAAAAATTTCGCTTTTGTATCAAAACAGCATGAATCATCGTCACAGTTATTACAAACGCTCGCCTCGCCGCATACATCAGCAAATCATGTTAATAGTTACTTTATTAATGTGGGTCAAAATCTTGCTGAGCAAATTAAATGTAACTATAACAAAAATTACAGCATACACGGAAACAGGGCCATTGTGTCATCGCAATATCGTCAACTAACCTCATTTGTTTTACTGGATACAGACAAAGACGAAGTCGAAAGGGTTATTTTGGGGCTGAAAAAAGTCTGTGCGGTTGGATGGGACGGTATCTCAAATAGTGTGTTAAGGAATTTCAGACACATTTTTGTTCCGCCGTTAACTCATATTTTTCAAATTTGCCTTTCTGAAGGCATTTTTCCAGACTATCTGAAAAAAGCTTTAGTCGTCCCAGTGCATAAAGCAGGTGACAAAAAAGTACCTTCAAATTACCGACCCATTTCAATACTTTCATCTACATCTAAAATACTAGAAAAAATAATTAACAATAGGTTAATGAAGTACTTAGAGTCTAAAGCCATCCTTTCGGATAATCAATTTGGTTTTAGACCTAAATTATCCACAACTGATGCTGTGCAAGAAATGACCGATATTATATCTCAAGAACTAGACAAAGGTAATCATTCTATTGGTATTTTTCTTGACCTAGCAAAAGCTTTTGATACCGTGTCTGTTCCTATCTTATTGAACAAGCTCGAGAAAATTGGTATAAGAGGTAAGCAGCTTAAGATTTTTGCAGACTATTTAGACAATCGCTGTCAATGTGTGAAGATTGGTAATTTTACTAGCTTAGAACTAAAAAATACTTCTTTTGGAGTCCCGCAAGGAAGTATATTAGGACCAACCTTATTTCTTATTTATATAAATGACCTCTGCAGTCTCAATCTAAATTCGGGGAAAATTATATCTTATGCTGATGATACCGTACTCCTATTCTCCGCAAATACAGTACATGAAGTTTGGTTATGTGCACAGCAAGGTTTCAATATAGTTAATAGATGGTTACAACATAACTTACTGACATTAAATGCTGACAAAACTAAATACATACGCTTTTCTTTACGCAACTCAAAGACATCTATGATCATTCCAGATATTTATGCGCATGTATGTAACACAGTTGCAAACTCTAAATGCAATTGCCCAACTATCCTTAATACGAAAACTATAAAATATCTTGGAGTAATTATTGACGCTACTCTTACATTTAAAAATCACGTTGAACTATTATGCAGTAGAGTCCGTAAGTTGATGTTCATATTCAAGAAAATTAGGCCTTTTGCTGACTCTAAGGTGATAAAACAGGTATATTATGCTTTGTGTCAATCGATAATTACATATTGTATTACTTCATGGGGAGGAGCGGCTAAAACAATTTTACTACCACTGGAGCGCGCGCAAAGAGCTGTTCTGAAAGTATCCACATTCCGGCCTATCCTGTTCCCGACCCAAGTTTTATAAAAATCTTGCAATGTTCTGACAGTGCGGCAGTTATTCATTATGAATACTTTAATAAAACAGCACTCTAAATTGCCGTACGATAGAGTTGTCACTGATAAAAGACGTAAAGACATCTGTATGGATAATTATAGATTAAGGCATTCGTTTATGTATAGATTTTTTATATTCTTAGGCCCATTTTTGTATAATAAAGTAAACGCAATTTTGTCTATGTCTGCATTAAAAACGATACAATGCAAAAATGTTATTTCAACTTGGTTACAAAATTTGTCTTATGATGACACAGAAAAGTTACTGGTTGTTTTAAGTTAAATATTATTTTTATTAATTAAGTACTGTCCTATCATTAGTCTGTTAAGTTACTCACAATTTATGTCTACCATCAATTTTAGAAAATTTTAATGTAATTTTGCACTTATGACACCTGAAGATACAGGTTTATCCTAGTTCAGGTCGAACCATTATTATATACCTACCATTTTACTATAAGGCTTAATATTGTAAATTATGCATTATTTAATTAAATAAATAAATTATTATTATTATTAATTGTGTCTTGAAAAAGACACCAATTAATAGACGATGGTAGTCGGGCGACTACACGAAGGACGTCTCAAGAACAACCAAGGAACGCTTGAGCCGCAATCGGGAACCAGGAACCACAGCGCGACCGTCCGCGACCGATGCTGACTGAGCTGCTAGTGAGATGATGACATGCTCGGTTTTCATACTATTTATTCAACATGCGGTATCTAGCCTACTCTAAATCTGTGGTTGTAATGTTCCAAATTTAAAAAAAAAAACGCTCCTGCTATGGATTTGATTTTCTTTGACCGTAAATTCGATACTTCGCGTGTTCTTTTTTCGAAAATAATTGAGAAAATTAAATTCCTAAAACAGATCATCAAGTACTTACTTTTTAATTAAATATGTAATCAGCTCTTTTAAAACCACGAGAAAGCACTATGTGATTAAATCTTATAAAATTATAAATACATACATAGATACATAGGACCTGTACCCAGAGACACGGGATATAAAATAATAGAGATTTTTTAAATCGGTCTTTATTTTAAAACACCAGTTACAAATAGTAAGGTCTTGCACTATACATCATGCGCAGCCATTCGTACCTAAGGACTACCTATGTACTCTAATACTCTTAGATAAGACAAAAAGAAAAAGATTAATAAACTTAAAATTTAAAAATAAAATAAAAAAGTCAGTAAAGGCACTTGTAATCACAAAAATGTGTGAACCGTCAATGATTTAAGTTTTATGATTATACTCACCTAATCTAATTTTTTTTGGAAATGATGTTGAATGTTAGTCTTGTACTAAATTATTAAATAAATGTGTATTTTGTGTATCTGTATCAAGACGGCTTATTAATAGGAACACAAGTAATCAACAGTATTAAAAATAGCATCCTTAACAATAATAGGTAGTACCCGCATTAAAAACCAAATCTCTATTTACTTAATTACATAAAAATAAAATAAACTAAAAACAAAACTAAACAAAACTATTCCGTGCGTACGTAGGCTAAGCCCACGTACACACAGGCGGTTTATTAACGCGACGGTTTTTACCGCGTACAAGATTTTCAACGCTCGGCTTAGCGTCATAAGACAAAAATCTATTTACTGACGCTGTAGGGATTTTTTCATCGCGCTCTATTGGATTGTATAAGCTCGGTTCAGCGCCAAGAGTCGAAAATCCAGTGCGCGGTAACAAAACGTCGCGTTAAGAGCTTCCGGTACGCAGGCGGGCTATGGACCTGTTTCGCAGTGTCCTGGTGTGTACTATCATCCAGATAAATTAAAAGTACCAATGAACTCTTATCTGCCAGATAACTTAACAAGAATTTATCAGGAAGATGTGAAACAGGTCTAAAGGTTGGTTTTATACCAGCGAGGCGAGGTGTGGATGGGATGGGAGTGAATTGAAATCACGCTTACCCTTTTACACGGAAAGATGTCCATCGCTATACCACGCCCGTCTCGCGATGGCCAGCGCTGCCTCGCGCCGGCTCGTGAGGTCACGCGCTAGCTCGCGCTACCACGCGCCGCTCGCCCAGCCGAGCCGTGTCTCGCGCGCCAGCCAGCCGAGAATATAGTATGCAGCGATGTCTTACGATGGTCGGAGCGAGCCGGCGCGTGCCAGCGCGAGACTTCGCGAGTCAGCGCTTGACGGAGAGAAACCGTGCGGGCCCTCGATGGCCGGTGCGAGATTTGTATATCCGTTTTACAAAGTAAATAAATATCTATACTCTATTGTTACAGCAATAAAGTTCAATATTGTACTAACAAATATTTCAATCCTCGCCTCGCACATTCTCGCGCATCTAGACCTTTTACGCCAAAGATAGGCAGGGCGTGGATAGATATGTTGCCATACAAATTCCAATTCTCGCCCATCCCATCCACGCCTCGCCTCGCCGGTGTAAAACCACCTTTATTATCATCGTATCTCAATCGTATAACCTACGTATCTACAGAAAAATAATAGGGAATATAATTTTAATATAATATCATGGTTTTATGAGTATATGCTTATTCTTTTCTTATTGCCAAATTTTCCGCTGCATTTTTGGTATATAATTACAAGAACAAGAACCCAAAAAACCTGTTCCTTTAAAAATAATACGAAACCGTGATACTCAAACTAGCTGTGCTATACAGGATGTCAGGAACATCGACGCGAAAACTGAAACCATGGATTCAGTACATGATTCTGAACCCCCCTGCGTTGAAATTTTTCGTCGGTTATTAAAAAAAAAATCTGCTATTTTATAGAAAAATGTAATAAGTACCTACGCGGTCAAAATGTATGGAACAGCAGATTTTTTTTTTACCGACGAAAAATTTCAACGCAAGGGGTTCAGAATCATGTACTGAATCCATGGTTTCAGTTTTCGCGTCGATGTCCCTGACACCCCGTATTAACAATGGCGGGGAAAGATAAAAAAAATTATATGGGCGAGGTACATTTCGCCAGGCCCTCTGGTGCCGCAAGAAGACGAAAAAAAAATACAGTTGAACAGTTGTCAAATTTTTAGGTAGGTAAGTATAGGTCGAGTTATAGGATAGGCCATTCAAAAATATTGCGGGTCTGTGAAAACCATTTTTATATTCAGGGATCCATTTGCGTAATAGCTTTAACACGTTTAGTGTCGGGAACCCTCCTGGAGGGCTCATGTCAATATATTTATCGTTTTAGGACGAGTAAAATTTTTTCGTCGCGTTTACGGCTTTTGTGTAATGTAATAAACCTTAGGGGTGCGAGGCCCCTCGGACCGCGAGGCCATAGGCGGTGGCCCACGTCGCCCACGCCTTACGCCGCCTCTGTATATTAACAGCCTCGTACTGTTAAACTCTCATCAAACTTAGTGGTCGCTCTGTCTCTGAGCTCAGTAGCGAATGTGTGAGTGATATGTGTGCGGGAGTGGTCAGGGAGAGCGGTCATCAAGTTAAGCTAAACTGACCGTAAACTAAAAGACCGAGATTTCTACAAACACTCATTTCTCGTTTTGTTCCGCCATGCACTATTTTCTTACAGCCAAAATTTTTCAAGCCAGAATATTAGCAGTGTTTGGGGCAACATCGCTCTCATTGAGGTGGTCGAATAATTCCGTGACACTGAGGGCGTCGTTCTTTACGCACTCGAGCACCCCAACCAGCAGTCGGTTCACGTTGTTCTTGACCGCAAACTCGATGAGCTCGCACGTGTTTGCCGCGCTCACGCCGCGCACCAGTCTGTTCACGCAGAGCAGCTCCAGCTCCGGCATGACGTAGTACGAGGACAACAGCAGCAGCTGCTCCAAGCCCGACTCGGGCAGTACGTTTAGATACAGATAGTTCTTCAAGTGCTCGAGAGTGGCCTTGGACGTGCCGGTGACGTCCACGTGCCCCTCGACGGCCTCGCGCCACGCGCCGCAAAGCATGCGGCGCAGCACGGGGCTGGCGGCCGCCAGCACGGTGCGGTGCATGCGCACGGAGCCGTCCGCACCGCGCAGCTCGAAGTCCGTCAGCTCCGTGAACTCGTGCAGGTTCACGGAGCTCGGCTGCAGGTGCATCTCTACCGCCACGTCGAACGTGAACTGCGAATTATTGTTCTTATTGTTCTCGTGTATCAAGTGCCACGTGCCATCGTCGCTGGTGAATGTCTTACCCACTATTTTCAGCTCCACGCTGTTGAAGTTTAACATGTAGGTGAGGTCGTCAGCGTCGCGTCGCTTGACAAACCGCACGAATACCAAGTTGTAGTAACTGTAATCGTATTTCATACAAATCGATCGCACCTGGAACAGCACCGCGCAGCTTATCAAAAATTCGGGGCTCGTCCGTGTTGCGAATTTACTGTTGTCGCTTGTTATGGTCAGCTTCGCTTTTAGTAAGTTGCCTTTGTGTGTTACTTCTTTTGTTTCCATTCTGCAAAGAAAAAGATAACATTTTACTTGAGACACCTGGCATGGCCTACTTGCAATTTCTTAAATAGTAATTAAATTAAACGCCATGTGGAGTTTGATATTTCATGGTTTATGGGTGGCCCACAAAGACCATAATATATTATATCGTGGATTAACACCTTGTTTATCCATTTGTTTATGTACTACTACTAATATCATAAATGCGAAAATAACTGTGTCTAATTTTTGTGATCCAATCGAAATAGGTTCAAAATCCAGTCGAAATTTGAATCACAGTTTTGCTAGAACAAACGTTGTTCAGACCATGGTCTACTACCATTCTAAAGCATCAAGTATATCATAAAAACAAACTAAACTAGGCGATCTTAAATAAGTCTTATGTTACCTACTCAAACGTGTTCAAACATTAACCGTAACATCAAATTACTCATCGCGGTAGTGATATGGCATTCAAAAGAGTTATGAGGAGTTCACGTGGTTCATTGGCCGGACATCCTTGTAGGATGTCCGGCCAATGCGGGCCGAAATGCAAATAAATCATGAATCATTAGCCAATGACATGAAATCGCACGTAGTATCGTTCCGCCCATTTCTTTTGTTGACAGCCGTGGGCCGCCACCGCCGCCCGGGCGGTAGTCAGTCTCCCATATTTAGAGATGGGCAGCACACACTTTTAAAATGAGGATCATGCGAGGCACTCATTTACAAAGAGTGAGTGACTCTTTTGGTCCAAATGAGTAGCTACAACTGTGCTAGCACATGTGCTGAGTTACCCAACACTACAGATAGTCCATTTTATATAGTCTACCGAAATCTCTCGAGCGGGCCACACGTGTGCATCCGATGTACTTACGTCACAGGCACGTATCGCGCGTTTTTTGTGAAAATGAGTTCTAAGTTTTCTACTATTTTAATGTGGAGTGGTGTTGGATATGGTGCGTTTTGCGTGCAATTTTGTACCTACATTCTGAACTGTGATGTAAGAAAGTAACTAGGTAGGTACCTACTTTACTTACCAAAACTAATAATTAAAATCAGCTAGAATTTCTGACGTTCATAAGTCCAGTGGCGTATTTTAAGATTCAGCGCCCTGGGCCTGTAAGGTTTGCCGCCCCATTAAATAACGAAAAAAGCAAAAACTTTAATTATAAAATTAAATCCAGCTGTGTGTTGATGTGGCCTGAGACTGATGATAATGAATTAAAGAAACTAAAAAGGCTGTACAAAGAAATAAACACCATTTAATCAATATTGTCATTTTTTTACGATGAACAGATTGGTTAACAAATTTTTAATGACACTGTCAATTCATAATTAACGGATTAAGTCAAATCAGCTTCTGTAGTACTAAAAACCGGCCAAGTGCGTGTCGGACTACGCACAATGAAGGGTTCCTTTTTTTTTTCATTGTGCGTAGTCCGACACGCACTTGGCCGGTTTTTAGTACTACAGAAGCTGATTTGACTTAATCCGTTAATTATGAATTGAAGAACAAACTTAACATTGTAGTTGAAAAACATGTTCTCCCATACATTCCAACTGCAAATCGTCGCTCGGCATCCAATACCGCGAATGTGACATTCTTTACGTTTTTTTTTTTAATTTCAGGATCACTTATTTTAACGTGTAGAATGAAATAAAACTTAAATCTGATTTTCGTTAAAAATTTCACATTCGCAAAAAGTTATGCTTTAGAATGTTATGCTTAATCATTATTATGATTAGAGAAATTATGCATAAGCTGTTATGCGTAAATAATATTATGCGAAAATATAATTAGGAAAAACAAAAGTATGCCAAGTTATATTAGGTCTTAAAATTTTATGCAAATGGATAGGTAACCTGAATGGTATGTTTCCAAATGTTTGCCAAAAGTTTTTACTGCTGCAAGCAGCAAGCGACCGAACACTGGCCTCCGTGGGCTACTGCTTCAGCACGACAATGCGCTGGCTCACTCGGCGCTCAAAACAAGGGACTTTCTGGACAGCACACCGTTCAAATTTATAGGTCATCCTCCTTACAGTCCCAATTTGGCTCCGTGCGATTTTTTTTTATTCCCCAAAATAAAAAAATCAACTCAAAGGAAAACAGTTTTCATCACCGGAAGATGCACTGGCTGCATTTGAGAAGGAGATTGAAGAGATGTCTGATGCGGACTGGAAAATGTGTTATGAAAATTGGTTTACACGTATGAAACTGTGTATAGACGCCAATGGAGAGTTCTTTGAAAAGATACAATAAAAAAGTTATAACTTGTAGCATATTTTTTTCTAGTATCGCAAAACTTTCTGAGTGCCTCACGTAATCTAGTTAAATTTATTTCACCCCATGGGAGATGGCACTGCAGTGATTGATGTGGGATCCTGCCGTTTTGCCGAAAAGATTTTGCCAAATTTTCATTACCCAAACAAATTTTAGCAACCTTTTTTTATACCAATGTAATATTTGGAATAATTTTAGTACGCACATTTTCATTTGGTCAAATGTTTACTTGGCAGATTGTTACCAAGGATAATGTCATTAAGGCTTTTGGTCTTTAATCAAATGATTTATTACAGCAAACAATATTTAGACAATAAACGTTTAGTCAAATGATTTGTTATGACAAAAAATATAAAGGCAAAAATAAGATTTTTTTGGGAATTTGTTTGTTACATTTGATGTCATTTGCGTATTTCTTTGTAAGCTTATGTGCTTGAATTTGTCTGAAACAAGTCAAATTTATGGTTACTAGACATTAGGTTATTTATGGAACTAGTTACAGTAGGTTATTAATTTTTAAAAAATGGTTAGGTTAGGTTAGGTTAAAACTGTGACCACCTACGCACGAGCCGAGCGAGCGAAGCGAGCGGTGCCGCGGCAGCGGCCGGCGAGTGCCAGAAACGACTAGATTATATAGAAAAAAATATGGAAAAAAGAGATTATTTTTAGGAGGCTATCGAGAGAAAAAATATTTGGCTTATTTAATTTTGCGTAAAATATGTTATACCAACTGAAATATTTGACTAGATAAAAAATGGTAAAAGTACTAGTTGGTGAACAAGTTATTGTTCAAACGTTCACTTGCCAAACATAGGTTTTCGTAACAATTATTTGTAAAGAGATTTTTTGATAAGTAATAATTTGGCAAATGAAATTATGCGAAAATTTGTTTGGGAAGTGATAATTTGGCAATTTCTTTTCGGTAAAACAAGGGAGACCCAAGGGATCCTGCCGTTTTGCCGAAAAGATTTTGCCAAATTTTCATTACCCAAACAAATTTTAGCAACCTTTTTTTATACCAATGTAATATTTGGAATAATTTTAGTACGCACATTTTCATTTGGTCAAATGTTTACTTGGCAGATTGTTACCAAGGATAATGTCATTAAGGCTTTTGGTCTTTAATCAAATGATTTATTACAGCAAACAATATTTAGACAATATACGTTTAGTTAAATGATTTGTTATGACAAAAAATATAAAGGCAAAAATAAGATTTTTTTGGGAATTTGTTTGTTAAATTTGATGTCATTTGCGTATTTCTTTGTAAGCTTATGTGCTTGAATTTGTCTGAAACAAGTCAAATTTATGGTTACTAGACATTAGGTTATTTATGGAACTAGTTACAGTAGGTTATTAATTAAAAAAAAATGGTTAGGTTAGGTTAAAACAGTGACCACCTACGCACGAGCCGAGCGAGCGAAGCGAGCGGTGCCGCGGCAGCGGCCGGCGAGTGCCAGAAACGACTAGATTATATAGAAAAAAATATGGAAAAAAGAGATTATTTTTAGGAGGCTATCGAGAGAAAAATATTTGGCTTATTTAATTTTGCGTAAAATATGTTATACCAACTGAAATATTTGACTAGATAAAAAATGGTAAAAGTACTAGTTGGTAAACAAGTTATTGTTCAAACGTTCACTTGCCAAACATAGGTTTTCGTAACAATTATTTGTAAAGAGATTTTTTGGTAAGTAATAATTTGGCAAATGAAATTATGCGAAAATTTGTTTGGGAAGTGATAATTTGGCAATTTCTTTTCGGTAAAACAAGGGAGACCCCTCTAAACTAGACTAAAAATCTCCAAAATTTAGTTTAATCCTGTCAAACGACGATTTCCCATTCTGAAATAGACTAAAATGACACAACTTAACTATATTTTAGTTTGGCAGCACGAAGATGGTACTTACTGAGATATTAGTTTAGTGAAAATAGCAATTTTGCTATTCTGAATTTGACGTTTTTCACCTAAAATTTAGATTTTCTATCTAAATTTGACTATTTTTAATCGCGACTAAAAACGTGTGGAATAAAATTGGTTGGAACTTAAATTCACACCAACACCTCGACTTCAGATGCAAAAACAGTACTGAATATTTTTTTTCTTTTGCTTATATCTCGAAAACGGTGTGTCGAATCGCAAAAATAATGAAAATTTCGATACCCTTTATAAAACTCTTAAACCCCTAACACTCTACATGTAGGTAATATTTTTTCTTATTTCTCATAGTCAAAAGTAAGGAATTTTAGTGATAGTTTAGTTAGTTTAGTTCGGTGTACAAGAGAATCGGCACCATTGTGACTTACTACTGATAGTTAGATATATTTTATAGGTAATAATGACTACTTTAATTTAATGATGTAGGTAAATATTTTTTATGCATCATCAATCGTTTTCTCAGCACTGGCCTAATAATGAATTTTATAGGCTAAATTTTGTTACTTTGGGTTACATCATAGAAATATAAAAAACAGGAGAAGTGGCATGGGGCGTGTCTGTGTCCACGCGTAATGATCATAGTGCTCATTGCATACGAAAATGGCCGTCTCCGCGAACTAGTGTGCTTTCGGCCGTGATCGGGACAATTTATAAGAATGCCGTGTTGTTCAGTGGTTTCTTGTAAAAACCGAAGTCAAAACAAAAACTTTGTGAATCATGGAATCACTTACCATATGTAATTACAAGTATTTTACTATATTTGTCTTTAAAATAATGAAAAACAACAAATCGTAAAATATTTCTTGCTTTTACTACGTTATTTTTGTTTCCAAATATCACAGCGACTGTGCTATTTTTGCACTACATACATTGCTCGTTAACCACTACCTAAATATGTCGCTCAGTGACTCAACAAGCAATGTAAAAATCACAAAACGATACTGTGGACTGCGGATGCATCGCGCAGTACGGCCGCTGTGTCTGGCGACGAGCTAGTGATGTGGTTGTGCAGATCCACTAACGTAGGCTATCGACAACAATGTCGTATGGCGAATGAATTTATTGCTATTATACTTTATTCTTCAATTTGTCAACTCTTTTACCCGGGTGGAAGATCGATGTGAAATAATGTGTTTTACTTATTTTGATTATTTTACAGCGTGGTAGAGAAATGCGTAACCAACGGTCGTAAAGTTAATAAAATTTTAGGTGGAGTGTTTTGGGTTTGAATTATCGCTGGTCTATTATGCCTTATACTCGTGCTATTTCCTTACTTTTTTATGGTTTTGGTATTTTACTTCCGTTAAAGTCTTCAAAAGCTTCGAATGCGTTATAGTAATCGGCATGGTTCAGATAATTACAAATATGAAGAAACATCATTTTATAAAGTATAAGGACAAAGGTGGGCTTATGTACCCATCTCCTGATGTCGTCATGATTTGTAAGACAGTGGAAATAATCATAAAAACAGCTTGTCTCACCAATAATAAATTAACAGTTAAAACTAAAAATGTCAAACAGGAACTCATGGCAAAGGCTTTGCCTCACTTCATAGGATTAGATCTCTTTGAAAATATTAAGTTTCACCAATTTGAGCAGTCTCCGATGAATAATCACATAATATTTCAAATTAAAGCAGTCATGGAAAAATATATTAATTTAAGATTACACTATTTGACAAAAAATGCCACTCCAGTAATATCAAAGCGTCAAGTGCTGCACAAATACCTCCACTTTACAGGTCAGTGAGTAAACATCATAGCAGGGTTCAACAATATCTACTGTTTCAAATAAACTATGACAGGTTAAACCAACGTAACTGGATTTTTATTGTTTGAATTTTTTGCTTATTATTTATTTTTATTATAATATTTTCTGGACTTATCGTTTTTATTTATTTTATTTTCAGGATACCAAATTTTTTAAGGTATAACGACGGTGAAGTATCAATATCTAATAACTACAAAAACATGGTTTTACAGGAGGAGAAAAAAACGTTTAATTTCTATAGTTTTTGACCATTTGAAGTAAACATTAGTAAGTGAAAACCGCCAAAATGTTAATTATTAGATATTGATACTTCACCGTCAATCATATTAAATGGAAGAATCGATACCTTTCCGATTTAGTCAATCACTAGCGTATATGTAAAATAAATTGTTTCTGTACAGCACAACGATAGAAATGATGTTTTCGTGTGAGTGAGTTGTACGGTGCATGGTAAATGCACGCTGTGTTTGATGGGATAAGGTTTATAATTAATTGTGTAGTACGTTCTGATTTACGAATTGCAAGAGTGAGCGCAGCCTCGTTTCTATTTAGTTTACTGATATGCATGTGTAGTTGTGACGACTAGTGGCGAGGTAGTGGGGACAAAGTGGAGACATTGGGCTTCGATACATTTTCAACTACCGGGCATATCTCCTTCTTTCTTATATCTATGGGTTACATTAATGCAATTTACTTTGCCTGTTCTACTTCCTGATAGCTTTCTATTGATGAAAAAATGGTTGAAATCGGTCCAGCTGTTTCGGAGCTTATTTGGTACAAACAAACAAACAAAAAAATCTTTCTTCTATAAAATACTGAGGATAAAGTAGGTACCTATAGATTATTTCAATACCTAAACACGCATCAAACGGCATCACCATTTGCGAATAAAAGCCGTGTATTACAATGTTTGCGTAACTTATTTTCGAAAACGATTATGACTAATTTGTTTCATTTTGACAGTTCAACAACATTCATTGCGTTATTAACGTTGTTGAGCAGTTTTTTTTTTTCCACTTATGAAGCAATGGATTAGCAATCTGTTTCAAATCGAAACAAATTGTGATTGATCGTGTATTATGCAGTTAGAGTACAGATTTAAAATTAGGGAGTGGTAAGGCCATTGGGAACCGCGGTATGACATTACTGCCGGCAACCGAGATTTAAAACTTCATCTGTTATAATATAATTGTCGTTATTTAATGCTTATAGATTTTGAATTAAAAAAATATACGATTTTGCCAAAATATCAATTTACTTTTTAATAAGAGAGACATTGGCCCGTTCTACACTGGTCCGGGCGAATCTAGGTACCGACAGCACATTAAAAAAAAATTACATTTGTCCCTCAGGCCAGTTTTGGCGTGCTAGTGTTTGTTATTTCTTATAATAAGCCTGTGCAAACATGCTTCACAGTTAGGGTCCGTCCGGAATTGTCCGGACTTCTAAGACTTGTCCGGACTTTGTCCGGCTCTTTGTCTGGATTTTTTGGCTTAGATGGAATATGAGTAGGTACCTAATAAAACTTATTTAAGTAATACCAAATAAGTCTTTAATATTTATTAACTTCTCATTCATCTAAAAACAAAACATAAATCTTTTTTAACAACCAACTTAACAAGATCAAACAATAATTGGATTTTGTGACTAAAATGTCTGGATTTTTATTGAAATGTCAGGCTTTTTAAATTTCTAAATGGTAATCCTATTCACAGTTTAATTGGCCCATAGAGACCATAATTATAATATTCTGGATTAATACCTCGTTTATCCATAATACTAATAATATAAATGCTAAAATAGCTCTGATCTAAACTAAGTCTTTCATAAATTTAATTTAATGTCATCACTGAAATAGGTATATAATTAATTCATTAAAGTTTGATTTACCCCCTGCCCTGCCCCCTAAACTGCTGCCCTTTTTAAACAACAGTATTATTTACAGTTTTTCATAAGATCAGGAAACCAATCATGGTCAATAACATAACGTTAAGAAATAACATAAGAGGTGAAGAGTTTAGAGAATTAGTAGTCAGTACGGGAATCTCTGCAAATTCAAAAGTCATTTATTCAAACTAGGCTGAGAATCAGCACTTTTCGAACGTCAAAATTACATAAGACAGTCCCCCAAAAACGCCCACCCTTCACCACTTCCTAGTGCCTTTAGCTGGGAAGAAGAAGTGGCGCAACAAACTCCCCAGCAGCACAGCTGTCTGTTCAAGTTAGTGAATGATTCTATACAATAGTATACAAAATAACTTACATTATGCAACACAAAACATAATTCAAATGATAAATTATAGGCCATATGTCAGCTAGCACACGCCAATATACCAACCAAAAACATCGAGAAAACTCAAGCATTATTTAAAAAATAATAAATAAATAAAAACTAAACGAAAACAGAACTAAATATCTAAATAAAAGCCTCCAGACATAAAGGGCGTGCCCGCTTACATAAAGCAGTAATTGGCAGTTATAAATGATAAACTAGGACCATCGAGATAAAATAAATGAACAGTTAATTACTAGTAACAATAACAAAACCATGATCAGCAAGACGACCAGTGACCACAAGCAGCACCCGTTCACGAGCATAACGCAAAGATCAGCCATTACCCCCCTCGCCATATTTGAGGGAAGGAGGCAACCCGACCCCCGACGCTACCGCAAGCAGTGACATCTAAGGGAGCATGACGAACTTCCTGCCGGTTGCTCAGGCAAAAAATCATATATGATCAATTGTCGAGGTCGCTAGCCTAAATAATACTTCGTTGATTTTTTTATGAATGAACGGCCGTGAGGCTCGTGGGCAGTGCCACGTGTCACACAACGTATAGGCGAGCGCTGGCATCGCGTCGCCGAGCGACTAACGAGGGAAGTTCGCCATTTACAGTTCTGCTCCTGCCCGCTAGATGCCATTAATTCAAGTTTTTAAATTAATTCTTGCTGCGGTATTAATACATCCAATCGAAGTATACTTTTGAATATTTCCGAATTATTGCGAATGCTACCGAATTATTGCGAATACTACCGAAGTTTTGCAACGCTAGTCCAGACCCGCTACCAACCAACTCATCATAAAGACTGCAGGTGATCGTAGACTCTTCACTGGCTTTGAGCGATTCCAAACGGGTTATTGTGTTGTGGGCCCTGCTTAATTCCAGTTCCAATTCAGATATCCGTCTCAAAGCCAGGTCATGGGTGTCACTACATTGCTGGAAATTTGACACAAGTTGACGGAGGTGTTGATGCTGGTCAATTATGTCCATATGCTGAATATGTAATTCAGCCAACTGGTTCTTAAGCTCAGTGTTCTTGTTATTAATATATTGAACTTCCACCTCGCTGTCATCCCCTTCCTGTAGCAGCTGATCGCACTGGTTTTTGCTAGATTCCAACTCTTTCAATGTAGCCTTCAATTTTTCCTCCCAAGGATGCAGCTCTACGGGTCAACATATTGACAAGCCAACCCTAGAGGCACCCTGGAATGAGAGAAGAGAAAGCTAAGTGAGTAAAAGGAACAAGAGAGTGGGATAGGATGTGGATAGTAAGTACCTACTAGAATGAAGGGGCTATTGGGAGTATAAAAATATTATTTAGAATTGAAAGAAAGAAATCAAAGGAATTAAATTTATGAAGAGTGTGTTATCTCAATTATGGGATGATAATCCTATTATTCACAGGTAAGTCTTATTTGAGATATTAATTTTCTAAAAAATAAATAAAGGGAAAAAACAATATTAAGTTTGCAAAAAGGTTGGGGGTAGGTACTACCTACTATTTTAAAGTGATTGTAAATCCAATTTTTAACATTAATTTCATGAATTGGCACTAATACAGTAATTTAACTTATCAGAGGTATGTTTAGTAATAATGTGCAGTGATGTCAATGGGGTCTCTGACGAATTTAATGTAATTTTATTCAAGTACCTATGCATGAACATAATGTCTAGTGCAGTAAAGATAATTCAAGGGTTATTAAGACGCAGCTCACAGGAACGAGGATTATAAACATTAAAGGGGAAAAGGCGTATTGAGAACTAACTAAATTGATTTAAAACTAAGCTTATAATTAAAAATACTCACCGGGTTATGTGGTGATTTTCAAATCAGTCCGTTGGATGACAGCTGGTATTTAAGTTCATTGATTTTTCAATGATTTTGCAATGAAATTACTCACAAACACAAATCCTTAATATTTATAACTATATCTAGGTATCGAATTTAAGCACTTTTATCAATAAATATACCTACACGAAAAATATTAATTAAACAATTTAATTCTAATACCTACCGGCGCCAGACATAGCAGCAATATTTGATCACTTCTATTGATTCACTGATTCACTTCTTCTGCAAAGTAATTTTCAAAGGCTGGGTGACTTGGGAATCTGATTGAATCATATTGTCATCTCAGACCAACAAAAAAAAGGCATCAATAGCAAAGCTGTAGTCCTTTCGCTGATAATAATATTCCATGTCATTTACATTACCTACATTACTACTATACTACATTATTTCAACTCAAGTAACGTGACAAAGCGTATTTTATCCATTTTATCCGATTTTCGTAATGTCTTTGAAGAGTTTATTGAATATTTGTACGATAATCCATACAAAATAGGTACCTATCGCGACGCTATTTACGAGATGTAGAAAGTCCAATTGAAGTTTTATGATGAAAATTAATTAAAATGAGATTTCCGGTTTCCTAAAGATATTGTGGTGTGGTTTTTGTTAGGTACCTACTTACTACTATTGTTTCGAGATATTGGTGGTGGATACTGTGCGTTTGCACTGGCAAAACATTCACCTAAAAACACGTTGAAATCTCTATTTCCTGTCAAACAATTTATCGAACATTGACAGAAAATTGAGATTTCAACATATTTTAACTCAGACCAACTATAAAACCAAGACAGAGCGCTATCAACAGTGTCGTGAAGCCGGGTTCTTAAACATGTGTACACAGTGAGGTGTAGTTTGATTGTAGGTAAATTGTTGTAAATGTGTGCATGTCAGCGTGTATGCACAGCGGAGGTGTAGTTTAGGCATGTTTCACTTTATTGTTCGCAGCGCTCTGTCTTGGTTTTTTATTTGGTCTGAGGTTTTTATTTAAATTTTTCACGAGTGCAAACGCACAGTTACAGACGTTGATTGTACTTATATTTTAGGAAACAGTATTATACAAGTATTTTTATGTTCCCAAGTCATCCAATTCTCAAGTAGGTACCACCTTATTTTTTGCCCAGGACTTGGGTTTTTGATTCAAGTGGATAAATAATAGAGTGGTTTTTTTATCGCTCTGCTTTCATTTGACAAATGTGATTCCAGTGGTGGAGCCCCACTGACCGTCATTGGTAGCATTAATATATGTGATTAAGTGAACAATGTAATTTGCTGGTGTATTATTATAGTACCTATACCTACGCAAGCAAACTAAAAGCAAGTTACACTTATATTAAAAAGTATTGAACCTGATAACAAGATGACAAAATTCACATGAGCCGGTACTTGTCGCCGATTCGAATTTATTTAGCACATGTTATGTAAGTAAATCGAATACACTGCTATCCTATTTACTTAATGAGTAATTGGAAATAGGCCTTAACAACAAAGAACTTTAAAATATCGAATAAAAGAACAAGAAAAAATTCAAATCTGCTGTTGGCTGTAGTGTAACCACACCACAGGCCACACCCACAGGAGGCACAAAAAAAGAAGAAAAAGAAAGAATACGTACTTTGAGCTATAATAGTTTTTATAGCGTTATATGCTAAAAATCTCTGGTCTTGATAAGAAAGCGGTGAACACCGTGAACGGTCACCACAGAACACTACTACCCAGTATGTTCCTTACTACTACCGGACGATCACACACTCGCGCAGTAACTTTTAGATGACACCCACGCGCGCCGACACAGAGGGACTTTTGACGCGCTTATTTCTACGCAGTGTTGCAAAAATGGAAAACATGAGACTTGCCAGGTAAAAAACGTGAGTAGGTAATCATAAGATTTTTTTTCACGAAATGAAACTAGTTTTTCATATCACATCATAAATGAAAACCTTCTGAAAATCACAGTCATACATTATATCTCATTCATTATTAGGTACTGTAGCAAAAAAGTGATGTTGTTGCCACATTCATTATCTGTGGCACGGATGAGTACTGTCATCCGTGTACGTTACCCCAGCAAGAAAGTGTCTCCTAGAGTTATATGAGTAGAACGTATAATTTGTGCCTTATTTGCTGTAAATGTGCCCCCACATAAAAAAATGTGTGCCCCCTGTCGTTTTGGAAAAAAACGGAAAAAACTATTCTTGCTGGGGTAACGTTTTTCTAGCAGGAAAATTCTAAACGAATGATCGGAGAGAGAAAAATTATGCATGGCCATAGAGCTTATTTGTGTGCCAAAATGTGCCCCCAAAAATAAAATCTGTGCCCCTTCAGGTTTTCGAGATATTGCATTTCCTGCTGGAGTAACGTTTTGATGAATCGTATATCTCTAAAACCATTGCATGTGCCCCTGTAGAATTAACATACACGAGTAGCTCTTAATGTGTGCCCCTTAGTGCCCCAATTAGATTTAAGAAAATATTTATAGTTTTCAAGTTATCGCGGTTTTACGAAAACCCAAAAAAACATCGCAGCGCTTAAATGAGACAAGGTATAAGTTCGCTGAAAACTGTATTCGGTCCTTCTTGACGCTAATAATAACCATACAAAGTTTCAAAACTTCACATGCATGCGTTTTTGAATAATCTTGCTAAAAGTCAAAACTATGGTGTCATAACTTTGACGGCAAAATACAAGGAACTGGCTCAATCCCAGATGTGTAGGTGTAAACCAAAATCTTGTGCCTTTAGTAAAAAATATATGGTGAAAATATTCAGCTTGGAATGTTTCGCATTATGTAAATATTAACAAAAAACCAAAATATGTAAGCAACGGCTGGCTATCCGACCAAATATGAATGACTACTAAAAAGCGACGGATTCATACATATCGATGACCTTCTTTATTGGACGTATTATACCTAAGCTGTTGTCCGTACAGTCGCGTTCAAAAGTTTTGGGGCTAATTAAAATATATATTAAATGCACCTTGTGACTATAATAAATGAAACAGCTTGTTGATGTGGAAATTATTATTTTTATTCCCTTAATTTTAATTCTTAAAGTAATTATTGCATCAAATCACAGATCAAATTTCCTACCTATAAATGTTAGAAATTATTTGCACGTTGTGTAGTCATTATTATTTAAATCACAGATCAGTTTTTTATCTAAGTCTAACATATAATTAGTAAATTCGCATCACAAAAAATCACAGATCAGTATTAAGTATAAGTATAGTAAACCACATAAAGATATAACTGAAAACATCGAATGTACACAAATTATTATCTGATGGTATTTGGCTATAAATAAACATATTTATCCCATATACGTAACAACATTATCACCTGACTGTGGAATGACACTTAGGTATATGTCTAAAACGCCATCAAATCAAAATTATGTGACACTACATAATCAGCTTTAACGTTGGTTAATAATTATAAATCCCTCATAGGTACGTAATACGAAATACAAAATGGAAACACGTTGTTGCAACACAGATCATTGTGCGGTTGACTATAGGTATACACTAAATACAACTCTCAAAATTGTAGGTATCAAAATTTATTTGGTTAAGGTGGATGCTTCAACCAACCCGCGAAATACAAATTTTCTTACGTTTTTTGCAATTTGCAAGCCAGTACTAGGTTGTATGATGTGAGCATTCATCTTTACCCTGTACAATTTTGTCTATTCTACTATGTAGACTATTACATGTGGCATAATATTATATTTCCCACGTCGTTGGATTTTACCATATAAGTCATCATAAAATTCAAATAAATTACTATTTTTTCTGTAGCAGTGAGCCCTGTAATGTCCAACACTTTTGGGTTTCGAAGCGAGTTCATATTCTATTACAGACAGAATTGTGTACTCCTTATTATTTACTTCAATGTTACGAGGCAGATCATCCAACTTGGCGCACACGTCATGAAGTTCATAAATGATAATATCTTTAACATTGTATCTGAATGATATATTTCCAGCGCAACAAATATGACACTCTGGAGTAAATTCTGTTCTTAAACATGATTCGCAAGCTTCTTGTAGGTGGTTGATACCTTTAGTATTTATTATATCCAAGTTCAACGGCAAATACTTGCAATTGTAAAATTTGTTTTCATCTGCATGACTTGTGCACATACTATTAGAGCAAACTCTTTGTCTTATAGCAGAAACGAATAAGCTACTTGTACATATTTCATCTAATATTTTGGTCGTATTACATGAACAGTCAACTACGTATTGGGTTTTTGATTGTTTAATAATTTGAAGGAGCAATTTCGCTCTTAGGTCATATAATTTTTTACCACAATTCTTGGCATTCGATAATTCTGTAATTAATGATAAGAAATCATGAAATTCTCCTTTATTAATCTGTGCATCTACAGAGTCTCTAAATTTTTGTCTATCTTTGTAAGCTATCGCAAACGTTTGTGAAACAGAATCGAAAGCACATGTGTTTGTTATTATGGTCCTGTTCTCAGCGGTTTTAGAATTTGCCACGTTGCCGTTTTGTAAAATATAAATTGGTTTGGGTTTTAAACTTCTGGGTGTGGATACGGCTAGCCCTCTCCAATTCTCAATTTTTATCGGGTTATCTTGAAAAACTGACTGTGCCTCAAAATCGTTATTTTCGCACTTCAAGGGGTTAGGTTTTGGCATTTTATTTTGTCCTTTGTGTTCGCACACTTTGTTGAGCTCGTTTGCTTGGATCTATTCTGTGCAAAACGTCACTGGAACTAAGTTTTACAGCTCCATTTATAAAACCATGGTGCTGTACTAAAAACTCGTCTAATCTCACGCGTTGGTTTTTTGTATCAAAGTATATAGTTTTTAAATCTTTGAAATGGTTTTCAACATTTGAGCTTGACGCATAGTGTTTGGCATTTTTGAAATGTTTATTCATAACGCAACCCCACAGTGGAATTTTTTTCAGAAGTCGTTTTAATGTACTGTTCAATTCCGGTAAGAAATATTCATTTTTGTTATCTGATGGTTCAACTAACTGCAGATACAATTTTTCGGTTTGTATTAAGTCATCATAAAAGTTTATTAAAGGTAATGAAACATCTTTGTCATTTTCCTTGTGAGTCAGTTGGAGTTGGAGTCATTTTCAGTATGAATATCATCAAAATTTTCGTGATTCGTGTGATTTACAATTTGGACCTTTAAGTTTTCAAAAGCTTTATTGCATTTGGGCTGTAAATCATTCAAGTCCGCACTCCTGAACTCATGGAGCGATAACGTGATTATGTCTCTTAAAATTGTTTTAAGTTCTTCATAGCAACGGACCTGCTGAATATGTTTCAAGCAGCGAATGTAAAAGAACTTTACTTTTTCGGATGTTTTATCAAAACATGATTGTTTATAAATATTTTTAATAAAATGGGATTTGTCCATACGAACATAACAGAGAGGTATTGCTGCGGTATTTCCTTCAAGCACATCAAAACACTGTTTTAAATAATCATTGAATTCGATTTTTAAAAATACTTTAGTTATTGCTCCTAACAAGGCAGAACTGTCGTCACTAATTATTTCATCTGGCAAAACTTTTCCGATTTGCCACGTATTTAACCATGTGGTTATCGTCTCCATTGTATGGGATTCGGAGGCCATGTAGCACTTTGGTACACTGGTATCCAGAGTGTAGGCAACCACTGCATATAAAAATAAATGTTTAGGAGTGCGATATTTTAATAAATCATTAGAAGGTGGTGGCTCGATTGGCTGAAATAAGGAGCCAGTAGCATCAACAGAAAGTATTTTCGGTCTATTTTTTAAAGTTTCATTGTAATATTGGTTTTGTTCATTCGTCCAAAAATATGTGAAGAACAAGACTGATTTTACGGATAAAATTATCGTAATGAATGCAGTGCGCCATAGCGTACAAAGATAGTATTGTATTTTTGTCAAACTGTAGCGCACTTCTGGCTTCATGACGCAATTTTCTTAAATTGGGTAATTTAGGGAAAGTTGTTGGCTTTTTTTGAGTATCTATAGTCATTACCTCGTTTGCCATCGTGTGTTGAACTTTTAAAGCTTTTTCGTATTTTAACTTTTTTTTTATTCGGTTTACTCTATCAGAAGTAAGTCTGTTTTTAATTAGTGGGTCAGAGGATCATTTTTGTTGTAATTATTTAATTTACAAGTAACCTTTACGCAATTTTTAGATGGGGGGGAGATATTCAATGACAGTAGCGCGTCACATTGGGTACACCTGCCAGTACATTTGATTTCATTAAAGTTAAGATCAGCAGGTACATAACTGTTACTGAAAGCAAATGTACACTCTATATTACTTTAAAAAAATATTTGGTCTTGAATTTCGTTAGTCCACTTTTTTGGTAGGAGACGGTAAATTGAATTTTGGGGTACGATGTTCGAATATTCTGCAAGGCTCATTTGAAATGTTATAATGTAGGGGTCAGTATCTTCTTTTTCTTCAAATAGGTTTAAACAATCATCGAAATCAAAAAGATATGTTTTATTTCTTCTAATACATATTTGTATGGCTTTAATGGCCATATTGTGATTAAATTTTTCACGCAATTCCTGCTGCAATTTTTAAGTTGAAAATACAGTTGTGATAAAACTTAGCCCTGGATAAATAGATATATTCAGCCTGATCGGTCCGCCAGAACTTTTTTAGATACATACATTCTATAGATCAACAAAATTATTACTTACATCATCTAGATAAACAATGGGAAGTTTATGCAACATGCCATTGCCAATAGGCAAAATGCCACCCCTCCCTGCTTGGTTTATATTATTTTTGTTATAGCTGCCATAGAACATTCTGGAAAAATCAAATCAAGTATTTAGCTATTTCGGCTAAAAAGATACAGCCCTGTGACTGTGACATGTTGAGTGTTGATGGATTGTGGTCGTCTTAGTTTTGGAGACATATGAATTCGTGTCTGTGTAACTAGAAGTTATTAAGGGAGTATAATATGTCATCAACCTAGCACAAGAAGAGAATTAAATTAAAAAAGAAAACAAATTGCTGAATCGATTTTGATGAAATTTCTATTGGACCAATCGGAAAGTATGTATATCCTTTCAGATGAAAACAAAACAAACATGATTTAGAACATTTTTTGTTAAAAATAAATAAAAAGGTAAAGTAATGAAAAAAATTCAAGTACTTGATAAGTGTACAAGTATTGTTAAATAAATCAAAACAATGCCATTAAATACTTACCACCGCAGATCGTGCCATAAAATTCACCACCCCTACAACCACATAATTGTTATAAAATGCTTAATACGCCACTTTCAACCTACTTAAAAAAAAAGTAGTATCAGTGCAACTGCGCGACTCAACGTAACAGTGTCCTTGGCGTCATGACATAACTGCAACTGTTTCCCAATACCAAGTAATAATCCAAACGCACTTCCTAGTCAACAAACACTTCGTAGGTACCTATTATTCATAATAGAGCGACGTTACACGTAACTGTCTCTGTCACACTAACACCGTACGCGTGCTAGCTGTCTCACTTTCTCCAAGCTAGACAAAGCGACTCCTTGCGACACCACGTCAGAATTATTTTTTGTTTTTGTTCCTACGCCTTTATGAACTTGGACGGTTGTATTGGTGATTTTGATGATTATAATTCTGTAACTACTTACGTCTTACAGCTGCGACTTACTGTTAATTTATCTAACCTACGGCTTATCAATAAATATATATATATATAAAGACAAATACGGGCTTTTTATTTATATACAAAAAAGAGCTACCTATTTTTAGTAGTTTTATTTTCATCATTTTCACATTCATCCAATCATGTTTTTGGTCAAAGACCTGGCAAATATCTGGATGTATTTCTTTCGTTCATAAATAAATTACTGGATGTATTTTAATGAAATTTAGAATGGAGAAGATAGCTTACCTTGGAATATAGCACTTAGTCTACTATTTATAATGTACTTAATCATGTGTAAGGTCATAGAAACAGCTAGTAGGATATAATCCAATAACAACTTTATTTTATTACTTATTACTTTTCTACTTCATTGTACTCAGGCACAACACGTGTGAACCGGTTAGTGAGTAAAGTAAAGAAGGTCATCGATATGTATGAATCCGTCGCTTTTTAGTAGTCATTCATATTTGGTCGGATAGCCAGCCGTTGCTTACATATTTTGGTATATTTGTTAATATTTACTTAATGCGAAACATTCCAAGCTGAATATTTTCACCATATATTTTTTACTAAAGGCACAAGATTTTGGTTTACACCTACACATCTGGGATTGAGCCGGTTCCTTGTATTTTGCCGTCAAAGTTATGACACCATCGTTTTGACTTTTAGCAAGATTATTCAAAAACGCATGCATGTGAAGTTTTGAAACTTTGTATGGTTATTATTAGCGTCAAGAAGGACCGAATACAGTTTTCAGCGAACTTATACCTTGTCTCATTTAAGCGCTGCGATGTTTTTTTGGGTTTTCATAAAACCGCGATAACTTGAAAACTATAAATATTTTCTTAAATCTAATTGGGGCACTAAGGGGCACACATTAAGAGCTACTCGTGTATGTTTATTCTACAGGGGCACATGCAATGGTTTTAGAGATATACGATTCATCAAAACGTTACTCCAGCAGGAAATGCAATATCTCGAAAACCTGAAGGGGCACAGATTTTATTTTTGGGGGCACATTTTGGCACACAAATAAGCCTTATGGCCATGCATAATTTTTCTCTCTCCGACCATTCGTTTAGAATTTTCCTGCTAGAAAAACGTTACCCCAGCAAGAATTGTTTTTTCCGTTTTTTTCCAAAACGACAGGGGGCACACATTTTTTTATGTGGGGGCACATTTACAGCAAATAAGGCACAAATTATACGTTCTACTCATATAACTCTAGGACACACTTTCTTGCTGGGGTAACGTTTACCTGTCATCCAGATAAATTAAAAATATTAATTAATTCCTATCTGTCAGATACCAGAACTTATCAGGAATATGTGAATCATTCGTTTAACCTACGTACAAAAAATTAGGGAATATAATCACTAATCACGGATCTATGAAGGCTCCCGCAGACAGGCGCGATGCGACGGCGCGACTCTTCTCTGGTGAAATAATTTCTATGAAATAATTTATAAAATACAGTTCACATACGGTAATAAAATTATATGCGTATTATTTTCTTATTGTCAAAATTTTCCACTGCAAATTGGTATAAATTACAAAAACAAGAACTCAAAAAAAAACTGAAAAATCCTTGAAAAATAACTAAAGGTGGTGATTACCCAAGTAGCACAAAAGTGCTTTATAACAGCATTTTCACAGTGCACCGTGAAAGCATTAGCTGCATAAACTTGCTGTATAACAGCGTAGGCAGCGCATCCTCTGCTGATATAACTCTAATTTGGGCACAAATTATTCAGCACATAGCTGTATAAGAATTCCAATTATCAAATAATTGAATTATATCAACATCATAATAGCATTTATGTGTGTAACAATCACCCCAAGAGCTGAAAATTGCCTGAATAACAAGACACGAATTACCTATAATACAGAAAAAAGACGAATGTGTACAATTTATGTATTTTTATACAGTTGAAAGTACACTCTGACCGAAATTGTGGAATGCAATAGCTTTATTATTTATTTTTCTTTAATATGATTAGTCAATTTGTTAAACATGACGTGTATAGAAAATAAATGTAATTTACGTTTTGTAAAACTTCGATTTCTTCCTATTATGTCTGAAATCTTATTGGAGAGGTAACTTTACTGTGAAATACCATACATGTTTAGACCAAAATAAAAAGATAAAATTTTACAATAATTTACAGTCACGCAGTGAAAATGGCGGATAGCAAGTGAACTGTTTTAATATTAATTTAATGCTAAGGTCTGTACGGGTGTTCTTATGTGGCTTATAACTCAGCAAATAGTAAATTAGTTAAGCACTTGTGAGAAACAAATCAGCCATGGATCGATGTGAAGAGTAATAGTGACAAAGGCTCATTAAACTTGTTTTTCCCGTATTAGCTGTATTTCCATTTACAATTTTTAAGTATTCTGCATTGATTTTACGGCGTATTCCACCAGTTCTTTCTTTGGCTTTCCATATTTCGTAAAACAACTAAAGGCGTCAAGAAGCTGTCAAAATCGCCTAGTGTAGAAATATTCGTTTCATGTTACATATATAATTCAATCAGCAGATTAAATGCCCACGCAAGTTCAATTATTCAGCCCAAGACAGAATGGCTGCCAAGTTTGCTGCTATGTAACTGCATAAGAGGCCACTTTAAGTTCTGACTCGGCCTAAATAAATGCTGTTTTTCGAGTGTATAGTAACACCTGACTAATAGGGTAAAAGTTTATCTTTATACAGTATAAAGCATTAATTCTTTGTTAAATAACATCACAAAGTAACTACAGACGTTATAGTAGTTCATAATATTCTCTCTTTAAATGCAACTGTTTTAAAGTACACGCTTGGGTTTTTATTCAGGAAACTGCATTATTTGTGTTCACAAACAGGCGCTCTTGCAGCTGATAGGGTACTGCACTACTAAACGCTGAATAACAGTGATATCTGTGGCGTGTTTGTGGTGTTTAATAGATTTACAGTACAGAAGAAAGAGTTTAAGTGAGCCTGGTTTTCTTCTAAACAGCTGTTGCAGCCCGGGTGAACTCTAATAAGTCGGTATAAATGCTTAGATTAACGCTGTGGGCCCAATGTGAACATTTATAATGCAGTTCTGTGCTACCTGGGTGTGCAGAACGCCCACTCGCACCATAATGAACTCAAAGAAAATATGTAAATAGTGTGTTAAATACCGAGTGAATAGTGATACATACCAATAAGTGATTATCTAGCTATAAGTTTGTCTTATATGAAACATTTGTTATGGTCGGACGCAACCCCAGGTCAAGTCGATACAGGTTTGAACATGTCGAGACCTGTCCGTTTCCGAGACGCCTCTGCCTCTCTCTGATTGGTGGACCTGGAGTTGAGTCCGACCGCCAATTCATGAAAACTGATTTTATTGGAAAATGTAATTTAACATGCGGGACGTCACCGCCGCTACTTGCACTTATGTAATTTACTACAACTATAAGGTGTATTAAGTAAATTGCACTGGCTGTAATTTTCGAACAATTGGTGAAACAAGTAAAACAACGTTCTTTAAGTTAATGAGTTTTATTCAAGAATCCACTCAGCAGTATCCTCCAATCCAGCACACTGAGTGTGAGCCTCACAAAGCTCACATTTTCTGGTCCTTCGCCAGCCGGATCCGAGGAAAAACCATCAAGAAAACTCTACTGAACCCCTTTAAAGAATATTTAGAAGAATTCATCAAGAACAATGCCAGTCACAAGATCCACAGGAAAAAGAGGCAGACAAGCATCGACCACGACCACCGAAACGGCCGCCGAAACGGCCACCGAAGCCACTACAGAAACTACCACCGAAACAACCAGTACGGAGGCCACAAAAACGACAGCTGAAACGTCAGAAGCACCCACTGCAACCGAACCTACAGTAAAAGCCGCCGCCCCGCAACAAGAAAATGAACCCGAAAATAAAAAATGTGGCCGCCGCAGCAAACCTACCTCACCAAAAAGTGGAAAAGTACCAAAAGCGCGCCGCATAGCCCAGGCCAAAGCAGAGCTGGCACAAAGACTAGTGGAATTAGCGACCGCGCGCCTCGCCGAGGTCGAAGCCGAATCCACTGACGAAGACGCATCCTCAGTCGCCTCGGAAACTGGAAATGATCAACGAGTAACTACGTGGCTACAATCAACACAAGTACTCGCCATCACCGACCGACCGCATCAGCCCGAACAAAAATCGCCGGTTGAACCTGCAGTTCCAGCAACCGCCGCCGCGCCCTGGAATGCCCCGGCGACCTTACCGGCGGGAGTCAACACCACGCACCCACCGCCTGAAGACCCGAACACCGAACTCGAGAACACGCTGCCAGTGAACACCGCCGCGCCCTGGCAACCGAAACCTGCGACTGAACAGCCGCACCTGAACCCGCCGCCAGTAATCGCCGCCTGGCAGGCAAACACTGCGACTGAACAGCCGCACCTGAACCCACCGCCAGTAATCGCCGCCTGGCAACAAAACACCGCACCCCCGCAGCCACACCCGAACATGCAGCCAGTGGCCACATCCGCATACTGGCAACCGAACTACCTACCTGCGCAGCTGCAACCAACGCCAGCACCGACGGAGCCCGTCGCGCCCTGGCCACAGAACCCTACGAACACAACAACGAACGCAGCATGGCAACCGATCTACACTATGGCACCGCATCACAGCCACATTCCGAGGCACGCCACCGAGACCCATGCACCACAGCCCATGCCATCAGCACGCGTCGCACACCAACCCACAACGATGGCCGTCTAAGAACCAAGGACGGACGTAAAAGAACTCGCTGCTGCAATCACACACGCCGTACAAGCCACCCAGTACCAGCAGCCAACAAGAACCACCGAACTACCATACTTCAACGGAGCCTATCAAGATTGGCTCACCTTCCGCGCCGCCTACTGTGAGACGGCACACCGACTGACAGCAGTGGAGAACATGTCCAGACTTAGAAGAAGCCTTCGAGGACTAGCCAAGGAAGCTGTACAGGGCCTATTAATAGTGAACGCCGACCCGAACGAAGTTATGAAATCACTCGAGCTACGTTTTGGACGCCCGGACTCGATCGCAATAGCCGAAATAGAGCGTCTACGAGCTCTGCCGCGCCTCACTGAATCCCCGCGTGAAGTTTGCACATTCGCCACCAAAATAGAAAGTATAGTCGGGACCCTACAAGCACTCAACTGCGGACACTACCTTTTCAACCCAGAAGTAACAAAAGCCATCATCGAAAAACTCACTCCGACCCTGAAGAGACAGTGGTACCAGTTCTTAGCGACGCAACCCAGAACAGAACCCGATCTCTTGAAGTTCACCCGATTCATCAAGATTGAAGCAGAAATATGCAGCCCGTACGCACTACCCGAAAACATCGCTGCAACAACACAAATCTCTCAGAACACACAACGACGCCAGCAACGAGTACATACCACGCAAGAAACGAACAAACCAAAGTGCGTTTTATGTGAACACCAAGGGCACAACATCGTGGAATGTGAACAATTCAAGAAGGCAACTACTGACGCTAGATGGGATATTGCCAAGAAACATCGCTTGTGTTTCCGCTGCCTCAGACTCAGAACGAAGCAACACAGCTGTAAACCAAAGAAATGCGAAATAAACGACTGCGTACACTTACACCACAAGATGCTACACGCCAACAGCACAGCGAACAAAAAGAAGGAAGAACCCGAATGTTTCAAACAAGAACAAGAGAAGGTCCACTCAGCATGGACACCCAAAGTATCGTTCCTGAAAATAATACCGGTTCGCCTGTCTGGACCGGCGGGAGCTGTAGACACCTACGCACTCCTAGACGATGGCTCTACGACAACCCTAATCAACGAGAGCCTAGCCAACCAAATAGGAGCAGAAGGATTCCGTGAACCACTACGCATAGCAGCATTCGACGGCGAATCCACAATCGACATGACATCACGACGAGTAAACCTCTTTATCAGAGGACTTCACACAACCGAACGCAAGATACAAGCACGAACAGTCAAACAGCTAGAGTTGGCTGCGCAAAAGATACCTGAAGAAGCAATCAGGAACTGCGAACACCTCCGAGACATAGTCAAAGACATAGTAACTGAAGACGCAAGACCCAGACTCCTAATCGGCCAAGACAACTGGGACCTCCTCATCACAACAGAGACCAAAACAGGAAAGAAGAACCAACCAGTGGCATCACTAACACCACTCGGTTGGGTCCTGCACGGCAGCCACGCACGAATACTTGGCCACAGAGTAAACTTCATAAGACACGTCAATACAGACGACGACCTCCATGAACTGGTGAAGGAACACATAACAATGGACAACATACAAATCAACCCAAAGAAACCCATCAATGATCCCGATGAAAAGGCACTTCGTATCCTACAACAGCACACGAAGAGAACCCCAGAAGGACGATACCAAACCGCGCTACTATGGCAAGACGAAAACTCAAAAATGCCAGACAACTACGACAGCGCTCTGAACAGACTCATCAGCGTGGAAAAGAAAATCGACAAAGACCCAGACCTCAAGAAGAGGTACTCCGAACAAATGGAAGCACTAGTATCAAAGGGATATGCTGAACCAGCTCCAACAATCACTTCAGAACACAGAACCTGGTACTTACCTCACTTTGCGGTCTACAACCCAATGAAACCGGACAAATTAAGAATCGTCTGCGACGCTGCAGCCAAGACCAAGGGAATCTCCTTGAATGACCAGCTACTCACGGGCCCAGACCTCCTACAATCATTACCAGGAGTGATCATTCGCTTCCGCCAACACCCGATCGCCGTGACCGCCGACATCACTGAAATGTTCTTACAAATAGAACTCCGACCCGAAGACAGAGACGCTCTCCGCTACTTGTGGCGTGGGAACCGAAGAGACGACCAGCCCCCTGAACAGTACCGTATGAAGTCATTGATCTTCGGGGCTTCCTGCTCACCAACCATAGCCATATACGTGAAGAACACGAACGCTGAAAGATTTCAGAAACAACACCCCGAGGCAGTCGAAGCTATCAAAAGAAAACACTACATGGACGACTACTTAAACAGCTTTGACACGCTAGAAGAAGCAGTAAGAGTCTCACAAGCAGTACGCGACATTCACATAGAAGCACACTTCAAACTCAAGAAATGGTCGTCAAACTCTGTCGCCCTACTTGAAGCCCTAGGGGAAGTAACCAAAACAAAAGACACGATCAAGCTGAAAGACGACGGGCAGACAGAGCGAGTCCTCGGCCTAATATGGAAACCGACAGAAGACTCACTCGCCTTCAACCTGAGCCTGATACGCATACCACAGAACATCCTGCAAAATGAAACACCCACCAAGAGAGAAGCCCTTCGAATAGTCATGTCCCTATTTGACCCATTGGGACTAGTATCACCAGTGACCATCAGAGCCAAACAAATATTACAAGAAGTCTGGCGTCGCGGAACAACCTGGGATGAAGCCCTAGATGATGACCTAGCAGCAGGCTGGAGGAAATGGTTCGTCAACCTCAGAGCACTAGAACACATCTCGATCCCACGAACCTACCCAGGTTTCAGCGCCACGAAATCACTACAGCTGCACGTATTCACCGACGCGAGTGAATCCGCATACGCAGCAGCTTTATACTGGCGAACAGTCACCAGGGACGGAAAAGTCCACGTCTGCCTGATCACAGCCAAAGCCAAGGTGACCCCATTGAAACTAACGTCAATCCCACGATTAGAGCTGCAAGCAGCAGTGCTTGGCGCACGCATGGCAACAGCGGTCAAGGAAGAACATGAACAAACGCCAGAGTCTACCACATTCTGGACCGACAGCAGAACCACATTGTCATGGATTAGAACTGGGTCCAGATCCTACAAACCATACGTCGCCCATCGCATCGCAGCAATTGAAGAACATAGCTCCACTAATGAATGGCGCTGGGTACCGACCAGACTGAACCCAGCAGACGACGCCACGAGAGACGTACCCGAACACTATGACCAAGATCATCGCTGGTTCAACGGCCCGGAATTCCTACACGGGCCCCCAGAAACATGGCCAGCCGACGAAAAGAACCCCATTGTAACCACTGGGGAAGAGAAAACCTGCGGCATCAGAGACAAAAACGAACAGATCAGCGAAGCCATACCAGACGTCAATAGATTCTCACGCTGGGAAAGATACCTACGTGCCACAGCACGAGTTCTCCAATTTCTGCAGCTCTGCCGCCAACCAGGACAGAGTGTTAACTACAAAAGGACCAAAAGAAACAACAACAAAGATCCTGATTGGAAAAAGAACAAACGAACAGTGCAAGTCAAAACGAAAGAAAGACAAGAGACCACCAACGATCACCTACTCGTACCTCTCGCCGCTGAAATCCTTCGCCGCGCCGAGAACCTGATCCTACGAGCCTCGCAAGAACAGTCCTTCCCAGAAGAGATAGGAGCCTTAAAAAACAAAAGGCCCATATCACGAAACAGCCGTTTGCACGCACTGTGCATAGAACTCACAGAAGGAGAAATTCGCCTAAAAAGCCGAATAATCGCCATGACAGACATTGCAGAACATCTGAAAAAGCCAATGATACTAGATGGAAACCACACTACGACACGATTGTGGATCGAACACGTCCACCGCAAATTACACCACGCGGGCACTGAAACCATTGTCAACGAGTGTCGCCAAGAACATTGGGTACTCCGCCTGCGACCTACTGTCAAGAACATCATAAGCCGGTGCCTACCGTGCCGTATGAGAGCGGCCTCGCCACCGCAGCCGATGACAGGGAACCTCCCATCCTGTCGCCTAGCACACCACCAGAGACCGTTTACTTACGCTGGTCTAGACTATTTCGGACCACTGACCATTACAGCTGGACGGAGTCATCAAAAAAGGTACGTCGCCTTATTCACATGCCTCACGACGCGAGCCATTCACCTCGAACTTGTGGCATCGCTCAATACAGACTCGGCAATAATGGCACTACGACGCATGATAGCGCGCCGAGGGTGCCCAAAGCAGCTGTGGTCCGACAACGGAACGAACTTCCACGGCGCTGAAAAGGAACTACGAGTAGCCATTTTTGCAGCCACAGCCGAAGAAGCCTCAAAGAAAATGATCGATTGGCGATTCATCCCTCCCGGAGCACCATTTATGGGAGGCGCCTGGGAGCGCATGGTAAAGTCCGTAAAGACAGCCCTAGCCGCCACACTGAACGAGCGGTTCCCGAGCGAAGAAGTGCTCCACACGCTGCTCATCGAAGCCGAACACACTGTAAACAGCCGACCACTCACACACGTATCCGCAGATCCCGAGGATCCTGAGGCCCTGACGCCCAATCACTTCATCCTGGGCGGCCCCGGTCGCATAGCGGCACCCGGGAAATTTGACGACAGTGACATACGCCTACGAGCCAGCTGGCGCGCAGCCCAGAGGCTCGCTGACATGTTCTGGGCCAGATGGCTGAAAGAATACCTCCCAGAACTACGAAATCGCAGAGAACCACATACAAAAGGCGCGATTCCCAAGGTCGGTGATCTGGTGTTCATCGTAGACGGCAACCTCCCAAGGAACATGTGGGTCAAAGGGCGCATCTGTGCTACATTCCCCGGCCCAGACGGAGTGGTACGCACAGTGGATGTGGCCACGAAAGGAGGCATCTTGCGACGCCCAGTGAAAAAGATAGTGGTGCTACCAATCAACCACGGCGACTCTGCACCGACAACCACGACTGCGACGTCAGCGGCGGACGACGCACGGCGGGAGAAATGTGCAGAACGCCCACTCGCACCATAATGAACTCAAAGAAAATATGTAAATAGTGTGTTAAATACCGAGTGAATAGTGATACATACCAATAAGTGATTATCTAGCTATAAGTTCGTCTTATATGAAACATTTGTTATGGTCGGACGCAACCCCAGGTCAAGTCGATACAGGTTTGAACATGTCGAAACCTGTCCGTTTCCGAGACGCCTCTGCCTCTCTCTGATTGGTGGACCTGGAGTTGAGTCCGACCGCCAATTCATGAAAACTGATTTTATTGGAAAATGTAATTTAACATGCGGGACGACACCGCCGCTACTTGCACTTATGTAATTTACTACAACTATAAGGTGTATTAAGTAAATTGCACTGGCTGTAATTTTCGAACAATTGGTGAAACAAGTAAAACAACGTTCTTTAAGTTAATGAGTTTTATTCAAGAATCCACTCAGCAGTATCCTCCAATCCAGCACACTGAGTGTGAGCCTCACAAAGCTCACACTGGGTATTGTAAACTCTCGCCAAACTTAGTGGCCGCTCTGTCCCTGAGCTCAGTAGCGAATGTGTGAGTGATGTGTGCGCAGGAGTGGTCAGGGAGAGCGGCCATCAAGTTAAGCTAGAACTGACCGTACACTAAAAGTCAGAAATTATTACAAACACTCATTTCTCATTTGGCTCCGCCATACACAATTTTCTTACAGCCTATATTTTTCAAGCCAGAGTATTGGCAGTGTTTGGGGGATCAAAGGGATCATCGCTCCCAAACAGGTGGTCGCGTATTTCCTCGATACTATTGGTGTTGATACACACGAACTCGAGCACCGCGAACAGCAGTCGTTTCACGTTGTTCTTGACCGCAAACTCGATGAGAAAGCACGCGCTCTCCGCGTTCACGCCGTGTACCAGTCTGTCCACGCAGAGCCGCTCCAGCTCCGGCATGTTGTAGTACAAGGACAACAGCAGCAGCTGCTCCAAGCCCGACTCGGGCAGCACGCGTAGGTACACATAGTTTTTCAAGTGCTCGAGAGTGACCTTGGACGTGCCGGCAACCTCTACGTGCCCCTCGGCGGTCTCACGCCACCCGCCGCTCAGCATGCGGCGCAACACGGGGCTGGCGGCCGCCAACACGGCGCGGTGCATGCGTACGGAGCCGCCCTCGCCGCGCAGCTCGAAGTCCGTCAGCTCTGTGTCCTCGTGCAAGCTCGCGACCGAGCTCGTGCTCGGCTGCAGGCGGATCTCCACCGACACGTCGAACGTGAACTGATGCCTCGTGTTCTGCAGGCTTAGCCAAGTTGACAATCTACAATCGCTAACGCTAGTAGAAAACTAATCAAATGTATAGGAATGACATCATCACAACGCTAAGTCACGTGGTCAGAACAAACGAATAGAAAATTCGTAGCCAAGTCTACAACTTATATCGATCGTTCAAAATGTTAGAATGAAATGTAATCGTTTCTACAACGTTGATCGCTACACCCATAGAAATGGTAGCCAAGTCACAGTTTTGACAAGCGCTAACGAAACGATGTCGAAGTTTTTGAACGATAGCTAAGCGATCGCCGGGACCCTAGAGTAAACGATAAAAAAATGGCGTCTATTTGATACAGCTGTGTTGAGATCGGAAGTGTTTACCAAAATTTTGGACTATATTTACCATTTAGCATTTAAAATGCATACTTTAAATATGTTGTGGTGCGCTCATAATGAGGAAGTGTGGCTTAGGCGCCAAAAAAGAGACATAAATCGTCAGTGCATGGAGACAATACGCGAAATGCCGGAAACTTTATTTGTGCAGCAATTTCGGCTAAACAAAATGACTTTCCGAGCCCTTTGTCAAGAACTCCGACAAAAAACTTCAATAAAAGGAACCAACGAGATTCCCCTAAAAGTTAAGGTAAGTGCTTATTTAGCTGACTGACATAGTATTAGCAATTTTTTATTACTTAGCTATCATTTAATTTCCTTAATGTTTTTGTAGGTGTTGTATGCTCTTAGTTTCCTAGCCACAGGATCCTATCAGCGAATTGTTGGCGTCACTCAACATCTTGCCCAACGCACAGCTAGTCGATGCATCAGACAAGTTGTTGATGCTTTAAACCACCCTGATATCATGGCAAAATGGATTGTGTTTCCGAAAATACGACAAGACAGAGCATTTATAAAACAAGAGTGAGTATTTCTGAAACAATTTAACAATATTTAATTTAATAGGTGCATGTAATGTAATTTAAATGAACAATTATTGTTTCAGGTTCCAAAGAAGATTTGGCCTGCCTGGTGTAATTGGGTGCATAGATTGTACCCACGTAGCTTTGGTAAAGCCCAATGATGAAGAGCATCTTTTTTATAATAGAAAAGGGTATCATTCATTAAATGTTCAAATGGTAGATATTATATTTATTTATAGGGACTGTATGGCATGTTAAAACTAGAAAAATCAATTCTTAATAATAATTTTATTTTCAGATTTGTGATAGTAATCTCCTAATTTTAAATGTGAATGCAAAGTTTGGTGGAGCTACACATGATTCACATATATGGTCTTCTAGTAGAGTTGAATCATATATGCGTGAACTTCATCAAAATCATGAACAAGTATGGCTATTAGGTAGGTATTTAAAATAGTAAAAATATTTAATCTATAGGAGTTTTACTGTGTTTTGTCTACAGAAACTAATTTTTCAGGTGACTCTGGATATCCACAACGCCCTTGGCTTATGATACCTATCCTCAATGCAGTTCAAGGTTCAATTGAAGAACGGTACACTCAAAAGCATGTGCAAGCCCGTAACTGCATTGAGCGCTGTTTTGGTTTACTCAAAGCACGGTGGAGATGTTTGCTTAGAGACAGGGTTCTTCACTATCATCCTCATGTTGCTAGCAATATTACAATGGCATGTTGTGTATTACACAACATAGCTTTGAAAGCTGGCTTACCACCACCACAACCACTTCCTGCTGCACATGATGATGGGAATGATATAACCATGCAAGATCCTACACCCACTGCAACTGTGGGTAGCCAAAGTGAACTAATCCAAGGAAGAGCCATGCTGAGATGTTTATTGAATAGGTTATAGTTAGATTATTTTAAGGTTTAATAAGATTTTATTTACATTTCCTAATTATAAATTAAACTTTTTATGTACCCTATATTTAATTTACCATTTAAATGAATAATGAGTTATTGATAACAACCATTTTTCAGATTATCTAAAGTACATACATCTTTTATGGGGTACTGTGTTAAATGTTAGGTACAACAAAATTCCTTGTGACATATTGCAATTAAATTAAAGAAAATGTTAAACTCATATTAAAAGTACACTTTGTAAACAAACATATTACAAATTAGAGAACCTATTATATCCAAGATAAGAATGCTTGGAAACATGCTGGTCCTGCTCCATAGGATAATCTAGAATTTAGACAAAATCAAACTGGTTGCTAATTTAATTGTATAATTTATTACTTTTTGTTATTTGACATGATTTCACATTTTGTGATTACTTCCTCACACACTGACTTATTATTACCTGTAAAATTTTAGGAAAATCGTCTACTTTTACAATGTTTGTAAATATGTGAGCACCATGTATCTATCACATAATTCATTTATCTGTTGTTGCTTAAATTTTAGGGTTCCGTACCTCAAAAGGAAAAAACGGAACCCTTGTAAGATCACTCTCTTGTTCGTCTGTCTGTCCGTGTGTCACCACCGATTTTCACAGGAGTTCCTGACCTAGCAAGTTGAAATTTATACCAGATACTGAGGTCTATAGTCCCTATTAGGTGTATAAAAATCAAGATCCTGAGTCAACACGATAAAAATATATGGGCAAATTTAGATTTTCACGAAAACTTGTAAGTACCAAAATTTACCTTAATTTATCGGAATTTTCCCTTTATTCGTGCTGTAATTAACCTTGCTTTTATCCAAAATTGACAATTCTAGGTCAACCGGAAGTACCATATAGGTTTTGGGTCGAAAACCTATATGGTAGTTTCCGTTGACCTAGAATCACGAAATTTGGCAAAAAGCAGTCTTACAGCACATTGCCCATTGCCAGCCCATTGTATATTTTGTAGTGTTTGATTTGTTTTTTGTTGTGTATTTTTGTGGTGTACAATTATTAAATTCTTTATTTCGAGCAACAATGAGACTCATACAATGTTAGTAACAATAAAATAAACTTACAGCTATGTTAGTGATACAATTATAACAAAAATTATCTACGAAAACACACAAACACACACACACACACCCTCCCACACACACACACACACAAACACACACACTCAACAAATTAGTCACTGCTTCAGTATTCCAGCTGAGATACTTGAGCAACGACTTACAACACAGGAGTCCAGCCTGTCAGCAATAACTCTCAGGATGCTGTTAGAACTGCCTCGCACCCTGCGCACCAAGGACGCACATCTTTTACGCATTAATGCATAAAAGCAATCAACACGCAATTCCGCAAACATCCCTGATGCGCTACAGAAGCGAGGCAGCCCCATCAACACCCTGAACGCATTATTATACTGCACGCGAAGGGCGCTGTACGATCTCTGAGTAAAATGTACCCACAGGCCACAGGTGTAAAACGAGGAACAGAAGGCTCTAAAAAGTGTTTTTTTAACCTCCGTAGAAGCACGCTTAAACCTGCGAGCAATCATATTCGCTCTGACCGACAGCGCCCTCCGCTCTCGCTCAATATCGTCATCGTCTTTAAGGCTAGTGGACAAAACATGCCCAAGGTACTTAAATGAGTGTACTCTCGATAACGGTATACCATTCATCAGTACTGGAGGTACCGTTTCTGGACATTTTCCACCAGCCCCAAACACCATCACGACACTCTTTTTGACATTAAACAGTAGGCCATGAGCACTGGCGTACCTCTCACACACACTCACCAGTTTCCTCAGGCCACAGACGGAGGCACTGAGCAGCACCATGTCATCTGCATAGCTAATATTGTTCACACATATGCCATCAATATAACATCCGACTCTGGTGCTACTCAGCTCCCCAATCAACTGGTCCATGTACAGGTTGAAGAGTGTAGGAGAACTGAGACCCCCCTGCCTAACACCTGACTCAAGACCATATGGACTGGAGTAGGCCCCGTCCCACCTTACACTATTGACCTGGTTCCCGTACCAAAACTTAAAAATATTTATGATTTCAGGTGGTAGCTTCGCATCATTAAGCTTTTTCCAGAGAGTGTCATACGAAACCAGATCAAAAGCACTAGACAGGTCGAGGAAACAAGCGTAAACAGGAGTGCTGCGGCGTGTGTAGTACTCCACAGCATGCTTAAAGCCCAATATAGCACTATCGGTAGACAACCCTGGTCGAAACCCAAACTGGTTGTCATGTAATTGAACATGTTTATTTAATTGAGCATTAAGCACGCTATCCAATACCTTAGACACAACCGCAGCCAGTGAAATAGGTCTATAGTTATTCCTATCAGTCAATAGTCCAGTTTTATTTTTAGCTATGGGCACTACAACTGTTTTCAACATATCCGAGGGTATATACGCATGACTCAGACAAAGATAAATAGACAATAAAAGTATATATAAATAAATATAAAGGAAAAATTCCAAAAAATAAAAAATGTTGAAAATTAAGCTAAATTTTGGTACTTACAAGTTTTTGGGAAAATCTGCCCATTTTTGTTACCAATAAAAATTATACCAATTTTATTATGGCGGTATAATGGGCAGGTACGGAACCCTCGGTGCGCGAGTCCGACTCGCTCTTGACTGGTTTTTTAATTCTTTTTACCTATTGTGGTATAGTAATTTTATTCTAGGTGCCTCGTCTTCACACATAATTATTTAACTAATGTACCTGTACAAAATATTGTAAAACATTTTAAAAGAGTAACGGTGGAGTTTCTTGCCCATTCTTCTCTATACGAAAACTACCTTTTGGAAGGGGCGACTAGAATCAATTTTTTTTTCTTTTGTAAATTTTGATGTTCTAAAGTGGCATATAGGGGCCTAGTGGCTAGGGGGGGGTATATACCTAATGTAGGTACTTAGATGTTAAATTATTATTAATAATACCAGCCTATTATTGTACTACTGCAGGGCAACTTCTCATGTAGAGAAGGCTTGAGCATTGATCAAATTATAAATAAAACAAGCTTTATTATAAATAAGTTTATTATTGTTTTTATTAAAACACTGTTGCTGATTCCCTTGTTCACAAACTAAACTAAATTTAAGTTCAGTGCATCTTTTTCTTTCTATTTCATTAAGAAAAGGACAGAAGATAAATTTTAGTTTAGTCCTGTCAAATTAATCAGCGCCTGTCGCTACACCATACAAGTTTAGACGTGATTAAAAAATTGCCTACTAAAATTACGTCAATTTACGTCAAGCGCTGATTAATTTGACAGGACTGAACTAAAATTTATCTTATGTCCTTTTCTTAATGAAATAGAAAGAAAAAGATGCATTGAACTTAAATTTAGTTTAGTTTGTGAACAAGGGAATCATAATAATTGACACCACTGACATTCATAATAATTTGGTGGTGGTACGTAAGAAGGAAGGATTTTCAGCTATCCAATACTTTGTATTTACCATTCACTCAATGCCTACATTTTAGGTATTATTGTTACAAATACTTTACATAAAAATCGGTTTTATTCTAACAGTTCAACTCTAAATAAAAAAATAGGTTTTGTCTATAAAAAGATCAATTCAACTATAAGATAAATAAAATAAAAATGATACATACAATTTGTACATATAAAATTTTGAGTAGGGAGAAGTAAACAGGATTAGAATAGCAAAGAATTGAAATAAAAGTTGTTACTCAGATATTGTAGGCAATTTGAAATGTTCATAGCCCTCGGCTGAGACCAGTATCACTACATTAGACATTTTAAGGGATAATATCTGTCGAAGGTAATGATGATAGTCTCAACTGTGGTAAAATTTCTATCAAATTGTCTACAGTACCAGCCAAACGACTTAAAATTAAATTTTGATTTTCTTCCATTTCAATTCTTCGCGATTCCAATCGCAACCTTTCCATCTCCCTCTCGTGATATTTTTTTTCCCGGTCTGCCTCTAGTTGTAGCCGGCGATTCTCGACAGCCACGAACTCGCTTGTGGCTCGTTCGAAGGGCGTTTGCATCCGGCGTGTGCGCGCTCGAAAAAGCCCGCGGCGCCGTGGCGTGGATGTGGTGGGCGACGCCGTGGGCGACGGGCTTGCCCGATGCCGCCGCCGCTGTGAAGCCCCCCGTGATGTGGACGTGGTAGGCGACGTCGCTGACGGCATCGGCGCGGACGCAGTGCCGGGCGGCGGCGTTAGCACTGGTGGTGGAGGATGACGTGGAAGTTCTTCAGAGGGAGTGGCAGGCAGTGAAGGAAGGGCAGTAGATGCTGTTGTTGCTGAGAATAAATAATTACAGTCATATATTATAATGTGCCCAAATGAAATATTCAGCTAAAACATTGTATCTTTAAAAAATAATAATTGAAAGGTACCTTGAATAAAATCCAACATAATTGCATCTGTGGCAGAAATTTGGGATGGACAGACAGTATGGACAGAATCTCTGGTCGGTGGTGGTAGAGAGTTTCTCTCTGATGGTGGGGCCTGAAAAATATGAAGGATTTAAATCAGAAAAATTACACTTGTTTATAAAAGAAAATATAGTAATAAGCAAAGAAAAAAAACTAACATCAAAGCCTCTCTCCTCAATCCCAGCTAGACCAATCACAGCAGTCAAACCCATTATGCTCAACACTCTCTCTTCTGAAGCAGTGAGAGTTTGTCTGCTGCTTGGACCACCACCAGTGCCAGAAGCCTCACAGCGTATTGCCAAGGCTTTTTTCTTTGTTTTTGCTTTCCAGTCTGCCCACACCTGAACATTTATTTGTCTGTTAATTTTTGTCATGCATGTTTTCTCCAATAATTTTCTATTATATGAAGTAAGCTGATTGTTGTATGTAAGTACTTCATCTTGTAGAACACTAAATGTTAATAATAGGCAACCATAAAATAATATTTTTACAGTGGTTTTTGTGAGAATCTTACTTTTTTCCATTTGTCCAATGGTTTGATTACTCCTCCACCAAGGGAGTTAAGTAACTCTGCTAGTTCCTGCCACAGTCGGTCAGCTTTGATTCGGCCTTGAGGACCTTGCTGGGGCCTCGTTATATCGTCATGGCTAGAACATAGGTTAAAACTATTTCAGAGAAACAAAGGGTCTATTGATTAAGTAAAGGGTCAAACACAATCGTTTTGTTTGTTTCTTACGTATTAGTTCATGTCGCGTATCACGTCATTGTTTATGTTTAAAACTCAAGTGCCTGAGTATGATAGATTAAGACGACCCACTGACCAGATTTTCAAATAACAAAGGAAGATATTTACGAAATAATTTACGTACCTTTCCATGAATTCTAATAAAGCTGCGAACTGTTCTGGGCTTGCTCGAGATCTAGATTCCATCCTATAAAAGTTTTCACTTCATTTATGGTATCTTTCATTCATATTCAGGATCATAACATAACATTTCGAGACACAGCAGTAATGTTTAAAATTACATTCTACACTGTGATATTATAATAATCCAATTATAAGAAGAACTTTACCTTATTTCGCTTACTTTTTTATCACTTTTTGAGTATTAAGTACAAAGTTTTCTGTGATCACTGAAAGAATTATTGAATTATTTACTCTCACACAAAGTACACAACTGTGAGTTTGATGTTAGCTTGACGTTTATAGGAACGCTCACCATAGACTAAAGTATAGGTTTTTTCTAAAGACGTTGTAGAACGAGCGATCAACTCAGTCGTGTCAACTTGGCTACCAACTTATCGTTTTCTAAAATCGCTTACGCTAAGGGCGTTAACGATTGTAGAAAGAGATTCGATACGAAACGTTTGTAACTTGGCTAGGCCTGCAGGTGTATCAAGTGCCACGTGTCGTCGTCTCTAGTGAACGTCTTGCCCACTATATTCAGCACCTCGCTGTTGAAGTATATCATGTAGGTGCGATCATCGCCATCCCGCCGCTTAGTAAACCTCACGAACAAAAAGTTGTTGTAAATATATGAGCGTCCGATTTGTTTGGCCGAGGCGATCAGTTGCACCTGGAACAACGCCGCGCCGCTGATCACTAACTTGGGGCTTAACGTTGTTTCAGCGAAGTCATTGCAGGAAGTCGTTACGGTCACCTTCACTTTTAGTAAGTTGCTTTTACGTGTTAATTCTTCTATTTCCATTCTGCAAAGAAGAAAAATTAAATTTTTAACCGACTTCAAAAAAGGACGAGGTTCTCAAATCGACTGTTTTTTTATGTTTGTTACAGCATAACTTTCGACTGGGTGAACCGATTTTGATGATTCTTTTTTAATTTGAAAACTGGTGCTTCCCGTATGGTCCCATATAAATTGTATTAACTTTCCTTGGATAGTTTTTGAGTTAGGTTCAATAATACGTATTTTTTTCCCACTTAGTGTATGGATCATATCTTAAGTTCCTGTCACTGTTATTTACATAGCAGGCAGTGGAGTTCGAATTTGTGTGGGGTAGGTACCACCTAAAAACTGAAAAAGAAAAACTTTTTTAACAAAAAAAATCAACCGACTTCCAAAAAAAAAACACTACAAAGCGAAAAATAACATTAATTTCGGTAGTCGGTGTCTTTGGTTTAGACTTTCGTTTTTTGCCACCGACTTCCGAAATTAAAGTTATTTTTCGCTTTGTAGTGTTTTTTTTTTTTGTATTTTTTTTTTGTACTTGAAACACCTAGCATGACAGGTAGATCTACTGGCAATATCTTAAATATTATTCATTAAATGAAACGCCATTTGCAGTTTGTAATTTCTTCTTAAAAAATAAACGCAATTTTTTCAATTTTTCATTGACGATAACTGCCCAGCTGAGATAGATTAGTGAGAGAACTGCCCAGCTGTTATGACTCAAGAGAATGCCTGGCCCAGGCTTCAATAAACGAAGAAGAGTTGATCTGCTACTAGTTGTTGATGTGCTCGAATATTAAGAAGCGATATCATCAAAGGTTCCTCAGGTTCTCCATGCGCTCAAAATACCAGCCTAGGGTAGATCCTGTTTGGAAACATACATGAAAAGGGAAATACAAACGATTTCATTGTGATGCACCACAGCCTTAACTTAGACAAGATTTTAAAAGCGATGTGAGAGTTGGATATTGAAGATAAAACTACACTAACACAAGAAGAAAGAAAATGTGAAGAAATTGACCAATCCACTCACTCAAGAACAGAAGACGGACAGTATATTGTCAAACTACCAAGAAAAACAGAGAAGCTGTTATCAACTCAAGGAGGAATAAGAGAAATAGCTATAAAGAGGCTTTATCTATTGGTAAAAAGACTACGAGAAGAATGCTACACTAAAATTAGAATATACAAAGGTCATGGATGAATACATGAATATGAATCATATGGAAGAGATATCACAAGAAATAAATAAAGATAGTGACGAACTCCTAGAAGGACCCCAGCTACAAACATATGAGAAGCCTCATCATGAGATGGCGTACGAAGATTTGATTTGTGGCTGACATACAACGCACGTACCGCATATGGTCTTAGTGACAAAAGAAGACAGGGACTTGCAAAGAATAGTATGGAGGAGTGACCCTAGCCAAACTGTCAAAGACTTCAGACTTACGATGTGACTCAGGCTGGCTGGACAAATCTTCAAAATAGCTTGCATTTACTAGGTCAATAGGGCACTTTATGTGACGGCTAAACACCCTTATTTCAGAATTTGTGACGCTACAGAATCTTAGACAATCGATCGAAAACGTGTCCAGCCAGCTTGAAAAACCACTTTTCGCTGATCTCTCAATCTCGGTAACGGAAGTGATTTTGTCGTCAAAATCAAAAAGCCCGGGTTTGCGATCCGTAGGTTAAACATGGCAGTATACAAGAGTTGTATACTTTAGTCTTGTCCTTCATTGGTATATGTGGATTTTTATGACTTCTTTGAGGAACCAAAATCTTTTCCAAGCGTTGCTTTTTCTGGTATATTTTTTGGCATTGCTTTTTCTGATATATTTTGACACAACTAAAATCGTATTTGACAATCGCGAGTCCACGTTGTACTTGTTTGCCCTACCCCGTGAATTTTTTTTAGAGCTGGATGCGCTCATGGCAGCCTCGACGTGTTTTATACAGAATTTTTCACTTTTTGTATGGAAAATAAGAAAAAATATTACCTACATGTTAAGTGTCAGGGATTAAAGGTATTATAAAGGGGGGCGAAATTTTCATTATTTTTGCTATTGGACACACCACTTTCCAGATATATGCAAAACAAAAAAAAAGATAGATTTTGACGACACGCACCCCCGTTACCCCCGTCCATTTCACGCGTAGAGATTTATGCGTTAAATCGTTGGCAGTAAGAACATTTATCGCATATTTCTTTCATTCCCCCGCTGAGGGATTCCCCGCATCGCGCATTATTTTTAATTTGCGCATAGAGTACGCCTTAAACTATTAACTGTAAGGACATCTTTCGCTTGATTTGTTTACGTTTTTTGTAATTGTTAGTAATTCCAAGTAATTCGAAATGGCATCGTTTGAACCACAAGAATAAAAAACCGAGCAGAAGGCAAGCTTCCTAACTGAGTTCAAAATTCTTACCTACTTTCATAGGGCTGTCACTCGGTTATTAAAAATAAAAAAAACCGGGTAAGTGCGAGTCGAGATTCGGCGATGAGCACAGCCGGACGGACGGATGGATGGACGGATGGGCAGACGGACAGACGGACGGACACGTACTGTGACCGAGGTTATCCCGTGAGTTTTCCGTTTTCCAATTACGGTACTGAACTGGTAATTATTTTAACAGTTTGTTTAAAATTAAGTTATACCTATTTAATTAATCATCCTGTGAAATAATTATTTATACACACACGCGTACACAGTTGTTCAACTGAGACCCTCCCTTTTTTAAAATCAGGTAATGAAATGAGCAGTGGTGGCCCAGTGGTAACGGTCGCGACTTACGAGTCTGGGGTTCGAACCCAAGCAGGCACCTTGCTTTGTGTAAATTATTTCATCACTACTGCTCTCAAAACGGTAAAGGAAAATATCGTGATTAAACCGGCATGTCTTAGAACCAATAATTCGAAAACATGTGACATCCACCAACCCGCACTGGGCCCGCGTGGTAGATTACGGCCCACTCCCTCTCACAGAAAGAGGAGGCCTATTTCCCAACAGTGGGAACATTATATCAAGGCTGATTAATCTTATATGCTACTAAAACACGATAGTATAAAATGTATGTAAGTAATTATTTATACTGTGAAATAGTTATACATAGGTACAGACGCCAGCACTTCAAGCTACTACAATCTGTCAAATTTATTTAATAGATTTTCAACTTTATTGCTAAAGTGTAAGGTTCAAAGTTGATTGGGAAAATTTGATAGTTTCGGGTAGCTTGATGTGCTGGCGTCTGTACATAGATGCATATGTTGCTTGCTTTATTTGAAGTTGGTTTCTTATTAAAATACCGTGACTCATGGACGGACGGACAGACGGACATGGCGAAACTATAAAGTTTGCTTTCTTGTTTTACTATTTTACGACGTAATTGGTACCTAAAAATCTACTAAAACAAAAATACGAAACAAATAGGAGACGAACAATAACTCGTTAATATAGGCGGTAAACCATAAGATTAATAAATAATCATTCTTATGGGAAAACCTAAGTGTCATCTTTGTTATTTAGGATACTACTTACCTCGTAACTAAATCATTCTGCAATAAGCATTAAAAATGAGTAGGTATGAGTAGATATAGATAATTACCTGACAAAATCCTTTGGATATAAAAATAAATCTTACTTTTCCTACTATTATTGATACACACAGTACTTACAACAATTTGCCATTTTCATTAAACCTAAATGTCCGCGTCACTCGTACCGCTGCTGGCACACGGCGCGCAGCGTACCCCTGAAGTTTGTCGTCGGACTAAGCCGGCTCAAACCAGTTTGGCCTCCAGCGGGCGCCGGTGCACCCCCCGCGCGCCTTGTCTGTGACATTGCACGCACACAAAGCTGTGCGTGTAGTAGTGATCTCGCGCAAAGCGTTAGTATGAAGCTTGCAGTCTGTTCCTTTTTTAGTCTTGTGGTTTGAACTACATGTCTTCGCCGGCCACGGGTCTTTGACCTACTAGAATTGGTCAGCTGATTTTCTTTATGCCATACATGATGTTGTTAAATACTAAAACGAAAAAAATGGTCCCACGGCTTGAATGACAATTTTTATTAATTATTTTAATTGTGTATGCTTCAACTACGTAATGTAGAATACGTGGTTTGAATTAATGTGATAACCTAAGCGCCACACTGTATATTTTTTTTATGTGTAGCGGATAACTTCGTCGTTTATGAACCGATTTTGATGTTTTTTTTTTTTTTAGAAAGGAGATATCCCAAGGATAGTACCATAATAAGGAAACCAGGATCTGATGATGGCATCCCAGAGAAATCGAGGGAACTCTTCAGATATTTTAGACAAACCTAAACCTATAGCGATTTGGGTATTTTTTATAGTAACTCGTGCAGTTGCTCTTGGAAAGCACCATTTGGTTAAAGTGGAACCGATGATGAAGACCACAAATAGCCACCGGAACTACTCAATAATAAGTATTTCACGGGTTGCGATTCGATTACTTTAATATGATTGCAATGCAATTTATGCTCGTCACAATGCATATGGAGAAGTACCAGGAGAACTCCTCAACGATGAACGTCCCTGCATCGGGAAAAGCAATATTTTGTAGAAGGTTATGAGCAGTTGGCATTAGGCTAATGTAACTTAGATAAATTACAAATTGACCCATTAAAAAGCGTGAAATAAAAACAATAACAATTTTAGGTGAAATAAGTCAAATTCAGAATAGTAAAATTGCCATTTTGCCTAAATTAATAACTCATTCAGGTGCAAAAACTTTACTGTATCGTTTTTCTGTTCTTTTGCTTTTATCTCGAAAATGGTGTGTCCTATAGCAAAAATAATGAAAATTTCGACCCCCTTTAAGAAGCCCATAAACCCATAAAACTCAACATGTAGATAATAATTTTTCGAATTTTCCATACAAAAAGTGAAAAATTCCATATAAAACACAAAGTCAATTAATAATTTATTTCAATTAGACACAAAAAGGCACTTTTGAACGTCAAAATTTACAAAAAATGGAATTGATTCTAGTTCAAAAGGTAGTTTTCGTATGGAGAAGAATGGGCAAGAAGCTCCACCGTTACTCTTTTGAAATGTTTTACAATATTTTGCATGCATTAATTTATTATATATCTAATTATATGTGAAGACGATGCACCTGGAATAAGATTACTATACCACAATATGTAAAAATAATTACCTATGTAAGTAATGGATACATTCACATATTGCAAGCATTGTAAAAGTAGGTACCTATACGATATTCCTAAAAAAAATTACAAGTAATACTAATAAGTCAGTGTGTCAGTTCAAGTACAGACGCCAGCACATCAAGCTACCCGAAACTGTCAAACTTTCCCAATCAACTTTGAACCTTACTTATCAGCGATAAAGTTGAAAATCTATTAAATAAATTTGACAGATTGTAGTAGCTCGATGTGCTGGCGTCTGTACCTAATCACAGAATGTAAAATAAATGTTATATTAATTAATTACAGAATTAAATTAGCAACGACTTTGTCTAGACTCTAAATTGTCCTATGAAGCTGCTTCCAAGCATTCTTATCTAGGATATAATCCTCTAATTTGTAATATGCTTGTTTACAAAGAGTACTACTTTTAATATGAGTTTTAAATTTTCTTTCAGTTAATTGTAATATATCACAAGGTATTTTGTTGTAACATATAACACAGTACCCCATAAAAGATGTATGTACTTTTGATAATCTGAAAAATGGTTGATCTATTTTATCTTTATTTCTAATATTAAAATTATGTTTATCACTTATTTTATTAAAAAGATGTAGATTTTTCCTTACAAACATAATATTTTCATAGATGAATTAGCAAGGTACCGTCAAAATATTAATCTTTAATAGTACCCAGAGAGATTCGCGACGACATAGATTATAAATGGCTCTGACAGCTCTCTTTTGTAAAATAAAGATAGATTCAATGTCAGCAGCCCATAGAGATTTTAAGTCATTGCAGCAGCCCGACCCCACAGGAAAATGCCATATGACTTATTGCTCTGAAAGTAGCTAAAATAAACGCGCGGTTTGTACATCTGTTAACTGTCATAACTATCTAACTGTGCGTTCGCACTGGCGAAACATTCACAACGAAACATGTTGGAATCTCTATTTTCTGTCAATTTTCCATACAAAGTTTGACAGGCACTAGAGATTTTAACATGTTTTGTTGTGATGTTTCGCCAGTGCGAACGCATAGTAGGTAACAACATGAGCGGCCGAGCTTAGCCGCCCCGCAAGAGATGTTATATGAGATCCCCATTGTATTAATTTCTCGTCTAGCGTGATTCCTAGGAAAACTGTTTGATTATTAAATTCTAGTTTTTCTCCAATCAATATGATGTCACATTCGCTCCTTCTAACATTCGGTAATTTAAATCTAATGCATTTGGTTTTTTTTTCATTTAGTACCAAATTATTTACCGTAAACCGATCTTGGACCTCAAGAATAGAGTTATTCACGTCGTTCAGATTTTGTGACATCCGACGTGTCACAAAATCTTAACGACGTGAATAACTCTATTCTACCCCCAGTGCGCGCCTCCAGCTCTAAAAAAATTCACGGGGTAGGGCAAACTAGTACCACGTGGAGTCGCGTTTGTCAAATTCGATTTTAGTTATGTCAAAATCACTTTTAAATATACAGATTTTTTTTTTCAGTATAGCTTCAAGTTTCTCATAGCCAAAAGTAAGGAATTTAAGTGATTGTTTAGTTAGTTTAGTTTGGTGTACAAGAAACGGCACCATTACTAGTATTTAAATAAAACGCTAACCTCAATATTATTGAATGTCTAAGGCCCGTATTACAGAACGTCACTGAATACTCAAGCATTACTTAAAACTAGTTTCAACCAATCAAATGGCTTGAATCTAGTTTTCAGTAATGCTTGAGTATTGAGTGACGTTCTGTAATACGGGCCTAAATGTACCTATATGCATCTAACAGTACTACTTGGTCTGTGATCTAACACCAAATTGTAGCATTTTTGTGTTGATTGTTATAAATATACTAAAGGAATATACACAAACATTCCAGAATTATTTCTTATCCTACGTAACTTAAGAAAATATCATCTATAGGATCAAAACTGTTTAAGCGATCACTACGCTCGATCTTTAGGCGTGTGTGTGAACGGTGCACACAAACATAGCATCGCAAGAATTTACCTAAACTCCGAGTGAATTTTGTGCACGGAGCCTTAACATTATTTCCAAGTTTTCATGGCACTAAGCAGAATCAGGTCATCTGCAAATCTTAGGTGGCTTAGCATTTCACCGTCTATATTGATTCCAAATGTATCCCAATTTGGACATTCTGCGAACTGGACACTTTGCGACCGCTGAACATTTTGCGAATTGGACATTCTGCGCCTAAACGCTAAAGTAGGTGATACAATGTTTATAATGGACTTAGCAACATCCACAGAATTACCCCATAGATCTGCAGTCTTTTTAACATTTCAAGTGGTTTTAATTATATCTTTACTCATATCTGAGATAGGTATTGGAAATTAAATTCGGAATCACAAACTGCAAAGTTTTCTTTAAAAAAAGACTCGGCAACAGTGGATAACGAGTTTAGAGATTTGGCCATCAATACAGGAATCTCTGCAAAGATATTTTCAAAGGCTGCGGCAACTTGGGAATCTGATTTTAATCATATTGTCATCAATAGCAAGGCTGTAGTCTCTTCTTTGGTTGCAACACCTTCCCGTTTCACTGATAATAATATTCCATGTAATTTTAATTACATTACTATTATAGTTTTTGAACTCAAGTAACGTGACTTAGCCATACAAAAACGTTTTGAAATAATTTAGAATACTTAATTCTTAACATAAATATAAATTCAATTCAGCAGTGTTAATAAAAGATCGTTCATCCTATAATACCACTCATAAAGCCGTTTTCTACTTTTATTTATACCAATGTTGGCCCAGACACTAAAGGAAGCGTTACTATTAACAGAGATTATCTTTGAAACAAAAGTGTTATCGAATTGTGAGGATTTTATTTTTAAGTTGTGCCACAAAAGGAAATTGCATGCAGCTGAGAGGAGATTGATGAGAATGCTTAGTGTTACGCGAATGGATCAAACAAGAAATGAGCATCTACTTATGAGGAAGTCGAAAAGTGGCACCGGTGAATGAAACGTTGAGTGGAAATCGGTTGTCATGATGACAATAAGGATAGGTTTACGTTCAAAGGTCTTTGGTATCAATAAGTACCTACTTACTTACCCATATTAAAAGTTAACAATGTAATTGCTGGTTTATCTATAGTATGCAAGCAAACTAAAAGCAAGTATACTATAAAATAAAATGTACCTGGAATGTATGAAATGTATCAAGATAATAATACAAAATTCAAATGACCCAGTAAATATCGCCGATTCACATTGAAATATGAAGTTATTTAATTATTTTGCACTTGATATGTACTTATCTAGTATTAAATACACATTATTATTCTATTTACTTGATGAGCAATTGGAAGAGGCCCAAACCACAAATAAAGGAGAACAATCACCGTTCATAAATTTTTGGGCTAAATGTGAAAGTGCCAGCCAAACAAAAAAATTGTTATATTTTGTTAGGACATGTTATTCTCTTCACTTTTCACTATGGGACCAAATCTGTAGGGCCGAATGGCAACAATTTCGCACACTGTAGTTATCTGGAGAATAACCCTAGAGCCTTAGTTTCACAGTAAAAGATGATAACCGTAATGTTTACTGGCATAAACGCTATTACTATAATTAGATTACTATTATTCTTTTAACTAAAATATACTGAAAACAGTATTTTTCAAACTCGTATATCAGCGTAGGGAATGGTCCTACAGAGATTTGGTCCCTTATTGAAAAGTGAAGAGAATAACAAGTTCTAACGGAATATAACTTTTTTTTTAATTTAGCCCAAAATGAATGATCTCCTTTACAATAAAGATTAGAATGACGGCGAATCGCGAGTTTAACCGGTTAACAAGAACAAATTCAAATCGGCTGACCGGAGGCACAGGAAAAGAAAGAATACGTACTCTGAGATTACTGTTTTCACTCTGGAGCTAGTTTTAGCTGACAATCTCTGATGATGATACCGATACCACAGAACACTATTGTTTCTAGGAAAAAGGTGAACGGACTAAACGGTTAAACACTATCTAGTCTAGATATTTAAAACGAAATTTATGACAAAATTAAATTTTATTTTACTAAAGTTTCGTCACAAGTTCACAACGAGGGACTTTTAACCATAGATAATGCTATTCTATTTTATTTCTACGCAGTGAGCAGTGTTGCCGTTCTACAAAATGTTAAGTCCCTATGGTCCCTAGATTGAAAAAATATTTTCTATAAATCCGTTAGAACTAGAAGTCCCTAGATTTTTTAGAATATTTTTTGTATGTTTTTTCGTTTCCAAATGCTTTTTAAGATCTTTAAGTTTTGCGTACACTTCAGAGTGGCAATAACTATAAAATGCTTTAGTTGAGTCACCTGGCACGGGTTTTAACCAATGTTTGATCTCTTTATAATTTTCCCACTCGGTTCCGCCGATATTGCCTTGCTGACCATGAAAATCGAGTTTATTTCACGCTCACGCACAGTAATCACACTAACACTAGAAACTACACATTACCTACTACATTTACTTGAAAGTCAAATTATTGTATTCGTAATATCTATGACTGCGAATAAATGAATGATTAATTAAGTCAATCCGTATTTTGGTCTCACTCATTCTTGATTTTGATGAGCGAGAAAGGCAACAAACCTTAGGTGGAGATTACACTATAACATATCTAGGATCATAGATCTCTGAGTCATATTTATACTATAATGTAATACAAACATAACTATGCGTTCACACTGGCGAAACATCACAACAAAACATGTTGAAATCTCTAGTGCCTGTCAAACTTTGTATGGAAATTGTCAGAAAATAGAGATTCCAACATGTTTCGTTGTAAATGTTTCGCCAGTGCAAAAGCACAGTTAGACTCAAATCGTCTTTGATCACAGATTTTTGACATTTGTTGTTAGATAGGATCATAGAAACAGGTCTTGCCATATTAAATATTTTATAATAAATTATCTCATTTATTTTCATAATTTCCTGATACCAAATACGTCAATAAAATGAAGTGATTTTGCCTTTTCACTTTTACTACTGCCATATTCTAAATTGACGGTTTTATTGACGGATACAAAGTAAACGAAATTTTGGGGTACAGACGCCAGCACATCAAGCTACTCGAAACTGTCAAATTTTCCCAATCAACTTTGAACCTTAAATTTCAGCGATAAGGTTGAAAATTTATTAAATAAATTTGACAGATTGTAGTAGCTTGATGTGCTGGCGTCTGTACGTTCACAATATGCTTAGTGGAATTCTAAAATTACTGTGGGCAGCACTGCTGTACTAAAAAAAGCAAACTGCTGCCAGGCGGCCAGGACACATTGTTTTGGCTTCATTGGTGTTGTCTAGAGTTCTGTTTTGTTATATTATGTACCGAAAAGCAGAATTAGGTAGACGATTGCAACCACATAATTATGTCAAAAAATTGGACCCTAGTTATATAATAATGTAATACACAGATATGATCTTAGGGGTCATATAAGTAGGATAAGATATAGGATCCTTTAAGATAGTGTTACTATGCATTCGCACTGGCGAAACATCACAACAAAACATGTTAAAATCTCTAGTGCCTGTCAAACTTTGTATGGAAAATTGACAGAAAATAGAGATTCCAACATGTTTCGTTGTGAATGTTTCGCTAGTGCGAACGCACAGTTATACTATTATGTTTATAAAAAAAAAGATATAAATCAAAATGTTGCCATTATAATGAATTCATCCAACGACCAACATATTGAATCGTCAAACGAGAATGTCTGTCTACGCACTGAATGATTGTGACCATAGACATTATTACGTATAGACGCCAGCACTTCAAGCTACTACAATCTGTCAAAGTTATTTAATAGATTTTCAAGTTTATGACTGACTTTTAAGGTTCAAAGTTGATTGGGAAAATTTGACAGTTTCGGGTAGCTAGATGTGCTGGCGTCTGTACTGAAAACTATTTTAGTCTATAGCTATATTAAAAAGTACTCTGTGGTCCACAGACCAAGTAGTACTCTGTGGTCTATAGTTTCAACACTACCAAGCGGTGCGTCATTCAAATTTGTCAATGAATAATTTGTTATTGTAGCAACAAAAACTTTTAAATAGTTATTTGTAATAAAAAATAGAATCGAGACCGGAGACTACACTGGACAGCAAAGAAACCGGGCCACCCGCTACCTTGGAACTCTGATTCAATTTTCTCAAAAAGTATAAAACTTACAACTATCCAAGATAAACTTAAAGAAAGTGCTTTTCATGTTGATTAAAATGACAAAAAAATTATTCTAAAGTACCGTCAACTCCATTGTAATCATGCAACAAACACAATGCTAACGATTTGCTCTGTTTTGAATAGAGTTCGCGATTAGTGTTATTTTTTTCTACAATGAAGGAAGTCGGATATTTCTTATCATTTCTTTAGTTTTTGTCCATCCTTTGCTCAGACGCGTGTATTTTTGCTACTTTTTTCGGTCAATAATGGATACTACACCTCAGAAAGCAGCTCAAGCTGTAGCACTACTTCAAGCAGGCGTTGTGCAACGTGAGGTCGCTCGAAGACTTCGAATCAGCAGATCATCGGTGTAAGGTGTTTACAGACGATACCTAGAGACTGGAGCATTCGATCGCCATCCAGGTATGGGCAGACCTAGGGCTACATCAGCAGCAGATGATCGTTACATCCAACTTACTACCTATTATGCGAAATCGCCGCCTCAACGCAGTTCAAGTCCAACAACGCGTGACGAACACCAAGTGTTCATAAGTTCAGATACCGTCAGAAGGAGACTTGGTGAACGGAACCTGACTCCAAAGAGACCTTCAACAGGCCCAGCATTAACGGTAGCCAACCGGCGAGCACGACTTGAATTTGCTCGAGAGCATAGGGATTGGACGTTAGAGCAGTGGGGTAATGTACTCTTCACTGATGAAACCAGGGTGAGTCTACATGGAAGTGATCGACGTCAGAGAGTATATCGTCGCTCTGGAGAACGTTATTCTCAGTGTTGCATCAAGGAAACTGTTGCTTATGGAGGAGGATCTGTAATGGTCTGGGGCGGCATCTCGTTAACCACACATACAGCGTTCGTTTTCATCGAACTGACGGGTCGTACACGTGGATTGGCTTCTTATCGGTACATTACTGAAATCCTCGCAGACCATGTGGTACCTTACGCAGGATATATCGGGCATGATGCATGATAATGCACGGCCTCATGTTGCTCATTTGGTGACCCAGTATCTACACAACGTCGACATTCGTAAGATGGACTGACCAGCTTGAAGCCCGGACTTGAAGCTGATGAACACTTATGGAGTTATGGGTTGAGCTTAAACGTCGGGTTCGAGCTTGGGTACCTGCTCCAATAAGGCTTCTAGAGCTGCGAATCGCAATTGAAGAGGAGTGGAATACAATTCCTCAAAATTTCATTGTCAGGCTTGTGAGATCGATGAATACGAGGATGCTGGCAGTTATCCAAGCAAGGGCAGGGAACACTGAATACTGAACAAAAACTTTTTTTAAATTTTTTCTTTGTTTCTGGCTTTAATTTTCATTTTTCGTTTTATGATTACTAACGATTAACACAACTGGAAAACAACTCTTCTTTGTAAAATCCTTAATAAATTGAGTAATCCCAATGAGTTTCCATTTATTTTGTATCATAATGAAATGCACTTTCTGTAGGTATAACTTTGATAGTTGTTAGTGTTATACTTTTTGAGAAAATCGAATTAGAGTTCCAAGGTGGCAGGTGGCCCGGTTTCTTTGCTGTCCAGTGTAGTTCCAACAAAATTGGTTAGAGGAGGATAAGGTTTGTACTGTTACAGGTAGAATGTGTTCGAAGTACCTGTTTTGTTTTGTAAACATTCTCAATCTCTCACACTTATGCAAGCTTTTGCTTCTATTCCTTAGATTGTTTTGAAAGAATTGGTCAGGAAGAGGGTTAGGTTAGCAAAATAAAAACACTGACGAAAACACCAACGCGGAAAAGGTGGCGGTCTGGCATGATTTACGAATTAGGTACCTATTAGAGATTTGTCGAATGTGGATTGAACCTTTGAACCGAATCCGAACTTCGGCCAAACATTCGGTTAAAATGAAAAGTTCGGCCAAACTTCGGTTCAATTTCGCGCGCTTTCTCGAGAGCGTCACGTCTAGACCTGTTTACGCATTTACTTCAATTATTGCTAGATGTACCCCGCCCGCACACCGCGCTTCCACCGCGTGGCCTAATAAGAACTTTTCAAAACTTGAGAAATACTGGCCTAATATAATTAACTAGCTTTTGCCCGCGGCTTCGCCCGCGTGGATGTCGGAAAATATCCCACGGGAACGTAGGTACTACCGAGATTTCATACCATCGATCATATTAGTTACCGATGTTTCATACCTAATAAAATAACAGAGGAAAACGTCATTGACTCCTACCGCTGCACCCGCGTTGCTCCGCGTAATTTTGAAACTGATATCTTTTAAACTATCCATTTAAATTATATGATTTTAAGGCATATTTTAATCTAAATTAAATGCCCAATTTAAATAACATACCTATTTTTTTGGATAAGGATTAAGTACTATACCGGTCAAAAAAGCTTCGGAAATAACAATTAAATTTTTATCAAATTCTGAAAGATAAAAATGGTTATTGTGGGTCATCCGTAGAAGATAGACATATGCCATCCAGACTTTTTTGTTGAACTTTTTAAGATTAACAATACCGTAGAACATAAATTTGATGTATGTTTTCCGGTTAACGCAGCGCACGCCAGTAAAGCTCCCAGTCGGCATGATTTTTTCCGACTGCTTCAACAATAAAATCGTCATATTTCAGCCAATTTACACAAAACCTTAATGAATTATACACTAAAACCTTCCGCATGAATCACTCCGTCCATTAGTGAAAACCGTTTGAAAATCCGGTGGGTAGTTTTTGAGTTTATCACGTTCAGACAGACAGATAAGACAGACGCGGCGGGGGAATTTGTTTTATAATATGTAAGGATTTCTAGACATTTTAAAATTTACCTGAGGAAACATACAAAAAACGATCAGAATAACATAATAATCACAACGTAGTTATAGTTAGAAGAAGAAAAAGAAGACAAACTAATCTAATCTGTGAACATACTTTTTTTTTTGTTATAATCAATCTAAGTAGGTATGTAACACAGATACTGAACGGGGAATTACCTCTTTTCGACAAGTGACGAAGTATAGTGTTAGGTTTCAATTTATTATACTGGCAGCACCGAATGATTCGATATGGCCTTCTGGGTTGAGCGCAGGAGCGCTCGTGACGGTAGGACGTGCTTAGTGGCGGTGTCGGTAAAAATACAGATTGGCATAGGATTGGTTGGAGATCTACTGTAAATTAAGGTAACATATTAGTTTTATGGTAAATATAAGAATACTGATTTGATAGTGAAATCAATTGTGATATTATGTGGGGAATAGGAGATGTGATGGTATGGTGTAGGTAGAGTATTGAATTTGATGTTGGCAAAGAAATATAAATGACTGGTGTTTCATATTATTACTTCCTTATCCCTGAAATACTGTAAATATGTAGTTTTATTAAATAGTTTTAGATTATGATATTGGGGTAACGACTGTAAGATTCATTTGGGGATTAGTATCCATTTTGAGGTTAAATAATTATATTCGGCATTAAGTTAGTTATTTTAGAGATAGGATAGTTTGTATTACAATAGAAATAGGTATATAGGTAGGATGGACTATATTCAAATAAGGGGAATCTCCAAAATCTCGCGGGGAATTACTTCATTTCAACCGGCGCCGAAGCGCGCTATCTAGCCTTTTAAATTATTTTCCGAGCTATTTCAAGTCCTAAAAATGTATAAATCATTTATTTCCATTCATTCGCGATTTAAAACCATGTTTTTTTTTCTTAATGTTTAAAACATTATTTTAAACTCGTTTTATACTGTGATTTTTGTTTTATTTCAAACTGTTTTAACACTACATACATCCACATCATCATCACAAATCATCTACATACGAGTACAGACGCCAGCACATCAAGCTACCCAAAACTGTCAAAATTTCCCAATGAACTTTGAACCTTATTTTACAGCGATAAAGTTGAAAATCTATTAAATAAATTTGACAGATTGTAGTAGCTACATGTGCTGGCGTCTGTACATACATTCATATGAATGTATGTACTCGTATGTATGATGATGTATGTAGGATGTTAATTAGGAACGCATTATAAATTTAAGAAATAAGCAAAGAGAACATGAATGCAGCGATGAACGAATGAGAGAGTATGTGTGGGAGAGAGAGGGAGGAGGAAAAAGATGGCGAGCGAGCTATAAGATGTTAAGACGTAAAGACGATTATAATAAGTTTTAAAATAATTAAAGAAGTAATTCAAGTTAAGAAGATTTTATTTCGGTCTATCACAACCCCCTACAGCCTCGTCCGGGATAGACCGTGATAATAAAGACGTACTAACGAAGAAAGTTCAAGAAGAAAATACACCGGTACAACAGCCACGGCCATTACGAAAAACCGCGTGCCGCCGCCGGTGCAATAAAGTTGTATTTTTACGAAGACATCATGGAAAAAGACATTCAACCCTTGCAATATGGTATGATGGACACCATAATTAAATTCAATGGTGAAGACATGACCTACTCGTCTTCAAAGTGGTCACAAGATATCGAAGATAATGCCGAAATTTTTGGTTGGACGGCTCAACAAAAACTTATCATAGCCAGAAGATCGCTTACCGGAACCGCTGAGTTATGGTTACGTACGGAAAAACCATTCAGATCGTATGAAGAATTGAGGAATGCGCTGTTAAAAGAATTCCCAGATTCGGTGAATACCAAGCAAATGCATGAAATCATGGCGGCCCGTAAAAAGCGTAACAATGAGAGCTACTACCAATATATGCTCACCATGAAAGAGCTCGGAAAAAGGGCAAAGTTCGCTGATTACGTTTCAATACAATATATAATAGACGGGATCGTCGATTACGAGCAGAACAAAATTGGTCTGTATGGGATTTCGACGTATGCGGTTCTCAAGGAAAAGTTGGCACAGTACGAAGATATGAAGCAGAAGATGTTGAAACAACGAGGAAATTTAAGTGGTACAGGCAAGCAGCAGCGTGAGTGTCGCGAATCCACAAAGCAAGCTAAAACGGGCGATACTAACACCAAGGAAATCGCCAGTGACAAGGTTCATCGTTGTTTCAAGTGCGGGGAAAGAGGTCATTTAGCGAATGCATGCATAAAAGGTACAAAGTGCTTCAACTGCAACAAATACGGCCATATTGGTACCGCATGTCAGGTTGGTAATAGTGGCGAAAGCGGAAAAGGGAAAGATGAACCATCGACAAGTCGGAATGTTGGCAATACGCGAGGAGATGGCGGAAGCAGCGGAGGCGGAGCTAACTCGATGGCACGTTCGATGTTCACTCACTTTCAATCCCCTGATGACAAGACGGAGAGTGAACAAGAAAGCACGCTAGTGTCAAACGGGAAAATAATCCATCAGTGTCATAATTGTTGTCAATGTCAAGGTGTACTTAATATAAACAATAATAATGCAGTAAATAAATCGGTTAAAAGTGTTATTATAAGCGGTATCACAGTGAATTGTTTAATAGATACGGGTAGCGATCTCAATCTAATATCTTACGATGTGTTTACGATGTTGTCAGTCAAGTGTGAATCCGAAACAATGTTGTTAACCGGCCTTGGTTCGAGTAAGGTGTATTCAATGGGTAAGTTCAACATTAATTTGATAATAGATCATCATTCTTATGAGGTTTGTTTCCATGTAGTGCCCAAAGGTGTCATTCCGTATGCAGTTATTCTTGGGCAAACTTTTCTAGTTAATACTATCACTATGATTAACAAAGGTATCATTGAGATAAGGCCTCAGTGTTATGATAGTTCGTATTTACAGTGTTTACTTTCCAGTTACATAGATGAAAGTGAAATACCAATTCAAGTTCAAAGTATAATAGATAAGTACAAACCGTTAAAGATGAAAGAAGCTCCAATTAAATTGAAAATAATATTAAAAGATGACATACCAATAGCACAGCGTCCACGACGTCTAGCTTTGCAAGAAGAAGAGATTGTGAAACAGCAAATAGGAGATTGGTTGGCTAACGGCATCATACGTCCTAGCTATTCAGAATATGCCAGTCCCCTTGTTTTGGTGAAGAAGAAAGATGGAAGTGTGCGAATCTGTGTGGATTACAGAAAGATAAATCAGAAGATGGTGAAGGATGAATATCCCTTGCCAGTAATCAATGATCACATAGATAAATTGTGTACAGCTAAGGTGTTCAGCACTTTAGATTTAAAAAATGGATTTTTCCATTTACCAGTAGACGAGGACTCCATAAAGTATACGGCATTTGTGACCAGCAACCCAGAAGGTCAGTATGAATTCCTGCGGGCACCTTTTGGTTTATCCATCTGTCCCAAATTTTTTACCAGATATATCAACATTATTTTCACTGACTTGGTAAGAAGAGGAGTTCTACTCATTTTCATCGATGACCTGATTATCCTGGCTGAGGACGAACACCAGGCAGTTCAAAGACTACAAGAGGTACTGAAGGTTGCCGCAGAGTATGGTCTTGAGATAAATTGGAAAAAGACACAGTTACTACAAAGATCAGTGGAATACCTAGGTCATGTGGTCTGCAATGGAACCGTGCAGCCATCAAAGGAGAAAACTGAAGCAGTGCATAAATTCCCAGTGCCAAAAAATCTTAAAGAAGTTCAAAGTTTCATCGGATTAACCTCATATTTTCGAAAATTCATTCCAAATTATGCTATGGTAGCACGACCACTAAGTGAACTATTATAGAAGAAAGAATTTTATTTTGAAGAAGAACAAAGAAATGCATTTATGAAGTTGAAAGAAATTCTAAGTTGTGAACCTGTTTTAAAAATATTTGATCCACAATTAAAAACTGAAATACATACAGATGCCTGCAAGTACGGATATGCTGCAGTACTGATGCAAAAGGACCCTGCTGATGATAGTATGCACCCAGTTCATTACATGAGCAGAAAGACTGGTGAAACTCAGCAAAGGTGGTGCAGCTATGAACTGGAAGCATTGGCAGTAATAGAAGGCGTGAAAAAGTTTCGTAGGTACCTTATAGGGATTCCATTTACTATAGTCACCGATTGTGAAGCTTTCCAGAAGACTTTAACAAAAAGAGATGTCTCAGCTAAAGTAGCCCGATGGATCATGTACCTGCAAGATTTTAACTATAATATTGTGCACAGACCAGGTGAGAAGATGCAACATGTCGATGCTTTAAGTCGGAATATATGCGTTATTCAAAGTGAACTCCATTTTCGTATACAAAAGGCTCAAGAAGAAGACGAAGGCTTGAAGGCAATAAAAGAGGTTCTCAAGGACAATGAGTATGAAGACTATGTGCTTGAAAACGATGTTATTTATAAAGGGGAAGATAAGAAGTTGGTTGTTCCTGAGTTAATGGATATTGAGATTATTAGAAGAGCTCACGGTATTGGACATTTTGGGAAAAAGAAAATTAGAGACATTTTAGAACAAGATTATTACATTTCCAAATTAGATAATAAAATTGAAAAAGTAATTTCTGCATGTGTGCCCTGTCTACTAGCTAGCAGGAAGACAGGAAAGAAAGAAGGATTTTTAAACCCGATACCAAAAGGAGAAGTGCCATTTGATACACTTCATATTGATCATTTAGGACCTTTGGATGCTACAAAAAAAATGTACAACTACATTTTAACTGTCATAGATGGATACACAAAGTTTGTTTGGATATACCCGGTTAAAACTGTTACAGCAAAGGAAACTGTTGATAAATTAAAATTACATCAAAAGGATTATGGAAACCCAAGACGCATAGTTACGGATAGAGGAACAGCATTCACAGGAAAAGAGTTTGAAGATTATTGCCAGGAAGAGGAAGTAGAGCATATTACAATAGCAACAGGAATACCTCGTGGAAATGGTCAAGCCGAAAGAATGAATCAAATCATTATCTCTGTATTGGCCAAAATGTGCATTGAAGAACCTGCACTGTGGTACAAATATGTAAGTAAAGTTCAGAGGGTAATAAATAGTTCATATCAAAGAACCATCCAAACATCACCTTTTGAATTATTAACAGGGACTAAAATTAGGCTTAAAGAAGACATGAGGATTTTAGAATTCTTAGAAGAACAAAATAGAAGAGAATTCATAGACAAAAGAGATGAATTAAGAAAAGAAGCAAAAGCTCAAATATTAAAAATTCAAGAAGAAAACAGAAGAAGCTTTAATAGTAAGAGGAAGGAAGGACAGAAATATAAAATAGGGGATATCATAGCTATACAAAGAACTCAATTCGGAAATGCATTAAAGTTAAAGCAAAAATTCTTTGGACCTTATAAAGTAGTAAAAGACTTAGGAAAAGACAGGTATGAAGTTAGAAAATTAGATAACAGTAAAGAGGGACCTAAACACACCACTACAGGAGTAGATTATATGAAAAGATGGCCTTAATTCAATGATGTCTTTGTTAACATTTCAGTTTATCTTTATTTTTAAATAGGAAAATTATAATTAAGATTTCATACTTACCGTTGAACGCAGCTAACTTACCATTCTATTTTATTTAATAAAGTGAGTAATGTTGACTGGTTGTACCATAACTAGGAAACTAATTAAAGGGTATCATTCATTTTATCTCATTGTAAGATGTAATTGAGTACAAATAAACTGCATAATGTCTGTAGTTCTGTATAAAGTTAAAGAGTTTAGTATTTGCTTAGTTAGTATAACTTAATCTTCTGTAATTTGATAAATAAAGAAATAAAATACCTACCTTGTAACTAACCATGATAGTAATAATTCTGTGTAACAAAATGTACTTAACATTTAAGTAGTAAGTAAGACTGTACCTAGATAATACTTAGGTATTGGTGCATTGTTAAAGGAATGAAAAGTTGTGTGAGTGTATTATAACTATCATAATTAAGTAAGTGAGGAGTGATACAATGTTTAGATTTTGTTTATTCAGAAACATCAGTTGTAATTTTATAGATTGTAAAAGAAACTTAATGTTAGTGTAAGATTATTAGTCTGTTAAACCTTATTCAGCTTAGATTATTTTATTGTACTAGAGTCAGTCTGAGGGCAGACTGAAAGCAGAATGGCCGAGTTGTAGGATGTTAATTAGGAACGCATTATAAATTTAAGAAATAAGCAAAGAGAACATGAATGCAGCGATGAACGAATGAGAGAGTATGTGTGGGAGAGAGAGGGAGGAGGAAAAAGATGGCGAGCGAGCTATAAGATGTTAAGACGTAAAGACGATTATAATAAGTTTTAAAATAATTAAAGAAGTAATTCAAGTTAAGAAGATTTTATTTCGGTCTATCACAACCCCCTACATGTATATCCACGTCTACTTATTGTATTTTATAATGGATATCCGCAAGGTCACGCCTGAATCAATTAATTGTTATAACACTGTTTAAAATATATGTGTTTTAAAACAACTTGTTTGTTTCATGCCAACCCTGTCCGCTATACACAATTTTCTTACAGCCAACATTTTTCAAGCCAAAGTATTGGGTGTGTTTGGGGCATCATCGCTCTCACCGAGGTGGTCCCGTATTTCCGTGACACTGATGGCGCCGACCCGCACGCACTCGAGCAACGCGACCAGCAGTTGGTTCAAGTTGTTCTTGACCGCTAACTTGATGAGATCGCACGCGTTCCCCACGCTCACGCCGTGTACCAGTCTGTTCACGCAGAGCCGCTCCAGCTCCGGCATCATGTAGTACAAGGACAACAGCAGCAGCTGCTCCAAGCCCGACTCGGGCAGCACGTGTAGGTACACATAGTTCTTGAAGTGTTCGAGAGTATCCTTGGACGTGCCGGTGACGTCCACATGCCCCTCGGCGGTTTCACGCCACTCGCCGCCCAGCATGCGGCGCAGCACGGGGCTGGCGGCCGCCAGCACGGCGCGGTGCATGCGCACGGAACCGTCCTCGCCACGCAGCTCGAAGTCCGTCAGCTCCGTGTCCTCGTGCAGGCTCGCGACCGAACTCGCGCTCGGCTGCAGGCGGATCTCCACCGCCACGTTGCACGTGAACTGCGACCTCGTGTCCTCGTGTATCAAGTGCCACGTGCCATCGTCTCTGGTGAACGTCTTGTTCACTATTTTCAGCTCCACGCTGTTGATGTTTATCATGTAGGTGAGGTCGTCGCCGCCGCGCTGCTTAGCAAACCTCACGAACAACAAGTTGTTGTACTCATAATGTATGCCTAATTCCACCTTGGCCGTGGCGATCAGTCGCACCTGGAACAACACCGCGCCGCTGATTACGAACTCGGGGCTCAACGTTGTTACAGCAAATTTGTTTTCGTAGTTCGTTACGGTCAACTTTGCATTAAGTAAGTTGCCTTTTTGTGTTACTTCCTGTATTTCCATTCTGCAAAGAAGAAAAAAATTAACATTTTACTTGAAACTGTCGGAATGACGGGTGGCGTCTGTTTTTGTACACTGTGCTGGTTTACCTACTGCTCTCTTGGAGGAGGGTAATGGGGTCGTCAGGGTCGGTAAGGGCTGCAGTAAAGTGCGGTGCCGCATGCCGGTGCGGTATGCCTGGAGTGTGCCATACTTCAGCTATACTATACTAATATTATAAATGCGAAAGTAATTCTGTCTGTCTGTTTACACGACGGCTAAGCGGATTTCGATTAAATTTGGCACACAAGTAGAGTATTACCTGGGTTTGGACATAGGACTTTATAATTCATTAAGGCCCCGTGCCGCCGCACCTTACGAAATCACTGATTTTGATCAATTTTGTTTATTCGTTGTGAGAAAGGGGACGAGAATTTAAACAAAATTATTTGTGATTTGAACTTGCCCGAACTTAATGACACATAATACAACATGCCATAAAATTGAAAATCCCTAAATACAAATGTCCTAAATTTGTTTGTCATAAATATTACAATCCATAATATACAAAAGACTTAAAACCGTTTTCAATAAAAGTTCCTAAATTTAAATAATTTTATGTTTATTTATTAGGATAAATTTTGATGAAAAAACATTAAATAATTAAAAAAAATGAAAAGATGCAAAAGCAATATGGCTTTTGTCTCGGCTCCGGCGCTGCATGTATTATCACTCAATAAAACAGTTTATTGTGAACATGTGGTTTTTATTTCTCCGTAAGAAGCATGCAAACAAGCATACACCATGCATGCAGCAAGCATGTAGCATGCAAGCGAGCATGCAGCATGCAAGCAAGCACACAGCATGCAAGCGACCATGCAAGCAAGCATGCAGCATGCAAGCAAGCATGCAGCATGCAAGCGACCATGCAACATGCAGCAGGCATGGTTTCTGTCACAGCTTCGGCGCTGCGGGGCTCCGGCGGCTCCACGCGAGCTTGTCGTCGCAGATGGTTTAACGTTCACCACCGCAGCTTCGTCTTGCTGGCCGGCTTGGTCGGCCAGCCTCAGCCGCGGCGGCAAGCGTTACAACCACCTGCTCCTCAACTCGCGGGCCGCCTCGCCACTCCATGCCTACGCGATTTTAAATTACACTCTAGGGGTAGGGCAGACAAGACTGCGTGGAGTCGGATTCACAGCGATTCGTTTCTGTCACTAAAACCTAATTTTTGCAAAAGTTTTAGGACTAACAATTTTATTTGAACATTCGGAATAATACACATTATATAATACAATACTTAGGACATACCTATGACTTTATTTCATGCAAAATTAGGAGATTCAATTATTATAGTACTTAGTCGAAATTAGGACAGAATAGTTTTAGAAGTAAAGATAATTATGTAAAACAAAATTTCGACTTTTTGAACATTATGGTTACCTACTGAAGTATAAAGCAAACGTTTTATGGATAATGATTTACGGACAAACAATTTTAGGAGAAGAGAGTACCAAATTGTTGTGTTATGTCAATCTCATATTTAACATCAGACCATCTGACTCTGGCCGATTGAGTCCCATATTTTATAATTTTTAACCGACTTCCAAAAAGGAGGAGGTTATATGTTCGACGCGTATGTTTGTTTTTTTTTTTTTTTATGTATGTCCACCGATTTCTCCGTCATTTGTGGACCGATTTTGAAAATTCTTTTTTAGTTTGAAAGGATAGGCTCCCAAATTGGTCCCATATAAATTTTATTAACTTTGCTTGGGTAGTTTTTGAGTTAGCTACAAAATACGTATTTTTTTTCCCACTTAGTATGTAGATGATATGATAAGTTCCTGACACTGGTAGCAGGTAGTGGTATTCGAATGTGTGTGGGGTAGGTACCACAACTAAAAAGTGAAAAATAAAAACTTTTTACAAAAAAAAAAACAACCGACTTCCAAAAAAAAACACTACAAAGTGAAAAATAACTTTAATTTCGGAAGTCGGTGGCAAAAAACGAAAACACAAAACCCAAGACACCGACTTCCGAAATTAAAGTTATTTTTCACTTAGTAGTGTTTTTTTTGGAATTCGGTTGTTTTTTTTTTTGTAAAAAGTTTTTTACGTAGGTATATTTTTATATCCAGGATTTTTCAGATCGTATAGAAGAGTATGTTCTTTTACTTTTTCGATAAACATCTCTATATTATTATCGTCTGTCATCGTGGAGTTTAAATAATGAGACGTCCGTAATAATGTAACGATCTGTACACACGTCTGACCACAAGACGCGTGATTCCCGCTCACTCCCGCTCAGCCGGCGCGGTGTTCCCGCGTTACGGTTGCGTAGGTGTGTAAGGCGCCATATAATAATACTGGCAGCGTCCGCCGCGCGGTAAACGCTCCCGCTTCGCTTCCTGCCTCCAGCGTTGTGGTCGCTCTTTTTTTTTTTTCCTGTGTGGCATCTCATAGCTGGCCTGTGAGGCCATGACTATTTAACCGAGCAAACCTGTGGGTGCCTTAAGCTGCTATACTCTAAAGCCTCCAGCCAGGGACTTGATAAACTAAGCTAATTAAAACTAGGTGAACGCTCCCTAAGGGCACCCCCTGTGGTGTACGAGACTCGGCTTAGGGCGTTTACCGGAGGGAGGACATCAAAGATGGGACGGGCTGGATCAAAGTTTTGATCATGATTATTAATCGGGGAATTTAAAACTACGTGCTCAGCTGCAACAACTGCTGGCACCTTGTTTTCGAGCAAGGGTCGGGGGGGGGGGGGGAGTATCATTTACTCGGGGGCGTGGCGGTCGCGATCGCAAAGGACCTGTCGAAATTACGGGAAGCGTCTGTGCTTGTGTGCTTGTGTCGCTAGCGTACTCGTTTCCCTACTAGACTCCTGAAGGATGGTAGTCGGGTCCAGGGACTTGAAACGTTACTCAAAATAACGTTACGTGAAGTTCCGGTAACGATAATTTGTACCGTTCCACCAGGATCGTAACAAAATTAATTCATTGACTATAACGATACTAACAAACGGAACGAAATCTTAAACTGTTTAAAAACATTATTAAAAATATATCGTTATTAATATATCGGTATAACGAAATAATAACGTTATTCATTTCGATACGCAAAATTGCCAAAAAAAATTGTGAACATGACACTATCACATGAAAATAAAAGTAGGTAGGTAACAATAACCATTCATTCACAACACTGTCTGTAAAAAATGAGCACTTTCGTACGAACTTATGTTTGAATACGGCGGTGGCTTACCACCAGCCGGCCGCTGGCCGCTGTAACGGGGGTGGCCGGTGGTGGTGGTGGTGCTGGGCGACGACAGAGCGGTGGTCAGCGGGAAAAGTTCTTAAGAATAACGTTATACAAATGAATCTGTAACGTTATTACAAGTGGATATAAGCATAATGTTACTGATACCTATAACGTTACTTAAAATTTTGTTCTACCAAAATGATATTCTATAACGTTTTTTTTTGTAACGTTATTAATATTTTTAGGTTTTAGTATCGTTACAAAATTTGGAGCGTTATTAGATAACATTTTGTGTATCGGAACGAAATTAATTTCGTTTTCAAGTCCCTGGTCGGGTCGTCTGGGTCGGTAAGAATATGCTTTGGTTGGCGAATATGACTGATTCTACTTGGGACATAATTGGCAGCATCGACAACCAGACGGTTGCGATGTTTGGCCGCGGACATCACACAAATCCTGCATCGCGCAATTAGTGTTTACCGCGCGAACATCATAATATACAGGTCGCAGGGATATCGACGCGAAAACTGTTACCATGGATTCAAGTACATAATTCTGGAACCCCACAGCGTTGAAATTTTTCGCCGGTTATTAAAAAAAACCGGCCAAGTGCGAGTCGGACTCGCGCACCGAGGGTTCCGTACAAACCTGTAGGTAGGTATACAAAAAGTTATGGTATTTTTATTGCTAAATCATACAAAGTACTCTTTATCGTTTCAGTAATCCTTTGTTTTATAATAACACACATCATTTATTTTAAAATATAACTGAAATACCTACACTAGCCTTGCAAAAGTTCTTTTATCAAAGTTATTTATTTAAAAAATGTCACCGTGAAAACTTAGATGAAGTGAGCTGTCACTCCACTAGATGTTAGGGATTAGCACTATTGTCACCTCACTTTACCTAAGTTTTCATGAAGAGATTTTTACAGAATAGATACTGCTCAATACCATTGACAACTTAATTTGGTCGGGTTTTACGCGGAGATTTAGTATGGAATAGTAATGAAAGCTAATTTCTCTGAAAATACAACACTTAGGAATCTGAATTTTTGGTCGCTATAACTTCTTTAAGAACACTAATTTTTGTATAAATTTGGGAAGAAATCAGAGTTTTTAATAGGGAAATCTTGAAATGAACATTTTACACCGTGACTACGGCCACCCCACCCAATGGCATGGTATATCTCGTAAACTACTGAAGAACCAATTATGAATTTTGGGCACTAATTTTATCTTGCAGGGTACTAATTTTCTAGGAAGGTTTGAGGAAAGCGACAAGCTCCTCAAACTTGGAATCAACATTCAAAGTCGTGGTCCTGCTGAACGAGCGCGCGAAAGTTATCATCGTTGATTTCTCGGTAAATACAAATGTTTCAGTTCTGTTCTTTTTACGCAATTAATCACATTTAAGGGTACTAATTATTTGTATACTTAGAATAGCTGCAGCATGCCCCCTTTTTCGGCGCTCATGGTGGTTCTGCTGAAGGGAGCGTGACTATCGCCGGACCACCTTCAAAGTCGAGTTTCTCGATAACTACTAAGGTACCAATTTTGTCGTTCGAGCACTAATTAGTACCAATTGGGTACTAATTATTTACTAAATATGGAAGCGATTGGCGTTGGTGGTCCTGCGGTGGTCACGGACATGTACAGATCTGTAAAAATCAACAATAAGAAATATAATAAACGCATTTAGGTTATACAGCTACATTCACCAAAACATCTGGATTGGATGACGATAAGTTCGTCTTTGCCGTTTGAAAAATGTTGATCCCTCCCCACCTCCCCATACACAGAGATAAGTCGCGGCTATTCAGTGACGAGGTACGAATTTGAAAACACTAGACTATCAGGGAACGGAGAATTTGTTGATCCCTCTCAGATAGACTATCTCTACTACTATTCATCCCCACTGCTGCTTGTACATACATACCATCATCCATACTCACACCACACTCACTCATACAACCTCTCACATCTCTTTTTACACTTCTTCTCTAGTTCAAGACGCGTTATGCATGAACATCACGGCACTCGAAAACAGCGTAAATACTATCGGTAGCTAGATAGCTACTTAGACGCACGAAGAAAGGGAAAGAAAATTAAATGTCATCTACGGAATTCCTGTTGTTAGAGAGAGATAAATATATTTCTTTAATTACGTTGTCATTCTGTGGTGCATGCTCATTGGCCAAACGTGTACAAAAGGAGGCATATGGGGAATAAATGGACACTCGATTGTCTCGTGTTGATCTGGTAGTAGATTTACGGGTAAAATAATATTATTTTCGATCTAAATATGAATGCAGTATTTCGCAAGAGTAGGTAATTACTGTTACTTAAAATAAAACAAAATACAATATTATAAACAATTATATTATAAATAAAAAGAGGTAGATGTCGCACTGGCGCGCAAAAATTAAAGGAAAAATTTAAAGGACTTGAAAAAAAAGAATTATCTCATGGAACAGCAATTTTCGGATCTTAACCTAAAAGCAGAACCATTAAACTTATTTAACAGAATATTGCAAATAAATAAGTCTAAGAAAAATTTTAGGAAGAAATACCCAGCAGCGCTTCGCAAATTTGCGTTAACTTTAAATTACTACTCCTCAGCGGCGTATAAATCGTTAGGCGGGTATTCCATACTGCCCTGCCTCATCCCCGTGTTTTGGCTAAATGGTACCAAAATAGTTCAATGTTGCCGGGTTTCACGAAACAAGCATTTGATATTTTAAAACAAAAAGTAATTTATCTAGAAAGAAAATTATTTGTGGCCTGATTGTAGACGAAATGGCTCTCAGACATCAAACTCAATGGACAGGCAAAAATACAGAGGGATTAGTAAATTATGGTTCTGGACCTTCAGAAAACAAAGAAATTGCAACAGAAGCATTTGTTTTTATTTTAGTATGTTTAAGTGAAAACTGGAAAATTCCTGTAGCTTACTTTTTCGTCAAAGGGTTATCATCAGAGACGAGGGCTACTTTAATCATGGATTGTTTAAGACATTGTCATGCAGCAGGCGTTGACGTAGTAAGTTTGACTTTCGATGGTTGTGCGGCTAACTTGTCTACTGCAGCAGTTCTAGGCTGTAAACTGAGCGTTATTGATAACTTAAAAACTACATTTAAACATCCTGAAACCAATAAAGAAGTTGCACTTTTCCTAGATCCATGCCACATGATTAAATAGGTACGCAACACTTTTGAAGCGAAGTCAGTTATTTTTAATAATGAAAATAAAGAGATGAGGTGGCAACTATTAAAAAATCTTAACAAACTGCAGACAAACGAGGGCTTGAATTTTGCCAACCGACTTACACAACGGCACTTAAATTTTCGCAATGAAATTATGAAGGTCAAGTTAGCCACACAACTTTTAAGTAGAAGTGTCGCAAATGCTTTGCAGCTTTGCGAAGAGACACTGCGTTCATCAAATTTTAAAGATTCGGGTCCTACTAAAGACTTATAATATTATTTAATGACTTTGTTCGACATTTTCAATTCGAGAGCTCGTGACAAATTTGGTTTCAAAAAGCCTGTTAGTTCAGGTAATGCAAAAGAAATATTTGCTTTTCTTGAAGAAGCTAAAAAATATACTTGAATTGCGTATTTACAATAAAAACAGAACTACCCGACGTGGACATGTATTTATGAAAATAACTAAAAAGAAGCTCGTGCAATGTAAATCTAAAACCGGTTTTTTAGGATTTTTGATTTGTATCAAAATTCAAAATTCAAAATTCAAAAGTCATTTATTCAAATTAGGCTGAGAATCAGCACTTTTCGAACGTCAAAATTACATAAGACAGTCCCCCAAAAACGCCCACCCTTCACCACTTCCTAGTGCCTTTCGCTGGGAAGAAGAAGTGGCGCAACAAACTCCCCAGCAGCACAGCTGTCTGTTCAAGTTAGAAAAAAATAATTCTATACAATAGTATGCAAAATAATTTACATTACGCAACACAAAACATAATTTAAATGATAAATTATTGGCCATATGTCAGCTAGCACACGCCAATATACCAACCAAAAACATCGAGAACTATACTCAAGCAGAAATAAAAACTAAACGTAAACAGAACTACATATCTAAATAAAAGCCTCCAAGCGTAAAGGGCGTGCCCGCTTACATAAAGCTGTAATTGGCAGTTATAAATGATAAACTAGGACCATCGAGGTAAAAAAATAAATAAACAGTTAATTACTAGTTACAATAACAAAACCATGATCAGCAAGACGACCAGTCACCACAAGCAGCACCCGTTCACGAGCATAACGCAAAGATCAGCCATTACCCCCCTCGCCATATTTGAGGGAAGGAGGCAACCCGACCCCCGACGCTACCGCAAGCAGTGACATCTAAGGGAGCATGACGAACTTGCTGCCGGTTGCTCAGGCAAAAAAAAAAAAAAATAATGATCAACTGTCGAGGTCGCTAGCTAACCACAAATTGCAATACAACTCATAACAAAATATTGTAATGAGTAGATTAAGTCAACAATAAAATAAAATAAAAATAAATTGAATTTAAAAAAAAAATAAAAATCGACTTATAAAATCAAATAAAATAAACAATTATGTAACTGTCCGTAGGTAAACTAATTCTGGAGAAAGAACATAAGTATTGTCTTGAGTTAATCACAGCGACCAACTATTCTTATCATTTATGTAGTCGTTTATACAATAGTATGCCTTTGAACAAAGGTTAGATTTTACTTTAGTTTTAAACGAATTAAAAGGCAAATCTAGCAAAGAAGAGGGAAGCTTGTTATAAAAGTCTATACCAAGCCCAACAAATGAGTTATGAACCTTATGAAGCCGGTGAAAGGGAGCTCGTAGTTTGTCTTTATTTCTAGTGTTAACATTGTGTATATCACTGTTTTTACTGTATAAGTGTATATTTTGCCTAATATATAAAATGTTGGCGAAGATGAATTGCGATGCCACTGTAAGAATACCAATATCTTTGAAAAAATCTCTTAGTGAAACTCTGGCACCTAGCTGGTAAATTGCTCGAACAGCTCGTTTTTGAAGGACAAATATATTTTGAATATCAGCAGCTTTGCCCCACAGCAGAATACCGTAGGACATAACGCTATGAAAATAACTAAAATAGACTAACCGAGCTGTATCAACGTCAGTGTATTGTCTTACTTTCCTGACAGCGTAGGCGGCCGAACTGAGCCTTCCCGCTAGGCTCGATATATGTGGGCCCCACTGAAGTTTGGCATCTACTGTTATGCCCAGAAAAACTGCTGAGTTCACAGTTTCAAGCACCTCTTTATCTAAGACGATGTTGGGTCCTAGATTTCTAACATTTGGTAGGGTGAACTTTACACATCTCGTTTTCTTGGCATTGAGAACAAGGTTATTTGTCATAAACCAATCCGTAACCATTGAGAGTGCACTGTTTACATCGTCAAAATCTTGTCTGTTCCGGTCTACTTTAAAAATAAGAGAGGGGTATCGAAAGCCTTAAATATTTATATACGTCTCTTGTTCAAGATGAGAAAAGACTGAGCTACATTTCTACATATAGGTTAAGTCAAGACCACATTGAAATAATGTTCGGGGACATACGTCGACATGGAGGGTATAATAATAACCCAAATTCAATCCAATTCAAAGGAATTTATAAAAAGATGTTCAATCATTTGGAATTGCGATCTGCCTTTACAGGTAATTGTATTCCGGTAAAATATTTGTAATCCTTATCTATTCGAGAGCCCAATTCCTCTTACAATAATAGCTTACGACTTCTAAGAAACTCACGCCTTTTGTATATCTTATCGCTCGGTCATAAATCACTGCCGCGTGGGTGGTCTCGGCCCTTGACAGATATGACTCATTTGGCGCTTCCGGCCTTGAGCGGTAGCACTCAAACTGCTAGACAATCACGAAACCTAACTGTAAAAAGCGCACTATATTCAAATTCCTTCAAACAAACTTAATTTATTTCTTTTTTGTCTCTTATAATCAGATTTTGGATCAGAACTTTTGTGTGCAAAATGTAGACGAACATTGACAAATTTATCTATGAGCGAGCGGATAAGGTGTACCCTATGATCAAAAGTCGGATGTTGCTCTAGAGAATGGAGATGCAAAGACGCAAATACGTCATTGCAACTAATAAAAGATTTTAAAATTCGGTTTTTTAAAATTTCGATGTCTTTAGGATCGGGAAGTATAATGTGGCCCTTTTCTTTAATATGATTTTTAATTATAACTTCTGACTTCAGACAAATTTTAAACACGTCCTCGCTTGGGAAACATAGTCCTCCCATATTTTTTAAAATAATCAATTTATGAAACCATAATTTGCTATCACAAAACAGACAACCGATGCATGTTTCACATTTTATTACTTTAGCCAGTTTCCTTGACACCCATCCTGAAACATACCCAATAATCTGTTCAGTAGTCTTTTTGACGCTTTCCTGATTCAAAATTGTCGAAAAAACTTCAACATTTGCGTCTATCAAACGATCCGTTTCTACAGTGTTTGGATTTATTTGCTCATGATTGTTTTCAATTGAGTCTATCTCCTCATCGATAACTCTTCTGCTTACTGTAGAATTAATGCTTTGGACTGCAGACGAACACGTTAACACGGAAATGTCTTCTAGAGGTATGCAATTTCCTAAAAACGAAGATTTAGTTTCAAGGTGTTGAAGAATTTTTTTAAAGATTCCCTTAAACTGCACAACATTTGGATTGTTATTATAACGTCCATGTCTCCTGATAGCACCGAATAACATTTCTATGTGGTCTTGAGACAACCTATAAGTTGCAATATACCGCAACCGTTGTCCTACGACTAACGTGGAAAAAAGATGTTTTAAACTTTCTATACAAATAAGGAACCCCAAAAATCCTGTTTTGTTTTTAGATTCTACAATTTTTTTCTTAATCAGTTTTACAGTGATTCGTTGGCGATATTCACGCCTGTATTTAATAAATATATTGAGACCCAATATGTACTGTTTGGCTTTTTCGAGATATGCTAAAACTTCATCGGCATTTTTTGTAGACAACGGCTTTTTCAAGCCGTAAAAATCAGATGACTTAGAGTTTAATATGTCAAATAAGTTATTAAAAAATACTATAAAATCTACCGTCCCTGAAGTGTCTACAAAAAGTGAAGACGTCAAAATCTCATTGCACAACCTGAGTGCATTTGCAACACTCATGCTCATTATTTGTGTAGCCAATTTTACTTTCATTACTTCATTTCTAAAATGAATGTGACGCGAAGTAATTTTGTTGGCAAAATTAAGCCCCACATTTTTTTGTAGTTTCACTAAATTTTCCAACAACTGCCAACGAATCTCCCTTCCGCATTCATCATAAATAAGCCTTTTGGATTCGAAGGAATTCCGAACCAGTTTAATCATGTGACAAGCATCAAGCATTATAGCTACTTCTAAATGACATTCAGGATGTTTGAATGTTGTTTTTAAATGTGATGGTTGTTTTAGATCACAACCTAGTAAATTGGCTGCATTTATGTTAGCCGCACAGCCATCAAAAGTTATAGCAACAATATCAACCCCCACACGGTAGCATTCACTCAAACATGTTTTCAATAAATTTGCCCGAGTTTCAGCTGATAGTCCATTAACTAAAAAATATGCCACTGGGATTTTCCAGCTTTCGTTCATGCATACTAATATCAATACATATGCCTGAGTCGCTATTTCGCATGATTTTGCCGAGCCAGCACCGAAATCTACGACGCCTGCAGTCTTCTTTCCAGTCCACGTAGTTTGGTGGCGAAGAGCCATCTCGTCAGCAATTAACGTACACAATATTCGCTGACCACTATTTTTATATTTTTTTTCTAAAACCTCTAGCGCTTGCTTATTAAAGCCAGGATCACCCGAACTGTTCTCGTACCATTTTCCTATGACGCGAGGGTGTGGCAAAGATCCATTAAATATTTTTCTAACATATTTATAACCAGCTACAGAGTAATAGTGCAGAGTGACTGCAAATTTTCTCAACGCTGGTGTATATTTTTGGCGATAGCCCTTTTTCTTGCTTTTTTCAATCAGCCTGTTAATAAACTCTACCGCTTCTGCTTTCAAATTCAATTCATTGAACTGGTCAATAGTAAAAAAATGTTTATTTTTGAGGTCTGACACAATTTGTTTTAAATTGTTGCACTTTTCTTTTAGTCTTTTATTTTTTCTTTGCAAATTATAATTTTTTAATTGCAGTTTGCATTTGTCTACCGAAATTTTTCTAATTTTCGTCTTTAAAAATGCTTTTCTTGGAGTCTCAAAAATAGAACCTTCTTCAGGCACTTGAACATGCTCCAAACTTGTTGGTGAAAATATAATATTTTGTGCTTCTTGCTAAAAAAAATCAATATCAATGTTTGATTATTTAAACATAACAATAAAAATAGGTATACATATTTAAAAAATATATTAGTCAAATACAAGATAAGTCAAACGACTTAGAGAATAGCATAGCTGCCCTTTGACAGACAGACAAGACCGCGGAGACTTAGTAATAGGGTTCCGTTTTCAATCTATGAAGAAAAAATATTGAAGCCTAAATATACAAAACTAAAAAAAAAATTCAGATGAACAGGCCTAAAAATAAAATTAAGTAGGTATAACTTTACCATAATTACAGGGACTGCTGTCTTTTTTATTCTTCGAACATTATTCTTCGTTATGTATATGTCGCTGGCTAGAAAATGTTCCGAGCAGACCGTAGAGTATTTTGTGGCTAGCCAATCGTCTTCACGCCGTTGAGCTCTTATAACGCTTAACCACTTTTCACTCATAAGCCCATCTTTAGGTAATCTAATTATAATATTGATCGTTAGGTTTCATAACACATATTATATTCAAACAATATAATTCATCAAAATGAAAACATTAAGGTTTTACACACACTGATGCAAAGTACCCCATCTTCCCCTAACGGCACGTGACTTACCTCAAGCGCCAGCCGCCATTAGAAGGCATCGAAAAACATAAAATAAAATACATTTTTCTTGATACTTACGCATGAAATGATACTTTTTTATCTTTCACAGTTGCAGTATAATTTTTACATTTCCTATAAATACAGGACGGCATTTTTTTTTGTTATTTTTAGGAAGTTATCCACACAAGGTATTTTAATAACACGTACAGCCGCGGCACTGGTTGGTACGCGACTAAATCGAAGTCCGGTAAATACCTTGCATTCATCTTGCCACTATAGAGCGCGGGTAACGTATCTATAGTTTATAATATCATTGCTCTAGTTACTCACACACACTGGTATTTCCACTAAAAAAGAAAAGAAAGAAAGAAAATTGCGTTTATTGGCATTAAGACAGAAAAATACACCTTACTATAAAACAGAAAACAATGTTATTAATGCCAAAAGGGCCTCAGCTCAGCATAATGTCAGATGGCACCACAATGTGTACCACCTGACGCTGATTTTCAGCTGCAACCCACGAGTGTCATACGCTAGAATAAAAATAAACACAAATATGGAAATGTCGGTCCGTTTTAATAAAAATTAATAAATTTGTAATATAAGATAGGATAATATAAAAAAAGCTCATACTAAATCAATGTTGTGACATAGGTACAAGTGCACTAACTCTTTTTGTATTTTTAATTTTATTTTAATAATGTTCTTAATTCAACGTTAGTTAAGTAAACAATGGTGCCGAGCCTTGTGCACCGAACTATCACTAAAATTCCTTACTTAGATTCTCATAGTCAAAAATGAGAATCAGATATTCTGCAAAAAATTCTCTAAATTTAAAAATAATTTTGACACATTGAAATCGGATTTGACAATCGCGACTCCACACGTGATATATAACTACGGAAATATTTTTAGAGCCGGAGCCGCGCGGGGGGCAGCCTCGACGTGTTTTATATGGAATTTTTCACTTTTTTATAGAAAATTAGAAAAATTATTAAGGTCAATGCAAGACCGTACAGTATGAAATACGATGCGTTCTGAAATAATTACAATGATGGCAACCCAAGATACGTAAACGTAGAACTGTTTTAGTTTATATTTTTTGACACAGGTGGCGCTATTTATGACGCATAGAGAAAAAATGGCATTCGAAATTTTGCCGGGTTATCAACTACAATTACGACCAGTACAAGGTGTAAAAAAAAATTTTTTTACCTCCTATTTTAAGAGTTTTCTAAGGATTTGAGTAGGTAAGTTCATTAATGATAAATATCTTTACCTAATTAGAATTGAATTTAACACATTTTTCACTAAATTACTTCTGATGAAAAGAACTTGAACCTCTAAGTGGAATAGTGGAGAAGTCCGTCTACTTCTCGGAGGCAAAGATCGGCTTACGCCGCGGTCTTCGCCGATTTCAGATATCGTAAACCTTTTATGTCTAAACAAATTTTCAATTGATCTAATAACTGATTCTTATCGCATGTGATTTCTGCTCTCTTATGATATTTGACAGTAACTTTTATCGCATGTGATTTCTGCTTTCTACGATATTTGACAGTAACTTTTAATTGATTATTATAAAACACTACTATTTTGTGTGTTTACTAGCCGTATTACTTGCTCTAGTGCACGAAAAAAAAAAATATTCAGAAAGGATTTAATAGGGCTACGGGAAACGGCTGCAAATAAATCTATCTGGTTCAGCTCTTAAGTAGAATTACACGGACAGAATTATTGTAATAGATTTGGTATTTTTGACTTGTGTCGTGATAGTTGGATAAATAAAATAAAAATACTTAAACAAAAAAAAAATAGATTCCTATGTAGTGAGTGAACCATTTGTCTAGGCCCAACTACACTTGAGAATTTCCTGTAGGATCATCCCTTGTTAGTATAGTTTGGAATATAACGTTTTCATAAGAATGTATTTAAATAGGTATTATTGCTTTTTCAGGTAATTCTAATCAATATGAGCACGTACCAAAGAAAATCCAATAGAGAATCATACTCTACGGAAAAATTGAGGGAAGCTATAAGAGGTTGAATGCAGTATCAATCTGCCTTGCCTTTTCCCAACTACATTGAATGGTTATAGTGCTTCAAATTAGGTATTTGTTAAGAGGCTACCTCAATAAAAAAAAATACTGCTTATTTTTGTCTGTATTTTTAGATACGAGTTGCCGAGTTGCGTCACAGTTTTTCGTACTTTTTTATGTAAACTTTCGTGATTTCTATTTTCGGAAGTTTTTACCTGAAAATATATTTAAATAACAATTGACTTAACAAAAAAAAAAAAAAAATTTTAAGTGATGAAATTGTTTTTTACTCCTGAATGGCGAAATAGGCCGAACTTACCCGACAAACGCCTCTTTTTGCTATTTATGCCCAATGGAATCTTTAATAAAAATATCGACAGCACACATTGAACTGCTTTTGAAAGACACACGCGTACTCAATGTCTGTATTCGTGTAAACCGTCTATTTCTATATTTTTTTCCCATTAGACGGTTTTATCCGACATGGCAGCGAAATCCGTCTATTTTGGCATTTTTTCAAAACTAGTGTTTATTTTATAAACTGATAGCCTAAAAGTAAATTTGACAGTTTCTATTAATAGTCAACTAAATGTTAGATCACCCAATAAAATAAAACTTCCCTAAATATAATAGAGATGGCCAAAAATGGCTTACGTATTCAATTTTTAATAAAGTAGTCTTCGCCACATTGACCTTATCTACATGTAGTGTTAGGGGTATAAGGGTTTTATAAAGAAAGGGGGTCGAAATTACAATGTTTTTGCAATTGGACACACCGTTTTCGAGATTCAAGCAAAAAAAAAAGATTCAGTACCTACTGTTTTTGCATCTGAAGTCGAGATGTTGGTGTGAATTTAAAGTTCAAGACAACCAATTTTATTCCACACGTTTTTAGTCGCGATTAAAAATAGTCAGCTTTAGTTAGAAAAACAAAATTTTAGGTGAAAAACGTCAAATTCAGAATAGCAAAATTGCCATTTTCACTAAATTAATATCTCAGTACCTACCATATTAGTGCTCTCAAACTAAAATACAGTTAAGTTGTGTCACTTTAGTCTATTTCAGAATGGGAAATCGTCGTTTGACAGGAATAAACAAAATTTTGGTGATTTCTAGTCTAGTTTAGAGGCATTTGTGACAAGAGAATCGGCACCATTGTCATTATAGTCCATACCACAGGCATCTAGCCGCGGGAGGGCCCTGGTGACCTGTAATACAGGTTTATATTTAAAACTACTTCAGGCACCAGTCTCTCCTACCGGCGTCAGCATCGTTTGTTATGCTGACGACACGCTGGTCCTGGCGCAAGGGAGGTCGTACCAGGCGGCGGCCGACTTAGCGACACGCGGGGTTGCGACAATCGTCGACAGAATCCGGCAGTTGGGACTCGAGGTGGCCCTGCACAAGTCCGAGGCCATGGGTTTCAATGGTCCTCGTAGTGCGCCACCGTCGGGTTCCCAGGTAATGGCGGGAGGGGTTCACATCGGCGTCGAGTCGACGATGAAGTATCTGGGACTCGTCCTCGACAGCCGGTGGAACTTCGTGGAGCATTTCCGACGTTTGGCTCCCAGACTGGACCGGGCCGGGGCTGCCTTGAAGCGGCTCCTGCCCAATCTGGGAGGTCCAAACGCCTCCTGCCGGAGGCTCTACGCGGGGGTCGTGCAGTCCATGGCCCTTTACGGGGCGCCGGTGTGGGCGCCTTCATTGAGGCGGCAGCCAGCCCGCCGGCTGAACGCGTCCCAAAGGGTCATGGCCATCCGGCTGGCCCGAGGATACCGCACGGTCTCCTGCGAGGTGGCGAGCCTCCTTGCCGGAGTACCGCCATGGGATCTGGAGGCAAAGGTCCTCGCGTACATTTGGGAGTGGCGCGAGGAGGCGAAACGCCGGGGCTTAGCTCCGATGCCGCAAGAAATCGCGGCACAGCGGACAGAGCTCCGGCGGGATCCCATGGCGGAATGGAGAGTGCGATTGTCGCAGCCCAGCGCTGAGCACGCCACAATTGCGGCGATAAGACCCCTCTTTGAGGAGTGGCTAGAGAGGCGCCACGGCGTCCTCACCTTCCGCCTGACGCAGGTCCTCACCGGACACGGCTGCTTCGGGAGGTACCTGTTCAGGATAAAGCGGGAGGAAACACCCGGGTGTCGTCACTGTGTGGATCGCCCGGAGGACACGGTGGAGCATACGGTGGAGGTCTGCCCGGCTTGGGCAGGGCATCGCCGTGTCCTCGTGGAGGCGATCGGCGGCGGTGATCTCTCGTGACCGGTCCTGATTCGGGCCATGCTACGGAGCGAAAGGAAATGGGAGGCCGTCACCTCCTTCTGCGAAGCAGTAATACTCGCGAAGGAGGAGGCGGAACGCGTGAGGGAGAGGCAAATTTCGCGCCCTCGCGCCCCTAACCGCCGCAGGAGGAGACGCCCTGGGCGTCGGGAATCACAGGAAGATTTCCGGCCACCGTAGGCGCGGGCTTGCGGACGGTGAGCAATGGGTAGCTCGCCGTCCGATAAGGACCAAGCCCGGATCGACGGCGCGTTGTGTTCCACGCGCGCCTCAAAGAGATGTCAGCAGAATTGACGGGGTCCGCTAGGGACAATGCCTGCCGGGGCTGCGAATATGGGCCGATAAGGATATCGTGGCCCCCCGGCAACATGGCAAATGAAGGAACACGGGTGGGTTTTAGTCAGTAAGAGTCTGACACGCCCTCCCGCTCCACCCAGAGCGGGAGAAGTTATTTGATAATTTACCACCCAAAAAAAAAAAAAAGTCACCAGTCTCTCACAAAGTTAGTACATACCTTGTGTAGAGAAAATAAACGTCTTATATTATTACTAGCTTTTGCCCGCGGCTTCGCCCGCGTGGATGTCGGAATATATCCCACGGGAACGTACTACCGAGATTTCATACCTAATAAGTCTAATAACAGAGGAAAAGGCAATTGACTCCTACCGCTGCGCCCGCGTTACTACGCGTAATTTTGAAACTGTGATATCTTTTGAACTATTCATTTAAATGGTATGCTTCAAAGGCATATTTTAATCTAAATTAAATGCCCAATTTAAATAACATATTTTTTTGGATAAGGTTTAATACTATACCGGTCAAAAAAGCTTCGGAAATAACAATTAAATTTTTATCAAATTTGAAAGACAAAAATGTTTATTGTGGATCATCCTTACTGTGCGTTCGCACTGGCGCAACATTCACATAAAAACATGTTGAAATCTCTGTTTTCTGTCAATGTATCGACTCGCGTTCGCATTGTCACTCAACTTGTTGACGCGAAACATGTTTGACGTTTTTTATCATTTGACATGTTTCGCCACACGTTTTTACAAACCAATTTCGAATCAAAATGTAACTGTATGAATCCAGCAACATGTTGTAAGATTTGTTTTGACATTTCATGCCGACTTTTATGTTCTGTGAATCTTAATGATGTTAACAGTGATTTATTTGTGGCTAAATCGTAGCGAAGGCAAAATTACATAAAAATAAACTAAACAAAGTCAAAAATATTGCAACGTTTATTAACTGGGTAATGGTGCCGATTCTCTTGTCACAAATGCATCTAAACTAGACTAAAAATCACCAAAATATAATTTATTCCTGTCAAACGACGATTTCCCATTCTGAAATAGATTAAAGTGACACAACTTGACTTTATTTTAGTTTGAGAGCACTACTAAGATGGCACTGAGAGATTCATTTAGTGAAAATGGCAATTTTGCTATTCTGAATTTGACGTAATTTTGATTGTTTAATTATATCTGACTATTTCTAATCGCGATTAAAAACGTGTGGAATAAAATTGGTTGTCATGAACTTTAACTTCACACCAACACCTCGATTTCAGATGCAAAAACAGTACTGAATCTTTTTTTTTCTTTTGCTGATATCTCGAAAACGGTGTGTCCAATAGCAAAAATAATGAAAATTTCGACCCCCTTTATGAAACCCTTAAACCCCTAACACTACATGTAGGTAATATTTTTTCTTATTTTCCATACAAAAAGTTAAAAATCCTTTATAAAACACGTCAAAGCTGTACCCCAGCGCGCCTCTGGCACTAAAAAAATTCACGGGGTACGGCAAACAAGTACCTACCACGTGGAGTCGCGATCGTCAAATTCGATTTAGTTGTGTCAAAATGATTGCAGAATAGCTTTAAGATTCTCATAGCCTTTAAAGTAAGGAATTTTAGTGATAGTTTAATTAGTTTAATTCGGTGTACAAGAGAATCGGCACCAATATCAAAAGTAGGTTTCTAATAAAATGGATTCAAGCGATGAAGACGATTTATTGTTTGTAGCTGCCAGTATTGCATACCTGGAACGGCAAAAACCTAGGAAGAAATCTAGGTACTGGATGCGCGACTTTCTAAAAAAACTTCACCGTGTCTACTTTGGACTTTGGACCACTCCATGTTTCGATTTAAACACGAGATGTTTACCACCATACTCGGATAACTCAAAACATCAAGCAATAGACAAGTTGCGAGACATAATTTGACCTAAACAAACAACAGTGCGAACGCAAACGTGACAAATCTCTATACAAAACATGTCTATTGTGTATATCTCTAGACAGTGCGAACGCAGATAACAACAAATCTTGACATCTGTCTTATGACTTACACATGTTTCGTGCAGTGCGAACGCAAGTTCAACAAAACAAGTAATGAGATTTGCTTCATGTGACAAGTTTCGAAACATCTACATGTTGAATGTTTTCTGGTGCAAACGCATAGTTAGAAGATAGGCGGACTTTTTAAGATAAACAATACCGTAGAACATAAATATGATGTACCTTTTTCGGTTTAGGCAGCGCACGCCAGTAAAGCTCCCAGTCGGCATGATTTTTTCCGACTTCTTCAACAATAATCGTCAAATTTCAGCCAATTTACACAAAACCTTAAGGCCCCGTGCTGTGAATTCACTCGACAGAGTTTAGGTAAATTCTTGCGATGCTATGTTTGTGTGCACCGTTCACGCACACACGCCTGAATATCGAGCGTAGTGATCGCTTAAACAGTTTTGATCCTATAGACGGTATTTTGTTAAGTTACGTAGGTACGCTTATGAAATAAGTCTGGAATGTTTGTGTATTTTCGTTTAGTATATTTATAACAATCAACATAAAAATGCTGTTTTATATGGAATTTTATACTTTTTGTATGGAAAACATGAAAAATTATTACCTACAAGTTGAGTTTAATGGGTTTATGGGGTTTCATAAAGGGGGTCTAAATTTTCATTATTTTTGCGATAAGACACAATTTTCGAGATATAAGCATTAGACACACACATAGACATTTTTGTTTGTGCTCCCTATACGTTCAGATCACTCATACTCAAGGAGCTTTCTTGAACACATTTTCTTCTATTTTTTTGTACCATTTCTTTAAATTTATATGGATATACTATAAATACGTTAGTTAAAAAAAAAAATCTATATGTAACCCTAGCGATTATTTTCACTGTCACTGTCCTGTTGCTAATCCGTGAACAGCGTTGTGGGCTGCAATATTGTCTATATTGTTTTATGTATTTCTTGTTCCTATGTTTTATATTGTAGCTGTTTGTTGTTCCTTTTGAATAAAAAAAAAATAAAAAAAAAAAATAAGCAAAAGAACAGAAAAAAGATACAGTACAGTTTTTGCACCTGAATGAGTTATTAATTTAGTGAAAATGACAAATTCGCTATTCTGAATTTGACTTTTTTCACCAAAAATTTTGATTGGTGCCGATTCTCTTGTACACCGAACTAAACTAACTAAACTATAACTAAAATTCCTTACTTTTAACTATCTTAAAGTTATTATGCAAAATGAATTCTCCAAATTTAAGAAATTTTTTGACACATCTAAATCAAATTTGACAATCGCGACTCCACACGTGATACCTAACCACGTGAATCTTTTTAGAGCCGGAGGCGCGCATGGATGGCAGCCTCGACGTGTTTTATATGGAACTTTTCACTTTTTGTATGGAAAATAAGAAAAAATATTACCTCCATGTAGAGTATAACACTGGTTCAAGGATTTTATAAAGGGAGTCGAAATTTTAATTAATTTTGCGATTCGACACACCGTTTTCGAGATATAAGCAAAAGAAAAAAAAAGATTCAGTACTGTTTTTGCATGTGAAATCGAGGTGTTGGTGTGAATTTAAAGTTCATGACAATCAATTTTATTCCACACGTTTTTAATCGCGAAAAATAGTCAGATTCAGTTGGAAAAACTAAATTATAGGTGAAAAACGTCAAATTCAGAATAGCAAAACTGCTATTTTCACTAAATGAATATCTCAGTACCATCTTAGTGCTGTCAAACAAAAATATAGTTAAGTTGTGTCACTTTAGTCTATTTCAGAATGGGAAATCGTCGTTTGACAGGAATAAACAAAATTTTGGTGATTTTTAGTCTAGTTTAGAGGCATTTGTGACAAGAGAATCGGCACCATGTCTAACTAAATCTGACTATTTTTAATCGCGATTAAAAAGGTGCGGAATAAAATTAGTTGTCTTTGAACTAAAATTCACACCAACACCTCGCTTCAGGTGCAAAAAACAGTACTGTATCTTTTTTTTTCTTTTGCATATATCTCGAAAATGGTGCGTCCAATCGCAAAAATAATGAAAATTTCGATCCCCTTTATGAAGCCCTTAAACCCCTGATACTCTACATGTAGGTAATATTTTTTCTTATTTTCCTTACAAAAAGTGAAAAATTCTATATAAAACGTCAAGGCTGCCCAATGTGCGCCTCCAGCTGTAAAAAAAATTCACGGGGTAGGGCAAACAAGTACCACGTGGACTCGCGATTGTCAAATACAATTTTAGTGTGTCAAAATATATTTAAATTTAGAGAATTTTTGTTGCAGAATAGCTTCAAGATTTTCATACCCAAAAGTAAGGAATTTTAGTGATAGTTTAGTAAGTTTAGTTCGGTATACAAGAGAATCTGCATCATATTGCCATCTTAGTGCTGTCAAAATAAAATATATTCTATAATTATTTCACGATGGGAAATCATCATTTGACAGGAATGAACGAAATTTTGTTGATTTTTAGTCTAGTTTAGAGGCATCAATTTGTGACAAGAGAATTGGCACCAGTATCCATAAAGGGATCTGAGACACCTGCGCGAACCCACTTGCGCGAAAAAGTTGCGGGAATGAGATTTCTTCATAACACCACGCCATCAATTACAAAGGGCCCAACACTTTGAAATTGATGGCGAGATGTTATGAACAAATGTGAAAATTTTCGCAGCCACCATCTTACATTTACGTTTTGACATCAAAATCTGCTTTAGAATCCTCAAAAACTATGAAAGCACCCATGAAGAAAAATCTGAAAATTGTCACAGCCGCCATCTTGAATTTATATTTTGACCTCACTATCAGCTTTAGCATCCTCGAAAACTATGAAAACGATACCCATGACGAAATATTTTTAAATGTTATACCCATGACGAAATATTTTTAAATGTTCGCAGCCGCCATCTTGGATCTTTATTTTGACTTAAAATAGTCTTCAGTAGCGTTAAAGAACTTCGTTCCAAAAATACTTCACTTATTGCTACAACAGCATATCGGCGCGAGCATTTCGGTGACGCGAACCCATAACTTTTTCCCCTACCAAAAATCACTCAAAACTATGAAATCTAAAGTCAAAATATAACTAGTGAACCCAGCAGGCAGATGTTGTCCTGCGACAACAGCGCCAACTATAGTTATGAACCATCCAAGTGACACAAAAATAATTTAAAAAAAACATCTAAATCAGTCAAGCCGTTTAGGATAAGAAGAATTACGAACACACGTACACCGGTATTTTATTTATGGGATTACCGGTATTTTATTTAGGCATGCAAAATTTTAATGTTCTTCAAAAACAAGCAAAGTACAAATGCGGATCAAAATGTGGTAGTCGACGTACAATTTCTGGAATATGTTAACATCGGACACGTACGTGCGTGCTGCGACGCAAAGTGATACGTCCTCACACTGGGAAGGCCCGTTCGCTACTGACGGAATAGGTTTTACGCGATCGTTTATTTAGTTCACTTTGCCATTTATTTACGTAATGAAGTAATTGTTTATTTATAAAATAAAATTTAGATTTTATTAAACAATTAACTTAAGACTAATATGTAATTTTTTAAATTTCTTAAAAGTGTTTCTAAGTATTAGAAAAAAATATTTATTTGGCTTGAAGTTTTGAGAAAGTTACGTTATTTCAACATTTTTTTTCTGCTATATTTTGTATGAAACTTGAAAAAAGTGGTTCCCCTATGTACAAGTAGACCATATAATGATGTTGATGATATTTTTTTATTTTCAATATCAAAAGCAGTTTCTTCTAACGAAACGATCAAACGTCAGTCTCGCGTAATTTTTTGCAAAACTTGTTGCGAATTTTAGTGATTTTCCACGAATCCTTAATTTATTTGAAAAATCCCTTTCCCCTATGCACAAGACGAAGAATTTGACTTTTCCAACAAAAGTCAAAAGTCAAGTCAGTTGTGTTTGGATTCGGACAAATGATGATTAGGACTAAAAACATTATGGCACTTTAGATTATGGATAAAAAAGTTAGGGAACACAATAGAGAACCAACAATGTAGGTGCTACACTAAGCAGAGCTATAGACGTGCGACTGTGACTATTCACTAAACAAAATGAAGTTCGCTGTTCGTGCTGTAGTCGCGCAGGTGTCCACGATAATTCCCGCGTTAGTTTCGCGTTGTTAACGCTCCCGCTTCGCACCCGCGTCCCGCGTTGTAGTTGTTCAGATTTGGCCGAAGCTTAATAACGCGCACGACACAACTGACTCATGACGACGACTACGCAGAAAAAATGTACTCTACACAACTCGAAAGAAAATAAACATTTACAGGGTTGCCAGTGGAGTAAGAAAAATCGCAATGGTAGAATCCTTTAAATATTTTATCCAAGCGAAGCACAGGTAAGCTAGAACTGAACGTAAACTAAAAGTCCGAGATTTTTACAAACACTCATTTTCTCCTTTTGCTCCTCCATACAGCCAAATTTTTTCAAGCCAGAGTATTGGCAGTGGTTTTGGTAGTGTTTGGGGCATCATCGCTCTCAACGAGGCGGTCGCGTACTTCCGTGACACTGATGGCGCCATTCTGCACGCATTCGAGCACCTCGAGCACCAGTTGCTTCAAGTTGTTCTTGACCCCAAGCTCGATAAGATCGTACGCGTTCCCCGCGTTCACGCCGCGCACCAGTCTGTCCACGCAGAGCCGCTCCAGCTCCGGCATGATGTAGTACGAGGACAACAGCAGCAGCTGCTCCAAGCCCGACTCGGGCAGCACGCGTAGGTACAGATAGTTCTTGAAGTGCTCTAGAGTGGCCTTGGTTGTGCCAGTGACGTCCAGGTGCCCTTCGGCGGTCTCGCGCCACGCACCACCCAGCATGCGGCCCAGCACGGGGCTGGCGGCCGCCAGCACGGCGCGGTGCATGCGCACGGAGCCACCCTCACCGCGCAGCTCGAAGTCCGTCAGCTTCGTATCCTCGGTCAGGCTCGCGAACGAGCTCGCGCTCGGCTGCAGGAGCATCTCCACTTCTACGTCGAACGTGAACAGCGTCCTCCTGTCTTCGTGTATTAAGCGCCACGTGCCATCGTCGCTGGTGAACGTCTTGCCCACTATTTTCAGCTGCACGCTTTTGAAGTATATGACGTAGGTGAAGTCGTCGGCGTCGCGCCGCTTGGCAAACCGCACGAACAACAAGCTGTACGGTTCGTGCTGGCTGTATGATTTGGTGGACGTGGCGATCAGTCGCACCTGGAACAGCGTCGCGCTGTTAATCACTAACTCGGGGCTCGACGTTTTTACAGCGAAGCCGGTGTTTTCGTTCTTTACGGTCACCTTCGCTTTCAGTAAATTGCCTTTTCGTGTTACTTCTTTTATTTCCATTCTGTAAAGAAGAAAATAACCTTTTACATGCAATTTCCATTAGCACGCGTAGCATGACAACCATAGAAACGGGTTTTGTCGACGGAAGCATACGACAAAATTACAGATTGTGATTGTTTATCCGTCATTTTGTCTATTCTTCTGTCGAAAAAACCCGTGTTTCTATTGTGGTCATGCTAAGCGTACTAGAGTTTGCTATTTCATGGTTTAATTGGCCCACAGAGGCCATATTATTTTATCCTGGATTAATACCTCGTTAATCGTTAAACTACCTACCTAATATTTTATTTATAGCCTTATTTCAGAGTTACATTATTGTTACAAAAAACTTCTTTTTTTTTCCCTTAGTTTCGTGACTCTGTGTGCCCTTTGGCAAAGATCTCCTCCATCCCCTTCCATTTCTACCTGTTCCTTGCTTGTCTAGTCCATGTCATTCCCGCCGTCCTCACCAAGTCATCCTGCCATCTTTTCAAAGGTTTCCCTTTCTTTCTCTTCCCCTCCCTAAGATATCATAGGGTCACTTTTTTGTTCCATTTCTCTTCTCCCCTGACAGTGTGGCCAGCCCATCTCCATTTTAATCTTCGTAGCTTCAGTACTACATCTAGTGTTTTTGTTGCCTTCCTGATTACACAGTGATTAGTTCTTACTATTTTCCTTTTCCCCATCATACTCCTTTCCATGCTACAATGACACGTTCGGAGTTTTGTCTGTTGGGCTTTGGTCAAGGCCATAGATATTTAAAAAAACAGGAGAAGTGGCATGGGGGCGTGTCTGTGTCCGCGCGTAATGATCAAAGTGCTCATTGCATACGAAAATGGCCGTCTCCGCGAACTAGTGTGCTTTCGGCCGTGATCGGGACAATTTATAAGAATGCCGTGTTGTTCAGTGGTTTCTTGTAAAAACCGAAGTCAAAACAAAAACTTTGTGAATCATGGAATCACTTACCATATGTAAGTACAAGTATTTTACTACATTTGTCTTTAAAATAATGAAAAACAACAAATCGTAAAATATTTCTTGCTTTTACTACGTTATTTTTGTTTCCTAATATCACAGCGACTGTACTATTTTTGCACTACATACATTGCTCGTTAACCACTACCTAAATATATCGCTCAGTGACTCAACAAGCAATGTAAAAATCATAAAACGATACTGTGGACTGCGGATGCATCGCGCAGTACGGCCGCTGTGTCTGGCGACGAGCTAGTGATGTGTGGTTTTGCAGATCCACTAACGTAGCCTACGTTATCGACAACAATGTCGTTTGGCGAATGAATTTATTGCTAATATACTTTATTCTTCAATTTGTCAACTGTTTTACCCGGGTGGAAGATCGATGTGAAATAATGTGTTTTACTTATTTTGATTATTTTACAGCGTGGTAGAGAAATGCGTAACCAACGGTCGTAAAAAAAGTTAATAAAATTTTAGGTGGAGTGTTTTGGGTTTGAATTATCGCTGGTCTATTATGCCTTATACTCGTGCTATTTCCTTACTTTTTTTATGGTTTTGGTATTTTACTTCCGTTTAAGTCTTCAAAAGCTTCGAATGCGTTATAGTAATCGGCATGGTTCAGATAATTATAGTGACTTTTGCTTAAAATAAGTAAACATATTCATGCTACAAAAATGTATTAATTTAAGATTACACTATTTGACAAAAATGCCACTCCAGTAATATCAAAGCGTCAAGTGCTGCACAAATACCTCCACTTTACAGGTCAGTGAGTAAACATCATAGCAGGGTTCAACAATATCTACTGTTTCAATAAACTATGACAGGTTAAACCAACGTAACTGGATTTTTTAATTGTTTGAATTTTGCTTATTATTTATTTTTATTATAATATTTTCTGGACTTATCATTTTTATTTATTTTATTTTCAGGACACCAAATTTTTTAAAGTATAACGACGGTGAAGTATCAATATCTAATAACTACAAAAACATGGTTTTACAGGAGGAGAAAAAAACGTTTAATTTCTATAGTTTTTGACCATTTGAAGTAAACATTAGTAAGTGAAAACCGCCAAAATGTTAGTTATTAGATATTGATACTTCACCGTCGATAATATTAAATGGAAGAATCGATACCTTTCCGATTTAGTCAATCACTAGCGTATATGTAAAATAAATTGTTTCTGTACAGCACAACGATAGAAATTATGTTTTCGTGTGAGTGAGTTGTACGGTGCATGGTAAATGCACGCTGTGTTTGATGGGATAAGGTTTATAATTGATTGTGTAGTACGTTCTGATTTACGAATTGCAAGAGTGAGCGCAGCCTTGTATCTATTTGGTTTACTGATCTGCATGTGTAGTTGTGGCGAGGTAGAGGGGACAAAGTGGAGACATTGGGTTTCGATACATTTTCAACTACCGGGCATATCTCCTTCTTTCTTATATCTATGGTCAAGGCCCATGTTTGGCATCCGTACCTAGGTTAGTATAGGAAGGATGCTGGTGTTGAAAAGTTTTCTTTTAAATGAGATGTTTATTTTCTTGTCTTTCATTATTTCTTTGTAGGACCAGTATTTCTTCCACGCATGCCCTATTCCTGTTTCTATCTCTTTGCTGGATATGTTATTTGTTGTGATTATTTATCCTAAATATGTACAATCTTTTACGTAATCTATTGTGATGTTATCTACTGTGATTGTTTCCTTTGCTCTGTTGGTCATTGCTTTAGTTTTCGATGTGTTTATATTTAAGCCTTCGACTCCTTAGAACACAACAGAATCTGGAACGCCTTGAAAATGCAAGGAGTCAAAAACATATACTCAGGCAGTACTGCAACAGTAAGATTGGAAAAAGAAGGAGAGCATTCACATAGAAAAGGGCGTACGACAAGGGAACCCTCTCTCACCAAAACTTCACAACAGTGCTGGAAGATGTTTTCAGGCAGTTTGAGTGGACCGATCATGGCTTAAAAATTGATGGTGAATACCTAATCAACTTGAGATTTGCCGATGACATCATCTTATTTGCAAAGTCGTGTCAAGAACTGCAAGAAATGTTGACTGATTTAGACACACACAGCAAAAATGTATGCTTAAATAAACTTAGTACGGTCAATGGGGCGAAGACCGTCTGTAGGGCAAGACCGTACAGTATGAAATACGATGAATTCTGAATAATAACAATGATGGCAACCCAAGATACGTAAGTGTAAAACTGTTTTAGTTTATATTTTTTGACACAGGTGGCGATATTTATGACGCATTGAGAAAAAATGTTATTCGAAATTTTGTCGGGTTATCAACTACAATTACGACCAGTACAAGGTGTAAAAAAAAAGTTTTTACGTCGTATTTTAAGAGTTTTCTAAGGATTTGTATAGGTAAGTTCATTCATGATGAACATCTTTATCTAATGATTATAATAGATTGAATTTAACACATTTTTCACGAAATTACTAGTGATGAAAAGAACTTGGACCTCTAAGTGCAATAGAGGAGAAGTCCATCTACTTCTAGGAGACGAAGATCGGCGGCAGGATTTCAGATATCGTAAACCTTTTACGCCTAAACAAATTTTCAAAATTAAATGATCTAATAACTGATTCTTATCGCATGTGATTTCTGCTTTCTACGATATTTGACAGTAACTTTTAATTGATTATTATAAAACACTACTATTTTGTGTGTTTACTAGCCGTATTGCTTGATCTAGTGCTCGAAAAAAAAAAAAAACAGAAAGTACCTAATTAATAGAGCTACGGGAAACGGCTGCAAATAAATCTATCTGATTCAGCTCTTAAGTAGAATTATACGGACAGAATTATTGTAATAGATTTGGTATTATTGACTTGTGTCGTGATAGTTAGATAAATAAAATAAAATACTTAGACAACATTTTTTTTTGAGCTTCCTGTGTAGTGAGTGAACCATTTGTCTAGGCTCAACTACACTTGAGAATTTTCTGTAGGATCATCCCTTGTTAGTATATTCTTCAATACGTATAACGTTTTCATAAGAATGTATTTAAATATGTATTATTGCTTTTTCAAGCAATTCTAATCAATATGAGCACGTACCAAAGAAAATCCAATAGAGGATCATACTCTACGGAGAAATTGAGAAAAGCTAAGACGGAGAAATTAAGAGGTTGAATGCGGTTTCAACCTGCCTTGCCTTTTCCAACAATATTAAGTGGTTATAGTGCTTTAAATTAGGTATTTGTTAAGTAAAGAGGCTACCTCAATAAAAAAAATACTGTTTATTTTTGTCTGTATATTTAGGTACGAGTTGCGTCTCAGTTTTTCGTAATTTATTATGAAAACTTTCGTGATTTCTATTATCGGAATTTCGGCTCTAGTGCTCGAAAAAAAAAATTCAGAAAGTAATTAATAGAGCTACGGGAAACGGCTGCAAATAAATCTATCTGATTCAGCTCTTAAGTAGAATTATACGGACAGAATTATTGTAATAGATTTGGTATTATTGACTTGTGTCGTGATAGTTAGATAAATAAAATAAAATACTTAGACAACATTTTTTTTTGAGCTTCCTGTGTAGTGAGTGAACCATTTGTCTAGGCTCAACTACACTTGAGAATTTTCTGTAGGATCATCCCTTGTTAGTATATTCTTCAATACGTATAACGTTTTCATAAGAATGTATTTAAATATGTATTATTGCTTTTTCAGGCAATTCTAATCAATATGAGCACGTACCAAAGAAAATCCAATAGAGGATCATACTCTACGGAGAAATTGAGAAAAGCTAAGACGGAGAAATTAAGAGGTTGAATGCGGTTTCAACCTGCCTTGCCTTTTCCAACAATATTTATTAAGTGGTTATAGTGCTTTAAATTAGGTATTTGTTAAGTAAAGAGGCTACCTCAATAAAAAAAATACTGTTTATTTTTGTCTGTATATTTAGGTACGAGTTGCGTCTCAGTTTTTCGTAATTTATTATGAAAACTTTCGTGATTTCTATTATCGGAATTTCTACCTGAAAATATTTTAAAGAAAAGCTGACTTAACAAAAAAAAAATGTTTTTAAGTGATAAAATTGTTTTTTACCCCTGAATGGCGAAATAGGCCGAACTTACCCGACAAACCCTTCTTTTTGAAATGTATGCCGAATGGAAGCTTTAATAAAATTATCGACATCACACATTGAACTGCTTTTGAAAGACACACGCGTACTCAATGTCTGTATTCGTGTAAACCGTCTATTTCTAAGTTTTTTCCCATTAGACGGTTTTATCCCACATGGCAGTGAAATCCGTCTATTTTGCCATTTATTCAAAACTAGTGTTTATTTTATAAACTGATAGCCTAAAAGTAAATTTGACAGATTACCTACCCAATAAAATAAAACTTCCCTAAATATAACAGAGATGGCCAAAAATGGCTTACGAATCCAATTTTTAATAAAGTATGCCGCCGGTCTTCGCCACATTGACCTTACCTAATATTATAAATGTGAAAATAAATATCTAATATTTGTGATCCACTCAAAATAGGGTAAGATATTATGTCTGAACTTCTGTTGCAGTTTTGATTCCTATTTTTGTACCATACTTGAGTTTTTATGATAAACTAGCTTTTGACCGCGGCTTCGCCCGCGTGGATGTCGGAAAATATCCCACGGGAACGTACTACCGAGATTTTATACCTAATACCAGAGGAAAACGTCATTGACTCCTACCGCTGCGCCCGCGTTGCTCCGCGTAATTTTGAAACTGTGATATCTTTTAAACTATTCATTTAAATTACATGATTTGGAGGCATATTTAAATTTAAATTAAATGCCCAATTTGAATAACATATTTTTTTGGATAAGGATTAATACTATACCGGTCAAAAAAGCTTTGGAAATAACAATTAAATTTTTATCAAATTCTGAAAGATATAAATGGTTATTGTGGGTTATCCTTAGAAGATAGATATATGCCATCGCGGACTTTTTTGTTGAACTTTTTAAGATGAACAATACCGTAGAACATAAATTTGATGTATCTTTTCCGGTTAACGCAGCGCACGCCAGTAAAGCTCCCCAAGTCGGCATGATTTTTTCCGACTTCTTCAACAATAATCATCAAATTTCAGCCAATTTACACAAAACCTTAATGAATTATACACTAAAACCTTCCGCATGAATTACTCCGTCCACTGATGAAAACCGTTTGAAAATCCGTTCGGTAGTTTTTGGGTTTATCACTTTCAGACAGATAGACGCGGTGGGGGACTTTGTTTTATAATATGTAAGGATTAGGTACCTACGAGTATTTACAATAATGTATGTTTATTAAAAAATCTTTTCATTTGATTTGTAACTAAGTTTTCCATAACATTAGTCAAGGTAGGTAGCACTGAAATATTTCTTTAATTAGGGTCTGATGTACTTACTGATTTAAACAATCATATATTATTTAACTGTTTTCATAAGATCAGGAAACTCACCATGGTCAATACAATAAATAACCCTCCTTTTTTGGTTTCACCAGAGTCAAGTATAAAAAGTAAGTTCAAAAACTAAAACCCGACTAAAAGGTATGAAACAAGAAAATATTTCAGACAGAAGTCAAGACATAGGTACAGACGCCAGCACATCAAGCTACTACAATCTGTCAAATTTATTTAATAGATTTTCAACTTTATCGTTGAAGTATAAGGTTCAAAGTTGATTGAGAAAATGTGACAGTTTCGGGTAGCTTGATGTGCTGGCGTCTGTACAAAAATGATCAAGGTAAAGCCGTGGTCGCATGCTTGTGCACCTACAAAATTATAATGGCATGCGACCACGGCTTTACCTTGATCATTTTTGTACCTATGTCTTGACTTCTGTCTGAAATATTTTCTTGTTTCATACCTGTTAGTCGGGTTTTAGTTTTTGAACTTACTTTTTATTTAAATTATTTTGGGGTTATAGTTTCGTGATAAAGTATTTGCAGAGCAGCTTCCAATGATACATATTTGTAAATCAGAATTTGACAAATGAGGTATCATTGGAAGCGTTTTGATTGTCCGCTGGTTATAGGCTATGTGACGTCACATTAAATGCAATATGGCGCCCTCTAGCGGACATAAAGTAACGAAATAAAAATTAAAAATAATTGAATTGTGCCATGTCTGTATGAGAAGAGGCCTTTGCTCTGTACAGGTTTCCTCACGATGTTTTTCCTTCACCGATGTTAGTAATGTCCAAGATAAACTCAGAAAGTACATTTGAATTGAAAAAGTTACATTGGTACTTGCCCGGATTTGAATCCACAACCTCGTGCATGAGAGGCGAGGCCTTAACCACAGGACCATCACGGCATTTATGGCATAAAATAGGTATTCATTTTACAGCCGCGCCCCGTACGTAACACATTCTCACTTTTGCTTGTTTTTCAGAATTTAAACTTATTCATTTACTTGAACAATATGATATATATATACATATTTGTAATGTAGGTACGCGACTTATGAGTTGTAAGTCGTAGGTTCGTACCCAGACAGGCGCTTTACTTTGTGTAAGTTATTTCATCACCGTCGGGGGGGGGTCGGGGGTCGGGTTGCCTCCTTCCCTCAAATATGGCGAGGGGGGTAATGGCTGATCTTTGCGTTATGCTCGTGAACGGGTGCTGCTTGTGGTGACTGGTCGTCTTGCTGATCATGGTTTTGTAATTGTAACTAGTAATTAACTGTTTATTAATTTTTACCTCGATGGTCCTAGTTTATCATTTATAACTGTCAATTACAGCTTTCAATAGCTTTATGTAAGCGGGCACGCCCTTTACGCCTGGAGGCTTTTATTTAGATGTTTAGTTCTGTTCTGTCCTCCTGGCATAACATAGCGCTCTGTTCACCAAACATAAGATCTGTATTTCTTTATACCTATGTTAACAAATAAATAAATAAATAAATAAATATGTTTAGTTTTTATTTTTGCTTGAGTATAGTTATCGATGTTTTTGGTTGGCATATTGGCGTGTGCTAGCTGACATAATTATGGCCAATAATTTATATGTGTTGCGTAATGTAAATTATTTTGCATATTGTATAGAATTTTATTTTTTTTCTAACTTGAACAGACAGCTGTGCTGCTGGGGAGTTTGTTGCGCCACTTCTTCTTCCCAGCGAAAGGCACTAGGAAGTGGTGAAGGGTGGGCGTTTTGGGGGACTGTCTTATGTAATTTTGACGTTCGAAAAGTGCTGATTCTCAGCCTAATTTGAATAAATGACTTTTGAATTTTGAATTTTTTTGAATTTTGAACTGCTCTCAAAACGGTGAAGGAAAACATCGTGAGGAAACCGGCATGTCCTAGAACTGAAAATTCGAAGACATGTGACATATACCAACCCGCACTGGACCCGCGTGATGGATTAGGGCCCACTCCCTCTCACAGAGAGGAGGCCTGTGTCCCAGCAGTGGGAACATCTATAGGCCGATGATGATGAATGTACCCGTCAAGCCCTTTCACTTGATACCCAACATGGCACAATTCAATTATTTTTATTTTTTATTTCGTTACTTTATGTCCTCTAGAGGGAGCCATATTGCATGAAAATAAAGTTGGCACCCCCACTTTCGAAAAATGAAAATCTAAAACGGTGAAAATTACGAGCTAATTAAGGACAATTTTGGACTGCAAGAAAAAAAATTCAGACCAACCCCCCCTTCGAGATATTCAAAATTTTTAATGGGGGTGCTAACTAGTAATTAAGTTAGCACCCCCACAGCATTTAAATGTTCACTAAAACAGTTTTATGTAGGTCAAAATTTCGAGCTCATTAAGGACAACAAATGCAGCATCAACCCACCCCCCATGTACAACCCCCCTATCCGTAAAAACATAAAAAATCAAATTAAAAAAAAAAAAAAACTCACCACTATAATTCCTAGCATAGAATTGTAGACTGCCAAGTACAAAAATAAAAACATCCCTTAAAACCACCCCTTGACCAAACTTCCCGAAAGTAGGGGTAGTTATTTGGGGATGTTGCAAGTAGTAGTTGTACTAATACATTAATAATTGATTTACAGTTTATGTATGAAGAAGAGAAATTTTCGTATAAATTAGATGTTATTTTCGGGAAGTTTGGTCAAGGGGTGGTTTTAAGGGATGTTTTTATTTTTGTACTTGGCAGTCTACAATTCTATGCTAGGAATTATAGTGGTGAGAATATATATATTTTTAAATTTGATTTTTTATGTTTTTACGGATAGGGGGGTGGGGGGTTGTACATGGGGGGTGGGTTGATGCTGCATTTGTTGTCCTTAATGAGCTCGAAATTTTGACCTACATAAAACTTTTTTTGTGAACATTTAAATGCTGTGGGGGTGCTAACTTAATTACTAGTTAGCACCCTATTGAAAATTTTGAATATCTCGAAGGGGGGGTTGGTCTGATTTTTTTTTCTTGCAGTCCAAAATTGTCCTTAATTAGCTCGAAATTTTCACCGTTTTAGATTTTCATCTGCACGGTTTGGAGTTTTAATAATTTTTTGAAGTAGGTACGTTTAACATTTTGAACTAAGCATCAGTCAAGGGGTAGTTTTTTGGGGATGTTGCAAGTAGTAGTTGTACTAATACATTAATAATTGATTTACAGTTTATGTATGAAGAAGAGAAATTTTCGTATAAATTAGATGTTATTTTCGGGAAGTTTGGTCAAGGGGTGGTTTTACGGGATGTTTTTATTTTTGTACTTGGCAGTCTACAATTCTATGCTAGGAATTATAGTGGTGAGATTTTTTTTTTTTTTATTTGATTTTTTATGTTTTTACGGATAGGGGGGTTGTACATGGGGGGTGGGTTGATGCTGCATTTGTTGTCCTTAATGAGCTCGAAATTTTGACCTACATAAAACTGTTTTAGTGAACATTTAAATGCTGTGGGGGTGCTAACTTAATTACTAGTTAGCACCCCCATTAAAAATTTTGAATATCTCGAAGGGGGGGTTGCTCTGAAATTTTTTTCTTGCAGTCCAAAATTGTCCTTAATTAGCTCGAAATTTTCACCGTTTTAGATTTTCATTTTTCGAAAGTGGGGGTGCCAACTTTATTTTCATCCATATTGCATTTAATGTGACGTCACATAGCCTATAACCAGCGGACAATCAAAATGCTTTCAATGATACCTCATTTGTCAAATTATGATCCGCAGTTTAGAAGTTATGAGTTTATGAGGTAACAGATGAACATACATACATACCGGTCAAAAATATAACCCTCCTTTTTGCTTCGCCGTAGTCGGGTAAAAATAACAGCTAAAGTAGGTGCTACAATGTTTATAATGGACTTAGCAATATCCACAGAATTCCCCCATAGATCTGATGTCTTTTTAACATTTAACCCTTGGTATGCTTGTGTTGAACGTGGATCCACGCGAGACACAATGGTTTTTTAATTGTTTCTGTAATTACGACATTCGAGAGGTTAAGTAATGTGGTTTTAATTTTATTATATCTTTACAGGTGACATATTGGAAATGAAATTCAGAATCACAAACAGGAACTTTTTCTTTAAGTAAAGACTCTGCAGCAGTGGCTGAAGAGTTTAGAGATTTAGCAGTTGATATGGGAATCTCTGCAAACAAATTTTCAAAGGCTGCGGCAACTTGGGATTCTGATTTAATCATATTGTCATCAATAGCAAGGCTGTAGTCTCTACTTCGGTAGGTAGCAAGACGTTCCCATTTTGCTGATAATAATATTCCATGTCATTTTAATTACATTACCTACTACTATTTAATTTTTTTTAATGAAGTACCTAATGTGACTATGAAGCAGCCATCTCCGCTAGCGATTGCACTTGCAACGAAATTGTCAGAGTAGAAATCACAAAGTATTTAGGCGTCATAATTTATCAGAACCTGTCTTTCAAAGCACAAATTCGGACACTCGCAAAAAAGACTCGCAAGTTCATTTACATTGCGAACTCGCAAGTTCATTTACATTGCGAAACTCTTACACTGCTCCTAAGAACATTTGTTTAAAAGTCTACATCTCGCTATGCCAATCTGTCTTACAATACTGTATAAGTGTCTGGGGCAGTGCCGCCAAGACAAGGAACTGGAACGGGCCCAGCGGGCTGTCCTCAAGGTACTTCTGGTTAAGCGGCGTTTCTCTACTGACGAACTATATTCAGAATCTGGGGTTTTACGTGTACGTCAGCTATTCATCCTAGGGTCACTTCTAAACCTTATAAAAGTCAACACAGAACGTTCTAGCAGCAGTAAGAGGGGTAGGAAAATAGCTGAAAGATTCCCCCTTCCAAAAACAAAAACCCTCTTTGCGACCCGGTTTTCGTCTATTTACCCAGACGGGTGTTTAATGCTATAAGCAAAACGTTCACTGTACCGAACAACTACTCTGAGGCCAAAACTAAATTAAAAGAATGGTTGCTGGGCCGGACTTACGAGGAAACAGAAAGTTTACTTTGCTGCACATGTTAATACACACTATTTGAAGGAATACATACCCTCACTTACACACACACCACACACTAACTCACCTTAACTGTTTTTGTATGCATAATTCATGTTATTTGTTTTTTTTGTACTTAAGTAAATTTTATAAGAACGATGAATAATAATATTGCGCTAGCAGAACGCATTAAGTTGTTAACTTTGTGTAGTGTTTGGGTCACCAAGATACAGGCTGTGCCTAGTTTGGGACCCGCTGTCTAATTCTAAGGCTTCTGTTAGTGAGAATTTCATACCATGCTATTTAGGTTGTATATGAACTTTGTGTAAGCTAAATAAATGAATTTGAATTTGAAAAAAATTAATTTGAATTTGACGAGGCCATACAACAAAATTTTAAAAATAATTGAGTATAATTCAAAATATAAATTAAATTCATCAGTGTTACGTGGTACAAATGAATAGAATAAGAAATGAATACTTAAGAGGAAGTCGAAACGTGGCACCAGTGAATGAAAAGTTGTGTGGAAATTGGTTGTCGTCATGATGTAAAGCAAGAAGTTCTGTCACCAAACCATAAGGATAGGTTTAAGTTCAAAGGTCATTGATATTGGTAAATAACCATATTAAAAGTGAAAAATATAATTGCTGATGTAATTATAGTATGCAAGCATATTAAAAGCACTTGCTTTCAAAAATCATCTTGATAACAGGTACAATACGTTATAATATACTTATATTATAACGTATTGTACCTGTTATCAAGATGATTTTACAAAATTTGCATGCTTTTTTATTTATTTAGTTCATTTTGTTACAGATTTATTTTTACATAACACCTGCCAAACTGCAAATCAATTTGTCAGCAATAGGTTCTAGTGGATTTAGCACAAATCTTTGCTTGACTAAACATAAAAACTAAATCTAAGTTAAAACTAAAAGACTATGACTCTGTAGGCAAACACTCCGTATGTGAATACAAAGTAGTTACCCGCACAATCATAGATTCTACAATTACAGCTACTACACTCAGCGGCATCAGACAGCGAATGTCATGAGACCATCCCATAGTAGGTACCTACTCAGTATAAAGTAGCGTACTTAGTACCCACGACATTAGCCTACTGAAGCTGCTGATCGAACAGAGTAACTATGGACACATCAACAAGTAATGCTTCCTTAAGACACTTTTTAGGTGGTTTTTACTTTTGACACGATCAATCATACCCTCAGGTAATTCATTTATTAATGTAGGTGTAATCCATCATCTCGTACGCTTACCATAATAATTGTTTTATTATATGTATCTGTCGCTGATTCACATTCTAATACAAATTACACATTATTATCCTCTTTGCTTGAAGAGTACCTAATTGGAAATAGGCCTCAACAACAAAGAAATTAATTAAAAGAACAAATTCAAATCGGCTGGCTGTAATGAGTGTAGTGTAACCACAGGAGGCACAGGAAAAAAAAAGAAAAAGAAAGAATACATACTCTGAACTAGTTTTATATGCTGACAATCAGTCTCGACACGTTGAACGGTCGTACAATAAATTATGAAGACAATATACCATTTAACACAAAGAATCTATCACAGAGCACTATTTCAGTAGGTATATTGCAAAGCACTTTATGGAGCACTATGAAATGATCTTTATTTTAACGTGCAAGTTACATGCTCTGTGAACGCGCTTAATGAATATTATTGTCATTCGTACGTTGGTTTGTTAAATTCAATGGAAAACCACTTATTATTTAGGACTGGGAAATCCCCGACCAAAAACATTGGGCTCCACAGGCTCCACTGCAGTTTATAACCCGCGCGTGCGAAGCTTCACAATTTTATAGCGTATAGATGACGTCATGTAAAACACTTTAGCACAATATTACACTGCGCAAACGCCTAGTTTTTGAGAAATAAATTCCTAAGTTTCAGAAAATTCAACTTTACAATATAAAATGGACATTTTACCACAGATACGAATTTCACTTCTAAGTTGTTCCTTTCCTCTATGGTTGTTCCGTTCTACGGGGCAGACAAAGTGACAGCGGATTTTAATGGTTTTTTGGGATTATCATTGTATGTTTTTAACTTTAATTTATTTTTAAATAGCTGGTACCGCAACAAACTCGATAATGAAGCATAAAATATAAATAATAAAATTAAACTATTTTTTTTTTAAATAAGGGTAAAGGTCGTGGTTAACGAAACGTAATCTGATGTCAGTGACCCTAACGTTTGAGTTCTTTGTCACTTGTCAATGGTGACAAAGAACATGGTGAATTAGGGAATAGATAGCAGGGACTTGAAACGTTACTCAAAATAACGTTACGTGAAGTTCCGGTAACGATAATTTGTACCGTTCCACCAGGATCGTAACAAAATTAATTCATTGACTATAACGATACTAACAAACGGAACGAAATCTTAAACTGTTTAAAAACATTATTAAAAATATATCGTTATTAATATATCGGTATAACGAAATAATAACGTTATTCATTTCGATACGCAAAATTGCCAAAAAAAATTGTGAACATGACACTATCACATGAAAATAAAAGTAGGTAGGTAACAATAACCATTCATTCACAACACTGTCTGTAAAAAATGAGCACTTTCGTACGAACTTATGTTTGAATACGGCGGTGGCTTACCACCAGCCGGCCGCTGGCCGCTGTAACGGGGGTGGCCGGTGGTGGTGGTGGTGCTGGGCGACGACAGAGCGGTGGTCAGCGGGAAAAGTTCTTAAGAATAACGTTATACAAATGAATCTGTAACGTTATTACAAGTGGATATAAGCATAATGTTACTGATACCTATAACGTTACTTAAAATTTTGTTCTACCAAAATGATATTCTATAACGTTTTTTTTTGTAACGTTATTAATATTTTTAGGTTTTAGTATCGTTACAAAATTTGGAGCGTTATTAGATAACATTTTGTGTATCGGAACGAAATTAATTTCGTTTTCAAGTCCCTGATAGATAGACAGTCGTTGTCATACGCACCATAGACATATCAAGATACGCACCATACATAATTGAGTTTTATTGTACAGACGCCAGCACATCAAGCTACTACAATCTGTCAAAGGAGAACATTCAGTGTGCGTTACCCAGGCCAGATGTTGTCGAAAATGATCATTTGAATCTAATAGATAATTAGTTTTGCGGCTTCTGTAATTGTTGCGCACATTTTTAAATTTGTTGCGCTTATAGTTTTTTAATTATTTCACAAAAACATTTCCTGCTGGGGTAACGTTATCCCAGCCAGACCTTTTTCTTTCTAATGGGAATATTTAAATAAATACTAGCTATAAAATTAGTTGTCTAGATGAAGTAAATGTTGTGCCTTATTTTGTATTTGTTCTTTCATCGGTTGCGAAGTTATTCGAGATTTTGCTGGGGTAACGTTTTTGGTTTTGCTAGATCTTTGAAACGGTTAAGCGGATTCTTATCATATTTTGTACATGACTTCTTAGGAATTAGTTTAAATTTGTTCTGCAATAAAAAAAACAAAATAATGCATAGTTTAAAGGTTATTTCATTAAATAGAAAAACACTTCAATTGGTTCCAGCACTCTCAATAAGAGGTCTAAAGACTTACTTTAAACGTTATTTTAAAGCCTGTAAATGCCTTCAAATGTATGTGAAGTTTCATTAGTATCCTGTAAGTATTTAACAAGTTATGATGATATTCAGTTCTTCACGAGCACGGTCTTGATGCGCGCGGTGTTATTTGGCCACTGGATTGGATATATGAACTGAATGTTATGTCAATTATTAGTTGTTTAGTTCAGTTGTATATCAGTAAAATTTCAGCGTAGTACATTGGATAATTAATGAGATAATACGATTAAAGTCATTAGGAAGTGAATGACCGAGGTAACCCGACCAAGTTTAGGTGGTTACGAAAAAGCGAAATCGCAGAACATTATGCTATCTTTTGAAATGTTTAGTATAATACACCTTACAATTTCGGTACAGACGCGTACACTGTTAAATACATAATAATATTATAATATCTGTACTATGAAAACATTATTATTATCTTCCAGTTGCACATACTTATCAAAAATCACCGATATAACATGTCGTTCGGTGGGACGCGGGAGGGGTGGGGTGAAGGGGTAATTCATTGTTTGCATAACGCACTAAACATGCTCCATAATCACATAATTCATCTTGTAGAGTGCGCGTGCGCTTCGGCAGTTCCGTTTCCTGTTTTTGCAAATATTTATCGAGTGCGTGAGAGCTAAATGAGACAACAAAACAGTAGCACTAACTGTGAGCATTTTACTACATTGTGATATCATTTAATATTACCTTTGATCTGTGATTTTAATTGATATAGGTAGGTATTAGTAGACATACGTAAGTTTAGAGTTAACTGAAAAAAGTCATTATATATAATTTATTGTCTGTGATCATTACACATTCCAATATGTGTATATTTAAATAAAAACTGTAACTGTGTACTGTGTATACTGAAATCTATAATTTAAATAAAAAGTACCTACTAGAAAATTTCAAAATAGCAAAATTACTATCTGTAATTTTAATCTGTGATTGTTTTTAAGTATAAGTTTATTAATACTTTAAAAGTTCAGTTGAAATGATTATTTTACCTGTTAATAAAAATTCTTTAATAAACATGTAGATTTTTTTTAAACTTGTGTACATGTCTGTACTAAATTTGTAACACTATCCTACATATTTTAGAAGGTACCATAATGTTCTACGATTTCGCTTTTTCGTAACCACCTAAACTTGGTCGGGTTACCTCGGTCATTCACTTCCTAATGACTTTAATCGTATTATCTCATTAATTATCCAATTTACTACGCTGAAATTTTACTGATATACAACTGAACTAAACAACTAATAATTGACATAACATTCAGTTCATATATCCAATCCAGTGGCCAAATAACACCGCGCGCATCAAGACCGTGCTCGTGAAGAACTGAATATCATCATAACTTGTTAAATACTTACAGGATACTAATGAAACTTCACATACATTTGAAGGCATTTACAAGCTTTAAAATAACGTTTAAAGTAAGTCTTTTGACCTCTTATTGAGAGTGCTGGAACCAATTGAAGTGTTTTTCTATTTAATGAAAAAACCTTTAAACTATGCATTATTTTGTTTTTTTTATTGCAGAACAAATTTAAACTAATTCCTAAGAAGTCATGTACAAAATATGATAAGAATCCGCTTAACCGTTTCAAAGATCTAGCAAAACCAAAAACGTTACCCCAGCAAAATCTCGAATAACTTCGCAACCGATGAAAGAACAAATTCAAAATAAGGCACAACATTTACTTCATCTAGACAACTAATTTTATAGCTAGTATTTATTTAAATATTCCCATTAGAAAGAAAAAGGTCTGGCTGGGATAACGTTACCCCAGCAGGAAATGTTTTTGTGATATAATTAAAAAACTATAAGCGCAACAAATTTAAAAATGTGCGCAACAATTACAGAAGCCGCAAAACTAATTATCTATTAGATTCAAATGACCATTTTCGACAACATCTGGCCTGGGTAACGCACACGAACATTCACCGTCTATAAATTTTTGGGCTAAATGTGAAAGTGCCGGCCAAATAAAAAAAAAGTTATATTCCGTTAGAACATGTTATTCTCTTCACTTTTCACTATGGCACCAAATCTGTAGGGCCATTCCCTGCGCTGTTATACAATTTTGAAAAATACTGTTTTCAGTATGTTTTAGTTAAAAGAATACAGTAATCTAATTATAATAATAGCTTTTTATGCCAGTAAACATTACAGTTATAATCTTTTACTGTGAAACTAAGACTTCAGCTTATAAAGTTCCCACTGTTGGGACACATGCCTCCTCTCTTTGAGAGGGAGTGGGCCGTAATCCACCACGCGGGCCCAGTGCGGGTTGGTAGATGTCACATGTCTTCGATTTTTTTGGTTCTAGGACATGCCGGTTTCCTCACGATGTTTTCCTTCATCGTTTTGAGAGCAGTGGTGATGAAATTAAATACACAAAGTAAAGCGCCTGCTTCGATTCGAACCCACGACCTACAACTCGTAAGTCGGGGCCGTTACCACTGGGCCACCACTGCTCTGAAACTAAGGTTCTAGGGTTATTCTCCACATAACTACAGTGTGCGAAAAAGTTTGTGTTTTTCGACAATACTTGTAATAGCTGATTAAAATAGGTATCAGTCGTAGGTATCACTAGTATTAACTTACCTTTACAAATATCTTCAATTTTTTTATCAGTTCTTTACAAACTTCTGGTACTATTTTACGTATCAGTTGTTTTGACACTCGAAAAGTGTACGACAAGGAAGCATAAGAATCTCCAGTCGACAAGTACCTCAATGTAATGGCAAGTCTGATATGAGGACTAATAGGGTTCCGTAGTATTGTATCCTGTTTGGCTATGGAAGGTCCGATCATTTGCAATAAAGTTTCAAAATCAGATGATGACATTCGAGTAAAATTTACAAACGATCCGTCAGACATCGGAGATCACTTAGAATATTAACTATTCTTTCTCGTTGTAGTAAGAAATTCCGCATCCACCACCTTCTCTTTCTTCTACGTTTCAACACACTCGATATAATTACTATGTACCTACGCAGCACTAATAGCCACAACCTCCTCGGGCGACATTTCTATAAACACTGACTAGTGTGGTCAACACAATGTTCCGCGACATTCACTTCGGCATGTTCTACGTAGTTGTTGAGCAACATGTTCCGCAACATGTTACTCAACAACTACGTAGAACATTTGCCCCCTAGTGTATCCTTGGCTTTATGAATGAACGGCCGCGAGGCTCGTGAGCAGTGCCACGTGCCACACTACGTGACGCTGGCATCGCGTCGCCTAGCGACTAACGAGGGAAGTTAGCCGTTTACAGTTCTGCTCCTGCCCGCTAGATGCCGTTAATTCAAGTTATTAAATTAATTCTTGCTGCGGTAATATTCCATCCAATCGAAGTATATTTTTGAATATTTTTGAATTATTGCGAAATTTGCGAATACTACCGAATTATTGCGAATACTACCGAAGTTTTGCAACGCTAAACGTGAATACCGCCGGACCATCTTCAAAGTCGAGTTTCTCGAAAACTACTAAGGTACCAATTTTTTAGTTCGAGCACTAATTAGTACCAATTGAGCACTAATTGTTTACTAAATATGAAAGCGATTGGCGTTGGTGGTCACGAACATCATTTTAACTAGATACCCCGAGGACGTCGCCCGTTAACGTTTACTTTTTGCTGCCTGTTTGAGATAGGAAAGAATAAGAGCAGCAGCTTGTCCACGAATTCCGTAGTGGTGTAATTAACTGATCAGTGTATTGTGGTCAACGCAGTCACGCTTTTGAGAGGTCACAGAAAATGCCAATTGCATCCTGGGGCGGGGGCCTACCACCAGCTCAAAAGCAGTATTATTTTAATATTACTTCAGTGGGAGACAGAGATGGAGCTATACGTCCTGTAGAGCTTCATCTCTTTCCCACACTGAAGTAATATTAAAATAATACTGCTTTAAGAGCTTGTGGTAGGCCCCCTGGGACTTCTCCCAGGATTCCAAATGTGACTGATGAGTTTTACTCCTGCGTCAGTCTTCGACCTACCTTTTGTGAAGCCAAACGCTGACTATGTAAAATCCCATTTGAATGTGACGACATCTGGTCTAGCACGATTTTTTCATATATTTTACTCAATGCTGGTAGCACAGATATAATTATTTAGGTCACTCTTACTACCCGATTTGAAAATTGGTACTATACTTTACTTTGTTTCATTAAATCGGGAAACGTACCGCTATCTAAACATTGATTAAATATGCCTGTTAGGACAGGGGCAATTGTGTCAATGATATCTTCAAGAACCTTAACGGAAATCCCCCTTAGGTCTTCATGTTATACAGAGTGTCAGGGACATCGACGCGAAAACTGAAACCATGGATTCAGTACATGATTCTCAGCCCCCCCTGCGTTGAAATTTTTCGTCGGTTATTAAAAAAAAAACTCATAAAAAAGTGCAATACCTACGCGGTCAAAATGTATGGAACAGCAGTTTTTTTTTTTTAAATACCGAAAAATTCATATTAGTTCCATGGTTTCAGTTTTCGCGTCGATGTCCCTGCCACTCCGTATAATAACTCCCGCCTCTGCTTTTAATAGGTTTAGCAATTTTTCTACTTTATTTTGTGAAAACAACTTAAAGCGTAAGCAATCTAGCATTTCAAGTACCACGAAACTTACTTTAATATTTCGCTGAAATATTCATATTTTGGGAAAAATATACCACAAGGAACATTATTTATTTGGTTTCTCAAAAACTGTCAACTATTTAGCCTATTCCATGATTCTGAAACTAGCTATCTATAACCAACTACTTAGTGGCCGCTCTGGCCCTGAGCACAGTAGCGAATGTGTGTGCGATGTGTGTGCGGGAGTAATCAGGGAGAGCGGAGAGTAGGAGCGTTCGTTTTGCTTTTACCATCAGCCATACACTATTTTCTTACACACAATTTTTTTTAAGTCAGAGTATATGTAATGTCTTAGCAGTGTTTGGGGCATCACTCGCTCCCATCGAGGTGGTCACGTATTTCGGTGACACTGATGGCGCCGTTCTGCACGCACTCGAGCACCGCGAGCAGCAGTCGCTTAACGTTGTTCTTGGCCGCGAACTCGATGAGATCGCACGCGTTTCCCGCGCTCACGCCGCGCACCAGTCTGTCCACGCAGAGTCGTTCCAGCTCCGGCATGATGTAGTACGAGGACAACAGCAGCAGCTGCTCCAAGCCCGACTCGGGCAGCACGTGTAAGTACACATAGTTCTTCAAGTGTTCGAGAGTGGCTTTGGACGTGCCGGTGACGTCCACGTGCCCCTCTGCGGTCTCGCGCCACGCGCCGCCCAGCATGCGGCGCAGCACGGGACTGGCGGCCGCCAACACGGCGCGGTGCATGCGCACGGAACCGTCCTCTCCGCGCAGCTCGAAGTCCGTCAGCTCCGTGTCCCCATGCAAGCTCGCGAACGAGCTAGCGCTCGGGTGCAGGCGCATCTCCACCGCCACGTCGAACGTGAACTGCTGCCTCTTGTTCTCGTGTATCAAGTGCCACGTGCCATCGTCGCTGGTGAATGTCTTGCCCACTATGTTCAGCTCCACGCTGTTGAAGTATATGATGTAGGTGAGGTCGTCGGCGTCGCGCCGCTTGGTGAACCGCACGAACAACAAGTTGTTGTACACATTGGTGTGTCCGTTGTTGACCTGCGCGGCGATTAGTCGCACCTGGAACAGCGCCGCGCCGCTGATCACGAACTCGGGGCTCGTCTTTGTAGCGAAGGGAGTGTTGTAGTTAGTTACGGTTAGCTTCGCTGTAAGTAAGTTGCCTTTTTGTGTTACTTCTCTTGTTTCCATTCTGCAAAGAAAAAAAAATACATTTTACTTGAATGGCAGGTAGACCTACTTGCAATTTCTTAAACAGTAATTAATGAAACGCCATCTGAAGTTCGTTATTTCTTCTAAGCCTGTGAGAACAGGCTTTATGGGTTTTAATTGGCCCACAGAGACCATATTATTATATCCTGGATTAACACCTCGTTTATCCATAGGTAATACTAAATATATATATAAGTAAGTACTAATAATATATGATAAATGCGAAAATAACGTCTGTTTGCATGTATGGTGTGTTTCTGTCACCTTTTCACGTCTAACGGCTGAATGGATTTCGATGTTTGACACATAGGTAGACCATGAGACCACCTAAGGCAGGTTATAAAAAGAAAAATCTTGACCGTATTGCACTTTTGTATAAATCTGTGATTACCGACGAAATTTTTAAACGCTTGTGAGTCTACTGACTGACCGCATCTTGCATCTTCCTCCGGCTGGTGTCAGGCAGTATAGCTATCATTGTCAGATGCGAATGTGCGATGACCGCAATTTTTTGTGATCCAATTGAAATCCGGTAGGTATACCTACAACCACGAGGCTATATGATATCTGTAGGGTACTTCTGTTGCATAGGCTCACCCCCTATTTGGGGACAAACATACCTACTGGCGAAATGTGGGTGGACTATAAATAGGTCACCTCTGCCTTACCCTTCGTCGGGGATAACATGGGCGTGCGTAATGTTTGATATTTTATTCAGTTGCATTTTTATTTCAGTCTGAAGGTACCAGTTATAGGTCCTCCTTCTGTGAGACCGTGATGATTCAGAAGGAGGCTGCCGAGCGGGATCGTGTAAGGGCTGATCCCGCTCGTAGGAGAAGCCTTCGGGGAGGCAACCGCCTCGACGCCTAACACGCCGAAACCCCGTCTGCAACCTTGGGAATTAGGGATCCTGGGCGCTCAGAGTGGGGACTCTGTCCGCCCACCTCAGGGAAGACTGTGCACAGTGGTCACGTGCTGCCTTGCACACTTGCACAGTTAGGTTTCGGGGAGACTCTTTTACAGTCTCCCCAAGAGATGTGCCCTACTAACATGCGCTGCACAGAGGGGGTTCCGGATTGGTCTTTTGAGAGGTAACTGTGCCTCTTCTATGTGCAGATGGTGACTACCGGGGTGGATTTAGTGAGGTAGGAATCCCACACTCCCCCGATCTTATCCCCAAAGCCCGGGCACTTTTTTAATTCGAAGGTTTCCGCCCGAAAATTAAGAAATATACATATAGGTGATTACTATAGGTAGATATAGGTACAGACGCCAGCACATCAAGCTACTACAATTTGTCAAATTTATTTATTATATTTTCAACTTTATCGCTGAAGTGTAAGGTTCAAAGTTGATTGGGAAAATTTGACAGTTTCGGGTAGCTTGATGTGCTGGCGTCTGTACCTACTTGAGTTTTTGGAACGAAGTTCTTCGACGCGGCTTGCGGTAGGAGTTGACTGATAGAAATCGTCACGTAAGAACATTGACATAGGTATATATTACTGCGTAAGGACAGGGCGGACCGCATGTTACAATAACGTGACGCCTCGAACGTGGTCCCAAAATGGTCTTCCTTTCATTGAAGTAAACTAGAACGCGTTCGGCTGTCTTCGGGAGCGGTGCGTAAGCGTAAATTTTACAAGCAAATATGCCAAGTTTTGTCGTGAAGGGTTGCGTGAACTACGACAAGAAGCACAATGAAAGAAATGATAACATTTCATATCACCGGTACCTAAGTTAAAAATATGTAATTATATCAACTTCTAACATTAGGTAGGTACCTATTTAAAACAATTTTCTTTCTTTTTTGTCTCAACGTTTGGCAAAGACGACTTAGACGACGCGAAGCCGCGTAAAGTGCGTCATAACTTTGCAGCGGCGCGCGTTTTAGCCTATGAAATGAAAAAGGAAAACACATATTTTCCATATTGGATTCTCGCTCAATGGAACAACCTGTGACACATAATCATAGATTACATTTAATTTGGTCAATCATTGAAAGATATACTGGCCAACGTCAGAAAACACTACGAATCCAAAATGGAAAATATGTCCAGAATAATAAAAAGGCAAAAGTTTAAAAAAATTGTTAATTTTTTTTAACACAAACTGCAATAAATATGAATTTCGAAAAATAAAAGGCTTTTTATTTCTTTGTACAGACGCCAGCACATCAAGCTACCCGAAACTGTCAAATTTTCCCAATCAACTTTGAACCTTACACTTCATCGACAAAGTTGAAAATCTATTAAATAAATTTGACAGATTGTAGTAGCTTGAAGTGCTGGCGTCTGTACCTCGAAAAATAGCCGCTCTTATAAGGTTACGTCTAGGAGCCGACCACACCGATTGACATCGTAGTTCATAGCAGTTCTAATAGATGGCGTTAGTGTTTCTGTATGACGATGGCGTCCGGCAAACGTTCGGACGACCGTATCTTTTACTATTTAAATCAATGCGTAAGAAACAAGCATTATGCATGCGTGATAAACAGATAAGTGATAACTTTATGAGAGCTTCTAAAATCTTATACTATATGGCTCTGTATTAAAAACGCGTATTGTATTCACACTTTTTCTCTCCTAAATAACGAGGGTGTGTGCGTGTAGCAGGGCCATAGGCAGGGGGGGGGGGTTCAAACTCCTCGAAATGTGAGAAACCAGAATATCAAATCAGAGATCGACCCCCTAGGGTATCTCCGTAGTCTAATACAGATATCTAATTGTAAACTATTTCGCATAGGCATCCTTTATAATTTATAAAAGCAGTAAGAGTTGTACAAAACTAGCTCCAAAAGACATTATTTTAACAAAAACTACTGCAGTACAGCTGATAAGTACTCGCTCTGTCTACACTGCAGGTATCAAACTTATTTGCCACGTACCTTGCACTAATACTAAATAGCTTGCCTAGCTGCGAGCCTCTTGGAAGTCACAGTTCACAATTTTACCCACCATAACCCTCTAACCCATTTCACAATTTTTCGACTGTTTATAATCTAACGGAAATAATACTATGGGTGTCTGCGTTGAATCCGCCTTTTCATTGCCTTATACAAACAAACGCGGCTGCACTAGAAACCGCTGTCTTGCAGCTGGGTTCGGACGGACTATTACTGCTTTAAGCCATTCGCAAGATAATGCAGCACTAAGACTTTGGGTGTCTGTGTTGCATCCGCCCGTGTATACGCGCTCTGGCGTGGTGCAGAACTTCGCTCCTGACGTTCGTCCCGACCCGCGCCCGACACGCACCCGCCTTGTGTGTGTTTTGAGCTTTATTATTATAACGTAGACATTTACAATAGTAGGTAAACCCAATATGTTTTTTAATGTTCTTGGTTTATACCAGAAGTGTGTAGGAATTAGGAAACATCCAAACATTAATCGGTTTTTAACGATCAATCTTCATGTTGTCGATCGATCGACGTGCACGTCTGTATAATACGAGTATTGTTTTCACATGTATAATTTCAACATGAATGATGTATAACCATTATTTGGATTTTAAAAGAGTGTTCGTGGTGTTTCTTGCCCGTTCTTCTCCATACTTAGTACCTACCTACCTACCACGCTTTGGAATGGGCAACTAGCTTCATCCTTCTGACTGACCGACCCCTTGACAATCTAAAAGTTATTTCAAATAAATGCTTTGAGTTTGATGAAGAAAAAACATTTGAACATTTTGATGTTTTGAAGGTAGTAAAATAAGGAAACATTATACTTCGTCCCAAAAATAGAAACCAAAGATACCTAAAAGCACGTCCTTATGGTATATTTGCAAAAAACTTGAAACAAGTGTCAGAATTTTGCAATTTTTCGAGCACCATGGAAGTAGCACAAACTTGGGTAGAAACTACTCTCAGGAGTCTCAGGGGACCTAACAACATATGTATAAAAAAAAAACAGTGGCAGATCGCCTTGGTGGAAGAAAAATACTTGTATAGAACATTGGTTCGTAACCTCATCTAAATAAAGAGCATAATCGCGTTTACAAAAAAAACTTCCGACACCTTTAAAGTAAAAATACTTGCATAGACCATTCATCCGTAACGTATCATCAATAAAGAACACAATCGCGTTTACAAAACCTTTAAAGTAATAATACTTGCATAGAGCATTGATCTGTAACGTAATATAAATAAATGGCACAATCGCGTTTACAAAACCTTTAAAGTAATAATACTTGCATAGAACATTGATCCGTAATATTATATAGATAAAGAGCACAATCGCTTTTACAAAAATAAGGTGTCGTTACAGTGTCGCGAAATCAATGGTTTAGTCCCATCTCAAAAATGCCCAATGCCTAAAGAAGTTTTCACTTCAAAAATCGTAGTTACATGCGCGTTTGAGATGTTTGATGTTGTTTTTGACTGTGTTATGATGTCGCTACTTGAGAAACCCTAAATTCTTATGACCGCATTGACAAGGACTTCCTACCGCATTGCGCTCAGCACCGCGAGATTCGCCTTCTCAGCAATCCGATGGCGTGGGATCGAAGATTGTGCAATAGCAGTGATTAATAAGTATTTAGTGTATTCGTGGATCACTCTTGTTTCTCATATCGAACAACTGTCACGCATCTTAGTATTACCGCTCAAATTGTAATAATTATTTTAATTACCACCTGCCTCGTTGGTCTAGTGGTCGCAAGCGCTACTGCTGAGCATGAAGTCCTGGGTTCGATTCCCGGGTCGGGCAAAGTGTTATTGGGTTTTTCTATCTGAAATTTCTCAGTAGCAGCTCGGAGTCTGGATTTGTGCCCGGTTGATGGCAATAGGCTCGCCCCCTATTACATGGGACTTAAACATAACTGGCGAAATGTGGGTGTACCTGCTACAGGGACACCTCTGCCCAACCCTTCGGGGAAACAAGGCGTGATGTTATGTTATGTATTTTAATTAAATTCTTTATGTAAATTATATCGGTTTCTTTGCATCCTCCACTGCAGCCGAACGTAATTACTGGGCTGCGAGTGTGATTTGCCCCACCAAAATCAATTAGTGGAACACAGTGGAAGACAAAACTGTAAAAAACAATCCACTTTGTGCCACTGGTGGGACAGATTGGTGGGGCAAAGTGAAATAATCCATATAACGCAGTTTTTGTCAAATTTTAGAACCGCTGCTCTAATTGGCCTTCTAATGATGTAGGTACCTACGCTTTTTAAAATAAATGAGTCTCTTTTTACACGACTGCCCAAAAAAAGAGTAGGTATAATGTTTCCAGGGTTCATGTACTATCGAAGAAACGCATTTCTTTACACCGTAAGGACTATTTCTGCTTGCAGCGCTCGGTCGCTATAGAAAGTGGCCGTTAAACCAGATGTGGTCATCGTGTTCACGGGATTTTGTTTTCAAACTGCTTAGATATGCGTTTCTTCGATAGTACAGACAGCTCCATTAAGTAGTTACACCCCCAAAAGACATGTACGTTCAAATTCATGATAGGCCCAAGTTACGTTTTGTATTTTGCAAAAACATTTTATTATAAATGAATGTATTGTTTTAGTGAATAGGGTTAACATTTACAGCAAGTTATTCAACGTCTAAATAGACCGGAGATTTTAAGACCGCTTGCAGTTCAAACCCTAGGCATGAAATGTCCCAATCTGGGAGGTCCAAACGCCTCCTGCCGGAGGCTCTACGCGGGGATCGTGCGGTCCATGGCCCTTTACGGGGCGTCGGTGTGGGCGCCTTCATTGAGGCGGCAGCCAGGCCGCCGGCTGATTGCGTCCCAAAGGGTAATGGCCATCCTGCTGGCCCGAGGATACCGCACGGTCTCCTGCGAGGCGGCGAGCCTCCTTGCCGGAGTACCGCCATGGGATCTGGAGGCAAAGGTCCTCGCGCACATTTGGGAGTGGCGCGAGGAGACGAAACGCCGGGGCTTAACTCCGATGCCGCAAGAAGTCGCGGCACAGCGGACAGAGCTCCGGCGGGATCTCATGGCGGAATGGAGAGTGCGATTGTCGCAACCCAGCGCTGGGCACGCCACAATTGCGGCGATAAGACCCCTCTTTGAGGAGTGGCTAGAGAGGCGCCACGGCGTCCTCACCTTCCGCCTGACGCAGGTGCTCACCGGACACGGCTGTTTTGGGAGGTACCTGTTCAGGATAAAGCGGGAGGAAACGCCCGGGTGGCGTCACTGTGTGGATCGCCCGGAGGACACGGTGGAGCATACGGTGGAGGTCTGCCCGGCTTGGGCAGCAGCGCATCGCCGTGTCCTCGTGGATGCGATCGGCGGCGGTGATCTCTCGCGTCCGGCCCTGATTCGGGCCATGCTACGGAGCGAGAGGAAATGGGAGGCCGTCACCTCTTTCTGCGAAGCAGTAATGCTCGCGAAGGAGGAGACGGAGCGCGTGAGGGAGAGGCAAATTTCGCGCCCTCGCGCCCCTAACCGCCGCGGGAGGAGACGCCCTGGGCGTCGGGAATCGCAGGAAGATTTCCGGCCACCGTAGGCGCGGGCTTGCGGACGGTGAGCAATGAGTAGCTCGCCGTCCGATAAGGACCAAGCCCGGGTCGACGGCGCGTTGTGTTCCACGCGCGCCTCAAAGAGATGTCAGCAGAATTGACGGGGTCCGCTAGGGCCAATGCCTGCCGGGGCTGCGAATATGGGCCGATAGGGATATCGTGGCCCCCCGGCAACATGGCATAGGAAGGAACACGGGTGGGTTTTAGCCAGTAAGAGTCTGACACGCCCTCCCGCTCCACCCAGAGCGGGAGAAGTTATTTGATAATTTACCACCCAAAAAAAAAAAAAAAAGGCATGAAATGTGCTTGTCTTTCATTATATTTTTGAAATTGTATTTTTCCATTTTGGTTTAGTTTATTATATTTATATTATTAGTTTATTTTATATTTATGAATAATTAAAAAATCCACAAAAATAAAATACTTTAATAATATAATCATTTAATAATATTTATTATTGCTATTATTTAACAAAACTTTGATCTTATTTTACTACAAAGATATAGAGTATATTTTACAGTTTGATTTGATAATTTACAGTTATCTTAATATGTAAACATATTTTGCCAACTGACACAAACGGGTCCCTAGACAAATGACATACAAAATAGGAAGCGCAAAATAAATAATAGTTTTAAGTGAACGTATACATCATACGTTGTAGTTATAACTTGAGGGTATGTATTAATTTTATACAGAAAACTTTAATGGATACCCTCAAAATATAACATCTACCGACTAGACAGTGGTGCCGATTCCCTTGTTCACAAACTAAACTAAATTTAAGTTCAGTGCATCTTTTTCTTTCTATTTCATTAAGAAAAGGACAAGATAAATTTTAGTTTAGTCCTGTCAAATTAATCAGCGCCTGTCACTACTCCATACAAGTTTAGACGTGATTAAAAACTTGCCTACTAAAATTACGTCAATTTACGTCAAGCGCTGACAAATTTGACACGACTAAACTAAAATTCATCTTCTGTCCTTTTCTTAATTAAATAGAAAGAAAAAGATGCACTGAACTTAAATTTAGTTTAGTTTGTGAACAAGGGAATCGGCACCAGAGACCTAAAGATTAAGTGACTCGGACGATAGTAGATAACAATTTCATCGCAATTCACATGGACTCGCTGGCTAGTTCGTAAAACTGGAATGCATATGACGACGAAGAACTCTTTTTGAAGTATTCTTTAGATTATTCGTAACGAATTCAATGTTGTAGCAGTGTAACATTTTAAAACTTGAGGGGCTAGCACATAATGACGCTGACTGTACCTATACCTACCTACCTATGCTTGTTTCTTTATTCCACGATAACTTAATTCAATATGGCGGCAGTAAGGCTCCATTTTCTAATGTGCAAAAATAATATTTTAAAATAAAATTTGTCACTAAAATGTATAAAATAAAAATAAATAGGTACCTACTTTACTTGATTTAAAAAAGACTTATTTGTAGAATAAAATTTATTTGTTCAACTTGTTTTTTAATTTCTTTTTTTTTTCTTTTTTTTCTTATCGCGCTTCGTCCAAGTTGGTGGCAGTTAATTGGCTATCCAGTATTTTAAAACAACAATATGGGAATTATTTGAGGCTCACAAAAAGACGCACATTTATTATTAGAGTGTCTATTAATATTTTAGGACATCTAAATGGGAATTATTTCATATTCTCACCACCAACAAAAATGTTTCTAATCTATTTCTGTCTTGTCTAATTGGTTTTTGGGTGACGTATCGTGACGAAAGCAGCAATACTCCAACGGTTTAAGGGACTATATATAAGTAGATAAAGGGACATACACAGCGGATCGCTAGGTAACGACGCTGCTGACGAACTTGCTAGAAGAGGATCTAGCACAGCAGTCTGTGGACCCGAGCCTATTGTGCCAATTCCCTTCAACCAAATACGCAGGTGGCTACCAACACACAAGCGGAGAACTGGTGGACTTCGACACCAGGCTGCAGGCAGTCCAAGGAAGCTATGCCATCCTTGAATAGCAGGCTAACCAGGCGATTATTACGCCTGGACAGGAACGGCCTGGGCCTGGTGACGGGGACCATCACGGGACACTGCTCGCTAAACAAACATTTCCACACAATAGGCATAACGGACAGTCCTCTCTGCAGGGCGTGCATGGAGGCTGAGGAAACCGTCGCGCACGTGCTCTTTGAATGCACAGGCGTCACCCAGATTAGAACAGAAACCCTCGGGTCACCCAGATCTTTCACTGATGTTCTGAACAGACCAGGAGTTTTAATTAACTTCTGGAGGGAGGTGGGCTGGTTGGAATAACTACCAAACGGCCGCCATGGCCCACGTACAATGGTCCACCTGACGGACTAAGTGCGGAAACCAAACCCCATAACATAGAACATGGACGTGGACGTCCACAACAGTATCGTCACGTTATAAATGATAAAAGCGCACAATCACGGTCAGTCTTGTCAACTGCTGTCACTGTCATTGACTTGACAGAACTACAGCTAATCATTTGACATGAGTTTAATTTTGACACGTCGTTAATATTTAACCGACTTCAAAAAAAGGAGGAGGTTCCTAAGTTGTATTTTTTTTTTGTTCCAGAAACCGTGAAGCCGTGTGTATTAGTACATATTTTTTTTTTTAATGATAAGAAATACTAAATGTATTTTCGTAAAACTTCAACTGATCACGAAGTTTATCTGCTTTTTATAGGTACCTATTCCGTCTTTCGACCTTCAATAAAAACTGGTCACACGCGCATCGGTAAGATAACTATTGAACTCAACACATAGATAATAGTCCTATTGGCTACAAACTTCAAAATAAATGTTATCTTTAACAATTTTTCTTTAAATATTTGTTCATTTTAATAGGAATCTGTTATTTTGTATCTCCTTCGGGGTAATTGAGTAACTAAGGTCCACTTGCGCGTTAACAACTAACTCGGGAGTTAACAGCTAAATCAGGGTTGGATTAACCCTGAGTTAGCTGTTAACTCCGAGTTTATTTAGCTAACCCATGAACGCGCGTGGGTCGTATAGTACTTAGCAATGTCTTTCATTTTGACAGTTCAACAACAATCATTGCGTTATTTACGTTCATCATTCAGATTGTGATTGATTCCGTGTTAAGTGTCGTGCAGACTGGCGCGACGATTTCTAAGAAAACTTCACGGTATAACAATTACCGGTGTCATGTCGCGCCAGTCTGTACGAGGCTTTACGCAATTAGGGTGCTGATAGGTACCTAAATTAAGCCTCGTGCAGACTGGCGCGACGCGACTCTAACAAAACAATTTCTAAGAAAACTTCACGGTAGAACAATTACCGGTGTCGTGTCGCGCTAGTCTGCACGACTATGTGTAAGGGACTTATGTTTATCTACAAACGCTAAAACTGCTATCCATTCGAGAAACGTTCCTTGAAACGAACCAACCTTAATGAAACAATCGAAAGTAATGTTATCCTTTTGCTAGACCCACATTAAATATCATGCGGGTTATTTTCCACAAAACAACAGGCTCATTCAATCTGCCTAGCCTTTTCCCAACTATGTTGGAGTTGGCTTCCAGTCTAACCTGATGCGGCTGAATACCAGTATTTTACATGGATGGAGCGACTGCCTATGTGACCTCCATAACGCAGTTACTGTGTAAAACCTTGTGCAGACTGGCGCGAGGCGACGGCGCGACGCGATTCTAACAAAACAATTTTTAAGACAACTGTTTCGTCGCGCGTGTCTGCACGAGGCTTTACATGATACCCCTTGGTAAGACTGGTTAGTCAGACTTTTGGGCTTTTGACTAGGTACCATTAAAGAAACGCATTTCTATACACCGTAAGGATTAGTAACCTACCAAAAACACCGGCCAAGTGCATGTCGGACCACGCACAATGTAGGGTTCCGTAGTTGGGATGAATTTATCCTTAGAACAAATGTAACTTTATAGTTGAAAAACATTTTCTTTCATACGGAATGTATGAGAGAACATGTTTTTACAACCGAAAATCTAAGTTGGTCGATTATATTATTATTCGTTAACTTGTAAAGCCTACTCAGCTGTGATAGTTTTTCTTTTAAATTCGTTATATAAACTATTGCCGTGAATTTTTTCATATATCTAAAACCAACCATTTAGCTGTCAGGGGGACACTTGACTCTAACAAAAATTTGCACTATAAAGCTTAATATTTTGCAAACGGATCTCTGAATTGAAAAATTGTTTTAACACACTCACCATGTTTTTGATAGACCTTTCCAACGATACCAAGAGATAGAAAAAAAAATATCCCCACTTTACGCGTATGGGAGGTACCACTTTGTCGGCATGATTAATATGTATACCCATGCCAAATTACAACTTTCTAGTACTAACAGTCTCGGAGCTAGACCACGGACAGACAGACAGACGGACATGGCGAAACTATAAGGGTTCCTTGTTTACTACGGAACCCTAAAAAGGATCGTGTGCACGGGATTTTGTTTTCAAATTGCTTAGATATGCGTTTCTTCGATAGTACGTACCCGTCCCATAACAACTGTCAAAGATATACAACACGCTCATTAATCATTAAAAAAATTATAAAAGAAAACCGGAGGAGACGATTACGTAAATACGTCACCAGTCAAATCAGGTTTCGATACATTATATGAACTTGGAGGTAGCTACAGAGGCTCAGTGTTGTGCGACGACTCGGACGGACAACATGGTGAAGCTACTCATTTTATTAGGTACGTTATTTTGTTGTTATGATAACATTCACACCCGCACTGCTCATCTTGCGAGATACCTACTCAATGGTATTAGGCTAGTTTGTAAGTTTTACTAACATAGTTTTTAGCCGTTGTTACTTTTATGAATTGTGTGTACTTTTAAGTGTGATCCGCAATAAACGAAAATCTAAAATTAAATCATTACTAGCAGCGCCCCGCAGTTTCACCCGCATAACTCTTGATCCCGTGTGAATATCGGGATAAAAAGTATCCTAGTGTTAATCCAGATTATAAACTATATGTGTGCCAAATTTCATCTAAATCCGTTCAGTTAGCTTTTGCCCGCGGCTTCGGCCGCGTGGATGTCGGAAAATATCCCACGGGAACGTACTACCGAGATTTCATCCTTATATACCTACATATTATAAAACAAAATCCTCCGCCGCGTCTGTCTGTCTGTCTGAACGCGATAAACTCAAAAACTACCGAACGGATTTTCAAACGGTTTTCACCAATAGACGGAGTAATTCATGCGGAAGGTTTTAGTGTATAATTCATTAAAGTTTTGTGTAAATTGGCTGAAATTTGACGATTATTGTTGAAGAAGTCGGAAAAAATCATGCCGACTGGGAGCTTTACTGGCGTGCGCTGCCTAAACCGAAAAAGATACATCAAATTTATGTTCTACGGTATTGTTCATCTTAAAAAGTTCAACAAAAAGTCCGCGATGGCATGTCTATCTTCTAAGGATGACCCACAATAACCATTTTTATCTTTCAGAATTTGATTGTTATTTCCGAAGCTTTTTGACCGGTATAGTATTAATCCTTATCCAATAAAATATGTTATTTAAATTGGGCATTTAATTTAGATTAAAATATACCTTCATATCATTTAAATGAATAGTTTAAAAGATATCACAGTTTCAAAATTCACGGACTTTTTTGATGAACTTTTTAAGATGAACAATACCGTAGATCATAAATTTAATGTATCTTTTTCGGTTAACGCAGCGCACGCCAGTAAAGCTCCCAGTCAGCATGATTTTTTCCGACTTCTTCAACAATAATCGTCATATTTCAGCCAATTTATTCCGCATGAATCACTCCGTCCACTGGTGAAAAGTAGTGAAAACCGTTTGAAAATCCGTTCGGTAGTTTTTGAGTTTATCGCGTTCAGACAGACAGACAGACGCGGCGGGGGACTTTGTTTTATAATATGTAAGGATAAGGATAAGGATGTTCAAAAAATAAATATAATAATAATATAATATAAGTAGGAAGTAGGATAAAGTCTAAGTGAATGCAAATAAGCAGTCCAATTAAAATAAATGGTTCGACTTTGAATCAATCTGACTAATCAGGTATTTAGAAAAAAAAGAGGACTTATCTATTTTTACATTTTTATTATTTTTATGTTTTAAATTGATGACTGAATTCTTATTTTTACATTTTAGTTTTTTTGTTTTAAATTGATGATTGAATTCGAATTCTGAATTTATGAATGTTGATAATTTTATTGTTCAGTTTAGGTATTCAAGTTAGGGTTCGGTTTAAAAAATTAAAGTTACGCGTGCTTAAGTATGTTTTTGATGAATATAGTTTTGGACGATTCATTCGTTCATGAGCTATCAGAAAAGTTTTAATTACGTCCAGAGTTTCTTAAAATTACCAAGCAGTTTTTAGGTAAAAGGCGACAAAAACAAAAAACTTTAAAGGCGTTATTACAAAACAGTCGAGTCATTGCTTTGATTCCAAACAGTATTCTATGCTAAGTACCTACAAAAAACCGATTTTAAACCCGAGTTCTAAGTTCTAAATTTTCTATTACTTAAAGTATTTTTATCAAACTTGTGGTCAACAAGTGTACAAACACGTTGTGAAATGCTAAAGTGACAGTTACGACCTTTCAGCTCCGATCAGTATTCTTGTAATCTATCTATCTTCTTCTTCTATAAATAATTTAAAAAATGAAATGTTGTTCGTTGCTATTTTTTTTTTGTTTCAAAATGTTCGAAATATTCCGAATCATCCATCGATCACTAATATATTAGTTATTATAAAAATAGCAACGAACAACTCGTTGCTATTTTTTTTTTGTTTCAGAATGTTCGTAATATTCCGAATCATCCATCGATCACTAATATATTAGTGATCGATGTGATCGACTAATATATTAGTGATCCAACGATCACTAATATATTAGCGATCGATGGAATCATCGAAACATTGTGAATGATCGTGTATTATGACATTATATACCTACGATTTAATTTCAACTCTTTATTAGTGACTTTGATAATTAAGTATTCAGATTTATTACAGTTGTAATAGCAATCATGTAATTAGGTTTTTATTTTTATTAATTTATTTTTCTTTTGTATAGATTCTTTTCTATTTTGTGAATATGAGAATGCTGTAGGCTTAGTGGCCTGTAGATCTGTTGACCATTTTCTATTTCGCTAAGTACCTGATACTTATTGAACTTACACTGTCCTCCCATACCTAGTAACACTGTTGTTTGAAAGTATTGTAAAAGCCAATTATTTTTCAAACAGTAACCGTGAAGTTTCTTGCCGGCTTCTTCCATAGGAAACGACCAATTGGAACCGTGCACCTAGCTTCTGACGTTTCATAAGTGGTCATGTAGGTTTATGTGAAATAAAATATTTTGAATTAAGTACGCAATTAGGGTACAGTACCCTAATTACGTAATGCACGATCAATCACAATTTGTTTCGATTTGAAACAGTACCCTAATTGCGTAACTTATTTTCGTAAACAATTATTCCTAATTTGTTTCATTTTGACAGTTCAACAACATTCATTGCGTTATTTACGTTGTTGAGCAGATTTTTTTTTCCAACTTATGAAGCAATGGATTAGCAATCTGTTTCAAATCGAAACAGATTGTGATTGTGTCGTATTACGCAATTAGGGTACTGATTGCTAGTCCATTGCTTAATAAGTTATTGTTTTTTTAATTTGATTTGAATATTTGAATGTGGGTGTACCTGCTACAGGCATACCTCTGCTCAACTCTTCGGGGAAACAAGGCGTGTTAATTTGACAAATGAGGTGTCATTGGAAGCGTCTAGATTGTCCGCTGGTTATAGGCTATGTGACGTCACATTAAATGCAATATGGCGCTCTCTAGAGGACATAATGAAAAAAATTTATTGTTCCATGTTGGATATCAAATGAAAGGGCTTGACGCACATTACAAATATGTACATATTATGGTATTGTCTAAGTAAATAAATATGTTTAAATTGTTAAAAACAAGCAAAAGTGAGACTGTGCAACGTACGGCACGGCTGAACAATTAATAAGTAGGTACCTATTAAACAATAAAACCCAAACAAATAAAATATACCTACAGCTGCTCTGCAAATACTTTATCACGAAATTATAACCCCAAAATAATAAGTAAGTTCGAAAACTAAAACCCGACTAAGTGAAAAATCACGCTCGAAAAGTATGAAACAAGAAAATAATTTCAGACAGAAATCAAGACATAGGTACAAAAATGGTCAAGGTAAAGCCGTGGTCGCATGTCTGTACACCTACAAAATTATAAGGGGTTAAATATAATGACCACCATAAAATGCTTTGATACCCTTAGTTCTTTTACCAAAAATATATACTTGACACCAGAAAAATAAAGTCTAAAATTACAGTAAATGATCACCAAATCTTAGCGAGCAAATTAATGTGCTATTTCTGCCTAAATAAACCACTGTGATTGCCATAAAATGTAGGCTATTACCAAATAAATTATTATGATGCCATATTAAGCTATGTCTCCGGCTTGCAATCCCCTCCCACCGCAATTAAACCTAAATAATTAAAAAAAGGATTATTGAAATTGTAAGAGTTTCATTTTTATCTTAGGCTTATCATTTGGTTGAATAAACGAAACGCTCAAGAAATTATTTTTTTGTTAGTGGTTAATCAATTTGGAGACAAAAAGGTTAGGAGCTTATTTACTATGTTTGGCAAAATATTTTTTTTGCCGAGGGAGTATATGTAATCTGTGCCGAGGGTAATTTACTTTAATCGGATAACGAGATTTTATTTTGTTGCATGTCATTTTACATTGAAATGTGGTTAATAATTTGGTGTTCATTAACTACTTTTGGATTAATAATGATTTATTTGGAGTCATTTTGCTTAAATAGGATAGCGAGATGTTAAAACTTTGGTTATAATTTAGCTTCGGTTTGGCCAGCTGGTGGTAAGCCACCGCCGTATTCAAACATAAGTTCGTACGAGAGTGCCCATTTTTTACAGACAGTGTTCTGAATTAATAGTTGTGGTTACCTACCTACTTTTATATTCACGTGATAGTGTCATCTTCACAATTTTTTTTGGCAATGTTGCGTATCGAAATGAATAACGTTATTATTTCGTTATACCAATATATTAATAACGATATATATACTTAAATCAGTTTAAGATTTCGTTCCGTTTCTTAGTATCGTTATAGCCAAGGAATTAATTTTGTTGCGATCCTGGTGGAACGGTACAAATTATCGTTACCGGAACTTCGCGTAACGTTATTTTGAGTAACGTTTCAAGTCCCTGCTTTGTTTTATAATATGTAAGGATTCTGTGGTTACATAATTGTAATTTTTGTTCATTACAGTGAGGTTAAAGATCTATTTACACATATTAAGGTTGTGCCCGGGACGTGGACGGACCGTGCTCCGTGAGGGGCTCAAAAAATATATCGGTGTTTACATCTTAAGGGAAAAAAAAAGCAAAGGTGGTTCAGCAAAGGTGTCAAATGTCATGATTTCATGATATTTGCCACCTTTGCTAACTTAAGGAGTTGTATTGCTGATTGTAATTATTATAATTGAGTAAAGCCATATTTTTTACGGCCGCGAATCATATTTAGATCAACATACAACATGATACTGACCTAAAAATTGCAAAAAACGTAAGAAAATTTGAATTTCGCGATGAACTCGTTCACAAACGTCCGTGTCCGGGCTGGAGGCGGTTTTTTATCGTGTGTTGATGAAATCCCTCCTGTTTCTTAGCAGAGTTATCGACATGCTTCGACCGAGTAAAACCACATCCTAACCCACTTATTAATAAACGCATAATAATGTACCAGTTGATTCAGATTAACGATACTTAACCCATAACTTAAACGTAACCATAACTTAAACGTAACCATAACTTAAACGTAACCATAACTTAAACGTATCGTGGTTTAAGTTTGGCATGACTTTATTCCGCGATAATTAATAACCCCGGTGAACAAAACATAACATAACATCACGCCTTTAATCCCTAAAAGGTTAGGCAGAGGTGTACAGCGTACCACATTTCGCCAGTTATGTTTAAGTCCCATGTAATAGGGGGCGAGCCTATTGCCATCAACCGGGCACAAAAATCCAGAGTCCGCTGAGAAATTCCTGATGGAAAAACTCAATAACACTTTGCTCGACTCTGGAATCGAACCCAGGACCTCATGCTCAGTAGTAGCGCTTGCGACCACTAGAACAACGAGGCGGCAACGTCGGTGAAGGTATTAAATTAATATAATGGCTTGACGTTTGGTATCGTGGGCTCAAAGAGCAAATGGATTGTAGAAGTCCAATGCAAAGTCATAATCAAGAGCATTACAGAATTTACAGAGCATTTCAGGAATGGACTGCTTTAAGTATAGTAGTCGTCCTCAATACTTTTAATAAATTAATACGAAAAAGTAATACCTACATACAAGATCACACACACAAACATCGTTACATCGTGAGGAAACCGGCATGCCTGAGAGATATTTTTCGACGGCATGTGAAGTCGAGTCAGAGGCCCATGGGCGACTTTAAAACGCTGACATACCCCAATTGCGTAACTTATTTTCGTAAACGATTTTGATTAATTTGTTTCATTTTGACAGTTCAACAACATTCATTGCGTTATTTACGTTGTTGAGCAGATTTTTTTTTACAACTTATGAAGCAATCGATTAGCAATCTGTTTCAAATCGAAACAAATTGTGATTGATCGTGTATGACGTAATGAGGGTACTGGTCATACACGCACGCCGCACCGGTTGCGAGTACTACGCACCTGACCTTTCTGAAAAGCATCACCAATAAGGTCACTATATGTCCTCCTAGATGGGCATACCCTTCCCGGTGTTTCCAGTGACATCTGCCTTGTAAATACCTTTTGTTAATCACCTTTCATTGATCCTCTCAACATGACCAAACCATCTAAGCATACCTACTCTCATTATAATTATGTAATGCATATATAAAAAGTATTTATGTAGAAAATTTAGGTATATACATGTATACGGTCACATCAGTCATTCACTGATAACACAAGGTCTACTGTGCTGTGTGTCATTTAAAAAATATATAACTAGGTACAAGTAAGCGGCCATACACGTAACTGCAAGTGGCTAATATCTTCATAACCATAACTATATGCTTTTCTCAACATATGTATGTTGAGGTCGGTTTATCGACTTTGCTGCTGAATACCAATATTTTATTAACCTTTTTTTGACCTGACCTAAGTGGGAAACAACTTTCCCCTTGATAAGACGACTTGGTTAGGTTTTCCGACTTTCGGGCTTCTGACTAGCCACTCCTAACGACTGTCAAACATCTACGAATGACAGCCGGGAGTCCCAGACCAACCGACCTCTCGGTATGAACTTAAAACCTTGATCGATCGAATCCTGCGGCTGTTTAGCCCTTTTTTTTACTAACTTAGCCACGAGCCCCTCACATACCTACATGGAAGGAATAAGTGCTTAAATTAAATACGTACTCTGAGCTAGTTTTATGTGCTAGCAATCTCTGATCTCGATATTCACTTAGCGACATTATGTTTGGTGATACCGAGACTGTAGGAAATGAAAGTGATTCCGAACCTCTATAAATTGGATACATGTTCGCGTTCGGTTAGTTTATATTATTTCAACGCGACGATATGTTACAAGTATTATCACGCTACTGTTTGCAAATTATGATACCCGCTATGGTCGCAGATTAACCTACTATAGATACCTACGATACCTTATTATATTAATTTGTTGTACCTCTATGTATGTATAGATATACAGGCTGGAGATTTATTGCAAGCGTTATGAGTGTATAATTCTATTTGATTTACTGAAAAATACCCTAATTGCGTAACTTATTTTTGTAAACAATTATGCCTAATTTGTTTAATTTTGACAGTCCAACAACATTCATTGCGTTATTTACGTTGTTGAGCAGATTTTTTTTCCAACTTATGAAGCAATGGATTAGCAATTTGTTTCAAATTGAAACAGATTGTTCTTGTGTTGTATTACGCAATTATGGTACAGCTTTCCCTAGTGGAGCCATATCCTATCCGTGTAAAAAATACCTTTGAGTGACCTTAACCAACTGCGGCCCGCGCCGAACAATAAGAAGATAGTTATTGTGAGCGTGAGCGCGAATATCCGTTCCACATCCACCATGATGTGGAACTGCCCAATTTACAAAAAACACTTCACCTAAATATCGTGTAGTATAAATAGGAGTTTTAGCCTGGAAGCCGACCTCAACAATGTTGGGAAAAGGCTAGGCAGATTGATTATTTATTATTTAGTTTATGGTTCCATTGTTATCATTAATACTTCTAACTCATCTATGTTGCTTTGAGGTTGTATTGTTTAGTTCCTGGCGTGTCTATACATCTCATTTTTGAGTTTCATCGTACCATATCTTAACATCCGCCTGTTCCTGCAACGGAAACGCTTTAAGGCTCGTGCAGACCAGCGCGACATGCGACGCGACACAAAGGCACCGCTCGTCGCGCGACAAGTCGCGCTGGTCTGCACAAGCCTTTACCTATTGCACGTTTTACCTATTGTACGGCGTATTAACCGAACATTAATGTCAATGTAAATGCAAAATGCAAGGATGCAGAAAATGTCAATAAAATGCAAAGAATGTCAGTGAATACTCAACGGGAATGAATCTTAATAAAAATGCAAGTTGTCCGACTCAAATCACGTCTAATTGAACACTAATTAAATTATGTATAAAAATGCATCATCTAGGCTCCGCCGTATGACAATGCACTTCCAAATGTAGGTCGCGATCAAAGTGCAAATACGCGAGCCTAGTAACTAACTTATTGCATAAAAAATACATCTAACAAAACCATGTACGTACACCGTACACCTATGTTTATATTTTAACACCTGTTAACACGCAAAAAATATTTATTATTGATGTCTAAGTATTAATATTGATATGCGATTAAAGCTAGCTTGCGTTTTATTAATTAGGAGAAAAACTTTTTACAAAAAAAAAACAACCGCCTTCAAAAAAAAACACTACAAAGTGAAAAATAACTTTAATTTCGGAAGTCGGTGTCTTTGGTTTTGAATTTTCGTTTGTCACCGACTTCCGAAATTAAAGTTATTTTTCACTTTGTAGTGTTTTTTTTTGAAGGCGGTTGTTTTTTTTTTGTAAAAAGTTTTTATTTTTCACTTTTTAGTTGTGGTACCTACCCCACACAAATTCGAATACCACTACCTGCTATGTGAATAACAGTGACAAGAAGTTATCATATCATCTACATTTAAGTGGGAAAAAATACGTATAATTGAAGCTAACTCAAGAACTACCCAAGCAAAGTTAATAAAATTTATATGGGACCACCTCTGAAGTATGATCTACCAAACAAAAAAAGAATCATCAAAATCTATTCATAATTGGCGGAGTAATCGCGTAACAAACATACAAAAAAAAAAAAAAAAAAAAAAAACATACGGACGAATTGAGAACCTCCTCCTTTTGGAAGTCGGTTAAAAACGACCCATAGCGATGGCACATGTAACCAATCTAGGGACATATTAACACTCGTCTCCTTTCGAGAAAGTCATGGTCGCAAAGAGGTAAAGGGACAAGCCAGGGACATATTAACACTCGTCTCCTTTCGAGAAAGTCATGGTCATAAAGGGGTAAATGGACAACCCAGGGACATGTAAACATTCAACTCCTTTCGAGAGAGTCATGGTCGCAAAGGGGTAAAGGGACAACCCAGGGACATCTTAACACTCGCCTCCTTTCGAGAAAGTCATGGTCGCAAAGGGGTAAATGGACAACCCAGGGACATGTTAACACTCACCTCCTTTCGAGAGAGTCATGGTCGCAAAGGGGTAAAGGGACAACCCAGGGACATGTTAACACTCACCTCCTTTCGAGAGAGTCATGGTCGCAAAGGGGTAAAGGGACAACCCAGGGACATGTTAACACTCGCCTCCTTTCGAGAAAGTCTTGGTCGCAAAGGGGTAAATGGACAACCCAGGGACATGTTAACACTTGCCTCCTTTCGAGAAAGTCATTGTAGCAAAGGGGCAAAGGGACACCCCACGGAATGTTAACACTAATTAACACTCGCCTCCTTTCGCGAAGAGGCAAAGGGAAAACCCAGGGAAATGTTAACACACTTCGGCTCTTTTCGGGAAAGTCATGGTCACAAAAGGGCAAAGGGACAACCCAGGGACATATTAAGACTCGCCTCTTTTCGAGAAAGTCATGGTCGTATAGGGGCAAGGGCAGCACTCCCTATCCGCAGCAGTCATCTAGATTAACTAATGACAACTTAATTCATTCTTGTTCTTTGAAAGCTAAATGGTAGTAAGATTAAAGGCATCCCTTAGAAAAGCACTAAGATGAACAAGAAAAATTATTTATGAAAGAATGAATTCTGTTAGTTTTATTCGCGAAGTTTGCTTTCGTCTTTAGAAGGTTTAATATTTTTAATTTTTTCTCCATCTCCTTGTTAGAGTGAAAATTACGAATGCTAATATATTTGTGGTCGGCCTTATCGTGCATCCTCACTCTAATTAGCCAACGGTGACGTCACATCATATTATGCTCATCTTTACAATCAATCACATTTTTCCTTATTGTTTTGTACAAACATGACTACTCAAGGTCAATTAAGTTGCGATCGCGGATATATAAGATTGTTTCCTTATTAGTTTTATTATATTTATTCTTTTTGGGTTGCAAACAAACCGACAGCTCACCTGATGGTTAGTGGTCTTCCCGGCCGATCTACAATACCAGAGGCATCGCAGATTGCATTTGCAATTTCAGAGACAAAACTGAAATGTCTCACTTGTTTGTAGGTAATTAGATACACCGGCACTCTTATCCTTCCGACCGGAACACAGCAACGCTGCTTGGCAGCAGAAATAGTTATGGGTGCTTTCTCTAACGAGGTCCTTCATAAAGATATCTAGTAATGGTAAAACCTAAAAACACCCAAATTTTGCCGTTCGGGTACCTAGTTTTACTATTGCCTAATTGGAAATTGCATCATTTCAGGCATTTTATTATAATCTCTTTGAGACTTATCAATAGATAAATAAAGCCTGTTTGTTTGGTGCTCTTTACATGCATTGTTTTTTTTTTTTTCAGGCCTGGTGACCATGGCGATGGCATCGCCTTTCGATGGTTTTGAATCTTTTGGCGGCTTCTCCGGCCCGCCTAACTATGTAAAAACACCGCTTGGTGAGAGCATAGACAAATCCACCATGAAATTACTCAAGGTAAGCTAGTTATTTTTCCAGATCAAGTAATACTTACTTACATATTTCGGATTAAGTATACAGGTTGGCAGGAACATCGACGCGAAAACTGTTACCATGGACTAATTACATGATTCTGAATCCCCCTGGAGTTGAAATTTTGCGTCGGTTATTAAAAAAAATGTGCTGTTCCATACATTTTGACCGCGTAGGTATTGCACTTTTCTATGAAACAGCAGATTTTTTTTAAATACTGACGAAAAGTTTAAACACTGGGGGTTCAGAATCATGTACTGAATCCATGGTAAAAGTTTTCGCGTCGATGTCCCTGCCACCCTGTTTACGATATTTATTAAATACGATTGTGTGCAAGCATTCCACTACAAAGCAAATATTATTATAAATGCTTAGGTAGACTTGGGAAGAGCCCAGTAAAAACTACAGTCAAATTAATAAGGAAAATGCGAACGCTTCTGTTACCGAGTGTCTGGCTATTAGCAATTTATGACGTAAACTCGTCAAGGCCACACCAATTAAATCTTTTATAAAAGTGCATGAATATTGCCTTTGGAGATGACATCATCCAGAAAAAGGTTTCATCATGTCATCCATCAGACTGATTTAAAGCGGCAGTTGTATACGTATAGTAGTTTTGGTAAGTTAAAAAACTTTTTACAAAAAAAAAAAAACAACCGACTTAAAAAAAAACACCACAAAGTGAAAAATAACTTTAATTTCGGAAGTCGGTGTCTTTGATTTTGAATTTTCGTTTGTCACCGACTTCCGAAATTAAAGTTATTTTTCACTTTGTAGTGTTTTTTTTTGAAGTCGGTTGTTTTTTTTTTTTGTAAAAAGTTTTTATTTTTCACTGTTTAGTTGTGGTACCTACCCCATACAAATTCGAATACCACTACCTGCTATATAAATAACAGTGACAAGAAGTTATCATATCATCTACATACTAAGTGGGAAAAAATACGTATAATTGAAGCTAACTCAAGAACTACCCAAGGAAAGTTAATGAAATTTATATGGGACCACCTCTGAAGTATGATCTACCAAACAAAAAAAGAATCATCAAAATCTATTCATAATTGGCGGAGTAATCGCGTAACAAATATACAAAAAAAAAAAAAAAACATACATAGACGAATTGAGAACCTCCTCCTTTTGGAAGTCGGTTAAAAATGACAAAATGCATATTTATCAACAAGTTAAAACTTGGCAGTAAAGTAAACAAAAATGAGTCGTAAAAAATAATAAAATGGATCATTTAATAAATACTGAGCAGTGAAATAACTAAATGGGCAGTTACGAGTAGACTGTTGACAAATCGGAATTAGTCGGTAAGAAATCTCATTCTAAGCAGTTCTATAAACAACGTTCTAACCTAACCCAAGTGATTCACCAACAATAGAGGGGATCTGGCGCTCGGCGGCCACTGCAAAGTCAAAGTCAAAGTCAAATAATTTATTTCAATTAGGCACAAAATGGCACGTTTGAACGTCAAAATTTACAAAAAATAGAATTGATTCTAGTCGCCCCTTCCAAAAGGTAGTTTTCGTATGAAGAAGAATGGGCAAGAAATTCCACCGTTACTCTTTTAAAATGTTTTACAATATTTTGTATAGGTACATTAATTATATAATTATATGTGAAGACGATGCACCTGGAATAAGATTACTATACCACAATAGGTAAAAATAATTTAATACGAAGCACTGACAGAAAAAATAATTGTGCAATGGATACATGGTGTTCACACATTTCCAAGCATTGGTAAAGTAAAAGTAAGCAAGTAATACTAATAAGTCAGTGTGTGAGTTCAAGTAATCACAGAATGTAAAGTAAATGTTATAATAATTAATTATACAATTAAATTAGCAACCAGTTTGATTTTATCCAGACTCTAAATTGTTCTATGGAGCTAGACCAGAATGCTTATAAGCATTCTTATCTAGGATATAATCCTCTAATTTGTAATACCTACTTATGCTTGTTTACAAAGAGTACTTTTAATATGAGTTTTAAATTTTCTTTCAGTTAATTGTAATATGTATATCACAAGGTATTTTATTGTAACATTTAACACAGTACCCCATAAAAGATGTATGTACTTTAGATAATCTGAAAAATGGTTGATCTATTTCATCTTTATTTCTAGTATCAACATTGTGTCTATCACTTATTTTATTAAAAAGATGTAGATTTTTCCTTACATACATAATATTTTCATAGATGAATTGGCAAGGTACCGTCATAATATTAATCCTTTTAAATAGTTCCCTGAGAGATTCGCGACGACATAGATTATAAATTGCTCTGCCGCAGCACGCTCGCTTCGCTCGCTCGCCTTCGCGAATGGTCACAGTTCTAACATAACCCAAATGATTCACCAACAATAGTCACCAAGAATAAAGAATTTCAATCGGTTCGGGTTCGGGTGTCTCCGCTCCCTGTGAACTGTCGAACTACATATTTATCTAACTGCCCATTCCATCATTTTTACTGGCTATTTATTTATTAGTCTGCTTACGTATCTTTAGTACTGACATTGTAAGACGAAATAACCGGCCAATTGTTTTTTTTTTAATACTGTCTATATTTTACTGTCGCACAAACTGCCCATTATTTTTTTTCAACTGATCATTATAACCTCTCGAACATAATAACCTCTCGAATGTTTAAATAACAGTTCAAAAAATTTGTTCTCAATATCTATGTTTTTAAATATAATCGATTGTTCTCCTGAAGTCTAAACTGATATTTGCACAACGGCTACCGCATGCAAAATGACGCGAACATAATATAGCACCGCGTCAATTTTGTCCAGCCCGTCCCATCCTTGATGTCCGCCCTCCGGTTGACGCCCTAAGCCGAGATTCATACCCCACAGGGGGTGCCCTTAGCGAGCGTTCACCTAGTTTTAATTAGCATAGTTGAATAACCCCTGGCTGGAGGTTTTAAGTGTAGTAGCTTAAGGCACCCACAGGAAAGCTCAGTTAAGTAGTCATGATCTCAGAGGTCAACTACGAACTGCCCTACATAAAAAAGGCAATTTTGTCTTTGAAAAAATTGTCGATTGGAATTCCATGTGACATAGGTATTAATTATAAACCTGATTTGGAAGCTTTTGTATGTGAATGTATTGTTTACTTGGAAGCAATGAATATCACCAAGGGTTATAATAAGGAATGACTTTGGCAGGTGGCCTACGATTTGGCAAAGGACAAGAACGTGGTATCGTCCCCTCTCAGTCTCATGATTCTGCTGTCCTTATTCAACTCTGGCGCAGGTCCCAACACCAAGGAAGAGATTACCCAGTTCTTGGGTGGCACAGATTATCAAAAGGTTCGTATTTTTTTCTTTTCTGTACCTCTATCTGGTTGTTATTATCCAAAGAGCTGATGACTGTGTTATAATACTTTCATTGTTGACTTGCTGACCGACTTACTTATTTCATCGAGTACCTAGGTACCTACCTATGTGCAGATTAGCCGTGAACTTTATATGCACGCGAGACCTGAAATCGTTAACAGTTATTATTACCTACCCGTTCGAGAACTTTCAAAATAATGAGAATTCAAATATCATTATATTTAATGATATTTAAATTCTCATTATTTTGAAAGTAGGTACGATTTACGAATCAACATACCTTATCGTAGTAATTTAAGTGTACTTACGACCTATCGACGATGTGAGTATGTTTATTATTTAAACATTTGACTAAGTAGAAGCTATTATAGATAGTGATAATGACAAGAGTCATTACATGACGCGCGGTTATAAATGATAATTAAAATATGTAATACCTTTAAAGGCTTGTTCAGACCAGCGCGACACGCGACGCGACACAAAGGCACCGCTCGTCGCGCGAGGAGCGGTGCCTTTGTGTCGCGTCGCGTGTCGCGCTGGTCTGCACAAGCCTTAACTGACCGATAATATCACTTTTATGATACTATCCTATTAATTTCACATAATTGTGTGATACCTATACATATTATGTTTCTAATACAAATAATTTCGATCAATCTCTAAAAGATTTGGTAAAGGCAATTAAAGTTGTAAATTTTTTAACAACGTGGTTTCAAATATTGTTAAATTTATATCAAATGACCGTCACAGTAGATACAGGTAAAGGAAAAGACTGTCATACAGGAATGAGTGATAGAAACGACGCTATACAAAGCTGACCCAAAATTTTCTAAAGCTTGAGATACATGAAAGACGCACTATGTATTCGTTGCGGTCAACTAGACTCTATCAACCTAATGATGTTGTCTCGAATTTAACGTTTACTTTTCGTATATTTCCAGACTTCGGACTCTTACAGGGAGTTGAGTGAGAGATTCTCCACACTGAACCCTGAGGCTCTGACAGTCGCCAACAAGGTGTACGTGTCCAACAAGTTCCGTCTGCAAGACGCCTTCACCACGGCCGCTCGCTCCTACCGCAGTGAAGTCGACACCATCGACTTCAGTCAAGCGCAACAAGCTGCTGATACCATCAACCAGTGGGTAAGTTACAGCACTTATATCAAACTCCAAAACTCAAAGCATTTATTTCAATTAAACCATTTACATTGCAGGCACTTTTGAATTGTCAAGGAGTCGGTCAGTCAGGAATATAAAGCTAGTTGCCCATTCCAAAGCGTGGTATAGGTACTTCTGGAGAAGAACGGGCAAGAAACTCCATGGACTCTTTTAAATTATATTTTTACAAAATATTAGTTACATCATTAATGAATGTTGAATTTATAGTTAAACGTGAGACTGAAATTATCTACCATCAACTACATCTGCCGAAATTCATGTCTGAAATTATCTACGAGCGAAAGCTTGCCGCAGCCTGAAGTTTGCAAGGAGCACTGCCATTTCTGTACCTACTTACATACGGCAGTAGTACTTCTCTAGTGAGTAAATATCATGACCTAGGTACTTAGTATATGTTTTGAATTTTCGATGTTGACAGGCTGATGAGAAGACCCACGGCAACATCAAGAACCCTGTCAGTCCAGACGTGCTAGGTAGTGACGTAGCTACTGCTCTGTTTAACGTCATATACTTCAAGGTAATTCACATTGCTTCTAAAATGCTTTATTTCAAACATCTCTACATACTTATACCTATTTATAGAGGGAGCGGTTTGACTGGTTTTGTCCCCAGTCAATTTCCAGTTTCATAACAGATTACGTGTCAAATTATCTTCTGCCAAAGCAATCACAAAAAGTTCCAAAGCTTTTGGTGATCGCAGGCGCAAATAAGTTAGTAAATATGCTGAAAAATAATATGCTCCTTTATATGTCATGTTATTTTTTGTCGGAAATCCTAAATAAATATACATAATTCCTCAATTTCCAGGGGCACTGGCACGTACCTTTCAAATCGGAGGAGACGAAGGACAAAGATTTCTATCTCAGCAAAACCTCCGTAGTTCAGAAGCCGACGATGCACTTGCTGCAATCTCTGTATTATACGGAGAGCCCTGATCTTGGTGCTCGGGTAAGCGTCAGTTATATATACCTACTGTTTTCTGAAGAACATCTACACAATCACTCTTTTAATCGATTGAAAAAGGCTTATATATGAATTTTTCGGCACTTTGCAATCATTTATTTGCTTTGTGTATATTAGTTGATTGAGCTGCCCTACAAAGAAAGGGGCTTCCGCATGGTCGTGGTGCTCCCGAACGAGATAGATGGTCTACCATCAGTGCTCGAGAAAGCATCGGAGAAAGGCCTTCTGAACGACGTATTCAAGCTAAGCCCTGCTGGATCTGATGTCGACCTAGACATCCCGAAGTTCGATATCAAAAGCAAACTGGACTTCAATGAAATCTTACCGAAGGTACTACGCTAGGTTTTTTAATGTTTTCTTTGTTTTTATAATAATACTAGCGGACGTCACGGGTTTCACTCGCGTAGTTCCCGTTCCCGTGGGAGTACGGGAATAAAATATAACCTATGTTACTCGCTGATAATGCAGCTATCCATTGCTGAAAGAATTTTTCAAATCAGTCCAGTAGTTTTTAAGTTTATTCGTTACATACAAAAATACAAATCTTTCCTCTTTATAATATTAGTATAGAAGTATAGATTGAGTTTCACTTCATATTTTATGTAGGTACCTACTAAGACAATGGATGCGTAAAGTTACCAAAAATCCTCCTTTTCATATATCTAAATACATAAATCCAAAGAAGGTGAATATATAATATCCAATCATCGGAAATCTATGATCTTTTACAAGATTATTAATTGAATACTCTTTGGAATTACAGCTGGGAGTATCCAAACTATTCGAAGAGCCAGCGAACGGTATTGTGCAAGATCAGCCGGTGGTAGTGTCCAAGGCGTTCCAAGAAGCCTTCATTAAGGTTGATGAGGAAGGAGCCACAGCTGGCGCATTCACAGGTTTGTTGTAGCATTGAGGCAAATAAAATTATATTGTCGGACAGTAAACGTATTAGTATGTTACATTATAGAACATCAATGGTAATGTTAAAAAAAATTAGCTTTGATTCTCTTTCACAGGATCATTTTCAATGCCAATATCTGCAAATTACCGACGACCACCTCCTATGAAGTTTACAGTTGATCGTCCATTCTTATATCTTATTATCTTCGAAGACATAGTTCTTTTTGCAGGCACACACTCACACTGATGAGGTAAAATATAGATAAACGAAATGGTTGCTTTCTATGGTGTTCGCAATGTTCGCATCGCAGGCTATTAATTTTGCTTTTTTTATTGAAAACATTTAACAAGATAAAACATGTCCGTGACTACCGAAGGACCACCAACGCCAATCGCTTCCATATTTAGTAAATAATTAGTACCTAATTGGTACTAATTAGTGCTCGAACGACAAAATTGGTACCTTTGTAGTTTACGAGAAACTCGACTTTAAAGGTGGTCCGGCCGTAGTCACGCTCCCTTCAGCAGGACCACCATGAGCGCCGTAAAAGGGGGCATGCTCCAGCTATTCTAAGTATACAAATAATTAGTACCCTTATATGTGATTAATTGCCTTAAAAAAACAGAACTGAAACATTTATGTTTACCGAGAAATCAACGATGATAACTTTCGTGCACTCGTTCAGCAGGACCACGACTTTGAATGTTGATTACAAGTTTGAGGAGCTTGTCGCTTTCCTCAAACCTACCTAGAAAATTAGTACCTTGCAAGATAAAATTAGTACGCAAAATTCAAAATTAGTTCTTCAGCAAGATTTCCCTATTAAAAACTCTGTGATTTCATCCCAAATTTATACAAAAATTAGTGCTCTTAAAGAAGTTATAGCGACCAAAAATTCAGATTCCTAAGTGTTGTATTTTAAGAGAAATTAGCTTTCACTACTATTCCATACTCAATCTCCGCGTATAACCCGACCAAATTAAGTTGTCAATGGTATTGAGCAGTCTATCTATTCTGTAAAAATCTCACCGTGAAAACTTAGGTCAAGTGAGCTCGAAGTGAGGTGACAATAGTGCCAATCCCTAGCATCAAGTGGAATGGCAGCTCACTTCACCTAAGTTTTCACAGAATAGATTTTAGAAGATGTACACTCGTGCACATAAATTGATGGATGTCGGAATAGTAATAACAACAGTTCAATATCTATAATTTTTATACAAACTATGTACCAAGGTACATATTAAGAAAAAAATATCCATGGCCTGTGATACATACCTTTGTTAATGACTCGAATAATTATTTTTCAAGTACCTACCTTCTGTGTTGTACTAATTTACAAGTTACTAGAATGCAAAAATTAAAGAAATAAATAAGAAATCTCTATTGCTTTATAATCCACAAGCTATTTGCACATAGTCATTAAAAAAAAATTGAGAATGTGCAAATAGCGCGTTTTTATATGATACCCCATATGCCTAGTAGCACCACTTCGAATTTGTAAGACCCCCGTTCAGTCCGTGTAACAAAAAAAAAAAAAAATATTTCTTTCTTAATTGCAAAATAATTGGGCAAACGTCATCTAAAACTTCCCAATTTCAAGCTGATAACATTAGTAGTTGTTCTTGAGATATCCAACTGTGACAGAAAGACGGACAGACAGACTGAGTTGCACGATAAGGGTTCCTTTTTATCATTTTGGTACGGAACCCTATCATTATAGATATTGAACTGTTGTTATTACTATTCCGACATCCATTAAGTGATGTGCACGAGTGTACATCTCCTAAACAGCTCAATACCATTGACAACTTAATTTGGTCGGGTTACCTATACGCTGAGATTTAGTATGGAAAAGTAATGAAAGCTAATTTCTCTTAAAATATAACACTTCAATCTGAATTTTTGGTCGCTATAACTTCTTTAGGAGCACTATTTTTTGTATAAATTTGGGAAGAAATCACAGAGTTTTTAATAGGGAAATCTTGAAATGAAAATTTAACACCGTGACTACCGCCACCCCACCCAATGGCATGGTATATCTCGGAAACTACTGAAGAACTGATTTTGAATTTTGGGCACTAATTTTATCTTGCAGGGTACTAATTTTCTAGGAAGGTTTGAGGAAAGCGACAAGCTCCTCAAACTTGGAATCAACATTCAAAATCGTGGTCCTGCTGAATGAGCGCACGAAAGTTATCATCGTCGATTTCTCGGTAAATATAAATGTTTCAGTTCTGTTTTTTTAATGCAATGAATCACATATAAGGGTACTAATTATTTGTATACTTAGAATAGCTGGAGCATGCCCCCTTTTACGGCGCTCATGGTGGTCCTGCTGAAGGGAGCGTGACTACGGCCGGACCACCTTCAAAGTCGAGTTTCTCGAAAATTAGTAGTTTTACCAATTTTTTAGGTACCAATTTTGCCGTTCGAACACTAATTAGTACCAATTGGGTACTAATTATATACTAAATATGGAAGCGATTGGCGTTGGTGGTCCTGCGGTAGTCACGGACATAGATAAAACTGGTTCCGTTCACAAGTTGCATTAAGCGCTTGACAATCTATTTTTTACTTCAGTCTCCTATTTTGTTTAATGTGTCCTCCTGGCCTCTTCGGCAGCTAAAAACCGAATTTAAAATGTCTTCCCAGACATCAGTCTTTTCATTTTCTTGCTGCAAATATGCAGATCCACTTCAGAACCGTGGTCCGAAAAACCGCATTACTAAAAAGTCCCCAAATGATGAAATTCCATCGTGACGAGCTAGTTGCTGAAATTTGGAATAGTCTAATTATCATCCACAGCATTAATATTGAGAGAAATGTAACTATCTCCTCAGCCACTTCGACGGCCACTTCGTCGACTGTGAAAATAACTGTTGATTGTCCCTTTTTCTATCTGATAATTTATATTCCATCAATGGTAATGTCTTTTACTAAAAATGTGTATTGAATGTCTTTTCCAGGATTATTTTTAGAATCACAATCTTTAAATTACAAATCACCACCTACAGTGAAGTTTACTGTCTGTTCTTATATTTGATCCTCTTCGAACAAATTTGTATATTGATTGTTATTCACAGGAATGGTTTTCATGTTTACGTCGGCATTATCGGAACCACCAAGGCCAATCAAGTTTACAATTGACCGTCCCTTTTTGTATGCTATTCTCTTCCAAGACAAAATTCTATTTGCTGGCACCTACACCAACTAAAGCGAAAAGTATTAACAACAACGTAGGTACAACCGACTTAATAGCATGGGATTTGCCTTTTGCATGCTTATCTAGATGTGTCATGTCTGCAATTCCTGATTTTCATTAGACATCGATCCTCAAATTGTCATATTTGATTATAAAAATATCAAACAAATTCTAGTAATACCAGTGAACATTAGAAGTGGAAGATCTAGTAACCGAACTAATTTGGGTAAGGAACCTAATAAAGTCGCAGCTTATGACTTTTGGTCAAAATAGGAATAGGACCAGTGGGGTACCTAATTGCGTAACACTAACAATTAGAATGCCTTTATTTTGAAAATTCGACAACATTCATTGCGTTATTTACGTTGTTGAGCATAAATCAATGGATTAGGGGATTTCCTTCAAAATCCTTCGGATTGAGGAAGAAAGTGCGTTACACAATTAAGGTGCAGGTTTTATTCCCATATTGATTGTTATTCAGTGGATTGATCGAAAAACAGGTGTCTTTATTTTCTCCACCACCATTAACAATACGGTTTACTGTTGATCGTACATTTTTTATACAATCCGGTACCCACACCGATTGATACTTATAATACTTTTTGTGTGCGGATTAGGTTATAGTATTTAGATTGTGCTTCTCAAATCTATCACCAATGATAGATTATTGCAATTAGATATATTGCAATAAAATAATAAAAAGACCAAGACCCCATCCCATCGCCGATGGGCTGTAGACCCATGTAATAAAAGTGAATAAATTCATTGGTTTTCTTCTCAAATCTTCGTCATCCGTACACAGAACTATTAAGAATTGTTGTTGTTAGTTTTCCACGATTATTCTTTTCTACTCTACGTCTATGTTTTTAATTTCTGCAAAAAATACTTACATATCAATGTTGTTTATTAATTTGTATTTTATATGTATCTCGAGAAGCAGTGCCTCCACCATTAAATAAAGATAATAACTATAATGCGGAAGCATAATTACTTTCGTTTTTATTAAGTAGATAATAAATACGCAGCGATTTTTGAAAAAACCTATCCCTTTCGCGATTATTTCTTCAATAAACAAACTATACTATCCACTTTTATATTACTTACCTAATTCCTTTATGCATAAGTTGTCAATTTTGATTTATATATAAGTATGGTTTTATTGTCATTCACAGGATTGGTCCTAGTAACGACAAGTTCATTTTCTGTACCACCATTACCGATACAGTTTACTGTTGACCATCCTAAAATACAATAGACGTGGATATATTTAGTAACTTGTTCCGCTTAGCTATTTCTAAAGAGCCATAAAAAACTCCTGAAAGAAATCGACACGTGTTTCACCTCTCAACGAGGCATCCTCAGGATGACGATGGACTTGTTGCGAACTCGAACACGGCGTGTTGCCACACCAAGCGCTGAGTGCAGACTGAGCCTTATCGCCCGTGAAAACCCACTTATATAGTGTCGCCGTTATCAGTGCGACCGTTATTAGTGCGATAAGGGGCGAACAATCGCAGCAAAGGTGACCTAGGCATACTCGTATTTAATTCGTTCAACAGTGTAATGTTTCCGGTATTATTTTTGACAATTTCTAAACTCTCTAATACTGACATTCTGAAACCTTTATCACATGTGTGTAAAATTTCGAAAGTGTTATTATTATTTAACGAATGACCTGTATCTATTAAATGTTGTGCAAAATGGGATTTTTCTGGATAATTATTCCTGTACGCTGCAATATGTTCCTTATATCTTGTCTGAAAATTACGACCAGTTTGACCTATGTAAATACCATTACAATCATCGCAATGTAACTTGTATACACCTGATTTTTTGTGGTTTTCTAATCGATCTTTTCCGTTACAAATCTGTCTTAGTGAATTATTTGTTTTAAAAGCTACCCTTAATCCATTTCGAAACAAAGTTTTTGAAACCCTATCACTAATTGACCCTAAGTATGTCAAACTTCCTAAATATTCATGTGGTCTTTCTGGAGGCAGTGGATACAAAAGTGAACGAACTATGTTGCGACGTTTCGTTTGAATCAAATCATCAACCATTCTCTTATTGTATCCGTTACTTTCAGCTATATGATAAATAATGTTAAGTTCTCTGTCATAATTATCTCGTGAAAGTGGTACTGTCATTAATCTATGAGTGAAACTATGATAAGCTGCTAATTTATGTTGAATCGGATGACAAGATGACGCAGGAATCGTTACATCTGTACAAGTTGGTTTTCTATAAATCTGAAAATCGTGTTTATTGTTTTTTCTTGTAATAGTTAAATCTAAAAAGTTAAGGGATCCGTCAATTTCTAATTCTAATTTAAACTTTATTTTAGGGTGTAAACTATTGATTTTATTAACAAAAACATCAATTTGACGCAATGTACCGGTCCAACACATAATTATGTCGTCAACATAACGGTAATAATATAAAATTTGAGGCTGTCCTACAATGTATTTATTTTCAAAATGGTCCATGAATATATCTGCCATAAGGGGGCTGAGTGGTGAACCCATGGCTAAACCTTCTTTTTGTTTGTAATATTGGTTTTTGAACCTAAAATAATTCTGTTCCATACAAATCTTGGTCAAAGATAATAATTCATTAACCTCACCAGGATGGATTCGCCGTTTCTCAAAAAGATCTTCTAGTATTTGTAAACACTCCTCATATGGAACGTTTGTGAATAAACTTTCTACATCTAATGATAATAATTTTGCACTAGTCGGTAAATCAATATCCTTAACTTTCTCTATTAACTGTAAACTATTTTTAAGACTAAACTTTGGTTTATAATTCGATCTCGACTTCAATAAACAGTTCAAATGTTTTGACAAATTATATGCTGGTGCACCGATATAAGAAACCACTGGCCTTATTGGGATATTATCCTTATGAATTTTAGGCAAGCCGTATAGCATAGGAGACCTTGGGTTCATTGGTACAATATATTTTAACGGTTTCTGATCGGCGTAAGAAATGTGTGTGTGTTAAGGGTAGCTTTTAAAACAAATAATTCACTAAGACAGATTTGTAACGGAAAAGATCGATTAGAAAACCACAAAAAATCAGGTGTATACAAGTTACATTGCGATGATTGTAATGGTATTTACATAGGTCAAACTGGTCGTAATTTTCAGACAAGATATAAGGAACATATTGCAGCGTACAGGAATAATTATCCAGAAAAATCCCATTTTGCACAACATTTAATAGATACAGGTCATTCGTTAAATAATAATAACACTTTCGAAATTTTACACACATGTGATAAAGGTTTCAGAATGTCAGTATTAGAGAGTTTAGAAATTGTCAAAAATAATACCGGAAACATTACACTGTTGAACGAATTAAATACGAGTATGCCTAGGTCACCTTTGCTGCGATTGTTCGCCCCTTATCGCACTAATAACGGTCGCACTGATAACGGCGACACTATATAAGTGGGTTTTCACGGGCGATAAGGCTCAGTCTGCACTCAGCGCTTGGTGTGGCAACACGCCGTGTTCGAGTTCGCAACAAGTCCATCGTCATCCTGAGGATGCCTCGTTGAGAGGTGAAACACGTGTCGATTTCTTTCAGGAGTTTTTTATGGCTCTTTAGAAATAGCTAAGCGGAACAAGTTACTAAATATATCCACGTCTATTGTATTTTATAATGGATTTCCGCAAGGTCACGCCTGAATCAATTAATTATGTTGACCATCCATTTTTATATGCCATACTTCACGAAGATAAAATTCTGTTTGCCGGCACCTACGCCAAGTGATACTTAGGTATTGTGTTTGTCATATATTATAGGATTTGGATTATGCTTTTGCTTATTAAAACCACGTCATCCTTCCACTTAAACTAGGTATTTAGAATTCTTGTAATCTTTTTTTTTTACTACCTTCTCCATTCATTTCTACTCTTGTTCAATTTGATTTTGGCTTAAGTGTTTCTTTCCAAAAACTGCTAGCCAGTGTTGTTAATTTGTGTTTCTAACTCAAGAAACAATAAGTTTATTATTCCGTATGTCAAATAAAAGTAGGTAGGTACTGGATTGTTAACAAAGAATTTTGAGGTAGGATGGTCACTTTTTCAGTAAATGAGAGATAGAGACATCTATCAAATAGCTTGCGTCATTTTACATCAAATCGGCTTTTTCTTCTTCTTTATTACGTGTCGATTTGACAAAAATTTTGTCTGACCAGTATCTTCCCGCTTTCGTAATAGTCGTATGACTACCCCTATTAGTCTATGAAATGTGGCCTCATTCTTTCTTTATTGATTCACAGGATTTTTCTCCGAAGCGACAACCACACAACCAGTGCCAATGAGTTTTACTGTTGATCGTATTTATTATATATGCCATCCTCTTGGGTTTATCATTCTATTTATCTACAGCAACTTACTGATATATCACCGCACACAAACACTAAGCTATTGTGTTTCGTCCGGATTTAGGTTTTGCTTTTGCTTGTCTTGTCATCTTTGCACTCAACTTCTTGTTATTATTTTCTTTCCTATGATCTTCCTTAATTTCTTTCCTTTTTAAATATTTTTATTTGATTGTCTTCGAAGACAAAATTCTTTTTGCTGGCATCTGTATAGATTAATTAAGGTAACTTATAACTTCACTAAGAGTCCACACATTCTTGAAAGATCTTAGGTAAAACGACTCAAGTTCGTTTTATATAAAAAGTTAATCTGGGCACTGACGGTCAGTCCATCGTGCCAAATGGCGTGATGTACATCCAAAATTTGATTGTGAGTGTTGATTCTTCAATTTAAATTTTGGCGCGACGACGTCAAGCCACGGATTTTCCGTGCGCTGTAATCCACAGCCGTTTACCGTCACACCACGCGGGCCGTGAATGTGCAAACCCACATCCATTTTGCATTCAGTATGTTCAAAGCCGTGTAGGAAGACAGATGTCAAAATGTCCGGGAGCGAAAATACCATCGCATTTATTTTAAAATACAGGGAATTAGAGTATCTATGGCAAGTAACAAATAAAGATTATAAAAATAAGAGAACAAATGCCTTGGAACAATTATTACAAATTATGAAGAAAAAGGATGAAAACGCTAATTTAGATACGGTCTCAAAAAGCCCATTTTGTTGGCAGAAATAGAAATCCCAGAAAAAAAAAAGATAAAATTCTTCTTTGGAGACTGAATCCACTTTCTACTACTTCACCGTACGTCTGTGTGCGTCTCCGTCGATCGAGAAATGAAAGTCATTTGGACAGAAACCGTGAGTGGCCTAAAATACTGGCGTCCATCCATTTGATTTAATCCAAATGGACTAACCGTGAGTGTCCAGCTTTACAATAGTTAACTGGTCGAAGGTCAATCCTCTTCTCATTTCTTCTCTTCTACTTCGAATGTTATTCGATTATCGCTTTTCATTTTATTTATCGAGCTTTGCTTTCGAATAGGTACCTACTATCTCCTCATTAATTCGGTTTATGTCACAAAATTTCAATGTCTAAATAATATAATGTCTGAATAATAGCCTTTCTATACAGGATGTGTCCCAGAATTTTACCACTCGTTCAACGTAGGTAATCATCATATTCTTATTTACACTTGTGTACATGTGTCAAAGCGGATCTTTCAAAAATAAAAGAAATCGGGTTCGCTAATAGAGCCGTTTTCTCTGGCCTTTGGATTTGACCAACGAGTTGCTTCCAAATTCCTATACTTAATTCTTTAACAACGCAATAGGTATTAAGTTTTCGTTAGGATCCATTTTGAAAAGCCTTTCTTACCACTTCCTTTGATATTTTGTATTCCATGCTGTGTGACATTTATTGTTATTGTTTGCTTTCCAGGAGTGGTTTTAGTACCAGAATCATTAGATTCACGGCCACCAGAGCCCGTGAAGTTTACCGTGGATCGTCCATTTTTACATTTGATCCTGTTCGAAGATAAAATTCTTTTTGCTGGCACTTACACTAATTGAGGTGATCAATAGGTACACAGTAATAATTTAAATCTGGAAACTTTTCATTTTACTGGCTTTCCGTCAGTTGCATAAAGTGCTTGAAGCTGGTCTCGGTTCCCGACTGTCGGCGCTGACTGGTTCTGATCGGTGCACGATTTATTTCTTTAGGTGCATGCGCGTTTAATAACAAGAGATTATTTTCGGTACGGGCAAGTAAGGACAGAAGCCAGTAAGACGCTTCAAGTAACACAAAATACCCTAGTTTATAATACACATAATACCTCAATGTAACCTTTAATTTTTGTTGGTAACGATGTGGCAGACCTGGGCATGGGATATGTTTGATTTTGATATATGTGTCCTGGTTCATGTGGGTATGGTTTGTCCATTCTTTTTTGTTTTTCATAGTTTTTCGTTCCTTTTTACCCATTTCCGTTTTATGTTCGTAGGTTAGGTTAACCTAACTATTGAGACTTCCATAGTCACGCCGTTTGTATCCAGTATTATCTAGTATAATAGTACAATATCTGGACGTTTTCTAAAAATGAAACCTAGCTAGATCGATTTATCGCCCTCGAAACCCCCTGCATAGGTACTAAATTTCATGAAAATGGAGCCGTTTCCGAAATTCAGATTATATATATACAAGAATTGCTCGTTTAAAGGTATTAGATATAACACCTGTAGTTATATGTTCTGTATTTAGTATGTAAGTATATTAAGATTATCAACTTGCACTGCAAATTGTGCGACCGGCGAGAATAAAACCACAAACAAACACAGTTTTGTCGGAAGTTCCATCCGGATGCAAATATTACCAGATTATAGGTACTCAACATAATGTCCGGACAGGAATTATATTTTGTTTTAATAGTGTGTGTGTAGTGTGTGCTTGTTCCAGTGTCAAAGTTATAAGTTATTATTAATTTCTACCACATCGGTTGTGTTCCTCAGGAATCGTAGCCGTGGCAACATCTTCGATTTCAAGGCCACCACCGCCGACGAAGTTTACAGTTGATCATCCATTTTTGTATCTGATCCTTTATGAAGACAAAATTCTCTTTGCTGGCACCTACACAAAATGAGGTGACAATAAATTGAATGAAATATGTATAGCAAATCTTGGTTGTGGAAGCTTATCATTTTAATTTTCCAAACTTTCCATCCATTCCATCACAAAATTTAGGGTTATTTTAGTTCATCAAGGGTTTTATGTGCCAATACTGTTTAAGCACCTCTTGGCTGTAGTCTCTTCCCAGTCGAACAATAGCCGCTTCAAGAACTTGCACGGTGTCCTAGTTTTAGTCAAGCTGAGGAGTAGTTTGCGAAAAGATGCTTATTTTCTTCGTGGAACACATTATTATTTAAAAGTGCCTGTGTATAATAATTCACCTCAAACCGATTGTGATCCACAGGTATTCTGGCCGTGCCTCCGTCTTTGGATTTTCAACCACCGCCAACAACGAAGTTTACAGTCGATCATCCGTTCTTATACCTGATTCTCTTCGAAGACAAAATACTTTTCGCTGGCACCTTCACAAAATAAGGTGATTTTATTAAGTTGTGTTGTTGTGTGGTGGCGTTCTGTAGTTTCTGCCTACCCCAATGGGAATATGGGGTAGGTAAGTTTACGGGGGCACGGGGTCACTTTATGTTTTGTTTGCTTATACATTTTTCTCCTTTTTTGGACAAGTACCTATCCCTTTGAGTTGACTGACTGCCAACTAACCAAAATCTCATTAGGGATAATGGTGGATCTTAATTTTTCTCCAGTGGCAGTTTTTATGGTTATCTCTCGTGGGGAAATCTTCTTGGATGTTGTACCGACTCGTATGTGGTCCACTGGGGGAGGAGTATCCGCATGATTTGAATTATTTCCCTAAAGTCTCTGAATAATTATTATCTAGAGTAGGTAATCTAGACGTTTTTATTTTTGGTTTTGAAACAGTTTTTAGGAGCCGCGAGATAGCAATCTTTAATTTGGATTTCTGCGATCATCCTTAACCTTACTTCGGCATGTGAGAGAGAGTTGCGTCCAAACAGATTCAACAGCACATAGCATGATTTCTTTTTTCGCGATGGAACAGTGAGAGGTGGCTTCAACTCGTCACAGTACGGTCTCATCCCCATGAATGTTTAATGAATTATCTTTTAAGGATAATTGTCATCAACAGGAGGATATATCACGCTTCTATCTGCAGCACCGCCACCACCACCGCCAGTGAAGTTTACAGTTGACCATCCATTTCTATATCTGGTACTCTTTGAGGACAAAATTATTTTCGTTGGCACCTACACAAGTTGAGGTGATACTTCTGCAGTAATATACTTTTTTCTTAAAATGCCTGTAAGCTTATATCATCTTGATTCACGTAATTCAATACCATTTTTTCTAGGCCTTAAAACCTTTAATTTATTATCTGTCTTGTAAATCAAATTAAACTTCAATAAGCCATATTAACTACTCATTAAGATCAAAGTGGAATTTCGCAAGTCTAGTTCGCACGCACACAAATACCGTTTCGAACAATTTTAGTAAAACGAGCGCATAAAAAATTACGAAAAGTCGTTGTGAAAATAGAGTTTTATGAAAAAACTACTGCATAAATCAATTACAAATAAAGTTTATTGAACTCTGCGATAATTAAGCTTTGTCGGTGCAGACTTTGTTTTGGAGATTTTACACATCTTATGTTACTTATTTACGCCCAAAGTTGCGTTAAAATTAGCAAGAAAAACGAATCTTTGTGGGGTCATAACTTTTTAATGGCTTTTTATTTTAGTATTCTGTTTTTGCACAGACAAAATAAATAATCAGACAAAATGATATCATGTTTAACTTTGGATGTAAAATGTATGGAAAAATATCGACTGGTTCCATCTAGCCTGAATTCGTCTTACGCTGATGTCGGTCGCGTACGCGACATTAATTACTACATTAATGGCGGCATTTCTATTCTTGCGGGTCTTTCTCAAAGTCTCAAAGAAAATCAAATCCACAGAGATAATACCTAGTAATTACTATTCTTAAATTGCATTATTTTAATACTTCATTAAAATCAATTATTATTTACAGGACTGGTTTTGGAAGCACTGTCTTTGGATTCAGAAACACCACAACCACTAACGTTTACAGTTGATCATCCATTTTTATATTTGATTCTCTTCGAAGACAAAATACTTTTTGCTGGCACTTACACAAAATGAGGTGACATATATTTTAAGGTACCTACCATAATATGTTATGGGTTTGAAAACTTTTTAGTGCCTATTCGTATTCATGGCTAAATACGAGTAATAACAACCACACGGGTCGATCGAAGGTCAAGCTACGTTTGCCACGGTCGGTACGTGGATAGGTGACCATCCATTACAAATCGACACCCCTCTTTGCCTTGAAAAGCACGTTAAGCTGTTGGTCCCGGCTGTCATTCGTAGAATCACCTAGGATAGTTTATCAGTCGTACTTTTTGCAAGTCGTAGATATAGTTATTTTTTTCTGTCCTACGTATTTTAAAACGTGTGCGTTGATACATTGATCTCCACTGTTTCGTTTCGCTTCTACAAAAAATCGCCCACCGATTGCTTGCCGTCTGCGAACGCTCTAATGGCTCTAGCGTCTTCAGGGTACAGTCACACCGTTCACCTACTGTAGTAGAGGTTTAACATTAGGTCTAGGAATTTTGTAGGTCGTATTGTATGTACTAACTAGTGATGTGCCAGATATCCGTATCCGTATCCGCGGATATCCGAGAGAGAAAAAAATCTGTATCCGTATCCGTTACTTTTTGGCGGATCTTGAACGGATCTTTTATATTAATACATTTCATTACCTACGTATATGAAATTTTAAAGATATGTAGCAATGAAACACTGTTAACTTAAAAATTTAATCATATTTATTATAATTCAAGTAGTTATAAGGTAGTTATTAAACTATCTTTGTAGTGAGATCAAACCTCTAATATTTGTGCTATTGATGTGTTAACTCACATAATTATTGAAATAATTATGTGAGTTAACACATCAATTAAAACTATGTTTTTTTCAAGAACTTACGTCATAATTAATATTGAGTAATGGTAAATTGTATTTCAAAAAGAGTAACTTGGCAGCTTTGTCCCCCAAAAGTCAGTTACGATAAGGATCATAAATAATTCCAGCTGAACCTGAAAAAGTTGAGATCCGTATCCGTATCCGTATCCGCGGATCACATTTTTTAACGATCCGGCACATCACTAGTGTGTAATAACCCAGTAACTTGTGTTGTGGAGGTCTGCTAGGCAGTCACTCCATCTAAAATATTGATATGTGCATCCACTTAGACTGGAAGTCGACTTGGGAAACAGCTAAACAGATAATGAGGTGTTGAAAGTTCGCCTACATCAGTGGTAGCTGAATAGTGGATATGTTCAGATGGTGGATGGACTATCTAAATATTATATTTGTTCCGCAGGACTTATTTTGCAGAACTATTCTTCTATTAGTTTACCGCCGCCCGCTGTGAAGTTCACGGTGGATCATCCCTTCTTGTTTCTAATACTTTTCGAGGATGCAATCCTCTTCGCTGGCACCTACGTTTCTTGAGGTGATGGTACAATGCTTCATATCTTCGTTTCATCAGTCATCACCATAAGCAACTGTCGTTATGTTAATATTTACGAAATTACTTTGTTTGTCTATTTACTTGAAAATAATTGGTTTTTTTGCACCCATTTCTATCTTTACTGCACTTGGTTTTGGTAGATTCCTACTAAGTAATTTGTTTGATACTTTTATTAGCACTGTCATTATAAGTTTGCTTTTGCACCCGGAATAATTCCCCCCGAAATAATAAACCACTTTCATTTTGAAGTTTCATCTTAAACTTTAGATGTACAGTGAACTGCACTTATAAGAGTTTCACTTCGACAACGCCTTTATTTCCTCTCAGTAAATAAGGCGATTGACCATACCACTTATTACTGGTTACTTCCAATAGATTATGTGTCAGAATGAGATCGGTTTATTAATACGGACCTTTGCCTAAGGGGCTATGATAAGCTTTGTTTGAAGAACAACAAAGGCTAATATCTCACTAGGACACCATGGTGGCGCAACCATGGTCGCGCTGCCAGCGAAATATACACAGCTTTATGATTGCGCAACTAAGCATACATTTTTTGGTAGTGCGACAGTGCGCCGCCACTGCCCGCGTAGCATTACAACCATAGAAACGGGTTTTCTACAGATTTTGTCGACGTAAGAATAGACAAAATGACAGATTATGATTGTTTATCTGTCATTTTGTCTATTCTTCCGTCGACAAAACACATTTCTATTGTGGTCAGGTTGGGTTTTGTCAACGTAAGAATAGACAAAATGACAGATAGTGATTGTTTATCTGTCATTTAGTCTATTCTTCCGTCGACAAAACCCATTTCTATTGTGGTAATGCTAAGCGTGCTAGTGTCCTAGTGAGTTAGGGCCCTTAATGTGAGACTTATTGACAAGCTCACAATTATTTGATGCACGAATTGGCTGCCTTGAGCTTTCCCCAGAGGAATTAAACTCCTTTAGCCCTGGTTCACACAGTCGACTTTTAACGCGACGATTTTTTATGGCGCACTGTTTTACAACTCTCGGTGTTGAGCCGAGCATTGAGAATCAAACAGCGTGCATCCCACGTCAAAAAAAAAACTGTTCGATTTTTAACTCTCGGCGCTAAGCAGTGCGTTGAAAATCCAGTGCGCGATAAAAAATCGTCCGTGGGTACGAGGGCTTAGAGCGTTTTCGCACTGCATCCGATCCTAATTCAATCCGAATTGGGAATGTTCTAAATTCGGACGGATCTAGTGCACAACCCCTCATACTAATAGTACTATGGCTACTTCGGACCGACATTTCTCGGATTCGGATCGGACGTAGTGCGAAACCGCTCTGAACTCTATTGCTAACCGGGATAACGCACGCTTACTGTCCTACTATCTTACTTCGGAACTAGGAGGATAGAACTAAGATGATTTTTTCAAATTTCACAGGTCTGGTAGCCGTTCCCATGTCATCGTTCTCAAGACCACCACCGCCAATGAAATTCACTGTGGACCATCCCTTCCTATACGTAATACTTTTTGAAGATAAAATTATTTTTGCCGGCACCTACGTGCTTTAAAAATTTTACTTCGTAATTTTGTAATAGTAAGTGAAAAAAAAAAAATTTTCTACATTGCAATACTCCTATATTTTTTAATTTAAAATTTTGTATGGCGTGTCTGACAATTTATTAAAGTATATTAAAAATATGAAAATATTAAAGTTCAGTGTTTTATTGACCCCCAGTAAGATAATAGGTACTTGTTTATCAAGTTGATTTTGCTGTTTTCCATGTTACTACATACAATACTATAAATTAATACATTTTTAATAGTTCTGAATTAGGAAAAAAAGAAAATTAAAAAGACTGAAATAAAATTAATTATGTAACATAACTTCACGCTTTGTTTCCCTGAATGGTTAGGCAAAGGTGTACCCACAGAAGGTACACCCACATTTCGTCACATTAATTAAGTCCCATGTGATAGAGGGCGATAAATAAGTACCTACTGAAAACAATATCAATACTATAAAACTCACACTGAAATAGCTGACAGCTTTTTACAATTAACTAATATTAGAAAGAGAAAAGATTTGCTTTTTTGTATGTTTGTTTGGGTTTCATGCTAAAACGGCTGAACGGATTTGGATAAAATTTACCACATGAGTAGACCATGACCTGGGTTAGGACATAGGATGCTTTTTATCCCGATATCCCAACGGGATCAAGACTTATGCACCGCGTGGCGCAACTAGTTTATAATATGTAAGCATATTATTTAGGGCATGTATTTAATAGAACCCCAAATACAATTTGCTGTCTTAAAAATATTATTAATGGAAACATATTATAATAATAAATGTGCTTCGGTCCCGCATGACGAGAACCTCGTGAAAGCTGAAAAAGATAAACAGATTAAGTATCTTGACCTGGCTCGCGAGGTTGTCGACATGTGGGATGTGGATACAGCAATCATTGTGCCGATAGTCGTGACGGCCAATGGCATAATAGCCAAGAGCCTCGACCAACACCTGAGGAGGCTCTCGTTAGGCAGCTGGATCAAGGGCTTGATCCAGAAAGCGGTACTCCTGGACACGGCGCGTATTGTTAAGAGGTTCCTCTCTCAGGAGCCCTGACCACCGGTGGCTTGGACCCTGTTCCCGACACCGGTGGGCTACTATGTTTTTATATTTTTTAATGTTTTTTTAATAATTTTTATAAGAATATTTAAAAATGTAAATTATATGTTTATAGATGAATTAAAGAAAAATTAATAATGTGCTTCTAAACAGAAGCACATTTATTATTAGGACAACAAAATAGGAATTTACAAAATAGGAATTATTTGAGAACAAACGTTCTCAAATAATTCCTATTTTGTAAATATTTAGTATTTTATACTAAATATTTATTATAGATATACAGTGTGATTCTTCATAATGTGCACATATATCTAAATGATCAATCTATGCTTAATTTTACGACAGAAAAAATATTTAAAAAATCTAAATATTTTTTTTTATACTTTTTATGGGATTTAAAAAAAATGTAACAAAACTGTGTACTTAACTTTTAAACTAAATCATCTATCGCGATGAAACGCCATAATGATTGGAAGTAATTAGGCGTCCACATAAAATGAAAATTGAGAAAAAAAACTACCCTCAATTGAAAATAAACATGTTTTTTTGGCAAAAATCTGTATTTTTATCATCAATTTTTACATAAAATTTTAAATTTATAAATAACAGGCCAAAGAGAAGAAAAAAAGTAAACAATATTTTTTTTTCAAAAATATAATAAAAGAAACTACATTTCTTTTATATTTAAAAAAAAATAGTTTTTTTAATATTTTTAAAAAGTAGTTTTTTATTTTTTGTACTCCTAAGACGACCCACTGACCTGTAAATACCAAAAAAACCTTTTGGTTGGGATGCACTAACATAGTTAAGGCTCCCGCAATTTGTTCTGCCAGTGTCGCATCGCGCCTGTCTGCGGGAGCCTTTACTGCGACCAACATTGAGAAAGGGCCAGACAGTAAAAAAAAACATTTTTAATAAATTTATGAGTCACCTGTAATAAAAAATATTAGACGTCAGTGTTTGTATCACAAAGAAAAGATTTTACTTTTCTTTGTGCAACGAAACAACGTATTAATTTTTTCTCAATTACCTAAAACGAACAAAGTGCGCACTTCGATTTGTGCACTTTCAGAATTACGGCCTTGGCTTTGTTTAAACTTATAAAACAATGAACATTTTAATAATCGGTAAGTACTCACTCTGTGCTCACATCATTTTGAGTCCAATACTTTTCTGGTATTGACCATTGTATTGACATAGGTACTTTCTTGATTCACATAAACTTGTCACTAAATAATAATATAAACAAACTATTAAAAAACTATAACGAAATTATTACCGTTCAAATGCTTTGTTGTATCAGGAAAAACTCGGAAAACTTTTGCTTTGTTGTTTTGTTTGTTTATTTCTTTTTGTTATGACATTGACGTTTGATTTTTGAAGTTAGCTACAGTACTAAAGTATAATCTACTAGATCATATTCTCTATTTTTAAATAATGAATGAATAAAAGGAAATTTATGAAAATTCAGTCAATTTATTATACATAATTTTATTTTCTCTTGTCAGAAAAACGGAGTAATTTGAACCGGATAAAACGATTTAAAAAAAAAATGCGTTTACAAAGATTGTTTTGATATAGGTATGAATAATTTAACGTTGGTACCACACATCAACTACCTGTTATGCCTGCGCCCCACGGTTTGTCCCGCATAAGTCGACGTTCGCACGGACGTTATAAAATTGCGGCGGGATTTTATCGTGCACTGGATTTACAACTCTCTGGTTGAGAATTCAACAGAGTGCATCCCAGCGCGTCTAAAAAGCACACTTGGATTTTTAACTCTCGGTCTAAGCACAGCGTTGAAAATCCAGTGCGTGAAAAAATCCCGCCGCGATTTTATTAGGTCCGTGCGAACATCGGCTAAGTCTCAATCCCGTGGGAATATCGGGATTAAGGTATCCTATGTCCTTTTCCAGGTCATGGTCCATCTATGTGCCAAATTTCAGCCAAATCCGTTTAGCCGTTTTAGCGTGAAAGCGTAACAAACAAACAAACTCACTTTCGCATAATATTAGTTATAATTGTTTTGTCCAATGGTGGTCTGAGTTTCAGTTTTATCGTAATATTTTCTCACCACCTTGTGTCTTGAATTCTTGACCAATAAATAAATTATTTTTATTTTATACCACAGTTCATTACCGTGTATAGTCCATGCAATCCACGAAGACGCGCCCCACTCCGCGATTATTGTACTGTAAGCTGAACTCTAGTACGGCGCGGAACGGAGTGGGGCACGTCTTCGTTAAATCAAATGCTTAATCATTTTAATCGTAATAACATCCTACACGATCAACAGTATGGTTTCACCAAAGGACGTTGCACAACCGACGCCGGTGTCACCTTATTGAAACACATCTTTAATGCATGGGAAGAGGCACGAGATGCAATAGGCATCTTTTGCGACCTATCCAAGGCATTTGATTGCGTGGATCACGAAACACTGCTCTTGAAACTTGAGCATTACGGTCTGGATAAACTTGCGCTGAGCTTAGTAAAATCATATTTGAAGATAGACTGCAGCAAGTTCAAATAAACGGTGTAAATTCATTGGGTTTAAAAGTCAAAATGGGTGTACTTCAGGGCTCGATATTGGGTCCATTCCTCTTTTTAGTATGTATAAATGATTTACCAAATTTACTGAAAAATCGACCACAAATGGTGTTATTTGCTGATGACACATTACTGATTTTTAAAGTAGACAGACATGCACAGGAGCTTGACGACGTAAATAACGCTATGCTTACGGTCCATAATTGGTTTACTGTAAATAATTTGGTATTAAATGAGAAGAAAACTAAATGCATAAGATTTGCGTTACCGAATGTTAGAAGTAGTGAATGTCACGTTGTATTGAATAAGGAGACACTAGAATTCGTCGAAAAGACGGTTTTCCTGGGGATAACGCTTGACTCCAAACTACAGTGGGGTCCTCACATAACATCACTTGCAGGGCGACTAAGTTCAGCCGCTTACGCTGTTTGGAAAATCCGCCAACTAACAGACGTGGATACCGCGAGACTGGTCTATTTTAGTTATTTTCATAGCATCATGTCTTACGGTATTTTGCTGTGGGGACGGGCTGCAGATATTGATGCTGTCTTTATTCTGCAAAAGAGGGCCGTCAGAGTCATCTACAACCTTCGCAGACGCGAATCTCTAAGGGAACTGTTCAAGAAAATTAACATCATGACGGTACCTTGTCAGTATAAATATGAAAACATTATGTATGTTCGAAAAAATCAACACCTTTTTAGTAAGATAAGTGACAGGCATAATTTTAACGCTAGAAATAGGAACAAATTAGATCAACCACGTTTTAGATTGTCTAAAGTTCACACTTCTTTTATGGGGTACTGTGTAAAATGTTATAATGAAATACCACTCGATATTCTTCAACTAAATGAGAAGAAATTTAAAACATGCATTAAACGCACACTATGTAGACAAGCATATTACTTATAAGTTGGATGATTATATCGTAGATAAAAATGCTTGGCTTAATGCTGGTCCTGCTCCACAGCCATTTGGGCTCACTAGTTAAAATTTTAATATTTGGAAGAGTTGCTTTCCTTTTTTTAAATTCTGTTTTTGACATTACAAACTTAATGTTTATTTTTTATTTTACCAAGTAAATTGTTTAATGCTCCAATTAGATAATAATGATTTTCTTACTTTTTGGTAGTAAAATTCTATTAATTTCTTAAATACATTGCAAACTATAGTTTTGTATAATTTAGAAGCATTTTTAGTTTTTTTGTAAATATGAGTACCATGGAGCTGTTTATTATGCTAAGATGTATGTTGACTTGAAAGAGCATGGCAGTTTAGAGAATGTCAATCTCACTTAAATGTCTCGCTGATGGTGGCGAGTGTGTTGGATCATTCGGTTCCCTACAAAATGGTTGAGCTGGATGGTGCTGATCCACGCGTCATGTTCGTGAACGGGCGCCGTCAGTTGAGACTGGTCATCTCTTATCTGCCAGGGCTTATTTTTAACCATACCTATATTTTCAACTGCTTTGATTATTTTTTGTACATTGTTCTCACATATAGAAGCAACAAGAATAATGTATGTTGGAGTTTCTTGCCCGTTCTTCTCCATAGAATGGGCAACTAGCTTCAACTTTCTGACTAACTGACCGATTCTTTGCCTGTAAATGGTTTAATTGAAATAAATGCTTTGAGTTTGAGTTCGTGGATTGCACGGACTAAGACACTACCAACGACGGTTTTGACAACCCAAAACCGTTGACGAGCTGACAGTAGAGTTGTTATTATTAAGGTAATTTTTAAGTAATCCTATTATTGAATATATTAGTTAACGCATATTAGGATACCATACCTATTACTGAGTATTGGTTAAATATCAGTTAACCGATTCGTTATTAGTTATTCAATCTAATATTGATACCTACGTAATATTTTGCGTCCGAGTCGCTGTGAGTTTTGGTCACTACAAATATTATAAACTAATATCCGTATTAGCTAATACTAGACAATGCGACTGAAAGAAGTAAGTAACCAAATGTTAAAAAACTGTTTTCATTGCTTGCTTACTTGGTAACCAACTCATGCAGCTTTAATACGAAGCCCGACGTGTAAAACTATGTCTTTACAATACACACATTATGCACGCACTCTTTTCATACAATACAATATTAATCTCATCTCGCTCACTCGCCCGCCTCGAGTCTAGTCATCTCGCTCACTCGTCAGGTGGCAAGACGTCGGCGAGTGATTGAGATGACCACGGGCGCGGTTGGTAAATGATAATAACATAGCGAGCGCGGCGAGCCACCTCGCTATTACGCGACCGCGTCCCTATTATTTAATTAATACCTAGTAACCTATTACCATGGGGTATCCTGTAACCTAGTAACTAGGTTGTGGAGTTCAGATAGGCAGTCGCTCCATGTAAAATACTGGTATTCAGCTGCATCTGGTTAGACTGGAAGCCGACCCCAACATAGTTGTGAAAAGGCTAGGTAGATGATGATGACCTAGTAACCTATTACTCTATAATCGCATATCCTCATATGAATATATGTGGCTTGTATTATAATACCTGTACCTATTACGAATATATTAGTCACACCTCAGTATATAGTTATCTGTGACCTCTAGCTCGTCTAGCTGACAGCTAACCTAAGTTCTGTCCTAACCTTGGATTTTACGTTTTTCTATTTACAAGCTCTAATACACGTTTTTACTAGATACAAATATTTTTAATTAACTGCGTTATTTCCCATGAAAAGAATGACTACGTTAAGACGATACATTGGTAAGTTTACATAATTACTACGTTTGTTGTTGTAAATAATATAGACATAGATCATCTTTGTTTATTCATCAACAGCTTCGCGACTAGGTATTTTAATATGTAGTTGGCCCTAATTTTCTATAATTTCCGCTATTACTATACTATTTAAGTACTTAGCTATAAGTTTAAAAAATTAAATTTCTTAAAGAAAAAAACTTACATTTCAGACATTGGAGCAAACCTTACAGATGAAATGTACCAGGGCATGTACCATGGTTCAAAGAAACATGAGCCCGATTTAGACGTAGTGTTGGCTCGTAGCTGGACTGCGGGGCTGGATAAGATGATCATAACTGGAGGCTCTTTGACAGACAGCTACAAAGCTATTGAATTGGCACGGTCTGATCGTAAGTCACTATAATAGCAATTATGTTGGAATTATGGTAGTGGGACAGCCCACTGCAATATAATATGTTAAAAAAAAAAAATTGAAAGTTATAAAAATCTACATTTTCAAATTAAATCATGGTGATTTATAATTTAATTAAGTAAACAAATATGGATATAAATAACAAAATCTTAGTTTTTAAGTGGCACAATAAATCGGCATCCATAGGTATGTTTTTTCATCCATTCATCAGAGACTTTAGGAACAGAGTAAACATGTTTCGCGGTTGAATACGATCCCCAACGGAACAAAAACCTAGATGTTCTGGGACTGACTGGTTTGGAGATTAATGTTTGTAAATGCACCAACATATAGGATTACTTCCATATCTGAGGTTTTTAAAAGAAGAGTGAAAGAACGGTAGCATTTGTATTTGTTATTTTATATTACATATTTACATCACTTATTAATTTTAATGATATTTTTTATTTAGAAGCAGTATATGTATGACATGTATGTTGTGGGTTTTATTTAAATAAGTGAATTGTTTTTTGTTTTAATGTTTTTTTTATTTTCTCTTCTACTCTTACACACGGTGTCTACATCTCTTTTTAACTACTTTCCTGTCGCAGGTATGCTGGAACAGATTTCTTTAGAAATAAGCATCACCTTTGTATGTATTTTTTTCTGTACCTTTCTCCTTGTCTGTTTATATGTGTATACATAAACTGTTTAATAATAAGAGGTCTAATTTCAGCCAGGTTATATACAACAGTAGGCTGTCATCCCACCAGGTGTAAAGACTTCTTGCCTGATGCTGAAGCTTACTTGCAGAGCCTCCGAGATGTAATAATGGAGAATAAGGACAAAGTTGTGGCTATCGGGGAGTGTGGACTTGACTATGACAGGCTAAACTTCTGTGAAAAAGATGTTCAGCTTAAGTAAGTGCTTTAAATAGTGTTTTAAAACTATCATCATCAAAAATAACCAATCAGACCAAATTAAAGGTGAGCTTATGATTCCGAACCCTGCGGCAGTGCTGCCGCAGCAGTGCTGCCGCGTTACTACTGGTCCCCATACACTTTCTATAGGTTACATTCCGAGCGCGGCAGTGTCGCCCTGCCGCCGGCGATTTTTTTCGTATACACGATTTTCAACGCTCTGCTTAATATCGAGAGTTGAAAATCCAGTGCGCGATAAAATCCCGCCACGACTATTACGTCCGTGCGTACGTCTGCTTACAGTGAAACTTTTTGGAATTATTTACTGAAACAAAGCATTTGTTTATGATAGGTTGTTATGTGAAAAGACTGCCAATTTCTCGACACCACTATTCCCAGTTTACGAGGTTCTGTGGGCTGACTGTTCAAATCGGCGAATATGCTGACACTCATTCATACATGAAAGCGTTACGTATTGACACAAAAAATATCGATGAGATGTCTGATTTTCATCCTACTTTACTTCCCAGCTTTTGCCCGCGGCTTCGCCTGCGTGGATGTCGGAAAATATCCCACGGAAACTTACTAGCGGGATTAAGTGTTAATCCAGGTTATAAACTATCTGTGTGCCAAATTTCATCCTAATCAGTTTAGCCGTTTTTTCGCCAATCCGGAACATACATCCAGACAAACAAAAACACACAAAAATTCTAAAAACTTTTAACAATTACTTTTTTTTTCAAAAATATTCAATGTACAGATTTGACCTCGTTACTATTTTTTAACCGACTTCCAAAAAGGAGGAGGTTATATGTTCGACGCGTATGTTTGTTTTTTTTTTCTTTTTTTTTATATGTGTCCACCGATTTCTCCGTCATATTGGTCCCATATAAATTTTATTAACTTTGCTTGGGTAGTTTTTGAGTTAGCTACAAAATAAGTATTTTTTTTCCCACTTGTATGTAGATGATATGATAAGTTCCTGACACTGGTAGTAGGTAGTGGTATTCGAATGTGTGTGGGGTAGGTACCACAACTAAAAAGTGAATAATAAAAACTTTTTACAAAAAAAAAAACTACCGACTTCCAAAAAAACAGTACAAAGTGAAAAATAACTTTAATTTCGGAAGTCGGTGGCAAAAAACGAAAACACAAAACCCAAGACACCGACTTCCGAAATTAAAATTATTTTTCACTTTGTAGTGTTTTTTTGGAAGTCGGTAGTTTTTTTTTTTGTAAAAAGTTTTTTTTGGGTTTATTTAAAGATGCTTAGGGAAACCAGTAGGACGTAAATCATATGAGTAGGAAAACTAAGTCGCCAATTTTTTTTATTACAGGTATTTCGAGTACCAGTTGCAACTGAGTCGCGAATTCAGTCTGCCGTTGTTCCTGCATTGTCGCGCGGCTGCCGACGACTTGGTCGCAATACTGGAGAAAAACCGCGACTGTGTCGTAGGCGGAGTCGTGCATTCGTTTGACGGAACAGAAGATGCTCTGCAAAAGATACTGGACTTGGGGATGTACATAGGTATTAATGGATGGTCAGTTGACGAGTATGCAGATCAAACAAGTAATTTACCTCACGCTGCTTGACGGAAAATAGTTTTTAGCTTATAAGAATAGTTTTGTAGATAAACAGGGTTAGTGGTAAAACACTAACAACCTCTTAAGGGGTCATTGTACTCATCATCAAGCCTTGGTCTGCACGAGCCTTTATGAACAACTTTCATTATGGGACTAAACCTGAAATCGCGAAAAAACAATCAGCCTACAAGCAAGCAACCCTACATTTATGTTCGCAAAACTCGTTTTGGTATTCGTTTTAGTCTGTGACAGTGTTGCTAGCGCGGTGCGTGTACCTACGTGATAATGCGATAAAAAAACGCTCTAATTGCTTTATTAATAATCGTAATCTCGATTCTGATACGATCGGTGTCTAATTAATTAGTTATACCTATGCTATACCTATTGGTACACCTTGCGATTTAGTCGGCCAACAACAAAATTGTATGTCTGCGGGAGCCCTTTGTAGGCTAATTTGAAATCCAAGACTTGGCCCCTCCATCTTGACGGACATTTATTTCTGGGTTGTCACTGTATCTAGCTTCTGCTCTCGACTTCGTCCGCATTTCGGCCCCCGACCCAGCGCGTCGCGTCGCATCGCGTCGCATCGCCCGCCCGCGCTTTTACTTAGCGTTCCTTCTGATTTTTTTTCTTTTTACTCGGCTCCTAAGGGTCGTAGTTCGTGATATTAACCTTCCTCAAGAATTGGGCTAATAAATAATTTTTCAAATCCGACTGGCGGTTCCAGAGATGAGCGCGTTAAAACAAAAAAAAACCGGCCAAGTGCGTGTCGGACCACGCACAATGAAGGGTTCCGTGAATTTATCCCAAAAACAAAGTTAACTTTGTAGTTGAAAAATATGTTCTCCCATACGGAATGTATGGGAAAACATGTTTTTGCAACTGCAAAGTTAAGTTGGTCGATTATTACTCGTTAACTTGTAATGCCTACTTAGCTGTGATAGTTTTCCTTTTAATTTCGTTATATAAACTACTGTTGAGATTTTTTTCACACATATTTAGCTGGCAGGGGGGGACACCTGACTCTAACCTGACAAAAATTAGCACTTTAAGGACGCGTTTACAAAATTGATAGGTAAAGAATCGAGCTACTACATTGACACAGGTCACACATACAAGTGTAAGCACGGTAAATTGCGGGAATAGTAGTCAAGTGAACAAATTTTGATATTTGAAAGTTTATTTTTTATTTGTTTATGTTATAATACATGAGAACCTACAAAAAACATTCCGTATTGCTGTTTATATTATATTTGGGCTCGTTTTGTAAGTTATGATGAGACCTTACCTCCGGACCTGATGGAGTGATCTGAAGGTGTACTTCGGTGACTGCTACTGGATCTCCTAGACTACTAGAACTAGGTCTGCCGAGTTTGGGCTCGTTTTGTTAGTTATGATGAGACCTTACCTCCGGACCTGGTAGAGTGACCTGAAGGTGTACTTCGGTGACTGCTACTGGATCTCCTAGACTACTAGAACTAGGTCTGCCGAGTTTGGGCTCGTTTTGTTAGTTATGATGAGACCTTACCTCCGGACCTGGTAGAGTGACCTGAAGGTGTACTTCGGTGACTGCTACTGGATCTCCTAGACTACTAGAACTAGGTCTGCCGAGTTTGGGCTCGTTTTGTTAGTTATGATGAGACCTTACCTCCGGACCTGGTGGAGTGACCTGAAGGTGTACTTCGGTGACTGCTACTGGATCTCATAGACTACTAGAACTAGGTGTGCCGAGTTTGGGCTCGTTTTGTTAGTTATGATGAGACCTTACCTCCGGACCTGATAGAGTGACCTGAAGGTGTACTTCGGTGACTGCTAGTGGAACTCCCCGACGATTAGAACTAGGTGTGCCGAGTTTGGGCTCGTTTTGTTAGTTATGATGAGACCTTACCTCCGGACTTGATGGAGTGACCTGAAGGTGTACTTCGGTGACTGCTACTGGATCTCCTAGACTACTAGAACTAGGTCTGCCGAGTTTGGGCTCGTTTTGTTAGTTATGATGAGACCTTACCTCCGGACCTGGTGGAGTGACCTGAAGGTGTACTTCGGTGACTGCTACTGGATCTCCTAGACTACTAGAACTAGGTCTGCCGAGTTTGGGCTCGTTTTGTTAGTTATGATGAGACCTTACCTCCGGACCTGATAGAGTGACCTGAAGGTGTACTTCGGTGACTGCTAGTGGAACTCCCCGACGATTAGAACTAGGTGTGCCGAGTTTGGGCTCGTTTTGTTAGTTATGATGAGACCTTACCTCCGGACTTGATGGAGTGACCTGAAGGTGTACTTCGGTGACTGCTAGTGGAACTCCCCAACGACTAGAACTAGGTGTGCCGAGTTTGGGCTCGTTTTGTTATTTATAATGAGACCTTACCTCCGGACCTGATGAAGTGACCTGAAGGTGTACTTCGGTCACTACTAATGGATCTCCTCGACGAGTAGAACTAGGTGTGCCGAGTTTGGGCTCGTTTTGTTACTTATAATGAGACCTTACCTCCGAACCTGATGAAGTGACCTGAAAGTGTACTTCGGTGACTGCTACTGGATCTCTTAGACTACTAGAACTAGGTCTGCCGAGTTTGGGCTCGTTTTGTTAGTTATGATGAGACCTTACCTCCGGACCCGATAGAGTGACCTGAAGGTGTACTTCGGTGACTGCTAGTGGAACTCCCCGACGATTAGAACTAGGTGTGCCGAGTTTGGGCTCGTTTTGTTAGTTATGATGAGACCTTACCTCCGGACTTGATGGAGTGACCTGAAGGTGTACTTCGGTGACTGCTAGTGGAACTCCCCAACGACTAGAACTAGGTGTGCCGAGTTTGGGCTCGTTTTGTTATTTATAATGAGACCTTACCTCCGGACCTGATGAAGTGACCTGAAGGTGTACTTCGGTCACTACTAATGGATCTCCTCGACGAGTAGAACTAGGTGTGCCGAGTTTGGGCTCGTTTTGTTACTTATAATGAGACCTTACCTCCGAACCTGATGAAGTGACCTGAAAGTGTACTTCGGTGACTGCTACTGGATCTCTTAGACTACTAGAACTAGGTGTGCCGAGTTTGGGCTCGTTTTGTTAGTTATGATGAGTCCTTACCTCTGGACTCGATGGAAGGACCTGAAGGTGTACTTCGGTGACTGCTAGTGGAACTCCCCGACGATTAGAACTAGGTGTGCCGAGTTTGGGTTCTTTTTGTTAGTCATGATGAGACCTTACCTCCGGACCTGATGAAGTGACCTGAAAGTGTACTTCGGTGACTGCTACTGGATCTCCTAGACTACTAGAACTAGGTGTGCCGAGTTTAGGCTCATTTTGTTATTTATGATGAGACCTTACCTCCGGACCTGATGAATTAGTAGTCACCGAAGTACACCTTCAGGTCACTTCATCAGGTCCAGAGGTAAGGTCTCATCATAACTAACAAAACGAGCCCAAACTCGGCACACCTAGTTTTACTCGTCGGGGAGTTCCACTAGCAGTCACCGAAGTACACCTTCAGGTCACTCCATCGAGTCCGGAGGTAAGGTCTCATCATAACTAACAAAACGAGCCCAAACTCGGCACACCTTGTTCTAGTAGTCGAGGAGATCCATTAGTAGTGACCGAAGTACACCTTCAGGTCACTTCATCAGGTCCGGAGGTAAGGTCTCATTATAACTAACAAAACGAGCCCAAACTCGGCACACCTAGTTCTACTCGTCGAGGAGATCCATTAGTAGTCACCGAAGTACACCTTCAGGTCACTTCATCAGGTACGGAGGTAAGGTCTCATCATAACTAACAAAACGAGCCCAAACTCGGCACACCTAGTTCTAGCAGTCTAGGAGATCCAGTAGCAGTCACCAAAGTACACTTTCAGGTCACTTCATCAGGTCCGGAGGTAAGGTCTCATCATGACTAACAAAAAGAACTCAAACTCGGCACACATAGTTCTAATCGTCGGGGAGTTCCACTAGCAGTCACCGAAGTACACCTTCAGGTCCTTCCATCGAGTCCGGAGGTAAGGTCTCATCATAACTAACAAAACGAGCCCAAACTCGGCACACCTTGTTCTAGTAGTCTAAGAGATCCAGTAGCAGTCACCGAAGTACACTTTCAGGTCACTTCATCAGGTCCGGAGGTAAGGTCTCATCATAAGTTAAAAAAACGAGCCCAAACTCGGCACACCTAGTTCTACTCGTCGAGGAGATCCATTAGTAATCACCGAAGTACACCTTCAGGTCACTTCATCAGGTCCGGAGGTAAGGTCTCATCATAACCAACAAAACGAGCCCAAACTCGGCACACCTAGTTCTACTCGTCGGGGAGTTCCACTAGCAGTCACCGAAGTACACCTTCAGGTCACTCCATCGAGTCCGGAGGTAAGGTCTCATCATAACTAACAAAACGAGCCCAAACTCGGCACACCTAGTTCTAGTAGTCGAGGAGATCGATTAGTAGTGACTGAAGTACACCTTCAGGTCACTCCATCAAGTCCTGAGGTAAGGTCTCATCATAACTAACACAACGAGCCCAAACTCGGTACACCTAGCTCCACTCGTTTATTGGTTCCAGTAGCAGTCTTCGAAGTACACCTTCAGGTCACTCCATCAAGTCCTGAGGTAAGGTCTCATCATAACTAACACAACGAGCCCAAACTCGGTACACCTAGCTCCACTCGTTTATTGGTTCCAGTAGCAGTCTTCGAAGTACACCTTCAGGTTACTCCATTAAGACCTAAGGTAAGGTCTCATCATAACTAACACAACGAGCCCAAACCCGGTACACCTAGCTCTACTCGTTTATTGGTTCCAGTAGCAGTCTTCGAAGTACACCTTCAGGTCACTCCATCAAAACCTTAGGTAAGGTCTCATCATAACTAACACAACGAGCCCAAACTCAGTACTCCTAGCTCCACTCATTTATTGGTTCCAGTAGCAGTCTTCGAAGTACACCTTCAGGTCACTCCATCAAGACCTAAGGTAAGGTCTCATCATAACTAACACAACGAGCCCAAACTCGGCACACCTAGCTCCACTCGTTTATTGATTCCAGTTCCAGTCTTCGAAGTATACCTTCAGGTCACTCCATCAAGTCCGAAACGAAATGTAAATTTATAATCCGTAGGTAATTCAAGAAAAAATATAAAAAACTAATCTTACCTTGATTGTCCGTAGTCCGCACAAAACACGTGAAGTATCAAGTTTGGTATGTCAAATATTTTGTATTCGTACAGCGATCTTTTTCAACACGAGCTGGTGGTTACAAGCGACACAGTGTCCACTCACGACGGCGGCCGAGTGCAGACTAATATTTCGTTACAAATTTTTGTGCAATAAATCACGACAATGACCAGTAAAATAACCCTTATATTCAAGCAGTTAAGATGCCTGCGATAAAGCTAAATTTGTTAAAAAACTAAAATAGATTTGATTTTTTTTTGGACTATTTAGAACATTTTGGTAGTTTTTTCTACCACATTTTTGATTTGATCATGTCTGCTTACATTAAATATTTTTAAATAAATACATTTCTGTTATTAAATAGAAGAAAAATGTTCCTAAACTCAATACGATATTGTCAATTTTGTGTGAAGAGGCACCGGAAATGATTTTTTACAATATTATAAAACAAAATTTTCAAAAAAAAAATTGCCAAAATTTAAAGATGAAGGCGTAATCTATCTGTGGTAATTATTATTTGCATTTAGTTTGGTTCAGTTCTGCCGTAAAATGTACCGAAAAACTGCTTATTTTGGTCAGATTTGTAAACGCGTCCTTAAAGCTTAATATATTTCGCAAACGGATCCCTGAATCCAAAAATGGTTTTACAAACTCACAATGTTTTTGAAGGACCTTTCCAATGATAACCCTCACCATGGAAAAAAAAAAAAAAACTTCACTTTACGTGTAGGAGAGGTACCCTAAAAAATAATGTTTTTCATAATTTTGTTTTACCACTTTGTCGGCGTAATTAATATGTATACCTATGCCAAATTACAGCTTTCTAGTACTAAGGGTCTCGGAGCTAGACCGCGGACAGACAGACAGACAGACAGACAGACGGACATGACGAAACTATAAGGGTTCCTTGCTTACTACGGAACCCTAAAAACAAACAAAATTAGTATAGGTTTCATTTATTTTCAGCTCCTTAAGAACAAAAGAAAGCTTAGAAGTGGCATCAAAAATACCTAAAGACAAGCTTATGATCGAGACCGACTGTCCATGGTGTGAGGTGAAGCCGACCCATCCTGGCTATACCCATGTGGTGACGAAGTACCCAACAGTGAAGAAAGAGAAGTACTCCGTTGGGTCTGACAGTCAGGTGAAAGGAAGGAATGAACCGGTTAATATTGTGTAAGTATTTTATGGACGTCGCAGGCGGCGGCGACCACGCGCAGCGTGTAGGTCCCCCAGAAGGTGGACCGATCGATGACTTAGGTATACCCTAATTGCGTAAAACATGATCAATCACAATTTGTTTCGATTTGAAACAGATTGCTAATCCATTGCTTCTTAAATTGGAAAAAAAAATCTGCTCAACAACGCGCAACGTAAATAACGCAATGAATGTTGTTGAACTGTCAAAATGAAACAAATTTGTCATAATAGTTTACGAAAATAAGTTACGCAATTAGGGTACAGGTGGAGGTTGTTGCAGTCGAGCGATGCATGGGAAAAACCTATGAACATTCTAGGAATTAAAATTAAATGAAACTTAAGGTTATTTTCACGTCTTGCACCTAAATGATTATTTTTCCGACATTTTAAATGATAATGACTGTTCTAAAAGTGACACGCACCAACTATTCGGATAAGAAATGTCTTTGAAAATTATTTAATTATCGTTCCTTGACATCTTCAATGGTGTAAAGCCAAATATACCAACTTCAGGTGGAGAACCATTGAAAGTTTGGACTTCCTTCTTTATCCTTAGCTAAAAATGGACTTTATTCACATCGGGGATGACGGGCAAGTCCAGAAAGAAAATAAACTAGAGAACGCCCAACATGAAGAGCCATAAAAAAATTATGCAGGCGACATTTTTTTGGTCTACAAAAACTTAAAATTATATTATTTTTACTTTTCAGGCAAGTTCTGGAGATTTTAGCAGCAGTACGGAAAGAAAATACAGATGACTTAGCAGCAGCCATTTACGAAAATACGAATAAACTATTTTTTAATCAAAATAAATTATAGATATTTATAATGATTAAATCCGTGGCTGGCGTGAATACATTGACATGTCGACTTCTATGTTTTTATTTTTATTGGCTTAATACGTCCCACGCATACGGAATTTATATGAAAAAAATTTACAGCCCCAAATATACATAACTTTTGGAGCAATCGACTCTGGTAGTATGTTGACATCTCCCATTTTAACGTGTCTAACTTGACAAAACCTCATGTCAAATTAACGATTCAAATGTTTTTGTAAACGAACATTGATATTTTGTTGTATCAACCTATACTCAGTAACCAAAATATTATTTGATAGTTGATAGCTCAACTTATACACCTGTAAGTAATTGACAAATTGAAGTGTCAATCTATGGCCAGCTGAGGTCTTTTTGATTAAATTGTGACAAATTGAGATGTCAAGTTATGGCCAACCGAAGTATTTCTGTTTGAAATTTGATTTATTGAGATATCCGGTTACGGCCAACTAAGTTCTAAATCCTAAATGTAATAGGAATAGTTATCACTAAATGTCGGTTACAAAAAACATTCACGTTAAACGAATATGTTTAGTTGCCAACTTATGTACAGACGCCAGCACTTCAAGCTACTACAATCTGTCAAATTTATATAATAGATTTTCAACTTTATCACTGAATAGTAAGGTTCAAAGTTGATTGGGAAAATTTGACAGTTTCGGGTAGCTTGATGTGCTGGCGTCTGTACCCAAATTCTATCAAAAACAATGTCGTGGCAATGATGTTCATGTTTTTGTTAAATAGTCATCCGACGCTGCAAAAGATAAACCACAAATTCCTTCTCAGTGGGCACACACATATGGAGTGTGACTCTGACCACGCGATTATTGAAAAAACGAAAAAGAGAACACAAATGAGAATCAATCATTTATATGATTGGGTGCAGTTGGTGAGGACTTGCAAAGTGCAGAAACCATTTAAGGTCGTGGTGATAACGGTAAATGATTTCTTGGATTTTACCGAACTTAAATCCAAGAAAGGACCCTTTACTCTAAAAAAACTGGATGATTTGGGGGAGAAATTTCTGTGGCAACCTATTAAATGACTGCAATATAATAAAAACAGCGTAGGAAAAATTTATTACAAGAAAACTCTGGATCGCGAACTCCCTTTCAAGACAATAAATTTTAAGAAAAGAGGAAAATCAGTAATAGATCTCTTTAGGTTGAGCCCAATCTCAAAGGAGGCTTTGCCAATCAGTGCAGAGAAAAAAAAGGATTTGATGGACATGATTGACCTGATTGATGATTCGTTCAAGGAGTTTTATATTAATTTAAAAACTGTCGGTGATGTCTCATCTACTGATCCAGATTTGGACGAGGACAACCCAGATGAAGAGGATTCTGAGGTCTAATAAAATGTGAATACCTACTATGTATCTGTCAACTGAATTATTAATCAGTATATTTCCGTTGTTTGTGGCCTAATAAAACAATTTACTATTTCTTTTTTTTATTTATTGCGTATTACACTACAATACTGATAGGTTAGTGGTGTTTTAATTAAATATTTGTTCAATTAGAACAACATTGCATAATTTGAGTAAGTAATCCTAACTAACATTATAAATTCAAAAGTAAGTTTGTTTGTATGTGTGTTTGTTACATTTTCACGCTAAAACGGCTAAACGGATTTGGATGAAATTTGGCACATAGGTAGACCATGACGTGTTTTAGAATATAGGATACTTTATATCTCGACATTCCTACGGGATCGAGACTTATGGGGTGAAACCACGGGGTGCTGCTAGTAAAAAAATAACTCTTTAGTTTTATTATATCAATTTATTATCTCCGAAACTATATGACCAATTGACATACTGTAAAGGGCAAATCTTATCTCTATGATATCTTTGTGATCATAAAATAGTTTATTTTGAGAAGGATTAGTATTTTGTTGTTTAAATAATCATCCAAACGTAAGGATGTCGAAAAATACTTTTTTTAAACATAAATGAAATGTAAAAGATAAAATATAAAAGATAGAAATATGGTGTCTTGGACTTTTTTGTAGAAATATATTTGGCGGACCAGGTTGCCATACATTGTTTTCAATTATATACAACTTTTTAGGTAGCGCATGCAAATAATTCTGTTTTAAGAGGTATTTCTTTCCGACATGCTAGACAAAAGTTGTAATAGCTCAGCTAATATGCATGTTATAAACATAAATTATAACCTATAGCACTAAGGAATAATGCAGCTTGCTACCAGTGAATTTTTTTTGAGAATTGGATCGTTAGTTCCGGAGATTACCTTCTACATACGAACTTACAAACAACCAAACAAATTTTACCTTTTTAAAACATAGGATAGATATTCATCATCTGTTTGCTACCCAACATTTTTTTATTGATAAATACGTTATTATTCACTGTGTTTGTCATTAAAATAACATTGTTTACATATTAGTTTTATTCTATATTTGCCACTCAATCGGTAAATAAGTTGATAACTGTGGTGAACAAATTGACAAGTCGGTGAATAAGTTGATAACTCGTTGGTGAACGACTTGACAAGTCTATTATTATGGAAACTATGGGGAATTTCGTTTGTTTACTGTAATCATTCAAAAGATGGCATAAAATAACCTATAAAACAACTGGAACACATACGTTAAACTAATTTACCGATTTACCAGAACAGCTCAAAAGTTTAAAATGGCCGCCCTGAAAAGTTGCCATTTTAGACATGTCAACATATTCACGCCAGCCACGGAAATAAGCGAAATGTTTTGTTACAAAATACATGCTTCTCTAATTTTTCCTCTTTTTGTTCGTAATCTGAACTTATACGTCTATCGAAAGCGCAAACTTAAAAAAAAAAAACGCATAAATCGTTTGATGACCCCAAAACCCACCACAACCAGTTTTTTACTTAATTGCCGTTGTTAAGTAATGTGTGTATCCGCCATACTATTTCGATGTGTAATGTGTGTATCCGCTATACTAATTTTTTATCTGTGGAACACTTGCAAAAATGTTTAGTCGAGAAAAGTAATAAAAAAATGGAGAAACGTCCGAAATGAAAAAGTGGTGTCTTTTATTGTATCCAGAGGTATCTTCGATCCAAATAAAATATTGAATACGTGAACAAAGGCGTTCACAATCTGGCGACCGTGACAATGGAAAATAAAACGAAGTTACGCTCCGTATTGCGTCGTCATTTTACAAAGTCGGCGAACGCATTCGAAACTGTGCTGGACGCAAAGGACCACAACGAAATCGAGGCGAAGTCAAGCTACAAATTTATGGAAGAATGCCACAAAAATTTGAGCACGTTAGACAACGAGATTCAACAACTATTAATGAGTTCAAGTGATTGGAACGAAAAAGATCTCGATGCCGAATTGAATGACGCCTCAAAATATGAAACAAGATGGATGCTCCTACAAACGCGATACGAATCGATTTCGACGACGAAGCCGTCTCCAAGATTCACAGACAGGGATCGCGAGGTAAAATTACCGCGTCTACAATTAAAAACATTCAACGGGAACATAAAAAATTGGTTGACCTTCTGGGGCTCATTCCAAAAAGTTGATAACAACCCAGAAATTGACGAAATCGATAAATACCAATACCTATCACAAGCGATGGAAGAAGGAACCGATGTAAAGTCATTTGTGGATAGTTTTCCGTTGGCAACTACTAGCTATAAACAATGTCTTGAAGAGCTCAAAGCACGATATGCTCGAGAAGATTTATTAATACAAGTTTATGTGAGAGAATTATTGGCATTAATATTGAATAAAGAATTAAATAATGATCTAACCTCATTATATGATAAACTCAATGCTCAACTGAGAGCTTTACATATATTAGGGGTTGCAAAAGACAAATTCTCTGCATTTCTTCTACCAATGGTGGAGTCAGCATTGCCAATTGATACCCTCAAAGCATGGGAGAGAGCGAGACCAGAGAAAATGGATGATGTACTTAGCTCATTATTGGAATTTCTAAAGAAAGAAGTGGAGAGTGAACAGAGAATAACCATGGCTAAATCAACATTTGATACAGAGATAGGTAAGGCTCTCAAAACAACTGCAGGATGTTTTATGGTAAACACTGAACCAACTCGAAAAGAGCGAACTGCTAAGAAATGTATTTGGTGTGAAAAGGATCACTCAAGCATTGAGTGCTATAAAATATCAAAAATGTCAATTGAAGAGAGACGAGAGCATTTAAAAAATAAGAAAGCCTGTCTATTATGTCTAAAAGTTGGACATCATGCAAAAGTATGTAAATGTTACATTAAATGCTATGTGTGCGGACAAAGACATTCTCCGGTTTTATGCACTGTGACATCTTCTGGAAAAACAGTGAGTGACAATAAAACATATGCAAAGCTAGAAACAAAGGATGACCATAATACACACCCAAAATCTGAAAAGAGTGACTCCGCTACTACTCTACAAAACTTCTCGCAGAATAATTTGAAGACATCCAAGACTACAACTCTTCTACAAACGGTAGCCGGGAAAATCCATTGTGGAGACAGAGTAGCAACAGTGCGATGCTTGTTTGACAGTGGTTCACAAAGGTCGTATATAAAGAAAGAGCTAGCAGAAAAACTCGGACTACCAGCTGCAGGGAAAGAAGAATTAAGTCATTCTTTATTTGGAGGTGTAACAGTATCCTTTAAAGAGTATAATGTTTATAATTTCACAGTACAAAGTACTGATAATTCATTCAAATATGATATGTCAGCCTTAGAGCAATCTTGTATTTGTAAAAATGTTCCCAAAGTGGATAATGAATCTGTAATAAGATTGTTAAACAAACAAAACATTAGGTTGACTGACACTGAGAGTTCTGATATAGGCCTATTGATAGGAGCCGATTATGCAGGGCTGTTACTAACCAATTCCTTTGTTCATCTCGAAAATGGTTTAACAGCTATTAAAACAAAATTAGGGTGGACATTACAGGGAAAAATATCTATGACAAACAGCAATATAGTAACATCTTTATTTTGTTCACAAGAGGTAAATAATTTTTGGGATTTAGAAATATTAGGCATTAATGACCCTGTTCAGGTGCAGTCCAAGCAGCAAAGAGAAGAGGAGGTGATAGCAAATTTTGAAGAAAATATCCAGGTCGACTCTGAAGCCAGGTATGAGGTGCATCTTCCATGGAAGAATGGCCATGATGATCTTCTAAGCAACAAACAGCTTGCCATTCACAGACTGGAATCTACAACAAGAAAATTAAAAGCAGGTAATAAGTTTGATGATTATAATAACGTTTTAAGTGAATGGGAGCAGACAGGCATTATAGAAGAAGTACCTGATGCTGAGAGAGACAACAACAAAGTACATTACTTACCTCATAGGGCTGTATCCAAGGAGGCCAGTCTTACCACAAAGTTGCGTCCGATATTTGATGCATCTGCAAAAGATAAAAATGGTAAGTCGTTAAATTCATGCTTAGAAAAAGGAATTAATTTCCTTGATAAAATTCCCAAAATACTAACAGGATTCCGCAAAGGTTGTATTGGTATAACTGCTGACATTGCAAAAGCATTTTTGCAAGTGTCAGTGACGCCACAAGATAGGGACTACCTCAGGTTTTTTTGGTGGAAGAATGGATCAGGTGAAGAGCTTAAAGTGTACAGACACCGGAGAGTTGTTTTTGGTTTAACTGCAAGCCCTTTTCTGCTTTCTGCAACTATTTCACATCACCTTAATCAAATAACAGAGCAAAAGGATACAGCAGAAATATTAGCCAAATCATTCTACGTAGATAATTTAGTAACAAGCTTAGATTCCACTAAACAGACCCAGGAATTCATTCATGAAGCTAGATGCATAATGAACAAAGCAAAGTTCAATTTGAGGCAGTGGGTAACATCCCCTTTACAAATAAATGAAACTCAAAATAGAATTTTTTTATTTTTTTTATTTTTATTCAATAGGAACAACAAACAGCTACAATATAAAACATAGGAACAAGAAATACATAAAACAATATAGACAATATTGCAGCCCACAACGCTGTTCACGGATTAGCAACAGGACAGTGACAGTGAAAATAATCGCTAGGGTTACATATACATTTTTTTTCTTAACTAACGTATTTATAGTATAACCATATAAATTTTAAGAAATGGTACACAAGAATAGAAGAAAATGTGTTCAAGAAAGCTCCTTGAGTATAAGAGATCTGAACGTATAGGGAGCACAAACAAAAATGTCTATGTGTTCAAAATTCCCATTGTAGGAATCGACCATTCTGCGAACAGGCGAACGCAGGCCAGAGTTGGACTTGCAAGTACCCACTGAGAATAATCTGCCAGCGCGCACTTTTCGCTTGTGGACTGTCCTAGGAACCGCATAGCATACCATGTTGGACAATTCAATGCAGTCAAATATATTTCTTACAATATTATATAGATTCATGGCTTCTAAGAACTTACGTCTGTTATCAAGTGCTGCGAGCTTATACTTTGCAAGCAAATCTTGGTATGGCAAATAATATCCATAGCATCTATAATGCATGGTACGCAGGAATTTGTATTGAACACGCTCAATCATTTCAACGTACTTTTTGTAGTATGGACTCCAGACGGACACGGCATATTCCAGTTGAGAACGTACTAAAGACTTGTACAAGCAAATATAGGACGAAGGCTTTTTAAAATCGACAGTTGATCGCATTACAAATCCATATAGTTGATACGCTTTATTAACTATCTTTTCTATATGAAGGTCCAAGCAAAGCTTAGAATCAAGGATAACACCGAGATCACGAATGAAGTCCACTTTAAGTAGGGGGGCATTGCACAACGTGTATGCGTAGTTTAATTTATTTTTATTTTTAGTAAAATTTAAATAGTTACATTTGGGTAAACTTAGTTGCAACTTATTTTTCTGGCAATAACAGGATAGTCGGTCCAAATCTTGTTGCAGCAGAAGGCAATCATTTGTTTGTCGTATGGCTCTGTATACCTTGAGGTCGTCGGCATATAGCAGAAACTTGGTATTGTGAAAGCATTGACTGATGTCATTTATGTATAAAATAAACAAAAGGGGACCAAGTATAGAGCCTTGAGGCACGCCAGAGGTCACCTGTGCGATGTTAGATTGGTGACCATTGATTACAACCCTCTGACTGCGATTGGTTATATAAGAAGTAAACCATCGCAGAAGATTTCCACGGATTCCATTGAACGCTATTTTATTTAATAGTATTTCATGGTCTACCTTGTCGAAGGCCTTACAGAAGTCTGTGTACACTGCATCTACTTGTACACGGCTATCAACACAATCAAACAAGAAGCTAGAAAATAATAATAAATTTGTAGTTGTTGACCGCCGTTTGACGAAACCATGCTGTTGTTGAATAATGATGTTGTGGAGTACAGGATAGATTTTATTATGGACTAATCTTTCAAAGAGTTTCGACAAGGCAGACAGGATGGAAATGGGACGATAATGTTCTACGCTGCGCTTAGATCCACTTTTGTGAACGGGCACGATATACGCATGTTTCCACAGTTTCGGAACAACTCCCTCAGAAATACATTTATTATAAATTATAAAAAGGGGCTTGCAGATGGTAGTCGCAGTATTTCTAAGGAAGTAAGGCGAAAGTCCGTCGGGTCCGGGGCCTTTCACAGGATCTATGGATTTAAGCTCCTTCAATATATTATCCTCACTAAAAGAAAGGTTGCAAATAGAAACATCGTGTAGTTCAGAATGATTCAAGTATTAGGGTTTCAGTGGGACACTGTCACAGATGAGTTGTGTTGTAATTTAAGTGCTATGCCGCCGTATACTGAATTGCATGAAATTACCAAAAGAACTATTTTGTCTTTGACACAAAAAATCTTTGATCCCATTGGATTAACATGTCCAGTCACCTTGGTTTCAAGACTTATTTTACAGCAAATTTGGAACAAGAAATTAACATGGGATGAAGAATTACCTGATGATGTTCAATCACAATTTAAAAATTGGTATAAACAGATTGAATGCTTAAATAATTGCAGATTACCACGAAGACTGTCAGCGGCACAGCTACAAGAATGCGCTTCAAGCCTACATATGTTCTGTGATGCAAGCCAGGTTGGATATGCAGCCTGTGTCTTTCTAAGAACCGAAAACAAAGGTATTGTGACCGTTCGATTAATTTCTGCAAAATCAAGAGTATCGCCTCCAGAGAAAGTGACGATACCTCGACTTGAATTGTTGGCAGCACTAATAGGTGCGAGGTTACTAACGGAAGCGAGAGATGATCTAGAATTGAAAGACTGCGAAGAATACTGTTGGACTGACTCTGGAGTAGTATTATGCTGGATCAAAAGGGAACTGCCGTGGAATACCTATGTTGGGAACCGTGTCAGGGAAATCAGACAGAATACTAAGACAAACAATTGGCATCATATTCCAGGATCAGACAACTGGGCAGATTTAGCATCCAGGGGTTGCAACGCGCGTCAGTTGTTCGAGGTTCGATGGTGGGAAGGTCCAGTTTGGCTCCGACAGCGACCAGAAATGTGGCCGCAATCTGCACTTGTTGTGGATGAGGAAGTAGCCAACACAGAACTGAAAAAATCCGTATGTAATGCTAACACATGCTGTAAAGAAAATTTTCCGAACGACACGAAGTCTCCGATGATAGTACCAGCGAAAAATCTTGTCATCCGAAGAATGGTGGAACAGCGTCACATACAGCTACTACATGCTGGCACCAACATGATGATCACTGACTTACGAAAACGATTCTGGATCGTCGGCGTCAGGCTTCTAGTTAAGTCGGTCATAAATGATTGTGTAATATGTAAACGACACAGATCTAAGCCAACACAAGCACCAACAGCGCCTCTACCTATAGAACGGGTTCAGTTAAACGCCCCGTTCGAGGTGACAGGTGTAGATCTGGCGGGTCCGCTATATCTGTTAGATGGCACAAAATGTTGGATCGTACTATATACATGTGCCGTTTACCGCGCAGTTCACTTAGAGCTCACACAATCCTTGTCAACAGAGGCATTCCTGAGAACGTTTCGTCGTTTTATAGCACGTCGAGGACGTGTAAGAATAATGATATCTGATAACGGTACGAATTTCACAGGAACAAAAAACTTGTTACATGATGTTGATTGGAATGAAGTTCAACGGCAATCAACTATACAGCGCATAAAATGGAAAATGAATGTCGCTACGGCAGCCTGGTGGGGTGGTTTTTTCGAACGTCTAATCAAAACAATGAAAGGAATATTGAGACGTGTTCTAGGTAGTTCAATAGTTTCATATGAAGAAATGGAAACGATACTCTGTGATTGCGAGGCCATCATCAACAATAGACCACTCACCTATGTCGAAGACGACAGTGCCAACTCACTAGAACCCCTCACGCCGTCATGTTTCTTACAAGCTCTACCTCAATCGGACGTGACCGATCTGGATCACATTGATGCAACAAGCCTAAACAAACGGTTAAGGTACTTACAGAAGCTAAGGGATGATTTTCGTCAACGTTTTAGAAACGAATATTTAACTACATTAACACAGAGAGGACATCACAAAAACCAAAGTATAAGAGTAGGGGATGTAGTTCTAGTGGAAGGAGAAGGTAAAAGGGTAAATTGGTCATTAGGACTTGTTATAGAAACTTTTATTGGAAAAGATGGCATCACCAGAGCTGCAAAGGTAAAAACATCTGCTGGATACAAGACCAGGCCCATTCAACGTTTATATGGGCTAGAAATTTCTTCCTCAGAGGTGGAGGGACCGCCGGATAAGTGTAACAAAGATCCTATTGGTAAGAAATTCAAAATTGTTATTAACCCAAGTAGTACACAGGTAACCAAGGATGAGACACAGGAAATTCCGACAAGCAAGGTAAGTACACAAAAGACAACTCGTACAGGTAGGACTCTCAGAATGCCAAGTAGATACATAATATAAATTTATTTAGGCTAAATGAGTCGTAAACAGCGTTTTTTTAAGGTAACTACATTGGTCGGATTTCTCCTTGTCAGTCATCTAATGTTAATCTAGTTTATGTTAAGGTCTAAGATAATATGACAATATTTAATAATTATTAAAAAAAAAAAATATAGAAGTTAAATTTTGTTTTGTTAAAAGATGAGTATATTACATTATATCATTTGTAATTTATGATATTGTGTTGGTTATAATAAAAGCAAATTTAACCTGTGTGTAAATAATATGTTGTGTAATAAGTTAATAACTGATTAGACATAATAGTGTAATTAATGTTCAGTCAAGTTTCTAGTAAAAACGAATATAATTGTTGTGTTTAAAATTGTCGTAGGTACTGGAATCTTATATTGATGTTCATTAATATTGTGGTTTATGTTATTATTGATTACTTACTGGTACTAATTGTTTGTACACAGAAAGTCGGATACACAATGTTGAATTTGACCTTCTGGGTGTGGAGGATGTTAAGTAATGTGTGTATCCGCCATACTATTTCGATGTGTAATGTGTGTATCCGCTATACTAATTTTTTATCTGTGGAACACTTGCAAAAATGTTTAGTCGAGAAAAGTAATAAAAAAATGGAGAAACGTCCGAAATGAAAAAGTGGTGTCTTTTATTGTATCCAGAGGTATCTTCGATCCAAATAAAATATTGAATACGTGAACAAAGGCGTTCACAGCCGTATTTAGCACTAATTATATTTGGAGACTGGTATAACAACCATCACCTCGCTGGCCGCTTTCGACGGAACGTGTATTTATTTCAAAAATAATGAATTGCAATTATTTATTTACTAGCTGCACCTGCGGCCCGCGATTTCACCCGCATAAGTCCCGATCCCGTGAATATATCGGTATAAAAAGTATCCTATGTCCTAACCCAGGTCATGGTCTTCCCATATGCCAAATTTCATCCAAATCCGTTCAGCGGTTTTAGCGTGAAATCGTAACAAACAAACTCACTTTAGTTAGGATTAAGGAACCATCTTGGATCGCTTTTACACACGCCAAATATACCGTAAGCCGTAAGTAATGTACAATTAGAAACTAAGGGATGATTGATTATGCTAGGCCGTGCCACGGACGAGGCACGAATCGAAAACTTCATGAAATATGAAGCCGATGTTCGCCTTTGTTCCGAGTAGTTCCATGTAGCTAGTTCCACATGGAACTATTGCAAATTAAAAAAAAAAAATTGTACCATTACTTTATTTTATACGACATTTATTTTATATGGAACTGCTGCAACTATTTATTTCCATGTGATTATAGTTGAGTTCCATATTTGATAATTCGAATTTTCGCGAAAACCCTAGGGATATTGCGAAAACATAGATAGGTAATTAGGCAATGGTGAAAACATTTCTGCCAGCAACTTGGAAGTAGCGCTCGCCGACCGCTACCGCGGCACCGCTCGCTTCGCTCGGCTCGCGCGCGGTTTGTCAGTTCTAACCTAACCCAATTCAATATGAGGAATCAACCAATCTGCCTGTGCCCTAGCACGGTCTAGCGTGAATCATCCCCAAGGCACCTACCTGGGCCACCGACGAGGAAGCGACTAGCTATCAACGATTTTTTTAGACAATAAACGTACCTACCAAGATTGTGGGTCCTATGTAAGTAAGAATAATTAATAGTTGATCGCCGACTGTTCACACCGCGCCGGCGAGTACTCATTTGTCGCAGCTTCAAGAGCTATCAAAAAAAAGTACTCGCTCGCTTGGAGGGCAGAACACTCGCCGATAAACTCATGCTTCGCACATATGCATACCAGCGAGTAAAAGTTTCTAAAATCTATTTTTTTAGGCTACCTCCCCTACACGTAGTTGCGGTTTAGGGGTATGAGGAACAGGGTGTAAAGTTCACTCATCCACCATAGAAATGGGAGGATCCTCCGACCAGACGGGTGTTGTCTGGCGGGCAACTGCCCAACGGTTTGAAGTTGAAATCTTGTATCCATGTCGATCACTCGGTAAATTCTAATTGCGCGATGCAGGATTTGTGTGACGTCATGTCTATGATGCGTAGTTTGAATGTGGCGGTGTAACCGCTACAGCGGTTTTTTTCTCATCAACCCCCTATACTGTGGGGTGTCGTTGGAAAGGTCGTTCAAAAAAAAATTTAAGTGTGAAAACCAAAAAAAAATATCGATATGGGGATTCGTTTGCGAAATATTGCAAATTTTTGGTAGTAAGTGCCCCCTGCCAGCTTACGAGGTGCATTCAATAAGTACCTAGCCTCATCGCCAGAGGGCGCTGTAGTTTCTAAAGAGTTTTACCACAGTGTAGCACATTCTTTTTTAATTATTTTTTCAAATTTTCATTCCAATCCCTTCATTTGTTTTAATTTGACAACTTATGGAAGCGAACGTGTCGATCGGTTTTACAAAAATGGAAAAAGAGCAATATCGTTCGGTGATTTGATTCCTATTTTTGGAACGGAAAACGCGCATCGAAATCAAAGAGCGCTTGGATGCTGTGTACGGTGACTCTTCTCCATCGATGGCCACCGTCAAGAATTGGTTCAACGAGTTTGCACGTGGCCGTACGTCGGTTTTTGATGAACCACGTCCAGGTGCACCGAAAACAGCTGCTACGGAGGAAAACATTTAAAAAATCCATGATCTCGTACCTATTGGCAGATCGCCGATTGAAGGTTCGGGAGCTAGCTGAGACTGTAGGCATTTCAGAAGGAACAGTGCATCATATTCTTCACGAGGAACTCGGCATGAGAAAGCTGTCGGCGCGATGGGTGCCGCGTTTACTCACACCAGAAAACAAGCGCAACCGTGAGACCACATCGGAGACGTGTTTGGCGCTGTTTAAGCGGAATCCAGCGGAGTTTTTGCGTCGTTTTGTGACCGTCGATGAAACCTGGATCCACTGGTACACACCAGAGACCAAGGAGCAATCAAAACAATGGATCCAGACCGGGGAACGTGCTCCAAAGAAGGCGAAAACTGTAAAATGGGCCGGAAAAGTTATGGCCACGTTTTCTGGGATTCACAAGGTGTGATCTACATCGATTACCTCGAGAAGGATAAAACAATTACAGGGCTTTACTATGCCGATTTATTGGGCCGATTCGACGCCGAATTAAAGAAAAAACGACCCCATCTGGCGAAGAAAAAGTGCTGTTTCACCACGACAACGCACCGGTTCACACGTCTGCCGTTGCCATGGCCAAATTGGTCGAATTACGCTACGAATTGCTGCCCCATCCACCGTATTCTCCAGATTTGGCCCCTTGTGACTTCTTTCTGTTTCCTAATCTGAAAAAATCACTCGCCGGGAATAGATACGGATCGAATGAGGAGGTAATCGCCGCCACGGAGGCCTATTTTGCAGAGTTTGACAAAAACTATTTTTCGGACGGGTTAAAAAAGTGGAGCATCGCTGGGCTAAGTGTATCGAACTAAAAGGAGACTATGTTGAAAAATAAATTGCCACTTTTCCAAAATTTTTGTTTACTTTTTGTAGGCTAAGTATTTATTGAATGACCCTCGTAGGTTATTTTTGGATATGTGAAAAATTCACGGCAGTAGTATTTAAAACGAAGTTAAAAGGAAAACTATCACAGCTAAGTAGGCTTTACAAGTTAACGAGTAATAATCGACAACTTACATTTGCAGTTGCAATGCATCAGAGAATATGTTTTTCCAGCCGGCGCCCACTGTCGGTGGGCAACGGTGCGGCTCGGTACCTACAGCTCGGGCGCTTTACGGCGGCTTCGGGCGCCTCAGAGCTGCCTCGGCAGTCGTAAGCATACCCAAGGACGCCGAGGCTGGGTTCGGGCAGATCGGGTGGCAGACAAGTCGCAGAACAGTCATACATAACGTTCACCGCGCACGCCTCCATTGGTGCCAGCAGTTGTTGCAGCTGAGCACGTAGCTTTAAATTCCCCGACTAATAATCATGATCAAAACTTTGATTCAGCCCGTCCCATCCTTGATGTCCTCCCTCCGGTTGACGCCCTAAGCCGAGGTTCGTACCCCAGGAGGGGTGCCCTTAGCGAGCGTTCACCTAGTTTTAATTAGCATAGTTGAATAACCCCTGGCTGGAGGTTTTAAGTGTAGTAGCTTAAGGCACCCACAGGAAAGCCCGGTTAAGTAGTCATGATCTCAGAGGTCAACTACGAGATGCCATACCTAAAAAAAAAAGCAGGCCTCCATTAGCTTGGCAACACCCAGAGGCAGCCCTCAGGCGGCCGAAGCCGCCCGAAGCAGCCCTCAGGCGCCCGAGCTGTACAGAGCTGCACCGATGCCCACAGATAGTGGGCGCCGCGCCTAAGTTTGTCCTTCTGTCTGGAATCGTGAATGCTGATCCAGCCTATTACAGACGGACTCGCACTTGTCCGGTTTTAGTTGCTAGCTCTACTCGCTTCTCGTCAATCGCCAGCGGTGAGACAGATACCTATAGGGAACGCGTAAATTAAACGCTTAATAAATCACTAACAATATTTAATTGTGATTTCTTACAATTATTTCGTACAACACAACATTTATCATCTTATTCCGAGGAACAAATATCTAAATTAAATGGTTGATGTCCACCGGATCCATATTTCATTCACTCAAATAAATAGCTTACAGACGGGGAATTCTAATTTGTGTGAATATACAATATTTTCTTACGTTTTTTCCATCAAAATAAATAGAATCGCAAGAAAATAAAGTTGTTTTCAATGTTGACTGATAGATTGAAAATGGACATGCTTAGTATTACATAGATATTTCATCATACTATGGTATGACCTCAAAGTATTAGCCGTAGGGCAAAAAATATTGCTCCAGCATAAAATTACAGATAATCTACACAATGCAATTTTAAGTTGTTCCTCTATCATTTCCTTTAAAACACGATCTCTCAACACAACATAAATATATACTACAAAAAGCTTATACCCCACCCCTATTATATCATTTGTTAAAAGATTCAATAATATGAACAATGAAGTTATTTGGATGACAATAAGAGGTAACTTAATGATTCATTATGAATGATACCAGTCTGTTAGGTATTTAAATGCATCATAGGAATGTATTCAAATACTGGATTTTGATTTAAAATAAATACTAAAAATTTAATTTATGGTTGTCATGGATTACATTTTTTGTAAAAATATATTCTTCAATGATATGATTTAATTATTGCATGACTTAATAAATTGAGTGAAGTAAAGAATTTTAAATAAAAAGGTTGAAACTACCTATTTTTGGCACACAGTGCTTAGAAATATAATTTGTTAAATTATTTATCGAGAAGTACATAGTTGGCACTAATTACAAGATCTATTGGATGGCAACAAAACGGCCAATCTTATAATTACGTGTGGTTAAGACACTTTTATATAATATCTTTCTTTAAAATCAATGTGTGCCAAAAATAGTTTGTCACAAAGTCACTAGCTGTGTGTATTGTACTCGATTTAAATTTTTCTTCATTAAGGAAACAGATAAATAAAAAATAGAACAGATTTGATAAGGACACGTTCAGGCAGAGGACTGTGTTAGTTTTGTGCAAATTACAAATTTGGATAAAGTAGAAACAAACTGGAAATGGTGAAATGTATGCGTTAATATTATTTGATGATTTTTGATTTGAACATGGACACACAATTCACCAATTAAGTTCAAATGTCTGTAGAAACATTGTATTAATTGAATTGACCGAATAATCCTATTTGAGCATAGATGCAGTTTTAGACATTGATGCTTGCATGTACATACTTACAAATGTATATATTTTGATATCATGTTGAAAACGGATACAATTCGGTCAATGAACACATGATAAATTAATTCTAAATTTAGTAGATAGATTTTGAACACAAATAACACAATAAACTCAGTCCTCTGTCTGTGTAGCACAGTTATCACTAAAGTGAAGGGTTACTCTTCAGGGTATCTTGGAGTAGATGTGCACCTGTTCCCGGAACCAGTGGAAGTATGACGTCACGTGGGACCGAGTGACGTTGAGAGCGGTTTCCGTTTTGTTCTGCAGAATCTCGGGCGCCCATTCACCTCTGAAAACATGATAGCATACTAATTAGTGTGGTTTGATATAAACTAAAAAAATATAATTATGGTTCTCTACGGGAATATGACGTGACTTTATGTATATTGAGGTTTTATTAGTGTTCCGAATTAAACTACCCCTCCGCTGTCAGTCTGCCTCAATGAGGCCGCCAAATTTGAGCCATTGCTGTCATCGGCCTCATTGAGGCCCTTTTGAGGCCCCGTGTTCCGCGTCGAACAAAATCGCGCCAAATTGCCTGTCAAAACTATGTCTTCCTGTTTTAACTTAAGAATGAAATAATTATAAAAAATGAGAAACATACTAATAATAATCAAATCATAGTTACAAAGGGCACGGGATTTCGAATGTCACGCTAAATGTAATACTAAATAGATTTTCGGGAGCTGTTTTTAAATTAAAATTGTTTTTTCATTTCTGTTAGTCATCTCTGATCAGTTGAAATAAGTGAGTAATTTGTAACGTCTCACTCAAGTAACCTCGTAATTTAAATGAACACAATAGACTAAAGACGGAAAACGGCATTCTTTATCTAATGTCCTATCCTACGAGACAGTTCGTAAAATAAATATTGGACTGTCGTGGTGAATCACCTGATAATAATTTTCACGAACCGACAGCAAAAATTTGTTTTTAAAGACATTGCTTACGATTCTGGCGCATGTTTTGTAAATCAAGAGATATTGTGACAGTATCGAGACTAAAATACTCGGTTAATCGTGTCTGCAAGCCTCAACAAAATTAACATAACATCACGCCCAGGTATTCTCCGAAGAGTCGGGCAGAGGTGTATCTTTTAGTTCACCCACATCTCGTCAGTTATATTTAAGACTCCTCATGGAATAGGGGGCGAGCCTATTGCTATCAACTGGGCACATATCCAGACCCCGGGCTGCTACTGAGAGATCACAGACAGAAAAACAGCGATCTTTATAATTTACAAAAATCGACGACTAAACAACGCTTAGAATCTAATCATCCTACGCAACTCGTAAAAACCGAGCAATGTTGATTGTTGCAAATCTACATTGTTGACAATGAGGACGACTTTTCACACTTTTGCTAATGCAAGGTTTTTAATTTTTCGATCCCATATTGTCTGTGCCAGACTTAATAAATAACAAATATGGACAAAAATAGTCTATATTAAATGAATTTTATTTTAATAATAGCCGTCATCCTGCTGACTTATTAACTATTGTGGTATCGTAATTTTTTTCTATGTGCATCGTCTTCACATATTATTATTTAACTAATAGGTACCTATATAAAATATTGTAAGACATTTTTTAAGAGTAACGGTGGAGTCTCTTGCCCATTCTTCTCTATACGGAAACTACCTTTGGAAGGGGCGACTAGAATCAATTCTATTTTTTTGTAAATTTTGATGTTCAAAAGTGCCTTATATATAAGGGCCTATTTGGAATAAATGATTTGACTTTGACCAGCTATCATCAATTTCTTTGACTCAAGTAATGATAAATTAAATAACTGTTATCAGGTTATCACAATGTCACATGAATAAAATGACTTTTGACTTCTTACTGATACTTGCTCGATTGCTAACACATGTCCATTTTCTGATTGTAAAATAGTTTATCTATGCAAAAATGTCTTATCTTTGTCCATTTTCAAAAAACATTTTAACAAATCTTATGATTTTATGAGGGATCAGCAAATATTGCAAAACTACTTTTATCCGAAAGTAGAACTGTGGTTTCATGTTGTGCTTAGGAAGAGAGCCTCACAAACTCACAGCCTTTGCTAGGTCATAGCTGGAATTATTATGATAAAGTTTTAGCAGACAATCCAGGGTCACAAAAAAAAATCACTAGCAACTGCAACTGATATCCCTAATAATTAAACATGAAAAACTCGAAGACACAACAATGGCCGAAAAATGATATTATTTTAATTACTGGACTAGTCAGGGAGGCTCTCTCGAGTCACAAAGCTTTATTAAAGCTCTAGAAAGAGACACATAGTTATGAGTGAAAGAGACGATGCTCTTCAATTCAAAGCCGAACTAGTTCTAATACTCGATGTAGCATAGTAACCGTCGGGTACTGTACGCAACTTTCGACGCAAAAAAAAAAGAGTACATTATACTCACACAAAAACTTTAGTCGTCAAGTACTCTGTCGTCAGCTGATAGTAATTATGGGAAAACTTCTTGACAGCTTCATAACCGCTCGCTGTGTAGCTCTGCACATTGTCCACCAGGCCCGGTGCATACTGGTCAATAGTTGCTACCACTACCGGGGTTTTCTCGCTCATAAAGTCTACAGTGTTATGATACAATACGCCTACTTTCTTCGAGGCCAAGTAAACGAACTCTCTTGAGAGGAGTACGTAAGGTGTGCATGTTTCGACAGTCTGAGTATAGTAGACTGGCGCGTTGGTCTCAAGCCAGAGGTACCCGCGTGCTGACGTTGATAAAGTCTTCTGCCAAGCCCACTGACTCTGTTCCAAGACTCCGAGGTCGTTCAGCAAACGGCCCGTTGTGCTTTCTGTGGATCAGAAGTGTTATGTTAAGATTTGTTCATGGATAACATTACTTTGTTGTTCAACTTGGAACGCAAAATGGAATGCATTTAGTAGTCTTAAGGGGGCCCTTCCCGATTCGTCTATCGTCAACGCGAGCATGGTCGAAAAGCTTGTTGTTTCATCCAGCGCAAGTGAGAACCGCTAACAAGCAAGTGAGAACGCGATAACATTGTACGAAAAATAACTGGTTTCAGGAAATACGTGTTTTTGAATACGCCTTACAAGTTTGTAAAATATTTTTTTGTAATTTAGAATCTCCATTACATGGGCGAGGTTTCTATAAAGATGTTTTCTTTACTTTTACAATTTATAAGTACATTATGAACGGTTAAAGTTGAGGTAAATTTTGTGCAAAAAAGCAGATTTTTGGAGGCTTATATTGAATTTGTTTCGCCAAATTTTTATTTTTTGATTTCATAGAAACCTAGATATAGTGCACAAGATACCCATTAGTTTAAAAGAATTAAAGAAAGATGTGTTACAACGCCATAATCACGTACGAGCGTTTGTATGAAAAGTATGACGGGTTTTCCACTCTTAACTCAAAATGTCCAGTTTACTTTAAACCGTACATTTTACGAATTGTCCGATTCGTAAAATGTCGCTCGTTCTGCGTCACTGCATTTGCGTACATACAAATTTATCAAGAAACATTTTAGTTTAGGAAGTGAGAGCTTACAACATAAAAAGTATCTGATAAGGGGTAAACATAGTAATGAAATTAAATGTTCATACACATAACGTTGTCATTTTCCGTAGTTCACAAATAGAATGATTGCCATGGATGGATCGACAAAGGTCATAGTATATTAACGATAATTGCACCACTCTAATTTTTAATTGAATTAATAAACGCAAATGAGAAAGATACGTGGATTTAAATAAATAAATAATTTATGAACGAGGAATAAACATTGCCAGTAGAATCTAATAGTAATATTAAAGGTACTAAGTAACAGGAAAATAAAATCATTGACTGATATTCTATGTAGGTACACACGGCTACACATCAAAATATAAATTTCCAGTATAAGCTGACCTCACATTGTACGGAAATTCTATGCAATGCGAGATCAGGATAAATTGGAAATATATAGCTTGATGTGTAGCCGTGTGTACCTACCTATAAGGCTATTAATCTATTTACGGGTATGCAATCACCAACCCGATCGACCGACATAACCGTCGTTGTCTACCATAAACTATTTTGTTTTTTTGTTCAATATCAAGTTGAAGGTTACAAAGTTTAATGGACTATCAAAACCTGTTTTCTTTCGTATTTATTGAGATTATAAGATATGCAACACAGGCCATAGGTTATTGTATTTTATAACACCGTCTTATCAATGCAAACAATGTTACATTTGAAAACATGTTCTTATCTGACACGATAATATAGACATTAATATTATGTGACAGACCATGCCATGGTCATTATGGAGGCATTCTGTATTTTGTAGAATAGTTTATTCTCGCTTGAGGAAAACTAGTTGAAAAATCATTTATGAGACAAAAGTAGCAGAAGAGAACAAAGGCGCTAATTAGATATACGTCACACTTGGTCATGGGCGTACCGAGGGAGGCAGGGGATTGCAGCTGGCCCATTGGGACCTACCTGCCTCTCATACATTGGAGCTGATAAATTACGTAAGTAGTAGGTACTTACGTAATTAGTACAAGTTAGCATACTATTGCCATTGAGGGTCAATGTTTATATTGAATCTCAATGACTACTTATTGCACTTTATTGTCCTAAGCAGTCTTGAGTCTATTTTAACATTAGTTCTCTTTGGTGGGAACCGGGTGGCCTGGCTCCCCCCACAAAGATTTAAATCTTTGTTACCCGACGCAAAAATCAGGGATGCCCACGCACTTGTGGTAGTTATTCAGGTATCAGTTTGAATGACTACTGGAAGTCGACCGACGTGTAATTTAAGCGGGGTCTCGTGTGCGTGTTTTTTTTAAACATTACACAAAAAACCTTACACAAACATTTGTATTCATACAAAACATCTTGTTTGCATACACAAATGTGTATGGCTACGCCTCTTTGTTGCGATGTTTTTGTGTAAAACTGGTAAAACGTACCGAAAAAACACGCGCAGGAGACCCGGTTTCACATAAACGTTTGTTTTCATACAAAACGTCGTGTTTTCATACACAAATGTGTATGGCCACGCCTCTTTGTTGCGATGTTTTTGTGTAATGTTTCGAAAAGAAACGCGCAGGAGACCCGGCTTTACATAGGCAGCCATGAATTTAGATGTCAATGGAATTTTAATGGTTTTGGACGAAGCTCGACGAAGTTGTATAAAGACATATTCGAGGTCAATCATTCATTTACAATTGGTGACTTAGGTCAGGTGATGGTGAACCAGGTTAACCCCTGTTTGTGTTTAACTTTTTGTGTGTTATCGCGATGCCGTGGATACATCAACGATAATATCGGCACGTTAGAAATTAAAAACCGGCCAAATGCGAGTCGGACTCGCACACGAAGGGTTTCGTATCGTATTAAGATCGAGCAAAAAAACGCCGAAAAAAACACGGTTGTTGTATGGATATAAATAATAAAAATTAAAGGGGGTCCTTTAATTTTTATTATTTTTGTTGTTATATTAGCAATAGAAATACACAATCTGAAAATTTCAACTATCTACCTTTATCGATTCATGAGATACAGCCCGCTGACAGACAGACGGACAGAGTAGGCTTTGTAATAGTGTTCCTTTTAGCACTCTTCGGGTGCAGAACCCTAAAAACGCCCAATGCTACTTTCTCAGTTTGATTTTGAGCTACATAGATAAGACAACACAGTTTTCTAATATTAATATGGTAGAGATTATAGATGATAATTAATAATGATTGTTTACCAGGAGCGAATACCATGTTGGGCTTCTAGATAAAAACGATAATTTGGTTGTATTTGCACTATTATTCGATGTTCACACTGCAGAAGACCGCATAACTTGGAGAAGCGTTATATGTGGTCGCGATCCTCAGCATTGAGGGAAAGCGGAACGACGAAGAAGATGATGGTCAGAACCCTTTATTTTTTTAAATGTGGTGGATGTCATTACAAATTGTGTTATTGATGTAATAAAGTACTGAGCATAATTAAAACTTCCACTATTGAAATATAAAACCTGACATCTTGGGTTGTTGTTGTCTGACAGAATCATTGACAGAACATAGCATTTGTTTTTTCTTTTGAACATTTTGAGTAAGGAGTATTTAAACGCTGCTTTTCTTGGTAATTTAATTGTAAATGTACATGTAACTCTTTAATAAAAATAGATTTCCCAAAAAAGTTTAAAATAATACAACTGAAACTGCCACCCTGTCAAAACACATCTCATTTTGGAGATTTTTTCTAAAAACATACCTACATCTTCTTAAGACAATAGCAGCATAATTGCTAACACACTTACAATGAGCAATGCCTTCATTTTGGCAATTCAATAAACTCCGTACATTCACTGTTCATGTTCAAAAAGCAGACATTTTTTGAACATTATGCAATGGATTAACAATTTTTCAAAGTCTGTCAGATTGTGATTGAGTTGAAATGTGTCACGTATACAATGGGGGTGCAGGTCATATAAATAATGATAAATATTACTTTCCACCACATAAGATTCAGGTATTACATAAATACACTTACTTGGGAAGTTGCCACCTGCTCTGGAGACATCGTATGAGACCAGCCCAGCTATGCCAACCAGCAGGAAGAAACTGGCCCAGATCCAAGGGAACCTTCTAGTGCTTGTCATTCTGTCTAGAATATCCTGGAGAGGAACACAAATAGGTATTCAAATTAAAACTGGCATAATAGTACACAAAAGCTCAGTTTCCATACTAATCTGTACAGTTCACACTAATATTATAAATACAGTCAAAACCGCTTCTAATGACTTCGAAGGGGCCATCTGATTACGGTTGTTATAGCCGATGGTCCTTTTAACCAAAAACTATGTCAAGTAATTGGAAATGCTGGGACCTCAACATAATAACAAGTACGTTGTTTTAAGCGAAGTTGTTATAAATAGTTTTGACTGTATAAAAGTAACTATCTGTCAGTCACCTTTTCACGATTGAACCACCAACCGATCATTATGAAATTTGACAGATTGGTAGCCTGGAACCTGGAGAAGGACATAAGCTTTTCATCCAGGATATTTGTATTAATAAAAAAAATTAATGCAGAACGAAGTTACGGGCAATAGCTAATAAAATGTTTTACTAGTATCCAAGGGAAATATCTACCTATATAATAATAGTTTCTTAGTCAGCAACTTAATGTGCACCATGAACACAGACATTTATAAATTTGCAACAGGTTTTCTTTAAGGTTAAAGGATTTTTGATGGGCAGCCAGTTAACAAAAATTTTCATTATTGGATTTTGGGCGTTTTAAACGTTATTATTAGGCAGTTTCCTAAAAGCTTACAAATTCAATGTAATTAAATAATTAAGATGTAAAAATATGTTTTGACTATTTTGTACAGCTAATGTGTGAGACTGAGTGGGAATAAATTCAGTTTTTGATAGCTCAATCAAGGCTCCATGTGGTGTATATATTGAGTTGTTGTGACCAGAACACAGTTTTAAATAGGCTTCCTCAAACTGGGGACGGGGAAACTAACTAAACTATGAAGATTATGCAAAAGAGCATTATTTTTTAATGATTGTTATTGAAAGATTAACAAAAGCTTGTATAAATGATGAGAGAACTGTTTCACAGTTGTGTAAATAAGAACCTACCTGTGTGCTACTAAGGAAAATAAATTATTAAAATATTCAAAGGCACATTTTGGTTTGGATTCAATTTTTTTGGTTATGTTTTCTGGATTTTAGGAAAAATATTCCGGAAATTTACTATTCAGCACAGTAGCAGTGGCACTATCACAAACTAACAATGCCCTTTATGTAGGTATAGTAGAAAAATAAATGAACCCAAAGGTTTAAGAGAACTTATCAACCAAAACACAGTAGGATACAGATTTCACAAAAATTAAGTCTGATAGGAATAGCACCACTAAGAGAATTTAGAAAATGCACGTTATTGATGTTGATTTTACCTGGATTTTAAATACAAACACATAAATTGAAACAGCTTGCGTGAACTGCCTCCCGCAGAGTAACGGATGTAACACATCAACATTTACTGTTAGCACTACGCCCGCGTACACTACACAACGCCTAAAGTAGTTTTTCAACTTCCATTCACAAGCTAACTGCGCGATTCTTTGAATTGATTCACTATTTGCGCACGGATATGTACCACACAACGATTTATAAAATTACGCACACCTGCCTACCGTTCTTTGCGTCGCTAGAGACTTATTTTTAATCACATTACAGTTTTCTTAATATAATTACCTTCAACGATTGATGAATACGCTACGAAAATTAAAATAGATTCAATAGTGAAAAAATATGTCGCCCTCGAAACTCGTTTTTTTTCTACTGCCAAACTTAGGGTGGCCATAATTTGAGAGAAGTTAATTACCATATTGTCAAAAAAGAATACCACAATCAAACCTCTTTACTCCATCAAATAGAAATATTTGAATAATAAAGACTCTTCATGAATTTTAAACGAGTTTTACGGTAATGTATTAATCATCATTGTATTATACCATGAAAACTTTATTCAATTACGGACAAGTTCTGCAGAAGTCATATAATAAACGTTTTTTTAGTAACGTTTACATACTTTCTCGAACTTAATATAAGTATTATTACAGTATAACCAAAAAAATATTATTGAATAATCAATAATTCATGTGGTTTTAATTTACACAAAAAATACTACAATTTATAAAAATAGTTTGCTGGCAACATCTGGCCCAAAAAAAAGATAAGGACGTGACATGACATTTGACCTCAATAGTGTAGTACCTACATCATCAAAGTTACGGTTCTTTTTAGTCGATTTCTGAATCTTCCATGAGATGGATTCCACCACGAAAAAATCAACAGGGTTCTTATTCGACTTTGAATGGATTTCATACATAGTAATTTAATAATCCACACTTGTTTAGGCTTTCGCTGATCTCCTTCTAAACTTTAGAAGGAGATTGCCGTATTTTGCTTTCACGTAGGTATATCTAGGTTTAGAATCTACCGCCCTTTAGACATCTCACTGACCAAAGCTAGATATATGTGAAAGCAAAATCTGGCAAGGTGCTTACCTGGCATATTTTATTCGTTCTTACAACAGTCTCATCCTTCTTCTTGCCTTTCAAAGCTTCGCCGCAGACTTCTTTATATTGCAAGACAGACATTTTTAACGATTTCTGCCTCAATTTCTTACTGACTTCGGCCCAGTTACTGTCTGGTTGGAAAACAAAATCATTACATATTTACATGTTTTTAAACAAAGGCCTCAACTAATGATAGTTAGCCAATCCCATATTACCTTGTATGCAGAGCGATTGTTATAAGTTAACAAATGAAGGGTGCAGATAAAACAAAACTTACCAATATAATCGAGTAATGTAGCAGACTGTTTGCTGCACCGATGGAACAGCTGTCTCCACGTAGCATTGCAAGAGTCGTCTCTCACGAGACAGTCAACCAGACAGTCTACGAGGACCCTATGGTATGGGTCCAGGGATGGGCCACTCAGGTACTGGTTGGGCAACTTCTTCATTAGTTGATTGAAGGTCACTTGGAGCTTATTATTGCTTTTATTGAAATATACATCCTGAAATTTAAGATAGTATTAGTTTATTAATATTTTTCTTGTGTCAAGCCACTGCATTTGCATTCTAAATGCATGAAAAACAGTTTTAAAAGTTGGAAAATAATACTTTCATATTTTTTAATTATAAATAAATAATAAGTTTATTGTACAAAGAAAAACACATAAGGTTAGTTATATACTAAACATGATTGCGTCAAAATCAGGTAGAACAGCTGGCTGCTGAACTAATTCTCTACTGAAACTATAAGATTTTTGTAACCTGTAGAAATTTTTCCTATGGCTACGTTAGTTGGTTCTTCTGTATGTCTAAGGAGTAACCGTATGACGTAATTGAAATCCACATACCTTATATTTACTTAATTGCTTGATAAGGTCACTTGACAGATCCTTGGGCAGTGCACTTCTCTTGTTATTCACCATGTCAATCATGGCGAATAGCTGATCTTGACTAACTTTAGTGTTGTCCATGGTTCCGTGTTCGTCTAGAAGGTTCGACAAGTATCCTACTACGTATTTAGAGTAGTTCTTCAGCTCGATGATGGGAAGGAACAGGTCTTGCCAAGCTAGAAAGGGAAGATTCAGTAAATCCAAATTCAAAGTTTCAATACTGTAAAAAGTTAGTACACCCAGAATTGTTTTTAATCACATATTTATCATGTTGTTATGCAAGCTGGGTGGTTAGTTAAATATCTGAGACTGGTTTATTATAAAACTGTTAACATTGTAGTTGGTAAATTCAATTTTCAATTTATTTTTTAATATTTATGTAATTTTTCTATTCATTTATGTTTTGGTAATGGGTGTTATTTACCTGAAATAAATGAATTTTATTATTTTTTATTATTATATCAATCAGGGTTTCATTTAATTTAATTACAAATGACTGGTAATTTAAGTATATACACCACACAAGAAGATAAAACTAAATACAGATCACTTATAAGTACCATATTATATTAATACTAAATCTTTTAGGAACATGTACCTACTGATACTACATAGTTTTAAGTAATAAATCTAGAGTTATCTCATCTTTACCTTGGGAGGTGTCAAAATGACGCGAGATAACAAATTATCTCAACAAGTTCTGACCCAGAACAGTATCTTGGCCTATGCCTCAAGCAATTTCACTCTTATCTTTTTTTATGTAACTTGAATGATTGCCGATTCATTTTCTAACAACGAATCATCATTGTCAGTGTCTTTCTTTTTCCACTTTTCTTTTTTTTTCTGACAGCGATTTTTTTTTTAAATTGTGAATTGAGGATTTACCTTTCAGACCAACAGCAAAATCACTGCTACCACCCTGGCCAAAAGCCCATAGCAAGGAGAGTCCAATAGGCGGCCTATTTTGATAGGAGTTGCGGAGACTAGCACTCTTCTGTATAGACGTGACGCAGAACTCTGGGTAGTCTTGCGCTAGCATTTGCAGCAGTAACCTGTGACCGTTCACAGATTGACCTGGAATGGGAGATTTATCATAATATCTCATAATGTTTTTAAGGGTAAAAAGAATATTCTTCTTTCTTCTGTAGTATTAAAGTATGATTTATTCTCTGTTAAATAACTATAACAGTCAACAAAAGAGCTAAGCAACCAAGCAGGTAACATAGCAGATATCTTGTAATTACTTCTAATCCATTTTGTGCCGAGTGTGTTTTGAAAAAAAAAAAAAAAATACACATTACATACACAATTAAGGATAACACAATTTTTGCGTCTACCTCTTTTGTTAACTGTAAAATTGTACTCAATATTGTTATGTCAGAAACCAACAACCATGAAATTCAGATAAAAAAGTGAAAGTAAAAAATAAAAGAATTCATATTATAACACAAACCTCTGCTCATATCATTTGCAAGTGATGTAAGAGTGACATCAAAGAACAGCTGAGCGTTTGCTTTGCCAGCGTCCTGCAATACATCAGCCAGAGATCTCCTAATCTCCTCTGGGGCACTAGACAGCGGATACAGGGGAGGGTATGAGGAAAACGTAGGGTCATCCACGTCTATCTGAGTCTTGGAGTTGAGGAAAGCTGCTACTTCTTTCAGCCATACGAGAGGAGCGTTTGAGAAACGGATCTTATTCGTTGTTATTATGTTGGCTAGCTCTGCAACATCAATCTGAAAAAATAAGTATGATTATAAAGAACATGGTTGCTGCAAAATTGGCTTGTTTTACTTAGAGTACTTGAGTTAACAGCATGTTTTTAACATAAGTATTTCCTATTACTCTTAAGAAAAAAGCCTTTGAAGCAATTCTTATCTAACCGAGTTGTAACAGCACAGAATAGGCTCTCGAATACTGTTGTGACGGCTCCCTCACTGAACTGTTTCAAGAATTGGCTGGACAGATTAAACATCTCCAAGCTATTTGATACACACGCATCAGCTAATTAGCTGCTACTGTGTCTAACCAAATAATAAAAATACACATAACTTACAGACTACAATAGTCGATTTTTTTTCCAAATACACTGAAATAAAAGATGAAATAACTCCATTTTGGCATCTTCAAAAAGTCGCAATAGTCCCCATAGTGCTATCTTCAACAGGAGTAATACCCAAACAGCTTCATCAGTCTCTTAGTTCCCTCAACCTGCCACCTACCACATACTGAAGAAGGTAGTGATTCTTAACACATGTAGGCTAGTTATAAAATTTCTTCAGTGAGTCGGACAACTTGCACCAATACTCCCACTCAAATATAGTTTCATCTACCATTCAGTCTACTACGGAAGACCAAGCCGTTTCTAATACTCTCACACTTAACCCTACTGATGGACTTGGCTTAGGCCTGTGCCATCAGTTCTATCTGGTTAGGCCGTGGAAAACAAACGCAGAAACAAAAATGATAATAATATTAAAAACAATGTCTGAATATAATAAAGGATCACGTAGGGACAGTATTCTTTGCAGTCTGGTAAAATTAAAAGCATCTTTTTAGTGTGCAAATCAAAGGATAGTGCATATATTCAACAAGCAGTGATATATTATTGTGTAATCATTGTCCATTAGCATTTCAATTGCACCTATTGTCTTACGTACAGACGAACAGTTGTTATGAATATATTATTGAACACTGACTGTTGCTGTGTACTTTGCCATGACCATACAGAGTATTATTATAAGTGTCTATCTCAAAGTCTAAACTGAATCTGCTACAAAATTGTTAACATTACATATCATGGTACCCCGGATAAATTGGAATTAGGGAAAGGGAACAATAATGATGATATCCTGTCAGGTGGACATCCAACTAATGCAATTGTTACAAATTATGGTGGAAAATGTTCCTCCCCAGCAACAGTACAACTGGTCATCAGTTTTACCCGGATATATAAAGTAGTTCTCCTACGATGCAACTGAAACGGCAGGAGTTAGCTAGTTTTTTTTCTGTATGTCTTCTAAAATGTTTATGAGTTACTTACAGCCTCGAGAGCACCCTCAATGGTCTTAGGGGGCTTAGGTTTGGGAGGCTCGGCATTCTTCTTATCTTGTTTCTTTTTCTTATCACCTTCTTTCTTTTTATCTTTTTGAGGTTTCCTCTCATCATCAATCTCCATGCCAGAATAGAATGACTTTATTTGAGAGTGGGGAACTGAAAGTTAAGACGTTTTTAGTTATTTTCATTTAACAATTAGGTGAACTTATAAAGCTATGTATTTTTAATTGCTTTTGTTTATTATTTATGTACAATTTTATTTTGTATACTTTTTCCGTTCAGTTTTATTTGATGAATGTATATAAAATCTTTTTAAAATTCAATGGAAAACCACATGGTAACAATCTCGTAATCCGATAAATAAAATGTTACTCAAACACTGCTGTACTTATGTCGTCGAATTCTTTCCGATTTAACACAGCATTTTTATTGGAAGTAGTTACTAGTACATGTCTGAGTTATTTTTAATAAATACATCAGTATAAATAACTTTGTAATATTTGTCGGCTGATATGTAAGCTGACCCGGCTTGCCCTTGCCTTCATTCAAATTACTATGAAGCTTTATTTTACAGAATAATTTAATAGAAAGGTTTTTTATAGGTTCTGTAATTACTGTAAGTAACGATTATCAGAACATGTTTGTTCCGTATAAAAACCATGGCATTAATAAGAATGAGGAAAATTGATTGAATTCCTAACTATACAAGTAAAAAGACATGTTGTAAGCAAATTTAAAGTTACCTACCGATGTCCTCAAGTTTCGGCCCATTTTTCACAGCCTTCTTTTCGTCCTCCTTAGTTTTAATTTTACCATTCTGCGACTTCTTATTCTTCCCAACAACTTCCCATTGACCACTCGACATTATTAGAGAGATTCTACACAGATTTTTATTCAATTCTTTGTAAATAAAGGGAAAGTATCAAAGTAATAGGTTACACGTCAAAACCAAACAAATACTAAAAAAAAATATGCTGCGATGTGATTCTATAATATCTTTAGCATAAATAAAACATCGTACATTATTAAGCGTGCTTGGAGTGAAAACTGTTCATGCTCTAAATATTCCAGTGTGCGGATGTTGGAATGCACAAAAAAAACTAAACTTCTTTGTGATTGGTCAATAAACTCCACCTTGGACAAAACGTGGCAGGAATATCAGAAATGTATTTTTGTAACATTGCAAAGTAATTTCATTTATTAACGAATTATTTTGTATTTCTTATTTTTAAGTACAAAAGAGCACAAAACCTAAAAAAATAATAAAACATAAAATAAACCTAAAAAAATGTAATTTATTTTAAAAAATACGGTTTTCTCTGTCTGTGGAATGAAGTGCTGTACCATGGAAAAAGTATTCATAGTCGATTAATTACATGCTCTGTGGATTGTGGTTTCTAATGATAACACATCGATTCTTGCTTTGTTATTCGATGAATTTGTGAAAATAGTACTGGATTTATGGATTAGTTGATATTTGGTCTCACACACTGAAACATACACAACGCGCATCACTATTCGTCAGTTTTTCATTTGTGAAAAAAGTGGACCTGATATTTTGCTGCTGAGTTGTTTTAGAAATTTATCAATAAATAGACATACGTGCCCGTGTTGTGTTGATGAAATAAAACCGTGTGTAACAAAGAACAGTGGCTAGATAATGGAAGACAAATTGATGTTAGAAGATGTGACTAGCTCCTTGCGAGAACGGGTGTTTTTCGCTGCCAGAGATGGAATGTCTTTAACCCTTTACGCTTTATTATACGAGAAAAACACAGATGAAATTGACGACCTATTAAATAGCGTAAGTACTGTTATGCAGTTTTCATTCATGATGTTTCATCAGAAGTTGTATCAGGAATTGGATAATGTCATTTATTATTTTTGATGAGAATGATGATAATCTATTTATATCGTACAAATTGACGGCGCGTTACCTTTTGCGCGTTACATACGTGCGGTGTGAGTTATTAATTCATTTTTTATGCGTCTCGGAATGCGATTTTGCGTCGTAACGCACATATTGTCTTCGCAACCTTGGTACCTCTTGCCAGTTTCATTTCCTTGTCCGTGCGGTGGTTGTTGCGAAAGACTTCGGTGCTCGGGGTCGCTCGCTCGTATATTTAATTAAAATTATAATTATTACACATACTGTCTTGCCTTGATTGTTATCATGATGATGTTGCAAAAATTATGTTTACCTTATTTCAAGCAGTTTAGGTAAATTCCTTGGACTGTGTTATATTGTTCAATAGTTAATCTAGGCTTAATAAGTAGGCTAGGTATATTTTAGGATCATGACTAAAAAGCTGTTTACTTTTACTTTGTTTGATGTTTTATCAGCTTGTCAATGAATCAGCTGTGCTGGGCAACTATTGATAGTTTACAATGAATAAATAATTTGTAGTTTTATTTATCTTCCTAAAAATGTTGAAGCTATATTTCATTTGTAAAAGGCTTACCTTATGAATAAGTTCATAAAAGTATAAATAAATTATTATTGACAACATTAAAGTCACATACAAATCCAAATCAATGCTCATACTCTCCCATTAATATGAATTTGGCATCAGTTTATGATATAAACAAGATAATATCTTGAGAAAGAGCAATATTTGAGAAAACATCCTTCCAATTAGTTTTCAAGACTCACTCTCAGTAAAATATGTAGCATACAAACTACTTTGGCCCCTAAAATCAGATTAAAAAAAAACAGTGGTACTCCGGGAGAGCTGACAGAGATACCACGCACCGCGGTAATCAATGCGTTGATGTCATTTTAATAGTCAAAAGCTGGTGTTGTCATAGTGTCCCGAAATCAATGGTTTAGTCCCATCTCAAAAATGCCCAACATGCCTAAAGAAGTTTTCACTTCAATCAATAATGAAATATGAGTACAATAGTCCAATAACTTGTACCACTATGAGGAATACATTGCTTATTTTTTATCTGTAAATTTCTAGACAAAATACAGAAGTCATCATTCTTCTGCACTTATACCAATTTATTTGTGGTTGGTGTAACATCTTTTTCTTCCATACTTAGAAAGAAAGAAAGAAAGAAAAATATTTTATTTGGGACACGCACAGGAAATATAAAACAGGAATAAAAAAATAAAAAATTAACAAATATAAAAAAGGAGCATTTTAAACTAACAAACAAAATTAATAATGACCTGTGCGAGGCCAAAAAGGCTCCTATCTCAGCATGATGCTGCGATATGTAAATAAAAACCGCAGCGCTGGTATTCTGATAGGGCCCGCTGTGATGCCACGGACATATCTACGGACATATAAATCCCACATATTAATATAAAAAATCAAAACTATTGTACAAAAAATAAAAAAATCGACGCACACCCGACACGACGTCCTATCTTCTATTAGTCGTCATCTCGGTAGTCACCCCACTTTCTAGCCATATCATCTTTCACACGGTCCATCCATCGTTTCTTCGGTCTTCCCCTACCTGTACAGCAATCTATTCTAGACAAAATACAAAAGTATGTTATATAAACAAAAAACACTTCCCTTTGTTTTTTACGTACAAAGATGTGGGTTAATGACATGTCGATGAACTTGGGAATGTCATGTTTTAGTGAGAACAAAATATAAACATTTGACATGACACATGTCAACAAACACATGTAAACATGTCCCTAGGGTTTCTTTATATGTCCCAATTTGTACCATTATTGTGTAACAAACTTCAATCTGTTAAGGTTTATGACAGCTAAACTATGTCCTTTAGTGCTGGTTATAGTGAAATAGATTTAAATATCTATAAATAGAATAAATCAAATTTGGTAGTTATGAAATTAAAGTAATTGTTTAGTGATTAGGGTACATTTTGGACCCTAAATTAAGTTCCTCTTGGGTTAGTTTAATATATTTATATTATATTTTTGTTCAGCTGCTGTTGTTCCTGGCTCAAATGTATTTTACATGTAAATCTAGGACCACTATTGTGTGCCCAAATTCACCAAAAACTTTCAGAAAGAAAGAAAGAAAAGAAAAATATTTTATTTGGGACACACACAGGAAATATAAAACAGTAAAAAAAAAAAATTGACAAATATAAAAAAGGAGCATTTTAAACTAACAAACAAAATTAATAACGACCTGTGCGAGGCCAAAAAGGCTCCTATCTCAGCATGATGCTGCAATATTTAAAAATAAATAAATACCGCAGCGCTGGTATTCTGATAGGGCCTGCTGTGATGCCACGGACATATAAATCCCACTAGGGGCTACTTCAGCTGTTTATTAATAATTACCCACGGCTTCTCGCGCATGGAGGATAATTATCTCACGGGAAAATATTACCGGGATAAAAATTATCCAGGTCATGATTTATCTGTCTGCCAAATTTCACTCAAACCCATTCTGCCAGTAAGGCGTGAAAATGTAACCGACAGACAGGGCTACTTTCGCATTTATATAGTATAGTACTAGCTTTTGCCCGCAGCTTCGCTTGCGTTAATGTAGATTTTGTAAAGTTATTTTTCTATCCCTCGGGAACAGTACATTTTTCTGGATTAAAGGTACCCTGTGTCCTTTTCTGTACCCCTGACAATGTGTATGCAAAATGTCATGGTGATTGGTTGAGTAGTTAAGACGTGAAAGCGTAACAAACAAATTCCTAGCTGCGCCCCACAGTTTCACTCGCATAAGTCTCGTTCCCGTGGGAATATCGGGATAAAAAGTATCCTATGTCCTAACCCAGGTCATAGTCTACCCATGTGTCAAATTTCATCCAAACCCGTTCAGCCGTTTTAGCGTCAAAGCATAACAAACAAACAAGCTCACTTTCGCGTTTATAATATTAGTTAGAATAAAATATGGATTCACGTAAGCAAAATATGCGCTTGGACGTGGAGTTGCGGACACCAGCCCGTTATACATAGTATGGATTCAGTAGCTACACATCTAAATACCTTCACAAACTTTCTTGTAGCATAAAATTTTCTGACCACAGGATGTATGCTGCGATGGAGTCAAATGCACGCCTTTAATAGCAGCAGCTCGACACGGCCGCGAAGGTGCAGTCAGGATCCTCTTAGAGAAGTTCAGACCACCGGTCAGACTTGAGACAGAAGGCACCGTTAAATTCGACGAGTATGTTATTGAAGGTTAGTTAGTGCCAGACACATCTAAGCTTTATACAGGGTGGCAGGGACATCGACGCGAAAACTGTTACCATGGATTCAGGACATGATTCTGAACCCCCCTGCGTTTTAATTTTTTGTCGGTTATTAAAAAAAAAATTGGCTGTTCCATACATTTTGACCGCGTAGGTATTGCACTTTTCTATGAAACAGCAGATTAATTTCAACACAGGGGGGTTCAGAATCATGTACTGAATCCATGGTAACAGTTTTCGCGTCGATGTCCCCGCCACTCCGTATTCCTATGATATAAAAGCAGTATCAAAATTGTCATCTTTGCAGCCTTGTCCCAAGCATTGCTGAGTTTAGGCCTCCTCTCTTTTGTGACATGCCTCCCTGTACCCAAATTGCGTCATACACGATCAATCACAATTTGTTTTTATTTGAAACAGATTGCTAATCCATTGCTTCATAATTTGGAAAAAAAATATCTGCTCAACAACGTAAATAACGCAATGAATGTTGTTGAACTGTCAAAACGAAACAAATTAGTCATAATCGTTAACGAAAATGAGGTAATGATGTCATTGGGGTTTTTCCTGCGATTTTTTGTAGGTCGGCTACCCATCTTGTTGGTCTGTCAATACTCAACCATTATTAGGGCTCTGCAAATGCATTGTACTACTGTTGTATGGCACATCATCTTTTAAAAGGCTTTGTAGAGCGACGTCTCCGCCTCTACCCATAATACCTTTGTGACACTCTCTTTTAGGGGCCGGGACACACGGCCCACAACCACACCACATCGCAGCGACAAAATGTGGGCAAGCAGTGGTTACGTGTGAATAGTGTCGCTGCAGTTTATTTCAGTTGCGTTGTGGTAACTACAAAAATTTCTATGTGGTTGCGTTGTCGCTAGTAGTTGCGATGTGGTTATGTTGTGGCTAGTGTTTGCCGACATACAGATCGTTGTGTTTGCGATGTCGCTGGCCGGTAGTGCGCGGTCTTCCTGGCGGTTGTGTTGTGGCTGCGATGTGGTCTTGATGTGGTCGGTGTCGCCCACACGGTTGATTGTGACGGCCAAATGTGGTCTGTCTGAATCAACTATTAATTTTCATACAAATTAGCTGGATTGTTGTTGTGGTACCTACGTGTGATCGGGCCCTAAAACTCGATTTACCATACTAACGCCCGGTTACTGTAACCAGCAGGACAACACTTGCAGGACTGGGTTTATTTAATTAATATGTACTTAGTATCACTTCTGAATAAATGAAAATATATACCTGAAAATTTTCGAAATATTGCTTCGTGCGAAACTTCCGTATCCACCGCGTTACGCCGTAGCACACCTCCGCCGCGAAACCATAGCAGCGAAACCGCAGTAGTTCAATTCAATTGGCCCGCGTCATGTTCCGCTACTCGAAATTCAAAGAGCGGAACTCGAATAGCGGAATGTGACGCAAGCCAATTGAATTGAAATACTGCGGTTTCGCTGCTATGGTTACGAGGTGGAGGTGTGTACTGGCGTTAAAAATCGCGATATTACTCTACTGTTTCTGGGCGGGCGTACTACATAAACTTTTACCCACTCAGAATTGCACCGACTACTATCCTGACTGAACCCCGCTATTTTAAGACTCATTCACGGTCAAAGAAATAAGTTATGGTTTCTAAAGAAAGAAAAAAATAAAATACGTTTATTTAGAACAGACACAATGTTCTAGCTACAGATCCGTCTTATTTGACCAATTCCTGACGTATGTGGCGTTATCCGTACTGGGCCCGCGGGATGGAATACGGGCCGCTCCCTCTCACAGAGAGCAGGCTTGTGTCCCAGCAGTTGGAACATTATGGAATTTATTAAGGATCGCCAACAAAAGATGTACAAAATACACATAAATAATAGGCAACTTCAAGTTCACTTTTAAGAGACCGAAGCATATCAACGCAATGTCAACGCTGGCTGTCGCTGAAAACCAGCGCTGGGGTCTGTCTCGCATGGGGTCGCAGCATTATGCTGAGCGATGGTCGTTTTGCGTGGATGTGACGCATATTTTTCCCCAAATTGTTATGTTCGTGTGTTTTTTCTTTCTTTGCGTCATGTTTACCGCAAATAAACGCATTTTCTTTCTTTATTTTTTTTTCTTTCTTATAAAGTTAACAACTAAGCTAATAATATGAAAATACTAGCTGTTGCCCGCGACTTCGTCTGCGATCCAGGATGAAAAGTAAAGTAGCCTATGTCCTTCTCCCGGTCATAGCCTACCCATGTGCCAAATTTAATCCAAATCCGTTCAGCCGTTTTAGTGTGAAAGCGTAACAAACAAACAAACTCACTTTCGAATTTATAATCTTAGTTAGGATAATTAAATTAAATTAAAATTCATTTATTACAGATAACAGGGATCCATATTATGTTAGTATTACAAAAACAACTTATATTCTAGTGTTAGTAGTAGTTAAAGGTAGGTATAAAATAAAATAAAATACAATGATGCACACTCCACGCAGAGGACGAGCAGGCAAGAAAACATGTTTCCTACCTGAGCAACCTCCGGATAAAATGCCGAATATTTGGAGTATAGCTCTCCGCCACAGCTCTCAGGATATAGTTGCGACTACCTCGCACTCTGCTCAGCAGCGACGCGGTTTTTTTTACGGATTATAGCATGAAAGCCATCTGTGTGGGTCTCAGCAAACATTTCCGAAGCGCTGCAGAAACGGCAGTCGCAACAACATCCTGAATGCATTATTATATTGTACGCGCAGGGCATCCAGCGATCTCTTGGTGTAATTGACCCATAGATTGCTCGTATAAAAGCTCTGACAGTAGGCCTTAAAAAGCGTAATTTTTAACCGACTTCCAAAAGGAGGAGGTTCTCAATTCGTCTGTATGTTGTTTTTTTTTTTTTTTTTTTTTTTTTGTATGTTTTTTACGCGATTACTCCGCCAATTATGAATTGATTTAGATGATTCTTTTTTTGTTTGGTAGATCATACTTCAGAGGTGGTCCCATATAAATTTTATTAACTTTGCTTGGGTAGTTTTTGAGTTAGCTTCAATAATACGTATTTTTTCCCACTTAGTATGTGGATGATATGATAACTTCCTGTCACTGTTATTTACATAGTAGGTAGTGGTATTCGAATTTGTTTGGGGTAGGTACCACAACACTAAAAAGTGAAAAATAAAAACTTATTACAAAAAAAAAAAAAAACCGACTTCAAAAAAAAAAACACTACAAAGTGAAAAATAACTTTAATTTCGGAAGTCGGTGACAAAGAACAAAAATTCAAAACCAAAGACACCGACTTCCGAAATTAAAGTTATTTTTCACTTTGTAGTGTTTTTTTTTTTAAGTCGGTTTTTTTTTTTTGTAAATAGTTTTTATTACTTGGTCAGAGCACCGAGCAAATCTACGGGCCAACATGTTACCTCTGACCGCTAAAGCCCTGCGCTCCCTCTCCATGTATAATAAACGTTTAAATAATATAAAGAGAAATTGAAACAATTTTGGTAAATTTTGAAAAACTATTAATAGGTACATTTTTAAAGGTTAAATATATTAAATCCTACAAACATTTCTTATATTTTGACAGAGACTAGCAGATGTTTTAACTATAGGCCGGTTATGGTACTTTTTATGCTCGAGGAGCTCGTGACCAAGTAATAACAGCGCACGGGTCGATCTATCAGGTTAAGCTACCCTTGCCGAGGTTGGTCCGTGGATGGGTGACCATTTCTACATATAATCGAGATTCCTCCGTGCCTCGGAGAGCACGTTAAGCCGTTGATCCCGGCTGTCATTCGTGGATGTTTGACAGTCGTTACGGGTCGTCAGAAGCCCGAAAGTCTGACAACCAGTCTTACCAAGGGGTACCTAGGGGGGTTACCTAGTTACTGGGTTGTGGAGGTCAGATACGCAGTCGCTCCATTTTAAATACTGGTATTCAGCTGCATCCGGTTAGACTGGAAGGCGACCCCAACATAGTTCTGAAAAGGCTAGGCAGATTTGTATGCTACGTTTTATGCTTGTGGCCGTTATGGCCTCAAGATCGATCACCTATGACAGCTGGAGCGATAACTACTTGAAGCATATATTAACAAGTAGTATCGCTTTGTGAATGGTGTACGCAACCACTTAGATCGAACTGGTGCAGATTCGTCTGTTCTGATTGATACCTCCGTGTTTGCGAGCTAAAGGTTAATGACAACCCCATTTTTATGTCCACGCAATTACTATCCATTCCAAGGTTGCCTGGAAGAGATCGCAGAAAGCAATAAGGCCGCCCGTTAAATTTGTTTTTTGATATGTATTTTCTGGTGTAATGCGGGTTGCAGACCAAGACCTAAGCTAAGTTAGTTTAGCTTAGCTCGCATAGCTGACGCAGTTTTCCATACTTGTGTGCAGACCGCAAACTATGACTCAACCGGCTAAGTACAATATAAATAGGTATACGATCAGCCATCTAATTTCGTAACACACTTTTGTAAACGATTAAGACAAATCCGTTCATAAGACAAATCATTTTGACAGTTCAACAACATTCATTGCGTTATTTACGTTGTTGAGCAGATTTTTTTTCCAACTTCTGAAGCAATAGATTAGCAATCTGTTTCAAATGATTCAGATTGTTACTGATCGTGTATTTCGCAATTAAGGTACAGTTGCGCTTCCAATACGTATGATTTCATCTACTGTAAAATGTTCATGATTCAACTTCCCGACTAGTTTCGAACTCAAAAAGGTGCTTCTTATCATGAGTCTATGTCATAAACTGATTATACAGCATAGTTAGTTCTAGTTGAAGTAGTCGTACAGAGTCGATTACCGAAACACGTGTAGGTAATCAAAATAAACTGTAAATAAACATTGACTGAAAATCATAATTTATTACCAAATCTTTATAACTAAATAATCATCGCTGTATTCAGATTATTTATCACTTGATAGCATCCTTCGTTTGTAATTCTATTTATTGTCCTGATTTGTGTTTTTTTCATCCATCTTTAGAACTCAACTGCGTATTCGATACCAATCGAAAGCATCGCAGAATCTTAAGAAAAAACATTTTGTCACATTATTATCAATAACTGCCCACTACTGCACGCTTTCTCAGAACACAGAATTAATTCCGTACAACATAATTTAACGCCAATGTCAAATGTTATTTCCCAAATAAAGCATCGGGCACGTCATTGGGTGCACAGACACACAAAGCGCCCTGCAGCGGCCAATGTGCTCCTCCGTCGTACAGCGCATTGACTCTCATTTTTTGTCTAAGTCGGGAACATACGGTTTAAATATAGAAATGTGTGAAAGTTTACACACAAAGAAACTGAAAATCGTCTCTCGGAACGTTTTGGTACGTATCTGGCCGACTTCCAAACGTCTTTGTTTCCCTGTATTTATGATTTACCAGCATTATAAAGGATTTGCACGTTTGGCATGGCGCGTGGTGACTGGATGCATTTCCTACATCGTAATAGTGATAACGAACTAGAGCAGCTGGTTTATTCTAGTGAAGTGAGCTGTCATTCATGCTAGGGATTTAAACTATTGACAGGTCACTTCGCCTAAATTTTCACCGCGAGATTTTTACAGAATAGATCAGCAGGTCTTGTTTATGGTATAAACTTTCTAAGAAATTCTTATTCACATTTTATTCTCGATTGTGGCTTCGTACCAAAGCGAATGATTCAGGTATTTGGTTTTATCATGAGTTGTTAATGAAAAATTCAATGCGTGACATTGAAATGTATTTTTGTATGATATTATTAGCAATAGTGATTAATAAAACTCAGCCATCGTTGAATCGTGGGTGTACGAAAACTGCCTAACCAATCGGGTATCTATCTCGATGTCTCGACCTGAGGAAATTACAAACGCCAACACCCTAATTGCGTAACAGACGATCAATCATAATCTGTTTCATTTTGACAGTTCATCAACATTCATTGCGTTATTTACGTTGTTGCAGACAAATTTTTCGAACATATGTAGCAATGGATTAACAGTATCCTTCAAAATGATTCAGATATACCAAAACTGGCAACTTCCGACTTTCATATGGATGCTAGTCTAGTCGGCTTGTGCGCATTGTATACTCACACTAGCCTGACCTGACTGGTCTGTATTGTGTAGTAGACTCGACTAATTTTGAACGAGCACAGTAAACCAGCTATATGGCAGTATTAATAGCATCTTTTTTGCAGTACTAGGGTCTCCTTCACAGAGTAGAAGTCTTTCCTTCCATGTTGATTGGATGGAGAGGGAGGCCAAAGAAAAGATGGATGGTCTGTGTGAGGAGAGGAATGATATGAAAGAGAAGGGAGTGAATGATAGTGTGACGGTTGACAGGGGAGAGTGGAAAGAGAAAACGTGTGCTGCCAAGTAACATGAAACAAGGACAGGAAGATGATGATAGACTCCTTCATAGAACATAATTATATGGAAAACTAGTTGCGCCCTGCGGTTTCACCCGCTTAAGTCTCGATCCCGTAAGAATATCGGGATCAAAAGTATCCTAAGTCCTAACCTAGGTCATGGTCTACCCATGTGCCAAATTTCATCCAAATCCGTTCAGCCATTTTAGCGTGAAAGCGTTACAAAAAAACACAAAAAAATCAAATCTTTTCTCCTTATAATATTAGGTTAGAAGACGCGCCGTGCCGATCCCAAGTAAAACTGCAGGCTTGAGTGGACACTGGACCTGTCCCGAGGTCCCCATAGCTGCCACGCATGATGATTTAGTATATATTTTGTGTCTTTAGATTACTGTGTACTAGACTAAGACGAATTTCACCAATGAAACTGAACGCGTTCCGCACATCTAAACCGCGTTCAAGAGCTGTCAGTGTCAAAATTATTATGGAATATTGACACTGACAGCTCTTAAACGCGATTGCGAGAAATCCGTACTTAGGGCGAATTTCACCAATGAAACTGAACGCGTTCCGTACATCTAAACTGCGTTCAACAGCTGTCAGTGTCAAAATTATTATGGAATATTGACACTGACAGCTCAACGCGATTGCGAGAAATCTGTACTTAGGGCGAATTTCACCAATGAAACTGAACGCGTTCCGCACATCTAAACTGCGTTCAACAGCTGTCAGTGTCAAAATTATTATGGAATATTGACACTGACAGCTCAACGCGATTGCGAGAAATCTGTACTTAGGGCGAATTTCACCAATGAAACTGAACGCGTTCCGCGCATCTAAACTGCGTTCAACAGCTGTCAGTGTCAAAATTATTATGGAATATTGACACTTACGCGTTAAATTTCATTGGCGAAATCCACACGATGTCTTCTAATTATCAGGAAATGTACTCAGGGCAATAAGAAACATACAAATGGTTGGTAAAAGCCGTTACACTATTAACGAGTTTTACGTAAGTGCTTATGTAAATATTTATGGGCATACATTTGGCTTGTGCTGTTGTATGTAATTGTGTATTGCTAACGTCTTTATTGGATGCTAGTCATCTCGTATGGCTCTGTTCGTGTGCTCTTATCTCTTTACTGAATTAATAGGCCTGTGTCCAAAAATTTGTATTTTTTGTCCGTCTTTTAGATTATTAAAAAATATTGAACACGGATTTTTCTTTTTTGACGTAGGTAATCAAAAGATTACGACGATATATTGAGTTAAAATATGGCGTGACGTCACGCCTTGCTAGATTTAATAGTGCGTTGTGACGTAGCGAGCCCCCCACCATTTCCTTCTCTCGTAAAAACTATATAAGAACGGCTATGTCCCACTGGTGGGCAAAGACCTCCCCCCCCTCTTCCTTTTCCACACACGTCTGTTCTCTACGATTGCGGGCTAGTCTTTTCGGTAGGAGTCAAATTTGTCCCTCCATCTTCGTCCTGGTTTGCCGCGATGTCGCTGGAATGGCTCATGCCTTAGTTAAAATATTTGTCAGTCTGCTAGGTATTAGCAAGTTTGAATGCTTAAGGTACGCCAGTACTTCCGACGTTTGGCTCCCAGACTGAAGCGGGCCGGGGCTGCTTTGAAGTGGCTCCTGCCCAATCGAGGTGGTCCAAACGCCCAGCAAAGTAATGCTCGCGAAGGAGGAGGCGGAACGCGTGAGGGAGAGGCAAAATTCGCGCCCTCATGCCCCTAATCGCCGCAGGAGGAAAAGCCCTGGGCGTCGGGAATCGCGAGCCGATTTCCGGCCACCGTAGGCTCGGGTTTGCGGACGGTTAGCAATGGGTAGCTCGCCGTCCGATAAGGACCAGGCCCAGGTCGACGGCGCGTTGTGTTCCACGCGCGTCTCAAAGGTCAGCAGAATTGACGGGGTCCGCTAGGGCCGATGCCTGCCGGGGTTGCGAATAAGGCTGAAACGGAAATCGGGGCCCCCGGCAACATGGCAACTGAAGGAACACGGGTGGGTTTTAGTCAGTAAGAGTCTGACACGCCCTCCTGCTCCACTCAGAGCGGGAGAAGTTATTTGATAATTTCCCACACAAAAAAAAAGGGTACGCCAGTACATCTTATTGAATTCTCGTCATCATTCAGCTAGAAGAAGTCCTCTGCTGGACATAGGTGTTCTCTAAGTATCGTCACAACGATCAGCACTGTGCCTGTGTGGATTCGACAATTTTAAGGCATTTTTATATAATTCATACTTACTAGCTTTTGCTTGCGACTTCGCCCGCGGTTTAAAAGTACCCTATGTTGTGTGCTACCCAGGTTATAAATTGTCTGGGTGCCAAATTTCATCCAAATCCGTACAACCGTTTTTGCGCCAATCCGGAACACATCCAGAAAACGAACAAAAATTCTAAAATCTACATTTTCGGCATCAGACTCGTTCCCACGCCTCGTAGTTATTATTTATTCAAGGGTTAGGCAGAGGTGTAGCTATAGGTGCATTATTTTATTATATAGGGTCAAATTGAATTAGCTAGCAAAACTCCGCAGACGTGACGTTATCGAAATATAAAAATCAAACAAAAAATAAATTTATTTAATGTTTTATATAAGGGGTTATCAACCGCAGTTAGTGTAGACACTTGAAATATCAGTTTCCTTTGTGTAAACTTCACATACGTGATGGGTATCGATATCTTTTTTGAGAAAAAATAATGTTCATACCAATGTAATTTATTTGTAATTTGTTTGTAATCTATTAATATTTTTGTAATTTATTTGAAATCTTGTTTGCTTTATAATAAATACTATTGCATATCCGACATGGGTAGACTGTTGAGCCTGTTTACGTTTAAAATAAGAACTAATGTACACAGTTATGCAATAAATATATCTTTATCTTATCTTTATCTAAACACGATAAAACAAAACAAAAAACAGTTTTGCTTAACTCATACTTCAAGTAACACCAACAGGGGTCAATGACCCCAAAAACCAATGTTTTTAAATTTTATGCTAAAGTAACCCTGTCTGTCTGTTAGCTTGTCACGCTATATAACGGCTGAACGGATTTCGATAAAAAATGGCACACAGGTCGGGCATGACCTGGGTTAGGTAGGATACTATCCCGGTGGTTCGTTCCCATGAGATAATATTTCCGACCTCGATGCGTAGCCGCGGATAAAGACTATTTTAAAACAAATCTTTTTCAGGGGCCACGGCGTTATGGTGCGCTGCGGGGGCTGGTCACCTCGGCATCGTAAAGCGCCTGGTCCGCGCCGGAGCCAATGTGAACCACGCCACCAAGACACTAAGTACGCCCCTCAGAGCCGCCTGCTTCGACGGTCGACTCGACATTGTCAAGTACTTAGTCAGGCATGGGGCGGACATACATAAAGCCAACAAGTATAATAATACCTGTTTGATGATAGCGGCGTATAAGGGACATTTAGATGTGGTAAGTAATTAATTCGATATTTTTTTGGATATCTTTCAGGACAAAGCAGTGTAAGATCAATATTATGTTATTAATTTATAATCCTTGTGGCTAAGTAATAGCAGCCGCACGGGTCGATCGATCAGGTTAAGCTACGCTTGCCGCGGTTGGTCCGTGGATGGGTGACCATCTTTACATACCAAGACCCCTCCGTGCCTCGGAAAGCACGTTAAGCCGTTGGACCCGGCTGCCATTCGTGGATCTTTGACAGTCCTTACGGGTCGTCAGAAGCCCGAAAGTCTAGCTACCAGTCTTACCAAAGGGGTATTGTATTACCCATACCCAGTTACTAGGTTGTGGAGGTCAGATAGGCAGTCGCTCCATGTAAAATACTGGTATTCAGCTGCACCTGGTTAGACTGGAAGCCGACCCCAGCATAGTTGGGAAAAGGCTAGGCAGATAGATAGAATTTATAATCCTAAATGATAAAATAGCAACTAAAACGCAATGCTAAGAATATGACTTGCAGCATTATCATGTGTGAATATTATAATTTAAAGCTCTAGAAGATAGACCGGTTGCCACGCGCACGCCACGTGCTTGCCACGCAGCCGATCTGATATCTTCCATAAATCTTGATACATTGCAGCCGGTGCGTGCACGCATTTGGTCTGCTCAGGCGTTTTATAACATTATATACGAATTGCTCATACTAATCTGTGGCAGAGGTCTAATAGGAGCCTTATGTTCAGTGACAACACATTCTGATAAGTATTAACAAAAAACAAAGTAAATTACTTTATTTTTATAATTGACGTGTTCATTAAATGTAAATTAAACGACGTTTAATCATTGTATATCACGGGTTACGTTCGGGTCATGTGCTCCACACTTATCTCTTTTGTTTTATAATTACTTGCAAGTTCAGAATATTATCACATATATCTATTTGTGGTAGCTATTTCTTTGGAAATGCGTAGTTTGATGGTGGGAATTAAAACGCCATAACTTCCCTGTGTCCTAAATGAGCAATGATGCTGAGTATGAAGTCCTGAGTTCGATTTCCAGGTCAGGCAGTGTTATTGGGTTTTTCCATCAGGAATTTCTCAGTAGCAGCCGGGTGTTCGGATTTTTGTCAGGTTGATGGGAATGGGCTCGCCCCCTATTACATGGGACTTAAACATAACTGGCGAAATGTGGGTGTACTATAAACAACTCTGCCTAACCCTTCGAGGGTTACAGGCGTAATGTTTGTGAGCAATAATGCCTATCACGCACTGCGATTAAACGGATGTTTTGGAATATCTGAAACCGCCACACGGCGTACTTAATAATACGTCGAACAAGCATTGTAGGCTGATTTTGTAGTCAGTTATCACACTTATCACCAAATGTCATCGAATAGACAAACCTAAAATCTTGAAAAAAAAAACTGTTTTTTATGGAAATGTGTTTTTATGTTCGCATACTAGACAAAATGTAGGGAACAACAGATTTTTTTTTGCGATATCTTTATTGGTCCCATTGTGAGAGTTGTTATGCTGAGCTAGGAGCCTTTTGGCCTCGTAAAGGACTTTCTGCTTTTGGTGTTTTACCTTTTTTATTTTTTATTAATGTTTTAAGGTGAAGGTGTTTAGTTTATTTTTTTATTCCCTGTGCGAGTCTCAATAAATACTTTTTCTTTCTTTCTTTCTTCTTTCTTTCATAATAATTATTAAGGGACTTGTCACACTGGATGCGTTCTGCTTCCTATGGTCCAGTCAACTCGTTTATTTATGTTAAGTTATATTCGAGTAGACCGGACCGTAGGGCGCAGAACGCATCCAGTGTGACAAGTCCCTTAATGATAAATTTTCTGGTTTTTTGTCATTTTAATTCAACCTTGTAAAAAAAATGCCCAATACCTCGTTGGTTCCAGGTACAGTTTTTATTGGACAGTGGCGCTCGCGTCGACGAGCGAGCGCTGTGCGGCGCGACGGCGCTGCACTTCGCGGCCGAGTGCGGGCACGCGGCCGTCGTGTGCGCGCTCACAGACCACCAGGCTAAGATACTCTTTAATGAAAATGGTACGTACACCTCATCATAATCTTCATCTCAAGAAGACACGCTGCGTCTTGTTCTGTGAAGGAGACCATCATCATCTTCCTGCCCTTGGCCCATATGTTACGTGGGGTTGGCGCACCACTTTTTCTTATTCCATTCTCCCCTCTCAACAGTCATGCTATCATTCACTCCCTTTTCTTTCATATCAATTCCTCATACAACCCATCCATCTTTCTTTGGCCTCTCTCTCCTTCGATCAAAATTTATATTCATCACTCTTTTAGTCACATGCGTTTGGTATGGTAAGTATACCTGGTAGCCTGCAATTTAACAGGTTAAAGAGGCAGCATCCAGATTCTGCTCGATTAATTCATCTGATTGGAATGAGAAACTTGACTGCGAAGGTACGACCAAGCCCCATTGCCTAATCTGAAAAAACCTGAGAGATATCGGCCGAAAAAGTGGCTTATGGTTATTGACGATAGATTGTTGCGAAGCAGAAAAAAAGTACAACTTTTGTGTCTGAGATTCGTTTTGCCTCAAATAATGCTTAGCGATGTATTAATATAGTGCGTTTGTATGTTTTGTTTGAGATGGAGAAATTGTATTTGGCTTTTTGAATAAAAGGAAATTTATTACTATAAAAAAAAAAAAAAAAAACTGCGTTAGTTACAGACAAAATTTGTCGAAATTCTCACATCTTACGGAACTCTAGGCAGCGTGGTTTTACGTGAAATTTTTTTGTAACAAAATTAAAACTGTGTAGTAAAAATCCTATCTTTTCCAGGTATGACGCCCTTACAATGTGCGGCCGAGCGAGCGCGAGCTTCTGTGGTCGAGATGTTGGCGGCGCGACCCGAAGTTACCCGAGCGTCGGCCATCGAGGCTTTCGAATTGCTCGGAGCTTCCTTCGCGAATGACAAGGAGTACTACTGCCTTAGGGTGTGTGTTTTAGCCTGTAGGCTATAATAGGCTAGTTGATTGTTTTTGAGAAACCGATTCATAATGTTTCTTGTGGTCTATTTCCCTCAAAATATGAATTTTTCACCAAAATAGTAATAACAAAAGTAATTTTTACTACGCATATTAATGTTAATTGTCAAATCGAGGTATTCATAGTTTACAGTGTTGCCCGCACACAAACTTCCTTTACTACTTCTGTTGGAATATTATAATATTCGGTAGTATTTTCAAATTTGAAAACGTTCACCAATGGCTTTATTTTTACTAAAAAATATTAGTTAATTGATTAAGGCGTGACCTTGCGGAAATCCAATACAATAGACGTGGATATATTTAGTAAACTGTTCCGCTTAGCTATTTCTAAAGAGCCATAAAAAATCCTGAAAGAAATCGACCCGTGTTTCACCTCTCAACAAGGCATCCTCAGGATGACGATTGACTTGTCGCGAACTCGAACACGGCGTGTTGCCACACTAAGCGTTGAACGCAGAGAGTGTCTGCGCTCTTTCAGAGTTTTTTATGGCTCTTTAGAAATAGCTAAGCGGAACAGGTTACTAAATATATCCACGTCTATTGTATTACAAAAATATTAAGTAATCTAAAATCATTTACAAAATTAAGTTGATTTATTTGTTTTAAGTTCGATAAAATTCTACAATGCAAAATACAAAAGATATTTTTCTTACTGTCAACTAGCGTATTATCTTAGCATTGAAACTGACCACTAAAATAATAAAGGTAACTTACAGATGGCGTACCAGTATTTACACAGAGCGATGGCGATGCGATACGACACTCGCTACGGGCTCATACTGAAGAAACCAGCTGATCCTATACCGGCGTACGATAACTGGAAAGAGAGTACTACGTTAGAGGTAAGATGATATAACATTACGCCTGTATTCCCCGAAGGATTCGGCAGAGGTGCACCTATCACGTGCGTGCGGATGCGGGGTGAATCGGTGGTGGACATTTCGTTCGCCAGCCCCGCTCTGTCGCCGCGTGTCATTGACTGGCGCGTCATGGAGGGGGTGGAGACCTACTCCGATCACCGGTACATCTGGTTTGACGTCTTCACCCAGACCTCGAGCGCGCCGGTCCGACAGGCCCCGAGTGGTCCGCGGTGGGCGCTGAAGCAGCTGGACCGGGAGCTTCTCCTGGAAGCCTCGATCGTGCAGGTCTGGGTGTCATCACCGGACAGGCCTGCCGACATCAACGACGAGGCGGAGTGGTTCCGGGAGGCCATGTCCAATGTGTGTGACATGGCAATGCCCCGGGTCCAGCCTAGACGTGCTTCGCGCAGGCTGTACTGGTGGTCGCAAGAGCTAGAGGCTCTGCGCAGGGCGTGTGTTGCTGCGCGACGCCGGTACGCCAGGCATCGCAGTCTCCGTATCCGACCTCCGGATACGGAAGCCATACAGGCGGAGCTGTACGAGGGGTACAGAGCGGCGAAGACCGCCCTCCAAGCGGAGATCCTGCGGGCCAGGGCGCTGGCCCGCGAGGAGTTGCTGGAGACTCTCAACAGGGACCCGTGGGGGCGCCCATACAAGATGGTGCGGAAGAAACTCCGCCCATGGGCCCCCCCGCTGACGCAGAGTCTCCGGCCCCAGCTTGTGGGGGACGTGGTGAGCGCTCTGTTCCCTTCTAGAGGGGATCATACCCCTCCGCCCATGGCTCCGCCTACTGCGATGCCCGATGCGGACCACACCGACGACGACGATGCTCCGGAGGTGACTGAGGTAGAAATGAGAGTGGCGGTACGCAAGATAAGTGCGAAGAATACCGCCCCAGGACCCGACGGCATACCCGGAAAAGCCTGGGTCCTGGCCATGGGGGCTCTCGGGCCTCGACTAAGGGGCTCCTAAGCGCATGTATGGAGAGGGGCCAGTTCCCACGTCGTTGGAAGACGGGGAAACTGGTCCTCATCAAGAAGCCGGGGCGCCCATCGGACTCTCCGTCCGCTTATCGGCCCATTGTGCTACTCGATGAGGTGGGCAAGCTCTTTGAAAGAGTCATTGCAGACCGCCTCTTCGGGCAGCTGGTGCGAGTGGGGCCGGATCTGGCGGAGAGCCAGTTCGGTTTCCGCAGGGGGCGCTCTACGGTGGACGCCATCGTGCGCGTGCGGACCCTCACGACGGGGGATGCTGTGGCCCGGGGTGGGGTCGTCTTGGCGGTGTCTCTAGACATCGCCAATGCCTTCAACACCCTGCCCTGGAGTTGCATCAGGGAGGCACTCCGGTACCACCGGATGCCGACCTACCTCTGTCGTGTGGTCGAGGCCTATCTGACGGACAGGGCCGTCATCTACCCCGGTCGCCAAGGAGAGTGGAACCGGCAAGAGATGTCGTGCGGTGTCCCACAGGGTTCGGTCCTGGGGCCGCATCTGTGGGACATCGGATACGACTGGGTGCTGCGCGCCGACCTCCCTAGCGGCGTCAGCGTCGTTTGTTACGCTGACGACACGCTAGTCCTGGCGCAGGGGAGGTCGTACCAGGCGGCGGCCGATCTAGCGACACGCGGGGTTGCGACGATCGTTGACAGGATCCGGCAGCTGGGACTCGAGGTGGCCCTGCACAAGTCTGAGGCCGTGGGTTTTTATGGTCCTCGGAATGCGCCACAGTCGGGCTCCCAGATAATGGCGGGAGGGGTTCACATCGGTGTCGAGTCGACGATGAAGTATCTGGGACTCGTCCTCGACAGCCGGTGGAATTTCGTCGAACATTTCCGACGTTTGGCTCCCAGACTGGAGCGGGCCGGGGCTGCATTGAAGCGGCTCCTGCCCAATCTAGGGGATCCAAACGCCTCTTGCCGGAGGTTCTACGCGGGGATCGTGCGGTCCATGGCCCTCTACGGGGCGCCGGTGTGGGCGCGTTCATTGAGGCTGCGGCCAGCCCGCCGGTTGAATGCGTCCCAGAGGGTCATGGCCATTCGGCTGGCCCGAGGATACCGCACGGTCTCCTGCGAGGCGGCGAGCCTCCTTGCCGGATTACCGCCATGGGATCTGGAGGCAAAGGTTCTCGCGCACATCTGGGAGTGGCGCGAGGAGGCGAAACGCCGGGGCTTAACTCCGATGCCGCAAGAAATCGCGGCACAACGGACAGAGCTCCGGCGGGATCTCATGGCGTCATGGAGAGTGCGATTGTCGCAACCCCGCGCTGGGCACGCCACAATTGCGGCGATAAGACCCCTCTTTGAGGAGTGGCTTGAGAGACGCCACGGTGTCCTCACCTTCCGCCTGACGCAGGTCCTCACCGGACACGGCTGCTTCGGGAGGTTCCTGTTTAGGATAAGGCGGAAGGAAACACCCGGGTGTCACCATTGTGTGGATCGGCCTGAGGACACGGTGGAGCATACGGTGGAGGTCTGCCCGGCTTGGGCGGAGCAACGCCGTGTCCTCGTAGAGGCGATCGGCGGCGGTGATCTCTCGCGTCCGGCCCTGGTTCAGACCATGGTACGGAGCGAGAGGAAATGGCAGGCCGTCACCTCCTTCTGCGAAGCGGTAATGCTCGCGAAGGAGGAGGCGGAACGCGTGAGGGAGAGGCAAATTTCGCGCCCTCACGCCCCTAACCGCCGCAGGAGGAGACGCCCGGGGCGGGAATCGCGAGCCGATTTCCGGCCACCGTAGGCGCGGGCTTGCGGACGGTGAGCAATGGGTAGCTCGCCATCCGGTAAGGACCAAGCCCGGGTCGACGGCGCGTTGTGTTCCACGCGCGCCTCAAAGAGATGTCAGCAGAATTGACGGGGTCCGCTAGGGCCAATGCCTGCCGGGGGTTCGAAGAAAACCGATAGGGACATCGCGGCCCCCGACAACAGGGCAACCGAAGGAACACGGGTGGGTTTTAGTCAGTAAGAGTCTGACACGCCCTCCCGCTCCACCCAGAGCGGGAGAAGTTATTTGATAATTTCCCACCCAAAAAAAAAAAAAAAAAAAAGAGGTGCACCTATAATATACCCACATTTCACCAGTTATGTTTAAGTCACATGTAATAGGGAGCGAGTCTATTGCCATCGACCGGGCACAAATCTAGACTCCGGGCTGCTACTGAGAAATTCTAGATGGAAAAACCCAATAACAGTTTCTCGAACCCAGGACGTCTTGCTCAGCAGTAGTGCTTGTGACCCCTACACCAACGAGGCAGTAATTTATAATATGTATGGATATATTTTTTTTTTATTTCAGGAAGTGGAACAACTAGTCGGCAACGCGCATGCTCTTCACATGGAAGGCCTCGCGGTGCGCGAGAGAGTGCTCGGGGCTCGCTGCCCAGACCTGCCGCACCCCATCGTGTTCCGAGGCGCCGTGTTCGCGGACGAGGCGCGCTTCGACCGCTGCCTCGCGCTGTGGAGGCACGCGCTCGCGCTGCGGCAACACAACGAGGTGACGTCACATTATGTTATACACTGCCGCACCCCATTGTGTTCCGAGGCGCCGTGTTCGCGGACGAGGCGCGCTTCGACCGCTGCCTCGCGCTGTGGAGGCACGCGCTCGCGCTGCGGCAACACAACGAGGTGACGTCACATTATGTTATACACTGCCGCACCCCATCGTGTTCCGAGGCGCCGTGTTCGCGGACGAGGCGCGCTTCGACCGCTGCCTCGCGCTGTGGAGGCACGCGCTCGCGCTGCGGCAACACAACGAGGTGACGTCACATTATGTTATACACTGCCGCACCCCATTGTGTTCCGAGGCGCCGTGTTCGCGGACGAGGCGCGCTTCGACCGCTGCCTCGCGCTGTGGAGGCACGCGCTCGCGCTGCGGCAACACAACGAGGTGACGTCACATTATGTTATACACTGCCGCACCCCATTGTGTTCCGAGGCGCCGTGTTCGCGGACGAGGCGCGCTTCGACCGCTGCCTCGCGCTGTGGAGGCACGCGCTCGCGCTGCGGCAACACAACGAGGTGACGTCACATTATGTTATACACTGCCGCACCCCATCGTGTTCCGAGGCGCCGTGTTCGCGGACGAGGCGCGCTTCGACCGCTGCCTCGCGCTGTGGAGGCACGCGCTCGCGCTGCGGCAACACAACGAGGTGACGTCACATTATGTTATACACTGCCGCACCCCATTGTGTTCCGAGGCGCCGTGTTCGCGGACGAGGCGCGCTTCGACCGCTGCCTCGCGCTGTGGAGGCACGCGCTCGCGCTGCGGCAACACAACGAGGTGACGTCACATTATGTTATACACTGCCGCACCCCATCGTGTTCCGAGGCGCCGTGTTCGCGGACGAGGCGCCGTGTTCGCGGACGAGGCGCGCTTCGACCGCTGCCTCGCGCTGTGGAGGCACGCGCTCGCGCTGCGGCAACACAACGAGGTGACGTCACATTATGTTATACACTGCCGCACCCCATCGTGTTCCGAGGCGCCGTGTTCGCGGACGAGGCGCGCTTCGACCGCTGCCTCGCGCTGTGGAGGCACGCGCTCGCGCTGCGGCAACACAACGAGGTGACGTCACATTATGTTATACACTGCCGCACCCCATCGTGTTCCGAGGCGCCGTGTTCGCGGACGAGGCGCGCTTCGACCGCTGCCTCGCGCTGTGGAGGCACGCGCTCGCGCTGCGGCAACACAACGAGGTGACGTCACATTATGTTATACACTGCCGCACCCCATCGTGTTCCGAGGCGCCGTGTTCGCGGACGAGGCGCGCTTCGACCGCTGCCTCGCGCTGTGGAGGCACGCGCTCGCGCTGCGGCAACACAACGAGGTGACGTCACATTATGTTATACACTGCCGCACCCCATCGTGTTCCGAGGCGCCGTGTTCGCGGACGAGGCGCGCTTCGACCGCTGCCTCGCGCTGTGGAGGCACGCGCTCGCGCTGCGGCAACACAACGAGGTGACGTCACATTATGTTATACACTGCCGCACCCCATCGTGTTCCGAGGCGCCGTGTTCGCGGACGAGGCGCGCTTCGACCGCTGCCTCGCGCTGTGGAGGCACGCGCTCGCGCTGCGGCAACACAACGAGGTGACGTCACATTATGTTATACACTGCCGCACCCCATCGTGTTCCGAGGCGCCGTGTTCGCGGACGAGGCGCGCTTCGACCGCTGCCTCGCGCTGTGGAGGCACGCGCTCGCGCTGCGGCAACACAACGAGGTGACGTCACATTATGTTATACACTGCCGCACCCCATCGTGTTCCGAGGCGCCGTGTTCGCGGACGAGGCGCGCTTCGACCGCTGCCTCGCGCTGTGGAGGCACGCGCTCGCGCTGCGGCAACACAACGAGGTGACGTCACATTATGTTATACACTGCCGCACCCCATCGTGTTCCGAGGCGCCGTGTTCGCGGGTCACCGTTACCTTCGCGCACATTCATTATATTATAGTGTTCAATAATATATCGATTTAATATTTGATTAGTCTTCTTCAAAAGTGTTAAACTATTAAAATCTAATATTATTATTTTCAGGTTTCAGTAACAAAGGACCTGCTCAGATTTGCTCAAGTGTTCTCGCAAATGATACACATAGGAATTGAATTACCCCTCGCTCAGGTAAATATTATGTATTTAAACTTAACAGTATCATTGTTCCATTGTACGGTCAGCAACGAAATCAAAGAAATGTGAACCTTATTGTCAATGTGTTAAACTTTTGATTGAGTCTCGATAATAAAAAGGTCCATTCGGTCGGTTGCATAGGAATTTGAACTTTGTTATGTACGACATTGAGTTCGTATTTCCAAAACATGATAATTATCCGAAATTCTGAATTCAAAAATATATTTATATTTACCCAGGTGTGTTTCGTGCTCGAAGCGTGTGCCAAAGAGCTCCGAAGAGGCAAGAAGCGGCTGGAGAAGCCTCAAGCGAACCATGACCCGGAATCCCTAGTAGTATGTAGCTACTCTGTAAGAATTGTCACGTTGCTTCTCATGTCACATGTTGGTGGAAGAATATAGCGCTACAAGGTTATTTTAGAGGAACTAACGCCGATCTTTTTTAATACATTTCAAGGTGACATTTCACAAAACAATTGCACAAATGTTTACCAACCACGGAGTTACCAACAGTGCCCCCCCCCCCCCCCCCCCCCCCCCCCCCCCCCGATGTCGGACGTCGACGTCATTCGAGCGGAGCGTCAAAATATCCTTGTAGCAGTGTACGTACGGTTGACTTACGAAAACCTTAACCATACTTAGTTAGAACCTTGTCATATTATATAACATGTAAAAAAAGTCCGATCCGTGAGGGTGTTGTTAGGTACCCTGCCAATAGCCTATTTATGTGGAAATTTTCAGGACAATTGAAAAAACGAAACAGTGGCATTCCGGGAGTGCCAACAGAAGTGAAAACTTGAAAAAAAATCGGCACCGCGGTAATCAACGCGTTGATGTCTTTTACTCCACGGTGTCGGTAAACTCGGTAACAGTGTCGCAAAATCAATGGTTTAGTCCCATCTTAAAAATGCCCAACGCGCTCAAAAAAGTTTTCACTTAAAAAAAACTTCGGAATTTTACCGGGTTATTACTTGGGGCGCGGGCGGCCGTTCTTTAGCGGGTGTCTACAAGTTATAAATTATCACCTCTGTAGAAAATTTGCTAATTTTTAATGAATTTGGGGTAATTTTGGTATGATGTACTAAAAATTTCTTATTTTCAAAAATCTTTTTATTGATTTTTTATTACTTTTTGGTAATGTTATTGCTGTACCTATGAGCCCCTTTCGGATCGGACAGGGTTTTTTTACATATTGTATATAGGTTTTCCAGTTTATGCTGATCTCGCATTGCATAGGATTTCCGTACAACGCGATTTCAGCTTATATTGGAAATGTATAGCTTGATGTATAGCCGTGTGTAAGACGTAAATTGCGATGGAATTTCCGCTATCGACTCAGAAAGTTCTCGCGATCGACTGTTTCAGCACCCCGTCATAGATCAATTTGATAAACCTGGATTGATATTTCAGACACAATCTACAATAATGGCTATTTGTTACGTGTGTAGCGAGTATTGCCTGTTTTAGTACGAAAATATAGAGATGGAGTTATAAAGGACGTACAGCGTAATCGTTTTTTCGACTTGGCCTGCGTAGATAGAAGTTCTTACGTCAAAAATAGGCGGAAAAAGGGTTTTTGACAGGGTTTTTAGGGTTTCGTAGTAAACAAGGAACCCTTATTGTTTCGTCATGTCCGTCTGTCTGTCTGTCTGTCTGTCCGCGGTCTAGCACCAAGACTGTTAGTACTAGAAAGTTGTAATTTGGCATGGGTATACATATTAATCATGTCGACAAAGTGGTAAAATAAAATGGTTGGTTTTAGATATGTGAAAAAATTCATGGTAGTAGCTTATATAACGAATTTAAAAGGAAAACTATCACAGCTGAGTAGGCTTTACAAGTTAACGAGTAATAATCGACCAACTTAAATTTGCGGCTGTAAAAACATGTTCTCCCATACATTCTGTATGAAAGATTTTTTTTTTTCAACTACAACGTTAAGTTTGTTCTTGGAATAAATTCATCTCAACTACGGAACCCTGCATTGTGCATGGTCCGACATGCACTTGGCCGGTTTTTTTATATTACATTTTCCATTTTTCCGAATTTTCGGTTCTAGGACATACCGGTTTCCTCACGGTGTTTTCCTTTACCGTTTTGAGAACAGTAGTGCTGAAATAATTTACACAAAAGATAGAAGATTTTTTTTCAAAGCTTCTCCATATTTCCACCGATTTTATTTATTTTTTGCAATAATCGTGTTCTTTTTGTAACATCTTTAAAATAAGTATTAATTCATATAAATTTTTTATAGTAGTCAAATATAAAAATTAACTTGAAACTCAATTAAATCTTGTGTATCTTAAAGGTACTGTAACTTAACGGTTGGGTACTGTGTGTACAGTATTTCTATTTTCTTAATGTCCCTCGGGAATCATCGCATTTCCGAATACAAACGAATGCTAATTTCCATGTCCATCAATTATTAGATTTATCTTGTATAATAATTTGAATTCAGAACTAAGAACTTAATTGTTGTTTTGTTTTGATTTTCGTGTGAACTATATAGAGCTGTAAAACTATTTTCCTATCTAATGTGCCTGCGACTTTAGCAGCTTTCCTACCATTTTTAAAATAAATTACATTAAGTTAAAAGAGTATCAACAACTCTATATACTTCCAAGTCGATTGAGAGCGTCCGGTCTGTACCAAGTGCAAAGGGCAACTGCAAAAAATCCGACGACTGACGAAACACGAGGTTTGCCGAGGGACATTAAGAACATTCGTTGTCTGTACTGTAGTATGAAAGAAAAATACATGTTCCGCCGACTCCAAATTAATTGAGATAAGGACAGGAGAATTTTGATTTTAACTTAAAGGGATATCGCGCACTAGTCGGCCACGACTCCGGCCAGTCGTAGCTGTCTAGTGGTATTATATGGTCTGCGGCTAGGGATGTAAAACGGTAAAAATTATCCGGGTATATACGGTAAAATTACCCTACCCGGGTATTTATGCGGTAAAAAATGTTATTTTACGTAATTTACGGTATTTTACGGTATAATATGGTAATTTTCGGTAAAAAACGTATTAAACCTACTCATACAATCATACCCACACGGAAGTGAGTATGTTTGTGTGTATCATGTGTATGTTACTAATGCACTATTAACGGATTAATGGATTTGAATGAAATTTGCCAGAGATATAAGCAGTATTGAAACTTAAAAAAAAAACAGAAAACTGGGCTCTTGCGACTGATTCGTAATAAAAATCCCTAAAACTTAATTCTCAAGTCAAGAATTCAAGATATGAATCACACAGCAGAGGCAGAGCAGAGGACAGCACAAATTAAAATATAAAACTTCAAAAGTCGCCGGTAATTTTACCGTAATTTATATAAATTACCGTAAAATACCCGTATTTTACCAGCGTTTTCCGTAAAATTACGTAATTTTGCAACCCTAGTGCGACCAAGTGCGCGATTCGCATCGGTTTCCATAGTTTACCTGGTCGCTGCGACCACTAGTCGTGATCGTGGCCGCCTAGAGCCTAAAGTCATCGGTCGGGTAGTATATTCACTCACAATCCACAATCATGGCTATCTGTTCCGTGTAACGTAGCGAGTATTGACGCGTAGAGTTTGGTGCGCACGTTCATGTTGCAGGACGAATACGAGGGCAATGTGCGGACGGCGCTGTACCTCGTCGCCGTGGCCGCTCGGCTACTGGAGAACGCGGGGAATAGTGAGGTTAGTATATCTATTTTATTTATTATTTATTAGTATATCTATTTTTTTAACGCATATCGCATAAAAGCTATTTGTTTTTCTGTGTTATACACATAACACAGAAAAAACGAATAGCAATATCAAACATTTAGGCATCGAATCTTATAGTAAAATATTTACAGAATGATATCATCACTACACACATCATCAAAATCACTAAAATTCTGAGCTACATCCTGCATCTGTTCGCTCTGGGTTTTTTTTAGCATTCTTCTTTCAAATTTATTCTCAGGAAACGACAAGTTTAGTTCGGCGAGCGATCTTCAGTCTTCGGAACGTGCGTTTACGCAGTGGACAGACACTGCTACACCTTGCGGCAGACAGACGGACGCCCGTCGACGACTTCCATACCAGTGATGTGTGCCAGTGAGTTGATACACCTATGTAGATTAAATATCAGTTTAAAAACTCATTTTTGAAGTGAAAAAAGTGGGCATTTTTGAGATGGGACTAAACCATTGATTTCGCGACACTAACGCAATTTACCGACACCGTGGAGTAAAAGACATCGACGCGTTGATTACCGCGGTGCCGATTTTTTTTCAAGTTTTCACTTCTGTCGGCACTCCCGGAGTACCACTGGTTCTTTTTTTGTGGTTTTTTATATAAATACGATAAAATAAAATAAACAGACTTTCCCAGTATTTTTTTACCTAACCTGCGGAATTTTGCTACCTAATGAAAGCTCATGCATCGCTGTCCAGACTGAATCTTTGCACAGTAACTAAATCATCTTATTATTGCAAATATACCAGCAAAATTACAGAATACGGGGATTCAGTTCTCGTAATCAGGTCAGCCGCGCAAGCTTCCTCTACCAAACGAAAAAAGAATTTTCAAAATCGGTCCATAATTGTCGAAAATACCGAGGGACATACAGTATAATGCCGGATTATTGAAATGTTCGGATTACTGGATTATAGAGAAATCATAATAAATAAAATAACATATAAAATGTCGACGCGGCGACGGAGCGCATAGGCGTAGAGGGGCGAGGGAGGCGCGGGCGGAGGGTGCCGGATTATTGAACGTGTCGGTCTATTGAACTGCCGGATTAGTGAGATTATACTGTACATTGAAAAAAAATACCTACAGACGAACATAGAATCTCCTCCTTTTTTGGAAGTCGGTTAAAAATAATAAAGCCAGTTACCAAGCACAATATTTTTTTCTTCTGACATTTGGTACTAGTATAGTGTAGTGTTTGATACCGTATTAGTTATGTATGTAATTGAAATTCTTTGAATCATTATTTCTATCACATAAGCGTTTTGGTTAAATTGCAAACTAATAATATATTTTTGTATAAATCAATAAATATTATAGCTTCTTAAGAACCATCATAAAAGCTGGCATGTAATCTGCGTACGCAATTTAATGGCCAAACGTGTAAACAAACACGAGTTTTAGGAAAAAAAACTGTAATGCCTACATATAAAGTTCAGTTTGCGCTACAACTTAATATTTTTTATGACTTTTTCAACAGTACAGTGTCAGTCTATAATCAACTTTATTTACACATGAATAAATTTGATGTTTGTTTAAGTGGAAATAACATCAATTGAAAACAAGGATTTGAATAGACCTTAGATATATCGGTGTTGTGCCCAGGTTCCCGTGCAGCAGAACGACGCGGTTGCTGCTCGAGTGTGGTGCCGAAGTCGACGCGTCCGACGACTCCAGACGGACCGCTCTGCACGTCGCACTCATATCATACCAACTCATACCTGGTCAGTGGTCACACATAATTAGTCATATAAAGCCGGTTATAAAAAAAAAAACAGCTCTTTCATATAAAAGTGCAACCTAACCTACAGGGTCAAAATGTATGTGACAGGTGATTAAAAAAAAAACCTACGAACAATTGTTTCGCTGGGAAGTCTAGAATAATTTGTACTGAATTCATGGTAATAGTTTGCGCTTCGATGTCCCTCAGACCCTGTATAATAATTATACAGGGTCTGAGGGACATTTATGATAATATTTACGTTGCCGTGCTCTTCCTTCTTCAAAGCTACGATTTTATGTCGAAGTCGAAAGAGGAAGCCTGTTTACTGTGACCTAACATAAGTCTGTCTTCTTCTTTTCGTGTGGTTAGTGACTAACCTGGTGTCAGAGTTTTAAAGCCGCCCATGGGCCTCCGACTTGGATTCACATGACGTCGAGAAATATCTCTCAGGCATGCCGGTTTCCTCACGATGTTTTCCTTCACCGTTTTTGAAGCAAGTGATAATTATACAATACGCACATGAATAGAGGTGCGTGCCTTCGGTTCGAACTCGAGACCTATGACTTGGCAGTCTGACGGTCACACCACTAGGCTATCACTGCTCTAAGTAAGTACATAAGTTTGTGTGGCGTCACATCTACAACGTCACATGCGAACAACGTATTATAAACCTGCCATCACCAAAATTCTGCACCCTGCAAGTAGGGTTATCCGCGTCGGGCAGTAGCCCATCAGACAACACCCGTCTGGTCAAATGATTCTCTCTTTTCTATGGAGGATGAAGAAGTTAACACTCTTTTCCTCATAACTCTATAATAGGAAAACGCCTGAGTAAAAAAAAAAAACTATTTAGTCCGTCCTCAGATAATAAAAAAAATATTAGAAACGTATTTTCTGCTTTATTATATAAAAAAAAAAATACTTAGATAAAACGCATTAAAGTTGGGGAGTGGGGGCTAGCTACGTCACAAGTATAAAATCTACATACTCGTGACGTCATGAAACATTTTAATTCATTCGTAATCTTTTGATTACGTAAAAAAATAAAGAAATACGTATTCAATATTTTTATAATCTACAAGACGGACAATTTTTTTTTGTAGTTATAAGCCGCGCAGATAAAGAAACGATTTGTAAATGGCGGCCGCTCTCATGCTATCTCGCTCACATGGCGGTCCGCTCTCATGCTATCTCGCTCACACGCTCGCTCCGTCTATACTAGCCGCCGCCATTTACAAATCGTTTCTTTATCTGCGCGGCTTATATCCCTATTATATTCTTGCCAGTGCAATATTTTTTTTTCATATTTATGCCGAATTTGAAAAAAGAAATCAGTTTACTGACAGAAGGCTGTTTACAGACGAACGGGAACAGTGGAGCGAGTCTCTATGCGCTGTGGTTTGCGAGTTGATCGTGAGCGGCGCGCATGTGGATGCTATGGATGCGGATGGCATCACGCCCCTAGTCGCATCTATTGGTGGTGAGTTTTAAAACCTTTTCCTATTCAAAAAAAGCCTTTTCCTATTTTGGAAAAAATATTACATAAAGTCCAGTTTTGCTATAGCTTAATTTTTTTTTGTCATTCTGAAATCAACTTAATTAACACTGTAATGGAGTTGATATTTGTTTATATGGAAATAACATCAATTGGAAACAAGGATATGAATAAGCCTTAGTCTGTTCAAATCTGCTCCTAGAGTAGGCGGCAAAACATAATTATTGTTATAGTTAGAGACGTTGTCCACGCAATCCAACACCACGAGAGGCGATAATTGTTTCTAAACCCCTTATTATTAAACGCGGAGTAACCGCTTATGAATATAGTATTTTGAAATCTATGCTATTATGAAATAGGTCTTATGTCAAAGTTGTAAACGTTATTTCCCGAGAAATTGCTTTAGAATTTTGCAAAGTATGTATGTCGCAGGTGGATTGTCGAATCAGCTGTTTTACATAACCGCTAGCTGTTTTACAAAACTGCTCCGTTATGTAAAACAGCTAACGTTCAGCTGTCTTGTCATTGCGTTACGTTTAACAAAATTGCTACCCACGTTTAGTCGTAATGCGGAACGGCTTATCTGCAGTCACAATAGTCGTTTGGTGTGGCTTCTAATGCCGAATCAGTTGCAGTAAATAAGCGTGGGCACCCTGACTAATTGGTTTAGGTTAGGCAAGAAATGAGAAAACGCGCGCGAGCGCAGCAAGGCAGCGGCCGGCGAGCACTAGTTCCAAGTTGGTCGCTGTTTTCACTCATATTACTCGTTTTATTTATTTCTGTTTCGGACGCCATTATTGTTGTTATGACACACAGAGCAACGAGTGACAAAATTTAGAATTAAAATTTGCAATCTGACGTTTCATTTCACACTATTTTACTTAATTAACCTCTGTTTTGAAGGTTAATGTTCATTCATTATGGAAAATCGCTAAACGTCGTTCAGCTGTTTTCCATAACGGAGCTGTTTTGTAAAACGGCTAGCGGTTATGTAAAACAGCGGGTTTGACAATCCATCTGCGACATATACATATTAGTGTTTGTGACTATACAGCCAACACACAATTGAGTCACGAAAATTGCACTTACTGCTTAAGGCGAACTGCTACTATGAAAGTGTAGTTAACTGAGAGCAAAAAGCTATAATCCCTCGTACCGCTTACGGACGATTTTTTAACGCGCACTGAATTTTCAACGCACTGCTTAGCGCCGAGAGTTGAAAATTCAACGTGTTTTTTATTTCTGGGATGTACTCTATTGGATTCTCAATGCTCGGCTCTACACCGAGAGTTGAAAATCTAGTGCGCTATAAAAAATCGTCGCGTTAAGAAGTCGCTGGGTTAATTAACTATGAATTGTATCGCCAGGTCCCGCGGAGGGCGTGGTGCGCGGGGCCCTGCGGCCGCGCCTGTCGTGCCTGGCGGCGGGCGCGCTGGCGGGCGCGGGCGCGCGCTACCGGCCCGAGCACGTGCCGCGCGACCTGCACGCCTTCCTCACCATGCACGGCGTGCGCGCCATGCACTAGCACTGACCATTACTGCAAGATCTCATTCATTTAGTCAGCGATGCTTCGCAGACAAGGTATCGATCGATATCTAAACACAAAACAAACACTTTTTTCCGATCTCAAACTTCAACTCTATTTGCATTCTCACAGAAAATCATAAAATGACTTTTTTGTTACGGATATCCGATGTCTGCGGGGTTTGGCTAGCTAATTCAATTTGACCTAATATAAGCCTTCGATACTGCAAGCCTGATCAACACACTCATTATGTTATTAAATCAGCGAATTTTTATTAAGCCGTTGTGCACCAATATGGATGATGACTAAAAATATTTTTTTTGTCCGTCAAATAGATTATTAAAAAATATTGGACACGTATTTTTTCTTTTTTTACGTAATCAAAAGATAACGGCGATACATTGAGTTAAAATGTGCCATGACGTCACGGTATGTAGATTCTATACTTGTGACGCAGCGACCTCACTCCCCAACTTTAATGCGTTTTATCTAGGTCATTTTTTATTAATATGACAAAGCAAAAAATACGTGTCTAATATATTTTTATTATCTTACTGACGGACTTAATAGAATTTCTTTTTTTGTACTCAGGCATTATCCCTATTGCTCCGCACACCTGCATCTGCTCAAATGGATAAGGTACGCGCATATCTGCATCCTGGTTAGCACACATTTGTGAAACGTAACTTAAAATGTTGCGTTGCATATATTTTGACAGCATGTTCGTTTCAATGTATTATTACATTTTAATGGATACAAGTCCTATTACATTTTGACTTAATAAGTTAGCTGCTGTAACGACAGATGAAATTGATCCGGCTTTCAGTATACGGAGTAAGTCTCATACAGAATAAGTCTTAGGACGTCAATATACAACGAAGAAACTGAAAAGTCCACTCTTTACACAATACTTTTATTCCCGCCACTGCTTCATATAAAATGATCCTAGAATTTAATCTGTGTGTAACGGCCAAAAGACTTCACAACTCCGCATATTTGTGCGTTGATGACGTCACACCTACAACTACAATGAACAACTCTTCACTATAACCCGTCGTGAAGTTCCTTAGGGCGAGCGCTAGACCTGGCGAAGCGTGATTTTTACTTCCAGACAAATACCAACCTTGCAGCAGTTGAATTCAGGTTGTAAATTAAAAAAAAAACTCCCACTGGTTCGAGAGCGCATCAAAGCGGACACAGGTACGCGTCTCAGGTTATCTATTTTCGACTTGATATTCGTTTGGCAGTGAAAACCACGCTGTGCGGTGCTTCCCCAGATCTGCGTGGCCCTCACTCGGGTGTCAGGTTCGGTTTTAGTACTGATGACAGTTGTTTAGTTTACTCACTATCGCCGGACATGCACGCCGGTATGAAACTATCATCATATCTACGTAGAGCGTGCTCCAATTATATCGTATTTAATTTTATAGACCCTGGAATACTACCGATATTACTACATACTTGGTTGATGACTTTCAGCTAAAATTAAAATAAAAGTATAGCTGTTTCATCTTTTCTGTATTTTTTAAATATACTATGCTATATGCCAAATATAAAACAACTAAAGCTAGGATTTTATTCAAAAATATAAGCTATATTATATTATTTCTTAATAGAAACTCAGCCAAAATATAATGTAAGCATGATATCATAGAAAGATTTGTTCAATATGGTGAAGTACACACTAAAAAGTCTATATACTACAGGCTATTCAACTATTATACTACCTATTACTATCCTATAAAATACTTCAAAAATATACGCTTCCATTTAGCCTGAGCATTAAAATGAAACTCAAAATGTATATTAAAAGTATGTAGTTCAAAAGAACACAGGGCTTTAATGTGTTCAGACGATATTGTCCAAAGCGTGGCTCAAACTCTAGAATAGTGAAGAAACGATTAAATGAAATAAAATCGATTAAAATAATCGACTAATAATGATCCGTCATTATAATCGAATCGTAGGGGACGACGTATTGTGATAATAAAATAGAATATTAGCTTTAAGAATAGAACGAACATTGCTAGTAATGCCTTGTTGAGGCAGAGTATATTGGCATGTTACCTTGTCTATAATGTTAGAGAGAGACATATATAGAAACGACGCGTTTATTTACAGACTTTGTATATAGTTATTTTGTTAATATGAACGCACAATCGATATAAATTGACGAGAGAAGTTTTCTTTGTGAATAATTTTGACCGATTGTTAACATACTGCTGAGTTATCGAATCGGCTGAACATTCACAGAAATTGGCGGTAAAGTTCCTTCTATATTATTTTTCATTTATCTTTGTAAATACAATTTGTTTCGAGGAATTTTATTTTTATAAAAACTAAATATATCGGGAAATAATTTTTAAAATATTTATTATAATTTATTTATTATATTTTTCGCCATTATAAACTTTTTTCAAACTTCTTAACCCGCTGAATTTAACCACCATTGAATATCAAAGATTGCTTTAAAAAAAGATAAAGGCAAAGCCATTATTAATTTTACCCAAATAAAGTTAAAACGACCGGTCAAAGTGATTGGTGTTTTAATGCCTTTGTATCGCACAAATTATCACTTAGTATATAATATGGCCTATAGGACAATTCGTTAGATTTGTAATATTCCTAATGTACGGAAAGTAGTTCTTTGGATAGTGGTCGATTTAAAAATAAATTCTAGTCAAAAAAATACTTGTTAGCATTTCTGTAATATTCTATGGAATAGAAAACTATACTAAACGCCAATGTTCGTAGCAGTCGCGGTTATAAAACGAGGGAGCAAGACGACACGTACTAAATTATCGCTGTCCTACTCGCACTTTTGAAGACCGCGACTGTCACGAGTATTGAAGTTTATTATAATGTAGCTACAAAAATTTTGATGTTTAATTAGAATGAAATTGATAAAAAATTAAAGAATCGGAGTTGCATTTTTAGGCAAATATTCTTAAAAATGTTCCAGTTTTGACCGTTTGACATTACAATGGGAAAAATTGAAAATAGGTGTTTAGTTTCATTGCGTTTTTATACTGCTTGCTTACCAAAAATTCGATGAGCATATCTTAGAAATAACGCAATGGATAGAGAAATAGTGTTTCGATAGCTGAACATATTATATTGACTACCTCTTTAAGGAATTGTCTTTCAATATAAGAATGTATCATTAAAAAATATAGGCTGATATCATTGGTTGAAACAGAAGTCAATATCTTAATGTTTTCAATTATTATTTCTATAATTAAAAATAATATTATTTAAATAATGACTGTAGACATTTGCTTTACTTGACATTTTATAAAATTTTAATTTGATCAATATATTCTTACTCTTTTTATAAATTGAGAGGTCACAAAAAGAGTTGTCCTAATTACCTCTAAATATATAATTTATTTTTAATCAACCAAAATATATTTATGATAGTGACTATGTATACTGTGTATAGTATATTATTTTTCTATAAATTCAGCTATTTTCTTAATCAATGCCATGATATTGTACTTATCCAATGTACCTGGTTTGTGTACAATTTAAAGCAATAGTTTAAAAGGGGATATTAAAATATGAAATACAATGACGAGCAAAAAAAAACACGCCCAGATGCACAATTTACAAAGCAATATTTTTAACACATTATTTTGTTGAAGTCTTTTTGCTCGCCACTGTAAAGGTAAACAGAAAAAACTGACTAATATGTAATATTGTACAGCTTATTATAAGGTAGCTAAGCCATTGTGTTATGCTAATTATTCTTTGACTCAAAACACAAATTAACAAAATTAAAAATAACAGAGCGTGCCAAATGATATTCATTTTATCATAATTAACCAAAACATTGATATTATTGCCATAGACTTAAGAGCCGACATCAATTTTTTTTTTAGTTCGAATCGGCATCGAATAACATAATTACTGTGTAACATGCATATCTTTCATTTTGTGTTCAATTTTTTTAAATAAAATAAATCTGAAAGCAACAGTTATTATAAAAACGAACGGTGTTATAAAAATAATTGAAACAATATTTCGCATTTACAGTAGAATGAATACTGTAGGGTAGTTGGAAATTAGAAAATTTAAATGAAATCCACAATGCGGTCAGAATAAGAACCGTATTAAACCGAATAAGGCATTAAAAGTGTCAAAGCCAATGTGTCAATTCGAAAAAGAGATGAAGCTATATGAGACGTATAGCGTTATCCTTTTTTCTCATTGGGTCGTTTTTCCTGTAATGTCATTTACCAATTATAAAATACAGTTAGTTCAAAATACTCATCCTAGTAAATGAAGTTCTTATATTTACCGCATTGTATAAACAATTTTCTTGGAAACTAAAATGTGAGATAAATAAATTTAGATAGACCAATTTATCACATAACGTCTAAAATTCATTAAAAAAAACTATACCTATAAGTGTTTGCTAAGGCAGCTTACAAATGCAGCAGGCTTCAGTTCCAATATACGCTTTACCATTACCTTTACAATAAAAAAAACATTTAGATACAATAGTTCTTACAATGTTTATAGAAAATACAAGGCAGTTGTTTGTATATTGAATAATATCCGTTATTGTTGTTGAGAGACCATATTTTAAAGGTTGATATTATTGTGAAAAAAAGAAATATAAGTTGGACTAATGCACGATGTCTAGAAATTTTTTACTCGCTCACGTAGATGTCTAAAACAGACTGGCAATCACAGCAAGTAAACTTGCTGCGAGTAGACTTGCTGCAAGTACACTTGCTGCAAGTAAAGTGCGTTTCATCATATAGTTCCTTTGCCGTAATGTTGGCTCCTGTGTTAAACTTTAACAACGGACCTATTAGATAGCGCCGTAGCGTATTCGTGTTCGTCCTACAACAATGGAGCCAACATTACAGCATATGAACTATTTGATGAAACGCACTGTGCTAACTAAAGCTGTCAATTATTCAAATAGTCAAATTGTGCAAAAGAATTTGCCAGTAGGCATAGAGTCTATAGTCCAGCTTATGATTTTTTTTAAATGGAATTGTATGGAAAGATTTTGAGCCTATGAGGGCCTATCTAGTGGTCATTCTACGCCAGAATTAGAAGAATTTAAGCTATTATTTTTAATGCAAATTATCTTGATAATTATAATTACTTGAAGCAAGCAAAGTCGCGTGCTAATGCTAGTCACAAACGCAATGTGATCGATGTGGGTGTATCATCTAAAAGCCCGTTATGTATATTATTGTAAATAAGATTATTTATCTGGAGTTTAATATAGTGATATTTTTTGTCAAGACAATTCGACAAATAAAATGTTATATTGATTGTTTTTGTTTTATTTTATTTATCCTGTACCATACTGTTACCTGTATCTCTATGCAGTGGCGGGGCAAGATCAAAATTTAATATGGGCGAGGTACATTTTGCGAAGCCCTCTGGTGCCGCAAGAAGACGAAAAAAAAAAACAGTTGAACAGTTGTTAAATTTTTGGTAGGTATAGGTCGAGTTATAGGGTAGACCATTCAAAAATATTGCGGGTTTGTGAAAAACATTTTTCTATTCAGGGATCCGTTTGCGTAATATTAAGCTATAACACGTTCAGTGCCGGGAACCCTCCTGGAGGGCTCATGTCAATATATTTATCGTTTTAGGACGTAAATTTTTTTCGACGCATTCACGGCTTTTATGTAATGCATAAACCTTCGAGGTGCGAGGCCCCTCGGACCGCGAGGCCGTAGGCGGTGGCCCACGTTGCCCACGCCTTACGCCGCCTCTGTCTCTATGGGCTTGAAGCCACTTATAATAGGGATGATGCTTGGGTAAAAAAAAAAATACCATTCAATTTAGTCCGTCAGTCAGATAATAAATAGGAGCTCGTGGCTAAGTACTAACAGCCGCACGGGTCGATCCATCAGGTTAAGCTACGCTTGCCGGGGTTGGTCCGTGGATGGGTGACCATTTCTACATACTGAGACTTCCGTGCCTCGGAAAGCACGTTAAGCCGTTGGTCCCGGTTGTCATTCGTGTTTCTTTGACAGTCGTTACGGGTCGTCAGAAGCCCGAAAGTCTGACAACCAGTCTTACCAAGGGGTATCGTATTACCTAGTTACTGGGTGGTGGAGGTCAGATAGGCAATCGCTCCATGTAAAATACTGGTGTTCAGCTGCATCCGGATAGACTGGAAGCCGACCCTAACATAGTTGGGAAAAGGCTAGGTAGATTGAGTCAGATAATAAATAGTAGATTGTTATACGAGGGGCTAAAATAACCCATTGTAACGAGGTAGTTTTACTCCCGAGCTTTAGGCGAGGGAGTAAATAGAAACCGAGTTATAATGGGTTTTAGCGCCGCGTGTTACACTACTTTTCACTACGATTGCGAGAAAATAAAATAATCAAATACAATAAATAGTTTATTTTATTTAAATGTACAATTTGTACAATTCTGGATATTTAACGAGATGTTTTTTTCCGGCAACTTAATTTAAGATGTTCTCACTAGATGATGACATTTTCACTGTTGTAAAATTATATTACGGTTACCAATTCAATTCGTAATTAGAGAAAAATTCTAAAGATTTCCCGCCAACGCTTCTTCTTAGCTCGCTCTTCTTTTATTTTTTCTGTAGCCGCAACGCAATGCACGCATTCAACCGAAGAGATAGCCGTATTTAGTTCCATTTTCAAAAATAAAATGTTCTTTTTTTTGTGAACCAGGAATAAGTCGAGTCCATAACCATGATTATTCTACATAAGAATAAAGACTTTCGTTTTTCAAAGTTCGTTGTTCAACACAAAAATTAAAAAGAAATTACTTTTTCCCCTAGAGCAAGAAGTGCTATTTTTTCCCCGCTCTGGTACTCTACAATGACGGCCTTTTTGAGCAAGAGGAGTGAAATAGTAGATTGTTATACGAGGGGCTAAAATAACCCATTGTAACGAGGTAGTTTTACTCCCGAGCTTTAGCGAGGGAGTAAATAGAAACCGAGTTATAATGGGTTTTAGCGCCGTGTGTTACACTCTACTTTTCACTACGATTGCGAGAAAATAAAATAATCCAATACAATATTATTTTACCTTTATAAAATTCAAATCTGTAAATGCGATTATCGCCATTTTGATGACAGTCGAGGTCGAGACTAAAAACATAAAAATTGGGGATTTCGAACATCCAAACTCCACCACAGGGGCAGTGAATACTACATCATTTAATTATTTGACGAGTTCATCCATTGTTCAAGTTAAATAAGTAGTGGTAATTAAGTTTTTGATATCCAAAGTCGAAGTTTCGCGCCAATCGTGCGAGTTTACATTTTAACTTTTCACAAATATCACACATACACATGTAGATACGATTTAAAATGTGACAAATATTATTAAAAATATTATACACAACTAGAAAATGCCCAGATCTTAACGTAATATACGAACACAGGTCCAATAACACGTAATATTCATTACCACTACTCAATTTGTGTTAAAAATCGACGACTATTTTTTTTTTTTTTATTGTGATGATGTGCGAAAACGATTATGCCAAACGATTGTTTTTTTCAATTTTGATCGACTCGATTAATTAATGTCGAATATCAGAAATCGAAAAATTAAATAGAATTGTTAAGCATTAAATTAGAGATTTTTTTTAAAGATTTCGCGCCATTGCCTTTTTTATTTCTTCTGTAGCCGCAACGCAATGCTCGCATTCTACCGAAGAAATAGCCGCATTAAGTTCCATTTTCAAAAATAAAATGTTCTTTTTTTTGTGAACAAGTAATAAGTAGAGTCCATACTCATGATTATTCTACAAAAGAATAAAGACTTTTTCATTTTTCAAGGCTCGTTGGAAAACAAAAAATTAAAAAAAAAATACTTTTTCCCCTAGAGCAAGAAATGCAACTTTTTCCCCGCTCTGGTACCTACTCTACAATGACGGCCTTTTTGAGCAAGAGGAGTGAAAAAAATGTTACACGTACTTTTTGCTTTATCATATTAATAAAAAATGACTTGGATAAAACGCATTAAAGTTGGGGAGTAGGGGTCGCTATGTCACAAGTACCTAAGTATAAAATCTACATACTCGTGACGTCATAGCACATTTTAACTCAATGTATCGCCGTACTCTTTTTATAACGTAAAAAAAAACGTGTCCAATATTTTTGAATAATCTATAAGAAGGAAAAAAATATTTTATTAGTCATCATACCTATTTTATTAAAACCACGGAAATCATTGAAAGGAGTTCGATTAGATTTAGAACATTTTGTAAGCAATCCCTGCAAGACTTGACTGAGTTTTAACAAGTTACCGACTCTTCTTGTAGTCCCTCTTGTATGATAGAGGATGGTGAATTATTCAAGAAGAGATTAGGTACGGTCAGCAACTGCGTCCTTCTTGATTGTTTTAACGTAGTTACGCTGTATCAAGTAAAAAGAAGACTCATCTGCTGTCTATACTCTCTGATGGCATATTGTACAATATCCAAGAAGAGAGTAGGGTCAGCAGCTGTCTCCTACTTTCTGGTTGTCATAAAGTGGTCCAAGATGTGATATATTTTCATCTACATAATATGAAAATCATAATTTCATTGACAGACAACGCACAATCTTAACCTCTGGGTCTAAAACTGTGGAGTTTTACACAAGAGTTCCTTCAATCAATCAATTCTGTCTATCGCGGTCCACTGCTGGACATAGGCCTCTCCCAGGCTGCGCCACAACACCCTGTCCTCCGCCTTCCGCATACAGTCTGTCCCACCCACCATCTTTTAAGGTCGTCGGTCCATCTAGCTGGGGGGCGTCCCACACTACGCTTGGCAATATGCGGTCTTCACTCCAGGACTCGTCTGCTTCACCGGCCATTGGTCCTTCGACAAACATGGCCAGCCCACTGCCACTTCCGCTTGCTTACTCTGCAAGATATGATATGTCGCTAACTCCAGTTCTTTTCCGGAAAACTTCATTTTAGATGTTATCCTTCGAAGAAACTCCATAGCGCACTGAGCGACACGGAATTTGTGGAACAGTCCGACTGTCAGTGTCCACGTTTTGGCACCGTATTTCTTATATAATTAGTACGTTCGTAATGGCAGGTGGGATTCATGATTACAATGGCAGTGTAAGCCACGACAAATCGACAATGAGCCACATCCGTGTGAATCTTCCGTGAAATCTCAGATCAATATTGCAATTGACATGGAGAAAAAACCTATGTTATGGTTTCAGCGACGACAGGCAGGTACGTACCTAATATAAAATAATAAATAATTTTTCAATTAAATCATTTATACCTACAGGCACTTTTGAATTGTCAAAGGAGTCGGTCACTCAGAAAGATGAAGCTAGTTACCCATTCCAAAGAATATTAGGTTTCTATGGAGAAGAACGGGCTGGAAACTCCATGGACACTTTTTAAAATAATGTTGTTACAAAATATTAGTTCTTCTTTCTCTTTCTATTATAGAGGCCATTGTGAAACCCACGTTCTTGGTATGCATTTATCTCGTAAGACGACCTACAGACCTCTTTGTGCTGCTGGTCACCACCGGGGTGGTTTAAGAGGGTTTATCCTAAAAGTTGGCAACGTCGTAAATAGCTGTCAAATATTTACCTACCTGTTTTGAGTAATTTAGCAATATTATCTACTGTATGGAATTAAGAAATGTGGCTAACCATACTAAAATATTGATTATGAAATGCAATAATTAATATCTTAATACCGAATATTTAGTTTGAGATGTAAAAAAAAGTATTTGGAAACTTTCCAAATGCCTTGTTTACACTTAAAATTGTTACAACATCAAATTTAGTGTTACAATTGCAATTCATTATTAATATTCTAGGGAACTAGTTAGCCACATTTCTTATGTCCATGCAGTAATATTGCTAAATTAATCAAAACGGCGAAATATTTGACATCTATAGATACCTAGTGCAATCCACGAAGACGCGCCCCAATCCGCGATTAAAGCTGTACTTTAGTACGGAGCGGAGCGGAGTGGGGCGCGTCTTCGTGGATTGCACTATCAATAACTATTTGCGACGTTGCCCACTTTCAGAATAAACGCTCATAAGTGCAGTAAGAATCCAACATTCCGCAAACCGGCGACATAAGAAGCATAAGCATAATAAAAATCAGCCTATAATGGTGCCGATTCCCTTGTTCACTAACTAAACTAAATTTAAGTTCAGTGCATCTTTTTCTTTCTATTTCATTAAGAAAAGGACAGAAGATAAATTTTAGTTTAGTCCTGTCAAATTAATCAGCGCCTGTCACTACTCCATACAAGTTTAGACGTGATTAAAAACTTGCCTACTAAAATTACGTCAATTTACGTCAAGCGCTGATTAATTTGACAGGACTAAACTAAAATTTATCTTCTGTCCTTTTCTTACTGAAATAGAAAGAAAAAGATGCACTGAACTTAAATTTAGTTTAGTTTGTGAACAAGGGAATCGGCACCAATGTCCACTGCTGGCACACAGGCCCTCTCTATGAGATACGAGTAGGTTGAAAACCACCACGCGGGTCATATTCGAATTTTCAGTTCTAGGACATGCCGGTTTCCTCAGATGTTTCCCTTCACTGTTTTGAGAGCAGTAGTGTGATGAAATAAATTGCAAAAAGTTAACTGCATGCGTAGGTATCTGAATTCAAACCTACGATATACCTAACTAGAAATTCGTAGTCGTGGTGTAAGCAACATTTTATTTCATAACTTTGTAGACGTGATTAATATGTATAAATATGCCAAATACACTACTTTTTACAGACAGACGGACTTCACGATATATGGTATCGGCGCTGAGAAGACTGGATAATTTGTCAGCGGATAATTTGAAATCGTATGGAAATCTAATGCGCACGTAGGACGAAATGCAGATTTCCATACGATATTAAATAAAGGGGTTCCTTGTTTTATTACGGAAACCTAAAATTACAACTTTTTTGCTATGATGATGATATAATGATATGGTTTTAGCCGACGTTCGCACGGACGTAATATAATCGCTGCGATTTTTTTTCGTGTACTGGATTTTCATAGCGCCGAGAGCTGAAAATCCAACAGTGTGTTTTTTCAACGCGCTGTAACGAGAGTGCGTCCTAGCGCGTTCGTTTCTCAACGCTCGGCTTAACACCGAGAGTTGAAAATCCAGTGCGCGATAAAATCCCGCCGCTTTCCACACAACTTTTCGTCTTCCCCAGTCGAGGGGTTGTATACTGGATTTCTGTATAAAGAAATTAGATATACTTAGCATCAGCCCGGAGTCTGGATTTGTGCCCGGTTGATGGCAATAGGCTCGCCCTCTATTATCTACATGGGTGGGAATGGGACTTGTTAAGAGGAGGCTCCCTAAATTGTACATTACTTGCATTAATATTCTGAAAAAGTCACGCATACAATCAAAATGGAACTTTAGAATATGATTTATTTAATCTTTTTCTTTCCATAAATAAGACAGTTACGTAATTGGAACATTTTCGCTCGATTCATTTTTTATTCGAAAATCATGTCTTTTTTAAAGATTATTTGAAACAAAAACAAGATTACTCGGCTTTTATGTCTAAAATTATTATTGACAGTAAGAAAATATAGTTTATTATCCAGATATTTTTTCTCTAGATCAATTACTACTTTAGTTATAAACGAAATAAGAATTGAGACTTAAGACATTTAGTTCCGTACTTGAACTCGACCAAAAAGCGCAGGCGATATTTAACTTTATTATTGACGTGTTAGCGTTTAGCACATAGCGGAGTGGTGGGATGCATGGGGGCGGAGTTTGCGTGGAAATTGTCTTTGGAGTGCCTTGTCTTAAAGTCCCATTCCCATGTAGAACTTTAACTGGCAAAATGTGGGTGTAATGGCTAATGGTACCTCTGCATAACCCTTCGGGGAATACAGGCGTGATGTTATGTGAAACTAGTTAAATTGTGTTCTCCAATTAGTTCGATACCTATGCGCAGGCGCCATTGTTTTCGGCACTGTGCCTTCGAGGTGAAGGTTAGTGTGCCTATGTGTATCTATGTAGGTTGTTCGTTTGGGGCTCCGTTATATGCGGGTTGTGGTTGGTACCTACTTACCCAATAGCTACATAATAATCTTCGGAGAATTCGATATTTAACATTTAAATAATTCAAGCGTACTTTCCAAGTATGAGAAATTAAAACGTAAATTTCTACATTGATCTAGTCTTCTTCTTGGTGTGGTTAGTGAGACTAACCAGTAACCTAATTGCGTAACTTGTTTTCGTAGACAATTATGCGTAATTTGTTTAATTTCGACAGTTCAACAACATTCATTGCGTTATTTACGTTGTTGAACAGATTGTTTTTTCCAACTTATGAAGCAATGGATTAGCAATCTGTTTCAAATCGAAACAGATTGTGATTGTGTTGTATTACGCAATTAGGGTACTGGTGTCAGAGTTTTAAAGCCGCCCATGGGCCTCTGACTTGGCTTTACATGCTGTCGAGAAATATTTTTCAGGCATGCCGGTTTCTTCACAATGTTTTCCTTCACCGTTTTTATGCAATACGCACATGAATCGGAAAAGTCAGAGGTGCCTTAGGTTCGAACTCGAGACCTATGATTTGGCAGTCCAACGGTCACACACCACTAGGCTATCACTGCTAGTCTAGTGTAGCGTCTAGTGGTCGCAAGTACTACCTGCTGAGCATGAGGTTTTGGCGAACTCAGGATTCTCAGGTCGGGCAAAGTGTTATTGGGTTTTTTCATCAGGAATTTCTCAGTAGCAGCCCAGAGTCCGGATTTGTGCCCGGTTGGTGGCAATGGCAATAGGCTCACTCCCTATTACATGGAACTTAAACATAACTGGCGAAATGTGGGTGTACACACCCCTACACATCAAGCTATACATTTCCAGTTTATGCTGATCTCGCATTGTATAGGATTTCCGTACAGATTACCTACATCTTAGAAAATGGCAAAACATCGGGTTATCATTAGCAAAAACATCGGATTCGGATGTAGCTCCTATGAAGATTCCCATTAAATGGAAATAGTAACTCGGTGTTACCTAACCATGGCGCCGGGGGTTACTAGTGATGTGCCACGCGCTTGCAAATGCTCGGATTTCGTGGGTTAGTCAAAAGAAAATACGGGATTTTTCTTAAAATTAATCCGATGTTCAGCTTAATGTCGAAAGTACTTAGTTGTAGAGTTGTAGGATTTTTTTTAGATTTATAGGGGACAACTTTTCGTTTTCCGAAACTTCTTTATATGACCGGTACCTACTTATTTATTTCTAAATAATTTCTTGAATTGTTTCTTGCGAAGTCAGATCTTTTTATTTTTGGACCAATCGAGTAGGAAATATGTATTTGAAACAAAATATAAATAACTGCTTTATTAATACCTAAACTTTGCCTACTAGCTAAGCTAAGATGTTAAATTATAGCTCCTGCATTACTATGCAATAGCGCAAGTTATTGTAAATAAATCGCCGTCAAAACTCTCGTTCAAGTCAAACAAAAGAGCAACAAGTACGCGGTTAAGTATTTAAAATTATGCGGATGCCTCAACAGTCGCGGGTTACCGCACATCCCTTGCAGCAAGACGTTCGTCTGGAGCCCACTTCCACTTTCAGTTTCTACAAGTTGGTCGAACAGCAAACACGCATAGCGCCTTACGCAACTTACCGCGCCCGCATGCGTCTGGCTGGCACACTTAAAAAAAAAACATTTCAAAATTCGAACGCAGATAAAGAAGTATTTGCTTATCTGTTTGCGCAAATCGTGTCAAATTTTCGCTACAGATTAACAGATTTTTCGCGGCATTTTGTATTTTGTAACTGTTTGCGCGGGAATTGTTTTCGGTGTTTTTTTTTCGTAATTATACAGTAATGTGTTCGAGGATTAAGTGTTATGTTGTTGTGAAAAACTGTGATGTGTTTGTTTCGTGAAGTGGACCGCAAAAAGACATCATCTGTCGAAAAGTAAATATGTTTTTATTAATTCTTATCTTTGGCCATTATCAAGTTTTTTTCAGGTTTATTATTATGTAGGTACTTATGTTAAAAAGCACACTTTAAGTATAATTATTTCCTGGTAGATACGTGTATAAAAGTGCAAGTACGTACCAATTGTAAATTTTTAATGGATTACAACCAGTCACAATAATAAGAAAAAGAGAAGTGCATAAGTAGGTACCTCAGATTCCGGTTCGATTTCCGTCTCTACATTATTATTTAAAATTAACAAACCCAAGAAAATTTTAAGTAGGTTACTACTCTCGAAGCCTTTCAAAAAGGTAATTCCATTCCTATTAGAAATAAATAAACCTTTTTTCCCGTAAACTCATAGTTCAGGTACATGCTTATAATTATAGGCCATCACTATGATCTCAGTTAACCCTTGTTTTCTCTTTGACCTGAGTTTAAATACCTATGCAGGCCGTGAGTGAGGAAGAGGTCCATCAGAGATCTAGAGGACAATAGGTCAACTATGACCCTATGATCTTTTGTATTGCACAATGCTGTTGCTTCTATGACGCTAAAGATTTTTTTTTTATTAGATATTATCCGCATTCTTTAAATAATGAACACTCACTTCACTAAAGAAACTCCCAAGTAAAAAAAAATATCAATTATCATTTCATTAATTTAACAAGTAAATAGATAAATTATTTCGGCAGGTACAATCGTTTAAAAACAAAATTAGTAAAATGTGATGAAAAGCAGCATAATATAAATAAATTAGCAAACGATGGCTAAACACAGCTGTTTGCAAAATTAAAGAAATTATTCAATAGGTCACGACAGTCGCGAGTCGCGGTTTGCGAAAATCTTGGCCAAACTTCAAGACTTTTAAACTTTGAGTAATTTCTGACATTAAATTATACCACAGACTATCTGCAGCTCTCCTTTCTCCCTTAATTCATCCAAAGAATGTCTTAAAAAGATCGCTTTTAGCAATATGATCGCCCCTTGTAAAATTTCTACATTTAAATTTGTAATTTTTATGGTGTAGGTAAAAAGTATTCTATCTAAATTAGCTTTAACGAAAACATACCACGTCTTGGTTTACACCACATTATGGATTATAACATGCAGTATGTTTCTAGTTCTACCTGATGTAAGGTTTTATCTTCTAAACACGAAATTCAATTGAATCGAGGCTAATCGGTCATAATAGGTATAAAATTATAAGATTCGTTTGATTCGACTGTACCAAACGAACTACGGATTTTTATAGATTCAACTACTTCATCTTACTTATTATAAACGCGAAAGTTTGTGAGGCTGGATGGATGGATAGATGTTTGTTACTCTTTAGTGCAAAAACTACTGAACAGATTTGGATGAAATTTTGCACACAGATAGTTTATAACCTGGATTAACACTTAAGATACTTTTATCCTGATTTTCCCAAGGCATCGAGACTTATGCGGGTGAAACCGCGAGGCGGTGCTAGTACTACATAATATAATATACGGGGTGTCCGGTAAATAATGGATAACCTTGAAACAACATTTATTAGACCTTATAGCCATTCTAAAAAATCCAAAATTATATATATATCCCAAGTAGTATATATAAGATCTAAATTTTTTGAAAAAAATACTGTGTTTTTTCTAGTCACATTATTTACTACTGCTTCTCTGTGGGTGTAGTCAACGTACAATATTACAATAACAAATGATCGATGGAATTCATCCATTCGTGGTTGTGGTGAAGAAGAATGTAAAATAAGGTAAAAAAAGTTAGTTAAAAATCTTAGGTACCTACTATTTGGGATATATTTTTATTTGTTTTTTTTTTTAGAGCGGCCTTAACGTTTAATAAATGCTATTTCAAGGTTATGCTTTATTTACCGGACACCCTGTATATTACAGCTGTTTTCTATAGTGATTTTGTATAAACAAACGTGACCTGTTTTCGGCCGAAAAACCAACGACCTGTTTTCGGCCGGACTCTAAACTATAAAAATTATGTACGGGGACCTTATGTATGGAAGAATTTATTTGTGGCTTACTACTCACATAATCCTACCCAGCAATATCTGTTTGTAATTGGGTTGTAGTTATAGGATTTTTTTTCTACTTCACAGTTTCCCAAATCTCTAAGAATTGATGAAAAATGGAAGTAAAACTCCTGCATCAGTCTTTTACCTTTTGGTTAATCTTCTGTTAGAAGTTGTCGCTAGAAGAGTGACATACCAATAGCCACTATTAGGTATGGCCGTTACGAATATATCCGAAAGTCATCGAAAAACGCGAATCTCCTCCTTTATCAGGACGGCTCCCGTATGGTTACAGTCTTTAAGAGTCCGATATTTCTGTCCATCTTCCCGGACTGAGGATGTCCGTAAGAATTTCCATACAAAAGAAAGGTCACGATATCGGTCCCTGGGGAACTCCTTCAATATTTCGTTTTTGATAATGTAATCCAAAATGGAGGAATGTTAGTCGTTCCCACCTACATACACACCCACAATCCATTTTTATGTCTGTCCAGTCAAAATTAGGACAACGGTTTTGGCAGTGGTCATTATGACATAATAGATCTCAAAGGCGCCTGCCTATATCGGACTAGATCCACCCACGAGGTATTTGTGTTAGGCACATGTTACATTGGTACTGTTTCCTTTTTTAAAAGCTCCTGCAGATAGGCGCGACGCGGCAATTTCCATGAAGTTTATATAGAAATTGTGCCACTAGCCCGTGTTACGCCTGTCTGCAGGAACCTTTATTTGGAGTTTTAGGATACGATAGCAAGTAGGTATAGAATGAGACACATGTGGCGAATGAATATAAAACTAATAGAAATGAGACAGACTTAAGGAACGAGGTGGGTGATATGAAGGATTGTGTGGTAGGGACGACAATTGGAGAAAGTAAACACTAAGATGACGACTGAAAGAGATGTGTAAAAGAAAAGACATAAGCACTGCATCGACTCTACGTTGACGAAAAATCATTGGAAGGCAAATTTAGTATAGAGGTACGAGGAACAGGGTGGAAAGTTCCCCATCCTCCATAGAAAGGGGAGGATTAGAAAGGAAAAGAAGGGAAATTCAATACTGATTACCGTACTACAGATAATATAATACCACGACCGTACCTACCTAATGTGCAAGTTGTGCAACAAGACAAAATGCTTCTACTGATTCTATTCAATTTTAAATAAAATGAAACCAGTCATATTTTGAATAGCATTCCAAAAGGTATACTTAGTTAAGCATTAAACGCAAAAAAAATATCTGAAACCTTGAAGAGCAATAAAATTAATCTAAATTAAGTCTGATGAATATTTAGAAGCTACCCACAGTAATTCAGACGATAAAATCACTGCAAACAAGTTCACAAACATTAAAACGTTTCGTAATAATGAAAATAATAATTGTTCAATTAAATTCGGCCTAACTTTCCTCCATTATGCACGGGTAATGTTATTTCGTAACGAATTTGACGCACAATTTGGCTCGGGAGATGGTTCGCTTCGCACACCGTGCTTGCATCCGTGTCTTTCATTAGTAGGGTTGGCAGAAATATAGGTACTTAATTCTATGGTTGTCTGACGTCTAACAAATTTCTTTTTCCCTATGGGAAAGATGTTTCCCATGAAAGTTACCAAATTAACTAAAACATTCATGTTTAAAATTTGTTACAACAACAATTTATATTTTATGTGATTGATAAAACCATTTGCTGCATTAACGTTCACTTTTACATTCATTGTTTAAAATCTGGAAACGAATTCGATATGGAATCCAACTCTCATCTGAATCAATGTAGGTAAAAACAATCAATTGTATTTTTTATCACAATTATGAATTGTAAGTACTACTATACTAAGGCTTTCTCCAAACAAAAGTGAAGCGTTTCAACTTTAATTGAATTTCGCCGCAGTCAGGTAAATAATGGAGACTTGACAGCCCTAGCGACAGTGAAATTATTCACGCGATAGTAACTCAGAATTTGAATGATCATTAAAATGATTTTTTAAACACTCACATCCACTATAGTAAAGTAATAAAAGTAGGAACCGTCTATTTGTATATGTAACGTCTGGCTTTTGAGTAAAAGGTTTCTTTTGTTTGACTAATAAAAGTAAATTGTCATGAGAAAATAACACAGAAAGACAATTCGATAGTAACCACGTTTCAAGTGATAAAAGCGCTTACGTTCACAGTGTAGCCTTATCATCTATGACTAATTTTGAACTGTCACCTGCTACAAGAGAGAATGCATCGTAGGAACGTCATATTTAGTGATAACACTGTAAACAATTAAGTATGTGCCAACTACGGAAATAGATAGGGCACGAACTTTTGACAGGTGTGTATATGAAAATAAGCAGCAATTATTTTTTAAATAAACATGAATAAAACTGCATCTTAAATTGAGAAACGTGGCTGAGGTCGTTGGGAAATACTTACATGACAAAACTGAAGTATTAGTTGGCCCCAAAATGTGACCTTGTGGGAAACCTAACAAATAAAGAAAACATGACATCAATTTTGAGTGCTAAACTGACGTCCTGAACTCTAGTGTTAATAATGAAATAAAATATCCGGAGATATACAGACTGGGTTGCAATGTGGGTTAACCCTTGGAATAATAGTAGTACTTGTGGAACCCGGTAACGTACAACAAATGAGTGCCACAAGGCAATGATTTGCAAATCTGTATAACAAAAGAGAGAGACCTCCTTACGTTATATAAGAACGTAGACCAGTTAAAATAACAGCAATTAGTACTCACATTCACGGAACTTTAAGGTCAAATTCGCACGGTAACTTTTTATTGAAATACAATGGTAAACGTACCTCTTTTACTAGAGATATTTTTTTAAATCACTGATATTAGTCTCGTCTTAGATCACAATGGGAAAAGGAAATGATGATGAGTCTATTTTCCAAAAAATAACATCGAAAATAAGTAGGTGTTGGTGTGGTTATATCTGTGAGAAAAAGTTTCGCCAGTCTCCCATCATCTAATCTAGTTATTTTTATTGACTGAATCGGGAATGTTTCTATAAACATTTCCTATTCAGTCCTATGAAATCATAGTGTACTTTTAATAGCTTTATTGGCAATTACAGGAACAATAGGTACTTATTAAAACGGTTTCTCATAAATGATTGCTGGTACTTTTGACGTCACTTAATTTCAAAAACAGTGGTGTGTAATGCACACACCCTTTTTTTTTTGGGTGGGAAATTATCAAATAACTTCTCCCGCTCTGGGTGGAGCAGGAGGGCGTGTCAGACTCTTACTGACTAAAACCCACCCGTGTTCCTTCAGTTGCCATGTTGCTGGGGCCACGATTTCCCTTTCGGCCTTATTCGCAACCCCGGCAGAATGCACACGCCCTAAACGCACTATCGTCAGTACCGTCTAATTTACTATATTCTCGCATTCTTTCTGGTTTTCTAATAGCTACCAACCGATTACACAGATTTCATTTGATTTGATTGCTTCATCAGTTTCTATCCAAATAACTAGTTTACTAAAATACAAATTGGAACTATCAACCGTCGCTTGGTACAGTTTTCTCTCTATGAGACAAGTTTGGTTTGAAGGGCCAATATTATTTGTTTCTCCATCATCGGCCAAGGCTTTAGCAAGTTATTTTAAATTCCCAAGTACATTTTAATGCTTATAAAATGCTCGTTAGCGTCCGTGACGGAAAGTCGTGAAGTTTCCAAAGGTTTGCGGTTACATTGCTCAACGGCGTCAGTGGTAACTGTCAGTTTTGAATCAGTTTCCCTGTCTAAATGAAACAAATGATGTCTTGTTAGAAGATTAGCGGCAAAGGTCAGTATTAAGCAATAGGTAGGTGTTAAGCATAATTTGCATCATGTAATTTGATGAAAATTCTTTTTGATGTTGATTGTTTTGAACTTTGATATCGAGTTTTATTTTATAGTATAATCCATTCATTGGAATGTTCTATGGGGATTGAAAATCATATTCTGAGCTGACTGTTATTCGTTTCACTCTTCATTTTATTTCTAAAATTACTGCTTCTATGTATAGGTCTGTATTAAATAACGTATTTGACCTCAACACTTTTGGTATCACGAAATTAATGCTACGTCTCGCCTAATTAAAATGTATGATTGCTAATCACAAAACATAAGACGTTGCTCATCATGCATGATATAATTAAATAGGACATTTCATTGAATATAAATATTTAAAACTGCAATTTCAACAGAACTATGTCAATTTTAAAAAGGTTGAGTTTAGTTTTTTTGTTGAGACATGACGAAAAATTTAGAATTCATAATCTGTTACACTAATTATAACTATTTCTAAGATTTCTAATTAATTGGAATTCGGTAACCATTCGCCTAGCTCTAGCCAATGTGGAATTTACTGGAATATTGTATCAAGTATTCTAGAACCCACCTCGATCTCTTTATTAAGTCGAAATTCCTTTGTTTTTTCTCTCGGACGCACTCTACCTATTTGACGGTTCTTAACATAATCTACTATCTATCATCGTCATCATCATTTCACCCGAAAGACTACCAAGCTTCATTTGGTACCTCTATGCACTACCTACCTACATGAAAAAAAAAAGAAAATATTGGTTATTAACGGTAGAACTATTTCCGCTAAAACCATAGTTTTGCACTTGTCTGATTTCAGCAACTTATGCTTTTAGTTAGCAAATGTATTCGAAATGTAACCTACCTACTGCAATACCCGTGAAACCAGATCCACTAGTCCACGTCTTAAAGGCTTATTCTTAATACTGTTTATCCCCCATTAAAACGTCGTGTAGAAAGGATTATCTGGCAATAATACCCTATTAACATTATGATAGCATCCCAAAATGGTAGCGAGCGTTAAACTTGTATACTTTTGAAATCAAAAGATAGGCTTAGAATGTGTGAAGGTTATCCACCCGCCCCTGCATTGCACGGGTGCTATATCTAAGTCAAATATTGATATTTTAGGCACATAAATCTTCCGGAATATATATTGTCTAAATTATGATGAAAACAGCATCAAAATCCATTGTGTACCTAGTTTAGAAGAACAAAGTGGTCACATAGAAACACGAACAGCGACTTTAACAATTATTAGGTACAGTAATTTTTTGCAATCATTCTGTTGTTCAGTTACAATTGACACTGATATGAAACTGTTTGCTTGTAAAATCTTCACTGTTTTTGTTCTTTTGAAAAAGGATATACACAAGAACTGACGAAGTTCTATCGAAGTTTTACCACACTGCCTGCATATTAGTTTCTGTGTATCTATGGGCCCAGCAGTTCCGTCTTCTTCTTTTTTCTCGAAAAAATCATCAGTAAGAATAAGATCACTTTAGCAGAAGTTATGCCTGCTGCAACTCTATGAATTCAGACGCCACAAATGCTGACTGTGTTATGCAAATAAGGTATGCCTCTAAAATATATCCACGGCTATCATCGAACTTCGGTGACATAGTGTAGGAATACAGTTTCGTTGATATTTGAGATGGTGTGTAATGTAACTAATCCCTTTGATTGACATGATTATGTTTAGAGTGGGAGCTTATGAGATGATTGCCTACATATGTAATGTTGAGCATTTAGTTTTGGAGGTGTTCGATTTCGCAAGGCTGCTTGTCGAGTAGGTCAGTTAACGTTGGAAGAAAATTACACCCATTTCCACGGTCCTCGCTATACGGGGTGGCAGGGACATCGACGCGAAAACTGAAACCATGCATTCAGTACATGATTCTGAACCACCTGCGTTGAAATTTAAAAAAAAATCTGCTGTTCCATAAATTTTGACCGCGTAGGTATTGCACTTTTCTATGAAACAGCAGATTTTTTTAAAACAACCGACGAAATATTTCAACGCAGGGGGGTTCAGAATCATGTACTGAATCCATGGTTTCAGTTATCGCGTCGATGCCACCCTGTAAATAACTTCCAATTGAAAATAAAACGAGAATATCACAATATCTTTGTTTATGGAAACACATATGTATGGTAGTCTTTTTTGTGAATACGATCATTGTTTCCAATTAACTGCTCACTTGCCTAGGCTAGCTATCAAAACATCGACCATCGGCGATGTTTGTGGAAACTCGATAGATGAGGTGGAACAGTACACCCGTATTTATAATAAGATGATCTATGTTTTCAAATGTGGCAAGCTTCAGTTAACCTAAACCCGTGTCGTTTAAAAACAGGTTATGTTCAATATTATTGTTATAAATAGAACTTCCTGCCAACTTAGGTACTTCATCTCAAAGGCCATTTATATCGAATTTTGTTGAACATTGATTTGTTTTGAAACATGTCAACGCCTCAAGGAATAATATCTTCACCATCTTTTATTGTCTACGGATTTCTCTTACCAGATAAAGGTCAAAACAATATTGCAAGTTAACTTATAACTCTTATAAGTCATTAATTGAGTTCTAAATGAGGGGATATTTGTTAGGACTCGTTTACAATGCATCGCTACTAAGTTTTTCATATACCTACTAAAATCCAGAATTCAAAATACAAAGATCGCAAAATTGTAGCTTTTGAAAGATATTCGTTCGCGTTCGTTCGACAGATGCAACGGCATGCGCGGACGCCGAAATTATTCGCAAGGCCGGAATGTCGCAACCTCTTATACATTTCACCTAGATTATGTTTGTTTCTCAGCCGGCTGTCAACATCGTCTGTATGGAATCCGGTTGCGAATCCAAATCAAAAATATTGCTAGATCTTTTTTGCATGTAAAGACAATAATTAGTATTTTGTTGGTTATACATATTGCAAAGAAAGTTTTGTAACTGTCATCAACGTTGCTTTGGTTACTGCCGCAGTAGGCCGCAGTGTGTGCAAGTGGAAATTGCTCATCCTTCTTTTTTATTATGAGACCAACTGGAGGGGGTCCTCCGGGATGGGGGCCTCGGGGATCGGGGTACTCCGGGAATAACTCGGGAGGCAAAGGTAGTTTCTGACTTGATCCTCGCCCAGGCTGTCCTCATTTTCTTTGTGCATGCTGAACAGTTTATAAGATTCCGAACTTATTATCTCCAAAGAGCAGTTTTATTATTCCTCCTTATTGGGATCTCTAACTGTTGAGGATAGTGTATACTCTAATTACTTTATGAAAAGTGGATCTCTATTACTATTTGTGGTTTGGTGGTGTTCCGCGTTCATCGATACTCTCCGATCAGTACCTATACACATCTTAATCAATAGGCTACGTCTTCTTGAATTTGGTCCAGCCCAAAGGGCCGTTGCGCCACTTCTTCTTTCCAGCTAAAGCACTAGGAAGTGGTGAAGAGCGGGCATTTTGGGGACTGTCTCATGAAATTTTACGATAAAAAAGTGCTGATTCCTAATTTGAATAAATGACTGGTTAAAATTTTTGATTTTAGAGAACGTTTACATAATGCCGTAAATAGTTAAATAAAAACTTTTTTGTTGCAAATCCAGCACTTAAGCCTTGCTCAACCTCACACCAAGCCCACAAAGAGCTGACCCTTCCTTGTACCACATTGCAGTGCGTTAGTTTGCTACTGTTATGAAATGTGACCCGGTTACTACAGTCAATACTGTCTAAACGCGGGTCACTGCATGTCACTTATCGTTATCACTTTCGGTATGGCCATGTTTGTCAGAGTAAAGTGTTACAGAAGGAATTGACGTAAATACGTACTGAGGTCTCAATGTAGGGGTTAACAATTTTTTATTGGTTACAATGAGCGCTTGAATTCGCCGATAGAGGCGCTAGTGTAGAGTAAGGCCTCTAGAAAGGTCAAATGTCACTGTTTGCGGGATTTTCTATCGGGAATTTTTACTTATTATTCATAATTTTTGTGAATATGCCATTCCTGATTAATTAGCGTAATATTTTAGTAACAACTCAGGATCTAATTTGGTAGCACTTGGAAGAAGAAGAATATTTGTCTGCTTCATGTTTGCCAATTTAGGTACATTATAATGTAAATATTCATTTGATGTTTTAAAATGTAATAAAATAAACATTATATGAAGTAATGGGTACATAAACATATCCAAAATATTTCAAATAAAAGTAATGACAGGACCTTACTCGCTAGAGGCGACAACTGGTGTGCACAATAACTATAGTATAGCCCCCATTGATTAAAACTGAAGTTCTAATCATTAGTTCCAGAAAATTTGTCAGAGCGTTTGTTTACAAAGTTGTACTTCATAACTGCATTATTAACGTTTCTGCCCAAACCACAGAGGTATTATATTAACACATTTATTTGTAGCACGTAGACTGTATAGCAGTGTCTACTGTTCAGCGAATGACTCGTTTTTTCTGGAGAGAAAATGTCATGAATTTCAAAATGTCATAGTAAAAAAAACTTTCTTAAATGATAAATGATTTTATTTCTGTAAGTAGGTTTGTACAAACACTTTTACACGTCAATCATATTTTAAAACTAGATGAGGTCGGCGTTTCCTATCTGACTACTCTGAGAAGAAAGGCCGAAACAAACTCAGAGGTCTCAGTCTCTTTTAAAGTCCAGACATAATCTTGGTCATATTATGTGAAGGCCATGTGGATTGGTGTCTGAAGTGGTCTTTTGAGGAAAGCACCACACAGATTGAGAGGGCCTGTCCAGTCAGTGCACGCATTTGTCAGTTATCGTGCAGCTCAACTCAGAATTTAAGGAGCTCAACGATTCGACGAACAATACCAAAAAAAGGACATTTGTGTAGGCCACTTAAATTACTCAAACTGTCAGACCATGATTAGAACTAACTGAGAAAAAATTAAAAACATAACAAAAAAGGAATGACCCACATATTCTTCACATTCACAATAATTAAAATAATAAAATACTTTAAAAGTAAATATTCATGTCATTGTTTATATAAAATTCATTAATGTCAATGTGTATATAAAAACCCAGAAATAATCTTGGTCAGAGCATTTCATTTGAGGACCATGTAGATTTGTGTCTGAAATGGTCTTCTGAGGAAAGAACCATGCAGATTTGAGTGGACCTGTCCAGTCAGTGCACGCATTTGTCAGTAATAGTGTAGCTCAACTCAGAACTTAAAAGGAGCTCAACGATTCGACGAACAATACCAAAGAAGGGACATTTGGGTAGGCCGCATAAAGTACTCAAAACTGCCAGATTATCATTAGAAGTAACTGAGAAAAAATAAATAAATATAACCCAAATAGTCCTCACATTCACAATAATTAAAATAATAATAATATTATACTTCACAAGTAAATATTCATGTCATTGTGTATATAATTTTAAAGTTTGCAAAATAAACAAAGTTCCGAAAGTAAAAAAATAAAAATTATAATTGGAGCAGCTCAATCCCAAGCCTTTTTGTCCTCAACGTAATCTTTAACGGTATAAAAAGCTTTCTGGCACAACTTACGTTTAATGAATGATTTAAATTTATTAAGGCTTAGATCTTGTACGTGGCTTGGCAGTTTATTATAAAAGCGTATACATTGACATCTGAACGAGCCACCTATTTTCTTGAGCCTTGTTGTAGGTACAACAAATTTGTGTTTGTTTCTAGTATTTATGTTATGGATATCACTGTATTTTTTAAACAATTTTATATTTTTATGGGCATATAAAAGATTATCAAAAATATACTGAGAAGGCACAGTCATTACATTAATCTCCTTAAATTTATCTCTGAGAGAGTGTCTCGGACTTAATTTATAAATTGATCGAACAGCTCTTTTCTGCAAAACAAAGATAGTCTGAATGTCGGCGGCATTTCCCCACAACAGAATACCGTACGACATTACACTATGAAAATAGCTAAAGTACACTAAACGGGCTGTCTCTATGTCAGTCAAATTACGAATTTTCCTAACAGCATATGCTGCGGAGCTTAGCTTTTTTGACAATTTATCTATGTGTGGGCCCCACTGAAGCTTAGCATCCAAAGTTAAGCCCAAGAAAACTGTGCTATCTTCAGGATTCAATTCTTCGCCCTTTATTAACACACTAGTTTTCACCTGCCTAACATGAGGTAGGGTGAACTTAATGCATTTGGTTTTTTTTTCATTAAGGAGTAAATTGTTAACATTGAACCAGTGTACTACTTTTGAGATCGCGCTATTTACATCGTCAGTAACCAGCTGCTGACGTTTAAGTTTAAACAAAAGTGAAGTGTCATCCGCAAACAACACTATATCGTGGTTATCCTTTATAAGGTAAGGCAAGTCATTAATATAAATAAGAAACAAGAAAGGACCGACTCTTTAGCAGCTGTTGTATAAAATGTAGGTTTTTTTTTACATTAGATAGTCTAGAATGGATATATATTGCTACACCGGCAAGTGCCCCAGCATTAAAGTTTTGGACTTTCTGATAGGTAGGTACTGTTGTTTCTTCGTATCTAAGAACTTTATGGAATTTTAGATAAATCTGGAATCCTTTACCAATCGTTAATTTATTGAATAAGGGCCGGTTTTTTAATCGCCAGTTAACTTTTATTCGACGAATAGTTTTGTCATTTTGACTGTTTTTATATGGACAATCTGTCAAAACGTCACATTTATTCTTCTGGTAAAAGTTATTTACTGATTGAAAAATCGGCCCTAAAGGCGCTAAAACGTTTAACACGTTTTAAATGATTATATAATTATCTAAATGGTACCAAAATACCAACGTAATTTTATTATCAAATACTTTGAAAATAATAAATTGTCTATCATCAATCAAATCAGCTTCTTGAGATGTATCAAAACGCCACTTAAGAGGCAGCTGTCAAATTAAGACTGGCCATAGATTCCTTTTAAACGCTTTATAAACAGAGATATTGAATCTTTTATACAATGATCTCATCAAGTTCCTCATTCATAACCATCGATTTATACGTGATCGATGTTTAAAACGATAAAGATTTATTAGTGATCGATGTTCATAACGATAAAAAACTAGTCATTGATAGACAGCTAGAATACCTACATAAACACGTTAACATAACATCACGCCTGTATGCCCGAAGGGTTAGGCAGAGGTAATACCTTTAGTGCACCCATATTTCGCCAATTATGTTTAAGTAGGTACCATGTAATAGAGGGCGAGCATATTGCCATCAACCGGGTACAAATCCAGACCCCGGATTGCTAGAGAAATTCCAGATGGAACAACCCAATAACCACCAAATCGATATAATACTTAGGTAAGTGTCTGGCCACGCTAACTCTGCATAAGTAAAAAATGGCGGAATTTGAAAATCTATAGACGGCAACACCGTCTGTACTACGGAAAAAGAATTTGATACTTTATTTGTCTTTTTGTTTTTATAGGTTATTTTATTTATATTCTGATTTTTCCTGATATAGACTAGTCACTTTAACACGATGAAGTGTGGATTTAAGTAGAGTGTGAAGTAGAGCATAGGTACGACATAATCTAATAAGCAAAAATCAAAAGGCAAAATATCAAAATCATTAGATCTACTTACACGTCAACTTTTCGATATCATGTAAGCATTGTCGTTTTTGGCTAAAGAGGACATCGTGCTGTTCCTTCACATCTTGGAATTTACATATCATTATCATATTATATAATAACTCCCGCACTCTACTTTTAATAGGTTCTCACTCTATTTTTCTACTTTTTGTGAAAACAACATAAAGCGTAAGCAATCTGACAGCTCAAGTATCACGAAAGTGACTGATGTAAAAGTATACTATATACAGTGTGATTCTTTAATTAAAACGTTTAGTTTAAATAGCATAGATTTCCTCATTTCGATATGTGCATTAATTAGATTAATTTTACCGACGGAAAATATATTTAAAAAAATCGAAATAATTTTTAGATTTTTTTTTAATTTTTTGTAACAAAACGGTGTAACTTTTAAACTAAAATGATCTATCGCGATGAAACAAACTCCATAATGATTGGAAGTAATTAGGTGTCCTCATAAAATGAAAATTGTGGAAAAAACATGCTTTTTAGCAAAAATCTCTTTTTTTCATGAATTTTCACAAAAATTGTAAAATTTCTCAATAAGACGCCAAAAGGAACCAAAAAAAAGAAGAAAAAAATAGTATCTCAAAATTACTTTTACATAAAAAAAAAAAAACCGTCGCTGAAATTAAGCATAGATTCCCTAATTTCGATATGTGCACATTATCAAGACTCACACTGTATACAACTTTTTGGGGTTGCCCATTTATTCCATTGCAGAGTTACCGTGGCCAGTCTCTAGTAGTGCTTTATAGTATTGAGATCAATATAGCAGAGAAATCAATCAGCATCTCAGCCGAAATGTTTCTACAGCCGGCCTTCCCAAAGTATTCATCTTCCCATGCAAATATTTAATTACCAGTAAAATATGAAAAAAACCAAAATCTTATTGGTAACTTTTCAAGATAATCCCATATCGTTATCGAGTAGAGTACTCGCACCATAAGAACGCGGTCAGTCGGTCTCAATGTCGTTTGTATAATATGCTGTAATCCAGTGAAAAGTGCTGTAGGTACGTTGCGTCAGCGCAGGACGAGTTCATGCGACATGCGCAAGTCAAATACTAACAAATTTTCGTAATTTTTTTTTTTTTAAGTTATTCTCATTTCGTACTGGCACATTAAATAAATTAAACTAAAAAAAACAGTGGCACTTCGGGAGTGCCGACAGAAGTGAAAACTTGAACAATAAAAAAAAAATACTTCCGAAACCTTTAAAGTAAAAATACTTGCATAGAAAATTGATCCGTAATGTAATATAAATAAAGAGCACAATCGCGTTTACAAAAATGAGGTGTCAATTGTTTTTTCCCATCTCAAAAATGCCCAACGCGCCAAAAAACTTTTCACTTAAAAAAAAAACCATCGAAGTTAAAATGATGATCATGACTGGTTCGCATTAAAATCCTGGCGTTCAAATCTTCGCGGTGTGGATGCATCTTTAATTTAATTAACTTAGACGTTGACATCTCAATAAACGTAACTTAACGTCAATAATTAATTAATTTAAGATTAGCTTTGTATGGTGCAGCAAAAACAATAGTAGGTACAATACCTATTTATTTAATTTATATTTAGTTTGTTTCTATATTTTGCTTGCTTTCGAGACATCAATCAGCGATTTAATGAAGCAGAACATCATAAGGAAACGTTAATTACTACGGACAAATAGCTTTATGATAATTGGTAGACATATGTACAATATATTGGCTTATACTTAACTTGATTAAGTAAGCACATTATGTACTGTTCACAGGCGTAAATAAGACAAATCCAGCCTTATAAAAGAGACTGTCACATGTCATGTAGAATCAAGTTCTTCTAAAGACAGCTGTGCTGCTGGGGAGTTTGTTGCGCCACTTCTTCTACCCAGCTAAAGCATTAAGAAGTGGTGAAGGGCGGGCGTTTTGGGGGACTGTCTTATGTCATTTTGACGTTCAAAGAGTGTTAATTCTCAACTTAATTTGAATACATGAATTTTTATTTTGTAGGGATGTGACTGAAACTTGACGAACGGACCATATATTAACACTGGATACTCCAGCCCGTCCCATCCTTGATGTCCTCCCTCCGGTTGACGCCCTAAGCCGAGGTTCGTACCTCACAGGGGGTGCTCTTAGCGAGCGTTCACCTAGTTTTAATTAGCATAGTTGAATAACCCCTGGCTGGAGGAAAACCTACTTAACCGGGCTTTCCTGTAGATACAGGAAAGCCCGGTTAAGTAGTCATGATCTCAGAGGTCAACTACGAGATGCCATACATTAAAAAAAAAACTGGGTACTTACTGTATGTCTATGTCTTTGCTCTAGTAGGTATATTTTTTTGTTTCCATTCAAATACTTTTGTTTTATTTGATTAAATTAACGATTTTTTTTATTAATTGAAGGTCTTCTTCACTTACTCATAAAACCGTCCCGTCCGGAGTTGCGGTCACCATGCGTGCGCGCAGCTTTCTCCTCTTTGTTCGACGCGCACCGAAATTATGCTCAAATGATTTATTGACGTTCTTAATATCTACTTTAGAACCATACGTCATAATGTTGGATGACTTTGAAAAGGGATCTTGATTTAATTATGTTGTGGAGTACCTACCTGTTGGCCTACTGACCCTAATTTGCATTGATTCGTTCTATATATTTTTATGGCATGTATTTATTCGACCCTCAAATAATTCCCATTTTGCTTTTCAAAAAATATTATTATACTGTCTAATAAAATGTTTGCGCCTCTATTTGTGAACCTCAAATAATTCCTATTTTGGGGTCCTATAAAATACTAATAGCCAAGTAACTGCGACCAACTTTACAACGTAAAAAAGTGTGCATCTTTAGAAGGTCAATTTCCCTCGGAGTCTTAAAAAAAAGATTTTACAAAACTACTAAAGTGTTGCTTCAACAACTCGGTCAAAACTACAAGTAAAAAAAAACTCTTTAGATGCGTTATTGTATAAAATTAACATACATTAATGTGTACGTAACTTATGTAATCACAGATTTCAAGTAGCATTTGTATTCTCAAAACCTTGTATGATTAATATTGTTCCTCAGTTCTAAGTAATCTCCATGACCATAATCGCCGGATTTAAGATAAAAATACTATGGGAAAACGGATGCTGACTTCATTCAAATGTCTCTTTAATAACGTGATGATCTTCGAATGTTGTTACAATGCGTGTTTATCACGCCATCTCGCGTTTTAAAGTTATTCCAACTGCATTTTCGTGTTCAGAGTCCATTGAGAATTTAGAATGCTGTGAAACAAAAGCTGTCATGTGATGTAAGATTTGGATCACAGTGTGATCGTGACGGTAGGTAGTCTTCCTGTCCTTGCCGGGGGAAAGTCCGAAAGGGATACCGTGGCCCCTAGCAATATATAGGCAACTGAAGGAACACGGGTGGGTTTTAGTCAGTAAAAGTCTGACATGCCCTCCCGCTTCGCATTTTAAAAATTGGTAGTCTTCCTGTTTGAAATCTTGTGCCTTTTAAATGGAGCTATTCACAAATAATAATAATCGTTTATTAAACAAATAAATACTTCATTAGACGTAGCGTTGGAACTTTGGAAGGCTCACAAGGTGGACCGATGACCTGCTGGCCGCAGGAATCCGCTGGATGCGAGAAGCACATAATCGGTCGAAGTGGCGGTGCTTGGGAGAAGTCTATGTCCAGCAGTGGACGTCTTTCGGCTGAAATGATGATGATGAATCAAATAAATGATCCTTTTTAGGGTTCCGTAGTAAATAAGGAACCCTTATAGTTTCGTCATGTCCGTCTATCTGTCTGTCTGTCCGCGGTCTAGCTCTAAGACTCTTAGTACTAGAAAACTGTAATTTGGCATGGGTGTACATATTAATTACACCGACAAAGATGTAAAACAAAATTATGAAATAAAAAATTTTTTTGTGTACCTGCCACCCTTATGTAAAGTGGTGATGCTTTTTTTTATCTCATAGTGTGGAGTATCATTGGAAAGGTCCTTCAAAAACATTGCGAGTAACAGCAAACCATTTTTGGATTCAGGGATCCGTTTGCGAAATATTACGCTTCAAAGTGCTAATTTTTGTTAGTCAAGTGTCCTCTCCCCTTCCAGCTAAATGTTTGGTTTTGGATGTGTGTAAAAATCACAGCAGTAGTTTATATGACGAAATTATAAGGAAAACTATCACAGCTAAGTAGGCTCTACAAGTTAACGAGTAATAATCGACCAATTTATATTTGCAGTTGCAAAAACATGTTTTCCCATACATTCCGTATGGGAGAACATGTTTTTCAACTACAAAATTAAGTTTACTTTTGGGATAAATTCATCCCAACTACGGAACCCTTCATTGTGCGTGGTTCGACCCGCACTTGGCCGGTTTTTTTACCTGTAATGAAAGTTGTAAGGGATATTTTAATTAATTAAATAAATCCTTACCTTTCCTTAAACTAATACAATTAAACTATTTTTTACAAAGGAAACGTAATTTTAAAATTTTAACATGTGGACTCCACACTATGTCGAGCCTGTGTCGTGGAGTCCTTGAGAGTTTTGAACAATTTGAAATTTCAGGGGTCGACACTGTATTGTATTTATTACATATATTGTTTAAAAAAAGTGTGTAAAAACATATCAATAACAAAAGATTTCAAAAATAAAATAAAATCGTAAAAAAGCAATGTTTGTAGTATTAGTAAGTAGTGTGCGCCGACGACGACAAACGGAGGGTTTTATGAAAATAAATCATTGTAATCAATCAGTCAATCATCATTTTATGAGTCAGGGATGGTTATGTTTAATTATTTAATACAATAGTTGTTATTTAAATAGCTTCCGCGAGTCGTGATACTACAATGTAAGTCTAACGCACCCTTTGTGGGCTACAAAGGATACCTGACAATTTTTTTTACAAAATTAAAATGAGTAATCCCGACGGCGACTTAAAAGTTCAAAACTAACTCACTTTTCAAGCAGTCTGATGTACAACACAGTGCACACTGCACGCAGTTCGTGACACCAAATCTGAGATGAAACTAAAATAACTGCCAAAGCGTTGTTTTGAACTTCTGAGTATTCATCTGTGTTCCTCTAACAAAGGTTTTTGTTTAACCCCCGACGGTGCACCGGCCCACGGCTTCGCCCACGTGAACTCTAATTCCATAAAAGTTTAAGTTACTCCTTATAACCAGGTCCAGCCGTTTCGGACATTAGTCGGAACAAACAGTAGACAGACATTAAATAAATTGTTTTTTTTTTTGTTATAAGTACCGTATATACTTTCATATGCTTTTAATAAAAAGCTGTAGTTTGACATTACAACCAGACACTTTAATTTTATTTATTTGTAATAGAAAAAGAACAACCCTGCCAACTAATTGAATTGGTACAATTACCTCTAAAATTTTCATTAGCCTACGCATGGAAACAAGGCAAAAACATAGTCATAAATCACAGCGAGTCTTGCAAAACTCTGAACATTATATAATACCCTTCAAAAAATGATAAATGACAAATAAATAACATGATTAAAAGAAACATGGTTTAAATAATTAATAACGTTTCTCTAAATGTCAATTAGCGATTGTTAACGATTTATATTCGTCTATTATTTAGTATTATTCAAGGTTTTCTTCTGAAAACTGAGTTGTGGTAAATATTTGGGTCAGCGTATATATGAATAAAGTATAAAGTATTGTAGTAACATCAATTTGTAGTATAATTGGATTCTTAATCGATGCGATGAGAATGTAGGGGTACGTTGGAAGTGATAAGTGACTGGCGAGTTTATCATTTTAATTAAAGCTGTACATACTTATTGCTTGCTCTTCACTTGAAATCCTTCGTGAACTTATTTTTTTTTAATAATACTTAATATTATAAATACTTTATTAATCCTATCCTACTTATAATATAATACTATAATTATTATATTACAATGAATTAATTAATGTTAATAATTATTAATTAATATTATTTCAATAATATTAATTAATATTTTTTACATTTTTAAATGTTCTTTTAATGATTTTTATAAAAATATTTAAAAATGTATTTAATATGTAAAAAAATGAATAAATGAGAATTCTACTTATTAATGTGAAAGTTTGTGAGGATGGATGGATGTTTGTTACTCTTTCACGCAAAAATTACTGAACGGATTTGGATGAACTTTGGCACACAGATAGTTTATAACCTAGATTAACACATAAGATACTTTTTATCCCGATATTCCCACGAGATCGAGACTTACGCGGGTGAAACCGCGGGGCGCTGCTACTAATATTATAATTTGTTTTGCCATAGCAAACATTAATTGAGTTTAGTTTTCAAGTCGGGAGTGTTCTTTTTTACATATCCATCATGGTGAAGAAATAAAAGAAATTCTATACTATTTTCTAATATCGTGATAGCTTTTATTAATTAATTTATTCAATTCAATTCAAAGCTTTTATGAAGCGTTATGTCTGGCATAGAGTAATACTAACCGCAGATAATATAATAGGTACTAAACCTAGAGATCTCTGAGTTTAATTAACATAATATCGCGCCTCTAGTAACCGAAGGGTTGAGCCTTCGATCAACAGTATTGTTGATCGAAGGGTTGGGCACAGGCGGTCATATAGTACACCCATATTTCGCCAGTATATTTAAGTCCCATGTAATAGGGGGCGAACCTATTGCCATCAACCGGGCACAAATCCCGATACCGGGCTTATACTACTGAGAAATTCCTGATGGAAAAACCCTATGCACTTTGCCCGACCTGAGAATCGAACCCAGGAGGTTTAATTAAGCTTTAATAATTATACTAAAACACTTTTAGCTTTAAGGTAGTTCCGTAAAATTCGTTTTAGTTGAAGCTGAAATGGCTCTCACCTAAGTATATGTAAATCCGCCTTCAGCTTACTTCTTGGTACCAAAGAAATAAGTGTTAATGTCGTTTCTAACTGCAGCATCGGAAGTCGGGGTCAGAAGCCGAATGACATCATACCGGACAAAGAAACATTTTATATTAAAACTACATTGTTTCAATACTTTTGTACCGAAAACTGAACGTTTGTAAACATTGTTACGGGTTAATTGACCCGAATTAAACGTTTACCTAAGTTGTAAATAGATAGTTTTACCTACATATTTACGAGTATAATCTTGAACTCTTTCATTACATGAATATGTGATAATAATTTGTTGAAGTGATAAAATTCAGTTTAGATTAGAACAAGCTTTGAGCCAGATGGGATTTCCTAATAGCTATTTCAAAAAAAAGGACAATACACTCATAGACAAAAGAGGAACGCAAAAAAAAAGAGTTTAATTTCTCCTGTTGTAATTAATGTGTGTACTGGCCACAAACATTAATTAGTAAATGCTATTAAAAAAACAAAGTTTTGGAATGTTTTTTTTTTCGAATTTCATTTGTTTTATGTAATTATTGCATAATATTGCGTTCTTTCATACTGCGAAAAAATTGCCTACTTTTGAGTTTGAGTTTTAATTTGGGTTTTGTTTAAATTTTTGCTTTGACTACCCTGTTTATCGTGTTAAGTGTGAATTGTTACTGCAAATAAACTGAGAATGCCAGATCTAAACACCACTCAAGTTGCGAAGGCTGTTACTTTAATTGAAACTGGGAACACCTACAAGCCGCTGGGGCCCTGTCTCGCATGGGGTCGCAGCTTTATGCTGAGCGATGGCCGTTTTGCGTGGATGTGACGCATATTTTCCCCTGATTTGTTATTTACGTGCTTTTTTTTTATCTTTCTTTGCGTCATGTTTACCGCAAATAAACGAATTTTCTTTCTTTCTTTCTTCTTTTCTAAACATGTCGCCCAAACATTACGAGTATCAAAATCTGTGGTACACCGAGTTGTCAAGAGGTATCGGCAAACCGGACAGTATACGAGACTCGCAAGACAGGGACGTTAACGGAAAACTGTGGCCAGATATGACCGGTTCATTGTTATACACACTTTTTTTTGCGTTCCTCTAAATTTGTCCGTGAGTGTATTTAGTAACCAGCTTAACTATTCCTAAAGAGTCATAAAACACCCTGTAAGAAATCAACATGTGTTTCGCCTCTCAACGAGGCATCCTCAGGATGACGATTGACTTGTCGCGAACCCGGCGTTTTGCCAAACCGAGCGCTGGTCGCTAAAGCAAAGCAATAACAGCCGCACGGGTCGATCGATCAAGATAAGCTACGCTTGCCGCGGTGGGTCCGTGGATGGGTGACCATCTTTACATACCAAGATCCTTCCGTGCCTCGGAAAGCACGAGCCGTTGGTTAGTCATTTCTAAATCTTTAACAGTCGTTACGGGTCGTCAGAAGCGCGAAAGTCTGGCAACTAATCTTACTAAGGGGTTCCTATCGTAATATCCAGTAACTAGGTTGTGGAGGTCAGATAGGCAGTCGCTTCATGTAAAATACTGGTATTCAGCTGCATCCGGTTAGACTGGAAGCCGACCCCAACATAGTTGAGAATAAGCAGGCTAATGATGCGATTTTCCCATCGGCAAAAATTAAGAACTTCCATTGCAAACTTTTATCGTATTTAACACTTTTAGGGGTAGAATTCCAAAAATTCCATCCTAAGTGTTCACTTTCGTTATTTATGGATTTCTTGTGCAAAATTTCAAGCTTCTCGATACAATAGTTTAGGCTGTGCGTTGTCTGTCAAAGAAATTAAGATTTTATGTGGATTAACTTATTAAGTTTCCATTTTGCACGAGTTCTCGGGAAATTTTGTGCAAAACATAAAAAGCATTTATAAATGATGTTGTTTGTTGTAAGTATCAGTATGCATAGTTAAAGATATTTTCTATTGTAGTTATTATTCAATAAATAGTAATAAATGTATGTAAAACTTGAATCTCCATTGATATATGCAACAATGTATGTTTTTAAAAATTTGATGGCCATAGACTAGATCTATTTCATGGGACTTACACATAACTGGCGGAATTTAATCCGATCCAGCCTGTCCCTTGCTGACCTCCACTAGCGACGCCTTAAGCCGAGGTCCGTACCCCACAGGGGGTGCCTTTAGCGTGTAGTCGCTTAGTTTCTAAGTTTTATGCCCTGGCTGGAGCAGCAAAATTAAAAAAATTCAAAACATTAAACATGAATAACAAAAAAATAAAAATTTGAATTTGAATTTTTTCTAAGTTTTATGCCCTGGCTGGAGGTCTTAATTTATTGAGGCAGCTACAGCAAAGTCCGGTTAAGTAGCCGACAACCTCCTAGGTGGACCTGCAAGACGCAAAAAAAAAAAAACTGGCGGAATGTGGTGCACCCACTATAGGTACTCCTCTACCCAACCCTTTGAGGAATATAGGCGTGATGTTATCATAATTATATTTTATTTTTTTTCCCTTTATAATTGGATGTTCAAGATTTGAACAATACTTCAATGACAACAGCTTTATGGCAATGCTTGCATAATTGCATTTAAAATATTCATTATAGATTAATCCTTTACCATATAAAACTGATTTAATGATAAACACTTAATGAAGTCCGTTAGTAATTAATGTTTGTTATATACAATCGCCCATTCATTTGAGTAATTCTGATCAGATAATGCAGTGGACATAAGAGCCGTTTGTATGAACTTCAAATGATTACATACAACGCGCATTCTTCACTGTTGTGTGGTCATGGCCTTTCACACGCGTTTACAAACATATTGATGTTATGTTAAGCTTATTTACCTCTTATTTTTCTCTCTGTGGGTGGAGAAGTGAACTAACTGAAGTTTGTGGTTAACAACAAACTTCACAGTTAGTTCACTTCTCCACCCACCATTAGTCCAATGATCACTTCTTCGCCACATTATAACATACTTAACACAAACATAAAATCCTGCCTGTAATCTCCAAAAGGTTAGGCAGAGGCGTACTAAACTATTGGGTGTACTTTCGTCCGATGCAAGCCTATGTAGTTTAGTTGAAATTGGTTAATATATTTAATTCTTATAGTTACCTACTATTATAGAATCTCCCAGCACATGGTAAAACACACCCTCCTCCCTCCAGAAAGAGTGCAAAGTGCGCCTAAAGAAGTTTTCACTTAAAACGAGAATTTCGAGATTACGACACTTGTAATTCGGGTGAGTGGGGGCAAGATCGAACGGTTTTTTGATGAGATGAGTAGTGTTGTATTTGAAGTCTTGTAGAAAAGTACACATTAGTTTATGCAAAAAAAATCTTTGTAGTGAGTAAAGAACAAAGAGTGTATTTTTCTATAACATTGATAACATCCTGCTAAATCTGTACCAAAGCAGAAAAAAAAATTGAATAAAATGTTTTTATCACGAAAATGAAAAAGGGGGAAGATGAAAGGGTGATGGGGAACGATCGAAATAGTTTCTAAAAGCGTTCAAATGATTATCAGACGTTGTTGGTGTTCACTAGTCTAAAGTTTGAAGTACCCTTAAAATTCTCAACTGTCTGTAGTGTCTGAATACCTTTAGTTAACAAAGATAAAACGATTTAAAAAACATATATATATCAATCTTACCCCACCGGGGGAACATTGAAAGTAGAGGTTCTCAAACTTTCCACTTTAATCGCATAAGGTTATACTGACAATAAAACATCAGTCTCAATCAAATAAATCGTTTACCCTTTACTTTATCTTACTATCAAGATATTACAAAACAAAATTTTGCATCTTTCTTTCATCTTAGTCTTTTAAATGTTCATCTTACCCCGTCAAATATTGATGGGTAAAGACGGAAAATTGTAATAAATCCTAAAATACGAAAAATTGCCATAGTTAGATGTAATAACACAGCTAAGAATTACAAATAATAAGTAGATATTCCAATAAAACACTCGTACCTACCACGTAATTAAAGTTACAGGACACGGGGTAAGATTAAAAAACTCGATTAACTTGCGTAAAAGTCGATGTGCAGACATTTGCATTTTTCACACAAACCACTCGCTGAGGTATGTGTGTGTGACTGAGGTGTGCGACGTAACAAAATAGCGGTCTCAACAATGTTGCCATCACTGCAAAAACTGCACTGAATCTGGCACTATGGACGACTTTTTGTGTTACCCCGTTTTTCGTCTTGCCCCCACTCACCCTCATTTAATTTATTCAACAACAATTTACATTGTGTCTGAATGTTTTACAAAGATAATTAAAAAATAATTATTAAAATAATAACAATAAAACATAAATAATTTAAATAATAAAAATAAAACACAAATTTTTAAAATAATAACAAGTTACACAGGATTAAATTAGTTCCACACAAATACATGTCACCTACCTAATAATTTCATTTAATTTACAATGTTGACTATCCAGGCATATAATAACAAATAAAATAACAATTTAACTCTTTAACATTCCCGTCCAGAATAACAATATTTTGTCTAAAATTCACTACATTAATTGATATCTAAAACTAAGATAAATCTCGAATTCAGGTGTACGGCAATTGAATAGACCTATTAGTTTCAAACTGAGTGAGAGCCCTTAATCAATCGATACTTAAACTACTAAATCGTTTAAAACTACTGCTGTAAATTCAGACTTACTCAATAGTTCACTAGGCTAAGGTACTCAGGGTTGCCAGATGAGTGCGAGTGAATATCGTATTGAAGAATTGAATCCTGAAGATAGCACAGTTTTCTTGGGCTTAACTTTGGATGTTAAGCTTCAGTGGGGCCCACACATAGATAAATTGTCAAAAAAGCTAAGCTCCGCAGCATATGCTGTTAGAAAAATTCGTAATTTGACTGACAAAGAGACAGCCCGTTTAGTGTACTTTAGCTATTTTCATAGTGTAATGTCGTACGGTATTCTGCTGTGGGGAAATGCCGCCGACATTCAGACTATCTTTGTTTTGCAGAAAAGAGCTGTTCGATCAATTTATAAACACTCTCTCAGAGATAAATTTAAGGAGATTAATGTAATGACTGTGCCTTCTCAGTATATTTTTGATAATCTTTTATATGCCCATAAAAATATAAAATTGTTTAAAAAATACAGTGATATCCATAACATAAATACTAGAAACAAACACAAATTTGTTGTACCAACAACAAGGCTCAAGAAAATAGGTGGCTCGTTCAGATGTCAATGTATACGCTTTTATAATAAACTTCCAAGCCACGTACAAGATCTAAGCCTTAATAAATTTAAATCATTCATTAAACGTAAGTTGTGCCAGAAAGCTTTTTATACCGTTAAAGATTACGTTGAGGACAAAAAGGCTTGGGATTGAGCTGCTCCAATTATAATTTTTATTTTTTACTTTCGGAACTTTGTTTATTTTGCAAACTTTAAAATTATATACACAATGACATGAATATTTACTTGTGAAGTATAATATTATTATTATTTTGATTATTGTAAATGTGAGGACTATGTGGGTCATTTATATATTTATTTATTTTTTCTCAGTTACTTCTAATGTTGAGCTCCTTAAATTCTGAGTTGAGCTGCACGATAACTGACAAATGCGTGCACTGACTGGACAGGTCCTCCCAATCTGTGTGGTGCTTTCCTCAAAAGACCACTTCAGACACCAATCCACATGGCCTTCACATGATCTGACCAAGATTATGTCTGGACTTTAAAAGAGACTGAGACCTCTGAGTTTGTTTCGGCCTTTCTTCTCAGAGTAGTCAGATAGGAAACGCCGACCTCATCTAGTTTTAAAATATGATTAGACGTGTAAAAGTGTTTGTACAAACCTACTTACAGAAATAAAATCATTTATCATTTATCAATATTCGAAAATTATCGTACCAGATGAAAAAATATCGTACAATAACTGCCAGAGCCGCGCGGAATGCGTAGCTAGTTCTCAAAACTAGAAATAGAATAGGAATTTTAGGAAGTTGTGAAATGTGAAAGAAAGTTACATCATTTTTTTCAGTTCCTTGCACCAACCATAACAACATTCTTTTGATTGAGTTTTTACGCATTGCTCTGAAAGTAATGCCCCTTTAACAGTTATTGTTGCAAGTTTGTTTGTTATTCTGGTTTTCGTCACATAATTTTTGTTGAATAGTCGTTTTATCTCATTTCGGAGGAAGGTTGTCGTACTTTTGCGTACTATATTGTATCGTACATCGTACCGGTGTCGAAATTATTGTATACATCGCTGACCCCGGCGAATAAAATATATTGTAATGTGCTATAACGATAGTTTTAACTTTATTGCATATTCGATATTTAGAGGTCCGATTACACTCTGTCAATTTTTTTCATTCATTTCCTACGGTTATTTCAGAAGTTACGAGATTTTAAGGTGTATTGTAATGAATGTAAAAAATCACTTTTCTTTTGGCATTTAAACAATTCCGCTATGTATATCAGTTAATAAGATATTCACATAAAACTGTTTTTTATTTTTCCTGTAAAATTTAGTTTTTACGATTACGATTTTATTCGCCGGGGACAGCGACATGTACGTGTACGATAATTATTGTACGTCTGGCATCCCTGGGTCTCACGATCGAAGCGAACCAACGCCTTACTAAGTCTTAGGGCCATAATTATATAAACTGCTAACTACTGAGGTCCTATGAACGGGAAATCGCATCTTATGATTTATTTATAAACTTGCATCTAAAATATCTAAGTGCCTGAAACCTTTGACCCTTATTGCATCAATTTTGCCTCAAGCTAGAAGTCACGATAACTCGAAACGAGTAAGATTATGAGGCCAGTGGATTATTATCTTGCCTAGATATTACATCTACTAACAGGTCAACAAATTTAAAAAACCGGCCAAGTGCATGTCGGACCACGCACAATGAAGGATTCCGTTGTTGGGATGAATTTATCCCAAGAACAAACTTAACATTTTAGTTGAAAAACGTGTTCTCCCATCCATTCCATATTTTCTTAAATATCTTTAAAAGTATTTATAATAAAATTATAAAACAATAATATTTGAAATCCTCGCAACAAGCCTTTTCATTTGGTATGTCACAGGTACAATTGGCATAAAAATTGTATACCTAGTAGTAGTATTTACTCGTACATTATAATAAATAATAATAGATTAACATAAGAATGAACAAAATCGGGCATCGTCATTTATAAAAAAAAAGATACAATCAATTGTGCTTCGCGTCAAAATCTGACCCGCCATGTTGAAAATTCTTTTCTGACAAGACAGGTCGTCGTCTCCTTTTATTTTACGTACTTATTTATTTAGACAGTTTATCAGTTGAAGACTGAAGTTAATTTATCAAGTCTTACATTGTATGTAAGTTCGTCTTGTTTGTCTGACATCAAAATAAATGTGGGATCTTTATGTGGGAAAGAAATTGTATTCCGAAGAGAAACAATACCTAATAACAGAAAATGTTTTAGAGTCGAAAAGCAACAACCTACAGAACATTGATTAGGGTTCCGTACACACAGGGTACCAACGGGACCCTATTACTAAGGCTCCGCTGTCTGTAGGTCTATCACAGGGCTGTATCTTATGAACCGTAATAGGTAGATACTTGAAATTTTTACAGAGTATGTACTACTATAGCCGCTATAACAACAAATAATAAAAATAAAATAAAGTAAATAATTGAAGGGGTCATACAAAAAAGTGTTTGTTTCTGCGTATTAAGAAAATATTGTTTAATATCGGGCACTATCAGAATACCAGCGCTGAGTTATTTGTTTTTTGAAATATCGTAGCATTATGCTGAGATATGAGCCTTTTTGGCCTCGCACAAGTCTTCTTTTTTGTTTATACAATTGTTTAAATTTCAATACTTATTCTTTTCTGAAATTGCTATTGGTTTTATAATTTTCTTAGTTTTAATGTTGTATTTCCTGTGCATGTCCCAAATAAAAAAAATCTTTCTTTCTTTTCCCGTGAAGTATTAGAATATTGCACGGTGGTACGGAACCCTTCGTGTGCTAGTCAGAATCGCACTTGGTCGCTTTTTCTTTTGATAAATAATTCTACATCTTGATAATGTAATTTTTACAACAAATTTGCTTAAATAACATACAAATTTAGATTCGTTTTTCGTTAGTCATGTAAGAGAATATAACGAACAATTGCTCACCTTGACTAATCTTAAATATATCTTATTTTAAAATACTTAATATGATTTTCGCATTCAAAGCCCCGGGTCAAGGCATTCTAATTATGTCGTTATCATCGCCTTGATGTCAATTTTCAAATATTTCAAGTTTTTATCGATTTAAAGAATAATGTATTATCGATTATCATATCGATTTAATGTCGAGTCACGATTTAGACATCTGTATTATTGTTTGCAGTTAAGGTCTTGCACACTAGTTTTCTATTCTAAATAAATTCATTATTGTTTTGTCGACCTCTAACGCTAAAATTAAATTAATGATTAGCGTATTTTTTATTAAAAGCGTCCGGATTAAGCTAATCAAGTCTTGGTCAGACATTGACATCACCTACATTTTTTTGTTTTAGGACTAATTCCTAATTTGTAAGTTAAGTATACAATGTGTAAAAAAAACCCTGTCCGATCCATGAGGGTGTTGTTAAGTATCGTACTGAGAGTATTTATGTGGAAATTTTCAGGAAAAAAAAAAGAAGTTTTTTTTTTAAATCGGATTTTTACCGTGATACTGATGTGGGTGACTGTCGTTTAGCGGGTGTCTACAAGTCATAACTTATGACCCTTGTTGAAAATTTGCAAATTTTTATTGTAATTGGGATTATTTTGGTACTAAAAACGTGAATTTTTAAATAGCAATAACTTTTTTATTTTCAATAATATTAAGATTTTTTATTACTTTTTGGTAATGTTATTGCAGGACAGGGTTTTTAACATTGTATAATTCTCTAATTCTGAGTATACATATAATTGATTTAGTATAGGTATTATTTCGTGTTGTGGACCTTGCATCCGATAATTCTGACTAATCATGAAAATTCCTTCCATTGCTAATTTTCCTTAAATCATAGTATCATCATACGATAATACTTCTGAACTACTGATACTTCATAGTGTCATAAGTAAAGCTGATCAGCCGGTATATTCTGTAAAAATCTCGATGTGAAAACTTAAGTGAGGACAGATTGAAGTGAACTGTCAATAGTGTCAATCCCTAGCATTAGGTGGAATGCTCACTTCACCTAAATTTTGACAGAACAGCTGATAGATAATTGATTCAGGCGTGACCTTGCGGAAATCCATTATAAAATACAATAGACGTGGATATATTTAGTAACCTGTTCCGCTTAAAGAGTCATAAAAAACTCCTGAAAGAAATCGACACGTGTTTCACCTCTCAACGAGGCATCCTCAGGATGACGATTGATTTGATTGACTCTGCGTTCAGCGCTCGGTGTGGCAACACGCCGTGTTTGGGTTCGCGACAAGTCCACGTCCACTCCACTCCTCGAAAAGTGAGGTGAGATAATGGCACTTTCATACTCAATATCGTTTTAATTGAAAACTTATTTACAATAAAACCTTAATTCAACATTATTACCGAACACTTAACGCATGTATTGTGCAAGAGCCTTAATGGCTTGTTTAAAAAGATATATTGTGCATTCATTTTTAATCTACAATCGGTAATGCTCGTAAATATATAGTAATAGGTGGTAAGATGGAGCTGATGTCCTTACTTAACACATTAATATGAAATATGATGTGCGCAAATTGAACTGATTATATCGCCAGCTTTACTGTTGAATACAAACTTAATGGTCGAATGTCAGAATAAATGATTGTGTTCCCTTGTGTGTGTTGAAGAATGGGTTTCTTTTGTTTCGTTCAGACTCAAGGGGTACACACGGCTAAACACGGCTACACATCAAGCTATACATTTCCAGTTTATGCTGATCTCGCATGGTTTAGGACTTCCGTACAATGCGAGGCCAGCTTATACTGCTTGACGTGTAGCCGTGTGTACCTAATAGTTTTAACACTTACGACTCCACGCATTTTTCATAGAGCTCATCCGCCATGCCGCCATACATATTGCAAGTTGACCCCAGGAGGGTCACCGGCGTTACGTTTGCGCTAAAGTTAACCCTCGAGGAGTGTCACCGGCATTAGGTTTGAAATCTTGTTAAAATATACAACTAATTTTATTTTCACATTTTATAATGCCGAATTCGCTAAGAAAAACCTACATTTAAAATGAGGCCTCCGCGAGGGCTTTCGGCATCCCATATATGACTTGAGTGAACCCTCCAGGAGGGTTCACTCAAGTTATATGTCTAAGTTACTTAACACGCTCTAGTGCCGGGAGCACTGAGCGTGTTAACTAATAGGATAGGATAGTGGAGTTCTCTGTGAAGAAGTTCGTAGGTACGGGGCAGTACAACCACAGTATGATTTTGCCGCCAACTAGCCTTGCTGTGTTGCAGTTTCTATGTGATGTGCCTGTAATAGGTATGATGCCTTGGTAAAAAAAAAAAGAAATTCTATTTAGTTCCTCAGTCAGATAATAAAAAAATATTAGACACGTATTTTTTGCTTTCTGATATTAATAAAAAATTACTTAGATAAAACGCATTAAAGTTGGGGACGGGACGGGGGGTTCGCTACGTCACAACTCACAACTAAGTATAAAATCTAGTAAGGCGCGACGTCATGCCTCATTTTAACTCAATGTATCGCCATAATCTTTAGATTACGTAAAGAAAGAAAAAATACGCATATCCAAAAAAAAATTTGGTGATCATCTCCATTACTCCGTCACATACCTTTAGGTGACGGAGTACTTATTTACAATCACATAACACATTTTAGCTTTGTTGGGTAACACAGATGAAACGGAGAAAATTACTTACGATTCGATGTTGCCGACGGCGATGACCCGAAGACCGAATGAGTGTTTATCTTAAACCATAAGTCAATTGCGTTTTTAGATAAACGGTCGGTAAAACAATTGAATAAAAAAAAAAAACAATAATGTGACATCTGGCATGATGTTTAATTTAATTCGATACTGTAATTAATACACATTGAATATACACGTTGCCCAATTGTATTGTATTTCAAAATGTGCAGTCACGCACTAATTGTGTTTGTCCGATCACGAATCGATTTATAATCGAATAACACCTCTCGATCGATGATCGATAACGGCTAATGTTTACGAAAATGGAACATCTCAATTATTTGAATACATATATTTTTTGTTTGATTGGTTATTGAGTAACATACAATTTTATTGCAATACATTGCTGCTTTGTTCTCTTGTAATTTATATTATTTTTAAATTAGTACGTTTTTCTAATGGATTTGTAATGATAATGACTTTTATTAATAACCTTCAGTTTTGTACAAGATAAAAATAACATAGGTACAACTTGTGAAATATCGATATGCATTCTGCATTATGATTAATTAATGATGTTACAGAATCCATTTTGAAATCGTTACAAATATTTTTCGAACAATCTTTTAGCAAGCTTGTAAGATCTGGTGATTTATTTTGCAACTGTTTCTTTATGGAATGTTTTCAAGCAGACCATTTAGTTGAACATTCGAACAAAAATAATAATTATTTGGAGTCTTGTTGGGTGATTAATTGGTTGCTATATTTGGGTTAAAAGGTCTGTTTCTTAATACGGTTAGTCGTCTTATTCTGTTTCTTAACTTATTAGGTAGTATTTTAATGACATTATCGGAGATAACCTGTAGTAACAGCTGCTCCGTTAAACGTATATTTTGACACTAGATTCATCTGTTACATGTGTGATGTACAAAGTAAACGTGTATCCTAATTAATAGAAACACATTTTCATTAGATATCTACCAGAAAATCCTGAGTCATATTTATTGTATCGCCAAGTTTCGTATATACTCCCGAAAAACGAGCCAGTAAACTACTTTTATTAGATAAGTAAATAAGCCGTCAATTGAACCAAATAAAACATCAAACAGTGATTAATGTTTGAATTAGTTCCAGGCAATTAACTGATTAAATAATTAAATGGATTTCGATCAATATTGACTAGAGATCTAATCTCGGATGCGACTACTAACTTCAATCTACTTCACACCTTGATTGATGTGCTTCCTTGAAATTAAACAAAAAAAAAACCAAAAAGGCATTAGTGAAATCGATTTTTGTTTATTCAAAAATCTCTAATCGATTTTTTTGTGATTGCCTATTAAATTGCAGCTCTTAATCGGTTATGTGGCCTTTGGTTTGAGCCTTACGTAATAAAAAATATACCCAAATGCCATTGGTATTGACATTGCAATAATGAAATTAGTCAGGCAGAAACCAATAACATAACTTTTCCTTATGAATAAGGCAAGTAAACATTACATGACTTCTATGTACAAAACTATAAATGCAAACACTTTTACTCACAAATAAAAATAATTCAAACATAATTCTCAAACACGTTACATGTGTTGTGCAGTGTAAACACAGACAATAAGTAATTTCTTAACAGTATATATTAAATGTTACTTAATACTGTATTTCCACGCTAGAGACAAGTGGAACGAGGGCGATCTGGCTAGTTGGTCTCACAAATTAACATCCGTTATAAGCGACACTAATTGTTGTGTATCTCGTGATTAAACACTTTTCTACTTGACTGTCCCATTTTGTGGTCGACAGGAGACAAGCGGGAGACGTCATTTGACCCAGTGGCATCTCCATTTGATTGCAACGCAAAAATACATTGAGTACTATTTGGAACAGTTTGAAAATGGTTCCACGTGTCAAATAAAGCTCGGCGCAAACTGGCCACCGACCACAGCCACCGGTGGCTGTCGCGCGCCACTTACTTTGGTACCGCGCAAACGAAGGTGGTCGGTGGTGGCCGCCACTAGTAGTTGGCTTTTAAGTAGCGAGTGGCCGCCACCGGTGGCGTGTCGCGGACACTGAGTCGCGAGTGGATGCCACTCGCTACGCTACACGTGTGCGGCGATTCCATTCAAAACGTGTTAAACATCATGTAAACAGTTTGTCGCCAGCCACCGGTGGCTGTGGTCGGTGGCCCGTTTGCTCGGAAAGCCAAAAATGAAATGGGCTACAAACTCCTTAATCTGACTAGTCTGCTTGTTGACTATGGGCATCATCTACCATTTTTAAATAGAGCTTACCTTTACTAAATAAATTGGTTTTCCAGGAATGTTACTTTAAATCATTCATTACTGACTCGTTGGTCTAGTGTTACTGCTGAGCGTGAGGTCCTGGGCCCGATTCCCAGGTCGGGCAAAGTGTTATTGGATTTTTCCATCAGGAATTTCTCAGTAGCAGCCCAGAGTCTAGATTTGGGCCTGGATGATGGCAATAGGCTCGCCCCCTATTGCATGGGACTTATCAAAACTGGTGAAAAGTCTATGTACTATTAGGTACCTCTGCTTAATAATTCGGGATTACAGGCGTGATGTTATGTTTTGTTATGTTACGTGAAATTTATCAAATAATGATGTGTGACCGTTGCATGAAATTTGTTATAACTCCTATCTAGTTAATGCCTCTGTCAGTCAACTCAGCCTATCCTCTACCAGGCTGCGCCACAACACCCTGTCCTCCGCCTTCCGCATGCAGTCTGTCCCAGACACCTTTTTAAGATCGTCAATCCATCTAGCTGGGGGGCGTCCCACACTACGCTTGCCGATACGCGGTTCCACTCCAGGACTCGTCTGCTCCATCGTCCATCGGTCCTACCTCTATAGCATAACAAAAGCCGTGCCTTCCAAAAAAAACTATGATTCGTTCCTTGCTTCAATAAAATTCGAAGTATTGTGCAAAAAAAAACAATGCACAGCATACTTCCGAGATTGTTTATGAATTATTCAAAGCTAATGCGATTTGTGAGTAGATATGAGAGTAAATAAGCGAATGAGATGGTACACTTGATAACACCTCAACGGATTTTCCTGGTCAAATTAATATGAATAAGTATGATACTGAAGAATTTGAACGAATATCTCATAGAGCGATGCTTAGCAATAGTAGGGAACATGGCAGCTATCGTTTTGAATGTATATTTAATCTGAGGAGTCAGTCATCAGTTTTGAGTGCGCGCCTCGAAAGATGGCCGAGGGAAAATTGTGGAACAATTTATTTTTAATGCAATGACATATACACTAGCGCCGCGTCAAATGGACTTCAGTCACATGCATATACTGTATTTCTATTTTCTTAATGTCTCTCGGGAATTATCGCATTTCCGAATACAAACGAATGCTAATTTCCATGTTCATCAATTATTAGATTTATCTTGTATAATAATTTGAATTCAGAACTAAGGACTTTACTGTTGTTTTGTTCTGATATACGTGTGAACTATATAGAGCTTTAAAATTATTTTCCTATCTGTCGTGCCTGCGACTTTAGCAGCTTTCCTACCATTTTTTTAAATAAATTACATTAAGTTAAAAGAGTATTAACAACTCTATATACTTCCAAGTCGATTGAGAGCGTCCGATCTGCACCAAGTGCAAAGGGCAACTGATAGAAATCTAACGACTGATGAAACACGAGGTTTACCGAGGGAAATTAAGAACATAGTTGTACTGTATGTATATATAACCGGATTTATAACTCCTTATTAAATCAATCGCTTCATGGTGGCTTGGACTCTAGGTACCAAATTATTTAATTTTAAGCCCATCTTTTGTAACATAGACAACTTTAAAGCTGCAGTATTGTGACTGATAGAGTATCGAATAATATTTCGGAATTCCAAGAATTGGACATCCCAGGATATGTCAGGAATAGGACACGTGCGAAAGAAAATAAAAATGAATCAACAGTTTTCTTTTAATCGTGACAAAAATGTCTATAATGGGGTGTTTAGAATCATGAGCTGTTCATGGTACCAGTTTGTTTATCGACGTTCCGTGGGTATAACGTGTATAGCAGGGATTCCCAAAGTGGTCGATATCAACCCCTTGGGGTCCATATCGGTTTCCTAGGGGTCGACATAAACGAAGTCAGAATGAAAAATAACACTCTGTAGCAGCTGTTTTAAGTTAGCGGACCATTATGAATAAGGGGGTTGATCTTATAGTAGGTAATTTGGCCATGGGGGTCTGAGGTAACAGTTCATTTTGGAAAAGGGGTCACTTGTCCAAAATAGTTTCGGGATCCCTGGTTTATAGTAACAAGAAAGGTCATCAGTTTTATGTGGTGTGACCATTCTACACAACTCAACATTTTATAATCTATGCTTAGAGATTATATCAAAAAGGTGCACTATGAAACAATGAGTGTATTTATTTGTTTGGCATTATGTAAGTTACAACTAATTGTCTGTGTACCTACCTGCTGCCTGGAGCCTTGGAAGCATCATTACGATCATGTAGATATGCCGTGATAGACTTGTGTGACAGCAGCTTTTGTTTCATTTATGGCATCGTGAATGATATGATTTGCGGGGTTGTTGGCAGTGATAAGGTATTGAAGTTGTTGAATAAGCTAATCAATTCAATGGGTGCATTGTAAAACCTACCTTGAGCAACGAAAAACAATACTTAATTTAATTCATCAAAGCGCCTAGAGTAGCATGGGGTAGTACTCAGGCCTGTCTTTCTTATTTTTTTATTCTTCTTTTGTTTTTATCTTATTTATTGGTACAGCTCGTGCTTTGACTGTCTCTATTATTTTAAGAGCAAGGTCTGCTGCATCTCTGTCTTGGTCGTCTTTCAAAGCTTTACTTTTGTGAAGTTTAGTGATTTTAGACAAAAGCTTTTGTCACCGTTCTCGACCACAGTTTTTCGGAAGCCTTTAGAAGAGGACTGTTCATGTCATCGTTGTTGTGTCGTGTGACTACACACGACACAACAACGATGAGAAATTATAAGGAAGTTATCGATATTGAGGAAGCTTACGGTCCGGGAAATAACAATAGCAAAGTTTTATTGTAAATCAATCGACACTATCGACAGTATGCTTAGATTGATCTAATGAAACATTTTCTGTTCTCGGCCCTCAAACTACTGTTTAAGTTTTTAAACGTGAATAACGAAGTTCCTATTGTGTTCAAAAGTGGAACTCTAGTAGATTTTTCTCATAATTTAATTGAAGTAATTTTTTTTTTTAAAGTAACAATTTTTATTCATCATCGTCATCAGTATCGGTAAGCTCGTGGCTAAGTAATAACAGCCGCATGGGTCGATCCATCAGGTTAAGCTACGCTTGCCGGGGTTGGCCCGTGGATGGGTGACCATCTTTACATACCGAGACTCCGTGTCTCGGAAAGCATGTTAAGCCGTTGGTCCCAGCTGTCATTCGTGGATCTTTGACAGTCGTTACGGGTCGTCAGAAGCTCGAAAGTTTGACAACCAGTCTTACCAAGGAGTATCGTATTACCCAGTTACTCGGTATTCAGCTGCATCCGGTTAGACTGGAAGCCGACCCCAACATAGTTTGAAAAAGGCTAGGCAGATTGATTGATGGTCATCAGTATCAGTCTATGGGTCTACGGCAGTCCACTGTTGGCTTTAGGCCTCTTCATTCGCCCACCATTTAACTTGATCATCAGCAGTTCTCATCCAGGCATCCGGCATGCTACCAGCCCTGCCAACGCTGCGAAGATCTTTTATAAGGAAGTATTAATTGACTCGTTGGTCTAGTAGTCGCAAGCAGACTGCTGAGCATGAGCTCCTGGGCTCGATTTCTGGGTCGGGCTAAGTGTTATTGGGTTTATCTATCTGGAATTTTTCATAGCTGCCCGGAGTCTATTATTTGGCTCGGATCCTATTACATGGGACCGATTAAATGTGGGTGTGTAAAGGTACACACGGCTACACATCAAGCTATACAAATCCAGTTTATGCTGATCTCGCATTGTCTAGGATTTCCGTATAATGCGAGGTCAGCTTATACTGGAAATGTATAGTTTGATTTGTAGCCGTGTGTACACCTCGCGTAATGTTATGTTAACTTAAATTAATGAACACTTGATTGTCCTCAGGGTGGAGGGCGACGCGAGTGCGAGGAGGCGGCAGGGTGCGCGTGCGGCGGCCGGCGCGCTCCGCCTGCGCCTCCCGCGCCGCCTGTGCATCACCCGCTGCACGCGCTTGACCAAATGCCGCCGCCTTTACTCAGGTACAGCACTTCTAATGGCCGATTCCTATAATTTACGGATCGTTATCGGTTAAAATTAAGACTCTTGTATCTTTACCAATAATGAAGCAAACACCTCATAACTTTGCATAGTAGAAGGTCCCAAGCTATCACAGGTAAAATTAGTTTACGAATTTATTTATATGCCCAGTTTGGCAATAAAAAATGCTACCATTGATACGAAAAACGATTTGTTTTTTAGTTTATAGGAACAGAGCAAAAGCCGCACTATTCAGACCTTATCCTAATTTATTTGGGGTAGGCGTTGCATATTAAACTTATGAAAAAATTATAACAATATTTCACCTTCATCATCTTGCAGTTCTATAATTTCTCGGTAGTCTTGTATCTTGCATACTAAGGTCGCATTGATAATGAGGAACACATCGTTAAAATTCCAAATTGTGCAGTCACTGTTGTCAGAACAATACGTAACCACAAATAACTGAACATTTCCAAACAATGCCTAAGTTGTCAGGAAATATACAGGAAATTATGATTCATCGAGGACCCTAAAAGCAGACTCCAGAGCCTTATTCTAATGACATAAGGTTCATTTTCGCTTGTTGCTTTTTCTACGAAAAGGTCGATGACTTGAAAAATTTTACATTCATAGAGTGTATCTAGATTGTGTTCGTGATTATACTTAATTTTTCCGCGTTAGGCGCTTATGTCTACGGTCAAGGATATGGATAATATTACATGCTTTTAGTTTTCTGTTATGGTTCGTAAAACGTACATTAATCGTCAACATATTCGCTATATCGTGAATCCCCGTACGAATTACCTTTTTCGAACTGTACAAGTAAGAAGGTAAGTTACGTAGCTCCATATAAGCTCACACTGTTCAAGAGCCACCATCATTAAAGGATAAAATCAGGAATGAAATTATTCGGAAAAGAACCAGACATGTTTGTCGAAGGATCGATTGCCGGTGGAGCAGACGAGTCTTGGAGTGGAGACCGCGTATCGGCAAACGTAGTGTGTGACGCCCCACAGCTAGAGAACCGACGGCCTTAAAAGAAGGTGGCTGGGACAGACTGTATGCGGAAGACGGAGGACAGGTTGTTGTGGCGCAGCCTGGGAGAGGCCTGTGTCCAGCAGTGGACTGTGATAGGCAGAGTTGATAGATTGATCATCATCATCCAATCTCAAATTATTTGAGGTCGACGTAGTATGCCTCATTTGTCCATCCTTCTCTATTAACGGATATCTCAGAATTCTCTTCCCTCCTAGCATCCCATCTTACTCGTCATCTTTTCTTTCATTCGACGTTTATTTTGCTTCACCTCTTTTCTTAAATTATCTTACACATTCGAGTCCACCCACTTTTCATAGAGCTCATATGCCATGGCCGCCATACATTTGCGTCATATACAATGTCACCCATCGGCATGTGCCCGCCCGCATTTTTCTGAATGTTTATGAAAAATTATCGAAACATCTTTAAAAGGGGGGTCTGTCTCTATCAAAATCCCCCTATGATTTTATGAACTTACATTTGTGTTTTAAAAAAAAACATGTTTTCACCTCCGTTTTTTTGCATGGTTAACAAATTTTAATAAAAAAGTTAGTTAATACTCATAAGCTAGAAATAATAAACATAATCCAAATCGAGCCAAACATAATAACATCGGAGATATGGCAAACGCTACACAAAACATAAAAAATTTAATAACATGACAAATATTAGAGATGACCCCCCCTTTCAAAGTTATTTTTCGATAATTTTTCATGAATATTCAGAAAAATTCGGGCGGGCACATGCCGATGGGCGACATTGTGGAACTTTGGAACTTTGGAGATCGCAGTGTGAAAGCGCTGAGGAAAATGTTGATGCCTATCATAATTGGAACTAAATATTTATTAGTGATGCAACGGAACTGGCATAACGGAAGCAGAAACGGAAACAGATGTCAAAAGTAAATCTTAACGAAAGCGGAAACGGAAACGGAAGCGGAAACGGAAGCGTTAACACTATGAAAAAAAAGCACAATTGTACATTTAAAACTTTTTTTATTAAATTTGTATTTTAGTAGTCAAAATTAAACAGCGGCAAGTTATATTTAATAAAGAGTAACTTGGCCGCTTTTTCACCTTTCAGCCTATTTCGATGTTCTTCATATATTAAACCAGCTCCGCTAAATAATTGCTCGCTGGCTACACTGGTGGGGGGAGCTGATAAGTATTGGCGAACTATTGGCAAAATATGGGGGTATTTGTGCGCATTTCCATTCCACCACATAAGGGGATCCTCATGAAGAGGTAGTCTTTTTTCTTTCTTGTACTCCCGAAGGTGTGACTGTATCTTTAAAAGTAAATTGTCACCATCGTCAGCTGTAGAAGAGTCCTCCTCCTGGTCTTCATTTACACTTAACATCGATTCCAATATTTGCAATGATGCTTATGATTTGGAAGTTCCGTTTAGAGTTCTGTTATAAAGTTTGCGGAACCAGAAGCAGAAACGGAAGTGAAAAAAAATGCGGAACTTCTGCAGTTGCGGAAGCGGAAGCAGAGTTCTGTTGCAACACTAATATTTATGTACACACATATTAACAGACAAGAAGAAAGGAACAGAAAAATATGTACAAAGGTGATGCTACTTGGTGGGTAGTTAATTTAGTTGCTCTGGTGCATTCACAAGCTATTTAAGGAAATTTATACCTAAACCTGTTTTATTGAACTTTAGAATAGTCTCCAATATTGCTTCACCGTGAGGAACTGCATTTCTTCGTATCGTGTCTCAGTAAAGGATATCAGGTCATTGAACCATGTCACATCACCTGGAACTGTCATTGTCATTCAGGAAGTATACAGTATATGTGATACGTCCATAGTCGTTAAATAACAAGTTTCGTTCAAATTTATGACCTGCTGCTTTTCATTCCGCTACTGTACTCTGGATAAGTTTGACTCATAGCTTCTTGCGAAGACAATGAGGTAAAAAAAAATCTTCGAGCAGTAGATAAGTAAAGGACTCCTGCAGGGTTTCAATTTTTGTGCGTTAGTAGTATCCTGTCAGATTGCAATTAATTATTGTGATCCCATAGACTAAAAGGATGTACCTAGTGTTCTATTATTGTTTTGTTTTGGCAGGTCGAATCCCCTGTATACAGAAGAGGAGGAGCAAGAGGTAGTTATCATTGTGGATTCGCTGGACGAAGTGCCGGGGGGCGAAGCCCCGGAGCAGCCGCGGACGCCGCGTCGGGCGCCCTCCACATCCTCAGGTTAGTTACAAGTCTACAAGAGCACATATTTTCCCCCGACTTGTTCTTTATTGATGTTTGGGTGTTTTCTTCGCGTTATGTTTACCGCAAATTGATGTCTGTTGTTTCTATCTTTTTCTTTACATGTTACTTACTAAAGAAATACTTGTAAGAAGTTGTGGAAAGCAAAACTTTTGGATCTGTAGGATGGACCAGTGATCTGACTCCATTCTTTAAGCACCCACTTATCTCCGGTTTTAGAAGATGAAGATTGATACTCAATCGTCACCGCTCTAGAAGCAAACGTCAAACATAACTTTAAGTTGGATTTGAACTCATCTTCACGACACAACCCAAACTGCGACCGTCAATCGGTAATCGCAGCATGAGGTCGCAGTGTGCTCTTTGGATGTAGTTGTGCCTTATGGCACAACTACATCCACTCGACGTAATATCAAACCATCTCTTACGATAGCCAATGATTGGAAAAGGGTTGCCAAGACAGGTTCACATCACCACCCCACTAATCTACCTGTACCATTCTCTATCCGACAGGCTACGGCAGCGGCGGCGGCAGTCACGGCAGAGTGTCCCCTAATTTACCAAAGACAGACCAGTTCGAGCCGCCGGTCCGCCGGATCTCCGACTCGGACAAGAACGATGGATCTCACACCACTTCGGACTCCGATGCCAGTCCGATTTGCACGCTTAGCAGGAGTCTTAAGGAGGATATCAGGTCCTGTTTAGGAGTTTGCAGGTGAGGGATTACAACTTATTGTAGCTTAGTAATTTTTGTGTGTTCCACTACAAAAGGTCTCCAAACTGAAATGGCAATAGTCTGCAATATATCTCTGCTTATAAATCACAGATTAGTACAGATAGTTCACTCCGCAAAATCATTTTAATAAAATGCGGCTCTTGCTACGACACAATATAGTGCAATTCAGGTCGCACAGAGCGCTAATTACCTACAGTTAAATTTACCTACATGTTGCCTCTCTTTCTATCGCGTAACTCCTATATCTTCTGACTACGTTACGCTCTCACTGAATTGGCCCGACAAGACGAGACTGCCGCGTACTTGTTGCTTTAAACCTAAAATGCGGAGTGCGCCTTCCGTACTATTCTGTGGTTTAGTTAAAGCTCTGTCAAAGGACTCTATTGCAGTTATAATACGTAGTATAGCCAGGAGAGTTAATTAATTACATTCGAGTGTACAAAACTATGTGTTCTTGCGATCAAATTAGACTTTATATTCCAAAATTTGTGTGCTAAATACTGTTACTAGCTTTCTTTTTCGATTTCGTCCGTGTGAAGTTTCGACCCCTGCAGGCCTGCACCACCGCGTCGTATCCTATCGCTCACCTGCGCTATTTCTTTCGTTACTTCGTTTTCTAACTTTTTTCTTTTGCTCGGCTCCTATGTGTCGTAGCGTGATGTTAAATAGCTTATAATCTTCCACAAGAATTGGGCTATCAAATTCAAATCCGACTGGTACTTCCAGAGATCTTCCAGACTTCAGCTTTATGATTAGTATATAGATTAGTATTGATTATAATACTAATTAATGCATTTAATAGTAAAATACCTAGCTCTAACTCAGATCGTCTAGCTGTAGCCTACTGCAGCATATATCGCTCTCTCTCCGGCTGTACGCAGCGAATAATGAAATGAATCCAAGTGAATTGGCCGTTGCTTCCACTTTCCACATTGCAACTAAGTTAGATCGGACGTTGATCCCATCTTAGAAAAGACTTACCCCCTCGTTGTTTAAAGTTAAGTAATGATTAGCGTCTGCGTAACCGTACATTTTTTGACGTTTAAACGCCTCAACACTTATTAAGGGGGTACATTGATAGTGCTATCAATCTTTAAGTTATACTCTGTTCGAAGATCTCTTATTAAAATCATCTATGAAGCTATTCTTTATTTGAAACCATTTTAGTTTCCTCCATATCTCAGAGAGCATCATAAAACTATAGTCCTTGCAACAAGTAATTGGGTTTGTGGTGGTCAGGTGGAAATATTTCCATGTAAAATCTTAGAAAGTTGGAACTGGAAGCCCTGACCCTCAAACTCAAAGCATTTATTTTAATTAAATCATTTACAGGCAATTATCAAGGAATAGGAAATCTAATATGAAAGTTGAAAGCCCATTCCAAAACATAGATCTCAATAAAGAAGAACGGGCAAGAAACTCCAAAGATTGTCTTTTAAATTAAGATATTACAAAATCCTGGGTGTATAATAATGCTTTTGGGATGCTGTTGGGGCTGCCGTGGCTTTTAAACCATCATGCGCAAAAAAGCAAGCACTTGGCTGCATCGTCGACGAAGCAGCAGCAACAGCATCCTAAACGCTATTGCTGCCCGTAACCTATTTGGAGATTTTCTCTGAAATAAATACCTTATTATTATTACCTAATAAGTTTCTTTATCACCAGATGGGAGAAGGACGTGAGCGATGTGGTGGAGGCCGCGGTGCGAGGGGCGGGCGGCATCAGCGCGGCGCGGGCGCGGCTGCACGCGGCGCTGCTGGCCCTGCACGAGCCCCCACCGCGCCTGCCCAACAGGGGCCCCTCGCTGCCCTACTGCGGGCCTGGCGTCAGGCCGGGAGACGTCACCATGATGCCTAAGAACACTGAGATGTCGTTACTGGTAAGTGAGTTACGATATAATATGAAAAATAATTTTACCTTTTGTCATTATCGAAGAATGTGTGTGTGCGAGAACATCTTGTAGGAAGTTGCTTCCTCATCATTTCAGTCCAAAGAAGTCCTCTGCTGGACATAGGCCCCCAAGCACTGCCACTTCGACCGGTTCTATGCTTCCTGCATTCAACGGATTCCTGCGGCAGTTGCTATATATATATTTATTTCTAATGATTACTAATCTTGACTGTTAAAAAAAATCGTCATTAAGCGGCCAATGGGATAAAAATATCAAGAAGTAAGAAAAAAAATGTTGGCTTACGTTGAAATTTTCACAATAAAATGGCTGTGTTTCTTTGCAGAGATTGCAACTTTTATTTTTATTACACTCGTTGAATGTCGAGAGTGCATATCATCGTAATAGGCTCCACTATCATAAACTCTCTGTAGTGGGACCACTTATTTTATACAAATGCTGGAAACTAACTTGATACTTTTTTTCGGAGACCGCACTCTGAAAAAAAATCATCAATCAAACCATTTCTTTTTGGTTTTATTTATGTTTTTTTCAGGATCCAACAACCACATGACACTAAAAAGGAAACTGTGTTACATGAAAAGAATTGATTTGATATTTAAATTGCTATCTCATCAAAATTCATGATTGTTAAAAACAAAAGATTTGTTGGGTGGGAAATTATCAAATAACTTCTCCCGCTCTGGACGGAGCGGGAGGGCGTGTCAGACTCTTACTGACTGAAATCCACCCGTGTTCCTTCAGTTGCCTGTATGTTGCCAGGGGCCATGGTATCCCTTTCGGACTTTTCCGGGACACCGGCAGGCATCGGCCCTAGCGGACCCCGTCAGTTATGTTGACATCTCTTTGAGGCGCGCGTGGAACACAACGCGCCGTCGACCCGGGCCTGGTCCTTATCGGACGGCGAGCTGCCCATTGCTCACTGTCCGCAAGCCCGCGCCTACGGTGGCCGGGAATCGGCCTGGGATTTCCGACGCCCAGGGCGTCTTCTGCGGCGGCTAGGGGCGTGAGGGCGCTTGCTGCTAGCCGGTTTTTCAAGTGTTAGAATTCTTTAAAATCATCAGTATTACTATGGTGACCCTATTCGGTGCTGAAGTGAAAAGATTGCGATCACAACTTTGTAGTTAACTGCAGTAAGGAAGCACTTAATTTGTTAGTTTATTACGTAAAACTAGTACTTGCGTATGTATTTGTTTGCTTAGAATTAGAATATTTTCTGAAGGAAGACGTCGTGTCCACGCTATCATTGTATGGCAAGGTTTGCAAGACAAAGCTATCAGTAGCATTGTGGATAATATTGGTCACTCAGAATTAGGTTAATTTCGAGGACATAAAGTTGAAATTGGTTTGCAAGGTACAAGGTAGGAAAATGAAACTTTCAGCTAGTGCGTAAAATATTGTTTTTATTGGGTTCCGGACCCGAATAGTGCCAAACGGAACCCTATTAATAAGCCTCCGTTGGCCGTCCGTCTGTCTGTCAGCGGGCTGTATCTCATGAACCGTAATAGATAGACAGTTGAAATTTTCACAGATTGTGTATTTCTATTGCCGTGACAAATAATAAAAATTAAATTGTATTAAAAGTGTTTTTCCTAAAGTATTTAAAAAAAATGCAGTGTTTAACATTGTCAGTGTCCTTTCGCGTTTATTTTAACTTGACTGGCACATTGTGCAGCTTGTTAGACAGGGAGCTGTCAATCTTAACTTGGGCGCGTGATGTGTCATGGGTTCATCAGAAAAGGAGCTAGCAATTTAAAAATAAAATAACTATCAAAACATGATAATAGATGTGTTGACTGTATCTTCTGACGAATTGTGATTTTTCTGACGTTATCTTTAATTATTTCAATGTTCTGCAAACACTTGTTTAGAGCCGGCTGTCAATCAAAATTGCTGGTAGGTAAATAATAATTTTATACATAGAAGAGTTTCACTGTTTCGCTGTTTTAATAGTTGTCCCGACAGACGTCCTATTCAATACAAAAATCCCATGAAAAAAACACGTAATTTTTTTTCCGAATTAACTTTCCCGGCAACATTTCCATAAAAACCTAATTCGGACAATGGGGATAGTCGGGCAAAGCTAATTGTAGATGGCGTGATCATAGCTACGTCCCTACATAGACGTAAATGGGTCCTTATGGCCTACAATAAATTGGACATTTCGATCATTCATTCCATTTCGTGTTCATTAATAAGTTTGGTTTTATTGATGTGAAACATCTATAGCGGCGGGTCAGACCGACTGTTGGCGTGGCGACGTGGCGTCGCCACGCCAATAGTACCAATGCTAAACCAACGCTAACGCCAATGTTGGTGTCGGTAAACTATAATTTTGTGCATATTACCTGTACATAATAATTTCGATGTTATTATTTTTTTTTTTTACACACCTATTTACATCATTTAAAAACTATCAGACTTAATATAATTATATGTACAAGTACATAAAAAAGGGAGGAGGAATAATCATAGAGCGTCAAAAAATTCGTCCACATCGCTGTCAATAGAAAAAGTGCCCAAAAGGCTGGCAGCATTGCCACGTTGTATGGCAATGCTGATTCTTTGGCCAAAGAATAGACCAGCCCTCTGGTCACGTGAAGAGTCGACCAGCCGCTTGGCGATGTCTTGAAAAACAAGGTGGGCACTCGGACCCCATGGCCCTAGTGTTTCAACCCCATACGGCTCAAACATATAAGTCCCAATAAGATTGGAGTATTTGCGCCGTTTGAGGTTTTCCGCACGACAAGAGCACGACAACATTTTTAGTGATTTCAATATTTTAAATCACATATCAACCTAACCTATATTTGTCATGGAAAGTATTGGAAAGTGTCACGATTTAAAACCTTAAACATTTTCTCCTAATCAGTTTCTTCAAAATGTTTCTCACTTAACCTCTAACTCTGTTTATTATATTTTTTTAATCTATACGCGAGAAATGGTGGACTCCAATTTCGGAGTATTATAGGAACATAACAACGCGTCATTTTCGCAAAAATTAAATACATAAGTATACCTAACCGCCATGTGTTTGGAACTAGCTACGACAGTGTTATTTTGAGTTTCCTTCTCCATTACGAACATTTTAAATAAAAAAACCGGCCAATTGCGAGTCGGACTCGCGCACGAAGGGTTCCTATATCTATAAAAACGGCAAAAAAATCATGTCTGTTGTATGGGAGCCCCCTTAAATATTTATTTTATTCTGTTTTTTAGTATTTGTTGTTATAGCGGCAACTGAAATACATCATCTGTGAAAATTTCAACTGTTTAACTATCACGGTTCATGAGATACAGTCTGGTGACAGACGGACAGACAGACAGACGGACGGACAGCGGAGTAATAGGGTCCCGGTTTACCCTTTGGCTACGGAACCTTAAAAATAGCCAAAGCGGTCCAGTCGTTCTCAAGTGATGCGGTTCCGACCAATAAATAGCATTTAATTTTTATTTAAAATAAGATTTATATTTTTTGTTCATACGTTTTTGCTTTGCAGCCTAGGATTTGGTTTTTCATTTAATTGTCGGATAGTTAGTCCGTTAAACCATGCCGAATTACTGTGTAATTTTTTGTACAGAACAACATTGAACAATAGCGAAGTCTGTGATGTTTTTGTGAATCGAACCTAACGCTCAATGATTTGAACATGCAGCATCATTATAACTTTTTAACATTTCGGTTACGAGGTTTGCGTGTCAAAGTAGCGTTCTATCTTCATTACGATTTGCGTGGACAGTTGCCAATTGCAGGATGCACGCAGATGAGCGCATAGTTTTTGTCCCCTTTGTATTGTTTTGGAGCCATGAAAAACGTACTGTAGTAGCTACCTATTTATTACACGTAATGTGTTTATAAAACATTGTTATGTATTAAGCGATTATCCGGATCTATACAGCGTTACCGGCAGGTAATCCGTTTTTTTTTCTTTGGATGTGAAATTATCAAATAACTTCTGCCGCTCTGGGCGGAGCGGTAGAGCGTGTTAGACTCTTACTGACTAAAACCCACTCGTGTTCCTTCAGTTGCCTGTGTGTTGCCAGGGTCACGGTATCCCTTTCGGACTTTCCCGCGTCCCTGGCAGGCATCGGCCCTAGCGGACCCCGTCAATTGTGCTGACATCTCTTTGAGGCGCGCGTGGAACATAACGCGCTGTCGACCCGGGCCTGGTCCTTATCAGACGGCGAGCTACCTATTGCTCACCGTCCGCAAGCCCGTGCCTACGGTGGCCGGGAATCGGCCTAGGATTCCCGACGCCCAGGTAACCCTATAGATCCAATATTCGTCGATCAAGATCCAGTAGGGTATTGGCTACAATCCATAACGTATTCTACAACCCACCGCAACTAGCACCTGAAAGATATAGTGAACCTAAACGTAAAACCTCGGAACTTCAGTTTTGGTAACAGACCAGCGTCCCCAGTTGCGTAACATCCTTTCAACCACAATCGGAAAGATTTTGAAGGAAATTGCTATCCATTGCTTTATAATACCATGTTTGAATCAACAACGTTGCTCAACAACGTACTCTTCATTTTGGCCATCCAGAAATTACGTCAAATAAGGTGAATAGCTCTTTATGTAATTCGACGGCCCTGCAACACTTCTACAATAACTTTAAACAACAAACAATTCGACAATATCTCAAAACGACGCGTTACACTTATGTGCAACGCATGCACTGACTTACGAGCCGTACTTCAGAAACTGGAGGAATATTGATGAGTGGTGTAGTCGGAATTATAAACTCTAGAGGCAACTCGGTCATTGCTACGATGTGACGTGATAATAATGTCTAATAGTTGTATCGGTGGGTTCAGGCGGAGTAAGTTACTTGTCTTAACCATTATTTTATGAGTCACCATTTCAGCCGAAAGACGTCCACTGTTGGACATCCCCCAAGCACCTCCACTTCGACCGATTCTGTGCTTTCCGCATCCAGCGGATTCCTGCGGCCTTCACAAGGTCATCGGTCCATCTTGTGGGAGGCCTTCCAACACTACGTCTTTCGGTACGCGGTCGCGGTCGGTATTTTATGAGTTTTATCAAAGTATTATGGCAATAGGTTCGCCTATTACATGGGACTTAAATTTACTGGCGACAAGTATGTACACACGGCTACACATAAAGCTATACATTTCCAGCATAAGCTAATCTCGCATTGCACGGAAATCCTACACAATGCGAGATCATCATAAACTGTGTACTATAGGTTACAACTACTAGAGGTAAATCTTGTATAAAACGCACACTATGCTGCCAAGTATATTATAAGTTGGGGGATTACATCGCTGATAAAAATGCTTGGCTCAGCGCTGGTCCAGCTCCACAAGGGCGCATAAACTAATTGATTAGCATTCGAAAGTATTGTTGCAGCTGCTGAAGATTGTAAAACTATCTCTGCTTTGTATAAATTCAATCTCTTTGTATTGTATAATTGCATATTACATGTGTGAGCATTGTGACCATGTACATTCCATAAAGCTACCATTTACTGGCTACGTCTTTCATGGACTTAATGTGCCCTGGCGGCTGAGAGTATGTCATGCTCACTCCAAAATGTCTCGCTGGTGGTGGCATGTGTGTTGGATCATTAAGTTCCTTTCAAAATGGTTGAGCTAAATGGTGCTGATGTATGCGTCATGTTCGTGAACGGGCACCGTCAGTAGAGACATGGTCATCTCTTAGCTGCCACGGTTTATTTTAATTTTTGAATTGTTTTTGGTTTTATAATAAGGATGCTTTTAACGTGCACGTCTTTCCACATTGTTCTCATTTGTATAATTTCAACATGAATGATATAACCAATATTTTGTAACAATATTTTGATTTAAAAGAGTGTTCGTGGAGTTTCTTGCCCGTTCTTCTCCATAGGTACACACGGCTACACATCAAGCTATACATTTCCAGTATAAGCTGACCTCGCATTGTACGGAAATCCTATTCAATGCGAGATCAGCATAAATTGGAAATGTATAGCGTTATGTGTAGCTGTGTGTACTTGTAGTCGCTTTGGAATGGGCAACTAGCTTCATCTTTCTGACTGACCTGACCCTTGACAATTCAAAAGTACCTATAATTGTTTTATTTGAAATAAAAACTTTGAGTTTGAGGTACTCTGATTAACCCTTCGGGAATATACAATCGTGATATTATTATAAGTAAGTTATCAAAGAAAGGGAAACAATACTTCGTGTGGGGCAATACTCCCACGCTCGGAACGCGTTCAAAATGGCGCTATAAGCCTATAACTTCAGAGCGTATTCTAAACAGCTGTACTTTGCGCCACTTCTTCTTCCCAGCTAAAGCACTAGGAAGTGGTGAAGGGTGGGCGTTTCGGGGGACTGTCTTATGCAATCCTCTTCTAGCCTCACTTTTAATCCTCTAACCAAGGACAATTCATTCATTGAGGATCTCTTGGTTGTTACGATAAAAATCAAAGGGCATCTAATATTACGTTAACATTAATTATTATTTTAATAAACTACTCGTACTATGGAGGATGTGATACGCATTTATGTATTCTAAAGAAAATTAATGAGGCTTACAGTCCTTTTACAGTTATTTTACATCTGATCATTATTCTTGTTGCATCATGGTTGCTGGTGGGTTGTTGCTGAGGTAAAATACTTTTGTATATATGTTTGGTACATTCAGTTATAGAATAACTACGGCTTTGTTAAACTATTATTCGGTACTTACTGTATGTCAGTTGTTGATTTCCTCTGATCACACCTTTTTTTTTTTTTTTTTTGGGTGGGAAATTATCAAATAACTTCTCCCGCTCTGGGTGGAGCGGGAGGGCGTGTCAGACTCTTACTGACTAAAACCCACCCGTGTTCCTTCGGTTGCCCTGTTGCCGGGGGCCACGATTTCCCTATCGGTTTTCTTCGAACCCCTGGCAGGCATTGGCCCTAACGGACCCCGTCAATTCTGCTGACATCTCTTTGAGGCGCGCGTGGAACACAACGCGCCGTCGACCCGGGCTTGGTCCTTATTGGACAGCGAGCTACCCATTGCTCACCGTCCGCAAGCCCGCGGGTCCGCAAGCCCGCGGGTCCGCAAGCCCGCGGTCTCTCTCTGAACACACCTTAATGCTGGACTTAATTACTCCACAATAGACAGCAATAAATTGATTAGTTAATTGTGAACTAATTTATTCAAACTGTATTGATTCTCAAGTATTCTTAGCATGCAAACCGTGTTACTGCTTAACATCAATAAAAATACCGTGCAAAATTCCTAATAAAAGTGTCTCTCGTATATTTGGGCAAAAGTAATAGACATAAGTTCTGCAGTTCTTTAACAACATATTATTTACTTGTGGATTTTCTATCATGTTTTTCAAATCGTTGATAATGTTTCTTCTTTATTTAACCATTTATGCACACACATATAAACAGACAAGAAGAAAGGAACAGAAAAATACGTACAAAGGCAATGCTTATTTCTAAAGAAATCTCTTCCAGCATACCTGCGACAGGAAAGTATATAAAAAGAGATGTAGACAACGTGTGTAACCGTAAAAGAGAAAATAAAAAACATAAATGAAAGAAGAAAAAAAAACACTAATTTCAATTTAAACAACATACAATATGAGAATATACATAATTTTTCTTTCAGTCACTTTACTCCTCTGTCTTTCACTATCCTTGTCCGTCTATGATTGAATTGTCATATGTCCATTTATTATTATTAAGGACTTGTACTGTCACACTGTAGGACAAAGGTCTTCCTTCCCTCTTTTTACTTTTCCCTATCTTCTGCGATTTTGGGCCAATTATTTAAAAGACTGGCCTCCACCAACCCGTCATCTCTTTCTGGGCCTGCTGCTGCCACGTCGTTTCCTGGCGTTTCCATACTTTTCGTCTTTGATCTGACAATGCTTCTGTGGCCCCATTATATGTAGTTGTTACATTTCTAACATTTGTTGTGTTAATATTTATGCCTTTTTTATGGGTGGGAAATTATCAAAAAACTTCTTCCGCTCAGGGCGGAGCGTGAGGGCGTGTCAGACTCTAACTGACTAAAACCCACCCGTGTTCCTTCAGTTGCCTGTATGTTGCCATGGTATCCGTCCTTATCGGACGGCGAGCTACCCATTGCTCACCGTCCATAAGCCCGTAATATTTATGCCTGTATCCTGGTTTGTACCGTTAAAGTCTTCACCGTTATTATCAACAGTTGCATAGGTAGTTAGGAAATCATTGATGTTTATTCATATTATGTTAGATAATTTTAGCACTTGCAGCCTTGATATTTTACTGGCATATTTGTAAACGCTTGTAACATCTTGAATACTAATGTAAGTATTACTTCGTCGATCTTTATCTTAAGTTATGGCCATTAAAATAATTTTCGAAAAAAATATCCGATGTCAGAACTTTGGCGTTTTTTTTTAACATTATATTCTAACAAGATTGTTATCGTTTCAACGAGTTTCTATACTAATAGTAACACAGTCAAAATTAGTGTTCTATTGTGTATCTTCTTCTTCCGTTCTTTTCGTGTGGTTAGAGACTAACCTGGTGTCAGAGTTTTAAAGCCACCCATTGGCCTCTGACTTGGCTTCACATGCCGTCTAGAAATATATCTCTCAGGCATGCCGGTTTCTTCACAATGTTTTCCTTCACCGTTTTTGAAACAAGTGATAATTATACAATACGCACATGAATCCGAAAAGTCAGAGGTCACACCATAGACTATCACTGCTATACGCTATTGTGTATACTGCATGGTGTTCATGGTGCTCTTCCTAGTATTGTCGAGTTTATCTCCCTTCGTCAAGTGTCATTCGTTCACCGTGGTTATCTCCTTGCGATCCCGGTATGCGACTTTCTTTTATAATATTGCCAATAAAGGCTATCTAGGATACTATATTTTTGACTGTACCATTCCCACCCACCACCCATTCATCTCCTTCACTTTATATTTTCCATTGCCCGTTATCCACCAAAATTCCTACATACTTTACATTCTAAGCATCATTCAGCGTCCGTTTATATCAGATAATGAACATAAACCATTGTCACATCTAATGATCTTAAATAACCATCTTGATGTTATCGCTTATCTCGATGCCTATCTGAAGCATTTACAGTTAATTCATGGCTAAGACCAGTAAAAAAATATGACCACAATAAATCAATATCCATTCATTTCAATTGGAGAATGTTCAAATATTTTAGCGCCATTTATAATCTAGTTACGAAGTATTCGGGTCCGAAGCACCGATGACCGATTATCACAACTGCGATCACTATCACGAACTGTGGCATTCAAACTGGTTCAACATGAATTTACAACATATCTTTCGGAATAGACAGCGTCCAAAATACTTCGCATGATTTCTAAGTAAAATTACTCAATTACTAATAAGGGAAAGTTGTTAATTAGGGGTCTATAAGGCGTGTTGTCGTAAAATCTAGGATCATCAAATGGCAAACTTGCTAGCGATTACCAACTAAAGCCTTCAATCCAGCAGTGCAATAAGTATGAGTAAAAAATACAGATGTTTAGCATCTGTATTTTTTACTCATACATACTCATACTCAACAACCATACATACTCATACTCATACAATAGCTGTATCATGATCGATTTTCTCATATACTCAAAATATTTTCTGTTCTTTTTGTTCTACCTGACACGATTCCATGTTACTTTGGATCGGCACAATGTTTTTTTTTCTTACTTTCTCCACTTACACATATTTTATCATTCACTCCCTTGTCTTTCATATCATCCCTCATAAAGTCCATCCAACATTTCTTTGGTCTGACTTCTACTTTTAGATTTAAAATATTTATAAATTGGTAGCACCTTATAGAAATTACTTCTTATTTGCCTCTGGTTGTCAGCGTCGTTTATTCCATTTCTTCATTATTCAACGTGAAAAATAATAATTTAACATTCTACTCCGGTTGCTTACCTATAATGTATCTATTTTTCACTTCTACATCGTTTTAGGAACCCTTAGGAATTGCAGACTTGTCAGCTGAAACTCAATATATTCTTATCTCCATTTTGTTCCATTAGAAGATTCTTAGGTGTAATGTTTAGCTTCTCTTAGGATTCTTGTGGTTTACTATTCAAGTTCTATTTTTATTTGTGTGTACATAATTTAAACATCATTTGCTATTTATTTAGCTATAAGATTGGTAACATTTACAGTGATAGAGAATCGCAGCGAGTGCTACTAGTTGCTCAATTCTCGCCACCAACTTTATTTCCACTACATTTGCGAGTGAACGTATATAGTTCAAGATCGCTGTGGCAACACTGGCTTGTATTTTGCATATAACACGACCAACTTAATTCTATCATCCGTTTCAACCTTATCTCAAAGAATTAAAATTCATTTTTGGATGACCACGAATTTTTGTCTTAAGTTTCGTGGTGCCAATTCGCAAGAAAAAAAATTGGCTTCTTGAATCTTAATTATATGGTATTAGTGTGCATAATTGATTGTGATTGATTATTTTCGCCACCGTTGGTAATAGTAGTTGGTTTTTTATTTTATTTTTTCAACACGTTATAGTGTGCGCATGATCTGTTACTATCTGAAAAAGGCTACTGATTTTATAGGAACTTGATTCTGGTTTTTGTTGTTTTTTGTGTGAAATTCTTTATTCTTTGCTGTTAGCGCATACCTGTGTAATAATGTGCCCACCAACATGACATGCCTTTTCCATAATTATACATAAGTGGGAAGAATTTTTTATCAAGACAATTTGTCACTAAGGTACCTACATTAAAATGTGTTGGAGACGCCACCATTATTGCAGAACACGTAAATTGATAGGCTGAAATTTTTCACTAAACAATTGAATTAATTTAACAATAGTTGACATATAGCTCTCGATAAAAATCGATATTTTTATTGGCATACGATTGACGATTGTCGATTATAATCGAATAGATGTCAGAAATGTTTCGTGACATTATAGTTTCGATAAAGTCTAATCGATTGTAATGATTGATGTTAAAGTTTAGCAATGCGTTTGTATTATTATCGAGAGATATCGTCGCGGCGATAAATGTGGAATTGTAGAACAAGCATTTACGTTGTCCTACTTAGTTTCTATCGTTTGTCTTTTCGGTTTAGCATGTCTTTTCAATTCATGGTGTCATTAGGCTTGAAACTATTTCAAAAATGTTTAGTTTACCTTGTGGAACTATTTTGAAGTGCTTCACGTCACGAGCGTTATGTGCATTCCATATGTAAAGGACTTCACATATGTTATGTGTCATCCTCTTTCCCTTATCCTAATCATCATAATCTGCCTGGCCTTTTCTTAACTATGTTGGGATCAGCGTCTAGTCTAACCGGATGCAGCTGACCTCCACACTGGGTAATACGATACCCCTAGGTAAGACTGGTTGTCAGAATTTCGGGTTTCTGACGACCTGTAACGACTGTCAAAGATTCACGAATGACAGCCGGTACCAAAGATTTTATGTGCTTCCCGAGGCAAAGAGGGGTCTTGGTATGTAAAGATGGTAACCTATCCACGGAGTTACCACGGCATTGACCCGTGTGGCTGTTATTACTTAGCCACAAGCCCCTCTTCCCTTATCCTAATATATATATATAGCTACATTTTAAAGGTTGGTGCTGCATGGCTTCTTCTTTTATATACTAATCTCTATCAGCCGTCACCCAGTATTCATCACTATCATCTTTTATATTTTATTTATTATTAAAATTATAAAAGGGGTAAAATTTGTTTGTTTGTTTGTAAGTTTGTATGTAGGGGGTAATCTTTTGAACTACCAGTCGGGTTTGAAAAAATATTTTTGCATTTGATAGCCCAATTCTTGAGAAAGCTAGTCTTTTATCTTTTATTAAATCCTTTTATCGTTTATCATCCTCTTACCCTTAGGGGTCCTATCCCTTATTTCTTAGGGGTCGGCGCAGCATAGGATTTTATGTCTTCTTCTACCATTTCTTTTTTTTCCATATATCTCCATCCATCCATCTGTAGAAATATAATTATTTGTACTTCAATTTTCTTTATCCAAAACTTGCCCAGTAAGCCTAGAGCGAATTCATGGGACCATCAATCTTTATTTACTGTTGAGCAATTTATTGTATAAGCCGCAGTTATGTACATAGTGACGTATGCACTTGTACGATATTACACGACTTACATATTGTTACATAAACGTTACCAATACTATTGTGCAAGTGATTTGTAATGTAATGTAATTGTCTTAAATTAAGGTAATTTTCTACTAGTGATTATACATATTTCTTGAACTTTTTTATCAACGTTGCTGTTCTTTTCCACATTTTTGCGATTTTTTTCTGGGGTCATAAATACTGCTTCTTTGTGGCAGAGTAGTGGACTATTCGGGAAGGTGAAACTGTTAATAAACTGGCTCTATCTGGAGAAAGAGACACTTTTTTCAAATTCAGAATTTCTGTGCCGGAAAATAATGATAGGAGAAATCACATGTGCGTGGTGATAAATAAATGTATGAAGATAAGTCTAAACTGCAGTGGCACTGCACTCGCTAAATGAAAGGACAGTCGTGGACAAAATTAAGTTAACTTTACTTTGAAAATTGGGTAACAGTTTACACAATCTTTATACAATGGTTACATTAAGTACTAGGTAAGCCAATTTTGATTTAAAAAATGTCTATATTTTTTAAATAATCTAGGTAGACTGAAACAGGAAGTTTTTTTTGGATTAAGTTTGATAGATTCATATTAAGTAAAAGAACATAAGTAGGTAGGTAAATTTTGAGGAAGACTCTCCAAATAAGGTTTCGTAAGATGAAATTGACAGCAAACTTTATCTGTAGTTGTAAATTATTAAATTAGCTGCATACTAAAAGTATATTGCCAATATATTTCCGCAGGTTACTAAAGTAGAATCTACTATTAAAATTTAGGCTCTTTTACTTACGATTGTAAAATTAGGTTACTGTTACATACCTACTTACTACTCACACCATGGAACTGGTTTCTGGCTGAAATATTCTGAACTCTCACCATTTTATGGAGAAAGAAACTCGCACGCAGAGACTCTAGGTGGCTGTAGAATGATAACAGCGAGCGCTACATCGAATTTGTCGCAGTAACAAAATTAGGGCACTCCCAGTTATGAACGCTTTCATATAATTATATTACAGTATATAGCTATATCCCTAGGGATATAACTATATCACGGCTTCAACCTACTGCGACACGTACATATTATAAATTAAAGTCGCTTTTCGTGTGTGACCGCGTTTTTGTGCAGTGATCACCAGATAATTAATTATTCCGGAAGGTTTATATTTACAATAAATAAATATTAAACTTAAATATAGAAATAATTGAAATCTCGATGTCTTGTGTAAAGTCGTATAAACATCGTGCGAAGCAGGGAACGGGTGCTAGTGCATTATAAACAGCAGATGTTCTACCATAACCATCAAAATCCGTTTGCATAAGTAAAAAATCTGCACAGCTGTATAGTAAAGTCATATGATCACTGACCGGCAAGCTGCCTTGCCGCGGGCGAGGCCGGTTGCGCTTGCGACAGAGAACGCAGCGCTCTGCGCGTACGCATCGCCATGGGCTAATGTTGTATATTTTGGGTAGAATTGAAGGTATTAGGTATGTTGGGAAAGTAGTATTATAAGGTTAGGACGTAGCACATGATTCTAGCTAGATAGGTAGACAACTAAATAATATAATACTCTATTTCTGCAAGAATTTCAAAAGTAACGCAGTCGTGCACGTGTATTTCCTAGCTTGAAACTATTGGAAGAGGTCGCATATATGTATGCACTGGCCTGTTGCACAATGCACACGCCTGTCACCGATTCAAATTAATATAGTTACGGCTTATGTTTTTGTACCTTGTCACTTGTCACTTGTGTAAAAATATTGACCACGAAATATACTAGTAATTTATCAGACCACTGCTCATTATTGCCCCTACTGCTTTCCATTAGGTTATGGGCCCAGGAGTGTGCCTGGGGTTTTTTCTGATAGTGCTAGAGTATAAATAGTTGAGTGGTTTGAATAATAATTGTGCCTGTAAAACTTGCGAAATATCAATTATGTCAGCTGAAGTTGGCATAAGTGGTATCAAGAAGCTGAAAGGATCGTCCGACTACCCAAACTGGAAATTCTTGGTGCGAAATTACTTGGAGAACAAAAACTGGTGGGGAGTAATTTCTAAAGATGTAGTAAACGCTGACGTAGACCGGCAAGCACGAACGACAATATGTCTATTGTTAGAACCAGAGTGCTTTACCCACGTCTACAATGCGAAGACTGCGAAAGAAACCTGGAACAGCTTACAGAAAGCGTATGAAGACAAAGGTTGGGGAAGACGTATACATATTCAGCGAGAGCTTTTCAACTGTAAGTTAGAGAATTTCGATTCTATGGAAAGCTACATATCCAAAATTACATTCCTGACACAACAATTGTCCGATATTGATGCTCAAATCCCTGATGATTGGATCATATCGATTTTGCTGGGTGGATTGACCGCTGAGTACAGCCCTCTCATCATGGCTGTAGATAATAGTGGACAAGAGATCACGTTAGAGCAAATTAAAACGAAATTGTTACAAGAAGGAAGTAGACAGAGTAAGTTGAACACAGAGTACGAACAAGCCTTAGTTACACGTAAAGCACAGAACGATGCGAGATCTAACACTAAAACTAAAGATCGTAAGCAGAAGTTCGTCTACAAGTGTTTTAAGTGCCACAAACAAGGACACAAGGCGTCCGAATGCAAGGAGCGGATCAAAACCGCGAATATCTGCCTGAATATGAAGGAGGCGATAAATAAAGATAAGTGGTATTTAGACAGTGGGTGCTCAAATCATATGACCCACGATAAAAACAAATTGTTGTCTTATCAATCTGAAAAGGGCAACATGAAGATCGCAGTAGCAAACGGGGAGAAATTATTGGTGAAAGGACGAGGAAATGCTGAGCCACGAGTCAGCGAAAACGAAAAATTAATTTTAGAAAACGTTTTACATGTTCCTGATTTATCCATGAACCTAATTTCGGTGAGCGATTTGACCAAGAAGAATTATTGCATGAATTTTGACAAAGGAGGTTGCATGATTCAAAATAAGAATCGAATTATTGCAAGATGTCAAGAGGTCGACGGAATTTATGAGTTGACAGAAAACAAAAACAACGTTGTGAATGTGACATTGTCAAAACAAAATGAAAATATTTCGAACATTTGGCATAAAAGATTAGCTCATTTATCGCGTAATTATATGAATAAAATGAAAGTTTTAGTAACTGGTATGGAATTTAAGAGTACCGATTTATGCGAGCCATGTATTCCATGTATCGAAGGAAAGACCTCCAAAAGTCCCTTTAAAAATCAAGGTACGAGAGCGAATGAGGTCTTGCAGTTGGTTTTTAGCGACGTTTGTGGACCAATCGAGGAGCCGTCATTTGGTGGTTCCAGGTACGTTCTTCTATTTATCGATGATTATACTCGGAAGACCCATGTTTATTTTTTAAAGAACAAAAGTGAAACTTTCGATAAGTTCCGTGAATACAAGGCGGAAGTTGAGAATGAGACAAGTAAATCCATTAAATGTCTGAGATCTGACAACGGCGCAGAGTACTGTAACGGTAAATTTAAATCATTTTTGAAGTCTGCAGGTATAAAACACCAGACGACTGTACCGTACACGCCAGAACAAAATTCTGTCGCAGAAAGAGCGAATCGGACTATAATAGAAAAGGCAAGAACATTACTGTCAGAATCGAACCTGAGCAAGAAGTATTGGGCCGAGGCTGTAAATACTGTTGTATACCTAAAGAACAGAAGCCCCACAAAAGCATTGAACAATGCGGTACCAGAGAAGCTTTGGACTGGAAAAGATGTGGATGTCAGTCATCTGAAAATCTTTGGTTGTTTGGCGAATAAATTGATACCAAAACAAAAAAGACGGAAACTAGACATGAAGACGGAACCGATGATTTTCATTGGATATCCAGATAATCAGAAGGGTTATCGTCTGATGAATCCGAAAACAGGTGAAGTAACAACCGCGAGAGATGTTAGATTTCTGGAAAACGTCTTTCTGCAAAAAGAAAACGTGGAAAAGTCGGAAGTTATCATAAACCTGAATACAGATTCTATTCCTTCCAGTTTACCCAACGAATCTACAAGCAGATCTGAACCCTTGGAGGCTCACGATGATGTGTACCGTGATGCTGAAGACGAGAACGTAGAGGAAATAGAGCCTGAACCTGTAGTACCAGAGCGAGTACCTGATGATGTATTGACTGAAGACGAAGTGACAATACCTGAATCAGAAAGAAGGTATCCCATAAGAGAACGCAGACAAGTCGATCGGTACGGATGCAATGTTATGTATGCCAAGGAGAGCAATCTTGATGATGATCCATTGACTATTAATGAAGCGTTAGCGAGACCCGATGGTGACTTATGGAAGAAAGCGATAGATGATGAAATTATGTCACTAAAGGAGAACCAGACTTGGACGTTGGTGGATCGTCCAGCTGATAAGAAGCCTATCCAGTGCAAATGGGTGTTCAAAATCAAGAGAGATAGCGACGGCAAGGTAACGAAGTACAAGGCTAGACTAGTAGCAAAAGGTTTCACACAGGTATGTGGTGTAGACTATACTGAGACATATTCTCCAGTAGTTAGAAGCTCTACTCTGCGAATGTTGTTCTCGCTAGCTGTTGAATACGGTTGGTTTATTGACCAATGGGATGTCACGACTGCCTTTTTATATGGCAAGATTAAAGAGGACATTTACATGCTTCAACCGAAAGGTGCAGTAGTCAAAGGTCAAGAAACCAAGGTATGTAAGCTGCAGCGTTCTTTGTATGGATTGAAACAAGCATCGAATGCTTGGTTCAAGGAGTTGGACAAAGAGATGTTGAACTCAGGCTTTGTACAATCAAAAATAGAACCGTGTTTGTATCAAAAGCAGCTTAAAAACAATAAGAAGCTAATTGTTGTAATTTACGTAGATGACCTTTTTATTTTTGGAAATTGTGAACAAGAGAAGCAAAAATTAAAAACTGATTTGCTTGACAAGTTCAAAGTGAAAGATTTAGGCGCGGCTAGGCATGTTTTAGGCATGAGGCTGAGGAGAGATAAAGATGTTATTTGTCTAGATCAGCAACAGTTCATTTCAGAAATTTTGAATGACTTTAACATGACAGACGCTAAGCCAGTTTCGACCCCAATGGAAGTTGGTATGAAGTTAGAAAGATCGACAAATTCCCATAACAATCTGCCATATCAAAGTTTAATAGGGTGTTTAAACTATTTGGCCTGTAATACGCGACCAGACATAGCGCATGCGGTGAGTGTACTTTCACAATTTAATTCGTGTTATGACGAAATACACTTTAAATGTGCGAAACGGGTCTTAAGGTATTTGAAGGGTACGTCGAACCTTTGTCTCACTTTTAGGAAGTCGAGAGATTTAGACTTACGAGGCTATGTTGATGCAGATTGGGGAGGGGCACTTGATAGAATTTCTTTCACTGGATTAATTTTAAAAATAGGTAAAAATATAGTGTCATGGGAGAGTAGGAAGCAAGCGACAGTATCCTTGTCCTCCACAGAGGCAGAGTACGTAGGATTGAGTCAAGCTTCAAAGGAAGCTCTTTATTTACGTAGTTTACTGAACAGTTTGATAGGTGTGGATAGTAAAGCGGTAGTAATTTATAATGACAATCGGTCGGCGCATAAAATTGCAGCTAACAAAATGATGCATAACAGGACAAAGCATATAGATATCAAGTATCATTTTATTCGTGAATGTGTACTGGCTAACAAAGTTGAAATAAGGTATATGTCAACTGATAAGATGATAGCGGACATCTTAACAAAAAGTGTTCACAGCCCGAAGCTTAGAGAATTTTTAAAGGATTTATCCCTGTCAAATTATTCTATTAAGGGGGCGATGAGTAGTTAGATGTTTTGATATTTTATGTTTTTTTAAGTGCTTTGTTTAATAGATAATTTTCTAAGTTTAGTTTCGTTGTGCATGCTTTATTTTGTTAGATTTCTTCTGTTTTTGTACTTTACTTTTGGGTACAGCAAAGTACAGTCGGACAAAGAAGTGTTGGTGATTTATTTAGTTTTATGTACCGAGTACTGACAAGTACAGAAGTGATCACACGCAGCGTAAATAAATTAAGGGGGCGTATTGGAAGAGGTCGCATATATGTATGCACTGGCCTGTTGCACAATGCACACGCCTGTCACCGATTCAAATTAATGTAGTTACGGCTTATGTTTTTGTACCTTGTCACTTGTCACTTGTGTAAAAATATTGACCACGAAATATACTAGTAATTTATCAGACCACTGCTCATTATTGCCCCTACTGCTTTCCATTAGAAACATAGGTTCAATCTAGTTCAGGCAAATAAGCAACTGTGCTCTATTTTAATAATTGTTAAATAATTGTTGTAAATGTATCCATATTTTTTACAAATTTTAAACGAGTTTTGTTGTTGGATATTAATTTTAAAAAAGTAAGTAATATTTCAAGAAAAATATATGAAAAAAATCTCGAACCACTGTTATCGCAAGTACTAACAGTGTACAAGTATACAAGTACAGCTTCATGTTAAAAAATAACCCTAAAAACTTATTTCTTATGTAAAATGGTCTTTCCTTAAATCTTTCAGTTCAGGTAAAAGGTACATACCACAATGAAAACATTAAAAAAAATTCGTTGCATAACCAGATTCTTGTCATGGTATTTATCTTATTTATTTATTACAATTATAATTTCGCAATAAATTCCACATATTAGTACCTATATCAATAATTTCATAAATTACTGCCTCCATAAATACGTAGTTATAGGAGTACCTACAGTTAATTATCTAATGGAATTGTAATTGAATATTCATAACATATTTAAAACAGTAAAGGAATACCTACATACATCGCGAGGAAACCAACATTGACATAATTATATTCAGATTACTGAGGACATTCTGAAAAGTATTTAACACCGTCTAGAAATCAGTGAATCTACTCTACTGTGCAGTACATAAATTCACTTTAAAGCCAAGTTCAATTTTGACAGAAGATAATGTAGGAAAGCAAGGTAACATGAAAATTATTGAGATTTCGAAGCACTTTTCTCTAGTTAAATTCATTAGGTACATAACTATTTTCATTTTGAAATGAGTCAGAATACTGTTTTGACGTGAATACGTCTTTTTTGCTTCGATAGTGGGAGGCGGTTAAAAAAACGGATGATATCAAAATCGTGGGATACAGTGTGATGCTGCAGCCTATAATTACACCACTATCAAGTGGTATAGGATCAAAGAATTCGTCTCAAAGAAAATATTACAAGTAACGTACAACGTATTCACGTAAAACACGACACAGCCAAACCTATTTTTTGGACGCCATTTTTCCAATATGGTGGTGCGAGCAGCAAAGATACGAGGTGGCAAAGTGAAAATTGGAAAAGAGCACGTACTAATTTTCAAAACTCCCGAAAAACTTTCCAGGCATAACTACCAAATGACTGAACTAAACATGACACCAACAATATAAGAAAGAAAAAAACTGCCTAAAAAGAATGCAACGGAACTGTAGGACCCTGAAAATCGAATGTAAAACTTATGTCGATTCTTTAAAATGTTAATAAACGCTACGTACTATATATACAAATCAAATAGCATATAAAACTGCAATACCAAGGCACGTTAATTACAATCCAATAATAATAAACATAAACGGACAATTTATGACCAAAATTAATACCAAATTGAAACCTTCATTACTGGCAACAAAATCAGTAGCCATTAAACGTATTTGTGGTCATCATTACCTAAGATTAAATGTCCTAAAGTTATTAGATTTCGAAAGATCTTTGTACTGGCTTGACGCAAATTACTAGACAATCGAGGTCTGGAGAACGGATGGATGTGACAAAATGAATGAAGGTTATGCGAGGAGCGGGTGATCGGTGAACTGTAGGGCTGCCAAAGGTTCTTTGGCTGCGATTAACTTTGTTTGTTGCTGGAAGGAATATATGTAAACTAGTGTGTATTGAGGAATCTAATAGACAGGAAAAGCAGAAATATTCATGATTTCTTTAGTTAACCCTATAAACTAGTAATCCTACCATAACACAGGAGGGAATTTTCTTGCTTGAAATATAATGATTAAATTAGGTGCCATAAAATCCACTTTACAAAAGACTGTAGGGACGGTTTATAAATAATATCTATATTTGATCAACAATTTGAACTACGTAGATCGACATCAGAGAATGCTACGAAGGTATCACCTCCGTAGTATGTTACATATATGCAAATTGGAAATAGAACACATTTTATAACTTACTATACAAGGTGGCGGGGACATCGACGCGAAAACTGTTACCATGGATACAATACATGATTCTGAACCCGGGGCGTTGAAATTATTCGTCGGTTATTTTTTTTTAAATCTGCTGTTTCATAGAAAAGTGTTATAATACCTATGCGGTCAAAATGTATATGGAACAGCTGATTAAAAAAAATAACCGACGGAAAATTTCAACGCAGGGGGGTTCAGAATCATGTACTGAATCCATGGTAACAGTTTTCGCGTCGATGTCCCTGCCACCCTGTATTCATTTATTTTTACACATAAGATCATCAATTTCAGTTCATACTAAAAATCTACGTCTTCAGATGCTTGAGTATCGCTGGCAGCCCTAGTTGTAAGTCCAAGATGTACACACAATAGGAAAATATCTACTACTGTGTTGCAATGTTTGTTTGTTCATTGTTAATGCATTATATCGTCTGTGCCATATAATGACGTTGGTTTAGCAATGGGAGATGGGCCTTGTGGTCTTTACTTTTGCGGTCGACTGCGCGATCAGGTCAGGGGGCCTACCACCAGCTCAAAAGCAGTATTATTTTAATATTACTTCAGTGGGAGAAAGACATGGAGCTATAACGTCCTGTAGAGCTTCATCTCTTTCCCACACTGAAGTATAGGCTCCCAGGTCGTTGGACCTCATTTTGTTCTAGGTGATATCGATATGTTCTGGTTTAGATAAAGTATTGGGATTCTTCGTAACAATACGAGCGTTGGCTGTTTTATAATCAAATGAATGGTGTTTGTGGATGTTTAATTTCCCACCCAAAAAAAAAAAAAAGGATTATCTTTATACACGATTTCACCTAGAAGATCCAGGTAAAATTCATAATGTTGGAAACCCTTTTGCTTTAGAAGAACGTCTTTTACACAAACACATCATTTCAAATTTGATTTTTTTTATTACTTATTAATTTCCTAATTCTTCAATTCGTGAATTTTAGTCACCAGTGCCACTCTATGTCCCGAGGAATGAGAGCCGATGAAGTTAGTGCTTGTCTAAAGATTCTATCCCATGGCGAAATGTCATATCAACTCATTTGTTTGAGTATTATAAATGTGAAAGTTTATATGTTTGTGTGTTTAGATGTTTGTTACTCAATCACGCAAAAACGGCTAAACGGATTTAGATGAAATTTGGCACACAGATAGTTTATAACCTGGGTTAACGTATAGAATACTTTTTATCCCGGTACTACGTTCCCGTAGGATAAGCGATAGCTAGTTTGAGTATAAATATGCGAGCACATGTTGCTACTGTACTGTATGTTGTTGTTGTTGTTGTTGTTACCATTGATGCTGTCTTCTCTTCGTTAGTATTCTTTCTTACCGTAACTGCCTTCTTTCTCCTACTCCTTTTTCTGAAGTAGGTTCCTGACCTAGATTTGACAATAGCCTAATATAGAGGCATGAGGAATAGGGTTTAAAGTTCACTAATCCTCTATAGAAAAGGGAGGATCCTCCGACCAGACAGGTGTTGTGTCTTGTGGGAAGTTATCCGACGATTGACGTCGGGCAGACCCGGATCTAGATTTTTTTTGAGGCGGGGCAAAAACTGCCGTCTGCCGCCACCGCCAATCTTTTATGGGGATGCGCTAAGTTAGCCCCGGCGAAATTAAAATTTTCTCAAAATGAAAATTTTGGCAGCAACATCAAATTGTATCGATCGATAATGCGCCAATTCAACAGGGGCGCCAAAACTGTTGTATAAAAGAAAAAAAATTGAAAGATTATAAATGTGCTGCGCGTCTCATTTATTGCAAAGTGGCTGTGTGTTGGGTGGTTCCATAGAAATATATCTTATATCTATGGGTGGTTCACTTATCTGCTACGCTTGAATTTGTCGCCCCCTGAAGTTGGCGCCCGGGGCATGGGCCCCGGTTTGGCCCCCCCTAGATCCGGGGCTGACGTTGGGACATTGTATATATCGTCTCGCTCGGCATCCAATACCACGAATGTAAAATCAGATTTTGTTTTATTTCATTCTACACCTTCAAATACGTGATACTGCATTTAAAAATGATTTTCGTCAAAGGTCACATTCGCGGTATTGGATGCCGAGCGACGATATACTCGTCGCGCGGTAAACTCTGCTTGCGCGATGAAGGATTTTTCGCGACTTCAGTGTAATGCGTAGGTCGCATGTGGCGTTATAGATGCCGCCACAAGCCCTATAACACCATAAAACAACAACTGAACATAATCCGTGACAAACAACTGAACATAATCCGTGACAAACAACTGAACATAATCCGTGACTTGGATTAGTCTCATAAATTGTTTTCGTTATTATCATGTTTCATTAAATCATATAATAATAATGATGTACACAGCAATTTAGTCGTAAACTTAGCTAAACATACGTTATAGTTTATATTTTAATGACTTTAGTGCAGTAGTAAAATAAGTGATGCTGTTTATCAAGCAGTTTGAATCAATGAGGCTGATTTCTTGCACAAATAATTATAATATATGGAAGGGAATGGCTTTGGATTGTTGAAATGTAGGTTCAAGAAGCTATGATAGTCCTAACATAAAATGAGTTTCGTAAATTAAATGTAGCTTTTATGTAATTGAATTCTAATCGAAAATAGTTCAGAACACTATTAAAAAACAATGGCTTAAGATACCCATTGGTTGATATTCGACATTAATTGAGAAAAACTTTAAGATTCAGGTGTTAAAGAGTCAAGTTTACAGGGTTCAATCTCAATATTGTTCTTATTTTGCAAAAGGTATTATGTTTTCCTACAGATTTAATTAAGTCTTAATGCTGAACTCGTTTTAACGGTTATAGTAATAATTCATTTTTTTTGAATTCGTTTTTTTTTTGGATAGTTTTATAAAGCCGTGTGAAGTAAACAGTAATATCAAGGCAGGGCTTCGCAAAATGATAATTTTACATTATTCCGGGGACTGCTGCTACATAGGTATTTCATTGATGCAAACATATCACAAAAAAAAACCCGAATGCGACTGAAATGTTCAAAACAAGCTCAATTTTCAAGATGCCAACAACTACATCAGACTGCTTGAAAAGTGAGCTCATGTATTAAAATCCATCCAACTGTTTAGGATGCTTCGAGCGTATAAAGAATAATATGAGCGTATATAGAATAATACATAAATACGTGTGAAAAACATAACCCTGCTTTTGCCGTCACGCAGTCAGGTAATAAAAATATCGCCCAAGTACATTCGTCTTGTTAAGCTACATGACTTAGTTCATACATAACACCGTTTAAGTCGGCATCCTCGTGCCCACAGACAGTTTTCTCGCAGGTATTCGTCATAGTACCGTAGAGCTTGGTATGCCGGTGATGTAACTGCAGTTCCGTGGTCTAGGTACCACTAACAACCTAGTGGTTTAGCGCACTGTCGTGTTATATTGATTAAATTCTTCTTCTTCATAATAAGACAAAGTTTCTTGTTGTAGTAAAAAGTACAGCCAGTCAATGAGGAGGGACTGGCAGCCCAGAGTGTGTCAAACGAACTTCAGTATTAAGCATCTTCGGTTCTCTGGAGGTTTTCCAAAAATTTTTTTGTCCCTCTTGTAGATTATTCAAAAATATTGAACACGTATTTTTTCTTTTTTGACGTAATCAAAAGATTACGGCGAAACATTGAGTTAAAATGTGGCATGACGTCACGCCTTGCTAGATTTAATACTGCGTTGTGACGTAGCGAGCCCCCCCACTCCCCAACTTTAATGCGTGTTTTCTAAGTTATTTTTGATTAATATGATAAAGCAAAAAATATGTGTCTAATATTTTTTTATTATCTGAAACACGGACTAAATAGAATTTCTTTTTTTTACCTAGGTAACTACCCTATTGTGTCTCACACAAAACATGCCCAATAAACGAAAATTTTTATACTTAGAACCGATCAAAAAGTTTTCCGAAACGGTAGTCATGAAATCGTATCAATACAAATCATATACAAAAATACTCATCCATATTTTTTCAAAATAAGAGCACAGACGTGCGTTGTCGTAAACTTAATTCAAAAATATGTAGTGCATGATCTAAATAAGTCAAATTATAAATAGTGGCTGCACAAGATTGACCGTAAGTGCAATAAATCTTGCGCCGACGTAGTTCCGAATGCTGCAGCGTTTACTATAAAACTAGTTTACGTGGTTTAAACGATGATCATATGCATGAGAAAGTAGCACACGTTTTAATTAAGTATACAGAGGATTTTATATGTAGGTATCTACCATTATAATTTGTTTTATAACTAGTTATTTATTGTAAACATTGTCGTGAGGAAATCTTTGAGGATGAATGTAGCAGACCAAATAAAAATTGGATGCATTGTGTGATACCTATGGCTTGAAGGTGACTGATAGAGCGTTGGGAAAGAGATGAAATTCTTTGACGACCCCAACTAAATCGAGGCCGGGTATGTGCGTTCGAAAATACTACATTTTGAGTAAGCATGACGACTTCTATCTCTACAAAGAATAGACATAACTCTTTATATATAAAGTGACATTTCTTACCAAAATTTTTGACATCGCATCGTAGAAATCTTTCTGTCATTTTGTTTTTCGTTTCTAGGGTGGTCATGCTACTGGAGGAATAATTTAAAACACCACTATGTTAAAATTGCTATATCCTATACTAGTAATAAATGAGCAATATTTGTATATTTATATTTGTAATCACGTTCTCGAAAACAGCTCTAATGATTTCGATGAATATTGCAATATCGGGTTTACCGGGGGTGAAAATCGATCTTAGCTAGGTCTCATATCTAGGGAAGTTCGTTTTCTCTATTTTTACAGCCTCAGGAATGTGATAAAATGTTGGTATGCCTGGACGATATGTTTATCTATTTTCACCCGAGCAGAGCTCGGTCGACCAGGTACTTAATAAATAAACGTCTTTAAGGTCTGTCTGAAGTAACATAGCAATGTGTAATAATTGTAAAATTAATATTTATAAAAGACTCGGAAACTGTTTTGAAGCACGCTTGGCCTTAAATCGAGCATTGATAAGTAGCAAACAGAAGCTTGTTATTTCCTAAATGTGGCATAAAAGTCTAGAGTTGAAAAAAAATAAACAGTTGAAAAAATCACAAAATTGTGTTAAAATTGTTGCGCAAATAAAATGTTACTTAGTTATTTGTTCTAGCATTGATGAACAGATCGAGTTGAAACCTTGATTTTTTAAATATCTGTTAAATTATAAATTTTTAGTGGTATTATCGGCATCGTTCTACGAAAAGCAAAACGTAATTAAAATTAATTGTTTCGGATTATTAACTTGCGGTTGTAATTAAAATTAATTTTAAACGTTACATTGATTACATACATTGTTCGTCCGAAAACCGAAGAATTGAGGATAAGTCTCAAAATTGTTAAGTATTCGGACCATATACTTGGCACCGCGATTAAAATCTTTACCTGATTTACCCAGAATTTTCACAACTTGAAATGTCCATCAGTTTTCTTATTGATACTCAGATTTTTCTAAAAGAAGGATTAAAACGTACACCAAGAAAATAAAACGAAGCCAATGATTGTCAATCTTCACAAGTATCTATTGCAGAATGTAAATTATTTTGCATACTATTGTATAGAATCATTTTTATCTAACTTGAACAGACAGCTGTGCTGCTGGGGTGTTTGTTACGCCACTTCTTCTTCCCAGCTAAAGGCACTAGGAAGTGGTGAAGGGTGGGCGTTTTGGGGGACTGTCTTATGTAATTTTGACGTTCGAAAAGTGCTGATTCTCAGCCTAGTTTGAATAAACTTTTGTTTTTTTTTATTTATCTGTTAGCCGTATATGTGCGTGTGACTCGATTGTCAAATTGTTTTAACTATGAAATTACCGTTTTCTTTTTAATATTTCATTGTTAGTACCATATTAAAAGTTGATCATTTTCATGAGTACTATTCTCCCTTGGAGTATAATGTTTATTCTTTAACCAGCCCTACTGTAGAATACTTATGGCAAATAGAATTCCTCACGCGATATCAAAGTAAACATTCTATGGTTACGCCATATTTACTGGTGATCTTGACACGGCGTTTGGTCTTAGATATTTTCGCAATTATTTAATTAGTTATCGCATTCTCGTATGTGACGACGACACAAGCTTAGGCCGTGCTATTGGTAATTGGAGAATCAAACTTGTCATTCATGGCAACATCGAAATTTTTATGTTTTTCTCTCACAGTGTTTACTTTTAAAGATGCAAGGTTTTCTTAAATTTTTCTTCTTCGTGCCCTTGTACCATGTTACTTGGGATCGGCAAGAGCGACCTCTTCATAATTATTATCTCTTACACAATCCATTCATCTTTTCTTTGATCTTCCTCTCCCTCTTCATCCATCAACATTTATACACCGTGGCATTTTAATCGTCTTACAAAAGCAGCTCACTTCATGTACTCAGTGACTACTAAACATTTTTTTTTGTTAATCTTTAACTATTTTTTAATTGCTCCTAGAGGTATTTTATGTCGAGTACATTGAGTGGCTCTTTGTAAGATGAGTAAAATATCACGGTGTATATATTAAAAAAAATTAAATGAATGTATAGTAGTCATTGGAAACATGAAGTGGGCTGCTTTTGTAAGACGACTAAAATGCCACGGTGTCTACCCCTATACATATACAGGTTTTCTTAAATTGCATAGTTTAATTTTGTAAAGCGATACCTGGTAATGGTACACTCTGATTTCACTAATTACCCAATGTTTAGACTGAGTATTTTGCTGTTTAATAAATGTATTTTCTTTCTTTCTTTCTTTTATTCCCTAGCCTGGTATCCCAACTTTGGACTACTATTGAATAAAAAAAAAAAAAAACCGCGTTTGCAGCAGCTAGATAATCCGATTAATGAAGAGGCGTTATCTAAATTCATTAAAAGCTATGACACGCCTAACGATTCCAAATTCTCAGCACTACGCAACGTGACAGCTTCTCGTATCGTGCACAAAAGTTTGACATGACGTGACGTGTGTCCGTCAAACTCTATCCAAACTACACGCGTTACGTCACAAACGTCAAAACGCAGTTAATTGAGCGTTGCGCTTGCGCTCATCTGGTGAAAGCTGATTGGCTAATATTGTCTGTTAACTTGTGACATAAAATATTGCGTTAGTTTTGGTGATGCTTTACTAGGCTTTTGTGATTGATTTATTCGGGAATGTTGTAAAGTTGATTAATTTATTTGTTTAGTAGGGTCAAATGGTTAAAGCTGCATTCTTGGATACCACTATCTTCTCACTTTCCTTCATGAATAAATAGCTTCTACAACCTTCTACAATGGAGAAGGACAATATTTTTTTTAACGCATTCTATGGCACTGAACGAGATACAATATAAATTTTCTTGTTATAACACTAAACGCCCTAGCGTTTAGTGTTCCTCAAACGGTTTATATTTTACCAGCTGCGCCTCGCGGTTTCATCCGCATAAGTCTCAATCCCGTGGGAATATCGGGATAAAAAGTATCCTATGTCCTAACCCAGGTCATAGTCTACCCATGTGCCAAATTTTATCTAAATCCGTTTAGCCGTTTTAGTGTGAAAGCGTAACAAACAAGCAAACTCACTTTCGTATTTATTGTTAGTTAGGATTATCGCTGTCACTGAAACACAAAATTAAAAGGCCTGTGGCGTGGACTCAAAATCAAAATCAAAAATCAAAATATTTTATTTCACATAAACCTACATGGGCACTTATGAAACGTCAGAAGCTAGGTGCACGGTTCCAATTGGTCGTTTCCTATGGAGAAGAGCCGGCAAGAAACTCCACGGTTACTCTTTTAAAAATAATTGGCTTTTACAATAGGTACTTTTAAATAACAGTGTTTCTAGGTATGGGAGGACAGTGTAGGTCTTTCAATAAGTACCAAGTACTTAACAAAATAGAAAATGGTCAACAGGTCTACAATCCACTAAGCCTACAGCGTTCTCACATTCACAAAATATGTAGAAAAGAATCTATACAAAAAATAAATTAATTAATAAAAGTAAAAAACCTATTTTAAATAAAACGCAATTATATATTATATGATTGCTATTACACTGATCTGACTGATCCTAAGCTGTCTGGATAGTAATAGTTTTAAAGCATTTGAAGGCATAGAACCTGTCGAAGATTGTACAAGTGAAGGAAGTGCAGATCGTCAGTATATAAGTTCAAAAAACTTCGAAGGAACACCGCACCGGAACATGATAAAAAGCTATTCAAGAAAGAAAAAATCTACTCCTACGATGCGGTTACTATTCTATTAGTTTAATACAAGGGTTCCCAACCTTTTAACATGCGCGCCCCTCTAACTTTCTTTTAAAATCACTACGACCCTGAGTTACTTTGTCGATAAACAGAAAAGCATAAGAATGTAAAGCGAGCGAAAGTGGGGTCGAAATTTTTTGCACTTTTACACTTTTGACCATTCATACAGATAAAAGAGTTACTTTGTCGACTTATGCAGAAAATTTGAAGATCAAGAGAATGTAGAATGGAAGAGCGAGCATAGTAAGCTCGAAAATTACAGTACGCCGCCTCGGATAGGTTCGGTTTTCTTTAATCCATTCGAAGTAGGAAAACTTATTTTGTCGACTTATGCAGAAAAGCTGAAGCTGATTTTACAGTAACTACCTACAATATTATGAAACGTTCGGGTTTTGAAAACTAGTCTTTACCTTTTCTAAATCAAGAAAATAAAATTTAATAAATCTATACCTAGTTTATTATTGGAGCCGCCGCGCCCTCCATTGGTCACTTTACGCCCCTCGAGGGGGGCGCGCCCCACCGGTTGGGAATCCCTGGTTTAGCACACAAGAAACGGATTATGATAATTCAGCAATGAGCGACTGCTTAAGTGCACAATGGTTTGTACAGTTAATCCGCGTATTAAAGACGCTTATCCTATGGAATATTGGTATCGATCATTATAACAATAGGAATATTGTACACCTTCGTAGTGTTATAAAAAAAACTGAAGAGAAATAGTCGAATTGGGTCGTCGTTGTGGTCGTTGGTCGATTGGGTAATCTTTGTAGGTTTCGACCTAGGTAGGCTTTGTTTTTCTAGGTACCTAATTCTTAGCTAAATAATCCAAAGTTGCGATAGGGCACACTACAAAATCAGTAATCTGTTCTACAATTAAATCTAGCATTCAATCGTCAGTTACAAATAAACTTCCAGGCTTCAATTCATTTTGCAATCTCAATTACACAAACGTTAATTTATTATGCTCAGTAAAGCTTCTGCGCTCAGCTCCAAAACCCACCGCCTATGTAAAGAATGTCCACGCAACGAAGGTGTGTCGACATTTAACACAACAGGTCCAATACCCGCATTCCAGTACAACCATACAAAAGAAAGGGACACAAGAAAAATGTTCTCGTTGACCATCAACAGATACACAATGATTACTAGCAATTTGCTAAAACCCACGCTAAGAACGTAGATTTCATATTACATTGACATATTACCTCATTAGTTCGCAAATTGTTTTGCAGACCTTATATGATTTATTATGTAATAAATAAGGTTTGTCCGTTGAGCTTGGCTTTGGGCGCAGTCGTTGCCAGGTCTTGCTTCCATTATTGTTTTGACCTGTGGCTTTGCTTGGTCATCATGAGGTAGTACCTATACTTCTTCGATCTGTTGGATCGATGTGGTATGTGACTGGACCTTTACCTATTTGACCCTAACAACTGATAACCATCTCTTTGTCACTGATTTTGTTGAAGCTCTACCCAAATAATATCTTCGGATATTTGATATTTCTGAACCATCGTCCATTACTCTTTGTAACTCAGCCCTTTTCGTGGCATCTATACTTGAGCTAACCTTGAGTGATGTGCGCTCAAATTAGCGCAACCAAAGTACTCTTTCTAACTAATTACTATTTCTATTCAAATACCAAATAATTTGACAGACAATACAATCAATTGGTACTAAGCTCTCTGAAGGTCAATAGTGTCTTTACTCATTGTCTATGTTTTTCAACGCCTCAGGTAAGCCCGGAGATTAGCTAATGACTTTCAATATGTCAACCGTTTAATCGCTTGGGGAAATAATATCATGGACACGAAGTAGACAATTAATTATAGAATCTTGTGGTGTTGATTCGGTGGTATTCTACCCTTTTTTTTTGTTGGGAAATTATCAAATAACTTCTCTCGCTCTGGGCGGAGCGGGAGGGCGTGTCATTGTCTTACTGACTAAAACCAACCCGTGTTCCTTCAGTTGCCGTGTTGCCGGTGGCCACGATATCCCTTTCGGACTTCTTCGCAACCCCGGCAGGCATCGGCCCTAGCGGACCCCGTCAGTTCTGCTGACATTTCTTTGAGGCGCGCGTGGAACACAACGCGCCGTCGACCCGGGCCTAGTCCTTATCGGACGGCGAGCTACCCATTGCTCACTGTCCGCAAGTCCGCGCCTACGGTGACCGGAAATCGGCCTGCGATTCCCGACGCCCAGGGCGTCTCCTGCGGCGCTTAGCCTGCGTGAGGGTACGAAATTTGCCTCTCCCTCACGCGTTCCGCCTCCTCCTTCGCGAGCATTACTGCTTCGCAGAAGGAGGTGACGGCCTCCCATGCCCTCTCGCTCCATACCATGGCCTGAATCAGGGCTGGACGCGAGAGATCACCGCTGCCGATTGCCTCCACGAGGACACGGTGATGCTCCGTCTAAGCCGGGCAGACCTCCACCGTATGTTCCGTGTCCTCCGGGCGATCCACACAATGGTGACACCCGGACGTTTCCTCCCGCATTATCCTGAACAGGAACCTTCCAAAAAAACCGTGTCCGGTGAGGACCTGCATCAGGCGGAAGGTGAGGACGTCGTGGCGCCTCTCTAGCCATTCCTCAAAGAGGGAAAGAGGGAATGAAAAGTACATAATTAAGTATTTAGATTTTGTGAATGTCTGCCCTGCAACCGCTTGAAAGTCAAATAAATAAAAAGCCAAATCATTTAAGCAATCAATGTTATTCATAAGTCTGTCAATAACTATCAAAACCTTAATCAAAATTAATATAACTTAGTTACTAGGTGATCCTTTCAGTAACAAATCCAAGGCTGCGAATAAGTAATTCAGTGTGCTATAAATTTAAATAGATTGTGTTAATGCAGTCGTGACGGACCGTAAAAGCAGATGTAACAATGACGATCTGAGCCAAACGATTATATTCAATATAATAAATATTATTGAACGACAGCTGATCTGATAACTTGAAACTAGCCTTTATTTGTGACTTTGCCTGCTTATGAAATATTTGATTATCGTCAAGGGCACATATATGAAAGACGTTTTAACTTTATATACAACATGTAAAAAACCCTGTCCGATTCGTGAGGGTGTTCTTAAGTATCGTACTGAGAGTCTATTTATGTGGTAATTTTCAGGAAAAAATTAAAATTAAATCGCCACATTTTTTTTTTAATGCGGAATTTTACCGTGTTTATTATATGGGTCACGGGTGGCCGTCGTCGTTTAGCAGGTGTCTACAAGTCATAACTTCTGACCCCTGTAGAAAATTTTCTAATTTTTAATGGATTTGGGGTAATTTTGGTACTAATTATATTCAATAACAATTTAAAAAAATACAACTATTTGGTAATGTTATGGCTATGTGCCCCTTTCGGATCGGACAGGGTTTGTTTTACATATTGTATACGATGGGAAATATGGCAAATAACGCTACAAAGGGTTTCAATGATGACGATTTAAACTAATACATATTTATTGTATTGCATAATACATAATTGCATACATATTCAGATTTTATGCTTAAACACAAGCAATATTAAACGGACAAAGATTTATATTTATTAATAAGATTGATTTAGAATTGACATGCATGACAATGGAAGGAATCCTATTTTAAATGCTAAGCTACCGTGTAGATCAATCTATGAGGGGCCACGGTCGAGTTCTGGATGGATTACCATTTGTAACTCATCTTACGTCTCCGTGCCTTGAAGTTTTTTTCTCTCTCATACCTCTCTATAATGATAAAGAGGTAAAATTTGTGAGTTTGTATGTTGGGTGTAATCGTCGGAACTTCTGATCCGATTCCGAAAATTCTTTCACTAATGGAAAGCCGAGTATTGCCGAGTGTCATTTAAATAATATATTTTATATTTAAACAAGAAATTTCACGCGGACGAAGTCACGGGCAGAAGCTACTAGTACTTAATATAAGGTCCTATTAAAATAGATGGACAAATTTTAACTCAGCGTTCAGTACGTCTAACCAAAGATATTCAAGCAAAATAAAACACTGTTAAGTGATTTTATTTTGACCTAAAATAATGAACCAACATTACTTAGTCGCCAACATTTTTAGTGTATTTTCGTTAACTGTTTTTTTTTTCTTGTATGTATCTAATGCGTTTTTCTTATTTATTTTGTTACCATTGTCCTTATTTTGGTGGTCTGAATGATTGCTCAAAGTTTGTCCATCTATTTTAATGGGACCTTATAGTATACTTTGTATTTGTTCAAGTGTATGATTTTATCAAATTCATTATTTTCGCATTTGTATCGGAGACTCTCTCTTTTTCTTCTTAACTTTGGTCCTACATAGTGTTCGGGTCAGCTTCAGTTTTCTAGTTTGCTCCCTACACTTTGTTCTTCGTTGTAGCCTATTTAATTAAAGCTATCTGCTAACATGAAACCACTTAGCAATTGGAGAATGGAGTCTGCAATTATTGTCAACGATTGCCCACTGTAGCGTAGGTAATCGAAAATTGCCTAATTAAGTAATAATTTTAGGTACAAGACGATAATTTACGGGCTTGGCCTACTGTTGTGGAGAACGTAAACCGTTGAAATTAATTGCTGTATTTATTTTTTAGGAATTCAGCTAATTTCAAATACTTTGCGTAACTTTTGTTATTTATTTATTTACTCACAAATAACTTAATAAAGAAAAATACATAAAGATTGAAGAGCACAAAGGTAAAGTTATCTTTATTTATTGTCATAAAGATAACTTTACCTTTGTGCTCTTCTATCTTTATGTATTTTTCTTACTTTGTAGTTCACTTCTTTTTCGTTGACTGCATTAATTAAAAGCACATAATCCATATATGTGTAATTTTTTTTATATCCTTTAATGTGCTTTTTTGAGTTTTTGTTTCTACTTGACCTTAAGTTAATCGCGTACCTCTACCTACCCTACCTACCTTAAGAGCGTTTATTCTGAAAGTGGACAACGTCGCAAATAGATGTCAAATATTTCGCCGTTTTGATTAATTTGGCAATATTACTGTATGGAAATAAGAAATGTGGCTAACAAGTTCCCTAGAATATTAATAATGAATTGCAATAATTATAACACTGAATTTTATGTTGTAACAATTTGAGGTGTAAAAAAATCTAAAACTAAATATTCGGTTTTACGATATTAATTATTGCATTTAATTATTAATATTCTAGGGAACTAGTTAGCCACATTTCTTAATTCCATACAGTAATATTGCAAAATTAATCAAAACAGGTAAATATTTGACAGCTATTTACGACGTTGCCAACTTTTAGGATAAACCCTCTTAATAATTATTATTATGAAGAGAAAAAGTTTGTCAGTTTGGATGTAGGAGGTAATCTCTGAAGGTACTGATCCAATTTCGAAAATTCTTTTACAGGCCGAAAGCCACACTTATCACTATTGTCGAGTGTCATAAATATCTTAAAGAAAATAGTTGACAACAACGCGGGCGAAGTCGCAGAAGCAATAGTATCTACAGTAGTCTTAGCGTTGAGCACAAATGAATACAGATGGATCCTAGGTATGAAGCTACAAGTAGGTACGCGGCGGGCTCGACTTGTCGAATTCAGTGGGCGTAACGTAGTCAGAAGATATAAGAGTTACGTGATAGAAAGAGAGGCAACTTCTAGGTGAATATAACTGTAGGTATTTAGCGCTGTGCGACCTGAGTTGCACTTTATTGTGTGGTAGCAAGAGTCGCTTTTTATTTAAATGATTTTGCGGAGTGACCTATCTGTACTTATCTGTGCGTTGAGTAAGAAAACTGCATTACTAAGATCCTTTATCATACTTTCAACGACCTTACTCGAAACCTTGGCTCCTGATACATCCGGTATACTTTTACAAAGCAAACTGAAGTAATACTCAACACAATCATCATGTATTAAATCAATGTTGAAATCAGGTATCAGTCGTAATTATTTTGAAGTACTTCATTGACACCCTTGCCTATTTCTCAACATATTGGAAACATTGTTGGAATAGCTTACGAGATTACCATTTTTTATGAGATTGTTTATACAACCAGCTTACAACTAGTAATTTATTTAGATTTAATTGTTTTTGTGTGACACACAGTCGTCTTGTACTGTTAATAATGTTTGTTTTACAATTTTACTGCAGTTTCTGATGTGAAACATCTGAAGCGGAGGGGTTAGACCAATTAGAGAGAGAGTCGCAGAGTTACGAAATTAATATTGGTATTAATATGATTTTTTTAAATTTATAATATTTTTTCTTATAATACATCAGAATATTTTATTTTTGATTATGTCATATTTATTTCTTTTTTCCTTTCATGCATATTTTCTACACAAAATGGTTTCAATGTTTCACATTTTCTAGGCGTCCCGCGACGGCGACGGCTCAATTTTTTTAAAGGTTCATGTTGGTTTCAAAGACAGCAGCCCGGCGTCTTACGAGCTCTATCGCTTCTAAAAGTTCTGGGAAATCACTAATTTAACTAAAAAGTATGTTCTTTTGCACGTAATAAACAATAGAGGACCTTTGTTTCGTTTCGATTTATGTTTCAAAAGTCTTCAACAACATCACGCCTCATAAACATTACGCCTTGTTTCCCCGAAGGGTTATGCAGAGGCGTACATAGTTCACCAACATTTCGTCATAGGGGGCGAGGCTATTGCCATCAACTGGGCACAAATCTAGACTCCGGGCTGCTACTGAGAAATTCGAGATGGAAAAACCCGATAACACTTTGCTAGACCTGGGAATCGAACCCAGGACCACGTGCTTAGCAGTAGCGGTTGCGACTCTAAACCAATGAGGAGTCTTCACATTATTAACCTAAACAGAAACTTAAAAACCATAATAGGGACGATGCATGGTTAAAAAAAAAAAAAAATTTGTCCGTCAGATAGTCAAAAAATATTGGACACAATTTTTTTGCTTTATCATATTTATAAAAAATGACTTGGATAAAACGCATTAAAGTTGGGGAATGGGGGTCGCTACGTCACAAGTAAGTATAAAATCTACATACTCGTGACGTCATAGCACATTTTAACTCAATGTATTGCCGTAATCTTTTGATTACGTAAAAAAATAAAAATTACTACGAATAAAATTTGGTTTGTCGGTCAGCAAGTTGAATTAGCGGACTGACGAGCTTTTCGAAAATTAAACCAATGTGTTAACCACACATCTTAAAGCACACAAATAAGTTTTTACGATATTAGGTAACTTTTATTAATTAAAAGTAATTATTTTGCAATATCTATAAAATTTTAAGTACTTTGTCTGATTGACCTACTGACTCAAATCGATCGTCGTATCAAAATGTTTTGACGAAATTATCTGTTTACTTAATTTAAAAGGTAATAAATGTATTATTGCAGTGATGTACTTAAAGATAACATTGACAAATAGGTACATAATAAATAAGTGGTCAAGAATAATTAATATTTCAGGGTAAGAAAAAGCTACTATATTTCCTTTTGAAGGTGTACCTAAAGTAAACAAGTTATGGGCTACCAAGAAAAGCGGAATATTTTTAATCCTTGCAAATCCTAAGGGCACGTCTTCCCTACCATTACCGCGCGCCCCCCGGTCTACTCCTTGAAATGCAATGGCCTCTGTAGCTCCATGAAACATGAGGCTTCAGGGGCTAGCGCAAAATTGGGTTTCATTCGAATTATCGAGTCTGGTTAAACCACGCTGGGGTCGGTGAGGATTCAACTTTCTGGGTTCTTCACTCATTCGAAATTCCGTCTAATCTTTGGGATAGACGGAATTTCGAACGAGTTAAGGCCCTTAACAAGTGGTTGCATCTTGTTATACAATAGGTCATCACTTTTTATGGGGGAAATCCCCTATAGCATTGAAGCAATAACCGCTCTTAACCAATTAAAATACTTACCTTCAGTTTATTTATATAGGTACTTAAACCTTATGCAACAATCAATCTGCCAGGGCTGTCTTTACCCGGGGGTGCAAGGGGTGCGTACCACCCGGGCGCAGGGTTTTAGGAGGCGCAAGCCGATCGAGTCGCTCGATTTGTTTTGAAATCGAACGTAGATTTCAAAACAGACGACACATCAAGAAAGAAAGAAAGAAAAGAAAAAATATTTATTGAGGCTCGCACAGGAAACCACAAATTAAACTAAAATCACACAATATCATTAAAAATTTGTCAACTTAAAAGCCAGAAAAAATTAATTTGATGTTTGAAAATGTACCTACCTCATTTTATTGTGGAGACAACTTTAAAAAAATGGAACACAGAATGTTGTGTTTTTTTTCGTTGTCAAGGGTGTGCGCAGGCTGATTTTCGCACCCTGGCGCACAATATGGTTAAGACGGCCCTGCAATCTGCCTAGCCTTTTCCCAACTATGTTGGGGTCGGCTCCAGTCTAACAAGATGCAGCTGAATACCAGTATTTTACATGGAGCGACTGCCTATCTGATGGGTGGATGGATGATGGGTAGTGGAGCTACCCAGTAACCGGGTCATACGATACCTCTTGGACTGGTTGACTTTCAGGCTTCTGACGACCCGTAATGACTGTCAAAGATCCACGAATGACAGCCGGGATCAACGGCTTAACGTGCTTTCCGAGGCACGTAGGAGTCTCGGTTTGTGAAGATGGTCACTCATATACGGACCAACCGGCCATCAATCGTAGCTTAACCTGATGGATCGACACGTGCGGCTGTTATTACTTAGCCATGAGCTCTTTAAATCGCATGCAATTTTTTAATGTATCTATCTCCATTTCTCACCAAAACGTTGATCACTTTTTGACGTGTGTATGTATAGTATAGAAAATGAAATGACATGATTACTTTGTAAAGTATTATACTTATTACTTTAATTACTGTGAATATGAGGACTATGTGGATCATTATTATTCTTTTATTTATTTATTTTAGTAATTCCGATATCATATTTACAAAATAAACGGTTCTAAGAATGGTTAAAGTCTTCATATGCTGATTGTGCACATCTTATGTTTTTTGACATCTCTTATAACAATCCTTTCTTTCTTCACAGGCTGCCAGCGCTCTCTTCACCCTCGACGGAGCGCGAGGCGAAGCCCTATCCCGCCGCTTGGCCCGCAGCGAGCGTCGCCGGCGCCGCTGCAGGGCTGCTCTAGCCATCCTCGCCCTGCTCCTACTTCTAGCGGCTGTAGGAGCCGTGGAACTCCTCATGTCGAGAGGACAGAGAGTTTTTGGAGCTGTACTACGCTGAAAACTTGCTGAAAGCCATTGAGTGAAAGATGAACTATCACGTGGACCAATTGATACTATTAGGATTCTATAGACGATTTATGCCCTGTTTATGAACACCTGTCAAAAGTACTGAAAATGACGCAGCACGTCCACCTGGCTGTTAACAATAACTAACCGGAAAGTTATTAACCAGAGTGAGATCTATTTCGATGGTCATATTGGTTCGATATCCTGACTAAAACTAATTCCGCTTAGATTTAAATAAGTTCGACGAAGGAACAGCTATTGAGGTTGTCTGAGGACATCAGAAAACGGGCTTTAGCGACTTTTACGTTCGCTAAAATTCAGTGCGTATATTTTCTAATTTTTTTTCACCCGTTAGAATCAAATCCTCGCAGTTTCGTTTCTATATCTTAGGTAAAGTACTTAGGTAGGTACTTTTGTCCAAACAGCTTAACAACAGAAAACACCAAATCGCAATGTGTGCCTTTAGATTCTACGGCCTTAAAGGAAAATCTTCATCAGACATTGTAACTTCTGGACTGTTTTATGTATTTCCATAAGAAATGTCTGAAATTTCTGCGGAGACGTTGGCACTAGCAAAAGCTGTTTGGAATGTTGGCTCTCATATTTAATCCTTATGCATTCACGACACGGATATTTGTGGCATGGGAAGGGACTTTGGGATCTTGGTTGGCATGTCCGGATATTACTACTGAGGATACGTACTACACGTGCCTTTGTTGCGTCCAATATGTTAAAAAGGTGGCATTTCGCGCGTCATTTGACACATCACTTTTGGGTAATATCGACCAGCTTCAGTCAAATATTGAGTGCATACCAATCGTCGTGTAAAAAAAAAACAGTGGCACTCCGGGAGTGCCGACAGAAGTGAAAACTTGAACAAGATCACTTTGGTGGAAAAAAATACTTGCATAGAACATTGATCCGTAACGTAATATAAATAAAGAGCACAATCGCGTGTACAAAAATGAGGTGTCGGTAACGGTGTCGCAAGTTCAATTGTTTTTCCCATCTCAAAAATGAACGCGAAGAAGAATCTAAAGAAGTTTTCACTTCAAAAAGCACTATTTAGTAGGTATGTTATACCTACTCCCATGTTTTCGTGGTGAGTTTTATTGTAAACTTAAATCAATCAATCAACTGAGCCTATCGCGGTCTACTGCTGGACATAGGCCTCTCCCAGGCTGCGCCACAACACCAGGGCCGTAGCTAGACTTGAACTTACGGAAGGGCAGCTGTTGTTACAGGTAGGGCAGAAGTAAAAATGTTGATCTGTTCTGGTCAATTGATTTTTAGCTTTCTTGGCTGATATTTGTAATGTGTGTCAGTTAATACTTAATTGTCGGGGGTGATATATGGATAAAAATAGAAAAGTAATTTATTCTGACATAATTATTATTTCTCTAATCATGTCTAAACATACCTACTCAAAATAAAGTCCTTCCTTAATACAACTGAATTCGAAAAAGATTCAGAATAAAGAATAATTTTACTGTGATTGTAAGATGCCGTGGTTAATTTGAAATTGTTTAGATGTCATAACCTAGCTTCACAGTACCTACTTTTCTTACAATTAGTTGATATTTAGAATAGATAGTTTTTTTTAAAGGTAGGGCATTGGTATTTTAAGGGGGGGAATTTCCCCCCCTTAGCTACGGCCCTGCACAACACCCTGTCCTCCGCCTTCCGCATACAGTCTGTCCCAACCACCTTCTTAAGGTCTTCGGTCCATCTGGCCATTCATTGTCAACTTGACCAGACTATATATTACTATCACAGTTTTGGATTGTAAAATTTTGCTACTATAAAATGAAATTAAATCAAAACTCGTGATTACAAATTTTATTCTTGTATATAATTAATGATGTAGTTCCGGAGTCGTAATTATGAAACTTTGCTAAGTAAATAGGTAAGTAAGATGTCTTAGGACCCATTAAGAATTCTTGTTTTTTAAAAGTAGATAAGTTTAAAAATTTCATGCTTATAAAGCAAACGATTTGGATTCCACTATCGAAAATTGTATTAAGTTACACTTAAGTTAGTTTTAAGTTATTGTTAAGTAGTTAATTTTGTAAATACGTTTTCCTATTCGGACCATTTGGTATTAAATATATTTATATACGTTAAGTGTCTTCCTAGTTAGTTGTAGGATAAAACGAACATAAAATAAAATGAAACCTCTCACAGTACAGGTTTCCAAATTCACATGTTAATTAAATCCTTTGATATATTTTTATATTATTCATATTTTATATTATTTATATTTTAAATGCGAAAGTAACTCTGTCGGTTTGTTACTTTTTCACGTCTAATGGCTGAACGGATTTCGATTAAAATTTGGCACACAGTTAAACTATGACCTGAATTAGAACAGAATGTTTTTTTATCCCGATAGTATCCCCTATGATAATTTCCAACCACCTCGAAGGTGTAAAATCTAGTAACTTGATAAAAATTTATAAAAGTACACTAGACGATTTTAACACCTAATCATTTTGATTAGAAGATTCGAATTATCTTTGTTCTGAAGAACAATAAAATAAAAAATAACTTCTATTTTTCTTTTTCCTTTAACTCAAGGATTCAAGAGAAAGGGAATGTAGGTTATTAAATAACGACTTGTCGATTTAATTAGTTTCAATTTTGATGTCTGTTGCCTGTTGTTGTTGATTTAGAATTAATAAAACTTACTAACTACCTAATATTTTAAAACATATTATGCGATGTTTAAAACAGCTATGTCGGTAGGGATGATGCTTGTATAAAAAAAAAGAATTTCTATTTAGTCCGTCAGTCAGACAATCAAAAAATATTAGACACGTATTTCTTGCTTTGTCATATTAAAAAAAAAAAAATTGGATAAAACGCATTAAAGTTGGGGGAGTGGGGGCTCGCTACGTCAGAACTAAGTATAAAATCTACATAGCCGTGACGTCATGCCTCATTTTAACTCACCGTAATCTTTTGATTAAGTAAAAAAAAAATACGTGTCCAATATTATTTTTTAATAAAATACCGGTCGGACAAAAAAAAAATTGTCGTCCCTATTGTACAGGTAGATAATACGGTACGATGTTAGTACGATTCTCCTCTACCACCTATACATGGTACAACCAATTTTAGGGTTCCGTACCCAAAGGGTGTCAACAACCCTATTACTAAGACTCCGCTGTCCGTTCGTCTGTCACAGGGCTGTATCTTTTGAATCGTAATAGGCAGACACTTGAAAATTTCACAGAGTGTGTACTACTATGGCTGCTATAACAACAAATAATAAAAATAAATTAATTATACGGTGGACTCGCACTTGGCCTCTTTTTTATAAGTATTATATATTTTAAATACTTGAAATAATATTTTAGGATAAACTGTTTTATCATCGCATTGCCTTGCAAATTACAAATAAAAGACACGTAGGGACCTAAATGTTGGTAATCTCTGTATCCTCGCTCATGATTTAAAATCTTTTTAAAATTAAATGTAATTTTTAGATAAAACTATTTGCTGTAATAAGTTTTATTTATGATAATTGTATTATTAATGTCATAGATATAGAATATATTGTTAAAAATGAATTTTGATAGTGGGATACAATCCTTTTGACTATAATATTAATTTAAGGTACATTTTTTATGTATATTTTTACGGTATTAGATATTCCCGAATAGTTGATACTAGAGGAGAAGCTTATCTAATTTTTAGTTGCAGTTAAAAATATTAGGTTACGTTAAGGATTTGTGGTTTGTTCGAAATAATCTCTTGAATGTTAGAACTTTCGATGTTGTAATATAGCCATTAGAATGGCGTACCTATGCTGATCAATCGTATAGATTCGCCTTTCTGAAAGTTAAAAATATTATAACATATTTTAAAACAAATATATTATTAAAATTTAATTAAAACACGAGTAAAAAATACTCGTATCTACTTAATTCAATCAAAATCAAATGCGAAAAAATCTATTATGATCCTATGATTATATTTTATTGAATTACGATGAAAGAAAATTAAAAATAAAATATACCTATTGTTGGTATTTTTTCTGTTGGTGCCATAAAACATTAAAATATGAATACTACCATACAAAACTTAAACAATTTATTTACTTTTGTTTTCCATTTCTTTCGTAATTATGTAAACCATGGATAGCTATCATCGGTCTAGTTTTTAAGGTAATATGGCCACATACAAAATAAATGCGAAATACTTACGTTTAAATGTATTTTTTATCTATCATCTTCCTCATCACACATCATCTTTCTAGCCTTTTCCCGACTATGTTGGGGTTGGCTTCCAGTCTTACCGAATGCAGCTGAATACCAGTATTTTATACGGAGCGACTACCTATCTGACCTCCACCACCCCAGCTACTGGGTAACACGAATACCCCTTGGTAAGACTGGAAATTACTGGACTGTATTTTTTATCTATATTATTCAGTTTCCTACACACAGAAGAACCTCATGGCCATAGCACAGATTATTCGGCTTGCTAGATAGCCAATTTAAGCTATTTTCTAGTTCTAAGTTATTGTGGAGGGTTACCATTCTATCAAATAATAATAAAGTCAGCAGAACACAACACTAAGTATTGCCATGTTAAAATTGCTGTATTGTGGCCTTTTTTATGAAATATTTGTGATCGGAATAAATGTGATTATTGTACCTTTTAGTATATTTTTATAAGTATTCGACTCTCGTAATCTGTATTAGTGACCATTTTAAATGTCGGCACAAAGTGCAAATGTATTTTTTTCAGTATACAATAAATAAATAAATAAAATAAATAATTTCTTTGGTATTTTATTTAAAATTAGTACAAAATAACATTTACTGCATAAATACTATTTAAAATATAATTTGGCACAAACATTCTAAATACAAAGTAGAATTTAACATACTACTCCATTTGAAATAAGATTAGACACTTAACTAAACCTTTTTTACAGTCCGTTCAACCGATTTTGACTTCTATTGCGTAAGAGGTATGACAAATGATAGCTGCAGCAAAGAGTTGGTATTGTAACCACTTTTTTGCTTTTAATGCCATCCTTATGCCTACGATATAGAAGTCAGAATCGGTTGAACGGACTGTAAAAAAGGTTTGTTTTAATGTCTAATCTTATTTCAAATGGAGTATAGTAGGAAAGTTGCGTAGGTACCTAAATATTGCAAGCGTCCGTCGACATAAAAGATAAATTCATTAGATACCCTATTGTTGCGAGACTGCCGGGAGTTACGTTGCTTTATGAATGAAGAGGTAAGTAAGACTATTGTACTATAACGTTTATTCGGGGAATATGACGGCATCTACTTTCTGGTCCTGCTCGTTGGTTGGCACATCGTCTACCACTTGGCACGAGAAAGCTACTGCCATCACCTGAGAAATAAAGTTAAGGATATTATTATGAATATGATAAACTACAACAAGGATTTTTTGGCACCTGAATGACATTGACAGGAGGCGTTGTTGGTAAACATTGGTCACAGAAATTGTATAGACAAAACAAGATGGCGGCGTTAGTTCCAATTTTGGCCACGCGCCAAAAGAACCTTGTAGTGTTGTTTCTTACTCAACTACGTAAACCATAACTGTAGGTGGAGAGGATCGAGTAGTAGTTTTGTTGTTTTTAGGGTTTCGTACCCGAAGGGTGCCAAACGGAACCCTGTTACTAAACCTCCGTTGTCCGTCTGTCTGTCTGTCAGCGAACTGTATCTCATGAACCGTAATAGGTAAACTGTTGAAAATTTCACAGATTATGTGTTTCTACGGCCGCTATAACAACAAATAATATTTATTTTATAAAGTTTAGAAAAAAAAATTGTAACCCAGGTGTTATTGTCTAGAGCTCTTTGAGTAGAGAACAATTATAATTTTTACATTTTTTAAATTCAAAAATGAAGAAATAGGGGCCCTATAAGTTGTTAGACTATTTCTGTACGAGCTCTATCTGAACAACTAAACAAGTATTTAATAAACAAATACTAATTCATAAGACCGAATTTCATTTAGATATTGGTGATTTTCTGCAACTGCAAAAAATTGCTTTGTAATTCGTAGGAGGTATCATTATGAAATAAAAATTTATTTCTGCGATTTTATAATTTAAGATGAAAAATAATAATATTCATCGTTTAGTATTTTCATTTATTTGCTAAATGTTTAAAGGTGGTACGGAACCCTTCGTGTGCGAGTCCTCCATTATACAGTCATTAGCCGTGCTGTTTAACAGTGTTGACATCACCCCTTTCATTTTTTTTGTTGCTTGGGAAATTATCAAAACTTCTCCCGCTCTGGGCGGAGCGGGCGGGCATGTCAAACTCTTTCTGACTAAAACCCACCCGTGTTCCTTCAGTTGCTATGTTGCCGGGACCACGGTAACCCTTTCGGACTTTCCCGCAACCCCGGCAAGCTTGACCCTTAGTCTCAAGAATCATCACTATCCGTTAGTATACCTAAGCTACCTTTGGCTGTAATATAGTATGTTTATGGATGTAATTTCCGCTAATGCGCAGCTTGGGCTGTAGCTTCCCATCAGTGAAAGAATTTTCGGAATTGGATCAGCAGTTCTTAAGATTACCCCCTCCGTACAAACTCACAAATAATATTAGTATAGAATAAGAAACAAAACATATCGCAGCGATTAAGTGAATTCTTGTCGATGTATTCCTACATCTTTTTGAGGCAGACTCTACTTAAAGAAGTAGTAAGTTGGGTCACCAAGATACAGGCTGTGTATAGATTGGGACCCGCTGTCTAATATTCTAAGTCGTCTGTTAGTGAGAATTTCATGCCGTGTTAGGTTGTATATTTAAGAACCGTGTATAAGCTAAGTAAATGAATTTGAATTGAATTTGAAAGTGTAGTTCCGTGGTAAGGGTGTAGAATACAGCTTGTTTTCAACATTTAGCTGTGGTAATCGCCAGAACAGAAGTGATAAAGATCGACATTTTACGTACCTTGGGTGCTGTTTCGGGGTTACTCCTGAGATTAGCGAGGAACTTGTCATAGTAGCCGCCGCCGTGGCCGCATCTGTCACCAGACTTGGAGAACGCCACCCCAGGGGCTATGACCAGGTCCAAACCTCCTGAAAAATAGAGTGTTTTTGGTAAGTAGTTACAAAAGGTAAACCCTAAGGAAGGTAATTTTATTCAACTTGCTATATCTTCACAAAAGATAGTGTAATATTAAACGATCAAGATGTAATGTATTGGTCGCAGGCGGGCATGCTCAACATTGAGCCCTGAGTTCGATCCTCAGAATACGAAGCACGACTACCATAGAAACAAAAATAACAAAAGACAAGGACAGACTGTAGAGAGCGATAAGTCTGCGCGCGACGCTGGCGCTGCTGGCGTGCTTAATTATATTTTGGAATATTTTAAATATTATTTTTAGATTTAATTATTAATCTTATATTTATTAATTAATTCTATATTTAATTAGACCAAGGGCGTCACCAAGGGGGGCAAAGGGGGCAGCTGCCCCCCCCTAGAAGTTCAAAAATTTTAGTCAAATACAAAGCATTTTAATGTAAAGAAACAACATAATCTGTTAAGCCAATTTTGTTTATTTGAACGACTTTTATTTGGGTTTTTAAAGTTATCTCCTAAACGGGTTCTAATCCGGAGCCCGGGGACGTCATATTCGTATCTATGTATCGGTGGTAGGCCCAGTCATAATACGAGTACCTATTAGGTTTTAGCTCTAGAGTTCTGAATAGTTTTGGGACAAACGACCCAAAAGGTCCGTTTCCAATTCAGACATTAAAAATGGAAATTATTATTCTTCTCAGTTTCTATCGGGACTACCGAGTTGAAACTGATTTGTCAAAAATCAAATGTCTATCAGCACCAGCGTCGATTTTGGCTCCATTGTGCGCCGTAGAGGGAAGACTCGCACTACAAGTGTAAAGCTTCATGTGATTTTGACTTTTGACTGTACCTACAAGTCATACTTTTCCCATCCTCTATATCAATTTGTCCCCCCTGGACCATAAGCTGGCGACGCCCTTGAATTTGACCATACAAGACGTCATACTTATTAGTTTCGATTTCAGCCGCGCGCACACTTATCTTGTGAGCACTCTAGAAAGATTTCTGCGGCGCGATGTCAAAAATGAATAAATGAAATTTTATGGAAAGAGATGTTTGTTCTTCATAGAGTTAAGTTAGAAGTATAATGCTACAGCATAGCTATTCACAACCATTCGAGAGGCTTACCGAATCGAACATCAATTAATGTTATCGAAAGAGTTCTCTAAACGCTGTTTACAAATCCAAAACCCAAAAAATTTACCAAAAAATCGACAGACGACCGCTATTCTTCCGACAACTGTTTGCTGTCGGGGGTAAGGCAAGTCAGGTTGTCGAAATGTGTCATTTTTGACATGATAGCCTGTCGGCTGTGAATAGCTAAGTATGTGGTGCTACAGTGTTGTTGTGATATCATTAGGAATTTCTCATTGCAGCTCAGATTTGTCCCCGTTGATGTTTTATTTAGAACTAGCCGTTGCCCACGACTTTGTCTGCGATCTAGGATGAAAACCTATGTCCTTCTCCAGGTCATGGTCTATCCATGTACCAAATCTGTTCAGCCGTTTTAGCGTGAAAGCGTAACAAACAAACCAACAAACAAACTCACTTTTGCATTAAAATATTAGTTAGGATTCTGTAAGGCAAGCCTATGAACCAACCTGACTCAATAGCATTTTCTCTCTTCTGATCTTTCGAGTGCTGAGCAATGCCATGTCTAGTAACGAACATGTTCTTCTCGTCATCGGTCTCCAGGAGCAGCATCTTCATCACGCCACCAGCGTACTGTGGGACGAAGGCTGATGCCCCTCGTGCGTTGATGTGTCTGATGATGGGAGCTGTGTTGATCTCCTGGTCAGTGCTCATGTATAGCGCTATACGTTTCGCTGATTTGTAAAAGGGATGATTGATTACCTGGAAGATTGTGATAGTTTTGTCACTTGAAGTGGTGGTTTTGCGTAGATAGGTACATATCGACACACTTAATAAAATTCATTTTGGACTTAAGAGTCCTTCTTATCAATTTCGAAAACAATTAGGTACCCTTTGAAGTTATAATTTCCTAGCATGTGCCCTAGTATATATGACTCGACGGACAGACCGAATTTAGTTTTAAATAGCATAATCAGCCTCTATTGTTCCCTCTGCATCCTCTCTTCGAGAGGAAGTGGGCTGCAATTTACCACATGGGCGCAGTGCGGGTTGGTAGATGTCACATGTCTTCGAATTTTTGGACATACCGGTTTCCTCACGATGTTTTCCTTCAGCGTTTTGAGAGCAGTGGTGATGAAATGATTTACACAAAGTAAAGCGCCTTTAGAGGTATGAGGAACAGGATTTAAAGTCCACTCATCCTCTATAGAAAAGGGAGGACTCTCCGACCAGACGGGTGTCGTGTCTGGCGGGCAACTGCCCGACGGTTTTTTTTTTTATCTAGAGTGCAACTCGCAGTTTTGACCACTAAGGTCTTGGCTGCTTAACCGGACTTTCCTGTGGGTGTCTTAAGCTACACTTAAAGCCTCCAGCCAGAGGCAAAAAACTATTCTAAATTAAAATTAAGCGAGTACTCGCTAAGGGCACCCCCTGTGGGGTACGAAGCTCAGCTTAGGGAATCGCTGGGGGACAGCAAGAAGGGACAGGCTGGATCAAAATTCGATTTTCGTCATGATTATTATGCAGGGTATTTAAAGCTACGTGCTCAGCTGCAACAACTGCTGGCACCTCATTTTCGAGCAAGGGTCGGGGGACCCGACGAATGATGTCGGATAGTCTTATAATGTCGTTCGCGCGGTAAACTCTAACTGAGCGATGTAGGATGTGTGTTCCGTCATCAGTCATGTCTTTTTGATGCGTACATAGTTCGTATGTGGTGGTGTAACCGCTACACGCCTGCTTGGGTTCGAACCCACGACACGTAAATCGAGGCCGTTACCATTTGGTCACCACTGCTCTTCTTTTCACTCAAGGCTTACCTTATCGTACACAATCTCTGACTGTTTTCTCTTGTCCTCGGTGGTAAGAGCTGCAATGCGAGCTGCTATCTCAGTCCTTAGCAGCGCTTTAGCTGGATTTGGCGCTATCTTCGACATTTTAGAGATCTGGAAGATCAATTATTGACCTTTAAATCAGAGGCTAATCAGCTATCAGGTAGTTAAAAGAGCCTCCACGAATAACAATCAGATATGTCTGTGTGTCAGCTGTTTTGGTATACAAACTGAAGGTTACATTATCAATTGAATAATTGTTTGGAGATTAACTGTTACATAGGTTTGCTGCAAGAAACACATGCCAAAGATAATTCTATTGTGTTATCTGAAGCATATTGTTGTGCTAATTAGAATGATTGGTAATGTATGAGTAGAGTTACAGGTTTTATATTTTATAATATGATACAAAAAACCCCCGACGCAAAAAAGAGGGATGTTATAAGTTTGACCGCTATGTGTGTGTGTCTGTGTCTGTGGCACAGTAGCTCTTAAACGGGTGAACCGATTTGAATGCGGTTTTTTTTGGTAACATGAATTCCTACTGTGTAAAAATGATAAAAATAAAGGGTAAAAATATAGCCAGTCATGTATTTGATTAACTAGAAGGGAATGGAATTGGGGCTCACTGTCCAGGATGCACCGGAAGGATTACTAGCGGTGTAATTGCGTATGGCCCTTTGTACACACACCTTTTTCTTGCCGTGAAAAACTACGGTTTATTAGCCGTGTGTCTGTGTAGACACAGTCGTCAGTGTTGTATGGATCACTATAGAAGTTTGTTGAGTTTGACAGACACTTTTTTCCTACGGCGCGGTTTATACGCCGTACTGTTTAGGTACTATTAGGCCTCTTTTCCATTACACGGTTTCTCGCCGTGAAAATCTACGGTTAATTCGCCGCGTGTAGGCACGGTCGTCAGTGTGGTATGGATCACTATATGAGCTTGTCGACATGCACGGTGGCGCCAAGGCACGGCGCCGCGGCCGCGTGCGCCGTGACTGCCCCTCGGCGCGCCGCGTCTACGCACGGCGTGATTTTCACCAGTGTTGTATGGCAGTCTATCGCAGTGTTGCCGTTTTAGCGACTTTGTCGCTAGGTCTAGCGGATTTTGGATGTTTTTAGGGACTTCTTTTTTCGATCTAGCGACTAGAAAAAATTTAGCGACTTTTTTCAGGAATAAAAATCATGACTTGTATCCGTATTTTCCGATCCGATTCGATTTTTAAATCTAGCGCTGGTAATACTAACATAGAATCAGACTGAACGGGAATTCCCCTGCTATAAACGAACTGTAGAGTCAATCTTTGTTCGTTCGTTTGTTGCCTTTCTCGCTCATCAAGATCAAGAATGAGTGAGACCAAAATACGGATTAACATAATTAATCATTCATTAATTCGCACTCACAGATATTACGAATACAATAATTTTACTTTTAGGTGAATTAGTGTTAGTGGTTAGTGTGATTACTGTGCGTGAAATAAACTCAATTTTCAAGGTCAGCAAAGCAGTTCCGATGAAAAAAAGTATTACACACAGAATTATAGAACAGAGTGGGAACATTATAAAGAGATCAAACATTGGTTAAAACCCGTGCCAGGTGACTTAACTAAAGCATTTTATAGTTATTGCCACTCTGAAATGTATGCAAAACTTAAAGTTAAAATAGCATTTGGAAACCAAAAACATAAAAAAAAATATTCTAAAAAAATCTAGGGACTTCTAGCGGATTCCTAGAAAATATTTTTTCCCATATCTGACGGAATTTTCAGATCATCTAGGGACTTAAAATTTTGTAGAACGGCAACACTGGTCTATCGGGGTGTGTCGACGGTGCCGGACGTACGCACGGATTCGTGACCGCTTATATACGCTGTTTCGCGATTTTATTATAAAATGAACATAAATCAAGAATTATTAATTACGTTGATTCAAGAAAGGCCTGTAATATGGGATAAGACCATCGACGATTATAAAAATAAGCGGCTTAAATATGATTCCTGGAAAGAAATATTTATTCATTTCCAGCCCACATTTGAAGATTTAAGTGGTGATGAGAAAAACAAGTTTGGTAAGTTACAGATATTTAATTATTAACTTTTTACTTATGCATAGTTGTTTTGATAGGAGAGGCGACCTTCGTTAGATACAAAATATTGTGCAAATCTGTTGCGAACTTCATTAGCCGCCAAACTTCCGCGAACTGCATTCGTGATAGGTAACTGGATTAGTTCCGATTCTGAATCAAGGGTGGACTCATTTTCACTCGCATTGTGAAACTGAAAGTTTTCCTGCTTATGTATAAAATTTTGCAAAACACAACATGTTTTCACAATATCAACTGCCAAATCGATGGACACATTCATTGGCCGGTGAAAAATTCGCCATTTATTGGATAAAATGCCAAACGTACATTCAACAAATCTTCGCGCTCTGGTGAGTCTGTAGTTAAATGTACGTTTTAATTGATCAAGCTGATGACCACCAAATGGACGAAGCAAGTGATAATGCAAAGCAAAGGCTTCGTCCGCAACGAACACATATGGCAAATCGTAGTCAATTCCAGGCAAACGTGTTGCATCGGGTAGATTTAATCCGTTGTTTGTTAAATTTTTCCAAAATGGGGTCTCTTTAAACACACTGGAATCACACTCCTTTCCGTAGGCGCCAACGTCAACAAATATAAAGTTGTAATCGCTATCTACTACTGCCATCAAAACTATAGAAAAAAAATGTTTGTAATTTAAAAACATCGAGCCACTATCAATTGGCTTAATAAGTCTGATGTGTTTTCCATCGACCGCTCCTAAGCACAGCGGGAAGTTGGAAGATTCTTGAAATTTGCTTGCAATGTGTAGCCAGTCTTCTTTAGATGGCATTTTCATATATTCTTTATACAGTTCTAACCAAATGTAGTGGCATACTTCACGTACGATGCAACTTATGGTTTTTATTCCAATTCTATAGCTGTAGTATAGGTCAGTAAAGGTATCTCCTGTTGCTAGATACCTGAAATATAAAACAAAACGGTTCAGGTTCAAATACTAAAACCCCATTTTAGGTCGGGGTCGATTCAGTGTAGGTCGGGGGTTTTTATAAATTTTGAATTTAATAATTATTATTTATTTATTTTCAGGGCAAATGGTGATGAAGAAGTGGACCAATATGAAAGATAGCTGGATAAAATATGACAAAAAAATTAATGAATGTAAGTCTGGTTCTTCAGCAAAAAAAATAAGAAAATATATGTTCTATGATGAAATGATGTTCCTAAAAAAAAATGTTGAGCATCGCAAGACCGATTCTAACATGACTGAACATGTTCATGATTCTAGCCTCAGTAATGAAAATTTTGATAGTGCAGTCCCGAATCAATCAAGCTCGGGATACACTGAACGGAGTGAGACGCAAGGGCTAAAAAAAAAAGAAAAAATGAACTAAGTGAAGTTGACATTAGGTTTATGAAGTTTATGGATTCAGCAGAACGAGATGAGAAAAAGAAAAGCCGTACTATGAACTTTTTTATGGGAATCGCTGATACAGTTGACAAGTTCAGTGATGAAAATATGATAGACTTTCAGTTTCAAGTAATTTCAATAATTAAAAATATTCAACAAAGACAGTGTACTCAGTATATACCTACATCAAGAAACCAATGGGATCAAGGCCATCAAGGATATTTAAGTGGTACAGCATCCTCAAATGCGCAATCGTCAACATATGGATATTCTACAGCTGCTAGATCGGGCTATGGAATAAGTCGTCCACAGACGTCTTCTCATGATTTTGGACACGGTTCTGGTTTAGAGCCAATCCACTACCGACCCGAATCACAATTATCTGTACATAGTGTAAATGCGGAAAGTATCTCGGCAGATTCTCAAGTTTCTATTGAAGACGAATTCGATTTTAGTACCGCATTTGAGTAGCATTTTCAGCGTAGTGTATTTTTTGATTTACTTGTTCTTAAATTAATAATTATTAAAATTCAATTACATGTAATAATTTTGTTTGTGTGCAATAAACAATTTTAAACTAAAATATGTCATTTAATTTTGTACCTACTTACCTCAGAGTTACAGCCAATCTTTCTGCGGGCGATATACTCTCTCGCATAAAAGTATCTTGATGTTTTAGTTCCTGGGATAATTTTTGGAGCAAGTTGTCGAATGTAGTTTTCTGCATTCTAAAATAATTGTAAAACTTGTCTTCATCTTCTCTCAATTGATTCTTGACAAGTGTATGAAACGCGCCATATTCCTCCCTTTTTTCTAAAATCGGATGTATCCAAAACCTTACTTCCCTTTTTTTTTCTATTTTCTTTTTCCTATATATGTAATAAGCAACTATAATCTTTTTTTCGTAAGAAAATTCATGACGCAGCACGTCCTACACAGCCCGAGTAAAAAGCGCTACTAGCCAGTACTTACCAATGTCTCGCGCGGTGATTTTGCCGTATCATCTACAAGCTAGCACGTTTTTTCAACCGTACGGCTTACACACCGTACGTTTGAACAACCGTGTAATGGAAAAGAGGCCTAAGAGCGGTTTTGCACTACGTCCGTTCCGAATCCGAAACCGAGAAATGTCGGTCCGAAGTAGCCATAGTAATGAGGAGTTGTGCACTAGATTCGATCTTTGTCCGTCCGAATTTAGAACATTCTCAATTTGAATGTTGAATTCGGATCGGACGTAGTGCGAAACCGCTCTAACAGTAACAAACACAAGCAAATTCATTGCGTTATTTACGTTGTCGAGCAGACGAATTTTCAAAACCCATGAAGCAAAGCGAAGGATTTTGAAAAAAAAATCCTATTGAATTGTAAAAGAAAGTGTTAAGTACTTAATTGGGATGCAGGATGAACCAACACTTAAAAAATCAATTGCTACTCGTGTCTTCTTTACTAAATGTCGGTCACCAAGCTTACCAAACATACTTATTTGCTCTAAATTCCAATGTATTAGGGCTTTAATATCGGGCAATATAATTTATTGGGTAACTCGATAGGTCGGTTATGAGCACAGGTTTTAATTGGGCATAAATCTATCAGCGACGATGATGGATGCAGTTACTTTTGAAATATGGTCCAATAATTTAGGTTTTTAGGTCAAATCAGAAATTATGATGGGATTTAGGTAAATTATCGGTGATTTAATGACTTATAAACTTGCTAATTGGGATGATTAATGTATTGAAGAAATCTTTATAGGGCTATCGAAACTTGAAATGAGCTTATACTACCTATAACTGGATTTTGAATTGGTACCTTCTATACATTTTGAAATGAAATGAAATGAAATTGTTTATTCTGTAAATAGGATATCGAAATCACTTTCACACGTCATAAAAAAAAAAAAAAATAAAAATAAGCTAGATGAGTTCGGCGTTTCCTATCTGACTACTCTGAGAAGAAAGGCCGAAACAAACTCAGAGGTCGCAGTCTCTTTTAAAGTCCAGACATAATCTTGGTCAGGCCATATGAGGACCATGTAGATAAGTGTCTCAAAAGGTCTTTTGAAGAAAGAACCACACAGATTTGAGTGGACCTGTCCAGTCAGTGCAAGCATTTGTTTTTCCCGTACCGTACTTACCTACTGCTACAATTTTTTATCACGATTCGTTTTATTACAGTATAATTAAGTAGGTGTAAACAATGCCGCCCATGGGCATGTGACCGCCCGTATTTTTCTGAATATTCATGAAAAATTCTCGAAAATTAACTTGAACAGTCTAAGTAGCTCTTTTTTTTCTTGTTTTCTTTTTTAATAATCCCTTATTGTTTTTTACACCACCTGCTCGACAATGTCAAATTATATGTCATACAAACCTAACCTAAAGTAAGTCATTTAAGACCTGAGGTCTAGCAGGGCATTAGGATCGGTTCACATCTGACGGAAGATGCGTCGCGTATTATCGGTCGCGTAACGCCGAGAAAACATTCAACCTTTCACACTCAACCGAGGATGCTTTAGTGCGTCGACCGTACTAACGAAGTTACGCCCGACGCATCTTCCGTCAGATGTGAACCGACCCTTAATATTGTACTGAATTTCATTATGACCCGCTGGTCATTAATGTGATTTGAATTTGGAACATAAAGTAGAAATCGCATACGAACGTTTACGATAGGTAGTAGGTACTGTATAAGTACTAATTCCATGCATTCATCATTACGATCTGCACAAAAAAATAAATTGTTTGAAAATCGCACTGGCCACCACGAGTACCTAGAATATAAATAAAAGAAATATAGAACACAAATTAAAAAGAGGCGCGAACAAGCGCGAATACTGAAAATTGCTTTGCTTTGTTATAAGTACAACAAATTATTTAACTACAAATTCTCACAAAAATGTCGAGTGACGATAGTGATTTGACTCCGGATTACTTTAAATCCGAAGCCATTGACATTGCCAACAAACCAACAAAAAAGTCCAAGGAATCGTACATGAAAGCTTACGACGATTTATACAAATGGAAAATTACAAAGGGCGTCAAGTCTGTATCTGAGTCAGTGCTTTTAGTCTACTTCTAGCATTTATCATGTACAAAGAAGCCAAGTAGCCTATGGTGCATCTATTCGATGCTCAGGTCAACAATAAGCATCAAAAATAATATACAAATAAATACATACACCAAATTACAGGCATTTAAAAAAGGAAATTAGAAGTACATCGTCCTCAGCTCAAAATGTGGAAACGTTTCTAAATGAAGCCCCTGACCACAGCTTTCTTGCCACAAAAGTAAGTACCTTTTTTTTTTTTTTTTTGGTGGGAAATTATCAAATAACTTCTCCCGCTCTGGGCGGAGCGGGAGGGCGTGTCAGAATCTTACTGACTAAAACCCACCCGTGTTCCTTCGGTTACCCTGTTTTGCCGGGGGCCACGATTTCCCTATCGGTTTTCTTCGAACCCCCGGCAGGCATTGGCCCTAGCGGACCCCGTCAATTCTGCTGACCTATCTTTGAGGCGCGCGTGGAACACAACGCGCCGTCATCCCGGGCTTAGTCTTTATCGGACGGCGAGCTACCCATTGCTCACTGTCCACAAGTCCGCGCCTACGGTGGCCGGAAATCGCCCAGGGCGTCTCCTGCGGCGCTTAGCCTGCGTGAGGGCACGAAATTTGCCTCTCCCTCACGCGTTCCGCCTCCTCCTTCGCGAGCATTACTGCTTCGCAGAAGGAGGTGACGGCCTCCCATGCCCTCTCGCTCCATACCATCGAGACCCGGGCCTGGTCCTTATCGGACGGCGAGTTACCCATTGCTCACCGTCCGCAAGCCCGCGCCTACGGTGGCCGGAAATCGGCTCGCGATTCCCGCCCCGATAAAACCTATTGATTCAATTTTTAATAACTAGAATAGCTACATGCTTACTATATAGGTACTAGCTGGCCTTGACATCAACCAATGAACCAGTGTTATATTTAAGCTATGAACAACAATGTCAAACTTTGTCAAACTTCTTTTGGACTGAATACGAGGCTTTTAGCTACTTTTGTATTGTGTGTATTTTTATGTCTAGTTTTTAAAATGTGCGTTTAGTTTGTGCAGAATAAACAAGTTTTCTGTCTTTCTTTCTAGCTACCCGCTCATGAATCGATCGCTTGTGTGCGATCTACTGATGTGATGTTTCGGCTCTAAGTTAAATAATAACTATTATTGTACACCTTCGTAAGGTTTATTAAATGTGTTATTATTAAAAATAACAAACACATGAGTGTGTCAGTCAAATCTAAGAAAGTTTATAACATGTAATACTTACATAAAAAATAATATATAACGTAAGTTACCTTCCTACTTAAATACTAACCTACCTACCTATTTTGTTGCAGGTGGCATTGATTTTTAGAGTGAATGGCGCTTGTCGTGGAAATGAACTCGTAAACATTAAAATCGCAGATATCAAAAAACATTCAGATTTGATGCTGGTACAAAATCAAAGAAAGAACGGTAATTCGTAGTCCGTGGAGAATACGTAAGAATTATCGAAAAGTACCAAGCTCTACGCCCCTCTAATATAAACACTAACAGATTTTTCGTAGTTTATAATAATGGCAAGAGCACCAGACAAGTCACTGGAAAAAATAAGATCAGCAGCATGCCGAAAGAAATTTGGAAATACCTGAAATTGACAAATGCCGAGCTCTACACGGGCCATTGTTTCAAGAGATACATCGGCGGCTCTATTGGCGAATTCAGGAGCAGACTTGACCCAGATTAAAAGACACGGTGGCTGGAAATCTGATGTAGTAGCAGAGGGCTACATTGAAAATTCTATACAAAATAAGGATAAAATAAGCTGCCGCATTGGTGATAAACATCAAACTAAAAACACCGTTGATAACTGATCCTTGGACACCTTTGTCACCATAACCTTCCACATCAAAACACTATTCATTTAGCCCGCTGCCTCAAGCACCACGTTCACCAACTTTCACGATCCAAAATGGTCCTCAGGTTTCTGAAACTTTACTTAACAGTAATACTCAAATAAACTCTACCTCAAAAACATTACTATGTCATTTGTATCAGACATTACCTTTAAATTTAATTGTTTTAAATAGGTCTACTAACTGTAATTGTAATTTTAATAAATACTTTGATTGTAGTACTATTGCTTTTTATTGTCTCGTAGATGGTGTGAAAAGTAGAGTATTCTCCTCGGGGATAAAGGTCGTCTTGGGCGACCTTGAATCCCACGCTGCACTCAGGATTCAATACGGCGCCCGCTACATAAGACACTACTATAAGTGCATAATCTACTATTGTGGACTTACCCTTGTGTTTTTAAAAATAAATACAGTTTTTTTTTTGACAATATGTCTTCACCTCCGTTTTTTTTGCATAGTCGAAATATTTTAAAGAAAAATGTTAGTTAATCCGATAAAATAACTCATAAACTTTAAGAAAAAATAAACAGAATCCAAATCGAGCCAATAACATCGGAGATATGGCAAACGCTACTCAAGAATTAAAAATCTGAATAACATGAAAAATAATAAAGATAGACCCCCCTTTTAAAGTTAATTTCCGATAATTTTTCGTGAATATTCAGAAAAATACGGGCGGGCACATGCCCATGGGTGATATTGTATTTTATTTATTTTTTGTATTTAACCATTTATGCACACACATATAAACAGACAAGAAGAAAGGAACAGAAAAATACGTACAAAGGCAATGCTTATTTCTAAAGAAATCTCTTCCAGCATACCTGCGATAGGAAAGTATACAAAAAGAGATGTAGACAACGTGTGTAACCGTATAAGAGAAAATAAAAAACAATTCACTAATTTCAATTTAAACAACATACAATATGAGAATATACTTACATACATACTTCTAAAATAAATATAAATATCACTACAATATATATAATTACAATGTGATTTAAAATAACTATGCAACTATGTCGAGTTGGAAAGATAGTGTTCTTTCACTCTTCGCTTAAATGCTTCAACAGTATGACAGTTCCTAATGTCAGGCGGTAGTGAATTCCACAACCGAACCGCGTGAACAGTGAAGGAGTAGGAATAGAAGTCGGTGTATAATAATATATAGTGATTTTAGTGTCAAACTTTTGCGCATATTTTGTTCATAGTAAGTATTTAATAGACTGAATTAGCTGATACATTCATAATTTCAGCCGGATTTAATCAATCAAGTTGTATGCATTAATAAGTGCCTAAGTAGTTAGGCACCTACTTACCTACCTATAGATTATTATGCAAGATGGGTGTTTATCTATCTTACGTTAGTTACTACTACATATTAAACTAACAAAACTTCTTTCTTTGAAGCCGGTTTGCAACACAGATGATAACAGGCTGAGCAACCTGCCAATCTGCCCAGTTTTTTTGCCCAGAAGCCAATCACGAAATAAGAAACTAACAAACCTATGACGATTTGGTACCTATACAATATTGCACCATTTAATAATTAGTTTCTTGAGGTAAATAACTCAGAAATAACAATAACAATCGGGTCAAACGACAAAAGATATAAGTAGAGTCACGAGTTGTTTGTTAGAATTGAGAAATATATAAAATGATAACGCAAATATTAAACTTACCGAGTGACACGACAAAATACACAGTGCGTAAGAAGCAGACTGATATGAAATCAAACGATACGATTTGATAACAAACATGAGACTGGCGTTAACCAAAACAAACTATAATGTGACATTATTTTCACGTGGTTATACTAGTAGCGCCATCTGTGGGTGTAGCACTGAACTACGTAGTGAGCTACCTAACTAAAAAGAATGGGTGATATGGTGGGAACATTATTTTTAGTTGTTACTGTTCTTGGCAACAGATGTCGCACTAAAGCGACATTCACGTCTCGTAAGTATGTCCCTGGAGAGGAAGGCTGAGGTCTACCTATTATTAGTACACTCACTACACAATCTCATCAGGGTTATTGGTTTTACGTAGGCAATCCGTTAAGGGGATGTAGAAGAGGTCATTTGCAACCAAATTACCCCGGATAACCCCGGATGCCAATATCAACCATTTTCGAGTAATTTGACATTTTATATTTTAAAATTTAGGAAACAAATATTTAACCTCTCTGCTCGACAAGATTTTGACATGTGACACATCAGTTGACTCGACGGGGTGTTGCGAATTCAGTCATGAAATTCAGGAATTTACATCAACTTTCAGCATTCAAATTTATTAAGAAAAATATGTTATCGCGCCTATTTTATACAATAAGTTTGTGGAAAATATCTTTAATTATATGTTGAGATCAGTTAAACCGCGTCAGTACACTGCGAAAGTTGTATAGAATTGGTATTACTACACCTATCTAAAAGGTAGGTAATTTAAATTTGCTGAAAATATGTACATAAACAATCCACTCTCTTGCTGAAAATATGCAAAAAGGAAAAATAAAGATATTATCATTCTCTCTGCATTCTTACTTTTACCATGTTTCATACATGAACTACATAAAAAAACACGATCAAATCTTGATAAAAATTACTAAAAATTGTTTTGCGACGTGACACTTCTTAGTGCTGACCGTCTGCCCAATTTTCTTATATCGATTCATAAGTAGCATTCAGCCTAATCGATACTCGCAATAAAATCAGTGTGAAAAAAGTATTAGAAACTGAATAAAAACTCTTTGGTATATTTTCCATGAATTATTTTATTTTTAATATTAATAATTTTATTAGTAAGTATACACATACAGTGTGGATAGGGCAGTAACTTTTGAGGGTTCCGTAAGTACCTATGAATGAAAAAACGGAACCCATAAAGGATTACTCGTGTGTCGGTCTGTCACAGCCAATTTGCTCCGAATCTACTGGACCGATTATATGAATTTCTGTGACCCAAATACAGAAGTGTAACATAAATAAATGAATTTTGAATATGGAGTCACTTTTGGTGGTCAAACAAGACAATAAAAAAAAAGTTTTGCAAACTATACCGTGTGACATGTAAAATGAAAGGGCTTGTTGTGGGGGTCCCAAATATTCATGTTAATTATTCTATATTATTTTTGGAACTAAGTTCTTTAACGCGACTTGCAGTAGGAGTAAACTGGCATAAATCGTCACGCGAAAAAGTGTTTATACTTGTGACTGTCTTCTTCTAATTTGATAGAGAGAGAGAGAGAGAGAGAGAGAGAGAGTGAATTTGGTCAAAATGTAAATCCAAGACCGCGGCTTCGAAAATTTTCAAATTTTTCATCGTGTGAGTCAGTTTCATGGTTTTTGAAGGCGTTAAAGCCGATAGTGACGTTAAAATGTAAAACCAAGATGTTAGCTTCGAAAATTTTCAAATTTTTCATCATTGGTATCGTTTTCATAGTTTTGAGGGTGCTAAAGTCGATAGTGAGGTCAAAAGGTAAATGCAAGATGGCAGCTGTGAAAATTTTATTTTTGTTTGAAATTATACCTTCGTCAAAAAGAACTTGGTTCCCCCGGACTTACACGTTTTATTTTTTTAATTTATTATAGAAAATAGACCATTTCCCACTTATCTACGGAGCCATTGAATATATTTTTTGTAATACTGGAAATTGTTGGTTGATTATAGATTCCTGGAAAACCTATAAAAAGTCTATGGTCATAAAATAATATGAGTTTGTTCTTGGGATAAATTATTGGTATAAAACATGGATGCTATTACAATCTGATAATTTTTCATCATGACTACCAATTTTCATGTTTTTCGAAGGGATAGTGCTGATATCGAATAAGATGAACATTCTGGATTTTGATGGCGGCTATTCCAAATAATAATAATATTGTAGATCAATTCTCGATCAATTAATCGAGTTTACAATCGACATGAAACTGATGTCTATCAGTTTCATGCTGATTGTAAACTCGATAGTCAAAATCCGTGAAAAAAACGGCCCTCTTAATTTCGTCAAGTCTATCTGTCCGTGCGTCCGGATGTTATACAGCCATTTTTACTTTTTTTACTTTATCGATGAAAATTTGGAAAAGGTGTATTCTGTAACAACTATGGTGTAATGATCTAAATATATAAAAGCGAAAGGTCACTCACTCACTCACTCATTCATCACGAAATCTCGAAAACTGCTGGACGTATAAAGATGAAATTTGGTAGGGAGGTAGTTAATAGTTAGTAGACGTCCGCTAAGAACGGATTTTTGGAAATTCGACCTTTAAGGGGGTGAAAAGGGAGATTTTTGTTTGTATGAAAAATCTTATTCCTTGAGTTAATAAACTTGAAACTTGGCACGAATATTTATCTATGTAAATTATAAACTTTGCCATTTTTAGTTTTTCTAAACTACCCCCTAAAGGAGGATTGGGGGGTATCAAAGTTTGTATGGAATAATTTTAACGCGCGTTCCGATTAACTCGAAACTCAGTATTTATACTTAACATTGAAAATAAATAAAAACGTATATCAGGGATTTTTTTAAATTTACCCCTAACCGGGTGAAAAGGGGTATTCATTTTTACAGGGGAGGATTTAACTGTGTGGCTTGGTTAACTTAAAAATTGGTATAAATAAATAATCAATAAGTCAAATAATGGAAACGTCACAATAGACTTTTCAAAAATTATTATCGTGCTATTTTTTATTTCGTTTAATTGTAAAAAGGCTAGCCAAAAGGTTAGAATAACCCAAATAAATACCCAATATTAACCTAAACTTTTTAAAGATTATTAATGGATCTAAGCAATCATAACATATATAGGGTGGATTTTGAGATGGGACAATAAGGGTATAATAATTGTAATAACCTTAACCGTTGTCGCTAACAAACATTTTGATCTGCATTCAGATTTTTAAAATAATAGTCTGAAGAACACAACGGCCGCCACATAGCGGCCGCCACATAACGGCCGCCATATGATGGTTGCCACATAGCGGCCGCTACATTGTGACCGCCACATTACGGCCGCCACTTTACGACCGCCACTAACGGCCGCAACACAACGGCCGCCACATTGCGACCGCCACATTATGGCCGCCACATAGCGGCCGCCACATTGCGACCGCTACATTACGGCCGCCACTTAACGGCCGCCATATAGCGGCCGCAATAAAACGGCCGCCACATAGCGGCCGCCACTTTACGGCCGCCACTTTACGGCCGCCACATAACGGCCGCCACATAACGGCCGCCACGTAACGGCCGCAATACAACGGCCACCACATAGCGGCCGCAACTTGACGGCCGCCAAATCGCGGCCGCCACATAACGGCCGCCACATAACGGCCGCCACGTAACGGCCGCAATACAACGGCCACCACATAGCGGCCGCAACTTGACGGCCGCCAAATCGCGGCCGCCACATAACGGCCGCTAGATAACGGCCGCCAAATAACGGCCGCCAAATAACGGCCGCCATATAACGGCCTCCACATACCGGCCGACACAACCACCGCCACATTACGGCCGCCACTTTACGGCCGCAACATAACGGCCACAACACAACGGCCGCTACATAGCGGCCGCCTCATTGCGTCCGCCACATTACGGCCGCCACTTTACGGCCGCCAAATTGCGGCTGCCACATAACAGCCGCCACATAACGGCCGCTAGATAACAGCTGCCAAATAACGGCCGCCACATGAAAACGATGGGGGCAGCGGGGTTTGGACTTCACGGAGCCAAAAAACGCTCCTACTACTAAATTACTAGCTATATTTCAAAAATAAAATGTCGCAAATATTTGACAGCTATTTGCGACGTTGCCAACATTCGCATCAACTGACCAATCTTCACATAAAAACAAGATTTACAGACGGGATGCTATGGGTTTTATTTTCGCCTCATTTTTAATTTACTCAAATTATGGTCTCCTTGGTACGTGTGACGCTACTGTTTTCTGAAAATTGTGTTTTCGGTATCTATCGTTCAACTACATTCTGAAAATCAGACAGATTGCTAAAAACTATTGCTGAAAAATATATTATTTTTTGACATATTTAATAATGTTAGGTAAATAGGAAATTTTCTAAAATTAGGATTTTTGAATTTCAAAACAACCAAATCTATCGATTTTATACGATTTTGTTTATAAAACGATGAGGCAAAAATTTTGGTCATGGGCTCGCCAACCTTAAGAATTAATTTGAATTTAGAATTCTAAATGAAAGCAGTGCGCGCGTGCGGTATCGTTTCGGTTTACCGACCAGTGAGGAAACATAAGAAGTACCGAAACGGTACAGAATCGGTACCGAAACGATACCGTACCGACCAATGAGGAAAGGGCCTAACGAGACTGTCCTTAACTTTTTGAAACATGCTGATTTGCATTCACAGATTTCTTAAAAATTGCCAATTTTCACAAAAACTTTTCCAAAAACTATATCGAGCCAACTCTGAGGTTTGAGTACAAGAATGTCTGTGTGTATGTTAACTTTTCACGCCTAAACCACAATCAAATTCCAAATTCGAATTCGATTTCGATCAAATTTGCCAAGGGGATAAACAGCATCCTAGGGTAGGACATAGGCTACTTTTTGTCTCAAAAATAATCCTAAAGGAGGTGATAGGTAATGAAAGTTTTCTCGCCAAACTTCATCCTGCTAGGACAACGGGAAGCACCATATAGGCTTTGTTTTATTTGCGAGTGTCAATATAAATATGCGGTATAATTTCATGGCCGTATTTTTTTATTGCATTTACTTGGAAGTTTGATTTTCTTTACAGCTCCAAGGGACCGTAGAACTAAGTTTTTGATATCTATTTCAATTTGATGCATCCAGGCGTTTCTGAGAAAAAGGGTCTTGACAGACAGCGAAGTTATCCTTTAACGGTTTCAATTTTGCATTTTGAGTACAGATTTATTATCTGCCTGTTACCTTTTAATACCGTAACGGCTGAACGTATTTAGATGAAAGGCAATACGGATAGGCCATAATCTGGCTTAGAACATAGGATACTCTGAATTCCGGTAGCATGTTCCCGTGGAATATTTTGCGACATCCACGCGGGCGAAGCCGCGGGCAAAAGCTAGTATTACGATAAACATAATATAGGGCACCCCCTATATTATGTTTATCGTAATATCATTAGATTTTTTTTCATCCCTCGGTTTTATGTATAGGGAATGCGGTGGCATTCCCTATACATAGGATGAAAAAAAATCTATGCACATAAAGCGTGTATTGTTGGATCTCTTAAAATGATAAATATGTTTCTAAGTGGCTTTACTTTTTAAGTCAATAGTTTTTGAGATATGGGTTATTTTCGGTTACAACCGCAGAATTAACTTTGTTTATTATAGTTTTTTCGAGAAATACAATCTTATTTTTGGAGTCGATAAAATTGATGCTGTGCAATATTTACGCGTAAATAAGTATGCATCCCAACAACGAAATCCTTCACTGTGCGTAGTCCAACATACACTTGGCCAGTTTTATTAATTTCGTTGGGAAACTAACACAAAAAAAAAAACAATTTCTATTATTCCTATTAAAAACAAAAACTACCAAACTCATACAACTAACAAAAAATATGGACGTCATTTAAAAGCGTTTGCAGAATACCTACCCACTTTATAGAATTAATTTATCATCATTCCCAAACAAAGTTTTCTTGCCTACCTAAAAAATGTATACTGGGCATTCTGTAGAAAACTATCAGAAAGTTTCAAAAATAAAATCCACAGTAAATAGGTGTCCAAAAAATTAAAATAGTTTTGAACAGCGAGCGCATTCCGAATTTAAATTCAAATATAGAAACAATTCAGCGCTAAATTTAATAAATGAGGTACCTAAGTATCCATCCCCGTCCTGTCTGTTGACTCGTTTTATACATAATGTCCAAAAACTATTAAAATTACATTAGAAAAGTATAAATAATTATTATAAACAATGCATAATGTATTTAATGCTTAAAACAATTTTATTTCAATTTTCAAGTATCGATTTCTAACATTCGACATATTAATAAATCGATTCGATCAAAATTGAAAAAAAAATCGTTTGGCATTCGTTTTCGCACATAATTACAATAAAAAAAAAACAATAATGTTTGGATATCTTTAATACAAAAATTGAGTAGTGGTAATGAATATTACGTGTTTTGGACCTGTGTTCGTATATTACGTTAAGATCTGGGCATTTTCTAGTTGTTTTTAATATTTTTAATAATATTTGTCACATTTTAAATCGTATCTACATGTGTATGTGTGATATTAGTGAAAAGTTAAAATGTAAACACGCACGATTGGCGCGAAACTTCGACTTTGGATATCAAAAAACTTTTTACAAAAAAAAAACAACAGACTTCAAAAAAAAAAACACTACAAAGTGAAAAATAACTTTAATTTCGGAAGTCGGTGTCTTGGTTTTGAATTTTCGTTCTTTGTCACCGACTTCCGAAATTAAAGTTATTTTTCACTTTGTAGTGTTTTTTTTTTGAAGTCGGTTGTTTTTTTTTGTAAAAAGTTTTTATTTTTCACTTTTTAGTGTTGTGGTACCTACCCCACACAAATTCGAATACCACTACCTGCTATGTAAATAACAGTGTCAGGAAGTTATCATATCATCCACATACTAAGTGGGAAAAAATACGTATTATTAAAGCTAACTCAAAAACTACCCAAGCAAAGTTAATAAAATTTATATGGGACCACCTCTGAAGTATGATCTACCAAACAAAAAAAGAATCATCAAAATCTATTCATAATTGGCGGAGTAATCGCGTAACAAACATACAAAAAAAAAAAAAAAAAAACATACAGACGAATTGAGAACCTCCTCCTTTTGGAAGTCGGTTGAAAAATCATTACCACTACTTATTTAACTTGAACAATGGATGAATTCGTCAAATAATTAAATGATGTAGTATTCACTGCCCCTGTGGTGGAGTTTAGATGTTCGAAATTCCCAATTTTTATGATTTTTAGCCTCGACCTCGACTGTCATCAAAATGGCGATTATTTTACAGACTTGAATTTTATAAAGGTAAATTAATAATCTTGCACGCTAAATATGAAAGATTGAATGGTGTAAACATTTGAGTTTTTTATTCAACTCTCTTAATTAACGCACATTCATAAGATTTAATGGGTACCTAGTACAATAAATATTTACATAATCAATTAAGGGTGTCGTATGTGATAATTCTGGGGTCCAATTGGACCCACTACCGAGCCGGCGGAGGTTTGTGTGTTCGGGTCCAATCGGGGGCGCTTCCGAACTATACGGTTAAAATGCCAAATGACTCGAAAATTGTTGACGTTTGCATAGGAGTCAAAAGGCGTCATTTGGTTGTAAATGACCCTCCTACATCCCCTTGTATTGCCGACGTATAATCATTAACCCTGTATATCAGGGTTATTGGTTACATTTGATATTTATAGTTTAAACATTTAAAAAAAAAATCAAATTACTCGAACATGGTTGACATTGGCATAGGGCTCATCGGAGGTAATTTGGTTGCAAATGACCTGTCTTCCCCTGTCATCCCCTTAACAGATTGCCGACGTATAACCAATAACCCTGCATATATTAGGGATTGACCCTACTGCCATCAACCGAGCAAACAAACCCAGTCTCGCGGATGCTACTTACTTAATGGAAACAGCAACTCAGAACATCCAACCCAGACATCCAACCCAGAACCTCAAGCTTAGTAGTCACGCTTGCGATTACTAGACCAATTAGCTAGGCTGTCAATAGTCAAACAAGAAGAAGAAGAAGTTTTAGAAAGAAAGAAATAAAGAAAAGTAGGTTTATATGTCACAGAAACACGTAAAGATTAACTCTAATAATAAAGAACTATAAAAACAGAATAGATCTATAATAATCATTCATCAGTATGATGTTATGCAGGCGAGACATTATACCTTCTTCTTGCGATAGTCCAGCTTCCGTTCATCTAGGAAGAGCTAAAGTTAACCACTCCTGAAAGGATAGATTCTAATCTCTTCAGACGACAATCAGAGATAAAGTAATCGAGTCTTCGATATTATCTTAAACAGACGGGACCCAGACAGCCAGATCAAGATTATCAACTGTATGAGAAAAGATTGCGTCGACTTGACATTAGTTTAATAGCGAAATGATAACAACAAGAGATTGATTAAATTATGATAAAACTGCTTAGCTTTGTAATGTTATATTAAAAAGTATAAAATAGTAGTAAGAATTAGTTCACCAGCATCGGGAACGGGAACAAGTTCCAGGCTGTCGATGGTCAGAGGAACCTTTTCACTATGGTTGCAATATCCACGAATTTTTTTACCTAAGTGACCACATCCTGCCTCACTCGTCCAGGATGACAGGTGGTACTCAACATCCATTTCCTCCATGGATGACAGGTGTCGATGAACTAAATTTACTTTTATTGAACCGCCACGCAACGCAGCTGACACATCCATTACGTTATCATGGTGTTTCGATGGAACGAAACCACGGAATGGGGACGGCGATAACGAAATGATATCTCGGTTTGCATAAAATCGGTGCTTTGAAAGTTTCCATGGTAAATGAGCAACTATAAAGATAGTTGCTCATTTTTAACCGACTTCCAAAAAGGAGGAGGTTATTTGTTCGTAGCGTATGTTTGTTTTTTTTTATTATGTCCGCCGATTTCTCCGTCATTTGTGGACCGATTTTGAAAATTCTTTTTTTGTTTGAAAGGGTATGCTCTCAAATTGGTCCCATATAAATTTTATTAACTTTGCTTGGGTAGTTTTTGAGTTAGCTACAAAATAAGTATTTTTTTCCAACTTAGTATGTAGATGATATGATAAGCTCCTGTCACTGGTAGCAGGTAGTGGTATTCGAATGTGTGTGGGGTAGCTACCACAACAAAAAAATGAAAAACAAAAACATTTTACAAAAAAAAAATAGAACCGACTTCCAAAAAAAAACACTACAAAGTGAAAAATAACTTTAATTTCGGAAGTCGGTTGCAAAAAACGAAAATACAAAACCCAAGACACCGACTTCCGAAATTAAAGTTATTTTTCACTTTGAGTGTTTTTTTTGGAAGTCGGTTGTTTTTTTTATTTTTTATTTGGGTATATTAATTGTAGGAAGCGAAAAATTTTGAGTGTGAATAAGAGTAGGGGAAGTCCAAAGAAATGATGGATAGGCTGTATGAAAGATGATTATGGCTGGAAAAAGTTACCTAGATGACGGCTAATATCGATGCTTGGAAGAAGAAGACATTCTAACAACTATTTTATTGTACCATCGCGGTAACGCTAATCTAACCACTTTGAAAACAAAATCCTGTGCACACGACCCTTTTTTTCGTAGGTAAGCGATACTATAGCGGCCGAGCGCTGCAAGGAAGAATAGTCCTTACAGTGTACAGATATGCGTTTCTTCGATAGTACCTATTATGTTAACAAATGATTAAATGATTATCATAATGACCCCAAAATATACATATTTAAGGATTAGGACACGAGGATGGTGATCATTTATCAAAATAATGATGAGTAAAAATTTGGCCTTTCAAGGAAAGTGACCGTAACTGATGGTCCATCTATCATTCCAGTGCTGCATATCCCTCAAACTCATACTCAAACTCAAAGCATTTATTTCAATTAAACCATTTACAGGCACTTTTGAATTGTCAAGGAATCGGTCAGTCAGAAATAGGTATGAAGCTAGTTGCCCATTCCAAAGCGTAGTAGGTACCTATGGAGAAGAACGGGCAAGAAACTCCACGGACACTCTTTTAAATAAAAAATTGTTACAAAATATTGGTTACATCATTAATGTTGAAATTATACATGTGAGAACAATGTAGAAAGACGTGCAGTCGTGCACGTTAGAAGCGTCCGTAATAAAAAGATAAAACAAAGAACAATTCAAAAAATTTTAATAAAATAAAAATAAGCCCTGGCAGCTAAGAGATGACCAGTCCCAACTGACGGCGCCCGTTCACGAACATGACGCATGGATTAGCACCATTCAGCTCATCATCATCATCAGCTTATATCAGTCCACTGCTGGACATAGGCCTCTTTAATTGCACGACAATCAGCTCAATTCTCGGCAACTCTTATCCAGCTTCTACCAGTCACCCTGCGAAGATCGTCGCTCCATCTAGCCTGAGGGCCTACCTTACGTTTGCCGATTCGCGGTCTCCACTTAAGAAGATATCCCTATGTTACCTACAAAAGCCCAGTGCGGGTTGGTGGACGTCACAGTATTTTTTGTTCCAAGACATTTTCTCAAGTGGTTTTCCTTCACCGTTTTTAAGTCTGCTTATCTATATAAACTAATATTATAAACGCAATAAATGATGATTATGATTATGAAGAAAACAAATCCTTTCAATTTGATGTTTTGTATGTTTGTTTGTTTGTAATAGATAACCTCAAAACTACCTTACCAATTTAAAAAATAATTTCACGAGTAACATGGGCTATATGTTATCGACTTCCACGCGAACGAAGTCGCGGGCAGAAGCTAGTAATATTTTATAGCGAAGTAAAGACTCCTTTGACAAAATGTTTGCAATAAGCGAAATGTGTCGGATACTGTAACCAGAGATGATTGATATGCAACAAGAACGTGAGAGCGATCCTCATCTTACGTGTTCATTATTATGTCGTTTGTTTTATTATCATCCGTTTTGTTGCCTTGAAGATTTGCATTAAAGGGCATTTTGATATAGGCTTGGGCATAAATAATAAGTATGTCTGTAAATTGGTTTAAAAAAACACTTTTACACATTATGTTTTAAAACTATGTAGATGAGTTCGGTGTTTCATAACTGACAACTCTGAGAACAAACTCAGAGGTCACTTTTGAAGTCCAGACATAATCTTGGTCAGGCCATATGAGGACCATGCAGATTTATGTCTGAGATGGTTTTTTGAGGAAAGAACCATATAGATATGACCTGTAACCTGACCTGACCTACAAGTAGTTGTTCCGGGTCTGGCTGTTTGTGTATGTGAGTTTAAATGTTTGTAAACGCACCCACAATATAGGAAAAATTCCTAGTGTGGGGCAACGTTTTTTTCAAAAAACAAAACAATATTCAAAACAAACCTGTCCAGTCGCTGCACTGCACGCATTTGTCAGTAAACGTGTAGCTCAACTCAGAACTTAAGGAGCTCAACAACTCGACGAACATGCCAAAGAAAGGATATTTGGGTAGGCCGCATCATCATTATCATCAGTTCAGCCGAAAGACGTCCACTGCTGGACATAGGCCTCCCCCAAGCACCTCCACTTCGACCGATTCTGTGCTTTCCGCATCCAGCGGATTCCTGCAGCCTTCACAAGGTCATCGGACCATGTGGTAGGGCGCATGAAGTACCTACTTCCAACTGTCAGATTATCATTAAAACTAACTGAACGGAAATGTATCTTTTATATTTACTTATGTTTAAACATAGAGCTATACTCCTGGTAGCGTTTATTGTCTGAAGCGTTAATAAAGAATAGTGTATTTAATTATTAAAATAGCCTTCACAAGTCATTTTGAAACGTGTGGCGAACCTTGGGCAGTCAGGCCCACACGCTTGCAGATTACTTGCTACCTTGGTATCTGGCTAATATTTTCGACCACATAATAAAGATTCTAATAGGTACATAGTTCGTGACGATAAGAAATAAGGTTATTTCTTTGCTTCGATGAAGTAACTACATATGGGCACAGAGTTGACATCCGTCCGGATAAAGCCGGACAGTGTTAGGCTTTTTGACCTCTTGTCCGGGCCAATTTGACTGGGTCCGGCCTGTCCGGCTTTTGTTAGGCTTTTAATTCTCTTTAAAAGGCGGCAGTGGACGAAACAAAGAAACAGGTTAAAATCGGAAACAATTGCAAAAATGTCAATTGTGGAATTGTAACTTGCAAAATGTTTTATGATGAAATTATTAAGGAGGTTGAGCTTTTAAAGCACGTTTCTACCAAAGAAAAATATGCAAATGAAAATGAGAAATACCGATTATAACTTTATTTTAAAAAAATGTGTTTATTTGATATATTTTTCAAAAATCCTTGTTTTTTGGCGTCCGTCCGGCCGTGGGACCCAAAAGTCCGGCTTTTTTTGCGGGAAAGTCCGGTTTTCTGATTTTTAGAGATGGCAACGCTGTATGGGCACATGGCAGTTTCCCATAATAACACCAGTCTTTGATTATCCCACTGCAGGGCAAAGGATCAAGAGGCTGCAAAGGCCTCTTCTCATACAGAGAAGGCACGAGCATTGAACAGTTTCCCATAGTTACAATAAGACAACTTTTTGAAGTGAAAACTTCGTAAGGCGCGTTGGGCATTTTTGAGATGGGAAAAAACAATTGAACTCGCGACACCGTTAGCGACACCTCATTTTTGTAAACGCGATTGTGCTCTTTATTTAGATAAGGTTACGGATCAATGTTCTATATGTCGGATCCGGTCATTAGTACGGACACGAAACGAATCGCAAGCGCGCCACTGGCGACATCAAGAGTGATCTACCTACACCAAAAAAGGCGCGCTTCTACAGAGTCGTGATGTTTTAAGGCCACGGCGAGGAGGGCATTCAGCCTCTGGTCGCATCGGAGAGAAGACGTCACGGAACTGTTCTCGATTCGTGGTGCTCAGTTATTGTGTTAGTTGTAATTTGTGATCATTGTGTTAATTGGTGATTTTAATAAACGCCGTCGTACCCTGTGTATGTATAATTTAGCTAGTGTGATTCATTTGATAGTAAATTATAATGTGATCTGAACTGCAAACTGTTTTTCTATTGCACATTAACCAACACTACCCACACTACGGCCACAGTAGTTAAAATATCGCTGATAATAACAAAAGTCACATACCCGTCTCCGACATATACAGTATTTTTCTTCCACCAAAGCGATCTTGTTCAAGTTTTCACTTCTGTCGGCACTTCCGGAGTGCCACTGCCATTTATTTTTTAAGCCAACGGGTAAGCTCTTGGCCCGCATCTCACCTGATGGTAAGTGATGATCAGGCCATAGGTCCAGAGGACCGGGCTGTCCTACCTCTAACTGCCGAAACACAACTACGCTGTTAACCTTGTTATGGCGACAGACTTAGATAAGATGGTGGTAGCTAGACAGGCGAACTTAGTACAAGCCCTACCACCAACCAAACCGAGTAGAAAATTTTACCCCCACTGGGAATCGAACCGACCTCTGGGTCTGACACAGGTGGTCTATCCACTATGTAGACCACAGAAGTTAAATGTTTATCGAATTGGCAATTTTTGTCGGAACTTTTTTGTTGATCGAAGGTCGGAACACTAAACACAGTATCTTCCACATATTTCTTTCATGACTAACATTTTGATAAGCTCATGTAAACTAGGCTGCGTGTGTTTGTTCCCCGGTTCAGCGTACAAACAAGGAGTTGTCTTTTGGAATACTTGTTGGTATAAACTATAGACAATACTCACTGCTTTTGAAGATCTCTCACATTTGCAAGTTAGGAAACTTAACGCTTCGTAAATCAAAACAAAAAAAAAAAATAGATTGGACGTAACAGATGTTCTAAACAGACCAGGAGACGTGATCAACTTCTGGAGGGAGGTGGGCTGGTTGGAATAACCACCGATGGCCACCATGGCCCACGCAAAATGGTCCACCTCAAGGACTAAGTGCGGAACCCCAACTCTTTAACATAGAACATAAGTACATAAGTACGGAGAATTTCTTGAGACAGTTACTGTAATGTGTTTTGCTCTACATAAATATAGGCATTAAATGTTTTAAGTCGACCTATTTTTTATCTAAGTTTCAATAATTATAAAATAAAAATAACCCAAATAAACTTATATTTTTTTATTAATTATAATTTAGTTTAATTGAATCTTGAATTGTAAGTTCATGGGAAAATCTTATAAGTTTCCTGCGGGACAGACTTACTCTATTGCAGGAAGTCTAGAAATTGCTCATTTTATTAAAGTCTAAGAAAACTAAAATGTTTTAGCTGTAAAACTATTCTGTAACCCTTGTTTTTCTTTTAATAAAATATTTTCTTAAAGCTCGTGCAGACCAGCGCGACACGCGACGCGACACAAAGGCACCGCTCGTCCCGCGACGAGCGGTGCCTTTGTGTCGCGTCGCGTGTCGCGCTGGTCTGCACGAGCCTTTATTCTATTCTAAAAAAAATGTATCAGATAAGAAGGAAAACACGAAAGCATAATGTGCATAACATAATCAGCCTATAATTGTCTCTGTGAAGGAAAACATCTAGCCGGGTTTTTCCCGACATTGACAAAGAAGAATGCTATGTAAACTCCGGAAGTATATCTTCCTGACAATATATATAGATTGATTTGCAGGGGCTCATGGCTAAATGAGGGGCTTGTAGTTAATTAATAACAGCCACATGGGTCGATCTTCAAGGTTAAGCAACGCTTGCCGAGGTCGGTCCATGGATGGGTGACCATCCAAAACATACCGAGACCTCCCCGTGCCTTGGAAAGCACGTTAAGCAGTTGGTCCTGGCTGTCATTCGTAGATCTTTCATCTATTTACGAGTAGGCAGAAGCCCGAAAGTCGGACAACCAGTTTTGCCAAGGGGTATCGTGTTACCTAGTAATTGGGTTGTGGAGGTCAGATAGGCAGTCGCTCCAGCTGGATACCAAACCAGTTGCATCCGGTTAGACTAGAAGCCGACCCCAACATAGTTTGGAAAAGGTTAGGCAGATTGAATATAGATTGAATTGATTTATTCAATCAGCAAGCAAGCAGCAAGCAATGATAACCTAATGATGTGACAGTCGGACTGCCAAGTCATAGGTCTCGAGTTCGAAACCAAGGCAACGCACCTCTGACTTTTCGGATTCATGTCCGTATTGTGTAATTATCACCTGCTTCAAAAACGGTGAAGGAAAAATCGTGAGGGAATCGGCATGCCTTTTTTTTCTTTTTCTTGGTTGTTAAATTATCAAATAAGACTCTTACTGACTAAAACCCATCCGTGTTCCTTCCGTTGCCATGTTGCCGGGGGCCACGATCTCCCTCTCGGACTTCTCTTCTCGGACGCAGGCATCGCTGAGAGATATTTCTCGACGGCATGGGAAGCTAAGTCAGAGGCCCGTGGTAGCTTTAAAACTCTGACACCAGGCTAGTCACTAACCACACGAGAAGAAGAAGTGATATAGTGTGGGACTATCGGTTGAATGCTAAGCAAGTATACATGTATAATATCTACTTATATACCTGTAATGTGCTGAAGATAAGCCGGGCGACTCATCGGCATCTCCTTTACATGCAAATTAGTTTACCGTCTGCAATGTAAAGACACGGTCGCTATGTACATAAACATATAAGTATATACTGCTTATGTACACGGAATATACAAAGTAGGTTATGCTGAAGGATGCATGAAGAATTTCTTGAAGATTAGACGCTGAAATATGTACATATTTTAAACGTGTAAAACGTTAATTTTGGGATTGTGTTTTAAACCTTGATTTTGACTTCAAAATTATCCGGATTTAGTTAAACTTGTCTCTCTTTTTACAACATTTAGAGATCCATTTTTTTTTTAAATGAATCATAACTTAAGGCTCGTGCAGACCAGCGCGACACGCGACGCGACACAAAGGCACCGCTCGTCGCGTGACGAGCGGTGTCTTTGTGTCGCGCGACAAGTCGCGCTGGTCTGCACAAGCCTTAATAAAGCATCGTCCAAAAATGTTTTGTACTTAATTTGTAGCTGGGTTCGAACTTCGATCGAACACACGACATCAGCGAAATTACTTAGGTACGTAAATACCTACTGCTTTGTCTGCTCAGCTACCATGCCAAACTTCTCTACTAAAAGGTAATATTAAAGGTATGTAAAAAAGTTGTAAAAGTATCGAACTTTTGAAGTACCTACTCAGGAATTTTCTAGGAGACTTAAATATTTTTAAGTACCCACATCTTTTACAAAAATTATGAAAGTTTTAAAACTTTCTTATTAAAAGTGTTTTTTGTCGAGGACTTTGAAAAATCAATGTGATGTCTTCTTCTTTGTCGTGTGTGGTTAGTGACTAACCTGTACCCAAATTGCGTAACTTATTTGTTTCACTTTGACAGTTCAACAACATTCATTGCGTTATTTATGTTGTTGAGCAGATTTTTTTCCAACTAATGAAGTTATGGAATAATAATCTGTTTCAAATCGAAACAGATCGAATTGATCGTGTATTACGCAATTAGGGTACTGTTCTGCTTAGCTATTTCTAAAGAGCCATAATATACTCCTGAAAGAAATCGACACGTGTTTCACCTCTCAACGAGGCATCCTCAGGATGACGATTGACTTGTCGTGAACCCGAACACGGCGTGTTGCCACACCGAGCGCTGAACGCAGACTGACTAAATAATAATCTGTATCTGTATTTTGTAATGGATTTTCGCAAGGTCACGCCTGAATCAATTAACTATCTTAGTCTTCCCTTTACCTATACTGGTGCCGATTCCCTTGTTCACAAACTAAACTAAATTTAAGTTCAGTGCATCTTTTTCTTTCTATTTCATTAAGAAAAGGACAGAAGGTAAATTTTAGTTTAGTCCTGTCAAATTAATCAGCGCTTGACGTAAATTGACGTAATTTTAGTAGACAAGTTTTTAATCACGTCTAAACTTGTATGGAGTAGTGATAGGCGTTGATTAATTTGACAGGACTAAACTGAAATTTATCTTCTGTCATTTTCTTAATGAAATAGAAAGAAAAAGATGCATTGAACTTAAATTTAGTTTAGTTTGTGAACAAGGGAATCGGCACCACTGCCCTTTATATCTTATTGGGCAGCAATGAAGCAGGCGGTCTTCCTGGTGGGGAAGCTGCAATACCAGAGCACAGATAATATAAACTAGAGACATTGCATTCTAGAGACAAATGTGCCTGTAACTACAACGATACATCTTCAAACGATGAACACCGCAATGCTGTTTTGTGCCTGAAATATTTAATTTACTGATAAAGATAATAAAGCTATCTATACACATGGTATTTTCTTATCTAATCAGCTATATGACATAATCAGCCCTATCCATTTCTTGTTAAAAGGCCGCCACTTGAAGAATTACGTAGAAAAGTCGGACACTTTGATGAATCATCTCTAGGAAAAATTAATTTCCTTGTTTTTATTACATTATCTGTCCTTTAAGTATTAAGTTTGATGAATTGTGTGTTTTTAATTACCGACAGGTTCACTCAAATCTATGTGGTTCTTTCCTCGAAACTATTTCAGACACTAATGTATATTATGGTCATCACACGATCTGACCAAGATTATGTCTGGACTTTAATAGAGACTGTGTCCTCTGAGTTTATTCCGATCTTTCTTCTCAGAGTAGTCAGAAAGGAAACACTGAACTCATCTAGTTTTAAACATACTTTATTTTTGACGTGAAAAAGTGTTTATCTACTCTCATAGCGTGTTATTCGAATGATAAAATTCAAAACGAGTTTATATTGACATATTTTATGAACACAATACCGAAATTTAAAAATAGAATCATATTATTATTATATCATTTTTTCTTTTTTGGATTTCGAGAAAAACACTCTACCATCGATCAAGTGCATAGGATCACAAACGTAATAGAAAATGCCCTTGAAGACAAGAAAGTATGTTCTACTGTATTCCTAGACGTAGCGCAAGCATTTGACAAAGTATGGCATGAAGGCCTTATACATAAACTGAAGAGCCTCTTACCAAAGCAGTTTGCAGATATATTAGAATCCTACATTCTGAACAGAGTCTTTAGAATAAGACAAGAAGACGCCTACTCAGAACTGAAAGAAATCAAAGCTGGCGTACCGCAAGGAAGTGTGTTAGGTCCGGTCCTGTACCTACTATACACCTACGATATCCCTGAATTAGAGCAAAACACAATTGGGACCTTTGCTGATGATACAGCCTTAATGGCTGTAGGAAACAGCCACGAAGAAGCAGTTGAAAAGGTTCAAATGGCTGTAAATCAAGTTTATGACTGGACCAAAAAATGGAGGATTAAACTTAATGAATCCAAATCTGTTCACATAGATTTCACCAACAAAAAACAACAGTATTTCCCAGTTTACATAAATAATAAACAAGTCCCATACGAGAATACAGCCAAGTACCTCGGTATGACCCTTGACGCAAAGCTACGCTGGAAAGCCCACGTCAAGAAGAAAAAAGATGAACTCGACCTACGATTCAAAAGAATGCATTGGCTGCTTGGAAGAAACCCTACGCTGTCCGTGCAAAACAAATTGTTGTTATACAAACAAGTCCTGATGCCAGTTTGGACTTATGGTATTCAGCTATGGGGCTGCACCAAACAGACCAATATATTAATAATACAAAGATTCCAGAACAAAGTGCTAAGGGAAATTGTAAATGCACCTTGGTACATACGAAATGATGACCTCCACCGGGACCTAAAAGTTGAGTTCATCGAAAAAGTGATCCAGAAACTTGCAGAAGCTCACGAAAAGAGACTTCATCAGCATGTGAACGTCGAGGCAATCCAGCTTCTCGACCACACAAACCTAGTTAGAAGACTAAAAAGAACAAAACCGTTCGAGCTAATGTTTAGTGTTAGTGAATAGTGTAAAGTACAAAAGTGCCAAACAAACACAAGAACGAAGTGTATTCGCCTTAATAGAGACAATAAGAAAAGTGCTATTGGACACATTCTTAGTAAAGACAATTTAATAGTTTAGGTTATAATTAAATTACTTATTAGTCTATTTATAAGGCTAGATTGTAATAAGATTAGGTTTCATCTTATTGTTGAAACCTAGGACAAGGGAAAAAAAAAAAAAAAAAAAAAATTTTTTCTTTAACAAAATAATGCTATAAAACAATTTTTTTTCTATTACTTTATAAGGCTATTCCAAGAAGTTAATATCACCAAGGAGTTTCCATCAACTTTTGCATTGGAATGTTTAAACGGGAGACAGCAGCACCAGCTGTAGCGCATGTGCGGGGATGTGCTGGTGCAGACGACATTCATTTGTTTTGTTGTACTGAATTTCGTGGGATTTTTCAAATTTATTCTTGATCTTTAACTTTGATATTTTATTTAGTATTAGGTTCAATCCCAATATATGAGAGTAGATAAAGTAGTGTATGAAACTGCACATAACTAGATATTAAAACATTCGCGTGTTACTATTAAAAACCGAGCCGTAGGCGAGGTTTTTAAACACACACTCATGTTTTAATACCCCTACCTACAGCTACCTACCCCTACTTACAGAAATAAAATCAGTTATCAATTTATCATTTACCAATTACGCTATGTTCCTTGTTTGCTTTTAATTAATATGTAGGAACTTCTAAAAGTCATTTTGTAAAGTATACGATTCGTAAGTATAAAACGATCCGTTATGACTTATTTTATTACATATTGAAACAGACTGAGCTTGATGTCCTCATTGAGAAAGTTAACATGAAAGAGAGGAATGATGAAAGAGGGAGAAAGATATAGGATAACATCCCATGGAGACAGTTAACTATTTGACCTAATAAATCGCTTGTAAGTGCTCGTATACACGAGCGGCACGTTGCCAACGGTAGAGGCAACTGCAGCCGTCGACACTCTTCGGCGGCAGCCGTAGACGCGTCGACGGCGACGAGGAGACTTGAGTATATCATGTGGTTTGACTTGCGCAGATTTATGGGTCTCTTTAGCGGTTTGAGGTCTGCGCCGGGGCGTCATCGGGGCAGCGGAAAGAGCGGCGGGAGGCGCGGTCAGGTCTCATCTTTCGTGGCGCGTATTGTACTCATTCACACGCAGCAGTCAACGCGTCGACGACTGCCAACGACAAGTCGACGAGTGTCGACAGCTGCAGTTGCCTCTGCCGTTGGCAAGGTGCCCCTCGTGTATTCGAGCACTTAAGTTCGTTATTACATATTGAAACAGACTGAGCTTGATGTCCTCATTGATAAAGTTAACGTGAAAGAGAGGAATGATGAGGGAGGGAGAAAGATATAGCCGTAGGATAACATCCCATGGAGACAGTTAATTATTTGACCTATTAAGTTGCTTTTAGAGTTAGTTATAACAAGTGCACGCACAAACGATTATCACTTATTAAAAGTAGATGATTAGCGCTGGGTACAGTTTAACTGTTAAAGTAAGTAATGTTCAAACTAGGCGTTGACTACTGAGACGTTCTTTACCCGACTACGGCAAAGCCAAAAGGAAGGGTTATGTTTTTAGTAGTAACATCACGCCTTGTTTCCCCGAAGGGTTGAGCAGACTGTAGCAGGTACACCCACATTTCGCCAGTTATGTTTTAAGTCCCATGTAATAGGAGGCGAGCCTATTGCCATCAACCGGGCACAAATCCAGAATCCGAGCTGCTACTGAGAAATTCAAGATAGAAAAACCCAATAACACTTTGCTCGACCCAGGAATCGAACCCAGGACCTCATGCTCAGCAGTAGCGCTTGCGACCACTAGACCAACGAGGCAGTTATTAGTAGTCTATGTATAAAACGAAATGAAATCGTTTATAGTCCATACATAACGGACAGTCCTCTGTGCAGGGCGTGCATGGAGACTGAGGAAACCGTCGTCGCACAGGCGTCACCCAGATTAGAACAGAAACCCTCAGGTCACCCAGATCTTTCACAGATGTTCTGAACAGACCAGAAGATTTAATTAACTTCTGGAGGGAGATGGGCTGGTTGGAATAACCACCAACGGCCGCCATGGCCCACGCACAATGGTCCACCTGAAGGACTAAGTGCGGAAACCAAATCCCATAACATAGTCCATACACCCAACTTACAATAAATAACACAGATAACATACACATAGACAATGTAATAAACATAAACGGTAGTTACAATATAATATTACATAATCACAACAAACAAAATCAATATGACGGATGTAAAATCCAAAAAAGTTAGGGGGTCCCTATTTTTTGTTCTCTTGTTGATGTATATTTCGTTTCAATTGCAGATGTGATTAGCTCTGACTCAATGGTTAATACATTTAGGTATTTACCTTGCATGGTTTTTTCTTGAGTTTCCAAAACCTTTTGTAATTCCTCAGGTTTTGGACACTGTAGAAGCCCAGATGAATCGTGTGTAGGTACTACATAATATTTGTATGCAGAATAAAACGCAGAATAACAGCCATATACTAGCTTTCTATAGAGCTTATAACAGCACTATACGCCAAAAGGCAACTTTTAAGACCGCTAATTGATCGTTAATGCTCGTTGCAAAATTCGTTGAACTTTTAAAAAGATAAAACCCTAAAATGTCGACTGGATTATGCGTCTACGCATCATCTTTCAGACGTCTGTTTGCATTAAAAAAAAAAACTGGGTTAATTATTTGTGGTAAAAATACTACGGTGCTAACTGATGCTAAATGTAGGTATTCATCTTAATCAACTTGAGATATGTCTACACGAAGTCAGGAAATAGAATTTTAATTTTAAACAGAGATTCTGTGGATTACTTTACAGCTTCAAGCTTTATCAGTGGTTTACAAACAATACAAACAAAGCTCGGGTCGTCGCGTCGCCAAAATATAGAAACATCAAAATTGCAAGATTTAGGAGTTGCTTAAGATTTTTGGTTTTCGTACCAACAAGTGTATAAATCGAATAGTTTTTTAAAGAATTGAAATAAAGGGGACCTGGTGGTCAAACTCAAAAATGCACGAAAACCAACGAGCGAAATTAAAAGGCAGTTAAAATACGCAATATTCCGTTAAATAAAGTCATTGTAACAGTATGCCGAGTGTAAAGTCGACAGCTTGACACCCGCGACATTAACGCCATAAATAGAACAGGAAAAACTATAATTAAATCTAAGCAGACACAGCATTAATCAGTCCAGGGAGCGTCATATACACTTTTTATAAACTTTAAGCTGGGTTTATAAACAGCTCATTCATGCTTTAGTGAAGTTTTATAATGGTAAATAGTGCTACTAAATGGTATGTCTACATTATGTAAAAGTGAATGTCTGTGACTGACGACTATCTATTTTGGTATTTTTGACGGCTTAGAACAGTTCGAAGATACTTATTTTGATGATGCTGATTGGCATTTAAAGGAGAACATTTTTTAACCAGGCGGCAACCAACGCATGCCTAAGAAATTACAAATCTTTATGCCATAATTTGTTTAACCAACCAATACGTATATGGAACTAGCAGACTAAGCAAGCTGAAGTGGTTGTGGGCCGGCCATGTTTGTTGAAGGACCGATGGTCGATGGAGCAGACAAATTCTGGAGTGGAGACCGCGAATCTGAAAGCTTAATGTGGGACGCCCCCAAGCTAGATGAATGACCTTAAAAAAGGGTGGCTGGGGCTGATGGATGAGGAACGCGGAGGACAGAGTGTTGTAGCACAGTCTTGGAGAGGCCTATGTTCAACAGCGGACTGCGATGAGCTGTGTTGATTGACGTAGATGGAAAAGAGTCAGTTCGGACATCGTCACAGCATAACTGTCAACATGCCTCGGTTTCTAATTGATTTGTACGGAGCCATCATAATTCTCTTCCCAGTCATTGGTAGACTAAACCGCAAGCCGAAGTGGTATTTGTGTGTAGATGGTTATTTCGTGGTTTTTCTTAACAAAATATGTATACAGGTATCATAATAACATAAGACAAGTGCTCACATGCTCGGGACTTAACCGTTTTAGTTTTTGCTTAGACACTAATAACACTTCTCAAAGTTCCCATTCTTTAAACAGACTGTTTGGAGTGTGCGCACCGTGGGAAGTCTAAGTATAAAATAATATTATGCGAATATTTAACTACGAACTGCAGCAAAAGTTGTTCATTTTAATGTCGACATTTATTCTCTCCCGGAAACTGCTAACGTTTCAGGGTGCATAGCATAATTCATTTGGAAACTTAAAGTGAAACAGAACTGTATTTTGAACAAAAGTTCACTAGCAAAGGATAATTTAATATACTACTGTTGGTTCAGTTCACTGCGCAGTTTGAAGGGGCCCTTACTGTAACGTCACCTTATTATCACTTCGGCGCCGTCCCCGCGCTTAATCGGAAACATAACCCACCGTGTGTCTACGTCACACGGACTAAGTATGATGACGTCACAATGTTTGCACTCTTGCAGTTTAAACATCAGTTCAAGTTCAATGATTTGTGTGTAGTTTTTTATAGGTGTGGCTGCATTCGGTCTTTGTCTCGTTATGGCCGAGCACCAGGGGGCGCTGCGGCGCCGCCAGCTGTGTTCACGCCGGTCCGCAGTCGCGGTCCGTCAACGGGCGAGGTACCACGTGGTTACTCCACGTCCCGTAAATCAAAAACTTTCTTACGTCAAATCAATGGATATAACCTAACACGCGCGTTTTGCAAATTAAGAATAAGATGTGATATATTTGTGTTTACGTCGCGATGGCCTGTTAATCACTTATTATTGTGTGCAACAGTGACGTGCTGTGCTGTGCCAATGATGTGAATATTTTTTCTGTGTTGTGTTGCATAAAAAAGGAGTTATGAGTATACAAAAGTGTTTGCTGGATAACTCCAGCAGGATGATCAAGGCGATGTCGACTGCTAAGTCGAGTACCAGCGAAGTGAAGATGGTACGTACACTTTAACACTAGTTTGGCATAATGAGCGACCTTGTGATGAAAGGAAAGCTGTGTTTTTAGGTTATTATTCAAGAAAAGAATAATTAGCACCTCAGTAACTTCTTTATCGCACTGTCAGAGTTTAATGTGAAGTGAATTCGTGATAGTATTGCGATGTTTTGATGCAAAAAAAACGTTTTAACTTAGTTTATGATTGTAACAAAACCTATATAAACTTAGTAACGTGTTTATATTATGTATAATTACGTCACGACATACGTTTCCGTTACTGCGGTGAATGCAATATGGCATTATTTTTAAACAAAACACAATAAAATGACTGTGACATTTAGAGAAAAATATGCATTGTAAGTTTGATTGAAATGAGGTTGTTTGAAGTATTTTCTTAATTCAGTCGTATAAGAGGAGCCATATTCGACGTTTGTAGCACCTATTCATGCTAGAGTCAAAGATGTTAGTTGTTAATCAGCTGGCAAACTGAATTTATGTTAAATACATATTTACTTATCTAAGTCGATACATAATTGACCAAGACGAGTTAGTTATAGTCCTAATTGGTCTTATAACAGTTTTTGTAGGGAGGGGTTTCATGGGAACTTAAAAAGGGATGGCTAATGGCGTTGAAGGGAAAGTTAAGAATTCGCTAAGTGTCGGCAAACCTGTTATTTTTGCGTAGTTTAGGAAAGGATTGAATGTCAGTGGGGGCTTCTGGCCGTCAGACTTGTAAAAGTAGCTAAGTATGTTTTGATTTACAATTACATTGCGAGTGACAACTAAAAGAATAAAATGTGTCTGACCTTTAAAAGTCAGCGAAGCATGATATTAAACATTATAGTCCTAATGCGATTTGTTCTCATATTTGAGACTGATCTTACGTTTAGTTCGAGAAAATCCTGCTTGATGATGCCCATGCCGATATAATTTTAAAGGTGACTGTCTCATTTATGATACAACATAAATTATTATCGAGAGCCATTCTTGGGACAACACTATTAAGAGCGACTTTTAAGCACAGTTTTAAGGGGTAACTCCCGTATTTTAAAAAACGGTCGCATTCTTCAAATTAATTTTAGTATTTTGACAGATTCAATATTGCCTGAATCTGTCAAAAATACCACAAATTTCAGTAAATTTTTGACAAGTTTTTGACAGTGATTGTCGCTGATTTAAAATTGCCAATAGATTTGAACGTAAATATGTACGAGAAATAGCCTACAGATGACTTCTTTTGAATAGTTTAAACTTTGAATGCAGGTCTTTGGTTATCGATAAGGATCCTTTGGGGATCGTGATTTATGATAATTTCGATACTCTAGCTACTCTATTTTTCTAGAAGAAGATGGCGGGACGAATTCGACTTTTTTCAGAAATATTGGCTAGAAACAGCAGAAGATAAGTGAGTGATAAATGAAATGAGGGGCCTTTGCCCTGCTGTGGGACACAAATGGCTGATAGTAATTAATATATTTCTAGTGGAGGCTCTAGTTTAACAGATTAGTAAACGGAGTGTGATTTTCTAGTGAGATAACGGTAATTAAGTGGCAATTAGCTTAGTTATGCACTAAATAACTGCACACTGATGCAAGTACCAGATTTCTAGGTAGAAATATTAAAACCGCTATGAATTTAAATGGCATTGTGCAACCAATAGCCGTATTATTTTCTAGCGGCACCTACATTGCCACATGCGAACTACGCATTAAAGAGCTGACGTCACGCAAAATCCTGACGTCACACAAATCCTGCATCGCGCAATTAGAGTTTACGGCGCGAACACCATATATAAACTTCCCCGACATCAATCGTTGGGCAGTTGCCCACCAGACACGACACCCGTCTGGTTGTAAGATTCTCCCTTTTCTATAATGGATGAGTGAACTTTGCACCCTGTTCTGAACTGAAATTTGCGCCATTATTTTTTGTTTCTATTTGACGTTTTGAATAAGCTCTCTCAGCGCTTGATCTATGAATAAGGTTTTTAGTTACGAACAGAATAAAGCGATTGAAAGCGCTGTGTGAAACACAAAGCAACATCGACACTAACAGTCGATGAATTGACAGATGACAGTTTGACATTTGATAGTAATGACAGTGTCAATTTTGTCACTCTAGAGTACATTTTTATATTAACTATAAATAAATTAGTTTAAAGAATGAATGATTCTGACTACACTAATAGTACATAAATATGTAATTAAACGTTTGAAGATAAAATCCAATGTACAAAATGTATTTTCACAAATAAACGCTAAGTTAATATGTTTTTATTGACTTAATTATAACCCCAATATCCGAACATGTTTTAGATTTTTACAATTCTCAGCAGTGTCCGTGATTTTAATTTAGATTCAATCGATTATATGCATTATTTAGAACACAGAAAGTAAATTCACGTCTCTGTCATTCACGATGTATGTAGGCTGAATAATGTCCTTTTTGATCCTTATTACTACTAGAGATTGTCCAACAGACAGGTGTCAGGAACGCATTCACTCAGCGGCCGGACTGTAGTGTAATAAACAAATGACAGCTTCACAATCACAATCTGTCATTTTGTCTATTCTTGCGTCGACAAAACCCGTTTTTAGGGTTTTCATGCTACGCGTGCTGGAGTTATTTTGACTTTGTCTTTGGTAAGGCAAATGAAGGCTTTTGGAATTGCAGATTTCCTGCATCTACTTTATAAAAATCTTAATTTCGCCGACAAACAACACAACTTAAACCGCTGGTTCTAGAACTTAGTACCAAAAGAGAAAGGAATTTTTGAGAAATCATCCGCAAATGTGATAAAAAAATGAAAATTTGTATCTACGTGGTTTTTATTGATGGAAAATTCTATCGGGCTTGAATTTAATAACCGGCAGTGATCATACTCTAATTGCGTAGTAGACGATCAATCATCATCAATTACAATCTGTTTCGATTTGAAACAGATTGCTAATCCATTGCTTAATAAGCTGGAAAAAAAATCTGCTCAACAACGTAAATAACGCAATGAATGCTGTTGAACTGTCAAAATATCGTTTACGAAAATAAGTTATGCAATTAGAGTACTAGGTTCGACGCCTGTTTGTTTGTCTCTAAAAGCGTCACGAGATTTTTGTACGTTTACCCTTCGCGTAATTCCATAGGTATGTAACCCTCTATTAAATCGTTGTAATCTAACAATAGACATTGATCATTGAAGTGACGCCAATGTTCTGTAAGAATTATTAAGCAAATTATCGTGTGGGCCAAAAATTCTGAATAAAGGGGGGATTACCCGAATGTATTGTAGGTAAAAAGAAAACAAAATTTTAATATCTGGCCCAAGGGTCCGAAGGGGTTACCGAGGTCCGAAAGGGTTACCGTGGTCCGAAAGGGTTACCGTGGTCCGAAAGGGTTACCGTGGTCCGAAAGGGTTACCGTGGCCCCTGGAAATATATAATAATGCAAGTGAAGGAACACGGGTGGGTTTTAGTTAGTAAGAGTCTGACACGCAGTGCGGGAGAAGTCATTTAATAATTTCCCAACCCAAAAAAAAAGCGTCGCCAAGAGGGGCACAGCTGCCCCCCCCCCCAAGATGAAAAATTTTTGTAAATACAAGGCATTTTAATGTAAAGAAACTACATACTTATCCATACAGACAATTTTGTTTATTTGGACGACTTTTATTTGGTTTTTTAAAGTTCCACATCTCCTAAACGGGGTCTAATCCGGGGTCCGGGGACGTAATATTGTTGGTGTGTGTGTTGGTGGTAGGCCGTCGTAATACCTTTTATGTTTCAGCTCTACAGTTCTGAACAGTTCTGGGAAAAACGACCTGAAAGATCTGTTTCCAATTCATACATTGAATATGGAAATTATTATTTTTCTCAGTTCCTATCGGGACTCCCGAGATGAAACTGATTTGTTAAAAATCAAATGTCTATTAGCGTTGATTTTGGCCCCATTGTGCGCCGTAGAGGTTTTTAAGACTCGCACTACAAGTGTAAAGTTTCATGTGCTCTTGACTTTTGACTGTAGGTACCTACAAACCATACTTTTCCCATCCTCTTTATATCAACTTGCCCCCCCCCTGGGCCATCGGCTGGCGATGCCCTTGCTCTGGCCTGTGACTAGGGTTGCGTACCAAATCCTAACAGTAGCCTAATATTTCATCATTTGCTTAGTTTTTTCCCAACTATGTTGGGGTCGGTTTCCAGTCTAACCGGTTAAGCTGAATACCAGTATTTTACATGGAGCGACTGCCTATCTGATCTCCACAACCCAGCTACTGGGTAACACGATACCTTTTGGTTGTGAGACTTTCGGACTTCTGACTACCCCGTAAATACTGTCAAAGATCTACAAATGACAGCTGGGTCCAACGGCTTAGCGTGCTTTCCGAGGCACGGAGGGGTTGGTATGTTATGACCTTGGACCTAGGAAAGCGTAACTTTTAACCTTGAAGATCGACCCGTGCGTCTATTATTATTTAGGCACGAACCCCTCCATAGAATATTACATTCATGAAGTAATAAAAGGCGAATTTTGGTTTAGTCGTTTTCGAGTTATGAGCACAGCAACGGATAGACATACATATTTTGCGTTTTATTACTGAAATGTAACCATGATCAACGTTTGAGATGGTATGTTAAGTTCTTTTGTGGACCAAGTATACAAATCTTGCTATAATGCGACTTTTAGTACCCGCACTAATAAATTGTACTTTTGTGTTTTATAATCCGTTCCCACAGAAAAATCGTGTAAACGGTTTTATGGGACATAGTTTTAAGTACAACACTACTGTAAACTGTATACAGTGGGTATCACAGAGGTGAAAAAAATCTGGTGTCGCGTAAAAAGCTTTAATAGCAGATATTTTTTCTCGATTTCGATGTTGATCTTATGGGGAAAGTTGTTCAGTTTGGTAGTCTGCACGACACCCTTAAATTTGACCACACCTTTCTAATACACCCTGTATAAATATACAATAATGTACTGTATTTCTATTTTCTTAATTGTCGAGGGATCGGCAAACTTCGTGTTTCGTCAGTTATCGGATTTCTACCAGTTGCTCTGATATATATTACTTTCCTCTATGAGTTGCTCTTTGCACTTGGTGCAGACCGGACGCTCTCAATCAACTTGGAAGTATGTAGAGTTGTAAATACTCTTTTAAATTAATGTAATTTATTAAAAAAATGGAGGAAAGTCGCTAAAGTCGCAGGCACGACAGATAGGAAAATAGTTTTACAGCTCTATATAGTTCACACGTTAATCAAAACAAAACAACAATAAAGTACTTAATTCTGAATTCAAATCAAATCTAATAAAAAAATCTAATAATTAATGGACATAGAAATTAGCATTCGTTTGTATTCGGAAATGCGATGATACCCGAGGGACAGACGGACGATCTGCCATATAAGCTTGAAATAAATCTTCCATAGAACAACAGTAATTAGCGTCATTGGCGCCAATTTCACTACGTAACGAATCGCCGACTGCCATAATAGGTATCAATATATGAGGAAAAATAGTTTGAAACCTACAGTCCACGTATTTTAGCAATTACATTTAGGTAGGTAGGTATATTTATTATTGTTTGTATTCAATAGTTTTTCCTCATTTATGTTAGTTTGTTATAATTCACGTCATGATTTTGCGTGCTTTCTATCATAAAGTCCCTAAAACATTCATAATACCTGTTCTGTTAATAAGGGTCGGTGAGAAGACGGTAGATGTTCTTCTTCTACTTAAAAAGTAGACGAATGGTGCAGAATAAAGCCGGGTCTCCTGCGCGTGTTTTTTCGAAACATTACACGAAAAACCTTACACATAAACATTTGCTTTCATACAAAATATCGTGTTTGCATACACAAATGGCCTCTTTGTTGGGATGTTTTTGTGTAAAAACACGCGCAGGAGACCCAGCTTTAGATACATTTAAACTAGGGGTGCGCGTGCATCCGATATATCGGCATTATTTTGATTTTTCCGATACATCGGTATCAACGATATTAATTTGCCGATACACCAATACATTTAAAATTTCGCGTGTTTAAAATCCTAAATAAACGCGTAACTATAAAAGATTGGCGCAAAAGTACTTTAGTTTCATCAAAATGAGTTTTGTCCTCGCATCCGAGAGACTATTTTCTACAGCAAGCCTCATACAAACGGACTTGCAAAATCACATTTCTCTGCCTATCTTGAGAATGATTCGTTAAAAAAAATACTTGTTAATGTTAAAAGTAACGCTTTGCTTTGGACGCCACGTATTTTTTTATTTATAAATGATTAATATCGAATATTTATTCATTGGTTTAACTGAGAATATATTTTTGATTTAGGTTTATTAAATATTTTTTTTTTTTTTTTTTTTTATAGTCAGTCCTTTTAATTTAACCATCTGTATTGGTATCGGTATCGCCGATACGTATTCTTAAATATCTGTATCGCTATAGTACCAGCCAAGATGCGTATCGGTGTAATAAAAGATATAAAATGATGTATATAAAATGTTTCATAGTTTGTAAACTAATTTTTTCACACGACTGTACTCTGTCCAGTAGCTAATCTGTCCAGTTGCTCCTTAGGGATTTAAACGACAAAAATGTATGGTTAAACAGACGCTAATTATTAATTAGCTTTAAACAACATTTATAAATATGTAAGGGGGTCAATGTCCCGGGTGCATTTAAGTATTGCCTTTCGTGGATGCAATCTTAATGCACCCAGTAGACGCAGATGTTAATCTCAGTAACCTGCCATTTAAGTAGTCACGATAAAGTATGAATTTATTAGTTAGTTCACCCAGTCATGCATGAGTTAGAAAGTGTTTTAAAGAATCTTATCTCATCATTCTCCAGCCTTGAGAGCAGTGATAGCCTAGTGGTGTGACCGTCAGACTGCTAAGTCATAGGTCTCGAGTTCGAACCTATAGCACGCGCCTCTGACTTTTCGGATTCATGTGCTTATTGTATAATTATCATCATTCAGCCAAAAGACGTCCACTGCTGGACATAGGCCTACCCCAAGCACCGCCACTTCAACCGATTCTGTGCTTCCCGCATCCAGCGGATTCCTGCGGCCTTCACAAGGTCATCGGTCCATCTTGTGGGAGGCCTTCAAACGCTACGTCTTCCGGTACGCGGTTGCCACTCCAGTACCTTTCGGCCCCATCAGCCATCCGTTCTGCGAGCAATGTGCCCTGTCCTCTGCCACTTAAGCCATTATCACTTGCTTCAAAAACGGTGAAAGAAAACATCGTGAGGAAACCGGCATGCCTGAGAGATATTTCTCGACGGCATGTGAAGCCAAGGTAGAGGCCCATGGGTGGCTTTAAAACTCTGACACCAGGTTAGTCACTAACCACAAGAAAAGAAGAAGATTCTCCTGCCCTCCTCCCAATTCATTTTGGTTGTCACAACGTATCTTTTTCGTGGTCACCCCCTTTTTAACCACATTATCTTGCACACAGCCCATCCATCGTTTCTTTGGTCTTCCCCTACTCTTATAGCCATTCACAATTCCACATTCATACTCAAAACTTTCCTCACCACATTTTCCTCATTCCTCCGTAGGTCTCACAAGGGCGTGTCAGACTCATATTGACTAAAACTCACCCGAGATCCTTCAGTTGCCTGTGTGTTGCCAGGGGCTACCGTACGTAACCCATTCGGTTTTTTCCGCGACTCCGGCAGGCATCGGCCCTAGCTGACCCTGTCAGTTCTGCTGACATCTCTTTGAGGCGCGTGTGGAACACAACGCGCCGTCGACCCGGGCCTGGTTCTTATCGGACGGCGAGCTACCCATTGCTCACCGTCCGCAAGCCCATCACATGACAACCGGTTTCCACACAACATCAACTTACAGTGAAGAATCTTATCTATTAAAATCTATGTTCGGTTCTTCTCCATATGTAACGAAGCCTTTTCCCTGAACTAGGGAATTACAGGCTCTTGTTAATATGTTATCAATGGGATTGTGAACGTTAGTAGGTAGATATTACTTGACCTTATCATTCCTTTGATGTATCTTCCATTATTCACAGGAATACCTGACCTATTCACATGAAAATATTATATACCTATAGGTATATGAAATGACCACGAAAAGGTTTTTCATTTCTAAATGCCAGGTACTTACATCGCACTATATATTATATATATGTGTATGTTTGTCTCTTCTTCACGCAAAAACTACTGAACGGATTTGGATGAAATTTGGTACACAGATAGTTTATAACCTGTATTAACACATATGATACTTTTTATCCCGATATTCCCACGGGATCGATACTTCTGCGGGTGAAACCGCGGGGCGCAGCTAGTCATAGTTAAAAATGAAAAAAAGTGTGTTTGTGTCGGCTTCGGCGCAAGACTGGAGTTTACTCCTTATTACGATTGTCTTTGAATATGCAATAGGCAAATAGGGTAAATAAAAGCATCCCAAAAAAATATCCATAGGCCGAAATATCTTGATAGAAGTGTGAAGTTTATGTAATATGTTTTTTTCTAATTTTTTATCCATGTTCAGAATCATAATCATAATCATTTATTCGCTTTGAGAGTAGGTACATAAATGAAGGTGTTCACAAAATGTTGAGATCCCTGTACAATCTACCAATTAGGCATGCAAACATTAAAATTCATTTTTTCTCAGTTACTTCTAATGATAATCTGTCAGTTTTGAGTACTTTATGCGGCCTACCCAAATGTCCCTTCTTTGGTATTGTTCGTCGAATCGTTGAGCTCCTTTTAAGTTCTGAGTTGAGCTACACTATTACTGACAAATGCGTGCACTGACTGGACAGGTCCACTCAAATCTGTATGGTTCTTTCCTCAGAAGACCATTTCAGACACAAATCTACATGGTCCTCAAATGAAATGCTCTGACCAAGATTATTTCTGGGTTTTTATATACACATTGACATTAATGAATTTTATATAAACAATGACATGAATATTTACTTTTAAAGTATTTTATTATTTTAATTATTGTGAATGTGAAGAATATGTGGGTTATATAAGTTCTGAGTTGAGCTACACTATTACTGACAAATGCGTGCACTGACTGGACAGGCCCTCTCAATCTGTGTGGTGCTTTCCTCAAAAGACCACTTCAGACACCAATCCACATGGCCTTCACATGATCTGACCAAGATTATGTCTGGACTTTAAAAGAGACTGAGACCTCTGATTTTGTTTCGGCCTTTCTTCTCAGAGTAGTCAGATAGGAAACGCCGACCTCATCTAGTTTTAAAATATGATTGACGTGTAAAAGTGTTTGTACAAACCTACTTACAGAAATAAAATCATTTATCATTTAAAAAAAAATTATTATAATTGGCAAAAAAAATAATTAATAAATAAATCAGTTAATGAGATCATCAGATTAATCAATTATTAATTAATTAATTAATCTATACTAATATTAAAAAGAGGTAAAATTTGTTTGTTTGTATGTTTGTACGTAGGGGGTAATCTCCGGAACTACCAGTTGGATTTGAAAAAATCTTTTTGCATTGGATAACCTAATTCTTGAGGAAGGATAAAGGCTCCCGGACGAAGTCATGAGCAGAAGCTTACGAATAAAACAAGTCCTACGCTTGTATAAATTTCACTTCTCATTTTCCATAAACCGCCTTATATGTTAATCAATTCTTAGGAGTAAACTCCAACAAGTAGCGCACCATGAAAATGATGTACCTTCCTTTATGTACGTCACGCAGTACAGATTTATTTTTATGACTAAATATAGATTGTGAAGTACGGTGTTTTTATGTCTGTTTTACTACTTGATGTATTTTATGGTATCACTGTCGAAAATATGTGAAATTTTTTGTGGGTAGACCAGCATCCTGATTGCGTAATACACGATCAATCATATTTTGAATCATTTCTTCATATGTTCGAAAAATTTGTCTGCTCAACAACGTAAATAGCGCAATGAATGTTGTTGAACTGTCAAAATTAAACAGTGTTGTGAATTTGTGATTGATCGTGTGTTACGCAATTAAGGTGCTGGTAGGATGCAGAAGTATTGAAGAAAGTGAAAACATCTGTAGGTGCACTTTGCGCTCTTTCTGGACAGTAAACGAAACTGAACCGTTAAGCCGTGTACGCACGTACGAACACGAACATAGCGAGCACAAACATCAAATCTGAACATTTGGTTCGTATGTATGGACGGCATATTCGAACACGAATGCGAACATAGTTCGAGTCGAGTTCGCGCACAACAGTCGTGAACTCTATCTTAATAGCCATGACGGCGCCGTTGGAAGTGGTCGATTGATGTGAGTGATAATACTCATAGCACGCGAATAAACTTGACGGCTGCTGGTCGAGAACTGAGGTACGGGTAGGATTAGCTACTTCTGCCGCCCCGCCCGCACCCCGCCAAGATCTATACGAACAGTTTTGTTTCGTAATATTTGAACACCGTCCATACAGAACATACTAAAAGGATCGCCGCAAACATGTTTGACGAACAGAGTATTCGATGTTCGTTAGTGGTACGCACGTGCGAACCAAGTTGTTGCGTATCATGCAACGCAACAAATTTGTTCGTACGTGCGTACACGGCTTTACGCTCGGATCGGTGACGCTGAATCGGGTATACCTACTCGGCTCGAGTCGGTCGGTGATGCTGAGTCGCGTATACTCGGCTCCAGTCGTAAGATGTCAGTTCTATATCGTGATCACACCCCCTCTTTTTTTTTCTATTATGTTATTTTTCCTCTTCTAGATACCTATTTTTCGTACGGTACTGTGAGGACTCCGCGTGACTGCGGTACTTTGGGGATCTTTTAGTGTACAAATTAAAATACTTTTGAAGAGCAAAGACTATATTTTAAATTATTAATATAAAGACACACGCGGACGGAGGCCTGGGGCTGACTGGACTTATTTCTCTTCAACCAAAGAAAACCCTCTCGAATCCTATTTAAATATATTTTGACAGATTATTCGGAAGAAGAAAGGTTTCCCGCCAGCCTGTGATATATATGAGGTTCCATCTCATATTAAAACCTTTACAGTACCTACTGGTCAGCTTAAGTATCTGACCAGGAAACGAGCTGTCACATCTCACGTTAAAATTTCATCGTGTCTTTGACCAGAATAACAAGTTGGAATGAGTTTTGGCAACCGATCAAATTGAACCATTGGCTACAATTTTTAGGAAAACACGTCCCCAATGGATAGTGTCACAGTAAAAAGCTGTCAATGAAAATGCCGTTAGGTTTGGGAGAGTTTTACCTATATAATACTGCAGTGGCAGTTGTGGCAGTCCCTACCATGGACCCCAATCAATTTTTATTTATTTATCTTTGATTCAGGCACATTACTCATAATTTCTTAGTATTACTTACAACTATGTTAGTATAATTAATTAAGACTAACTTATACAACTAGAAACAATAACAATAATACAACACAACTTACAGAACACTATATCTATTAAGCAATCTTCTGGAGACACCTGGCAACAATACATGTACTGCGCACAGGTGCCCCATCAGGTGGCCTTCAGTCTTACTAGCAACAATGCCCAGGAGACTGCTGTAGCTGTGTCGCATCCGACGCAGTAATGACGCGAATCTTTTAGGCATGATCGCAAAGAAGTCATCTGTACGCGCTGTTGCGAACATCCCTGACGCGCTACAGAAACGTGGCAGCGACAGTACCTAGTATCCTAAAAGCATTGTTGTATTACACACGTAGGGCATTAAACGTTTTTTGCGTGTATCTGGTCCACAGACTGCAGGTATAAATCTCCGTGTACCCCTTCCGTTTTCAAAGGTTAATGACGAAGTTGACAAGTTCACGAGTTGTATGTTCCGACAATTTTCCCACGATTTCTGAACGTTAGGTACCTAAATATATTGATACCTACTCAATTTTGTTTGTATACTATCTTGAAATATGATAGATGAGTGAAACTAGAAACTAGGTAGATATCTTACACTTTTGCTTTTAAAATTATATTTCACTGTTCTGCAAAAATTTATGTGGGTTAGTGACATGAAGAGGTAAGTACCAAATTACGAACGTAGGTGACAAAGAAAAAATTGATGAGTGTGTTCGATGGATTGACGTCACTAGTGGTTACATCACTAGCACCAAGATAGTAACGTAATTTTTTATTGTCTTGTATTAACAGCACCCAGTACCTACTTGTCATTATATACCCAACTCAAACAATAATGGAGTCGGTTTCCACAAGCTGCGACTGCCTATCTGACCTCCGCAGCCAATTTACTTACTACCAGTAAACTGTACATCAGTCTTACCAAGGGGTAACCCGCTTGGTAAGATTGGTTGTCGGCTTTCAGGCTGACTCCTCCTTCTTCGTGTCGATGATTCCATTTTTCTGACAGTCACTACCCGTAAGGACTGTTATTGATGGACTTGTCTCTTGTAACAGTCAGAGCCACAATGGAAAATATTAAAACCACTGCAAAAATTTACAAAAGGCGGATTCCCAAACGAGTTACTTTCAGTTTGAATGAAGCTGCTTCATATATTCTTGGCAAAAACCCCTCTTATTTTACGATATTGATACCTGTACCCTAATTGCGAAATACACGATCAATCACAATTTGTTTCGATTTGAAATAGATTGCTAATCTATTGCTGCATAAGTTGGATGAAAAAACTACTCAACAACGTAAATAACGCAATGAATTTAATTTAATTTAATTTTCTTTATTTCCCAAAAACATATACAGAAAATCGCACTATAGGTTTACAATTTTTAATTTATGGTAGAGAACATAGACATAAAACATTTGGATGTTGGAGAAATCTGTACACAATAGATTGAACTCTGTCTCTTAAACTAGGGTATCCTGTATCTTAAGAGACAGTGTATCACAATGAGGTTCCAATTGATATATGTATGAGTGGACTGTGTCGAATGTTGTTGAACTGTCAAAATGAAACAAACTTGTCACAAGTCACGCAATTAGGGTACTGATCGTTAAACAAAATTCACAAACAAAACTAGAATAACCTGCCAATCTGCCTAGCCTTTTCCCAACTATGTTGGGGTCGGCTTCCAGTCTAACCGGATGCAGCTGAATACCAGTATTTTACATGGAGCGATTGTCTATCTGACTTCCACAACCCAGTAACTGGGTAATCGATACACCTTGGTAGGACTGGTTGTACGACTTTCGGGCTTTTGACGACTCGGTAACGACTGTCAAAAATCCACGATTGACAGCCGGGACCAACGGCTTAGCTTGCTTTCCGAGGTACGGAGGAGTCTCGTTATGTAAAGATGGTCACCCATCCACGGACCAACCTTGGCAAGCGTAGCTTAACCTGATGGATCGACCCGTGCGGCTGTTATTATTTATTCTTCTTTAAACATTAACATAATAATTATGTGTGTATCTTTTTACGGGTCTTTTTCACGTAGAATGTTCGTACTGTCACAACTGAAACCGAACGCCTGATCAATAACAATAGCAAGGAAACACGTTACAACGTAACTGCTATTCAACCTTATCTTTAACATTTCGTAGTCGTATCCATTTCACAGGAGAGAACGAGAATTTTAATGGAATATCAAGTTTAATAGTCTTTTGTTTACCTCATTAGAATGCTGTAAAGCGACCTATTGTTTAAAATGAAGAAGGATTTCTTGAAATAGACATGAAACAAGGCTGGCTTAGATATATTTTTTTATATTTTTCTTCCTACACTTCTTTGGCACACATCAAACGGTCAAAACAAAATATTCGTGTTTTTTTCCACTGTAACGTTTAGAAATAAATTAATGCACAAAAATATAACATCGCTATTGTAGTTAGGTACTTACTTTCTGAAGCTTGAAGGTGTAGGCAGAGATCTTTAATCACATTTCATCAGTCACGTCAATTTCATGTAGGTAAAGTCAGGAAATTAATTTACGCCAATGAAAAAGACAGTTGACGTAGGGTGTACCTAATAAGACGAAGCTATTGCCACTAACACGCAGATATATGCCAGTGATCTTGATGGCTAGCTTGCGTGTTCTGTACTGAGCTCACGCAACGTCGTACGTCCAGCCAGTAATAGGACTCGCCCATCAAGGAGCGATGTCCCAAATTAGACGCATTATTAATTTATTATACATAAAACAAAAGATACCTTAATAAAACACGTGTACTAAAAGATCAATAATTACATTATTTTTTAAATGGTGAAGGTTTCAGAAAAATACGCTTGATAGATTTTGCGTGGTTCTCAGTTTTTTATCTGCGTTAGACATAACTTTACAAATTATTTTCACTATGTAATTTACACATGATCTAAAATATTCCCATAATAAATTATTAAAAAAATGCTCTAATTTAACATATATTTTTTCTAAATCATTAACACAACTCGTTTAGACGTGATCTTGAGTATAAAATCATTAAAAATCGGTTATCGTCACCTTAACATTCTCTGCCTCACCATTGAGAAATACAAGCGTGATATGTTAGTTAGACATAATAAATCTTGCTTTAAGAAACGTTTCCTCATTCTCTTATCATGGCAAGGCTTTATTTGCTGCTGTAAGGGGTTGACGACCAGCCTTAAGGCGTTGATGATTGCGAAGATTAGGGTTCACGCCTGACGCTTTTCTTGAACTGCTTGCAGTTCTAAAGGCACTTGCTATACAGCCTTTGTAGAGCTCTAAAAAGGCTCTTGATGGAATAAACCTACTTTAAGTATTAAGGTTTATGGGTTCAGCTTTAATTGGTTTAACTTTTATAGTTATTACTTTCCTTGTAAGGAGACCTACTTACAGTACCTAAGTTTTGTTTAAGGTTATTCCCAAGTGATATTTTTTCTGAAATAAAGAAAAATAGGTTTAAACACGTGCATAGAGTTAATTATATGTCCTTTTGCTATAAAGTAAAAAAATATAAATTAAAATGTTTTTTTAAATGTATTAAAAATGTAAACAATATGTATAAAAAATTAAAAAGTAAATAAAAATAAAATTATGAGCACAGGAGTCGGCAGCTGCACGTCGCGGTCGTGACTGGGACAAGAAAGCTTCCACTCAGCATGATAGGACAGCCTCTGGGCCGCAGCACTGATTTCTGTACGTTTGTTTCTACAGTGGTGGTGGCCCAGTGGTAATAGCCGCGACTTACGAGTTGTAGATCGCGGGTTCGAAACCAACAAGGCAATTTACTTTGTGTAAATTATTTCATCACCACTGCTCTTAAAACGGTGAAGGAAAACATCGTGAGGAAACCGGCATGTCCTAGAACCAAAAATTCGAAGACATGTGACATCTACCAACCCGCACTGGGCCCGCGTGTTGGATTATGGCTCACTCACCGAGAGGAGGCCTGTGTCCCAGCAGTGGGAACATTATAGGCTGACTGTTTTGTACGGTATGTTTCTGTGATGTCAATTATCGCACCTGTGAATTAACCGCCTCTGTGGTCTAGTGGTTAGACCACCTATCTCAGACCCAGAGGTCGACTTGGATTCTGCTTGGTTTGGTTGGTAGTACGGCTTGTTCTAAGTCCGCCTGGCTAGCTACCACCATCTTATCTAAGTCTGTTGCCATAACAACAATTTTAATAGCATTTTTGTGTTTCGGCAGTTATATTAGAGGTAAGATAGCCAGTTCCTCTGTGGTTGAGGATTCCGGGGGAAGCTCGCTTCCACCTTCGGCCTGATCATCACTTACCATCAGGTGAGATGCAGGCCAAGAGCTTCCCCGTAGTGGTTAAAAAAACCTGTGTTGTCTCTTTTCTTTGAGAAATCAATAGGAGGGGCTTGTGGTTAAGTAATAATAGCCGCACGGGTTGATCGATCAGGTTAAGCTACGCTTGCCGCGGTTGGTCCGTAGATGGGTGACCATCTTTACATACCAAGACCCCTCCGTGCCTCGGAAAGCACGTTAAGCCGTTGGTCCCAGCGGTCATTTGTAGATCTTTGACAGTCGTTACGGGTAGTTAGAAGCCCAAAAGTCTGACAACCAGTCTTACCATGGGGTATCGTGTTACCTAGTAACTAGGTTGTGGAGGTCAGATAGGCAATCGCTCCATGTAAAATACTTTATATACTTTTTTTTTTTTTTTTTAAACTTTTATTTTATTTCACAAAAACCTACAAGGGCACTTATGAAACGTCAGAAGCTAGGAGCCGGCAAGAAACTCCACGGTTACTCTTTTAAAAATAAATGGTTTCTACAATGTTTTCAAATTACAGTGTTAATACCTATTAACACTGTCCTCTCCTATCGGCCTATCGATAAGTACCAGGTACTAAGTAAAATAGAAAATGGTCCACAAGTCTACAGACTACAACGTTCTCACATTCACAAAATCTAAAAGAAAAGAATCTATGTAAAATATAAACAAAATAATAAAAACAAGGACCTATTTAAACCAAATGACATGATTGCCACTACAGCTGTAACAAATCTAATTTGATTAAAAATATAGAAAATTGTAGGTATATAATGTTAATCGACACTTTTAAATAATATTGTTTTTTCTTGAGGCGATTCGCACGAATTAATTAATATACATATAGGCGAATCGACAATTCCAAAAATCGTTTCACCTACAAATAAATTAACTTCGTGCGAATCGCCTCAAGTTATTTTCAAGTGTCTATTCGCCCGTTTCGGCTGGCGAGTAAATTCGTGCGAATCACTAATAAGCCCATGCTGTATTTCCTGTGCGTGTCCCAAATAAAAAAAAATCTTTCTTTCTTTCATGGATCTTATACTTTCTGGGCTTTATTATTTACCTACTCCTGTACCTACAGGAGTGATATTATCATATGTTCCCAAGGGATGTTACTCAAAGTTCAACCATTCATTAAGCTGAATACTCACTGCGCCTGTAATCAAGTCGCCAGCTATAATAATAATTAATTTATTGTTCACGCGAGCCCTGCACGGACGACACGACATCTCTCGTGCGATGGAAACATACGGGAGAATAGTACGGACGGGTAAGTTGAGTGCGGAAATAAGCGCAACAAAAATAGTCATTGGCATTTATTGGTAAGGGACTCTTTCAGTTACCTTACCTAAAGCACCATTACATATAAAAAAACCAAAAAAAAACCATCCATCTATTTATCAATTTGATATCCATCAAATATTGATGTACGTACCTATGCCTAAGTTAAAATACAAAGATTCTACACTTTTGACAAAACATTTTACAAAAACAGATCTGTATCTTCAAAAGCATTGCAGCACTATTGTAAGGCTTTTCCATGATCAGTCATGAAGAATACGGGAGGTGAGGAAGGTGCAGTCTTTAGTAGGTGAGGCAAATTACTAAAGGGGACCATTTAATTAGAGTACTACAAGGATCTTTTGGAGCTTCAACGACATTGACAGCGTGGCGATGTTGGTCAACATTTTTGTGATAGTCATGTACTGAAAAACAAGATGGCGGCGTTAGATCTGCCACGCGCCAAAAAATCAGTCAATTCTGTCCTCTACTTTTTAATAATGAACCACATTATTACTAGCAAACAAAGGCTTACAACGTAAATCTCGCTGTAACACGCGAAATCAAGTCGACAACCTTAATTAAATTAAATATGAATAATTAACATAAGCCGTGCGCGACCGCGCCTCTAGTGTAAGAAAACATACGGATGGACAAACTTGACGTCAACGACGTCAACGTCACGTTACGTTTGAAATAAGTAGAATATATAAGTCTGATTTACAGCTACCTCGGGTCCACACTCTCTGGGCACGCCACAATTGCGGCGATAAGACCCCTCTTTGAGGAGTGGCTAGAGAGGCGCCACGGCGTCCTCATTTTCCGCCTGACGCAGGTACTCACCGGACACGGCTGTTTCGGGAGGTACCTGTTCAGGATAAAGCGGGAGGAAACGCCCGGGTGTCGAGGCTCTTGCATGAGCCGCGGCAAGCGTAGGCTACACGAGTGCTACCCATCCACACTCTCGTTTTACTCTGTTGCCCGCCACGCCTCGCGCCTCGCGTCCTTTGACTCCGGACAAAAAATCAACACCGAGCGGAGCGCGCGTGTGGCGAGGCGAGAGACGACGAGAAAAGGTGAGGGCGCCATCCACCCATAACACTCCTCCAGGAGAAGAATAGGACCACCAGTACAGTGCACAAACACTGACGCCTCCCGTCATTCCGACCTCGCCGCCGAGGTCCTTTGCGATCGCGACCGTATCACCGAGTAAATGAGACTCCCCCCCGACCCTTGCTCGAAAACGAGGTGCCAGCAGTTGAACACGTAGCTTTAAATACCCCGTATAATAATCAAGATGAAAATCTATGTTCGATCCAGCCTGTCCATTCTTGCTGTCCTCCCCCCAGCGACGCCCTAAGTCGAGGTTCGTATCCCACAGGGGGTGCTCTTAGCGAGCGTTCGCCTAGTTTTAATATAGAATAGTTTATGCCCCTGGCTGGAGGCTTTAAGTGTAGAAGCTTAAGGCAACCACAGGAAAGTCCGGTTAAGCAGCCAAGACCATAGGACTCATAGGTCAACTGTGAGATGCCCCAGTAAAAAAAAAAAAATAAAGTGCGCTCGCTTCACCTCGTCTAGCTTCCTGGAGAGTGTGAACCCGGGGTTAGACGACAGCGGTTCAAATCGATTTAAAGTGTCTTAGTGTTACTTTATTTCTTTAAGGCTCGATTTTTCAATCTTCAGATAACTTTTTGCTTCTGCCCACCATTTCGATCGCGTGGAAGTCGTAAAATACACAATATACTAAAATAACAGCCACATTTTTATAAAACTCCCTCGGCCCTCGACCCACCGCATCGCATCGCGTCGCCCACCCGTTACTTCGTTTTCGTTTACCGTTGTTTCCGACTTTTTTTCTTTTTGCTCGACTCCTAGAGGGGTCGTAGAACCTTCCTCGAGAATTGGGCTATCAAACGCAATTTTTTTTTCCATTTTTTTTTTTTTTTAGATTTATTATATTAGTATAGATTTCTATAGTAGGTGTATAGTCTCATCAGCAGGTACCTTGTTATGTCTCCTGTGGGAATTAGTGAGATACTTCTTATTCATGATGTGAGATTGTCACGGTTTCATCCCTACCTCACCTGAGCCTCAATAAAGCTTTTCATAATACATTGCAGCCGCAGTGGAGTAAAACATGAGGTGTTAATAGACTAAGTATTTGAATTTCTGTCAATTTGCGACAGGTGAACTGGTCTTGTCTACAACATATATTATCGAAGCAACATTTATATTTAGATCACCAATTTGAAGAGCACCCGTGCGAATATCACCCATAGTATTCCACCGTGGGTGCGCAATGTGGAATACTATGATTGAGTGATATTCGCTCTACAAATTGTTGATCTCGTTGGTCTAGTGGTCGCAAGCGCTACTGCTGAGCATGAGGTTTCGATTCCCGGGTCGGGCAAAGTGTTAATGGGTTATTCTATCTGAAATTTCTCAGTAGCAGCTCGGAGTCTGGATTTGTGCCCGGTTGATGGCAATAGGCTCGCCCCCTATTACATGGGACTTAAACATAACTGGCGAAATCTACCCAACCCTTCGGGGAAACAAGGCGTGATGTTATGTGTAAATTGGTGATCTAAAAGGCCTCACATCATCAACTAACTTTACTCGCGTGATATCTTTATAAATTATATCATATGTTACTCAGTGATAAATGTGATAATGCAGCATTCTAATGGTGAAAGAAATTAAAAAATCGGTCCAGTAGTTTTTGAGTTTATTCATAACAAACAAAAGTACAAATCTTTTTTCTTTATAATATTAGTGTAGATGTAGACTACGGTACACTCGATTGACCGGTCAGGCGCCGTGGGTGGTCCGCGCCGTGACAGTTTTACGACCGCGCTTAAATAAACAAACACTCGTATTTCTTTGTAACGTCTCAAGTAGTATTGTTAATGTTTTTTGCTACTCGAATAGATTAGGAATACGTTTCAAATGGTTGCAGTCTTTGTAAACAACGTTTACTTATCTTTATTACCCGTTTTTGTTATGATTTCTATTGTTTGTTGTGATAACGATTTCTGATAAAACTACCGTACCAATTCACACGAAATTTTGCAGGGTACATTATGGATAGATAAGTTATCTAACAAAAGTTAGATAACTTATCTATCCATTAAAGTAACAAACGTTTTTAGAGACAAACATTGAAAACAAAAAATTCAAAAAATCTAGATTTTTGATGATCTAGAATTTCTAATGCTTATGTAACTTTCACCATACCAAAAAAATATTTTTTTGTATTATTTTGTTCTAAATGTTGTCTAATACGATGATACATGTAATATAGAAAAGAAATAAAACACTTACGGATCAGATCCATACAGAAAAACCACAAAATATCACAACTTTCACTTTGACGGGAACTTTCTCTTATCTGTTTGTTTACACTTTTTTGGTTGGGTCAAAATAGGTATAATATGATGTTATTTAGTGCGAATATTATCTAAAACGATGTAATATTTACTTCAAAATGAAAATATCACCACTTTCCGACGATTTACACACAAAAACCATTAAAAAACGAATTATTACAGCGAACGCGCGCGTCTCGCGAGTGACGTTTGACTGACATTTTACCGCGCGGGAATGTCATTTTCAACATTTTTTTAAAATGTTGCCTATTAATATTTTTGCTTTTAGTCGATTTATTTGACAAGAATATTTATCCGACCACAGACAGAAAAATTCACAGACGATAATAGCCATTACAGCAAGTACAAATAGAGATGTAAGCCACGTGTGTCACTTGTTGCCAATTGGCAACAACGGTCCTTTACCTCTCATCTCCTTATAGGAACGTATTTGTGTACTATATAATATTGTATGTTTTACGGCATTTACAGCAGCACTTAAAAATGTTACTCGTGGCGTTGAGTGACAGTAAGTATGTCGTGAGAGTCGTGTTGAGTCGAGTTTCATACGAATTTATTACACACGGTACTTACTTGTTCGCGGTTTTTTACGTGCCTCTACATATCATATTATTTTAGCCATGCCAAGTATAATGTTTTATGGAATAAAATCATCAATTCATTCGCCAAATTATTTTGAAGGTAAGTAAGTACTAGGTATAGCTTTTGCCGCTGTATCCGAATTAAAAGTACCTATTCTATTGTTTTTTCCAGGTTAGTGCTCATATACACCAGCGACACGTTGCCAAAGGCAGAAGTAACTGCTGTCGGACACGTCGACGTCGGCCGCCGACGCGTCGAACTGCAGCTTTCGACGCGTCGTGGGTTGCTGTTGGCAACGTGCCGCTCGTGTAGTGTATATATAAGCACTTCGCTTAAGCTGCAAATTTTCGCTGTTATCGGATTAGCAGTTGTGACGTCAAGAATTAACAAAAAAAATAGAAACACTGAAACTTTTTTCATGTCCAGCTAAACTTATTTGAACGAATTTTATGTTCGGCCTTTAGATAATCAGATACGGCTAAATATCAGTATGGAAATTACAAAGGGACCGACATTACACCGACCCCCCCAAACTCCCCATCTAACCTAACCTAATTAGTGAGATACGTGGTTAGTTTGTGTTATTGTGTGACATCGATACCAGTTTCATGGTTCTGTGTGGAATAATATTAATTAAGCAGCAGTCTGACATAAGCTGTACGACACAGTTAGTCTGCTCACGAATCGGTACCTACCAACTATATGAAAAGGCAACTCAACCTAAAACTCAAACTGAAAGCGTTCATTTAAAGAGTCTCACAAACAGGCGCGACACGATTTTGGTGGTACAATTTTTATGAAAACTTCACGGAAATTGTATTACCGGTCTCGCGGGAGCTTTAAAAACCAATTACAGGCAATTTTGAATTGTCAAGGAGTCGGTCAGTCAGAAAGATGAGGCTAGTTGCCCATTCCAAAGCGTAGTAGGTTCATATGGAGAAGAACGGGCAAGAAACTCCATGGACACACTTTTTGCATGTCGTTGTAGAATAAATAAGGTTCCAAATCATAGGCTTAAAAAAATTACTGACTTCATCGTATTTTTCATAAAATTTTCTGTAGTAATTTCCCACTGCTGATAACGTTTCTGTTTTAGTCTTTTTCAGAAACAAAAAGCCGCAAGTCACCCAAAAAAATATTTTTTGTTGTATTGACAAAAACCAGTTTCCCCATTTCTGAAATTCAGGTATTCGTTTATAGTCGCGTTTAACAACTAACCATGTACACACGGCTGCACATCAAGCTATACAAAACCAGTTTATGTCGATCTCGCATTGTAAAGGATTTCCGTACAATGCGAGGTCAGTTTATACTGGAAATGTATAGCTTGATGTGTAGCCGTGTGTACTTATGTTTAATGTACACATTGAAACTGCATTCATTTATGTGTAACGTCTTTATTTACCAACATCAGTTTTAATGTAATTTATTTTGTGATTGTATGGAATTTTGAATTTTAATTTTAATGTACCTACATATATTATTTTAATGGTCTAATGAATTGTAATGTACTTATTTTGTATTAGTGTAATGAATTTAATAAGTTGTATGTATTTGTGATTAGTGTATTGGGACTTGGTGCCTTATTAAGTAAATAAATAAATAACTATTACTTAGGTAACAATAACATACCTGCAGCTGTTCTTGCTAGTATTAAACTAGTAGCTTGGACTAATCCAAAAATATATGCCATGAAGTAGTGTGAACTTCAAATAAACACCATTTAGCATAATCAGCCAATCCTACTATAAAATAACATAAATATGTAATTTTATAACAATATTATAAATGCGAAAGTTTGTGAGGATGGATGGATGTTTGTTACTCTTTCACGCAAAAATTACTAAACGGATTTGGATGAATAGTCTATAACTTGGATTAACATATATGTAAAATACTTTTTATCCCAATATTCCCACGGGATCGGGATTTGTGCGGGTGAAACCGCGAGGTGCAGCTAGTATGTTATATAATGTTCGCCCTGCTGGGACACAGGCCTCCTCTCTTTGAGAGGGAGTGGGCTGTAATCTACCACGCGGGCCCAGTGCGAGTTGGTAGATAGATCACCATTTATCTCATCGACAAATAGAAATAAATGGTTTATTTATCTTCAATCTGCAGTTTGTCAGTAAGTGGAGAGAACCTCATAGACAACAATGAGCTACATCTTCATACACAAAATAAAAACCGAACAATTCAAACATTAGTTTCTAAACAATACAATACTTTACGATAGTTACCACAGTGACTGGACCTATTCCATCATCCACGTGATTTTTCACACAATATACATAAAGATATAATAAAAACGTTTATGGTGTACTAGTGTAAGTACGGCTTGACGAAACATGGAGATTTCTTTATTATGTATAAGTTTAAACACATAAACCTTTCGGAACAAATTCTCTAAACGAAGGCGAAAACCGCATCAAAATCTGTTGCGTAGTTTAGAAGAACAACGTGACCACACAGACAGACACGAAAAGCGACTTTCATTTAAAATATGTATAGATTAGCCTTACTCAATATAATTATTATTATTAGTTTAGCAATGCTATAGTTTTAAGTCACATAAACTACCAATGTTTGAATAATAAATAATTAACAGTTTTCTGAATAAAAAGAGATTTTTTTTTTTTTTTGGTTTCGGAAATCGAACTTTTTTTTTCTTTTTTTATGGTGTAACATTCGTTTTGTACGTTTTTTTAGAGGACAATGAATGTAGTTGTTGTTCTTTCCTGGAAGTCTACGTACGATGTGTGTGTGAAATAAAATATGACCTGTGTTTAATAGTAGAACTTGTATTTTGTGTTACTAATTTAACAGGCACGTAGGTACATAATATTGAAGCGTGTGTTTTCATTAATTTTCCCTCAATGCTGTAAGTATGGAATTTTATTTTTTAATTGTCGATAAGTATTATCAAGATTCTACAAGAATGCAATGAACATTATAATAATTTTATTAAGTATGATAATAACACAAAAACAAAAAAAAGTGTGGCACTCGGGGACTGCCGCGGTAAAGCTAGCATAGCATTTGCAACCTCCATACTTCCTATTTGTCAACGCTACATTTGGAATGATGACGTGATGACATAAAACAAAAATTACGTTCCCATGACAACATACCGTTGTCATGGGAACCGTCATTACATGGTAGGCGGAGTGGGGGGTGTTAGGTTTTATTTTCGTTACGTTACGGAATTTCTTGATTCGGTCGCCGCGCTCAAAGCCCGCGATAAAAGCTATACAATAGCTTAAAAAGATTTTAGAACATACAACACAGACTTATTATCTAGACTGATTGCAGGTTATTTGAATCTTGATCCCAGATGAACCGAATGTCTTCTCATCATTAATTATAATAATTAGGTATTTTAAGTCAACTTGGTCTCACGAGAACAAAGAGGCGTTGAAGTTATATAATTCATCATTTACTTAAAAATTGATTAAAAACTCCGGCAGGCAGGCAGTTCTAAAATTTTCATCTATAACTGTCCAGACATGTAAATTTGACGAGAATAATGTAAGCGACGAATGTAGGTTTTAGGCGAAACGCATTTTAATGAGATTACGAATTAATGGACAAACAACATAAACCCTGGCAAAGTGTTAAAACACTTTTAAAATATTAATCCATGAATAAATATTTTTACAGACATTGGCAGAACTAAGCGTCTATGTTATTTTATGTGCGCTTGTATAATTTCTAACGTGACGAATTTATCTTGGACGTCCACGTCCATAAAGTGTAAGGAAATACGTGCACGATATAAAGTTTATTCTCTGGCTTTCCTGCAAATCTTTCCTCTCATTTTCCTGCAATCTGTGCGAGTGATTTCGTGAAAACGGACGGAAGTGTGTAACAGGAAGCCGGGGAAACGCACGCTATTTGATTTGACCAATGTGCGCGCGCAGTGCTAGAGTTGGCCGTCAGAAACGACCTTGACGGGGCCCCGCCCCTTTAATGTTGATTATTATCAAGGTGAGATGTCAGATGTTACACATCATAAGCGACTACTCTAAGGGTCGCTCGTTTTTTTATTTATTTATTGTATACCAGAAAATATAATAAAAATAAAAAAAAAACATCGTGGCCGGTGGTTCAGTGGTTATCGTTTCGTGGATCGTTTTGCTTAGTCACCGTAGGTACTGACGGTTAAGGTTTCAGACAGGCACAAACAAGAGCTCTTGAGATCAAATTCTACCCATTTCACAATTCATGTGAACTAGCACACAATTATTTACTTTATAGTCATAGGAATATTAGATGACAAGTTGACCATTACAAAAACACAATGCAGAAATAATGCCCGACCTTGAAAATAATACTTTTGTGGTATAACACAAAATAGTACATAACTGTCGCAGCCTGCAATAAGGGCATTGATGGACGATCGCACACTTATGTACGTGACTCCATTAATGCCTGGTTGTAGCCAAGGCTTGTATAGTACTTTTCTCAAATAATGCGCGGAAATTAAGTAAATTAATTTTAAATTCCAGAATTAATGACGAAAAACAATTTTTTTTCACACGCCGTTATGTTCATTTGTTTCTTCTTTACTTTAAACAGCTCTATTTGCTAAGCCAGTTCGAAATTTAAATAAAATCTTTGATAAGTTACCTCATTGGTTGCCATGTGTTGAAGTAAAAAGTTCGTTCCATTTTTAAATAACACGACAGATGATATGAGTTTTCATAGTAATTTATTGGCAGCTAAACACGACAGATATGGATTTTCAAACAAACATTGCCCGCCAGTAGAGCAATTTCCATTTATCTCGCGAAGAAGGTTTTCAAAATAATGCTCGAATTTCCAAGCATGTTTGAGAAAACTCTGTTTCAGTCAGCCCGATAAATCCTAATAAAGTCTATTATTCTGCTTCATTTACGGGGTTATCCGAATTTGCCTTTTTTTAAATCAATTTCAAATACCTAGTCAAATTAGTGTATTTAGGTCCAGAAAAAAATACATGCCATAAATTGGACATAATATGTATGTTACGATATTTGTTTTCGAGAATTTAACAGTTCAGATAAAATAAATAATTCGCTCGATAAAAAAAAATCCAATTTTAAATATATTTTTCGTTTCATTTCCTAATTACAGCACAAAATAATATGAAATTTGCATGAACCATGCCACGAGGTAATCCTATTGTGTAGTCAATTATTGTATTTCAGGACGTTTAGAACTTAGGTATCCTCCTGACGTTCCGGTTATTTGTCATCTTCTAGACTAGTAATTTTGTAATGTTGGTACTGAAGTCGGCTTTGGTTTCGTAAGCTATTTTTGCAGATCAGGAACGTAATTTGTTATAATGATAAAGTTCAAGGGTAGTGGTGGGTGGTGGCCCAGTGGTAACGGCCCCGACTTGGAACCAAACATAGCCAAGTTTCTAAAACTTTAACGGATTGTCGTTTCGCAGGGTTTGTCAGTTTTCAACTAAATCCAATCTCAAAGGAATTAATTCAGAACGTAGCACAGGAAACTGACATCTCAATATTACCCTGTACTTTACATAGTTTACATGAGTACATTCCTACATATTTGAACTGGACGAAGTAGAAGTAGTTCCCTTGGGTATAAACTAGGGGTTAAAACGTAGTCAAAACTTTGACAAGTTTAATAAAACTCAGTTTATGTCTCGGCACTTGAAATTTTAGGGGCGATAACACAACAATGGTACCAGGCCAAGAAGTTGTATGTTCAAGTGTTCGACACTTTCTGATATTGCTCCTCTAGTTAGTACCCACTGTCTTCCGGATTGTCACTGGAAAATAATTTATGATTAAGTTATTTAGTTATTCCATATTAACCTGTTTCTTGAGACTAAAAAGCCACGAACCGATTCGTCTTGCCACAGCGTACCGTGGTTATTGTTTTTCATTGTTTAAACGCAAAATGTTGAACTTATAAAACGTCCAGTTTTTTTTAAATATCCGTAGCAGTGTTGCCAACTGCACCGTAATTACGATAAAAACACCGTAATCAGCATAGGTCTACCATCTACCGTAACAATGTAATTACGGTGTCAAAAAACACCGTAATGAGGCAGATGGATTATTGAGCGTATTTTTGTGTCATAACATGGTAACATTTTAAATATAAGTGGACTAGGGGGAATTCCCCAACCATAGATAAAAGTGGAACCAAAGTAATACGTAAAAACTTCTTAACCTTTTTAGAGTTCCGTATTTATTACCAACTTTCTTCATTCGGGTAATTCTTTGCGTAATTGCGTTGTAATAAATCTGCGTTGATAGGGTTTAGGGTACAGGTCGTTCGTTTCTCTCGCAGTTGAGTTGATGCTTAGGAGACATAATAGGTACCTACTGAAATGTATAAAAATGAACGATGATGAGTTTCTTGCCCGTTCTTCTCCAAAGGTTCCTACTACGCTTTGGAATGGGCAACTAGCTTCATTTTTCTGACTGACCGATCCCTTGACAATTCAAAAGTACATGTAATTGGTTTATTTGAAATAAATGCTTTGAGTTTGTGTTTGATCATGATCACAGTTATTTTGTCATATTCAGACTAATTAAAATATGGAATAAGCGTATTTTTTTTTGTTTTTTTTTCAAACTTTAATTTGTTTTACACCACTTTTTAAAATCTACCGTATTTATAAACTGGGAGCACCGTAATCCATTATTTGTTGTGAATTTTAGAGTTATGTTGGGGTTATGTATCACCTTTCATTATATTGTACTTCACTGCATAGTCTCTTCATGATAATGAAGACATGTAGTAGTCGCATCCGCTAGCCTATGTCACGATTTTTTTAGAGCTCAAAAACTCCGTACCCCAACTCTAGAAACAAACTTTTATGGGCACAACACTATATCTGTCATTATCGTTTTTCGTGCAGCCTGAGTCACAGCACAAAAAATTATTCCCTCCTTAATTAGTTTATAACAGAGATAATATCTTAAAAACAATGCCTAAACGTTAGCGTGAGTGCAGTGAAGAAAAAATTGAAAGAAAACTTAAGAAATACAGCGATTTATTGCAAAATATGAAGCGTCGCCGGCGCCGCTCGCGCACGCGGTCACGGACGCCATTGCCGTCAGCATCACCCATACCGCCAGATAGCGATGTAATTATGGAATCAATCGAAGATCTCACTCAAGAAGATCCTATTCAGGATGGCGAAAATTGTAACTTCGGAGAAAATAAAGACCAAGAAGGTAAATGTTCACACCTATTTTGTAGTTTTTCCCTCGTCGTTAGTTATAAAATACAGTGTACCCATACATAAACCATGTGTTTGTTAGAAGGCCTATTGAGGCATTCTACTATTCAACAAACCGCACTATAAGACGGGCTATTTAGCCTTATTCAATCGGATCAAGATGGGTATTCACCCTCTATACTATTTTCTACTATTTAGTAGAAATTGGTATTTCGTTTGTTTCCATGTATTGACATGGCTCTTTCATTCTTCTTTCAGAAGAGCCCACCCGTGTCCGAGCCTCGCTTTTCGTCCCTCGCTATAGAGGTGACGTAGCCAGGCTCCAAGGTATTCTGACTCGTCAGAATACCTGGTACGACATTACAAGGTGGTCGCTATACAGGGCAACTACCGTCGGTGGCGACCACTACGGGACTTACCTGACCCTAGGGCTGCCACCGGAGGAAGCTGAAAAGGTCCTGGGACGGGAGCGTCGGATATCGTACCTACTAGGTTCGATATACGCACGCTTCTGGCCCACGACCCGACCCTCCGACACCCAGACCGACAGCACAGACGGGAAGACGACAACACCGACGACGACACAGACGAGTGACACGGACATCGCAAGGCTAGAGGAGGATATGGCCCGAGCGGCAATGGCCGACGACGTCGACACTTTACCACCCGCATCACCTGGCTGGAACGAGCAACTCCTTGCCTCATCGCCGGGTAACCAACACGACGACCAGTACAGAGTGGGGGAGATGGAGGGACAGTCCGATGGATCCATCTCCGACTAACCCCACTCCACCATCGTCACCGCCCCTTAATGTAATCCAAACCAACCTCCAGCATAGCCAGACTGCCACGGCTAGCTTACGCAGGGCACTGGAGGTGAAGCCCCGAACCATCGCACTGATCCAAGAGCCGTGGATCAGGAACAATAGAATATGTGGCCTCGGTAACATCGGAGGTAAGATAATTCTCAACACTCACACATCGGACAAACCAAGAACCTGCATCTACATACCCAAAGAAATTCCTATCACACTACTCACCCAATTCTGTTCCAGAGACCTGACAGCTGTCAGGCTCCAGACCGCAGGTAGCGCTCCAGATGCTGTACTGGCCTCGGTATACATGCCTGGCGAGGGCGCAGACTGCCCGCCAAAAGAGATGGCCGACCTGGTACAGCACTGCGAGCGCGCCAATCTGGACCTGATCATCTGCACCGACTCAAATGCACACCACCCACTCTGGGGCAGCGACGCACCGAACTCCAGAGGAGAGGTACTATCCACCTATTTATTCTCCACTAACCTTAACATTATTAACCGCGGCTCAGAACCCACTTGGGTCACAGTCCGAGGACAAACGATTATTGACCTAACACTTGCTACAGAAAACGCAACAAGCCTGATTACAAACTGGCACGTATCGGACGAGCCCTCTTGCTCCGACCACAGAAGGATCCGCTTTAAACTAACTACCAACACTAAGAAACCCGAATCGAGGCGAAACCCGAGGCGCACAAATGTTCCCGGGTACAAACGCCTCCTGGCCTCCCTATTAACTAGACACCTAACACAAGTAATCATAAAAGATCAGGCACAATTAGAATACACCGTAACAAAGCTATCAGAATATCTGACTGAAGCATACCATGCATGCTGCAAACTAAGAGCACCACGAACCAAGAACGAGAGAAACCCTTGGTGGAACGCTGAACTTAGCAAACTCAGAGAGGCGCTACGTAAGCAATTTAACAGAGCCAAAAACACTAGACTCCCGGGCGACTGGGAGATATACAAAGAGACCCAATATACATACAAAAAACAGATTAGAACCGCCAGGAGAACAGCATGGCGGAAATTCTGTGAATCCATCGAAACTAACAATGAAGCCGCGAGGGTAAGGAAAATCCTATCAACTGATCAGGACCGGACTCTCGGCGCGCTTAAAAAACCTGATAACTCGTACACTTTAACTGATCATGAAACCAGTAAGGTCCTTCTCGAAACTCACTTCCCAGACTGTAGAGTCCTAGAGGACAGAACGTGGGAGGCTGAACCAGAATGGACCCCAACGGATCAAGACTGGTCAAGAGCCCGCAACGTAGTAACAGAAGACCGAATAAAGTGGGCTATCAACACCTTTCAGCCATACAAATCGGCAGGACTGGACGGCATCTTCCCAGCACTACTGCAGTGGGGCGTAGACTATCTGACACCATGGCTGGTGGAGGTCTACCGAGCCTGCATAGCACTTAGACACATACCTCTCGCATGGCGTGAGGTGAAAGTCATTTTCATACCCAAACCGGGCAAAACCGATTATACACAACCCAAGGCTTATAGGCCCATAAGTCTTACATCCTTCCTACTAAAAACCCTGGAGAGACTCTGTGACAGGCACATCCGAGATGGGCCACTCCGGGTAAAACCACTTCACAAACAACAGCATGCGTACTCCATAGGCAAATCAACAGAATCAGCGCTGCACAGCGTGGTTTCTAAAATTGAATGCGCAGTGGACCACAAATGCTCGGCACTGGCTGCCTTCATTGACATTGAGGGCGCCTTTGACAAAACCATGTTTAACAGTATAAACATGGCACTCGACAGACACAGCATAGACTCGACCCTGAGTGGCTGGATCACCAACATGCTCAAACTGAGAGCTGTGCAAGTCACAGTAAATGACACTACGAGAGCCATCGTTGCGAAGGGCTGCCCGCAAGGGGGCGTCCTCTCGCCGCTTCTATGGAACCTGGTAGTAGACAGCCTCATCAAAACACTCAATGACAAAGGTTATTTCACCGTAGGCTACGCCGATGACATAACTATAATAATAAACGGGACCCACGAAAATACCCTATGCAACCTCATGCGTCAAGCTCTAAAGATAGTAGAGGAATGGTGCGACAAGCACCAACTCTCAGTGAACCCCACAAAAACCGAACTGATTCTCTTCACAAAAAAGAGAAAATTAACGACACTACAACTACCACGATTCTTTGGAACAACCCTAAGTCTCTCGACTGAAACCAAATACCTGGGCATATTTTTGGACAAACAACTAAACTGGGCAAAACACACGAACTATATCACTACAAAAGCCAGTATATCCCTGTGGCAGTGCAAGCGACTGCTTGGCAGGAATTGGGGGATTAGCCCCAAGGTCACCCACTGGCTATACACCACAGTCATCCGACCACTTATTACATACGGCTCACTGGTCTGGTGGCCCAGGACAGACTTGAGTACAGCCCAAAGAGATCTCGAAAAACTGCAGCGGTTTGCTTGTGTTGCAATCACTAGCAGTATGAGAACCACACCCACTGCCGCCCTACAGGCAATGCTTGGACTGCCACCTCTGCACCTAATTGTGCGGGAGGAGGCGGCCCTGGCCGCCTTTAGACTCCATTTATCAGGAACCTTAAGCAAAGACTCCAGAGTTAAGCACACGCGTATAAAGGAAGATGCGATCAAGCGACAGCCGATGATGGCATCACCCTGCGACAAAGCCCCGAAATCACACCACTTTCAAAAGCACTACAACATAATACTTACAGAAGAACAGTGTGACTACTCAGGCCCGGAAGAGCTGAGAGTATACACCGACGGGTCGAAGACCGACTCCGGTACTGGAGTCGGAGTCTTCTCACACGACCTGAACATAAATATATCCCGCCCGCTGGGTATGTTCAACACCGTCTATCAGGCGGAGTGTGTGGGCATCATACAAGCGGTCCACGCCATAGAAGCCAGGAAAGTTACTGACACCCACGTTCGTATACTCTCCGACAGCGCTTCTGTTCTCCAATCCTTACGGAAAAAATATATTACCTCGAACTTAATACTAGAATGTCATAATGCACTGGAGCAGGTAACTGTTTCTAGCCGCAACACTGTGACACTGCAATGGATAAAAGGACACAGCGGGTCGCTAGGTAACGATGCAGCTGATGAACTCGCTAGAAGAGGATCTAGCATGGCAGTCTGTGGACCTGAGCCTATCGTACCAATCCCCTACAACCAAATACGCAGGTGGCTACAGGAGTACACCCACACACAAGCGGAGTACTGGTGGACCTCAACACCGGGATGCAGGCAGTCCAAGGAAGCCATGCCATCTTTGGATAACAAGCTAACCAGGCGTATTTTACGCCTGGACAGGAACGGCCTGCGTCTGGTGACGGGAACCATCACGGGACACTGCTCGCTAAACAAACACTTCCACACAATAGGCATAACGGACAGTCCTCTGTGCAGGGCGTGCATGGAGGCTGAGGAAACCGTCGCGCATGTGCTCTTTGAATGCACAGGCGTCACCCAGATTAGAACAGAAACCCTCGGGTCACCCAGATCTTTTGCAGATGTTCTGAACAGACCAGGAGTTTTAATTAACTTCTGGAGGGAGGTGGGCTGGTTGGAATAACCACCAAACGGCCGCCATGGCCCACGTACAATGGTCCACCTTATGGACTAAGTGCGGAAACCAAAACCCCATAACATAACAACATAGAGCCCTTAGACGATGACATCTTAAATCTTCTCGGGGATGCCCCCCAAGACAGCAATTTTGGACCACCAATCCATAAAGAATTGGCCACAAGATGGGCTGATATCATTAAAAATGGCCTAGCCAAAGAAAAAAGAAATTAACTCAAAGAAAAATATCCACCACCAGAAAATTGCAAAACCCTTGGGGCCCCCAAATTGAACTTAGAGGCACAAGCTGCCATAGTAGAAGTGGCAGTAAAGAGAGACAAAGCTATTACAGCCAAACAAGATCAAGTTGGTCGTGCATTGACTGCACTTGCTACAGTTTTTGGAAAACTATGCAAAAACAAGGAAAATGCCCCTGTAATCAATGTAGTTGTGGATGCTGCTCGTCTGTTGTGTGACCACCAACATCAGGAGACCACAACAAGAAAGAATTTCATACTGCAAGGGTTGGAGCAAACTATTAGGGAGGCCATCAAAGACACAGAAACAGACACTTGGCTTTTTGGAGAAGGTTTTGCTGAAAAACTTAAGGCTTCAAAGGCAATTAAAAAATCTGCTCAAGAAATCAGTATGAATAAACCCAAAAAGCCAACAAACCAACAACAACAGAAGCATTTAAACTTCAAGGGCCCGGCAACACACCAGCCTCGGGGCCGTGTATACCAGCCCGGGCCACGTTTCTACCTGTCTTACAAGAAGCCAATACCAGCGGCACTATCAGCTTTCCAGAAAGCTTATCCGAACAAGACTCCACTGCGAATAAACAATCGCAACTAAATGAGGTTAGTCAAACACACTGGTAGATTGAAATATTTTAAACATCAATGGATGAGTATAACTTCTGACCCTAGAATTTTAAGCTGGATAACGGGCTATAAAATCCCTTTCAGTTGCACACCATCACAACAAGTTATCCCAATAAATAAATCCTTTTCTTCCAAAGATAGTCTAGAAATAGACAAATCTGTAAAACTTACTGAACAGTGGCGCCATAACTTGTTGTGAACCATGTGAAGGTAAATTCCTTTCAAAAATTTTTACAGTACCTAAACCTAATAGTGGGACTAGATTTATCTTAAACCTAAAAGAACTAAATAAGTTTATTTTCACAGAACACTTTAAACTAGAAGATTACCGTACAGTTACTAAACTACTTACTCAAAATTGCTATATGAGCACTATTGACCTCAAAGATGCTTATTTTTTAGTACCCATTCACAATAGTGACAAAAAATACCTATGTTTTCTTTGGAAACAAAAATTATATGAGTTTCAGGTTCTCCCATTTGGGCTTAATACCGCCCCATATGTGTTCACAAAGATTTTAAAACCAGTTGTACAACATCTAAGATCAATGGGTTTCATATCAGTTATATACTTAGATGATATTTGGTACAACATATGCTGATTGTTGTAATAATGTACAAAAAACCATGACAACTTTATCTGATCTGGGATTTATAATAAATAAAGAAAAAAGTTCTTTCACACCTAGTATGTGTGTTACATTTTTAGGTTTTGAATTCAATTCCAAAACAAGAAATTCAAAAATTTTTATCCTTAAAGTTTTGTAAAATAAGAGAACTTGCACATCTGACTGGATTACTTGTGGCGGCATGTCCTGCTATAGATTATGGATTTTTGTACACTAAGGAAATGGAAAGACAAAAATTTATTTATCTAAACAAGTTTAACAATAATTTTGAAAAAGTCATGCCTTTATCAGCAAAAATAATACCTGACTTTAAGTGGTGGTTTTCACACATTGACACAGATGTCAGCAAGATAAAATGTAGTAATTATACTCTTGCAATATTTTCAGACTCTTCGCTCACTGGCTGGGGAGCCTCATGCGGTAATGAAAAAGCTGCAGGGTTATGGAATGAAAAGGAAAGACTACAGCACATCAACCACTTAGAATTAACGGCAGCTTTCCTTGCTCTTAAAGCTTTTACTAACAACCTTCAAAACTGTGAAATTCTACTGCGTGTGGACAACACTACAGCTATTTCATACATAAACCGCATGGGAGGCATACAATACCCACATTTATGTTCGGTTGCTAGGCAAATATGGCAATGGTGTGAAAATCGAAAACTTTATTTGTTTGCTTCTTATATAAAATCTACACAGAATGTGATTGCAGATACAGAGTCTAGAAAATCCCATTCTGATATTGAATGTGAACTGAATGATAATTATTATAAATCTATTTTAAGAACATATGGTGTCCCAGAAATAGATTTATTTGCTACTCGGACTAATGCTAAGTGTGATTTGTATGTGGCATGGAAAAATGATCCTGATGCTTTTAAACTTGATGCTTTTACTTTATCATGGAAGCCATATTTCTTTTATGCTTTTCCGCCTTTTGTCTTGATAACAAAAGTCCTGCAAAAAGTAATCTCTGAACAATCGGAGGGTATAGTGGTAGTACCAGACTGGCCAACACAGCCTTGGTACCCGGTATTTCACAGACTTGTCGTTTCTAAACCTATACGCTTTGGCCCCTGTGATAACTTGCTTAAATCCTATTCCAGCAATCTCCAATTTCGTTAACGCCTTATCCTGGTTGCCGCGCGCTTGTCAGGGAAGCGCTTGCAGGACGCGGGGTGTCTGCGGGCCCAATGACTGTCATGCTGGCCTCCTTATCTGAAAATACTTGCAAACAGTACAGTACTTACTTGAAGCAGTGGTATGAATACTGTCTTAAATTGAATTTAGATTACCAACAAACATCAGTGCCACATATTCTGGTATTTTTATCAAAATTATATGACGATGGTGCAGTCTATAGCAGCATAAACTGTTGCAGATCAGCTTTATCCCTTATTATTGGTTCAAAAATATGCAATGATGATAGGATCTCCCGTTTCTTGAAAGGAGTATTTAGACTTCGCCCACCGCATCCCAAGTATGATATTACTTGGGATCCATCAATTGTTCTCAGTTATTTAACCCAGAGAGGCGAAAATAACCTTCTATCTCTAGAAGAAATTTCTAAAAAATTAATTACCCTTTTAGCAATTGTAACTGCCCATAGAGTCCAAACATTTTCCCTTATTAAGATAACAAACATTCAAGTTTTACCTGAAAAAGTATATATTAAAATACCAGATCTTATTAAAACGTCGAGGCCAGGCAGTGTACAGCCAAGTCTGATGTTACCATTTTTTACAAGCAATGCAAAAATTTATCCGGCCAGTGCCTTACTTAATTATTTAGAACGTACATCATGTATAAGAGACTGCGACAACCTCTTTATTGCATATAAAAAACCACACAAAGCAGTGACGCCTCAGACGCTTAGCCTCTGGATCAAGACTACTTTGGAAATGAGCGGAATAGACGTGTCGATATTTTCAGCACACAGTACACGACACGCAGCCAGCTCGGCGGCTAAGCGTCTGGGTGTCAGCATCGATACCATTAGAAGAACAGCCGGTTGGAGCAGTTCTTCGACAATTTTTGCTCAGTTTTACAATAGGGAGGTTGTTACTAATGAAGATTTATCTATTGTTTTAAGTTCGAATGCTTAATTTTATGATTATTTAAAATAAAAACACGTACTTAATAAAAATATTTTTAAATGTACGTTATAATTATTTTACGACTCTCTAAACATCTACATGTCTTCATTATCATGAAGAGACTATGCAGTGAAGTACAATTAGAAATTAAACGAACTTACCTAAGTGAAGTTCCATTTTAATTGTACGAACTGCATAGTCTCGAAATGATAACCTATATCCCAACCCCCCCAAAATAATTTAAAAATAATTTCTACCCTGTGTAAACAAGGAATCTTTGTCGTAAAATAAGGAAAGTTAGTAGGTATACATATATGTATCAGCTGATTCTCTGAACTAAATGACAGATATAGTGTTGTGCCCATAAAAGTTTGTTTCTAGAGTTGGGGTACGGAGTTTTTGAGCTCTAAAAAAATCGTGACATAGGCTAGCGGATGCGACTACTACATGTCTTCATTATCATTTCGAGACTATGCAGTTCGTACAATTAAAATGGAACTTCACTTAGGTAAGTTCGTTTAATTTCTAATTATGTGTAATAACTCATCATCTGTTACGACGCCTCATTGAAGTGGATAACAATTAAAATAATCACATTAATTGGTGCCTTTACCCTGCTGTAATTTAAGATCTAGACGCGTCTAGATCTTACGCCGACTGTCGGCACCAGGTGGCGTGCGCACGCGCCTCTATCGCGATGTTTACACAGCGCGGATGCGTTTCGTAAACATTGCTCTGGGTGGTCGACGGACTTATAGATAACAAAATTAAGACGATAGCTAGGTATGTGCTATGATTCTGTCTGTATTTAGTATATAATTTGAGAACGTTGCTACATAAATTATTATTATGTAGATATTTCTTAAAAAATATGCACATATTTTTCTAGTTCTTTTATTTTTTTATTTTTCTTTGGTATTATTATTTACTGTAGCTGAGTAATTTTAGGATCTAATCGTAGCTAGAATAATTATACAAATAATTTTTGGATCAGATAATAATAGACTTCGGAGCAACTGATAAAACAGACAATTTTGAAATCTTTTCTTCAGTCAATTCGGTGTAAAATGGTTGTAAAGCGATGAGTTTCAAACAAAAATTATTGCTACCTATTCTCATAAAACATAAAATGTAGTAGATCATATAAAAAACATTGAAAATTGATGAATGAAAGATCCAACAAACTCATAAGTCTGACTTGTTTAGACAATCACGGAAGAATAGCAGACGCACTCCGGCGCAGGTGATCAATTTTATGAAGATTAGACAAGTTATTAACAAAGAAGTTATGGAAAAACAAACATGTGTCAAAAGTTCATGAGTTAAATGATGAAGATTATATATTATGATGCTTCTTTTTAAATTGGAAGAGTTAAAAAAGAAATAAAAGAAGAGAAGTTGAAACAATGCGTATAAACACCACTGTTTTACAATGGCATAAAACGTCTTGGGACCCAGCCCAGAGGGTTTTTGAGCAAGCATATCGTTGGCGTAGGTGGAGAACTAAATAACAAAAAAAAATCTTATTTGGAGAAAATTGCGATTTATATATGCGGAATGATTTGGGTGTTACGAAAATGGTGAAAAGTCTATTTGACCAAAATCGCAGTTATTTAGTTCTCCTCCTACGCCGATGATATATTATGTAGGGCGAAAAGTTGATTGTTGAGTAGGTGCAGCATGATGAGACAACATCTTGAGGGGGAGCTGGAAATGCATGATGAATATTGATTGAGTCTTCTTTTTTTGCAGAATGTTTAGTGTTCCTAAATGCTACTTTGCTTTTAGGCGATGTTTCCGAAAATAGCATAAGCAAAATCAGCCTAAATGTTCCCACTTCTGGGACACATGCCTCCCCTCTTCGAGAGCTGGGCTGGTGGGCTGTAATCTACCACGCGGGCTCAGTGCGGGTTGGTAAATGTCACATGTCTTCGAATTTTTGGTTCTAAGACATGCCGGTTTCCTCACGATGTTTTCCTTCACCGTTTCTGGGAGCAGAATGATTGCCGTTGCTAGATGCTATATTTTACTAAAGGGGAAAAATTACCACTACGCTTAAGCATATAGGTCCGCTTGCTTCCGAAGATATCAATACTTTTAAAACATTCGTTCTTCCTCTACTAATGAGGCTAAGCGTATGCTGAGACGCAGGTGACGCAGGTCCACGCAGCGCAGGACAGAGCAGATTTTGTAATGCATGAATGTACTGACAGTTGCGAACGCGTGCGACGCAGAATGTGTCTGTCCTGCTCTACGTCTCGTTGTAGAGCCGGCACAGATTTCTGCGCGACGCGTGGTTGTCACTTGTTTTTTACCACTGATTCATAATTTTGTTTCAATGACAGATTGTTTGTACTAGCTAGGACGCGAATGTGTCTGTGTAGCTGCGTCGCAGCATGCGTTCGCGGCCTGACTGCCACGCCTGCCCTACCTTGCAAAATCTGTACTGTGCTGTGCTGCGTCACCTGCGTCACGCTTAGCCTGATAGTCAATGTTTTGATTCACATTGATGGTTTCTGACTTTCTGGTTTGAGAATTTGAAGTAATAACTTGTCTAACTCTACATTACCATTACTTATGGCGATTCCTTTAATATAGCCCTCAAAATTAATTTTTTTTTACTTAAGTTTTTGGAAAGAAATTTTGTGTTTCGCGGGCGCCTTAATGAGGATGCGCTAAGGTAGCCCGCGAAATTAAAATTTTCTTACTTTTTTGCAATTTGCAGGTCAGTATCAGGTTGTATGGTGATTAAAATATGGTTCGCGACCGTACTTAACAAATATGGCTTTACAAACTTAAAATCATTAGAATCAGCAACACAACTCCATAAGTTAGAATTGGCCAGAAATGTCATGATTTCATGAAATTATCATTCAATAGGGTAGTATGAACTTAGAGAGTTGTATTGATGATTTTTAAGATTATTAATAAATATTTTGATACGGCCACAACTCATATTTACATCAACTACAACCCGATACTGACCTGCAAATTGCAAAAAACGTAAGATTTGAATTCCGCTAGCTACCCTGACGCTTTCGCCTTAAGTAATGCCAAAGTTGAGTTTGACATTGTTCTCAACTGTTCAACAGTTAACTTCAAATTCTCAATTCAGAAAACCGGGCCTTAGGTTGTGTTTCCACCAGAGATGAGCGAGGTAGCTGAGCGGTGCGAGGATGCGTAACGAAGCTGTGAAACGGTGCCCTGATGAGCATTGCGAGGATGTGTAGCGGGCTCTTTTCAGATACGATTTCTCACTCGCATCCATCTATAACACACATCCCTCGCGATCCCTTGTGTGATTTATCTCACACATCCCTCGCACACACATCCCTTGCATCCAACCCTCGCTTGTTCTATACGTACAAAAACCTCGCACCGCTAAGTCGTTTCCACCGGAACGGCGCTGAGCGAGGCTAGGTAAATGAAGCAATTCTATTGGTTCTTAACAAACACATCCCTCGCTACGCATCCTTGCACATCTCTGGTGGAAACGCAGCCTAACTAAACCTTATCGTAATGAGTTTGTATAAGACGTTTAGCATGTGTTCTGTAGTTTCTTCCTCACCCTTATGTGGGTAGGTTTTTGTATACTTTAATGTTTATGCTTTAGCATGTCTAGTTATTAATTATTTTCTCCCATTTCTTTCCTACAGGGTGTCCATAGTGGGCTGAAAAGAGTTGGGCTGGCGGTGCTGTCCCTATCCGTCCCGTCGTCACTTTCAAAGAATAAAGTCAGTACAGTTTGCGCATGATCAAAATGATCTAGATCATCATGGGTTTATTAACAGCTTGACTTACATGAGGAAATTACGTACATTTTCATTGATATTGTAAATACTTCGACATCATATTTGGAAGCATGTATTTTGGGGTGCCATGGTGAGGTTTTTCGCATGATTATAATGGGTTGGTTTAGGGGTGTTTTAGAAAATGGAGGTAAGGTTATCTACTGCAATACCACAAACTAGTGACAGTTTAAAGGCTTTAGCACTGATAACTGACACTGTGGATGCCAAAGACGAGTTTTATGGTAAGGCTTTGCAGATAAGCAAAGCTGTAAACTGTGTATATGGTTAAACATCATCATCATTTCAGCCGAAAGACGTCCACTGCTGGACATAGGCCTCCCCAAGCACCGTCACTTCGACCGGTTCTGTGGTTCTCGCATCCAGCGTATTCCTGCGGCCTTCACCAGGTCATCGGTCGGTCCACCTTGTGCGCCTTCCAACGCTACGTCTTCCGGTACGCGGTCGCTACTCCAGATCCTTTCGGCCTCATCGGCCATCTGTTCTGCGAGCAATGTTGTGTATGTTAAACATACACACTGAGCTGAATGGTGCCAATCCATGTGTCATCTTCGGGAACTGGGACTGGTAATTTCTTAGCTGCCATGGCTTTTTTAAATTTAATTTAATTTTTGAATTGTTTTTTGTTTTATCTTTTTATTACAGACGCTTCTAACGTGCACGTCTTTCTACATTGTTCTCACATGTATAATTTCAACATGAATGATGTAACCAATATTTTGTAACAATTTTTTATTTAAAGGAGTGTCCGTGGAGTTTCTTGCCCGTTCTTCTCCATAGGTAACCTACTACGCTTTGGAATGGGCAACTAGCTTCATATTTCTGACTGACCGATTCCTTGACAATTCAAAAGTGCCTGTAAATGGTTTAATTGAAATAAATTATTTGAGTTTTGAGACTCAGTTTGTTTTTATTTCAGTTGAAAAATTGGTCAGGTTATCAATCCAGGAGAGATTAATCTGTGATAAAAGGACCAAGTCAGTGTTTTCTTTACCTTAATCCTTATAAATGTAAACACCCTTTTGTCCAAAAAAGGTGTTAATAAAATCTGTTTTCATCAATCACGAGTCAAGTTTTTAGACCCTCAAATCATCTTGAAAGGCGACATTTTCAAATTACGACGACTCCTGAAAGGTAGGAAAGCGTTCTCAGTAGGATTTTCTCTATGATCCGTACCCGAGATTGGGTTGCGAGAAAAAATGGTTTACCTTTATGCCATCCATATAATATGTTAGTTATTATGTGATTTGGATTCTTTCGATATGAGAAAGGTTTCACGTAATATTGGCTATATAATAGCGTTATTTTTCTAACAACTTTCAAGCATAACTTTCGTTTTCTATTATATTTTTAACTTTTAAAAGACGATTACTATAGGAGTAGAGGGAACAGACGAACATACATACATAGCCTGTTAAAATCATAACCCTTCTTTGGCTTTGCCGAAGTCGGGTAAATAATGCTTGTTTTTTTATGAGTGAGTGTGATTTTAATAAACATTTATTTATTTATTTATTAAAACTTTATGCACAAGTAAAAAAATACTGTACAAAGGCGGACTTAATGCCTGAGGCATTTTCTACCAGTCAACCTTAGGGTGATGCAGAGACAAAACATGGCAGGTGAAACATAAATGATAGATAACTTGAAAATGAATACATACTAATACATAGATACATAAATACATACATATAAACCAATTAAACATTTGTGTTTAATTACAATAATAAGAACTTATTACGTCGCGTCGTGTGGTCAAGAGAGTTGGATTCTATCAACGTGATAAACTGTTAGTCATCTGCATACGAATCTTTTAGTATTATGTAGGTCGCATCACACACGACAAGGAGTCCTAGAGAAGTGACGATCGCGATCAGATAATAAAACCATTGTAGGTGCGCGTAACCTTCCGCTCGGATTTGTTCGGACATGTCCGGCTTTTTGGTCTCCCGTCCGGACCTTTTCGAACTAAGGAGATTTTTTTTGTTAATAATTATTACTGAAAACAAAAACTACGATTAAAAGTAAAATGTCCGGACGTTTTTACAAATGTTTGTTTTTTGTCAGGACTTTTGAAATTCCAGCCTAGGGTAACCATTTCCACTGTGATTACAGCAACGCAATCAACTCGTGCGCACAAGTTTATTGCGTTACTGTCATCAGAGTTAACATGTATACGATAAAATGATAGTACCTACCTACCTAATAAAGTGAATTAAATTCAATTGGCACGTGTTTGCAAGCGTTCTCGTTAGCGGTGGTCAATGTCAATTTATTGTGTTACTTATGTACAGTTTATATTGTATCAGTAGGATATAGGACACACGTTTTATACGAATATCATCGAACTTGTAAAACAGTGGCACTCCGGGAGTGCCGAAAGAACTGAAACCTTGAAAAAAAATACGGCGCCGCGGTAATCAACGCGTTAATGTCTTTTACTCCACGGTGTCGGTAAATTGCGTTACAGTGTCGCGAAATCAACGGTTTAGTCCCATCTCAAAAATGCCCAACGCGCCTAAAGAAGTTTTCACATCAAAAGTGTTTTTTTGATGTTTAGTATCCAAGTGAATTTTTGTGTGAAAAATGAAAAAGGGTAAGAGGAAACCCGGAGTTTTCTCGCATAGTGAAATGACACATTTGAAGAATAATTTCTGGGCATTTGTAGGCCACATCCATTCGGTAAGTCTTCTACCTACATAAGTAGTTAATATCTGACTTAAAAATCTTTTTAATAGAAATCATTTATTTATAATATTTAACACTAGTAACTAGGTAACTAGGTTCTAAATTAAATGACTAACTAATCACTTAAATAAATAAACAAATAGATACAAAAACACAAAAAAGGACACTGACAATATATAAAAAAGTACTCTGTGACACTGACGTCGAAGTTGACAGAAATCTGTCATTGTCACAATTTCATGCTTCTAAAAATCTAGACCCTGCGGGGTAAACCGTTGTAATTTTGCACAAGAGTTTCTGATATAGTGAAGGTGACCACTAAATAAGGATTTTAGAATATTCATCCCCTAAAGGGGTTAATTAGGGGATGAAAGTTTGTACAGAAGTTTCTCATTTTTGCCGATGGGCACGGCTTGTAACTACATAAGTTATGTTCACATACGTGTTTTATGCTGACGTCTGATCCACAGTGCAGAAAGTCTAGGGGTTAAAATGTTCTCTTATAACCTAGCTCTTTAAAATTAGGCTCATTTAGGTCATCCTAACGTTGAATTTTTTAAATACGAAAGTGAGATTGTTTGTTAAGCTTTCACGCTAAAACGGCTGAACGGATTTGGATAAAATTTGGCACACAGGTATACCATGACCTAAGTTAGGACATATAATACTTTTTATCCTGGTAGTACGTTCCTGTGGTATAATTTCCGACTTCCACGCGGGCGAATCCGCGGGCAAAAGCTAGTTTATGAATTCTGTCAGCTAGTTTATGAAATCAAACCATAGGTAATTCATAAGCAACCGAAAGGGAGATCGTGGCCCCCGGCAACATGGCAACTGAAGGTACACGGGTGGGTTTTAGTCAGTAAGAGTCTGACACGCCCTCCCGCTCCGCGCAGAGCGGGAGAAGTTATATAAAAACTTCCCACTCAAAAAAAAAAAGAAAGAAGGTTATTCATAAGCAGACATTCAAAAAAATTATGAAGATATTTTCATGCATATTTTCCACTTGATGTAAAAGGTGTTTCTTTAAGATATAAAACAGAATACATACATCGGTCATCTTGGACAGTGTTTGTGGAGGGCCGGCAGTACAACATGAATGATCACTACATAGCCACGAGTACACATGCCGCATGTGAGAGATAAACGCATATAATTAGACCGAGAATTTTGCATTTTCTTAGATAAAAGATGAGAAACATGGAGGACTTATTAAAATAAATTAAAACTTTGATCTACGGTTTTTTAAAATAGATTATTGAATTATTTTTGAAATATAACTTTTTCTGCATGCAATAATTTTTATTTATTTAATTTACACGGCTTAAGAAACCAATTACATAAATCAAAGTATATCGACGGTCAAGTATCAATATATAATAATAGTAATATTGTATAATAAATTAATAATTCAAAAAATTTAATTCAATGTTACATAATATTAATTGTTTTATGGATAAATACAAGAAATGATAAAGTTACCTACTAGCTGTTTTCGCGATCTCGCTTAGTTCTTAGTAAAGTTATTCAGTTTTCAGGGTCATAGTGTATTTTACGTCTTTCTTCAGCTAAATAATCATAAATTACCTCAATAAGAAGTGATGTTTAAAGAGAATTTTCAGCAGAAAAATTACCTCCGTGAGAGACTATATTTGAGCAAACCCTTTTTATAATTTCATTCTGAATGCGAGTGATAGATTTAAGGCTTGTGCAGACCAGCGCGACACGCGACGCGACACGAAGACACCGCTCGTCGCGCGACGAGCGGTGCCTTTGTGTCGCGTCGCGTGTCGCATCTGTTTGAAAGAGCCTTTACTTGCATCCAAAACTTTCATTTCTGCATGATATCAATGAATTAAAGAATGGGATTCCTACTCTTATTATGACAATTTTTATACTCTAAGTATGAAAAATTTATAATTATAACAAAAAAGAAAGTTCTGGGGACGTGGGTGCTGAATTCTAATCGATAATCCTACAGCTTCTGTGTGAATATGATCTTGTTATAAAATACAAACAGAAATTGTGTTATTTTATTTTGACATCCGATTACGAAGTTGAAGTGAACGCTCGTGTGCTCACTGTGCTCACAGCGCTCACTCCGCTCAAGTTGTAGCCAAGTAACTAATCCTCACGAGAATGTCATACACATCGATGGTGGCGTGGGGCCATGAGAACGGCGAGAAACATAATACAGTGTGAGTCTTTATAATGTGCACATATCGAAATGAGGGAATTTTATCGACGGAAAAATATATAAAAAAAATCTAATTTTTATGGTTTGTTTTTTAACAAAAAGGTGTAACTTTTAAACTAAATGATATGAAACAAACTCCATAATGATTGGAAGTAATTTGGCGTTCTCATAAAATTAAAATTTTGGGGAAAAAAAACTCTCAATTGAAAATAAACATCTTTTTTTTCATACATTTTTACATAATCGTAAAATTTCTCAATAAGACAAAAAGCAGAACAAAAAATAACAAAATTTCCGGTTATAAAATTAAGCATAGATTCCCTCATTTCGATATGTGCACATTACGTATAAAGACACTGGTGCCGATTCTCTTGTACACCGAACTAAACTAACTAAACTATCACTAAAATTTCCTACTTTTGACTATGAGAATCTCAAAGCTATTCTGCAAAATAAATTCTCTAAATTTAAAAATAATTTTGACACATCTAAATCGAATTTGACAATCGCAACTCCACACGTGATACCTAACCACGTGAATCTTTTTAGAGCCGGAGGCGCGCAGGGGGGGCAGCCTCGACGTGTTTTATATAGATTTTTTCAGTTTTTGTATGGAAAATAAGAAAAAAATATTACCTACATGTAGAGTGTTAGGGGTTTAAAGGTTTTATAAAGGGTGTCGAAATTTTCATTATTTTTGGGATTGGACACACCGTTTTCGAGATATAAGCAAAAGAAAAAAAAAATATTCAGTACTGTTTTTGCATCTGAAGTCGAGGTGTTGGTGTGAATTAAAAGTTCATGACAACCAATTTTATTCCACACGTTTTTAGTCGCGATTAAAAATAGTCAGATTTAGTTAGAAAATGTAAATTTTAGGTGAAAAACGTCAAATTCAGAATAGCAAAATTGCCATTTTCACTAAACTAATATCTCAGTACCATCTTAGTGCTGCCAAACTAAAATATAGTTAAGTTGTGTCATTTTAGTCTAATTTCAGAATGGGAAATCGTCGTTTGACAGGATTAAACTAAATTTTAGTGATTTTTAGTCTAGTTTAGAGGCATTTGTGACAAGAGAATCGACCATTGTATACATTGCCATCTGTAGAACGATAGCTGCATTTTTTTGCATTTTTCAACATCATGACGCCTGTTTTTCCTTTGGGTTAGGCAGAGGTGTACCTACCTATAGTGAGCCCACATTTCGCTAGGTACTGAATAAATTTTTATTAAGATAAATTGGTAGCACTGTCGCTTGGACCAAGCTTCAACTTACTTTTCCCGTGAAATGCATAATCTGTGAAATGTTCCTATTACGGCTCATGAGATATTTACAGCTTGCTGACAGACAGACGGACAGCGGAGGCTTAGTAATTGGGTTCCGTTTGGCACCCTTCGGTTACGGAACCCTAAAAAGTACAAAACCTCATGAGAATCTGCTTTAACTTGATACTCAACTTAGGTAATAACACCCAGCCATCCCAATATTTATAGCCCAATAAACTTCATTGAACCATCACCTATATGTTGGAGCAAACACAAACATGCTAATTTCCCATTCAATGAGAATTACAATTTGTTTTTCACCTTTTTTTTACAAAGTTTATGCGCTGCAGAAGCTGCCAAATAGTGATCATGAACTTTATTAAAACGAATGCTTGTATATGCGATTCTGTCTACCGTAGTGTATTAGGTAACTTTTTAAACAGTTTTATGGCCTGTAATAATTATGACTGCATGTACATTTGTGCCAAACGACGATGTGATTAAGATTTCAGTAAAATAGAACGTATTTATTTAGACTTTTTTTTGTATTACCTGTTCCTACAGACAAAATCTCGGGGATTTCAATACGATGTTCTTTAACGCGGCTTGTAAACTTTCAGAAATCGTCACGCTAAAAAGTGTTAATACTTGCGACTGTCTTCTTCTAATTCAAAGAGAGAGAGAGAGAACGCCGGCAGAAAAACAAAAGAAAAGAGTAAAGTGATTACAGTGTCATGGGATAAAATTGTACACATCGGCCCGAGTACACTGCATGAGAGAGAGAGAAAGTGTGAATTTGGTCAAAATGAAAATCTAAGATGGCGGCTCTGAAATTTTTAATTTTTTTACCAAGGTTGTCGTTTTCATAGTTTTCGAGGGTGCTAAAACCGATATGAGGTCAAAATGTAAATCCATGATGAAAAAAAAAAAAAAAAAAAAGATGGCGGCTGCAAAAATTTTGTTTTTGTTTTAAATCTAAATCATACGTGAGAAAGAACTTCGTTCCTGACAGGGGTCCCCCGATCGCACACTTTTTTATTTTTTATCCTTCTAGCATTCTTATCTTTCGGTCCCCCTTTTTCTAGTTGTATTGGGCCTCTTCCAACTGATCATAATAGAGCTACAGTCCGGCCGTTGTCGAGAGAATGCGTTCTTTTGACACCTGTCAGTTTCATACTAACGATTAAGTGTTTTGCGAATTTGATCCTTATTAGTACTAGAAGTTGTCCAACTGACAGGTGTCAGGAAGGCATTCTCGCGACGGCTGTACTGTAACTATTGGACGGTGTCTAGTAGCCCATCTGGGAAGATGAACTTTAAAAAGCCTTGTCCAGACTTGTGGGACGCGACTGCGCGCGGCGCGACGTGACTCTAACAAAACAATTTTTAAGAAAACTTCACGGTAGAACAATTACCGGTGTCGCGTCATTCTGCACGAGGCTTTATTCGGGTTACGTTATTTGGCCTAAAATCTTTGTCCAGACGATAACCGGAAGAAACCTTTTGTGCCCTAAAAATAACATTTCAGTACTAGTTTTTTTACCTTGCTGATTGTAAATACAGTCTCGTTTATTCCTTTATTTGAACAGGAAGCTATAGACCTGATGTTTCATACTTAAGTCTAATTTTAACAGATCAAATATATCATTTGATGACATGATCCCTGTCCCGGTGGCCCCATCGCTCCACTTAGCAACAGCGTCGACTTACATGATGAGAATGTCAGACGCACCGCACAGGTAGTCACAAGACTCCTTTGTATAAACTTTGAGCGATTATTATGTAATCTGTTCGGATACGCGCGAGCCCGTATGATGCCGTGTGATCGTTGGCTCGCTCGTGGAACAGAGCGATAAAAAAAGAGATTCTATTTTTGAATTTAATACATGAAATAATTATAAAATTGACGTCCTGATTTATGTTGTTCGGAAGAACTGTCAAAATTCAAAATTTATTCGCTCTTATTTATGTTACTTTAACTAAGTAGGAATAAAAGTTTGATCGGATACGCCCTAAGGGGTTTAGTGAGCAAGAAGGTTTGTTGCAGATTAGGGTTGCCATCCCCAAATTTTGAAAACCGGGATTAGAAGTTGAAAATACCAGGACATTTTGGATTAAAAACAGGACGCAGTATAAGATCAGTAGCAATACGCAATGAAAACAGGTTCAATGAAACTCAATTTTCGCTAGATAGAGAGAGCTCTAGTGCGCGAAAATAGTAGTGAAAGAGACAACAAGCAGAGAGCACGTTACACATTTATTTTTAAAATTCCGAGTTTGAAAGTCATAGAAGTGACTTTTCTATGACATTCAAACGCGGGGCGCGGGCCCGACCGATAAACGTAAGGTTGAAGGCGCGTAATTTAAAATACAGGTGCTTTAAAAAACCCAGGACGTTACTTAAAAACTATCCAGGACCCAGGACATTCCAAAAAGCAGGATATGTCCTGGGAAAATAGGACGGTTGGCAACCCTATTGCAGATAGACCTTGAATCATTTTATGCAAATCGGACAATCGTTGGTTCTTTTCATTTACAGGATGCAGTTATCTACAGACAACTTTATCAACATAAGTTGGTAAATATTTAATATAGTGCAGTGGTTCCTAACCTTTTCAATATTGTTACCCCTGTGACCTATTAGGAAAACTGATTTTACCTCGACCTTAAAATGTTATCAATATAAACAATACAAGCTTATAATTCTTACGTAATTTAAATATAAATGAATTAAGTAAAAATACATGGCGTGATGGTTGGTATTGTTTTGCATTCAAAAGTTTTTTATTTAAGGTTTAGTTTCGCTTAAAGCGCATCTTAAGTCATGTTCCACATTGAAACAGTTTCTGGCCTTTGTTTTCAGTGTAACCAAAGTTGAAAAACCACTCTCACATCTATAGGTGGTGGCAAAGGGTACCCATAAGCATTTTTATTAAAGCTCTGTTAGCTATTAACAGTGTATTCGTCACCAGCTGTGGTCCCACCAGATTAGGTCTTAATTATTAGGTTCTTTGTCACCCCCACAGAATAGCTGATTTACCCCCACGGGGGTAATTACCCCCAGGTTCGGAACCCTATAGTGAATAAATGATTCATTTGAAGGTTGTTAGGTCACTTATTAAGTGGAAAGCTCAGGATTTGTCATTGTGGCGACGCTATGTGGAGGGTTTTGTCCATTATTTGACGTCTTCGGCAGAAATATGATAATGATGAGGGTCACATAGCGCTTGCCAATCCTAACTTAATATTATAAATGCGAAAATGAGTTTGTTTGTTTATTTGTTACGCTTTTACTCTAAAACGGCTGAACTGATTTGTGATAGCTTTCCAAGTGCATAGATCACTAACTGTGAACAGTTTTTATATTATAATATAACAATAAAACGTCAAACAATAGGATGTATTTAACACATGAAACGACTGCCTCTAACAAAGGTCTTAGAATAAGTACACTCATATAGTCTTAATAATAACAATGGTCACAACGGGTCACAACGCTGCTCTTGTTCCCATGCTGAATTTTGACCCTACCTTATCGATGGCCATGGGCCACCATGCCGCTACGGTGATCTCACTCTAACTTTGTAAAGAGAGCGCGGCAATCGCCAACATTTGGATAAAATTTGGCACACGCCATCGCCAGTCTGACAAAGTTAGAGTCGCGTCGCGACTCTAACAAAACAATTTCTAAGACATCTTCACGGTAGAACCATAGGCCTGTGTCCAAAAATTATTTATTTGACAGTCTTGTAGATTATTAAAAAATATTGAACACGTATTTTTTCTTTTTTGATGTAATCAATAGATTACGGCGATACATTGAGTTAAAATGTGGCATGACGCCTGGCTAGATTTAATACTGCGTAGCCCCTACTCCCCAACTTTAATGCGTGTTTTCTAAGTTATTTTTGATTAATACGAGTATGACAAAGCAAAAAATACGTGTCTAATATTTTTTTATCATCCAAAAGACGGACTAAATAGATTTTTTTTTACCTAGTCAACTACCCTATTATCGGTGTCACGTCACGCCAGTCTGCACGAGGCTTAATAAAGAAATCTCGATGTTTTGTCAAGTCGTAAAAAGGCTTTGAATAAATGACAGAATCTCCCCAAATGAATGAATGAATGAATATTTATTTGTTATACACAGGTTCATACATTTGGTCTTCGGTAAAAATTCATTTGATTCTCTATGTTTTGCCAGTGGCGTACAAAATTTCTTATTGAAGCTTGTAATCATTAGTTGCTTCAAGGAGTCAGGTAACTTATTATATATTCTGGGTAAAACCAAAACCAAGTATGCATGAAAAATCTAGAAAAATACATATACGGTACGGAATATTTTAAGTTATTCAGGCTGTATACGAAATCGTTTTGGGCGAATGTCAGCGGCTGGTAGTAAATCTCAATAGGCTTATGGGACGGAAGCGCGAAATGAGTTTTTTATCCGTTTATTTGGTACACAGATCCGAATATTTTATCAAGATCCGATCTCTGACTGGCTATATTTTGTACATGCTTCTGCCCACGATTTTGTCCGTGTGTAATTTAGGTTTAGTCCCATCTCAGCACCCATGAATTTATTTATCATGCCCACGAAAAATTACGATATATATTATTAATATTTTCGTTGATACCGTGTGTTTCCTGTACTGTGTTTTTGTGTAAGCTAACAATGGTTTAAGACAGGATGCCGAGATGGGAATTTTTCGTGGGCATGATAATTAAATTCATGGTTGCCGAGATGGGACTAAGCCGAAATTTCGGCCACCGACCTACTGTGTCGCATCGCATCGCCCGCCCAAGCTATTACTTCGTTTATGCTTAGCGTTTTTTCAGACTTTTCTTCCTTTTACTCTTCTCCTTAGGGCCGTAGCGTGATGGTAGACCTAAAACCTTCCTCAAGAATTGAGCTATCAAATGCAAAAATAATTATTCAAATCCAAATAGTTCCAGAGATTAGCGCGTTCAAACAAACAAACTCAGCGTTATTATATCAGTACAGTTTTTATATTTGAGGACTGTATTAGGTTCTATGTATATTTTGATTGCATCTTTCAAAATATGGCATGATAATTGCGCCATCAGCAACTGTAAATCATAAAATTGGGGTGTAAACTGCAATAGGCCTGTATCCAAAATTTTTTTGTCCTTGTAGATTATAAAAAAATATTGAACACGTATTTTTTCTTTTTTGACGTAATCAAAAGATTACGACGATACATTGAGTTAAAATGTGGCATGACGTCACGCCTTGCTAGATTTAATACTGCGTTGTGACGTAGCGAGCCCCCACTTCCCATCTTTAATGCGTGTTTTCTAAGTTATTTTTGATTAATATGATAAAGCAAAAAATACGTGTCTAATATTGTTTTATTATCTGAAAGACGGACTAAATAGAATTTTTTTTTTACCTAGTCAACTACCGTATTTGTGCATTGCATCCGACCATTTCGGAAACAAGGCGTAGAATTTCCAATAAATGGTATGCACGTGTTTCTGTGACAAATAAATCTATTTTCTTTCTTTCTTTCATAAAAAAAACGATTTTTTCGGAAACCATGGTTTTGTTTAAGGATATTGTGGTGAGAAATAAATAAATAATATTATTAATGGTTGGAATTTCCACCATACATTTCAGTAGGGTTTTATCGTATCATAAACATAACGCGGGTCTTCCCCCGAAGGGTTAGGTATAGGCGTACCTATAGATACCTACTCCATCCACATTTCGCCAGTTATGTATAAATCCTATGTACATTGGTACTTAATAGGGGGCGACCATATTGCTATCAACTGGGCCCAAATCCAAGCTCGATCGTATCATATTTTCTCGTATTCTGATCGGAAGCAGTGCGCAGACGCACTAAGGATTGTGGAGGTCGCACGACAGGGTCAGGCTCATGATAATGAAACGTCCTATTCCTCAACACAATATATGTTGATTCATTAGGCTTGATACACGTGAGCGCTTGTCCAATTAGCGCTCTAATATAACAATGACTATATCCGATACCTACTATTAAACGAGCAATATTTGTAAATATATTTGTAATGACGTATTTTCACCCGAGCAGAGCTCGGTCGCCCAAAGTTTAGAACAAGATGGCTACTTTAGAATAATGACATGGCAGCATGGAATTAGTAAGTACCTACCTACAATCATGGCAGCATGGAATTAGTATGTACTATCCTATACTCTATTTTCACCAGAGCAGAGCTCGGTCGCCCAGGTACTGAATATAATAATACCAACCTATTGTTGTCCCACTGCTAGGAAAAGGCTTCTTCTCATACAGAGAAGGCTCGTGCCTTCTCTGCATTGATCACCATCAATCATCATCTTGCTCAAGACAGAGTGGCGATTTCATTCTTGCATTAACTATAATGACCTAATTGCGTAACTTATTTTCGTAAACAATTATGACAAATTTGTTTCATTTTGACAGTTCAACAACATTCATTGCGTTATTTACGTTGTCGAGCAGATTTTTTTTTCCAACTTTTGAAGCAATGTATTAGCAATCTGTTTCAAATTGAAACAGATTGTGCTGTATTACGCATTTAGGGTACAGGTTTGCTCACTATATTTTCTGTCACTGATGTCAGTAATGTGCAAGATAAACTTTGAAAGTATTAAAAACGTCACATTGGTACTTGCACGGATTTGAAACTCGTGCATGAGAGCCGAGGCCTTAACACTGGCCATCACGACCACCAACAAGTGATACCCATTGGGGATTGAACACGGCGGTAATTTATCCCTAGAATTTTTGAAGAGAAAACTTTTTAAGGCGCGTTGAGCATTCTTGAGATGGGAAAAAACAATTGAACTTGCGACACCGTTACCGACACCTCATTTTTGTAAACGCGATTGTGCTCTTTATTTAGATAAGGTTACGGACCAATGTTCTTTCTATACAAGTATTTTTCTTCCACCAAGGCGATCTAGTTCAAGTTTTCAGTGCTGTCAGCACTCCCGGAGTGCCACTGTTTTTATTTCTTCTCTTGTTTCGGTCTAGTTGTTCAAGTCTAACGTCTAACGGCTTTGAAGATAAAAATAACACAAACAAATCGATTTTTATTACAAACAGGTGCGTGATTGATAGGCAAATGCTTGATACTGACGCAATCAAGTGACTTAGGTTCCTAGGTCAAATCACAGAATAGATAATGTCAAACTGGTGATTCTAGGTGATAGGTTAGCAATTTGTGATAACTAGCAATCTCTGCATCTTTAACCCTTCTTTGTTCTATTCTCATTTTACTGTATTGCATTAAAATAGGTTTAGAAAGAGCTTTTGCGAAGATCAGCAGGTTTAGGATGTCGATCAAAATCACCCTACACCACTTTATTAATTATAAGAACTGGGAAGATTTGATGGCAATCTCTTCAAAACTATTTCAAATGCAGACTTAAAGCGCTACAAGGTTATTTTGAAGCGTGGCCAAAATTGGAACTAACGCCGCAGTCTTGTTTTTTTAACACATTTCACAAAACAATTATTGCACAAATGTTTACCAACAGCTTCTCCGTCGACGTCATTCGAGCGTCAAAAGATCCTTGTAGCAGTGTTTATTGCTTTTAAACAATAAGTTTTAAAAATGACTTTCGATGATTTTGACCTCATTTTCTCTAAGAAACATGAAATATTTATTTACATGTTTATGAAAACTTTCCTCCCACCATTATCAGTATCAGCGATCTACCTGTCTCTGCGTCTACTTGTACACACGTACCTGTATGTACCTACGTACGAGTACAGCAGTAGCTCTGATTACACAAAATTGTTTGATTGTGGTACCCATATTTACACTCGCTTGATAAGTTAAGTCAGCGGGTGAATGAAGTATGCTTGTAGCGGCGGCGTTGAAATTATTAAAATAATAGGAGTCCAAGTTTTAAAAATTGACGTAAAAAATATTTTTAGGTCAGCTACTTAATCAATCTGTGCAAATAACCTACATTAACTGTGAAAGAAAAATAGATTAGTAACCAAACTATTGTAAGTGCGATTGCCTCGGAAAGCACGTTACGCCTTTGGTCCCGGCTGTCATTTGTGGATCCGGATCCACGTGTCCATCGTCCATCTATCCATCGTGGACAGTCATTACGGGTCGTCAGAAGCCCGAAAGTCTGACAACCAGTTTTACCAAGGAGTATTGTATTACTCAGTTACTGGGTGGTGGAGGTCAGACAGGCAGTCGCTCCATGTAAAATACTGGTATTCAGTTGCATCTGGTTGGACTGGAAGCCGACTTCAACATAGTTGGGAAAAGGCTAGGCAGAGAGAATTGTCGACATAGCTTGGAGGAAAATAAAGGCTCCCGCAAAAGGAGCGACGCGACTCTAATAAACCAATTTCTAAGAAAACTTCACGGTAGAACAAATTGCCGATGTCGTGTCATGCGATAAGTTGCGCCAGTCTGCACGAGCTAGATGAATCTTATTATGTTTGGCTTTTTAATTCCAGATTTCGTTGCCCCTAGCAAAAGGAGAATTTTTTTAAGATCATAGACATTTTTATTAAATTCATTAGCTTTATCATCATAAAAATAAATAATAAAGATGCAAAGCAATTAATAATTGTGTTTTTCATACAAAGATCTGTCTCGATGCTGAAATTGAATTCATGAAGCAATGAAAGCTATGTAATTTGTTTGAAAAAAAAAGGTAAATTTCAACATGAATGCTTTCCTTTTCCAGTAACTTTTTACTGAAAACGGAGATTGGATGGCGATTTGTCCCTATTTGGAAAAAAATATTTACTTAAATGATGGGCGAATTTATTAACCTAGGGATTCCCGACCGGTGGGTCGTGCCCCCTTCGGGCGGCGTAGAGTGACTAATGGCGCGGCGACTCTAAAAAACTATAGATTTATTAAATTTTATGTTCTTGATTTAGAAAAGTTTTTAAGGCTAGTTTTCAAAACCCGAACGTTTCATAATAATGTAGGTAGGTACTGTAAAATGAGCTTCAGCTTTTCTGCATGTTAAAAGGATGGGAACCCCTGTATTAACCTTTCAGATAATGTACTACGCGACGAGATTGGATTTTAAAGTACAGCAAAATAACTATCGGAGATTGAATTTGTACAACTAAACTACGTAGTAAAATTTTATGTTTAGTACGAAATATATTATCCACTCCGGATAGAAATTAAGGCGCTTCCTCTTTTCACCCGGGTATCGTGAAAATAGGATATAAAATCGCTTTTAAAAACAGTTTGTCATAAATTTAACTGTATAGGTTTTTTATCCTCTTGGCCTGCATCTTACCTGATGAACGCGAGTTTCACCCGGAATCCTCAACCACAGAGGAAATGGCTATCTTAACTCTAAATGCCGAAACACAACAATGCTGTTAACATTGTTGTTATGGCGACAGACTTTGATAAGATGGTGGTAGCTAGCCAGGCGAACTTAGAACAAGCCCTACCACCAACCAAACCGAGCAGAACACGGGGACTTCTGGGTCTGACACAGGTGGTCTTACCACTAGACCATAGATGCAATTAGCAAATAACATTTATATGCAATCTTTGACAGTTTTACAAAAGAGTAGTACTGAATTTCCATTAACTAATTCATGTTAACTTCAGTAAAAATCTTTCTGAATCAGAAAATTCACTCTGCCTAGCCTTTTCCCAACTATATTGGAGTCGACTTTATGTACAACCGGATGAAGCTGAATAATAATACAAAAGTGTCTCTCTGGAAGTGCCGACAGAAGTGAAAACTTGAACAAGATCGCCTTGGTGGAAGAAAAATACTTGTATAGAACATTGATCCGTAACGTAACATAAATAAAGAGCACAATCGCGTTTACAAAACCTTTACAGTAAAATACTTGCATAAAACATTGATTCGTAACGTAATATAAATAAAGAGCACAATCGCGTTTACAAAAATGAGGTGTCGTCATGGTGTCGCGAAATCAATGGTTTAGTCCCATCTCAAAAATGCTAAACGCGACTAAAGAAGTTTTCACTTCAAAAATCTTTCTGAATTATTTTAAAACCTCCTCAACATTATTTATATGTACCGATAGCGCTAAGTAAAGTATGCTTTCAAGTGATTTAGCATCATTAATCTTGCCGTGGAGCCTATTCAGGTCGTTGTCAATATTGTACCACGTATAGTCTGCAGAGTGGTTTTCGATGGAAGAATATGCTTTACCTTTGATATTTTCAGGGGTCAAAGAACTAAGCTTAGGTACTTAGTCTGTAAACCAAACATGTTCATATCACTACGTCACTCTCAAATTCACAATTCATTTTCACCTTAAAACATAGAATGACTTGCCGAACTCGCGAGCAATTTCATCTTTGTTTTCTATTTGCTATTATATTTTATAGTGTTTCTGTGCAAGGGCGTCGCCAGCCGATGGCCCAGTAGAGGGCAAGTTGATATATGGATGATGGTAAAAGTATGATTTGTAGGTACGTACAGTCAAAAGTCAAGAGCACATGAAACTTTACACTTATTAATACGAGTCTTAAAACCTCTACGGCGCACAATGGGGCTAAAATCGACGCTAATGGACATTTGATTTTGACAAATCAGTTTCAACTCGGTAGTCCCGAAAAATAATAATTTCCATATTCAATGTATGAATTGGAAACGTTATTTTTGCCAAAACTATTCGGAACTGTAGAGCTGAAACATAATAGGTATTATGGCTGGGCGTACCACCAGCACATAGATACGAATATCCGTCCCCGGACCCCGGATTAGACCCCGTTTAGGAGATATGGAACTTTAAAAAACCAAATAAAAAAAATGGCTTTATAAATAAGTATGTAGCTTCTTTACATTAAAATGCCTTGTATTTAAAAAAAAAAAATATCTCTGCGGGGGGGGGGGGATGCCCCCTTTGCCCACCCTTGGCGACGCTTGTTTATGTTTATTCTGGTTAACGTTCAATACAGCATTTATTATAGAAAATATGCATATTTTATGTCTAGGTACGCCACATTTCCAGTACCATTAGAATAGAACAAGTCCTTTTTGGAACGAAGTCTTGCGACTGTCTTCTTCTAAATCAAAGAGAAAGAAAGAGAGCGAGAGAGAACGCCGTCAGAAAAAAACAAAAGAAAAGAGTAAAGTGATTACAATGTCGTGGGATAAAATTGTACACATCGGCCCAAGTACACTGCATGCCGGAGAGAGCGAGAGAGAAAGTGTGAATTAGGTCAAAATGAAAAAAATTTCGTCATGGGTGTCGTTTTCATAGTTCCGATATTAGGTCAAAATGTAAATCCACGATAGCGGCTGCAAAAAATTTGTTTTTGTTTTAAATCATACGTGAGAAAGAACTTCGTTCCTGACGGGGGGTCCCCCGACCGCAAACGTTTCTTTCCTTCACGGTACAATTACTTCTTCATCCAAGGAACGCGCGTCAGAGGCGTTTTCAGCCTTGAAAAAAGCAGCACTAGTTGCGTTTTCAGCGCGTAAACGCGCGTCGACGGCGCGTAAAAGAAACGTTGTGTGCTTAGGCCCTTACATCAGGAAATAACATAATATCGTATATTTAAGTAACCATTATGTTTCTTTGACAGTTAAATAGAAGCTCGGTTTTCATTGAGTTTTATTACTTTTGCGGAAAAATAAAGGATTGCTACTCATTCATATATTTTTCTTTTATTCTCTGAGTTTGAGATTTTCTTGGAAAACATATTGTAGCATGTTTAACATGAAAGGAAGGAATTCAAAGGTTTCGTAAGTTCCAAACATTTTATTTGTGCTTCAAAGAAGTACAAGATCAGTATAAACCACGATATCGTGATGAAGGAAGCATTTATTTCTATTTTTAACTGACTTCCAAAAGGAGGAGGTTCTCAATTCGTCTGCATGTTTTTTTTTTTTTTTTATGAATTGATTTTGATGATTCTTTTTTTGTTTGGTAGATCATACTTCAGAGGTGGTCCCATATAAATTTTATTAACTTTGCTTGGGTAGTTTTTGAGTTAGCTTCAATTATACGTATTTTTTCCCACTTAGTATGATGATATGATAACTTCTTGTCACTGTTATTTACATAGCAGGTAGTGGTATTCGAATTTGTGTGGGGTAGGTACCACAACTAAAAAGTGAAAAATAAAAACTTTTTACAAAAAAAAAACAATCGACTTCGGAAGTCGGTGACAAAGAACGAAAATTCAAAACCAAAGACACCAACTTCCGAAATTATAGTTATTTTTCACTTTGTAGTGTTTTTTTTTGAAGTCGGTTGTTTTTTTTTTGTAAAAAGTGTTTATTTTTCACTTTTTAAAAGTTTTTGACACGACGCTTTGTTTTTTCTACTGTCCTTTCAATTACCTATCATTTTATTTTAGTTTTACCTTTAATCCTAACTAATATTAAATGTGAAAGTGCGTTTTTTTGTTTGTTACGCTTTCACGCTAAAACGGCTGAACGGATTTGGATGAAATTTGGCACATGGGTAGACGATAACCTGGATTAGACCACAGGGTAGTTTTTATCCCGATATTCTCACGGGATCGAGACTTATGGGGGAGAAACCGCGGGGTGCAGCTAGTAATATATAATGATCAAGTCCCACCAGTCAGAAACAAGTTATTCATTTATCTTCATCAGAAAGCGCAAAGCAGAAGTAAACCTAAGTAGCATAAGAAACGAAAACCCACACTATTAAACGAGCAATATTTGTATATTTGTTTGTTATACACATATTTGTACTTACATTCTCGAAATCGGCTCTAACGATCTCGATGAAAGTTGCAATATACGGGGGCGAAAAATCGATCAAGCTGAGTCTCATATCAGTGAAAATTCCTTTTCTCTATTTTCACAGCCTGGGGAATGTGATACAACGTTGGTATACCTGGACGATATATTTATTTCTATTGAGCTCGGTCGACTTGGTACTTTTAAAAGTGCATATGTACCGTTTTACTACTTACTGCGATAAGAATTGAAAGGAAGGAAAAATTGTTAAAGAAATATAAGCTTAGAATTAATTAAGGTAGAAACACGAATAATAATCATTAATTACTAGCTAGGCAACAATTTGTGAACTAATGGACCTGTGTACTAATGGACCAGAATGGAAATACGTGTGGGAATATAAAATAATAGTACCTCACATCGAAGAGACTAGTCTCTAGAATAATAAAACCGCAGATGAATATCTATTTATCTGCGGTTTTACCAAAAGACAAAATTAACCAAGTAACCAAAAGACGAAATTAAGCTTACCCTTTTCGCTGTGTCAATTGTTTTGTCAAACAAAATTGCAATTTTGACCTTAAATTACGGCTTCTACAGTAAAAGCTCCTAAAAGTGTCCCAAAAGGGTCAGCACTATTGTCGCTGGAAGTCAATTTTCGTATGATGTCCCAACTTTTTGGGGTTCTATGACCCTTTGGCGAGGCACTTTGCAAGACCTTGAGGGCTCGCTTTTCGGGACTGTATTTTTACGTATATATCTAAGGGATGAGTTAAGTCTAAACGAGGTTGTCGTTTTTACTTTATGAGGAAGTTGCCTCATGATGTAGACGAACTAAGTATTTGTGTGCCTTGCGATATCTAGCTGGAAATATGAAGGACACATTGGTGACGTAAAAGGTCTTTGGAATTGTGTTGGGAAGATAGGGCTTTTTTTCATTAGATTGACGGAAAGTTGCTTTTTATACAGATTACAAAGCTTATTAAATGGCCATGCCTACTAAATGTTGTGTAGGAGGTACATAATAAGTTATGGTAACATTTATTTACTAACAATGTTTATTTATTAAAGAGGATAAAAATATATAAACATAGCATACCATCACGCCTGTATTCCCCGAAGGGTTAGGCAGAGGTGCACCTATAGTACACCCACATTTCGCCAGTTATGTTTAAGTCCCACGTAATAGGGGGCGAGCCTATTGCCATCAGCCGGGCACAAATCCAGACTCTGGACAAAATACTGGATAAACTTTTTATACTAAATTAACTAACAAGCAACAAAAATAAAAATATAAATACAGGGTAGCAGGGACTGGGCAAGCCACAATTGCGGCGATAAGACCCCTCTTTGAGGAGTGGTTTGATAGGTGCCACGGCGTCCTCACCTTCCGCCTGACGCAGGTCCTCACCGGACACGGCTGCTTCGGGAGGTTCCTGTTCAGGATAAGGCGGGAGGGAGGAAGTGCCCGGGTGTCACCATTGTGTGGATCGCCCGGAGGACACGATGGAGCATACGGTGGAGGACTGCCCGGCTTGGGCGGAGCATCACCGTGTCCTCGTGGAGGCGATCGGTGGCGGTGATCTCTCGCGTCCGACCCTGGTTCAGGCCATGGTACGGAGCGAGAGGAAATGGCAGGCCGTAACTTCCTTCTGCGAAGCGGTAATGCTCGCGAAGGAGGAGGCGGAATGCGTGAGGGAGAGGAAAATTTCGCGCCCTCACGCTCCTAACCACCGCAGGAGGAGACGCCCAGGGCGTCGGGAATCGCGAGCCGATTTCCGGCCACCGCCACCGTAGGTGCGGGCTTGTGGACGGTGAGCAATGGGTAGCTCGCCGTCCGATAAGGACCAGGCCCGGGTCGACGGCGCGTTGTGTTCCACGTGCGCCTCAAAGAGATGTCAGCAGAATTGACGGGTTCCGCTAGGGCCGATGCCTGCCGGGGTTGCGAATAAGGCCGTAAGGGACATCGTGGCCCCCCGGCAACATGGCAACCGAACGAACACGGGTGGGTTTTAGTCAGTAAGAGTCTGACACGCCCTCCCGCTCCACCCAGAGCGGGAGAAGTTATTTGATAATTTCCCAAACAAAAAAAAGGGTGGCAGGGACATCGACGCGAAAACTGTTACCATGATTCATCGCATGATTCTGAACCCCCCTGCGCTGAAGTTTTTAGTCGGTTATTTAAAAAAATCTGCTGCTTCATTGAAAAGTGCAATACCTACGCGGTCAAAATGTATGGAACAGCAGATTTTTATTTTACCCTGTATAGATTCGTCGAATTTAATCCATTTTCATTAGAAAGTACTCGTTTCAAGAAGCCTTTTAGGAGTAAATGTGGAGAAATGACTTGCAAATAGAGAGTTGCAATTATCTCAAATAGGCACTTAGAGGTCTCATGTCTCCTCCTACTAAGTATTTCTGCGAGGTAGCTGCAATTTCTAGAAAATTATTTGCTTGAATAATCACATGGTTATGTGCAACAAAGTGCTCGACGTAAATAGGTACTCCAGAATATTCTAAATAAGCCGCTCCATTCAGCTGTAGCGTTTAATCGACTATGTGTGCACAAGGCATAAAAGCTATAATAAGACTAAGAATATTATGAAATAATTTTCAGATTTCTTAATTTAATATCATTTTGAAATATTTTGAAGTTTTTTGTCAGTAAAATAATTGCCCGTCTCACAACGCTTCAGCGTGAGAAAGTGTGTTCTACTCTCGATATGTTGCCTTGTCAAAATTTAATCGTTTCTATACTCTCAATTAAACATGGAATTAGAATTAGCAGGGAAGTTTTAAAAACTAGAGACTTGACACTATAAGATTATTATATTTTTAGATAGTTATACTTTGATATATGTAACAAAAATTACGTGTAGTGCTTGTGGAAGTGTTTCTGTTTGTCGTCATGATACTCGTCGTCACACACAATGGATTAATCTAAATCTTCTTCTATAAGTTTTCTTTCATCTTTCGGATGCGCCCTATTGATTTTCGTTATCAAACTCATAAATGTTCAAAAGATATTAACAAAAATCGATTAATTTTCTTAGATTTTTTTGCCGTAAAATTATCGTTAACATGTTTCTGTCTTTTTTTTATTTGATCATTTACCTCTTTATTACTTTAGATAGATAGATGAAGCTTCAAAACTACTGCCCTCTTAAAATTTTTTGCCAAGCAATTAAAATTTTAATATAAAACAAGTTTACTTTAGCATCTCCGCCAAAACTCAATTTACCGCTGAATGTGACCCCATTTACGCTAGTGATGACAGAATTCTCATCAGGACTGAAGCTGTTAAAAAAATAGCTTGTGCCGCACACCTACACGTGATAGAAGTGAATCTGCTTAAAAAATAAAGAACAAGAGATATTTTGTGTGAGAAACAGAGAGAGATACAATATCTCTCACTTTCAATTCTCGTTGCCTTTCATAAAAAAAAACAAACTCCACGTAAGAAGGTTCTAACGTTGACGTTTGACCTTCTCATCCTGGAGTTTATTTTGAGTTGTGACCCATTGTATCTTTCAGCCTTTTGTAAGCTGACCTTTGGAGTGGTCACTTTCTGAGTAATTACACGATTAGAAAGCCTTTTTGTTTTGAGATTTCGTTTGAAATATCGTGGTGACTTTTGTGCTTTTGTTTTTGAACTTTGGAGTTTTTGAAATCCATTTTCTTAGCGGTATCCTGGTTTTTTAATGTTATTTTATTTGGTTTTTAATTGGCTCAGTTTATGAAAAGATGAAGTCAAAGAATTGAAACTAAATTCTTGAAGAGATGAGCGAAGAGTTGGTAAGAAAATTCCACGTTCTTAAAACAAGAATTCTACAGCAATTTAGGTGTATATGATAATTTAAATATGAAGATAATTTCAGCAAGAAGATCTGTATTGTTAGCTATTATTTTGCAGTAATAGTGTTTTTTCAGTAAAAAATAACATATTGGATCAGTTTAATAGCCCCTAAAGTTGCTTTATTTAACCGTATTTAAATTCAGTGTTCAAAAACCAATTTGTGAACATGGAAAAAAAACTAGTAAAGATTTACTAGTTTTTTTTTGACGTGATAACGTCTTATAAATCGATGAACGCCGGCTGCACGCACGAAAAAGTGTCACGTTCCGCCTGAGCCGAGCGTGCAAGCGAGAGTGCAGAACAAGCGATAGAGAGGCACGATCGGCCTAAGCATTCGGCTTGTGACGTTATCACGTAAAATTATCGTCCGTAAACCGACTTTGCAAACAGCCAAATTTTTTTTTTTTATATGGCTTTGCACTATTCGTGCTTATTGCCACTGACAATATGACGTTATTCTTCTGTGTGGTGATGAATAGTCTTACGTCATTCAGGAGCTTAATCTTTGTCAATTGTATTCCATGTTTAATAGAAACAGGGCAGTGTCTTTGTTTTGACCGCCTTACATCAGATAATAAACATGCAATTACTGTTTTTTCTTTTTCATTCATAATTCAACAATCATCAATGAATGGACGTAGTAAATAATTCATTGATCAGACAAGATAATTCATTAAAACAATAATTACTCTACAGTATCGTAATCACGACACAATCTTTGAAGTAAATAATTAAAGTGGCCCACATTACAAGGTTCAGTCGACACGTCGGCAAGAAGGATGCGTTCATTTAAACTGTGGGTAGTTAGTGTGATTCGTTGCGTCTGAGCATTTCCACTTTTGAATTTATTCTTAATTCGAATATTCGGTAGTGTTCCTTTTGTGGTATATTTTTCATTTGAATTGTGTGATTTTAAGTGAAAGTACGTGTGTAAAGGTGGTGGAATATTGACTTAACATAGTTTTCGTTTAATTTAAAATATTATCAAGAAATTAAGTTTTCTAGTTTACAGACGATTAAACCTAGCATTACAAAACCCTCCTCGATTAGCATAAACCCTTGTTTTATATTCATTTGAAGTGGGCACCTCCATTTGCAATTCAATACAAATTAATGGACAGAGTAACTAGTAGCTAATTGCTTGAGGCTTTGTAGTTAACTGTTGATACAAAATTGTGACGAATTAATTGTATTTGTTGTAGTTTTAAAGTAGATTGGCCTGCGGTTGTATTGAATTTTGAGAAGTTGAAGAATATCAAGGGGTTTATTTATAAACGTTAAATTAATTATTAGCGACTTTTTAACCGTAAATTTTTGACGTTTGACAACACTCCCCTCGAAGAGAGGCGGCCTGTGTCCCAACAGTGGGAACATTATAGGCTGATTATGTCCAACACGTAGAGGGCAAGTCAGGTTAAGCATTTAACCTTACCTTTACATAAGTGCGTTCTAACTCTAACATCTTCATTTGTATACTGCTTTTGCTACTAGAAGTGATCAATCATTCGTCTTAATGATTGCAGACAGCTGGGCTTAAGGTTTTCTTAAAAAAGGAGTGAAATAAACCAACATTAAAATAGTGATAGTGTATTAAAACTTGATGTGTGGTTGAGTGAGACATGTGAGGATGACGTCACTGGGGATCCCCACCGAGGCTCCTGTCCACACCATTTTGTTCACGTCGGCGTACACGCAGAAAACTGTCAAAGTTGTGCCGAAGAAGGTAAGGGAAATATATTATACTAGCTGACCAAGCAAACTTCGTTCAGCCTAACAGTCAATGAATATGCATGTTTAGGATTTTAAAATTTCTACCCTACCTACCCTACCTACCTACCGAGATATCAAAAAAGCCGATCCACACAAAATGTATGAGAACGTGAATTTTCTTCATATTTTTTTTTTCGTGAGTTTTTCATTTTTTCTCACCGTTTAAACCTTCCCTGGACTACGACAAACATTTCAAAACCAAAATCAGCTAAATCGGCCCAGCCGTTCTCGAGTTTTAGTGAGACTAACGAACAGCAATTGATTTTTTTGTACATAATCTTTCGCTTTCTGAAAGCATGTAATTTCATTTCAAGAGATTCTCTTGTTTAACATAAAATAACATAACATCACGCCTGTATAATTCCCCGAAGGATTGGGCAGAGGTGAAACTATAGTACACCCACTGCAGCAACTGATATTAAATTAACTGAATGGAGACTTTGACTTATTTTTATTTAAAAAAAAAAAACAAAAAAATTGTAAAGTAAAGCGGTCCTAGGGCGGTTTTCCAAAGTAAACCAGCAGACTAATTGCATTTTGACAGTTCATCAACATTCATTGCGTTATTTACGTTCGGTAGCAGACGAATTTTTCAAACATTAAGCAATTATTCAAATTGTTTTACGGAATTAGGGTAGGTACTGGGCCCTCGGAAATAACAAGCATAATATTTTTTTAACACCATAGCTATATTTATAACTGTTTTATATAATAAACGAGCCCTTAACAAAATCCCTGAAAAAATTACAAAATAAATCAAACAAAAATAGATTATAATCTCCAAATCGTTAGCAAACAATTTATTTTTATTGACACCCCATTTTAACTGAAAAAGGCTTTGTTTTCCTTTGTTGCCGTCCCATCACCAACGTTACCGGTTGTCATAAAAAAAATCAAAATATAAAAATAAACCGAACACTAACTAGTTGACAATTTCTGTCTTCATGATCAGATAGTTATGATTGATGGTTCATTAAAAAGACATTAACTATACATCTATACATATAAAAAAAAAATTAAGTGTCTGTTTGTAATGTCAAAATAACAGCTTTTTACTAAATGCATAAGAAAGTATATACGGTAATAATAACAAAAAACATTTATTTTAAATTTTTGTCTGTCTGTTTGTTCCGGCTAATCTCCGAAACGGCTGGCCCGATTTTGACGGGACTTTCACTGGCAGAAAGCTGATGTTATAAGAAGTAGTATAGTCTTATTTTATTTTAGAAATATAATTAGGTTCCACGCGCGCGAAGCCGAGGGCGGAAACTAGTTTTTTTATAAAATACTAGGAACCCGCCCTTGCTTCTCACGGTTTGTATGACTTGACAAAACATCGAGATATCTTTATTATTGGTAAGTTTAATACACATGAACCTTTAGGAATAAATGCTCAAAATTGTGGTAAAAACCGCATCGGGTTGAGTTGACTCGGGTCGAGCTGTCACTGACCCATCAAATTACATGGAATTTAAAAGAACGACGCGGTCACATAGATAGACACGAAAAGCGATTTTGTTTTAAATTATTTACTAGAGACCGGACCCTGCTTTGCTCGGTTTCTGCGACTTGACAAAACATAACAAAACATTTAAAATTTTAATTTATACTCATACTTAGAATACCGGAATAAATAAACGAATTCAAATTATTTGATTTCACATAAACCTACAAGGGCACTTATGAAACGTCAGAAGCTAGGTGCACGGTTCTAATTGGTCGCGTGATGGTGAAAACCACATCAAAATCAGTTGCGTAGTTTAGCAGAACAACGCAGTCACACAGACAGACATGGAAAGTGACTTTAATTTATAATATACTAGCGGACGTCACGCGGTTTCACCCGCGTAGTTCCCGTTCCCGTGGGAGTACGGGGATAAAATATAAACTTATGTTACTCGCTGATAATGTAGCTATCCATTGCTGAAAGCTTTATTCGTTACATACAAAAATACAAATCTTTCCTCTTTATAATATTAGTATAGATACAGATATAGATACCTTTACGATAAATACTTACGACACAAAGGTGCGACGCGACATCTTCATGTAAATTGTTCAACCGGAGATGCGTCGCGTCTGTCGGCGTGAGTTTTTACTCGATTCAACAAGTCGTCGATTAGCTTTGGTTTTTATAGATTTATTGACTGATTTCTGTGATAGTAAGAAACGAATAGATTTTTATATTACTTATGTTCTGGAGTATATTCCTAGACTGCGAAAACAAGTACGAAGTAGTATTATTTTGTTAATGATTTTGGGCAGTTTTTCTTCAATAAAAGTGTCAAACAAAATAAAAGCCTAAAATTATAACTTATTAATATAAATAGGCTCGCCCCCTATTACATGGGACTTAAACATAATTGGCGAAATGTGGGTGTACCTGCTACAGGGACACCTCTGCCCAACCCTTCGGTGAAGCAAGGCGTGATGTTATGTTATGTTATAACTTAGAAAATTCTCAAGCACCGTTGTGATTTATCTTTTTTTTTCGGAATTTTTTAAAATTGTTTATAATTAAAATAAAAAGTCATTTATTCAAACTAGGCTGAGAATCAGCACTTTTAGAACGTCAAAATTATATAAACAGTCCCCCAAAACGCCTACCGTTCCCCACTTCCTAGTGCTTTAGCTGGGAAGAAGAAGTGGCGCAACAAACTCCCCAGCAGCACAGCTGTCTGTTCAAGTTGGAAAAACTTGATTCTATACTATAATATAATAAATAACAGCCTTTTATTGTCCCACAGCAGGGCAAAGACCGGTTTTCAAACAAAATATTTCTTTATAAATTTATTGCTTAAGACGCAGATATATGCCAGTGACCTTGAGTGGTTAGCTTGCGTGTCGTACGTCCAGCTAGTAATAGGATTCGCCCATCAAGGAGCGCTGTCCCAAATTAGAATGATTATTGATTTATTACACATAAAAGGGTACTTTAATAAAACACGTATACTATTTTTTTTAAATTAAATTATCTTTAAGCTGGTGAAGGTTCCAGAAAAAACGATTGATAAATTTTGCGTGATTCTCAATTTTTTATGCGTGTTAGACATAACTTTACAAATTAATTTTACTATATATAATATAAACATAATCTAAAATAAGGTTATTAAGAAAATGCTCTAATTTTTCCAAATCATTAACACTACTCCTTTAGACGTGATCTTCAGTATAAAACCATTTAAAGTCGGTTATCGTAGCCTTAAGTTTAAAAAGCCAACTGTATTAACAATACTCGTTAATTGTTGATCCGTCTTTGCATGACAAAAAGCGCTTTGATGATATAATTTATGTACAAAATGTTAAAGTTCGTTATCGTGGTTTGTGACCACATTCAGGCTCTTTCAAACAGGCGCGACATGCGACGCGACACAAAGGCACCGCTCGTCGCGCGACGAGCGGTGCCTTTGTGTCGCGTCGCGTGTTTTCCGAAGCATAAAAGGGTCTCGGTATGTAATGGATGGTCACCCATCCACGGTTGACCTCGGCAAGTGTTGCTTAACCTTGAATATCGACCCTTGCTGCTATTATTACTTAGTCACGAGCTCCCACGAGTCGTTTGTGACTACACTGTTAATTTAAGAACAGAATAAAAAAAACCGGTCAAGAGCGAGTCGGACTCGCGCTCCGAGGGTTCCGTACCATTATGTAAACCGTGAAATGTTTTTAAATTTTCATCGGCGAGGCCTATATGCGTCAGAGAATTTTAACACTCCAGTTTAGAATATTGCAGTTTTAGGTCAGCGCCATCTCTTGACCGATAGTGGAACTAATATAATTTTTGTTGATGATTTCTGAAAAGTGTGCTATTTAGAGACATCGTTTTACATACCTGTAATCTTTACATAAACTTCTATCACATAGGATAATTTTAGATTTTTCTCTATGCAAATTTCGGAGATAAAGGGGAGGAAAGGATTTTTTTTTAATTTTTCGTCAAAAATCGAAACAATGCGGCCTAAAAAAAATGTTTGAGAATGTGCAAATAGCGCTCTTTCATATGATATGGTACGGAACTCTAAAAATACATTTACTTACTAAAAGCTAGTCTGAAATACCTTTAAAAAGGCCCAATTAACGTACGGTGCGTAAATTTTTTGACGGTAAACGATTATTTAGGTCACGCAACCCCAAATAGACGTCATTATCGCGCCGAGGACTTACAACGTTATTATTCAAAGTCCAGTGTGTGAGTAGAGATTCATCATGAATTCTTTATTTATTTTGATTCAATTGATAACGGCGTAAAATATAAATAAATATTGTTTTTGTGACGTAGGTACAAGAATATTGATTAACACTGTTTATTAAAGTTTCGTGACGTAAATTGTAGTACCTACTGATTGTTTTTAGGCTGTGGTAGTCACAAGGTTGTCAGATGAAACTGAGTTTTAAATTCTACTTTGTTATGTTCGTTAAAAAGGTGCACTATACAGGGTGGCATACATCGACGCGAAAACTGTTACCGTGGATTCAGTACATGATTGTGAACCTCGCTTTTTTTTTGGATGGGAAATTATCAAATAACTCCTCCCTCTCTGGGTGGAGCGGGAAGGCGTGTCAGACTCTTACTGACTAAAACCCACCCGTGTTCCTTCGGTTACCCTGTTGCCGGGGGCCACGATGTCCCTTTCGGCCCAAATTCGCAGCCCCGGCAGGCATTGGCCCTAGCGGTACCCGTCAATTCTGCTGACATCTCTTTGAGGCGCACGTGGAATACAACGCGCCGTCGACCCGGGCCTGGTCCTTATCGGACGGCGAGCTACCCATTGCTCACCGTCCGCAAGCCCGCGCCTACGGTGGCCGGTAATCGGCTCGCAATACCCGCCCCGGGCGTCTCCTCCTGCGGCGGTTAGGGGCGTGAGGGCGCGAAATTTGGCTCTCCCTCACGCGTTCCGCCTCCTCCTTCGCGAGCATTACCGCTTCGCAGAAGGAGGTGACGGCCTGCCATTTCCTCTCGCTCCGTACCATGGCCTGAACCAGGGCCGGTTCTGAACCTCCCTGCGTTGAAATTTTTTTATCGGTAATAAAAAAAAAACTATTGTTTCATAGAAAAGTGCTAGGTATACCTCCGCGGGCAAAATGTATGGAACAGCAGACTTAAAAAAAAAAAATTACCGACGAAAAAGTTCAACGCAGGGGGGTTCAGAATCATGTACTAAATTCATGGTAACAGTTTTTGCGTCGATGTTTGTTTGTTGTGTTTCGCCCCTGCTACCCTGTATTACCCAATTTTAGTGGCATTGAATTACTGCATTTCTTAACTATCAATAATTCATATTAATTTTTATATGTTTTAATGAATTTTTGGTCTACTAGTGAAAAGCGATGAATGAGTTCTACGACGATGCCGATGGTTTGAGCGTACCCAGGTGACGCGTGGTCACTTGCTTATAATCAAAAAGCATTATTCATAACCTTTTTTTTTCTTTCTTTGTGACAGTTTATCACTAAATGATCTTGACATAGCATAACATAATCAGCCTATAATGTTCCCTCTGCTGGGACATAGGTCTCCTCTTTCTGTGAGAGGGAGTGGATTATACTCTACGCGGCCCAGTGCGGGTTGGTAGATGTCACATGTCTTCGAATTTTCGGTTCTAGGACATGCCGGTTTCCTCACGATGTTTTCCTTCACCGTTTTGAGAGCAGTGGTGATTAAATAATTTACACAAGTAAAGTGCTTGCTTGTGTTCAAATGTATAAATAAAAAAAAATAAAAAAATACCACTTTGTCGGCGTGATTAATATGCATAGGTACCCATGCCAAATTACAGCTTTCTAGTACTAAGAGTCTCTGAGCTAAGCCGCGGACAGACAGACAGGCAGACGGATATGGCAAAACTATAAGGGTTCCTTGTTTACTACGGAACCCTAAAAACCGGCTAAGTTAGTCCTCAAAACTGCAAAATTCTTTGCCACAGAGGAATTTAATCTAACAAATAACTCAGCGAATGCACCGCACAATTTAATTAATTTGTAGTCGACGAGTAGGTCGGAACGTCTTTGCATCATGTAAAAAGTATTTACTCTATGGTCAGCGGTCAAAGGCAGGGTTTTACACTATGTGTAGATTTCTTATACTTACATTTTATTCTGGAAAGTCTTGTAACCATTGAACTGAGTCTTTTCTTTCGCGATCGTCAACTATTTTGTATGAAATCGCAGACATTTTTAAATGTTTGAATTGTCACTGCAAAGAATCAGTGCTGATTTCAGGATTTAGGGCCAGGGCACTGGCGATTTGGGAGCGTGTTTCCAACGAGGGGATTGATTTCAATATCCATAATATCCTTCAAAAGGAAGTTAGTTACGCAATTGGGGTGCAAGGATCTAATTCTCGCTTATGCGATATCCTTACAACGGTCATTAATGAGACATATTAAAGTTTTAATTGTTATCGATCTCAATGAGTCCTCGTGACAGTTGAGCTATACAAAATCTGTCAACTAGGACAAAATTACCAAGTAACTTCATTACCATGTTCGCCAATTTGTCAGCAAAGTACCTACTCTATGTATAGATACAGTGTTGTAGTTATCAGCGCATGATCTGTGATAATGTTCTATTTGTCTATGCGCATGTAAATCTTCAGGTATTTATGGAGCATGCGTGCCATTTTAATAGAGTTGTTTGTCTATGAATAACTATAAAGTTTGTAGCTAGTTTTATTATCTTAGGATCTACTCGTAACTCTCTAGACCTTCTATATTATAGACATTTTATGAAATATCAGTACTGATAACTACAAGCTCTGAAAGGCGACTAACAAAGGGTATTTACAAGGCAGATGTTAGAGGAAGGGACGCCCTAGAATAGGGATGGGCAAACTACGGCCCGCGGGCCAACTCCAGGCCGCAAAGGGAATTAATCCGGCCCGCCAACATCATTTTGACATAAGAATGTATTGCTCTTACTCTCAGAAATTATGTTCTGGCTTTTCCTTACGTTTAGGGACATTGTAAACTTTAATAACTAAACAGAACCACATTAAAACTACTGTAAGATAAAAACATTGCGCTCCACGGTTATTTCCACCGAGTACGGTAGCATTTTAACCTTCGAAGATTCTTACGATAAATTGCAACATAAAACAAGATGCTTTTTTTATTCTGGACACCCAATTCCGTATGCTTTTTGGCCCCTGATAAAAAAGTTTGTCCATCCCTGCTCTAGAAGGACATAATTTTATACATAACTGACCTTGTTGGTGCTACTTAATGTGCTTCAGAAAGGTCAGGTGCGTAATACTTGCAACCGGTGTATGTGAACGAACTTTTTTTTTTTTTTGTGTGGGAAATTATCAAATAACTTCTCCCGCTCTGGGCGGAGCGGGAGGGCGTGTCAGACTCTTACTGACTAAAACCCACCCGTGTTCCTTCGGTTGCCCTGTTGCCGGGGGGCCACGATGTCCCTTTCGGCCATATTCGCAACCCCGGCAGGCATCGGCCCTAGCGGACCCCGTCAATTCTTCTGCTGACATCTCTTTGAGGCGCGCGTGTGGAACACGTATCATGGCCTGAAATAGGGCCGGACGCGAGAGATCACCGCAGCTGATCGCCTCCACGAGAACCCGGCGAATCTCCGTCCAAGCCGGGCAGACCTCCACCGTGTCCTCAGGCCGATCCACACAATGGTGACACCCGGGCGTTTCCTCCCGCTTTATCCTGAACAGGAACCTCCCGAAGCAGCCGTGTCCGGTGAGGACCTGCGTCAGGCGGAAGGTGAGGACGCCGTGGCGCCTCTCAAGACACTCCTCAAAGAGGGGTCTTATCGCCACAATTGTGGCGTGCCGATCTAAGCTGTTATCTCAACCACAGATGAATTCTCAACGTGAAAACTTAGGTGAAGTGAGCTTGAAGTGAGCTGTCATTATCCAGTGTTAATCCCTAGCATCAGGTGAAATAACAGCTCGGTTTAAGAGCGTGCATTCTGAAAGTGGGCAACGTCGCAAATAGATGTCCAATATTTCGCTGTTTTGAAAAATTTGGCAATATTACTGTATGGAAATAAGAAATGTGGCTAACTAGTGAACTAGAATATTAATGATGAATTGCAATTATAACACTGAATTTGATGTTGTAATCGTTTTAGGTGTAAATTTTTTTTACATCTAAAAGTAAATATTCGGTGTTACGATATTAATTATTTCATTTCATAATCAACATAGTTCACTAGTTAGCCATATTTCCATACAGTAATATTGCCAAATTAATCAAAACAGCGAAATATTTGACATCTATTTGCGACGTTGCCCACCTAAGGATGCTGGTCACTTCGCCTAAGTTTTCACGGTAAGATTTTTACTCTATGTTTTTACTGAATAGACGCCACAGAATATGTATGAACGTAAACGAAGCAAGCAAAAGGAGGTAGTATGTAAGAATCGTAGCAGGTGGCGTACTGTAATTTCTACCTAACCCCATTGGAAAAAGGCTTAAGTTTATGTATGTAAGTTCAGAAAGCTGGGAAATTCTTGATGATCCAATTTGATGTACTTTTCCAAAGTCACATTCGAAATCTTTTGAGGTCGTTTTCATTACATTTTCAATATGGTTCCACCGGATAATTATTCAGTACCTACACCCACCAATACATTACAAGGATGATTTTAACGATTTGATGGCAACACAACTGGCAGCAAATAAAATTAATTTATTTCCGCCACTTGGGCCCAACCATGGCTTTTTTATGGGCTTTTTACGACGCCATAGAATTGATCGTGTTTTTCCTATGGTATCGTCATTCGACAGCCCTGTCATTTGTTAAGGCGGATTTATTGGGTGAGCTGATTTACGTGGCTCTTTACTTGTATCTTACACTAGAATTTTTCGTAGATTAAGACCGGTTTATTGCAAAATATCTACGTACAAATACCTAACAACAAACGGTCCCACCAGCCTGCACCCTAATTGCGTAACACATTTTAAAAATCACAATCTGAATGGTTTTGAAGGATACCTATTGCTAATCCATTGCTTCATAATCTCCGAAAAATTTGTCTGCTCAACAACGTAAATAACGCAATGAATGTTGTTGAACTGTCAAAATGAAAGCCATTGCTGTTATAATACTATAATAATAACTTTTATTTCATAAAAAATACAGATTTAATATGTTTTATATACCTAAAGATAATTTAAAAATGAGCTTCGGTAGTAACACAATGCAATACAAATCTAAGAACTGAAATCTGTACACAACATGGAAAACCCTGCCCTCAAACAAGGTAACCTGTATCTTGAGAAACAGTGATTCAGCTTAAAATGTGGTGCTTTATGTATAATAGTTAATGGTGAGCTTTCTGCAGAGGGTTGATGATAATAAAGCTTATTTAGGTATACATTTTGGTGTTAGTGTGTCACGCAATTACCCCGCAGGTCGGAGGATCCGCCATTTTCAATGGGGGAACTTCATACCTTGTTCCTCCTCCTCTTAACTACTGACCCCATCGTGATCGTTATCTCCAAAATCCAAAAGCATGTCTACGGTGGTCTTTTCCCTAGTGTCTGTAAGAATCACACCGCACTGAGCATCCATAGTTTTTGAATCGTTGTAGGAAAAGAGCCTTTTTTCTATAGTGCGCCAATTTTATAACAGGCCTAAGACAGTTATAAGGCTGATTTCCAACAGAGATGTGCTGGGCTGCTGAGCGATGCGAGGATGAGTAGCGGGCTCTTTTCATATGCGATTACTCCCTCGCACACATCTCTCACACACATCCCTTGCACCCATCCATCGCTTGTTTTGTACATACAAAAACCTCGCCCCGTTAAGCCGTTTTCACAGAAGCTGTGCTGAGCGAAGTTAGGTGAATGAAGCGATTCTATTGGTTCAGATGGTTCTTAACAAACACATCCCTCGCTGCGCATCCTCTCACATCCCTGGTGGAAACGCAGCCTAAGTGTGAGACGTTAAGAAAAAACAAGAAATCGCCTTGGAGCGATCAATTAAAATCACATCAAGTTTAAACGCAATCTCAGATCAAAATCAACTTAATTCGCGTATTCGCGTTCCGGAAACACGCCTTATCTGTCACCAGAATCAAAAAGCAATTTATGCAAAACTTCTCCATACAATAACCAGTCTTAAGTAATTAACATAGAGTTTTAAATTGCTTGACGTAAGAACCAACTTGCGTCGTGCTGGATTTAGAAGTAGGCATTTGAAGTAATGGCATGCAATTTGTATGTGATCAATGAGGCTTTGACGTAGATAACCTGATACCTGAGCTCTGAAGTGTTAAACGAACGAATGTCTGGATAAACTTCATATCTAGATTTTATAAATAAGTATGTAACCTACCTTTGGAAATTTTTGAAACATGTAGCGTTTACACCGCCACATACGATTTACGCATCATAGACATGACGTCACACAAATCCTGCATCGCGCAGTTAGAGTTTACCGAGCGATCGACATATACATACAAGATTTCAACTTCAAACCGATGATGGGCAGTTGCCCGCCAGACAAAACACCCGTCTGGTCGGAGGATCCTCCCTTTTCTATGGTGGATGAGTGAACTTTACACCCTGTTCCTCATACACCTAAAAACATGCTTTTTTGTGTTAGGTCAGTAATCGTTAGTGTTACAAAAGAATGGCATGAACTCTTTTTTTAATGTTTTCTCGTTTCTATGCTGAGAAGAAACGGCGTTACAAACAGTCTGTAAGTTTTTCCGAGTGAAGACGATAGTTTGTTGTTGAAACAAACAATTGAAAGGTTATCTATAATAGGGATGACGGCTGGGTAAAAAAAAAAATTTTTTTTTCTTTACCTACCGTATTTATAAAAAATACTTTGATAAAACACATTAAAGTTGGGGAGTAGGGGCTCACCACATTTTAACTCTATGGTAACGCCGTAATATTTTGATTATACGTAAAAAAAATACGCATACAATATTTTTTAATAATCTACCCGCCGGACAAAAAAAAAAATTTTAGGCATCATCCCTATTGCTAGTATAGAGTTATGGATCTTTCCTAACAAAAACAACTAAATTAATGGTAGCCATACACGTTACAATAAATATACTTGCACAAGTTTAGACTTGTGCAAGCATAGAAATTTGCGGAAAAATCTTCCAACACACCTTAGACTCTAATGTATATTACCTACTAATTTAATTTTTTAAATATTGTGGTACCTATACCGTGTTTTCTGAATAGAATTCAGTTTTTATTTTATTTTAAACTTGTGTGTAGAAATCGGTGGTGGAATAGGCATGTGACAGCCCCGAATCTATGAGGGGCAAGCCGGGGCCCGTGCCCCGAGCGTCAACTTCAGAGGGCGAAAAATTTAAGCGTAGCAGACAAGTGCACCACCCAGCACACCGCAACTTTGCAATAAATGAGACGCGCAGCACATTTAAAATCTTTTTTTTTTCTTTTTTACAACAGTTTTGGCGCCCCTGTTGAATTGGCGCATTATCGATCGATACAATTTGATTAATATGCTGCTGCCAAAATTTTCATTTTGATACAATTTTAAATTCGCGAGGGCTTACTTTGCGCATCCCCATAAAAAATTGGCGGGGGGCGGCAGACGGCAGTTTTTGCCCCGCCTCAAAAAATTCTAGATCCGGGGTTGGCATGTGATGTGGGGGGGAATGAGGAGTTTTGAGTATGAATGTGGATGGCTATAAGAGCAGGGGAAGACCAAAGAAACGATGGATGGACTGTGTGGAAGGATGATATGGATAGAAAGGGGGTGACGACTAATAAAGTATGGAAGAAAAAGATAAATGTTTCGCCGACCCCAAATAAATTGGGATGTTAAGGGCTGAAGAATGACGATGAAATATTTTTTAAACATGGAAATTATGGTAATAGACCTGTGTCCAAATTTTTTTTTGTTTTATCCGTCTTGTAGATTATTAAAAAATATTGAACACATATTTTTTATTTTTTGACGTAATCAAAAGATTACGGCGATACATTGAGTTAAAATGTGGCATGATGTCACGCCTTGCTAGATTAAATACTGCGTTGTGACGTAGCGAGCCCCCACTCCCCAACTTTAATGCGTGTTTTCTATGTTATTTTTGATTAATATGATAAAGCAAAAAATATGTGTCTATTTTTTTATTATCTGAAAGACGGACTAAATATAATTTATTTTTTTTACCTAGGCGACAACCGTATTTGTGCATTGCATCCGACAAATAAATCTATTTTCTTTCTTTCTTTCATAAAAAAAATGCGTGTCCAATATTTTTTATTGTCTGAAAGACGGACTACTTAAATATAATTTATTTTTTTTACCTAGGCAATTACCGTATTTCATTGTTTAGTAAACGTAATTAAAATGTAACAATTGAAGGTCATCAAACTCCACTCAAGGAAAAACTGAAAGAAAAATAATTCACCAATATCAATACCGGTTCACTTATCGACGAAATGCCTGAGTTGTTTAGATTACATTGTTTATTTGGAACCGGCAGGGAAATGAATGAAATAACATTAGTTTGTGTCAAACTACATACAGTCACACGTCATCTGACCTGCACAACCCAGTTACTGGGTAACACTATTATATTAAAACCCGTAGTCAGATTGGTTGTCAGACTTTCGGGATATCTTCATACTACTTATTAAAAATCCGGCTAAGTGCGAGTCAGACTCACACACGAAGAGTTCCGTACTACCGTACATTAACACAACATCATAATATTTAAAAAACCTTTTTTTATTTTTGTTATTTGTTGCGGCCTTAGTAAAACACCGGAATACACTCAGTGAACATTTCAGGTTTAGTGTCTGCCTATTACGGTTCTTATAATACAGCCCTGTGACAGACGGACAGATAAAGGAGCCTTAGTAATAGGGTCCCGTCAGCACCCTTTGGGTACGGAACCCTAAAATTCAGTGGGTCAACGTCAATAATCGAACCATATCATCATCAGTCTATAATGTTCCCACTGCTGGGACACAGGCTTCCTCTCTGTGAGAGGGAGTGGGCCGTAATCCACCACGCGGGCCCAGTGCGGGTTGGTAAATGTCACATGTCTTCGAATTTTCGGTTCTAGGACATGCCGGTTTATGTTTTCCTTCACCGTTTTGAGAGCAATGGTGATGAAATATTTTACACAAAGTAAAGCGCCTGTCTGGGTTCGAACCTACGACCTACAACTCGTAAGTCGCGGCCGTTACCACTGGGCCACGACTTACGAGTTGTAGATCGTAGGTTGTACGACTCCTCTCATCGAACCATATGTTTGCATTTTTTTTTATTTTGAATTAAAAACGCAAGGAGCAATTTGTAGTGACTACAACACACCGACGCAATCCATCAAAGTACCACAAAAATATAGAGCTGACGTCACAATAAACAGTAATAGTATAGAAGCTTAGCATTAAAATAATGTTGGATCAAGGTTCTAACACTATGGGACATATAATAAATAGGGTACAGAAGGCTAGGGCTCTAAGAGTATATAAATAACATAACATAATTTATAGTTAGGCATAGTTAGGCAGAGGTGTAGGTACCTAAAGTACACCACACCTTCGTTACGCCAGTTATGTTTAAGTCCCATGTAATAGGGGGCGAGGCTGCTACTAAGAAATTCCTGATAGAAAAACACAATAACACTTTACCTGACTTGGGAATCGCAATGGGACGATCGTATTGTTGATCGAAGGGACGATCCCAGGAGCTCATGTTCAGCAGTAGAGCTTGTGAACACTAGACCAACGGAAAAAAAAATGTAATGAAAACTTAAAACTACTGGACTGATTTGAAAAAATCTTTCAGCAATGGATAGCTACATTATCAGCGAGTAACATAGGTTTTATTTTATCCCCGTACTCCCACGGGAACGGGAACTACGCGGGTGAAACCGCGTGACGTCCACTAGTATAATATACAGGGTGGATTTTTGAGATGAGGCAATCAGGATAGGTACAGACGCCAGCACATCAAGCTACCCGAAACTGTCAAATTTTCCCAATCAACTTTGAACCTTAAACTTCAGCAATAAAGTTGAAAATCTATTAAATAAATTTGACAGATTGTAGTAGCCTGATGTGCTGGCGTCTGTACCTTAATCGTTGTCGCGACAAGAAAATGGTCTTAGGAGACTGCGGTTAAAGAAAACGGTCTTGGAAAACTGCCCATTCTTCATCATCAGCCTATAAATGTTCCCACTGCTGGGACACAGGCCTTCTCTCTGTGAGAGGGGGTGGGCCGTAATCCACCACGCGGGCCCAGTGCGGGTCGGTAGATGTCACATGTCTTCGAATTTTCAGTTCTAGGACATGCCGGTTTCCTCACGATGTTTTTCTTCACCGTTTTGAGAGCAGTGGTGATGAAATAATTTACACAAAGTAAAGCGCCTGTCTGGTTTTGAACCTACGACCTACAACTCGTAAGTCGTGGCCGTTACCACTGGGCCACCACTGCTGCCCATTCTTGCTGAATATATTTTTTTTTCAAAACCTGTGAATGCAAGTCAAAATGTCTCAAAATGTTAAAGTCAGTCTCCCAAGACCGTTTTCCTGTAGCTACAACGGTTAGGATAAGGTAGCTGCCCTTACTGCCTCATCTCAAAAATCCACTCTGTACATTCCATGCTATACGACCATTTTTGCTTCTATTTCCAATAACGTGTCGTTTCAGTCACTGTGATGCGCGTACGTATCACGATTTTGTACGAAATTGTACTTCTGTAATTGTATTCCATGAATTTGTTTTAGGAACCTTTTTATTATGTTTCAATTTTATGTGTTGCGTATTTCAATAAAAATGTAGGGCACGAAGTGTACAGTTAATAGTTACTGTTCAATGGAAAATGTTGTAAGTATGGAGCTTTTAGAGTCAGATCATGACGAATCGCGTTTGATGTCGTAAGTGTTGATGTGAATAAATAGGTCAGATACCTTTATATTCCTTTACCCAGAAATAAAATACTTAGCTTGTTAGCTACAAGGTTATTGTGGCGCGTGTCCAAAATTGAAACAAACGCCGCCATTTTGTTTTTGGAAACATAATATAAAGTGATATTGTTTTTTTATTATTATTTTATTTTTATATCTTATTTGTATCTCATTGTATGCTGCACTGCACACGTAGCATGACCACCGTAGAAACGAGTTTTGTCGACGGAAGAATAGACAAAAATGACGTTCCATGTAGACAGGACGGCAGGAAAGTAGAAAGACTCCACTGCACTTTTTACCTTGATAGAATGATTTCTACGGTGCGATGTCAAAAACAGAGAAGCGAAATGTCACTTTGTATACAAAGAGCTATGTCTATTCTTCGTAGAGATAGAAAGCGTTATGCTACGCGTGCTGGTCGACGTCATAACGTCAACGCTGGATGTCGCTGAAAACCACCGATGGGGCTCTGTCTCGCATAGGGTCGCAGCATTATGCTGAGCGATGGCCGTTTTGCGTGGAAGTGACGCATATTTGCCCCCAACTTGTTCTTTTTGTGTTTGTAATCTTTCTTTGCGTCATGTTTACCGCAACAAAAAGTATTTTCTTTATAAAATCATTGCACAAAATATTTACCAAGAACCAACAGCGCGCCCCAGCCCTTGTAGCAGTTTTCAGTTTTTTTACAGAAAATCTGAAAGATTATACAGGTCAAGTTTAATCATTACTTCAGCCAGGAAATCGTGTACATTTAAACCAATGTTTTAATGATAAATTGTCAGGATAGACTATGGTTCTTTTAGCTGATTCATTATTATAGAAATAAATACTGTGTTACAAGGCAAAATCTTGTAACTTAAAGTACGAAGTAACTTCACAAAACTGTACAACAATACACTGATGAAGGTATAAAAGTACATAAGTAGGAGGGCTTAAACTTTAATGCTTCTTGCCTAGATGAAGTAAGTACCTACTTAGAGATAAATCTTTGGCAACTACGAACTTAGAAGTTTTAAAAAGTGGGGTCCGATGAAGTTTATTTGTGATTGGGCTTAAGAAATGTCGTTAAAAGTAGTAATATAATATGGCTTTGTATCCTATCCTATTCTATTAAACGAGCAATATTTGTTTAAATATATATTTGTAAGTAGATATCACTCACGTTCTCGAAATCAGCTCTAACGATTTCGATGAAAGTTGCAATATAGGGGTTTACAGGGGCGAAAAATCGATCTAGCTAGGTCTCATATCTGGGAAAAATTGTTTTCTCCGTATTTTCACCCGAGCAGAGCTTGGTCGCCCAAAGTTTAGAACAAGATAATGAACAATGACATGGCAATATGGAATTAGAAAGTACCTACTATCATGGCAGCATGGAATAAGTAAGTGCAGTACATCGATTAGTATTCCTATACTATTAAATGAGCATTGCAGAGCAGAACTCGGTCGCCCAGGTACTGAATATTATGATGTGAAATCAGCAGTTCTGTCTACTTTTCCAAAGAATGCAGCACGCGTATACTACGCATGCTGCAACAACCATATAAACGGGTTTTCTACGGGTTTGGTCTCGACGGAAAAATAGACAAAATGACAGATTGTGATTGTTTATCTGTCATTTTGTCTATTCTTCCGTCGACAAAACCCGTGTCTATGGTTATGAAGCTACGCGTGCAGGAAAAGAAGGCAATAATCCGGTAGCTTTTTTCTGATAAAAACATGTGATCTAATTTCAAAGAGCGTTTTTACGTTTGAATGGTGGATCGAACAAGTTACAGGCGGCAGCGGGGGTTTCTTTTACTCTCTCTCTTGTTATCCAAATGCATCAGAAGGAGGTTATCATCTTATCAGTCTCACCAAGGTTCCAGTTCCTCTCTCTCCTTCCACTTCATTTTGTTTTTAGCTTCTGTTTTCAATGACAAATAATCACAATACTTAGGCACGTATTACAAACTACACCCAAAACTCTAACATTACTTTTAAAGCCATTTTATTGGTTGAAACTAGTTTTAAGCTATGCTTGAGTCTTGAGTGAGGTTCTGCAATTTGGGCCTTAAATTCTTTTAACCGAATAAATTTTTAGGGTTCCGTAATCGAACAGGAACCCTTATAGTTTCGCAATGTCCGTCTGTCTGTCCGTGGCTTAGCTCAAAGATTTTTAGTACTAGAAAGCTGTAATTTGGCATTGGTAAGTGGTAAAATAAAATGATGATAAAAAAATATGGGACCTCCCCTACACGTAAAGTGGGGAATTTTTTTTTTCTCGTCTTACCTATGATGTGGGATGTTGTTGACATTTTTGGATTCAGGGATCCGTTTGTTAGAGTCAAGTGTCCCCCTCTGCCAGCTAAATGGTTGTTTTCGGATATGTGAAAAAAATCATGGCAAATTCAAGTACCTATATATAACGAAGTTAAAAGAAAAACTATCACAGTTAAGTAGGCTCTACAAGTTAACGAGTAGGTAATAATCGACCAACTTACATTTGCAGTTGGAATTTATTGGAGAACATGACTTTTTCAACTACAATGTTAAGTTTGTTGTTAGGATTAATTCATCCCAACTACGGAAACCTTCATTGTGCATATTCCGACACGCATTTGGTCGGTTTTTATTTTGAATTTCCCAAGCAGTTAATAGAAAATGTATTAAAAAATGTAGCACTAAATAATTTTGTCTTTGTTCATTGAAGAGAATTTATATAGAGGCCGTGACAGTTAATCTATAATTTATAGAGGCTAAGATAGTGAAGAAACGAGCTGGTAGCCCGAGGAATAATTTATTACTGCTAAATAAGACATATTGCGGGATTGTAGCCTTTTGCTATGAAAAGGTCACATCTCTAACAGCCGTAGGTATTATTATGTCGGCAGGATAGGCAGCAGTGTTTGAACATGCCGACGATACTGTCGTGAATTTAAAGTTTGTTGGATACTACGACAGAAGACGCAGAACTTCGTCAAGCTAAATGTGATCTACGATTCATATCTAATAGGGTTCTAATTTGATGAAACGTTACTATGCAATATGTAATTACCAAAAAGTAATAAAAAATCTTATTGTTATTGAAAATAAAACAGTTATTGCTATTTAAAATTCACATTTTTGCTACCAAAATTACCCCAAATCCATTAACGGCCGCCTGCACCCAATGCAAAATTCCCCATGGGAAAAAAAAATGACGAATTTTTATTTTGTTTTTTCTTGAAAAATTACCACATAAATATACTCTCAGTACGATATTTAACAACACCCTCACGGATCGGACAGGGATTTTTTTTCATGTTTTATTGCAATAGCAATAAAATATACACGGCGTGTTGCCACACCAAGCGCTGAGTGCACTCAGCGCTTGGTGTGGCAACACGCCGTGTTCGAGTTCGCAACAAGTCCATCGTCATCCTGAGGATGCCTCGTTGAGAGGTGAAACACGTGTCGATTTCTTTCAGGAGTTTTTTATGGCTCTTTAGAAATAGCTAAGCGGAACAAGTTACTAAATATATCCACGTCTATTGTATTTGCTATTGGAGTATAATAATAGAAAGAGAGATTTATGGAAGCAAACGACATGCTTTGTCGACTCTAAATAGGTAAGTTGGGATCTGTTCTTGGTCCCGTACTTCATTTGAAGGTCGTGTCCCTGAAAGGTCTTCGTGGCGTATTTAAAAGATTTCTCTAGGTTTTAAATTTAACCCACCACACCAATCTAATTTACATCCTCATCAATTATTATTATTTACTCATTTGCTAAGTATAAAGAAAACTAGAATACCTACTCTGCATTTCCGAAACACTACAGAACATTACAAATAATTAAATGTGTAATTGCTATTGACTTGCCTCCAAGAATCCATATGTACACCCACTTTTCCTTTTACCCACAATACTGTAAACATTGTGTTTACTAGTTAACTTATTTATTTACAAATACCTACCTTCTTAATAAGTACCTAATTCTTATATTTAGTTTTAAGATTACCTTGTATTTCTCATATTGAGTGAATTGTATTCTTTTTGAGAAATAAATGTCTTAAACCGTACTTATGATGATGTTTTTCCACTTCGTTCGGTTCTGCTTCACGCAGGATGGTCGTGACAGAGAGTCCAGTAAGTGCGCTTACTTAGTCTGACCAGCGCTGCGGTTAGGTATTACCTACGTTAGGTTGTACCTTGCCTATCAACTTTTCAGGGTTATCTGGTTAGCGACGGGCAACGTAACCAGGGTAACCGAGAATCCGAAAATCAGTAATAAATTTCGACACGGGAAGGAAAATAATAATGATGATGAGCGATAGAAAAATAGAAATTAATTCGGAAAATCGCTCGTTTCTTATAACTTGCGCCTGCGACGTATTCATACATACTCGAGTACATGGTTGGCTCTATTTTGAGAAGATATTGGTACAGTCGTGTTCATATTTTTTTTTATTACCATAACATTGAATGGCTTGCCAAAACGATACTTGTTCCTACTATGTAAAAGATAATAAAAAATATTTTTAATCGACTTCCAAAAAGGAGTTCGACGCGTATGTTTTTTTTTTTATGTATGTCCACCGATTTCTCCGTCATTTGTGGACCGATTTTGAAAATTATTTTTTTGTTTGAAAGGGTATGCTAACAAACAAAAAAAAATTTTTCAAAATCGGTCCACAAATGACGGAGAAATCGGTGGACATACATAAAAAAAAAAAAAAAAAAAAAAGGGTATGCTCCCAAATTGGTCTCATATAAATTTTATTAACTTTGCTTAGGTAGTTTTTGGTCTCATATAAATTTTATTAACTTTGCTTAGGTAGTTTTTGGGTAAGCTACAAAATACGTATTTTTTTTCCCTCTTAGTATGTAGATGATATGATAAGTTCCTGACACTGGTAGTGGTATTCGAATGTGTCTGCGGTAGGTACCACAACTAAAAAGTGAAAAATAAAACCTTTTTACAAAAAAAAAAAACTACCGACTTCCAAAAAAAAACACTACAAAGTGAAAAATAACTTTAATTTCGGAAGTAGGTGGCAAAAAACGAAAACACAAAACCCAAGACACCGACTTCCGAAATTAAAGTTATTTTTCACTTTGTAGTGTTTTTTTTGGAAGTCGGTAGTTTTTTTTTGTAAAAAGTTTTTTTCTTTACACATTACCTTATTTTGGGAGTTATTGGAATCTTGTATTTGTTATTAATATTGATTTTGTAGACTGTAATATTTGTAGTCTGAGATTGTTATTTTACTAACGAATGTGTGTTTCAGTATGTATCGGGTTTCTCATTCAATCACTCTGATTGATCTGAACTAAATTATTAATTACTGGTGCGTGTGTATTTTATTAAGAGGGTCATATATGGAGTAACAGAACTTGTATTGTTGACAAACTTAATCATGTGTGAGTCGGTAATAAAAGAGTGTCCATGAAGCTTCTTGCCCGTTCTTCTCCATAGGAACCTACTACGCTTTGGAATGGGCAACTAGCTTCATCTTTCTGACTGACCGACCCCTTGACAATTCCAAAGTGCCTGTAATTGGTGTAATTGCTTTTGCTTTGATTTTGAGTTGAGTTTGAATTGTCAATAGTAGGTGAGAAATAATTACATTATGTTACAGTTTGATAATCACTTAGTACAAGTAATAAAAGCAAAACCTTTTATCTACTTAAGGCAACACTAAAACCCACGCTAATATCCATTCATTCAAATAAATTCTTCACTTCACGAAGAATTTTCTTGTTAAACTAAAATATCCGTAGCGATCTGTACCTTGAACAAAAGTAAATATTTAGGAAGTTGCTCACCTTTTTACGGATTCAACGGCAATTTCACACGGGATTTTAAAATAGGTTAAAATCCCCTATTTTAGTGAGAGCGCGGCGCGGGCGCAGGTTGCCGTGTTTCCATAAAAAAGATAAAAAAAAATATGACGTCACTGTGTGAGAAAATGTGAGAATTCTAATGATTTATTTCTTGAAGTGTTGTGCTGTATTGTTTTTTAAAATGCTGCAATATGTGTTGATGCAACCGGTGAATTTGAGCCACGTGTATTGTAAGGTAAGATATTTTTGTTCATAATTACAAAATTCAGTGCCTTTTTAGGATTTTCCCACACACTGGCAATAACTTACGAATACAGATTAGTTTTTACAAGGTACTAGGAAGTGGTGAAGGGTGTGCGTTTTGGGGGACTGTCTTATGTAATTTTGACGTTCGAAAAGTGCTGATTCTCAGCCTAATTTGAATAAAAGACTTTTGAATTTTGAATTTTTGAAATAGTCTAGTTATACCTTACCCCTAGTGTTAGACTATCTTTAGTCCAAAAGGCTTAGAATTTTAGAATAAGCCAACCAATTTTTTAGGTCAATCTGTTTTAACGTTTTAATAATTTAAGTTATTAAAAAGGGCTGAAGTTTAACCAAAGTATTAACTCTTCGATTATTCTCATAAGATGGACTTACATAACTGAACCATTAAATAAATAGAAGGAAAACCAATAATCGTTAAGCTTACAACGTTAAAATCCTTTGCAAACAAAAAAAATCTTTTCATTGCTCTTTTCCCGCCCTATCCCGAATATCAGAGGAAGGCAAATAACATTAAAAATTTCATCGTTCTTTTTGGAATATTACGGTTTTTAATGGAATAAAATATTTGATAGCTAATTAAGCTGACATTTGTATTTATTTTGGACCTTTCATTATTAAGGTTTAGTTCGCGGAAAAGGGGTAAAAAATATATTCAAACGTATATTTAGCAATATAGGTATGTTTGAATATTTATTTAACTTACCTAATTCCAAAAAAAAACTTTTTTTTATTATGGGTGTAAAATAATAGACCATTAAAGTAGAATATAGGCCTAGGGAGGGTTGACGATGGCGGTTAACCATCCACAGATTAACCGCGGCAACTGTAGCTTTACCTCACATACCGTTGCATCCTGTTATTCAGCATACCCATATCAAATACTATCTGTAAACATAGTTTACATAGAATAGATTCCGATGCTTATTCTATGCGATACATCATTCGAACTGTTTACATTAATTTGATTTATGGTATACTTCGGGTTTGGTTGCCGTTAACCCGACCAATTCGTAACAGACGTCAGACATTTATTTATCTTATATTATAATAAAATAATAAGATGCATTCATCTCAGTTTTGTTGCATAGGAACCTTGTAAGTCAAGTAATCCTAAAACGTGCAATACGTAGTTATCGTGTTTAAAAACTATCATGTCTTTCCTTGTTTTCCGTCCCCAAGTAATCTTAATCCGATCCTGTCTGTCCCTTGCTGTCCTTGATAATTCTAGTGCGAGAAGATTTTAATAAGAGCAACAGGGATAATGCCTGGGTAAAAAAAAAAAATACAAAAAAAACAACCGACTTCCAAAAAAACACTAAAAAGTGAAAAAAAACTTTTTACAAAAAAAAACAACCGACTTCCAAAAAAAAACACTACAAAGTGAAAAATAACTTTAATTTCGGAAGTCGGTGTCTTGGGTTTTGTGTTTTCGTTTTTTGCCACCGACTTCCGAAATTAAAGTTATTTTTCACTTTGTAGTGTTTTTTTGGAAGTCCGTTGTTTGAATACGTAAAAATACGTGATACGTAAAAAAAAGGAAAAATACGTGTCCAATATTTTTTAATAATTTACCTGACGGACAAAAAACATATTTTTAGTCTTTATCAATATTTTAATAGCACATCACATCCATAATAAATACAATTTTGTTTAAATTGTACACCGATTTAAAAGGTTCGCCATCCTTAAGCTAGGGTAACGCTAGGGTTAGCACTGGGTGGACACTAGAGGTGCGACTGCAAACGTTTACAGTTTGTTTAGAAGTCGGGATTGTAAACTTGACGACGGGATGCCGTTGCACTTGTGTTAACTACGTGTTGTTTTATTGGGTAGAAGGTTGAACTTAGTGCAATTGAAGATGTTACAAATAGTTTAGTTGAATACGAGTAAAAGTAGATTTAGAGTGGTCATATTCTCGGTTCCTACAAACAATAACGAATCGTTTTCTTACAAATGTTAGCATTTTTTATTGCCAAAATACCTAAATATATTCGTAAGCAAATTTTACCTGTGATAGCTACTTCCATATGGAAGGGTCTACTATGCAAAGCTATGAGGTCTTTGCTTCAAAATTTTTGCTTCATTATTGGTAAAGATACAAGAGTCTTAATTTTAACCAATAACGGATCGCCGAATCAGCCATTTGGTGGCATGAGGAACAGGGTGTAAAGTTCACTCATCCACCATAGAAAAGGGAGGATCTTCCGACCAGACGGATGTTGTGTCTGGTGGGCAACTGCCCATCGGTTTGAAGTTGAAATCTTGTATGTATGTCGATCGCTCGGTAAACTCTAACTGCGCGATGCAGGATTTGTGTGACGTCATATCTATGATGCGTAGTTCGTATGTGGCAGTGTAACCGCTACAGCCATAAGTAAATTTGAAAAAAAAAAGAAAGAATAATGTTTAATTGGGCACAGTTCGTGAAACACGAAATAAAATAGGGAAAATAATCTCTTAACAATAATAATGTGTGCCTCACGGCTGCGCCAAAAAGGTTCATTTCAGCTGGCGTTTTTTTTTTTTTTGGTTGGGAAATTATCGAATAACTTCTCCCGCTCTGGGCGGAGCGGGAGGGCGTGTCAGACTCTTACTGACTAAAACCCACCCGTGTTCCTTCAGTTGCCATGTTGCCAGGGGCCACGGTATCCCTTTCGGACTTTTCCGCAACCCTGGCATCGGCCCTAGCGGACCCCGTCAGTTCTGCTGACATCTCTTTGAGGCGCGTGTGGAACACAACGCGCCGTCGACCCGGGCCTGGTCCTTATCGGACGGCGAGCTACCCATTGCTCACCGTCCGCTAGCCCGCGCCTACGGTGGCCGGGAAACGGCCTGCGACTCCCGACGCCTAACTGCTGTCTGATGCTGGTTTTCTAATGAACCTATAGGGACAAGTGACGGGGAGTACAAAATAGTTGGCTGGTTGGTTGGTAACAGTACCTAAGTAATAGGTAATCTTCACACAAAGCCATGTTTTGCGATTATTTTTAAATTAGTATCTGTGAAGCTTCAAAGTTCAAATGCTTCACATTTCAAAAACTAAAATGAAAACCGTAAGGAGAGGAATTCGCAAAATGATCTCCTGATGATTCATAAAGACATATTGTCACCTGAAAACTTCCTGTAGTTTCTACATTCTGTCACTAAACATTAGCAGAAGGCTGAATCCGGAGATTGGTTGCAGAGGGCGCTAATACCGCACGTGTGAGCGCGGCGCATCCGAGTCATTTACTGGTACCGATAGCATGAACAGACGGACAATAAATTGTTGGTAACGAAGACCTTAATTTTCAATTAAGGTCTTCGTCACCAACAATTTAAACATTTAACTTTTGGATATTCCGCGTTGATTTTACAGAAAGGTTAAATAATTAGTTATAGCTAGTAATCTCTCATATCAGCCTTTAAAATGTTCCCACTACTGGGACAGACACAGGCCTCCTCTCTGTGCGAGGGAGTTGGCCGTAATCCACCACGCGGGTCCAGTGCGGGTTGGTAGATGTGACATGTCTTCGAATTATTTGTTCTAGGACAATATGCCGGTTTCCTCACGATGTTTTCTTTCACCGTTTTGAGAGCAGTGATGATGAAATAATTTGCACAAAGTAAAGTGCCTGCTTGGGTTCTAACCCACGACCTACAACTCGTAGGTCGCGGCCGTTACCACTGGCTCATAATATAATATATCGACATTATTTATATTGTTTTTAGTTAAGTACATATTTTTTGGTATAATACAAACTTTTACCTGCTGCAGCTTTGCTCCTGTTGCCTATTTCACTGAAACCGTGAAATTTTCGGGATAAAAGTAGCCTTTGTCACTTTGGAGTCTAAATGCTATCTTTGTGCAAAAACCCACTTTGATCCTTAGCTCCGTTGTTACATGAAAGAAGAACAAACCAACAAATCCATAACCACATTTTTGCTTTTATAATTAGTACCTGGGCGACCGAGCTCTGCTCTGGTGAAAATAGAGAATGTTCATTTAGTAGTATAGGAAAGTACATACTAATTCCATGCTGCCATGATAGCAGGTATTTACTAATTCCATACTGCGATGTTATTATTCTAAAGTTGGGCGACCGAGCTCTGCTTGGGTGAAAATACGGAGAAAACGAATTTTCCCAGATATGAGACCTAGCTAGATCGATTTTCCGCCCCCGTAAAACTTATACTGCAACTTTCATCGAAATCGTTAAAGCCGTTTTCAAGAACGTGATTACAATATATGCATACACATATTGCTTTTTTAATAATAAAGGAAAATAATTTGAATAGTAATTTGTTTTTGCTAAAATCTTCCTTTTCGAATGTGTTCACTCTATGAAGCAGGTAATGGGGCGTAAAAGATTTGGGTTTCGGAAGTCATTGAAACAAACATACCTACCTAAATTACTTACTAAGACAGGATTCACCTCAATGATCACAACCTCCTTCAAATAGAAAGGTTGCTTCAAATCCGGGATGTAATCGAGACATTCGATAGTAATCGCGTTTGTTTGAAGACGACTATTCGATTGTAAATCGATCCCTGGATATGCTTACTGAACCAGATAACTAGTTTCGAATATCGAGAACAATAGCTGTCCCAAGTGTCATCTCATTGGATGTAAGTGTAATCAAAATGGCGCCTGTTTTTGAATACCGTTCCATAATTACATAGTTTCGAGTTTACCAAGTTGTCAAATAAATAACATAAAAAATAATTTTAACCTTCTCCAATAAACGAAAATATATCATACTAGTTTCCGAATAATACTGTTAATTATAAGAATAATAATGTATATGAAAAAGCAGCTAGATAAAGATTAGTGGGCCTCATAAGAAGGCTGAAAGTCACCCAAAAGGGAATAGAGAGGGCTATGCTTGGAGTTTCCCTACGTGATCGAATCAGAAAGGAAGGGATCCGTAGGAGAACCAAGGTAACCCACATAGCCCGAAGAATTGTCAAACTTAAGTGGCAGTGGGCAGGGCACATTGCTCGTAAAACAGATGGCCGATGAGGCCGAATAGTTCTGAAGTGGCGACCGCGTACCGGAAGACGTCGCGCTGGAAGGGCTCCCACAAGGTGGACCGATGACCTTGTGAAGGCCACATGAATCTCCTGAAAGCATAGAACCGGTCGAAGTGGCAGTGCTTGGGGGCCTATGTCCAGCAGTGGACATCTTTCGGTTGAAATAATGATGATGATGACGAAAGTTCAGTGAAAATAAGTTGTATTTACAGCCCGGGTTTGATATTGGATGGAAAAGCTTAGGTATGCCTGACACAATCGCTTTTGGATGAAGCTATGTGAGTTTATGTGACCCATTTGATGTGCAGTAGGGTGTCGGCATTTCAACGCCAAAGTTTAGTGGTCTGACGAGTTTTCTCTTCAGCCACATAATGTTCACCAAAAACAATAAATTATGAAGACAAGGAGAGGGAACTATTGGGCGCTTTCTTAAATAAAAATCTACAATTTTACGCGGTAATATACGCACGTGTGTTAATAAATCGACAAAATATATACATAAACTCACGCCTTTTTCCCATTGAGGTAGGCAGAAACCAAAGAACGCACCTGACCTTTCTGAAGAACATCACCAATCAATCAATCTGCCTAGCCTTTTCCCAACTATGTTGGGATCGACTTCCAGTCTAATCCGATGCAGCTGAATACCAGTATTTTACATGGAGCGACTGCTTATCTGATCTCCACAACCCAGTAACTGAGTTATACGATACCCCTTGGTAAGAGTGGTCGTCAGACTTTCGGACTTCTGACGACCCGTAACGACTGTCCTCCACGTTGATTTGAGTTGAGCTCCACGATTACTGACAAATGCTTGGACTGACTGGACAGGTCCACTCAAATCTGTGTGGTTCTTTCCTCAAAAGACCTTTTCAGACACTTATCTACATGGTCCTCATATGGCCTGACCAAGATTATGTCTGGACTTTAAAAGAGACTGCGACCTCTGAGTTTGTTTCGGCCTTTCTTCTCAGAGTAGTCAGATAGGAAACGCCGAACTCATCTAGCTTATTTTTAATATTTTTTTATATGACGTGTAAAAGTGATTTCGATATCCTATTTACAGAATAAACAATTTCATTTCATTTGTCAAAGATTCATGAATGACAGCCGGAACCAACGGCTTAAAGTGCTTTCCGAGGCACGGAGGGGTCTCGGTATGTAAAGATGGACACCCATCTACGGACAAACCTCAGCAAGCGTAGCTAAACCTGATGGATTGATCCGTGCGGCTGTTATTACTTAGCCACAAGCTCCTCCTCCAATAAGGACAAAAATGTTGGTAAATAAGAACCAGCTGATTTTTTTTACGCCATTTTAGAGTTGCTTCCGTGGTAAAAGTTTCTCATAATGATGATAAACTAAATCGAATGTTGTAAACAGTCAATATTTCAGTCCACCTGCGTCTGCTGTCGGTACATCTGAGATTGGTTCCCAGCGTCCCTGGAGATTACTGCACGTAATGCGTCCTCTCAGCGCTCAGCTGTTTGTGCTATAGACAGATTTCATTTCGGTTTGAGTACAGCTTCTTATTGATTTTTTGCCGACTTCCAAAAAGGAGGAAGTTCTATGTTCGTGTGTATGGATGTTAAAAAAATGTTTTCATCGATATTTTCGTCAATTGTGAGCCGATTTTTCATTAGGTTGAGAAACCTTGCGCGGTGATCCCATTTAAATTGTATTAACTTTGCTTGGGTAGTTATTGAATTAGGTTCATTAATACGTATTTTTCCCACTTAGTCTATGTGGATGAGGTTATAATAAGGATAATACATACATACATAAACTCACGCCTTCTTCCCATGGGGGTAGGCAGAAACTACAGAACGCCACCTGCTACGATCCTTACATACTCTTTTTGCCTCGTTTACGTTCATACATCTGGTCATACACGCAAGCCGGTTGCGAGTACTACGCACCTGGCCTTTAGGATAATAATAACCCAATAAGGACCCCATGGCCCACGCACAATGGTCCACTTTACGGACTAAGTGCGGAAACCAAACCCTATAACATAGAACATAGAACCCAATAAGGATAATAATAACTTTCTGTCACTGTTATTTACATAGCAGGCAGTGTGCGAATTTGAAGGTAGGTACCACAACTATATAAAGAGTGACAAATATAAAATTAACAGAAAAATACTTCCAATAAAATAATAAAGTTATTTTTCACTTTGTAGTGTTTTTGGGTTCCGTACCTCAAAAGGAAAAACGTATCCCTTATAGGATCACTTGTGTGTCTGTCTGTCTGTCTGTCTGTTTTGGTTATAAAGGTGATTCCTACAGTTATCAAATATTTGTGTCAATTGATAGGTATGTGGGTGTTACTGCACACCACTGCCGAATCCTTTGGGGCAGATAGGAGTGATGTTATATTTTATGCGAATTAGTAAAGTTAATCGTCACGGACTCAGACGACGGTCATTCGTCTGTCGTTCGGGTCGTCAGAAGCCCAAAAGTCTGACAACCAGTCTTACCATGGGGTATCGTATTACCCAGTAACTGGGTTGTGGAGGTCAGATAGGCAGTCGCTCCATGTAAAATACTGTTATCCAGCTGCATCCGGTTAGACTGGAAGCCGACCTCAACTTATTTGGGAAAAGGCTAAGTAGATTGATTGAATTAGTGAAGTTAATCTTTAGCAAAAAACTGTGAGTGTGACACTCATCCTTGTAGACATCGACATATAGACCATCATCTGCCTAGCCGTTTTCCAACTATGTTGGGGTCGGCTGCCAGTCATACCGGATGCAGCTGAATACCAGTATTTTACATGGAGCGACTGCCTATCTGACCTCCACAACCCAGTTACACCCAGTAACTGGGTTGTGGAGTTCAGATACGATACCCCGTGGTACGATACCCATCAATTGATCAAATGATGTTATTTCCACTTAAACGAACATAAACTTTATTCCAGTATAAATTAAGTTCATATTAGACTTGAAAAAAAAAACAATTAGTTGTTTATTAAAAACAAAAATTATGTTTAATTTTTATTTATTTATTTAACCATTTATGCACACACATATAAACAGACAAGAAGAAAGGAATAGAAAAATACGTACAAAGGTGATGCTTATTTCTAAATAAATGTCTTCCAGCATAATTAAGAACAGCATTATTTAAGCATAATTATCATTTTTTCGATATTTTAAATAAAGAAGTATCATGCAATGAATTAAATTTCAGTCTGTTTAGTTTCATTGAGCAACGAGGCATTTATCACAACTAAGTACTTACAACTATACATTTCATTATTTTCGTCTGCGGCTCAGTCAACATAGAAATCGATAGGTAAAGTACCTACTTCAATCCATCGGGATTCGATTCCAAGTAAAAAGCAAATTGTATTGGCTGAGTCACTTGCGCAGGTTTCGGAGAAATTGTGAGTAATGGCCGAACAAACAAGCTCAATTTGATTTATTAACTATTTATATCACAAGCGTAAGGCGTGCCTAAGTAGTTCATACAGGATATTTCTACAATGTAGTGTGCCTACAGACGTATACCTACATCTCTACCTTTAGAGTAGATACCCAGTAGAGAAATATTGAATACAGGGTGGCAGGGTCATCGACGCGAAAACTGTTACCATGGATTCAGTACATGATTCTGAACCCTCCTGCGTTGGATCAATTCGTCGGTTTTTTTTTTAATCTGTTGTTTCATAGAAAAGTGCAATATCTACGTGTTCAAAATGTATGGAACAGCAGATTTTTTTAAAATAACTGACGAAATATTTCAACGCAGGGTGGTTCAGAATTTGACGGGGTCCGCTAAGGCCAATGCCTGCCGGGGCTGCGAGTAAGGACCGAAAGGGAAATCGTGGCCCCCGGCAACATGGCAACTGAAGGAACACGGGTGGGTTTTAGTCAGTAAGAGTCTGACACGCCCTCCCGCTCCACACAGAGCGGGAAAAAAAAAGGGTGGTTCGGAATCATGTACTGAATCCATGGTAACAGTTTTTGCGTCGATGTCCCTGCCACCCTGTATATTTTTTTTGAGAGAGTGGTAGCGAGGCTGTCTTTCAAGGGCGTCATGCTAATATCGGCGTTATTACAAAACGGGATTTATCTTTTAAAAAAGGCTCGATGGTTTAAATGCCTGCGCCAACCGTGTCCCGACAAAGGTGACCTTGGTGGTTTACAACCGTGTAGATGGTGGTTTACGACCAAATTTCAAACAGCTCTGCTTGTCGCCAACCAAGATCACCTCTGTCGGGGACGCGGTTGGCAGCCGTGTAGCAGGCACTTTAAACGTCCTCGGTGCACGGTGGTTTAAGTAAAACATCAAGACATTTTTTTAATATCGAATGTATTTTGACAACTTTAAAGTTCTAAATGCAAATGCTGATTTTATGGGCGAACATTTTATGACGGACATCATACAGGTTAAATACATAACCCTCCTTTTTTGGATTCGCCGCAGTTAGGTAAAAACAACTAAGGCTCGGCAAAAACGAGCCACCGATCACTGCCACCGGTAGTTCAGCGACAACCAGTTTACATGCTTATTTGAAATAAGAACGTTCGACCGTTCGTACGACGTTCGAACGTTCGTTCGTTCGGTCTTATTGTTCTTATTTTTAACCGACTTCCAAAAGAAGGAGGTTCTCAATTCGTCTGTATGTTTTTTTCTAAGTTTTTTTTTTTTTTTTGTATGTTTGTTACGCGATTACTCCGTCAATTATGAATAGATTTTGATAATTCTTTTTTTGTTTGGTAGACCATACTTCAGAGGTGGTCCCATATAAATTTTATTAACTTTGCTTAGGTAGTTCTTGAGTTAGCTTCAATTATACGTATTTTTTCCCACTTAGTATGTAGATGATATGATAACTTCTTGTCACTGTTATTTTCATAGCTGGTAGTGGTATTCGAATTTGTGTGGGGTAGGTACCACAACTAAAAAGTGAAAAATAAAAACTTTTTACAAAAAAAAAACAACCGACTTCAAAAAAAAACACTACAAAGTGAAAAATAACTTTAATTTCGGAAGTCGGTGACAAACGAAAATTCAAAACCAAAGGCACCAACTTCCGAAATTAAAGTAATTTTTCACTTTGTAGTGTTTTTTTTTGAAGTCGGTTGTTTTTTTTTTTTGTAAAAAGTTTTTTGTATTGTATGGATTCGTCGCACACGTGTAGCCGGTGGCGGCCACCTGCTACAGCAGTACTCTACACCGCAGCAAATCAAATCATTTATTAGCAAGAGGTGGCCGGTGGCCGAGACTCAGTTGTAAATTTTGTATTAAGAACTTTATCCTAGTAAGAATAAGGTTCCAGATAGAAAAACTGGTTGAAAAGTTAAAGTTTGTATAGAAGTTAGTTAACTCGTTTTGTAATGCGATGGTTCATTTTTAATCCAAATTATGTGCCTTGTGTTCCTGATGAGCGATAATGATTAGTTTACACGACAAACGACGAAAACAGTCTGTTAAAATTATAACACACTGTGCTGTGTGTGATCGTCAATTTATTTCATTTTGCCATGCATTGTAATAAACTGACTTTAGCATGTTAACTTATTCTATATTGAGGTTTAAACACGTAGCACTTTATAAAAAAACTTATATTAATTCTTAAAACAAATCACACAATCGAACGCGTCTCACGGCTTGCGAGCCATAAAGCCGGGGGAGTCCCTCCCTTCCTCCCACTTCACTACCGACGCCCAAAGTAGCTTCACTCGGTGTTGCCAACACGTAGCTGTGGCCCCAATGACCAACCACCATTTGATTAAAACGAATATTTCGAGCCAATTTATTTCATAAACTGGAACATTTATTTACTTAATTAAACTTTTAACTTTAATAGTTAATATTCTATTTTATCTACAAACTTAGGTGTACAGACGCCAGCACATCAAGCTACCCGAAACTGTCAAATTTTCCCAATCAAATTTGTAGGTACCTTACACATCAGCGATAAAGTAAAAAATCTATTTAAATAAATTTGACAGATTGTAGTAACTTGAAGTGCTGGCGTCTGTACATTAAATAAAAAAAAACAATAACATAATATCTTAACAGAAATACTTTTTTTTTTGCGTGGCAATCTACACTTAAGTAAGTTGGTTGATTCGCCCAAAGCGGGCGAATCGAAGCTTTTTATTTTTGTTTATTTCAAGAGTTGTTGATTTAAAAAAAGAAATTAAAGGTGTCGATCCGCCTGTTTATGGTATTTATATGTATAGAGTCGGCCCAGAATTTGGCTACGAGTTTGGCACTTTCGGAAGCGTCCATCAGTTTCTGTGTTCCAGGCTGATTGGCTAATCTTGTCACCACATTGGAAATTTAAAGTCCACTAAATTCTAAAAACGTAACAAACTATAAGGTGGCGTCGAAAAATTGCTTCACAAAAAATATTTACCTACGTAAAAATAAACGTACATTTTCAAGAAAGTATTTATCCTATACTATTAAATGAGCAATATTTGTTTATATATAATCTATTTAATTATCTGTAATCACATTTTCGAAAACGGCTCTAACGATTTCGATGAAAGTTGCATTTAAGGATTTAAAGGGGGTGAAAAATCAATCATATCTGGGAAAATTCGTTTTCTCTGTATTTGCACCTGAGCATAGCTCGGTCGCCCAAAGTTTAGAACAAGATGGCTACCTTAGAATAATGACATGGCAGCATGGAATTAGTAAGTACCTACTATCATGGCAGTATGGAATTAGTATGTACTATACACACCGTGAAATTTGAATCACAGTTTTGCTAGAACAAACTTTGTTCAGACCATGGTCTAATACCATTCTACAGCATCCAATAAAAAAAAATATAATTGGTTTTTGAAAAAACACAAAAAGACAAAGTTTAAAATGTCAAGATTATCGTTACTCCCTACAACACAGACACCACGCACGGGACACAGCATTGTCTAAACGGAAATGTACCTCCATAAACGAAATTTAGTAAGCAGTAGATAATCTTGACATTTTAAACTTTGTCTTTTTTGTGTTTTTTCAAAACCAATTATGTTTTTTTTTTAATTGGATGCTGTAGAATGGTAGTAGACCATGGTCTGAATAACGTTTGTTCTAGCAAAACTGTTATTAAAATTTCACGGTGTATACATGGAATTAGTATGTACTAACTAACCTATACCTATTAAATGAGCATTATCTATTTTCCCGAGCAGAGCTCGGTCGACCAGGTACTGAAGAATTTATTATTACATTATGAGGCAGGTAATTAAAATTTTCCACAATGAGTAAAGACCAGCAATTACTCCAGAAATACCTTTGTAATCGCCTTCCGGAACATTTCTAGCTGTAACTGGGAAATGCATTTAATTTTTGTGGGAACAAAGACGGACATTTCTTACTTATTATTTGAACGTAGATTTGTGAAGGTTTTCCTTGGCTTTGCAACTGTCTTTATGTAAATGGAAGATTTTAATTTAATGGGGTCTCTGTTTCTATGGACTCAATTATGTTCTTTCTCGGTGTTATTGACTTGAATTTTCTGTTTTAGAAAATATAAAGTAATACAACACCTTGTTTCCCCTCAGAGTTATAATGGGCAGAGGTGTACTAACGAAGAAACGGATATCTGTATACTGTAAGGGCTATTTTTGCTTGCAGCGCTCGGCTGCTATAGTAATGTTTACCTACGAAAAAAAAAGCGTCGTGTGCACGGGATTTTGTTTTCAGTGGTTAGATGGGTATGCGTTACCCTGATGGGACCTATAGTACACACATTTCGCCAGTTATATTTAAGTCCCATATAATAAGGGGCGAGACTATTGCCATCAACCGGGCACAAATTCAGACTCCGGGCTGTTATGAGAAATTCCAGATGGAAAAATCATATCATTTTCTGTATTAATTACCTATATAGCATACCTTAAGATAGATTTAAGATCAAGATAACGGTTTGATAAAGAACTATGGACATGGAGAATGAAACATTGCAATTGGTTGGTATATTGGCGTGTGCTAGCTGACATATTATATGGCCTATAATTTATAATTTGAATTATGTTTTGTGTTGCATAATGTAGGTTATTTTGTATACTATTGTATAGAATCATTCTCTAACTTGAACAGACAGCTGTGCTGCTGGGGAGTTTGTTGCGCCACTTCTTCTTCCCAGCTAAAGGCACTAGGAAGTGGTGAAGGGTGGGCGTTTTTGGGGGACTGTCTTATGTAATTTTGACGTTCGAAAAGTGCTGATTCTCAGCCTAGTTTGAATAAATGACTTTTGAATTTGAATTTTGAATTGGTAACATCAAATCACCCGACTTAAACAAACAAGTCTATTAAGTAGTTTATAGCTTAAAAATAGTAAATAAACAAGCTATAGAAGTTAAAACAAACATAAAAACAGCACATACTACAATAAATACAAACTACTAAAAGAAAACAAGTTAATTATTGCAACTCTATCGATACAGGACGTCTCGATACTCGTAAAAAAACTCGATTGACAGATCATGGACAAGACAATCGACGAAGCTAATCAAAGCACTACTTCGCATTTAAATACAGCCATTGTTATCCGTTGAAGCGGATCGAATAAGAATAACGATCCGATCTCAACTGCCAAAGCAAACAGCACAGAATAGATAAATACAGAAGGCTGACTCCATACAACGAGTAGTTTATAAGATTTATGTCCTGACTGGAGCCCTTAATTTATTAAGGCATCCACAGGATAGCTCGGTTGAGCAGCCGACAACCTTGATCTGCGAGAGACATTTACAAAAAGAAAACCATTTGTATAAAATAGATTTAAGAATTACGAAGAAACAAAGAAAATACGTTTATTTGCGGTAAACATGACGCAAAGAAAGAACACAAACACGAAAGCACAAGTTGAGGGAAAATATATGCCACATCCACGCAAAACGGTCATCGCTCAGCAAAATGCTGCAACCCTATGCGAGACAGAGCCCCAGCGCAGGTTTTCATCGACTACCGGCGTTGACGTGAAGACGTCAACCGGTGCAGCATAATGAGATAAAAATAAAAAATAAAATAAATACAATATTTTAGTTCTAAATGTGAGAACTTGTCAACCTCTACTTTAGCATTAAATAAGGCGAATGCCCGCGAAATTCAACATTTCTTTGCAAAAAACGTAACCGTGAATTTCGAGTGCTACATTGAAGGAATCACCATAATTATGTAATGCTAGAGTTTCACAAGTTCGCAACTTCAAATTCTCTCAAACATAACAGAAACTGGGTAATACAACCATTTTGTACGGCGATCTCAAACTATCTAAAACAAATGCCAATCGCGAGTGTGTTTGCACTCGCTGTACGAAGACGTCTGTCTATGTGTGCGTGCGTTTTATGGAGCTGGCCTTCTGTACCACTATCTTATGTGTGAATAGAAGGCAAATAATGGGTTGTTTGTCGGCCAGCATTATTATCATAATAAATAGCATATTAAAGGAGTAATAAAGGGGATAATAGACCAGTAACGCATTGTGTACATCAGCATTGGCAATGCTTTTATGATAGGACTTGATTGATGGGAACTTCTTGGTATTTAGGGTGAGTAGTGTACGTATTATAGTGCTTTCCTTGCGATAAGAATTTATCTAGAACAGAACAGTAAAGTCGACTGTCCACTGTTACCCCGGGTCCACACTCTCGAGGAGGCAAGAAAAGTTGAAACAAGTGCGATAGTGTGGATGGCGCCCTCACCTTTTCTCGTCGTCTCTCGCCCCGCCTCGCGCGCGTGCTCCGCTCGGTGTCGGTTTTTTGACGGAGTAAAAGGACGCGAGGCACGAGGCGTGGTGGGCAACTGAATAAAATGAGAGTGTGGATGGGTAGCACTCGTGTAGCCTCCGCTTGTCGCGGCTCGTGCAAGGACCTTCACTAGGCGCATTCGCGAGAATGTGAACGGTGACCCGGGGTTACGTAGAATGAGAACGGAGAGGTTTGTCACGTTAGCTGCGCGGTTCGATTGTTTGCCAATTACGCATCCATAGCATGGCCGTGCTGGGTCATAGTGCTCGTGAAGGATCCCGTCTACATTTCATACCAAGCGAAGCTAAGTACACGTGCATAGCTTAGCAGTGGGCTGCTGCCCTCGATGGCTCGATAAAGCTCATGTCACGGTGTTTTGATGACTCAATGATTTAAAAGAAAAGGCTTTTTGAAACTGAAGAAATCGTTTTCATAACTTTTTCAAAAGGACAATATTATTCTTTTATTTATCCTTACTTCTTTCATGGATAGAAAATAGCCATTACAAACAGCTTACTGACAAATGTTCCCGTTTCCTGGATTCAGATTTATTTACCAGACATAACGTAATGACAGTAGTTCAGAGCTAAAGAGTTTGTTTTTTTGTTTGTTTGAATGCGCTAACCTCTGGAACTCCCAGTCAGATTAGAAAAAATATTTTTGTATTTGATCGCCCAAGTCGTAGAAGAAGGTTGTAGGCTATTTAACATCACGCTACGACCTTTAGGAGCCGAGACAAAAGAAATAAAAGTCAGAAAGAACGCTAAGCGAAAACGTAAACGAAAGTAGGTAATAGCGCGGACGGGCGATGCGATAGGTAAGACGACGGGATGGGATGCGATAGGTAAGACGACGGGGTGGGATGCGATAGGTAAGACGACGGGGTGGGATGCGATAGGTAAGACGACGGGGTGGGATGCGATAGGTAAGACGACGGGGTGGGATGCGATAGGTAAGACGACGGGGTGGGATGCGATAGGTAAGACGACGGGGTGGGATGCGATAGGTAAGACGACGGGGTGGGATGCGATAGGTAAGACGACGGGGTGGGATGCGATAGGTAAGACGACGGGGTGGGATGCGATAGGTAAGACGACGGGGTGGGATGCGATAGGTAAGACGACGGGGTGGGATGCGATAGGTAAGACGACGGGGTGGGATGCGATAGATAAGACGACGGGGTGGGATGCGATAGGTAAGACGACGGGGTGGGATGCGATAGGTAAGACGACGGGGTGGGATGCGATAGGTAAGACGACGGGGTGGGATGCGATAGGTAAGACGACGGGGTGGGATGCGATAGGTAAGACGACGGGGTGGGATGCGATAGGTAAGACGACGGGGTGGGATGCGATAGGTAAGACGACGGGGTGGGATGCGATAGGTAAGACGACGGGGTGGGATGCGATAGGTAAGACGACGGGGTGGGATGCGATAGGTAAGACGACGGGGTGGGATGCGATAGGTAAGACGACGGGGTGGGATGCGATAGGTAAGACGACGGGGTGGGATGCGATAGGTAAGACAACGGGGTGAGATGCGATAGGTATGACGACATGGTGGGATGGGGGAACAAAAATTTTCACTCGTATGAAGTCGCGGGCAGAAGCTAGTTCTTTATATAATTCCACCGAGGATTCTCTTCCTTTTCCTCCGTATGCCGCCGGATTTAAATCTCAAGGGACCCGTCTAAAGTTTTGAGTCGAGTTTAATCTTACTCCACGGAGGTTTTTGTTTACATTTTGAAAGATAACTTTAATGTTGGGCCGTTTGTAAGCGAATGTTTATGTTGCAAAAGCTAGATTTTGAAGGAATTTCATTTTGTATTTTATGCTGGTTTCAAATAATATGGATTTAGTTTTGTTCCTTCAGCTTAATTTAATTCTTTAAAGAAGTTGGTTCAGGTTCAGATTGCTCTTCGGTGTTTTGTTTTCTATACAGGATTTTTTTTTTTTGCCACTTGCCAAACTTAAACACGTGACTTTACTCATCATTATGAACAACTATTACTAAGGGATCAAACATGAAACCGCGAAAAAAAATCAGCTGTTCCCTACATTTTGACGAGTTATGCGAACATAAATGTAGGGAACAGCTGATTTTTTTTCGCGAATTCAGGTTTGATCCCATAGTAAAAGTTGTTCATAATGATGAGTAAGGTCACGTGTTTAAGTTTGCGCACTGGTAAAAAAAAATCCCTGTATTATTGTTCGTCCTTTTTGGTTATATTGTTTTAGAAGAGGTACATAAACAAAATGTTTTTTCTATTATTATATTTCTTTATCTTTTATCAGCATGACCACTTTTTCTAACACACTAGGGCACAGGAATACTCGAAAATAGAACGTTCAAAAGTGCCTTTTATGTGCCTGTTTGAAATAAATTATTTGATTTTGACGTTGAAGAAAAATTATATTAAGGCCCCACTAAGGAAGCAACTAATTAATATCTAGCTCAAAATCGAATCATGAGAGTCGTTAATACATCTCACTCAGTTAGACTTGTTCCTTATGAACATATCTCTTATGGAAAATTTATTATGAAATAAATCGAACTAAGAGAGATGTATTAATATAATTCTAATAAGTAGTATTCTAGTAAATACATATTTGTTATGATCGCGAATCATATTTTGATCAAGATACAACCTGACACTGACGTTCAAATTGCAAAAAAATTAAGAAAATTTGAATTTTGCGGGCCACAGCTGCGTATCCACCGTAACTCGAAGCCTAGCTTTCATCAGAGCAGTAAATTGAACACACTTCTATTTGCGACTGTATACTGGTTAGCGGAACAAACTGTTTTTCCTAATCGGATTGCTGCAGTTACGAATGGGAATCTAAGTAAATCCTTTGGATACGTTGTTGAGATTGTTAGTACCGTAATAAAATGGATACGATTCAGGCTTCTATGATATTAGAGAGTTGCTAAACTGAGCATTTGGTGAATTTTTTTAGACAAAACTGCGGATTAAGGAACACACTCACAATTGCAATGTCTTTCATTTTTACAATGCAACAACAGCAGCAGCAGTCTGCGTTCAACGCTCGGTGTGGCAACACGCCGCGCGTCATTTTTCAGTTCGCGACAAGTCAATCGTCATCCTGATGATGCCTCGTTGAGAGGAAAACACGTGTCAATTTCTTTCAGGAGTTTTTTATGGCTCTTTAGAAATAGCTAAGCGGAACAGGTTAGGTACTAAATGTTACTTTTTTTTTAATGCAACCACCTTCATTGCGTTATTTACGCTGTCGAGCACATACATTTTTCAAACACATGAAGGATTGGAAATTTCCTTCAAAATCCTTTAGATCATGAAAAAAATTGGGTTGCTCAATTGAGGTGCGGATTATGGAAACGTGATATTTCAAATACTTACTAAAAATCAATCTGCCTAGCCTTTTCTCAAATATATTGGGGTCGGCTTCCAGTCTAACCGGATGCAGCTGAATATCAGTATTTTACATGGAGCGACTGCTTAACTGACCTCCACAACCCAGTAACTGGGTAATACAATACCCCTTTGGTAAGACTGGTTGTCAGACTTTCGGGCTTCTGACAACCCGTAACGACTGTCAAAGAGTCACGAATGACATCCGGGACCAACGGCTTAACGTGCTTTCCGAGGCACAGAGGAGACTCGGTATGTAAAGATAGTAACCCATCCACGGACCAACCCCGGCAAGCGTAGCTTAATCTAGTGGATCGACCCGTGCGGCTGTTATTACTTAGCCACGAGCTCCTCTTCCAAATACTTCCTAGATGAGGCTTATATTCAACTACAGCATCTCTGAGAAGAATTGGACACTGAAATAAACTCAGGGATCGTCTCGTTCAAAGTCCGGACATTTCTTATGTAAGAGCCATGCAGGTACATGTCTGATCGCTCGGGTGTCACCATTGTGTGAATCGCCCAGAGGACACGGTGGAGCATACGGTGGTGGTCTGCTCCGCTTGGTCGGAGCACCGCCGTGTCCTCGTGGAGGCGATCGGCGGCGGTGATCTCTTACGACCGGCCCTGGTCCAGGCCATGGTACGGAGCGAGAGGGCATGGCAGGCCGTCACCTCCTTCTGCGAAGCAGTAATGCTTACGAAGGAGGAGGCGGCCTCACGTCCCTAACCGCCACAGGAGACGCCCTGGACGTCGGGATTGCAGGCCGATTCCCGGCCACCGTAGACGCGGCCTTGCGGACGGTGAGCAACGGGTAGCTTACCGCCATTATTTGGGATTAAAAGGTTCAGCTTCCATTGCAACGAAAATTATTTTATGACGTTTATCGATGGTTTTTCATTCAAAAATCAACTTAGATTACTTGAGTTTATAGTTGATATTTGTATAAGTTGCAATTTTATGTATTTATCTCGTATCGTTGTTGGTATTTTAACAAATCTGTCTTTTGTACTTGATAGTCACAATCTGTGATCGATATTATCGCTTTAATAGCGGTTGTTACGGAAGCTGCATTACCATTGCAAATGATGGTCGTTACGCCTTTGTTTCTGCTCAATTATGCAACATCTGTATTATCATTAAATAGGTCCAGTATATCTTGAACTGTCGGAAAGTTTTTTTTATTGATGTTTCTCTCGTTTTCCTGTCATAAAAATCAAAAAAATCGAAATAATAAAATCTATAGGAGTGATTTCGTGAAAAAAGATGGAAGTGTATCACGGGAAGTCAAAGAAAGCGCGCGCTATTTGATTCGACCAATGAGCGCGCGCGGTGCTAGAGTTGGTCGTCAGAAACGACCTTGATGAGGTTACGCATCTTATGTCACCACTGTAAGGGTCGTTTTGGTAGCGACCGCGTTTTTCTTGTATCTTAACAGAGCGATGGAAAATGTGGTATTCTCTCTATAAGAAGGTTACCTATTCTTTCGAGACTTGAGGACTCCGGGTAGGAGTTCCACTTACTACGAAAAGAGCGAAGAGCTTCTAGGGTGTAGGAAGAAAATCTACCTTAGAATAGTGATATCCTCCCGACCGAATTTCGGTCACGGAAGCCAATATCAACGGAAATCAGCCAGGTACGCGGGAAATGTTGTAGTTTACATGTGTGTGTGCAAACACAAGTACACTCTCTGTTCCTTCTCATCGTCCGATGGGACGGAATCCAATACGACCTGGCAGAGAACAGGTGCAGGACCAACGGCTTTACTTGCCTTTTCCAACCAACCCAATAATACTGTGCCCGACTTGGTAGTTGAACCCAGGACCCCACGCTCAGCAGTCGCACTTGCGACCATTAGAACAACAGGGCAGCATAAACCCAACATAATATGGCGTTGTCCTAACGCCGGTGTCTGGTCTTCCGATGTTGGATAGAGGTTGATGGCCTTATTGGTGTTAATGTGACCTTATTTGTATTTGGTCTAGGTACCTATTTAAATAGCCTCCACGTTTGAGGGCGTATTCCACATATGAAACTGAACGCGATCAGCACTTCTTAACCGCGTTCAAGACCTGTCTATGCCAATATCTCAAAACAATTTTGACACTGACAGCCCTTAAAAACGCGGAGCATTGTTCTTAAGCGACAGTTAGAGCACACCTTGGCAGTTTTTTTCCGCACTGCTGACCTGATGGGTCAACTTATACTGGCCATCATAAACGATGAACAGGTGTCACATGACGTCAGAGCTGCAGTTATTGTACTGCATGAACAATGATGATGAATTATATTAAATAACAGGAAACCATAGTTACGTGAACAGTGTTTACATAATATGTTTGTACCTTAGCGAGGCACGTGGAGACAAGATGGGACCTGAAATCAGAAATATTTTTGTATATATATTTGTTTGTATATAGATTTCTACTCACGTTCTCGAAATCGGCTCTAACGATTCCGATGAAAGTTGCAATATACATAGGGGTTTACGGGGGCGAAAAATCGATCTAGCTAGGTGTCAGTCATATCTGTCACAGCCTCGGGAATGTGATACAACGTTAAACGATACGTTTATTTCTATTTTTACCTGAGCAGAGCTCGATCGACCAGGTACCTACACACGGCTACACATCAAGTATAAGTTGTCCTCGCATTGTATGGAAATCCTTTACAAAGCGAGATCAGCATAAACTGGAAATGTATAGCTTGATGTGTAGCCCAGTGTACTTATGTTACTATTTAGGTACAAGATTACCGCGTTTGGTAAGTTCACTTATTAAGTATAATGACACTGAAAGTCTGCTTGCAAAATATTACAATTTCTCGTCTAGCCTTCCGCTAAAAGGCTGTCCTAAATATTTAATACAAGAAAGGCTACCATTAGGCAGAAAACAGGCGTCACAAACTAGCCTTCAGACTTAGGCAACTAGGCTCATTTTAAGAATTCTTTTGTGTTCTGTTTTCCGTTGTTGGTTGTGCAAAATATAGTGGGCTTTAAAGTTTTCGATTATAATGTGTAGCATAAGCATAATCTGCCTGTAGATAATGACCCCACTGCTGGGACACATGCCACCCCTCTTCGAGAGGGAGTGGGCTATAATCTACCACGCGGGCCCAGTGCGGGTTGGTAGATGTCACATATCTTTGAATTTTTGGTTCTAGGACTTGCCTGTTTACTCACGATGTTTTCCTTCATCGTTTTGAAAGCAGTGGCGTTGAAATTATTTACTAGATATTATTTACCACTGGGCCAACATTGCTCAGTATTATGTGTAAATTATTATTATTATCAGCCATGTGTGTCCCAATGCAGGGCAAAGGTATTCCTTGCTTCCTTCCGTTTATCCCTATCTACTGGTTTTTGTTGCTACTCCTTATGAAAAATGTCGAGTTCGTCCCGCCATCTCCTCCTGGGCCTGTCGCGTTGCCATTTGCTCCTGTTTAGGACCCACTGTGTTGTTATTTTAGTTCATAGGTCCTCGCATGCGACAGATGTGGCCTGTTCCATTTAAGCTTGGCAGCCGTGTGACTTACATCAGCAATTTGAGTTTTATACGATCAGTGAGTTTAATTCCTAGGATACTGCGTTCCATATAGGTATTGCTCGCTGACAGACCCTGAGTGCGGACTTATGACGCTTGGTTAGTGCCCATGTCTGCGCTCTATAGGTTCCAAATTACAATACGAAATTGGTATAAAAAGGTTCCTATATTAGTTAGGTTAGGTTAGGTTAGGTTAGGTTAGGTTAGGTTAGGTTAAATTGGTATAAAAAGGTTCCTATATTAGTTAGGTTTCGGCACTAGGCCATATCGGAGCGATCTTTGTATCACTTATGAAATTATGACGTACAAACGCGACTTGATTGATTGCGCGAGTATCTCCGTCATATATTCATATAAATGAACGCGAAGATCGCGTACTGGCGACGATTGTCGTTTTCAGTTAAGACGCAGGTTAATCCTTTCCGTATCCTATCTTATTCTATTAAACGAGCAATATTTGTTTATCTATATTATATGTATTTGTAATTACGTTCTCGAAAACGGCTCTAACGATTTCGATGAAAGTTGCAATATAGGGGTTTACGGGGGCGAAAAGTCGATCTAGCTAGGTCTCATATCTGGGACAACTCGTTTTCTCCGTATTTTTACCCGAGCAGAGCTCAGTCGCCTAAAGTTTAGAACAAGATGGCTACCTTAGAATAATGACATGGCAGCATGGAATTAGTATGTACTATATATGGAATTAGTATGAACTATCTTATAGTATTCCTCCGAAAATTCGAAGACATGTGACATCTACCAACCCGCACTGGGCCCGCGTGGTGGATTACGGCCCACTCCCTCTCACAGAGAGGAGGCCTGTGTCCCAGCAGTGGGAACATTATAGGCTGATGATGATGATGATGACCCTATAGTATTAAATGAGCATTCTATATTTTCACCCGAGCAGAACTCGGTCGACTAGGTACTTACTATTGTAAGCCAATGCTGAATGTATAAGCTGTTGGTTTTAAATAAATGTATTAAATAAATAAATCCAAGATAAAATAATAAAAAAACCGGTAGAACTTTGAAATCGAAGTTAGAATTGCACCCTCAGCGTTAGACTAGTCTTGAATAGTTCTTTATACAACACAACGTAAGATACTGTGAATCCTGTGTGAAAGCCTGTCGTTATTTATCGAGCACAATTTCAGTCTCAAGCTATTTATTGCTCAGAGATTTTCTCGCTGAAAAATAAATTCACAAGCTGTACGCTGGATCTATGTTTACAGGAATGAGGTAAATGTCGTGAGGAAAGTTGACAGTATAAGGCTTTAAGAGTAGGGAAATACCAAAGAAATGAGAGGGTGACTTTAGTTGTCACTTAAAAAGAACGCTGAGCGACAGTGCAGCAGATTTATCTGCACACGGGTATAGTCGTCCTGACTCGTCCTAAAGTACTAGACTATTATCTTATTATATAAGTGTAATTGTTTTATTGTAGAATCATAATAGGTACTTTATTAGCTACTTAGTACTTTAAAAATAAGCTAGATGAGTTCGGCGTTTCCTATCTGACTACTCTGAGAAGAAAGGCCGAAACAAACTCAGAGGTCGCAGTCTCTTTTAAAGTCCAGACATAATCTTGGTCAGGCCATATGAGGACCATGTAGATAAGTGTCTGAAAAGGTCTTTTGAGGAAAGAACCACACAGATTTGAGTGGACCTGTCCAGTCAGTGCAAGCATTTGTCAGTAATCGTGGAGCTCAACTCAGTCAGCAATATTGCTTCGATCTCAAATAAAGTAGATTAGGGCAGAAGAATGACGTTACGTTAAATCTACATTGTATTCTAAGGCCAAGCGTATGCTGAAACGCAGGTGACGCAGCACAGCACAGTACAGATTTTGCAGGGTAGGGCAGGCGAGGCAGACATAGGCCGCGAGCGCATGCTGCGACGCAGCTACACAGACACATTCGCGTCCTAGCTAGTACAAACAATCTGTCATTGGAACAAAATTATGAATCAGTGGTAAAAACAAGTGACGCTCTACTATGAGACGCAGAGCAGGACAGACACACATGTCTGTACGCAGCTGTCAGTACGTTCATGCATTACAAAATCTGCTCTGTCCTGCGCTGCGTGGACCTGCGTCACCTGCGTCTCAGCATACGCTTAGCCTAAAGATTGGCAATGCCATTTTAACACGATGATAATATCACGAAAGCATTATAGTTAAGTTGTATGTACATTAGTTTTGTTTAATTCCTTTGTGTTAATGTAACACAAAGGTATTAAACAAAAGTAAGTACTTAACTAACATTAATGGGTACTTTAACACTGGTAAAATACCTATTAATATTAATTACTTAACTTAAATGATAAAACTACAAAGAAAATCCTATTTTGTCACGTTTCAAGAGAAATACAAAACATTATAAGTATTTAGTCTTTAGTATGTAGGTATGTTTTGCAAATATTATAAATTCTATACTCAGTTGTTTCCAAGTCAGTTTTCCCGCTATCTCAAAACCGACACGTTTTGACAAGAATACTTAAAATAATATCCATTGTGCGTCGACTATAAAACGTCTAATGCTATCTTATAACAAAACACGTAAGGAACATCTACGAGTATTATTAGGTATCAGCAAAAAGTTACGTCATTAAATTACTGAGCAGCTCATTTGAGTGTGAAGGAATGATAACCAGAATCAGAGATGCTCAACCTTTTATACTTTTAAGCCGCATAATGACAGTAGTACCTAGAGCTTGCCTTCGTGCAGAATTCGGGAATTATAACCTGTAGGTAACAGAAAAGTTATATCCATATCAAGTGTACGGCTTCTTTGAATGATAACAAACTCTACGGCAAGGGTTTTTTAAAACCTGTATCTACATGTTAGGAACGTATGAGAAATTTCAGTACATGAAACCAATCGCGCGCGCTTTTCCGCGCGAAAGCGTGAAAAGTGACGTGAAAAGATAATGACCCCCGAAGTGCGGTGATTTGAATTCAATAAACTTACGAAACCAATGCAAGTATGAACTTTTTGAGTGCCTAATTTATTTTGAACTGAAACTTTGCATAGAGATTTTTATCTTCACCACTTTTGGATAGATATACCCAATTTGAATATCGTAACTACCGTTAAACGTTGTATATACAGGGTCAAATTAAAATAGCTAGCAAAACTCAGCAGACGATGTAGGTAATTAATTTGATGTTTTTTTTTGTGGGGTCATCGACCGCAGTTGTGTTCGCAGTTGTGTTCGCACTTATGTCCGCAGTATAGTTACTCGATATATATATCTTTTTGTGCAAACTTCACTGACATGGTTGGAATTTATACTTTAACACGATAAAACAAAAAAAAAAACATGTTTTCTTCTTTATTTTAATTTTGTCGTGTTTAGATATCGATCGATACCCATCACGTCTGCAGACAGTTACGCTAGCAAATTTTATTTGACCCTGTATAGCTTGTAACCAAAGTCATATTGAAGTTATTTATTCGGTTTCACCGTCAAACTATGGCTGTGTGAGATAGATTTTAATTGGCTCTTCCTCATCTAATCAGTTTGCCTAGCCTTTTCCTAACTATGTTAGGATCGGCTTCCAGTCTAACTGGATGCAGCTGGATGACAGTATTTTACATGGAGCGACTGCCTATCTGACCTCCACAACCCAATTATTGGGTAATACCCTTTGGTAAGACTGGTTGTCAGACTTTCGGGTTTTTGTCGACCCATTTCTTCCTCATCCCTAGGATGTACATGAATTGGATCATCATTTTACATCTGGAAAAATAATATTTCTTCTAGAATGTAACTTGTATTTCATTCATCCACATTTCCAAGAATAGGAAACTCGTTGAAAGTTATTCAAGACGTTGGAACTTTAAATTTACTTTTACTTTCAAAGATTTAATTTTTAACTAAAATTGGATCAAGACTGCGACAGCAGGTCAGGCAACATTAAAATGAAAGACCAAAATATGATGAAAAGAAGTCGGGAGGTGTCGTGGGACATCGGGTTGAAACGAAGTTACTTTTGCTGTGTATTAATACAGCGCCATCTAGTATGGTCTCAAGTTTCAAGCGTCAAGCTTAGCTTAGCTTGCTAAAACTTATACTAGAAATGGCTCCGTATTGAAACAAAAACAAAATCTTTTGATACTTGTATTGACTTCTTTGGGCACAACTAATTTTAACAGTTTTTTTTTAAATCCCCGACACAAACTTTTCCTCGTTTCTCTTTCATAATCCATCACCAGACCCTGTTCACCATCTATCTATAACCTATTCATTGAGACCATTTCAATGAGCCCAAACACGATAAGTACCTGTGCTGTGCTGTTAGTTGGTAAAGGGGGTTGGGTATCCTGCAAATTCCAGGTGATGTAATATCTGGAATATCAATAACATTGAAGTAACAGAATATCAAACAAATCGATTAGACCTGTGGAAGATACTCACATCCATTCATCATCTAGAAAAGAGCTGATAATCTTCAAACGGCTGAACCGATTTTCATAAAAAATATCTAAGAACCATTGCTAGAAAACCTGCTTTCAAATAAAAAAACCGCATTCAAATCGGTTCACCCGTTTAAGAGCTACGGTGCCACAGACAGACACACATAGCGGTCAAACTTATAACACCCCTTTTTTGCGTTGGGGGTTAAAAACGCTTTTTCATAACGTGACGATTTCTTCCTCAAGGCGCGTTAAAGAACTTCGTTCCTTATAAAAACAAAAGACTGCTGCGCTTCGGGTATGTCTGTTATCTGTCTTTACTAATAAATTAATAGTTTAAAAAACACTAGAAAAACACGCTTTTATAAATGCACGTAAAAACAAAAAATCATGATCGTGTTCAAAGTCCATTACGTGGCCTTTCTCACAAGTGCAAACACGACTATGATACGATATTTCATCATGGAATTCCAGTGCCTATCTTTCGGCTTCATCATCAGACCTTGAAACCTAATCGTAGTCAAAGTTCATTACAAGACTTTTCTAAGAAATCCAAAACAGCTATGATACGATTTTCCATCATGAAGTTCCAGTTCATATCTTCCGGCTCCATCATCAGATCAGTTCGACAGTACCATATTATTGTATTGTCATCAGAACTACACACAGCTGCCAATTTTCATTACGCTACGACCCTTGGAAGATGGTTAAATGAGTTACCTTAGATTCCATTACATAGTTAGTTACATACAGGTCGACCTAATAAAAGCGTGTTAAAAACACAGTTTGAGTATCACCTATCTAAGGTGGCAGTACGACCTACCTTCCTAGTGATAAACCCGATAAGATTGGCCCGTGGTAGTAAATCAACCAACTTGGTGCACCGCTCCTACCAGTGACGATTTAATTTCCTGAAACTAACGTATCGGGAATTTATGTTTTCGTTCGTACTAGCGTATTTTCATTTTCTGTGATAACTAGGGTTTTATTAACCAATGCAGATATTGGAAAACGTTCTTAGCAAACTATCGATATCGTAACAAAAGTGTTTTTTCTTGACAGTACCATACTTCCAAATATATTTGATCGATCTTCAAATAATTACCATTCTGTTTTCCTAAAAATATGATTCAACACTCTAACATAATTATTGCGCCTCTTTTTGTGAACCTCAAATAATGTCTATTTTGGGGACCTAAAAATACTAAATAGCCAAAGTAACTGCAACCAACTTGGGAGTAGCGCGATTAGTCACAGTTTCAACCTAACCAAACCCGTTTGATCTGGGTACCCCCTAGCTTAGTTACTGCGACCAACTGTGAGAAAAGGTCAGAATGTTAAAAAAAGAGGCACAATTATTTAAAAAAGTGTGCATCATTAGAAGCGCAAAAAGTTTTTAACTGTCCATTAATTTTAAAAGTGTCCATTATTCGGTTTAAATACATTTATTTCTCAAAAAAAGGTTAGTGTTGTTTTCTGACGTGTTCTTCTAGGACTTTTTTAAATATATGTAGGATCAGGAGTGCCGAGAGGTATTTCGTCAGGGTTTGTAGTTCCCATTTTATTGGGATAAACAAGACTGTTTAAACAATTACAGGGTATTTATTATAGTAGGTACTAGTTACACTATATAAAGTAAAACACAATACAAATGGTAATTAGTAACAAGATAAAGTAGGTGAATAGGTAGTAACAATCGAACAGACTTTTAAGGTCTTATAGTTCGTATAGTGGCCAAGCCACCCAATGACAATGACAAAGTGTATTGCTCACTATCAGCAAGCCAATACAGCTATGTGAATATACAGTAGTGCTGTACCAGGTAAACCGACAGTTTTGTCGGGAACAGGGGCTCTTTATAGATTCGCATCCGAAGATCGACTGACTCGCCTACAGAGTGCACGCTCTTTTATAAGACGATGCCCCCACCTTGCAATCCCACTACGACAACTCTGTCCGATGACGCACGGAAGTGCGTCACGTGTTTACTTGATACAAAACATTAAAATGTGCTAAATCTAATAAGACTTACATTATAAAGTAATCAAATAATACAATAATAATTGTCGTAAATAAACAATAGTGAATTCACAACGTAAATCATTTTATAATTAAAGTAACATGTCATTAATTGTTTTGAACAAAACCATTAGTTACAATTATCGAAATAAGTTGCCTAAATCAATTAGTACATACATCGAGTACTTAATAAATTATATTCTGATTTATAAGACAATAATTGATAGTAAAAATCACATAAATGAATAATAATAAAAACAAATCATACCAAACTCTGTTGACTACCCACAATTATTGTAATTGACAACCGTCTCCGACACGGCCAGAACTGACGTTCTACACGGCCTCGTGTAATCCTGAGAAAAAAATCACTTGGTGAATATCGATCGGCCTTTCTGACAAACAAAAGCCATAACAAAAGGTATATTGAAAAGAAAAGTCCTGAATTAGTCAAATAAAATTATTTTCAATAGCAGTTGCATCGCAACCATTCAAAATGACCATAAGGTATGTTGAAAAGAAAAATCCTGAATTAGTCAAATAAAATTATTATCAATAGCAGTTGCATCGCAACCATTCAAAATGACCATACTGCTGCAGACAATACATAGCTCAACTAAAGTAGAGACATAGTCTCCCATTCAACAAGTAATTTGGGAGTCGAATAGACAACCCGCATAGGCGTCAACATAGACAACCCGCATAAGCGTCAAGTTCAACGTCCAAATACAAGAGTCAACATAGACATCTTGTCAATTCAGGTATAGTATGTGAGCAGCAGATGAATCATCATCAGTGTCAACATTGACATCATCACTAACAGTAACTGGACATTCAGGCATTTTTCGTATACGATCATGGGCATATTTCATCGCCCTCATTAGCAATAAGTACAAAGTCTCCAATTTGAAACTTTACCAAAATAGCTATCACATCGGGCTATATCGTATTTGGCACTTTTAGTTATACCCAGGGCTGATGGGTCACAATCACATTATTAAGAATAGACTAACTTGCCTAATACATTAGTAACAGCACGTTGGAAAACACTAGGAGCATTTCGTAAGTCAAATGGCAAAGCCAAATATTCAAATTGGCCATCGGCTGTAACAAAGGCAGTGGCCTCAATACTATAAGAATGAAAGGTATCTGATGAAACCCAGAAGTACAGCCAAGGCAAGTGTAAAAGTTAGCATCCCATAATCTTGTGATTTGGTCAGCTATAAGGAGCAGTAGAAACCTATCTGCCACAGTCTTACTATTGAGCTCACGGTAGTCTACGCACATTATCAACTGTGGTTTATATTTGGATGGAATATCAGTATCAACATCATGAAAATTCGGAGTCTCAGGAATAGAGCATTGATCAATAATTTTAACTTTTGCAATGGTAAGACTTTTTTTTTCAGTCATATTAACAGCAAAACCTAATTTTAATATCTCACGGCCTATCACTATACTATGACTTATATAGGCATCCGGTATCACATAAAAGAGTATCTCTAAATGGTAACCATCTATTTTTACTTCACTCAGAATTAGTTTGGTACATATAATGTTAGAATTTCCTATTCCCATTATATCGACCACACAAGAATTACGTTTGCCTGACAACTTTTCAGCAAATGTTTCAGCAATAAGAGAACATTCAGTCCCAGAGTCATAACAAAATGAAAGCGACTCACCAGATTGCTGCAGAACACCAGTGGTAGGTTGTACATCACAAGTTTCAACTCGTTTCATGGATGGTTGGCTGCTGGAAGGCAGACTCCCGCAGCATCTTCAATTGGACCTCCCGGCCACCTTTGGGCAGCGAGGAGCGACGTGTCCCGACTCCCCACAGCGGTAACAGACGATCTTTGGTGTCGCCTTATGTGGCGAGCTGGCTGGTCCAGGATATTTGGTTTTCTTGGCCTTCTTGCGATAGTTAGTACATTTATGCCCCAATATACCACAAAAATGACATACTATTGTACCTGGTTTGAACTTAGGTTGAGAAGAATCGAGCTGGTCAGAGGAAATCTGGGAGTTTCTCTTAAGATGGGACAAGACACTTGGTTCTTGTTGAAGTTTATGCCTAGTATGTACTTCGGTAGTAAATGCTAGTCTATGAGCACGGGAATCAAATTTGGAGACATGGGCCAGTACAGTAGAAACAGCAACGTGTTAGACACTCAGGCTATTCAATTTAGAAGTCAGTGAAGTGACTTGTCGACTGGCATATGCAGCTAAAGATTCTCCTTTTGGTTGACTATTATGAAGATAGTAATGACAGTAGCGGCAACAGTTTCCGAAACGTCATAACGAGAGTGGAAGAAACTCGTAAAGTCTGTCCAGGTCATGCCTGCATACGATACTTGGGAAAGCCATACATTAGCACTGTCCTTTAAGGCTTTAGTGAGGGCAATAATAAGAGTGCTACCTTGAAGAGGTATTAACGGTTGTACTCCAAGATTGAGCATTGGAATCAGGTAGGTCTGGGTCAAAATCAGGCAAGCGAATTACAGTAGACGAAACGAGTGCGTCTTAACTGCTTCAATTAACTGAGCCATATTATGGTTCTGAAGCTCTAACATTACTCGCTATGGATCACCAACACCTTACGATTCCTGGGCTAAACCTAATCCCACTTCTGATGTAGGATCAGGAGTGCCGAGAGGTATTTCGTCAGGGTTTGGAGTTCCCATTTTATTGGGATAAACAAGACTGTTTAAACAATTACAGGGTATTTATTATAGTAGGTACTAGTTACACTATATAAAGTAAAACACAATACAAATGGTAATTAGTAACAAGATAAAGTAGGTGAATAGGTAGTAACAATCGAACAGACTTTTAAGGTCTTATAGTTCGTATAGTGGCCAAGCCACCCAATGACAATGACAAAGTGTATTGCTCACTATCAGCAAGCCAATACAGCTATGTGAATATACAGTAGTGCTGTACCAGGTAAACCGACAGTTTTGTCGGGAACAGGGGCTCTTTATAGATTCGCATCCGAAGATCGACTGACTCGCCTACAGAGTGCACGCTCTTTTATAAGACGATGCCCCCACCTTGCAATCCCACTACGACAACTCTGTCCGATGACGCACGGAAGTGCGTCACGTGTTTACTTGATACAAAACATTAAAATGTGCTAAATCTAATAAGACTTACATTATAAAGTAATCAAATAATACAATAATAATTGTCGTAAATAAACAATAGTGAATTCACAACGTAAATCATTTTATAATTAAAGTAACATGTCATTAATTGTTTTGAACAAAACCATTAGTTACAATTATCGAAATAAGTTGCCTAAATCAATTAGTACATACATCGAGTACTTAATAAATTATATTCTGATTTATAAGACAATAATTGATAGTAAAAATCACATAAATGAATAATAATAAAAACAAATCATACCAAACTCTGTTGACTACCCACAATTATTGTAATTGACAACCGTCTCCGACATATATAAAATATGGAGTCGGTGTAGTAGACGGAGACGGAAGACGTAGCGTTGGAAGGCCTCCCCCCACAAGATGGACCGATGACCTTGTGAAGGCCGCAGGAATCCGCTGGATGCGGAAAGCACAGAATCGGTCGAAGTGGCGGTGCTTGGGGTAGGCTTATGTCCAGCAGTGGACGTCTTTCAATATGAAGGTCAATAAGTAAATAGAGGATCAGTTTAATATTTCCCATTCCAAAATCAGTGCATGCAGTTAGCAATAACTATTAATAACAGCTATAGCAGCAGCGTTTGTTTACTGCAACAGTTCAGGATTGTCTTTAAAGAAAATTTTCCTGTAGAGCTGCACAGACTAAGGTACTAAGTAAATAAGTCCCATTCAAACTACCACCTACTATTTCTGTCTAGACTAGATATAAGACCGTTTCGAACCTTTCACTTCGGTGCGCTGAGACAAAACTATTTACTTTTAGGTAGATCAGGGGATTTCTGAGGGCTGAGCGACCCCCACTCCAACTTTAATGCGTTTTATCAGTATATAAGTATTTTTTTATTAATATGATAAAGCAAAATGTACGTGTCTAATATTTTTTTTTATTATCTGAATGACGGACTAAATAGATTTTTTTTTTTGACCCAGGCGTCATCCCTATTATCAAAATCGAAGACATGTTTTTTTTCCCGGTTACTGAAAATCTTTTAGCTGTTGGCGAATCTTATGTCAAAGACATTTAATTGGCTGTTGTTTTTGCTGTCTGCCAATCACAGTAGTGACCTGAATTTGATAGTGTTACTTAGTTAATTTTTGTATCCTTTCAGTATCTCAGAAGCACGCTTAAAAATTCTTACAGATGCTGACCGATGTCCCTTTTGCGTGGATATGACGCATATTTTCCCTCGTCTTGTTTGTGTCTTTTCTTTGCGTCATTTTTTACAGCGTAATAAACGTGTTTTCTTTCTTTCTTATATCGTCGCCCTCCCCGCTAACTGTCGTAACTAGCAATTGATATTTTTCCAGGGCAACAGTTTTTCGGTCGGGCGCTACAACCATGTTAAGACGCAGATATATGACAGTGACCTTGAATGGTTAGCTTGCGTGTTCTGTACTGAGCTCACGCAACGCGTCGTACGTCCAGCCAGTAATAGGACTCGCCCATCAAGGAGCGTTGTCCCAAATTAGACGCATTATTAATTTATTACACGTAAAACAAAAGGTATTTTAATAAAACACGTATACTAAAAGATTGATAATTTAATTATCTTTAAAATGGTGAAGTTTTCAGAAAAATATGCTTGATAGATTTTGCGTCATTCTCAGTTTTTTATCCGCGTTAGACATAACTTTACAAATTAATTTCACTATGTAATAATAATATAAACATAATCAAAAATATGCCTATATTAAAATATTAAAAAATGCTGTAATTTAACATATATTTTTTTCAAATCACTAACACTACTCGTTTAGACGTCATCTACAGTATAAAATCATTGAAAGTCAGTTATCGTCCCCTTAATATAGTTGCGTTAGCTGTGGCTTTATTAATAAATTAATAACTTTTTATAAATAGCTCTTGACTTAATCTTTAACTCACTAACTGTAGATGTGGGCATATACGACAGGTGGTGAGAATATTTTTTCCCTGAAACAAAACTCACGCAAAACAAAATACGTGATTATCTTCTAAACGGTAAACGACACAGACACGACGATTAGAGAGAACTTTTTTGAAACAAAGTTCTGAACACGTAGGTAATGTCAGTGCAGATATGTCAGTTTCTGAGATACGACAGTTAGCGGGGAGGGCGAAGATATAAGGCTCGTGCAGACCAGCGCGACACGCGACGCGACACAAAGGCACCGCTCGTTGCACGACGAGCGGTGTCTTTGTGTCGCGGCGCGTGTCGTGTCTGTTTGAACGAGCCTATAAAGTCCAAATTAGTGTCAGATTTACGTCTAGCGGTCGTTTAGACTTTCAAAGGCGTTGGAAACACAGCTGTGTCACAGAATAAAATACCTAATAGCATCGTGCACCAGTGTCGCTATACGGCTGTGTTGTATACTCCTGCTAAGTTGTAAACAACATTTGGCGACGAGGATGGGATATTGCGCGATTCCTTTGTTAGTGTTAGTTGCCCTCAACTGCACGGTGGTATCACAGTCTTGGTATAAACTTAGGCTGTCCACATCTACGCCAAGTGGTATTGGTGGTGGAGGCACTATTATTTTACTTTGTGGCAATGGGGTGGTGGACTATTGTTAGCTAAGACAATGTAACAAAAAATAATGTTACTGTCTTGAAACGTATTTTACAATGTATTTTATTAAAATGCTTAGGGACATTTCGTTACTGCGTTATATTTCGCTGTCAGACTGTCAGTATACTTTTATCTTGGGCAAAAGTATGAATAATTATTTTTATAATGCAAGCTGGTGGTTATTTAAAAATAATTTAGTTTTGTCTTTTCTTTTTCAGGTAAGTCGAGTGAAACTTTTCTACATTATTGTACTACAACCGTAAGTAGCTAGTAATTATATTAGATTTTTTACCTGCTTCTTAATCATCATTATTCACAGTCCGACTTCAACCTCTGCTGAGCATGTTAGGCCTCTCTTTTCTTGTGCCAATCTCCACGCTCCTGGGCCAGCCTCATCCAGGTTCTACCCGCGATGGCAACAATAAATGTAATAATTGGCTTTCTAAATAAAACGCTTTAAGGTACCATTCCGTACCCGACCGCAGGAGGCAACTGCAGGTGACTTTTGCCGCGACACGACTGGTTTCTGTGAAATACCTTCCGTAGCTAGTGACACGTCGTTGGCAGCTACGGGCGAGTGACAGGCGACACGTGCAGTCTGACCGCAGACCAGTGGTGCCGCCAACGCTTGAGCGATAGTCACGTTTTTCTATCTTCTATCTACCGACAGGAATACGGGCAGTTGCCGCCTGCGGTCGGGTTCGGAATCATGACTGCAGCGGCATGACGCCGCGACGTGTTGCCGCGACATGACGACACGTCGCCTGCAGTTGCTTCCTGCGGTCGGGTACGGAATGGTACCTTTAATTTTGACTGTCAAACAAAATCCATAGTATCATGTGATGAAGAGGGAAGAAACGCATATGACTATAAAAGTGATGAATATAAATTCTGATGGATGGCGAGGGAGAGGAAGGCCAAAGAAAAGATGGATGAATGGTGTGAGGAATGATTTGAAAGAGAAGGGAGTGAATGATAGAGTGACGGTTGACAGGGGAGAGTGGAAGAACATGATTAAACAAAATCTATAGCATAACATTAGTATGTTCGACAGCTGCATAGATCCAACGTAATGCAATTATTTATTAGTCATTACAATTTTATTGTGTTACACAATTATTTAAATAATTGAGCAATTTAAAATAATAATATATTATGGTCACATTCACGTACAAACCTGCCCCACGTAATCCTTCTATGATAATACGTTTTATTTTATGTAGCTGCTAACACAATATTAAATCTAACCAGCCAAGAAACAAGATCGAAAATCCTTTGGCAGCGATAGACTTTAATGTATTTTCTGTTATTCGGTTTGGATCTTAAAACCCTTGTCTCTTGGGTCTGTATGACATCTGTCATCTTATAGAATCGATAGTTTTATCTTGCTTTGCCGTGAAATGAAAGAATTTCCAGCTCTTTTTCGTTGGTGGGTATTTAAATGAAAAAAGAATAAAAAATAAAATCGAACAAAAACTATTCTGTATTCGTTGGTTTTCATGGTATAAACAATGATTAGAATGATAAAAATAGTCGATAATACGTACATCTTTTAAATAAACGCTTTACTGATGATTCGTCATGAAGTGTATAGTTGGCATCGCTCCGATTTCAAATAGTACAATATTTTTTATTGTACACTTATTACATACCAACAAACGACAGTCAGCTAGTTTTTTAGTAACTGTAAGTGCTTGCAGAAATTGATTTCATTTCAAGCTAATCTTACAATCAGAAATCAAATTTATTTCAGGTAAGGTAGGATTCAAGTTTAATTGTAACAGGTCTTAGCCTCGAGAGTCATAATGCTAGCTAGTTCAATCTGTTGGTAGTTTTTCTATATTAAAATGTTTACCGTTAGCACTAATCTGAGAAGATTTATTTTTAGAAACTGTATTGCGATTCTTCTGCAGTTGACTCCGTAAAGGTTCATGCAGACACGTCAGTCACGTCAACTTCAAGTCGCCGATCACTCATGTCAATTTCATTGACATGTGTAACAGATAGTCAGTCAGTCACTCATCGTTTCGTTCGTAGCAATACACGTTTTGACTTGCCGGTGACTATACGTCGACTGTGACGCGCCGGTAGTGACGTGACGGATGTGTGTAGCGGGTGTAGCCCGTCCTACAACTTCTACGTAACTATATTTATTGACGTGACTGATCGACGACTTGACGTTGACGTGACTAAAGTGTGTGCGTGAACCTTTAATAGTAATTAACACTATTGACATCTCATTTCAAGGTCACTTCACGGAATACTTATTCGATCGGCTCTTTTTACATTTTAAATACTCGAAGCACGGATGAAATAACCCAACAGTTAACGTTCTTAATAACAATTTAATGTGTTTAACAATAAAATATCTAAATTGATTTAATAGGTACTCAAAGTCTTTGATAAAGTCACATTATTGAGTCATTATCACAATGCTAATATCTTTAAAATTACTATCATAATACTTTATCTTAGTTTACATAAAATGCATTAAAGTCTTGTAAAATACTTAGTAGATTATATTTAAAATTAAATAGGTCATACATTTTTTATTTCATTTGATTGATACTTGCGTATTTTATCGAATTACTAGAGAGGACGAAATATGTGGACGTTTCATGATATTTTTTATAAATTAAATAATGTCACTTGTGTCAAAAGTACAGACGCCAGCACATCAAGCTACCCGAAACCATCAAATTTTCCCAATAAACTTTGAACCTTACATTTCAGCGATAAAGTTGAAAATCTATTAAATAAATTTGACAGATTGTAGTAGCCTGATGTGCTGGTGTCTGTACAAAGGAAATGTCTTTGTACTTTTGACACAAGTGACATTATTTAATTTCAAATTCAAGACTAGATTGCTTCTAATAATGTACAAAATTTCAAAGTTTTAGTAATAATAATAATTTAGGACATTATGTCTATTTTACGAGAGCATTTCCTCTGTATGCGAATTGGTCTTAGGACATAATTTTGACTACAAAAATAGTCAAGTATTTTGGCTGAAATTAGCCCAATGTTTAACACACGCATTCCCTTACTACATTCAGCAAAATAAGTAATTGAAATCCAATAAAAAATAAACATCTTAAAAGTACAACATAGCCCAAAGCCTACAAGAACTACAACAAACGAACAAACAATTGGCATAGCATAACAAAGAAAATACAGCTGAGTGTGGCACTAGAAGAACTCGACTGCGGAGGAGCAACATAATACTTAGAGTAGATAATCCCCCAGAATGTCGTCCGCTGTACGTGGGGGTTGAATCTGGGCTCTTCAACGTAGATATGGGCGTTGTTGATGGTGGGACCACCGTTGCCACCATAGTACAAGTAGTTGGTGGTATCTTTGGTGATAGGTGCCCATGCTGCGGATCTGGTGATGTTGAGGGTTCCGTTGGTCCTGAAAGGTGGAGAGAAAGGATATAGAAGTAGAGAGTTTCTAAAGAGTTTTTTAAAATTATGATTAAAATATATATTTTTTTGTTTTTGACTTGTCTTGTAGAATTAAGCGCTCTTTACAGCCGCATTAAGCCGTAGTGCATCGCATTTCAATACAAACAAAAAAGCGCCGTGCAGCTGCTTTTAGTGTGCAATGGTTTATACAAGATGTTCGAAAGTGAAGAAGGAAGATTTTTGCGTTGAGATCCCCCTCCAAAATGTGCGTCCGCCTTAATAAACAGCTGTTAATTTTCAAGTATGTGAACAAAAATAAATCTTACCAGTTATAAGCGAATGCGCTGAACCGTCCCACGAGCGATTTGCTGACAGCTTCATCTTCAGGACGCAAATCATCATCAAACACATAGTTCAAGAAGGCTCCGTGTGATGCTCCACTCAAAGGGATCTGGTTGTGAATCCATCGAGAGTTCTTAGTCCCCAAATACGCGAACTCCAACAATCTGACCTCGCTTTTAGATGTCAAGGCTCTTTCTTTAGCTGTTTTGATAGTCGAGAGGAGCACAAGAGTGTCTCCTTGAAATTCTAAGTAGTCTTCAATAAGGCCTATGTTGATCGAACCATTGCCGAAGTAGAAATCACGGATGTCTGCTGCCACAGCTGTCTTATTATTACCTGGTTTTAAATCAACTGGCAGAAAACTTGTAAAGTTTGTTTGCATGAAGGTCAGCCAATTTCCAAAGTCTACCTCATCTGCCCTCATTGTGCCTTCCCTGTTGGTATATCCGTATATGACCGGAATCTGAGCGTATTTGCCTGATCTTAGAGCATCGACAGGAGCTTCACTCAGTACTGTGTCATTAGAATTTAGTTTGGGATTTTCGAGGCATGGTGCGAACAGTGGTGTATTGTTGACGAACTTGAATTCATTCAATGCAGTATTGAAAACGTTAATGTCAGTTTTGACTAGATGTTCTGCTAGTTTTTCTGGATTCTTACCTTGGTACCCAAGTTTATCTCCAAAACGTTTTGCGTACCCAATAGGATCGTAGGCTACAGCCCACGGAGCTAAGCTAGAACCACTTAGAACTATAGCTTTATGGGCTAAGTTTTCTATTTGCGGTGAGAGAGTCAGTAAATCGACCATCGCTGCTCCGGATGCGTGACCCATTAGAATAATATTGTTGCGATCCCCTCCAAAGTTGCCAATATTCTCTTTGATCCATCTCAGTCCTTGGATCACGTCTTTCAAGCCAGCATTGCCTGGTGCGTCATGAACGCCCAAGCATAGGAATCCGAAAATGGAGAGCCGGAAGTTAATTGATGCGAAAACAACATTTTGTTCCATCAACCTTCGGGTAGAGAAGAGTTGAGTATTGGAGTTGGTGTATTCATCTGCGTTGAGCCACACCACGACTGGTTTCGGGATGGTGGTGTTTTTGGTGAAGATGTTCAGGGTTAGGCAGTTCTCGACCCCGATGAGTCCCCGAGATGTGGGCTGGGCGCAGAAGATGTTGCTATCAACGGCACTGAGTACTTCGTAGCGAGAAGGTGGAATCGGCGCCTGGAAAATATTTCAAGAACAATTTAAACTTTGAACAAGATAAGGCTAAGGCGTGACCGCCATTTTATAGATAAGGGACGCAAACAACTTTCTTAGAGTGACGATAAAATATGGCCCTTTACTTGTAGAGGTTTTATAAATTTCATAATGTCTACTGTTTAATATATGTAGTAAAGAAACATTGTATGATATAAATTTTTTAACGGATATGAGTTAACCAATTATTGCCAGTTATTAAGAATTAAGTAAACTACAAGCTCGATTTTCATTCAAACGAAGTGTTTGTAAATTTTGCTTCGCGATAAATGGTATTGTGTTTGAATTTTCCGTACTACCTACCCACCTATCTATCTACTGTAACTGTTATAATAATATTCATGGGAAAAAATGAATTGTTTTACTCGTGTCGATCATTTCATTATGGATTTCATAATATTATTATTAACAAGCACTTTGCCAGCAGTAGCGGATCCAGAGAAGGATCGGAGGGCTAAGGGGCTCGAGCCCCCCCCCCCCCCCCCAAAGTGTCTGAGTTCTTCTGTGACAAATCTTAAAGTGATATTATTGGTTCTAATTAAACTTTTTAGCAAGTAAGCACTACCTAATGTACAATTGTCATCAATTATATTCTTATCTTAATAAGTGTCTATTACGTTTTCAAGTTTTTTCTAAATGATTTTTGTTTACGTGAAGAATCTTGCCCTCACGCTGCCCGGTTAGGCCGCTGTGTATCTTCACCGAGATATTCGAGGAGGCTTGTAAAATGTTGTGCGCTTTTTTCGCTCAGTGGAATCAAGCCCCTCCCGAACGACAATCCTGGATCCGCCACTGGTTGCCAGCGACTTCTTCCGCTCTCTATTCCCAACCCTTGGGATTTTAGAAAAATCTATTCATGTTGATGAATCGTGATTCAGGACTCAGGTAGCCTAAAACGGCCGCTTTGGCAGAATCATATTATGATAATATTATGAATCACACAAACTGTCACAAACTGACAATACATATTACGCAATTCATCTGTTTGACAGTTTTGTATTATAATGAAATAACATTTAAACTGGAAATAAAAAATAAAAATCTCATTTGATTAATAAAAACTGTAAACAAAAATTATCCGATAAAATTACAGTCTTAATTGTTTCATGCGGCAATATTTACACCAAATATGATTCTGATATGAATTGAATTGAATATGATTCAGCTAAAATATGTGTCACCATAGAGGAATTGCTGGGAATTCAGAAAATGAATTGCTTTTAGAGGAATTGCTTAATGTGGTCGTTTTGGACCCACACCCACTGATCTTTTTATATATCGTTTTCTCGGACAGAACTTGGCCACACCACAATGATAGCGTTAGTAGTAAATTCGCATAGGTCTTTCACAGTACAGGTGTTGCTTTTGCACAATATTAATAGCAAAACATTATGATAAAAATAAATGGCTGTGTATATACCTATACATAATGTTGACAAACATTACATTGACTAGTAAAGAAATGATGTTATTTATTGGATCGTTCGATTGATCGACTTATCTGTCATGAACTCGTGAGTGATTGATTTAATACCCACCACATAAAAATATTGTCATTGATATCTGAATCATTAGGTATGTATTGAAATAAATTCATCTAAGTTTACCCAATTAATTTATTTATCAATTATGGTGAACTAGCTGCGCCCCGCGGTTTCAGCCACAGAAGTCTCGATTCCGTGGGAATATCGGGATAAAAAGTATCCTATGTGTTAATCCAGGTTATAAACTATCTGTGTACCAAATTTCATCCAAATCCGTTCAGCCGTTTGAGCGTGAAGAAGAGACAAACATACACACAGACACGCTCACAAACTTTCACCTTTATAATATTAGTGTAATTACATATTTGATTCGTTTCAACAGTGATTCATTTCAATTCTGGTATTGACTCAATTTCACACAAATATTCCTGCTAACAATGATTGTAAAATGGGGTTTGAGTCATGTTTTTCACAAAACCCCGTTTATCATGATCATAGTTTATAATATACTAGCTGACCCTGCAAACGTTGTTTTGCCATATAAATGTTTGGGGTATCACTTACTACCTACCCTACCTACCTACCCTACCTACCTACCCTACCTACCCTACCTACCTACCCTACCTACCCTACCTACCCTACCTACCCTACCTACCCTACCTACCCTACCTACCCTACCTACCCTACCTACCCTACCTACCCTACCTACCCTACCTACCCTACCTACCCTACCTACCCTACCTACCCTACCTACCCTACCTACCCTACCTACCCTACCTACCCTACCTACCCTACCTACCCTACCTACCCTACCTACCCTACCTACCCTACCTACCCTACCTACCCTACCTACCCTACCTACCCTACCTACCCTACCTACCCTACCTACCCTACCTACCCTACCTACCCTACCTACCCTACCTACCCTACCTACCCTACCTACCCTACCTACCCTACCTACCCTACCTACCCTACCTACCCTACCTACCCTACCTACCCTACCTACCCTACCTACCCTACCTACCCTACCTACCCTACCTACCCTACCTACCCTACCTACCCTACCTACCCTACCTACCCTACCTACCCTACCTACCCTACCTACCCTACCTACCCTACCTACCCTACCTACCCTACCTACCCTACCTACCCTACCTACCCTACCTACCCTACCTACCCTACCTACCCTACCTACCCTACCTACCCTACCTACCCTACCTACCCTACCTACCCTACCTACCCTACCTACATGCTATGTATCAGAGATGGCGCTGTATGTGAAAAAAGATTTTCCCGCTTTTCTGTTGAAATTTTTCCTGAATTTTCTTTGCTATAAACCTCACGGACCCCGAGACCTTTCCAACGAATGCAAAACCGTGGAAATCGGTTCGTGCGTTCTGGAGTTATAGCGTCAGGAAGGAAAACCCGACTTATTTTCATATAGTAGATTAGCCAATGTTTGTACACGGTGGGGCTTTAAGGTTCCCGCAGACAGGCGCGACGCAACTGTGCAACTCGATTCTGGTAGAACAATGTCCATGAAGCTTTCATTCCCTCTCACATCAACAATGACAGATCTTCCTACCTACGTTGTAGTATCAAAACTAATTATAAAAGTTAACTGTGTATTTAATTGAAACGACTGTCTGATAAATAAATACCTCATTAGTTTATCTAAGTGATTTTTCATTACATTCAGGAGATTTCTCTTGATGGAGGAATCGATTTAGACACAGTTAGATTTTATTTTGTCTTACATAATGACTCAACCTTTCATAGATCTTGGTTCCTTTTTTTGGGTGGGAAATTATCAAATAACTTCTCCCGCTCTGGGTGGAGCGGGAGGGAGTGTCAGACTCTTACTGACTAAAACCCACCCGTGTTCCTTCGGTTGCCCTGTTGCCGGGGGCCACAATGTCCCTTTCGGCCCATATTCGCAGCCCCGGCAGGCCCTAGCGGACCCCGTCAATTCTGCTGACATCTCTTTGAGGCGCGCGTGGAACACAACGCGCCATCGACCCGGGCTTGGTCCTTATCGGACGGCTAAAGTGCACCCTAATTGCTTAACACAGTTTTAATCACAATCTGAGGTTTTCAAGGAGATTCCTTATGATAGGTTTAAAAAATTCCTCTGTTCAGCAACGTAAAGGTGCTCCGTCACCGCGAGTATTCGCCTGTAACAGTTCAGATTCGAGCATTACATCAGTGAGGGAGGTGAACCGGCGCATTAAAGTTCGCAATAATGCTCGAAAACGAATCTGAAATGTTACATTACAAGCGAATCAGTCAGGGAGGCAGTATGGTAACGAAATGCTCAAAATCGAATCTGAAATGTAATATTAAGTACCTTAAATAACATAAGTGAACGTGGCTGTACTGTCAAAATGCAAGGTATTGCGATCAATTGACATTGTATGTACAGTACCGACCAAAAGTCCATGAGCAATCTCACAAAGCAATAGACTGACGCTTCGGTTTGACTTACGACCTTCTTCTATAAGTTGTTACAATACTGTAGACACGCACATTACACACACACACTCACTTTGTCTGCAACCAATGACTAGTTCAATAATCATCATTCGTTTTTAGTTTCATTCGTCTTGTTCACATAAATATTAAAGTTTAGCAGGTAGACCACAAAAAACTAAGTAAATTATTTCGATTTCTGTGGGGTAGATGCAGTTTGTTACGAGTATTTAATTAATAGAACTTTTTTGGTTCGTGGATAATATTGGTGACGAGTATTTAGCGCAGTGTTGTGGTTATTATTATCAAAAAGCAGGCATAAAATATATTGAAGAGATCAGATCAGATCAGAGAATATTATTGCGCTGCGTAAAAGTGAAGTGAATATCTAATGAAACCGGACTAAGTGTGAGTGTTATCATTAATATATTTCATATTTTACTAAACATAAATCTTAATCAAGGGTATTGTTGATAGAACAGAGGTATTGTTGAGACAGAAGATGCCTTTAAAGTTTTAAATTCATTGTGAGGTTTAATTCGATTAGTGAATAATAAATACCTAATAAGGTATTATGTGTAATAAAAACAATTTTTTTCTTTGTTCTAGAGAAATACTGTGAGGGTTAAGAGATATGAGGAAGGGGCTTATTATCGAGTAGCAGCGACGTCAAATGGTGAATGAAACAAATGGTTTCATACCAACGAGACATTTTGCTGAATTATTAAAAACACGTCATTATGAACCGTTCGCCGTGCACTCTGAAGGCTTGCATCACTGAAGACCAGCTAGAAAACCGTTTTTGACCTTAAAATATTGACCGTACCAACTTAATAAACAACAGATTCGTTATTGCATGAATTTATGGTAACGAATTTTTTAAGCACGTTTCAATAGGGTGTTTGTCGTATTTCTTGCAGATATACCGAAATTGTTTAATATTATTTTAGTAATAGTATTATTTTAGGATAAAAATTTGAGGTTTAGTTTCAATCTTCTTTTCGTAAAGAAAATGAATACTTAAGCTTTAACCTCAATAACAACCAATATTTACTAAAGTCAAATAAAATGTAAAATAATTAATACAAATAAAATATAAACAAACTGCCCATATTTAACCTTAAAATTACCTATTCTGTAAGTAGTTTTTTACATTTTAAGTAGTCTAATATTCTTATTTATTACTTAATTACTTCGACCATGATCAAAGCTTAATATTTATGGTGAAAAAATCCATTAAAAATTTAAAATATTTCATAATTTAAATATGTCTAAATAATACAAACTGCTTCTAAGTTTCTTGACATCTATTTCACATATTATTCAGCTGAAGTAATGATAAATAATTGTAGCAGTTTATTAACTTATGTAAAATAAATATAACGAATAAACATATTTTTTTCAATTTTGTTATCATATATCACGCATTTTTTATTTTAAAACCTTTATTGCAATAACAACATAAAAAAGCAGCAATATTTAAAAAATATTATTATCGAAAACAAAAATAATAATATTTGCAAAAAACCGCACTGTGTTTCACGAGATTAGAACCTGAGGCAGTTTGAATTCCATACCAACGCTTAACGCTTTCTGCTATCTGCACTTGTTAAGTTACTATCGAATTTTAGCAATGCCATTAACTGGTCAAGTTCACGCGCATAGTGCGTGTGTGCTAGCATGTTTAAAGCGACGGAAATATATTGTTGTTTCGTGTAACTGCGTTATCTGTGGTGTGTGTATCGTGTTGCTTACACATACAAATGTACGAGCTATACCGCGTGTTCACAGCAATACGACTCTTAGCGTGCTCATGCACTTTTGAGCGCTTACTGTACTTTCATTAGGTACTATAATTTCATGTCTACTCAATATTTTCAACTTTAGTTAGAGATAATTGCTTTTTAGCCTCATTATTAATATTTGCATGCCAAAATATGGCGAAATGTGTCATCGCACAAGAATACTTAAATAACACCTTTGTAACCGCATTTAAAGCAAATAAATGACTTTGACTTTGATGTATATTACGCAATTACGCCGCACGTCTAAATGAATCTCTACAAATCTCTTCCCGTCGTATTCAAGCACACTTTGATCACAAAATTATCAATCGGACACAAGCACCGTACTTTGATTGAACGCTCGCGCCGTATTCCGCGCTGGCTAGTTCAAGAATGTCCTAGGTTCTATTGAATCGAAGCATTGTTCTCGAAAAACGTGTCCTTTTGAACCTAAATCTCTTACAGGAGGCGTGAGTCCCAGCAGTGGGAACATTATAGAATGATTAATGATTATGTATTATCTAAACGTAATATGTTTAGATTACATGTAGGGACCACAAACAATTGGTGCATTTATTTCGATAAAATGTAATGCTCTCCCTGCCTGGGGGCCTACTACAAGCTCATAAAGCAGCATTACTTCAGTGTGGGAAAGAGATGAAGCTCTACAGGACGTATAGCTCTATCTCTTTCTACCACTGAAGTAATATTAAAATAATGCTGCTTTTGAGCTAGTGGTACGCCCCCTGTTATTCTCTACCCTCCGTAGCGGAATCCCTACAGTAATTGCGTTGACACAAATCAAAGCTACATTTAACAGAAACTAGGCTGGTTACAAACACCTTACTCTCAATAGCTTCTTATTGCAATTTGAACCTTATTCCGAAGAGTATAAGGTGTAGAAATGTTGGTGTTTGATGTTTAATTATTGGAATTGGTATCGAGTTAACGTTCCAGTGCATTGGAAGGTCCTATACACACATGCGTACATACATACATTCGTGTTGTATAAATGTTTGTGTATATTGGATAATCGTGTAAATTGACTTCGTCGTATTGAGAGATTTCGAATTTACAAGGTTGAAATACTATATCATTCGTTTCTAGCTTTTCCTATAAGGTGTTGACACCCAGTTTTCCCAGATTAGATAGGTACATAATTTGTAAATTGTAATCACCAGAATTGTAGCTATTACTGGGCCATATCAATATTTTATGGTCTAGGACTAGCTTTTGTCCGCGGCTTTGCTCGCGTTGTGTTCGGAAATTATCTCACGGGAACGTATTAGCGGGATAAAAAGGTCATGGTCAATCCTAGTGCCAAAATTCATCCAAGTCTGTTCAGCCGTTTTAGGCGTGACAAGCTAACAGACAGACAGACAGTTACTTTCGCATTAGTATGGAAAATTTTATGAGATCTACACATAAACAATCTATAAATTGTAAAAGAAAAAAAAGAAAAAAGAAAATACGTTTATTTGCGGTAAACGCGACGCAAAGAAAGATTACAAACACAAAAAAGAACATGATGGGGGAAAATATGCGTCACGTCCACGCAAAACAGCCATCGCTCAGCATAATGCTGCTACCCTATGCGAGACATTATCTAGTCTTCTTCGAACCCTTTTATTTCCTTAGCTAATTAAACCACATACTTACAATAATAATACTAATTAACGTATCTTCGAGTAATAAGTCAAAAAAAATACCTCTGCTGGGACACAGGCCTCCTCTCTGTGAGAGGGAGTGGGCCGTAATCCACCACGCGGGCCCAGTGCGGGTTGGTAGATGTCACATGTCTTCGAATTTTCGGTTCTAGGATATGCCGGTTTCCTCACGATGTTTTCCTTCACCGTTTTGAGTAATAAGTAAAATAAGTAATAGATGTCTCTAAGTAGGTATAAGTTTCCTTGAAGATATTAAGAGTAGATAATACTCTTTATGTAATAAATATTGAAGGTAATTAATATCTAAGTATACATTACTAATAAGATTCTCCTCGTTACAGAAAGGTTAGCTAATTTTACATCTACATTATTATGCGGTAAAAGGGACGACAACAATTTTTTATTGTTCGTCTGATAGTTAAAAAATATTGAACACGTATTTTTACTTTTTTTACGTAATTAAAAGATAACGGCGATACATTGGGTTCAAATGTGCCATGACGTCACGAGTATGTAGATTTTATACTTGTGACGTAGTGACACCCACTCCCAAATTTTTATGCGTTTTATCTGTCTTTTTTTATTATTAAGATAAAGCAAAAAATACGTGTCTAATATTTTTATATTATCTGGCTGACGGACTAAATAGAATTTCTTTTTTTTACCCAGGCATCATCCACCGTTCAGAAACCAATCTACCTGGCCCTCACAATGATCTGACCAAGATTATGTCTGGAATTTAATGAGACTGTGACCTGTGAGTTTGTTTCGGCCTTTCTTCACAAGAGTAGTCGGATAGGCAACGCCGACCTCATTTAATTTTTTAACTATGACTGACGTGTAAAAGTCTTTGTACATACCTACTTACAGAAATAAAATAATTTATAAATTTTTATAATAACATATTTATATTTATAAATTTTATCAATATTAATGAATGTAAAAGGAGACCACAGAAAAGATGAATGAATTGCGTCAGGGATGCTATTCTATAAGTTCTACATATGTGACGGCAGACAAGGAAAATGGAAGATAGAAACATTGGCGTAACGCCAAGTTACTTGGGACAAGATCCGGCAGAAGATAAACAATTGATTTGAAAACTGATGTTCTTAGAAAATTAACAAAGGTTTTGACAAAGGAATAACCAGCATTTTATCATTGGAAACAAATGAAACATTATGAAATAAATAAATAACACCTTTTCAACAAAATTATTGTCTGTTTATGAGTCACTTGTGATCAAAACATTGCACAACATGCAATGAAATTTACTCAGATTGCGGGAACTTACACTGGTCACTATCTAATTATAATTTTGCTCATATTAACCTAAAAAGTAGTATTATGTATTTTATCTAAACGGTGTTTTAAGCCACATATTCTTGCCAAAATGGAAAAAAAAACACATGATGCCATAACGTACTCTCGATAATGTGTAAACAAACAGAAAATGTGTGATGATGTAAAAATATCTTTAGACACTGGAGATAAGTCTCGCCATTCATCATTCCTTCCATAAGATTCACTCACTACCTGCTAGTAAAAAGGTCTTGTTAATTCGCTTACCTTAAACCGGTTTGCTCCTGATGTCGATCCCGCGTAAGGTATACCAAAGAACGCATAATAATCTCCATCGGCTGCTTTAGATCCTTCCACAATACCTTCTGTAGTATACACTCGGAAACCATGCGCATACGCAAGGAAAAACACAAACAATGCGGACACTAACATGGCTACACACACCAAGAATTTATTCTTTTAAAAAAAAAATGCGCGCGCGCGCTCGCCTCGACAGGTCGTGAACGAATAACAGATGATTCAGATTTTTCATCTACGCCCGGCCGTATCGGTATTATCAGTGCTTGCTTTATCAATGAGGTCATCGTAAAGATTATGTAATTTACTTAGGAGACAGTTTAAATACGGAATAATCGTTGTTTTTTTCAACTTTATTTGTAATAAATGTAGTAGCGATAACATAACATAACATCACGCCTTGTTTCCCCGAAGGGTTGGGCAGAGGTGTCCCTGTAGCAGGTACACCCACATTTCGCCAGTTATGTTTTAAGTCCCATGTAATAGGGGGCGAGCCTATTGCCATCAACCGGGCACAAATCCAGACTCCGAGCTGCTACTGAGAAATTTCAGATAGAAAAACCCAATAACACTTTGCCCGACCCGGGAATCGAACCCAGGACCTCATGCTCAGCAGTAGCGCTTGCGACCACTAGACCAACGAGTAGCGGTCTCTTTTCATAATTCGCTAGAGTTTACTACGTCATAATGTTGCCTAGGTAATTGAATGGATGCTTGTGTTAGCCCGTGGGCGTAGAGGTGACGTGAAGAGGTCATTTATGTTTTCATCTTTGTTATTTGATAGTTACTTTATTAGGAAGTCAACGATGGAAATTATCATCATATCAGCCGAAAAAAGAACCGTTGGGCAAAAGTTTCACGTGATCTCTGCACAACAGTGAAGTTTGTTGATCTTGGTGGACGAGTGTTGCTGGGGAGGGGTATCACGCATTATCTTAACAGGCCAATTCGGGTGTGTCATGGTTTTGACAGAAGCCAATCAGATATATAATTGTTTTAAGACATGAATAGATAGCCATTTAATGCAACCGCATGACCTGCCACGTGAAATTGTGGTTTTGTTACTGTTAGATTTAATTTAATGTTGATTTCTCGTCGACTGCGACTAGTCGACACTTCACGTGACCAGAGGACTGGCTCGTTCTTTGGCCAAAGAATTAGCATTGCCATTCAACGTGGCAATGCTGGCAGCATTGCCACGTTGAATGGCAATCAACCACTCCCTCTCACAGAGAGCCTGTGTCCCAGCAGTGGGAACGTTATAGGTTGATTATGATGTCCACCATGCGAATTACAGAAATAGATGTAGATTTTACATCGTCAGTTTCATTTTCTTGGAACCTTCAGATGTCAGATCCTCAGAACGGGTCTTCCCATTGAAGCAAATGATAAAATAATTAATAATTCCATTAAATACAACGTCATATTCGAGAATTTTATACGTTTTTAATGTTGGTAGTGATGGAACAATTTAAAAGAAATTAAGATTTAAAACGTATCCTATAGACACCAATACAAATTATAGCGGAAAGTCTTTAAATCATGTGACAGGTAATAATTGAAGGGTATCAAATCGCACTTCGAAAACAGACAAACAGATGACAAAACATAACACAGACTGCTTTACCTACGTACTTACCTACTTTAAAAAAAATATACTTATACAATTTCGCCAAACAGCATGTGCCTGCCCGCATTTTTCTGAATATTCATGAAAAATTATCGAAAAATAACTTTCAAATTCAAATTAATTTATTTGCGAGAATGTAGGTTTACAATGTATGATCTTAAAACGATAATGGCCCCTTTACATTCTACCATTACTTATGGTGTGCAAATATTTAATTTTGTCCTACACAATGCTACAACAAATAAGATGCATACATTAAATAAAGGCTTGTGCAGACCAGCGCGACACGCGACGCGACACAATGGCACCGCTCGTCGCTCGACGGGCGCGGGCGGTGCCTATGTGTCGCGCTGGTCTGCACAAGCCTTAAGATGCATGCATTAGGTCTTTCATGGAAAAAATAATAATTAGTTAATGAAGTCAAAACTATAAGAGAGATAAAGTTCAAGTTCAAGAGATAAAGAATAATGTCAGATTAAGACTAAATAAATATTATTGTAAATAGTAATTGATAATGTCATAACTAATAAAATGTCAATGTATTTATTCATAAAAATGTTTACATTAATTACTTAATAAAAATAAGGTATATACCCTCTTCTCCGCAATCTGACATGTATTTATTGAGATCGTAAAAGCACTTTTCTTTTAACCATTGCGTTACCTTTTTTTAAACAAGGTCAAAGGTAAATCTCCGGTAATTTGTTATATACCTTAACAGCATTTATGTACGAGTTCCTCTTATACAATTCGAGCTTGCATTGAGGTAAACAGAGCTCATGTTTAAATTTATTTTTATTTCTAGGAGCTACATTCCGTTTAGTCACATCTTTATGGCATAATTCTCTAATGTACATCACGGTAATGGCAGAACATTATACTTTTTAAACAAGGGCTTACAACTGTCCGTATACCGGCTCCACAGATTACAGTAGTAGTGAACAGGGCCGGATTTAGGGCAGGGCAACAGGGGCTCTTGCCCCGGGCCTCCACAAGGAAGGGGCCTCCACAGTTTGTATTTTTTAGATAAGAAAAAAATACATCCTTTGTGTTGACACAAAGAGAGAAAAACGTTTACATTCACAAAGTTTCACCTTTTCATTTTCTTTTATGTCCTACGTAGTTGGTGATTAAATACGTTGAAATGTCAATCTAAGCATCATGAAAAGTAACTTTGAGTCTCATTTCCTACAAAATGTATGGGAAAAGTTTTTTTGCGTTTTCAGACTTTTCTAGTACCTACACAAACTCCAGTTGGTCCGATAGTTTTTTGATCCTTACAAGAAACAGGATCGATTGACATGAAAAAACATATTTTTTTAAATTGCTAAATTGCCTTGCTGACTGTATTTATTTTTCCAAAATTAGTGAATGCAGATCAGTTTCTCAAAAAGTTAAGCAGTCTCCTAGATGGTTTTTCTGTAGGTACAACGGTTAATGTACCTATTTAATACCCCGTCTCAAAAATCCACCCTGCTTATAACTTATTAAAAACTGTAACCAAAAATACGTCTATTCCAAAAAAAATCGGGGCCTCCACTTCTTGGTTGCCCCAGGGCCTCGACACCTTTAAATCCGGCCCTGGTAGTGAAGTAATTTTTTCGATAGTCACTTCTATGTAACATCTTTTTATTTATTTATTTATTTATTTATTTAACCATTTATGTACACACAAATAATACACAGACAAGACAAAAGGAACAGAAAAATACGTTAAAGTACGTTACTTTTTGTTATTATGTATTTTAGAAATTTCACACATTGTTTTCTATCATTTAGATAGTCTCTCAACCAGTCGTTAGCCTTTAAAAGGGGGATTTTTTATATTTTTCATGTTATTCAATTTTTTGTTTTGAGTAGCGTTTGCCATATCTCCGATGGAATTAAAAGATGGATAAAAAAAAATCTGCTGTTCCCTACATTTATGTTCGCATAACTCGTCAAAATGTAGGGAACAGCTGATTTTTTTTTCGTGTATTCAGGTTTGGTCCCATAGTAAAAGTTATTCATAATGATGAGTAAAGTCACGTGTTAAAGTTTGCTCATTGGATAAAAACTTTTCCTGTATTATTATTCAGTAGGTACCTACAGCTCGTCCACTTTGTAAGTAAAGTACCAAGTTACCATATAATCCCTATTTATAACCGTTAAACACTGGTGTTTAGACTGAAATCGATCAGACCTGACCTTGGCTATAAAGTGCGCCTTCATGCTTGCATGTAGCAGTGATTTGTTGTAAATCCGACATTAACAACATTTAACTAGGTGCTAGGTAGGTAGATGCTATAGGATTGTAAAAAGGCAGCAATTGGGCTACTGAATCAAGTAAGGTTTATAGGTTATTGTACAGGGTAGATTTGAGACCGTGCAGTCAGGGCCTTTGAAGGCTTGTGCAGACCAGCGCGACACGTGACGCGACACAAAGACACCGCTCGTCGCGCGACGAGCGGTGCCTTTGTGTCGCGTCGCGTGTCGCGCCTGTTTGAAAGAGCCTTGAAGCTACAGGTGGCTGTCCTTAACTTTTAGAATTTTGAGTAATTGCTAACTGCTTTCACAGATTTTGGATTTGCACAAATGTAAACTGAACATTATTGTAAGGATATAGAAACAGCTTGTGGCTAAGTAACAACAGCCGCACGGGTCGATCGATCAGGTGGGGGATGGGTGCATCTTTACATACCAAGACCCCTCCGTGCTTCGGAAAGTACGTGAAGCCGTTGGTCCTGGCTGTCATTTGTAGATCTTGACAGTTGTTATGGGTAGTTAGAAGCCCAAAAGTCTGACGACCATTCTTACCAAGGGGTATCGTGTTACCTAGTAACTAGGTTGTAGGGGTCAGATAGGCAGTCGCTCCATGTAAAATACTGGTATTCAACTGCATCCGGTTAGACTGGAAACCGACCCTAACATAGTTGGGAAAAGGCTGGGCAGATGATGATATAGAAATAAAAAGCTTTCTTATTTTATTTTATAGTCCTTGTGTTCGTGTGGCTATCGACTCCATTCGGAAACTCGAGCTATGACTAGCAGCCCGGAATTTGGGGTTTGTAAATTGTGCCCGATTAACCAATATGCTCGCCCCCTGTAACATAATGGATTGTCAGTAACTGGTGAAATGTGGGTGTACCTACAGCTTCTCTTTCAGAGATTAGAGATGAGATGGATTATGTTCAAGTATAATGTTACCTATACAGTAGATATGTAATCAATCTGCTTAACTGTGTGACTTGTAACTGAAACCTTGGGGGATCTGTTGTTCTAAGGTTGAGGAAGACTATCCGCTCGTAATACAGTTTTACACTAGTACGAGGGGATTGGGCGAATCAGTCCAAAGACAACCAATCCATTCTTTTTTTTTTTTTTTTACATTTTACCATTTCTCATTCTCCATCTGTTGACCTGCCTAAATTTTATTGTCAAAATAACTTTAAACAATTTTTGGTCCATCCTGTATTATTATTAAGTTACTCTGTATGGTTGTCTCATATTCATGAATAAATTAATATTATATTATATAATGTTATTAATTCCAATAGTATTCCTTAACCGCTAAAGGACCGCGGACGCACCGGTGCGTCCAAGTACCCACGCGGCTTACAACTCTATTTGTATTCGCTGTAATGGCTATTATTGTCTGTGAATTTTTGTGTCTATGGTCGGATAGATATTCTCGTCAAATAAATCGACTAAAAGCAAAAATATTAATAGGCAACATTTTAAAAAAATGTTGAAAATCACGTTCCCGCGCGGTAAAATGTCAGTCAAATGTCACTCCCGTTCGCTGTAATAATTCGTTTTTTAATGGTTTTTGTGTGTAAATCGTCGGAAAGTGGTGATATTTTCATTTTGAAGTAAATATTACATCGTTTTAGATATAAATAACATCATGTTATACCTATTTTGACCCAACCAAAAAAGTGTAAACAAACAGATAAGAGAAAGTTCCCGTCAATGTGAAAGTTGTGATATTTTGTGGTTTTTCTGTATGGATCTGATCCGTAAGTGTTTTATTTCTTTTCTATATTACATGTATCATCGTATTAGACAACATTTAGAACAAAATAATACAAAAAAATATTTTTTTGGGACGGAGAAAGTTACGTAAGCATTAGAAAATCTAGATTATCTAAAATCTAGATTTTTTGAATTTTTTGTTTTGAATGTTTGTCTCTAAAAACGCTTTTGTTAGATAACTTATCTATCCATAATGTACCCTGCAAAATTTCGTGTGAATTGGTACGGTAGTTTTATCAGAAATCGTTATCACAAAGAACAAAAGAAACAATAACAAAAGCGGGTAATAAAGATAAGTGAACGTTGTTTACAAAGACTGCAACCATTTGAAACGTATTCCTAATCTATTCGAGTAGCAAAAAACATAAACAATACTACTTGAGACGTTATAATGAAACCCGAGTAATTGTTTATTTAAGTGCGGTCGTAAATCTGTCACGGCGCGGACCGCCCGCGGACCTTGAGCGGTTGGCTGGCCGCATACGTACGGTTTCCTGATTCGGTTTCCTGATCAGGATTCCTAATTCGGAATCCCGTGAGGCTAGCGCAGCCGTTCGTATTTTTTTTCTTTTGTTTCCGAAACGAACGTCAGGTTTTTTTCCGTTCGGAAAATGTACGGACGTGTACGCCTAGTTGAACATTTTGGTTTCCGAATCAAGAAACCAAATCAGGAAACGAATACGGCCAGCTTAAATCGTTTTCGTTTTACCATCATTTTAGTTACTAGGCATATCATAATCGGTCATAAATATTGCAGATAACCCACTTCTGATACCGATAACAGACAGCAATGGACGTTCATTTACTACAATAACATTATTGTATTTTATAAATAAATGAATCTATCCGTTCAATAATCTGAGCCTATCGCGGTCTACTGCTGGACATAGGCCTCTCCCAGGCTGCGCCACAACACCCTGTCCTCCACCTTCCGCATTCAGTCTATCCCAGCCACCTTCTTAAGGTCGTCAGTCCATCTAGCTGGGGGGCGTCCCACACTACGCTTGCCGATACGCGGTCTCCATTCCAAGACTCATCGGCTCCACCGGTCATCGGTCCAACGACAAACATGGCCTGCACGCGTAGCATGACCACCGTAGAAACGTGTTTTGTCGACGGAAGAATATACAAAATGAAAGATTGTGATTGTTTATCTGTAATTTTGTCTATTCTTCCGTCAACAAAACCCGTTTCTACGGTGGTCATGCTACGCGTGCAGCCCACTGCCACTTCAGTTTGCTTACTCTGCAAGATATGTCGCTAACTCCAGTTCTTTTCCGGATGCTGGGGAGTTTGTTGCGCTACTTCTTCTTCCCAGCTAAAGGCACTAGGAAGTGGTGAAGGGTGGGCGTTTTTGGGGGACTGTCTTATGTAATTTTGACGTTCGAAAAGTGCTGATTCTCAGCCTAGTTTGAATAAATGACTTTTGAATTTTGAATTTTGGATAGTTTCATTCCTAATTTAATCCTTCAAAGAGACTCCGAGCATTTATCGGTTGCTGGTTAGAAACTTTAGTACTTAAGCTAAGTACCTACACCCGCGGAATGAAAAGGATAAGCAGCGTAACTGTTTCTGTTTTTGTGTCTGTTTTTCTAACTGAACAGATAGCTGTGCTGCTGGGGAGTTTGTTGCGCCACTTCTTCCCAGCTAAAGCACTAGGAAGTGGTGAAGGGAGGGCGTTTTGGGGGACTGTCTTATGTATGTAATTATGATGTTCAAAAACCGGCCAAGTGCGTGTCGGACAACGCACAATGAAGGATACCGTAGTTGGAATGAATTTATCCCAAATACAAACTTAACAGTGTAGTTTAATACATGTTCTCCCATACATTCCAACTGCAAATGTAAGTTTGTACGCACAATATTGAGAGATTTACCATGTTATTTTAAGACCATAGACTTCTTATAGGTTTTTCTGTAGTCTATGAGTAAAGAGCCATACTATGTATTTTTTTTCAAAATTTTAGGTCCAGTAGTTTCGGAGATAAGGGGGGGGAATGGTAATTTTTTGTCGAATTTCTTAAATATCTTTAAAAGTAATTATTTGAAAATTATATAAAAAATATGTTTAAGATTTATTATTATATAGATGATGATAGATGATTTAAGTTGGAATAAATTATTTTTGAAAACCGGACTAACTATCCAGGGTGTGCCGGATATGAAAATTTTCGCCTCATATTGAAGTTATTTTAAACATTATTTAAACAAAAGCTCCCTTTTATTATTCGGTGGTAACTTTCGCGGTATTTTGGTGACATGTAGTACAGTCACGCGAACAAGTTGTAACCTCTATTTTAAATATTTATTTATGCACATACAAAAGTTGATATTTGCGTGTCACTGTATATAAGGGTTGTGGGGTGAACTAGTTTTGTATTTTGTACGGAATTTGTGATAAAATTTTCATTGTTAGAATGACGGGCTGTTTTAAAAAAAAATGTAACGTTACGTTTTTACCCCACTACGTTAAAGCCAATGAAGGGTTATGATTTCAACAGGCTATGTTTGTATGTATATTATGTTCATCTGTTCCCTCATAACTCCGAAACTGCTCGTTGTATTTCAACAAACGAGGTATCGTTGGAAGCGTCATGTTGTGTCATTGAGTCACACGTCATTACTTAGTCATGTAATTACATAAATCGTACAGATTACGTGTGACTCCGGGTATAAGAAAACCGAAATAAATCGACTTCGATGTCTTTTTTATAACTTAATTTTAGTTGGTGTATTAGTTTTAACTTTATTTTTGGAACGAAGTTCTTTAACGCGGCTTGCAGTAGGATTAAACTGGTAGAAATCGTCACGTGACGAAAACAAGTGTCAAAAGATTTGTTTTTGTTTTTTAATACAGAGCCATCTAGTATAATTTTTAGCAAGTTAAAAACTTCATTAATTCATTCGTTCTCTGTAGATATTAATACATAACATACAGAGAAAGCAACTTCGAAAAAAAAAAGTCGGGAGGTGTCGTGGGACACCCAGTTGGAATTGGGTGTCCCACGACAGCTCCCGACTTTTTTTCCTTTTTTATAACTTTCCTGTTTTCCCCGAAGAGAAAGGCCGAGTGGCATAGCTCGGGATAGGATATTTGGTGTCTTAATCTATAAGCAAGCAAAAGTTGTCCTTTTTACATTTGCCTCTTATAAGTTATTAACCTTTTTCTCCATCTTATAAATAAAATTGGCTGACAGAAGCCAAAGACCGAGACCGCTGGTGTTATAAAGTAAAAAAAAAAAAGAAAAAAGCCTTATTCAGTTCACAAAAACACGGTACAATATAAAAAAACGAGTAACAGATTACATTGGAGCCTTAGGTGTTAGATTTTTACAAATTTCTTGGACCCCACACTAGGATACCCTGTGTCGTGGGGTCCAGTCTCTTCCCAAGTAAGGCAAATAATTATTTATTTGGGTGAACTAATTAATTAATTTGGATTAAAAAAAAATTAAAAACAAAAGGAGGCCTTCAACCTTACTATTTGAGGGACTGCTATTTTTATTAGCATTTTATTTTAATTAATCATTCAACAATTTTAATAAATATTATAAACACTTTTATTATATTTTAATTTTAATTAAGTAGGTACTATAAAAGTAAAAAGCAAATGAAAATATGTTATGAAAATTACTAATTAATTATTATGAAATGATAACAATAACGAATGTAACAATCTGTTTTTAAATCACTGCATTGTAAAAATGTTTCATTTTGTAATCCATGAAATAAAAGGCTTTTTTATTTTTATTTATTTTATTATAAATAAAATTCAGACAAAATGGTCGTAAGTGCCTCGTATGGCCTGAAAGCTGATAAAATAATGAAGTCTATGGAATAAACTGTTAATTCCGGTACTTGGACAAGTGGTTACTCATTTACGATTACGTTTTTGCCCCAGTTGGCAACGTACCAAAGTTAGCCAAGTCATTTGCCACTTACGCTAAATTGCCAGATGTTTTCGTCCCTGTAAAGGCTTCTGTCCGAATTAAGCTATAAATTAAAATTTGAATATCTTTATGGAAAACGAGTCTTCAAGATAGTCGTTGATAAGAACAAACATTTAAGAAATAACTACATTTAGTAGAAGCAAACATAGGGGCCGTACTTTTAATCAAGGTAGTTGGTACATATCAAGCTATAAAGGAGATGTCTGCTTTTTGTAGGGACGTTGGTTTTTTATTCCGAGAAAAATTTAACCAGCATCAAACTACATCTAAATAAAAACGACAAAATATGGAACTAGGAACCACTGAAATAATATTTTTAGACCCCTCCATTTAAGAGAAAAATTATAAACTACAAAATATTTTATTTGTTGATGGCAACTATGACAAATTAGATGTAAATTGACACATGGTTCTGTCATTACTGTCAATCAATTGACAGTGATGAGTGTGATGACAGTAACATGTGTCAATTTTTATAAGTTTACTATTTTATGAGGTGTGTTCACTATATTATCCTAGATGATTAGAAAGGTTTGTTCGTTTTAGGAGTAAATTCTTACTAAAATTAAAAAGATTTTTCTCAAAATTGGAGGTCTTTAAAAATGTATGATATAGTCAGAACCACTAGTTTTTGGGATGTCTATTTAAATATATTTAACTAATCCTGGTTAGAATTATTGAATAATAAAAAACCATTTTAGGACTTGTCCTTTCCGGGATAAGCTGATCTCGCATTGTATACAATATCCGAACAATGAGAGGTCAGCCTATAGATACTGGAAATGTATAGCTTGATAGCCGTGTGTACCAGGGGCCTAAGTAATATAACTGACAATGCGACATATTTGTCAAAAAATCATACATTTACGCGACAGGTGCTGTTTAAAACACAAAACCTATGGAAAAACCGGCCGGTTATAGCGGCAAAAGAAATACACAATCCGTGAAAATTTCAACTGGCTACCTATTACAGTTCATAAGATACAGCCCACTGACAGACAGACGGACGGACTGCGGAGGCTTAGTAATAGGCATCCTCTTCGGGAACGGAACCCTAAAATCCTGACACCTGTCGTCTGTCAGATTTGTTAAATAAGCCCCTGGTTACCTTTCCGCGGTCTCCAGTACCCTAATTGCATAACTTATTTTCGTAAACAATTTTGCCTAATTTGTTTCATTTTGACAGTTCAACAACATTGAGCAGTTTTTTTTTTCCAACTTATGAAGCAATGGTAATTGCTAAATCTGATTCAAATCGAAACAGATTGTGATTGTGTTGTATTACGCAATTAGGGTACTGGTTCCCTTATCAGTTTCTACTATCACAAAATTTATCTATACAGCATTTCACTCATAATCCCTGTCACTATGCATTTTGATAATGTAAAATTGTCCGGCCGCTAACATCCGGTCTTGTTAGGAATTCCGGCGTGGATTTCCGGAAGAATATCCGGGATTCCACAGATCTATTTGACCTGTTCGGAAGCGTCAGTTCCTAACTAGGCTTTCTTCACACGACTCGAGCCTAAGGGTGCCCCTTAGGCTCGAGTCGTGTGGAAAATCATCACGGATTTGAAATGGTTTATCAATTGACGAGTTGGTAATTATTTGGAGATCACAAAAAGACGCTCGCTTAATATACATGGTCAAAATAAATTAGCTAGCGGAACTGCGCGCAGATGGGATAATTTTATTTTATTTTGTTTAGATATCGATATCTAAACATGATAAAACAAAAATGAAATTAATTTGATGGTTTTTTTGTGGGGTCATCGACCGCAGTTAGTGTAAAATCAAAAATCTATTTTTTGTGTAAACTTCTCAGACGGGTTAAGATATCTAAACACGATAGAACTAAAGAAAAAAATTTTAGCTCAAACTTCAAGCAACAAAACTACCAGCGGTCGTTGACCCCCTAAGAAAAACATGAAATCTTTTTTTAATTTAATTTTGTTTAGTTCTATATCTAAACAAAATTAAATTAAAAAAAAGATTTGAAAATTAAATTGAAGAAAGAAAAGAAATAAAAAAACGTTTATTTGCGGTAAACATGACGCAAAAAGGAGTTTAAAATACAAAAATGAGAAAAGTTTGGGGGAGCATGCGTGAAATCCACGAAAATTGGCTATCGCTCAGCATTATGCTGCGATCCTATGCAAGACAGAGCTCCAGCGCTGGTTATATCGGTACCCATCATGTCTGCGGGGTTTTGCTATCTAATTGAATTTGACCCTGTATTATTGGACCCTGCATAATTTGTCTCTGTATAATTTGACCCTGTATAATATGACCCTGTATAATATGACCCTGTATAATTTGACCCTGTATAATTTGACACTATAATTTGACCCTGTAATAAGCGCATCGATTAGGAAATCAAAATGGGAATTATTTAGGAAACGATTAAACACATGTCTCTTTTTAAATTATTGCAAAAATGCAGGCTCTGCGCGAAGCAATACCTACTACAGGTTGTCTAGTAACACTCATAAGTCTACATTAACATAGTATTACATAAATCCAGAACCGGGGCTGCTAATGAGAAATTCCAGATGGAAAAATCCAATAACACCGGGAATCAAACCCACGACCTCATGCTTAGCAGTAACGCTTGCGACCACTAGCCAACGAGGTAGTGTAGTCAAAATTGGTCTAATGGAATGAAATGAAAATGAAATGAAAATGAAATGAAAATGAAATGAAAATGAAATGAAAATGAAATGAAAATGAAATGAAAATGAAATGAAAATGAAATGAAAATGAAATGAAAATGAAATGAAAATGAAATGAAAATGAAATGAAAATGAAATGAAAATGAAATGAAAATGAAATGAAAATGAAATGAAATGAAAATGAAATGAAAATGAAATGAAAATGAAATGAAAATGAAATGAAAATGAAATGAAAATGAAATGAAAATGAAATGAAAATGAAATGAAAAATGAAAATGAAATGAAAATGAAATGAAAATGAAATGAAAATGAAATGAAAATGAAATGAAAATGAAATGAAAATGAAATGAAAATGAAATGAAAATGAAATGAAAATGAAAATGAAATGGAAATGAAAATGAAATGAAAATGAAATGAAAATGAAATGAAAATCAAATGAAATTGAAATGAAAATGAAATGAAAATGAAATGAAATGAAAATGAAATGAAAATGAAATGAAAATGAAATGAAAATGAAATGAAAATGAAATGAAAATGAAATGAAATGAAAATGAAATGAAAATGAAATGAAACAATGAACAAATTAAAATGTTACAATAACATAAATATAACATATTCATATTACACGCACACACATCGATCTAACTAATCGGCGTGTGGTAGGACTGCCATCTTTTATGTAAGGGCTAACTAACATGCTGATATTGCTCCGTATCGAAGAAAATTTATAGGTATACCTTGAAAACCTACTAAGCTATGTCAATATACCATTATGTAGAATGTATACAATAGTACTACAATACCCAATGGTTCACCACTGACCGAGCCGAGTCAAATTAACGATAAATTATTACTCGATACCGAATCTGTCGACAAAGGGGAATTGTCGATATGGACGCTAAATCTTGCTTTGTTCACGTTGAATATTTTGTTTTATTTAATACACCGTTATGGAATTTTTACAGGGGTCGATTTTCGCCGTGCGGCAAGCCACCAGCCGCAGATCATCATTAATCGCCACCCCATTTACACCGGTCGACAAAAATCGCACACAACTTGTAACCGGGCACAAATCCAAACTCCGGGCTGCTACTGAGAAATTCCAGATGGAAAAGCCCAATAACACTTTGCCCGACCCGGGAATCGAACCGACGACCTCATGCTCAGCAGTAGCGCTTGGGACCACTAGACCAACAAGGCAATTTCATAAATATTTTGTAAAAACTTTTAAAGCCAAAATTATGCGGATAGGTAGTGGTTTGATGCAGGCGTTAGTTCAAAGGGCAAATTATAGAAATTAAAAAAGTGATTCCCCTAAGTAGGTACTTATTTATATCGCCATGTGACCGATGGGATTATTTCCCATCGGCATAAATGACGATCTTTCGTACACACGGCTACACATCAAGCTATACATTTCCAGTTTAAGCTGACCTCGCACTGTACGGAAATCCTATTCAATGCGAGATCAGCATAAACTGGAAATGTATAGCTTGATGTGTAGCCGTGTGTACAAACTTTCATCCCCTATTAACCCCTTAAGGCTGCCTGTCCACTGGAGCGAACCGAGGCAGTGGAGCGGAGAAATATGCCAATATTAACCAATAGGAGCGGAGCTCTGAAGCGGAGTTTAGATTCTATTGGTTTATATTGGCACATTTCTCCGCTCCGCTGCCTCGCTCCGCTCCATTGGACAGGCAGCCTTACGAAATGAATTTTAAAAAATCTACCAGTTAAAAACTGTTGTGCAAAATGTCATGCTTCTAGTCTAGACAGTTCCAACGATTTAGGGTATGATTTGTCTGTCATTGAATTGAAGGTATTAATAATTGATGTACATTTTGGTTAGGACTTATAAAATAAAATTTACAACTGTTACTTCAGGATGATTGGCTAAAAGTTAACAGCTTAGTCGACCTTCATCGGGCTTACGGAATCTGACATGGTTATTTTATTTTATTTGATTGTGTTTGGGTGGCTTACAGCTATCAATACAGAAGTAACTGAGGACAAGCCATTTACAAGCCTACACAGTTAGCAAGTTAGACCTTCTCCTATTTATAAGCGGCCAAGTGCGTGTCGGATCACGCGCAACGAAGGGTTCCGTAGTTGGAATGAATTTATCCCAAATATATGTTCTCCCATACATTCCAACTGCAAATGTAAGTTTGAGATTTACCACGTTATTTTGAGACAATACTTATCTATGAGTAAAGAACCATTCTCCGTATTTTCTCAAAATTTTAGGCTCACTAGTTTCGGGGATAAGCGGGGGAATGGTCAATTTTCATCTGTCGATACGTCACACGGTACAGTTTGAATTTTTATTTTCTTATTTAAAAGTGACCCCCGTATTCAAATTAATTTATTTACGTTACACGTCCATGTTTGGGTCACAAAAATTGATATGTGTACAAAATTTAAACTTGATCGGTCTAATAGATTAGAGGTAATCCTATACGGGTTCCGTTTTTGCTTTTGAGGTACGGAACCCTAAAAAACTACCTAGGTACGCAAAACCTAGTATATAGGTTCTATTAACTCTAACAATACCCTTTCACCTTGCTTTTTATCGCCAGGAAAACTCAATTAATTTAATTTGCCTACCAGGCTACTTCTAGTCTAGTTTCCAAAGTAAATTGTACCCTGTTCTTGAGTGCCTAAGACTTCAAGTGATAAATTAACTTATAGTGTCTGCCAAAGGGTTTTAGGAATTCAAGGGAATTTGGACTATATTTCTAAGGAGGGTAAGGTTTTTAGTAAGTTTGTATTGTTTGCGTTTGTCTTGCGTGTATGGAAATGAGCGATTTATGTGTGTTTTAAGATTGTATGATATTATGAAGTCTCAGGTAGGTAGGTATAGGATATTTTTTTAAATGTTAAGTAGGTCTAGCCTACTACTAGTTTTAAATATTATTTAGAATATTTAAAAAAAAGAATATTTCGGTTTTCCGTGGTAGCTCTTTAAGTACCTACCTATGTGCGTTCAAAAACAATTAATCGGTAGAAGCAAAAGCTAGATTAAGACGCAGATATATGACAGTGACCTTGAGTGGTTAGCTTGTGTGTTCTATACTGAGCTCACGCAACGCGTCGTACGTCCAGCCAGTAATAGGACTCGCCCATCAAAGAGCGCTGTCCCAAATTAGATGCATTATTAATTTATTGTACACAAAACAAAACGTGTTTTAATAAAAAACGTATCCTAAAAGATCTATAATTAAATTATCTTTAAAACAGTGAAGGTTTCAGAAAAATATGCTTGATAGATTTTCCGTGATTCTCAGTTTTTATCCGCGTTAGACATAACTTTTACAAATTAATTTCACTATGTACTCGTATTTTCTGTATGCACTATGCAAGTGCATCCAAGGATAACCCCCGGTTGGTGTAGGACTATTGCAGATTTTTCCTGTCTGATCAATGTTATGTAATACACGGATAAAATGGCGGGGAAGAACAATCCCAGAGCGCAGAAGATGGTCAAGATACCAGCACTTACTGGAATACTTCCTTCCTCCGACCATGTTTACTCTTGTGAATCGCCACTCAAGCCGGCCAATAAAGGCAATATTATTATTATTTGGTAAGACACACTAGCAGCCAATTAGCTAAATTAAAGTAAATTGCACGTCATGGTGTTGTTTGTATTGTATGTAGCACCTGCATGGTGTGTCCTTCACTGCAGTTACGAAGGTCAACACGCTAGGCTAGGGGTGGCAGAAATAGGCCAATTATAGCTGGATTTATACTGCGTCGACTGCACGATATGTGGTGTTTTATTTGAAGTAGTTACCTCGTGTTTGCTTTGGTCATAGGCGAACAAAAGGTTGATTGTATGGTCAGTGAGAAATTTCGATACAGGCCCGGCAAGCTTCTGAATTGAGAATATGAAGTTGAGTACATGTCAAATTCTACTTTGGCAAAACTAAAGGTGACGCCCGCGAAATTCAAAACGTTACTAAAAGTAAAAAAAAATCGTGGGTTGGATTTAAATAATCACCTTAAATATTGCTAAAGCAGAGTTTGAAAAGTTTCTAACTTCAAATGATCAAATCAGAAACATTTAGCTCAATAACTAAGATTAAAAAAACTGAAGTTTTAATCGACTTTTGTTGCCAACCTGGGGTCTACCACAAGCTCATAAAGCAGTATTTTTTTATATTACTTCAGTGGGAGAAAGAGATGGAGCTATACGTCCTGTAGAGCTTCATCTCTTTACCCCACTGAAGCAGTATGCTTTTGTTACCTTGCTAATTTGTTTTTATCAAAAATGGATTCGTTTGACCATTTATTTTTAAAAGAGTAACCGTGGAGTTTCTTGCCGGCTCTTCTCCATAGGAAGCTACCAATTGTAACCGTGCACCTAGCTTCTGACGTTTCATAAGTGCTCATGTGAAATGAAATATTTTGAATTTGAATTTGAAGTTTGAACCGTACCAGATGTAATTGAAAATATTTAGTTTACTGGGATAAACTTTGATGATATAACGGAGTTTAAACTTTTCGCTAAAGCTCTGCATTGTGATAGTTTACAGCATTAGAAATAGTTGACAAATACTTAGGGACCCGTTTTGATTCATTTGTTAATACATACGAGTATTACCGAATGGAAATAGGAAATATATTATGAACTAATCAATATTTTTTGTGCACTATAGAGCGATATTTTATAATGAATTATTACGGGTATTTGACAGCAATTTCCGACGTTACTAACTTTTAGAATGCACCCAAAAATGTGCATAAAAGTGTAAACAAGTACTTACATACTTACTTTTAAACTAAAAATTCATTTAGTTAATTTATTTATTTATTTATTTACTAATTACACTTACATTTCTTTTAACAGGTTTAACCCAATACAGCAATGTAGTCAGAATGTCTACTGTGTGGCACAAGTCATACAGAGGACAATATATTAAGTGTCACCCTCTGGAATTCCGCCAATGAGCATGTAAAGATATCCACTTGCAGAGAGACGCTGTTGAGTATCTTTATTGCCCGCCCCACTGGTGCAAACTTTAACAGGTTCGTACGAGCCACCGGAACTTTAAACAGCCTCTCTCTCGGCCCTTGTCGCAGCCTACTGTTTGGAACGAGCAATCCCAAAGATTCCAGTATTTGAGGATTATTCAGCATACCACGAAAAACCATAAAAACATATTTAACTAGTGCGAAATTAGTTGTAAATGCTTCAATCGCTTTAAAGGCAGAATGTTACCACAATATAAATGAGGGTACTTGACTGGAGCGGATTCCGGGGATTAATATCGAAACGTTTACTTCAGCAACAGGTCTTCTTTCATTAATAATGTCTTGAATTGCAGAGGCTACAACGTTGAGAGAGTGCAAAAGGCGCTTTAGTTTCATCTGATTGGACAGGATTGCAAAATAAGCATGCTGAAGTGGCAATGAGCCGGCCATATTTGGCTGGGCGGCCGGCTAGAACCGATGACCGTTGGGTTAGAAAGAAAGAAAAAAAAATAGGTTTATTTATCACAGAAACACGTGCATACATAAAAGACAAGAGTAATCAGAGAACAACACAAAGTACATAACAAATCACGAGCATAGAACAGACAACTACGTCGTGTACGTAGACGTGAACGTAGATAGAATATAGAATTGATAGAATATTCTTTGTTATGTACACCATAAAAATTACAGACATAGACGAGACGTGTTCTTGAGTGGCAAACGTAAGGTAGGACGCCCTCAGGCTAGGTGAAGCGACGATCTTCGCAGGGTGCCGAGAATCGAGCTGAATGGTGTGTAATTGGAGAGGCCTATGTCCAGCAGTGGACTGCTGTAGGCTGATGATGATGGACAGGATTCCATAATATTGGAATATGCATGGGGAGTTTGTTGCGCCACTTCGTCTTCCCAGCTAAAGTACTAGAAAGTGGTGAAGGGTGGGCGTTTTGGGGGACTGTCTCATGTAATTTCGACGTTCAAAAAGTGCTGATGCTCAGTCTAATTTGAATGAATGACTTTTGTTTTTTTTTGTTTTCTTTTTGAATGTTAGCACGAACGTGCGGAGGAATAACGTTATCGCGAACAATTTTTTTTAATTTAAAATACTCGTTTCACAAATATTATTTACTTAGTTTTAAGACTTTGTGTATATCTATAGGTAGTACTTGTGCTTGCCGTAAAAATTAAACTAAAGTGCAATAGGATAATAGTAGATTGTTATACGAGTGGCTAAAATAACCCATTGTAACGAGGTAGTTTTACTCCCGAGCTTTAGCGAAGGAGTAAATAGAAACCGAGTTATAATGGGTTTTAGCGCCGTGTGTGACACTCTACTTTTCACTACGATTGCGAGAAAATAAAATAATCCAATACAATATTAAATAGCTAGTTTATTTTATTTAAATGTACAATTTGTACAATTCTGGACATATTTAACGAGATGTTTTTTTCCAACAACTTAATTTCAGTACTCTGTGAAGATGTTCTCACTAGATGATGACATTTTCACTGTTTTAAATTATATTACGATCACCAATTCAAGTCGTAATTAGAGAAAAATTCTAAAGATTTCGCGCCAATGCCTTTTTTATTTCTTCTGTAGCCGCAACGCAATGCACGCATTCTACCGAAGAGATAGCCGCATTTAATTCCATTTTCAAAAATAAATGTTGTTCTTTTTTTAAGTCGAGTTCATAATCATGATTATTCTACATAAGAATAAAGACTTCTCCGTTTTTCAAGACTCGTTGGAACAGACAAAAATTAAAAAGAAATTACTTTTTCCCCTAGAGCAAGTAATGCTATTTTTTCCCCGCTCTGGTACTCTACAATGACGGCCTTTTTGAGCAAGAGGAGTGAAAATGTATTTTCCCCTCCCTGTGTTTCCACTCACATCTACCTTGTAAATACCTTTCGTTAGTCACCTTTCATGCATCCTCTCAACATGACCAAACCATACTCTTTTCAAGTTATGTCACTACATCTTTTTTTATCTGCACCGTTGCCTTATCACATCATGTCTCAGCCTATCATTCAGAGTTACACCGCACATGCTTCGCAAGGAACGCATCTTAGTTCAATTACCAGCAAATGATAAAAAAAATTGGAACTGACACATGCAGTGCCAGAAAAGCTAAAAATATCTGTGGTACGCGAGACAGCGCACAATCACGAACCAAGGCTTCCAATTTGCAGTCAATTATTGGTAGGAATGGCAGGCCACGTCGGAGAATACTATAGCACTCTCTATTACAAGACTTTTTTTTTTTGTGGGCAGTTGTCATATAACTTCTCCCGCTCTAGGCGGAGCGGGAGGGCAAGTCAAACTCTTACTGACTAAAAGCCATCCGTGTTCCTTCAGTTGCCTGTATGTTGCCAGGGGCCACGGTATCCCATTCGGACTTTCCCGCGACCCCGGCAGGCATTGGCCCTAGCGGATCCCGTCAGTTCTGCTGTCATCTCTTTGAGGCGCGCGTGGAACACAACGCGCCGTCGACCCGGGCCCTGGTCCTTATCGGACGGCGAGCTACCCATTGCTCACCGTCCACTAGTAATAAAACCGACTATCGTGCCATTTCTTAATTAAATAGTTAGCTTTATTTTTCATTTAATGGGTGTTTCTTTATGACTCGGTTAATGAGTTAGTTAGAGTGTTATAAGCTGGAGCTGCTTGCTGGATGTAAAGATTGAATACAGCTTTCTGTTGGCTTCAGTAAAAAATTGCAATACATCAGTAAATAAAAATATAGGTACAGACGCCAGCACATCAGGCTACTACAATCTATCAAATTTATTTAATAGATATTCAATTTTATATCTGATATATAAGGTTCAAAGTTGATTGGAAAAATTTGTCAGTTTCGAGTAGCTTGATGTGCTGGCGTCTGTACATTACATTATACATTTATAAAATCTTCTACCACGATACATTTCCAAATGTCTTAATATTCTGTTTTCTTTTTCAGGTAAGGCATAGAAAACTAACAATGCTATAACATTATTATCATCATCCGTAAGTAAGCATCACATTTACACATGAAGAAGTCTTTCCTGCGACCCTCTATTCGTTCGTATACGGTCCGGTACATCCATGCTACATCAGAATCAATAAGGTTGCGCTCTTGTGCCAGCTGCCAATGCCTTTAGAGGTGATAGACACAATTATAGGACTAGAAATAGGGACCAATTAGTTCAACCGGGTTTCAGACTGGCTAAAGTAGACTCATCCTTCATGGGGTACTGTTTAAAATGTTATAATAAAATACCTCCCCACATACTCCAACTGAACGAAACGAAATTTAAATCTTGTATAAAACGCACACTATGCTGCCAAGCATATTATAAGTTGGGGGATTACATCGCTGATAAAAATGCTTGGCTTAGCGCTGGTCCAGCTCCACAAGGGCACATAAATTAATTGATGAGCATTCGAAAGTGTTGTTGCGGCTGATGAAGATTGTAAAAACTATCTTTCTTTGTATAAATTCAATCTCTTTGTATTGTATAATTGCATATCACATGTGTGGGCATTGTGACCACGTACATTCCATAAAGCTACCATTACCTGGGTACGTCTTTCATTGACTTGAATGTGCCCTGGGGGCTGAGAGTGTCATGCTCACTCAAATGTCTCGCTGATGGTGGCGTGTGTGTTGGATCATTAAGTTCCCTTCAAAATGGTTGAGCTAAATGGTGCTGATCCATGCGTCATGTTCGTGAACGGGCGCCGTCAGTAGGGACTGGTCATCTCTTAGCTGCCACGGTTTATTTTAATTTTTGAATTGTTTTTATTTTTGTTTTTAGTTACGGACGCTTTTAACGTGCACGTCTTTCTACATTGTTCTCACATGTATAATTTCAACATGAATAATGTAACCAATATTTTGTAACAATTTTTTTTATTTAAAAGAGTGTCCGTGGAGTTTCTTGCCCGTTCTTCTCCATAGGTACCTACTACGCTTTGGAATGGGCAACTAGCTTCATCTTTCTGACTGACCGACCCCTTGACAATTCAAAAGTACCTGTAATTGGTTTATTTGAAATAAATGCTTTGAGTTTGAGTTTGAGTTGAGTTTAGGGTTGCCACGCAAATATTAAGGGAAAACAACATATAATTATATTTTAGTTCATAATAAAATTGCCTATAGTTTTTGTGATACAGTTAAAACTAACACAGGTGCCAGGGATCGTATGATGATCTAATTCAAAGTTATGGCAATACAACATAATGAAATATTCAAAACATATCAAGAGGTTAGGTATTGGGCCTTCAAACCATTCATTGACTTCACTATCAATGGAAAAACTGACAAGGCTGACAGCATTTCCAAGTTATAAACCATAATTTAAAAAAAAAACGATGTTTTGTTTAAAACATAGATCCAAAACCACATGAGGTCTGATGCAGTCAAGGAACGCATTACCACAGATGAATACGGATGGTTCATTCCGAATTTTAGGTAAGAAGCTACAAGTACCTACGCAGCGGGCTCGACTTGTCGGGCCAATTCAGTGAGTGTAACGTAATCAGAAGATATATGAATTAGGCAACTTCTAGTTGAATATAACTATAGGTAATTAGCGCTGTGTGAATTGTGTGAAACCTGAATTGCACTTTATTGTGTCGTGGCAAGAGTCGCTTTTTACCGATTTCCAAAAAGGAGGAGATTCTATGTTCGTAGCGCTTGTATGTTTTTTTTTATCTATGTCCTCCGATTTCTCCGTCAATTGTGGACCGATTTTGAAAATATTTTTTTTCTCTAGAGTTGGTCGCATTTAACATTTTATTAACTTTGCTAGGATAGTTTTTTTCTCACTTAGTATGTGGATGACATGATAAGTTCCTGTTACTGTTATTTACATAGCAGGTAGTGGTATTCGAATTCGAATACAACCAACTTCCAAAAAAACACTACAAAGTGAAAAATAACTTTAATTTCGAAGTTGGTGGCAAGAAACGAAAATTCAAAACCAAAGACACCGACTTCCGAAATGTATTTTTTCACTTTGTAGTGTTTTTTTGGAAGACGGTTGTTTTTCTTTTTGTAAAAAGTTTTTATTTAAATGATTTGGCGGAGTGAACCGTCTGTAGGTATTCATCTTTACATTACATACATTACGTCAATTTGTCTTTATACAACTGTCAATGTATGTCAGGTTTTATTTGATTAAAAATGTATGGACAATAGAGAGCAGTGGTGGCCCAGTGGTAACGGCCGCGATTTACGAGTTGTACGTCGTAGGTTCGAACCCAGACAGGCGCTTTACTTTGTATAAATTATTTCATCACCACTGCTCTCAAAACGGTGAAGGAAAAAATCGTGAGGAAACCGGCATGTCCTAGAACCGAAAATTCGAGTGACATCTACCAACCCGCACTGGGCCCGCGTGGTGGATTACGGCCCACTCCCTCTCACAAAGAGGAGGCCTGTGTCCCAGCAGTGGGAACATTATAGGCTGATGATGATGATGATGTATGGGCAATTTAAGTTGGTAGTCATGATAAACAATTAATTTTACTAAGTTCCAGTCTCGACTTGCTTGCTCCTCTGTCAATTCAATTACCACACGCTAGCAACTTAGCAAACAGAATCGTTAGGAACGTGGAGTTGCAAATCTTTTTGAAGTTTAGTGCTGAATACGAACTGTATTTGTCAGCAAATTGAATTTGGAAAAGACTTTCGAAAACCGAAGCAGGAGAGACGTCCCGCATCCTTGAATTTCATTGGCAATACTTTTAAGGCACGTCATTGAAATGGCGGTTTAAAAGCAAATGCGGTTTTGGTCTCTCTAATAAACGAATATACTGGGTGAAATTTGATTCATGGCCATCCTCTTAAGGGGTCATTGTACAGACGCCAGCACATCAAGCTACCCGAAACTGTCAAATTTTCCCAATCAACTTTGAACCTTATATTTCAGCGATAAAGTTGACAATCTATTAAATAAATTTGACAGATTGTAGTAGCTTGATGTGCTGGCGTCTGTACTTGTCATTATGAACAACGTTCACTAAATCGCGTAAAAAAAAATCACCTTTTCCCTGAATTTTGACGAACTATGCGAACATTTCGGAACAGGGAACAGCAATGTGTAGCACATCATAAAAAAAAGAACGGTAGTGATAGTTCTTTTTTTTTATATAAGCTTTTTTTTGCCTAGCCTTTCAAAAATATGTTGGCGTCGGCTTCCAGTCTAACTGGATGCAGCTGAATACCGGTGTTTTATATGGAGCGACTGCGTATCTTTCCTCCTCCATCCAGTTAAAGAGTAACACGATACCCCTTCATAATTAGATATGTCAAAGTAAAATAATAAAACCTTCATAAAACATGATTGTTCTAACTGTGAAAAACATTTTGACTCTCACTCAATCACTCTTTTCAATCGTAATATAAAATAATCCTTTTTCAAATATTTATCATATTTTTGTTATAACCTTAACAGACGTTCCAACCCTGTTAGCTAAAGAAAAGGACAGCCTTTGATCTAAATACAACAGCGGTCAACATACACGTCCAATTAACTCGGGAATGGATGTTTGTATGATCGTTTGTGCTTCACTTCATTCAAGAACATCCATTCGTCAAATAAGATCCTTTTGTGGGGTTTACTACAGACTTTTTAGATCTTTAAGTCTGGATAAGGGTTGGATTGGATAAAGGAGTGAATTTGGCTTCGTTGAATTAACTTTTTAACCCTTGCGCCTAGCACAAACTCGCGCAGTAAACGTAACGTAAATTTTTACAATTTTACAATTGAAAATATTCGTTTCTTTTAGACTTTATTCTTATATATGGAATAGTATTTTTATCTCACGAAGCGACGTTCGCTTTACTTATGATTACCAAGTGTACAAACACGTTGTGAATGTGTGTGTAAACGCAGGAGCTCTCAGTACCGTCCGAAACGAAACAAAGGCTAAGTCGGAAGTGTGTGTGTGCGCACACATTCACAGCGTGTTTGTACACTTGGTAACCACAAATAAAGCGCGCGTCGCTTCGTGAGATAAAAATACTGTAGGTATACTAATAGTGCTTGCCGTAAGAATGTAAACCAAAATGCTACAGGATAGCCGTATTTTCGATTAAAAAATCGTTCGAGTATACGGGATGTTTACGATGCCCGTTCGTGCTATGGGCACCTGGAATCTCCATCATCGTACCCCAATTTATAAAGTCGGTGCAGCATGACTATTTCTTCCATAATTGTTACTATGTTTCTTTTATGTTGCCTTGTTCTAGGTAGATGTGGTGATGAGATGTTTGAAACGTGTTACAAAGTTAAGTTAGTTATTTAGGAACTCTCTCGTAACTTCGGCCAGATATGTCAAACTCAAACTCAAAGCATTTATTTCAAAGAAACTATTTAAAGACATTTTTGGATTTTTGAATCTTGAAAATCTCAATCTTCTCAATCTCAATCTTGAAATGTCTTTGGAATGGGCAACTAGCTTCAGCTAGTTGCCCATTCCAAAGAGCGTAGTAGGTAGGTGCCTTTGGAGAAGAACATGTCACAAGTGTCATCATAGGCAATTTAAATAGCTTTACAGACGTAAGCACGCCGCAATATACTAACCTAATATTTTCCTATGGAGAAATAAAAACAAAATAGTTCTTAGAAAGTTCTTTGCTTCTTATAATTATCTTCCGCTCCAAATCATTTGTAGGACGGCTTCCAACATATTCCAACCACGCTCTTCATGGCTAATCATCCAAGTGGTCCTCAGACTCCTCACAGATAATTACGGGACCTTTCAGTAGATTAAACTCCTGAAGACGAACGTATTTTAAATAGAGCATACAAATTGCCGACCATTTGCCTCAACGACTCCCATTCTACGGCTAAGTAACTATTTATATATCAAGGTTCTGGTTAAGTGGCTTTTAGTTCTGCTTGTGGGTTTAAAAAGTGCTTATAAATCAAAGTAACTATTATGGTTTGTGTGACTGTTGAAATGAATAGAAAGGAGGTGACTATACTGACATGAAAAATTAAGGTGGAACTAGGTAATATTTTTTCCGTACTTTCGGGGGGGTTTTACTCCACTGTTTGACATTTTACATCCAAACTTAAACATGATATCGTTTTTCTCATTGTTAATCTTGTCTGTGCGGAAACGGGATGATAAAATAAAAAGTCATTAAAATGTTATTATGACCCTTTTTTTTCTTGCTAGTTTCAACGCAACTTTGGGCGTAAATAAGTAATAAAAGAAGTGTAAAATCTCCAAAACGAAGTCGGCAGCCCCGGATCTAGATTTTTTTTGAGGCGGGGAAAACAGCGGTCTGCCGCCACCCGCCAATCTTTTGGTTGCATATTAAAAAAAAAAAAAAATAATAATCTTTATTTCGGATAAGGGACATCCATATATGGGTTAGTAAAACAAAAAGATAACTTATATCTATGTTAGTAAACTTATTATTTATTTGGAAACAAGGCTGCTGTTTCACATGCATCTTCGAACAACATCACCTAATAAAGGAGAATCATACCTCCCGGCTATGGTCCTCAGGATAGAGTTGGAGCCTTCCCGCACTCTGCAGAGCAAAGAGGCAGATTTCCGCCTGACAATGGCGTGGAAGCCATCGACGTGTGCTTGTGCGAACATACCTGATGCACTGCAGTAACGGGGCAGCCCCATCATATTAGAAAATCAAAACTTTCTCGAGCAAATTTCAAAAGAACAATAAACGAAATAACAAAATTTAAATGACCAAATGTTTTATTTAGAATTTTTTTTAAATCCCAATGTATGTGACATCAAATGAACGACTGATCAAAAGTTGCTAGATGTAATTTTAAAATATCAAATCATTACTAATCAAATTACATAATCACAATCATTTGTGATTATGTAATTTGCCATCCCCTTCGTGGTTATATTTTTATAAACCACACAGAAGTAGGAGCCCCGCCAAGCGGGGCTCCGTCGACCAAGCTCAATTGGCTATTAAATTAAAAAAATTGTTTTAGCAAACCGGTCATGTTGTGCAAAGGCTTTCTGTATCAGACAGGCGCTATTCGCTAATATTAATATTATTTTTACCTTTTTCAGTTAATCCATTTGATAATTAATAATTTATCTAGTAATCCATTTTGACCTTTAAACGATTTGGTCAATAGTATAATAAATAATTTAAACATTGATATTCCAGACTTTGGTCAGCTGAACTTTTGATCAAATGACCATCGTTATTTTAAACTTTGTTGATTTGTACGTTGTTCTTTTGAAAGTTGCTCGAGAAAATTTTGATTTTCTAATATGCAATCAATCTTTTATGGGGATGCGCTAAGTCAGCCCGCGAAATTGAAATTTTTTCAAAATGAAAATTTTGCCAGCAACATATTAATCAAATTTTATCAATCGATAATGCGCCAATCCAAAAGGGGCGCCAAAATTGTTGCGAAAATAATAAAAAAAACAAGATTATATGTGCTGTGCGTCTCATTTATTGCAAAGTGCTGGCTCACTTGTCTGCTACACTTGAATTTGTCGCCCCCTGAAGTTGGCGCCCGAGGTACGGGCCCCTGTTTGCCCCCCCTAGATCCGGGGCTGAAAGTCGGCACCGACAAAGCAGAATTTAATAAACTTTATTTGTAATTGATTTATGCAGTCGTTTTTTTATAAAACTCGATTTTCCTAAGGACTTTTCGTAATTTTTTAAGGCTTGTGCAGACCAGCGCGACACGCGACGCAACACAAAGGCACCGCTAGTCGCGCGACGAGCGGTGCCTTTGTGTCGCGTCGCGTGTCGCGCTGGTCTGCACAAGCCTTTACGCGCTCGTTTTACTAAAATAGTTTGGCACGGTGTTTATGTGCGTGCGAACTGGACGTTGTGCATGTAGACTAGCGTCTAACTGCTTATCACTGATACTATCTCTGTCGGACACGATGCCAGGTGAGACAGCGTGCTTTTTGACCAAGTCCACCAGTGAGTTCGATCCCGCGACTAGTTTAACCTTAAGGGCCTCTACTACCTCAAATTGCTTTGCATGATTCTCTGTTTTATCGAAAAGACTGCAGCATTAATTTGAAATAAATATATGTTAAAGTTGAGGATTAATGTTAAGTACTATGTTTGAAGAAAACACGATTCCATAAAAAATTCTCGATCGGAAAAATAATCCAAATTTACTTCTAAACCGATCAATAAACCGCTGGTATTAAAAAAATACTTAAAATTAGATCCTGAAACTTTGCATATTAACTGAACTAACTATAGAGCAGCGACTGTTTTTTTTTTAATACCGTTATTTTCGCCGTGTAAAGCAATTGGGTATCTAAACTATTAGCGCGTTGGACCTGCCAGCACACCACTCCGTCTCGCTGTCACTCAGTCCGCGAGCAGTATGGAGCGAGCGAGATAAAAAGTGAATTTGAGATGACGTAGTATTGGCTCTTAAAAAATGCTTATTATTTTTTAACAAGTGAATTCCTTCATAACTGCTGTTTGAGATGCCATGGAAATAGAAGCCATGCTAAGCTGATCCATGAAAGGCAAGACGACGATGGCTGTATTTAATTTGAAATATTTTACGTACAGTCAAAGAATGAAAAGGTACGGTAATGTAAGCTGAACAACTTTAGGACTATTTTGACATGAATGCAATGCAATGTACTGCAATGCATTATAATATTCTTTGCGAATATCCTAGGACATGAAACGCTTGCGGCTTAACTCTTAAAGAGTACTTAAACGTCATTGAAACAATTAGGAATATTAATGTTCAAGAAATTATACAAAATGACCTTCCATTCTATAACTATCAATGACAATTAAACAGATTTATGCCCGGTTTCTGAGTCACTTTTAACGGTAGTTTATCTATTCAATAGCGCTATTGGTTCGATAACTCGTGCAAGTGCGTTTCCGAACACCGCAACGTAAGATAAACTCCGTTTAAACTTAGGTTAACTTAACTGACCAATGTGTGCAGTTTATCGGTTCCATAACTATATTTTTGACGTTTCATTTCATAACTACATCAATTTTTAGGTTATTTAACGTATATTAATTAAATAAATTGCCAGTGAAAGCTAAATAGGATATTAAAAATTATTAAAAGGAGAAATGAGCGTTCTTCTTCTTTGGCCACTTCGATAAGAAGCATCTTCTCTCTTTCAGTAAAATTTTTACTGCGTTTTCCAAATTCCATAATGTTATTTAAAGAATGAATAAAGCACAAATGATTGGAAAGACAAATAGACTATTAACTTAAAATCAAACGGCAAAGCAAAAATAACACCACGCGAAACAAAAAGAATAAAGTGAAACTTAGACAGACGGTGAGATAAGACAGAAGTTTAATTTAAAAAAAAAATTGACAATGATGTCGTTCATACAACCGACAAATAAAGACTTATCATGTTTTTTTACTAAAATAGTGTTAAGCCACTTAACTAATCTCAAAAAAATATTATAATAAATAAAACGCGTAAGTATTAAAGACGAGTAAAAATAAAAATAATAATTTTAGATGCGATCTCTTATACAGACCCATCTAGCGGCAACTAGGGAACTAGTTATCGGTTTCATAGCTATTGAATGGTTGGTTGCGTGTTCAGAAACGCAGTGACAGTTAAACGACGTTTATCTTAAGCTTAACTTTATGGAATCAATAGCTATTGAGAATTTATCTGACGACTTCAGAAACCGGGCATTAGTTGGACTAATTCCTTATTCCGGACTGAATGAAAACATTGCATTTGTAGATTTTACTTTTTTTTTTAACTTTGGCCTCTCGCAATTTTGAGCACTAAGGTCTTGGCTGCTTAACCAGACTTTCTTGTGCGGGCCATAAGCTACTACACTTAGAGCCTCCAGCCAAGAGCAAGTAGTTTATACTTTCCACGTTATATTTTTAAGTGCTTGCACTACTTTAGATTCATGGACCCTTATTTTAGCAGGTACCCTGTTACTTCGAAGATAATTTTACGAAACCCTTCGTTGTCTTTTGTTCACCATCTTTTAATCTCAAGATCTTTGATCCATTTTTTGAGCAAAACTCCTTACAATGTTAACTTACAAATATAACAAACCAATCATCTAAGACCCCTTGTGTTATTGACTTTGTTTAACAATTGCTAACATTAAGTAAACCAGAATGTGTCTGGATATATTGGTCATTTGTGAGAAAGGGACAATAGCAACAATTGTGGGGCGATGAAAGGGAGGGGTGTAAGTTTGTATTTATTCGCATCGGAGAGACATGCGCGCGCGCCGGTTGTATGAACAGTCTTTATAAATAAACAAAAGTATTATTTAAAAGTTTTGTAGACTAATATTAACGAAATAATTGATAAGATAATGTATTTTAATAGTGCAGTTTTAGTAGTGTAATTAACTGTGCTAAAGTGATGAAACTGTGAAGTAACCAAAAAGTGTGTGTTTTTGTTAAGTTTTGATAAGAGTTTTTGGACACAATGTATGCTGTAATCGTCAAGTACATAAAGGTCAGAGTTCATTTTAATATAACTATCGTCCATATTGTATTTAAATTCTACAGTTTATTAATGAAGATCGACTTTTAAATTAGTCGTACCGAAGTAAGTACCTACGTGTTGCATTGCATCGTCTCGTCGTCGCCGCGTCGTTTTTATTTGCGCAGGATATTATTGTTACTGCTATTCTTATTACAAATGGCAAATGACCTTAATGTTTAAGCCGACTTTAAAAATAGGTTTCTTGTCTAATTGCCTCGTAAATATTTGAGGTATGCCATGTCAAAGTTTAATTGAGCATGTGTTACCCTTTTACCAGTAACCTACACCCTAATTTGCGTAACACACTTTCAATCAAAGTCCGCCATCACTACTGTGTGTGTTACGCAATTACCCCGGTTTTGTAATAGTAGGTACAGTAGGGCGCATGTCAGTGGTAACACTTTGACCTTGAACTGGCCTACGTAACGTAGTACGAAGTACCAATGCAATAGAATAAGAGGTCAGCATGTACTGATTTTGATATTATTTAAATTAAAGAAGATTTTAAACTTGGAAACATGCTGGTTCTGCTCTTTATGGCAATCTGAGTGTAGAACTGTAGACAAAATCAAACTGGTTGCTAGTTTAATTGTATAATTTATTATTTCGTTTATTCGTCTTGTTTCTTATTAATTTACATTTTTAAATATTTATTGAAACAAAAAGGATTTGTTTTATTATTGTTATAACATTGCTTTTAAATTCTGTGATTACTTTAACTCACACACTGACTTATAACCAGTGAACGCAAATGTGTTCACTGCATAACTTGTTAAAATTTTAGGAAAATCGGCTACATATGCAATGTGTGCGCATAATGTATCTACCTATATCCTGAATTAATTTTGTCATTGCTTCATTTTTCATTATTTTTACCTATTGTGGTGAGTACTTATAGTAATTTCGAATGAAACTAACTACCTTTTGGAAGGGGCAACTAGAATCAATTCTATTTTCTTGTTAATTTTTGACGTTAAAAATGCCATTAAAGGGCCTATTTGAAATAAACGAATTGACTTTGACTTTGAAAACACTGACATGCGGTCTACTGTACTATCAAAAAAACGCATAACTATGCAGTTTGAAAACAAAATCCCGTGCACACCACCCTTTTTTTTCGTGCATTACTATATCGGCCGAGCGCTGCAAGCAGAAATAGTCCTTACGATGTATAGATATGCGTTTCTTCCATGGTACATATTTATATAGGAAAATCGTAGGAAATATTTCGTATATAAATGGAGTCAAGTTACTCTCGTTTTTTTTGCCAGGATCTAAATAAATTCGGTATTTTTGATATTCTATTAAGCCCACCAAACTGTTACTAAGTACTGCCTCATTACTTATCTCAAAGAAAAAACAAGTGACTCTCCAAGCCATAAATAATATGAGCTCTCAGAGGAAGTAACTCTAAAATATGAGACTACAGTAAGTCTATTTGGTACCTATAGATGGCTCGCTGGCTTGGCGAACCTCCAACGTTACTACTTACTATCTGTATGGATATTTACCCTGGAATGTACGAGACTACGAGGGGTCGTAATGAGAAAACATGAGCAAAAAAATAAAGCGACGGTTTTTATGATCTTTTTTTCGTTTAGGTGTTACCATAAATTACAAATTGAAGATTTTTGGATGTCTTTCCGTCTTTGTAAGTAGATATAATATAAAACTAGTCTAGTGCAGTTTGAAATTTAGGCCAGTACCCTAATTGCGTAATACAACACAATCACAACCTGTTTCGATTTGAAACTGATTGCTAATCTATTGCTTCATAAGTTGGAAAAAAAATCTGCTCAACAACGTAAATAACGCAATGAATGTTGTTGAACTGTCAAAATGAAACAAATTAGGCAAAATTGTTTACGAAAATAAGTTACGAGGTACAGGACAGCATTTGGGACAGGGCTCCGTTTTTTTTTCCTTTTTTTCCTTAATGGGCGTGTCCTATTACTGGCTGGACATACGACGCGTTACGTGAGCTCAATACAAAACACGCAAGCTAACTACTCAAAGTTACTGGCATATTATCTGCGTCTTAATATGCAAACCAGCCAATTCGTAATAGCAAACAGCAAAGCTCAGCAAAGTTTTACTACGACTTTTTATAAACTTTCACTTTTAAAAACTCCGCATTCGTGCACTTTATTAACTTAAAGCTCAGGTAAACGTAATATATTTATCTTGTTCAAAACTTTTAATGGGGTCGCGAAGGATCTGCAAGAAGTCGAAAGGCATTGAAATAAACTTTTGCTTAGTTCTTCTAGTGACAATAGTGTTTTTCAGCAAGAAATGGGTACTAATTGGTGAAGACTGTCATTGTTAGTTTGTTACTTGGTTACATTGGGAAGTTTTTAGGGTTCCGTACCCAAAAAATACCAATGGGACCTTATTACTAAGGCTCCGCTGTCCATCCGTCCAACCGTATGTCAAAGGGATCTTTTAAAGGCTTGTGCAGACCAGCGCGACACGCGACGCGACACAAAGGCACCGCTCGTCGCGCGACGAGTGGTGCCTTTGTGTCGCGTCGCATGTCGCGCTGGTCTGAACGAGCCTTAAATCACAATGGGTAGACACGTGAAATTTACACTTCTAAAAACAATATTGTATTTTTATTTATTTATTCATGAATATGAGACAACCATACAGATTAACTTAATAATAAGCCCAGGGTAGACCAAAAGTCGTTTAAAGTTATTTTGACAGTAAAATTTAGGCAGGTCAACAGTTGGAGAATGTGAAATGGTAGATTGTAAAAAATGGGTTGGTTGTATGGACGGAACATTTCATGTGCGTGTCCGACTCGCACTTGGCCGCTTTTTTATTGTAGGTATTCTCTTACTAGAAGTAAGAAGCTACTTTATCGTAGAAACTTTTAATGGTCAATCAGAAATCTTGTCAACTCTAGATAATATAACCTTGGCAAAGATGGTACGCCTAAACTTAAAAATTGATTTCTTTCTTTTTCTTTGTTTCGCTTATTATTTTGTGTAGACAAAGTCAATGCTGCTGGGCAGTTTGTTTCTTTACTTCTTCCCAAGAGATCACATTACAAGCGACCCGCCGAAACCTAAAAACCTGCGTAGTAGGCTACGCAGGTGTTTCACGACTTAAAAAAACATCAAAATGTCTTTAATATAATATGTAAGTTTAATATAAATGTAATATACACATAAATAAACCTTCTGGAATAAATTCTCTAAATTATGATGAAAACTGTATCAAAATCAGTTGCGTATTTTAGAAGAACAACACAGTCACACAGACAGACACTTTAGTTTGTGGCGGCATCTACATCGCCACCTGACGTCACACAAATCGTGCATCGCACAATTGGAGTTTACCGCGCGAACGACATATATATGACTATCCGACATCAATCGTTGGGCAGTTGCCCGCCAGACACGACACCCGTCTGGTCGGAAAGTCCTCCCTTTTCTATGGAGGATGAATGAACTTTACAACTTGTTCCTCATACCCCTAAAAATTTGTAATATACTAGCGGACTCGATAGACGTTGTCCTGTCCGAACAGTGCCCCCTACCGGGTCCAATTGTATTTTCAAACCATCCAGAGACCCACTCAAATATACACACAAAATTTAATCCAAATCGGTCCTGCCATTTAGGAGGAGTTAGGTGACAAACACATTTACAGAATAATTAATATTTATAGATTTCGATAAAGAGTATTCCAATCTATTATAAACTTTACCCAGCAAATTAGTAAAGATGGATTACTCAAGAGCGCTTTATTCTAACGTTAATGTTCAATAAGTAAATAATCCATCTAAAAAGATGCGTCACTGCTAGAAGTCGATCGCATGACTAAGTCCTCAGTCTTCATACCAGTATTAAGTGATCAAGTCTGGCTAACAGGCACTCAGACAGCCGCTGTTCAAATCCCGCAAGATTTAGCTTCGAGCAACTACTTAGTACTGTAATCTTGAGGCAGATGTACCGTGATTAGCTAATCCTAACTAACCTGCGACGAGAATCAATTGTATTTTTTTTGGCGCTGATTTAAAGCGGTAGTTATTTAAAGTAGTTTTGGTAACTTAAAAGTTAATAAATATGCATTTTGTAAATGCATTTATTAACAAGTTTGTCAGTTAAAACTTAGCAGTAAAGTAAACCAAAATGGGTCGTAAAAAATAATAAAATGGATCATTTAATAAATAGTGAGCAGTGAAATAACTAAAAGGGCAGTTACGAGTGGGCAGTTGACAAAACGGAATTAGTCGGTAAGAAATCTCACTCTAAGCAGTTTCTATAAACAACATTCTAACCTAACCCAAATGATTCAACAACAATAGAGGAGATCTGGTGCTCGGCGGCCGCTAGCGGCACGCTCGCTTCGCTCGCTCGCCTTCACGCTTTAATGGTCACAGCTCTAACCTAACCCAAATGATTTACCAACAATAGAGTCACCAAGAATAGAGAATTTCAATCGGTTCGGGTGTCTCCGCTCCCTGTGAACTGCCGAACTATTTATCTAACTGCCCATTCCATCATTTTTACTGGCCATTTATTTATTAGTCTGCTTACGTATTTTTAGTACTGACATTGTAAGACGAAATAACCCACCAATTGTTTTTTTATTACTGTCTATGTTTTACTGTCGCACAAATTTACCAACCGCCGATAGAAAAAATAACTGCCCATTATTTTTTTCAACTAACCTCTCGAATGCTTAAATAACAGTTAAAAAAAAAAAAACCCTACTTTTTTCAAAATTTTGACGTTCAAAAGTGACTTATAAGGGCCTATTAGAAATAAATTATATGACTTTTTGACTTTGACCTAACTTATAATATTATAAATGCGTAAGTGAGTTTGTTTGTTGGTTACTTTGTAACGCTTACACGCAAAAAACGCCAAACCTGGGTTAGGATATAGGATACTTTTTATCCTGATATACCCACGGGATCGGGCGAGTAAATTCTGACGAATCACCATAATGCAATTTTTTTAGTTTGATGGCATATTTACTCCGCGATGTATGCTGAAGCGCGAGCGCCACATAAAATCTTCGCTGCTGCTAGATGTAACACAAACATGACGGAGTCGTAAACACTTGGTCGGTACATTCAAATAATGAACGACGCCATCTTGCATTTAAATTTGTCCACACCTTTCTGGTACACGCTGTAGTGAAGCTAGTTACAAACCCGACTCGATCGCCGTACAGTGATTATACGATTAGTCTATACGAGTTAATAACAAGTCGCAAGTTTTGTCCACACGAAATAGATTTGAAGATATTTATTCTCAAAAAAGACATAGTCATAGAAAGACAGTTGACAAAGTAGATACCAGTTTTCCCAAAATTGCCATAGAATATCTCTCAGGCACCTAATTTCGTCGCCCTCCCCATTAACTGTCTTAACTAGCAATTGATATTTTTCCGGGCAACAGTTTTTCGGTCGGGCGCTACAATCATGTTAATATAGTTGCGTTAGCTGTGACTTTATTAATGAATTAATAACTTTTTATAAATAGCTCTTGACTTAATCTTTAACTCACTAACTGTAGATGTGTGCATATACGACAGATGGTGAGAATATTTTTTCCTTCTTTTGCACTTACGCAAAACAAAATACGTGATTTTCTTCTAAACGGTAAACGACACAGACACGACGATTAGAGAGAACTTTTTCGAAACAAAGTTCTGAACACGTAGGTAATGTCAGTGCAGGTACGACAGTTAGCGGGTAGGGCGACGATTTGTTTCCAGTTTAGTAAGACTTATTTGAAACAATTTTCTTCACTCGGAGTTTATTCAACTAGGTACGCTAAGATATTCTCCTGTTATTACACTTTGGTATAATTTGTAACCATGTTTACTCCGCAATGTATGCTGAAGCGCGAGCGCCACATAAAATCTTCGCGGCTGCTAGATTTAACACAAACATGACGGAGTCGTAAACACTTGGTCGGTACATTCACAGTAATGAACGACGCCATCTTGCATTAAAATTATGTACAGTCGCAGAATGTAAGGGTAAAGCACTTATATGTCAATACTTGACTTTCAACACGATTTATGAGCTGTTTTCGTATTTGTATTCTTAAAAAAACGGAAAATACTTTTATAAAATCTAGTCTAGTGCTTTTATAAATTCAGTGGTATTTTTTTGGATTGATTCAAAAACGCGTTTTGTTGCGCCATGGGCATGGCAGGATAAGCCGTAAAATAGAAAAAAACAAAATCCGATCCCCTGAAAATACTCTTCAATCGTTTTGTTTTGACTTTTTTTTTTGTTTGATAAGCTGCGCACTGCTACCTGCGGCATAAAGGGAATAATATATAAAAAGCTTTTTTTACAGAAAGAGATGTGTTGACGAGGAGGTTTCGCCACTTCTTCGCCAATTTTAAGGGGATTCTTGACGTTTGACTTCAAAAACTACTGATTCTCAGCCTAATTTCGATTAGAGGAATTTGGCAAATAAATCTGTTATTGATATAACATGTTATACAATTTTTATTATACAGAACATGTCAATAGTCTTAATATTCATTGACAAAAATAGATCTTCTTTTTGTGTGGTAAGTGACTATAACCATTAACCAGTACCCTAAATGCGTAACTTATTTTCGTAAACGATTATGACAAATTTGTTTAATTTTGACAGTTCAACAACATTCATTGCGTTATTTACGTTGTTGAGCAGATTTTTTTTCCAACATATGCAGCAATGGATATAACATATTGCTAATGTTTCAAATTGAAACAAATTGTGATTGATCGTGTATTACACAATTAGAATACTAGTGTCAGAGTCTTAAATCCGCCCACGGGTGGGACTTGGTTTGACATGCCGTCGAGAAATATCTCAGGCATGCCGGTTTCCTTACGATGTTTTCCTGCACCGTTTTTGAACCAAGTGATAATTATACAAAAAAAAAATAGACGAGATATGTAAAAGAAATCCTAGCTGATAATCGGATTAGTAAATGATTATTTTGGGATACTGTTTGATTTTGCGTAATATCGTGTTATGTAATATGGTTCAATAGAGTATTAGTTTCTTACAAGCTCGATCTAATTTGTTATGAATAGGTGTCGTATTCATAAAGTAATTCAACTTTTTTCTACTGATGACGATTTGCATTGTCAGATCCATTTATCATTACCACTAGATACATCCCAATATTGGATTGATTCAAATAATTATTTTTCTCTACACAAAACAACTAACAAAGAATTCTTAGAAACAAAAGGTCCATTGTTCATTGGCCACAGATAATTAATTTTATCAGCTATGTTCATTTGCACCCTCTGAAATCCTTTTTATAACTTGTTGAGTGATTGTTTACCAAATTAAATTGGCCGTATATTCAAATTTCAACGATATTTTTTCGCTTACACAAAACAACTAACAAAGAATTCGTTGAAATAAAAGGTCTAAGCCCCCAGAGAGGTTCGTTGTCCATTGTCCATAGATAATGAATGGTTATCGGCCATCATTACTTACACCCTCTGAAAGCTGAGAAATTGTTGAGTCCACCTGACGCGGTTGTCTACAATGAAATGACCAAGTGTTTGCGGCCCCTGTAGCTGTGTAATGTGTCAATGTACAGTAAGCGCTCAAAAGTGCATAAGCACGCTAAGAGTCGTATTGCTGTGAACACGCGGTATAGTCCGTACATTTGTATGTGTAAACAGTCAGACGTCTGTGGTGTGAGTGCCGTACACACACCACAGAGAACGCACTACACACTGTCGTATCGTCACGGTTCGCGGGCGCCGCACTTATATTTCCATCACTTTTGTTAGCATGCATCATACGCGTGACCTTGGCCAGTGTATGGCATTGCTAAAATTCGAAAGTAAATTATATGTGCAGATAGCAGAAGGCGTTAAGCGTTGGTCTTAGATTCAAGATGGCTAAGGTTCTTATCTCGTAAATCACAGCGCTGTTTTTGCAAATATTAATATTTTTGTTTGCAATAATAATATTTTTAAATATTCCTGCCTATTTATTAATGTTGTTATTGCAATAAAGGGTTTAGAAAAAAAAAGCATGATTTGTGATAATAAAAAATAAATAATATTTATTCGTTATATTTATTTTACTTAAGTATAGTTAACAAACTGCTACAATTATTTATCATTACTTCACCTGAATAATATGTGAAATAGATGTCTAGAAACTTAGAAGCAATTTGTATTATTTTGACATATTTAAATTTTGAAATGTTTTAAATTTTAAATGGATTTTTTTCACCATATATATAAAGCTTTGATCATGTTCGAAGTAATTAAGCAATAAATAAGAATATTAGTCTACTTAAAATGTAAAAAAATCTACTGACAATATTGTTGATTTTAAGGTTAAGTATTATTCTAAATTTTATTTGGCTTTAGTAAATATTGGTTGGTATTGAGGTTATAGCTTAAGTATTCATTTTCTTTACGAAAAGAAGATTGAAACTAAACCTCAAATTTTAATCCTAAAATAATAATATTACTAAAATAATATTAATTAAACAATTTCGGTCTATCTGCAAGAAATACGACAAACACCCTATTGAAACGTGCTTAAAAAATTCGTTACCATAAATTCATGCAATAATGAATCTGTTGTTTATTAAGTTGGTACGGTTAATATTTTAAGGTAAAAACGGTTTTCTTGCAGGTCTTCAGTGATGCAAGCCTTCAGAGTGCACGGCGAACGGTTCATAATGACGTGTTTTTAATAATTCAGCAAAATATCTCGTTGGTATGAAACCATTTGTTTCATATTCATTCATCATTTGACGTCGGTGCACCTCGATAATAAGCCCCTTCCTCATATCTCTTAACCCTCACAGTTTTTCTCTAGAACAAAGAAAAACATTGTTTTTATTACACTTATTACCTAATTATTTATTATTCACTAATCGAATTAAACCTCATAATGAATTTAAAACTTTAAAGGCATCTTCTGTCTCAACAATACCTCTGTTCTATCAACAATATCCTTGATTAAGATTTATGTTTACTAAAATATGAAATATATAAATGATAACACTCACACTTAGTCCGGCTTCATTAGATATTCACTTCACTTTTACGCAGCGCAATAATATTCTCTGATCTGATCTGATCTCTTCAATATATTTTATGCCTGCTTTTTGAAAATAATAACCACAACACTGCGCTAAATACTGGTCACCAATATTATCCACGAGCCAACAAAGTTCTATTAATTGAATACTCGTAACGAACTGTATCTGTCTACCCTACAGAAATCGAAATAATTTACTTAGTTTTCTGTGGTCTACCTGCTAAACTTTAATATTTATGTGAACAAGACGAATGAAACAAAAAAGGAATGATTATCGAACTAGTCATTGGTTGCAGACAAAGTGAGTGTGTGTGTGTGTACTGTGCGTGTCTATAGTATTGTAACAATTTATAGAAGAAGGTCGTAAGTCAAACCGAAGTGTCAGTCTATTGCTTTGTGAGATTGCTTATGGACTTTTGGTCGGTACTGTACAATGAGGGAACTGATTGTTTAGCAAATTGTCTATCAATTTAAATTGGCTGTATATTCCAATTTCAAAGAAATTTTTCGCTTACACAAAACAGCTAACAAAGAATTCGTTGAAACAAAAAGTCCAAGCTACAGAGGTTCGTTGTTTATTGTCCATAGTTAATGAATGCTTATCGGCTATCATTACTTGCTGCCTCTGGAATCCTCATTATAACTTGTTGAGCCCGCCCGATGACGCTGTCTCCGGTGGCCAAGTATTTGCGACCTCTGTAGCTGTGTAATGTGTCAATGTACAGTCAGGGAAATAAATTATTTAGCAAATAGGCTATCAATTTAAATTATCCGTACGTTAAAATTACAACTGTCATTCTTTATCAGTCGTATGTAATAGCTATTACACGGCAATTTTACGTAGCGGGTCAATCTTCTGAATAACTGGACTAACGCAATGACTATAATTGAACTGTTGCTCTGCAACAAAATAGACCGCTTGTCGCCTGTTTCAAAAACTAAAATGCATGACTTGTAATGTACAAAGTAATGAGGATTTTCTGAAATAACGTTCACTAGGTGGTAGCACTGAGACGTCAGGTCCGGGCACCTGTCAAAAGTATTAAAGCGCCTATATTTTCTTTAGTCGTGACTGAATGATGAACGAATCAATGAAACGAATGATGAACGTTTTCATAATTATATTTTATATTCATTTATTATTTATTTATTTAATACTTCAAGCACACAAATGTACAGAGGCGGACTTAATTCATTGTCGAAATGGAAGACCTCTTGTCAAAGTGGCGCCAGCTGGTGGCGTGAAATTTCCTAAAAACCCTCATACCAACAAAATAGAACCGCGTTATCGTGTTAAACACAGCAGTATGTTCAAACATTTGCCGATAACATACTATCATGAACGCCATTCCGTTCTATACACTACATTTATCATACAAAACAGAGTAATATCTGTCAGAGGCGCGCAACACGTCATATAACCATAGTTAATTACTTATGAATTTGTAAAAATGGCCGATGTGTCCTCGGCATTTGTCGGCTATCGTGGGCTCTGTCGAAATGACACCTCCATTATTAATTTTGATGCATGACACCGCGGGATTTTCATGTTGAAAATAAAAATTGAAACCTTCGTTCGTTTGTACAGCATGCAATTTTTTTGCATAGAAAATGATACGAGCTAGATGAGTTTTTTGAACCAAGTTTCAAATGGATTGGCGTTAAAAATTGCAAGAGTTTACGAATGGCCAGCCGACTTTAAATCCCACCTGTGATGCTTTCAAAACTTTTATAAGAATGAAGCGGAGTAACATGCTTCATACGAATTGCTGCTTATTTATTTAATAGTCTTTAGTTCAGCAAAAAAAGATGGTCTGGGAAAAAAAAATAAGGTAGCTTACGATTGAAATACAAATTATACCTGAAATCCCGTAAGTTATGTATTAACTCTTTTCTGAAAATCCTTTATTTGTAGCCGTGGTGTGTGTGTCTCTACTTGTCGTGTTTTTATTTATATTTTATTTTGAACTGTGTCCAAATAAATGTTATTCTTTCTTTCGTTTCTTTCGTGACAACCAAATGTTGTTTCTTCCTGGTAAGTGTAGGGACAGGTGCGGTTAAAGTTTACGAAGCAAAAGGGTTTGCGCCCCTCACACTCCAACAAACAGACAAAGTGCCATTGAACCAAACCAACGGATAAAAACGTCCACTGCTATTAAGAAAACCACAAACCCATTAATTTACGATAATATTATTAAACCCCATTTAATTTACCACGTGGACGTTTTTTCAGGTAAAGTCAACAAAAGAGGCAAAAATACAGGTCAAAGCCGACGTTCGCATGGACGTAATAAAATCGCGGCGATTTTTTTTTGCGCACTTGATTTTCAACGCTTTGCTTAGCGCCGAGAGTTGATAATCCAGTGCGCGATAAAATCGCGCGGCGATTTTATTACGTCCATGCGTACGTCGGCTAATAGTATGAAGGGCTGTTGTCCGCAACTCCACGTCCAGGCGCGTACTTTGCGTACGAGAATGGTGGTCTATAGACAGTATCTTCAACTACTAAACTTTTTAACGTATGTTAGTGGTACAGGAGTTCGTAGCTAAGTAATAACAGCCACACGGGTCGATCCATCAGGTTAAGCTACGCTTGCCGGGATTGGTCCGTGGATGAGTGACCATCTTTAGATACCGAGACTCCTCCATGCCTCGGAACGCACGTTAAGCCGTTGGTCCCGGCTCTCAATCTATTGACAGTTCTTTGACATCTTTGACAGTCTGATAACCAGTCTTACCTACAAGGGGTATTGTATTACCCAGTTACTGGGTTGTGGAGGTCAGATAGGCAGTCGCTTCATGTAAAATACTGGTATTCAGCTGCATCCGGTTAGACTGGAAACCGACCCCAACATAGTTGGGAAAAGGCTGTGCAAATTGATTGTTAGTGGTACAGTTGCGAAAATATTGTATTTGAAAGGATTCTGGAAAGGACTGTATTTGAGAGTAGCTAAAGCAATTCTCCAGCACAACGGCACAGCCACCTTTTCAAACCATCACTTTCGTTTATAATTATGGCAGAACCGTTGTCAAAAAAAATCTAATCTGCATTCACAATTTATTGGCCAAACACAAACACGAGTTTTAAGAAAGATAACTGTAATGCCTACACATAAGGTTCAGTTTGCGCTACAACTTCATATTTGTTATGACTTTTCAACAGTCAGTTTAAAACCAACTTTATTTAACACTGGCATAAAGTTGATATTTGTTTAAGTGGAAATAACATAAATTGGAAACAAGGTTATAAATAGACATTATCCTAAAGGTGGTCAACCTATTCATTCCGGCACTGTACGTAATAATTTAATTTCTTTCCAGCACACCTGATTCTTTTGCTGCCTGTACCTGTGGCAAAGTACCCTTAGGGGCGTCACACAATTTTACACGGCATGAATTCAAGGTTGGTTATCTTCCATCGGAGGACGGTCAGGGACGCAGGATTATACGATTACGTGGCCCAATGGTTTATAAAAGGTGCAATTTGAATTTTACGTGGGATTTGTGGCGTCCCTAATATTTTTTGAGGACAAATTTTATTGTGAGTTTGTTGTATTTTATATTTGCGGGTGTTTGTGATGAGGTGTGAAAAAGGTTTGTTATAGTGATAGTTAGTTTCTTTGACGGTTTAAGTGTAAGCGTTCAGAGGCTTCGTAATAAACTGAGTTTGTTGGGTCTTTTCCGAAATTCACGTGTCTTTTTTTTCCTTGTCTTTCCTAGTATTTGAAGACTTTTTATACAAACACTAGCTTCTGCCCGCGACTTTGTTCGCGCTTGTAAGGCTTCGCGCAAACGAGCCACCGACCACAGCCACCGGTGGCTCTCGCCTCGTGGCGCCGCCACCGGCCACACGTGTGCGACGTCTCCATACAAAACGTATGAAAAAGCATGTGAACTGCTTGTCGCTGGACTACCGGTGGCTGTGATCTGTGCAGTGCCGAATTAGCAATACCGGTGCCCCGGGCGAGATTTCTGTGGCGCCGTTTCTTGGAGAGTTGAGGGGCGACAATTTTAGCTGTTGCTCTAGTTTAAGGAATAAGAAAATGCAGGATGCTAAAACGAGCGAAGCGAGTTCAAAAATATCAGCACCCCGCCACGGAACTTAGGATTCCTTTTAAGCAGAAAATTTTGAGAATTCAGACTTCAGAGAACGCAGGGTGCAAGAGCGAGCTCAACATTTTTTAGCACCCCGCTGCGGCTTTTCTTTGGCCCATTCATATAAAAATTGTACCTAAACTTTGTCGACTTGTACAAAAAAATTAGAGAAAAACATAACCCTGGCTTTGCTGTCCCGCAGTCGGGTAAAAAAAAGTTAAATAACAGAAAATATAGAGAAATAAAAGGCCCGTGGTTGGCGTTGGGCGCCCCTTCATGTCTGGCGCCTTGGGCACCCATGCGCGCCCTACTCTAACGCCACTACTGGGTCTGTGGCTCGTTTGCGCGGACCTTTAGTCGTACGACACCACAACATTATATATTAAAATAACAGCCACATTTCCCACCCACACTATTACTTCATTTTTGCTCAGCGTTCTTTTAGACTTTTTTTCTTTATGCTCAGCTCGTAGTATTTTGACCTTACTCAAGAATTGGGCTATCAAATTTTTCAAATGGTTGCAGACATTATCGAGTTCAAACAAACAAACTCTTGAACTTTACTAATTATAAGCAAGTGGTGCCGATTCCCTTGTTCACAAACTAAACCAAATTTAAGTTCAGTGCATCTTTTTCTTTCTATTTCATTAAGAAAAGGACAGAAGATAAATTTTAGTTTAGTCCTGTCAAATTAATCAGCGCCTGTCACTACTCCATACAAGTTTAGACGTGATTAAAAACTTGCCAACTAAAATTACGTCAATTTACGTCAAGCGCTGATTAATTTGACAGGACTAAACTAAAATTTATCTTCTGTCCTTTTCTTAATGGAATAGAAAGAAAAAGATGCACTGAACTTAAATTTAGTTAAGTTTGTGAACAAGGGAATCGGCACCAATGAGTACCTTTATAAGTATAGATTTCATATTTTTCTTCTTTTTTTTTGTCTGCCAACCATTCTTACCATGGGATATCGTATTACCCAGTTACTGGGTTGTGGAGGTCAGATAGGCAGTCGCTCCATGTAAAATTCTGCTGATTCCGGTTAGACTGGAAGTCGACCCCAACATAGTATAGATTTAATTAAAATCTTACCAGCATTTCCTTTTCATTCCAAGTCATTCAACTTTATTTGTATAATTCGAAAACGATGACGTAGTCAAAATATTCCGGAAACATCCGAAGTAGACTCGAAGTATTAATCATGTTCGAAATACTCATTAATGTTGGGACAAGTTCTTGTTCCAACAGTGGTGATATACTTGTGGAGTGTCGTGAAGTAGGTACACCAAAGTTTTTTGATGAGGCTTCCGTCCGAGTGCCTATACCTACTTACATAGATTATTATGGTAATGCGAAGAACATTTTTGGGCCTGTATTGGGAACGGTTTTTTAATAGTAGTTTATGCAACTGTTGCATAATGAGGGGTATTAAAACATGAGGGTGTTTAAAAACCGAGCCGTAGGCGAGGTTTTTAATAGTATCACACGAATGTTTTAATACCTAGTTATGTGCAGTTTCATACACTACTTTATCTACTCTCAAACATTGGGATTAAAACAAATACTAAATAAAAAAAAGTTAAAGATCAATAATAAATTTAAAAATCCCTCGAAATTCAGTAAGTACTACAAAACAAATGAATGTCGCCTGCACCAGCACATCACCGCACATGCGTGCAGCGGGTGCTGCTGTCCCCCGCCAAAAGTTGATGGAAACTCTTTGGTGATATTAACTTCTTGGATTAGCGCTGTATCGTAATAGAAAAACAATTGTTTTATAGTATTATTTTGTTAGAGAAAAAGTGTTATACTATGATTCTATTTTTAAATTTCGGTATTCTGTTTATAAAGTATGTCAATATAAACTCGTTTTGAAGTTCATAATTCGAATATTACGCTATGAGAGTAGATAATTGTTATTTATGCAACTGTTGTATAATAAGGGTATTAAAACACGAATGTAGGTTTAGATAATAGTATCACATGAATGTTTTAATACCTAATTATGAACAGTTGTATACAATAGGTACTTTATCTACACTCATGATATGAATCCTCTATAAAAGGTTCTGAAACCATACTTAGGGTGTTGTACAATATTGTTTTCTCGACTTTTCTGTCAATAATTGGTTAGAAATGTCCTTAGCTGCATTAAAAATATCTGGTGGTGTGTTATCAAAGCTTGTATCACTCGTTTATATAAACAACAAAGTAATAAAATTTCGCAATAGGTACTATTATCGAACAAAAATGGCGGGATACGACGTGAATTCCAATAACCTATAAGTTTTTTTTTAAATTACGGCGCTGTGGTAATGAAACGCGCGTGCATGACAATGTTCTTTTTTTAAAATTAGAGTTGCATAGTGAAATTTAGTACAACATTATAACACTCATATGGATGATATTATGGTTACTATGACACTGGCTGTTTTAATTCTGGTAATAAGCTAACTGTTTCAAAAACTTTTATAGAGGTTTTATAGCATGGGTGTAGATAAAATATATTTTGTTATCTAATAACCCAATAATAAGCATCATTCTGTAAAAGACTCACAGTGAAAAATTTGGTGAAGTAAGCTGTCATTCCTCCTGGTGCTAGAGATTGACACTAATGACAGCTCACTTCACCTTAGTTTAGAAATACAGATGACCTTTAATAAACTGTCAATCAGTTCAGTGGACACGTCCTAAGCTAATTTGTCAAACTTTTATTAGTTTTTGAATATTGAATACGAGGCTTTTGGCTTTTAGTGAATCTAGATTTTTAACCGACTTCCGAAAAGGAGGAGGTTATATGTTCGTAGCGTATGTTTGTTTTTTTTTTTATTAATATCCGCCGATTTCTTCGTCATTTGTGGATTTTGAAAATTCTTTTTTTGTTTGAAAGGATATGCTCTGAAATTGGTCCCATACAAATTTTGTTAACTTCTTGGGTGGTTTTCGAGTTAGCTACAATAATACGTATTTTTTTCTCACTTAGTATGTGGATGATATGATAAGTTCCTGTCACTGGTAGCAGGTAGTGGTATTCGAATGTGTGTGGGGTAGGTACCACAACTAAAAATTGAAAATAAAAACAGACTTCCGAAATTAAAGTTATTCTTCACTTTGTATTGTTTTTTTTGGAAGTCGGTTGTTTTTTTTTGTAAAAAGATTTTTATGTAATATTTTTTTTGTAATGTGCTTTTATTTTGTGCACAATAAACAATTTTTCTTTCTTCTTTCTTTCTTCTAAGTAGGTATAATAAGTATAATTTGCTTTTTTATAAGCTTTATACCAACAATACAATGATTTAAATATATCATAATCGTTTTTATAATATTCTCAATTTCCGTTCGATCGTTTTAATTCGATAAACGTTAATTGAACATTGAAGCATCGCTTTTAACAATTTTAAATTTGAATTTCGAATACACGACACGACACGCCATTTAACCCTACTTTTCCGACGACGGAAATGCAAAAATGCATCGCAAACAATTTTCGAAGTGTCTGACACTTGTGTTGAATACAATAAATAAATTCTAGTGAAACAAGGAAACAAAGGCAGCTGAAATAAGAAATGAGATTATAATAAAACATTGCGATGAAGAAATTACACAGTAGATTGCAGTAGCGCAATTTTCAGTCGATTCAAAGTATTTTAAGACATTTCTACTTTTGTGTGATATCGATCGGTACTCATAATTACTAGTTTAAGTTTGCAAATAAATCAATCTGTCGCTGAACCACATATTTCATTTAGGTTACAGTAATGTTGTTAATGCGTTAACTTAAGTCAATTTGAAAGTGAATGACGTCTTTTATTTTAAAATTCGAAAGATAACTTAATTACAGAATTTACATTCAAAATATATGCTTCTAAAGAAACTTCTTAAGCTTTCTTTCTAAGTTGTGGTTGAGTTCAAGTAAAGTATTTTTTGTACAATAAAAATTTGCAATATGACATTTTAGACCGGACCACATTACTAGGCGATGTAAGTGTTAAAAAGTTATCAGAACTCGGTCGTTCTACATTCGAATTTTGTTATTTTTTCTTTTTCGATATTGGAACTTGCTGCTTTGGACGACGGCGATTTGAATTTTCTCACGGATTGTACTTTAAAACTCCATGTTCAGTTTTATAAAATGCGAAAAAGATTTTTCTGGCGCTGAAATTCGTCTAAATATCTTATTTTTTCCTGCAAATATGTAGGAAAAATTGTGTTTTTAAAAGAATCTTGTTCACTGAAATCAGCAGTAAAATGGAGCTACAAATACTCGTACTTTTATCCAAACAGTCTTTAACTGGCCCCAAAATCTTATATTTTATTTCCTCGTGGGAGTCAATCGCTCGAGGGGTATTCGCCAAGCTGGTCTAAATTGGCGATTTACCCAACCCAAAATGGGTTTGGTCATTTTCTAAATGGTGAGGCCATTCAATATTGAACCTTATTGGTGGTTAAATTGCACGACGTCATCATCATTGAACGATTTCCAAAAATCTGAATCGTTGAGCAAAAATACATTAATAGGGAAGTGGAACACAAATATCTTGTATTTCCATTTTAATATCGGATATACACGTTTCCTGCGGATATTAAATTAAATAAGTTAAATTGCAAATTGATATTACAATGTTTTCATTTCCTCTTTGCACAATGAAAAAGACTCATTATATTATCAGGATTCTCTTTGTTTAAAGGAATGATTGTTTGGCAAGCCCATAGCAAATATAATTCACGATATTATGTTATTTCGAAAGACGTCGTGAATAGCCGCACGGGTCGATTGATCAGGTAAAGCTACGCTTGCCGCGGTCGGTCCGTGGATGGGTGACCATCTTTACATACCAAGACCTCTCCGTGCCTTGGAAAGCACGTTAAGCCGTAGGTCCCGACTGTCATTCTTGGAACTTTGACAGTCGTTACGGGTCGTCAGAAGCCCGAAAGTCTGTCAACCAGTCTTACCAAGGGGTATCGTATTATCCAATAACTGGGAGGTCAGATAAGCAGTCGCTCCATGTAAAATATTGATAGGTATTCAGCAGAATCCGGTTAGACTAAAATTAAATTGTTTTTTTCCGTAAATAGGATCGGAATCTCTTTTACACGTCATATTAAAACGATATAAAAAAAAAGTTAGATGAGTTCGGCTTTCCCTATCTGACTACTCTGAGAAACTCTGAGAAGGAAGACCGAAACAAACTCAGAGGTCGCAGTCTCTAAAGTCCAGACATAATCTTGATCAGGCCATATGAGGACCATGTAGATTCGACCCCAACATAGCTGGGACAAGGCTAGGCTGATTGATTTTTTATTTCAGCATACTGCATGATTTTCCTTCTAACTTTAATTGTAGAAGTTCGAAAGAATTGCTTCCAATTTTAAACTTTAAAAAAAAGTTGCTCGATAAAAATCCAAGCAGCTGGTACCTCTATTCTTTATTCAAACTTTCAAACCGCATTCCTCCGCGTCTGGATTTTCGCAAAAGTTTTCATGGCGCACGTTTTTAGCTAAAATATTTGAAGTACGTTCAGCTTACAGCTTGTTTATACTTGAATTATTTTGCAGTGGAGGTTCACTTAGATGATTTGGGACGAGTAGGTACCGATTTTTGTTTTTTTATTAGGGATGGGGTTGAAGAGCTGTTTCATTTGGTTCACTGAGCAATGGAGGTTTGAGATTTTTTAAGTGTTTGGTGTAAAGAGAAGTAGGTAGAGTGAAAAATCTATGTATTGTCTATGTTCTGGCTATTTTATATTTGTGTATTTTTAACCGACTTCAAAAAAAAGGAGGAGGTTCTCAATTCGTCGGGATATTTTTATTTTAATTTTTTTTTATGTATGTTCCCCGGTTACTCGAAGACCGCTGGACCGATTTGAAAAATTCTTTTTTTGTTTGAAAGGGTATACTTACTTTCAAGTTAGTCCCATTGTCATTTGGTTACGATCTGATGATGGGATCTTGGAGAAATCGAGGGAACTTTTCAAATATTATAGGCACATCTATAGCGATTTGGGTATTTTTGATGAGCAGTTGACATAAGGCTATTGTAACTTAGATAGATTACAAACCAAACTATAAAAAGTGAAAAAAAAACTTATTTACAAAAATACAACCGACTTCCAAACTACAAAGTAAAAATAACTTTAATTTCGGAAGTCGGTGTCAAAAAACTAAAATACTGATCCAAAGACACCGACTTCCGAAATTAAAGTTATTTTTCACTTTGCAGTTTGGAAGTCGGTTGTATTTTTTGTAAAAAAGTTTTTATGTCATGTTTTTGTAATGTGCGTTTTGTCTGAGCAGAATAAACATTTTTTTTATCTTTTTATTAAATCAATGCTGATATTAGGATGCAGAAATCATTTAATTCGTTCATCATCATTTGCCTTTTCTCAACTATGTTGGGGTTGGTTTCCAGTCTAACCGAATGCAGCTGAATACCAGTATTTTACATGGAGCGACTGCCTATTTGACCTCCACAACACAGTACCTGAGTAACACGATACCCCTTGGTAAGACTGGTTGTCAGACTTTCGGGCTTCTGACGACCCGTAACAACTGTCAAAGATCTGCAAATGGCAGCTGGGACCAACGGCTTTAAGTGTTTTCCGAGGCACGGAGGGGTCTTGGTATTTAAAGATGGTCACCCATCCCCCCGGCAAGCGTAGCTTAGCCTGATCGATCGACCCGTGTGGCTGTTATTACTTAGCCACAAGCCCCTCCAATCAATCAGCAATAATTTGATTCCTTGTTAGAATTAAAATAATAAAATATATAGTCCCACTGCAGGGCAAAGGCCTTTTCTCATACAGAGAAGGCACGAGCATTGATCACCACGCTTGCTCAAGATGGGTTGGCCATTTTAGACTTACTTATATTAACTACTAGCTGCGCCCCGCGGTTTCACCCGCATAAATCTCGATCCCGTGCGTGTATCGAGATAAAAAGTATTCTATATCTTTCTCTAGACCATGGTGTACCCATGTGCCAAATTTCATCCAAATCCGTTCAGCCGTTTTAGCGTGAAAGCCTAACAAACAAACTCACTTTCGTATTTATAATATTGGTTAGGATAAGTAATAAAGTAATAAGTATTAACTATATGTCCAGGTTGCCTCACGATGTTTAATGGAATCCTTGAATTGGAATTTATTTATTTCTAGCGAAATTCAGTCTCATTTTGGTTCTCAGTAAATACCAATTGACTTGCGAAAGGCCAAGTATTATTTACGTATGTAAAAGCGGTTTACCAATTTTGTTAGAGAAATTGAGCTAATCCTATAACGTCCTTTACACACGTTTTCAGCTGTAAATTCAAAGGACCCTAGTTGAGGATTTGTTGAGGAGTAAACTAAAATTGCGTTCAACGAATTTAAAATTCCTAATGTACATAAGTAACGTACGTATTTTCACTTCGAATAAATTGGCACTTCTAAGAAGACATACACATTCATACACACACCCTCACCCACACACATACATACACAAAAACACAAACCCTGTTTAAAAATAAGACGCACATACAGTTTTACATAGGTATACAACTACAGTTACACGAAGAGCTGCAAATTAGTTTATAAGTCATTTACTTTATCTTTTCTTCCTAAATTAAATTTTTAATCACTTTTTGTAAACCATCGTCTCAATATTGTTTATAATTAAGGGAAAGAGCGAGATAGCCCCAACACAAGTATTATCAATTACTTACTGGAGATGTCTCATTTATAATACATGTAACTGTTTTGGGACAAAAAAACATTTTTCATTTTAATTTTTTTTTCTTTAGTAAATATGTACTTGGGGTTTTTTATAAGAACTTCTGTTTGTAGAAGGGTGCCAAATTGGACCCTATTACTAAGCCTCCGCTGTCCGTCCGTCCGTCTGTCTGTCAGCAGGTTGTAACTTAGGTAAACATAATAAAAATAAATAAATTTAAAAACTTAAAGGTTCCCCAGACACGAAACGTGTGTTTTTCAGCGTTTTTGATAAATATTGTACGGTGGTAACTCTTCATGTGCGAGTCCAAATAACTCGAAAATAGTTGACATTGGTATAGGGGTCATCGAGGTGATTTGGTTGCAAATGACCTCTCCTACATCCCCTTAACGGATTGCCGACGTATAACCAATAACCTATACACTCGTTACCTTAACATCAAGTCAAACAAACAGACATACCTACACAAACTAATTCTGAACGTGTCCCGAACTATTCGTGTGATATCGCTGTAACTTATGTGATCCATCCAAGTGTTTAATTATGTTTACGTAGGGCGAGTCGATACCATCTCTAGAGAAATAGTGTTGGGAATTCACGGGATGTGTGTTGCGGGATTAGTGTTTCCACATGAGCGCTTATGTGGGAAAGGTTATTTTTGAGCGGCGTATTTCTTAAGTGATTAAATACATATAATATCTATGTATAACTAGGGGAATTGTTCCATGTACCCAGATAAAAACCCCAGTTGTCAATCTGGACACGGTCCATCTGTGTGCCTTGGAATCCACTTTGCCGTTTACGCGTGATTGAGTAACAAACATATTAAATAAATTGGCCAAAGTAATGCTTAAAAAGCTCAAACATAGTTTTTCAATCCATCGCCCACGATCCTTTGAGATTTTAGTAAATTGGGGTCATTTGAAACGTGGGTTTAAAGGTCCAGCAAGCGAGACGTCTCAAAAGATCTCGGAGCCAAATAGTACCTACGCAAATGTAACTCGAAATTCATATGCGTATGCTTTTTGCCGAGCACCGACTTGAAATTTTGGCTTGTAAAGGCTCGCTTTAAAGAAGGTAAGTACATATTGATCTAGATACTTAAATTATGGCTTGTGCAAAATAAAGCCTTGTTAGTTTTAAAACGAAACAGATACAAAATATTTTGCAAAAGAATGTTACTTGAAAAATCTAGTCCTTAGAATTTATATTTAAAACTTTGAAAATTCCCCCCCTACTGAAGCAGTAAATATCTTATAAAGGAAAGTAAGCATAAAAATAAAAATCCAAACAAGTTTACAAGTAATCTTTCCGGAACCCCGCGGGATATTTCTTAGTCCTACAGGCTACAAGGTACATCACTGTGGCAGTGACGTAGATGTAAGGCGGATCACAGACGGGCGATTAATTTAGGTCGAGTGTGCTGCAACGCAGGACGGCCATACACGAGCTAATGGGCTTGTCAAATACAACTGTCCACCTGTGATTAATCGAGAATTGGAGACGAAGAACCACTCCCTCTAAAAAGAGAGGAGGCCTGTGTCCTAGCAGAGGATCATTATAGGCTGATTATGTATTGGTACACGTGTGTTTGTGTTCAGGATTTTCTTTTAGTTGGTCAATTACGTACCTGAGCTTGTTTACAACTAGCTTCAGGGAGCGTCTCCGAATAACATGTAACCAATACAGCGCCCTAATTGCGAAACACGTTTTGAATCACAATCTGAGAGTTTTGAAGGGTTTTGCTAATCCATTGCTTCATAGGTTTTAAAAATTCGTCTGCTCAACAACGTAAATAACGCAATGAACGTGAACTGAACTTGATGTGAACTGTTATGCAATTACCCCGCAGATGATTCTAGGTAACCCATTTATGGGCTTTAGTAACGAAAAATATTTATGTATCTTGAACAAGTAACCCCTGTTGGTATGATTAAATATAGCATGTATAACAAAAAAAAGTGGTGGCACTCCGGGAATACCGACAGAAGTGAAAACTTGAACAAGATCGCCTTGGTGGAAGAAAAATACTTATATAGAACATTGGTCCGTAAGCTTATCTAAATAAAGAGCACAATCGCGTTTACAAAAAACATTACTTCTTCGGAAGTAATGTTTTTTGTAAACGCGATTGTGCTCTTTATTTTTCTATATAAGTATTTTTCTTCCACCAAGGCGATCTTGTTCAAGTTTTCACTTCTGTCGGTATTCCCGGAGTGCCACCACTTTTTTTTGTTATACATGCTATATTTAATCATACCAACAGGGGTTACTTGTTCAAGATACATAAATATTTTTCGTTACTAAAGCCCATAAATGGGTTACCTAGAATCATCTGCGGGGTAATTGCATAACAGTTCACATCACCTTTAAAGTAAAAATACTTGCATAGAACATCGATCCGTAAGATAATATAAATAAAGAGCATAATCGCGTTTACAAAACCTTTAAAGTAAAAATACTTGCATAGAATATTGATCCGTAACTTAATATAAATAAAGAGCACAATCGCGTTTACAAAAATGAGGTGTCGTCATGGTATCACGAAATCAATGGTTCCCATCTCAAAAATGCCCAACGCGCCTATAGAAGTTTTCACTTCAATAAAATACATACAGCTTAGTTTACAACTTAACTCTTATATCGCATAGTTCACAAAAATAAAGAAAAGGCTACGCTCGCTACGGTCCCGGCCATGCTTTGCTACGGTCCGGGCAACGCTTTGCTACGAGCGATGCTACGGCGTAGCTCACACAGTTGATCGTTTTAGTTGGCTTTTTTGTGTGATAAAAGCACTTTTATTTTAAGTGATTTTATGTTTGTATGTACCAATATAAATGGTACCGAAACCTAGATTTCATTGCTCTAAAGGAGATGGAAAATGTCGGGCCCAAGTGTAATAAGTTGAGATATGATCTAAAAATTAGTAATTTTTTTTTATCCTTGAATATCAAAAATCTGCTCAATTCTTTGTTTTGAAGCGGAGAAATATGATAAAAATAGTTGCCGTGAGATCATCGATTATAGTAATCGATTACACAACTACAAAAAGAAAACCTACCCACTAGGTAGCACTAGGTAATATAGTTAACTCAAAGTAATTAAATGCACTAAATATACTTTTATACAATATAGTGCATTTAATTTAAATAAAACACCATTAATTACTGAAATACCAAAATAATGATTATCAATTTCATATCTATTAAAATCAGTTTTTATTTTTTTTGTCTTTGTCACTGGCAGTACATATTTTGACACTAGACATTAGTGGTGGGTCATTCTCAAATTTTTGGCGACCGAAACCATTTTTCCGACGACGAAAATGGTTGCAGAAAACGGTTAAAGGATGAAACTTATCCAACATGGAATAGAATTGCGTTTTCGTCGAGCGCCGTTTCTTAAAACTATCAACGATTTGAAATGTATGAAATGGTTTTTTCGCATCACGAACGACAGCATTGACAACTGGTATACATTATTGACTGTATTTCATTTCAAAGAGTTCACTTTTTATTGGAAATACTGTTTTACGAGTGTGATAGATAGTTTAATCATTGTACCCGACTGTATTTTCTTAGATGTAAAAATCGCACCAAGTAATTCGAAGACTGGTTAGTGCAATGAAGACGGTTTGAAGTTGAACTCAGGACGTAAAACGGTTTCATCATCACAAAACGGTCTTTGTAAACGGTTTGTTGTCGCAACGCCCATCCCTAATAGAACTAGATAGCTGTCACTTATTTCGTGTTTTCGGATGTGTTTTGAGTGCTTTCCCAATTATTTTTCATTTTCAACGATAACTGCTTTGATTTTTACGGATTCTGACCCTGCCAACTTTGTAAGACCCTTGATTTCACACTGGACACCGAAGATCGCTCACACGATTGACTTGGAATTGTTATAATGGATTTTACCGCCGCTTTATGGATTGGATATTGTTGAAACTATGGATTGCTGTGTGAATTGTGGGATAGCAACTAGTTACTGCAATACACTAATGTATGTATGAATCTATAAATTCACACCATTTACATCTCGTTACTATTCAGGCCCAAGAGTGTATATAATCGTTTCCGTCTCCTTTGTCTTGTCTAAAGGAATTTAAGGAATTTTTCGTAAATTAATACTGATTGTTTCTATCAAATGCCTTTACTTTGAATTTTTAATTCCAACTGTGTGACAGATTCCTTCATTGCGGAAATTCATTTCCTAAGGGAAATGTCGAGTGGTATGCTCATCCCAATAGACGGAGATGAGGCTAAATATTTAATTTCTAATTCTACGCGCGCATTGCCGCGGGCATTCGTTAGTAATTTACCTGTGGAATGTTGTGTTCCGACGGATGTAGAGATTTAATTTAGCATGGTTTGTTGGTTAGTATAATTGGAAAGTGTGGTTAGCAACATTGCATGTTGGGTAGTAGCATACTGGAAATATTTAGATTAGAGTAAGTAACTTTACTCTCTCTCACAGAGCAAACGCTACGAAGGCAAATAATTTGGACAAAAAAATTAAGTTGAATAAAAAAATTAACCCGACTACGGGAAAATAAAAATGATCTAAAAAGTACGAAACAAGCAAATATTTCAGACAGAAATCAAGACATAGGTACAAAAATGGTCAAGGTAAAGCCGTCATCGCATGCCATTATATTTTTTTTGGTGTTTCTAGCAGTCACATGGTATACAGGTTTTTTCTCATACCAAACATGTCATGATCATCTCATTTTTATTTTTTTCGAGGTTGGAAATTTACGTTTAAAGTCCTATGTCACCCGGACCATTATAACGAATCTATTGATGACCTCACTCACCAAATTCATCAAAATCGGTTAAGTAGTTAAGGCGCTACGGTGGAAGACACGTAAAAGCAAACATACGTACAAACATAACCCTTCCTTTTGGCTTTACCGTAGTCGGGTAAAAATAGGATCGAGAAAAACGGCAATCTTTAGAAGAGGCCTTTACTTTGTTTCGGCCAGGGGTTTCCTGTTACGGTATAACTATTATACATACATACATATTTACAATAAAACATTTTTTTAATTGTTTGATTAATGGTTCTTTTAACTTTTTATAAAATTAGAATTTAATTATTTCTGCATGTTTTAGCTTGGTTCATGTATCGTGAAAATTTTGCAATGCTTGTGCAATTCAATGCAAATAATTATATCAGATCGAGATACTGAAAAAACAACTTATTTAATAAAAATAAAATAAAATCTCTCCGGGAGTACCGACAGAAGTGAAAACTTGAAAAAAAATCGGCACCGCGGAAATCAGTGCGTTGATGTCTTTACTCCACGCACCGCGGTAATAAACGCGTTGATGTCTTTTTAATGGTCAAAAGCTGGTGTCGTAACAGTGTCGCGAAATCAATAGTTTAGTCCCATCTCAAAAATGCCCAAAACGCCTAAAGAAGTTTTCACTTCAAAAACGTTAAATTACTCGAGGCAGAATTTAGTAAAAGAAAAATCACCATAGAACCTACATTTTCCTTGCCATTTCAATTTTAAAATCAATCTTGAATCTTCAAGACAAGATAATCAAATGATTCCTTTAATATCTTAGAATTAGTCGCAAATCAATCCTGGTCCTTCCACTCGGGCGATTGGGTTGATACGCATCAGAATCGGCCGTGCGCGCCAATCGTTCCGGTCCATCTCACGGCAATTTGACCCGGATTGACGGTTTACTGACGGCTGATACACGGTTTTAAGGGAAAAAAATGTGGAGGTATGTAGAGTGGTCACGTGCTGGAATATATTGGCGAAAAAGTTAAGTAGGTTTTGATTTAATACTTTTGGTAAGTGATGACATGATAGAAAGAGTTTTTAGTCAAACGATTATATCAGGTCTCTACTTAAACTCAAACTCAAAGCATTTATTTCAATTAAACCATTTACAGGCACTTTTGAATTGTCAAGGAATCGGTCAATCAGAAATAGGTATGAAGCTAGTTGCCCATTCCAAAGCGTAGTAGGTACCTATGGAGAAGAACGGGCAAGAAACTCCACGGACACTCTTTTAAATGAAAAATTGTTACAAAATATTGGTTACCTACATCATTCATGTTGAAATTATACATGTGAGAACAATGTAGAAAGACGTGCACGTTAGAAGCGTCCGTAATAAAAAGATAAAACAAAGAACAATTCAAAAAATAAAAATAAAATAAAAATAAGCCCTGGCAGCTAAGAGATGACCAGTCCCAACTGACGGCGCCCGTTCACGAACATGACGCATGGATTAGCACCATTCAGCTCAACCATTTTGAAAATAAACTTTTCTGCCTTAAATGTATTGGCAATATCCGGGTTTCTCAAAAGCAGTAGTGGCCAAGAGCAGTGGTGGCCCAGGGGGAACGGCTGCGTCTTACAAGTTGCAGGTCGATGGTTCGAACCCAAGCAAGCGCAAATTCGAAGACATGTGATATCCACCTACCTGCACTGGACCCGCGTGGTGGATTACAGTCCACTCTCTCACAGAAAGGAGGCCTGTGTCCCAGCAGTGGGCTTCTGAAAGCCTAGGGCCTTTGTACACGGCACGGTTTATTTACGGTACGGCGTATAAACCGCGCTGTAGAAAAAACGAGTCTTTCAACAAGTTTCTATAGTCATCCATACAACACTGAGTAATCTTTGACACTTGTCATTAGTTTTGACAGCATATTGATTGATATTGAATTACTCAAAGTAAGCACAGTAGGAAAAGTGGACAGCACAAAAATACTCGCCCGTTCAACTAAATTAATCACACCTACGCCAATCACCGCTCACCAAATCTGTTAAAAAATAAATAAATTTCTTAAAGCACAAAAAAAAAACAGTGGCACTCCGGGAGTGCCGACAGAAGTGAAAACTTGAAAAAAAATCGGCACCGCGGTAATCAACGCGTTGATGTCTTTTTAATGGTCAAAAACTGGTGTCGTAACAGTGTCGTGAAATCAATGGTTTAGTCCCATCTCAAAAATTCCCAACGCGCCTAAAGAAGTTTTCACTACAAAAGTAAGTAAGTGTGTAGTTTATACAGAGGATTTTCGAAGACACAACTGTTTATACAGCTAAAAACATTCACGCGATTAAAAACCGTGTCCTAAGCAGAGCGTGTGAAAAAGTACTTAACCTCGAGAGATGTCTTTGACTAGTGCATTTAAAATACCCAAGACTTACTGCCACTTAACTAAGTAGTCTTCAACTTAATTATAGAGGCAAACGGCTTAACTATTAGCTTTAATTGGTCTTAATTTAGAACCTAGGTCGAACAGCCGAACAGCCTGCGGGTTTCAGGGCTATTTACTTAGTTATATATTTAGGTAACTTTAGGGTTTGACGTTTGGGCTAGACGTCAAAAGCTCCCACTTACTCGTAACGTATCCAAGTTTTAGGTAAATGGTTTTATATTTAGCTTAATTACTATTGGTGTTAAATTAGACCTAAGTCGAACTGCCTGCGGGTTTTAGGACAGTTATCATTAGTGGTATTTCTTTAGAGATTGACGGTCTTCCACTGTTAGTCCATAATATCTCAAGTTGCTTAGCATGATCCTGCGTTGTATCTAAAAACTGCAGCAATAATTTTAAAATAAATGTATTGTAAAGTAAGTTGACTGCCTCGTTGGTTTAGTCGTCGCAAGCGCTACTGCTGAGCATGAGGTCCTGGGTTCGATTCCCGGGTCGGGCAAAGTGTTATTGGGTTTTTCTATCTGAAATTTCTCAGTAGCAACTCGGAGTCTGGATTTGTGCCCGGTTGATGGCAATAGGCTCGCCCCCTATTACATGGGACTTAAACATAACTGGCAAAATGTGGGTGTACCTGCTACAGGGACACCTCTGCCCAGCTCTTCGGGGAAATAAGGCGTGATGTTGAAGATTAATGTTATGTATGTTTGACAAAAACACGATTCCATAAAATTTTCTTGATGGGAAAAAATTACAAAGCTGTTATTAAAAAATACTGTAAATAAGATCACAAAACTTTGCATAATAACTGAACTAACTATAAAGCAGCTTCTACGTTTTTTTTAAGTACCATTATTTTCTCCATAAAAAGAAATGACCTAAACTATTGGCGCCTTAGAGCCTTCTCCCCGCCGCTCAGTCTCGCTTTCACTTAGTCCGCGAGCAGTATCGTGCGATCAAGTTAGGGAGTGAATTTGAGCTGAGATATTCTGCACTCATAACTTTTCGACGATTTTTTTTTAACAGCTTTTGATCTCGCTCTAAGATCTCACTGACGAAAAATTGGAACGTTCAATTATTTCTTTATTACTTTACTGCAACTGCAAAAGTATATCTTCACTAAACTTTTCAACTTAGTCTCTAAGCTTTAAAGAATTGTCTTTATAGCTTAGAGACTAAGTTGAATCGAATCGATAGCGTTTAAAGAAGAGTATTGTACTCTTCTTTAAACGCTATCGATTCCTTCAACATCCTGTGCGAGTGCTGTAAACAGAACAGACCATGTCCCATCTGCTAGTGTCCGGGACAGCAAACGACTCAGTCTACTTACCTGAATACGCATACACCGCGGTTGTCACATTAAAATTTGACATCCGCGGGACACATCTTAAGGCTGCGTTTCCACCAGAGATGTGCGAGGTTGCTGAGCGGTGCGAGGATGCGTAACGAAGCCGTGAAACGTTGTGAGTGTTTCCACCAGAGATGTGCTAGGCCGCTGAGCGGTGCGAGGATGCGTAGCAACGCTATGAAACGGTGCGCAGATGAGCGCTGCGAGGATGTGTAGCGGGCTCTTTTCAGATACGATTTCTCACTCGCGTCCATCCCTAACACACATCCCTCGCACACATCCCTCACACACATCTTTCGCACCCATCCCTCGCTTGTTTTGTACGTACAAAAACCTCGCACCGCTAAGCCGTTTCCACCGGAGCGAGGCTAGGTAAATGAAGCGATTCTATTGGTTCTTAACAAACACATCACTCGCTACGCATCCTCGCACATTTCTGGTGGAAACGAAGCTTTAGTCTGTAATAGCTGCTATAGTTTACATTGAGCCTCAATGGTAATGTCCAAAAAATACGTGTCAAACTGTACAACCTACAATTTGACATTTGATATAGCCACACGCATAATAATTCTTCTTTCATAAAACTACGTATCTATAATGTTGGCAACCATTTCAGGCCACCTTATAAATAACGCGGTATTACGAGGTAGGAACTAAAAAGCTAATCTCTGGGCAATTGGCCGCTATTTATGTCACGTTCGTGATCCCACAGTTTGGGATACGCACGCGAAATACTATTTAACCCTAAAACGCTGCGTAATATCCGCGGTGCTCAATAAAAGGGCTGTGAGCTAAATTATTTACGATTATTCGTGTAAAAATTGTATAAGTATGCCTTTGTTGTAAGTGAATGAGTATTATCGAAAATTACCTAAAGCCCAAAGTTTTTTAATAGGGTTTATCAATTTACAAACGCACAAAAACGGAAAAAGGTTAAGTCTTTCTTGTTCAGCATAAAGAGATATTATGCATATTTCAAAAAAAATGGGTTTCCTTACTACTGCGGGGTTGGGCTGTATGGTCGACGTGCGGGCGTTATAAATATCCGTTTTTTCGTCAGGTAGCTGGAATATCGGAAAAGGCTGTGATGATGGAAGGCGATATGATTAGTGGTCTGCCGTTCAATTCCTGAGAATGTATTTAAGATTATTTTTACGTCCTATTTGATTGAACAACAGGGACGTGAAAGTAATATTATGTGCCATCTGCAAAGAATATCCTTTAAAAAAAAACAGTGGCACTCCGGGAGTGCCGACAGAAGTGAAAACTTGAAAAAAAATCGGCACCGCGGTTATCAACGCGTTGATGTCTTTTACTCCACGGTGTCGGTAAATTGCGTTACAGTGTCGCGAAATCAATGGTTTAGTCCCATCTCAAAAATGCCCAACGCGCCTAAAAAAGTTTTATTTCCGGAAAGTTTAATTTCCGTTAACTTTGAAAGCAAGAGTGAACAGGCATCTTCTGGGCTTGCTCGTTCCATCATAGTCCTCATCCATCGCTTTCCATCAGGTGAAATCGAAGCCAAGCGTAAAACCAGATAGCTTAAAAAAAAAACTAGGCTCAAATCGTAGTAACTGTTACCTAACCGGACATTTTAGAAGAAAAGAAAAAGTATCCATATAATCTTAAAACGAAGTCAGAACCAATTTTTATTTATCTAACAGTCAACTGCTTTATATATGGAAATCATCATTTCTTTATTATAAAACTTTTTACAAAAAAAAAACAACCGACTTCCAAAAAACACTACAAAGTGAAAAATAACTTTAATTTCGGAAGTCGGTGACAAAGAACGAAAATTCAAAACCAAAGACACCGACTTCCGAAATTAAAGTTATTTTTCACTTTGTAGTGTTTTTTGGAAGTCGGTTGTTTTTTTTTTGTAAAAAGTTTTTATTTTTCACTTTTCAGTTGTGGTACCTACTCCACACAAATCCGAAAACCACTACCTGCTATGTAAATAACAGTGTCAGGAACTTATCATATCATTCACATACTAAGTGGGAAAAAGTACGTATTATTGAAGCTAACTCAAAAACTATCAAAGCAAAGTTGATAAAATTTAAATGGGACCACCTCGAGAGTTGACGGAGAAATCGGTGGACATACATAAAAAAAAAGAAAAAAAAAAAAAAAAAACAAACATACGCGACGAACATATAACCTCCTCCTTTTTGGAAGTCGGTTAAAAAGTAGTACACGCCGATAGAAAAATAAAGTAAATCCGATCCAGCCTGTCTCTTGCTGCCCTTCCCTAGCGACGCCCTAAGTTGAGGTCTGTACCCCACAGCGACTCTGACTTTAGCGTGTAGTCGCTTAGTTTTTAAGTTTTATGCCCTGGCTGGAGGCCTAAATTTATTGATGCACCCTCAGGAAAGTCCGGTTAAGCAGCCGATAACCTCCTAGGTTGACCTGCGAGATGCCATATATAAAAAAAAAAAAATAAGAATTCCAAACCGAAGCCCATCAGAATATAGCTTCGATAATGACAATAGTTATTTAAGCAACTGTTGTATAATAAGGGGTTTTAAAACCTAATTATAACAGTTGCATACAAGACTTTATCTACACCCATGATATGAATCCTCTAATAAAAGTTTCTGAAACCATTGGGTGTTTGTAATTCAAGATCAAGAAATTCCCACGAAATTCAGTACAAGTCCACGTATGTATATCGCCTGCAGCAGCACATCACACACACATGCGTGCAGCGGGTGCTGCTGTCCCCCGTTTAAACATTGAAACGAGTTGCATAGTGAAATTTAGTACAACATTATAGCACTCGTTTGGATGATGTAATGGTTCCTATGTCACTGGCTGTTGTAATGTTGCCAATAAGCTAACTGTTTCAGAAACTTTTATAGAGGTTTTATAGCATGGGTGTAGATTAAGATACTTTACGGTAACTTGAACCAACCACAATAAACATGTTTGGAAATGAACATTATGAAAAACGTAACGCTGTTCAAATGAAATTGTTCCTACATTTCACGAGTACACAATAAACTTGTGTGCAAGATCCATAATGGCTTTGTAAAACGCGTCGTAACTTGTAGCTTACAAACCTCGGGTAAATACATTATGTACGAGTACATAGTTAAAAAGTGCAGGTTTTTCATATGTTTTTACGAATATAGAGCGGCTGCTATTTGCTTTTGTTTCCGTTTAAATTTATTTTGACTGTAATATAACTCGGCTGCGGAAATTTAAAAAGTTCTGAAGGTTCAATTTCAGAGACAATGCTGTTTTTTTCTTTTGTGTTTTTTGACCATTGTTTTATATAAATGATCTGCCTATTTAGCCTATAATTTTCGAAAAATTAGGCCTGTGCCCTAGCATTGGGAACATTATGCCACGGCTGGGACACAGGCTTCCACTCTGTGAGAGTGGTTGGGCCGTAAATGGCCGTAATTCACCACGCGGGCCCAGTGCGGGTTGGCGCATGTCACATTCAGGTCGACGAATAGTGATAAATAACTACTAATTAATTCAAAACTTCTCTGTCACCGGCGCCATATTAGGCCAAGTACAGACTGTTGAACCATAACATGAAATGTATCACACACTATTGAATAATAAAAAAACTTTTTTTTTGTGTACCTAAACTTTTATTGTGTTTAAATACGTCACAGACGTGATGTATTTAAACACAATAAAACAAACAAAAAAAAAAAACAGATTTTCTTAACTCATACTTGAAGTAACAACAATACCAGAGATCGTTGACCTCAAAAATAAGTAAATTGTTTAAAAAAAAATTTGTCATGTTATATCTATACCCATTGTTCAAGTCCATAAGAACATAATGTGTTCAAATGGACTTGAATACTCATTTTATAGTTTTATACTTATTCAATTTAATAACCATAGCCAATATTCGTTTTTTTATTTCACATCTCTAGTTCCATAAACTGGCAACATTATTTGAGAGTTCCTGCATCTTCCGTACTTAAGAAAATGTGTCTTGGTCGTGGCGCACGTTCTGCCCTGTAAAATATGAAACAAAAAAATATCTTTAAAATTAACGCATTTCATTTCGAATACCGGATCACGTCTGTGTAGTTTCGCTAGCTAATTCAATTTGACCCTGTATAATAAACTAGCTTCCGCCAGCGGCATCGCCCGCGTAGTATCTTTATAAATTATAGCCTATGTTACTCAGTGATAATATAGCATTCTACTGGTGAAAGAATTTTTTAAATCGGTCCAGTAGTTTTTAAGTTTATTCAACATACAAAAAATCAAATCTTTTCTCTGTAAAATATTAGTCCATTCGCATTTGTTATCACGCTATTATTGTAAAGTTTGGCTTGACCTTGACACCTACGACACGAAGACAGGGTGTGGTTTGTTCTCTTTGAAGATAGATAATAGTGATTGTCTATTTTCCGTCCTAATTATAATAATGGAAATCACATGTTAGTAGCCCAGCTTGGTCAAATAATATCAATGGAACACGCGATTTTACGTGAAACTAAATTATATGTTACATGAAATTCGGGCGTATTTTTTGTTTATTTAATTAGTAGGAAGTCGGCCATTTTCATGACTACTCGTGTGTGTCACATTTTTATGGCTTTTTTTTTAAATTATGGTATAATGTCAAGCACCTTTCCTAGGAAGCAATGGAGGCTTTGTAACGTTATCACGAAACAACTTGAAAATTAATAAGGTCGTAAACGCCCTCTATCGCTTTCTGCACGCATTATAATAGTGTAACTTATTTATTAAATAAACAAATGAGTCTGAACAATGTTTTCCGGTATAAATTCGACGAAGCAAAACACGCGAACGTACCTATTAAAATAAACAAAACGTTATAAACCCCTGGAAGTGACTAGTCTCGTAAACACAAAATTCTGCCGTTAATTAAGTTTAACATTGTTCTGCCAAGCAATTATAAATTCTGGACCCAAACAATTAAGCCTTTATTCCTTTGCGGTGAGCTTCAGTAAGAAATTCAAGAACGTTTTTAAATTGCCTTCGAAATGTCAAAAGTTCAGAGATTGTTTGTTGTACAAACTTTTTGGAAATGGACGCCTATTAAAATTGGCGCGAAATTATTTCAAAAGGCTGTATTTGTTTACAGATTGGGCATTAAAAAGTTTTTTGTGTTGTTTAGCGGGAAATTGTATTAATTAATGGATTATATAATAAAACATTGCTTTCACTGGCTGGTAATTTTGCTTTCATTAGCTAATTATAAACTGCTTTGCTTTTAAAAATATACCCGAAATCGAACAATTCAGAATTATTGGTATACTGTTAAATAGTCTAAGATTCTGGACCAATTCTGAATAGTCATTTTGAATTAGTTTCAGTGTTTCTTTTGTCTGTAATTGTTTCGCGAATGATTGAAAAAGTGAAATAGGACATTACTGTCGAGGCCAGCAATAAGCATTGATGGAAGATCATAAAATGTGGGCCGAGGTGGAGACGAGGCACACATAAGTGAGTCCATCAATGCCTGGTTGCGGCCAAAGCTTGTATAGTACTTTTCTCAAACAATGCGCGGAAATTTAAACTACATAAATTAATTATAAATTCCAGAATCAATGACGAACAAAGAAAATGTTTTACTACAGCTCTATTTGATAAACCAGTTCGAAATTTAAATAAAATCTTTGAGATGTTTCCTTCTTGGTTGTCATGTGTTGAAGTAAAAAGTTCGTTCCATTTTTAAACAACACGACAGCTAAGAGTTTTCATAGTAATTTATTTGGCCGCTAAACATGACAGATATGGATTTTCATAGTTACATTGCCGGCCGCCTACTCGCTTGTTTTTGACCAGTACAGCAATTTCAATTTATCTGAAAGAAGGTTGTCAAAATAATGTTCGAATTTCCAAGCATGTTTGAGAAATATTAATTATCTTGCAGAGTAAAAGTAAATATATTATTTTCCGAATATTTTTAAAGGCTGTGAATTAAAACATTCAATATTTTTACAATGCTTTATAGGCTTATTAACTAATAATATTTAATAAATTAATAATAAATATATAACAGTGATTAAATAAGTACATTTTTAAGTGACAACATAGACAAAATAAATAAAACATTAAATTTAGATATCACAAGAAAAGCATTTTTCTTATTTTACATAAATAAAAAAATAAATTATATAGATTCGAATAGTAAATATATTATATAATTCGTTTTTAGCGATATAAAAGAAAAAGCAGAAATTGCAGAAATTAACTTTCAATAAACATCTAATGAGAGTTTTAAAAGCAAAAAGCGAAAAACAAAGATGAGAAGAGGCAAAGCAAAAAGAGGCAATAACAGTGAGATTAACAACTATTAATTAAGGAAACGCCAGAAGATCATAATTATTATCTTAAATTAATGCAAATTGCTTGAATCGAGTCATAAACTTGGGCTAATTGCGACACTTATCACTTTGAATTGTTTGCCTTCGCAGCATAAAGTAACTGACTATCGAATAAATGAAACTTCAAAAGTACTTTCATGCTGTTCAACTGTTTTGAGAAATAAAAAGGTTCCAAAAAAGTTTTAAAACATTATTTGTGGTGGCTGTTATGGTATTCATATCTACCAAGTTATTTTGTGTCCACATCCGCGCTGAAATCCATAATTTTCATCAATACAACAGTAATTTATTAACGATACAAAAACTTGTACTATTTATTCAAAAATATTAAATGAATACCTTTGTCCACTATCCTCGCAAAAATAAATAAATTCTATACCATTCTCTATGCCAACTATCGCAATCGCCGCCATTTTGTTCCATATTTAAAATATTTACTGCCAGGAGTTCACTTTTTTCTCGTACTTCTTGGAGTAAACCCTCTGGGGGTCGTACTTGTTTACTGCCTGCTTCCAGTATTCGGGTTCATACTTGATCAGATGCTTCATCACCTTCTTGATGCCCTTGCGTTGGCGGACAGAGCATTTGGAGCAGCCGGTCTTGAGGCCATCGGAAATGTAATCTGTGATGAGGGAGAGGATATCATTGTAAATGTTGTTGTGGATAATAAGAATGGAGGTGATGAGGTAAATACTTGCAATTGAATTAGGAGACTTCTCAATAAACCAAATAAACTAACTTACAGCTGAAGTACTTTTATTCTGTCAAGTTATTCTAAACTGTAAGCATTACAATAAAACATTGAGCTAGGGAACTCGCAAGTTTAATCTACGTAGACTTCGGTACTCCGTACTGCCTTAGCTAAAGTCTAAAGTGGTTTCATTGCTTCGAAGATAAAATGCTCTATAAAATTTGCTTTAGGTACATGAAATTAGCCAAGTAGACGATCTTGCTGTCGAAATGGAAAATTTGTAGATCTTGTATACCTGGTAATATACGATTGTATACCTTATTGGTATATTTATCCAATAACATGTAAGGCTGCGCGTACTTTGGATGCGTTTTCGCACGAATTTCACTTGTGCGTACACGTACGAACACGCACGAACGATCCCGACCTACCAAGTACAAAGGGAGTGCGCAGACTGAGTGTGACTTATTCGTACATATACGTACGTATAGTTCTGACGTCCGAAAACAATCCGAACTTGTTGGGATTTGCTCTATTTGACGGAGAAAAACATATCCAGTGTGCGTACTCAATTCGTACGACAATGGTCGTATGTGTACGGGTGTACGCACGAGTAAAATTCGTATGATAACGCGTCCAAAGTGCGCGCGGCCTTGGAATATCCATGTCTAATTTCATAACGATTCCTAAGTAAGATTTTCTACTTCATAAAAATCTTAAATTCATTCATTCGCTAAAAGACAACGCAGAGTCTAAACCGCTGGGTCTATAAGCATGGAATTTTGCACAAGAATTTCTTTTGTAACGAAAGATAGCACTGAGGAAAGATTAAAAACAAATCATCCCTCTTAAAGGGGTTAAATAAGGAGTGTAAGTTTGTATAGTTTTGTTGGTCTACTCACATTTAAGTTCCCTGCCCTCAGCAGTGCAAGGTCCCTGGTCGAGGGTGCACTTCATGTAGCCATTCAGCAACCTCTTGTTGCCCAGGACCTCATCCAAGTTCATGTTGTCATACTTGTGGGAGTACTCCTCAGCTTGCACACACGCGAGGACAATGGCGACGGCTGCTAGGATGAGCTTCATCCTGGAATAAATGAGAGAAAATGAGTGTTGAAGGATTCTCACTTAGATTTTTAAATCGTTCTTAAAGTAAATAGGAGATAATGGATGCTCCAATGAAAGGAGAAAAATTCTGCCTTGATATTATTCAAAACTATTTAGCTATGGGTTCCATCTGATAAGTAAATATCTGTCCATCTTTAGGTTGTTTGGCAGAAATCACTTTGATGAATCGATGAAACCACACATATTGTACCTTTGTACTTTATTTTTATTCTGTAATAATCTGCCTAGCGTTTTCCCAACTATGTTGGGGTCGGCTTGCAGTCTAACCGGATCCAGCTGAATACCAGTATTTTACATGGAGCGACTGCCTGTCTGACCTCCACAACCTAGTTACTAGGTAACACGATACCCCTTGGTAAGACTGGTTGTCAGACTTTTTGGGCTTCTAAATACCCGTAACGACTGTCAGAGATCTACAAATGACAGCCGGGACCAACGGCTTAACGTGCTTTCCGAGGCACGGAGGGGTCTTGGTATGTAAAGATGGTCACCCATCCACAGACCAACCGCAGCAAGCGTAGCTTAACCTGATCGATCGACCCGTACAGCTCCTTTTATTATTATTCTGTATTTTACAAAATTTAAAAAAATAAGTATATTCTTATTCAACCCGTTTATTATTATGTGTATTATTTTATGGTTTTACCAATTTTTATAAATGTTTATTAAACAAAAATGAAAATGTGAAAGTTTTAGTGTTATTACTTACACCGATGTCCCATAATAGCCATCTGTGTTTGAAAAACTTTATGTTGAGTGAACAAATTCAGTTTGAGATTCTGCAAATTATATTTTTGTCTCGTCTAGCAGAATACCTATAAAAACAAAACAGCTATTCTTGATAACTTTTATAAAATAAAAGTTATCTTTTCAGGCACATTGTCAAAGTTATTTACTAGTGTGTAATATGAATAGAAAATGATGCATAATAATGTGTTTATTTTGTTTTTTTCAGGTAAGTTATACGCGAATATGTAAAAGACGACGTTGATGTAAAAAAAAAGGTGTTTTGGTAGTTACGTAGGTAAGTGAACTTTAAAAGTTTCTTCAGCAAAATAAGTAAGTTAAAACATCCTCATAATATTTTAAGTGAAAGGTACCGAATCTGGAATAAACTAAAAGTTTTTAGTACCCAAGGGTTAACACAATGCGGCCGGATGAACATGAAAAAACATTTAACTTTAGAGTAATAACTGAGCTAAATGTTTATGTCTCCCAGGTGAGGCAGTGCTGTGATATGAAATATAATTCCTAATTTTTTCATTTCATAAAACAAAATTTAAGTTTTAATGGTCATTCTCTGTACCTGCACATTAAATGTCTGAATTTTACTTTTTGTTCCCTGTGTTTTTAAACATTTTTAATTCTATAACAATTTTCATGCCAAAACATTGAAAACTTAAAAAAAAAAACAGTTACAATCCAGGAGTGCCGACAGCAGTGAAAACTTGAAAAAAAATCAGCATCGCGGTAATCAACGCGTTGATGTCATTTACTACACGGTAACAGGTCGCGAATGGTTTAGTCCCATCTCAAAAATGCTCAAAGCGCCTAAAGAAGTTTTCACAAAAAAAAAAAATACTTATATGATAAAAAACAGGAAGTAAAATTCTATTTTAATTCAATGGTGTATTTTTGTTATGTAAAGGTTGTAATGTCATTTGGTTTGCCAATATTGAGATGAAGTTATCATAGCAAAGGGGTACGGCGAGATTTCTCGAAGAAAACCCTTTTCTGCAGCCTGAAGCTATTTGAACGTATTAATAAAATAAAAAACTGTGAAATAAATCTACTGTGTTTGTTGCGCTGATGGGGAGATTGTTACGCACTTCTACGCACTAGGAAGTGGTGAAGGGCGGGCGTGACCCTACAGTCTACACAATTCGAAGGTAAACACGCTTTTTTAAGAAGAAATCATCGCGGATTCACACCTCAACACCGTTCGAATATCAATGATATTTAGAGAATAACCTAGTGTTCGTTTTCCCGCTATCGGTCTCATACTGAGTTAGAGCGGTTCTGGACGGCAACCGATCCGAATCCGCGAAATATCAGTCCAAAGTAGTCATAGTACTATTTGTATGAGGGGAGTTAGAGAATAACCTAGTGTTCGTTTTCCCGCTATCGGTAAGTCATATTGAGTTAGAGCGGTTCTGCACTGCATCCGATCCAAATCCGAGAAATTTTGGTCCGAAGTAGCCATAGTACGCACTAGATCCGAACTCTGTTCGTCCGAATTTAGACCATTACCAATTCGGATTGAACTCGGATCTTGAATTCGGATTCGGGTCGGATACAGTGCATAATCGCTCTTATTCTGAACTACTTTTTAATATATTTTTATAAATATTATTTTTTACTTACTTTGTCTAAGCGAATCTTTCACAATATTCACTGATAACATTTCAATCCACAAGAAGAAGCTGAACTGTGCTGCATAGATCATTTTCTATCATTTTATACTGAACCTTTATCCTTAAACCATCTCCTTGTAAAGTATTCACGATGAACGCAATCACATTAATTGTTTGTTAATTATCAGCTGGTAATTTGTATCATTGTTTGATATAATCCCTTTGAACTTGGCAGGTATTGTAGTCCGTTCAATATTAGTACCTAGGCGACTGAATAGAGAATGCTCATTTAACTCTATGATAGTTCATAGGTACTAATTCCACGCTGTCATGATAGTAAGTACTTACTAATTCCATGCTGCCATGTCATTATTCTAAGTTAGCCATCTTGCTCTAAACTTTGGGCGACCGAGCTCTGCTCGGGTGAAAATACGGAGAAAACGAATTTTCCCAGATATGAGACCTAGCTAGACCGATTTTTCGCCCCCGTAAACCCCTATATTGCAACTTTCATCGAAATCGTTAGAGCCGTTTTCGAAAACGTGATTACAAATATATATATTTATACAAATATTGCTCATTTAATAGTATAGGATAGGATAGCCCTCTTCCTCTCCTACTTTTGCTGTGCCCGACAGGGTCCACAATGATCATATTATTTTGTTAAACCTACCACCTAAGTTCACATGTGGAAGCAATAAATATATTGAGTATTGAGTGAGTATTGATTATATGTATATCTGTCCTCTCTAAACTGCCTCTGAAAAAAAGGTGTTGATATCCCAACAAATTATTTTGTCTAAAGCAACATTAACAGAACACGGAATGTGTTACATAACCAACCTTTGACTAAATTAAATCCAGATTTTAAATTTTGTTTTTGAATCATATATTAATCAAAAAGAAAGAAAGAAAATATATATATTTGACCCAGGTTAGAGCACACTGATACACAAAAAAGCAGAAAAAAACTCAAATCAGTGACTATGAATGTACAGTTAGAGCGGTTCTGCACTGCATCGGATCCAAATCCGAATTGAAGATCCGAGTTCAATCCGAATTAGGAATGTTCTAAATTCGGACGGTCAGAGTTCGGATCTAGTGCGCACTATGGACCGACATTTCTCGGATTTGGATCGGATGCAATGCAGAACCGCTCTCACTTCGGCTCAAAGCAACACCATTTGAAGAAAAATTTGAAAACCTCTTTAAAAAAAAAGAATTAGCCTTAAACTTTCCCCTTATTACATTCTACAATAAAAAAGTGACCTACATCAATTATCACCGATTTATAAATTACCTTCTAATCTAGTAGCATGTAACCTTCATTTGACCCTGCCGTAAAAATTACCACTACAATGGTGAATTACCATTTTACCATGATTTACCATTTATGGTCTTATGACTAAGTTCTATTGTCTTTGTTGTGTCGCAATATTGCATTTTATTTCTTGTTGGTGTCAATTATTATGGCATTTATCACTGATTATTTTCAGTCATTTGTAGTATTTATTTAAATTCATGAATATTTGTTAGAAACGCTGTGTTTAGTTAGACAGGTTGGAGTGTTTGAGTCTGTTTACTAAGTAAATTCTAATTTGTATTTGGGATTGATTTTGCATTTGAAGTCTTTGCCAATGATCCAATCCGTGCCTTTTATGTTTGATCTTTTTATAAACACGTTTTTTATGTAAAGTGTACAAACATTTTTATTATTTTTATCTGTCTATTTTAATTACCGAGTTAAATTAATTAAATGTTATATTAATAAAAAAAATTAAAAAAATTTCGTTGGAAAAACTTTTTCTTTTTTTTTTCAACATTTATTTTTCTTATCCCACTTAAGCTCCGAAATCCTCTCCTTCAAAAACTTACCGTAAAATACTCGCGTTACCTTCGACCTTTACTTCACAGATATATCTTCATTAATTCCGCGTTTTTCGACTCTTTTCCTTACGTGAACAACAAGATGACGTTTGATTCCGATAGTATTGAGTCCCGTAGGCCTAAGCGTCACTAGGACTGAGAATCTTATTTTTATAAAACGGTAAATTAATAATGATTAAATGGAGCTAGCTTAACTCATACAAAGAGGAATTTTACTTATTTCTCATCATAGCTTTCCAGCACCTGATTTTCGAAAACCATTTGAATTTAATTCGTTGTGAAATCATTCTGATTTTGAAAAACCACATTCTCAGCTTCTTATATAAATAAATCAACAGCTAAGAAAATATTTAATCCTAACTGCAACTCGAAGTACAAATAAACATGTTTATTTATTCCCTCTATTTTACAATGTATTCAGTAAATACAAGCTAAAGGCAAGGGGGTGACTGCACACCCCGGGGTGGCGAACACCCACGAACATCCCCGAATAAATTCCAAACGATAGTTTTAATAATTTATATTCGGAGTGTGCCACCCCTGCTGCGATGTGTCACTTGTTTCGGCTGAAGGAGGTAGTTTAAAATTCCGTTTAAATTTTTGTTGAAGAATTTACTTATGCTTATTTCATCGTCGTAAAATTTTGTGCTTAAATTTATGTCTTGGCTTGGTAATGAATATTGGAACAATGAAGCTACATTTGGCAATGGCATTAGAGTCTAATACTAGTCTAAAACCCAAATGACGATGTTATCCTCACACAAAACACACACACATACACATTTACACACACACACATTGTCACATTTGTCATTTTTGTCACATTTTACAACCAACGTAGGAAGCGAGAAACTGTAGGTGTAGGTGCTCTATTTCCTTTTAAAGATTGATGTAAAGTAATCAATTTAGTGAAAAAGTAGCAGCCACTTTAATAAAATACGCTATCAAGGAAAATGTTTGTGTTATTAGAGTTCCGTACCTCAAAATGAAAAAACGGAACCCTTATAGGATCACTCGTGTGTCTGTAAATGAATTTTGAAAATAGGGGTCACTTTTGGAGGCCAAACAAGAAAATTAAAAAAAAAAAGTTTTGCTAACAGTACCGTGTGACATATCAAATGAAATTGTTGCGAGAATCCTAAATATATTTTTATATAATTTTAAAATAAATACTTTTAAAGATATTTAAGAAATTCAATGAAAATTTACCATTTTCCCTTATGGAACCAAACTAATCCTAAATAATGGAAACAAAAATTTAAAAAAAAATACATAGTATGGCTCTTTACTCATAGATTACAGGAAAACCTATAAGAAGTCTACAGTCTTAAAATAACATGGTAAATCTCTCAATATTGTGCGTACAAACTTACATTTGCATTTGGAATGTATGGGAGAAAATGTTTTTCAACTACAATGTTAAGTATGTTCTTGGGATAAATAAATTCACCTCAACTCCGGAACCCTTCATTGTGCGTAGTCCAATACGCACTTGGCCGGTTTTATATTATGTAGTTCTGCATTATATATTGTGGGCAGATTATAAGAGCAATTTGCGACAAGGAATGAACCCTACTTACCTACATTATAATGACTCGGTCTTGAAGAGTAATTATGTAGTAATTTCTGGAATCTACGGACTCGGTCTTCAGTTCCCGTAGAACTATTCATTAGAGCTACATTCATTTCTACGCATTCTGTTAGGAGTCACACGGCCGTTAAGTTTTCTGTCTTTATGTTTTTCAAAAGCCAAGCAGAAAAACAAAACAATTAAGTTATTAGGGACGCCATGTACCCGTTTATGCCTGTACACTTGTAAAGTAAAACTTATGATTGATTACATAACATAACATCACGCCTGTAATCCCCAAAGAGTTAGGCAGAGGTGTACTACGGTTCACCCACATTTCACCAGTTATGTCAAAGTCCCATGTTATAGGGGGCGAGACTATTGCCATCAACCAAGTACAAATTCAGACTCCGGGTTGCTACTGAGTAATTCCTGAAAATCTAACAACACTGCGCGACCTGGAAAGCGAATTGAAAAATCAAAATAAATTGAAAAACGCGAAGCAGAAATTATTAACTAAATAATTAGTTATCAGGGCTGCCACGTAAACATGTAAAGTAAAAACTTATGATTGATGTGGTTTCAAAAAGCGTTCACGAACAGCTTGACGTGTGTTACCGACACCCCTTAACTGTAAGTTAGTACAACATAATTACGAAAACAACCCTTTCTCTCGGCTGTAAACAGTCTGTGCTTAATTTAGAAAACCGCAGAGTAATTACTGCAGGTTTTCCGACAAAATGCGGTCTCGTTGTGGGCTCATTATGTAATGTTCTAGCTTATTTATTTAGAATAATACCTACTTATTTTATTGGTTTTTGGAAGGAAATGGCTTGTTTTGACATAAAATATACGTACCTTTTCTCAAACATGCTTGGAAAACCGAGCATTTTTTTGACAACCTTCTTCGAGATAAATCGAAATTGCTGTACTGGCCGAATACATGCGAGCGCCGCGTCCGGCAATGTTTGTATGAAAATCCATATCTGTCGTGTTTGGTGGCCAAATAAATTACTATAAAAACTCATTTTTGTCGTGTTATTTAAAAATGGAATGAACTTTTTACTCTAACACATGACAACCAAGGTGGTAAACTTAACAAAGATATTATTTAAATTTCTATTTGGTTTGCAAATAGAGCTGTTTAAAGTTCGTAGATGTGCGTACAATTAGGTATCGTCAAATGCCCTAACTTCGCCTGGGGTCCTTATGTTTGCCTATAATGAAAAAGCTGTATTACCTTTTTTATGTATGGCAATTTAAACTTAAAGGTCTTTCAGAAAATCCAAAGCTGGATAATTATGGATAATTCAGTAAATATTTTATTTATCATGAAGCTGTGAAGCCTCGTATGAACCGATACAAGAATAAGGCTTTCGTCTCATTTTTTTTAAGTTTTCTTCTCTCCCTTAAGAAAAAGCCTTGCACAACGATAAAGAAATCCGCTGTAAAAGAAACTCATGTTGTTATTCACAAAGATTAGGACAATGGAACACTCGTTGCCAAAATAAAATCAACTCGAGTTGTTGCCCACAAACACAAGAATGGTGCTGCTCTCTTCTCATCTTGATAATGAAAGAAATGAATGAAAGCAAAGCCTTGAAATGAAACAAAGCTTTCCAATACCACAAACTGAACAAATCCAGACACATCCCGTTCAAAACAAAGCCATTACCAACACCAACTTCAAACATTTACAATAGAAATGGCAGCAATAAAAGTGTACGGCAAATAGTTGTGGAGTTGGCCGACCAACAGATGTCAACAAAGTTCGTGCAAATAGTCTGACGTTGGCCCAACATTTATTCTGTATTTTATGTGCTTGATATATTTCAGGTTCTGCTGCGAATGACATCACATAAATTGGATTTGTTGCTCTATATTTCGAGAATGTTGTCACTTTGGAAAATATTTTGCCTTTCCTATATAAAGAACCTATTTGGAGATTCTTTCTTGAAGTGGTCTGCGGTATACCTACGAGTAGGCAGCTACTGCTTTATTCTCAAATTACACTCTTCGCAAATGGAATATTTGGATAAATAAATAAAAAACGTGTGGCACTCGGGGACTGCCGCGGTAAAGCTATTGCATAGCATTTGTAACCTCCATACTTCCTATTTGTCAACGCTACACTTGGGATGATGACATGATGACATAAACAAAAATTACGTTCCCATGACAACATCACGTTGTCATGGGAACCGTCATTACATGGTAGGCGGAGTGGGGGGTGTTAGGTTTTATTTTCGTTACGTTACGGAATTTCTTGATTCGGTCGCCGCGCTCAAAGCCCGCGATAAAAGCTATGTAATAGCTTAATAATTTTATTTATTTATTTATCCGTGACCGATCCTTGCCATCCATAATCTCATGTCGCATTCAAAATCAGGACAAGTTTGTCCTCATTTTGAGTAAACAATTACCAAATACCACTTTTCAAGCCAGACAACCGATAGTTAGTAATTGTTCACTTTAAGTAACAACAACATTTGCCCATTATGAGCTGTAACTTAATAAACAAAGCATTTCTCTCCATTCGACGTTCACGAACAAATGTGAACTATGCTTGGAAAAGTCAATATGGAGTGAGATTGCGGGTTTTCGTATTCTGGCTGCAACGCCAGATGTCTGCACCCAAACAAAGTGTTTCCAGACGTTGATTAATATTGTCGAGGGTATTACTGCTGGAATTTGCTGCTATTACACGTTTTAGCTTCCCTAATTTTGTAAAATAATCTTAGCGGACGAATGGATGGCCCCGGAACACAGGATTTTTCTAGCATCGGGGTCATTATTCACAAAAATTGTAATATCATAATAACGTAAAATGCATTGTATTTCTTCTTTTTGCTAAATTAATTATTTCTTATTCACCGAATTATCGCTAGAGCAACAAACAGGATGGGAAGTTCAAAGACAAAACATACGTCAAATTTAGGTCTTAATAAAAGTTATATGGGAAAGGTCCTGTTTACATAGATGAAAAGGGGTCTTCTTACAGTATCAATGTAGCTAAAAGATAGGACAACTTGCCAAAAAAGACTGAAAGACGGCAATCATTGTAAACAAAAAAACTTAAAAAAAAAAATCAACCGAATTCCAAAAAAAAAAAACACTACAAAGCGAAAAATAACTTTAATTTCTTTAGTCGGTGTATTTGGTTTTGAATTTTCGTTTTTTGCCACCGACTTCCGAAATCTTTTGGCTACATTCGAATACTAAAATATACAAGTCGGTTGTTTTTTTTTGTAAAAAGTCTTTATGTTTCAGTTTTTCTTTGTGGGAGCTATCCCACACAAATTCGAATACCACTACCTGCTATGTAAATAACAGTGACAGGAACTTAAGATATCATAGGTATATACTAAGTGGGCAAAAAATACGTAGGTATCATTGAATCTAACTCAAAAACTACCCAAGCAAAGTTATAAAAAATTATATGGGACCACCTCTGAAGTATGACCAACCAAAAAAAAAAGACTCATTAAAATCAATTCATAATTGGCGGAGTAATCGAGTAACAAACATACAAAATAAAAATAAACATACAGTTGAATTGAGAACCTCCTCCTTTTTTTGAAGTCGGTTAAAAAGGAGCCTTCTTACAGACTCAAAATAGCTAAAAAGTTAGGAAAGATAATCGTTGAAGATCAAATTCAGATCATCGCCAAGAACGCAATTGAAAATAATAGGACAAAGAATGTCATTTAGCTTTCTAGTTCACAAACATTCTTTAGAACCTTTTGCCAGATGAAATCTAATCCTGCTACCCACGATACCAAGTCTGAACATCTACTAAACCATTGCCGATTTCAAACGTTAATTAAACTTTTTGAAAAGGTCAAGCGTCTGAGGTACCTCTACCTACTTCGATAATTGGTCAGTCTTTAAATATCCACTTTAGTTAAATAGAGGCTTCGTCTTTTTGAATGTTTTGCTGAACATGATCTCAAAGGCTGTCTAAGGGCTTTGGAAAGGTTAAAAATCTGGTTTATCTACTGGATGTTCATCCGAAAAGATCCCTATTCCTCTATTTTGTTAAAAAGAAAAAAACTTTTTTACAAAAAATACAACCGACTTCCAAACTACAAAGTGAAAAATAACTTTAATTTCGGAAGTCGGTGTCTTTGGATCAGTATTTTAGTTTTTTGACACCGACTTCCGAAATTAAAGTTATTTTTCACTTTGTAGTTTGGAAGTCGGTTGTATTTTTTGTTAAAAAGTTTTTTTTTCACTTTTTAGTGGGTTGATTTGTAATTTATCTAAGTTACAATATTTTTATGTCAACTGCTCATCAAAAATACCCAAATCGCTATAGATGTGCCTTTAATATTTGAAGAGTTCCCTCGATTTCTCCAAGATCCCATGATCAGATCGTGACCAAATGACAATGGGACCAACTTGAAAGTATACCATTTCAAACAAAAAAAAATTTTCAAATCGGTTCAGCCGTCTTCGAGTAACCGGGGAACATACATTAAAAAAAAAAAATATCCCGACGAATTGAGAACCTCCTCCTTTTTTTTTGAAGTCGGTTAAAAATAAAGCTTTTTTCTGTATGTCAAGATACCCTTATTTATTTTAGGTGATATTACAGGCTTGTACGGCTTGATATAGAATGATACTTCCTTGGATTATCTTATCCGGATAATTGGTCTTCTGGGACGGTTATTTTGGTCCTTAGCGACTCAAATAGTTGGTCCTCATACTAGATGTTTAATTTTACTATGAATTCTATTAAACCCGAACCCCAAGATACATGCAAATGTCTAGTTTGGGGATCACCGTCCAATCTGTTCTTGTAAAATCTGATTAATTTGAATTGATTAACATTACAAATTAATCCGTCACTAACCATGTTGTAGTTTGAGATACATTATTTTTATATTAACCTGGCTTTACTCAGCTCTCTAATTTAATAAAAAACCAGCCAAGTGCGTGTCGGACCACGCACAATGAAGGGTTCCGTAGTTGGGATGAATTTATCCCAAAAACAAACTTAACATTGTAGTTGAGAAACATTTTCTCATACCTACATCGATGTACTTCACGGTCAATTCTACAACTGCAAATGTAAGTTTATAATGACAAAACATTTTTTTTTTTGTGAAATACTTCAAATTAATAATTTTCGGACTTTTTTCTTTACATGTGCTGTGAGACCTTGCTTCCTGCCACATGATTCTAGGTATCAAAATATGTCGCATAAATAGCCGTATTTTTTTATTGTGTTGATTGAGAAGCTTGATTTTTTTAAAGCTCCAAGGGACCATAAACCTACGTATTTGATATTAATTTCAACTTGATACCTCCACGCGTTCCTGAGAAAAAGGGTCTTGACAGACTGACGGACGGACAACGAAATTATCCTATAATGGTTCCGTTTTTTCCTTTTGAGGTACGGAACCCTAAGAAAGTAGAAGTCCCCTTCCAAGGTAATAACATCTAGTAGTGGCTACGACAGCTTGTTGCAAACATTTCTGATTAACTTCATTACTCTGTAGTATTATGTTTTTGTTGGCAACACGAAACTGCCGGAGTGATTCAATTTAGTGGTAATTTTGTTTTGACGGTCGACGAACTGCGAGGGCTGATTCAATTTGAAGAAACTTAAGTATATGCAAGTATTTGTTGTTGTATGAAGGGTGAATAATAGGGGTGGTGTTTTTGTGTTAGCCCAGACGTGTTGACGAAGTATTGACTCTATCGTCGTAAAAATTTATTTAAAAAAAGTGGCACTCCGGGAGTGCTGATAAAGTGAAAACTTGAACAAGATCACTTTGGTGGAAGAAAAATACTTGAAAATACTTGTATCGAAACATTGGTCCGTAACCTTATCTAAATAAAGAGCACAATCGCGTTTACAAAACCTTTAAAGTAAAATACTTGCATAGAACATTGATCCGTAACGTAATATAAATAAAGAGCACAATCGCGTTTACAAAACCTTTAAAGTAAAATACTTGCATAGAACATTGATCCGTAACTTAATATAAATAAAGAGCACAATCGCGTTTACAAAAATGAAGTTATTATAGTGTCGCGAAATCAATGGTTTAATCCTATCTCAAAATTGCCCAACGCGCCTAAAGAAGTTTTCACTTCAAAAACCCACGTGGTAAAAAAGTTAAGAAAAATATGTTCTATTCTATTCTATTTTTAATAAATGGCAAGTAAAGCCGATGTCGAGTATTCTGCCAATGTCTAAAATGAGCAGGAAAAACTTTTTACAAAAAAAAAAATAACAGACTTAAAAAAAAAAACACTACAAAGTGAAAAATAACTTTAATTTCGGAAGTCGGTGTCTTTGGTTTTGAATTTTCGTTCTTTGTCACCGACTTCCGAAATTAAAGTTATTTTTCACTTTGTAGTGTTTTTTTTTTGAAGTCGGTTATTTTTTTTTTTGTAAAAAGTTTTTATTTTTGAATTTTTAGTTGTGGTACCTACCCCACACAAATTGGAATACCACTACCTGCTATGTAAATAACAGTGACAAGAAGTTATCATATCATCAACATACTAAGTGGGAAAAAATACGTATAATTGAAGCTAACTCAAAAACTACCCAAGCAAAGTTAGTAAAATTTATATGGGACCACTTCTGAAGTATGATCTACCAAACAAAAAAATAATCATCAAAATCTATTCATAATTGGCGGAGTAATCGCGTAACAAACATACAAAAAAAAAAAACAAAAAGAAAAAAAAAAACATACAGACGAATTGAGAACCTCCTCCTTTTGGAAGTCGGTTAAAAACAAGTGTGAATGGATAAAAAAATAAAAATAAATAAAATTTGTTAAAATTCTTCGATTGATATAGTTGAACACAATGTATATCTTGTTGGGTTACTACGGGACTGAAACAAAAAAATATATATAAATATATAAAAAAAATATTTTACTTGTTATAGAAAACGCTACTTTTGAAATGAAAATCTCTAGTCAGTCTAGTCATGGTTTTGGCATCAGTCCCACCGGCGAGGAAGCGACTAGCTATCGACTATTTTCTCGTTCAAGAAACGTACAATGGAGAGATCCGCATGCGGCAGTGTGAGCAGTCAGCGATCGACTAATAATTTTGATCGCTGACGGGATATATTTTTCTAACACGGGACCTACATCTACGACTATTGTATGTTTTTTGACCGAGAAAATAGTCGATAGCTAGTCCTTTCTCGTCATCAGTGGGCAGGTGCTTTTGGGGGGAGTTTTTCATGGCTAAATGTTTATTGATATATAGAGCTTCCATATCCACTTCCTATTTGACAGCATCCAAGGCTGTCATGTATAAAAAACACTTTATATTGTGTGCGACGAAATAAATTCCATTATATTGTTCTTATTTTCTCATTTTGCACATTCCACAATGAAAATATCGGTGAAATTATTCACATGGATAAACTCAGCTTGTTTTATTTTCCCGTACTCTTTAAAGACTTATACAATAAATTGTTTCCGGTGTGTTTTTCTTGCTCGATGAATTGAAGATTAATTTTCATTTAACACTCATTCATTTTTTATAGGTACTATTGGTTGACTGTACCCTCTGATAATGGTGATATTTTAGTTGTAAATAATGTCCATAATATTGGACATAAGTAGGTACTTCCAAATCTTTAAAAACATCTTTCGCACCTTTTAACTTTACTACATTATTATCCTTATCAATAAGAAAATTGGAAAACTTTTAACGATTCAGTTTCTTTTTCCAAGCCATTAAAATAAACTAGCGTTTCAGATTTCTATCTATAGCCAATATCAATTTCAGGCCAATAGCATTGTTTAGACTTTACAAAGTAGAAACTTCAGCAAATTGCTCCTCAAACTTTTCTGAAATCATTGCATCTTTGAAGTCAACTTCATATCTTCTTTTGCGAAGTTCTTTGTTGAAGTTTTGAAACGATCGAAGTTCAAACACATTATGAAAATATGTTTTTTGGCGCTCCCTCATTCCTGGGAGCATTCGCCTATAATGTAAACCTTTACCTGCTACCTAACCGTGTTACTTCAACCCATTTAAATATATGTATTAACTTTATCTGCTGGTTTCAATTTTCTCTCTCCACTACCTAGCGGTCGACTGTCTGCGCAGTCTACTTGCAAAGCCGTTACAGTGGCCTCTTGAATTTGTTACATTGCAGGGCAAATATTAATTAGGTACTTAAGTCAATATACTGGGAATAACATCAAATATGTAGTTGAATAACAATACTTATGGATATGGTTTTTATATATAAAAATGAATCTCTATTTCTCTTGGTCACGGCATCACGCGTGAATGGCTGGACCGATTTCGCCAATACTTTTTTTTGTATTTATTATTATCAGGAGAAGGTTCTTATGAAAGAAAAAATTAAGAAAGTTCCGCGTGAAATTAGAAAATTTAAGAAAACTGAAATGAAACTAACGAATGTTAACTTTTCTAATGTAACCTTAGCTCTTTTGACATAACCGTCAATCGTTTGACAGTTGGCGCAAATTCATAGTTATAACAGGACAACGTCTGTTGGGTCAGCTAGTGGTTTATAAAAATGACTCTTATTATCATTTCTTTTGCATTTGAGAAAGGCAGAGCTGTTTAAATCAAGTAAGTAATTGCAACATTTTACAAATATTTTAACATTGATTACAAGCCCTAGAGTTAGCGCTACCACTGAAGTCCCTTTGGCGCGGCTCTAGTGTCTGTGTCATTGTATTAAAAAAAAATTATTTCCACAATTTTCCACGGGCCTTCTTTCCTGGCGCGCACTCTACCTACCTACTTTAAAAAAAAACTCAAACTGGTCGAATCCTTTGACACTTATAAAATCTTCGTTTAATAAAATATTCATGTTTATTTTTCCTAACTTAACCTTCGTTTGACGTCGCCAGCACAATAAATATTTATTCAGTTTATTCTAAAACTGAATAAATATTTATTGTGCTGCTCAGTATCTATACCCACTTTAATTTTATTGAAAACGTTTTCAATTTCCCCTTGAAATGGAACTTTGCGGTGAGCTTTAAACTTATTAAAATGCTCCTTTTCTATCAGAATAAAGATAAAATCATTTTATGATTTTATAGGGTAGCATTTCATGGGTTTTCAATTTTAATTAGTTCTTTATCAGCGGAAGCTTTTAATTCTGTCGTTTTAATTGAAAATTATGGAGGTTTGTTTGCAGACTGACTGCCTCATTGGTCTAGTGGTCGCAAGCGCTACTGCTGAGCATGAGTTCCTAGGTTCGATACCCGGGTCGGGCAAAGTGTTATTGGGTTTTTCCATCTGAAATTTCTCAGTTGCAGCCCGGAGTCTGAATTTGTGCCCGGTTGATGACAATAGGCTCGCCCCCTATTACAAGGGACTTAAACATTAGCGCTTGCGATCACTATACCAACGAGGTAAATTAATTTCGCTATTAATAAACCATTTTAGTTACTTAGAGTACAAATATTTGAGCATTGATCTTTGAATTTCATGTAATCTATAGATAGACTATGTAAAGAGAACCCAACTATCGTTGAAATCTCTTTTATTCCTGATTTATTTGTACAAGCTCGTTATTTGACTGGGTTTACTCATGGATCAATGGACACGGACACGAACACACACACACAGGAGGGGACACACATACAGGACACAAGGACACATACACACTAGACACAGGGACACAATCTTAAAGTAATTGTGGAAATATGTAAATGAAATATGCAGGGCCAGTTAATTGGTAGGTACCTATTTCAGTACCTAGGCCCCTAGGGGTCAGGTACTTTTCAGCCGCACAAATACCGAAACTTTGATATTCATTTTTCAGCCTTTTCCCAAAATTGGTAGTTTCCAGACATCCAGACTACCTAATTGTGGCTGACAATACGTATTCTTCATGGATTGCCTTTATTAATTTGGTAAGATCTATAACACATGTTCGAGATAAAATCATTTAAGAATCCATATTGTTTCTACGCCCGTAGCTAGGTTTGAGTGGATAACCCAACTCTTGTTTTCCTTTGATAAGTATAAACCTACCCTACAACAGCTGACGCTGAAATGCATTCAAAACAAAAGAATAATTTCACTCCAAGATGGCGGCGACCGAAGCCCGAAACGATCCTAATATACAGGGTGGAAAAAGAAATCGTCAGTGTAAGGAAAGTACCCAACTAACTTAGAAACAATTATTTTAGAGGGATTGTTTTTGGATTCCTGACGATTATCCCATCGAATGGTGTAAAAAATACAGTATTTTAAAACACAAAGCAACAACTTTACAAAATATAAGAGAGGAATTTTACTTTAATTTTCTTTTTATGTTTGAGTAAAATTAGCCATATATTCATTAATTTAAGTTAGGTACTGCCATTTCCCAATTTTTCCCACCTTTATAAAACCGTATTTCTTCGCTAGGGTCGTATGTATCTGGATTTTCACGGTACACTCCATTTGTTGCCCACTCACGGAGATTTTTCTCGTCGACGGAGTTTTCAGCAAAATTGAAGTGATTTGTGTGCTTGATGTCGCGACAAACAGGTTTTGTAGTTGAGTTGTGTGCGAGACAGAAAATGTATAGGGTTAGAAGAAAAAAAAAAATTTATTGGGACTTCACAAACTAAATTAAACACACTCGGTTAGTGGTCTTTGTTTTATTTTAGTAATAATGAAGTACTTACTTGAAAAAAAAATCAGTCTTTATCAGAAAATCGTCTTTTCTTTTTTCACGGTCATTTCAAAAGAAAAGTAATCTTTCAAATTATTTGTATTATCTGACCCACTATTTTAATAAACAATCTTTAAGAGTTAATAAAGATAAGAAAATACCTACGTATTTTATTAACATTTTCTAAGGGGCAATAAAAATAGCCCCCACGGCGATGTACGGGCCCACAAAATGTACAACCACCATAAACAAGCTCGGGGATCTAATTTTGGAACTCATCAAAGTACAACGAGGGCTTGGCCACACACCTCGATTAATATTTCAACCCTGGGGAACAGCCCTTTAAAAGGAAACAAAACACGCTGAAACAACATCGCTTATACACCATCCATTGCTGGCTTTTCAAACAACAACAAAAAATGTTTCGAAGAAAACTAGCAATGGTTTAGCAAATGAGGGGGAAGTCGTTGTTTGCACACGTAAGGTAGATGTCACAATTAACAGGCATGTACAACATGGGTGCTCGTTTGATTCAATATTCAGTATAATGTAATTAAACAAAATTGAGAATGTGTAACTTTATGAGCGGGATGAGTGTTTAGAAGGTAAACTAAATTGTGGTCTGTTAAAATGTGCTGTAGTTTCGCATTTTGGCTTTTCCTGCCGCCATCTTGGAAATACTTTTCATTTTTTACGACTCCTTTGTGTAACCGATTAACTTCGGGTTTATGTTTTCAAACCTGTGTTGTGGGCAGGAGACTTTGATCTCGCAAGATCGAATTGAGCACACTTCACAAACAAAAGGTTGGTTCGTTTTCCAGAGGCAAAAATAAGAAAGCGCCCCGTTTTTATTTTACAGAATACGTAGTTTTTTTTAATGTAAAACATGAAATTTAATTTTATCTTTAAAATGATATTTTACATGATAGATAGATTCAGAAACCGTTTTATTTTTAAAGTGTGAACTAAAGCGCCACCTGTTACGTGGGGAGCGTCGAAACTGCGGCTCGACGTTGTAACTTAGAGTGACAGCCACTTACTGAACGACTGAAATTGGATAAGATTTTAAGATTTGTTATTGAGTTTTTTTTGTTAAAGAGCTGAATTTTACTGTGTAGCAGCAATAAATACATAGTTTTAGTTTCAATTCACACATACCTTAAAAACTATTATTTGGGTTTTCTCATACCAATTCTCTGTTCTTTCTACATTGACAAAAGTAAATGGTTATTATGGAACAAAAATCATGTAACCAAGTTGTATAACATTATTTAATTCATAGCCTTGTTACCAAATATAACAATAAGTTATCGCCTGAGATAGAATTTATTCATCGACTGAAAAAAAAGCACTTGTACTCAACCAAGTTTAAGTCTGGCTGTTTTTCTTTTGTGTGAGCCATAAACCTTGAATCTATGAATATAAAGTCTACGAAGGACATCAATCGTGACTTTTACCCTACTTTTGTTGAGAAGATGAATTGGCTTTGAGGTTTCTTTTATTCGTATTTTGGGAATCAGAGGAATAAAGGGTCTACCGTTTTGTTTCTTTCAAGGTAAGTAATTAAAGGCACAAGACACGTGGCTAAAAGCTTAAAAAAATCCCAGGTTTTTAATTCAAATAAAAAATCAAATAATAATTTATTTCGGAAAAAATATCCATATTGTGTTAGTATAAGAACTTACAAAAATATGTTAGTAGAACTAAAATCGAAAAACTAAATTACAACAAAACAAAAAAAAAAAAAAACAAAATTACAATTAAATTATTATCAAAATTAAATCAAATCAGAATTAAAATAACAAAATTACAGTCAAAACAACATCAAATCAAAATTTAAATAACATTGAACTGCAAGGCTAAATGAAAATAAAAAATGACGAAAGACTAGGACTATGTTTTTGAAGACCGCGATAATTTTTAATTAATGGTTAAACGAACTTACCTTAAGTGATGTTCGACCATAATTATACGAGACGTTACATCCGAAGAGATTTAATTATTACTATGTAGTTTCACTTCTCAATGTACTAGGCGTCGCACATAATTTTTAGAGCTATGGAAATAAAAATCAAATTATGAAATTCAAATTGGTTCCACTACATCCGTCGACCGCAGCGCCATCTCGACGTAACTCCATTCAATTTTAGAGACGTTACTCTCGTTTGATGAATTGTTTGATGGGCTTTAGTTTATGGGTTCGGGAGGGACTTTAAATCTCTTCGGATGTAACGTCTCGTATAATTATGGTCGAACATCACTTAAGGTAAGTTCGTTTAACCATTAATTATACTTACGACGTTACATCCTCAAGATTTAATTATTACTATGTAGATGTTTAGCGCTTTAATTCAAACGAGATTGGTAAGGGTTTTTTCCAAGAATGAACACGAAAATATGAAATCATTAAATATAAATAACATTTATTGAGTACATACTTAAACCGTAAGTAGGTATATATAAAAATACATTAATCATAATAAACAAAAATTGCATCCTCTGCTTAATGTAATCTAGGATATAATATTAATACCCCTAATGTTAGGTAGGTATTATTATTGAACAATCATTGTTGTTACCTTAAATTAGCAATTATAAATTGCCTCCGCAAATGCGTTGTCCTCGTCCACTGTTATCGGACGATTATAGAATTTAGCGAAGGTTAAAGAGTTCCCTGACCAACCTGCAGTTCTTTTAATTATGTCTACAGAAACCCCCTTGCGACTAGCCGCCGAGGTTGAAGCGTGGCGGGTGCTATGAGCCGTAAACACCCCTGTATCAATACCACTTTCAGTTAACACGTTTCTAATCCATCTACTTATAGTTGCGGCACTAGCATTATGGATTGGTTTTTTGGTAGTAAGAATAAGTCTATCGGTTAGTGGTAAGCTCCTATAATTCTTGGTGGCTTCGATATACGCGGACAATGTTTTTGCCGGACAGATTTGTTCTCTATTACAGAAAAAGGGTATAATTAAATGAGGCGCGGATCTGTTAGGAGCCGAAGTTTTGATCAGATCATTTATATCTATAACTATCCTCGCGCTACTTACTTCAACACTAGACAAACGTATAAGCGATAGCGTCTGCACACGTTGTGCAGTTGACAATGCGAGCAGAGCTACTAATTTTTTGGATAAAGAGGCCAAGGTTTGGTTCTCATTTGGATAATAATTTGAAAGGTGATCTAATACAAGATTAGGATCCCATGTAGATTTATATCTAGGGAAGGAAGGTTTGGTCCTATAGACTCCTTTCATAAACCTTATAATTCGATCGTCTTGACTTATACATTTACCCAGTATTAATGCAAGTGCGGAACGACACGTGTTGAGGGTTGAATAATTTGCGCCTAAATGATATTCATTAACCAAAAATTCAAGAATATTAGGAATATTGTTATCAAAAATACTTATCAACTTTGTATTACAAAAATCCCACCATTTCTTTAAAACTACATTATATTGTTTAAGGGTGCTGTCAGCTAACGATGATATTATTATTTTAATAGCATTATCTGGTAACGATTGTTTTACGTACGATTGCTTGATAATACTGACGACACCAGGGTAAGTCCTTTCCAAAGAGAGTGTGGGGTTCTGAAAGGTGATAAAAGCAATGAGGGACTCGGTTCCAAATAAATAACCTGGTTTTGAGAAAGAGATAAAAACAGTGGGTACCATGGCTGGCTAGGCCAATAAGGTACAACTACAATCCCAGTGGCTTTATCTGTAATTATTTTTCTTAAGCATTTAAGAATCAGTGAGAACGGGGGAAACGCGTAGAAAAAATAAGGCGACCAGTCTATTGTAAACGCATCTATGTTATACGCTGAAGGATCTCGTTTCCACGATATGTATTTTTTACATTTTGCGTTCAATCGTGTGGCAAATAGATCTATTTGAGGGTTTCCAAAAGTATTTGTGATTTTATCAAAAGCAGAAAATGCTAAGTCCCATTCAATGTCGATATTTAATCGTCTAGATTCGTGATCTGCTTCTGTATTCTCTTTAGACTTGATATAAGACGCAAAGACAAAGAGTTTCCTTTGCTCACACCATTGCCAGATTTCTCTAGCTATATTATTAAGGTGTGTATATTGAATTCCCCCGTACTTATTTACAAGCTATAGCTGTAGTATTATCGATCCTAAGTAAAATCTCTTTATTATATAGATCTTTAGTGAAGCACTGTTGGCTTACAGACTGTAAGCCAATAAGAGCTGCCTTCAATTCTAAAAGATTTATTTGCTCTTTAGATTCTGTGTCACTCCAAAAACCATGAGCACGTACTCCGTTACAATATATACCCCAACCTGTAAGGGATGAATCTGAGAAGATTTCCAGATCATACCTACCACTACGTATTGGATTTTTTAATGTTAAAATATTATTTTGCCACCAGGAAAACTCTGAGTTAAGATTGGGCGAAAGGTTCATGACACAATCATAATTGTCTTTAGAATTACTCAAAGCTAAAAAATTTTCGCGTTCGAAACATTTCGTATACAACCAACCGTAAGAAATTGCTGGGCAAACCGAGCAGAGTAAACCTAGGTACTTTGCAAAATCCCTAATTGTTAAAGACCTTTTTTTAGCAATTCGTTTTGTTTGGTCAAGTATTTTTTGACGTTTCATATCTGGCAGCATTAGACACATATCTTGTGAATTTATTTTGAAACCTAGAAACTTTTGAATTTGTTTTGGTATCAAGCTACTTTTTTCTTTATTAATGATAAAGCCTAATCTCTCAAGAACTTGTACTGCTACTGCTGTACTTTCTAGGCAACTATTAAAAGAGTTATTTATAAATAACAAATCATCTAAGTAAACAACTAGGAGTAACCCTTGGTTTCTAAGATGAGCTACCACTGGCTTCATTAATTTCGTAAAAACGAAAGGTGCTATAGACAAGCCAAAAGGGAGACACTGAAATTCAAAAGTAGAACCTTGAAATCTAAATCGCAGATATTTTTACTACAGTTGTGAATGGGCACTAAAAAATATGCTTCCTGTAGATCCATAGTTGTCATGAAACAATCTTTACTGATTAATTTAGTAGCAGTACGAATGTCTTCCATTTTAAAGTGCTCCGGGCTGATAAATTTATTTAGACATTTTAAATTTAAAATGAACCTAAATGACCCATCGCTTTTAGGAATCAAAAAGATATTAGAAATAAACTGGCCAGGCACATCACGGCATTTTTTAATAGCCCCTGAAGACAATAATTTTGAAATAGACATCTTTAAATGCTCAAGCTCTATTTTACTAAACCTTGGGTTAGATGGCTCAAATTTTTGAACAGGAAGCTCATCAAAAGTAATTTTTAACCCCTTGACATAGTTTAAGACTATTGGATCTTTGGTTATTGCTTGCCAGTTGCTAACATAGTGGCGCAATCTACCCGCATGAACTATTACCTCTACTGGTTCCTGCGAGTTCTGTAGTCCATCTTCCGGGCAGGAGGGGCTCGATTCGCAGCTGGCTGCCTTCGACCTTCGATGTGTATCTCGGCTTCTGCCCACCCGGTTTGGTACCCCTGTTTGATTGAAACCTGGGTGGGCCTCTCCAGTTTCCCTGTTGTCTGGATGTGGAAGGAACGCTAGCATTGCTGCGCTTTATTTGAAGACCTGATTTTTCTGCTGTTTTTGTGGCCTTAATCTTTTCTCCAAGGTCAGCTCCGAATAGAAATGAATCTCTTTTTATATCAGTTATTGTAGTGGTAAATTTTTTATCGAGTGAAGAAGTTATCAACTTTCTTCTGTGTTGTGAGTTCTCGTAGTGTAAATCTAGAAATATCTTACTGACTTCTGACAGTTTTTTCAAGATTTCCACCTTTGGGTGGTCTTCTTTAATTAAAGACGAAGCCATATTGCTAAGACCAGCAATGCCCAACCCAAGTTGGTTCTGAGCTCTTTCGAGGAGTTTATCCCGATGCTTGATGTTGTCACTTATGATGGCAGAAATTTCTAAATTAAGCTTTGGCGCTTTCGATAAAGTGAAGTTTTCGGGCGTTAAAGTTTTCTTTAAAGTAGCTTCCTTCACGTCTTTAGTCAACCCTTCTACAAGGATCCTACCCCAACGTTTAGAAATCTCCTCATTTATAGTCGGGCCTAAGACCTCTTCTTTGCCCGTTGAATCTCCTAGCGCCTCTAATATTTCAGGCGGTAAAACCTCGGAATCAGCTATTGGGACCTCATTTGAGTTAGGACCAGGGTCCTGAAGGAGCAAAATAGATGCATCTGCATTATCTGTAGCATCGCCGGTACGCGGTGGACTAGCGGGGACTACAACGCCAGATCTGATTGGAATATTATCTTCTAATTCATTTGAATACAAAGACAACCGTAGTGAGTCTGGTGTTGGCGACCTTGAGTGATAACGGTCATATTCTGTAAGTTAAAAGAAAAAGAACAACTGTTGTAGTTGACAGTGTTGTCTTTTAGTCTTTGTACGTACTCACGTTACGCCATTCGACTGTTTATTTAACTAGCTGCTGTATGCAGTCTGTATACATTTTAAAGTCATTGTACGTATTCCCGATACGCCACTAGACTAATTTGTTATCAGCCGTGCTCACGTCACGGAGTATAACTTAATGTAGATGCAAGAACTCAAGGAATTTACGATCGTAATTAGGACCTATAATTATACTTACAAGTCGAAAATAACAAAACGCAACGCCAAACATACGAACTTAATCCTTATTATGAACGTGATAAGCAACAAAGAACAATTTTCAACAAAATTAAAAAATTACCTTAAATGAAGGTAGACAGTAAAAACTATCGCAAAACGACAAAACGAATAAAAAGTATATTTAGACAAATTTGTGCATAGTTATAATGATTCATAAAGACACACCAATTATTTGGCTACGATATTCAAATTAGGAACAACATAAAGATGTGTACATGTAGGTACTAACCTTCCTCGTCCTTACTTGTTGACGATGAAACACGTAGTTTTCGCTGCAAACGCTTTATCTTTCGTCGAATTTTCGAATGACTACGTTCACTTTTTCGTTTTCCCATAATAACACGTTTTTTCCACAAAATACACACTATATTTTAACTAAATCTAAATTTTTGAAAAGACGCGATGTTACGACGCCCGCACATAAAAAAGGAATGGAGTTACGTCGAGATGGCGCTGCGGTCGACGGATGTAGTGGAACCAATTTGAATTTCATAATTTGATTTTTATTTCCATAGCTCTAAAAATTATGTGCGACGCCTAGTACATTGAGAAGTGAAACTACATAGTAATAATTAAATCTTGAGGATGTAACGTCGTAAGTATAATGATATTTTTAAAGATAAATTTTAAATAACTTTTAATGTTTTTACTACTTATTTTTTTTTTCGTATATGTGTATTTTGCTTGAAATAAAACACTATTTATTATTTTATTTTTATTTTAAAACTACAGCCAATAGGTGGTAAAGCCCGATACTGGGACATTGTATGCGCCTACATGCCACTGTGGCGTAGTAATGAATAGTTTGAGTTGTTTTTCTGGTAGATGTAAGTACTAACACTAGTTTCTAAGTCGTGTGTACACTCACCAAATGGACTTATACTTATGGATCTGAAATAAAACATTTTAAATGCCTAGAGTACATCGGGACGTACATTTTAAGTCAAAGTTACATTTTTTTATTTCATTTTTTTATTGACTGCCTCGTTGGTCTAGTGGTAGCAAGCGCTACTGCTGAGCATGAGGTCCTGGGTTCGATTCCCGGGTCGGGCAAAGTGTTATTGGGTTTTTCTATCTGAAATTTCTCAGTAGCAGCTCGGAGTCTGGATTTGTGCCCGGTTGATGGCAATAGGCTCGCCCCTTATTACATGGGACTTAAAACATAACTGGCGAAATGTGGGTGTACCTGCTACAGGGACACCTCTGCCCAACCCTTCGGGGAAAACAAGGCGTGATGTTATGTTATGTATGTATTTCAAGTAAAAGGCACTTTAGAACATCAAAATTTACAAGAAAATAGAATTGATATCGTCACCCGTTGAGGTTATTTTAATATAGTCCAAAAAACCTCACACCTAAAGTTCATATCCAATTCATACGGAAAGAGAATAATTAATTATTCCAAAGATATTAAGACACGAAAACAACTTTAATGAATTCCGAATGTAACAGGTATTAGTGAAGTTAGTTCCATGTTCCCTTGTTTCAACAGCTCTTAGGAACTTTGCGAATTATTGTGTTCATTGTACCTACTTAGTTAGAACTTTGTAGGTTCGAGAACTTTAGAAAATTAGGAGTTCAATGTTTCTGGCTACTTCGGTGTTCTTACATGAAGAAATAAAATTGTAGGACACATAAACATACATAAACTCACGCCTTCTTCCCATGGGGGTAGGCAGAAACTACAGAACGCCACCTGCTACGATCCTTACATACTCCTTTTGCCTCGTTTACGTTCATGGTTTATGAGAGCGTTTGGTTTAAAGTTTCCTCAAAATCAGCTGACATCGGCTGACTTCAACAGCAGTGGCTGTAGCATGGCTCCTGTTACGAAGCTAAGTTTTACTTTTATTAGACACTTCAGTTTATCTTAGTAACGTTGGTCATACAAGCACGCCAGTTGCGAGTACTACGCACCTGGCCTTTCTGAAGAACATCACCAATAAGGTCAGTATAAGTCCTCCTAGGGCGTCCCCGAATGGCCTTTCCCTTCACATTAGCCTTTTAAATACATTTTGTTAGTTGCCTTTTTTATTTTTTATTGTAGGAATGTTAACATAATCAGTCCTTAATTGTGTCCACTGCTTGGACTCAGACCTCCTCTCTTTGAGAGGAAATAGACCGTAATCTACCACGCGGGCTCAGTGACACATGTCTTCGAATTTTATTTCTAGGTGTCTTCACAACTCTTTAAGTATGAAGTAAATTTTGAACGAAATAAAGTGCATGCCTGTCTGGGTTTGAACCCCATACGTCGTTATTCAGAGCATGAGTTTTGTAACAAGCTATGTTGTCGTGTAGTTTTCAAAGTTTTTCAGACTCACTCTTTTTATGCTTTTTTTTTGTCGTTAAATTGTTATGTTGGGGCGAGTTCAGCGCTGGGATAAGACCGTACGAATCAAGTTGCCCATTTTATTGCAGCAGAACACAAAGACGGAGCATTAAAAAAAAAAAAAAAACGTGTGGCACTCGGGGACTGCCGCGGTAAAGCTATTGCATAGCATTTGTAACCTCCATACTTCCTATTTGTCAACTACACTTGGGATGATGACGGATGATGACATAAAACAAAAAATTGTTTTATGTCATCATCCGTCATTACATGGTAGGCGGAGTGGGGGGTGTTAGGTTTTATTTTCGTTACGGAATTTCTTGATTCGGTCGCCGCGCTCAAAGCCCGCGATAAAAGCTATGCAATAGCTTAAAAAATTAGGGCGTTTAGACTGTCTTATATAATATTGACGTTCAAGAAGTGCTGATTCTCAGCCTAGTTGCAATAAATAACTTTTAATGTTGAACCCATGTTGTAAATTTACTCGTACGGTCTTATCCCAGTGCCGTACTTACCCCAACATACCTCAAATTTTAGGTATTAGGTACCTACTGTAACCACACGTTGTTACTCCGAACTTATCTACTTATTTCCACTCAGTTTAGCTTCAGTCTCTACTATCTTTAGCCGTTTTTCTAGACTGAAGTTCCTTAATAGTTTTTGATAGCAAAGCATTGTGTCATGCTGCCGTGTCTCGAAAGTTTATCATAGTTTTTAGTATCGTCAAGGTCTAAAGAAAAATGATATCTAACATTTTCTGAGAACATATTTTTCTTGAGCTTTGTTAGTACTGGATTGAACAACTGTTTGCTAGTAGTTAACGAATGGGTCGTTAATTCTTCAAATTCTAATCTTTTTCAGACCTTATTTGAATGTTTAGATACTTACATTTTTTAAGTGAAAACTACTTTAGGCGCGTTGGGCATTTTTTTGATGGGAATAAACCATTGATTTCGCGACCTGTTACCGACACCGTGGAGTAAAAGATATCAACGCGTTGATTACCACGGTGCCGATTTTTTTTACAAAGTTTTCACTTCTGTTGGTACTCCCGGAGTTTTTAAGTGTGACGTTAAGTACAAATTGCTCACGCAATTTGCTTATTACCTACAACTGCAATACCATGTTGGAAGGTCACGTCCCATTATGACGGTCCTTTCACTCTAAGAGAAAGTTGAAATGTCTTATGTGTAGCTGCTTAGTACATTATATTTAACAACAGTACATAATCAATCTTTAACTTCATCGTATTGAAGATCATTGACATGGAAGAGATTAGATAAATAAATACAGCCCAAAAATATGTTGTTCACTTTTGTTTAACGTTGAAAAAAACAGATGGCCTCATAAAGAGATAGTAGGTACTTTGCAAACATCGGGCTCCTCATAAAACCATAGATAATGGCTCGATACTTGCATATTACAATTTTAAAATACAGAAATTCTTTAGACCTAAATCTATCTAATACCTTTACACAAGCAATTCTTGTATACATGTATGTATATTTAATATCTGGCTCCAACGATTTTTTTTATGAAATTTCGATTCAGCAAAGTTTCATTTTTAGAAAACTACCAAAACAAAAAAGGTCATCCTGATATTACATTCATCATTCAAAATCCATTCGAGACTCTAAACTCAAATCATTTCAAATAAACCCCATAAACTATACCCAGTAACTGGTAACTTTATGGAATGTACATGGTCACAGTGCTCACACGCGCTATGCATAGCATGCTAGAGAATTGTGAGCAATCCGAAAACGTTCCGACAATACTATTATTTTGTGGAAAATTCTAGATTTAATTAACTGGCCCTGTATTCATAATAATATAACAAAGTAGGCGCAAGTAATTAGACTGAATGGGAGGCCGTCACCTCTTTCTGCGAAGCAGTAATGCTCGCGAAGGAGGAGACGGAGCGCGTGAGGGAGAGGCAAATTTCGCGCCCTCGCGCCCCTAACCGCCGCAGCAGGAGACGCCCTGGGCGTCGGGAATCGCAGGAAGATTTCCGGCCACCGCAGGCGCGGGCTTGCGGTCGGTGAGCAATGGGTAGCTCGCCGTCCGATAAGGACCAAGCCCGGGTCGACGGCGCGTTGTGTTCCACGCGCGCCTCAAAGAGATGTCAGCAGAATTGACGGGGTCCGCTAGGGCCAATGCCTGCCGGGGGTTCGAAGAAAACCGATGGGGAAATCGTGGCCCCCGGCAACATGGCATAGGAAGGAACACGGGTGGGTTTTAGTCAGTAAGAGTCTGACACGCCCTCCCGCTCCACCCAGAGCGGGAGAAGTTATTTGATAATTTCCCACCCAAAAAAAAAAAAAAAAGTAATTAGACTGAACGGAAACAGTTACTGGTATTATACACGGCTGTAATGCGGTATATACATGGCTGTTCTGCGGTACGTATACTACTCGAAAGCCTGCCATACCGCACTTGCATGCTTTTGTTGAGTTAGCATCACTGGATGCGGTAGGAGCTAGGTAGCATTTAAATAAACCTTTTTTTTTTTACGTAAAGCTTGTTGTACGCAAAATACGCGGACACCAGCCCCTATTACATACGTAAAGGATGAAATAAGAATGATGTCGTAAGTTTTATAGAACTCTCGGTCAATCATTCTAATTTAAACATCATACTTTGATCGAAGACATTATAACAATGACTTAAGAGTTACATAGCAATGACTTACTAATGGCTTTACGTAAAAAAATATGAGATGAGAGAAATGAGCTCCTTAAAAGTAAATTGACTCTTCTAAAATGCGTACCTAGCTATTATGTACCTACCACAACGTAAAAATTTTGTTTTTTTATTAAAATATACTGCACGAGCGGTAATCGATCACAAAAATAAAAAGGTTGGGGACACACGTGTCACGTATTTTTTTCCAATTGAATGAACAATTCTGCGAAGTGTTATGTGGAAAATGAAGAATACGAGGATACCTAGAATAAATACTTTACAACAGCGTAAAAATAGAATCTTTTTTTTTTACATTATTTTTGTTCGTATGAAAATCATAATAGCCGCCACGAGTGGCGATACTCAATACATCCTGGGGGCAATCAGCCACGCCACCACTAATAGGCTAGTTGACCGTAAGTAAAATACCTCATACATTTTATTATGTAGAATGTTTGTAAGCTAAAAGTATTAAAATTCAACTTAGTTTTATATTTTTGAGCAATAATTACATAAAAATATAGCCATTGGTCACGCGACATTGAACGCGAATCAGACGTCACGATCAGCCATCAAAACATAACGTCATTTTGACAAAATCACATTGTTTTGTTTTATTTGTTTGACAGCGGACAATCTGTCAACGATTTTTTTAGATGAAAAATTAGTATTGTTAAAGTTAACATTTTGATGAAATATTCATGTTTTACGGAAAATAGACCACAAGGAACATTTTTAATCGGTTTTGCTAAAAACTGTCAACTAGTCTATTGCTGATTGGCTAATATTTTAACAACGGTATGTGGTATTATTAATTCTTATGTACTTTTGTGCCGTCACGAGAGAAAAAGCAGAAACAAAAGGCTGAAACAAAAAATCTTTTGACAGAACCCACAAATTGAAGCCATGCGTAAAGAACAAAGCTGTACTTTATCTAGAAGCTGCTAGATCTACAACACTGACCTACTTCACGCGGCCAGGGCGGCTCATTTGTCATGCTAACGCAAATGGTTGTACCGGGATGAAGCGACTTATTAAAATATTAATGGCTTGCCATGCATTAGCCGCCATGGCACTGGCGTAGATGGTAGACTATTGGATATAAAGGCGAAGAAATTGAGAGCGAGTCAGCATTATTTGGTGCCTTTGGGTGACTCAGCATGGCCGGGCGGCAAAATGTAATATATTTTTGTAAGAATCATCCCGAGCCAAACCAGTATGTAGCGTGCCTTACTACTGATTACTGGAATGTCACAGTAAGACGTTCCTTGAATTATCTCTGTTCGTACAACACACGTTAAATTGACGGGGACAGTATGAGACGACTTAAAATTGAGTTGCGTTTGATATGCCTAAAATTCAAAATTGTTCACGTGATGTAAAGCAAGGCATGGAACCGGTTTAAAATATACCGGATAATACCGGTTTATTTGGGTTTTACTCCGAACTTTTCTTAAGAACGTGAACGTTTAAGAACTTAATTTTAACCTAAATTAATCGGTTTATTTGACGAGCGGCATGTCGGTAAAGACGTTGCAACTTGTGACTACTTGTGTGGATGCCGCGCTGAATAAAAACTAAATAAAAAACCGGTTAATATTGCTCTAAACCGTTTAATCCGAAAAAACCTTTATGTAAAGACTCCTCCAAAACCGGTTTATAAAAAACGGCTTATACGAAGGACAACGAATGTAAAGTTTTTTGCGTCAAGTACATAATAACGGTTTGAAAATTTAACCGGTATCCGAGCCTTGATTTAAAGTTCCATATCTTACAAACATTTCTATAGAAACGTTTTTCGTGAAAAATATACTCTATTTTTAATGACCGATTCCAAAATGATAATTATTTTATAGCTTAGTTTCTGATGTCAGACCAAATCTTTTTCAATTTGTCCAGCATACAATATAGTGAATCTGCGTTTGAGCTTCGCATATGAACTTTCAAAGGCTCCATATGAAAAATAGTTCAGTTTTGGAGCCAACTTTATTTGAAGTTGAACCATTTCAGCTAAACGACTAGTGGCCACTGAATTCCAAACGTTATACTCGTATCGCTCAGGCACGTACAGCAGACGCCATTTTCCTTTTCGAACTAAAAGCAGGATTTTTGGTTATATTTTTAGGGTTCCGTTGCCTAATGGCAAAAAACGGAACCCTTATAGATTCGTCATGTCTGTCTGTCTGTCCGTCCGTATGTCACAGCCACTTTTTTCCGAAACTATAAAAACTATGCTGTTGAAACTTGGTAAGTAGATGTATTCTGTAAACCGCATTAAGATTTTCACACAAAAATAGAAAAAAAACAAATAATTTTGGGGTTCCCCACACTTAGAATTGAAACTCAAAAATTATTTTTTCATCAAACCCATACGTGTGGGGTATCTATGGATAGGTCTTTAAAAATGATATTGAGGTTTCTAATATCATTTTTTTCTAAACTGAATAGTTTGCGCGAGAGACACTTCCAAAATGGTAAAATGTGTGTCCCCCCCCTGTAACTTCTAAAACAAGAGAATGATAAAACTAAAAAAAATATATGATGTACATTACCATGTAAACTTCCACCGAAAATTGGTTTGAACGAGATCTAGCAAGTAGTTTTTTTTAATACGTCATAAATCGTAAACCGCAATTTACCTTTCATTCAATGTTACTTGCTGCTACAGAACCCTTCATGGGCGAGTCCGACTCGCACTTGGCCGCTTTTTTTATTTTTGTGTCGTGTTCCAAAATGAGTTTCGGATACCTACCGTATGGTTTAAAGACGGATCTATTGATTTTTTTTTAACTTTATTTTAGATTATTTATTAGGCAGTCGATCCATGTAATATACTGGTATTCAGCTGCATCCGGTTAGACTGGAAGCTGACCCCAACATAGTTGGGAAAAGGCTGGGCAGATGATGATGATGATTTCGATTATTTATTAGTTACTTGTGTAGTTTACTATTAGTAAGGAGCAGAACAGTGGTGGTTCAGTGGTAACGGCCGCGACTTACGAGTTGTAGGTCGTAGAGTCGAACCCAGACAGGCGCTTTATTTTGTGTAAATTATTTCATCATCACTGCTCTCAAAACGGTGAACGAAAATATGGTGAGGAAACCGGCATGTACTAGAACCAAAAATTCGAAGACACGCGACATCAATCAACCCGCACTGGGCCCGCGTGGTAGATTACGGCCCACTCCCTCTCACCGAGAGGAGGCCTGTGTCCCAGCAGTGGGAACATTGTAGGCTGATTATATTATAGTAAAGAGCCTATATTTGTAAAACCAAATTATTATCTAGCAGAAATTGACTTAAGAAGAGCCTAAAACGAGACAATCTTTTAACGACAAAGTTTTTACACGCTTTATGTATTTACTTTTAAAAAGTAATTTTCTTTTACGGTCTTTAATATGCAAAAACTTAATTTAGACAGGAACTGCTGATTAAAACAACAACATTTTCTTTCTTAAATGTTTTAGCCTACTTACATCATTTTAGGGAAAATGATTTTGAGCTAACAAATTAGTTCCAGAAACTGGTTCGCTGGAGAAACAGCAAATAAATATTAATTAGAGCCTGAACAGAATAAATATAAACGAAGGACCCGGGAATTGAAGTGAAACATAAATTAGTAAGTGACTTGCTACGCGGAAAGAGCTTCATTATTTATTTTTCGTCATACAAGTCTGTCCTGAATACTTGAATTACAGGAAAAACAAACGAGGCAAATCCTACAAAATCAGTTGCAACAGCTGGTCGTTTAGCAGTTTGTGGTGCAAGAAACATTCCATAAATAGGATATCTAAATCTGTTTTAAAAGTAATTTTTTTTTTTAATGATGGATTTGACATTTCCCATCTATCTGCCTCTGAAAAGAAATCGCGAAACAAACTCAGAAGTCAAAGTCTCTTTTAAAGTCCAGACATGTCATAATCTTGGTCATATCATGTAAGGATCATGTAGATTAGTGTCTGAAATGGTTTTTTGAGGAAAGAACTACACATATTTGAGTGGACCTGTCCAGTCAGTGCAAGCATTTGTCAGTAATCGTGGAGCTCAACTCAGAATTTAAGGAGCTCCACGACTAGACGAACAATACCAAAGAAAAGGCATTTGGGAAGACCGCATTAAATACTCCAATCTCGGCCTTTTAAATAATTACTCTATTTAAAAGGCCGGGCGGGAACGCCCTAGGAGGACATATACTGACCTTATTGGTGATGTTCTTCAGAAAGGTCAGGTGCGTAGTACTCGCAACCGGCGTGTATGACCAGATGTATGAACGTAAACGAGGCAAAAGGAGTATGTAAGAATCGTAGCAGGTGGCGTTCTCTAGTTTCATGGGAAGAAGGCGTGAGTACAAGTATGTATGTGTGTAATAAAAGGAAATATCCGGGTTTCTAAAATCTATATTCAAATACAAAATAGCTTTCATAGGAACTTCCTGGTTCTTCTTCTTGATGGTGCATAAGCAGGCCTTCCGCGATAAAGTAACCACAAGAATAATTGACGTAAAGTTTATTACAGAAAAAACCTTACTAAATGGATGCCTAAATAAAACTACGGTTTCTTATGAAAACGGTTCCGTCTTGTTATATCGACTGTAATGAAAATCTGTAATTTTAATCAGTATTTGACAATACGCTCTTTATTTAGACAGCCGTCATTGTGTGACCATTCATCGCTGTCTTGGGAAAACCAAATGATTTAAAGGAGACTGAAACGATTACATACACTCTTGGGTCTGAATAGTAACGAGATGAAAATGGTGAGAATTTATAGATTCATACATACATTAGTGTATTGCAGTGACTAGTTGCTATCCCACAATTCACATAGCGATCCATAGTTTCAACAATATCCAATCCACAAAGTGGCGGTAAAATCCATTATAACAATTCCAAGTCAATCGTGTGAGCGATCTTCGGTGTCCAGTGTGAAAGCAAGGGTCGTACAATACAAGGTAGACAGGGTCAGAATCCGTAAAAATCAAAGCAGTTATCGTTGAAAATGAAAAAAGCACTCAAAACACATCCGAAAACACGAAATAAGTAACAGCTGTCTAGTTCTAGTAGGGATGGGCGTTGCGACAACGAACCGTTTACAAAGACCGTTTTGTGATGGTGAAACCGTTTTACGTCCTGAGTTCAACTTCAAACAGTCTTCATTGCACAAACCAGTCTTCGAATTACTTGGTGCGATTTTTACATCTAAGAAAATACAGTCGGGTACAATGATTCAACTATCTATCACACTCGTAAAACAGTCCTTCCAATGAAAAGTGAACTCTTTGAAATAGAATACAATCAGTATTATATTACCTGTTGTCAATGCTGTCGTTCGTGATGCGAAAAAACCATTTCATACATTTCAAATCGTTGATAGTTTTAAGAAACTGCGCTCGACGCAATTCTATTCCATGTTGGACAAGTTTCGTCCTTTAACCGTTTTCTGCAACCGTTTTCGTCGTCGGGAAAACGGTTTCGGTCGCCAAAAATTCGAGCATGACCCACCACTAATGTCTAGTGTCAAATTGTCTATGTCAGTCTACCAGTGCAGAATATGTACTGCCAGTGACATAGACAAAAAAATAAAACTGATTTTAATCGATATGAAATTGATAATCATTATTTTAGTTTTTCAGTAACTAATGATGTTTTATTTAAATTAAATGCACTATATTGTATAACAGTATACATAGTGCATACTCGTTGGTCTAGTGGTCGCAAGCGCTACTGCTGAGCATGAGGTCCTGGGTTCGATTCCCGGGTCGGGCAAAGTGTTATTGGGTTTTTCTATCTGAAATTTCTCAGTAGCAGCTCGGAGTCTAGATTTGTGCCCGGTTGATGGCAATAGGCTCGCCCCCTATTACATGGGACTTAAACATAACTGACGAAATGTGGGTGTACCAGCAACAGGGACACCTCTGCCCAACCCTTCGGGGAAACAAGGCGTGATGTTATGTGTAATTACTTTGAGTTAACTATATTACCTAGTGCTACCTAGTGGGTAGGTTTTCTTTTTGAAGTTGTGTAATCGATTACTATAAATAATCGATGATCTCACGAAAACTATCTTTATCATATTTCTCCGCTTCCAGACAAAGAATTGAGCTGATTTTAGATATTCAAGGATAAAAAAATATGACTAATTTTTAGATCATATCTCAGCTTATTACACTTGGGCCCAACATTTTCCATCTCCTTTTTCTGCCAGTGTCGTCATGTGGTGACAGCAACGCAGCAAGGTGAACCGTCGAACTTTGCAAAGTCAAATTCAAATAATTTATGGCACATAAAAGGTAAACTTAACTAAAGGTAACTTTTGAACGTCAAAATTTACAAAACAATAGAATTGATTCTAGTCGCCCCTTCCAAAAGGTAGTTTTCGTATGGAGAAGAATGGGCAAGAAACTCCACCGTTACTCTTTTAAAATGTTTTATAATATTTTGTATTCATTAATTATATAATTACTAGCACTTTGTTGTAGTTTTTAGTTATATAATTTGTAGACTTGGACTTAGGCATTAGACAATTTTACATGGTAAATAAAGTTTTAAAAAAAATTATAATAATGTTTATAACAGCACAGATCGACATAAAAATATATACAAAGTTATTATAAATACACACTGAGCTACATTTTGATATCATTTACATTCAAAAATTTTGATAAAACTTTGATTAGTTTGGGAGAAAAGTTAGTCCAGAGGAAAAAGAGGGATTTTAATTTTGGAAAGCTTATGGTACAACAGACTTAAAGCTTTAGTAACCAAACTGACAAACGCTTACACTGAACTTTAGTAATCAAAGAAATGTCAAGACTGACTATTCCATTGGAACCTAGATTCCACAAAATTATTATTCTCTCCTCACTAGATTTTGTGACTTTACCGAAAAGAATAAAATATTTAGATATTTCTCTGTGAAGACTCGAGGCACCACCGACACGAACTGACAGAATTAATGATCCCCCATTCTGAGACAAATCTATATTATTCAACTAGTTGAATTTTCATGTATTTTTTATCCTGTTTTGTTTTGAACTTTGTGAAATAAGAGAGGGTTTTGGTTTATAAGGGCTTTGAGTTAAGGCAATTCGTTTTGGAAGAAAAAGGTTTATTTCTGGGAAACTGAATAGGGATGAATGCCTAGGTAAAAAAAAAAAAAGAAATTCCATTTAGTCCATCGTTCAGATAAAAAAAAAAAATTAGACACATATTTTTTGCTTTATTATATTAATCAAAAATAACTTAAAAAACACGCATTAAAGTTGGGAAGTGGGGGTCGTTACGTCATAATTCAGTATAAAATCTTGCAAGGCGTGATGACATGCCACATTTTAACTCAATGTATCACCGTAATCTTTTGATTAGGTATGTCAAAAAAGAAAAATACGTGTTCAATATTTTTTATTAATCTACGTGCAGGAAAAAAAAATAAATTGGGCACAGGCCTATTCTTAATACTTGCTTGATTGGAGATGTTCTTCAGAAAGGTCAGGTGCGTAGTACTCGCAACTGGCGTGCGTGTATGACCAGATGTATGAACGTAAACGAGGCAAAAGGAGTATGTAAGGATAGTAGCAAGTGGAGTTCTATAGTTTCTGCCTACCCCCATGGGAAGAAAGCGTAAGTTTATGTATGTGTAAGTATTCACACATACACACACACACACACACAAGGAAAAGTTCTCTATAGAAAACGAAAAGCCAGTAAGTAGGAAGACCAGTTTCAAATTACTGCTAACACTTAGTCTCTTTGCCCCCGTCTCTCCGCTATTCCATTGCCTACTCAAGGATGCATATCCGGTACGGCTCGCAAATCCTTCCTTAGCCTGAGGGCACGTCTTCCCTACTATTAACGCGCCCCCCGTCTACTCCTTGATATGCAATGGCCTCTGTAACCCTATGAAGCATGAGGCTCCAGGGGCTAGTGCAAATCTTGGGGTTCATTGGGATTTATCGAGTCTGGTTAAACCACTCTGGGGTCGGTCCATTTCATCACACTAATATTAAAAAGGCGAAAGTTTGTGAGTGTATGTGTATGTTTGTCTCTTCTTCACGCAAAAACTACTGAACGGATTTAGATGAAATTTGGCACACAGATAGTTTATAACCTGGATTAACACATAGAACACTTTTTATCCTATGTGTATTCCCACGGGATCCAGACTTCTGCGGGTGAAACCGCGGGGCGCAACCAGTTCATTAATATGTCAGTTTTAGCTCATACAACACATACATAAACTAATGCCTTCTTGAACGCCACCTGCTACGATCCTTACATACTCCTTTGCTTCGTTTACGTTCATACATCTGGTCATACACGCACGCCAGTTGCGAGTACCACGCACCTGACTTTCTGAAGAACATCACTAATAAGGTCACCATAGGCTCTCTTAGGGCGTCCCCTCCCGGCGTTTCAATACCTTTTCTTAGTCGCTTTTTATTCATCCTCTCAATATGACCAACCTATCTTAAAATAGCAGTACCTATCACAAAAGAACTCTTCCTATAAATGCCTCGTCCTCAATTTCCCGCACTCCAGTTTCAAAGGGTACCAGGCAGTCACGCAGTGTAAACGCATCGGCCACGCTTGTGGCCTCACGTAAAAGCATTTTGTACGCGTGTGAATATTTGATGTTAACATCAAACAGGGCTGCTTACCATCACTCATTGTTAATTCAAACAGGTTTGGTCATTAGGTCTTGTGTAAACCGCTGTATAACACGGACGGATGGACTTTTGTCTGTGCTTTTGTTTTGTTAATTACGTTTAGGCTTTAGGAAAAACAAGTGAAACTATTAGTTGAACAGACAGCTGTGCTGCTGGGGAGTTTGTTGCGCCACTTCTTCTTCCCAGCTAAAGGCACTAGGAAGTGGTGAAGGGTGGGCGTTTTTGGGGGACTGTCTTATGTAATTTTGACGTTCGAAAAGTGCTGATTCTCAGCCTAGTTTGAATAAATGACTTTTGAATTTTTTTGAATTTTTCGGGGTATCGTATTTCCTAGTAATGCTGCGGTCCCACGGCCCGCTTTCTTACAGGCCAGATCGTCGAGATCGATCATCGTTCGTCGATCGATGAGGCCTGTGTTGGGAATGCTTGGCACAGGAAGCGACAGGCCTCGACAGGTGTGGTCTCGTGCCAGGCCGCGACATGCCTCGACAGACCGTGGGACCGCGGCTTTACTGGGCTGTGGAGATCAGATAGACAGTCGCTCCATGTAAAATACTGGTATTCAGCTGCATCCGGTTAGACTGGAAGCCGACCCTAACATGGTTGGGAAAAAGCTAGGCAGATGATCAGGTACGTGAGTAACACAGATCATATACCAAAAAATTTTTCTTTTTCAGGCTGATTTCTTGACACTTAATTATTATAAACTAGCTTCCGCCAGCGGCGTCGCCCGCGTGATATCTTTATAAATTATAGCCTATGTTACTCAAAGATAATATAGCATTCTACTGGTGAAAGAATTTTTTAAATCGGTCCTGTAGTTTTTGAGTTTATTTTATAAAACAAAAATACAAATCTTTTCTTTTCTTTTTTTTGCCATAAAAAACTTCTGAAAGAAATGTGTATGTGTGGCAACACGCCATGTTCGAGTTCGCAACAAGTCCATCGTCATCCTGAGGATGCCTCGTTGAGAGGTGAAACACGTGTCGATTTCTTTCAGGAGTTTTTTATGGCTCTTTAGAAATAGCTAAGCGGAACAGGTTACTAAATATATCTACGTCTATTGTATTTTTTAATAGATATTAAAGTGTGCGTGCCTTTTTTTGTATTCTAAGCTAAACGCTCTCATTAAGTCCTTTTATACACTGTTAATAGTCATTAGGTATTTTAATTTTGTGTTATTACAAACCCTCCTTTGTTTGTCACAGTACAAATGACTAACCAACTAGAATTTAGAATAAAGAAAATACCAACAAAATCTCTTTGCATGAAAACATTTATTAACAACAAAATTAAAAAGAACAAAAGTCCCTTTTAATTATTCCTGAAAAAGGAAGGAGATTACAATAAAAAACAAAGGAGAAAGAAAAACATAATTGTATTATATTTTGTAATGAAAAAAAGGTTTCATACAAATAAAAGGTGGAGTTGGGCGAGGGCTTATCGGGTCCCGAAGCAGTGAATTGAAGTGATGAATGGAGTCGTGGAATGGGACCATAAAGCTCCCAGTCGACTGACTCGTAACATTCGTAACGCATGAAATGCTGATGCCACGTTTTATAGTGAAATACTAAGCCCAGTTTCAAGAATTTCTGTGTAGGGCTACACAGAAATTCTTGAAACTTCGCATAATATGTGGATGTTATTACTCTATAGTATTGAAATTAGGGCCGAAGCTAGACTTGAATTTAAAGTAGGGCAGCTGGTTGTTACAGGTAGGGCTGTTCTGGTCAATTGATTTTTGACTTTCTTGACTGATATTTGTAATGTGTGAGTCAGTTAATACTTAATTGTCGGGGGTAATATACAGATAAAAATAAAAAGTAAATAAATCTGGAAAAACATTATTATTTCTCCAATCATGTCTAAACATAACTACTCAATAAACAGTCTTTCCTTAAAACAACTAAATTCGAATAAGATTCAGAATAAAGAATTATTTGATTGTGATTGTTAAATGCCGTGGTTAATTCGGAATTGCTTAGATGTCATAACTTAGCTTCACAGTACTTTGCTTATTATTAGTTGATATTTAGAATAGTTGTTTTTTTTAAGGTAGGGCATTGCCCCACAATGCCCCCCCTTCGCTACGGCCCTGATTGAAATTCTTGTACGAAAATTACTCGACTGCGTTAGTTCTGTCTTAATTATTTATCATAAAAATCCTACAAAATTTTATATATGGCAGTTGGTACTGAAATTAACGAAAAAGTCTATGTGTAATTACAATTCCGTGACACTAGCAACTGCTAATTCTAATGTAGATAAATTGTAAGGTGCCTCAACATCAGTTGTCAAAGTCATTCTGCTCACCTAAACTAAAAACTCAAAATGTTAATCCTACTTTTGCACGAAATACCTACTAAATTACTTAGCTTAACAAAACAGATAATTTAAATGCTTTTCCACTCATTCTCCCTATAGCACGGCAACCCTCAGCCTGTTGAACGTTACGTTCTAGTGCGCGTGAAACTTTAACCCCTGGCCACCCGGGCAACTGTTGATAAAATATTCAATCCACTCTTGTACGCACACGTAAAAGTTTTGACCTAACCGGAGTAAATAACGAATTTTTCATCTCTTTTTTCACGGAATGAAACTCCAACTGCCTTTTATAAGCTATATCTTTTTCTGGCCCACTCCGCTTGCGTGAACATAAAGGCGCCGCTCTAGAGCAGCCCATAGCTAATTCTATACGCGTGATTTTATTTTTTTATTTAGGGCATCTGGCAGTTGACCACTAAGGTCGTGGCTGCTTAACCGAGCTTTCCTGTGACTGCCTTAAGCTTCTACACTCAAACGTGGGGCAAAAACTATGCTAATTAAAATTAGGCGAGCGCTTGCTAAGGATCACCTCCTGTGGGGTACGAGCCTCGGCTTAGGGCATCGTCGCTGGGGGAGGACAGCAAGATGGGAGAGGCTGCATCAAATTTAGATCATCATGATTATTAGTCGGGGAATTTAAAGCTACTGGGTCAGCTTCAACGCGTGCTGGCACCTCGTTGTCGAGCAAGGGTCGAGGGGGAGTATCATTTACTCGGGGTCGCGGTCGCGGAGGACCTCGGCGGCGAGGTCGGTATGACGGGTGTCGCCTGTTTTTGTATACTGTGCTGGTGACCCTACTGCTCTCCTGTAGGAGGGTTATAGGGTCATCTGGGTCTGAGAGAATATGCCTCGGACGGCCGACTTGACTGATTTTAGAGAGGACATAATTGGCTGCCTCGACAACCAGAGGGTTGCGATGTTTCACAGCGGAGTCAAAGTAACGCTTAGACATGCGTTTTAGAAACTGATGAATGGTGGGAATTCTGAAGTCGAGATGGAAGATCGCGTTTCTGACAACCAGGGGGAATCCGTGGCCTTGAGAAGGAAACGGTTCTGTAGGATCTGTATCCTATGGATAATATGGGGCTTTGCCTGTGCAAAGACGGTGCCCGCATAGGTCATGATTGGTCGAATGCACGCTGTATAGATTCGCAATTTTCACTTGAGTGACAATATGCGCGTGAATTAAACTTCGCTTTATATGGAAATGTATTATCCACTGCGATCCACGACCATACTACGCACGAATGTATGGCTGGCAAACAAATTAACCGCGCAGCTTTGGCAAACCTCGCCGTGCACATCCTAGAATGTGGCGACATTACGGCGACAGAGACGGTCGACTTATAAATTTACAATACTAAAACCTAGCCAGAGAAATAAAATTGTAGATAGGTTAAGTCAAGTGGTTCTCAACTTGTAAGTTACGCACTAACAGACAATCGACAAAAGTAAAATTAGCCTATAATAAAAAAACCGGCCAAGTCAGTGTCGGACAACGCACAATGAAAGGTTCGGGATAGTTGAGATGAATTTATTCCAAGAACAAACTTAACTTGGTAGGTGCGAAACATGTTCTCCCATACATCGATATAGGTCACGGTCAATTCTCCTACTGCAAATGGCAAAAAAAAATATTTGATAAAGATAAAACTACAATTTATAAATTTTCGGACTTTTTCCTTTACTTGTGCTACGAGACCTTGCTTCCTGCCAAATTTCATGATTTTAAGTCAACGGAAGTACCTTGTAGGTTTAGATTTATTTGCGAGTATCAAAATATGTCGATACCTTCACGCGTTCTTGAGAAAATGGGTCTGAACAGACTGAAGGACGGAAGTGCTCCTATAATGGATCCGTTTTTTCCTTTTGTGGTACGGAACCCTAAAAATCAAGTGTTTCTCCAACTTTCTAATCAAAACAAACATGTCTAGACTAAGAGTTAGTTAATGTATGTAACAATTTGCGAACGGCCTGCTAAGTTCTTGATTTAGCACCAACACTGCACCAGACGCTCCTAAATGTGAATTTATAAGATAATTCAGAACATTTATAAGATAGTCTAGAATATTTATTCAATAGTCTCTAGAACATTTATAAGATAGTCTCTAGAACATACACCTTTAATATTTTACTGTTTAGTTAAATTTTTTGTTATTTTAGAAGCCTTTACTTTGACAATTTGCATAGCACTTTGGATTCAAATGTATGAATCAAAAGTGCTATGTAAATAGTCTACCTAACTGAAAAAAATGCACTTGACTTGAGACATAGGTCCTGAATTATTTATTTACAGTAGAAGGCAGAGTCGTGAGCACAAACTGACACTACGCAGTAGTTAATTTTTCGGTCTGTTTGGCGGAATGAAGAAGTCGGGGGGCGCCGAGCTGCACGCGATTGGTTCGTCAGTCGATGCTCGTCGCTTATTGGACCTTTCGCGTGTCATTCGGCTACTATCATTGGCCGAAATTGCAACATGCGCGAGCTGTGCTCACGACTCGTGCCCCGACCTGTACTTACTTCAGCCCACGACTTTGTCCGCGTTTCTTGTTTTGTCATAAAATATATCCTATATGACACGCGGCAATACTGTGGCGTCCCATTATTGAAAGAATTTTCGGAATCGGAACAGTAGTTCTGAAGGATTACTCCTTACATACAAACTAACAAATGTTACTTCTATAGAATATAAGGTACTATCTGCACCCCGCGGCTTCACCCGCACAAGTCTCGATCCCGTGAGAATATCGGGATAAAAAATATCGTATGTCCTAACCCAGGTCATGGTCTAACCATCTGCCAAATTTCATCCAAATCCGTTCAGCCATTTTAGCATGTAAGCGTTACAAACAAACAAACTCACTTTTGCAATTATAATATTATAGTTATGGTGGATGACATAAAACATCTTAAAACATGTAATAAGATGCGTCCTTAAACCATTTTCAACTTTCCATGGTATTAATTATCTTCATAGAAAAATATTCTACATAGGTACCATAAAAAGGTTTTTCATGATAATTATGCCGATACTTAACAGTTTCCAAGAAAATGAATATTCTTTCTACCGACTTGATTAATTACTTTACAGGTTAATTATATTACGACATGGTATCTAATGGATACCTTAATTAATTATTAATATTGTAGAAAGATATTAGATACACATCACGTAAATTATTAACGATGGAACACATTAAATTTGTTGCTTCCACAACGTAATGAATTTGGAATAGATCGATAGCATACAGTGCGTTCATTATAACTTGTCTCGTGTTGGAGTGACGTGATTGGTAGCACTGAAGTGCCTGCTACACGGGTGCTAACCGCGTCCCCGACAGAGGTGACCTTGGTTGGCGACAGGCAGAGCTATTTGAAATTTGGTAGTAAACCACCAAATTCACCTCTGTCGGGACGCGACTGGCGACCGTGTAGCAGGCCCTTTAATAAGGAGGATGCCTAGGTAAAAAAAAATCAATTTAGTCCGTCAGTCAGATAATAAAAAAATATTAGACACGTATTTTTTACTTTATCATATTAATAAAAAATTACTTAGATAAAACGCATTAAAGTTGGGGAGTGGGGGTCGCTGTCACAAGCAAGTATAAAATCTACATACTCGTGACGTCATTGCACAGTTTAACTCAATGTATCGCCGTAATCTTTCGAATACGTAAAATAAGAAAAAATACATACTCAATATTTTTTAATTATCTCCAAGACAGACAATAAAAATTGTCCCCATCCCTATTTTGCAGTCATGTGATTGATACTGTTCTGTCAGTCGCCATTTTGAATTCTATTATTATTGAAACCAAGACTACAAATCTAGTGCTACCAATCGCGTCACGTCAAGTTATAATGAACACACAATTATAATGTAGCTAAGAATATAGTATACACATATCTCATTTAATTTTCATTATTTATATTATATTAAACACCCAAATTTATTTACATCATCGGATAATAACATTACATAACATAACACAAGCTCATTTATCTATCGCGATTTATTGCAATCGACGTCTTCTCAGTTCATCGGCCATATGTACATCAGTTTTGTCTAGGTAGTGCTGCTCCATCGTCAAAGCCGAATAACTTGGCTATTGGTTTAAATTTATGCCTTGTGCCGCGAATGCACATGCTAGTGGCATGGATTATTGAGATGATGTTTCTTGATCTTAGCCAACCCATCAGTAAGCTCATGGACCTGTTTCAGTGGTCAGTGATTGCAGCTCCAAGATGTTTTACGAAGGTAGACATTTGTGGGGCGAAGATTCCGTCAACAGATGCAACAAGGAGGAGTGAATGTCGAGCTTGCCGTCCGATAAGGACCAGGCCCGGGTCGACGGCGCGTGGTGTTCCACGCGCGCCTCAAAGAGATGTCAGCAGAATTGACGGGGTCCGCTAGGGCCGATGCCTGCCGGGGGTTCGAAAAATCGATAGGGAAATCGTGGCCCCCGGCAACAGGGCAACCGAAGGAACACAGGTGGGTTTTAGTCAGTAAGAGTCTGACACGCCGTCCCACTCCGCCCAGAGCGGGAGAAGTTATTTGATAAATTCAAAACAAAAAAAAAAGGGGTGAATGTCGCATGTCGCATTTCGCAAGCATTTGAATATTTCCTTGTTTTTTCTTCTTCGGTGGATTTTATTATAGAGTGTCGCCTCTGAAATATAAGAAGAAACGTGAGTAGCTAAGAATATTGGCTCAAAATACATAAATTAGGTTAGCCTCAAAAGTGTAAAGACGTTATATTGCATGACTTCAGCGTTCTCCCTTTTGTCAATCAACAACCAACATACTATTGCAGTTTATTACTCTACAGTTTATACTCAACTGAACTGGAATAGACTAAAATATACCCCGTATTAAATATGGTTGTGCAACGCTCAACTCTCTTTACCACTTAAGAAGAACATAGACATAGCGTACCAATGCACAAAACGTTTATAAAACTCAGCATTCCCATGTAAAATCAATAATCCAACTATAACGCAAAATATGCAGCTTCCCCATAATGTCAATCTCAACTGTTCTGTGTCTCGGTGCATCTGACGCTGATTGATGCTGTCCTAACGACTGACATCATTCTACCATCCGACTTGCAAATCCAAATATTCCAAGCTAAATTGTTCTTTGCCGAGTGCATTACCTCTGATCGATGCATGTGTAAATCTTCCTCTTTTTCTCTCGTTTTGGTACGAATTATACAAGAAATAGCTCAAGCAGTGGAAAAATACTAACCACTTTTGGCCAGCCAATATTGTAGGAGTGGGTATGGCTGTCCAGCACGTGTAGCATGTCAATCATAGAAACGGGTGTTGTCGACGGAAGAATAGACAAAATGGCAGTTTGTGATTGTTTACCTGTCATTTTGTCTATTCTTCCGTCGACAAAATCCGTTTCTATTGTGATCATGCTGTGTGCAGGGTGCAGATATTTTAGGCAATAGGTACCTTTTGTGTAAGTTATAATTTATTGCCGACAGAAAGTAAAATCCACTTTTAAGATTGATTTACAAAGATGTGCAACGAACTGCACAATTATGTAAATTATTTTTGGGTAGACTACGAAAAAGTTGAGAATCGCTGTTCCCGACACTGCTGGTTTAATAAATTAATTTATTACCATTTCAGAAGCGTTCTACGAAATCTTAATAATTTTGGATGTACACAGAGTAAAACAATTACATTAGAAAACAAACTGTTTCTAGTTTGTTTATTTAAGTTTTGTTTAGACTGTGTGCATGATTATTGTTGTTTGCTATGTTTTGTGTGTCTTAATGAGGGTAGGGCCAGACTTTAATTAAATAATTATGAATTCGTTTTGGGTAAGATCACATCTGTTTATTTGTCTGTCAGAATTCAAATAAAATTGGCTGTAAATTTTTATGTAAGGCTTTCGCAATAAATTCCTAATGAGTATTATAATTACGAGGTAAATAACATAGAATAGTAAGACTTATACATACTCTTTATGACATGGATCTGTGACACTTGCACGAAAGATATTTACGCGCAAGACACTTGCGCGAACCGACTTGCATGAAAAGACATTTTCACGAATACACTTGCGCGAATACACTTGCGCGAAAGGACAGTTGCGCAAAACAATTGCGGAAATGAGATTTCTTTTCATTAAATTCATGAAATGATCAATTCTAAGATCTGGCTACGACATATACACATGCGAATGACAAATATAAATGTAGAAATTACTCTACTATTAACCTACTTATTATTTACCTATATAGCTATAGTTTGCGGATAAAAATATTCTAAAATCGAATGGCATTGGCGAACGATTAAAATATTTGCTAGGTATAAAACAGATTGAATCTATTAGAATAAAATAGAAGAGCACTTGGAATACAAACCAGTTCAGAAAATTGAAATGCAAATACCTAATAATTCCTCAAAATCCAATAAAAGTACTCAAATGTCTGTCTAAAAGGTTCTATTTTAGAGAATGTTTTTTATCGATAAAACTACGAAAAGTAGGACACTAAAAGGTAAAAGAAGATTGAGTGGAAGAATTGACGATCGAGTAGAGACAGTGTTCTATTTTCACCCACTTGTTGGTACCTTGCTATCTTAGAGTCCACCTACTATAGTTATAAAGTAGTTGCGTTCCCACAAATAACTATATTATAAAACAACAAAAAAAATACATAGCTTAAGCATAATCAGCCTTTAATAATAATAATAACTCTGCGGATACCTTTCTTTGTTATTAAATCATATTTATTCATATAATTGATTGTAAAGTAGCATTATATTCTAAGTACTATTTATTTTATTTTGTTATCTATTTATATTTAATTCATAGAACCTAACTTGGTTTCCGTACGACTTTTTCGGGTGACCACTGAAAATCAGCGCTGTGCTGTGGGTCCCCATAGCACAGCATCATGCTGAGTGGAAGCCTTCTTGTCACAGTCATGACGTGCCAGGCAGCTGCCGCATATTTCTGTTTTATGCTCGTGATTATTATTTAAATCTATTGTTTTATTTTATTTTATTGTTCTCTTCTTTTATGCACGTTTTTCTGTGACACATAAACTTATTTTTATTAAAGTGAAACTTTTATTACATCGTCTCAAACTTTTTCGTCTGTGTGTTGCATGTCGCGTGACGGTCGGCCGCGGAGTAGGGATAAAGTGAAAGGCGTTCGTCAGAGCAGCCAAGGCCAATATGGCGGCGCCTATAGTTCGCTTACAAGTTTCACTTTTACCGTGGTTTCATAAAACCACACAATCCTTTTTTTATTTCTTTCTTTTTTTTACAATGTTCCCGATTCTGGGACACAGGCCTCCTCTCGGTGAGAGCACCCCTCTCACCGGCCGTAATCTACCACGCAGGCCCAGTGTGGGTTGGTAGATGTCACATGTCTTAAAATTTTCGGTTCTAGGACATGTCGATTTCTTCACGATGTTTTCCTTCACCGTTTTGAGAGCAATGGTAATGAAATAATTTACACAAAGTAAAGCGCCTGTCAGGGTTCGAACCTACGACCTAAGTAAGTCACGGCCGTCACAAAAAAAATACAAAATATAAAATAATTATAAACACAATATAATCACACTAATCTTATAAAGGCGAAAGTTTGTGAGTGTGTGTGTGTTTGTCTCTTCTTCACGCAAAAACGACTGAACGGATTTGGATGAAATTTGGCACACAGATAGTTTATAACCTGGATTAACACATAGGATACTTTTCATCTCGATATTCCGCAGCTAGTACCTACATAATAAAAACAATTCAATTATCTCAAAATTGTTTGTCCAATCAGATCAAAATCGTTTATTTGCATATACGAAAGGTAAATATAAAATTTAGTACAAAGACACATTCCGCCATGTAGTGATGGCATGCAAATATTTAATGGATAAAATAGGTCTGTTAGTATATTTTAATAAATTATTTATTTATTTAATACTTCAAGCACACAAATGTACAGAGGCGGACTTAATACCAAAGGCATTTTCTACCAGTCAACCTTTGGGTGATGCAGAGACAAACAGTGGTAGGTGCAATAGCGAGAATTGAGGAATAAATATTTATTTAAATGTAAAGATATACATAAATATATATTTCCAATTATATATAAATATAAACAAAAATAAATACACATAAAATACTACTAAAGCAAATAAGACAAACAATGGGAAATCATTACCGCTGTGATGATACTGCCAGCTTCTTGCGAATGTGCTCGCGAACTAGTCGCGAAATTAGTTGTAATTTTACAAAGTCTTCTTCCAAAACTAAAACTATTAACAAACTAAAATATGGCGTCGAAACAATCCTCCGCATTGCTGTCAACTGGTAATGTACCCAAGAGACTATGTTAGTTACTTAGTTAAATAAAGGTAATGAAGTTCTAATTATGCAGAGGAACTTTAAACTTTTCAAAAGGTTGGGAGGAATCTTTGTGGCAAAGTTGGATTGCCATAGTCCGTGATGTCATAAATTCTTAATCCCAAAATCCTATGAAACTCATGAGCTCTCCCGCAAATTCCGTTTCATTCCGGACGAAAACGGCTTTTCCGGATCTTTTATGCAATTGTTACAGGGCTATGTAATTGCGGCTTTGCAGCTTAAATCACTAAAATATTTTTGAATGAAATGAATGACCACAACGATCCATCATCGCTTAGTGCAAGCAGCAATCTCAAGCGCTTTGTGTTGCTTGCAGTTTTAAAGCGAATAAGTACAGCGCTGAAACACGTATTATCGGTCAAACCGACACGAAGCTTTTAAGCGACGAACATGTTGACTTTGTTCGTGTACGCTTTCGATTATTATTGTAAATAGAACTGTTTGTATCTTTGTAAAATACTAGCTTCTGTCGAGACTTCGGATTTTCTTATTTTAACATATTAAAATATACCCTATGATACTTGGCAATACTGTAGGCTTTCCATTAGTGAAGGAATTTTCGGAATCGGTTCGGCAGTTCCAAAAATTACCCCCTCCATACAAACTCATAAATTTTAGCTCTTTATAGTATTATTATAGTATAGAAGGATGGCTTAGACAGAGGTTTCTGTCGTCCATTGTTGTTGTCCTTGGCTAAGTTTGCCTCCAGCGGATAATAAATTCAGCCCATTTATCAGAATTTAGAATGGACTTTTTGTCCATTTTAATAAGTAACACGGTGACATCTACGTACTACACTTAGGTATATATATAGGTATTGAGGTATATTACGTACCAACAGTTTAGTAGCTTTGACGCTAAATTGTTATAAGTTGTTTCTTTTCATTTGACACGTTCCAAAAAGCATTTCAAATTAAATTAAATTCTGTTGAATGTTTTTTGCACCTTTTACTGACAGTTTTATTTTTAATCTCAAATCCTTCTGGCTCTATTTAGAACACACCAATTTCGCTATCACAGGAACTATTTATACAAATCCCAACATTCTCCTAAATAAAGCTGCCTCGTCCCCAAACAAGTCAAAAGTCACCGAAAGCCGATACATCACGTCACCCAGTTCCGGCTCAAAACCCTCTTACACCTCCAAACTGTTGCGCTAAGTCGCCCCCTACCCCCGTTGGGAGTGGGTTCGCCCCCTTACTCAACCCTGTACAAATTACCATACGAAAGTCTGCTGTAAGTACTTTACATATTTTCTTTGCATACGGGTCAAAAGATATTTGCGTATTGGGGTCGAGTTTGAAAAGAAAATGAGGGGGTGAGTTTTTTCTGCTCATTTTGATAATGGGTTGACTAAAGTCATTAAGCATTTTACCCCCGAACTCTCCAATAACAACACAGTATAGACATGAGACTTAATGCTGTCTTAACGGCTCCCCGCTGAAAGGCGCGACGCGATTTTGGTAGAACCACTTCCATGAAATTTTCATAGAAATGTTAGAGTCGCGTTTCACTTGTCTAAAGTGTGTTTGAGTATGCGTCCAGTCAAAAATTTAAATTAATACTTTTAATTTGCACCTTAATAAAACATTGGATTTTGTAGTTAACGTTTCTGAATTGTTTAACGGCAGCTAGCTTGCCTTTCGCCTTTCGGGATCAGATTAAGCAAAAGTTTAATTGGATTTTCAGTTAGCAAAATTGTTACGTGTCACTCAGTGTTGAAATTATTTCTCAGAGTTGAAATTAAATAGTAAACCTTTGAGGTTATTTAACAATTATTTATCTTGCGATGTTAGCACAAGTCATTCTTTGCTTGTTTTATCTCGGGGGCAAGTCAGAAGTCAGAAGCATTTGAACTGAATTGAATGACATTATTTTAATTCTGACTGCCTCGTTAGAGTGGTCGCAAGCGCTACTGCTGTGTATAAGGTCCTAGGTTTGATTCCCTGGTCTAGCAAAGTGTTATTGGGTTGTTCCATCTAGAATTTCTCAGTAGCAGCCCGGAGTTTGGATTTGTGCCCGGTTGATGGCAATAGGTTTGCCCCCTATTAATTACATGGGACATATACATAACTGGCGAAATGTGGGCTTACCATACCTCTGCTTAACCCTTCGGGGAATGCAGCATAATCAGCCTATAATGTTCCCACTGCTGGGACACAGGCTTCTTCTCTGTGAGAGGGAGTTTTCCGTATCCACCACGCGGGCCCAGGGTGGGTTGGTAGAAGTTACATATCTTCGAATTTTTGGTTCTAGGACATGCCGGTTTGCTCACGATGTTTTCCTTCACCGTTTTGAGAGCAATGGTCAAACATACGACCACAACTCGTAAATCGCGGCCGTTACCACTGGGCCACCACTGCTCTGGGGAATGCAGGTGTGATATTATGATAATTACGCCTAACTTTTTCGATGTGTCGATGGCAACTTGTGTTGCGTCAGCCCAGAACTTAGCTACAAGTGTTGCGTAAGCCACACCAAAGTACAGGTATTACCCCTTGACCACGACATCACAGCTTGGGCGATGTGCGTTTTGCGTCTGCGACCGCGGCATGAACATGGTTAGGCTGGTTTCACAGCTGTCCGAGAGACCCGCACGGGCAATGTTCTAGCGCCTCACATGTGTGGCTAGAACATTGTTTCACAGCGACGCGGATTGGTCCGTACGCGACCCGCTCCGGGTAGAGTCCGTACAACGCTAGCAACCGTATTGTACCTCCCTCGTTTCAGACCACTGCGGGCGCTACCCGTACGGGTCACCCGTGTGCGGACAGCTCGTGCGGGTCTCCCGGACAGCTGTGAAACCCGTCTTAGAAGTTATTTAGAGTGTGCCATAAGTCGCCGCGATACGACTTGCGAAGAGAAGAGCGGCGCGGGAACATTCCAGTACCACCCTATGTCATAGTCCTGGCCGTAGGGAACAAAGGGTTCTTTCATCTACAGAACTATTATAATACTAACAACCTGCCCCTGATTCGCACGGTTTTTACAACTTGACAAAACATCGAGATTTTTTAATTATTATTTTAAAAGTTTAATTTTATTGAATTTAACACTTAGACCTTTCAGAATAAATTCTCTAGATAATGTTGAAAACCGCATTAAAATCCATTGTGTAGTTTACAAGAAATAAGCGGCCACACAGACGGACACGAGAAACGACTTTGTTTAATACTATTTTTTCTCCTAATGATCAGATTCTTATTGCTGCAACTCGCCTGAGTTTCTACAATAAATAATGTTTTTTTTTTGTTCTGAAAAACAACACAGTAAAAAAGATGAAACTTTGAATGTCTAGGTTTACATTCATATAAACAGTTCCAAAATTGGGTATGTCCATTAAAAATGTCAATGTCATTCGTGGATTGCGACACCGAGTTATGATTCCAATAAATTCCAATTGCTTTAATAGCTTTTTAAATCCGTAAATAAAATGTTATAAAACGAATTTATTTCTGTTTGTTTATAACTCCATTTTACTCGTGTAAAAGGTCGTTTAATCAAGTTATATCCCAATAGGTATTATTAGATCGTTTGATCTGGTGCTTATTTTATAGAAACAACGTCTGCAGTAGTCTATAATATTCAAACAAACAGTACAGTATATTCACATGACGGGTTGACAGACAGGGGAAAAAAGAGCGGAAACAAAGTGTCATTCACTCAATGAGTAATGACTCAGTGTTGCTATTATAATAAGTATAACTTTGGTTAAAACTGCGTAACAAAGTATTATGTGTGGCATTGAGAACAGTAACCCCTAATTATTTGGGACAATTTTTCTATAATGTAGACAATACCTGGGCGAAAGAGCTCTTATCTGGTGCAAATATAAAATGCTAATTTAATAGTATAGGAAAGTTCATACTAATTCACGTATAGTACCTACTTATTCCATGCTGCCATGATAGTAGGTACTTACTAATTCCATGCTGCCATGTCATTATTCTCATGTCATTATTCAATATCTTGTTAAACTTTGGGCGACTGAACGCTGCTCGGGTAAAAATATGGAGAAAACGAATTTTCCCAGATACGAGACCCTAGCTAGATCAATTTTTCGCCCCTGGTAAACCCCTATATTGCAACTTTCATCGAAATCGTTAGAGCCTATTTCGAGAACGTGAGTACAAATATATATATAAATGCAAATATTGCTCGTTTAATAGTTTAGGATGAATAGTCCCGGGTCGATGTTCATTAATGCCTTCAAACTTTTGTCAATGGCGCCCTCCCCCGTCTCACCGCTCACATACCTCAGGCGGTGACCAGCAGTCGCGCACGGACTATAACACACAAAATATAAATTACACAAGGCAGACTTAATGACATGGTGTTTTTACAAAAGTTAGCTTCTCAATAGACTCTCATTACGGCTTTATTGTTAATGGACTAACCTTAATTTCTGAGCTTCGAATGAATGAACCCAAAATCATTTTCACAAACAACACAAAACTCAAAAATAAGGTTGTACACAATTTATCAAAGGTCGCTGAGTAAGCATCTAAACAAAATTCAGTAGGCATTAATTTCGGGGGTGAAATAATTCATAACCTGACCCGCGCGAGACATCCTGTGAGATTTGAGCGGGAGGGATGCTGACTGCTAGCAAAGGGTGACTTATTTCCGTGGATACGAGATAAACCTTCTGAAATAAAAGGAAGGACGCTTTTGAAGCTGGCGAATTTGTTTTAGATTTACTGACGTTATTACGTTATTTTTTTTTTTGTTATGCCATAAATCTATATCTAGGTACTCGTCATGTTGGCTATAACCTTAGTACTCCGTGGCTATAACGGTGGGATTGAATAGTATAGTAGCATTTTGTGCTTCTTTTTCAAACGTCTCTGTATCTAATTTATTAATTTGTCTGTTCCTTATTTGAATCAGTGTGTAAGACTGCATGGTCAACAATGCAATAAGGCAAAACCACTAGCTTCTTCAGCCTCTATAAAAAAACAAATTACTAGTTTTGCAAAATTAATCCACAAAGGTTAATTTCTTCCTCAACCCAATTAAAATGGACACTGCAAAATAAATGGAATATTATAAATTAAGAGGGACAAACTGCCATGGTATAAACCCATTGGGAAAATAGCTGAATAAGGGATACGTTTACAGATAAAATTGAAAAGCGCGCGCATTTCGTACAGAAATGCTCGAGAGATAAAATTAAGGAATTAATACCATTCAGCCAGCACACAATGGCTCGCTTCAATTATTGGGCTGCATTGTTTGTATTGAACCTTTTTGGTCGAATGGCGGGAAACGATGTGAATGGCGTGCAAAAGTAGCTCTGTCACTCCGCTGTCAAATTGGCAATTCTTTAAACGTTTGTTTTTTTGGTAAGCCAAGTAATTAAAACTGAAATAAAATGTCCTGAATTTGGCTTAAACTGTCAGTTTTTAGGGTTCCGTGCCTCAAAAGGAAAAACGGAACCTTTATAGGATCACTTCGTTATCCGTCCGTCTATCTGTCTGTCAATACCGTTTTTCTCAAGAACGCGTGGAGGCATAAGTTGAAATTAATATCAAATACGTAGATCTATGAAATTAATATCAAATAGATAGTCTCTTAGATTTCTAAATAAATCAAGCATCTAAGTCAACGCAATAAAAAAAATCGGCCATTTATGACATATTTTGATACTCGCAGATAAATCAAAACCTACACAGGATACCCTGTGTAGGTACTTCCCGTTTACCTAGAATCATGAAATTTGGCAGGAAGCAAGGTCTCACAGGTCACAGCACAAGTAAAAGAAAAGATCGAAATTTACTTACATTTGCAGTTGCAGAAATTGATCGTGACGTATCGATATATGGGATAACATTTTATAAACTACAAAGTTAAGTTTGCTCTTGGGATGCACCCTAACTACGGAACCCTTCATTGTGCATATGTAATCTGTGATTGTGCGTAGTCTGACACGCATTTGGCCGGTTTTTTTTACAATTTTATTGGTACCAAGCTTTTATTTTCCTGTGAGAAATATTTTTAGCAGCGGTTGAAAGCATTTAAAGTGTTTTAAGATTGGTTCAGTTTATGATCAGCGCTGTTTTCCAAATTCTTTTTTTTTACCATGCAAACTTCACTTGCGCGATTTAGGCTGGGACCTCACACAACGCCATCTATGGAGTGAAAATTAAACTTTCAACAAACCCCACCTGTGTAACCTACTTAACAATTTAAGAGGTTTAAGATTGATTTAACTGTATAAACAGTGGGATAATGCCACAACAAAGTGGAATACTACTGGGATTATGTTCTGTTCGGTTATACTAGTGGTTGATCTCCTTTGAAAGATATAATGACGGTAGCTTTGTAGATAATTAAAGCCGTATTCATTCGGCTGCCTATTAATTAGTATTTGAGCTGGTTGTCATTTTCAAAGACATTTTCAGGTAAGTAATAATGGGAATATCTATGTTGTGTGACTCCTGGTACTTTGAGTTCAAATTATTTCCTTATTTTTCAACTAACTACACATATTTCCTTATCTAATAAATAATTTATAATTCAACCCCTTTCACCCCCTCGTAAAAGAGTTTGAGTTGGAATAAAAAACGAGCTTGATCACAATCGTATCCACTTTTATTTTTAATGTTGGTTTGTCGATTTTTCATTTAATAAATTTTGCAATAAGTAGGTATTTAGTTAGTATTTTAGAGCGGATAGTGCGGCGAAAAAAATTAAGTGGTTCTTTTTTCAAACGGCAGTTGGCATACCTATTTTAAGTAATAAAATAAAACATACGTATAAAAACCTAGTATGTATGTACAGACGCCAGCACATCAAGCTACTACAATCTGTCAAATTTATTTAATAGATTTTCAACTTTATCGCTGAACGGTAAGGTTCAAAGTTGATTGGGAAAATTTGACAGTTTCGGGTAGCTTGATGTGCTGGCGTCTGTACCTACAGTATAAGACCCCAGCCTCAGTTTAATAACCCCAATTTTTCAGTTTAATACCCTCACTTTTGCATAGCCAAATACTCGCATTTTTGCTCAACAAACGTGTCAGCGTACTGGGTGGTGGAGGCTTTACGTCCCGGCAGGTTTCCGGATCCGTTTCCTCATTTCCTGCGTTTCCGTGACGGAGCGGTTAATTTTCGAACTTAGTTCGAGGGTAGGCAGAGTTGTGTGACGACGCGGAATATTTGTACGGTAATTAGTTTAGTTTGTTAAATTGGAGGGGGGAAATTATTTATTATTATTATTAATAATTTTATTTCGAGCAACAAGACTCATAGTGTTAGTAACAATATACTTACAAACTATGTTAGTAATACACGTATGAAGACAAAAATAAAACCAAAAACAGAAAAGAGATTGTGACGTCACTGCTGCAAGGTGACAGGCCCAGCCGAAACCTTGCAGCAGTGGTTCACAAACGCACAATCAAGCCTGCTCGCTATCATAGAGAGGATGCTGTTGGCGCTGCCCCGCACCCCACGGACCAAGGATGCGCACCGCTTCCGCATCACCGTGTAGAAATATGTGTGGAGTGCATTTTGGAACCTACTGTTGAAATTGATATATTTTGTAATAATTTTGTAATAGGGTTGGCCCCTATTACAAGGGACTTAAACATAACTGGTGAAACGTGAGTGTAAGTAGGTACTACAGGTACACCTCTACCTAAACCTTCGTGGATTGCAGGCCTGATGTTATTTGTTTAGATGTTTTTCGTAAAATTCAATGGAACTGGAACGCCATTGAAATATGTATGTAGTTGAAAATTATTAAACCGAGAAAATGTTAAACAGTGTTTTCATAAAAAGAGGGGCTTGTGGCTAAGTAATAACAGTCGCACGGGTCGATCGATCAGGTTAAGCTACGCTTGCCGCGGTTGGTCCGTGGATGGACCATCTTAACATACCGAGACCCCTCTGTGCCTCGGAAAGCACGTTAAGCCGTTGACTCCGGCTGTCATTTGTAGATCTTTGACAGTCGTTACGGGTAGTTAGAAGCCCAAAAGTCTTACCAAGGGGTATCGTGTTACCTAGTAACTAGGTTGTGGAGGTGAGATAGGCAGTCGCTCCATGTAAAATACTGGTATTCAACTGCATCCGGTTAGCCTGGAAGCCGACTCCAACATAGTTGGGAAAAGGCTAGGCATATGACGTAGTTTTCATAAAAAAAAAATATAGCATACATTTTTCTATTATAAATTGGTCGTGCAAATATAATTAATGACCAGAATTATTATTAATATTAAAAATGCGAAAGTGAGTTTATTTGTTTGTCACGCTTTCACGATATAACGGCTGAACGGATTTGGATGAAATTTGACACACAGGTTGACCATGACTTGGAAAAGAACATAGGCTACTTTTCATCTTTTTTTTTTTCGGTGGGAATATATCAAATAACTTCTCCCTCTCCCGCTCTGGGCGGAGCGGGAGGGCGTGTCAGACTCTTACTGACTAAAACCCACCCGTGTTCCTTCCGTTGCCTGTATGTTGCCAGGGGCCACGGACAAACCCGCAACTCCGGAGGCTACTTTTCATCCTGGACGCAGACGAAGTCGCGGGCTACGGCTAGTACGATATAAACTAAAGAGTATCCACTCAACAGTTTTGTTTTTTATGTATTCGCGTTACAGGAAAAGACATAAAACCTCGCGCTGAAAATAAACAGAATTGCTCACTTAAAAAAGTAACCAACGTTTGCTCATAAAATTGGTTATTTTAACACTAGGAGGCAGATAAGACCTGACAGATACTATCGCTTCCAATATACTCGTAAAAACATATCCAAGGGAGAGAAACCTTTTTTTGCTCCCTTTTGTTGGAAACCCCTTATCCCGGATCAGCACTAATCCAGATACATAATTTATAAGCTGCTGTATTTTTAGATAAAACATGGTTCAGGGTAGCAATGAAAAAGGTTTGATTTAATTTTCACGCGTAACAGTTTATTTTTTGGTGTGAAAGTAGTTATAATATTTAATCTAGGTAATTTATTTAAATGCACTGAAAAAAATGTGTTTTGTATCAAGTAACCAAAATTGTAGGAAACTATAAAACATACATACAGTACAAATATATTTATGTTCTTAACGTCCCTCGGCAAACTTCGTGTTTCGTCAGTCGTCGGATTTCTGTCAGTTGCCCTTTGCACTTGGTGCAGACGGGACGCTCTCAATCGACTTGTACGTATATAGAGTGGTTAATACTCTTTTAACTTAATGTAATTTATTTAAAAAATTGGAGGAAAGCTGCTAAAGTCGCAGGCACGACAGATAGGAAAATAGTTTTACAGCTCAATATAGTTCACACGGAAATCAAAACAAAATAACAGTAAAGTACTTAGTTCTGAATTCAAATTATTATACACGATAAATCTAATAATTGATGGACATGGAAATGAGCATTCGCGATGATACTCGAGGGACAGAAGGTAGAAGAAACTACAAAACGCCAGCTGCTAAGTTCCTTACATATTCCTTTTACCTCGTTTACGTTCATACGCTTTCCAATAAATCTACGAATAAATGTATTATTACGTTCAGTAAGTATTACGTTTAGTTCAAAGCTCGCTGTTCCCGTATTTTAAACTAGTCAGTTATTTATTAGAAACGGTACAAAGTTAGAAGAAGAAGAATAACGTTTTTTTGGACACAGTTCGTGTAACACAAAATACAAATACCAAAATAAAAACCGGCCAAGTGCGCGTCGTGTCGGACTACGCACAATGAAGGGTTCCGTAGTTGGGATTTATTTATCCCAAGAACAAACTTATCCTTGTAGTTGAAAAACATGTTCTCCCGTATGGGAGAACATGTTTTTATGTATATTCCAACTGTAAATGTAGATTTGTACGTATAACATTGAGAGATTTACCATGTTATTTTAAGACCATAGACTTCTTATAGGTTTTCCTGTAATCTATGAGTGAAAAACAATTCTCTGTATTTTTTTCAAAATTTTAGGCTCAGTAATTTCGCAGATAAGGGTCAATTTTCATCTATTTTCTTAAATATCTCTAAAATCGTTTATTTTAAAATAATAAAAAAATATATTTGAAATCCTCACAATAAGCCCTTTCATTTGATGTGTCATACAGTACAGTTTATTTTTAAATTTCCCACTTTGCCCCCGAAAAGTGACCCCCGTATTTAAAATTCATTTATTAAAGTTACATGTCTGTGTTTGGGTCACAGAAATACATATGTGTACCAAATTTCAACTTAATCGGTTCATTAGATTCGGAGTAAATTGGCTGTACGGACAGACAGACAGACAGGCAGGCAGACAGACAGACACACGAGTGATCCTATAAGGGTTCCGTTTTTTCCTTTTGAGTTACGGAACCCTAAAAAGGTTAAAATAATCTTTTCACAACAATAGTGGGTGTCTCACGGCTGCGCCAAAAAGATTCATTTTAGTATTAATGGGTTCAATTAGGTAATTCAATTAGCGTCAGGCAAATGCTGTCTGACGCTGGTTTTCTAATGAACCTATAAGGACAAGTGACGGGAAGTTGTTTTTATTCCACTCTTACATGCTGGGGCCGCATCTGCGTCTATCGTGACGAAGCTTCGCACAGTAATAGGTATGATACACGCAGATGTGACCAACTCTTATCGGTTATCGTCGTGATAGTTCGGGCTGCGTAGTACTTATCGCCCGGGTGGCGGTACATAATAAGCGTGGGGCGTGGTCGGACTAACGTTGGTAGTTTCAACTGTTGTTTCCAGACTGCGTAGATGATTTATCGAAATAATGGGTAGCCATTTTGGATTATTGCTCGATAATTCATTAAAATTATGAAGCCGCTAATGTGATCACCGCATTAGCGCGATAAGTTTTTAGCGAGCAAAACATACGAAGCTTCTGGCACGCTGGCTGCTAGAAGAGGTTCTGGCACGGCAGTCTGTGGACCCGAACCTATCGTACCAATCCCTTTCAACCAAATATTCAGTGGCTACAGGAGTTCACCCTCACACAAGCGGAGTACTGGTGGACCTCGACACCGGGCTGCAGGCAGTCCAAGGAAGCTATGCCATCCCTGGATAGCAGGCTAACCAGGCGTTTATTACGCCTGGACAGGAACGGCCTGCGCCTGGTGACGGGTATCATCACGGGACACTGCTCGCTAAACAAACACTTTCACACAATAGGCATAACGGACAGCCCTCTGTGCAGGGCATGCATGGAGGCTGAGGAAACCGTCGCGCACGTGCTCTTCGAATGCACAGGCGTCACCCAGATTAGAACAGAAACCCTCGGGTCACCCAGATCTTTTATAGACGTTCTGAACAAACCAGGAGTTTTGATTAACTTCTGGAGGGAGGTGGGCTGGTTGGAATAACCACCAAACGGCCGCCATGGCCCACGCACAATGGTCCACCTGACGGACTAAGTGCGGAAACCAAACCCCATAACATAGAACATAACATACGAAGCTTCGGCACGCATTGCTTTGTCCGGCGCAGATGCGGCCCCACGTTTAGTGTAATAATGAAATTATGTTTATTTCTGTAAGTAGATCTTTTAAGACACTTTTACACGTCAATTTTTCGGTCAATATTTTAAGACTAGAAGACGCTAGCATTTCCTAGCTGACTGATCCCTAAGAAGAAATACCGAAACAAACTCAGAGCTTATGGTCTCTTTTAAAGTACAACTTAACTAAAACTATTAGCAAACTAAAATATCGCGTCGAAGAATTCCTCCGCATCGCTGTCGACTGGTAATGTATCCAAGAAACGAGACGGCATTGCCACATTGTATGGCAATGCTTAGCCTCTGGCCAAGGTAAAAGCCAGCCCTCGGGTCACGGGAAGTGTCAACCAGTCGTTTGGAGATTTTGATATATAGGTTAGGATAATTATTATATTTTTAGTTTTGTCAAATAGAAAATGTTGCATGTTAAATAAAAATTAAGTGAAATACAAGTACAACTTGTTTACTTCTTCTAACCCATTAAATATCCTATACATAAGTATTTAAAAAAATTTAAAGCGTTAGTATTGTTGATAAACTATAGTGATATCTCAATGAATAAGATCCGGTTCTGGATTATGCCGGAACCAAGCCCCCGGAACAGGAGGCGTACCGATAGATCCCGAAACTATGAAAGATTAATGTGTAATGGTTTTGGGAAAACCGATACAAAGGGTGAAAGCTTAAGTTCCAGTAATAGTTGAGATCAAAGAGAATGTAGGTAGTTACTAAGGCTGGTGATATCATTTGTATGAGGTTACAAATGATAGCCAATCAACTTTCTAAAATGTTTTTGACTGCTTTGAAGCATCTCAAATTTCTGTTATAATATAGTGTTAGGTTTCAATTTATTATACTGGCAGCACCGAAAGATTCGATGTGTCCTTCTGGGTTGGGTGCTCGTGACGGTAGGACGTGCTTAGTGGCGGTGTCGGTAAAAATACAGATTGGCATAGAATTGGTTGGAGATCTACTGTAAATTAAGGTAACCTATTAGTTTTATGGTAAATATAAGAATACTGATTTGATGGTGAAATGAAATGTGATATTATGTGGGGAATAGGAGATGTGATGAAATATAAATGACTGACAAATATCTTGGTGTTTCATATTACTTCCTTATCCCTGAAATACTGTAAATATGTAGTTATATTATATTTCAGAAGTGGTATGTGGCCCGCTTATTTCTTTTGCATTATAATAGAATTCATTTAAAAGTATTATTAACGGTTAAAATTGAATTGTAGAAATACCTAACCTACCTACATCACATCTCTTTTGGTATATTCGAATTTTCGGTTACAAAAATTAAATAGACTGTGATCCGTATAGTACCACTTTATGAAGGTTATGAGAAGGTCACATTTTTCTTTCTCTAAATTTATCTCCTGGATAAGTTCACCGGGTGCAAGGGGAAGTAAAATCTTGTTATTTTTGAGCTACGACCTACCGTTTAGAAGATATTAGACATTTTAACTTTTTCACGGCTTGTTCGAAAAGGAGTCAAACCCGTTGTTATGAGTTTCAGATAATGTTTCGCGACAGTGAAGCGTCCTCACTGGGCACCGGCTGACGACCCCGGCCCGAGGTGGTATCCATTCAGAGGTAGAACTGGGAACTAGTCGCAGTCATAGCCGACGCCATGGAGGTCGCAGCCACCGTGGTCGGAGTCTCGTGTGCAGCGTCTATTGTGAGCGGACCGCGGGATGTGCGAGCGAGAGCCGGCAAAAGCGGTTACGCTGCTGCAGCTGGACGCCAGTGCAGCTGGACGCCAGTGCAGCTGGACGCCAGTGCAGCTAGACGCCAGTGCAGCTGGACGCCTGTACAGCTAGATGCCAGTGCAACTGGATGCCAGTGAAGCTGGACGCCTGTATAGCTGGATGCTAGTGCAGTCGCACTTGGTGCTGATAATCGGTGCTATTGCTTCAATATCTTTTCAACCATTTATTTGCAAATAAGGTACAGAAAGTTTTTAAGAAAATTATTTCTATCTTATATTATGCCTTTAATTACGGAGTGCACATACTGGATTATTATTTTGAGAAATTAATTAATTAAGTTATATAATGGATGCGATTAGTAAATAATATTAAATTAAATCCTTATTCATAAATGGCATCAAAATACTACAATTTACAACTTATAACTTACTGTACTTGGGATTCAGTTATACAATTCGATACACATGATAAAGCTGTGTTTGGATCTGAGTGTGAGTTTCGTCTTGGGTTGATATAACTAGTTAGTATTACGAGATCAATACTCAATTCTTTATTGCGTTCCATATGTATTACATAGAAAACATAACAAAGTAAAATATCAATATGGACCTCAAGGGGGCATCAAGTCGGGCATCAAGGGGCATATAGTAGCTTGTTGCCTGCTGTTAGTTTCTTACGAGTACATTTGATTAATAGTACTTCCCAGATGTCATAAGGTAAACTAACTAAGTTTTAATGAGGACAAATAGGAGAAATCAATCCGGATAAGTTTATGTACAATTTTATTGTGTCTAAACTTATTAGTATTCCTAGTTAATTATAATGTGTAGATTGACTGGTTTGAGATTTGATTAATTATATCTGGAACGATAAGGATGAGAATATGTATGTGAATATGACACATATGTAGCACACATGTATATATGTGTGTAACTGTTATTTTGTGATACTTCTGTGAATATCAAAATTATAATTTCGAACAATCAGTATATACTTATGTATTTATGCTTGTGAGAGCGTTCACAAGTTATGACCACGGTTGGCGAGAGCGTTCGCTACCACCGTGACTTTATGATTATATTTATATATTTATGCTTGTGAGAGCGTTCACAAGTTATGAGCACGATTGGCGAGAGCGTTCGCTACCACCGTGACTTTATGGTTATATGTATTTATGTACTTATGCTTGTGAGAGTGGTCACAAGTTATGTCGCCATGATTGGTGAGAGCGTTCACTACTATCATGACTTTATGATTATATTTATGTATTTATGCTTATGCGAGCGGTCACAAGTTATGTCACCGTGGTTGGCGAGAGCGTTTGCTACCACCGTGACTTCATGATTATAATTATGTATTTATACTTGTGAGAGTGGTCACAAGTTATGTCACCATAGTTCGAGAGAGCGTACATTGCCACCGCGACTTAATAATTATTTTTATGTATTTAATATGAGAAGGAGGGTTCAAGAAATTATGAAAAGTATAGAATAGCTCTTTAGTTGCACAGAAAGTAGGTACAAGTTAACTACCTCAATTAAGGCATGCAAACAGTTTAAGCTATGATAAAGACTCCCTTAATATAATATTATTAAAACTTTCAATCAAAACAATAGAAGTTTACTATGTCAAGATGAAATTTAGTAAATAATTTGAAATAAGCAATACCTACAATACATAATGTCAAGTTTACTAAAATGGGATCATAAATTCATCAAGTTCGAGGTCAATACGGTTAAATTAACATGATTTAGTACAAGTCAAGAGTACAGAGATTTATTTATTATTATTAGATGTATAATAACAATTTACATTCTCATCAGAAAAAAAAAAAGACGCCTATTTATTTTATTTTATTTTCTTATTTAACTCGAACACAAATGATTCATATTGTTGTTACTTGAGTAATAACATTTATTAATTAATTGATCTGACAATTTATTTTTGAAAAGTGGAAATGTCTCATTTTTATTACATCGGGTATTTAGTTAAATATGGTTAGTAAGAAGCTACTCGTTAGAACATATACAGTTAGTTCTGATAATAATATCAAGGAATTGAATTGTTTTAGTTTAGAATCAGATTATAAGATAGATAGACAGTTAGATAGAATATTCTTTATTATGTACACCATAAAAATTACAGACATTATATTCAGAAATTTTACATTGGGTGTCACAATGGGCGGTCTTATCGCTAAAAGCGATCTTTTACAGACAACCTTTGGATGGATTTAAATGGCAAAGGAGAGACAATACTGCAGGTAGTCAGTGGTGTACCATTTACATATACAACAGATACACAGATACATAAAGCATATATTTACCTATATAAATATACATATATATTAGATAAATAACAGATACACCTATATAAAATTATAAACACGAAACAAGAGCAAGGAACTACATGTAATGATGATGTTTAGGGAGAGAGGAAGTGTTTAAACCCCAACAGAAGCTTGTTTGGTCGTAATTTAATCCTTGGTAGTGAGAATATTATGAATGAAATATTTTTAGATACAAGACGGTTATCTGAAAAATAATGATTAAGTTGATTAGGCAGGTGATGAATGAAATACGCCTAAATTGTGGAGTATGTAATTGGTCATAGGTTTTAAAAACAGAATAATTGTGTTGCATCAGAAGTTTATGATTTACGTTTCTTCATATGATACGGTTGACCTGAAAGAATAAAAATAATGATTAATAAGGAAATAGTAACAATGTATGTTAATTAATCTATGAATTTTATGATTAAGTTATTGTTTGAAAGTGAAGAGGAAGTGTGAATTAAATATTATTATGCTGTTTTGTTAAAAGTCATGTTGTGTTAAAAATAATAGAGGCAAATGTTATGATTTTAATGAAACTGAAACTTTTAAGGGAAAATATCGATATTACTTAAGTTAAGCTAAAATGAAAATACATACTTATATATGATTGAGAGATGGAAGTCGAAGCATAGGCCATTCATTGGAAGTCGTACAGTGGCTGGCAAGTGAGAGTGCTTAACCAGTAAAGCTTGCGGTGCAATGTTTGGCACGTGCAGGATGTTATGTCACTTATTGGAAATCGTACAGTGGCTGGCAAGTGAGAGTGCTTGTCCAGTGAAGCTTGCGGTGCAATGTGTGGCATATACAGAATGTAATGTTAACATATTAGGTCGAAGTCGAAGCATAGGCCATTCATTGTAAGTCATACAGTGGCTGACAGGTGAGAGTGCTTGATCAGTGAAGCTTGCGGTGCAATGAGTGACGGATGTAAATTAATATTGAAAAGTCTGTATGAGCTAATGAAACTGAGAAATTAACTAAATGCGATAATGTAATATCTTACCTTTTAAGCGTTTTTGGAGTAAATTGTCACTGACTAATGAATTTCATAGTTTTTGAGAATATTGTTAGCTCATGCTTGTAATATTTAACGCTAAATATTCAGGTCTTCTATAACATTGATTGAACAAACAAACAACATAACGTTTATTTTATAATATAAAGCTTACGGACAAACTTGATGTCAAGAAGGTCGAATGTTAGCTTTTGATTTTAACGTAACTAAATCTTGTTGATAGGATGCAGATTATTTTGTAAATGTTTTATTTAATTATTTGACACTTTCTGAAACCGACTTCCGGTGCTGTAATTACAGTCTCCGCGGGTTTATTACGTATCTTGCAGAAGCCTAGCGATTGCGAAATTTGCGCAATAGTTGCTCTTAAATTGCAAATCCGTATTATGTATCGGCGATAGCCACACCATAGCAAACTAGCGATAGTGCTGCCTCTAGAGAACAATCAGTCAACTGAAGTGTGCAGTGGTCGCATGGTGATCGCGATTATTTCGTATTATCTCATCATCTGTTATGACGCCTCATTAAGGTGGATAACAATTAAAATTCTATTGTGTCTCGTTAATGACAGTTGAGAGTTTTTAAAGCATAGTTTTTGGTAGCCGAGAGACAGCCATTAGCGAGCATATTTGGCTGTCAAATTGCGATAACCTTTTCCCGTGTTGTTGATCGCTTGCCTGTCGCTCGCTGATTGAAAAATGTAAATTGGTCTTATAATTCGAAGAATTTTAACTAAAATTGTGTACCTACATTAAATTTAACTACGTCGCGTGTTCATTAGAATAAACTGTGTGTAGCGTAAAAGACTATTCATTTAGTTATGTTTGCGTCTCTATTGATGTATTGGGTAAGGATGGCTAAGAAACTCTAAAAGTTCATCTAATTGATCATTGGATACTCTATTTGCCATTTTACACTGAAACAGGATTAGGTACTGTAAATTTTAAAGTTAACTTTATTAAGATAAGACATATTCATTTGCTCAAACATGTGTACACGTACAATAATAAAAATGTGCGTGAAGAATAACAAAAAAAAAAAATGCAAGTCATGTTTGCCACATGCTATGCGTGCAAATATGAATAGTTATGATTATTAATAATTAATTTCAAGTCAAACATTCATTTAATGTGAATTTAGCAAACAATAATAAATTAAAAATGTCGACATAAAAAATATATAGATATTCATAAAAATATCTAAGTTAAAATAAATGCTTCAGTCTTAAATTTATTAATATTACGTATAACTCTTTGTTTCTCATATTATTAATGTTTTAAAACTTATTTTAACTTGTTGAGAACAGTCGAATATTGTTTGTAGTTCAAGTAAACACTGATTTCATCCACTTATCCATCTTGTAGCCGACGCTAAACTATTTGGTAAATTTCAAGTAGAAAATTGATTCTTTGTTTTTTTCATGACAAAGATTTTGTTACATGTGTTTGAAAGTTGAATTTCTTATCACGTTAGTTTCGAAGTGCTACTTATTTGTTTTGGCGCTAGTGTCGATAATTGCTGATTGCTATTTAATATGCGTAATAGACCTTAGGTTAGCGAATGGAAGTCGATTACAAACTTGATTGAAATAATATTTAATGTTTTATTTTGGAAGTTGCTTGGCACGCCACCTAGTTGCAGTTTTTAGATGTAGAAAGGTATAAAAGCAAATGTCAGTGCATTTTATAGTAAGTTCCGTGCAGAATAAAGAAATGTAAATGTGAGTACCATGTATCCATTTATAATGTTATTATGATGTTGTTAGACTTGAAAGTGAGTATGTCATGCACACTCAAATGGTTGAGTTAAATGGTGCATAGCCATGCGTCATGTTCATGAACGGGAGCCGTCAATTCAGACTGAACTGCCAGCGCTTATCTTTAATCGTGTGTTTTGAGTTGTTTGATATTGTTTCTTTTTTACATTGTTCTCACATATAGAATCAACAATAATAATGTACCCAGGATTTTGTAATATCTTTATTTAAAAGAGTATCATTGGAGTTTCTTGCCCGTTTTTCTCCATAGAGATCTACCTATGTTTTGGAATGGGCGACTAGCTTCAACTCTCTGAATAACTGACAACCCTTTGAAAATTTTAAAGTGCCTGTAAATGGTTTAATAGAAATAAATGTTTTGAGTTTTAGTCTACGTCATACCATCATATCACGACTAGTGGAAATTTCAATAATTTTTCTCTCATTTGCATTATGTTTTATATTCTGGCTAGAAGAACGGTTCTCAGTTTATAAGTTTTAGAAATAACGTATAAATAGTTGTAAGCCGAGTGTTAGGTTCTAGATGCTAATTCACTTGCGTGCATGAGGACATGCACGATGTCAGGATGGTCGAGTGTTAGGTTTCAATTTATTATACTGGCAGCACCGAAAGATTCGATGTGTCCTTCTGGGTTGGGTGCTCGTGACGGTAGGACGTGCTTAGTGGCGGTGTCGGTAAAAATACAGATTGGCATAGAATTGGTTGGAGATCTACTGTAAATTAAGGTAACCTATTAGTTTTATGGTAAATATAAGAATACTGATTTGATGGTGAAATGAAATGTGATATTATGTGGGGAATAGGAGATGTGATGAAATATAAATGACTGACAAATATCTTGGTGTTTCATATTACTTCCTTATCCCTGAAATACTGTAAATATGTAGTTATATTATAATAGGTTGTAAACAATAATAAATTATAAATACATACATACATAAACTCACGCCTTCTTCCCATGGGTGTAGGCAGAAACTACAGTACGCCACCTGCTACGATCCTTACATACTCCTTTTGCCTCGTTGACGTTCATACATCTGATCATACACGTATGCCGAAAAATAAATCATAAATGTCATCAGTAAATATAAATAATTCATAAAATCTATGTCAAAATAAATGGTTCTGTCAGAAATTCCTTCAATTTAAAATGATTTTAGTAAAGTTAGATTTAAACCAAACGTGCGAATGCTCATTCTTTCCCCACTGTCAAATACTCTTTGTGTAAACACAAACAGAGATGAATTCTTTCGTTATTCTTTCGATACTAAAATATCATAAAAATAACATAACATAACATCACGCCTTGTTTCCCCGAAGGGTTGGGCAGAGGTGTCCCTGTAGCAGGTACACCCACATTTCGTCAGTTATGTTTAAGTCCATGTAATAGGGGGAGAGCCTATTGCCATCAACCGGGCACAAATCTAGACTCCAAGCTGCTACTGAGAAATTTCAGATAGAAAAACCCAATAACACTTTGCCCGACCCGGGAATCGAACCCAGGACCTCATGCTCAGCAGTAGCGCTTGCGACCACTAGACCATAAAAATAATAGATAGAATATTCTTTATTATGTACATCATCAAAATTATAAACGTAAATTTAGAAATTTTACATTGGGTGTCACCCAAAGGGCGGTCTTAATGGCGTCATAATGTTCATACTGTTGTTCTCGTTCTATGTTTGTTTAGTCTAAACCCACCTATGAAATGTAAAATATCATCGCTTCCTATTAACTTTAAAAGTAGCAAGCATTCTGAAAGTGGGCGACGTCGCAAATAGATATCATATATTTCGCTGTTTTGATAAATTAAGCAATACTACTCGTATGGAAATACAAAATTATGGCTAATTAGTGAATTAAAATATTGATTATAAAATGCAATAATTAATATCGTAACACCGAATGTTTAGTTTTAGATGTAAACAAAGTATTTGGAAACTTTCCAAATGCCTTTTTTACACCTAAGACGGTAACAGCATCAAATTCTGTGTTAATCATTGGATTCATTATTAATATTCGAGATCACTAGTTAGATTGCCAAATTAATCAAAACAGGTAAACATTTGACAGCTACATATTTGTGATGTTGCCAACTTTTAGAATAAATGGTCTTAAAAATTCACCGTCCGTAACAACCCGATAAACACACAGAATAACTATCTTATCCAAAACAGTTAAAATATTTACTCGATTGCGCCCTTAACTGACCAGTCATTAAATATGGGGGTCAGTTTAGAACCTTCAGGGGCCGTCAGAGCTGTATAGAGCTATTTGGGCACAAAGTGACCCTTAACTAAGGTACACAATGTTATTGGCAAGTATATACGGTGGGTGAGACGGTGTGACAGTTATTATAGCTGACTTAATAGAGGTTTGTGATAAGGCTTTTATGAATTCTGTTATGGTTGACTTAAAATTATAAATAACTAGCAGCGCCCCGCGGTTTCACCCGCATAAGTCTGGATCTAATATGCAGCAGATAAAAAAAACAGTGTCACTCCGGGAGTGTCGACAGAAATAAAAACTTGAACAAATTTGTTGTGCAAGAAATACTTTTTTTTTAAAGCCGGTAAAAAAAAGGGAAATGTCAATCATGTCGTTGTCATGTCTCAATGTTTGGAATGTCATTAAAGGCTTGTGCAGACCAGCGCGACACGCGAGGTGACACAAAGGCACCGCTCGTCGCGCGACGAGCGGTGCCTTTGCGTCGCGTCGCGTGTCGCACCTGTTTGAAAGAGCCTTAATGCCAAAGAAAATGTATCGCGCGTTGATGTCTTGATGAACCGACTTCAAAAAAAGGAGGTTTCTCAATTCGACCGTATATATCGTTTATGAATCGATTTTGATGATTATTTTTTTGTAGGAAAGGAGATATCCCAAGGGTGGTACCATGATAAGGAAACCAGGATCTGATGATGGCATCTTAAAGAAATCGAGGGAACTCTTCAAATATTATAGGCCTATAAACCTATAGCGATTTGGGTATTTTTTATAGTAACTCGTGCAGTTGCTCTTGAGAAGCACCATTTGGTTAAGTTGAACTGATGATGAAGACCACAAATAGCTGCCGGAACTACTCAATAATAAGTATTTCACGGGTTGCGATTCGATTACTTTAATATGGTTGCAATTTATGCTCGTCACAATGCATATGGAAAAGTGGAGCTGATGGTGAAGTACCAGGAGAACTCCTCAACGATGAACGTCCCTGCATCGGGAAAAGCAATATTTTGTAAAAGGTGATGAGCTGTTGGCATTAGGCTAATATAACTTAGATAAATATTACAAATGGACCCACTAAAAAGCGAGAAAGAAAAACTTTTTTTACAAAAAAACATCTTTGGTTTTGTATTTTCGTTATTTGCCACCGACTTCCGAAATTTAAGTTATTTTTCACTTTGTAGTCGTTTTTTTGGAAGTCGGTTGTTTTTTTTGTAAAAAAAAGTTTTTATGAATGGTCAAAAGCTGGTGTCAGTAACAGTGTCGCGAGTTCAATTGTTTTTTCCCATCTCAAAAATGCCCAACGCGCCTAAAGAAGTTTTCACTTCAATAAAAAGTGTAAAGTGCGATGTAAGAAATTAGCAGGAAAGTGTGCCTCACGGCTGCGCCAAAAAGGCGCAGTTCAGCATAAGTGCCCGACGCTGGTTTTCAACTGGACCTGGAGGAATGAGAGAATACAGCTATACAATCTACCTTAGTATTGCGGATGCCAACACAGAACTGTTTAGTTTTACCTTAGCTTATCAGTATTAGCCATAAATATGATAAAGAGAACAGGATAGCCACTTCAAGCAATTAAGTCAAAATTGGTAATGCAGGGAACATAACAAAAAGTATATTTTACACAGTTTGGAAAATCATGATGGGTCTGAATGGTTGAAGATAATCAGAAGAAAAAAACTATTGCAAATAAATGGATATACACACCCTTAAAATGTCTGTAGACAAACCTACGTTTATCTAAAAGACTGAATTATTAAAGTGGTGTAGCTAATAACGATAAATTAGATCAAGTTATAACGAGGGAACGTGACGGTAGCGTCGACTCGAGATTTGTAATCGATTGTAGACGCATTTGTATCGGTAATCGATATTCGATATACACTTGAACTGGTGCTGCTTAGAGATTTTCTGTAGCCACCCTAATGCACTTACTGCTACTGCGCTGTCACTGTCAAATTGTTACCATAGACAAGCTAATGAATTGATATACCTCATTGATAATTGGGATGGGCAACTAGAGTGCGTTTCATCAAATAGTTTCTTTTCCGTAATGTTAACACCCCTGTTAAACTAGTTCATGTTAACTGTTAACCTAGTTCGTTTATTTTCGGATTTTACGGCCAAGGGTACAGCGGATTAAATTGATCTTCTACTGTACCATCAAGGGAACAGTCAAGGGTACCTACACAGGAAAATAGGGAAAGCAGGTACCTATTACGCCATATGTTTTAAACACTGTCACTCGCCGCGGCTCTTGATGACCAGCGGCCACCGCAAGACATAGATCTACACATATAAAGTACCAATACCACACCTAAGCATTGTATTGGTACCTGGGCAGTCTTCTGTGCTCTAAACACCATAAATCACTAATTATATCTTTGACAAGCGTAGTCCCTTCAGAGATCATTGTAGCGACAAGATGCCTATGATGTCAAGTCATGGAAGTTTATGGAGGGAATCATCAGTTGAGCCGAAAGACGTCCACTGCTGGACATAGGCCTCCCCTAAGCACCGCCACTTCGACCGGTTTTGTGCTTCTCAAATCCAGCGGATTTCTGCGGCCTTCACCAGGTCATCGGTAAACCTTGTGGGAGAGGATCGACAATAATAAAATCCAGAAGTAACAGCTTATTATTTATTATTCTACATTGCTTAAATTAAACATCAACAACAACTATTGTATAAAAATACCTAAAACGGACAATTGTAAACACTTGGCACATTTCGTCTTATTTTTAAGTACCTAATATTATATTTTAGAACAATGTAGACTGGAGACCACATCCATTATGCTACTTACATTTTTTCAGGCACTTTTTTTTAAGTGAGAGATAGATATCGGACCTATTTGGTGCCGCCGTAGCGTATTCGTGTTCGTCCTACAACAGTGGAACCAACATTACGGCATAGGAACTATTTGATGAAAGTAGCTTCATCTTTTTGACTGACCGACCCCTTGACAGTTCAAAAGTGTCTTTAATTGGTTTATTTGAAATAAATGCTTTGAGTTTGAGATTTTGTTAGAACTTAATTAAAAACAAATGAAGTACATCAATTTTAAGTATTTACCCAAGACTTTATAATCGTAGACACTTGACCCAGTGCTCCCGAGATTAATAACGGGGAAGTACAGTAGAAACTTCTGAGAAAGAGAGCGGGTAGGCACAACACAAAATAAATATTGGTGTTATATATAGAGGTATGAGGAACAGGGTGTAAAGTTCACTCATCCTCCATAGAAAAGGGAAGATCCTCCGACCAGACGGGTGTTGTGTCTGGTGGGCAAGTCCCGACGATAGTTTTTTTTTTTTTACCTAGTGCATCTCGCAGTTTTGACCACTGAGGTCTTGGCTGCTTAACCGGACTTTCCTGTGCGCGCCTTAAGCTTCTACACTTAAAGTCTCCAGCCAGGGGCAAAAACTATTCTAAATTAAAACTAGGCGAACGCTCGCTAAGGGCAACCTCTGTGGGGTACGAACCTCGGCTTAAAGCGTCGCTGGAGGACAGCAAGAAAGGACAGGCTGGATCAAAGTTAGATTTCATCATGATTATTAGTCGGGGTATTTAAAGCTACGTGCTCAGCTGCAACAACTACTGGCACCTCGTTTTCGAGCAAGGGTTGGGAGGCCCGACGATTGTTGTCGGGACGTTGTATATATGCCAGTGGCGCGGTAAACTCTGCTTGCGCGATGCGGGGTTTTGCGTGACGTCAGTCTGATGTGAAGTTCGCAAGTGGCGTTGTAGATGCGGCCCACAATGTATATTAAAATAACCTCCACGAGCGCCGCACATAGTTTTAAAACAGATACAACTCAAAATATACAGCAGCCCCATACTCGTATCAAACCCAATAAGGGACAACTAAAAAAAATCTTAGCTTTCATAGTAAATCCCATCAAACTGTAAAAACACCTGCGTTAAAATCTTGGCAATAACGGAAATTTTAATGCCACTAAAACTAGTAAGTGTACATATACGTACTATTTAAAAACCAATAATAAAAAGATGGTAAATGAATTTGACCATTTCAAAACCTAGCAAGTACTTATAATAGCTTACTAGGTTAATTCAAAATCATTTATTTGCATAAGCAAAGTACAGAAGGTTCGATAATATAAGTATCTCTTATTATGCCTTTAATTTCGGCGTGCAAATTTTACATTATTTAGATATTATTTTAAGAAATTAATTAAATACTTGAATAATGCATGCGATTAGTAAATTATGTTAAATTTATTCAATTTTGGTACCTACTTAACAAATAATTCATAAATGACATTATACTACAAACTACAAAATTCACAACTTATAATCCAAAAAGTTTTTTAAATGTTAATTTATTGGTAGGCACATAAATCTTTTGGGTTTTGTTTGGGTAGTTACTTAATATGTTTTGATATGAGGTAACCGTATTATAAGTACCTAGCCCGTCGTAACAAATAATCAAAATAGTTAAGTTCCTGTACCTAGAACTACCTAGATAGTTTTGCCACAAGCTCAGGACCTAAGTATCAAACTTTGTCTAAACTATTACAGTATGCAACCTGTCTTGCCGCTACTTATTAGTATTACTTTGTGCATTCTGCTCTAAGTATGCTTTGTACCACTTCATTTGTTCCCTAATTTGCTGAAAAATTCTCAATTTCTCAATTTACCTGTTAATAAAATTATATAAAGTGGAGATCGTGATCAAAGTACATATATTTTGTATTTTATTTACTTTAGGCTGCCTATCTGGAGCGAGGCAGCGGAGCGGAGAAATATGCCAATATTAACCAATAGAAACGAAGCTCTGAAGCGGAGTTTAGATTCTATTGGTTAATATTGGCACATTTCTCCGCTCCGCTGCCTCGATCCGCTCCAGTGGACACGTTGATGTTGTCACGTTGGTGGTTACGTAATTTTTGTTTTATGTCATCACGTCATCATCCCAAGTGTAGCGTTGACAAATAGGAAGTATGGAGGTTACAAATGCTATGCAATAGCTTTACCGCGGCAGTCCCCGAGTGCCACACGTTTTTGTTTGTTCATCTGTTCTCCGTGATTACTAGGCCGATTCACGTGATTCTTTTTTCATTTGGCAGAGGAAGTTCACGCAGTGGTCTCATGCACATTTTATTAACTTTCCTTTGGTAGCTTTTGACTAAACTTCAATAATACGTATGTTATTACACTGTGTATGTTGATGAAAGTCGATTGTTTTCATTTTTATAGCACCGTTTGTCTCTTAATTACTTTTAAACACTATAGATTTGCAAACTTTTCTTGTCTATCAGTAACCGCTGTTCTTAGCGGTTCCCAAAATTTTACTTCTAGCCCCCAGGCACTACAAGTTTTCTTAGCACTTCTCAACAAATTTCATAAATCTCTCTGAACTGTTAAGAGCTAATTTAACTAAACGCCTCAAAGTTTTATTCGACTGAGATGATAAAAAGATATTAAGAGTCAATTTGAGTCTTCCAACTTCAAACGTTCAGTTTTGGAGCCGTAAAAACTTGGTAGGAGTACAACTAAGTTATTCTCACCTTTCTCACCGTGAAGACTAAGGGCCAAATCACACTGGCGATTTGCGAGCGTGTTTCCAGCGAGGCGATTGTTTGACGCGATTGCTGCGTGTGCGTAGCGAGCACGCCACTTGTGCGCAACAAGTTCGCCGGGGTTTTGTAACGAGAGCGATTGACGTGAGTTTACAGGAGACAGCGAGACAAGCGAGAACTCGTCGCGTAGTCGCGGCTACTCTGCTTCGCACCCGCGGAGAGCACGTTCACAAATCGCTTCGCTGGAAACACGCTGGCAAATCGTCAGTATGATAACGTTCTTAGGCTGAGCTATCATGGACGGTGAGCAATGGGTAGCTCGGCGTCCAATAAGGACCAGGCCCGGGTCGACGGCGCGTTGTGTTCCACGCGCGCCAAGAGATATCAGCAGAATTGACTGAGTCCGCTAGGGCCAATGCCTGCCAATGGTTGCGAGGAAGTCCGAAAGGGATATCGTGGCCCCCGGCAACATGGCAACTGAAGGAACACGAGTGGGTTTTAGTCAGTAAGAGTCTGACACGCCCTTCCGCTTCGCCCAGAGCGGGAGAAGTTATTTGATATTTGGTTTAATAGTTATTTGGTTTAAATAGGTTCTTATTTTTTATTATTTTGTTTATCTTTTATATAGATTCTTTTCTTTTAGATTTTGTGAATGTGAGAACGTTGTAGGCTGTAAACTTGTGTACCATTTTTTATTTTACTAAGTACCTGGTACTTCTTGATAGGCCTACACTGTCCTCCCATACCTATTAACACTGTAATTTGAAAACATTGTAGAAACAATTTATTTTGAAAAGAGTAACCGTGGAGTTTCTTGCCGGCTCTTCTCCATAGGAAGCGACCAATTGGAACCGTGCACCTAGCTTCTGACGTTTCATAAGTGCCCTTGTAAGTTTATGTGAAATAAACGATTTTGATTTTGATAATTTCCCACCCAAAAAAAGTGAGCTGTCATTCAATAATGCGATTTTTATAAAAATAGATCGGCAGTAATCTGCCTTACGTTTATAAGTTTAATATTAACTACTGGATACTGCTTCTTTTTTTACTCTGTTGAATTTTCAGGGCAAATACGCTAAGTTTTGTTCCGTATAACACATTCCTTCAAAACTTGTATGACAGTGACGCGGCAGAAATAGGTACGATATAAACCGTTATCATGCCGCACAGTGGAAATAAAGCCAAAGCATGTACGACTTCTGTCTGCATCATTATACTTCGAAGGTCTTAACAACTATAACCACGACCCCAAAAGTCATAACACTTTGAGAAACAAGGCTTTTAATATGAATTTACGACCTCCATGCAGGCCGGGGGGTGCTATTGCCAACAATTCATTGCCGTTGTCAAGGGACATCACAGCTTCGTGCCAATAGCCTTTATATGGCCTCTAGCGATGTTTCTAGTGAATATAGACGTATAGACACTTTCTGTATGTGTATAACTATTGCCTTTTCTCTACAGCCTGAAAAGAAAAAGTGATTTTTTGGTCTGATATGTTCATAAGGCCTGGGTTTGTATGTAACCAAAATGGTGAAGTAAACTTTGGGACTTCAAATGTTTTCAAGAATTATAAAGTTATTTTTCCTTGTTTTTTTATTTTAAAGTAAGTTCATGGGAATAGAATATATTATTTCATGGTAACTATATGTTTTTACCGTATTGCACCTAGGTTACAAAAAAAAAACAATGGCACTCCGGGAGTGCCGACAGAAGTGAAAACTTGAACAAGATCGCCTTGGTGGAAGAAAAATACTTGTATAGAACATTGGTTCGTAACCTTATCTAAATAAAAAGCACAATCGCGTTTACAAAAAAAATACTTCCAAACCTTTAAAGTAAAAATACTTGCATAGAACGTTGATTGAACATTTGATAAAATGAGGTGTCGGTAACGGTGTCGCGAGTTCAATTGTTTTTTCCCATTTCAAAAATGCCCAATGCAAAGAAGAAATAGAGAAGATTTCACTTAAAAAAAATACTATTTTATCCCAAACGTTTCACTAAATTAGAAAAATAACCATGCATGTCATTTTCTCTCAATCCCGTTCCGCGTTCCGACACACGCCAATCAAAAATATAATCCGCTGAATCTAATCTAACCAGTTTTTGAACAATTGAAACATCCCTGTTCGTGAATACGGAATGTTCACAATCAACAGGGGAATGTAAAAACATGTCAATTCCAACGGAACACGAGACACAAAAGGATTGAGGGTACTCCACATATACCCCGCGTAATTGGGACCAGCTTTTTAGAACCGGTCTGATGAATAACAGCCTCCAAGCCCTTGAAATATGACAATGTCAAAATGATACGTAAACAGGTAGAACTTATATCTTCTGTAGGAAACAAGTTATTTTAAAATTAGACTATAATAATTATTAATAATACCATTTATTTCAGGCGACACAGGCCCATGGAAAAAAGCCTTAACCTAAAGATACATAATACATTTTAATATTAACAAAACTTGTGTTAATAAATAAGGCTTACGACTTTGATAGTATCCCTTTGCACTAGCTTGACTTTGTGCTATCCTGTGGAACTTGTCCGCTCCTATGTATGTGCCTATATGTGCCTATAGCTTCAGAATGACAAATTTTATCGAAATCCGTTCAGAGGTTTAGACGTGAAAAGGTAACAGACAGATTGAGTTACTTTTGAATTTATAATAGGTATTACTATGGATAAGAATGAGATTTTTTAATTAATGTCAGTTTAAGAAATAAGTTTAGTAGTTTTAAATTGTTTAAATAAATTAAATATTGGAAGAAGAAAAAGTAATACAATGGCCAGAACCACACTAATATTATAAAGGCGAAAGTTTGCGAGTGTGTGTGTATGTTTGTCTCTTCTTCACGCTCAAACGGCTGAACGGATTTGGATGAAATTTGGTACACAGATAGTTTATAACCTCAACCTGCGTTTATAACGCAAATAAGCGCTCTCTCCTCTCCTCTCTCATAATATACTGTGTCCAACAGGGTCCATAACTGTACCCTAATTGCGTAATACAACACAATCACAATTTGTTTCGATTCGAAACAGATTGCTAATCCATTGCATCATAAACTGGAAAAAAAAATCTGCTCAACAACGTAAATAACGCAATGAATGTTGATGAACTGTCAAAATGAAACAAATTAGGCATAATTGTTTACGAAAATAAGTTACGCAATTAGGGTACGGTTTCATTAATTTTAAGCCTCCCAACTCTTTACCAACGTTATGGAATGCAATAAAGAATTGAGAATTAAGTTTTTGAGTCGTCAGTTTCAAACAGGCGATAACTTTATTTGTTTTTTCTACATAGATAAACAATAAGTTATGTATAAGTACAAACACTACGCATTTTATATAGATAACAAGCCGTGCACCCGATGGGATATCCCATCGGCAAAAATGACGTAAAAACTCCTTAGTACCTACACACTTTCGTCACTTATGGAATTTTATGCTTCTAGACATGCTTCTAGCCTTGTCTGTCAATGAATGAATGAATTTCAGATTTTTATTAAGGCGACGATAACCGACTTTTAATGATTGTATACTGCAGATCACGTCTAAACGAGTAGTGTAAATGATTTGGAAAAAATATATGTTAAATTTGAGCATTTTTTTAATAATTTAATATAGGAATGTTTTAGATTGTGTTTATATTATATAGAGAAATATTTTTTTTAAGTTATGTCTAACGCGGATATAAAACTGCGAATCAGGCAAAGTCCATCAAGCGTATGTTTCTGAAACCTTCACCATTTTAAAGATAATTTAGTTATTGATCTATTAATATACTTGTTTTATTAAAATACCTTTTGTTTTGCGTCTAATTTGGGACACCGCTCCTTGATGGCGAGTCCTATTTACTGGCTGGACGTACGACGCGTTGCGTGAGCTCAGTACAGAACACGCAAGCTAACCATTCAAAGTCACTGTCATATTTTGCAATTGGCTCTCTGGTGACTATGGTCTCCTTTTTTGTTTGTTTTTATTAGCTGTAAGTCCTCCATGTACTAAATAAATAAATATATCTGCGTCTTAAGTAGATATTGAATGTACAGTAAATATTCAACTCGCGTTAGTAAAACACTATCCACTCTCTTATGTAAACATACCCTTTGTTCTCAAAGCCTCACTGAAACGTTAGCACCTTGCAACCATTGCGGGTTTCCGGACACATTATCCGGACAGGACCGAACGCTTCCGGAATTAAGCACGATTGCACTTCTCTTATATTAACTTAAAGACGACAGAATTTCAAAGTGGATGGTAGTTTGGTGATATTGGAGTAGATAGACTGGTATTAATTGACGCAATGCACAATCCTCAATAAATGTTGTCGGTCCACTGTAATTATAAACTTAATAAGTGTTATAGATATAACACTCTATGTAGGTAGGTACCTATATAGATCAAAAGTAGTCAAAACAAATCGAACTTTTTTTGAAGTGAAAACTTCTTTAGGCGCGTTGGGCATTTTTGAGATGGGAAAAAGCAATTGAACTCGCGACACCGTTACTAACACCTCATTTTTTTTAAACGCGATTGTGCTCTTTATTTATGTTATGTTACGGGTCAATGTTCTATGCAAGTATTTTTACGTTAAAGGTTTTGGAAGTATTTTTTTTAATTGTTCAAGTTTTCACTTTATCGGCACTCCCGGAGGGCCAATGTTTTTTTTGTGATTTTCTTCTCGATGGTCAGCCTAGGAGGCCTAGGAGCCTAGTCGGCTGCATAACCGAACCATGCCTTAAAAAATTAAGGCCTCCAGCCAGGGCATAAAACTTGTAAACTAATGAAATTGAAAAACGTTCACACGAATATATGTACTTTTGGTGCCATTAAGAAAATCTTCACATTTTCTCGTACCGTGGCTATGATAACTATTGCTGAAAGTTACTCTCAAGCTAATAAGCATGCCTGTGATAACGTCACACTAAAACATTGTTAAGTATACCAGACACAAAGAAACTAAATTACAAACATTATTTTTTAATTAGTAAGAAATACGGCCTACTAATTATAATTGAAACTACATTCAAATTTTTATTATAAAATATAGTACGTACAGTACCGACCAAAAGTCCATAAGCAATCTCACAAAGCAATAGACTGACGCTTCGGTTTGACTTACGACCTTCTTCTATAAGTTGTTACAATACTGTAGAGACGCACATTACACACACACACTCACTTTGTCTGCAACCAATGACTAGTTCGATAATCATCATTCGTTTTTAGTTTCATTCGTCTTGTTCACATAAATATTAAAGTTTAGCAGGTAGACCACAAAAAACTAAGTAAATTATTTCGATTTCTGTGGGGTAGATGCAGTATGTTACAAGTATTCAATTAATAGAACTTTGTTGGTTCGTGCCGTGATAATATTGGTGACGAGCATTTAGCGCAGTGTTGTGGTTATTATTATCAAAAAGCAGGCATAAAATATATTGAAGAGATCAGATCAGATCAGAGAATATTATTGCGCTGCGTAAAAGTGAAGTGAATATCTAATAAAACCGGACTAAGTGTGAGTGTTATCATTTATATATTTCATATTTTACTAAACATAAATCCTAATCAAGGGTATTGTTGATAGAACAGAGGTATTGTTGAGACAGAAGATGCCTTTAAAGTTTTAAATTCATTGTGAGGTTTAATTTGATTAGTGAATAATAAATAATTAGGTATTATGTGTAATAAAAACAATGTTTTTCTTTGTTCTAGAGAAATACTGTGACGGTTAAGAGATATGAGGAAGGGGCTTATTATCGAGTAGCAGCGACGTCAAATGGTGAATGAAACAAATGGTTTCATACCAACGAGATATTTTGCTGAATTATTAAAAACACGTCATTATGAACCGTTCGCCGTGCACTCTGAAGGCTTGCATCACTGAAGACCAGCTAGAAAACCGTTTTTGACCTTAAAATATTGACCGTACCAACTTAATAAACAACAGATTCGTTATTGCATGAATTTATGGTAGCGAATTTTTTAAGCACGTTTCAATAGGGTGTTTGTCGTATTTCTTGCAGATATACCGAAATTGTTTAATATTATTTTAGTAATAGTATTATTTTAGGATTAAAATTTGAGGTTTAGTTTCAATCTTCTTTTCGTAAAGAAAATGAATACTTAAGCTATAACCTCAATACCAACCAATATTTACTAAAGCCAAATAAAGTTTAAAATAATTAATATGAACAACTGCCTTTAACCTTAAAATCAACAATTTTGTCAGTAGATTTTTTTATATTTTAAGTAGTCTAATATTCTTATTTATTGCTTAATTACTTAGACCATGATCAAAGCTTTATATTTATGGTGCAAAAAATCCATTTAAAATTTAAAACATTTCAAAATTTAAATATGTCAAAATAATACAAATTGCTTCTAAGTTTCTAGACATCTATTTCACATATTATTCAGGTGAAGTAATGATAAATAATTGTAGCATATTGTTAACTATACTTAAGTAAAATAAATATAACGAATAAATATTTTTTTTTTTTTTTTATCACATATCACGCATTTTTTATTCTAAACCCTTTATTGCAATAACAACATTAATAAATAGGCAGGATATTTAAAAATATTATTATTGCAAACAAAAATAATAATATTTGCAAAAACAGCACTGTGATTTACGAGATTAGAACCTTGGCCATCTTGAATCTAAGACCAACGCTTAACGCCTTCTGCTATCTGCACATATAATTTACTTTCGAATTTTAGCAATGCGATACACTGGCCAAGGTCACGCGTACGAGTATGATGCGTGCTAACAAAAGTTATGGAAATATAAGTGCGGCGCCCGCGAACCGTGACGATACGATAGTGTGTAGTTCAAAACTGCGTTCTCTGTGGTGTGTGTACGGCACTCACACCACAGACGTCTGACTGTTTACACATACAAATGTACGGACTATACCGCGTGTTCACAGCAATACGACTCTTAGCGTGCTCATGCACTTTTGAGCGCTTACTGTACCAAATTAAAAGCGTAACTAAATTAATACACAAACAAAAAGACACTTAGCGTCGCAGTGTACTCGTCCGCATCGCTGTCATCCGGAAACGTGCCCAGAAGACTGGCAGCATTGCCACGTTGAATGCCAAAGATACTTGAAACAAAAAAAAAACAATTAACGTAATATTTTTTCCCCAATTCCATATCAAAATTATCAGCACGAAAAGAAAATAAAACTCACAAGTAAGGTGAAACTCAATATTTCCACCAATAGAATTACTTCAGACCGTTTCAGCATAAAACCTTATTTCTCCAATTTTCTGTTTATTCATCAATGAAATATGAAAGGGAGCTATCCGCATAAGCCAAGGGTCGTACCGATGTTTTATTATTTTTCACCCTTTATATCTTACAATAGGTATTTATCACTCATGTTTGATCCCTTGTGATGCGGGCAGATCGAGGCTTATTTTATATTTTGTAAACCGGGAATTGTCTAAAGATGTTTTTTAAAAGTTAGTTTGTGGAAAGTACTATGCCAAGTTAGATGTGAGCGACAAATGGTTTGTCAATAGATTTGATTAAAAAATATATACATACAACGCACTTATGAAACGTCAGAAGCTAGGTGCACGGTTCCAATTGGTCGTTTTCTATGGAGAAGAGCCGGCAAGAAACTCCACGGTTATTTTTTTGAAATAAATGGTTTTTACAATGTTATGGGAAAATCACTTTGTTTGAAAAGCCTTAAGTATAGAGCTTTCTTAAACTGTTTTTACGAAGGTTGTAATTATGCCTACGTGATTAAAGTCGATATTTATTTTATAAAGTAATTCCTTTCATTTTAATCCATTACTAAATATTTTCAAAATTATTCATAAACGTATTTTTACGCTATTTCCGTACGTAACCGTACGTGAATATATCAGTGCAAAGCCTGACAATTCAGTCAAATCTCAACTTCAAAACTGTAAATCCACTTTTAAAACAACTGTAACTGAAAACTGATATCCGTCATAAAACAAGCTCTCACTTTAAACAAACAAATTAATCTCACATAAGCACTTTCCTCTTACAATGGCTGAACCAACTTCGTAGATAACTTCAAGCATATAAAGAACTTGTGCTAACTGTTATAAAGTTTACATTTGATTGAAAAGTTTCAGCATACTTTGTGAAGTCGGCTAGCAGTGAAATAAAGGACGTTTGTGTGTTTGAAGTTGAATATTTACTGAGTTGATTGAGAAGGATAAGTTGACACTGGGATGTTTGATGAAGTTAATTAGTCTCCTGGAGTATTTAATACAAAGGAAGTTTTAATACTGATGTTAATTATCTGGTTGCTCAAATCCAGGCGGAATCCTGCCTTGATCTCGTTGTTAAAACTCTTGAAATTGGATATCTGTAAAATATGATGATGAAAGATTTGTACTCGTAATAAACTTTATCTGTAAAATATGATTAAAGATTTGTACTCGTAATAAACTGTTCTAGTAGGTATCACTTTTTGGAGCAACAATTTACTGATCAGTGGATGTTTTTGAAGTGGAAACTTCTTAAGAGCGTGCTTTCTGAAAGTGGGCAACGTCGCAAATAGATGTCAAATATTTCGCTGTTTTCATTAATTTGGCAGTATTACTGTATGGAAATATGAAATATGGCTAACTAATGAACTAAAATATTGATTATGAAATGCAATAATTAATATCGTAACACCGAATATTTACTTTTAGATGTAAAACAAGTATTTCGAAACTTTCCAAATGCCTGTTTTACATCTATTGCAATTCATTATTCATATTCTAGTTCACTAGTTAGCGATATTTCATATTTCCATACAATAATATTGCCAAATTAATCAAAACAGGTAAATATTTGACAGCTATTTGCAACGTTGTCAACTTGACCAATATTTGGTCGAAGAAAATCTTGTGGGTTCGCGTCACTGACATAATTATTACTGTTAACAGTATATCTGCAGGTAGTATGACATGTTGCGCTTGGCTAATAGTAAAAGCATAATGTATTTTATTGCATTTATAATGAATCATTTTAATTTATAAACAATAAAAAAATAATTTTTGATACTAAATTTTTATATTTTTTTAAACCACTGTTTTTTAATTTTAAGTTTTCACTTCTGTCTGTTTTCTAGCTCTCAGGAAACAGGATTATGATAAAAAGGGAGCTTCGATTTTCTTGAAGGATTCCTAAACAGATAATTGTATTACTTTACTACTATGCGTACTTTTCACCTACCAAACAAGAACACACAAATTTCCAAATGATATGACAGTGTCATATTGTAGGAAGAAAATATAAAATTGCAAATGGCGGAGTCTTAACTCAACAGAACAAAATTCCTTTCTAAATCCCTTATTGGAGTTCTGTCGAGTATAATAAGAAGAGCGTACAAAGCCACTATGCACACTTACACCTGCACATAGATACAGGAAACGGAATACTGTCGACAATAGAGACCCCTTTGTGGCTTCCATACACCTGTCGTTCACTATTTTTTTCACAAAGCGAATACTTTAAGTGGTAAAAGAGATTATCTTGACAAACGAACTTAATACCCAGTTTCTGAATTGAGAATTTGAAGTTGAGAATTTGTTAAGCTCTACTTTAGCATTACTTAAGGCTTATGGTGATTTCGCCAATTTAGCCCGCGGAATTCAAAATTTCTTACGTTTTTTGCAAAAAGAAATTGTATTTCGCGACCTACTTTGCAGGAATCGCCTTAAGAGTATGACAAGTTCTCAATTTCAAATTTTCTATTCAGAAAACACGAGTGTCATCATTTTAGTTGAGCCCATTTTTACGATCTAAAATTTTAAATTTAGTCTTGAAATACTTTTTGGAGTCTTTTATATGGCATCTCGCAGGTTGTCGGCTGCTTAATCGGGCTATCCTGTGGATATCCTAATAAATTGGCTTATATTAAGCCCTCCAGCCAGGGCATAAAACTTATAATACTATTCGCTTAGGTCACCTGGGCACTCTGTGAGGTACGGACCTCGGCTTAGGGCGTCACTGGGGGCCAGCGGTAAGGGACAGCTGGATCGGAACATTTTGGAAGACAAATTAAATAAGTTCAAAAACTAAAACCCGACTACTGAAAAATCACGCTCTAAAAAGTATGAAACAAGAAAATATTTCAGACAGAAATCAAGACATAGGTACAAAAATGATCATGGTAGGTAAAGCCGTGGTCGCATGCCTTTATACTCGTAATTTTTTTGTAGGTGTACAGGCATGCGACCACGGATTTACACCTACCCCTACTCCCCACTTTAGGATGTACCTACCCTTCCTCCTTTTATACTCCTTTCGTAACTAAACTGTTTTACATAAATATATTGAGCTGGAATTTTGATTCTCTAACAAAACTTAGTGAAACTCCGGAATATGTAAATGAAGAAACATTTGCGATAAGCGCAGCTCTTCCTGAATTTCATTTCTCGATATCTATTCCCTACATTTAGGAATGTGAAAATTAAGCTTAAAGTTATATTTTTGAAGCCAAATGCCCCCACAAGTAGCCTGAATATAACTGTAAAAGTAAAGATTTATGCTGACAAAATTTATGGAAATTAATTTATGGAGGAAGATTGTAGAACATTGTCGATTTACACTTTTATAAAAAGTGGTAACTTTCTACGATATTATTACTGTTGTTGTCAAATATTTTTCTGCTTTACCAGGCAGTATGATTTATGGCTATAGGATGTCCAGAAAACGTCGGATCAGCCAATGAATGGTATTTAAAAAGCTTATTTCTCGGTCAAAGGTACTCTAAAATTATGCCGCAATAATAATTTATTTTGTTTTTAAAAATATTCAACGTACCTAATTACCAAATGTTAGATACTATGGAGAAAATTCAAGTTTCAACATGATGTTTTCCGATCTATTGAAAACATAGAAGGAAGGAAAGAAGCAGATATTCGTTTTGTTGCTTTTAATCTTTACGGAGAAAACCAATCTATGAAATGAAAGCCGGTGTGGTTTGTGCTGCTAACATTTAGCAGGTTAACATAATGCTGAGGTTTATTTTGGGAGAGGTACCTAGTTAGCTGTAGTGAATAATTGCTTAGTATTGAATGATGTCTACTAGATACCTCTTCATGTGATAGGTAATATGAACGTAATTTGACATCTAGTAGTGACTGACTTCTATGACTTTTCTCTTATTTTTTCCTTATTAGACACTCTTGTTTTTGTAACCAATAAAACAAAAATTGTAAACAGCTATCTAAAGCCGGCCAGACACAGCAACAATATTTGAACACTTGTCATGACGGGGATATTTGGGTATTTTTGCAAAGTTTGATCACATATTTATCAAATACTAGCTGACCCAGCAAACTTCGTTCCGCCTAACAGTCAACGAATGTGCATGTTTAGGATTTTTAAATTTCTACCCTACCTACCCTACCTACCCTACTTACCCTACTTACCCTACTTACCCTACCTACCCACCTACCCAACCTACCCTACCCTACCTACCTACCGAGATATCAAAAAAGCCGATCCACACAAAATGTATGAGAACGTGAATTTTCTTTATATTTTTTTTCCGTGAGTTTTTCCATATTTTCTTACCGTTTAAACCTTCCCTGGACTACGACAAACATTTCAAAACCAAAGTCAGCTAAATCGGCCCAGCCGTTCTCGAGTTTTAGTGAGACTAACGAACAGCAATTGATTTTTATATATATAGATGTGTTCAAATATGTAACTGTGTCTGGCGCCGGCTTAAAAGCTATACTGTGTTCCTATATGGAAAGTACATCGTCGCTTTTCCCCACACATAATATAGCTCAGCATCCCTAACTGAGTCCCACTTACCCTGAGCGACAATCTCCGGATCAATCCTAAAGTTCAAAGGATTTCAAATTGCTTCCCGAGAGCGTATTTTAGGAGCGATATTTAAAATCGAGTTACTACCCAAAGTTGTCAAAGGCAAAACAGCCAGATGGCTAGTTGCCAATTTGTAAGGTACGCGAAATGGTGCGGACAATGCCAGCAAATAAATTGTCTTTTAACCTTATTTTTCTTGGATCCAGCTTGAGAGGTTTACTAAAAGTAAATTCCAAGTTATATATTTTTTTTGTTTTTATTTTTGTTTGGGAAATTTTAAAATAACTTCTCCCCGGAGTCTGTATTTGTGTCCGGTTGATGGCAACGGTGAGCAGCGAGTGCGCGACGGCGACTCGTTGGTATGCGTATGTACGAAGCGTAAGTCTCTCTGCGAGTGTTCTGCCCGCCAAGCAACCGTCGCTGAGCGAGTACTCTTTGACAGCTCTTGTCGTTGCGACAAACGAGTACTCGCCGGCGCGGGGTGAACAGTCAGCGTTCAACTATTATATAGGTATATCTATCGATATAAGTGTTTCTTCTACTTACAAGGGATCTAAAAAAATCGTTTCTTGAGCACGAAAATCGTTGAAAACTATACTCCATTTGAAATAAGATTAGACATTTAAATAAACCTTTTCTACAGTCCGTTCAACCGATTTTGACTTCTATTGCGTTGTTAGCATGACAAATGGCAGCTACAGTAAACAGTTGGTGTTGTAACCACTTTTTTGCTTTTAATGCCATCCTTATGCCTACGGTATAGAAGTCAAAATCGGTTGAACAGACTGTAAAAATGGTTTGTTTAATTGTTTAATCTTATTTCGAATAGAATATAGTTACTTGGGACGGGTGCCTAAAGCGTCAGACAGACGGGTAATTTCATAAACCAGTATTTTATCTTGTTGTCAAAATCTCAGGGGTGTCGTAAAGAGTTCGTGTGTTTATCATTCTTTAATATATTCGCAAATGTTCTGCTCAAGGCCTGTGTAATAGGGCTGTCAACACTCTGAAAAAAGATATTAATTTTTCTTATTAAAATGTTGTTTTTTTTGGTTTGCCTTTTGTAAATAGAAGGCAATTCAACAATCTTAAGAATTCTGATTTTGACTATAAGAATAGTGGATAGAACTTCTTCGGACAAGCCCTTTCAAACAAAGATTTAAATTGCTAGATTTGACTTAGTTACGCGAAAAAGTGTCCATACTGAGAAAAGTGAGAAGTTACACATGATTAAATAGCGTTTCCATTACACACAAGTCAAGTCACTACATTGTGTGTCCAGAGTAGGGCTTCCATTCCGTAATTACGTAAGTACGCAGTTACGTAATTACGCAAAAAAAATAACTCCTGACAAGTCCGTAACTGAGGGGTTGAAATCCGTAATTACGTAAGTCAAGTTGGCAACATTTTTTTTAAACAGTATGACATGACAAGACAACCCAGCCAACATTGAAACAGACCAAGCGGGTATTCCCCCGTAGAGAATAAAATCAATCCGAAATATAATCTGTAATTCTCGGTACTTCCCCGCAATTTATTTCAGCTTTGGATAACGTAGGGCACTTATTCTCTTTGACATGTAAGAAATAGAGTATAATTTTGATAAACAATAGGTTCACAGGGAATCCCCGCGTCTTTCAATGTGTGAGTTTAGCTCTGAACTCTAATGTATGTAGGAAATAAAGTCTCAGTACTCATTCGTCTGTTATTAGACTTATACGTTCACACACAGTTCACACCTCGAAGTTCACGACTGACCTAATGATATTAACCTGGTCGATAAAGTATTTTTGTTGAGTGACTATGACATGTTACGTGTAATTTTGAACACTTCCTCGCTGGAGATATTTCATTTAAGTGTAAGGAACTAAGGAACTACAACAAATATGTAAGTACCTGAATAAAATCTATTATTTTATTTTTTCCAGAAAGTTAGACATACTTAGTATAAATTGTGATATCACTGTTTCATTATAGAATCAGCTTGAATAGGTTCTACTAATTAATGTGGCATAGGTTTAAAGTCGCATGTTTATATTTTTGTCCGCGCGTAAGTAGCTCAAAAACTATCGTTTCGTTCGACGATAGTTAAATGTTAAGGCTGGCACCGACTTAAAAAAAATTGTCGGCGTAAGGTTTATCTCCCTTTTTTCATTAATAAATTAAAGTTGTGAAGTCGGTTTATTTTCTAAAAATATTTTTATATTTGTGTTTGTCATTCTACCACGTCAAAACGGAGCAACACAGTTCAATGTGATTTTTGTATAGATAGATATAGTTGGGGGACTACTGACTGGAGAGTGCCAATATTGCTATAGCATATTTAGTTGTTAAATATATTGTTGTAATTGTTTTAGGTCGTCAACAAAGAAGACAGTTTTCAAGGAGTTCTTAAACAAAGGGACAACATCTTCAATCTGGGAACATTTTCTAAGAGCCGATAATGGACAAACCGTCGAGTGTAAGCACTGTAAAAAAGTTTTAAAAACGCCCGGTGGTGCAACGGGAGCATTACATACTCACTTGCGGGCCAAACATATCACTGAAGTGTCACAAGCGAGTACCTCAACATCAACGTCCGATAGTGCTCAAATTCAAGAAAAAAGAAAGGGCGCCCCGGCCCCACATGAAGCACCCCAAAAGAAAACTAAACTCACGGATTATTATGTGAGTGAGTCTTCCATGGAGTTAAGAGTGACTAGAATGGCAGCTTCGGATGGTATCCCGTTGAGCAAATTTTGTACTTCTGAAGACCTGAGGTATGTTTTCAAAAAATCCGGCTATGATCTACCGAAATCGCCATCAACTATAACCAGGATAGTTTTAGAGCTACATGATAATACAAAAAACGCTCTGATACGTCTTTTAAAGGAGATGAAGTCCCAGAACAAAAGATTTACAATGACATTCGATGAGTGGACCTCTACTCGAAATAAGAGATACATGAATATTAATATCCACAGTAAAGATCTCGAACCAGTTTATTACAAAAATTTGGGTCTGGTGAGAATAGAAGGTTCAATGCCAGCAGATGTAGGAACCCAATTATTACAACAGCATTTGAACAATTTCGGACTTAGTCTTGAAGACATAATTGCTTTCACAACCGACGGAGCCAGCGTAATGGTTAAAATGGGCAAAAATTTTGACGGCCACCATCAATTGTGTTTTGCCCATGGCATACAACTGGCGGTGCTCGATGTGCTATATAAATCACAATATCAGTCAACTCCCAATCCCAACCCAGAGCAACAAGATATAGAACTAGATTACGACTCTGAAGATTCTGAAGAAAACTATGGAGGATTTGATATAGAAGTACCAAGAATTACAGAATCTGAATTTCTTTACAAAGATACTATAAAAAAAGTACGAGATTTGGTTAAATCTTTTAAAACGTCACCCTTGAAAAACGACTTGTTGCAGAAATACTCTGTAGAAGAATATGAAAAGGGCCTCGATTTTATACTCGACTGCAAGACACGGTGGAACAGCCTGTCCGATATGATTGGCAGATTTTTAAAATTAAAATCATGTGTCATGAAGGCATTATTGGATTTAAAATCAAATATAAATTTTACAGAAAAAGAAATTCAAGACCTGCAAAACATTCATCATAGTTTAGATGTAATAAAAACAACTGTGATGTCTTTGTGTCGCCGGGATTCAAACTTATTGACGGCAGATGCTGCTCTTCAGTTTATGTTAAATAAAATTGACTATCAGCACAACGAACTCAGCGAAAGGCTTGCTAATTCCCTTAGAAAAAGAATAAAAGAGAGACGAACTAGTGTATCTGGTATTTTACAGTATTTGCATAACAATGAACAATTTTACGAAACAATATCAACAGAAACCTTCACAAAACCGACGTCAGATTATATAAGGACATATATCACTAGATTATTAGAAAGGCTGAAATTTACAGCTAGCACAACGTCTGCACAGACAAGTCAAAGTCCAATACAACAAATAAGCACAGCACATACTGACTCCAGTGATGAAGAGTTAACTGTGGCCGAGGAATTAGAAAAAGAGATATGCAAAGCCACGTCACAGGTAAACAAATCTACGGTTAACACAGATCTTGAGTCCATTGTTAGAGTGGAAATGTGCATCTATGATACTGCTGGCGGTGGTCGTGGATTTTACCTAACAGCAGCGTATAATTATTTACTATCGATTACACCAACAAGTGTTGAAGCCGAACGTGCTTTTTCTTCAGCTGGTTATCTATGTAGTAAATTAAGAAGTTCATTAAGTGATAAAACACTAAATGCGTTGTCGTTTATGAGATCTCATTTTCAAGAAAAGTCAAATAAGTAGATAAGTAATAAGCATTCCGTTTAGGAAAAAGATATTCTTATTTTGTTACGAATCTAAATACTATCTAAGCGTTGTCACAGAATATATAATAGAGCGTTGTGTTGTGATTGTGATTAAATTAATAGGAGAATCTGTTAAGTTATGCTCTTGATAATGTAACATTATTCTGTATGTCCATATTAATCAATAAAAACTTTAGTTTAATCCAAAGTCTTTTTACACTTCTTACATTGTCGATTGCTACCTAAAAAATTAAACATTCGATTTCAAAAATTTCAAAAATATGTTTTAAATTACGTAATTACGTACTTACGTAATTGGACCACCAAAATTCGTAATCAATTACGTAATTAATATATCCGTAATTTTGGAAGCCCTAGTCCAGAGGTGTCAAAATGAAACAGAAATGCGGCTCTTTTTTTATTTCTGTTAATTTTAATTTTTTTATTACTGTTTTATACTGTGCGTGTCACAAAAAAAATATTTTTATATTTTTTTCTTTTCTTTCTTTTTATCTTTTGACGCGGTAGAGGGAATCTTACGATTTAAATCTTTGCTTTCAAAGCGATTAAAAATATTTTGCAAAGAATCTCATTAATTTATATTAAATTCTCGCTTCCCAATTGACATTGTCTTGTTGTCTTATTAATCCATCAATCATGTCATCAATATCGCTTCAGCGAGTGATTATACGAAAAGTACGAAAGGAAACGGGCCGATAGAAGCCGTAATTTGTCAGGGGGCGCAAATTACGGGCCCGACGTGATTCATCGTACGCCAATCATTCATAAAGAGTGATAGCACGAAGGGAGCAAGGTTAGGTAGGTGGTTAGGTTAAGAGCGTGCATTCTGTAAGCGGACAACGTCGCAAATAGATATAAAATATTTCGCTGTTTTGATTAATTTGGCAATATTACTACTGTATGGAAATATGAAATAATTATGGCTAACTAGTGAACTAACATATTGACTATAAAATGCAGTAATTAATATCGTAACATCGAATATTTAGTTTTAGATGTAAAAAAAAGTGTTTGGAAACTTTCCAAATGCCTTTTTTAGAACCCTGCCTTTTCATAAAACTATACAGTAATATTGCCAAATTAATCAAAACAGGTAAATATTTGACAGCTGTTTGAAACTTTTAGAATGAACGCTCTTAATCTAAAAATAATAATGACAAAGTTTTTTTTTTTTCAAAGGTCATGTTTTTGTAATGTTACTCCTGTTATGTACCTATGATATTTTAGCTTACCAAATAGTATAGTAGGATTAGTGATCATTATCATGTCACTGTTAACATAGGAACTGTTACAACACTGTGTGAGTAGTTTTGGAAATAATAGTATGTTTAATATTACATTCACGAATATCAATCCTGCGGGCCAAGTTTCTCGAACCAAAATTATAGCAAAATTTATGTGACAAATTGACAAGCGCGCGTAAACTGCTGTGATTAGATTAATAATTTATCAACAGCCGCAGCAGTTTACGCGCACTTGTCAATTTGTCACATTATTTTAGGGCCTACATCTTCAAACATAAATTGGGCCTGAGACTAGAGAGGTAGCAAGCAGTAAATAAATAAATAAAGGCTCCTTCAAACAAGCGCGACACGCGACGCGACACAAAGACACCGCTCGTCGCGCGACGAGCGGTGTCTTTGTGTCGCGCGACTTGTCGCGCTGGTCTGCACAAGCCTTAAAGCTATTTTTCTTTACCTATACCTACCTCTGTTTTCTGTAACTACATACCTATGACATTATTTAATGGGTCTGGAAAGTAAGTAATGGATTGTATTCAGAAGTCATGTAGCAGATGCTCGGTGTAAAATATTTAAATTTAGTCCGTCTGGTAAAGTCTGAATCAACTAAAAGTCGATTCCAAAATAGTCCAACTTCGGTAAAATTGAAAACTTTCAAAAGGTAATGGACCCATTTTTCCTCGAGCAGAATGAACTCTCTCTTAACTTTTTAAAATAAAATAACGAATCTCAATTCGATCTTAATGGGGAACATAATAGGCTATTATCAGTTTGTCGGAAAAACTCCCAGAATTGGGTAATTTAAGAGATTACTTTCGCAATCTTTTTTTCCTTTCGCGCCTACTTTGTTGGTTACCACACGATATGATTGTACAAAGATATTTTTTCTCGGGCATTTTTTTCCAATATAAATATTTTTCATTTAAATAAGGAGATTTTCAGTCATGACCAAACAATATCCCTATAAACCTGTAGCATATTTTTGAATATTTTTATGTTTTTGAGGTATTGTTTTTATCTTTCGCATGTAAATTATGACTGCTTTTATTCAATTATTCAATTTTTTTTTAAATATTATCCATAATGTGGATTATGGCATTATGGTTAATATTTTTTATCCATGATGCATAAGTATGCAGAAACTTTAAAACTCAAATAAATCAGTTGAAATGTTTAATATACAAATGTAACTGTCCTCGCGTACCGTTAACTTTATTTAATTCTACAATATTTATGTCCCAAATATTCTGCACCGTGTGCTGGACCCATTGCTACAATATTGCGCGATGTAAAGTATTCACTGTCTTTCATATTGAATCCGTGAAATAGGGTCTGTTTTATGGACTGGCAATGTATTGTGCTTTTTTTTGTCTTGAATGTATTCTCGCTTTTTGTGTAAAAGGGCGTGGATGAGTTGTGTCGATGATAAAGACTGGGTGCGTTAAGAGGAGGCCGAAAGCAAAATTGCCTATCGTAAATATGATTTTAAAGGCGACTAAATTAGTGTAGGTATTTGAAATTCTATTCATTTCTGTTTTGTTAAGCTAAGTTATTTCTACTAACTGATTACTATTCTTGCGACTCAAAAAAATCTCTCTAAGACGCGTTTTATCATCCGGCTCGAAAGACCATGCGTACTTTCCTATATTTTCTGTAACTGTTCTAACTAAAAGCGTAGTTTTTCGTCTGCTTCTACTATATCACTATGCAATACAGAAGACTTTCTTATTCCTAAATAACACGTAAAGTCATTGTGTATAGAACAGTACATCACATAAATGATGTCCACAATGTCAGCGTGGTAGGAAATTGACCCTAGCTTGACGGATGACCCGTAGCAAGGAGGTAACGCGACGTAGATTAACCTTTATGACCTTTAACCTTCAACTAATGATGTTGTTTTCGACAGGTAGGTTAACTAACCTTGGAAAGGAAACAACATCATCACTAACATAATTGTGTAGAAAGGTCAATACGACACGATTCCTTTTGGCTTCGCTTTCCAAACATTTAACGAGGTAAAGGAATATTGCACGTTTTTTGAAACTTTTCGGTACTTGGTAGGTATATTATGTCCTGCTGTTAATAAATGAGGTATAAAGTAGTGAGACTGAGAGGCAGTGGTGGCTCAACTGTAAACTAAGTCGTATGTAATTAATTGATTCAGGCGTGACCTTGCGGAAATCCATTATAAAATACAATAGACGTGGATATGTTTAGTAACTTGTTCCGTTTAGCTATTTCTAAAGAGCCATAAAAAACTCCTGAAAGAAATCATATATAACAAATAATTTAATTTCATGTTTTGTTTTGCGTCATTTCAATTATTTTGCATAAGTACTATTGTACAGAATCAAGTTTTTCTAACTGAACAGACAGCTGTGCTGCTGGGCAGTTTGTTTCGCCACTTCTTCTTCCCAGCTAAAGCACTAGGAAGTGGTGAAGGGCGGGCGTTTTTGGGGACTGTGTTGTTTAATTTTGACGTTCGAAAAGTGCTGATTATCAGCCTAGTTTGAATAAATTACTTTTGAATTAGCTTCTCCAACCGAACTGCAAATGCAGCTGAATGCTCAGCTTTTGGTGATAATTAGTTTCGTACAGCTGCCTGAATAGTAGTATCAAGCACGTTACAATCTGTACTTTCAGCCTACCCCATGGGAATAGTATCAATTTATGTATGAAATGAATTAGCTTATAAGCCTCTTTAACTATAGATTTATTAGTTAAACAGACGGGGTTTCATGTCAATCACGTAGGTAGGACGACGGATGGGTTCGTTCGACCGACGTGCAAATAAATAAGTACTTGATTGATTGCTCGCTCGACCTCTTGCCAGCCAATCACTTTAGCATACGGGCTATTTAATTTTCAATCACTACGTTACATTGAGTAAATAAAAGCCTGAGATTGGGTACATACATTTTTGTGTAGTAACTAAACGCGAACATGATTCCTCGCTCGAATGCCAAGGTCGCCATATAAGGACGGGATTTAAAGACAATGAAACATCTCGAATGCTGGTTATTTTTGGTCCAATCAATGACAATATAAACACACACATCCTTACTGTTACATGCTTACATACTACACCACAATTCTTCCACAGGTAAAAAAAGAAAGAAAATTTGTTTATTCTGCACAAACTAAACACACATTACAAAAAAATTACTGCAATGCCTGAATGATGATGTGGTATATTATAAACGCGAAAGTAATAAAGAAACAAAGAAAATACGTTTATTCGGGGTAAAAATGACCCAAAGAGAAACACAAACACAAAAAAGGACAAGTTGGGGGAAAATACGCGTCACATCGCTCGGCCGGTCGGTCGGTCGGGAGAATTGGCTGTTTGTCTGTTACATTTCACGCCCAAACCCCGAATCAATCATTATGGAATTTGACAGAGGTAACCTGGAGAAGGACATAGGCTACTTTTCATCCTAGATTGGAGGCGAAGTCGCGAGCAACAGCTAGTACTTCAATGTTATATTGACCTTTCAACGATTGTAGTAATGATCTTGTTTCCTTTCCAAGGTTAGTTAACTACATATTGGTAAGAAAACAACATCATTTGTTGAAGGTTAAAGGTTATGAAGGTCACATCACGTTACCTCCTTGCTACGGGTCATTTAAACCCTTCTGTCAAGCTGGGGTCAATTTCCTACCACACTGGCATTGCTGACGTCATTTAGGTGATTTATTGTATCTTTCATTGTGATGTACTGTATTTTTCATATTCCTAGATAAAAGTTAACCAAAGTATAATCGGTTAACTTTCAGCTTTCATTATTTAGGTCTGACATCCCTCGAGATAAGTTTTGTCGGGTAGAATGGCGGTCGAAAGCTAGTAGTAAAACTATTTACACTCCTACGCTGGTAGTAGAATGCCGGTTATAGTTTCACAAAGCTCCCGCGGGAGGAATTTAGTGGAGACATTAAGTTTCAGTGACCGAAAATTGCAAATTGGAACGTGTATTATTTCTTTGCGTGAATAGAGAAAATGTTTCACAAGCGCCTACCTTTCTAGAGGCTATAGTAAAATTATAAACATCTGAAGTTATACAGCATAAGGGTGCGTTTCCTCTGAAGCGGAGACCTGCAGAAATCAACCAATCACATTGGTTGAAATCCTAATCGCTCGTCTCGTCTATTACTGGACAAATTCTTCTATGGCCATACATAATCTAACCTATAATGTTCCAACTCCTGGGACTCAGGCCTCTTCTCTGTAAAAATGCAGATAATGGCCTAGTGTAGGTAAATAACTTGCAGTGCCTGTACTATTACAGATGTCCATAACCAGCGGAAACCACTTATACCATCGGGTGGGCTACCGCCCCGGCTTGTTTTTACCTCTGTGGCATAAAATGCCTCTAAAGACCAGCGTACATTGGCAGACGGCGGGGCAAAGTATTTTAAATTTACCATCGTAAATTCGTACGTATCAATGGTAACAAGATATAGATTCCAAAGCTCAGAGACCAACCACGGTTCGCACGCATCAAAGGGGATTTCTTTTCTGCGGTATTGAAGAGCGCACTAGAGGATACTGCGGCGGGATGCGAAGGCATGCGACGATATGCGCCGGAGTCAGCTAGCATACGATCGCCGGGGAGAGTCAGTGAAAGCGGGGATGCACTCTGCATTTCCCCCGTGGCATACCGCGGGATGCCGCAGTATGTTCCTCGGCAAATTCTCCTCGATGCCGTCCCCCGTCGTTCGCCGGTGTGCGTTGGCCTTTACTGTATTTTTTTTCAGGTTCGTTTCAACGCATACGACACTAATTATTTTTAACCACAAACAAACCCCTCACACTTCCCAACACCTCTTGCCACTTGATCGCCAATCCAGCCAGTATTTACTCTTAACCAAAACCACTCAAACTAAATCATAATGTTTGTTTGTTTCAGAAAACAACACGCAGCTGGATAGAGAGCACGTTCCAGAAGCGAGAGTGCAAATACTTCGTGCCCAGCGCTAAGGATGAGCATGTGTGAGTACGCGTTTATTTGAGGAAAGTTTAGACGAACATTGTCCTTTGTTTAAATAGGATTATTATGATTGCCTCAGGTGTCTTCGAATACATTTTTAAAGTAGCACAAGTAAAGGCTATAATTACCTATATATATTTTAAATCGATTTTGATAAATTCGGAAACTAAACATATCTACTTCATCTCTTGTCGCTATTTTGGTATGCTGTAGTGAAAAGATCCCGTCAGAAAGATTATAGGCGAATCCGGTGACCCAAATCTACAAGCAAAATTACTTAAAACACTGTGCCAAATATAAATTCTCATTGTTTCACAATTCCCTAGGCTCATGTTCAAATAATACCAATATCATAATATCAATGCCTTATGTTAATATACAATTGAACATAAGGCATTGATATTCTCTGGGGACCTAGGTACACACAATTCTATATAATAAGGAGTTATATAGAGGTATGAGGATTAGGGTGAAAAGTTTGCTCACCCTCTATAAAAAAAGGGACGATCCTCCGACCAGACGGGTGTTGTGTCTGATGGGCTACTACCCAAGGATTGATGTCGAGACTTTGTATATATAGGTACTAGTAGCGCGGTAAATGTCGCTTGCGAGATGCAGGATTTTGCGTGACGTCAGCGTGATACGTAGTTCATATGTAGCGATGTAGATGTCACCAAGGACTAAATAAGCACGCCCTGCCTTCTCAAAATTTAACTTATATTATTGGTATTTTTCGTACTGCATATTCTTATAAAACAAAAGGGAATTTATTCCATCGCTAATGTATTTTAAACGACGTAGCGTTCGAGGCAGAGTTGGCATCGATGGAGAAAAGCTTATATACTTGATTGAGAAGGGGAAAGTGCGCCAATAAATATGAAGATTTGACTTCGATATTATGGAAGGGTTCCTAATAATGCAAATCAGCGGCGCTGTATGATGGCGCTTGTGATAGCTTGCTAAAACTTTTTGTTTGCTAGGGAAGCGGTTCCATCTAAGGCCGCATTCGTGTAGAACGCTGGTTACCGGCGCCGATATACCAGCGCTTGTCGGAGCCGACAAGCGCTGGTTGTCAAAGCTGGTCGGCAGGCAGTTTTCATACTTTTTGCCAAATCAGCGTGAACCAGCGCCGATAAGCGCAAGATAAAGCGATTTAAATTAGTCGGCGCTGTTGCGCGCAAAAAGCTCCGCAAAAAGTTATTTACCGATTACCAGCGTTCTACATGAAATTTTGCAAAATTGTTTCTTATTCAGCGAAAGTGGATGAAAAGCGGTAATTTTCAACAGTATTTGACATTAAGATGTCAAAAAACGCTCCTTCTTTGGACAGCCCGTTATTGCGTGACCGCTAACCGCTTACTTAGACAACCAAGGAAAGAAAGAAAAAACGTTTATTTGCGGTAAACATGACGCAAAAAATAGTTTAGAATACAAAAATGAGAAAAAGTTGGGGGAAGCATGCGTCACATGCACGCAAATTGGCTATCGCTCAGCATTATGCTACGACCCTATACAAGACAGAGCCCCAGCGCTGGTTTTCAGCGACAGCCGGCGCCGACGTAAAGCTAATACAAGTTTAGCTTGTTCATTTGATAAGTTACAGTTCCAGCGGTAAGTTATTATTGCGGCAAGCACAACAATGTATTATGGCTGTTTCCTTACATTTTGCAGTAAATGTAAATGAAAATCCGTTAAAACGTACAAACGTCATAAGGCATCGTAGTAGTTGACAATCTTAATCAAAATTCAAAATATTTTATTTCATATAAACCTACATGGGCACATTGGGCACTTATGAAACGTCAGAAGCTAGGTGCACGGTTCCAATTGGTCGTTTCCTATGGAGAAGAACCGGCAAGAAACTCCACGGTTACTCTTTTAAAAATAAATGGCTTTTACACTGTTTTCAAATTACACAGTTAATAAGTATGAGAGGACAGTGTAGGCCTATCAAAACAAAAGGTACCAGGTACTTAGCAAAATAGAAAATGGTCCACAAATCTAGTCTGTTAAGCCAATAATCACCTCAAAACCTTCAAAATACTAGCAATTCTATTAATAATAATTATATCAATAAGCTAGTAAAAATGACGCGGTGGGTACGATATCTAAACATGATAAAACAAATTAAAAAATATTCGACGATAGATTTTTGTAGGGTCTGACCGTAGGGAGTGTAACTTATGTCAGCAGAATTGACGGGGTCCGCTAGGGCCAATGCCTGCTGGGGCTGCGAATATGGGCCGATAGGGATATCGTGGCCCCCCAGCAACATGGCAACTGAAGGAACACGGGAGGGTTTTAGTCAGTAATTGATAATTTCCCACCGAAAAACAAAAAAAAAGGGTGTGTAACTTGTAACTTAAAATGGCTGTTTAAAAAAATCAGTAATTACCAAAAATATTATTTTCTCGAAGCATACTTTAAGTAACTAAACGACAAGAGGTCGTTGACCCCAAAAAAATGTCATCTAATATTTTTATTTTATTTTATGATGTTCAAATGTCGATATTCAACACGTCTACGCTTTTTCAAAAACTTTTTAAATTAAAACCTGTATAAGCAGAAGTAAAACCTTTGTTTCAATTAATTTATGATATTTAACACTGAGCTGTGTTCATTCCATTTTTATATGCGAGATAAGCTTACGGTCGTCAACGATGATGGCAGTCGACACAAAGAATTAAAAAGAGAAAGTATTTTCCAGAAAAAATACGCAGTTTTTATTAGCTAAAATGAAAGTAATTTGCAATTCTGCCTAATTATTTTTATATTTAATAAATCTATTCATTACTCTCTCAAAGAATGGAACAGTAACCCAACCCACAGAACCCAACCCCCTATGCCGTTCGTCAAGCTTCAATGAATATTAATTACCTTCTAAACAACTCGTCGTAAATATTAATTTCCCACATTCAAAGATGTCGTCGCCAACGCTACTAATTTTAGAACAAACAATTATGGAGACAAAGAAGAAAATAATCTGTTTAATTAAAACCCAAACGAACTGAGGATTTGTGTACCATTGTATGAGCGATCATTTTAAATTAAAAGAAACAAAGTGTCTAAATTAGACACATTAAAAAAGTCTCTCTCTGAGATTTGAATAAAAGCTACAAACAGATTAATTTCAAGCTTTCCCGACTTTGCTAGTTAAAATTTTATAGTAACTGCAGAAGAATAAAATACGTTTATCTTAATAAATACATTGTAATTGAAAGTTTACGGAACGCGGCAAGCTACATCGTAACTTGTAAACTTACTACGCTATAGCACAGCATGCTACAGCGTAGCAGCGTACACTGAGCTACAGCGTAGCAGCGTACACTGAGCTACAGCGTAGCAGCGTACACTGAGCTACAGCGTAGCAGCGTACACTGAGCTACAGCGTAGCAGCGTACACTGAGCTACAGCGTAGCAGCGTACACTGAGCTACAGCGTAGCAGCGTACACTGAGCTACAGCGTAGCAGCGTACACTGAGCTACAGCGTAGCAGCGTACACTGAGCTACAGCGTAGCACGCACTGAGCTACAGCGTAGCACGAATTAAGCTACGATGCCGTGGTCACAACACTTTCAAAGCTTTTGAATTATTGTTGTCACGTCATCTATCTTTGTCTATGAAAGCCTAAAGCTACGGTGTGCCACATAACGTCTCCAATTTACCGGCGAATAACGTCACTGAAACGTTAAACGTGAAAGAAAGTTGGTGTTTTCCTCATAGATATAGTTTTAATAATACATCTATGGTTTTTTGACACCGTCAAACTCCGCTACCATCATTTTCATGCCACCGCGCTTTATGTAGCAGCCACCGCACTTCTAGGAAACGGTAACAAATTGAAACCCCAAAGTAACTAATGCCGTGTCTGAACTCAACACAGTCTAATAAATCTCTACATGTAGTACACTGGCAGTGAGCGCCACCTGGCGGCTTGGCATGAAAGACTGATGAAATGTGAGCGCGGATGCTGCCAAATTTTAAATTGAATTATGTTCTGTGTGGATTTATTGAATTTCAAGTTAAACTTATTACATTGTAAAAATGTCGGTCTGTTTATTCGTTGTGCGCTTATAACTCGAGCTAAGATATTTTTTTATTATTATTTAAGCTTTTGTTGAGCAAAGCTTTATCGGCGTGGAAGTCGGAAATTAACCCAGAGGAAAGTACAAATGGGATAAAAACTGCCTATGTCATGGTCTACCTGTATGCCAAATTTCATAGAAATTTGTTCAGCCGTTAAGGCGTGAAAGGTAACAGATAGACAGGTAGATCGAAAGACAGATTAGAGTTACTTTTCTTTTTTTTAAAGGTCCGTAATGTTTTATTAAGAAATTTTACGATTATTGTAAATATTTGTGAAAAAAAAAAGATTTATTTTCAATTGAGGGTAGTTTTTTTCCACAATTTTTATTTTATGACGCCTAATTACTTCCAATCATTATGGAGTTTGTTTCATCGCGATAAATCATTTAGATAAAAAATTACATTCAAAAAAAAGTTTTTTTTTTAAATATTTTTTTCGTCGATTAAGTTAAGCATAGATTCCCTCATTTCAATTTGTGCACATTATAAAGACTCACACTGTATTTAAATTAGCAATCTAGTTATATTATTGTTAACTAGCTTCTGTTCGCGACTTCGTTCACGTGGAAGTCGTAAGACACAAAATATACAAAAAAAAAAAACAGCCACATTTTTATTACATTTCCTCGGACACTGACCCACAGTGTCAAATTGCACCACCCGCCCGCGCTATTATTTCATTTTCGTTTAGCATATATATTAGCAATCTAGTTATATTATTGTTAAATATTTATTTTATTCTGTTTTTTTTAGTATGTATTGTTATAGCGGCAATAGAAATACATTATCTGTGAAAATTTCAACTGTCTAACTATCACGGTTCATGAGATACAGCCTGTTGACAGACGGACGGACAGCGGAGTCTCAGTAATAGGGTCCCGTTTTACCCTTTGGGTACGGAACCCTAAAATCAAACAAATTCTTCGGCTTTATTATATTAGTATAGGAGAGATTATAACGTTATTAGTCTGCCTTCTTAAAATGTAAAAATATAATATTTGCTATGATGGGTTTCCGTAGGAAAACATTCACTATGAGCATCTGTGGAAGGAACACAACTAATAGGTAAATGTAGAAGTTGATAATATTAATCACAACTCAGTGCTACTCTATTTCGTATTCAAACAACAATGACTCATCTGGCTGCTACATATTAATTATCATAATGTACATGCAATTAAGGATACCTACATGAATAATTTAATGTAGCAATAATAATAATTAGTCATGAATATTTAAGCGAACGTTTAGCTAATTCTATGTTTAAGATAGTTAATTGGTTCAGGCGTGACCTTACGGAAATCCATTATAAAATACAATAGACGTGGATATATTTAGTAACCTGTTCCGTTTAGCTATTTCTAAAGAGCCATAAAAACCTCCTGAAAGAAATCGACTCGTATTTGTGTTTTGTGTTGCGTGTTCGCAGACGCAAGCTACGTCTGCGTCTGTGTTCAGCGCTCGGTGTGGCAACACGCCGTATTCGGGTTTGCGACAAGTCAATCGTCATCCTGAGGATGCCTCGTTGCCTCGTTCGTCGTTGACACGTATCGATTTCTTTCAAGAGTCTTTTATGGCTCTTTAGAAATAGCTAAGCGGAACAGGTTACTAAATATATCCACGTCTATTGTATCTTTAAATTCCATGTTTGAGACAGTCAATATTTATTTATTTATTTAAAATAGGTACGCCAACAGCATATATATTGTTCATTAAATATTAAAGTTATCAGGTATGGGCTCTTATATTTATACCAATTAATACAAACAATATGAAATGAGGTACAAGCTAATGTGTGATTATCATATTATTGCAGTGGATATCGATAGCGTTATACCTAATACTTTTCCATAGGCATTTGACATTCCTCTCGTTTCGGTAGCAGTTAAATTAAATTTTTTCACGAAAAACCTTTTCAAACTCAAAGCACATATTTCAATTAAACCATTTATAAGCACTTTTGAATTGTCAAAGGAGTCGATCAGCCAGAAACATGAAGCTATTTGCCCATTCCAAAGCGTAGTAGGTTCCTATGGCGAAGAACGGACAAAAAACACCATGGACACTCTTAAATACTAATGTTACAAGGTATTGGTTACATCATTCATGTAGAATTTATAAACAAATATGTAAGAACGATGTAAAAGACGTGCTCGTAAAAAGCGTCCAGAGTAAAAACAATTCTAAAATAATATAATTTAAATAACGCATGGCAGCTAAGAGATAACCAGTCCCAACTGACGGCAGCCGTTCACGATTATGAAGCATGGATCAGCACCATTCAGCTCAACCATTTTGAACGGAACCCAATAAAATAAATAAATAAAATTCATTTAATTCAGAAAACTTTTGTCCATATTTTGTTAGTACCTTTTACATTCTCTTAAAACTATGTTAGTAACGACTGAAAGTAAATAAATTATTGAAAAAAAATTTAATGAAATAATTGAAAATAAATTAAAATACGGTAAAATTAAATAATTCGAAATAAAGTAAAATAAAATACAAACATTCATTAGGCAACATGCAGCCTGATGAGCCTTCGCACAGCTGGCGATTTCGACGAATTAGTGAGGCTGACTTTTTGCGCATTATAGCGTAAAAGTGATGAGTAATGATCTAACACATTAGCTAAAGTAATAAAAGGAAACCGACTGCCCAGAGCACGTCTTCCGCATTTTCTAATGAGCCCTATTTTTTTTGTTACTTTTAGTACTAGAGATATGCTTATATTCTCCGTATGAGATACATTTGCCCAGCAGAAGGGATAAAAAAAAAACAGTAACACTCCGGGAGTGCCGACAGAAATGAAAACTTGAACAATTTTATTGTGCAGGAAATGTTGTATCGCGCGTTGATGTCTTTTTAATAGTCAAAAGCTGGTGTCGTAACAGTGTCGCAAAATCAATTGTTTAGTCCCATCTCAAAAATGCCCAATGCGCCTGAAGAAGTTTTCACTTCAATAATATAAAATGTATTGCATAGTAGAAAATAAAAATAAAGCAAAAAATCAATGTAATTTCCTTGTAATAAGTTTTTTCTTCGTCCCATTTATCATCATTATTTAAGCCCGGAATCATCCACTGCTATTTATGTAGGTATAGGCCTTCCCTTTTTCTGCCATCTGACCGCCCAAGTCAAACCTGGTGAGGTGAGGTTTGCCTTGAGCGGCAAGATGTAATGACACACCATTCACTAACCGTGGTTATTCTTAAAATCGACTGAAATCAGCCATACACGATTCGAGGTATATCATATACATATATCCTCTCTCTCCCTCTGCCAGAATTAATTCCAACAGGAACTCCAGAATTTAACTAGACTATAATTTGCAAACTTGTAACATGGTTAGTGCTGAGCGAGTTAGTCGACAACTAGTTACTGAGTTATGCTCAATATTGTTACAGCGTTAACGGTAACTAACAAGCTCAAAAGCAACCGCTTTCGTCTAGTTTTAACAATTTACGGAGGAGTTATTAATTAATTTATGAGTTGAGTCAACTTTACAAAGCACGTATGTATAGTTTGTCCCAAAACTATCAGATGAAAATCTAAACAAATGGATCAAAAAACTTACTTGTAGATGTCAATTTGTAGTGCCACTTCCAAATTGAGTGCTTTGATTTTTTAGGATTCCGTACCCGAAGCGTATCAAACGCAACCCTATTAATATTCCTCCGCTGTCCGTCCATCCGTCAGCGGGCTGTTTCTCATGACCCATAATAGGTAAATAGTTCAAATTTTCACAGATTATGTATTTTTATTGCTGCTATAACAATAAATAACAAACATTATTAGGATTAGAAATTAAACATTTATTAGGAAATTAAATTATTAGGATTCGATTTTTTTTTTATTGTATGGGGACCCCCATACAATAAAATTTTGATTAAAAAAGAAAACAATGGCACTCCGGGATTGCCGACAGAAGAGAAAACTTGAAAAAAAATCGGCACTGCGTTAATCAACGCGTTGATGTCTTTTACTCCACGGTGTCGGTAAATTGCGTTACAGTGTCGCGAAGTCCCATCTCAAAAATACCCAACGCACCTAAAGAATTTTTCACTTCAAAAAATCTTACAGTGGCATGACTACTAGCATGAGGTCCTGGGTTGGATTACCGGGTCGGGCAAAGTGTTATTGGGTTTTTTTTCTGGAATGTCTCAGTAGCAGCCCGGAACGCAATGCCAAAGGCGCCAAATTACAAACTAGATTTTAAAATTCACAATTTATTAGCCTTCTTTCTACTAGTTAAATTAAAATAGTAACCATTTCTGCAATTGCTAGTTTTCAAGTCTTTTGACTAATGTATCCCCAGGTATCGTTCCAGCTTGTGGGACCGTAAGCAGCTGTTCAACTTAGTTGCCAAGCTGTTGTCAAGTTGGAGGAAATTACTAGGCACTGAAAAGTGCACTTAAGAAATATTTAATTGCTAAGTCGCTTGAAGTGGGAAAAAGTTATATAAGTCGTTTAGAAAATGTGGCTTTACAATTTCAGGACTAAATTCTACTTTTAAGCTTAAGTGATAAGTATTTTGAGATAGTGTTGGCAAAGCTTTAAAAAAAAGCTTATTCTGAGAAGGAGGTAAACTTTTTGCAGCAAGCATGAAGGTATGTACTACTATAACTATATTCAATACTAGCTTATGCCCGTGACTTCGTTCGCGTGGAAGTCGATAAAATACAGCCCATGCTCTGTAGTCGTACTCGGATCTGTAGTTCCGAAGATTACTCCCTACATACAAACTCACAAATACTACCTCTATATAATATTAGTATAGATTCTATGGTTAAGCAGCATTGCTTGATTCTAGTTCGTAAAGTATGGTTACCGGTAAAACAACAGATGCATGTCTTCACTTTAATTTTCTTAGTCCGAAACACAGAGGTGGCCAGAAAATCAAAAGGAACTGTACGGTTTATAGTAGTGAACTCCGTACACCGATTTGTCGTGAAGGTTTGAAAGTTTAGTTAGTGTAGAGAAACACGTTCCACTAAGTTGCACTAAATAGTTAAGTTTATTTATGTTAAAAGTAAGTTACAGCAAGTGAGTGGAAGGCGATTATTTCTCTCAGTGGTTGACAGTTACACAGTTATAAGTTCACTCTATTTTAATTCGTTAGTCGGATCATTATAACACGCTAAATTATGACGTGCATCGTTGGCCTAAAGTAGGTTACAGAGTAAGCAGAAAAATGTACGGCGATGAGACCGTACAGGAACCATTTCCTTTTGTTTTTTCTTATAAAGGCTGTGTTCCAGTTCTTTAGAGCCTTTCAAGTTCATTAACCTTTCTATATAACACTTTTAGGGCAAAAATTACACTAGGACCAACAAAATATTTTCATAAGAAGGCCTTCTTGGCAAGGCCATGAAGCGCGCCATGTTATCTCATCAGAGATAACTTCTGAAATAGCTCGTCTTCTTTACGATGTGCCATCAACGAAGTTATACGAAGATAGACGAACATTCACGAGGTTCCTTGTCTCAGGCTGTTTTTAAACCAGCCTACGTAAAGGCTGGTTCAAACTAAAATTCTTAGAATAGATATTTTAGAATTCTTAACTTTGATTATAAAATTAAGAGAATTAATTATAAGGTCAAGTTCGTAAGTTTTGAAGCAGTTCGTCACCGCCATTGCAGCTTTTAAATATGTAAATATAAAAAACCGCCAAAGGGGTTTTGTCTATGAGCTTCGCACTTGGCAAATGAAATCGCAGTTTGGTCTTATGACGAAACTGATACCTTTATTATTTTACAAAAAAGGAATAATTTTCTTCTTTGTAATTTTCTATTCTTGCCATCCATCTCCATGAAATAAACCCTTTTTTTTGTAACTGTTTGGAAATCCTCATGGATGTCCTCCGTCCTGGGGCGGACGGAGGGGTCTGTCAGACTTCTACTGACTAAAACCACCCCGTATTCCCTCGCACACTTGCACCGGGGGCCACGGGGGCAATTAAGCACTCATCAACTCTTCAATAAATCCTGACCCAGCCGCTATTAAGCCACCTGTCCCACCGCCAGCGATTAAGGAGAAGCGAGTAGAACTAGCAACTAAAAACGAGTTGGCTAGCAGCGAGCAACGAGAGAGGACGGCGACGAGAGGTTACTCGCTGATGTGCGTACCAAGCGTGACTCTCAGCGAGTTTTCTGCCCGCCAAGCGAGCGTCGCTGAGCGAGAAGTACTGTCTATGAAAGCTCTTGTCGCTGCGACAAACGAGTAGGTACTCGCCGACGCGCAGCGGTGTGAGCAGTCGGCAATCAACTATTAATATAATATGTAGGCCTTGCGGAAATCCAATATAAAATACAATAGACGTTGACATATTTAGTAACCAGTTCCGCTTAACTATTCCTAAAGAACCATAAAAAAATCTGTAAGAAATCGACACGTGTTTCATCTCTCAACGAGGCATCCTCAGGATGACGATTGAATTGTCGCGAACCCGAATACGGCGTGTAGCCACACCGAGTCTGCGTCCAACGCTCGGTTTAGCAACACGCCGTGTTCGGGTTTTATGGCTCTTTAAGAATAAGCAAATTCGGAACTGGTTTACTAAATATGTCAACGTCTATTGTATTTTTTTTTTGCAAAAGATTTTAGTTCCGGGATCCTTAATCTTTTATTCCTTTCTTGAGCGAGTAAATCATTGATAGCTTTTCGCTTCCTCGTCGCGTCGGTGGGACAGGTGGCTAATTGGTGATATCCACGGGTTTTATTGTGTGTATGTTAGAAATAAAACTCGAACATTTTTTATATTGTAACATAGTGTAAATGTACCCTTACTCAGAATGTTGGCGTAAGGCCGACTCCAAATGAGAACATAAACCTCCTGTGTTTAGAGTTTATTTGCTGCAAACAGCCAGGTCAGGCATAACGGGCTGTTTATCTCGTCACTCGTTTATTTACTTTTTATTATAAAAACGAACGAGCCTTACAGTAGTCGCTTATGATGTGTAACATCTAACATCTCAACTATAAGGCAACATTAAGGTAAGCAAAATCAAAGGGGCCTCGTCAAGGTCGTTTCTGACAGCCAACTCTAGCACCGCGCGCGCTCATTGGTCAAATCAAATACTCGTAGTGTGCGCTTCGGGGGCTTCCCGTTACACACTTCCGTCCTTTTTCACGAAATCACTCTCACAGATTTCAAGAAAGCTAGAGGAAACATGCTACACAGCAAAAGTACATTACATCTAGATTAGTATAGACATGCTAATCTAGATGAAAATATTTTGGAGTATTTTTTTTTTCAATGTAAAGTAACCATGGTAAGTAAAGTTTATGTTCGAAAAATACCGTAAATAAATAGGAACGATTACACGAAAAACATGTTCTAACTTTAGACCTTTTGCCTAAGATTTGCTTTAAGGAAACTTATTTTAAAATTGTTTCAATTAAATATTAATCTTAATCTTTTTCTTTACACTCAAAATATTCATCAAGTAGTCGTATAACTCAGATTAGAATATTAAATGCATATGAGAACATAGCGCACCTTTGGCACCAGAATATTAAACTCACGTTCCATGAATGAATCGTATAATGCTCTCATATATATTTGAGCAGAAAGGTAATTAAAAGCAACGTACGTTTAATATACGGTAGCACGGAAAATGTCAATTCTAAAGATATCTAAGATTGGATTTTCAAACATAAAGCCGAGCACGAAGAGCTCGTGGCAAACTAATAACAGCCACACGGGTCGATCGATCAGGTTAAGCTACGCTTACCGAGGCCTAAATGGGTTATCATCTTTTTTATACCGAGAACCCTCCGTGCCTCGGAAAGCACGTTAAGCCGTTGGTCCCGGCTGTCATTTGTAGACGTTGTCAGTCGTGACATGAAGCCAGAAAGTTTGACGACCAGTCTTACCAAACGGTATTGTGTTGCCCAGTGAGGGTTTATCGAGGTCAGATAGGCAGTCGCTCCGTATAAAAAAATACTGGTATTCAATTACATTCGGTTAGACTGGAAGCTGACCCCAACACAGGTGGGGAAAGGTTAGGAAGATGATGATAAAGGTATAAAACCGAAAAAAATTAAAAGTTTTTATGCAGTGTCTATGATTGCCCTTTATACATAGGCATTTTTATGACTAGGAAGGAAGTAAACACAAAAATAACGGCTGCAAGAGATGTTAGGTATAGGAAAAACCACAAACAGTGCCGACCTAAATAAATTGGGATAACTAAGTGGTCTTAGAAGAAATTAAATAATTTATAAATATAGGCAAAATAAGACAGCTTAATATACAGTTCTCCACCAAGTAAAGCATTAAATAAACTATAAATTTCTGCCAGCGAGGCCGCATTACTCCGAGTCTTAGAATTCCTCGGGGATCATGAGGAATGTGGCTTTGAATCCCTCGGAGGGATTCTCCGTCAAATAGGTTGATAAACTGAGAATCAATTCTATGAAACTTGTTGCATGATAGATTTCTATACGAAAATGTACTTTTCCTCCCAAAATAACGTCGTTAAGTAAAAAATTGTGAATATTGTGATTGCATTCTGGCTAATCTGATTGGTCATTAACATTCTAAATGAAAATAATCCGGTAAAATTAAAAAAAAGGAGAAGGATAGCTGATCTTTGTCATAAATCAGAGAGATTGCGACCAGATTTTGACGCTTTTAACTTATTTCATTACGGGAATTGACCTTCAAAACGCTAATTAGTCTCGTACTTAAAAAACGTTCATGATCATTCAAGTCGCAATTTTATCTCAGCAACAATAATTGTCAAAAACTTGTTATAAATTTAGGTAAATTAGAAGTTTTTTTGACAAATTAAGACTGGGATTAGAATTTATAAGCATAATAATCAGCCTATATCGTTCCCACTGCTGGGACACAGGCCTCCTCTCTGTGAAAGGAAGTAGGCCGTAATTCTCCACGCGGGCTCAGTGCGGGTTGGTAGATTTTTGGTTCTAGGACATGCCGGTTTCCTCACGATGTTTTCCTTCACCGTTTTGAGAGCAGCGGTTATGAAAATAGGTTACACAAAGTAATGCGCCTGCTTAAATATAGCGATTACCTCATAGATAGGTTTTTGCCGTACATTTACAAGTAATTAACTAATGTTACTTTAAAAATTAAAGTCACAAATTGATGTGGGTATATTTCCCAGATGTAATTTTAATAATAAGGGGTAAAAAGAAGGGTAAAACTTCCCCGATATTTGCAGACTGACAGTAATTTCCATTACGTCAGAATGTCAGCTACCCGTGTCAAAAATTGGCAAACCCCTGGAGACAGGGGTGCCGAACGTGATACAGAATAATTTATTATCAAGTGTGAAATGAAAATGATACCGTATTAGTATTTCCGCGTAATTTTTCAAATTTTAACTGAATTTGCGTTGTAATTAAATATTTTAAACAATTTAACCTTTCATATGCCTAAACGTGGATCCACGCGAGACACAATGGTTTTTTAATTGTGTCTGTAATTACGACATTCGAGAGGTTAAACCGATAGCGACGCATAAATACCTTTTAAAACACAAAATTAAGACTATGATCCATTACATGAATGTAAAACATCTGCATATTGTTCACCCTTATTTGCAAACAAATTCATAACTACCTAATAGCCCTTTCCTATGAGGAAACAGAGAACTTGGTCATTAATGTAATACTTAAAGCGCCAGACCCCTCAAAACAGACAATAATACATGTCTGTTTTGAGGGGTCTGGCGCTGTATGCCGAGATACAGGACTCGTCCTAGTTCGATTACAGATCGACCCTTGATTCGAAATTTTTTTTAAGTCTTGATACACTATTACGAGATTTTTCAATCCTGGTACCTGTCAAAGTAACTACATATAGTATGCATGTAAAAAAAAAAATTTTTTTTTTATAAAAAACGATTTATCCAATATTATAGTATTGTAACTTTTTACAATTAGACTCCAATTAATGAAAGTGTTAGCGAAAGAAAAACGTATTTAGAGTTACACTTAAAAAATCACAGTAGTTTTCAAGCGCCTGCCAAGAATCTCAGTGAAACCGAAACGTATATCAACTTACAGTGTTCTTATAGAAACTTACTTTCGTTATTATTTCACCGAGATATTGTCACAACAGATAGAAAGGTACGTTTTCTTTTCACTTAAAAAAACTAGGATGTCTTCGGTATCAATTGTTACGTTATTATTCGTACAAGAAACAACGTACTAAAAGCAGCTTATAATATTGTGTGCAAAGTTACAACTTTATTTCACAGATATTTTGTACTTTTCACTATCGTAACTCTCACAAAAATCTTTGTTAGGCTAGTTACCGAAAAAAGAATTATACCGATGGATGAGGATTGAAAAATGTATGTTTCTTTTTTTTAAACCTGAAAGTCTAACAGATACCCCTTTTATCGCGATTCGAAGTGCACGAAAACGTTTTTTGGCTCTCCTGTAAACCCGCATTCGAGTTACAATTTTATTCGAATCGCAGGTCGAGATGCTCCCATGTTACATACTCCCAAGTACTAGCCTATAAGTATGTGTAATTCATTGTATTATTTTTTGGTGAAATAAATAAACTATAAATGATTATGAATTTGAAACCTTTTTATATTTGTCCTTGGATAGTAATTTGTATGAGCGACGTAAATTATTAAAACAGACATTTAAATCTCTGGTCGAAGGAGGGAGTGATATTAAGGGTTGAAATAATTAAGTATATAGATTTTCAACCCTCTCTCTCGCCTGCCGTTAATTTAAGATTGAAGCAGAATTAAGGTATTAAACAATACTAAAGTTTCCGGTTGTAAAGGAATTACGAGAATGATTTAGTAGAATTACCTACTTGTTCGTAGTGCTCAAGAACCTTCGGATTGTATTTTTGTAATGTTATGTAGATTCTTATGACACTACTTGGATATCATGATAATTATTCAGATTTATTACAGTTGTAATGGAACGGCCACACATCAAACGGCGCAAATATAGAAACCTTACTGGTAGCTATATTTTTGAGCCGTTTGGGGTTGAAACACTAGGGCCATAGGGTCCGAGTGCTCACCGAGTATTCCGGGACATCGCCAAGCGGTTGGTCGACTCTTTACGTGACCAGAGGGCTGGCCAATTCTTAGGCCAAATAATCAGCATCGCCATCCAACGTGGCAATGCTGCCAGCCTTTTGGGCACTTTTCCCGCTGACAGCGATGCGGACGAATTTTTTGACGCCCAATGAGCTCTTATCTTTATTTTTAACTTTTTCCTTTACATATTTGTACATAATATGTATAGTAGTTAGTTGTAAATATGTTTGTGTATATTATATGTTAACATGGTAAACAATAAAATGTAAACAGTTGTAATAGCAATGATGTAATTGCGTTTTATTAAAATAGGTTTTTACTTTTATAAATGTATTTATCTTTTGTATAGATTCTTTTCTATTTTGTGAATGTAAGTACGTTGTAGGCTTAGTGGACTGTAGACCTATTGACCATTTTCTATTTTGTTTAGTACCTGGTACTTATTGAAAGACCTACACTGTCCTCCCATACCTAGTAACACTGTCATTTGAAGGTATTGTAAAATCCAATTATTTTTAAAAGAGTAACCGTGGAGTTTCTTGCCGGCTCTTCTCCATAGGAAACGACCAATTAGAACCGTGCTTCTGACGTTTCATAAGTGCCCATGTAGGTTTATGTGAAATAAAATATTTTGAATTTGAATCAAGTACCTACCGTAACAAACGTGTTCCGGAAAAACCGTTGTAGAAATAATTAACAACTTTATGCAACTCTTCAGAAATAATAAACTTTATTCGAATGTAAATATAATGAACTGAACGAACAGAGCAGGCATGGAAAAAGGTAAGAAGTAATAATTAATTACTGAAAATGTAAACTTGTACCTAAACGAAGTCACCCCCGAATTCAGCCCCTTTTCTTTTGTCCGACGGCAATTCTGATCTATCTTTTTGAAGATTCTGAAAGAAAACAATGAATAAACTATTTATTAATGCAGTTTTTGTGAAGCCAGTACCCTACATGCGTAACTTATTTTCGTAAACAATTATGCCTAATTTGTTTCATTTTGACAGTTCAACTACATTCATTGCGTTATTTACGTTGTTGAGCAGATTTTTTTTCAAACTTATGAAGCAATGGGTCTGCAATCTGTTTCAAATCGGAACAAATTGTGATTGTGTTGTATTACGCAATTAGGGTACTGATTAGATCACTTTAGATTTTAGTTAATAAATGTGACTTCTAAGTTTCTATCCGACACCAAAAAATAAAGAGGTTATGCATTCGGCGAGTTTTTTTGATAAGTAACATCTTTCCTCTCGCTTTCCTGAAATCTGTATAATTTCATGAAAAGGGACGGAAGTGCGTAACAGGAAGCTGGGGTCATTCGACCAATGAGCGCTCGCGGTGCTAGAGTTGGCTGTTACATACCAACGCATTTTCCGAGAGGTTGGTACTGTCAGCCAAGATGTCAGATATTACACATCACAATGCGACAAATGTAAGGGTCGCTCGTTTTTTAGGGTTCCGTACCTCAAGAGGAAAAAACGGAACCCTTATAGAATCACTCGTGTGTCTGTCTGTCTGTCTGTCTGTCGGTCTGTCTGTCTGTCTGTCTGTCCGTCTGTCACAGCCAATTTACTCCGAATCTAATGGACCGATTAAGTTGAAATTTGGTACACATATGTATTTCTGTGACCCAAACACGAATAAGTAACGTAAATAAATTAATTTTGAATATTGGGGTCACTTTTGGGGCGCAAACAAGAAAATTTTAAAAAAAAGTTTTGCTGACAGTACCGTGTGACAAATCAAATGAAAGGACTTGTTGCGAGGATCTTAAATATATTTTTTATATAATTTTAAAACAAATACTTTTAAAGATATTTAATAAATTCAATGAAAATTGACCATTCCCCCCCCCCTTATCTCCGAAACTACTGGACCAAAAATTTTGAAAAAAATACATAATATGGCTCTTTACTCATAGATTACAGGAAAACCTATAAGAAGTCTATGGTCTTAAAATAACATGGTAAATCTCTCAATATTGTGCGTACAAACTTACATTTCGTCGCTCGGCATCCAATAGGCCCATCTCTCTAGCTACTATAATATCAAAAGTGTTTGACCGTCTGCTTAATACACAAATAAATAAAACTGTAAATGTTCATGACAACCAATTCGGGTTTCGGCGTGGTTTGTCAACAGAAAGTGCAGTGTAAGTTGTGTCTTAAACTTACTATCACATACTTACTATACACAGCGTGGGACGCCGATTTATGCTAGCTTCCTCGATTTATTCAAGGCTTCTGATCTGGTTGCTTATGACGTATTGTGGAGGAAGATGGAGAAGGATAGGTTGCCAACGGAGCTTATAAACATCTTTAAGTAGTGGTATGGTATCCAGATCAATAGTGTACGATGGGCTGGAGCTTTTTCCAGGCCATACAGGTTGGAATGCGGGTGAGATAAATTTAAACTAGATTACGTGGGGCACTCAGAAAGTTTTGTGATACTAGAAAAAAATATACTACAGGTTATAATTTGTTTTATTATTATATCTTTTCAAAGAACTCTCCATTGGCGTCTATACACAGTTTTATACGTCTAAACCAATTTTCATAACACATTTTCCAGTCCGCATCAGACACCTCTCCAATCTCCTTCTCAAATGCAGCCAGTGCATCTTCAGGTGATGAAAACTGTTTTCCTTTGACTTATTTTTTTATTTTGGGGAACAAGAAAAAGTCGCACGGAGCCAAATCGGGACTGTAAGGAGGATGACCTATAAATTTGACCAGTGTGCTGTCCAGAAAGTCCCTTGTTTTGAGCGCCGAGTGAGCCAGCGCGTTGTCGTGGTGAAGTGGTGTTAGGTCGCTTGCTGCTTGCAGTAGTAAAAACTTCTGGCAAATATTTGGTAACATACCATTCAGGATTGACACTCCTTTGATCTCGTCAGGGTACTGACACCAGATAACCGGGCAAAAAAAAAAACTTGCGATCAAAATTTTGCCGGCACTTCTGGCTCGCTTCACTTTGGTAGGCGTTGATTCATTTTGAAACAGCCACACGGTCGACTGATGCTTCATTTCTGGATCATATTGATAAATCCAAGATTCATCACCCGCACTGATATCTTAAAAGCGTCGAGACGAGCCTGCTACAAATTTTGCTATCATGTCTCGGCACCATTCTACCCGAACCTCCTTCTGAGCCTGTGTTAGATTTTACGGTACTAGCGTGAAACTATCTTCCATAACTGAAGATGCCTGTGTAGAATTTCATGCACACTTCCCGATCCAATCGGCAGTATATGCTGAACCTCTTCATATGTAATTCGCCTATTCTGTTGAATTAAATTTTTCACAGCCAGCACGTTTTGTTATGTAACAACCGTCATAGGGCGGCCACTTCTTTCTTTTTCCGCCAAAATTACTCGACCACCCATAAATTCGTTGAACCAGCGGAAAACAGTCGCTTTAGAAGGGCTTTTTTCTATGAACACCATTCGAAGTCTTCCAAACGATTCTTCTGGTTTTAGTCAACATTTGAAATCGTACAAAATCATCGCGTGAAAATGTTCTCGTTGTAAATCCAGTTTTCAGTAAGACAGAGTATTTTGATTTTGCTCGTAAAAAAATTTGGAGGGAATTTCGAATTTGGAATGTTACGTTTTTTTGTAATAAATAGTCATAGTTTTAATTGACATCAAAACCAGCCAGTATCGTATAGACAAAAACTGTTAGTCGCAAAACTTTCTAAGTGAAATAAGTTAACATACCTAGTTCATAAGTTTACTAACACAATGAGTCCTTGTTACTTGAATAAAGAAAAATATCTGGATGACCATATTTTTTTGAACAACGTTTTCTAAAAATGAAACCTAGCTAGATCGATTTATCGCTCCCGAAACCCCCTGCATACTAAATTTAATAAAAATTCTTGGAGCCGTTTCCGAGATTCAGATTAAATATACATATATATACAAGAATTGCTCGTTTAAAAGTATTAGATTTATTTTATTATTATATTAATACCGCGAATGTGAATTTTTTTACGAAAATCAGATTTTTGTTTTATTTCATTCTACACGTTCAAATAAATGATCCTGCAATTAAAAAAAAAAATGTAAAAGTGTCACATTCGTGGTATTGGGTGCCGAGCGACAATTTGCATTTGGAATGTATGGGAGAACATGTTTTTCAACTACAATGTTAAGTTTGTTCTTGGGATAAATAAATTCATCTCAACATTCTCAACTACGGAACCCTTCATTGTGCGTAGTCCGACACGCACTTGGCCGGTTTTTTTTTTGCTCGTTCTTCTTTTGAGACAGTAAAAAACTTTTTTACAAAAAATACAACTGACTTCCAAACTACAAAGTGAAAAAGAACTTTAATTTCGGAAGTCGGTGTCTTTAGATCAGTATTTTAGTTTTTGACACAGACTTCCGAAATTAAAGTTATTTTTCACTTTGTAGTTTGGAAGTCGGTTGTATTTTTTGTAAAAAAGATTTTTTTTTCACTTTTTAGTCGGTGAGTTTGCAATTTATCTAAGTTACAATAGCCTTATGTCAACTGCTCATCAAAAATACCCAAATCGCTACAGATGTGCCTATAATATTTGAAGAGTTCCCTCGATTTCTCCAAGATCCCATCATCAGAACGTGACCAAATAACAATGGGACCAACTTGGAAGTATACCCTTTCAAACGAAAAAAATATTTTTCAAATCGGTCCAGCCGTCTTCGAGTAATCGGGGAACATACATAAAAATAAAAATAAAAAAATATCCCGACGAACTGATAACCTCCTCCTTTATTTTAAGTCGGTTAAAAACCTCTAGAAACACGGTTGTCATCGTCGAGGGAGTCTTAGAAAATGCAAGGGTAAGTGACTTGAAAGCATTCAAGAATGACCGATTGCTCAAGCAACACATAGGGAAAATTGGGAGACCTTTGTCCAGTGGAACAGTAATAGTTGACCATAAAGTCGACGGTTCACTGCTACGCAAGATGTGCACGGAGAGGTTACCCGCACATTAGCTGCGCGGTACATATGTTTGCCAGCCACGCATTTGTGCGTACCGTGGCAATGGGACACAGTGGCTGATCCCGCCTAAATTTTCATACAAAATCAAGCTAAGTACTCATGCGTAGAGCAACTGACTACTGTGGAGTGGCGCCTTTAAACCTTTCGGAAGACGGTTATCGTCGCCGATGAAGGCCTAGGCCCGACGGATTGCTCAGAAAAGGCACCACAAAAGTTTAGTGGAAGGCTGTCGGGGAGACCCAGCAGTGGGACGGTAATGTTTGACCAGCCGCTCTATTTTGTAAAATTTAGGTGAAGTGAATCCCTAGGATCAGGTGGAATGGCAGCTCAGTTCAAGCACACTGCATCTGAGTTTTTACGGTGTTTTTTTTTTCACTGGGCAAAAGTCTTCCCATTGCCTTCCACTCTTCCTTCGGCTGATCATCTTACCGCTTCCTTCCTGGATATAGGGCAGATTGTGTCGGCGTAAGCCTTCCAGAAGAGCGTCACATGGTTCGCGGTTAGCTTGCGTTGTTCCAGCTCTCCGGCCACGGCCCAATGGTCCTCATTCGTCTGAATCACGATGCCTTTGCAACAAAAGAAATAATTATGACGTGGAAAAATAGTAGTTTATGAAACTGTTGCATAATGAGGGGTATTCAAATCAAATCAAATCAAATCAAATCATTTATTACTTTGCAAACATGGGTAATTATTACATTGATGTTTTATTAAGAAAGTCCTCCATGTTCTACCGTCACATGGGCATGCAAATCATGTTAATTTACACAAATTTAAAGACATATTAAATTTAAATAACAAGTAGGAAATTTTAACAATACATAATAAAAATTAATGTCAAATCGTTCAAATTACAGTAAATGTCAAATTAAAACAGGATGTCAAATGTCAAAAAAGGTAGCAGTAATCAAAAAATAAAAAAGTCAAATGGATTATTAGCATATCAATCAGTCAGTGATTCATCATTAAGAAATTCGTCAATTGTGTAATAACTTTTTTCTATTAATATTTTATTTAGTGCCCTTTTGAATTTGAAAACAGTCATATTTAAAATGTTTAAATGTTTTATAATGTTTTAATACCTAGTTATGTGTAGTTTCATACACTACTTTATCTACTCTCATACATTGGGATTGAACCTAATACTAAATAAAAGATCAAAGTCAAAGATCAAGAATAAATTTGAAAAATCCCACGAAATTCAGTACAACAAAACAAATGAATGTCGTCTGCACCAGAACATCACCGCACAAATGCGCTACAGCGGGTGCTGCTGTCCCCCGTTTAAACGTTCCAATGCAAAAGTTGATGGAAACTTCTTGGTGATATTAACTTCTTGGAATAGCCCTGTATCGTAATAGAAAAAATTGTATAAAGCATTATTTTGTTAGAGAAAAAAATTTATAATGTGATTCTATTTTTAAATTTCGGTATTGTGTTCATAAAGTATGTCAATATCAACTCGTTTTGAATTTTATAATTCGAATATTACGCTATGAGAGTAGATAAAATTAGTTGTGGTTATAATATTTTATGTTGTGGTTACAATTAGGCTCATTATAGTTCAGTACCTATGCTTCTAGTTCAGACTGACTTTTGAACGTTTCGAACAAACAGTAGGGAAGCCAGGAAGCGGAGCATGGGGAAGTCTAATCATTAACTTGGCCCTTTTCGATGAACATCTAGTTTTTGGGGACATAACGAAGGTCTTTAGCCAAAAGATACTTTAGTGCTCCAATACACGAGCGGTACACAGTGTAGGATTATACAAATAAATAATTAAGTTTACAAATGCTAACACCGTTCTTCATTATTACTATGCCATTTTGTGTTCAGAGCCAAAGAACCTATAAAAACCGGAATTCCTAAAAAGAGTAATATTAGACTAAACCAAAAGTTCGTAGCGCGAAACTACGGAATACGACCATGTTTGACCGAAGACAATCACAGTTCGTTATCACCTCACTGGCTTGTGGTCAATCTAGTTTACTTAATTTTCTTATCCAGAAAACAGAATAATAAACACCTGATTTTGGATTTCAAATTAAATCATGTCAATCTTTATTTTAGATCATGAAATAGATTTTAGATGATGATCATCTAAAATGAAGATTTTACAGTCCATATTATCACTGATTATAATTATTTAAGAATAGAATAGAAAGGTAAGATTAATTAAGAATAATTATCATTAAATTAACATTAATTAAAATAAGACTAATTAACATTAATTAAAAAGAAGAAGAAGACTAATAAACTTTAATTAAAAGATTATAATTTTCAAAAAGAGTTAATTACACCAGTCTATACAAAGTTGCAAGTGGATACTTTTTTTGTAATGGAGTTTTTCACGAATAAAAAAAATAGTAAAGTAAAGATAGTCTTATCGCTGCTCAATAATAATTTTATTACGATGCACATAAAATGCGACCCGAAACTCTTCAAAAAAAAAAACTATCTAGTTTTTTCCCAACTATGTTGGGGTCGGCTTCCAGTCTAACCGGATGCAGCTGAATATCATGTATGTATTATAATATTCTACATGGAGCGACTGCCTATGTGATCTCTACAACCCAGTAACCGGGTAATACAATACCCCTTGGTAAGACTGGTTGTCAGACTTTCAGGCTTCTGACGACCCGAAAATCTTCAATAGCAGAAAAAACGGGTACCATTACCCACTATCTGGGGCAGTCGGATAAATTAAACTTAAGACACCTTGGAAGCTATATTCCAAATTTTTATAAATCGTTTATATATTTAATTTTAATCTTAGTGAGAGGTAAGGAGATTATTTACGACTTTAATTAAAAAGAAACAGCAATTTGTAGAAAGATAAAACAGCCCGTTTTTTCTCAAATTGTAAGGTGGAGGCGTAGACACCCAGAATCACCCAATAAGTAGAAGTATTACAAAGATAAATTAACCAGAAAAAGTCCAGATATCAACAAGTTAGGGATTAGGGGGGTTTAATCTCCCCCTCCTTGGTTGTCATGGAGTTCTTGTAAGAGCCACTTAATCTGAAAAGTTTATTTATTTATTTTAACAATAGCAGTGCCCCGCGGTTTCACCCGCATAAGTCTCGATGCCGTGGGAATATCGGGATAAAAAGTATCCTATGTCTTATTCTAGGTTATAAACTATTTGTGTGCCAAATTTCATCCAGATCCGTTAAGTAGTTTTTGCGTGAAATAGTCACAAATATCCATCCATCCTCACAAAATTTATTAGTAGAAAGAAGGATGGTTGGATAGGATAGGAAGTAGGATTTGTAAATTAGTAATTAGTAGGATAAAAGGGCCAAAGCCAATTACATTAGTTAAAGACACGACAATCATACGCTCATCTCACAATACTCCAGACATATTGACAGGATCTTCTTCCATTCATCCGTGAACACGTCACAGTCAGGCTTAGCGTCCAAGAGAGCGGTGAGCGCAGAGAGTGAGCGAGGGACAGGAGATGGGCTCGAGCGACGGTTCGAAGTTGTGCAAATACTACCCGGGACCCCAAAATTGTGCAGTTTCTTGGCAACAACTCGCAATGTTTTGGAAGAATCGGTTTTAATTGGAAATCATTGTAACTTTTTTAAATAATTGTGTTGATGAACAAAGTGATAGTCACCTTCGCTAACACAAAAGTTAGGCAACCAGCTTGTATGTGGGTTAGTAATAAGAAAAGGTTATTATGGGCGCCTTCGGCACCTATTGGAACTCTTCAAAACGGAACCCAACAGTTTCGCGGTAGATATTTATGTACATTTACGTATTCGAACCAAAGTTAAAAGATTCAATTCTAAAGTCCCATATGAAAATTCTACAACAAATCTTACCAACAAAAGCAGCTACTCTTAATTTTTCACATAATTCGGCGAACAGCTCATTCTCCACATTATTCACAGGATAGTTTCTCTGAAACAAACAATTGCGAGTTATAAAATATTGTATTGAAAGAAAAAAAAACATTTATTTTGACACAGTTCGTGAAACACAAAATATTCATAAAATGAAAAAAAATTTAAATAATATTTTAACAATAGTGTGTGCCTCACGGCTGCGCCATTGGATCTTTGAGCACTCTTAGCTTAAAAAAATCCTAAAGAATATTTTTTAGTATACTTTCAATCTGCCTAGCCTTTTCCCAACTATGTTGGGGTCAGCTTCCAGTCTAACCAGATGCAGCTGAGTACCAGTATTTTACATGAAGCGGTTGTCTATCTGACCTCCACAACCCAGTAACTAGGTAACACGATACCCTTTAGTAAGACTGGTTGTCAGACTTTCGGGCTTCTGACGACCCGTAACGACTGTCAAAGATCCACGAATGACAGCCGGGATCAACGGCTTAACGTGCTTTCCGAGGCACGGAGGAATCTCGGTATGTAGAAATGGTCACCCATCCACGGACCAACCCCCGCAAGCGTAGCTTAACCTGATGAATCGACCCGTGCGGCTGTTAGTACTTAGCCACGAGCTCAAGTATACTTTTGTGATCCAAAAATATTCTGCTAAGGTATGAATAATCTATATAACGGTGCCTTTCAAACAAACGTTACTCTCAATCCGATAGATCTATTAATATCCCATCAAACAACGATGCGGAAACGTTCATACAGCGAATGCAAATATATGTACATCTAAAATGCCCGAAGTTTTCTGTTTTCAGAGCGCGCACCTCTGAAAATACGAGCTTGGCACTCAAGTGGCTCTTTGTACCACCTCCGTGTATACTATACCCTTCCCTCCCTGTTGCTTCACCCCCTTCAAGTCACAGAATAGATAGGTACAGAGGGTCGACTCCAGCAACGAGTGAAAATGCACGCACACAAACACGCATCATGTACAGCGACTGCGAGCGCACTCGCGACCGGCTTTCGTTTGAAATCGCTGTGCGCCTGTTTTCACTCGGTGAATGAAGCTGACCTTCTGTGATTACCTATCTATTTTAAGGCCAAGTCTTGGCAAAACTCGGCGAACTTCGAAATTTAATGTGGGACGCTCCAGCCACGAACAAAAGTAGAATTTTTCCGTGAAAGAATATTTTAATTAGAAAGGATTTATTATTTCTCGGTAGGAGTTTTCTGTGCTCTTCCTTATTAGTGGAGGAAGACGGAAATTCTACAGTTAGGTTGGTAAAGGAAGAAAATTTTGTATTATTAAAGGAAGACCAATGCAGAAGTTTTTAACACGGAATCGTTATTTATAGACGGGTAAATACATGGTCCAAATCACAGATAACGCAAGAGCAACTACTTCGCGTGCCATTTTCGTGCCCAGCTTACGTACAATAATCGTAAGCTGCCACTTTCGCGCTCAGTCTGCATTGGTGCCACGCTTGTCGGAAGTCAGTTAAAAAATTGAAAATGGTTAATTACACTGTTATAAATTGTAAAAACTGTGCAAATGCGAGGAGAAACCATAAAATAAATGTTTTCTAGTGCTTATGACGTCATAGTAGGTAGTCAAAAAATGGCACGCTTGGTTTTCATACAGATCGTGATACTTGCGTTATCTAGGTATATCTATATCTGTGGTCCAAATAGTGACGTTATCAAATTTTCAAGAATTAAAAAAAATCATTACAACTCGAAAACTATCAAGAATCGCGGAACATACATGGGTTTTTTTCGGATATCCCTGGGCATGAGGAACTTAATAATTGGTTTTATGAAGTCACCCTTTGGACCACCCTGTACCTATTTGCTATCATATAGGTACAGAATTTTTAAACTTTGTTGAAAATCTTTTGCTGCTTTTCTAAAAGGCCATTTTGGCTCAAAACAGAATAGTTATTTTAATCTTTAAGTACCACTAAAGATTAAAATAACTGTTCAAAAGAGCATTATTTTCTGATAAAGAATATTTTATAACAAATACAAGTTTTAAAGCTCAGTATAGCAAACTATACAAGCTGAATACAGTAAAACGTTTGCCCCATATGAGATTCCTGCTGCACATTTGCTACATGTTAACAATAGGCTACATATTGCAGTCAGGGCTACACATCTAGGCAATGCTGATCCATTCGAACGCACGACCCATTGCACTAACATGTTGATATTAAAAATTGCAATCATGCATACATAGAGCATGTTACCTTTCAGATCGATCTCGCTTCTGAAAGCTAGACAGGGTGATTTATTGAGGTAGGTCAATAGAAAAAGGCTTTAAACTAGAAATTCAGAACATTACCGGCCTTGTTAAAAAGAAAATGTATCTTTAAGATTCAGGTTTAACTATCAAACCATTTTTGAATTTGGAACTTTAACTATATTAAACTTTTAAATCCAATTTTTTTTTTACAATAATTACTTTAATTTCGGAAATCGGTGTCAAAAAACTAAAATACTGATCCAATGACACCGACTTCCACAATTAAAGTTATTTTTCACTTTGTAGTTTGGAAGATGGTTGTATTTTTTTTTTTAAGTTTTTATTTTCACTTTTTAGTGGGTTGATTTGTAATTTATCTAAGTTACAATAGACTAATGTCAACTGCTCATCAAAAATACCCAAATCGCTATAGATGTGCCCATAATATTTGAAGATTTCTCCAAGATCGATTTCTCCAAGATCCCATCATCAGATCGTGACCAAATGACAATGGGACCAACTTGAAAGTATATCCTTTCAAACAAAAATAATTTTTCAAATCGGTCCAGCCGTCTTCGAGTAATCGGGGAAACAAAAAAAAATTAAAAATATCCCGACGAACTGAGAACCTTTTTTGAAGCCGGTTAAAAACTAATTGAAACCCTAGTTTTAATTTTTTTATTAAGAGCTTTACCTCAGTCGGAATAAGCCTTGAAATACAAAAATTGCCTGACTTGGACCAAAGTAAGAACTCGTTTTGAAATACAACACAATACGTTGTTTTTTTCAAGGAAAATGCCCCTTTTTTTAATGCAGTTTTTCCTAACTCTAAAAACAATGACAAGCACGTTATTATTTTTACAACAAACTCTACCTCTCATAGTTTCAGATGAATAAAGCATGAAGATCTTAATGAATCACCTGTTTAGTTATGAATTCTCAGAGGTATTTTCTCTGCTGAAAGCGTACAGATATTATAAATTCTGTTTCATTCAAATCTCTGAATACGGCAGAAGGATTAAAAATATTTAAAGGTGAAGACTTGTTTTACACAACAACAAGCAAAATGAATTGTAATTGAATTCGTTAATTCAAACTGTTTAGCTCAACGTGGGTCACACGACCCCATCTAGAATTCCTCAGTAGAAGCCCGGAGTCTGGATTTTTGCACGGTTGATAGCAATAGGCTCGCCTCCTATTACATGGGACTTAAACATAACTGGCAAAATGTGGGTGTACTATGGGTACACCTCTGCCTAATCCTTCAGGGAATACGGGCGTGATGTTATGCTGTGTCTTTTATGTTATATTATGAACCCGATTTTGTATCAAAAGCCAAGGTTTGAATTTGTCCTAAATTTACTAATTGAACATAGATACAACAACATCGTACCCATATTTCACGACCCACGATAAATTTGACATCATACAGAAGCGTCTTTCAAACAGGTCCCCTGGCTCCCAATCTAGGATTATACCTAGGGCTGCCGGGGTCGCGGGGAAGTCCAAAAGGGATACCGTGGCGCCCGGCAACATGGCAACTGAAGGAAAAGGGGTGGGTTTTAGTCAGTAAGTCTGAGACGCCCTTCCGCCCTACCCAGAGCGGGAGAAGTTATTTGATAATTTACGAACCAAAAAAAGAAAGGGTTGTAGCAAAAAGTAGCAAAAAATATGCATTTAAAGACTAAAAATGCTTTAGAAACATACCTACTATATTTTTTCGCCAACGGCTTCGAAAACACTTTAAGTGATTTTAAAAAAGTTGGCAACCTTAATTATACCTGTGACTTGGGAGTCAGTATTCTCTCCATTGAAAAAGTCACAAATAAACTGTTAATTCGTTGTATTCCTTCTGTTTGTAAAATCAACCTTATTTACCATTATTGCATTTTGATTCGAAAGTAATAAACAAATATAATAATCACCTTCCATTAAAATAATCTTATTCACGCGACTTTCCAACTTCCAAATTTCGAACCCCTCTAAAGACCTTATTAATCTCAATCAAATTGCCTATTAGCAAACGCCCAAACTTCTCTGTATCGTGAGATTATTAATTAGTATTTCATAAGTATTCCTCGAGTAGGTATCAAACAGTTGGGAAGTTTATTATTAAATCGTTTGACTTCAATAACAACTGTTCAATGTTGGTTTGATTTGTAATCGGCTTTCTGATTTGTTTGTAGGATTAATAAACGTTATTTCATGAGCTAAATTATTCATAAGCGTTATTTCATGAGCCCAATTATTATAAGCGTTATTTTATATTCTTTTATTTTATATTCTATTATTTTAAAGCTCAAACCTGGTCACAACAACACTTCAGCAGAGGTCTAAGCTCGAGGTTTGCCAGCGAGCCATGGAACGTAGTATACTGGGGGTTCGAATTTCGGACCGTATAAGGAACACAACACTGCGTGCCAAAACCAAGGTCACGGACGTTACCCAGAAAGCCGCTAAACTTAAGTGGGACTGGGCCGGACATGTCTGCCGCATGTCAGATGACAAATGGGCTAAAAGAACTACTGATTGGGTCCCAATAAATGCACGACGACATCGCGGCAGGCCGAGACGAAGATGGCGGGACGCTACCGAAAGGACTGGCCGATACTAGCAATGGACAGAATTGTGTGGAAAAGGGAGACCTTTGCCCAGCAGTGGGACAATACAGGCTAGTTAGATTAGATTAGATTAGATTTTATGTTATAAGGGTGTCTGCTTTTGGTATCGTTAGTATTATACACGAATTATATTCGTAAATATTTGTACCTACTACAAATAACAAACCGCTTAATAGACTAAATTCTAATCTAATGTCAGGTCATCTATTATAACTTTATAAGGCAAACGACAAAGAACCGTTTCTATTAGCAATCTTTGCAGGAATACCAATAGGTAAGTCAGCTGTGGACACTTTTATTATAGGTTATAACATTGTGTTATTGTTCTAATAAAAAATATATGTAGGTTATAAACCAGCTATAAATATTTTCAACGAATAAATGTGTCACTTCCCTTACTAGTAACATAACTTTAAGCGAGACTTCTAGGTTTGAACTGAAACAACACTTTCATAATTCACCATTTACGACTTTGTTTACTCCCCCCAACTAAGCTCATTTAGTATTTCTACATCCATTTCCACAAACACATTCCACAAAAATACAAGAAGTAGCATTTAAACCGACGATCGCCTGATCTCAGCCAATCACAGCAAAGAGCCACTTTTAGCTTAGATATCTTGCATTGCACGAAAGACTCTGTCAAACCTAATTGATACTCCAAACATCGCTATTTAAACTTCAACTCTCTAAGCTTTTATACAAAGTGCAGTTTTCTTTGAGGAGTTTGTTTTGCTTCTAGTGTTCCGTTTCATTTGTTGGCTCTGTTCGGTCCCCAGACAATTAGCGTGCGATTGAGAGTGCAGCGTCAAAAGATGGAATTTACTTCTAGAGAGTTTATGACTTTGTATGATACTATAATAACGAAGCGTATGTAAGGATCGATTTTGTGCTTTCCGCATCCAGCGGATTCCTGCGGCCTCCCACAAGATGGACCGATGACCTTGTGAAGGCCGCAGGAATCCGCTGGGTGCAGAAAGCATAGAATCGGTCGAAGTAGCGGTGCTTGGGGGAGGCCTATGTCCAGCAGTGGACGTCTTTCGGCTGAAATGATGATGTAAGGATCGTAGCAGATGATGTTCTATTGTTTCTGCCTACCCCCATGGAAAGAAGGCGTGAGTTTACATATGTATCTAAACTAATATTATAAGGAGAAAAGATTTGATTTTTTTGTATGTTTGTTTGTTTGTAATGAATAACACAAAAACTACTGTAACGATTTAAAAAATTGTTTCATCAGTAGAATGCTATATAATCATTGAGTAACATAGGCTATAATTTATAAAGATATCACGCGGGCCATGCCACTGGCGGAAGCTTGTAAATAATAAATTGAACGTACAGTAAGCGCTCAAAAGTGCATGAGCACGCTAAGAGTCATATTGCTGTGAACACGCGGTATAGCTCGTACATTTGTATGTGTAAGCAACACGATACACACACCACAGATAACGCAGTTTTGTTCTACACGAAACAACAATATATTTCCGTCGCTTTAAACATGCTAGCACACACGCACTATGCGCGTGAACTTGACCAGTTAATGGCATTGCTAAAATTCGATAGTAACTTAACAAGTGCAGATAGCAGGAAGCGTTAAGCGTTGGTATGGAATTCAAACTGCCTCAGGTTCTAACCTCGTAAAACACAGTGCGGTATTTTGCAAATATTATTATTTTTGTTTTCGATAATAATATTTTTTAAATATTGCTGCTTTTTTATGTTGTTATTGCAATAAAGGTTTTAGAATAAAAAATGCGTGATATATGATAACAAAATTAAAAAAATATGTTTATTCGTTATATTTATTTTACATAAGTTAACACACTGCTACAATTATTTATCATTACTTCAGCTGAATAAGATGTGAAATAGATGTCAAGAAACTAGAAGCAGTTTGTATTATTTTGACATATTTAAATTATGAAATATTTTAATGTTTAATGGATTTTTTCACCATAAACATTAAGCTTTGATCATGGTCGAAGTAATTAAGTAATAAATAAGAATATTAGACTACTTAAAATGTAAAAAACTACTTACAGAATAGGTAATTTTAAGGTTAAATATGGGCAGTTTGTTTATATTTTATTTGTATTAATTATTTTACATTTTATTTGACTTTAGTAAATATTGGTAGTTATTGAGGTTAAAGCTTAAGTATTCATTTTCTTTACGAAAAGAAGATTGAAACTAAACCTCTTTAATCCTAAAATAATACTATTACTAAAATAATATTAAACAATTACGGTATATCTGCAAGAAATACGACAAACACCCTATTGAAACGTGCTTAAAAAATTCGTTACCATAAATTCATGCAATAACGAATCTGTTGTTTATTAAGTTGGTACGGTCAATATTTTAAGGTCAAAAACGGTTTTCTAGCTGGTCTTCAGTGATGCAAGCCTTCAGAGTGCACGGCGAACGGTTCATAATGACGTGTTTTTAATAATTAAGCAAAATATCTCGTTGGTATGAAACCATTTGTTTCATTCACCATTTGACGTCGCTGCTACTCGATAATAAGCCCCTTCCTCATATCTCTTAACCCTCACAGTATTTCTCTAGAACAAAGAAAAACATTGTTTTTATTACACATAATACCTTATTATTTATTATTCACTAATCGAATTAAACCTCACAATGAATTTAAAACTTTAAAGGCATCTTCTGTCTCAACAATACCTCTGTTCTATCAACAATACCCTTGATTAAGATTTATGTTTAGTAAAATATGAAATATATAAATGATAACACTCACACTTAGTCCGGTTTCATTAGATATTCACTTCACTTTTACGCAGCGCAATAATATTCTCTGATCTGATCCGATCTCTTCAATATATTTTATGCCTGCTTTTTGATAATAATAACCACAACACTGCGCTAAATACTCGTCACCAATATTATCCACGAACCAAAAAAGTTCTATTAATTAAATACTCATAACAAACTGCATCTACCCCACAGAAATCGAAATAATTTACTTAGTTTTTTGTGGTCTACCTGCTAAACTTTAATATTTATGTGAACAAGACGAATGAAACTAAAAACGAATGATGATTATTGAACTAGTCATTGGTTGCAGAGAAAGTGAGTGTGTGTGTAATGTGCGTGTCTACAGTATTGTTACAACTTATAGAAGAAGGTCGTAAGTCAAACCGAAGCGTCAGTCTATTGCTTTGTGAGATTGCTCATGGACTTTTGGTCGGTACTGTACCCTTATATACTCGTAGAGGATAACAGTCTGGACATCTTGCTTCCATAAGTTGAGCACAGACAGGGATTCGAAGATCATCTCCGGAGACACCTATAAGGAGAAATTACACAAATTACTTATTATTTAATCTTCCATGTAAAATGGAGCGAGCCTATTGCCATCCGGGCATGAATCCATATATGTTGCTAAGAAATCCCTGATGGAAAACCTAATAAGACTTATGTTGGCCATACACCATGCTGCGTATCGTCCAATCGGCATGATACTGCCTATTGGATCAAGAAGAGCTGACCGTGTGTGAGCGTGAATTAGCATGAAAGTTATACTAGACGGAACAATCGAAATTCAATTATTTTGGCTTGATCAAGCCGATTAGATCATGCTGATTTGACCGTGTATGGCGGTCGTCATCAGTTGAGTCAAGATTTTTGGTTTCTTTATCACGAGTAAAATGCCCAAGACGGCTAAAACATCGTCGTCCGTCACTGGTGACGTCATGGTCTCAAATGAACGTCGCTGCCGATTAGACAGTTTAAATTGATCGTGTGTGGTGTATATGACGGAACTACAAATTGGATCAAGCCTGCAGCGTCATGCTGATTGGACGATAGTGCAGCATTGTGTATGGCCAACATCCACCATTAGACACACCTGGCAATTGAACCCAGGACCCCCACGATGACTAGTCTCCCCAAAAACCAAAGAGACAGTATAAAGTGTGACATTTGGCGATCAGCTTTGTATGCGAAAGATGCTGGTTTAAATTAATCATGGAAGAAGTAATTGGCCACTAAGGACCTAATTATATTTTTATCTCCCCACGGGTGCCTGAGGATGGACGGCGCCGCCCACGCCGAAGAATGCCCAGAAAGAGGTGGCGAGACGACTTAGACGCGTACTGCAAGGGTTGGATGGAGGTGGCCCTGGAAAAGTATGCTTGGAAGGATTTGGGGGAGGCCTTTGCTCAGCAGTAGGACAGGGACAGAGCAGGCTAACATAAATTTAAAAAAAGAAATCCTTTGTAGTAAGTAGGTACTGTACTAGACTCACGGAGTTGAGGCGAATCGAATCGCAGAAATTCGCGTCCTGTATATGTATTTACTATGAAACTACGTCCATTAGCGACGAGTCGCGAGGCTCCAAACCGAATCGCCCGCGCGCATTGCTCGACAAGCTAATTTCTTCGCCGACGTGTTTTGACTCTACTCAGCGCTATCCAGTTTTCTCCGTTTCTCCTCCTCTTCATCAAAAAGTATTTGAAATAAAAACATTTCTTCATCCGAGCTGTCCATCACGCACATTTTAACAATGATTTGCGATGAATGAACGTTTCGATTCGATTTGGCTGAGATGGATGCATAAGAAATAAATGCGACTCGACTCGACTCACTTCGATTCGACGCGTTTCGGCTGTAGTCGCCAGGCTTTACCTCACAATGCCTTTGCGTTGGCAGGATCTCTTCTACTTCCAGAGTTGAGTTCGTGTTTATGAACAGAGGAGACAGCATGTGGCTGCGGGACCCGGTCTGAATTTGCTTTGAAAAACCTGTAAATATTAACAAACAAAATAGCTTTAATATTTATTATAGTATATATTTACTTATATATTTTTGGTCAAAAGTTGTGACAAGTTTAGACAGCCTACTTACTTTTTTTTTTGAAGGAAGAAACAATATTTGTGGGTACCCTTCGCTGGGTACTGTGAGACCTATCATCTATCCTACAACTACTAGGTTTCGGTGTAAAAAACCTTTAATTCACATGATATCTGTCCCTTTCACACAGTTCAACACCCCATCAATCCTTTCGATGCACAATGAGTCACTAAGCCACAAATTATGGCTTTTCTCAGCCATAACACGAGATCTATCATTATTTTGTTTGTATGAGCTTCCATTTTCACAAACTGATACCTTTTGGCGCCAAAGTATAAACACTGAGAACAAAGGACCATCAAACTCGATGCTTATAGGCACTAGCTCAAACAGACTCAAACACAATGTTTTGAGAGGCGGTCAAAGATTTGTTCTGTCGCTACAGGCCAAATCAAACATACAGACCGGGTCTTAAACAAGCCCCAACACACAGTGCCGGCGGCATGGACCACTGGCATTTGCCGAGCGGCACTCCTTTGTTTGGCGGCTTCTTTGTGCGGCAAGCCGGGCGCATCGCGGCTTGCCCGGCGGCAAAGCAAGCGCACCGCGGCTTGCCCGGCGGCAAGGCCGGCGAACACAGCACTGTGGCTATAGGCTTGGTCTGTATGTTTGCAGCTTTGTAGGCTGCTCGTAATAATGCTATTTTTAACATTCTAACCTGCAAACGGGCGTGCGAGAAACTTTATCCCCGGCTTTTTCTTCAAATTTTTAGCCCCCACAATCTTCTTTTTGGGCATTCTTCTGTTTCTGTGTCTTGTGGACGTGTATCTCCTCCTTGTATACTCATATCTCAAAACTTCATATTCGTATCTGATGACAAATCGCTTCGCTCTAACTCAGGGAGTTTAAATTAAACCAAGTATAAACAAACAAAACGGTTTATTTTAAATCATTCAAAAATCCACTTTACATTTCAAAACACATTTGTCTACCTTCTGCGGCAGCAGCGGTGTCCACAATGAACGCAAGCAGGAGTTCTGGAGCCACTCCGAGAAGACAGCCTGGTGAATATTGTTGAACTTGAACGCTGATCGCGAATTCTTCTCTCCTCCACTCTGGGATGACGTACTAATTGCTTCCTTCGCGTGGGAGCTCTTCTTAATTGACGTCGATTATATGATCGTCGTCTCTTTTCCACTCTTCCACCTCTTTTAGCTCTCTTTTTCCTCTCAGGGGCCTTGGCTCCTCTTTTACCTAGAACGGGTTTGGGAGGTTCTGGTCGAGCGTCCACCATGTCCACTCGACTCCTCGCAGAGTACGTGGCAGACACCGATGTTTCACTGTTTGACACACCCTCATCGTGTCCCCTTTCATCATATAAGTCATTTCCAGAATTTGTCCTCTGAATATCTTTCTTACTTGTGGAAGGTTGGTTCTCTTCCTTCGTAGTTTCATCTTCCATTGCCAATAGCTTCCAGAAATAACTGGTAATTTTGATTTTAAAATTTAAAAAAATGCTTAAAGTTAGCCTGTCAAAAAGTCGCAGCTAAATCTTCACTTGTTTTTATTTATTCTTTCAGTTGTGTCAGAATGAATGGTTTTATGACAGAAAGAAGTTTGAATGATAAGCATTTTTGATTGCGGTTAAGCTAATCAAATTAGGGTAAGAATACATGACATGCTACTCATGTAGAAATTGTCGTTTACAAGCGTATGCGTAGTGTTAGCGTTATATAGACACGTGGTAGCGTATCAAACCAAGTTCAAGCCAAGAAAAAGGAACTAGCGTCGTGTATTATATTGCAAGAACCATTTGGACCCATTGTTGACCCTTTAATAACTCAAAATCTATTTAACATAAACAAATTTAATTTGGTTTTTTATTAAAACCCCTTAGATTATCTAGAAGTCCAAATTTCATAAATACAGCTCAAACAGTTACTGAGATATTAACCTAAAAAATCGGCTTTTTTTATCACTGACTGACTGATTGACTGACATTGTAATAGATCAAAAACCTAGCTCACTTTCAAATGACCTAGAAAGTTGTTTGGCGTCCAGCTGGATAGTTGTGTGTTTATTTTACGGTTAAAGACGGGTGTGGAAATAAACTTAACTTTTGCCGGCTAAACTTGAGTGCAACCGTAACCCCTTGGCTAAAAATGAAGTAGCAAATGAAAATGGCTGAAAGGTAGGTTAAATAAATTTAAAACACAATTTCTTAGAATATGTATATTAAATTTATTTTATATGTTGTTCTTTATAAGTTTCAAGATTAATCTACAGAACTTGGCACCCATTTAGATCTCAATTCTTTTTTCGGCGAATTCGCCAACCATGCATATCCTTAATATTGAACTTGGCTCCTATTTTCACATTTATGTTTTTGGTGAGATAGTTACTCAACTAAGCCATTTCAATATAGTAGAGTTGCGGTTTGCTTCAACGGTACTAATTAATTTTCGGTGTAACCGCGTGAGACTGCATTGCACTGACATGTTTTATTTGGCAGCCAGTAATTTAGCGCCACTGAACCGCCAAACAAACGCCGCGTTTTTCAAAAAGGTCATTTAAGCGATATTCGTTAGTAAATTGTGAAGATGACCTCCAAAAAAAATTCAGCAAATGAAACAATAAAAAGCCAGCATGTGGTAAATTTTAATTAGTGTGTTCATTTTTTGTAGTTGGGACGAAGTTTGTTCTTGGGATAAATTCGTCCCAACTACGGAACTCTTCATTGTGCGGGGTCCGACACGCACTGAGCCGGTTTTTTTTTTAAACATACGACTCCGTAAAAATGAACACACTAATTAAAATTTACCACATGCTGGCTTTTTATTGTTTCATTTGCTGATTTTTTTTTGGAGGTCATCTTCACAATTTATTAACGAATACCGCTTAACTGTTTTAGATATTATACCACTAAGGACTATTTAGAAGACAAATCAATAGAATCTGTAATTTGTAAATTAGATTAATTGACATCGAAAAGAAAAAAAGAAAAACATTTATTTGGACACAGTTCGTGGAACACAAATAACACAGTGAAAATAAAAAAAATAATGTTTTAAAAAACAAAAGTGTGTGCCTCACGGCTGCCCCAAAAAGGTTCATTTCAGCATTAATGCCAGACAGATACTGTCTGACGCTGGTCATCGCTGATTGTGAATACATTTGCATGCCATGTTATGGCAGGATATGCTGAAACAAATTTACTGTAACGTGTACCATATTCTATCTAGCAAATAAATATTTTTGATTTTTGCAAATTTAAGTTAATAATCGCAAAAAAAAAAAATATGCGAGAATAAAGAATACTAGAAATTAACGATTTTCGAACTTTTTCCTTTACTTGTGCTGTGAGATCTTGCTTCTTGCCAAATTTCATGATTCTTTATCAACGGGAAGTTTTAAGGTTTTGAATTATTTGCGAGTATCAAAATAATTATGTCGCCTAAATGACCGTATTTTTTATTGCGTTGATTTAGGCCTAGCGCGCACTGCCGTGCGTTTCTACCACAAAATCAGTAAAGCAAGGAATGTCATAGAACTGTGCGCATTGCGATGAAAAAAACGCATGCGGTCAATTCACAGTAGGCCCTTTTTAAGTGTACTATCTATGAGTGGGCCCCCCGCTGTGTGACGACTCTGGCCCATCATTCTATCTCAATGCATCCTACATACATGTGTGATTATGTGTACGAAATAGTTTATATTTAATTAAATGAGTCTGGCCACGCTAAGTCTGCACTAGAATAAATGGGCAACCCCAAAAAGTTTTATACATGTATATGGTATACTTTTACATCAGTCAGTTATGTCAGTTTCGGGGTTGTAAGTAGATCTAATGATTTTGATATTTTGCCTGTTGATTTTTGCATTAGATTATGTGTAATAGACTATGTTACACCTATACTCTACCTCCATACGATGACAAAACTGTATCAAATACACACTGCAACGTGCTAGAGTGACTATTCTTTACCAGGAATATCAAAAACAAAGTATCAAATTGTTTTTTCGTAGGACAGGATGGTGTTGCCGTCTATAGATTTTCAAATTCCACCATTTTTTTACTTATGCAGACAGCGTGGCCAGACTCTTCATATGTACACTTAATTTTAAGGCAGTGCACGTAAATAAAAAATCCTTGCTTTCCAGATGCTGGTGCGGGCTTAGCAAGACAGCTCATGGCTCAAACACTCAGACTGCCAACGCTGGGGATGCATGGGTACCAGCACGGCATACGCAGTCAGCTCCGACCGACGCCTACGGAACTGTGGAGTTCCAGGGTGGACCGCATCCAACTAAAGCTCAGGTGAGGATCAATCTCAGAAAGGGGTATTGTTTTTGCTGTTCTGGCGTGTACCCCTGCAATGATGCATGGATTTGGGCGCCATATTTACGATATTGTATAATGTGTTTTATTAAATTAAATTGCATGAGTTTAGATCAAGTAGACTATGCATAATCAGCCTATAATGTTTCCACTGCTGGAACACAGGCCTCCTCTCGGTGAGAGGGAGTGAGTTGTAATCCATCACGGGCCCAGTGCGGATTGGTATATAAGTAAAAACTGCACATAAAAAAGTAGTAAAACATTCGTTTAATGCTGTTACATACTTACTCCTTTTAAGGTCAGAAAGTGAATCCCAGCTCTTTTGAAGCTAAAGTATGCTATTTTAAATATCGATGACCAAAAATGTATGGTAGATGATATTATTAAAATGAAAATGTGGAAAGTTTTAAAGGATGATAGCACTCTTGAATATGAATAACAATTTATAATATTACGCACGTAAATCCGCTTCATCGTCGTAGCAAGTAAAAATATTCCAAAAAAGCCAAAAGGTTTGGCACTACCTATAATGCCATACGTGGCTCAACTGGGCTGCCACTACTATAGCTGTACAAAGATCCTTTGGCGAGTGGCCAAAATCGGAACTAATGCCGCCTACTTGTTTTTTTTTTCAACACCTTTCACAACACTATTTCACTTTACCAACAGCGTTTGACATGGGGTGTCAATGTCATTTAAGCGTCACAAGATTCATAAACCACTGAGGTGTAAAATGATTTAAGGAATAGTACTCGTAGATATCGTAGTACGCATGAATAACAACTAAAAATATTCCAAAAGCGCCTAACATTGGGTCCCTAGCCTTAGGCACCTATCCCACCAAGGAACATATACTCACCTTACCCCGCTGCCGCCAACGATTATCGAAAAGTGAGTAGAGCCAGCAACAAACAACTAGTTGTTGAGCAATGATCAGCGAGTGCGCAACGGTGATTACTTCGATACTGCCGCCAAATATCGCAACCCTCTGGTTGTCGAGGCCGCTAGTTACACTCCCTCTAGTATCAATCGAACTCGCCGCCCTACGCGAATCCTTACCGACCCTGACGACCCTGTCATTCCGACCTCGCCGCCGAGGTCCTTTGCGATCGCGACCGCGTCCCCGAGTAAATGATACTCCCCCCGACCCTTGCTCGATAACGATGAGTTGCCAGCAGTTGTTGCAGCTGAGCACGTAGCTTTAAATTCCCCGACTAATAATCATGATCCTTGATGTCCTCTCTCCGGTTGACGCCCTAAGCCGAGGTGCGTACCCCACAGAGGGTGCCCTTAGCGAGCGTTCACCTAGTTTTAATTAGCATAGTTGAATAACCCCTGGCTGGAGGTTTTAGTAGCTTAAGGCACAGGAAAGCCCGGTTGAGTAGTCATGATCTCAAAGGTCAACTAAGAAAAGCCCTACCAAAAATGCACGACGGGTACGAACGATTACTCGCTGGTGTATATGTAGCGAGTATTCTGCCCGAGAAGCGAGCATCGCTGAGCGAGTGCTCTTTGATAGCTCTTGTCGCTGCGACAAACGAGTATTCGCCGGTGAACTAATCGAGTTAAGATTGCGAGAAATTGTGAACAGGTAACCAACTTGTTTGCGAGGTAATGCACCTTGCGCTAATACGAGTATTAAATAGCCTGCCTGGCTGCGAGCAACTTGGAAGTAGAGCTCGCCGGCCGCTGCCGCGGCACCGCTCGCTTCGCTCACTCGGCTCGCGCGCGTCTGGTCACAGTTCTAACCTAACCTAACCTAAGCCATTTCACCCAGTTCACACTTTTCTTTTTTTATAGACTATATCTTTAAAACTCTTATCAGGCGTAAGTGATGTAGTATAGTTTGGAACCAGGACGCGCTCGTCCATGTTACAAACTATACACCAGCAATACGCAAAATTCGTGTATACATTGTAATTACAGAAAAAGAAATAGCATTACAATGTACACGCGAGCAGTTTCCTATGGCTGCGTTCTGGCCTTGTATAGATTGGAAATACGTGGCGCCGGTGGTGTGAACAGTCAACGATCAACTATTAATATTTGTATCTTTTTTACTTATCCGTGATCTACAATCTTTTGCACCTTTCATGTGCGAGAAAATTGCTTCCCCGCCGGCGGTGGAACAGGTACCTCATATTTATATTTCTTTTCCCAGTATGTCCGTCTCTCCCACGACACACGACCCGAACTAATAGTGCAGCTTCTGACAAGAGAATGGGCCCTCGACCGACCGAAGCTCCTCATCACCATTCAAGGTGGCAAGGCCAACTTCGACCTGCAGCCAAAACTCAAGAAGGTGCTAAGAAAAGGACTGCTCAAAGCCGCAAAGACTACTGGAGCATGGATATTTACTGGAGGCACTAATACAGGTAATTAATAATATTACATCAATCATATAGGTATTTCTCGAGGAGCTCGTGGCTAAGTAATAACAGCTGCACGGGTCGATTTATCCGGTTTAGCTACGCTTGCCGGGGTTGGTCTGTGGATAGGTGACCATCTTTACGTGCCGAGACTCCTCCGTGCCTCGGAAAGCAAGTTACGCCATTGGTCCCGGCTGTAATTCGTGGATCTTTGACAGTCGTTACGGGTCGTCAGAAGCTCGAAAGTCTGACAACCAGTCTTACCAAGGGGTTTCGTATTACCCAATACTGGGTTGTGAAGGTCAGATAGGCAGTCGCTTCATGTAAAATACTGGTATTCAGCTGCATCCGGTTAGACTGGAAGCCGACCCCAATATAGTTGGAAAAAGGCTAGGCAGATTGATTGCTTATAGGTATTTCTCGCAGGCAGGGGTAAAAGCACATGTGATGTGAGGTCTGGAATGTGGGTTCTGGGATTCGATCAAAAGGACTTGAAAAGTTACCCAACTTTTATGTCATTAATAATATCTCATTAGCAGTCTGTCTGGATTTGTTCCCATTGGTGGAAAAAGGGTTACCCCTTCTACATGGAACTTAAGCGTAACTGACGAAGTGTAATGTAATTATGTACTCATGTACTGCATACCTTTGGCCACTTCTAATAGAGTCTGGCCACGCTAAGTCCGCAATGGAATAAATGGGCAACCCCAAAAAGTATATGATATACTTTTAAGTCAGTCAGTTATGTCAGTTTCGGGGTTGTAAGTAGATCGAATGATTTTGATATTTTGCTTTTTGATTTTTGCATAATAGATTATGTGTAATAGACTATGTCGTACCAATGTCTACCTCCATACGATGACAAAACTGTATCAAATGCACACTGCATCGTGCTAAAGTGACTTTACCAGGAATATCAAAAACAAAGTATCAAATTCTTTTTTCGTAGGACAGGATGGTGTTGCCGTCTATAGATTTTCAAATTTCCACCGTTTTTTTTACTTATGCAGACAGCGTGGCCAGACTCTACATGCATGTCCATATAATTTTTACTATAATTCACATTCAAAGTGTTACCATAGGTGTTTCAGTACCACCTGCTGTCCATTACCAGAAATACACATTTTTGTGCAAAAAGCTAAATTAATACGCTATAACGACTTTTTGGCGACTTAATGACCTTCTCTAGCTATTAATATAAAGTACCTGGGCGACCGAGCTCTGCTCTGGTGAAAATAGAAAATGCTCATATAATAGTATAGGATAGTACCTACCTACTAATTCCATACTGCCATGATAGTAGGTACTTACTAATTCCATGCTATTAATTTTCTTGTTCTAAACTTTGGGCGACCGAGCCATAGAGGAAAGTAATATAATTATATCGGACCGAGCTCTGCTCGGGTGAAAATACGAAGAAAACAAATTTTCGCAGATATATTGAAAATTTCCCTATATTGCACTATTATCTTCTGTCCTAATAAATAAAAAAAATATGTTCCTTTTTGGTATAGAATTAATTGCCAACTTTATGCAAGCTTTTCAAAGTTATAAATAGCAAAATGAAAATAGTAATCGACAACATGTAAAATAACCCTGTCCGATCTGTGAAGATATTGTTTCGTGCTAAGAGTCTACTCATGTGATCATCATGTGTCATTCCATTCTCAGAAACAGAGAACAAAATATGGACACCTTTGGAGATGTTCCCGAGCCGTTGGCAAATGGTTCGCATACAAGTGACAGTCAAAACACTCGTCCGCCTGCCGTTAATGTCCACTCTTTGGATCCTATTATCCAAATAAGAAATTAGAATATCTAAGGCTGTATTTATAACATAGTGATGCAATTTCCTCACCAATGTATCATGAGAAACACAATCGAAAGCCTTAGATAAGTCACAAAAAATACCTAGGGCATCATGTGACTTCTCTTAGGCCTTAAAAAATATGTGCAAGAAGCTCAACAGCGTCGGTAGTCGAGCGACCCCTTTTGAAACCGAATTGTTTACTGTTTAATAATTTATGTTGATTAAAATGTCTTTGCAATTGACCTAGCATAATTTTTTCAAATATTTTATTACTAAAGGTGGGAAGCACAGAAATTGGTCTAAAGTTTGATGTGCTGCCCGTTTTAAATAAAGGTATTACTTTACTACTCTTCATTAACTCAGGAATTACACCACAGTCAAAACATATATTAAAAATTATTGCCAATTCAGGCGATACAGTGTTGATTATGCGTTTTGCAACCTCTGCTGAATCAGCTGCAAAATCAGCAGTTTTTTTAACATTGAGTGTATTGAAAGATTTAATATTATTTCAAGCACTAACATAGTCGTAATTAAATTCATGGTTACAAATATCAACATTTTCTTTCAATTGGGACTCGGCAACAGTGGGTAAATAATTTAAAGATTTAGTGGTTGAGACTGGAATATAAATTTTCAAAAACTGTGGGAACTTCTAAATAATTTTTAGGGTTCTGTACGTCCGAATGAAAAAACGGAATCCTTATAAGATCACTTGTATATCTGTCTGTCCGTCTGTCACAGCCAATTTGCTCCGAAGCTAATGGACCGATTAAGTTGAAATTTGGTACACATTGAATTTTTGTGACCCAAACACGGAAGTATAACGTAAAAAAATTAATTTTGAATATAGGGGTCACTTTTGAAAGGCACTTTTCTCTAAGGAACAAAAACAGGTTTGTAATAAGTTGGCCAGATATTTTATATAAAATATATTTTGGTAGATTTGGACACACATTTGAATCAACGTTTATTTATGATAAAATCTAGTATAAGTCTAGTTTATCGTAGAATATCGACTTCCATAATGACGACTTAGTTTCGCTCATCCCCAAAAGCTTCATTACCTCTTAGTGCAAGCAAGTTGGGAAATAAGCGCCATCGTTAAATTTCATTATCTGTAGAAGCACTGTAACAACATTAGCTGCCTACATGGGCGTGCACTTTGGCAACGTGTGCAAGCGTGTAAAGCGTACCTAATGCAGTTTGTGCTTAGCTTACCAAATTCTAGCTAAAGGATTTATTCATAGAATGGGTTTAGTCACCTGCAAAGCCTGCAATGTCAAGGTCGTCGTCATATACGTGGTAATGGGCTTGTCTCAGTTGTTAACGTGCCTTTGCACCTAAGACAGGCTGAAATTAAACAATATTTTAATCACGTATTCTAACCATAATGACTTAAGGCACTAAAACGTGGTCGCTCACATGGACCTTCTTAGAAAGCTAGAAGTCACCCAAAGGGCAATAGTGAGGGCTATGCTCGCAGTTTCGCTTCGTGATCGAGAAATGAAGAGATCCGCAGGAGAACCAAGATAACCAACATAGCCCGAAGAATTGCCTAACTTAAGTGGCAATGGGTAGGGCACATTATTCACAGAACAGATGGCCGATTTGGCCGAAAGGTTCTGAAGTGGCGACCGCGTACCGGAAGACGTAACGTTAGAAGGACTCCCACAAGGTGGACCGATGACCTTGTAAAAGCCGCAGGAATCAGCTGGATGCGGGAGGCACAGAACCGGTCGAAGTGGCGGTGCTTGGAGAAAGTCTATGACTGAGATGATGAATGTCACACGGCCTCGTAATAAAAAAGTTTGTGGCTTTTGACAAAAAAGAGTAGTTTTATGGATTGAAGAATAAAATGAAAATGATAAGCCAATCAGCATGATAGGCTGAAGACGTAATAAAAAAAAACGACACACGCGGACGCTCTTTTAAGCTCTCATTCTTGGATCTTTGACTGTCGTTACGGTTAGTCAGATGCCCTAAAGTTTGACCTCGCCGTAGGTGAGTATATGTTCCTTAAGTATGACATCATCAAAATCAAAATACTGGTATTCAGCTGCATCCGGTTAGACTGGAAGCCGACCCCAACATAGTTCGGAAAAGACTAGGTAGATCGATTGTGGAAGCTCTTTTAATAAAACTCATAAACTGTGTATGAATTCAGTTTAATATGCTAGAAACATGCTAGAAACATCCTGCTGAGTCGTTTATCAAAGGTAACAATGATGTTTTCTACAAAAGTTCTCTTTAATATTATAACATTCCACCTAAACGAAACTGAGTCGAAGCTCATAGCATTTTATTCCCATTGTTAGACTCAACAGATGAAACGAAACTACTTCATATTTGTCTAAAACTTTTCCTTGCAGCGGCACGTTTTCAGTGCAATTGTATGAAAACAATGTCTGTTTTTGTTGAATTATTTGGGCGAAGTTATTGCTTTTATTTCATTATTTTTTCATATTGTTGTTGGCTACCTTTCAAATTGAACATCCCTATGGATTTATACGATAAATTGGAAATTGTCATAAGTTTTATTGGAGTTTTCTATCTTGAATTTCTCAGTGGCAGCCCGGAGTTTGGATTCGTGCCCGATTGGTGGCAATAGGCTCACTACCTACTACTTGGGACTTAAACATAACTGGTGAAATTTGGGTGTGCTATATAGGTACACCTCTGATTAACCCTTCACGGAATACAGGCGTGATGTTATGTTATGCAAGTACATTGGTACCTAACCAAGACTGTTAGGTACTAATTCATCGTCCCAATGAATATGAAATGTGTGTAATGAATTAAAATATTAAAGCGAAAATTACCAAGGTCAATACTTATTCCGTATATTCCAAACGATATAAAGTGGTACGGTCCACAACACATACGCTATGAAAACCACCTCTATTACTACGCCAAAAGGCGCTGCCAATTTTAAAATTTTACCACCGACGTGCGTGGCCAGCACCAAGACGATTTCAGCATTGCCCCTTTCTTGACACATCAGTGTCCCAAAGATATGCGATTACATAAATACTAACCCATTCTCCTTCCACAGGTGTCACCCGTCAAGTAGGTGACGCGTTACAGCTGGAGCGGTCGCAGCGAGCAGGCAGAGTGGTCAGCATCGGTATAGCACCCTGGGGCATCGTGGAGGGCGCCAACGAGCTTATAGGCAGAGGGAGAGATGTTCCGTATCATGCGATAGCTTCACCAAGGTAAGAATAACTTGATGTAATATCGGTGGGTTTAGTTGAGATTGTTGCAATCGCTGATATAGAACCTGGATGAGGCAGGAGCGTGGAGATTAGCATAAGAAAAGAGAGGCCTATGCCTAACCGTGGGTGTACTCGGACTGGGCATAATAATGATGATGAAACGAACATAGAAACAGGACAAGAACAAGATCATTATTAACCAACTTCAAAAAAGGAGGAGGTTCATATTTCGTCGGTTTTTTCTTTTTGTTTATGTATGTTTCCCGATTACTCGAAGACGGCTGAACCGATTTGAAAAAATATTTTTTTGTTTGAAAGGGTGTACTCTCAAGTTAGTCGGAAGTCGGTTTCAAAAAACTAAAATACTGATCCAAAGACATCGACTTCCGAATTTAAAGTTATTTTTCTCTTTGTAGTTTGGAAGTCGGTTGTATTTATTGTAAAAAAGTTTTTTTTTTTACTTTTTTTCTTGATATTCTTGATATTTTAGTTTGGATACTGGATAGACCAACGAAAGAATATTCTGTCCCTGTTTACACAAATAAATTAGGTAGAGTGGAATAGAATGTGCAATCGCTTGGTTGGTCTAAACCAGCATTATTTACGTGGAATCTTTTTTCTTTAAGACTGAGAGACCTTTGCCCAGCACTGCGACAGTATTGGTTCAAAAAAAAAAACTGATTAGAACGCTTCAGCTCTTTCGCTCTAATTCTTAGTTGGACAGCTAACCCCTAAAATGCAGCACCGTCTTTCACCCCGACCCAAAAATAGGGGTGTATAAAGTTTAAAGCCAGTTCGTCTGTGGCATAGTATCTTTCAAACTGATGGACCGATTCAATGTAAGTGTCACGTGTGTTTCTTTGTTACACGGATAAAGGGTAGAAAAATATTGAAGATGGGATGAGTAAGGATCATTAGCATAGAAAACGGGGTCATTATAAATTGAGTGGGGTCTGTCAACGTATGCAAATAGGATGAGTAAAATAAAAGCCTGTGTTCGTGCCTCAATGAGTTTAAGTATTGTTGGCCTCAGCAAAACCCCAGGAGCTTTGTTAAAATAAAGCAACAAAACCTAACACAGTCATCTAGACTAGAAACAAACAGAGCTAGGTACCTATTACAAACATTTGGCCTGCCCCAACCGCACGGTCGGTGCTCGCCCCCACCATCCAATGTTTACATAGGTCTTTATACTGTTAACAAGGCGGTAGAGTACTTAAATTGTTTGCTGTGTATTTACTTGTACTCCTCTTTTCTATTTGGTTTGTTCCAAGAATTTGCTGGGGGTGAATAAATTTTTGGTTTAGTTGTAGGAATAATTTGCAAAGTTGCAGTCTCAAAAGAATGCATTATCAATCGAGGGTCGAATTGGTCTTTACCACTTTAAACACACACACACACACTTTTTCTTTACTTTATTTTTTATTGACCCAGCTGTTTAGGTAATGCGTTGTCTGCACAGCCTAAACCGCTGGGTCTAGAAAAATGAAATTTTGCACAAGAGTTCCTTTTAAAGCGATAGTGAGCACTAAGGAAGGATTTTTGTAAAAATTCACCCCCTAAAGGAGCCAAAGAGGGGATGAAAGTTGTAGTCGAAAGGCACATGGCTGGTAAGGTTCATAACCACACTAAATCCCACTTCACTTTACTTAATTTTTACTTATTTACATTCTTATTTTATTTGCTACTAGTTGATACAAAATAACGAAATATGTATATAATTAAAACAAATTTGAACTTGTAAGCTTTTAAATGTATTTTTTAGGAATGAGCGCTGTTGTCTGAGATACGGATATTTATTTATCTACTTCAGACACAGATGTCTTGTCGAATTTCTGTTATTATAAGATCCTTTAAGATATGTTTTTATTTATGATATATCTTACTTGAATTTGAACTAAACTATCTCATATCTCTTAACTTCAAAATTATTGTTGAGACTTGAAATATTTGCAACATATTTTCAATTGGCTACCTTATTATAACTCAGATGTCTTCCCTCATCTATATATACCTATAAATAAATAAAATAGTAACAAAGTCAAAATTCTACATTGAAGTACAGTACAGGCGATATTTGCCTGCTCCAGACAGCTCAATAAAATCTTATTTATGATAGATCGAAACTATTGACAAATGGGAAGCACTACAAGAACCTTTACCAGAGAATATCCGCAAAAATCCTTGAACATTCAACATTCGTATCACGTTAGCAATTTCTGCAAAAGAATTTACACACACTACAGTTTGGGAGCTCAGATGGACCAATTTTGTCCACGTTTCCTCTTTATTTCGCACTGTGTTCATATTAAGATGGCGGTCGGTGTTTATGTTAGTATGTGAGAGGTATGGAATGTAAATAGTTTCGTTATTTCTTTGTTTAAGAAAGGAAGTGACTGAATTGACGGACGGCCTAATGGTCTGGTTGAGACCACTAGCTAGGAAATGTGAAGTAAATTACGTTATTAAAAAATAAACATAATTTCCTCTTAACTTTTTTTCACACTCACTCTTCAACACATTCGCACCCCCACATATTACACAAGAACACTCCTTCCTACAAGTCAAATATAAATTATTGTCTAGTTTTAGTTTACGGGAAACCATAATTATGTACTTGGGGCGGAGACCTAGTGGTCTGAAATACAGGCTCCGGCTTAGCTTAGCCACCAGTCTCCCACAACATTTTTCTTTAAGCCTACGACTGGACAATATTGTTCTTTATTACCATTTTATAAAAATATTGTGGAGTGAAAAATAAATAAATTATTATTATTAAATTTTATTAGATAGGTAATACAACTATTAAAAAAACTACACAAATATTCTAAAATATTATTAATATTATCTTTTAAATGTATTGGACTTGAAATATACTTTACAACGTACACTTGTATGTTTAAATGCGGATTAGATCATTTTTAGGATAGCGCCATTGAGGTTACAAGCACATCAGTACAGAGTCAGAGACATATCTCCACTTTGTGTTAGAGAAAATAATTATGATGGGCAGCATGTTTTCAGAATCTTGCGTATACATGACCTCAATAAACTTCTGGTTATGTTACTGACGCTTTGATTTGTATCGGCTCAGCACTTATAAGCCATGGTTTTTCTTTTCTCATTTTATATCCTTCAACTTTCATCCGCTTGTTCTTTCACCCCTTAACTCTATTTGAAGGGATCGGGTGTAGTGATAAACGTAGCATTTGACAACCCGTTTGTCTGAGCTTGGTACAGCACATCATTGATCAGCTTCTCTGCCAGAATCCTCATGTTTCCTGGAAGGTTGCGTAGTTTTGCGGCCACGTTTACACCTGGAGGAAAAAAAATAATAATTTGATATGATCATCGTCATTTGAATGGCAAGAAGGTTCTTTAGAAAAACTCAAATTTATTATCCTGTCTGAAATATTTAAATAGCAATGAGAAACAGTTCTTATGAATGCTCGGGTTGGCTCTCATATAACCTTACGGTTAGCGCCAATGCACGATCTCGACACAAAACGGGTGAGAATTTATATCCGTGTAAGTAAATGATGCCATTATTCTAATTTCATTGTTTGGAGATGTTTGGGATGCTTTTCTACTTGGTATATTTCTGCTGTAAAATATTATGAATCCTCAAAATATCTGAAATTAAAGGATCAAGAAACTTAACTGTATTTCCTTCGATTCACATGCTATTTCATATAGAACTAGTTTCTGTGTATATAAATAAGTTCTGTTGATTATGTTCTGTTATTTTAGGCCTGGGTACGGGTCCAATCTGTCTTGAAGTTCATTGAACCGAGTCGTCTCAGTCCAATTAACTATCTGAATCAAGTTATGTGAATAATTATAGGTTAATTTGTGTGAGACCTAATTCATGCCTAACATCAACTTGGGTGAATTTGCATTGCCCAGAAGATAAATGTTTATCCCTTACTGGATATAACCTGCCATTATCATCCTCTCTTTTTGCAACTGTACTACAAAAAGCTATTACTTCTAAATTACCTAGATTTGATTTAATTTTATATACTTCCATTCCTGTTGTCGTCTATTTGACCATTATAATTTAAATATCTTTAGATATGTAAAGATGAACCAATTCCAAATCTAGGCTTCAAAACTATATACAGTGCCATCCACAAAGACGCGCCCTACTTTGATCCGCTCCGTACTAAAGTACAGCTTACAGTACAGTAATTGCGGAGTGGAGCGAGTCTTCGTGGATGCCACTATCTGTAAAAGGATCTGATTAAATTTATTTGACACACACATATCCAAAATACGCACCGATAGCATCGTATTCATCATCAACTTCAGTACAATGCCGTTTATTCTTATCCTCATCCAAGAATCTCTTGGAGGAGGTTTGAGCAGGACCGCAGGTACTCTCGGGCACCTCGACCATGTTGCTGGCGATACTGAAGGCGGCTGACGAGTAGTTGTCCACTATGGAAGCATCAAATGATACATCGTCATCATCCGCTATGGGTTCTTCTTCCTGATCGTCGGAATCTGATTCCTGAGATTAAGAGAAGTTTTTATTACTAGTAATAAAACTAAGTATTGCAGAAGCTGTCAAAAGAGTAAAAAGCTCACCCGCTATGGCTTGGGACTGAAATATGGCTGGCAAAATGGATACATCTCAGCCTACTCCTCTCGGTAATACAACCGTGTTGGTATTAACCGGCTGTTTGATAACCAGAATATTCTGGAGAACATCATGAATATTAATGACGTACAGTACAAAGAGCATGCTGCTGAGCATGAGGTCCTGGGTTCGATTCCCGGGTCGGGCAAAGTGTTATTGGGTTTTTCTATCTGAAATTTCTCAGTAGCAGCTCGGAGTCTGGATTTGTGCCCGGTTGATGGCAATAGGCTCGCCCCCTATTACATGGGACTTAAACATAACTGGCGAAATGTGGGTGTACCTGCTACAGGGACACCTCTGCCCAACCCTTCGGGGAAACAAGGCGTGATGTTATGTTATGTTTAGTACAAAGAATTAAATCAAGAAATAATAAATAAATAAGTTGTTTATTGATCAAGAAGGTACAGATGGTGAGAAAAACAAAGCTAAACTAGTTACAAGCAAGTTGTACAAAGTTATGTAACTACTTTTTATGGTAGAACATGTTGATGAAGTACATGGAACATCTGTTGACAAATAACGTTACCCTGTCTCTTAAACTAGGGTATACCTGTATATTAAGAGACAGTGGACGGCCATAAAGTTATGTTTAATGTTACCTATAGTAAGGACCCTGTCGATCCACCCACAAGTAAACAATTTACAGATAATAGTAAGTAAAATTAAATTTAAATTAAATAAAGAACTTAAATCTAGTGAGTGTGTATGTGTGTGTGAATGTGTGCATGAGTGTTAGAAGATGAGCGGCATTGGTGCCGATTCCCTTGTTCACAAACTAAACAAAATTTAAGTTCGGTGCATCTTTTTCTTTCTATTTCATTAAGAAAAGGACAGAAGATAAATGTTAGTTTAGTCCTGTCAAATTAATCAGCGCCTGTCACTACTCCGTACAAGTTTAGACGTGATTAAAAACTTGCCTACTAAAATTACGTCAATTTACGTCAAGCGCTGATTAATTTGACAGGATTAAACTAAAATTTATCTTCTGTCCTTTTCTTAATGAAATAGAAAGAAAAAGATGCACTGAACTTAAATTTAGTTAAGTTTGTGAACAAGGGAATCGGCACCAGTGTCTTCTTTTCTTTCTATATAAGAATATATTGAAATCACCAGTCAATGTTTTTAGAGTCTTCCCTGTGTGTTGGATTTATTGAGTGACTATGCGTTTGGCGCACCCTAGGTAATCAGCAAGTTATCTAAGTTGATTGGCTAATCCTTTTACCACGATAGCAATCCAAAGTCGACTATTGACACACAAAGAAGAAACATTATAGCCGTGTAACCTATGTCTGTTTATTGTTGTTGTCATTAGGGAGCTCTTTTTTTATTAAATGTAAGAAACGAATTAAATGAAACAATAACTTTTTCCGCAAAAGAAGGTAAATAGGTATGTAAAGTTAGGGTAATTAAGTTGTTAAGTGAATTGACTACCAATTGAAATTATCCGTAGGAATGTTTAAATCACAATGATGACTAAAAATATATTTTTTGGTCCGTTTTGTAGATTATTAAAAAATATTGGCCACGTATTCTTTCATTTTTTACTTTATCAAAAAATTACGGCGATACATTGAGTTAAAATGTGCCATAACGTCACGAGTATTTAGATTTTACACTTACTTGTGACGCAGCGACCCCCACTCCCCAAGTTTAATGCGTTTTATCTAAGTAATTTTTTATTACTTATTCTTCTTCTCTGAGATAAAACGGGTCAAAGATAACAAAGAAGCTACGTTTATGAGATCGATTACAATTAATTCGTGCAGCATCGCGCTGACATCGTCAGCGAATTTCTGGAGACGATTTGAGATCAAATTGGGTCAAACCTGACGTGACTAGCAGGATCAAGAGCAGATTCGGTTCGGATATGCTCGTAAGTGCTCAAGACTTTCGTAAAATGGGAATTGGGAACGCTTTTTTGTTATCTTATGATATTCGTTCGAATGATTTTTTGGATAACTTTGTACTTTGTAGCTTTTAAGAACCGCGGGCGGAGAGGGGTTGCTTTAATTTTATGACTTTTTTGTAAATTATTTTATTCATTTCTTCATGATTTATTCTGATTAATTGGAACCTTAAGCAATAAGGAATTTTTCATTGATTATCAATGAAAACTAAACCAAAACAGACGCCACAAACGATACATTAATTAAAAGCACAAATCTAACAGACCGTTAATACCGTCAAAATACTAATAATGTTTACATTTGCAAACAATTTCAGTTGTTTGTGATATTATACAGTTACCAACTGCGTTTGTATCGCTAGAGGGCACATCGCGGTACATGACTATGAACTGACATGTTTTCAAGCAACCTGTCATGATTCTTGATAGGATGTTAACTGCAGCATTGTTGTGTTTCGGCAGTTAGAGGTAAAATAGTTCCTCTGTGATTGAGAATCCCGGTTGAAGCTCGCTTCCACCTCATTACTTCCAGATCATTACTTACCATCACGTGAGATGCAGTCCAAGAGCTCGAAAGAGGTGGTTAAAAAAAAACAGTGACACTCCGGGAGTGCCGACAGAAGTGAAAACTTAAACAATTTAAAAAAATACTTCCAAAACCTATAAAGTAAAAATACTTGAATAGAACATTGATCCGTAACGTAATATAAATAAAGAGCACAATCGCGTTTACAAAAATTAGGTGTCGGTAACGGTGTCGCGAGTTCAATTGTTTTTTCCCATCTCAAAAATGCCCAACGCGCCTAAAGAAGTTTTCACTTCAAAACTATTGTCTTTGAGTCTTCCTTTATGCATTCAGATACATTAATACAGTTGCTCAATGCCCAATCCTATGTTCGATTTTATTTAAGGCGACGTTAACCGAATTTTTATGATTTTATACTGAAGATTACGTTTAAACGAATAGTGTTAATAATTTGTAAAAAAATATATGTTAAATTACAGCATTTTTTTAATAATTAATATGGGAATATTTATGATTATGTTTATACTACATAGTGAAATTAATTTGTAAAGTTATGTATAATGCGAATAAAAAACTGAGAATCACGCAGAATCTATCTGGCGTATTTTTCTGAAACCTTCACCATTTCAAAGATAATTTAACTATTGACCTTTTAGTATACGTGTTTTACTAAAATACCTTTTGTTTAATGTATAATAAATTAATAGGTAATGCATCGAATTTGGAACAGCGCTCCTTGATGGACGAGTCCTATTACTGGCTGGACGTACGACGCGTTGCGTTAGCTTAGTATAGAACACGCAAGCTAGCCATTCAAGGTAACTGGCATATATCCGAGTCTTAATTATGATTAAGAATCAGAGATTGTTTTGTTTGTTCCGAATCTTGTAGTTTTATCCCAAAATATGAAGTTTTGTTCATCTGCCTAGCCTCTCCTCAACTATGTTGGGGTCGGCTTCCAGAGCCCGGATGTACCTGATTACCAGTATTTTTCATGGAGCGACTGCCTATCAGACCTTCATACCCAAGTTACTGGTAACCCCGTTGTAAGACTGGTTGTCAGGCTTTTGAGCTTTTGACAACCCGTAACGACTGTCAAAGATCCACAAATGACAGCCGGGACCAATGGCTTAACGTGTTTTCCGAGGCACGGAGCGGTCTCGATATGTAAAGATAGTCACTCATCCACGGACCAACCGCGGCAAGCGTAGCTTAACCTGATCGATCTACCCGTGGGGCTGTTATTAAGAAAGAAAGAAAGAAAGAAAAATATTTTATTTGGGACACGCACAGGAAATACAAAACAGTAATAAAAGATAAAAAAATAATTAACAAATATAAAAAAGGAGCATTTTAAAAACTAACAAACAAAATTAATAACGACCTGTGCGAGCCGATTGCGAGCCGATTGCGAGCGATTACTTAGCCACGAGCTCCGTATCATATATCAAGTCTTATTGTGGTCTTAAAAAGCCATGTTTTGCATTTACAGTATCTTATCCTACACCTATGTTAAGGGCTCGGGCGCCGAAGGTTTTAGCGGCACTTTTTCGATTAACACTTCCAAAGCTTCATTAGTGCTCTAACATAAACCTAATTCATCGTCTAGTGACATCTCATTACAACTCCCTCACACTGCTTCACAGAATATTAAAGCTACTATCAAGTTGTGTCACGTCACAAAATAAGTAAGTGCCTTTTCACACGTCCCGGTTGCCGGTTAGCCGGTTCCAGGTAGCCGGCAGCTAAGGCCAGGTTCCCACTACGCCGGGACCGGCAGATTTACTGACATGGCAAAACTGCCGGAAGAGCTAGTTGCCAAAGAATTTAAATGAAGCTGTTCACATTATGCCGGACCGCCGGTAGAACACCCGGACCGTAATAATGTGAACGAGTTTCCGCGGGTATCTATGTTGCTGTGAGCGTACAGGTCCGAATTCAACTGAGGTGAGTACTTGACTGTCCGGTTTTCTTGTGGGATCCGGTGTAATGTGAACACTATTGTCCGGGAGCCGATTTCCGCCAAATCCGCTAGTCGGGCACATTGGGAACAAGCCCTAATTGTATGGCATTGACGTTATCCTTCGCCGGTACGTGTGAAAGATAACGAACATGCCCATAATATACTTAGCCGCCGGCTACCCGGCAACCGGCACGTGTGAAAAAGCACTTAAGTGTGTCGTGAATCGCGGTGAGCAAGTCAAACATTTGTCATTTAGAACGAGATCGCCCGCTGCATTCAAAGAGACACATTTGTATGCGGCAGATACCGCGTTTTAGAGTTCACTGGTAATAACAAAGATTCTTAAGTACAGCTTTTCTGGAAAATCATCCATAACAGCCTCGTAAACATATTTTGGTCATAGGTTTTCCTAAGACATTTTATATTAGAAAACCTAGCCGACAGACAGACAAAAGATAAAAAACAGATGAAAATATTACAAAAGAAACCGTTTTTCTACCCGTGATTGTTCTCTTGTGCATTCAAAGTGAAACATTAACTGACGTCACTCGAGCTACCTTCCGAAGGTATTTTATTCAAAAGTGAGCAGACACTCGTGTTTTGCAGACATTTTCATTTGAGAATTGTAGAAAGTAGGAAAAATTATGTATCAGATTGAATAAATGTTTAAATTAAAAAAACATAAAAAAGGGAGATTAAATTTTTTATATGACATATTGCTGTTAAAGGGGGTGCACTAAGGTAGCCCGCGAAATCCAAATTTTCTTACTTTTTGCAATTGGCAGGTCAGTGTCAGGTTTTATGTTAATTAAAATATGATTGTGCGGTGATTTTTTGACACTTGAACATTCTGTTAGTTCAAACCAGGAATTCACAATCACAAACTAAACGTAGCTATATTTTGGCAAAGATATAGCATTTCAATCCTAACCTGGTCGACCGAGCTCGGCTCGGGTGAAAATAGAGAATGCTCATTTAATAGTATAGGATAGTTCATACTAATTGCATGTATAGTACATACTAATTCCATGCTGCCATGTCATTATTCTAAGGTAGTCATCTTGTTCTAAACTTTGGGCGACCGAGCTCAACTCGGGTAAAAATACGGAGAAAACGAATTTTCCCAGATATGAGACCTAGCTATGAGATCTAGCTAGAATCGATTTTTCGCCCCCGTAAACCCCTATATTGCAACTTTCAACGAAATCGATAGAGCCGTTTTCCAGAACGTGATTACAAATTAATAAATAAATATTGCTCGTTTAATAGTATAGGATCTATTAGATCCTATCTATCAGACCCACATGACACACAGCATTTATTCAATCGAAAAAGAGCAATTATTTTAAAACAATCCACAGTGCAATGGCCGTTTTATTTGTAAAAAAATCGTGTTTGTGCAGTAGATGGCAATTCGTTTAGCTGATTGGTCCACTGTGGGATTGGGGCATGTTCGTACTAGTGTTCGCATCTTGTTTTTGTTTTAATTGATTTTAATAAAAATCGGGTTTACATAGTTTACAATAGTAAACTATCATCCGCCAGCGGCTTCGTCCGCGTGATATCTTTATAAATTATTGCCTATGGTACTCAGCATATAGCATTCTACTGGTGAAAGAATGTTTAAAATCGGTCCAGTCGTTTTGGAGTTTGTTAAACAAACATACAAAAAATCAAATCTTTTCTCTTTATAATATTAATTTAGATAAATTGTTCAATATGTTTTTGCGTACTAGTGAACGACTTGGTGTCTAAATATTCGTAAAAGGACTACGTAGGTACTTGTTTTTCTGTGTATAACTGATTTAAAACGTGCTTATAAAGGCTGTACTTTTTATGTCCCTTATAAAAAAAAACATATCTTTTAAGCGAAAATATCCACTTAAATATTTTTTTACCCTAACAAGATAAAAAGGACATTTTATTTGTGAAAAGCTTTTAATGATATCTAAACAATAAAAAGAGAAACAATTTAGTAAATTTAACAGATCCTACACGAGTGAACACGACCCTTATTACGTGGGGTACCTACCTACGGGTACAGTCACGAGCATAAATACGCCGCCCAACGCCGACCCAACGTAGTAACTTTTTGTAGTGATGTTTTTACTATGTATTAGTTTATTTTTTTAAATTATTTTGTGTATTCTGTCTAGGGCCTTAGTTGCCTGAAAATAAAGCTATTATTATTTATTTTTACATTTGTAAATCTCAGGAGTATGTATCCCGGTCCTTTGAAAGGCGTACGAGCGAGGGGCCGAAGCCAACTCGCAGAGGCCCCTTAGACAAATTTAAATTGAGTGAGGCACCAACCGACGATTATACCGTACGCACTATGCAAGTGCACAAAAGGACAATCCCCGGTTGGTGTAGGACTATTGCAAAACATGGAAATAAAACATATTGGGCTATGGGTTTGGTGGCTATAGTGGATTGTTTATCTAGAACTATGAAAAGCCTATGTCCCCTGCCTGATCAATGTTATGATATACACGGATAAAATGGAAGGGGATGACTTGCACACTCAATAATGGGCCCCCGAAAATGGTCACTCAATAATGGGCCCCCGAAAACGGTCCCTCAGTAATAGGCCCCCGAAAACGGTCTTATTATTATTATTTCCTTTGTTTCACTATTCACATAAAAATTATATTTAAAAAAATTAGAATAAAATAATATAAAAACATTTAAAAATATAAAAATAGTAGCCCACCGGTATCGGGAACAGGGTCCAAGCTACGGTCAGGGCTCTAGAGAGAGGAAGCTCCTAACAATGCAAGCCGTGTCCTGGAGTACCGCTTTCTGAACTATTATTATTTTATATATATATATCTTACGGTTGCGCAAAATTCAAAAGCAATTTTCTCTTAAAGTGTTGATAGAAATCGTCGATGGTTATGAACAGACTTTTCTGGAAACCATACTATTATAAAATAGGTCTTTCCTCAAATCGTTATTTCAGGAGAAAATCGCTTTTAAATATTGCGTAAATGTAAGGTATTTATGCTACTGACTGTACAAACGAGGTAACATTTAGTTTAGTCGAGTATTTCAAAGTTTCTGTTTAACTTTCTAGATTTATGTACTTGTGACTTGCGTACCAACATATTTATCGTACGGTACTTGTTTTGGGATTTCTTTTTGTGTATTATGTAGGTAAGTGTTCTTCCTACCGTATCATTCCGTGTAATATGTTAACACACCACATATACAGTGATGTGTTTAACATATTACACGGTGTTTTTAAAATTAGGAAAAACCAAACAAATACAACAAATTCTTTGGTTAGGTATCTTCTCGTGGGTACCAGTTCTGGGACTCGCATCTCATGACATAGGAGTGAAGGTACATTGCTAACAAAAAATTAAAGTAGATTATTATTCTTTGCTTTCAACCAAAACCTCGCTTATTAATCTGAAATTTTATTAAATCATTATCATCATTATTTTCTGTTTTTTAACCGACTTCCAAAAGGAGGAGGTTCTCAATTCGTCTGTATGTTTTTTTTTTTTGTATGTTTGTTACGCGATTTCTCCGCCAATTATAAATAGATTTTGATGATTCTTTTTTTGTTTGGTAGATCATACTTCAGAGGTGGTCCCATATAAATTTTATTAACTTTGCTTGGGTAGTTTTTGAGTTAGCTTCAATTATACGTATTTTTTCCCACTTAGTATGTAGATGATATGATAACTTCTTGTCACTGTTATTTACATAGCAGGTAGTGGTATTCGAATTTGTGTGGGGTAGGTACCACAACTAAAAAGTGAAAAATAAAAACTTTGTACAAAAAAAAAACAACCGACTTCAAAAAAAAAAACACTACAAAGTGAAAAATAACTTTAATTTCGGAAGTCGGTGACAAAGAACGAAAATTCAAAACCAAAGACACCGACTTCCGAAATTAAAGTTATTTTTCACTTTGTAGTGTTTTTTTTTTTGTAAAAAGTTTTTATTTTTTTATAGTTCTAAGGTGTATTTTCTCTGCCTATAAACGCATTTTTCTTTCTATAAATCCTACACGGGACTTAAACATAACTGGCGAAATGTGGGTGCACCTTTGCCTAACTCTTCGGGGATTACAGGCGTGATATTATGTTTGTAATTAAAACCTAAGTCAAAGTTCACATTAGAAACGGGATTACCCTTTCTGTTTACAAAATAGCCATAATTATCTTAAATGTATTTAATTGAGGTTAAATGTCACACAATGAAATAGCAATTTCTCAATACCAGTCTTTAGCGCAGTTTGTGTTTATAGCATTATACCCACCGTTAAATTTATTGGATGTAGCCTCCGAGTCGGTAATTGTAATTAATCTGGGAATACTGAGAACATAAGGCCATTATGACTTGCCCTTTGCACCCCTTTGTAATTGTTACTAAGCTTTATCTAAGGACGTTTACACACCAAGGCATATTATGTCGGATTGACACTACGCTGACGGGTAATGTCGAAAAAATTAAATATCCACGTACGTACCTACTTACTTATACGAAAAAAACCGCCAAGTGCGTGTCGGACCACGCACAATGAAGGGTTCCGTAGTTGGGATGAATTTATCCCAAAAACAAACTTAACTTTGTAGTTGAAAAACATGTTCTCCCATACGGAATGAATGTATGGGAAAACATGTTTTTGCAACTGCAAATATAAGGTGGTCGATTATATTACTCGTTAACTTATAGAGCCTACTTAGCTGTGATAGTTTTCCTTTTAATTTCGTTATATAAACTACTGCCGTAATTTTTTTCACACATCCAAAACTAACCATTTAGCTGGCAGGGCGGGACACACACACTTGACTCTAACAAAAATTAGCACTTTACAAGCTTAATATTTCGCAAACGGATCCCTGAATCCAAAAATGGTTTGTACACACTCATAATGTTTTCGAATGACCTTTCCAACGATACCCCACACTACAGCCGGACAGACAGTATCTAAGTACCTACGCGCCAAGTAACGTTTATAGATATCGGCCAGAACCTTAGCTAAGTGAGTCAGTAAATACATAGCAACCCTGTACCTAATTTTGTTTGTTTGTTTCAGATCAAAACTAGCAGTTCTAAACAACAGGCACGCTTACTTCCTTCTTGTAGACAACGGGTCAGTCGGCCGGTATGGTGCGGAAATCGTGCTGAGGCGGAAGCTCGAGAAATACATAGCTGCGCAGAAACTACATCCATGTGAGTACTATTAATATGTAAGCGGCAATGTATAGCGAGCGATTTATTGCGGTCATCGATTTTTCCCAGATGCCCAAAAGTCTGACAACCAAGGCGTTGTTATCAAGTAACTGGGTTGTGGAGGTCAGATAGGCAGTCGTTCCAAGTATAATACTGGTAGTCAGCTGCATCCGGTTAGAATGGAAGTCGACCCCAACATAGTTGGGAGGAGGCTAGGTAAATAGATTTTTTGTTGTTTTGTATCGTGAAACGGAGCCCCTAAACTTATTAAAAGCGCGATGTTGGTAAACTCATATGAGTACTGTCGTATGTAAGCGGGAATGGATAGCGGATGATTTTTAGGGTTCCGTACCCAAAGGGTGCCAACGGGGCCCTATTACTGAGGATCCGTTGTCCGTCCGTCCGTCTGTCTGTCAGAGGGCTGTATCTTTTGAACCGTAATAGGTAGACAATTGAAATTTTTACCGAGCATGTAAGTAACTATGGCTGCTATAACAACAAATAATGCAAATAAAAGTAAAAATTAAAGGGAGTTTTTTAATTAAAGTATTTTAAAAAACTTACGTGGTATTAAAGCCTTAGTGCGCTGGTTCGACTCGCACTTGGCCGCTTTTTGGCATCGTTTATTTTGACGGCAGATAGCTAAAGGACATAATCCGATTTAGTAGCGTGAAAAAGAGCACTTAAACTTGTCAAAATGCCCGTTATTTAATTTCAATTTATCTTTATTGTAATGTTATTTATGTTTTTTCAAAAGTAAAACCAGCGCCAGGCACATTTTGCTAACCTGGGTTTATTTGACGCAGCCGCGAGGCACAGAATACTTTTTAAGCTATTGCATAGCTTTTGTCGCGAGCGGCGACCGAATCAAGAAATTCTGCAACGTAACGAAAATAAAACACCCCCCACTCCGCCTACCATGTAATGACGGTTCCCATGACAACGTGATGTTGTCATGGGAACGTAATTTTTGTTTTATGTCATCACGTCATCATTCCAAGTGTAGCGTTGACAAATAGGAAGTATGGAGGGTACAAATGCTATGCAATAGCTTTACCGCGGCAGTCCCCGAGTGCCAAACGTTTTTTTATTTTTATTTTATAAAATTCTTTCTTTGTTTTTATATTGTGTGTACCTACTGAAGTTCTGACATGTGCATTAAACACAGTTTCATTATTTCAAAAAATTAAGACTATTTTTCCAGCTATTTAAAACGTGAGCTCTTTAAATGAAACTCCAAAACGATTATTGTATGCAACACAAAACTCCAAAGTTTTCACTTAAATTTTCCAATTACGAATAACGTCGCTGCAGATACGCCCCGGTTTAACCATTAGCAGTTTCAAACTAGGTCGGGGAAATTACCAATCAGCAGCAAAAAAAAATTCAAAAAACATCGACATTAAAAGTTCTACCAACTTTATTTCCAGCTATAAATAAATGTCGAAGAATAAAGACCAACTCTTTACCTAAAACTTTGTCCTTTTCTCGTTGAAGCAGTTTCCAACTTACATCTTGATGGTCCAACCTCATAATTAACCTCAAAGTTGGGCAGGACCTTTCAAAATTAATGCCTGCACACCTGGCTGTAAACCCACAAGATTGTTGGTGTACTAAACCTTGAGGGATTATGTTTAGTGATGTGAATTTAGACAGAATGACATGTGTCGAAATCTGGTCAATTAACCTGGATTAATTTTAAACTTACATATAATAAAGAATGATGGTGATGTGTGTATGAGATGGTGATATTTTAAAAGTCTCAAAAACCCTACGAAGCAGGGCTGGGTCGTCACATCCTATAACACCTGTGTCCCATCTCTAAAAAGGGTCGTACCAAAAACAAACTGTGCTGCTGCAACTCGCCCCAACTTTTCTCAAAAGTACTCTGGTGTCGGTTTTCAGTCTGCCCAAATGCGGGATGCGGGCAATCAGTGTTTTACTTTGACATAACTGTGAAATACTGATTACGCGAACTGGTTGCTAACCCCTGTAACCAAACCAGTGGCCTACCCATCCTTTAAGGCTTTGCTACACATTAGAATAATTGGGTCCATAGATAAACTACACAAATTAATAAACTTACATAATAAAAACAACATAAAAACTATTTACTACGTTGAGTCGGCGACGTACTGCGCTGAGTCGTGGTATCATGTAGCTATTTGTAGAACTTTATCTTGCTAACGCTTACAAAGAAAAAGATTATAATACAATACTGTTAATACCGTACGCGGTACCGTTAATTGTAATATTCTGTACCAATACGTCTCCATACAACAACCTGTACCCTAATCGCGTAACGTATTTTCGTAAACAATTATGCCTAATTTGTTTCATTTTGACAGTTCAACAACATTCATTGCGTTATTTACGTTGTTGAGTAGATTTTTTTTCCAACTTATGAAGCAATGGATTAGCTATCTGTTTCAAATCGAAACAGATTGTGTTGTATTACGCAATTAGGGTACAAATTGATCACCGATGTTCGCTCGTTAGTACCTAATAGATGAATATTTCGCTTTGCTAAATTATGAATTCGATGATTTTGGTGCACGGTAAAACTCAAAAAAGTTTATGTTGGCACCAACTTAAATGTATAAAATGTATGAATAAATAAATATTGAAAACGTTTCAATTAAATTTTCTTGTAGGTACGTAATTGCATTAAATCATTTTCTTTTATAAATCATCATTGTGAAACAAAAAGGTAAATAAACAAAAGAACTCATTCACGGATGTTTTTCAGCATTTCGGGTGCATCAGACGTATAAATATATTATTTATTATCTACACTGAGTATATCCATATTGCCGGCTTTTAGTTTTTGCAGCAGTCTGTGCAGCAGTGTGTGTCTTTTGCTGCGAAAATCGTTTAGCGTATTTGCTCTTTGTATCTATGTGTTTTTACTAAAAATAAGAGGAACTTTGCAATTAGGGTTGCCAACTTTATTTAGAAGAAATAAAGTATTTCTGATTTCAGTGGGGATAATTTTATTATAAGTAGAGTAATACTTATAAGAAAGAGTATAACTTTATGTAATTTTTAAAACACCAATTTTAGGGTTCCTTAGTAAACAAGGAACCCTTATAGTTTTGTCATGTCCGTCTGTCTGTCTGTCCGCGGTCTAGCTCCAAGACCGTTAGTACTAGAAAGTTGTAATTTGGCATGGGTATACATATTAATCATGCCGACAAAGTGGTAAAATAAAATTATGAAAAATATATTTTTTTAGGGTACCTCTCCTACACGTAAAGTGGGGATGTTATTTATTGCTTTTGTAGATTATATTATAAAGTACGCCTACGCGAAAAAGAGTACAATACTCTAAATTAGAGTACGGTTGGCAACCCTAGTTGCAATGCCTCTTATCTAAAACAACTTGTTACCGCACATGCGGCTTCGTGGTTGTAACATACCGGTAGATTAATCAGTTGACCGCGTGCGAGTTTACTTACTTCTGCAGCTAGTTGAGGCGAAGAAGTGTTTGATTTCGTTTTATTATAGTCCTCATTCATTTCATCAGTCTGGAACATAAACGAGAACAAGTCGTAATACCACAGATGTGGAGTGTAGATATCTGCCTCGTTCTCCGCAGTCTTCTTACTATGTTGCACTCTCTTATGTTCCCTCCTCACACAAGCCCTCAGACTCTCTATTTTCCTCAAAACATGCACTCTTGTAGCACTGGGATCGTATTCTTGAACAAGCTGCGTCAATTTCGTGATTGCTTCGTGCCGTTTGTGTTTCATTTTGTATGAAATGCAGTGTTTGTCCCACAGGCATGGTAGATTCTGGTATAGGGTGATGAATTCCTTGACCAGTTTGCGCGGGAAGACAACGTTTACAGCATCGGCCATTTTGTTGGCGCTTGACGCGTTCGGCGAGCGGCGCGGCGCGCGGGTCACTGAGCGTGTTGGGTGGGGCACTGCGCAGGTTTGCCTCCCGCACCCCGCTTGCGCCGCGTCCCTGGCTAGTCTGACTGACTATACAAAGTACATTTTGTGCGCCAACATGTTTGTTTGCACGGTCGATACGCGTGTTCGACTCACTGGCTAGCCGAGAATATTTGCGGAAGCGAACTTGTGTTTTGAATGGATTCGTGGATGATAAAAATATAGGTTTTGTTTTATATCTTGGCATTTTTACCCGACTGCCTCAGACGGAGGGTAATGTTTTTCGAGAGTATGTATGTACGAGTATGTACATATGTATGTATATTTCTTTGGCACGCTCTGTAGCCTAAACGGCTTGATGGATTTTAACATGTGAGGTGTCGTTAGATTCGTCTTAATTGTGGGAGTGTCATAGGCTATATAATATTTATATATTGCATCTACAAATACAAAAAAAGGGAGGGGTAGGTTTAAAAAAAACTAGGTTATTGGTTTCAAATAAAAGCTAGTAATGAGTGAATATATATATTATTTTAATAAAACTTAAAAACTTGAAATAAAAAAAATATTTAAAAAATATTATAATCTATAGAATTTATTGCAGGCGGGACAAACAAAATTTACACCATCATTTCAGGTTATTGGTTTGTCCCGCCTGCAATACCAAAATTCTATAGATTAAATGCTTGTTTTTCTCTTTTCAGTTACTTGTTTTTGCAGTCGGGTTTTAATATTTTTTTTTTTTGCTTTCTTTGAAACTAAATGAAAATAAGTCTGTCCCTAATTACACTGAACTAATTACCAACGTTTTCCAAACACAGCATGATTGATACAGGTTAAAAGTCAACTTAATTACAAAATAATGAAAAGTCACTACTTTCTCAAGTACATAAGCCCCTAAAAAAAGTAAAAGTAAGCAAGGAGGTCGAACATAAATATTTACATCATTAGGACCCTGTCCTTGGGTACAAAGCATGCAATTTGCAAGCATTTTAACGAGGGATCCTCTGCTCCTGACATATTTTGTCGGACGCTGGCATAATTACTTAGTATTTTAGAAAAAAAAAAATGGTTGGGTTTACCTTCAGTAACATTATTATTCTTCTTTATTTCATTTATGTACAGTACCGACCAAAAGTCCATGAGCAATCTCACAAAGCAATAGACTGACGCTTCGGTTTGACTTACGACCTTCTTCTATAAGTTATTACAATACTGTAGACACGCACATTACACACACACACTCACTTTGTCTGCAACCAATGACTAGTTCAATAATCATCATTCGTTTTTAGTTTCATTCGTCTTGTTCACATAAATATTAAAGTTTAGCAGGTAGACCACAAAAAACTAAGTAAATTATTTCGATTTCTGTGGGGTAGATGCAGTTTGTTACGAGTATTTAATTAATAGAACTTTTTGGTTCGTGGATAATATTGGTGACGAGTATTTAGCGCAGTGTTGTGGTTATTATTATCAAAAAGCAGGCATAAAATATATTGAAGAGATCAGATCAGATCAGAGAATATTATTGCGCTGCGTAAAAGTGAAGTGAATATCTAATGAAACCGGACTAAGTGTGAGTGTTATCATTAATATATTTCATATTTTACCAAACATAAATCTTAATCAAGGGTATTGTTGATAGAACAGAGGTATTGTTGAGACAGAAGATGCCTTTAAAGTTTTAAATTCATTGTGAGGTTTAATTCGATTAGTGAATAATAAATAATAAGGTATTATGTGTAATAAAAACAATGTTTTTCTTTGTTCTAGAGAAATACTGTGAGGGTTAAGAGATATGAGGAAGGGGCTTATTATCGAGTAGCAGCGACGTCAAATGGTGAATGAAACAAATGGTTTCATACCAACGAGATATTTTGCTGAATTATTAAAAACACGTCATTATGAACCGTTCGCCGTGCACTCTGAAGGCTTGCATCACTGAAGACCAGCTAGAAAACCGTTTTTTAAGCACGTTTCAATAGGGTGTTTGTCGTATTTCTTGCAGATATACCGAAATTGTTTAATATTATTTTAGTAATAGTATTATTTTAGGATTAAAATTTGAGGTTTAGTTTCAATCTTCTTTTCGTAAAGAAAATGAATACTTAAGCTTTAACCTCAATAACAACCAATATTTGCTAAAGTCAAATAAAATGTAAAATAATGAATACAAATAAAATATAAACAAACTGCCCATATTTAACCTTAAAATTACCTATTCTGTAAGTAGTTTTTTACATTTTAAGTAGTCTAATATTCTTATTTATTACTTAATTACTTCGACCATGATCAAAGCTTAATATTTATGGTGAAAAAATCCATTAAAAATTTAAAATATTTCATAATTTAAATATGTCAAAATAATACAAACTGCTTCTAAGTTTCTTGACATCTATTTCACATCTTATTCAGCTGAAGTAATGATAAATAATTGTAGCAGTTTATTAACTTATGTAAAATAAATATAACGAATAAACATATTTTTTTTAATTTTGTTATCATATATCACGCATTTATTATTCTAAAACCTTTATTGCAATAACAACATAAAAAAGCAGCAATATTTAAAAAACATTATTAACGAAAACAAAAATAATAATATTTGCAAAAAACCGCACTGTGTTTCACGAGATTAGAACCTGAGGCAGTTTGAATTCCATACCAACGCTTAACGCTTTCTGCTATCTGCACTTGTTAAGTTACTATCGAATTTTAGCAATGCCATTAACTGGTCAAGTTCACGCGCATAGTGCGTGTGTGCTAGCATGTTTAAAGCGACGGAAATATATTGTTGTTTCGTGTAGCGCAAAACTGCGTTATCTGTGGTGTGTGTATCGTGTTGCTTACACATACAAATGTACGAGCTATACCGCGTGTTCACAGCAATACGACTCTTAGCGTGCTCATGCACTTTTGAGCGCTTACTGTACATATCGTTCACATTTTTTAATATTTTTATAACAAAGAAAAGAAAAACATTATTATTATTTACATCTTTGATATTGGCCCTTTGGAAGGCGTACGAGGGACCAAAACCAACTCGCAGAGTCCCGTTAGACGTGTTTAATGAAATGAGTCACCAACCGATGATTACCTATCCCTGTTCGCACTATGCCAGTGCACCCAAGGACAACCCCCGGTTGGTGCAGGACTATTGCAGGATATGGAAACAAAGCTATTGGACTGAGTTTGAGTGACCTGGAACTCTGTAAGGACTATGGCCCCTGCCTGATTAATGTTTTATATGTACACGAATAAAATGGCAGGGGGTGACTTACACACTAAATAATGGGCCCATGAAAACTGTCGCTAGCACATAGTGACGTAGCGACAAGGGGGCAACATGTCCTGAAGTGCTTGAGGAGTCGAGAGTTATTCTATGGCTTTCAGAACAATCCCAGAGCCTGGAAGATGGTCAATATACCTACGAGCACTTACTGGAATACATCCTTCCTCCGAGCACGTTAGCTCTTGCGTATCTCTACGCAAGCCGGCCAATTAAGGCAAAAATGAGGTGGGAGCTCCGTTCCTCGTTCGTGTTCACTCCAGCCGGCCAATAAAGGCAAGCCAGCGGTGAGGAACAAGACTTCTCCCGGGAGATAAGGTCCGTGGGGTCGCTACTGCACAACAGCTCGCCACATGCTGCCCTGCGGGTTTTTGTATCTCTCTTGGTCTAGCTCCTCATCCTAGATCTGTTCCAACTCTACCGGCACAGATCTAGAGTTCAAGCCCCACCACGACGTCAACGTAGAGATACGGCGGTGGGGTTATTATTAGCAGATGCGTGTATTTAAAATAGCTTGAACTAATTTAATCTAAGTATCCAGTCGGTTCTTGAAGCAGTTCAGTGTCACAACATTTTCCGGGAGCCTATTCAACGCCATTACAACTTGGTTTGGCAAGAATGGCTTCAAAGGCTTTTTCTTTGATGAATTTTCCCATAGCTTAAGGGAAACATGGAAAATGTTTCCTTTAAATACAACTATGACATCCATTAAATACCACTAAAACCGGCCAAGTGTATGTCGGACCACGCACAATGAAGGTTTCCGTAGTTGGGATGAATTTATCCCAAGAACAAACTTAACATGTTTTTGCAATTGCAAATGTAAGTTTGTCGATAATTACTCGTTAACTTGTAGAGCCTACTTAGCTGTAAAAGGTTTCCTTTTAATTTCGCTACATATACTACTGCCGTGGTTTTTTCATAAATCCAGAATCAACCATTTAGCTGGCAGGGGGGCCCACACTTGACTCTAACAAAAATTTGCACTTTATTTCGCACTCACAATATTTCTGAATGACCTTTCCAACGACATCCCACACTATGGGGTAGATGAGAGAAAAACATCCCCACTTTACGTGTAGGGAAGGTACGCTAAAAAAATATTTTTTAAGGTTTTATATCGTGGTTTGACAGCAATAATCTAATTATAAACTTAGAAAAGACTAAAATTATGCATTTTTATCAAAGAATCCCAAATAAAAATCTTGACATTAGCTATTTAGGGACAAATATTGAATCAACTACTGCTACTAAATTTCTTGGTATCAATATAGATAATAAATAACTTGCGAGACAGACGTAATATGCAAAAAACTTAATACATTTACCTATGTTCTATATAAACTTTCAAAAATAGTCAGTCTAGAATCCGTACTTACAGCCTATCACGGTTATGTTGCATCAACACTCAGATATGGCGTAATGTACTGGGGCAATTCAGTTGATAGAGAATTAGTCTTTAGAGCCCAAAAAAGATGTATCAGAGCTATGTGTGGCCTAAAAAGCACAGACAGTTGCCAACCGACTTTTATACGACTAAAAATTCTTACCTTACCATCGTTGTACATATACGAAACAAATGTATTCGTCAAATCCAACATTTCATCATACAAAATAGCTACTAAAAGTTCCTACAGAAAATTACGCGACAAAAATAAGTCAGAACTCGAAGTGACTTATGGCAAAACTGCACTAATGAATAAAAGCACATTCTGTATGGCCAAAAAAATATTTAATAGACTACCCGAAAAAATTAAAATGTTAAATCTGGACAAATTCAAGAAAGAACTATTTAGAATTTTGACTAATAAATGCTATTACTCAATAAAGGACTATTTCGACGACAATTCTATAATTACTGCCTTAGAAAACCCTACCTGAGCTGTTTTAATGACCTTGAATTTTGTTTGACATTATTATAAACTTAATATTAACTTAATTATGACATGTAACTTAACCATTTGACATCTATTTGGAAATTGATTGTAAATGTTTCACCAATTTGTTATTTATATTTGTACGCCTCTGGGCAAAACATGGAGGATCTACCTATTTATAACACCTCACACTATGTGTAACTTGACCTATGTTTACAAATAAAGCTTTCTGATTTCTGATTTTATTTTACCACTTTGTCGGCGTGATTAACATGTATTTTACCCATGCCAAATTACAACTTTCTAGTATAAAGAGTCTCTGACCTAATCCGCAGACAGACAGACAGACGGACATCGGACATGGCGAAACTATAAGGGTCCCTTGTTGACTACGAAACCCTAAAAAGGGTCAGACACAAGGCATTGTTGTCATTACCCTAAAAAGGTAATGCCAAGAATGCCTTAACAGGTGTGAAACATGCCTTAAACAAAAGACTAGAGCAACTTGTCATGTGTTACTTATGTAGCCACGGCCTTAAGAATACCTACATAATATACAAAGGCTTATTTTACATTGTCTCTCCTGATGGATTATTCTCGTATAATCCTCGTAGCGGTAAGTGAGGATGAGAACACAAAATGCATGTCATGGTAGCGACCGAGTTCGAAGAAGAAATTGTAAACAAAGATAGATGAAACTAATGCCTGTACGACATGTAAAAAAACCGTGTCCCATCCGTGAGAGTGTTGTTAGGTATCGTACTGAGAGTCTATTTATGTGATAATTTTCGAGAAAAATAAAGTAATAATCGCCACATTTTGACGTGACAACGTCTTATAAATTGGTTTGCCGGGTGACACTTCAAGAAACTGCGTTACGCTCCGCTCACGTTATGCGCTCACAATGAGAGCGAGTGAGAGGCACGCGTGCATGGTTAGCCCGCCTAAGAGCGAGAGAGACAGACATAAAAAGTGAAAGGCACGCGTCCCTTCCACTCGAGCACAGTTAGCCCGCCTAAGAGCGAGAGAGACAGAGCGAGAGAGAGAGAGTGAGAGAGATAGGCATACACACCGGTTCATGTGTATAAATAAATGTTTTAAATTGTTACTATTATTTCATCCTTCTTCCTACTATACGAATGAATATTCACATTAAAATTATTTTACCACTCAAAGTCGTTGTCACGTAAAACTTTCGCCCGTATACCGACTTTACAGGCAACCAATTTTTTATGTGTGATCTTACCGAGTAATTACGTGGAGCGCAGGCGGCCATTGTTTAGCGGGTGTCTACAAGTCATAACTTATAACCCTTGTTGAAAATTTTCTAATTTTTAATGAATTTGAGGTAATTTTGGTACTTAAAAAGTTAATTTTAAATAGCAATAACTTTTTATTTTTAATAATAATAAAATTAAAATAAACTTTTTGGTAATTTTTGTTAGCAGTAAGTACCTACCTATGTACCCCTTTTGGATCGGACAGGGGTTTTTTTTACATATTTTATAGAAAAAATAAGGATAGAAGATATTATAGAGGTTTAAGATGAGGCTCGGCTACATAAAGAGGGGAAATTTTAAAATTAATTTTCAATAGTCTCTCAGCATTTTTCTTAGTTATATTGACGGAATTAGTGAAGGCAGCATAACCAGAAAAATAATAAAAATTGGGGTAATACAGCGAACGATATAACGATTACCTATGAATTTTATGATTGAAACTAGCTGCGCCCCGCGGTTTCACCGTCAGAAGTCTCGATCCCGTGAGAATATCGGGATAAAAAATATCCTATGTGTTAATCCAGGTTATAAACTATCTGTGTACCAAATTTCATCCAAATCCGTTCAGCCGTTTGAGCGTGAAGAAGAGACAAACATACACAGATACACATACTCACAAACGTTCGCCTTTATAATATTTTATGATTGAAATAAGAGGACTTTACAGGACAATCCAAGATATTCTTCACAAAGGCATATAAACCATATCTTGTAATATCCGAAAAACACACGAGAGAAAACAAAAGTTACCACATTATTGCTTCCTATTCCCATGTTCCATTATACGCCCGCCATTCATATTCAGTACAAAATCCATGGGAATGAGTTCCTTATACTTCTATATTATAAGATACGAGCTTTTATTAACCTGCGGCTTCCGAGATGTTGTGGGAAGTGTGTAGTAAAATTTCAAATAGGTTGAAATTTATGATGGGTTTGAAGGATTTCAGGCTTCAAAAATCATGTGTACAAACTTTTGTTAACCTGCGGCTTCTAAGAAGTGTGTAGTGAGAACTGTAAGTAAGTAGTTGTTTTTATTGTCACAAAATGACTTTTAATCGTTTACAGGTAAGGCCACGCACAGCAGAACTGCAACCCAATTGCGTAACACACTTTCTACCACAAATCGAACTATTTTGAAGGAAATTCCTCCGTCGCTTCATATTATATTTGAAAAATTCGTCTCTTCGACAACGTAAATAACGCAATGAAAAAAATGAAATTGTCGAAATTAAATTAAAGTACATTTACGCCAGTATAGTCCGTGCAATTCACGAAGACGCACCCCACTCCGCGATTACTGTACTGTAAGCTGAACTCTAGTACGGCGCGGAGCAGAGTGGGGCGCGTCTTCGTGGATTGCACGAACTGTACCGCACGCTGGACTGCACTGCATGACACGCCGCGCAATTCTGCTGCCACACGACTCATAGATATACGATTTCATATTATTTTAATACAATATTGTTGCAGTGCAGTGCCGCTCGGTACGGTTTACTTAATTGTTTATTGAAAAAATCATATTCGGTGATGGCAAAATCATTTATTATGTGCTGAAGCCGGTGGAATGAATGATTACGTTAGGCATTATACATTTACTGATGACCATGGTCTACCTCAAAAGGAACTAAAGAATATTCTTCGCTTAAGATCTTGTCATGCTTGTGCTTATTAAAATCCACGTTCCATTAAGCTAAGTGGCTTCTTAGTGGCATCCAACAATAGGCTGAAAAAATACTACTGCTATTGAAGAAAAGATGACACATATTTTACAAGATTACACCGCATATTTAGGTCGTGGTTTTGAACTCAACACGCACTTTGTTTAATTTATTTCCTCACCTCTGCTTTCAAAACGGTGAAGGAAAACATCGAGAGAAAACTGGCATGTGCCAGAACTAAAACTTCGAAGACATGTGAAGATTATGGCCCACTCCCACTCACCGAGAGGCCTGTGTCCCAGCAGTGGGAACGTTATTGGCTGATTATGCTACATCTCACCGTCTTGGCAGAATATACCCTTGGAGTATTTAATAGGACAGCTAAAAAAAACTTACGAAGTCTTTATAACATTGAAAAAAGTATAATACGATAGTTTAATCCAATCTTTTATCTTTGACGGATCTAAAAAAGTTTTATCATCCGTCAGTTTTAAGAGTGGCAATCTGTACATCTTTTATGAACTCAGCGAAGCGGTAAGTCCTATGAAAAACCGTTATTCAAAGAGATTACCATTTCATTTAGTTCTGTCTTTTTACAATTCCAGTGGAAAGCAGACTCTAAGCTGAGCGGTGGACTGGGGAGAGCGGGGTGGGTTAGGGCTGCCTCGCATTATTGCGAATTAATCACATGGACTTAGTTGCTCGTAGAGAAATTATTCTGCCTCGTTGTCTAGTGGTCACAAGCGCTACTACTGAGCACGAGGGTTTGATTCCCAGGTTGGGCAAATGCGTTATTGGGTTTTTCCACCAGGAATTTCTTAGTAACAGCCCGGTGTCTGGATTTGAGCCCGGTTGTTAGCAATAAACTCACCCTTATTACATGGAACTTAAACATAACTGGCGAAATGTGTACTTTGTATATTATAGGTGTACCAGTCTTTTTTTTTTTTTTTTGGGTGGGAAATTATCAAATAACTTCTCCCGCTCTGGGCCTAAGGTCGGACTACAGACACCTGAACACCGCCCACAATCAAATATTATCTAAGGGACGATAACATGCCACACCACCTAGTAATAAAAAAATGGTCACAATCCGATTATTAGTTTCGGAGAAATGTGTGGACAAACATACATACACCTATAAAAAAATTGTATATTTGTTTGGAACCCCCAATAGATTATCGTATAATCATAGCCTTTTTCCCAACTATGTTGGGGTCGGCTTCCAGTCTAACCGGATGCAGCTGAATACCAGATTATCGTATGTGAATTGGATATATTGCATATTATTATTACATGCATACATACTTGTCGAATTGATAACCTCCTTTTTTAAAGTCGGTTAATAATAATAATATTTTGCAGGCACTAACAATACAGACGAGCCTTTACCCCTTCAAACCAATTTCACAGGCTCATGATTTTAAGATTCAATTTCAGATAATATGAAAACTCACAATAAACAATTTTTTATCTCTCAAATAAACTATTACAATGCGGCTGACCGAACTCTGTTCCAAATTCTTGACTCTATTCAAGAATTTTATAGACACGAAGATTTTCACGTTAAAGTACGGGCACATCAGTGGTAACAAATTGACATAAATAAATAAATTGAACTTTATGTCGTAGCAGTAAGGCCGATTTTCCGTAGTGAAAATGTTATTGTGTGTGTTATTGTTGTTTTGTTTTGTGTTATTGTGTGTTGTGTTGTTGTGCGGTTGACTGTACAGATACTAAAACTTTGTGAAATTGTAAAAATTCCTAAACAAGTTATTTTTTTTTTTTTTTTTTTTTTTTTAAATGGCCTCTCGCAGTTTTGACCACTAAGGTCATGGCTGCTTAACCGAACTTTTCCTGTGGTGGCCTTAAGCTTCTACACTTAGAGCCTCCAGCCAGGAGCTTTTAACTATTCTAAATTAAAACTAAGCGAATGCTCGCTAAGGGCACCCCCTGTGGGGTACGAACCTCGGCTTAGGGCATCGCTGAGGGGAGGACAGCAAGAAGGGACAGGCTGGATCAAATTTATATTTTCATCATGATTATTATGCGGGGTATTTAAAGCTACGTGCTCAGCTGCAACAACTGCTGGCACCTCGTTTTCGAGCAAGGGTCGGGGAGGAGTTTCATTGACTCGGGGACGCGGTCGCGATCGCAAAGGACCTCGGCGGCGAGGTCGGAATGACGGGAGGCGTCTGTTTTTGTATACTGTACTGGTGGCCCTATTCTGCTCCTGAAGGAGTGTAATGGGGTCATCTGGGTCGGAAAGAGTATGCCTCGGTCGGCGAATCTGACTGATACGGGAAGGGATGTAGTCGGCTGACTCGACAATCAGAGGATTGCGATGTTTGGGAGCGGAGTCAAAGTAACTCTTGGACATGCGTTTTAGGAATTGGCGGATCGTTGGGATCTTACAGTCGAGATGGAGGATCTCGTTTCTGACATAAAAGGGGGCTCCCGTGGCCTTACGAAGGAAACGGTTCTGTAGGGTCTGCATCCTATGGATGGAATGGGGTTTGGCGTGAGCAAAGACTGATCCCGCATAGGTCATGATGGGGCGGATGCACGCTGTGTAGGTTCGCAATTTGCACTTTAGTGACAATTTGCTGCGTGCATTGAGAATGAAATGAAGTCTACCGAGAGCGAAAGCGGCTCGCGAGCGAACCGACTTTATGTGCTCTGAAAAGGAGAGGTGATGGTCGAGTATGACACCGAGGTACTTGGCTCGCTTCTCCCAAGGGATCGGCTTGCCGAACAAGGTGATAGGTCGGGGGAGGGGGAGGGCTCTGGATCTCGGTTTTGTGAATAAAACCGCTTGACTTTTGTCGGGATTGACCTCGATTCTCCATTTCCTGAACCAGGCGCCAAGGTTATTGACAGCCCTTTGCAGGTTTAGGAGCATCGTTTCGGTATTGCCTTTACAGATGATCGCAGTATCGTCTGCGAACAGAGCCAAGTGCGTCCATCTGTGTTTGGGAATATCGCTAGTGAATAGGGTGAATGCGAGGGGAGCTATCACGGAGCCCTGAGGGACTCCTGCCCTTATGGGGCGGGGAGAGGATAGGGCTCCTTCGATACGGAAGCGGAAGGTGCGGTTCGACAAGTAGTCTCGAATGATGAGCACGAGACGATCTGGCACACCGAGTTTGTAAAGCTTATATATTAAGCCGTTGTGCCAGACTTTGTCAAACGCTTTCGCAATATCGAAGAAGACCGCACCTGTCCGTCGGCCTTGGGTGAGAGCACCGCTGACCAGCTCGACAATACGGTGGACCTGATGCACGCTAGAGTGCTGAGTTCGAAAGCCGAACTGCTCGTTGGGGATGAGGCCCTTGGTCTCTGCGTAGTCTCTGAGACGCTTATAAATAAGCCTCTCATAGATTTTGCCGAGGACTTTGAGCAAACTGATGGGGCGGTAACTAGTGGGCTCGCTTTTAGGCTTGCCGGGCTTTGGGATTCCTATGACCGTGGCCTCTTTCCACGTCTGGGGGAAGATGTTATTACCTAATGCACCATTGAAGATGGTGGTCAGTAGCATAATTAAATGGGCTGGGAAGAGCTGGACCACCCTATTGGTGAGTCCGTCTGAACCGGGGGCTTTACGAATATGGAGACCCTTGATAATCTCGTGTACCTCATCTGGTTCGATGGGGGGCAGGGGAAAATCAGGGTCTTCAACGGGAGGGAGAGAGGATCTACGTTCGACTTCGGCGTCGACCTCGTCGAGGTGAGCTTTGTCTACTGGTAGGGAGCTGGGAGAGCATTGAGCTTCTAGGCTGTCGGCTAGGCACTCGGCCTTGTCGATGTCATCGAAGGCGATGGTTTTATCGGGGCGGACTAGAGGGGGCATAGAGGCTGATTGAGTGGACCTGAGTTTCCTCTGGAGTTCCCAGAAGGCTAGATGGGTTGGCTCGAGATCGCCCAGCATCTTTTCCCAGCCCGCGTCACGCAGCTCCGCAATACGTGTCCTTACAGTTCTCTGTAAGTAGCGCATGTGGGCTTTGTTGGCGGCGCAAGGAAAAACACTGTAGGCACGAGTGGCCGCGTTCTTCTCAGTCATCAGAGCACGCACATCGTCCGGGAGTTTCAAGTAACAGGGTTCTGTTGCTGGAACCTCCCTTGAGCAGTCGCTCAGGACGGTTTGTACGTGCTCCGTGAGTGAGTCGATCGCGGCCGTCGTGTCAGCGATTGAGTCAAATTTGTCGGGAATTGCGTCTAATGAGGGGGACGTGTTGGATTTCAGCTGAACGCTTACTTTCTTCCAGTCCGTCACCTTTCTAGTGGAGGGGGGATGGTTGGGGTCAGAGGGACCTATGCGGGAGACAAGATTGATGATGACTGGGCGGTGGTCAGAGGTAAGCTCGTGCACCGTTTCTATTGTGTCAATGCGTAGGTTTACGTTCTTAAGGAGCGTTAGGTCAAGGACGTCAGGGGTGTGATCGATTCTATGGGGATAATGAGTGGGGTCCATCGGAGCGATGATATCGAAGTTAAGGGAGGAGGAGAGGTCGAACAAGTGTCGGCCTCTGGTATTAGTGATGGAACTATTCCATGAGGGGTGCTTGGCATTGAAATCGCCCGCCATAATGACGGAGTCACTCATGCCTAAGAGTAATTCTAGGTCATCAGATAGGAGTTGGAAATTTTCTAAATCTACAGTTCGAATGGGAGGGATATAGACCGATACTAGAGTGATCGGTGGGTGACCGGTCATACCTAGACGGCAGACTGATACTTCTAGTCGGGAGAGGGGGGGAGGGTCCATAGGAATGCAGTACAGATCCTTTTTATAATAAATGAGAGTGCCACCCGCGTGACAGCGCGTCCTATCGTTCCGGATTAAGCGATAGTTAGCTATGGTGGGGCTACGTTTGTGGGGCTTTAGAAAGGTTTCCTGGATGAGGAGGATATCTAACTGATGATCGCGGAGGAATTCCGCGATCTCATTCCTAAACAAGTTAGTGTAAATTCTTTCTTATATACTTCTTTACGACAAGTAGGTATTACTTATATAAGAAAAGGTGTCCAATTCAAAACCTCCAAACAATCTCGGTTCAGAGAGCATACTAATACTATAGCTCAAGTTTGCGTCCATAAAAATGAAAAAATCACTAATAAATAACTTAGTATTCAGTTAACACCATAAGCTTGAAAGTGCGAATGCCACGTGCTAGTAAATATCCCCTATATTCGGCAGAACGTAAGGTGGCGCTCCCCTAAATCCGGTATAACGGCCATAAAGAAAGATTTAAGGTATATTCCTTTGTGTGCCGAAATTGATAAAATACCGATCAGGATTGAACGTGTGGTCGACTTTGATAAAAAAAAACCTTTGATGACAGAATGAACTGGGTAACACTGTTTATTAGTATTGATTCTTTAATGAATAAGATAGTAGCTCTTTTAATATTTTAGAGAATAAAAGAAGTGTGATGAACTGATGACAGACAATCCTGTTTCTTCTAAAATAATGTTAGAAATGCTACACACTTGTTCGGGTAGCATGATTCGGAAGAATTCGGCATAGCCGTGCGGCAAAATATAAATACTCGATGTTGCCCGATTCGACCCGAAAAACTATACAATTTTTTGATTCTTGTGTCAGTGAAGCCGGGTCAAACTGGTCAAATAAGGCCCTTTCTCTGTTCCTGAAAAAAAAAATACCACTAGACTTAATTATGAATACAATATTCCACGTACCGGAAGACGTAGCGTTGGAAGGCCTCCCAGTAAGTGGACCGATGATCTTATGAAGGCCACAGGAATCCGCTGGATGCGGGAAGCACAGAACCGGTTAATGTGTGCTTGGGGGAGGCCTATGTCCAGCTGTGGACGTCTTTCGGTTGAAATGATGATGATGATGATATCGATCTAAAAAAAAGTGTGTGGCCGATAGAAGTGAAAACTTGAACAAGATCGCCTTGTTGGAAGAACGCTTGTATAGAATATTGGTCCGTAATTTTATCTAAATAAAGAGCAAAATCGCGTTTACAAATAAAAATACTTCCAAAACCTTTAAAGTGAAAATACTCGCATAAACCATTGATCCGTAACGTAATATAAATAAAGAGCACAATCACGTTTACAAAAATGAGGTGTCGGTAACGGTGTCGCGAGTTCAATTATTTTTTCCCGTCTCAAAAATGCCCAACGCGCCTAAAGAAGTTTTCACTTCAAAAATAAAATACCTATATACTGTTGAACTTGGTAGCTAAACCAAATCATAGAAATACCAAAATGTATGTAAAAACTTTTGTAATGTTCTATCATATATTCACATCATTTACTTGGAACTTTTATTTATATTTTAGTTCAGCGATATTTTTATCTTTTAATATAAAGTTTTCAACTTTTAATATAACATAACATCAACATTAAAACTCCGGAAATAGTTATATTAGAAAGTATATTTATATTACCTACAGGTATACGAAATTTTTGTCTGGTTCCCAAGTAAATCTAACTTTCGAATCCCTGGAGACGTAGAAATATCCATTTACAGGCATTCAGAGTAATATTTTTAGGTGTAATAGAAACTTTTTGGACTCAAAATATCTATAAAATGATACTAAGGGCCTATTTCACGATGTCCGAATAGCCACTACTTACCGAATAAATTTAAAAATGGAACATAATTTGTAGGATATTATCTGCCAAGTAAGTTAACGAGAACCTAATCGGAGGTGGTGAAACAGGCCCTTAAACTAATACGATTTCTACTACTACTAAGACTTACTATGCTTATCTAAGATAGGTACTTTTGCTGTTTAAAATAGACCTTAGATATTATGAAACTTCATTCGCATTTTATAACGAAACGGTTCTATAGATGGAACAACACTATTGTTTTTAATTTTCCTGTGTAAATCTGTCCCGCTACGCGACAAGCTACGGCGTAGCTCGCTTGTGCTACGATCGCGTAGCCTCACGCGTTGGAAGTTTAAACTTTCTTTGTCTGATAAGTTCATTCAATTCTTGTTTTTTGTTAAATATATTTGACGTGTTGAATACAAAATTGATCATACTTCATTACCTACATTGACATTTTTTTTTAATATCGCTGTTTGACATGATTGAACCACAATATTTTTGCATTACGATCCTAAGGCGGTTAAGTTATAACACCACAGACTACCTGCAGTATTGTTTCTCCTTCTCCCTTTAAATCCATCCAAAGGTTGTCTTTAAAAGATTGCTTATTGTGTCACCCAATGTAAAATTTGAAGTAAAAACTTCTTTAGGCGCGTTGGGCATTTTTGAGATGGAAAAAAACAATTGAACTCGCGACACCGCTACCGACACCTCATTTTTGTAAAATCGATTGCGCCCTTTATTTATATTAAGTTACGGATCAATGTCCTATGCAAGTATTTTTACTTTAAAGGTTTTGGTTTTTTTTTTTTTTTTGTAAGCGCGATTTTGCTCTTTATTTAGATAAGGTTACGGACCAATGTTCTATACAAGTATTTTTCTTCCACCAAGGCGATCTTGTTCAAGTTTTCACTTCTGTTGGCACTCTCGGAGTGCCATTGTTTTTTTTACATTTACATCTGTAATTCGTATCGTTTGTTCGTACCATCTTTACATACCGAGACTCCTCCGTGCCTCGGAGAGCACGTTAAGCCGTTGATCCCGGCTGTCATTCGTGGATCTTTGGCAGTCGTTACGGGTCGTCAGAAGCCCGAAAGTCTGCACAACCAGTCTTACCAAGGGGTATCGTATTACCCAATACTGTGTTGTGGAGGTCAGATAAGCAGTCGCTCCATGTAAAATATTGGTATTCAGCTGTATCCGGTTAGACTGGAAGCCGACCCCAATATATTTGGGAAAAGTTTAGGCAGGCAGATTGATCTGTAATTCGTATGGTGTAGTCTGTTCTATTCTATTCATAGACTATTCTAATAAGTAACATTACACCGAATTCACGCTTTTAAATACACCGTATTAATCTGGGTCTTCTCTCCGGAGGCGTAACGTCCTACAACCCAACAGCTATAGTCATTGGCATGACCACAACGTGTCACCGGACGCGTGCGGTCTATCGCCACACGAATGCACAAATACGCCCTATTTCACTGATTGTGATTGGTGGCTCTCTAGTCTAGTGATCGCAAGCGCTACTGCCGAGCATGAGGTCCTGGGTTTGACTCCCGGGTTAAACAAAGTTTTATTGGGAATTTCCATTTGGAATTTCGCAGTAGCAGCCTTTTTTTTTGGGTGGGAAATTATCAAATAACTTCTCTCGCTCTGGGTGGAGCGGGAGAGCGTGTCAGACTCTTACTGACTAAAACCCACCCGTGTTCCTTCGGTTGTCCTGTTGCCGGGGGCCACGATGTCCCTTTCGGCCCATATTCGCAGCCCCGGCAGGCATTGGCCCTAGCGGACCCCGTCAATTCTGCTGACATCTCTTTGAGGCGCGCGTGGAACACGACGCGCCGTTGACCCGGGCCTGGTCCTCATCGGACGGCGAGCTACCCATCGCTCACCGTCCGCAAGCCCGAGCCTACGGTGGCCGGAAATTGGCTCGCAATTCCCGCCCCGGGCGTCTCCTCCACGCAGTGGCAGCCTGGAGTCGGGTTTAGTGTCCGGTTGTTGATGGCAATAGGCTCGCCCCTTGTTATATGGGATTTAAACATAACTGGTGAAATGTGGGTGTACTATAGGTATACCTCTGCCTAACCCTTCAGGGGATACAGGCGTGATGTTATGTTATCACTGACGTTAACAGTATGTTTGTAAGTTGAGGTAGGGTTGAGATACAATTCATTCTTCTTCTTTTCGTGTGGTTAGTGACTAACCTGGTGTCAGAGTTTTAAAACCGCCCATGGGCCTCTGTCTTGGGTTCAAATGCCGTCGAGGAAAATCTCTCAGGCATGCCGGTTTCCTCACGCTATTTTCCTTCACCCTTTTTGAAGAAAGTGATAATTATACAATACGCACTTGAATCCGAAAAGTCAGAGGTGCGTGCCTTGGGTCTATGACTTAGCAGTCTGACAGTCACACCACTAGGCTATCACTGTTATCATTATCATCTACTACTGCTATCATTATTGGTGTTGTCATTCATTAGTTAATCAAATAAACTAATTGAAGTCCAGTTTTGGACATGATTCAAGTTCCATAATGCATTACCTAGTAGCAACAATGGTGTTTGTATATCGTTGTTGCAATATCATTTGAACTTTTAAGCAGAAGAAACAACACTTATGCGCGTTATCACCGACAACTACATGACTAAGTGACACTCAAATGAATCCCTAAATAAAAGTGCACTGTTGGATTTTCAACTCTAGGTCAGCACTGAGACCTGAAATTCCAACAATGCACTTTGAAGGTGAAAATGGGCATTGGCCCGTATGACAGAATCTAATGGTAGCCACACAGATTTACTTGCGTAAGTCTTACGTGACGAGTGTTGGAAGAAATTTGCGCAAATTTCTTCAAACACACGTCACGTAAGACTTGCGCAAGCCTAAATTTGCGCAAGTAAATCGTTACGTGTGTGGCTACCATATCACAAGACAACAATCAGAAGCCATTTGATTGATTGAAACTGGTATTTAAATAATGATTTAGTTTTAAGTGAGGTTCTGTCATACGGGCCTAAGTGTAATTACTTCTCGCCAGTCACGTTTAAATCCCATGTAACGAGGGGCGAACATTTTTCCATCAACCGGGCACCAAATCCAGACTCCGGGCTGCTACTAAGAAAATCCAGATGGAACATCCCCATAACACTTCTCGATCTGGGAATCAAACCCATGCTCGGCAGTTGCGCTTGTGGCCACTAGTTCTGATAGTTCTTAAATACGGGCCTTAAACTTTGTTCTTGTATTTAAAAACTTTTTACAAAAAAAAAAACAACCGTCTTCCATAAAAAACACTACGAAGTGAAGTCGAAGTCGGTTGTTTTTTTTTTTTGTAATAAGTATTTATTTTTCACTTTTTGTTGTGGTACCTACCCCACACAAATTCGAATACCACTACCTGCTACCAGTGACAGGAACTTATCATATCATCCACATACTAAGTGGAAAAAAATACGAATTATTGAAGCTAACTCAAAATCTGTTCAAGCTAAGTAAATAATTTTAATTTATATGGGACCACCTCGAGAGTTCAAACCCTTTCAAACAAAAAAAGAATTTTCAAAATCGGTCCACAATTGACGGAGAAATCGGTGGACATACATAAAAAAAAAACAAACACACGCTACGAACATTTATAACCTCCTCCTTTTTGGAAGTTGGTTAAAAAATACTGTTCACTGCCTAGCTACTAGGCGTGTCCCAGAATTTGTAAGCCTCGACTAAATTAGGTACATAAATCTTGTCACAGTTTTTTGTCGCAGAAGATTTATCAACACCTAATGAAGCCTAATAGGGACAGATAAGCTAATTACCGTACCTAAACTAATCAATCTTCAGCCTCTACTAACCTTTTCTATACTTTTATCATACAAGTACAATTTTAACAGTTAAAATTTTAAAACCAGCGACACAAACATTTCCTGATTTCTCTTTCCTACTCCATCACCAGGCCCTGTTCGCCATATATCTATAACCTATTCATTAAGACCATTCCAATGAGCCCAAACACGATACCTGTGCTGTAAGTTGATAAGGGTGTTGGGTATCCTTCAAATTCCAGGTGATGCTACAGCATTAGTTCAAGATTACAATGTTCTTCTAATATCATTGAAGTAACAGAATATCAAATTTCAAATCGATCAGACCTGTGGAAGATACTCGCATCCATTCGTCAACTAGAAAATAGCTGATAATCTTCAAATGGCTGAGCCGATTTTGATAAAACATATCTAAGAACTATCTCTAGAAAACCTGCTTTAAAATATAAAACCGCATTCAAATCGGTTCACCCGTTTAAGAGCTACGGTGCCACAGACATAGCGGTCAAACTTATAACACCCCTCTTTTTGCGTCAGGGGTAAAAATACAATAAATTCACAATGACATGTCCCTGTCCCAGTCACCTTACGAAAACGCTTAAAGAAAATACCTATTCATCCGAAAGCCGTAAAAATTACATAAAAAAAGGCTTTACGACTTCAAATAAAAGGTTCTTTTTGACATTAAACCTAGTACAGACCAGGTGTTGTCGCTGAAAGTTTTATTGAATTACAGTAAGCAGTTTATAGATCCTAGATATTGACAACAGGTTTGGTTAGGTATTTGAAACGTCTTGAAAGTCACCTTAATCTAATTCAAGTATTTAAAAATAAAAGGCTTTTTATTACCTTTATCTATATCTTTACATATAATAAATAAAATAGTAACGAAGACAAAACTGTACATTGAAGCTGAAAATATAATTTTTGGTATTTTTGTCCGTTTGTCTGAATTTATGTCCCGGATTGGCGCAAAAACGGCTGAACGGATTTAGATGAAAATTGGCACACAGATAGTTTATAACCTATTTTAACACATAGGGTACTTTTTATCCCGTGGTATATTTTCCGTAATCCACGCGGGCAAAAGCTAGTTTGGAATAAGATCGTAAAGAGTATGTTGAGAAAATTGATTTTACTTTAAGGTTTTAAAGAAAGTTAATGTAGCCTGTATTTCTCGATAGGGTAGACAGAATTGTAGATATACCAATGTAATCAGTTATGTTTTAAGTCCCTTGAGATAATGTTTCCTACATAATATTGTGACATTTTAGATCCAACTGAACTGAACAAATAAAGTATTGTTCAAAAGTAATTTAACACTTGTAGGATCTCTGACACATGTCGCTCGCAGGCACATTATTTTCTTTGTCCCTTCCTTTGTGGCTGAATGGGCGTTTTCCTTTGCCTAACCGTTACGACTTCCCTTTGATTTATAAGTACTGCGTATAATTTCTCGCCATTCTTTTTTTAGGGGTTTTGCCTATACACATCAGACAAATTGTTACGGTGTGTTACTATTCTTCTACTAAAATGCCAATATGCTCGCCAAACTCAAACTCAAAGCATTTATTTCAAATAAACCAATTACAGGTACTTTTGAATTATCAAGGGGTCGGTCAAAGATGAAGCTAGTTGCCCATTCCAAAGCGTAGTAGATACATATGGAGAAGAACGGGCAAGAAATTCCACGGACACTCTTTTAAATTAAAATATTGTTACTAATTATTGGTTATATCATGTATATTGAAATTATACTTGTGAGAACAATGTAGAAAGACGTACACGTTAAAAGCGTCCATAACAAAAATAAAAACAAAAACAATTAAAAAATTAAAATAAACCGTGGCAGCTAAGAGATGACTAGTCCCTACTGACTGTGCCCGTTCACGAACATGACGCATGGATATGCACCATTTAGCTCAACCATTTTGAAGAGAAATTAATGATCCAACAAATATTACACGGGCCTTAATGACAAAAGCGAAACGTGGGTGTACAGGCTCCTGTAAACAGAGAACATCTCAGGCACTCAGCTGTAACCCTTCGGGCATTGTAGGCGTGAGTTTTATGTATTCTTCTACTGTTGTCATGGATTTGGATTTGTATTTGAAAGAAATTTTTAACCACCGACGCAAAAAACGGCTTTCAAATATAAAAAAAAAACGTTTTCAATACGGTTCACCCATTTACACAGACAGACACACATAGCAGTCAAACTTATAACACCCCTCGTGTTATAAATTTGACTGCTATGTGTGTCTCTATGTGTGTCTGTGGCACCGGTGGGACCGTAGCTCTTAAATGGGTGAACCGTTTTGAATGCTTTTTTTTTTATTTGAAAGCCGTTTTTCTAGCGATGGTTCTAAGACATGTTTATCAAAATCGCTCCAGCCGTTTGAAGATTATCAGCTCTTTTCTAGTTGATGAATGGATGTGAGTGTCTTCCATAGGTCTGATCGATTTGAAATTTGGTATTCTGTTACTTCTATAATATTAGAAGATAGTAACATTGAACTGATGCTGCAGCATCACCTGAATTTGCAGGATACCCAACTCCCTTACCAACTTACAGCACAGGTATCGTGTTTGGGCTCATTGGAATGGTCTCAATGAATAGGTTATAGATAGATGGTGATCAGGGTCTGGTGATGGAGTAATAAAGACAAATGAAGAAATATTTGTGTCGGGGTTTTTTTTAATTTTAACTTTTAAAATTGTACTTGTGTAGTCTTCTACTGTTTTTATGAATTTGTATTTAAACGACATTTAAGCACTTTGCAAAGTTCTTCGGATTATGGTGAAAACAAAACCTTAAGCACTTTAAAACTTTATAGGCACAACAAAGATGATATCAAAGAAGTTCAAACTATAATTGCAGCTTTAAATTATTATCAAGATAAACATCATTTCAAATCTTTTAAACTGTTCAAGTAATTAAGAAGCTGCTGAAAGTAAATCTACCAAAAGTTTGAAAGCAGTAATTTGGGAGAACCTTTGAAAACCTGCTAATCTATAATTATCTCGAAATCATTAATTGAAATCTTAATTAAATGTTAATGAAAAAAATTGTGAAATATTTTTGATGGAAACTTTTTAAATATTTGTGAAAGTACTCTGAGCCGAGCTCTCCGTTTTCCTAATTCGTCTTAAAGGCTCGTGCAGACTGGCGCGACACGCGACGCGACACCGGTAATTGTTCTAAATTGAAGTTTCCTTAGAAATTGTTTTATTAGAGTCGCGTCGCGCCTGTTTGTGAAAGCCTTTATTCGTTCGTACCTTTATAACTACAGATTTGCTATAAAAGAACATTATAGTGAAAACATCTATTGTTAAATTGACAATTATTAAAAACAAGTCTCTTCTAAATACAACAAAAGCTAGCATGAACAGCTATAAAGCTGATATCAGACGCTTCACTCGAATGTTCATTTTTGTTTCATTGCACCTGAACATGACACCCTCACATTACATAGGAATACTTATTAAGTAAACGTAAGTATAATAAGCATAAAGTATTTCTATTTTCATAATGTCCCTCGGGTATCATCGCATTTCCGAATACAAACGAATGCTAATTTCCATGTCCATCAATTATTAGATTTATCGTGTATAATAATTTGAATTCAGAACTAAATACTTTATTGTTGTTTTGTTTTGATTTTCGTGTGAACTATACATATAGAGCTATAAAACTATTTTCCTATCTGTCGTGTCTGTGACTTTAACAGCTTTCCTACCATTTTTAAAATAAATTACTTTAAGCTAAAAGAGTATTAACAACTCTATATACTTCCAAGTCGATTGAGAGCGTCCGGTCTGCACCAAGTGCAAAGGGCAACTGATAGAAATCCGACGACTGACGAAACACAAGGTTTGCCGAGGGACATAGTTTGTCTGTGCGTTCATCTGCTCTTTCATAAAATTTTCCTATGATTCGATAGGCGTGTGTATGATGCCAAGTGCCGAAATTCAACATCATTAGATCGGTTTACTAATACATTCAATTTTCACTTTTGATTCATTTTGTGTTCAGACAAAAGTGAAACGTCACATATCTGCTTTATGCAGAATTTTTCAGGTCTTGAGTGAAAAGGTTAGGTGCGTGCACCATCGCCGACCGTATCGGAAATACGTGATATTAAACACCGTGTCATTGTTACAGACACACACTCCTCCACCCCTGTCGTCTGCCTGGTGATAGAAGGCGGCACCAACACCGTGCGGGCCGTGCTGGAATACGTCACCGACACGCCACCAGTGCCCGTCGTCGTCTGCGATGGCAGCGGCCGAGCGGCGGATCTCATCGCTTTTGTTCATAAGTAAGTTATATTGTTATTTATTAACCGTTTATAAGCAAGTTGCGTCATCTTCATCATCATCAGCCTATAATGTTCCCACTGCTGGGACACAGGCCTCCTCTCTGTGAGAGGGAGTGGGCCGTAATCCACCACGCGGGCCCATTGCGGGTTGGTAGATGTCACATGTCTTCGAATTTTCGGTCTTAGGACATGCCGGTTTCCAAGTTCAAGTTGCTTATAAAGCCATATTTCATACTTGTTCAGGCTTTACCAAAGGCCTTCAAAAAGTGGCAACATTTTATAGTGTTTTTAGAATGGCAACATCGCCATCGATGTCAACTTCAAAGTGACATTGTGACTTTATAATAATTTATCTGTGGGACTTTCCCGCCAATACCCTTAAGGAAAACATGTAAAATTGTCGTCGTAAAATTAAATAATTAGAAACTGCAATTCTTGGGCCTTTTTTGCACCAGTATATCCCCAAAGATATAACAATACTTCCTTCGTTTGTACCTGGTACTTATTGACAGGCCTACACTGTCCTCCCATACCTATTACCACTGTAATTTGAAAGCATTGTAAAAGTCAAAGTAAATCCAAGATTCCGAGAAGGAACTTCGTTCCTGACGGGGGTTGGACCGCACATGTTTTCTTTTTCTCATAGAGGGTGATAAAAAGTAGAGTGTTCACTTCGGGAGCAACACTATTTTAAGCTCGAGTGAAGTACTTTTAATCCCTCGCTGTGCTCAGGATTCTACTTTAGAATCCTTCGCTCCACTCTGGATTCAAAGAAACACTCTCGCCTGAAAAATTGTTGTTTGCTCCCTTGGTAAACAATCTACTATTTACACAAAGTAAAGCTCCTGCTTTATTATCTCTGGGCCACCACTGCTCTAGTGTTAATGAAAACGGGAAATAGTCTGTGAACTTCTGAGATTTTCCATTTGCCTTTTTACAAGAAAAACAAACAAAAAAAACAATAGACGTGGATATATTTAGTAACCTTTTACGCTTAGCTATTTGTAAAGAGCCATAAAAAACCCTGAAAGAAATCGACACGTGTTTCACCTCTCAACGAGGCATCCTCAGGATAACGATGGACTTGTCACGAACCCGAACACGGCGTGTTGCCACACCGAGCGCTGAACGCAGAGAACTCTGCGTTCAGCGCTCGCTTTTTTATGGCTCTTTAGAAATAGTAAGCGGAATAGGTTACTAAATATATCCACGTCTATTGTATTTTAAAATGGATTTCCGCAAGGTCACGCCTGAATCAATTAACTTAGAGAAACAAAAATAATTTATTTCCTTATCGAGTGAAAAATAAGTACTTAACAAAATGTTCAGACAATGTTAGAAGCAAACATCGGGATTTACATTTATTTCTGGATACAAAATTTCTTTTCGGAAGAGTTAGTGCTTCGAAAAAGATTGAAATCTCGTTTTCAGAAATTGAATTCGGATCGTATCAAGAACTTGGTTCCATGTCAGTCATGCTATGTGCATAGATTTTATGTAAAGTAAAAATAGCAAAAACTAAATTTTAAATTGTTCAAGGATTCACATAAATGTAGAATTGTCACTAACTTCAATAATATTTGCAAACATTTATTATTTACCCGTTTCCCGTCGATCTTATTAAGATTATTTCTTGTCAAAATAAAACGTAGAAATATTTTGAGAGATAAATTTCGTTTCCTAACTAAGCAGGGATAAGGAATTTCCTTAGATGCTCTCAAAGTAAATGTCAAGCACTGCTTCACGTTGAGGGTAAGTACATACCTGGAGCACTTGTTGATATTTACTTGCACACTCAAGTTGTAGATTGTACTGTAAATATTTTCAAGTTATTCGTTAAGTAAATATTAAATTAAATAAATTTTGATAAAGAAAGTTTTATAAATAATAATCGCGTTTTGAGTAAATTTTCCGTAATTTACGGTACCTACACATGATGTTAGTAAGTACTTACACCATACAAATATCGATAGATTATTTGATATAAGAATCTTAACTAAAATACGGCTTTGCAATCTAAACTAAAGGAGGCGGGCTGACATATCCTTATGGCTCTTTGAACACATACGTTTTTCTTGACGTGAAAAACTATATACGGTTCATATTGTATCGTCAGTATTGTATTAGATTACTATGGAAGATTTACACACAAAAATAAAAACCTCCTTCACAAAAGCTCAATTGAGACTATCGTCGGAAGCAGCTTTGGTACAAAAAAGTTTTTAAATGCCAAAACTTCCAGTTCTCAGCCTCCTAGATACTTGCACTTGTTTTTAACATAATAAGCCTGCCTTCAAATGTTATCCAATTCGTTGAGCTCCTTATAAATTCTAAGTTGAGCTACACGATTACTGACAAATGTGTGCACTGACTGGACAGGTCCACTCAAATCTTTTAGGTTCTTTCCTCAGAAGACAATCTCAGGCACTAATTAATCTACATGGTTCTCATATGGCCTGACCAAGATTATGTCTGGACTTTAAAAGAGACTGTGACCCCTGAGTTTGCTTCGGTAATTTTTTTTTCAGAGTTGTCAGATGGGAAACATCGGACTGCTCTAGTTTTGACACCTTATTTTATTTTTAACGTGTAAAAGTGTTTTTTTAACCTATTTACGGAAATAAATATACTTTATCATTTACCAACAGTTAACTAAAAACTCTTCATCATCACAGGTATGCATCAGAGACAGGCGAGCAGACGGTCTTGGAATCCATGCGAGACTACCTGATCAGCACGATTCAGAAGACCTTCGAGGTTGGCTTGCAGCAGGCAGAGCTGTTATACGGCGAACTGCTGCAGTGTACCAGGAAGAAGAACCTGGTAAGTACCTGAAGATTGACGATGTTTTTCATTAGAATGGTTGGGCACACAGGTCCACCTGGTGCCAAGTGTGTTGCCTTTAGACAATTTGAGCAACTTTAAAGATTATCTAGCGCTTGGTGGCTAATAAAAGCAGTACCTTCTTTTTCTGAAAAAGCCATTTTCCAAGTTGATAACACGTCATAACACACGGGCGCTACATGGGCTAGAGCCGCCTCTGTATAGAGCTGTAAAACTATTTTTTTCCTCTCTGTCGTGCTTGCGACTTTAGCAGCTTTCCTACAATTTTTTTAAATAAATTACATTAAGTTAAAAGAGTATCAACAAGTCTATATACTTCCAAGTCGATTGAGAGCGTCCGGTCTGCACCAAGTGCAAAGGGCAACTGATAGAAATCCGACGATTGACGAAACACGAGGTTTGCAGAGGGACATTTAGAACATATTTGTACTATACATGGTGTTTTTTTCTGGAGCTGAAGATATTAAATTAAGTGAGACTTTTATAATAATTACGTTTACAGAACACTATCTAAATTCAATATCGTGCGCAAATCAAATAAGAAAAATATGTATCTAGACATTAAAAACATCCGGCAAGCAAATCCAAAAATAGAATTTATGAAAATAATTCTGTTTGTTTTAGCTGTAAGTCATCCATAGTTAATAAATAAAATAAATAACAACAAGAAAACAGAATCTCATTTATAATTCCGTAAGAAACTTCATATCAACATGGTTTTGCTCCATAAATATTCTTGAATAAATAATGAAGTCACAGATATTTTTGTGCCATATAATAATATAAAGAAACAAGGAAATCTATTTCTGAAAGTCACCTTAAGATCTTTTCATCCCACCTATCGAAATTAAGGTGCTATTATTGAAAACTCAATCTTAATCAAGCCAGTTAGCCCACGTACCTACGCACGGACGTAAAAATATCACGGCGGGATTTATTCGCACATGGGAACTTCAACGCTCTACTTAGCGCCGAGAGTTGAAAATCCAACAGTGTGTTTTTTCGACGCGCTGGGATGCTGTCTGTGGAATTCTCAACGCTCGACTTAACACCGAGAGTTGAAAATCCAGTGTGCGATAAAATCCCGCCGCGATAGTTTTACGGCCTTGTAATCTTTCAGGATTTCTGACTACCTACAGATTTTAAAAACTAGTCAACAAAAATTGAACTCAGAATTCTCTCAATCAGCAGCAGTCCACTGCTGGAATAGGCCTCTCCCAGGCTGCGCCACAACACCCTGTCCTCCACTTTCCGTATCCAGTCTGTCCCAGCCACCATCTTTTAAGGTCGTCGGTCCATCTAGCTGGAGGGAATCCCACACTACGCTTGTCTATACGCGGTGTTCACTCGAAGACTCGACTGCTCTCCAGTAAAAATCCAAAATTCCAAAATACTCTCAGCACTTTTAAAACTCCCACTCTAGCAACGATCGATATTATTCAGTTTCAAAATATTATCGAGCTCAAGTTTCACGCAGAACTTGTAAAACCCTGCTTGGCTCTTAAACAACACAAGTGAATATTAAAGACAAACAAGTACCCAAATTGTTTTAGCAACGTTTATCTTTTTATTGAAAACAAATCTTCCTACATTATCCCTGAATAAATAAAATAAAATATTACGGCAGGTACTTTTAACATGTGAACCCTCGCCTAATAAAATGGAGATGGTACACACGGCTACACATCAAACTATACATTTCCAGTTTCTGCTGATTTCGCATTGTATAGGATTTCCGTACAATCCGAGGTCAGCTTATACTGGAAATTATTGCTTGATGCGTAGCCGTGTATACGTATAATGTGATTACGTTTTTTTCTTTGCTGTTATGTGTATAGTTTATGGGTATATTAAACTCGTAAATACTGAGGCGGTTTCGTTTATTTTTGCTTTCAAAAAGCTGGATGAAATAAGGAGGATTAACTATACGGTTTGTTCAGCGGTGTTTTAAAATCGAATTTTAGGTCTTTATACTGGATCAAATTAGATAAACTAACAAAACTCCGCAGACGTGACGGGGGTACCTTTATCTAAACATGATAAAACAAAACTAAATAGTTTAGAAAATCTGTGTTTTGTAATCGATCGATGCCCATCACGTCTGAAGTTTACACAAATAAATAGTAGATTATACAACAAGTGAAAAAAAGGGAATTTAATTCAAGGGACTAAATTGGATCCCGAGAGCAGCGAAGGATTCTAGATTAGAATCCTGAGCGGAGCGAGGGATACAAGGACCGAGATGAATTTATTTTTCACGAATTTTTTACTCTTCTTTTTACCACTGACTGCGAGAAAATAAATAGTAGTATAGTATTTACATTTTGGCTGCAACAAATTATCTACTATAATTGCTGCTTTAGACCGAAATAATTCTGGATTCAGTGTCTCATTTTCGTCACTGGAAGAACTCATTTTATAATTATGTTAATAGATTTTCCAAAGACATAAAACAACCATGATAACAGACAGAAAAGAACGTAAGAAGTAAAGCTTTGGTTTTACTTCTACCACACAATAAGGCTAAGCGTATGCTGAAACGCAGGTGACGCAGCACAGCACAGTACAGATTTTGCAGGGTAGGGCAGGCGAGGCAGACATAGGCCGCGAGCGCATGCTGCGACGCAGCTACACAGACACATTCGCGTCCTAGCTAGTACAAACACTCTGTCATTGAAACATCAGTGATAAAAAACAAGTGATGACCTGCACGCGTCGCGCAGAAATCTGTGCCGGCTCTACAATGAGACGCAGAGCAGGACATACACATGTCTGCGTCGCACGTGCCTGCGCCGCAGCGTACGCAGCTGTCAATACGTTCATGCATTACGAAATCTGCTCTGCCCTACGCTGCGTGGACCTGCGTCACCTGCGTCTCAGCATACGCTTGGTCTAACGGCTATCCAAATACAGACCGTTTTTGACACCTGTCAAATACTGGTGAAAATGACAGATTTTCATGACAGCTGCTGTAATATGACGGAACCACTTTCCTAGGCAGTGGTGGGTCAGTGGTAACCACCGCGGCTTACGAGTTGTAGGTCGTAGGTTCGAACCTACAGGCGCTATTTTGTGTAAATTATTTCATCACTACTGCTCTCAAAACGGTGAAGGAAAACATCGTGAGGAAACTGGCATGTCTGAGACCCAAAAACTTCGAAGACATGTGTCATCTACCAACCCGCACTGGGCTCACGTGGTGGATTACGGCCCTCTCACTGAGAGGAGTCCCGTGTTCCAGCAATGGGAACATTATAAGCTAATTCCTAGGAAACCCGAGGTTTACGGCCTCAAGTCAACACACCGCGCATATTTGAAGCAAGCGTTTCTTGTATATTCGGTTAGGTCGATCTGACCCTTGGGGTTCACCTATTCAGCTTGACCTCTCCATGTATTAGGCTTATTTCATTAACGTGTAAGTTACCGAGCCACTTAGCCCAAGTACGCACGGCCGATTGTTTAACGCGACGATTTTTTATAACGCACTGGATTTTCAACTCTCGGTACTGTACCGACCATTGAGAATCCTACAAAACGCATCTCAGCGCGTAAAAAAAACAAATTGTTGGATTTTCAACTCTCGACGCTAAGCAATGCGTTGAAAATCCTGTGCGTAACTGGGCTTACTTTAGCGTTTTCGGGGTTCCGAGTTCGCGAGTGACGCGGAACAAATTGCTACCAGCGATTTCATCAAAGGTTGTTTTCCTGTATTGAAAACAAGAATTTCTCAGTGTACTTACTTTATAAATACACGACCTTTCGTTTTGAGAAGGTCTTGCCAATATAGGATCTAATAATAAATATTAATTTCAGTTTGATCCCGGTTCCCAACCCTTTCCGTATATTCACTATTACAACACGACATATAAAGAAGATTAAGGTCGGTCAGTCCTATATTTGTCGAGGACTATTCTCCATTTGAAATAAGATTAGACATTTAAACAAACCTTTTTACAGTCCGTGCAACCGATTTTGACTTCTATACCGTAGACATAAGGATGACATTAAAAGCAAAAAAGTGGTCAGAATACCAACTGTTTACTGCAGCTGCCATTTTTCATGCCTCCAATGCAATAGAAGTCAAAATCGGTTGAACGGACTGTAAAAAAGGTTTATTTAAATGTCTAATCTTATTTCAAATAGAGTATAGTTATTTATGGAAAACTTATCAATACTTTCTTCAATGGAAAATGTTTTTATAGCCTTCCTTCTTTCAGAACATTGTGTTATTATTTTAATACTCCTTCTGGGAATTGGATTATGGAAGCGTGTAAGTTCTAACTTTATACAATAAAAATACTAGGACTGCAGCGCTTTTATTTCTGGAACGTAAAAACCTAAAAGAGTTATCACTTAGCGCTCTCACTCTATTTTCAAGATTTTTTGGTACTTACCTAATATGACAATATTTGACGATTTCAATAGAACAGAAAGAATAGAAAATTTTTATTTGCATAATAATGAAGGTGAGCTGTTAGAAAAAGAAAATGTTTGGTTCCACGTACAGACGCCAGCACATCAAGCTACCCGAAACTGTCAAATTTTCCCAATCAACTTTGAACCTTATCATTCAGCGATAAAGTTGAAAATCTATTAAATAAATTTGACAGATGATGTGCTGGCGTCTGTACATTCTACCATTTTGCATGCAAAAATGTATATATACAACTAATGACTGAACAAACTGTCTGTCTGTCTATCTGATGAATGACTTTAGATGGTTGTTTTGTGGCGGCGGATCATAAGTAGATCTTTCAAAGAATTATTGTAGTCCCAAGCAAATCATGATGTTGTTTTACAGAATAATGGTTTTCAAATGAGGGTCTGCTCAAAGCTCAAATTAAATGAATGTGAATAAGAAAAAGTATTACACACATAACATCATGCCTTGTTTCCCCGAAGGATTGGGCAGAAGTGTCCCTGTAGCAGATACACCCACATTTCTCCTGTTATGTTTAAGTCCCATGTAATAGGGGGCGAGCCTATTGCCATCAACCGGGCACAAATCCAGACTCCGAGCTGCTACTGAGAAATTTCAGATAGAAAAACCCAAAAGTATTAATAGAGATAATTTAAGCACCGGAATGTTTTTCTAAAGTATAAAAACCCAACAATAACGAGATCCTTTCTCCTTTGTTGTAAGTTCTTCTAGAAATTATTTCCATTGAGTGACTGTAGATGACTAAAAAAAAAGAACTGTTATGTTTCACGTTAAAAGTTTGATTAACAGAAGACACGAGGTTTTTGATTGCTAGACTTTTTCTCCGAACCTCCCTAGATACAATAGTCGCAGGATATTTAAATCGTTTTTTTGCCAAAATCCTAGGATTTTTGGATCAATATTCCAATCGTCCTTCAACAGCCAGTCTGTTTTTTTTTTGCTAAAACCCCGATCCGCTCAACTTCTATTGTGTCTCGTTAGTGACAGTTGAACTCACAACTCGTATTATTACGAAAATCTTTCATAGTTTCCAATAATCCTGTGACACATACAACATTCTAAACTACGGAATGTTTCTTTATTTAATTTGTTTTTGTTGTTGTTCAAACAATGGCTGTTTGAGAAGTAACAAACTTTATTCCACATTAAATGTTCTTACCTAATACTATTTATAACACGTTGACATCCTTATCATGAGCAATACCACCCTCAAACGCATATAATGAGTTATACATTATTCATACATAATCATTATTTACTATTTCACCCATGAGTTTCATCAATCATCGGTCATTTCCACCTGGGCATTCAATAGTTACATCCATCCACCTTTCATAAATATCATGGAAAGCTTTTAGTACGAAATAGGATAGTTGGAGAAGGTCGACTCCATACAACGAGCAAAAACAGGCACACACACATAAAATGTCTATTCTAAAAATATCTAATGCAAAGGTAAATAAATGGATCAGAAAACCACATAAAAATTTAATGGTTGGATCTGATATGAATGCGTTAACCCAAAATTATTTTTTTTAATCACCTCAAAGATCACTTGAAAATAGAGATTAATTTGATATCCTTAATTGTCGTTGATAATGTTTCAATTAAAATATAATAATGTTATTCATACAATAATTTGTTGGAAAAAGTGGTCTAATATAAAGTTGATACTTCTAAATCCAGATAAATGTGTTACTAATTCCCTTTAGTGAGTAATTGCGTAATTAACCTGAAAAGAGTTTGTTAATACTATTATGAGATACTTTTGGAAGAGACCATAGACACACAAGATGACACGTAGACATTCACACACGCACACAACCCTCCACACCCCCCACACACACACGCACATACACACAAACTCTAACAAACATATACTCAGACACACTACCAACCATTCGCAATTGTACCACGTTGACAATTCTTTACTATGTGTTACAATGGGGGGACCTGGAGTTCTAAAATACAGGCCTAGGCTTAGTTTAGACTTCAGATCTCCCACAAATTATACAATTTTGTCAAAATATCTGTCAACTTATTATCTATATAAATGTAATTTGTGGAGATAAATAAACATAATTTTAATTTTTTTTTTTTTTTTTTTTATGAAGATCTCAAACTGTCTCAAACGAATGCCAGGAGTGCGCCGAAACTCGCTGTACGTGAAGCGGGTAATAATTCTATTCGTACTTGTTATTTCTAGCCTTATACCATAAATGTGGACATGGTTGTCATTCTCTATTACGGTGAAATTATAGGGTGGACACAAATATAGAGATGTGTCCCTCCCTCATGAGGTCCCGTTTGAGGTACTCGTGATCGCACAATGAAAGAGTTACTCGAATTTTAACAATGAAGCACCTCACCACACCTCACTCGTTCACGCGTCCTCAAAATTTGACATTGACAATATGAAATCGTGGCGAGGGGCGAGGCGAGCGAGTTTGAGACTCGCGAGTACCCTATATATAATGTACTCTGTGCTCGCGAGTACTCACGAGTCGCGAGTGAGTATTGAGTGATTGAGTATCAGAGCGAGCTCAGTGAGCGAATGAAACTATTAAAATTATTAGTCAAAAACGAATTTTAAAGCAAATATTCTCATTTCAGATAATTATGGTTAATTATTATGAACTCTAAAAGCATTAGCATTAGATTGGTAATCAAGTGATAATGATTCGTTTATTTTGGCGGTCTAAAATTTATGAGCGAAAGAAAATGATGTGTGTGAAAGATGAGGGAGATGTAAATAATCGGACGGAGAGTCGTGATTTCGTGAATACTCGTGAGTTGTCGTCGCGCCCGCCCGCCTCGTTCCCTCAGACGTTCGGCAGTAATCGGCAGAGTTCGGCTCGGGCGCACGAGGCGTGAGGTGAATACCGTTGCACGAATCCTCACCTCAAATGAGGGGTACCTCGTGAGGACCTCACGAGGAAAAGTGAGGTACTCACTCAACCTCAAATAAAATTGATGAGTTACCCATCACTACACAAATAATTACGTCCGTATCCATCGGATCCATGTATGGCTAGTAATTAAGCGACGATGAAACGGTCTCTATACACAATGGGCCGCGTTAAATACAAGCCTGGTCCATTCATCGTATTTGTATGTTATATATGTATGTTAGTTAGATAGATATCATTATTCCATACTGTCTGACCGTAGTCTTACCACTTGAGATGAATCGATGAATTGAACGGACCTAAAAATGCTGTAGACGGAAATATCCTAATAAATGTCAGTCGGGTAAGGTTTTGCAAATATAGGATCCCTTAATAGTAAAGTCCACCATAAAAATACCACAAAGCATACCCAAACAGTTCATACCTGAGCAGTGGTGGTCCAGTGGTAACAGCCGCGACTTACAAGTTGTAGGTCATAGGTTCGAACCCAGACAGGCGCTTTATTTTGTGTAAATTATTTAATCACCACTGCTCTCAAAACGGCGAAGAAAAACATCGTCTACTAGAACCAAAAAATCGAAGACATGTGACATCTACTAACCTGTACTGGGCCCGCGTGGTGGATTATGGCCCACTCCCTCTCACCGAGAGGAGGTCTGTGTCCCAGCAGTGGGAACACTGTAGGCGGATTATGTATAACATACCTAAACAGTGAAGGTTCCACTTAGTAGGAACCTTCACAGTTTTCAGTAAATTTTACTGCGTAATATAATTTGTTTATACATCCACACATTGTATTTTCAAGTTGCAAGAAAAATGTCGAGGAAAAACTACCGAAATATGAAAGTCAAATGCATCTGGGCATAATATATAATGGTAGATTGCCACCGTGCTCCTTCATAAGCTAAACCTCTTTCAAGGCCTGACGTTTCAATTTCTTTAGACCCAGATCCTGTTCTGAGTCTGCACATCTTTAGTATTGTTTCTCTAGAAATATGAAATGAAATGAAATTGCGGAATCACTTTTACAGGTCATTAAAAAAAAATAAGCTGGAAGTAGTTGACTAATTTTTGAACAAGTTTTTGTATGGAAACCAATACTTACTCTTCGAATTTAATTTTTGTAATAAGAACTAAATGTCATCGATCGTAGCGTTTGTAATTAATTGGTAGAAAATACTCCGGACAAAAGCTCATTCACCCGATCAGACTAATTAAATAAATATCAAATACTCGTATAAATATCCAAAACGAAAGTCTCTAGTTGATTGGGATTAATAAGAGCCTTCGTAATTAATTATTTAATAATAATAATGTAGCTAGGTTGATACGAAATTCATAATTTATTTTAAATTAATTATTAAAACAATAATATAAGCTGTGCTTTGCAATTATACCAAATTAATATAAAATCAAATATTAAAGATCGTGTTCGTCACCAATAAATAAATAAATAATTGCGTCAAAATTTACATTTGATGTGTCGTTTTAATTCTATTTCAATAAGGTTTGCCGGTAAATACGAGTATAATAAGATTACTTTAACACTTTGTTAAAAAACAATACTTTCAGGAAGAGCAGGTATATAAAAAAGAAAAGTTAGAGTAGATTAATATACCAAAAAGAAGTGTAGCTCTTTGATCTTCACGTTTTAGATCATAGATAAAGACATTTAAAAAAATTACCAATTAATCAAACAAATCTCATTATTCAAAAATCCTCTGTTATAAAACTTATAAGTTATTCGAGTGTCACCACGAAATGAAGGTGGAGGTCCCACCTTAGACATTACAATTTCAAGCTAAACGTGAACAAACAACGGATGGACCATTTTATTATAAAACCAGGAGCACAACTAAAATTAAAACGACTCGCAACCAGCATTATAAATGTTAGTTCTTTCAACAACGTCAGAGAATGTTAATCATAGCAGTAATGAAGAATTCAGTTTAAAAAATGTCATTTTCTCGTTGAGAGATAGTTTGCAGCATAATGGAAAGGTCCAATTTATGGGCGTGTCTCGTTAGCACGTTTAATAGACGACCCGGGGTGGCGGTAAACGAAAGCGTTTCGCAGGGAGACATTCTGGGCCCTGCACTTTTTATTGCCTCTCTTGTTAAATTTCGCTTTGTGTTAAGAAAAACTTACCGTTTGATAACACTTTTCCTTGTTTAAAGTTCTGCATTTATAGAAGATAAATTTTATACAGCAAATTATCTGCTACACTGGTAATACTGGTACACAGGAAATTATCTTTATATTAACTTTACACAAAACGTAGGTAGGTACATCGTTACCTACACCTAAAAGTCAATAACTTTTGCGTACCCTTCTAGCTACTTTGATTTGATTACTAAGCCGGGTAACAATAGTAGTGGTTTTCTATTATTTTCCCAATTACAGCCCGAAATTGGAACCGTGTCCGTTTTATAAGGATGGGGACACCCGTATCAAATTAACACCTTTGTGGCTTAAAGAGTATAAGAGAGTCAACCTTTAGGAAAATGTATTCAGTAATATCAAATATGGCGTCGTATATTTTAATAACATAAATTCTACCCAAATTATAAAGCCTTCGTTAAAAGCAATTTAATCGCTGTAGTGTCGAGTTTTACGGTATCATTTTACTGCTAAATAATTTCAGAAATGACTGTCCACTGAAAGGGTTTATGGACACATTCACTACTGCATTTTATTGTCTATTGCCTTCACTGTGATATTGGATGAGCTTTATCTAGATAATTATTTTCTATAACAATATTTGGATTGGTTTGAACAATTATTATTTGGTTCTTCCATTTCACTTTAAGCTGTATAAGTATGCTCGTAAAAACAATCAGTTTTTTTCTTTGCATGATTTGTTTTTTTTGTCAGTACCTACCACCTTTTGTTTTTTGAAAGACTGAAGCCGCTACAAACACAAAGGCACAGACCCCACAGATAAGTACAGATGGGACACTTCGCAAAGTTATTTAAATAAAAAGCAACTCTTAACTTGACACAATAAAGTGCAATTCAGGTCGCACAGCGCTAATTACCTACAGTTATATTCACTTAGAAGTTGCCTCTCTTCCTATCGCGTAACTCTTATGTCTTTTGACTACGTTAGGCCCACTGAATCGGACACGTCGAGCCCGCCGCGTATCTACTTGTAGCTTCATAACTAAAATGCCGAGTGTCCCATCTGTATTCATCTGTACCAATGCAAAATTAGGTAAGGTTTTAATACTAAAACAACAATAAGAGGTATCGTTACATACGTTTCTATTCCGTCGAATACGGTAGTTGCCTAGTTAAAAAAAAAGAAATTCTATTTAGTCCGTCTTTCAGATAATTAAAAAATATTAGACACGTATTTTTTGCTTTATCATATTAATCAAAAATAACTTAGAAAACACGCATTAAAGTTGGGGAGTGAGAGCTCGGTACGTCACAACGTCGTATTAAATCTAGCAAGGCATGGCGTCATGCCACATTTTAACTCAATGTATCGCCGTAATCTTTTGATTACGTGAAAAAACAAAAAATACGTGTTCAAATTTTTTTTAATAATTAACCAGACGGACAAAAAGAAACTTTTTTAAACACAGGCCTTGAGTGTATGGCATTTTAAATAGACTAGGTACAAGATAAATAAGTGCTTAAAAAGGTTTTTATTATTTAACCATGTAAACTGCAAGTTAAGTGAAACAAAGTTTTACCGCGTTCTGAACACGTTCGTGCAATAAATACTTGGTGCTTACCTGTTCGTGGTAAAGCTAGCTTATGCCTGCGACTGTGCCTGTGGAATATAAATATATCTTGCCTTAAAACGTCTTTGTTCTAGTAAGGTATAGCTTCTCTGTATTACATTTCCAATTCTAGTAGTATTATTACGATTTTTTATATTTTAACAAATCTCGGGACCATGGGTCCCGGTCCTTTGGAAGGCGTACGAGGGGCCGAAGCTAACTCGCAGAGGCCCCTTAGACATTTTTAAGTATTGAGGCACTATTATTAGTCCTAGTGTTATACCGACCTATACCCTAATTGCGTAATATAACACAATTACAATCTGTTTCGATTTGAATCAGATTGTAATTGTGTTGTTTTACCATTGCTTCATAAGTTGGAAAGAAAAATCTGCTCAACAACGCGACGTAAATAACGCAATGAATGTTGTTGAACTGTCAAAATGAAGGTACTGAAATTATTGTTTCAACTTTGCGTGACTGAAATTATTTTTTGTTTACTAACTTAGCAAATATTTTGTGCCCTGTTTATGAAACATCAGATTATGGACAGGTAAGGTAATTAAACTTTAGATTCGGTATCAAAAACAGCAGTCGCTCCATGTAAAATACTGGTACATATTTAGCTGCATCCGGGCCGACCCCGACATAGTTGTGAAAAGGCTAGGCAGATGGATGTAGCTTAGCGTTGCGTAGTTTTCCTACTAGCGAGTACATTCCAGTTTCAGGGATTGTGCTGTTTAGTCGCCGGCAAATATATTATATAGGAACATAAAAGATTAATATTGGCAATTTTGTTCTGTATAATTTAATTAAAAATAACATGGAACAGTGGACTTCCTTGCATACTTTTTCTCACAGAACACCAGACAAATACGCATAATTTTATTCCATTCATCCGCAAACACATCACATTCAGGGTTGGCAGTCAGAAGGGCGTTGAGTATCTTCGAAGTACGATACACTGGGGATTCAGCTCTGGCGACAGTTTTGGATGACGGTTGCGCAAACAAATTGTGCCGGCGGCTCGGACGGTGACCGATGTATTTATCGGGCATAAATAGTCGGCAGAAAAGGCCATAGAGGTCTGGGCAGTCTATGCGACCCCGAAGAATAATATGCACATGCACGAACAACGATAATATGGTGTCAAGTAAACGTATGGGGTGGGGAAGCGAGTTCCTATACAAGTCTACTGTTTGTCTGCTTTTATAACTATACCTAGATGATAATTTGTACAAAATCTTTTCCTCAGCTACCACACAAAATTATTCGTTTAAACACCCACGCCAACAAAGCTGGTTGCCTTAGATTTCCTTTAGATAAATCTTAATATCCTTATCGCCATCCCCGGAGAATAAAATGATAACTACAAAAACGCAACTTTTCAGGAAAAATTCAATATGTTTTCGTCGATTGCCCCATAAATAATGGACGTAGAGAGATGATTGTCAACTTTTGAAAAAAAGTTATTCCATGTCACGAAAACTTAATTCTATAACTGTTTGTCATACTAACAAGCGGGAATATTCTCTGTTCTTTGCATGCCTGTCTTTGTTTAAGTACACTACTAACTACTTTTCTGTTTTAGTAGCTTAGAATAGCGCACTGTTAGATATAGCTTTTAATATGTTGTGGAAAATGTCGTAGGTTATACATTTGTAACTCTCGTATATTTATAACTTAGTATAAGATTTTAATGTATAACTGTTTATTTTCCCGAACAAATAAAATAAAAGAATACATTTTGACAATATTATATTAACACATTATTCTCGTAATTTAAGGCTTGTGTTAAATCTTTGAATACTATTGTAATATTTTGTAACTTCGTAATAATCATAGGACATCAAAAATTAGTCGGCATCGCTGTCAATAGGATAAGTGCCCAAAAGGCTGACATCATTGCCACATTGCCCAGACCAGAGGGCTGGCCTATTCTTTGGTCAAAGAATCAGCATTGCCATACAACGTGGCAATACTGCCAGCCTTTTGGGCACTTTTCCTGTTGACAGCGATGCGGACGATTTTTTTGATGCCCTATGATTATTCCCCCCATTTTTTATATACTTTTACATTTCATTATTGTTATTTTAAGTCTGTTGGTTTTTAAATAATGTAAATACGTGTGTATAAATTAAAAAAAACTTCGTAATTAGCTGCATAAAAATTACGAAAAAAATTGAGCCGATGTATTAGCACCCACAGATTCCAAAAATGACATAACACTAAAACTAAGATAATGGCAGTTATCATTTTATTCTCCGGGGACGGCGCTTTTATCTTTTCAACTAGGCACTTACTCCCATTAACCTTTTCAGGGTGACATCTAAAGAATAATGCCCAAGTTTAAACCTTCATATTTACATCTACAGGCGCTGTTTGCGAAATTAAATCATGTCTAGACACCGACTATGGCACTAGCATCCACACAATTGAACAAGTATAGTATAATTTAACCTTTGAGAATTTAAACTCTTTGGATCAAAGGATTTGGGTTCAAAATGCGTGTAAAAGAAACTATGCTGACGATTTCAAATTCAAAGTTGAAATTCCCTTCTATATCGCGGACTACAACAACTTAATTCCTGATTGAGTTTGAAGCAAGACTTGACGATTTAGTAACAAAACCGTTTACGGCATGTAACTGTCAAATTAGATACTTTTAACCTTCAATCACCAATCTACCAATCTTATTTGAATATTTGGAAATCATGACACTATCCTATTCGTTCATATCCAGTATTATTGAAAGAAAGAAGAAATGATGGACAGTCAAAAAAAAACCTAGCTGCTTCATGGCAAAAGCAACTTAGGTAAACTTTGGACTTGATTAAGTAGACGAAGTAATTTACCCAAAAGTTTGAAGAAAGCTCCGCAAAAATAAACCCGAGCATTTTTAAAGAACGGTTTCATATAATTAATTTACTTCATACAACACTGATTTTACGTTTGAGCATTTATGAAACCATTTTTTTTTTACAAATCCCTCTTTAGTCATTTAAAAAGTAAATTATTTAAAATGTGTGTTGCGGTTGCAAATGAACTATCTGTGCCAGCCTCATTGGCCGTACCTACTTATCAAACTAAAGAACGCTCTTTTTATTAAAATTAATCATATTAAAATAGACTGTAATAAAAACTTTTTACAAAAAAAAAACTACCGACTTACAAAAAAAACACTACAAAGTGAAAAATAACTTTAATTTCGGAAGTCGGTGTCTTGGGTTTTGTGTTTTCGTTTTTTGCCACCGACTTCCGAAATTAAAGTTATTTTTCACTTTGTAGTGTTTTTTTTGGAAGTCGGTAGTTTTTTTTTTTATGTTTTTATTTTTCTCTTTTTAGTTGTGGTACCTACCCCACACACATTCGAATACCACTACCTACTACCAGTGTCAGGAACTAATCATATCATCTACATACTAAGTGGGAAAAAAAATACGTATTTTGTAGCTAACTCAAAAACTACCCAAGCAAAGTTAATAAAATTTATATGGGACCAATTTGGGAGCATATCCTTTCAAACAAAAATGGAATTTTCAAAATCGGTCCACAAATGACGGAGAAACATACGCGTCGAACATATAACCTCTTCCTTTTTGGAAGTCGGTTAAAAATGGAAAGCATACTATTTTAGTATTTTCATACTAACTTCATTGTGGCTGTCTGAAACATTTCCGTTGCCCGTGCCACAGAAATTCGTTAAAAACTAACTTCCCAATTCGCGCGCCAATTTTCTACAATCATATTACTTGCCCGCTAAATAGGTTTGTTGCTCGGAACCATTTAGTGATTGGCTTTCATTCAAAGTTTCCAATTTCATTTTGCAATTGGGTAAATAGTTTAAGGCCGATCAATACAGTGAATTAAATTATTGATATTAGGTGAGGGGTAAGGCTGAAAGGTCGATGTATTTTAGATTTTCGACGTAATAACAACATTGAATTAACGAAATGCTGGCAATTAAGAACAACATAAAGATACGAAAATTCATGGAACGAAGCACGAAATTGTCTATGACGCCAGTAAAGCAGATTTAAAAATAGAAGGCAGATAGGTTTTTAATTTAGTTGAAAAATTGTTGCTGTATTATAAATGTTGTTAAATGTATTCAGTTTATTTTTTGTTTTTACTAAACTAGTTTTCTGTAAGAGTTGTGTTCTGTGTGAGTGTAATTACTTAAAAACACAAAAAGGTGAGTATGCGATTTCATTCATACTGGTAGGTAATTAATTTTCGTCAACAAAAACACGTAAACATATTCAATATCAGGAAATAATGTCACTTTCACCATTATTTCTAATTTTACCTATACTCATACTCTAATGCTGGGGCCACACCAACGGGAAACGCCGTTAATTATCGCGATGATAGACTTTATTCCGACGGGTTAAGGTCCATCATCGTGATAATTAACGGCGTTTCCCGTTGATGTGGCCCGAGCATCAGGAAAATCATTATAGGTAACTAACCTTTTTTTTTTTGGGTGGGAAATTATTAAATTACTTCTCCCGCTCTGGATGGAGCGGGAGGGCGTGTCAGACTCTTACTGACTAAAACCCACCCGTGTTCCTTCAGTTGCCATGTTGCCGGAGGCCACGATCTCCCTTTCGGACTTCTTCGCAGCCCCGGCAGGCATTGGCCCTAGTGGACCCCGTCAATTCTGCTGACATCTCTTTGAGGCGCGCGTGGAACACAACGCACCGTCGCAACGGCGCGTTGTGTCGACGCGTCGACCCGGGCTTGGTCCTTATCGGACGGCGAGCTACCCATTGCTCACCGTCCGCAAGCCCGCGCCTACGGTGGCCGGAAATCTGCCTGTGATTCCCTACGCCCAGGGCGTCTCCTCCTGCGACGGTTATAATTAACTAACCTACCTACAAGACATTGAGAGGAGAATGTATCGCTTTTCCGTAAAAAAAATTGTCCACCATTTTCTAAGTCTTTGTAAGTTGTTCGACCTGCTTTTAAAATTACTTTTTGTTTGTTACTTTTCTTTCTGTTTTTAACAACGTGATTAGTTTTTCGTGTCGGGATTTTCGTAAACAACTGTTTGTTAGGTCTATGAGCCGTAATAATTTGAGGTTGTTGGATATAATGGACGACATTATAATTGGTAGCGTGATATTTTGTGACTGTTTACTATTCGCTGTGTGTTTTGTTTTTGTACAGCAGTTAAATGTTGAGGTACTGTAAATTACGATTATTATTCAGGATTTATCTGAACGTTAAAATTATGTGGACTAAAGTTATTTTTATAGATTTATTTATACATAACTAAGTAGACCCAATTATTATAACTTGTTCGGGTAAACAAAAGTTTGATACAAAATCGATATAGGTACAGTGCCGACCAAAAGTCCATGAGCAATCTCACAAAGCAATAGACTGACGCTTCGGTTTGACTTACGACCTTCTTCTATAAGTTGTTACAATACTGTAGACACGCACATTACACACACACACTCACTTTGTCTGCAACCAATGACTAGTTCAATAATTATCATTCGTTTTTAGTTTCATTCGTCTTGTTCACATAAATATTAAAGTTTAGCAGGTAGACCACAAAAAACTAAGTAAATTATTTCGATTTCTGTGGGGTAGATGCAGTTTGTTACGAGTATTCAATTAATAGAACTTTTTTGGTTCGTGGATAATATTGGTGACGAGTATTTAGCGCAGTGTTGTGGTTATTATTATCAAAAAGCAGGCATAAAATATATTGAAGAGATCAGATCAGATCAGAGAATATTATTGCGCTGCGTAAAAGTGAAGTGAATATCTAATGAAACCGGACTAAGTGTGAGTGTTATCATTAATATATTTCATATTTTACTAAACATAAATCTTAATCAAGGGTATTGTTGATAGAACAGAGGTATTGTTGAGACAGAAGATGCCTTTAAAGTTTTAAATTCATTGTGAGGTTTAATTCGATTAGTGAATAATAAATAATAAGGTATTATGTGTAATAAAAACAATGTTTTTCTTTGTTCTAGAGAAATACTGTGAGGGTTAAGAGATATGAGGAAGGGGCTTATTATCGAGTAGCAGCGACATCAAATAGTGAATGAAACAAATGGTTTCATACCAACGAGACATTTTGCTGAATTATTAAAAACACGTCATTATGAACCGTTCGCCGTGCACTCTGAAGGCTTGCATCACTGAAGACCAGCTAGAAAACCGTTTTTGACCTTAAAATATTGACCGTACCAACTTAATAAACAACAGATTCGTTATTGCATGAATTTATGGTAACGAATTTTTTAAGCACGTTTCAATAGGGTGTTTGTCGTATTTCTTGCAGATATACCGAAATTGTTTAATATTATTTTAGTAATAGTATTATTTTAGGATAAAAATTTGAGGTTTAGTTTCAATCTTCTTTTCGTAAAGAAAATGAATACTTAAGCTTTAACCTCAATAACAACCAATATTTACTAAAGTCAAATAAAATGTAAAATAATTAATACAAATAAAATATAAACAAACTGCCCATATTTAACCTTAAAATTACCTATTCTGTAAGTAGTTTTTTACATTTTAAGTAGTCTAATATTCTTATTTATTACTTAATTACTTCGACCATGATCAAAGCTTAATATTTATGGTGAAAAAATCCATTAAAAATTTAAAATATTTCATAATTTAAATATGTCTAAATAATACAAACTGCTTCTAAGTTTCTTGACATCTATTTCACATCTTATTCAGCTGAAGTAATGATAAATAATTGTAGCAGTTTATTAACTTATGTAAAATAAATATAACGAATAAACATATATTTTTTAATTTAGTTATCATATATCACGCATTTTTTATTCTAAAACCTTTATTGCAATAACAACATAAAAAAGCAGCAATATTTAAAAAATATTATTATCGAAAACAAAAATAATAATATTTGCAAAAAACCGCACTGTGTTTCACGAGATTAGAACCTGAGGCAGATTGAATTCCATACCAACGCTTAACGCTTTCTGCTATCTGCGCTTGTTAAGTAACTATCGAATTTTAGCAATGCCATTAACTGGTCAAGTTCACGCGCATAGTGCGTGTGTGCTAGCATGTTTAAAGCGACGGAAATATATTGTTGTTTCGTGTAACTGCGTTATCTGTGGTGTGTGTATCGTGTTGCTTACACATACAAATGTACGAGCTATACCGCGTGTTCACAGCAATACGACTCTTAGCGTGCTCATGCACTTTTGAGCGCTTACTGTACCTACCTTCTTACATAAAGCTAATAAAAACAGAAGGTGACCGCAAAACCTGATAGCCAGTAACCACTAATTATGGCAGAGCAATGTGAGTAGGAGGAGAAGTAACCTATACATACACATATATTAATCACAGCACCACCAGCAGTAACCAAAATTTTCATTGATCAAGTTATGTTACGGAGGTATTCGCCGGTTAACATTTATTGTCTACTAGCTGACCCGACAAACTTTATCCTGTTCGAATTTCAATCATTCATACAAAATTTACATAGAATTTTTCTCTGTCCGTAACAACCTGACTCCGATATTTCGACCATTTTAAAACAAAACATTACTTATTACGAACCGCATTTCATTTTTTATTATATAGATGTCTATAATAAATTATATGTATAATATAAAGTCGGTTTTCGTGTTTGTCTGTGTGACCACTTTGTTCTTCTAAACTACATAAAAAGTGACGCGTGGTCATACAAAAAAAAATGGATTTTTATTTTAATTTGCTTTTGACATTTTATATTTTAAAATACATCAAATAAAAATATAAAATGTCAAATTACTCGAAAATGGTTGACATTGGCATAGGGGTCATCAGGAGTAATTTGGTTGCAAATGACCTCTCCTACATCCCGATAACGGATTGCCGACGTACAACCAATAACCCTGTATGTATATTGAATATGTCGCCACTTGAGTAGATAGCACCCGTGCGACACAAGGGCGGGTCACTAGTGTACCTAATAAATTAAAGACAAAAGACGAACACATGGGTCACCTTGCGTGTCCTTACTATCTTCGTGATGAGACCTTCGACCTTTTTGTTTATGCGAGCCAATTCCACCATTGGATCCCATCAATAAAAATCTATTAGACTAATAAAACTGAGGGACAGCCCAATTTGTATCAATTTCTTAAGGACATCGTCCGACTTCCAAGTTATAGGTAGGTTCTCAAGGTCAATAGCCGACCTAAGCAAGCCCTTTATCAGTAATTAAATTGAGTTCGTGTCAAATTCTTTGCGTTCCACGGGTTTATTAGAATAAACCATTAAAATTCCGAGGTGATTATGGAGTTAAATTATATTCAGGCTAGGCTGTTGACCCTTACGTTTTTATTTGTACATTAAATGAAAAACAGGAGTATAACAAAACAGCTATTGAAATAATATGAACAACCGACCTTGATTCCTTTCAGACGTTCATTGAAATGAAAAGCCTTTTTCATTTGAACTGAATAATTTGAATCGTAAGAAGCCAAACTCCTTTTAAAAGCTTTTTATAGGTAAGTACCGGTTTAATGAAAGACGGAGAAAATAAGATAAGATGTTTAACGAAAGATAATATTTAGACTAACGCTCCTACAGAACGTCGGATTTATATTTATTCCGTGGGGAAATCTTTATGTAAATACCGTCTCTTTGGGAGGAGAGAGGGCTATATCGGGCTCCTATCGAGTAAAGCTGGGTAACCCATCATGAGTTGGGAGTACGAGGTATACTCAGTACTCACATGTGCTCCTCAACAGCCGCTTGCAATGAGTCACATGGCTCTGCTTTACATATTCATTGTTTTTTAACCGACTTCAAAAAAAGGAGGAGGTTCTCAGTTCTTCGGATTTTTTTTTTTATGTGTTTATTCCGATTTCTCGAAGACGGCTGGACCGAATTGAAAAATTCTTTTTTGTTTAAAGGGTATACTTTCAAGTTGGTCTCATTGCCATTTGGTCACGATCTGATGATGGGATCTTGGAGAAATCGAGGGAACTCTTAAAATATTATAGGCACATCTATAGCGATTTGGGTATTTTTTATAAATAAATAAAATAAAATCATTTTATTTCGGATAACAAAAAGATCCATAAATTGTTAGTAACATGTATGCACTTAAACCACTATTGTTAGTAACTTAAAACTAAATACGAATTTGTGAGAAGACCACCCAACATCTAGACACTGTAGCGGTTACACCGCCACATACAAACTACGCATCAAAGACATGACGTCACACAACTCCTGCATCGCGCAGTTAAGAGTTTACCGAGCGATCGACATACATACAAGATTTCAACTTCCAACCGATGGGCAGTTGCCCGCCAGACACAACACCCGTCTGGTCGGAGGATCCTCCCTTTTCTATGGTGGATGAGTGAACTTTACACCCTGTTCCTCATACTCCTAAATTGGTGACCCCGAGTATGAACGTCAACGCAGCCTTCGTGCAATTACTTCGGCGTGACGTCATCATCATCATCACTCCCGCAAGCGTTCGTGAGGCGAGTCACACAGCCAGCCAGCACCCACGGCTTCAACGGGTATCCTGACCACCAGCATGCAGCGAACGCGCATTCCTGGTCATCACCCTCAGCCTCATCACCCCGACTCACTGGGGAATCAACGCAAGCAGCCTCATCACCCCGACTCACTGGGGAATCAACGCAATCAACGCAATCACCTCAACCACCCCGACTCACTGGGGAATCACAGCAATCACCTCAATCACCCCGACTCACTGGGGAATCACCACAATCGCCGCAATCACCACAGAAAGTTCCGACTCACCGCGAACTATGCGGCACCCGGTTCCGACTCACTGGAACCACAGCTGGCACTGTGTGAAGCATCGCAAGATTCAGCCCACTATCGACCTCCGGTCTCCGGAGGGGAGTGATGTAGCGGTTACACCGCCACATACAAACTACGCATCAAAGACATGACGTCACACAACTCCTGCATCGCGCAGTTAAGAGTTTACCGAGCGATCGACATACATACAAGATTTCAACTTCCAACCGATGGGCAGTTGCCCGCCAGACACAACACCCGTCTGGTCGGAGGATCCTCCCTTTTCTATGGTGGATGAGTGAACTTTACACCCTGTTCCTCATACTCCTAAAACACAATAAAAATAACAAAATAATAAATAGTCTAAAGGCTCGTGCAGACCAGCGCGACACGCGACGCGACACAAAGGCACCGCTCGTCGCGCGACGAGCGGTGTCTTTGTGTCGCGCGACAAGTCGCGCTGGTCTGCACAAGCCTTAACTATGGTATGAGTCTTCTCACAAATTGCCTTATTATGGCAGAAGAAGTATCTGCCGCCACAGCCTTCAGGATACTATTATGACTGCCTCTTATTCTGCTCAGGAGTGAGGCCGTTTTTTTGCGGATGATGGCATGAAATCCATCGGTATGGTTTACCGCGAACATTTCAGATGCACTACAAAAACGAGGCAGTCGCAACAGCATCCTAAATACGTTGTTGTATTGGACGCGTAGAACATCCAGCGACCTTTTCGAGTAGTTGACCCAAAGATTACCGGTGTAAAAACTTTGACAGTAAGCTTTAAAAAGCGTAATCTTAACTTGGTCAGTACACCGAGCAAATCTTCGTGCCAACATATTACCCCTGACCGCCAGAGCTCTACGCTCCCTCTCAATATCACTATGGTCGCTGAGGTCACTGGTAAGAAAATGCCCAAGATATTTAAATTTTGTGACTTTTCGAATTGTCGTACCGTTTATGGCAAGTTTGAAGGCATCCTCCCGGCACTTACCAGCGACCCCAAAGACCATGTACTCACATTTTTTGGCATTATAGACCAGTCCATGTGCAGCAGCGTAGGTCTCACATACTTTGAGCATCTCGGCGATTGACCCCAGCGACGGGCCCAGCAGCACCATGTCATCCGCATAACTGATGTTGTTACAACTAACACCATTAACCCTGCATCCGACACGCATGCCGCTGAGCTCGCCAATGAGGTCATTAACATATAGATTGAAGAGCCGGGGAGACGACAAACCACCCTGCCTCACCCCGCACTCCAACCCATATGATTCCGAGAGCGCATCTGACCATCTGACACGATTTGTCTGGCTAAGTTACCAAAACTGCAACATTCTGAGTAGCTCCTCCGGTATACCCCTACTCCTCAATTTACTCCAAAGCACATCATAAGAAACGAGATCAAAAGCCTTGGAGAGATCAAGGAAGCAGGCGTACACCGGCGTCCTACGATCAGTGTAGTATTTGACAGCATGCTTGACACTTACGATAGCGCTTTCAGTTGATAGTCCAGGACAAAACCCAAACTGTGCATCGTGCAACTTAACATATCTTGCCAAATAAGAGTCAAGCATACTGTCCAACACCTTGGCCGCAACAGTTGCAAGAGAGATCGGGCGATAGTTGTGCATGTCCGAGATGTCTCCTGTCCTATTCTTCACGATGGGCACATCAATGGTCTTGATTAAGTCTGCCGGTAAATACGAATGGCTCAGACACATCGTATAGAACAAGGACAGGACCCTAGGCATATGCATGCCTGCATATTTCAGATGTTCTATGCTGAGCCCATCATGCCCAGGGGACTTACCCCTACTCATACTATTTATGACCGACCTTACTTGCTTTGTGGTGAAGCGTAGTAGCGGCTCATCCCCTTGGTTATGAGATCCGAAATCTATTCCCAATACTGAGGGGCCAAGTGGAGACCTCACTTTAAAATGATCTCTAAATAAATTAGCAATGTCTCCATGCTCAGTAACCCCTCCTACACCAACCGTGAGACCAGGCTTAGCCTCCAACCTACCTGTGGACTTCCAAAATGCACAGAAATTGTTATTCGCTCGTTGTTCTGCTAATACGACCATTTTAATTTGGTCTTGCCTATTTTGACAGTACTTTAGCCGGCTTTTGAAAATTTTACGCGTCTCGTACATTTGGTCATAAATAGTACCAGAGGTTGGTCGATCAGCCAAAACCCAGGCTTGAAATCTAAGCCTGGCCTCTCGGTGCGCGTCTCGAACATGTTTGTTCCAACCACATAACGGACTACCCCGTTTAGGTCTCTGGTGAATTGTATTAGATTCCCTCGCTGCCTCACAAAGGACGTCTACAATATTCCTGTACATCTTATCAAGGACAAGTTTATGATCTGCCAAGTTGCATGACCCATGACTGCACACCGCAAACTCCTGTGGGAAATCTATCTCTCTCAGTTTATCAGAACACATACCGTGATAATTCTCGATCTCTGTTTTATTTCTGACGCCCCAGACAACAGCACTGCGGGGTGCAGCCCCGGTCGTCAACTTTGGTCTAACCACATCTAAATTACATATAATAAATATAGGTAAATGATCAGACACATAAACATCTTCATCAATACCTACACTAACAAATGTCTGCCAGGCTGACGAAGAGACCACACAATGGTCCAACCACCTCCCACAGCCGTGAGCCTCGCTAATGAAGGTGTAGCAGTTCTGATCATAACCTAACTTCTTTGTATCAGCACAGACCCAGGATTGGTCATTACAAAAACCTAATAGCTCAACATAAAATAATTCTTGTGGGTGTGCATTAAAATCTCCCATTATATATATGTTTTCAACATCAAATGTCGCAATTATTGCACTTACCTCACTTAATACCTCGGTAAACAAAGGCAGGTTTTCCGGTGAGTTTGTAGGCATATACACAGAAAATACAATAATATTGCGACCACCCGAGACAGCTTTAATGGCCACTAACCGAGAGCTATTACAGGATATTACCGAAACAGACTCAAAAACACCCTTTCTCCAGAGAATAGCCACTCCTCCGTACGGCCGTCCTCTTAGAAGCCCTTCCGATGTGTCTACAGCAGACCTACCAGTGTACTCAAATTCAGGACTTATCGTTCCTAACATTGAAATATCATGAGGTAACAGCCAAGTCTCCTGCAGGCATATCAAATCAGACCAGTCACATATTTTTCTTATATTATCAACTGATCTTTTCGCAGATTTACAATTAAAACTAGTTAATTTTACATGACACTTATTTTGACAAGCCATACTGAATTTTTATCTAACTAACTAACTGTATGAGCCTCTCTATTTGTCCGGTACATAAAATGGACAAAACGCCTAAAAGTAATACCATCAGGCCATATCTGATCATTTAAAAACATGTCCACCTTGTGTTTAGATACATATAGTTTGTAAGCGTTATACTTTTTATACGACTTGATGTTTAGCTTTTTTAACGATACACTTTCGTTAGTCTTACTCTTTATGTAGCTAATAATGTCATCGTCAGTGGTCTCTGTATTCACGTTTGATATTAGTAACGGGACTTTAATATCTGCCGCACGGAATTTACTGTTTGGTACAATAGAAGCACGACCTTTTTGGCTTGCATATGTATAGGTTTTGGAACGCGAACGTTTATTTTGCACTACTTTCCACTCATTATTACCCGGTTGACTCACCACTGTTTTAGAGACAACCTTATCACAGTTATCTATCGACGGCATACTTTCACATTGCACTGTTGTTTGCTGGAGGAAATCATTCGATGCTTTCGCAGCCGGGGCGTCGGACGCACTGGCGATGGTCACCCGCTTGCCAGAGGAGGGGGAATTGCCGGGCGTGTGCGCACAAGTAGCCGGGCCCGATACACATACAGCTTTGTACGAAACCGCGGTGCTTGTTGTGGTGTTTTATGAGTAGTTAGCATTAGGCTATTGTAACTTCGATAAATTATAAACCAACCCACTAAAAAGTGAAAAAAAACTTAAAAATACTGATCCAAAGATTGCTTTGGATCAGTAATTTAGTTTTTCGACACCGACTTCCGAAATTAAAGTTATTTTTCACTTTGTAGTGTGGAAGTTGGTTATATTTTTTGTAAAAAGTTTTTATTGGAAAAGCATAGCACATAACGGTCTATTACGTCCCCACTGCTGGGACACAAGCCTCCTCTGTGAGAGGAACGGACATCCACCACGTTGGCCCATTGTGGATTGGAATTTTCTGCTTAACTCACCATACCTACCTAATAACAATAATCTTCTTCCCCAGATCACGGTGTTCCGAATCCAGGAACGTGCAGAAGGTGGCGAGGTCCAAGAGTTGGACCAGGTCATCTTGACAGCATTGTTCAGAGCACAGCACCTGTCTCCAAGCGAACAGCTTTCATTGGCGCTCACATGGAACCGAGTGGATATCGCCAGGTCCGAGATCTTCGTTTATGGGCAAGAATGGCCTCCAGGTATGTGGAAATAAGAGTTATCCAAACTATTATTTATAAATACGAAAGAAACTCAGTTTATTCTATCAAGTTTCCAGCTCTAAACGGCTAAAATAATCTCGATAAAATTTTGCACACAATTAGACCGTGACCTGGGTTAGGACATGGAACATTTTAACTTCATGTATTGCCGTAATCTTTTGATAACGTAAAAAAAAAAAAACGTGTACCTATATTATGTTATTTTTTCATAATCAATATGGCGGCCAAAAAAATATTTTTTTTGTCTTCATCCCTATTGTGGTTGTTTGATTTTGACTGATGACTATTTTCCTTAAAACTTTCATATAACAGAACAACTAAAAGTATTCTACTTACTTGTATATTTCAACAAGAACATCAGTTTAATAAGTTTCATAATTAATTTTGGAATAACATCTTTACAAGAAAGTTGCCGAAACCGTTTAGCGAACTACTTAGTACTTCAAACCACTTAGGTAGCAAATTAGTTACATCATAATAACGCGAACTTGATGTGCTATTAGCATATTTCAATGTAAGTACAAGTAAATGATAATCTTAAGAGCTGCGAGAAGTAATTATATAGTCCTCCAGAACGTATTTCGGCCATAGCGGCCTATCTCAACAGAGACTTGCCATCGGCGCGGGAGATATTATAGTGCAGGTGTGTGTGCGCAGACACAGGTGCACTCTCTCTTCCCTCACTCTCATAGTCCGATGGGACGGCAATCCGCCACGACCGGAGAGAGATCAGGCTCAGTACCAACGGCTTAACGTGCTTTCCGAGGCACGGGGGGGTTCACACCGCCAACTTCCAAACTCCGGGCTCCAAATTCCCGACCTGGGAATCGAAAAAATCGACTACTAGGAGAATTAATTACGTTAGTCATTTACCTAGACTGTTCCTGGTGCTTGTTTTAGCTAAGTGCAAACACGTAAACACATGGAAACGTGAAACATTCGTAAAATGCTCAGATTGAGTCGTATTTGAAACACTTAAAAAATAATACATAACGTACTGGAAGTACATAAAAATGTGCTGTTATTCAGTATATTTTTACGAATCTATAGAGAGTGAAACAAACATACAACAATATCAATTCGTAAAGGTTTACTGATTGTTGTGGGGATCAGACAGGCAGTCGCTCCATGTAAAATACTGGTATTCAGCTGCATCCGTATAGACTGGAAGCCGACCCCAACATAGTTGGGTAAAGGCACACAATGACTTTTGTTAAGACTAGGCTACGTACGTGCACGGAATTCAGTGAGAACTCTTCTCTCTTAAACAAAAAATCTGTAGAATTCTCATTAGTAAACTTCGCAAATAAACACATAAATTTACAAAAGTCCTCAGCCAAACAAACTAATAAACTTAAATTAGTTCACAATTTAAACAGTGGAATCAAAGTTTAAAGGGTATATTCATTAACAGACCCTGGCAACTCGCAGCGTTCACAAATAAATTACATTGGGACCTTACGGAATAAATTCATGGATTCTGGACCCATATCGAGTTTTGGGCGTACAAAATGATTTATCGTCATATTGCCATTTGAATTGGATGTAGGCAAATTCCCACAAATATTTTATTTGGAGATACGTACGTATCTAATGTAAATGTGGGTTGTATGATAATTTATACGGACGAGTGTTTTGTTTGCATCGAATACCTAAACAAGCAACGGTTCTGTGAGTTTTTTTTATTAAAATAGGTTTATTACAATGATTGTTATCGATAAATTGAGACATATTTATAGTTTAATTGAATTATAGCTTCTATTTGGTTTTTAGGGTTCCGTACCCGAAGGACGCCCAACGGAACCCTATTACTAAGCCTCCGCTGTTCGTCCGTTTGTCTGTCAGCGGGATGTATCTCATGAACCATACATAACAGGTAGACAGTTAAAATTCACAGATTGTGTATTTCTATTGCCGCTATAACAAATAATAAATAAAGTTAATAATTAAAGGAGGTCCCCATACAAGAAACGTGTGCGACTCACACTTGACCGGGTTTTTTTTTCCATTTTCATAAAATACAGGGTGGCAAGGACATCGACGCGAAAACTGTTACCATGGATTCAGTACAGTCACGAGCAATAATATGTATACACATAGCAAAATTAAAAAGCGATTTTCTCGTGGAATAACGACTGCAACTTTGAGATAGACGTATTTCATATTAGTATAGGTTTCAAAATACTACATAACATAACATAACATCACGCCTTGTTTCCCCGAAGGGTTGGGCAGAGGTGTCCCTGTAGCAGGTACACCCACATTTCGCCAGTTATGTTTAAGTCCCATGTAATAGGGGGCGAGCCTATTGCCATCAACCGGGCACAAATCCAGACTCCGAGCTGCTACTGAGAAATTTCAGATAGAAAAACCCAATAACACTTAAAATACTAGGTTCAATATAACATAATATTACAATCAACACAGTAAGAGAAAATCACCTTTTAAAGTTGCTAAGTGTATACATATTATTGCTCGTGACTGTACATGATTCTGAACCTACCGGCGTTGAAATTTTTCGTCGGTTATTTAAAAAAAATTAATACCTACGCGGTCAAAATGTATGGGACAGCTGATTTTGTTTTTATTATATTTTTGTTTTTTTTTACTTACCCTTCACTGTCCGTCTGTCTGTCAGCGGGCTGCATCTCATGAACCGTAATAGGTAGACAGTTGAAATTTTTACAGATTATTTATTTCTATTTCCTCTATATAGCAACAAATAAAGGAGGCCCCCATACAAGAAACGTGTTTTTTTTCAGAGGTTTTGCGGTAACATTGTACGGTACGAGTCCGACACGCACTTGGTCGGTTTTTTATTCTTCTCTAAGTATGCGCCCCACTAACGCATTTTACATACCACACGGCGCGGCGGCTTGTACGTAAAATACGGTAATGGGGCGCGTCATATCAAATTGGACAAGCTATATAATATACAGTGTGAGTCTTCATAATGTGCACATATCAAAATAAGGGAATGTATGCTTAATTTTATCGACGGAAAAAATGGTCAAAAATTTTAATTTGTTTTATTTTTTTATTTTTTTTGATATTTTTTTTTTTTTTAATATTTTTGATTTTTTGTTCTCTTGAGCATCTGATTTATACATTTTACAATTATTGTAAAAATTGATGAAAAAAATACAGATTTTTGTTAAAAAAACATGTTTATTTTCAATTGAGGGTAGTTTTTTTTCTCAATTTTAATTTTATGTGGACGCCTACTTACTTCCAATCATTATGGAGTTTGTTTCATCGCGATAGCTGATTCAGTTTAAAAGTTACACAGTTTTGTTACAATTTTTTTTATAATTCCTTAAAAAAGTATAAAAAAATATTTAGATTTTTTAAATATTTTTTCGGTCGTCAAAATTAATCATAGATTCCCTCATTTCGATATGTGCACATTATGAAGACTCACACTGTATACTCTACTAGGACTTCGCGTTTAGTACCTACAATGCATTCGCAATTTAGTTGACAAACATGTAAACAAACACGAGTTTTAGGAAAAACAACTGTAATGCTTACAAATAAGGTTCAGTTTGCGCTACAACTTCATATTTTTCAAACAGTCTAAAATCAACTTTATTTACACTTTTATAAAGTTGATGTTTGTTTAAGTAGAAATGACATCAATTGGAATTAAGGATTTGAATAGACCCAATAGAGCTTAAGTTTATTTTTAAATTCACCTTTAACTAGTTTTTCACACTTCACACTACACTCAGCACTTCAGTTACTAATCTAAATAGCTAAAAATGACCATAAAAGTGACATGATAAGTATTGTCAGTCTCGTATAAATATGAATGCGTATAAAAGTATTATAGGAATAAACACATTTATTAGTAAGTATTCAGTTTGCTGGCAATATTAGAACGATATTTCCATTTTCGCCGACTATTGGCTTATTACCCTTGTGGTATAAGATATTAAATAAATATTAGACACGTGGAGGCGCGCTTATCGGAAAACGAAATAGCTTTTGTTGTGAATTCCCTAGAGTTGTCTTCTATTTTCTGGGATGGAAACTTTTCTGTTTTTCTATTTTTTTCTATGGAAACTAAGTAACAAGTTGTGTAGTTTGATTACGCGGTGACAGTTTTATAATCAGCTATTGTTATTAACCATCCTCAATTCCCTATTGGCCTCGTTAGCCTGTCTTTCCCGAGTCACAAGCTCAAACATAATTATCTTGTTTTGTCGCTTGCAAAAAAATTGTGGCGAATCAAACTAATTATCCATGGTGCCTACTGTTAGATATAAACTGACAACACTATTTGGTCTAGACCAGTTAGTCGATGGTTGGTGGTTGGTTGGTGGATTGTTGGTGGATGGTTGGTTGGATGATTGGTTGGTGATGGTGGAAGAAACAAGTTGAACTTGATATTTTTTAATCTGAATTACACGATAATTATCCTGTGTTTGTGCAAATTTTTCCTTGTCGCTTGAATATTATGGTTTGACAGAAAATACACATCTATAAGGACCGAGATTCATTCAAGAAAACAGCACATCCTACGCCTAAACATTCTTGATAGAACAGCGTTAACTTTCACAATCTATCAGTAGATCTATCCGGTGAATTAGACCACTTTCAAAACATCGGAAAACACAAGAACCTTTAGGGGCCGTTTCCATTCACCGAATTTAAATTTACATAGCACACACATAGAGTAGAGATCCGTTATAGCTTCCCAGACTTCTGTTTGACTAACAGAATTTGTATGGGGAATGGGAACTTATTGGTACCCTTTGAATTTCTCCATTTCATACAAACAAAAGATGGAAGTTTTAACGCATAACTTTGTATAAATATTGGAATACGAACAATCGGATCGTGAAAATTAATAGGGTTCAATTGTTTTTATTGTTTTTGTAGGCAAAGGTCGTGGAAAATTCAGAAGCTTTTGTGTTTTTGTTAAAAGCTTTGAAAAATACGTTTAACGGTCTTGTTGTTCTCGAAGGAAAAAAGGCCAACCTTTTTCCATCCGTAGGTGTAAAAACAAATTTAATTTGTTATAAAATAAAATGCCTTGTTGGTCTAGTGGTCGCAAGCGCTACTGCTGAGCATGAGGTCCTGGGTTCGAGTCCCAGGTCGGGCAAAGTTCGTTAGTCGCAGGCCGATTCCCGGCCACCGTAGGCGCGGGCTTGTGGACGGTGAGCAATAGGTAGCTCGCCGTCCGATAAGGACCAGGCCCGGGTCGACGGCGCGTTGTGTTCCACGCGCGCCTCAAAGAGATGTTAGCACAACCAAAGGGGTCCGCTAGGGCCGATGCCTGCAAGGGTTGCGGGTTTGTCCGAAAGGGTTACCGTGGCCCCTGGCAACATACAGACAACTGAAGGAACACGGGTGGGTTTTAGTCAGTAAGAGTCTGACACGCCCTCCCGCTCCGCCCAGAGCGGGAGAAGTTATTTGATAATATCCCATCCAAAAAGTGTTGTTGGGTTTTTCATTTGTAATTTTTCAGAAGCAGAACTGTATCTAGATTCGGGCCCGGTTGATGGCAATAGGTTCGCCCATATTACAGATTGTTTATATTTATTGCCGCTATAAAGGAGGCCCCCATACAAGACACGTGTTTTAGTACGGTGCGAGTCCGACTCGCACTTGGCCGGTTTTTTATTCTTCAGTAAGTATGCGCCCCACTAGCGCATTTTACATACCACACGGCGCGGCTTGTTGGCATTACATGGAACTAAATCATAACTGGCAACATGTGGTGTAGGTCCTATGTAGGTAATCCTCCCAACCAACCCTTCTGGAATAAAATGGGTACACAAGATAAGTAGCATTTCGCCTAATAACAACAACCTCTCTGCCAAGTGTGTTGAATAAAGTGTGGGTGTGATATTTGTAGGTAGGTTTGCAATTTTCCACTTATGAATCCAAACAGAGTGCTAATGGGTTAGATGATGCCAAATGTCCAAAGTTAGCAACATTTGGCATGAATATAGTAGGCTAAAAGTTGCCATAATTGTACCTACTGTCTATTGAGTAACCTGGCACTTAAACGTTATATTAAGGGGGTTGCGCTAAGCAAGCCCGCGAAATTCTCTTACATTGTAGGCAATTTGCGGGTCAGTTTCAAGTTGTATCTTGATTACAATATGATTCGCGACCGTAACAAGTATGGCTTTATAGAATTATAATCATAAGAATCCGCAATACAACTGCTCATGTTAGAATAATCCTAAAATCTCATGACTTCATGAAATAGTCATTCAGTTGGAGTTTCAGTTGGAACTTAGAGAGTACAACTCTCTAAGTTCATAAAATCTGATGATATTTATGATTATAATTCTATAAATAAATATTTGGTACGACCGCGAATCATACTTAGATCAACGTACAATTTGACACAGACCTGCAAATTGCAAAAAAACATAAGAAAATTTGAATTTCGCGGTCTACCCTGACGCTTTCGCCTTAACACGTACATAATTTCGACATCAATGCGCGTAATTCATTATTTTCTAGTTTAAACACACTTTGCACGATCTCATCGCCGTACATTTTTCTGCTTACTCTTTATCCTACTTCAGGCTAATGATACGCGTCATAATTAAGCGTAATAAAATAACTTGACGAACAAAATTAAATTTAGTGAACTTGTAACTGTGTAGCTATCGACAACTGAGAGAAATAATCGCCTTCCACACTAGTACTGTTACTCACTCTTAACTTAAATAAACTTAACTAATCTTTTTTCTTTTTATTATTTCTTTAGATTATCTGCTTAGTTGTTCCCCATTCAACCGGCAACATCTCCCTCAACTTGCATTACACTTTTATTTTATCTTCTACACGATATAACTTAACTCAATGTTGTAGAACAAGTACAAAAACTACTTTGTTACAAAACCAAGTGTCGGGGTAAAACTTTTTACTTTAAAAACTCTGGTTACTGCTCGTTAACTTTTAGGTTAAGTGTTGAACAAGGCATGATTAGCCTTGTCATTAAAAGAAATACACGATAATGTCTTTTGTGAGTTTTCGCTGCGTTTTTCTAGAGTAAAATTACTTATGATTTAAAAAAAATGCACAGAATTAGATCGACATCCAATAAGTTCTCATTATAAAGACCCACTGTTACTTCTGCCCTCTTAAGTCTCCTTCTAAGCTTTAAAGTTTTTAAGCCCACTATAACCTGAAGGATTGAATGTTTCCATAAAATCCATCAATCAATTCATCTGGATCACAGAACACTTTTTGCATATCCTGATCTTGAAGCACGTTTGACACACCGCTAAGAGGATAACCCTTTTTTACTACAACTATAAACTGTTCTTCGGCAACACCTTATACATTACCTTATTGAATATTTTACTATTCAACCACTAAATTCATATCGATGTACTTTCGCAAAAGTGCCAGCGATACCGCCAAAACGACTCCATTCTCGGCACGATTCTATTTCATTTTATTACGGCTATATTTTATGACGTTCATAAACACAATATCAGGCCGTATGTGGTGTGAGATGCGTAGATAGGCACCAGGTGTCCTGTAAATAGATTTAAGGAAGGTTCCACTACCCTGCGTACTGACGCCCACGAAGTAAATACTGCAAAAGACTCGGGAAAAAGGTTTTTGAGTTATTCTTCCGTAAGAGGTTAGAAGGTGTTGGTGCTTGTATTTAGATCTTCGCCAAAGAGCGATATTTAAGGGGAATCCAAATGCACCTAATGTCTTGTCAAACTGTCCTATTTTTCAGTCAGGTACATCGTTTTCAGCTTTGTCTATCGTCTCCAAATAGACTTTGTGTCCAAACCTGCCATACTTAGTAAGCTATTCTCAGTTTCTAAGCCGGAATTAACTTATCAGAGGCTTCGGCTAACGGATCCAATCAGGTTGAAGCCGAATATACGAGTACATCATAAATTAAGGAGTCTATTTCACCGTTCTTTGTCCAGGTCTGAAGATAAACCAGTTCGTGGAGGCTTTTAGGTGCGGAATAATTTATCGATGTCACTGCTGCCCGCATTTCAGTAATTATTCATTCAAAACGGCAACAAATTAACTTACCTTTAACCGACTTTGTCACCTAGGTTTCGATTTTTCCTACCTACTAATATTTCACTGTCTTCTTAGTGATCAAGAATTTTAGGGGTCCAGAAGAGTTCTTGAATAAAAAATATTCGCGTATCCGGACTGACCTTCTATCTCTTCCTGTTTAGTGAAGTAGATACAGTACAGGTCACGTCTGGGGAATAAGGATGTTGCTTCAAAACACAAACTAGGGTTGTCTCTCTCGCACAATGGATGAAGCTCTCAGTGGAATCCATTGTTGGTGGATTATGGTGGAAGACGGTGGAAAGAACTGAAAGCGAATTGGGAATTAGATTTTTGAAGATAACGTTAGTTACGTACAGTAAGCGCTCAAAAGTGCATAAGCACGCTAAGAGTCGTATTGCTGTGAACACGCGGTGTAGTCCGTACATTTGTATGTGTAAACAGCCAGACGTCTGTGGTGTGAGTGCCGTACACACACCACAGAGAACGCACCACACACTGTCGTATCGTCACGGTTCGCGGGCGCCGCACTTATATTTCCATCACTTTTGTTAGCACGCATCATACGCGTGACCTTGGCCAGTGTATCGCATTGCTAAAATTCGAAAGTAAATTATAAGTGCAGATAGCAAAAGGCGCTAAGCGTTGGTCTTAGATTCAAGATGGCTAAGGTTCTAATCTCGTAAATCACAGCGCTGTTTTTGCAAATATTATTATTTTTGTTTGCAATAATAATATTTTTAAATATTCCTGCCTATTTATTAATGTTGTTAGTGCAATAAAGGGTTTAGAATAAAAAATGCGTGATACGAGTATGTTATAATAAAAAATAAATAATATTTATTCGTTATATTTATTTTACTTAAGTATAGTTAACAAACTGCTACAATTATTTATCATTACTTCACCTGAATAATATGTGAAATAGATGTCTAGAAACTTAGAAGCAATTTGTATTATTTTGATATATTTAAATTTTGAAATGTTTTAAATTTTAAATGGATTTTTTTCACCATAAATATAAAGCTTTGATCATGGTCGAAGTAATTAAGCAATAAATAAGAATATTAGACTACTTAAAATGTAAAAAAATCTACTGACAAAATTGTTGATTTTAAGGTTAAAGGCAGTTTGTTCATATTAATTATTTTAAACTTTATTTGGCTTTAGTAAATATTGGTCGGTATTGGTGCCGATTCCCTTGTTCACAAACTAAACTAAATTTAAGTTCACTGCATCTTTTTCTTTCTAGTTCATTAAGAAAAGGACAGAAGATAAATTTTAGTTTAGTCCTGTCAAATTAATCAGCGCCTGTCACTACTCCATACAAGTTTAGACGTGATTAAAAACATGCCTACTAAAATTACGTCAATTTACGTCAAGCGCTGATTAATTTGACAGGACTAAACTAAAATTTATCTTCTGTCCTTTTCTTAATGAAATAGAAAGAAAAAGATGTACTGAACTTAAATTTAGTTTAGTTTGTGAACAAGGGAATCGGCACCATTGAGGTTATAGCTTAAGTATTCATTTTCTTTACGAAAAGAAGATTGAAACTAAACCTCAAATTTTAATCCTAAAATAATACTATTACTAAAATAATATTAAACAATTTCGGTATATCTGCAAGAAATACGACAAACACCCTATTGAAACGTGCTTAAAAAATTCGTTACCATAAATTCATGCAATAACGAATCTGTTGTTTATTAAGTTGGTACCTCAGACCAACAAAAAAAGAAAGACGGCGCGCTGCGAACATCAAAACTGAAGCCACCTTTTTATCTATGTGTGAGTAGAAGGGTTGCCATTTGTAAAAAAAATACCCCATAACTTGGGTAATAATATTTTATGGGTAAGCTAATATTGTACAAGTAAGATATTGTTAAGTATGGCATTGTACCTCAATTGTTTAGAAGGAACAAAACAAAAAAAAATTACATCAGAAAAAAAAACAATTATAAAGTGCACCTTTAAAGCAAGAATTGTTGTGTTGGGCCTTGGAAGACTCCGCTGTTCCACTAAGGCCCGTGTTACAGAACTTCACTCAAGACTCAAGCATTACTTAAAGCTAGTTTTAACCAATCACAAGGCTTTAAACGAGTTTTATGTAATGCTTGAGTTTTGAGTGAGGTTCTGTAATACGGGCCTTAGAAATATCCATTAATTTGCAATTGAATGTAAAAAATTCAAAATATAAATAAATAGGTTAGTTTTAAACTATAGAAAAATCAAATAACTTTATATAAATGAACGAGCTTAATACAGAGAAAAAGGCAAAAATGCGCCTAATTGTGTGACGTGTGCGAGTGTGGGTGAGAGTGCGCTAGTACGAGAGTGTGAAGTGTGTAAGGGTTAAAATTTGCATATATTTAGTTCTACTATAGGGTATATCTTTAGGTGTAAGTTAACCCTACCCGCGACAGTGTCTTGGGATTGAAAGAATTCGATAACCATGCACATAGAAATTCAATTATAAGTTTGTTGAAGCGTAAATCATAACATTGTCGTAGGTATGTATGAAGTCTATTGACTTCATACATACCTAGGACAATGTTATGATCAGAGTCAGTGATTTTGTTGTTGTGATCTTTTTGTATTTAATAAAGGTAATTGACAATATAATTACCTATATTATTTCAAAGTAATTTACAAATATGTAAATTACTTTGAAATAATATAGGTAATATGTAAATTACTTTGAAATAATATAGGTAATTATATTGTCAATTACCTTTATTAAATACAAAAAGATCACAACAACAAAATCACTGACTCTGAAGAAAAAGTAATATCAAGATAAATCGTAACAAACAAAAAGTTTTTTTAACCATAATATAGCCTTTGGTCCACGATTAGTTGAATAAAGGTCGTTATTATCAAAATGATCGGAACAAACCACGCTGGTTTTCGACGGCAGCCATTCTGGATCATTCCGACTTTATCTTATATCTACTATCCATTTACTTTTTAATTCAGTATTAATTAGAAATCTAAAATATTAAATAAATAAAAAAGAGAACATGATTATAACTCGAAGTAAGAAATCACATTTAAATTTGTTGAATCGAATGGGAAAGATTTAAATCATATTATGGCAACCCTCGCACTTTAAGTCACTGCTTTCGTTTGTTGAGGTTATTTGTTCCAAGTAACCTAAAATTCGTTTAATAAAAAACGATGTTATTTCAAGTACATCAATGCTTAGGGGTGAAAAGTGATTCCGTGAGACTTTTGTGATTTGCTATTGTTTTTATAAGTTTTCACTACACAGGAAAGCATATTTATATTTTTTTAAATCAATGTTAACTAGACGACGACTCATGACGTACTAAGAGCGATGAGCATGGTTTTAGTGTAGGTGTGTGCGTGAGCGGGTGTATTTACTTGCAGGAGCACGGTTTTGTGGCTTCACTTTTAATGTTCGCGGCGCGCCGTCTTTCTTTTTTTGTTGGTCTGAGGTTGGTACGGTCAATATTTTAAGGTCAAAAACGGTTTTCTAGCTGGTCTTCAGTGATGCAAGCCTTCAGAGTGCACGGCGAACGGTTCATAATGACGTGTTTTTAATAATTCAGCAAAATATCTCGTTGGTATGAAAACATTTGTTTCATTCACCATTTGACGTCGCTGCTACTCGATAATAAGCCCCTTCCTCATATCTCTTAACCCTCACAGTATTTCTCTAGAACAAAGAAAAACATTGTTTTTATTACACATAATACCTAATTATTTATTATTCACTAATCGAATTAAACCTCACAATGAATTTAAAACTTTAAAGGCATCTTCTGTCTCAACAATACCTCTGTTCTATCAACAATACCCTTGATTAAGATTTATGTTTAGTAAAATATGAAATATATAAATGATAACACTCACACTTAGTCCGGTTTCATTAGATATTCACTTCACTTTTACGCAGCGCAATAATATTCTCTGATCTGATCTGATCTCTTCAATATATTTTATGCCTGCTTTTTGATAATAATAACTTCAACACTGCGCTAAATACTCGTCACCAATATTATCCACGAACCAACAAAGTTCTATTAATTGAATACTCGTAACAAACTAACTGCATCTACCCCACAGAAATCGAAATAATTTACTTAGTTTTTTGTGGTCTACCTGCTAAACTTTAATATTTATGTGAACAAGACGAATGAAACTAAAAACGAATGATGATTATCGAACTAGTCATTGGTTGCAGACAAAATGAGTGTGTAATGTGCGTGTCTACAGTATTGTAACAACTTATAGAAGGTCGTAAGTCAAACCGAAGCGTCAGTCTATTGCTTTGTGTGATTGCTTATGGACTTCTGTACATGTAAGTGGATCGTATCATATTATAAGATCAGACATAGGATAAAAGGTTTATAAAATTTTTGTACGCCAAACTTTTTTTCTGAAAGTGTCATCCCTAATTATGTTCCCGTGAAACTTTGTCTCTTAGACCATCTTTATTACAATGTAGTGTCATCTAAGCAACATTGAATTAATTTTTCAACTCAAGTCTTACTTTACGATAATACCTACTTTGTCCACAAACTTGCAACGACGTAGTGATAGCATCAGATGGCGACACAAACTTTTAAATTGCCTTCAGATTCAACTTTTTCTTGGAAAAGAAGTTCAACGTCGTTCTCTTCATTATGTCCATTACAATAGCTATACTAGATTTGCCCTCGGCTTCGCTCGTGTGGAAGCCGGAAATTATTCTGCGGGAAAGAATATTTCTACCAAGATAAAAAAACTTTTTACAAAAAAAAAACAACCGACAAAGAACGAAAATTCAAAACCAAAGAGACCGACTTCCGAAATTAAAGTTATTTTTCACTTTGTAGTGTTTTTTTTTTGAAGTCGGTTGTTCTTTTTTTTTTGTAAAACGTTTTTATTTTTCACTTTTTAGTTGTGGTACCTACCCCACACAAATTCGAATACCACACCTGCTATGTAAATAACAGTGACAGGAAGTTATCATATCATCCACATACTAAGTGGGAAAGAATACGTATTATTGAAGCCAACTCAAAAACTACCCAAGCAAAGTTAATAAAATTTATATGGGACCACCTCTGAAGTATGATCTACCAAACAAAAAAAGAATCATCAAAATCAATTCATAATTGGCGGAGTAATCGCGTAACAAACATACAAAAAAAAAAAACGAATTGAGAACCTCCTCCTTTTGGAAGTCGGTTAAAAAGTATTCTACATCTTAACCCTGGTCATGTCTATCCTGTGCCAAATTTCACACAAAGTTACACTGGCACACCATGGTGGCGCAACCATGGTCGCACTCCAACAAAATGTATACCTACAGCTTTATGGTAGCATTGGTAGCTCACCCAATCGCGTCTAATTGATCGCTGTCGCAACCAACCACACATTTTGATGGTAGCTCTCAGGAAAAAGAGCAGTAGTTTAATTACTGTGTAGTTTTCGGTCAATTATAATGGTAAAGATCTTCTCGTTAAAATTATAGTTGTTACTGGCAATATAAATGTCTGAGCGTGCAAATTATTGTTGCAGCCAACTGTGATGTTAATTACTGCACAAATGTATTATTCTAGAACGTAAATGCTGTTTGTTCTGTTATGTAGATGTATGTTTTCAGTTTAAATTATGATGCTGTGAATATAATTCTAAATGTTTGTGTTTCTGGATATTCTAAAAACACAAACAGAAACACACACACATATACACACACATTAAAAAACAAAAATGAACTGATGAAGGCTAATCCAAATTAACAGTTTTCTCATTAATACTATAGATAGAAACCAATATATATAAAACAAGGGTCCTGACATAATCTATGTGACGAAAAACCAATAATTTAATAAAAACTCCCTCACATGGGTACCGTCGTTACACAGCTTATGAAGAAGAACTAATATCTAAATGAGCCTTTAGTTTTGCCCCAACAATAAAATTAAAACAAATGTACCATTCCTGTAAAAGTAAATACTATCTAGTACCACCATTACAGTCTGAAACCACAGTATATTTTGCGGAACATATCCAACGAAGATAAACGCAATGTTTTTCTCTCTAAAGTAACTAAGTGGGTTTCGCTATTGCACTGTATTGCGAACAGGTAAACCCTGTAGTATGTATTCACTACTGTTGAAGCTCCTTGGAGAATGGACGCTTTTTGTAAAATGGCGTACCTGAGAAAAGGAAAACGGGGAAATAGAGGGGTAGCCATACAAGATATTAAGTTATAGTATGCCCAGCAGTGGAATGATACAAGCTGATAGAAACAGTAACCAGTATTAATACTCATATATATATATTACTTAAATAATTGCTTGGAATCTGGCAAATAGCTTACTGTGTTTGTGTTTATATAGCCTTTTCATTTTTCCGTAAAATACCTCATTCTTTTGAGCGTGTGACCCCGAGCTATTGATTGGGATCAATGGCTGCCAATGATGACCAAGCTTCAATTAAATGACATTACCTCATCTCAATTAATTTCGACGGTTATTTTCCTCTCGTGACTGTGTTCTTCCTTCTCATCGAATACTGTAGATAGGTTTAGTTACAGAAGTGAATCTGGATCAAACAGGATGTAATCTTGATAGTATACATGTTATAATCTTCCATGATTCCTCTCCTTTATTTTCTTTGTGTTCAAATAAAAAGCGAAGCACAACAAAATTTTCAATATTATTTAACCTCGATGGTCCTAGTTTATCATTTATAAATTCCAGTTACAGCTTTATATAGGTATATGTAAGCGGGCACGCCCTTTATGTCTGGAGGCTTTTATTTAGATTCTAAGTTCTGTTTCCGTTTAGTTTTAATTTTTTATTTCTACTTGAGTATAGTTCTTGATGTTTTTGGTTGGTATATTGGCGCGTGCTAGTTGACATATGGCTAATCATTTATAATTTAAATTATGTTTTGTTTTGCGTAATGTAAATTATTTTGCATACTCTATAGAATCTTTTTTTTTTCTATCTGAACAGACAGCTATCATATGCTCCTGGGGAGTTTATTGCGCTACTTCTTCTTCCCAACAAGGCACTAGGAAGTGGTGAAGGGTGGGCGTTTTGGGGGACTGTCTTATGTAATTTTGACGTTCGAAAAGTGCTGATTCTCAGCCTAGTTTGAATAAATGACTTAAATTTTGAATTTTGATAGGTACTAATAAAAGTAAGTTCAAAAACTAAAACCCGACTAAAAGGTATGAAACAAGAAAATATTTCAGACAGAAGTCAAGACATAGGTACAAAAATGATCAAGGTAAAGCCGTGGTCGCATGCCATTATAATTTTGTAGGTGTACAAGCATGCGACCACGGCTTTACCTTGGACCTTAACCACTGGACTATCACGGCATTTATGGTAAAATAGGTATTAATTTTACAGCCGCGCCGTACGTAGCACAGTCTCACTTTAGCTTGTTTTTAACAATTTAAACATATTTTTTTACTTGGTAAATATGATATATATATACATATTTGTAATTTGCTCATCAAGCCCTTTCATTTGATACCCAACATGGCCCAAAACAATTATGTTTATTTTTATTTCGTTACTTTATGTCCTCTAGAGGGCGCCACATTGCATTTAATGTGACTTCACATAGCCTATAACCAGCGGACAATCAAAACGCTTCCAATGATACCTCATTTGTCAAATTATGGTCGGCAGTTTAGGAGTTATGAGGTAACAGATGAACATACATACATACATACATACCGGTCAAAATCATAACCCTCCTTTTTGCTTCGCCGTAGTCGGGTAAAAATAACAACAATGCTTTTCCAAACAATGAACACTAAATCAACAAAACCCGATAGTCGTCCGATATTTAAAGTACCAGTAGTAACTTTGTAGTTTGTACCGGTATTACCAAGTTAAAATTGCAGCTTTCATAGTTATTGCAATACAGCGGATCGATGCTTATAAAATATTTAGCGTCCTCGAACAGGCGACCACATTGTTACCTACTTTGCTTTCGAAATAAATATCAATTGTTTAGAAGGGAAATTATTAGCTGTTGCCACAATTTATACTAGGGTAATGAATATCGATAGTAATGATTCAATGAAACTGCAAGGGTTTGACACGAATATATTAGACGTTTCAGTAATATTATTCTAAATACATACTAGCTTCTGCCCGCGACTTCGTCCGCGTGAACTTATAGCGCATTCATAGCAAACTATCCAGAACATGCATAAAGCAATGTTATAAATTGGATAACGTTATGAATCTCGAGATCTCGCAAATATATATCAAAATCAATTTATATCAGAATCTTTGCCGTAGTACCGATAGATAAATGGATCCGATCCGGATTGCAAAGTTGCATTTGATACAATTGATGAGATTGTCTGCGACTTTAGAATTGAATTGCAAGCATTCTTGATTTGTTATACCTCTTCGACTTCTAAAGTCGTTTTAAATTGGCAAAAGACTTTCACCAGCGCGCAAGGTTAAAAATTTTAGGGTGTACATTGTAGGATTTTATTTGTGCTGTCGTTAACAAAATGTGAACCTAAAGACACGAATAATCATCCTTACTATAATGTCCGATTTAATTAGTTGTTTATAAATTAGTCTTATAGGTCCTATGTAGCGTCTTTAATTTAGTTGTTTACCTTCATGAATCTTTTATAACAGATCTACAAAAAAAAATGCTAAGTTTTATTCTACAAAAAATAAGTTTAGAGTTGTAAAAAACAAACTTGACTTTAGTAATAATTTCCGTTGCCTTCCATTCCTGCAAAGTTGTAAGAGCCTCAGTTAATACATTAATTGCATAGTTATTTCTTGACCATCGCAATTTAATTTACGTTCAGCCACAATTTTAATCAATTACCATGCAAAGTTGGAGAAATAAATCATTCTACCTTAATAAATGTACCTATGTATACACTTTTCTACTACTATGAAATTAAAATTATGATAATTTTACGTTTTTTAAATTGATTTTTTTTATTTTTGTTTTGCATGAAGATGAAAATGAACGTGAATATTTCTCAATTAAAATATAATTTTAGGTAACATTTGATACTTACCAATATACAGTACAGTACCTTATGTGAGTGAGTGTGAGTCTTTGTAATCTATGGTCAATTTTATCGACGGAAAAAATATTTAAAAAAATAATATATTAAATAACATAAAAAACAATTTTTTTTATGTTATTTAAAAAAAATGTTACAAAACAGTGACACTTTTGAACTAAATGATCTATCGCGATGAAACAAACTACATAATGATTGGAAGTAATTAGGCATCCTCATAAAATGCAAATTGTGGGGAAAAAAACTACCCTCAATTGAAAATAAACATGTCTTTTTTAGAAAAAATGTTTACAATAATTGTAAAATTTCTCAATAATACGCCAAAGTGAACAAAAAAAAATGATTTTTTTTTCAGTTGATAAAATTAAGCATAGATTCCTTCATTTCGACATGTGCACATTATAAAAACTCACACTGTATGTAGATGACACATTGCTTTTGCGATTGCAATTTACTTCTTACAATATTTATCTCAGATTAAAATATGCGACTACACGTAATGTGTAATTTGCTGTAGCCAAGCTAACCAGGTGCATCTTCAACCAGTTTGTCTATAATAAGACAACGATATATTTAATCGTAGGTATCCTATCCCTTCTGCATCCTCAGGAATGAAAGGTTTAATACGGAAGATTTTATTCCAATTAAAGTAAAATTCCTGCACATAACATTGGAGGATTATACCGTAATTGGTTGCCCGTTGCTAGTTCAATTACGGTACGTAAAAGAGAATTCTAAAAATAACACAGGAATGCAAAATACTTTCCAAGTATTGAACACCCTTCAAACAAATATCTACATAGGAAACAAATATCTTAAGACACGTGTCTTTTCCACGACAACATTAGATAAATAGAAAATTAGACCCCAGGAGGCATCCCCCATTTTACTAAAAATACAAATAATTTGTAATTTTCTTTATTCCAGGTGCTCTCGACGAGGCTATGATGCAAGCGCTAGAACACGATCGTATAGACTTCGTCAAACTTCTTCTAGAAAATGGTGTCTCCATGCGAAAATTTTTAACAATACCTAGGCTAGAAGAGCTGTATAACACCAAGAGTGGGCCCAGTAACACCTTGAGGTATATTCTTAGAGACGTCAGACCACACTTGCCGAGGGGATATGTGTATACCTTACACGATATTGGGCTGGTCATCAATAAGCTTATGGGTGGTGCTTATAGGTAAGTTAAAAAACTTAAAAATAGATGATAACAAAAAAAACATTGCACGTTTAAAAGAAAAAATATGTCGTCGACACAAACTCAACCTTTTAATATTTTGTTTTTCAATTTTTATTTGAACGTATAACTTTACTGCAAGTAATTTTAAAGTCAATTCTAACACAGCTTTGAGCGCAATAAACAGTTCAAGCTCGAAGCGCATTATTACAAGTCTGAAGCGTTGCTATAATAACTTGGTAAAATTCTTTGACAGTGGCAATGTAGTTCTCATAAAACTTGCATATTTTCATGATTTTATTACCTGTAGGATTTATATAAAAAACTATGTTTTGAATATTATTTCAAAGGTATTATAAAATGTTTTCGTACCTTCAGTTAGGCTCTTGAACTTTGAACTCTTCGTACAGACGACTTCGACTCTTCTACAACCTTCAGAAATACAATTTTTATTTCGAAATTCATGCACTTGAGCTCCTATTTACACGACTGCCGCATAAAAGGAATGTTATGTTTTCAAGGTTCATGTATGCATTTTCTTTCTCTGTCAACAGGTGCTATTACACAAGACGCAAGTTCCGTCCCATCTACGCAAAGGTGATGAACAAGAGTGTGAACGTCCATCGGAACAGTGCCTCCTTCACCAGACATCAGGCTGGCGGCCTATCCCTCATCACTGGCTTTATGCCTGTAACCACCGAGATGGCGCTCTTCGACTATCCTTTTAATGAACTTCTTGTAAGGGCACATTTATTTTTCAGTGCTTTTTATTTCCTGACTTTCATAGTACGACTTTTGCGAAGATCGTCCCAAATAATATTTGTACTTCATTCGTAAGAATTCTGTTGTTAGATTCATTGAATCTTGATAAAAATACTACATATTCTAAATGAGTTTGTTTTACCACCAGATGTGGGCAGTATTAACAAAACGGCATCAGATGGCGTTACTAATGTGGACGCACGGCGAGGAAGCATTAGCTAAGTCATTGGTGGCCTGCAAGCTGTACAAAGCGATGGCACACGAGGCTGCTGAAGATGACATGGAGACTGAGGTCTATGAGGAGCTCAGGCACTATGGCAAAGAGTTTGAGAACAAAGGTGAGGATTTTGATATGTTAGAACGACTACTAGTGCTCTCTTGATACTTAATACTTGTTCTTCTTGATTAAATATTACTTTTCATTATTATCTTAATTTCTCTAGTTTATTATCTATTTTACATTGAACCCACATAAAACTGTTATATTAGGGTGTAAAGATTTAATAGCTAGCTCAAAGCCTAGGTCAAATAAATAATATCATCTGAGTTGCTTTGCTCGCAATTTTGAGAAAATGTTTTAATTTCTCAAAATTGTATACAGCATAAAATAATCGATAAAGTTCCTATAATCACCAAAGTTTTAATCAAATTTTATTTTACGATCAATTTGTATTAAAACTTCGTGAATCGTAGATGACTTGAACATAACGAACTCAATATTTTACGGAGTTCACAATTAAAAGCATATTTTTACTTATGAACATGTAAGGAATCACAAAGTTAGCTAAAGAAATATTTGTGATTCTCAACTTCATGAAGAAATATTTGTATTAATTAAAACTTTAGCCACGTAGATGTAAGTTTTCTTTCTTTAGGATGCACGTTTAATTAATGGCATATTAATAGTTCACACTAACATTAAATGACAAACGTTTACCCGTTAATACTGCAAGCTATTATAAACTTAACAGCGTCATAAAACTAGAGACGTGAGGGCTAGACATCTAGTATATGGGACCGTAAACTTTAATTAACGACTTTTCTTCAAGTCTCTTTTTTTTAATTTTGTCGTCTTTATCTAGCCTTGGAGCTTCTAGACTACTGCTATCGTCAAGATGATGATCAAGCGCAGCAGCTGCTGACTTGTGAACTTCAAAACTGGTCTGGTCAAACCTGTCTTAGCTTAGCCGTCGCAGCCAATCATCGCGCGTTACTCGCACACCCTTGCTCACAAATTATACTAGCTGATCTATGGATGGGAGGACTCAGAACAAGAAAAAACACGAACCTTAAGGTAATTGCAATTTTATTTATATTTTTTATCTCTTTTCTTTTAGTCATTCATCTTATTAACGCACAGACTTGTCATTCGCACATTTCAGAATGCGAAAATAAAGGAGACGTGTTTTGGTAACATGGGAATAGAGGTAGTTACGTAGTCAGCAATAGCTTTCCGCGTATATCACGAATACGTCCAATTAGGAGTTTCATTTTATAAGTGGGTGATATGTGGGTTTGACATAAATATAACACGTCTCCCTTGTTAGTAGTAAAGGGCACGATCAGTAGATTTCGATGTTAGACTATAACTTAGACAATAACAGAGAAACTCGATTGTAAAGATATATAATTTGATGTCTGTGTGTCAATGAGTCGCTTTATATATTATAATCATTTGGAAATTCGCATGCACTTTGTTTAAGACGCCGATTTATGCAAGTCCAATTTGATTTTTCAGAAATTCATTATTTTATTGAAGAATGTGTGTCAAATTAATGGCAAATTAAAATCTTTAATTCGACTCATAGACATGCACACAAGATTTTAATATAAAAAAATATTGCTATCTCACTTGCACATAATCGGCGTCGAAACCCCGTTTCAATTAGAAACATAGCATGTACCGCTTAAGTCAAAGTGAGTTAGCATCGACGAGCGTTTCCTTTGCCACATCGGCTTTGTCGTGATGTGTGAAGGTAATTCTGAGCCTGCTGTGTCCGCTGTACATTCTCCAACTGGAGTTCAAGTCGAAGGAAGAACTGCAGCTGATGCCGCAGACGGAGGAGGAACATCTCGAGAACGAGAGCATCGAAGATGATAGGAGTACCAAGGACCCCACTGACGCTGAGGTAAGATTTCGTGTTCTGTTGCTCACCATCTTAGTTTTACATTCACATGAGAAGTATGACGTCACGTAAGCCTTTATTTATCTAGTCACCTTTATTGCAAACATAATACACATTTCTCAACAGGGATTATATATATAGTCTCTTTGCTGTGTTTTGAATGAATTGCACCCCTACAAAAAGTGACCTTTATTTGAAATATCATTAAAGAATCTTTCTGTAGCGGACAGCTTGTTAAAACTAAACTGTAACAACTTAATGAAATTCCATTTCTTCCAACTTTGAGTAAAGAGACTAATTCATATAATGATCGGTGAAGGAATTTTTTGTGTTCATACATATTCCATGTTCACTCATACAAAAGCAGATAATATTATGTATAATATGTAATATTTTACAATTTTCAGAGCTTAGAAATAATGTTAGAATAAACTATGTGATTGTTGCGTATGTAGGTTGGAGTTGTGAAAAGGCGTACGCTATCTATCAAGAAGATAATTCCGCCTGGACAGCCGTGTAAAGTAACGAAGGTAGACGAGTCTTTGACATCTGAGTGGTCTACTGTGATACGAACACAAATCGCACTAATGTACTACACATTAGTAGTAACGTAGATACTATACACTCAATAGTTTAACATTCCACTGAACATAATCTCTTCAGGTCTGCACTATTATATACGTGTTTAGCTGAAAGAAAACCAGATTTATGTTCAACATCATAATTAGCACAGTCATATTCGTATGTCTCTTCTTCATGATCTCTTTACACTTCACATGATATACCTTCTTGTGTTCGTATTACATCAAAGTGCACACACAAAACAATATCTTTATTGCGCGCTACGTCGATGGCTTTGCGTTATAGTGGGCTTCCGTGGCGCTCAATTCCAGCCTCTCAGTTCACCCCCTTTCTGTCTTTATGCCCGTCTTTATGGGCCACGTCATTCGTTTATAGCTCACCTTGAATTTTAGCACTCCAAGAACATTTTCGTACAAGACGACCCTCTAAAGAAGCTCAATTTACGACATCTTTCTAATTTACCCAGAGACATCGATATTAAATTGTAAGGAGACATTTTTCTTAAGATACTCGTTGCTTTTGAAAATTCTAAATATTCACAGCGGTTTACTGCCGCCATAAAATATAATGCGACACTAATTAAAATGGTTTTTAATTAAAATAAATCCGAGGTGAAGCTTAAACGGTGACAATAAAATTCTCTGTACTTATACAATATTTCAATTTATGTCGGTGTGGACCGTAGTTAGATTTTGTTATTATTTTCAATCCTTATCTCAAGCTGTCGTCTCAATATTTCAAAGATATTTTCTATATTTGCTAGCGTATCGTTCGAGGCTTTTACGTTCACAATTATTTTATGACTGTCTTTATTCTCAAAATATGGATGATTTTATTAAGATTCAGCTTGTTAACCTCGACTCTTACACTTGATGTGGTGTCGTGAGCTTATATTTGGATATTGTATGCGTTGTTAATATCAATATTCTGCTTATTGTTATGCTTGCGTCTTGAATCTCGTACTAACGTACTGTCATCATACCGTTGTCATCTCGGCCTGGTCTTGAGGAGAATGATTCCGCAACTGTTCAAATCTAGTCACTGTTTACTGTTAAATTCAAGCTTACTCTGAATGTTTTCTATTACCAAGTATTGTTCTATTTTATTACCGTGTGAACATATTGTTGTAACGTTTAAATACGATTTTGTCTGGACTCAAGCAGGCGTTGATTGGCTCAGGGGCCGAATGCGAAACTCGTGTCGATCAGAACGGGAAAGTTGGTAAAATAGGGTGGGAACCCTTGTACAGAGAGCTACCGGAACCCCACTCGCCTGAAGATAAGATGATGAGGCCGCTGAGGCTCAAGAAGAAGATTTATGAGTTCTTTACAGCGCCTATCACCAAGTTCTGGGCCGATTCGGTGAGTAACACATTACTTATTTGAACTTTTAGTGTATTATCTTGCAATATCGTACGGATAGTTTTAAACATTGAATTATTGATTCTACTAAGTTATCTTCGATATTTAAACAAATATCGATATATTATATTATATAATTTACGAATAAAATCGAATTATGTGAAACATTGACTGTTTGTAGGCGCAACTATAGAACAATTGATTCAAATCGTTTGAATAATGAAGTCGGTAATTAATGACATTATGACATGAAAAATTAGAGCACAATATGTACAACAATGGATATACAAAGGCTCCACAACTTTCGCCTTTCCTTATTGTTACGAAAGCTCGTGATATTCGTGCGTTCTATTTTATACAGAAAGAATAAAGGAATCTCATATTCCTCCATATCCGACAGTAATTACTGTCGGAGAATAGCCGACCGTTGCCTTAGAAATTTTGCATAATTTTTTCTTCATTATTTGAATTTTCTCCCTTTTCTATAATTTCACTTTCATTTCTTTTTTTATTCTTTTACTACCCGTGGCATTCCACCATTGCTTTTGGAAACCACCTCTTTGGGTTTTTTATTTTCATTTTGTTGCTACCGTTTTTATTTTATTCTTGTTTTAAGTAATTCAGAATTAGCTATAATTTATTACGAACTTTTTTAAACCAGAGTATGTTACTTACTTTACTTTACTTTTCAATTTGCTCAAATTATGCTGAATTTAGTAATTTTGTTAATTCAGTTGAAAAACTTCTTTGCGTACATGGAGCGAATTCGTAATTACGACACAGTTGTAACTTAGCAACTGCAGTTAACTCAAAAGGCACATTAAATTACATTTCTTAAAGGTGTATATTTTCCGTTAACGACGCTACAACTGCATGTATTTACATAAACTAAAATTTTGCAGACTTTGCACCGTTTTCCAATCTCCAAATAAGTTTTTACCTAACCTAACTTCTCTAGCAAATAGTTTCACGAAAATTCGGTTCCATTTTTTCAATTTATCTGTTGTATACTGCCTCTGGAGACTGTGTAATATGCCCTAAATCATTATGTATGTTACATTTCTACATTACAATAATTCGTTGTACTAGAAACACTACTATCACTAACATTATCTCAATCAATTTAAAATTCTAATGGTTACAAACCAATACAATATGTATGAACATTCATGGATACTTTGTCGCAGTGCACGACACGATAAATGACACATCAATATACAACCATTTTGATTGTTTTACAATTCCCTTCTGCGTCACTTTTAATGCAATAATGGGCTATATTTCATTCATTTGGCATTAAAAATTCACGCTGCAATTCTTTGTTCGACGGTACAGACTACAAAGTCAATGCATATTTGTGTGAATACCTACTTTATGATATTTCCGGGAAGCCACCAATTAATATAAAAGTCATCTATAGGAAAAGGACTTAAATATAATTAAAATTTAATATTGGTTCTCAATAAATTCTACGACTATATTATGGACTAGGAGTTAGAAGTAGACACTGGAATGCTTTGATGCTCAGAGCAAAAGCATCCATAGTCTTTTCATTATTTGTGTGTTATTTATGAAGACTAATTCGTTTATTGCATTCATGTATTCTTGTTTTCAGATAGCCTACATATTGTTCCTACTGATGTTTACATATACAGTATTAGTCAAGATGGACCCGACGCCGTCTTGGCCCGAGATATATTCTATATGTTATATATTAACTTTCTTATGTGAGAAGATAAGGGAAATCATTACGTCCGAACCTGTTGCTATTAGGTGAGTTATTGCTTCTTTGTCTCTATTAGTAAGGGTATGGAACACAACGTTTTTATTAAGTATGTAGATGGTTAATTTGCGAGCCTTATATATCGATTACGAGCCACTAATCATATTCTTCATTTCAAATATAGCCAGTTTTATTTTTCCACCATGAAATTTTGGAGATTGAAAAATGTTAATATTCCTGGTGATTTTATTAATTGCAGCAAGATTGAGTCAGTTATTGTTTAAGCTTAGTCGTCTTATTATCAAGTTAAGCTTTCTCAATATTAAGCTAAGCTGTCAAATCAGAATCAAGTCAAAAACTTCCATGATCCCCATCTCGTAGCTTCGATCCCCTTCCTTAGTTAATATTCAAGTTTCCCCTCATCTCAATTAAGATGATAGATCCATTAATCATTCTATTAATTTGAGGATCGTTGGCAAGACTATCAATAATAATATGAATTTTGATATTGTTTGAGGACGATCTCTAAATCTAAGTTCATCGTACTTATGGGCAGTTAACTCTTTCAGTATGGTTTTAGATCGAATAGATAATTTAACATCAATTTATTTTTCTTCAATTGTTTTTAATCTGTTTTGCTTTTGTGTTTAATTACAAAACAAAATCACCTACACTGTATAGTAAGTATAATTACATCATAGTTAGTTCATTAAACTAAATAGGTGTATGTGATTCTCATTAACAAAATTGCATACACCTAATAACATTAAAATCCGTCTAATGTCCACGCAACAGTGAGATTAAACCCAACAGTAACAAATTAGTATTCTATTTGCAAATTAGTGGTTCCCGCTGATCTGTAGTATGTGGTACACATTATGGTAATTAAACTGCATATTAATTAAGTTTCAGTCATTATTGCCGGCTGGAATAATATTTGCCTGTGATGCAATGCGACTAAAATGATGGATACATAAATGAAAAGTTTGATATACTTTAACTTTCGAGGTTATTTTCTAGTTATAAAAGTAAACATTATTGTAAAGTAAATGAAAAACCAAAGGAATAAAATAACGTTATCTTTATAATATAAATCTAAGTTTGAGTAAAACACTCATATTTGTTTAGACCGGACACTAGTCTCACAGTCAAACTGCTGCTTTTTAAAAAAAATAAAAACAAGCAATTGTCAATAACAAAAGTCACAGAAACCTCAGCTATGTTATTATTTCTTCCAGACATAAGTTCAGCGTATGGGCGTGGAATTTATGGAACACGTACGACGCGGGTTTCATCATATTCTTTCTGGTGGGCCTGACCCTGAGGCTGAGATCCGTGTCCATGGACGTGGGCAGGGTCATCTACTGCGTCGATATTATTTATTGGTACTTAAGGATATTGAATATATTGGGTGTTAATAAGTACTTAGGTAAGAACTGCCCCTTGTGTTACTTTAGCTCTCTCTCCATCTATTTTCCTATTTATATTTTGTATATTTATATTTTTACAAAGTTCATTTGTTTTATAGACTGTTTCTCGTCTATAAAACGTTTATGAAGAATACCTAACAAATATTATCTGAAATCCGCTATCGTAACAGCTTACAGACGCTATGTCTACCACTTCGTTTTAATGTTCATCCAAATTTAGTCTTCTACATACGTATTCTCCAACAGGTCCTCTAGTCACAATGATGGGTAAGATGGTAAAAAACATGATATACTTCGTGGTGCTATTACTGGTGGTGCTAATGTCTTTCGGCGTGGCGCGGCAAGCCATATTGTATCCAGACGAGGAAGCGAGCTGGCATCTCATCAGAGAAGTAAGTCTGAACTTTTGTTTATGACAAATTTAGCTGATGAAATAGATGTATTTTGTGACATTGAAAATTATAAAGAAGATAATAAAGATGTATTTGTTATAAGAAAAGTGAAGTATACAAAACATTAAAAAGATATCAGTGAAAACATGTCTGCATTTGCAGGACCGATACTAAAAACTGTTTTGTTTAAAGGCGCAGTGGTTATAATATATAGTTTTATTTATGCATGAATTAGTGATGGCAATATGTTGTTATCAGGAAACATTCGAGTAAGGATCAGTTATTTAAATTCAAGAGTCGTAAAATCATATTTATTCATATCATACCTTTTTATTCCATTACTTCATAGACACAATATGCTAGCACTTAAAATAAACACTAACAAGATCACAAACCATAATCAAATATACCATCCAAATCTACTAACATTTGCAGGTATTCTTCCAACCCTACTTCATGCTATACGGAGAAGTGTTCGCTGAGCAAATGGCCCCCCCTTGTGGCCTGCCCGGGCTCGATGATTGCCGCGTGGGCCACTGGGTCCCCCCTGTGGTCATGAGCGTGTACTTGCTCATCGCCAACATTTTACTAGTCAACCTTCTCATAGCCGTCTTCAATAACATCTTCATTGAAGTCAACGGTGTGTCGCATCAGGTTTGCGGCAAACTCGATAACTGTCGTAGCTTCGATGTTGTTATAGTGCCTGTTGCGAGATTTGATTACGTTACGGTTGGAGTTCGAGGACTTATTTAGTAGACGGTAGATTTTCACTCTGTATTTAGAAAGGTTGCTTTTATATTTTGAGATTTAATGAGTAAACTATTCACAATTTCAACAATTCATTTAATTTGGTTATACTAGAGTTAGTTGGGATTATGGAAACAAAGTCTAGTAAATTTAAAAGAAATGCTTCTGTAGTACAAAGTGAAATAGTCGACTGTAGTTTTATCATCCTGAGTAGATTAGTACCTGGGTAGTTATAGTTTATTAAGTTGATTCGTATTTAGTTTCCCGGTATATTGAGTTGGATTGAATATTAGTTTACTTTAAATTTTTATTTTAACTTTTTCCTTTTTATTATTGCCCATTTTACTTTGACCGCCATTTTAGTTTGAGCTCCCGTTGTCCGTAGGTATTCTTCCAACCGTACTTCATGTTGTATGGCGAGGTGTTCGCTCCTGAGATCGACCCCGAGTGTGGGAAGAACCCCGGACAGCCTAAGTGTGTGACCGGCAGGTGGATCACGCCCGTCGTCATGACCATATACTTACTCGTCGCGAACATTTTACTCATAAACCTACTTATTGCCGTCTTCAACAATATATTTAATGAAGTCAATGAAGTCTCGCATCAGGTTTTTTATTTAATTTTTTCTTTATTTGCTTTTTTAGTTGTCCGTACCAGAGTTTGAGAACTTTCGTTTTACGTTACTTACTGTTATGAAGATTCTTTGGTATTTGCCTGTAAAAGTTACAGATATTTCCTAATAGATAAAAACGGAATTTTAAAAACAATTTACGTCTATTGCCGTCTATACCAACATTAATAAATGTTGTACGATACTGTTATCGAACTAAAAGCTAATTTGAGTTTAAAGTGATAATAACTGATGGTACGGAACATTAATTTCGCAAGAATTATTTGCATTTTGCTTTTTTGTGTTTTGTTAGAATCATTGTCCCTTTCCCCAGTTATTAATCTTTAAGTGATTCTAACAAACTTGCATGGTAGACGTTTTTTATTACTTGAAGAATTTGTTTCCTCCCATTATATGTAGTAGATGAGTTCTGCTGTAATCAAATACGTCTGCATTAGTTGTCTTTGATGTTGTTACTTAATTTTGTAACACCGTTTTTTAATATCAGTTTTTTATGATTCCAATTTTAAACATTCTTCTAAATTGCCCTTTGACAATTAGTATTTAAAGTAAAATTATAAAATTATTAAATATTGAAATAAATTATACCGATCACTGCGTTTCCTCGTCCTAAATCAGCCAACCAACCTTTCAGGTATGGATGTTCCAAAGATTCACAGTGGTGATGGAGTACGAACAGAAGCCGGTGTTGCCCCCTCCATTGATAACTTTATGTCACATATACGCAATAGGCAAGTGGGTGACGAGGAACGTGTCACACAAACGGTTCCAGTATGACAATGGGCTCAAACTATTTTTAGAAAAGGAGGATATGGAAAGACTTTATGATTTTGAGGAGGAATGTGTTGAAGGATATTTTAGGGAACAAGTAAGTAATAACGTTAATCCACAAGTGTCAATATTGATTTAAAAGAAATGTTACTTAAATTCATTCATTATTTCAGGAAGTTAAATTGTCTAATTCTATAGAAGAGAGAGTGAGAAACACAACTGATAGGGTAGAACATATCACGACCAAAATGGAAGACTTGAATCAAAAAGCTAATTGCCAAATACAGTCGGTTCAGGTAAAACTCAAACTCGAAGTTTTTTAAATGTTTGATACTTTTTATTTTCTTTTTGTTTTTAAACAAAATTAAAATAACGAAACCTTTCCAGAGTGTAGAATTTAGATTAAGAAAGTTAGAAGACGTGGCAGAGCAGACAATGAACCACTTAGCGGTGATCCACCGGTTCATGGCGACGCACCCGTCACTGGTGAACCGAGGATCTACTGATACCCTGGGTCCTCCACCACCCACCTTCCAGGCAGGACCTGCCAGGCTAAGGACTGCCAGTGACCGTTCTGAGGTAAATAGTATTAAGATTTGTAAAAATTATATCATGAGAAAAGAGTTATGTTAGAATTTCTTGGTGGTAAAATATCCTATCCTGAATAACCTGTATAAGAATTATGTAATACTTGTTGTATTTATATTCATTAATTTGTGAATGCTATTTCTTAATTACGTTGGTTCGACCCCAACGATAATTTTTACATTTAGCCTTAAAGTAAATATATCATCCAGGTAAATTTGCCATAAACGTCAAAATTTACTTTTGATGAAACATTCAACCCAAATCAAAAATAATATCGTCATCAGTCTTTGTTTCGATGTATTTATTAATTTCATTATGTGTTTGATGTCGAGCTCAACAAGAATGCTTGAGAACACTAATTGCAACGTTTTATGTTTATCATTAGCATGATAGTCGATGTTTGCGTTAATGCTAATTTTAACTTTTGTCTTTCATTCAATGTTTGTGACCCCCACCTAACTTGCAGATTGTCAGAATTTTTTGAATGTTTTGTAGCTCTGTACATTTCTTTTATCAAGAGATTTGGAGTTTTATTAATACACTTAAATAATAATCTTCTTGTTTCCATTGATAGTGAGACATAAATTACAAGAGTGAAAGTTTAAAAAAATATCTGACTATTTGCACTCGCTTTAGTGTATTTGGTTCAGCGTCATTCGGAGATTTACACCATATCAAAATGCAATGTAGTTATAATCAACATTAATATGCAACATCAAGTTATGCTCATATAGCCCAACTTGGATCAATAGAACTCCCTCAATTCCCTCTTGCACTAACAACTTTAAGTTCAGCAACACTGTGGCTTACTTTACAAATTTTGTAATATTGTATTTTATGGCCAGTTTTAGGTAAGTACTTTACAACTTCTAGTTTGCGTACCTTGAGAATTGTGGTTATAATATTAAAATGGAAACTGAAATTAGTTTCTGTAATTTTATAGTTCGCCTTTTCAACGGTTTTTGTTCAATGTGTGTTTAGAAATTTGAAATGTTATTTACCTTTTCTTGCCGTAACATATTATTAGATTTTATGATGGATCTTTCAAATAAGAATAGTCTTGCCATTTTCTATATTATTGGCTTTGAAACTACATTCCAATCTGTAATTATTAGTTTTATAGATACCCTACTATAACTTCCTAAACCAGAGTTCTTAGACTACACAAATATCGATCGAACGACGAGTTCACAATTATTCCCCTCGAGCTCAATTAGTATTCCGAACCAAGTTTTAGCTTAGTTTCAACTCTCGAACTGTACTAGGTATTTGTCCTTCTAAAACAAAGCCATATTGCAAGTAATTCTGTTATATAATTTAAGTCTGAAACTGTGCAATATTTGACAGTTTGGAAACACTTTATACATAATTACACTTGTGACAAAATCAATTCCATTGCTTTCATTGCCGTTCATAGCTAGCAAGATTCATTTAGATATTCATGGCCTTTTCTGTAGTATGCGATTAGGCACTATCTATCAGATTTTGAAAATTATCAGAATTTGTATAAAATTATCTGCTACATTACTAGAACTTATTCCATGATAAAACAGGCCATTAGACTGAAGAAGATCACGGTCAAATAAAATCTCCGGATGACGTTGTACCCAATGCTAGTTAGGTAGCTATGTGTGACGTCACGACAGGTGCTGTCGGACAGCGACACGGGCGTGGCGCGGTTCACCGTGCGACCGGTGCAGGAGGAGGATGAGCGGTCGAGACCCTCCGATGTAAGCACCCCTCTCGGCCCTCTCTGCCGCGTAGCTGCCCGAACAAGCTGCACGGGTTTCATAGGCCATGACAAAGAACCAATGATTACTGTAGATGAAAGTGTAAGCTATATGAATGAACATTAACCTGTCGTAACATCCGTGTCTGAAGAGACTATAGGACTGTTTGGTGGAACAGACTTTATATAGATTTCTATAAAAAAACAGAATATCTATCACGCTTCTAAACAGAAAATTTATAGAACGCTGTCTTATGATCTCATTTGAAACTTTTACTTTCTTCTATAATTTTTGATGATGCAAATTATTTGTTTCGACCATAGGACGACGGCAAAATATCGGTTGTACATCAGGCAAGTTCAAAACATTTGGTTGACATATTTTAGAGCACTTAGGTGGAGCTTCTATGTTCTAGAGTTCCACCTGAAACCTGAACAGGATTATCTCCTTCGTGCACAAATGCAACTTTGTATAAAAGCTTTTTACTTAACAGAACTGTAATAGCCTCAGTACACTTAGCATTTGCTACAATTTATATATTGTTGTCCAACTTCCTCGGCACTAGTGTGTCGCACGTTTGTTTGGGCAGCCAGCGAACTAGTAGGTGTTTTAATTGGCTATTAAAATTAGTTCTTCTTTATAAGAAATTAAAAGCTAATTGCAAAGAAAAAAATGCTGTTGTGTCGCGTGGGACAGCACCGTGAACCTTTTTGTTTTTATTCTTGTTAATTTTGTTTAATATGCAGATTTATTATTATTTTATTTTATTTAGCTCGGCAGACTCATAATCTTGTAGTTATTCTATTTTATTTTTACGTGAGTTTTTAAGTAAATTATGTTTATTACTCACAATCTTTTTATGCATATTCTGCAAATTAGTTTTAATTACTGCATAGCACTAAAGCTTTTCAAAATTTTTGAATCACGCGTTAACAATGTACGCACCTTTGGCTTTCTAATTTGGCTTATCGGCGCAGTCTCACTTGGCTTCTTCATTTCCACCTAAGAATATAGAATATATTGAAACTTCGATTAGCAATAAAACCTTGAAGTTACTCTTTATTATTGTTGATCAGCAAATTACATTAAGTTTTAAAAAAATACTTCAAATGTTTCTGCACTAATCTGAAATTATAAACTCGCCCGTTGAAACTCAAGGTATTATTGTCGTTACATTATTTCTATTCTTACCAACTTTCATTATGCTTCGTGGTACATATTCATCGCTCATTAACAGGATGAAATGCCTCAATCTGGGCCGGAGGCTCCTGTGGAGAAGGAACCAGACGCGGACTCAATATCAACATCATCTGGGGAAGGCCACGCGGGTCCTAACATAACGGTGATCAAAGCACAACCGCCCGTCACGCCAGCCAGGCAAAGGTCCTCCGATAGCAACCGGACGGAACCTAGTGATGAGAAGAAAGGTTAGTCACCAAAAGTCTTGAAACAGAATTCTATAATACATTTATTTTTCCATGCAAAATACTCTATTTTCTCTTCTTCTCATTGCCCAAAGTCTTACTCTACAAATTTGTTTAGATATCTACCCTCATCCTCGTCTAATAGCGTCGTCGAACGATGATGCTTTCTTGCCGGAAGTACGGGAGGTACCAACAGATCTTCAAAGTCTGCGCCCACGCACCACTTCCGCTGGAACCCGACGCACTGCCAACACCAGACGGTAAGTTACGCAAAAATCCAGCTTTGAATTATCATGTATTTCACATTTTGAAGGTTTAGGTAAAACAGTATACTGAGTTACACGACTTTTCAAAGCGTTCATTAAAGTTAGAAGAAGTCAACGATATAAAATATTCTGAAACTGACTTGATTTTAATTCCAGTTTCAGTAATGTTCAGGCCGTATTTTGGATTAAGTTTAACTTACAATATAACTGATTATGTAGGTCTGTGTAATAAGATGTAAATAAGCCTATTCAAAAGAATAACATTAACTAAATATCACTAAACATGTTTACTCAGTATAGTCTGGGCACCAATTCCATGTCACTAAAGGTAAGCAAGAAAACAATAGAATCATCAAATTCACGCAAAGAATTCAAGGAGCATGTGCATTCATTATCACGGAAGAATCAAATTACGACTAAGACATTACAAGAGTTTCCCAATACATAGGTACAGCTTACAATGGATGTGCCATCTAAACCAGGTGGTCCCATGTCGTAACGTCAAGCATGACCGCGTTACCTTTTGTTCTTGATTGCCATTCTCACTAACCATTACTTCATTTGTTTTGGAAGAACTATATTTGATGGTGTTTTGGCCGCTTTGGATAGAAAGATTTTGATTATCGCCGAAAATATTTGGAACAAGTTTTGATATAGAACTTCTTAGTAGGATATTTAATTAAAATTGGTTGTGTAAAGTAAAGAAAACACTGGATGACTGATTTTCTACAATAATCTCGAGAATCTTAACAAAAAGGTTGTAGATTTTCGTGAATGCAATCATCATTTCGCTGTCCCCGGCAAATAAAACCGTGAACGCAAAAACCAAATTCCACAGGAAAAATAAAAAACTGTTTTTTGTGAATATCTTATTAACTAATATACATACCGGAATTGTTCAAATACCAAAAGAAAAGTAATTTTTTACACATTCATAACAATACACCTCAAAATCTCGTAACTTCTGAAATAACCATTGGAAATGAATGAAATAAATTGACAGAGTGTAATCGGACCTCTAAATATCAAATTTGCAATAAAGTTAAAACTATCGTAATAGCACATTACCGTTTTATTCGCCGGGGACAGTGACTTTTATTTACCACAGCCACCAAATCTCACTCATTTTTATATACTTCATTCACAAAATCGGCAAATATTGTGTTTATTTGTATAAAACCAAAATTATCATCGCCATAATTGTTTTTAATTTTATTTTTTGTTACCTTCTTGCATCTGTTAGGAGACGGTTGTGGAAACAGTAAGTCAAATAGAGTCATTGGCGATTGGCTTAGCTTCTTAGCGAATGTAGTTAGACGTAGTTGCCTTACTGTATAATAAACATTCACTTATCTACAGCTTGTGTTCACGCTCGATATCAATATGTTTAGCATTAACAAGCACTACTTTCGACAGTCACACACAACACAGTTTTAATGTGACGCAATTTTGTTTGAGCATCTGTCTTTGTTTCTGTACATCTCTACACAAATCAAATCTTACTTCAGCCATATCAACATTGATCTTTCTATTTGGCTATTGATTTATATGATCAGCTGTTATGTTTCCATAAAATGCCATATTATGCCAACTTGGAAAGTATTTACTGCAATATTGTGGCAATCATTTATCAACATTTTTCTTTTCTGATGTAATTACAATGGTTGTTATAAGGTAAGCTTCGTCTAAATTCCAAATTTATTAATTAACAAACTTTACAGTATTAAAATAATTTAATCTTCTAACGTCACTGTTTTTCTCTGTTGTATTTTCAATTGTCTTGTCTTCACATTACTTACTAATCTCAAGATTATAACCACCTTGATTATTTTTTTAACAAAGACTTCTACAAACTTGTACTAAACTGCCACTGCACATACTTCTGCCACTTTCTTGTGGGAAAAATATTATTTTACTATTCTATGAAGATGTGCTGACTTTGTCATTGCAATACACTCTTACTTAATTGTCACTTGCAAGATACAAAAAAGATAAACATTTATTTGATCGAAGATAGCGCCCAGAACATTAAATAAAATAACAATCATCTTAGAGGATCAGGATCTAAGAGGGCTTTATTAGTCACATGAAAAACATTTGACCCAGTCAGTACATCTTCCAACGTCAGACAGTCCAATTGGTACTGTCAAAGGTATAAAACGAGCTGATATTACCAGGCGTTCGGAGGGAGGCAACGACTGCGGCATGGGCGGCCATTACTCGGCACAGCATCTGGCACCCCGCCGCCAACATAGTCAGACGCACTCCGAGCCTGACAACTCTGCCGTCGACGCTGGCTCCGTGCACAACTCCGTTACTGGGACAAGTACGTATACGTACTGATGATGATGCTCTATTGTTGAACGATGAAAAAGCATTCTGCTGCTACATTTAATGTTTTTAGGCTTGAGTCACCAATAAACGTCATCGGCATCATACTGCATCTTGCCTTACGTTGCGTTAAGATGGTTTTATGTGATGCAGAATTGTACTAATGTAGTCTCTTTGAAACGCTCTCTGCAGCTTACCTGAGACGTATATGCTGTCACTTACAAGACCCCATCACTTTTTGTGACTTCTACGGGACGCGAGATACAAAATTATTTGCCAAAAGCATCATTTCCCACAATTACCATATAACAGGTCGTCAGTCCGGTTGGGAAGCAACGGGTGGTGCTACCGGAATCCCATCAGGCCAGAGACGGGTGGGTGGAGCGCCGCGGTCCTTACTGCTGGCCATGCACGAGTATACCAGCATCACTGATGAACTGGAGACCGTGTATGGACTCTTTTCACCGCCGCATACGCCGAGGTAAGAAAACCTGGAGCGAAGATATACATGATAAGTTTTTATCCAGTGCGCAAACTTTAACACGTGACTTTACTCATCATTTTGAACAACTTTTACTATGGTACCAAACATGAAATAGCGAAAAAAAAATCAGCCGTACCCGAATTGCGATTCTCAAAAACTATTGTCAAAATATTGTAACTTATGCTCACAGAACACCAATAACCTCTCGCCTCTTATCACCGGCCCGAGCCGCCTCCCCTTCAGTCCGTCGTCGTCACGCCAGCGAGATGTCCAACCCTGAGTTCGCGCTGTTCATGGAAAAGGAACACCTTCGAGGAGCCGAAGAAGATGACTATATCATCATGGAGAACCTTATTCAGAGGCGGTGAGTGATCCTTTAGGAGACGGAGCTACTTTTTGTGTTGCCATGCTTGCAAAGAGGTTACACTGATCACGAAACCATGGTGGAGGGTATTTGCATATACTTGTATTGCTTGTTTCACATGATGATCTAGTTGAGCAGTGCGTTATTGCGCAGTTTAGAATAGAAGCCGCGAATAAACGAAAAATAGGTTATGCTTCTAAGATCTTCACTTTCATATTTTATTTGTATTGCTATCGTGCTGCTCAGCTACAACATAGCCTTATTAAAGCACATTATATTAGTACTTGAAATACAATTTACGTGAAAACAGTAATAATTTAGCAACAACGACCTGGAAGACGACTTTGAAGAAGTTTGTAGTAGGTAACGGAGGCCCAAAACTTAAAATAATTAGCAATAAATAAATAACATCTTGCCAAACAAACCCAAAGTTCCAGAATTCAAGCATTACAGATTGAAACTCAAATAATTATTACATACTCTCGCATCGCCCCAAGAAACTTCAGATGTTAAGCGACATATTGATCTCAATAAGACGACCCCACAAATTCCAAACTTCCCAAACTGTTGCGCCACGTTGGTTAGTGATATTAAATCTCATTGATCAAACCCGCTGAGCTTTCTGAAGTGGAAGACTATTTGTTGAAGGTAAACACAAGAGGAAATATCATTTTGTCGATGACACGTCGAAATCGTTTATACTTGCTTTAATAGTTGTAATTTTATCAAGGTAAAACTACACCTTTATATCTGTAAAACACTTTAATAAAATATAATGGTTTCGAATTTTTAAAAAAATATTGAATAAAACAGGAAAAAATATTTTTACATTAAAATAAACAAAAATCTTAAAACATGCCTAAGTAGACCAATCAAAGAATTTCCGTCTTTCTCTTCTCAACAAAGTTGTAACAGACGAACAAACTTGACTCAACCCTACGGACTCATTCGGCTGCGGTAGCCCAAAAACTAAACAACGGAACTGCACCAGCGAAGCTTGGCAAGAAGAGCTGAGCTTGCTTCGGCTTATAGCTTTTGTGAGCGTCCTGAACTCGATCCTTACTCACCAGCGTTTGTACTGTAGCCTAGAAATGGGTGGGCTCGGCAGATACGAGGAGGAGGAGGGTGAGGGGGCTGACGCGGCCGAGGGCGGCGTCAGCGGCATCAGCATCAGCGTGTGCGTCAACAGCGGCGGCGCTGCTGACGCGCTGGCCGTGCCACCGCAGACCAGCTCGCACCTCACTGTAGGAGATAGGCGCCTGCCGCATCAGAGGTATGGGGTTTGTGGACAAGAGTGTTTTTAACGAGTTTTTATCAATTTACCAGTTTTCAGGGTTACTGATTGTAAGTGTGTTCAAAATAAATTCTCATCTATTCTATCCTGTCTTTCTAGTAAATTCCCTTTGTAGACAATAACACTTTCTTTAAATATTTACTCACGTAATTTTGGTATTACTTTTCAAATCTTCATAATAAATTGTCTTTCTTCCTGAACCTAATCTAATTTGAGGTATTGATATCTTCACTGTTTTCTTCAATTATTTCTAAAACCAAGTTTTATATTGTATTTGTGACTTCCTCTACTATATCAGCCTCGTGTATAATGTTAACATCTCGTAACCATAGACACTCGCTAAGAAGATCGTCAGCTATCGACAGTCGTGAGCTGCCGTCGCCGCTGCAGCCATTGTTAGACGATGATGCATGCGGAGAAGTGCTGCTGCCCGTACCGAGGCAACCTTCTGGTAAGTGCTCAAAACTTCTATTTTTAGCCTATGGTTATTTTTTTTTCTAATCAAAATATTTATTTGCTAGAATATGGTACATACAATAGATATTACAGTCACTTTGGTTTCAGCATATCCTGCCATGGTATGGCGTGCATAATAGTAATAATTTATACAGGACTTTTTTGTATAATGTCAATGGTACATCTTGAAGAGAATTTGGTAAATGGTTATATGTTATAATAGACATGCAGTAGACATTTCTCTTAAATGATTTTAATTTTATTGGTGGCAACCGAAGTCTGTCTTTATGGCGTGTCCGTCCATTTAGCTTGTCACCAATATTTTCGAATTAATCTTATATTTTTTTACAAAAATACAAATTTCAAAAATATACAGACAGGTAATGGTAATATTTTAATTTTTTTTATTCATAACCTTTTTTTCTGAAACAGAAGGAAATGCTTTGACGTTGTCTCTTAAGGTTTTTCCTTCAATGTAGGCCGCGAAATTCAACATTTCTGGTGTTTCTTGACAATCGCGACGCTGTTTTACGTTGCATGTTAATCAAAATTCAAATGACTAAATTATAATAATTTAAAACATCGATAAAGCCCTCAAATTTATATTTGCAGGAAATAAGACTTTTTGTGAAAATATGACGATTTCCAGCAAATATATTTTCGAGAACCTCCTAAAAAACATGCTTGGCTGAAAGTTTTTCACCTCGTGTAACTTATACAATTAAACAGAATTTGCCAAACAAAGGTTAAAAGGATTCAGCCCGCTCCACATTCTTTGCAAAACTACACGAGACTTGCCGAATACAAGAGTGTAGAGGGAATATTCGTCTATATTCTTTTTCTTTTATCTTCTTGTTCTTCTCGGCAAATGTTCTCGTCGAGACGTCCCGCCGAGAATGTGGAGCAAGCTAACAAGATTCAGAATGTAAAACCTACTTTTTAGTTCGTGCTTATATGCACCAATTTAATAGCGCTAAACGCATTTAAAACATGGTTCTGTTTCTATCAATTGATTGAAGATGACAGAGAGAGAATGTTGTTTTAAATATATTCAGCGTTACATCTACGGGTTGCCTTACCTTAATGCTGTTCTTCCACATTTGAAACCATTTCTTTGTCCAGGCGACACGAACGCGTCAAGCGAGCTATCTCTCTCGCACATGGTGAGCGAGAACCTCCCACCGCGGCCGTCCATCGTGCTGGACTCGTCGCAGCTGCCGCGCCAGCGCTCCGCCGACCTGCCGCCCACGCAGCCGCCCGCGCCCGCGCGCCCCGAGACCATGTGCTAGAACCTGGTAAACATTACGTACAGCAAAGAGGATACAAAACCATGTAACGTACCTACGTTACATGGTTTTGTATCCTTTGTAAACTCGCCATATTTACGGCCGGATACCTATCCGGCCGTAAATATGGCGAGTTTTAGAAAAAGTTTGGATTTAATGTTTCATATTTACTTCCGGGTACTATTGTTCGGTCGTATGGTAGTTTCTCTACATACGTAAGGAAAAGACGGTTGATATCATTAGCCAAGACTTAAAATAAAATGATGTTACCATCCTTCATCACTTCATTCTCGAAAACGAATCCGCCTGTATTATTATTTTTGCCTGTGTCTCTCCTTCTTCCGTTCAACATGATCCAACAGCAATAGTTCTAATAAATTACATTATCTTGCAGGTAACAGCAAAACAGTCACAACTCCAAAGAAATCCAGCTCTTCAAGGTGACAACCAAATAAAGTAGTAAATTACAGAACAGTAGTGGAGGACTGACCTAGTGAAGTATTAGCCATAATAATTGTTAACACCAAATACTTAACGTTAGACTTTCGACGACTTGTAGAGCCCTTTGTAGGCCTTTTGGGACCCTTTTCAATGTTACCTAGTTGATACTTGATACTCTCGTCTCCTGCGTGATGCTAACAGACTGAATTGAACTCAATTCTAAAACTAATCATATCGGACCTTTTCAATTACTAAACATTTTGTAAAGTTAGTTTTGATTTTGTGACGAAGTAAATACGAATCCGTTCATAAAATTTCAACTTAGAGAAACACGTTAGTCCGTCATGATACTTATGTTTTTATTTTAAATCCATGAGTAATATTCATTGTAGTAGCGTAACTTATGGACAAGTTGCTCAAAAATACGTAATAATGAATATTTTTCACAAAATATTATGGTCATTTTTTAAAAGATTAATTAATCATTCAGATATTTATTAAAAACATCGCGATGCTTCTATGACGAAGACTGTGAATTACGTCTATTTATTTTAAATTGTACAAAAATGGGCCTTGTGCTTAAAATGTATGGTTCAAAACCACTTCAAGCGTTGTATCTTTCTTCACCATTGGAGGGAATTTATATTTAGCTGTAAATACGCCAAGTGTCGCTATTTAATATTTCGTCTGTAGATACATGGTCCAATGCATGTCATTTCGTACTCGTTTCACTTAGATCGAATCTAAACCCTCGGTCACACATACCGAAAACTTGCAGCGAGTGAATTCGCTGCGTATTTATACTCGCAGCGAGTATTCGCTGCCTGCCTGTCAGACACAGCGATTATTACACGCGAATTTCAACAGAGCGGCGCGCTGAGCGGAATGGCTACTCGCAGCGAGCACCATGTCACACACAGCAAATGTTCGCGGCGAGTAAAATTGAACATGCTCAATTCTAATCACGGTGTCGCAGCAAATAGCCTGTCACACACAGCGAGTTTTTTCTCGCAGCGAGTATTCGCTGCGTGTGACCGAGGTTTAAGGAGTAGGATAATTTTATACTTACCTACTTTCTTACTTGAACTAAGGAGCGTATAGAACATTTAGCATAATGTAAAAGTGCCGAGGGGACAAAGTACTTCAATACAAGTTGTCCTACTCTCAAGATTTGTACATAGGTTTATAAAAATATTGTACAGAATATAAACGGTTCAGAAATAAGAACTAGGGGAAAGACAAACGACAATACTAGTGCTCACGTTGTAAATACTGTTGTCAGAGTTAAAGGATTTAATAAAAAGGTACTGAGGTTTATAAATTAGGACATAGTAGTTATAACATTCGGAACCTGTTGAAATATGAACATGTTGAAACTTAAGAGTTTACGCTTCTTCAAAGCTTAACAAATCAGTGAGCACTAACAAGCGCATCTCAATTTATTGTTTTAAGTAAGTACCACTTTCTACCATTTTGAACATATCAGACACAATTACTAAAAATAAGGATTTTATGTTCTGAAACGTAATATTACGTTGATTGTAAAGTTTTATACTTGCATATTTCATTTTGTATACCTTCATTTTATTTGACGAATTGTTGACAAATTTATATGAATGTACATCGCATTTTAATAATTTTATACACTGGAAACACTGTTATAATCAAATGGTTCGTAAAATATAGCTTGAATAATTCCGACAATGGGATGACGGCTTTGACGAACAAGAAATAATAAAGCTATCAATAGTCTGTATTTTAATTATTTTGAATCCCTCAATAAATAACGGTCATCACAATGTGTTCAATTATACCAAATATTTTGTGCAAATTTTACCATTTTTTTACTATATTTGCAGTACAATGAAATCAAATGCATCTTTGTATATAATTGTAGAAACATGAAATAATATGGAGGTGATTATTGTATATTTAATAGGAGGTTAATATTATACTGATTATTACAATATAATTAAGCATCGATGTATTGTTAAGGTGAACAGATGCAATAAATTATTTTACTTTTTAGTAGACAATGAATAGGGATTTTATCATATCTTACTATCGCGTTTGGTCGGGTGAAATTATTAAAGCAATAATTTTTGTACGTACAACATTTATTTCTATATTCCTATGGCTCTATAAGTGCAGAAAAAGTTACAATAATTTAGTAATATGTATAAGATGTTCAGGCAAGTGAAGTATGAATTTATATTGACGTTTACCTGGATGACCGCCTGAGAGTACGTGAGCTCACTGCATCCAACGATATATTTTCCGTTTAGTGAGCCGGGGAAACTTTGTGGGAGTCATAATGCGTAGTTTGGCCAATAAAAGAAACGGTCACGATGCTCACACTATTTCCTATTACCTACAGATATCTCTGTGGAATTCTTACTTTTCCAAAAGCAGTTAAAATTGCTTGTGTTAATGTCTTCTGGGAGACTAGTGAGTGTGATGGAAACAAAATGCGTATGAAATAAATAATGATTGGCTACTTTCGACTTTATAAAATAAAACTTTAAAAGTCATACTCCAGCTACTTCAGACAAAACAAATCTCAAAGCAATTAAAGTGAAGAAACTTTGTAACTGAAAATTCGTTATTATTTCCATTACACTGGGGAACATGTTATTGTTAATAATACCTACAATAGAAATAAATATCGCCACAATCATGTATCGAGATTCGTACAACCGAGGAATTGAGACGTCAAGTTATATGTTCCGAATAGTCCAATTATATTCCATATAGTTTATTAATAAGAAATATTTTACGGAGAATAGCGAATAATGTAATTGTACATAATGTGTAAATGATAAAGTTGTTATTTTTTACCAAAACGAAATGTTGTGAGAGAGCGAGCCGAGCGCTACCAACATCCTGATGCTTCATCAGCACAAACTTTTAATCATAACTTTTAAATCTTTGAATCATCTTTATCTTTAGCACAACGTTTTGATTATTCAAGAGAAACGACTTGTCCTTATTGGGATATTTTATTCTAGACTCGATTCATTCAATATTTTTCAGAGTGATAAAAACTACTTCATCTGAGTTATATATAGTATGTACAATGGTAAAATAAATATTATATTTGTGATATTACAGCCTGTTTGTTTTATTTTTGTAGTAATCTCTTTACTGTCTCCCAGTACATTACCTCAGTTTTTGCGATCCAATAAATAATACGATAAAAGGGTAATATCGTGATATTTGATGATCGTCTATAAACTATTGTATCGGTATGTATCGGCAATTTATTGTTTTTCGTAATAGCCGCTTGATTTCATGGCTTAATTACGTAGGCACCAATAATGTATTTATTGGAACTCTGTCAACATCTGCGTCATTGGCGATAATTATTAATTATGCGACGTCGCGTGGTGCTGTAAACAATTATTTACAGTAATCTGGACGTAATTTTCAGCACGTCGCATAATTATTATAAGCTATAAAGCTTCCATGATTTATACCGTATTAAGATCGAGCAAAAAACGCCGAAAAAACTCGTTTCTTGTATGGGGAGCCCTTTTAATTATTCAATTTATTTTTTGTTTTATTATTTGTTGTTATAGCGGCAATAGGAAATATATAATCTGTGAATATTTCAACTGACCTATAATGCAGATGCTAGATGCAGCCCGCAGACAGACAGACGGTCGGACGCATAGCGGAGGCTTAGTAATAGGGTTCCGTTTGGCATCCTTCGGGTACGGAACCCTAAAAATTAAACGTAGGGAAGCAGCTAACTTGCTCTTGTACAGTAAGCGCTCAAAAGTGCATGAGCACGCTAAGAGTCGTATTGCTGTGAACACGCGGTATAGCTCGTACATTTGTATGTGTAAGCAACACGATACACACACCACAGATAACGCAGTTACACGAAACAACAATATATTGCCGTCGCTTTAAACATGCTAGCACACACGCACTATGCGCGTGAACTTGACCAGTTAATGGCATTGCTAAAATTCGATAGTTACTTAACAAGCGCAGATAGCAGAAAGCGTTATGCGTTGGAATGGAATTCAATCTGCCTCAGGTTCTAATCTCGTGAAACACAGTGCGGTTTTTTGCAAATATTATTATTTTTGTTTTCGATAATAATATTTTTTAAATATTGCTGCTTTTTTATGTTGTTATTGCAATAAAGGTTTTAGAATAAAAAATGCGTGATACATGATAACTAAATTAAAAAATATATGTTTATTCGTTATATTTATTTTACATAAGTTAATAAACTGCTACAATTATTTATCATTACTTCAGCTGAATAAGATGTGAAATAGATGTCAAGAAACTTAGAAGCAGTTTGTATTATTTAGACATATTTAAATTATGAAATATTTTAAATTTTTAATGGATTTTTTCACCATAAATATTAAGCTTTGATCATGGTCGAAGTAATTAAGTAATAAATAAGAATATTAGACTACTTAAAATGTAAAAAACTACTTACAGAATAGGTAATTTTAAGGTTAAATATGGGCAGTTTGTTTATATTTTATTTGTATTAATTATTTTACATTTTATTTGACTTTAGTAAATATTGGTTGTTATTGAGGTTAAAGCTTAAGTATTCATTTTCTTTACGAAAAGAAGATTGAAACTAAACCTCAAATTTTTATCCTAAAATAATACTATTACTAAAATAATACTAAACAATTTCGGTATATCTGCAAGAAATACGACAAACACCCTATTGAAACGTGCTTAAAAAATTCGTTACCATAAATTCATGCAATAACGAATCTGTTGTTTATTAAGTTGGTACGGTCAATATTTTAAGGTCAAAAACGGTTTTCTAGCTGGTCTTCAGTGATGCAAGCCTTCAGAGTGCACGGCGAACGGTTCATAATGACGTGTTTTTAATAATTCAGCAAAATGTCTCGTTGGTATGAAACCATTTGTTTCATTCACCATTTGACGTCGCTGCTACTCGATAATAAGCCCCTTCCTCATATCTCTTAACCCTCACAGTATTTCTCTAGAACAAAGAAAAACATTGTTTTTATTACACATAATACCTTATTATTTATTATTCACTAATCGAATTAAACCTCACAATGAATTTAAAACTTTAAAGGCATCTTCTGTCTCAACAATACCTCTGTTCTATCAACAATACCCTTGATTAAGATTTATGTTTAGTAAAATATGAAATATATTAATGATAACACTCACACTTAGTCCGGTTTCATTAGATATTCACTTCACTTTTACGCAGCGCAATAATATTCTCTGATCTGATCTGATCTCTTCAATATATTTTATGCCTGCTTTTTGATAATAATAACCACAACACTGCGCTAAATACTCGTCACCAATATTATCCACGAACCAAAAAAGTTCTATTAATTGAATACTCGTAACAAACTGCATCTACCCCACAGAAATCGAAATAATTTACTTAGTTTTTTGTGGTCTACCTGCTAAACTTTAATATTTATGTGAACAAGACGAATGAAACTAAAAACGAATGATGATTATTGAACTAGTCATTGGTTGCAGACAAAGTGAGTGTGTGTGTGTAATGTGCGTGTCTACAGTATTGTAACAACTTATAGAAGAAGGTCGTAAGTCAAACCGAAGCGTCAGTCTATTGCTTTGTGAGATTGCTCATGGACTTTTGGTCGGCACTGTACATATGTAACTATAAATGTACCGAAAATAAACGAATACTCTGTACCAATCACAACAAGGCTGAAGCTGTATTTCCTTCGCTAAGACTAAATGAAGGATTTAAGTAGGTATATGATTTACTCTTAAAGGGCTCTCTAACTCTTGAAATAAAACATGGCAATATATAAAAGGTATTTCCTAAGAATAAGAAATACGTTTTAGCACGCAGCAATGGATTTAATATAGTTAAGCCCCACCGCATATGTCCACACGAAGTCGATCACACAAACACTGCAACTAAGATACACGGGGTAAAATTACCATTTACAATAAATGTAATTAACTGTAAATATTGGATCAAAGTTGTGAGGGAAAATAATTTGAGTAACACAGTAAATTACGAGGATTTTGCTCGTAAACTGACGCTTCTATTCGGGTTTTATAAATGATAAACAAATTCCATTCAAATCTGACGCTATTGAAACGTTGAACAAAGGTTAATTGAGCTATTTATTGAAATTTATTTGCTTTAAGATTTTGTTAGAAAGGCCAAACAATATAGAATTAATAGAATAAGTGAATTAACATCTGTTGTTAACTGGGGGCAAACAAATTAGGGTAGTGTGGCTGACAGGGTAGCGTTTTAATCTTGTGGTCAGGCTAATGTTATGAGGATTACACACTTGTTCATACGAACTTTCTAAGCCGACCCGAAGCAATCACTATTTCACACATATTTGGTTTTCACTTGGCTCGTTCCGATCGGCAAACACAGTTCGGATCTTTGATTCGTTCGGGTCGGCTCGGCGCAATACGAGCGAACATATCATCATCATCTACATACTATTTGATTTTGCCGCCCGGCTAAATCATGCCAACCCGCAACCTGATCAAGTGTAGGTATAGGTTAGGGAACCTCTTAAGGTTCCTACACACGGTGTCGGCGGCAATGCCGCCAGCCTTGCCGCCGTGCAAGCCGCGGTGCGGCGGCTTGCCGCACAAAGGAGTCGCCAAACAAAGGAGTGCCGCTGGCACTGTGTGTAGGAGCCTTTACGGAGGGCCGAATAGAATGATAATTAAATAGTTCTCAATACGTCTCCTGAAGTCCTGACCCATTTGTGCGTTTTAGAGTAATATTATTATCTTAACTTACTAACTATTACTTGTAAAGTTGAAAATGGCAGGCAAGTAAACAACGGTACAAAACTAGGTCAAAGCCGTGCCTGAGAATAGTGTGAAGAATTTTGGGAGACTGCGGTACAAGGAGCTCGCAATGCAACACGCCAGTGAAATGGAAATGTAATCCCTTAGACGTAAGTAATGATATTTTACCAAGCTCTTGGTAAAATGTATATGTACAGCTTGACTATTTTCTTAATGACCCCCGGGAATCATCGCATTTCCGAATACAAAAAATGCAATTTTCCATATCCATCAATTATTAGATTTATCGTGTATATATTCGATATGAATTCAGAACTAAATATTTTATTGTTGTTTTGTTTTGATTTCCATGTGAACTTTATAGAGCTGTAAAACTATTTACGTGCCTGCGACTTTAGCAGCTTTCCTCCCATTTTTAAAATAAATAACATTAAGTTAAGAGTACGAGTATTAACATCTCTATACTTCCAAGTCGATTGAGAGCGTCCGATCTGCACCAAGTGCAAAGGGTTACTGATAGTAATCTGACGACTGACGAAACACGACGTTTACCGAGGGATATTTATATTTTTTTAATACTTTACCTAGTCGAAATATCAGTCCTGTTGGCTACCGTGACTCTCATCGTTGCAATATTAATTATTAGGTACACTGCACAGCTTTGAGTGACTTCCCTATGTTAAGGAAATATCTGACGTTATTGCGAGACATGTACACATACATAAAACCATAGCATCACGACTGTATTCCCGAAGAGTTAGGTATGGAGATGTGTATGGTAACTTAAACCCACATTTCGCCAAGTTCCATGCTGCCAAAAAACCTGACTACTGCTAAAAAGTTCTAAACATAGATAATACACTTGTTCTAAACAAGCTCATTTATCAAGCAGTCTGTTGCAGTGTAGATAATGGTCAAACAGACAGTGCTAACAGCAATAAAGCGAGCCATCCACCGCCAGAGTTAGTTTAGTTTAGCTAGCCAGTTTTTCATACATGTGGGTGGACGGATGCACATGTTGGTACGGGAGCCCAGAGGATTTTTGAGCAAGCATATGCAGGGCGAAAAGTTGATAGCTGAGTAGCTCCATCAATCCGTCAGATATTTATATATTCACTATCAGGATAGGATAGGTAACACTATTGTACAAAATAACTTTTATTCATCCTGAATATCCTTTTAAAAATTGCCCAAATTTGAGTTTTCAGACTCGTCAGATTTAGGAAAAGCCCACAATTTTTTCATCAAATTTGCTTATTTAAGTCATTGAGGTTTAGGCCGCACACGATCATACCAAAATCAAAGACTCTGAAGATCACTTTATTTTTGGCCCAATTTGGAAATCTGAAAGTGGACTCCTGACCACGGGGCTCCTATCTGAAACTTTTCAAATATATTTTCGATGTTCTCTCGACATGCCGCACCTACTCAGCTATCAACTTTTCACCCTGCAAATGCTTACTCAAAAACCCTCGGGGCATCTCCTACCATGTATGAAAAACCGGTGAGCTAAACTAAACTAACCTTAAACTAACTTAGTCTAGCTGGCGGTGGACGGCTCGCTTTACTGTTCATAGAACAGTACATAACTGTGGTCTTCATGGATTCAAAGAACATAATATTTTATTATAAATAATTACATTGCTAAACAATAATCATAATAATTTCATAAAAACATTTTACTCGAAATTGAATCTTTAAGGTTTGTATCTTCAATCCAAGTACAACTGTGCCAATAAAGCAGTCAGTATTTCAAAATTCAACATCTAGCGATTCTGGAGCAGGAGTAACCGCAGTGAGGACACGACGTGTTTGACCGACTGGAATCAGACGAGCTGTATAGACTGCGGTTGTTTCTGCGCACAACACTCAGAGATTTTTTCTTCATCTGTTGAGTTTTCTGCTTACGTACTGGTCGCTTTTTTGGTTTCTTTTTCCTGATTTTATGCTGAAATGAACTGTTAACCACGATCCCTTTATTGATGTTCTGGAGCATTTTGTAAGCCTTGCTTTTCGACTTCCTCGGCAGAAGGGGACGAATAACCCTGAAGAACTCTTGTATCTGCTTCTTCTTCATGTCATTGCTCACGTTGTTATACTTGCTTGACGTCGCCGATGGAGCATATAAAAGAAACTCTTGTATTGGAACTACTTCACCGTCCCCGTCGTGAGGCATCTGTTCAGTAGACATGCCTGTGGCCATGTCTCCTATAGCAGCCTGTATTGTTTCAGTTTTCTCAGAAGGGATTTCATTAATTATCTCGTCTACATTCACGTTGGATAGTTCCTCGACTTCCATTTCTTGGAAATCAATTTAAAAATTACAAAAATCAGTAAAATCGCAGTTTTACAAATATGCTGTCAAAGTAACAAGAAAACGAATGAACAAAAAAAAATGTTATTTCAACTTGACAATAATTTCTAAGAGCAAAAAGGTTTTTCTAATTTAATGCCTTTTTGACAAGGATTTTTTCAGTTTAATTTTTTTTTGACTGCCTCGTTGGTCTAGATAGTGGTCGCAAGTGCTACTGCTGAGCATGAGGTCCTGGGTTCGATTTCCGGGTCCCGGGTGTTATTGGGTTTTTCTATCTGAAATTTATCAGTAGCAGCTCTGATTCTAGATTTGTGCCCGGTTGATGGCAATAGGTTCGCCCCCTATTACATGGGACATAAAACATAACTGGCAAAATGTGGTTGTACCTGCTACAGGGACACCTCGGCCCAACCCTTTGGGGAAAAAAGGCGTGATGTAATTGTAAAAGGAAATGATGATGAATCGTGATGCGATTGTCGCTGGGAAAGGTGTTATGTAATTTTTTTTATGGAAAATGAGGTACCTATGAAACTGCAAACTTCATTACAAACGCACTCGCTATTTCCAACTTGCAAGAATTTAACAATGCTTTGATAGTATTTGGATAACAGACTTTTTTAACATTTAAATACAGTTACTCACAAAAAGTAAAACCAATAAATAGTTCAATACGTCGATCTCACTACAGAATAGGGATTACGTTCCATCCGGATATTGTACAGACGCCAGCACATTAAGCTACCCGAAACTGTCAAATTTTCCCAATCAACTTTGAACCTTAATTGTCAGCGATAAAGTTGAAAATCTATTAAATAAATTTGACAGATTGTAGTAGCTTGAAGTGCTGGCGTCTGTACAACAAGTAAAAAAATCAATCTGCCTAGCCTTTTCCCAACTATGTTGAGATCGGCTTCCAATCTAACCGGATACAGTTGATGTTATTTTACATGAAGCGACTGCCTATCTAACCTACACAACCCACACTACTACCACTATACTACTGTATCGTGTTACCCAGTAGCATGGTCACCCATCCATGGATTAACCGCAGCAAGCGTAGCTTAACCTGATCGATCGGCCTGTGCGGCCTCATCGGATCATTTACATACACCCGAAATTTTGTTGGAAGTTGGGTTTAAACCTGGTTACCCAGTGGGTGGATTGCCCATCTTGATACAAGACAGAGGCATTTTTATTTCAAGAAAAATAACTAAATCTGGTGAAAACTTCGTCGCTCCAAAGAAATAACCAATGTTTGACAGTTCGTCACCCACCAGCCAGCGCCATCTGCAAAGAGTTTTTAAGATTACCTGCCATCAAGTTTAATAAGACACCGACCCTACCGACGATGACGAATTTTCATTGGAACTACGACTGAGTCTGGCTACGCTAAGTCAAAAAGAATTTGATTCTTTGTTTGTCTTTTTGTTTTTGATAGGTTATTTTGTTTATATTTTGATTTATTCCTGGTAAAGAATAGTCACTTTAGCACGATGCAGTGTGCATTTGACACAGTTTTGTCATCGTATGGAGGTAGAGCATAGGTACGACATAGTTTACTACACATTATCTATTATGCAAAAATCAAAAGGCAAAATATCAAAATCATTGGATCTACTTACAACCCCGAAACTGACATAACTAACTGATTTAAAAGTATAACATATATAAAACTTTTTGTGATTGCCCATTTATTCCATAGCAGACTTAGCGTGGGCAGACTATAATAATAAGGATGAACATATTTAAAAAAAAACAAACTTAAAAGTGTCAACTTTATTGCATTACTGTTATAACTTATATCTAAAATGAAACTTGTAAAAATTCACATCATCCACATTGTATTCAAAAGCACAGATGAATACAGATGGGACACTCCACAGTTTAGGTATGAAGTTACAAGTACGCGGCGGGCCCGTCTTGTCGAGCCAATTCAGTGAGTGTAACGTAGTCAGAAGATATAAGAGTTACGCGATAGAAAGAGAGGCAACTTCTAAGTGAATATAACCATAGGTACTCGTAATTAACGCTGTGCGACCTGAATTGCACTTCATTGTATGATTGCAAGAGTCGCTTTTTATTTAAATGCTTTTGCGGAGTGTCCCATCTGTATTAATCTGTGACAAAAGCTCTGTACAATTCAATTATTTGAACATGAACAACAAACAGATTCGCAACATCAAAGCTTTTGACGAAACATATATTCGACAATTTTATTGAAAGTCTCTTTGATTAGTACAAAAATGGTACCCAACCGTTTTATTTATTCTACACAATGTTGTTTTGGAAAAATATTTTTATTAATCTGTATTGGAAATGTTACAGGATTATTATTGTGTTATTGACTAAACGTAGACGAACTCGTGGTCTATTTCGAAGTTGTTCCTCGTTGATAGCTCTGTTGCGATGTTGGAAGGGATTTTATCTGTGAATTGAAAATGGTTTTCTGAATAAAAGAAGCACTCAAATTAAATTTACTATTTAATAGCTTTTATTGGTATTGGTCTTAGAAAGTATATTTAGAGTAACCTTATTGGATTTCAAGGATAAGAATTAGACAGTTCTGATAGTATCCTAATGACTTCTAACAAACACTTAAAGAACCCTTGGCTTACTTTCTTAGATTTAAATAAATATAAAATTAACTCAATTACATCCGAGAGGCGTTATGCCTACGAGATTATTTATAATTATATGTGACAGTTAACATCAATAGCTTCAAAGAACATTTGTATGATATACCACCAAACCTACGTAATAATAATATTATAAAGAAGTATTTGTGATTCCGATATTTTTTTCGTATTGCCGATTGTCATAGTATACAGGATGGCAGGGACATCGACGCGAAAACTGTTACCATAGATTCAGTACATGATTCTGCATTGAAATTTATCGTCTGTAATTTTTTTTAAATCTGCTATTTCATAGAAAAGTGAAACCTACGCGGTCAAAATGTATGGAACAGCAGATTTTTTTTTAAATAACCGACGAAAAATTTCAACGCAGGATAATGGTACAGGTTCAGAATCATGTACTGAATCCATGGTAACAGATTTCGCGTTGATGTGTCAACCTGTATATTTTTATATTGAAACAAGAAATTTCACGCGGACGATATCACGGGCAGAAGCTAGTCAGTAAAGAAACAGTCGAGAAGTGTCGTAGGAAACCCGGTTGGAACGAAGTTTCTTCGCTTTTGTAACAAATGTGTCGCGAAACTTTTGTTACGTAACAAAAGTGTCGTGACGGTCAAAATGTTACATTCACAACGCTCATATTCCCCAAGTGTGGCGATAATGCCTAAAAATACAGTCCACTCTGTAATTGCTCCCCGTGCTAACATTATCCGGCTCGAAGGATCAATGTTAGCGCGGGGAGCAATTAAAGAGTGGACTGTATTTTTAGGCAATGGTTTAACTATAAAATCCCAGATAAAACAGTTAATAGTTAGATTAGGAGAATCATCCGTCGCGGTGGAGTCCATATCGGGCCGAGCCGTGTCGCCGTCGCGCCGCACCTCAGTTTACCGATAACGCGCTGATCACGATGCCTGCGCGTACAGACCGGGTGCAATATGTTGTGTTGCGTGCAATAAGAAACTCCGTTCCAAAAGTAGAAAAACTCTTGCAAAAATATTCATATTACCAATATAACTTACCATTACACCTATAGACAAGATTGGACCAGATGATCATCTCCTGCGAGAAGCAGAACACTCCGAGCCTTCCTCCCTTGAGCGTGAAGTCGTACACGTTGCCCGAGTCAGCAACCAGGTGGTTGTTCTCGTACACCTATAATGACAATCAAGTCCAGGTTCAGAATCATGTACTGAATCCATGGTAACAGTTTTCGCGTCGATGTCACTCTGTATTATTTTAATCTTATGGACTGCCTTCTTAGTCAGTCTAGTGGTCACGAGCGCTACTGCTGAGAATAAGGTTCTGAGTTTGATTCCCTGATTAGGCAGTGTTATTGGGTGTTCTATGAAGAATTTCTTAGAAACAGTAAAGAGTCTGGACTTGTGCCCGGTTGATGGCAATAGGCTCGCCTCCTATTACATGGGACTTAAACATAACTGGCGAAATGTGGATGTAATAGAGGTATTACACCACTGCCTAACCCGTCGGAGATAGCAGGCTTGATGTTGTGTTTTATTTATAGCGTACCAGTTAATTTTATAAGGCCCCGAATAATTTACCTTCAGTCTGATGAGACCAAGCTTCGGTCGGTGCAGCAGACGCCAGCGGTAGGCCGTCTTCTCGCGCCAGCCTACGTTGCGAGGGTCCTTCCAGAGAAGTGTTACCTGGGGTAAAAGATGAAGGACTTTTGAAACATGGAAACGAATCGTGACGATGAATAGCACTGAACAGATCAATGTGCCTACTTTGACAATACATTATGGAGAATGAAAAGCTGAGTCCCTACGTCAGTTTTAGATATCTACTATACTTTGTTACAGCGAATCAATTTTCACGCCTCCTCTATAGAACCTAGGCCAATTTTTTTTTTTTATATCCGGATAGCTCATCATGACCTAAAGAGGTGCCATCTAAACTAATATAAGATTTGATTTTTTGTATGTTTATTTGTAATGAAGCAACTCAAAAACTGCTGGACCGATTTTAAAAATTATTTTACCAGTAGAATACTATATTATCACCGAGAAACATAGGCTATAATTTATAAAGATATCACGTGGGCGAAGCCGCTGGCGGAAGCTAGTAAAGCTAGTAAAAATCTTATGCGAGTTGATTGATGAATGGATTCCTTTGAAAAAATTGTTTAAGAATTCAGTGTTCTAAGATATTCAAATAATGCAGATTATTCCGTAAATCTTAATTACACACCAAATCAAGCTTTGAAGTTTGAACTATTTGATGTAATGTAATAAACTCAAATATATGTGAAACGTTGATAATCCTTTAGAACTCGATTCACTCTTGCCTACGCATCATGAATAGCAAGCAATCGAAACATAAGCTCGTCACGACTCACGGACTCTTGGCCATAGACAATGCAATTTACATTGCATTCAATTTGCATTCCCCTTCCGCGCTTTACGTATGCTACCGTCATGTTAGTAATTTAGTTTAATTAATTAGTGCATGGAAACGGATGGCACCTAGCTATGTAAACAAGTACATTAATTTCTGGTTTGACACAAAAGTATAAATAAATCTGTTAGAAGTACTCCAAAAAAAAAACCTGAAAACTTAGATTCTTCAAGCGAGGTATGCTTACGTTTTACTATTGATGTAATTAACTTTTCAACTACAGAAGTTGACCTTAGAAAAAAACCAAGGTAATAAGTATGTACAAACTTCATTTTCTTCTGCTAATACGTAACTCATACCAAGTAGATTACAGTCGAGATGAATTTCGTATATTTTAATAAAATAACCTAAGAAAAATCTCGTGTTTTTCTTTTTATCAAATACAAAGTTTGTTCATGAAATTAGCTTCTCAGGTCCCTACTAAAGGCCGACAATCCAAAGAAAATTAGTTTCTTTATAAGTTAAACTTAATCAAGCTTAGGATATTATAATAATCTTTTTATGTTTGTAATTTGTCTTGTGTTGTGTTGTTTGTGTTTTTTTGTCTTTTTTTGTTTGTGTTTTTTTATTTTGTGTCAAAAGTTGTAAAACTACTTGTTTTTTCATTGAAATAATATTAAGCTTATCTTTCTTTATAAAGGATTAATTGACAGTGTCGCTTATGAATGAGGCGTCTAAATTCAGCACTGTTTTATTTTATTTCTCAAGCACAATTGCTGTTTTCTGAAAGTTCGTTTTTTTTTAAATCAAGAGCTGCTTTATATCACTCACCTGATCAGGAGTAGTATCAGTATTCCAGAGCGCGTTCCTCAATGTCTTGCCAGGCCCAGTCTTAGAATTGACCAGCTTCAGTTGTATGCCAGGTTCGGCGACTGCCCTGAACGGTGTGGTCTGCCAGTATGTCTGTGTATTCTTCTTCCACATCACTACGTAGAAACGCTTGTTGTTTTGGTAGCTAGGTAAAAGAAATTTTGCTTTCGTAAATATAGGAAAAAGTAAAATACTAGGTAATGGGTTAATAGACACCCTTTCAAGTAGGTACAGGTCAAAATTGAAACTGAAATAAAAGGATTTGCTTCAAACATTTTTATCTGAATAAACTGAATTTTGATCCCGTTATAAAAGTTGTTTATATGCACGATAACTTTTACCCTCTGAAAGGACGCCAATGAGTTCAAAGTCAGCCGGTACATCTGATTTTAAAACTTATGTTTATACATTTGGTTTGATATTTGAGTTTCGAGACGAGCAAATTAGAGACTTGATCAGGCTTTAAGAGCACGTAGTTGAGGCACTTCTACTAAATTGGCACATCTAGGTAAACAGACTAGACTGCGAATAACAAGATTAATTTGCGGTCCGATGCTAGCAGTCTTATAAGCTACAATATTATGTAGAAAAATATCTAGAAAAGCGTGTAAATAAATGATCGTTTTTTGTGTTGTAGTACTCGAATTTAATCAACTAATATAAATTCTGCCAGCATAAAAAGTTATCGCACTTTTGCGTCCATTCTACATTTTTATGAGATAATGAAACAACAATATCATCTAAGTAAATAAAACTAAAAACGGCAGGCAAATTGGAATGAATTTAAATTCATGTGGGATTAAAACAGCTTTACCCATCACGTATGATATTCATTTTCATTAAAACGATGTAACCTTTTGAAAGTTTTTAACGGTTTAATGCAGTTTAAGCACAAACCCTCGTCAAGTTTAATTTGACAGAAACCTTTTGGCATGTCAAGCTAATGAAATGCTATTAAATTTTAGATAGTTTCAGTTCTGCGTGATTATTTTTATTAAAAAAGGGCTCCTGTACAAGTTTCTCAAAACCCTAACAAAAACATTGCTATCAAAAAGACAGAGGGTATGCGTATGCGTACATATTTTAAATACATAGTACACGACCACTATTGCCATTTTTTTGTCTATTGCCAATATGTAAGATAATAAATCATGAATATCTAGAAAAAAGTTATTTTGAATTTACAAAATTAATTTGGCTTAGAAGGCATCCTAAGTAAAAAAACTTACCCAAATATAAATCCAATATAATCATCATCGATTTGTGTTTCCACAAATAGCGTCCCTTCGAAGTCGACTCCACTGAAGCTTTCGAAGCCCACAGCTAACCCAGGGTCTGAGTTCAGGGTTTGAAGGATCTCCGCGCCTTCATTCGCGATCTCCCAGTTAGGATCTTGTTGTGACTCGCCTTCAGGGTCCAGCCGGATTGTCATGTAGTTTCTAGAAAAGAATTGAATGTTTAAAGTTTTTTTTTTTTTTTTAACCCTTTGATTTCTTTAATTAACATATAATTCTTATTATATCTAAGTATTTACATTATTTAAAAACGATCAGACTTAAAATAATAATATGTACAAGCATATAAAAAGGGCGGGGAAATGATCATAGGGCATCAAAAAACTCGTCCATATCGCTGTCAATAGGAAAAGTGCCCAAAAGGCTGGCAGCATTGCCACGTTGAAAAATGAAATATCCATTTCATTTCATTTCATTTCATTTCATTTGTATGGCATGTATGTTTAAAGTTAATTATGAATAAAGTCGCTTTTCGAATCTGAGTGCCCGCGTTGTTTTTCTAAAATTCGCAATGGATCCGGTTTTCACCATCAGTCTTACATTAGTATTAAAATACATTTATTAAAAAAATCTCGATGATTTGTCAAGTCGTAATACTATCCGAAGCAGGGGTGGGTCGCTAGATATAAGCCTGAGTCATAAGCAGACAAGCCATGCATGTAACTAATATTTACATATAATTATTTTGACTTGTGATCAAGATCGATTTTATAAGAATGTTTCTAAATCATTTACAAATTTGTAACACCTTTATCTTAAGGTGAATCCGCAATTGTACCCGCGAAATTCAAATTTTCTTACTTTTTTGCAATTTGCACCCTATTTTGACTGTACAAAGTGTATATTTATAATAGTACACGACTGTTCTAATACAGTTGCATTAGAACGTGAAAAACCCATTCAGACGTTCACTATCTTGTTTTCACGCTCACGTTCTAATTAAACTTTGATCCTTTCCTCGAGAGCTAAACTTCCAGCGAAGTGCATTAGATGCGTCAGTAAGGCATTAGTGATTTGTTGCAACACATTTACCAGTAATCTGCAATCTTCACCGTTAAGCTTGTTTAGATTAGAGATTAACTTCTTCACACTTAGGGCAGATTCCACCAATGAAACTGAAGGCGATCAGCACATCTAAACCGAGTTCAAGAGCTGTCACTGTCAATATTCCAATGAAAATAATGGCACTGACAGCTCTTAAACGTGGTTTATGTGCTGATATGTCAGTTTTATTGGTGAAATTCGCCCTTTGTACTTACAAGTCATGCGCCCGATTTGATTTCCCACCGGCAAAAATAACGAAGTTCCTAAACAAACTTTGATACCCTATTCAATCACTTCAGGGGATGAATTTTCGAAAATCCTTTCTTAGTGGCACCTTCGTTATAGAAGGAGCACTTGTGCAATATTTCAAGCGTTTAAACCTAGCGGTTTAAGCAGTGCGTTGTCTGTCAGTGTATATAAGATTTTAATTAAGTCGATCTGTATTTCGACCATTTGCATGTTATGTTTCTATTGTTTTCCTGAACCTTAGTTATTGATTATGATTTTCTCTAGTGTTTCTCAATTTGTGTTCTAAATACTCAGAAAGTTCACAATAATACGACTGTTTTTTTTTCTTTGTTTTCCTGAACCTTAGTTATGAGATCTATCAAAATTGATTTTCTCTAGTGTTACTCAATTTCTCGTTCTAATTACTCAGAAAGTTCACAATAGTATATGACATTACCTGAAGTCAGTGCGAAATATCTTGGAGTTGTTCGGACAGTTGTCAAGCTCGTTCACCACATGGTCACCATCGTAGTCATTGTCACAGGCATCGCCGACGCCGTCATCTAGTTTTTAGAAAAAAATATGATTGACGAATATTTCTGTAATGTATTGGAAGACTTTTCAAAAACTCAAAATATAAAAAGACTTTTGCCTAGTGTCTACCTTCCCGAATACAAAACGGTTTATAGCTGTCATAACAATAAAACTACTATTGAGAATAGTTTGGTATCCGCAAAGTTGGAAAAAGCAAATTTTGACCATTCTCTCCAAAAGTTCTCAATTCTCCACTTACTACATACATAAACTCAAGCACACTAACTATTAGAATCCTTTTGATCCCTATTCTTGATATAAGGACAGTTGTCTTGCTCGTCGGGCACGCCATCTCCGTCGTCGTCATCGTCACATGCGTCCCCTATGCCGTCCTCGTCCACGTCCAGCTGGTCACTATTGGGTACTGTCGGACAGTTGTCTATACTGTCTTGGATACCGTCCCTAGAAAATATTTTAATCTTAGCACATTTTTTTGTTAATAATATTGTGTAAACTTCGATAACTTTATGATGTAGAATCCGGTATCTTTTATAAATTTTCATGATGTTAAACGAGACACATATTAGTCCAGTTAGATTAACACCGGTATTTGGCATAAGAACAAATAACGTTTCTTCATAATTCTATTCCTGGTCAAACATCTATTGCATAATTATGGGAAACCCTCTCTCATCCTCTGTTACAATAAATGGATCATTCATTAGTTTATCAATATTCATTTAATTAACTTACTTTTTCATTTGAAAATTGATACAAAATTTTTAATTGCGTTGTTTTCTCTATAGCCAACACACAGCTAAACCACACATATTCAAGTCGAAATCGCATCAAGTTTTACCTGCCGCGAAATTGTTGTAACAGCTGGCTTTGGGCGTATGTCTTCAAAGTTTTGTTCTTTCTTAACTTGACTACTTTCAATTACGTATGTATACTTACTGATCTCTATCAACATCGCTATCACAGCTGTCACCCACGCCGTCTCTATCAGCATCTTCTTGCGCAGAGTTTCGTATACGAGGACAGTTGTCACAAGCGTCGCCTACGCCGTCGTTGTCCAGGTCTTCTTGAGCCGGGTTGTAGCGCCGTGGACAGTTGTCCATTTCGTTTGGTATACCTGGGCAAGGGATATTATTAATCAATAAATATTGAAGATATTAAAGGGAATTGAACGCTAAATTAAGGTCTAAATGTTTGTAATACCAAACCATAGGCCCTTGTGAAGTAAAGTGAGAATGCAAAATAATATCAGTTTTGTTTTCAAAGATGTTGAAGAAAAAGTAAGACTTTCTTTATCAAGGAATAGTGACCCGCCCCTGCTTCGCACGGTTTTACGACTTGATCTCGACAATACATGGAAATTTCTTTATAATATGTAAGTTTGATATAAATGGATTATACACTTATACCTTCCGGAATAAATTCTCCAAATGATAGTGAAAACCGAACGAAAATCCGTTGTGGATTTAAGAAGAATAACGCAGTCACACAGACAGACACTTAATTTATAAAATGTAGATCCTCCATGTATTCTGCTTTACATAGGCAACGTTTCAATTCATTTAGATATGGCGTTACCAGGCAAATTCGCTTACGAGCTTCAGGGTCTCAAAACTAATTTAGAAGCAAAACGATTCATAAATTCGATTTTGATGTCACCGAAATTATGTCTTCACAAGGGAAAATACTAAAAAGAATCGAAAGTAAGGAATCTCAAGTAAATAGATTATTTCTGGGCAAGCGTGCTCCATCATCGACCGCATCATCGTTTACCATCAGGTGAATAAGTGGCCAAACGCAAGCTCATCAGCTATACATCCAAACATACTATAAATGAAAGTCGCTTTTCATGTCTGTCTGTATGACTGCGTTGTTCTTCTAAACTATGCAATGGATTTTGATGAGGTTTTCATCATCATTTAGAGAATTTATTCCAAAAAGGTTTATGCGTCATCACCATTATTTTAGCTGAAAGACGTCCACTGCTGGGCATAGACCTCCCCCAAGCATCGCCACTTCGACCGGTTCTATGCTTCCCTCATCCAGCTGATTCCTGCGGCCTTCACAAGGTCATTGGTTCACTTTTTAGGAGGCCTTCCAACGCTACATCTACCGGTACGCGGTTGCCACTAGAGAACCTTTTGGCCCCATCGACCATCTGGTTATGTGTATATATCGCAGTAAGATGGCTATAGCCGTGATAACCGCTTTCATGTAGCTATATTATGGTATATAGTTATATCCCTAGGGATGTAACTATATCCCTATGGATATAACTATATCACGGCCATAACCAACTTACTGCGACATATACATTATTATCAAACTTTCATATTAAAACGGAAATCTCGATGTTTTGTCAAGTCGTGAACACCATGCGAAAAACTGCTTCATCTTACCATCATTGTCCATGTCAGGATCACAGACGTCTCCGACCCCATCTCCATCAGTATCCTCTTGTCCAGGGTTGTACCTCCGAGGACAGTTGTCACAGGCGTCACCTCGCTTGTCGCTGCCGTCTTCATCGCGGTCCAGTTGGTCAGGGTTGGGAGTCAAGGGGCAGTTGTCCTAAGAAATACTTTTCCGTTAAATTCGATTACACCATGTTTGGAGGCTTGCAAAAGTATACTGTGCTAATATAAATTTTTATGTCTGCAAGGTTCAAAAACAATGCTTACGAAAAATACCTTTCAGCATAAAGAACGAGTACATGAACTATGCAAAAATGCAAAATTTTTAGTTTTCCAAACACTTAACGGCAGTGGTTTTAAAAGTCTGTTAAAAGTTCTCCAAGTTTATTTTTTATCGTTCTTTGTATTCGACGGAATCGCTCCTACGTGCCTGCTACAAACAAAAAGTGTTCATTAAATATTCTCGTTATGAATAAGACGGCGGTTGTCTGTCTGTAATGAAATCCATTGACTTCTACAATTCTTCTATCTCCGAGCTTCGTGAAAATGAGAATAATTTAGTACTGTAATATAATATTCTAATGTATTGTAAGCTCGGGATCTTATTTGAGCACAGTAAGGCCTTTGAGTGAGACAATGGTCTCAATTATTAAGATGTAGAGAACAATCTTATTTGCGTGAGAACTTTGTAAAACAAATAAGAACAAAGGCGTCGAGTCCTCTAGCCATCTGCTGCTAACTAATAAATAAAAGACGAAATTCTCACGGACATTTTTGGGAAAATGTTTCATGGCTCACTACAAAAAAAAAATTGTACAAGAAAACTGTCCCTTCATTGTGTTAGGGATTACGGCTGACTTAGCTATTTAGGCAACCTAATCTTACATTAACGACATTTATAAGCTACGTCAGTAATTTTTCTTTTAAAACAGATTACTCCTTCGAAATGAAATGGTTATAAGCCAAAGGCACAGATTTAAAACTTTTGATTCGTTTTGTGGAATTTGGAGCCAAATAGATAAAGGAACAAGAGGTATGAGGGTCAGAGACGGGTGTCGTTTAAATTGGTATCATTGGCATCTCGCAGGTCAACCTAGGAGGTTGTCGGCTGCTTCACCGGGCTTGCCTGTAGCTGCCTCAATAAATTAAGGCCTCCAGCCAGAGCATAAAACTTAGAAACTAAGCGACTACATGCTAAGGGCACACCCTGTGGGGTACGAACCTCGGCTTAGAGCGTCGCTAGGGGAGGATAGTAGAGGACAGGCTGGATCGGATTAAACCCGACAATTGATGTCGGGACGTTGTATATATGCCAGTCGCGCGGAAAACCCTGCTTGCGCGATGGAATATTTTGCGTGACGTCAGTGTGGTGCGTAATTCGCATCTGGCAATGTAGATGGCGCCACAAATACACAAAAGTTTTCAATACATTCAACACCATTTCAATCATTGGCCACCGAACCGGCAATTTTACGATAAATTACGCGAATTAGGGCGAAATATAATGACGACAGTTTAGGAGAAAGGTCTCCTAAACTGTCGTCATTGCATTTCACCATTAAGTTTGCCTCCTTGTAAAATCAATATCACACACCGGCAGATTAGCAATACCATCACCATTAGCATTAGGGTTACACGAGTTTCCAATGCCATCGATCACCATCAGCGTCTTCTTATCCCGAGCTGGCTACGTCAAGACAGTTGTCAGCCTCGCAGCGAGTAGTCTTCTATACTATCTCTATATTTTTTACCCTGAGCTATTAAAACCTCTAAATCTAAGTCACTCACCGGCAGATTAGCAATGCCATCACCATCAGCATCAGGGTCACAAGAGTCTCCTATGCCATCGCCGTCAGCATCTTCTTGTCCCGAGTTGGAGACGTGAGGACAGTTGTCAGCCTTGCAGCGAGGTTCGGAACAGTCTTGCTGCTGGTCTGGGTAGCCATCCAGGTCCTTGTCGGAACCACAGACAGTACCGTTGCCTGCCCAGCCAGTCTGGAATAAAATTACCCAGTGAAATATTTTGCATTAAAAGGAATTTTTCTCCAATCCGAGTAAATAGGTGGATGTACTATTGGAACCACCAAGGCAACCGAACTACTGTTAAGCAAACCAGTTATATTGTTGAAGCTATACCTTATGGCAGTGGTTCCCAAACTATGGTGGTGGTCGTGGTGCTGGTAGTGATTAAAACTAATTAAAATTGAAGTTGATGCCAAAGCTACAATGACAAAAAGTAGGAAACAAATACATCTTTCTTATGAAATTGCACTCTTTGTTTTAGAAAATTCGATTGTAACTAAATATTCTTTTCCTTTTTGAATAGTCCTTCATTCATATTTATACCCCTTTTTTCTCCATGACAGCCAAGAGAAGAGTCCCAAATTTGGAAGTTTTTGTTAGGTGAGTCGCGGTCCAGTCAACATTGGGATCCACTGCCATATGACACTTGTACCCTTTCGTACCCCATCTTATTTCACCGGAAAAGCTTCTTCGTACAGATTAACGATAATTTGGTAAAATTTTATATTATTTTACGCCCAAAGTTAGGCAACAGAAATTGCATATACAGGGTGGCAGGAACATCGATGTAATGTATGAAACAGTTATTTTTTTTTAAATAACCGGCGAAAAATTTCAACGCAGTGGGGTTCAGAATCATGTACTGAATCCATAGTAACAGTTTTCGCGTCGATGTTCTTGCCACCCTGTATATGCGTCAAGAAGCAACAACTTTTCTTGATTATCGTTGTCTGTCCTATAAACAAAGGGTCGTCACATCAAGCTTCCCCCGACAATGTCGCTCGCTGTTATGAACCGTTGCCAAACATGTCGAGCGTCACGTTTTGCCCGTAAATACTTGCCTAGTGAATATTACACGGCTTAAGAGCGTTTGCGTACTTATCCATATCCGGTTCGTATTCGATTCGAGTTCGTTTCTGATCCGGTTTGGCCATTCTAGTAATTGTATGGACGTTTGTGCACTCATTCGAACATGAACCGTATACGCATAAACGGTTCGTGTTCGATTTGTAAATTTTCACTTCGAGTCGTTTTTTGACGGATCAAAACCGAGTATATCAAACAAAACAAATACTGATAAGTGCGCAAACGGAAGGACGTGAATTTGCCGTCTGTCTTTTTCACGTATCGAACACGAATAGAATACGAACCGGATACGGATAAGTGGGCAAACGCCTTTACGGTGAGTAGGTAGCTCTATGTAAATGTACTTGTCCGGGGAAATCCTTATTAAACTTTTCTACCGACAAGCAGTGTAGGTCATATCACAATCACAATCAGGTTTCGATTTGAAACAGATTGCTAATCCATTGCTTCATAACTTACTACTCATAAATCTGCTCAACAACGTAAATAACGCAATAAATGTTGTTGAACTGTCAATATGAAACAAATTAGGCATAATTGTTTACGAAAATAAGTTACGCAATTAGGGTCTGTGAATTTTCACCAATTAGTGTATAGTCTATTCCAAAAGTATTTCTTGAAAGTGTAAACAAACTGTTCAGGTTGAATTACTACGCAATCACTCACTAAAGAGAATAAGTAGCACACTCTGTACTTAGAAAATTTTAACAATTATTGTTTTAATAGCATTATTAAATTATAATTGACAAATCATCGATGAAAATTGAGGTTATAATTTGTAATCTGTTGTGAATTTTATATGGGTGTATTCCTGATTAAATTATTTAAATTTTAATAAAGTCAATCTGAATTACTGTACAATAAAAACATATTTAAGAGCGTTTACTCTGAAAGTTGGCAACGGCGCAAATAGATGTCAAATATTTCGCTGTTTTGATTAATTTGGCAATATTACTGTATGAAAATAAGAAATGTGGCTAACAAGTTCCCTAGAATATTAATAACAAATTGCAATTATAACACTGAATTTGATGTTGTAACAATTTTAGGTGTAAAAAGGCATTTGGAAAATTTCCAAATATTTTTTTACATCTGAAACTAAATATTCGGTATTACAATATTAATTATTGCATTTCATAATCAATATTGTAGTTCCCTATTTAGCTACATTTCTTAATTCTATACAGTTATATTGCTAAATCAATCAAAACAGGTAAATATTTGACAGCTATTTACGACGTGACCCTCTTAAGGTGATATGAAATTAGATTTACGGGTTTAAGTATTCAAATAGTCAAATCAAAGCACTCAGTTTGTAAGTGGCACAATAAATTAGCATTCACAGGTACGTTTTCGGATCCATTTGTTTACATTCACAACAGATACTGTTGGAACAAACCATAGTAGTGTCCACGTAGTAACTACCCACAGTATACGTACCGCGCAGACACACTTGTACCCTTGGCCGCACACGGCGTTGTACCGGCGACAGCGCGCGGGGTCGCAGCGCAGCACGAGCTCGCCCGGGTCGAAGCACGGCCGCGTCGTGTTTACGTAGTAGTTACCTCCACATGGCACGCACGTGTACGAACCCTGCAAGGAATTCATTTAGCCTAGAGAAAAGTGTAAATATTCTCTTCAAAATAACGATCGCATCAAGTAACCAATGCTTAAAGTCTGTGGAAGCCAATATATTATTTAAATCCTACTAATAATATTATAAACGCGAAAGTTTGTGAGAATAGATGGATGGATGGATTTGTCTTTGTTACTTCTTTCACGTAAAATTACTAAACAGATTTGGATGAAATTTGACACACAGATAGTTTATAACCTGGATTAACACATAGGATACTTTTTGTCCCAATATTTTTACAAGATCGAGAGTTATGCGGGTCAAACTGCGGGGCACTGCTAGTCTTCTATAAAGCTTACCATTCAGAATGGTTGCAAGTATTACAAAATCTAAATCTAAATACCTGAAGGCAAATTCTCGTAATTAAAAACGTGCGAAATCTAGTCGTGATTCATCTTAGCAACAATCAAAGTCAAAAATTTTGGGAATTGAGACTAAGATTAGAATGTGAAAGTTCTTTGGTTGGCAATGCAGCCAAGAAATTCTAGTACAACTATTTTCTTAATGTCTCTCTGCAAACTTCGTATTTCGTCAGTCGTCGGATTTCTATCAATAAATTACATAAAGTAGAGTATTTACAACTCTTTATACAAATGAAGTGATCCGCAGGAGAACCAAGGTACCTAACCGACATAGCCCGAAGAATTGCCAAACTTAAGGGGCAATGGGCAGGGCACATTGCTCGCAGAACGGATGGCCGATGGGGTCGAAAGGTTCTAGAGTGGCGACCACGTCCCGGCAGACGTAGCGTTGGAAAGCCTCCCACAAGATGGACCGATGACCTTGTGAAGGCCGCAGGAATCCGCTGGATGCGGAAAGCACAGAATCGGTCGAAGTGGCGGTGCTTGGGGGAGGCCTATGTCCAGCAGTGGACGTCTTTCGGCTGAAATGATGATGATGATGATACTTCCAAGTCGATTGAGAGCGTCCGGTCAGCACCAAGTGCAAAGGGCAACTGATAGAAATCCGACGACTGACGAAACACGAAGTTTGCCGAGGAACATTAAGAAAATAGTTGTACAGCAGGTTACTGACTCTTAAGAATCTTACCGGAGTGTTAACACACAGCCTGCCTCTCGGACAGTTGGCTCGTCCGTCAGTACACTCGTCCACATCGACGCACTGCTCCCTTCGCCGCTCGCTGCCAGATCCTCTCCATCCGGAGCTACCCTCGTACCCGGCGGGACAGGCTCCGCAAGTGAAGCCGCCTTCTTCGTTTCGACAGGACACGACCTCGTCACAAGGACGTATGAGGTCGCATTCGTCTATGTCAACGCAAGAAAATCCTGGAAGAAAACGTAATTTTTACAAATTAATCATTTGAAAAATCAAACAACGCAATTGGTTGCTGGTTGTGAAATAGTCCTTTTCAACGTTTATAGCGTCCAATTCACAATCCAGACCAATAAAGAGAGTTTATCCTAAAAATCGGCAACGTCGTAAATAGCTGTCAAATATTTGCCTGTTTTGATTAATTTAGAATTATTACTGTATGAAATTAAGAAATGTAACTAAATAGGGAACTAAAACTGATTATGAAATGCAATAATTAATGTGAAAATTTAGTTTTAGAGTACAAAAAGTATTTGGAAACTTTCTAAATGCCTTTCTTACACCTAAAATTGTTACAACATCAAATTCAGTGTTATAATTTGCAATATATTATTAATATTCTAGGAAACTAGTTACCCACATTTCTTATTTCCATACAGTAATATTTCCAAATTAATAAAAACAGCGAAATATTTGACATATATTTGCGACGTTGCCCACTTTCAGAATAAACGCTCTTAAAGCACCAGGGGGCCTACCACCAGCTTATAAAGCAGTATTATTTAAATATTACTTCAGTGTGAGAAAGAGATGAAGCTATACGTCCTGTAGAGCTTCATCTCTTTCTCACACTGAAAATTTATGCACATTGTCTCGAGTTTGTGCAGCATCAACTGCTATTGCTTTTAGTCTCACCTTGATCATCATCATCTTTACCTTGCTGCCAAGTGCCAAGTGGTGACTTTCACAGACAGCTTAGCTTAATATCATATCAGTCTTATTATCACTTACCATTCCAATCGAATCCTTTAGGACACCCTTCACATTCATAGTACGGACTGCTGGACTTGGGACTGCACCGTTTGGTACCGCAGGGTTTGTGTGTATCACAGATGTGCTGACACTGTTGTCCGTTGCCGTTGTACCCAGCAGGACAGGGGCCACAACGGGGACCTGATGATGTCTCCGTGCATTCTACACCTGGGAATTTGAAATGGGAAATTGTTGCCTATGATTTCAAAATCAATGTTAGAGTAGACAAAATCAAACTGGTTGCTAATTTAACTGTATAGATGATTATTACAACATTGATTTTACATTCTGTGATTACTTGAACTCACACACTGACATATTAGTATTACTTGTAATTTTTTTTTGGAATATCGTATTTTACAATGCTTGTAAAACACCATGTATCCATTACATAATTATTTTTTCTGTCATTGCTTCATTTTTAATTATTTTTACCTATTGTGGTACAGTAATCTTATTCCTGGTGCATCGTTTTCACATATATTTTATATAATTAATGTATACAAAATATTGTAAAACATTTTAAAAGAGTAACGGTAGAGTTTCTTGCCCATTCTTCTCCATACGAAAACTACCTTTTGGAAGGGGCGACTAGAATCAATTCTATTATTTTGTAAATTTTGACGTTCAAAAGTGCCTTTTATGTGCCTAATTGAAATAAATTATTTAACTTTGACTTTGAATGCATCTAAACTTTAGATGCATTTGAAGCTCAGTCCTTTAGAATCTAAAGCGCAAAAAAGGCTCATGAAATTATTACAGGAGTAGGTACTTCATTATACCTGCTTACCTTGGTAACAAGAAGTCTGGCGACACGATATTCTGTAGCATTTCTCTCCATTTCCATGGTAACCCTCTGGACAAGAGGCACACCGGTAGCTACCATCCGGCAAGTCCTGACATTGTACACCTTTCAAAAGAAAAAAACACATACATACATAAACTCACGCCTTCTTCCCATGAGGTAGGCAGGTATATTCTTTAAATATTTTTATCAAACCGTATTTTATTAACCCCCGTCGCAAAAAGAGGGGTGTTATAAGTTTGACAGTCTGTGGCACCGTAGCTCTTAGCGCGTAAACCGTTTTGAATGCAGTATTTTTTATTTGAAAGCAGGTTTTCTAGCGATAATTCTTAGATATGTTTTATCAAAATCGGTTCAGCCGTTTGAAGATTATCAACTGTTTTCTAGTTGATGAATGGATATGAGTATCTTCCACAGGTCTGATCGATTTGAAATTTGGTATTCTGTTACTTCAATAATATGAGAAGAACAAAGTAGCCTTGAACTGATAGTGCAGCATCACCTGGAATTTGCAGGATACCCAACTCCGTTACCAACTTACAGCACAGGTATCGTGTTTGGGCTCATTGGAATGGTCTCAATGAATAGGTTATAGATAGATGGTGAACAGGGTCTGGTGATGGAGTAGGAAAGAGAAATGAGGAAAAGTTTGTGTCGGTTTTTTTTTTTTAACTGTTCAAGTTGTACTTGTTCTTAGTTTTTTTTTTTTACTACTGTAACAGCAATTGAGAAAATAACACTTAGTACTCACGTCCACCGAAGCAAGGATTGGCACTACAGGCGGTGCGACATGTTTGTCCGTCGCTGGTCAGTCGTCCCGGACATCTCTCGCAGCGGTAACCCTGCTCCGTGTCCACGCAACGTTCCACTGGACAACAGATGAACTTCATCAACCTTGGCATAATGCAATCATGACAAGACAGAACTAATACGTCTTATCATCAAGGGATATTTTATTTACCACGTACTGCTGCTTATCAACTCCGTAACAAGCACTATCCATAAGTATAATCAGCCTACAATGTTCCCTCTGCTGGGACACAGGCCTCCTCTTTCTGCGAGAGGAAGAGGGTCTTAATCCACCACGCGGCCCAGTGCGGGTTGGTAGAAAGAAAGAAAAACATTTATTTGGACATAATCAATCTGTCTAGCCTTTTCCCAACTATGTTGGGGTCGGCTTCCAGTCTAACCGAATGCAGCTGAATTTTATATGGAGCGACTGCCTATCTGACCTCCACAACCCAGTACTTGGGTAATACGATACCCCTTAGTAAGACTGATTGTCAGACTTGACAACACAAATATAAAAAAAAAAATATTATTATCTTAAATAAATATTATTATTTTTTATCATTTATTTTCATTTGGTAGATGTCACATGTCTTCAAAGTTTTGGTTCTAGGACATGCCGTTTTCCTTACGATATTTTCCTTCACCGTTTTGAGAGCAGTGGTAATGAAATTATTCACACAAAGTAAAGTGCCTGCTTGGGTTCGAACCCACGACTCGTAAGTCGCCACCGTTACCACTGCGCCACCACTGCTCTAAGCTGCTCTTCATAAGAGTTATTGTCACAATCTGCCTTGATTTTGCCAAAAGAGATTTTTTTATTTCGTACCTAAACTTTCTCTGGACTTATTAATTAGAGGTAGGTACAGTACGTTCGTCGCTTTGTCGATAAAGTACTGATCCGTATATGGCTCATTAAACGACACTGGGTAACTTGTAACAATGGCAGTTAATGGTTCTTTGTCCTAATGTGACAACTGCTAGAAACTTTGCAGACAGTTGGCACTGGACTTGGAGTTTTGCCAAAAACTCAATGACGATGAATAAAAAAGTATACCTACATAAGAGCATGCATTTACGTCTCACTAATCTGATAATTAAAAAGTTAATTTTGTTTGATGAACCCGAACGCGTCGTCGCGCTCACTGAAGGCGTCTGCTTTCCGGTTTTCCGAACAAATGATCTCGATGATCGCTTATATTAAGACGGTCTACTTTGTTTGTCGCAAGAGCGCGGGAGCAACTTGCGGCGTTTGCAGGACACATTTCTGCCGCGCTCTAGTTAGGACCAAACTGACGAATATTTGCGCGGCAATACTTCGCGGCACATCCGAGAAACGCCGCGTGCTTCAGTTAGCAATATCAATTAGTGACGAATGTTTCCTAAAAATATTTGTGCGCGGCAGGTAGACAGAAGCGTTCGTACGCGGCAGTCGTCCAAACACAGCGCGGCAGGCCTCGCGCGGCATCCGCGCACGATTGCCGCTCAATGTTTGGACACATCTTTGAGACTCTTATAAGCATCATCATTCCAATCAGGCAAAAGATTTATTAAATATTTTTCGTTTTAGATAATAGATTCATATTTGTGTCTCCAAAAAGTACATATTATTGACAAAGTCTAGTATATCAATGTCAGTGTCACTTACCTTGTGAACAGGGTCGTCTGTTGCAGGTTATGGGTCTACACCTCTTGCCGTCGCCCTCCATGCCTTGCGGGCAGGAGCCGCATTGGGGCCCGGTGGCTGTGTTACGGCATTCTACGCCTGTATCATACGATTGTATCGATAACATGGTTCAAACGATTTGTCACCTACCTTCCCTCATTATTTTCATTTTGCCTAATTAGGATAGCCAAATTTGGCAATCTAAGTGTGTCTGTTTGTGTGTATTTTTCACTATTGTCAATTTCATTTAAATCTTATGGTTTCTTATTAACCGGGTTTTACATCAAATTGTAAAAATTTACTACATTTTCAATATGTAACTGCGTCACTAAACTTCTGAGTTAATGATGCTCTGCAATGATAATGTTTTAATCTAATTAATGATTATCTTTCTTTTCAAACTTCTAAATAATATAGCTTCGATAAGTTTTAAAAGAGATCGAGCTTAACAGTTTTGAAACTCGACCCAGAAAAATAGCATCAAGTCCCCAATTAATTTCCAATATCAAAACAAAAAGTTATATAAAATAACTCAAACAAAATCAACGTTGACTGTCTTCGTTTACCTAAATTACGTCTAACAAGGAACATCATTACACTTTCGCCTACAGAGCCACCCATCATCCCGACATCATTATAATTGACAAATCTAGTTATTCATTCACAAATATGAATAAGGTTAATCAAGCAACTTGATATTAGGTGGGCGAGACTCGCGACTCTGTAGGCAGACAAAGTTCTGACACATATGGACTAGTACACACGACGATATATCAAGCTATATATTTCCAGAATTAGCTAACCTCGCATCGGAATCAGAAAGGTCAGCTCATACTGGAAATGTATAGCTCAATATATCGTCGTGAGAACTATATGAAATAAAACGCGATTTTAAAAGAACACTTTTAATAAAAACCCACACTTTGAATATAAAAGTTGCTTGATACACCTTAAGTTAGATGAGGACGTGATAATATGGCAAGAACTAGATGATGTTACTAAAGTTATTGAAGCTAACATAGAATACGTGTTACTTAATTCTAAAGTACAAAATATTAATGTTAAAAAAGACGATTAATGAGATTCATACAATATCACTGCTACATTGTGAAATAAATCCGAAATTCAAAACAAAACTATGGAAGATCCTAGAAACCATTTCTAAAGTCTACTTACTGTTATAAAACAAACTTTACACAAAAACACAATCTCTTTTTTTTTCAAAACTATTTTGACAATACGCCAATACCTAGAATTTCAATAAATGCAAAACTGAAAGCTCTTGAATATTTTCAATAACCTACTCGCCATAATCTAAAACTGACAAGACTATTATTGATTGAATATATAGTTTTTCAAAGTAATATTTAATAACCAGGATAGCATGAAGATCCAGTGCATCTGTCAACAGGTGGCGGTGTGGGCACGCGGTTGCAGCACTGACGCAGTTGAGTGCGCAGGTTGTCGATGATACCCTTCTGTTCGCCGACCTCGCGCCGAAGGAGATCGATCGTTTGGCGAAGGAGAGTCAGCTGGCGGATTACTTCGTCTGCAAGATAAAACAGAATGATAAGTCATTAGAGGGTATTGGAGACTCCATTAATAGAAATTATTGTGAAATTCTTTGGAAAGGGCTGAGCCCAGCAAAGTATATTTTAAGTTCCAACCGTAGTTTCTTTTATTTCGAGCATAGATCATTGGAAACTTATTAATGATTCCAAATAGACAAAGATAGATAGATCAACAGTACTTCGACGCCTTAGTATCCTTTTGATTTTGTACATATTTTAGTACTTTAAATACACAGTTAGTTGATCAATAATTTACTACCTGTAATAAAATAAAAAATAGACAAAGTATTAAGAATCATATACTTACCATCACAAGATTCAATAGCGTTAGAAGGTATATCTCCTCTGTTGGGAACCGGTTGCGGCAGATTGATATTAGGATCAATATAGTTTCCTCTGTAATCGTCTCCTTGCATCTGTTCCTCACGCTTCCTCCTCGCATCTTTCGCCATGAAGTCTCTTACTTCTTCGTAGTCAGTTTCTTCTACTGTCGTGAGAGCTGGAGGTCTCATGGTATCTTCGTGGTGGTCACAATTAAGAGAGTCCAATACTGCTCTTTCGCTATTGTATACTTCCACGGGAGCATTTTCTTCATGATACTATAAGAAAATTTGAATACTTTAAAAAATTACAAAAAAAAACCTTTTACAATCTTCTAATCTATTTAGGACAGCCATCTTTTTCTTTATTAGAATAGACCAAAATAATTTTTATTTTCATTTATTATTAGGGTTAAATTAGTTTTTAAACGAAGTCCTAGAAATTTTCAAGCACTCTCTGCAGTATCATGAGATTGGGCCTTGCTCAAAAGGGTGCTTGAAAATAAAACGCTGGCCACTCAAGTATTTAATACTGGTTTATTTAAGTACTCGAGACTCTCATTTTCCAATAAAATATTGTGAAAAATTTGATTTGAACTCCAAAAGACTAACTAACATGGTCGTAGACTTTTTTATAACAAAAGAATTGAAGATTAAAATTATTCGTAATGAGAAAATTGAAATATCAACTAACGACAATAACTTGTTTCGAACTAAGTAATTACCTCTGCCTGCTCTTCATTTGTTTATATTATTGGACTATTCGCATAACACGATAGATACGATATCAATCCATTCGTAAAAAACTGTTACTTACCAATTTCATTTTCTGACTAGACAACATTGCCAGCATATCGTGTCGGCCGGACATGGTATGCCAATGTAGGGGTTTGCAGCCCGCGACGAGCTTCACTCTGCTGGGAGTAATAACCAAGGCCAGGGTACCTTGGGGATGCTCGCCCAAGCCCCAGGATACGGACTTCAAGTGACCACCATGAAGGCTCTCCAAGGACACTAGGAAAGTCGAAAATATTTACAAGTTAGGTACACAGCAAAAACAAGAACTGAATTTTTTTTAATACTTAAAATTCTATTTCGTACTTTCTGGAAAGGTACTAATTAGGTAGGTATATCTATAAACAGATATCGTAAAAAATTAATATACAGAATTATAGAAGATATTACCTATCTGCCAGGAAGGTGATGAAAAAGACCATGAGATAAAAGGAGAGTGTATCGATTTGGTTATAAAATTAAACGGTACTTTTGAACGATTCCTACTCCTATAAATCGGTCCTTAAATACAATCATTGAATCAGTTTTAGATATAAATAAAGTATTTAGAAACTTTCCAAATGCCTTTTTTAGACCTAAAACGGTTACAAGATCAAATTCAGTGTTACAATTGCAATTCATTATTAATATTCTAGTTCACTAGTTAGCGATATTTGATATTTTCATACAGTAATATTGCCAAATTAATCAAAACAGCGAAATATTTGACAGCAACTTGCGACGTCGCCAACTTTTAGAATGAACGCTCTTTTAAGCTTCTCCGTTTGCCCAATGAACAAGCATAAAAGTAGCTGTAAGTAACACAACTGAGTGGTTTTATTCGTTATGGCACATATGTTGTGGAAGTTTCAGCACAAAATGTGGCCGTTTAGCACATTATGTGGCCGCTCTAACAGTAATGCCTTTAGACGTTACTACAACATAAATTGTATACTTTTTCTTTCTAACACAAGCGGTAATTTAGGCTAAAATTGACTTTTTTTTTACTTTAACAAGTATTTATAATATTTTTGTTTTATTCTCTGTTCCTATAAACGTAAACGAATCGTTTTGCTTACTATTGGTAACTTTTTTTATTGCCAGTTTGGGCATACAAATATATTCATAAGCTGTGATAGCTACTTCGATATAGGCCTACTATGCAAAGCTATATGATATTTTACTTCATTATTTGTAAAGATACAAGAGTCTTAATTTTTACATTTAACGGTCCGTAAATTATAGGAATCGGCCATAAGAAATCACACACGAAGAAATACTAGAACGCACGTTTAGAGAAGAACGATGAATCCATTGTAATATGAAATTGGAAATGGCTTACGTGTTTATTCAGAGGTAAAATGTATCCTGTTTCCTTTTCGTAAAAGCAAATACGTACCGTTTCCAGGAAGTGGTTATGTTACAATTTCCTCTGTAGATAGCAATTCATTCTCACACTTTCTCCCAATATTGCTAGGTACCTTGATATAAGCGTGGGTTCGTGTTTATATCATAATCAGTTTGACTCTCCTGACTCCTCTAATACCATGTAGACCTGATATTTTGCCAATAGCTTCTTACAGTCTATATCAGTGTTTTTCAACCTTTTTCATGACGCGACCCCCCTTAGCATGAACATTTTTTTCGCGACCGCCCTCCCCCCCACTGTTTATACTCTGTATTTTATTATAATACAAATATCAAATAATACGTACAACATTTTTATTATTTTTTATAAATATGTATCAGCTAATTAAATAATTAACAGATATATTACATCGCCAAACGCCTCCACGGAAAAGCGATACGTTGGGTTTGTGGGGACAACGTATGCCACTCCTCCTCCGCCTTCTAATTAAATCCTAAGTATATTATAAGTAAATTTTATGTCGTATTATTGATGGATTTCTGAGGGTCATGGCTACGAGGGATTTCCCAGTTTACACGTTTTTAAATGCAGCTATAGATGAGGCAAGTTTGGGAACCAACCTAAAAGAAAATATGCTGGAAACGAAAATAACAAAACAAAGTTTAAAAATATATTTTTAAACTTTTTTTTTTCTTTTACTGTGGTCTCGCGATCCCTTTATAGGGGCTTGGTGACCCACACGTTGAAAAACACTGGTCTATATCATGCAGATGAATCGCCGTATCTATTGATCGTAACCGAGTGTCCTCGCTCTATCCTACTCACCCTTATTGCTCTTCCCATTATAATAGAGCGAGATGGCAACATCCTCAGCTCCCTTCGCATGAAGCAGCTCCTCTCGGCGGGCACTGCTGCCGTGAAGACCTCGTACCAGGATAGCCAGCTCACCACCGTCGCGGGCGTTCGCAGCTGCTGCTATTACACTGCTTGTTGCGTCTGGAAATAAGTTTGAAGGAATTTACTTAACAAAGAATTGGAAGCAAAAAGAGTATGTATGGATCGTAGTCGTTGCTGGTGGCGTTCTGATAGCTTTTGCTTATCCCTATAGGAAAAAAGCGCGAGAGAATCGTATTGTCATTATTCTTTTATAATGCAAAGAACAGAAAAAGAATATTATGTCTTGGTAACTTTAGTAAGTGATTAACTCAAGACAATACTTATATTCTTTCTCCAGAATTAGTTTACCTACGGACAGTTATATAATTGTTTATTTTATTTGAATTTATAAGTCTTTTTTTTATGAGTCAATAAAACAAAATAAAAATAAATTGATTATTTTTATTTTGTTTTATTGTTGACTTAATCTACTCATTACAATGTTTTGTTATGAGTTGTATTGCAATTTGTGGTTAGCTAGCGACCTCGACAATTGATCATTATTTTTTATTTTTTTGCCTGAGCAACCGGCAGCAAGTTCGTCATGCTCCCTTAGATGTCACTGCTTGCGGTAGCGTCGGGGGTCGGGTTGCCTCCTTCCCTCAAATATGGCGAGGGGGTAATGGCTGATCTTTGCGTTATGCTCGTGAACGGGTGCTGCTTGTGGTGACTGGTCGTATTGCTGATCATGGTTTTGTCATTGTAACTAGTAATTAACTGTTTATTTATTTTTTACCTCGATGGTCCTAGTTTATCATTTATAACTTCCAATTACAGCTTTAAATAGCTTTATGTAAGCGGGCACGCCCTTTACGCCTGGAGGCTTTTATTTAGACATTTAGTTTTTATTTCTGCTTGAGTATAGTTCTCTATGTTTTTGGTTGGTATATTGGCGTGTGCTAGCTGACATATGGCCAATAATTTATCATTTAAATTATGTTTTGTGTTGCGTAATGTAAATTATTTTGCATACTATTGTATAGATTTTTTTTTTCTAACTTGAACAGACAGCTGTGCTGCTGGGGAGTTTGTTGCGCCACTTCTTCTTCCCAGCGAAAGGCACTAGGAAGTGGTGAAGGGTGGGCGTTTTGGGGGACTGTCTTATGTAATTTTGACGTTCGAAAAGTGCTGATTCTCAGCCTAATTTGAATAAATGACTTTTGAATTTGAATTTCAGTAACCCGAGAAAAGGAATGACGGAAAAGTTACTACTTTTCCAGTCTCCGCTCGTTCTTGCACACCTCCTTAAAGCTAAGCCATAACATCGTTTGACAGTTCCAGCTGTAGCCGAATATCCCTTAATTACTAAAAATAAATAATAATAACAAAACATCACGCCTTATTTCCCCGAAGGGTTGGGCAGAGATGTACTTGTAGTAGGTACATCCCACCACATTTCGCCAGTTATGTTTAAGTCCAATATAATAGGGGGCGAACTTATTGCCATCAACCAGGCACAAATCCAGACTCCGTCCGGGCTAAATAATAATTTACCTAATACGAAATCCGAGGTAATAGTCATGGCTATATATAAAATGCAATACCACTTAACATGATTGACGATTGCCGTTCAAAACTATGTTACACTTTCCTCGCTGTATCAATTCTGATACGTCAATATAATTACGTTTAATTTACCATGTTATACCACTTGCGATTTAAGTTGCTTTGTAAATAATATATTTAGATACAATTGACAAATCTTAAATACAATCTAACACTAAAACATACATAATATGTACAAGTAAAAGGAAAAATCTGTCATTGGCAATAGTGCCCAAAAGGCTGATAGCGTTGCCAAGTTGGATGGCAATGCTGATACTTTGACCTAAAAATTGGCCAGCCACGGTCACGTGAAAGCAAACGCTTGTTGATGTCCCGAAATGGCCCTAGTGCTTCAACCTCAAACGGCTCAAACATAAAGTTAATAATTAATTTGCTTAACAATTAATTTCCCTGACAGTAATGTTATTATCGAGTAAGTAACATTACTGTCAGCCGTTACTAAATCAAAATAACTTTCAAATTCACATTATCTAAACTTAACATTTATTGACGCAAGGTCAAGGTGAGTTTCAGAGATCAACGAACTCAAAATAGGTAGGTAGAATGAAGCTTCAAGAATACCTACCTATTTCTTAAAAATTATGGCACTCGTCTCATACTTATTGTTATTATTGAAGATCTCTCAAGAAAACGTTCGAATCGTTTACTTCAGTCAGCAGATTTGGCTCCTAATGGGCGCTCGTGCCACGAATCACTGACTGCGCGTAATTAGATTATTTTTTTGAGGATTAATTCACCCTACTCAATATTTAATTAATGATTTTTGTTATTGCTTCTTTTTCAGCCTTATAAGGGCACGTCTTCTCTTCCATTACCGCGCCACCCGGTCTACTCCTTGATAGGCAATGGCCTCCGTAGCCCCATGAAGCATGAGGCTCCAGGGGCTAGTGAAAATCTTGGGGTTCATTCGATTTATCGAGTCTTGTGTTTTCTTGTCTTGTTCACTGGGATCGGTGCATTTAATTAATTTCAAACTGAACTAAAGGAATTGTCGTTTGTGCCTTGTTACCATGCACGTTGCCTACCAACAAACAAGTCAACGACTCCAAAGGCTAATAAACTGTTTTTGAAAACAAGGTGCTTAGTTATATTAAAAAGCGAAAACAAGCCAAGTGCGTGTCGGACCACGCACAATGAAGGGTTCCGTAGTTGGGATGAATTTATCACAAGTACAAACTTAAGTTTGTAGTTGAAAAACATGTTTTTGCAACCGCAATTGTAAGTTGGTCGATTATTACTCGTTGACTTGTAAAACCTACTTTGCTGTGATAGTTTTCCTTTTAATTTCGTTATATATACTATTGTCGTAAATTTTTCACATATCCAAAACCAAACATTTAGCTGGCAGGGGGAGGGGTACCTGACTCTAACAAAAATTTGCACTTTAAAGCTTAATATTTCGCAAACGGATCCCTGAATCCAAAAATGGTTTTACAAACTTACAATCTTTTTAAACAATCTTTCCAACGACACCCCACACCATGGGATAGATGAGAAAAAACCATAAAAACAATGTTTTTCATGATTTTATTTTACTACTTTTTCGGCGTGATTAATAAGTATACCCATGCCAAATTATGGCTTTCTAGTACAGAGTCTCTGAGCTAAGTCGCGGACAAACAGACAGACGGACATGGCGAAACTATAAGGGTCCCTTGTTTACTACGGAACCCTAAAAAAACGAAAAGTTGAAAACAAATTACTTAATGCATTCGCTTGAGTTGATAACAAAGAACTTTTGTACCTTTCAGTGCTAGTCTAGATTTCATTTTATTAATGTAAAATAATGTTAAAGAACTTTTGCGATAACTTTGAAAATAATACTTTCAAGTGATTCACATAAATTCGCAGAACTTTATTCGGAATAAAAAATCTCTTAATAAAGATATATAAAATAGATAAAGAGAGAGCCTTCTTTAATTCGTAAAAAGAGCAAAGTTTTCTGTAAAAACAAGATATCAAATCAGAAATCTTACTTAAACCAAGCGAGCAACATTGGCAGAATAATAAACGTTTTCGACAAAAGAAGCCCACGAAATAATCCAAGTAGAAATTCGTTGAAATTGTCACAAAGATCACAAGTTCAATAGATAACGAGTTCCTACCTATTTATATAGATTATATTGGATTCGTGGTTACGAACGATAACAGCTCGTCAACCCATTGAACCGAGAGATAGGCAGATATTGTTGCTAAATCTAATAGCGAGTATAAAACGATATTTCTTAATTTAGCATTAAGACCCGATATTAATGAATTTATAAGTTACTAGCGTCTGCCCGCGACCTCCTTCACGTGGAAGTCAATAAAATATAGCCTTTGCTACTCGCTGATAATGTAGGTTTCTATAGGCGAAATAATTTTTTTAATCGGTTTAGTAGTTTTGAGTTTATCCATTACAAACAAACAAACATACAATTATACAAAAAAACAATTTTTTTCTTATTATAATATTAACTGAGTTCAGATATAGACCTTAAGTTAGAAAGTACCTACAAAGCTCTACATGACTCGGGCAAATAGATTCAACCTATAAATTCAATTTGTTGTTTATTTATTATTATTACAACACCTTAAACCACCACCCCCCCCCCTCTTCCCCCTTCTCTCTCTTCCTCTTCATTCATCACCTTTATATTGGTGTGTAGAATATTAGGTAGGTATTACATAATACTAAGCGCTGAAAATGGAAACCAGTACCACCTGTCAACTTGGCCAGAATTAACGGAGAGAAATTAATACAAACACCTGGTTCTAGGCATTTACTGCGATGAAATATAGTCAATAAATCATCTTTGTTGTGGTTACCACACGTCTCACCTTTACTCAAATAATTCTAAGATTTGAATCAGAATCTGTTTTTAAAACTAAATCTTAATCCAAGACTCTTAAGGTGCTTATTTATAAAATACTATCTTCTACCTGCGAATTCGTCCGCATGAAATTTCGGCCCCCGACCCACCGCGTCGCATCGCATCGCCCGCCCGCGCTATTACTTCGTTTTCACTTAGCATTTTTTCTGACTTATGTTCTTTTTGCTCAGCTCCTAAGGATCGTAGTGTGATGGCCATCCAATGCAAAAATAATTTTTCAAATCCCGAGATTACCCCCTACACTACATACAAACTTACAAACAAACAAAGGAGAATGGCCAAAAAAAACCCAGACCCGGCGCAAAAGTTTTATATCTCAAATTTTTACTTAAATTAGTATAGTTATCATCAGTTGTCATCATTGCTGAATTCAGTGGATAACGAACGAACACCGAACTGATAGTTTTAAGTTCTTACGAGAAATAAAGTTCTTTAAACCCAACCCATATTAATTTTAATCTAAAATCTATGATAAAACATTTTTGCGCCGGACCTTGGTTTTTTTGTATAGGCCGTGGCCATTCTCCTTTTACCTCTTTATAATAGTATATAGATAAGTCCTATATAAGTAATAATTTACTTAATATAAGTAATAAGTACATATAAAGTGGTTCTCACTCCGAACCAGATTCGGGGATAAAACCTTAAAAATTTGAAAGACATTAGTCTTGCTTGCATTGTAACTAGATGTTAGTTACCCATTCCTCCGTCAGTGGCAGGATCTTCAAAACATTAAACACATGTATTTTAAAAGCAACAAGAATAAAATTCCAATAAAACGGTTGTCGTTGTCAGTCGCTCCCAGGAAAGTTATTCTGGACTGTATGACACAACCGCTGACTCACACGAGACGGATCACTATTTTTACTTGTTTCTTACTTATTTACTTAACTATCGTGTACTCCAGTACCATAATCCTTTTACCTTTAAACGAGCAATTCTTGCATATATCTATTTAAATATATAACCTGAATCTGGGAAACGGCTCCAACGATTTTCATGAAATTTAGTATGCAGGGTGTTTCGGTGGCGATAAATCGATCTAGCTAGGTTTCATTTTTTAGAAAACAACCAAAAAAAAACGGTCATCCAGAAGTCTTTAACTATGCAATTCCTTAATAAGACTTCTTACCATAATGTAGAAATATAAAGACTAGTAATAGGTACATGGAAAATCCTATCACACCTCGTTAGCAATAGTAGAAGGTCCGACCTAGGAACGACCTTCACTCATCTGTAAAATGAATGAAAAGTATTTTTAATTAAATTTAGTATGTTATAAAATATATCGCGAGTGGGTTGGCAAAAAAAAATCCTGACCAAACTGTTAATTAAAAATTCAAAACTGACTTTTTTTAAACATTGCAAGATATACACCAATGGAAAGAGCTTTTCAAGGAGAACCTTTGCTACTAACTCGACTATTGTCAATTGTTAGTCAATTTGGCCATTTAGGAATTTCTTGGCGCCCAATAGCCATAAGTGATAAATGCTTATAGGAATAGTGCTTTTTACTAAAAAAAAACAACATTTGTTACTAAAACGAATTAATCGTTAAAATTTTAATTAATCATATTCTGGCCAGGAATTTTTTTGCCAACCCATTCGCGATATATTTTTTACCATACTAAATTTGATATAAAACACTTTTCATCGATTAAACAGATGGGTGAAGGCCATCTCTAGGTCGAATCTTAGACTACAAAGAAATTGTAAATATCAGCGTATGCAACTGAGTTTTCTAACGAAAAAATGGCATTATAAATGTCCCATAATTATAAGAAACAACACAGATGTTGAGTGAGGTAACTTTATACAAGCTTTATATTAAGTTCTTCGTTCGTATGTGTTTTAATATTACAAACGATTCATCAAAGTCTACATACATTTTGACATATTGATGAACGACTAAAACAGAAGCCATTCTCAATAATGTTTAAATACACGATCTTGTTGTTTATTTATATACGTTTTATTGTTTACTTGGTAATAAAACGAAGAATGTGTTATTTTAAACGTTTGAACAAGTTATGGTTTTCCTTGAATATTTAAGCTCAAAATCAACAGTATATCCAATTGATCGACAATAGTTACCGAGAATCAGCCTCTAATAACTGAAGTTCCGTAATAGGGAATGCCAATGATATTGAAGCAATAAAGTCAGCGTTAGTAGAAACAGTCGAAGAGACAAGACAACAGCTGTAAATTCGTAAAATATACAAAGCTAGGCAGTCAACACATAATGCCTCGTTGGTCTAGTGGTCGCAAGCGCTACTGCTGAGCATGAGGTTCTGGGTTCGATTCCCGGGTCGGGCAAAGTGTGATTGGGTTTTTCTATCAGAAATTTCTCAGTAGCAGCTCGGAGTCTGGATTTGTGCCCGGTTGATGGCAATAGGCTCGCCCCCTATTACATGGGACTTCAACATAACTGGCGAAATGTGGGTGTACCTGCTACAGGGACACCTCTGCCCAACCCTTCGGGGAAACAAGGCGTGATGTTATGTTATGTTTCAACACATAATGTAGAGCTTCGGACAGAAACAATAACATAAGCTCTTAAATTTTATTGGCCATCACTTCCCAAGTGAACTGAAACGTGAACGGGACGTCAAAGTGAACGAGATGACAATGCCGAGGTAGCGACAGTACAGACGCCAGCACATCAAGCTACCCGAAACTGTCAAATTTTCCCAATCAACTTTGAAGCTTATACTTCAGCGATAAAGTTGAAAACCTATTAAATAAATTTGACAGATTGTAGTAGCCTGATGTGCTGGCGTCTGTACATTAACTATGGCCGCGTAATCTCGTTTCTCGTTAACGATTTCGCGGTGCGGTGGACAAACAGTGTAAGGCCTATTTCATAAAAACGACAAGCGACAGGTGACTGGCACAATCTGACAATTTTACAAGTTTATTTCATACATTTTCTACTTTACGTGCCTGCTACACGGCTGCCAACCGCGTCCCCGACAGAGATGACCAGGTGGAAGAGGAGGTGACCAGGAGGTGGTAAGATTATTTCTGGACTTTAAAAGAAACTACAACCTCTGAGTTTGTTTCGGCCTTTGTTCTCAGTGTAGTCAGATAGGAAACGCCGAACTCATCGCTTATTTTTAATATGACGTGTAAAAGTGATTCCGATATCCTATTTACAGAATAAACAATTTAATTTCACAAAAAAATCATCATGATTGGTCCAGCCGTTTAGGAGTACCTACAGTGATATGTAATACAGACGTACAGAAGAATCTAAATATATAAAGAAGATAAAACAGCACCTGTCGTGAATATGTGTCAATTTTGTAATTGTTTGTCAAATACCTAGTTTGTCATTGTCAGTAATATGAAATAGGGCCCTGAAGAACCTTAACGAGCATAAATTTGAAACCTACTATTCTGCAACCCAAGAATTTCCCGTTACTTTATTACAGCTGTCCGCTGATCTCAAAGCCTCGCACAGTTAGTAATTGTGGCGACATAGTGATGTCACAGAGGAGCCGATGGCGTAACGGTACGAGATAAAAAGTAAACTCGCATCGCCTTGTAGGGCCTTCCTGCACAGCGCGCCGCGCGATCCTGACCCCGATGCGATTCCATAGCGTTATGCTTTTTCCTTTGAAGACTTGTTTATGGTATGGCTAATATTGTGTTGTGGACAGCTAGGGTGTTTTTTTTGTCATCTAGATACAGCATGTCCATTGCCAGTGTACTGTCAACTGCACCAGTCAGTGCAGTAACAAATTTGTTTAAAATTTTGAAAAACTAGGCAAGATTTATTTAAAGTCCTTCTAAATCCTTAACGTCCATTCTAGCTAACTACAAACCATGAACAGTTACTGTAAGAAGTTCTGAGATCGTATACGGGCTGATGTGTAGGTAGAAGGATTCTAATACATAAGAAAACTTAATTGAACGTCATGCGTCGTCAATCAACGTCGATAGTGTTCATCTGATAGGAACAAAGTTTACTGACAAGTTGTTGCTGTAATTATTTGAACCGACATTAGTTCTTACTGGCCCTAGAATATATTATCAGTGTAGGAGAAGGTATTATATCTACAGAGGAGCTCGTGGCTAAATAATAACAGGGGTTGGTCCGTAGATAGGTGACCATCTTTATCCACGTAGACTGGAAGCCGACCCCAACATAGTTGGGACAAGCTAGGTAGATTGACGTGTCCTGTAATTCGAGAAATTAGAAGACGTGATAGATATCTTAAATATGTTACATATGCTATATGACATGAATACAGATGACTATGGTAATCAGTGACTGTGAATGAGGCATAGACTCAAATCACTTCAGCTAACACCATGGTCCAAATAATTAGCAATTGAGATTCCTTCATATTAAACGTTAAAACAATCTACAACATTTTGTTAAAATTATCAGATCCTGACCATTTTCTATCTCGATCATAGTTAATTGCTAGTCTAGTCTGGCTGCATTTAATTAATGATATCATTTCCATAAGCATTTGTTTTTTCTAACAGGAAATCTCTATACATAACTACATAATATACGAAGGTAGTGCTCGTATATTTGTCACAAGGCTCATGGACAGTGAAGGCGATACAAATTAGGCTATCAAATCGGCGCGTGGGCAGTGTTAGGGTCCGCCTTACCTAATATAGTAACGAAGCTTGGCGGATGCATAATCAGCTGTTCAGACCGGTTCTTGGAACATTTGGGCTGATTTTTATGAGATAAGATTAATCCTATTTCAGGTGACCAGAGAGCCTGCGAGTGAACATTCGCTACTTTGTATTATTTCATGTTTATGCAAAATATGCGTCTCACTTGTGCAGGATAAACATTTTTTCTTGTTTTTCTGTTTTGTTGCGCACAAATAAAAAGGATTTTGTACGTGTCTACACTCAAACTCAAAACTCAACTCAAAGCATTTATTTCATACATACCAATTACAGGTACTTTTGAATTGTCAAGGGGTCGGTCAGTCAGAAAGATGAAGCTAGTTGCCCATTCTAAAGCGTAGTATGTACCTATGGAGAAGAACGGGCAAGAAACTCCACGGACACTCTTTTAAATCAAAATATTGGTTACATTAAAATTATACATGTGAAAACAATGTAGAAAGACGTGCACGTTAAAACCGTCCGTAATAAAAATATAAAATATTAAAATAAACCGTGGCAGCTAAGAGATGACAAGTCCCTACTGACGGCGCTCGTTCACAAACATGACGCATGGATCAGCATCATTTAGGTCAACCATTTTGAAAGGAACTTAATGATCCAACACACACATGTCATATATTTGTTAGTGACCTGGCGGCTAATATCAACTTCCTAGGGTTACACTTCAGCCAAGATAACTTGAACATCAAAGTGTCAGCAGAAAACAAGTTCTTTTCTATACCAGTGAGCATTTAAATATTAATCCTAAACAGTAATTTTAATGAAAACACCAGTGATAGCCTAGTGGTGTGACCGACGAACTGCCAAGTCATAGGTCTCGAGTTGGAACCCAAGGCACGCACCTCTGACTTTTCGGATTCATGTGGGTATTGTGTATCACTTGCTTCAAAAACGGTGAACGAAAACATCGTGAGAAAACCGCATCGGCAACCTCTACGGCATGTGAAGCCACGTTAAGCCCATGGGTGGTATGAAAACTCTGACACTTGACCACACGAAGAAGAAAGAAGACTTTAATTAACGATGACGTGTCGATTACTTATAATTATTTGTATATTTATTCTTTTTTTTCCCGAAACTTTTTCCATTTCTTTAATTTGGGATTTGTATAACTTTTATTTTAATTTTTTCAATTGTAAGTGTCATTGGTAAGTGCTACTTAAAATATGCATGCTAGATTCACATCACATCTAGTAGATGTCAATCAGACATATTGTTTTGTAGCTATTCTACTGCATTTTGTGATTTTACATCAGTTTTGTGAATAAAAAAATATATTAAAAAAAATACCCAGAGTTCCAATTAGTGTTTAAGGTCTACAATGTTCAGAAGAACGGTCTGTAGAAAAAACCTTTATACAATGGAATTCAAATTATAAGACTGCCCTAATTTCCAAAATAACAAGACTCAAGGCGGAAACGAGGATTCGACCAAACGATCCCCGAGATTAAAATTTCTTATTAACATTATTTTCTTTAATATCTTCGGAGGCCTTTCATGCCATTTTGAAGTTACGAAGAAATTATAATAACAGATCGGCTGTTCCGAAATAAAAATGTATTTTTAATACAAAGATTATGGAAATTATCAGAGAGTATTAAAATGAAGAGAATACATAATTTATTACCTAAAACAAACGGTTGAATACATCGCATATTTTAAATACTTCATGCAATTTGATTAACAGTTATCAACTCTTGCAAAACAATTGGAGAATTGAATTAACTCAAGCATAAATTTAATTAAAATAATTGATATACTTAATTCAAAATAAATAATAAAGAATTTCAATTTTAAATTAAAGAATTTTTCAAATAAGAAATTGAACAAAATGTTGTCATACAAGCCAGCTTCTTTCATTTTGTATCTACAAATAATACAATAATTGTGAGAATCACTAAGAACCTCCGAACATTAAGGTCGAACTTGCTGGTGGTGTAGCTAATATGCATGCTATTTAGTAAAGCTTTTTATTTATTTAGACGATGATTTATAGGTGGGTAACGTAAACGAGCGCGTAAAATTTAATGAATAGACCTATAAGCGTATAGACATTACGGAAAAACTACTCGATGTATCTACACAAAATGAAATTATTTTAATTTTTCAATAAATTTATCTATCCCTATACGGTTTCTATTTTGCTATTTTCATACTACATAAGTTATTTTGTACGCCCAAAGATGAGTTAAAATTAGTGTTGAAATATGGAAGTTTCGACGCTCATAACTTCCAAACCAATACTTTTTTCCCAATTCTGCTTCCATACAGGGCTTGGCGCAGGGGAGGTCGTACCAGGCGGCGGCCGACTTAGCGACACGCGGGGTTGCGACAATCGTCGACAGAATCCGGCAGCTGGGACTCGAGGTGGCCCTGCACAAGTCCGAGGCCATGGGTTTCTATGGTCCTCGTAGTGCGCCACCGTCGGGTTCCCAAGTATTGGCGGGAGGGGTTCACATCGGCGTCGAGTCGACGATGAAGTATCTGGGACTCGTCCTCGATAGCCGGTGGAACTTCGTGGAGCATTTCCGACGTTTGGCTCCCAGACTGGACCGGGCCGGGGCTGCCTTGAAGCGGCTCCTGCCCAATCTGGGAGGTCCAAACGCCTCCTGCCGGAGGCTCTACGTGGGGATCGTGCGGTCCATGGCCCTTTACGGGGCGCCGGTGTGGGCGCCTTCATTGAGGCGGCAGCCAGGCCGCCGGCTGAACGCGTCCCAAAGGGTCATGGCCATCCGGCTGGCCCGAGGATACCGCACGGTCTCCTGCGAGGCGGCGAGCCTCCTTGCCGGAGTACCGCCATGGGATCTGGAGGCAAAGGTCCTCGCGCACATTTGGGAGTGGCGCGAGGAGGCGAAGCGCCGGGGCTTAACTCCGATGCCGCAAGAAGTCGCGGCACAGCGGACAGAGCTCCCGCGGGATCTCATGGCGGAATTGAGAGTGCGATTGTCGCAACCCAGCGCTGGGTACGCCACAATTGCGGCGATAAGACCCCTCTTTGAGGAGTGGCTAGAGAGGCGCCACGGCGTCCTCACCTTCCGCCTGACGCAGGTACTCACCGGACACGGCTGTTTCGGGAGGTACCTGTTCAGGATAAAGCGGGAAGAAACGCCCGGGTGTCGTCACTGTGTGAATCGCCCGGAGGACACGGTGGAGCATACGGTGGAGGTCTGCCCGGCTTGGGCAGGGCATTGCCGTGTCCTCGTGGATGCGATCGGCGGCGGTGATCTCTCGCGTCCGGCCCTGATTCGGGCCATGCTACGGAGCGAGAGGAAATGGGAGGCCGTCACCTCTTTCTGCGAAGCAGTAATGCTCGCGAAGGAGGAGACGGAGCGCGTGAGGGAGAGGCAAATTTCGCGCCCTCGCGCCCCTAACCGCCGCAGCAGGAGACGCCCTGGGCGTCGGGAATCGCAGGAAGATTTCCGGCCACCGTAGGCGCGGGCTTGCGGACGGTGAGCAATGGGTAGCTCGCCGTCCGATAAGGACCAAGCCCGGGTCGACGGCGCGTTGTGTTCCACGCGCGCCTCAAAGAGATGTCAGCAGAATTGACAGGGTCCGCTAGGGCCAATGCCTGCCGGGGGTTCGAAGAAAACCGATGGGGAAATCGTGGCCCCCGGCAACATGGCATAGGAAGGAACACGGGTGGGTTTTAGTCAGTAAGAGTCTGACACGCCCTCCCGCTCCACCCAGAGCGGGAGAAGTTATTTGATAATTTCCCACCCAAAAAAAAAAAAAAAAAAAAAAAAAAAAAATCACCGTACTACGTTTGTATGGAAAAATGACCGACTAGTGTACCCTTAAAGACCTTTGTAATAGACTAGCTTTTGCCCGCGGCTTCGCCCGGCTGGATCTCGGAAAATATCCCACGTGAACGTACTGCCGAGATTTCATACCTAATAATACCGAGGTCATTGACTCCTATCGCTGCGCCCGCTGAATTTTGAAACTGTGATATCTTTTAAACTATTCATTCAAATTATATTTTATTAAGCATATTTTAATCTAAGTTTAATCTAAGTTAAATATTTTATTGGATAAAGATTAATACCGGTCAAAAAAGCTTCGGAAATAACAATTAAATTTTTTATCAAATTCTGAAAGATAAAAATGGTTATTGTGGGTTATCCTTAGAAGATAGACATCTGCCATCGCGGACTTTTTGTTGAACTTTTTAAGATGAACAATACCGTAGAAAATAAATTTGATATATATTTTTCGGTTTAGGCAGTAGGTACATGCCAGTAAAGCTCCCAGTCGCCATGATTTTTTCCGACTTCTTCAACAATGATCGTCAAATTTCAGCCAATTTACACAAAACCTTAATGAATTATACACTAAAACCTTCCGCATGAATCACTCCGTCCATTGATGAAAACCGTTTGAGTTTGTCGCGTTCAGACAGACAGACAGACAGACGCGGCGGGGGACTTTGTTTTATAATATGTAAGGATACATACCTACTGACATCAACATCATTATAAAATAAAAAAATATCATTCTCTCGCCCTTATTTTTTTTTTTTTTTTTTTTTTTATTTGTTATTTGAGTCAATACCTACTACCATACCAATCATTATTTGCTGCCCACATACTCAGATGATTTCATATTCCAATTTCATAACAGTTCATTGTATGCATGATACATTAATTAAGTGCTAAAATAGCTAATTCAATTATGATGTCATTCTCAACAACTTCATTTAGCCTCAATTTGGTATTTGGATTTCCGTATTTTCTTGAAATTCTCCTAATGGTTCCTGATCAAAGCCGATATCAGTAGTTATAATTTTTAGGATTGTGAATAGATATGTAAATTCTTCAATGTTAACAATAACATCACGCCTGTAATCTCCGAAGGGTTAGGCAGAGGTGTACCTATACAGGGTGGCAGGTACATCGACGCGAAAACTGTCACCACCGATTCAGCACATGATTCTGAACCCCCTGCGCTAAAATTGTTCGTCGGTTATTAAAAAAAACATCAGCTATTTCATAGAAAAGTGCAATAACTATGCGATCAAAATGTATGGAACAGCAGATTTTTTTTAATAACCGATGAAAAATTTCAACGCACCCTGCGTTGAAATGTTCAGAATCATGTACTGAATCATGGAGTAACAGTTTTCGCGTCGATGTCCCTGCCACCCTATTAGTACACACGGCTACACATCAAGCTATGCATTTCCAGTTTATGCTGATCTCGCATTGTATTCCATTTTCGTACAATTCAAGGTCAGCTTATACTCCCCACCCTATTGCCATTAACCGGGCACAAGTCCAGACTCCAGAATCCAGGCTGTTACTGAGAGCGGGAGGAAACGCCCGGGTGTCACCATTGTGTGGATCGCCCGGAGGACACGTGGAGCATACGGTGGAGGTCTGCCCGGCTTGGGCGGAGCATCGCCGTGTCCTCGTGGAGGCGATCGGCGGCGGTGATCTCTCGCGTCCGGCACTGGTTCGGGCCATGGTACGGAGCGGGGGGAAATGAGAAGCCGTCACCTCCTTCTGTGAAGCAGTAATGCTCGCAAAGGAGGAGGCGGAACGCGTGAGGGAGAGGCAAATTTCGCGCCCTCGCGCCCCTAACCGCCCCAGGAGGAGACGCCCTGGACGTCGGGCATCACAGGCAGATTTCCGGCCACTGTAGGCGCGGGCTTGCGGACGGTGAACAATAGGTAGCTCGCCGTCCGATAAGGACCAAGCCCGGGTCAACGGCGCGTTGTGTTCCACGCACACCTCAAAGAGATGTCAGCAGAATTGATGGGGTCCGCTAGGGCCGATGCCTGCCGGGGCTGCGAATAAGGGCCGAAAGGGAAATCGTGGCCCCCCGGCAACATGGCAACTGAAGGAACACGGGTGGGTTTTAGTCAGTAAGAGTCTGACACGCCCTCCCGCTCCACCCAGAGCGGGAGAAGTTATTTGATAATTCCCCACCTAAAAAAAAAAGAGGATGTTATTGAGAAATTACTTAGTATTAACCTACAAAATGTATACACTAGCGCAATTATTGCAAAAGTTATAGACTCACATGCGACGCTCCCAAAGTTCCGATTCCGATGTCCCTACGTAGGTATACGGGGCAAATCAGCTGATTATCTACTGCCACATTGACATTGCAAAGTTAACTAAGAAAATGGCTCCGCCACTTTCAAGTGGCGTTCAATCAACGTCTGCACGACTTCCTATCAAAATAAGGAGAAACGCTTGTGCTTACCACATAAGGATAATCAAGTACTCATAACTCTGTAAAAAATTGACATCTGACGGAATACTTATATAATAAAACCCCAAGAACCTATCAATCTTTCTTTCAATAAATACTTTTTCTTTCTAATCATCATTCTTTTGCCTATATTCAACATTCATACGCAAAACATCACGACATTTTCGTCATTTCTCCGCATCAAATGCCATGACAACCGATTTCTATAAGTACAACTTTTCAGACACCGGTGTCACTTTTAGACTTCCGCAAATTACTCATTCTTACCATTCGCGTATCACCACACATCCCTCTTTGTATTCTCTTCTCAGCTGCATGCATCCTTTCATTCATCCCTTTTGTGGTCCAACATTATACAACCTACCAATATTCTAAAATGATTAAATACAAAACATCAATAGAAACAAATTGTACACATTATCATTAATTCAAAGGACAATAACTCTTGGGCTACATAATTAAAGTTGTAGGACCCAATTCCCGACGACATGCGTAGGCGCAGGCTCGTAACTAACCGCGCCGATGAGGTCATTGTTGCAACCTGCTCACTGCTGCATTTTATTAGCGAAATACGTATTTGGTCAAAAGATATGTTGTTTTACCATCGTAAATAAAATTAACTTAGAAGTGAATATCATTTTGATTTTGGATTGGTTTCGAGAGCGTCTTCCTTTAACCAAGTTTAAGGAAATGAGCCATAAAGGAATTGACGTAGCTATAATAATTTATTTCTTAGTAAGCGGGTGACGGTTAGTATTTAGATTTATTATAATTTTACATCATCACATAATAATCACCAATAATATTAGTTCATTGTCCACATTGTGTCAAGTTTCCTAGATTCCTAGACTAGCACTTGGTTTCTGAAAGGGGAGCTAGTCAACAGCGAGGATTACCAAATGATTTTTTATGTTGAGTCGGGTTGAAAAGTCGGGGTCGAGCTGTCGGGGTTGAATTGTCACGGGGTGTAGTTGTTCGGGTCGAGTTGTCTCGGGATCTAGTTGTCCTGGTACCCCTCAATAATAAGTCTCGTATTTGAACACAATGTTTACGTAACCCAAGACCAGGGATAAACAAATCTTTTTCATGTAAAAAAGGATCAAATTATGCAAGATGATGCTTACAAATTTCTAAGCAGCATGTTGCATAATTTGGTCCGTTCAGGAGAAACATCAATATTTTTGGCAACGAATTTTCACAGATATTAAACTTGTAGGAACAGTTGTCTGTTCAATATCTCAAATATTCGGAGAAGAATAAAATGTACCCAAGTCTTTTGAAACCGTTTTATAAAAATATTCAGGAAAGTTGAGTGTCCACTTTACATAGCTGCTCTCGTGAATGTGTTTGATAAAAGTTCTGTCTGTGGACCAAAACAAGAACAATATCTTGAAGTACCAGCTACTCCCTTGATTAAAGTTGCCAGGAAATTTGAAAAATTCGGGAAAACTGAAAGTGCATTTTCTATAGGAATTTTGTATGAATTATTGTTTGAAATTTAGACAGGACAACATCTGTTGGGTCAGCTAGTTTATTAATAAAATAACATCAAGTTCAAAAGATTTTCCGAATTTTTAATTATCGAACTAAATAATTACCTAAGGTCTGCTCGACGAAGAGTCACCATTTACCAATTTTATCTGGCCCACACGACCCTTAGCAACAGATTTTATGTTAATTAAATCTGCAGGCTCTTATTTTAATTAATAAAACCATAATGTTACACATCTGTGAACGTAATCAAATGCTAGTTCACATAGACCACCATACTGTTAACATTTCGTAAGTTCTAATTCACGTGGCTTTGTAAACAAATATGGAGCCTAATAAATTATGTATAATGTACCCACCAGATGTGTTGCTAGCCATCTGAAGCGTTTTTTATAGTTGAAATTGGGTGAGCTGACATTGAGAATCAAACATGTAACCGAATTGTCGGAAAGGACCTAAACCTAAGTGTAGGTTGCTCTTGGGTCTCTGATCTATATAAGGAAAATTTTCTTGTGTTAACCTCCAGCCATAGAATTCTAAGAAAATGGTGACTACTCCTTAAAAGAGTAGAAGTAAGTAATGGATAGGTAATTAATAATAAGATACGATACCTACTGTAAACGAAAATCATTTTGAAAAGTCAACACTAAAACTTATAAGTACCAATTTCTATGCCCAACCAATTAATTGCTAATTTAATTTCACATCAAAATAATGGACGATCGTGTGTTGTATCATCTCGGCGTCGGAATTACGTACATATTTTAATTATTTACAGCAAAACTGAACTTGAAATATTTCAGACATAAAGGAAGGAAGGTTTGATGGGACATGAACGGTAATACCTCCCACGCCGTCATAGAATATTATATTATTTCTTGTCAGAGAAAATATCTAGAAAATTCCTTGTTCCACCCCCAAGCCAAGCCAAGTTAATATTAATTTGTGATGTAAACGAACATCAAGTGGGGTACTTTAGATAAATAAAGAAAACGATTTGATCGATTTTTGAGAAATTTTCCTCGAGAAAGACACACAGGTACTCATGATGAAGGATGACTTCATTCGCAGTCCACTGCTGGACAGAGGCCTCTTCCAGGATGCGCCACAACGCCCTATCTTGCGCCTTCCGCATCCAGACTGTCCTAGCTACCTTTTTAAGACCACACTACGTTTGCCGGTACGCGGTCTCCATTCCAGGACTCGTCTGCTCCACTAGTGGCCAGCCCACTTCCACTTGTGCTTGCTCACTCTGCAAGCTAGTTCGGTAACTCGTTCTTTTCCGGTTGACTTACATTTCAGATTTTATCCTTCAAAGAAACTCCGAGCATAGCCCGCTCCCTAGCGCGCCGAGCGACTTTGAATTTGTGGACCAGCCCGACTGTCAGTGTAATCGTTTCGGCACCGTATGTATGTCATAACGGGCAGGACGCCCTGATTGAAGATAAGGTCTTCAAACATTGCAGGATAAGCGACGAGAACACTTGATGAAGTTTTCCAAACATAATCCAACCCAACTGAATCCTTCTGTCAACTTCTTTCTCAAATTTATGTCTACAAAGCTGGATTGAAGTTGCGAGCTAGACATACTCCTTCACAACTTCGAGAAGCGACCCTTCGATGTGGATTGGAATCGGCAAGACGTGTGAATTGTACATGACTTTCGTCTTGTCCAAATTCATACCGAGGCCAACCCGCTGAGAGGCTCCATTTAAGCTGTGTAGCATCTAGCCTTTTTTATTGACTAAAGGACGTTGAATTAATTAAGGTATCAAGTTTGTAATATCCTTTTGAAGTCGGAAGCTTTTAAAGTAACCGTAGCTAATAAGAATCCTTAGAAATTCATCATGATATCCGCCAGTCCATCTGTCACTTTTAATTACTTCTACTAACTTTCCTACCTTTTGACAGCTTTTGACAGCTTTTGACATTTTCTTATCTGAATACACTTTTAAAGTTATATTTGAGTATTTTAAACAAGTTTTCAAATGAGTTCTGATGATGATGGATTGGCCAGACAGCGATCCTAATCGTCCTCGTTTCGTAAGGTGTAATTTAATTAAGAAATGAAGTGAGCACATAGATCCCACCATTTAACGTATATAGACCATATAGCATCTGTTTTAAGCCATTGTGTTACGCTGTTTTAAAAATACAGTTGACGAAGAAAAAACCGGCCAAGTGCGTGTCGGACCACGCACAATGAAGGCTTCCGTAGTTGGAATGAATTTATCCCAAAAACAAACTTAACTTTTTTAGTTGAAAAACATGTTCTCCCATACGGAATGTATGGGAAATTTTGTTTTAGTACTTTGTCGGCGTAATTAACATGTATACCCATGCCACATTACAGCTTTCTAGTACTACGGGTCTCGGAGCTAGACCGCGGACAGACAGACAGACAGACAGGCGGATGACGAAACTACAAGGGTTCCTTGTTTACTACGGAACCCTAAAAAGCTTCATGTATCTCCACTCTCTTCTTTCTTTAAGGATTATTTAGAACTTATAACCGATTGCCATAAAATAATATGTTCGGTGTTTCGGACAGCAAATACGTATAAATGCAACACTTGGTACAAAAATAGCAACGGTGTTCAAATAGTAACAAGCTATTTCCACTAGCGTAGAACATAACAATCAGTCTCCATTAGTAGAGTCACAAAATGCAAGTGTTGATTGATGACTGCACGGATACTTCCAGGAATCAAGTTACACCTATTATATGATTGGCTACGTATGAAGAAACCCATTTTTAGTCTCTTGGATGAAATTGTATGTTAATTTGCATTTCTGAAAAAGTTACTCATACAATCAAAATGGAACTTTAGTTTACGATGTATTGGATCTTTGTCTTTCCAAATATAAGACAGTTACGTAATTGGAACATTTTCGCTCGATTCATTTTTTATCCGAAATTCTTGTCTTTTTTAGGGATTATTTGAAATAAAAACAAGATTACTCGGCTTTTATGTCTAAAATAATTATTGACAGTAAGAAAATATAGTTTATTATCCAGATATAAGATATTTTCTTCTCTAGATCAATTATTACTTAACGAAATAAGAATTGAGACTTACGACATTTAGTTCCGTGCTCGAACACGACCAAAGAGCGCACGCGATATTCAACTTTATTACTGATGTGTTAGCGTTTAGCACATAGTGAAGTGGTGGGGTGCATGGGGGCGGAGTTTGCGTGGAAATTGACTTTCGAGTGGTCTTAATTTCTATAATCATCACAATTTCACAATTATGACAACTGGATGAGACACATGAAGTATCTGACAATACCAATAATTTAAAGTATTTGTGATGTTACATTCAAATAAGTACTTATAAGTAAAGGCATATGGCCTTCTATAAGTTCTTTTTCCTTAACAGTAAACAAATTCCAGTAATTTTTACTCACAGCTGGATTACGACATCCACAACAATATTCGTAACCTACAAGTTTGTAAACATTATGATGCGCTTGAGCATTGTGTGAAACCACTATTATGTTCCCTATATGGGCTGCCATATGTCCCTTGACCTGATAATTGTGACGCTTCTACTTCATTCGGACTTTAAATATAATTTTGTATTACTTTGCATGTTGGACATTAAAGGGCAGTAACATGAAGCTTGTATAGGTACATTACAAAACATTTTCGTAAAATAAAACGATTATAGCGATATGTATTATGATATAGGCATGTCAGTGTGATGCGGAAGAATTTGTATTACGCGTATGCAAAAGATTTTTTGTAAGAAAAGAACCAGTCAGATGGACGAAGGCAGAAAGTTAAAACGAGATGGCAACTGTAAGATATATGGAAGGAAAAGCATAAATGATCCGTCGACCTCAATAAACTTGGAAAAGGGCAAGAAGGTGCTGATCAATACAATATGTAAAAAAAAACCTGTCCGGTCCGAAAGGGGCTCATAGGTACTGCAATAATATTACCTAAAAGTAATAAAAAATCTAAGTAAATATTGTTGAAAAAAAAAATTATTGCTGTTAAAATCACATTTTTTGTACCAAAATTACCCCAAATTCATTAAAAAAGCAAATTTTCAATAAGTTATGAGTTTATGACTTGTAAACACCCGCTAAATGACGGCCGCCCGCGCCCCATGTTATAAAACGGTAAAATTCCCCATTGAAAAAAAATTATGTGATTTTTTTTTTCGATTTTCTTTATAATTACCGCATAAATAGACTCTCAGTACGATACCTGACAACACCCTCACGGATCGGACCAGGTTTTTTTACATGTATAATACCGAAGACCTAACAAATTCCAAAAAATCAAGCCAACTCACGCATACCGTAAAAAGGTATGATCACATAAACTTAGCTCTACCAACCTTACCTAGGGACATTTTGTTGGTGTTTCCCCTACACCGGACTAATATTCGTCCACGTTAATATCATTTAATCTTAAGGTCACTCGACGCAGCCCCGACTAAGCGTGACAAATAGATTACGAGACGGTTTGTTTACCTCACCGGGTAAATTCCGTGGCTTTGTCTATCATAATAACGTGTCGCTGGCGCTTTAGGGACTAGGGGTCCTTTTAGTACCTAATCATACTGATATAGAGGAAGGTTTGTTACTACAGGGTTACCTATTATCATTTTATGTTAGATGATTTGGATCAGGATTCCTGATTCGGAATTCTGTGAGGCTAGCACAGACGTTCATTTTTTTTTTCTTTTGTTTCCGGATTGAACTTCAGGGGGCCTACCACCAGCTCGTAGAGTAGTATTATTTTAATATTACTTCAGTGTGGGAAAGAGATAAAGCTCTACAGGACGTATAGCTTCATCTCTTTCTCCCACTGAAGTAATATTAAAATAATACTGCTTTATCAGCTGGTGGTAGGCCCCCTGGTTTTTTTCCGTTCGGAAAATGTAGAAACGTTTGCGCCTAGTTGAACATTTAGTAAGGCAAGCATTCTGGTTTCCGAATCAGGAATCCTGATTAGCAAACCGTACGTATACGGCGAGCCATTTCATATAACAGCTACTATCGGCTTGGGCACAAAATTTACCGCGATGAAAATAAATTTCGGTGCCAAATTTTTTCCTAGGTACAGACGCCAGCATATTTTATTTACCACGTACTGCTGCTTATCAACTCCGTAACTAGCACTATCCATAAGTATAATCAGCCTACAATGTTCCCTCTGCTGGGACACAGGCCTCCTCTTTCTGCGAGAGAAAGTGGGTCTTAATCCACCACGCGGCCCAGTGCGGGTTGGTAGAAAGAAAGAAAAACATTTATTTGGACACAATCAATCTGTCTAGCCTTTTCCCAACTATGTTGGGGTCGGCTTCCAGTCTAACCGAATGCAGCTGAATACCAGTATTTTACATAGAGCGACTGCCTATCTGACCTCCACAACCCAGTAACTGGGTAATACGATACCCCTTGGTAAGACTGGTTGTCAGACTTACGGGCTTCTGACGACCCGTAACGACTATCTAAGATCCACGAATGATAGCCGGGACCAACGGCTTAACGTACTTTCCGAGGCACGGAGGTATCTCGGTATGTAAAGATGGTCACCCATACACGGACCAACCGCGGCAACAACCCGTGCGGCTGTTATAATACAATACAAAAACAAAACATCGATATTAATTCTTTATTATAGGTACAGTACCGACCAAAAGTCCATAAGCAATCTCACAAAGCAATAGACTGACGCTTCGGTTTGACTTACGACCTTCTTCTATAAGTTGTTACAATACTGTAGACACGCACATTACACACACACACTCACTTTGTCTGCAACCAATGACTAGTTCGATAATCATCATTCGTTTTTAGTTTCATTCGTCTTGTTCACATAAATATTAAAGTTTAGCAGGTAGACCACAAAAAACTAAGTAAATTATTTCGATTTCTGTGGGGTAGATGCAGTTTGTTACAAGTATTCAATTAATAGAACTTTGTTGGTTCGTGCCGTGATAATATTGGTGACGAGCATTTAGCGCAGTGTTGTGGTTATTATTATCAAAAAGCAGGCATAAAATATATTGAAGAGATCAGATCAGATCAGAGAATATTATTGCGCTGCGTAAAAGTGAAGTGAATATCTAATAAAACCGGACTAAGTGTGAGTGTTATCATTTATATATTTCATATTTTACTAAACATAAATCTTAATCAAGGGTATTGTTGATAGAACAGAGGTATTGTTGAGACAGAAGATGCCTTTAAAGTTTTAAATTCATTGTGAGGTTTAATTCGATTAGTGAATAATAAATAATTAGGTATTATGTGTAATAAAAACAATGTTTTTCTTTGTTCTAGAGAAATACTGTGACGGTTAAGAGATATGAGGAAGGGGCTTATTAACGAGTAGCAGCGACGTCAAATGGTGAATGAAACAAATGGTTTCATACCAACGAGATATTTTGCTGAATTATTAAAAACACGTCATTATGAACCGTTCGCCGTGCACTCTGAAGGCTTGCATCACTGAAGACCAGCTAGAAAACCGTTTTTGACCTTAAAATATTGACCGTACCAACTTAATAAACAACAGATTCGTTATTGCATGAATTTATGGTAACGAATTTTTTAAGCACGTTTCAATAGGGTGTTTGTCGTATTTCTTGCAGATATACCGAAATTGTTTAATATTATTTTAGTAATAGTATTTATTTTAGGATTAAAATTTGAGGTTTAGTTTCAATCTTCTTTTCGTAAAGAAAATGAATACTTAAGCTATAACCTCAATACCAACCAATATTTACTAAAGCCAAATAAAGTTTAAAATAATTAATAACCTTAAAATCAACAATTTTGTCAGTAGATTTTTTTACATTTTAAGTAGTCTAATATTCTTATTTATTGCTTAATTACTTAGACCATGATCAAAGCTTTATATTTATGGTGCAAAAAAATCCATTTAAAATTTAAAACATTTCAAAATTTAAATATGTCAAAATAATACAAATTGCTTCTAAGTTTCTAGACATCTATTTCACATATTATTCAGGTGAAGTAATGATAAATAATTGTAGCAGTTTGATAACTAATAAAATAAACATAACGAATAAATATTATTTATTTTTTATTATAACATATTATCACGCATTTTTTATTCTAAACCCTTTATTGCAATAACAACATTAATAAATAGGCAGGATATTTAAAAATATTATTATTGCAAACAAAAATAATAATATTTGCAAAAACAGCGCTGTGATTTACGAGATTAGAACCTTAGCCATCTTGAATCTAAGACCAACGCTTAACGCCTTCTGCTATCTGCACATATTATTTACTTTCGAATTTTAGCAATGCGATACACTGGCCAAGGTCACGCGTACGAGTATGATGCGTGCTAACAAAAGTTATGGAAATATAAGTGCGGCGCCCGCGAACCGTGACGATACGATAGTGTGTAGTTCAAAACTGCGTTCTCTGTGGTGTGTGTACGGCACTCACACCACAGACGTCTGACTGTTTACACATACAAATGTACGGACTATACCGCGTGTTCACGGCAATACGACTCTTAGCGTGCTCATGCACTTTTGAGCGCTTACTGTACACATAAACCTAAACCTTCCGGAATAAATTCTCTAAATAATGGTAAAAACCACATCAAAATGCATTGTGTGGTTTACAATAACAACACGGTCACACAGACAGACACGAATAGCGATTTTAATCCACATTATTATTATTGTCCTTTGGAAGGCGTACGAGGGGCCGACGCCAACTCGCAGAGACCCCTTAGACATTTTTAAGTGTTGAGGCACCAACCGACGATTATCCCTGTATGCACTATACAAGTGCACCCAACGACAACCCCCGGTTGGTGTAGGACTATTGAACATGGAAACAAAACATATTGGGCTATGGATTTAGGTGGCTATAATGGATTGGTTACCTGGAACTATGGAAAGACTATGGCCCCTGCCGGACCAATCTTTTATATAAAATACACAGGAAAATGGCAGGGGGTGACTTGCACATTCAATAATGGGCCACCGAAAACGGTCGCTAGCACAAAGTGTCGTAGCGACGAGGGGGCAACATGTCCTGAGGTGATCATGAGGAGTGGAGAAGTATTCCACGGCTATCAGGACCATCCCGGAAGTACGGTCAAGATCCCTACCAGCATCTTACTGGAATATTGCCTTCCTCCGAGCACGTTTGCTCTTGCGAATCTCCACTCAAGCCGACCAATTAAGGCAAGAATGAGGTGGGAGATCTGTTTCTTGTCAGTGTTCACTCCAGCCGGCCAATAAAGGCAAGCTAGAGGTGAGGAACAAGACTTCTCCCGGGAGATCCGTGGGGTCGCTACTGCCCAACAGCTCGCCACATGCTGCCCTGCGGGTATTTGTATCACTCTTGGTCTGGCTCCTCATCCCAGACCTGTTCCGGCAAAGTAAACTCTACCGGCACAGGCCTACAGTTCGGAGCGCGCAAGCCCCACCACGACGTCAACGTAGAGATACGGCGGTGGAGTTATTATTTTTATTTCTACTCACGTTATTGAAATCAGCTCTAACGATTTCGATGAAAGTTGCAATATAGGGGTTTACAGGGGCGAAAAATCGATCTAGCTAGGTCTCATATCTGGGAAAATTTGTTTTCTCCGTACTTTCACCCGAGTAGAGCTCGGTCGCCCAAAATTTAGAACAAGATAATGAATAATGACATGACATTATTGACATTAGAATAATGATCATAGCAGCATGGAATTAGTAAGTACCTACTATCATGGCAGTATGGAATTAGTAGGTACCTACTAATTCCATACTGCCATGATAGTATTCAATGAGCAATTTCTATTTTCACCAGAGCAGAGCTCGGTCGCTCAGGTACTTTATAATAATATAGATTTAGAAGAACAAACTACACAACAGCCAACTAAATGAAAATAATCTAGTTGCCTCTAAAACTGAAGCTGTTGCAATACGTTAGGACAGTCGTTGAACTTCCAGCTCACATCCTAAGAAAATGCCTGAACTTCCGTTCCATCTAATTATGCCATTCTGTGTGTGCATTCGTTCTATTTCTCTGCGGCTACTAATGACTCCGAGAATAGTATCGCCGCTGTCCTAATGGGAATTTATGTTTACTTTGACTGATGTATTTCTGTGCCCGGGGGTGAACATTATAATTTTTGAAGCGTAAAAAGCTTTTGGATTAATGAGGAAAGTGTGTAGAGAGGTGGGATGCTGATTTATGTCAACGATGAATATCTAGTGAATCAAAATATTGAAATTAAGTGAAAACTTCTTTAGGCGCGTTGAGCATTTTTGAGATGGGGAAAAAACAATTGAACTCGCGACACCGTTACCGACACCTCATTGTTGTAAACGAAATTGTTCTCTTTATTCAAGTTTTCACTTCTGTCGGCACTCCCGAAGTGTCACTGTTTTTTTTTTAATCTTTCTTTCTAACGACAATTTAAATCTTTTCAATTTTTAAATTTTTTTTTAATCTCTCTTTTTCAATTTTTTTTTAAATCTTTTTCAATTTTTTTTTTTATTTCTCTTTCTAACAACAATTTCAAACAATCACAGAATCGTACCTGCACTACTATTATTTATTCTGTGCTTGCACCTTAATAGCGTAACACACTTTCAATGATAATCCGAATGATTTTGAAGGATATTGCTAATCCATTGCTTCATATGTTCGAAAAATTTGTTTGCTCAACAACGCGGCAACGTAGTAACGCATTTATCTTCTGTCCTTTTCTTAATGAAATAGAAAGAAAAAGATGCACTGAACTTAAATTTAGTTTAGTTTGTGAACAAGGGAATCGGCACCAGTGAATGTTGTTGAACTATTATAAAAATGAAACCCTTTCTACTGTAAATGTGTTACACAATTAACTCTCTTTAGTAGGTAGTAGTTACTTAGGAATAGGTTACAAAAAGCCGTTGGTCCCGGCTGTCATTTACAGATCTTTGACAGTTGTCACGGGTCATCAGAAGTCCGAAAGTCTGACAACCAGTCTTACCAAGGGGTATCGTGTTGCCCAGTAACTGGGTTGTGGTGGTCAGATAGGCAGTCGCTCCATGTAAAATACTGGTATTCAGCTGCGTCCGGTTAGACTGGAAGCCGACCCCAACATAGTATTACATACATAAGATTAATTTTCTCGTTCATTGTTTAAACAAAACATTACCATGTAAAGTTAATGTTATAACATCTATAAAAACATCGTAAATTAAATAATTGCATGCAAACCAATAAAAACGTTGCTAGGCCACCGCCTACAGTTTTCGAGTACGGTATAATAATATGTACCTATACCTACTAGTACCTAGTTGTAGTCAGATTCCTTCAACGGACTCCTACGCCTACACCTAGTGATAAGATGTGGACTCGCATTGTTTATTTTTAGTACATTTTCTATCTTAACGACCTCTACCCTTTCAGATTGAGCAAAATTCCAACCAAATCGACTTGAATGAACTCATTATCATAATAATTATGATATTTCGTAAGTGCAGCTTCGTACGACTAAAAGTCAAATTAAAGTTGCTTGATTATTTTTGTTTACTTTAGTGACTTTTATTAACTATAATAATCGCAAACCCGTCTTGAGCAAACGTAGTGATCAATGCTCGTGCCTTCTCTGTATGAGAAGAAGCATTTGCCAAAATAAAACAAAAATAGGCTAGACAATAATAATTATTTTTATATTATAATTAAAGTCAACATATGCATAATAAAATGAACAAAACTCATACGATAGGATCATGTTGGTTATGAAATATTAGCAAAACTTTAGTTTTTGCTGCTGAGCTACTGCTACTACCTACTGCCATTCATTTTGGTCAATATCTCGTTGTTTATATTGTTGATATTTGGGACAAAAATTGTTATAATGGAGAAGATAAATAAAAATAATACTTAATTGTTGCCCTATGACTTCGCTGATAGCATGGTGACGAAAAATTTAATGAGTTCGTTCGACCTTGTTAAAAAGTGCTAAATATACAGGTTGGTAGGTATTATACCTAATGCATGGGACTTACCTTCATCCATGGTGAGTGATTGTGTGACCACCACCACAGCAAGCAGCGCCAAGGCTCGCGCGCACATGGCTGAAGTAGCCATGTCTGCTGAAACACCATACTTTTGTAGATCATTGCAAAAATGTAAACCACTATCAGTGAAACAAAATGTTAAATCATAAATTAAAATAATTGTTTGTGAGTAAAAAATACAACCCTTAATTTTTTAAATAAAAAAATCTTCCATAGATATTTTTATTTTATTTTAATTAAAAGGCCGTTTCTTTTTTGCCAATAAATAACTGTTAGGCGGCTTTACAAGGCTTTACTTGCGTTTCAATATTCTAATAATCTTTAATTACAATAAAATATGTGAAAATATAATTTCCAATTTTTATTTACCGCGATTTTAAAAGTTTTATTGGAACACTATTTTCCCGCTTAAAGTTTCGATTGTGCGCAAGCTCGGATGGACAAGGGCGCGTGCGCGAGCCACTTACGCGCTTTTCAACTGCCACGATCTCGGGTCAAACGCACGTAGGTATTACAGTTTTAATATTGAATGAGTTTATCATGTTTTTTACAGCTGTATAGCATCATTCACGTTGATGAGTAGCAGACTAGGTACTCGTACTAGAAATAAATAAAAATACCAAGGATTCGGTGAACCCCTTGACTGTCACGAGCTCTCCTGGAGATCGATAACAATTAATTCTATTGCGTCTCATTGATGACAGTAGAGCTCATAAACGAATGAAATGGCACAAGCGAGAATGCGATTATTCGTTAGAAAAGACGTGATAGTGTGACGTATTTGCAATATTTAAGCACCCCTTCGCGAAAAATTCATGGGATTCAAGAAAAACCAAGATGTGTTTCTGAAAACTTCCCAAAATACGTAACATATAATTTTTCTATAAACTCTATTAAATGGTCGTCAATGCTATTATAATCGGTACCTAGTGATTCTATTTTAGAGTTATTTTCACCCTAATAGATTACTTTCTAAACATACTTGCAAAACGTAAATGGAGAACGTTAAACACGAGACAATCCAATCCTAAGCAACAAAAATCATGTTTTGTGTATCAATCGTTGTTGTTTTTGAATGAAGATCTTGGGTTTTCAGGATCTTGAGAATCCGAAATCGTAAAAGTTTTTGAATGTCCCGCCCTCAGCCTGCCAAAATCACACGTCACTGAATTAACTCTATGGTGTTTTATTTTAACGATTGCAGACTTCGTCGACTCATGCTATTTTTAATCTGTGGTAAAATTCAATTTTCTTTTTTTATTGTGGCAATAAAGTCGGTTCTGCCGTTTGTCGATGGTCAATGTTTGAGTGATTTGTCGCAATCGCAAATGTCATAGTATTTTTTGAGCTCAATAATATCAGGATGGCAGAAAATAGAGAGGAAATTCTAGCAAATTTTCAGGTAAGAGTGCCTTTATAAGTTAGCAAAATCTTGATTTTCCTATCACCACTCTTCAGTGTTTCAAAAAGGTTATGTAGTGTATAACAACAGTGACTCTTAATTCTCGTTTATCTCTTTGTGCTTTGGTCTTATCGTAGTTTTCAAAGATTTTTTCAAAATTTCTTTGTCCTTTTTATACAACTACATAGGTTTCTCAACCGTGAATCATACTTTGGACACGTGTTATACGTTACAAATTATGCCTTTATTGTTTCTTTGTGCATAGTCGTTGTTCACTTCCTTGAAGCTACAAAGCTACAAGGTAAACCTTGTGGTTGGTGTTTACTGCGTTCTTCAATTACGTAGTATATGTAATTAAGGCAATGTTATACTACATTTGTAATAATGAAACAAATAATTCTAGGGTATAACAGCCATAGAAGATGTTGCAGAAGCTATATACCACCTAGAAGAAGCAAATTGGGACTTACTCGTAAGTACACTACTTTTTCATTCTTATTTTAAACTGTAGAAACTATAAAACATCAAATAAAATGACAGTTTTAAAGCAATTCATCATACTGCAAAATATTAGTTCTATACAAAGGGTTTCTAACTTTCTTTATGTCATGTCCATAAAAGGGTTTGTTTATATTTTAGGTGTTTCAGATGTTACATGTGTCACTGATCAAAATATTTTACCAATCTAACTAATCAACAACAAGTAAACATTTTGATTTATAATATAAATACATAACTGGGGAAATGTGGATGTTGTACGGGTACACCTTGGCCTAACCCTCCGAGGATTACAGATGTGTGATATGTTGTATTATGATGTTAATATTAATTCTAATGCTTCCAATTTAAAATTACGAATTATTTCCATTAGTTGTAGAAAATATTGTTGTTTGACCTCAAAATCTGCATGTCATCTCATGTCGCAGCCTCTGTATCATTATTACTATAGGTCTACTCTATGCTGTTAATGTTCTTTTATTAATAATAGTTTAATACTTTGGTTTTATGGCTACACCAATTTCTTCACTTTAGCTTATCAATAGTAACATCTTTCTATCTGAAGATTTGTTTTCAAGTGTAGTACATTCCATTATATCTCTTAATGTTTTTCCCTAAATCGACTGAAAAAAAAACTGAATGTTCAGCTATACATTTTCACGCTCAAGAATTTGACCAGCAATAGCATTATCAATTTCAATGATTACATACACTTTACATAAAGCAGTGAACAAAAAACAATAACCGCTGTCAACTTAACATTATTCACACTGCAGTTGGGTTTTACAATTTCACATATAAAACTGATTAAATGCTCACATACTGGGAGTATGTGAGCATTTAATCAGTTTAGTACCAACAGTGGACTTACCTACAAATGCTTGAACCTAATAGGTACCAATGTGATGATAAACTAATATTCTGAATGTCCAACCAACCTATTGGTATAATGGACTGGTATCTGCAAATCATGTTTTGTCTGAGCTCAGGTTTTGTGTGCCTAATTCCCACCAAGCCACCCTAGAAGTGAGCATTGCTAGGTGGACTATTAATTGGTCTATTGGCTGTAAATTCACCCACAAAAAAGTAGGTAAACACAATTCAGGTTCACAAGAAGTTCTAAAAAATTACTAAAATTAAAAAATAACAGTATTACCTAAAAGGATACACAAGATTCAGGGCAATAAAAAAAATACAAATCAAATTATTGTAGAATAGAAACTTCTCTGTGGAAAAGTATTATGATATAAACACAAAATTAGGTTCTATGATAAAACTCCGAAATTTAAAAAAAAAGCGGTCGAATGAAATGAATGACGATTTTTGTTGGTGACTGTACCTATTTTATGCTGAAGTCCAATTAGTCATAATTAATTAAGCCAATCAATTAAAATTATCAGCCTTTTCGAACCACTTATAGTATTGAACCATAATAATTAAGACCTGTTCCTTGTATGCACACCTACATTTCCATTGATGACTAATTTTAGTCATTAAATCAAGTTGACCTATTTACAAAAGACTCAACAAACAGCTAGTGGAACTCAACTCTTAGATGTAAATAAAACATTTTTCTTTGTTTTTCCTTTGCTAGGTTTTTTCATTTCTTCAACTTTTCATGAAATAGAACCTTTCAGAAATACAGAATTAGCCTAGCCTGTTCCCAAAAATAATACAATTATTAATTATTTTCTGTGTTTTATAGCTAGTATACAACTTAGAAAACATTTCCCGTAAGGAATAGTAACAAATATGTATTTATAAAAGTACATAATTCACAAATTAGAACATTAATAAAATCAACAGTTGTCTAGATTCCATTACTTTGCTTATGTAACAAGTACTTGTTTCACTCAATCAATAACATTCAATAAAATCTTGTAGAATGTTAGAACAATGTTTGGCTTACATTCCATGTATGGAATTGATTATGGTGATATTTTATTACCGCATTGTAAATGTACATTTGTAATGTATAATGGGTGGTAATCTATATAATAAAACCGGCCAAGTGCGTGTCGGACCTCCCACAATGAAGGGTTCCGTAGTTGGGATGAATTTATCCCAAGAACAAACTTAACATTGTAGTTGAAAAACATGTTCTCCCATACATTCAACTGCAAATGTAAGTTGGTCGATTATTACTCGTTAACTTGTAGAGCCTACTTAGCTGTGATAGTTTTCCTTTTTAACTTCGTTATTTATACTACTGCCGTGATTTTTTTCACACATCCAAAAATAACCATTTAGCTGGCAGGGGTAGGACACTTGACTCTTACAAAAATTTGCACGCCAAAGCTTAATATTTCGCAAAAGAATCCCTGAATTCAAAAATGGTTATCACACACCCACGATTTTTTTTTTTTTTTGAACGACCTTTCCAATGACGCCCTGTGGGGTGGGACATGGGATAGACGAGAAAAAAAGAAGCATCCCCACTTTTTGTGTAGCGGAGGTACCCTTAAAACATTTTATTGCGTGATTACTATGTATACCCATGCCAAATTACAGCTTTCTAGTACTAAGAATCTCTGAGATAAGCCGCGGACAGACAGACGACATGGCGAAACTATAAGGGTTCCTTGTTGACTACGGAACCCTAAAAATTAAATGCTGTTCGTTAGTAAGCGCATCACTTCAGAACGACTGGACCGATTTGGCAAATATTTGTTTTAAATTGTTCGGAATAGTCCGAATCAGGTTTTTAATTTAAGATTTTCTTAAAAGTTGCCGCCATAATTGGAAAATTCGGAAAAACTGAAAGTGATGATCTATGAATTATTGAAATTTGGACAGGACAACGTCTGTCGGGTATGACCCAGTATTTACAGTTTATAATGCAAAGGAAAAACAGTTAAAGGTCGCGGTAAACAATAAACTGAACCTAATCAACTTTTCTTAACAATGCCAGGCGGGTTTGAAGCCGATGCAACATGCTATATTTTGGCGTCGCTTGCCTTGTCAGATAATTTTGGTGTTGTCAGCCCCGGATCTAGATTTTTTTTGAGACGAGGCAAAAACTGCGGTCTGCCGCCACCCGGCAATCTTTTATGGGGATGCGCTAAGTTAGCCCGCGAAATTCAAATTTTCTCAAAGTGAAAATTTTGCCAGCAACATATTAATCAAATTTTATCGATCGATAATGCGCCAATCTAAAAAGGCGCCAAAACTGTTGCGAAAAACAAAAGAAAATTAAAGACGCTTGAATTTGTCACCCCCTGAAGTTGGCGCCCGGGGCACGAGCCCCGGTTTGCCCCCCTAGATCTGGTTGTTGTTGTTTTGTGCTGCCACTTGTATATGCCTTCCACAAAATACTTAAATGATCACATACATTTGCCGTCAACTTGACGACAGATATTATTTATTATATAATTAATGAATCATGAAATCAGATATTATTGCCGAGCTGTTCATAGTAATAATATTTATGCTCGTTACTGTACTTGCCCCTGTTGTGAAAACTCAACGCTGCTCGAAGCACACCGGGAGCGAAGCGGTGCGGCGCAGCGTGGTCATTGTTCTTTTGTTTTTTGAATTTGAATGACCGTACCTTCGATTTTGTATGAAACAGCACACCGACCGCACCACGCTTGGCCGCTCCTCGTCCCATCGCGTCCGTTGTAATATATCTCTTAAAAACCTTATAGACTGGCGAGCGATAAGTCGTAATTGCACTAGTCATGTGCCAAAGACAGAGTGAAGGATTTTAAGTATGATCCTCCAACCAAAAAGATGTTGGGCGCCATAATATTGTTTGCGTGACACAAAATTCGATGACGTAATCAACTATCATGTTTCATATACTATTCCGTCTCACTCACTCTTTCTATAATTATAATGATTCCAGGCAGCCATCAACCGAGTGATGCCACAAGATGCGACCAGCGCGTCAGTACATGATAACGACACACATGATGTTGAGATGATAGACGATGATATATCTGTGATAACTCCAAAAACTCACCCACCAGGTATGAACTATATATTACCTGTAAATGTTTTAATTGAAATAAATGCTTTGAGTTTTGAGTTTTGTAATTCGAGCAATGCATGCTTCCTCAAGGCGAAAGCGTCAGTGTAGCCCGCGAAATTAAATTTTTCTTACGTTTTTTTTTGCAATTTGCAGGTCAGTATCAGGTTGTATGTTGATATAAATATGATTCGAAGCCATCAAATATTAATTTATAGAACTATAATCATAACAAAAAACATTGGCACTCCGGGAGTGCCGACAGAAATGAAAACTTGAACAATTTTATTGGGCAGGAAATACTTTCAATGAGGTGTCGGTAACGGTGTCGCGAGTTCAATTGTCTTTTTCCATCTCAAAAATGCCCAACGCGCCTAAAGAAGTTTTTACTTCAAAAATCATCAATACAACTCTCTATGTTCATATTACTCTATTGAATGACTATTTCATGAAATTATGACATTTGAGGCCAATTATAATTTAAGGAGTTCTATTTCTTATTCTAATGATTATACTTCTCTAAAGCCATATTTGTTACGGTCGCGAATCATATTTTAATCAAGATACAAACTGACACGGACCTGCAATTGCAAGATACGTAAGAAAATTTGAATTTCGCGGGCTATCTTACCGCATCCCCCTTAAGCAAAGCATGTAAAGTGTTCTTAGTTTATACAGTTCCAAGTACAGTGTGCTCGTTATAAGTGCAGTTCTTTGCAAGTGAATCTTTACAGCAGTCAGAACTGTCATGAACTGCTAAGGTATTAGGGTGCTTATATAAAGATACAGGTTTCCGGTGCAGGCGAGTCTGTGCGGGTCGGTACCGATCGGTGCAGGTATAATATTCCCACGTTATCTTATGTGCTCACTTATAAACAGGTTTAAACTTGTCGGTACCGACTACCTGGACCGAGCCATACGGGTTAAAGAAACAGGTTTCTTTATAGAAATCTGTTTCTTTATGTAAGCACCCTCCTGCACCGATCGGTAACGACCTGTACGGGTTTGTCTGTGCCGGAAACCTGTTTCTTTAAAACACCCTAACTCGATATTTTGCCTGAGCCTGCTGTGTTTAAGCCATAATTTGCTTGTAAGGAACTTTCAAAGATAAAGTTTTTGCAACCTTTAAAAAGAAAGCTTATCCCTTTAATTTACTTAACATTTGAATGTTTATTCCGCAGACCGAGAAGACCGTAATCAAGCATCAACCTCGACGCCTTTAAATTATACCCCCAATCCTTTTGTAGAACTGCAAGTTCATTGTAATAATAAGATACATGAAATTAAAATATCTGCGAATGCGACAGTCGGTGAGTACCTTTACTACCTTTATACGTAAGTCGCGTACATCACAATATCCGCCTTGTTTTCATGGTGATTAAAAGAGTAATTCAATCTGCATTATCGTTAAAGGATAATGGTGCCGATTCCCTTGTTCACAAACTAAACTAAATTTAAGTTCAGTGCATCTTTTTCTTTCTATTTCATTAAGAAAAGGACAGAAGATAAATTTTAGTTTAGTCCTGTCAAATTAATCAGCGCTTGATGTAAATTGACGTAATTTTAGTAGGCAAGTTTTTAATCACGTCTAAACTTGTATGGAGTAGTGACAGGCGCTGATTAATTTGACAGGACTAAACTAAAATTTATCTTCTGTCTTTTTCTTAATGAAATAGAAAGAAAAAGATGCACTAAACTTAAATTTAGTTTAGTTTGTGAACAAGGGAATCGGCACCACTGCAATCCTAAGTCCATAACACGCATAATCAGCCTAAAATGTTCCCACTACTGAGACACAGGACACAGGCCTCCCCTCTGTGAGAGGGAGTGGGCCATAATTCACCACGCGGGCCCAGTACGGGTTGGTAGATGACACATGTCTTCGAATTTTTGGTTCTAGGATATCTCACGATGTTTTCCTTCACCGTTTTGATAATTTATACAAAGTAAAGCGCCTGTCAAGGTTCGAACCTTCGACCTAAAACTCGTACAAGTCGCGGCTGTTACCACGACCCCACCAACGCTCGCAAGAATACCCAAGTCACATCGGTTTGAAAACCAAATATAAACCCAACGGGACATAGTACAGTAAAAATCGTGTCTTGTCTTACGTTGCATCCTACCAAGAAAAAACTGATTTCTGAGTGCAGCAATCATTATGACTGGTTAACAACCACAGCCAATAACTCAGATCATAAGTACAACACAACATAACACAAACTATGACATTTCAACTGACAACATTACATGCAACCTTTTTTATACTCCAGGTGATTTAAAAAAGGAGTTGGAAACCAAATGCGGCGTGCCAATATGTCGACAGCAGGTGTCGGGACTGGGCGGCTCGCGGGCCACCAACAACGCGACGCTACAAACGCTCAACCTGCCGCAGAATGCCGTACTGCGACTCAAAGCTTCTGAAGCTCTTATGGCGGATGATGAGTGAGTGCAATTTTTTACCAGCAAAGGCCTTACAAAAGCGATAAATTATCTGTTTGACTGATGTGTTCCTTTATAAGTTTCCCTAAGTCAGGTATACATATTATACATGAAAATCGCTTTTCGTAACGTGTGTCTGTGTGATATCGTAATTCTTCCAAACTACGCAACGGATTTGAATGCGGTTTTCACCATCATTTAGAGCGTCCAGCGCTCGGTGTGGCAACACGCCGTGTTCGGGTTCGCGACAAGTCAATCGTCATCCTGAGGATGCCTCGTTGAAAAGAAACACGTGTCGATTTCTCACAGGGTTTTTATGGCTCTTTAGGAATAGTTAAGCGGAACAGGTTACTAAATATATCAACGTCTATTGTATTTTATAATGGATTTCCGAAAGGTCACGCCTGAATCAATTAACTATCATTTAGAGAATTTCTTCCGAAAGGTGTCGTGTGTATAATACACTAGTTTCTGCCCGCGACTTCGTCCGCGTGAAATTTCTTGTTTTAACATAAAATAACCTATAACACTCGGCAATACTGTAGCTTCCCAAATGTAAATCTTCGGAACTACTACTGGTCCGATTCCGAAAACCCGATCCCTTACATACAAACTCACAAATGTTACCTCTTTCTAATATTAGTATAGATTAATATTAAACTTACACAGAATAAAGAAATCTATTTTTTTTTTTTGTCAAGTCTTGAAAACCGTACGAAGCAAGGGCGGGTCACTAGTAGGAAATAATTCACATTTTACTATTGACTCGTTGTGTTCACCAGGGTCGCAGAAAGGCTGACAACAACATACGTCCTGCACGTAAAAGTGGACGACAAGGAGTACACGCTCAAGTACCCGGGCACCAAGACCGTGCAGGAGGTCAAGAGCGACATATACTCGCTCACAGATATACCCGTCAGGCATCAGGTCAGTGATATCATCAGTCAGCTACAGTAGTGCATGTTTTTATATTCTGTTATGTAGCAACAACTTTTCCCAAGTATGTTGGGGTCAGCTTCCAGTTTAACCGGATGCAGCTGAATACCAGTATTTTGCTTGGAGCGACTGCCTATCTGACCTTCACACTCCAGTTACTGAATAACACGATACTCCTTGGAAATTGTGGAACTATTACTACTATACCAGTTGTTAAATTTAAAAAAAAACAAAAAAAAAACATTTCTCCAATACAAATTGTATGAAAAAATATTTTACAAGTTGGACCAACTTCTGCTGTCCAGATTTTTTATCCTATTATTAAAGCCGAAACGCATAAAAAAAAGTTATGGACAATTGGCACTGAACTAAAAAAAGCGAAATAGATATAAAAACCATCTTGAAGTCATCAGCGCACGCACTAATTACGGTAGAAAGACTTGAAGGAGCACAGCTGTTCAATGGATTGCCGGACGATATAAAAGAGTGCGATAACGTGAATACTTTTAAAAATAAGCTTAAGAAACATGTATGTACATTATAACTTCTAATACTCTGGAGGAAATTGTATTGTATTATCATACGTATTACTTTGTATCTCATTATAAGCGGACTGTAAGTTCTTATGAGAATAAATTTCTTTAAACCGAACTAAAAAAAGTGCTAATCTTTCTACTTTTTCTTTGGTTCCTCACACTGCACAGAAATTCAATTTAGTCCGTCTTTCAGATAATAAAAAAAAAAAAATTCTATTTAGTCCATCTTTCAGATAATAAAAAAATATTAGACACGTATTTTTTTGTTTTATCATATTAATCAAAAATAACTTAGAAAACACGCATTAAAGTTGGGGAGTGGGGGCTCGCTACGTCACAACGTCGTATTAAATCTAGCAAGGCGTGACGTCATGCCACATTTTAACCCAATGTATCGTCGTAATCTTTTGATTACGTCAAAAAATAAAAAATACGTGTTCAATATTTTTTAATAATCTGCAAGACGGACAAAAAAAATTGTCTATTGGGACAAACGCAGGAGAATGATGATGATTTTGCGCGTCGTATTGTCTAAGTTCTTTCTTTCTGTATTCCCCAGCAATGGACAGGCTGGCCCACAGTAACAGGGCTGGATGAAACAGTTTTAGCGATGGCTGGTCTAGATCTTCCTTTACATGAGCTCACCGTGCGGCGCGCGCCTGGCAAGCAGAAAGAGTATAAGAGGGTAAATAGTACGGTACTGAACCTTTTTACTAACCTATCTATAGCACTACAAGGTTCTTTTGGCGCGTGGCCAAAATCGGAACTAAAGTCGCCATCTTGATTTTTTCAAAAGACAATTGAACAAATGTTTACGAACAGCGCCCCCCTGTCAACGCTATTCGAACGCCAATTGATCCTTGGAGTAGTGTAGGCTGTACAGTCGCGGAAGGAAAAGGTTGTACAGTTTTAGGTTAATTTTTACTTACTTACGACTTTATTTTTCCCACTACATATTGATTGAAAGTTGAAATTCAAAAAGGGGAGATAAAATGTATTTGAAAATTGACAAATTTCATTCCGCGAGTTTATATTTTTAACTAACACACTTCCTACTTGCATTTCTTTAATAAATAAGATCATGAAAGTCTATAATAATGACTAATGTTTATAGTACTTTTTTATGTTCCCCTGCAGTCCCAAAAACTCTTTCTATAACAAAGAATATAACAATTCCAGATAATAGTGGAGAGTTCAGACAGTGAAAACAGTTCGGTCGAGGAGGTAGAGGACACAGCTGAAGGGTACACCGGCGAGGATGACATGTTCGTCGACCTCGTGCAGTCAGAGAGGCTGCAGCCGCTCAGTAAGTACACACTTACTACTTGAATAGTAAAAATAGTTCGGTTGATAAGCAGTTTGACTATAAAATTTAAATCGCAATTGTTATTCTTCGTCAGTCGTATGTAATGGCCTTAACACGGCAAATTGACGTGGTGTATTAATCTGCCAAACAGCCAAGTTCCCTGACTGTACATTTAAGTATCGCCTGTCGTGAACTGTGCAAACTGAGGTTAAGCAGAAATTACCGCAAATCGCAATAAATCAATTTCGCACAATACATCTGCCTAAAAAAATAGTGGTGGCACTCTGGGAGTGCCGACAGAAGTGAAAACTTGAACAAGATCGCCTTGGTGGAAGAAAAATACTTGTATAGAACATTGGTCCGTAACCTTATCTAAATAAAGAGCACAATCGCGTTTACAAAAAATAATACTTCCGAAACCTTTAAAGTAAAAATAATTGCGTTTACAGAACCTTTACTGTAAAAATACTTGCATAGAACATTGATCCGTAACGTAATATAAATAAAGTGAAATCAATGGTTTAGTCCCATCTAAAAAATGCCCAACGCGCCCAAAGAAGTATCACTTAAAAATAAAAAAATAAAATGGATTGTATGATCTGGAATAAAAGATTATTATAATATCCCTATACTTATTGTTTATGTTGCAGTGTCAGACAGCGTAGAAGACGAAGCTCTTGGCTGCATTGAGTTCTCGCAGCGGTTCCGAACGCGGTACGGACCCAACACGCCGCACTTCTTTGAGGGCACTCTACAGGACGCCATCAAAGAGTCCTGTCTCAAACCTGCCAAAGAGGTGAGTCATTAATTGGACCAATTTTTTTTTAACTAAAGAGCTTTTTATCAAATAGTTCCATTGCCGTAATGTTGGCTCCACTGTTAAACAACGGACCTATTATGTAGCGCCGTAGCGTATTCGTGTTCGTCCTACAACAGTAGAGCCAACATTACGGCATAGGAACTATTTGATGAAACGCTATAGACCGTTCACTATAACTTGCCCCTTGCCGTCATGTTGGCACCATTGCTTGTCAAGCTTAGTTCCAATATTAAATAGAGTTCAAAATGGCGATTGACAGAACAGTGCTACCAATCGCGTCAAGGGACAAGTTATAATGAACGCACTGTATTACAACATACCTTTGATATTACAATCAAATATGTTTAAATAGAAAAAAAAACATAATACCATTATCAATACATAGAAGTTTACGAGGCTAAACTACATGCTGAGGCCGCATCTGCGTCTATCGTGACGAAGCTTCGCACAATGATACGATACAAACAGATGTAACCAACCATTATCGCTTATCGTCGCGATAATTCGGGTTGCATAGCACTTATCGCCCGGGTGGCGGTACATAACAAGCGTGGCGCGTGGTCGGACTAGCGTTGATCATTTCAACTGTTGTTTCCAAACTGCGTAGACGCTCTGTCGAAATAATGGAGAGCCATCTTGGATTATTGCACGATAATTCGTTAAAATTATCAAGCCGCTAATGTGATCACCGCATTAGCGCGATAAATTTTTTGCGAGCGAAACATACGAAGTTCGGCACGCATTGCTTTGTCACGATAGACGCAGGTGCGGCCCCACGGTTAGACCATAACATCGAACTCAAACGCAATCACCAATAAGAAACATTAAATTCCCCTATTTTCCCATTTATATCGCCACTAATGGAGACAATTTCAATGTGTTACAAATATATTATATCAATTATTTATTCCAGCGAAAACTCCTAGGCGTATACTTGCACCACGAACAGTCGGTGCTATCCAACGTGTTCTGCGCACAGCTACTGGGCTGCGAGGCAGTACTTCAGACCCTCGCCGCCAACTTCATAGTGTATGGCTGGGACCTCTCACACCCCGACAACAATAACATGTAAGCAAATACGTACATAAACCTGATACTGACCTGAAATTGGCCAAAAACGTAAGAAAATTTGAATTACGCGGGTTACTATGACGCTTTCCTCTTAACAGTTAACTGGAAAGACAACGAAACTCTCAGTCTATTTGGAAGATGGCAATTACCTCTTCCAAATTTTTACGATTTTATCATTGCGAAAAATGTCGCAGCAAATAACATTTAAAAAGATGATTAAAACCTAATACAAAAATTAATTGTATTATATGTTTTCAGGTTATTATCATCAGTGGCGAACGCGTTAGGGCCGGTAGCGAGCATGACGATACGCAACATCCCGGTGGACCGCATGCCCGCACTCGTCATCATCATGCGAGTGCGGTCCAACACCGAGATATACTCCGTTATCAACGGTAAGTGATAACATAACACTGCTATCATTACTAGCGCTGTATTTCCCCAAAAGGGGTAGGCCCAAGTGTAAGTTTAAATCCCATGTAATAGGGGGTGAAACTGTAGTCGTGATCAGAGCATAAGTCTAGACTGGACTCCTCGTAAGAATTTTCTTATAGAAAAACCCAACACAACTGCCCGATTAGCGCATCCACCGTCGACGGAGGCGCATGTGTGCTGCGATGCGTTCGGACTACTGTTGTGTTCATTTCGAGTGGTGTGTGGTGTGTAGTGTCATGGATTATTTTTAATGATAGTGAGTTAACTGCCTGCCGAATGACCCAGTCCGAGCGACATAGCTTGACCCGGTGCAAGCTAATCTGGTGAGATCTTTCAGGACTCTGCTGAAGAGGTCCGCTTAAAGTTATGAGTGGATCTCATTATAAATCCATACATCTTAAAGGCTATATTAACAATTTGTTTGACTAACTTTAAACTATAATATGTGTGTGTCAATTATAATAATATGTTGTGTTGTGCAGTGTTCCAAAATTGTTCTGAATAGTGTGCATAACGAACTATAATATTTAGAATCGCGTCAACCTGAAAACAGGACACGACTTACTTCAACTAGGAAATCTATTTTTGGATGGACACAGCTGCAGACCGAGATAACATTAAGAAAATTGCTAGCGAGATTTACAAGAAACTTGAAACGGACTGCGGACAAAGACTTTGGAAACAGCAAATAGCAGATGCACCAGCGAAGCTGGACCTGAACCAACCTGGGGTCGATGTTGTAAAAAGATGCCCATCCATAGATAAATATCACCCACCTCTCCACTGTTCCATTGCCTACTCTAGGATGCATATCCGGTACGGCTCGCAAATCTTTCCTTATCCTAAGGGCACGTCTTCCCTACTACAGCGCTCCCCGGTTTACTCCTTGATATGCAATGGCTTCTGTAACCCCATGAAGCATGACGCTTCAGGGGCTAGTGCATTTCTATTCGTTTCATTCGATTTATCGAATCTGGTTACACCACGTCTGGGGTCGGTGCATTTCATTCATTCATTTAGGATAGGCCCCAACGTCCTCGGCAGACACGCTTAGTTTTTTTTAATAAGTTTTTTATTTTCGTAAAATGTACTGATCATCGCCCTGTGAACGGGGACCACTAGACGGTCCACCTTCATAATAACCTATGACGACTGAAATTATACACAACTAATTCTATTATTCGTGATTTTCTTTCTAGTTTGCAGGTTAAGCTAAACTTAATTTTCTATTCCACATATTTACAGGTAACGTCGGCGTATCAGAGTTACTAGGTGGTCTAGTAGAAGCATTAGAACGGTTCAGCTCGGCCCGAGAAGACGAGGCTAAGATGGAGAGAGAGCGAGACGCAAGACAACGCGTCAAGAGGGAGCAGGACGAAGCATATCAACGCAGTTTAGAAGTTGACAGGTACGACGACTAATAATACTACACATTACATAGATAGAAAATAGAATACTCTTTATTATGTACATACAACATAAAAATTATAGACCTAAATTTAGAAAATTTTAATTGAGTGACAATGGGCGGTCTTATCGCTAAAAGCGAAGTTTTACACACAACCTTTAGCAACCATAAGTATAGGTTTGGGTTGCATGTTACATTATAATTATTGCACCTATTGCTGAGCATATTTTTGCGGGCCGAAGACTGGTGCTGCATTCTGCATCCAAGCCTGGATCTAGGTTTTGTGGAATTAAAACTATATATTTTTGCACAACATTTTACTACGCACAATTAGGCTAGTAGTGAGTCCGTTGTCCGTGGTAGATCCTAACTGACACAGCCAGCCTAGCGTTGCCCACATAAAGTCAATTTATAATCTGTTTCCAATTGATGTTAATTCCACTTAAACAAACATCAACTTTATGTAAGTGTAAATAAAGTTGATTTTAGACTGATTGGTACTGTTAAAAGGCAAAAATAAAATAAAGTTGTAGCGCAAACTGAATCTTATGTGTAGGCATTATTGCGAACGCTGATTAGGTAGCCCATCCATTATGAACGTTTTGACATCCCTGCGATGTGCGAGATCGCGCGAGTCCGATGAGTTGGAGATACCGGTGTTGTTCTTATAAACTGAGAACAACCTACTGGTTTTGGTCAGTAGCTGTCTCACATTACCTACCTTTCTGCTTTCCCCACAGGGGGAATATTTACTACATGATTATCTTAATATATAAAAATCACCCAACCGATTTCAATGATATTTCGTGAATGTGTATGGTTGGCTACAGCTTGAAAGATAGGATAGTTTTGGATCCGATAGCTGGCATTCTGTGTGAAGTAGGGGTGGGTCGCTAGTTATTAATTTTTTTATTTTCATATTACAGGGCTAAGGAAGAAGTAAAGAAAAAGATAGAACTAGAAAGAAATCAAGAAATAGAGCGAGCGGAGTCCGAAAGACAAATGGAGGAAGCTAAGAAAGAGGTAAGTCCACTTTTAGGGTTCCATACCTCAATAGGAAAAAACGGAACCCTTATCTATATAAGTTGTGATTTTAAAGCTCTTCAATGTATAATTTGCCTTTATTGTTTTAGCGCCAAACTATAACTTTTGCATGCCTATTGGTAAAATATGGCTGAATCTATTTTTTTTCTTTATCACCATGTACTGTACCCATATTTGCAAAATAAACGACTTACTCGTGTGTCTTGTTGGCTGGCTGTCTGTCTGTCACAGCCAATTTGCTTCAAATCTACTGAATCAATTTAGTTGAAATTTGGTACACGTATGAATTTCTGTGAACCAAACACGAACGTGTAACGTGAATAAAAGAAATTTTATAAAAGTAAAAAAATAGTTTTGCAAACAGTACCGTGTGACATATCAAATGAAAGGGCTTGTTGTGTCGATTTCAAGTCAAATTACAAGTCACCCTAATAATATATATGCAGTATATAAGAAATATGCAGTAGGGTTAGCCATGCTTTGTTGTGTTCTAAATAATCAGATGTATAGTACCCTTTTTACAAAGTTTAGTTTTAATACAGCTTTTAAATCGTTTCATAGTGCATAAGTTTCTACTGTTACTGGGAAGTTTGTTGCAAAAGCGTATGAACGAGTGCTTACTCTGTGTAAGCGACTGCAATGTACAGCAAGATTGTGTCTATTTTTGGTATATAAATACGAATTTCGAACATTTTCTTAAAATTCGATATATTTTTGTGTACACACAATACATTTTCAAATATATAGTGTTATTATAAATCCTTAAAACCGAACATCTTCTAAAATAAACTTATTAGTTGTTAATTTAATATTGATTGGTTATTGAATAACATTAACAAAAAAACAATTATTACATCTCAAAGTTTTCTAACAAAATCGCGAACTTTAAGGCTCATTTTCATAGGTCGATAGGGCTCGTATGCGAGGTGCGGAAGATTTCTGTAACGCATGCCAAGTTTTCTTACAAAATCGCGAACTTAAAGGCTCATTTTCATAGGTTGATAGGGCTCGTATGCGAGGTACGGAAGATTTCTGTAACGCATGCAATAGGGCGCGCATGCAGGCTAGCGTTTTCATTAGTCGATAGGACCCGCATATGGGGTGCTGGAGATTTCTGCAAAGGAACCTTTTTCAATAGTCGATATGGAATAATTGCGATATACGGAGAACCTGCACCGCACGTTTGGCAGTTGCTTTGAAGCCTCATTTTCATTGGGTGTAAGTCTCCGCACGCTTTTTACCGACCAATGAATTTCATTGGTCGCTAGTTCGCTACGCCCGCTACAGGAATTCTCCGCATACGGTGTAGCGACCGCGTTATAGACTTATGAGTCATGCAACCATCTTGCGTACGTGTTTGTTATAAGGTGCAATTTTTTCCACATGCAGTGAAAATACAAAAAAAAAAACTATTTATGCGCATTTTGTCGTAGTCAGGAACGAAGATTAAAACAAAAACAAAATTTTCGTCCATCTTGGATTTACATTTTGACCTCGTTATCGAATATGGCACCCTCGAAAACTATGAAAACGACACCCACGACGAAAATTTTGAAAATTTTCGCAGCCTCTTTCTTGGACTTTAATTTTGACTTCACTGTCGGCTTTAGAACCCTCGAAAACCATGAAAGCGATAGACATGATGAAAATAATAAATAGAATTACTTAATATATTGACTAAGCGAGCTGCTCGCTTGAAGCACGCGGTCGGTGCGGCATGTGACGCACTACACACAGCGTGTGTCCACTATTCGCTATTGTCATCGTAAAATTGACTTCAATGCATTTTGTAAGTAAAGTGATGACCTTTATCCTGTGTGGGGCAGGCGGAGTGCTCGCTGGCGGCGCGGCGCGTGCCGCCCGAGCCGGCGTGCAGCGCGGCGGCCGGCGACGTGGCGCGCATCCGCGTGCGTCTGCCGCCGCCGCACGACCACGCGCTCGAGAGACGGTTCAACGCGCACGACACGCTCGCCGTACGTATGTTGTACTAGTAGTACACTCGGCTACACATCAAGCTATACATTTCCAGTATAAGCTGACCTCGCATTGTACGGAAATCCTATACGATGCGAGATCAGCTTAAACTGGAAATGAATAGCTTGATGTGTAGCCGTGTATACCAGCTTGTTACTGTCCCGCTGCTAGGCAAAAGCCCCGGTATACAAATAAGGCACGAGCATTGATCACCACGCTTGCTCAAGACAGTGATGTTCAAGATAAACTTAGAAAGTACATATAAGTTGAAAGTAACATTGATCCTTGCCCAGATTTGAATCCACAGCCCCGTGCTTAAGAGGCGAGGCCTTAACGTCACGGCACGTTACTCAATGGCAGTACAAATTAAATGATTTAAACTTTTAATCCTAAAACAAACTATTTTTTTTTAACCCAGCCCTAAAACGATTTCTTTGTTATTACCCATAATTGTCCGAACTATAGTATGTAGTTTAAATAACTTTTACTGTCATCAATTTCAGGCATTACTAGACTTCCTCGCGTCTAAAGGATATCCACAAGAACGCTTTAAGGTCATCTCCAGCTGGCCCAGGAGAGATGTAAGTATTTAGTTCCAAGATATTCACTTACTCTTTTCCCAACAAATGTATTAAAAAAAAAATTAAATAAGTTCTTGAAAATAGATATCTACATAGTTGGCGAAAATCCGCAAAGACCGATTTTTTAAACAATGCTTGGCGAGTCAAAAGGCTGGCTATGTCTAACAGTGAACATCTTCCCGCTGAATAATCTTGATACTTATTACTACCTTGATACTACTTTATACTTATATATCTCTTTTACTTGTTACAGCTTACACAGGAATCTCCACTCAGCACACTGAAGGCTCTAAAGCTGTATCCCCAAGAAACTGTGATGCTAGAGGAACGGTGAGCCACGCCGTTCGCTCCGCCGCACGCGACACACTCCACACTCCCGCGCAACACTAGACAACCGCATTCCAGTAACTAACGTCAAATAATTTAATTACGTATGTCGTTTGGAAAGTAGAAACTACCTGATTCAGGTCCTCGTTCACACATTCATCACGCCTGTATTCCGAAGGGTACGGCAGAAGTGTATAGTTCTCGTTAAATTGTCTTAAAAACAACTCTCGGAAATTAGAAAAATTAAGAAACCCTAACTTTTTGTAATATTATTGTTTTGTATATTATCAATAGGGCTGTTGTCTGGGTAAAAAAAAAATATTTAGTCCGTCAGTCTCATAAAAAAAAAATTAAGACACTTATTATTTCCTTTATCATATTAATAAAAAACTGGCACTCCGGGAGTGCCGACAGAAGTGAAAACTTGAACAAGATCGTCTTGGTGAAAGAAAAATACTTGTATAGAACATCGGTCCGTAACCTTATATCTAAATAAAGAGCACAATCGCGTTTACAACAAAAATACTTCCAAAACCTTTAAAGTAAAAATATTTGCATAGAAAATTGATCCGTAACGGTGTCGCGAGTTCAATTGTTTTTTCCCATCTCAAAAATGATTTAGATAAAACGCAGTTGGGGAGTGGCTCGCTACGTCACAATTCAGTATAAAATCCACCGAAGTGTGACGTCATGCCACATTTTAACTCAACGTATTGCCGTAACCTTTTGATTACGTAAAAGAAAAAATACGTGTCCCAATATTTTTTCATTATCTATCTAACGGACAAAAAAAATGTTTGTTATAATCCCTATTAAAGTATTAACAGTCGTCGCGACAACTTCGTTGTAGGCTTTTTAAATGATTTTATATTTTACCATAAACTGCTTGTAATTTGGTTCTGAATCATAAATAGGAGTTTAAAAGTTCAAGGAAGGCGAAGCGACTAATTTCACTCTTGTCTTCAGTGAACGTAATTTTTTTTTAACATGTCCATTCTACAAATCATCTGACGACATACGTTAGTCCCGCATTTCAAAAACTATTTTAATTCAAGGGTTTAATATGTATTAGGACCGCTAAAGATATACTTTTAAATCATTATACATTCTTCAAGGCTGCCTCTTTACCTATATTTATTATTACTGGAAAGAGAAAGGTTCTCTATGATTATGGTGCAGCTAAAATACAGTCGATATCACTTGGCCGGTCTGAACATAGGCTCTGCGAACTTTCGCGCATGTTGTCTCACTCACACTCGCCTCATATCACCATTTGGTTCCTAATAAATGTTATTGCGCAGCCTTCTGCGCCAAGTTCAGAACTGTCAAGTTATATCGGCCGTATCTACACGATGTGTAGACGAGGCAGCCTCGATTGAAGTTCCTATGCGGAACTATCGTTACTTGTTTATGCCTTAGCAGAAATGTAACGTAAAACTGTTTAGTAAAAAACGTGGTATCACTCATTTAATTCACACAAACTAATGGTACTATATGCGTGTTGTAAGTTCAAACAAATTATTTAGTTGAGATTGAGAGTTTTAACATTGATTGTTATTCTACCATTCGAATTTGAATCTTATTGTACATTAATAGTGTTTATATGGCGTTGCGCAAATGTGCACCCATCGCGGATAACGGAGCTCCTTGTGTTTGTGAGCTTTCTAGCGCAGAATACTGTCAAATGAACGGACACTTGTTTGTATTCAGTGCAGCGTTAAAAATCTTCATTTATACCAATAAATGATCGTTAGCTTAATATTGTACATTGATTGTTCGACTGGGTTCAAGGAGCGGGGCTTTAAATACAGTGTAGTGACGTCATTTATTAGTAAACAAAAAAATAAATAAAAACATCACAATATTTTAAATAGCCAAAGAGCTGCGTTTAAACAATTGTTATATGTTGCGACGTTCGTGAACGATGTATTTAAATTCCCGTCTCGTAGTCAGCCATGTACTGATCTTGTGTAAACTTCATTCAAGTTCTGTGGCTGACTGAAAGATTCCAAGTTTAGTCAGCCACAGTACCGTGTATTATATACATACATGATAATAGTATAAATTATTATGAACGTGGATATCCGTACTGTTTTGGATAATGTTTGTAATTTTTTCACGAATCCACTGGAGTGTAACTGTGTAACGCGAGGAAGTTATGTACCCAAAATAATAAACAGATGGAAGATTATTCGTTTATTTTATTATTGCTACTTTTACATATATACGACATCACTTGCAACCTAAGATTTATCACTATTTTAGGATAATATACATAAACATCGACTTACATATTGATACATAACAAAAATAATGTTCTTGGCTAAGTATTTAAAACCGTACAATCAACTGCACGTCAATCGTCCGCACTTGAATTATGAAAACCACCCTAAACCCAGATTCGCGCAAAGGCATTTTTTTTTCGCGCACTCTATTTCCAACCCTCTGCTCAGCGCCGAGAGTTGAAAATCCAACAGTGTTTTCTTGACTTCAGCGCGTCAAGAAAACACTAGTTGGATTTTCAACTCTGCACTCTGTTGTCGCGGTCGCCCGTGCGAACTGCATCGCGCTTTATACAAACTACGCGTCGGAGTGCGGTAGTGTGATAATCGCCTTCTGCTTATGAAATAAGCAACTGAAGTCGCACAGTTATCACTGACGTGCGGGACTTTTATAACTCTACTCAGTCTCTACAGCACTGTACCGTCCTTTCACAGTTAAGTATTTTACCTGTGATTTTGCATCGCTGTCAAAATCACAGTGATCTTTATTATCGGTAAAAAAAAGATTATAGAATATAGAGGTATGAGGAACAGGGTGTGAAGTTCACTCATCCTCTATAGAAAAGGGAGGATGCTCCGTCCAGACGGGTATCGTGTCTGGTGAGCAACTGCCCAACGATTCATTCGAAAGACTTCGCTACGCCCCCAAAGGGGGCGTGGCGAGCGGGGTCAGGGCATAACGGAAGCTATACAGTGGCCCGCCAATGCGGGCCCCTCAGTGTGAATGCCTGAGCGGCAATGGAAGTGTGGGGTTTAGGTTGCACTCTTGTGTTTGGTTGCTATGAATAATTCCGTAGGAGCGCCGCGACGCTTTCTTCACGACACCCCGGCGGTCTATCCCTACCGGGCGAGACCCCCAGTTTCCTGGGGGAGGCCCAGCAGAGGACGACCAGCGACGGGGATACCGACTCGACGCGCCTACGGGGAGGCATGTGGCTCTCCCCCGCCCTGCTCACAGATCTAGCCGTTTACGGATTGGGGGGGAGACTGTCGCGTGTTTGTGAGTAGCTAGTGTTGTTGTGTAACGCTGCTCAGTGTCTGTGTGTGACGCATGGCACGCCCGCGCCGCGTCTACACACGATTATGTAGATGCATGGATAGTTAAGGTTGTCTGTGGCTAGTTACGCGGTATGCCTATATTAACCTAGAACACACCGCGCAACAGATGTGTGTGTACATCTGTAGTCATTTTAGTCCAGTAAGCCGCGTGTTAAGCCCAACGATTGATGTTGGGACGTTGTATATATACTCGTCGCGCGGTAAACTGCTTGCGCGAAGCAGGATTTTGCGTGACTTCAGTGTGATACGTAGTTCACGTGGCGTTGTAGATGCCGCCACAAGGTTTGAATGGGTTGCTGCTGTCAGAGCAGCCTTTTTGCAACGAGGATACAGATCACTGTGATGCAAAATCAGAGGTAAAATAACAAAAAGGACTGTACTCTGACCCCGCGTCCTATTTAAAAGCGATAGTCGCGCCAATACACGATCGATCGTTCGAACTTTTTGTTCGGTGAACATGAACGCGTGGTCACGCCAACAGAGGGCGCTTTCCGGTTTTCCGAACAAAGTGACATGCACGTGACCGATCGCGTATTCGCGCGACATTGCTTGTATAGGACGCAGCCTAAACGTACTCATATAAAAGCAAAAATACCTGAACAAGCAATAGATATTTGCGCAACAAGAGAGCAAAGTTGGTTTTTGCTGCGAGTGTTGATTTTGAATCCCGGGTAGTGTATATTTGTAAAACAAACAATATCAAATTCGATTATTTAGAAAAAAAAAATATAATAATTACCTACGTTTAAAAGCATAACAGATGATTTGCAATTTTACGGTTGGACGGTTAGTCGGTCGGTAATTGTGTATCCGAACGTTTTACTGTTTGTTTCTTTTTTGTGGCATTTGAAAATCGAACTTCGATTATATTACTTGTTTCTATCATAGACTACTATTGTTTCTATCTCTCGCTTTCGTATCGAAGTGAAAGTGACAAAACAAAGTAAAGTTCAAATCTTTCGAATTTTGTGAGTAGACCCAACACTGTTCTCGGCATTTAAAAAATAATTATTAAAAAGTTACTTTGTCTCACGCTCACAGGAAAATCGAATTTTGCTCACTGTCTTTAAACAGCAAAACCTGCTTGTTTGAGGTGCTGAGGTGAAAAAATACTAAATCAATTCCTAAACTGTCTCACACTACTCTTAAAGAACCTATCCACTACGAGTTCGCACATAAGGACCACTACAGACGTGATCATGCCAAGTGAGAGCGCCAATAGCGGTGTAGAGAACTCTTTAATGCCGACACTGAACACACTGGAATCCGGCGTGTGCGCGCACTCGGGCATCGGCTCGTCGATCTCTGATTGGATGCGGGGAGGGAGACCTACCTCGTACATCTTGCGAATACTGAAAATTGCGAATACAAAAAAATCCTTGTGTAAAATTCTCACCAGGATTTGAAGTACAGATGTGTACGTAGGCATTAGAGAAGCTGTCTGAAACGTCCATTGCGATAAAATGGGAGAAAAAAAAATTGCTGCCAAACGAAAATCAGCTGTAATGAAAATCTCGTAAAGTACCCATTGGTTTAACGTCAAGTTTATTTTTATTACATTCTGCACAAATATTTCTTTTTTGCAGCCAGTTGCAGAAACGAACTTAACTTTTAAAGCTGTCATTAAACTAATCTAAAATCTTATGCAACATAACTAATGGTTCTTTGATGAAATTAATGAAATCATTAGCGTTAAATGATCCGTTACGTCATTAGCGCTAACTATTTCATCATAGAACCATTGGGGCATTAATGTTTGTCTTTGTGCAACTGGGTGTTAACTATAACTCGACGTGCAATGCTAAGAGGGCGCCTCATACCGGGCAATTTTATTTCATTCCGGACTCCGGTCGCGGTCTAAGAAAAATAAAGGTGCAATTCCACTGCTGCATACTTTGTGCACGGAAAGGTAAGTCTAACAGACTTCAAAAATTGGGAGAGAGATATTTTTTATATATATAATACTTACGCATAAGCAATATGTTCTTTATACGGCGAGTTCTTCCTAACAACTACTCCCATTCGCTGCAGCGGATACAACTGCACCAAGTTTGTCTCGCAGATCTCCCTCTCAGTAAATGTCGCCTTAATTAAGGGAAAGGCGAAGGTGGTCTCTACGTGGAATGCAAAGTCTCCCTTCTTCACCAGAGCTATGCCTTCCTCAGGAGTAAAGAAGTTGTTGTGAGTTGCGGTAGCCACCTTTTTGTGGTAAAGTTCTATGGCTACTGGGTCTGTTGTGCGCTGGAAAATAGGTCTCGATATGAAATGCTGTTAATCAGTTAATATTAAATGGTTATGATGGTTAGGATACCGCAACTGGTTTTCGAAACCAGAGACATTTCTATTATCAGAAAAAAAGAAAAATGTGACTGAAACCGCTGTACCGCGCCTTAGGTATGTGCGCGGCGAGACGGAGGGGGGCAGTGCAGGCCACTCATTCGTCAACGCTCACGGCGTCCCACCGCTCATTTGTCAACGCGCAGCGCCCTAAGCCGCGGTACAGCGGTTTCGGTCAAACTATAGCAGCTACTTACAGTACGGCCAATGAATCAAGACCGGTCTGAACACAGGCTCTCCGGACTTTCGGGCATGTATCTACACTCGCTTCATGACACCATTTGGTTCCAATTTTTTTTTATTTGAAGCAAATTTCGGATCGGCCGAATTAAATCTACCACATTCCCATTTCCTGCATTCTCAAGTTATCGAAGTACTTACCTTAAAATAATCTTTATCATACACAATATCATGACAGCCGGCTTTCAAATCGCTGGCCAATAAATCTTTCAGTGTCCTGATGTTCTTGGGCGCTTCCAGCAGCAACGAGGAAACTATGGTGGCGTTGTAGTACTGGTACAGAGTCACAGCATACACGAATGTGGTGAAAATCACAAGCTTCGTGGAGGTTGACTCACGGTTTATGGAGATGCCTAGAAGTTAAGCAAGTTTTGGATACTGATGGACTGCATAGCAAAGAAAGAGAAAGAAGCCGTGGCAGACCAATTAAATTGGCGACCTAACGTCGAAATATAATTAGCGCATAGTTGATACATTTATGCAACTACCTACCTAATGCATAAAAAAGCAAAGCATGAGGTATGTCTTACCTTGCTGACAAATCGCCCCCCAGATCACCAACCCAGCCAAACTTAACGAAGAGTCTTCATTATCTCCCCTATTGTTCTGAACCACCAGCATGGCCCACAGTGTGATGGCCGTCACCACCAGCATGGTGATGACGCAGTACCACACAACGACGCTCAATGGCCGCGTGTAGATTGTGTAGAAACCACCCGGGTACTTCGGGTGGCGAAAGATGAAACTGTGCCTATGTGTTTGAGAAAAAATGTGAAATAACAAAAAGTTCTAACACTGCCTGCCTTCATTTGAGGGAGAATTAAGTAGGTATCCATACGAGCTAAGCCAGCAACGAAAGACGTAAGCAACCGACGCGACCGTTAGATGTTATGTTAAAGTGTTGTCACAGACTTTCGTGGATGACCGTATAGGTACGGTCAGCAACGCACGTCTAGTCACTCGTGGATGCCTATCTCAATAGGATGTACAGCACAAAATTCTCCTCTGCTGAATGAATATGAACATGCTAATAACATAATATCATTAGTTACTCCATTTTAGCAATGTTCCATCTTCGTGACTTAATGTTACAAAAATGGCCTTATCAACAATGGATGTTAGCACTTTTACCAATCGCGCAGGCAGCCACAGCAGGAAGTTTTACCTTGACATCCAGACCTCGGAGATGTACTGTACGTGCTGCCCCCTATCGATGCGGTAGAAGACGGGGGCTCCACCTATCTCCGCCATACCACTGTACAGCGCATTCACCATCCCGTCGAAACTGCCGTTGCGTTTGTACCCCCACGTACTCACCCGGTGCATGTCGTAGCTTTAAAAAATTAAAAAAATACATATTTGCCAGCGAGAAGTTTGTAAGGAAAATCTGACCGCAGACAAATTCCTAATGTTAAGCTCGTCAGAGAAACCAACTGATAGAATAATTCAGTACATTCTCAATGGTTATAGGTAGGTTAAGGGAACTAGTTTTCAGCAACACCACAAAGTCGCCAGTTATGATATGGACAGACCCTGAAGCCTTTCCCCAGGTAGAGTATCAAGTCTGGGGTGCAACTGATTACCAACAAACAAAAAAAACGTATACGGTCGGGGCACCCTCGTCAGGAACGAAGTTCTTTCTCACGTATGATTTAAAATATAAACAAAATGTTTGCAGCCGCCATCTTGGATTTACATTTTGACCTCACTATCGGCTTTAGCACCCTCGAAAACTATATAAACGACACCCATGATGAAAAAGTTGAAAACTTTCGCAGCCGCCATCTTGGATTTACATTTCGACCTCACTATCGGCTTTTGCACCCTTGAAAACCATGAAAACGATACCGATCATGAAAAATTTGAAAATTTTCAGGCTTTTCATTTTGACCTCACTATCGGCTTTTGCACCCTTGAAAACCATTAAAAATATTGAAAACCATTGAAAATTTTCAGAGCCGCCATCTTGGATTTTCATTTTGACCAAATTCACACTTTGTCTCTCTCTCTCATGAAGTGTTGGTACTCGGGCCAATTTTATCCCACGACACTGTAATCACTTTACTCTTGGTTTGTTCTGCCGGCGTTCTCTCTCTCTCTATCTTTCTTTCTCAAGGAATTGAAAGAAGACAGTCGCAAGTATTAACACTTTTTAACGTGACGATTTCTGAAAATTTGCAAGCCGCGTTAAAGAACTTCGTTCCAATAATGGCCACGGAAGTTGAACCCAGGACGAAAGCGCAGCAGCCTCCCTGACGAAACCATGTCTTACAACGATGAGGCAGCAGTTTAAAACTTACCTGATGTTGTACATATCTCGCATGAACTTCAACATTGTGAAATATTTCATTCGATGCACCGTGTCTACGTCAATCTGCGATTTAATAGGCTTCTCCATGTACTGCTCTATAGTTTGGTTTGCTAACCTGGGCGACGAGAGTATAACTACGGCTGTCTTGACGAACGCGCCTTGTAAGTTCCAACGTTTCGATTCTTTGATAAATAATGAAGAATCCCAACGTCCTACCATTCTAACATTATATTTCCCCTTGAAATTAGATCCAGTGTTGTAGACTTCATACAGATTGAATGTTTCATTCATCTTATGTACGACGATAACATCCGAGTCGACTTCTGCTGGATACCGAGATAAAGTTTCCGTAGTTACTGATAGATGTTCCGTCATTATTATATAGGAATACCCCTGAAACGATGTGGTACTAGAGTCTAATACTGAGGTCCATCCTTCGCAGGCAGTGTCTATCACTACTCCAACTCGAGGATAAGATTTCGTGACATTATAAGTACCATTATAATCAATTTTAGCACTCGCGATCAGGATACCGTGGTCGTTGAATATTTTATGCATAGCATTCACGAAATAGTTATCGTAACAATGAAATATTACTCCGTTTTTTATATTTTTATATTTAAGAATGTCGATTATTAAGGGAACGTCTGTTACCGAAAGAGTTAGTAATATGTTGCAGAACAAATACATGTTGAAATAAAGCTGATTTAAATATTATTTATCCGTGGTCACATTTTTATTCACTCTAGTGGAATCTGTTTAAACAACTCGAAGTACTGATATTTATCAGTTATTTGTAAATACACGTATGCTTCAATCATGTGGTCATCATCATTACATTCGATTAAACTTTGAAACGCGACTGACAATAAAATGGGCGCGATTTTAGAATAACTCATATTAGGCCACCAGGTCATTGCGGCGCACGAACAATTTACCCTCGCTCGGATGTGTGACTGACACTGGCATGGCCACCATCAGGGATTTTAATTTTAATAACACAAAAAAATTGTCGCTAATTAGTTGAAATTTGTCGCCAAATATCCGAATTTGTTGGTCACTGGTTCAAAAGTTATAAGGGTTTATAGGTAACCGATCTGGGGAGCATCTGCCTAGCTTCGTCCAATTGAATCTCAAAAACTAGGGCACCTAGCGAAGATCTGTTTACTCCCAAATTTTGTCGCTAACTGACGCAATTTTTCACCAAGCCACAGATTTAGTCGGGTCTTGGTTTAGAAGATATAATGAGTAAAATTTTTAAGTATAGGCCTAAAGCTATATCGAACACTTTTCGTAAACTCTTTGATCTAGCTCTTAGTTGCGCGGCGCCGCAATGAGGTGGCGCCTTTACTGTCAGCAAGTCAACTGGAATTATGAATATAAAATGAGGTAAGCTTTCTGTTGACGTTAATAGAACCCCTATTAACGTCAACATCATGTCGACTTTGATGAGAATGTACTACCTATCATGGGTTTTAATGGAATGAATTTATAGTACAGCCTTCAGCTTTGACAAATTCTAATAGGCCATGCAATGATACCTACATTTGCTTGCTTTAAAAAGCAAAATTCCTCACAATATATTTAGCAGTGTTGTTGTTTACTATGTACTTCGTAATAAAGAGTTTTTTAAGACCAAGAAACATTTTAATAAATATTAAATAACTATTCTAAACAGAGCAAATTCAATAGAGTCAGACACATTTAAAAACTAAGAAGAGAAAATATCTTGGAACGGAAACTCTGCCTTATCAGGGACAAGGAGATCAGCCAGGAAACAGACAGTACCAGCACTGCCTTCATACAGACTCTCCGGATTATCAGGTAGCCTTGCATCTCTAATAAACTCATCCGTGACCATGAAATCAGCAAACGTTTTTGCTCTATGCAGGTATTTATCCTCATTAGTTAATCTATATAGAAGTAGGAATACATAACCATTGCCACCTACTCCATGGCAAATGCCAGGGCCCTTACGTAACAATCCCTTCTGCCACACCAGTTCACCAGCCTTGAGGACAGCATCCAAAAATTTCTTATCTTTGTAAATTAAGTATGCTTTAGCCATGACATAGATGATGCCAGGAGCACCATGACACCAATGCACCAGCTTGTGGTCGCTCAGTCCAATTTCCTCCATACAACAAGGCCAGTTTCCATCCACAGATTGCAATGAAGCAAGGTATTGTAATGTTTCTTTAATGTCAGTACCAGCAGTCTTGTTATATCTTAAATATCCAGGAACACAGAGAAGCATCTGTAAGATGAAACTCATTCCATGTGCAGCTCCAAGGTACTCCGTGTTATAATAATGAAACATCAAGGGGCAAGGACTTTGGTTTTTCAAGGAGTATTCCCTTCCAGAGTCAACTATCACATCACAAATCTTGTATAACTCCTCATTTGTAAATACTGGTGTTTTAAGTTCCCGGCTCATCCACAACGCCCCAGCAAGGTAGCCAGCACGCCCAACAAAAAACTCATCTCCACCGCATTTGAGAAAGTTAGGGTTAAGATATTGCGCGTACAAAGACTTGTATGTCTTTAACATGTCAGCAGATTTCTCATCGCCCGTTTCTTTGAACAGAACAGTAGCCAAAGCGTAAGTACCGGCGTCGCCCAATAAAAACGAAGTCTTATCTCCAGCCGACGTATCCAAGGCAGGCTGTAAGTATTCGATACTTTTTTCTAAGTACACAGATTTATTATCCGACAATAATGCGTTTTTAGAAAGATAATAATACATGAAAGAAACGCCGGTGACTCCGACATACAGACCTCCATCGACGTTCTTCCGTGAAGGATGCAGGCGTTTGGAAATACTATTTGTGTACTCATGTAATTGAGCAGTCACCTCATCTCTGTCAATCGTTACAGAGTCTCCTAGTTTGTGATCATCGTATGGGTTTACGAAGAATCGTACCATTTTCTCTTCGAACGTAACGGGGGATAGCAAATTTGCTGTCAGCAAGGTCTTGAATGTACGAAGTACAGTTGAAGAAATCTTTTCGAAGCTTCTACGCATCAATGCAACTTTTATTGAAATACCTTTGTAAGAAAATAAAATATAGTAGAATTTTTTTTCTAGCAAACCTCTCTTTCGGCAAGATGCGATTTTGTTTTATTTTTGAAAAAATTTGGCACATTAGAGGTAGGGTTGCCAACCATACTGTTAAAAACAGTATTATACTGTTTTTCACTCGAAAATATGTTTACTGTTCAACAAAAATAAAGTATATGAATATAATATTTTCACTGATAGCCAGAGCAATACCTAAATAAAAAGATTCATGTACAGACGCCAGCACATCAAGCTACCCGAAACTGTCAAATTTACCCAATCAACTTTGAACCTTAGACTTCAGCGATAAAGTTGAAAATCTATTAAATAAATTTGACAGATTGTAGTAGCCTGATGTGCTGGCGTCTGTACTATGTTCATGCATGCACCTGGGCATGGGCGCGGTGGTTCAGTGTCGAATTTTCGGGACATATTAAATAAATAATTATTAAGTACAAAAATACCTTTTAAAATTATTTAGTTCTTCCACCTCAGTATTCACAGAATGAGTGTTATCAGTGCATGATGAATGCTAAGTTGTAGGACTATAGAAATACAGCTTCAATACATTTATGTAACAACAAAAATGCTCCTTGTCTATTTGCCGAGGTTTACGAAGCCTTCAAACTTGGTGCTAAATTGATGATTTGCGCGAGTAGCACTAATAAATCTATTTTTTTTATTAAGATACTGTTTGTTTTTCCGAGATACTGTTTATTTTCCCACTTTGACCATAATATACTTTATTTATTGTACAAAAATTTGGCAACCCTAATTAGACAAGAACAACGGGCTGTTGTTCAGTTGGCAATTTTGTAATCACTTTGTAATGTTGTCAACAGCTACAGGCAACAAAAATTATACAGTTGCGTTCATGTTCTTAAATTTTAATATTGGATGCTGATCACAAGTAATAATAAATAGAATACACCAGAATACACGTACAATACTTTGGGATTATTTGAGTTAGTAACAAAATATTGTAATAACGTTAATTGCTTAGAGACGAGACAAAATATAGAAATAAATAGGGATAACTCGTTCTCACCAGATTTCTACTTATTGATAAAGGCGTTATAGGCGTTACTAAGCAACCTGTTTTTCTGAGTGATAAATTTTAATGGACCAAAACTGTCTTTTGTACGAATTTATTTTATTTTAATAAAATAAAATTGTATCAAATGGGGCCAACTGTTTCTAAGTCTTTTTGTACCGTTGTTATTATATAATATAATAATAGAATAATGCCTATCACGTATAACCGGGGAAATGTAAGTAACTAGGACAACGAATTTAAAATTACATAAATGTGTAAATTATTATTTTTTCCGCTATCGATCGTTGTGTACCTATTCATATTTTTTATAAAGGTAAGGAAGATTGCTTTCCGCACAAGAGGCAGGTCAGCTCAGTCTCTTGATGCGAGTGGGCCACGAGTTGACCCTGGTGCTGGTGGTGACGGCCGCTTATTTTTGCAAATAAGACCAGCGCTACCAGATTCAAGAGCTGCACTAGCTCAACGATCTCACACAACGCTATCAGGGTAAGTGGCAAAAATGTTTGTTGGTATTCTTTCTCAAACTTAGTTGAATGATGCATCACATAAATTATTAATATCTTCTCTCGTTCTTCTTTTATACATTCTTTCCATAAAACTCACAAAAAAATAAAAAATATATACATATAATTATTTAATTAAAGATCTTTAAAACTGTTATGACCACAGATATGACCTATTTCGTTCGATCAACAATACTTGTTGATCGAAGCCTATTTCTATTCTAGGTATTGAATCTTTAAACCATTTGTAAAATCGTACTATATAGAATGGAAAGTCCTAATTCCGAAAGTGAAATTTTGTCAATTTACAGCAATGATTTCGTGCTCAAAGAAGACAGCAAAGATGAAACAATCAATTTGCAAGCTGTGGGTGAAGGAAAAGTTCAACTTTCTAGAACACCACAAGAAAAAGATCGACTACCCGACAGGATCAGCCTGGATAGGTAGTTAAATATACCTGGCTTATAACACTTGTAAAGGAGGGTCACCTGCGCGTGTTTTTACACAAAAACATCGCAACAAAGAGGCGTGGCCAAACACATTTGTCTATGCAAACACGACGTTTTGTATGAAAATCAAGGTTTATGTGTAAGGTTTTTTGTGTAATGTTTCGAAAAAAAACGCGCAGGAGACCCGGCTTAACGCGGTCGCTTGTCCGATGTTGCGTCGCCCTTCCCCTTTTTTCTTAAAAATCATTCCTGAGGCCTTATTGTGACGTGTTATAGCCATTATTGTTCGGCTGTGCAAATGGGACAGTGCTATTTATGTTGTATCGCTCTATCTCTCTCTCATACTGGAACAATGATGGTTTTAACACGTCGTAGTACGGCCCCTGCACGCTTTTTATAATGGGTTGTCGGTCAAATTAGTCACGGTTTTATGTACCTACTTTTATATTTAATTTTAAGAAGAAGCTAACATTAACATTTCTGAAGTTAACATTTACTTTCTTCAATAATATGTTATCTTATGTTATCATCATTTATCAATAATTTAATTAAAATTGGTTTCAGGAGAGGCCTCTCATCAATACCCCATATAGTCGGCGAGCCTGGCTTACGACTTTTGTCCTTACAGCACAATCTAATTAACAGTTTGTCGGGATTATCTCCTTTAGACTTAGGCAAACTTGTGTTTCTGGATGTGTATGACAACCAAATTGACAAAATTACTTCTTTGGAAAGACTGTTTGGCTTGCGAGTGCTTTTAATGGGTAAAAACAGGTAACAAACAATCAATCTGACGAAGTATTGTTTAATTGAATAAATAGAAACTTCTCATTAGTAGGATTATAATCTTACAGGATAAAAAGGATCGAAGGCCTCACAAACTTAATAAAGTTAGAAGTTCTAGATTTACATGGAAATAGGATAGGAAAAGTTTGCGGTTTATCTAACTTAAGTGAACTGAAAGTGCTCAATTTAGCTGGTAATCAGATCAAATGTGTCGGACAAACGGATCTTCAGGGTCTTGTATCTCTAAGAGAACTGAATTTGAAACGCAACCGTTTGAGAAAGCTGCTTGGATTTCAAAACACGCCAAAGTTACAAAAACTGTATCTTGGTAATAACGATTTACAAAGGTATTTTATGAAAGAGTACATTTCGTATCCACTATTTAACGTCATACTGGTTTGCAGTTTATTTTATTTCTAATTTCCAGTGTAGAGGATATGTCGTCTCTTGCTGAAGCGGAATCTTTGGTTGATGTGTCTCTAGATGGAAATCCTGTGGCTTTGGGTGGGGATTGCGTGCCATTTCTTGTCTCATATCTGCCTAATTTACTTACTTTGAGCAACATGCATGTTACTGAACAGGTAAGAAAATATCAATAAACATGACAAGTGGAAAAAAACGGGCAAGCATCTCCATTTTATTTTATTTTAAAATCTAAACAACCAAATTATTATCTGAATTTGATACTTTACGTTAAAAATCAGAGATCCATTTTAATAAAAATACAAATTTACGTTTGCTACAGGTGCGTAAGGCTGCAATGGCTTGGCGAAATAACAAAGAAGCAGCACACGCAGCTTACTGTGCATTAGGCGGAGCCGCGCAACAAGAAGCCAGACGTGATCAAATTATTAACAATGCTCGTACTAACTGGGAATTACTCAGGTTTTTATTTAATTCTTGTATAAATATACCTTATAAAATTATAAATTACAAAACAAAATTTGAGCCTTTGTATATCTTGTTTTTAGATCGGAAAATAAATGCTTCGTCCCTGCAACTAGTCTAACTAAAAATGTAGTCACTGACAAAGAATTCTCCATAGAAGCGACAACAGTAATCACACAAAGTGGTGGAACTCAAACATTGGAAGCGGGAGCTCTTCCAGATGTCGTTGTTTCCATGCAACAAGCCGAAACCGAAGACTCAGATTGTAAACTTAATAGCGATGCAAATATTGCAAATGCAAAAACGAGCACAGACCATGTGCCAAAAGCGTCGCCAATGAAAAAGTTGCAAAGAAGTTCAACAGCCAAAAAACCTTCTGAGAGAAGAGTTAACTTTTCTGACAGAAGTGCCTCCCAAGACACAGACGCATCTCATTCCACATCCACTAGTAGTGATTTGAGACTACCACCTATATTACTACCAATCATTTCTTCATTAGAAAACGTTAAACTGGCAGATAGCTCAGAACCGATACTAAAACGCTGGGAAAGTATATCAAGTGTCGAACCAGTAGTTGATTCTTCGTTCAGCTCACTGCCATGTTCCAGCAGTGAAAGTGAAGAGGAAACTAAGAAAAGACCTGTTCGACGCATGCCAACAGCTTTGAGGCGTCGAGAAAACTTTAGTACAATGCGGTCAAAGTCTGTCTGTGATCCAGAAAGTCGCAGATCTAAATCCAAGAATTCAGATATAAGTGAAAATGCGAGCAATATATCAAGTAGTACCAACGTTGGTTCTGTTGCCAATTCTTCAACTTCAGGTAGTGATCATAACAGTAAGGTTCTGCGACGAGAAGGCTCCTTAAATAACAGAACGAGTAGAAACATAAGGAGTGCTACAATATCGCGGAGAAATGAAAGAGCATCTTCAGCAAATAGAGCATCTACAGCTAGAGCAAAGTCGGTAAAAAATTTGAATTTAGCTAACTTCAAATCTTCAGAGCCTGTACCGAAGACATTGCCTGCGTCTAAGGACAGAGAACAAGGTAGTTTGGTTTTTAACAAAATCAAATATCTTACTACACTTTCGACTACATAATAACCTCCTTTTTCTACAGGAGTTGATTATCTAGTGGAAGTCTGTGACGGAGTGGTGAGCGCATGGGGAGCTGGTGCTGTGCGGCGTCTCGCTCGTGATTGGGACTGGGAGCGTGCGCGCACGGTTACTCGCGCTGCCTATCACTATATACATTATAATGCAGTCGCACAATCACTGCCCGAGCTAAAGTCCAAGTAAGTAAAAAAAAACATTCTTAAATTTATTTTGAATCAAATTCGAGCTAATAATTTGTTTTATCAGGTTTCCAAATGTCAGCCACATATCAGTTCGTGCGACGGGTCTACAATGGCTTGGCCAATTGCATGCTCTAGCTGAATTGCGAGGCGTCACCGGTCTAACAGTAGTACCGGAGGGTAACCCCATATGTGCGAAAATCTGGAGAGAATATGCTGTCTACAGACTCGCTCATTGGGGATTAAAAGAGATCAATGATGAGCCGGTAAGTAATTTTAAAAGCGTAGTAAAAGCTGGAGTATTGGGCAGTTAAGTAATTGAGTATCCTACAGGTGACGGATGAAGAAATTAAGTTGGCAAATAGAACTTATGGAGGACTCAGTGATATCGTACTTCGAGCTATACCAGACGCTCCATTACAACCTCTTTTGTCGAGACTGGGAAGAAGTGGTAATAGTGCTGCTAGTGCTAAAGCCTGGTTAAGAGCTGCTGATCCAGCTTTAAGGGACGTCATTGCAAAAGAAGCCTTACAATATAAGAAAGGAAATGTGTCGCAGGTAAAATAACCCGGATCAATAATATTGATACTCATACCTATGTATCATGGATACCTGTTTAAATTTCAAATGCACTTGAAATTGAATGCCGTTGTAAATCTCATTATCATCACAAATTATTTCACAGGAGGACATGAGCTGGCGAGTTCGTGGCCGCGGTCAACTATCTCACGCAATTGATTTAGCTTGTGGGGCTGCTCAAAGACTTAGAGCACTCGAAGTACAATGGCCGACAATATTAGTCGAAATGATAGAAGACATTCTAAGGGACTTTGCAGACATGGAAACACATGTGAAGGAACAAATGAAAATGCTTATGGACACAATGTGAACTAGAATAGAAAAAATAGCTTTACTTAGACTAGAATTAGTGTCAAATATCGCGCCGCCAAAATCTAAATTAATATAACAATTAATTACAGCATCAACAAAAATAATTCACATTTAGTTAAATTGTCACGGGCTAGATAGTAAATTAATTTAACTTATTTTAATACCACGAAAATGATTTATCTTGTAAACAAAATACCTACTCAAATGTTATTTTTATAAGCTTTCTTTACTAACAGATTATAGTGTATAAAACAAACAAAACCCAGTAACTTTTACGACTGAACAGTATTGTAATTTGCTCAATCTAGGTAGGGAATCAAACTGATCAATTAATAGCATGTTTAATGTTTTGTAGTACCTCAAATGTTAGAGCCATTTGTAGTGGACTAGTTAATCGTATTATAAGTTATGTAGTCTTAGAAAAACAATAGTACTAGGAGATGAACTGCCCTGCGTGTGCCTCTTTAATTTTAGTAATAAACAATTTATAGATCTTTTTTGTATTCTTACATCTTCAAAATTGGCAATACAATAACACAAGGTAACCCATGACCCCACTAAATCATTTAAGCTGTCGAGAGCCAGTATGATTTATCCGTTTTACTATTGCATAATCAGTCTATAGTTTTCCCACTGCAGGGACACAGGCAATCACTCTTCGAGAGGGAGTGGACTGTAAAATACCACGCGACCCAGTGCAGCTCGGTAGATGTAATGTCTGATTTTCTGCCTGGGTTCAAACCTACAACTCTTGGGGCCGTTACCACTGGGCCACCACTGCTTTCCGTTTTACTAACTGCCCACGGTGACTACCCGACTGATATTACGAGCGAGCAAAGTCGGGATTTGAATCAGCCTAGACTCCTTTTCATGATGCTTAGGTAAAGTAAAACAAGTTTTGTCCTTAAGTCGACAAAGTTCTCTTATTTCTGTATGTCTACATTGGACCGATCCGAGGCTTACATTTTCGAGCTCGCTTCGCTTGTTCTTGGTTTCTAGATGTCTTAATTCTTGAGGTTTTCTGCATAAGTCGACAGAGTAATTCCTATTTCAGTATGAATGGTCAATAAAATCTAAACCAATCTAAACTATCCGAAAAAGTGCAGAAGAAAAAAAAGGTAGGCCTTTGCAGTGGCACAACAGGCTGAAAATAAATTTTTAATTGCCCTTTATTGCTAATAAACGAGGAATTTCAGCTTTATTTTGAACGCAACAAAATGACAAAATTACCAACCAATCAAACGAAAACATGCTGATTGCTGACCATTGAAATATATGTCTATGTTGCTGACTGACAATCACTTGACACATGACACACTTGAAAAACTTGTCACTTGCTTGTCAGATGATAAAAAATAAAGCCCAAATAAATATTTATAGTTATCATTATTCCCATGCATTAATCACTGTAAAATGAAGCAGTGATTGCAAATAAATACGAAATGGACGATACTGAGAGCACTACAACATCTGTTGATGAGAACACCGGTAATTTGTGCGACAACCCGACAAGGGATACTTTAGCAGAGGGCTTGCTCGGGCTTTTGAAACCCACTGTGGACCAGTTAGACGACAGGGTCAGAGCTACAAGGTAAATAATGATATTACATAGCTAACAATATTGTGGACGGCCTTTGGTTAATACATATATATACCGAGAGACAGCTTCAAGATCAAATTTTTGTAATTCGTGATATTTGACGACGAATTAGACATTACTGCATAATAACCTCTTTTTCTTCTTCTCTTCTTTGCCACACTTTTTATTTTTATCAAGACAAGATAATTGTAAAGTGATTTCCAGCTGGTTCTCAAACAAAATATACTTAAGCATAGTATGTAGGTTACAGAGCCACAAAAATCCTAGAACCTCAAATTAGGTCACAAGTACATTAAGAGTTGATGACCCCTTCCCTACTGAAATATGGTATTTCATTGTATCTGCCTATAAAAATATATTCATACAACAATATGCAAGCCTTTCAACTTGTAACTTGTCAATTTCCAGGATATCACAGTTAGAACTGAAACAGCAGATAGAATCATTGAATGAAGAACTACAGAATGTTCGAGAAGCTTTGAACAATCACCCTGATTTGGACCCCTATGTGAAGAAGCTGATATCTTGTAAACACAAAGTCACTGTAGTACTTAATGTTTTACAAGCATCACAGGTTGGTTGTAACTTCATTAAAATATAATTAAAATAATTAATTTTTTGCTTTTTCCTGAATTTTTTGTTTCCTGTTGATAAAATAGAGATTTTTGCTATAGCATTGGTATTAATATTGTAATACTGACGACATTTAACTAACTAAAAGAAGCATTATATTGGCAAAATCTTGGATTTCTAAATCAAATACTTGTCACCGTTTCAGGACAGACTCAATGAAATAAGACGGATGGTAAGCAAAGAGAAGAGTGTACGCACAGCTGTACTGCCTGAACCAACACCGCAAGAGCCTGAACAGAGCACCAGTGGAGTGGTCACAGACAGAGGAAGCATCAACTGACAGCATGGAGACTCCATACCAGAACCACATCAACAAGGCTGACTACAACCATGTGTATGAACCTGCTGAGGACAGCTTCCTACTCATAGATGCCTTAGAAAAAGACCTAGAGTATCTAAAGAACAAAAACCCCACATTCTGCTTAGAAGTCGGTTCTGGCAGTGGTGTAGTTGTAACAGCTTTTGGTATGGCATTTCCACAAACTTTCTGTATGAGCACAGATATTAATTTTAAAGCTTGTGTAATGTCTAAGCAAACTGCTGGTCATAATAAAGTTAATTTAGATTCGTGCAATATGGACTTGGCTAGTTCCTTTATTGATAATGTTTTTGATGTTATCATCTTCAATCCGCCGTATGTGGTGACTGACAGTGAGGAGTGTGGTGGAAGTGACATTACCGCTAGTTGGGCTGGGGGGGCTAAAGGCCGAGAGATTACTGACAGGCTACTCAACATGATACCAAAGAAACTAGCCAATAATGGTGTCTTCTATCTTCTACTCATTGAAGAAAACATTCCTTATGAAGTTGTTCAAATTATGTCTAGTTATGGATACAAATCCGAAACTGTCATAAAGAGGAAAGTCCGAAATGAGCAACAATTAGTTTTAAAGTTTTTTAAAAGTTAAGTTGATATTCCTCATTTGCAATATAGATAAGACAGGTTGATAAAACAAGATTATTTTGTGTTTACTTCAGTGTTATTATTTACAACTAGAGGTCAAATTAAACAACAGTCTTTTAATATATTGCAGTTACTTTGTTGTATAATAATAAGTATAAAAATAATTTATAACATGTATCAAAAATATATTTTTTATGAATAAAAAAAAGTTTATTTCAAGCAAGATTCTTTTTGACAGCTTCCCCAAAAGCCTTAGCTCCTAAATCGTTTTCTGCAGCTCCTGGCAGCGAGGAGCATAATTTCACCCATCTTTCAATGTTTGGGAAGCTTGAGATGTCCCAGCCAACAGCCTGAAATACAAACAAATATATTTTTCTAGTAATTCAATATAACGGCAATGATGATTTCTATACGATATAACAAAACAGCAATAGCAACTAAATAAGTGCGCTTAGTTTATGTACCTCTAATGAATAAAAAGCTTGTAAAACTAGACCACATTACCATTACTAACATGTTGCTGGCTATTCCTCTACTTACCCCTTTGTGGTTATGAGGGGTATGTTGTGTTAGGGATATAATGAGAAGTGCTTACAACCAGAGGCTTTTGAGTGCAATGACCCATTTACACTCTCATTGAGATATTAGGATCCATGTTAAACTGCAGCCCTAGATTTTTGGTCAGGGTTACCACAGCACAAGAGATGGCATTACCAAGATAAAGAGAAGGCACCAGACAAGCCCAGCTCCATACATAAAAATGATGCAAACAAAGTTTATAACATTCTTCTTACCAGAATGCTGCTCAGTGATGCATAAATAGATGTGTCTGCAATAGTAGGATGGTCACCAGCAACCCATTTGCTGTCATTGAGGAACTGGTTCAGGAAGCCAAGAGTGGTGTTCAGGTCATCTTTCAGTGACTTGTTTATTTCCTTCTCTCCAAGGAATAATATTGGGAACTGGAAAATAAATTGGTTGATCACTTTTTTTTTTTATGTGAAAAATTCTTAAGTGAAAACTTCTTATTGGGCATTTTTGAGATGGGACTAAACCATTGATTTCGCGACACCATGACAACACCTCATTTTTGTAAACGCGATAGTGCTCTTTATTTATATTACGTTACGGATCAATGTTCTATGCAAGTATTTTTACTTTCAAGGTTTTGAAAGTATTTTTTTTGTAAACGTGATTGTGCTCTTTATTTAGATAAGGTTAGGATAGGTTACCAATGCTCTATACAAGTATTTTTCTTCCACCAAGGTGATCTTGTTCAAGTTTTCACTTCTATCGGCACTCCCGGAGTGCCACCACTTTTTTATGTAATTGACACATCCTACGCTATCTAGTTATGTAGGTAACATATTCAAGATTGATTTCTTTTATGTCGAAAGTTTACAAGCATATGGATACAGAAATCGACAAAAATGTTACTTCTTATAGATGGCTCCTATAACACAGGATTTTCCTAGCATCGGGGGTCATTATTCACAAAAATTGAGAACAAATTGTAATATCATAATAATGTAACATGCATTGTATTTCTTCTTTTGCTAAATAAATTATTTACATTTTTTACATATAAATAAAGGAGTTTATGCGACTAACGACTTACACAAATAGCCCGTATCTTCACATACAAAGAGGAACTATCGAAGTACAATCTCTGATTTACTAATGCGCGCTGTTTCAAATCTTTCGGATAATACTGATCATCCTTCCCATATTTGTCGGCCAAGTAACACGCTATTGCTCGGCTCTCCCATATAATGAAACCCTCATCGTCCAATGTGGGTAGGCAGTGCTGAGGATTTATTTTCAAAAAACTTTCTTTCATTTGCTCCTTTCCGAATAAATTAATGATTTCGACATCTATCGGCACTTCTACAGCTCTAGCTGCAAGTAAAGCTCCGCGTGAAGGGCCACTGATGGGAAAATGATAAAGTTTCACAGACATTTTAAATAAATGAGAGAAGACCTTCGAGAAGACGCAAAATTTTACAAAAGTTTGAAAGTTTGTTGACTTCAATTCAAGTGACAGTAAAATAAATAAAGGTCAGTGAACCAGTGTTGCCAACTCCAAATTTTCAAATTATCGAGTTCCCACGTTGAAATTATTGTTTTTTGGGAAAAATTATATTATCGTATGTACAGACGCCAGCACATCAAGCTACCACAATCTGTCAAATTTATTTAATAGATTTTCAACTTTATCGCTGACTATTAAGGTTCAAAGTTGATTGGGAAAATTTGACAGTTTCGGGTAGCTTGATGTGCTGGCGTCTGTACAAAAGAAAAATCCAAATAAAAAATACCTAAAAAAAACGTACAGACGCCAGCACATCAAGCTACCCGAAACTGTAAAATTTTCTCAATCAACTTTGAACCTTACCGTTCAGCAATAAAGTTGAAAATCCATTGAATAAATTTGACAGATTGTAGTAGCTTGATGTGCTGGCGTCTGTACATAAGACATTCATTATCGTACGTCGTCGTTCCATTGGCCAAATTATCGTACGCCCCCATAATTCCCCATTATTATAGTATGTTGGCAACACTGCAGTGAACTGCAAGAACTAAGAAGGCAACGAAGCATTCTCTGTCTACGCAACGAAACCAGTTCCGTTCGGTACAGACGCCAGCACATCAAGCTACTACAATCTGTCAAATTTATTTAATAGATTTTCAACTTTATTGCTGAACGATAAGGTTCAAAGTTGATTGGGAAAATTTTACATTTTCGGGTAGCTTGATGTGCTGGCGTCTGTACGTTTTTTTTAGGTTAGGTATATACATACTTTTATATGATACCAATAATTTTATACTTTTACTGGCCACTATTAATTTTTGCTGTCAGTCTAATTCTTCGATAGTCGGCCAACGATGTTTTGTATGTGTTTTGTACATACATAGGTACAGACGCCAACACATCAAGCTAGCCGAAACTGTCAAATTTTCCCAATCAACTTTGAACTTTATTGTTCAGCGATAAAGTTGAAAATCTATTAAATAAATTTGACAGATTGTAGTAGCTTGATGTGCTGGCGTCTGTACCGAACGGAACTGGTTTCGTTGCGTAGACAGAGTACTTATCAGTTCTGAAACTGCCAAGTTCTCCCTAGAATATTTGAGTTCTGTGGATATGTCATTATCATTGTCAAAGTCCATTGAAATATGATTGAAATCATTGAAATAGAAATAACATTGAAATAGAAATAATATGTCTATGTCAAAGTCCCACTCACTCTCCGTCTACTTGGTCTGTGCTCTCCGTAACATGCTCTGTGCTCCGTAATGCTCGGGCCACACCAACGGGAAACGCCGTTAATTATCACGATTATAGACCTTAACCCGTCGGAATAAAGTCTATCATCGCGATAATCAACGGCGTTTCCCGTTGGTGAGGCCCCGGCATTAGGAGTATATATATTCTGTGCACTCACTGCCACTCAATCACTGCCCCCATTAGTCCGCCCCGATAAAACGATTGCCTTCGACGACATTGACAAAGCAGAGTGCCTAGCTGATAGTCTAGAAGCCCAATGCTCTCCCAGTTCCCTACCAGTAGACAAAACTCACCTAGATAAGGTCGACGCTGAAGTTGAACGTAGAGCCTCCCTTCCTCCCGTTGATGACCCTGACTTTCCCTTGCCCCCCATCGAACCAGATGAGGTACACGAGATAATCAAAGGTCTTAAAACTCGTAAAGCCCCCGGCTCAGACGGACTCACCAACAGGGTGGTCCAGCTCTTCAAAGTCAAAGTCAAAGTCAAAGTCAAATCATTTATTTCAAATAGGCCCATGTATGGCACTTTTGAACGTCGAAATTTACAAAATATTAAAAATGATTCTAGTCGCCCCTTCCAAAAGGTAGTTTTCGTATGGAGAAGAATGGGCAAGAAACTCCACCGTTACTCTTTTAAAATGTTTTACAATAGTTTGTATAGGTACGTACATTAGTTAAATAATTATCCCATCAAAAACATAAATGTGAAAATGGGAGCCAAGTTCAATAAATATGGTTGTTGACTTCGCCGACAAAAGAATTGAGATCTAAATGGGTGCCAAGTTCTGTAGATAATCCTGAAATTTATTTATAAGAACATGCAACTTTCTAAAATAAAATTAAAACACAAATTCTTGTTTTTTCTGCTATAACAATGTTTGCTATTTAAAAATATAACTTCTTAAATTTGAACAGTCGAATTATTTACACAAAGCACTTAGGATAAATTGAAGCTCAAGATTTGACTTGGCTAGTTTTTACATACAAGTTATCTTACAACTTTATATTTGATTTTATATTTGTCTACAGTGTCGTGGTGCAAAAGAACTAAAATAAACAGAGTAACTTTTTTATGCCGGTGTGCGTTACCTCTACGTCTTACACTCGCGCCACGTCATTGTGCTGTAATTTTACTTTTCTAGTGTGCGTGCATTAAGCGGCTAACAGTTGGATGCTATTTTTTTCATCGACTTTACAGCTTTGACTGTCTACCTAGTCATATTTAACTATTATTATTTAATTTTAAGTAGGCACTCAACATCAAATAAGTCATTCATGATGTGACCTGTAAGAAATTGGTACTCTAGTCTATAAGTTTATTGGATGTATCTCATATCTTTGTATCGGTATACTCAATTGTTGGTGAGTCCAATAAATAAAATAAAATGATGATATCTTTGTTCTTTATGTTATGCGCAAGTTACTGTTTCTTATTATAACTGTTTACAGCTTTGACTGTCTGCCTAGGCATATTTATATTATGCGCAAGATACTGTGTCTTATTGTAACTGTAAGGTCAAAATATCTTCCTCCTCTAAAATTTCAGCTTGCTGGTAAAAACTAGCCAAGTCAAATCTTGAGCTTCAATTTATCCTAAGTGCTTTGTGTAAATAATTCGACTGTTCAAATTTAAGAAGTTATATTTTTAAATAGCAAACATTGTTATAGCAGAAAAAACAAGAATTTGTGTTTTAATTTTATTTTAGAAAGTTGCATGTTCTTATAAATAAATTTCAGGATTATCTACAGAACTTGGCACCCATTTAGATCTCAATTCTTTTGTCGGCGAAGTCAACAACCATATTTATTGAACTTGGCTCCCATTTTCACATTTATGTTTTTGATGGGATATCATTACTTTTTGTAAAGAAATTATTATCATTTGTCAATCAAACGTGATCTATAAAATTCTTTTTGCAAATATGCGTAGCAATATTGTGTAAGAATGTAGGTATTTCTTTCGTAACAATTGTTACAATTGTCCGCAATGATGTCAGGTCGCTGAGCCGGCGCGGTAAGTATTATTATTTAAAAAAACTTGTGCAGTCGGGGAGCCCCGTCAGGAACAAAGTTCCTTAACTATTTACTATATTAAACGACAATAGTCCCTAAAACAATAGTCATACGATCTATCAATTCAAAAACGTCTCAAGCACAGTACCAACCTACAAACTACCTTGATCATACCAACCTGAGGTTTGTAACAACGTTTTTCGAGATCAGAGAATGAATGAAATGAATTCACTACCGCCTAACATTAAGGACCAAGATTTTGACACGTGACACATCAGTTGACTCGACGGGGTGTTTTGAATTCAGTCATGAAATTCTGGAATTTACATCAACTTTTAGCATTCGAATCAAAAATGTATAGTTAGCTGTCAAATTATAAGACGCTGGAGATCAGCGCCATCTGAAGTGAGCAAGTGGCAGTTTTTAACACTATTTGAAAATTTTTCGTCATGACTGTCATTTTCGGGAGATAGTGCTGATATCGAATTAGATGGAAATTCTGGATTTTAAGATGGCGGCTATTCCAAATAATAACAATATTGTAGATCAATTCTCATAGACATCAATTGCATGCCGATTGTAAACTTGATAATCAAAATCCGTAAAAAAAACGGACCTCTTAATTTCGTCAAGTTCGTCTGTCCGTGTGTCCGGATGTCATACAGCCATTTTAAATAAAGAAAATTTAAAAAAAGGTGTATTTTTAGCACCGTTAAACAATGGTGTAGTGAAATTACGATAAACATAATAGTGGGGGTGGCATTCTCCATACCTACATATAACCGAGAGATGAAAAAAATCTATGCATATAAAGCGTGTATTGTTGGATCTCATAATTAAAATGTTAAAGATGTTTCTAAGTGACTTTGCTTTTGACGTCAATAGTTTTTGAGATACAGTTTATTTTCGGTTACAACCGCAGAATTAACTTTGTTTTTTATAGTTTTTTCGAGAAACACAAACTTATTTTTGCAGTCGATAAAATTGATATTATGCAATGTTTATGCGTAAATATTCATCCCAATTACGGAACCCTTCACTGTGCGTAGTCCAACATACACTTGGGCAGTTTTTTAAATTTCATTTTGAAACTACCTCAAAAAAAAAGCAATTTCTATTACTCGAGTAAGATTATCCTATTAAAAACAAATACTACCAAACTCATACAATTAACAAAAAATATAGACGTCATTTAAAAGTGTTTGCGGAATACCTACCTAATTTATAGAATTAATTTAACATCATTCCCGAACAAAATTTTCTTGCCTACCTAAAAAATGTATACTGGGCATTCTGTAGCAAACTATCAAAAATAAAATCCACATTAAATAATTGTCCAATAAATTAAAAATAATTTTGAACAACGTTCCGAATTTAAATTCAAATGTAGAAACAATTCGGCGCGAAATTCAATAAATGAGGTAAGTATCTATCCACGTCCTGTCTGTTGACTCGTTTTATATTGAATGTCCTAAAAACGATTAAAATTACACTAGAAAAGTATAAATAATTATTTTAAACAATGCTTATTGTATTTAATGCTTAAAACAATTTTATTTAAATTTTCAAGTATAGATTTCAGACATTCGACATATACCTAAATTTATCGAGACAATCAAAATTGAAAAAAAAAAAACCTTTGGCATAATCGTTTTCGCACATCATTACAATAAAAAAAAACAATGATCGGCGATTTTTAACACAAATTGAGTAGTAGTAATGAATATTACGTGTTATTGAACGTGTGTTCGTATAATAAGTTAAGATCTGGGCATTTTCTAGTTGCTTATAATATTTTTAATCATATTTGTCACATTTTAAATCATATCTACATGTGTATGAGTGTTAATTGTGAAAAGTTAAAATGTAAACACGCACGATTGGCGCGAAACTTCGACTTTTGATACTAAAAAACTTCATTACCACTACTTATTTAACTTGAACAATGGATGAATTTGTCAAATAATTAAATGTTGTAATAGTCACTGTCCTTGTGGTGGAGTTTGGATGTTCGAAATCCCCAATTTTTTATGTTTTTTAGCCTCGACCTCGACTGTCATCAAAATGGCGATTGTTGCATTTACAGACTTGCAATTTTATAAAGGTAAATTAATAATCTTGCGCGCTAAATATGAAACATTTAATGGCATAAACATTATTTTAGCCAACTCTCTTAATTAAAGATGAATAATCTTATTGGTAGCAGCATTTTCAGCGCTTCTATAGGAAGGTTTACTCTAACAAATAACACAACAATAAATACTAAAAACATTTTATTTCTCATAGAATTTAAAACGGCTTCAGCTTCATTCTCATAACTTAGTCATGGTATGAAAGCAGCGTAGGTACAGTAGGTGGTAGGTGTACGCTTTCCCACGAAACAGTAATAAGCAATGATGATCTCTTAAACGATTTGTCCTATTTTGCTCACTTATCAATAATTATGTACACCAAGTCCTGCTGCTCACACGTCACGATTTGATTCTGGCCCTAACCAGATTATTGTTTTGACCTAAGGGTAAATCTCTTAAACTCTAGGGTGGCTCTGTTTTTATCATCACTTGCTTGTCTATAAACATCTCTGGTAGCAGCCTCTCTCAATAAGCATGACAAACTTTATCCAAATGTATGACCTAGAAAGTAAGAAAGTACTTCTTATTGTTGTTTATTTACTTTTGTTTAGTAATTATATCACTCATAATAATTCTGCCATTTTAAAAACACTAACCTGATGACTTCTGTGACTTGCAATTGACATGCCACTTGCAAAACATAATATGCTTAGATTTCCATGAGCAAGTAATACTTGGGATAGAGTTGTAGATAATATAATCAATAATTTCAAGTCTTGCAATAACACATGTCATCGTCATACCTGAAAAAGGTAAAAAAATTCAGTGTATTTACTTATGTAATATAATTACATCATACTATAGAAATTTACAGCTGACGACGCGCGACGTACCCCTGACTGAACATAGGCCTTCTACTAATAGGCTGCTAAAATCAATGAGGTTATACAATACGCTAAAATAGTGAAAGGTGAACGGGTGTTTACAACAAATATTTAAAGAACTTATTAAACTTACCCAGGGCCATGGAAAGATAAGCAATAGTTCGTCTGGCTTCAATTTAAATTAACAGTATTAAATCGTAACGTAATTTAACTATAAAGTAAATACGGAAAAATAAATTCAAATCAACTTAAACAAACAGCCAACAATGCCATTGATCTGACAGATATTTTTTTGACAGTTTGACATTATGCATGGTGTCAATGTTACCAGGTTTAATTATTTTGGTAATCGATTGACGAAATCGATTGGCTGATTAGCAGTGATCGGAGTAGGTAGATTGATTTTACGTAGGTACTCGCATCATGAATAGTCATAGAAATCATAACATGGATAAGCCTTTTTTCCGGGATTTCATTTTGGTACTTACGGGATTTAATCAAATATTGTTAAAGTAAGGATTTTTAAACTACTACATTAGAAATTTATAGAATGCGATAGATAAACATTTAAAATATATTAAATTATTATATTGTTTACAGTATACCTATCCTTTTCTTGGAGTCCGATCACCTATATAATATTAAAAAAACTTTTTACAAAAAAAAAAAACAACCGACTTCCAAAAAAAAACACTACAAAGTGAAAAATAACTTTAATTTCGGAAGTCGGTGTCTTGGGTTTTGTGTTTTCGTTTTTTGCCACCGACTTCCGAAATTAAAGTTATTTTTCACTTTGTAGTGTTTTTTTTTGGAAGTCGGTTGTTTTTTTTTTTTGTAAAAAGTTTTTATTTTTCACTTTTTAGTTGTGGTACCTACCCCACACACATTCGAATACCACTACCTGCTACCAGTGTCAAGAACTTATCATATCATCTACATACTAAGTGGAAAAAAAATACGTATTTTGTAGCTAACTCAAAAACTACCCAAGCAAAGTTAATAAAATTTATATGGGACCAATTTGGGACCCTACCCTTTCAAACAAAAAAATAATTTTCAAAATCGGTCCACAAATGACGGAGAAATCGGTGGACATACATAAAAAAAAAAAAAAAAAAAAAAAAAAAAAAAAAAAAAAAAACATACGCGTCGAACATATAACCTCCTCCTTTTTGGAAGTCGGTTAAAAAGACAGCAAAAGGGTTAAACATTTCTTATTCATATTGATGTATTCTTTATTTTACACATCACAACATTTGAAATTCCTTAAAAAAATCTTAATAATTTCAAAATCCCGGAATCCCGGAGGCATATCCATACTAATATATACGTGCCAGTTCATTGACACCAAATCAATCTACCTACTCCGATCACTGGTGATTAGTTTATAAAATAACATTACTGTCTCGAAACACTTTTAAGTTTTTGAGTATATTCAGACCAGATAATATTTTAATTATTGTAAAATCATAATTTTACAGTATTTGAGTATAATAAATAGCATTTGAAACATACTCGTGTAGTGGATACTCCACGTACTCCATGTGGGTTAGAATCGATTTTTCAATCGATTACAAATTATTTGATTGGTATAGTCTGTCATTTGGCAACATTCAGGTTAGGATTGAATGGCGGATGTACAAAATTACAATTAGTCAACCAAATAAATATTAATTAGGTTCTCTAATGCTAGCAGAAAGAAATTAAAAAAAAAAACGACTTAACTTGAAAAAAATACGACATAATTTTTGTTAAATAAGCTTTGACACAGTACCATACCGTGGGCCTGCTTTCGAGAAATCTCCTTTCAACTTTATAGGTCATCCGGAAGTGGATTAAAGGTTTTTGATGACCATGGCTATGTGGTTGATAAAAATGCCGATTTTTAGACGTTAATATCTCAATAACCGTTTGAGCTTTATTTATGAAATTTGGAGTTCTAGTTAATCTAAGGGGTTTTAATAAATAAACCAAATTTCATGTGCTAATGTTACATAGATTTTGAGTTACTAAGGGGTCAAAAGTGGCTCCAAATGGTTCGTGTAATATAACACACTGCAGCCGTGTCTTGCCTGGAACTTGGCTCGACACGCTATCGCGTGTCTAGATATTGTGAAGACGATGCACCTAGAATAAAATTACTATACCACAATAGGTAAAAAGAATTAAAAATGAAGCAACGACAGATAATTTAATATGTGATAGATACATGGTGCTCACATATTTACAAACATTGTAAAAGTAGACGATTTTCCTAAAATTTTGTAATTAATAAGTCAGTGTGTGAGAAAGTAATCACAGAATGTTAAATCAATGTCATAAAACACAAAATAATCAATTTTACAATTAAATTAGCAACCAGTTTGATTTTGTCTTGATTCTAAATTGTCCTATGGAGCAGGACCAGCATGTTTCCAAGCACTCTTATCCTGGATATAATCCTCTAATTTGTAATATGCTTGTTTACAAAGTGCACTTTTGATATGAGTTTTAAATTTTCTTTCATTTAATTGCAATATGTCACAAGGTATTTTGTTGTAACATTTAACACAGTACCCCATAAAAGATGTATGTACTTTAGATAATCTGTAAAATGGTTGATCTAGTTTATCTTTATTTCTAGTATTAAAATTATGTCTATCACTTATTTTATTAAAGAGATGTGGATTTTTCCTTACAAACATAATATTTTCATAGATGAATTGGCAAGGTACCGTCATAATATTAATCCTTTTAAAAAGTTCCCTGAGAGATTCGCGGCGACGTAGATTATAAATGGCTCTGACAGCTCTCTTTTGCAAAATAAAGATGGATTCAATGTCAGCAGCCCGACCCCACAGTAAAATGCCATACGACATAATGCTGTGAAAGTAGCTAAAATAGACCAAACGCGCGGTTTCCACATCTGTTAACTGTCTTATCTTTCTAACAGCATAAGCGGCCGAGCTTAACCGCCCCGCAAGAGATGTTATTATGAGGTCCCCATTGTAATTTCTCGTCTAGCGTGATTCCTAGGAAAACTGTTTGATTAATAAATTCCAGTTTTTCTCCATTCAATATGATGTCACATTCGCTACTTTTAACATTAGGTAATTTAAATCTAATGCATTTGGTTTTTTTTTAATTAAGTACCAGATTATTTACCGTAAACCAATCTTGGACTTGCAGAATAGAGCTATTCACGTCGTCAAGATTTTGTGACCGTCGGTTTATTTTAAAGATTATTGATGTGTCATCTGCAAATAACACCATCTTCGGTTGATTTTGAAGTAATTGGGGTAAATCCCAATTACTTCCCAGCTCACTTGATCATGCTATTGACCACCATCTTCAATGGTGCTCTAAGTAATAATATCTTTCCCCAGACGTGGAAGGAGGCCACAGTCATAGGTATCCCAAAGCCCGGCAAGCCTAAAAACGAGCCCTCTAGCTACCGCCCTATCAGTCTGCTCAAAGTCCTCGGCAAAATCTATGAGAGGCTTATTTATAAGCGTCTCAGAGACTACGCAGAGACTAAGGGCCTCATTCCCAACGAGCAGTTCGGTTTTAGAACTCAGCACTCTAGCGTGCATCAGGTCCACCGTATCGTCGAGCTGGTCAAATGTGGTTTCACCCACGGCCGGCAGACACGTGCGGTTTTCTTCGATATAGCGAAAGCCTTCGACAAAGTCTGGCACAACGGCTTATTATATAAGCTTTACAAACTCGGTTTGCCAGATCGTCTCGTGCTCATCTTACGAGACTACCTGTCGAACCGCACCTTCCGCTACCGTATCGAAGGAGCCCTATCCTCCCCCCACCCCATAAGGGCAGGAGTCCCTCAGGGCTCAGTGATAACTCCCCTCGCATTCACGCTATTTACTAGCGATATCCCCAAACACAGTAGGACGCAGCTCGCTCTGTTCGCCGACAACACTGCGATCATCTGTAAAGGTTCGTTTCTCCTAACCTCCTAATTCCCGTTCGTCTCTCCTAACTCTACAAAGGGCTGTCAATAACCTTGGCGCCTGGTTTAGGCGGTGGAGAATTGAAGTAAATCCCGACAAAAGTCAAGCGGTTTTATTCTCAAAACCGAGATCCAGATCCCCTCCCCCTCCCCCGACCAATCACCTTGTTCGGCAAGCCAATCCCTTGGGAGAAGCGAGCCAAATACCTCGGTGTGATCCTAGACCATCATCTCTCCTTTTCAGAGCACATAAAGACGGTTCGTTCGCAAGCCGCTTTCGCTCTAGGTAGACTTCATTCTAAATGCACGCAGCAAATTGTCACTTAAGTGCAAATTGCGTACCTATACAGCGTGCATTCGTCCCATCGTGACTTACGAGTATGCGGGAGCAGTCTTTGCCCACGCCAAACCCCGTTCCATCTATTGGATGCAGACCCTACAGAACCGATTCCTTCGCAAGGCCACGGGAGCCCCCTGGTTCGTCAGAAACGAGATCCTCCATCTCGACTGTAAAATCCAACCATTCACCAGTTTCTTAAACGCATGACCAAACGTTACTTTGACTCCGCGCTCAGACATCGCAACCCTCTGGTTGTCGAGGCAGCCAATTATATCCCATCCCGAATTAGTCAGTCCCGCCGCCCAAGGCATGTAATCTCCGACCCAGATGACCCCATTACACTCCTCCAGGAGCAGAATAGGGCCACCAGTACAGTGCACAAAAACAGACGCCTCCCGTCATTCCGACCTCGCCGGCGAGGTCCTTTGCGATCGCGACCGAATCCACGAGTAAATGAAACTCCCCCCGACCCTTGCTCGAAAACGAGGTGCCAGCAGTTGTTGCAGTTGAGCACGTAGCTTTAAATACCCCGCATAATAATCATGATGAAAACATAAATTTGATCCAGCCTGTCCCTTCTTTTCTGTCCTCCCATCAGCGATGCCCTAAGCCGAGGTTCGTACCCCACAGGGGGTGCCCTTAGCGAGCATTCGCTTAATTTTAATTTAGAATAAGTTCAAAAAGCTCCTGGCTGGAGGCTCTAAGTGTAGAAACTTATGGCACCCACAGGAAAATCCGGTTATGCAGCCAAGACCTTAGTGGTCAGTACTGGGAGATGCCCTTTACAAAAAAAAAAAAAATGCCACTCAGTCAAAGCCACAGAGCATATGTCAAAGCTTTCATCAGCTAATGTCAAATTGCCAATGTTTTTATTTTGCTAATACGAATACGTGCTTATTTTTAAGACAAAAACCAGATTTATTTTATAAATTTAAGATGTCGGCGAATATTTGCAGAATCTGTTTAAATCAAGAATTGTTAGTTGATATATTTAAAAAGTCAGGATTTCATATGATATCTACGAAATTAATGTCTATTGCAAAAATACACGTGAGTATGATAATATTATTGTTTTTCTATTTGAATATAAAATTAAAGTTATGTTGCCCAGTACACTAGGTATTAAATAGGCCAATTTTATCAGAAAACAGCACTGCACAGTGCATAACTCAGGGCACCAAGTTTATGCCAAAGCAGGAGTGGGCCGACTATACAGTTGCATGCAATAAATCCCTTATGTTCGCGTTATTGTGACACAGATAAATTTTGCAAATCAATGACCTAAAAAATAAAGCTTTTTATTTTAGGTAGCACCAGAAGATGGCCTTCCCGATGCAATTTGTTCAAAATGTGTCCAAAAGCTAGATGACTGTATAGAATTTATTGAGCTATGTGAAACATCTGATGTAAAACTGAGGGCCCTATTAGAAAATAGCTGTATGGAGAACAAATTGTTGATGGATAATAGCATAGAAAATGATAACTTCTTATCAGACAATGAGACTTCATTATCACCTAAAAGTGAGACAGAACAAATGTTGTTTATTGATGAAAGTATAGATCATAGTATTATGGAGCATACAACTTTAACAGATGATTTGTTGGAAAATGAAATAATTATGGATACAAAAAAAGAAATTAATTCAAAATTAATCAGTAATAAGAAGAGTCGGAAACAACAATGCTTCACTTGTGGAAAAGTAATGTCATCGAGGCAAGTAAATAGAAAGAAATCAACTTTATAATAATCCTACTAGCTGCGCCCTGCGGTTTACCTGCATAAGTCTTGATCCCGTGGAAATGTTAGGATAAAAATGGATCATATTACCTAATCCAGGTCATGGTCTATCCATGTGCAAAATTTCATCCAAATCCGTTCAGCCATTTTAGTGTGAAAGCGTAACAAACAAATAAACAAAAAAAAAAAAAAAATATTTTTTTATTGACACAAATACAGTTTTTACAAACTTTGTTTGAAGCCCTGGCTCCTGAGCTAGGTAGCAACCTGTGTTACAGGAGCCAGTGTCTTCGCCCATTTTTGGTTAATTTCATAACAATGTGCAATAAGCAAAATTAAAAGAGAAAAGGAAAAAAAAAAACATAACAATAAAAACAATACAATAAAAGACAAAATTACAACAATTATAAGATGGACACATGCTCTTTGTGTGTGTGTGTGTGTGCGTGTGAGGGTGTGTGCGTGTGTGTGTGCGTTCGTGTGTGCGTGTGTGGGGGTGTGTGCGTGTATGTATGGGTGAGTGTAGATCATTTTATGAGTACTGATTTTGTAATAGATTTTCCGTCTGGTGGTAATCAAGTGTTTGAAGCCATGTGGAGATTTTTAATTTAGTTTCTTTCGTTGTGAACGGATTTATGTTATGGGTATTGTTTAATTTATTGTAAATGTATTTAGCCATGTAAAAGTGTTGTCTTCTAGCGGAAGCGGTTTTACATCTTTCTGGTCTACATACATCAGTATGAGTAATAGTTCTCTTTACTTTGGTGGCGTGAATTACCGGCGTTAGTTGGTGTTGATTAATTGTGAGATGAAGAAGGTATACCTGTCTCACGGTAAGTACTTTACAATTTTCATAAAGATCCTTCGTAGGAAACCGGTACGGTCTGAAGGTCATGACCTTTAACAAAGATCTTTGGGCTCTTTCGAGGTGAATCATAAAGGTTTTACATGCGCCTCCCCAGGCCGTGATACAGTAGGCTATGATTGACTGTGCCAGCGCAATGTACACCGTGCGGAGTAGCTTAAACTTAGCCACGTGTCGAAGCTTCTTAAATGCCCATACGAGTTTCCTAACACGGGAAGTGGTCAATTCAATGTGTGGACGCCAGCTAAGTCGTTCATCCAGAAGTACACCTAGATATTTCACAGACTTTTTTTGTGAGATTGGAAGACATGGGCATTGGTGGCCATATAAATCATTGCAGGAGTGTGCTTTGATACTTATTTCCATGGGTTTAGTATTGGCGAAAGTAAATTGCAGATAAGAGGTCTTAGAAATATTCAGGGTTAGTAAGTTACTTCCTAGCCAATGGATTATTTTACATAGGCCCAGCTCCGCCGCTTGTTGCGCTTCCTCCCAACTCTCACCGTGAAATATTAATACGGTATCATCTGCATAACTAAATATTCTGCCTTTATTAAGAGACTGCTGGCACAGGTCATTCACATAGACCAGGAAAAGACTTGGGGATAGGCAGCTTCCTTGGGGTACACCATAGTCTATTATGGCTTCATTGCTAACCTCTTCACCAATCTTTACTTTTTGTGTTCGGTCTGCAAGAAAGTCAGTAAATATGCTGAGAGCTTTCCCCCTGATACCGGCATGCTCTAACTTCTTTACAAGGGTTGGAATACAGACAGTGTCAAACGCCTTGGCCAGGTCTAGAAAAACACCCAGACATTTCTGTTTTGCATCCACTTTTCCAGTAATGTGGTCAACAAGTTGGTTAACTGCGTCTACGGTGCTTCTCCCGGACCTGAAGCCAAATTGTGAGTCTGATAATATTTTAGAGTGCTCTAAGTATCTTATGAGTCTATGGTTCAGTAGTTTTTCTAAGATTTTTGACAGTGCTGAAAGTACTGAGATAGGTCTATAGTTTTTGACATCGTCTTGACTCCCTCCCTTGTGAACTGGCGTTACTAGAGACTTTTTGAAGATTCGTGGGAAGACTCCCTGCTCGAAACATATCTCAATGAGTTTCGTAAGAGGTGAGATTAGTACATCTTTGCCCAGTTTGATGAATTTGGCCGGAATAGAGTCCCATCCTGTAGCACAATCAATCCTCAGGTTATTAATCACCGCCTCAACTTCGATCTCGCCTGGGGATAATAAAACCATAGATTCACAAGCCGAGGGTGTTTCAAATTTATATGGTGCACTTGGGGAATTTTGGTTTTGCCTAATAGTGTCAGCTAATCGCTTACCAATATTAGCAAAGTAATGATTTACTTCTTCAATTGCGTTGGGCGCATCTGTTGCAGTTAGGAGTTTATCTGCTGATATTTTTTGCCCAGTTTGGTTAGTAATCGTTTTAATAATATTCCATGTTTCTTTATTGTTTTTTGAAGATTCTAAAGCGGATCTGTCGTGATTTAGTTTTATGTTCCTAAGTAACAGATTACAGAAATTGCGATACCGTTTATATGACCGCTCTATAATTCCGTTTTTTGGATCTGCTAGAAATGTTTTATGGAGATTATCTCTGTGTCGAATACATCGTAATAGGCCAGGTGTAAACAAACTCACTTTCACATTTATAATATTAGTTAGAATGTTCTTCAGAAAGTATTATATCTGGTAAAATAAATACTGAGATATAAATAGAAAACACATCATTAATTTCAGATTTTAACAAAAACACCTTTTAAACCTCTTATCTAACATTTTGCATTCCCCTTTTCAGATTTCGCCTTAAGACACACATGCGGACACACACGGGAGAGCGGCCATTTAGCTGTCCACATTGTAGTAAGAACTTCTCTTTAGCACAGAACCTGAAAGTACATCTGAGAATACATACAGTAAGTAGCAAATTTTATCTCATTGAACTAAGTTTGGGCACAGATGGTTCAATCCACATTTTAGGTATGAAACTACAAGTAGGTACGCGGCGAGCTCGACTTGTCGAATTCAGTGGGCGTAACGTAGTCAGAAGATAAGAGTTACGCGATAGTATTGGAGGCAACTTCTAGGTGAATATAACTTATGTAATGATTTTGCAGAGTGGACTATCTGTACTCATTTACCGGGTAATATGTCTTGCATTGACTTGAATGTGACCTGGCGGCTGTGAGTATGTCATGCTCACTCAGATGTTTCGCTGATGGTGGCGCGTGTGTTGGATCATTTAGCTCCCTTCAAAATGGTTGAGCTGAATGGTGCTAATCCATGCGTCATGTTCGTGAACAGGCGCAGTCAGTTGGGACTGGTCATCTCTTAGTTGCCACGGCTTATTTTTAATTTATTTTATTTTTTGAATTGTTCTTTGTTTTATCTTTTTATTACGGACACTTCTAACGTGCACGTCTTTCTACATTGTTCTCACATGTATAATTTCAACATGAATGATGTAACCAATATTTTGTAACAATTTTATTTAAAAGAGTGTCTGTGGAGTTTCTTGCCCGTTCTTCTCCATAGGTACCTACTACGCTTTGGAATGGGCAACTAGCTTCATATTTCTGACTGACCGATTCCTTGACAGTTCAAAAGTGCCTGTAAATGGTTTAATTGAAATGAATGCTTTGAGTTCGAGTTTAGCGGCGATTGTTTCAACAAACTTGAATGGAGGTGTTTAAACTGACGTGAATAGTCGCGTGATTTTCTAATCTATAAACCTTTTTTTGTTGGTCTGAGTCTATAAAACAGTCGACGTGCGCACGTTCCGCATCCCGGGATCACCGGGATTCGCCCCAGTGTGGCCAGAGCATAGGGCAGTTTTTGTAATAGGTACCTTTTTATTAGACGTTTATAAATACCTACCATCATCATCAGCCGAAAGACGTCCACTGCTGGACCACTTATAAATAATATATCTAGTAAAATTTAAATACTTATTTATTATTATTTGAATATTTATTTTATATATTAATTCACATTTTAATTTTCAGGGAGAGAAACCTCTGCAATGTCCAATATGTGGAGATGCTTTTGCTCAGTCAGCAGGTTTAGCAGCACACAAACGCAAGCACTCAGGTGTACTGCCGTATGACTGTAAGCTATGCCCGCGTTCTTTCCGAACTATAGGACACTTGCAGTACCACACACGGTATGCATTAATTTAATTAATAATCTTTCTTAGTTAGTTAAAATAAAATTTATTGCTAAGATTTTTTTAGTTAAAATATTGCTTATTCACTATAGGCTATTTTAAGCTCGTTGCATCAAAATAAATTGCCATCTCCAAAATTACCTGCCCATAAAGTAAAGAAGTTCATGTCTGTATCATAAACGATTCCTTAGCCTTTAAATCTAGATTTTGGTCAAACAAAGTTTTTCTGATTGTCGGCTGTAAAATATCCCAAAAGTGGGACAACATTAAAAGCTAAAATGTTATATGCTTATCTACTGCAGGCGACACACAGGCGAAAAAAACTTCGAATGTGACACATGCGGTCGTGCCTTTATCACTCGCAGCGATTTAAAACAGCACTTACTGACCCACACTGGAGCCCGACCCCATGTCTGCTGCATCTGCGGATTGCGCCTCACCCGCGCCTCACATCTTAAGAGACACATGCACCTAACACACGAAAAAACTGTTTACTCCTGTGATCACTGCCCAGCGGAATTTATTAAAAAAAGCGAGTTAGAAAAGCATATTAAAACCCATGAAGATTAGACTTTTATGAATTTTGACATGCTTTGATAGCTGTATATTTTATAGAAACATTTTTATGTCTGTAAGTAAGCTATTTATAAAGAAACCTGTAGATAAATAAAATAGATTGAAGCAATAATTTCAGATTTTAAAATAGTTTTAGTAAGTATATCTAATACTAAACCATAATTATTTATGTCAATCGAAAAATATTATTTGTAAGTACTAAAAGTCGAATTAGTTTAATTATTGTTCCATAAAAATAATATTTATGATTACCTACTTATTTCATTCCTTTTCTTATTTCCTGTGATATAAAACGACAACTAATAAATGTGTCTTGAACTCTTGATAATAAACGATTGGTGTGGTTTTATTAAAAACTAAGCTTCTGCTCGCGACTTCAACCGCAAGCCTATAACCTTCCTCAAGAATTGGGGTATCCAATGCAAAAAGATTTTTTCAAATCCGACCAGTAGTTCCGGAGATTACCCCCCTACATACAAACTTACAAATAAACAAACAAATTTTACCTCTTTATATAGATAAGTCAACATCTATACGGTACACCCAAAAACTACCTACCATTGCGTTGTACTGTTCGACTTCTACTTGCTTCTACTGAACAGTGGACGCTGGACACAAGCATTCTATTGTTCAAGATATTATTATGATGCATCTACCCATTCCATTGATCCTTTACTCGTTTTTTACGACACCCACATACGTGGGAAGTAGGTTTAATAATTACGGTAGGTAGGTACCCTCCAGAGTAGTCTCCCGTTCTTCGCTTAAATGTTTCTGAATAGCACAGATTGAATAGATTGATTGGCCCGAAAACATACTAATGGCTCTACGGCTCTAAGGACATATCGGGGGGCACGGCAGTACCCCCGCCAAGTCGAGCAAAACAAACAAAGGCATAGCCGTACCATCTTTTCTCGAAGCTATTCAGGACATTTTTAACCCCCTGTAACTTTCATTGTGTATATAAAGCTAGAAGTCTGAATTTTCAATGACCATGAGGGCTTAGTATAACTAGGTATAAGTATTCCCAAAATACATTCAATTTGAACCAGTAGGAAGAGCTACTGCAGGTCAAAGTTCCTTAATTTTGTCACTGGCATACTCACTCACTGACTCACTCACCGATCATCAAAATTCTGTAGGTAAGTACAGACGCCAGCAATTCAAGCTATTACAATCTGTCAAATTTATTTAATAGATTTTCACCTTTATCGCTGAAGTTTAAGGTTCAAAGTTGATTGGGAAAATTACAATATTTACAAAGTTACGTAAGCATAAGCAGTTGTCAAATTAAACTGCATTGAAATTGAATGAAGAAGCAACTAGAAGAATTAGGTATAACAACCTTTGGGATCTACCTACGATTCCGCAGATAGGCACAGAAATCCACACGTTTCCATTAAACTGATGTGGGTTCAGTATCGGGGCATACAAAAAGAAATGAGGTCCATCAAAAACATAACATGTACACGAATCCAGTCTATGCACGAATCACAGATAACTATATACTAGTCAGAGACACGAATGCAAGTCTCACAATGCAGTTCTTCTACCGCAAAAAGATGTGAGATCTAACGTAAAACCAAGTCTGTTAATTTATTCAGAACCTATCTATTTGTCATCTTTATTTCTTTAAATAGAATGACTTGGCAATCGCACACGGCAATAGAATCTATATTCTACATACAACAAAATCTAATTGTTTATTACCACTGCGCTTTATTAAAATAGTAGATTATTCATATGTGATTAATTGATTATGTTACCGAGCATAACGAAGCAAAATGAGTATGGATTCAATTATCGTGGCAGGTGGCGTTTTTCAGTTTCTGCCTATCCCAAAGGGAAAAGCATGACTTTATTTATGTATGAACTATTTGCATAGTTCAGGTCTTATTATTATCAAGGCAGTTTTTTAAGTGTGGACTCATGGTATCTCATTTTTAATAAGTTGGCCTCCTTGTATCATTCTCATATTAACTTTTAGACCAATTCAGTATACCGAGAATATCATCCTTTTTTTGAGGAACTTGCCAGTTTAATTTTTTTTTATACTGGCAACATTCTCATTTTCGAATTTTAAAATCGTTAACGCTTCCCTGTCGTGTTTGTTACGAGTGCACGAGTTTTCTTTGTGATTTTATAGAAAACGGGACAAAGTAATTGTTTTGTAAACATTGCTGTTGTATCCCCCATCAATAGAGCTTTTCAAAGAAGTATTGGGTTTCTAATAAAAAAGCGAATTGCTTCTGTTTCGGCAGTTTGAAATATTGTGATTGTCATCACCATGTCGGCGAGAGAAATTTATTACTCTGAGAAATATTACGATGAAGAACACGAATACAGGTAATGGATTTACTGACTAACAGTATTTAAAGTCATAATACATGAACATACAATTTATAACCTATCTAAAATTTGAAAATTTTCAATAGGTTCTTGGGGGTTAAATTATTATTTCTTGGTCGTTCTAGTTCAAAGTTTTGGTGGTAAACTTTCTTTGGAAGTTTGAAGATCTATGAAACTCTTAGAACTTCATGACCCAACTTTGAAATTCATTATAAGGTTTCATGGGCATTTGTGGGGTTGATTTCAATTTAGGGGTTCGAAGATTCGGTATCAAAACAGAATCTTCGAGATTCTAAACCCGAAGTCTTGTTTTTGTGAACTTGTAAGCATACTGGAGAACTATTTGTTTACATTGTTTTCCTTATTCTGTTAATATGAAGTTTTTCTTGTGCTAGTCTGAGTTCTGAATCACATGAAATATCTATTGTCTAATAATTGGGCCTCTAATTGTTTGCAATATTTCAAACTAAGCAGTGTATTATTTGAAATATTGTTTCATAGCAATAATATTTTGAACAAACTTCAAGTAGCACATCTTTTTCTCATTTGTAAAAATTAATTAGGTTAGCCAAAACGAAAAGTTTTTTGTTTTAAAAAAATCTCATTGGTTTTGCAATTGAAAAAGACAAAGATCCTTATAAACTCAAAAAAAATATTTGTATTTCCAGGCATGTGGTTCTACCGAAAGAGATGGTAAAATTGGTTCCAAAGAACCACTTAATGACTGAGCAGGAGTGGCGCGGCATTGGTGTGCAGCAGAGCCAGGGGTGGGTGCATTACATGACGCATCAACCTGGTCAGTAAAATAAATAGAATATCATAATAAATAACTGTACTGCAGGCAGTCACAGGGCAGCTTTTCATTAGGTAGAACAACAGCCAAATCTATAAAAAAAAAAGTGGTGGCACTCCGGGAGTGCCGACAGAAACTTGAACAAGATCGCCTTGGTGGAAGAAAAATACTTGTATAGAATATTGGTCCGTAACCTCATCTAAATAAAGAGCACAATCGCATTTACAAAAAAATAATACTTCTGAAACCTTTAAAGTAAAAATACTTGCATAGAACATTGATCCATAACTTGTTATAAATAAAGAGCACAATCGTGTTTACAAAACCTTTAAAGTAAAAATACTTGCAAAGAACATTGATCCTTAATTTAATACAAATAAAGAGCACAATCGCGTTTACTAAAATGAGGTGTCGTCATGGTGTCGCGAAATCAATGGTTTAGTCCCATCTCAAAAATGCCCAATAAAGAAGTTTTTTTTCACTTCAAAAAATTCTGTTGGCTGAATCTGTACAACAATTATGTGTTTTATTTCTTTGGCAAAGTGACTTATTACTGGTTTTCTTAAAAATGCTTTTCCCTTCCAGAGCCTCACATCCTGCTATTTAGGAGAAAGAAAGAAATGAAGTGAGAACAAGAGAAGCCAGTGGCAAGGTGTAAATGTATAGCTCTTAACTGATATTAGGATTAATGCTAGCTTTAATTAATGTTGCCCATCTCAATCAATGATGAATCTCTTGCTTCCATAACAATAATTACTAATGATCTAAAGAAAAATATGAAAGTGGAAAAGTTTTTGTACATTATTACGTGAACTGTTAATTTTGCAACTGCTTCTTAAAAAGTTGATCAAGAGTAATGACCAGTGATCGGAGTAGGTAGATTGATTTCACGTACTCGCATCATGAATAGTCATAGAAATCATAACATGGATAAGCCTTTTTCCAGGATTTCATTTTGGTACTTATGGGATTGAATCAAATATTGTTAAAGTAAGGATTTTTAAACTACTACATAAGAAATTTATAGAATGCGATAGATAAACAATTAAAATACATTATATTATTTTTCGGCATGTCCTAGAACTGAAAATTCGAAGACATGTGACATCTACCAACCCGCAGTGGGCCCGCGTGGTGGATTACGGCCCACTCCCTCTCAAGGAGAGGAGGCCTGTGTCCCAGCAGTGGGAACATTTATAGGCTGATGATGATGATGATATTATTTTTATAGTATACCTATCCTTTTTTTGGAGTCCGATCACCTATATACTATAAAAAAGACAGCAAAAGGGTTAAAAATTTCTTATTTATATTGATGTATTCTTTATTCTACACAACATTTGAAATTCATTAAAAAATCTTAATAATTTCAAAATCCCGGAATCCCGGATTCATATCCATACTTATATTATATGTGCCAGTTCATTGACCCCAAATCAATCTACCTACTCCAATCACTGGTAATGACAAACCCACATGATGAATGAGAATCAATGACATTAATTGATAACTCACATTGGAGACGCTCACAAGTTTTGATCGTCCTTTAAAAAACAATAGTATTTTTGTAAGGACGTACATTGGGCTTGAATGATTCAACAAGATTTATTTAACATTTTAGAATCTTAAAACTTTACATTTCATATTATTATTTTTTTGGTCAATAGTAATAGCAGACTCATATTTAATGAAAATAAATTGTTACTTGTTGTCTGGCACTAGCAACTAACAGTATAGTATACCTACTATATTATTTTATGGGCTTTACTGATCTTCATTCCATAATTATTAAGTTTTTGTTAAAAGGAGCATGGATCCAGAGTTGTTTTATTAGAATTTTAATCATATAATTCATTTTGGAATAAGTACAAAGATAGAACTTTTGTTTTCAGTTCTAGGTCAATGCTTCCTTTTATTTCTTAAATTAGTCATTAAATGTTTAAGAATATCATAACTGTTCTCATCATGACCACCAGTTACGTGCTGCACCTCTTTAAAAAAAAATCCTACTTGGCATTCATCCCTATTTTTTGTTTTGATAATAATTTCTTGATGTTTCAACAATATGCGTTATGTGTTGGGTGTAAATAACAAAATAATAGTAAAATCATTTAATAATAATATTTGAATTCATTAGTAATATACTTTTAGGGATTTTCATATAGTGCCTTAGATTAGAACTTATGAGAATATTGTGATAAATGTGTGTTGACTTAGAATGTAAAATATGGCAATGAAATCAGGTCTGTAATGTTGACTTTTTGATGTTTGACTCCCAAGTAATTGTTTGTGTATAATCTGAGACAATCATAATTATTGCATGTTGTATATACAGTGATGTAATTATCGGCGTTTTGGCAGCACTTATTGTTATCTAACACAGTAATTGGAATAAATTATTTGGTGCTATGTTTTAAAGATGTTTTATTTTCTTTGTTTACTCAAGTAATAACAGCTGCACAGGTCGATCGATCAGGTTAAGCTACGCTTTCTGCGGTTGGTCCGTGGATGGGTGACTATCTTTATATACCAAGACCCCTCCGTGCCTCGGAAAGCACGTTTAGCCGTTGGCTCCGGATGTCATTCGTGGATCTTTGAGTCTTTATGGGTAGTTAGAAGCCCAAAAGTCTGACAACCAATCTTACCAAGGGGTATCGTGCTACCTAGTTGTGGAGGTCAAGTATAGGTAGTCTTATGTAAAATACTGGTATTCAGCTGCATCCAGTTAGACTGGAAGCCGACCCCAACATAGTTGGGAAAAGGCTAGATAGATGATGTTTACTCAAGTAGGCTTCCAGTTTAACCAGATACAGTGAAATATGCAGGGAAGGTACCTTACAGTCTGAACTTAGAGAAAATGCAATTGAAATCCTCTAATGAAATCTTGTAATCATAATTTAATAATGGTGAACAGAGCTTTACTACTGAACTGCCTTGGTTACAAGCAATATTGCTGAGCGTAGGCTACTGGATACAATCACAAAGCTGGATGCTGGGATCCAGCTTTGTGCCAGATTTAAAGCAATAGGTTTGCCTACAAGTACATGAAACTTATATACCTACTTAACTACTTGTAAAATGTGAGTGTACTATGCATCTTTGCCTGTAACACAAGTGATGTTATGACATGTTATGAAAGTATGGCCACCAAAACAAGATGGTTGTAGGATTCTGGGATTTACAGAATAAGAACATTGCTTTTATTTTATTCAAGAATACTTATTTCATGAATGTACTAAAAATATAAGTACCTAAAGATAGATCAAGAGATAAATATAATCTATTTTCTTTTCTTCTTAGCACTGGGTGATAATGTGGGAAGTTTTGCAGTTGTCTCTGGTTGTGAAAACTCCATAGGTTCCATTTTTATATCATCTGTTGACACTGCATCCAAGAGTTCCAACCCCTGCAGTTGCTCTTGTTCTAAACTATGCAGCATTTGGAAGCCAGGTTCCAACGATGGTGTGAATGCACCATCTAGGGCAGCTGGGAAGTGCAACTCTGGAACTTCTTCTAATTTCAATTGTGGTGCTATATCCCTTATAGCTAGTGCTTCCACCTGAGATCTTAAGTCCTCACATCTCTTTTTAGTCTTTGCATGGTACCTCACAACTCTGTCATTGTAAAATTCATGAAGATTGCCAACATTGAGCTCTGAAAATACTTTTGTAATTGCATCTGGGTATCCCGATTTTAAGCCGCTTGCTTCCTTATCAACCACTGTCCTGAGTAATTTGCACATATTGGTTAAATGCAGGTCTAGAGTGTCGGCTAGGGCAGTTAAAACAACATTTGTTGTTGTTGAAACTCCAACATGTCCAAGAGCTATGGCCGCACATTGACGCAATGCTCTTTTGTGACTTTCGGGTGTAAAAGGCAGAATCATAGGACCTTTGCCTAGTGAAAAGTCACAATACTCTTTTTCGAGGAAATTGATCGGAGGGACTGACTCGTGTTCTAGTTTTAAATCTGGCTGTGGCGGCTCTATTGGTAAGCTCACGGGACCCAGACGAGCACCTTCATAGACGGCCGCTTCAGCTTGTTCCAGTATACCTGTTAGTTGTCTTTCATGAGAATGAAGCTGTATCGTGTGAGTTATTAAATTCGGCTTCGGGAGTTCGATAGGCGAAGATTTCACTGTGATAGATATTTCAGGAATGTTTTGCATACCCAACTCTATGATTGGGTTGAAATTTACATTCTGCAGTAATGTCTCGTCCGTTCTTTCGTCTTCCATTTCGCCCCAGAGCTTTCTTGTGTTCATTTTTGCAGGATTAACAATTGAATAAACAACGCCGATCGCTTTGCTAAAAAGAACAACAAAACAATAAATAAATTGTCAATGTCAAATTGTCAATCTTCCTTCTGTCAATTTTGAGGTGTTCTGGTCAATGTCAAATTGTTAACATTTTTGGCATAAAACATAGATCTGTCTCTCTCATCGCTTTTTGTTTGTGTTCAATGCCCAACCCTACAATTTAAATCGGCCCAACCTACCCAACTTTTTTGGGAAAAATTATCGTGCAAAAGAAAAATCCAAAAAAATAACCTGAAACGTTAATTCAAATTGCTAGATATCAAAAGACAATGAATAATTATATACTAGAGTCAAAGGGGAAGTATATGCCAAGTTTCACCACTAATGGCGCTAGCAACACAAACAGCAAACATGTTTTTTCATAGGTTTTAGTTGATATTTTTCAGTTTTCACTCTAAAATTAAATAAAAAAACTAGGGAGGGAAAGCGAGAGACGTACTTACTTGTAGATGTTGACATATTATGACATATTTTTGTTGCTTTTTCCTGCGTTTGATTTTATCTGACAAATACGTTTAGCTTTTTTAGCAAATCGCTAAATTATCGTACAGACGCCAGCACATCAAGCTACCCGAAACTGTAAAATTTTCCCAATCAACTTTAAACCTCATGCTTCAGCAATAAAGTTGAAAATCTATTAAATAAATTTTACAGATTGTAGTAGCTTGAAGTGCTGGCGTCTGTACATTAGACATTCATTATCGTACATTGTACCATTGGCCAAATTATGGCAGCACTGAGGTACACTCGTAGAGGAAAGTAATATATTGGGTGAACACTACACGTTGTAGTTAGCTCTGAAACTAAATGGAACTCATTTTTTGACATACATGTTTTATAAAATATATTAGGCCCTGTAAGTTTAAATACCTTTAGTTAATACTTAGAAACAAGCGTCGTCGCGTCGGATGACGGCATGCTATGGTAGAAAATATGTTTTTATTCGTCGTCCCATCGCATCGCATCGCATTTTATTTTATTATATTCCTGCTTTTTAAACTTTATATACTTCTTACTAGTAGACACGCTACGATCGACACGTGATTCGCCTAAATCTGCGCAGCTGTATGTATTTTTTCCACAGTAAACTTATTACTAAGTTACCTACCCTCATTTATTTTGGCTACTCCATCATCAGACACTGATTACTATCTATCTATAACCTATTCATTGAGACCATTCATTTTCAAACACGATACCTCTGCTGTCAGATGGTGAGGGATTTGGGTATCCTGCAAATTCCGGTAATGCTGCAGCATCAGTTCAAGGTTATTATGTTATTCTAATATAATTGAAGAAACAGAATAACAAATTTCGACTCGATCAGACCTGTGGAAGATGTTTGTTCGGCTGAATAGATTTTCTTGAATCATAGTTAAGAACACTCTCGATCAAGTCACCTTTCAAACGAAACAAAAAAAAACTAAATCGGTCCATCTGTTTGGGAGTTACGATGCCACAGACAGATACACAGATACACACGTTAAACTTATAACACCCCTCTGTTTGCGTCGGGGTTAAAAATTGGAACTATTCGGAACATTGGCATTTTCGTACGCTAGAATCCTCTGACACAGTGTTCTGTGACTGGGGCAGCCATAATTATTGTTCGGTGTTCCAATCCAGTGTCAGAGAGAGGTATGGAGCTATATGCGACGAATATCACTACCCCTTTTTTACAATGGAACAATTATATTTTTAACACCACAGTATGGACCTTAGACCTTAGAAATCAAATGGTCTAAGGACTGGAGTGATCAATGTGGTGACGCTTAGGGAAGATTTATGTCGAACAGTGGACATCTTTCGGCTAAAATGATAATGGTGATGATAATGAGTCATATCCAAAAAAAAGTGTAGGTACAGTAAGCGCTCAAAAGTGCATGAGCACGCTAAGAGTCGTATTGCTGTGAACACGCGGTATAGCTCGTACATTTGTATGTGTAAGCAACACGATACACACACCACAGATAACGCAGTTACACGAAACAACAATATATTTCCGTCGCTTTAAACATGCTAGCACACACGCACTATGCGCGTGAACTTGACCAGTTAATGGCATTGCTAAAATTCGATAGTTACTTAACAAGCGCAGATAGCAGAAAGCGTTAAGCGTTGGTATGGAATTCAATCTGCCTCAGGTTCTAATCTCGTGAAACACAGTGCGGTTTTTTGCAAATATTATTATTTTTTATTTTCGATAATAATATTTTTTAAATATTGCTGCTTTTTTATGTTGTTATTGCAATAAAGGTTTTAGAATAAAAAATGCGTGATATATGATAACTAAATTAAAAAATATATGTTTATTCGTTATATTTATTTTACATAAGTTAATAAACTGCTACAATTATTTATCATTACTTCAGCTGAATAAGATGTGAAATAGATGTCAAGAAACTTAGAAGCAGTTTGTATTATTTAGACATATTTAAATTATGAAATATTTTAAATTTTTAATGGATTTTTTCACCATAAATATTAAGCTTTGATCATGGTCGAAGTAATTAAGTAATAAATAAGAATATTAGACTACTTAAAATGTAAAAAACTACTTACAGAATAGGTAATTTTAAGGTTAAATATGGGCAGTTTGTTTATATTTTATTTGTATTAATTATTTTACATTTTATTTGACTTTAGTAAATATTGGTTGTTATTGAGGTTAAAGCTTAAGTATTCATTTTCTTTACGAAAAGAAGATTGAAACTAAACCTCAAATTTTAATCCTAAAATAATACTATTACTAAAATAATATTAAACAATTTCGGTATATCTGCAAGAAATACGACAAACACCCTATTGAAACGTGCTTAAAAAATTAGTTACCATAAATTCATGCAATAACGAATCTGTTGTTTATTAAGTTGGTACGGTCAATATTTTAAGGTCAAAAACGGTTTTCTAGCTGGTCTTCAGTGATGCAAGCCTTCAGAGTGCACGGCGAACGGTTCATAATGACGTGTTTTTAATAATTCAGCAAAATATCTCGTTGGTATGAAACCATTTGTTTCATTCACCATTTGACGTCGCTGCTACTCGATAATAAGCCCCTTCCTCATATCTCTTAACCCTCACAGTATTTCTCTAGAACAAAGAAAAACATTGTTTTTATTACACATAATACCTTATTATTTATTATTCACTAATCGAATTAAACCTCACAATGAATTTAAAACTTTAAAGGCATCTTCTGTCTCAACAATACCTCTGTTCTATCAACAATACCCTTGATTAAGATTTATGTTTAGTAAAATATGAAATATATTAATGATAACACTCACACTTAGTCCGGTTTCATTAGATATTCACTTCACTTTTACGCAGCGCAATAATATTCTCTGATCTGATCTGATCTCTTCAATATATTTTATGCCTGCTTTTTGATAATAATAACCACAACACTGCGCTAAATACTCGTCACCAATATTATCCACGAACCAAAAAAGTTCTATTAATTGAATACTCGTAACAAACTGCATCTACCCCACAGAAATCGAAATAATTTACTTAGTTTTTTGTGGTCTACCTGCTAAACTTTAATATTTATGTGAACAAGACGAATGAAACTAAAAACGAATGATGATTATTGAACTAGTCATTGGTTGCAGACAAAGTGAGTGTGTGTGTGTAATGTGCGTGTCTACAGTATTGTAACAACTTATAGAAGAAGGTCGTAAGTCAAACCGAAGCGTCAGTCTATTGCTTTGTGAGATTGCTCATGGACTTTTGGTCGGCACTGTACATCAGGAAATGGTTTTGTCAAGAAATGTTAGGAAATGCTAAATGTAAAGGTGTGTACTGAATAATCAATAAAATACTAAATATCTTATAATTATTATATTCTTTTATCAGTTTTTTATGGCGCTGTGCAAAAACAAAAGAAGTAAGTTCAAAAACTAAAACCCGACTAAAAGGTATGAAACAAGAAAATATTTCAGACAGAAGTCAGGACATAGGTACAAAAATGATCAAGGTAAAGCCGTGGTCGCATGCCATTATAATTTTGTAGGTGAACTTACTTTTTATTTAAATTATTTTGGGGTTATAGTTTCGTGATAAAGTATTTGCAGAGCAACAATTTTTTTTATTTGTGGGTTATGTGTTATACCAGCCTATTATTGTCCCTCTGCTGGGGAAAAGCCTCTTCTCATACAGAGAAGGCACGAGTATTGAACACCACGCGCGCTCAAGACGTGTTGGCGATTTCAGACTTATATATATTAACTTTCATACCCTAATTGCGTAACTTATTTTCGTAAACAATTTTGCCTAATTTGTTTCATTTTGACAGTTCAACAACATTCATTGCGTTATTTACGTTGTTGAGCAGATTTTTTTTCCAACTTATGAAGCAATGGATTTGCAATCTGTTTCAAATCGAAACAGATTGTGGTTGTGTTGTATTACGCAATTAGGGTACAGGTTTCCTCACGATGTTTTTCCTTCACCGATGTTATTAATGTCCAAGATAAACTCAGAAAGTACATTTGAATTGAAATAGTCACATTGGTACCTGCCCGGATTTGAATGCACAACCTCGTGCATGAGAGGCAAGGCCTTAACCACTGGACCATCACGGCATTTATGGTAAAATAGGTATTAATTTTACAGCCGTGCCGTACGTAGCAGTCTCACTTTTGCTTGTTTTTAACAATTTAAACATATTTATTTGCTTGGACAATATGATATATATGTCACCGTATAATTATGAACTTCGTTAGTTTATAATCTATCGGTATTATTTCCGTTAAATTATAAACTGTCGAAAAATTGTGAACTGCAACGAACCATTTACAATTTAACGCATTATTTTTCGCTAGTTCATAATCTTTCCATGGGAAACCGACAAATTGTGAACTGGTATCAAACTTGATTGCGACGTATCGCACCTTGCGCTAATATTAAATAGCCTGCCTGGCTGCGAGCAACTTGGAAGTAGCGCTCGGCGCCCGCTACCGCGGCACCGCTTGCTTCGCTCGCTCGGCTCGCGCGCGGTTGGTTACAGTTCTAACCTAACCTAACCCATTTCACCCAGTTCACAATTTTTCGACAGTTTATAATCTAACGGAAATAATTCCAACAGATTATAAACGAACAGTTCTCACAATCTTACGGTGACATATATACATATTTGTAATATGCTCGTCAAGCCCTTTCATTTGATACCCAACATGGCACAATTCAATTATTTTTATTTTTTATTTCGTTACTTTATGTCCTCTAGAGGGCGCCATATTACATTTAGTGTAACGTCACCTCGCCTATAACCAGCGGACAATCAAAACGCTTCTAATGATACCTCATTTGTCAAATTATGATCAGCAGTTTTGAAGTTATGAGGTAACAGATGAACATACATACATACATACATACATACATACATACATACATACATACATACATACATACATACCGGTCAAAATCATAACCCTCTTTTTTGCTTCGCCGTAGTCGGGTAAAAAGAGATGTAGACAACGTGTGTAACCTTATAAGAGAAAATAAAAAACATAAATCAAAGAAGAAAAAAAAAAACAATTTACTAATTTAAATTTAAACAACATACAATATGAGAATATACTTACATACATACTTCTAAAATAAATATCACTACAATATATATAATTACAATGTGATTTAAAATAACTATGCAACTATGACGAGTTGGAAAGATAGTGTTCTTTCACTCTTCGCTTAAATGCTTCAACAGTATGTATTTCTATATAAGCTATACCTAGCCGGGAAAAATGACTCTGAAATGAAGTGCTTGACCGATGCGGAGACCGCCTGGAAAGCGGGTTGCCCGAATACAGATCGGCCCGTGAACCCATCTTCCCAGAGGCAGTGGGATGAGCCGCTCTACAGGTTGGTACGGAATAATCTTATTAATACGTCCACCAATACTGCTGAGAGTGCCCGCCTGTTGGCTGTGGGTGAGTGGGAGTCGGGCCTCTGGCTTCAGGCGCTACCGTCACCTAACATAGGTACTGTCACAGATAATATAATACTAGGTACTGTGCTGAATAATACCACCTTCCGGCTCGTTATCTGTCTGCGTCTGGACGCTCATTGTGTGGCTCCACATCGCTGCCAATGCGGTGAAGTTGTTGACTGTCTCGGACACCATGGCCTATCCTGCAGTAAAAGCGCAGGCTGGATAGCACGGCACGCCAGCATCAATTACATCATCTGTCGTGTTCTTTTCACCGCCGGAGCGCCAGTTGTTTTAGAACCCAATGGCTTGGCACGCGACGATGGGAAGAGACCAGACGGAATGACCATAATGCCTTGGAAGGCCTTTGGTGTGGGATTCAACGTGTGTCAACACCCTTGCCTCATCCCATCTTCCTAACACGGCGGGATGTGCTGGGGCTGCTGCTGCAGGTGCGGAAAACCACAAATGGCGCAAATACTCCAATCTTAATGGGACTTATATGTTTGAGCCGTTTGGGATTGAAACACTAGGGCCATGGGGTCCGAATGCCCACTTAGTTTTTCAAGACATCGCCAAGCGACTGGTCGACTCTTCATGTGACCAGAAGGCTGGCCTGTTCTTTGGCCAAAGAATCAGCATTGCCATACAACGTGATGCTGCCAACCTTTTGGGCACTTTTCCTATTGACAGCGATGCGGACGAATTTTTTGATATCCTGTTATTATTCCCCCCCCCCCCCTTTTTTATATACTTGTACACGGTCATATTATTATTATTATTTTAAGTCTGTTAGTTTTTAAATCATGTAAATACGTGTGTGTAAATAAAATAAAATCATCTATAGGGAAACTTATGTGACCTCGGCCTAATATTGAGTTACAATTTACGGATGTCAGGCAAGTCATGAAATTGTGTCAATAAATTGAGGGTCATAACCTAACTTTTCTCATAATTTTGCAGAGTGTTTAATATAATCACTTTTACACAGTTGTACAGACGCCAGCACATCAGGCTACTACAATCTGTCAAATTTATTTAATAGATTTTCAACTTTATCACTGAATCATAAGGTTCAAAGTTGATTGAAAAAATTTGACAGTTTCGGGTAGCTTGATGTGCCGGCGTCTGTACCCTCCGCTATGAGTATATATGTTCTGTGTCTGTACCTATCTCACAAAATGTTAGATTACTTATGTCTACAATGTGAAACATGTTCAAACAGCGTCAGTAAACTGGTTCGCTTTTTGTCCCAGCACATCCACCACACATATAAGAGAACTGTCAAAAAAACAAGATGACGAGCTTATTAATTGTGAAACGCATCATTGTTGCCATAATCGATATTCATAACACTACCGTGGCTCAATCATAGACATATCAAGTAATTTCTATTTCAATGGGCTCAATGAATTGTTATGTTATAGCACAGATAATAGTAAAAATCCGCGTCATTAATCGAACTCTAGTTCGATTAATTCGGACACTTCTTTTTTGCAGTTTTTTTAAAGTTAACATAACATAACATCACGCCTTGTTTCCCCGAAGGGTTGGGCAGAGGTGTTCCTGTAGCAGGTACACCCACATTTCGCCAGTTATGTTTAAGTCCCATGTAATAGGGGGCGAGCCTATTGCCATCAACCGGGCACAAATCCAGACTCCAAGCTGCTATTGAGAAATTTCAGATAGAAAAACCCAATAACACTTTGCCCGACCCGGGAATCGAACCCAGGACCTCATGCTCAGCAGTAGCGCTTGCGACCACTAAACCAACGAGGCAATTTTTTAAAAGTTATTTATTAAATTTATCAATTAAAAAGCATAGAATCTTGGTTTGCATATTTAGTTTAGATAAATAGAGTAATAGCTATTAATAGTGCTTAATTAAACTGACTTTACATAAAAATTGCAAGGAAGAAAGACACTAACTTTTTTCATAAATTTCGTCATCTATGTACCTACAATAAAATGTTTATTTTCCCTTGCTTTTATTGAGTTAGAGCTCTGTTGGTCAATGAATTGCTTAGTTTAATGTTCAGTTAAACTATTCTATCAAAAATCAAAACTTCATGGGACACTCCCACTAATGAAATGTACATTTTTTTTGGATATTTATTTATTTATTTAAAGGCTTACCAACTAAACACATACACAGCATTAACCCAAAATCTCTGTCACAATCTAGATCTAAAAAAAAAAAAAATCAGGAAAGCACGACACTCAATTAGCATACTATTAAACAAAAACCGCTCAACGCGCCTAAAAAAGGTTAATAACATCAAATAATATAATAATAATAAAACAATTAATATGACTCTCTTAACGGCCGTTTCTCCTATTGTGGTAGGTAGACACAAACTAGAAAACATCACCATAGCTATTCACAGCCATTCGACACGCTCCCGAACGCTTTTTTTTTGTGTAGTGCATCTCTTAGTTGACATCTGAGATCGTAACTATTTAACCAGGCTTTCATGTGGCTGCCAAACATAAGAGTTTAGCAGGTGCCTCCTGCCAGGGCGTAATACTGCTTATACTAGGTGACGGTCGCTAAGGGCACCCCCTGTGGGGTACGAACCTCGGCTTAGGGTGTCGCTGGGGGGAGGACAGCAAGATGGAGACAGGCTAGATCAAATCTGGATAGTTATTATTATCTGGGGAATTTAAAGCGACGCGGGCTGGCGCATCGTTGTCGAGCAAGGTTCGGGGGGAAGTAGCTGTCGGAAGAACGGCGATCGTATAATTGGTTTTTGTCAAAGTTTTCGATTGATGTTTGATTCGGCACGAAAGCGTATCGAATGGTTGTGAATAGCTATGCTGTTATGATTCTAATATAGGTTCTTCGGTCGCTCATAATACTTATAAATGAGCACCAGTTACGCCTCTGACCTTTAAAATTAGGACATTCACTTTGTACCTAGTAGTCGATTCGTAAGGAATTATAGGATGAAGATGGAGTTTTAGACGTAGTATTTGGACACATCTGACGTGAAAGCGGCGTGTAAGGCCTGTCATGATGGAGTAGCTCGCGAGATGTGGTAGACCTCATTACCCCTTCCGGATAAAGGTGCAATGAAAATATGTTGCGGCTCAATGCGTATCCTGTCGGAGTCAAAGGTAGTTTAAAGGCAGCCCCGGATCTAGAATTTATTTGAGGCGGGGCAAAAACTGCCATCTGCCGTCCCCCGCCTATCTTTTATGGGGATGCGTCAAATTAGCCCGCGAAATTCAAATTTTCTCAAAATTCAAATTTTGCCAGCAACATATTAATCAAATTGTATCGATCGATAATTCGCCAATCCAACAGGGGCGCCAAAACTGTTGTAAAAAAGAAAGAAATAGAAAGATTGTATATGCTGCACTTCTTATTTATTGCAAAGTTCCGGTCTGCTGGGTGGTGCACTTGTCTGCTACACTTGAATTTGTCGCCCTCTGAAGTTAGCGCCCGGGGCACATGCCTCGGTTTGCCCTTTCCTAGATCAGGGGCTGTTTGAAGGACAGGTGTGCGGTTTAAGTCAGTCAAATCATGCTCCAGATATCCATGAAGTTTACGTTTGCAGTAGCAGGAGAGATACTGTTGTGTTGTCTGTTGTTCTGTTATTTAGTGAGAGTGCAATTAATAGGTATTAACTCCAACAGCTACTACGGAACAAGGCGGTCCGGCCGTATCAATTTAATATTATTTCTCTTTTGAAATAAATATTACTAGCTTTTGCCCGCGGCTTCGCCCGCGTGGTTGTCGGAAAATATCCTACAGGAACGTACTACCGAGATTTCATACCTAATAACAGAGGAAAACGTCATTGACTCCTACCGCTGCGCCCGCGTTGCTCCGCATAATTTTGAAACTGTGATATCTTTTAAACTATTCATTCATTTAAATGATATGATTCAAAGGCATATTATAATATAAATGAAATGCCCAATTTAAATAACACATTTTTTTGTATAAGGATTAATACTATGCCGGTCAAAAAAGCATCGTAAATAACAATTAAATTATTATCAAATTCTGAAAGATAAAAATGGTTATTGTGGGTCATCCTTAGAAGATAGACATATGCCAATGCAGACTTTTTGTTAAACTTTTTAAGATGAACAAAACCATAAAACATAAATTTGATGTATCTGTTCCGATTAAAGCAGCGCACGCCAGTAAAGCTCCCAGCCGGCATGATTTTTTCCGACTTCTTCAACAATAATCGTCATATTTCAGCCAATTTACACAAAACCTTAATGAATTATACACTAAAACCTTCCGCATGAATCACTCCGTCCATTGGTGAAAACCGTTTGAAAATCCATTTGGTAGTTTTTGAGTTTATCGCATTCAGACAGATAGACAGACAGACAGATGCGACGGGGGACTTTGTTTTATAATACGTAAGGATTTACTAAATTTAGGGAAAAAATTTAACCAGTGCGCAAACTTAATCACGTGACTTTACTCATCATTATGAACAACATTATTATGACCAAACCTGAAATCGCGAAAAATAAATCAGCTGTTCCCTTTTTTTTTTTTTTTTTTTTTTTTTTTTTTTTTTTTTTTTTTTTTTTTTTTTTGGGTGGGAAATTATCAAATAACTTCTCCCGCTCTGGGTGGAGCGGGAGGGCGTGTCAGACTCTTACTGACTAAAACCCACCCGTGTTCCTTCGGTTGCCCTGTTGCCGGGGGCCACGATTTCCCTATCGGTTTTCTTCGAACCCCCGGCGGGCATTGGCCCTAACGGACCCCGTCAATTCTGCTGACATCTCTTTGAGGCGCGCGTGGAACACAACGCGCCGTCGACCCGGGCTTGGTCCTTATCGGACGGCGAGCTACCCATTGCTCACCGTCCGCAAGCCCGCGCCTACGGTGGCCGGAAATCGGCTCGCGATTCCCGCCCCGGGCGTCTCCTCCTGCGGCGGTTAGGGGCGTGAGGGCGCGAAATTTGCCTCTCCCTCACGCGTTCCGCCTCCTCCTTCGCGAGCATTACCGCTTCGCAGAAGGAGGTGACGGCCTGCCATTTCCTCTCGCTCCGTACCATGGCCTGAACCAGGGCCGGACGCGAGAGATCACCGCCGCCGATCGCCTCCACGAGGACACGGCGTTGCTCCGCCCAAGCCGGGCAGACCTCCACCGTATGCTCCACCGTGTCCTCAGGCCGATCCACACAATGGTGACACCCGGGTGTTTCCTCCCGCCTTATCCTGAACAGGTACCTCCCGAAGCACCCGTGTCCGGTGAGGACCTGCGTCAGGCGGAAGGTGAGGACGCCGTGACGTCTCTCAAGCCACTCCTCAAAGAGGGGTCTTATCGCCGCAATTGTGGCGTGCCCAATCAGCTGTTCCCTACATTTATGTTCGCATATCTCGTGAAAATGTAGGGAACAGCTGATTTATTTTTCGCGATTTCATGTTTGGTCCCATAGTAAAAGTTGTTCATAATGATGAGTAAAGTCACGTGTGTAAGTTTGCGCACTGGTAAAAAAAAATCCTGTGTATCCGCGTTTTAATTAATTACTTTTAGTTTAGAACACAATTTCCCTTATCAAGCTTGATAACAAAATATTGCATAGGCTACATACTGTTATTATTGCTCAGTTCTATAATTTTGTGGTAGAGGTCAAAGATCACAATCGTTAAGTGGAAAATATTGATGTTCAGCAGCATCTGGAAGGACTGGAAACTGGATACCCATCACACACAATCTCGCTGAGAGAAGGTTAGGCGGAGATTTTGAACTATGCTGCATGTAGGTACCATCGGGGTAACGCATATCTAAGCATTTTGAAAACAAAATCCTGTGCACACGACCCTTTTTTTTCGTAGGGAAGCGATACTATAGCGGCCGAGCGCTGCAAGCGAGAATAGTCCTTACAGTGTACAGATATGCGTTTCTTCGATATATTGGCACCTAAGGATTCGGTATCTTACCTAATCAATACTCAATAATCAATATATTTATTGCTTCCACATGTGTACTTAGGTGGTAGGTTTAACAAAATAATATGATCATTGTGGACCCTGTCGGGCACAGCAAAAGTAGGAGAGAGGAAGAGGGCTTCTAATTTTGTTACTTATTTAGTACCTATTTATTGTAATTATTTTATAAAACTTGTAAATTAAAATTTGTCATTTAAATAATCATTGATATCATAATAGCATTTACAATTTTAGATAATAGGAACAGTTTTAATTTGTTTGTAAATGTATTAAATTTTTGTTCATTTTTTATTAAGTAATTCTGATAATTTATTATATGTTTTAATTGACATGACTAGTGTACTTGTTGAGTGCATTTTTAACTTAGAACCTGGTAAGTTTAACCTATTTTTATTGCTTAATGTATATTTAGACTGTATGTCTTCTCTTGTCGTGTAACAGTGCTGGTAATTTCGAACGAATTTGCATATTTCTAGAATGTATAGGCAAGGGAGGGTAAGTATTTTATTTTCTTGGAAATGAGGTTAACAACTGTCGGTATCTTCTATATTTACAAGGAATCCTACGGATACCTACTTATTGTTAGCTCAAAAGCCAACCCCAGTAATAAAACAAACCAATAACCTGAAATGATGGTGTAAATTTTGTTTGTTGTCCCGCCTGCAATACCAAAATTCTATAGATTATAATGCTTGTTTTTCTCTTTTCAGTTATGTGTTTTTGCAGTCGGGTTTTTGTTTTTTTTTTTTTAATTTCAAGCTTTTTAGTTTTATTAAAATAATGTATTGACTCATTACTAGCTTTTATTTGATACCAATAATGTAGTTTTTTTTATCTACCCCTCCCTTTTTTATATTTGCAGAGGCAATATTTAAACATTATATAGCCTATGACATTCCTACAATTAAGACGAATCTAACGACACCTCACATGTTAAAATCCATCAAGCCGTTTAGGCTACAGAGCGTGCCAAAGAAATAGACATACATACATACATACTCTCGAAAAACATTACTCTCCTTCTGGGGAAGTCGGGTAAAAATAACACCATACGAACGTATTAATTAACAGTCGCCAAAAATTCATCGTTTCAGGAAACAAGCGAATAGTTTCATGAATTAGATCCGACATTGAATATAATTAAAATAAGTCGGATGTACTAATTATGGCGGTTAAGGTCGTCTAATTAGCGTTAATTATTGTTAATAAAGTGGCGACAGTGTTGGGTAAATAGGCATTTGGAGCGAGGCTGTTATATAATACCTACAAGCGACCAACCCCTGCATCAAAATAAAGAAAATACATTTATTTAGCACAAACAAAAAGGCACACAACACAACAATTAAAACACAAGTAAAAAATAAAAATAAAAAAGGAAACAAAAAACATCGCATGGAGCGCCACCTTTTGGGTCCAAAACTATCTTATCTTTCAAGCTGGAACCAACTATTCACATTCACAAAATTTCATTGAAATCGGTTAGATGGTTTTGGAGATTAGCATGTACGCACGGCTACACATCAAGCTAGACATTTCCAGTTTATGTTGATCTCGCATTGTCTAGGATTTCCGTACAATGCGAGGTCAGCTTATGCTGGAAATATATAGCTTGATGTGTAGCCGTGTGTACGAACATAGATAAAGATAAAGATCATTCATTTATTTGTCCAAAACATGAGTATACACACACATGGCATGCAAGATGTTACAATTAAATTATAACGACACGACACGACAGTACAGTTTATAGTGACACTGTTCTGTCTAGCCTTTTCCCAACTATATTGGAGTCGGCTTCCAGTCTAACCGGATGCAGCTGAATACCAGTATTTTACATGGAGCGACTGCCTATCTGACCTCCACAACCCAGCAACTGGGTAATACGATACCCCTTGGTAAGACTGGTTGTCAGACTTTTGGGCTTCTGACGACCCGTAACGACTGTCAAAGATTCACGAATGACAGCCGGGACCAACGGCTTAACATGCTTTCCGAGGCACGGAGGAGTCTCAGTATGTAAAGATGGTCACCCATCCACAGACCAACCTCGGCAAGCGTAGCTTAACCTGATGAATCGACCCGTGCGGTTGTTATTACGTAGCCACGAGCTCCTCCTGGAGATTAGCGTGTATGAATATTGATAAAGATAAAGAACATTTATTTGTTCGAAACATGAGTAGGTATACACACACATGGCATGTAAGATGTTAAAATTAAATTATCACGACACGACACGACAGTACAGTTTATAGTGACACGTGATTTTTATATATATTAAGATAGGTATCTACCTCATTTACATTAGACAAACAATATTATTATAAATGAGAAAGCAATTCTGTCTGTTTATTTTCACATCTAAACCACTGAACCGATCGTTAGGATCACATGATCTGACCAAGATTATGTCTGGACTTTAAAAGAGACTGTGACCTCTGAGTTTGTTTCGCCTTTCTTCTCAGAGTAGTCAGATAGGAAACGCCGACCTCATCTAGTTTTTAAACTCAAACTCAAACTCAAAGCATTTATTTCAAATAAACCAATTACAGGTACTTTTGAATTGTCAAGGGGTCGGTCAGTCAGAAAAATGAAGCTAGTTGCCCATTCCAAAGCGTAGTAGGTACCTATGGAGAAGAACGGGCAAGAAACTCCACGGACACTCTTTTAAATCAAAATATTGTTACAAAATATTGGTTACATCATTCGTGTTGAACTTATACATGTGAGAACAATGTAGAAAGACGTGCACGTTAAAAGCGTCCGTAATAAAAATATAATATCAATTCAAAAATTTAAATAAATTAAAATAAACCGTGGCAGCTAAGAGATGACCAGTCCCTACTGACGGCGCCCGTTCACGAACATGACGCATGGATCAGCACCATTTAGCTCAACCATTTTGAAGGGAACTTAATGATCCAACACACACGCCACCATCAGCGAGACATTTTTAAAATATGATTGACGTGTAAAAGTGTTTGTACAAACCTACTTATAGATATAAAATCATTTATCATTTAGGTATGTCTGACAAATGGGTACCCTGGGATCTAGAGAAGGACGTAGGACAAAGTATTAAACCCTTACCTTGGATATTTGTATTAAAAATGATGAAATACAAAATACACGCCGACGAAATCGCGACCTACAGTTAATCGTCAACGATGTCGCTTACAAATATTAATTAAGTTTTCATACTATTTATTGAAATCAATTTTTATTTTACAGTTTTTAACACAGCTAACTATTTACATTAGGTACTAAATTAAAAGACTAACTAACTATCTGTATAAATAAAAAATAATAAAAACAAAACGACACTTAGGCGTCGAAGTATTCGTCAGCATCGCTGTCATCCGGAAACGTGCCCAGAAGACTGGCAGCATTGCCACGTTGAATGGCAATGCTAATTCTTTGGCCAAAGAACGAGCCAGCCCTCTGGTCACGTGAAGTGTCGACCAGTCGACGAGAAATTTCTTTAAAAAGGAGACGCGCACTCGGGCCCCATGGTCCGAGCGTTTCGACCCCAAACGGCTCAAAACTGTAGTTACCCATAAGGTTACAGTATTTGCGCCGCTTGAGGGTCTCAGCAGCCGCAACAGCGACGCCAGCACAGCCCACCGTGCTAGGAACATGGGATGGCGCAAGGGTGTCGACACAGGTTGCATCCCACACCAGAGGCCTACCCACCTTCCAAGGCAACAACGTCATCCCGTCTGGTCTCTTTCCATCGTCACGTACCAAGCCGTTTGGTTCTAATACCGCTGGTACGCCGGCGGTGACAAGGGCTCGACGAACAATGTCATTGACGCTGGCGTGTCGTGCTATGCGACCTGCGCTCCTGCAGCAGGACAGGCCATGGTGCCCGAGACTGTCGACGGCTTCACCGCAATGACACCGATGCGGAGCAACAAACATTAATTATTTTTCCTCAAAATAAAACAGCCAAAGGTATTGGTGAGTACGTAGGTACTTAAATCTGCCTCGCTTACTATTATTATCCCTTGTGTACACTCGCCCACTCGAGAGTAGAACCAGTGATAACGTGATGCGACACTTGGCCCAAAAACTCACCCTGTATACTTCAGTGAATATTGAGGAAATGTAATATGCATGAGAAAATGTACCTATAATAAGTAAAAGTATGCCGCATATCAATACTTTGGATTTTATTTTTATAAAGGTGTTGATAATATCAAGCCACTTTAAACTTATTCAGCTTCTATTTAGGGGTGCACCTTACACACACAAGTAATTAAAAAACCTTAGAATATTGAAAGTAAAAAGAACCAGTAATTAACAACCCACATTTTTTTTCCTAAATTTTATTTCCATAGCCAGTTTTTCTTAATTGGCTACGACGATCATTGAGCGTAGCATACTCGTAGCTTCCGCCTACGAAATTATTACCTGTCTACGTCACTGAGATTTCGTAGCACGTCGTAGACGTAATAAGTCAGAATCAGAATCAGAATTTATTTATTTGTAAGAATGTAGTTTTACGTAGTATAGTGTTAATATTTTTGTTAGTTCTATACATTCTATCACAAAGTATATGGTGTACAAATATTAAATTGTCAATCTTAAACTAAATACAATATTAATTTTAAGATTTGTGATTTACAATAGGTTCATTAAGAATTAGTATTTTTATAATTAAGTAATCGTTATTTTAAAATGTCAAAATTAAGTCCATGTCATCTTGGATTTTAACAATATTCCATATATTCGCCAATGTTATAAAAGCGATTATCTAATGGCCAACTTGTCAGCTTTTTCTTGAACATGGGGATGGGAAGTTCCATAAGTGAATTAGGTAACTTGCTATACACCTGAATGACATTCACATATACATTCCTCCTAAACATTTGTAATCTACATTGAGGTACATTTAGTTCGTATTTATACTTTTTTTTGCAGTAGCCTTTTTGTGACTGACTTCTGATTGCATGCGAAAATAGTGCGGATATTGTTTAACTAGCATACACAGTTCTTTGATGTACATGCATTCTTTTGTACCCGAAATGCCATTAAAACTTCAACGGCGTTGCCTCATAGTATCAGACCATGTGATAGCACAGACGATACGTATCCGAGATATGCAGTGACTGATGCGTCGACGGACACTGTTGATCGAAGACGTTTTAGTAGTAGTCTTAACTGGTTTCCTTCGATATTCTTGCCTTGCTACGTTTATTGAAATATTTTATTTTAAGGTTCTTTTAGATAAACTTAAACAAGTACATCTGTAAGAACCGGATTTTGAAAAGGGCTTAGGAAGAAAGGATTTTTATTTCGTGTATTATTTTTTATTCGAAATGAAATTATGGTAACTTATATATTTTTTTGTACATTTTAATATATTGTTTAGTATAATTTTGTGAAAATATGAAAATGATGGTTTCAGCATTTATTAGTGAAGTAGCAAACAATACAGATTTCGGAAAAAAAATTGGTGAGATAGTGAGTATTGTCCCAGGTTTGTGAGAATCCTTATTATAATAAGGTTATATTATAACACCTTATAAATAATAAACGGTAAATTCTTCTCAAGGAACGGTCTGCGAACTTTATAAGATGTTTCATTTTATTCATCGGCATCAATAAGGGTTTTGGAAGAGATCGTTAAAAATTACCGCTTAGTTGGGTTTAACAATCGCTTTATGAATAAAGTGCCGAGTTCTTTTGTCTGCAACCATCTGCAATTCCAACGTAAGCAATAAATAGGGCTGTGTCCAAATTTTTTTGTCCGTCTTCTAGGTTATTAAAAAATATTGAACACGTATTTTTTCTTTTTTGCCGTAATCAAAAGATTACGGCGATATATTGAATTAAAATGTGGCATGATGTCACGCCTTGCTAGACTTAATACTGCGTTGTGACGTAGCGAGCCCTCACTCCCCAACTTTAATGCGTGTTTTCTAAGTTATTTTTGCTTAATATGATAAAGCAAAAAATACGTGTCTAATATTTTTTTACTGTCTGAAAGACGGACTAAATAGATTTTTTACCTAAGCAACTACCGTATTCTTTAGCGTAACGCGTTTGGAAAGATTTGTGATAATGATTATCATAAATGTTTCCAAACGCGTTACGCCAGCCGTAGGACGACCGCGACTGGCAATAGGGCGGCTTTCCATTTCATTCAGGACATGGAAGAACAGATCAATCGTCACGCCCCCCCTCCCCCCACCGTGATCCCTAGCCTGGAGGATATCCAGACAGAGTGGCTTGTCAGTGAGGTCCCGACTGCCGACCGCGACGCATGTGTCGCACGCACCGTCGACCGCTCAAAAACGAAAGTGATGCGGTGTACAATTAAAAGTAACTAGTGATTTGTGATAACTGTACTGTATTCAGCTGTTTTTATTGTGAACGGTAAGTACTGAAAAAAAAAACTTTAGCAATTTATTTATTACTTAAAACACTTTTATCATTGTAAATGTAAAATTTTCGATTAATGACGCGGTATTATGAAATGGAAATTGCGTTCTTTATGACTTAAAAAGCGTCACCAAATTAATTTTAGTTACAGTTAAATCAAGTTACTGGAATGATTAGTAGTTTATCGTTATTATATAAGTAGTAAACAACAGATTAGTAGGCAAATTTCGACGATAGAAAAGGCATTGTAAATATTTTTCCTGCGCAATAAGGAAACACTTCAAGTAAAAATATTACCCAAGATTTGCTTGAAACGCTTAAAATTTTAGGCAAATAGGTATTATTTGTGACATTAATTTATTATTACATAATGACAGCTTTTCCTTAAAATCAACATTAATTATTCCGTTTTTGGCTGGATCAAGTTGCGCGGGAAAATCGTCTACTGTTGAGATTCTTTGACATTATTTTGGTTCCAGTTCCATTATCTTTGTTTACATAAATTACGTTATTTATTTACCTTAATGGCTTGCTACGTTAAATAATTATTTTATTTAGCGAGATGTATTTAGTTTGGTGTATGGTGTATTTATATGTTTCTATGAACATATTCAGATATACATAAAACTACATAATTATTCGAGTGTATTGTTAAAATAATGCACTTAGCGTTAATTGATTGGATTAACCTATTTTATATGCAGCGTAAAAAACATTGATAAATAAAAACTTTTTACAAAAAAAAAAAAAACCCGTCTTCCAAAAAACACTACAAAGTGAAAAATAACTTTAATTTCGGAAGTCGGTGACAAAAAACGAAAATTCAAAACCAATGATACCGACTTCCGAAATTAAAGTTATTTTTTACTTTGTAGTGTTTTTTGGAAGTTGGGTGTTTTTTTTTGTAATAAGTTTTTAATTTTCACTTTTTAGTTGTGGTACCTACCCCACACAAATTCTAAAACCACTACCTGCTATGTAAATAACAGTGACAGGAACTTATTATTGGAAAAAGTACGTATTATTAAAGCTAACTCAAAAACTATCAAAGCAAAGTTAATAAAATTTATATGGGACCACTTCGAAAGCATACCCTTTCAAACAAAAAAAAATAATTTTCACAATCGGTCTACAATTGACGGAGAAATCGGTGGACATACATAAAAGAGAAAACATACGCGACGAACATATACTCTTGGTCTAAGTATGCTGCCCTGAGGAACTCCTTTACAGAGTTTATTTAGACTCCTTGATTAAGCGTCTGAAAATTAATTCGTCAATATTTTTAAGAACTCAAATTCAGTTTCCAAGCAGTAGGTAGGCAGTATTAAAAGCTATGTAAAGTTAAGATTCACCATCGGTTTCTCAAAGACATTAAATTTTATCTGTTGACAATGTTTGCCAAGTAATATGATTGGTCAATGTTGTATTGTTCAACTGACTAGTACAATGTACTTTTAACCCTTTGACACTTTAAATTATTGCAAAATGAAACAGTTGATTCACATATTTCAAAATTGGCACGTCTTCAACAACATAACCATTTTCTGTCTTGTCTTTATCTACAGCCTTAACTTTGTTGAAAACGGCAATTTAAATCGAAGGATGAAATTAATAATCTACTTAAGCTACATATTCTGTAATGTCCATCATTGTTCGTTTCGATGTAGACATTGTTCAAATGAATAAATCCAGACCTCTATCAAAATACCTAAATCAGATTAGTTCGAATTATTTGTGCAGGAAGAGCTCAGTGCTTCCACGGAATTGGCCACTTCAGCTGCGTATATCAATAAATAAAACAAGTGGTTTCACTGCCGGATAGAATGACAAATTCAATCCCCCCTATTGGTCTATTTTTATCAATCGTCAGGCAGCAGGTAGCTAGTTTGCGAGGGACCGCAACTATACCTAAATATTTGATGTCCGCTTATTTCGCGCGGTAAAGTTATGACATGTTACAATGCTCTCTGTGGATTTGTTCTCCAGGATTGGCACTATTTACTAGATACATAAAAAACGGAATAAGTACATACTATGTATTAGATCCTCGGCCTCGTTGGTCGTTTCCCGGGTCGGGCAAAGGATTTTTCCATCTGGAATTTCTAGGTAGCACTAGCCCGTTGTCTGGATTTGTGCCCGGTTGATGGTAATAGGCTCGCCCCCTATTACATGGGACTTAAACATAACTGGCGAAATGTGGGTGTACTATAGGCACAACTCTGCATAAACCATCAGGGAATACAGGTGTGTTTTTATGGTATGTATTTTTTTTAACGTATTACACAGTATAGTATAAAACTATCGGCCGGATAAATAATCGGGTCTTAAACGGAGGTAGTGAAACATGCTGTGAAAAGGGCACTATTAGTGTTTTTAACCATCTCAGAAACTGAAATTGTATTTATTGACATTCAAAGCCCTACCCATCTTAAATAAATTTGTTTTTGGGTCAATGGAAGGACCTTTTTTGTTAACGTCTATTGTCCTCCTGTAAAGTAAAGGCAACTTTCTTTCCACTTAGAAAAATTGAGAAAGGTCGTAATTGTATAAAACGTACGTCCGCTCCTTTTATTTGCCCAAGAATACGAACTGAACGAAACTTTATCTAAACTATTTAACCGTCGATCATTACCAGTGACGTAAACAGACAGACAATCGCAACAATTCACAGTATTCCAAGGGTCTTCGGACCGTCCGTCCGTCCATTTTATGAGATTTTTTGATGTGAAAACTTCTATAGGCGCGTTGGGCATTTTTGAGATGGGAAAAATAGTTGAACTCGCGACACTGTTACCGACACCTCATTTTTGTAAACGCAATTGTGCTCTTTATTTATATTACGTTACGTTACGGATCAATGTTCTATGCAAGTATTTTTAATTTAAAGGTTTACGAAGTATATTTTTTTTTTGTAAACGCGATTGTGCTCTTTATTTTGATAAAGTTACGGACCAATGTTCTATACAAGTATTTTTCTTCCACCAAGGCGATCTTGTTCAAGTTTTTACTTCTGTCGGCACTCCCGGAGTGCCACTGTTTTTTTTATATTTAGATCATTACATGAAACAATACTTCGTTGTTTTCAAATTATATTATTCTAGTTCGTGTCTCTTGTGTTGTTTCAACTTCCGTTTATCAGACGTCAATTTCTAAAGGGGAAAAGTAGGAAAGTATGGTGGTCCCTAACGAAAATCGCTTTTTTACGCGGAAAGGTTTTCCGCTATTTCTTTCAATATTTATGAAAGTAACGTTCAACGTTTTTAATTTATCATTTGTAAAAGGTGGCATAATATAAGTCAAAAGGGAAATCCGTCAAGTGAAAGATTCAATAAAAAATAAAGTAACACACCATTTCCTTTCTTTTATTTTTCGTCTCTGTTTTATTAATGATAAGGTTCATATCCAGTTACGAGAAATATAATTATAGTCTATAGAAAACCCCAAGGGAAATGATTTAAGATTGTCAGGAATTCCCCCGCAAATTGTTGAGTGTCAATTGAATAAAAATAGGTCACTGTGCTAGTGGATGCTGCGGTTGGCTGGATATCGTGAAAAGCAATATGAGAGTCAGCAATCTCACTGGGGAGGAGACACTTAATGGGACATGAAGGCATTGTAGAAATATTCGTAATAACCTGTGCAACATCAGTTGAATTTGTTAATTTAAATTAAACCTTGCCTTATTATGACATCGTTTTTTTTATTTATCGTTTCAGTTCAATAGCAAAAAAGTGTATCATGTTTTTAAATCCTCAACACGTCATTTTCTAAAATCCTGCGTTTCCAAAATCAGCGTCTATGTTCTCACGCAAGTCCTCAAGTTTCCAGCACATCTAACTCTTACAACCTTGCTCTAATGTGTCACAGTCATTGTGCATCAATCACCCTTAGATTTTATAATCTAGATATGTGAGTAAATAAATTGCACGGCATGCAGGCATCCATGTTGACATCGGCAGCTTCACCTTGGCACTGGGCGGAAACGCTCGTTGGTGCAAATTGCATTCGCTATACTTCGTTAGGATAACCGCCTGCCGCGTAAACACGGTGTGATGAGAAGCTTTTATTTCCGCGTTTGCAGGTTCTTGCAGTTGGAGATTTGACTTTGTGTGTAATTTGTCTAGAAAGTGAGTAAGTGAAATGTTGGTATGAGGGTTATGGCGACTTTTATTATTCGTAGGTTATGGCACAGTATAAAGATGACCAGTACCCTAATTGCGTAACTTATTTTCGTAAACAACTACGCCTAATTTGCTTCATTTTGACAGTTCAACAACATTCATTGCGTTATTTACGTTGTTGAGCAGATTTTTTTTTCCAACTTATGAGGCAATGGATTCAAACTCAACTCAAACTCAAAGCATTTATTTCAATTAAACCATTTACAGGCACTTTTGAATTGTCAAGGAATCGGTCAGTCAGAAATAGGTATGAAGCTAGTTGCCCATTCCAAAGCGTAGTAGGTACCTATGGAGAAGAACGGGCAAGAAACTCCACGGACACTCTTTTAAATAAAAAAATGTTACAAAATATTGGTTACATCATTCATGTTGAAATTATACATGTGAGAACAATGTAGAAAGACGTGCACGTTAGAAGCGTCTGTAATAAAAAGATAAAACAAAGAACAATTCAAAAAAATAAAATAAAAATAAGCCCTGGCAGCTAAGAGATGACCAGTCCCAACTGACGGCGCCCGTTCACGAACATGACGCATGGATTAGCACCATTCAGCTCAACCATTTTGAAGGGAGCTAAATGATCCAACACACGCGCCACCATCAGCGAAACATTTGAGTGAGCATGACATACTCACAGCCGCCAGGGCAGATTCAAGTCAATGCAAGACATATTACCCGGTAAATGGTAACTCTTTAGTACATAGTACTCACACCTGTGCTATGCAATTATATAATACAATGGAGATTGAGTTTATACAATGCAAAGATAGTCTTACAATCTTCAGCAGCTCCAACAGTATTTGCAAATGTTAATCAATTAGTTGTGGAGCAGGACCAGCATTGAGCCAAGCATTTTTATCAGCGATGTAATCCCCCAACGTATAATATGCCTGCCTGCATAGTGTGCGTTTTATACAAGATTTGAATTTCGTCTCATTCAGTTGAAGTATGTGGGGAGGAATTTTATTGTAACATTTTAAACAGTATCCCATAAAAGATGAATCTACTTTAGCCAGTCTGAAACCTGGTTGAACTAATAGGTCCCTATTTCTTGTACTATAATTATGTCTATCACCTCTTTTGCTAAAAAGATGTAAATTCTTTCTTACGTACATGATGTTTTCATAGATATATTGACAAGGTACCGTCATGATGTTAATATCCTTAAACAGTTTCCTTAGAGAATCGCGCCTGCGGAGATAATATATGGCTCTGATCGCTCTTTTCTGCAGAATAAAAATAGACTCTATGTCTGCAGCCCGTCCCCACAGTAAAATACCGTAAGACATGATACTATGAAAGTAGCTAAAATAGACTAGCCTCGCGGTATCTACATCAGTAAATTGACGGATTTTTCTGACAGCATATGCTGCTGAACTTAGCCGTCCTGCAAGAGATGTTAAATGAGGACCCCATTGCAGCCTTGAGTCGAGCGTGATCCCTAGGAAAACAGTTTTGTCGACAAATTCTAGTTTCTCTTGATTCAATACTATCTCACAATTACTACTTTTGACATTTGGTAAAGAAAATTTTATGCACTTAGTTTTTTTTCCATTTAATACTAAATTATTAGCAGTGAACCAATTTTGGACCTGCAGTAGGGCGTTATTTACGTCGTTAAAATTTGTAGCACGTCTATCTACCTTAAAAATTAAAGAAGTATCGTCAGCAAATAACACCATTTGTGGTTGATTTTTTAATAAATGGAGTAGATCATTTATATACACTAAGAAGAGGAATGGACCCAATATCGAGCCTTGTGGAACACCTATTTTTACTTTTAAACCTAGTGAATTGATACCGTTTATTTGAACTTGCTGTTGTCTATCATTTAAATAAGATTTTACTAAATTGAGTGCAAGTTTTCCAAGTCCGTAATGCTCAAGTTTCAAGAGTAAGGTTTCGTGATCGACGCAATCAAATGCTTTGGAGAGGTCACAAAAGATCCCTATGGCGTCTTGAGCCTCTTCCCACGCGTCAAAAATGTGTCTTAATAGGGTTACACCGGCGTCGGTCGTACAACGTCCTTTGGTGAATCCATACTGTTGATCGTGAAGGATTTTATTTGTGTTAAAATGATTGAGCATTTGATTAAGCATTACCTTTTCAAACACCTTGCTGAATACCGGCAACACGGATACGGGTCTATAATTATTGGCGTCTTTACTGTCCCCGGATTTGAAAAGTGGTATTACCTTACTGTATTTCATTAAATCCGGGAAGACTCCTTGATCCACACACAAATTAAATATTAAAGCTAAGTAAGGCGCTATGGTCTCAATTATGGAGGTACAGACTTTAATGGACATCCCCCAAAGATCTTCGGTCAATTTGATCTTGATTTGTTTAAAAGCTTTTATTACTGTTATGGGGTTAATATGCTTAAAGTTAAATTCAATCGGGCATGCTGAAACGTTGGCCCTTACTAAATCAAAAGAGAGCGAGGGCGAGGAATTTAAGGTTTCAGTAGTTTTAAGTGGGATACTGGTAAAGAAATTTACAAATTCTTGAGCAACTTCTTTGCTATTGCAAATGAGACCACCACATGACTTCTTCAGTGTATAATCAGAATTATGCTTTTTGTTTCTGTTCGTTTCATTATTGATAATTTTCCAAACTGTCTGTATTTTATTGTCTGCTGATTTAACCTTGTTGCTAATGTATAAGGCTTCAGCTGCCTTACAAGTGTTCTTAAAAGTTCTAGAGTAAGTAGCAACATACTTATTAAAAGTTTCCGTGTTAATATAAGGCTTAAGGCCAAACAGCTCGAAAAGTCTATCCCTACTTTTCCTGAGTCCTGTAGTTGCCCAGTCACTAAATAAAAACTTAGGGCTGATAGTTTTAGTGTTCTTCTTAAAACAATTATTGAACTCGGATTGGACTAACGAAAAGAATTCTTTATACAAAATATTAACATTGTTCATTGCAAGGACCTGATTACTTAACTTACAAATTAAAGTGCTATTATATTTATTTAAATTAACAGCTGTTATTGGTCTGAATTGTATCTTCACTTTTTGTAATGGTATGTTAGACTCAAAAGTTACGGATTGACCACTGTGATCCGAAGGGAGATAATTAACTATGGCTTTATCTAAATAGTCACAGCAACAAAACACATTATCAATACATGTAGCAGTAGATGTAGTTATTCGGGTCGGTTCCACAAACACATGTGACAGATTGAATGATTTGAACAAATTTAAAAATCTACCGGTTATTGAATTATTTTCTAAAATATTAATATTAAAGTCACCACAGATAATTACTGATTTACTACAAGTTGCAAGTTTTGCCAAAACATCTTCCATTACTGACTCAAATATAGAGTAGTTTTGATAGTTTGGGGGTCTATAAACGCACACACGCTAGCAATCTGTTTCAAATCGAAACAAATTGTGATTGTGTTACATTACGCAATTAGGGTACAGACTATGACCAGCCAACTAGGACCTTTCAAATCAAACGCGGATGTTAGGATAATGATTGTCAACCACCTTTGGGGTTGCGGGTTTGTCCGAAAGGGTTACCGTGGCCCCCGGCAACATGGCAACTGAAGGAACACGGGTGGGTTTTAGTCTACTTAAACTTATTTTAATACTAATATATCTACCGGAAGTTTTTCTGGTGGGGCTTTTGCCCTGTAGTCGGTCAGTTACAGGAGATCGGAGCATTGACGAATTTTTCAGTTCGTTACCAGTTTCCGATTGTTAAAATTAAGTTTTCTCAAAATGGTTTGCTTCGTATACTGTGGTCAGTTCTTGTTGTTGGTACATGTAATGAATTAAAGTCACTTTTCATGTTTTTGCGGTTTTCACCATCAGTTAAATAATTAATTCCGGAAAGTTTATTTGTAGGTATAATACGTCAATATTAATCTAACTTATAATTATGAATCTCGGTGTTTTGTCGATTCATAAAAACCGTTCGAATCAGGGGTCGCTAGTAAATAAATAAAATATTATAGGACTTAATTAAAACAACCCAGACTGTCCCAAGGCATCTCAAAACAACGGCTGCTTTGTTTGATGTCCGGGATAATCCGAGATTCGAGTAAGCCCAAGGGACTGGAATCCTGTTTCGTTAGTGGAAGTGCTTTCCATTTGCTGACCTGTTGTTATTGTTAGTAGCTGTTTTGTTCAGTATCTTGTTACACTGATTGATTAGACGCTGAAATATTATCTTGGAGGGCTATTGATTTACTTGAGTCGAATCTCTAATCTCTAAATATTATAAAACAAAGTCGCTTTTCGCGTTTGTCTGTTTGTCCGTGTTGTTCTTCTAAAATACGCTACGGATTTTGATGAGGTTTCGCAGCAAAATAATTATGGCTGACGGCGTGGCGCCATGACTGACAGCGGTCAATGACCTTTCCTCGGCTATTAATGAACTGCGATTATTGAAATGAATTTATGAATTAAATTAATAAAAGCATTTGGACATCCAAACTTTACAAACGGACGCACCATTTTTTTTTAAATATCCAGGTCAACGAAATAGTGGGACCATCCGTAGACAATACACCAGTTTTGTTTTTTTAATTGTAAGACCCGTTCACACGGCGATGACCAGAACGATATTTTGTTACTGTATAATTTGGGATCATCCGGCAGTTTCTTGGTAGTGTCATAATGCATTTTGTTTTTAATCGTATGAACATTGGGATGTTGACGTGTGCATCAGTACATTGCACGTGTGTGAAGCAAGAGCAGGTCGCTAGTGATATTATAAGTAAAAAGTGGAAAGAGTCCAAGTCCATCTTTTTTTTTGTCATATTCATTATTTGAATATGATAAAAACTTGACCTCTATTTTTAACCCACTTCCAAAAAGGAGGAGGGTATAATGTTTGTAGCGTATGTTTGTTTTATATTTTTTTATATTTGTCCACCGATTTCTCCGTCAATTTTGAACATTATTTTTTTGTTTGAAAGGGTATGGCTCTCAAGATGGTCCCATGTAGTGGTATTCGAATTTGTTTGGGGTAGGTACCAAAACTAAAAACTGAAAAATAAAAACTATTTACAAAAAAAAAAACAACCGACTTCCAAAAAAAACACTACGAAGCGAAAAATTACTTTAATTTCGGAAGTCGGTGGCTAAAAACGAAAATTCAAAACCAAAGACACCGACTTAGAAAGAAAAAAAAAGAAAGAAAAATAGGTTTATTTGTCACAGAAACACGTGCATACATAAAAGACAAGAGAAATTAAAGCAAAAAAAAAGCCGAAAAAAAAAGGAAAAAAAAAACAAAATTAAAGTTATTTTTCGCTTTGTAGTGTTTTTTTGGAAGTCGGTTGATTGTTTATTGTGAAAAGTTTGTATATTTGCCCTAGAATTGGATTTTTAAATAAATTAATTTTAAGTTTTTATTACGATAGTTTCTTAATCGTTAGTAGTAAGTAAATCTTTCAGTTCGGAGGTTGGTCTTAGATGCCTTAAATTATGCAACCTTAGCTATGACCAATCCCTGTACACTTAGAGCTAAAGGTTCACAGTCCCGGCTGACAACAAAGCGCCTTAATAAGGTACTTTATCCGTCGTAGTGTCCCTGAGAGGGTATTTCCCACGCAGCCTCTGTAAGGCGGGTGGAGGGGCGGGTGGCTCCGGGGGCGGGTGGAATCAACAAGTGTCCTTCAAACCACCTGAGTTGCCTTTGTTGTGTGTGTGTGTAAATAAAGCCTTCTTTAATGATGTCCCGGCCTGTTGCTAGGATCCGATATTTGAGATTAGGGTTTTTTAAAATAAGTAGGTATTTATAATATCAAACGTCAAAATACAGTGAGTATATTTGTTTACACTCTGTTTGAAAGTTTAGTATGATGAAGCCTGCTTCGTCGGTCTAGTGGTCGCAAGCGTTACTGCTGCTCCTGGTTTCGATTCCCAGGTTGGGCAAAGTGTTATCGGGGTTTTCCATTAGGAATTTCTCAGTAGCAGCCCGGAGTCTGGATTTGTGCCCGGTTGATGGCAATAGGCTCGCCCCCTATTACAGGGACCTAAAATCTAATTGGTGAAATGTGGGTGTAGGGTGTACTACATGTAGCTAAATCTCTGCCTAACCCTTCGGGGATTACAGGCGTGATTTTATGTGTAAGATCAAGAAAGTGTGTAAACAAACAATTTTCTACTCTACAATATGTAAAAAAAAAACTCCATCCGATCCGAAACGAGCTCATAGGTACTGCAATAACCTTACTTATCTAAAAGTAATAAAAAATCGTTAAAGTTTTTAGTACCAAAATAATCTCAAATTCATAAAAAATTTGCAAATTTTCAACAGGGGTCATAAGTTATGACTTGTAGACACGCGCTAAACGACGGCCGCCCGCGTCCCATGTAATAACTCGGTAAAATTCCCCATTGAAAAAAATAACGATTATTTTTTTCGATTTTCCTGAGAATTACCACATAAATAGACTCTCAGTACGATACCTAACAACACCCTCACGGATCGGACTGGTATTTTTTTTACATGTTGTATATGTGATCACTTTGTCTGGATTTGTGTCCGGTTGATGGCAATAGGCTCGCCCCCTATTACATGGGACTTAAAACATAACTGGCGAATTGTGGGTGTACCTACTACAGGGACACCTCTGCCCAACCCTTCGGGAAAACAAGGCGTGATGTTATGTTTATGTTTGTTAAGAGGTGTCAATATACTTATTTGATGTAACTCGAGAGCGTTGTAAAAGTGAGTATCATCGTGTTAGGACTTCGTCTTAGTAAAAACACATAGTGTACCATTTGGGTTATATTAGGAGGCTTTCAACTTTGATCATTACTACCCATTGGTATCAGGATTGTAAGAGGCTTGTGACTAAGTAATAACAGCCGCACGGCTCGATCGGAGTCGGTTCGTGGATAGGTGACCATCCATTACGTATCGAGATCCTTCCGTGCCTCGGAAAGCATGCTAAGCCGTGGTTCCCGGCTCTACGAATGATCTTTGACAGTCTTTACGGGTCGTCAGAAGCCCAAAAGTCTGAAAACCAGTCTTACCAAGGGGTTGTTGAGGTCAGATGCTCCATGTCAATCAACTCACCCTATCGCGGCCCACTGCTGGACATAGGCCTCTCCCAGGCTGCGCCACAATACCCTGTCCTCCGCATACAGTCTGTCCCAGCAACCTTTTTAAGGTCGTCGGTCTATCTAGATAGCGTCCAACGCTACGCTTGCCGATACGCGGCAACATTCAAACTCGCTCCATGTAAAATACTGATATTCATGGCAGACTGGACTGGAAGCCGACCTCAACATGGTTGGGAAAAGGCAAGGCAGATTTTTTTGGTGTCAGGATTGTGTTCGTCTAAATGGACATTGTGACTTGAAGATATTGTAAAAGGTGCGCCCTCTGATGACATTAGAGTGTAAACAGATATCAGCCGTAGCTATATCTGCCTTAACTAGTCGCAAAGGTTGGTAATCAAACTTGAAAAGATTGGTTAGTCAGCAAGTTTGCGCGGTTGGCCACCCAACAAATGGGAGATGTAATTAACTATCCACACGTGCGATAGCTCTTTAACACACTGTAAATATCTTTTGTATACATTGTTTATTTGAATATCATCATTCCCTTTTAAGAGGCGGGTGTGAAGGCACCTTAACATAAGACGGAGTTATTAGCTACAAATCCCGCTCAAAATACAGGTCGACATCAGCTTCTGGTTGAGAGATGTGGAAACGGGACAAGTGGGGATTAAGCTTTTTTTGCTGAAGCTGGAATACACAGCGCTGGATTCGCTTTTTTGTAGTTTGGTATTTATCATATTTTATGTATTGTCAGTTAGAACTACATGATATTGAATGAGATGTTTGTATAAACTGAGAGTTAAATAATTTGAATACCATTTTAATGTAGTCAATTTGTCTAGCCTTTTCTCAACGATGTTGGGGTCGGCTTCCAATCTAACCGATGCAGCTGAATACCAGTATTTTACATGGGGCGACTGTCTATCTGACCTCTACAATTTAGTCACTAGGTAACACGTTACCCCTTGGTATAGGGGTCCGGACATTATCAGTAATAATGACATTAATATCACTGTCATTCCTTCCAATATTGACGTAAAACTATTAAAATATTTATATCACACATCATCATTCCAACCATCACACTGTCAGTATGTCATGTCATTTTTACTGATAGTGTCTAAGAGCGTGCATTCTGAAAGTGGGCAACGTCGCAAATAGATGTCAAACATTTCGCTGTTTTAATTAATTTGGCAATATTACTGTATGGAAATAAGAAATGTGGCTAACTAGTTCCCTAGAATATTAATAATGAATTGCAATTATAACACTGAATTTGATGTTGTAACAGTTTTAGGTGCAAAAAAGACAGTTGGAAAGTTTCCAAATACTTTTTTTGCATCTAAAATTAAATATTCGGTATTACGATATTAATTATTGCATTTCATAATCAATATTTTAGTTCCCTAGTTAGCCATATTTCTTAATTCCATACAGTAATATTGGTACATTAATCAAAAATAAAGAAGAGAGAGAGAGAGTTAAGAGTAGTGATTACGAAAACTTATTTTTGGAATGTAAAATTCTACCGGTTCATGAGAGGGTAGTGTTATTAGTAGCTTTAGAACAGTATTGTAGTGATAAATTTAAAAACAATATTGTACGCATAAGATCTCAAAGGAACAATAATATGAAAAGATTTGTAGTGCCCGCTTGTAATCACTATTATGGTCGAAGAGGTAGACGTTTTTTAGTTCCAAGTATTTTTAATAACCTTCCAGTCGATATAGACAGTTCTATCACAAAAACCTCTTTTAAAAAGAAAATACATAAGTATCTCTTAAATGGGTTTTGTCAAAGCCTAAACGTAGTGAATATTTGAAAAAAACTAAAATATGTGCTAAAAAGGAGCTACATCTGCCAACAAACTGCTGTGCAGTTTGGCAGAGGTAATTTACTAGGTAAAAACAAGTATTGTTGTGAATAAACACTTTTTCATTTAATTTTTTTTTTGACAGCTTTTTACGACGTTCCCAACTTTTAGGATAAACGCTCTTAAAACTGGTTGTCAAACTTTTGAGCTTCTGACTACCCGTAATGACTGTCAAAGATCTACAAATGACAGCCGGTATCGGCTTAAAGTTCTTTCATTATTAAAAATTATACTAGGTGATAGGTGTTTTTATAAACGTAAATAAACCATTCGCTTTCTTCTTTCAAGTCCGTAATAATGAATTAGCAATTTTTTTTTTCTAGTTAGCAACCTTGCAAAAAATGAATCATATTCCACATCAATTCGGCCTAAGCAATTGGACCGTCGAGCGGTGTACGATCTCACATAGGTATCCCTTTGAGATACAGAACCCAATTTTAACGAGATTGGGACAAATACATGAGCGTGTACGGAGGCGGTCCGTCTACCTATTGTGCTAAGGGTCACGTAGGTAATCGATTCAAGGGACAGATTGTTGGACCCCACAAATATATGCTCACAAATATTGGATCCAAGTTCCAACTATTTGAATTTAACGGCGTCCTCTATGAATTCGTCATACGTCTACAGCACACATAGCATAATGTCACGCATGGAATCCCCGAAGGCTTAAGCAGAGGTGTAGTTTATAGTACACCCCACAACATTATGATGAAAATGATTAATCTTTATCGTGTATATCGAAACAAAGTCAATAAAACTCAGTTTTTTTTATAGAGTCAGATTATTATAATGAATTTTGGATAATTTCTGGAAAAGTAACTATGAATTTCTAAGTTGGCAGTCACAGGCATTCGTGATTCAACAGCTCTGCTATTAAATACCAGCCTAATATTGTCCCACTGCTGGGCAAAGACCTCTTCTCATACATCGAAGGCACGAGCATTGATCACCACGCTTGCTCAAGACGGGTTGGCGATTTCAGACTTATTGTTTTTCCTTCACCGATGTTAGTAATGTCCAAGATAAACTCGGAAAGTACATATGAATTGAAAAAAGTCACATTGATACTTGCCCGGATTTGAACCCACAACCTCTGCTGTTACCAAACTTTAAGTAATAACGAATCATCCTCCTGGTATGTATAGACGACTTCGTAAATGCTTTATCACTCACGTCACTTGCTCGTCACAGATTCCAGATCAGATTCAGATTTCGAAGGACAAATAACTTAAATCTAAGTTAGTACAAGAATAAAGCACACAGTAATATTAACATTACTAAAACATCACAATCACAGGAAGAGTTACCATGTCTGACATGTAGTTGCAATGGATGAAACATGGTCGCCGGCAAGTTTTAGGTTTCGGATATTTCTTTAGTTTTGATTGTTTTTACACTTATACCAGGTCACTCAGAAAGTTTTGCGACTAACAGTTTTTGTCTATGGGACACTGGTTGGTTTTGATGTAAATTAAAACTATGACTATTTATTAGAAAAAAACACAACATTCCAAATTCGAAATTCCCTCCACATTTTTTACGAGCAAAATCAAAATACTGTGTCTCACTGAAAAATGGATTTACAACGAGAACATTTTCACGCGATGATTTTGTACGAATTTAAATGTCGACTAAAACTAGAAGAATCGTTTGAATGACTTCGAATGGTGTTCATATACAAAAGTCCTTCAGCGAAGATTTTCCGCTGGTTCAAAGAATTTAGCGTGGTCGAGTAACTTTGGCGAACGAAGAAAGAAGTGGCCGCCCTATGACGACTGTTACATAAGAAAACGTGCTGGCTGTGAAAATGTTAATTCAAGAGAATAAGCGAACTACATATCGTCGACCGTAGGTTCAATTGAGGTAAGGGATAAAATACGATTTTTTTTTCATATTCACCATTCGATAGAGTGAAAAATTCTGAACAAAACTGTATACTCAACTCATTTTGGGTATTTTGTCCCTTACCTCAATTGAACCTACGGTCGACGATATGAAGAGATTCAACATATACTGCAGATTGGATCGGGAAGTGTGCATGAAATTCTACCAGGACATCTTCGGGTAATGGAGATAGTTTCACGCTGGGTACCGCACAATCAGAAGGTGGTTTGGGTAGAATGGTGCCGAGACATGGTAGCAAAATTTGAAGCAGGCTCGTCTCGGCACGTTTACGATATCATTACGGGTGATGAATTATGGATTTAATATATTGTTCCCCAAAAAAAAAATCAACTCAAGGGAAAACAGTTTTCATCACCGGAAGATGGACTGGCTGCATTTGAGAAGGGGATTGAAGAGGTGTCTGATGCGGACTGGAAAATGTGTTATGAAAATTGGTTTAGACGTATGAAACTGTGTATAGATGCTAATGAAGAGTTCTTTGAAAAGATATAATCAAAAACATGTAATATTTTTTTTTTAGTATAGCGAAACTTTCGGAGTACCCTATGTATTTTTTTATTTTGAAGTCAGGAAGGTGCAAATGCACTCTCTTGCACCCAGCCCCTATGGGCTCAAATAATATTTATTTGCTAATGAAATCAATAAAATTATTTTGAACGCTGGGTTTACCCACTGACTATCCAAGTAGGGATTATTTTACGTCACAGAAAAATATGGGTTATATAATTAAGGTTATATTCCTTAAAAAGCCACAAAAGAATGTTGACGCATTCATTCATAAATAATATATTTGTACACTATGACTAGTGTACAAATATATTATATAAGCGATGACTACATTACTTGCGCATGTACATATTATTTAAATTATTATCAATTACTATGACTGGTAGGTACCTCCTTAGTTTGCAATGTTCAACATGCATTTGTTAGGTTTGCTATCTTTCAACTTCCTTCTCCTAGGGGATGACTTTTCTAAAATCCTGCCGTCGCAAACCTTCGTTCTAATTTAAGGAACTCTTGTGCGAAATTCCATGCTTTTAGCACCCAGTGGCTGAGCGTCGTCTGACAGTGTTTTTTTTTACGTACTTACTTTTTAGGGTTCCGTACCTCAAAAGGAAAACGGAACCCTTAAAGGATCACTTTGTTGTCCGTCCGTCAGTCTGTCAAGACACTTTTTCTCAGGAACACGTAGAGGTATCAAGTTGAAATTAATGTCAAATACGTAGGACTATAGACCCTTGGAACTCTACAAAAATCAAGCTTCTAAGTCAACGCAACAAAAAATACGGCCATTTATGCGACATTTTTGATACTCGCAAATAAATTAAAACCTATAGGGTACTTCCCGTTGACCTAGAATCATGAAATTTGGCAACAAGCAAGGTCTCACAGCATAAGTAAAGGTAAACGTCCGAAAATTGTTAATTTGCAGTTCGAGAATTGACCGTGACGTATAACGATATAGGGGAAGAAACATGTTTTTCAACTACAATGTTAAGTTTGTTTTTGGGATAAATTCATCCTAACTACGGAACCCTTCATTGTGCGTGGTCTGACACGCACGCACTTGTTTAAATAAAGATATCATCGAGTTTACTTAAACAGTCGCTGCTTCGTTGGTACTAGCTAGCTTGAACGTGTAAAAAGAGCCTATACCTGAAATTAATAGTTTGCCGGGATTGGTAGTTCTGAGTTGACTTACTCGATTACTGACAAATGCGTGCACCGACTGGACAGATCCACTCAAATCGGTATGTACTTTCCTCAAAATACCATCTTAGATACTAATCAGCATGGTCCTCATATAGCCTGACCAGTATTATGTCTGGACTTTAATGTGGGTCCGCAGCGGTAGCCTGCGAAATTCAAATTTTCTTTGGTTTTTTGCAAAATCTCTTATGGAAAAGTTCATAGGAACAAATCTAATCTATATGTAAATTATTCTAATGACTATAATTCTATAAATTTTATTACGGTCTCGAATCGTATTTTGATCAAGATACAACCTGACACTGACCTGCAAATTGCAAAAAACCTTAGAATTTGAATTTGACGCGTTACCAATGCGGATCTTTGTTTTTCTTCTCAGAGTAGTCAGATAAGAAACACTGGGCCTCATCTAGGTATACTCCATTTGAAATAAGATTAGACATTTAACTAAACCGTTTTTACAGTCCGTTCAACCGATTTTCACTTCTATTGCGATGGTGGCATGACAAATGACAGCTGCAGTAACCAGTTGGTATTGTAACCACTTTTTTGCTTTTAATGCCATCCTTATGCCTACGGTATAGAAGTCAAAATCGGTTAAATGGACTGTAAAAAAGGTTTGTTTAATCTTATTTCAAATGGAGTATAATTTTGATACATAATTTATTTTTGACGTGTAAAAGTGTTTTTGAACCAATTTACAGAAATAAATATCATTAAGCTGCTTCAGAGGGCACGAGTGACAATTCTTGTGTACATCCGGCACACCCTGGTGGTCAGTTTCGCTAATAACGTTGTTGACAGGCACAGTAATCTTTGCACAACTTAGCATTGTCTATCTTCGTATATAACTCGTGTCTAATAGCCTTTGTACTTGTTTCTCAGGTCCTATGATAAACATTCAATAGTTTTGGATTTGACAAAGTGTATGCCTAGAGGTACAAAGTTCTTTAAAGTTCGAATAGATAAACTTCGGTTAAAATTAACTCAGAAATCGGACATTTCCAAGTTTTCTTGTTAAGGTTGTCTCGACTACTTCAATTAATGAAAATTGGTTATCAACTCTGAACTTTTTCCTTGTCCTTTGCATCCTGTCCTTGGCAAACAGCTCAGCCGTAGTCGAATCACGGTCCACCCGCAACTGCTCTTCAACGAGGACAATAGAAAATTTATCGTTATCGTGTTGGATCAATAAGTTCCCTTCAAAATGATGCTGATCCATGTGTCATGTTCGTGAACGGGCGCCGTCAGTTGAGACTGGTCATCTCTTGGCTACCATGACTCATTTGAATTAATTTTAATATTTGAATTGTTTTTTGACTTTTTATTACGGACGCTTTTAACGTGCACTGCTTTCTACATTGTTCTCACATGTATCATTTCAACATGAATGATGTAACCAATATTTTGATTTAAAAGAGCGTCAGTGGGGTTTCTTGCCCGTCCTTCTCCATAGGAACCTACTACGCTTTGGAATGGGCAACTAGCTTCATATTTCTGACCGACCGACCCCTTGACAGTTCAAAAGTGCCTATAATTGGTTTATTTGAAATAAATGCTTTATGAAAACGACGCTTGAGTTAGTTAACAGAGCTCGTAGTATCAGGTACGTAGATCAGGGCAGGCAGTTAGGCGGTGCGTGTGAGCGAAGGGGGACGCGGATTGATAGCGATACCGCTAAATAAAGATTTCCGCGACGACATCCGTGCGGGGGGTCCCGTCGCATGCTCCCACGTGCGCCTGCGCATCGCAACGCGAAAATGGATGCTGTGTTTGGATGAAATTTTCGACATCAAAATATTGATGCTTTCTGGCTGAATTCTGTATGTTGTACCATAATCCGCAAAACAAAAGTTTTTGATGTGGTTGAACAAATATCGAAAAATTTACAAAATTTTGTTCAAGAAGAGCAAAATAAAATATAATCTTAGAATAGCCATCAGTTAACTTTTCCTAACTGCAGGTTTGACCTCCAATCTAACCTGAGTGCATACAGATGGGGCAGTTAAATTTCTAACTTGTTTCTTTTGCGCTCGCTAAGCAAGAGGACTGCCTCTTTGAAATGGCGGTGCGAGTGACCCTGCTGAGTGTGGTGTCCTACGTTCGACAACCAGATCGGGAAAACCTTTCTTGTGTTTTTTCATTCCGTTTTCAATGTGGGTGTAGGTACTATACAACTCTGTCTATCCCTTGGGGTGACACAGACGCTAACGTCTGTTATGTGAGTTTGTGATTGCTCATCGTATACACACTTGTGCCTCAATTTGTTAGCGTTATTAGTGCACGTGGTCGGCCGCGACTACAATAGTTCGATGTGCTCTGCCAAGAACGACTCCTAATATTAACTGAGGAACGCAGCGCGATCACAGTAGGGTGACCTGAGATACTGTGTCATCAGGACATATTCTAATTTTGATTAGTTACATATGTATAAAAAAGAAGAAAGACGAAAATAAGAATGTATCCAAAGTGCTCGAGGCCTGCGTCCACAAACAATTTTCCAATTTTGTTCATCGCAACTCACTCATCAGCCCAATCTGGGTTCAGGCCAGGGCACAGCACTGTTTCCGCCCTCCTTAAAGTGACTGGCGATATAAGGGCAGGACTGGAAGATACCAAAGTTACTGCACTAGTGTTGGTCGATTTCTCGAATACCGTCATTCAGGATATCCTGTTATCCGTTTTGTCCTATGTTATGGTCTCTCCCTAGACACTGGAATGTTTCTTCTCTTGTTGTTGTTTGTCTCTGCACCACCCAAAGGTTGACTGGTAGAAAATGCCTATGGCATTAAGTCCGCCTCTGTACTTTTCTGTGCTTGAAGTATTAAATAAATAAATAATAAATGTAGATCAACAAAAATAGTTATTAAAATTAGTCAGCACAATTTGGGCTCGTAAAACGCTACCTCTTCACTAAGTGTTTTAGTTGATCCATTCGTATACCATACGCTAATGATAAATGTCGTCACAAATTTCACCAAAGCTTTAATTTGGTGACTCCACAATTTTCATTGTTTCGTTTGCTAAGTAAAGACACGTTAATCGAATGAGCATTTCCACAATTGTCAACATTAGATTTCTACTGACCAAAATCAATATGACCCAGTAAGGGTGCGTACTTTGTAGAGGTCAAGCCGTAATCACGTCAACTGTGTTTAAGTTTAAAATTAAGTTTGATTAAGCGACAAAAGCGTCCAAAGAATTGAATTACAGATCAGTCAAGGGAGACGGTTGGTTCCACAAAACGTATCAACATTGAAATGAAATGTCCCACACCAACCTAAAACGTAGTTCCCCTACCCGACCCGATTTTATCGAGAGCCATAGGTATTGTCTCGTCATTTTATCAGCGTATAATTATTATGATTTATGGTCAATCTTCTCGCCGGACATTCCCAGGAATCTCTGATAGTCTAGCCTAGACCAAGTATAAGACTAATTAATGTTTTGAGCTAAATAACTAGTATGGTAATGGAGCCAACTGCTTTGTGTGTTACTAGCTTTAGCTCGCGAAATTTCGCGTTTTTTTTTTTAAATTCATATTCTTTATGGCACCTCTTTAGGTCATGACCTATCCGAATATCAAAAAATATTTGGCCTAGGTCTTAGGGGGAGGCGTGAAAATGATTTGCTCTTACAATGTATAATCCTGTCCTATACTATTAAACGAGCAATATTTGTACCTATATATATTTATTTGTATAAAGATTTCTATTCACGTTCTCGAAATCGGCTCTAACGATTTCGGTGAAAGTTGCAATAAAGGGGTTTACGGGGGCGAAAAATCGATCTAGCTAGGTCTCATATCTGGGAAAATTAGTTTTCTTCGTATTTTCACCCGAGCAGAGCTCGGTCGCCAAAAGTTTAGAACAAGATAATGAATAATGACATGACATTATTGACATTAGAATAATGATCATGGCAGCATGGAATTAGTAAGTACCTACTATCATGGCAGTATGGAATTAGTAGGTACTATCCTATACTATTGAATGAGCATTCTCTATTTTCACCAGAGCAGAGCTCGGTCGCCCAGGTACTAGATGTTGAAATGCATGATAAAGTGACAGTTAAGCAACCAAATTGATGTATTTATATCTGGCTTATCTAGTAGGTTACTATTTTGGATAAAAATCAAGCTTTCGGTTATTTTTAAGTGAGATAACGTGATGTCGTTATATATTGTAATGTCAACAGTATACTTAAGGTAATTAATTGTGCACAAATAAATAAATCATATTGAGTCACTGATTATATTAATCTATGCCAATCAACCTATTTGACGAAATAAGATCATGTTCTAACAGACATGTTTATACCCTAGACCAAATAAAAACCAAGACAGCGCTGTCAACAATGAAGTGAGGCCGGTTTCGTAAACACGTGTGCACTTACTTTACTGTGCGGTGAGGTGTTGTTTGGTTGTAAATGTGTGTATAAGCATGTATGCATAGAGTTAGGTGTAGTTTTTGCATGGTTCACTGTATTGTTCGCAGCGCTATGTCTTGGTGTTTTATTTGGTCTGAGGTTAATACATACACCACTGACTTATATATTTTCTTCTATCCCCAGAAACAAGAACCATCAACCATGCCGCTCCAAATCCGAAGAAACCGTTGCGCGTCGTTCGTGCGCGACAACCTCCTGACACTGCTGACCATCATCGGCGTGGTCTCGGGCACATGCCTGGGCTGCGGCCTCCGGGCCTCGGGTCAGGAGTGGTCCCGCCGTGACGTCATGTACTTCCAATATCCTGGAGAGCTGTTCCTTAGGATGCTGAAGTCCCTTATAGTACCGCTGCTGGTGTCCAGTATCGTTTCCGCCATCGGGTCTCTGGATTTAAGTTTATCTGGCAAGTGAGTTGGTTTTTATTTGTTAAGTAATTATGTTTTATCTGTAGATTCTTTTTCGAATCCATCCAACTATAGAGATAGTTTCATTTTGTATATAATTTTTGCAAAGAAATACGCTGTGTCTTCTTGGTCAGGAACGAGTCCGAATCGTCATGTCAGCGTTTCATAGGCCTGCCTCGATTACGACGCCCGCTTCTTCAGGCACCCACTGTTCGACGATCCTGACGACACAGTCTGACCTGCCCAGTTCCATTTCGGCCTCGCAGACTTATCGCCAACATCGGTTTGGTCGGCAATTTTTTTTTAAATGCTACCCTCCTTAATTTCGTTCTTTGGCAAACCTTGAGTTTGGACTTCTGAGCCCCGGTCAAAACCAAGTCTGAGCGCCATAGTTTAGGATAGGCAGGATACACATGTCAACGAGCTTACGCTTCATTGATATTGGAAGGTCACCCTTCTTTAGCGCCTTCATGGACACTGGTCTTACACTGGTCCTAAGCTACTGAGCTTCTCCAGGTATTTTCGAAGCGACGGTCAGAGCTGAAGCAGAGTGTACCACGTGCAGATAAGGTTAGCTTGAGTTCCTAAGCTGGAATTAGGAACTCCTTACTCTCCTATATATTATTGATTTATTATATTATTATAGCTAGTCTGTACTGACCCACTGCCGGGAAAGATCTTCCTCTCTAGAGCGCTTTGGTTGACAATAAAGGGAGTTTATTACAAATTCTTGTGCTGCAACCTGAAACTAACTCCTCATTCTTTCCAGGGTTGGTCTCCGCGCGATCATCTACTACATGACTACGACGGTATGTGCTGTGATGTTGGGCATAGCCCTGGTCACCACCATCAAACCGGGTAAGGACCCGGAGGCCTACACCCAGCCTAACGCCACCAAGCTCAACATCAAGGAAACTCTGACGTCAGATACACTGCTGGATTTGATCAGGTCAGTCTTTGATACACATGAAGATGATGTATGTAGATGTCTTTTTTTACACATTTTGATAACAACCAACCATGCATTGACAGGAAATACAATATACAACTAGCTAACACTAAAATATATCATATTATGTACAAGTAAATAAAAAAAGGAGAAGAGCTCATACAGGCATAAAAAAATTCGTCTGCATCGCTTTCAATGGGAAAAGTGCTAAAAAGGCTGTCAAAGTCAAAGTCAAATCATTTATTTCAAATAGACCCATGTATTGCACTTTTGAACGTCAAAATTTACAAAATAATAAAATTGATTCTAGTCGCCCCTTCCAAAAGGTAGTTTTCGTATGGAGAAGAATGGGCAAGAAACTCCACCGTTACTCTTTTAAAAATGTTTTACAATTGTTTGTATAGGTACATACATTAGTTAAATAATTATATGTGAAGACGATGCACCTAGAATAAAATTACTATACCACAATAGGTAAAAAGAATAAAAAATAAAAATGAAACAACGACAGATAATTTAATATGTGATAGATACATGGTGCTCACATATTTACAAACATTGTAAAAGTAGACGATTTTTCCAAATTTTTTTAATTAATAAGTCAGTATGTGAGGAAGTTATCACAGAATGTAAAATCAATGTCATAAAACACAAAATAATACATTTTACAATTAAATTAGCAACTAGTTTGATTTTGTCTCGATTCTAAATTGTCCTATGGAGCAGGTCCAGCATGTTTCCAAGCACTCTTATCTTGGATATATAATCCTCTGCCGCTGGCAGTATTGCCACGTTGAATGGCAATGTTGTGTCTTTCGCCTCAAATTAGGGTGTTAGATGTTGTAGTAAATCTTGGCTTATTTCCGAATTAATCGAGATTGAAAATTCGAGTTTTACCTAGGTATGTTTAACTAGGACAAACTGTCCAGCTAGGTAGGTCCAACTTCGAGAAAGAGGTCAATCGTCGAATCCGACTCGGCTGGGCAGCAATATCTTTTCGTCCCACATACCACAGTGTCTCAAGACGAAAGTCTTTGACCAGTGCGTGTTGCCAGTGATGACCTATGGTACTGAAACATGGTCGCTCACAATGGGCCTTATCAGAAGGCTAAAAGTCACCCAAAGGGCAATGGAGAGGGCTATGCTTGGAGTTTCCCTGCGTGATCGAATCAGAAATGAAGAGATCCGCAGGAGAACCAAGGTAACCGACATAGCCCGAAGAATTGCCAAACTTAAGTGGCAATGGACAGGGCACATTGCTCGCAGAACGGATGGCCGGTGGGGTCGAAAGGTTCTGGAGTGGCGATCACGTACCGGAAGACGTAGCGTTGGAAGGCCTCCCACAAGATGGACCGATGACCTTGTGAAGGCCGCAGGAATCCGCTGGATGCGGAAAGCACAGAATCGGTCGAAGTGGCGGTTCTTGGGGGAGAAATGGGGGAAATGATGATGATGATGATGATGAAACTTAAAGTTTTAAATATCTAATTGTCCAATGAATCTGGGGTTTCCTAAGCTAGATATAGGTGACCACCAATTATCGGCCGCAACCGCAGAAAAAATGCTTCATTTATCAACAGTATAGAACCTATTCCTATAGTGTAGTGAACTATTATCTATTCTATAAAAAAAAACTGCCACTTGGAAGGAAAATTAATAAGGTCCTACTAACAAAATTGGGATAAAAAAAAATACATAATATATACGTCTGGGAAAATTAAACGACCTATAATTTACAAAGGCTTCTAAGACCGTATATGAGGTTACCATGGTGAATCGATACCCGTGGGTAGCTAGGCTGCCAGCTAATATTTTCCTCATATTCGCGGGAAAAGGAAACATAATATGTAAGGAATATTTCTGTATAAAGGTAAAAATGCAAAGGTAAGGCCTCCTTATATTAGGGACTTCAGAGGGACGTTTGAATACAAAATGGCGCACGATTATCCGAAGTAATTTCGTAGCAATCTCTTTTATTTATATTAATCCTTAAATTAATAGGAGTGCTGTTGATTGTTGTTTTTTAATCTAAAAAGAATGTTGTTTTTCTTTTTTTATGTAATGACATTGATACTTTGATTCATCCATTAAGATCATGAAACCAAGAATTTCTCGCATATCATTAAGCAGACTGCACAAGAGACTGGTGTTCGATCTAGAACAAAAAACACATTAATCTGTGACGTAACGTAGCAATAGATAAGTCATTCAATCTAATTAACATAATCCCGCGAATTTCGCGGATTTATATGTATTTCCGACATATATATGTAGGATCAGGAGTGCCGAGTCGATGAGAAATGCTAGTCGATGAGCACGGAAATCAAATTTGGAGACATGGGCCAGTACAGCAGAAACAGCAATGTGTTCAACACTCAGGCTGTTCAATTTAGATGTCAGGGAAGTGACCTATTGACTGGCATATGCGGCTAAAGATTCTCCTTTTGACTATTATGAAGGTTAATGACAGTAGCGGCAACAGTTTCCGAAACGTCATAACAAGAGAGGAAGAGACTCTTGAAATCTGTTCAGGTCATGCCTGCATACGATACTTGGGAAAGCCATACATTAGCACTGTCCTTTAAGGCTTTAGTGAGGGCAATAATAAGAGTACTTCCTTGAAGAAGCTTTTCCGATAAGCTAATATCAACGCTTATACTCTTAGATTGAGCATTGGAATCTGGTAGGTCTGGGTCAAAATCGGGCAATCGAATTACAGTAGACGTAACGAGTGCGTCTTAACTGCTTCAATTAACTGAGCCATATTATGGTTCTGAAGCTCTAACATTACTCGCCATGGATCACCAACACCTTACGATTCCTGGGCTAAACCTAATCCCACTTCTGATGTAGGATCAGGAGTGCCGAGAGGTATTTCGTCAGGGTTTGGAGTTCCCATTTTATTGGGATAAACAAGACTGTGTAAACAATTACAGGGTATTTATTATAGTAGGTACTAGTAACACTAAATAAGGTAAAACACTATACAAATGGTAATTAGTAACAAGATAAAGTAGGTGAATAGGTAGTAACAATCGAACAGACTTTTAAGGTCTTATAGTTCGTATAGTGGCCAAGCCACCCAATGACAATGACAAAGTGTATTGCTCACTATCAGCAAGCCAATACAGCTATGTGAATATACAGTAGCGCTGTACCAGGTAAACCGACAGTTTTGTCGGGAACAGGGGCTCTTTATAGATTCGCATCCGAAGATCGACTGACTCGCCTACAGAGTGCACGCTCTTTTATAAGACGATGCCCCCACCTTGCAATCCCACTACGACAACTCTGTCCGATGACGCACGGAAGTGCGTCACGTGTTTACTTGACACAAAACACTAAAATGTGGTAAATCTAATAAGACTTACATTATAAAGTAATCAAATAATACAAGAATAATTGTCGTAAATAAACAATAGTGAATTCACAACGTAAATCATTTTATAATTAAAGTAACATGTCATTAATTGTTTTGAACAAAACCATTGGTTACAATTATCGAAATAAGTTGCCAAAATCAATTAGTACATACACAGAGTACTTAATAAATTATATTCCGATTTATTAGACAATAATTGATAGTAAAAATCACATAAATGAATAATAATAAAAACAAATCATACCAAACTCTGTTGACTACCCACAATTATTGTAATTGACAACCGTCTCCGACATATATATATTTTCATTCACATTCTTTATGGCACCTCCATAGGATGATCCATAGGATGAGGATGATGATGAGCTATCCTAATATCAAATAATACGGGAAAGGCGTGATAATTAATTCGCTGTTACAATGTATTAAATTAGTTAAGACAGTATCGTACTTTGAACAAATAGGTTACCTTCATAAAAAGCCTAGAAATGGTGACAATATGCAAAAATAATTCGGAGAAGCGACATAGAACACCGTATTTTTTTTAAATACAAGAAGAAATTAAATACATACCTATAATGCATACATGAAAGGACTTAATAAGTTGACTCTATTTTACTCCTTTCTCTCAAGCGCTACAAAATAAAATAAAATACACAAATAAAATCGCGCGACGTTTCTAGAAATTATGACTACATTAACTAGACCGCGTCATACAATTCGTATATTGTGACGCGGGATGATTGGCTTAACACTCTTAATAGCGAGTAATTTCGCCATCCGGGTGACCTGGGACAAATTAGGTTGATAAATGATATTATGCATGATTTGAATATTACGTGTTTGGAGGTAACAACGGTGTTGAATTTTCCAGATCCGGCTGCAATGACGATGTTGTTAGTTGCCCCTTTAATTATAAACTCGGAAAATTGTTGTGAAGGTACCTATAATCAACCTATAATGTTCCCACTGCTGGGACACAGGTCTCGTCTCTTCGAGAGGGAGAGAGCTGTAATCTACCACGCGGGCCCGGTGCGGGTTGGGTAGATGTCATATGTCTTCGAATTTTTGGTACCTATGTGAGACTAAATAAGGTGTGGTTAAACTGATTTTTCTTTTACCATACCTAGATTATAACTAAGCAGCTGAAATATGTTCATTAAATGTGATTGAATATTAAAAAAAATCTAGAGACTTCACTTGGTCAGGCGAAAGGTGTGCGGATTTTTTTTAAAGATTACCTGCGCTAGTAATTGATTGCCATCTTTGGATAAGACTTTTTGGGATATTTTATTTACAAGATTTTGTGTAGCTTCTTGAATAAATCCTGAAAGGTATTTATCATTCAGAAGAAATTGAGCTAAACCACTAACAAAAATAAAAACTAAAATCATTTAGTGGTTCAATTGTTAGCAGCGCTCTCAGCCCGCAAAGATCGGAGGTCACAGCTGTCGCGCTATCGGCCATAATTGCCCATCACCTGATTTATTGCTTTATTGCCCGCTCCTCGACGCTGTAACAATGTGTCAATTGTTTAACACTTTTCATCCTCATTTTACCGTAGATAATTGAGTGCAGACTACTGTAAATTATTTAGTGAGGCGATGGGCGCTATTTTAACGCGTAAAAGTGTATTATTTTAAACCAATTTACGGAAATTATTATAATTTATCATCATCATCATTCATCATTATTGGTTAAACGCAGACATGCGCCTTCCATCTTCGAAACAGACAAGAGGGTCGAACACTCGATATCTCATGGCAAGGGGTTCGAATCATCCACAGTACTCACCCAAAGTATCTTGGCATCACTTTTGATAGGTCACTTAACTTTTGGAAAAGCCACGAAAATGTCAAACGGAAACTGTACACCAGAAACAACTTGCTCCGTCGCCTAATATCCACCAAATGGCATCTCCTCAAGTCCTGCGAACAACTGGAATGGCACTTTTTTTCTCCGCTGGTGGATGCGCCTGTCCAGTTTGGAGCCGATCTGCCCACGCTAAATTAGTGGATACAGCACTGAATGACACACAGCGATAGATTATTACTGGTTGCTTAAACCCGACCCCGTTGCGAATGCTGTATCCACTGACTGGCATCGCGCCTCCAGGAATTCACAGGACTATAGCCAGCCGCATCGAGAGTGCGAAGCTGCAAGATGACCCAGGTCACCCAATGCACAGAGGTTTAAAAGCCGCAAAAGAATTCTTAGGTGCGTGAGTCCAGCCGATGGCAATCCCTCCACAGAAAGATGTGACCCTTGGCAAGAACTGCTTAAGCCTCCTGATTTTTTCACCGAACCATCAGAGAGCCTTCCATCCGGGCACAAGTTACCGTGGCCTACTTGGAATAGACTTCGTACCCAAGTAGGTCGCAGCAAGGACAACCTCCACAGGTGGGGGTTCATGGACGGCTCAGATCCTCGTGTGTATGCAGCATCTCTCCACAAACAATGGTTCACCTCCCTTCTTGCACCGCATGCCCTGTCACCTGCATGCACAAGTAAGGACCTAATGGCTGTGTCAGCGAACAGTATTCACGTTGCTGACTTTTGGACCAAACAAATTTAAAAAACCGGCCAAGTGCGTGTCGGACTACGCACAATGAAGGGTTCCGTAGTTGAAAATGTTGAGATGAATTTATTTATCCCAAGAACAAACTTAACATTGTAGTTGAAAAACATGTTCTCCCATACATTCCAAATGCAAATTGTCGCTCGGCATCCAATACCGCGAATGTGACACTTTTACATTATTTTTTAATTGCAAGATCATTTATTTGAACGTGTAGAATGAAATAAAACAAAAATCTGATTTTCGTAAATAAAATCACATTCGCGGTATTAATATAATAATAATCTAAATCTAATACTTTTAAACGAGCAATTCTTGTATTTATGTATATTTAATCTGAATCTCGGAAACGGCTCCAAGAATTTTTATTAAATTTAGTATGCAGGGGGTTTCGGGAGCGATAAATCGATCTAGCTAGGTTTCATATTTAGAAAACGTTGTTCAAAAAAATAAGGTCATCCAGATATTTTTCTTTATTCAAGTAACAAGGACTCATTGTGTTAGTAAACTTATGAACTATGTTAACTTATTTTAACAGGTCACTTAGAAAGTTTTGCGACTAACAGTTTTTGTCTATACGATACCGGCTGGTTTTGATGTCAATTAAAACTATGACTATTTATTACAAAAAAACGTAACATTCCAAATTCGAAATTCCCTCCACATTTTTTTACGAGCAAAATCAAAATACTCTGTCTTACTGAAAACTGGATTTACAACGAGAACATTTTCACGCGATGATTTTGTACGATTTCAAATGTTGACTAAAACCAGAAGAATCGTTTGAAAGACTTCGAATGGTGTTCATAGAAAAAAGCCCTTCTAAAGCGACTGTTTTCCGCTGGTTCAACGAATTTATGGGTGGTCGAGTAATTTTGGCGGACAAAGAAAGAAGTGGCCGCCCTATGACGGTTGTTACATAACAAAACGTGCTGGCTGTGAAAAATTTAATTCAAGAGAATAGGCGAATTACATATGAAGAGGTTCAGCATATACTGCCGATTGGATCGGGAAGTGTGCATGAAATTCTACACAGGTATACGAAAATAGTTTCACGCTAGTACCGTAACATCTAACACAGGCTCAGAAGGAGGTTCGGGTAGAATGGTGCCGAGACATGATAGCAAAATTTGTAGCAGGCTCGTCTCGGCGCGTTTAAGATATCATTGCGGGTGATGAATCTTGGATTTATCAATGTGATCCAGAAATGAAGCATCAGTCGACCGTGTGGCTGTTTCAAAATGAACCAACGCCTACCAAAGTGAAGCGAGCCAGAAGTGCCGGCAAAATTTTGATCGCAAGTTTTTTTTTTTTTGCCCGGTTATCTGGTGTCAGTACCCTGACGACATCAAAGGAGTATCAATCCTGAATGTTATGTTACCAAATGTTTGCCAGAAGTTTTTACTACTGCAAGCAGCAAGCGACCGAACACTGGCCTCCGTGGGCTACTGCTTCACCACGACAACGCGCTGGCTCACTCGGCGCTCAAAACAAGGGACTTTCTGGACAGCACACCGGTCAAATTTACAGTCCCGATTTGTCTCCGTGCGACTTTTTCTTGTTCCTCAAAATAAAAATAAAACTCAAAGGAAAACAGTTTTCATCATCTGAAGATGCACTGGCTGCATTTGAGAAGGAGATTGGAGAGGTGTCTGATGCGGACTGGAAAATGTGTTATGAAAATTGGTTTAGACGTATAAAACTGTGTATAGACGCCAATGGAGAGTTCTTTGAAAAGATATAATAAAAATAATTATAACCTGTAGTATATTTTTTTCTAGTATCACAAAACTTTCTGAGTGCCCCACGTAATCTAGTTTAAATTTATCTCACCCGCATTCCAACCTGTATGGCCTGGAAAAAGCTCCAGCCCATCGTACACTATTGATCTGGATACCATACCACTACTTAAAGATGTTTATAAGCTCCGTTGGCAACCTATCCTTCTCCATCTTTCTCCACAATACGTCATAAGCAACCAGATCAGAAGCCTTGAATAAATCATGAACATTTACAGTTTTATTTATTTGTGTATTATGCAGACGGTCAAACAGTTTTGATATTATAGTAGCTAGAGAGATGGGCCTATTGGATGCCGAGCGACGAAATGTAAGTTTATACGCACAATATTGAGAGATTTACCATGTTATTTTAAGACCATAGACTTCTTATAGGTTTTCCTGTAATCTATGAGTAAAGAGCCATACTTTGTATTTTTTTCAAAATTTTTGGTCCAGTAGTTTCGGAGATAAGGGGGGGGGAATGGTCAATTTTCATTGAATTTATTAAATATCTTTAAAAGTATTTATTTTAAAATTATATAAAAAATATATTTAAAATCCTCGCAACAAGTCCTTTCATTTGATATGTCACACGGTACAGTCTGCAAAACTTTTTTTTAAATTTTCTTGTTTGCGCCCCAAAAGTGACCCCAATATCCAAAATTAATTTATTTACGTTACTTATTCGTGTTAGGGTCACAGAAATACATATGTATACCAAATTTCAACTTAATCGGTCCATTAGATTCGGAGTAAATTGGCTGTGACAGACGGACAGACAGACAGACAGACAGACCGACAGACAGACAGACAGACACACGAGTGATCCTATAAGGGTTCCGTTTTTTCCTCTTGAGGTACGGAACCCTAAAAACAATATTTTTCGTGTTATTTTGGCCATCGACACGCTAAGAAGATTATTGGTTGCTTTCTGTTGTTTCCTACTGCTGAAAAGGACAATTTGCTCATGTAAAACATGCTTATTAGCAAAATGAACATTGCTGTAACCAGCAGAGAGCTCAAAATTCAAGCTACGTAGGTAATGATTGTTATTCCTAGCCCTACGATGCCTTACTTCAGTGAGTCTTACAGGTTTTATGCATATTGCACAGCAAGCATCACAAGTCATTACAATATTTCAACCAGTAGTTATTTCAGTAACAACTGAATTCACAGCTGTCGTTTTCAATATTATGGATGATATCAGATAGGCAGTCGCTCCATGTAAAATATTGGTATTAAGCTGCATCTGGTAAGACTGGAAGCCGATCTCAACATAGCAATGAAAAGTCTAGGCAGATGATGATTAATGATGATATATCTTCCTTATCCAAATTAACAGGCTTAAGCTCCCAAACTTCATGATTCATCAAAGACATTGCATTTGACGTATTTGACACGGTAAGCGCGTCCTATTCGTGACAATTTATGACATGCAATGCGTGTCCTATGCGAGCATGGCGACATAGGTACCTAATTTGTCAATTGCAGCCGGTGTGAGAGGAGCGATGCGTGCTACAATTCACGCTTGTCGCTTCTATTCGTTCACTTATTTATACTGTGCCCTACATACACGTGTGTAGGGCTGCCGGGAGATATAGGCACTGGCCTGCTCCATGGTTTGAAAATCAGCACAGACAGAAAAGAAGAAAAATTGTTTATTGGCTGCATCATGACTCTCTCATAAATTTCGTAGGTTGGTTTACAATCTCATATTATCAGATCCAGGACTTGTTAGATGCTGGTATAATAACATTATCTAGTAGAGTTTTTAAAGTCAGCTGTGAGCTGTTCCTTTGGTTCATCATCCTCAGCAACTCAGAATGGTCCTGGAATTCTTCATTCACTGTATCATAGTTCATTCTTTGCGTGCTTTGATTTCCAAGACGTTTTCTAGGTGTCGTTAGACTTCACTATGAAGCCTACGTTTACCTATGCTTGTTATTAGAGTTGTCGACAGAATCATAAGTAATATATCATTAGCAACCATGGTCTTTTCAACACTCTCCCTAGTACTACATCTTCTTATCTTTCGCAGTACCTTGCATATATGTCGATATAAGGTCCTGCCGAAACCAGATTTTATTTCGTTTATAGATTTGTCACTATCCTTCATCAAAATACTAATGGATTGCTTAATAAATCTGATATGATTTCTGTTTGCATTAACGAGTTAGCTACCCAGAACAATTCTGTTGACATACACATATATATGTCACCATATAATTATGAACTTTGTTAGTTTATAATCTATCGGTATAATTTCCGTTAGATAAAATTTTTCGATAGTTTATAATGTATCCATGAAAAACTGACAAATTGTGAACTGGTAACCAACTTGTTTGCGACGTAATGCACCTTGCGCTAATATTAAATAGCCTGCGTGGCTACGAGCAACTTGGAAGTAGCGCTCGCTCGGCTCGCTCGCGGTTGTTCACAGTTCTAACCTAACCTAACCCATTTCACCCAGTTCACAATTTTTCAACAGTTTATAATCTAACGGAAATAATAACGATAGATTATAAACTTACGGTTCTCACAATCTTACAGTGACATATATATCACTTATAACATAATTTATTGTTACCAGAATATATTTGTCCTACATCAAGGTTAGGATAGATTCGTGAGTCCTTAGTCCTTACATACTCCTTAACTAACTCGATTCCAAAATAACAAGGTTTCTATCCCTTCCCAATACCTAGTAACTTAATTAGTTAATAGCTCAACACCCAGGGGACATGAGCTGTTAATTAAAGGTACTTTATTGTGCTTCCAAAGACAAACCTTTGGCAAGCTTCGTTAATAATGTAACAAAGTAAGGTCGCTTAGTAGCTTACGTACCTAATGCTTTACACACATAATTACACAAATTCATTTATTATGTTCAACAAGAGAGACTATGCTGATGAAAGTGCTGTTGTGTAACAAAAACAGATAAATCTTTAAGTACCTATGTTCTCTGGTCATTACTAACCCAGTTCATTTTTAATAAAATCAGAATTTTGATTGGGTTCCTAGTTTGGTTCTTAAAAAAATAATTTTAAATTTTACATTTCATATCAATTGTTTTCATACGACTCATCTACCGTTTATGGCTCCTAAAGAGCTGATCCTACTCTTAATTTCATGGTTCTTTTATCTACAATTACCGGACGACAGTTTTAGAACTTATGACAGAATAATCGCACTTACTACCTACTCGTAGGTACTGTAAAATTTCCTACAGTATTTATTAGTTCAGACAGTAAGCACTGTAGACAACCCTATATACCACATCAATCAAAATAAGACAATGGTGCTCACACGACTGACGGCGAAACATCAGGTGTTGTGACGTCACTAGATCCAGATCACTTGCAGACCCAACCTGGAAGCGTGGAAACATACTTATGATTGGGGTAGACTGCACCGCAAATGGTAGTTTTCCATAAAAGTATGATTTTTTAATTCATCGCTATGAAGGGCATAAATATGCCAGGATCATTTGAGCTAACATAGAACATTCGAGGGACTATACCTACATTGAGGGATCAATCTTTGCACAGACGAATGTGCGGTTTGAATATCGGTTTGATCAGTTGCAAGCACATGTCGCCGCTCGGCATCCAATACCGCGAATGTGACATTTTTTACGATTTTTTTTGTAAATCAAGAATCACTTATTTGAACGTGTAGAATGAAATAAAACAAAAATCTGATTTTCGTTCACAATGCCAAAATGTCACATTCGCGGTATTGCATGCCGAGCGACGATATAGGAAACAATATCTACAGCTTAAAGGATTCACTTCAGGGAGTGATCGCTCTGGCGTGGTTTGCGTGACGCCATAAAAGTCTGAATGTAGGTCTGAACGTGGAATTTATTGTACATTATATGACTTCAGATATCTCCCAAAAGGTTGGTGTAGAACAGCTTTGGACAGGAATAAGTGAAGGGAAATAGAAGAGGCCTATTTCGCAAGAAAAGACTATCGGCTATTCGGCTACCAGGCCAGGCAACCCGGTAGTTGATAGTTGCAAATATATTAGGGATAACATACAAGGCTTAATATAATTAAATGTTAATAATATTAAGAACTTGTTTATTTACGAAGAAGGATCAGAGGAAATGAAGGCATTTTTTTTTAATTCCCAGAATTTGCATTCAAACGTCAAGTCTTAAATATTTCCAGCCTATAAATATATTTACCCGCGGTTGCCTTCAGACAGTGCCACTTCACTTTCGGCTGTTAATGGAATGATTCGATTAACCTGTAATTCTGTTAGCTCTCTTAATTTTCAGGCGGATTTATTTCCTTTTAATTTTTTTGCATGTCACCTAAGAAATGTTGACATATTTTAGTCTTTAAAAAGCTGAACTTCAAAATTAGATTTCAGGCTCATGGTCAGGTTATGTGAATAGGTAAATATATAATTATTTAATCTACATGGTTCATTAATTTAAATGATAAAATTAATAATGTCAATAACATGATAGATTATATAATAATTTGTTATTTTATTACTCATACTCACATATTTTCCTGGTAGTTATTAGAGATGATATACATTTCTACAGAAAATTTATTCGCTGTTGTTTATTGTGGTTCGGTTGTGTTGGTATCTATGTAAAACCGTGGTACATGTCTATTTACGTCATTAACAATCATTTAAGGAAAGAAATATTAAATTATACAACAACTAATTTTTAGCGTGCTTTTTCACTTTGATTTTTGAATTTATATTTATAAGGCCTTTGAAGATGTGTGTTTAGTTAGATTCTTTCACCATTCATAACTTTTTCAAGGGCTACTTTACGTATATGGTCTAATTTAAATAATACCACTGACTATGAACCTAATTAAATGGCGAAAGAAAATCATCTCGAAGGCAATCATCTTGACGTAAATTGTCTACCACTGAAGCTATCTCTCTTGCTCTTTCTAGCTCTCCTGTCTTCTCTCTAGCTCTCTCTGGTTATTTGCTTTCGTTCCCACGAACATTACAGTTACATTCATTACCTATTGTCCTAAGTGTTTCTTACAGTCACAATTTTCGTCGTAACAAAATAGGTTAATCATAATTCGTCTCGCTGGCAGAGGGCCAGAGAGCCAGTGACTATTGACCACTTATGCACTTTTGCAATCTAGACGGGGTTATTGTGACCGGTTCAAGGGCAGTCAACTTCTATAGGTATACACGTGTTCGGTTTAAACTTATGTAATTTTGAATGATTTTGTAATGAAAATAGAATACGCGAATTTCTATTCTTTGCTGACTTGAAAGTTTGAATGCATCTCGATGAGATGATTAGTAAACATGGCAAAATAACCCTTCACTTGGGGTTAAAACCCTTATTAGTAACAATCCGTTACGAATAATAATGTTTTTTTATTGGGGCAATCACCAAGTGATTTTGGTAATTTGCCAAAAAAAGAAACTCATAATAATGTCGCCAAGACCTTTTACTTTTTAACCCTATCAAAAAGATGTTATTTTTAATGGGGTTAAGAGGCATGGGATATTTTTGTTTATTCAAATTCAAAATTATTTATTTTGGGACAACTAGATCCAAAAGTTAGTAAGCAAAAAACTTAGAAACTATTGTTAGTACCTATTTAAATACAATTGTTATGAAAAAACACAGCGAACTCGTTTATGACCCAATACTGACCAACAAGCGCCGAAAGCATGAGGTATGTGCACGGTCCTATGAGCCCAAAACATCTTTCATAAGAAGATTTTACATTGTTACTGCTCCTCTTCTTTACAATAAAATAAATAAAGAACTCAACATGTACCCGCTCAACAAATCTTTATGTAAGAAGAAGGTTCATAACTACCTAATTGCCCTTTCCTATGAGGAAACAGAAAACTTGTTCACTATTCAGAAGTAGTAATTACTCTTGTCCAATAAAGGATTTAATTTATTTTTAATTTTTCGGTTAAACGTATTTACACTACCCAACACCCCAACACCTTTCATTACTCTACACTTACACACACACTAAGCCACACTAACTAATTTTATATTTTTTCAGTTTTCATGTTTGTTTTAAGATCATTCATTGATGCATCTTTTCGCATGTCTTTTGGGCTAATATATGTATTATTGTCTGTTTTGAGGGGTTTGGCGCTGTATGCCGAGATACAGGACTCGTCCTAGTTCGGTTACAGATGCTCCCATGTTATATACTCCCAAGTACTAGCCTATAAGTATGTGTAATTGTATTATTGTAATTTTTTTTTTTGGTGAAATAAATAAATAAATAAAAAAAATAAAAAAATTACAAAGGACAACATTCATTACATACATTCTATACACAAATGCCCCTGTGCTGAGACATTCCGCCCCGTCAAGATAACCAATAGGGAGATATTGTGAGTCCCCCGCACCCTCCTCATAAGTGACACGACTTTTTTCCCAATAACGGCATAAAAATCATCAGTACGAGTCTGCGCGAACATCTCGGAAGCACTGCAGAAACGAGGAAGTCCCAACATCATCCTGAAAATGTTATTGTATTGGACGCGCAGAGTGTCTAGGGATTTTTTGGTACCTATAACTAGCCCATAGACCACCCGAGTACAGACCCTGACAATACGCTTTAAACAGCGTGATCTTGACTTGGTCCGTACAGCGGGCGAATCTACGGACCAGCATATTGCCACGGACTGACAGAGCCCTGCGCTCCCTCTCTATGTCAACATCATCCTTAAGGTCGTCGGTAAGGTAAAAAGAGGTTTAAAGGTAATGATTACCGTAAACATCAAGAGTCATAGATACCATTTGCCTATGAGTAGTAGTCAAATGCACCTGAATAGTAAATTAACAAACACAACAATAACAGCGGAAGTGACGAACTCTAGCCATTCACAAAATACCAGGAGCTGCAGTCTCGACATAGGTTGCGATCGCTTTACGACCGAATTCGGTAGCAAAGCCCTAATGGCGTCCCTAGACGGTCAAAATTACTTGACAAGCACGGAAAAATCACGTGCTTGTCAAGCACGTCACGCGTGTGTCTAACGCCATTAGGACTTTGCGACCGAATTCGGTCGTAAAGCGATCGCTACCTATGTCGAGACTGCAGCTCCTGACCACTGTGCACCTTTTAACAACTTTAAAAGATTCGTTGTTCGCTTTATTTCACAAACTGTGCTATTATAAATTTCCCTAATGCTATGTTTTGTTTGGTAGTAGGCAAATACATAAGCTGCTATGCTAACGAAAGATTAATCTTACTCTTTCCTGTGAGATGTCCTCACAGAAATATCTCATCATCATCATCATCAGCCTATAATGTTCCCACTGTTGGGACACAGGCCTCCTCTCTGTGAGAGGGAGTGGGCCGTAATCCACCACGCGGGCCCAGTGCGGGTTGGTAGATGTCACGACTTCGAATTTTCGGTTCTAGGACATGCCGGTTTCCTCACGATGTTTTCCTTCACCGTTTTGAGAGCAGTGGTGATGAAATAATTTACACAAAGTAAAGCGCCTGTAGGTTCGAACCTACGACCAACAACTCGTAAGTCGCAAAAATATCTACAGGAGTGAAATTGATCAAAATCTATGAATGAGAGAAAGTGGTCAGAACGTATCTATTACCTTGAGTGCGGAAAAGACAAAGCATTTTTATTAATTTTTTTATAGTATAATTTTCCATTTCGATGCTGTGATATAAGATGGCATTTTTTTGCATGATATTAATGTACTTAGTTAAAATTATATAAATTTTTGTTTGTTCCAGAAACGTGTTCCCGGAGAACCTTGCGCAGGCGACGATCGCATCCTACCGCACGAGGCTCGTTTATGATAAGAACGACACTAAAAATCGACTAGGTAGATTAATTGTTTCTCTTCCGATTATTTAACTCCCAATAAATCTCAATTTTAAGTGTTGTGCTTGCTACTCTTTAACAACTATTGAAATAGATAATTGTGCACACACAATGACACGTGTATCTAATAGTCTTTCGATACGGCAATAGGTAGGTACAGATAGTGCAATCCACAAAGACGCGCCCCACTCCGCGATTACTGTACTGTAAGCTGTACTTTAGTACGGAGCGGAGCGGAGTGGGGCGCGTCTTCGTGGAATGCACTATCTAAACACGATTATTTCGTGAACCTCGTCAGAAAAATAAGGACCTTCATAATAGGCTGTATCTACATACTGAAAGAAAAACATAATTACTAATCTGCAGTCATTTAACAACTTGTGTTTAATCCAACTATAACTTAACACAACCGAGACTGCGTTATTTTTAAGTTTTTTCTTAAATCAGTGTTTGGTTACGGTTGTGGGGTGAGGTATCATTAGGCACATATGATGCCTCACCCCCCAAGAGTAACCAAACACTGATTTAAGAAAAAACTAAATCAGTAGGATCACTAAATGACGGCGTGCGCAGACAATTTGTGATTGGTTAACTGAACAATGACTTTTATTGCAAAATGATGATGAATGACTCTCCTATTCGTGAACAAAAGATTCAAGTCTTCGTTCACAAATAGAACAGTCAGTAATTCAAGTATCTACTTCATTGAAAGGAATTGCATAGATTTTTGCTATGTTCACCGTCACAAATATTAGAGAGTTGAGCTCCATAACCATTTCTAATTGCGATGTCGTAGAGCAAGCTCTCACTCAAAAGTCCACTATTGGAAAAACAAAACTGTGCCACAACTTTCCCAGTATTTGCATAACATCACGCATGTTTTGACTGAGGGGTTATGCAGGGGTGCACCTAATAGGTAATACGGGCTGGTATCCGCAACTTCACGTCAAAGCACGTATTTTGCGTACGGGTGAGAAATCGGTTATTCGATCCACTCCAGCTCCTCAAAGAAGGCCAGCAACGCCTTGGTGTCACTGACAATCTCACGTAAGGTACCTGGGTTACCGAAACACTTTGCTCCGTATGTGGGACCAGCGGGCAGTTTAGCAGCACATGAGCTGCTGTCTCGTCGTCCTCTATGCAGGCCCTGCACAGTGGACTGTCTGTGAGTCCTATGACCTGACGTCCTATGAGGTGTGCCTATAGTACAACCAGATTTCGAAAACACTTTGCCCGACCTGGGAGTGGGCAGTTTTTGTTTGCCTGTAATCACTAAAGCATGATTGATACAAGCTGTTTACTTACGCATCACTGGGCAGTGATGTTAAGCGACAATGTAAAATTAAAATAAAAACCAAAAAATATATTTCTCAACAAGTATTTCTGCACTTTCCAGGTGAATTGGAGACATATCAGATCACGGGCGACTACCAGAGCGGCAGCAACGTGTTGGGGTTGGTCTGCTTCAGCATTGTACTGGGCATCACCCTGGGCAAGATGGGCGACAAGAGTCGACCGCTACAGGATTTCTTCCACACTTTATCGGAAGCCATGATGATCATCACAGGATGGGTTATTTGGTAAGTTCGTGATATCCCACTATACATATAAATTATCCTACTTATTTACATACATACATACATAAACTCACGCCTTCTTCCCATGTGGGTAGGCAGAAAATACAGAACGCCACCTGCTACGATCCTTACATACTCCTTTTGACTCGTTTACGTTCATACATCTGGTCATACACGCACGCCGGTTGCGAGTACTACGCACCTGGCCTTTTTGAAGAACATCACCATTATATATATTTATCAAGGCTAAAACCCGAAGTGCGGCTACACCTAGTTTTAGCCGGCTACAAATAGGTGCGGCTGGTAGCAGTTAGTTAAATTTTGTTGTAGCAAATGAAAATGGCTGAAAGGTAGGTAAGGTTAGAACTGTGACTACATAATACACCGCACGAGCTGAGCGAGCAAAGCGAGCGGTGCCGCGGCTGGCGAGTGCCAGGGTCCATGTTGTAGCCGGCTAAAACGATATTATAAATGTGAAAGTTTGTATGTTTTGATGTTTGTAACTCAACTAAGCAAAAACGGCTAAACGGATTTAGATGAAATTTGGCATACAGGTAGTTTATAACCTGGTAATACATAGGATACTTTTATCCCGGTAGTATGTTCTCGTGGGATAATTTTCCGACATCCACGCGGGCGAAACCACTGGCAAAAGATAGTTATACTATAAAACATCGAAGTAAGAATATTAGGAGCGTAGGATCTTACTGTGAAACATAGTTCAAGAGTTCACATAACATTACATAAAATCACGCCTGTTTTTGCCAAAGGGTAAGGCAGTACCTAAAGTACCTAAACTCACTTTACGTCAGTTGTTTTTAAAGTCCCATATAATTAATTAAACCTGACTTGGTTTCTGAAGGTCTTTTTCGGGTGACCACTGATAATCTGCGGTGTGCTGTGGGTCCCCATAGCACAGCATCATGCTAAGTTCTTGTCTCAGTCATAACGTGCCAGCAGCACCGACTATTTCTGTTTTGTGCCCGTGATTATATGTAGATGTATTGTATTTAATTTTTCTGTAAACCTCGTCACACACTTTGAAGATAATATAAAATATTTATATTATCTTCGACATATCGCTCACCGTACAATTTAATGGACACACAGTGAAGAATATATATTTTACCTTAAAGTATTTTTAAGCACTATAATATATGTCGGAGACGGGTATGTGACTCTCGTTACTATCAGCGATATTTTAACTACTGTGGACGTAGCCACACTACGTGTGATAGTGTTGGTTAATGCGCAATAGAAAAACAGTTTGCAGTTCAGATCACATTATAATTTACTATCAAATGAATCACACTAGCTAAATTATACACACACAGGGTGCGACGGCGTTTATTAAAATCCCCAATTAACACAATGATCACAAATTACAACTAACACAATCGAGAACAGTTCCGTGACGTCTTCTCGCTGATGCGACCAGAGGCTGAATGCCCTCCTCGCCGTGGCCTTAAAACATTACGACTCTGTAGAAGCGCGCCTTTTTTTGGTGTAGGTAGATCACTCTTGATGTCGCCAGTGGCGCGCTTGCGATTCGTTTCGTGTTCGTACTAATGACCGGATCCGACATATATATTATCTTCGATATGTGTGATGAGCTTTACTGTATTACTCGAGTTAATTATCTTTTTGTATGCACGTGCTAGAAGTGACAAATAAACGTATTTTTCATTCTTTTTAATAGGGAGCGAATGACAAATCTTATTGTTGATCAATTTATGTAGTTGTTTGGGACCATAGATTTAAGAAAGATTTTTATATTTCTTTGGGACCTTCTAGAATTATTTTTATACTTTCTTTATCAGATCAGCATTTGATCGGCTATTGACAATGGCCAATGGAACGATCACATGAGAAGTGTTCAAATCTTTGTATAACTAAATATCTAACTTGTACATCTTCCAGGTTATCACCCCTTGGTGTGTTCTTCCTGGTGACAGCGAAGATCATGGAAATAGATTCATTTGCGGAGTTGGTGGGTCGGTTGGGACTGTACTTCGTGACGGTACTACTGGGGCTGTTCCTCCACGGGTTCGGAACCCTCAGTATCCTGTTCATCCTGGCCACGAAGAAGCTGCCGTGTCGGTACATTGCGAAGATGGGACAGGTCATGGCTACTGCTTTTGGCACTGCTTCCAGGTAAGATACATTATTTTCGGATTATTATTTTGTAAAAGACATCTAGATCGTTCTAGTCGTAAAATTGAAGAAAGTTGTGTTTGACTGTTTGTTGCTCTCTTTTTACTTTAAGGGCCAATTTCAACAATCCAAACCGCGTTCAAGAGGTGTGACTGTCATAATTCTTAAGATAGTTAATTGATTCAGGCGTGACCTTACGGAAACCCATTATAAAATACAATAGACGTGGATAAATTTAGTAACCTGTTCCGCTTTGCTATTTTTAAAGAGCCATAAAAATCTCCTGAAAGAAATCCATACGTGTTTCACCTCTCGACGAGGCATCCTCAGGATGACGATGGACTTGTTGAAAACTCATAATTCTTAGGGAATACTGACACTGACAGCTATTGAACGCGGTTTTGATGTGCTGATCACGTTCAGTTTCGTTGGTGAAATTGGCCCTTAATGAATTATTTCGTTTAAATTTGGTATTCACGAAATTATTCTACTAACTCCAAAAGCTATGCTGTGCTTGGGTAGTACCTATATTTACAATCAAACTACACCTCACTAAGTGCACACATGTTATCAAAACTGGCCTCACTTCACTGTTGATAGCGCTCTGTCTTGCTTTTTTATTTGGTCTGAGGCTCAGTATCGCAATTTTATTTCATCTCTAACCTTTTGTCTGACTAAAATATCCTAATATAATTTGCCAGCTCAGCGACAATGCCAATAACGATCGGCTGCTGCGACGACATGGGGCTGGATCCACGCATCACGCGCTTCGTGATCCCCATCGGCGCCACCATCAACATGGACGGCACGGCGCTGTACGAGGCCGTCGCCGCCATCTTTATCGCGCAGCTCAGGAAGGTCGAGATGTCGTTCGGCAAGATTATTGCTGTTAGGTGAGATGATCACTACGAAAACATTTATTCATAGTTATCAGACATGCACTTGTAATGTTCCTCCTTCCATCTATCCTCCATCTAAACAATAATGTACATAAATGTATTTTGTCTAGTGTATGCACTTTTGAGTAAGCAAAGAACCTAAACCTACCAAAGATCAACTGATCTGCGTGGAGTTTAGAACCCATAGGAAACTTTATATCCTTTTAACTACTAGGATATTTTAAATGATCTAAAGTTGCCCATGGGTTCAGTTCAATAAAGTATCAGTTTAGTAAATAAGCATGTACAATGACTATTTTCTTAATGTCCTTCGGGAAGCATCGTATATCCGAATACAAACGAATGCTAATTTCCATGTCCATCAATTATTAGATTTATCGTGTATAATCATTTGAATTCAGAACTATAAGTACTTTATTGTTGTTATGTTTTGATTTCCCTGTGAACTATATAGAGCTGTAAAACTATTTTCGTGCCTGCTACTTTAGCAGCTTTCCTCCCATTTTTAAAATAAATAACATTAAGTTAAAAGAGTATTAACAACTCTATATACTTCCAAGTCGATTGAGAGCGTCCGGTCTGCATCAAGTGCAAAGGGCAACTGATAGAAATCCGACGACTGACGAAACACGAAGTTTGCCGAGGGACATTAAGAAAATAGATACTTGTATGTGTTATTTTTCCAGTTCTGGATCAGTCTAATTTTTTTAATTCAAATCTCCCGATTAAGGTTCACGCATACAGTCACGACGCGACGGTGCAAAGCGATTCTGGTAGAACAAATTGTTCTACTGGAGTCAAGTCGCGCCTGTCTGCCCGCTTTTAGTCAGGAAAGTGTTCCCATTTACGAATACCTACTATCCACTGTACGACTAATACGTAGTGTAACTTCTTTATAGCCATTATCATCAGTAACACACTATTTGACATGATTCCCAGTGTGACGGCCACAGCAGCAAGTATAGGCGCGGCGGGCATCCCGCAGGCAGGCCTGGTCACCATGGTGATGGTGCTGGACACCGTCAACCTGCCCGCTGAAGACGTCTCCATTATCCTGGCTGTTGATTGGCTGCTGTAAGTCTATAGTTTATATTATCCAATCAGAGACCTTTTTATGTCGGGAAATCCTCATGGATATCCTCTGTCTGAGAAGAACGGATGGTGATGTCGGACTCTTACCGTTTAAAACCCCACGGTTCCTACCACTACCATGAGTCGGGGGCCCGGGAGATACTTGTATATTCACCGCACCCCCGGATTTCGAGATATCTAAATCAATCAGATTTAAATTCTTGTTAGAATGTTTAAATATCTTCATGAACGATCTCTTTTTAAACTGAAGAACTGCTGACTTTTTTAAATGATGACCTCCGTTCATTAAAGGGTTAGTCCTGAAGGTTTTTCATTCCTAGAAATGCGCCTATGGTTGGTGTTTTGTCCTTTGTAGACTGTGGAGCTATAGAAGTAATTGGTTAGTTTAAATATTCATTAATGGATCATGTACCTACTGCAAATAGGAATATTGGGTCGTTTACCTACTGCAAATAGGAATAGAACTAATTAGTTAGTTGAATTATTCATAAATGGGTCGTGTACCTACAGCAAATAGGAATATTGGGTCGTTTACTTACTGCAAGTAGGAATATAACTAATTGGTTAGTCGAATTATTCATAAATGGGTCGTGTACCTACTGCAAATAGAAATATAGGTACATGTGAATAAGGATAAAGTTACAAGTAACCAGCTTATTCACTGGCAGCTTGATGAATTGTGTCATCAGCCCTTTGGTTAATTATTATTGTCACAATGTACACAGTTGCTGTGACGTCATTAACGCAATGGTATGCTGGCAGATTATTGCCACAATAATATACAGTTGCTGTGACGTCATTAACGCAATGGTATGCTGGCAGATTATTGCCACAATATACAGTTGCTGTGACGTCATTAACGCAATGGCATGCTGGCAGATTTTATTTATAGTAGGAAATCTCTCATTCTTGCCATAGTTTTAGTAATTACTGAAAAAAAAATGATACTTGTAACATAGGTAATCAAAAATTTAATTCCAGCGACCGCTTCCGTACAACGATCAACGTGGTTTGTGACGCTTTGGGCGCCATTATAGTGACGTCACTATCCCAGGGAGACATAGAGAAGACCCGCGCTATCAACAACGATAAGGAAGGGGCGACTTCCCACGAGCTCACCGAACTAGAGAAAGGCGAACATTGAGCTGAAAATACCACAAATATACGTCCTCCACTGACTATTGTGGACAGAATACGGAATAACGTCATGGTTGAAAATAACACTGTTTGATAAAAATCGATTAGCGAGTACAAGACAGAAGCTTTAAATTTAAATCATATCGTATTTAAAATAAAAACCGAAATTGAAAATGTTTTGGTACATATCGTGTTCAAATACCTACCTAATATATAAATAACATAAAATAACTCGTTATTCCGTCGCGTTGCGAAAACTGTTCTGTGTTCAAATGAAGTTATAGTTACCGTTATTTTTAGGACAATAACGTTGCAGCTTAAACTGTAATTATGTGAAGGGATGTATGATTCTTTTTGTGTGTAAAATATTGATGTTTGAATTATATTAGTTTTTATTTTATTGCAAACCTTTATAAAATACTGTTTTAATTTATAATTATTTACTTTTATTTATAAATGGTAATGTTTCAATTTATGCATAGTATTTTCAATGTGTTTTTGGGACAGTTGATAAGGCTCTCTATGCATCGTATTATTCAAGTCATAAACATTATTATATTGTACCAAACGTTGGTTACCGAAATAATGTATGCAAAAATCTAGTATTTAGGATTAAAATATTGATGTAAATGTTAGTATGAGCTTATAAAATGTGTCGGTGTGTTCTATATGTGCCATTTTATGTAGCTTTAAAGTAGCTGTCGTGATGATATCTAGAATTTTCGACTCTCTATTATATTCGTGTCTACGTTAAATCTAGACTCGAGTAAATAATATGTATGTGTACATGTCGCTTAGAATATATTCTCATTTAGAGATTAAGTAAGAGCTGTACTTTCACTCTATGAAGTTTTTATCTACATATTTTCGGCTATTTTGCTACTACAAAACTTTTCCTGCCCTTTTCTAAGGACATTTTTGAGACAAAATTAAAAAAAAACTTTAAAATTTATATAGGATAGGTCCTGTCTAGTGATGCGACACACAAAAGTAACGCACAGAAAATTTACCTTTGGAGACATTTAAAAAATCTGTAGCTGAAACTTTCCATCTATTTTTGTATGAATCTACATTAGTCAAGTCGAATGTGTATGTAATGTATCTAGAATGTGTTTGTATTATAAGTAGATACTGTAATTATATGCGCCAAAAGTTGATTTTACCAACAATGATGTTAATTTGATACTGTTCTACGTTTTACTTAATGTTTTTGGTATTTTAATTAAATCTTTTGTACTTTTCGACAAGTTTCATCATTGCGAAAAAGTACTTAATAATAATACTGTTTCATTGCATTACTTAGGTCCATCACTGTTTTTGTTGATTTAAATTAACATTTAACTGTTGGTAAAACCAAATATGTATGTGTTGTTAGTACATTTTCAGAGTTGTAATGTTAAAGACAGCCTGCATTCCAGTTGTTTAAAACGAATACATGACACTTAGTGTTGTGCTTCTATTTATTTACATTTGTTATCGATTGTTTTTATCGTTAGAAACGATATAAAATTTACCGTTAGTAGTTTGAAAATTTTATTTATTTTTTCCGCTGTTTCACCATTTTCTGAATAGGCAAAAAAATTGGTAGGTATTTTCTATCCCTTAATACATACACCTGTACGTGCGATTATTGATTAAAATCAAGAAAAAATCTCGGCTATCATTGAAGCAATATGTTAAGTTGTTCTGGCTCAGAATTGGTGAAATAGCCCCTAGTAGTGTATGAGTTACTGAGTGATTCTCTAAAGCAATTTAATTTAGAAAACTAGTTATTCGAATAAGTTACGACATAATAAATTATATCAAATAATTTATGTTTTCGACCACAGCAGAGGGAAAGTCATTTAATTGTGGCCAAATATTAGCTGTAAGCTATAAGAATTATAGTAAGATATTTTACCATTAAAAATATTATATAACCACATTCATGTACGTAGATGTAATGTTCATAATAGTCTCTAGTCCGCACTTTAATTATTATTAGTCCGTTATTTTAATTGATGTTAAAAATTAAATTCGATGGTATTATTAAGAGACGAAGATATTTTTAACGGAAGTCTATCAACACCTATTGGATCTTTACACGAATATCTTTTACTTAGTAAGGATTAACTTATTTTGTTATGATTATGTATTATCATTATTATGTGTATGTATTCTCGCACTACGTCTTATATTACTGAGTTTAAAGTCATACCAAATATTGTAATATAAGTACAAATTATTTATCGATGTCGGCTCATGATTCCCTGTTTTTATTTAAAATGGATGTTATTTTAAATAAATATTTGTGTGAAAATTGTTTTTTTTACTAAGGATCATAAATAACAGAACAACTTAACTTCATTTTTTATTTAAAAAATTAGCTCTTGCATTAACTTAGGATTAAGATTTGGTACAAAAATTTCATATCTCTTTGTATGTATAGAGCTGAGTCTCTATCACCTCACAGCCAAGGTAAACATTTACACTACTAAACAAAAATTAAAGAATCTTTACATTAAAACTATAGTTTAAACAAAAACAACCTTCAAAGAAATAACAATTAGTGTTTGGTATCAAAATACCTACTAAGGACTTATCGTCTGTCAGTCAGTCTTATTGAATAAATATATACGTAATAACTTAAGCGTGTTCTCATTGGAATGTATCAACTTTACATGCTGGAAAGTCATGAGTATCCTAGTTGTGTCGAGGAATTAGAGAATCAATGTCGATTGTCATCATAACGAGTAACAATATCAATCGATGAAGCCTCATTAAACTAGATGTCAGCTAATAATTAAGAACTATATTTATAGCTAAGTCACTTATAGGAATGTCACATATCAGTGCGTAACACTCAACAATTACAATTACACTAACCTACTCACAAGGCATGGCACAAACCGCACGAACCGTAGTCTTTGTGTAACTTATCGCGACCTAGATATGTTTCAAGACTCCACCTTAAAGCTTTCTTTTACAGACATAGGAATTAAATAACGATATTCAACCTCATTTAAACGAGCTATCGCGAAAGAAAAGAAGTCGTTTAAAATAACGTTTCTTGTTCAACGTTATTAACCGTTATTTTATGCCCATCACTTTTGGGCAAGAGCAAAAAGTACGACTGAATAGTCTTGATCACATAATCGACGAACATTTTTTTTTAAATGGTCTTAAAATGGTCTGGTGGATTTAACATAAAAACACAAACAGCAACAACTGATCTAAGGTGGTATCTAAGTGCATCGTCCACCATATTATTGGCAAACTAAGACCCTAAAAACGAGTGTCCTTCAAACTTCAAATTACGACTTTTCCAAGCACCTCAAATATTTTTTGTCGTAATTTTTCAAAAAGGTTTCCTTAACACAATTATAAGGCGAGAGAGAGTGAGATAGCTATACCATGCCATTGCTAACATGGTTGTTGTTGATGGAGTTCCAATGTTTCTGTGATCCGTTCTGTGTGTTGTTCTGTGGGGACTCCCGCCGGCCGTTTCTCTCGCTTCCCACAGAGTTTCTTGCTCTAGCCAGGGTCGCTGCTGATATCTCCATAGATTCACCGTAAGGGAGTCTTGAACCACGCCTCATGCTGCCGCTTCGACATCGGACGTTCTGGAAATAGAAATATCATAGTTTCAAAGTTCTTAAGGAATAGTTTTCAGTTCGAATTAAGAATGAGTAAGCTCAACCGTCTCTAGCTAGTTTAAAATAGGTATCCAAATAGATAGATGGCGTGAGACTTACAAAGTAACTCACCCGTCCGGCGCGCCACGTCCACCGGTTGCGGTTGAACACGCCGTACACGATGGGGTTGGCGCACGAGTTGGTGCACGAGAACAGCCACATGGCCTTCTGGATGGCCGGGTCCAGGCTCTTCAGAGATTCTTTGTCGATCCAGTACCTGGGGAGAATAGTGGGCGTTTTATAAATGTTTTTTCTCTTTAAATAGTGAATCATCCTCTAACTATGAAATCATGTAATCTTGCACCAAACCTAAATGGTGCAAGCTTAGTAACTGAGAAGTAATCTTCGCAAAACCGCAAAAAGCTGATGTAGTTTAGGTAAGCTAATACTTCGTGATGGATAGTCAGATAGAATACTCTTATATGGATCAGTTTTAGAGGGTTTCTAAGGGCTCAACTTTTATAAAATCGAAAAGAAGCGGCTTAGAATACCAAGTAGAGTTCTCAAAATGAATTTCTGTTAGGATCATCTTCATAATAAGCGAGAGGTTTGTAATTTGACTAATTACTGACTTTAAAATAGTACCATTTTAAGGTCTAAAAAAACATCTCTTATTAATAATTTAGGTACTTACCACAAACAATAACAGTAGTAAGGAGACCAACAAGTAAAAAAGACTAGAACTATGGTGACTGTCATCTTCAGTGTCCGAGCTCGCGCTCGACCCAGGATGCCCACGCCGCTGCGACGCATCTTATCTGCAATCATCATAGAAATATTTATTTTTATTACGTATTATATTGACCACGTAAGAAAATCTATAATGAAGATTTGTGATGTCGTCCGAAAGTCCCAGGGGAACGAACTACCGGGATTACAAATATCCCATGTCCTAACCCAAGTGCTAAAAATAGAAATTCGTTTAGGCATTTAAGTTTGTAAAGAAAACAGACAGACAGAGTTACTTTCGTATTTATAATATTAGAATGGATTAACCACATTGATAGCAGTGATAGCCTAGTGGTGTGACCGTCGAACTGCCAAGTCATAGGTCTCGAGTTCGAGCCCAAGGCACGCACCTCTGACTTTTCGGATTTATGTGCGTATTGTATCACTTGCTTCAAAAACGGTAAAGGAAAACATCTTGAGGAAATGCCTGAGAGATATTTCTCGATGGCATGTGAAGCCAAGTCAGAGGCCCATCAGCAGCTTTAAAACTCTGACACCAGGTTAGTCACTAACCGCACGAAAAGAAGAAGACGTAAGTACATTGATCACGCAAAAAAAACTAACGAAAATGTAGAACATCATTATCGTGAAATACGAGGAAGAACTCTTCAGGTATACCTACTGGTGGTCAGTGGTTGCAATAAGAGAATTCATGAACATTTGTTTCAATTAATTGTCATGTAGATTGCAATTTTAACTCATCAATATTTCAACCTTCATCGCTTTACTGGTGCATCTTTAGACGCATCTGTTTGTACCCGAGATATCGTTTGCTCCTTACATTACAAACGCATAAGATATATGCCTCATAGTGTGATAACATTTCAGTTTTTGACACTGATGACACTGATCCCTTGTTCAGCTGATTTTCACAGTGATACAATAGTAGTTTATGAAACTGTTGCATAATACCTAGTTATGTGCAGTTTCATAAACTACTTTATCTACTCTCAAACATTGGGATTGAAACAAATACTAAATAAAAAATCAAAGTTAAAGATCAAGAATAAATTAAAAAATCCCACGAAATTCAGTAAGTACTACAAAACAAATGAATGTCGCCTGCACCAGCACATCACCGCACATGCGTGCAGCGGGTGCTGCTGTCCCCCGCAAAAAGTTGATGGAAAAAAACTCTTTGGTAATATTAACTTCTTGGATTAGCGCTGTATCGTAATAGAAAAAAAATTGTTTTATAGTATTATTTTGTTAGAGAAAATGTGTTATAACATGATTCTATTTTTAAATTTCGGTATTCCTTTTATAAAGTATGTCAATTTAAACTATTTTTGAAGTTCATAATTCGAATATTACGCTATGAGAATAGATAAAATCCTAACCAAACAACTTCACTTACCATTAGAAGTATTAGCTCTCCGGATGATCTCGAGTAGCGCGGCCGACGAGCAATACAGCGTGGACAGCAGCGGGATGACGTACATCAGGATCATGTTCACCAGGAAGTACGCGAACTCGTGGCACTCCGTCGGCAACGAGCCGTAAGACACGCACTGGTAGTATCTAGAAGTGTAAAGGAAAGAAAATTAGTAGTTGGACTTGGCTATTAACCCAACCCTTTTCGTCCCGATCAGTGTATTTTTAAAGTAGGTGGTGATCTTACCTTCTTTTTAAATTTAAAAAAAGTGAATGACTATTGAGAGTAGGATTCGGGGAAGCGACAACAGCATTTTAAAGGTGAATGTAAATAAGCCTGATTGCCCGTTCCTGGGGCACTGGACCCGTATGCACAGCTGCAGGTCTGGTGCAACGGGAAGCGGACATAGTGATTATAGGTTCTTATTTTTTAAATGTTACTAACATACTTTTATAAGTGTGATGAATCACTTGTGTTCGATGTAAATAAATAATAATAAATAAAGGAGCGTGCCTTCAACGGTTGAGTCATGCCGGTGTTGATGTATTCTTTCGGCATACTTAAATGGACTCAGACGGAACTTGACGCTCTAGATAGGAAGGTCCGTACATTGCTGACGGCAAATCGGATGCATCACCCACGGTCATCAGTGATGAGACTGTACATCCCGCGGAAGTGTGGGGGTCGAGGTTTCCTAAATGCTAAAACCCTCCACAACCGCGGGATTTACAGTCTCAGGGAATATTTTCTTCAAACTGACGTGGGTATGCACCGAGATGTGGTCGCAGTGGACAAGGGCCTCACCCCGCTCTCCTTGGCAAAAGAGAACTGGCGCAAACCTGCAGTACTTGATACTAACGATCGCAAGGAAGTATGGCAGGGCAAAGAGCTACACGGACGCTTTTTCCGGGCCCTCCACGGGCCTGATGTAGACTTTTTGGCATCTGTATCCTGGCTGCGTTTCGGCAACCTCTTCGGGGAAACCGAAGGTTTTGTCTGTGCGATTATGGATGAAGTTATCTTGACGAATAATTATCGGAAATACATTGTCAAGGACGGTACGGTTGACATCTGTCGGGCATGCCACCGCCCCGGTGAATCAATCCGACATATTATTTCCGGTTGTTTTCGTCTAGCTAACGGCGAGTACTTGCACAGACACAATCTAGTGGCTAGGATTATCCACCAGCAACTTGCCTTGCAGTACAACCTTGTGGAATCCGAAGTACCATATTACAGGTATGTGCCCGACCCAGTTCTCGAGAATGGTCACGCCACATTGTACTGGGATCGATCTATCATCACTGACAGGACTATTGTAGCTAATAAGCCTGATATTGTGGTGATAGATCGACGAGAGCGCCGTGCAATGATTGTTGATATCGCTGTCCCTCATGACGAGAATCTCGTAAAAGCTGAGAATGATAAAAAAATCAAGTATCTTGACTTAGCACACGAGGTTGTCGACATGTGGGATGTGAACTCTGCAATCATTGTACCGATAATCGTTACGGTTAATGGCCTAATAGCGAAAAGCCTCGACCAACACCTCAGCAGGCTCTCATTGCGCGGCTGGATCAAGGGCTTGATTCAGAAAGCAGTACTCCTAGACACGGCACGCATAGTGAGGAGGTTCCTCTCTCTGCAGCCCTGACCACCGGCATCTTGGACCCTGTTCCTGATGCCGATGGGCCACTATTTTTTTATATTTTTAAAGGTTTTTATAAAAATATTTATAAATGTAAACAATATGTATTGAAACTAATAAATGAAAATAATAAACAATTATTAGTTCTGTGTACAACATGTAAAAAAAACGGCCAAGTGCGTGTCGGACTACGCAAAATGAAGGGTTCCGTAGTTGATTTATTTATCCCAAGAACAAACTTAACATTGTAGTTGAAAAACTTGTTCTCCCATACATTCCAACTGCAAATGTAAGTTTGTACGCACAATATTGAGAGATTTACCATGTTGTTTTAAGACTATAGACTTCTAATCAATCTGGACCAATAATTTTGAAAAAAATCGTAGTATGACTCTTTACTCATGCAAAGAGCCATACTATGACTTTTCTCAAAATTATAGGTCCAGTAGTTTCGGAGATAAATGGTCAATTTTCATCGAATATCTTTAAAAGTATTTATTTTAAAATTATTTAAAAAATATGTTTAAGATCCTCGATACAAGCCCTTTCATTTGATATGTCACACGGTACTGTTAGCAAAACTTCTTTTTTTAATTTTCTTGTTTGTCACTTTTGAAGGGACGTGTAATGTAAATAAATGAATTTTGAATATAGATTCAAAATTCATTTATTTACGTTACACGTCCGTGTTTGGGTCACAGAAATATATAGGTGTACCAAATTTCAACTTAATCGGTCCATTAGATTCGGAGCAAATTGGCTGTGACACACGGACAGACAGACAGACACACGAGTGATCCTATAAGGGTTCCGTTTTTTCCTTTTGAGGTACTGAACCCTAAAAATCTTGTTCGACCGGTGAGGGGGTTGTTAGGTATCGTACTGAGAGTCTATTTATGTGGAAATTTTCGGGAAAAAGAAAATAATAATAGCCACATGGGGCGCGGGCGGCCATCGTTTAGCGGGTGTTTACAAGTCATAACTTATGTCCCCTGATGAAAATTTGCTAATCTTTCATGGATTTGGGGTAATTTTAGTACCAAAACGGTGAATTATAAATAGCAATAACTTTTACATTTTAATTACTTTTTGGTAATTTTATTGCAGTACGTATGTGCTCCTTTTGGATTGGACAGGTTTTTTTTAAATTACATATTGAATAAGCCAGAATATGCTGGTCTTACTTAAAAAAAATCATCTGTTTACAGTTAGGTATATAATAAAATGAGCATACTTTTTCTCTATTTCCTATGATCTATATATGTGTACCATATACAGAGTAATACAATAAAGAGCCGACCCTGAGACACAAATCCTTTATTTTTATTATTCTCATTTCAACTCCTAATGATTGACGTAACCAATAAAAACACACGCACTTGTAATCGTATTGATATACGATCAATCAACAAACCTTTCGAGAGTTATTACCGATACGAACCACATTAGGGAAGTCGTAACTTTTATTATGTTATTGGATGGCAAACGGGACGACACGTAACCGCTACGGCACACGAGTACCTTAAGTCTGCGGTGGCCGTTACATAGCGTCCGCAATTTACCATCGAATGACGTCACTAAAACGTTCTTTATGAAAGTAAGTTGCTGTTCTTCCCATCTTAACCTATGGTGCACAGACTTGGTCTTTGACTAACATCCAGAAGTCCAAACTCAAGGTCTGCCAACGAGCAATGGACCGCAGTATACTAGGCTTTAAATTTACGGATCGCGTTCGAAACACAATACTGCGCTCCAAAACAAAAATAGCTGACGTGGTTCAAAAGGCTGCCCAACTTAAATAGGACTGGGCAGGACATGTCTGCCGCAAAACAAACTGTGGGCCCAAATAGCACAGAACTGGTGCCCTGAGATAGTGAGCCCCGCCTCACTATCTCAGGGCACCAGTTCTGTGCTCGCGGCAGACCACGTAGGAGACAGCGGGACGAGCTGGATAAGTTCCGCCAAAACTGGAAGGAGGACGTACGGGATCGCGAAAGGTGGAGGGAGGCCTTAGCCCAAGAGAGGGACAGCAGCGTAGGCTAGTAAAAAAAAAGTTGGTGTTTCCCTAGAGAGCATTTTTTGACAACGTATAGGTAAACTACGCTGCGCTCTATTTCATGACGGCAGTCACGTGTTGGCCACCGCTGTCGAACGAGACCTAAGCTTCGTGGGCATCGCCACCTATGGTAAGCTCGCGGAGGCATCGCAGTGTTGCTATGCCAAAGATATAGCCAAAATATATAATGTGCCTGTATTACACTGCACAAATACCTTGTACCAGCCTATTATGGTCCCGCTGCAGGGTAAAGGCCAGAGAAGGCACGAGCATTGATCACCACGCTTGCTCAAGACTGGTTGGGTTTTACCAGTACCCTGATATTATTTCTCCGGACGAACTTATTTACAGAGAGCTTTACTACTACTGGTCAACTAAATGAGCTATTTTAAAGAAGTAATCTATCACTTTACCTTATCGAGAGCCATTCAATTTAAATAGCGAATAGCGAGTTATCCGAATATTAATGTATGTATACTCAATTTAATCTGAATCAATTTATCTTTGATTGCTTCCAAATGAATTCTGAATAAGTTTGAATGAATAAAATTGCTCTTCAGTATTTTTAGCGTGCTAGGAAATATTCAAATTGTATTAATACATTTATTAATGAACTGTATTTTTAATTCCAATTTTCTGTAGGAAAAAGTTTTGAATGCTCTGTAATGACTCCATTTCTGTGGACTATTTGGCGGGAGACGATTTGATTTCACTCTCAGGGTTGTCGCAATGTAGAATAGTGAAAATATACAGATGCATTTCAGGACATAACGTTTATTATTTCGGAAGATTGGTAATCATCATTATTAATTATTGTCAGCCTTGTTCAAGCTACTGCTGAGTAAGGAGCCCTTTTGTGTCATGCTTCCCTGAACTGTGCGACTTTCAACGTCACAAGAAGATAGGTGATACTGCAAACTACTAACCTCATTTCTATACAAACTATTTATATGAAACGGAAATTCCCTCAATACAAATAGAGTTCCTAGCCATGTTTATGTAAATAAATGTACTCTATGGTATTAGTCTGTTAGTTGCAAGCTCTATAACCTTATTCCATCAATCCAGTTTTACGATTGGCGTCTATCGGCTAGCCGAGTACGTTTCTCCTACTTAAAGAAGGCCATGAAATATATGGATATGCTTATTGGTATCGTAAATGCAAATTTTATTACAGTGGTGATGTTGGAATTTTACAGAGTATGGACTGGATATTGAATTACACTTGTTGGACGTAGATAAAAAGACAATCCTAACCGTTGGGGTGATCTGAAGCTGATTAATTTAAAATGTTACATGAATTTATTTCTGTAAGTAGGTTTTACACGTCAATTATATTTTTTTAAACTAGAAGAGAACGTCGTTTCCTATCTGACTACTCTGAGAGGAAAGGCCAAAACAAACTCATTGGTCACTGTCTTTTTCTCTTTGCTTTTGTTGGAGTTACGAATGCATATCGTAATTTTCAAAAGTAAAGTTTTTCATTTATTAGACCCATCGAATTGACGACTTTTCCGAGATTGTGTGAGATTTAACCTCAAGTTCACATTTATGAAAACTGGTGGAATCCAGGAATGTCATTGTCAAAGGAATCATGACGACACATTAACAATATTCTGATTCAAAAGTCAGGATTTTTCACTCCGCTGTTGTTTCTATACACGTTTAGTAAATTATTCGATTTACTATCGCATAATTTTATTCACGCAAATTATTGCTGAAGTCTCAATACTGCTAAGTATCATCCATATTATCTTCTGAAACACTCACATCCGATTCACTAACTCATCTTATAAGCTTAATGACCATAAAGCCTTGGAAGGTAGGTAGTCCTTTGGAAGGTAGGTGTGGGATGCAACGTGTGTCGACACCCTTGCGCCATCCCATCTTCCTAGCACGGCGGGCTGTGTTGGGGCTGCTGCTGCAAGTGCGGAAAACCTCAAACGGCGCAAAAACTCCAATCTTATTGGGACTTATATGTGGTTTGGGGTTGAAACACTAGGGCCATGGGGTCCGAGTGCCCACCTAGTTTTTTAAGACATCGCCAAGCGGCTGGTCGACTCTTCACGTGACCAGAGGGCTGGCCTATTCTTTGGCCAAAGAATCAGCATTGCCATACAACGTGGCAATGCTGCCAGCCTTTTGGGCACTTTTCCTATTGATAGCGATGCGGACGAATTTTTTGATGCTCTATGATTATTGCTCCCCCTTTTTATATACCTACTTGTACATATAATTATATTAAGTCTGATAGTTTTTAAATGATGTAAATACGTGTGTAAATAAGAGCTCAGACATGTTCTATCATCGCTCTTTAAATTAGGATCATCATAAACATGTATACTGTCATCTAGATTACAGACTGAACTTTACGCGCAAATGTAGCACAATCTGCCTGAATCAGTGCCAATATTACGCTGGGACTCCTTCCCGTTAGCATATGTTTATGGAACATCAGATCAAACGATTTTGAGTACATTATTGATATAAATATCTTATAACAATCATCGCTTTGCAATCATAGTTGTGGTAAAATTTCCTGAAATGTATGCTGGTATTCCAAACCAGATTGGATGCATAATTGGAACGAATAATTTCAGAGCACTGCAGGCGCTACCCGTACGGGTCTCCCGTACAGCTGTGAAACCAGCCTTATGTTACTCTAAGGTTCTGGGAAGCACAGATTAATAGATTTAACCCCAACTTGGTGTCTAGGTTAGGTTAGAACTGTAAACATCTACGCGCGAGCCGAGCGAGCGTTACTTCCAAGTTGGTCGCAGTTACTTAGCTATTTTTACTACAACTTAAACCATGGATTACTACGTACATTAACGATATGGCCAAACCCCGACTGACATATCATTAAACGTTGACGTTTAAATGATATGGTCAATTTTAGCTGGCCATTTCATTAAATGGTCAATTCTAAGATCTGGCCACGACATATGCACAGAGTGGAGGTGTAGTTTTGCCATGCTTCACTGTATTGTTGAGGGTAAGGCAGAGATGTACTTGTAGTACACCCACATTTCGCCAGTTATGTTTAAGTCCCATGTAATAAGCGGCGAGCCTATTGCTATCAACCGGGCACAAATCCAGACTCCGGGCTGCTACTGAGAAATTCCATATGGAAAAACCCAATATAACACTTAGCCCGACCCCCCGAATCGACCGCTGGACCAACGAGGCAGTCGCACATGATTAACAAGTGTATTGAAAGTATATTCCTACCTTATACTAACGATATATTGTCAGATATATCCTCATTGAGAGTATTTCTTTATCGTTAATGCTTACTTACGTGCTCATCTGTTAAATTGTACCTCTATGAGACTACGATCGAAATACAGGTATTAATACTTTCCCATAAGTACGTCTTTTATGTATACCTACTAGAACATTTTCTCCCATTCATGTACCTAAGTACATTTTTATTCTTATCATATATTTTGTAGTGCATATTTCCCGCATTTTCGCAGCAGTTGGAACGAATCATGAAAATAATTTCAAATATCTAATACTATTAAATGAGCAATATTTGTAATCAAGTTCTCGAAAATGGTTCTAACGATTTTGATGAAAGTTGCAATATAGGCTATCTAGCTGGGTCTCATATCTGGGAAAATTCGTTTCCTCCGTATTTTCACCCGAGCAAAGCTCGGTCGTCCAAAGTTTAGAACAAGATGGCTACCTTAGAATAATGAGATGGCAGCATGGAACATAGATAATACACTATAAATACGGGAGCATGGAATTAGTATGAACTTTCTTATACTATTAAAAGAGAATTTTTTATTTTCACCAGAGCAGAGCTCGGTCGCCCAGGTACTTAACATAATATGAGCCAGTCTCTTTAATTAAAAACCGGCCAAGTGCATGTCGGACCACGCACAATGTAGGGTTCCGTAGTTGGGATGAATTTATCCCAAGAACAAACTTAACTTTGTAGTTGAAAAAAAAAATCTTTCATACGGAATGTATGGGAGAACATGTTTTTACAACCGCAAATCTAAGTTGGTCGATTATTACTCGTTAACTTGTAAAGCCTACTCAGCTGTGATAGTTTTCCTTTTAAATTCGTTATATTAGCTACTGCCATGAATTTTTTCACATATCTAAAACCAACCATTTAGCTGGCAGGGGGGAGGGGGGACACTTGACTCTAACAAAAATTTGCACTTTAAAGCTTAATATTTTGCAAACGGATCTCTGAATTCAAAAATGATTTTAACAAACTCACAATGTTTTTGAAAGACCTTTCCAACGATACCCCACACTAAGGGATAGAAAAAAAAATACGTCCCCATTTTACGTGTAGGGGAGGTACCCTAAAAAAATATATTTTTCATAATTTTATTTTACCACTTTGTCGGCATGATTAATATGTATACCCATGCCAAATTACAACTTTCTAGTACTAACAGTCTTGGAGCTAGACCGCGGACAGACAGACAGACAGACGGACAAACAGACAGACGGACATGGCGAAACTATAAGGGTTCCTTGTTGACTACGGAACCCTAAAAAGCGTGGAAAGGTTCAAAGCATAACTTTGGAAAGAATAACAAAAGAATCCTGCTTTTTTATTAACGGCTCGCTCTTGAACACGACTCATGAAAAGCGATGAGGTGTAAGCCTGTAAGGCCGAGATCTAGAAACTTTTCTTGGCAAAGCGTTTTTCCTGACACTGTCGCAGAACTGTTAAATTTCAAGTGCGAGATAGAGACAGGAACATGTGTAAGTCAAACACCGAGCGAGTCAAGTAACGTTTATAGATGTCTGCCTTCATGCAGTGCCTTTCGACTTACAAAATGTACAGTAAAATCTATCTAAGTCAGAATTCTCCAGTTTTCTAGCTCACTTCACTCGCTCTTGCAATATCTTCACAATGACAGCTAAATTAGAATGCTATTTAAAAAAAAAAACAATACTCTCCTTTAGAACAAATCGGGTAAAAAGGGCCCCCGAAGTTTTTAGAACTGGCTACACCCCTAGTCCACGGCGGATACACTGACCCTATTTCCAATTTAATCCACACATAGTATTCATACATGTTTCCAATGACAAATATGTTTATAAAGTAGGTTCTTGATAGGTTTTGTCAGTCCTCATTATCTACGTTAATAATTCGATGAATATATTAATCTTGTGTCACCGCACTGTTTGTGGTATGGCTAAAACATTACATAAGACAGTCCCCAAAAATGCTTGTCCTCCACCACTTCCTAATGTTTTAGCTGGGAAGAAGAAGTAGCACAAAGAACTGCCCAGCAACAAATCTACAAAAGATTTTGAATAGAAGAAAAGTGTGTACTGAGGAAACACTATTAGAACAGCGGGGTAATTGCTTTAGCAATGGCGTTCATTTTGACAGTTCAACAAAATCCATTGCGTTATTTACGTTGTTGAGCAGACAAATTTTTCGAACATGTGACACAATGGTTCAACAATATCCTTCAAAATCATTCAGATTGTGATTGAAAGTGTGTTACACAATAATAGTATGCTGACTACTTTAAAGAATAGGTACTTTGCCAATGATATGTTACCTTAGTACGTTCATTAAACAGTTGAACTATATTGGAAGTGTATTTCCAGTAATTTTGCTTTTGATCTTTTAGCAGAAGTTAAAGGAAAAGTTAAAAATCAAAAAAGATTTTCGGTATAAAAAGTCTTTGTTGAACTAAGCTATTTATTGAACTTAGCCTTCAATAATAGTCTCTTAGATCTCTTTTAGAGCTTAAAGTACAAGGCAGAAAATTATGTAGATACGAGACAAACAGTTGGTTGGTGGTTGGTGCTCGAACGAATGTTCATTTTTCTTTTAAATCTCATCATACTTAAGGAGAATGCTCTAGAGCAGCCTATGCACCTTAACAATATAATATGTCCCTTACCCTTTAACATCGGGATGCTCCTCCACGTGGAAGATGAAACTCTGCGGCAGACTAGCGAGCCCGGCGCACACCCACGCCGTGATCAGCGCCCTGCGCACGCGCGCCTCCCACGTCACGTTCAGAGGCTTCAGGATGGCGTAGTATCTGGAATGTGAAAGTAAACAATAATATGAATTCTATACGATACAACGTTAGTTTTAGTTGACCCTAATAAAATCATCTGATCGATACCTTTACGTTCACATAGGTACCAACTCGGTAAAATGTGTAGAACACCTGTACCCTAATTGCGTAATACAACACAATCACAATTTGTTTCGAATTGAAACAGATTGCTAATCCATTGCTTACTAAGTTGGAAAAAAAATCTGCTCAACAACGTAAATAACGCAATGAATGTTGTTGAACTGTCAAAATGAAACAAATTAGGCATAATTGTTTACGAAAATAAGTTACGCAATATTTTTTTGAAGTGATAACTTCTTTAGGCACGTTGGGTATTTTTGAGATGGGAAAAAACAATTGAACTCGCGATATGTTACCGACACCTCATTTTTGTAAACACGATTGTGCTCTTTATTCATATTACGTTACGGATCAATATACTATGCAAGTATTTTTACTTTATTAAAGGTTTTGGAAGTATTTTTTTTGTAAATGCGATTATGCTCTTTATTTAGATAAGGTGACCAATGTTCTATACAAGTATTTTTCTTCCACCAAGGCGATCTTGTTCAAGTTTTCACTTTTGTCGGCACTCCCGGAGTGTTGTCTCTCACTGTTTTTTATTATTTAACCCAGTTCTTTAATAACAACGCAAGAGGTCAGGCCTACATTGAAACTCATTTCGTACCACATGCACACTCTTGAAGCAGCTGTTAAAAACTTCCTATATTAATTTTTCCACATTTTCTGGCAACTTGGCTTTGGCAGGCTGTTAATTGCTTATTAACAACAAAGGGTAGATACTCGTAATTCTAAATTAAAGTTAGTCTATTGTTATACCGAAGACCTTTGTTACCGCAAATGAACATGTTTTATAATTTTAATAATTGTTAGATGTAAGTTCTGAATTCAATAACCTAATCATATATTATCTGTATGTTGTGTCGAAACTTAACTCACTACTTGCAACACTAGTTTATAGATTTTGAGTAAACTCTTTGGTTGCTTTCTGTCACTTGTCTATCGCGCAAGGAGCGAACCGGTCATTAAAACACAATTGTAATTAATTAATTTATTCAATTTCACGAAGAAGTTCTCATTAACAGTGTTCAAATTACTGTAGATTGTGTATTGTTCATACATTATATCAAGATACCAAAGGAGAGTCATCAGTTTTTCATTTCGCCACCATTGTTCACATTCAACATTCCGGTTACGATTCGAACCCGCCAGCCGGAGTGAACAACCTTAACTAAATTGTTTAATAGGTAGATTAGGTTTGAGTTTGGTAAATACACCGACGCCCACCTCATGGAAAGTGTTAACCACTACTTATAGAAACTATAGGACGTGTGAAAGTGATTTCGATATCCTATTTACAGAATAAACAATTTCATTTCATTTCATTTGTGAAGTACTATTACCTACTACTCTGTTATTCCCAAGTGTCTGGATACTTTTAACACAGACCAAAGTTCACCCAATCGTTCTGTGCGTTATGTATGCGAGTAGGTATATTCGACAATTTTCACTCGCTAATCTGCTTGGACATAATATTAGTAGGTATATACAGTCATACACCTGTATCTTATGTTCTAAATCTAAAGTTAAACTGACACCAGGGGGCCTAAAACGGCCACATTAAGTAATTCCTCTAAAAGCAATTCATTTTCTGAATTCCCAGCAATTCCTTTATGGTGACACATATTTTGGCTAAATCATATTCAATTCAATTCATATCAGAATAATATTTGGTGTAAATATTGCCGCATGAAAAAAAATGAAGACCATAATTTTACCGGATAATTTGATGAGATAATTTAATGAGATAATTTAATGAGATGAGATTTTTATTTCTACAGTTATTTCTTTAAAATACAAAACTGTCAAACAGATGAATTGCGTAATGAATTGAACGCAGATAATATTATGAATTGTCAGTTTGTGCGATTCATAATATTATCATAAAATATTATGATTCTGCCAAAGGGGCCGTTTTAAGCCTCCAGTAGTCACTGTCACACGAAAAACAAGAATAAGAATTTGAGATTGTTGAGCCTGAGGGGTACTCAAATAACAAGGAAAGAGTCTAAACCAATAGCAGCGCGATTGAATGCAACCTGATATCTATTGGATATCTAGTTATGTCATAATGAGGTTTTTCAATGCATAACAGAGCAAATGTCTCGTATGCCCTTCATATGTAGGTAATGCGTAAATCCGAGTATGAACAACCTTGGCACTTGTAATTCGGACAGCTGATTGATCGATCTCGTTCGACGACCCGTCTCGGCGGCACTCATGTTTGGGTAAAGGGTTGGCATCCCCAAATTTTGAAAACCAGGAATAGAAGGTAAAAATACCAGGACATTTCGGATTAAAAACAGGACGTAGTATGAGCAGTTGTTAATAGCAACACACAATGAAAACAGGTTCAATGAAACTCAATTTATCTAACTGTTAGATAGAGAGAGCTGTAGTGTGCGAAAATAGTTGTGAGAAAGAGATAACAAGCAGAATGCACGTTACATCTTTATTTTTGAAAAGATTTTTCTATGACCTTCAAACGCGGGGCGCGGGGCTGACCGGCAAAAGTAAGGTTGAAGGCGCGAAATTTAAAATACTGGACTTTACCAGTATGCTTTAAAAAACCCAGGACGTTATTTAAAAACTATCCAGGATACCCCAGGACTTCCCAAAAAGCAGGATATGTCCTGGGAAAACAGGGCGGTTGGCAACCCTAGGGTAAGTACGTCATTATTTTATGCGGGGAAGAACCTACATGAGTAGATGGTTGTTAGGTGTGTATGTTTTTTGATGTATGCTTATGTTTATCCTATAGGATAGGATTAAACATGTAAATATATTTTTTCGGTTATGCCACAAAAACTCAATAGTTTACTGTTCCTATTTGTGTCACTTAGTACAGTGGTTCCTAAACTTTTAAGTATACGGAACACTCAACAAATCCCTTTAATTTTTTGGAACCCTACATTCAAAGATAAAAAATAATAAGGAATAAATTTGTAGTACCATAAATTGACGTAAAACTAAACTTTTACGCGATGTTTCACAGCTATTTATTTTTGCTCTTGCTGTCGCAATGGACTTTTCACAGAGTATTTCTAATAACCAAATAAAATCCCGATGAGAATAACTCAATTGGATTTTTTTCGCAGAAAATGTCTTTTTTCCTAAGGAATCAAACTTTTTCACTGTTTTATTAATACCTAAGCTTCTGCCCGCAACTTCGTTCGTGTGGAAGTCGTAAGACGCCACAGTATACAAAAAAAAACTGCTATATTTTCCTCCCGCGCTATTACTTCTTTTTCCTCTTTTTACTCGGCTCCTTAGGGCCGTCGCGTGGTGTAAAATAGCCTATTACCTTCCTGGGCTATCAAATGCAAGATTTTTTAAAATCAGACTAGTAATTTCAGTGATTTGTGCGTTCAAACAAACAAACCAATCAAATAAACAAACTCTTCAGCATTATTATATTAGTATTGATTATTTTAAATTTCGGATTCGCGGAACCCTTGTGACCTTTCTACAGAACCCACTTTAGGAATCGCTGACTTAGTAGACGCTTTCCTTTAGAAAACATTTATTTATTACAAAAGTACTTACCGAGATAATTAAAGAGAAATAGTTATTCTAAAAGTTTGCCAAGTTTAAATTATTTGGACATTAGAATTAGTCGTCAATTTTAAATACTCAAAAGGCATCCATTTCGTAATTACTTTACTTTGCCACGCTGTTTTATAATAAACAAAACTGTTAGGAATAGGTTAACAAGAAAACTCTTTGTACAAGATCTCTTTGAAGTATCTAGGTACAATCGCCTTAACTAATTCAGTTGCCACCCAAAATCGCAATCATCTGGTTTGAAGCATGTGTGCCGGTAAAATTCATCAGATATTTCAATAATGTCTTTGAAGTAGGCAAAGTAAGGCAAGGCCTTCGATTTGAAGGCAGCTGTATTGAATTACCAGGAGGTTAGCCTTAAGCGGTATCTACTTCCCAAAAGCCTTCCGCATGTTACCGCTTTTCACTTAAGAAAATTCTTCCAGTTTCGGCCTTCTTTAATTTTTTCTTCTAATTTTCATTAAATAAAAAGAGTTGTTATGAAGCTTATGTATAAAAAAAATATGTTTAACCCGCTATATTTATTCTCCAGATAAAGTTATATGACGATTGAAAAATCGGCCCTGTGTAGATCTCTGTATTTAAATAAAACAGCTCGCTCGATTTGGCTGATTTTTTTTGTTGTGTTCGTAATTGTCAGGACAAGGTTTATGTGAAAGTTTTTTTTTTAAACCACTGTAAATATCGGAAATTTGGCACCCGGCCAACGACTGGCACGAATAGATAGTTTTTGAATAAATATTCATTTATTTTATATCAAACAGTTTGCTTGAAACTACAAGTGTGTTGTGTAGTACTTTACTAGGCCGAGTGATTTGGACCGGATATCAAAAAAATTCAAAGCAAATGCTCATTGAAAATTCAAAGCAGTATTTGTAAAGAGTTCTTCAGTGTCAAAGGTTCTTGTTTTACGCAACAAGTAGGTGCTCTTGGCATGAATATAATCTCTTGAACACATGTTTCAATGAGCTATTTAAAAATATTTGAAGTTTATACTTATACTTATTAAAGCACCACTGTTACTAACACCAAAATACTAACAAAATTATGGACCTTAAGTCTGAAATAAAGTTTAATTTAATTTAATTATAGGTATAGAATAACCTTATTTATTTATTTTAAAAACACGATGTAGCCTAGGTATCCAATTCACAGAATAAATTAATGAATTTCGAATAAATTATTGTAATTTTGAATTATTCAGAAGATGTTTTTGTGACGGTTTTCTGATAACTTAACTATTTGCTAAAACAATTAGATTTGAAGGCTATCTATCGAAAATGTCTTTATACATACATAGGTTTCTAGAAATAAATGTGTCCTGCTACATCAATTTACATTTAGGTACATTGTTTGGTTCATTTATTCTTAAAATAAAAGCCTGCCCGTTCCTTATTTACAAGCAAGAAAACCGTTATTAGCATAGCATAATCGTCTCTAATGTTCCCACTGCTGGGACACAGACCTCCTCTCTGTGAGAGGGAGTAGACTGATCTAATAAATCTAATAGTAGTAATCCACCACGCGGGCCCAGTGCGGGTTGGTGGATATAACATATCTTCTCGGTTTCCTCGAGATGTTTTCTTTCACACTTTTGAGAACAGTGGTGGAAATAATTTACTCAAAGTAAAGTACATAGGACTCGTAATTCACGGCCGTTTCCACTGGGCGAACAGTTATGAAAATAATGAAATGCTTTATTATAAAAAAAACTTTTTACAAAAAAAAAAAAACAACCGGCTTCCAAAAAAAACACTACAAAGTGAAAAATAACTTTCATTTCGGAAGTCGGTGTCTTTGGTTTTGATTTTTCGTTTTTTGCCAATTTTTTTTTTTTTAATTTTGGTTTTTTTTTTTTTAAGTTTTTATTTTTCGTTTTTTAGTCAGTTAAAAAAAGAATCATCGAAATCGGTTGGCGTGATATTGAGTTATTCGTCCATTTATCGCGCACATACTTAATGCAAATTTAAGACTTATATGGTTTTCTCATGGATGCCATTGTCAGAACTAGATCAAATTGAAATGGAACCAGACAGCAAGCACCAGCTTTCAAATAAAAAATAATCATCAAAATCGGTTCACCCAGTCGAAAGTTCTGAGGTAACAAACATAAAAAATACAGTCGCATTGAGAACCTCCTCCTTTTTTTGAAGTCGGTAAAAAAAATAAAATTAACATCTCCACTCACCGATCAACAGCGATGCAAATAAGCACGAAACTGGACAGGTACAGCCCGAAGGTCCTTGTGAACATCATGACGCGGCACATGAGGTCCCCTGCTAGCCACTGGACCGTGCCCGCCCACGCGATCTCCAGCGGCATCATCAGGAACGTTACCTGCAACAATACTGCTTACCGTTTCATTTCAAAGAAAGAATAAGATTTATTTGGTGACAGTTTCTGGACACACAAAATACAAATAAAAACATAGTGAAATGTTTTAACAATAACACAACAGTGTGCCTAACTGTTGCGTTAATAAGGTCCATTTCAGCATGAATGCCAGCAGGCATTATTTGCTGTTGTGTTGGAATGGGGGTATGATGTTGGTCTAGTGAAACGCCGGTTTGGTGTTGGTCAAACGCGCGTTTCAGGAAAGGAGGAACATATAATTCTAGTGTTCTGATCGTGTTTGTGTCAATTCTCTTATTAGCTGTTGTCATTGGTTGACTGAAATAGTAACCACCAATTACAGTGACACAAGGCTTGATTGTAGACCGATCTGAAAAATATACTTAAAAACTAAATAAGGGGTGATTGTTGGACCCATAACATTCCTAGAAAAGAAACGAAAAGAAACCCTCAAATATTCCGGAGCCTATCCGGAAAGTTCGAGGGTTTCTTTGTGTTAAAAATTAAAACCAATCAGTTTAGTTCTTATTAAAATATTTATCTAGGAATATTATGTATGGTCCACCAATCACCCCTTATTTAGTTTTTTACGTATATTTTCAGATCGGTCTACAATCAAGCCTTGTGTCAATGCGATTGGTTGTTATTATAAAGCGTTATAAAGCGCAACCTTGTAATCGTAGTTAACTACGGCGTTGCGTATACTGCCACGTCCGCGTCGCGTAGCATAAAACGTACAGCGCTACACTACTATAATTTTATGATTATTTATATTACTCTCAGAAATAAATTTAGTTTTTAGCTTTTAGCATCAGCACTGTATGTATCGGCTACAAATGATCAATATCATTAATTAGGTATTTGACCACCGTTACCCTTGTAAAATATACCTATTACATTAGGCTACGGTGTACACATTTTCCTTTCAAAGAATCCAGTTTCATAGCTTGTGAACGAGTAATGACTGACACCTTAGTACCTACGTGTTGCAAATTGTTATTCAGCTCACGTGGAATGAACCAGATACAAGAGAGAACCACATGTAGGGAATTGTAAGAGAAACTTTGAGGGACACGAAATAATTTCAATATCTAATAATCAACAAAATAAAATTGTCACCCAAATGAAAGAAAACATACAATGACAACAACAACAAAAGGAAATAGAGATACAGTTGCTATTTTATTATATGTACAGTTTTTTATTTATTTTTATCTTGAGTAGTAAATTATTTATTTAATGCTATACCTACTGTGATAAAAAAACAAAATCGTATACTAACTTAACTAAAACTATTCACAAATTAAAACATAGCATCGAAAAATTCATCCGCATCGCTGTCGACTGGTAATGTACTCAAGAGACTGGCCGCATTGCCACTTTGTATGGCAATGCTTAGCCTCTGGCCAAGGTAAAAGCCAGCCCTTGGGTCACGGGACGTGTCAAATAGCCGTTTTGAGATAAAATTGAAAAAAAAAAATAAGATAAACATGAACTAAAAAATAATATTTATAATTCCATTTCAAGAAGAAATTGATAACAGATACCTACCTATTATATGGTATCAACTCTGTGTTAAAGGTTTAATAGTTCAATATTACTTACCAGTGAAACATAAAACTGATTTATAGTTAAAATTTAATTATTCAGTACACTGCCCATCTCTTCAACGTTCGAGCATCAAAATAAACAAATATTTTTTCAAACGAAACCTTGTCTTCAAACACTGGAGAGCAGTTCAATCATAATACATAAAAGATGAGGTTGTTATGGACCGCCGCTATTTACTCGCAAGACTTGATATTCTAATGATTAGTAAATTATCTTACGATCTGCATTAAATATCTCGGTCTGTCGGTGTGTAAATAATTCAAATTTGTTGAACAGACACTGTGTTTGTTGAAGTTTGGATAGTTAGTAGTTAATTTGTTAATGGTTAACGTCCTTTCTACGTTGTAAAACATTCTGCTGACGCACTCCCCACTCAGTGTTAAAGAGATAATAGCAGATAGTCAGATCATCCAGTCCTCTCGTGTGACGTCTTTAAACTGGGTCAGTCGAGTTTACACATTTAAAATATCTTACGTCAATCGTCTGCTCAGCTCGTATATTGAAAGTATGATACCGATAAATATCTAAAGGCCAATTCCCGCTACTAAAAATATTCAAAACCTTATCACAATCTAATCTCAACGACAATCAATGCCAAAACTTTGTCAAAAAGGTAAATTCGAGTTGTAAATTCGAAGTATTTTTGACAGATTGAGACAGATAAAAAAGCGAACGTTCTTAAAAATCCAGGAACGGCCTTTTGTTTATTTGTCTTGGTTTTATCGAAAGTCTTACAAATATGTACGTGTTTTGAGTAGTTTATGTGTCTTTTAAATTCCATGATTCTAATAACAGCTGCACGGATCGATCAGGTTAAGCTACGCTTGCCGCGGTTGGCCCGTGGATGGGTGACCATCTTTACATACCGAGACCCCTCCGTGCCTCGGAAAGCACGTTAAGCCGTTGGTCCCGGCTGTCCTTTGTAGATCTTTGACAGTCTTTACGGGTAGTTAGAAGCCTAAAAGTCTGACAACCAGTCTTACCAAGGGGTATCGTGTTACATAGTAACTAAGTTGTGGAGGTCAGATAGACAGTCGCTCCACGTAAAATACTGGTGTTCAGCTGCATCCGGTTAGACTGGAAGCTGACTCCAACATAGTAGGGAAAAGGCTAGGCAGATGATCATTATTCTAATAACACAAACTGAATATTCAAGTAGGAACAAACAGGATATGTCTAAAAAAGCTTTTCAATAAATAAATAATACAAATCAATAACCGCTTACCATAAGATCAGCCACAGCCAGATGCATCAGCAGCACATCGAGCCGACTCGCCCTCCCCGCCCGCTTCCTCCTCATCAACTGCGACAGCACCGTCAGGTTGCCAGTAGCAGACACCACCATAAGCACACTATACACTGTCATAGACACCATGTGGCCATGGTTGAACCTCATGTCCAGAGGTAGTTCATCACTGGTGTTCAGATGCGACCAGTTCTTCTGCGAGGCCCCTCCGGGCCCCGATACTTTTTCGTCTATATCCATGGTTGGTGATGAAACTATTTGGTGTGAAGCCAGGTGGATGGTGACATTTTCAATTTGTGTGTTAGCATTCGTTGTTGTCTGTAACAAGAGAAGGTTTTAATTAAATAATTGTGCAATAGGTTTTTTTCCAGAGCAACCATGGAAAGTAAGTCGCCAAGGCGGTCTGATCCAATTTATCCGAATCTTCTGGTCATTTTATTGCGAATAATTTCCCTAGTAAATAAATAAGACCGCAGAAAAGAGAAGGTGTTTTGTAAAGGATATATCGTTATTTCGATACGATGCACATGGTACGATAACGATAGCTAATTTGTCGTAAAACATCTCCTCTCTTCTCCTAACGTCAAGTCCCCCGAACTATAACAATACCAGCCAGTAAGTGTCCAGCTGCTGGCCGATTGCCAGTTTAGCCTATCACAAAACAACAATTGTATAAAGAAAACATTGATAACTCCACATCCGTAAATATGCGAGGTTAGGAACCTAAAACCCAGTACTAAGAAGTTGGTTCGTGAACCTCCGAACAACTTCAACATCTTGAATAAAATATATTCCGGAATAAAAATTTCATCCACTAAATTCAGATAGAGGGAATATTTATGTATACATACATATATATAGGATGGTTGCATCTCGCATCCGAGTAAGATTTTTATTTTTATGTCCCTCTCTCATTCCTCTCAGTAGATAAAGGCGTAAGTGGTCCAATTTATAAGGTTTTCTCCTTCATTCCTTTACGCCTTTTCTCTTTCATCCGATGAGTGTGTATGTGTGGCATTTTATTGCGAATAAACTTCTAGTAAATCTTCCAAAAAAGGTATTTATCGAGTTGAGAAAATGTTAGATCGACACAAATACATAATGTGAAGGCCTTTCTAAAAAAGTCAATTAAAGTAATGGATAACGGCAATTCGATGACGCAGTACGTCATCGAATTGCCGGTGGGCGCCATTAAGCATTTCTGTCTACGCCGCGGCTACGGCGCTACGTCGTAGCTGACGTAGCCTTCACCCCGCTACGCAGCTTCGCAGACATTATTTTAATGGGCATTGGAAGTTTTTTTGTTTACGTATAAGAGTAAGTTGTTTGGATTACATAATTGGGTACTTAAATAAAGCATTAAGGAAAATCTTCAACTCCGGTGTATTAAAAGACTTCGCTGAACTCACAAAAAGATTGTGTCTTCGTCTTCTCATTTCAAAACGAAAATGAGTAAAATACAAAGTTTATTACACGATTCTGACTGTAAAATCTTCAGAAATTCCGAATAACTAATTCTTCTGTTACAAAAATGCTTGCATTTTTATTTACACGACGAAAAAGCTTTTCGTTTTTTTGTGTCTGTAATCTTAGAAAAAATTCGTCCTTTGTTCTCTAATCGGCCTAAAAACGCTGGTTACCATAGTGACGATAACACACTTACGAAAGTTTTAAGCTCCGGTACTATATTAAGAGGAAGCTCCCTAAATTGTATGTTAATTTGCATTAATAGTCTGAAAAAGTCACGCATACAATCAAAATGGAACTTAAGAATATGATTTATTGGATCTTTTCTTTCCATATATAAGACAGTTACGTAATTGGACCTCTCGATTAATTTTTTACTCGAAAATCATGTCTTTTTTAAAGATTATTTAATACAAAAACAAGATTACTTGGCTTTTATGTTTAAAATAATTATTGATAGTATAAAAATTTAGTTTATAAGATATAAGATATTTTTAACGAAATAAGAATTGAGACTTACGACATTTAATTCCGTGCTCGAACACGACCAAAGCGCGCACGCGATGTTCAACTTTATTATTTATGTGTTAGCGTTTAGCACATTAGCGGAGTGGTGGGATGCATGGGGGGCGGAGTTTGCGTGGAAATTGTCTTTGGGGTCTTAAGGTCATTTGTTAGTTTTAGACCATTATTCTCTTGAAGAATGGTAGAACGTTGGACTAATGCGTCTACGGTGTTTCAGTATGTCTTTAATATAAGTAATTCGCCATAACATAATATAACACAACATTACACTTGTAATCCCCGAAGGGTTAGACAGAGGTGTACCTATAGTACACCCACATTTCACCCGTTATGTGATTGGGGCCGACCCTATTGCCATCAACCGGGCACAAATTTAGATTAGAGACCCAATAAAACTTTGCCCGACCCGGAAATCGAACCCAGGACCTCATGCTCAGCAGTAGCGCTTGCGACCACTAGATCAACGTGGCAGTCATATTAACCATAAATGTTTAGTATTTTAATGTATGGTATAAAGAAGGCTGTTTAAATATATATTTGTTTTGGTCTGTGATAATTCTTGCATCAACCCTTATCTATTCTACACCGTGAAATTTGAATCACAGTTTTGCTAGAACAAACGTTGTTCAGACCATGGTCTACTACCATTCTACAGCATCCAATAAAAAAAAACATGCTTGGTTTTTGAAAAAACACAAAAAGACAAAGTTTAAAATGTCAAGATTATCTACAGCAGTTGATCGAAGACAGCAAGTCTACAGCTTACAAATTTTCGTTTAAGGAGGTAAATTTCCCTGTAGACAATGCTGTGTCCCGTGCGTGGTGTCTGTGTTGTATTGAGTAACGATAGGTAATCTTAACATTTTAAACATTGTCTTTTTTGTGTTTTTTCGAAAACCAATTATGTTTTTTTTTTAGAATGATAGTAGACCATGGTCTGAACAACGTTTGTTCTAGCAAAACTGTGATTCAAATTTCACGGTGTATTATCCCTATACCTATTATTAAATGAGCAATATTTGTAATCACGTTCTGGAAAACGGTTCTAACGATTTCAATGAAAGTTGAAATTTAAGGGTTTACGGGGGCGAAAAATCGATCTAGCTAGGTCTCATTTCTGGGAAAATTCGTTTTCTCCGTATTTTCACCCGAGCAGAGCTCGGTCGCCCAAAGTTTAGAACAAGATGGCTACCTTAGAATAAAGACATGACAGCATGGAATTTGTATGAACGTTCCTATACTATTAAATGAGCATTCTCTATTTTCACAAAGTTGAGCTCAGTCGCCCAGGTACACACGGCTACACATCAAGCTATACATTTCCAGTTTATGCTAATCTCGCATTGTATAGGATTTCCGTACAATGCGAGGTCAACTTATACTGGAAATGTATAGCTTGATGTGTAGCCGTGTGTACTAATAATAAATAATAACATTATAATATAAAGAGGTATTATTTGTTTCTTTGTATGTAGGGGATAATCTCCGGAATTACCAGTCGGATTTGAAAAAATCTTTTTGCATTGGATAGCCGAATTCTCGAGGAAGGTTATAGGCTCGCGGACGAAGTCACGGGTAGAAGCTAGTCATAAATACATAGCTTGAACATTTACAATTGTATTTACTTCTGTGCTTTATAGGTACTAATAATAATAATTATGATTATAAAGAAGTAAAGTGAGTTTGTATGTGGGAGGTTATCCTCGGAACTACTGATCCGATTCCGAAAATTCTTTCACTAAAGGAAAGCTACAGTATTGCCAAGTGTCAAAAGATATATTTTATGTTATAACAAGAAATTTCACGCAGGCAAAGCCACGGGCTAGTCACAGATATAAAGCTACTTAGGTATTCAATTTTCGCATCACCTCATTGACACACTGTTCAGCCCACGCAGCACCTTCTAAGGGCCTCAATTTCAGTTAGTCAAACACAAACCTGGCAATTAGCCGAGGTCTCTGTCAGACTTATTGAAACTTAAAGGCGCTATTTAAGGATTAGGATATATTTCTAATAATAGCGAGAATCAATGGTATCGTTTAACAAAGAGCATTGCTCAAAACGTCCTTGAATTAATACGTTTTGAACCAGCATGATAATTCCTAATTTATTTTATGCTTTAGATATCAATTCGCAGGGACACTTCCAAATCTTGTAAATATTGTTAATATAATTTTCCAGCGCTATATTTGGACGAATCACATTTTTTTTAAACTTTGCATTTACAGCGTTTCTTTTAAGGATTTAAAAGATAAAGCGCTCGCGCTCGAAAGCGCCGGAAAGAAACTCAAATTTGCTCGACCCGAGAACGAACCCAGGATTCAAAGCTCACAGTCACGCACCACTGGCTTAACGAGGTATTCATTATTTTTATGAACCATTTCCACAAAAGCTAAACTAACTACCACCTCCTATTTGTCGGTGGCCTCGACACCATATTGTCGAATTGACGAAAAAAATTCCCAATATTATTCTTTATTATTAAAAATCACACAAGTCTACCTCAATATTTAGGTATGTCAGAATAAGATTATATCAGGAAAACGAGCACCCAATTGAAAAAAATTCAACAAAAGTATATTCTGTAGACCTTTAATAACCGCTTCAGTTAGCTTCACGAGGTTACTTGATCAGCTGTTCTTGTGTTCCAAAATAGGTATATAAATAAATAAAAAAATAAAAATAAAAAAAAGGCTTTATTATTGCATTGGCATGTACATTCGTATGAATAGTAATGGGTGTGGGTATTGTTTGTCCAATAAACATGCCATCTGGACCCCTCTTCAGGTGAAGGCCTCCTCCAGAGATTGCCACTCGTCGCGATTCCTTGCGAGGTTGGACCAATTACGTGTTCCGACGGTCTCTATCTCGCCCTTCCACCTTGCCTTTGGTCTCCCTCTTGTTCTGTGCCCATGAGGTCCTCTCCACATAGTCATGGTCTTCGTCCATCAGTTGTCAGTGTAGCGTGCCATGTGACCCGCCCACCTCCATTTCAGACCTCGTGCGAAGGCCAAGGCATCTATCACGCCAGTCTGCTTACTTATTGCCCTGTGATGAACTCAGTCCTTCAATTTTATTTTAAGTGATCTACGTTCTAAGGCTCTTTGACGTGATGTTAGCTTTCTGTTGGTTGTTGAATCAAATATCTATATACCGTCTTGAAATCATCATTATTCTCTTGCCTCTTATGCCAATTTATTTGTGGTCTGCGCAAGATAATCTTTTTCTTCTATACTTCTCAATTAGTCGTCATCTTGGTAATCCTCCCCTTTCTAGCCACATCATCTTCCACACAGTCCATCCAACGTTTCTTTGGTCTTCCCCTACTCTTATAGCCTTATCCACATTCATATTCAAAACTTTCCTCACGATATAAAAATATGACTGTTTTCAAATTCAAAAGGGCACTAAATTAATAGAAAAAAGTTATTACACAATTGACGAATTTCTTAATGATGAATCACTGACTGATTGATATGCTAATAATCCATTTGACTTTTTTATGTTTTGATTACTGCTACCTTTTTTTGACATTTGACATTCTGTTTTAATTTGACATTTACTGTAATTTGAACGATTTGACATTAATTTTTATTATGTATTGTTAAAATTTCCTACTTGTTATTTAAATTTAATATGTCTTTAAATTTGTGTAAATTAACATGATTTGCATGCCCATGTGACGGTAGAACATGGAGGACTTTCTTAATAAAACATCAATGTAATAATTACCCATGTTTGCAAAGTAATAAATGATTTGATTTGATATTTTCCGTAACATCGCCTGCATTGAATTAATGTAACTTGGTGTATAACTTGAGACTAGTAGCTTCGTATTTTTTTAAGTGAAAACTTCTTTACGCGGTTTGGGCATTTTTGAGATGGGACTAAACCATTGATTTCGCGACACTGTTACTGAATTTACCAACACCGTGGAGTAAAAGACATCAACGCGTTAATTACCGCTATTTTTTTTCAAGTTTTCACTTCTGTCGGCACTCCCGGAGTGCCACTGTTGTTTTTTTAGAAATTGTATTTTTTTAAACTCATTATGTATAGAAAGAAATACACTTAATAAACACTTCAAAATATAAAACAGAAAAAGTTAAGTTATAAATTCAGTTACTCTTGACATTTAGAGTAATTTGACCATATATCCTTTCAACTGTCATTAACGAGACACAATTGAATTTTAATTGGTAGCCACCTCAATGAGGCTTCGTAACAGATAATGAGATAAGAAGCAGTACATTCGACACAGAGGTACCGACATCTAATGTATAATGTTGTACCTACTTTAGTAAATATAATTTAAGATTATCTAATAATCATTTCACTAGATTAGTCTAGTAAGATAGTTATATTACTAGATCGTGCTCGTATCATGGTCGACAGTTATGAACCGCTTTCAAATAACTATATCACGGCTTCAACCGTCTTACTGCGACATATACTCGTACATGTCATGTCGATACGAGCACGATCTAGTAATATAACTATGCACTCCGACCAAATAAGTTAGGTTAGAACTGTGACCAACTTACACGCCAGCCGAGTGAGCGAAGCGAGCGGTGCTGCGGCAGCGCACAGCGGCCGGAGAGCGCTACGTCGAAATTAGTAGCAGTAACAAAATTAGGGCACTCCGACAGTTATGAACCACTTTCATATACTATATTAGGGTATAAAGCTATATGTCTAGGGATATAACTATATCACGGCTATAAACATCTTACGGCGACATTATACAATAGTCACAAAGAATTTTTGTCCGTTTGTCTCTTTGTCTGGATGTATGTTCCGGATTGGCGCAAAAACGGCTGAACGGATTTGGATTAAATTTGGTACAGATAAATTAACATATAGGTACTTTTAAACCCGTACGTACGGTACGTTTCCGTGGGATTTCCACAATCCTCGCGGGCGAAGCCGCGGGATAAAGCTAGTAGATATAGAGAGTATGTTGTTGTATGTTGTTTGTTATTGTTGTTGTTGTATGTTATGTATGTCATGTTTATTCTTCAGATAAAGTTTAAGTAATTATTGTAAATCAGCTCTATATCAATCATACTGATATTAATTAACATTAATTAATGCGTAAGTACTCACACTCCAAACTAGCTTAATCATGTCCTTAGACGCTCTTGTCCTTAGAGGCTTCATCTTAATCCACCCCCTGCCAAGTCTGTTATCAGATAATGAATGAATGGGTCAAACAAGGGACGAATTATTGCAAGTCAACAATTACTAGGAGGAGTTAAACCAAGGTTGGTGACGTCACAAGCCGGTTACTCGTGACGTAGTTTGAAAGTTTAAGTGCTTTTCCATGTTTTAATAACTAAATGGGCCAGTAAGGCAGTGTTGTTTTGTTATTTTTAGTTTATCTTTAGACCAGAGGGAGGATTTTACCATTTTATATTTTTTGTGTTTAAAAGCGAAAGTTAAAGTAAATTTTTCTTCAAATTTTATATAGCCCTACAGACATAAACATAGCCTTTTATTTATTATTTTTAATTTTCACAGTAGGCTATAATAATTCCTGTAACATCACTCTTAACACAATTATGTTCGTGACTTTCGTCTACGTTTGTGGTTTTACAATTTAATTACAATGAACGCCAACGTCAATAGGCCTGTTCCAATACCAAAAATAGCTCCAATTAAGCAGGGATTTTCTGGCATGGATAGTTTGTTATGGCCTATTTTTTTTTCGGTTGTTTATTATCAAATAACTTCTCCCGCTCTGGGTGGAGCGGGAGGGCGTGACAGACTCTTACTGACTAAAACCCACCCGTGTTCTTCAGTTGCCATGTTGACAGGGGCCACGTTATCCCTTTCGGACTTTTCCGCGACCCCGGCAGCCATCGGCCCTAGCGGACCCCGTCAGTTCTGCTGACATCTCTTTGAGGCGCGCGAGGAACATAACGCGCCGTCGACCCAGGCCTGGTCCTTATCGGACGGGGAGCTACCCATTGCTCACCGTCCGCAAGAGTTTGTTATGACCTAAGGTTCCTTTAGTTCAAATCTTAAATCAGTAATTCTGCGCTCAAACATGATAAATGTCCAATAAGTTTAATAAAAAAAATCTCGAGATTTGTTTTTAAGGACTGCCTTTATTGGAACCTGTCCTGACTGACCCCGACTATGTGACTCGAAGGCTGGATCCGCCCTTGCTTTAAGGTCACAAGCGCTACTGCTAAACACGAGGTCCTGGGTTCGACTCCCAGGTCCAGCGAAGTGTTATTGAATTTTCCATCAGGAATTTCTCAGTTACAGCGGGAGTCTAGACTTGTGCCCGGTTGATGGCAATCGAGTTTATACTTTAAAAGTGTTCATTCTGAAACACAAAAGCTCTCACAAAAGGATACTTATTCGGTTTTCTCTGGCATAAGAGCATTAAGTTATTTTTGTTCGAAATCCCTGAAAAAGATAACAAAGGCTTCGGTGATTACATTACATTACGTAATACGGCACTTTTTGCGCCAGCCAGTAGGTTAATCCGCTCAGTGTCCGACCGATATTCCAGCCATATACCTATTATGTTGAATAATTTGTGACTTCATTCTTAATGTCGTGAGGAAAGTTTTGGGTATGAGTGTGGATGGCTACAAAAGTAGAGGAAAACCAAAGAAACGATAGATGGAGTGTGTAAAAGATGGGAGGGGTAGAAAAGGGGTTATTACTGATATGACGAGTAAAAGAGAAATATGGAAAAGAAGACATGTTAAGCCGACAAATAAAATACAATGGAAGTGGATATATTTAGTAACTTGTTCCGCTTAGCTATTTCTAAAGAGCCATAACAAACTCCTGAAAGAAATCGACACGTGTTTCACCTCTCAACGAGGCATCCTCAGGATGACGATGGACTTGTTGCGAACTCGAACTCGGCGTGTTGCCACACCGAGCGCTGAGTACATACTGAGCCTTATCGCCCGTCACCCGTCGCCCTGACCTCCAAATAGTTTTACAACTACTGGCGCGCTGTTATGGAAAATGTGATACTTCTCTTGCGTATGTGCTTTGGCCTGCTGAACAAAATTTTTTGGGGTCGCCGGCGTTTTCCATGGCAGGGAAGAGTGTTAAATAAACGCTCAAATATAATGAATGCACCTGTTTTTGTGAACATCAAATTAATTTCTATATTGTTGTCCTAAAAATATTACATAGCCAAGTAACTGCGACTAAATTCGATGTAGCGCTCGCCGGTCGCTGCCGCGGCACCGCTCGTTTCGCTCGCTCAGTTCGCACGCGGTGTATCACAATTTTAACCTAAGCTAACCTATTTGGTCAGGGTACCTTGGCTTGGTACCAACTGTGGGTAAAGTCCAGAAAGTTAAAAAGAGAACCTTTTTTTTTAAAGAATGTAAGTGTCCTCGGACCCGGTTGGAACGAACTTCCTTTCGCTCTGTGAAAAACATGTTGAGAGGTTCATTAATTTCTAACAGCGTACATCATTTGAAGCTGAATAAGTTTTTATAGAATCAATAATATATTTTCCCATATGTTTGCTTAGAAAGGGATTGTGTAGACCAGCGGGTAGTGACAATTGAATACAGCGGGTAATGAATACAGCGGGTAATGACAATTGAATACAGCGGGTAATGACAATTGAATTCATGCGGGTAATGACAATTGAATACAGCGGGTAATGACAGTTGAATACAGCGGGTAATGACAATTGAATACAGCGGGTAATGACAATTGAATACAGCGGGTAGTGACAATTGAATACAGCGGGTAATGACAGTTGAATACAGCGGGTAATGACAATTGAATACAGCGGGTAATGACAATTGAATACAGCGGGTAATGACAATTGAATAATGTTATGTTTCATGTGGTATGTAGCATCTAACTTTTTCTAAAACTCTATGTAGCCCGCTACTGTAAGCGCGTCCATCATATTATCTTTTAAAATCTTGCAATTCTTGGAGCTGTGAAATAACTTTTTAACTAGAAATACTTCGTTCTTGTATTTGACATAAGTTGTCAAGTTCCGGTACGGTAAGCATGCCACTAAATCTTTTAAAATCTTACAATTCTTGGAGTTGTGAAATAAACGTCGTAGCTAGAAATCTCGCAAATGACATAAGTTGTTTTAACGAGTTTACTGCTATGGTCGGTTAGATACAGAAAAGTTTAAACTGTTTGCAGGTTTGATTTCAGGTATTTTCTATTACAGAAAAACTTGAATAAATAATACAATGAGTATTAATGTGAGGAGATTTATTAAGTGGAGGATGTAGCTCTGCCTACCCCTTCGACATGCGTCTTATAATTAAAAAACTATATAATAATTAAATAGATTTACCACTTTAGAAGAGGACAGGTTTAGGACTGGACAGGTTCTTTCCTCAAAAGACCATTTCAGACACCAATCTACATTGTCTTCACAAGATTATGGCTGGACTTTAAAAGAGACTGTGCTCTCCGAGTTTGTTTCGGCCTTTCTTCTCAGAGTAGTCAGATAGGAAACGCCGACCTCATCTAGTTTTTAAAATATGTGTGACGTGTAAAAGTGTTTGTAGGTACAAACCTACTTTTATTTTATTATATTTTTTTAAATAATGCTTGAGTATAGTCCTCGATGTTTTTGGTTGATATATTGGCGTGTGCTAGCTGACATATGGCCTATAATTTATCATTTGAATTATGTTTTGTGTTGCATAATGTAGGTTATTTTGTATACTATTGTATAGAATCATTCTCTAACTTGAACAGACAGCTGTGCTGCTGGGGAGTTTGTTGCGCCACTTCTTCTTCCCAGCTAAAGGCACTAGGAAGTGGTGAAGGGTGGGCGTTTTTGGGGGACTGTCTTATGTAATTTTGACGTTCGAAAAGTGCTGATTCTCAGCCTAGTTTGAATAAATGACTTTTGAATTTTGAATTTTGAATTTTGACTTATAAAATCATTTATCATTTAAAGCAACCAGCCAAAATCTTAATAGAGGGTAATTACTTTTTACTTAATGATTTAATACTCAATATTCAAGTTACCAGAAGGTAACACAATATCTTTCCCATAAGACCTCGTTCAATCAAAAATTGAAGGTCGTCTTAACCCGTTATTTAATACCAGGATTGGACTTGTTGGGTGTTCCTAAACTGATTGAAGTGATTAAAGGTTTCAGTTCCAGGAACCGGTATTCAGTCTCGGTGTTTTTTTATTTACACAGTTCACGGGCTTCGGAGGACAGACAAGTGATCCTGTATTTCTTTATGCTTCGGATAGAAATATACTTAATGGGGTTTTTGCGGCACACAGCAATTGTATAAAATACTAAAGGGAATCTTACATCATTGAGGCCGGTAGATAAATAAATCTGGTTACATTCGAGCACTCACGCGAATTTAGAATTGGTTTTCAAAATTGGATGTGCGGTAACAACAGATATGTGATAGGCGCGTCAAAGTGAGCACGTCCTTTTGAAATAAATACTGCTTCTTATTGTTGTATATAGCACCTGTCCCATATAGGTTCCGGTAACAGTACCTACTTATAATTTAACTGGAAATTGGGAGTTTCAGTCGGTTCTAGTATTTTATTATAAGAACTTTCGTCGTACTCTACACTCGACGCTCGGCACTGGTCACGGACGGTTGTGTGCTTGCGCTCTCCCGTTCATGACTCAGTGTTCTTGAGTCATATTCCGTTGCGTTTACGTAACGATTCTCGTAGTCACCCGACTACATCCGGTCTCCAATCGTCAATCGATTGGACTAAGATCGAAAAACGGCCTTTTTCAAGGCTATCTTATTTCTATAACAGAAAATACGTGTGTGTAGCTTCACTAGGCCCCTTCTGGGTAAAACCACAGTTTCGTGGTCACTCGGTGGATACCATACGGTGCCAACGAAGCCGAGTGGGGTGTTGACCCAACACACCCGCTGATCCCCTTCAGGGTGAGGCAGTGAATTGGCCGGGTCCCAGTGTTTGGCCTTGGGGGATCTCCTAGTCAACACGTGGTGACAGTATTCCCTTCACAGCTACACACCCTGTGTCGGTCGGGTGTGTCTACACCCGGCGCACTAGACTGGTTAGGACCCCGTTGCACATTAAGACAGGCAACGGGCCAAAGCAAGCTTAGGGCTCACTATCAGGCACCCATCCTCCCTGTCTACACCCGACAGGGAGGGATTACTCATCCCCGGCATACCCACCGGGGAAATAGGTATAGGGAAAATTAGGAAACTAGGACTATCTTAGTATCAGTTAAAATGGAGGCTTTTCAGGGTGACCTTCAGTCACTCAGAAATGACCTCACATCACTCAGGAGCGATAACGCCAGACTCCTAGACCTACTAGGTAGAGTCCTCCTCAAGGAACCCTCCCTTATTAATGAATTCGGTCTCGAGTTCAAAGTACTTACTGCTTCACAGCATGCGGACAGAGATCTAACCGACCCCCAACCCAGTCCCAGTCCAAGTCCAAGTCCATGTCCCTCAGACATGGACACGGAAGTCGCGTCCGCCAATACGGCGCGCACTCAGACCCCCCATCCCTATTTCGTCCCTGAGGCTAAGACACATGTCTCTGCTTCCTCCTCTTCCTCCCACTCGGATGACGAAGGCTTCACCCAAGTCACGGGTAAGGCAAATAAGAGGAAGAAGAAGAGACAGAGCTCTTCCCAGGCCGCCAAAGTCGCCGCTATCGACGACTCAATCTCCCCCACCCCTCCGATAGTCAGCCTCACTGACACCGCTACGTGCGCTACAGTAGCTTCCCCTCCCACCTCCCCCCGCCCGATTGCGTCATCCTCTCAGGCTGACGCAACCATTATTAGCTCCGGCCCTAAAAAGGTCGCGCCTCCACCTCCCGTGTTCATTCAGGACAAGGAGAAGTGGACGGCAGTCTCGAAGTGGTGTGTAGAGCTAAAGATAGCCTACACTAACGCCAGATCTACCCAACAGGGTATCAAAGTTCAGGTCCCATCGTCGAAAGACTACAGGGAACTAACTAGGGTCCTGAGAGACAGAGGTGTGTCATTCCACACCTACTCTCTCCCAGAAGACAGACAGATCAGAGTGGTGATCAAAAAGATCCCTAAAGAAATCCCCCCCTCCGAAATCTTAGCCGACCTTCAGTCGCAAAAAATCCCCGTCGATGAGGTGCACCGTATGCATCGCTCGCGCGGTGGGGAAGCTTACGACATGGTTCTCGTCGTATGCTCCCCTACCGAGGGGCATCACCCCATTTTTAACGTCAGGACCATCTGTCACCTAGCGGGCTTCACTATTGAGAAGCCCTGGAAAAATAGCGCGATCGGTCAGTGTCACCGTTGCCAATTGTATGGCCATTCCCAAAGGAATTGCCACGCAAAACCCAGGTGCGTAAAGTGCCTGGGCGACCACGGTACCGCTGACTGCTCACGTCCTAAAGACCGCAACGAATGTCAAACCCCGCCTAGTTGCGTGCTGTGCGGCCTCGAGGGTCACACAGCCAACTACCGCGGCTGTTCAAAAGCCCCTAAGGCTAATTCAGGTAAGCTGACTAAGCGATTAGACGCTAGACAGCTAAAGCAAAGGGACTTCCAACCCTTCCCCTCCTCTCAGATTCCCGAGCGGCTAAGCCCTCAGAGGCCTAGCCCTTGGTCTCAAATAAATCACCAGAAGGCTTTCCCAGCCCTGGGTACCCCGCGCCCCCCTCTCCCTCATACCCCTCTATACACCCTCATGGACCCGCGTGTCCGTATCCCCCCTCCCCCCGGATTCTCAGCTCCCCCCGCGTTCCCCCAGCGTTACGCCCCCCCCGCACCCCCTGCGCCTTCAGCGCCTCCCGCGAAACCCGCTACCGCTACCGCTCCTAAAGCCCCGCGCCCCGCCCCCACTCCCGTGGTCACTCCCGTGCTAGACCCCGTGAATAATGCATTCGGCATTATATCGTCGACATTTATGACCTTCTGTACCCCCAGGGCTACGCAAATGGCTTATGACATTATCGCAGCCTTAGGGTCGGGTGATATCCAGCAGATCACAAATGTATACGAAGCGTACTCGGACATTACGCAAGCCCTAAAATCTTTCTCTAGACCCCCCCATCATGTATAACGCCACTATTGAAAGGTTTAAACCCCGATCCCTCAAATTAGGAACCTTTAATGCCAATGGCTTAATAAATCAAAAAAATGAGATCGCGGAATTCCTCCGCGATCATCAGTTAGATATCCTCCTCATCCAGGAAACCTTTCTAAAGCCCCACAAACGTAGCCCCACCATAGCTAACTATCGCTTAATCCGGAACGATAGGACGCGTTGTCACGCGGGTGGCACTCTCATTTATTATAAAAAGGATCTGTACTGCATTCCCATGGACCCTCCCCCCCTCTCCCGACTAGAAGTATCAGTCTGCCGTCTAGGTATGACTGGTCACCCACCGATCACTCTAGTATCGGTCTATATCCCTCCCATTCCATCTGTAGCTTCAGAAAATTATCAACTTCTATCTGATGACCTAACATTACTCTTCGGCATGAGTGACTCCGTCATTATGGCGGGCGATCTCAATGCCAAGCACCCCTCATGGAATAGTTCCACCACCAATACCAGAGGCCGACACTTGTTCGACCTCTCCTCCTCCCTTAACTTCGACATCATCGCTCCGATGGACCCCACTCATTATCCCCATAGGATCGATCACACCCCTGACGTCCTTGACCTAACGCTCCTTAAGAACGTAAACCTACGCATTGACACTATAGAAACGGTGCACGAGCTTACCTCTGACCACCGCCCAGTCATCATCAATCTTGTCTCCCGCATAGGTCCCTCTGACCCCAACCATCCCCCCTCCACTAGAAAGGTGACGGACTGGAAGAAAGTAAGCGTTCAGCTGAAATCCAACACGTCCCCCTTATTAGACGCAATTCCAGACAAATTTGACTCAATCGCTGACACGACGGCCGCGATCGACTCACTCACGGAGCACGTACAAACCGTCCTGAGCGACTGCTCAAGGGAGGTTCCAGCAACAGAACCCTGTTACTTGAAACTCCCGGACGATGTGCGTGCTCTGATGACTGAGAAGAACGCGGCCACTCGTGCCTACAGTGTCTTTCCTTGCGCCGCCAACAAAGCCCACATGCGCTACTTACAGAGAACTGTAAGGACACGTATTGCGGAGCTGCGTGACGCGGGCTGGGACAAGATGCTGGGCGATCTCGAGCCAACCCATCTAGCCTTCTGGGAACTCCAGAGGAAACTCAGGTCCACTCAATCAGCCTCTATGCCCCCTCTAGTCCGCCCCGATAAAACCATCGCCTTCGATGACATCGACAAGGCCGAGTGCCTAGCCGACAGCCTAGAAGCTCAATGCTCTCCCAGCTCCCTACCAGTAGACAAAGCTCACCTCGACGAGGTCGACGCCGAAGTCGAACGTAGATCCTCCCTCCCTCCCGTTGAAGACCCTGATTTTCCCCTGCCCCCCATCGAACCAGATGAGGTACACGAGATTATCAAGGGTCTCCATATTCGTAAAGCCCCCGGTTCAGACGGACTCACCAATAGGGTGGTCCAGCTCTTCCCAGCCCATTTAATCATGCTACTGACCACCATCTTCAATGGTGCATTAGGCAATAACATCTTCCCCCAGACGTGGAAAGAGGCCACAGTCATAGGAATCCCAAAGCCCGGCAAGCCTAAAAGCGAGCCCACTAGTTACCGCCCCATCAGTTTGCTCAAAGTCCTCGGCAAAATCTATGAGAGGCTTATTTATAAGCGTCTCAGAGACTACGCAGAGACCAAGGGCCTCATCCCCAACGAGCAGTTCGGCTTTCGAACTCAGCACTCTAGCGTGCATCAGGTCCACCGTATTGTCGAGCTGGTCAGCGGTGCTCTCACCCAAGGCCGACGGACAGGTGCGGTCTTCTTCGATATTGCGAAAGCGTTTGACAAAGTCTGGCACAACGGCTTAATATATAAGCTTTACAAACTCGGTGTGCCAGATCGTCTCGTGCTCATCATTCGAGACTACTTGTCGAACCGCACCTTCCGCTTCCGTATCGAAGGAGCCCTATCCTCTCCCCGCCTCATAAGGGCAGGAGTCCCTCAGGGCTCCGTGATAGCTCCCCTCGCATTCACCCTATTCACTAGCGATATTCCCAAACACAGATGGACGCACTTGGCTCTGTTCGCAGACGATACTGCGATCATCTGTAAAGGCAATACCGAAACGATGCTCCTAAACCTGCAAAGGGCTGTCAATAACCTTGGCGCCTGGTTCAGGAAATGGAGAATCGAGGTCAATCCCGACAAAAGTCAAGCGGTTTTATTCACAAAACCGAGATCCAGAGCCCTCCCCCTCCCCCGACCTATCACCTTGTTCGGCAAGCCGATCCCTTGGGAGAAGCGAGCCAAGTACCTCGGTGTTATCCTCGACCATCACCTCTCCTTTTCAGAGCACATAAAGTCGGTTCGCTCGCGAGCCGCTTTCGCTCTAGGTAGACTTCATTTCATTCTCAATGCACGCAGCAAATTGTCACTAAAGTGCAAATTGCGAACCTACACAGCGTGCATTCGCCCCATCATGACCTATGCGGGATCAGTCTTTGCTCACGCCAAACCCCATTCCATCCATAGGATGCAGACCCTACAGAACCGTTTCCTTCGTAAGGCCACGGGAGCCCCCTTTTATGTCAGAAACGAGATCCTCCATCTCGACTGTAAGATCCCAACGATCCGCCAATTCCTAAAACGCATGTCCAAGAGTTACTTTGACTCCGCTCCCAAACATCGCAATCCTCTGATTGTCGAGTCAGCCGACTACATCCCTTCCCGTATCAGTCAGATTCGCCGACCGAGGCATACTCTTTCCGACCCAGATGACCCCATTACACTCCTCCAGGAGCAGAATAGGGCCACCAGTACAGTATACAAAAACAGACGCCTCCCGTCATTCCGACCTCGCCGCCGAGGTCCTTTGCGATCGCGACCGCGTCCCCGAGTCAATGAAACTCCTCCCCGACCCTTGCTCGAAAACGAGGTGCCAGCAGTTGTTGCAGCTGAGCACGTAGCTTTAAATACCCCGCATAATAATCATGATGTAAATATAAATTTGATCCAGCCTGTCCCTTCTTGCTGTCCTCCCCTCAGCGATGCCCTAAGCCGAGGTTCGTACCCCACAGGGGGTGCCCTTAGCGAGCACTCGCTTAATTTTAATTTAGAATAGTTTTAAAAGCTCCTGGCTGGAGGCTCTAAGTGTAGAAGCTTAAGGCCACCACAGGAAAAGTTCGGTTAAGCAGCCAAGACCTTAGTGGTCAAAACTGCGAGAGGCCATAGTTAAAAAAAAAAAAAAAAAAAAAAAAAAAAAAAAAAGTCGTACTCTAAATAAACGGCTGGAAATTGTGTTAGTGTGGGTAGGGTAATGTAGGTACCTCTGCCGGGGTTGCGGGAAAGTCCGAAAAGGATACCGTGGCCCCTGGCAACACACAGGCAACTGAAGGAACACGAGTGGGTCAGTAAGAGTCTGACACGCCCTCCCGCTCCGCCCAGAGCGGGAGAAGTTATATGATAAATTACTACCAAAAAAAAGGTAATGTACCTGCTATTTTTAAAGAGAATATTCAATTCCCTCTTTTCTGTAATCAAATTCTATTTCAACCTTCTAAGAAAAATATCCCTAAACTTAAGCTAACATCGCCTAAACAAATATGAACAGTGGCTTACGTTCAGGAGCTGTGGAAACAAAGAAAAAGTTTAATAATTACTTATTAGAGATCTACGTTTTGGAATGGGCAACTAGCTTCAACTTTCTGACTAACTGACCGATTCTTTGACAATTCAAAAATGCCTGTAAATGGTTTAATTGAAATAAATGCTTTGAGTTTGAGTTTGAGTTTGAGTTTAGGACCTTTTTAGTTTCACATCAAACCGAGTTCCCGGTAGCAAACAACTTTTCCCCGCCGAGATAAAATATGACGTGCCGTGAGTCGGGCTATAAAAACCTTGATCATACAAATCCTATACTATTAAACGAGCAATATTTGTATAATATATATAAGGTGACTGATAATTAGTGACCGATAATTAAACACGTGACTTTACCCATCATTATGAACAAATTTACTATGGGACCAAACCTGAAATCGTGAAAAAAAAATCTGCTACCCTACATTTATGTTCGCAAAACTCGTCTCCACTAATTAATTACCAGTCACCCCTATATGTAACCACGTTCTCGAAAACGGCTCTAACGATTTCGATGAAAGTTGCAATATAGGGGTTTACGGGGGTAAAAAATCGATCTAGCTAAGTCTCATATATGGAAAAATTCGTTTTCTCTATTTTCACAGCTTCGGGAATGTGATACAACGTTGGTATACCTGGACGATATGTTTATCTATTTTCACCCGGACAGAGCTCGGTCAACCAGGTACATATTTAAACCAGCAGTTGGTAAAACGGAAGCCCCTGCTACTGTCATCACAATGTCTATCCCGTGCTGATTAGGTGGTGTTAAGCAAATTAACACCCTGCGTCAATTTGCCGTTTATATCCATTTCATACAATTATTATAGAACTAGCTATCCCCCGGTTTCACCAGCATAAGTCTCGATTCCGTGGGAATATCGGAATAAAAAGTATCCTATGTCCTAACTCAGGTCGTAGCCTACCCATGTGTCAAATTTCATCCAAATCTGTTCATCCATTTTAGCGTGAAAGCGTAACAAACAAACAATTAAACAAACTCATTAAAATAACTGTAATTGGTTCTGATTTGACTTAGTAATTCTTCGTATTTTTAGGTATGTTTACGTATTTTAGTAAAATTAGCAAATAAGGACGTATATATGTATTTTCATATAATAGTAGCAGTATCTTACCTATCTATTTTAAGTAACTTTTTATGTAAAACAGTTTCTTATTTCTAATATTAGTACCTATTCTTAATTTAGTTTTGTTAGTTTTACATTTCATATATTTAAGTATTACTAGTAAGCTTTTGTTAGTAATTGTTAAATATAAATTATTATAATTTTTCTTAATCTACAAGAACCCCGGGATGGGTGAAGGTATCCTCCAAAGATTTCCATTTATCTCTGTCCTGTACTAATTGTCTCCAAAGTGGGCCGGCTTATATGTAATAGATAAGCAATAATTAGGTACAGATTTGTATTAAGTAGAACTGCCTAATCCGCAAGAAATAAAAGGTTTTTTTATTTTATTTTTATTTATTATATGTATTTTCAGATGCGAGCTACGCATCACACTGACGTCACGCAAAATCCTACATAGTTCAAACAAAGTTTACCGCGCGACTAGCATATATACAACCCCGACATCAATCGTCGGGTAGCCCACCAGACACAACACCCATCTGGTTGGAGGATCCTCCCTTTTCTATAGAGGATGAGTGAACTTTACACCCTGTTCCTCATGCCTGAATAAACCTATTGTATTCTACTCTAACAACAAAACCAATCGAGGTTGAAAACAGATAAAGTTATCACTGTGTATTGTGATACATATTATGGAGTATGCCTGAAAAATTATCTTTCCGCTCCGGTTCACTTACAGATTGAGTTGTATTAAATCATGTGATGCGTGTCTAAATATCAAATTAAACTATTATACATTGGTGCCGATTCCCCTGTTCACAAACTTAACTAAATTTAAGTTCAGTGCATCTTTTTCTTTCTATTTCATCAAGAAAAGGACAGAAGATAAATTTTAGTTTAGTCCTGTCAAATTAATCAGTGCCTGTCACTACTCCATACAAGTTTAGACGTGATTAAAAACTTGCCTACTAAAATGATGTCAATTTACGTCAAGCGCTGATTAATTTGACAGGACTAAACTAAAATGTATTTTCTGTCCTTTTCTTAATGAAATAGAAAGAAAAAGATGCACTGAACTTAAATTTAGTTTAGTTTGTGAACAAGGGAATCGGTACCATTATCGTTTGGTTTACAAAGTAGGTGTATTTGAGTGTTTTTCATATAACACATGAGAAATCCTAATATCCTAACTAATATTGTAAATGTTTGTTTGTTACGCTTTCACGCTAAAACGGCTGAATAGATTTGGATAAAATTTCGCACATGGCTAGCCATGAACTGGGTTAGGACATAGGATACTGTTTATCTCGATATTCCCATGGGATCGAGATTTAAGTGGGTGAAACCGCGGGACGCTGCTTGTATTTATTATACAAGCCATTCGCAATATACTAGGATTTCTCGTAAAAAACAAAAAGACGGACTTCCATACAAACTTTCATCCAATAATTAACACCTTTTTTTTCTCTTACTGAGGAAAACCCACCCGTGTTCCTTCAGTCGCCTGTATTGCCACGGGCTACGGTATCCCTTTTGGACTTTCCCGCGACCTCGGCAGGCCCCTATTTAACCTCTTAAGGGTATGAATTTTCAAAAATCTTTCCTTAGTGTTGACTTTCGTTACAAAAAGAACTTTTCTAATGAATGTAAAAAATCACTTTTCTTTTGGTATTTGAACAATTCCGCCATGTATATTAGTTAATAAGATTTTCACCAATAACTGTTTTTTATTTTTCCTGTAAAATTTGGTTTTACGATTACAATTTTATTCGCCGGAGACAGCGAAATATAAATTTATTTCATATTTTAAATGCCATTTTTTACTAAATTAAGTAACACAGGTATTATTTGCTTAAAAGGAGGCTCCAAACACTTAACCCTTTTTGTAAACTCAAGCATAAATAAACTTTATGCTTATTAATATAGGGTTCCGACGCATATCTACTGGTTACATTTAATACGTTACGTTATATCTACGTTATACTTAATTTATAACGTTACTAACGATTAATTTATTTCTGAATATACCTATTATAATTTCACAGTCTATAAAGTCACGCGAGCCGCAAAGCTAGTTTTAACCTAAGCGATAGTCGAACGGTTTCTTCATCAGATGGACCTGTAAAGTAACTAGGTACAAAAATTACATCTGTCCATTTGTAAGAAATGTCATGAAACTCCAATTTTATTTCGTCAAACTCAATTTTAATAAGTGTCGATGTACCGAGCCGATATCCTAAAAATTTTGCCATCGTAACCTGTATTTTTAATCTCAAATAACTCAAGTTATCGAGAATTCTTCAAAGCCTTCTCAAGAATCCTTAATTATTCACGTTTAACATTCCCAATTAAAGTAGCTTAATTAAAATGATTAAATACGTCGGTTATTCTTTACACAACGTAGATACCTAAATATACATTTAGTTACGTTTTTGTTCTAATGTACTTATTCTAAAAGAGTACCTATTAAGTACACCATTTCTCCGCTAATTAGTGTAAGCTACCGTATCTACATTTATTATTATGCCTAGAAGATTCTTTAGTGGATAAATTGTATTCAATAAGTATACAACCATATTAAATCCATATAGATGGCAATACCAAGAAATTATAAAAAAAAAGCACGAACGCAAGTTTTTAGAAAATCCTTTTTAAAAATATCTGAAGTATTGTTTCTGTGACCATAGTAACTATGAGGATTTATAAATGATAAAAAAACTGGCCAAGTGCATGTCGGACCACGCACAATGTAGGGTTCCGTAGTTGGGATGAATTTATCCCAAGAACAAACTTAACTTTGTCTTTCATACAGAATGTATGGGAGAACATGTTTTTTCAACAGCTGTGATAGTGTTCCTTTTAAATTCGTTATATAAGCTACTGCCGTGAATTTTTTCACATATCTAAAACCAACCATTTAGCTGACAAGGGGGGGGGGGGACACTTGACTCTAACAAAATTTTCCATTTTAAAGCTTAATATTTCGCAAACGGATTTCTGAATTCAAAAATGGTTTTAACACACTCACAATGTTTTTGAAAGACCTTTTCAAAAAACATCCCCGCTTTACGTGTAGGGGAGGTACCCTAAAAAAAATATTTTTCATTATTTTATTTTACCACTTTGTTGGCATGATTAATATGTATACCCATCCCAAATTACAACTTTCTAGTACTAACAGTCTTGGAGCTAGACCGCGGACAGACAGACAGACAGACGGACATGACGAAACTATAAGGGTTCCTTGTTTACTACGGAACCCTAAAAAGCATTCCTGGGAAAAGGAAGTTCCTGAAATAATATGAAAGCTCAAGGGAAATAATTCTTTGCCCCACATCCATTGGCCTTCCTCTTTAATTAAGAGGTAAGTAAACTCGGAGGAGCACTGATTTCTCGTTCAACGACTTTTGTGGTCACATATGAGGCAAAAAGACGCACAAATTACATTCGAATAGATACCTCCCAAGGTGAACATTGACCTTGTGAAAGCCACAGGAATCCGCTGGATGCGAGAAGCACATCAGAACTGGTCGATGTGGCGATGTCCAATCAATCAATCTTTCGGCAAAAATTTAGATGAAGATGTGACACACATAAAAACGGTGAAGAAAATCATCGTGACGAAACCATGCATGTCCTAGAACCAAAAATTCGAAGTCATGTGACATCCACCAACCCTCACTGGATCCGCGTGGTGGATTACGTCCCGCTCCCTCTCACAGAGAGGAGGCTTGTGTTCCCAACAGTGGGAACGTTATAGGCTGATCGTGCTAGCGTAATCTATAGGTATTTAGATAGGTACATATTCCATAATCAAAGAAGTTAAAAGATTAAAACTACAAAGAAACGTACTTAAACTGTGTGTCGAAAAACCCTATTCTGGTGTATTTACCTTTGCTATTTTTGCTTCGTTGATTAGGGTAGAGTTAACCCTGCCGATGACATTTAAAGCCACAAAGGTAGCTTCGAGTACAGAGTACACGGGTATATAACAGATTACGATCTTCCAAATTCCGTCCGGAGACGTATTTTCTGATCTTTACACAAGGATATCCGCAAATCCAAGATAGTTCTTTTTTCTCTTTGACATTGGTTTTAGGCTGGTTTCCCAGCTGCCTGGGAGAACCGTGCGGGCCGCCCGTACGGGCTCCCGGAACGGAGACACACGTGAGGCGCTAGAACATTGGTTAACAGCGACGCGGATTGATCGATACGCGACCCGCTCCGAGTAGAGCCCGTACAACGCTAGCAACCGTATCGCACTAACTCCCTCGTTTCAGAGCACTGCGGGCGCTACTCGTACGGGTCTCCCGGGTGCGGGCGGCCCGTGCGGGTCTCCCGGACAGCAGTGCAACCAGCCTTATATCTTCGCTCGCTTTACCGGAAGAAAACTAAAGAAAAAAAAACATTTATAAAGAGTTAGAGACTAAAAATAACAAAATCTGGGTTGATGAAATGGTTATGTTTATTTTCAGCCCACGTCAGACTGAGATGTAATTAGTAGTCCTGTACAGTAAGCGCTCAAAAGTGCATAAGCACGCTAAGAGTCGTATTGCTGCGAACACGCGGTATAGTCCGTACATTTGTGTGTGTAAACAGTCAGACGTCTGTGGTGTGAGTGCCGTATACACACTACAGAGTCACGGTTCGCGGGCGCCGCACTTATATTTCCATCACTTTAGTTAGCACGCATCATATGCGTGACCTTGGCCAGTGTATTTCATTGCTAAAATTCGAAAGTAAATTATATGTGCAGATAGCAGAAGGCGTTAAGCGTTGGTCTTAGATTCAAGATGGCTAAGGTTCGAATCTCGTAAATCACATTGCTGTTTTTGCAAATATTATTATTTTTGTTTGCAATAATAATATTTTTAAATATATCTGACTATTTATTAATGTAATAACAACATTAATAAATAGGCAGATATATTTAAAAATATTTAGAAAGGGTTTAGAATAAAAAATGCGTGATATGTTATAATAAAAAAAAAATAATATTTATTCGTTATAGGTAAGTATTTATTTTACTTAACAAAGTGCTACAATTATTTATCATTACTTCACCTGAATAATATGTGAAATAGATGTCTAGAAACTTAGAAGCAATTTGTATTATTTTGACATATTTAAATTTTGAAATGTTTTAAATTTTAAATGGATTTTTTTCACTATAAATAAAAAGCTTTGATCATGGTCGAAGTAATTAAGCAATAAATAAGAATATTACTACTTAAAATGTAAAAAATCTACTGACAAAATTGTTGATTTTAAGGTTCAGTTTGTTCATATTATTTAAAATTTTATTTGGCTTTAGTAAATATTGGTTGGTATTGAGGTTATAGCTTAAGTATTCATTTTCTTTACGAAAAGAAGATTGAAACTAAACCTCAAATTTTAATCCTAAAATAATAATATTACTAAAATAATATTAAACAATTTCGGTATATCTGCAAGAAATACGACAAACACCCTATTGAAACGTGCTTAAAAAATTCGTTACCATAAATTCATGCAATAACGAATCTGTTGTTTATTAATTTGGTACGGTCAATATTTTAAGGTCAAAAACGGTTTTCTAGCTGGTCTTCAGTGATGCAAGCCTTCAGAGTGCACGGCGAACGGTTCATAATGACGTGTTTTTAATAATTCAGCAAAATATCTCGTTGGTATGAAACCATTTGTTTCATTCACCATTTAACGTCGCTGCTACTCGATAATAAGCCCCTTCCTCATATCTCTTAACCCTCACAGTATTTCTCTAGAACAAAGAAAAACATTGTTTTTATTACACATAATACCTAATTATTTATTATTCACTAATCGAATTAAACCTCATAATGAATTTAAAACTTTAAAGGCATCTTCTGTCTCAACAATACCTCTGTTCTATCAACAATACCCTTGATTAAGATTTATGTTTAGTAAAATATGAAATATATAAATGATAACACTCACACTTAGTCCGGTTTCATTAGATATTCACTTCACTTTTACGCAGCGCAATAATATTCTCTGATCTGATCTGATCTCTTCAATATATTTTATGCCTGCTTTTTGATAATAATAACCACAACACTGCGCTAAATACTCGTCACCAATATTATCCACGAACCAACAAAGTTCTATTAATTGAATACTCGTAACAAACTGCATCTACCCCACAGAAATCGAAATAATTTACTTAGTTTTTTGTGGTCTACCTGCTAAACTTTAATATTTATGTGGACAAGACGAATGAAACTAAAAACGAATGATGATTATTGAACTAGTCATTGGTTGCAGACAAAGTGAGTGTGTGTGTGTAATGTGCGTGTCTACAGTATTGTAACAACTTATAGAAGAAGGTCGTAAGTCAAACCGAAGCGTCAGTCTATTGCTTTGTGAGATTGCTTATGGACTTTTGGTCGGTACTGTACAATAGACGGGAAAATTTCGCGTGTACGGACTTAAGAAGTTACTGCCTTTATTTTTGGGTAAAAAAGGTGAAGCCGTGGTTGGTGGAATCTATCGTTTATTATTTTGTTAATAATTTGTTTGATTTGGCTTGAAAGAGATATATTATTGTGATAGAAAAGGAAAATGTTGATGAACTACAATAACAATAGAAAATATTGAGAAAGAAAAAAAAATACATGTACCATTTTGAAAACAAAATCCCGTGCACACGACCCTTTTTTTTCGTAGGTAAGCGTTACTATAGCGGCCGACCGCTGCAAGCAGGAATAGTCCTTACAGTGTACGATATGCGTTTCTTAGATAGTACATACAAAGATTGTTAAAAATAAGAAAAATTATTTCACAATCAACAGTAAAATCATTTTTCTTACTGTCCGCAAATTACAGCTGTAATTTTTTACTGTCCGCAAAACTTTGCATAAAATCTATAAAGGTGTAAAATCACTGATATGTAGGCATCATCCGCGGGTTAAAGGCATACCCAGAAGTGATTGATATATTGAATATTCTGTAAAACATCGTCACTGAGGCGCCTACTCGGAGCTTTCACTTTGACGAGGATGTTAACGATTTGGGAAATATAAATGTTTGATATTTTTAGAGAAAAAAATGTTTGGGTAACGTTGACACGTGTCGTATACAGAAACAGCTTGTTTACATTGAATTTACGTAAACAGTAATTAATTAATCCAAAATAATTATGTTATTAAAACATGATTTAATTTATTAGAAGTATATTTTTAGGATGGGGTAGTATTTGATTTTTTCTGCCCAACCCGTCGGAAATTACAGGCGTGATGTTATGTCGCTTTGAGTTGATTTTTAGAGAATGTCGATATTTATTGTTTTCAATTGAATGCTAAGCAGTCTTTGTACTATATTTTCTTTGTATTTTGTGTGTACTCCATTTGAAATAAGATTGGACATTTAAACAAATCTTTTTTATAGTCCGATCAACCGATTTTGACTTCTATTGCGTTTGTGTCATGATGACAAATGGCAGCTGCAGTAAACAGTTGGTATTGTAACCACTTTTTTGCATTTAATGCCATCCTTATAGCTACGGTATAGAAGTCAAACTCGGTTGAACGGACTGTAAAAAAGGTTTGTTTAAATGTCTAATCTTATTTCAAATATTTATCAAAACAGCTGCTTAGATTATTTTGCTTGCAAACTAGCAGTTCCTCGCGGTTTCAGCCGCATTAGTTTCGAACCGTCAGAAATTCGGGATAAGAAGTATCATATGTCCCAACCTAGGTCATGGTTAGGGTTGCCAACCATACTGTTAAAAACAATATTATAAGTACTGTTTTTCACTCAAAAATACTGTTTACCGTTCAACAAAAATAAAGTATATGAATATACTGTTTTCACTGATAGCCAGACCAATACCTAAATAAAAAGTTTCATGTACTACTCATGCATGCACCTGAGCATGGGTGCGGTGGTTCAGTGTCTCGAATTTTCGGGACATATTAAATAGATAATTATTACAAAAATACATTTTAGATTAGCTAGTATTATATTTAGTTCTGCCACCTCAGTATTCACAGAAAGAGTGTTATCAGTGCATGATAAATGCTAAGTTGTGGGACCATAAAAAATACAGCTTCAATAAATTTAAGTAACAAAAAAAATGCTCCTTGTCTATTTGCCGAGGTTTACGAAGCCTTCAAACTTGGTGCTAAATTGATGACTTGCGCGAGTAGCACTAATAAATCTCTTTTTTTTTAATTAAAATACTGTTTGTTTTTCCGAGATACTGTTTATTTTCCCACTTTGACCATAATATACTTTATTTATTGTACAAAAAGTTGGCAACCCTAGTCATGGTCTACCCATGTGCCAAATTTCATCCAAATCCGTTCAGCCGTTTTAGCGTGAAAGCGTAACAACAAAAACAAACAAAATCACTTTCGCATTTTAATATTGAGGAGGTTAGGATTTAACGTTAAGTTACAAACTAATAAAAACGTATCAAGCTTCACAAAAACATCTGTTGACGTTTAGATACGCAAAACCTCAACCCAATATACTTACAGTGTGCGTTTATCACGAACGATCCTATTTCTCGTAAATAACGTGCTCCAACGCTGCAACAGGTTTAAAAGGTCGATAAAAAGATTTGCCTAAATCCGGCCTTCGTCGTTCAGAATTTGGTTAGAAAAGTGATTGAAAACGCTTTAGGAAAGCGTTTAAATTAAGTTTTCGATTTTTAAAAAGTTGAAGGGTTGACGTCATCGTACTTTATCTATTGTTCTGTGTACAGCCTGACTATTTTCTTAATGTCCCTCGGGAATCATCGCATTTCCGAATACAAACGAATGCTAATTCAATGTCCATGCAATTATTCGATTTATCGTGTAATTTGAATTCAGAAATTAGTACTTTATTGTTGTTTTGTTGTGATTTCCGTGTGAACTATATAGAGCTGTAAAACTATTTTCGTACCTGCGACTTTAGCTGCTTTACTCCCATTTTTTTAATAAATTACATTAAGGGGGAAGCGTCAGGGTAGCCTGCGAAATTCAAATTTTCTTACGTTTTTTGCATTTTGCAGGTCAATTTCAGGTTTTATGCTGATTAAAATATGATTCGCGGCCGTAACAAACATGGCTTTACTCAATTATAATCATTACAATCAGCAATACAACTCCATAAGTTAGCAAAGGTGTCAAATGTGATGATTTCATGAAATCATGACATTTGATACCTTTATCTTCTTAATCACTATTGCTGATTGTTATAATTGAGTTACCCTGTCGGTTTTGCCTTAAGTTATTAACAATTCTATATACTACCAAGTCGATTGAGAGCGTTCGGTTTGCACCAAGTGTAAAGGGCAACTGAGAGAAATCCAACGACTGACGAAACAAGAAGTTTGCCGAGAGACATTAAGAAAATAATTATACTGTACGACTATTTATGTTCCCCGAAGTGTTAGGCAGAGATGCACCTATAGCACACCTCAATTCCGCCAGTTATGTTTAGGTCCGCTATTGCCATCGACCGGGCACAAATCTCGACTCTAGGCTGCTGTGTGTTTTTTTGTAATGGATGAAAACTACTGGACGGAATAAAAAAAATCTTATTATTATATTATCGCCGAGTAACATAGGCTATCCTTACATACATATTATAAAACAAAGTCCCCCGCCGCGTCTGACTATCTGAACGCGATAAACTGAAAAACTACCGAACGGATTTTCAAACGGTTTTCACCAATGGATGGAATGATTCGTGTGGAAGCTTTTAGTGTATAATTCATTAGGGTTTGGGCAAATTGGCTGAAATTTAACGATTATTGTTGAAGAGGTCGAAAAAATCATGCCGACTGGGAGCTTTACTGGCGTGCGCTGCGTTAACCGAAATATATACATCAAATTTATGTTCTACGGTATTGTTCACCTTAAAAAGTTCATCAAGAAAATTTGCGATGGCATATGTCTATCTTCTAAGGATGACCCACAGTAACCATTTTTATATTTCAGAATTTGATAAAATAAATATTGTTATTTCCGAAGCTTTTTTGACCGGTATAGTATTCATCCTTATCCAAAAAAATAAGTTATTTAAATTGGGCATTTAATTTAGATTAAAATAAGCCCAGTTAATTTTATCATTTAAATGAAAAGTTTAAAAGATATCACAGTTTTAAAATTACGCGTAGCAACGCGGGCGCAGCGGTAGGAGTCAACCTTTTCCTCTGTTATTTTTTAGTATGAAATATCGGTAGTACGTTCCCGTGGGATATTTTCCGACATCCATGCGGGCGAAGCCGCGGGCAAAAACTAGTATTCTATAAGATAGTATTTTTATTTGGCTAACAGAATATTCGGTACCTATACTTTTTCGAAATACTCGTTACTTTAAATTATGATAGACACAAAGTTTACTAGAGAGATTTTGGCACGAGTTTTTCGATATCAATCATCATTATGATTATTCTCCTGTCCTTAGTCCAATTTATTAGTTTAAGTACCTAATACAAGCAATTTTATGCTTAAAAGATACTTCCTATCATTACATTATTATTTACATAAGTTTTTTTTTTTTTTTTTCTGGTCGTTGTAGCTTGTCTTTCTTCCATAAGTACCTACGTTCGCACGGGCATAAAAATATCGCGGCGAAATTTTATCGCGCACTGGATTTTCAACTCTCGGTGTTGAGCCGAGCATTAAGAATCCAACTGTTATCCAATCCAACAGTTATCTGTCATTTATGTTGCACCTGCCATATTTTGTCTCTGCATCACCCTAAGATTGACTGGTAGAAAATGCCTTAGGCATTAAGTCCGCCTTTGTACAGTATTTTTTACTAGTGCAGAAAGTTTTAATCTATGTATAATATAAAAATGAATCGCAAAATATGTTGGTAAGCGCATAACTCAACAACGCCTAGACCAATTTGGCCAATTCTTTTTTTAAAATGTTCGTTATTTTTAGGACAGGGTAGGTAGGGTAGGTAGGGTAGGTAGGGTAGGTAGGGTAGGTAGGGTAGGTAAGGTAGGTAGGGTAGGTAGGGTAGGTAGGGTAGGTAGGGTAGGTAGGGTAGGTAGGGTAGGTAGGGTAGGTAGGGTAGGTAGGGTAGGTAGGGTAGGTAGGGTAGGTAGGGTAGGTAGGGTAGGTAGGGTAGGTAATAATAGATAAATATGGTGCACCCCAAGCATTTATAAAGCAAAACAACGTTTGCAGGGTCAGCTAGTAAATAAATAAATCAGCGCAGCGAAAAAACACACTATTGGATTTTCAACTCTTGGCGCTAAGCAAAGAATTGAAAATCCAGTGTGTGAATAAAAATCGTCGTGAGAAAAAATCGTCCGTGCGATTGTAAATGACAATCGCACGGACGATTTTTTTTCACGGTAGTCACCCCTCTCTAGCCTTTTTTTTTATCATCGTTTACGCCATCCATCTTTTGTTTAGTATTCCCCTACTCTAACAGCCATTGATTTTCATACTCAATACTTTCCTCACGACATTTTCCTCATTCCTCCTCATCACATGCCCATACCATGACGTCCGATTTCCACAGAACTTTTCAACAACTTGTAATAAAATAAATTCGCCTCGGTATCTGAAAGTTTTGAATTAAGCTGAATAGGTCGGAATTAGACCCTGACACATTTCGTAAAGGCCTATGATGGTGCCCAATTATGTGCAAATACCAATTAAAGATCCGCCTCTACGTAATTACAGGAAATTGATATTCGGATATGTATGATTATATATCTTGGAAGCCACGCCTATATAATTAAAAAACTGAGATTGACTGAAATTAGGGAGACGCGCTCAATTCCGAAAAATGGTCCTTTGTGTCCAAAATATGTATTTTCTCAGAACATAACTTATGTTATCCTTTGAGAAAATACATATTTACTTACCTATTACATATAAGAAGAAAGAAATAAAGAAGAAAGAAAATACATTTACTTAGCACAGACCATAAAGCACACAATACATAAAAAATAAAAAACATTTATTTCAGACAAAAAAGTCCATAGGCAAGGCAATTTGAGGTTGTTAGTAACAATAATTTCGCTTATGACTAATGTTAGTAACTAAAATAAAAAGAAGAAACCAGACACACCGTCTAACCCTGCACAGTAGGCTCATCGGTCTCGCAAAACATGCAAATATAATTAAACAGCAGATTTAAAAAAAAGTCAAATAAAAAGTGCGATGTAAGACTAATAGCAGGGGAGTGTGCCTCACGGCTGCGGCAAAAAGGCCCAGTTCAGCAAAAATGCCAGACTATATACATATTTACTTAAAATAAACCTGTACCCAATCCTTCGGGGAAACTAGCGTGATGTTCCAAGTATTAAATAAGGTACAATATTATTTATTGTTTTTTTTATTTGTAATTTTGCATAATTTATTATGTACTTTTTAATATTTTTTTAATTTAAATGTCTTCATGTTGTGTTAGTTTATAAATAATTACATTTCGATACAATGTAAAAAAAAATGAAATAAATAAATAAGTAATATGGCGACCACAATTACATATGTAATGGCAATTTACCTGTCTACAGAAATATTCAGTCATTTGTTCCGGATTCGATCCCTCAGAGTTACAATCAATGTTACATGAGAACTATTAATTACTCGTTAGTATTTAAACATAGTTTACAAACTTACCATGTTTTCTCTGTTCTCATGCTACATCTGTTTTCTTTACTAAGTATACTTAGTTACTAAGTTCTTACGGATCGTAGAAACTTGAGTTATTTCGCGATAGTATTACAATTTGGAATACTACAAGCTAACTTTGAGAGCCGGAGTGATGGATCGTAGTTGTAGAAACTAGTTATAGGAAAACTAAGTTTAACTAAATAGAAGTATCAACTTACAAGTTGTAGTGTACACTTTACAAGTTTGTGTTCTCATCTATTCACTATTCAAATCCTAGTTCCCAAATGATGTTATTTCCACTTATAACAAAATATCAACTTAGTTGATTTTATGTAGGTACTTTTGGAAAAGTCATATGGAAGTGAATCGAAGTTGTAGCGCAAATTGAACTGTGTTGTTGTGTGGGTTTTAAAGTTATTTTTTCAATTACACTGGATTGTTTACATTTTTGCAAAGTAAACCGAAAACGCAGATTATTTTATGTTTTCTCTTTTCTACAAATATGCTTCATACGTTTAAATATGTTGTTTGGAGAATAATCGCTTTTGAAGTGAAAATTTTTTTAGGCGCGTTGGGCATTTTTGAGATGGGAAAAAACAATTGAACTCGCGACACCGTTACCGAAATCTCATTTTTGTAAACGCGATTGTGCTCTATAATTAGATAAGGTTACGGACCAATGTTCTATACGAGTATTTTTCTTCCACCAAGGCGATCTTGTTCAAGTTTTCACTACTGTCGGCACTCCAGGAGTGTCACTGTTTTTTTTTAAAATATAACTTACCAATTGCATACATATTTATCGGGGGATGCTACAAAATGTAAGATTCTTGTTAGATCGAAAGAATACGGATCCTAAACGATACAAACCAAACTATTTGAGAGGTTATATTGATATCTTTTGTAAAAGTTAATAAGGTGCTAAACATTCGGCAATATGGCAGAATTACGGTTATAATAGACAATATTATAGTTAAAGACTATTAATTATAGTACTAGAAATAGGGACCTATTATAATTCAACCAGGTCTCAGACTGGCTAAATTATACTCATCTTTCATGCTGCTCAAAATACTACAGTAAAATACCTCCCCACATACTTCAACTGAATGAGACGAAATTAAAATCTTACGAGTATATACAAGTATATAAAACGCACACTATGCAGGCAAGCATATTATAAGTTGGGGGATTACATCGCTAATAAAAACGCTTGGCTCAATGCTGATCCTGCTCCACAACCACAACTAATTGATGTGAAATGATTATCTTTGCATTGTATAAACTCAATCTCCTTTGGATTATATAATTACATAGCCCAAGTTTGAGTACCATGTACAGAGCTACCAATTGCGGGGTAATATGTCTTCTATTGACTTGAATGTGGCCTGGTGGCTGTGAGTATGTCATGCTCACTCAAATGTCTCGCTGCATTAGTGGCGAGACGTGCCATACTGGCGTGAATTCAGTTATTTAGTTCCCTTCAAAATGGTTGAACTAAATAGTGCCGACTGCTGATCTATGCATCATGTTCGTGAACGGGTGCCGTCAGTTGCGACTGGTCATCTCTTAGCTGCCACGGTTTCTTTTTTTTTGTTTTTATTTGATGTACTTTGGACGCTTTTAAAGTGTTTGTTTTTTTTACAACATTCTCAAATATATATAAATGATGTAAATAATATTTTTGTAACAATATAATTTAAAAGAGTGTCCGTGGAGTTTCTTGCCGGTTCTGCTCCATAGGTACCTACTACGCTTTGGAATGGGCAACTAACTTCATATTTACGACTGACTGATTCTTTGACAATTCAAAAGTGCCATGAGTTAATTTAAATAAATGCTTTGCGTTTAAGTTTGAATAACAACGTAAGTACTTTTTTTTTGCTCAGTCCTCCATTAAATATTTCTTTTTAATGATTATTTTATCTCCACTAACTATATCCATATCCTAGTAATTTTTAAAGTAAATGAGGTTGGCAATTTTTTTTTTAATTTAAGGAGAGTCTAAACTAATCCTGTCCTAGCCCTCATTTTTTAATTAAACACAAAGCACATTTGCCGTTTGAAATCCTCTCCTAACAGTCTTGTTTAATTGTCATCGTGATCAAGTAATTATTTCAACACGTAAATTATTCATGAGTTTACAATAACATGGATGCGAATGTTTCTAATCTAAATGCAAAGACCAATTCGTGCTTCATTTCTCGTGCATGTGTTCCAACTTCCAAATATTAACAATTGAACACGATCTAGGAACAAACTCATTTTCAATTACAGTAGCCAGTGTTTCATATTCAGTCATATGATAATCAGTGAGTGGAATATGCAATAAACGCAACAAAAAAAAAACAAGCTTTTTAAAACGTTATTTTTGCGTGGACACCACAGGTCCACGTGTCGTAGCAGTGTGAACTACGCCGTAGAACGTTGCGTAGCATAGGAGTATATAGGCTACGCGGCATTCAACCTTTCATGAACGTGAATAGTGTAGTATTAAATTGAACAAAGGTAGAGTTTCTCGAACGAAAATTATCGCAAAATGAATGTGACAAATTGTCAAGCGCGAGTAAACTACTGTGATTGGTTAAATGATTTATCAACAGCCATCGCAAGAGTTTACGCGCGTGTGAGATTACTCATTATTTATAGGAGATTTTAGGAGAATATCTAATTGTATTGAATTATTGATCACATTATTGATTGTTTACAAGAATTTATCCCAGTATGAACGTCAGCTGTCAAAATGATAGATGACATTAACGTATGGAAACGTTCCATTTCAACCATATTTTAATAAACGTAAAATAATTTGACAGCACGGTTGGCGCAGTGGTTAAGCGATTGACTGCTGCGCTGCGTGTCGCGGGTTCGATTCCCGCACGGAACAAATATTTGTATGACCTACAAGTAGTTGTTCCGGGTCTGGCTGTTTGTGTATGTGAGTTTAAATGTTTGTAAACGCACCCACGATACAGGAGGTAATTCCTAGTGTGGGGCAAAGTTTAAAAAAAAAAAAAAAAAAAAAAATGTTTTGTGAATGTTTAGTTATTAGATAAGTTTGCATTATTTGATTTGCATTTCTTTAATTGATATTTCATAGACATATGTATTTCATATAAATAGTTAATAATGTGTCATAAAAGACAAACAACGATTCTTGAGTTTTCGAACAAGTTATGATTTGTGGTATAGATAGATCAAAACAAATGTTTATTATCTTAGCAGTACAATAAATGATTATGTAATAATTAATAAGGTACTAATAATATTTATCACGATTTTATATCGAAATTTAAAGTAACAATGTGTCTTAAATTGGTGTTTCAAACGATTTTCGGAACATCCAGTAGATGTTATTATATTATGATAAAACACAAAACAACAAAAAAAAACAACAAAAACAACAAACAAAAACAAAAAAAAACAACAAAAACAAACAAACAAATACAACAAATAAATACATACTAAATTGCTGTATAATCTTATTAAGTTTTAAGATACATAGTTCCACTACATAGATTTGTTAATTATTACTTAGTTGAGAAGGTAATTAGCATTTATATATGACCATCTATGGTTGGTCTAAAATGGCGGGAATGATATGACTTGAGTAAGATTGGGAGACTATAAAAATAGGTGTACCCGCCAGTTCGGGGGCTTTTCGATGAAACTGTGGTAAAAGATGAACTACCTTTAAGGTTCACGTAAGTTAATTGATCACATAAAATTAAAAATAAAATTAAATAAAACTTTATTTCAGACTAAGGTCCATAATTTTGTTAGTATATTGGTGTTAGTAACAATGGTGCTTAAATAAATAGGTTAGTATTGTTATTTTATTACAAGATTATTTATTTATGTAGACCTATGACTGTCCCCACCCAGTGTCCCTGAAAGGGACAGTCCGGTCTGGCAGCGATCATTTTTAGAATGCTGTTGTCACTACCATGCAGGCGCTGTAGTAATGAGGCCGCTTTCTTTCGCATGATGGCATGGAAGCCATCTGTGCGAGCCTCCGCGAACATTCCTGAAGCGCTACAACGCCATGGCAGCCCCAACAGCATCCTAAAAGCATTATTAAATTGAACACGCAGGACGTTGTATGCTCAGCGCGTGTATGACACCCACAGGCTACTCGTGTAAAAGGATTGACAGAACGCCTTAAAAAGGGTTACTTTGACGTCTGTAGTACAACGAGCGAACCTGCGGGCAAGCATATTGCTCCTCACAGACAACGCCCTGCGCTCCCTCTCTATATCTACGTCATCTCTTAGGTCGCTCGTGACAATGTGGCCAAGGTACCTAAAACTGTTAACAATTTTCAGTGCTACGCCGTTGAGACTTATAGGCGGAACACTGCGCGGCTGCTGCTTAGGTGCTTTAAATACAAGAAGTTCACTCTTCTTCGAGTTGTAAACTAAGCCATGCTCCTTCGCATAAGCCTCGCAGGTCGATAACAACTTCTTCAACCCACCCATCGAGGGACTGAGAAGCACCATATCGTCTGCATAGCTTATATTGTTGACACACGTTCCGTCAATGTGGCAGCCGACATGTGTACTGCTCAGTCGCTCGATGAGCCGGTTGATATAAAGGTTAAACAGCAGAGGCGAGCTTAACCCCCCCTGTCTTACTCCGCATTCCAGCCTATACTCGTCCGACAGAGTACCCACCCACCTCACCCGGTTCTTTTGGTTAGAGTACCAATATTTGAGAAGGGAGGTATACTCCGCCGGTACACCCGCGTCCCTCAACTTGTCCCACAGTACGTCATATGCAACCAAATCAAATGCTTTTGACAAGTCGAGGAAACACGCAAGTACCGGCGTCCTCCTCGCTGTGTAGTACATGACAGTTCGCTTCAGACTCAGAATAGCTTTATTATTGCTGATAACTGTTTTTCTGTATGTGTTTTAATATGTATTATGTCTTATATGTGTTAATCGAATCAGGGAATGATCATGTTCTTGCTATATCTTTGAGAGACCTATTCTCAAATGCCCAAGAGATTAATGTGATAGCAATAATATATGCTAATGTAAAAATGTGTTGATAAAATACTTTAAAACAAGCTACCACAGAGTTTCTTACCTTTCTTCTCTGTGATGACCTAGATTTAAAACGGGTAACTAGCTGTCTCATTAACGATACCTACCTATTTATTGACAAGCTTAATTGAAATAAATGCCTAGTCTTGTCTTTATGTGCTTTTCTTCATAAAATCCTTTCCCTACACACAATTGTTCAAATAATTAACTAGTTTCTTGTGGTAACATATTTATGTGTTCTTTTATTATAGTATCTGCAAGCCGAGCAGCAAGGAGCGCCGCCTTTTTTTTTTTTTTTTTTTGGGTGGGAAATTATTAAATAACTTCTCCCGCTCTGGGTGGAGCGGGAGGGCGTGTCAGAATCTTACTGACTAAAACCCACCCGTGTTCCTTCGGTTGCCCTGTTGCCGGGGGCCACGATTTCCCTATCGGTTTTCTTCGAACCCCCGGCAGGCATTGGCCCTAACGGACCCCGTCAATTCTGCTGACATCTCTTTGAAGCGCGCGTGGAACACAACGCGCCGTCGACCCGGGCTTGGTCCTTATCGGACGGCGAGCTACCCATTGCTCACCGTCCGCAAGCCCGCGCCTACGGTGGCCGGAAATCGGCTCGCGATTCCCGCCCCGGGCGTCTCCTCCTGCGGCGGTTAGGGGCGTGAGGGCGCGAAATTTGCCTCTCCCTCACGCGTTCCGCCTCCTCCTTCGCGAGCATTACCGCTTCGCAGAAGGAGGTGACGGCCTGCCATTTCCTCTCGCTCCGTACCATGGCCTGAACCAGGGCCGGACGCGAGAGATCACCGCCGCCGATCGCCTCTACGAGGACACGGCGTTGCTCCGCCCAAGCCGGGCAGACCTCCACCGTATGCTCCACCGTGTCCTCAGGCCGATCCACACAATGGTAACACCCGGGTGTTTCCTCCCGCCTTATCCTAAACAGGAACCTCCCGAAGCAGCCGTGTCCGGTGAGGACCTGCGTCAGGCGGAAGGTGAGGACGCCGTGGCGTCTCTCAAGCCACTCCTCAAAGAGGGGTCCAGTTCTAATCGTGGTACTGAAGTATGTTTCAGTGGTGCTACTCTGCACTTACTCGAAATGAACGCTAATTTAGTTTGAGCGTCATTATCTTGCCAGCGCCAGAATGCCACGGCGGCCATAGCGTAAGTTGAGTTATCGCTAAATATTTATGTAGCTGTAGGATTGTATAACTTAATTTGTAATAATGGGCTGCCACTGCGCGTGTGCCGGCGACCCGCTATCTGCTGCATTCGGTGCGACTATTGCCGTCTCGCTCTTAGGTACGCTCGCATGATAACAACGAGGTAATCGAATACGGCCAACATTTTTTAGGAGTTTTAGCCATTTTAACCATTTGTCATTCACATTGGTGCCGATTCCCTTGTTCACAAACTAAACTAAATTTAAGTTCGGTGCATCTTTTTCTTTCTATTTCATTAAGAAAAGGACAGAATATAAATTTTAGTTTAGTCCTGTCAAATTAATCAGCGCTTGACGTAAATTGACACAATTTTAGTAGGCAAGTTTTTAATCATGTCTAAACTTGTATGGAGTAGTGACAGGCGCTGATTAATTTGACAGGACTAAACTAAAATTTATCTTCTATAAATAAATTAACGGATAATTAAGTAAATTGACGGATGTTTCTCACAGCATATGCTGCTGAACTTAGACGTCCTGAAAGGGATGTTAAATGAGGACCCCATTGAAGCCTTGAGTCGAGCGTGATCCCGAGGAAAACCGTTTTATCGTCAAATTCTAGTTTCTCTTGATTCAATACTATCTCACAATTACTACTTTTGACATTTGGTAAAGAAAATCTTATGCATTTAGTTTTTTTACCATTTAATACTAAATTATTAGCAGTGAACCAATTTTTTTTACTGAAGTTACAAACTTTTGTTGAGTCTTCGTATGCTTGCTTGAACTGCAGCCAATCCAACGGGTCACCTCCAAAACTGGGTAAGCTCGTAGTTAGTGCCACGTGCCACACAACGTGTAGGCGAGCGCTGGCATCGCGTCGCCGAGCGACTGGAAGTTCGCCATTTACAGTTCTGCTCCTGCCCGATAGTTAGTAGATTAATTCAAGTTTTTTAATTAATTCTTGCTGCGGTAATATATATCCAATCGAAGTATACTTTTGAATATTTCCGAATTATTGCGAATACTACCGAAGTTTTGCAACGCTAATCCTAACCTCATAAAGGAAGCTCACAGACGATAAGCTATTTTAATAATACGTTCACGATAACAGATTTCCGTTTTAAAAGCGGATGCATCATTTTAATTAGCATTCGGTGCTCAGCCGTCTACTTGTTCACACTTATTTCTATTCCGATTCAATTACAGTCTTTGTTACTATAAATAATTCAGTTTTGTCCGTTTGAATATCATTTTAATTTCGCTTCTTGTGTCGAGGTAAGATTTATTTAACACTTAAAATTATTTCGCACGAACCATTTTTTGTATCTGTAAACATTTAAAAACGGTTTACGGTTTAAGAACATTTATTGCACTCAAAAAGAATACAATTATTCACTCCTATGAGGAAAAACATAATAATTAAGATAAGCGACGGTTTCGCTTGGTAATAAACTAAAATAAAATAAAGTTATAGAAACGGTAAAAAACATTATTCAGGTGGTGCTTTAATAGCATTTTAAAAGTTGGAAGTGATTTCGATTCCTTAATTACTTTAGGTATAGAGTTCAGCCCCCTCATATACGACAGTCTTTCTACCGTAGTTTGCCCTCGGTGCTCTTAAAATTATATGGTTAGCCTGCCTCGTCATACGCTTTTGAATTTGTATTCTTTTTGTAAATGTTATTTGTGAATGTATATCTCTATTAATTATTTTACATACAAGTATGCAAGTGTTACATTTATAAATTTGATCGATATTCATTAATTTTGTTTCTTTTAAAACCTTTTGAGAAGATGTTAAGTAAGCATAATTGAATAAGACTTTAATCATTTTATTTTGAGATGTTTGCAGTTTTTTAAGGTGAGTTTTAGCAGTACTTCCCCATATTTCGATCAAATAATCGAGATGTGGTTTAACCATCGAGTTATAAATAATATATCTGACCTGTAGTGGGAGACATCGGACAATTCCTCTAAGTGCACCAGTCAGTGATTATATCTTTTTTCTTACTTTCTCAATGTGAGGTTTCATTTCAAGACCCAAATATTTCTCAGTATCTGTTTTTAATAAGGGTTGACCATTTATATTTAATTCACCATGAGTTTGGAGTATTTTATTTTTAGCACAAAATATTATGAATTTGGTTTTACTAGCATTTATAGTAAGCAGATTGCATTGGAACCAGATAGCTAGTCTATTAAAACAATTTTATGCTTCTTTAACAATTCCTTCTATATTACTGCCAAAGTAAAAAGGCTAGTATCGTCGGCGTACGGTGAAATAGCTCCCTTAAGTCCGATTTCATTAATATTGTTGATATAGATAAGGAACAATAGAGGCCCTAGTATAGAACTTTGTGGCACTCCACAGGTAATGAGTTTGGGTTCACTTCGGTGTTCACCAATACCGACCACTTGATACCTATTAGTGAGATAAGAATTCAATATTTTGAATGCAAAGCCAGTAATACCGATACTTTCCAGTTTTTTAAGAAGTTTGTGAGTTACAGTGTCAAATGCCTTTTTTAAATCAATGAAGATCCCAAGAGCTATTTGTTTTTTATCAATGTTAGTTTTTAAGTTAGTAATAAGGTCAATAGTCACGGATAGGGTGTTTGATTTCTGTCTGAAGTTTGAAAAGTTTTAGAATTTAAGTAAGCTTGTAACCTATTATGAACGATTTTTTCGAATATTTTAGAAATAATCGGTAAGATCGATATTGGACGATAATTACTCACATCTGCGTTGTTTCCGGTTTTATATATCGGTGTGACTTTGGCGATTTTTAATGTATCAGGAAAGATTCCTGTCTGAAGGCTTTTTTTTGTTAATGCATTTTGTTAAGTCTTCCAAAAGTAATTTTTTAATACATTTAAGTACTTTAGTACTGATGCCGTCGATGCCTGTGCTCGTGTTAGTTTTCAATTTATCAATAATTTTTAAAACCTCTTCTGTAGTGGTTGGTGACAACTCCGTAAGTTCTATACCAGCCTGCGTACCTGGGGCCTACCACCACCTCAAAAGCAGTATTATTTTAATATTACTTCAGTGGGAGAAAGAGATGGAGCTATACGTCCTGTAGAGCTTCATCTCTTTCTCACACTGAAGTAATATTAAAATAATACTGCTTTATGAGCTTGTGGTAGACCCCTGTACTCAATCTCGAAAGCGTGTCAGTGTTGGTTACATTTTGATTACATTTTGGGATTTTACTTGCTAGCACTGTACCGATTGTTGAAAAGTAATGATTGAAGCTCTCACATATAAGTTTTGTATCGGTAATCGGACCTTCAAGTTTTGTAGGGGCTGAGTTATTTTTTATTTTATTGCAGGTTATATTATTAATCAACTTCCACATCTTAAAAGGCTTTCCAATACTATTTTTGAAATATTTTATACAATAAGAACTCTTTGCATTCTGAATAACAGCTGTCACATTATTTCGTTCAGCTATAAAATTGCTCTTTATTTCTGCGTCTTCAGGATTCTCTTTTAAAATCTTACCCAGTTCATTCCTAGTATTGATAGTTTTAATTATATCTTTGTTTATCCAGTCGGTTTTAGGTGGGTTTTTTTCTTGATCACAGATTTTAAGTACTCTTCAAGTGCCAAATAGTCATCATTTTCATTTCCAAACTTGTTTTCATTTATAGTTTTGTATAGATTTACATAATCAGTTTTTTTGTATTTCATCTTCAGCAGTAGTTCTGGATATAATCTTTTAATTTCAAAGTAAATTTGTTTGTGATCTGAAAACGACGACTCAATAACTGCCAAATGAAAGTTGTAGTCGGTGATTTGCAGGTTAGTACTAACATGATCTAAGATAGTGTGGAGTAGTTGAAGTTTCTCGTGTGCAATATTTTTTAGCAATCCAATTTAATATTGTGTAGCCGTCTTCCTTTAATAAATATTTATAATCTTTCACGTTTCGATCAGGTTTAAGAAGATTGAGGTTATAAACCCCAAATATAATAGCTCTTTTCATCTTTTGTAAATAGCATGAACAGGTGTCTAGGAAATTTGTAACATTTGTCCGTTCCGGTTTGTAAACAACTCCAATATCAAGGGAAATTTTTTCGACATGGACCCAAAGATAATGATTATCATCTTCAGTTTTTTCTTCGATGAAGGTATGCTTCAGAGAATTGTGTACGTAAATGGAAACTCCTCCTCCTCTGGTGTTTGTTCGGAAGTTGTAGTAATGGGTTTGGGTTTATACCCATTACTTACTTGAACTTATGTACTTGCAGTCGTTGAGCCTCTTCATCTGATTTGATCCACGTCTCGGTTAGAACTATGACATGTATAGCTTCGTGGAATGATTCTACAATACGTTTAAGTTCATCATGTTTGCCTGGTTTGACAATGCTTTGAGCATTCGTATATAGGAATTTCAGTGATTCAGTAGTTGTGATAACATTAGTATAGTTGTCTGTTATCTGGTAAGTAATGATATTTTGCGTTTCAACTTGTGGGCTATTTTGTGATGTCGTTACTGTCAGTTTTTTGATTCAGCCTGGGTAATTTTTGGGACGCCTTTCAGGTATTTAATACTTAAGTTTATCTCGCCATTTCCTGTGCGTTGCTGGAGTTCCTTCCGGAGGTTTTCTAAGTAGCTTTGTTGTTGGGGTGTTTGGTCGGGATATATTTTGATAGATTTGTTATTCAGTTTTGATTTATTGCGCAATATATATTTGGGTACGTCATCCGATGCACAGTAGATCTTAATAGAACGACTTTTTTGAATATTATATTTGCCAAGGCGATGAAGTTTAACTGGTTTAGGACAATCTATGGTAATGTTGCTTATTGCTTTAATACCTTCCTCCTTATCATGGTCATGTCTTGAAGCCGTGTTGACAGAATGAAGTTCAGATATGCCGACAATAACCAAGTTCTTGTTTCTTTGACAGCGTTCTTGTATTTCCGACAATACGTCTTCGCAATAAGTTAGATTTGGAGTAATGTTAGCAATCGCAGTCTTCGAGGTAATTTTCAGCTGATCAACGTCAGTCTGAAGTGTATTTATCTTTTGAGTTGTAGTACTGTTGGAAATTTTAAGGGTTGTTATTTCGGTTTATAGGATTTCTTGCTCCTGTACTAATTTATTAGTGGTAGTCTTAATGTCTTTTAGCTGTTCATTTATGGATGCAACATCATCTCTTATTTTTACAGTCATTTCCTTTTGTTCAGTGTTGAAGTTTGTCAGCAATGTTGAAATGTGATCTTGAAACATTTGGAATTGCCTTGATAAATCGTCGAAGGGTTGTTTCCGTTTGTAGGCACGGCTACTAATATTCTGTAACTCATCATCATTTAGCTTTGACAGGTCCGGCTGGGAACTTCCCTTAGCTTAATTTCTGCTACCACCATTAGTCGGAGATCGCATTAAACTCATTTTAAAAATTAATTGATTGCGATTTCTTTTTTTTTTGTTTATTATTATTTTAATTCTTTTTAAGTCAGTGCATGTACTACGATAAATCCACTAAGCTATCTCACAATTCGTCACCAACACCGCAAAGGGGCGAACCTCAAATAAGAAAATTTTACAGGAGAGCCAAGAAACGTTTTTTTTGTCCCGATGACGCGCTTATTTTGATGATATTTAAGAAAATATATAGGTATAATTTAGAACAAAAAAAAAATCCCTACAACTGATTTTAAGATACGCCGTCAATCTTTTTTCGTTTCTATGAGTCTTAGAGCTTCGCCCTTTTGTGACGACATAGAGCTCGACAAATGGAGCATTTTTGTATACTAAACTAATTTTTGACCGTTTGTATGAGGTTCGCCCCTTTGCAGTGTTGGCGACGAATTGTCGTGATGAACAAAAACGTTGATAAGTTAACCGTGCCTCCAAACTTAGACCACCTCCTGATTATAAATTAATTGATTGCGTATTATTAGTCAGTGCATGTAGGTAGAGCAGAGCAGTGGTGGCCCAGTGGTAACGGCCGCGACTTACGAGTTGTACGTCGTAGGTTCGAACCCAGACAGGCGCTTTACTTTGTGTTAATTATTTCATCACCACTGCTCTCAAAACGGTGAAGGAAAACATCGTGAGGAAACCGGCATGTCCTAGAACCGAAAATTCGAAGACTTGTGACATCTACCAACCTGCACTGGGCCCGCGTGGTGGATTACGACCCACTCCCTCTCACAGAGAGGAGGCCTGTGTCCCAGCAGTGGGAACATTATAGGCTGATGATGATGATGATGATGCATGTAGGTACTACGATACATCCACTAAGTTATCTCACAATTGTCGTGGTAAACAAAACGTTAATAAGTTAACCGTGACTCCAAACTAAGACCGTCTCCAGAGTAGAAACTAGTTTTTTGCAGCACGTGCTACGTGCTACCCGTGCCTACACCAATGCTGTTATCGACGCGGCGACGAAGGCGGCATTAGTTTGGAATCTTGCAGCTCTAGCACGCGTAGCATGACCACCGTAGAAACGGGTTTTGTCGACGGAAGAATAGACAAAATGACAGATACACAATCACAATCTGTCATTTTGTCTATTCTTCTGTCGACAAAACCCCGTTTCTACGGTGATCATGCTACGCGTGCTAGAGCTGCAAGATTCCAAACTAATGCCGCCTTCGTCGCCGCGTCGATAACAGCATTGGTGTAGGCACGGGTAGGTCAGGGATTCACTTTTTGTACTGGCCGGTAGATTCATATTTGATACAGTTTTATTTCGTTTCAATTTGTGTTTATCTCACTGTTTTTATTGTTGCTTCAGGGTTTATAACACTTCACTCATTTAAAACTAAAGTTTCCTGCAGTTATGACCACTTTTAACAATGTATTTCTCAGTAATAACAATTATTTTCGATTAGCGAAAGATATGCGTCTAGCTTAAGCGAAGCGTCGCGCGCGTTTTTAATAATTTTTAAATAATTTTTAACAACCAAATTTTTCTTTAATTTTCAGATGGAAACAGGAAACAAAAACCGCTTTTATGTTGTTGAATTTTTGGATCCGCCATGCAGAGGCTTCGATAAATATGTTTGTATTCCAAGATCTTGGGTACAAATGCATGATGAATTGAAAGAATTAGTTGTTATTAAATATCCTGTTGAGAAATCATCAAAAACAGAACAACGTGTTAAAAAGGGCGACGTTTCTTCGATCGAATGGTCATTTTATATGGCTAATTTTAAATGTTGCACTGGTAAGTTTAAGTAAGTTCTGTACCTTCAGTGAAAAGTGATGTAACTGGAAAATCATGATTTTGAGAAAATTAATGTTAAAGTTTTTAAAAAATCTGACTCTTTGTCTACTTCACTAAAATGAGTAATGATTACTGACATTGGTAAACAATATCTTAGAGCACGATTTAGTGTAAGAAGAAACAGATTAATTTGTATAGTTTTTTTATAATTTTTAAATAAATCCAGTTGTATTACGTTACTCAACAATATTAAAGTCGTTTTATGTGTAAATTTATTTAAAATGACTTGAACCATTTTACACATTATTTATTTATTGGTTGGTGTTGGATGATTATGTGAAAATATATCAGTTTGTACTAATTCACATAGATCGTGTTATAAGAGTCACATACATTTGTATTAATATACCCTAAGGTACTTGAAATATTTGTTCAATTCACATTGACATTATTTAAAATGTATTTTATTACACATTCATAAATGTAAAAAATGCTTAGTTAGAGCACTTTACACCAAAATAAGCTTGCTTAATTTTAATCTTAGAGGGGTACCAATTAGACCAAAAAATTGCATTTTTTTTTCTGTTAAACTTAGTGTAAGAATATCAAAACTGATATAAGTCAAGATATATCACTTTTCACTGAAGGTACAGATTATGCTGGTCACTTTTTAAATTAATAATCAATATACCTACTTGTCCAAATTAGCGGAGTACTGAGTCATGATTTGTCATCGCTCGTTATTTATAAAAGAAGTCATGTACGGCAGTGTTTCCGCAACAATCAAATTAACGTATGACTATGTGTACTTAAAGAGTACCTACCAAAAGGTTGTTTGGAACTGAATAATAGTTACATCAAAAATCAAAGTATTTGACCTTAAAATACTGAAAATATTTTTTTTCACAGATTCTTATGAAGAAGCAAAAAAATATATTGAAACGCTCGAAAACAGAGCAGTTATGGAACGAAACTCTCCAGAACTAATAAATGAAGGTGAATTTTTCATAATAACTTAGTACTAAAATAAATCAGATTTCTTGTTTAAGCTATTCTTTGAAATTAAAAGGTCATTTTTATTCTAGATGATGATGAAAATTTTTCATCGAGTACAAAAATTGACGAATCATCGTTCAACGATAATATAGAACCAGCATCAGAACAGCTACCGTTGACTAATTTTGAAACCGAAATTCAGAGGAAAATAACTCACGTAGTCAAGTTTGCTGACTCTATCAATAAGCTTCCAAATCAGACTCCTACCTCATCTAAATCGTTGAATGACAAACAACTACTATCAACTTCAAGCTCTTCAGATCTGATGAACGAGATAAACCATACAACGTTATCAGCACAATCGACGCCAATAAATAATAAATTTGCTGCTAGAGATGATGATTCTATTGCTACTACATCAAAAGATACGGTAGTTTTAGAGGTAGAAGAAGAAGAAGAAGAAGAAGAAGAAGAAGAAGAAGAACGAGAAAAAGAAAAACAAGCGGCTAGAAAAACACAAGTTGAAACAGGAGGGTTGAAAAGAAAAGAGATCGTAAGTGACGAAAGAGAAGATAATGTTGATAATCAAGACTCTTCTAAAAAGAAACGAAGTGAACCCCGCCGGTATACTTTACCCCTTGAATATGATGAGAACGACTCGAAATGGACTCTACGGTATCGTAAACCTTCATCAGAGCTTATTGAACTTATAGAAGGCTCAGGTATATTTGTCAATGCCGCTAGGCTTATCAGACATCAAAGATCAACGACAAATGTTAAAACACTAGCAAGATTGTTACTATTGGAAATTTTTACAGAGAATGCATTGCGTACATGTGTATTCACTGTTGGTAAATCTTCTGCATGCAGTGACGATGGATCGATTCCAAGACCTGGATTAGACAAATCTGCAAAAGCTGTTTTGTTGGAATATGTTGAAAATTATGCACAGACCAACAATTGGCCGAAAGTAGACAAAAAGCATATTATATCGTCTCTTCGTCATAAAATTCATAACATGAAAAGAACTCGAGAGTAATAGTGTAAGTTCATTTTGTTAATTTTTAAGGATTCACTAGTGTAATCCGTCAAATTTTTTCTGCCTGGAAATAAAACATACATTTATATGAAATAAATATAAATCATGCTGTTTTATTTTCCTTAATTATTTTCCTCTAACCAAAAATCCATGATATCCTGTACCCTAATTGCGTAACTTATTTTCGTAAACAATTTTGCCTAATTTGTTTTGTTTTGTCAGTTCAACAACATTCATTGCGTTATTTACGTTGTTGAGCAGATTTTGTTTTCCAACTTATAAAGCAATGGATTAGCAATCTGTTTCAAATCTAGACAGATTGTGATTATGTTGTATTACGCAATTAGGGTACTGGTATAAACAGGACACATAAATAATATGGCACACATAACTGTACACAATCAGAAACATATACACATTTAAATATACCTATACCCATTCCCAAACACAAAACAACACAGACAATTCAGATCATATAACTTAATTAATATAACTGTACTATGTTTTGTTACCTATACAGTAGATATGTAATCAATCAGGGCCTCAAGTCTACTATTACAATAGTGTCAGAATGGTCTATCATTGATTTCATAATTGTTGATTTTAACAAGTTTGGTAATCTACTAATATAGTGGCGTCATTATAACTTTCCAATGGTCAGCCACTGACACTCCATTGAAAGAAATGGCACTTATTGGTAATCTCATACATAACGACAAATGAATGACTGACTTAGGCGGTATCATTGGTCGTATTGTACGACAATGCCATTATAACACAATTCTATTACGAGACCATTGACCGACCAATAATCGACCATTATGAATTTAGCAGATTACGAACCTTTAGCAAAATGACAATGGGATCGTGTTGGAATGACGAATTTATAAAAATAGCAGACTTGGGCCCCTGCTTAACTGTGTGGCTTGTAACTGAAACCTTAAGGGGAATCTGTTGTTCTAAGGTTGAGGAAGACTATCCGCTCGTGATACAGTTTCACACTAGTACGAGGGGATAGGGCGAATCAGTCCAAAGCCAACCAATCCATTTTTGATTTTTGGTCCATCCTGGGCTTATTATTAAGTTACTCTGTATGGTTGTCTCATATTCATGAATAAATAAATATTTTATTATTTCGTTTATTTATTTTCTTTCACATATAATTACATTTTTAAATATTTCATTCTCTAAAAAGATATAAAAAAACATTTCAAAATATAAAAATAGAAGTCCGCCGGTATCGGGAGCAGGGTCCAAGCTACCGGTGGTTAGGGCTGCAGAGACAGGAACCTCCTCACAATGCGAGCAGTATCGAGGAGTACTGCCTTCTGAATCAGGTGCTTGATCCAGCCGCCTAACGAGAGCCTCGAGAGATGTTGGTCGAGGCTTTCGGCCATCAGGCCATTAGCCATTACGACAATCGGCACAATGATAGCCGAGCTCAAATTCCACATGTCAACATCCTGGTGTGCTAAGTCGAGATATTTTATTTGTTTCTCTTTCTCAGCTTTCACGAGGTTCTCGTCATGTGGAATGGTAACATCGACTATCATTGCACGGCGCGCTAATCGTCATAGGCTTTCTTATAGTCTATCCAGCATGTCGACAGATCCTTTCGGGAACGGCGAACTAGTTGGCTAATGGCCATATCAATGAGAAGTTGCTCCTTAGTACCGCGGGACCCATTTCTACATCCATTTTGAGAGGCAGACATGATGGAGTTGGTGTCTATATGTTTGTTAATTTTAGCTCTCAAAATGGATGTAAGAACTTTATAGACCGTCGGTAAACACGTGATCGGCCTATAATTTTTGGGTTCCGCGGTGCTACCAGATTTATGGAGCAGGTGGGTAACTCCTGTCGTTAGGAACTGGGGTAGCGAACCAGACTCCAAAGCAATCTGGTACTGAGCCGCCAAGCGAGCGTGCGATGTTACAAACCATTTAATCCAGAAGTTGTGCAGCCCGTCCGGCCCTGGAGACTTCCAGTTAGGTAACGGACGGACTGCACGAGCTTGGGGGCAGATGGTAATAGCCCCCATTTCTGGTATTGGATCGCAGGCTCGCTCGACTTCCCGAGTCCAATCACCTTCGGTGTGACTGACAGGCACCGACCAGATGCTGCGCCAGAAAGAGCACATGACATCATCATCCGGCAGATGCGTGTCAGCCACACCTTGGTTCGGTCGCTCCCAAGCCCTATTAACCCACCTTTCATCGCTCTGGAAGGTGCGATTCTGAGTGTATCGCTCTACTCGCCGCTTATACCTACAAATACGGTTCGCCCATGCATACACTTTCTGCTTCAGGAAGTCGATGCGCTCTGTGACACGGGCCATATATTCCTGAGGGCGGATATCAGTCTCTAAGAACGCTCGCCGCACAAAGCGCATCACTCTAGGGCGAGTATTGCCCTCCCTGAAGCAGATTAGTTTGCCGATGAGCGCTCTGGCCCCACCAATACGGCGCTCAATTCTGCACTGCCAAGCTGGTACGGCTGGTTTCGGTCGTGTAGCTCTAGAGTCATTAGCAAATTTGACGTAAGCTACACGACATGCCGCTACAGTCACGCAGTACAGAATTGAATGAGTATCAGTGAGGTCTTCGCAGTTATCAAAATAGTTTGACAACTGCGAATCCAGAACCGCCACCAGCGTCCTATTTTTGTTATGCATGGGCAAACGAGGTAAACGTGGTCTAAGTTCGGGCGACATGAACCGATATTCCCGAATCGCACCCTCCAAAGCACTCCTCAATTCCTCATTGCACTGGGTAAAAATGTGGGTGTACCATTTATACATATACACCCCTGCATAAACCTTTGGAGAAAACAGGCGTGATTATGTTGTTTGTGTTATTTCGGACAAAAATTCGTAGTAACAGCCCCGGATCTAAAGCTTTTTTTTTTTTGGTGGGAAATTATCAAATAACTTCTCCCGCTCTGGGCGGAGCGGGAGGGCGTGTCAGACTTTTACTGACTAAAACCCACCCGTGTTCCTTCGGTTGCCCTGTTGCCGGGGGCCACGATTTCCCTATCGGTTTTCTTCGAACCCCCGGCAGGCATTGGCCCTAGCGGACCCCGTCAATTCTGCTGACATCTCTTTGAGGCGCGCGTGGAACACAACGCGCCGCCCGGATCTAAAGCTGGAGTTAGTAAGTGCTCGTAGTAACAGTTCCAGATTTAAAGCTGGAGTTAGTAAGTGTTAGTAGTCACAGCTCCGGATCTAAAGCTGGAGTTAGTAAGTATTCGTAGTAACAGCTCCGGATCTAAAGCAGGAGTTAGTAGGTAAGTGACAGTTCAATTTATAAGGATCTTTTAACATAGTATGTCAATGTTTTTCAGTTTACAAAATAATATTTATATACAAAATATTTTTTGTAGGTTTTGATCATTTCTTTAATAGTTGCTTGATTCAGTATTTGTGTCAGTGTCTCTCGAATAATCCATCCATTAGTAATTCAATCGAGGACCACAAATGTTAAATATTGATAAAGCGAGGATTTTTGTTAGTCTGAAACAAAACAATTTAAATTGACTCTGCGCACACATTATAGTGTAGATTCGTTTTATTTTAGTCCAGTATGTATTATTTTGTACTGCCAACTAATAAAGGGGCAAGCAACAATACTTTTGATAATTAAATCCACAGTTAATGCATCTGTATGATTATAGCAAATAACATAATTAGGTATGCAAGTTCAATTGCGCTACATAAGTCCATTATAATAACAAGTTTCTTGAGATTGGAATGGACGGTGTCCTTTGACATAATCGTATAGTAATGGTTGTTTATAAACAACTGGGTGTGACTATGATTTGATTATTATGAATACCAGTCGGTAAGTCTCCACAGCATCTTTGAAATGTGACAACAAACCACACCTAAATAATACATCCAAAGGTTATCTTTAAGGCCGTATTCTCGGTGGCAGTGGTCAGCGGGGCGGCGGAAAGACCGCTTTTAGCGAGAAGACAAAAAATTTCAACATTTATATTATTATCTGTAATCCACATTGTGTACATAATAAAGAATATTCTATTCTAATAATAGGTTTGGTACCTATAAATATTTTTGTGTACACAGACGATAACTTAAACCCATTATTTTACTCAAATTAGAATCTAACAATTGCTGCTAAAACTAATCTATTTACTCGCAATAGGTACCAATAGGAATTTTAATCTAGATTAATTGCCTATTCTTGTGTTCATTTCAAGCATCCAGGGAATGTGGCCCTTACATAAGTTCACACTTAATTTTTTCGCATAACCTTTTTAACGGACCCTGAAGGCAATATCCCAAAAAAGGGTTACGCTCCTAAATTCTTGGCGCTGACTTCGCAACACGAGAAAGTTTAGCCACCCAATTTACGATTACTCGATCAAAGTCAGTGTCGAATTACACAAGATATTGGTTGGTAACTACATAATGATAAATAAGGCCAGTTAAGAGTTACGGTGTTGTGTCTTTCCTTTGTGTTCTTAAGCTTTCTTCAATGCATAATATCTAATCGAGAAACACGAGAATAGGTTATGATGTGATACAATAAAGTATACCCAAACAAGCCACGTTATTAGCGGCGCTGACTGCCTAGAACACATACCTCATAAATTTTACGCTTCGATCAGATTTTGAAATCAGTTCATTTGGCGTGATTTTAATACATCGAAGCGAAAGCACACTAGTTTCATCTCTGTACTCATATAGCATAACCTGAAATTACTTTAATATATAAGAACTCAGTTTTGGGTACGAGATATTCATGTTTATCATAGTTGAAGACTTTGGTCGTATTTTTCGCTATACCGAACTATATGAGCAGCTCACACCGCGACACCGACACAACGCGAGTATCACATGAGTGAAACTGTAAACAACAACGAACAAGTTATTTGTTAAACTTACCAAATGTAAGATGTTCATTTACGTAGTGTCTATCGTGTTTCTGTAAATTAGATTCTCTCAAGTGTGTAAATTCAACGTTTAAATTACATTGCAGGGAAGTAGTCCACTTAGAGCACCCGTCCGAATAGCACCTGCGCGAATAGCACCTAGCCTAGTCCACGAAGAGCACCCAGGTGGACTAGGTGCACCCAGGTGCTCTTCGTGGATTAAAATTTATTTTTACATTTTTGTCCACGAAGAGCACCTACGATTCAGCAGCCTACTGCTGAGATGTATTTGTTTTACAGGACGTTATTAAATGAAACATATCGATAAAAATCACTAGAGTGTTTATACACATACTTAAGTACATACGAAATTTGTCTAGGCGACATTTAAAAATTAAAAATAATAAAAATCACTATAACAATAATTAATCTTGACAAATAATAACACTTCTTATTTTTAATATATCATAATCAGTCTCCACATATCACTTTTGTTGCAAAATCAGCCTTAATTAAATCTTACCTATTAATAATACTTTCTTATTTTTAATATGTCACATCATAATCAGTCTCCACATATCACATTTATTGCAAAATCAGCTTTAATCAAATCTTACCCAATAATACCCTTTCTCTTGGTGCAATCCTATAATAATAACATAATTAGTTTTTAATTTGTACTCGAATCCTGTTTTACCTGTGTTATTATTAGGTAAGATTTAATTAAGGCTGATTTTGCAATAAAAATGATATGTGGAGACTGATTGTGATACATTAAAAATAAGAAGTGTTATTATTTGGTAAAATTAATAATTATTGTCATAGTGATTTTTATTATTTTTCACTTTTAAATGTCGCCTAGACAAATTTCATATAGTACGTAAATATGTGTAATTAATAAAAATACTGTCATTTTTATCGATACCTTTCATTTAATAACGTCTTGTAAAACAAATACATCCCAGCTAGAGGTTGCTGAGTCGTAGGTGCTCTTCATGGACAAAAATTTAAAAATAAATTTTAATCCACGAAGAGCACCCGGGTGCTCTTCGTGGACTAGGCTAGGTGCTATTCGCGCAGGTGCTATTCGGACGGGTGCTCTAAGTGGACTACTTCATTGCAGGTCTAACTTACGATTTCAATGACTCGTGCAACCATTTTGCTTTCACTTTTACGCATTCTATTTGTACACATCAAACAACACAGACCCCAAATGAGATGAAACATAAAAAATCTTATTTGAAAATTCTCGACTTCCCATCACTATTTTTATACACTACACTTCACTCATTACAATATCACATCACCATACTACATGTTTTTTCGTCACATCGGTACTTTATAGTACCAACCTACTTACAAAGATATATTCCGTAGGTAAGAGTCTAGTAGAAACTAAGCACTATTACCTATACACTTCAAGCCTGTACTACACCACGTCATCAAGTCGTCAATAGTAAATAAATAAAACAAATAGCTTAATGCTAATGACAAATTAATTAATTCACTTGGGACGGGTTAAGAGGATAATCATACAATAACTTCTATGTAGGTATCTAGGTGTTAAGTTCACAGACACGATTGTCATCTACTCGTAATCTCAAACGTCTTACAAATCCGGAGCCATATATTTTTTTTTTCAGATATTGTAAAATGTTCCATGTAACACTTTTAGGTTTGTCATAATTTAAGTGTTCATCTACTTAATTGTTGTATCTAATAGAAACAATTGAGTTTTACTGTTAAACGAGCCCTCGAGACTACTCTTACTGGAAAGCAAGATTATTGTATCTCCACCAGATACTGGTAAAAATAAGGATTTGAAATACAAACATTTCATACAGCAAAACCTTTCATAGCTTTGGAAATGACGCCTTCCACACGTTCACAACACACGCTTTAATACATTTAATCTTTATCAGTGTCGTATCGTCGATATCGTCTAGAATCTTCGCCAGTTGTTGTCCTGCAACTCGTGTGAGGTCGCGACGACCCCAAAGGTCACTCGTGGCAGGTGTCAGCTCGTTAGTTCTATCAGCAAATCTTGACATGCTGGCAAAACATGCGTCTGTCTGGCATGCTTACTACGACACACAGTGTAAGGTAAATAGATTTGTATCACTAATATTGATTTGCTGTGAAAGGAATTGTTCTGAAGAAGCTTTCGCTCAATTGCGTAGCACACTCAGGCCCGCTGGCATCACAATACTTTCAGCACTAAACGAATTACATGGCACCAATATGAAAGAGACAGAGAGATTTTTTAAATAAAACACATTGAGTGAATTATGGTGCAAGTGAGCCTCAAAATCAAAGTCGTTTTCACTACACGATCCACAGGTCGGGCAAGTTTTTCCTTTAGGAAATTCAAACTTGCAGCCCAGAGTCTGGTTTTATATCCGGCAATATCCCCTATTACACGGGATTTAAACATAACTAGCGGATTGTGGGTAATACTCACCTCTGGTTCTCATCAGAAAATACAGACGAGTTGTTGATGGTTTGTATTTTTATATGCAAATCTTGGCGACGCTATCAATAAACATCAAAACTCCATACTGTGCGCAGTACAGATAGTTGGTGGATAGTTTAGTTACCACATTGAGGCAAATATTTGTGTGTTGAATTTTGGTACGGGACCTTGTATTTTGGTTTGTGTGTTCTCTAAAATCAAAGCAACGCGGACATATTAATATTACATAACATTGCACGACCCTTCCGAGCCTCGGAAAGCACGTTTAGCCGTTGATCCCGGCTGTCATTCTTGGATCTTTGGTAGTCAGAAACCCAAAAGAAACTTAATAGGCTTTTGGATAAGTAGTAACAGCCGCACGGGTCAATCAAACAGATTAACCTACGCTTGCTGCGTTTGATCCGTAGATGGGTGACCATCTTTACATACCAAGACCTCTCGGTGCCTCGGAAAGCACATTGATCTTTGGCAATCGTAACGGGTCGTCAGAAGCCCGAAAGTCTGATAACGTCTCACCCAGGGGAAAAGTATTACCCAGTAACTGGATTGTGGACGTCAGATAGGCAGGCGCTCCTTGTAAAATACTGGTATTCAGCTGCATCCGGTTAGACTGGAAGCTGACCCCAACTTAGTTGGGGAAAGGCAGGCAGATGATGAAACCTGGATTTCCAAAAAAGGTAGGCTGAGGTGTATACCTATACTCCATTTGAAATAAGATTAGACATTTGAATAAACCTTTTTACAGTCCGTTCAACCGATTTTGACTTCTATATGCATGAGCATAAGGATGGCATTAAAAGCAAAAAAGTGGTTACAGTACCAACTGTTTACTGCAGCTGCCATTTGTCATGCGACCAACGCAATAGAAGTCAAAATCGGTTAAACGGACTGTAAAAAAAAATATTTAAATGTCTAATCTTATTTCAAATGGAGTATACTGCAGCTTAATTTCACAAGGTATTTTTAATTCTCTAGTAATAGGGAGCAAGTTTAATGCCACAAAACCAGACTCCGGCCTCCTACAGAAAATGTCGTAATGGAAGAACCCAGTAACGCTTTACCGACCTGTGAATAAAACCAATGACTATGCAGCAGTCGGTCGTAATAGTAATCAACAGACCAAAAAGGCGGACAAACAAATAACCATAATATTTAAATCAATGGGGTTAAAAACTGAAAGCTCATAGCAGATGGCAGCACGGTTGTGCGTCTTTAGTCCGCCATTGTTGTTTATGTTTTCACTGTTGTGTCGATATCGTATATACGAAAACTAGACAAAAATGTATGCGATTTGGAGTGTAGTACAACTAAAAGCGGAGTTATGGAAAAGAGATGTGTCTACCACGGGTAAAAAAGCAGCTTTAGTGGAAAGGTAAATAAATAATAACCATTTTATATTTGATAGATTGTTTTGTTTACATTATTTAAAACTCCTTTTTTTGTTGAAGACTGGAGGCATACGACGGGAATAACTTGATCGGAGTTGAATAAGAGCTTGAGGATGATAACCCTAACATTCCTGCCCTGGAAAAGTTCAGGGATGTCAATTCTAGCACTGATCTTCCAGTGCTATCTAAAACCCACATTCAAACGTTTGCTGAAAGGTAAGTTTTCATACAGTGATCAACTTACGATGCATTCACTACTTCCTTTGTGAGTTCAACTATAAAAAAAACGTGTAATATACTTAATTTAATGTTAATATTATTTCAGGTTTCAAATATCTCCTAAAGTGAAAATCCTCTATGAAAATAGGAGCTTGATCAAGCTAATGATCGTAACCATGCTTATTTTCATGCACAATGCAAGGCACAAATGAAAAGATTAATGAATAAGACTGGTATGATATGTGAAAGTCATTGTGAATGTGCAGCTGGAAGTGGCTTGGAAGCACACTGTAAACATATCTTCACAGTCCTCCATGGTATAGAGGATATAGTATGTACAAAGATTACAATTACCTATGCATAAAGTATGCACAGAAAAATTAATGATGTTCAAACAACATCATTTTATACTGAGTATCTCCAACCAGCAATTTACGATAAATACTATGATACTGTAATAAAACCAAATTAATATTATATACATTGTTTTATTTATCTCCTTATACACAATGCATATTACATAATACATTCCCTAAAGTTACAGCACATAAGACAAACAAAAAATATCTTTGATGCGAGGGTGATGTTTTGTCAAACATAACAAACGTTCAATGTGAACGTGTTGACTTATTTATTTATTTATTAATTAATAGGTTAGCCTACAATTGTTTACACATTAAGTACATTTCTTTTAAAACTACACGATATACATTTATAAGTGCAACAATTACTTAAAGCTAACACCACATGCACTATATTTGAATTTAACATTTTTATGACTGCAATTAATTTCTAATAATGGCTGATTTAGAATTATGTAAAAACAAAGCAATAATGCAATAAACTAGGATCAAATATTTGGTTTACATTAAATAATAAATTAAAAATTAAATTACATTGAAATAAATAACATTTTCAATAGTAATATTCTTCACATGACTTCCATAATACTTTATTTTGTGAGCCATTACACTTAAGTCGAACACACAAAATAGAACTTTTGATAGGTTTCAAAACCTGTGTAGCAAGCAATGATACTGTCATTGTTTCTACAGTTCTTTATAGATCCATAAATGTACACAAAATTCACTTGAGTATGCCTTGATGATACAGTATGTTGGTCCCGCTCTGGCCCATCATTTGGCTCCAATGGTGTGCTAGGAAAAATTTCTATTTCGTTAAACATTGTAAATTCCTCGTCTTTATATGGCTCTTCATAACTATCACGGGTTTGAACATGGCTAGGTCCAGCAATTTGATCACTATATGTATCAAAACATTGTTTTTTCTCATTTCTCTGTAACAGTCTATTTGCTCTGTCTTCAGCTAAGGGGTGGACTGGTTTGACTTTAGTAAAAGAAAAAATAGAGGGTACAGCAGTCTTCCTGAGCCTTTTGTATATATTTTCATCACCTAGAACAGACATAAAGGATTTATGATCTACTTATCTATGTGCGAAACATTAAATACAAATATGATGAGTGGAAGATATATTTATCTATTTAGCCCATAAAGTCCCACAGCTAGGCAAAGGCCTCCCATTTCCTTTTCCACACAGATTTGTCCACAGTCGCTGCGGGCCAGTCCTTTCGGTAGGATTCAGTGCAGGATATGTGTTAATATTAGGCAGTAGGTAGTTTGGTATGAAGATATTAAATACAATGCAATAAAGCGAATGCTGCATAGATGCTTGCTACTTAGACATACGAGTATTTTGGTTGATTAAAAGATAATCTTAACAACAGAACCTTAGTATAATGTATATAAATAAATATCCACAAATGCCTATAATGAAAACACACTTAAGTTCACTGTATTATGAAAAAGAGCATCACCTGTATACGCATTCGTCTGATAAAAGTCTTCAGGTTTAAAATATAGTACATAACCTCGACGAATTATTTGGTTTCCAATTTTTTCTTCGGAGAGCTCTCTCTCACACTTTTCTTCTTTTAAGATCTTTGGGGAATACATGGGTCCCCGGATTTTTGCAGTCAACAGCTGCACAAGGGGGCATATTATTTAATTAGGCGTAAAATAAGTTGATTGTTTACAAAAAATGTATGGATATTGACAGCTAGCTGTCAAATTTAAAGACGGACAATGATAGCGACATCTGAAGTGAGCAAATGGCAGTTTTTATCCCCATTGACGTGCGTTAGTCTCGCAAAAACTCGAAAACGGCTCGACTCGCTTTTTTTGTTTTATTCGCCTGGGGTGGTTTAGGAAAACACAAAATGAGGAATAACTCAAAGGAACAGCCGAAAAACCGAAATTTTGTCTCACGCGGTACGAGGTTCACCGGGTCATCTAGTACATAATAATTATATCGATGAATTAGCCCTCTCTTAGACACATACAATTTGTTATATATTTAACACAACTAGGGGTTATTTTACAAGTTGGGGCGCGACGCAAAGAGCTTTTCCAAGAATCGTATCCACATTTTAAACGTAATTATAATCCGTTTAGGCAGAAAAAAAAGTTCCCTAATAAGGTTCAAAAAAATTTTGACGCCATTACTTTAATTTAACTTCTGGTTCAAACGAACTGATTAATTGAAATTTTGGCACTAGTACTAAGTTAAATGATTATTATTTTAGCACTAGTACTAAGTTAAATGATTATTATTTTAGCACTAGTACTAAGTTAAATGATTCTTATTTTAGCACTAGTACTAAGATAAATGATTCTTATTTTACCACTAGAACTAAGTTAAATGATTCTTATTTTACCACTAGAACTAAGTTAAATGATTCTTATTAAAAAAATCATTCAGTGATTTCTTGTGCTTCTGCTGACAGAACCTATATTTTATACAGTGTTCTGAAATAAACAGATATTCCGTTTACTCATACAATAATTATACCAGCCTATAATTATACCACTGCAGGGCAAAGGCCTCTTCTCATACAGAGAAGGCACGAGCATTGATCACCACGCTTGCTCAAGACGAGTTGGCGATTTCAGACTTATATTAACTAAAAGTCCAGGTTTTCTCACGATGTTTTTCCGTCACCGATATGAGTAACATCCATGATAAATTCAGAAAGTACATATGAATTGAAAAAGTCATTTTGATACTTGCGCCAGGATTTAAACCCACAACCTCGTGCATGAGAGGCCAATCTGGGCCAACATACTCATATGCATTCCGTTATTATAATTTATTATCATAGATTATTTATTTAGAACTCAGCTGATTCTTCTCGGGTTGCGTAGAAGTCCGAAAGGGAGATCGTGGCCCCCGGCAACATGGCAACTGAAGGAACACGGGTGGGTTTTTGGGTCAGGAAGAGTCTGACACGCCCTCCTGCTCCGCCCAGAGCGGGAGAAGTTATTTGATAACTTCCTAACCAAAAAAAAAAATGCTGATTCTTCTCAGCATTTTTAATTTTTTATTTGTGGGTATAAAACTTAAGACTTCGCTCTCGGTACTCGGTGGAAGCCTTTGACAAAAAAGATTAAGATTAATTCAGAAAACTCAATATCTCTGTTTAAATAAACCGTGTAATTACAGAATGAGTGTTTGTCAACATTAATCACTCCACATTTTATGACTCTCAAGAGTATTTAATATAATTCTTTAGAGTAGGGACACAATCGGGACAACGGTTTTATTATTAAGTTTTCCTTCGATTACCCAGTTGATGGCAATAGGCTCGCCCTCTATTACATGGGACTTAAACATAACTGGCGAAATGTGGGTTTACTATTGTTGCATCTCTGCCAGCCCTTCGCAGAATACAGGCGCAATGTAATGTTATGTTTTCCTTAGATTAAAACACAATGATTTAGACTAATTTCAAGAGCAATACAAAGTTATGTTTGTTTTCTACATAGGTAGACCATCTATGTTACTAAATGATTAGGCGAATAAGGTTTTTTAAGGGTACACTAGTCGGTCATTCTTCCATACAGAAAGAAAGAAAGAAAGAAAAGAAAGAAAAATGCGTTTATTGGCATTACTGCAGAAAAAATACACCTTATAACTATTAAAAACAGAAAACAATGATTATAATGCCAAAAGGGCCTCAGCTCAGCATATTGTCAGATGACAACACAAAGTGTACCACCTGACGCTGATTTTCAGCTGCAACCCACGAGTGCCATACGCTAGAATAATAAACAGGGAAGTGTGTGTCCGCTTTAATAAATTAGAGGATAATATAAAAAATTGCTCACAAAATCAAATATACTGTAGTGACATACATATTATGTGTGTGTGTTGTGTTGTGAATAAATACCCAATAATACATACAAACGTAGTGTGGTGATTACTCGTCTGTTTGATGGTGTACGTCCAAATTTTTTTAATAATAAATTTGCCTCGTCATTATCTGTATGGAAGCAGAATTGGGAAAAAGTATTGGTTTGATTCAGATTCAGATTCAGATTCGTTTATTTGCAAAAACATGTGCAGATAATATACATGGTATGATGCTTATTATAGGTGTAACAAAGTATTTTAATTTCAACTCTTCTTTGGCAATATAGAAACTGTACAGGGGCAGATAATTTATTGAAAAGTTCAAATAACTTCATTTTGAGTAGATACATCCAGAAGTTTTTCCTTAATATTTATACGCCCAAAGGTCTGTTTATGAAATTTTACGCACTTGTTTTCGTTATAAAACTTCGTCTATTTTATTAAAAAATATAAAAACTAGATACATAAATACTAAATTAATCAAACTAAATAAATAATTTACTAAATAGCATGCATATTAGCCACGCCACCAACGAGTTTGAGCCGTCGACAACAAATTAAATCATAAATTTGTCTCATTATAGCCATGAAACTTCCATTCGTTTACAGCCACAATTTCTACTTATTACCATATAGATACAACACAGCATTATGTGTAACATAAATAGCGAAATGTGGGCGTACACCTCTGCCTAACCCTTCGAGGAAAACAGTCGTGCGTGATGTAGGTATGTATATATGTGTATCCCCATAACAACAATCTCTAATTCCTGCCGTCATTTTTCGCCCGGTGTATCGCCGTCCTAAGATAACAGAGGTCTTAGCAGCAAACTTGCCATCTCCTTGACAGCCGCGGAGAGGTATTAAATTGAGCTTAATTATTCTCCAGGCCCCAGAATATTCAACACACAATTTTTCCTTAACTTGGCAACAGAATTATGGTAGAAAGCTGTACTAGCGGAGAGTAATTGAATAGATTGGTGTCAGGTTGTGTTACGTCCGCGTTCCGTAAAAGAAATTAAGTTTTTATAATAAATAATACATGCCTATTACATTTATATTTTCTTGATTGAAGAATAATGTTTTCAGCATGCTATCAATTTTTTATTTTATTAATTTATTTATTTATTTATTTACTATTTACACTTACATTTCTTTTAACAGGTTTAACCCAATACAGCAATGTAGTCAGAATGTCCACTGTGTGGCACAAGTCATACAGAGGACAATATGTTAAGTGTCACCCTCTGGAATTCCGCCAATGAGCATGTAAAGATATCCACTTGCAGAGAGACGCTGTTGAGTATCTTTATTGCCCGTCCCACTGCGCACTGGTGCAAACTTTAACAGGTTCGTACGAGCCACCGGGACTTTAAACAGCCTCTCTCTCGGCCCTTGTCGCTGCCTACTGTTTGGAACGAGCAATCCCAAAGATTCCAGTATTTGAGGATTAGAATTAGATCAACTGCTGGGATCAATGTGTACTGGACGTCCGTACGGAGGTGCTTTTAATGCTAATAATGCATCAATAACAAATGAGTGAATCTGATAAAGAGTTTACCACCGACTTGTAAAAAGCGCCCGCATAAAGTTCCTCCACGAAGACTGGCTAATGTCCGCGTGAAATTTCGGCCCCGGACCCACTGCGTCGCATCGCATCGCCCGCCCGAGCTATTACTTCGTTTTCACTTAAAATACCATAGACGTGGATATATTTAGTAACCTGTTCCGCTTAGCTATTTCTAAAGAGCCATAAAAAACCTCTGAAAGAAATCGACACGTGTTTCACCTCTCAACGAGGCATCCTCAGGATGACGATTGACTTGTCGCGAACCCGAACACGGCGTGTTGCTACACCGAGCGCTAAACGCAGAGAGCGCACTCTCTCACTCTCGGAACAGGTTACTAAATATATCCACGTCTATTGAATTTTATAATGGATTTCCGCAAGGTCACGCCTGAATCAATTAACTATCATTTTCGCTTAGCATTCTTTCTGTTTCTTTTTACTCGACTCCTAAGGGTCGTAGCGTGATGTTAAATAGCCTATAACCATCCTCAAGAATTGGGCTATCACTTGCAAAAATATTTTTTCAAATCCGACTAGTAGGTACTTCCAAAAATTAGCGCGTTCAAACAAAAACTTCAGTTTTTTTATTAGTAGGTATAAGATTTCCATTTCCGAAAATAGTTTTTTACTCTCTAATTATTTTAATTTCATGATCAACATCTTTCTAGTTAAGCCAACAATAGATAGACTCAAATTTTCGACTGACTTTAATTTACTGACTAATTTTGATCGATTCAGTTAATAACTTCACAGACTTTTGATCATTCGGCTTGAATATTGATCATGATATTTCGATTCTACTAATTCGATTTCAGAAATCATCTGTGCATATTATAATTATGACCGCGTTGTTTTTCTAAACTACGCAGCGGATTCTGATCCGTTTTTCACTACCATTTAAAGAATTCCATAATGTTTAAATGTGTATTTAATAACTTAATAATAAACTTCAACGCTTTCAAACAAACAACCAAATTCGTCAGCTTTATTATTTGTATAGATATAGATTAAGTGCGACGAAACTTACATAATACTTATACTCCATTTGAAATAAGATTAGACATTTAAATAAACCCTTTTTAACCGACTTCAAAAAAAGGAGGAGGTTCTCAGTTCGACGGGACATATTTTTTTTTTTATATACATTTTTTCCCCGATTACACGAAGACGGCTGAACCGATTTGATAAATTATTTTTTTGTTATTTATTTATTTATTTGTTAACATAGGTAAATAAAGAAATACAGATTTTATGTATGGTTAACAGAGCGCTCTATGGCTATGTTATGCCAGGAGGCGTACAAGTATGGTGTGCAAATCTAACTGAGGATTACAAATTAAAATTTCTTAAAAAATATTTGAAAAACATGCATAATTATGGAACTAGAAAATAAATTGAAACAATTACATAATTATCCAATACTCCAATTATGTCAGACTAAATGAGGAATTATGGTGTAATGTAAATGAATAATGATGTTTGAAAGGGTATACTTTCAAGTTGGTTTCATTGTCATTTGGTCACGATCTGATGATGGGATCTAGGAGAAATTGAGGGAACTCTTCAAATATTATAGGCACATCTATAGCGATTTGGATATTTTTGATGAGCAGTTGACATTAGGCTATTGTAACTTAGATAAATTACAAACCAACCCAGTAAAAAGTGAAAAAAAAATCGGTTGTGTTTTTTGTAAAAATGTTATTTTTTCACTTTTTAACCGACTTCCAAAAAGGAGGAGTCCACCGATTTCTCCGTCATTTGTGGACCGATTTTGAAAATTATTTATTTGTTTGAAAGGGTATGCTCTCAAGTTGGTCCCATATAAATTTTATTACCTTTGCTTGGGTAGTTTTTGAGTTAGCTGCAAAATACGTATTTTTTTCCCACTTAGTATGTAGATGATATGATAAGTTCCTGTCACTGGTAGCAGGTAGTGGTATTCGCATAGATATAAGAAAGGTATTCGAATGTGTGTGGAGTAGGTACCACAACTAAAAAGTGAAAAATAAAAACTTTTTACAAAAAAAAACAACTGACTTCCAAAAAAAAACACTACAAAGTGAAAAATAACTTTAAATTCGGAAGTCGGTGGCAAAAAACGAAAATACAAAACCCAAGACACCGACTTCCGAAATTAAAGTTATTTTTCACTTTGTAGTGTTTTTTTTTGGAAGTCGGTTGTTTTTTTTTTTTTGTAAAACGTTTTTTTTGTAGTCCGTTCAACCGATTTTGACTTCTATTGCGTTGGTGTTATGACAAATGGTAGCTGCAGTAAACAGTTGGTACTGTAACGAGTTTTTTGCTTTTAATGCCATCCTTATGCCTAGGGTATAGAAGTCAAAATCGGTTGAACGGACTGTAAAAAAAGGTTTTTTTATAATCTTATTTCAAATGGAGTATAGTTAGTACGAAACATTCGCACATTATGTTGGGCTGATTCAGACAAGCTGTACTTACGTAGGTCAAATCAATCTGCCCAGCCTTTTCCCAACTATGTTGGGGTCGGCTTCCAGTCTAACCGGATGCAGCTGAATACCAGTTTTTACATGGAGCGACTGCCTATCTGACCTCCACAATCCAGTAACTGGGTAATACTGATACCCCTTGGTAAGACGGTTGTCAGACTTTCGGACTTCTGACAACCCGTAACAACTGTCAGAGATCCACGAATGACAGCCGGGACCAACGGTTTAACACGCTTTCCGAGGCACGGAAGAGTCTCGATATGTAAAGATGGTCACCCATCCACGGACCAACCCCGGCAAGCGTAGCTTAACCTGGTGGATCGACCCGTGCAGCTGTTATTATTTAGCCACGAGCTCCTCCTGTACTTACGTAGGTAAACTGTCGAAAGTACCACTTCAGCTAATCGTTCACTATCACGTCTTAATAATCTTACATCTTACTATAATGAACAGTCGTGATCCCACTTTGCACATTATAGACACGATTAGTTTGTCTTTGAGACTCTCATGGGGGGTGACCTATTAGTTGTCGGTCAGCGGCAAGTTCCCTAATTAATACTTATGAGGTAATAACTAAGGATATACGTTGTATCATTCCTGTTTTCTTCTAGCAATCAGTTCTTTCTTTAGTCTTTCGTCTGGTTAATGACTAAAATGTACCCTAATTGCGTAATACACGACCAATCACAATCTGTTTCGATTTGAAACAGATTGCTAATCCATTGCTTCATAAGTTGGAAAAAAAACTGCTCAACAACGTAAATAACGCAATGAATGATGTTGAACTGTCAAAATGAAACAAATTAGTCATAATTGCTTATGAAAATAAGTTACGTAATTAGGGTTTTTCTTTACTACGGCATCTCGCAGTTTTGACTGCTTAACCAAACTTTCCTATGGGTGCCTTAAGCTGCTACGATTAAAGCCTCCAGCCAGGGACAAAAACTATTCTAATTTAAATATAAGCAAACGCTCGCTAAGGGCACCCCCTGTGGGGTTCGAACCTCGGCTTAGGGCGTCGCTGGGGGGAGGACAGCAAGAAGGGACAGGCTGGATCAAAGTAAGATTTTCATCATGATTATTATGCGGGGTATTTAAAGCTCGTTTTCGAGCAAGGGTCGAGGGGGGGGGGGCGTAATTAGGATACTGGTGTCAAAGTTTTTATGCCACCTCGTCTCTGAGTTGGCTTCACTTGCCGTCGAGAGATATCTCTCAAGCATGCTTCCTCACGATGTTTTCAAACACAAGCAAAGCAAGTAACAAGCGCAAGTATTATAGCTAGCAGTTTAGCTATCATCATACTTCCACTCCTTACAGGTAATCAGAGGCCCAAAAGTCAGGAAACCTGAGCTACCGACGGGTATCGTGTTACCCAGTAACTGGGTTGTGGAGGACATAGGCAGTCGCTCCATGTAAAATACTGATGTTTAGCTGCATCTCTCTCATATGTTAGACTGGAAGCCGACCATAACAGAACAGGGAAAGGGCTAGGCAGATTGATACCTACTTTTCTTTCAGTTGGTAACATCGTTTTCTTGCAGCAAATTCTGTAATATGCTTTCCCTACGAGTCATCTGTGATGAGTAATGCAACGTTGTTCTCCTTGGAAAACAACGTTGCAGATCGACGTAATCTCCTATGGCTAAATCTTTTTATCTAGTTTGGTTTTTGATCCAATACACGGCATGACAGATACTAATGTTTTACAAAAAGGAATTTATAACTCGATTTATATAACTGTGAGCTTGGAACTGTCAAAATAGTAGGTTGTTAGTATTGAATTCATCCGCCCGGTTACCTCCTCAGTGTCCCGACGAATCGTTTCGTCTCCACAGTTATAAATAAAAAATAAAAATAAAATTCATTTAATTCAGACAATTTTGTCCATATTTTGTTAGTACCATTTACATTCTCTTAATACTATGTTAGTAATGACTGAAAGTAAATAAATAATTGAAAATAAATAAAATAAAATTAAATAATTGAAAATAAATTAAAATTAAATTATTTAAATAATTGAAAATAAAATTAAAATTAAATTAAATTACCGGCATCGATCGGTATTATTTCCGTTAGATTATAAACTGTAGAAAAATTGTGAACTGCGACAAATCATTTACAATTTAACGCATTATTTTTCGATAGTTTATAATCTATGCATGGCAAATCGACAAATTGTGAACTGGTATAAAACTTTCTTGCGTCGCAACGCACCTTGCGTTAATACTAAATAGCCTGCCTAGCTGCGAGCAACTTGGAAGTAGCGCTCTCGCCGGTCGCTGCTGCGGCACAGCTCGCTTGGCTCGCTCGGCTCGCGCAGTTGGTCACAGTTCTAACCTAACCTAACCCATTTCACCCAGTTCACCATTTTTCGACAGATTATGATCTAACGGAAATAATACCGTTAGATTATAAACGAACGGTGCTCACAATCTTACGGTGACATATATAAACGTTGATTATAGTTCAGGGACATTTTAAACGTCAAAAATGCATGGTTAAACAGTCGTTAATCATTACTTAAACGTTAAGCAACTCTTATAACTAAAGGGGACGTTTAGTTACATGTTTTCCACAACCAATAAAAAGCGTGAATCCCCTTATTTTTCCTGTGTATCATCACGTGTGTAATCCCTATATGTTATGTACCGAATGTATCACGCCAATCTGCGACCTATTCACGTTTGTCCAGCCAGATAGTCGGGTCATACCGCGACCTTCCGAAATGCGATAACGTTAGATATTCTTGTTTTTATACATATCTCACAATGCTGCGATGTTTTTTTACTAATATGCTCTTTTCGCCATTGTTTGTTTGTGTGTAACGATATTTATGTCGCGCATCAATTAGAATATATATAAAAAACAACCGAATAAAAAAAAACGTTAAATCGGTATCTTTGGCTTTGTAATTTTTTTTTAATGCCTATCGATGTTTTTCATAGTTGATGACCATCTCTAACAACCACTACACCATGATACCACCGTGATATACGCATGGGTGATCTTGATTATCTAAACGGAATAATCCTACGGGTCGCAGTGTCCACCTACAAACAACCCCCGTCAACCCTTTTGCTAATATCTGACAGAAGAAATCAAACCATTATTGTAGAATAGGTATATCTCTAAAAGAATATTTCTCTACATTTCAAGTCCACACGAGAGTGGATTTGCAAAATCTTCATTTTAAATTTTTCTTTACTAACTTTTAAACAGATTCTTGTGTAGTAAAATCTGGAAAGTATTAGCATATTCATATAGCAAGGTAAAAAGTTCTGTAAACAAAGGCACGAACGCTTTCAGACAAATTGTTGGATAATAGAGGTATCACACTTGTCAAGGCTGTCTATAACAATGCCCAATCTATACTGTGGTATTTATAGTCTACTAGCGACCCGCCCCCGCAGTGTTTTAATCCCATCAAAAACTTAACATTTCAAAAACATGCAAGTCTCGCAACGCTTCTAACGTAAAAAGATGTGAGATCTAATGTAAAATCAAGTCTCTATTTGTCATCTTCATTTCTTTACTAGATAGAATCACTCAGGCTTCTATCTTTAATCATAACGAAGTTAAAGGGGGTCTAAAATGTCCTGAATGGCTTCGAGAAAAATGGTACGGCTGTGCATGCCCCACGATATTAACGTAGTATACATATAATTAGACCGCGAATCGGCAAACGTAAGGTAGGACGCCCACAAAGCTCCTGCAGCAGACGCGACGCGACATTGGTAGAACAATTTCCGTGAAGTTTTCATAGAAATTGTTCCACCAGAGTCGTGTCTAGATGGAGCGATGATCTTCGTAGGGTGACTCGAGAATCGAGCGGGATGAGAGTTGCCGAGAATCGAGCTGGATGAGAGTTGCCGAGAATCGTGCTGAATGGCGTGCAATTGGAGAGGCCTATGTTCAGCAGTGGACTGCTGTAGGTTGATGATCATGCACATAAACCTTTCGGAAAAAGTTCAATAAATTATGGTAAAAACTGCATTAAAATCCATTGCGTAATTAAAAGAACAACACGGTCACACATGACGGACACGAAACGCGAATTTAATTTATAATAAATGTATTCGAGGTACTATATATGGTTTCTGTAATCGAATAAGTAGAATCAAAATGGCAGAATTCAATATTCACGGCTAACGTTTAAAGACTACTTAGTTGTTAACTCAGTGCTAATTAATAAAATTACATCTTAGAATCGATCAAAGTTAGTCAGTAAATTAAAGTGAGTCGAAAATTAGAGCCTATTGTTGACTTAAGTAGAAAGGTGCCCAATTAACAGAAAAGCTGATCACGCAATTAAATTAAATTAAAAATTATTTATTTCGGACAACAGTGGCCATACTGTGTTAGTTTTTCAAGACATCGCCAAGCGGCTGGTCGACTCTTCACGTGAATAGAGGGCTGGCCTATTCTTTGGTCAAAGAATCAGCATTGCCATACAACGTGGCAATGCTGCCAGCCTTTTGGGCACTTTTCCTATTGACAGCGATGCGGACGAATTTTTTGATGCACTATATTTATTCCCCCCCCCCCCTTTTTTATATACTTGTACATATTATTATTTTAAGTCTGATAGTTTTTAAATAATGTAAATACGTGTGTGTAAATAAAATAATGTGTATTACAAAACAATTTATAATTTAGTGTTAGTAGTATTGATTTAAAATATTTGAAATAATAAAGATTCAATGCAGAGGACGACCAGACAAGAAAACATGTTTCCTACCTGAGCAGTCTCCGCATAAAATGTCTCAAATTCGGAGTATGGATCTCCTCCACTGCTCTCCGGATATAGTTGCGACTACCCCGCACTCTGCTCAGCAGCGACGCTGTTTTTTTGCGTATTATGGCTTGAAAGCCATCTGTGTGGGTCTCAGCGAACATGTCTGAGGCGCTGCAGAAACGGGGCAGTCGCAACAACATCCTAAAAGCATTATTATATTGCACGCGCAGGGTATCCAGCGATCTCTTGGTGTAGCTGACCCATAGATTGCTCGTGTAAAAGCTCTTAGTTTTACTTGGTCAGAGCACCGAGCAAATCTACGGGCCAACAACAGCATTTCTCTTTTCTCTAAAAAATGTTTTAAGTATCATAGCTACATTAATTCTGTAACCAGTCCAATAAAGATGAATTTAAGGACAAACAAATAATCTTAGAAGCACTTTCTAGTAGGAAACTTTAGAGAAGATTGGTAAGTACCAAAAAAAAAGTAAGAAAAATGTTGTAATCCAAATCTTTTCTAATGCCAGACTTTCTTTACTGTAAATAGTCTCTTAACGTTTTCAATTAAAGTTTGCATAAATTTTTTGCCCATGGCCTCTCTCGCGAGGATTTACAATTCATAATTTCCCGCAATTTTTCTTTTCCTAAGAGGTTTTTGTAGAAGACCTTGAGGAAAATGTCGGAAATAAATTATAAGCCCTTGGTGTTAGGTAAGGAAGAAAACTGTAGGTACACATATAAAAAGCGGCCAACAGCGAGTCAAACTCGCACACGAAGGGTTCCGTACAATATTTAACACATTTCTTTAATACTTTTCTTTAAATAATTATATGCCTTTAATTTTTAACTTACTTTATTTGTTATTATAGTGGCTATAATAGTACACAGTCTGTGAGAATTTTAAGTATCTAACTATTACGGTTATCTGTGACAGACGAACGGACGGACGGATAGCGTAGGTAACCTTAGTAATAGAGTCTTGTACCGTACCGTACCCTAAGGGTACCACTTTAGGGTATGGAACCCTAAAAAGATTTTGTTTTAGTTTTAATTACCACCATTATTTATGACGAGACCCTTTATAGGAATGTATATGATACACTCCTATAAAGGGTCTCCGAAACGATCAATTGCAATTGTCAATTTTTTCGTGATTGGTACACAATGGTGCCGATTCTCTTGTACACCGAACTAAACTAACTGAACTGTCACTAAAATTCCTTACTTTTGACTATGAGAATCTCAAAGCTGTTCTGCAAAATAAATTCTCTAAATTTAAAAATAATTTTGACACATCTAAATCGAATTTGACTCCACACGTGATACCTACCACATGAATTCTTTTAGAGCCAGAAGCGCGCATTGGGGGCAGCCTCGACGTGTTTTATATGGAATTTTTCACTTTTTGTATGAAAATAAGAAAAAATATCACCTATATGTTGAGTGTTAGGGGTTTTATAAAGGGGGTCGAAATTTTCATTATTTTTGTGATTGGACACACCATTTTCGAGATATAAGCAAAAGAAAAAAAAATCGGTTCTGTTTTTGCACGAAGTCGAGGTGTTGGTGTGAATTTAAAGTTCATGACAACCAATTTTATTCCACACGTTTTTAATCGCGATTAGAAATAGTCAGATTTAGTTAGAAAATCTAAATTTTAGGTGAAAAACGTTAAATTCAGAATAGCAAAATTGCCATTTTCACTAAATTAATATCTCAGTGCCATCTTAATGCTGTCAAACTAAAACATAGTTAAGTTGTATCACTTTAGTCTATTTCAGAATGGAGAATCGTCGTTTAACAGGAATAAACTAAATTTTAGTATTTTTTTTGTATTATTCGCACCATTGATGCAAAAATTAATAATACAATTGAAGCGATTGACAATATTACTATTAGGATAGGTAATATAGATAAACGAGTCATAATAAGACGAAATAAACCCTTTCCAAAGTTGATAATAAGTCAATTTTCTTCAAGAACTTATTGCAACAATATTTTTTGCTTTACTTAATTAACTTCAGGTTATGTAAAAATCCTAAATTAAGTAGGTACTTCAAAATTGTAACTTACCAATACAAGTCTTAACAAGATCAGTAGCAGTGAGTACAGCCTTCCGTGATTCTGAAACAAAAGAAATACGGAAATATTAATCTTATGTAATACTGTTAAACGAGCAATATTAATAATTTTTTATTATTTATGTTTAGGGTGGACCACCCTTATCACTTAGGGGTATGAAAAATAGATTACAACTGATTCTCAGACCTACCGGATACTTACACGTATAAAATTTCTCAAAAATCGATCTAGCCGTTTCGGAGGAGTATGGCAACTAACATTGTGACGCGAGAATTTTATATATAAAGAAGATTTGTACTCACGTTCTCGAAAACAGCTCTAACGATTTCGATGAAAGTTGCAATAATAGGGGTTTACGGTGGCGAAAAATCGATCTAACTAGGTCTCAAATCTGGAAAATTCGTTTTCTCCGTATTTTTACCCGAGTAGAGTTCGGTCGCCCAGGTACTAAGTATAAAGTAACTACTAACGACATCAAAACTATCTCATTATGTGCTACCAAATCTTCAAAGGGATTCAAGAGGATTGGGTTTAGTTTGTTTTTCTGAACTGATTCCACCAATAACCAGAGTCCACTAATCTGTCTGTCACACGAAGGACATGTCAATTTCTTTTTGATAGATCATAAGTAGCTGTCATTGCGAAACCCATGTTCAGGATATAATAAAATGAGAGTAGGTACCGGCACAGATTAATAAAGATGGGACACTCCACAAAATAATTTAAATAAAAAGCGACTCTTGCTACAACACAATAAAGTGCAATTCAGGTCGCACAGCGCTAATCATCAATACAGTTATTTTCACCTAGAAGTTGCCTCTCTTTCTAACGCGTAACTCTTAAATTTTCTGACTACGTTACACTCACTGAATTGGCCCGGCGCGTACCTGTAGCTCCATACCTAAACTGCGGAGTGTCTCATCTGTATAAATCTGTGGTACAGGTAGGACCACGATAAAACTCGCCAGGTGTCGTGGGACACCCGGTTGGAACGAAGTTTCTTTCGCTGTAGGTATAATATGTATTAATACAGAGCCATCTAGTACGGTCTCAAGTTTCAACTGTCAAAAGTTTTTGCTTTTTAATACAGAGCCATCTAGTCCGGTCTCAAGTTTCAACTGTCAAAAGTTTTTGTTTTTTAATACAGAGCCATCTAGAAGTTTTTGGCCTTGCAAAAAAACTTCAAACTGACTTTTTTCGGGCAAAATGCTTTTTGTTACGTGACGATTTCTGCCAGTTTACTCCTACCGCAAGCCGCGTTAAAGAACTTCATTCTAATAGTAGGAATAGAAGAGGCATTAGGAACAGGGTGTAAACACTCATCCTCTATAGAAAAGGGAGGATCCTCCGATCAGACGGGAGTCGTGTCTAGCGGGCAAGTGCCCAACGATTGATGTTGGATAGTCATAAGTATACCTATATGTCGTTCGCACAATTAGAGTTTAAATGTTGTTTAAATGCTGTTTAAAGACCTAAGTCTTTGATGTGTAGTTCGCATGTGGCGATGTAGATGCCGCCACAACGTCAGTGTTCGTTTCCCAGCATTCACTACTATCTAGAATTTATTTCCCAACTACCTGAATTCCGGCCTGAAATAACACCACCCACACTATTGTCAATTCTAGTACACGTAAATTGATTTACCAAACCAAACACGCAATCTCTAAGCTTTGATAACTTTAATTGGCTGAAAACAAGTAAAACAGTTGTACACCTTATCAAATAAATATCTGCTCGAGGTAGTTTAGTTATTAATTTTGTAATGAATAAGTTAGTAAATCAAACACAGGTACTGAGAGTAAATACAAACTGTATGTACACCCCGATACAAATTTAATGGCGGCTCGGAACATGAGGCGAGTCGTTGCGCAGTAACGAATTCACGTATCAGCGGGGGTGAGGGGTGTGGTACTGCGCAGCGAGTAGCGCACTTCAGAGCCGCCATTACGTTTGAATCGAACTGTACTCACCTATCTACAGTTTATATGTGACTTCGTCTGCGTGAAATTTTTGTTCCCCCATCCCAACCCGTCGCATCGCATCGCCCCCCCGCAGCTATTACTTCGTTTTCGCGTTTTCTTAGCGTTTATATTTTTTTTTTTTTCATTTAGCTCGGCTCCTAAGAGTTGTAGCGTGGTTTATGGTATGGTAAATAAGCCTTTGTTGTGGACTCCTACTCTATTTACGCAAATCAGGGACTAAAAGCGACATCTCGAGTAAAGAAATGACACCATATGCTACGTCATACATATTGCTCGACTGTGATTGGTCTTTATATAAAATATTGTTCCCACACCCCTCTCCTTGAATGTTGTAAAAATTAAAATGGCCAATACAGAATTTGTTCGTTAAGACAATGTATCATTTTTATTGAAAATCCTCAACACAATCTAAAAAAAAACTAGCTAGACAAGGGTATCAAAATGAAGGGTTTTAAAAAAGGTAATTACAAAAATACACACAAACCATATGTTTAAATGTAATTTTGAATGAGAAATTATAAAAAACAAAAAAAACTGAAAATTAAGTAGTAGGAAATTAAAAAAACTAAAAACCCGACTGCATAAATACATAACTGAAAAGAGAAAAACAAGCATTATATTTGTTTTTCTAGAGAGCTTTTTTGGCACCGTAAAGTCAAAACCCGCTCTAGACTTGTCCTCACCGTACTTAGTCACGCGAAAAGTATCCATCCCTACTAAGAAGAGTGGGCTCACACATAATTAAATAGCGTTTCCATGACAATCAAGTATCAAGTCAAGTCACTGCGTCATTGTGTTTCAGAGGTGTCATAACAAAACAGAAAAGCGACTATCTTTGGACGCGGTAATCTAACGATTTAAATCTTTGCCGCTGCCATCATTTTCATGACAGCCGTCAGTGCGGTCGTTACGTGCAGCCACTGGTCTTCTAGGAAACCGTAGCTTTATTTAGTTGTTTCAAACTTTATCTCGAATATTTAGCATTCATTCAAACTTTTAATTACTTCAGTGGTGTATAGTAACATACTTTGGTGCGTGATTGTTAAGTTTAGAGTCTATAAATAAAGGTTTAGAATACGATATTATGCAAATTAAGAGAAAATGGGATCACAACAACAATTAAAATGAGAAAAAAAACAGTGGCACTGCGGGAGTGCCGTCAGAAGTGAAAACTTGAATAATTTTATTGTGCATAGAATATTGATCCGTAACTTAATATAAATAAAGAGCACAATCGCGTTTACAAAAATAAGGTGTCGGTAACGGTGTCGCGAGTTCAATTGTTTTTTCCCATCTCAAAAATGCCCAACGCGCCTAAAGAAATTTTCACTTCAAAAGATAAAAATAATGTGGCGTGAAAATTGTTCGTCAAAATAATAATTTGGCAACGTTTATGATCTTGCATCGTCTTCCTGTCCTTGTCCCATGTTACGTGGGGTTGGCGCACCACGATTTCTTTTTCCTCTATCCCCAGGCAACCATCACAGTATCATTCACTCCCTTCTCTTTCATATCATTCCTCAGTTCCTCACACAATCCATCCATCTTTTCTTTGACCTTCCTCTCCCGCTCCATCCATCAATATTTATATTCATCGCTCTTATAATCACATGCGTTTCCTCTCTTCTCATCACATGCCCATATCAGGCCAGGCCATACCATCCAGCCATACCATCCAGGCAACGTTTATGATCTTTACATATCGTCGCTCGGCATCCAATACCGCGAATGTGACATTTTAACGAAAATCTGATATTTATTTAATTTCATTCTACACCTTCAAATTAGTGATCCTGCATTTAAAAAAAATATCTTAAAAAATGACACATTCGCGGTATTGAATGCCGAGCGACGATATCTAATTTGTAAAAATAGTACATTCATATTAAAACATAAGTCCTGTGTTTCTACCAATACTTAACTACTATTTCCTACATACCTACATGTTACTCGAAATACATAGCTACGTAACAGGTACCTACCTAATGTGGCACAAAAATACAGAATACCATTGAGTACAATTTAATTAGATATCTAATTACTTTAATAATGACAAATCTGACAAGACTTTCTTACAAATATTTAACAGTTTCAATAAATATTCATCAGTTAATAACAATTTTTTTCCAATTTCTTCACCAAATAATTTCGCGAACAATGATTAATAACAAAAACGCGTACGTCCGCAGGCAAAAGCTTGTATATCTACAAAACATCGTTACCCGTCGTGAATTGGGCCATCAGCCATGTACCTAAACAAAAATTATAACTTTATTGAGATAAGCTTATGTTTTTGGGAACTGCGCACAAACAGATAATAATGCAGTGATCAAAGAAATCAACAGTGCTAAGAGACGCCTAAATATTTATACAATCCTATTATCCTACTTCCCATCCTGTACGGTCTCATCGCCGTACATTTTTCTACTTACTCTGTAACCTATGCGCGTCATAATTTAGCGTGTTATAATGACCCGACTAACGAATTAAAACAGAGTGAACTTATAACTGTGTAACTGTCAACAACTGAGAGAAATTATCGCCTTCCACTCACTTACTGTAACTTAAATAAACTTAACTATTTCGTGCAACTTAGTGGAACGTGTTTCTCTATATTAACTAAACTTTCAAACCTTCACGACAAATCGGTGTACGGAGTTCACTACTACAACCTGTACACCATTCTATCCTACTAATAATATTATAAATACGAAAGTTTGTGAGGATGGATGGATGTTCGTTACTCTTTCACGCAAAAACGACTGAACGGATTTGGATGAAATTTCTTTTAGTTGGGAAAATTGAATCCTAGAGACGTGTGATCAATATGCTAATACTGGGGTATTATTTTATGATCTTCTTCTTTTTTCGTGTGGTTAGTGACTAACCTGGTGTCAGAGTTTTAAAACCGGCCATGGGCCTCTGAGTTGGCTTCACATGCCGTCGCGAAATATCTCTCAGGCATGGTTTCCTCACGATGTTTTCCGTCACCGTTCACCGTTTTATGATAAATTTACACTAGTAGATAGACGTATGAACATCTAACTTATCAAATCTGTTATTACTTGAACTTCTATGTAAGATTCGGCTTACATGCTACATCTGCAGCAGCAATTTTACATTCAGCAACGGCCTTCGTAGCCAAAGCAATAACTATTACTGGGAGGAAACTCCAATAGCCTAAAACTAAAACCTGTTATCGAAATATCCAGAATTATAACTATCATAATATTAACTAACTCTTTTTCGATCAATCTGCGAGAAATCTCTATCTTCACAAAAAATATATATAGTCAAAATGGACCAAATCTGTGATCACGCAATCGTAAAATAAGCTTCAGCATTAGGGTGAAATAATGCTGCTGAACTTTAATCATCACCTTTTTCTAAATATGACAGCGTAAATATCGCAATATAAGTACTCGAATATATCCGTAATATTGTTTGTCGACTGATTGCATTCCCCCCGGGCACCGCGATAACATTTCACCCGTAGGTAACTTAATTTTGTACGAACGATCACAACAAAGTTGTAAAGATAAAGTTAATTGGAATAAAATTAACAGAAATTGGACCAATTATACACACTTCCATATAATACGCTTGCCGCGGTCGGTTCGTGGATGGGTGACCATCCATAACATATCGAGACCCCTCTGTGCCTCGGAAAGCACGTTAAGCCGTTGGTCCCGGCTGTCATTCGCAGATCTTTGACAGTCGTTACGGGTAGTTAGAATCTAAAAAGTCTGACAACCAGTTTTACCAAGGGGTATCGTTTTACCCAGTTACTGGGTTGTGGGCGCTAGATAGGCAGTCGCTCCATGTAAAATACTGGTATTCAGCTGCATTCGATTGGACTGGAAACCGACCCCAACATAGAAAAAACTATGGAGATTGATTGATTACCTTATGGTTTTACCAACCCACACTACTGCGTGGTGGTTTTATGAGTTTATGACCCACTCACAGGGCCATGGCCCGAGCAGTCGTAGGAAAAATTATATGTAAGCTGACTACGTATGATTTCAAGTAGGTTATGCATTTGCTATCAGAACAATATCTCATATCTTTGCTGAAAATAACGAATATTTTGGTATTAAATGTCGATAAACTGATTTTATCGGTGATGTCCTTCGAAATTCACGTGCCTTCTCATATGAACGTGGATGAAGCAGAAAGATAAAAGGGTCGTAGCACGTGCCGAGAAGTTTCTGCCTGTACCCTTGGGAGAAGACTTGAGTTCGTGCGTGTTTGTATAAATATTTATATTGGTAATCCATGTTATTCAAATCAAATCAAATCAAATCATTTATTACTTTGCAAACATGGATAATTATTACATTGATGTTTTATTAAGAAAGTCCTCCATGTTCTACCGTCACATGGGCATGCAAATCAGGTTAATTTACACAAATTTAAAGACATATTAAATTTAAACAACAAGTAGGAAATTTTAACAATACATAATAAAAATTAATGTCAAATCGTTCAAATTACAGTAAATGTCAAATTAAAACAGAATGTCAAATGTCAAAAAAAGGTAGCAGTAATCAAAAAATAAAAAAGTCAAATGGATTATTAGCATATCAATCAGTCAGTGATTCATCATTAAGAAATTCGTCAATTGTGTAATAACTTTTTTCTATTAATATTTTATTTAATGCCCTTTTGAATTTGAAAACAGTCATATTTTTAATAACATTAGGTACTTTATTATAAATGCGGGGGGCAAAACCAAAAAAACTTTTTTGCAGTAGTGTGGTTTTACATTTTACTTGACACAATTGATTTACGTATTGAGTCCGTATTGGATTCTTTCTTATTCAAACAGACAAATAAATTTGAAACGAGAGGTGTTGTGGAACACTCGGTTGGAACGAAGTTTTTTTTGCTTTTGCACACTTTTGTTACGTAATAAAGTGTCGTGACGGAAAAAAATTTACACTTTTTTGTTCTATGTTCGTAGCGCATGTGTTTTTTATTTTTTCTCCACCGATTTTTGTGAACCGATTTTCTATATATTTTTTTGTTTGAAAGTGTGTGCTTTCATGGTAGTCCCATATAAATTTTATTAACTTTGCTTGGATAGTTTTTGAGTTAGCTTTAATAATACTTATTTTTTCCCATTTAGTATGTGGATGATATGATAAGTTGTCACAGTTATTTTCATAGCAGTAGTGCTATTCTGTAATAATCTCACCGTGATAACCAACAGTGTCAATCCATAGCAACTGACAGTTCACTCCACGCTCACTTCACCTAAGATAACACGGTGAGATGGTTACTGAATAGCACTACAGGTAATGGTTTTAGAATTTGTGTGGGGTAGTTACCACAACGAAAAAGAAAAACTTTTTACAAAAAAAAAAAAAGGACTTCCAAAAAAAAACACTACAAAGTGAAAAATAACTTTAATTTCGGAAGTGGGTGACAAAGAACGAAAATTCAAAACCAAAGACACCGACTTCCGAAATTAAAGTTATTTTTCACTTTGTAGTGTTTTTTTTTGAAGTCGGTTGTTTTTTTTTTTGTAAAAAGTTTTTATTTTTCACTTTTTTGTTGTGGTACCTACCCCACACAAATTCGAATACCACTACCTGCTATGTAAATAACAGTGACAAGAAGTTATCATATCATCTACATACTAACTGGGAAAAAATATGTATAATTGAAGCTAACTCAAAAACTACCCAAGCAAAGTTAATACAATTTATATGGGACCACCTCTGAAGTATGATCTACCAAACAAAAAAAGATTAATCAAAATCTATTCATAATTGGCGGAGTAATCGCGTAACAAACATACAAAAAAAAAAAAAAAACATACAGACGAATTGAGAACCTCCTCCTTTTGGAAGTCGGTTAAAAATGACACCGACTTCCGAAATTAAAGTAATTTTTCACTTTGTAGTGTTTGTTTGGAAGTCGGTTGGTTTTTTTTACGGTCTATCTTGTTTAAGTTTGTAGACTATACAATAACATACGATAAGAACTTTGTTCCAAAAATTGTTCGTGGGCCTCTCTTTCATATTGCAGTGTATACTGCGTGTTACATCGCTAAGTAATAACAGCCGCACGTATCAATCGATCAGGTTAAGCTACACTTGCCACGGTCGCTCCGTAGATGCCCCGTGCCTCGGCAAGCACGTTAAGCCGTTGGTCCCGGCTGTCATTCTTGGATCTTTGACAGTCGTTACGGGTCGACATAAGCCCGAAAGTCTGACAACCAGTCTTACCAAGGGGTTTCGTATTACCCAGTAACAGGGTTGTGGAGGTCAGATAGGCAGTCGCTCCTAATGATGACTGCGTGTTACATCAGAATTCCGAAAACAAAAAGGAAATACATTTCTCTAAGTTTCACATGACTATGGTGAACTTGACGCCCGTTTATTTTCAAAAGAGATGAAAGGTATTATCCTGTCAAGGAAAACATAAATTACAATAAAAAATAAAGAAAGGAAAACAGGTGTAAGAACAATGACTGACAGCGAGTGGTTTTTTCCCGAGAATTATCTCTCGCCGCCCCATTTCTTTGCTGAAAAGAAGGATTTCTCACTAACAAAACTTTCTACAGAAGTTTTCCTGTTTCGCGTTCTTATAATAGACAGTAAACAGAATTTTTGTAGCTAATAACTATTTTTGTATATTTTTCATCCATTGGGATAACAGAGGTACTCAACTACTGTATTTCATCGCATTTCCGAATACAAACGAATGCTAATTTCCATGTCCATCAATTATTAGATTTATCTTGTTTAATCATTTTAATTCAGAACTAAGTACTTTATTGTTGTTTTGTTTTTTGTGTGAACTGTAAAACTATTTTCCTATCTGTCGTGCCTGCGACTTTAGCAGCTTTCCTACCATTTTTTTAATGAATTACATTAAGTTAAAAGAGTATTAACAACTCTATATACTTCCAAGTCGATTGAGAGCGTCCGGTCTGCACCAAGTGCAAATGGCAACTGATAGAAATCCGACGACTGACGAAACACGAGGTTTGCCGAGGGTCATTAAGAACATAGTTGTACTTCTGGAATATGAGAATGACCAAATGAATAGCCTACTATGGTCAAATACTTAATGGCTAATACTGCGCAAGGTGCGCCGAACATAATTATGTAATTGAAAACTAGCAGAAAGAAGTACCTAAGTACAGCAGAATTGTTATTATAGAGAATGCTCATTTAATAGTATACTCGTAGAATCATAGTACAAAGAGAGGTATTAAGCTATCTTCATAGTAACGCACCGCGCGCGGCTTGTATGTGTGGGGCCATAGTATCTATGCGTCGCCGCACGCACACTTAACAAAATCTCGACCCGTTTCTCGCGAGAAACCGCCGAAACCGGTCGAGATTTTGTTACGTGTGCGTGCGGCGACGCATAGATACAAGCCGCGCACACATACAAGCCGCGCGCGGTGCGTTTCTATAAAGATAGCTTACTACCTCTCTTTATACTATGATAGAATAGTACGTACTAATTCCAAGCTGCCACGATCATTATTCTAATATCAATAATGTCATGTCATTATTCATTATCTTGTTCTAAACTTTGGGTAACCGAGCTCTGCTTGGGTGAGAATACGGAGAAAACTAATTTTCCCTAATATGAGACCTAGCTAGATCGATTTGTCGCCCCCGTAAACCCCTATAGGTATTGCAACTTTGATCGAAATTGTAGCCGATTTCGAGAACGTGATTAGAAATCTATGTACAAACAAATATATTTACAAATATTGCTCGTTTAATAACATAGGATAGGATATTTATTAGAAAATTAAAACAAATAAAAAAATTAACTTCTAATAACATTAGATAGGCATATGTAAAATATTGGTACTCAGCTCTATCCGGTTAGACTGGAAGCCGACCCCAACATAGTTGGGAAAAGACTGGGTAGATTCAAATTACGAATTAGTATTGAGTAGGTAATGAGTAATTTTTTCCACCGCCATAAACCATAAAAGTGGATTATATAGATATCAGTATATATGTCATATTATCCATTTTCGTATCACCTGTAAACGTGGATAGGTCGTGAAGTTATCTAAAGAGTACTCCCTTTTAATAGCAAGGTTATATACAGGCGCCATACTTGTTCGCTAACAGCACCTGTATTTGTGACGTCATAATGGTGTAGTATCGAGTTATTGTTCGTAATATGTTTCATGTTAGTGCAGGTCAGTCTGACAATCTGACCGTAGAGGGCACCAAGTGTTAGTCCAGGTGAGTCTTGACCGTAGAGGGCAGGAAAATCGACATCTCTTGTTAGATAAACACCCTTGTTAATTATGCAGGGATTTTTTTATCCAGTGCGCAAACTTAAGCACGTGACTTTACTCATCATTATGAACAACTTTTACTATGGGACCAAACCAATTTTTTTTTTCGCGTTGGTCCCATTATTAAAGTGCGATTTTTTGTAAATTTTGACGTTCAAAAGTGCCTTTTTGTACCTAATTGAAATAAATAATTTGACTTTGAACCCAGCACAAATCCAGAGTTCGGGCTGCTACTGAGAAATTCCAGAAAAGCCCAACTTTTCCTGACTTGGGAATTGAACCCAGGATCTTGAACTCAGCAGTAGCGCTTGCAACCACACAACCATGCGCAAAAGGTGCGGTTCCATGGTGCGCAGGGTGTGGAGCAGCTCCAACAGTATCCTAAGCATGATTTCAAGTCGCCTAGACTGTGTTTTCGTGGGTCGCTGTTGTGCCATCTCGCATGGGTTGTCACAGCGGTGATACACTACTGCTTGTTTTTGTAATATAGTTGTAAGTGTTGTTGTTTTGTGTGTTTTGTTTATGTCATTTGTGAGTCATATGATACTCGAATAAAGATAATTCTATTCTATTCTATTCTAGACCAACGAGGCAGTCAAAAAATATCGTATCACTTCTAAAACCCCACAAAACTTAAAAAAACATTATAATTTTATTGCTTGGTTACAAATAATGTTCAGTTGAATAGCAAACAAATTCTATCCAATTAGTAACGGGAATCACGAGCGCCTTCAAAACAATCTTTCCGACCGTAAAACGTTCCCATTTGAAAGTCAATTGGTTCCAATGTCGAATTTCTTAACAATTTAAAAGCGGAGGGTTCAATGAACTCATAGGGTACTTTTACCCCAAACAATGTTTGCGTGTAACAGATTCAGGGATTTATGTACAGACAACAGTAAAACTTGCTTAGCACTCGATAGCTTTGATTAAGTCAGATCTAACTAGGGTTACCGTCCGGATTTGTCCGGACATGTCCGGACTTCTAAACTTTTGTCCGGACTTTGTCCGGCTCTTTAATTTGTCCGGATTTTTTGGCTTAGATGGAATACGAATAATAAAACTTATTAAAGTAAGTAATACCAAATAAGTCTTTAATTATTAACTTCTCAATCATCTAAAAACAAAAAATTTGCCGTCGTGGTTCGCCTGGCAGATGTGAAACATCGAAATTATTATGTACAGGTAATATGCATAAAAGGGTAGTTTACGACAGGAAATAAATATGGCGACTGTTTGACGCGTCGCCACGCCAACAGTCGGTCTGACCCACTGCTATAGATGTTTCACATCAAAATATAAATCTTCTTTAACAATCAACTTAACGAGATCAAACAATAATTGGATTTTGTGACTAAAATGTCCGGACTTTTATTGAAATGTCAGGTTTTTTGTCAGAACTTTTCAAATTTCTAAATGGTAACCTAACTGAAAAGCTTCGAACTAAAACCACCAACCTCTTGTAAGTAGTCTGTGTTAAGTCAATGATCCCTACATACTTTTGAAGTCGATGATCAATTTGTCCTTATTTATATATGTACTATCGCGGACATGCATATCTGAACATCGTAAGAACTATTCCTGCTTGCAGCACTCGGCTAGTAACGCTAACCTCGAAAAAAGGAGCTGTAAACAGATGTGGTCATCGTGTGCACGTGGATAGTTATACGTGATCGCGATGTTACATATATAATAATCTCCAAAGAATGGTCAATCTGGCCATTTTTATTCTGCACTAGTTTAGCCCGCGTAGATTTCGGTTTACCAGGAAAAAAGTTTCCTATGTGTTATCCAGGTCATAAACTACCTGTGTGCCAAAAATATTCGGGTTCAGATGTTTTTGCGTTAATGAGAAACAAACCTCCAAACATATAAGCTAGGACTAGTAGGATTAGTAGGATTTAATTTTGGTAATGATTGTAACAATACGTGCTCATTTGGAGAACGCTTACGACAGAGCACTTCAGACATTGGCACACAAACCATCGATTAAATCTAATGTGTCGTACGCAGTGATTTGGCACTAATTGTCTCTGGGTAGATAAACCGTTTATCTGTCAAGGATACTATGACCCTGCTTTTACGTAATCGTATGTGTGTCCTCCAATTTCAAGGCTTAAAGGATGGAACAGATCTTATAAACAGTGGAATTCGCCAATTTTGAAGGCGATACGTTCATCTTGCGTATTTTTAGTAGATTTCATTCTTGCTCTGTGTTTTGTGTCTCTAAAGCTTCTTTCTTCATTTAAAAATAAAAACAGAAGCGAAAAAAATGTTGCAGTTGCAAAACATTGTTTTATAACCAGCTTTACATGTTTAGGGCACCACAAAATTATGTTGCTGCAACATTGTTTTCAATTTTTGTTTAGGGAAGGCCGAGGTTCAAAGTGTTATAACAAAACATCTGCTGTTCCATACATTTTGACCGCGTAGGCACTTTTCTATGAAACAGCAGATTTTTTTTTTAAATAACCGACGAAAAATTTCAACGCAGGGGGTTTCAGAATCATGTACTGAATCCATGGTAACAAGAGTAACGGTGGAGTTTCTTGCCCATTCTTCTCCATACGAAAACTACCTTTTGGAAGGGGCGCCTAGAATCAATTCTATTTTTTGTAAATTTTGACGTTCAAAAATGCTTTTTTGTGCCTAATTGAAATAAATTCTTTGACTTAATAAGACTCAAAAATGCCTTTTTGTGCCTAATTGAAATAAATTCTTTGACTTAATAAGACTCAAAAATGCCTTTTTGTGCCTAATTGAAATAAATTCTTTGACTTTGAACAGTTTTCGCATCGATGTCTCAGCCACCCTTTTTTTTTTTATGTGGGAAATTATCAAATAATTTCTCCGGCTCTGGGCGGAGCGTGTCAGACTCTTACTGACTAAAACCCACCCGTGTTCCTTCAGTTGCCCTGTTGCCGGGGGCCACGATGTCCCTATCGGTTTTCTTCGCACCCCCGGCAGGCATTGGCCCTAGCGGACCCCGTCAATTCTGCTGACATCTCTTTGAGGCACGCGTGGAACACAACGCGCCGTCGACCCGGGCTTGGTCCTTATCGGACGACGAGCTACCCATCGCTCACCGTCCGCAAATCCGCGCCTACGGTGGCCGGAAATCGGCTTGTGATTCCCGACGCCCAGGGCGTCTCCTCCTGCGGTGGTTAGGTTAGGTTACACGGCGATGCCCCGCCTAAGCCGGGCAGACTTCCACTGTATGCTCCACCGTGTCCTCCGGGCGATCCACACAATGGTGACACCAGGGCGTTTCCTCCCGCCTTATCCCTGAACAGGAACCTCCCGAAACAGCTGTGTTCGGTGAGGACCTGCGTCAGGCGGAAGGTGAGAACGCCGTGGCGCCTCTCTAGCCACTCCTCAAAGAGGGGTTTTATCACCGCAATTGTGGCGTGCCCAGTCCCAGCCACCCTGTATTTGACATCGATGACATTACATCAAAAGAGTTTAACAAGGTTATGACCGATCGTCTCTCAGACTGCATTATTAATTTGATTAACAAATTACCATAATAAGGCTTATACTGGGATAAGAAGGAGTATAAACGTATCGATATTGGGAGAATTTCGAAAGAAATTGACATAGTATCAATTGAGACATAACGAAGAAATTCAAGCGTTGTAATCAACATCGTTGAGTTTGACTTTAATCTTAGATCATAAATGAATTTGACAACTGCCACGCCAAATAAGTACCAAAGTTATTAAAAATCATTCTCTCAAATTCGCTTAATCTTGCGAAATACTTTGATCTTTGTTCCTTTTCCTATTGGCAAATTCAAACTCGAACAAGAAACAAGCTTTTAAAACTTTGTGATCGCGACGTAACTAAAAACTCTTGGTGAAACCTTCGCTACAGTCACGTCTCCAAATAAAGATACAATGTACCGTGTACGGAAATTAGATCATATTGTTGGTACGATATCTTTCTGTGTATTAGATTGTTTATTTGACAGCAAGATTGAGAACCAAGAGCTGCTAGAGTCTGGTAAACGAAAGTAGACATTGAAAAAGCGCGGCAAATTTAAAAAAATACGTAGCAACCCTACAATAAGTATGACATACCTGGAATAACCTAATTTGATACTTTAGAATTATTTGTTTAAAATCATGCTACCTATAATGATCCGAAACAAACAGACATTTCTGTCAATCTGTTTAGTTCGTCTGAATAAAAATAAGTCTTTAGGTATTATGCAGCAATTCGATTAAAAAAAACAACAGTTTTCTATAAAATTTTGTTTAATATACACTACCATAATCAAAATCTGAATCTAAAACTTCCATGTGAAAAGATTCATTACAGTCACTGTTTTTTCATTTTTGCGTTGGTAAATGCTGTATCAAGATCACAAGAAATCACCAACAACACTCCATCTTGTTTTGGCAAATTGAGGATGACATTAGTATAGCATTGCCATATAAAAAGTTTGCAAATAATTCGAGTGTCTACTTCTGTTTGCCAGACTTTATCACCCTTGGTTGACTGGTAGAGAATCCCTCAGGTATTTATGTCCGCCTTTGCGAACCAAGTTAAATGAAGACAAAAAGAGAAAGTTTTTTTTTTTTTGCACACGCTCATAAAATACAACATTGAAACTAAGAAAATTATAAAAACAATAGCAATTTCAGAAAAAAAATTGTGTAAACAAAAAAGAAGACCTGTGCGGGGCCAAAGAGGCCATAACATTAATAATAAATGTAATAATAATGTTTTCAGTCCTCTTGCTCAAAAAGGCCGTCATTGTAGAGTACCAGAGCGAGGAAAAAATAGCATTTCTTGCTCTAGGCACAGATTACATGTACTATCTAGGGGAAAAAGTGTATTTTTTTTAATTTTTGTCTGTTCCAACGAGCCTTGAAAAACGAAAAAGGCTTTATTCTTATGTAGAATAATCATGATTACTGGTTCACAAAAAAAAAGAACAACATTTTATTTTTGAAAATGGAACTAAATGCGGCTATCTCTTCGGTAGAATACATTGCGTTGTGGCTACAGAAGAAATAAAAAAGGCATTGGCGCGAAATCTTTAGATTTTTTTTCTAATTACGAATTGAATTGGTGACCGTAATATAATTTACAACAGTGAAAATGTCATTATCTAGTGAGAACATCTTCACCGAGGACTGAAATTAAGAAAGGAACAGAAAAATACGTACAAAGGCAATGCTTATTTCTAAAGAAATCTCTTCCAGCATACCTGCGACACGAAAGTATATTAAAAGAGATGTTGACAACGTGTGTAACCGTATAACAGAAAATAAAAAAAAACATAAATCAAAGAAGAAGAAAAAAACAATTCACTTTCAAGTGACAATTAAAGCTACATTTCTGCTAAACGAAGATTATTATTTATTATTTACTTATCCGTGTATCCTTTTTTGTCCCTAACAACGTATTTTTCAGAAACACATAGTCATGTCTTTTATAGATCACGTGAGCCTTGGACACGACTGCGTGTCTTTTATCTGTTACAGATTCAAAAAGCTTGGTTTTGCAGAGCTTTTCCTTAAAGTAATTCGATCACAAGTTTTGGTAGTTTATGTGCCCTGGTCAAGCAGCTGTGTTAGGAGTTATCTGTCGGAAAGTCGAGGAAAGAAGTTAGTGGAGTAAAACACTATGCTAACTTATTTGGTAGACTTATAAATTGGTTGAGCTCACCCACCTGTTTGTAATTATCGTGGTATTCTCTTTTTGCTGCTGGCAAGTATTATGACGATTGCCTATACTGACGCCCACTAAATGTCAATGCATCATAGCAGTTCGTTTTTTAATACCAGAGACTAATTTGACAGATGCAAATGTCAAACTCCGAATTGAAAAAAACCAACGACAATCACTTGAAATGTCAAATTAGTCTCTGGGATTAAAAAAACGAACTTTAAAGAAAGATGGGGGGTAAGCTGGGCACCATTAAAAAACATCTAATCCTGCCGTGGCAAATTGCAGTAGGTACTTACGATGCGAGATATGCAAATTCTACAGAAATTATTCAGAAATGTAATCAAACTGCGACCCCATTACTTGTGGGTGGCTAGATCTTCACTATATGGATCAACAACAATAACATTGTTCGGCCATGTATGTAATCTAGGAGATATGACCGAACGAAGAGAGACTTCAATGAATACCGACTGCCGAGACAAGTTCTAACGTAACAAGTGCCTGTAGGTTCAACACTATAAGTACCTAGGAAGCTCGATTCAAAATATTCATAACTCATAGAATTGAGTAATCGTATTTTGAAGTTTTGCACTTTGATTCACATTATATTTCTATCAAAATTAAGTTTGTTTACCTCAACTACAGAACAAAGGTCTCTAAACTCAACTAAGTTCAGTGCGCATTACAGCCGCAACAGGCAGCAGCGCATCGCATTTTAATAAAAAAAAAACCCGGTAAATTGAAAGAGGATTTTTGCAATGCTGTGCGGCCCGCTCAAATCTGCGTCAGTTTTAAGAAGTCTGTTTGGTGATGCTACTGCTCATTCTCTTCATTACCTAACTATACGATACTATTTATACATTATTATTACATATATTATATATACTAATAATAAAGCTCAAGAGTTAGATTTTTTGTTTGTTTGTTTGAACGCCGCGCTAATCTCTAGAACTACTAGTCGGATTTGAAAAAATCTTTTTGTATTTGAAAGTCCAATTCTCGAGGAAGGCTATAGGCTTGTTAACATTACGCTAGGATCCTTAGGAACCGAGCAAAAACAGAAAAAGTTCGAAAGAAAAGCGAAATCGAAAACGAAGTATAGCGCGGGCGGGCGATGCGATGCGATGGGTCAGAGGAACAAGAAATTTCACGTGGACGATGTCGCAGGCAGAAGCAACACCAGAAGAATCTAATTCGACATTTTCCATTGCGTCGCCTCTTCAAAGTGCATTTCTCGAATGAGTTAGCATGTTTACTGCCGGTATTAAGAGCCAGACGGTAGGCTCGGTCCAATTGACCGATTGACGTCACACTGCTGTGACAAGTGCGGGGGCGCGTCACAGCGTCAGCAGCTCCTGACCTGACCCGTTTGATTGACACTATTTGTAATCGTTCTGATTGGGAGACAATTTATTTGATACCACGTGTGGGCTGAAATATTATGCTGTCATCAAGGAATACAGTGCTAAAAAGATCTCTTGCGCTCGAATGACGTTATGCTGGAAAAAATTGTGAAATTGTTTTGTGAAATGTATTGATAAAACAATATGGCAGCGTTAGTAGTTCCGATGTTGGCCACACACGAAAAGAGTCTAGTAATTTAGTAAATGTTGATTTACAAACTCCATATTTTTACAACTTAAGTGGCAATGGGCACATTGCTCGCAAATCGGATGGGGCCAAAAGATTCTGGAGTGGCGACCGCGTTCTGGAAGACATAGCGTTGGAAGGCCTCCCACAAGATGGACCGATGACCTTGTGAAGGCCGCAGGAATCCGCTGGATGCGGAAAGCACAGAATCGGTCGAAGTGGAGGTGCTTGGGGGAGGCCCATGTCCAGCAGTGGACGTCTTTCGGCTGAAATGATGATGATGATGATATTTTTACAACTGATGGAAATAAATGCTTTCGAAAACACTGTACTTATTTATAAGTAGACATGTTTATCCACATTTCTTGCAGCTATCTGGATAAGCCATAGCCGCGACCATGAACTACATCAACAAGACTTTACTAGATATTCAGGTACATCCTTCAGGTGAACAAAAACAATTTGCGTAAGTAACATCGAGAAAAATTACAAACCCTCACGAGTTTCTCATTAGGCAGTCACGCGACGCTAACAGGTGGACAAAGAATAGATAAAGATGTAGAAGGTACACTTAATCTTTTTGAAAGGGGTCAAAGTGTTAGCCTGTTAACCTTATAATAAGCGGTTATCTTCAAGAATCAGCTAAACAAGAACTAATTCTAAATCTTGAGTTAGAAATAAGATCCAGCCTAGTTTACATTAGCCATGTGAACCCAATTGTTTACATGGCTAATGTAAATCATCCATTGTTTATTATTAAGTCATTATTATACGAGAGCTATAATGTAAACTGGGCTGGATCCTATCCTGACGTGATAACCAGGGATTGGGAGGAATTCGATTAAGCATTCTGTTGACGATCTTTCTAAGAAAATAGCACCATTCGAACAATACCAAGAATATTAGAGTTGGTTGAGTATGGTCCCTCATGCCTGTTTCTCTGAAAATATATTCAAATAACGTCGGCCCGCCATTATTAATTTGTTAAATGTATATAACAACTACCTTACCACATCAGCAAACAGCGGTAAGAAGTGGAAAAAGGTAGGCCTTTGCTCAGCCTTGGGGCATCGTGGGCTGATTTAACAATAATGAATAAAGACGTGTGCAGTCAGGAGACCCGGTCGGGAAACCCCTGGAACGAAGTTCCTTGTGCGATACTCGAACACACACAAACAATCCTATATAATAGAAAGAGACAGAGAGAGATAGACAAAGTCGTATGGAGGTCAACGATTTTTCCTTGCGTGACGATTTTTACTTAGTCCTCCTACCGCAAGCCTCGTTAAAGAACTTCGTTCCAAATACAATTATATAGTTGTCAATTACTAATACAAGTGATCCTTCTGTAGTAGAGTCTTACTCTGTGAAACACTGAATAAAGTTTTCCAGACACTAGTTTCAATCAATAAGGATTTGCAACAACTACGTGTACTGTAGAAAAGTTTGTGATAAAATACAAACTACGTTATTTATTATCTTTATTAGCTAACGTAGAGACTTGTAGTAACTAGACTATCGAAAGATGTAACACAAGTGGTTTAAGGCTTCCGCAGAAAGTCGCGACGTGACAGCACGACGCGTCTCCAGTAGAACAATTTCTGTGAAAGTTCATGGAAATTGTTCTAACAAAATCGCGTCGCACCGTCGCGTCCCGCCTGTCTGCGGGCGCGTTTATTCTTAAAAAAAAACTGTTATCACACACTTCTACTGCAATGACTAATATTATAAACACGAAGTTTTTTTTTTTTTTTAAACATATTTAAGAAAAGTTTATTGTTTACCATGTTAACATATAATATACACAAACATATTTACAACTAACTACTATATATATATTATGTACAAGTATGTAAAGGAAAAGGTTAAAAATAAGTAGTTTTTAAGTTTCGATTTAGGAGACAATCTCTGGAAGTACTGACCTGATTTCGAAATTCTGTCACTGACAGCAAGCTACACTATTGTTTTATAGTATAATTAACTACCACGCGAGCAAAGTCGTGGGTACAAGCTTCTTTCTTTCATTTTCGTGTAGTGACTAACCTAGTGTCAGAGTTTTAATGCCGCCCACGGGCCTCTGACTTGGCTCCACATGCCGTCGAGAAGTAACTCTCAAGCATACCGGGTTTTTTCGGCGGCGGTGATCTCTCACGTAAGTACTGTCACGTCAGAAGTCGACATAACGAGAATCGCAGGGAGATAGACTAATTCACTATAAAATAATGATGGATCTTATTTTAGCAAACAAAAACCTTTTATAATACGATTCCAAACTGGACAATGGGACCGGGGATCACCCGCGGATAATATCAAAACTGATGACGTGCCTAACAGAAAATTTTACCGCCATTGTTAAAAAATAAAAGGAAAAGCTTGTCAGAAAAAGGAAAAGTTTTTCCCTTATCACAACAATGTCCACAGACGAAGGTCTGTGGTTCGACATGTCGGTGTATTTGTGGCGATATGAGAGTCAAAGTAGGTTCTGTTTAGGAATATCCTTCTATACGTTAATGACGGGCTAGTCTGCTGTGAGACCACCAGTTTTATAATATCCACACCCATAAAGGTGCTGATAAAGTTGAGCATTCACTTGTAATGAGCATTCTAGCGAATGTTACATTACAGAAAAATAACCGAGAGCGTTTTAGCAAGCATTCTAGCGAGCATTCTAGCGAAAGAACAGTAAATTAGCTTCGAGCTTTTTGGCGAGCCGAGCCGAGTCTGACATCTTCGTGAAGAATATTTTTGAAGTGAAAACTTCTTAAGGCGAATTGGGCATTTTTGAGATGGCAAAAACAATTGAACTCGCGACACCGTTACCGACACCTCACTTTTGTAAACGCAATTGTGCTCTTTATTTATATTACGTTACGGATCAATGTGCTATGCAAGTATTTTTACATTAAAGGATTCGGCAGTTTTTTTTTTTTTGTAAACTTTATTGTGCTCTTTAATTAGATAACGTTACGGACCAATGTTAGTATTTTTCTTCCACCAAGGCGATCTTGTTCAAGTTTTCACTTCTGTCGGCACTCCCGGAGTGCCACTGTTTTTTTTGATGAGCATTGACTAGAGCATTCGCTAGAATGATCGTGAAAATGTTCGTAGCGATGTTTGTCTCTATGCTCGGCTCTGTTCATTGTTCAGTTCGATAAATTAAAAAACGCTGAATGCTTGATATTCTATTACAAGTGAATGCTCAAGTTTATCAGCACCTTAATACAGTAACGGAAATTAATTGCTTATCAAATTGACACACTACGTCAATTTGCCTTGTTATAGCCATTTCATACGACTGCCAAAGAATGGCAGTTGTGATTTGAATATAATATGGACTATTTAAGTTGGCAGTCAGTTTTATAAACGATTACTTACCCCGACTTTACCTATACGTCCGTGATTCGCGACCGTAACAAATATGGCTTATAGAATTATAATCGTTAGAATCAGCAATACAACTTCTTAAGAGCGGCCAACCCGTCATACTTTTCATACAAACGCTCGTACGTGATTATGGCGTTGTAACACATCTTTCTTTAATTCTTTTAAACTAATGGGTATCTTGTGCACTATATCTAGGTTTCTATGAAAGCAAAAATTAAAAATTTTGCGAAACAAATTCAATATAAGCCTCCAAAAATCTGCTTTTCTGCACAAATTTTACCTGAATTTTGACCGTTCATAATGTACTCATAAATTGTAAAATTAAAGAAAACATCTTCATAGAAACCTCGCACATGTAATGGAGATTCTAAATGACAAACATTTATTTCACAAACTTGTAAGGCGTATTCAAATACACGTATTTCCTGAAAGAAGTTATTTTACACACAATTTTATCGCGTTCTCACTTGCTTGTTAGCAATTCTCACTTGCGCTGGATGAAACAACAAGCTTTTTGACCATGCTCGCGTTGACGATAGACGGACCGGGAAGGGCCCTCTTAAGTTAGCATAATCCTTAAATGTTATAATTTCATGAAATAATCATTCAATAGGACTAATGAACTTAGAGAGTTGTACTATTGATGATTTTATGATTATAATTCTATAAATAAACTTTTGATATGGCTGCGAATCATATTTAGAACAATATACAACCTGATACTGACCTGCAACCTGAAAATTTGAATTTCGCGGGATACCCTGACGCTTTCGCCTTAATAACAACAATATTTAAAAGCACTTTATTAACATACACGAGGAGCTCGTGGCTAATTAGGTAATAATAGTCGCACGGGTCGATCCATCAGGTTAAGCTACGCTTGCCGGGGTTGGTCCGTGGATGGGTGACCATTTTTACATATGTCGGTATGTATGTCTCCTTCGTGCCTCGGAAAACAAGTTAAGCCATTGGTCCCGGCTATCGTTCGTGGATCTTTGACAGTCGTCACGGGTCAATAGAAGCCAAGAAGTCTGACAACCAGTCTTACCAAGGGGTATCGTATTACCCAGCTACTGGGTTGTGCAGTCGTTCCATGCAAAATACTGGTATTCAGCTGCATCTGATTAGACTGGAAGCCGACCCCAACATAGTTATAAATAAATAAATAATAAAAAGTTTATTTTGGAACAATAACACAAAACTAATAAACGATGTAAAACGATGATAGCTGCAAAAGTATAAACTGTAGCGCAGCTACGAGTAACAACGCCCTTCACCAGCTACAGAATGGAAAAAAAAAAAAAATTAGATTTAGTTAATAATAAAAAAAAATTTATAAAAGTCGGGAAAAGGCTAGGCAGATTGCAGATTGACTTTATTAACATACAGAAAATTCAACACTTATCCACGTTTCTTTCAACACAAAGGGGTAGGTACCTACAATAGCGGATGAAATCTTGTATGGAAGAAGTTCGTTTTTTTTTTCCGATGGGAAATCGGGCACACCGCTTGTCACACTAATATTATAAAGGCGAAAGTTTGGTAGTGTGTATGTTTGTCTCTTCTTCACGCTCAAACAGCCGAACGGATTTGGATGTGGCACACATATAGTTAATAACCTGGAATAACACATAAGATACTTTTTATCTCGATACTTCCACGGAATCGAGACTTATGCGAGTGAAACCGCGGGGCACAGCTAGTTATCTTATAATATCTGGATGACCGAGCTTTGCTCGCTTTTTTTTGAACGATCTTTTCTAAAAATGAAACCTAACTAGATCGATTTATCGCCCCCGAAACCCCCTGCATACTTAATTTCATGAAAATCGTTGAAGCCGTTTCCGAGATTCAGATTACATATATATATGTCGCAGGGATATTGCTAGTGAATTTATAATTGCACGAAACGTTGTCAACCGCCTCCATTCTTTTTTTAGTGTTATTGCAATTTCACGGGAACGCTGTAGTGGTTTTATAATAACCCTAGGTATGAGTCAAGTTTTTAGTGAGTCTTCGTGCGTTTTGATTGGTCAACTCTTTTTCATCCGCCTTAAAGATTTGCATAGTAACGTGTAGAAGTTTATTAATTTTATGATATATGCATGTAAGGCATGACATTGGAAACAGACCAATCATTGACCGTCTCACAATTTAACGGGCTTGCACATACAATGAAATTGTCAAAACATTACTGCGTGCCTTGCAATATCACTGCGTGGGTCCAGTGGAATTATAATGTCACTGAAATGAGCCCGTTACATTGTGAGAAATGGAGGTGGAGGCGGTTGAAATAGTTTTGTGCACTGATTTTACGATTGAAGGTATTAAGATTTATGAATGTAACAACTTATGAATCAAACGCCGACAATGGTGCCGATTCCCTTGTTCACAAACTAAACTAAATTTAAGTTCAGTGCATCTTTTTCTTTCTATTTCATTAAGAAAAGGACAGAAGATAAATTTTAGTTTAGTCCTGTCAAATTAATCGGCGCCTGTCACTACTCCATACAAGTTTAGACGTGATTAAAAACTTGCCTACTAAAATTACGTCAATTTACGTCAAGCGCTGATTAATTTAACAGAACTAAACTAAAATTTATCTTCTGTCCTTTTCTTAATGAAATAGAAAGAAAAAGATGCACTGAACTTAAATTTAGTTTAGTTTGTGAACAAGGGAATCGGCGCCATTATTATTATCATTACTTTAAATCTCCTACATATTATTTGGATTTTGGCACTAGGTACTAGTGGTGCTGGCAGCTTCAACGCAGGATATTAATATATTACACACAATGAATGGTGACATTAATTAACATCAACTCATCGCCTTAAAATATTTCAATATATTTCAGTCGCCATTTCAATTCGATCGTTAAGTCATGTATGGCAGCGATCACTGTGCTGCAAGTGAAGCGATTTGGGTATTAAGGCGACGATAACCGACTTTTAATGATTTCATACAGAAGATCACGTCTAAACGAGTAATGTTAATGATTTGGAAAAAATACATGTTAAATTAGAGCATTATTTTAATAACTTAATATAGGAATATTTTAGAGAATGTTTATATTATTACATAGTGAATTTAAATTGTAAAGTTATGTCTAACGCGGAAAAAAAACTGAGAATCACGCAAAATCTATCAAGTGTATTTTTCTGAAATACGTGTTTTATTAAAATATCTTTTGTTTTATACATAATAATGCGTCTAATTTGGGACAGCGCTCCTTGATGGGCGAGTCCTATTACTGGCTGGACGTACGACGCGTTGCGTGAGCTCAGTACAGAATACGCAAGCTAATCACTCAAGGTCACTGACATATATGTGCGTCTTAAGGCACACAGGCGCGACGCTACTCTGGCTAGAGGAACAATTTCAATGAAAAATTGTTGTACCGATGTCGCGACGAGCCTGTCTGCGGCCTTTAATTTGGCATTTAGTGTAGGCATCTATTTAGATTTGGATGGCTATTTGGATTTGGTCTAAGCTGGAAAAGGAACAGAATTACAAAAAAAACGAGAGCCGTCGTGGGACACCGGGTTGGAACTAAGTGCCTTTCGCTTTGCTACGTAACAAAGTTCTGCTATTCTGACTCGTACACAAAGGGTTCCGTACCGTACTTATTAAGATCGAGCAAAAAACGCAGTAAATACATTTCTTGTATTAATTTTTAACCCCTTTTATTATTAACATTATTTTATTTTTATTATTTGTTGATAAAGCGGGAATAGAAATACACAATCAGTGAAAATTTGAACTGTCTACCTATTACGGTTTATGAGATGAAGTCCGCTGACAGACAGACGGACGGACGGACAACGGAGGCTTAGTAATAGGGTTCTGTTTGGCACCATTAGGGAACCCTAAAAACCACTAGATATATGTATTTAAACGCCTGTTTTTAAAGTACATAAGAACGCTTTTCTCAAGCTAAATCCTCACCCCCTTACTTTCAAACTAACTACATCGCCGCCATTACATCTCAAACCAGTCTACAAATTCGTATTTCACCGCAGCCATACATCAAATAATATTAATCATGAAGAAAATAACAACTAATCTCAATATATAATCAGCAACATAATTACATGTCACCGACTTCCGCGTCGCACTTCTGTTTATCTCAGTATTATATTTAGGCATAAGTAAGACGAGATATTAGAGTCAGAATAATCTTTTCAACAAAATAATTTTTTTACGTTTTAGCACTATTCAAAATTCAAAAATTCAAAAGTCATTTATTCAAATTAGGCTGAGAATCAGCACTTTTCGAACGTCAAAATTACATAAGACAGTCCCCCAAAAACGCCCACCCTTCACCACTTCCTAGTGCCTTTAGCTGGGAAGAAGAAGTGGAGCAACAAACTCCCCAGCAGCACAGCCATCCATCCCCACATTCATCAGCCACATTCATCATCTGCCAAGTCTTTTCCTCAATATGTTGGGGTCAGCTTCTAACCTAACCAGATGCAGCTGAATACCAGTATTTTACACGATAACCTGGGTAAGACTGGTTGTCAAAGACTATCAAAGATTTACATCGTTTTAGCATCTTTAAGTATCTTCATCATTGTGAACAATTTGAACATGTCATAAGAAGCAAAGACACGGCTCGTTTGGATTAAGCTTTAGTGCTTTACAAGATACGTATACTCTCTTGATGAGTCCATCATAGTTAGAAAGCAATTATCTAATATAATTTGATCGTCGAGAGGCCCCAAATTGAAGAGGAACGACAGAGCCGTTAACACCACGAGATTAAATCGATACCGCTATCCTTAACTACTTTATCCGTACCTACCTACCTATTAGTAGGTATATAGGGATTGAAAGATAGATCGATTTAACTCACTAGGTACCGATCACTTTTAAAGTTACTTGAATTATTTTGGAATTTCAATACCATTTTAATTGAGTTTGGTGCGAGCAGTAGTGGTAACGGTCGCGACTTACGAGTTGTAGGTCCTAGGTTTGAACTTCGACAGATGCTTTACTTTATCTAAATTATTTCATCACCACTGCTCTCAAAACGGTGAAGGAAAACATCGTGAGGAAACGGCATGTCCTAGAACCAAAAAATTACGAACGAAGACATGTGACATCTACCAACCCGCACTGGGCCCGCGGTGCACAGCCACTTATCGAGAGGAGGCCTGTGTCCCGTCAGTGGGAGAATTATAGACTGATTATGCAATTGAGTTTGTTACTTACAAACATGTGGGATGCAATAGTTAACACTTTGAAGGAATACGCCGCCCATAGGCGTCATAACAATAAAACTGCTATTGTGTCTCGTGTACTGTGGTTCAAAGTGTCAAAATAAGAATTTTGACACTTTGAACCACAGTATGGTCATATGAATGGTCATAGAGAGATCGTTTGAACGATCAAATGATCTCTCAGTGACCATTATAAAGATCATTAGCTGCCGGCTTTTTTTTTATTATTGTTTTATTTTTTATTACGGACGCTTTTAACGCTCTGCATCGTTCTCATAATAATATGGATAACTTCAACATGAATGATGTTAACATTCATGATGAATTTATTGCCCGTTCTTCTCCATAGATACCTACTACGCTTTGGAATGGGCAACTAGCTTCATATTTCTGACTAACCGACCCCTTGACAATTCAAAAGTGCCTGTAATTGGTTTATTTGAAATAAATGCTTGAGTTTGAGAGTTTATAGATAGGATTACTATTGATTGGCAGACGGTCTTGCTAATCACAGTACCCATGTCTTTACAATAACGGAAAAAGATGCTATTCAGTTTCTGGATATTTTCACTAATTCACATTTTCCGACATAGGACATCGACCTTTGATTTTATTTATAAATTACGTCTAGGTAGAGAGTCGCACTAACAGGCCAGCTTTGTTATGCTGCATGCGTAGCAATGACAAATTGTGATTGTTTATCTGTCATTTTGTCTATTCTTCCGTGGCTCGCGCTACGTCATTGGGCTGTCATTGTGCTTTTCTACTATGCATACATTTAGCGGCTGACGGTTGGACGCAATTTTTTTTGACGAGTTCACAGCTTTCACTGTCTATCTTGACTAAAAATATTAATAGACGGTAGAGAGTGGAGTACCGTATTCAGTACCACGCGATACAACCTATGTAAGTTACGTAACACAATCACTGGTAAGTGCCAGTGATTGTGTTAAGTAAATATACAACATGTAAAAAAAATCGGCCAAGTGCGAGTTGGACTCGCGCACGGATGGTTCCGTACCATTATCTATAAAAACAGGAAAAAAATCAAGTCTGTTGTATGAGAGCTTTATTTTATTCTATTTTTTTGTATTTGTTGTTATAGCGGCAACAGAAATAAATCATCTGTGAAAATTTCAACTGTCTAACTATCACGGTTCATGAGATACAGCCTGCTGACAGACGGACAGACAGACAGACGGACGAATAGCGGAGTCTTAGTAATAGGGTCCCGTTTTCCCCTATCCCTAAAAAACCTGTCCGATCCGTGAGGGTGTTGTTAGGTATCGTACTGAGAGTCTATTTATGTGGAAATTTTCCGGAAAAAAGACAAAAAAATCTTTTTTCAATTGGTAATTTTACCGGGTTTCATGGGGCGCGGGCGGCCGTCGTTGTTTAGCGCGTGTCTACAAGTCATAACTTATTACCCCTGTTTATAGATTTGGGGTAATTTTGGTACTAAAAATGTGAATTTAGAAAATAGTAATAAGTTCTTATTTTCAATAATTGTTCGGTACAATATTTGCAACCGAACAGCTCAGCACTTTTGCCTGCGTGCATTTCCATAAATGCATGTATCGCATCTATTACCATTCAGTACGTATTCGGATACCAACCGCGTAACTCAAACCAAACCAAATCAAACCATCTTAGTGCTATTAGCTTAGATTTACCATTTAATATATAATAACCAGTATTCAATATAACCTTTAAACCATATTATTTCGTATCATTAAACCAGTCTAGTTTATTACCGAATCCACCAAATATCAACCAACTCAGAAGGTAGTGCTAAACCAAGCAGGCATTACTTTCTACATGGTCCTTCGAGCATTAAGGGCCTCGGTTCGCGAAGTACAGTGAAGTGTTTGTGCGCCGGGACCTTGCAACCAGTGTTTTGTATTTTACCAGTTTATAGGGAAAATAGGTAGGCAGTGAGATCAATTTTGAAGAAATTGGGCAGCTGTGGCGTAAGGAGAATATAAGGTCAGACCAAACCATTTTATACACTTTATTTTCACTTGCGTATTTAATTGACCGTGGGAATAATGGAGCAGTTAGCAGTTGGCCAAACGGAGATTTACGACTCCTTGGTTAAACTTTTAGCTAACATCAAGAAAGACGGAGCTGAACGAAAAACCATAGATTACTGCAAACGGAAGTTGGAGATATTAGAAAATTATTGGAGAGAATATCAACGCAACCATAGAAAGTGCTGTGAACTTGCAGAATTTAACCATGTGTATTTCATTAAAAATTGTTTTGATAAGGCAGAGGAAGTCTATTTGGCAATCAAGCAGCTAATTACCAAAACCATGGAGCACTTGTTGTCAAAACAGCAAGAAAGTCACCAGCCGCCGTCAGTTGCGGGGACATCGAAGCAAGCAGAGGATTCGTCTTATTCACAGGCACCGCAACAGCAACGTAGAGATACGCGAGTTCCAAATGAAGACAGTAAATTAGAAGGAATGATAAAAAAGCAGACTATCAACTTTAGAGCTTTCATGAGAACAGTAGCTACCATAGAAATCGACCAACTTCAGAACAAGTGGGAGTTCGACGATGCATTAAAGTCTCTTCAAAGTCGTTGGGCTATTATCGATAGCCTGCACTGGGATATAGAAGGTGAAAAGGGAGATGAGGATGTCTGGTACCAAGAGGAATTCAACAGATATGAGAAAATGTATAACGATTTGAAGAAAACCATAAACTCTAAAATGTGGTCTGTATCTCATCGCGACAAGTCTACTCCACAGATGGATATTCCAACATTCCAAGGCAACTACCACCAATGGACGTCGTTTAAAGACTTATTCACAGAAACCATCCACAAAAACCCATCGTTATCGAACGCACAAAAAATGCAGTTTTTAAAGAGCAAGGTAGCAGGAGAAGCTGAACGTCTGATCCACCATCTCCAAATAAGCTCGGAAAATTACGAGGTATGCTGGGAAATACTGAACCACAGGTATGGCAACAGTAGACTTATTTTCACGTCTCACGTCAACATACTACTGAACATTCCTAGTATGCAGCAACAATCCATAGGGGCAATCAAAAAACTGCATGATGTGACCAAAGAATGTCTCCACGCAATTCAAAACCTAGGAGTAGATATCACCACCTGGGATCCACTGTTGGTACTCTTGTTAGCACAGAAACTTGATAGTGAGTCATTCGCTGAATACATTGAGTCAGTGAAGAATCCCAGGGCACTACCAGTCCTTCAAGAATTCCTAGATTTCTTGGAAAACAAGTTTACCGCCTTAGAAGCATCACGGCGTAAACAAGAAACAAATAACCAAAAGATGACCACCCAACCACAAAACCAACAAAATTACCAAGCAAACCAGAAGAAATATTATAGTTCAAATAACCAGCAGTCATCAAATAAAAGCTATCCAAACAACATGAAAAATTATACGAAATCGTTACATGTGTCGCGGTCGATCACCTGCGCATTGTGTAATGCTGACCACGGGTTATGGATGTGTACCCAATTTATGCAAATGTCGGATGAGCAAAAACTAAAAACGGTCAACCATCTAAACTGTTGCACGAATTGCCTATTTAACCATTTTAATAAACCTTGTTTATCGAATAAAACATGTCGCAAATGCAACGGTAAACACAATTCATTATTGCATGACGCAATTTTAACCAAAAACAGGCCAAATACATCAGCAAAACCAAACTATAAGGCTGCGAACACACTTGCGACATCATGCGTGACCAATGATGAACAAGCAGCAGCTTCAACACATGTATCTTGGGATGACGTATCCGAAACACTCTTAGCTACGGCCTTAGTGAAAGTTCCAGGATACAATGGCACATACCATACCATGAGGGCTTTGATTGACCAGGGCTCTCAAATTTCTTTGATAAGTGAGAAGGCGGCACAACTGTTAAAACTACAAAGACACCCTTGCAAAGGAACCATATTCGGCGTAGGAGAAAAAGAAAACAGTTGCAAGGGGGTAATAACCATCCGAATTAAATCAATTCATAGTGAGTTTGTCTTAGAAGGAGAGGCCCTTATAATGAATAATCTCATCAAAAGTTTACCAAATAAATCATTCATAAAACCGTCCTGGCCTCACATACAAAACATTCATTTGGCAGACCCAGAATTTAATACCAGTCGATCAGTGGACCTACTGCTTGGAGCAGATGTTTACTGCAAGATAGCCTTAGGTGGCCTTTTGAGGGGTGATAGTGATGACCAACCAATAGCCCAACAAACGCAACTAGGATGGTTGCTTTGTGGGACCATGATACCACGATACAGGTGTAACGTCGTTCTTCACAATACGGACGATTTACGCAGATTTTGGGAAAACGAAGATATAAACCAGCAGATTGAAATGTCCACCGAAGATCATGAATGTTTGCAATATTTTCTGTCAACAACAGAGAGATTGGAAAGTAGGAGATACCAAGTCCGACTGCCATTCAAACCAGAAACCAAGGAACAGCTAGGGTCCACTAAACCATTAGCATTGGCGCAATTTCGTAACTTAGAGAGAAAGTTACAGAAAGATCCAGAATTAAAAACAGAATACACAAAGTTTATGAACGAGTATTTTAATTTAAACCATATGATACCGTCAGCAAAAAGCACGAAACCCGAGTGTTACCTACCACACCATTGCGTCACTCGTGCTGAGTCAACCACTACCAAGTTGCGCGTTGTGTTCAACGCGTCTGCTAGATCGTTATCAGGACTTAGCTTGAATGACGTCATGTACCGAGGTCCAAACCTACAACAAGATCTGCAGGAGCTGATTCTAAAATGGAGACAGTATCAGTTCGTTTACACTGCGGATATCGAGAAAATGTACCGACAGATAATGGTACATCCTGAAGATCAGTCGTATCAGAAGATATTATGGAGGGACTCACCATACCAACCTATCCAGACATATCAACTTACAACCATAACTTACGGCACAAAGCCTGCACCATTTTTGGCTATGATGTGCTTAAAACAACTAGCTGCCGAGGAAAAACAAAATTTTCCCGATGCAGCAAAAGCATTAGAAGAGTGCTTCTATATGGATGACTATTGTGGCGGAGCAAACTCAATGGAACAAGCAAAAGAACTAAAATCAGACCTAATAAAACTACTCAGTAAGGGTGGGTTTAACTTACGAAAATGGGCCACAAATGAACCAAAACTACTCGCTGACTTAGAAAAAGATTTGTGGAACCAGCAAATCTACGAATTTAAACAATCAGATTCAACGAAAACATTGGGACTTGGATGGAATCCGCAACAGGATAAGTTCATCTTTGACTCGAAATTGGAGCCAGTATCATTATCAAAACCAACCAAAAGGTCGCTTCTCTCCGACATATCAAAAATATTCGACCCATTAGGCTGGCTCACACCATTAACCATAACCATGAAGATTCTTTTCCAAAGTGTCTGGTCATCAAATCTTAACTGGGATGACGCGCTACCAGAGGATATCAAGATCAAGTGGCTAAACTTAAGAGGAGAAATAAATGACATAAACACCATAGAAGTAAAACGATGGCTAGGAATAAAGAAAACCAATAACTTGCAATTACACGGATTCTGTGATGCGTCGAACAAAGCGTATGCCGCTGTTATATATTGCAAAGTCAACAACCAAGATAATTCTAACGAGGTAACTCTGGTCGCAGCAAAAGCAAGAGTAGTACCCGTTAGTAAAGACATATCAATACCAAGGTTGGAGTTAATGGGTGCCCAACTATTATCACAGCTGATGCAAAAAGTTCAAACTTGCTTAGATTCTTATAACCAGGAAATATATTGCTGGAGTGATTCAACAGCAGTGTTAGGATGGATTCAAGGAGATCCAGCGAGATGGAAACCATTCGTCTCAAACCGCGTGAAAGCGATCACCAAGATAATACCAAAAGAAAAATGGAGTTATGTCAAAACCCTTGAAAATCCAGCTGATTGTGCCAGCCGTGGATTAAAAACCAAACAATTAAGAAACCACGATCTATGGTGGCAGGGACCATTATGGATTCAATCATTCCAAAACCATGACATACCCCAATCCACCTATGAAACCAGCTTAGAGATAAGACAGTGTAGTGCAGTAGTAGTGGAAAAACATCAGAAAGCAACCATGACCATACCAAACATTATTCACGATCTATTAAACAAATGGAATTCCTTCGCAAAAATCGTGCGCATTTTTGCATGGATACTACGACTACCTACTGCAAAGGCAGGCCGTCAACCCTATCTCACATTACATGAACTCCGTCGCGCAAAACTGCTGATTATTAAAAGTGTGCAACATACAGAGTTTGCAAGTGACGTCAGTTACTTACTTAAGAATGGAAACGTGCATTCTAAAAGCAAACTTTTACCATTACACCCTATCCTAGACCAAGATGGTATCCTACGTGTAGGGGGCAGATTAAGAAATGCACAAATAAGTTCAGAGATGAAACACCCAATTATATTACCACATAACCATCAAATGACCACGCTAATAATTAAATACGCTCATGAGCTAACATACCACGGGGGAGCGCGCCTTACTTTATCAAACATTCGACAAAACTATTGGATAATCAGCGGATACTCAGCTACAAAGAAAGTCATACGACAGTGTGTTACATGCAAGAAGCAAGAGCCCATCCAACAATATCAGCTCATGGGTGATCTACCATCATCCCGAGTGAACCCCGAACGCGCCTTCTATCATTGTGGTGTCGACTACACAGGCTTTGTGGAAGTGAAAGCAAACAAAGGACGCGGGATAAAAACTACCAAAGGATACATAGCGCTTTTCGTATGTATGGTGACGAAAGCTGTACATCTAGAACTCGTCTCAGATTTAACCAGCTCGGCTTTCTTAGCCGCAATAAACAGAATGGCAGCACGGCGCGGAGCTCCACGTCACATCTATAGTGACAACGGAACCAATTTTGTTGGAGCCAACAGAATGCTGCAAGAACAATACGACCATCTTCAAAATGTTTTCAATGAGTCATTCTTTAAAGAGATAACCGAATTACAAATTGAATGGCATTTTAACGCACCTTCTTGGCCTCATGCAGGAGGACTTTGGGAAAGAGCAGTGCGAAGTCTCAAACACCACCTCAAACGAGTGATTGGACTACAAAAATTAACGTTTGAAGAATACACCACACTTTTATCAAAACTAGAAGCTTGCCTCAATTCACGACCACTTTGTGCGCTATCAGAAGACCCGGAGGATTTAAATTTCCTCACACCAGCCCATTTCCTATCAGCAAGACCAGGCTTAACCGTAATTGACACAGCAGAAGACGCCAGAACCAGGTGGCATCTAGTGTCGAAATTATTTGAAGATTTATGGAAGAGATGGAAAACAGAGTACTTAACTCAACTATCAACCAGAAACAAATGGATGAAATACCAGAAGAACGTCAATGTGGGTGATCTTGTAATGATACATGACGACAACTTACCAGCAGGGAAATGGCCCATGGGTCGTGTGATGGAAGTCCATCCAGGAAAAGATGAACTTGTCAGAGTAGTGACATTAAAAACCAAAAACGGCTACATGAAACGCCCTATAGTTAAACTATCGGTTTTACCTATAGACCAAACGGAACCAACCATACCAGAAAAACAAAAAAGCAAACCACTACAACTTCAAAGTACTAGAGCCGAAAGGGAACGTAATCGCCCGCAACCAAACACCAGAACGTACAGTACCTACCCCAAGATAATAAACATTGCACTGGCATTGTTACTGTTCTTAAGTATAATATTACCAACAACAGCGTCATACAATATTACACAATTTGATACCAATAAAACTTTGTACTTTGACACCGTGGGCAAAGTACAATTGATCCGGGATAAGTGGAAACTAGTCACATATTTTAACATGTCTCCATATTGGCAAGGAGACAAAGCCATCAATGACTTTACAAGATATCTCGACCAAACATGTGAAACGATTATGGAATCAAGTCACTGTCATATGATACTCCTACAAATACGTCACGATTACAATGAACTGCAATACTACAACCAGCTGTTGCTTAGTCAGCACTACGGCGAGCGTATACGAACACGACGCGGCCTTATCAACGCTGTCGGCTCAATTGCAAACTCATTATTCGGAGTATTAGACGAAAGTTTCGCAGAAAAATACAGGCAGGACATTGAACTTGTGCACCGTAATCAAAAACACCAAGGTCAGTTATGGAAGAACTTGACATCTACCGTCGAAGCAGAGCACAATATACTACAAAGAACTGAAGACATAATAGCAAAGCAACACAAAACCATAAATAAACATTTAAATGCTTTGGACAAGGTTAACAGTAAGCTGCAACAAGAAATCGATCTGATGACAACACAACAGGACTTCACACTAGTCTCTATAGCTACCATTAATATGATGCAAAACTTGAAACAGATACAGGATACATTGATCGATACAATATCGGAAATCTACCATGGTCAAATCAGTCTGCATCTACTGACACCAGCACAGCTCAAACGAGAGCTACAAATTATCTATGGCCAAATGCCTCAAGATTTAGGCCTACCAATCGAAAACATAGAGACAGACCTTCAAAACATCTACAAACTACTGAGAACAAAGGCTCGGGTTACCGAAAAATATATTATTTTCGAAATTACATTCCCGCTCATAACAAGAGAAAGTTTTCAATTATATAGGATAATACCAGTTCCGCAACAAACCAATTATAGTATGACCAGCATAATACCAATATCGGAATACGTCGCAGTGAACCTAAAAAAGGATGCTTATTTTGTACCAACCATACATGAACTTGACACATGTTTGTATCACGGAGAATCCTTCATGTGTGAGCTCTTTAAACCCATTCAAATTTGGACAATGACGAAAACTTTTGCGAAACAAGTCCAATAAACCAAAGGTGCAAAACAGAAAGAACAGCGTGCAAAAACAGATGGGTAGAATTACACTCAACGTCACAATACCTATATTTTTGCTGTGACACATATTCCATCAAAATCATATGCGACGATCAAGTTACTGTTCGTCAGCTGACTCGAGCAGGGGTCATTAGCATGACTCAGAAATGCTTTATTAAAAGTAAAGATTTCACATTGTATGCTTTACAACAACAATCGAACCATCTAAGTTTTTCACCAAATATGCTCGTACCAGAGCTAGACCAGATAAACCATATTGTGAACGTTCAAATACCAACGGAAACGACATTACCAGAGGACATGAGTCTGAACAGATCTCTATCCATTCTTGGAGAACAGATCAAAACTCTGAAATCCACCAAAGCAGAAGTCGATGACATATCAGTCCATGACATTCACCAGTACACCGTCGTCTACATACTGCTGGGAGTTATCCTATGCGCGACAGCAGTCTGGGTCTGGCGAAGAGTGAAATGCTGTTCCTTTCCCATAGCCATTGGGGCGGAGCCTCACCACAGACAGGAGTTTGTGGCGACTACATCAGAGTCAACCAGAGTGCATAGTGAAGTGCAACCGCGAAAACAGATTACTGCTGACCGTCAGCAAAGTGAGAGTGAACCGATAGGTTTAAGTGCATATTTCGCCAGACGGTGGCCCAGTGCTATGCGTAGTGCGGGTAAAAAGGAAAGGGCTACGTTGCCTAAAGTGCGAAAAGAACGTGTGCTTAAGGTTGAAGACTCGTTAGTGTAAAGAATTTATGTTTTTTAAGGACAACCGTAATTTATACTTTACTTTTATTAACCATTTTATAACACTTTTACTTTTGTTTACCATTTTATAATTAATTTTACTTTTGTTTACAATTTTATAATTACTTTACTTTACTTGTATTATTTTTTGACTAAGGTGATTTGATGATTACTTTATTCATTTCTTATATCTCAGCTTGTGCTGGGGAATATGTTCGGTACAATATTTGCAACCGAACAGCTCAGCACTTTTGCCTGCGTGCATTTCCATAAATGCATGTATCGCATCTATTACCATTCAGTACGTATTCGGATACCAACCGCGTAACTCAAACCAAACCAAATCAAACCATCTTAGTGCTATTAGCTTAGATTTACCATTTAATATATAATAACCAGTATTCAATATAACCTTTAAACCATATTATTTCGTATCATTAAACCAGTCTAGTTTATTACCGAATCCACCAAATATCAACCAACTCAGAAGGTAGTGCTAAACCAAGCAGGCATTACTTTCTACAATAATAATTTAAAAAAAAACTTTTAGGTAATGTAATAACATTACCTAAAAGTTTTTTTTTTTATTATTATTTTTCATAAAAACCTTTTTTTTTTTACAAATTGTAGAATCTATAAAATATCATCTTCCTTCCCATTCCGATATGTTTGGGGTCGGCAATTCGGCATATTACGCAGGTACGTCTTTTCTTTCATTACCAATATCTCTAGCAGTCGTTATCTCAGTGTTCATGCACTTTCTTCCAATATCTTAATTCACACAATCCATCCAGCTTTTTTGGTCCATCTCATCCACACTATTCTATCTATATATGTATGTCGAAGACGGGTATGTGACTCTCGTTATTATCAGCGATATTTTAACTACTATGGGCGTAATGTGGGTAGTGTTGGTTAATGCGCAATAGAAAAACAGTTTGCAGTTCAGATCACATTATAATTTACTATCAAAATTAATCACACTAGCTAAATTATACACACACTAGGTGCGACGGCGTTTGGAGCATACGGTGGAGGTCTGCCCGGCTTGGGCAGGTCATCGCCGTGTCCTCGTGGATGCGATCGGCGGCGGTGATCTCTCGCGTCCGGCCCTGATTAGGGCCATGCTACGGAGCGAGAGGAAATGGGAGGCCGTCACCTCCTTCTGCGAAGCAGAGATGCTCGCGAAGGAGGAGGCGGAGCGCGTGAGGGAGAGGCAAATTTCGCGCCCTCGCGCCCCTAACCGCCGCAGGAGGAGACGCCCTGGGCGTCGGGAATCGCAGGAAGATTTCCGGCCACCGTAGGCGCGGGCTTGCGGACGGTGAGCAATGGGTAGCGTCCGATAAGGACCAACCCCGGGTCGACGGAGGGTTGTGTTCCACGCGCGCCTCAAAGAGATGTCAGCAGAATTGACGGGGTCCGCTAGGGCCAATGCCTGCCGGGGCTGCGAATATGGGCCGATAGGGATATCGTGGCCCCCCGGCAACATGGCATAGGAAGGAACACGGGTGGGTTTTAGTCAGTAAGAGTCTGACACGCCCTCCCGCTCCACCCAAAGCGGGAGAAGTTATTTGATAATTTCCCACACAAAAAAAAAAAAAAAATGTGCGACGGGCGTTTATTAAAATCACCAATTAACACAATGATCACAAATTACAACTAACACAATAACTGAGCACCACGAATCGAGAACAGTTCCGCGACGTCTTAACTGTGATGCGATCAGAGACTGAATCCCCCCCTCGCCGTGGCCTTAAAACATCATGACTCTGTAGAAGCGCGCGCTTTAGGTGTGGGTAGATCACGTCCTGTCGCCAGTGGCGCGCTTGCGATTCGTTTCGTGTCCATACTAATGACCGGATCCGACATGTATATATCCTAGCGTTTGTTTCTTTGTTTGTTTGTTACGCTTTCATGCTAAAACTGTTGAATGGATTTGGATAAATTTTGGCACATGGGTAAACCATAACCTGGAGTAGGACGTAGGATACCTTTTATCTCGATATTCTCATGGGATCGAAACTTATACCGCGGGTGAAACCGCGGGGCGCAGCTTGTTTTGTATATTTGGCCAATTTTCTGTCCATATCCATCAAAATATCGGCGGTATACAATGTTGTGTTGACCGAATTTATTATTTGTTTGAACTGTTAGTACACTATGATATGAGTAATATCACGCATTGTGTACTAAAAGATAAACATTTGATTTGGTATCATAATATTTGTATCAACTCGTTTATGTCACGATTTCCGTTCTGTTACAATATATTATACATATATGTGACTCTCGATCGTTGACGGAAATCAAACTTTGCGCAAGCTTTACCTGCGCCGCCATGACGATGCAATTATAGTGGTGTAATCGTCTCGAAACAAAATTAAACCTAATAAACATAGTATAAAGAGAGGTAGTAAGCTATCTTCATAGAAACGCACCGCGCGCGGCTTGTATGTGTGGGCATACAAGCCGCGCGCGGTGCGTTTGTATGAAGATAGCTTACTACCTCTCTTTATACTATGTAATAGGGATGTAGTCTGGGTAAAAAAATAAAAAAAGCTATTTAGTCCGTCGGTCAGATAATAAAAAAATATTAGACACGTATTTTTTACTTTATCATATTAATAAAAAATGAGTTAGATAAAACGCATTAAAGTTTGGGAGTGGGGGTTGCTACGTCACAAGTAAGTATAAAATCTACATAATCGTGACGTCATGGCACATTTCAACTCAATGTATCGCCGTAATCTTTAGATTACGTAAAAAAGAAAAAATACGTGTTCAATATTTTTTATAATATAACTGAAGAACAAAAAAAAATTGTCAACATCCCTATTGCCAGTGGCGCCACATACCTAAACTGCGCGAGTAGACCGCACGTGTTGTACGGTCAGCAACTGAACTAGGTATATTAAAAGTTTCTTTCGCATACGTTGTAAATATAAATTATTAGACAAATTACTTTTCAGCTTTAGAAAAAAAGAGTAAGAGTTTGCATTGCCTGAATTTTAAATTTTATGCTATAATTATATTATGATTTAAAAACTGAACTGTCAATCCAATTTTACCGTTCCTAGCTTGCGCGTTGTACATATACTCGTGGTACAAGAAATTTAAGCTGATATGCTCAAGTTTCTTGCACTATGTTGTACACCACCGGTTCAAGCACTACTGTGTCATTATTTAGCTTAGACAAATACAAAATATTGTAAAACATTTTAAAAGGTGTAGTTTCTTGCCCATTCTTCTCCATACGAAAACTACCTATTGGAAGGGGCGAAAAGAATCAATTATATTATTTTGTAAATTTTGACGTTCAAAAGTGCCATACAAAGTCAAATAATTTATTTCAAATTAGCCCTACATGAAATAAATTATTTGACTTTGACTTAAAGTTATCGGGCTGAAAATACTTATAAAAATATATAATATAAAAACTTTATTGTTCAAGTAAGCAGTACAAATTCAAATAGCACTAGCCTCCACACTTCAAATAAATATACTTAGCCATGACCTTTTTTGAGATGTTTTTAGAATTATTTTCAATTTACCTACATATTAGAAGATACCTTGTGCCTGTGTGGTGAAATGCTATGGGTACATCTCTGCATAACCCTTCAGGGATTAGAGGCATGATGTTGTTGTTATGTTATGTAATCTTGTGTTGTTGTTTTCAGCATTTGTGGCGGGAACTCTGAGGAGGCAGCACAAAAGTACCCAATGCATGTTATGTAATTAGGGTTGCCAGGTGTCCGGTTTTAGCCGGATATGTCCGGCTTTTTACAATCGTGTCCGGCCAAATCTATACAAAATTACAAACTGGCCTGTTCAGCTTTTGATCTACCCCGCCCCACAAAAGGATGCCGAACGAAAGCGCGCGAGCGACTCACTCGGTCACGTATAATTCGCGATAGTAAGAAAAAAATGTGATTCAGAATAACATATACCTAATTAAGAGTAGAGTAAGTCTCAAATGAATAACAGCAATAAATACACAAATTAATAATTATTCAAAGGAAAACAATTTATTTAAATGAATAAACAGAATTATAATACACAAGTACAAGTATATAAAATAAATAATCTAAAATATTTAAGTCCTTTTAGCAGATAAAACATAAATAATAGCTAAGCGAAATGTTAGTGGTGCCGATTCCCTTGTTCACAAACTAAACTAAATTTAAGTTCAGTGCATCTTTTTCTTTCTATTTCATTAAGAAAAGGACAGAAGATAAATTTTAGTTTAGTCCTGTCAAATTAATCAGCGCTTGACGTAAATTGACGTAATTTTAGTAGGCAAGTTTTTAATTACGTCTAAACTTGTATGGAGTAGTGACAGGCGTTGATTAATTTGACAGGACTAAACTAAAATTTATCTTCTGTCCTTTTCTTAATGAAATAGAAAGAAAAAGATGCACTGAACTTAAATAAAGTTTAGTTTGTGAACAAGGGAATCGGCACCATTATCTTATTCGCGATCTTGATTATATGTAAGTTAAAACTTGTTCCCATAAAAACAACTTAATGATCTCCTAAAACAGGGCTTCATCTCTCCTACCCTTTTTGCTGTGCCCTACAGGGTCCATAATGATCGAAATTATATAATTACCACCTAAGTACACATGGTAAAGCAATAAAGATTCTGAGTATAAATAATATAATCTTTTTTTTCTCTTTTAATCCAGAGTGTCAGACTTTCAGGGCAAAATGTCCGGCTAAATATGAATCTATGTCCGGCTTTTCTATTTTTGGGCCTGGCAACCCTATATGTAATACCTACTCAGATATGTAGTTACCTGTGTAGGTATTTTCGGCAAAACTTCAATATCATTGCCAACTCAATATTACGAAAAGGTCACTTGGGACTATTTTAATACGGTTCGAATGGATGTCACGGATATGTCACGGACATCCTAGTTTGAGCCTTGTCTAGAAATATCGAAACGAGATCGGAATATTATATCAGAGGTTTGGGGAGCGCGTGTATGAACGTGGAAGAAGCAAAAGGACGTGACGATCCGTAATTTCTGCTGATAGGTGAAGACATGTATTTGATAGACCTGAGAAATGTACTTATAACGTAGAATTATTTAACTTTAAGAAAAGCCCCCTCCTGTTTAGCCTTTTTTTTTTTGGGTGGGAAATTATCAAGTAACTTGTCCCGCTCTGGGTGGAGCGGGAGAGCGTGTCACCCGTGTTCCTTCGGTTGCCCTGTTACCGGAGGCCACGATGTATTTCGGCCCATATTCGCAGCCCCGGCAGGCATTGGCCCTAGCGGACCCCGTCAATTCTGCTGACATCTCTCTGAAATCCATTTTAAAATACAATAGATGTGGATATATTTAGTAACCTGTTCCGCTTAGCTATTTCTCAAGAGCCATAAAAAACCCCTGAAAGAAATCGACACGTGTTTCACCTCTCAACGAGGCATCCTCAGGATGACGATTGACTTGTCGCGAACCTGAACAGAGTGTTCGGCGGCACGGCTCTGCGTTCAGCGCTCGGTATGGCAACACGCCGTGTTCGGATTCGCGACAAGTCAATCGTCATCCCGAGGATGCCTCGTTGAGGGGTGAAACACGTGTCGATTTCTTTCAGGGGTTTTTTATAGCTCTTTAGAAATAGCTAAGTGGGACAGGTTTCTAAATACATAGGTATATCCACGTCAATTGTATTTTTTAACTACATTCATGTTAAGGTCGACTTCCAACTCAACCAGCACCATAATCGCGTAATACACGATCAATCACAATCTGAATCATTTTGAAACAGATTGCTAATCCATTGCTTCATAAGTTCGAAAATGTTTTCTGCTCAACGACGTAAATAACGCAATGAATGTTGTTGAACTGTCAAAATGAAACAGATTATTCTTAATCATTTGCGAAAATGTGTTACGCAATTAGATAGCCGATGTAGCTGAATATTAAACTAATTAATGCTTCTTCATGACAACGACTTACTCCGGAAACGAAATAAGTATCTACACATTTTTGAACACAGATTTAAAAAAGAAAAATTTAATTACCTATCTTGTTTATATTACAGCCGGGTTCATCAAACTGTCGTGAACTCTCTTAATTAACAAACAGGCCTAAATTGTTTGTCATATACCTACATCATAGCTTAACAAAGAGAACCTCCATCATTTTAACTACACACCACAACATTGCCCCTTTATTTCACAAGAGGGTATGCAGAAATGCTTAACACACTCACTTCGCCACTTAGGTTTAAATCTCATTTATGAGTTCTGCCCACAAAAACAGACTCCGAACAGCTCTTGAGAAATTACCATTGGAAAACCCAATAACGCTTTGACCCCTCGCTTAAGACGCAGATAGACGCAGTGACCTTGAGTGGTGAGCGTACATGTTCTGTACTGAGCTCAAGCAACGCGTCGTACGTCCGGCCAGTAATATGAATCGCCCATCAAGGAGCGCTGTCCCAAATTAGACGCATTATTAATTTATTATACATAAAAAAAACCGGCCAAGTGCGTGTCGGACTACGCACAATGAAGGGTTCCGTAGTTGAGATGAATTTATTTATCCCAAGAACAAACTCAACATTGTAGTTGAAAAACATGTTCTCCCATACATTCCAAATGCAAATCGTCGCTCGGCATCCAATACCGCGAATGTGACACTTTTACGTTTTTTTTTAATTGCAGGATCACTTATTTGAACGTATTGAATGAAATAAAACAAAAATCTGATTTTCGTAAAAAAATCACATTCGCGGTATTAATATAATAATAATCCTGTTACGGACAAACGAAAGATGCTCTTATGACGTCCTACATAAGTGCGAGAATGGGACCAGCTGGCGCACACACATACGCGTATGCCACACACACCTGCGCAATGTCTATGGACTACGCTGCGAGAGAGCCACGGATGCCCTTATATGGTATCGTTTTTTTGGACATCGCGAATTATTTCCTGGAATTGTGGCGTACGTGACCGGCGGTCGGCGCTGCCATTGGTTGACGTTCATAAGGGTGAAAATGGCAAAACAGGAACAACCAATAGGAAGCCACCCTCGCCAGGGAAGCTTCCCTCGCGCCTCACCCCCGTCGATAAAGTATAAAAGACCTTGCGCGGCGGGAAACGTTGTCATTCTGGGCGGACGCGCGCGCGACACGACAAAACACAGCAAGATTGGGCCCTGTGGTACCTGGGTGCTCCGCCCTACGGCCCGTTTAAGTTTTCTCCCGTCTAAGTGAATTTAGTTTCTGCTGTTTTCTTGAAATAATAGAGTCATAAGTTTAATAAAATCAGGTGAATAAATCAATGTGTGACGGTTAAATTTACAAGTGATTTAGAACAATAAAAAGGTGTTACGTTGTAAATGGATCATTGTTTTTATTCTTGTCGCCCCACTGTCCCTTACAGTGGAAGAATGGTCCTTCGATAGCCGGATTATGGTCCTTCGACAGCCGGATCATGGTATCGGCATGTGCGTCTTAAGGGAGACGTGAAGAGTATTATTTCAAGAAAGAATAATTATTTTCAAGAAAGAAGCAACGTATCGCTTGTAAGTGTGAAGAGGAACCCTTTAAGAAGATCCCTCTTTACGGTGTTCAAGAAAGAAAAGGAACACAGGAAGGCAGCAAGTCCGACCAAGTAGCGGCTAGGAAGGCGGTATGCTGTTAGCTGCGTAGCTTCGTGTCTTCGTGTCGTCGTCGTCGTGTTCGCGCCCGCCCAGAGTGTCCACTACGGGTCGCGCCCATACGTAGCGGGTGGACCGCGGCTCAGTCGGGTACCACCTCACGGTGCCAAAGGGTACACGACTGAGTTAACGCCGTTTCAAGGCGGTGCGACAAACTTGTGCGCTGTCGCCAACCCGCATCACGGGTTGAATAGCACTACTGCGCCTGTACGGCTGTGTATATTGCGGGGGCCGGACTGTAGGCACTGCCGACGCGGCCGGTCGTTCCCACCGGTCGCTGAGCACCCCGTAATTGCATAGTTCTCTGCAGGGTAGTCCCCACCTTTCCCTTCCTGCACGATATCCATCCCTGCCGGAGCATATCCCGCTCAACGGGCCCTCCGGTAGGTCAGTTAGGGCCGCTAGGGCTGATAGGAGTAAATAGGGTACCACAGGGGGAAAGATGCCGACTACGACGAGAAGCCAGAAGAATGAAGAACGCGCACGGGTATTTGAAGAGCCCCCTGCGTCACCGTCGTCCCGCGCGACCATCGTCACGCGCGCGCAAGTCGAACGGAACCCGCGCGCCGCGATTCCCGCGTCTGTACCGGTTCCTGCAACTATGGTAGGAAACGCGCCCGAGTACACTAGCATGGATGCTATAACGTCAGCCGCCGCCGCTACCGCCGCCGCCGCAGCCGCAACCGCCGCCGCCGCCGCCGCCATGCCCGCACCCGCCGCTGATAGGACAAATAGTAGGTCGCCGCCGGCACAGTCCGTCCGGTCGCGCCAGTCCACTGCTAGTGCAATACTGCGCATTCGGCAAGTAGAGTATGAAGCTGAGGAGCGACTCGCCGCGATACGCCGCAAGGAGCTACAACTCGAAGCCGAACTGGTTAGGAAGAAGCTAGCCGTAGAAGTACAGACGATACGTGAGGAAACGGATCGCTATAGTGACGTCGCGCCCGGTGCTGTGGACGACGACAATCGCGTTTCTGACTGGCTGCTGCGAACGCAGCAACGGGTGGAGGAACCACCATCGCTGACACCGTTCGATCCGGTGTCATCAGTGGCACGCGCGCCACCCCCTTTCGACATACGGGGGGAGAGGGATAGATTAGAGGATATGGGACCGCGTGAAACACATCAAATGGATTTAACACGCACGTATCCGCGAATACGAGAAGAACCTCGTGTCAATCATGACGACCCGCCGCGACCCAGGTCACCTGCGCCCCCGCGAACGGGAGATAGAGACATCGAAAAACTCGCCGAGGCAATAAATCGAATGTCACATTGTCGACAGCCGTCGCGTCAAGCACAAGAGCTACCCATATTTACTGGAGCGCCGCACGAGTGGCTATTGTTCAAAACTGCTATGCGTGATACAACTCGTATCTACGAGTTCTCGCGATCCGAGAATTTAGCGCGCCTACGTAGCAGCCTCAAGGGCGAAGCGAGGGAAACAGTATCCGCGCTATTATACACCGCCGCCGACCCAGCGATTATCATGCACACGCTTGAACAATATTACGGGCGTCCGGAAATTATAATTGATAAGGCGCTCGACGATATAAGAAGATTGCCGCGCCCCGGTACATCGGCCGCCGAGCTCAACGCGTTCGCTATAAAGCTGCAAAATATAGTAAGCGTGCTTATGTGTCTGGATGAAAGAGGGTACCTACAGAACCCGATGTTAGCACGGCACGTAGTTGAAAAGTTAAGTCCACATATGCGTGCGAGATGGTGTGACTATGCTCAAGACTATGGTAGTCGAGCGGAGCCGGACATTGTCACACTATCACGCTATTTGATGAGAGAAGCGGACCGGGCAGTGAGATTCGCGTACTCGACGAACGCGGCGACGTCGACAAAAGAAGCAGCGCGACAACAGGCCCCTGCAAAAATACAGGGCGCGTCGGGCAGAGTCAGCAAGCGTGTATCCGCTGCGTACACGGCAGCGGAGCGTCCCAGCGAAAAGAAAAAGAAGGGAGCGTGCTTGTGTTGTGGCGAGGAGCATGCCACGCCAAGCTGTAAGAAGCTCATCGCTATGCCCGTTCATAATAGATGGGAATGGGCAAGAGAGACCGGTGTGTGCTTCCGGTGCCTAGCGAACAAGCACCGTCGATTCAAGTGCGCCGCGAAGCAGTGCGGGGTAGGGGAATGTAATAGACCGCATCACAAGCTTCTCCACACTGCCGACAGAACGTCGGACACGGCGAACACAGCAGCAAGCTGCACAGAGGGTGAATCGGCGACCACGGCCTCTGCTCACGTCGAAAACGACATAGGCGTGGTGTTATTGAAAGTGTGTCCGGTAACGTTACGCGGTCCGGAAGGAAAAAGGGTAGAAACATACGCGTTGCTAGATGAAGGCTCTACCATAACGTTACTCGACGGCGAAATAGCAAAAGAAATAGGCGCGACAGGGCCTAAGCGTGCGTTGCGCGTGCACGGTATCACGGCAATGCAGGAAGAACCGGAGAGCCGTTGCGTGGAAATTGAGATTAAGGGAAAACGCACGGAATATCACAGTATACGAGCGCGTACTGTAAATAACTTATCCATAACCGGTCAGTCAGTAAGAGCGAGCTACTTACAACGTGAATACTTGAAGCAGCTGTCTTCAGAGGGATTATGTTACGAGGACGCGAGGCCACGCCTACTCATAGGCGCAGATAATTGGCATTTGATTGTATCGCGTAAACTGCTCACCGGCCGTAAGGATGAGCCGGTCGCATCGCTAACCCAGCTGGGGTGGGTCGTACACGGTACGGTGCCGCGTCGTACTATTATGGAGTACGCCGGCTGCAGTAGTTTGGTTCTGCACGTACGCCCACAAGAATTGCATGAAGATTGCAGACGGTTAAAAGAGTTAAAGGACCTCATCACGTCGCATTTCTCCATCGACGCGCTGGGAATAGCTAGCCGGCCGAGACCGGTGCAGGCAGACGAACGAGCGAAGGCAATTTTCAAGAAGACTGCACGGCTGATTGACGGTCACTATGAAGTGGGTCTGCCATGGACCAAGGATAACCCATGCTTGCCGCCAAGTTATGATATGGCGTATCGTAGATTGAAAACGATAGAAAGAAAAATGGATAAATGCATCGAATTTAAAAATGCATACATTTCGCAGGTCAATAACCTTTTGACGAAAGGTTACGCGGTCAAGGTCGCTGAATGCGACAGTAAGGAAAGCGACTCGCCAGAGTGGTACCTCCCGCACTTTGCCGTGACCAATCCGAACAAGCCGGGAAAGGTTAGGCTTGTATTTGACGCCGCAGCGACATCTAACGGGAAATGTCTAAATGACGAATTGCTCGCGGGGCCCGACTTGTTAAACACTCTGTACGGTGTAATGTTTAGATTCCGTGAGAGACCGATTGCACTCACAGCGGACGTACGAGAGATGTTTCTCAGAATTAAGATACGCCCGGAAGATAGAAGAGCACAGAGATTCCTGTGGCGTGGCGATGACCGGTGCGGCCCACCGGTAAAGTACGAGATGGCATCGATGATCTTTGGTGCTAGAAGCTCGCCGTTTCTAGCTCACAGCGTGCGGAATATGAATGCGGAAAGTTGCCAAGAAAGCCATCCGCACGCGCTGTATGCGATCACACGTGCCCATTACATGGACGACTGGGTAGACAGCTACGACGACATAGAAAGCGCCACCCAAGCGATTAAGGAAGTAATCGCCGTACATTCGCGAGCCGGGTTCGAGTTAGCAGGTTGGCACACGAACGAAGATAGCCTGCTGGAAGGTATTTGTGAGCCTGACAAATCTAGTTCGCCGAAGGAATTGGGTTCGAATGTACACCCCTACGGAAAAACATTGGGAATAATGTGGCTACCCACCACGGACGAATTCGCAGTTAATACAACAATGCCACGAGTACCCGCAGACGTGAAAGCGGGTCAACGTACGCCGACAAAGCGTGAGACATTAGCGGCAGTCATGTCTATATTTGACCCTTTGGGACTGCTTAGCCCCTATACGATAACCGCTAAGATAATGCTACAAGATCTGTGGCGAAAGCAAACGGGCTGGGACCAACCTTTGCCCACTGAGGAAGCGGCCGTATTCGAAGAATGGCTGGCTGACATAAGCTACGTAGCTAAGCTACGGTTACCTAGATGTTATACGAAGGATTCGGTAATAAATAGGACTTTACATGTCTTCGTAGATGCGAGCGAACAAGCGTACGCTGCAGCTGTTTATTTACGAATGATAACGCCTGATGGAAAAGTAATAGTTACTCTCGTCGCGGGGAAATCACGCGTATCACCTCTTAAGGCGCAAAGTATACCCCGATTAGAGTTACAGGCGTGTTTGATTGGCGCAAGGCTAGCTGATCAAGTAAGACGTGAACATCGCTTCCAGGATATGGAAATTACCTGTTGGAGCGACTCCAAGACGCCCTGTAAGGAGGCTCGTTGTCCTTGCCGAAGGAGGTTAGGCTCGCAGGCTACGCCGGGGGGAGGATTGTTACGGACAAACGAAAGATGCTCTTATGACGTCCTACATAAGTGCGAGAATGGGACCAGCTGGCGCACACACATACGCGTATGCCACACACACCTGCGCAATGTCTATGGACTACGCTGCGAGAGAGCCACGGATGCCCTTATATGGTATCGTTTTTTGGACATCGCGAATTATTTCCTGGAATTGTGGCGTACGTGACCGGCGGTCGGCGCTGCCATTGGTTGACGTTCATAAGGGTGAAAATGGCAAAACAGGAACAACCAATAGGAAGCCACCCTCGCCAGGGAAGCTTCCCTCGCGCCTCACCCCCGTCGATAAAGTATAAAAGACCTTGCGCGGCGGGAAACGTTGTCATTCTGGGCGGACGCGCGCGCGACACGACAAAACACAGCAAGATTGGGCCCTGTGGTACCTGGGTGCTCCGCCCTACGGCCCGTTTAAGTTTTCTCCCGTCTAAGTGAATTTAGTTTCTGCTGTTTTCTTGAAATAATAGAGTCATAAGTTTAATAAAATCAGGTGAATAAATCAATGTGTGACGGTTAAATTTACAAGTGATTTAGAACAATAAAAAGGTGTTACGTTGTAAATGGATCATTGTTTTTATTCTTGTCGCCCCACTGTCCCTTACAAATCCCTTTACCTTTAAACGAACAATTCTTGTATATACGAGTATGTATATTTAATCTGAATCTCGGAAACGGCTCCAAGAATTTTTATTAAATTTAGTATGCAGGGGGTTTCGGGAGCGATAAATCGATCTAGCTAGGTTTCATTTTTAGAAAACGTTGTTAAAAAAAAATGGTCATCCAGATATTTTTCTTTATTCAAGTAACAAGGACTCATTGTGTTAGTAAACTTATGAACTATGTTAACTTATTTTACCAGGTCACTTAGAAAGTTTTGCGACTAACAGTTTTTGTCTATAGAATACTGGCCGGTTTTGTCATGTCAATTAAAACTATGACTATTTATTACAAAAAAACATAACATTCCAAATTCGAAATTCCCTCCACATTTTTTTACGAGCAAAATCAAAATACTCTGTCTTACTGAAAACTGGATTTACAACGAGAACATTTTCGCGCGATGATTTTGTACGATTTCAAATGTCGACCAAAACCAGAAGAATAGTTTGAAAGACTTCGAATGGTGTTCATAGAAAAAAGCCTTTCTAAAGCGCTGCTTTCCGCTGGTTCAACGAATTTATGGGTGGTCTCCTAATTTTGGCGGACAAAGAAAGAAGTAGCCGCCCTATGACGGTTGTTACATAACAAAACGTGCTGGCTGTGAAAAATTTAATTCAAGAGAATAGGCGAATTACATAGGAAGAGATCCCCGATTGGATCGGGAAGTGTGCATGAAATTCTACACAGGCATCTTCGGTTATGGAAGATAGTTTCACGCTGGTACCGCAAAATCTAACACAGGCTCAGAAGGAGGTTCGGGTAAAATGGTGAGCACTTCTGGCTCGCTTCACTTTGGTAGGCGTTGGTTTATTTTGAAACAGCCACACGGTCGACTGACGCTTCATTTCTGGATCATATTGATAAATTCAAGATTCATCACCCGTAATGAATCTCGAATTTATCAATATGATCCAGAAATGAAGCGTCAGTCGACCGTGTAAAATTTTGATCGCAAGGTTTTTTTTTGCTGGTTTATCTGGTGTCAGTACCCTGACGAGATCAAAAGAGTATCAATGCTGAATGGTATGTTACCAAATGTTTGCCCGAAGTTTTTACTACTGCAAGCAGCAAGCGACCGAACACTGGCCTCCGTGGACTACTGCTTCACCACGACAACGCGCTGGCTCACTCGGCACTCAAAACAAGGGACTTTCTGGACAGCACACCGGTCAAATTTATAGGTCATCCTCCTTACAGTCCCGATTTGGCTCCGTGCGACTTTTTCTTGTTCCCCAAAATAAAAAATCAACTCAAAGGAAAACAGTTTTCATCACCTGAAGATGCACTGGGTGCATTTAAGAAGGAGATTGGAGAGGTGTCTGATGCGGACTGGACACTATATACATAGTTTTATACGTCTAAACAAATTTTGCCAATGCCAATGGAGAGTTTTTTCAAAAGATATAATAAAAAAATTATAACCTGTAGTATATTTTTTTCTAGTATCACAAAACTTTCTGAGTGCCCCACGTAATCTAGTTTAAATTTATTTCACCCCATGGGAGATGGCACTGCAGTGATTGATGTACATGCAATCCAGCCTGCTAGCAATCTTTTTTAGGACATTGTTGGAGCTGGCCCGTACTCTGCGCACCAGGGATGCACACCTCATTTGCATCGTTGCGTATTAAGCAATTAATATGTGCGTCCGCGAACATTCCCGATGCTATGTGATAGTATGCTCAAGACACAACACTGCACTTTCTGTTGACAAACCACGCCGAAACCCGAATTGGTTTTCATGAACATTTACAGTTTTATTTATTTGTGTATTAAGCAGACGGTCAAACACTTTTGATATTTTGATATTATAGTAGCTAGAGAGATGGGCCTATTGGCTGCCGAGCGACAAAATGTAAGTTTGTACGCACAATATTGAGAGATTTACCATGTTATTTTAAGATCATGGACTTCTTATAGGTTTTCCTGTAATCTATGAGTAAAGAGCCACACTCTGTATTTTTTTCAAAATTTTTGGTCCAGTAGTTTCGGAGATAAGGGGGGGGGAATGGTCAATTTTCATTGAATTTATTAAATATCTTTAAAAGTATTTATTTTAAAATTATATAAAAAATATATTTAAGATTCTCGCAACAAGCCCTTTCATTTGATATGTCACACGGTACTGTTAGCAAAACTTTTTTTTTTAATTTTCTTGTTTGCGCCCCAAAAGTGACCCCTATATTCAAAATTAATTTATTTACGTTACTTATTCGTATTTGGGTCACAGAAATACATATGTGTACCAAATTTCAACTTAATCGGTCCATTAGATTCGGAGTAAATTGGCTGTGACAGACGGACAGACAGACAGACAGACAGACAGACAGACAGACCGACAGACAGACAGACAGACACACGAGTGATCCTATAAGGGTTCCGTTTTTTCCTTTTGAGGTACGGAACCCTAAAAAGGTATTTTACATTGTTCTCGCATGTATAATTTCAACATGAATGATGTAACCAATATTTTGTAACAATTTTTTATTTAAAAGAGTGTCCGTGGAGTTTCTTTGCCCGTTCTTCTCCATAAGTACCTACCTACTACGCTTTGGAATGGGCAACTAGCTTCATACCTATTTCTGACTGGCCGATTCCTTGACAATTCAAAAGTGCCTGTAAATGGTTTAATTGAAATAAATGCTTTGAGTTTTAGTTTGAATAAAGCACGTATAGTAAAAGATCAATTTTTAAATTATCTTTAAAATGGTAATGGTTTCAGAAAAATCCGTTTATAGATTTTGCGTGATTTTCAGTTTTTTATCCGCGTTAGATATAATTTTTAATTTTACAAATTAATTTCAACATGTAATATAAAAATAATCTAAAATATTTATATATTAAATCATTAAGAAAATGCTCTAATTTAACATATATTTTTTCCAAATCATTAACGCTACTCGTTTAGACGTGATCTTCAGTATAAAATCTTTAAAAGTCGGTTATCGTCGCCTTAAGTGTCGCACTTGCGACCACTATACCAACGAGGAGAATTTAATAAAATGCGATTTATCTTAACAAAAATCGAGAGCACAATACATAGATAAATCACTAAAACCAAACCCGTGTAGATATGTACCCATAAGTAATCTTATCAGTGTCTTTTACCGTAAGACTCCCCTAAAGAATAAAATATTCTTTGATGAATAATGTATCAAACGTAAGATCGCGACATTCAAAAGCTGCCCAATTTGCCGACGTACTTAATACAATTCTAAAAGTTCCATGACTGGCAACCAACTATATTCTTTTTATTTTTACTTTAAAAAAACAGGCAGTCTACAGAAATTTGTAAAGAAATTCCTGTTTCTTAAACTTTTCTTTTTTGTGAGAAAACAAACCACCGGAGATTAAAGAATGTTTTTTTAGATTTCAGCATAAATCTATAGTAAACTTTGCCCAATCTCCTTTGCATGGCGTACTCAAAAATTACAACCTTGATAATAATAAATAATATTCGGGTTATTCGACTCCATTCTGCGACTGGCTTGGCCTTGTAGACTGTTGATTTGTTGACTATTTTCTATTTTATTAATGTCTCTGTCCTCCTGCTATTACTACCACTGTAAATTGGAAATATTTTAAAAGAGTAACCGTGGAGGTTGTTGCCGGCTCTTCTCCATAGGAAACGACCAACTGGAACCGTGCACCCAGCTTTAAAAAATTCTGAATTACCTGTTTCAAAAATTCTGTAATAAATCCATGTGTACCTAGATAATTTACCCATTAGCACGTAAATCGAAATTGTGTCTTAATGAAAGTAAACAGAATCAAATAACGTGTTCGATTGGATGTCGGAACACGGGAACATTTCGCCGATAAATCCAATTTGCGTACAAATTGATTACAACCTCGGATTCATTGAATTTTTATTTATTTCTAATATTTGCTTGAATAAGTTTTTTTTATTTTTTATTGTATCTCGTATTACTATATCTACACATATAATAAAATAGTTACGAAGTATTTTCGTTTCGGATTGACGCGAAAACGGCTGAACGGATTTGGTTGAAATTCGGCACACAGATAGTTTACAACCTGGATTAATACATAGGATACTTTTAATCCCGGTAGTACGTTCCCGTGGGATATTTTCCGATGTCAATACGGGCGAAGCCGCTGGCAAAAGCTAATCTTCTATAAAAAGTTATTTTCATTCGAATTTGATGTAGTAAATGAGTCTACGCAGCCGTGTAGGTAGTTTGTATTGTGATAGTATGTAGGTATGTATTTGCCGGGTCGGGATATATGCTTTGATGGTTTAGACACGTGTGTGTTACACGTGTTAGATTTAATTTGCCGAATTCTCAAGGCAACGTTTAGCTTAAAGTTTTGTTTATTAATTCGAAGAAATCCCCAGTAACAGCGATGGTGATGTTAAAATCATGAAAATTACACAAGTTATGTGATTACACAGTTATTATAACTGCTAAGTATACGTTTTTGCACAAATTACAAATTTTGTTTTCCTTTCAAATAACGTTGTATTTTTTTCTAGTTAATTTTTTTTATTTATTTACTGTGGAATATATTTCAATACATTATACAAGCTAACACTAAAATTTTATACGTTTGATTTCAGAACAATCCTTGCCATTTGATATTTTCAAATAAAAATGTCTACGTGAACATTTTGTGATCCTTCCAAGAATCGTAATAGAGTTTATTAAAATTGAACAACAATCGTACAGAAAATAATATGAGCATTTTGTTTTTGAACAAGTCTAGTGGCCTTTTGTAACATGTAAGCCTTAGGCGTTTCGAGGCTGACAGATACCTTCTCAAAAATACTTAGGTATTTGAGTTTATACAAGCTTAGTTATTGTTAAACTAAAGCTCTTGAAGGCTGACCCTATAAGAGGTATAGGTTAAACTTTAACCTCTCAAACGCCGCTCAAAACGGGGCTCAAGTTTAGAAATCGCCACTCTCAACTCTTTCCCTACATTGAGAAACTGAGCTCCAAAATTCAAGCAGTTTGTCTTTGTCGTACCTATTGGAGCTTAAGGCTGGAGTTTTAGGACAATTCTATTATGTAATTGTTCTTCTTCCTCTGTCAAAAGTGTTGATAGTAGTAAGGTCGACTGGAAAGGGTTTCTAGGTAATCTATGTGGATTGCCTCACGACGCCTCTGGGATAAAGCCGTGACGCCCCAGGGCGACGCGACGCACAGTTAAGGAAACGTTGGGTTAAAGAATAACTAAGTTTGTATAATCTGTAAAATAAACAGAAATGGACGGGATATACCGCAATCGTGTTATTGAGGCAGTCATCCCACTTTACGATAGTAATAATAGTCCTCTAAACTGTTTTTCGGCCATGGCGGCGAATCTCAACGGAGACTAGCCTTCGGTGCGGGAAATATTATAGTGCAGGCGTGTGTGCGCAGACACAGGTGCACTCTCTCTTCCCTCACTCTCATAGTCCGATGGGACGGCAATCCGACACGACCGGAGAAAGATCTTCGCAGGGCCAACGGATTAACGTGCTTTCCGAAGCACGGGGGCACTTGGTCTCGTGGTCGCAAGCGCGACTGCTGAGCGTGAGGTCCTGGGTTCGATTCCCGGGTCGGGCAAATACGTGTTATTGGGTGGTTCTATTAGGATTTTTTTTAGTAACATCCCGGAGTTTGAAAGTTGGTGGTGTGATACTTTACGACATGGTATTGGTGAAGTAAAGATAACAATAATACCAATTACTGTGTTGTGTTATCTTTATAAAATATCTATCCCAAAAAAAAGGGGACCTACCACCAGCTCATAAAGCAGTATTATTTTAATATTACTTCAGTGGAAGAAAGAGATGGAGCTATACGTCCTGTAGAGCATCATCTCTTTCCCACACTGAAGTAATATTAAAATAATACTGCTTTATGAGCTGGTGGTAGGCTCCCCGGAAGCACTAAAATATTATGGTGTCAATGCTTCCACCCTTCCACTATTTCGTCGGTACCGCTGCTTTATCCTCGTTTAAAGCACAATCAGTCTATAATGTTCCCACTGCTGGGACACAGGCCTCCTCTCTTTGAAAGGGAGTGGGCCGTAATCTACCACGCGGGCCCAGTGCGGGTTGGTAGATGTCACATTATTGTGTCTTCGAATTTTTGGTTATAGTACATATGACAAATATATATATAAGTTGCGCAATATTCGTCGGTTTAGTCCTAACTAGAGCGCGGCAGAAATGTGTCCTGCAAACGCCGCAAGTTGCTCCCGCGCTCTTGCCGCTCAATGTTTGGACACACCTTTGAGCTTTAAAAGATGCTCTGCTAGGTCCCTGTTGACACATGTTTCTTCTTTTATCATTTTGTTTTATAACATTTACAGCTTGGAAATTCCATTGCGTATTTCTTTTGTTTGTGTCTTAAACGCAGGATTATGAAATTGTAAAAACCGGCCAAATCTGAGCCGGACTCGCACACGAAGGGTTCCGTACCACCGTAAAATATTTTGCAAAAATAGCAGAAAAAAGCGGTTTTTTGGTTGATGGACATCCTTTAATTTTTTTTAAGTTATTTTATTTTATTACTTGTTGTTATAGCGGCAATAGAAATACACAATCTGTCAAAATTTCAACTGTCTACGAGATACAGCTGACAGACAGACGGACAGCGGAGGTTTAGTAGCAGCCGGAAAAGTGTTACGTCTGGCACCCTTTGGGTACTGAACCCTAAAAACGATTGTGGTGCGAAAAACATTACTAAATAAAAAAGAAAAAAATAAGGCTTATTATCCTTTTTTATCGCTTTAATCCAGGGATTAGGTTTTATGGCATTTGGTTACATTACTTAACTGTGCAAGTAAAGCCTATCTGCGGAAGCGTAGCTTCATAAACGCATTATTTTTATGACAAAAAAAGGCTACTACGCATCTACGTCACCGTAGATGTGTAAAAGCGAAAAAAAAACAAAGTTCAAAAGTCATTTATTCAAACTAGGCTGAGAACTAGCACTTTTCGAACGTCAAAATTACATAAGACAGTCCCCCAAAGCGCACACCCTTCACCACTTCCTAGTGCCTTTAGCTGGGAAGAAGAAGTGGCGCAACAAACTCCCCAGCAGCACAGCTGTCTGTGCAAGTTAGAAAAAATGATGCTATACAATGGTATGCAAAATAATTTACATTACGCAACAGAAAACATAATTTAAATGATAAATTATGGGCCATATGTCAGCTAACGACAGTTGTCCTAAGATAAAGATATTCAAATGGAAAGCTGTAACAGGACCTATTATAACCTTTGAAACTAATAAGAAAGTAATAATGAAATAGCCTCAGGTTATACAGGATAAAATAATAAATTATTGAATTTGATTAGATCTCAAAAAATAAATATACAAATAAAATAAGAAAGTAAAGAAAAAATTGCGATGCCGAGAGCTGCTTATTAAAACGAGATCACGCACAATAAAAGGTTCCGTGGTTTTGATGAATATCCCAAAAACAAACTTAACGTTGTAGTTGAAAAACATGCTATACATTGATATACGTCACGGTCAATTCTCCAACTGCAAATGTAAGTTTGAATCACAACAAAAAAAAGCGGCCAAGTGCGAGTCGGACTCGCCCATGAAGGGTTCCGTAGCAGCAAGTAACATTGAATGAAAGGTAAATTGCGGTTTACGATTTATGACGTTTTAAAAAAAAAATACTTGCTAGATCTCGTTCAAACCAATTTTCGGTGAAAGTTTACATTTTTTTGTTTTATCATTCTCTTATTTTAGAAGTTACATGGGGGGGGGGCACATTTTACCACTTTGGAAGTGTCTCTCGCGCAAACTATTCAGTTTAGAAGAAAATGATATTAGAAACCTCAATATCATTTTTAAAGACTTATCCATAAAGTTCTAAGTATGGGGAAACCCCAAATTTTTTGTTTTTTTTTTCTATTTTTGTGTAAAAATCTTAATGCGGTTCACAGAATACATCTACTTACCAAGTTTCAACAGCATAGCTCTTATAGTTTCGGAAAAAAGTTGCTGTGACATACGGACGGACAGATAGACAGACAGACATGACGAATCCATAAGGGTTCCGTTTTTTGCCATTTGGCTACGGAACCCTAAAAAGTGATAAAACTGCAACTTAACGTTTTTCAGACGTTTTCCTTTACTTGTGCTATGAGACCTTGCTTCTTGCCATTTCATTATTCTAGCTAGGTCAACGGGAAGTACCCTATAGATTTTGATTTATTTGCGAGTATCAAAATGTGTTGCATAAATAGCCGTATATATTGCGTTTACTTAGAAGCTTGATTTGAGCTCCAAGGCATCGTAGAACTACTTGTATTTGAAATTAATTTCAACTTGATATCTCCACGTGTTCCTGAGAAAAAGAGTCTTTACAGATTGACAACTAAACAGACGGACAACGAAGTGATCCAATGAGGGTTCCTTTTTTCCTTTTGTGGTATAGAACCATAAAAATGTATAATTCAATCGAATAATATATAAAATTACGGTTTACGAAGAAAGTGATACAACATTACTGCTACCTTTTTTTTGACATTTGACATTCTGTTTTAATTTGACATTTACTGTAATTTGAACGATTTGAAATTAGTTTTTATTATGTATTGTTAAAATTTCCTACTTGTTATTTAAATTTAATATGTCTTTAAATTTGTGTAAATTAACTTGATTTGCATGCCCATGTGACGGTAGAACATGGAAGACTTTCTTAATAAAACATCAATGTAATAATTACCCATGTTTGCAAAGTAATAAATGATTTGATTTGATTTGAAGTATTTTTCCACTAATCCATGTGTCAGTTCCGACTAATCTCCGAAACGGCTGGACCGATTTTGACTGGACTTATCTAATTAGCACCTATCAACACATAGATGGGACACGGACGTAATACGGTTTTGGATTAACTAAACAAACATTCGAAAGCTATTTCACTGGTATTTGTATTATTAATGTTATTAAATCACCCACCACAGCCAAGCAGCTGGTTTACAACACTTTTGGATTGATTTTAGTCATGTTTGCTGATTACTTAGCCACACACATATACACACATAAAATCACGCCTGTATTCCCCAAAGGGTTAGGCAGAGGTGTACCTATAAAACACCCACATTTCACCAGTTATCTTTAAGTCCCATGTAATAGGGGACGAGCCTATTGCCATCAACCGGGCACAAATCCAGACTCCGGGCTGCTACTGAGAAATTTCACCCAGCATTTTATACCAGGAAAACAATTTGCACAATATCTATTATTGTTAAATCACTAGATGAAAACAAAGAAAACTATCCAAACAAGATTGGAAGATTTTAACAACAACATTGATGAGTCATCGTTGGTAAAAATGTAGAATTGTTGTGTCAGAGAGCATCGAGCAATGATGAATAACATGTTATGACATAGTGCAATGTTCCGTATTTTCTTGAACAACACAAAAGTGATCATTTTATAAACATCTGGAGCTTTTTACAGGGTGATTATCTAGCACTAACGAAAATATTTTTCAGAAAACCTGAGGATTTAGTAGCGTACATGAATTCTGGAGTAGAAAACCGTCCATAAGCCAAAAAGACTAATGACGAATCATCAGTTCGTGACGTCACTTGAGGTAGACCTCATCGTGGTGAACAGTCATGTATCCTGTTAATAATTTTTAATAGGCAAGAGTCCCTTATTCAAATATCTTGGGCATATGGTTACCGAAAATCTTTAAGATTATGTAGACATGGAGAGAGAGCGCAGGGCTTTGTCAGTCCGGGCGAGCATGCTGGCCCGCAGGTTCGCTCGATGCACAGACGCGGTAAAAGTAACTTTATTCAAAGCGTATTGCACATCTCTGTACTCAACGAGCCTGTGGTTCAGATATACCCAAAGGGCTTACAATTCTCTGCGCATCCAGTTAACAATGCCTTCAGGGCGCTGTTACGTCTGCCGCGCTTCTGCAGTGCGTCAACAATGTTCGCTGAGTCGCGCACAGACGGCTTTGATGCCACCTGGCCAAAAAGACAGCCTCACTGCTAAGCAGATGGCGTGGGAGCAGTAACAGCATCCTGAATGTCATAGGCAATAAGCTAGACAGCCCACTGGTGTGGAGCCTCACCCAGAGGACCAAGTCTCTCTTAGTTATTAGGTTTATACATAGTTTTTAAGTTCATACTAACAATATAAATGTAAATGCAATGGATCAATGTTGTCTGAATAAATATATTATATTATTATTGACATGACATGATTTAAGGTAAATTTAGACCCAGAAAACTTTGGCCAATATGGAAATCTGCAAACCAACTGCAAGCTCAAGGTGGCCGCTGCAGATCAAATCTGGCCAGATGGAGTATAATCGACCTATCCAAAGCACAATGTGAGCCTCTCTTTACACTATGGTATGAGTGTGGAGCCCCGACAACGCCGCACCTGCCCGTCGTGCACAACTACCTGCACCCTGCAGGACTTAAATGACCCAAACGGCAGAGCTGTCCAGTACCCTAATTGCGTAACTTGATGATTGTGACAAATTTGTTTCATTTCGACAGTTCAACAACATTCATTGCCTTATTTACGTTTTGAGCAGATTTTTTTTCCAACTTATGAAGCAATGGATTAGCAATCTGTTTCAAATCGAAACAAATTGTGATTGATCGTGCATTACGCAATTAGGGAACTGGTTGGTAAAAAATGTTATCGTCACGAGAAAAGAAGTATAAAATATGGCTCTAATTAAAGCATTGACTCAGAGTTAGTCATCCTCAGACGAACCACGCGCTCTGTCGCGTGACAGATCCGCATATATGACCCGTTTGACTCCGCTATCGTTTTCCAGAATTGATTTATGATTTAACACTTAATTATCCGCTGTTTACCGCTCACTAATTAAAGGCATTTTATGATACCGCCAGCTTGATATGGATGTAATAAAATTGTACTAATAGGCTTGGGATAAGGAACGAGGTCTTTATTCAGCAGGCAGTTGGAAAAAAAGTGTTTTAAACGTATATGAGAATATAGAAATAACGATTCCTGAATTTTCGGGATTTTTTCAACAACGTCCATAATTTACAGATACCTACGCGGATTTAAGCCCATATTCGTTATTGGTGCCGATTCCCTTGTTCACAAACTAAACTAAATTTAAGTTCAGTGCATCTTTTTCTTTCTATTTCATTAAGAAAAGGACAGAAGATAAATTTTAGTTTAGTCCTGTCAAATTCATCAGCGCTTGACGTAAATTGACGTAATTTTAGTAGGCAAGTTTTTAATCACGTCTAAACTTGTATGGAGTAGTGACAGGCGCTGATTAATTTGACAGGACTAAACTAAAATTTATCTTCTGTCCTTTTCTTAATGAAATAGAATGAAAAAGATGCACTGAACTTAAATTTAGTTTAGTTTGTGAACAAGGGAATCGGCACCATTTTTTACCTATAATAAGTATAATTTGGTTTTTCACATTTTGAATCATCCTGACATACATTCAGCTAGTCCTTTCATTTTCACTTCAACAAACAATCAAAGCAACATTACCCTGTACATAAATTCAATATTTAGAGATTCTATTAATTAATGAACAAGAAATTCCAGTTACTTCAGAATCGCTGAAACGTAAAAAGTGCTTGAAGTTCGTTGATGTAAAAAATAATTCGTATCACGAAGCCCGCAATGAGAAGGATCGAACAAAAAGTTCTTTACTGATTAGGAATTTGCTTTCACGTTCGAAACTGGGTCGATTCTATCGGTTTCAACTATTAATTTTGCCCACGCGTATTACCTAATCAAGGTTAAATAGAGGTGTAATTATAGTACACCCACATTTTGCCAGTCTGTACCTATGTTTAAGTCCCAAGTAATAGGGGGCGAGCCTATTGCCATCAGCCGGACACAAATCCAGACTCCGAGCTGCTACTGCTAAATTAATGACAAAAAATAATCTGACTAGCCTTCTAGACATGGTATAGGTAGCATTCATTTGACAATCGCCAGTAGGTATAATGATTAGGAAAATGATAGGTATAGTAAGTACAACTTTTTGTATACATTTGTGTGTGGTTTAAAAAACAGGAAGTGGATAGCGGGGTCTTTGTGTGCTCGCTTCGCTCGATCACTAGACCCCGACATCCCCTTCGAACCTAACCTGTCCGAGTCAGGGTGCCCCAAGTCCCGAGCTCGCTTCGCTCGCTCTTGCATCCCGTTCTCTTGCAATGTTCTTCTAATAAGAGTAGAAGTAACATTATTGTAACCTCCGCAGCTTTCCAGGTTGTTATAAAAACCAATAAAAAATTCATAAATTTTTTGTTAATAACACATTCACGCAACTCGGGGAGAAACGTAACGAACGAAAACGCGACACATGACGTAAATGCAAGTGACGTACTTTTTTTTTAACGTTCCTTTTTATCGATTTGGCACAACATTTTGCACCACCATTTGTTCCCATAGTATACTGGGACCGATTTGGTTGTCAATCGCATTTAAACGTTTTGTTTTCGCTTTTTATCTGATCTGAGATTAGAAACAATTTGTATTAATTTCTCAAAAAACACGCATTACCTTTTAATAAGAGTGGTAACGTTATAATCGCTTTAATCTCTTTTACCCCCATACAACTGCCAAACGATACTAGACCCAAGCCGTTTTTGAGTTTATCAGTTACAAACAAAAAAAAATACAAATATTTTCTTTTTACCGGACTGCCCCAGAAGGAGGGTAATGTTTTTCGAGAGTATTTATGTATATATGTTTGAATGTATGTATGTTTGTATGTTTGTATATATGTATGTATGTTTGTATGTATGTATGTATGTCTATTTCTTTGGCACGCTCTGTAGCCTAAACGGCTTGATGGATTTTAACATTATGAGGTGTCGTTAGGTTCGTCTTAATAGTGAGAGTGACATAGGCTATATAATATTTATATATTGCATCTGCAAATACAAAAAAAAGGGAGGCGAAGGTTTAAAAAAAAAACACATTGGTATCAAATAAAAGTTAGTAATGAGTCAATTCCAAATATATATACATATTTATATATTTATAAAACTAAAAAGTTTGAAATAAAACAAATTATTAAAAAAAACAAAAAACCCGACTGTAAAAACTCATAAATGACAAGAGAAAAACAAGCATCATAATCTATAGGATGCTTGTTTTTCTCTTGTCAGTTATGAGTTTTTACAGTCGGGTTTTTTGTTTTGTTTAATAATTTGTTTTTAAAATATTAGTGTAGATAACTTAACGATATTATCGTGGGCGTCCACGACATCTAAGGCCGCATTCCGAGTTACGCCTAAAGTGATAATATCGCGAATCCGACCAAAGTACAAAGCCACAATTATTACTCAATAACCCTTATATTTTGTGACTATTAAATTTGGTCGGATTCGCGATATTATCACTTTTAGCGTTACTCGGAATGCAAGGATAAACAACACGAAAATAAAATGTAGATATGACACATTTAGGCGGGTCAACTCAACTCAACTCAAAGCATTTATTTCAAATAAACCAATTACAGGTACTTTTGAATTGTCAAGGGGTCGGTCAGTCAGAAAAATGAAGCTAGTTGCCCATTCCAAAGCGTAGTAGGTACTTATGGAGAAGAACGGGCAAGAAACTCCACGGACACTCTTTTAAATCAAAATATTGTTACAAAATATTGGTTACATCATTCGTGTTGAACTTATACATTTGAGAACAATGTAGAAAGACGTGCACGTTAAAAGCGTCCGTAATAAAAATATAATATCAATTCAAACATTTAAATAAATTAAAATAAACCGTGGCAGCTAAGAGATGACCAGTCCCTACTGACGGCGCCCGTTCACGAACATGACGCATGGATCAGCACCATTTAGCTCAACTATTTTGAAGGGAACTTAATGATCCAACACACGGGTAACAATCCTACATTAAAAAATTAAAATACTCTGTTCTAATTGATAAGATGTAAATAGAATTCCGGAGTGCGGCTAAATATAAAGCCTAAAGGTTAAAGTAATTTTGTTTCCCTATCACTCAGTCTTCAATCACGCATAATAAAAACGCTTACCTAATACATTTTTGATAAGCCACCGCGCGAAGGAACATCAGACATGAGGATTTATTTTTATCATCCTTCTACCTAAAAAGAGGTATTTATTCCAAAGCGATATTATAGGACATAGATAAAGTTTGGCCCAGCACAGACAAGGAGTTAATTATATTTAAAAAATAACTTATAAAATTTGAATTCTCACCACAGCTTTCGTTACTTCGTAAAACTTTGCAGGGAATATTTATATTTAAATATTATTAGTTTGATTCAGGGAATCAGGGAGATATTTATGCTGCCAGTTTTGGAAATGGAATGGAAATTCAATAACCAATTTACTTTGAGTTTATGATTTCACGAGATTTTTAGAATATAAAATAATAAAACTGTATTTAAAGCCTATTGAATAATAACTTGACTGTGATAAACATGATATTTAATAATTCAATTTCAATAGCCAGTTTTCAAAGTATGTAGCTAATGGCAGCACCTTCTTTAAATTTCATAATATCTGGACGTCTGATATTTTCTTTTTGGTCGTTTTCTAAAAATGAAACCTAGCTAGATCGATTTATCGCCCCCGAGACCCCCTGTATACTAAATTTCATGAAAATCTTTGGAGCCGTTTCCAAGATTCAGATTATATTTATACATATATACAAGAATTTCTCGTTTATAGTAGATATATAATCATTTTCATTTCATTGTCATATGTTTTTTATGCTTTGCACAGAGCTATAACCTCTAAAGAGGGACGCATTCAAAGATAAACAAATGCAATGCAATATTTTCTTTTTACTATATGAAACATCCTGCCTTCGTGTATAGGTATTTATATATGCCTTTAGTATTAGTAAAAATAAATGGTCATACCGGACAGAACAATGTCCGGTATTTTGAGTAGTACGTATAGTAAGTAAGTAGGTACTACCTAAAAGTACCTAGGTACACTACAACACAATAAATTAGTTTTAGAAGAATGATTTAACTTTATTATTTGTTCATTGGAAGTTCCTATTATTTTTGTTAAATATACCTATCCAGTTTTAGGTGATTTTATTTTTTTCAGAAGTTTCTACCTTTATTTTGTAAAGTAAGTAGTAGATTATAATATTCATACCATTGTTTAATAAAGACTTTCTCAAAGTTAGCATAGTCTTGGCGACCACAATTTTATGACTGCATTATATTTTAAAATATTAGTATAAAAACCATATTTTTTGCGACCTAGCAAACACCCCCCCCCCCCCTCCCCGCGTTTGGGGTTGTCCGGTATTTTTTCGCGACTTACCTGGCAACCCTAATTGTGATGGGTGCTGACTAACATAGTGCGTAAAATTTACTAACACAATAAGTATCAATAATAATTATTTGTCTCTGTAGGTATGTTTTTTGTCACTGTGTTTTCATAATAATTTTTGTAATTTTATGGATTCATTTTTTATCTGAAATAAAATGATTAATAATAATAATTAGATTTATAACTCTGTGGTGCTGCGTGTGATGTGATTTTGAAATAGCAATAACTTTTTATTTTCAACAATAATAAGATTTTCATTACTTTTGGTAATGTTATTGCAGTACCAATGTGCCCCTTTCGGATCAGACAAGTTTTTTTTACATATTGAATATGGACCATTGTGACAGCATCATGAATGTTTTATTGTGATTTGTAATGTGTGATTTGGCTGTGTTTCTAATTATCTTTTTTGTATTTTTGTGTGCAATCGCATTACTTTTACCTCGGCTACAATGGTATATAACTTGCAACTCGATCCACTCTGATTTTGCTTGGTTTCCAACGGAGATCCAGCGTTCTATAAACTGGGTAATAGAAAATTAATAATTTAGGATACAGTCGTTAGATTTGGTTAAAATTCAATCCTTGGAAGACAGTGGATTCTTCCGCGATTGACAGCTACAGGTTTGAATTTATTTTTTGAAGTCATCAGATTTGTAAAGGGTCTTATGTCCCTTCACAAAGTTTTACGACGAACAAAAATATATAGGGCTATGAAACACTACTATAGCTTCATAATACATTTTGTTTCATTTGTGTTCATTTCTGGGCTGAACTTGTATGGAACCATTATTCATCTCCTTTGCTTTCTTTTCGAGTTTACAAACAATTGCGAAGCAGTTATTATTTGTTTTGTTTCTAATATAAATACCTACGTAACTTCCGGATAACTGAACATTATTAACTTTTCAAACGACTTTTCAATAAAGGCTCAAACATTGTTTTAATTGTTAACAGAAAGAGCAACACTTTAGTATAACACTTCAGTATTGTTTAGTACGTTTTGGTTTTAGTGTGTTGAATTTGTGCAGACTAAACATTAGTTTTCTTATACATATATTTTAAAAAAAACAACTAATAAGTAGCACATATTTTGTTCAGAATCGTTTACTGAATCGATTTCTGTAATTTTTAATATACGTTATTTTTTATCCCAAAAATAATTAAAACTACGTAAATTTTAGTCACACTTCCACTGTACAGTCAACACAAACCAAAATGGACGAAGTACCTTACAACACTAGACCCGGGTGCGTGCGTACCTACTTTTGTAATGTGACCACAATTTTCTCCTTCATCAGTAAAACTAATCTAATGAATAAACAATGTTTTGTACACAATAATAAAAAGTGTTTGGTGGTGTGCGTTAATTTCCGGACATGTTGTATGAAAAATTCATCTTTGTAGAAATTCATCTTTTTTTTATTTATTTTTTTGTGTGGGAAATTATCAAATAACTTCTCGCGCTCTGGGTGGAGCGGTGTCAGACTCTTACTGACTAAAACCCACCCGTGTTCCTTCGGTTGCCCTGTTGCCGGGGGCCACGATTTCCCTTTCGGCCCATGTCACTGATTCCTATGTGACAGTCTCTTTCTATTGTATCATATTTACGCCGCGGTAGTATAACCCTTTGGCCACTAAACAAACAGAGACTGACAACCCAAGTATTGACATAGGACAAACTACGTTATAAAGCCAACTGCGTATGAATACACACCCACATTACATATGATCGGTTGTAAAAGTATCTGATGAAAGAGTAAACAAACCCTGTACATGTTAAATTCTTACGCAATCACTCAAGGGAATTAGTAATACATTCATCTGTATTTAGAAGGTTTCAACTTCATAATTAGGAGTTACGGTCGTTACATATATTCAGAAGCCCATAAGTTTAAGAACCAGTCTTACCAAGGCCTATCGTGTTACCCAAGAACTCGGGTAGTGGAGGTCAGATAGGCAGTTGCTCCATGTAAAATTCTAGTATTTAGCTACCTGTACCCTAATTGTGTAACTTATTTTCGTAAACGATTATGACAAATTTGTTTCATTTGACAGTTCAACAACATTCATTGCGTTATTTACGTTGTTGAGCAGATTTTTTTTCCAACTTATGAAGCAATGGATTAGCAATCTGTTTCGAATCGAAACAAATTGTAATTGATCGTACATTACGCAATAGGGTACTGGTTAGGCTCAAAGCCGACCCCAATATAGTTGAGAAAAGGCTAGGCAGTAGCCACATTGATTGAACTTCACAATTAACTCACCATTTTTTCCAACAATTGTTGCTTCAATATAATTATTAAGTTTTAATTGAAAAAACTTCGACAAAAATTGAGGTTATATAAAATTATTCTCAGTTGTAAAATAAAAAACATCTTTCAGGTGATTTAAAATTAGAATTTTGTGTAGAACGCGGCGGGCGACGCATGAATTGTCAATACAAACGTAATACCTAAATCATTTGCAATTTGGGCATATTTCCACTATATTATGTTGTTATTCGGATTTAAACAGTGTTTATCTAGGCTCCTACATCTTTTTTTTTTTCAAAAAACTTTTAAGTTAAAACCAATTTTAATTTCGCACATTTTTACAGCGTAAATGCCATGTTTTTTCTGTATTATTAACAAAACCATTTGTAATATTGTTTTTGCAGAAACATAGCTTATATTATCAAGTTACAAATTATCGAAAAAAAAATTGAAAAATATTAAGTTTTCATCCATTATTTTTGGTATTACGGAACACTTCCAAATTTATCATAAATTTTCGAAAGCTAGTAGTGCTATCGCGTCAAGCAATAATTGTCAATGTGTGCGTAGTAGTATTGCTCACTGTAGGTGTATATCGCTCCGACAGGCACTCACACTAACGCAACGTGCTTGGAATTGAATTTTGCAAACATCTTAAGTACCTATTCAAATAATCAAACCAAAGCACTCAGTTTGTAATTGGCACTACAAATTGCCATCCACAGGTATGTTTTCTGATGCATTTGTTTACATTTTCATCCTATACTTTTGGAGCAGACTATAGTAGTGTTGTCTGAACTTTACACTGACGCCAGTGGTCGCTAACCTTCGGGATGAGTTATGACAATCAAATTCGCGTGCAGACACTCATTGACGCAATTATTGCGATGGACGAATGTCGGTGGTACATTGACACACTGACCGACTATGACGAGATATTGTTATGTAACGTTACAATAAACTTTTTCCTTGTTAAAGTGGAGCTCCAAACGGAAATATTCTGTTTCGTGAATAAAGTTTTTTATTTATTACATCATCTTACTAAGGAAGAAGGTGAAGGAAGAATATTGCTTATTATGTATTTCAGATTGGATGCAGAAAGCGAAATGCTGGTTATTGTACCTCCTGGCAGCAATAAATTCTGTCAACAAAAGCTAATTGCTATACACAGAGCAGTCAGCTTTTATTGAGGAGAGTTTTTGTGCCTGCTACACAAAAGTTTGGGCGTATAAGTTAACAAGGATTTTCTCTCAATGTTTAATATAAGACCTCTATCTTCTTATCAGAGCAGGCCATCACATTCGCCTTCAAATAAATGATGGCTAAACTTTTATGGCCTCATGTGTATTTTCAGCTTGCGTGTTTCTTCCACTAGGTACAGTCAGACAAGTCGATTAACACTACTTCTACTACTTTTACACATCATCTAAATCGACACAAAATTATTCGATACATAGATTCTGCATTTCATATAGGCTGTCTCTCAATCTTAACTCCCTCTCTTTTTTGTTTTAGATGCTTTTAATTTTACTTAAAGAAGATCCGATTTTAATTAAATATTTAGTTCAATAATGACGATTAAGAAAACGCTGACTGTACCTATTAATACCTACTACGGACGATATTCACAAATGAAATTGACATACTTACGAAGATATCACACTAACCTAAATACTTTTGGAATATAATAACAGACTTTTCTTTTCCTTACGACCCAAGAGTATTTTTATCCGGGTAAGCTTTTTAAATATCCGCACGTGCTTAAAAATTTCCTACGATCTAATTTCACAATATTGACCAAACTCACTACTCAATTTAGTTTGTTTTACAAACGTTCAATTTTAGAATTAATTTTAAAGCATGTGTGTAATAATAACATTGACGTAATCGAAAACAAACTGGAAATTTGACTGACGCATAATATTCAATACGAAAACTGCGTGTTTTGATCGTGGTTTATCTTATTTACCAACCTAAAGTTTTAGTAGCCATAAATCAATTTATTTATAACAAATATTTTATGTGTTTATTTCTTCAATCATATGATTATGATATCTTATGTTTGGTAAACAGATCTTGTGTTTTGCGATATTCGTAGAGCGACCCTATGAGCGTATTAGGGTAAGAAGAACAATGGGTAGCTCGCCGTCCGATAAGGAGCAGGCCCGGGTCGACGGCGCGTTGTGTTCCATGCGCGCCTCAGAGATGTCAGCAGAACTGACGGGGTCCGCTAGGGCCGATGCCTGCCGGGGTTGCGAATAAAACCGAAAGGGAGATCTTGGCCCCCGGCAACATAGCAACCGAAAGAACGGGTGGGTTTTAGTCAGTAAGAGTCTGACACGCCCTCCCGCTCCGCCCAGAGCGGGAAAAGTTATTTGATAATTTCCCACCCAAAAAAAAAGGGTAAGAAAATAACATAGGAAGGTGCTATGAAGTGCTTTAAAAACGTTTAAAATAGTTGCCCACCAGCATCGATAACAGATTCACGGATATACAATAATATTTAATAATATACATACCTACTTGTACACAGCGATCACACTTAGGTAAATTGAATAGAGCCGTTTTATCTGATTATTTTGCATATACTACAGAACATTCAAATTCGAATTCTTGTACCTAGCTAGATAAACACGAGGTGAAAAGTTTCTGCTGGCGAGAAGGGATTGTGTTTTGTTTTCGTCATGTTTGCTAAGAGGGGTAGGCAAGGGTTGCGCGGGTGACCAGGCCCGGTTCGACGGCGCGTTTTGTTCCACGGGCGCCTCAAAGAGATGTCAGCAGAATTGACGGGGTCCGCTAGGACCGATGCCTGCTGGGGTTACGAATAAAATCGAAAGGGAAATCGTAGCCCCCGGCAATATGGCAACTGAAGGAACACGGGTGGGTTTTAGTCAGTAAGAATCTGACACGCCCTCCCGCTCCGCCCAGAGCAGGAGAAGTTATTTGATAACATACCACACAAAAAAAAAAAAAAAATGGTTGCCCGAGTGAAATTTGATTTTTTACTTGCTTTATACGCCCTCTATGGGCGCGCTAACCGTACCAGAACCGATGGGGCAGGCGCTATATGCGAAAATAAGAAGCAATATTGAATTTTCGCTATTTATTTCAAGAGTCACTTGTACGCGCCTATCACATAGCTGTTGTTTCTTGAAAAACAATCGCCGTACGTTCAATTTGTACATTCGCTTAAGAGACCGAATGTAACCAGAGTAATTTTTCTACCAGCCTGCACGATGTAAGGTTCCACTTTGTACCTTCCTACGTCATATTTTTAGCTTGTAAAACAGTGCTATTAGCAATTAAAAATATCGTTCAAGAACTGCCGCACAGCTTCCGATGACCCTCGCTTCGCTCTCGAAAACCCTCGCGTAATTTTCTATTATATGTTGCGCTACAGTCATTAGCTTGTCAAAAACTTCCTTCCGTAGGGGTCTCATCAGAATACCATTTTGGCGCTCGGTTTGAAGAAAGGCATAATTATTATGGGAACACTGAACTCGCAAGAATACGAGGTACCGGTATTTATTATAATTGAGGCCAGTTTGATAATAAATAAATTGTATTTCAGAAAAAACACGTTTAAGAGTCACAAAAATAAATTTCCAAGTAAAAACTGACCATTACCTACAGAAAAAAGTTTATGATTGGTGCCTGTATAAATGAAAAAAATGTTTTACAGACACCACCACCTTCCATACTAGGTTACATTAAAAACAAAAATTTTATACGTGTTAGTAGCAGCCCCCTTTTTTTTTGTGTGGGAGATTATCAAATAACTGCTCCCGCTTTGGGCGGAGGGCGTGTCAGACTTTTACCGACAAAAACCCACCCGTGTTCCTTCAGTTGCCTGTGTGTTGCCAGGGGCCACGGTAACCCTTTCGGAATTTCCCGCGACCCCGGCAGGCATCGGCCCTAGCGGACCCCGTCAGTTGTGCTGACATCTCTTTGAGGCGCGCGTGGAACAGCCCCTAAGATAGCGTTTTACACACTACACAATTTGTCAAAAGATCAGGCTCCACCTAACACATATTGCCTTAACGTTATATCTATTTGATGTCGCATCAACCGAAAAAATTTCTAGGAAAAATCTTTTAGGAATTCCTCTATTTTCTCAGATACTTGCCAGATTGATATCACACTCGATGAATCTCCTTAAGGCTTTCAATTGATGTTTACTGAATTCTGTAGCTTTTAGTCTAATATAAAGAAAAAATATTGATTTTTATATGTTTTTATCTTTGTTTGTTACGCTTTCACAGCAAAACGGCTGAACGGATCTTGATGAAATTTGGTATGGAGATACTTTGAACCCTGAGGAAGGACATAGGTTACTTTTTATCGACATAACACGCGAGCGAAGCTGTGGGCGGACGCTAGTATTCAATAAACTCGTTTGTACTTAATCGAATGGAAAGATTTTGAATCAACACCTACTTAGCTACTCATAATTTTACTAAAACAATTGAACTAACTTACTTTTATTATTTTGTTAGCAGATCAATCTGCCTAGCCTTTTCCCAGCTATGTTGGGGTCGGCCTCCAGTCTAACCGGATGCAGCTGAATACCAGTATTTTACATGAAGCAACTGCCTATCTGACCTGCACAAGCCAGTAACTAGGTAATACGATACCCCTTGGAAAGATGTCTGTCAGACTTTCGGGCTTATGACGACCCCTAACGTATCGCTGTAATTTTTTTTTATACACTCCTGAGATAACACACTTTGGTGTGTCCCTGCCACTTTTCAAAAATTGAAATTTCTTTTTTAAAAATTTTCTTTTAAAATTCTGGAAATGAATCAATTTTTTTTTTGGGCCGCTTTTTTGTATCTGCCATTTTGAATTTTTATAAACAGACAGTAAATTCATGACCAGGGCCTGAAAAACCCCTGGAAACTGATTTTTGTATTTTTTTTTTTTTTTTAATAATGGTTTTTGCTTCATTGCCCGATTTTTTGAGTTTATAGTATTGAATATTAAGGAAAAGTGGCAGTGTCACACCATAGTATGATATCTTAGGAGTATATAAAAAAAAATGGCAGCGATATGTCAAAAATTGTGGTGTAGACAGATTTTTGAACAAAGAGGTCATTTTTTTCCCACTGTGCGCCGTATCTCAACGTTGATGTCGTAGTGGGGCTTGCGCGCTCCGAACTCTAGGCCAGTGCCAGTAGAGTTTACTTTGCCGGAACAAGTCTAGGATGAGGAGCCAGACCAAGAGAGATACAGAAACCCGCAGGGCAGCATGTTGCAAGCTGTTGGGCAGTAGCGACCCCACGGACCCTATCTTCCGGGAGAAGTCTTGTTCCTCATCTCTGGCTTGCCTTTATTTGCCGGCTGGAGTGAACACTGACGAGGAACGGAGCTCCCACCTCATTCTTGCCTTTATTGGCCGGCTTGAGTGGAGATTCGCAAGAGCAAACGTGCTCGGAGGAAGGAAGTATTCCAGTAAGATGCTGGTAGGGATCTTGACCGTACTTCTGGGATTGTCCTGATAGCCGTGGAATACCTCTCCACTCCTCATAAGCATCTCAGGACGTGTTGCCCCATTGTCGCTATGACACTTTGTGCTATCGACCGTTTTCGGGAGCCCATTATTGAGTGTGCAAGTGCCATTTTCCTGTGTATTAACCCAAAAGTCAATTTATTGCTACTACGATATATTATTATTATTACGTCTTTGACATTTCTCGGAACCCTAGGGTCCTGGACCTTTGGAAGGCAAACGAGGGGCCGAAGCCAACTCACAGAGGCTCCTTAGACGTTTTTAATTAAATGAGGTACCAACCGACGATTATCCCTGTTCGCACTATGCAAGTACAGCCAAGGACAACCCTCGGTTGGTGTAGGACTATTGTAAGATATGGAAACAAAGATATCGGACTATGGGTTTGGGTTGCTAAAGTGGACTGGTCACCTGGAACTATGAAAGGACTATGGCCCCTGCCTGATCAATGTTTTATATGCACACGGATAAAATGGCAGGGGGTGACTTGCACACTCAATAATGGGCCCCCGAAAACGGTCGCTAGCACATAGTGTCGTAGCGAGAAGAGGGTAACACGTCCTGAGGTGCTTATGAGGAGTGGAGAGGTATTCCACGGCTATCAGGACAATCCCGGAAGTACAGTCAAGATCCCTACCAGCATCTTACTGGAATACTTCCTTCCTCCGAGCACGTTTGCTCTTGCGAATCTCCACTCAAGCCGGCCAATAAAGGCAAGAATGAGGCGGGAGCTCTGTTTCTCGTCAGTGTTCACTCCAGCCGGCCAATAAAGGCAAACCAGAGGTGAGGAACAAGACTTCTCCCGGGAGATAGGGTCCGTGGGGTCACTACTGCCCAACAGCTCGCCACATGTTGCCCTGCGGGTTTTTGTATCTCTCTTGGTCTGGCTCCTCATTCCAGACCTGTTCCGGCAAAGTAAACTCTACTGGCTCAGGTCTAGAGTTTACTTGGTGGGGCACGCAAGTCCCACCACGACGTCAACGTAGAGATACGACGGTGGGGTTATTATTATTATTATTCATTTATCCAAGTAACAAGACTACTACACAAATTATTTAATACATTACACACACAACAGAAAATACATTACAATACAAAACAAAACCTAAAACCACCGCACTATCAACACTTACACATTATTTAGTGCCCGACGACTGCAAGTGACGTGCAAGTCACATGCAGCGTTTAATGTATGGACAATCGAGCCTGTCCACTTCATCATCAGCACGCTGTTGGGGCTGTATATTGACCTGTGCTATCTGTATAAATCTCATGGTGAATACTTAGATGAAGTGAGCTGATAATCAATAAATTCCCCAATATCAAGCAGGATGTCAGCTCACTTCAAACTCGCTTCACCTAAATTTTAATTTTTTCTTTTCAATAGACCCGCTGTTTCAACCATAATAAGTACCTACTCAAACTAAACGAAAACTCCAATTAAAAAATCCAATCACTTCATCGAAAACACAAATCTTTGGCTATATTACTTTCCTAACAAGAAAAGTTTAATATTTTCCGCTGTCCTACTTCTTCAAGTACCCAAAATCAAAATACATAATTCCGAGTCGTACAGCATTCCTGAACAAACGAGTCTAAACCACTAAAGTCTGTTCGCCTACTTATTTTGTTTGTTTAATCATTAAACAAAGTAGCTTTGTGTTTGCAATTAACAAAGTTAAGGAAACAATTAAGACTTGAATTAGGTACTTAAGTCGATACATTGTTAGGTTTTCTTATAGTGCTTAGTGATTTGTTCTGAAGCAATTATCTCCTTTGGAATTAGATAATTTTGCTGAATTATAAAAGATAAAACATAACATCACGCCTTGTCTCCGCGAAGGATTGGACAGAGGTGTAACCATAGTACACCCACATTTCGGCAGTTATGTTTAAGTCCCATGTAATAAGGGGTGAGCCTATTGCTATCAACCGGGCACAAATCCAGACTCCGGACTGCTACCGAGATATTCTAAATAGAAAAACCCAGTAACACTTTGCCCGACCAGGGAATCGAACCCAGGACTTCATGCTCAGCAGTAGCGCTTGCGACCACTAGATCAACGGTGCAAGAAACTTGATAAGTTAATATACTCGTAGGGGTGCAATCCGTGCAGTCATATCTAAAGAAAAATGTTAAGATGCTACATAATTATATTCTATTTACTCCCAAAAATCTTTTGATAAACATCTCTTAATAAAAACAACCGACGTCGTTTGTATTTTTTTTTTTGTAAAAAGATTTTATTTTTCACTTTTTAGTTGTGGTACCTACCCCACACAAATTCGAAAACCACTACCTGCTATGTAAATAACAGTGACAGGAACTTATCATATCATCCACATACTAAGTGGGAAAAAGTTTGTATTATTGAAGCTAACTCAAAAACTATCGAAGCAAAGTTAATCAAATTTATATGGGACCACCTCGTAAGCATACTCTTTCAAACAAAAAAAGAATTTTCAAAATTGGTCCACAATTGACGGAGAAATCGGTGGACAAACAAAAAAAAACAAACATACGCGACGAACATATAACCTCCTCCTTTTTGGAAGTCGGTTAAAAAGAGATCTGTTTAAGTAATCTTCATTCCATTTTTATTTTCATATCCTTGTAAATAAAATTATGTAAGATCCTAGCAAAACGATCTATCTACCTTCATTTACTAACAAAAGCTCGTTGGTAAAAAATATTTGTATATTTCCTACGAAGATATCCCAATAGAATAGAACCCCGTTTGATCGCAAAACTTATGAAGGTCATGTTTTCATACACGATCTCTACCAACAATAGCTTTTAGCGAAATCACTCTTCAGGCAAGAATAAATACTTAACCTAATTTTAATAATATATTTTTTATTTTTTTTCAGAATAATAACACCCATTGCCAAACATGAATTAATAGTAACAACTAACAAAACAATACAACAATAACTCCTTGCTGATCAATACAACATAATTTTGTTTTAAAGTCCTGTCTCACTCATTGACTGACTCATCAACGCCCAGCCCTTGGAACTAGAAAGTTGAAATTTCGCAAAGAGGTTCTCATGGTTTATGTAGATAAGGAATACAGCCGGATTTTTCGAAATTTTCTCGGGTTTGGAATTCACAGGCAGACGAAATCGCTGCCAAAGTGCTGGTTGTAAAAAAAATCAGTTCACGGCACAAATTGCATGTTAATTTGCATTAATATTCTGAAACAGTTACGCATACAATCAAAATAGAACTTTAGTATATATGGTTTATTGGATGTTTTTCTTTCCATGTACAAGACATTAAAAATGAATCGAGCGAAAATGTTACAATTACGTAACTAATTGTAACATTTTCGCTCGATTCATTTTTAATTCAAAAATCATGTCTTTTTAATGATTATTTAAATAAAATCAAAATTACTCGGCATTTATGTCTAAAATTAAAATTCACAGTAAGAAAATGTACTTTATTATCCAGTTACAGTTCTAGATCAATTATTACTTTAGTTCCGTACTAAAACACGATCAAAGAGTGCACGCGATATTTGACTTTATTACTGATGTGTTCGCGTTTAGGACATAGCGGAGTGGCAGGGTGCATGGGGGCGGAGCTTGCGTGAAAATTGACGTTAAAGTACCTGGTCTTAAATACAAACGGCCTTATTACAAAACAAGGCTTATCTTCATACACAGGTTTTTAAATCCTACTAATACAACCTGGATTAACACATAGTATCCTATGTGTTATACTTTTTATCCCGGTAGTATATTCCCGAGGAATAATTTCCGACATCCACCCGGGCAAAACCGCGGGCAAAAGCTAGCAGTACATACTATTTAAAACCTGCGTATGAAGCCTGAAATGGCTCGATGGTTAAAAGATTTTAATTTCACTCTTTATTCCGACAATTTTAAAACTCTAAATACAAAAACTGATTGTTACCTAGTCTTCAGTCGAAATAAGGTTTGAAATACAAAAACTGTCCGGAAAGTTTAAACTTGGACCAAAATTAGACGTCGTTTTGCAATGAGACATCTATAAGAACTTCCTGTTAATTTCTCGACAGAGGACATAATTGTTTAAGAAATATCTTATCTGGGTTGTTGGAAATATAATAAAGAGCTAAAAATAAATACCGTCTTTGTAACTGTAAAAATATGCCCCCAGAAACACTGGTGCCGATTCTCTTGTACACCGAACCAAACTATCACAAAAATGACTAACTTTTAGCTATGAGAATCTTAAAGCTATTCTGCAAAAAACAACTCAAAATTTATAAATAATTTTGACACAGCTAAAATCGAATTTGACAATCGCGACTCCACGTGGTACCTATTTGTTTGCCCTAACCCGTGATTTTTTTTAGAGCCGGTGTCGCGCAGGGTGGGCAGCCTCAATGTGTTTTATATAGAATTTTTCACTTTTTGTATGGTATGTATTAAATATGAAAAATTATTACCTACATGTTGAGTTTTAGGCGTTTATGGGTTTTATAAAGGGTGTCGAAATTTTCATTATTTTTGCGATAGGACACACCATTTTCGAGGCATAAGCAAAAGAAAGGAAAAAAAGATACAGTACTGTTTTTGCACTTGAAGTCGAGGTGTTGGTATGAATTTTAGTTCACGACAACAAATTTTATTCCACACCTTTTTAATCGCGATTAGAAAGTTAGATTTAGAGAATTCAAATTTTAGGTGAAAAACGTCAAATTCAGAATAGCAAAATTGACATTTTCACTAAATTAATATCTCTGTGCCATCTTAGTGCTGTCAAACTAAAATAAAGTTAAGTTGTGTGTGTCACTTTAGTCTATTCCAGAATGGAAATCGTCGTTTGAATAAACGAAACTTTGATGATTTTTAGTCTAGTTTAGAGGCATGTGTGACAAGAGAATGGGCACCAATGTCTATCAAAACCTTATTTCCTTTTACACAAACAAAGCCTCTGAGAAGCTTCTAATCGTTTTTAGAACTTTAGTCAAATTAAACAGATTTGATAATAGGCTCTAAGTCTAATAAAAAAAAATACCGGCCAGGTGCGTGTCGGACCACGCACAATGAAGCGTTCCGTAGTTGGGATGAATTTGTCCCAAAAATAAACTTAAAATTTTAGTTGAAAGACATGTTCTTCCTTACATCGATATCCTACGTCACGGTCAATTCTCCAACAGCAAATGTAAGTTTGTAATAGCATTTTTTTTTTATTACAAATTAACCGTTTTCGGACTTTTTCCTTTACACGTGCTGTGAGACCTAGCTTCCTGGCAAATTTCATGATTCTAAATCAACGGGTAGTACCCTGTAGGTTTTGATTTATTTGCGAGTTTAGAGGTATGAGGAACAGGGTGTAAAGTTCACTCATCCTATAGAGAAAAGGAAGGATCCTCCGAACAGACGAGTGTTGTGTCTGGCGAGCAACTGTCCGATGGTTGATGTCGGATAGTCTTATATGTATTTGTGTATGTCGTTAGCGCAGTAAACTCTTATTGTTTGATGCAGGATTTGTGTGACGTCATGTCTTTTTGATGCGTAGTTCGTATATGGCAGTGTAAGCGCTACACGAGTTTCAAAATATGTCGCTTAAATGGCCGTATTTTTTTTTATTGCGTTGACTTAGATGATTGATTTTTTTAGAGCTCCAAGGGACTTCAGACCTACGTATAAGAAAAAGGGTCTTGACAGACAGACGGACGGACAGCGAAGTAATCCTATAAGGGCTCTGTTTGTTCCTTTTGAGGCACGGTACCCTAAAAACGAAACAACTAGTTAGATTAAAAATTAAATAACTCTGCTGCGGTTTGCACGGCAAAGGCTAAAGGAAGACAAATTAAAAAAGTAAAAAGTTGGCCACCCACAATTTTTGGCATCTGCTTGGTGGATTACGACCCGCTCCAACACACAGAGTCAGAAGCCTGAGTCCTAGCAGAACATAATAGGCTCATTATGTAAATATAATTTATGAAGTCATAAACTTTATCTAAAGTAAAAGACAAAAACGCCGTTACTTTAGATGGGAACAAGGAAGGTTGGAACCAAAGACATTTAAATTACTTACGAAATTTCTTTGGTTGTAACAAACCCACCCGTTAACACTTAACATGTGTCGGTCTTGACATCCTGCTTCCAACAAAGTTTGTGAAATAACAAGTTTAAGAACCCTTCATTGTGCGTGGTTCGACACGCACTTGACCGGTTTTTCATCTATCATTTCTACGTGGAAGTTTATTATAAGAAAAAATGGCATCATTCCAGAACTTTGTGTTTTCGAGTTTTCAAGTAGCTACATTATTGAGGAAAATATCCACAAAGATAAGAAATTGGGTATTCATAAGCCACTTACAAAAAAAAATGCTATAGAAAATAGGAAATAAAAAAGGTATCCGTCAATAAGTTATTTTCGTCTATAGAAAGTCCACTACCACATGCGAAGTTCATCTTCTGCTTACCATTTTCCCAACTATACGGGGTGTCAGGGACATCGACGCAAAAACTGAAACCATGGATTCAGTACATGATTTTGAACCCAACTGCGTTGAAATTTTTCACCGGTTATTAAAAAAAAAATTGCTGTTTCATAGAAAAGTGCAATACCTACGCGGCCAAAATGTATGGAACAGCTGATTTTTTTTTAAATAACCGACGAAAAATTTTCAGTTTTCGCGTCGATGTCCCTGCCACCCTGTATTGGGGTCGGCTTCCAGTCTAACCGGATGCAGCTGAACACCAGTATTTCATATGGACGCCTATGTGACTTCCACTACCCAATTATTGCGTTATACGAGTTACTGGAAATATGATATACCTACTTTATTCAGGCTGAAAAACAAGTAAAGTCCATATACCTTTCGGACCGTAAGCCAACCGATATCAGTAGGTACTTATGAAAAATTAAGATTCAAAGCTTTCGACCCTTGTTTTTTATAAAATTATACTAAAAATGTTTGCTTTTATACAAATTTTTTGCACAGACGCGTAATGTTTCGAAGATCTTTTTTATTTTATTCAAGATTATCTTCGACCTTCGACCAGCTTCGGCTTGTGGAAAACGATGATTATTGCAAGATGAAGGCCGCTTACCGTGTCGAGTGTCTGTTTACCTCTGCCTGAGGGTATATACGCTCAAGGTATCTTCACTGTTCTAATAAAAATAAAAAAATTCAAAAGGATCATGGTTTATGTAACTTCGTATGGCCTTAAGATATTTGGCATCCTTATGGTTAGCGTTGCCATCCGTCGGGATAAAGCCGGACAGTGGTAGGCTTTTAGACCTCTTGTCCGGGCCAATTTGATTGCGTCCGGCCTGTCCGGCTTTTGTTAGGCTTTTTATTCTCTTTAATAGGATAGCAATGGACGGAACAAAGAAACAGGTTAAAATCGGAAACTATTGCTAAAATGTTAATTGTGGAATTTAATTTAAGACATGTAACTTGCAAAATGTTTTATGATAAAATTATTAAGGAGGTTGAGAAGCACGTTTCTACGAAAGAAAATTATTAAAATGATAATATCAATTAAAACTGTTTTATAAAAAAAATAAAAAGTTTTAGTCAAAAATTCTTTTTTTTGGCGTTCTTCCGGCTGTGGGACCCAAAAGTCCGGTTTTTTTTTTGCGGATTAGTCCGGTTTTCTGATTTTTAAATTAAAAATTAAATAACTCGGCTGCGGTTTGCACGGCAAAGGCTAAAGGAAGACAAATTAAAAAAGTAAAAAGTTGGCCACCCACAATTATTGGCCTCTGCTTGGTGGATTACGACCCGCTTCAACACACAGAGTCAGAAGCCTGAGTCCTAGCAGAACATAATAGGCTCATTATGTAAATATAATTTATGAAGTCATAAACTTTATCTAAAGTAAAAGACAAAAACGCCGTTACTTTGGATGGGAACAAGGAAGGTTGGAACCAAAGACATTTAAATTACTTACGAAATCTCTTTGGTTGTAACAAACCCACCCGTTGTTAACACGGGTCGGTCTGTCAATCCTGCATAATAGTGTATAATCTATCTATACATCCTGCTTCCAACAAAGTTTGTGAAATAACAAGTTTAAGAACCCTTCATTGTGCGTGGTTCGACACGCACTTGACCGGTTTTTCATCTATCATTTCTACGTGGAAGTTTATTATAAGAAAAAATGGCATCATTCCAGAACTTTGTGTTTTCGAGTTTTCAAGTAGCTACATTATTGAGGAAAATATCCACAAAGATAAGAAATTGGGTATTCATAAGCCACTTACAAAAAAAAAATGCTATAGAAAATAGGAAATAAAAAAGGTATTCATCAATAAGTTATTTTCGTCTACAAAAAGTCCACTACCACATTCGAAGTTCATCTTCTGCTTACCGTTTTCCCAACTATACGGGGTGTCAGGGACATCGACGCGAAAACTGAAACCATGGATTCAGTACATGATTTTGAACCCAACTGCGTTGAAATTTTTCACAGGTTATTAAAAAAAAATTGCTGTTTCATAGAAAAGTGCAATACCTACGCGGTCAAAATGTATGGAACAGCAGATTTTTTTTTGAATAACCGACGAAAAATTTTCAGTTTTCGCGTCGATGTCCCTGCCACCCTGTATTGGGGTCGGCTTCCAGTCTAACCGGATGCAGCTGAACACCAGTATTTCATATGGACGCCTATTTGACTTCCACAACCCAATTATTGCGTTATACGAGTTACTGGAAATATGATATACCTACTTTATTCAAGCTGAAAAAACAAATAAAGTCTATATACCTTTCGGACCGTAAGCCAACCGATATCAGTAGGTACTTATGAAAAATTAAGATTCAAAGCTTTCGACCCATGTTTTTTATAAAATTATACTAAAAATGTTTGCTTTTACACAAAAATTTTGCACAGACACGTAATGTTTCGAAGATCTTTTTTATTTTATTCAAGATTATCTTCGACCTTCGACCAGCTTCGGCTGGTGGAAAACGATGATTATTGCAAGATGAAGGACGCTTATCGTGTCGAGTGTCTGTTTACGTTTGCCCGAGGGTATATACGCTCAAGGTATCTTCGCTGTTCTAATAAAAAAAACTTACAAAAGGATCATGGTTTATGTAACTTCGTATGGCCTTAAGATTTTCAGCGTTCTTAAGACTCAATTTTATGGTAGCAGAGATGACATAAATGTTAGGTAATGAATGAACCTGCCGGGGGTTCGAGTTCCTGCCGGGGGTTCGAAGAAAACCGATGGGGAAATCGTGGCCCCCGGCAACATGGCATAGGAAGGAACACGGGTGGGTTTTAGTCAGTAAGAGTCTGACACGCCCTCCCGCTCCACCCAGAGCGGGAGAAGTTATTTGATAATTTCCCACCCAAAAAAAAAAAAAAAAAAGAAAGGTAATGAATGAAATAAATTATGAATCACTTCTCTAAACTTGCCCTACATTATAAATTCATAGTTGAATACATTGGGTTCACATTCAAACTATTATATAAACAAATAAATAATCTTCTTATCTTACAAATAAATAAAATTGAAGTGTCTGTTTGTAATTTCAAAATAACAGCTTTTTACTAAATGCATAATTATGAAAGTATAAACGGTACTTACAACATTTTTTTTTGTCGGTCTGTCTATCTGTTTGTTCCGGCTATTAATCTCCGAAATGGCTGGTTCGATTTTGACGGGACTTTCACTGGAAGATAACTGTTATAAGGAGTAACTACTTTCATTTGAGAAAAAAATATTAGAGTCCACGCGGGCAGCTAGTCTACAATAAAAAAGGTAGGTAAGCTTTCTTCCAAATATTCACTGAATCTCATTGTCATTTGATCAATCAGTATAAGTTGGGCTCGTATTCTATTGAACCTGTACCTTCTAGGTAAGGCCAGCTCAAGGTCAAAGTGTTACCATTGACTTACAGTCGACAGTACATTGGGTAGATGTATTTAATTTCAGATCGCTGACACGTAAAAGACTCAAAAGCTGACAAGACACGGTTCAACCAAATTGACTGAAAAGTGCAGAAATGAAAGCTTACCTTTGGCTGACATTGTAACGTTTGCTTTTATTTACTAAAATTGCTTTTAGAAACCAGGGCTATATTTTTAGACCAGCAGTATATTTTTAAACGGTTTCGTCTTAAAAACCTAAGAAACGATTTGTTTCGGTTACATTCGAACGGAACGATATAAAAGACGTTTTTGAAAAAGAACAAAATTTAAATCGTTCTCGGTTAATGAAACATTTTTAACCGTTTTTTTTTTTTTCATTTTTGGGTTGATCGATAGGAAACTCGCAACACAACCCTTACGGCAAGCGCATTGGAATCAATGATGTAATGAAATGAAGATAAGGTACAATATAAATAAACAAGTTCACGCTTGTCGGCGCACGCACCGTGCGCGGCTGCGTCCTACGGAATAAACGTTCTCATTTCTTTTTCGTTCCCAACAAAATGTTGTACAAATAACTGTTAGAAACGTTCTCGGAAACGTTATTTTAAATAACGTTTCCGAGACCTGTTAGCAACAAGAACGCATATCTTCTTCTTCTTCTTTTCGTGTGGTTAGTGACTAACCTGGTGTCAGAGTTTTAAAGCCGCCCATGAGCCTCCGACTTGAACCACCGACCTATTCTAACACCCTATGAACATACCCTCCAATTGTATTTTTCTTATTGCGTTAGTTAATTTTATCGCATCCTCACAGGTAACGACTTGGTTATAATAATAATACCAGCCTATTATTGTCCCGCTGCTGGGCAAAGGCCTCTTCTCATACAGAGAAGGCACGAGCATTGATCACCACGCTTGCTCAAGACGGGTTGGCGATTTCAGACTTATATTAACTATAAGTCCAGGTTTCCTCACGATGTTTTTCCTTCACCGATATTCAAGATAAACTCAGAAAGTACATATGAGGCTTTAACCAGTGGGCCATCAGGACTTACAACTTGGTTCATTATTTCAGCCGAAAGACGTACACTGCTGGACATAGGCCTCCCCCAAGCACCGCCATTTCGACCGATTCTGTTCTTTCCGCATCCAGCGGGTTCCTGCTGCCTTCACAAGGACATCGGTCCATCTTGTGGGAGGCCTTCCAACGCTACGTCTTCCGGTACGTGGTCGCCACTCCAGAACCTTTCGCCCCCATCGGCCATCCGTTCTGCGAGCAATGTGCCCTGCCCATTGCCACTTAAGTTTGGCAATTCTTCGGGCTATGTCGGTTACCTTAGTTCTCCTGCGGATCTCTTCATTTCTGATTCGATCACGTAGAGAAACTCCAAGCATAGCCCTCTCCATTGCCCTTTGGGTGACTTTTAGCCTTCTGATAAGGCCCATTGTGAGCGACCACGTTTCAGTACCATAGGTCATCACTGGCAACACGCACTGGGCTTTCGTCTTGAGACACTGTGGTATGTGGGACGAGAAGATATTGCGTAGCTTCCCGAACGCTGCCCAGCCGAGTCGGATTCGACGATTGACCTCTTTCTCGAAGTTGGACCTACCTAGCTGGACAGTTTGTCCTAGGTAAACATACTCGCCCACAACTTCGAGCGTAGCGTCTCCGATCTTCATGAGAGTGGGTGTCACATGGGCATTTGACATGTCAACAACTTGGTTGGTTGGTTTTACAACTTGGTTGCCTCATCCAAATTGAAAAAGTTGAGTGAACCGTGTATCTTTACAGACAAAATATAACAGAGTAATAAAATAATCCGCAGTGAGTCCTGAGCTTATACCGAACGCTTTTAATAACGATATTAATCCATCGTGTAGCAGGGATTTATGATCGGAATAATTACCAACGGCACTTAGGATTTATGCTGAAATTCAATAAACGCTTTAACGGTTCTACTAGTTTTTGGGCAAATTTTGATGTAATTGTTATTCGGTTATAAGATTTATGTGTTTTGGTATAATTAACATTTTATTGGTGAAATGCCGTTAGTATGTAGTTGCAAAAGGAGAGATGTAATTGGTTTGTATTCGGCATGTGTATTTTTTTTATTAAATTCTGGAATAATAAGCTCGTTTTTCCTCTCCTGTTTACATACATAAAAGAGCACTTGAACATCCCCGGAAAACAGAATTGGTTGAACACTTTATGCATAATCATAATTCAAATAACGAAAGTCCCAAAAAACAAAATGACTTCCTCAAATAAATAAACCTTTATTTGTTTATAAACATACGATAAATACGAGTACCTAGGTACATTTCAACATTCGTCATAAAAGCGGCGAAATAACATTATTACATCCGAAGATTTATCTTTCAGGAATATTAATTTTCTATCAATATTGACTGATACAATAATATTATATTAGAACCTTCAGACAAATTTTGAGCGTTGTCGATTACAAAAAGACAGGTTGAGCATTCAAAAAGCATTTTTGTAAAATAAAACATACAATCGAATTGAGAACCTCCTCTTTTTTGAAGTCGGTTAAAGTCAAAGTCAAATAATTTATTTCAATTAAGCACATAAAAGGCACTTTTGAACGTCAAAATTTACAAAAAAATAAAAGAATTGATTCAAGTCGCCTCTTCCAAAAGGTAGTTTAAGCGTATGGAGAAAAATGGCCAAGAAACTCCACCGTTACTCTTTTAAAATATTTTACAATAGTTTGTATACATTAATTACTTATATAATTATATGTGAAGACCTCTGGAATAAGATCACTATACCACAATAGGTAAAAAGAATTAAAAATGAAGCAATGACAGATAAATTAATTATGTAATAGATACATGGTGAAAAACTAGTAGGCTACAAATATTTAATAAATATCAATCTTAAAATAAAAAGCTCAATACACAATGCGCACATGTAACACATGAACACAGTATTTTCATCAATTATCAGACCCTAAAAAAGTGCAACGAAATTGTGTAAAAGTTCAAATTATGACACTATTCTTGGTCATAACATTATCTATCTCATCAAATATTAAAGTTAGAGGTAAATTGCTTTTTAGCCTAATAGGCTAGATTGTAATCCATTACTAAGAACTTTAGTTCTTACTAATAAAGAAAAAAAAAATTGAAAATAAAAATACACAGTGTAAAGCTCTCCTCAAATGATATTTGAAAGTCACATTACTTTTATTAAAATAATATTTTACTATAAAATTAAAACAACAAAAGATAAATGACAATACAATTGAGTGTCTTTTAAATTCAATTTTTTATGCGCAGACACGATCTTCAAAATGTGTCTACATTCTAAATAATATAAAATAGGTAATTAGGTGGCATCTCCAAGATGTTTTATATGACAATACATCATTATTATAAATTGAATTCGCTTTTCATGTCTGTCTGTTTGACCGCGTTTTTCTTCTAAACTACGTAACGGATTTTGATGCGGTTCTCACTTTACACATTAATATTAATTTGTTGCACCACTTCTTCCTAGCTAAAGCACTAGGAAGTGGTAAAGGGCGGGCGTTTAGGGGACTGTCTTATGTAATTTTGACGTTTAAATGACTTTTAGTTTTTTATGTTATTTATTTTTTGTAAATTTTATAAATTTGTATGCCTTACGGGTGAAACATGAACGGACGAAATATCAATACTGTGACATCCTGCATGCATAATTTGCATATATACGCATGTTTAGACAAATAAAATTATCTTTATCTTTGATTTTCTTCTTCTTTTCGAGTCGATGGTAAATACATGTATTCATCATCATTATCATTTCAGCCGAAAGACGTACACTGCTGGACGTAGGCCTCCCCCAAGCACCGCCACTTCGACCGATTCTGTGATTCCCGCATTCAGCGGATGCCTGCGGCCTTCACAAGGTTATCGGTCCATCTTGTGGGGAGGTCTTATGAGGGCATGTATTATGTTAAACGAATTGGGCCCAGTAGGTGGCTACGCCAATTGCAGCATCAGTGGCATTTTTTAGGTCCTCAGAAGTACACACTTTGGACATTCCAACATATGGAACATAGTTTGGTCAGGAGCAACGCATTTGCATTGGCGGGTATTGGTGGGATATTGTATTATCCCCCATTTTGCTTCTTTTTTTTGTTATTTTAAAGATTTAAAAATAAAGTGTCTACCGTAATACCTAAACTAAAACGTACCGTAACCGATTTTTCAAGAATGGGCTTGCCATCAACGAATAATTTATGGTGCTTGTAAGGAGGTTTAATTAAAACAAAAATAAAGAAAGAAAGAAAAATATTTTATTTGGGACACGCACAGGAAATACAAAACAGTAATAAAAAAAATAACAAATATAAAAAAGGAGCAAAATAACCAATAACTGGCCGAATCAGCAAAAAAACTGGTAGGAAAAGGAATTAAATAAAAGTAAATTTAATGGCATTCCATTTGTTTTTATCGTAAATGGCCAGTCTTAAATTAATTATTCGAGTATTAGATTCGAGTATACAGTACTTACAAATTCCATGGTCGATTCATAAAGGTTAGGCTACATTGGTTTACTTTTAATGGGGTTAAAAACTGAAAGCTCATAGCAGATGGCAGCACGGTTGTGCGTCTTTAGTCCGCCATTGTTGTTTATGTTTTCACTGTTGTGTCGATATCGTATATACGAAAACTAGACAAAAATGTATGCGATTTGGAGTGTAGTACAACTAAAAGCGGAGTTATGGAAAAGAGATGCGTCTACCACGGGTAAAAAAGCAGCTTTAGTGGAAAGGTAAATAAATAATGACCATTTTATATTCGATAGATTGTTTTGTTTACATTATTTAAAACTCCTTTTTTTGTTGAAGACTGGAGGCATACGACGGGAATAACTTGATCAGAGTTGAATAAGAGCTTGAGGATGATAACCCTAACATTCCTGCCCTGGAAAAGTTCAGGGATGTCAATTCTAGCACTGATCTTCCAGCGCTATCTAAAACCCACATTCAAACGTTTGCTGAAAGGTAAGTTTTCATACAGTGATCAACACTACATCCATTCACATGATGCATTCACTACTTCCTTTGTGAGTTCAACTATAAAAAAAAACGTGTAATATACTTAATTTAATGTTAATATTATTTCAGGTTTCAAATATCTCCTAAAGTGAAAATCCTCTATGAAAATAGGAGCTTGATCAAGCTAATGATCGTAACCATGCTTATTTTCATGCACAATGCAAGGCACAAATGAAAAGATTAATGAATAAGACTGGTATGATAATTATGTGAAAGTCATTGTGAATGTGCAGCTGGAAGTGGCTTGGAAGCACACTGTAAACATATCTTCACAGTCCTCCATGGTATAGAGGATATAGTATGTACAAAGATTACAATTACCTATGCATAAAGTATGCACAGAAAAATTAATGATGTTCAAACAACATCATTTTATACCGAGTATCTCCAACCAGCAATTTACGATAAATACTATGATACTGTAATAAAACCAAATTAATATTATATACAATGTTTTATTTATCTCCTTATACACAATGCATATTCCATAATACATTCCCTAAAGTTACAGCACATAAGACAAACAAAAAATATCTTTGATGCGAGGGGCACAAAATAATTGTGATGTTTTGTCAAACATAACAAACGTTCAATGTGAACGCGTTGACTTATTTATTTATTTATTAATTAAAGGTTAGCCTACAATTGTTTACACATTAAGTACATTTCTTTTAAAACTACACGATATACATTTATAAGTGCAACAATTACTTAAAGCTAACACCACATGCACTATATTTGAATTTAACATTTTTATGACTGCAATTAATTTCTAATAATGGCTGATTTAGAATTATGTAAAAACAAAGCAATAATGCAATAAACTAGGATCAAATATTTGGTTTACATTAAATAATAAATTAAAAATTAAATTACATTGAAATAAATAACATTTTCAATAGTAATATTCTTCACATGACTTCCATAATACTTTATTTTGTGAGCCATTACACTTAAGTCGAACCCACAAAATAGAACTTTTGATAGGTTTCAAAACCTGTGTAGAAAGCAATGATACTGTCATTGTTTCTACAGTTCTTTATAGATCCATAAATGTACACACAATTCACTTGAGTATGCCTTCATGATACAGTATGTTGGTCCCGCTCTGGCCCATCATCTGGCTCTAATGGTGTGCTAGGAAAAAATTATATTTCGTTAAACATTGTAAATTCCTCGTCTTTATATGGCTCTTCATAACTATCACGGGTTTGAACATGGCTAGGTCCAGCAATTTGATCACTATATGTATCAAAACATTGTTTTTTCTCATTTCTCTGCAAATAGACTGTTATTTGCTCTGTCTTCAGCTAAGGGGTGGACTGGTTTGACTTTAGTAAAAGAAAAAATAGAGGGTACAGCAGTCTTCCTGAGCCTTTTTTATATATTTTCATCACCTAGAACAGACAAAAAGGATTTATGATCTACTTATCTATGTGCGAAACATTCAATACAAATATGATGAGTGGAAGATATATTTATCTATTTAGCCCATAAAGTCCCACAGCTAGGCAAAGGCCTCCCATTTCCTTTTCCACACAGGTTTGTCCACAGTTGCTGCGGGTCAGTCCTTTCGGTAGGATTCAGTGCAGGATATGTGTTAATTAAGCAGTAGGTAGTTTGGTATGAAGATATTAAATACAATGCAATAAAGCGAATGCTGCATAGATGCTTGCTACTTAGACATACGAGTATTTTGGTTGATTAAAAGATAATCTTAACAACAGAACCTTAGTATAATGTATATAAATAAATATCCACAAATGCCTATAATTAAAACACTTAAGTTCACTGTATTATGAAAAAGAGCATCACCTGTACACGCATTCGTCTGATAGAAGTCTTCAGGTTTAAAATATAGTACATAACCTCGACGAATTATTTGGTTTCCAATTTTTTCTTCGGAGAGCTCTCTCTCACACTTTTCTTCTTTTAAGATCTTAGGGGAATACATGGGTCCCCGGATTTTTGCAGTCAACAGCTGCGCAAGGGGGCATATTATTTAATTAGGCGTAAAATAAGTTGATTGTTTACAAAAAATGTATGGATATTGACAGCTAGCTGTCGAATTTAAAGACGGACAATGATAGCGACATCTGAAGTGAGCAAATGGCAGTTTTTATCCCCATTGAAAAAATACTGACTATTGAGAAATACTGACTATACTTTTAATTGAAAAAATACTGATTACTGAGTATTTTTTGTTTTACATTAGTAAAACTAATTAATTTTATAGGTACTCGAATATTTTATGTAAATAGGTGAAATTAAAATAACATAACATAACATCACGCCTTGTTTCCCCAAAGGGTTGGGCATTAAAATATTAGGCAGGTCTAGCAGGCCGAATTAAGCCCGAAAAATCTTGTAAAAGCCATTTAAATACAAAAAAAAGTAAAAGTAAATGGCATTCAATATTGTTTTAACCTGTAATAGCCAGAATGAATTTTAAACAGGTTGATAAACCTAAATAGGTTTACGTACTTGTTATGGAAAACATAAGTAAAATTAGGTCCAATAATACTATAGGTACTAATAAAAACCCGCCTTGAGGTAAAAATAAATCCTTTTAATTTATTTAAAACTTGAAAACTTCACTATCAGATAGCCGTAGAGATAAAATCATAGATTCAAAGCGTTAGAATAACATGTTCATTCATTCAGCCAATATTAATTATTTTTTTCAATATTATGGACTACAATTAGCTTAATATAACAACGATTGTTACGAAACAAACTGTTACTTAAGTATTTTCAATTAATCCTATTACGCTTTATGGCATTTTTATGGCGGCCACTCAAGGCCACTTTACGCACTGACCCAAATTGATTCAAGGGAAGTATGAACTTTTAATTTAAAAAAGTTCCTCTTTACCTTAAGATTATGAGGAAAACTGAAAATGGTTTTAATCCGACTGTATTTATAGGCTTTTTGAGTTAATAAAGGTATTCCAAGAAGGTATCCTTTTCCTTCAAAGTTCGTTCAAAAGTTGGTAAAAAGAATGTACTCAAATTAGTACAATGTTTATTTTTCTTAAACGTAGATAAAATTATGAACTTTGAACAGCCAATCACATACAAATAATCTTTTGCGCAGTTAGTGTGAACGATTAATGTCACACTGTACCTAATCGATAAGTATTTCGATTTTATATTTTTGAAATTCGATTTGAGTAATATTGAATGGAATCGAGTGTCAATGGGCCCGATGCTGTCTCATTCAAGTGATGTCAACGTACTTATTCCATTGAGTTCTTAGTAAGAACCCAGTTGAATAAGAAAGTACGCTGATACTGTAAGAACTTCTTACAGTACAGGTGCTATTGAAATTGTTCATATAATTCTGGTAGGTACATAACTTCTAGAAGTTCTTAGAAACGTCTTAAATAGCTGGCTATTCAACCCTGGGATAAATAAAAAATAAAAGTAGCAGCGAAGAAAATTCTATACCATTGTTAGTCGGTTCATTCGACCATGCTGCATCTGGAAAATCAACCAAACCACTTACCTTGCGTATTAAGTATTTACATTCTCGTCTTCTTAAAAATACACAATACAGGACTTTTTTCTTTTTCGTATGGTTAGTGACTAGCCTGGTGTCAGAGTTTTTATGCCACCCATGGGCCTCTGACTTGATTTCACATACCGTCGAGAAATATCTCTTGGTCGCGGGAAAGTCCGAAAGGGATACCGTGGTCCCCGGCAACATGGCAACTGAAGGAACACGGGTGGGTTTTAGTCAGTAAGAGTCTGACACGCCCTCCCGCTCCGCCCAGAGCGGGAGAAGTTATTTGGTAATTTACCAGCCAGAAAAAAAAGGCATGTCTGTTTCCTGACGATGTTTTCTTTCCCCGTTTTTGAAGCAAGTGATAATTACACACTACGCACATAAATCTGAAAAGTCAGAGGCGTGTCTTCGAACTCGAGACCTGACTTGGTAGTCCAACGGTCACACCACTGTCACTGCTACGAATAAAAGTAAGAAAATCTAGAAGCCAAGTCAACAATATGTTTCTTAACTTCAATATCACGAAATACTTACAGTAGCACATTTTATTCTGCTCGTGTCTTACGCTGTCACAATTTAATATAATTAGAGACGCAACAGTGGCTCGGCTCGGGATAACAGAATAATTAACTTATTTTGCGGTGGCTTATGAACGAGTAAATCCAAACAAAGCAAGCGTTATGTAATTAACTGGATCCACCGGAATACTTATATTTTATAGGAAAATATTTACGTGATCCTCTAAAAACTTATTGGTCTTCTAATGATGGACACTTTTTAAAATAATTGAACCTCTTTTTACTTTCCGGCCGTTTCTCACTGTTGGTCACAGTAACTAAGCTATGGTACCCCAACCAAAGGGGTTAGGTTAAGTTGGAACTGAGACCAACCACGCGCGAGCCGAATTGCTCGCAGTTAACTCATTTGGTCACCCTAACCTAACTCATTTGGCATCCCGACCAAATAGTTAGGTTAGGTTGGGTTGGAACTGTGAACAACCGCACGCGAGTTGAGCGAGCGAAGCGAGCGGTGCCGCGTGAGCGGCCGGCGAGCGCTACATTCAAGTTGGATGCGGTTACTTGGCTATTTAGTATTTTTAGGAGGCGCAATCACTAAATTAGAGTATCCAATAATATTTTTAGGCATACAAAATGGAAATTATTAGAGGTTCGAATAAATACATGTCTAATTTAAAGGTTCTTTGGTTCGTAGAAACAAAGTTAATTTTATTAACATTGACATAGGATGGACCTTGGCTAAAAACGTAAAAAATACGTCTCGTATTGTGTAGCTACGAGTTATATGAGACAAGACACTCGGCAATACAATAGATTCCCATTAGTTAAAGAATTTGGAAGTGGATCAGTGGTTCCGAAGATAACCTCTTACATACAAACTCACAAATTTTACCTATATATTAAATTAGGTATACCAAAAAATTTTAAACTTCGTTTTTATTAATACCTGTTTTAATTTCTATTCTATTTTGTTTTTCTGCTTCTTAGATTTACGCACTATAAAAGCAGTAATCTGTCTGAAAAGTCCCAATAGAAACTTCCAAGGCCAGGCCTGAGAATTCGAAGTATTAAAAAAAAAACAACCGACTTCAAAAAAAAAACACTACAAAGTGAAAAATAACTTTAATTTCGGAAGTCGGTGTCTTGGTTTTGAATTTTCGTTCTTTGTCACCGACTTTCGAAATTAAAGTTATTTTTCACTTTGTAGTGTTTTTTTTTTGAAGTCGGTTGTTTTTTTTTTTTTGTAAAAAGTTTTTATTTTTCACTTTTTAGTGTTGTGGTACCTACCCCAAACAAATTCGAATACCACTACCTACTATGTAAATAACAGTGACAGGAAGTTATCACATCATCCACATACTAAGTGGGAAAAAATACGTATTATTGAAGCAAACTCAAAAACTACCCAAGCAAAGTTAATAAAATTTATATGGGACCACCTCTGAAGTATGATCTACCAAACAAAAAAAGAATCATCAAAATCAATTCATAATTGGCGGAGTAATCGCGTAACAAACACACAAAAAAAAAAAAAAAAAAAAAAAAACAACATACAGACGAATTGAGAACCTCCTCCTTTTGGAAGTCGGTTAAAAACAGGCCGTTGTCAAGGCCTGTTGAGGCCAAACGAGTGAAAAAAAAATGGTTGACATAAAAGTTTTTTATTTTAGACCTAAATCACGTGTATGCATAATAACATGTTTTCCTATTTATTCTGTATGGGAGAACATATTTTTCAACTACAAAGTTAAGTTTGTTTTTGGGATAAATTCATCCCAACTACGGAACCCTTCACTTGGCTGGTTTTTTTTTACTTATGCAGACTTAGCGTGGTCAGAATCTATATGCTTTTATACAATTATTACTACGATCAAAACATTTAAACGTAAACTGGCAACACCTCCATAATTTGAAAACAAAGACGTCAAATTTGAAATAATAAAAAGTAAATTAGGTATCACCCGCACCACTTATTATTCATGTTTTTGTAAGTACATAGGGAAAATACCAGTCCGTAAATGAGATTTGAGATTCTGAATTTCTAAGTACCATTTTATCAGCACGCTTTATAATAATTTATCAAGCTTGTTCAATTTTGAACCTATTTTATTAGATGAATAAATCATAGTTGAGGTCTACCTATTTAACTAAGCCTAAATAATTTATTAGGGGTTCCTAATAAATACCATTCAAATTATTTAGTCCCCAATTTATCAAAGTTGAGACACTTTATTTAGTAAGTAAGTAGATCGATAATGTATGATACCTAATTGTAACTTCGAGTTTCCAACAGATTTTGAATTTTTAATCATTCACTCATTTAATTTTAGAAAATACAATAGATTTTTGGACAAACAGGCACCACTACAATGGATTTGAGCTTTTGTTTACCTAAATGAACTTATACAGACTGTGTTAGGTACAATTTAGGTGGAGGTACAACCAAATTATGTTCAAATTACTTTTTAAATTAAGTAATTTAAGAGCCTGCTGAAATTAATTTTTCTCTACCACACCATACGTCATATAATCCTCATTTTTGCTATTTATTAATTACGAAGTGAATGTTACAGTACTGTTGATACAATAGCCATCATGCTACGACAATTTTCGCAATGTGAGGTTACACAACCCCTTAAATGTATTTTCCTAAATACCTAGTCCTCTACTAACTACATTAGGATTAGGATAAACCATAGACATAGAGAATTGGACTGAATGTGAGCCTGTCAAAAGTGACTACTCTCGAGAAAGAGACAAAGTGACTGTGCGACCAACATATGTAGTACCAGGGATGTAACGGATATTCGTATACATCCGCAACTGCGGAGCATCCGCATAAATTTTGATATCTGCAAGACATCTGCTTCCTCAACTTTTGATTTTAAAAGCTTGGCATCCGCATCTTCATAATTTCTATGATGGGATGTGACCCTACGTTGTTCGCTCTAATAGTGAATTTTGTTAAACTCGCTCTGAGCTAATGTGCGGGCCGGAGTGTGAGTGACGCGTTCCTATTGCCTGAATTCGCAGTGTCCCTGTCCCATGACAGATGGTGGCATGATTGTGGTGTCAGGTGTCAAAAACAAGGGCTATTTTTCATACATCTGCATCCGCACCCTCATCCGCATCCTCAATTAGGAATTTTCCAATATCCATATCCTCATCCGCAACCGATTATCTCAATAACCTCATCCGCATCCTCATCCGTTATACGACATCCGTTACAACCCTGTGTAGTACTAGTAAAGAGACAACTACTGGCCGCAAATTCGCTTTGTCTCTCTCGCACTTTTCGGTTTGTATTCAGAACACAACTGAATACGGAACGCTCAGTCCATTCTCTATGTCTATGGCATAAACTGAACAGACTTCCTAGTTTCATCATAACAAGGGAAGTCGTAAAAGTTACTATCAGACGCACGTGTAGCGATTATTAATTTTAGTATCATATAAACAAGAAAACAAAGTTTGTTTATGAAATATGCGTAGATAGTTACATTTTAATATTGGGCGAAACGGAATTAAAGTTATATTGGATTACGTATGTTATGAAATTAACGTGTATTAAAATAATTTCTGTTTACTTCTTTGTACAGAAGTTTAATCTGATTTCTCAGGAAAAAATTATAGATCTTACTGGACTAACTACTTACACTAACTTATACAGGTTGGCAGGGACATCGACGCGAAAACTGTTACCATGGATTCAGTACATGATTCTGAACCCCGTTGGGTTGAAATTTTTCATCGGTTATTTTTTAAATCTGCTGTTTCATAGAGAAGTGCAATGAAATGAAATGAAATTGTTTATTCTGTAAATAGGATATCGGAATCACTTTTACACGTCATATAAAAAATTAATAAAAATAAACTAGATAAGTTCGGCGTTTCCTATCTGACTACTCTGAGCAGAAAGGCCGAAACAAACTCAGAGGTCGCAGTCTCTAAACTCCAGACATAATCCTGGTCAGGCCATGAGGACCATGTAGATTAGTGTCTGAAAAGATCTTTTGAGGAAAGGACCACACAGATTTGAGTGGACCTGTCCAGTCAGTGCAAGCATTTGTCAGTAATCGTGGAACTCAACTCAGAACTTAAGGAGCTCAACTCGACGAACAATACCAAAGAAAGGACATTTGGGTAGGCCCTATAAACTACTCAAACTGCCAGACCATCACTAAAACTAGCAGAGAAATGAAAATAATATCCACATGTCCTCACATTCACAATAGTTAAAATAATATAATACTTTACAAAGTAATCATGTCATTTTGAATATAATTTTCAACAATGTCAATGTGTTTTTAAAACTGGTATACGTTGATTTTACATAATAATTAAAATGTCTAGTTTTATGGTTTATCACAAGGTTTAGCAAAGCGAGCAGTTCAATCCCAAGCTTTTACAAATACAATACCTACAATAGCTACGCAGCCAAAATGTATGGAAAAGCAATTTTTTTTTTTAACCGACAAAACCATTCCACGCAGAGGAGTTTAGAATCACGTACAGAATCCATGGTAACAGTTTTCTCGTCGATGTCTCTGCCAACCTGTATACACTAAAATACATAATTTATTTAAAATTCATCTAATTTTTACTAGTAATAGGTATGCAAACATAATACATCACTACTACCCTTTTTAACAGCAGACGGACTGCCAAGTCATAGGTCTCTAGTTCGAACCCAAGACACGCACCTCTGACTTTTGGGATTCATGTACGTATTGTATAATCATCACTTGCTTCAAAAACGGTGAAGGAAAAACATCGTGAAGAAACATATGCCTGAGAGATATTTCTCGACGACATGTGAAGTCAAGTCAGAGACCCATGAGCAGCATAAAAACTCTAACACCAGGGTAATCACTATCCACAAGAAAAATTAAAAAGACTGCCCTTTTTACAAAAATACTTTCCACCTAAGCACTGTAAGGTTTTATGCATTATGCAACATTATATGAAAACAGCCTGTAAAATTTGGTTACATTCGAACGGCAGTTTAAATTTAGAATAGAAAAAAGGGCAAATGGTCGCCCCCGATCTGTCAAGCGACTAGAATAAAATATCAAAATGTTATAAATTATTTCTAAAATCAATATACTCGAGTTCTACCGTGAAAATTTATTTAACACCCGGTACCGTAGGCTCCCAAAGAGTCTACATTCTACAATATCTACCCACACATAATATTTATATAACCTGTGGATCGGCTCGTTTGAAATTGTCCAAATTGAACAGTAATGGGGCTTAAAACGCCCACGATATACCCTTTTAAGGCACTGGCAGCATATATATATACGGGATTCATTTAACATTGTTACATTACTATGCTATTGACCTATTGACATACTGACTCGGCTGGTACTTAGGACATAGTAGCACTTAGAAATTGTTTGGTTTTTGAGCTTTCTACGACTGCTAGCAAATTAGTATGAAAACCTTTCAGAATCGTATTTTAAAACCCCTAATCGACATTTAGGTACCTAAATAGACACGTAATTTTTTTGGAAACATGTCTGATGATAACTTGTAGGCCTTGTGGACCTAGCGCAATAAACTAAAGTTAAGCATCATCATCATCATTCCAGCCGAAAGAAGTCTCTGACGTCACACGAAATTCTGCATCACGCAAGCGGAGTTTACCGCGCAATCAGCATATATAACTTTCCGATACCAATCATTGGGCAGTTTCCCATCAGACACAACACCCGTTTAGTCGGAGGATCGTCCCTTTTCCATAGAAGATGAGAAAGTCAAATAAGTTAGGTACGTAACTTCTAAATTCAATATTGTAGAACAAGAGAATGAACGATTAATTGAGAAATTCGATTTTATTTTTTTCAGTATCAACGCTACTCTGCACAGCTAGTGCCTACACGCTTTCGAGGGATCCATTGTTAAAAATACACCGGCTCAAATACAATCGCTTATTTCAGAAATTGACGTACTTATCGGGCTAACGATGCTCGAATTCTATTGTACTAGAAATAAAACGAGGTATTATTCATATTCAAGTACGATAAGTAAAGCTTTTTACACGAGTGCGAACCAATAAAGTTGTAAAACGATATGATAAAAAACAAGCCATAATAATGTGATGTCACTGTTTCTATTGGATATATAGCAGCCGATAACAGTGGCACTCCGGGAGTGCCGAAAGATGTGAAAACTTGAAAAAAAATCTTTTACTCCACGGTGTCGGTAAATTGCGTTACAGTGTCGCGAAATCAATTGTTTAGTACCATCACAAAAATGCCCAACGCGCCTAAAGAAGTTTCCACTTCAATAAACCTTTAGTCGTATGAGGAACAGGGTGTAAAGTTCACTCATCCACCATAGAAAAGGGAGGATCCTCCGACCAGACGGGAGTTGTGTCTGGCGGGCAACTGCCCAACGGTTTGAAGTTGAAATCTTGTATATATGTCGAGGATTTGTGTGACGGTGTAACCGCTACAAACCCTTACAAGAGCAAGTTTTCGTTTTCTACAAAAAATGTGGTAATGTATTTATGTTGTGCTGAAAACCTGCAGCTCTGTCCAGTTGCTAATCTGTCCACCTGCGAAACTGACCAGCTGAGAATCTGTCCTGTTGCGAATCTGTCCAGTTGCTCCGGAGGCTAATTCCTACGCCTTTAATTATTATTAATTTATTTTAGTTTTCTGTGAGCCAAGCGGGAACGCGTGGACTAAACGTAACGTAAATTCGAACGATTTAAAATTTGTACTTGTCGCAAAAATTTGAACCAATAGACTGTAAAATAGTTCGAATTTTCGTTACGTTGTCATAGCACGTTGGTGCTAGTGCTTCAGATCATTTGAACAGTGTATCAGCAATGCTGCAAACAGTCACCATGAAGTTGCATTAATATTTAAACTTCAAATAACCTTCAAATAATCGTCTATCATTATAGTAATCGCTACAGCGGCAGCTTACAATGCATCGAAATCGCTAAACCCGTACGTTGTAAGTGCAATACTTAGGTAATATACGATGCAATATCTTTATTTGTTTGAATGTGGCCATTACAGGTAATTAAATATGATAGTCACATCACATTCTGCCATTTACGGAGCGCAAATTGAATAAATAAATTGCTGACAAATAGCTCACTAATTGCTTAGTTACTAATCCTCCCATACTATTAAATGAGCAATATTTATATTTGTAGTCACGTTCTCGAAAACGGCTCTAAAGATTTCGATGAAAGTTGCAATATACACTGAAAAAAATAAATAGCTGAACTAGTTCAGCTATTGAAAAAATTGTCAAATTTTGATTAATAGAAACCAAAGTTTTGCTAAAATAGCCGAACTGGTGTTGCTGATACATCTCAAACTAGTTACGCTATTCAGAGTGCAAGTGCTGTTAGTTAAAATGTGAACTAATGCTTACTAAAATGAGTTAGCTAAAGTCGTTTAGCTACACGGATAAAATGTTTGATTACTATTAGGCAAACTCAAGATCTATTATTAGGTCGCATGTTTATTCATCTTTTACCAAACGAACGTCTAAAAATAGTTCAATAACTTATGTTAACCTGTAGCATTATTTTTTTGGCTAATAATTAATAATACTTCTAGTTATACATAACAACATCAAATACATGATGAGTCTAAATAAAATTCGATAGCTCATTACAAAACTGTTCATAAATTGTTTATTAAACATTGTCCATAGATTACAAAAACAAGCTTGGTACTGAAAACTAAACGCTCGCATCCCTTGTCCCTTGCCCCATGTTCCACGCTCCTCCGCCGCCGTGTCGCACTCACGATTCGCGAAACTCGCAATACAAACGTGTGTCGCGCGCGCTGCATGTATTTTGTAATTGTATTCTTTATTAATTGCAATTATAAAGTTAAAGTAATTGTACTATTCGTCATATCGCATGGTATACATGATTTAAGAAGACGAAGGCGAGAACTACCTGGCATGAAGAAGGCGATGGAACTTATGGCTAGTTAGACGGTTACCTGAGGACTCGAAATGTATGTCCAGAAGTTTGCAGGTATGTGCGATATTTTTATCAAATTATACTTAAATATCAATGATTTCATAGGTGTGAATATATTCGAAACTAGGTATTTCTGTAACCGCTTGAAGGATTTGAATGAAATTTGGTACTTATGTAGATAGTACAAATAAATGAATCTATAGTAGATTTAAATCTAAATACGTAATTGTCTTTTTGCAGCAATTGAAGGACTTCAAGGTTTTGTATCCGGACTCTGATGAGAAATTAAAAATAATTGTCATTTAACCAAACACAAAGTTATTGAATACGCAAAAAATAAAAGGGATGGAGTTCCAAAACACATCATAGACAACATTAACAAAAAATAAAAGGGATGGAGTTCCAAAAGACATCCTAGACAACATTAACTTCCTTATTTACTTAGGTAAGAGTTTTAATATTTCTATTAATTTGGTGTAGTGTCCATAGATGGACCACTAACTATGTAGTTTGAGACTAGATAACTTGGAAAAAATATAGATTTTGGGACTCACTTCATCTTAATTAAATGCTTGTTTTAATAGATTTTATCAAATTCAATATTTCATGTAATTATTTCATTGATAAGTATTTCACTGATATTTTTTGTTTCCAGATAATAATGAAGAGGCAACGGACCTAGCTGCATTTATCGTTTAAATAATTTATTACTCCTATGGAGTAGCAGCTCGGAGTCTGGATTTGTGCCTGGTTGATGGCAATAGGCTCGCCCCCTATTATATGGGACTTAAACATAACTGGCGAAATGTGGGTGTACCTGCTACAGGGACACCTCTGCCCAACCCTTCGGGGAAACAAGGCGTGATGTTATGTTATTCCTATGAAAAATTTCAGATTGACCTATTTTTTGCAAAGGTACAGTAAGCGCTCAAAAGTGCATGAGCACGCTAAGAGTCATATTGCTGTGAACACGCGGTATAGCTCGTACATTTGTATGTGTAAGCAACACGATACACACACCACAGATAACGCAGTTTTGTTCTACACGAAACAACAATATATTTCCGTCGCTTTAAACATGCTAGCACACACGCACTATGCGCGTGAACTTGACCAGTTAATGGCATTGCTAAAATTCGATAGTAACTTAACAAGTGCAGATAGCAGAAAGCGTTAAGCGTTGGTATGGAATTCAAACTGCCTCAGGTTCTAATCTCGTAAAACACAGTGCGGTTTTTTGCAAATATTATTATTTTTGTTTTCGATAATAATATTTTTTAAATATTGCTGCTTTTTATGTTGTTATTGCAATAAAGGTTTTAGAATAAAAAATGCGTGATATATGATAACAAAATTAAAAAAATATGTTTATTCGTTATATTTATTTTACATAAGTTAACACACTGCTACAATTATTTATCATTACTACTTCAGCTGAATAAGATGTGAAATAGATGTCAAGAAACTAGAAGCAGTTTGTATTATTTTGACATATTTAAATTATGAAATATTTTAAATTTTTAATGGATTTTTTCACCATAAACATTAAGCTTTGATCATGGTCGAAGTAATTAAGTAATAAATAAGAATATTAGACTACTTAAAATGTAAAAAACTACTTACAGAATAGGTAATTTTAAGGTTAAATATGGGCAGTTTGTTTATATTTTATTTGTATTAATTATTTTACATTTTATTTGACTTTAGTAAATATTGGTTGTTATTGAGGTTAAAGCTTAAGTATTCATTTTCTTTACGAAAAGAAGATTGAAACTAAACCTCAAATTTTAATCCTAAAATAATACTATTACTAAAATAATATTAAACAATTTCGGTATATCTGCAAGAAATACGACAAACACCCTATTGAAACGTGCTTAAAAAATTCGTTACCATAAATTCATGCAATAACGAATCTGTTGTTTATTAAGTTGGTACGGTCAATATTTTAAGGTCAAAAACGGTTTTCTAGCTGGTCTTCAGTGATGCAAGCCTTCAGAGTGCACGGCGAACGGTTCATAATGACGTGTTTTTAATAATTCAGCAAAATATCTCGTTGGTATGAAACCATTTGTTTCATTCACCATTTGACGTCGCTGCTACTCGATAATAAGCCCCTTCCTCATATCTCTTAACCCTCACAGTATTTCTCTAGAACAAAGAAAAACATTGTTTTTATTACACATAATACCTTATTATTTATTATTCACTAATCGAATTAAACCTCACAGTGAATTTAAAACTTTAAAGGCATCTTCTGTCTCAACAATACCTCTGTTCTATCAACAATACCCTTGATTAAGATTTATGTTTAGTAAAATATGAAATATATAAAAGATAACACTCACACTTAGTCCGGTTTCATTAGATATTCACTTCACTTTTACGCAGCGCAATAATATTCTCTGATCTGATCTGATCTCTTCAATATATTTTATGCCTGCTTTTTGATAATAATAACCACAACACTGCGCTAAATACTCGTCACCAATATTATCCACGAACCAAAAAAGTTCTATTAATTAAATACTCGTAACAAACTGCATCTACCCCACAGAAATCGAAATAATTTACTTAGTTTTTTGTGGTCTACCTGCTAAACTTTAATATTTATGTGAACAAGACGAATGAAACTAAAAACGAATGATGATTATTGAACTAGTCATTGGTTGCAGAGAAAGTGAGTGTGTGTGTGTAATGTGCGTGTCTACAGTATTGTAACAACTTATAGAAGAAGGTCGTAAGTCAAACCGAAGCGTCAGTCTATTGCTTTGTGAGATTGCTCATGGACTTTTGGTCGGTACTGTATGTCCTGCTAAGTGCACGTTTTGATATATATTTCAAAGATTGTTAACATAGTCGTTTGTATTGGGTTATCGTGAATAATAAAAATACTAAGTCGATTGTGTTAAAGTATTACATAATTTTTTTAAACTTATTAAACCTAAATGTATCCTTACTTGATTTTTTTATTTTTTATTTACCCACATCAAGTCAATAATTAATTTCTTTTTATTGTAGTTACAACATTATAAAAATATTGAAGTATGTATTCTTTGTATTACAGTAATATTGGGATCTAAAATAACGTTTATTTAAAATGAATTTAAATATTGACTAGAATTTCACTAAGGGCTTCTGCAGGTGGTCGATCGGTATCCATTTCAGCTATTTATTATGAGTGACAACACTCCAAGATTTTGTTGGCAAATTAGCTGAGCTGAATACCGATAGACAGTCTGCGGGAGCCATAAACCAGCCAGCGAACGCGGCGATTATGTAGCAAAACAAGAACAGCAATAAATAGATAAACAGTTTTGTAACTATTAGCTAAATCAGTTATTTTCGAGTAATTAAACAAATCTGTTATAGGTAGCTTTACGAATTGATTTGACAACAAAACAGTTAAACACATGTGGATAAACTGTTTCCTTAAAACTAAATAAACTATTTGTGAAAGTTTTGCTATTTGTAATTAAACAAATTGGCAGTTCTAACTGCACGGAGTTTTAAAAATAACTTAACAGTTTTGTAAGAAATAATAAAGTAGTTTAGTTACTATTTAAATTTCTGTGAAACTTCCGAAAAGCGAATGGTTTTGTTAACACTACAAAACTTGTTTCATTTCAGTTAACTGAAATAGTTAAGTAAAAAATACCTTAATTTATTTTACAAAACTCGTTTTAGCTATTTGTAGCACTCAGTTTATTAGTCCCCCGTTTCATGTTACTAGCAGCTAAAATTTATGCTACAGGTAACAAAACTTTTTTTTCAGTGTAGAAGTTTACGGGGGCGAAAAATCTCATCTGGGAAAATTTGTTCTATTGCTCGGTCGCCCAGGTATTATATTATTATGTACCGTTGGCCAGTAAGAAACGTATTTCTCATTCACTACCACCATTCCCTTAAATTAATAAATACCTATCACGAAACTATTAAATAACTTTCTAATTACATAAATTTCTCATGCGGCAAAAATTTCGAACATCCAAACAAACTTTCATCCCCTATTAACACTGAATTGAATCGATTGCGTACCCAAGTAGGCTGCAAACATAATCTGATGAAATGGGGCATTATAAATTCATCCAACATCCAGTGCGAGTGAGGTGCTCCTGAACAGACTATGTCCCGTCTGCTAGAGCAGGAATTCCCAACCGGTGGGACGCGCCCCCTCGGGGGGCGTAGAGTGACCAATGGCCCCCGCGGCTGCTTCAATAATAAAGTATAGATTTATTAAATTTTATGTTCTTGGTTGGTTAAGACTAGTTTTCAAAATCCAAACGTTTAATAATACTTACTGAGGTGCTTTAAAATGTTGTTTAGGTTTTCTGCATAAGTCGACAAAATAAGTTTTTCTATTTTTGTATGAATGGACTAAAGAAAAACGAACCTATCCGAGGCGGCTTGCTACCATTTTCGAGCTCGCTTCGTTCGCTATTTTTTATACTCTTGATTCTTCAACTTTTCTGCATAAGTTGACAAAGTAACTTCTATTTCTGTTTGAATGATCAAAAGAAAATCTAACCTATCCAAGGGGTGCAAACATTTTCGACCTCACTTTCACTCGCTTTACATTCTTATGATTTTCTGCTTACGAGTATGTCGACAAAGTTGGGGGGCGCGTATGTTAAAAGGTTGGGAACCCCTGTGCTAGAGTGTCCCAAATGTCCGTTCACTTGCACCCTTGACGATCGATCTGAACAACGCCTCTGACGCTGTAATAAACGTGGTCACCTGTTGGGCCCAAACAGTATAACAACATAGATGTAACGTTGAAACGAAAAGAAAAAGAATACCCCTATAAGGGATGAATTTTTTATAAATCTTTCGTTAATGCTCACCTTCTTTATTAAGGAAATCTTATGTAAGATTTCATGCTTCTAGACCCACCCTACAAGCATGAAATCTTACATACGAGTTCATCGGCGGTCAAGGCTGCCTGTACACTGGAGCAGAGCGAGGCAGCGGAGCGGAGAAATGTGCCAATATTAACCAATAGGAGCCGAGCTCTGAAGCAGAGTTTAGATTATATTGGTTAATATTGGCACATTTCTCCGCTCCGCTGCCTCGCTTTGCTCCAGTAGACAGGAAGCCTTAGGCTGTGCATTGTCTAGGCAAGCGGCGGCGGTGATCTCTCGCGTCTCGCTCTGTTCCAGGCCATGGTAAGGAGCGAAAGGGCATGGGGGGCCGTCACCTCCTCACGCCCCTAACCGTCGCAGGAGATGCCCTAGGCATCGAGAATCGCAGGCTGATTCCCGGCCACCATAGGCGCGGGCTTGCGGACGGTGAGCAATGGTAGCTCGCCATCCGATAAGGACCAGGCCCGGGTCGACGGCGCGCCTTAAAGAGATGTCAGCGCAACTGAAGAGGTCCGCTAGGGCCGATGGCCGAGGGCCGATGCTCTTTGAGGTGGTCAGCGATAACCTATACCTATAACCATAGACAAAGACCTATTTGTATTGATCGTGTATACCGCTAATAAAATGACATCCAGTTTCAATAACTAAATAAAAAGGCTCCCGGCCACAGGTCGCCAAAACATAATAAAGAAACAAAACTCTTTTGATTTTAAAAACACACATGCTTGACGACATTTTCAATCATAATCCATCCTGGTTACTTCAAATTCAATACAACAAAAGGACTCTGAAGACATCTCTTTTAAAAGAACAACTTTTGTTATCCTGAATATTACGTGGATTCATTATAAGCTTGACTTAATAATTATATATAGACGTGTTTCGGTGTTCACAAAAGGCCTTTTGCATACCAATATCATGTCACTGTTACTGTGTAAATTACCTAATGTTAAAAGTAGCGAATGTGACATCATATTTAATGAAAAAAAACTGGACCTCATACAACATCTCGGCCGCTTATGCTGTTAGAAAGATAAGACAGTTAACAGTTGTAGAAACCGCGCATTTGGTCTGTTTTAGCTACTTCCACAGCGTTACGTCGTATGGCATTTCACTGTGGGGTCGGGCTGCTGACATTGAATCCGTCTTTATTTTGCAAAAGAGAGCTATGAGAGTGTAGTGGTTTTCAAAGTTTCCCTAAAAGAGCCATTTATAATCTACGTCGCCGCGAATCTCTGAGGGAATTATTTAAAAGGATTCATATTATGACGGTACCTTGCCAATTCGTTTATGAAAATATTATGTATGTAAGGCAAAATCCACATCTTTTTAATAAAATGAGTGATAGACATAATTTTAATACTTGAAATAAAGACAAACTACATAGATCAACCATTTTTCAGATTATCTAAAGTACATACATCTTTTATGGTGTACTGTGTTAAATGTTTGTAATTAAATAAAAGAAAACTTAAAACTCATATTAAAAGTACACTTTGTAAACAAGCATATTACAAATTAGAGGATTATATCCAAGATAAGAGTGCTTGGAAACATGCTGGTCCTGCTCTGCAGTTTTTCATTTGATAATTTTTGAGGTTAATTAGAATACCTCAATTTTCGTCAACGATTTTTCAAGTACAATAAAATTAATAATGTTATTCAAACAATAAATGATTGTGTAAGAAATTAACCCGAACAGGTTTGTTAACACTTTCAGCAGATACTTTTGGAGCTTATCCGGTCCGGTTGGTACTGTACGCAAATGTCATTTGATTATCCGGAAAATGTATGGAGATTTCACATTATTCACATCACCGGACAGTAAAATTTCGTGTAGTGCATAAGCGGCCTACACTAGTTACATGGAGTTTAGTGAAAAATCTATTAGGTTTTCCTTGCTCTGCACTTTTCCGCTCCTCTCAGCTCTAATGGCGATCTCGTGCTTGCCCTATGGTTGTCGTTTTAACTGAACACTGTGTAATTTTTGTAGACCTTTCAAAAATCACTTTTGATTTGAGTTGCTGATATAACAAAATGGGAAAAAAAATCTTCTTTTGAAATGTTAAAAAAATCTGCTGACGATTGCTTAATTCTTCGCAGATTTTTTAATTCTGCTTTTTCTTTATAAGGGTTACGGGTTCGTCTGAAGTACCTAATAGTGTATTTTAACAGGCAAATACGATCAGAAACGTTAACGAAAAAAAAACTTTACCTTCTTTTTTGAGATCGACAATAATTTTTTCCCCAAAAAGCAATTTTTCTGGAAATAATTTTTCTTATGATCGATTTTTCCGTCAATGTTATTGAAAGTTTTATTTATTAATTTTTTTTTTACGTCCTTGACGTTTCTCAGGGACCTCGGGGTCACAGACCTTTGAAAGGCGTACGAAGGACCGAAGCCAACTCGCAGAGGCCCGTTAGATGTTTTTATTGAAATGAGGCAACCAACCGACGATTATCCCTGTATGCACTATGCAAGTGCACCCAAGGACAACCCCCGGTTGGTATAGGACTATTGCAGGATATGGAAACAAAATATATTGGTTGGTTTGCGTGGCTATAATGGATTGGTTACTTTGAACTATGGATGAACTATGTTATACAATATACATGGATAAAATGGCAGAAGGTGACTTGCACACTTAATAATGAATGGGCCGCCGGAAACTGTCGTTAGCACATAGTGTCGTAGCGACAAGGGGGCAACATGTCTGGTGCTTGAGGAGTGGAGAGGTATTCCACGGCTATCAGGGCAATCCCAGAGCCCGGACAAGGGCAAGATCCCTATAGTCCCCAAGTATCCTGTTTATTGTTATTATTAAAGAGCTATCAATAAAAATAAAAATAAAAGATTATTTACTTAAAAATGTATACTCGTGACATATGTATTGGAAAACTGCGAGAATAGAAGAAAAAAAAAACGTGTTGCGACGACCCCAAGAAACACGGAACAAGGGCAGGAAGATGATGGAAAATTGTGGACAGATAGAATACTTTTTATTGAAATACAAAAAGTATTTTATAAATAAAAATTTAAATTGAGTCAATTTACATTGTAAATAAAATAGGGCCACTAGGTACGTACAGCTGAACACAATTAGGCATCGTTCACACCAAACGTATTGTCCGCCGCCGACTGTGAGTATGCTCACTGTCTGCCCCAGTGTGAACGTGGACTCAGTCTGCAGTACGCGTTCTCACCAAACCAACAATACGCTACAGGCGCTTCAATCTAAGACGCTGTTACGTTCGGCAACGTAGCCAATCCGCGTCCGCCGTGCATAGATGCGTAGTACAATAATCGGCCACCGAGAGTCAGCGACAACGCACTACGTAATAGCGTATAGTCGGTTCGGTGTGAACAAGAAGTTAAATATATATTGAAAAGCGATAAACTGCGTAACGCGTGCTCACAGTCAGCGGCGGACAATACTTTGGTGTGAACGATGCCTTAAGATTGAAGAATTGTTTTTTTTTTTGTTTTTCTTCTATGATTTATGTTTTTAATTTTCTCTTATACGGTTACACACGTTGTCTACATCTCTTTTTGTATACTTTCCTATCGCAGGTATGCTGGAAGAGATTTCTTTAGAAATAAGCATTGCCTTTTTACGTATTTTTCTGTTCCTTTCTTCTTGTCTGTTTATATGTGTGTGCATAAATGGTTAAATAAATAAGATTGTACAGTGTAGTAACAGTTTTCAAATTGTGGTTACACTACACAACCTGTCTTTAATTATCATAATAAGCGTAATTTACATCTCTTTTGGAATATTGCGGTTACATAAAATAATTAATTTTATGCCAACACAAGCAGGGTTAAATATAACATAAACAAAATAACATAATAACTGGCGAAATGTGGGTGTACTCTACTATAAATACACCTCTGCGTAACCCTTCGGGGATTACAGGCGTGATGTTATGTTATGTGAAAACAAAATGGACTTTATTTACATTACAAAGGGATCAAACCTAATTAAACTACAGTTGGTAATATTTTTATTCGTAAAATACTTTTATTTGTTTTATTGTTGTTGTCACACTTTTAAAGCTTTTGTTTTCTAGGAATCGTAGCTCCCGATTATGCCAATAGCCATGATGCTGCTAAACCGTTTATCTACTTTATCCAATTTAACTTGTGTGTGTGTGTGTGTGTGCACTATGATAAAATAAATAATGATCACACATTATTCGGAGTTCCTATTAGTTAAAGCCAATAGCACGTAAAATTTAATCGGAGAGGCAACCCGATGGCGAGTGGTAAAAAGTGATACCGAATCTCCCCGTAACGTCCGAATGGACCCCAAATGGATGGGGTGGAGATATGGGGGATGGGGGCCTAACATTTTTTTTTTTTGACTTGGAATTCAAAATTTAAGCTCTATTATGTACAAGAAATTTGTATGTATCAATGCCATCCGTTTGCCGACCCCCAACATCGTTATAATTGAAATAATGTATATAATTCTTGAAACTCCTTACCGATGATTTATCACCGAAAATGAGAGTTAATTTTATCAAAACCAAACAAACAACAACACAACAAAACTTAACAACATAACTTTGGTGACACCACAAAAATTTGCAGTGTCACCAAAGTTATATAAGTATGTCAAGTTTTAGCTCAATCAGATGCCAGGAAGTGCTTGCAAAATGTATGACAATGCAGCTAACTGGAAACATACGAGCGTAGCAAGCTAATATGTATCAAGCTTGTAAAAACACATTTGGATGGACCACTTTTAAATATATTATGTAACAATATTTTGATTTAAAAGAGTGTCCCGTTCCTCTCCATAGAAACACGCTTTGGAATGGGCAACTAGCTTCATCTTTCTGAATGACCGATCTTGCCTGTAACTGGTTTAATTTAAATAAATGCTTTGAGTTTGAGTTTGAATCATCTTAACAAGGTTTCCTGACTTAAAACCTTTGGATACCCTCTATCCGGAAAAGGCGTCGTCAGCTATTTTGATTGGATCCAGGATTTGGCCGAAAACGTATACGTACGGAATTTTATATGAATATGAACCTGCCCTGTGACGTAAATAGTTTTTCTTTTTTTGCTTTTATTTGTGATTTTAATTTGGAAATAATTCGTAGTTATTTTTCTGTTTTTAACACGGCACTATTTACACTAGGTACTAAATTAAAAGACTAACTATCTGTACAAATAAAAAAAAATTTTACAAAAAAAAACAACCGACTTCCAAAAAAAAACACTACAAAGTGAAAAATAACTTTAATTTCGGAAGTCGGTGTCTTGGGTTTTGTATTTTCGTTTTTTGCCACCGACTTCCGAAATTAAAGTTATTTTTCACTTTGTAGTGTTTTTTTTTGGAAGTCGGTTGTTTTTTTTTTTGTGAAAAGTTTTTATTTTTCACTTTTTAGTTGTGGTACCTACCCCACACACATTCGAATACCACTACCTGCTACCAGTGACAGGAACTTATCATATCATCTATATACTAAGTGGGAAAAAGTACGAATTATTGAAGCTAACTCAAAAACTATCGAAGCAAAGTTAATAAAATTTATAAGGAACCACCTCAAGAGTATATTCTTTCAAACAAAAAAAGAATTTTCAAAATCGGTCCACAATTGACGGAGAAATCGGTGGACATACATAAAAAGAAAAAAAAAAAAAAAGAAAAAAAAAAAAAAAAACAAACATACGCGACGAACATATAACCTCCTCCTTTTTGGAAGTCGGTTAAAAATAGTAAAACAAAACGACACTTAGGCGTCGAAGTATTCGTCCGCATCGCTGTCATCCGGAAACGTGCCCAGAAGACTGGCAGCATTGCCACGTTGAATGGCAATGCTAATTCTTTGGCCAAAGGAAACGACCAATTGGAACCGTGCACCTAGCTTCTGACGTTTCATAAGTGCCCATGTAGGTTTATGTGAAATAAAATAATTTGAATTTGAAAAAAACGAGCCAGGTCACGTGAAGTGTCGACCAGTCGACGAGAAATTTCCTTAAAAAGGAGTCGCGCACTTGGGCCCCATGATCCGAGCGTTTCGACCCCAAACGGCTCAAAACTGTAGTTACCCATAAGGTTACAGTATTTGCGCCGCTTGAGGGTCTCAGCAGCCGCGGCAGCGGCGCCAGCACAGCCCGCCGTGCTAGGAACATGAGATGGCGCAAGGGTGTCGACACAGGTTGCATCCCACACCAGAGGCCTACCCACCTTCCAAGGCAACAACGTCATCCCGTCTGGTCTCTTCCCATTGTCACGTACCAAGCCGTTTGGTTCTAATACCGCTGGTACGCCGGCGGTGACAAGGGCTCGACGAATAATGTCGTTGATGCTGGCGTGCCGTGCTATGCGACCTGTGCTCCTGCAGCAGGACAGGCCATGGTGCCCGAGACTGTCAACAGCTTCACCGCAATGACACCGATGCGGAGCAACACAAGGTGCACCCAAGTGGAGACACGTAGCGAGCCGAAACGATGAGTCATCCATCATGGTGCCTATGGTGGATGACGGGAGCGTCTGAAGCCACAAGCTTGACTCCCATTCTCCCACAGCCAGCAGACGGGCGCACTCAACAGTATTAGATGACGTGTTTAACAGGGTTTTCCATATAATACTGCAGAGCGGCACGTCCCATCGTCTCTGGGAAGAAGAGTTGTCGGGCAGATCCTTATTGGGACAAGCCATTTTCCAAGCGTTCAACGCTTCGGTCAGGCACGGTACCTCAAAATCGGCCAGTGAGGAAGATAAAATGTTCCTGGTTAATTTATTGGTACTGTGGACCGAGGAGAGGAACGCCGGTAAACTTATACTTAAAATTTTGCGGACACCTAGACAACCCAGGCGAATGGGAAGTGTAGCTTGCTGCCACGCTCGGTCGTTCAGGGCCACATTTAGGATTGAAGTTAAAGTGTTTCTAACAATTTGGTCTACTTTTATTTGGTTTCAAACAGAAATTCATCAAAAGAAATTCCGAAAAAGATTTTAAAAGTATTTATACGTAGGTAGGTACTTGACTTGAGATATTTATCGTTAAACGTCTCCGTTATATAAAAAGACTGGCGTATTTTTATATCAAGAACAAAAATAGTTCGATTAGGCTACAGAGGAATCATTTAAAATTCTCTTAGCGACGGATCCGCTATCTATGTACAATAAAGACATATAGTCTATTGTTATCAAACAAAATTGCCATCGCCCACGTGACATGTCGATATATTAAAATGTCACCCATTGATATGAAAAACCCACTAATCCTAACTAATATTATAAATGCAAAAGTGATTTTGTTTGTTTGTTACACTTTCATGCTAACGTAGCACACATATCAACTCGGAAAGGGATCGTCTCCGTATCAACTCGAGCCATTCAGGATTCTTTGTGTGAAACTCCCTACTGCAACGCACACTAATCGGAATCGTAACGTAATCGTCTCGCCTCGGGACAAGCTCACGAACCGCGGCGATACGGTGACGATCCCTTTCCGAACCTTAAAACAGCTGAATAGATTTAGATGAACTTTGGCACATATGTAGACCATGACCTGGGTTAGGACATAAAATTGGTTTTATCCAGGTAGTATGATCCCGTGGGATAATTTCTGACCTTCACGCGGTCGAAGCCGCGGACAAAAGCTAATACATAATATTTTTTACGGTGCCCTACTATTGTTTTTATCAAATATCTGCAATATTTGCCTACCAGATTATGTATGCAATTTTGTCGGGAAATTAATAAATTTAGTACGTGACTTTTTCTGAAGTACCTACTTAGTTGGGTAGTCGATTTGAAGTATTAGCAATATGAAACCAATCCGAAATTGAAATTGGAGGAGAATAATTTTTTTAGCGAACCAATTTTTTTCAAGGAATTGCATATTACAAGTTTTTACAATATTGTACAATTTTTTCTTGATTAATCAAATTAAAATAACACCTTTTATTTCTTGCTGTTTGAATTTTACAAGAAAATAAATAAAAATACTGCATGCAATATAATATACCATTTCAAATTCATAGTAATAATTTCTTTTTTAAGCAATCTCATAAATATTAATAAATTAAAAAAAACTCAAATTTAAAAAATAAATCAAATCATTTATTTCTTTGCAAAAAAACTTTTTATTTTATTTTATTTAGTTCATAATGTTAAAGTTTTCTTTCTACATAACATCTGCCAAACTGCAAAGCAATTTGTCGGCAGTAGATTCTTGTGGATTTAGCACGAATATATTAATATTAGATTATTTATTTTTGTTACATATTATTATCATAATTATTTTAACTCAGCAGGATTTCAGTTTTAATAGCAAGAACCCTTCTTAGTAGAAGGTGAAGGCCTCCTCGAGAGATAATTTTAATCAAATAATTCATCGAAAGTTAACAAACATGTAAAAAAACTTCGATCAAACTACTCCTATCTCTTTACATAATATTTAATATCATGGAAAACGTGTTCTTTCAGGATATATATCCCTAAAGCCATAGCACGTACTCGTGTATAACCGAGTCTCCTTATATTACGCCATGACCTCGCCGAGGTAATACGACCGCAGCTAACCAGGGGATATGGATGTCGTACTGTCAGGCTGAATGATTACTTACATTTAAGTTAAAAAATAAATTGTAGCGTTCTTGGTTTATGGTTTATGAACGATTTGTTAGCAATAACTTACTCAATCCGCCTAGCCTTTTGCCAACTATGTTCAAGGTCGGCTTCCAGTCTAACCGGATGCAGCTGAATACCAGTATTTTACATATAGCGATTGCCTAGATAACCTCCACAACCCAGTTACTAGGTAACACGATACCCCTTGGTAAGACTGGTTGTCAGACTTTCGGGCTTCTGACTACCCGTAACGACTGTCAAAGATCTACGAGTGACAGCTGGAACCAAAGGCTTTGCGTGGTTTCTGAGGCACGGAGGGATCTCGATATGTAATGGACCCACGAACCGACCACAGCAAGTGTAGCTTAACCTTCGATCGACCCGCGAGGCTGTTATCATTTAGCCACGAAATAACTTACACATGTCCATAAATACAATTATTTAAACAACACGAAATTCTCAGTCATCCCGTAGTCGTCCTATTAACTATCAAGATCCAATAAATTATAAGACTGTGTAAATTTATAACTCAAAAGGAATATTTTAAAACTTTTGTATTAGTTTCGAAAGTATCTTTTTAATACGTATGGGACCGTTTGAACGGGTTTCTTTTATATTTCTTATAGTCTGAGTCTTTAAAATGTGCACATATCGAAATGAGGGGGAATCTATGCTTAATTTATAACATGAAAAAATCTACTTTTTTTTGTCCTGTTTGGGGTTTTAATGAGAAATTTTACGATAATTGTAAAAATTTATGAAAAAAAAAACAGATTTGTGCTAAAAAAAAACATGTTTATGTTTACAGTTGAGGGTAGTTTTTTTTCCACAATTTTCATTTTATGACGCCTAATTACTTCCTATCAATATGGAGTTGGTTTCATCGCGATAGATCATTTAGTTTAAAAGTTACACCGTTTTGTTAAAAAAAAAAAATATTCCATAAAAAAAATAAAACATTAAATATTTTTTCTGTCGACAAAATTAAGCATATATTATCATTTCGATATATGCATATTATAAAAACTCATACTGTATAGTTGTTAAACAGTCGTTAGAAGCGCGAAATTCCATAACATCACGCTTGTAATCCCCGAAGGAATAGGTAGAGATGTACCTGCGTACACCCATATTTCGCCAGTTTGTTTAAGTCCCATGTAATAGGGGGCGAGCCTATTGCCATCACCCGGGCACAAATACAGACTCCGGGCTGCTATTGAGAAATTCCATATGAAAAAGCCAATAACTCTTTGCCTTACCTGGGAATCGAAACCAAAACCTCAAGCTCAGCAGTAACGCTTGCGACCACTAGACCATGTACTTTTATAACAAACAAACACACATTCAGGTAAGCCTAATATAAATGGGTAAAAAAAGCCATATTTTGAAAGGCTACGTGGCTACGAATTTGCTACGAATTCTCGTAGCACTGCTACGAATTTAATAAGCTTGCTACGATTTCTCCGAAAACTTTGAGTAAAAACGTTACTCAAGGTTCTTGGATGTTTCTGGGAATATGATTATTATTATCTTAGAAACTTGTCACCACATGACAGTTTATATTTTAACGTTACAACAAAAAAATATCTTGAAAATAAAAGGCTTAAAAATGTGAACATTATTTATGTTATCTTTAAAATAATTGCTTTTAGTTGTTCAGGAGACTTTTCCTAAAAGGTATTGTTACTTTTCTACATCAAAGTGTTTCGTATCACGAGTTTCACGCACACAATAACAATCTAAAGGATTTTGACGGAAATTCTCAATACATTGCTTCATATGTTTGGAAACTTCGTCTGTTCAACAATAAAAATAACGCAATGAATGTTTTTGAACTGTCAAAATGAATGGCATTGCCATTATGTGTTATGTAATTACCTCGCAGTTCTTCTACTTGGGGCTCGAACAATGAACTTTACTGTCAATAATATAGGTTCTATTTTTGGGCTTATCAACTTACTAGATCAAATTTCAATCAACAAATTGAATACTTGCCTTCTGGTGTAGACGTCACATCGTTACGACATACCTATCGGGACATCACAGGAAATGAATAGCGTTTCGATTTTGATAGACTACTGAACTTTAAGAAACCCTTATAGTTTCGTCATGTCCGTCTGTCTGTCCGCAGTCTAGCTCCGAGACCCTTAGTACTAGAAAGCTGTAATTTGGCATAGGTATACATATTAATTACGCCGACAAAGTGGTAAAACAAAATTATGAAAAACATTTTTTTTTATGGTACCTCCCATACACGTAAAGTGGTAATGTTTTTTTTTTTATTTTGTTTTCCCATGATGTGGGGTATTGTGAGTTTGAGAAAACTATTTTTGGATTCAAGGATCCGTTTGCGAAATATTGAGCTTTAAAGTGCTAATTTTTGTTAAAGTCAAGTGTCCCCCCCCCCCCTGCCAGCTAAATGGTTGAATTTGGATGTTTGAAAAAAATCACAGTAATAGTTTATATAACAAAATTAAAAGGAAAACTATCACAGCTAAGTAGGCTTTACAAATTAACGAGTAATAATCGACCAACTTAACTTTGCAGTTGCAAAAACATGTTTTCCCATACATTCCGTATGGGAGAACATATTTTTTAACTACAAAGTTAAGTTTGTTTTTGGGATAAATTCATCCCAACTACGGAACCCTTCATTGTGCGTGGTCAGACACGCACAATGAAGGCCGGTTTTAAATTTTTGATGTTATCGTAACCACTAAAATTGCCAACCCATCTTGAGCATGCGTAGTCATCAATGCTCGAGCCTTCTCTGTATGAGAAGAGACGTTTACCCTGCAGTGAGACAATAATAGACTGGTATTGTTATTATTACATCGAAACCTTTGATTTTTTTCTTAAATTTATAGTTTTAAATCTTCATACAAAGTCTGATTCATTGAAGAAAGACACGGAATCCAAATCACATCGACAGTTCGCACGCAACTTTTCAATATGAACATTCAGTGAGCTGCAAAACATATGTACACAATTCCAATTGGAAACTAGCATATTCGATCCACGAGTAACCAATAACGTATGCCCTTTCCCTCCATTGAGATGTCATACACAATCCCGTAATGCGGGATTCCGCAATGGGGAATGTAGGGAATCCCCCCGGATCACAACTGCAAACATGACAAAAATGCCAAAAGAGAAGTCGTGTTTCCTTTCTAACTTTAGTTTGCATTATTCGCGTATAAAAAAAGTTGAGAGGTGTCGTGGGACAGTCGGTTGGAACGAATTAACTTTTGCTTTTGCACACTTGGCGAATGCCAACTAGACACTATGAGCCACTTTTGTCACGTAACAAAAGTGACGTGAAAGTCAAAATGTTACACTTTTTCGGTCTAGTTCTCATTCGTCAAGTGTGCAGAATATAACGTGGAATAAGGAACTTCATTTCAATAACACCATGCCTGTTTTCGAAGGGTTAGGCAAAAATGTAAGTATATATGTCACGGCTAAAACCCGAAGTGCGACTACACCTAGTTTTACAACTAGGTGCGGCCGGTAGCAGTTGGTTAAATTTAGCCGTAGCAAATGAAAATGGCTGAAAGGTAAGTTAGGTTAGAACTGTTACCACATAACACACCACACGAGCCGAGCGAGCGAAGCGAGCGGTGCCGCGACAGCAGTCGGCGAGTGCCAGGGTCCATTTAGGCAAGTTTAACCAACTGCTACCGGCCGCACCTAGTTGTAGCCGGCTAAAACTAGGTATAGCCGCACTTCAGGTTTTAGCCGTATCATATACACATTTCGCCAATTATGTGTAAAGATTCAATAGGGCGCAAGTATGTCGGCTGTCATTCGTAGATCTTTGACAGTCGTTACGGGTAGTCAGAAGCCCAAAAGTCTGATAACCAGTCTTACCAAGGGGTAATACCGTGTTACCCAGTAACTGGATTGTGGAGGACAGATAGGCAGTCGCTCTATGTAAAATACTGATAATTAGCTGTATCCAGTTAAACTGAAAACCGACCCCAACATATTTGGAAAAAGGCTAGGACTGCTATAGACAATTTCTTAATGTAAGTATTATTGGGCTTGTTTAACATATACATTTTAAACTAACTGATGTTTTGGTGTTCAGCATTTTTCGGTTAATATCGGAACGTTTGACCCGGACATAACAGTGTTCTTTTACAGTGTTGTTATCAATACCTACGTGTTCTTACCGAGTTTACCGAAAATAATTTTTATGAGCTAATGAGATAAGATACACCTTTTAGTTTTTAAATCATTCGACTTACTTCATAATTGTACCTACTGGTATAGTGGTAGGATCTGTCGATAAAAGACTCATCAGCCTTCAACGAATTTCACGATCTAATAATATCAAAGAAATTCTCGATAAAAATCTTACAAAGGATCAGCAACTTTATTCTTAACATATTTTTTTAACAACATCTTGAGATATATTAAACCTGTGATATACTAGCGGATTATTCCTGCATTTACATTACATTTTACTCAGATTACACAAAATCTCATCATTTATTTGGTTCAAGGATATCATCAAACGATCCAAAAATTCAATTTAAATTTCTTCCCACAAAATTCCGAAAATTCCATCTCGTTTTCTCAAAGAAATAAGGCAACATATCCATTCATACGTAACACTGACAGCTTCAGCGATGCGAGCGGAATACAGAAATATTGATGTGAGCACAAATTGTTTTTGTTTTGAGCGCGCGGGTGAAATAGTGTTGAATATCGGATGACACGCCTCAGTAGGTCGAAACCTTTTAGATAAGCTAACTATGTTTGGGTCGGCCATTTTTTCATAAAAATAATAACACCAATATGCTTACGTATTTGTAATTTCTGGATTTGAGAAAAAACCAAACTAGTTGTTCTACATAACAACATCACGCTTGTAATCCCCAAAGGGTTAGGCAGAAGTGTACCTATAGTACACCCACATTTCGCCAGTTATTTTTAAGTCCCATGTAATAGGGGGCGAGCCTATTGCCATCAACCGGGCACAAATCCAGACTCCGAGCTGCTACTGAGAAATTCCAGATGGAAAAACCAAAACCCAATAACACTTTGCCCGACCCGGGAATCGAACCCAGGACCTCATACTCAGCAGTAGCGCTTGCGACCACTAGACCAACGAGGCAGTCTAGACTAGACTAGTTGTTCTATAAAAATGTATACTATAAAACTTAGCCAGAAAACTTATCCTATTTTTTATACAAGTCATTCTCACACTCATAATTTTGCTCTCGAGTTACAAACGCACTACCTAACAGACAGACAAAAAGAGAGACGTTACACATCAAGCCATTATGCTCTTTTAAAACTAACAACACTAAACCTTTTAAATCGAATTAAATGAACAGCTAAGGAGTAGTAAAACATAAATAAATCAATCGAGATAATTATGTTGTAGATGACCCGGTAATATAAAACATGGAGTGTATCAGTTCGTTATCTCTCTCGGTGCAAGGTCGAGAGAGGGAGACGGATTATTGTGACACTTGTACCGATTGATTGATAGACTGCTGTTTCATTTGTAATCTAACAGTTACTGATCTGCGACCAATAACTCTACAACAGGTATCTATGTGTGTCTACACAACAGTCTGTTACTTACATTACTAATACGTAAGACATAAGTGTTCGATGGCTGCCGAAAAAACGATTTATTAACTAGCGTTTTAACATAAAACATATCCTATTTTTTATTTATTTTTTCGTATGGTTAATGACTAACCTGGTGTCAGAGTTTTAAAGGCGCCCATGGGCCTCTGACTTGGGTTAACATGCCGTCGAGAAATATCTCTCAGGCATGCCGGTTTCCTCACGATATTTTCCTTCACCGTTTTTGAAGCAAATGATAATTATACAATACGCACATGAATCTGAAAAGTCAGTGGTGTGTGCCTTGGGTTCGAACTCAAGACCTGTAACTTGGCAGTCCGACGGTCACACCACTACGCTATAACTGCGTAGCTTACTACACTACTATTGGGCCATGAAAGATCTAATGAAGGGCGATCTTCCTTTGTCCTTTAAGAGATAACTCATTAACGTGTGCATAATTCCTATCCTCAGATATGGTTCTCAAACATGGTCTTTGACAAATCAGCAGAGGTCCACGCTCGAGGTTTGCCAAAGGACTATAGAAGCACGACCCAATGGGTCTCTCTTAATGCAAGTGACATCGCGGCCGAGACGGAGATGGCGAGATTCCTCAACAAGAACTTGTCCTTAGCAGCAGAGAAAAAAAGAGAGTAGGGAGGCTTTTGCCCTAGAGGGACATCACATTAATCAAACTAACTGGGTTAACTGGGTACCTAGCCATTGTATGACGATAAACATGAGACATTTTTCAAAACACTTTAATACACACATGAGCATATACCTATGTTTAAAATTAAAGATCAAAGTGGCTATATCGAAACGGTATAACGTAATTTTAACGTTATTTAATTTAACGTTCCTAAAATGTAGGTAGGTGAGTAAAGGATATTGGCCACTTAATATTTGGTTATTCGTTTTTGTGGAATATTGGGTTTACCCTCTCTGATATGTTATTAAGTATCATCTGTTAAATACACATAGACACATAAGTATATAAACTTCCGCCTTCTTGCCATGAAGGTTAAAGCAAAGAAAGAAAAACATTTATTTGGATATAGTTTGTGTAAAAAAAAAAAATATATAAAAAAAAAAATATTTAACAACAATAGTATGTGCTGCGCCAAAAAGGTTCATTTCAGCATGCTGTCTGACGCTGGTTTTCTAATTAACCCTTAAGGACAAGTGATGGGGCGTAAAAACAGTTTCAACATACCAAATACATGGTTAGTCCATCATGTCCATTCATTAGTCATGAAACTACAGAACGCCACCTGCTACGATCCTTACATACTCCTTTTTCTACATACTCCTTTTTCTTCTTTACGTTAATACATCTGGTGATACACGCACGCTGGTTGCGAGTACTACGCATCTATTATGTTATTTAGTAAATGATTTGTTAAAAGGAAAAACAATACCAGCTTAGTTTATATGTTAAAGTATTTAATTTTAAGTTCTATAAATGTTCTCAAGTGAAATTCTTGTAATTTCTTACTGAGAAAAAAAAATGTAACCATATATTTATTGGGTAAGGGAAAAAAGGTTTTACTGTGATACATTGTAACATTACCTACTTCAAATCATGTTGTATCAGTTGTATCAGAGCGTATCAGTCGCAGTCACAAGTAGTGAACACACTGATCACTACTGTAACTACTAACATTACGTCTCATAAATTCAAAAGTAATTTATTCAAGCTAGGCTGAGAATCAGCACTTTTCGAACATCAAAATTACATAAGAGAGTCCCCCAAAAACGCTCGCCCTTCACCACTTCCTAGTGCTTTAGCTGGCCGCGACTTCGAAACCTTCAAGTGTCAATGTGTGAAAAACTTATCAAGGCACAACTTATAAAGTTTTGAAGACGAGAATTCATTCAATTTATTTCTGATTCACTGCTTTGACCCGTGGAAAAATCATAATTGAAAATTCAGTAAATCGTGTATGACGGTTTTGTTTTTCTATATTTTAACCAGGATAATAATTTCCAAGGTTCGTCCAAAGAGGCTTACCGTAATCCAGGATTGGAGCGTCTTAGCTGCTTCATTCCCATTTTCCACAAAAAAAAATTTTTTTGATTACCAATATAAATATCAATCAATTTACATGAATGGTAAAAATATAACAAATTTTTAAGAAAACAATTTAGGATTTTATTAAAAGAAAACTTATTAAATTATAAAATGGTGGAGTTTTCGTGTCTGCAAAATAATTTCTCTACGGCGGTGATAAGGAAAAGTACAAACATGTTGTTGATCACCCGGCTATTATGGGTTGGTGGTGATAGATATTACTTGACATTAAATAATAAACTATATCTTCAAGGTCTTGAAGTGCAAATTCGTACGAACATCAACGTAAACATCAAACTCCTCAAAGCGTCTTCGAGTTGTGCTCGCGCGGGCTCATTTGCACTTTAACACAGTGAAAATACAGTTTATTATTCAACGTCATCATAAAACCAATTGCTATGCGATCTTCTTTCTCGGCCTGCAAATCACCAGGCCCAGTATAGAATAGTTATCAAGGGGATATACGTACAAATACACATCAATATTGTCCGTCAGCGTCAGTAACCTAACACTTTCTACACAATCGCCAATGTTGATCCAAGTTCAATGTCCAACAATATATCGATTTAGGCAGTTTTGATGTGAACCGACAAAGACAAAAATTATAACAAACATAAGCAGTAAATGTATTTAGTACCCATATCTGAAATGCGAAGTATTATTATGACAGTTAAAAGAAATTTCCAACACAGTAGTACCTAAGCCGAAATCAGTAATTGGTGCCGATACCCTTGTTCACAAACTAAACAAAATTTAAGTTCAGTGCATCTTTTTCTTTCTATTTCATTAAGAAAAGGACAGGAGATAAATTTTAGTTTAGTCCTGTTAGTATATGTAATCTGTGGTCCTGTCAAATTAATCAGCGCTTGACGTAAATTGACGTAATTTTAGTAGGCAAGTTTTTAATCACGTCTAAACATGTATGGAGTAGTGACAGGCGCTGATTAATTTGACACGACTAAACTAAAATTTATCTTCTGTCCTTTTCTTAATGAAATAGAAAGAAAAAGATGCACTGAACTTAAATTTAGTTTAGTTTGCGAACAAGGGAATCGGCACCATATTGTATGTCTAACACAAGACGCTGAAAATAGAAGCCAATTCTGAAATACATCGCTCGTAAAATTCAACCAGCTAGAAGAAATTGCTATGATAACAGCAAGTCAATTTAGGATACACTGCGCAGTAATTTCAACTAAAGTAAATGACATCCGTATTTCAATTCTGCACATTAGAACAATGATGACAGTCTTGATAAAAATGAGTTATGATATGACACTTCAGTAGAGTCAGGGTCAAATCTCCGAAATATACGTAAATACTTCGTGGATGAAATAGTAAAGACAGGTTTATTGTGATTGAAGTATATAACAACATGATAAATTGGTCTAAATGAAAGGTCTGAGTGTTTTGGGGTGTCTTTCAACTACTTAAGTAACACTTAGCTACAGTGGAGGAAAATTGTTGGTCCAATTGCTACACAACCACAGATTAGTACAGATGGTTAACTCCGCAAAATCATTTTATAAAAAGCGACTCTTGCTGCGACACAATAAAGTGTAATTCAGGTCGCATAGCGCTAATCACTAACAGTTATATTCACCTAGAAGTTGCCTCTCTTTCTATCGCGTAACTCTCATATCTTCTGACTAGTACGTTACGCTCACTGAATTCGACAAGTCGAGCCCGCCGCGTACCTACTTGTAGCTTCATACCTACAAGCGGAGTGACCCGATCTGTATTTATCTGTGACAACGTCAATTTGCCGTTTCATGTAACTGTCAAATAATGACAGTTGTGATTTGATTAGGGCAATTTATTTATGTTGTAATCAATGTGCAATAAGAAAAAGTTTTTAGTAGTAAAAAAAAATCCCCAACTTTGCATTACATAAGTATGTTTAAGTAGGTGTAGTATGTTTGTTAAATTATATTTGATGTGTAACATCTGTTCTCTCGCTTTCCTGCAATCTGTGGAGTGGGAAATCAGTGGGAGTGATTTCGTTAAAAGGGACGGAAGAGTATTACAGGAAGCCGAGGAAGCGCGCGCTATTTGATTTGTGCTAGAGCTGGCTGTCAGAAACGACCTTGACGAGGCCTCGCCACTTTTATGTTGCTTTTTACCTTAATGTTGCTTATTACCAAGGTGAGATGTCAGATGTTACACATTATACACAACTACTGTAAGGCTCGCTCGTTTTTTTTCACTTTGTTGTAACTAGAATAAACACTACCTAGACCATGTAACATTAACATAGAAATAAGGTTTTTGGTGATCAACTGCAAAGCAGCTTGAAAGTTCGACTTGAAAATATTACGAATTCTTGAAACTGCTCTCGATTTAGCTTGAAAACTATTCGAGTACCTATTGTTACAGTAATTGGGCTTGGTAAATCCTAGATTCTCGTGTTCGTCTAGATAGTTTTACTGTTAAAATGTAATTAAATATTTCAGTACAAATACAAGTGTTCAATAAATATTTTAGCAGTTAACTAGACACTAGTGATGAACGAATTTGCAAGAAACCCACTCGGTGCCAAGTTGTATGACAATTGACTTATTATCGTTTGTGTACAGAAGAGAATTCATATCTCTCGCCTGGCAATTAGTTTTCTAATGTCACTCCAATATAATTGGAGTCAACTTCAAAACATCGCAATCAGTCGATACTTGTTATATAGTTATAAAATACCCAAATAACTGCGCAAATAAAATGTGTATTTGTTTTTGCACAGCTTATTTTAAATAAAGAACTCTTTAATTATTTTTTTATAAATTAGGGCAATAGGCATCTACTTCTCAGCAAGCTCAGAAATAAAACTTGCAATGATACTTTTTGTCACAATAACCAAAAACAGGATTTAAAGTAAAAAAAAAATACCTTACTTTAACGAAATCCTGAATAAATATAAAAAGTCTAGTCTAATACTTACAACATTCCCTGGTAACGCATTCCAATGTTAAAGAAAACAGAAAAAAAAAATTACTTACAAAAAAGTTTTCACATCCAAACTTTTTCTCACCAACCAGCACTTCACTTCACTTTTAATTTTTCAATTTTAGAATCACCTCACTTATTTTTCTGAATAGTCGATAATTTTCTGATGACGATTTATTTAGTCGATTATTTTCACTAGTGATGATTTTGTGATAATGATAAGAGATGATTGTGTGTACGTTTGTTTCGTACGCGCGCGGTCTTGCTACTGGTTGTGTTGTCGGGCGGGCGGCCCGCCCAGATGTTATCTCAGAAGTACCATTGGACGCGCCGCGAACTATAAGCGAGAGCGGAGATTTAATTGTTTTGGTATTAATCATTTGGTATTGTGTGTTTATTATTTGAAATGTATTGTTCGAGAAGCGTTGGGTGATTTTCGATCCAAATGTCCCGCGACCCATAAAATAATTTTAGGTTCAATGACGGACCTTTACGACAAATGTTAACGACACAATAAGAATAACGTTTTAAAAATTAAGCTGAAGCAGATGTGGTTAGATTTCGTTGTTGCAAACCATTGTCGAGGCTACGGTGCAACGTCACTGCTACGTCATATCAGTGACGTAGCACCGTACCTGCATCGTAGCATAAGTTTTTTTTAAATGTAATCTTTTTTTATTATTCTTCATTGGGATTCGGGTTCGAGCTCTTAAATAATAATATCATCTGCGTATAATCATAATCACCACAAAAAACCGTTTTAAACAAACTACACCGTGAAATTTGAATCACAGTTTTGCTAGAACAAACGTTGTTCAGACCATGGTCTACTACCATACTACAGCATCCAATTTAAAAAAAAACATAATTGGTTTTTCAAAAAACCCAAAAAAAAACAAAGTTTAAAATGTCAAGATTATCGTTACTCCCTACAACACAGACACCACGCATGGGACACAGCATTGTTTACAGGGAAATGTACCTCCATAAACGAAATTTAGTAAGCAGTAGATAATCTTGACATTTTAAACTTTGTCTTTTTGTATTTTTTCAAAAACCAATTTATGATTTTTTAAATCATAAATTGGTTTTCACGGTGTATAAATCCTTGAATGACTTCCGCGAAATGTTCCATTCAAGTCACTATGAATTAATACTGTAAATGAGACTTCGCTGAACTCTGTCTACCTGTTAGTAAATACGGAATTTTCTTTTGGTGCTTACACATACCCTGTTACTTTGCTGTGCTCAATAATAATGATCATGTCTTTGGAAAACCTAAGTTCACATTTTGGAATGCAAGACACATTATTATGTATTGAGTATGGGGTATTATAGCATAACTTGTAAGTACTTTTTTTTAAATTAGGTAATTACCAAAAAAAAAGTACTTCTCCCGCTGTGGGCGTGTTGCTTCAGTTGCCTGTATGTTGCCAGAGGCCACGGTATCCCTTTCGGACTTTCCCGCGAATCTTGTAAGTACCTAACACTCTTTCCCCGCTACCGCTTACGGTTTACACCAAGCCATCCCACAGGACACCCCGTTGCCGTCAATTGTCTCACTCGTTAAGCACTTCGTAAACACGTCCGTTTTAATGATGAGAGCTGCAAAGGTGTCTGCAGTTTTATACCCTAAGTGTTTGTTTTTACGCAAACCGCTAGGACAATTTGATAAGGTGATTCAAGGGTATGATTTGATTTGTAAACAGAATAAAACTAGGAGAGGTGAGTAAACAAAATACGTATTATTTTCCTATAAACTATTTAGCGTGTTATAAAAGTCAAAGTCAAAGTCAAATAATTTATTTCAATTAGGCACAAAAAGGCACTTTTGAACGTCTTAAACAAAAAATAGAATTGATTCTAGTCGCCCCTTCCAAAAGGTAGTTTTCGTTTGGAGAAGAATGGGCAAGAAACTCCACCGTTACTCTTTTATATATAATAAGTGTAATGAAAGATTTTTTTTACGAGAAAGGAGGAAAATCATGAATGAGAAAGTGGCACAGATGTTCCGATATTAGTCATCAATTACGTCATTCTATGATGCAATTTACTTTATTCACGGCCGATATGACACATAGGATAGTCGTCGTTTATAACAACCACTTATTATGAGCTCCCAAATGGTTATGTCGAACCATGCTTGACTGACGGATGACCATCGCAAGATGTTATTTTTTACACCTTTCCTTGCAACAAGTGGAAAGCACGTTAAGAGTCCGTGCACTAAAAAAACCCTTTTTCGACAATAACTTATCCAATTGTAAGAAAGCTTGAAATAATTGAAACATTAAGTCTGTGTAAGTATAAAAGTACAGTTTTCGTGGTGCTAAACCATTCGTGTCAGTCACAGCACCTGTTAATAGTTCCATCACTTTTCCGCTCTCGAAAATATGGTTTATTTCGCCTTTGATTTACCTAATGAAGATGGAGTATAATCATAAAATAAAATTTTGATTTTATTTTAAGGATAGCTGAGACTAATGTGTAATTTTTAAATTTCTTGATATGGTTTGCTAAATAATAGGAAAAAATACATTACTGACAGGGTTTAAAAAAATGGTAATAAAAAAAACTGTTATATTTTGTATAGAAGTTGAAAAAAGTAATTCCCCTATGTACAAGTAGACTATAATGATGTTGATGATATTTTTTCATTTTCAAAATCAAAAGTAGTTTCTTCTAACGAAACGATCGAACGTCAGGCTCGCGTCAATTTTTTGGAAAACTTGTTGCGAATTTTAGTGATTTTCTACGAATCCTTAATTTATTTGAAAAATCCCTTTCCACTATGTACAAGACAAAGAATTCGACTTTTCAAATCACAAATAATTTAGTTTAAAATCTGTTTCCCTTTCTCACAACTAATGAACAAAAAGATCAAAATCAGTCGATTTCGTGCACGGACCCGCTGCCTCGGACCCTTAAGGCGTTGGTCCCGGCTGTCATTCGTACATCTTTAACAGTCGTTACGGGTCGTCAGAAGCCCAAAAGTCTGACAACCAGTCTTACCAAGGGGTATCGTGTTACCCAGTAACTGGATTGTGGAGGTCAGATAGGCCGTGGCTCTATGTAAAATACTGCTACGTAAGCCGACCATCATATAGGTGGAAACAGGCTAGGCAGATTGATTTTAACTTTGTAATTAATTTTATAATGGTTACGAATCGAGAATATAAATATTAAATAAAAATTCAGTACCTGGTCGACCGAGCTCTGCTCGGGTGAAAATTGATAAACATATCATCCAGGTATCCAACATTGTATCACATTCCCGACGCTGTGAAAATAGAGAAAACGAATTTCCCCATATATGAGACCTAGCTAGATCGTTTTTTCACACCCGTGAACCCCTATACTGTAAATTTCATCGAAATCGTCTGAGCCGTTTTCGAACTTGATTACAAATATATAGGTAGTGTCCGACCGAAAGTTCGGTTTCGGTAGAGTTTAGGCAAAAAACAGGTTTCGGTTTCGGCGGCAAACCTGCCGAAATTACGACCGAAACCGAAACTGCATTCGGGAGTTCTCGAGCTGTGATCGGTCATGTTCGGCGCGTTAAATTCCATCCAAGCGAGTAAGCGACGAAGAGTTTTGTGTGTCCACGTGCCTAATCGTAATCATGTCGTGACTGGCTTATGTTTGCAATTTCTTTTGTTTGTTGTGAGTTTTCGTGTGATTTTAGTGATTTATTTTGAATTCGGTAAGTTTTATTACGTGATATAAGAGTAGGTAGTAAACATCAAAAAATAATTCATTATAACAAACCAATACATAGATTATCGTTTTCTTTATTTTTCCCTCAAAACATGATCCTTGTAAGGAAGTTTCGGTTTCGGCCGAAACTGAGACTGTTGCCGAAATTGGGTTTCGGTTTCGGTCGTAAAAACCAGTTTCGGTCGGACACTAAATATATATACAAATATTGCTCATTTAATAGCATAGGATTTGTTTTTAATGATGACTATAGTCGGGACTTCTAGTATGAAGTTCGTGCCCAATCGGGATAGTGACGAGTCGGGCATAATATACCTATACGTAAGTATTACCCGTTTCTAGAGCATGGATTTATTTATTCGATTCTCTAGTAATACGTAGTACACAGATCAGCCACAGCATCAAATCCATGTTTCGTCAAATCACTTTCGAAGTTACAAATTGATCCGTTGAAAGTTAAACCCCACAATTCCATTAAAACTAATAAATAATCCAACAGTTTAAACTCAGATCAAGCCGTGTACAGGACCTTTATCTACCTACATAATTCAACAGATATACGCTTTACAGACAATTGGTTTCTGCCGTTATTTTACCTTAGGGTATGTTTAAGACAAGCTCGTCCTTTCCTAGTTAGGTTCATTCCGTGTGTTAATACTTTACGCCAACTTCTGGGACAAAACGGATAGTTTAAAACTACATAATAATATATTTGCAGCATATGCTGAGATAGGAGCCTTTTGGCCTCGTACAGGACTTTCTGCTTTTGTTTTAATTTTACCTTGTTTTTTTTATTTTAATTATTTTTTATTAATGTTTTAAGGTGAAGGTGTTTAGTTTAATTTGTGATTCCCTGTGCGAGTCTCAATAAATACTTTTTCTTTCTTTCTTTCTTTCTATTTGGGTTAAATAGGTAATAATAGCTCTAGTCTTTTTGCATTGTAAAAGTTGCCCATACTTAAGCCTAATTTGGGCAACTTTCCTCTGAGGAAAGGTCGTTTCGTTTTAAACAAAGTGCCCAATTAAGAGTATGCAGGATGGATTTTTGAGACGGAGCAGAGGTAGGTACCTTAATTGTTGTACCTACAAGAAAAAATTCTTAGGAGACTCGCCTTAACTTTAAAAGTAATTGGTAACGATATTTATTCTGGAAAAAATGGTACAGTCAGTTAGAAAAACGATAATTCTCAAGTTTTATTATGATAACTAGAAAAGAACTACTTATAAAATAGCCTATGTTACTGAGCGATAATATAGCATTCAACTGGTGAAAGAATTTTTAAAATCGGTCCAGTAGTTTTTGAGTTCATTTATTACAAACAAAAATAAGTTCAAATATTTTCTCTTTATAATATTTGTGTAGATGACAAACGATGCAGATTCAGTGTTTAAAACTCGATCGCGTTCATACTTCCGCCGAAAAATTAAAATCGTTTTGTTTATTGGGAACAAAAAACCAGTACATACAAAGACAAAAATGTTAAACGATGATAGCTGCAATGCGCAGCTACCAACGCCCCGAGCCCCGACTCCTAGTGAGAGGGTAGGTTGTTCCGAGACGAATACATAACAAAGGTATGTACAGACGCCAGCACATCAAGCTACTACAATCTGTCAAATTTATTTAATAGATTTTCAACTTTATCGCTGAATTGTAAGGTTCAAAGTTGATTGGGAAAATTTGACAGTTTCGGGTAGCTTGATGTGCTGGCGTCTGTACATAAACAAATATTTAAAGAAAATAGATTAATAAAATAATATATTTTGAGATAAGTGCCGTGTATGTGAATACCTAATGTTGAGTAAGAGAGGGTGAAGGTGTGTTGTGTGTCGTGTCGCTGTGTTTTCCGAGATGTTAAATTTCCACAAGTTTTTCTATTGCATCTTATGTAAGTGATTTTAATAAAATGTCTATTCTTTTCTTGCATTCAATTCTGGTAACAGATTGATTCTATTATATATTGTTGTACGAGGCTTTACATCACAGACTCTATCAGAACGGCGTCTACTGCTAGATCTAGCTGGTTCATAATTCAGCTGGGTATGCTTACGAAGTACTGCTTGAGAAATGAACAACTGTCTGACAGTCAGGACCTGGCAGAGAGAGTAAAGTGATGTCGTAGGAAAGCGGATTAGTTTCCTCGCAAGGACTTTCCAAACTGCTCTGTGAACTCTCTCAATCCGCAACATTATTGTTTTGTGCGCACTGCCCCAGACCGTCAAGCAATAACCTAACACTGACTGAGCAAGTGCTAAAAATGGCTCATTAGATTGTCTTCTTCATACTCTAACTGTCTCACAACTGAAATCCCCGAAAGGGACAATCCGATAGACACTGAACACGACACTGCAATTAAGTAGCGGTTTACTTGTCAATTTCAATTTAATGTTATCTGTTGTTAGTGGAAGTTGCATTATGGACTATTGTATCTTTAGCCGCAGATGATAAGAATACAGAGCAGTGGTGGCCTATTGGTATGAGTTCTAGGTCGTGGGTTTGACCCCAAGCAGGCGCTTTACTTTGTATAAATAATTTCACCACCATTGCTCTCAAAACGGTGAAGAAAAACATCATGAGGTAACCGGCATGTCCCAGAACCAAAAATCCGATGTGACATCTACCAATCCGCACTAGGGCCGCGTGGTGGATGACAGCCCACTCCCTCTTGAAGAGAGGAGACCTTTTTTTTGGGTGGGAAATTATCAAATAACTACTCCCGCTCTGGGCGGAGCGGGAGGGCGTGTCAGACTCTTACTGACTAAAACCCACCCGTGTTCCTTCAGTTGCCATGTTGCCGGGGGCCATGATCTAAGAGAGGAGGTCTGTGTCCCAGCAGTGGGAAAACCATAGGCTGATTATTCTAACAGATGATGCTGTTGATATTAACTGTGTGTACTTTCTCACCCACAAGTTCCCACAACAAATACCAGTACAGGTACGTAGATCCCTAAAACTACCTCCATGATTTGGATTCTTGTATCGGCGTACATTTATCTACCTACATATGAGGTAAGTATGGACTGACATAGTTGCCTTGCTAGTAGAACTCTAACGTAACGACTGTACATAATAACATGCAAAAATCTGTGTAACTAAACTTTTTCACCCTGTAGCCAATTTGTGATGAGTATTTAGATAAAGTAGGTACCAAATGGCAGGATTATTTATCATCCAGATCATTATTAAATTGAATTTATAATTAACTTTGAATTAAGCTCAGTCAATAAGCTCTCTTACACTATTTTATTAAAGTCTTATCTTATTAAACATTCCTGAACGAGCTTAGTTTTACTTTCATCAACGGCTTATTTTAAAATTAATATCAGCCCATATTACCTAATAACTATTTTAATAAGCGTTCTCGTTGTGCAGCTTTGTGATGCAATGCTGTAGTAAGTAGGTTTCTCAACAGACGGGTTTGCATTATTGGGGGACGCCTTGCTTTATCGGAAGATTACCCTCTTCATATTGCCTTTCAAGAGCTCTGAATTCTCGAGCAACGTTAGCTACGGTTTAAGCAAAAAATTCCATAATGGAAATGTGAAAAAATTTGCGATCCCAAAATACGTCATCTTAACTGACCGGGTAGGTCATCAAGCCTGTAAACCCAGGTTCGCACAGCCGATTTTTTCCCGCGGCGAATTTTTTTCGCACATTGGATTTTCAACGCTCTCTTTAACGCCAAGAGTTGAAAATCCTACAGGGTGTTTTTTTGACGCGCTAGGTGGCACTCTGTTGGATTCTCAACGCTCGCCTCAACATCGAGAGTTGAAAATCCAGTGCGCGATAAAATCCCGCCGCGATATTTTTGGGCTTATCCCCAAAGGAGTAGGTGGACGGCTAAATCCTAAATCATTTCGCCTGTAACGTACGTTATTATTAAGTCCAATGCAATAGGGAGAACCATATTATAAATGTTTTATTATTCTGGCCCATTCAGTCCCTGCTGCTACTGAGAATGGTCTAAAGGGAAAACCCATAGACATTTAAGAAGCAAAATTTACTTTGGGCAAACAACATGGGGAACCACTCAACCTAATAACTCACCCTCAGAAGGTAGTTACTAAACCATTATTATTATTAAAAATTATATTATTTCATCGTTATTATTATTATTGTTTCATCAGAAAACTATTTTTACACTTAATTAAGTTTCAGTATTGTCATGTTTAATGTGATCCTACATACTGATATAAATAAAGATTAAAAGTGATAGGAAAGTCTAAAGAACGTCTCGTGTCTTCTATTTTTAAATTCGCAGATTACCTATAAGTCTGAAGTACTATATAAGTAGTACTACTAATCGAAGCGAGAATACCGATACTTGGGATGCAACGATGAAAAAGGTAGATTCCCAAAGATAACATTTTTTTTTTTTTTTGTGGGATATTATCAAATAACTTCTGCCGCTCTGGGTGGAGCGGAAGGGCATGTCAGGCGTGTCAGACTCTTACTGACTAAAACCCACCCGTGTTCCTTCGGTTGCCTGTATTGCCAGGGGCCACGGTAACCCTTTCGGACAAAACCGCAACCCCGGCAGGCATCGACCCTATCGAACCCCGTCAGTTCTGCTGATATCTCTTTGAGGCGCGCGTGGAACACAACGCATCGAGACACTCTCTCAGAGATAAATTTAAGGAGATTAATGTAATGACTGTGCCTTCTCAGTATATTTTTGATAATCTTTTAGATGCCCATAAAAATATAAAATTGGATAAAAAATACAGTGATATCCATAACATAAATACTAGAAACAAACACAAATTTGTTGTACCTACAACAAGGCTCAAGAAAATAGGTGGCTCGTTCAGATGTCAATGTATACGCTTTTATAATAAACTTCCAAGCCACGTACAAGATCTAAGCCTTAATAAATTTAAATCATTCATTAAACGTAAGTTGTGCCAGAAAGCTTTTTATACCGTTAAAGATTACGTTGAGGACAAAAAGGCTTGGGATTGAGCTGCTCCAATTATAATTTTTATTTTTTACTTTCGGAACTTTATTTTGCTAACTTTAAAATTATATACACAATGACATGAATATTTACTTTGTGAAGTATAATATTATTATTATTTTAATTATTGTGAATGTGAGGACTATGTGGGTCATATTTAACGAGGTTAGATGAGGCGCCTCGCTATCAGTATGGTCACACATGGCCGTAGATTAAAATAATGTTCAACGATTAAGCCGATCAGAACAGATTAGGCTTGGAAACGTGGTAAATTCGATACAGCACGTGGTGACGATAGAAAACACGAGACCGTTAGCCTTTTCGTTACGCCAAAGAATTCCTGTAATTTTTCGCAAATTATCAAATGTCTGTGACTGACAGAGGTCCACCGTCAGTCCTGTGTCGGCTGTCAATTAAAAGTCACCATATCCGTATCGACCTTACCCAAGTGTCACACTTGACGTTTCCATTTGATTAATTTAGATAGGCGTAGCTTCTTAGTTTCTTAATCAAAATAGAAGATGGAGCCAGGGTGATTCCATCGCTGCGACATATTTATTTATTTTTTCTCAGTTACTTCTAATGATAATCTGGCAGTTTTGAGTACTTTATGCGGCCTACCCAAATGTCCCTTCTTTGGTATTGGTCGTCGAATCGTTGAGCTCCTTTTAAGTTCTGAGTTGAGCTACACTATTACTGACAAATGCGTGCACTGACTGGACACGTCCACTCAAATCTGTATGGTTCTTTCCTCAGAAGACCATTTCAGACACAAATCTACATGGTCCTCAAATGAAATGCTCTGACCAAGATTATTTCCGGGTTTTTATGTACAGTACCGACCAAAAGTCCATAAGCAATCTCACAAAGCAATAGACTGACGCTTCGGTTTGACTTACGACCTTCTTCTATAAGTTGTTACAATACTGTAGACACGCACATTACACACACACACTCACTTTGTCTGCAACCAATGACTAGTTCGATAGTCATCATTCGTTTTTAGTTTCATTCGTCTTGTTCACATAAATATTAAAGTTTAGCAGGTAGACCACAAAAAACTAAGTAAATTATTTCGATTTCTGTGGGGTAGATGCAGTTTGTTACAAGTATTCAATTAATAGAACTTTGTTGGTTCGTGCCGTGATAATATTGGTGACGAGCATTTAGCGCAGTGTTGTGGTTATTGATGTGCCTCCGGAAAACATACAGCATTGTTTATGAAGAAGCAGTGTATACTTAGCCTTATATGCGCGTCAATAGTATAGATACTTTAGTTAAACTTTAGAATACTAGATGGCGTATCTATCGCCGACGTTGTATTTACTCTGTGCCAGCTAGGACGCGGGAACCGCTGTCACTTTCCGAATTCATAGCGTTGTATACTTTCGCCGCGTGCGGTCGAAATCCAAAAATATTCGGTTAATCGGTTAACCTTTTCTAAAAATTATTTAACATAGTGTTAAAAAATTTAGTAGCGCTTTAATTATTGGTTGTATTTTCAATCTTAAACATTAAAATAACTGTTTTTTCGTAATGAATCCCGCGCCGAGTGACGAACCCGATGTTGCCACCGCCGAGGCCAATCGGTCGATCGTTTCGAACTCGCCGACTTCGAGAGGGATCAAGAAAAGGAGGATTGCTCGTGCTGGGCTAGCAGTTCATCGGACTGCGAAGCCAAACGAGAGATTCCTCCACGCAAGAAACAAAATCGGGATTCACAGGTAACGGTCGATCCTCGGATCGACGCGTTATGCAACCAGGTCAGTTTTCTTACAAACTTTATAATGCACACAAGTAACGTGATCGAACAAACGTGTAATATCAACACATTTTAACACCCCACGTGGCAACATATAGATAGAGGGTATGGATGGAATACTCTTTATTCGGTACACCATATCCGTTATATTTATAAGAAGGCATTAGTAGAAATGCTCGCCATCGCTAAATTCTAAAAGTCCGGAACTTTTCGAATTTAACAAGGGGAACTATTGCAATTCGGGAAATAATTTATCCTTCGTTTATATAAATGCCTTTGTTTATATGAGCTGTAGGAATACTGCATTTGTATTATTATTATCATTGATTGGACTCTCAATAACTCTGCCCAATTGAAATACAATAACCTTTTGGAACGAAGTTCCATAACGCACGTTATACTCTGCACACTTGGAGTATGCAGAGTGTGGAGTGTGAATGAGAGCTAGTCCGCAAAAGTGTAACATTTTGACCGTCACGACACTTTTGCTGTAGTCTGTGTGTTTGTGTATTTACATGCGCATGTATGTTTATAAAACGAACGATCTTCGTTACAACCAGGTGTCCCACGACCTCTCGGTTTTAAATAACATTTCTGAAAAATTCGGTAATGAGTACTTTAAAAAAAAAAAATGTTGCCTGAAAAAAATGTAAAGGGCCGAATGTATTCAAATTAGACGTAAAAGAATTATTTACGAAATAAAAATATTCAAGTTACGCTTAACAAGTAGAAAAAACACTCTTAAAAATCTATAATCAAAACTCTTCAGTTTTTTATTTGACATGACAAAGCTTATGTCGCTTATCCAGTTCCTCGGAGGACCTTATTTCTGGTTATCACTCCCACAAGCTCACAAAACGAAGGGCCAACTCAAAATAAAATACAAGAAGTGGTTTACCTACAAATTCAAAATAATAAAAAATTATGTTTTCGGAATACCTACATAGGATAAAAAATAAATTCTTTCGAAACAAAAATAGAAAAAGTACCTTCGGTAGGTCGCTTAACTTTATTCAAAAAACCGTTGGTATGGAGCAAACTAATTCATAGTTTCAGGGTTTCGAATACCCCTGTACAAAAAACATCCTTTAAAGTAAAGTAAAGTAAAGTAAAAATTTATTTGCATAGATTGCAGGTACAGTAAATAAGATGTAACAGTTAAAATATGGGGGTATGGCTTTGTTAAATCAACAAGAAGGATCATGACGCATTATGCAACCGGACCATCCCTTGCAATGTCTCTAATAATCAAAGATCTGTTGGATCAAGGTGTTTTGAGACTAGTTTACAAGAAAACGTCTAGTTTTATTTTCAAGCTTTCTCTGCGGAAGAAAAGCGACGGATCGATGCGCCCCTGTTTTCGATCTTCAAAAATTTAACATGTTCATCAAAATGAAGCGTTTTCGTCTAATTTCTCACGCCTAGGTCCCAAATTTTCTCCAAGGAGACAAGATGATAAAAATGTATAGATCCCAGACTTATTTTCTTAAGAGATGACATGTTCACCGTTAGGGCTGGCTTCAGTGCTTATTTTCCTCTATTACATGCTGGGTCGCGGAGACCTTGCGTGCAAAGGGACGTCGTGCTAGTCTAACTAGACGAATTCCTTTGGGTCAACAAAGACCAATCCAAGTTATGTCTTAAGGCTGCGGAAGCCCTGAGGCACTTGGAACAACATCTGCGCTGACAGATCAAACGTGATGACATGCTTACCATTCGGGCTGGCTTCAGTGTCACACCTATTTTCCTCTATTACATGCTGGGTCGCGGAGACCTTGCGTGCAAAGGGACGTCGTGCTAGTCTAACTAGACGAATTCCTTTGGGTCAACAAAGACCAATCCAAGTTATGTCTTCAGGCTGCGGAAGCCATGAGGCACTTGGAATAACATCTGGGCTGACAGATCAAACAAGGTGACATGCTTACCGTTCGGGCTGGCTTCTAAGCCTATTTTCCTCCGTAACATGCTGGGTCGCGGAGACCTTGTGTGCTAAGGAATGTTGAGTGCTAGTCTACCTAGACAACTTCCTTTTGATTAACCAAGACCAATCCTAGTAATATCTTCAGGCTGCGGAAGCCATGAGGTATTTGGAACACTTGGGCTAGCAATTCAACCACCAAAAATAAATAATTATAATGTCCCTACCATTAAAAAGGATACAAAATAATATAAACTACACATTAGACCAGTCGTTGTTGAAAAGTCCCATAAACCTCTGGGAACTGCAAAGTCTGCTGGGCTCAGTTAAATTTCGTGGACTTTGTTGTTCCCTAAGGAAGACTACACTGTCACAAAATGTAAATCATCCTGCGACACTTCAACAAGACACGACCACGTCAAAACCAGTTGCTGCCTCAAGTAAGTGTATCAAGAGGTAATGTGGTGGCGGGGAACTACAAGTCACACATTGCTTATACTTAAAAACCCTGCTACCCATTTCTTCCCAATGAACGATTCGAATTGGGGTTGGGGTGCCTACATAGACTCCCGGGAATCTAATGTCATGTGCATGGGCAACTCACCGAAGATAGCACTGTAACAAAAAATTTGCTAGATGCAGTAATAGCATCAAAACGAATGCGTTGCAGAAGTCACACATGCGGAATGTGCTGATCCAATCGGACAATCAAACCCTGATTGCTTAAATCCGAAAAGAGGGGGGAACCAGATCGTTAGGTTTACTAGCCCTAACCTTCAAACTTTTTCACCTCACGGACAAGTTGAACATAACACCCTAAGCCTATTATCTAGCGGGGAGATACAATATAATACGGACCATCTTCATCCTCTCTCTCCTGCATCTTCTACCTCGAGCAACAGCGGAAGTCTTCCAGTAGTGGGGACTTCCAGAAATGGACTTGTTTGCAACACATAAAACGTATAATTTACTTGATTATGGTTCCAGAGTGGCCTCAAGGTTTCTGTTGAGATGGTGCTCCAACTATTTAAATGTTTTTCTTTCAAAACGAGAATTCGTCCTAGAGTATTATCCTTGCCCAACCTTACTTATCTAATTTCATTGTAAAACTCACCCTTAAAGCAATAGGGGGAGCCAAACCAAAAGAAATACGGTCATTGTTCACGTGGGATCCACATATCGTTCTAAATTGGTGGTGGTTGGTTTTCTTTCTTTAAATGCTAAAGACACATTGTTATTTTTACAGTTTTGTGTCTGGCATCAGGCCGTAGGAATCACAACCTAACTTTGCAGAAAATTTCAAATGACAGCTTCTTGGACGACGATAATATCTATCTAATCGGTTGAAGGACATTGAACGAGACACGATAAAAGTTTTATTGTTATTACGCCTATGGGCATTTAGTGTCCGTCAATGCGTTGTACCTACCTGCATTTGGATCTAAAACCGACAATTATTATCGTTAGTCCGCATGGAAACTTTAACAACATAATGATAAGAACATAATTATGTTCAGTTCGGACTTTTATTAGTGAAAACTGTAACAAAGGGATCCGAAGTTAAGGATTCAAACAATTTTTTTTATCACTATTTACTACGAAGCTGCCTCACGCATTGTAATTGGGAACTGAGTATGCACGGTTCCCAGAGATGCATTCATGCATCTTCGGGAAACTGTGGGTCAGCAGTAGCATCCGTAAATCAGTTAGATAATCAACCAATTGATGATATTCTATCACGGAGTATAGGAAATGATCTAATAAATCTTCGTTATTACGGGCGCGAAATAGAACTCCATAAAGACAGTCGTAATTCACTTTTCAATACATTCCCATTAACGTAAAAATAAACTTAAAATCATCTGTAATACATTCCTAGAGAATTTGATCTATTCGTAAAACATCTAAATCGTAATTATCGCTACCTACTACCTACAGATATTAAATTTTTCCATGTGGAATATGAAATATATTATAATACTTAATTCTCAGAATAAAAATTTGATAATCATCATAGCGTTGTGTTTTGCCTATAATATTTCACCAGCAGATAACAAACACGTCTTCATAAACAATGCTGTATGTTTTCCGGAGGCACATCAATATAACGGTTTTACATAAAAATAAAACCGATATTATGTGCCGAGAGGGAAAACATACAGCATTGTAGGAAGTTCTTCCTGGTGAAGACTATGAATTCGGAAAGTGACAGCGGTTCCCGCGTCCTAGCTGGCACAGAGTAAATACAACGTCGGCGATAGATACGCCATCTAGTATTCTAAAGTTTAACTAAAGTATCTATACTATTGACGCGCATATAAGGCTAAGTATACACTGCTTCTTCATAAACAATGCTGTATGTTTTCCCTCTCGGCACATAATATCGGTTTTATTTTTATGTAAAACCGTTATATTATTATCAAAAAGCAGGCATAAAATATATTGAAGAGATCAGATCAGATCAGAGAATATTATTGCGCTGCGTAAAAGTGAAGTGAATATCTAATAAAACCGGACTAAGTGTGAGTGTTATCATTTATATATTTCATATTTTACTAAACATAAATCTTAATCAAGGGTATTGTTGATAGAACAGAGGTATTGTTGAGACAGAAGTTTTAAATTAATTGTGAGGTTTAATTCGATTAGTGAATAATAAATAATTAGGTATTATGTGTAATAAAAACAATGTTTTTCTTTGTTCTAGAGAAATACTGTGACGGTTAAGAGATATGAGGAAGGGGCTTATTATCGAGTAGCAGCGACGTCAAATGCTGAATGAAACAAATGGTTTCATACCAACGAGATATTTTCCTGAATTATTAAAAAAACACGTCATTATGAACCGTTCGCCGTGCACTCTGAAGGCTTGCATCACTGAAGACCAGCTAGAAAACCGTTTTTGACCTTAAAATATTGACCGTACCAACTTAATAAACAACAGATTCGTTATTGCATGAATTTATGGTAACGAATTTTTTAAGCACGTTTCAATAGGGTGTTTGTCGTATTTCTTGCAGATATACCGAAATTGTACCGGACGGGCGTGATCGCCAGACTCAATAACGGGAAGTTTGTAAGGCTTCCCAGTCCAAGCGGCGCTGACGTCCTGCACCAATAGTTCAGGGTATCTTCAATACTCACTGCGAAATCTCTTGAAGGAACACGGGTTTTTGACGGGGGGAATAAAATACCATATTTACTGATAAGTCTTCATAAGTATTCAGGAAGCGATTTCAGGACTCTCTAGTACTACTACATTGCTATTTAGGTGGAATTAGTTTCCATATCGATGACTACAAAGTTGGCAGGTGGCGCGCTAGCTTAAGTAGTAGCGAACCTTTACCTTATTGAGAGCCGCGAATCGCCTCCCGTTTTACAATCTTTATTTGATAAAAATCACTTAAGTTTCTATTTGTTTTATGACTAAACACCCTTATTTTAATAACTTTACATGGTGTGTTATATATCACGGGATTCGTAAAATTATGGCCTTTCTAATGAGGTTTTGTGCATGAGTCTAGCTATTCCCGCTGAAAAGATACTTCAGTTATAACGGGAATTATTTAATTAATTAAATATTAAATTATTTGCAAGTGATTTTACGGGTAAAGTACTGAACCGATCTTTACCATTCCAAAAGAAACCTCAAGCTAGTCTATTGCCCTAGAAAAATCTAGTATTTTATTTTTTGTATCTAGATTTTTCAGCCCGCTATGAGCCTCTGAATACAGGTTGGGTAGCCTTTATTTTACGAAATCCGCTTTGCGGTTTTCAGACTCGATTAGGTAGGTATCCTGAAGGGCTATATTTCAGGAAGTTAGGTCCAGGGCTAGGTCTCGGTCTAGGTGACCTGGATACATTAAAAGGTTTTACCTTTTTACTATTTTACCTACCTAATCGAGGCGTACAATGGTCGAGTTCACGACTTTCATCAAAATTGTTATTTTGATTTTGTTTTAATTGCTAGATAACACTATCAATAGCTATAATTTTTACATATTTGAGTTAGTATAGTGTCTGCACGCACTATGTATTGTTTTATTTCGCATTGTTGCGACATTAAATTATTTCCTATCCGTAGGCGGGTCACACTTTGTGCAAAATTGTGTGCAAAAAACGTGTGCGCATACGTAAATAGAAAATTCTCCAAATAAAACTCATTTCTGACGGCGCATTGGCGCGCACATCATCGAATTACATGATTTATTATGTTAATAAACATTTACAGAGGGGAAATTATATCTCCTACATACTTAGGCTAAGTTAAAATTATTGATTTTAAAACAAACTAATTGTTGATGACACATCATTATGGCACCTATATACTTAAGCTAAGTTAAATTACTGATTCTATATAAACCATATTGTTGGTGACGCATCGTCGCGAACATCTCTCCCGCCGTGCAGCGCAGTGGCGACTCGTAGCGACGTCGGTACGGCGCTGCATCGCACCGGTGAGCGACGACCGTAGCCGCGACGCTCGCCGTCGCGACGCCCGCCGCCTCGACGCCTCTTCTTTACTTCGGTAGTGGGACGAGTTTCTTCACCGGACGCTTCAGGGTGCCGCCAGCAGTGCGCACCTCAGCAGTCCGGATTTCACCATCAGCCCCTGGGAACACGGCTATTATGCGGCCTCGCGGCCATGTGTTGCGAGGCAGTTGGCCGTCAGCAATAAGAATAGGGTCGCCCACCTGTAATCCTGGGCCGCGGCTATGCGGCTCCCGCCGGTTTTGTAACTCCGGCAGGTACTCTCGCACCCAGCGGCGCCAGAACATGTCAGCGAGTATTTGTGAGCGCCGCCATAGTTTCTTGCTGTCTATGTCCTGTTCGGTGAATACCCCGGGTGATGGGAGCCGGGCCGAGCCACCAAGTAGGAAGTGGTTCGGTGTCATCGACTCGTCGTCTTCGCTGTCCACGGAAACATGTGTCAATGGACGACTATTTACTGTGTACTCTGCCTCACACAATAGTGTGGACAACACCTCTTCATGTGGGTGTTTTTCAAGTAGCACAGTGTACAATGCAGACTTCACGCAGCGCACGAGACGCTCCCAGGCGCCTCCCATGAATGGCGCCGATGGCGTAATAAAGCGCCACACGATGCCTCGGCGACTGGCCTCTCGGAAGGCGTCTCGAAGCTCCTTGTCAGCACCGTGCATGTTGGTGCCGTTGTCGGAGTGCAGCTCGGTTGGGCAGCCTCTGCGAGCGGCGAACCGGCGCAGCGCCAGTATGGCGGAGTCCGCGCTGAGGCTGGCGGCGATCTCGAGATGGACGGCTCTGGTGGTTAGACAGGTGAATAGTGCTACATACCTCTTTTGATGTTGGCGTCCGACAGTAACGGACAGTGGGCCGAAATAGTCCAACCCTGTGTATGTGAACGGCCTCTGATGATGAGCGAGGCGCGTCTTCGGGTGGTCGCCGGTCGCAGGCACGGGTGGTTGTGCCTTGCGAATGCGACACTTCAGGCATCTGGCCAGCACCATTTTCGTAGTTGGCCGCATCTTGACAACCCAATAGTGTTGTCGCACCTCGTTGATAGTGAGCTCTACCCCACTATGTTGTAGGCTGCGATGTGTCCAGTCTATGTATAACTGGGTGATGTGATGGTCGCCGTGCAATATCGGCGGACGCTTCACGTCATCTGTTACTTCGTCCGTTGCGGCTATTCGGCTTCTCAAGCGTAGAACATTGTCCACTACTTCTATCTGTAGTGGCCGCAGTCGACAATTTTTCTCTAATGTCTTCTGTTCACGCAGCTTCGCTATTTCATGAGCGAAAGATTGCTGCTGCACGACTTGAATGAGTATTCTCTCCGCTTCGTGGAGATACTCTGCTTCTACTGTTTGCTTCATGATTTGAATATCAGGCGTCTTTGCTGTCTTTTTTGGAGGAGTTGGCGTCGCCTTCTTCTGTTTACGCCAGTCTGGATCTTTCTCTGCATTCTTTTTCGTTCTTTTGTAGAACGTTTTCTCTTTTCGTTCTCTGCAGAGAGCTATGAACCGTAGGACGCTTGCCGTCGCACGGAGTAACCGTTCCCATCTTGAGAATCTAACCGGATCTGGTATGACTTCTGATAGCTTTCGCGTGTCAGCTGCTTCGACGGCTACGAGGGTCCTTTCTTCCCCCGTCTCCTCTTTGATGGGGGGTTTTTCTGATGGCCATGACGACGGTTCTTCGTACAAGAAGCTAGGGCCGCAGTACCATGCATGTTGTGAGTCGAAGTTTTGTGGTACGTCACGGGTAGCGATGTCTGCGATATTCATCTTCGTTGGTACCCATCGCCAATCTTCGACTTTGCTGTTTTCTTCTATGGCAGCTATGCGGTGAGCGACAAAGGGTTTGTACACTCGCGCTCCTCTTCTTATCCATGTCAGGACGGTCTTGCTGTCTGACCAATATGTCACCGATGCGGGTTTGATGTTGTGTTCTTGCATCACGGCTGCAGCCACGCGGGTTCCCATCACCGCGGCCTGCAGTTCGAGGCGCGGTATCGATTGCAGCTTCAGTGGTGCCACCTTCGCCTTTGCCATGACGAGGCTGACTTGCTGCTTGCCTTCTATTGATGTGGTCCGCCAGTATACTGCTGTCGCGTATGCCATTTCGCTTGCGTCGGTGAACACATGGATTTGTGTTTCTACAGCATCGCTGTATCCCGGATAGCATCTTGGTATGCTGATATTCTTGAGCTGTTGCAAATGCTGTATCCAAATTCTCCACTGGGTTGCCAGGTCCTTATCTAGCGCCTGATCCCAGTCGACTCCTCGCCTCCATGCCTCTTGCAGTATCTGCTTGGCTCTTATCGTAACTGGTGAGGCGAGTCCGAGCGGGTCGTACAGTGACATTACGATTTTCAGTGCCTCTCTTTTTGTAGGTACTTCCTTTTCCAATACACCTTTTGGTAGGCGCGCGAGCGTTAGATTGAAGCCCAGCGCGTCTTCACCCGGTCTCCATATTAGGCCGAGTATCTTTTCAGTGTCTTCTGTATTTCCGATGCTGACGACTTCAGTTCGGATCTGTGACGGTTCTATGTTTTCTATGACTTGCGCACTGTTCGATACCCACTTCTTGAGTTCGAACTTCGCTTTCAGGTGTATGTTTTTCACCGTCGTTGCGATACGCGTTGCGTCCTCGACCGTCTTGTAACTATCGAGGTAATCATCCATATAATGATTATGGATGATAGCTTCCACTGCTTCTGGATGCTCCTCTATGTGCCTTTTCGCATTCCAATTCTTTGCGAATATGGCCGTGCACGGCGAACTTGCCGCACCGAATATAATGGACGTCATACGGTATTCTTCAGGCGCTCCCTCTCTTCTGTCGCCTCTCCACAGGTATCGAAGTGCGTCTCGGTCTTGAGCTCGCACCTTGACCTGCATAAACATTTCCGTTATATCGCCGGAAATGGCTATGCAGTGTCGACGAAACCTCATCATAACGCCGGGCAGCGACTGTAGCAGGTCTGGTCCAGTTAGAAGGAAGTCGTTGAGTGACACTCCTCTTGATTTGGCCGCAGCGTCATGTACTATGCGGAGCTTGTCTGGCTTCATCGGGTTGAACACGTCGAAGTGTGGTAGGTACCACGTTCTGCTCGGTGTGCTCGTCTTGGGCGCCTTTTCTGCGTATCCCTTCATCATGAGGGAGTCCATTTGTTCTGTGTATCTATCTCGAAGAACAGGGTTTCTGTCGAGCTTCTTTTCGATTGAGACCAGCCTATTGAGTGCGGTCCCATAACTATCTGGCATTTCTATGCTTTCATTATTCCAAAGCATAGCGGTTTCTATATGCCCATCTTCTAGCTGCTGAGTGTGCTTATTCAGGATGTCTTCTGCTTTCTTTTCAGGATCGGAGTTTGGTCGCTTCGGATTGATAGTCAGCGACTCTAATGCGAAGAATTCACGAAGTTGCTCGTTCAGTTGTTCATCGCTCGTTGCCAGTCGGTTGACGTAATGCACCTGTTGACCCAAGATTCTGGTGTGCGCGCCGTGTAAGGTCCAGCCCATCACGGTGAGTGATGCGATAGGCTGGTGTCTCGGACCTCTGCGGATTTCACTGGCCAATAATAGGTGCCAGTTATCTTGACCGATGAGTATCTTCGGTGCGCCAATGTTGTACGTCAGCTGTTGCTTCAGGTCGTCCAGATGTTTGCATTGTGCGATGTCTTCTTCGCTGACTGTTTGTGGTGCGAGGTTGAGCTTCGGTATGGTGCGCGCCCTGAATGGCACTTTGCTTCTCAGCTGGCTTGCAAGGTCGACGGTTACTCGACGCGAGCAAGGAGTGTCGATCGTGGTGTCACCGATCGCACCTATCTTCAGAGGGTCGATGCGGCCCTCTGCCCCGATTTCCTTTGCGATGTCTTCATCTATCAGTGAAACGGTTGATCCATCATCAAGCAGCGCAAATGTTGATGCTTCTCCCGCCGGTCCGATTACCCGGACCGGTATGATCTTCAGGTATGTCTGGTTTGATGTTGACCTCGAGCTTGCTACTGTTTCCTGAGGCTCCTTCTTGTCTGGGGCATCAGGCTTCTCGGCATCCTCTGCAGCAGGCTTCTTGTCATAATGAAGAAGCGGATGGTGCGTGGCTGGACACTCCTTGTGGCCACACTTCTTTTTCGGACATTTATGTTCCGATCGATGGACTCGCAGACAACGGAAACACAACCTTAGTTTCTTTGCAAGTTCCCATCTCTTATTCCTGGTTGCTTCTTTGAACTTCTTGCAGTCATAAGCTTCATGCCCTTCTTTCTGACAGACACGGCATTTCAACGCCGTCTTGTCTGTTGCTGTATGTGTCCTTTGGGTGACACGTCTGGTTGCTGTAGCTTCGACCGGACTAATATTCTCGGGCGGAGCGAAAGCACTGCAGAAACGGGCTTGTTCGGTGATAAAGTCGCTGAACAGTGATAAGTCTGGCAGCGATTGGTACTTCTCGGTATAGGTCCTATACCATTGTACCCGGAGGGAATTTGGCAGCTTCTCAGTCAGTAGTCGCATCAACTCAGCGTTGATCAAGTAGTGTTCTTTCTTCAACGCACGTAGCGTGACTATGCCGCTTCTGACTCGGCTTGCGAACGTGCAGATATCCTTTGGTGATTCACTGCAGCGCGGCAGCCCACGGAGTCTATCTGTTTCAGCTTGAGCAATTGAGTCTGGACGGCCGAACTGCAGCTCGAGTTCTCTCATGATGTCATCTGGTCTTGCATGTCCGATGAGTTCTGAGCTCACTGTTTCCAGTGCTCGTCCGCGCAGGCTCTTTCTCAGCCTAGCTGTGTTCTCAACATCGTTGAAGTATCGACGAGTTGTTTCGTAAATGGCGCGAAACGAAAGCCATTCGGTATGAGCCCCACTGTAATTTGGTAGGGTCATAATCACCTTCGACGCCGAGGGGTTATTCGATGACCACTGTTCTGTTTTCTTGTCGGCTAGCGACGCTATAGCGGACGTCAACTCCGTTATGAATGGACGGAGTTGTGTTTCCCCCGGATCCTTCGATGGTTCTATATTTTTCACTTCGTTAACTATAGAATGAGGTAACATGTGTACTTGCTGTTGTTGATGGAGGTTCACTATCGATCCGACTCCCACGAAGGGTTGAGCAGCGACGGCCCCTTGGCTTCGGTTGCTCCGGTTTCCTTCATCGGCATCTTCCTCCGGGGGCGGTTGAGTATCGGCGGCCTTACGGCTTCTATAAAAACTGCGGTTCCCCTCGGCGGCATTGTCCTCCTTCATTGTCTCAGGCTCAGGCTCAGGTGCCTCTTCCAGCCACGATCGCACGTACTCGTTGTTCGAATTTCGATCATCCATGTAGCCGTCAGAATCTTCTTCTTCGGCTCTTTGAAGTGCTATTTGAGCAAGTTCCAACCTAATCTTCAATAAGTCTTCACGCGCTCTTGATAATTTTCTATTTGACCGTATCGTCCTATTTGTTGACGGCGGTCCTCTATGTTCGTTACGGGCGTCACCCCGGGTAGTCATCGGTATGATTCCTCTATAATTTCCATCCTTTCTCTCAGTTGAGTGCTTCACTGCTTTATCCGGATTCACTGATTTATCCGAAGGTTTCAATGTCTTATCTGAAGTTCCTTCCAATCTGGTTTCCTTCCTGAATGTAGTCGGTTGTTCTATTTGTTCTGTTTCCTTTGATTGTGTTGGTGCAGGTACATCTTCACCCCCGTGCGGGGCAGGGGGGGGCGGCGGCGGCAGCGGCTGCTCGGTCCCTTCCGTAGTGGACGGCGAACGTGGAGGTATCTCATGACGTATGGCTGTAGAGGTACGCGTTCTGTCCAACTCCACCGTCCATGCTTCAGGTGCTTTGCCTTGTGACCTCGTGATCGGCATGTTGGTTTAGATTCAGAGACAGCACTTCACTATGTACGCACTAGCTGCAATCCTTCACACAGATCTTCAAACTTCCAAGATGTTTCTTCAATCTTCAAAACAAATATTCAAACGTCAAAGTATTTCTTCTATCTTCAATGTTAATTTTTCAAAGTCCAAAAAATAATTCTTCAGGAAAAAATAACTCTTCAGGATCCAAGAATAATTCTTCAGTAAAAAAGTTTTCAGGATCCAAAATAATTCTTCAGTCTTCAAAATAATCCTTCAGGAAAAAATAACTCTTCAGTCATAAGTCTTCAGGATTCAAAATAATTCTTCAGTCTTCAAAGTAATACTTCAGGAAAAATAACTCTTCAGTCTTCAAAATAATACTTCAGGAAAAAATAACTCTTCAGTCATAAGTCTTCAGGATTCAAAATAATTCTTCAGGATTCCGGGATTCGACAATAATTCTTCAGTGATAATTCTTCGGGATTTGAAAATAATCCTTCAGCTATAAGTCTTCAGGATTCAAAATAATTCTTCAGGATTCCGGGAATATTCCTTCTTCGAAGATATCCGGCTCGACAGGACCAACAGATGTACCGGACGGGCGTGATCGCCAGACTCAATAACGGGAAGTTTGTAAGGCTTCCCAGTCCAAGCGGCGCTGACGTCCTGCACCAATAGTTCAGGGTATCTTCAATACTCACTGCGAAATCTCTTGAAGGAACACGGGTTTTTGACGGGGGGAATAAAATACCATATTTACTGATAAGTCTTCATAAGTATTCAGGAAGCGATTTCAGGACTCTCTAGTACTACTACATTGCTATTTAGGTGGAATTAGTTTCCATATCGATGACTACAAAGTTGGCAGGTGGCGCGCTAGCTTAAGTAGTAGCGAACCTTTACCTTATTGAGAGCCGCGAATCGCCTCCCGTTTTACAATCTTTATTTGATAAAAATCACTTAAGTTTCTATTTGTTTTATGACTAAACACCCTTATTTTAATAACTTTACATGGTGTGTTATATATCACGGGATTCGTAAAATTATGGCCTTTCTAATGAGGTTTTGTGCATGAGTCTAGCTATTCCCGCTGAAAAGATACTTCAGTTATAACGGGAATTATTTAATTAATTAAATATTAAATTATTTGCAAGTGATTTTACGGGTAAAGTACTGAACCGATCTTTACCATTCCAAAAGAAACCTCAAGCTAGTCTATTGCCCTAGAAAAATCTAGTATTTTATTTTTTGTATCTAGATTTTTCAGCCCGCTATGAGCCTCTGAATACAGGTTGGGTAGCCTTTATTTTACGAAATCCGCTTTGCGGTTTTCAGACTCGATTAGGTAGGTATCCTGAAGGGCTATATTTCAGGAAGTTAGGTCCAGGGCTAGGTCTCGGTCTAGGTGACCTGGATACATTAAAAGGTTTTACCTTTTTACTATTTTACCTACCTAATCGAGGCGTACAATGGTCGAGTTCACGACTTTCATCAAAATTGTTATTTTGATTTTGTTTTAATTGCTAGATAACACTATCAATAGCTATAATTTTTACATATTTGAGTTAGTATAGTGTCTGCACGCACTATGTATTGTTTTATTTCGCATTGTTGCGACATTAAATTATTTCCTATCCGTAGGCGGGTCACACTTTGTGCAAAATTGTGTGCAAAAAACGTGTGCGCATACGTAAATAGAAAATTCTCCAAATAAAACTCATTTCTGACGGCGCATTGGCGCGCACATCATCGAATTACATGATTTATTATGTTAATAAACATTTACAGAGGGGAAATTATATCTCCTACATACTTAGGCTAAGTTAAAATTATTGATTTTAAAACAAACTAATTGTTGATGACACATCATTATGGCACCTATATACTTAAGCTAAGTTAAATTACTGATTCTATATAAACCATATTGTTGGTGACGCATCGTCGCGAACAGAAATTGTTTAATATTATTTTAGTAATAGTATTATTTTAGGATTAAAATTTGAGGTTTAGTTTCAATCTTCTTTTCGTAAAGAAAATGAATACTTAAGCTATAACCTCAATACCAACCAATATTTACTAAAGCCAAATAAAGTTTAAAATAATTAATATGAACAACTGCCTTTAACCTTAAAATCAACAATTTTGTCAGTAGATTTTTTTACATTTTAAGTAGTCTAATATTCTTATTCATTGCTTAATTACTTAGACCATGATCAAAGCTTTATATTTATGGTGCAAAAAAATCCATTTAAAATTTAAAACATTTCAAAATTTAAATATGTCAAAATAATACAAATTGCTTCTAAGTTTCTAGACATCTATTTCACATATTATTCAGGTGAAGTAATGATAAATAATTGTAGCAGTTTGATAACTATACTTAAGTAAAATAAACATAACGAATAAATATTATTTATTTTTTATTATAACATATCACGCATTTTTTATTCTAAACCCTTTATTGCAATAACAACATTAATAAATAGGCAGGATATTTAAAAATATTATGATTGCAAACAAAAATAATAATATTTGCAAAAACAGCGCTGTGATTTACGAGATTAGAACCTTAGCCATCTTGAATCTAAGACCAACGCTTAACGCCTTCTGCTATCTGCACATATAATTTACTTTCGAATTTTAGCAATGGGATACACTGGCCAAGGTCACGCGTACGAGTATGATGCGTGCTAACAAAAGTTATGGAAATATAAGTGCGGCGCCCGCGAACCGTGACGATACGATACTGTGTAGTTCAAAACTGCGTTCTCTGTGGTGTGTGTACGGCACTCACACCACAGACGTCTGACTGTTTACACATACAAATGTATGGACTGTACCGCGTGTTCACAGCAATACGACTCTTAGCGTGCTCATGCACTTTTGAGCGCTTACTGTACCTACACATTGACATTTATGAATTTTATACAATGACATGAATATTTACTTTTAAAGTATTTTATTATTTTAATTATTGTGAATGTGAAGAAGACTATGTGGGTCATTCCTTTTTGTTTTCTTTTTAATTTTTTCTCAGTTAGTTCTAATCATGGTCTGACAGTTTGAGTAATTTAAGTGGCCTACCCAAATGTCCTTTTTTTGGTATTGTTCGTCGAATCGTTGAGCTCCTTAAATTCTGAGTTGAGCTGCACGATAACTGACAAATGCGTGCACTGACTGGACAGGCCCTCTCAATCTGTGTGGTGCTTTCCTCAAAAGACCACTTCAGACACCAATCCACATGGCCTTCACATGATCTGACCAAGATTATGTCTGGACTTTAAAAGAGACTGAGACCTCTGAGTTTGTTTCAGCCTTTCTTCTCAGAGTAGTCAGATAGGAAACGCCGACCTCATCTAGTTTTAAAATATGATTGACGTGTAAAAGTGTTTGTACAAACCTACTTACAGAAATAAAATCATTTATCATTTATCATCGTCAATCGACCCAGGCCTGGTCCTTATCGGACGGCGAGCTACCCATTGCTCACCGTCCGAAAGCTTGCGCCTACGGTGGCCGGGAATTAGCCTACGACTCCCGATGCCCAGGGCCTCTCCTGCGGCGGTTAGGGGCGTGAGGGCACGAAATTTTCCAATCCCTCACACATTCCGCCTCCTCCATCGCAAGCATTACTGCTTCGCAGAAGGAGGTGACGGCCGGGATGCCCTCTCGCTCCGTACCATGGCCCGGACCAGGGCCGAACGCGAGAGATCACCGCCGCCGATCGCCTCCACGAGGACACGACGATGCTCTGCCCAAGCCGGGCAGACCTCCTTCCTGATATAACCTGAACCCAAATTGCGTAATTCACGATCAATCACATTTTGTTTCGATTTGAAACAGATTGCTAATTCATTGCTTCATAAAAAATAAAAAATCTGCTCGACAACGTAGATAACGCAATTAATGTTGTTGAACTGTCAAAATGAAAGTCATAATCGTTTACGAAAATAAGTTACGCAATTAGGGTACCTACTGCATGGACAGGAAAAGTATAAGAACATTTTATTTTCTGTGTTTTCTGCGTCCGGTTTAGAGCAAAAAATTGCCCAACCCTTTATTACCTGTAGTACATGTTTTATTAAAGCCATCTGGGATAACCGAGTGTTAGAAGACTGTTAACTAATGGACGTATACCTACCTAGCTAATGTCAGTTATACGAAAGCTTTAAAACGAAATGTTCCCGTGAAAAATGTCACTGCGGCCCCCCTAAGTGCAAAGCATCGAACGTTGAGCCTGAAAGCTCTTCAAATACCGAGTGTTTTAATCAGTTATTAAAGAATAACCTACTCAATTTTTTTTCACATTCAAAGATAAGTACCTCTAAGTACCTCTCGGACCCTTGACGAACATAAACGCAGCAGTTGCATAAAATGGTCCAAATCGTCATCCGCCTGTGGATGTCTAATAGCAACTTGGGGAAATACACCAGAAGTTTTAAAGCAAACAAAATATTTTCCGTTTTACTGTATCTACCTAGTCATAACTAAATCTAATGCTGAACAAGTATAAGAACTGTCACAAACAGAATACAGTCAAAACCGTTTATATCGACTTCGAAGGGACTGTCGCATTGTGATTGTTATAGCTGATAGTCATTATAACCAAACGCTATATATATGTAAACAGAAATGCCAGGACCTCAAAATTTCATCGTTACAACCGGTACGTAGTTTTAAGCGAAGTCGTTATAAACGGAAAAAAAAATCACAAACTACAAAATATTATCCCGAAATAGCTGAAAAATCGAGGTTAAAAGGCGAGCGATTCCCTGGAAGCTGTTAGAGAACATTTTGAACTCAAGTTACTCAGTGTAAAGGAAGTTTATAACATCACGACTGTAATCTCCGAAGGGTTTCGGCAGAGATGTACCTTTTAGTAAACCCAGGGTTTATCCTAAAAGTTGGCAACGTCGTAATATTTACCTGTTTTGATTAATTTAGCAATATTACTGTATGGAAATAAGAAATGTGACTAATTAATATCGTAATACCGAATATTTAGTTTTAGATCTAAAAAAATAATTTGGAAGCTTTCCAAATGCCTTTTTTACACCTAAAATTGTTACAACATCAAATTCAGTGACATTATAATTAAGTTTTAAGTCTCATGTAATGGGGCGAGCCTATTGCCATCAACCGGATACAAATCCAAACTCCGGGCTGCTACTGAGAAATTCCAGAAGGAAAAACCCAATAACACTTTGCCCGACCTTGGGAATCGAACTCAAGACCTTATGCTTAGGACTACCATTTCGAAATTTGAAAAGTCCTGACAAAAAGCCTGACATTAGCAAAAAAGTCCGGATAATTAACTTTTTAATCTTATTTTTTTTAATCATTTATATTTTTTTAAGAAAATTCCCTTAAATCGAAAAGTCCGGACAAATGAGAAGGCCGGATATAGTCTGGACGGGGGGCCAAAAAGCCGGACAAATTCGGACGGATGGTAACCCTACTCATATTCAGCAGGCCATCCGGGAAGTTTATGTGCAGATATTTTTCCAGACATATCTGGAACACAACTTGCTTGAGGGGCTTGTGGCTATGTAAAAGCCGCACAGGTCAATCGATCAGCTAGCTTAAGCTACGCTTGCCACGGTTGGTCCGTGGATAGGTGACCATCTTTACATGCCAAGACTCCTCCGTGCCTCGGAACGCCCCGGCTGTCATTTGTAGATCTTTTACAGTTGTTACCACCTACGGGTCGTCAGAAGCCCGAAAGTCTAACAACCAGTCTTACCAAGGGGTATCGTGTTACCTAGTAACTGGGTTGTGGAGGTCAAATAGGTAGTCGCTCCATGTAAAATACTGGTATTGCTGCATCCGGTTAGACTGGAAGCCGACCCCAACATAGTTGGGAAAAGGCTTGGCAGATGATGATCTGGAACACAACTAAAACGCTGTAAAATATGTGTTTACCAAATAAGACAATTACCCACTCAATTACCTAAGCAAATAAATGAAAGATACCTAACAAGAGCACATGAATTCATCACGGCAGGTCAAATGTTCAACGTGTGCAATGTCTTAAATTCGTTAATTAAACAACGTGCTTATTAAGAAATCTCAAAAATTAAGTGGTTTATTATTGCAGATAGACACATACATAATAATATGTGTTGTTTGTGTGGTGGCGAGATAACCCTCTCGACCTCGGCTATTGGAGCTGATAACACGTTGAGGGCGCGCGGGAAAACGGATGATTGAAGAGATGTCCAAAGACGTGGTGAAAAGTAATTGTACAGTATGCAGTATGCCTGGAAAAAAAGCATATTTATACAAAGCTATTGCAGGCGTTATACACCTATACTCCATTTGAAATAAGATTAGACATTTAAATAAACCTTGTTTACAGTCCGTTCAACCGATTTTTACTTCTATTGCGTTGGCGATATGACAAACGGCAACTGCAGTAAACAGTTGGTATTGTAACCACTTTTTTGCTTTTAATGCCATCCTTATGCCTACGATATAGAAGTCGATATCGGTTGAACGGACTGTAAAAAAGGTTTGTTTAAATGTCTAATCTTATTTCAAATGTAGTATAGATATAAAGCTTAACTGATGGATATTTCAGCCCCAATTTTCAATAGACAATTGAGTGATTACCTCTCCATTACCTAATAGTTTCAGCACGGACCATAGTCAAACTGTATGCAGTTTACCTAACCTTCGTGGGACATTTAGCCGTCCTGGATGACAGAAAGGAAAATCTAAACCTTGAATCGTTATCTGCATCAGCTTCTTGTCACGATATAAGATGCATCCATCTATTCCAACAATTATAAGTCACGAATAATCGTGATGACTCAATAAGTCCAGTCCACAGTCCGTCAGATATCAAAAGTGTCCGCTCTAGACATATAATTATATGGGCAGTATCGCGGCGCGGCATATGACCGCAGCATGAACACCGGCGCGGGCGCACGTTCCCGTCACGCTTACAAACAGCGGACGATCGAACCGAGCCCCATACGCAATGCTCCCGGAAGCACTCGGGTTATGGATTTATATATAGGTTTATTAGTACCCTTGACTTTAAAATCGGTTTTGCAACTGGCGCCTTGGGTGGGACATGAATGTACAGTTAACCGCACATCATGTCTACGGTCACATGAGATCTATCACGTTTAGATCTACTTATATAAAATAAATGTGGATAAAAGGACAGCACAATGAGAAGCTTTTTTTTTTGGGTGGGTAATTATCAATTTACTTCTCCCGCTCTGGGCGGAGCGGGAGGGCGTTGGACTCTTACTGACTAAAAGACACCCGTGTTCCTTCGGTTGCCATGTTGCCGGGGGGCCACGATCTGATTTCGGACTTCTTCGAGCCTGATAAAATAGCTGGTAAAGATTTAGGACCGGTTGCACACATGTTGCGAGGCGCAGCGCAGCGCGGCTTTCACTGGCAATCAAATATCAACCTTGTAACCGTTGAAATAAAGCTGAAAATATATAAATTTTATCTTCATCTTAATCACGTTGATAAGCGAAAAGAGGTACGCGGGTTAAGGTTATATTTTCGACTTTATTTTCAGAGATTCAGTGTTGATATTTGTTTGGCAAGAGAACCGCGCTTTACTACGCTTAACCAGGTCTGCACCTGCCCTTAGACCGACGAGCGCCACGCAGCACTTTGTGTAGATTGGGCAGAATGGCGCCTGACTTGAAGCAAGTCTCAAACAAACATAAATTCGTAGAACTGCGGAACAGTACCTATCCTATAACTACACTTCAAGGGCTGATCGAGGGGGTCTTGGGGGTCATGACCCCCCGGGCTGCGTTTAGGTCGACCACTGGTATTTTTTCTAATCTCATTGATAAATTTAATCAAATAAATACTTTGTATGATGTTGCCACGTAGGATGTTTGCCATTGCCACACATGCGAACGACATGCAAAATAAGACTATGTGCTGTTATTATAATTATGATGATTGACCGTGGAGTTTTCTGCCGGCTCTTTCCCATAGAAAACGACCAAATGAAACGATTCCTAGCTTCTGACGTTTCATAAGTGTTCATGTAGGTTTATCTGAAGCTAGCAACTAGACGTAGAAATTAAATACCCCAGAATAGTGTCAAGACAAACCGCCCCGGCCCCGGTCGTGGCGGCTCCCTAAATCTTAAGAAGTACTTTTTAATGATACCCCAAACACGGTCAACATAAATATTCAGTAAGAAGCAGTTTAGACTTGGAGGCTGAGGATGAAAATGTTCGAGCTCGCTACAATCTACATTCTCAAACTTTCTGCATAAGTCGACAAAGGAACTCCTATTTATGTATGACTTAAAAAAAACCTTATCTCCTACAGAAGGCGATGTGCTAAAGTTTTCGAGCTCGCTTCGCTCGCTCTTGAATTCTATATTTTTCTAACTCTCAAACTTTTCTGCATAAGTCGACAAAGCAACTCCTATTTCCGTAAGGATGTTTAATAGAAACCTAACCGAGAATTCGGAGACGAGGTGCAAAAAAATTCGAGCTCGCCTTGCTCGCGCTCTCCTACATTTTATTTTTCGTATCCTATTGATGAGGAGACGAAAATGTACCTCCCCTGAAAAAAAATCTCCTGCCTATTGCGAGGTCCATGGTGTACGAGTAGTTAGATTATAATTAGACACGTTATACTTGTTTTTTTTTCGCCGTCATTATAATTTTTTTGCGAAGTGTTACTAGAAATACCTACATAAACTGAGAAGACCGCCGCCAGCCTTATTTTGTTTTGCTCCCCTAGGCCCCCGACAGGCTTAGTCCGCCACTGATTGGAACCTGTCCTGCCTGACTGACCCCGACTATGTGACCCCCCCCCCCCCCCTGACTCGAAGGCTGGATCCGCCCTTGCTACACTTCAACTTGCCTACAAGGTAAAAGTTTTAAGTATTAGCAATGTAATAATCATTTAAACAAAAGGATGATAAGACTAATAACTTCTACGAAAGTTACCCATGCTGGCTCATAGACAAGTTTGATCAGAAATTCTGATCTAATGAACAACTTTGAAATACATAAACTCACGCCTTCTGCCTTCCCATGGGGGTAGGCTGTAAACTACAGAACTCCACCAGCTTCGGTCCTTACATACTCCTTTTGCCTCGTTTACGTTCATACATCTGGTCATACACGCACGCCGGTTGCGAGTACAACGCACCTGACCTTTCTGAAGAACATCTCCAGTAAAAGTCTTTCAACTTTGGAATACTTTAAATTAGAAATAAGCTTAGGTTTATTCTATGTAAACAAAAAACTTCATAGAATTTGAATCAAACAATCAACAGCTGAATTTCTGAAATAAATTCTTTGAATTTCTTCTAATACAATTATCACTTTAGTAAATATAAGTTACATTAATTTTAATAAACAGTTACCTTTATTGGCAAGTTTTGTTTCAACTTTCAAAATGATTTTAATTTTATTTTGCAGAGTGCAAATGATTTCATTGGTATTAATTAAAAAGGAGACAAAGTGTCTAATCAAATAGTCTTTAATTAATCTTTTAACTTAAAACCATTTACATTGGCATTTAATCCTATATTGTTTTGCTCAAACAATTTACCGAATAGAGAACTGTACAATTCATTTTTGCTCTCATCAGTCCAGGAGGCTGACTTCTCAGGAGCCATAAAATTCACCAACTTGTTATGAACTACGTACTTAATCTTCCTTCCTTTCGTGGCTTTTGTATCTACTTTTCTCTTCATCTTACTTCTCATTTGCTGTAAAGCTATCCATTGCCGACTCAATTGTACAGGGTCCGAAATATCCGCAGACTTGCATTCAATTAGTTCTCTAAGTAACTGATGATAGAAATCGCTGTCATCAAATATTTCTGGGATATATTCATCATTGTCCTTACGGTCTCTTGTTACTGGGTTAACTTCTGCCTCTTCTGCTTCGTTCTTCTGTTCTTTAATTTCTTCTTCTTCTGGGATATCCTTTTTGTACCCAATTATTTCATACTCAGACCTCTTCAACTGTGTACGTCTCACCAACTTCTCTTTATCAGAAAGAATATATGAGATTTGTTGCAAAACTGTGTTTGTTGGTGTATTTTTAATGTTAGTGGCTGTTGCCAGGCGTGTTTTGTCATTCCATTTTTGGATTGAAGTGTCTCTGAATGATTTGAAGGCTTTGTGAGAAGTTGAGATGTCAGATTCATACTCTTCAAGTTTACGTTTCTTGGCTGGTGCAGTTTTGCTTTTAAGTTTAGATGTTGGAACTTCTTTAGTTGTCTCCTCTTCAGCATCAGTGTCCGATGGTATCTCCTCATTGTCCGTATCGCTTGGGATTTCTTCATCACTGTCTTCTTTTGCAGTTTGTTTTGTATCAGCCTGTTGTTTGCTTAATTTCTTATTACAAAGAGTTTTTGTTTCTGGATATTTACTTAGAAGCAAATTCTGAAGGGATAGTAACCTGAAAAATATAAATGGAATGGATTAATAAACACTAAAGAGGCATTTTAATTATAAACTTATTAATTTTGAAACTTGTTAGTAATATAATATTACAGAAATAGTAACTTACTTATCCAAAACATTGGTGACATTAGCCTTAGTTGCACTTGCCTCTTCTACATAAGCCTCATCCTCCTTCAATTCACTGTAAGCCTCAGGCAAGGGCATCTGATTAGCAGTGTTCACACATCTTTGAAGATGGATCCTCATCTCCAACAAACTCTCCCATAGCAACAACTGGTTCCTTATACAAATACCCTTTTTGGCATCTTCCGATAAGTTCTGTTTTTTAACATGTTCAAAGTTTTCTTTCATAGGTTCTTCCATTTGACTGATGTCATATCCTTCTCCCTCATCATCATCTTCACCACTATCTTCCTCATCGCCATTACCATCTTCTTCGTCCTCCGAATCAGCATTCAATTGTTTTTGGAACTGAGTGATACTATAATCTTCACTTTCAGCATCTGAATCCGAATCTTCTAAATCTGATGATTTCTCTTCACTAGTTTTTGTTTTAGACAGGCCGTTCTCTGACTCTGACCCATCTGAGTCGATTGCAAAATCCTGTTTGCCCTTTTGAGGTTGTTCTTGGTGTGGTGAATCATCGTCTGAACTGCTGCCGTCTTCATCAGATTCTTCGAGATCTTTCCGGGAAACGACTTGTCCCTCGTACTTTTTACTAACCTCGCTTAATAAACCCACATTTCGTTTACGGAAATCACTAATAGCCGCCTCAACTTCGCTGTCTGAAGAACCCAAATCATCACGCGTAACAGTTTTCGGTTTTGTGCCGAAAACTTGGTCATCTTCAATGTCAGCACGAGGTTTTACCGTTAGAGCATCAGCAATTTTATCAGATAGTAGCTTTTGTGGTGTTTTCTTCTGTTTTGATTTCATTTTGGAGTTATTTTGTAACTTTAACCAACAAAATACCTTCACGTGTTTATGACATTTTACCAATTATTTGTCAAATGTCAATGTCTTTTGACATCTGACTTTTCTATACCGGGGTGGGTATACGAAGTAGGCTAAGTTATTTAAAAAAATAATAAAACAATTACTAAACCAGACGAACAGACAAAAAAAACAGACAGACAGAAAAAAAGACAGACAGTAAAAAAAATGGTGATAACATTATGGGAACAAGATCTTAGCACAAATAATTCTGGTAAAAAACAAAAATCAAAAATAATTTGTATGTGCACAGATGAATGGGATGAATGGTGCTAAAGGGTGCGTTCCGACTTACACTGTAATCGATTTGAGCGTGCTAACACCCGTACCGTGTTAGCGTTATCGCGATAACGATGTCCCGTGAATCGTCATAGATGACGTCATGACATGCGCCATCTTGCGATAACACCGACCATGCCCTAAATTAATATCACCGTGAACGCTGTCAAAAATGACAGTTGTGCTGTTTTGTTTTGAGAGTCGAAATTGTGCTTCTGGCTACAGTTGCCACCTAACCAAAGAAGAAGAAATTTGTGGTGTATACTCAAAGAAATACTGTAATCCAAACATCTTGTGCAAATTTTGGGGTTATGTTATAAGTTTTGACTATGAGCGACCACTGTGAGCAGTGTGAGCGCATTCACGAGCGTTCCGAGTTGTTGACAGCTCTGAGCTGTCATAATCGTGATATTTAACTAGGAACGCGAAGTATCGATGTGAGCGCTGTGAGCGATTAAGGCCTAACTCGGAATGCGGCCAAAGACAGCTTTGTAAACATTTTCAGTTTCTTTTTACGTAATGCACTGTTATTTCCTACGGTGATCAAAATTCTACATTTTTATTACAAAATAAGGAATACTAACTGATAAAAGCTTAATTAATCAATAATAAAAGTTATACAGACAGACAGATAAATAACAGACCTAACCAATACCTTTACCTTCGAGCTTTTTATCGGCTAAACTCATTCTCAATAATAGGTTCTTTGGTTCTCATCAGTTAAATTGGCGCGAAAAATGACATTTAGCTTTTGACAAGGAAGGAAGGCAACATCGAAGTCGAACTTCGATCGGGAAATAAAAACATTTATTCCAAAATTAATTATCAAAATGCCTAGAAGAAGAGTACTGCCGAAAACTGTAACGTGGTTAAGTGAAGAAATACATGAAACGCAAAGTTTAACCCCATCGTTTCACCATTACGAGTAAGTTAACCTGCAAATTCAAAACAACTTTGTTTTTTTACTTCTCCGGCCTATAACTCAGTTTCTTCTTACCAGGAAGTTTCAGTTCGGCAATATCATAGCTTGTATTGGAGATTATGTTCTTATTTCGAACGCTGATGCAGCAGAACCGGATACAGAGACAGGTTGTGATGCGGCTCGCATTATCTCATTGTATGAAGATAGCACCAACACCAGTGATCCCTTCAGAGCAAAGGTTCAGTGGTACTCGAGGCCCAGTGACCTGCCTAACTGGTGTTTTAGTAATATGGATCCTATTAGTTTTTATAAGAAAGAGGTGAGTTAAAAAGTTGTTATGTTTACCTATTTACAAACTCTTCACAAAATCATTTTAAAGTTTGGGGTCTTGGGATGACAAATTTTAAAAGCCTAAAGGCCTAAAGATATACCTTACAGCCAGTGAGATCTCCAAAAATGATTTCATTACAAAGAAAGCTGGGACTTTTCATCATTACAATTTTCTTATATTGAATGTAAGACATTATGCATTTAAAACCATTACAATTAATTAATCATATAAACAATTTCCAGGTAATAGAAGACCATCGTCCCTTCAACCAAGATGTATCTATAGAAACATTCTTCAAGAAATGCTCCATCACTCTCACTGTTACAAAAGATATGGACGAGATTATTAATGAGCCATACCATTACATATGTAGATACCGCCTCATGGCCATGAGCAGACGCAAGGTACAGATAGAACCTGTGCTTGAACAAGAACGGAAAGCAATAGCATTGTTAAGTACACCCAAGACACCGTCAAAGACAGCAACTCCGAAAACACCAAGTAGTTTAGTAAAAAGAATGAGTAGAGTATCCATCTCAGAAAAGAACTGGAGTGTCAGCAAAAATGATGGAACAAAACTACTGCTCAAAAGAGCAATATTAGCTGATAAAAACGAAAAAGATTCACCAAAAAAAGTTACTCCGAAATCAACATCAAAAAAAGTCACAGAAACACCAAAAAGTTCTAAGAAGTTATCCAAAAATAATATAGAAGATGTTTTGTCTATGGAGCTGAAAGAAAACTCAGATGATGAGCTCCCAACATTGATCATCAGGCAGCATGTACCCACCACACCAAAAAGAAAGCAGTCAATATCTAAAATCACAAACGAGGACACTCCTAAAAAGGTTTTAGTATTTGAGGATGAAGAAAAGAGTACTCCCACTACGAGACGAGGCAGATCAAAGGTTGTTATTAATTATCAGGAACCTGAAGTTTCACCAGTAAAGAGGACTCCTAGAAAAGCTATTCATAAAATGTCAGAGAGTGACGATGAATTTAAGCCAGCTCCTAGGACACCCAAAACGCCAAAGACTCCTAAAATGCCCAGGACTAGGACACCAGCACAAACACCTAAACGCAGTGTGACTAAAAGAATTTTGACTAGTCAGCTGACACCAACTTTACGTAATAGAGCACACTCCATCGATAATATTGATGGTAAGGGGTCCAGACTTTTGAAGACTGTCTTTATATCTATGGTTGAATTCAATAATATCTTAATGGTAAAGTGTAAACTCTATAATTTACATTGTTGACATTTCAGAATTCCTCAACAATAACAAGTCCCTCCCTGGTAGAGAAGGTCAAATGGAAGAAATTCTATCATTTGTTAGATCAAAACTACTGGATGGTACTAGTGGGTAAGTTTCACTGTTCTTGCAGTTTATTTTCACACTGAATTATAATTTACATTGGCTAAAGTCCACTGCAATTTAATTTGTAAATAAGTAAATGCAGAACGCGAAAAAGTAGCTGGTGGGGCATTGCTAAAAAAGGCCTGTAATTTGAATACATCTTCTTTCAGATGTATGTATATATCAGGAGTACCAGGTACAGGAAAAACTGCCACTGTTAGCTCAGCTCTCAAGTACTTAAAGGAAGAAGTCGACCTGCCTGACTTCCAGCTTGTTGAAGTCAATGGCATGAGGATCGCTGAACCCAGACAGGCTTATGTGCAAATATACAAACAGCTTACGGGTGAGATACTTTTTAAAGTATTTAATTTTATAAACATAGTTGTTGGATTGAACCTGGTCCTTTTATGGCAATTGACATGAAGTTCAAATTGATTAGATAGTTCAATTTAATTTTACAGGTAAATCTGTAGTATGGGAGCAGGCTTGTGCACTATTAGAGAAAAGGTTCACAAATCCTGGACCTAGGAGGACCCCAACTGTATTGCTTGTGGATGAGGTAAACATTAATATTTCCTGTTTGTATCTCGAATCTTTAGCCAATTGTTTAGTTTAGAACATGTACTGTTGACGCTACTATAACTAAGCAAATAACTTGAACATGAGCGAAAAACGATAAAACAGTGTCATTTGAGGAATGTGTGGGATGCGTTTCCATACAAGTCAGAGGAACTGCAGTCGCAATCGGCAACATTTCCTTCAATGCCGGCTATTATAGTATTTAAAGCTTATAAACAATAGAAAACGAACGTGCCTAGTCGCATATGATGTGTAACATCTGACACCTCATCTTGGTAATAAGTAACATTAAAGGGGCGGGGCCTCGTCAAGGTCGTTTCTGACGGCCAACTCTAGCACCGTGCGCGCTCATTAGTCAAATGAAATAGCGTGCGCTTCCCCGGCTTCCTGTTACACACTTCCGTCCCTGTTCACGAAATCACTCCCACAGTATTTATTGTTTTCTAAATCTACAAATATCGCCAACAAATAACTGTATTTATCATCTAATCAACAAATTTATAACTTCCAGTTAGATGCCCTCTGCACCCGTCGCCAAGACGTCCTTTACAGTATAATGGAATGGGCTGCCCACAACACCGCCCTACTCACTGTGCTCGCAGTTGCCAACACTATGGACTTGCCCGAACGAGCGCTGGCGGCAAGAGTGGCTTCCCGCCTCGGTCTGACCAGGCTAACCTTCCCGCCCTACAGTCATACGCAGCTACAGAATATTGTTGTTACGAGGCTGGCTGGCGCTAATGTTACTGCTGATGCTGTGCAGCTTATTGCTAGGTATGTTTTATAATTTAAGAATGATTTAAAAATCAACAAATTGATAGCTCTATAACAACAATAATTGAAAGAGCACTGCTTCAAAATGCAGATTAGTGCCTCAGTTACAAAGTTCTTAAAAAATTGTGAATGTTAAACCAATATGAACACCAAAATCAATATCTGTTTCTTGTTTTTATCATTTTAAAATAGCCTTCCCCTTCAACATCCGAAGTTGCAGTCTGCTAGTCATAAAATTCAGGAAATCCGTAGCCAGGTCTATTACATATTAAATCAATACTAATAATTTTGAACTTTTTTTCCAGAAAAGTAGCAGCAGTATCAGGCGATGCTCGGCGCGCGCTCGCCCTATGCTCCCGCGCATTAGAACTGGCGGGGCCTGGAGGCGCTGGTCTGAAAGAGGTGCAACAAGCGCTAGGTGAAGCCGCCTCGAGTGCGGCTGTCCGGGCTATAAAGAACTGCTCGCCTGCTGAGAGGCTAATGTTGAGAGCTGTAGCTGCTGAGGTGAGGTTTATAAATGTTATTAGACAAAAATCGTCTGACAAAAAGCTTCTGACAATCAATAACACTATCAAGGTTATAAAATATGCGAAATAATTAGAGAGCTACTGAAGATACATTTTCTTTCATAAATGGCATTTTATTGTTCTGACCTTGTGTTCTAAAAATGTGATCAATTATTGCTTTTTCAAATATCCATACTTATCTTTCATAAATAAAACCCTTACTTAAATAGGTATATTATTCTTCCTGATAGTAAATAATAACTCCCGATATTTTTACCCAGGTGGAAAGAACAGGCTCTGACGAGACAACGCTCTCCCGCGCCCTACAAACCGCGGCCGCCATAGTATCCCTCGACGGCCGTCCATACAAAACGGCCCCATGTATCCGCGCGCCCACACCGTCGCAAGCACAGGCTATATGCACCCGACTGGCAGCCTTAAGACTGTTACTGTTAGAACCCAAGCCAGCTGAACCTAGGCTGCTGTTGAATATTAGTGCTGATGACGTGCATTATGCTACGAAGCAAATTTCTGTTTGATTGAAATTTAGTATTTTTGCTGATAAATAATTTCCTATATAGTCATAATATGTAAACTACATTTATGTGCAGTGTTGAAAGTTGTCCGCCTCAGGTTTTATTAATAAGTTATGGACAGTAATGTAATGTGTATCCAACTGATAAGTACAATATTTTAAAAGTAAGTGTTTTATTTAAAAAAAATAAGGAAATTATGGACACGCATTTGATAAATAATTATGAGGTTTGTAAAGTACACATTTATATTGATTTTTTAATTTTTTCTATTGACACAGTGATTTGTTATTTAAAATGACTGATAGCTTAAGTTTTTTTTTATGATAGAATAAATGATTAATTTTTTATTATTTTGTTATGTCATTGAGTAGTCCCCAACTTGTATGATCTTGATAAGTGCTTCGATATTGTTGTCTTGTACTGCTTTTCTACTTGCTGCTACCACTGCCTTGCCGTATTTGCCAACTGTAACAGAAATTAAAGACTTTTTATTTTATGAGAGTTGAAACTTAGGCTTTCTAAGACCTGAACAAGGTACCTCTGAGTCTAACAGCTTGCTGCAAAATTGTGTGTAAACTTTTCAGAGCAGCAACTGCTTGCTCCTGAGTAGAGCGTCTGATATAGCATCCTGTGAGAATTTCCTCATTCAGCATTACCACTTCCTTGTAACGATTTAGCATCTCCTTCCTAGAAATAAACGTCGATATAAAAAATAAATACCACTAAAGTTATGAACATGGTTTTTAAAAGTCATACAAATCATAAGCTGCCGCGTCTTGGGCAGCTGGTAGTAATGCAGTTATGAGTTGTGCTCGCTCCGCTGTCTCTGCAGCTAACCGAGATCTCATCTCCCCTATTTGTGATACGTGCTCCATTTCGTCACGAAGTTTCTTTTCAGCTTCAGGAAACTGGGCCACCGACTGAAAGTTTTAAAAAATCCCGCCAAAATTAAATTTGTCTATGGTGTGGAAAAGAATATAACTTTACCACTCTATTTTACTGAATTTAGTCGAGTTTATATCTGACATCTCTACGATTAAATGGCGCAGCGTCAGCGTCAGTCTTTGCCGGCGTGGGGGAGTTGTCAAATTCTTGGGAATCGTTAGAATCGAGTTTTGGGAGTTTTTCTTGTGAAAAATCATATGAAAATGGTTGAAAACAACGATGTTGAATTGTCTGAAGCAGAGGCAGAACAGTATGACCGTCAGATCCGTCTGTGGGGCTTGGAATCTCAGAAAAGGTTACGTGCATCGAAAGTTTTGATCATCGGAATAGCGGGCCTCGGCGCTGAAATTGCCAAGAATGTTATTTTATCCGGAGTCAAAAGTGTATGTTTGTTAGACAATGAGAAGCTAAAAGAAATAGATCTGTATTCGCAATTTTTAGCCCCGCCTGAGAAAATCGGGGAGAATAGAGCAGAAGCTTCGCTAACGAGAGCGAGGGCTTTGAACCCAATGGTAGAAATTACATCGGAGACGAAGTCTGTTGATAACCTCCCCGATAAATTCTTCCAACAATATGATATTGTTTGTGCAACAGGACTAAAGCAAGAGCAACTGGAGCGCATCAACAACGCTTGCCGCGACAGCAATAAGAAATTTCTATGTGGCGATGTTTGGGGCATGTACGGTTACATGTTCGCCGACCTCGTCGACCACGAATACTCTGAGGAAATTGTACAACACAAAGCCGTTAAACGCGGATCAGACGACGCGGAGAAGAATGCTCGAGAAACTGTCAGTATTAATGTAAAGCGCAGAGCAATATATGTTCCTCTACAGAACGCTCTGTCTGTGGACTGGATGAAGCCTGAGATGCGATCAAGACTACGTCGCGGGGACCCTTCGTACTTTGTGATGAAGATTCTACTGCGTTTTAAAGATGAGTACAATAGGAACCCTGACCCAGCTAAGAGGAAAGAGGATACGAAAATTCTGTTACGTATGAGAGATGAGCTTGTGAAGGAACTGTCTCTGCCTGCTGGCTTTATTGTTGATGCTTTACTTCTAGATGTATTTGGCACAGTATCTGGTGCTGCGGCTGTTATTGGTGGTGTAATTGGCCAGGAGGTTGTCAAGGCAGTGAGCCAAAGAGAACCACCACATAATAACATGTTCTTCTTCAACCCCGTCAAATGTGTAGGTTTTGTTGAACTGTATGGTCAGTGAAATTCATTCAGTGTAGAATTTAAGCAATGTCGATTTAAGTTTAATAAATTATTTAAGTACAACCCAGTGATTTTATTTAAGTATTCAGTTTCACAATAAAATTGCATAGTTGAATTTCACTTGTGAATGTGAATCAGATTTTTAAATTTTCTTTGTGTCTGACTCATTGTGATTATCAAGAACCATCATTCTTAAACAGGATGTTTTTATTGTACCTTTTTACAATTCAACTTAAAAAAAATATGTCACAAGCAAACATACCTGCAAATCAGTCAAATTCAAATAAACAGCCAAACTCTGTATCAGATCACCAGCTAGCCTTATATCATGGGTGCTAATCTTAACCTGTCCATCTGCCCCAAAGTCCATGCACAGAAATGAATGGTCTCTCAAACAAAGCAGATTTATATGAAGTTCTTTAGTTTCTTCTGTTTCAAGGTCCAACTCTTCATCTAGAAGAAAGTTCTGGTTTATCCAGATACAGATTCTTTGTACCCTTTCGGTAATGCGAAATGTGACGAAACTGTTCCCTTTATTGCGAATTTCTTTGTTGATCATTTCATACATCGCAAACCTTGGAAGTTGTTTTGTCAGCTCGAATATGTGGAACTGCTCGCTGTCTGGGTAGCCAATGAGAGCCTGTATTAAAATAGTTTTTTTTTTTAAATATGAGCAAGTCTGAGTGCACAACCCTTACTGCTTTCGTTAAAGCAAAATACAGACTGGTTAGAAATTCGAATGAATAATAAAAGTCAAAAGATTTGAGCAGCGTTGTCGTCGGAAACTTTGCTTGTACTGCAGTGGTGTATCGAATGAGATTCGCCATTGCTGGTCTTAGAACAATAGCAGCCTACCTTGATATGAACATCAACCGGCACATCGCGCGGTGGTTTCAACGGAACATGTAGTAGAGACCTCAGTTGGCTGGGCTGAGGATGGCGAACGAAAGTTTCCCCGCTCTCAAAGATACCCTCCGCCAGAACCAGTGCGGCACGGACTATTGTCTCTTTGTTAGTTGATACAGCTAGTTGTATGCTGCCCTAAAAGTAAAGCGTACTTAATTATTTTAAAGAACCCAAAAGACAGAAACAACGACGAACGACAGCCTAACTAAATTTCGACACTAGGTACTCCTTGCTTACCGAATAACCCGTACGTACCTACGTTGACTTCGACTCGTGTCGTCGATGCGAAAAATGGAAAAAGCATTCCTGACTATTCGTCCTTATTGCGCATGAATCAAACTGTCGATGACCTTATTTGACCCTTTTACCATGAAAGAAATCCAAGATTAGAACGTGTACCTCATCAGCAGTATGCAGAACAGCCACCTGCAGCCTGGTGTTAGTAGGCATAGCCGAGGCTGGGCGCTCCAGACTTTCCGCGCTAGCACTGCCACTGGCGGCATTAGCCTCATAGTGTTGCAGTTCCACCATGAGCGCTTGCTTCTTGTTGAATAGCTCCGTGATTGCCTGACGGTCTTCCTCTGAAGGCATGTTCTTGGAGGCTGTGTTGAAGCCAGTGTTCTCTTGATAGGGGGGATAACCTAATACTGTTGAGATTGTTATTTTAGAATCATCGTATAGGATAGGTATTATGAACAAAATAAATATTGCTGTTTATTCGTATCTGCAGCATCCACTTGCAAAAAATTAACGTACCCATCAATTTCGGTTCAAAGACGGTTCACTGTTTAAAAAATTAAATATATTTACTTACCCTCGCCCCTATCAGACACGCAGACAAGATCAGGGACTCCAACGGACCGGTAGTCTGCCAGTAACATGGCTGCTGCATTGGCACGCATCTGCACTCGTCGTAACACCTGGCCAGTAGTGCCTTCGCGCCAATCTACGCGACCGTTTGACCAGCAGCACGCTAGAGTCTCGCCTGACCATCGGAGGGCCAGCGCGTTTTGTTTTGACTGCCCGAGAAAATCTCAAGTTAGTGTAGGTATGTTTATTTCAATAGGCTTGTTACTACCCTCTCTAGACTTTCTACTTGCATACCTTCACTCGCCATAGTCGAATCCCCTCCTCATAGATTCCAATGGTGCCGTTGGCAAGTCCATACGCAAACCTTACTTCGTTGACTGGAGAGAGACATAATATCGGCCCAGTCTCAGCGATTTCAGCTATGAACTGATTGTTCTTCAGAACTCTGATAAATGAGTCGTCACACCCAATGAGAAGCTGGAAGAAGGTAAGGCAATTTTTTTTTTAAAGTTTGGAAATTCACCGCCCTTCGAAGTGACTTTGTCAGCGGTCAAACTTGGGTAATGATAATGAATGAGTCAAACTATCTAGATTAGGTACCACGCAGTCGGTATATATGATGTAGGCATCCTGTAATTAAAGCCTGCACTTGATTAAAGACCGAATAAAGAATCAAATTACCTTGCTACTATATGCATTGCAAGATAAAAATAAAATGACACATTTAGGATAACGTTGTACTTCGAATTAAAAAAATTTTTACAAAAAAAACACTACGAAGTGAAAAATAACTTTAATTTCGGAAGTCGGTGTCTTGGTTTTGAATTTTCGTTCTTTGTCACCAACTTCCGAAATTAAAGTTATTTTTCACTTTGTAGTGTTTTTTTTTGAAGTCGGTTGTTTTTTTTTTTGTAAAAAGTTTTTATTTTTCACTTTTTAGTGTTGTGGTACCTACCCCACACAAATTCGAATACCACTACCTGCTATGTAAATAACAGTGACAGGAAGTTATCATATCATCCCCATACTAAATGGGAAAAAATACGTATTATTGAAGCTAACTCAAAAACTACCCAAGCAAAGTTAATAAAATTTATATGGGACCACCTCTGAAGTATGATCTACCAAACAAAAAAAGAATCTTCAAAATCAATTCATAATTGGCGGAGTAATCGCGTAACAAACATACAAAAAAAAAAAAAAAACATACTGACGAATTGAGAACATCCTCCTTTTGCAAGTCGGTTAAAAATAATCCCCGTAATTCTGTGCCGTAATCTACTTACGACTGGGTACCTACCTACATTATGATTTTTTTTACGCAAACAAGGGTAAAACACCGACATCATATGACTTCTCGCTTACCTCATTCTCCCCATCCTTATCAAAGTCGAAAGTGATCATAGCACAAACTTTCCCACTGACGACATTCCAGAACACCTCGTTCCCTTCCCAGTCGATGGCCTGCACAGAACTGTTGCCACCGATAATGGCCAGAGTCTCCGTATATTTGCCGAAGAAGCCAGCTATGATTACGTTGACCCCGTCAGGAGCCTCTTTGAAGAAGAGGTCTGTATTGTCATGGACATCGTATGCTGAAAGTGTTTGAAATAAACTGAGATTTTGCAGTGTTTTGGTAAAATGGTCTCAAGATTGAGATGGAAAAGGTGGAAAATTTTGCATCTGATGCTGAGGAAGGCCACCTTTATATTAGGTAGGTAGTACTTTAGGACTGAACTGCATTGGTCATAAGAAATAGATATAAGTAAATAAATGATCGACCGTAAGGATTTGATTTAGAAGCAACAAATTTTAGATTGGACATGCAGTACGTACCAAACTGGCTTGAAGGATTGAAGATTGAAGTACATACCTACCTAAGTCAACGAAGGAAGTTCAGAAAAAATAGCACGTTGACACAAAACAGACTCACCTAATATTTGTGTAGGTGATCCAATAAGCAGCATATCTCTGCCAGTATCAGGCCGCAGTGGTCCAGCCGCAAGTGCTATAATGGCCTGACTGAGGTTCAGTTCTGAGACCTCGCCATGCGCCTGTGAGCGTTGCGCTCGACCGCTGACTACTCCACCGTGGGGGTGGTGGATTATTATCTGTGAGCGTAAGAATATAGGAATCATAATCCTATAAATTCTATCGATCTCTTCAATTTGTTTTAGGTCTCTCACAATAGAATCATTTGTTTATTTAATCTTTGAAGTATCTATACGCATATTGAAACCTCGTCTGTGGGTGGTCTTGGGGACAATGAGCTAGAGAACTAATAGACATGGTTGATCAGTCCCAAAGCCGAGGGTCAAGGCCTATGAGGCCAATGAGGAAGTGTCAGGGGGCCTGAAACATGTTGCCAACAAGCACAACATGCTGCTCCTACTTTCTTTTCCCTAATGAGGCCCTTGATAGCACGTCTAAGATTCGATATTCCTTTTCCGTATCCAGTTAGGAGCTGGAAGGCCTGTATTTATTCATGCTAAAGTATTAACTTTATCGTATCCAGCAGATGCGGTGAGACAAGGGTGCGTTCCGTCATACTTCGCAATGGTCACCACATCAGGCGTAACTTTATGATTCAATTCCAACTTAAACACAGGCTGAACTGTTGATAGTTGCATTTTGTTAACTACTGTGTTTTGTTTGGATCCAGATATTTATTTAATTAGGTGTTTTCACTGTTTTTCTATTAGTTGCTATGGTAACGTACCGTGTGGTACGTACAGTCACGAGCACTAATATGTATACATATAAATATCAACTTTTTAGTGTTATTTTCTCCTGTATTGATTGCAATTGTATGTTGTGAGGAATATAGTATTTTGGAACCTATAGTCCCGGACTACATAGATAGGGTTTACTGACATAAACCCTATCAGTAAGTTGCAATCGATAATCCACGAGAAAATAATTTTGAATTTTGCTAAGTGTATGCATATTTTTGCTCGCGACTGTACCATAATGAAATAGGAAATAAATGGATTTAATTATGCATTTCTACCGATTTCTACCGATTATTTGTCCAATCTTGAAATTAATATTGTTTGCAGTTTTATTCTTCTAAAAACCATTGCCAGTTCGCCTTCTGCGTTGATTCGAAGTTTTCGTGATGCGTTCAAAAACATACTATTTAAAACATAGCAATTTGATATGTGCTAGGGTAGTTGAGTTATATCTTAACTGTTTAACAAGTAGGTATTTGGTTATGGTATTTTATCATTTGATAATTAATTTTTAAAAAACAATAATTATTTAATCAACTTTGACTTACGGAAAAATTGCACGTTTTGAACGCAAAGAAAACATTAACGTCAAGTTGACACACTGGATTAGATTGTCAAATTCTAATCAATTTATTTTTTTGGCATTTTGTTTTACGCATTTAAAGAAATAACATGCTTACTTGAAATCGTGCCGATAACGCTAATATAATTAGTAACGCGGAAGTGTTATGTGTTCATTGAATTAGTACAAGTGACCAAATGGGTAGTGAATTGAATCTTGAGTCTACGGAGACCAGGTATTATTCAATATTTTAATTTATTTTGTATCTCAATATCTCGAGTTATTCCGGCCAATCATTATTGCGCAATTGCTTCATAATTTTCCTATCTAGCCTTTGCTTCTGATGTTTTTAATTTAATGTTTTAGGAATTCATATTTTTGTAGGTATTCATCAGTCCGTACTTGATGTCTGTTATGCCAAGAATACACATTCCATGTTGTTATATTTGGACTCAATATCTCATGCCGTTCATTTATCATGTCATTATTGGCTTCCTAAGGTAATTGTCATAGTCATAACATTATTTATTCCTTCACTTTCATGTCTATGAAATTGCACTGCAGCTTAATTTGATGACCCTTCTCTCTTGCATTTAGAAACATCAAACCTTCTTTTATTACAAATCTGAATCCACTGACTTTAAGAGTTTCACATTTTTCTTTATTTGGAAAAAGATTGACTCAGAAAACTTTATAGTATAGCTAAGAATCACTTTTTTTATTTGTTTCTGTAGTAATTATGTCTATGAATAAAATGTGAGTTGGGTCAATGTGGATTTAGAATCCCATTCCTGACTTTCTTTCTTGATCTGGGTTCGACTTACTAGTAAGTATCATTTATTTTTTAAACATACCAACCTTGTTATTTTTTAAAATTTAAATTACAAAATGAATAAAGTATTGGTATTGTTTGTATACATGACATAATAAAATCATGTAATTTGTTATCTTCTACATTGTCGAAACAAAATGACTATTTCAAAGTATTGCATCAAACAATAAGATTCTTACTATTTGCCCATATAAAAGATTACTGATAAGAAAACACCTTAATCATGCACATAATAAGCTTGTAATAGTTTCTATCTTATTGGCAAGAAATAAAATCTATTATGAAAGAACTAGCTATGGAAAACCAATATTTATATTTGTTATCATTATAATTAATAAAATTTAAAACAGAGTGTACTTATTATTATACAGAATGTGTAAAAAAAAAACATTTTATGATTTATTAATTAAATAATAAAAACCCACTCTGTATAATATTCATAAAAAATTCTTAGTTTGTACTTTGTTTATGTACAAAGATAAATATCAATATAATAACATTATGTTGATATTCTTTCAGATAATAATATAACTCAGCAAGCACCAATGGTGTTCGACAATAAGCAAGTTATTTACTCGTAGCTTAAGTGTTGTGTTCATTTTGTGTGATTCCTTTTATTATCTGTGAAATATTTTCTTTCACACATGACATGACTCCTAAACATATTGGCTGATATTACATGAAAAAAGTACAATCACATTTTTTTTTAATTCTCAAAAAAAAAATCTTTTCTTATGGTCATATAAAAAAATATCTGATATGTTGTACACAGTCATAGTATCTGTGAACTCATAATATTATGAATATTTTGATAACATATCGCACCTTTAGAATTATAAGGGCACAACTCGAAATATTAAGGGTTTGAGTTTTTGTGTTAGATGGGCTCAATATCAATTGTTCTACCACGGAGAGGGTGATGTGAAAGAGACACAGTTATAGTATTCGCTTTAATATTGTCTTTTTTCTCTTTCTGTGAAAGCCAAGAACGATAGAACAGTTGATATTGACCCCATCTAACACAAAAACTCAAAACCTCAATATTTCGAGTTGTGCCCTTATATTTCTAAAGGTGCGATATCATAAAATAATTTTGTGTTTTTTTTATTGGTTAAAAGGAACTGAACGAGATTACGAGACACAAATGCGTTAATATAAAATGGTTGCCAACCCATAAAGTGTATCTCATCATGACAGATCATATCAATACGAATCTTGCACTGTCATTTATAATGATGAAATTGCAATCAAGTTTCTTTCAAATCAGTTCAGTTAATTCAAAAGCATTAAAAACTGGAGTATTGAAAAAAGGGGGTTACCCAATCTTTTTTGAGGTATTTAGTCTATTTGAGATTTTTACTGCACCAGTGTACAATATAATGCCACTATGTATATGAGTCATTATTTGTGTACATGCATGTGCAGTGTTGCATGACCGCCTAAATGACCTGCCTTTAATGTTACAAGCTACCAGGATTCATCAGTGTTAAATAGGTCCAACCAGAACTGATAAGTCCCTGATGTAACTCATAATATTGAAAACATTTAATTTAATGTAAAGGATGTAACAAGACTAAACTTAATAATTGTTAAAAGTTTAACGAAATAATGTCAATCTTGAAATGATCAATTTTCCTGTTTTTTTTTTTTTCTATAATTATTTGGCAGGCATGCTTTTGCTATTGTCTATGAATATATGTGTTGTTGTTACTCCCTATAGCACAGCCAAATGTCCTTATTAATATGTTTTTAATTAAATATCGATGGTTTTTTCTGTTTAAATTTCAGTACAGTTAGCAGGACATGGATTGGAACTGTTTTATCCATTGTATGGAAGTAAGATATATTTCCAGTTGATGTCACCATTTTAGTTGTCAATGCTTTTTTTTATTTATTTTGGTCTACTTCTTATTTATTTATTTTAATAAATTATATACTAATTGTAGGGTATTTCTGATAAATTGAATATTAAAAAAAAAAAATGTGGCACAAATGTACATTATACATGTTGTTTTTACTTATTAATAATTATTACACCAACGTTTTACCAATTTATAAAATAGGTATTATTAATAAGAAAATAGTCACCAAGCAAAGTATAAAAACTAGATCATCCACAAATAACACTAACTTTTTGCAAGTCATTAAGATCTTGAGATCTCAATTTTTTTAAATGTTATTAAGCTCCTCATAAAAAATTGCTTTGCTTTGCATATTGCTTAGATTAATAGTTGACGTAAGAACTAAAAATAACATTAATAAATTTTCTAACCCCGAAAAACATGTTAAATAAATATTATTTTTTTGCCTTCGTAGTTAGTCGATGCTAAAGCAATAACACCTGTTGGGGTCGCGGAGCATACGCGAGCGAATCCCGCAGATAGCAAGAGACACTGTGGGGTTTTAAACGGTAGGCAGCCTGACTGACGTTACGCTAACGCTTCGGGCTATAGGTGGAGGGTATCCATGAATATGTCGATCAAAATCAAAAGTTCATTCAGTCATACAAATTAGACTGAGAATCAGCACTTTTTGAATGTCAAAAACATAAGGCAGTCTCCATAACGCCCGTTCACCACTTTCTAGTGCTTTAGCTGGGAAGAAGAACTGGCAACAAACTCCAGCAGCACAGCAAGTCTGAATTACATTAATATAAATGCCAATGTCCACTTTTAAGGTTCCGTACCTAAAAAAAAAAAACGGAACCCTTATAGGATTACTCGTGTGTCTGTCTGCCCGTCTGTCACAGCTAATAGTATCTAATACTAGTTCTAAAACATGATTGGGTATTATTTCAAACTTTGCTCTGTGAGTCACGTCTTTTAATGACTGCCAGTTGTGGCCTTGGACTGTGCGTCAAGTGGTAATTAACAAAGGAACATCATTGATTATTGTAACAAAACATGAACCAAACCAATACTTTTTTAGGTACTTATTAGCAGGGACTTGAAAACGAAATTAATTTCGTTCCGTTAAACTAAATGTTATAACTTATAACGCTCCAAAGTTTCTAACGATACTAAAACCTAAAAATATCAATAACGTTACAAAAAGATAACGTTTTAGAATATCATTTTTGTAGAACAACATTTTAAGTAACGTTATAACTAGTTATAAGGTATCAGTAACATTATGCATATATCCGCTTGTAATAACGTTACAGATTCATTTGTATAACGTTATTCTTAAGAACTTTTCCCGATGACCACCGCTCCGTCGTCGCCCACCACTACACCACCGGCCACCCCCGTTACGGCGGCCGGTGGCCGGCTGGTGGTAAGCCACCGCGCTGCCGTATTCAAACATAAGTTCGTTCGCTGGTTCGCATCTTTTACAGACAGTGTTTTGAATGAATAGTTGTGGTTAACCTACTTTTATATTTATGTGATAGTGTCATCTTCACAATTTTTTTTTTGGCTATGTTACGTATCGAAATAAATATTATATCGTTATACCGAAATATTAATAACGATATATTTTTAATATTAAATAAAATAAATAAAATATTTATGGTATAAAAAATTGGTAAATTTTGTTATTAAACAGTTTAAGATTTCGTTCCGTTTGTTAGTATCGTTATAGCCAAGGAATTAATTTTGTTGCGATCCTGGTGGAACGGTACAGATTATAGTTACCGGAACTTCGCGTAACGTTATTTTTAGTAACGTTTCAAGTCCCTGCATATTAGGCATTATTTTAGTTTGCGGTTACTAAAGGAACTCAACGAATGATAAGGATACTTTTTACTTTAGCATCTACTTGTTAAATTAACGACTAACTGCATAGATAGGTCTTTTTTATTTATTGCAAAAACGCCGTACTGACCAATGCTTATAGTTCCTTTTACAATGTTTTTTAAGTAAACAGCTATGACTAATTTATTTGTAACAATACTAACAACTTCGCCTAAGAATAACTAACCCAATATACTAAGTAATTAACATTGTTTTTATTTGCGTTTCAAATTGTTTTGTTTAGTTTTTCTATTGTTTAATTGAGTGTGTGTTGACCTGTTAAAACTAATTGTTTATTGAGCCAACTATCAGTGAGCTAATTGATACTATTTGCAAATCGTTTATTGAAGTAAATCTTCCAGACGTTTTTATAAAGAAAATGTAACTCATTGTTCGTATTGCCTGGTTCTTATGTTACCAATCGTTCTATTTTTTTTTTTTGGTCTTTAGAGACGACTGCGTGGTGAGTTTATCTTAAAATGCTCTGCGTTTTCCCATACCCCTGCCTCGCTAAGGTAGTAATCGGGCATAGAACATGAACAGTTATAATTATTTTAATATGGGTCTTAGTGTGGGTCAATAAACAAATACCTTCCTTAAGTGCCTGCTAAACGGTCGCCAACCGCGTCCCAACAGAAGTGACCTTGGTGGTTTACAACCGTGTGTTTACGACCAAATTTCAAACAGCTCTGCCTGTCGCCAAACAAGGTCACCTCTGTCGGGGACGCGGTTGGCAGCCGTGTAGCAGGCCCCTTATAGTGTAAACTGACCTTGAATAAAAACTCTTGTTTTAATTATTTTTATTTTTGTTCTTCTAGTTGGACCGGTGGGTGGTTCAGCTGGACCCGTCAGTCTGATGCAATGCTACGTAATGTCGAGAAAAAAATATTGTCATGTAAGAATATTCTTCTAAACAAATATTATAAAGAGAAAAAATTTCATTTTTTGTATTTGTTACGCTTTCACGCTAAAACGACTGAACAGATTTGAACGAAATTTGGCGCATGAGTAGACCATGACCTGGGTTAGGTCATGGGATACTTTTTATCCCCATATTCCCACGGGATCGAGACTTATGCGGGTGAAACCGCGGGGCACAGCTAGTTACTTATAATAGGCCTGTGTCCAAAATTTTTATTTTTTGTCCGTCCTGTAGATTTAAAAAAAATATTGAACACGTATTTTTTCTTTTTTGACGTAATCAAAAGATTACGGCGATACATTAAGTTAAAATGTGGCATGACGTCACGCCTTGCTAGATTTTATATGACGTTGTGACGTAACGAGCCCCCACTCCCCAACTTTAATGCGTGTTTTCTAAGTTATTTTTTATTAATGTGATAAAACAAAAAATACGTGTCTAGTATTTTTTTATTATCTGAAAGACGGACTAAATAGTTTTTTTTTTTTTTTAACCTAGGCAACTACCCAATTTTGCGGTTAAAAACTCAAAAATCTCATTTGTTCCGTGTTGGAATCGATCCCGAATTCCCACGACCCGTAGCACACAGGCAGGCACTGCGTCAAACGTGTTGTTAAAATTTATTGGGAAAACAGTGCATTAATTACCTATGTTTACTGCCAAGCTGTGCCCCGACTTAACAGGTATAAGTGCTGGAAAAATTACATGCACATAAGACCTTTTAACTATGTGTGTTTGTGGCCGTGACCGCCGCGTACCGAATCGTAATAACACGCAGGGCAAGTTCAGTGGAGTTAATAACGTAATAAGCAGAGTTAGCCATTTAACATCAAGCAGGCTAGCTATAGGTTAAATTCGTAAAATAGCAAAAAAATAAATCTGAAATTCGAATCAAAATCTTTATCATAAAAGCATTAGAAATTGATCCAAAATCTTTTTATATCAGGAAAGATATTCTAGAAAAGGTCACCTCGTTAGCAGTCGAAAAGTAAAAAGTAAACGGTTTGCTAATACAAAAAAAAACCCGAGCAAAATTCAATGTTTTTAACACCCCTCCCCTTAGGTCATGTTCCACGGGAACCTGCCCATTACTGAGCGGTAATGTCTATATAATTGTGGGGGAGACTGCATGCACGAGATTAGGGAGAGTGCATCTACGGCACACTATTTATTATCTAGGTAGGAAGCTTTATTATCCTGAACTACTTTTGGAGATAGCCTGTTTTCGTTCCCGTAGTAACATTATCAAAGCCTTCCGCTTACAAACTATATTCTTATGTTATTTTAGCCCTATTATTTAGGGCTTAAACATAACTGGCGAAATATTCTTCTTTTCGTGTAGTTAGTGACTAAACTGGTGTCAGAGTTTTTAAGCCGCCCATGGGCCTCTGACTTGGCTTCACATACCGTCGAGAATCTCAGGGATGCCGGTTTCCTCACGATGTTTTCCTTCACCGTTTTTGAAGCAAGTGATAATTATAAATACGCACATGAATCCGAAAAGTCAGAGGTGCGTGCCTTGGGTTCTAACTCGAGACCTATGACTTGACTGGCGAAATATGGGTGTGGCCTCTGCCTAACCCTTAGGGAATTACATTAAAATTAATTATTCTGGGAATGTAAATACCGTGCCTAATTCCGTAATAGACTGAAAATTAAATACGGGTTTGCAAAAGTCAAAATAACGGAAAACCATTCCTAAAAACACTGTCTGTATTCCGAGCACAGTTTTATCATTTTATTTATTTTCCGGGATGTAGTCCTCGCGATAAAACATTACATATACGCGATGCACATAAACATATTTGCTGATAACAATCAGAAGCATGACGTGTTATCAATGCGATAACTGGCACATTCTATGAGTATAATGAACTTACAGTTAAGTACTTGGACTTTGGAACAGGATTTGTGCGAATTTTCGTCCTTGTTTACGAGGTACTTAGGACCAATATCCATTATGATTCATAAGGCCGAAATGGCCAAGCCAAATCTCTGTCAACTTCAGGCAGTTGACAGAGATTTGGCTTGGCTTGGGATTCGATAGACGAGCTTCAATACTCAAACCAAGTGATAAGCATCGATGAGAGAACTAGCTTCGCGGATACCTAACCGCTTTCCCTCGTCCCTTTTGAGCAGATACTAACTGCAATTAATTTGAGTTTTAAACCTTGTAGGTATTGGCAAAACAGGGCCAAGACCACAAAGATATCTTCCTTCTAACCAAATATCGATATTACCCGAATAATTTGCCAACGACTTACACGAAACAGACTCTTAACTGGCTTCAAAAGACAGCTGATCATGACCTCTTTGACTTCCCCCGCGTATCTGACTTAATTAAACAACGTATATTATTGTTTTTTTTATCAATTTCCTACTATAAATGCATAGATACGATTGCCATTATCAACTTATATATACAATGGGTGACCTCAACTGGCTTGCTGATTAGTAATCCTCTAATACTCAACCTTGACAGGAAAACATTATCGAATATTATTTGCGTAGTAGTAATACTTCCTAGTATTTAAAAAAGATAATTACATCTCCCGCAAAGACAGGCAGAATTGACCAGTAAAGTATTACCACTGTTATTCACTGAATTAAGAAACAAAGAGCCATAATCAACCAATAGGAATAGTTATTTTTCAGCAGCGAAAAGTTGTCCAAATAATGAAATTATATTGGTTGTTCACGGACATTTCTACCGTTCTGTGTCGCCCTTAGGCGGGTATCACACCTGCGCCGCGAAAGCTTAGCAGCGAAACCGCAGTAGTTCCGTCAAGACCTGTCCGTTGTACGACAAGCAAAACAGAAGCGAAACTGCCTGTTATAACGCACAGATTTGATTATGATTCTATCTCTTTCCCGCGTGATTTCGCCGATCTGCTCAGAAGCCGGTTACACCTCCGTGTTTCGCACGTTTATTGTAAAATGGACGTTGACTCTACGGAAAAAACTAATCCTAGAGGTCCGAAGTAGACATATTCTGTATTTACTAAGGCGAAAGCGACGACATTTTGCTGTGATTGCTACAACTGACTCGCATGATGTTCCGCTACTCGAACCGTGACATAATGTAGTAATTTTTCGCAGCGGAATTCGTTAAGCGGTTTCCCATAATTATTTTCGCGTCGGAGGTGTGCTTAGGCCTTTTAAAGTTTTGTTTGTTTTAGCCGCCCTAGTAACAGTAATGTCAAGTCCCTTATCTATAGTTCTGTAGTTTATTACATGATGGTATCGTTGCGTTCTTCCACTTATTATCAGTTACCTACGAAAATAGATAGGGACTCCGTCAAAGCTTGGCGGCATTACATTAATTAATACTAATGTCTCCTACCCGATCTACCATTCGAAATTCGCACTCGGCGCTCTTCCTCAATATCTTTTTGATAGGTGCTCTGTGCATAGCAACAGTGTGGAACTCCCCGCCAGCGTCTGTGCTACCTATAACCCGTCAACCACCTTAGCAAGACTGAACACGCATTTTCTGGGTACGCTACGACGTAGACGTCACATCCATCGCTTTCCACAGGGCGAGATCGAGGTCGAGAGCGGCCCCTCGCCCATTTATTAATACCTCAACAACTAAAAAACGAACGCAAGGCCACTTTAAAATTACATCTCTAAATTTTGGTATTAAACCAGATTATTCAATATTGTAGTTAGATTTTTGCATGACAACAGTGACTCGGCAGAAAAAAGCGGGTATTAAAAGATGCTATGTCGAGCGAATATAATAGCTATCTGTTTAGGGAAACCGGTTCTTATGTGGTTAGAGATAGGGACTGCGGGTTGAAGACATCGCGCACGCTCCATGGGCACATGCCAATAAATAGTAATGATGCGGAAGTTTAAATATGTCATGACATTGCGTTTTGAGCGTAATACTTAGATAGCGTTGTGTTTTGGCGTATAGATATGACGTGAAGGTACAATAAACTCTGCTTCGGAATTGGAATACAGTAGCACGATTCCCTTATTTAAATACATTGTTTTGTTTAGTTGTCACAACTCAGGACCACAAATATCTAATTGGTCCTTTGATACATTTCTAAATTGAAAAACGCTTAAAAATAGGACACCCCTTTGCTAAACTTTGAAGTCTCCCCCCCCCCTATTGATGGTGGCACTTCCCATCGCTATTCGTGTTCGCGTATTCGTTTTATTTACCTACTCCAAATACGACGATGTGAAGTTACTCTATTCGCCTATTTTTCACGAATAAAACGAATACGCAAATACAGGAACACTCGTATCCCGGGCGGGTTGTCGGTTTTTGGTCACATATCAAAGGATTGCGAATATACCTAATAAGTTCGTTTACCGTCCACATATATTATAGCCTGCTCAGTACAGTGCGGTGAACGCGTTCAGATTAGCATCTAGCTAAAATATTCTTGAATGTTCGGCATATTCGCTGTTCATGACCATGTGTGGACGGTGTGTTCGAGTTATTCGGACTTCTACACTATATAACCGAATAAAACAGCAAAAAAAACAAATACCGAATAGCGATGTGAAGTGCCACCATGACATTGCCAAAGACACCGAGTAAAATTTTCCTATACAAGGTGTGTGCAATTTTCTCCGAGATATAAATGTTAATCTGACTTCTATTCCAGGCTTAAAAACCGCATACAAACGTTTCTACGTGGACATAGGCAGCGTGGTGGGGCAAAGCGATAAGATATGGACAATATCGCTGAACGACGAGTCGCCCAAGACTCCGCTGGTGCTCCTGCACGGCATGGGCGCAGGGCTGGCGCTTTGGTGCCCTAATCTAGACTCGTTTGCAGCGACAAGGCCTGTTTATGCTATTGATTTGTTAGGTAAATATATTTTTTGTTTATTCTTCTGTCTGCTCTAGTTTTCGTTACGGCTGTTGAGCATGGGGTCCTTTTTCTGGGTCCTTGTCAGACTCTTACTGACTAAAACCCACCCGTGTTCCTTCAGTTGCCATGTTGTCGGGGGCCACGATCTCCCTTTAGGTTTGATTCGCAACCCCGACAGGCATCGGCCATAGCGGACCCCGTCAGAGCATGGGGTCCTGTGATTCGATTCGTAGGTCGAAAAAAGTGTCATTGGAAGTCTGAATTTGTGTCCCGCTCATGGCAATAGGTTCGCCACCTTTTACATGGACTTTTGGCGAAATGTGGCTGAAATATACGCCTACTCTTCCAGGAAATACAAGAGCGATGTTGTTTCAAGAAAGTAAAGTCGTAATTAACCGTTAGACGTGTAAATCTGTTATGCGGTACAAAATTGGTCTTGAGCCAAGTGTCACTCGCTGACTCGGCCAAGTAAAGATCGCTGCATACTGGACGGCGTTAGGACGTGGACGGAGCGGAGACGAAACATGGTGTTATGAAAACTCGTACAGTTGTTTAATGCGTTTGCATCGCGTCAGTTACGAAAAACTTTTGGAGAACAAGAAAAGATGGACTGGACTCATAGACTGCGACCGGAGCGACTGTGTATTACTGTATACGCAGCGGAACCACGACAAGGACATGCCACGCGCGGGACGGGACGTGCTAAACATTGTCACCGACGATGCTTTACACGTCCCTTGGGTGCCATGTCGCCGTCCCGTCTGTGCACCCATGCCGTACGCTCTTGTTTAGGAAGATGTTTGCAAAAATTTCCGTCCGGATTAAAACACGTTACGTATGCAACGACCTTTAGATGGCAACAGAGACAAATGCTAAAGCGACGAAAACTTATATATCCACACAGTTCCGGTCGGGCTCCGGACTGTCTGGGCTCAGTGACCGCTTATGTCACGGCTTGCTCCGAAACAATGAACCGAATAACATGGACATGTGAAATTCATACAAAATGTATGCAAGCAATATTTATAATCTCGGATGACCTAGAGCCTCGAGAGAAAAGACCACAATAGACCCTTAACGCACAGTAAATTGTGTTTTCTTTAAAATATAGTACATTGAGTTTTCGGTCAAAGAATAAACCATTGGTAAATCTCCTTGTGTGCTTATTCAGACATATCGAAAGATCGACAAATCATCATCTCTGGTCTTCTATAATTTGGGGACCATCATCCAAACAAACTGACTGTCAAGATAGTTACAGATAATATAATATTATGTACTTAATAGTTTTTTTTTGTCCTCCTTGGCAATCCGCAACCAGTTTTGTACTTTTACCGGATGAGTTGGAGGTTTTTGGCGGGAAGAGCGTGACTCCAGCGAGCCATCTACTCCGTAATCGCGCTTAAGTCCACACAGGTGTGGGTGGACTAAACGATGTTTTTCCTTTTAAGTCTTTTCTGTACGTGGGGCACTCAGAAAGTTTTGCGATACTAGAAAAATATACTACAGGTTATAATTTTTTTTATTATATCTTTTCAAAGAACTCTCCATTGGCGTCTATACACAATTTCATTCGTCTAAACCAATTTTTATAACACATTTTCCAGTCCGCATCAGACAACTCTTCAATCTCCTTCTCAAATGCAAGCAGTGCATCTTCCGGCGATGAAAACTGTTTTCCTTTGAGTTGATTTTTTATTTTGGGGAAAAGAAAAAGTCGCACGGATCCAAATCGAGACTGTAAGGAGGATGACCTATAAATTTGACCGGTGTGCTGTCCAGAAAGTCCCTTGTTTTGAGCGCCGAGGGAGCCGGCGCGTTGTCGTGGTGAAGCAGTAGCCCTCGGAGGCTAGTGTTCGGTCGCTTGCTGCTTGCAGCAGTAAAAACTTTGGCAAACATTTTGTAACATACCATTCAGCATTGATGCTCTTTTGATCTCGTAAGGGTACTGACACCAGATATCCCGTCAAAGAAGAAAAACTTGCGATCAAAATTTTGCCTGCACTTCTGGCTCGTTTCACTTTGGTAGGCGTTGGTTCATTTTGAAACAGCCACACGGTCGACTGATGCCTCGTTTCTGGATCATATTGATAAATCCAAGATTCATCACCCGTAATTATATCACAAACGCGCCGAGACGAGCCTGCTTCAAATTTTGTTATCATGTCTCGGCACCATTCTACTCGAACCTCCTTCTGAGCCTGCGTTAGATTGTGTGGTACCCAGCGTGAAACTATCTTCCTTACCCGAAGATGCCCGGGTAGAATTTCATGCACACTTTCCGATCCAATCTGCAGTATATGCTGAATCTCTTCATATGTAATTCGCCTATTTTCTTGATTTACATTTTTCACAGCCAGCACGTTTTCATCTGTAATAGCCGTCATAGGGCGGCCACTTCTTTCTTCGTCCGCCAAAGTTACTCGAACACGCTTAAATTCGCTGAACCAGCGAAAAACAGTGCTTTTGTCTATGAACGCCATTCCGAAGTCTTTCAAACGATTCTTCTGGTTTTATCGACATTTGAAATCGTACAAAATCATCGCGCAAAAATGTTCTCGTTGTAAATCCATTTTTTTGTGAGAATACTTTGATTTTGCTCGTAAAAAAATGTGGAGGGAATTTCGAATTTGGAATGTTGTGTTTTTTTGTAATAAATAGTCATAGTTTTAATTGACATCAAAACCAGCCAGTGTCCCATAGCCAAAAAGTGTTAGTCGCAAAACTTTCTGAGTGACCTGGTATGTCTATGTAATAGTTATAAAATAAGTCATCTTATAACAAATAAAAATTGTATTCTTCTTATGCTTGTCATCATTCTCCAGGTTTCGGTCGAAGCTCTCGTCCTAAATTCGCGTCAGACTCCCAGAAGGCGGAGGCACAGTGGGTGGAGTCGGTCGAGGAATGGCGGCGCGAGGTCAACATCGCGCAGTTCATCCTGCTAGGTCACAGTCTCGGCGGGTATATTGCTACAGCTTATGCCATTAAGTACCCTGAGAGGTAAATATTGATAAATTCTGCACATTTAAATACTAGGTTTCACTGACCTTTTTCAAAAGAAGGTTTCCAACTAGTGATATCGAATCATATCGAACTGACATCTAAAAGTCACTTTAGGATGCCAAATTTTCGGGTGTATCCCATCTGGCCCGGTGACTTGGCCCGGCACCGGGCCACATGGGACAAAAAAGTTTTAACTGGCCCGGTGATATGTTTACCGGGCCAGATGACACAAATCAAGTGCCATCGTCCCCGGAAAGGGGAGAAAAGAGGATACGCCTCGTAATTTGTGAAATACTAACTATATGCATCTATGAAAGGGATTATATAATATGATTATAGGATATGAATGGTAGGTTAGGTTAGGTTAGAACTGTGACCACACACCGCACGAGCCGAGCGAGCGAAGCGAGCGGTGCCGCGGTAGCGGCCGGCGAGTGCCAGAAACCATTTAGGCAAGTTTATCCCACTGCTACCGGCCGCACCTAGTTTTAGCCGGCTAAAACTAGGTGTAGCCGCACTTCGGGTTTTAGCCGTAACATATCGACCACACAAGAATTACGTTTGCCTGACAACTTTTCAGCAAATGTTTCAGCAGTTTGATTTATAAGTTCAATCCCTTTCATAGATGCATATAGTTAGTATTTCACAAATTACGAGGCGTATCCTCTTTTCTCCCCTTTCCGGGGACGATGGCACTTGATTTGTGTCATCTGGCCCGGTAAACATATCACCGGGCCAGTTAAAACTTTTTTGTCCCATGTGGCCCGGTGCCGGGCCAAGTCACCGGGCCAGATGGGATACACTCAAATTTTCTGGACTGGCCACTATTAGATATCATAAGTTAAGTACAGTGCGTCAAGGATATTTTGGCGCTCGATTGACGTTGTCCAGGAGGCGCTGTTTGTAAATATTTGTGAAATGTATTGAAAAACAAAATGGCCGCGTTAGTTCCGAATTTGTACTTTCAAGTCCTTTGTAAAGCTATAGTCCATCCTTCATATTATAAAACAAATTCCCCCGCCGCGTCTGTCTGTCTGAACGCGATAAACTCAAAAACTACCGAACGGATTTTCAAACGGTTTTCACCAATGGATGGAGTGATTCATGCGGAAGGTTTTAGTGTATAATTCATTACGGTTTTGTGTAAATTGGCTGAAATTGACTATTATTGTTGAAGAAGTCGGAAAAAATCATGCCGACTGGGAGCTTTACTGGCGTGCGCTGCGTTAACCGGAAAAGATACGTCAAATTAATGTTCTACGGTATTGTTCATCTTAAAAAGTTCAACAAAAAAGTCCGCGATGGCATATGTCTATCTTCTAAGGATGACCCACAATAACCATTTTTATCTTTCAGAATTTGATAAAATTTAATTTTTATTTCCGAAGCTTTTTTGACCGGTACAGTATTAATCCTTATCCAAAAAAATATGTAATTTAAATTGGGCATTTAATTTAGATTAAAATATGCCTTTAAATCATATCATTTAAATAAATAGTTTAAAAGATATCACAGTTTCAAAATTACGCGGAGCAACGCGGGCGCAGCGGTAGGAGTCAATGGCGTTTTCCTCTGTTATTAGGTATGAAATCTCGGTAGTACCTACGTTCCCCTGGTATATTTTCCGACATCCACGCGGGCGAAGCCGCGGGCAAAAGCTAGTGGTTCATAAAGGCTCCGCAAACAAACGCGACTTGACAGCGCGACGCGACTTTAAAACAATTTCTAAGATAACTTAGAACAAATTACCGGTGTCGCGTCGCGCGACAAGTGGGGCCTGTCTGCACGGGCCTTAACACTAACTGAAATCTACAGTGAGACTCGAGGAACTACTACTATTGCTGTTTTTGATCTTAAAGAATATGTACACTGTGGGCCGTCCCTGTACAAAAATGAAAACATAAAACTCAATTACATAACTTTTTAGCATAAGATGGCCCAACGGCCACTTTCATAACTCACTCTAAACTATTCTCTTCCAGAGTTCGCCACCTAGTCCTAGCCGACCCATGGGGCTTTGCGGAACGTCCACCAAACGCTTACGAAAAGGCCCAGCTTCCATTGTGGGTACGGGCCATCGCCACTGCCGTCCAACCTCTCAACCCACTGTGGGCCGTCCGTGCCGCCGGGCCGGCCGGCAAGTGGTTGGTCAGTAAGACGCGCCCCGATATCTCGAGGAAGTACCTAAACTTTGTGCCTGACGCGGAGAGGATTATACCTGAGTATATTTACCAGTGTAACTCGCAGACGCCTAGGTGAGTTTAAAATATAATGTCTGACAATAATAGTGGAAATAAAATATTTTAAGAGGTGATAGTACTCGTAAATATAAACTACTACAGAGCACGCAATCGCCGTGCGGGCTTCAAGACACGGCAGTACTAATAAAATTCCTAGCGCTGAAAGTACTCAACGTACTTTCAGCGCACACAACTTCAGAAGTTCCACAGATTTTGACCGGGAAGATAATTATGGCATTTTTGCAAGAATCAACAAGCCTTATCAGTTATCAGTCTGCAGAACTGGTTAAAAAAATTCATTTAACAATGCAATAACTACAATTTTCATAGCCCATAAAAGCTGAGCAACTGATCGACCGAGCTCTGCTCGGGTGAAAATTAAGAAAACGAATTTTCCCAGAAATAAGATCTAGCTAGATTTTTCGCCCCCGTAAACCCCTATATTGTAACTTTAATCGAAATCGTTAGAGCCGTTTTCGAGAACGTGATTACAAATATATATACAAATATTGCTAATTTAATAGGATTCATGCATTTCCAAAACTGGAATCGCATGGATACCTAAAAATTTACACTTGCAAACTCTTAAATCTAGTATTAAAATTTGTAACTACAAATGACGTTCCTACCTAGAAAATCAGGGATATATCATCCAAATATAGTCTTAAATTGACCACCTTACTCATAAAACTCATCTTCCACAGTGGTGAAAGTGCTTTCCACACCCTAATGACGGGTTTCGGCTGGGCCAAAAACCCGATGGTACGTCGCGTGGATGAAATCGACCCGGCGCTCCCTATCACAGTTCTGTACGGTTCTCGTTCCTGGGTGGACAATAGCACTGGACAGGTGTTGGCCGAACATCGGGGACCTGCTAATACTTATGTTCAGGTAAAGAATTGATTTGTTTTCGTTTTCAGATTTTGTTGAAAATCTGCATAAACATAGTGTCACAAATAAAAGAAACAATGGTGCCGATTCCCTTGTTCACAAACTAAACTAAATTTAAGTTCAGTGCATTTTTTTCTTTCTATTTCATTAAGAAAAGGACAGAAGAAAAATTTTAGTTTAGTCCTGTCAAATTAATCAGCGCTTGACGTAAGTTGACGTAATTTTAGTAGACAAGTTTTTAATCTCGTCTAAACTTGTATGGAGTAGTGACAGGCCACCAAATTTTATCCATAATAATATTATGTTTTTTTTTTTTTTATCTTACTCATTCCACAGAGTCCACACTGCGCGCATTTGACGCTGCTGACAATGATTATCCTGATTATATTTTTTTATTAATTTTATTTTGTTCTACTCAATACTTACCAGACCTAGGAAAATAACCCAATAAAAATAAAAAATGCTGTCTCTGTCTCCAGGTAATCAACGGCGCAGGCCATCACGTCTACTTAGACAAGCCGGACCTCTTCAATAAGTTCGTCTTGGAAGCGTGCGCACGCGCAGACTCGCACGACCCGCGCCCCACCCTGGCGTCCGCGGCCCCCTCCCCCGCGATACAAGCCGCCCCCACCCCCGCGATACAGGACGCCCCCGGAAAGAAGCAGTCCTCGGAAACCGCGCAAAACTCTTGATAGTAAAAGTACGTTAGTTATATTATTATATTACAATTGTTACGCACATTCGTTTATGTATAGCTACGACTCGTTTGTATTGTTTTGTGTTGAGCGTGTGTCAATATCGTTTAGTCAGTGGAGGATAAGGGGTCAAACAAGGCTCTACACTTTTTGTGATCAGCGTGAAAAATAACAACACCTTTCATTGGACAATCGGATTGATAACATTACTTTTCTATTAGTCACTACCACAGACGGTCACTACCTAGTTATAGTAACACGACGTAAAAATTACATTTAGTTTTTAGGAAAGCTTTGGATTTTAAGATGCCTCGATCATCCACCATGTGAGTCTAAAGCTCGATATGTCATATTAACGTAACAAGTACAAATACTGTAACAAAATTCTCTACATTATGTGGAAGTGAGGCGCGAGATTTTACTTTCTCTCTAATCCTCCATTGACTACACTCCTGATTAAACAAGAATTGTTATTGTTCTTTTTTAAGAGATCTATGAATGTGTGTTTGATTTAGTCGATTTTGTGTAATCGACTAAAAATGTCCAAAATTTTGTCACATTTGTGGCAACACTAAGATAGTAGCCTAAAGTGTCGCAAAAGGTAGATGGCTTAGTTAGTACGAAGTAAAGTATTAAAGTAATTGAATTTTAAAGGCCCTTTATAAAACTATTTATATGCTTCACACAGACCAATTAAACAGACTAACTACTTATAAATTGATTTGAAACCTTTCCAATCTAATCTACTCATTTGAAAAGTACGATACGGCCGATATAACTTGACAGGTTTGAACATAGGCTCTGCGAACTTTCACGCATGTTGTCTCACTCACACTCGCCTCATGCCACCATTTGGTTCCTAATAAATGTTATTGCGCAGCCTTCTGCGCGAAGTTCAGAACTGCCAAGTTATATCAGCCATATTGTATCTAAGGAGGGTATTACACTATAACATATCTAGGATCATAGATCTATGAGTCATAGTTACATGATAATGTAATACAAACATATTAATCAAATCGTCTTTGAGCAAAGATTTTTGACATTTGTTGTTAGATATGATCATAGAAACAGGTCTTGCCATATTGAATATTATTTATTGAATTTTCACATTTATTTTCATAATTCCCTGATACAAAATGCGTCCATGCTACTGCCATATTCTAAATTGACGGTTTTATTGACGGATAAAAACTAAGTACAACGAAATTTTGGCGTAAGTTCACAAAATGCTTAGTGGAATTCTAAAATTATTGTTGGGAACACTGTTGTACTAAAAAAAAAAGCAAACTGCTGCCGGGCGGCCGGGACACATTGTTTTGGTTTCATTCGTGTTCTCTAGAGTTCTATTTGTTATATTGTGTGCCAAAAAGCTTCAGAATTTGGTTTTAATAGATGATTGCAACATATGACAAAAATAGGATCCTAGAAATGTGAGAATGTAATACACGGGGTCATATAATGTAGGATAGGAGATAGGAACCTATATATATGATAGTGTAATACTCCCCTAATATCATTTTAGACGTTATAAATAAAAGGGTTACTTATGAATGATTTATCTTCAAAGAATTTGTTTTTATGTTTATTACAGGTTACGGGTATAAACTATGATTTTGTTAAAGTTTGACTATGTAATGAAATGTTTTAATTATGTTTTCGAAACTGTATTTTATTATTTAGTCAACAAAGTTTTAGAACACGACCAATATCCTACAGTATAATATTAAGTATGTAAACTTCCATATTCTGGTATTTTTAATTCTAAATATCACTGCCTTTAGTATTAAAAACATCTCTTCAGTTAGAAACATAATTTGTTATTTATTGGCAAATATAGACTTTTTCCTCTAAAACTCTTTAGAAAAATGTTCTTCAAGTCCTGTTGATTTTGGCGTCGCTTCTTCTATACTGTAACGTTTTTATACTTGGCTTTTGGAGCTACCGAGTACCTGCTTTGAACAGATTTATAGGAATCACAAAATAATGAGACTATTTCCTATCCGACTTTTTTACTTTGTTAAGATGTTGAAAGTATAAAACAAAATGTTTTTTTGTGTGCGTCAAAGCCGATCTAATATCAATTTTCATTTACCAATATGCGAAGTGGCAGACAGTCGCTAAATGCACGTTGTTAGGTGGTATCTAACCGCCCAAAATAATTAGACAAATGAGTATAATTCGGCCCTCTTACCGTCTCAGGTCGCAGTTCATTTTAGTATCTGTAACCATAATATTTGCAGATGACTTCCATGTTGTCTTTTTAATTTGAACGGCTAGTCATACAATTAAAGTTTTTGTGATTGGCACGCCCAAGTTCCGTGCAGCCAAGAAGTTGACATATTGCACTGGTTAAGGCTGGCGCACATTTGAACGGGCCGCACCGCAGCGCAAAATTCCTACGTCACTTTCGTACATTTTGTATCGACCATTGCACACTACAGGCACCGTACTGCATTGGAATACGATGCGTTGCGGTTAATATGCGCTCGCCTTTATGGAGACGAACACAAAACATTTTGTAAGAAGTTACTTTAACTAATTCTAACGGTGTTGTTTGACTATGTGTAAAGTAATGCGAGCTCGTTGAGTATTGTTGTTTGCTACAGGCTTTTTGATACACGGAATGAAATATTGTGTAAATAAACATAATTTATTGAAAACTAGGTGTTTTATTATTTATTAAGAATTTTTCACATGACTTATTGGACAAAGTCGCAGTTACACATTTTCAAGTGGTGTTCTGTGCCTCTGTGATTTCTTGTTTTAACTAGAGTATTGCTATTTTTTAGGGTTCCGTAGTAAACAAGGAACCCTTATAGTTTCGTCACGTTCGTCTGTCTGTCTGTCTGTCCGCGGTCTAGCTCCGAGACACTTAGTACTAGACAGCTGAAATTTGGCATAGGTATACATATTAATTACGTTGACAAAGTGGTAAAACAAAATTATGAAAATAATTTTTTTTAGGGTAACCTCCCATACACGTAAAGTGGTGATGTTTTTTTTATCCCATGATGTGGGGTATCTTTGGAAAGGTCCTCTAAAAACATTGTAAGTTTGGGAAAACCATTTTTGGATGCAGGGATCCGTTTGCGAAATATTAAGCTTTAAAGTGCTAATTTTTGTTAGAGTCAAGTGTGTCCCCCCCCCCCCCCCTGCCAGCTAAATGGTTGGTTTTGGATGTGTGAAAAAAATCACAGTAGTAGTTTATATAACGAAATTAAAAGGAAAACTATCACAGCTAAGTAGGCTTAACAGGTTAACGAGTAATAATCGACCAACTTAACTTTGCAGTTGCAAAAACATGTTTTCCCATACATTTCGTATGGGAGAACATGTTTATCAAATACAAAGTTAAGTTTGTTTTTGGGATAAATTCATCCCAACTACGGAACCCTTCATTGTGCGTGGTCCGACGCGCACTTGGCCGGTTTTTTTCTAATAGACACTGCAAGAAAAGGATAGTAGATAACGGTTTAGAGTTGTCAAACCAGCGTACATACTTTCGTGTTTTTTCTGTGAGAAAAAGATATCAATAGTCCAACTAGCTGGTCCAAATCAGAAGCAGCAGTCACAACAATGGTTTGCCGATTCGGTTTTTAGAATAATACAAAAGCTTACGAAAAAATACGGCTTATATTAAACAGATTACGAAATTAATCGAACATTACAATTAAATCAATACGGTGGTACATTCAGATCAACATAATCTCAGGTGGGTGTGGCTGACGATAGTTACTTTTCCTTCGTCTTGCAGGTCGCGCAGTGCCTCGTCTAACTGCTCTCGGGAAACCGTCTGTTATGCGAGAGAAATATTAGTTAACATTTGTGAAGAATAGCTCATTTTATGTTGGGGAGTGGACTGCAAAGCAGCCGTGTTTCAGTGTAGGGTTAATACAAATCTTTTACTGGGTGCATTTAAGCTTAGAAGTCACAGATGTCAATATCTGTTGGGACACATTCTAGCAGTTTTCAGTAGGCCCAACATTCAATCGAAGTCGACGAAGTGCTCGGTTGTCGTAAAGGTCGATGACCTGAGAGCCAACTACGTCGTAGTAGCATCGGTAGTACCAATGTTGTTCATCACGAGCTTGAGTTAGGTGTTTCAAATGGATGCTTATTCCGCCTCCTGCATCATCAGTATGGTGTATACAGTGCACTTGAAAGACACGTTTAGACATACAGCATATTAAGCATATTCATACTTATTCTTTATTGTACCTACAAATTTCAGTTATCTACATTTTTATAATATTACAAAGACAGCATATAGGCGAGCTTAACCCAGAATTGAGTTTTTTGATAGCAAACCTCAGTGCGACACTGCATTCATTTCAGACATCCAACCTATTAAAATATACAATTTGAACTTACAAGTTGCGAATTAGTATTAATCTCCTGCAGCAGCTTGGAATGTGTGATGGTATGTGGCTTGGAGTAGGGCAGTATGAGCGCCTTCAGCGCCGCCACCAGGTCGGCGCGGCGTCGGCGCGCGGCCGCGCCCAGCCCCGTCGTGAGGATGCCGACGTCGATGCGGCCCGACGCCGGGTCCGTCGCCGACTGCTTCAGGGCTTCGCGGTGTAGTCTGGACGAGAAAGGTCAAGTCAGTAAAGCTAGTTTGCTAGAAGAGCGGTGGCCGCCACATAACGGCCGAAGTGTTCGGTGTTATGAAAGTGATGGCAGCGGGGTTTGACTGTACGGTGTCAAAAAACTCTCTCTAGGGAAATATGCCAACTTAATTTTACATAAACGTCGTTTCAGTGACGTCATCGCAAATTGCAGATGCTATGTGGGCACTGTTCTTCTAAGAAACTTTAGTTTAAGGACTTCTTTCGTGTCAATGTGGGGATATGATGAAAACTTGAAGAATGCGCTGAAATAGTTGCCCAATTTGCTCAACATTTATTATAATTGTACCCGGGCTTTTAACACTCCTAATAAAGGGGCTTTGTTAATCTATCTAATACAGTACGTACTTTCAACTACGGCAGTATTTTTTTCCGAGCCCTATGGGCCCGCATAAAACATATAGGCCTTGACAAATACTAGTAAATATCTTGTAAGTAAAAGCAAATCATCAAACAATTAACAAACTTTTTTACAAGTTTGACCAATGCGAAGCATTCGGGAAGTTTATATGACATTAAAAGTTTGAATGTGGAAAAGTAGCAGAGAACAGCCAGTATTTGCATAAATTACCTGGAGGCTTCATCAACATCTGATATCTCGACAACAGGTGAGAGTCGCAGTCTTGCGTACGCCTCCGCAAGCCGGATCAGAGACTCTAACTGTCGCGGGTACGCAGAGATCTGACCACGACCGCTGCCCACGCGCCTGGAAACAATAAATGAATTGTTATACGTATCAGCAGAGTATGAATTTAATGGCAACCTTCCAGGTCAACCCTCAAAATTTGCTAATGAATTCAGAGACAAAATTGATCATAAAAATGAACTACCAAAAAAATAAACTTGTTGTGAGGTTATTTTTTTGTTGAGTTTTCGTATTAGGAATTTCTCAGTAGCAGAATCTGTATTAGTTGATGACAGTAGCCTGATGGAATTGTTAACATAACTGGGTACCCTTTCGCGGAATATAAGTGTGCATATGTCGCAGGGATATTGTCAAACCAGTGATATCATAATTTCAAGTGAAATTATAATTGCACGAAACTTTGTCAATCGCCTCCATATCTCACAATGTAACGGGCTCATTTCAGTGACATTATAATTCCACTGGACCCATGCAGTGATATCGCAAGGCAGTAATATTTTGACAATTTCACTGTATGTGCAAGCCCGTTAAATTGTGAGACGGTCAATGATTGGTCCGTTTTCAATGTCATGTCTTACTTATAAAATGAATAAACTTCTACACGTTTTTATGCAAATCTTAAAGGCAGATGAAGAAGAGTTGAAGCATCAAAACGCACGAAGACCCCACTACAAACTTGACTCATAATATACCTACCTAGCGTTATTATAATATTACTACAGCGTTCACGTAAAATTACAATAACACAAAAAAAAGTCCGTTAAATTTTGAGAAATGGAGGCGGTTTCATGCAATAATTTCACAAGTGTAATAATAATATCACTGGTTTGACAATATCCCTGCGACACATATAATGTTATTTTACCTCATGTCGACGTATGAGTCGATGAGCCTCTGCTGCGCTGTCTCGCTTAGGATTGGCTGAACGTGCTCCTTCGCAAACGCTATGTAGTCTCGCATTAGTGACATGTTCTGTAATACAGAGAAATTACACCATTTGTATCTTGTTCACTGTTTTGGTTGTAATGCTGCTGCGAGCTCTCTGTTGCTCAGCGGACGTCGAGCGGTGTGCCAGAGATAGCGCGAGAAGTTTAGTTCGCGATATAGCGACAATGTAGCCCCAGCATTACATTTCTCGAGCGCGCGTCAATCATTGCCAATTGTGCCTAATGCCAATTACATATTAAAAGACGTATACTTAGTACTTAGATGAAGACTGTTGAATCTAGATATTTTTTTTATATTGGTGGTATACTGGACTTGCAGAAATACTACTGTAGGGGGACCCGTCAGATAATAGACTTTTTCTATCCAGTGGATTTCGTTGATGAAAAACATAATGACACAGAAGCCAGGAACATGTTTTTAATACTTACAACTATGTCTTCGTCGTCCTGTGAGTTGGTGAAGTCTTTGTAGTAGAGCGAGACGAGATGGGAGGCGAGGCGCCGATCGAAAACCTCGTCTTGTGGGTCCAACACCAGGAATATTAGGTCGAACCTAAAACACACAATGTCAAGGTGAAAAAAAAAGTTTTTTTCACCTTATTCTATTATTATTATATTTTCTACTTTTCTATCTTTTTAAGAGCCCCTTTACACTAACGTTTGTCCAGCGTATGCGTTCGATGAACGTATGCGCAGCGCAGACGCCGCGACAACGCGATTCGTGCGTCGCGTTGTCGCGGCGTCTGCTGGGGCACATGAATAACGCAGCTTATTGTATTCGCAACAATCGAAAAAAAAATTGCGTCCACACAACAGTTCGCGAGCATAAACTTAAAAAAAAAAACTAGAGACAGACGGACAATAAAGTTATCTTATAAAAGCAAATCTTTTCCTTTGTAGGTTGGTAAAATTATTTTTTGTATGACGAACAGTTGGTTAAATAATAATAAATTCATTTAATTCAGACTAATTGATATGTCCATAAATTGTTAGTTACAAAGGTCTTAAAACTATGTTAGTGATCATTGATAATTAAATTCAAAATACATAAAAATTCCAAATACAAATAATTCCAAATATAAATAATTAAATCACTCAAGTCAAAAAAAAAAATAAAAAAAATCATCATCTTGTCACGTGAAGCCGAATGAACCTACCCAGCAATGCAGACTCTGGCCTCTCAGAGATCATCCTTAGGATTCTGTTGGCGCTCCCCCGAATCCGGCGCATCAGAGAAGCTGTTTTCTTACGCATAATGGCGTAAAAGTCATCGACTCTTGCATCAGCAAACATGCCCGACGCGCTGCAGAATCGAGGGAGCCTCACCAGAATCCTAAAGGCGTTATTGTACTGTATTCGAAGAGCGTTGTAGGCCCGCTGGGTGTAGTTGAACTACACCCAGCGGGCCTACAACGCTACTAAACGCAACGCTACTAAATGAGAACGAATGAAAGAAGTGAGATTTTCAGGCCAATTCATGTTGTATGTTGCTATTGTAAAGGCATATTCATGTCAACAGAAAAACCTATTATTAAATTCTAATTCAGTAATTTTATTTCAGACCAAGGGATCCATATAGTATTAGTATGAACTTAGCCTATGTTAGTAAACTCAATAACTTAAAAATACAATAATTATTAATTAATTGGCTACATGAACATGTGCACGCACATGTCTGCTAGCCCAGAGCCTGATAAATGTTCCATCAACCTTGTCCGCCAGTGTAGCTGTAATACTGTTAGAGCTACCCCTGAATCGCCGCAACATCGATGCACACCGCTTGCGCATGATGGCATGAAAGTCGTCTATTCGCGCTTCCGCAAACATGCCCGATGCACTGCATAACCGAGGCGTCCCTAACAAAATAAAACCCATTTAAAATACACACCTAGACATTAACGTATGCGGCAACTGCACATTCTCTACAATAGTCTTGTTCTTGTTCCACTGCGACTCCGCCGGGTTGGCGGCTGCTAGTATCGACGTGCGTGCGTTCAGCTGGCAGATGATACCCGCCTTGGCGATTGATAGGGTCTGCTGTTCCATTACCTAGAAGATAATCAGGGTTATGAGTATTTTTAGCTTGACTTCGACTAAGTTCAAAGTCTTTTTCGGCTCATCCGAAGACGAACGATAGAACATTTGGATCCCACATTTAAATATCTTGTAATTTCTCTTTCGTCGTTTATAAGCAAATTGTCTTGAATCAGTCATAGTCACTAAATTAATATTATAATCTAAAATAATAATATTATAAGGAGAAAAGATTAGATTTTTTGTATGTTTATTTGTTACGCTATCACGCTAAAGCACCTGGGAGGAGGTAGACCTTGACCTGGGTTAGGACATAGGATACTTTTTATCTCGATATTCTTAGGGGATCGAGACATGCTGGTGAAACCGCGGGGCGAAGCTAGTAAAATATATATAACTTACTTCGTGCAACACACTGCGCGTAGAGTCATTCATCTTGTCGAATTCATCGATGCAGCATATGCCATTGTCTGCCAGTACCAATGCTCCTCTGAAAATTTAGAAATATCTTTTAAAATTCGAAAATATTATATTACGAGACATGTATTTTTATTATATTCTACTTCATACAGCATTTTAATAAGTTCGGCTTTCGTTCTTAGCCGCAGTACCATCCCGGAATAAGAAAACAGGTACGTCCAAATGCTCGTTTTTAAATTTTTTGCAGGTCTCAAGTTCAGAGCTTTCGGACTATATAGTTTTAAGTATTTTGATCTTGGACAGGCATCTAATAGGCTGTTACTCACGTCTGCAGCACCAGCTGGCGTGTGTCCGGGTCCTTAGTGACGTAGGCAGTGAGTCCCACGGCGGAGCTGCCCCGGCCCGACGTGTACTGCGCGCGCGGGACGAGCGCGTGCACCCAGCGGAGCAGCTGGGATTTAGATGTGCCCGGGTCGCCGCAGAGCAGGATGTTGATCTCAGATCTGTAACATGGAGAGTTAAATGAGAATTAGATAAGATATACAGCAAAAATTTTAATTTACAATGGTAACCATTGTAAATATCAATATCGGATTGACTAATTGTTAGGGTCAAACCAACACCGGGACGCGCAAAGGTGCTTGAACAATCCCGATTTATGCCGACGTTCGCGCGGACGTAATAAAATTGCGGCGGGATTTTATCGCGCACTGGATTTTCAACTCTCGGTGTTAAGCCGAGCGTTGAGAATCCAACGCGCTGGGACGTACTCTCGTCACAGCGCGTTGAAAAACACACTGTTGGATTTTGAACTCTCAGCGCTAAGCAGAGCGTTGAAAATCAAGTGCACAAAAAAAAATCGCCGCGATTTTATTACGTTCGTGCGAACGTGGGCTAATGAATTCAGTTGCGTGGTCTCACTCAATGGAATATGTACATGTGTGTGTATGTAGAGCACTGGTGGTCTCTCCACTTGAACGCCACTTAACTCTCATTCAGCTGCTGCCAGCAACCTTGCGAAGATCATCGCTCTATCTAACCTGGCGTTCTAAACTAAGTTTTTCTACCATCCCATAAACGAATAACAAACTCGTCAACAAACAGGACTATTCAGGACTTACCTAAAATGTGTCCGACCAGCGGCATTAAAGTTCTTCTTGGTTCCTCCCAACAGTTGTAGCAGACATCCCTTCTTAATGTCTAAGTTCTCATAGATGGAGGGTGCGATGGCTCGTGCTAGTCGTTCGTAGCTGTCTGGTTGGGCGGCTAACTCTTTGAATACCTCGACGCGTTCGGGAGGGAAACGATGTTCTTTGCTGAGGAAAAGAAATAAAAGTTGTATTTAGTAAAAGGATACGAAATACAAAGTACTAGCTGCGCCCCGCGGTTTCACCTGCATAAGTCTAGATCCCGTGGGAATATGGGGATAAAAATATAAATTTTCTATGTCCTAATCCAGGTCATGGTCTACCCATGTGCCAAATTTCATCAAAATCCGATCAGCCGTTTGAGCGTGAAGAAGAGACAAACATGTGCACACAAACTCACAAACTTTCGCCTTTATAATATTAGTAGGATTCCAGAGGTTGAAATCAGTTGAAAAAAATAATGGGCATGTATTTTTTTCATCGGCGGTTGGTAAATTTGTGCGACAGTAATAAAAAAAACAATTGGTTATTTCGTCTCACAATGTCAGTACAAAAAATACGTAATCAGACTAATAAATAAATGGTCAGTAAAAAAGATGGAATGCGTGAGGCTGGCCTGTATCCCACAGAGGGCGAGTAGAAACTCGTCTAGATATGTGTACGTACCCCTCCTCCGTCTCCAGCAGCCTCTCGTTGTGCACCTTCCTGTAGTGCAGCGCGTCGATGTGCGTCCTGTGCAGCGCCTTGAGCGTGAGGCTGGCCTGTATCCCACAGAGGGCGAGTAGAAACTCGTCTAGATATGTGTACGTACCCCTCCTCCGTCTCCAGCAGCCTCTCGTTGTGCACCTTCCTGTAGTGCAGCGCGTCGATGTGCGTCCTGTGCAGCGCCTTGAGCGTGAGGCTGGCCTGTATCCCACAGAGGGCGAGTAGAAACTCGTCTAGATATGTGTACGTACCCCTCCTCCGTCTCCAGCAGCCTCTCGTTGTGCACCTTCCTGTAGTGCAGCGCGTCGATGTGCGTCCTGTGCAGCGCCTTGAGCGTGAGGCTGGCCTGTATCCCACAGAGGGCGAGTAGAAACTCGTCTAGATATGTGTACGTACCCCTCCTCCGTCTCCAGCAGCCTCTCGTTGTGCACCTTCCTGTAGTGCAGCGCGTCGATGTGCGTCCTGTGCAGCGCCTTGAGCGTGAGGCTGGCCTGTATCCCACAGAGGGCGAGTAGAAACTCGTCTAGATATGTGTACGTACCCCTCCTCCGTCTCCAGCAGCCTCTCGTTGTGCACCTTCCTGTAGTGCAGCGCGTCGATGTGCGTCCTGTGCAGCGCCTTGAGCGTGAGGCTGGCCTGTATCCCACAGAGGGCGAGTAGAAACTCGTCTAGATATGTGTACGTACCCCTCCTCCGTCTCCAGCAGCCTCTCGTTGTGCACCTTCCTGTAGTGCAGCGCGTCGATGTGCGTCCTGTGCAGCGCCTTGAGCGTGAGGCTGGCCTGTATCCCACAGAGGGCGAGTAGAAACTCGTCTAGATATGTGTACGTACCCCTCCTCCGTCTCCAGCAGCCTCTCGTTGTGCACCTTCCTGTAGTGCAGCGCGTCGATGTGCGTCCTGTGCAGCGCCTTGAGCGTGAGGCTGGCCTGTATCCCACAGAGGGCGAGTAGAAACTCGTCTAGATATGTGTACGTACCCCTCCTCCGTCTCCAGCAGCCTCTCGTTGTGCACCTTCCTGTAGTGCAGCGCGTCGATGTGCGTCCTGTGCAGCGCCTTGAGCGTGAGGCTGGCCTGTATCCCACAGAGGGCGAGTAGAAACTCGTCTAGATATGTGTACGTACCCCTCCTCCGTCTCCAGCAGCCTCTCGTTGTGCACCTTCCTGTAGTGCAGCGCGTCGATGTGCGTCCTGTGCAGCGCCTTGAGCGTGAGGCTGGCCTGTATCCCACAGAGGGCGAGTAGAAACTCGTCTAGATATGTGTACGTACCCCTCCTCCGTCTCCAGCAGCCTCTCGTTGTGCACCTTCCTGTAGTGCAGCGCGTCGATGTGCGTCCTGTGCAGCGCCTTGAGCGTGAGGCTGGCCTGTATCCCACAGAGGGCGAGTAGAAACTCGTCTAGATATGTGTACGTACCCCTCCTCCGTCTCCAGCAGCCTCTCGTTGTGCACCTTCCTGTAGTGCAGCGCGTCGATGTGCGTCCTGTGCAGCGCCTTGAGCGTGAGGCTGGCCTGTATCCCACAGAGGGCGAGTAGAAACTCGTCTAGATATGTGTACGTACCCCTCCTCCGTCTCCAGCAGCCTCTCGTTGTGCACCTTCCTGTAGTGCAGCGCGTCGATGTGCGTCCTGTGCAGCGCCTTGAGCGTGAGGCTGGCCTGTATCCCACAGAGGGCGAGTAGAAACTCGTCTAGATATGTGTACGTACCCCTCCTCCGTCTCCAGCAGCCTCTCGTTGTGCACCTTCCTGTAGTGCAGCGCGTCGATGTGCGTCCTGTGCAGCGCCTTGAGCGTGAGGCTGGCCTGTATCCCACAGAGGGCGAGTAGAAACTCGTCTAGATATGTGTACGTACCCCTCCTCCGTCTCCAGCAGCCTCTCGTTGTGCACCTTCCTGTAGTGCAGCGCGTCGATGTGCGTCCTGTGCAGCGCCTTGAGCGTGAGGCTGGCCTGTATCCCACAGAGGGCGAGTAGAAACTCGTCTAGATATGTGTACGTACCCCTCCTCCGTCTCCAGCAGCCTCTCGTTGTGCACCTTCCTGTAGTGCAGCGCGTCGATGTGCGTCCTGTGCAGCGCCTTGAGCGTGAGGCTGGCCTGTATCCCACAGAGGGCGAGTAGAAACTCGTCTAGATATGTGTACGTACCCCTCCTCCGTCTCCAGCAGCCTCTCGTTGTGCACCTTCCTGTAGTGCAGCGCGTCGATGTGCGTCCTGTGCAGCGCCTTGAGCGTGAGGCTGGCCTGTATCCCACAGAGGGCGAGTAGAAACTCGTCTAGATATGTGTACGTACCCCTCCTCCGTCTCCAGCAGCCTCTCGTTGTGCACCTTCCTGTAGTGCAGCGCGTCGATGTGCGTCCTGTGCAGCGCCTTGAGCGTGAGGCTGGCCTGTATCCCACAGAGGGCGAGTAGAAACTCGTCTAGATATGTGTACGTACCCCTCCTCCGTCTCCAGCAGCCTCTCGTTGTGCACCTTCCTGTAGTGCAGCGCGTCGATGTGCGTCCTGTGCAGCGCCTTGAGCGTGAGGCTGGCCTGTATCCCACAGAGGGCGAGTAGAAACTCGTCTAGATATGTGTACGTACCCCTCCTCCGTCTCCAGCAGCCTCTCGTTGTGCACCTTCCTGTAGTGCAGCGCGTCGATGTGCGTCCTGTGCAGCGCCTTGAGCGTGAGGCTGGCCTGTATCCCACAGAGGGCGAGTAGAAACTCGTCTAGATATGTGTACGTACCCCTCCTCCGTCTCCAGCAGCCTCTCGTTGTGCACCTTCCTGTAGTGCAGCGCGTCGATGTGCGTCCTGTGCAGCGCCTTGAGCGTGAGGCTGGCCTGTATCCCACAGAGGGCGAGTAGAAACTCGTCTAGATATGTGTACGTACCCCTCCTCCGTCTCCAGCAGCCTCTCGTTGTGCACCTTCCTGTAGTGCAGCGCGTCGATGTGCGTCCTGTGCAGCGCCTTGAGCGTGAGGCTGGCCTGTATCCCACAGAGGGCGAGTAGAAACTCGTCTAGATATGTGTACGTACCCCTCCTCCGTCTCCAGCAGCCTCTCGTTGTGCACCTTCCTGTAGTGCAGCGCGTCGATGTGCGTCCTGTGCAGCGCCTTGAGCGTGAGGCTGGCCTGTATCCCACAGAGGGCGAGTAGAAACTCGTCTAGATATGTGTACGTACCCCTCCTCCGTCTCCAGCAGCCTCTCGTTGTGCACCTTCCTGTAGTGCAGCGCGTCGATGTGCGTCCTGTGCAGCGCCTTGAGCGTGAGGCTGGCCTGTATCCCACAGAGGGCGAGTAGAAACTCGTCTAGATATGTGTACGTACCCCTCCTCCGTCTCCAGCAGCCTCTCGTTGTGCACCTTCCTGTAGTGCAGCGCGTCGATGTGCGTCCTGTGCAGCGCCTTGAGCGTGAGGCTGGCCTGTATCCCACAGAGGGCGAGTAGAAACTCGTCTAGATATGTGTACGTACCCCTCCTCCGTCTCCAGCAGCCTCTCGTTGTGCACCTTCCTGTAGTGCAGCGCGTCGATGTGCGTCCTGTGCAGCGCCTTGAGCGTGAGGCTGGCCTGTATCCCACAGAGGGCGAGTAGAAACTCGTCTAGATATGTGTACGTACCCCTCCTCCGTCTCCAGCAGCCTCTCGTTGTGCACCTTCCTGTAGTGCAGCGCGTCGATGTGCGTCCTGTGCAGCGCCTTGAGCGTGAGGCTGGCCTGTATCCCACAGAGGGCGAGTAGAAACTCGTCTAGATATGTGTACGTACCCCTCCTCCGTCTCCAGCAGCCTCTCGTTGTGCACCTTCCTGTAGTGCAGCGCGTCGATGTGCGTCCTGTGCAGCGCCTTGAGCGTGAGGCTGGCCTGTATCCCACAGAGGGCGAGTAGAAACTCGTCTAGATATGTGTACGTACCCCTCCTCCGTCTCCAGCAGCCTCTCGTTGTGCACCTTCCTGTAGTGCAGCGCGTCGATGTGCGTCCTGTGCAGCGCCTTGAGCGTGAGGCTGGCCTGTATCCCACAGAGGGCGAGTAGAAACTCGTCTAGATATGTGTACGTACCCCTCCTCCGTCTCCAGCAGCCTCTCGTTGTGCACCTTCCTGTAGTGCAGCGCGTCGATGTGCGTCCTGTGCAGCGCCTTGAGCGTGAGGCTGGCCTGTATCCCACAGAGGGCGAGTAGAAACTCGTCTAGATATGTGTACGTACCCCTCCTCCGTCTCCAGCAGCCTCTCGTTGTGCACCTTCCTGTAGTGCAGCGCGTCGATGTGCGTCCTGTGCAGCGCCTTGAGCGTGAGGCTGGCCTGTATCCCACAGAGGGCGAGTAGAAACTCGTCTAGATATGTGTACGTACCCCTCCTCCGTCTCCAGCAGCCTCTCGTTGTGCACCTTCCTGTAGTGCAGCGCGTCGATGTGCGTCCTGTGCAGCGCCTTGAGCGTGAGGCTGGCCTGTATCCCACAGAGGGCGAGTAGAAACTCGTCTAGATATGTGTACGTACCCCTCCTCCGTCTCCAGCAGCCTCTCGTTGTGCACCTTCCTGTAGTGCAGCGCGTCGATGTGCGTCCTGTGCAGCGCCTTGAGCGTGAGGCTGGCCTGTATCCCACAGAGGGCGAGTAGAAACTCGTCTAGATATGTGTACGTACCCCTCCTCCGTCTCCAGCAGCCTCTCGTTGTGCACCTTCCTGTAGTGCAGCGCGTCGATGTGCGTCCTGTGCAGCGCCTTGAGCGTGAGGCTGGCCTGTATCCCACAGAGGGCGAGTAGAAACTCGTCTAGATATGTGTACGTACCCCTCCTCCGTCTCCAGCAGCCTCTCGTTGTGCACCTTCCTGTAGTGCAGCGCGTCGATGTGCGTCCTGTGCAGCGCCTTGAGCGTGAGGCTGGCCTGTATCCCACAGAGGGCGAGTAGAAACTCGTCTAGATATGTGTACGTACCCCTCCTCCGTCTCCAGCAGCCTCTCGTTGTGCACCTTCCTGTAGTGCAGCGCGTCGATGTGCGTCCTGTGCAGCGCCTTGAGCGTGAGGCTGGCCTGTATCCCACAGAGGGCGAGTAGAAACTCGTCTAGATATGTGTACGTACCCCTCCTCCGTCTCCAGCAGCCTCTCGTTGTGCACCTTCCTGTAGTGCAGCGCGTCGATGTGCGTCCTGTGCAGCGCCTTGAGCGTGAGGCTGGCCTGTATCCCACAGAGGGCGAGTAGAAACTCGTCTAGATATGTGTACGTACCCCTCCTCCGTCTCCAGCAGCCTCTCGTTGTGCACCTTCCTGTAGTGCAGCGCGTCGATGTGCGTCCTGTGCAGCGCCTTGAGCGTGAGGCTGGCCTGTATCCCACAGAGGGCGAGTAGAAACTCGTCTAGATATGTGTACGTACCCCTCCTCCGTCTCCAGCAGCCTCTCGTTGTGCACCTTCCTGTAGTGCAGCGCGTCGATGTGCGTCCTGTGCAGCGCCTTGAGCGTGAGGCTGGCCTGTATCCCACAGAGGGCGAGTAGAAACTCGTCTAGATATGTGTACGTACCCCTCCTCCGTCTCCAGCAGCCTCTCGTTGTGCACCTTCCTGTAGTGCAGCGCGTCGATGTGCGTCCTGTGCAGCGCCTTGAGCGTGAGGCTGGCCTGTATCCCACAGAGGGCGAGTAGAAACTCGTCTAGATATGTGTACGTACCCCTCCTCCGTCTCCAGCAGCCTCTCGTTGTGCACCTTCCTGTAGTGCAGCGCGTCGATGTGCGTCCTGTGCAGCGCCTTGAGCGTGAGGCTGGCCTGTATCCCACAGAGGGCGAGTAGAAACTCGTCTAGATATGTGTACGTACCCCTCCTCCGTCTCCAGCAGCCTCTCGTTGTGCACCTTCCTGTAGTGCAGCGCGTCGATGTGCGTCCTGTGCAGCGCCTTGAGCGTGAGGCTGGCCTGTATCCCACAGAGGGCGAGTAGAAACTCGTCTAGATATGTGTACGTACCCCTCCTCCGTCTCCAGCAGCCTCTCGTTGTGCACCTTCCTGTAGTGCAGCGCGTCGATGTGCGTCCTGTGCAGCGCCTTGAGCGTGAGGCTGGCCTGTATCCCACAGAGGGCGAGTAGAAACTCGTCTAGATATGTGTACGTACCCCTCCTCCGTCTCCAGCAGCCTCTCGTTGTGCACCTTCCTGTAGTGCAGCGCGTCGATGTGCGTCCTGTGCAGCGCCTTGAGCGTGAGGCTGGCCTGTATCCCACAGAGGGCGAGTAGAAACTCGTCTAGATATGTGTACGTACCCCTCCTCCGTCTCCAGCAGCCTCTCGTTGTGCACCTTCCTGTAGTGCAGCGCGTCGATGTGCGTCCTGTGCAGCGCCTTGAGCGTGAGGCTGGCCTGTATCCCACAGAGGGCGAGTAGAAACTCGTCTAGATATGTGTACGTACCCCTCCTCCGTCTCCAGCAGCCTCTCGTTGTGCACCTTCCTGTAGTGCAGCGCGTCGATGTGCGTCCTGTGCAGCGCCTTGAGCGTGAGGCTGGCCTGTATCCCACAGAGGGCGAGTAGAAACTCGTCTAGATATGTGTACGTACCCCTCCTCCGTCTCCAGCAGCCTCTCGTTGTGCACCTTCCTGTAGTGCAGCGCGTCGATGTGCGTCCTGTGCAGCGCCTTGAGCGTGAGGCTGGCCTGTATCCCACAGAGGGCGAGTAGAAACTCGTCTAGATATGTGTACGTACCCCTCCTCCGTCTCCAGCAGCCTCTCGTTGTGCACCTTCCTGTAGTGCAGCGCGTCGATGTGCGTCCTGTGCAGCGCCTTGAGCGTGAGGCTGGCCTGTATCCCACAGAGGGCGAGTAGAAACTCGTCTAGATATGTGTACGTACCCCTCCTCCGTCTCCAGCAGCCTCTCGTTGTGCACCTTCCTGTAGTGCAGCGCGTCGATGTGCGTCCTGTGCAGCGCCTTGAGCGTGAGGCTGGCCTGTATCCCACAGAGGGCGAGTAGAAACTCGTCTAGATATGTGTACGTACCCCTCCTCCGTCTCCAGCAGCCTCTCGTTGTGCACCTTCCTGTAGTGCAGCGCGTCGATGTGCGTCCTGTGCAGCGCCTTGAGCGTGAGGCTGGCCTGTATCCCACAGAGGGCGAGTAGAAACTCGTCTAGATATGTGTACGTACCCCTCCTCCGTCTCCAGCAGCCTCTCGTTGTGCACCTTCCTGTAGTGCAGCGCGTCGATGTGCGTCCTGTGCAGCGCCTTGAGCGTGAGGCTGGCCTGTATCCCACAGAGGGCGAGTAGAAACTCGTCTAGATATGTGTACGTACCCCTCCTCCGTCTCCAGCAGCCTCTCGTTGTGCACCTTCCTGTAGTGCAGCGCGTCGATGTGCGTCCTGTGCAGCGCCTTGAGCGTGAGGCTGGCCTGTATCCCACAGAGGGCGAGTAGAAACTCGTCTAGATATGTGTACGTACCCCTCCTCCGTCTCCAGCAGCCTCTCGTTGTGCACCTTCCTGTAGTGCAGCGCGTCGATGTGCGTCCTGTGCAGCGCCTTGAGCGTGAGGCTGGCCTGTATCCCACAGAGGGCGAGTAGAAACTCGTCTAGATATGTGTACGTACCCCTCCTCCGTCTCCAGCAGCCTCTCGTTGTGCACCTTCCTGTAGTGCAGCGCGTCGATGTGCGTCCTGTGCAGCGCCTTGAGCGTGAGGCTGGCCTGTATCCCACAGAGGGCGAGTAGAAACTCGTCTAGATATGTGTACGTACCCCTCCTCCGTCTCCAGCAGCCTCTCGTTGTGCACCTTCCTGTAGTGCAGCGCGTCGATGTGCGTCCTGTGCAGCGCCTTGAGCGTGAGGCTGGCCTGTATCCCACAGAGGGCGAGTAGAAACTCGTCTAGATATGTGTACGTACCCCTCCTCCGTCTCCAGCAGCCTCTCGTTGTGCACCTTCCTGTAGTGCAGCGCGTCGATGTGCGTCCTGTGCAGCGCCTTGAGCGTGAGGCTGGCCTGTATCCCACAGAGGGCGAGTAGAAACTCGTCTAGATATGTGTACGTACCCCTCCTCCGTCTCCAGCAGCCTCTCGTTGTGCACCTTCCTGTAGTGCAGCGCGTCGATGTGCGTCCTGTGCAGCGCCTTGAGCGTGAGGCTGGCCTGTATCCCACAGAGGGCGAGTAGAAACTCGTCTAGATATGTGTACGTACCCCTCCTCCGTCTCCAGCAGCCTCTCGTTGTGCACCTTCCTGTAGTGCAGCGCGTCGATGTGCGTCCTGTGCAGCGCCTTGAGCGTGAGGCTGGCCTGTATCCCACAGAGGGCGAGTAGAAACTCGTCTAGATATGTGTACGTACCCCTCCTCCGTCTCCAGCAGCCTCTCGTTGTGCACCTTCCTGTAGTGCAGCGCGTCGATGTGCGTCCTGTGCAGCGCCTTGAGCGTGAGGCTGGCCTGTATCCCACAGAGGGCGAGTAGAAACTCGTCTAGATATGTGTACGTACCCCTCCTCCGTCTCCAGCAGCCTCTCGTTGTGCACCTTCCTGTAGTGCAGCGCGTCGATGTGCGTCCTGTGCAGCGCCTTGAGCGTGAGGCTGGCCTGTATCCCACAGAGGGCGAGTAGAAACTCGTCTAGATATGTGTACGTACCCCTCCTCCGTCTCCAGCAGCCTCTCGTTGTGCACCTTCCTGTAGTGCAGCGCGTCGATGTGCGTCCTGTGCAGCGCCTTGAGCGTGAGGCTGGCCTGTATCCCACAGAGGGCGAGTAGAAACTCGTCTAGATATGTGTACGTACCCCTCCTCCGTCTCCAGCAGCCTCTCGTTGTGCACCTTCCTGTAGTGCAGCGCGTCGATGTGCGTCCTGTGCAGCGCCTTGAGCGTGAGGCTGGCCTGTATCCCACAGAGGGCGAGTAGAAACTCGTCTAGATATGTGTACGTACCCCTCCTCCGTCTCCAGCAGCCTCTCGTTGTGCACCTTCCTGTAGTGCAGCGCGTCGATGTGCGTCCTGTGCAGCGCCTTGAGCGTGAGGCTGGCCTGTATCCCACAGAGGGCGAGTAGAAACTCGTCTAGATATGTGTACGTACCCCTCCTCCGTCTCCAGCAGCCTCTCGTTGTGCACCTTCCTGTAGTGCAGCGCGTCGATGTGCGTCCTGTGCAGCGCCTTGAGCGTGAGGCTGGCCTGTATCCCACAGAGGGCGAGTAGAAACTCGTCTAGATATGTGTACGTACCCCTCCTCCGTCTCCAGCAGCCTCTCGTTGTGCACCTTCCTGTAGTGCAGCGCGTCGATGTGCGTCCTGTGCAGCGCCTTGAGCGTGAGGCTGGCCTGTATCCCACAGAGGGCGAGTAGAAACTCGTCTAGATATGTGTACGTACCCCTCCTCCGTCTCCAGCAGCCTCTCGTTGTGCACCTTCCTGTAGTGCAGCGCGTCGATGTGCGTCCTGTGCAGCGCCTTGAGCGTGAGGCTGGCCTGTATCCCACAGAGGGCGAGTAGAAACTCGTCTAGATATGTGTACGTACCCCTCCTCCGTCTCCAGCAGCCTCTCGTTGTGCACCTTCCTGTAGTGCAGCGCGTCGATGTGCGTCCTGTGCAGCGCCTTGAGCGTGAGGCTGGCCTGTATCCCACAGAGGGCGAGTAGAAACTCGTCTAGATATGTGTACGTACCCCTCCTCCGTCTCCAGCAGCCTCTCGTTGTGCACCTTCCTGTAGTGCAGCGCGTCGATGTGCGTCCTGTGCAGCGCCTTGAGCGTGAGGCTGGCCTGTATCCCACAGAGGGCGAGTAGAAACTCGTCTAGATATGTGTACGTACCCCTCCTCCGTCTCCAGCAGCCTCTCGTTGTGCACCTTCCTGTAGTGCAGCGCGTCGATGTGCGTCCTGTGCAGCGCCTTGAGCGTGAGGCTGGCCTGTATCCCACAGAGGGCGAGTAGAAACTCGTCTAGATATGTGTACGTACCCCTCCTCCGTCTCCAGCAGCCTCTCGTTGTGCACCTTCCTGTAGTGCAGCGCGTCGATGTGCGTCCTGTGCAGCGCCTTGAGCGTGAGGCTGGCCTGTATCCCACAGAGGGCGAGTAGAAACTCGTCTAGATATGTGTACGTACCCCTCCTCCGTCTCCAGCAGCCTCTCGTTGTGCACCTTCCTGTAGTGCAGCGCGTCGATGTGCGTCCTGTGCAGCGCCTTGAGCGTGAGGCTGGCCTGTATCCCACAGAGGGCGAGTAGAAACTCGTCTAGATATGTGTACGTACCCCTCCTCCGTCTCCAGCAGCCTCTCGTTGTGCACCTTCCTGTAGTGCAGCGCGTCGATGTGCGTCCTGTGCAGCGCCTTGAGCGTGAGGCTGGCCTGTATCCCACAGAGGGCGAGTAGAAACTCGTCTAGATATGTGTACGTACCCCTCCTCCGTCTCCAGCAGCCTCTCGTTGTGCACCTTCCTGTAGTGCAGCGCGTCGATGTGCGTCCTGTGCAGCGCCTTGAGCGTGAGGCTGGCCTGTATCCCACAGAGGGCGAGTAGAAACTCGTCTAGATATGTGTACGTACCCCTCCTCCGTCTCCAGCAGCCTCTCGTTGTGCACCTTCCTGTAGTGCAGCGCGTCGATGTGCGTCCTGTGCAGCGCCTTGAGCGTGAGGCTGGCCTGTATCCCACAGAGGGCGAGTAGAAACTCGTCTAGATATGTGTACGTACCCCTCCTCCGTCTCCAGCAGCCTCTCGTTGTGCACCTTCCTGTAGTGCAGCGCGTCGATGTGCGTCCTGTGCAGCGCCTTGAGCGTGAGGCTGGCCTGTATCCCACAGAGGGCGAGTAGAAACTCGTCTAGATATGTGTACGTACCCCTCCTCCGTCTCCAGCAGCCTCTCGTTGTGCACCTTCCTGTAGTGCAGCGCGTCGATGTGCGTCCTGTGCAGCGCCTTGAGCGTGAGGCTGGCCTGTATCCCACAGAGGGCGAGTAGAAACTCGTCTAGATATGTGTACGTACCCCTCCTCCGTCTCCAGCAGCCTCTCGTTGTGCACCTTCCTGTAGTGCAGCGCGTCGATGTGCGTCCTGTGCAGCGCCTTGAGCGTGAGGCTGGCCTGTATCCCACAGAGGGCGAGTAGAAACTCGTCTAGATATGTGTACGTACCCCTCCTCCGTCTCCAGCAGCCTCTCGTTGTGCACCTTCCTGTAGTGCAGCGCGTCGATGTGCGTCCTGTGCAGCGCCTTGAGCGTGAGGCTGGCCTGTATCCCACAGAGGGCGAGTAGAAACTCGTCTAGATATGTGTACGTACCCCTCCTCCGTCTCCAGCAGCCTCTCGTTGTGCACCTTCCTGTAGTGCAGCGCGTCGATGTGCGTCCTGTGCAGCGCCTTGAGCGTGAGGCTGGCCTGTATCCCACAGAGGGCGAGTAGAAACTCGTCTAGATATGTGTACGTACCCCTCCTCCGTCTCCAGCAGCCTCTCGTTGTGCACCTTCCTGTAGTGCAGCGCGTCGATGTGCGTCCTGTGCAGCGCCTTGAGCGTGAGGCTGGCCTGTATCCCACAGAGGGCGAGTAGAAACTCGTCTAGATATGTGTACGTACCCCTCCTCCGTCTCCAGCAGCCTCTCGTTGTGCACCTTCCTGTAGTGCAGCGCGTCGATGTGCGTCCTGTGCAGCGCCTTGAGCGTGAGGCTGGCCTGTATCCCACAGAGGGCGAGTAGAAACTCGTCTAGATATGTGTACGTACCCCTCCTCCGTCTCCAGCAGCCTCTCGTTGTGCACCTTCCTGTAGTGCAGCGCGTCGATGTGCGTCCTGTGCAGCGCCTTGAGCGTGGCCTTGCGCGGGTGCACGCTGGCGGGCGCGGCGCGGAACACGCCCGTGACGCTGACGCGCTCGCCGGCCGCGACGGCTTCCACTAGCGCGCCGTGTGCTAACACGCTTACGGTTGCGGGCGTGCGGCCTGCTGGCATATCGTCTGTGAAAATACATAAATGTTAAGTTAATTAATAGATTTGAGTTTCACTGATTTTTGGCCCGAGAAATAGTAGAAACAAAAAAGACAGCATTTTTTAGGCTGCAAAAGATTAATTGCCTGTATACCGTAATGTACTCACCGGGTGACTCCTGCAACTTAACAAGCTGCTTATCACTGAAATGCGACCTGTTATGTATGAGGCTGTAGGAGTGCGCAGTGTTGCAGTGCGCGCAGTGCGCGGGCTCGGGCACGCGGCCGCGCTCCAGCTCGGCCGTGGCCGCGGCGCCGCACACCGCGCACCGGAAGTACGCCTCGCGCATCTCGGGCACGATGTTGGACGTGCGGATCACCATGCCGGAGAGGGTTACTAGTTGGTCGATGTCTGAAAGATTAGAATCAGAGTTGTTAGAATTAATGTTTTTGAACATGGAGGAATACTGATAGAGGTTAATATTTTCAGGGTAGTCAGTTTTCGTAATACACGATACAATTTTTATACAAAAATATTTAAAACAATATATTATTTATAATGAGGTGGATTTCTCAAAATTTTCGTACCTTCAGGGTTCAAGTCCCTCATGTGTCGCTGCGGCGCGTTGAACGGCCGCACCTGTATCTGATGCTCCAGCACCGCGGCCGGGTAACGGTCGAAAAACAACTCGTTCACTGCCGCGTCAAATGCTGGGACCACCTACATGGAAAATAACATATTCATGATACAACAGTCAGGCCTCTGCCTCGAATCTTGCGGGCAGCGGGGCGGCAGCGGCGGCAGCGCGGGAGCGGTAGGATCTATGCGTAAAATCAAATGGACCGGCCCTCGACAACAGCGGCGCGGCGGCGGGCAACGAGCGGTGCACTCCAGTCAAGCGGTGGCCGCCCGCGCGTCTTCATTGCAGTGTTGTGCAATTTAAAATCGAGCGTTAGGAATAAAAATTTGAATCAAAAGATGTTGTCGCCGTTGTTCAGACATTTTGTTCGCGAATAAAACAAATATCTCAAAATTCAAAAAAATTCAAAATTCAAAAGTCATTTATTCAAACTAGGCTGAGAATCAGCACTTTTCGAACGTCAAAATTACATAAGACAGTCCCCCAAAAACGCCCACCCTTCACCACTTCCTAGTGCCTTTAGCTGGGAAGAAGAAGTGGCGCAACAAACTCCCCAGCAGCACAGCTGTCTGTTCTAGTTAGAGAATGATTCTATACAATAGTATACAAAATAACCTACATTATGCAACACAAAACATAATTCAAATGATAAATTATAGGCCATATGTCAGCTAGCACACGCCAATATACCAACCAAAAACATCGAGGACTATACTCAAGCATTATTTAAAAAAATAAAAAGAAAATAAAACTAAACGTAAACCGAACTAAATATCTAAATAAAAGCCTCCAGACATAAAGGGCATGCCCGCTTACATAAAGCTGTAATTGGCAGTTATAAATGATAAACTAGGACCATCGAGATAAAAAAAATGAACAGTTAATTACTAGTAACAATAACAAAACCATGATCAGCAAGACGACCAGTCACCACAAGCAGCACCCGTTCACGAGCATAACGCAAAGATCAGCCATTACCCCCCTCGCCATATTTGAGGGAAGGAGGCAACCCGACCCCCGACGCTACCGCAAGCAATGACATCTAAGGGAGCATGACGAACTTGCTGCCGGTTGCTCAGGCAAAAAATAATATGATCAATTGTCGAGGTCGCTAGCTAACCACAAATTGCAATACAACTCATAACAAAAACATTGTAATGAGTAGATTATGTCAACAATAAAATAAAATAAAAATAAATTGACTCGTTAAAAAATAAATAAAAAATTGAATCATAAATTCAAATAAAATAAACAATTATATAAACTCATATAAACTGTCAGTAGGTAAGCTAATTCTGGAGAAAGAACATAAACATTGTCTTGAGTTAATCACAGCGACCAACTATTCTTATCATTTAAGTAGTCGTTGATACAATAGTATGCCTTTGAACAGAGGTTGGATTTTACTTTAGTTTTAAACGCATTAAAAGGCAAATCTAGCAAGGAAGAGGGTAGCTTGTTATAAAAGGTTATACCAAGCCCAACAAATGAGTTATGAACCTTATGAAGCCGGTGAAATGGAGCTCGTAGTTTGTCCTTATTTCGAGTGTTAACATTGTGAATATCACTGTTTTTAGTGTATAAGTGTATATTTTGCCAAATATATAAGATGTTGGCGAAAATGAATTGTGATGCCACCGTGAGAATACCAACATCTTTAAAAAAATCTCTTAGAGAAACTCTGGCACCTAGCTGGTAAATTGCTCGAACTGCTCGTTTTTGAAGAACAAATATATTTTGAATGTCAGCGGCTCGACGACACAACCACGAAAACAACACTACGCCACTATAGTGCCGCGCGATCTGCCCGCTGGGTTCGAGAACGGGTCGCCGCCGCCGCCCCGCTGCCCGCAAGATTCGAGGCAGAGGCCTAAATACTATTCATTGAGGCTGCGGCCAGCCCGCCGGTTGAACGCGTCCCAGAGGGTCATGGCCATCCGGCTGGCCCGAGGATATCGCACGGTCTCCTGCGAGGCGGCGAGCCTCCTTGCCGGATTACCGCCATGGGATCTGGAGGCAAAGGTCCTCGCGCACATCTGGGAGTGGCGCGAGGAGCCGAAACGCCGGGGCTTAACTCCGATGCCGCAAGAAATCGCGGCACAGCGGACAGAGCTCCGGCGGGATCTCATGGCGTCATGGAGAGTGCGATTGTCGCAACCCCGCGCTGGGCACGCCACAATTGCGGCGATAAGACCCCTCTTTGAGGAGTGGCTTGAGAGGCGTCACGGCGTCCTCACCTTCCGCCTGACGCAGGTCCTCACCGGACACGGGTGCTTCGGGAGGTACCTGTTCAGGATAAGGCGGGAGGAAACACCCGGGTGTCACCATTGTGTGGATCGGCCTGAGGACACGGTGGAGCATACGGTGGAGGTCTGCCCGGCTTGGGCGGAGCAACGCCGTGTCCTCGTGGAGGCGATCGGCGGCGGTGATCTCTCGCGTCCGGCCCTGGTTCAGGCCATGGTACGGAGCGAGAGGAAATGGCAGGCCGTCACCTCCTTTTGCGAAGCGGTAATGCTCGCGAAGGAGGAGGCGGAACGCGTGAGGGAGAGGCAAATTTCGCGCCCTCACGCCCCTAACCGCCGCAGGAGGAGACGCCCGGGGCGGGAATCGCGAGCCGATTTCCGGCCACCGTAGGCGCGGGCTTGCGGACGGTGAGCAATGGGTAGCTCGCCGTCCGATAAGGACCAAGCCCGGGTCGACGGCGCGTTGTGTTCCACGCGCGCCTCAAAGAGATGTCAGCAGAATTGACGGGGTCCGTTAGGGCCACAGCCTGCCGGGGGTTCGAAGAAAACCGATAGGGAAATCGTGGCCCCCGGCAACAGGGCAACCGAAGGAACACGGGTGGGTTTTAGTCAGTAAGAGTCTGACACGCCCTCCCGCTCCACCCAGAGCGGGAGAAGTTATTTGATAATTTCCCACCCCAAAAAAAAAAAAAAAAAAAAGGCCTAAATACTAGCCAGCTACCCGAGGTGTTATTTGCATTCTATACTAGTAGAATATATATAGATAGATGGAATTTATTATTATACCATCTGAATTACAAATATAAATGTAGCAATTTTACATAGAGTGACACAATAGACGATTTTATCGCTAAAACCGATCTTTTAAAGAAAACCACTACTGGGAACTACAGTTGTTATGCTTAATTCCTTTGCTTTTCGATATAATCAGTTCAGTAATAGAGCCGTTAAGCTGCACCAATCAAACAGACACAGTTTGTATGATTTGAAAATATTTTTTTTGATAATCATCATTATTTAAGCTATCTAAGCCTCAAGTTATTCTTCAGACAATTTTTAAAAGATCCACAGGACCCGGGTTGTGTATTATTTGCCGAGAACCACCAGTATTTACTATAACTGTGCTACAACTAAGAGAGTGTTTGAAAAAACTTACCTCCTGCGGATAGCACACTAGTTGACGATGTAATTTGGAATCAAATGCTTTGATGTGTTCACAGTCCACATCCAGGAATGGCTCTTCTAATGTATTTATCTGAAAAAGAAACAAGCTTTAATAAGTATTGTGTAGAGGTTGCTGTATAGATACGCTTAAATCATCAAAAAGGGATAGAAACCTTAGAACTACTAAGCAGCTTTGCTGTCTTTTAGTTCATAAGGCACATCGTCGTCTGCCTAAAATTTTCCCTACTATGTTGGGGTCGGCTTCCAGTCAAACCGGATGCAGCTGAATACCAGTATTTTACATGGAGCGACTGCCTATCTGACCTCCACATCCTAGTTAATAGGTAACACGATACCCCTTGGTAAGACTGGTTGTCAGACTTTTGGGCTTGTACCCGTAACGACTGCCAAAGATCTACAAATGACAGTCGGGACCAATGGCTTAACGTGCTTTCCGAGGCACGGAGGGGTCTCGGTATGTAAAGATGGTCACCCATCCACGGACCAACTGCGGCAAGCGTAGCTTAACCTGATCGATCGACCCGTGCGGGGCTGTTATTACTGCACATACATTTAAAAAAAATACATGGTCGTCAACGCATCGAAAATCGTTGATGTTATGTTATAATAATAATAATTTTCTTTATTTACACTTGCAAAGTAACAAACATCAGTGTAGCCGGCTCTTGTAGTAGGAGTTCCAGTATCACAAGAGCTAACTAGACTATTGGCATTGTTTAATATATACCATCGAAGAAACCCATATCTATACACCGTAAGGACTATTTCTGCTTGCAGCGCTCGGCCACTATAGTAACGGTTACCTACGAAAAAAAAGGGTCGTGTGCACGGGATTTTGTTTTCAAATTGCTTAGTTATAGGTTTCTTCGATGGTACAATAATGGACCTACGTCTCAGGAAAAATAATCCTAATGTGAAGCACAATAATATCATGCCTGCACTACCTGAAGGGTACAGCAGAGGTGTAGCTACATAGTACACCCACATTTCGCCAGTTATGTTTAATTCCTATGTAGTAAAGGGCGAGCCTATTGCCTAGAAGTGTTTAGTACACCCACATTTAGCATTTACTTCAAAAGAAAAGTGAAGTGATATTAATATCTTACCTCTTCCAACTTCTGTTCATACAACGGCTCGTTAGTCAAAGCGGTCGGCTCCACAAACCTCTGTAAGAACTTGATGAACTTGTCGCGACACTCGGCGATGGCCACGTCTGTTCCCCACACGACAAGTTGCGGCTCGCCTGACGGCACGTCTGCACTAGTGTCGTCGATCTGAAGGGAAAGTGTTAGTAGTTTTAGGGTTTCGTAGTCAACAAGGAACCCTTATAGTTTCGCCATGTCCGTCTGTCCCCGGTTTAGCTGCGAGACTCTTAGTACCAGAAAGCTGTAATTTGGCATGGGTATACATATTAATCACGCCGACAAAGAGGAAAAAAAAATATATATGGTACCTCCCCTACACGTAAAGTGGGGAAGTTTTTGAAGAAGTTTGAAGCAGTCTGTGTTTTTAAAGGACCTATCACACCAGGGTGTGGGATATCGTTGGAAAGCATTGTGAATGTGTGAAAACCATTTTTGGATTCAGGTATCCATTTGCGAAATATTTGCTTTAAAGTGCTAATTTTTGTTAGAGTCAAGTGTACCCCCCTGCCAGTTAAATGGTTGGTTTTGGATATGTGAAAAAAATCACAGCAGTAGTTTATATAACGAAATTGAAAGGAAAACTATCACAGCTAAGTAGGCACTACAAGTTAACGAGTAATAATCGACCAACTTATATTTGCAGTTGCAACAACATGTTCTCCCATATATTCCTTAAGGGAGAACATGTTTTTCAACTACAAAGTTAATTTTGTTTTTGGGATAAATTCATCCTAACTACGGAACCCTTCATTGTGCGTGGTCCGACACGCACCTGGCCGGTTTTTTTTTAAATTATATGTTGTTGATAACCAACTTTTTATGGTCGTAATTTTGCGTTATTGCTAGGGGTTATTGATCCTTCTCTTGAGTTATCAGTCTGTAGTGAATAGGTTGCTTCTAGACAAGTATGCCAATAAACGCATTTTCTTTCTTTAAGCATCGTCGACAGAATCATTAGTTACCACCTAGAGAAATCTTGAATCTAAGGGGCGTGAAATACGCGATAATACTTAGGTACAAGATGTTAGGAAATTAGATATTGTTGAAAAGACTTGGAAAACCGGTCTTCAAGTCTTTGATAGCATTCTACCTATTTTCAATACTTAATCAAATAAAACCTCAACAGATCTTTTGATAACGCACAAAAAACCAAATCAACTGACATGAATCATTCAGTCAAATCATGGAAAAATACAAATAAAACGTAAGAGACAAAGAAAAAAAAAACCTTAAAAAAATGCGGGATTCCGGATGTGACTTGCAGGTAAAACCCTCGTATGCTAGAAGCGAATTCGAGTCTGCTACGAGTTTGGAAGAAAAGGCTTCTTCTATTATCAGCAGCTGCCGGATATGCCTGTCTTCGATCCTGGACCCTGCAGCCTTGACGTGCGGTCACAGGTTTTGCGAGAAGTGCCTGACGCAGTACTGGCGGATACGGGAGAAGCCGGATTACATCGTGTGTCCGCTGTGCCGAACTTGTGCATTCAATGTGGATTTTGCTAAGGTATAACCCGTTTTCACTAACTAAGCGACACCTAAATAAATGCCTAAATAACCTAAATTCAACTTCTGGCATTGAGCCGAGAGTTGAATATCCAAAAGCGCGCTTTTGAATGTCCAAAACCGGCCAAGTGCATGACGGACCACGCGCAATGTAGGGTGCCATAGTTGGGATGAATTTATCCCAAGAACAAACATAACTTTGTAGTTGAAAAAAAAAATCTTTCATACAGAATGTATGGGAGAACATGTTTTAAAAATCTTTCATACAGAATGTATGGGAGAACATGTTTTTACAACCGCAAATCTAAGTTGGTCGATCATTACTCGTTAACTTGTAAAGCCTACTCAGCTGTGATAGTTTTCCTTTTAAATTCGTTATATAAGCTACTGCCGTGAATTTTTTCACATACCTAAAACCAACCATTTAGCTGGTAGGAGGGGGGGGGGGGGACACACTTGGGTGACTCTAACAAAAATTTGCACTTTAATGCTTAATATTTCGCAAACGGATTTCTGAATTCAAAAATGGTTTTAACATACTCATAATGTTTTTAAAAGACCTTTCCAACGATACCCCACAACAAAGTATAGAAAAAAAAAAAAAACATCCCCACTTTACGTGTGGTAGGTGGGAGGTACCCCTAAAAAAAAAAATTATCATAATTTTATTTTACCACTTTGTCGGATATGTATACCCATGCCAAATTACAACTTTCTAGTACTAACAGTCTTGGAGCTAGACCGCGGACAGACAGACAGACAGACAGACAGACAGACAGACGGACATGACGAAACTATAAGGGTTCCTTGTTTACTACGGAACCCTAAAAACGGACTGTGATGGGCTAAGTTGTATAGAGTACAGTACAAGTAGTAGGAACTTAATACACCAATGTTTTGACAATGAAGATCGGGGCAGGCAAGGATTTCTTCATTTATTGAGGTTTCACCAGAACGACGGAACGCGACGGAAGATAAGCGTGCATGTACCTGTAATGCCTTTTAAATTGCCTGCAATATATCAGGCTGAATTTCTATCGCGATTTACAGTTGGTAAAAAAAGTAATTTTTAAATAACTTTCGTAACATTTTTAGAAAACTCTCTAGTTCCTTGGAACAGTACTAATTATATCACTGACCCCTTAGTGGCAGCCTGTAGATTTCTTGTAGAAAACTGTATTCAGATAGTTAATTGATACAGACGTGACATTAAGGAAATCCATTATAAAATACAATAGACGTGGATATATTTAGTAAACATAAAAAGCTCTGACAGAAATCGACACATGTTTCACCTCTCAACGAGGCAACCTCAGGATGACGATTGACTTGTCGCGAACCCAAACACGGCGTGTTACCGAGCTGAACGCAGAGACAAACAATTAAGGAAGGTGTTAGGTAGGTTATTCAGAGTAGGGTAGTTAGTTTAGTAGGGTATTCAGAGTTTTAAGGAAGTACTATGTTTTGTAAACTGTCTTTGGTAGCTGCACTGCATCTGAGAATAACTGCAGATTCTGTTGAACATATTATAAGTAAAATCCTTTTCAACAGAGAGAAAAACGCGCGTCAACCGAAGACTTCAGAAAAACTTTCACAGAAATGACCAACATGAACGAATCAGATGTCAACAAAGCAATGGTATTTTGCTTCAAAATCAGTGTCCTTTTACCCGCTTTGTACTGTTTAGTGAAATGGCTCAAGATACCACTCGTAGATTTATTCACAGACATACGTAACCATCTAACAAATTGAAACTGTGCATACATGTTCAGAGATAGTATTGTGTCATTGATAATTTAATATTTATAATAAAGAAGCAAAATATCACAGCATAATAATTTTTTTGGTTTTCACTTAGCTCCTTTGAGGATGGTATAGGTGGCACTAATTTTTTATTTTTTATTTACTATTGAATTTATCTAGTGGTTCAGTATTTGAACATTTTATTAATTAACTGGTACCTTTTCCCTGCTTGACATCATGGACAGATTTTCTTTTTAGGGGTTCTGTACCTCAAAAGGAGAGAACTGAACCCTTATAGGATCACTCCATTGTCACAAACCTGAAATATGGTATAACTTCTGTTTGTCCCTGCCTGCTATACCAAAATTCTATAGATGATAATGCTTGTTTTTCTCTTTTCAGTTATATATTTTTGCAGTCGAGTTTTAGTTTTTTTTTAATTATTGTATGCAACACTTACCCTTCTAGTAGGTGTAGCAGCACTAGGAGCTGGCACATTGCGGCCAGGCTGGTTACTCTTCAGATCAGCTCTCTGTCTTGCAGGAGTCATGGCACCGCGTAAGTTGGAGCGAGGGGTGCTCAGGGAACTGGGTGTACCGTAGTTGAGAGGGGAGCTCATGTCTATGTCTGTACCTGAATAAATAGGAATATTTTCACGTTATTTATAAGAACGAAACTACTGCTCTGTAATGATGATACCGAATCATCACTACATAGCAGTGGATAATGTGACAATGTGGGCAATTAATTAAATAAATAAATTGAGTTTTCAAAAACCGGTGTTCTTGAAACAACATTTATTTAATCTACCATTAATGATACAGTCAGTGACATGCATAACACGACCCCTCTTCCCCTCTCCTTCTTTGTAAGAGGGATCAGGTAATGAAGCGTGCTGACCGTACATGATGAAAAGATTCTTAAAATAAAATTAAAACTATAAAAACGTACACAACATGCACATTCAGTAATGGCTGACAGAATAATGTCAAGTATAATTAAATTTAACTTTTTTGTTTTTTCATACTTTTGTGTCTGCTGACTTAACAATACGGTAATAACTAAATAACTGTTGTAAGAGTAAACAATGTAAACTGTAAAGTAACTGGGGCATTTCAACAACATAATGCAGAAGTGCTAAGACTACTTAGGTAGGAGTAATTTATGGGATTTCTTGTTCAACAATATTTACGGTTTGTTTATCTATTGAAAGTACTCAAGCAATGTTTATTTATAAAGTTAAGTACTTGCCACTATTTTTACAAGCTTTTTGTTTTTATACTTTATTTCCTATATATCCTCAACTTCGTAACTAAAGAACCGTCCATTGGACCAACACAGGCTAGAATATGTTGGAGCCATCTATCTTTCTGCCTATTTATAAAACACTAGCTTCCGCCAGCGGCTTCGCCCGTGTGATATCTCTATAAATTATAGCCTCAGTGATAATCTAATACCTTTAAACGAGCTCTTGCTAGCTCTTCTTGTATAATTATATCGTCACTGGAAAGGCAAAATTACTTAACCGCCACATTATTTATATGGCGTTAAGTATTTTTGCCTTCCCAGTGACTATATGCGGCAATATAAATTGCTGATTCCGAATATGTATATAACTCAATATCGCCCAATATGTCGCTTAAACCAAATAGCCTTTCACCCCTCGATATAATCTGAATCTCGGAAACGGCTCCAATAATTTTCATGTAATTTAGTATGCAGGCAGGGGGTTTCGGGAGCGATAAATCAATTTAGCTAGGTTTAATTTCAAGAAATATTTAGCATTACACAGGTAATTTGTTTTTATTGGCCCTGTTGTTTAGAGTTCATTAATTACAAGCAAAAATACTTTTTTTTTCTCTTTAAAATATTAGTGTATCATCATTAATTTGTTGACAGTATGTGTTACTGTTTACTTAATAGTAAACAGTGGTTATAGTGACCAGTGAAATAGCTGTGAGATGTTATACTTATTGAATTTGCCCCATTTTAGGAATTATTGTTCAGTTATTCCATATATCCACCCCAAAAATCCACCCTAAGGTAGATACTCGGAAACGTATTTCCGAGAATTCACCCTAGGCCTAGGCCAATTTATAGGCTTAGGGTGGATTCTCGGACATTCGTTTATGAGTATCCACCTTAGAGTGGATAAACGGAATAACCCGTTTTATTGTCGATAAAAACATACCAAGTGGACTGGAAGCTATGGCACGAGCTGGTGATGTGCCTGGTGCTTCTCCGGGAGTGCGCGGCGTCCTTCTAGGAGTGCCGGGCGTCTGTGGGGTCCCTCGCGGTGTACCAGGGGTTCCATCTGAAAATTAAGTTTATTTTACTTTAAAAAGCCTTTACGACACATGATCCGACAGTATTTACAACGTCAAAAGAACGCAGGTGAAAGAAAAACTATCAAGATGAAAATTCTCATTGTTCTTCAACTAATCTTTAAAAGTGGTACTGAATGCTTGTCAAAGTTATTACAACAACGAGTTATATCTATTGAATGAGTGGAAATTATCCTAGTTTGTACAAATAGTATACAGAAATATTACGTTAGATTAAGTAAAACGTACTTTGTGAGGGAGTGCCGGAGGAACGCTGTGGTGTTTCTGGAACAACAAGTTGTTGCGACGAGCGGGTCCTCCGCGACGGCGTTGGAGCATCTGACGATGCCTGTGATGCTGGGCGCTTCGATGGAGTAGACATTTTTCCTTTCACACCAATCACAGAAGTAAATATTACGTTGTTTTCAGAAATATGATAAACAAACGCGGCGTATGCACAATAGGTTACTTTTCATTTGGCGCGAAATATTGACATTGACAGCAGCTGTCAGTTTCCACTTCCACACGTTTCTAAACGAAGAATTTTGGAAAGAATCTAGAACCGCTTTTTATAAGAAATCCTGATGTACAGACGCCAGCACAACAAGCTACCCGAAACTGTCAAATTTTCCCAATCAACTTTGAACCTTAAACGTCAAAAATAAAGTTGAAAATCTATTAAATAAATTTGACAGATTATAGTAGCCTGATGTGCTGGCGTCTGTGCATACTAATTTATTATTATGCCTAAATTGTTTTCTTTTTTGAAGAATTTGATCTATTTTTATGAAATAAGTTTTATCAGACAAATCGACAGTGCCATAGCTTCAAATCAGAGGCCCTGGTGCAATGATGAGAAAATTAGACCCCTTTTACCCATCTCCCCGGTAGTTCAATTTATACGAAAGAATCGTCCGGCACAAAAACCGCCTCTGTGGTCTACTGGTAAGACCACCTGTCTCGGATCAAGAGGTTCGATTCCCAGTGAGGGCAAAATTTTTTGTTCGATTTGGTTGTTGGTTGGGCTTGTTCTAAGCCCGCTTGGCTATCTACCACCATCTTATCTAAGTCTATCGCCATAACAACAATGTTATCAGCATTGTTGTGTTTCGGCAGTTAGAGGTAAGATAGTCAGTTCCTGTTAGCCCAAACTGGGGGCGGGGTGGGTCATGTCTTTTGAAATTGGGGTAGAGTTTCTTCTTAGCTATATTATTCTAAAACGCTCTCGTGGATTGACGCCCTAGGCCGGTGCATTGTTGACTAGGCAGAAGCCCTGCTCAGAAGCTGAGTCCCCAAACACCGTAGGCTCCTGGTGCCCCGCCCCATTTTACACAGTAGTAGGTACGTCACTACAAATCGACTATCACCAAAATACTCAGCTGAAGAATTATTATTATTCAGAAAAAATCAAATTCCAGAAGAAAATCGAAGAACTAATCGACTAGATAAAGTTGTCTCTGGATTGCGTAACAACTCTATTGTTGTCAACTTTCCATAAACAATACAAATATCTTTTTTAAATCAATTGATCGTTCATTCACCGCTGATGTTTTTACGGTGTTATTTTATGATAATAAATAAATATAACGATAATTGCGAAATAAAAGCGATTGTGATGCTCAGCAGTATTTAAAATTAGTGCAATAAAATTATCAGAATCAATGTTCTATGCTAAAATATTGATTGGCGTTGTAAAAGCTATCTTTGTGCAATCTACCTGCATAGTAGAAAATATTTTCGTGAATAATTATCTTTGACGGGACAAATAAGATACGTTTTAAATGGACAATGTAAAGTGTGTACGCATTATTGAGAAGTACGTATGTTTACTTGTGATTCAGCGGTTCTCCCACAAGGACTGAAGATATTTTGGTAAGTATCGGTAGGTGCCGCGATGATTCATTTTATCTCTGGGTGCATTTCCATTGTAAAGGTCCTGGATAGGGTGCCCGCGATTAATATTTAACTAGATGGGACTCCGCGCATGATACACAATTATCACGCTGCATGAATTGAACACACATAAAATGCAAATTAAGGGGTACCTTTTTTGTCTATCAAAAATAATAAATGGGGGTAGGAGTCTAGTATTGAAAAAATCCTTGCTGATCATCCTTACAAGAGCAGACAGCTGTGTGGCTAAGGAGCCAGGGTTTATAGAGCAGGTAAGGTATTCAAAGGTCAAAATAAAACAAATGTTATTGTTTATGACTGAAACAAGGATAAACATAATTTCATCATAAAACTAATCATTTTGTAAAGAGATTATAATTTAGATTCATAGGGAGTTATTTATAATATGAAAATAACTAGTAAAGTTATGGTTTTACATAGAATCAATAACAACATGGCCTTTTCACTTTCCCTCTTCAAAGTTCAAGGTAGAGTTACAATATTGATCTTGAGTCTGGAGATTTTCTTTCATAATAAAAAAATAATGTTAAGCAACAACAGCATTACTTATTTATTTTTAGAGCCACAGTTCTATTTTAAATCTATGATTCATTATTTTGTTGTTTACCTGATTTCCAATACTTAACTAAAAACTATAAAATAGGTAGGTAATGTAACCAATCATGTTTTAAAATTCTGGTTTTTTCCTGCTTAAATTCATCCCCTTATTCCAATTTCAAATAAAAATAATTTTACCCATTCATGTTTGCATGTTGAGCCATTGAGGTGAGAGGTCAGTGACCTCTGTTGCAAGGCAATGTACATTTTTTTAATAACTGACACATGATGAGATTTGAATAGTCATCATTTTATAATGTTAGTAATGCAATCTCTAGTGTCTTTAGATTCTTGAAATTGTATTTAGAATACATTTTTAAATGTTTTTTTTTGTTATGGAGACAGTGCATGTAAGAAAGTTCGTTTTTTAAATCTTTATCTAATTTTATTTTAATTTAAGGAATCTTTATTCATAATTACACAAATACCTGAGTCCTTATGATGACTGTTAAATGATTGATTTCTGAATGTTGAAGCTCCTTTTCAGAAATATTTATAGTTAAAGACTTGAAAATTAACATTCTAGATGCAATATTTTGACTTTAATATATAGTTAGATCGGTGCGATCATAAATTGCTACACAAGAGAATCAATGACCTCAGTGGGTCAGTGCAAGGTCTTTGAAGACTTGCATTGGCACGTGAGTCAGACAATTTAGTACTATAATGAAGATTTTATTCAATCTTAGATGTTCTGATCCTATTGATAAATTAAAATCTTATAGGTACTGTACTGTTATTGAAATATTTAATTCGCTTCTGAAAAATATGAATGAAATTGGGAATTTAACATAACATCTCGCCTGTAATGTCTGAAGGGTTAGGCAGAGGTGTAGGTTCACCCATATTTTGCTAGTTTTGTAGAAAAATTCAGTTTTAGTTTTTTACTCAAATGAAATGAATATTAGACCAGTATCCAACCTATTTTTTTCATGTGAGCTTGAAACCTTTTGATGCTTGTGTGTACTTGTTTTATACAAAAATTTTGTCTACATTAGATTACAAAGAGAAAAGATTTGTAATTTTGTTTGTAATGAATAAACTCAGAAACGACTGGACCGTTTAAAAATATTCTTTCACCGGTAGAATGGCTATCACTGAGTAACATAGGCTATAATTTATAAAAATATCACGCGGGCGAAGCTCCTGGCGGAAACTAGTATTTAATAAACTATTATAATTGAAAACTTTGTGTTGGGGCTGAACTGAATTGTAATACCTAAGTAAAAATTATTACTTCTAGAAATAAAATCATTGACTGGACTGTGTGGGGGAAAAAATACGTATTATTGAAGCTAACTCAAAAACTACCCAAGCAAACTTAATAAAAATTTTATGGGACCACCTCTGAAGTATGACCTACCAAACAAAAAAGAATCATCAAAATCAATTCATAATTGGCGCAGTAACCGCGTAACAAACATACAAAAAAAAAAAAACATACAGTCGAATTGAGAAGCTCCTCCTTTTAGAAGTCGGTTAAAAATACTTGTGAACTCCCCTATGAAATCCATTTAAAACAAAAAGGAGCTTCAGGCCAAGTGTTGATTAAGGAAAACTATTGATTTCTGTAGCTCTGTGTAAGGGGGCATATTTCTCGTAATCTCAAGCAAGGTAATCCTGCCTACCCTTCGAGATGCGAGATCGCATGCGCCAAGCGCTGTTCACCCCTCATGCGGACTCCGCAATTATATGTATATATATATAACTATATTACCGTACTACGCTACGCATCTACGATATCTACAATACTGGAAACGTTTCGTACGGATTCTATTTGGCGTAGTTTTGCTTTTTAATCTTAGAGTCTCGAAACTCGATGTTAGAGCCGTGTATCGCAATTTTAGAGTCAAATAATTATCTAAGATGTATCAGCTGCTTTCCGTCCCACGCTTGTCGAAAAATCAATAAACAAAAAGGGTTACTAAGATACCTATGCTTTGAAATTATTCAAATAATTATTATGATAGTTGCACTGGAAGCCTGGGATTTCATCCACTAATTTTATACAACAACAAACTCTGTCAACGATTTTAATAAAACATTGTACTGAAGGATCAAAATCAATTCAGCCGTTTTCTAGATCAGTCGAAACATAGAGACAGAACCTATGAATTTTTCTGTTACATGTCCCAATCATTTACAACGAACGAGTAAAAATCAATACCATGGAGGACGCAGTACTTTTTGTAACGATTCTGGCAACGCATGATGCATCACTAATGTTGCTATTGACCCTACCAATTAACTCAAACGGGTGTGTGAGTAGGTACACCAAATAGTTTGACGCACAAAACGGACAAATGTATGAAACCTTAGTGTGGTCGAGAAACCTTAGTTTAACTTAAACTTACGTCACTCAAAAGTGTGACGAAGAAAGTAATAATTTGTGAAGCAAAGTTTGAAACTGGGCAAAAGGTCAAATGGTTTGAACCTGAAAGTTCTGTAGGTAATATTTTTAAAAGTCTTACTTGACTCTCTATTCAGTTGAATTGGCCGTTTTGAAGTAAAGTTGTGTTTCAAACGTTCTTCATTAATTTTTGAGTCAAACGTAGGACCGGTCAAATTAAGTATATACTAGCCAATAGCTAAACGTTTGATCATTTACTTTATTCCAATTTTCCAAAGGCAGTCTGGCCGCTTAGGCCTAAGGCACGTAGAGCTATGCTGTTAGCAAAGCTCTGCCTAAGAAAGGGAAGATTTAAAACGTCTAGTCTACCACCCAGTTAATCCAATACCACCTAATATCCTAATTATATTGATAAAAGATTTGGTAGGCTTACAAAACAGGGGTCGGCAATGATCCATCCATTCTGGCCATGACTAACTTGAATATTTTCCAATTTAGCAACACCACTAGGATTACTTCCCTTAACTCTTCATCAAGGATCTTCAAGAAAGCTTTAAACATACCTACTACGTCTCAAATATTCCTTTGTTTGATAACTACGCAAATAGGTACCGATGATATCAGTGGTTTTGATAATCGATTATGTTATTATGTCTTTAAAGCTGAGTCATTGCTTGATTTCCATAGCGTTACATCAGGAATTATTTACGTATGTGCCTACCTTTCTAATACGTAGAATTACACACTTTAAAGATAATTTAAGCCTATGATCTTCTTCCTTCGTTGGCATTTCTTATATATATATCTAATCTTTTACTAGGTTAACTTAATGACAGCATCTTAACCTAGATCTAAGCTTAAGACTAGGCTAAAAACGTAAGCGTAGCGTAACGTAGAGAAACTAAGATTCTCTCTCGGTGGAAATCCGTCAGTTTACAGAAAATCGTCTCCCTTAAAACAAGGTATTTCAAAGAGAACAGTTTATCCCGTTGCCGTTGGGCTAACAGCCGTTTCCTGTCCCGACAAACACTTCCCAGCGAAGATTCATCGCATTCCGGAAATTCTGATCTAAGCCCTCAGGTCCTAAGATCCGCATTTCCGTAATATTTATAACACAAATCTAGGGATTTGAGTCTACCATACCCTAGTCTCTTTACTCTCAATATCTTGTGTTTTTGAGAGGATAATAGTATAATAATCAAATAATATTACGAGTCTGTCAAACTAGAGATCCCAATTTGATATTAGTACAGAGATGATTGGCCGGTCGCCTTTTCGTAGGACGTGCTGGGACGGTTTTCGGAACCAGGACCACACGGCTAGTTTATTTATTTGCGTTTTGGGTAGTTGACGTGATGGAAGTTTTAGTAAGAAAGAAAAAAGATTTAAATTCGGGAAACATTGTTCGAAAGTAACTCCAGTGGGTCAGTCCAGAATAAAAAACTGTTTACAAAAAATACAACCGACTTCCTAACTCCAACTTTATAAAAGTTTATTTTTTAACTTTTTAGTGGGTTGGTTTGTAAATTATCTAAGTTACAATAGCCTAATGTCAACTGCTCATCAAAAATACCCAAATCGCTATAGATGTGCCTATAATATTTGAAGAGTTCCCTCGATTTCTCCAAGATCCCATCATCAGATCGTGACCAAATGACAATGGGACCAAGAGTATACTTTCACTCTTTCAAACGAAAAAAGAATTTTTCAAATCGGTCCAACCGTCTTCGAGTAATCGGAGAACATACATTTAAAAAAAAATCCGACGAACTGAGAACCTCCTCCTTTTTTGAAGTCGGTTAAAAATAGAAATCTCTTAAGTTCTTGAACCTTGAAGACCTTTGTCTTAAAAGTGTTATGAACCTGTTGTTGCTGTTGTCTGGATTTGTGCCTGGTTGATGGCAACAGGCTCGTCCCCTATTACTGACTGAAACACAATTCTATAGGTACACCTCTGCCCAACCCTTTGAGGAATACAGGCGTGATATTGTTATGTTATGTGTTGTTATGAACCTTTGTCTTAAAATTGCAACTTTCCACAAACTAATTTTAACTTGACCTGTAATGTTATCTAATCAGACTAATGGCCACTTCTCCTAATTCTACTATCTCCAGTGTCTTAGGTCAAGTTCCATTACCAAATTACTATCAACACGTTTTAATTTTGTGACCTATCCACTAACACCTTCGTTAGTCTCGTCTCTAGAAAGCGTAGCAAACGAAGCTACGAGTATCATATTTCGTTTAGTCTTGAGACCAATCACCTGGTTGATATGATTCATATAACAAAAATATATTACGACTGCAAAAATTGTGTGTAACTTTAAAAACATCGCTTCTTGACGATCTTATTTGTTTTGAACTTGATGCTGCAATAACTCCGTACATTCAGCTGTAGTATTTTTGCTGGATTTTCGAACTTGAGAAATGATTTAATGAATTTAAAACAAAGCTGTTCAAAGTTATTATAATGCTCATTTGTTGTAATGTTCAATGAAACTTGGTTGGCAGTGAGTGTCCCGCAACTGGTCGTTCATTCAGGTAGATTTCTCCGGCTCTGTCCAGCGATACTCAATGTTTTACATTTGCTGACCTTTAATTTAACTGAATCTATATTGATTTGATCCAAAGCAGTAATTTTGTAAAAAAAAAAAAAAAATCACCCCTCCTGTTGGTTCTGCCTTCGGAATATTAAAATCGTTTCTATTTCGGTTATAGATTTGCTGCAATCGATTTTGGTTTTGGTAACTGCAAGACTTTGTTTTCCAACTAATATTGTGTGTTGTGTACTTGTGTATGAATAGGGAAACTAAAATGTCAACATGGAAACGAGTAAAATCTATCCGATCTTTGAACTAACAATGTAACTTTCAAGTTTCTGGTGTTTCTCGTGTCTAAATCTAAATTATTTGCCAGCTGCCTACAAAATCATTTAGCAATGTTAGCTACCACTGCGCTATTAAGAAGGGCAGTGGGCGCGGAGCAGTCAGAGCACCGTCGTAACATGCCCGATCTGCGCAAACCTATTGTTTCACTCCAGCTCCATACCCACAGAAAAAAACGCCACCTTTCATTTTTTTACTACAAATGTACCAAGAATGTTACCTGCACTTAGAAAACGTTGTATGTGCGTAATACAAGGTATATTGTACATATTTACAATTTCAATGCAGTCTTCCACCTGTATTTATTTTATTATTGTGCGTAGAGCGTAGTAACCTTTTTGTGCTATATTTCTGTTTTATAGGTAGGTATCACAGGTAAATTTTCATTGTTTGGTACGGTTTTCACTGTTCTATTGATTATGATGTCTTGGAGTGATTTCCGTCATGCTCATTCTACGGGTCTATAGTTGTGTGTGTAAGTACGTGGCGCGTCACTCACTGTGAGTGTTATCTTATGCATAAAATGGCGTCAGTAGTCCATAGTCTACGGCTTCTATTCCGAACAGTCTCTTCCAATCGACTCACAATCTGCGAAGCATTTTAGATACCTAATACCCATGAACATAATATATATAAGTAATAGTTTTTACATAGCTCTTATTATCTATACATATGCATTAATGAAAGTTTGTCAACAACTTTGTTGACAAAATTTTCGAAATACAGATAAAAATCAGGATCAGTACCTAAACTATTTGTCATTTAAAAGAAAAATAACAATAGCATCTTCTAGTTGTCACCACCGCACCTAATTAGTGTTATTTTTATTTCGTTCCAAAGTCATTCAAAATCTTTTCAACTGAAGTTGCTTTTATTTTTATTACGTCTTCATCCTTCTCTGCATTATTGTCCGTGAAAATATCGTACCCCTTTCAGCACTAAAGGGATGAAATGTAAATCCTTTCGCTGTATCTGAATTTCTCCGTCAGCGCTTTCAAGCGTTACTTTTAGTTGAAGATGTAGTTAGTTCATTGCTTTCATTTAGTGTTATAAGGACTACACTATGATCGATTTTGCTTTAATTAGTCGCAAACATGTCTTGATTAGTTATTTCAGGCACAGCTTAAGCTATTTGAGTCTAGTTAAACGTGTTGCAGAAAGTGAACTCTATCGCGCAATTATTTCGGAACTGGAGCAAAATATTTCTCTAGCTTTGCCCCACAATCGGTAGCGCTCTCAAAGGAGTCTTTCTATCGTGATATTATTACAGCATTTTTATCCGCGGTTTCGCCCTTCACAGAAAATAATGGCAGCTAGGGAAGGCATCGATTTTCGGCACCCTACGTATACTTCTACAAACTTCGGGGAGCGCGGGGGCGTCAAGATGGCCGCGGTAGGGACCCAGACCTGCCTCACGCGCACTCGCTTCACAAGGTCACGGTGCATGTGGTGCCACCGCTGCGCCTCCCAAAATACAAAATCTCAATAATAGGAAATAGTTTCCGTCCCTTTCTTTTCTATGACAACTACGTTGATCTCTGTTTCACCATCCGCTCGTTGATTTGTACTACTCCATAGTGATAGATGCTCCTAGTGTTGATTTCGGTTGTTCTAGTAAGTTCTGAACCTGGATCCTGTTTTTGACGAATTTTATTTATTCCTCTGAGGTGGGCAATCTCTTGCGAATACAACACCCACGCTCAACAAGCCATTGTTAAAACAGTAACTTCGTACTAAGATTCCACATGGTTAGGTTACAGAGAGGATTGAAACAAATTCCAAACACTTGCGAAATTCTCTTTGACAACCGCGTCCATAGTCCGTCCCTTGCCAACCCTAATCATAGCAAACCTCCTTATCTAAATTATGGAAAATTTTGGAATGCGACACATAGCTTCTCTATCGCACCCTCGTCTATTAAGTGTTGCTATCTCTCTCTCCCTCTACCTACGATATCACAAGGGGTAGTGGTAGGGCGCGCACAAAAGATTTTGGGATGGTTTTTTTTCGCAAACTGCACCATATGAAAAGATTCAGTGCAACCATCAGTTCATCGCAGAAGCATCGATAGGGTGCGCTTCTGCGTCCATTTTGTTATTAGTTAGTTTCATTTGTTTTTAGGTATAATATATCAGTTGTTGTGTGTTAGTGACTGTGACAGCAATTAGCTGTATTTCAAACAACATTTACATTATGTTCCTAGTGTTATTTTTTTAATTGTGAGTACAACTATCACTAAATTAAAACTGGTGCGTTAGTGCGTGGAGGTGGAATTTTATTTTAACTTCTTAGACATCTTATTTTTGTGGAATTTCAGTCAGCAGAGATCACAAACCCAATTAGATTTTTTTCTTCATAAAATAACCATGTGGTATTTTACATACATAAAATGCTGTAGCGCTTCCCAATCTCCAAAACAGTCATGATTATTAATACCTCCCAGTGTTTCACGAAAATAACACCGCGTTTATTTGTTACAGTTCTGATGACGTAACGAAAGACGCGAAGAATGACGTCGTTCGCTAACCTGACGCAGTCGCTAGCATCGAGCCTGCCATCGACGTCGACAGCTAGCGGCTCCGGTCACAGCTCCAACGACCAGGAGGACCCGCTTGCCATGACGCACATCATATGCAACCTGCTCGAGAACATGAATAAACCATCGAGCCTGCAGACCGCAGCTTCCACCTCGGCATCGTCCAGCATGCCATACGACATTTGGGCACTGCCGGCGTGTAGCTCCCTACAGAACCCACTTGGACCCATAAGTCGTGAGTACAACGTTACCTCCAATAACAACCACCACCAGCATCAATCCAAAGAAGACAACTCGAGCGGCTCGCCCGGCACGTCGTCGTCGGTGTCCATCACCTGTTTCCGCTGCGAGGAGCGCACACCGACGACTCGCTGCCTCGAGTGCAACGATTTATTTTGTCACGAATGTTGTCACAAAGTTACATCTGACTGCCAGCTGAGAGAGCACACGCTGCTCCCTATACACCAAATATCGCCCATAGGGGCCAGGCCTAACTCTGTGAATAACGAGAAAGAACTCATGTTCTGCGACATACACGGCGATCAGGTTAGATATTACTGTGAACCTTGCATCGTCTTTATATGTCAGGAGTGTACGCTGTGGGTGCATAAAGATCACAATTATACGCCCATTAAAGGTGCCCTTGACATGTGTCGTATCGGTGTTTTTAGAGCGATTGAAGACACGAAAACGGGAACAAAAGCTATAAAAACTGCCATAGATCGCGCTGTTGCTATGTCTAAAGCTTATGAGAAAGAAACCGCAGAGGCTAATATGAAAATAAGGAAAGCGATGCGATGTTATGCTCAGGCTATCGAAGATCGTGAAAAATATTTATTGGATAAAGTAGAAAAGATGCGTCAAGCTAAAATGAATGAATTAACAGATCATATGAATACACTTAGAGGCATATTAGCTGGATTAGCCCATACAAATGAAACTCTAGTGCGTAGCATTGACTCTGAAGGGATCGATTTGTTTATGGCGAAAGAAAAAGGAAGAGCTCAAGTTGACTATTTTTCTTGTATGTTTAAGAACATGTACGTAACAGAGGAACGAATCGTGTTCATCCCTCCTAATTACGACTTAGTGGACCAGTTAAAAAGACAGTGTGACGTGCAGTCCGCGCCGTCTAGTTCATTGCACTCTCTCAGCTCTACATCATCGATACAGTCCCGCCAGTCCCTGCTATCGTTACAGTCATTACAGTCGGCTCAGAGCTTTCAGCATCTAAATTATAACATGTCCGGATCTAGTAGCTTGAGATCATTACCAGACTATGCTGCGCCACACACGAGATCAACTAACTATTATGACCACAGCATTTCGTCAAGTCTAGCCTTGGATTCAAACCCCGGCCGCGGAATTGGTCAATCGATACCAGGATATTGGATGTCTGTGTCAGTGAGACCTACACGAAGCCCTGTTCCTGGTGTTCCAATGTTCTCGTTCGCTCGTGAAGGGCAGGATGAAGGACAAGTATCTAGACCTTGGGGTCTTTGTGTAGATAGAGAAGGAAATATCATTGTTGCCGATAGAAGAAACAACCGTATTCAAATATTTAGCAGTAGAGGAGAATTCAAGACAATGTTCGGATCTAAAGGCACTGGGCCTGGAGAGTTTGATCTCCCGGCAGGCATCACCACGGATACTTACGGACGCATCATTGTGATTGATAAGGACAATCATAGAGTGCAAATATTCACATCTTCTGGTAACTTTATTCTCAAGTTCGGTTCATTTGGCAAGGAATGTGGACAATTCCAATATCCTTGGGATGTTGCTGTAAATACTTTAGGAAATATTGTTGTGACTGATACGCGTAATCATCGTATTCAACTGTTTACCAGTGACGGAACTTACATAACAAAGTTCGTGTTTGAAGGTGCGAACCCGGCTAAAATGCTGAAAGGGCCTACGACTCCTAGAGGTGTGTGTTTTACGACATCGGGCAACATTATAGTGTCGGACTTCGAGAATCATCGGCTATTAATGGTGGACCCGACTTTGTCTAAAGTGCTGCACTGTGTGGGTCGCGAAGGTTCTGGAATCGGTGAACTCAATCGCCCATCAGGGATAGTGACTGACGATGACGGACGCATCATAGTCGCCGATTCTAAGAACCACCGTGTGTTAGTGTTTACGTCAGAACTGCGTATTTTGTGGGCCGTGGACCTGAAGAGCCCCGGCCTGGACGATAAGGACCGGCCGAGCGACGTGGCGCTCACGCCCGAGGGTTTCCTCGTCGTGCTGTTCGAGACGCTGCCCGACACCGCGCGCGACATCTCCTCCCACGGCAAGCAATACATCAAAGTATATTAATATTATATTACTGTACCTAATGTTAAGGCCAACTAAGTTCGTGGACCTAAGGTCTGCCGTATTTTATTTTGTTTCGTTTTATTTGTGATTTATTTGACAATGTGCCAATTTTATTATTAACATTTGGAAAAATTCAATCGAGCATAGCTTGCGCGGAGAATTTTAGTTTGCCCATCGACCTCACGTGGATGTGCGAACCATGTTCTCCATGAGTCCTGATGTATTTTTCGTTACCAGTACTTTGATTTTCGTTTCCGTATTTGACTAGTCTCTAAGGACCAAACAATGTTTGCAGTGTAATTTACGATGTAATTTAGATGCCGCAATTATAAATAGCTGTCATTAATCTGTTTAACTGTAGAACACACCAAACGCATAGTCGGTGCACTAAATATTTAATGTCGATTACTTATAAATGTACTCTCCGGTCCGATCCCTGCGATGTATCGCTAATATAATCGAATAGAGAAATCATAAAGATAAACTATTATAGAGAATCACAATGTGATGTAAAAGATGTTTTTATGTGAGATAAATTAAAGGATAACTTGAAAAGTATTTTTCCACAATGTTACATTTTTGCGTTTTTTAACTTGGTTAATTAATTAATGCAGACGTTGATATGTATTTTTATGATAAGTTATTTTGCATAATGATTTAGGTGCATATAATATTTTTATTATAGTTAAGCGTGCTGCGACGGCGCTCGCGCTCGGCTACAATTATGTTCGAATTAGTTACTTTTTAACGCTCGAAGGCTTCTTCTGTTTTTTCCGCGGCTTGATACGATGGGATGTGAAAATGTATGGATGAGCAAAAGAATCAATGCAATAAAACTTTAAGACTGACTTTAGAAGACTGTCTTAACCGGTAAAGGACCGTTGTTGCCAATTGGCAACAAGTGACACACGCGGCTTACAACTCTATTTGTATTCGCTGTAATGGCTATTATTGTCTGTGAATTTTTGTGTCTATGGTCGGATAGATATTCTCGTCAAATAAATCGACTAAAAGCAAAAATATTAATAGGCAACATTTTAAAAAAATGTTGAAAATCACGTTCCCGCGCGGTAAAATGTCAGTCAAATGTCACTCCCGTCCGCTGTAATAATTCGTTTTTTAATGGTTTTTGTGTGTAAATCGTCGGAAAGTGGTGATATTTTCATTTTGAAGTAAATATTACATCGTTTTAGATAATATTCGCACTAAATAACACCTATTTTGACCCAACCAAAAAAGTGTAAACAAACAAAAAAGAGAAAGTTCCCGTCACAGTGAAAGTTGTTATATTTTGTGGTTTTTCTGTATGGATCTGATCCGTAAGTGTTTTATTTCTTTTCTATATTACATGTATCATCGTTTTAGACAACATTTAGAACAAAATAAAACAAAAAAATATTTTTTTGGTACGGTGAAAGTTACGTAAGCAATAGAAATTCTAGATCATAAAAAATCTAGATTTTTTGAATTTTTTGTTTTCAATGTTTGTCTCTAAAAACGCTTTTGTTAGATAACTTATCTATCCATAATGTACCCTGCAAAATTTCGTGTGAATTGGTACGGTAGTTTTATCAGAAATCGTTATCACAAAGAACAAAAGAAATAATAACAAAAGCGGGTAATAAAGATAAGTGAACGTTGTTTACAAAGACTGCAACCATTTGAAACGTATTCGTAATCTATTCGAGTAGCAAAAAACATTAACAATACTACTTGAGACATTGTAAAGAAATCCGAGTGTTTGTTTATTTAAGCGCGGTCGTAAAACTGTCACGGCGCGGACCACCCACGGCGCCTGATCGGTTAAAGAAGTTGAGTTGCGCCGGCGCTTGTGTCGACCGGCGGGCGGCGGCAGTCGCGGCTGGCGGTGGCGCGCGATTAAACCAAAATTCTAAGTATTATTGAAACACTTGGCAAATACACAAACGTACTTCGTTTGGAATCTAAGCTGATGATCTTATCGTCGTATTTGCTTATGAGACGTGATATTTTTATTTTCATACGTAAAATGTGAAAGTTTTTTTTTATTTTATTTTGTAATTTACCCTATGTCGCAAAACTCTTGACTGCCGGCTTGATCGGGTTTATTAAACGTAATATTAGAAATGAATTAGAGTTCAGTGACGATGGCACGGCGTTCTATTAAACTGATTTATTTATTCTGACATTAGAATAACGCCTGTTGACGGTGTGTAGTCAACGTACGGTCACCCCGCGTACAACATTATACCTAATCGGATTTTGTGAGTGCGTACAAGTTAGTTCCACGCATTTCAGTCTTAATAGTAAATTTATAGATAATATTATCTAAATTAATGATAATTTAAATGAGTTATTATTCGCGTGGTCGTATACAAAATTTTTCGTTTTAGTTCAAATATTATAGTGAAATTCTTTTGAATAAAAAAAACTATTAAATCGATATGATATTTTGAAAATGTATGTTAGGTGACTTCGAGATAAATCCCTATGTGTTCAGTCAGTATGTGTTCACTTAATGTAATTAATTGATAGATAAATAATTTAAATCTAAGTTTAGTTGCATGCGAGGCGGTTAAGTCAACACTCGAGAATCGTTGTATTAGATTGTGTGCACTGTTTCTCCCGTCATGGTTTTCAATAATTTGACACAGTTACTATCCTAGCATGAATCTGTTATATATTATTATATACTTTTTTATTTTTTCTAACGTCAAGTCTCAAAAACAATGTCTGATCTAAGTTATCCTACAATTTATCGTTTGCAAACAATTTGCACAATTTTTGATGAGATGTAGTTAGGGATTTGTTCAGTTAAGACAGATTGTATGAAAACCATGTATATTATACGGGATTTTATCTTATATGGTATAATATCTAATGTCTTTATCGAGAGCTAAGTGGGAGGAAAAGCTTTTGTTCTGAAAATAATGTCGTACATTTATGCCTGTAGCTTTGATTGAAGTAGGCAAAAGCTTTAATTTCGCGCTATGCCTCGCGCCTTGCCTCGAGGCAAGCTTGCGTTTGAGGCTGTTTACTTTCCCGAGCAGACCTCCAAATGAGCAAGGAAGATATTTGTAGCAAATATATTCTTAACGTTTCTTTTGCTTGGACTCCACCGTCGTTTTGTAGCAGAATCTTTTCCTCCATTAAGCTTTTGATTTGCGTATTATAATATAATACTGTTACAGCGTGTTAGACCCCAAAATATATAAGTAAATCAAATTTATAGTGAATTGAAATAAAATTAGCTTCAATCGAGAAGGCTTCCATGGACAAACTATACTTGCAAGTAGATACTGCTTCAATGTCCTTATTGTAGCTAACTGTATAAAGCAGTTCATTGGAGTCACGAGCAACTCGCAAAAGATTCGATTGTGTTCCTACAGGGACTTGTATTACCATGATTGCTTTCGATATGGGCAGAGAATAATTCTCATCTCTCCTAATCTGTACTGAGTAATTCCTGCGTGGTAGTTTGTCCGGTAGCTCTTGTTATCCCTTCGCGGTAATTAGCTCGTGTATATTGCGTAATCAACGCTACAACTTTCTCCCAATAAACTAAACTAAAGCATAATAAAATTACTGTAAGTTACTATACGGTTAGAGATACATTTTCACGTTTGTACTTAGGATTATTCTAGCGTAAGTCTTCTTAAAATAATATGTGGTATTCCTAAAAATTCGATGCTTCAAACAAAAATTTTCTAGTATCGGTGTGGACAGTAGACATAAATTAAGGTACTGATAATTATAGATAACGTTGACTGGAATATGAGTCTGAAATTAATTACTTAAGATGGGAAAATTATTGTTTGAAGTCTATGTGTCACAAGGCGTCGGTAGATTTAATGTTGGGTGCGTTTTATTTATTCGTGGTCTAAGAACGCTTGCGTAGGTACGGTTTTCGCATTTATTAGCAGTCTTTCCCTTAATAGGATAAGTAAACAAATATATTACATAAAGTAAACAAATATATTACATAAAGTAAACAAATATATTACATAAAATAAACAAATATATTACATAATATTCTTGTTATACGGTGCACTATGTGTGTCGTCAGCGCTTTAAGCCATATCTAATAGTACATTTTTGAAAAAAAAACCCTGTCCGACCTGAGAGGGGCGTATTAAAACTTCTACAAAAGAAAATTATAACTAAATTAGAGCAGAAGGCGCAGAAGCGCGAGAAACAATCAACATGGCGTCTATGTGTATTATAAATGTTGCCCGTGTGCAAAATCTTGTTGCATTTATTACAACTTTAAATCCCCTATTTTGAAAATTCACTCAATGCACCGAATTAAAGAATCTATCATTGCACAATTTTCGCCTAAAATGCCCTAAACTCAGCAAATTTTCATGATTGTCGCGCGCTTGTTGTACGGGGCAACTCGATCAGTGTGACCATGAAAATGCCTGCAAAAATATCCTATTATATTTTGATCTTCAATTTGTTTATGCATATGCATACCATACATGTGTTGTAAAGATCGTAATTACCACCTTCATTGGTCGGACAGGCTTTTTATTACATGCTGTTCATAGGAACTTTACAAGAGCCCAGAAACATTACAAAGTGAATACCTACTTCTGGTTATATGGTAGGTCCACACGGCTACACATCAAGCTATACATTTCCAGTATAAACTGACCTCGCATTGTACGGAAATCCTATGCAATGCGAGATCAGCATAAACTGGAAACGTATAGCTTGATGTGTAGCCGTGTGTACAACTATTTAGTGACGTTTTCAGCTAATAATTGTAATCACGTTTATCCCACTTAAAGTGAATTTATTCTTATTCAGCATTTCGTAGTTTTGAAGCAAAGCTTCTCTTAGGCTAAATACAGTCTTTTGTATCATGTAATGTAACATCGACTTACATAACGAAGTATCATGGACCCGCGCATTCCATTACTGATAGACGATCAGTCGTAAACGTGTAATGGAATGCTCGGTTTCCAACCAATGATTATCTGATCACTGCCATAGAATAAGTTTCTTTGTTTGTCCTTTGTTCGTTGAAGGTCCATGAAACATGTTGCAGTACAGCGCTGATTACATTACACGTTGCACAAGCATGTATCCACTATAACTTGTTGCAGTTAACGCATTTGAAATGTACATACATAGACTTACTTTATTTTCCTATACAGGAATGTAAATAAAATAGTGTGAATTGTTTACCTTAATATAATAAGATAATCACGTACCTATAATATAACACCAAGTTAGTTGAAATAGTTAAGCGAAAGCCGTGCCGAGCAACGTGTTGTAGTTAGGTAATAAAATATGTGCAGTGTCTTGCGTCTTAACGGTGTTGACGAATTCCGCATATGAATTTATAATTAAATATTTATCTTTTCCAGTAAGTGATGGAATTAACGTTTACTTTTTTGTTCAGTGCCATTATTAAAGTATTACGTTATTTTTAAAATAATGTGTTGCATGAAATGCATTTTTTTATCATTATAATACTTTCAATATTTTTCTTATGATCACGTATGTTTTTTAGCCGACAACGAATCTCATAATTATAGTAAATACTGATTCTATTGTCGTTTGAAACTTAGGTAACGGATTTGCAAAGCAACTCCTCCATCTTGCGTCTGGTGCACTCGTAGAGTGCCGCCGGCATATCGTGAACGAAGTTTTAAATGATCCGTGTGAGTGCTGTCTCAGAGCCCCTTGCAGGACGGAATAGCAGATGACATCTGATGAAGGGTATATACGCGCTGATCTTCGACTACCACATAAATACTAGTTACCTTTGTTTAAAATTGTAAATTTTTCACTTCATCAGACGAGTCGAGTAATGATAACAACTAGACCCGAGGTCGTTTTTGTACAACTGAGCTGAAAGCTGCTGAAGCATTACTTAATTTTATGACTGCATTTAATTTTGATATAATTTGGATAAGTTTTATTTAAAATTATTTTGTTACTCAAATGGTTCTGTGGATTCGCTAAGTGTGTTTACTTGTTTTCAGATTAAAAGTGAAAGTAAAGTGGAACAGTGGTGCCGATTCTCTTGTCACAAATGCCTCTAAACTAGACTAAAAATCACCAAAATTTAGTTTATTCCTGTCAAACGACGATTTCCCATTCTGAAATAGACTAAAGTGACACAACTTACTATATTTTAGTTTGACAGCACTAAGATGGTACTGAGATATTAATTTAGTAAAAATTGCAATTTTGCTATTCTGAATTTGTCATTTTTCACCTAAACTTTAGATTTTCTAACTAAAACTGGACTATTTTTAATCGCGACTAAAAACGTGTGGAATATAATTGGTTGTCATGAACTTTAAATTCACACCAACACCTCGACTTCAGATGCAATAACAGTACTGACTTTTGTTTTTCTTTTGCTTATATCTCGAAAATGGTGTGTCCAATCGCAAAAATAATGAAAATTTCGACCCCCTATATAAAACAAACTTAAACCCCTAACACTATACATGTAGGTAATAATTTTTCTTATTTTCCATACAAAAAGTGAAAACTTAAAAAACACGTCGAGGCTGCTACGCGCCTCCGGCTCTAAAAAGATTCGCGTGGTTACGTATCACGTGTAGAGTCGCGATTGTCAAATTCGATTTAGGTGTGTCAAAATTATTTTTAAATTTAGAGAATTTATTTTGCAGAATAGCTTTGACATTCTCATAGTCAAAAGTAAGGAATTTTAGTGATAGTTTAGTTCGGTGTAAAAGAGAATCGCCACCATTGTCGCGTTTAATTTAATATTGTGCTGAATATGTAAGGCATTATATTAGACGAATGCCGTACCTCAGTAAACATACTTTGGTGATGATCACAAAATCAAAAGGTATATTTTTTCTTGAAGCGATGTGTAGTTTGTGAGATCTGCTAGCTGCTAGCAGTATAATTGTGGTTTTGTGATAAATACAATAAAATTGAGCAACTAAATAATATTGGAACTTAATGATAATTTTTGTACAAGTTTTTGATGTCTATCACGATGATTGTAAAAGCATTCGGAACATTCAGCAGTTAGTTGAGACACGTCACAATGTTGTGGAACGGATGTGGGAGCGAAGTGAGACGCAACACTAAAACTGCATAATAATAATGATACAATTATGAGATTTTAGCGAATGTAATAAGCCATTTTCGTGCTATTTTTGTAACTTTAACTAGGAGCTTGTGTTGTGTTAGTCTTAGTGTAGAATTTATGTGCATCCATCTCCCCTTCGCGAGAGTCCCTGCAGACGAGGTCGCTTCTTACAATAGATAGCGCATAGACACGCCAGTGAAATGTATGAGACATGACAGTTGACAGCTGTCGAAACGTGACGTGACCCAACTGTGACAAACACAAGCCTGGCTTCTCTATTCGTTGTCGACACACCTGATGCACCATGTCTAGTAGCAAGTTTTGTTGCACCTAAAGTTGTCCGCAGCTGACTTGCTTTATAGAAACATTCACAGCAAGTCGAGTTGCTGCTAGTTTGAACAACTAAAACTGTCATAAAGTCACCTTGCTGAGGTCAAGCGCAAATCTTGTCTATGGGCACCGTGCATTCGATTGTTTGAATCGATACTTGCTTCTTTAAACACTAACCTCGAGAGGATAAGCAGAGGACCACTACATCGTCAGCAAAGGGTGGATGAATGATATTGTCAATATCAATGTGTAACAGTAAGTAGTATTTTTGTACACGTGACTCGCTGGGCGCCAGGACCAGCTTCTTTTGGTCCTAACTCCCCGCGAGGCGCTTAGTGGTGTTCAAAAATCAACCATAAACTACCTCTTTTTTGTAAAGTTTTTAAGACTGACGGAATTAAGTAACCATGAATGGTGGAATGGTGGTTTGATCACCGCTTTAGAAGCCTGTTGTCTACTATTTTATTTAATTTTTAGTTTTCTCTAGATTATAATCGTAGAAGCGTCCATAACACTCACGTTTAGTTTGACTTGAGCAATTGCATATACATATATTCATGTAGTGTAGTCCAGCTTACAATTGTCATAGCGAGTGGACAACAGTCTTGTTCTATTGTAAGTACCTAGCGGGAATGGCTGCCGAGGTGGCTGTCACCCGCGCCGCCCGACAGCGGCTATTAGTGAGCGAGCGAGGATGACAAAGTGCAACTGGGGTGAGGCTCACAGATATTTCCGCTAGATTATATTATCTACCTTAGCTTACGTAATTATTGTAATCATCTCTAATGTGTGTAATGAGACTGAATTTTTTTTAGTAGTGTTCCTATATTTTAATTTAATTTAGACTATTTTACTGCCTACCGTATTTCATTAACTTTATTTTTTACCTTCGGTACATATTCATGCATCATTACATTACATTACATTCATCCTTATAATCCTATCAATTTATGTACGACGCTATATAATGTCAAATTTTTGAAATTTTTTAAATGAATTTTGTATGAGAAATTAATCAAGTGATTGATAGAAAATGGTCTTTTATTCTTCTCCACACACTTGCCCTGCCGCAGTCCTCTTGTAAGAGAAAGCTGTTCTCGTCTGTTTTCATACTAAAATAATATTTTTAAAGTTACCGTGTTTACATTTTGAATCTGGGGGCCTAACAGGACGTATAGCTCCATCTCTTTCTCCCACTGAAGTAATATTAAAATAATACTGCTTATGAGCTTGTGGTAGGCCCCCTGGTCCTTTGATAAACATTTGACTTATAAAAAATTCAAAATAGGTACTCTATAACCAGTAAGTGACATTTAATATACAGGGTGTAAGAGAGTTTTTTGCCCGTTCTTCTCCATAGGAACCTACTACACTTTGGAATGGGCAACTAGCTTCATCTCTCTAACTGACCGACCTCTTGACAATTCAAAAGTGCCTGTAATTGGTTTATTTTAAATAAATGCTTTGAGTTTAAAACATCGACGCGCAAGCCAATGAATTGAAATTTTATTAATCTGACGAAAAATTTCTAGGGGGTCAAAGTTAAATGATTTAATTCAATTAGGCACTTATAAAGCACTTTGAATGTCAAAATTTTACAAGAAAATAATTGATTCTAGTCGCCCCTTCCAAAAGGTAGTTTCGTATGGAGAAGAATTGGCAAGAAACTCCATAGTTACTCTTAAAATGTTTTACAAAATTTTGTATAGGTCTAGAATCACGTATGTAACAGTTTGCGCGTTGAAGTCTTACCTTACACCGTGTATATTTTAAAGTCGGACCACGCGCAATGAAGGGTTCCGTAGTTGGGATGAATTTATCCCAAGAACAAACTCAACATTGTAGTTGAAAAATATGTTCTCCCATACATTCCAACTGCAAATGTAAGTTGGTACTTAGTTGTGATAGATTTCCTTTTAACTTTGTTATAAATTCTACCATCGTGAATTTTTTCACATACCTATTCAAAAACAGCCATTAAGCTGGCAGGGGGGGGGACACTGACTGTAACAAAAATTTGCAAATTAAAGCTCAATATTTCGCAAATGGATCCCTGAATCCACAAATAGTTTTCACACACTCACAATATTTTTGAACAACCTTTCCAACGACACCTCACACTATGCAATAAACGAGAAAAAAAGGCATCCCTTTTTTTCGTGTAGAGTAAACTTTTTTACCACTTTGTCGTCGTGATTAATATATAGGTATACTCGTAAAAAAATTACAGCTTTCTAGTACAGACGCCAGCACATCAAGCTACTACAATCTGTCAAATTTATTTAATAGATTTTCAACTTTATTGCTGAAGCATAAGGTTCAAAGTTGATTGGGAAAATTTGAAAGTTTCGGGTAGCTGACGTGCTGGCGTCTGTACTAAGAACTAAGCCGCAGGCAGATAGACGGACATGGCGAAACTATAAGGGTTCCTTGTTGACTACGGAACCCTAAAAAGATCGTAATGAGAATTCTGAAAATATAAAGCCATGGCTAGCATTTGCACAATCAGACTATAATTTTCCTACTGCTAGGACACAGGCCTCTCAATGGGACTTGGGGGTTGGGGAGTTGGTGGATGTCACATATTATTATAATATCTTCGAATTTTTGTTCTAGGTCATGCCGGTTTTCTCAAAATGTTTTCCTTATCCCTTTTGCCAGGGTTCGAACCCGCAACAAGTGAGTCGTGCTTGTTACTACTTGACCACCGGCCACCGCTGTTCTGATAAACCCGTATAAAAGGCCCAGTACATGTTGGGCGAGCTCGCATAATCATGATGAAAATCTAACTTTGATCCAGCCTGTCCCTTCTTGCTGTCCTTCCCCCAGCGACGCCCTAAGTCGACGTTCGTACCCCACAGGGGATGCCCTTAGCGAACGTTCGCCTAATTTGAATTTAGAATAGTTTTTGCCCTTGGCTGGAGGCTTTAAGTGTAGAATCTTAAGGCACCCACAGGAAACTTTCCTGTGGGTGCAGCGGTTAAGCAGCCAAGACCTTAGTGGTCAAAACTGCGAGATGGCCTAGGTAAAAAAAAAAAAATTGGCTAGCCCGTCGCTCGGCCAACTTATACTGGGCCTTTTTGCGTGATTTGCGTGTATTACGCGCTTGGCTAACGGGCTCACCCAACGTGTATCCAAGCCAAACCGATTTTAAAAGTCTGGTTGGTATCTCTGCCTGTCAGGTCAATGTCAAATTGCATGACGTAGGTATCGTTAAAGTATTTGGAAAAGTATATTTTCCTAGTAAAGTTGAGCAGACTGAATAAATAAATAATCAAACCTATTATAATTTAATAACGTACTTAAACATTAATAGAGTATCTTAACACTGACCGGCGATGGGTCATCAAATCAGTGCAATGTTCTCCAGTTTGGGCAGATTCTTCGAGTACCCGGTGAAGCGGAAACCGATTTGTTTTTATAGACAGGAGGACTTTAGTGCAACAGGTAAAAATTCCAAAGTCATATAATAAAACTAGGCTGAGAATCAGCACTTTTCAAACGTCAAAATTACATAAGACAGTCCCCCAAAAACGCCCACCCTTCACCACTTCCTAGTGCCTTTAGCTGGGAAGAAGAAGTGGCGCAACAAACTCCCCAGCAGCACAGCTGTCTGAAAAAAATAATCGATATAATAAAAAAAGTAAATATACAAGACGGGCTAGTGACTAAATAATGACACCTGCACGGGTCGATCGATGGTTAAGCTACGCTTGCCGAGGTCTGTCCGTGGATGGGTGGTCACCCATTACATATAGATACCCCTCCGTGCCTCGGAAAGCATGTTAATTCATTAGTTCCAGTTTGTCATTTGTAGATATTTGACAGTCATTACGGGTAGTCAGAAGCCCGAAAGTCTGTTAACCAGTCTTACCAAGGGGTATCGTATTACCCAGTAACGGAGTTGTGGAGGTCAGATCATCAGCCTATAAATGTTCCCACTGCTGGGACACAGGCCTCCTCTCTGTGAGAGGGAGTGGGTTGTAAGCCACCACGCGGGCCCAGTGCGGGTTGGTAGATGTCACATGTCTTCGAATTTTCGGTTCTAGGACATGCCGGTTTCCTCACGATGTTTTCCTTCACCGTTTTGAGAGCAGTGGTGATGAAATAATTTACATAAAGTAAAGCGCCTGTCTGGGTTCGAACCTACGACCTACAACTCTTAAGTCGCGGCCCACCACTGCTCTAGGCAGTCGCTCTATGTAAAATACTGGTATTCAGCTGTATCCGGTTAGACTGGAAGCTGAACCCAATATAGTTGGGAAAAGGTTGGGCAGATGAGGTAAAGAACGAGGCGCAACTGAGCGTGGATGAGTCTGGGTTCGATTCCCAGGATTATTCAATAGCAGCTTCCGAGTCTAGATTTCTGTCCAGTTAATAGCAATATACTTATACCTTTGTCCAATGTTCCATGGGTCTTTATCATATCTGCCTAAATATGGGTGAAAATAGGTACTATCGAAGAAACGTATGATTATCTAAGCAGTTTGAAAACAAAATCCTGTGAAGATTATGACCACATCTGTTTAACGGCCGCTTTCTATAACGGCCGAGCGCTGCAAGCAGTAATAGTCCTTATGGTGTATATTGGGTGACTGGTAATTAGTGACCGATACTTAAACACGTGACTTTACTCATCATTATGAACAACAATGGAACAGCGTAGACAAAGGGGTAGGCTCATTGAGACGTACAAAGTACTATCAGAACACTATGAAGTGCCCAGCCTTCAAGACCTTTACACTCTGAATGCCAACAAACATTTGCGTGGGCATTCCTTAAAGTTATGGGAAAATTCATCTAAGAAAAAGCCTTTGAAGCAATTCTTATCTAACCGAGTTGTAACAGCATGGAATAGACTCCCGGAGAATGTTGTGACGGCTCCCTCACTGAACTGCTTCAAGAATCGACTGGACAAATTAAATATCTCCAAGCTATTTGATACACACGCATCAGCTAATTAGCTGCTAGTGTGTCTAACCAAATAATAATAATAATAACTTTTACTATGGGACCAAACCTACTGACATCGCGAAAAAAATATCAGCTGTTCCCTACATTTATGTTCGCATAACTTTTCAATTGTAGGGAACAGCTGGTTTTTTATGTATGTGCTTTAAGTATGAAGAAACTGATGAAACTGTTGACGTCCGTTACCTATAGAGTAGTAGGTAATGGTGCCGATTCCCTTGTTCACAAACTAAACTAAATTTAAGTTCAGTGCATCTTTTTCTTTCTGTTTCATTAAGAAAAGGACAGAAGAGAAATTTTAGTTTAGTCCTGTCAAATTAATCAGCGCCTGTCACTACTCCATACAAGTTTAGAAGTGATTAAAAACTTGCCTACTAAAATTACGTTAATTTACGTCAAGCGCTGATTAATTTGACAGGACTAAACTAAAATGTATCTTCTGTCCTTTTCTTAATGAAATAGAAAGAAAAAGATGCACTGAACTTATATTTAGTTTAGTTTGTGAACAAGGGAATTGGCACCAATGCCAAGGATTACTACGTCATCTTAGTTTTCCAAAAACGAATCTGTAGGTTAAACCATAATACAAAGAATTCTGTTAACAATAGGAGAAGCTCACAGAAAAGTAGCAGATCAGCAGAGGAATATCCAGACTGATTACGACAAACTTGTCGATTTGTTCTATACGAGACTAGCAGAGCAACGCCAGTATAACCATGTAAGATGTTTTACGATAATTACTTTTATTCTGCGGATTGGAAAATAAACTTGAATATCAACATATACCACATACATACATAAATCATATTATATTTAATTGGATACAAAAATACAAAATACAAAAATATTTATTTCAACTAAAAAACATTGTTTCATACATAAATTGAGGCAGCCCCAGCTTAAGTGGTAGCTTTACAATGATAAGGTTAAAAATAGAGTTTTATAGAAAAATAAAAATAGAAAAATAAAGTAAAATTAAACATTAATTTAGCAGCACTCGGTGTATGTGTGTGTGTATATGAGTGTGTGTGGGTGCGTGTGCGTGTGTGTGAGGGTGTAATTTTTTTTTTTTTTAGCTTATTCTTGTCAAAATGTTTTCTGTTTATTCATATGTTAGGGATCTCAACCATTCTGTTATTGTTTTTTTACAGTCATATAACAACAGGGGATACATATCTAATATACGATTCAGTTTATTATAGATGTGCATTCAAAGAACAAGAACCTTCATGGTAAGTGGCCACACTTGTCTGGCGCGCCCTGTGGGCAGTCATCCCCGCTACTGCCTTGCAAATATTATTGGATTCAGGGAACGAGTTACTCTCATAATTATTTAGGGCCGATATTAGGTACATTAGTGAAGAGTGTCATAAGTGAGAAGTGGCAATGGGCAGGGCACATTGCTCGTAAAACGGATGGCCGATGGGCCCGAAAGGTTCTGGAGTGGCGACCGCGTACCGGAAGACGTAGCGTTGGAAGGCCTCCCACAAGATGGACCGATGACCTTGTGAAGGCCGCAGGAATCCGCTGGATGCGGGAAGCACACAGACTCGGTGGAGGTGGCGGTGCTTGGGGGAAGCCTATGTCCAGCAGTGGACGTCTTTCGGCTGAAATGATAATTAGGTAGATAAGAACGTCTTAAGATTTATTTAGTCCTGACATCTTGCAATAATCACCTAAGTTTCAAAGTCGATTGTTGATCGCAAGTGAACTGCAAACGTAAAGCTAAGTGTAGATTACCAACAAAACTTGCAAAAGTTGACTTGCGCAAGCAATTTTTACCGTGTAAAACCGACAATATAACTTTTGCGAGTACGCTAAGTATGAATTGCTTGCGGAAGCAAACTTCTGCAAGTTTTGTTGTGACGCACAACTCCGCACAAGCCTCTCGTGTGGCGGCCGTACGCGTGTTTACAAACTTTTTAAGCACAACCCCGTACAAATGTTGGTATGAATAAGCATTGTAAGCACGTCGCTACGTCACGCGTCATTGCGGGTTTACGCGCTCGCTACACGTGTTTTACTCGCAAACTTCTGGAAAACAAAGTTGGTGTGTTTTTTGGTCGTTACGCCCGCCAGTGTGATTATATTAGTATATTTTACTATTGTTTTGATTTCTTGCAGTTTGTTCAGTTAGCCCAAATACATTAAAATCTATTACCTTCTTAAATCTCTCTGGTTTTGACTGGTTTTGCAACAGGGCAAAGTAGGTAGGTATGGTCAAACTCGGTTCTTGCCAAATAACACCAGTACCTATACCTACCAAAATAAATAAAATAAGTTTTTGAGAGTCAAATATTACTAAGACAAGCACCAAGCAAGACCCCTGTCTTAACCAGTCTTATTGCATTTTTATGTTATGTGTAAAAAATATTGGTATCTATGGTAGGAGATGAAGGAGAAAGATCGAAGATGGAGTATGCAGAAGGTGGTGGAGCGTTTCCCTGGGTGGAACGAGGTGACCATCGCCAACCTGCACAGCCTGTTCTTACTCTTTGACAACCAGTCTAACGGCATGCTCGGATTTGATGATTTGTTAGTCTCAAGTTTTATGGTTTTTAACAGACTTCCAAAAGGAAGAGGTTCTCAATTCGACTGTACGTTTATTTTTTTGTATGTTTGTTACGCGCTTACTCCGCCAATTATGAATTGATTTTGATGATTCTTTTTTTGTTTGGTAGCTCATACTTCAGAGGTGGTCCCATATAAATTTTATTAACTTTGCTTGGGTAGGTAGTTTTTGAGTTAGCTTCAATAATACTTATTTTTTCCCACTTAGTATGTGGATGATATGATAACTTCCTGTCACTGTTATCTACATAGCAGGTAGTGGTATAAGAATTTGTGTGGGGTAGGTACAACAACACTAAAAAGTGAAAAAAAAAACAACCTCCTTCAAAAAAAAAACACTAGTCGGTGACAAAGAACGAAAGTTCAAAACCAAAGACACCGACTTCCGAAATTAAAGTTATTTTTCACTTTGTAGTGTTTTTTTTTGAAGTCGGTTATTTTTTATTTGTAAAAAGTTTTTTTAGCATTGCAGTGTAGCAATAGGTAGGTACTTACTAGTATAAACAAAGGCCCGGTCCTATAGACCAGTGTTTATGCATGACAGCGATATTGGTTCGAAATCCTCTATATGACATGTTTTGCAATAAAATCAAATGATATACTTAGGTAGCTACAGTAATGCAAAATATGCTATAGCACTTTCTAAATTTTGCTGATATTTTCGACTTGCTCATTTCCTACTTTGGGGATTGCCAATGTTCAGCACCATGTCCTGTGCTGACATTCACTACATACACGAGTCTCAAAAACGAGAGATACAATTTAATTGGCTAAATGGGTAGGTTCTTGAAACAATGTCGTTTCAAGAACCTACCCATTTGCTATTTCATTATGATAGTAATATTTTTATTTCCGTCAACCCTACTTAGCGGGGCAGTGCTGGAGAGTCTGGGTGATGAAACCAGCATGGAAATTCGCAAGGAGAAATTCAATTCAGCAGACACGGACAGCGATGGCTGGATCACTTACGACGAGTTTCTATCGGTAAGCGCATGATTAAAGCACCTTCATATTGTGGGCGGTGATCTAGTATACCTATCTATTATTTTAGACGTTCGTCGAACGTATGTGCAGTGCGAACGCCACTCAAACGAAGTCAGTCAGTAAAAGACTTCGTATGACGACAACCGGACAAAACGTGACTTACCTCACCCTTAACTTTTTAATTCGTTCGTGCTCGTATTGATTTTAGCAAAGTTATTTCTTCGTTCGAACTATGAATGAACTCGAATGGAACGGTGTTGTATAACGTCTATGGCGTCTACGTAACGTCCTCATAAGAGTACACGTAGCGGCTAAGTAGCGTCTACAACACGATAACGTCTACAAACGTTTACGCCGCCGCTACGATGACGCCTACGACGCTATGCAACAGCGCCTACGCAACGACGGCACCTAAAAGCATCTACGACGCTACGTATCGACGTCTACGCCGCTACAACGGCGCCTACGCAACGTCTACGACGCTACGACGGCACTTATAAAACGTCTACGACGCTACACATCGCCGTCTACGTCGAAGCTATGACGGCGCCTACGAAAAGTCTGCGGCGAAATGTCGACGCAGCATCTACGTGACGTCTAGTCTACGGAGCGTCTTCCCGACGTCTGTACTGTGCAATTGTGCATACGCTACGCGCGCCAATATTTTTCACTGCAAGGTCGACCATGTTTCCAGTTGGTGTACAACTTCAATCCTGGAGAAGAGGGCCGCGTCACCGGTCTGGCAGCCTTGTGCAATGACGTCGCAGAGAACATACAGTTTGTGAGCAACCTCACCGTCGGCGAACAACTCGAGTATGGATTGTTTTAAATATACTTAATTATGTTTTAAATTGTTTTATTTACGCACATACAAGTGACTGATAGGAAAATCCTTTCAGTCTTCAAAATGAGATATGATCTTATTAGGCCGCGGCCGCAATGGTGAGACGATTGCGATGCGACGTCGATTTCTTGAACAAAGTCAACTCCTCTATGACGGTTTACATTTTTAATTTAATTTGCTTTTTAATTGTGATTTGAATTTTGTTTGTTATTTTAAGTGAAATTTTAATTTTATTTTATCTAGATTAAAATTTTATTTTATTTGTAAATGTACCATCGAAGAAACCCATACCTATACACCGTAAGGACTATTTCTGCTTGCAGCGCTCGGCCACTGCGGTAACGGTTACCTAAGAAAAAAAAAAGGGTCGTGTGCACGGGATTTTGTTTTCAAATTGCTTAGTTATAGGTTTCTTCGATGGTACATTATGCTATTCTATTATGAGTAGGTATATGTTACTCTCGAATTACATTTAAAGCGATCGGTGAAAGTACCATCAGCTGCAAAAAATCTGCTGTTCCCTATATTTATGTTCGCATAACTCGTCAAAATGTAGAGAACAGCTGATTTTTTTTCGCGATTTCACGTTTGGTCCCGTAGTAAAAGTTGTTCATAATGATGAGTAAAGTCACGAGTTCTATATTCTTACCTTCCAAAATAAAAATAACTTAGGGCCAGAAAAAATATTTTTTGTTACCTATGGGAAAAAGCGAAACATTTAGTTTCTGAATATTTTATTTGTGTAGGTACAAAATGATCGACGCTTGTTGATCTGCTTTGTTTAGTGCATCGCCCGTCGCACTGAAATCGCCTTACCAGTGCGACTGCGGCCTTATGCATGTTGAAATAAATGTAAAGTGTTCGCAACCGTACGCCTTTTGCCAAAAACCCTTCGTATTTTACTACAACACAATACCTACGACTGTCAAAATTTTGAAAACGGATCAATAGTTTGTCGGCCTATGATCAAGCGATGGCAGTGAAGGACGCGTTACCAAGGGCAAGGCCCTCGTTGCCACAAGCGTTCCCCGCGTTTCCCCTGATCCCTTAGATCAGACCCTTCCCTTTATACCCCTCTGATACAACCGGTCAAGCCTGCACGGGACACCACGCCCCTTCATGACGAATACAATAGTATTTTTATTGAAAATTACTTTAATTTGTTTGGCTATTGGTCTGTGATCGGATATTGGGCTGTGAGTCAAAATGTGTGGGGCAGCGTGGTATCCGGACGAGCGCGATAGGTTATCTTTTGTTTTTAAGACGCCGATATATGCCAGCGACCTTGAATAGTTAGCTTGTGTGTTCTGTGCTGAACGTGTCATACGTCCAGCCAGTAATAGGACTCGCCCATCAAGGAGTCCCAAATTAGAGGCATTATTAATTTATTATACCTAAAACAAAAGGTATACTTATATTAAAAGATACCTAATTAAAATATCTTTAAAATAGTGAAAATTTCAGAAAAATACGCTTGATATTTTTTGTGTGATTCTCAGTTTTTTATCCGCGTCAGACATAACTTTACAATTTAATTACACTATGTAATTTAAACATGATCTAAAATATTCACAGATTAAGTTGTTAAGAAAATGCTCTGATTTAACATATATTTTTTCCAAATCATTAACACTACTCGTTTAGACGTGATCTTCAGTATAAAATCATTAAAAATTGCTTAGTGTCGCCTTAAGGGTCCGTGCACGAAAAAAACCCTTATTCGTCAATAACTTATCTAATTGTAAGAAAGCTTGAAATAATTGAAACATTAAGTCTGTGTAAGTATAAAATTACAGTTTTCGTGGTGCTAATCGTGTCAGTCACAACATCTGTTATAGTTACATCACTTTTGCGCTCTCGAAAATGTGGTTTATTTCGCCTATGATTTACTTAATGAAGATATAGTATAATCATAAAATAAAATTTTGATTTCATTTCAAGGATATCTCAAGACTAATGTGTGATTTTTATCTTTCTTGATAATTATGGTTTGCAAAATAATAGGAAAAAATACATTACTGACAGGGTTTAAACAAATGGTTATTTCAAATTTTTTTTTCCTGCTTATTTTGTAAAGAAGTTGAAAAAAGTGGTTCCCTTATGTACAAGTAGACCATATAATGATGTTGATGATATTTTTTAATTACCAAAATCAAATGTAGTTTCTTCTAACAAAACGATCAAACGTCAGTCTCGCGTCAATTTTTTGAAACTTGTTGCGAATTTGAGTGATTTTCCACGAATCCTTAATTTATTTGAAAAATCCCTTTCCGCAATGTACAAGACAAAGAATTCGTTTTTTCAAATCACAAATAATTTTGTTTAAATTCTGTTTCCCTTTCTCAGAACGAATGAACAAAATTTATCAAAATCAGTCGATTTCGTGCACGGACCCTTAAGAAGACCAAAGTCAGCGGCGACAGCAGTCTTCTTAAAAATCAAAAGAAACACCGTCCAGCATCTGGATGCAAAATTATTCAAAAGGTTTATTTATAAAAATAATAATTTTAATCTTAAACAATAGCCGTAAAATCTATACAATATGTAAAAAAAAACCCTGTTTGATTCGAAAGGGGCACACATAGGTACTGCAATAACATTACCAAAAGTATTTTCTTGAAATTATTATTGAAAATAAAAAGGTTATTGCTTTTTTAAATTTAAATTTTTAGTACCAATATTACTCCAAATCCATTAAAAATAGAACATTTTCAACAGAAGTCGAAAGTTTATGACTTATAGACACGCGCTAAACGATGGCTGCCCGCGCCCCATGTAATAATAACCCGGTAAAACTCCCCATTGAAAAAAAATGTGGCGATTTTTATTTATTTTTTCATGAAAATTATAGGTACCACATAAATAGACTCTTAGTACGATACCTAACAACACCCTCACGGATCGGACGGGGTTTTTTTACATGTATACATGTAATTACAGGTAAAGGCTTGTGCAGACCAGCGCGACACGCGACGCGACACAAAGACACCGCTCGTCGCGCGACGAGCGGTGCCTTTGTGTCGCGTCGCGTGTCGCACCTGTTTGAAAGAGCCTAAACAGTCCTATGGCTGACTGGACGAACGATGTACAATATACAGGGTGGCAGGGACATCGACGCGAAAACTGTTACCCTGGATTCAGTACATGATTCTGAACTTCCGTTGAAATTCGTCGGTTATTTTTTTTAAATTTGCTGTTCCATACATTTTGACCGCGTAGGTAGTGCACTTTTCTATGAAAGAGCAGATAAAAAAAAAAGGATTGTGTGGTTTTATGAAACCACGGTAAAAGTGAAACTTTTAAGCAAACTATAGGCGCCGCCATATTGGCCTTGGCTGCTCTGACGAGCGCCTTTCACTTTATCCCTACTGCGCGGCCGACCGTCACGCAACATGCAACACACAGACGAAAAAGTTTGAGACGATGTAAGAAAAGTTTCACTTTAAAATACCGACGATTAATTTCAACGCAAGGGGGTTCAGAATCATGTTCTGAATCCATGGTAACAGTTTTCGCGTCGATGTCTCTGCCACTCTGTATACAAAAGGACCTTTCGTTTTAAAAGTCCACGCTTCGACAGGTTAGACGGGGTTTATCAATATCGGAGTTGATCATCATCGCTGAGCGAGTCCACATCGCTCAGTTCGTTAAGGCTGGGGTCACACGCGAGGCACCGCGCGCCAGCTTCCTTCCAGCACTCCGCACAGTACACGAACGGACACTTCGGTACGCAGCAACAGTGCCACCGACTTGATGATTGTTGCCCTGAAAATGCAGTAGACAATGGTGCCGATTCCCTTGTTCACAAACTAAACTAAATTTAAGTTCAGTGCATCTTTTTCTTTCTATTTCATTAAGAAAAGGACAGAAGATAAGTTTTAGTTTAGTCCTGTCAAATTAACCAGCGCCTGTCACTACTCCATACAAGTTTAAACGTGATTAAAAACTTGCCTACTAAAATTACGTCAATTTACGTCAAGCGCTGAATAATTTGACAGGACTAAACTAAAATTTATCTTCTGTCCTTTTCTTAATGAAATACAAAGAAAAAGATGCACTGAACTTAAATTTAGTTTAGTTTGTGAACAAGGGAATCGGTACCATTATCACTGCTTCGGTTTAAAAAACGAGGTCAAAAATTTAGTTAAAGAACAACACCTTTGCTAAAATCCAATCTGTGTACCTGTCTGTACTCAGTGTAGAACAGCGTATTTTGAATTTCTCTCGGCTATAACACCGAAATGGTTCTCCTTATCAAATAATAAGAATGAATCAAGATCTACGGTGACTGCAATTCGGATTATTTATTTATTTACTAAAACTTTATTATGAGTAAGTAATAAAAAAATACTGTATAAAGGCGGACTTAATGCCTGAGGCATTTTCTACCAGTCAACCTTAGGGTGATGCAGAGACAAAACATGGCAGGTGCAACTTAAGGGATAGGTAGTTAAGTCGAAAAATAATACATACATACATATAAACCGAATAAACTGTCAGGAGAAATAACGATAGGTAGAGGAGAAAACAAATCCAGCAAATCAGCGCTGCAAAGATTGATTACTATTAATTTTATTTACTAGTTGCCAAAATTGATTGTGGTCATGTCAGAATCGGCTTCAGTAACTGAACCCGATCTAGCTAATGTTCCCCAAGCTTCGATATATAAACGACACACAAACTACTTTATTCTCACCTTCATCGTTCCTAGGCTCCGTCTCGCCACAAATGAGGCAGGTCATCCTGGCTGCGGGCAGGGCATTCAACCAGCCCAGCAGATAAGGGAATTTCATCCTCAAACTGAGGAGGTTCTCGCCTGAGAGGTAGTGAGCGCGCACAGCTTGAATGGCTTTCCTGAATGTAGATCGAAAAATTTTTTTGATGCTATTAAATAGACAAAAAAAAATGCTTTTATAGTAGGAGGTTCCAATGTATGGGGGAGACCTTTGCCCAGCAGTGGGACAAAATAGGTAAACAAAAAAAAAGGAGGTTCCATCAACATTGGAGTATTTTCTCTACGTAAAGGTAGTTCCTATTTTTTACCATCTTTAATGAAAAATTATTAGCATTCGATTTTCAAATTTTATTCTTCACCCTGAAACTTGCACTTGTGTTAACCGCAGGTACACACGGCTACACATTAAGCTATACATTTTCAGTATAAGCTGATCTCGCATTGCATAGGATTTTAGTGAGAGGTCCGCTTATACTGGGCACGCCACAATTGCGGCGATAAGACCCCTCTTTGAGGAGTGGCTTGAGAGGCGCCACGGCGTCCTCACCTTCCGCCTGACGCAGGTCCTCACCGGACACGGCTGCTTCGGGAGGTTCCTGTTCAGGATAAGGCGGGAGGAAACACCCGGGTGTCACCTTTGTGTGGATCGGCCTGAGGACACGGTGGAGCATACGGTGGAGGTCTGCCCGGCTTGGGCGGAGCAACGCCGTGTCCTCGTAGAGGCGATCGGCGGCGGTGATCTCTCGCGTCCGTCCCTGGTTCATTCCATGTTACGGAGCGAGAGGAAATGGCAAGCCGTCACCTCCTTCTGCGAAGCGGTAATGCTCGCGAAGGAGGAGGCGGAACGCGTGAGGGAGAGGCAAATTTCGCGCCCTCACGCCCCTAACCGCCGCAGGAGGAGACGCCCGGGGCGGGAATCGCGAGCCGATTTCCGGCCACCGTAGGCGCGGGCTTGTGGACGGTGAGCAATGGGTAGCTCGCCGTCCGATAAGGACCAAGCCCGGGTCGACGGCGCGTGTTCCACGCGCGCCTCAAAGAGATGTCAGCAGAATTGACGGGGTCCGCTAGGGCCAATGCCTGCCGGGGGTTCGAAGAAAACCGATAGGGAAATCGTGGCCCCCGGCAACAGGGCAACCGAAGGAACACGGAACACGGGTGGGTTTTAGTCAGTAAGAGTCTGACACGCCCTCCATCCGCTCCACCCAGAGCGGGAGAAATTATTTGATGATTTCCCACCCAAAAAAAAGGTCTGCTTATACTCGAAATATAGCTTAATATGTAGTCGTGTGTACCTGCGCAACGTTTTATCCATTTTCAACCGTTTCTTGAGGATGTCGTTGTAAAGATGCAATATGCGCTGCTTCTCACGACGAGGATAAAAATAACTGCAGATTTTTCTGAAATAAATTATACTTAGTTGCACCAGTTACCTACACGTAGGAAGGTTTTTTAAAATAATAATTATGAGCGAGGTCCTAAATAGCAAAACGCTTAGACAAATATGGCGAAATTAGCACTTGTAACCTAATTGCGTAACTTATTTTCGTAATCGATTATGACAAATTTGTTTCAATTTGACAGTTCAACAAAATTCCTTGCGTTATTTACGTTGTTGAGCAGATTTTTTTTCCAACTTATGAAGCAATGGATTACCAATCTGTTTCATGGATTGTTAATCTGCTCAAAAAGTGCTCTGCTGTGAAGGGAAAACCGGGACCAGTAAAAATGTATAAGTCAGTTCCTTTGTTCTGCCTTACCTTCGGATTCTCATTGTATACGGGTTTACATACAGCAGCAACAGTATCCACACGTATCCTCCATAGATTTTTACGAAATAAATAGGAGGCATGGCGCGAGGGTGCGGCACACATTCCTCGTTGGTGACCTCGTGACGTACCCTCTGGGTTGACGAGAGGTTGGAGACTAGCTTACGGAGTAGAGTGGCTAGCAGGCCTGTGCCTTCCACCTGAGCGAGAATATGGGAAATAAAACAATGGGCTAGTGTCCGATCTAACCTTCGGCTTCGGCCAAAAAACTACCTTCGGCCAATCCTCGGCTTTGGCCAAAATGGGCCGAAGTTTTGGCCTTAGCCGAAGGTTTCTAGCAAGCGCCGAAATTGAACGAACTGTTACGAATGCGCGATGATAATTCACTGATCTTCATTTAATTAAATATTTGAAGGATAAAGGTATACCACCATCAGTAAACTGTGGGCGACGTGGACCTTGGACACTTTACTCGCCAAATTCGAAAATAAATTAAGAACTCAGCAGCCTGTCACCTCTATTTTCAAATCCTGCGTCCCTTGCTGCACAACTTCAACCTGGGCATGCTGGCGTACCACGTCCAGTGCTTCGTAAAATAGGCGGTCCAGCATCACGAAGGTGGTGGCTGTCACCACCTCTAACATCACCTTCAGTATCTGAGTCACAAGTTTGCTGTGCGGCGATGTCGAGTACCACATTGAATGTATGTCTATGTATTTGTATCGCTCCATCTAAAAACCAAAATCTGTTAATTTAATGATTCAATTAGAACCATGTTCAGCAGCATCCTTGCAGTCAGATAGGTTGAGTAGAAATGCGCTACAACGTTGGTACTTAGTAATACATTAGGGACCTACCTTTTTCAGTGGCAACAGCGTAACCTCATTCTTCTTTTTTCTCTTCTCGTCCAACTTCTTGAAGTACCCCGTAATGTACACGTTGTCAAAGTTAATGCTGGTCAGGTACATATCGTGATACGTCACGGCAGCCATGACGATGCGTAGGAACAGCAGTGCCATGTAGACGTTGAGCGCGACGAAGACCACTCCCATTATAATGTGCTTCTCTTCGAAGGAGTGTAGGACGCGCTCGCCTGTTTCTTTTGCATCCTGGGGCCGTATTATGAAATATTAATATCGACATGATTATTTTATCAAATTTTACCCAAATTGGTAAAAAAAAAACCAGCCAATTGCGAGTCAGACTCGCGCACGAAGGGTTCCGTACCATTATCTATAAAAATCATGTCTGTTGTACGGGAGCCCCCTTAAATATTTATTTTATTCTATTTTTTTGTATTTTTTGTTATAGCGGCGTGACAGAAATAAATCATCTGTGAAAATTTCAACTGTCTAACTATCACGGTTCATGAGATACAGCCTGGTGACAGACGGACAGGCAGACAGAAGGACGGACAGCGGAGTCTTAGTAATAGGGTCCCGTTTTACCCTTACACCAAATTGTGATTGCAGGTATATATAATACTAGTATTGACCGATAACTTGATGTGTGGTGCAAACTGTAAATATAAGTTGGTTAATGATTCCGTCGTCAAAAAGGGATGATGCTCGATTATGTATGGCTCTGTCTCTCTCTCGCACGTACGTACTCTCTCGCAATTAATCTGAGTGCCTAAAAACTAAAATTTGTTACCTAATTAGGTACTACTAAGTACCTAATTATAACGAGAATGAAAAAGTGTCATGATGAATTGACGCCGATTTATACCTATGTACCTACATTATGATTGGAAAAAATATACGGGAATTGCTGAACGCTAGAAGCATAGGACCGGTCGATATGGCGACGTTAGGGGCTGTCCAGTAGTAGACGTCTAATAATGATGATTCGAAATTGAATTACCTGGATATCATACAAGTTGCGCTCATAAATAACTTTGTATCTTAGGTTGACATGATTTAAATCGCCGCTTAGTTCTCGTTTAGCTTTCTCTAGACCAACGTAACCTTCGCCGAAACCACGGTCCATCTGCAAATGTTAGAATAGAATAGAATAGAATAGGTACCTACTCTTTATTATGTACACTTTACAAATAAAGGCTCTCGCAGACAGGCACGACGCGACTCGGATGGAACAATGTCTATGAAAACTTCACTAAAATTATTCTACCGGTGTCGCGTCGCACACGTCTGCGGGAGCCTTAAAGGAATATTCAAATTTAAGTGATATCACTGTTGCGCTCGGTAGCTACACTGGTCCACAGTGACTCACCAGAAGGCGGACCAGTATCGCTGCCGAACGCGACAGCGATATTGCTTTTATCTGAATAGGCTTTTAAAGATAATGGTGCCGATTCCATTGTTCACAAACTAAACTAAATTTAAGTTCAGTGCATCTTTTTCTTTCTATTTTATTAAGAAAAGGACAGAAGATAAATTTTCACGTCTAAATTTGTATGGAGTAGTGACAGGCGCTGATTAATTTGACAGGACTAAACTAAAATTTATCTTCTGTCCTTTTCTTAATGAAATAGAAAGAAAAAGATGCACTGAACTTAAATTTAGTTTAGTTTGTGAACCGGGAATCGGCATCATTGTAATATTTATTATTTACAACCCGATGTCGTCAAGTCAAACCACTAGTAGGTATCTATCTTCATTCTGCATACTAAAAGGTTCTAGGTTTATCAGATACAGAATTCAAACCAACAGTACACGTTCAGTGCCGGGAACCCTCCTGGAGGGTTCACGGTTTCGGTCGCAAATTGAGATCTTCACAACAAGCCCTTTCATTTAATATGTCACACAGTAGATACAGTTTGCAAAACTTGATTTTTAAATTTGCCCCCGAACAGTGACCCCCATATTCAAAATCGTAATACGTCCGTATTTGGATCACAGAAATTGATATGTGATACCTTTCAACTTAATCGGCCCATTAGATTCGGAGCAAATTGGCTGTGACAGATGGACAGACAGACAGACACACGAGTGACCCTATAAGGGTTTCGTTTTTCCTTTTGAAGTACGGAACTCTAAAAACAGAAAATGCCCAGTCAAGAGGGTAAAGTTTACCTACTAGAACGTTTACCTGGTTTGTACTATCACACGTATTATTCTTTTGAAAATCCTGCATAAAATTGCAGATATAGGTGAGCATCAGCGGCGAGCACAGCATCCAAGCCGTGGTCTGAGGCATACTGTTAAGACAGTGGTCATACGCTGCGGTAAAAGCTTCAATGCACACGGTCGCCGCCTGGGTCAGCTGGTATTGACATCTGTACTCCAACTTCTTTTCATATATCTTTAGATAATGGTCTTCATTTTCACTCGGTGTGTGTCTAAAATACATTAATTAGAAGAATTATGTAGACAAGAATGAAGTAGGCATTGGTTATTAGTTAGCTTAAGATAGATTTAATAGTTGATCTAGGTAAGGCCAGGGGCCTACCACAAGCTCCTAAAGCAGTACTAATTTAATATTACTTCAATGTGGGAAAGAGATGAAGCTCTACAGGACGTATAGCTCCATCTCTTTCTCCCACTGAAGTAATATTAAAATAATACTGCTTTTGAGCTGATGGTAGGCCCCAGATCGACTAAGTATTAATTCTATCTTAGAACGCAAGATTGAGGTGACGTTTCCATTGAGTGCTTCGGATTCTAAGGCTGCCTGTCCACTGGAGCGGAGCGAGGCAGCGGAGCGGAGAAATATGCCAATATTAACCAATAGAATCTAAACTCCGCTTCAAAGCTCCGCTCCTATTGGTTAATATTGGCACATTTCTTCGCTCCGCTGCCTCACTCCGCTCCACTGGACAGGCAGCCTAAGGCCCATATTACAGAACCTCACTCAAAACTCAAGCATTACTTAAAACTCGTTAAAGCCTTTTGATTGGTTGAAACTAGTTTTAAGTATTGCTTGAATCTTGAGTGAGGTTCTGTAATTCGGGCCTAAGACTATTGAAAAATTGTTCTAAGTGAAGTTTCTTGAACGGAATAAAAATGTTTGTACAGTCTGTTTAAAAGTTGCGAGTATGATTGTTTGTACGTCGTTTGAGATTTGTCTGATAATTCAAAGGTTCAAATCTTGGTCCCGGACTCACAGAGACTAAAAAAAAAATTGGTTGTCTGTAAAGTCGGTGACGATAATTTTACGTGATAACGTCACAAGCCGAACGCTTAGGCCGATCGTGCCTCTCTATCGCTCGTTCTGCGCTCTCGCTTGCACGCTCGGCTTAGGCGGAACGCGACAAAAAATTGAAGTACCTACGATATGATAATATAATACTCACTGATACTTGGCCTCAATATCTCGCGAACGCGAGCCCAGCTTCAGAAAGCCATCCAAGTTGTCACTTTTTTGTCGCTTAATGTCTACCTCTTCCGTGTCTTCTATCTCCTGCTTTATGGGAGCCACTATGTCACGAATTGATCTAGAAGAAAATCATCATCGGAAATTTATTATTGGTAGTGACACGATCTGAATTTTGGCGAAGCAAAATGTTTTCTTCGTTAGGAAAATCTATACAGATAGTGCCATCCACAAAGACGCGCCCCACTCCGCGATTACTGTACTGTAAGTGTGGAGCGGAGCGGAGTGGGACGCGTCTTCGTGGATGGCACTACTATACCTAAAATGTATTGTATACCTATCTAACTAAATATGTACAAAATGATTTTTAATCAAATTACCTGCTAGCTAGATGATAGGTACTATGACTAAAAACCGGCCAAGTGCGTGTCGCACCACGCACAATGAAGGGTTCCGTAGTTGGGATGAATTTATCCCAAAAACAAACTTAACTTTGTAGTTGAAAAATATGTTCTCCCATACGAAATGTATGGGAAACATGTTTTTGCAACTGCAAAGTTAAGTTGGTCGATTATTGCTCGTTAACTTGTAAAGCCTACTTAGCTGTGATAGTTTTCCTTTTAATTTCGTTATATAAACTACTGCTGCGATTTTTTTCACACATCCAAAACCAATCATTTAGCTGGCAGGGGGGGGGGAGACACTTGACTCTAACAAAAATTAGCACTTTAAAGCTTAATATTTCGTAAACGGATTCCTGAATCCAAAAATGGTTTTCACAAACTCACAATGTTTTTGAAGGACCTTTCCAATGATATCCCACACCATGGGTTAAAAAAAAAGTCACCACTTTACGTGTAGGAGAGGTACCCTAAAAAAAATGTTTTTCATAATTTTGTTTTACCACTTTTTCGGCGTAATTAATATGTATACCTATGCCAAATTACAGCTTTATAGTACTAAGGGTCTCGAAGCTAGACCGCGGACAGACAGACAGACAGACGGACATGACGAAACTATAAGGGTTCCTTGTTTACTACGGAACCCTAAAAAAATCAATCTGCTTAGTCTTTTCCTAACTATGTTGGGGTCAGCTTCCAGTCTAACTGGATGCAGCTGAATACCGGTATTTTACATCGAGCGACTGCCTATCTAATCTCCACAACCCAGTAACTGGATAATACGATACCCCTTGGTAAGACGCTGGTTGTCAGACTTTCGGGTTTATGACGACCCGTAACGACTGTCGAAGATCCACGAATGACAGCCGGGTGCTTTTCGAGGCACGTAGGAGTCTCGGTATGTAAAGATGGTCACCCATCTACGGACCAACCCCGGCAAGCGTAGCTTAACCTGATGGATCGACCCGTGCGGCTGTTATTATTTAGCCACGAGCTCCTCGCCTGGTAGGTACTATGACTAATATACGAAAAAAATATCAGAAGTCGGTTTTTCCTTAGGTTCTACCTCCTACATAATTTGTTTTCGACATCTGACGAGGTTTTCCCAAGTTGTCAATGTTATGAGAATAAACTTATAATATGTTTTCAAAGCATACCTACGTTACATATTTACTTCTCAGTTTTTTTTTCATAACAGGTAGGTAGGTATATAAAGTCATAGTATCCTAGAATGAAAAAAGAACCCGATCTCAGTATTTTCATAGTTTGAAGAAAATAAAAAAATGTAGATTTGTAAAATTATGAAATAAGAATTTCGAGTACAATAATAATTTTGCTGCTGTTTCAAGTGCAAAGTGGGAGGTAAAATTATTCAGCAGAAAAATCTATTAAGCAAGTTTTTTAGATAGAGAATTTGTTAAATTTATTGAGTAAACACTACTTTATAGCTAAAATAAAAAAATAAGCCACGAGCCTGTTATAATGTAACCACTCATCACTGAGCCGTAGCTGTCAACCACAGCTCTATTGAAGGGAACATCACACGCACGGGTGGTCATATGGGTGCTGTGACGTAGGTAATCGAAGGATAGTCTGTAACCTAGCTAGGTAGACGACTACTTACTAAATATTTACCTATTTACGATGAAAGTCTGGTTATTAACTGGAATAGTCGGATTCCGGAAAAGTACAAAGAATTTCCGTCGAGAATTAATCTAAATAGAGAGGTACCTACTTACTTACCTATTCGGAAACTAATTAACTGGATAGCGTTAGGAAAACTATGAATTTTTTTTTTGACCTGAAACCGTCCTGTATTTCATTAAAGTTCATTACGAGGCCTTTAATGCTAGAGTATAGGTTGATCATCATTCAAAAGATAGGTCATATTTATAACAATTTGCAACAATAACGTGTTTAGCTGGAACAGTGATTCTAGTGTCGTTCGCTCGCTCGCACAAGAAAAGTGAATGTAGCGCGCGTTAATTCAAGCAATGAGCGAGCGAAGCGAGCCCCCTCACAAGACCAGCATGTGGAGCAAGCCCACTATCAAAATGAGCGAGCGGAGTGAGCTCGACTACCCCACAAGTGGGCGGAGCACGCTTTCACATGTGAAGAGCGAACGATGTGAACCTCCATTACAAGTAATGCAAGTTTAGTGAGCCTACTTTATCGGCGAGCGAACGAAGCGAGCACACTTTCGAAGACACACACTAGGAAGCGCCACCTACCTACTCCGGTAGTAATCGCGCTCCGTTCACTCGTGGCGAAGGTGAGCTCTGTTTACTCGCTCGTCTCAAGTACCTAGTAGTCTTCCTCCACCCTTGTCTTGTGGAAAAGGCTCAAAAAATAAAATGCATGTCTCAGATGTACCTAATGGTGATTCCAAACCTCAATGTATCCTTCATTTGTTCCATTTCGCTTTGCAGACTCAGCGCCGTCCTCTTATAGGGGTCCACCATCACGTCGTACCTCTCCTTGGACAGATTGAGTGACAGTTGAGTGCTGCAGGCGAACACTCTCACTACTTCCCTTGCGTTTAATCCCATGTTTGTGATTGGACCTAAATGTAAAACTGAACAGTTTTTGTGTAGCTGTAAATTGGGCTTTGGTCGCCATTTTGTTATGGATGGAGCGTCAGAATCATAAAAGAGTTTAAGCTGGCAGAATAGGCGACAACGGTCAACGGATCAATAGAAAAAAAAAATATGATTAAATTACAAACTACTTGTATTCCTGTTGACCCCTCCAACTATGTTAAAAAGTATGCAATGCATTGTTAGAAGCGGGTTTAAATCAATAGTGCAACGAGTGGGTATCGAACTTACGAACACTCGCTCGTTAGTTCGCAAAACAACCGTAGCGCTATTGTTACTTTAGTGAAAGTGATAAACAGTATCTTAGGCCGCATTCCGAGTTACGCTAAAAGCGATAATATCGCGAATCCGATCAAATTTAATAGTCACAAAGTATAAGGGTTATTGAGTAATAATTGTGACTTTGGACTTTGGTCGGATTCGCGATATTATCACTTTTAACGTAACTCGGAATGCGGCCTTAGTAAAAAAATAAGTCATTAGATGGGCCATTTTAACTCTGCATAATTTTACGAAGTTCTAGAGGTAAAATAAATAAAATAAATTTCTTACCAGCTACAACATAAGTCAAGATAACTGCCTTGACAACTCCCCGCCCAGACTTGCCACAATACATCGGTAATATTAGCAGGCAAATACATCTTACTTGTATTGATATAGCGTTTCCTATACCTGTAATTAAATTAATTCATACCAATCTGTTAACACGTTCAGTGTCCTTCATCTAGTCACCTAGTTAGTCGCAATTTGACAGGACTAAACTAAAATTTATCTTCTGTCCTTTTCTTAATAAAATAGAAAGAAAAAGATGCACTGAACTTAAATTTAGTTTAGTTTGTGAACAAGGGAATCGGCACCAATATCTATTACCTAATTAATTAAGTAAATCTGATGTTGTATTTTCTTTTATATTGTCTTTGTATAGTCTTCCTATGGTAAAGAAGCTCATATTTAACTTTTATTGTGACAAAAAATAAGTTAGTTCATTTTAAATTAATTCTCTTAATTGGTATGTATTTTTTATCTATGTCTAAGCTGTGTACTTCTTTAAGTGACAAATTCACCATACTAATAGATATACCTATAAGTTATTTTATATAATATGTTGTTAGTGAATAAGTCGTTAGAGTACCTATACAAAAATAAATAAATGAATAAATATCGTCGCTCGGCATCCAATACCGCGAATGTGACATTTTTGACGAAAATCTGATGTTAGCTTTATTTCATGCTACACGTTCAAATACGTGATCCTGCATTTAAAAATGATTTTCGTCAAGAATGTCACATTCGCGGTATTGGCTGCCGACCGACGATATGGTTTATGATAATTAATTATCTTTGTAGCATATTAATGGTTCATAATTATTTGTTTTACCTACACAAAAAAAAACAACTTAGAATTATTGTTGGCACAAAAATATTTGTTAAATGTAGGAATCGAACCTGCAACCCGTAGCGCACATATTAATCAATCGCGCGAACACTGCCACAATTCAAAGTAGGAGATGTTTGTTGCAGCAGTTTTCACTCTCAGAAATAAGTATATTAGTTATGAATTGCGAACATTTCACTTACCAAGCAATACACTTAAAACTAGAGACAAATGAGACCCTAAATTATGAGGGAAGGGTATCCTCTTCAACAAATAATAATAATAAGCTTGTCCTAAAAAGAATCCGGCAAAGAAACTCGTACATCTCAAATTGCTACTTTTATTACAATCTGTAAAAAACAGTCTGTATACTGGTGGGCAGAACACACATAAGCATTTCACTAGGAATTTACGTAAATAGTAGATACACCAGCACATTTATAAATGTTTGGTAAATAAATATTATTGTTGTGAAATGTCGTATCAACGATATTGACATTATAATTTTTTATCTGTGGTAGCTGATAAGAAGTTTGTTTATCGTTTGCAGTTTCAGTGATATAAAGAAGTTTTATCACTTCACCCCCTCCGTGCCTCGGGAACATCGGAAAGCAGGTTAAGCCATTGGTCCCGGCTGTCATTCGTAATCTTTCAAGAAACATAATTACTCACCTACGGCGAGGAGAGTCACAAGCCCGAAAGTTTAACATCCGGTCCATAACAAGAGATATCGTATTACCTAGTAACTGGGTTGTGGAGGTCAGATATGCAGTAGATCCATGTAAACTCAAAGCATTTATTTCAGTTAAACCATCTACAAGCACTTTTGAATTGTCAAAGAGGTGGTCAGTTAGTCAGAAAGTTGAAGCTACTTAGTTGCCCATTCCAAAACGTAGATCTCTATGGAGAAGAACGGGCAAGAAACTCCAAGGACACTCTTTTAAAATAGAGATTACAAAATCCTAGATAGGTACATTATTCTTGCTGCTTCTATATGTGAGAACAATGTACAAAAAATAACTAAAAGCAATTGAAAATATGTGATTAAAAATAAGGCCTTTATTTTTTGGGTGTGAAATTATCAAATAACTTCTCCCGCTCTGGGTGGAGCAGGAGGGCGTGTCAGACTCTTACTGACTAAAACCCACCCGTGTTCCTTCTGTTGCCATGTTGCTGGGGGCCACGATTTCCCTTTCGGCCTTATTCGCAACCCCGGCGGCAGGCATCGGCCCTAGCGGACCCCGTCAATTCTGCTGACATCTCTTTGAGGCGCGCGTGGAACACAACGCGCCGTCGACCCGGGCCTGGTCCTTATCGGGCGGCAAGCTACCCATTGCTCACCGTTCGCAAGCCCGCGTCTACGGTGGCCGGAAATTGGCTCGCGATTCCCGACGCCCAGGGCGTCTCCTCCTGCGGCGGTTAGGGGCGTGAGGGCGCGAATTTTGCCTCTCCCTCACGCGTTCCGCCTCCTCCTTCGCGAGCATTACTGCTTCGCAGAAGGAGGTGACGGCCTCCCATTTCCTCTCGCTCCGTACCATGGCCGGACGCAAGAGATCACCGCCGCCGATCGCCTCCACGAGGACACGGCTATGCTCCGCCCAAGCCGGGCAGACCTCCACCGTATCATCCGATTTCGGGATAATCCCATGAATAATGAATGATTATTATTATTTTTTTAATGAATTTTCGCCTAGGCTTTATGGGGTGCTTAATTGTTGCAAATGAAATGAAATGAAATTGTTTATTCTGTAAATAGGATATCGAAATCACTTTTACACACGTCATATAAAAAAATATTAAAAATAAGCTAGATGAGTTCGGCGTTTCCTATCTGACTACTCTGAGAAGAAAGGCCGAAACAAACTCAGAGGTCGCAGTCTCTTTTAAAGTCCAGACATAATCTTGGTCAGGCCATATGAGGACCATGTAGATAAGTGTCTGAAAAGGTCTTTTGAGGAAAGAACCACACAGATTTGAGTGGACCTGTCCAGTCAGTGCAAGCATTTGTCAGTAATCGTGGAGCTCAACTCAGAACTTAAGGGGGCCCTTCCCGATCCGTCTATCGTCAACGCGAGCATGGTCGAAAAGCTTGTTGTTTCATCCAGCGCAAGTGAGAACCGCTAACAAGCAAGTGAGAACGCGATAACATTGTACGAAAAATAACAGGTTTCAGGAAATACGTGTTTTTGAATACGCCTTACAAGTTTGTAAAATATTTTTTTGTAATTTAGAATCTCCATTACATGGGCGAGGTTTCTATAAAGATGTTTTCTTTACTTTTACAATTTATAAGTACATTATGAACGGTTAAAGTTGAGGTAAAATTTGTGCAAAAAAGCAGATTTTTGGAGGCTTATATTGAATTTGTTTCGCCAAATTTTTATTTTTTGATTTCATAGAAACCTAGATATAGTGCACAAGATACCCATTAGTTTAAAAGAATTAAAGAAAGATGTGTTACAACGCCATAATCACGTACGAGCGTTTGTATGAAAAGTATGACGGGTTGGCCACTCTTAAGGAGCTCAACTCGACGAACAATACCAAAGAAAGGACATTTGGGTAGGCCGCATAAACTACTCAAACTGCCAGACCATCACTAAAACTAGCAGAGAAATAAAAACAATATCCACATAGTCCTCACATTCACAATAGTTAAAATAATATAATACTTTACAAAGTAATCATGTCATTTTGAATATAATTTTTAACAATGTCAATGTGTTTATAAAACTGGTATATGTTGATTTTACATAATTAAAATGTTTAGTTTTATGGTTTTATCACAAGGCTTAGCAGAGCGAGCAGTTCAATCCCAAGCTTTTTTATCTTCTAAATAATCTGAAATTGTATAGTACCCTTTTTTACAAAGTTTGGTTTTAATACAGATTTTAAATCGTTTAATGGGTAAGTTTTGAATGTCAATGGGGAGTTTGTTGTAAAAACGTATGTACATTGACCCATGAATGAGTTGCCTACTTTGTGGAGACGTGTGCGATGTACAGCAAGGTTGTGTTTATTCCTGGTATTTAAACTATGAATATCGGACATTTTCTTAAAATTTGATATATTTTTGTGCACATACAATAGGTTTTCAAAAATATATTGTGAGGCTACAGTCAGAATATTTATTTCTTTGAATTTTTCTCTAAGGGAATCTCTTGGACCTAGATTGTAAATGGCTCGAACAGCCCTTTTCTGTAGAACAAAGATAGTATTAATGTCCGCACAGGTTCCCCAGAGAAGAATCACATATGACATAAGACTATGAAAATAACTAAAATAAACAATTCTGGCTGTATCTACGTCAGTTATCTGTCTAAGTTTTTTAACAGCATAGGCGGCCGAACTTAGCCTTCCTGACAATTTTTCTATGTGTGGACCCCATTGTAATTTACCGTCAATAGTGATTCCAAGAAAAACTGTCGACTCAACAGGGTCCAACTCTGTTCCATTAACCTGAACATTGGTAGATAGCTGCCTGACATTTGGCATTGAAAATTTTATGAGTTTAGTCTTTTTTTCGTTCAGGAGAAGATTATTTTAAAAATGAGGGAAGTATCATCTGCGAATAATACGATCTTGTGATTATCCCTTATGTGATAAGGTACGTTTATATAAATTAAAAACAAGAAAGGACCAAGAATTGAACCCTGCGGAACGACCATGGTGACTGCAGATCCTGCAGATCTCTTGCCATTAACATCGACCCTCTGAATTCTGTTGTTCAGATAAGAAGTCAGAAGGTCAAGAGCCTTGTCCCTCATACCATAGTGGTACAGTTTCCTGATGAGTGTTTCATGATGTACGCAATCGAATGCCTTGGACAAGTCGCAGAAAATGCCAAGAGCATCTTGCGACTCCTCCCAGGCCTCGAATATATTCTTCAGTAATTCCACGCCCGCATCTGTAGTTGAACGACCCTTAGTAAAACCAAACTGTTTCCAGATGAAATAAATTATGTGCATTGAAATGTCCTAACATTTGTTTTAAAATAAATTTTTCAAAGATTTTACTCAATGTAGGTAATATCGAAATAGGCCGAAAATTTGTGGGATCAGTAGTGCTGCCAGATTTGAACAGTGGAATCACTTTGCTAAGTTTCATCAGATCAGGAAATACACCAGATGCAATACAAGAGTTAAAAACGATTGCTAAAAAGGGTGAAATAACATCAATTATTGAGGACACGGTATGTACTGATAATCCCCAAAGGTCAGCAGTTTTTTTTACATCAAGATTTTTAAAAGATTCTATAATGTCTTTAGCAGTAATAATTGTGAATTCAAAAAGTTTGTCACATTCTGGTACACATTCTTTAAGTATTGAGTAAGCAGAAGTGGAGGACGACGATGACAGAGTTTTGGTTGTTAAAATGGGAACATTAGTAAAGAAATTTTCAAACTCAGTTGCCACCTCCACGTCTGCCTTAATATATACATCGCACCCCTAGATGAAGACTCCGGTAACTCAAAAAGTACGCATTTCAAGTAAGTGGCGGTTTCGAATTCCTGACTCGAATACCTACACATAGATATAACTCGCGTGACAATACCTTCAACTGCTGTTAAAAGATAGCTTTACTTAATTAATAAAACGCAGCTTTACTTAATTTGATTACAGCTGCAAAACTAGAGTAACTAAAAAATCTCGATATTTTACAGGGTTTTAACAGACAAAATACAAACAAGCTAATTCAACGTTACCTCTATGAATGTCTCAATAGATTTTTGATATCTTTTTTAGGAAAGATATCAAAAATACTAAAAACGTCAAACGAACGAACGTCATTTCTGAAAAATGAGGTTTTTTGAGTTACCGGAGTCTTCATCTAGGGGTGCGACATCATTGATTTTTAGATGGAAGTCACGATTCCATACTGTCGTTCTTCCCGTTTCTGAATTAATTATATTCCAAGTGGTTTTAATTTTATTTCCAGAACATTTTATTTTATTTTTAATGTTTATTATGGCTTTTGCTGAGGAACAGGCTCTTTTAAAAGTTTTTGAATATTTCCTAACAAATTCTTTAAAAGTTTCATCATGGTTACATGTTTTTTCATGATACAATTCAAATAACCTCTGCCTACTTTTGTAAATACCTGGAGTTTCCCAATCACTAAATAGAACGCGGTCACAAACAGACAATGTTTTTGAGGTGAAAATCTTACTAAACTCACAATTGATGAGGTTAAATAGTAAAGTGTAAGCTTGATCCGGGTCGTTATGATAAGGCAAACCCGGTAGTTTTTCGATTAAATTATTTTTAAATTGTCCTAAGCGACTTTTATTTACAGGAACAAAACTTACAAGTTTTCTTTGAGTTCTGACTGTTTTCTGAGGGAAAGTGACTAACTGGCCACAGTGATCAGAGTCTAACTCATTTATAATTAAATGGCTGGAAGGTCTTAAGTTTGTAAAAATGTTGTCAATACAGGTAGCACTAGTGGCAGTTATTCTAGTCGGCTCAAAGAATGTATTGTACAAATTATATGACTTTAATAAAGTTATAAATTTATTTACTACAGCAGATTTTTCCAGTATATTAATGTTGAAGTCTCCACAGACTAAAACTGTTTTATTACTGTTACAAGTCTTTAATAATACTTCTTCCATATACTTTTCAAAAATATCATATGTGAAGCACATGGGGGCCTGTACACGCTCATTACAATGAACTGCTCAAGCTCAATGCAAGCTATTTCAATAACTCGCTCAACAGAGAGGCTCACAATATCCTTACGTTCTTTAAATGGGTCACACTATGTAATTTTGCATGCTAGTTTTAGCGAATTGTTTTAAACTTACATTCCAATTTCATCGTGGAAGGAATACGTCAAATTACAAGTCATCCTGTTTATTGAGCTTCATCTCGAAAATTACTGGGTTTCTTTTGGCGTTGTTTTATCAATTACCAGCTGCGCCCCGCGGTTTCACCCGCATGTCTCAATCCCGTGGGACAATCGGGACAAAAAGTATCCTATATCCTAACCCAGATCATGGTCTACCCCATGTCCTAAATTTCATCTAAATTCGTTCAGCCGTTTTAGCGTGAAAGCGTAACCAACAAACAAACTTACTCTGACATTTATTAGTTAGGATTGAAACTATAGATAATAGATATAAATGAAAACAACAACTAAATGTATAATCAAACTTTATTATCGATCATTGTTTAGTATAATTAGTCTTATAAAATTCAATACGTCTTGTATAGAGAACCTAGGTATTTACTGAGATGAGTAAAACGAAAATGCCTCAAGCCATCAATAGCAGCACTCGAAATGCCAATTTACAATAAATTAACGAATCACTAACCCCGCGACTTCCCGTCTCAACATCAACACAGTTTATTTATTTTGATATAACAAGCTGCTGTTCCGTTACAAAATATTCGTGTAAATATAAATACTATTTCGTACATAAAAATATAAGGGTTCACTTCTGGTTTTAACATTAACATAGTTTATTGCTTTTCAATATCAATGGAGACAACCTTGCTATCTTATACATACGGTTTACAGAAAATAACAAATATGAGAAGTAGCCAGCCGTGGTTATAGACGCACAGACAATTACCTAAAATTCACACTATCGATATTATTTACGCTGTAAAATACCGAAGTCAGGAGCGACTATGCATAGCGATGTACAAAACCCGGGCGTTAATATGACACATTGAACTTTGAAATGAGACTAACATAGGTACTGTCAGCACCAAAAAGATGTGTACACGGACAAGGAATCATTTTATTGTCTACACCCATTTGTTCCATAACATTGTGTCCACCGTACTAGGAGTGAGGCGTATTTATCCTAACAGTTAAATAAAACAGATAACAATAACAGACTGTAACTGTTCAAACTGAAATAACAGCTTCTGTTCCACGAGATAACACAATTCCATAAATGACAGTCACAAGCTTTTTTCTATTCATCCATATGACAATTACCTTAGAATAAGATAAAAAATGTTACTGTGACACCCTGTTACAGCCGTCACTAGCTCTTTCCTTTTCTCGCATAGGTTTAATACCTTAGTTAGAAAGAGATGTACAGACGCCAGCACATCAAGCTACCCGAAACTGTCAAATTTTCCCAATCAACTTTGAACATTAGTGTTCAGCAATAAAGTTGAAAATCTATTAAATAAATTTGACAGATTGTAGTAGCTTGATGTGCTGGCGTCTGTACGATATAGGTTTTTTGTCCTGTCAGCCTGTTACTGTGATCGGATACACACACATCTTTACGAAATGATTATTCAACCGCATTATAAAACATATTTAATTTTATATGTTGTTATTTATTTTTGATTTTTGTATAAGTGTTCCGTGTTAATACATGTACCACTTAGGAACAGTTGTTACAGTAAACAGATTAAAAGTTTATACTTTATATACGTGTAAACAGAGAACACACAATAATCTGTTCCCACATAGTACGAAATAACAGGCTATTATTTTGTAATCGGTTTTTGGAGCTGTTATTTACGTGGAACAGGCGGAACAGATATATTATGTGATTTTTACCTGTTACAACCCACTCCTACACCGTACAGGTACAAAACATAGTGAACAATTTAAAATAAATTGGAAAAACCAAAATAAAGTAAACATTGTTTTGGTTTTCATCTATACACCCTGTATGGATGATTTGGGACAAAATGTTTACTTTGTTTTGGTAAAATAAATTGTATACTATGTTTTGTACCTATACCATGGATACAATGTTATGGAACAAAGGTTGTTGACAATAAAATGGTTCCTTGTCGAGTATCCATCTCTTTGGCGTTGACTGTATGAGTGTCAGAGACGCTCTACAAAGTCCTAGGCTAATGATAAAACCGATTTTTTTTAATAATTTGGATTTGTCATATTTAAGGCCGGGTACTGTAATAGTAGCCTACAGCATAGCTTTTAATGTACGAGGGTGGGTCAAAAAGTTCGCGGAATGGAAGGGTTAGAGAGGGGAGGGGGTAGTTATTTTTACCTTTCGCTACTTGTTGACTCAATACAATTATAAATACTAAGTTTCACCCCAATCGGTTCATTAACCTTTGAGATATCGCTGGATAAACAAGTCAATCGGGAAGAAAATGTCAACTATGGAGAAAATTGAGTATCGTGCCGTGATTAAGTTCCTCACTAAGCAAGGAAAAACGCCTCAGAACATTATGGAAGAAATGTCATCAGTTTACGGGGACTCTTGCCCTGGAAAAACAATGATTTACAAGTGGCATAGTCTTTTCAAGCAAGGTAGAGACTCAATTGAAGACGATCAGCGCTCAGGTCGGCCAATTGAAGCAACGTCCTCAGACATTGTTGAAAAAGTTGAAAAACTTGTTCTAGAAGATGCACACCTAAAGAAGAAACAAATCGCAGAGATTACTGGAGTATCATCTACGACCATTTTGAATGTTCTCCATGACCATCTTGGCATTTCTAAGGTCAGTGCAAGATGGGTACCGAGAAATCTCACATCGCTTCAAAAACAGCAGCGCGTCGAGTGTTCGCGCGAGTTTTTGGAGCTGTGTAGTGAAAACAGGGATGAATTTCTGGACCGAATTGTGACTGGAGATGAAACTTGGGTTCGTCACTATGAACCTGAGTCGAAGCAGGAGTCAATGCAGTGGCACAAAAAAGGCGCAGCACCGCCTAAGAAGTTTAAGGTGTCACAATCGGCCGGAAAGATTATGGCTAGTTTTTTGGGATTCCGAAGGGATTTTATTGATCGATTTTAAAGATAAAGGTGTCAATATCACGGAGAAATACTACGCTACACTATTAGAAAAATTAAAAGAAGCAATTAAAGAAAAGAGAAGGGGAAAATGGTCTCGAGGTGTGGTCTTTTTGCACAACGCACCCGTTCACAAGAGTCATGTTGCGATGGCTGCCTTACACAAGTGCGGCTTCGAAACTTTAAACCACCCTCCCTATAGTCCAGATTTGGCCCCTTGTGATTATTATTTGTTCCCAAACATGAAAAAAGAGCTTCGTGGAAAGAAATTTACGGATGACGAAGAAGTGAAGTCGGCAATTTCTGCTTATTTTGAAGGCCTTGACAAATCATTTTTTTCGAAGGTATAAGTAAATTATTTTAAAGGTTTGAAAAGTGTATTAGGGTTAATGGAGAATATATAGAAAAGGAAAAATAATTTCATGTTTAAATTCACCCCCCTTCCCTTTCATTCCGCGAACTTTTTGACCTCCCCTCGTATATCTATACGTACTAATATCTTCCTTGAGTTACAGAGATCGATCGCCAATACAAGAAACGTGACATTATCATAAGTGAGTTCGGGGAAATCCCAAGATAAAAAGACGTAATTTGGATACGATGACATTTAATTTAATTTTTGAAGTGAAAACTTCTTTAAGCGCGTTGGGCATTTTTGAGATGGGACTAAACCATTGATTTCGCGACACTGACGACACCAGTTTTTGACCATTAAAAAGACATCAACGCATTGATTAGCGCGATGCAGATTTTTTTTCAAGTTTTCACTTCTGTCGGCACTCCCGGAGTGCCACTGTTTTTTATTTGGGGCTTTGACACTCTTTTATCTACGCCAAAGAATTAACGGTGGTAAATAGTTTGTCTGATAGGTTTTCTATCCTTTAATCTAAGATTCTAAGCGAACTCTGCTAATACCTTCAGCAAGACTATCAAGTTCTAATAAAATATTAGAGCATAGTACAAAGTGAACCCAATCTCTCGTCCCTCTATACATCAGGCGGCCTAACGTTATTGTGACAAGACACATGTCACAAGCCCAAAAGCACATGCCGCGAACCTGCGACACAAAATGTCACAAACTCGCGACACAAAATGTCACAAACTCACTAAGACATGTCACAAACTGACAGATGTCTTGTCACAATAGAAGGCTATAGAAAGTTGTGCGAGTCGCAGTCAAGTCAAGCGGGTTGGAACAAATGGAAGCTAAGTAGCAACGTGGAGGGTGTTACGCGAGCGCGATCGGCGGGTCTTCGTCATCGCGTTCGGTTATCATCGGCTCCGGCTTGTCGACTACTTCAGGCACCTCGAGGATTTTCGGCCCATAGAGAAGGAGGTATGCGCAGTGCCAGTCACCTGTAACAATATGTGAAGGTTAAATTAAGATCACTGGTTGAATGGGGCAATCATACATTCAGTAAAACTGTTATCGTTTCTAGATATGGTTCCTCGTGATTCGAGAGGATTTCAGACATTGCCATGCTAAGTGGTTTCTGGTATAGTATAGACATCTCCGCAACCGAGTGGGGGTTGTAATTGGTAACTATGAGACTTATGAACAATATGGGATTGAAAAACATTTAAGTTGCTGTTCATAGGGACCAACTTCATACAGGCTGTAAGGTTTAACTTACATGGAGGGACTTATTTGGACAGACGAACCTGAGCCAGTTCGTTCTGATCGGATTTTTTGATTTTTGAACGCGCCTGCTGTCGTCGGCGCGAAGATCTTAAAGCCGTTTTGAACGCTTGTGCCGTTGTCTCTTCGGCGCAAATATCTTGAGGCCGTAACATTCACACATGGAGGCTGACTTCGGTGAGATCAGACAGATCAGATGGTAGAACTGACCGTGTAAGGTCTTAACTCACCGCCTCCGCTGAGCTTCAGCACCTCCTCCTCCTGCACGGGCGTGACGGCGTCGTCGTCGCAGCGCAGCCAGGTGTCGCCGCGCGCCACCCACGCCACGTAGTGGCCGGACGACGACGAGCGGCCGCGGTGCGTCAGGACCGCCTGCAGCCGGTAGTAGCCGCTGTTGTTGCTGCCTACGTCTAAAATTAACATAAAGCATGAGGTAAGTGGTCAGGAATTTTGATATAATGTAATCGTGAAAAATAAATGCAAATAAATGCATCATCAGCAGCCCTATTAGCAGTCTACTGCTGGGCTTGGGTGTCCAAAATTGCTATTTAACTCGGTACTCGGACACGTTAAATAAAAAAAACCCCAACTGAAGCTAAAAATTTCAAAATAAGAACACTTTTCGAGAAGCTATATTTTTGTAATTGTCTCCTCAAGGCCTTTACTTTAAAACCCCACATGGTCACGGTACTAAAACTTTAATTTCAGGAAGTTATATTTTTGGAATTGTCTTTTTGAGCCCTTTATACGATTCTAGTGAACAGTTTTCAAAGGGGTTATATTTATTTACGCATGAGAAATACTGTGTGAAAAGTCCATTGTGACAACAAGTGCGAATAAACAAAATTTGCTGTGTTGCGGCCCCGAAAAAAAAAACAGTTTTTAGCGAATATTTCGTACTATATTGGTTTTAAGTCTCTTTATTCTAGGACAAGTTTATTTCTTATTAAATTCTACAGAAAAAAAAAACCTACACACGATTCACCTAGGACCCGCAGTTCTCGAGATATACAGCTTCGAAATTTTGGGGTAGCTTGTGGCTAAGTAATAACAGCCGCACGGCACAATCTATCAGGTTAAGCTACGCTCGCCGGGGTTGGTCCGTGGATGGGTGACCATCTTTACATACCGAGACTACTCCGTGCCTCGGAAAGCACGTTAAGCCGTTGATCCCGGCTGTCATTCGTGAATCTTTGACAGTCGTTACGGGTCGTCAGAAGCCTGGATTTCTGACAACCAGTTTTACCAAGGGGTATCGTATTACCCAGTTACTGGGTTGTGGAGATCAGATAGGCAGTCGCTCCATGTAAAATACTGGTATTCAGCTGCATCCGATTAGACTGGAAGCCGACAAGGCTAGGCAGAATGATTGACTGCAGTCTGTATTATCATTATACAATTTTAAGAATTAACAGTTTATAATTTGCAATAGGTATAAGTTGACCTCGCATTGTACGGAAATCCTTTACAATACGAGATCAGCATAAACTGGAATTGTATAGCTTGATGTGTAGCCGTGTGTACTTACAGATTAGGTTAATCGGGCAAGGATACTTACTAAACCAGACACAATATTATTATTACTCCTATGGGCGTTTAGTGTCCCTCAAAGTGTTTTCATAATACTGGGATTTAGCTCAATCCATGACCATTCTCATCCAGCTGTTACAAGCGAGGCAAGCGTTTTTCGCTAGGTGGCTGACCCTGCGAACATTGCTCGACGACAAAATCTATGAAATGGTATCTTACCATTAGGGAACCAGTAAGGTACAGCCTTCGTTGGTTCCTTTTTCTTTATTTCCTTTGAACTGTCGCCGTGGTTCTTCGTACTGAGCGATGACTCCACGTTCGCGTCTTCGAATTCCTAAAACAAAACAATACATCTATATATTCACTAACAAGAAACAACATTGTAGTTGAAAAAATGTTCCCCCATACGGAATGTATGGGAGAAAATGTTTTTGCAACTGCAAATGTAAATTGGTTGATTATTACTCTTTAACTTGTAGAGCGGCCTACTTAGCTGTAATCGTTTTCCTTTTAATTTCGTTATATATGTCGTGGCCAGATCTTAGAATTGATCATTTCATGAAGTGTTCGACCATTTCATGAAATAGAACATCGACCGTCGTACGTTTAGCACGATTACGTCATAATGTGGCCAATCATTAGTGATCATAATCGTAAAATAGTTAGATTATCCACCGATAGAGGCGTTGATGTCGCTTTGTTTTTGTTGTGCATCATGGCGGCGGCATACAATAAATCAAACAAAGTAGGGAACCACGCAAAAAACGTCGATGGCCTTTTATTGGATTTTCAAATTATGATATTATGGAAAGCGACCAACTTGGAAGTAGCGGTTAGCCACAGTTCTAACCTAACCTAACCCATTTGGTTGAAGTGCAACATAATACTTAAAATTAGAGATTAGCGGATTCCACTTAACGCAGCGCTTTTGAGTCGGCTGTTCTTCCTACCTTGAACTTGTTCCTCATAGGCATGAGTCTCTCCTGCAGCTCGGGCGAGCACAGCTCGTATACGTCCAGCTCTAAGGGGAACTTCACGTCCTTCAGGATCTTAGCGTTGATAGACTCCTTCTCCTTGTAGTAGAACCGCACGAATTGCACCGTTAAGTACGCTGGCAGACGGCTGATTTTGCTCTGCAAATAATATAGAAATTAAATGTTGCACACAGAAAAATGAGTAAAAGTATAGAAGGCGCACTAAGCATTTTAGGTATGAAATTTACAAGGACGCGGCGGGCTCGTCTTGTCGGGCCAATTCAGTGAGCATAACGTAGTCAGAAGATATAAGAGTTACGCGATAGAAAGAGAAGCAACTTCTAGGTGAATATAACTGTAGGTAATTAGCGCTGTGCGACCTGAATTGCATTTTATTGTGTCGTAGCAAGAGTCTCTATTTATTTAAATGATTTTGTGGAGTGAACTATCTGTATTATAAAACACTGAATAACCAATTTGATGCAGGACAATGAGTATGATGCAGGATACTGAATATGAGACGAGATAAAGAGTATGAGATAGAATAATGAGTTTGGGACAGAATATTCCGTACGAGAGCTTGTGCTTAGCATGTGTGTGACTTACAGTTTTCGTGTAGATCGCATCCCTTCCCAGGGTTTGTGACATTTTTGTGATTTGCTCCGCCATTTTCTGTAAGTAAAAAAACAGAATTAGAATATATTAGTTAAATACAGGCGTTATGTTCTACATTTATAGCTTTTTTTAATGTTGCTTCATACAAACATTTAAACTCACATACACAAACAACCAGACCCGGAACAACTACTTGTAGGTCATACAAATAATTGTTCCGTGCGGGAATCGAACCCGCGACACGCAGCGCAGCAGTCAATCGCTTAACCACTGCGCCAACCGTGCCGTTTATTTGTGTTATTGCCACTTTTGCAGCCAATATTTCAGATTAATTTGTTTCGGAAGGCACCGCTTTGTGTGTCTATATGTCGCAGTAAGATGGTCCTAGCCGTGAAGTTATATCCCTAGGGATATAGCTTTAAACTGTAATATAGTTATATGAAAGCAGTTCATAACTGTCGGCTTGCCCTAATTTTGTTATTGCGACCAATTTCAACGTAGCGCTCGCTCGGCTCACGCGTAGTTGGTCACAGTTCTGACCTAATCTATTCGCATTCGCATCCGGTTAGACTAGAAGCCGACCTCAACATAGTTGGGAAAAGGTAAGGCAGATTGGTTGATATTTTGTCAAGTCGTAAAAACCTTGCGAAACAGGGGCGGGTCGCTAGTAGCGGGCCGGAAGCGCCGAATGAGTCATAACTGTCGAGCGCCGAGACCACCCACGCGGCAGTGATTTATGACCGAGCGATAAAATAAACAAAAGGCTTGGGTTTCTTAGAAGTTGTAAACTATTATTGTAAGAGGAATTGGGCTCTCAAATAGATAAGGATTACATTTTTAATGTTAACGATCTCCGTAAGCAAGCTTAGCTATTGTTAATTACGGGTTTTTCTTGGGAATTATTTGCTTCACTGTTTTAATGATTTCTGATAAAACTATTGTACCAATTCACACGAAATTTTGCAGGGTACATTATGGATGGATAAGTTATCCAACAAAAGCGTTTTTAGAAACAACGGAACTTTCTAGTGTTTACGTAACTTTCTCCATTCCAAAAAAATATTTGTTTGCTGTATTTAGGTGAAAATACTGTCTAAAACGATGACAAATATTATAAAACATTTAAAAAACAGAACTTACCCATCAAATACCAACGATTACACACCAAAAAATCACAGTACGGTCACTTTTTTCACTCGCGTGTTTGTTTACACTTTTTGGTTGGGTCAAAATAGGTATAATATGATGTTATTTACTGCAAATATTATCTAAAACGATGTAACATCTACTTAAAAATAAAAATAACACCACTTCCCGTCGATTTACACACAAAAACCACAAAAAAAAAACGAAATATTACAACAACAACCGTCAAGCACCGAGCGCTTCGTAGACTGACGTTTTCTCGCGCCGGAACGTGACTTTCAATATTTTTTTTAAAATATTGCGTTCCAGGTATTTTGCAATTGAACGGTTTTATTGACTAGATTATCTATCTGACCATAGAGTGATAAAGCCACAGAGGACATTGAGTTTATTTAACAGTACAAATAAAGATGTAAGCCGCGTGGGTGATTTGTATCCGAACGGATACAACGGCGCTTTACGGTATTGGAACGTTTTGTATCCGCTCGGATACAATAGTGCCGTAGATCTACATTTAATACAACTCACAGATCTGAGTCCCGACTGCAGGTACTTGACGTCCTGCGAGATAAAGCAGGACAGCTGCAGGAAAGTCTCCTTGGTGCGAGAGGGAGCTTCGTCGGCTTCTGAGCAGACCAGCTCCACGTCTAAAGTACCACCGAAGTACTGCTCGATCACTGATGATCTGGTGACAATAAGTGTGATTTAAGTATATTTTTATTTATGACATTATTTAAAAAAAAAACATCATTTGTAAGGTCGGTTGAAGACTTGGTTGCGAGAAATAGTTTGATAGAAGTGGTATGATTTACTTTGCATGTCTAGTCGGAGATTTCAGTGAAAAACGTCTAGTACATTTATGATGGCTGGTGACGATGGTGTCATTTCCGTTCAGCTGGTATTGTGCCACGCATCTATGAGCTGTTTTGTTATGAACAACCCAAGAGGGTCAGCTGACGAGGGAAAGATATTCACGATAAATAATGTCATACAGTATACCTGTTTGGAGGAGCATCAGGTGCGGCCGGCAGTCTGGCCTGCAGGGCGCGGATGATCTCAGTCCAGCACTCGGACGCGTCCTGCTGCGCCAGGCCGCCGCCCGGGCCGCGCTCGGCGAAGCGCGGCGTGGTGGCGTGCAGCGCGCGCAGCAGCTTGGCGGCGGCGCCCGCGCACGCGCCCGCACCGCCGCCCTCCAGCGCCGACATCGTGGCGCTCAGCGCCGCCGTCAGCTCGCCCGCCGCCCCGCCGCCAGACGCTGGGGACGGGCAGCAGATTTATCAAAATAACGAGACTCACCACAACAGATACTTCACCAGATCAGAATGTTGACTGACAAAACGTTATTAAAACACGATTAGTTTCTGCTTTCATTTCTGAACATAACTATTATAAACTGGATCTTTGCTTGAGTTCATCACTAATTAAACATCAGTGAGTGACGATAAATAAAGTGGACTACATTCTTGAATTCTTATTGGTCAGTTATCATCCTCGCATTTCTGTGAATAGAAAATAGTGTGCAATATCTTACTCTTATCATAACTAAGTAAGGCGTTCTTAAGTTCTGGTACTGTCTTCAGACACTGTACTGTGGCATTCATGTAACATGTGTTGCCCAGGTTGATCAGTCCTTCAGGCAAGTCCATCTGAAACAATCATAATGAAATATTTAAACCTATAATTAATATAAACATAACAATTTATACCACAAAATATTAGCAATTGATCTCATAAAAATCTCTGGGTATATCTAATAATGTGGTAATTTAATACCCAATTGACTAAACCAAATACCTGTAGACATTAGAGACTCAATGAATAGTAAAAACATAAAGCGTAAGTTGAAGAAACATTACATCAACTAGATTATAATTAACTATTAATAGCACGTTGATCAAATCTCAGGCCATGGCATGCTAAAATAGACCCCAGAGGTCTAATTATGTGCTTTTTTTAAGTGTAAGGAACATATAATTTATAAAATAAATCTTGAAATAATTTAATAAACAGAGATCGTTCTAGAAACGTTTGTAGCTGGTCTGTTCAAGCAAACTTCAAGTTGTAAGATTATGACGATATATGATCCTTCAGATGTCTTACCAGGCTCCCACACAAGTTAACAATATTAGTAAATACAATTCTATTTTAAAAGCTTATCCACATTATCACTACAAGGCAGAGCCGCGTATTTTTAAACTTTCGTTCTCTTCTGAATCACTCCTGTTGCGCAAATTATAAATATTTATACGAAAATCGACTTTATACTCACAGCAGTAGCAAGCTCCGCCTCGTTCATATCTTCAACAAAGCGCGTCTGTTCCACTGGGGCGGCAGGCACATCCTCCTCCTTGCTGCCCATTACCAGCACCAGAGCATTCTAGAATAGTACAACTTTGTAATAGAGAAATAGTGTCGTTTTTAATTAATTTATAGTAACTTCTTTATTCTTAACATTAATCAAATCAATAAAATACATACGCACTACCTTTCTTTAGGCTCTAGTCAAACTAAGGCGAATCCAGCGCCAGCGCGGGAAGCAGGATGGATTCTGCAGAAAAAATATCGATATTTTTTGTTCGAAATATCGATATTTTAGGCGATATTTATTATATCGATATAAATGTATCAAATTCGATATATTTTCAATAGCAACATCGTTTTCGCCACTGACTAAAACCGCTGGGAAACAGATCCGTAAAAAAAAATAGACTTTTTAAAAATTATCTGTGGCATGACTGCTTGCTTTGCTCGGAAAAATAATGAAAATATCAACAAGTGATTAAATACCTAAATAACTAAGCTAACAAAGTAAAAACAACAATATGAGTTCATAAAGAAAGATTTTATTTTTTTCATTTTCCATTTTCAAGGTGATTTTAAGGTAGGAATGCAAGTGCCAAAAAATATCGATATATCGTTTTTTTTTCGACTAACTGCGCCCCGCGGTTTCACCCGCAGAAGTCTCGATCCCGTGGGAATATCGGGATAAAAAGTATCCTATGTGTTAATCCAGGTTATAAACTATCTGTGTACCAAATTTCATCCAAATCCGTTCAGCCGTTTGAGCGTGAAGAAGAGACAAACATACACGCACACTCACAAATTTTCGCCTTTATAATATTAGTAGGATATATCGAATTCAATATTGATATTTTTTTTAAATATCGGTTCGATATAATATCGATACTTTTTGCCACTTCTTGCATCCCTAATGGATTAAAAAGTCACACGACTATTCGCGCCAGTTTTTGGACACCCATAATAGGTAGGTAATACGGGCTGGAATCCGAAACTCCACGTCAAAAGCGCGTATTTTACGTACCAAATACGAACACCATACAAGTTAGTTGATACAATCGACGCGAGCGAATTTCTTCCCGCGCGGGATTCGCGTATCATTCTCTTGTCAAATATGTGAGAAACATCAGTTACCTTCATTTTGGAATGGCCAACTAACTGCCAGACAGACAAATTGGTAGAAGGCACTTTTTTATAATAAAATATGTATAAAAGCCAATGGTGCCGATTCTCTTGTTCACAAACTAAACTAAATTTAAGTTCAGTGCATCTTTTTCTTTCTATTTCATTAAGAAAAGGACAGAAGAGAAATTATAGTTTAGTCCTGTCAAATTAATCAGTGCCTGTCACTACTCCATACAAGTTTAGACGCGATTAAAAACTTGCCTACTAAAATTACGTAAATTTACGTCAAGCGCTGATTAATTTGACAGGACTAAACTAAAATTTATCTTCTGTCCTTTTCTTAATGAAATAGAAAGAAAAAGATGCACTGAACTTAAATTTAGTTTAGTTTGTGAACAAGAGAATCGGCACCAATGTCACCATTTTGGGTGTTTTAATGTAAGCATGTTTGTTCAACCTCAAATGATCTTGTAGCTATACAGGGGGCCTACCACCAACTCATAAACAGTATTATTTTAATATTACTTCAGTGGGAGAAAGAGATGGAGCTATACGACCTGTAGAGCTTCATCTCTTTCCCACATTGCTTTACGAGCTGGTGGTAGGCCCCCTGGTCATTTCAATGGTGTTTGAAGGTGGCAAAGGCAGCTGCCAAGAGTTGTAAGGTCATTCACAGTTTAACTACAGAATTCACGATAGCAGATTACGTTTTTGGATTGTTTTTGTAAAACAAGCAACATTTGTGATTTAATTAATAAATATTATGTTTAGTTTTACATAATTAATTAATTATCCTTTTTAGTTATCATAAATTTGCAGCATATTGGTATTGCAGGTTGCTATAGGTTGACATAACCTTTGACCACTACCAGGCCCCTCTTTTCCATCGGGCATTCTGGGCAAGTGCTCACGCCCAGGGCCCCGCGATCAACCGACAGGGGCCCCGAGCTACCCCCAAAAAATCATTATTTGCAGCCGTTCCATTCTACGCATTATTAGTACCCTATTCAATGACAAAATATTTGATTTTCAGTACGATTTACGATAAGTTTCTAGCCCCAAACTTATGAAATATTTGTATTTTATTGGTTTTATACAATTTAATTAGGTTCAATTGAACATTGAAAGACATTCTATTTGCCAACTATCAAAATACGTAAAATAGGACCAAATGCAGCAATGACATTGAATAACTAATTATCTAATTGTAATTGGTATACTAATTAAATCGAAAAACTTATCCAGGGTAAACTAAATGCTAATAAAATAAAATAAATAAAATTCATTTATTTCAGGTAAATAACACCCATTACCAAAACATAAATTATAATAAATAAATAATATTGCTAAATATTTTGTATTTCGTGAATCGTGACAGAAAAAGAGATCATTTTTAGCACATCAAATTATTTTATACACTCTGAGACTCTGACACAAAGTACCTTCCTTGTCCTTTGAAATAATTGTTGAATAATTTTAGAATGAAATAATTGTTAAATAATTTTAGAATTTTGCTTATCTACTCAAACTCAAGGCATTTATTTCAATTAAACCATTTACAGGCACTTTTGAATTGTCAAAGAATCGGTCAGTTGGTCAGAAAGTTGAAGCTAGTTGCCCATTCCAAAACGTAGATCTCTATGGAGAAGAACGGGCAAGAAACTCCAAGGCCACTCTTTTAAATATAGATATTACAAAATTCTGGGTACATTATTCTTGTTGCTTCTATTTGTGAGAACAATGTACAAAAAATAATCAAAGCAGTTGAAAATATCTGATTAAAAATAAGCCCTGGCAGATAAGAGATGACCAGTCTCAACTGACGGCGCCCGTTCACGAACATGACGCGTGGATTAGCACCATCCAGCTCAACCATTTTGTAGGGAACCGAATGATCCAACACACTCGCCACCATCAGCGAGACATTTAAGTGAGCTTGACATTCTCTCAACTGCCATGCTCTTTCAAGTCATACATCTTAATAACATAATAAACGGCTCCATGGTACTCACATTTACAAAAAAATCTAAAAATGCTTCTACTCTTATCTACACAGGGGCCCCGTGATTATTTTGTGCCTAGGGCCTCCAATAGGTTAAAGACGGCACTGACCACTACAAACCTAAACCAAGTTTTTTTGTTTTAAGTATTATTATTATCAGCTATTTTCGTCCCACTGCAGGGCAAAGGCCTCCCTTCCCTCCTTCCGCTTATCTAGTGCTGTTTGTTGTCAATTTTAATAAAAAAGTCGAGTTCCTCCAACCATCTCCTCCTGGGCCTGATATTTTCATTATTGTATTATGATAATTTTTAAGCTCATGTTTAATTAAAACTGATATACATATATTAAAATAACTAAATGAGTCATTATGGTCATTGGCTTTGTAACATGTTTTGCATTTCATATCAAGGTTACACAGGTCATCTACCAGTAGTGATGATTTTGATAAGTAGCCACAATATAATGTAAAATTACACTGGTGTGGATTACTAAGATTTAAGGTCTAAAATGAACTCAAATGGAGTTGGGAAGGACACCTGGCAAGGCGCAGTGATGGCAGGTGGAGTAAGGCAGTGGCCAAGTGGCGTCCAAAGACTGGAAGACGAAGAGTCGGTCGTCCAACGGCGAGATGGACGGACGACATAGTTACCATCGAAGGTAGAACCTGGATGAAGCTGGCATAGGAGCGTGGGGGTTTGCACAAGAAAAGAGAGGCCTATGCCCGGCAGTGGGTGAAGTCGGAGTGGATAATGATGAAGGTATAAAATTACAATTTAAGGAATACTGTGTAAAATCTTGCAATAAAACAAATTACCATAATATTACTTAAAATGTAATAATAACACAATATTACGCCTGTATTACCCAAAAGATTGGGCAGAGGTGTACCATCGGGGTAATGCATATCTAAGCAATTTGAAATCAAAATCCTGTGCACACCACAGACATATAAACAGTAGCAGACCAAACATTAATCCATAGTTATATTTATATATAGGGACATGATTCTCTATCCTTTTTTTGCTATGCGAAAAGTCGTAAATTGCATCTCGTTTTGTCACCTGTTGTCACACTGACTCACACATAGACATAATTTGACGCGTAGCTTGTCTATCCCGTGCCGCCATATTGCTAAGCAACATCATCTGCATTGCTTTCTATGTTTCAACCGCGTTATTTAATCAGGGACGGATTTGGCAACAAATACGATTTTTTTTGTAAAATATTTACCATTGAATTATCGATATTGTTTTTTTTATTTTTTGGTGACATTGTTCCAGAATACTGCAAAGTGCATATTTTCAGTGTAAACACACATGCTATTGTAATCTATATCTATACTATAACTTAAAAACTACTGGATTTGAAAAATTCTTTCAGCAATGGATAGCTACATTATCAGCGAGTAACATAGGCTATATTTTATCCCCATACTCCCACGGGAACGGGAACTACACGGGTGAAACCGCGTTCAGTAAGTACCTATATTGGTTGTTGCAATATCGTTAGATAACACCGGCAACCGGCCCTAGTCCAGCCCTGTATTGACAACACTCCTTATGTGTGCGTAATGGCTACGCAATTTTTAGCGAATGCGGTCTGCTACTCTTTATACGTCTGTGGTGCACACAACCCTTTTTTTCGTAGGTAAGCGATACTACAGCGGCAGAGCGCTGCAAGCAAGAATAGTCCTTAGTGTACAGATATGCGTTTTTTTTATAGTATCTATGTTACAGAAATGAAATGCAGAAATGTCTGTCTGTCTGTCTGTCACCAGGCTGTATCTCATGAACTGTGATAGTTAGACAGTTGAAATTTTCACAGATGATGTATTTCTGTCGCCGCTAGTACAACAAATACTAAAAAACAGAATAATAAAATATTTAAGGGGGCTCCCATACAACAGACATGATTTTTTTTTGCCGTTTTTATAGATAATGGTACCAACTTACTAGTAGTACTTATGGTACTAGTAGTACTTACCTTACCAACCATTTGTGCGCGAGTCCGACTCGCACTTGGCCGGTTTTTCCTTTATTTACTTTCAATGTTATTTGAATTTGTTCACTGTTTCTTTATCTACTATTTCAGTACCTACCTATCTCTTTTGCCAGTTACAGTTTGCATGACAATGTTGGACGTGCACACAATCATTATCAGTTAATAAAAATAAAAAGCCATGAGGCAGTGAAACTTATTCTTCATTTCGATTTGGGATTCTTTATAATGTGCACAAATCGAAATGAGGGAATCTATGCTTAATTTTAAAGACAGTTTTTTTTTTTTTTATTCTTTTTATGAAATAAAAAAAAAATGTAACAAAATGTTGCTTTTAAACTAAATCATCTATCATGATGAAACAAATTCCATAATGATTGGAAGTAATTAGATGTCCTCATAAAATGAAAATTGTGAAATAAACTATCCTCAATTGAAAATAAACATGTTTTTTAGCAAAAAAAACTGTTTTTTTTTCATAATTTTTTACAATAATTGTAAAATTTATCAATAAGATGCCAAAGAGATTTTTTATGTAATATTAAAAATAAAAAAATTAAACAATTTTTTTTTTCCATTGATATGATGAAGCTTAGATTCCCTCATTTCAATATGTGCACATTATATAGAATCACACTGTATTTATTGCGGTGTCAGACAACTTACATTAGTTAACTTAAAGTTGGCCCAGCTGTCGTCCCTCAGAGTGACTCCCTTGCAGACCACCTTCTGCCTCTCAGGCTGCACCCCAGTGAGGGCGAAGATCTGTGCCTTGAACACAACGGGATCATCTTCCGTGTTTACCTCCACACCTGGGTACAGCTCCTTGCCCCATTTTACCTTCACTGTAATGGCTATGATGATTAATTACTACATTGACATTGGCAGACATGTTTTACTTAAATGGACTTAAATGTTTAGCATTCTTTTCATTCTCTTCATTTCATCTAATTTTTATCCTTATTTATTGATTTTGGCCTTGCAGCTGCATGATTAGAGAACAAACAAGGAATATAGACTGATTTAAATGAGTTGGATATATATTTGAAGTCTGATGGAGCATGTGTGAAACTAATAAGAGTAATATGATTACAATACTACAGATACTTTCATTTTCATAGTTCGAAAAAATGGGCAAAGATAAGTATAATACAATGATGGGTAAGTTAGTACTGTACATTTTAAACATTATGTGTATGTTTTTATTAGCTTAGAACGTTTGTAAAATTAATTTGTAACTGCTTTTTGCAGTTACAAATTAATTTTACAAACGTTCTAAGCTACTACGAGTAAAATGTGGCTTCCAAAGCAAGAAAACATTACAAATGCCGGGTATGTTTTACGGACAAATGGGGGCCGCGTCATGACGTTGCAGTTTTGGTACATAAACCTCATAGTATATTATTGTCGATTAGAGTACAATTATTACAAGAATTTTACACAAATTATTTGAATTTCAAAAGTTATAATGTAAAAATATCAAAAGTAAAATGACAGTTGCAAAAGCTATAACCTCAATGCTAAAAGAATGATGTAGCATTTTCTGAAAGTAACAAGTATTCAACTTTAGTAATTACCTGAAACCTTAGGCATTATGGATTATGTCCACGCAACACTGAGGTGTAGAAAACAAATAGATATTCACATATAGTTGCAAGAAATTGAAAGTCACGATTCGCATCCGGACTGATGACAAAATTGACAGATAGAATGAGAATGACAGCTACTTTCATAGATAAAAAATTAAAACGTTGTGTTCTACGTAGTAATACGTTTAATCATCACTAAATGTTTTATTCTTTTGTAGTTTTTCCATTTTTCTATTGCTTTCAGACAATAATTAAAATATTCAAATCATAATTACAGAATGACGTAATTACAGGATGAATAAATCCAAACTTAATGTTTCCAAGAAGAACTCTATTCTACTGAATTTTACTTACCTGTCTAATCTATACAATCAAATATACTTTTATAGATTTGTGTGCTGCATGCGCGAATGCGATGAATGTGGACAAGGTTTCATTCAAATTCTACCTCTATTGTGCTGTGTGTGGTTGAAAGTCATTGAAACTTACTAGATAAGACAGCTTGGAGACGTCCAAGCTGTCTTATCTAGTAAGTTGTTGTGTAAGTGTTGAATGATTCAAAGCTTTTTCCGTACAAAAATAAAACCAACGAGCATTTCAGCAGTAAGCCGACGTTCGCACGGACGTAATAAAATCTAGGCGATTTTTTTCGCGCCCTGGATTTTCAACTCTCGTTGTTAAGCCGAGCGTTGAGAATCCAACGCGCTAGGACGCACTCTCGTCCCAGCGCGTTGAAAAAACACACTGTTGGATTTTGAACTCTCGGCGCTAAGCAGAGCGTTGAAAATCAAGTGCACGAAAAAAAATCGTCGCAATTTTATTTTCTACGTCCGTGCGTACGTCGGCTTACTGCTGAAATGCTCGTTGGTTTTATTTATATACGGAAAAACCTTTGTATCATTCAACAGACGTCCAAGCTGTCTTATCTAGCGAGTTGCTAGCGAGTTTCAATGACTTTCAACCACACACAGCACGATAGAGGTAGAATTTGAATGAAACCTAGTCCACATTCATCGCATTCGCGCATGCAGCACACAAATCTATAAAAGTTTATTTGATTGTATAGACTAGACAGGTGAGTAAAATTTTTTCGAAGGGTTTTTCTCATGTGATCGCACGTCTCACTTCACGCGGGAGCTAGAGCTATTCGTTCGATGAACTTTCCCAGGCGAAGGCTGCGCAAACGCCTCCAGGCGCGACATGCGCACGCGCACGCCATCGTCAGTCTCTGTACATATTCTTCGCGTGTTGGACGTCGGTACAATTTTTGGTCGTTATTCCGCGATTTTCACACGACATCAGTTAATGCTCTCACTTGTACTAGTTAGTGCTAAATGTGAAGTGATCGTAAAGTGTTTATTGTCAGTGGATATTATATTTTATGCAATAAAATCTGAATGCGGGATGGTAATCGGACTTGTGAAGGAACATCGACTGCCGAAGCCTATTGTAAGTTTGCAAGCTTTTGTGGTTAGATTAAAGGGCAATAAGTTTATTGCCGGAGGCTCTACGGGTGTAAGGAAGTGGGTATTAACCGCTTATAGACATTTGATGATATTGGAGACCATTCAAAACATTTTATGAACTAGATATCCTATGACAAACGATTTATCTCTGTTAGTTCTTTATTTAAACGCAACATTTTAGTACCATTCACGTAGACATTCGTACTAACGTACCTACCTTTATTTAAGGACCCTTTTACAACTTCACTAACAAAGCTTATGAAACGAAGCTGAAATAAAAGTATACAAATCAAAACTAATAAAAAAACCCAAAAACCGGAAATCCCAAAATATTATGAGGCTCTACCTATCCCAAAATGCCCCGATTTTAATAACTGGTTCTCTAGAAGATGCGAAAAAGGAAGACACGATGAAAATAAAACAAACTATTTAGATGATGAATGTAGGTAAATGATCGTAATATTTTTCATTTTGAATATATTGTTGACTCTACAAAGACATGAATGAATCCAAGCAACTCAACGCCCAAAAGTATTCGGGTAAGGATAACGCAAAGTCATTTTGTCGAATCCAAACAAACTTAGAATCCAGCTCATGTTTGCCTCCATATTAGCATGAGCTCTGCTTAGAATACAAAAAAACCTTTGGGCAATCGCGAACGGATTCCTTATGATGTTTTTGCTTGCGCTGGCGTGAGGAATTTATAATGCGGTACCCAGGACTTTACGTTTCATTTACCTGACGCTAATAGCCCGGCCGCTGTCTGCGCGGGCGCAGATGTTATAATGATAACATTTCGCTTTACTGCTTACTTGTTCTTGTCGTGCTCAACCCCTGTACTTATGTTTTCCTAGTACTTAGAGGTTGTTGAACACAGATTTTGTAAAGACAAATTCAGGCTCTAAAGTATTTTTAACTGCACTCACACCGTCTGTATCCTGCCGTAAAAAATATATCCCTCTTTCTATGATTCAAGCGTGTTGAGGTGCACCAAATAGATAATTAAATAGAATACAGAAAGCAAATCAATCAAAATCAACGTCACCATAATTACATTTTGATTACTCTAAACATGTTACAGAGTTCTTGACACCACAAAATCATTGAAAAACGAACGATATCTAAACCTGACTCAACATCTCTTGATTATGGACTGATTCTCACTATTTTTGTTAGTAAATAAATCATTGCTGATGAATGAAACGCCGAGAAGAAATGCGTTGAAAATGTTTGGACGTAAAAAGTTGAAGAATGATTAATTACGTGCTAAGCGCACAAACCGGAGTTTTTCGTAACACTACGCACTTTCACTGTTGCGTTTTTAATAGATCTTTAATCGTTTAAAGGTTTGTTGTGACTTCTTTGTAACAAGTGATTTAAGTTAAACGGTTTTAAAACTAAAGGCTTGATGAACACAACATTGTTCTTTTAATTCGATGGGAAATTAAATCAAAGTTGTTTCTCCAAATTAGATCCAACTTTTTTAACGCTATCTGCAACTTGTCCTTGCTTTTTGTTTTCTTTAAAAACAACATCGCCCACGAATATGATAAATAATCGGGGAACCGCTTGAAAACTCTATTACAGAACCTCACCCAAGACTCAAGCATTACTTAAAACTAGTTTCAACCAATCAAAAGGCTTTAAACGAGTTTTAAGTAATGCTTGAGTTTTGAATGAGGTTCGGTTCTGTAATACGGGGCTTAAGAATGAAATGAGGACACTTAAATTTACAATGCAAAACTGAGAGCGCAAAATGGTAAGTCTACAAGTTAGGTGTGTATTTCGAAGCAAGTAAGGTTCAAACAAACTATATCATCCAAGGTTTATCAAAGTTAGGTTAGGTTAGGTTAGGACAAGCTAGTGAAGTGCTACTAACATAGTTTTAAGCTTCTTTAGGTTAAGGTATTTTTCTATGGGCCTGTGACGCCTGAAATAAAGGGTATTATTATTTAATACGTCTTTCATATTTCTCGGGACCCTAGGGTCCCGGAACTTTGGAAGGCGTACGAGGGGCCGAAGCCAACTCGCAGAGGCCCCTTAGACGTTTTTAATGTATTATTATGATGTCAGAGAGAGATCGGAAGAGTTTTTCTCTGATCTTCTATCAGAGAAAAACCCTTTGTCCCTTTGTCTTTGGTCCCTTTGGACCTAAAAGTTGCCTGTAATAACAACCGACCGTTAATGACCGATTCTGTAGGAATATTTTCATGATCAACTGTTTCCTGGAAAACGGCTTACCTACCTGTGTCGTTAAAGCAGATAGGAGCAAACTTATAGTGGAGGAATAGTCCTCCATTGGTTGTAATTAACTACCCTTTTTACGGTTTTGAGATTAGGATACGGTGTGAAAATCTTGCGCAGATTGAGAAGTAGTGGTTAACGACTGATTAATTAAATTAACAACAACTTCTGCGTAAAATGAAGCTGCAAACAAAGCCTATAATTTTGTATTAAGAAAAATAGACCTCGGATATTATTATAAATGTAGGATACTCATGCTAAATGTTAATAAAAACAGCTCGTCTTGAAGGACACACCACCAGTCGACCGTCAATTGGTTCCTCTTCAACCAGTTTCAGTTATTAACTAGTTTTAAAACGACATGAAACGCTAATTATGCGCAATGAACGTCCAATACTGGCAACACTTTCTCACTTACTTTAACTTATTTACTTGACTGACTTATTTTACCGTTGGAAAGTTACTTATAGTATAGCCAATTAATACCTGGATTTTATTTATCGTAGGTACTAATATGGAGAGTTTATCATCATTTGCGGCGGGAAATTACATAATACATATAAGGTAATATTAAATCTTGTTTATCAATTGGAAAAAGGAAATGTGGTCATTTGGAAATAATCAGAGCCAAAATGGCAGATTATATAATTTTTGTCATGTCAGTCAATTCTTTTACCTGTTGAATATTAAGTTATAAGTTTAAATCTAGCGCAATAATATGCAACACAATAATATCTGCTTCGTCTTCATCAAATGCCAATAACTTTTTCAGTGCTACCCAAACAGTGACTTCATATAAATTAAGCCAATTTGCCACAAACAACGTACGTTGTAGGTATGTAACCACATAATGATTAATCCTGTCGTTTAAAGGAGTCTTTGAAGCAATGAGTTGTTGTTATAGCCTGTTTCCACAACATAGGTACCTACATAGTTGAATAGACAAAAATTATGTAAAATAGCTACAAATTGACGAATATTTACATTCTTCCTAATTCTTATAAATATAATTTTACGTTACATATCCGTAACACGCGTGATATTATAAATATCAAAATTATAAAGATTTAAACTCATTTAAATAAAAATGCACATATTTAGATCGACCGTATTTTTCCGTAAATTTTAAAAAAATAAGAGATTTTTGCATCTCGCCTCGAATGGGATAGGTTAAATTTTGCCCATTCATACAGAAAGAGGACTAACTTGATGGACTTATACAAAGAAGCCCCTTGACTGTCACGAGCTCTCCTGGAGATCGATAACAATTAAAATTCTATTGTGTCTCATTAAATTACAGTTGAGCTCTTAAGCATTAAGATAGAGTAGGATGCAAGAGCGAGCGAAGCAAGCTCGATAATGTTAGCACTCCGCCTAAGGGCGATTCGATTTTCGGAAATAGGAGTTCGGTACTTTGTCGACTAATGCACAGAAGCTTTAGAATTCAGAGATTGCAGAATGCAAGAGCGAGCGAAGCGTGCTCGAAAATTTTAGGATCTCGCCTCGAATAAGTTAAGATCTCTACTATTGTGTTAGGCATTTTCAGATATTTCTTTAGTACTGAATGTTTTACACCTTTATTTTATTTTGAAATAATCCGAGGTGCAAGTGCACCCTCTTGCTCTCCCCTCACGGCGCCCATGATCTACTAGACTAAGTTACAGTTACAGATGACAGAGCTAAATAACATAACAGCACGGCTGTATTCCCCGAAGGGTTGGGCAGAGGTGTACCTATAGTAGGGACACCCACATTTCGCCAGTTATATTTAAGTCACATGTAATAGGGGGTGAGCCTACTGCCATCAACCGGGCACAAATCTACATGCTACTGAGAAATTCCAGAAGGAAAAACCCAATAAGTACATAACAAACACTTTACTTAACTTACCTATAGTACATACTAATTCCATGGTTTTAACATACACGGGGATATTTTTTTACTTTCGTTTCTCATATAAAGTATCGTTACAAAGAAGGTCAAGTATGCAAACTTGCAAAGCTTTTAACTTTTTATTGCCGATCGCTAATTTTTATGTCTCACGGCTCTGATTACATTTTAATAGTCAGTGAAACTATTAATCATAGTTTTTATATGATGTCTTAGTAACACTCAATGCACGCAGGCTTTCTAGAGCTGTTTTTGTTTTCCTTGACATAATGGCTGAGTTTTAATTAGAGGGGTGATTGTTAAGTATGAAACTCTTTTGTTTACGTACCCTACAAAGGTTTCATATTTTTATGCAGAAATATAGGGGTTATCCATTAGGACATTTTCAGTACCAGCACCGAGTCTTAATTAGATTGGAATTACCCCTAACTACAAAGGATTACTCTTATTATAAAACAGCATGGCCCAAGCAAGCACGTAGCGTTGGAAGGCCTCCCACAAGGTGGCCCGATGATCTTGCGAAGGCCGCAGGAATCCGCTGGATGCGGCAAGCACAGAACCGGTCGAAGTGGCGGTGCTTGGGGGAGGCCTATAGTCCAGCAGTGGACGTCTTTCGGCTGAAATGATAATGATGGCCCGAGCATAAATAACCATTGATTCTTATTCCTAATTGGAGACTAAAACGTAGTAATACCTCAGGCCCACGGCTACGGTGTATAACTGGTGATATGTCGGTGGATTTTGACTAGGTACCCTGTTACCCGTATCACAGATAATATAATACACCCTCCCGCGTATAAAAAAAAACCGGTCAAGTGCGTGTCGGACCACGCACAATGAAGGGTTCCGTAGTTGGAATGAATTTATCCCAAAAACAAACTTAACTTTGTAGTTGAAAAATATGTTCTCCCATACGGAATGTATGGGAAAACATGTTTTTGCAACTGCAAAGTTAAGTTGGTCGATTATTACTCGTTAACTTGTAGAGCCTACTTAGCTGTGATAGTTTTCCTTTTAATTTCGTTATATAAACTACTGCTGTGATTTTTTTCACACATCCACAACCAACCATTTAGCTGACAGAGGGGGGGACACTTGACTCTAACAAAAATTAGTACTTTAAAGCTTAATATTTCGCAAACAGATCCTTGAATCCAAAAATGGTTTTCACAAACTCACAATGTTATTAAAGGACCTTTCCAATAAAAAAAAGTCACCACTTTATGTGTAGGAGAGGTACACAAAAAATTTTTTTTTTCATAATTTTGTTTTACCACTTTGTCGGCGTAATTAATACTTATGTATACCTATGCCAAATTACAGCTTTCTAGTACTAAGGGTCTCGGAACGAGACCACTGACAAACAGACAGACAGACAGACAAATAGACGGACAGACAGACAGACAGACGGACATGACGAAACTATAAGGGTTCCTTGTTTACTACGGAACCCTAAAAAGTTAAAAGTGAAAGTAAAGTAAGCAATTTTCTAAAGTATTATTTTATTATATATATATATAATTATACGTTTTTATTTGTTTAGAATCTAAACAAATAAATAAAATTGTAGTATCTGTTTGTAATGTCAAAATAATAGCTTTTTACTAAATTCAAATGAAAGTATATACGGTAGGTACTTATAACATTTTTATTTTTGTCTGTCGGTTTGTTCCGGTTAATATCCGAAACGACTAGACCAATTTTGACGGGACTTTCACTGGCAGATAGCTGATGTTATAAGGAGTAACCTAGGCTACTTTTATTTTAGAAAAAGAAAAATAATTTGTGATTACGCGGGCGATGCTGCGGGCAGCAGATAAATAAAACCGTAGCATTCAAAGCGAACACTAATTAGAAAATCATCTGACAAACGAAGTCTTTAGCAGTAAACTGTAAAATATGTGCGCCCGACGTAATTGAGCGGCCGGTAAAATATCGCCATGAGCGTGTTTATGTGTCAGTATTATTATGAAAGCCGGGAAAACCAATAAAATGTAAAGACATTGTGGATAGTCGCAGGTTTCTCTAGAGTTTAAAACTTGACGATAATACTATGCCTTTGTAAGCAGTAATTCCTCTATTTCAAAGATGTCGTGTGCTAGTTAAGCGAGCTCACAGATACTTACGTTTTATATCTAGTAGAGAAGAATGAAACTTTTCTTTTAGACTAATTGATTTCGTTTTGGGTTCCAAGACAATTGAATCATTTCTCTGGGACACGTCGAGCTTGACTACCTTAATGCTGTTCTGTACCCTAATCGCGTAACTTATTTTCATAAACAATTTTGCCTAGTTTGTTTCATTTTGACAGTTCAACAACATTCATTGCGTTATTTACCTACGTTGTTGAGCAGATTTTTCTTTCCAACTTATGAAATGCAATGGATAAGCAATCTGTTTCAAATCGAAACAGATTGTGATTGTGTTGAATTACGCAATTAGGGTACTGTTTATTCGCCACTGTAGATTCTGGTTGACGGTAGTCTTTGGCTGTAAAAATCTCACCGCGAAAACTTACGAATGCGGCGACGCATGAATCGTCCATACAAACGTAATACATAAATCATTTGCAATTTAAGCATATTTCCACCATATTATGTTGATATTCGGATTGAGACAGTATTTATCTAGGCTCTTACGTCTTTTTATTTCCAAAAACTTACCTTTAAATGAAGTGTAAGCGAATTGCATTTCGTAGGTACATTTTTACAGCGAGAATGACATGTCTTCATATTGTTTTTTCTATATTATAAACAACAATATTTGTAATATTGTTTCCGCAGAAGCATAGTTTATGTTATCAAGTTACAAATTATCGAAAATAAAATGGAAATACATTAATTTTTCATTCATAATTTTTTGTATTACGGAATACATTTTTCAAATTTTCGAAAGCTAGTAGTGCTATCGCGTCAAGCAATAAGGCTCGTGCAGACCAGCGCGACACGCGACGCGACACAAAGGCGCCGCTCGTCGCGCGACGAGCGGTGTCTTTGTGTCGCGCGACAAGTCGCGCTGGTCTGCACAAGCCTTTAATTGTCAATGTGTGCGTGGTAGTATTGCTCACTGTAGGTGTATATCGCTCCGACAGGCACTCACACAAGCGCAACATGCTTGGAATTGAATTTTGAAAACATCTCGATTTGTAGTTGCGAGCCGTGTTCGCCGGCCTCTTAAGTAAAGTGAGTTGTTAGTAGTGAAAACCAAGTGGAAGGATAGCTCACTTCATCTAATTTTGCCAAGGCCTTTCTCACACGAGGTGACGGCAACTCAACCTAAACTGTACCCTAATTGCATAATACACGATCAATCACATTTGTTTCGATTTGAAACAGATTGCTAATCCATTGATACATAAGTTGGAAAAAAAACTGCTCAACCACGTAAATAACACAATGAATGTTGTTGAACTGTCAAAATGGAACATATTAGTCATAATCGTTTACGAAAAAAGTTACGCAATTAGGGTACGATGCTACTGGTACTCTCACAAGGCGCAACTCAAGTTGTATCAATTTTAATAAAAAAGTGTTTGCTCCGACGACATGATACTCGATTAACCCGCCAATTTTATGAACAATTTGTTGGCAACGACCGAGCTACCTGCACTGCCACCGCGCGTGACTGGTTGTGTCGCCGTTGACAACTAGTTCTCGACAAGTTGCGTCGTGTGAGAACTGCCATAGAAATGTATGTGCTAACGCATTGGTTGTGTCGGCGTTGAAAACTGATTTTATTTTGGTCACTTCGTGTGAGATTGGTCTAACCCCTTGGCCACGACATCATCGCTCGCGTAAGCTGCGTCTTGCGTCTGCGACCGCGGACAGGACAAATGTTAGAAGTTATTTAGAGCGTGCCATGTGTTACTGAAGTCGTTTTACCGGAACCGGAATCGGAGGTTTTAAATTTGATTGATTGGAATCGTAATCGGAACCGGAGTCGAAGGTGGAAGTAGAAGATGTGTTATGGGAAGGCTTAACGAAACAATAGAAATATAATTCAGTCTATTTAATCAGTCACAAACAAAACAATAAACTGAGATTTTGAGCGCGAGCGTGTGTTAAATTAACTAAAATTACACTGGCGACAAGTTAAAACTTGTTTGTATGCGCTCTAGTCACGTACATCGCTGCGTTTCAAACTTCGGTCTATCTCCGATTCAAAATTATCGAAACCGAAGCCGGAATCAGAGGTGTAAAATTAATCGGAAGTTCCGACCTTTCGGAACCAGAACCGAAGCTCCGTAACATCCCTGGTCTTAACAGTGACATTTTTACAGAATAGGTCGGCTGGAGTTGCAATGGTTGGAAAAAATGTGGCGGGCTTGCCTAACAATTCTGTAAAGCCAAATTATACAAAACATGTCGACAAGATGCCATGTTAGAAATATATCTATTGTTAATTACAGTGTTGCCAAAACTTTCTCTCCTAACCTATGACTACGCTTGATTTACCACAATACGTGTGGAAAATATCACGTAATAATAATAAATAATAATAGTATCAGTTAAGAAGAGATCTTAATCTGTGCCAGACATATACCAGTATATTACAGTATTAAATAATAAATGTCATTCCATTTGTAAATGACAATGTTATTCAGTTTGATTTATGCATTAAAATACGCTATGTAGATTTTATAACTGGCAATAAAAACATTTAAAAAATGCAATGTGACTATGTCAAGCTTATTAGTAGTTAGCAGATAACTTGTTTTAATTTAGTATATATATATATACTATTAAATGAGCAATATTTGAATTTATATAAATCCATATATTTGTAATCACGTTCTCGTAAACGGCTCTAACAATTTCGATTAAAGTTGCAATTTAGGGGTTTACGGGGGCGAAAAATCTATCAAGCTAGGTCTCATATCTGGGAAAATTAGTTTTCTCTGTATTTTCAAATTTTAGAACAAGATGGCTACCTTAGAATAATGACATGGCAGCATGGAATTAGTAAGCACCTACTATCATGGCAGCATGGAATTAGTAAGCACCTACTATCATGGCAGCATGGAATTAGTAAGCACCTACTATCATGGCAGCATGGAATTAGTAAGCACCTACTATCATGGCAGCATGGAATTAGTAAGTACCTACTATCATGGCAGCATGGAATTAGTATGTACTATACATGAGATTAGTATGAACTAATCTGAGATTAGTATTAGTAGATTATAAGTGAGCACCTTATCAGAGTGGACAGATATTGTACGACTGAAAATTACAAGTTTGCTATCTTTTATGAAATTATAATTACAAGTCTAGGTAATTAATAGATTTGATATCGTTATTTTAATTACACACTATAATAATGATTGAATCTAATTTTCTTCGCGCACTGAGTTGTGACACAAAAACAAAGCGTTGCTATATGAAAAGTGTAGACGTGAGAGTTTACTTATAATTAATCATAGATTTATTACAGTAGCTGTCGAGGAAAAATATGTATTATTGAAATATCTCATTTATATAGCTATATGCAAAATTACACATGCTAGAAGATGTTTGGGTGAAAATGATATACACTATGATTTTATTAGTAAAGGACAAATCCTGACTTTGTGTTCAGTTGATAGCAATAGGCTCGCCCCCTATCACATGGGACTTAAACATAACTGACCTCTGACTAACCCTTCGGGGAATTTTTCAGTTCGTTACGAGAGTGAGGTCCTACTTTACAGTAGTAGTCCAAATAGCTTACATTACATGTGTTAGAATATTCTTTATTATGTACAGACGCCAGCACATCAAGCTACTACAATCTGTCAAATTTATTTAATAGATTTTTAACTTTGTCGCTGAAGTGTAAGGTTCAAAGTTGATTGGGAAAATTTGACAGTTCCGGGTAGCTTGATGTGCTGGCGTCTGTACACCATAAAAAAAAGAAATAATTTTAGAAATTTTACATTGAGTGACACAATGGGCGGTTTTATCACTGAAAGCGATGCGTTAGCGATGAAGCGATGCCTTAGCCCTTTACTTATATCTAAATGCCCAACAGGATACCGTACCAGGTAGTTCCCTATACATATTATAGTAGTTTTTTTTTTAATATTCTTCTAAGTAACTACCGAATCAAATTCCCCCAAAATTCATGTAAGTCGAGATAACAGAATGGTATAAATTCGGCGGTGGCTACTGGGTCGACGTCCAGAGGCGTCACGGTTCACGCTCCGCGACTCCGGCTCCTTAACTAACTATATCATATTCGTTACCTATGTTTATAATATACTGTTACTCGAATCCGAGAGAACTGAGGATTTTTTGTACCAAATTCAATGTGTAGAACAAAAGACATCAACGCGCTGCACTACGTAGCGAGTTTAAATTCCTGTGCGAGTCTCAATAAATACTTTTTCTTTCTTTCTTTTTCTTTAAATTAAATAAATGTTGTAGTTCTTTTTTCACTTTTGTATCTATACTTATATCTATTACTTACATATTATTATAAAATACATTCTCGTGTGCGTGTCTATCTGTGACCGCGTTATTCTTAAAAATAAAGAAAAATAAGTTTTTTTTTTGTTATCCTATATTGTGTCCCTCTGCTGGGCAATGGCCTCCCCTTTTTCCTTCCAAATCTCTCTGCTTTGTGCAATTTCAGGTCATGTTGGCCCCGCAAACTAAGTTTATTTTTTATGCGGTTTTCGCCATCATTTAAAGAATTTATTACGGAAGGTTTATGTGTATTACACCTAAACTAGCAGCGCCCCACGGTTTCATCCGCATAAGTTTCAATCTCGTGGGAATATCGCAATACAAAGTATCCTATGTTTTAATCCAGGTTGTAAACTATCTGTGTACCAAATTTCATCCAAATCCGTTCAGTAGGTTTTGCGTGAAAGAGAAACAAACGTCCATCCATCCTCACAAACTTTCGCATTTATAATATTATATTAGTAGGGTTATTAGTAGGAAGTAGGATTAATATTAAACTTATTACAAATAGTAAAGAAATCTAGAAGTTTTGTCAAGTCATAAAATCCATACGAAGCAAGTGCGGGTCGCTAGTTATATATAATATTAGGATCTAGCTGCGCCCCGCAGTTTCACCCACGTAATTCTTGATCCCGTGGAAATATCGGGATAAAAAGTATCCTATGTACTTTTCCAAGTCATGGTCTACTCATGTGCCAAATTTCATCCAAATCCGTTCAGCAGTTATAGCGTGAAAGCGTATTAAACAAACAAACTCAATTTCACATTAATAATATTATCATAAGTTAGGATGAAACTTGATACATAATAATAGCTTCAAGTTTGTCGGCTTATAAACTGTTGAGACGACATTTTACATAATTACATGACATAATGTCGTCGGCAACTTTATGATGAACACGAGGGCCAAGTTTTATCACCCTCTCTGACATTAACAAGACAAATGACATGCAGCACGTAATCTAGCAACATGTTCACATGCCATTTACTTCATCGTTACCCACGTAAAGTTAATGTGACATTTCATTACATAAAACATAGCCTATTCATTAAAATTGTTACATCATTTTACAATGGGTACACTCGATTACATCTAACTGTCAAAAATTATAAATATGATGTAATATTATGTAAAATACGGAAACAGAGTACGGAAGCTTCCATAGACATCAATTTACTTGTTTATGGTAGCCTGTTGTTGATGAACGAGTTATCGTATACTTAGTTAAAGTAAAAGTAGGTTGCGATGATTAATTTTTATAAGTTATGGCAGTAAGGGCCGTTACTTGCTTAATTTAATGAGAGTAAACTTTCGATTCGCTTTGGAATGCAGTTATTTTGCTCTGGGCGTTATAATTGATTGGGATTAAATTAAGATTGATCTAATTGATAGTTTAATGTAAGCGTGTCAATTAGGCTCGTTAATGAACTGCTCTCATCTTCGCACTTGGATGTGGAATCTCAAGTGTTGCTGTCTCAATCTTAATGTTATTACAACCAGCATGCTAAGCAAGACCACAATAGAAACGGGTTTTGTCGACGGAAGAATAGACAAAATGACAGATAAACAATCATAATCTGTCATATTGTCTATTCTTCCGTCGACAAAACCCGTAGAAAACCCGTTTCTATGGCTGTCATGCTACGCTTGCGGGTAGATTTTGAATGCCTGTAGTCTTTTATTAGGTTTACTTGAAAGTTTGTATGAAGTATTGCGTATTGTATGTAGTAAGTTTGCATGTCGGACCACGCACAATGTAGGGTTCCGTAGTTGGGATGAATTTATCCCAAGAACAAACTTAACTTTGTAGTTGAAAAAAAAATCTTTCATACAGAATGTATGGGAGAACATGTTTTTACAACCGCAAATCTAAGTTGGTCGATTATTACTCGTTAACTTGTAAAGCCTACTCAGCTGTGATAGTTTTCCTTTTAAATTCGTTATATAAGCTACTGTTTTTTTTTCATAATTTTATTTTACCACTTTGTCGGCATGATTAATATGTATACCCATACCAAATTACAACTTTCTAGTACTAACAGTCTTGGAGCTAGACCGCGGACAGACAGACAGACAGACAGACAGACAGACGGACATGACGAAACTATAAGGGTTCCTTGTTTACTACGGAACCCTAAAAATGATGGCGAATCGATCGTTATACGACATTTAATGTTCTAAGAATAGTCAGACCACCCTGTAGCTTCCGTTGCAAGTCGTTTAACTGGATTAGGATATTTTATTGAAACTGTATCCGTCTCCTTTAATAGGTACACGTTTACTGATCCTATCAGAGATAAGAAAAGACTGGCATTACAATAATTTTAAAAAAACAGTGGCACTCCGGAAGTGTCGACACAAGTGAAAACTTGAAAAGAAATCGGCACGTGGTAATCAACGCGTTGATGTTTTTTACTCCACGCACCGCGGTAATCAACGCGTTGGTGTCTTTTACTCCACGGTGTCGGTAAATTGCGTTACAGTGTCGCAAAATCAATGGTTTTGTCCCATCTCAAAAATGCCCAACGCGCCTAAAGAAGTTTTCACTTCAAAAATTGTAAGTATTCAACAAGCACTGCTTCTTTAAAAAAGTAGTTGTAGCGGATTAGTTCAATCTGATTCTTGATTCTTCTGTAATCATTGGTCACTTGATCTAACCAAGATAATGTCTGGACTGTGGCGGCATCTACATTGCCACATGCGAACTCGTATCACACTGACGTCACGCGAAATCCTGCATCTGCAAACAGAGTTTACAGCACTTTCAGCATTTATATATAACTTCCCGACATCAATCGTCAGGCAGTCCCCTGGCTGGACGTGTTAAGTGTCAGCAGCTTAAGGCACCCACAGGATTGACCGGTTAAATAGTCATGACCTCAGAGGTCAGCTATGAGATGCCCAACAGAAAAAAAAATCTTCATGCAGTTGCCCATCAGACGTGACACCCGTCTGGTTGGAGGATCCTCCCTTTTCTATAGAGGATGAGTGAACTTTACACCACGTTCCTCATCCCTCTTTATAAAAGACTGTGACCTCTTGAGTTTGTTTCGGCTTTTTTTCTCAGAGTAGTCAGATATGAAACACCGACCTCATCTAGTTTTTAAAATATGATTGACGTGTAAAAGTGTTCGTACAAACCTACTTACAGAAATAAAATCATTTATCATTTATAATTAAAGTAGATGGGTGCTTATCGAAATATGTATAATCCATTTATTATAGCATTAGGAAAATAACGGTAAAATAACGAGAGTTATTGTGTAATGTTGTTGAAATTACTGCACTTTAGAGTTATTTTTTTAATGTAAATGGCAAATAGATTACATTGCTGTGTGTGTATTGTGAAATAACGGAGTTTAATATACGTTTATACAGAAATAACGAAAGGGTGATTTGATAACAGTTATTTTTCTAATGTCAAAATAAATGGAGTATAGAAACTTCGATACTCTAGTGTGTTCATCAATAAGTCAATAACGAATTCATAAAATACGTATATCATGGCTTCATCTAGCTACTAACAAAAATTAAAATTCAAAAGAAATTTATTCAAACTAGGCTGAGAATCAGCAAGTCGCAGTTTTCAAACGTCAAAAAACGCCCCCACAAGTGATTGTGATTGGTACTGCCGACAACCTGCAGACTGTTGTCAAACTCGCCAATATAACAAGTGTAACTTTACGTGTTTACTAATTAGTTTCATTACAAACATTAGTAGAAAGTAAACATCGTTTAATTGGCTTGTCTGTTGTATGTGTTATTGTCAGGTAGTTGTCACCCACGTCAATCAGTCACGGTTGAGAGTGTACTCGATATGACAGAAACGTCACTTTGTGTTTTTAGGGTTCCTTACCCAAAGGGTAAAACGGGATCCTATTACTAGACGCTGCTGTCCGTCCGTCTGTCTGTCTGTCCATCTGTCACCAGGCTGTATCTCATGAACCGCGATAGTTAGACAGTTGAAATTTTCACAGATGATGTATTTCTGTTGCCGCTATAACAACAAATACTAAAAAACAGAATAAAATAAATATTTAAGGGGGCTCCCATATAACAGACATGATTTTTTTGCCGTTTTTATAGATAATGGTACGGAAGCCTTCGTGCGGGAGTCCGACTCGCACTTAGCCGGTTTTATTTTTGTGATACTGCTCTCGTTTCAGAAATTCAGAGTAATCATCAAAGAATATAAAAAAGTAAAAATTACACTCCTTTTTGGGCAGTCGTGTAATTACACTGAATTTGCATAAACATTAGTCTTGACATAAAATAATCTTAAGGAATATACAAATAAATAAAATTGAAGTGTCTGTTTGTAATTTAAAAATAACAGCTTTTTACTAAATATGTATGAAAGTTTAAACGGTACAAAAAAAATAGTCTGTCTGTTTGTTCCGGCTAATCTCCGAAACGGCTGGACCGATTTTGATGGGACTTTCACTGGCAGTTATAAAATAAATAAAATTTATGTATAGAATTCCACGCGAACGAAATCGCAGTAATTGATAAAATAAAAGATTGCTTCGTTGGTCTAGTGGTCGCAAGTGCTACTGCTGAGCATGAGGTCCTGGGTTCGATTCCCGGGTCGGGTAAAGTGTTATTGGGTTTTTCCATCTAGAATTTCACTAGATTTTCAATTGGTGGCAATAGGCTCACCCCCTATTACATGGGACTTAAACATAACTGGTGAAATGTTGGTGTTACTAAAGATACCTACACCTCTACTTAACCTTTCGGGTATTACAGGCGTGGTGTTATGTTATTTCAAAAATTGATGTTGTTGTTAAAAGCTTTATTTAAAAGCTTTACCAAAAACTCCAACAAAGACTAAGCCCACGTACGCCCGGACGTAAAAATATCGCGGTGGGTTTTTTTCGCACACTGAATTTTCAACGCTCAGCTTAACACCGAGAGTTGAAAATCCTGGGCGCGATAAAATCCCATCGCGATAATTTTACGTCCGAGCGAACGTGGGCTAACACGCCGCCCGCCGGTTATATAAAACGTGTTCGATATAAAAACTTGTGCGGAACAGCAGATGCTCTCGCGCACCTGTCGCGCGACCAGGGAAGTTTGATTCCTGTTTAGAATCTAGGTGGGTTTAGCCACTTCTTTTTAGATAAAATATACTTACTCTAAGTAGGTTAGGGTCGCTAAATCGAAAGCGTTATGAATGGCAAAACTATAATTAGACCTTTATTAATTAAATAGTCTTCATTAATAAAACGCAGGTGCATTGATATTGAAGATCACATGCAGGATTGAGCATAGTATCTAGAAAAAATTCAAAAATTGGGAATCGTCATTTTTATCGCCACTTAGAGCACCCGTCCGCATAGCACGTGCGACTGGGCAGCAGATAAAACAAATTTCGTATGTACGTAAGTATGTGTAATTAATAAACATTCTAGTGATTTTTATCGATTTCTTTCATTTAATAACGTCCTGTAAAACAAATACATCCGAGCAGTAGGCTCCGGCTGCTGAGTCGCAGGTGCTATTCGGACGGGTGCTCTTAAGTGGACTACTTCTTATTTATCCTATACAGATGTAGGTACAGTAAACTGCATATCAGTGGTAACAAAACCAGCTGGCTGCGCATGCGCATTCTATTAAAACGCTGTACTTACTTACTTTATCTCTTCTACTTTGAGCTCGCCTCCGAAGTGTGATCTACTGTACTAATGATTTGAAGTGCCCTGGGTCCGGTACCTACGTCGGATGCGGAAGGTAGAGGTCCAGAAGAAATACTACTTTTTGAAACAGCTTACAAACCCAGCAGTAGCCTGATATTTACCTCTGTTGTTATATGAGCGGAATTGTTCTTCGTTAGATGAATCTGAATCTAATCGATCGTCGACCGGTCAACCTTGGGTCTTCTCTCTGATCTCAGCACTGATGATCTTTTGGTTTCGAAAGATCATTTGCGTACATAATAGAGATGATGCCTGAGTAAAAAAAAGAAACTCTATTTAGTCCGTCAGTCTGAAAAAAAAATATATTAGACACATATTTTTTGCTTTATCATATTAATAAAAAATGACTTAGATAAAACGCATTAAAGTTGGGGAGTGGGGGTTGCTATGTCACAAGTTAGTATACAATCTCCATACTCGTGACGTCATGGCACATTTTAACTCAATGTTCAATCTTTAGATTACGTAAAACTTTTTTTGTCGTCTCCCCTTTTACAGGCCTACCTACTTATGCTAGTTCAACCGCGCAGTTGTATCTACTAGCTACCGATATTTATTTATAAACAAAACGAGGGCCTTTTTGTTCTGAAGTAGGTACGTAATTCCTTTGTCACGCCTTATAACAGCCATGAGAAGTGATCACATGATCTATGGTTCAGTCCGTTATAATAATAATATGAATATGCTTATCTATCATCTTTGCGATGTGGATACAAAAGAAAATATGAAAATAATGTTTTTGCAGTAATGTAATGTATTTGTGAATTGGAAAACTTACAGTTCTTGTTACGTTTGCTAGCAGAGAGTGTGGTATTAACAAATAAACTGCTTTTCATATATTTATGTACTGTATGTACCTCTAGCTTGACTATGACCGCCATATTTTTTTGAAATTTTTGCTGATTCTACCAAAATTTTGGTAGTTTTTTAAAGATGGAATTCGAAGAAGCGACTGGCAGAATCATGGGAGGTTGATGGTTGGAGGTACATTAAGTAGGCATATCACCCCTAGAGCTAACAACATAAGATTTGTCAGCATACTGATCAGAGACTTTCTAGAAACAACCACAGTTTTGTATTCAGTAGTGTTAGTAAACTTTTATGGCGTTTATCGCCTTTTTTTATGCAACTCCTACGACTAAATGAAATGCATCCTTGTAATTTAAAACTGCAGCAGCTCCCACAGTTGAAGATCAAGCAGCTGCACACAGCAATTAAAACAAAAGCAAGAGAGCGCTTGACAGATGCACATGTTATTGGGTCTGTAGTCGCATGTTTACTGCAAGGGCAGTCACCTGCGTGCGCGCAAGGACGCGCGCCATTCATAAACGAGTTGGTTTCGACACCAAGCGTAGGGCATATTGAAATGCTAGTGATCTGGGGATATTATGGGTTGTTTACTGATATATTTTGTAGTGAAATATGCCCATTATCGACTGGCTGATTGAGCCAAAAACCAGAAGTTACCAAGAAATGAAGTATATGTGGAAAACAAATGAAGTTTTGGAATTGATAGGATGAGAAATCTTTTTAACATTGCAAAAATTAAACTCTCTATAGGTAATCTCTATTTATTGAAACTAACTGGAAATCTTTACAGATTTCCTCATTATGATTGCCAAATACTCAGAATTATGTTGGCAATCAACAAACTAAAATCATCTAATGAGCCATGATCCGTCACCAATTTTATCGGTGTCCGCAAAGACATCGTTTTATAAAATCCGTTTTGAAAATAAGTATTAGCGAAACTACACGTCAAATGAGCAAATATTGAATAGCAATGTATTCCAGATAAATCGTTTATTTACTCCAAAATAAAGAGCATTTTGCCAGTGAATGGAGATTCCAAGTTTATGTGTTGCCAGTCTCCGTAATTCTATTAGACTAACTGCACCGTTACCGCTTTCAGTGCGCGTTCTAAAACATTAATCACTTTAAGTTATTGGCCATTTTATTAACCGTTTGCATTCCACGTCTTTTGTCTCTGGTTGTCTGCGATGAAAATGTTCACTTTATGCTGTGTCCCGTTTGCGTTTTCTTTTTAGGTTATGTCGTTAGGTTGTATTTTCCAGTTTAGACATTTTATGAGGCCTTAACAATATTGTCGTGTGACTAATGGAAATGTTGAATAAAAGCTTCCTGCTTGTATTCATCTACACAACTTTCTTTATGAAATTCTGAAAACATACTTTGGAGTTTGATTAGGGTTTACGATGGTGACTGCGTCCATAGATTTGAGTAGTATACTTATACTAAATCTATGACTGTATCCGTATCGTTCGGCTGGTAGGTTATTTATCCTTTGAGGTTGGAAAAGACTATTGTTTAATTCCTTTATCCAAGTACTTAGATAATAAAGAACAAAAAAATCAAACAAAAACAACGAATAAAATCATTAGAAAATCATCAAATGCATTCTATGCTGCCGTTCACACAAAGCTATTCACGTGCCAAGCAAACTTCAGGTTCTGTTTTCACCATCCGATGTGTGAATCCGGCGCAGGCAGTAACGACGCACCGGGGAGCGAAATAACTGTGTTTTTACTGGGTCAGGATTACTGCAAACAAGTTTACTTACTTATACCCGTCTTTAAAACCCCACGCGTTATGTGAAATGTCGATGAAACTTTTGTACGGATTACGGATGGTGTTTCGGACGGACGGACAGGCGGACGGATGGTTCCAGTTTTGAGTAAGTGTTTGCTTTTCATTTCGAATGTGTTCTCGGACTTTTTCGAAGAATCGATCCTTGAGACATCATTCATTGTGCCTTTACCGTTATGTTTGCACCTCTAAGTCAAGGAGGGGAAATAAATTTAACATTTTGAGCGCATTTAGATAGGTACCTACTTATTATGCAATTATAATGTTTGCAAAGCGACGTTTATTCCCTTGTAAGTTTTATTTTTGCATTCCTATACATAGACTTTCAGTAAATTTCAATACCTGATCAAATTTATGAGAAGAGATCTTACTTTGCACGTTCCAAATATATCGTGCATGTGTAAGTTTAAATTAAAACTATAATTACTTTCTAAAGTACCTACTACTTACATATAACTACCAAAAAAAATCGTATCAATTTCCAACGCAGATTCTTAGTCAGTCGCCTTTCGTGCTCTAATCTGAATTTGATGGATGCGCGGGCGCATGCCTCCCATTTATTTGGACAGTCTGTGCTCTACAGCTTCACCGTGCTATGTACCGTTCAAATAGTGGTCCAAACCAAATAACCGCTAGCCATTAGAGGCTGACAAAACGCTGCGCCCGCGCCGCTGTGTATGTGAATATTCATTAATACATTACACTACAGATGTTGGAAATTCTGAAATGTCGTTTACGCTAAAATTATTTTATGAGCAATTTTAACAAATTATTCTTTTTAATTAAAATTCTTTAATACCTTATACAACACATAAGAACCTCGGTTCATGATAGAACCGAGGTTCTTATGTGTTGTGTAAGTATGTAACGTACATGGTAAAAAACCGGACATACCTAATGGAAAAAAGCACCGGAAGTTAAGCAACCGGCAAACCAAACATCAAGGTGTAGTTAAACAAAATTCTTTGGCAAAATGTTGTTGTCATTTTTTTTAAGCTTGATTAATATTTAATACTTACTCATAATAAATTAAACGTTAAGCTTTCTCTAGAACGTACAACGTACAAATTAAAGTTAAAACATAAGTACCTAATGTTAGATTTACAGTGATTTATCTCTAAATTAGAAATATGACAAACAAACTGGCGATAAACATAAATAAAAAAAAAAAACAGGAAGGAACTAAACAAACTGTTGATAAAGCCATTTATTTATCGAAAAATACATAATAATATGTTTGACATAACCCAATTTGTCATTAACTTACATAATATCGTTTGATATAAAGCGTTGTATAAATTAGTATGTAAATACATTCATGGTATTATATTATCATATTTAAATACTTTCGTTACGAAATATTATAAGACACAAATGCATACGTTTAGCTTGGATAAGTTATATTGATTACTTAATTATGATAGTTTGTATGATAAAGGAATGTGTGTGATTTTATGCATTCTTGGTTTTGCTGTTCTATATTTATAATCTATATGTATATATGTCGCAGCCATCTGGTTAAATTAACCAGCTAATTGGACGCTGAGGCTGATTTGATGCCTAGTCCGATAGTTAATTGAACTAGAATCATTCAACGTTTATCAACTTGGCGTATTGAAAGTCAGCCCTTTGAACATGACTGACCAAGACTCAGCAAAGTGATTTAAATGGAGAAAAAAATTCTGCGAACAACTGGGAAATAGCGCGGTTGGTCACAGTTCTAACCTAACCTATTGACTACATGACATTCAGCCGGTTAAACGCTGGTTAAACGTTGCGCTCAATGACTTGGCTAGTAGTCCTTCAGGGGGCCAAACACAAGCTCGTAAAGTAGTATTATTTTAATATTACTTCAGTGTAGGAAAGAGATGAAGCTCTACAGGAAGTATAGCTTCATCTCTTTCTCCCACTGAAGTAATATTAAAATAATACTGCTTTTGAGCTGGTGGTAGGCCCCCTGCTATTTAATTGGATTTAATTTTGCGTTTAATGAACGGCCTAGGCGTCCAATTAGCTGGAAATGCAATGGATTTTGATGCTTGTTTTAATGATTAATATTAAACTTAGATATAATACATAAATCTCGATATTTAGTCAAGTTTATAAAAATTTAAAAATAATATTACGATTGTGCCATTCAAATATTCTAATGTGGTCAGAGATATAAATTCATTTAGATATGATCGTTCAATACATAATATAAAAGTTTAACCAAGATAGGCCTTAAGGCGCAACTAGCCGATACTTTTTCCATACAAATTTCGGGGGGGTTTTACTCCACTGTTACACATTGTACATCCAAAGTAAAACATGAAATCGTTTTGTCTTATTATCAGTTTTGTCTGTACAGAAGCAGAATAGTAAAAAAAGCAATTAAAAAGTTATGAGCCAACAAAGATTCGTTTTTCCTGCTAATTTTAACGCAACTTTGGGAGTAAATAAGTAAGTAATAAAAGAAGTATAAAATCTCCAAAACAAAGCTCGTTCCGACAAAGCTCAATGGTCGAAGATTGTAATAAACTTTATTCGTAATTGATTTATGCAGTATTTTTTTCATAAAACTCCACCTTCCAAAGGACTTTTCGTAATTTTTTACGCGCTCGTTTTACTAAAATCGTTCTCAACGGTGTTTGTGTGCGTGCGAACCAGAGTTTGTGCATGTAGACCAGCGTCTAACTGCTCATCACTGATACTATCTCTGTCGGACACGATGCCAGGTGAGATAGTGTGCTTTTTGACCAAGCCCACCAATGAGTTCGAGCCCGCGACTAGTTCAACCTTAACGGTCCTTCATAGAGAAGAAGGACCAATACGTTGCCGATAAACTGTATTGCAGTTTGACAAATACTGATTACTGTTTATTGTGTAATTTTGGGAAACAAACAAACCATATGGTAATGGCCATGAATGTCCTCCTATCTACTACCTAATACTATAATACGAAAATCAATTCTGTAACAGATAGTCCCATACATGAAGATGCGCCCCACTCTTCTTCCTAAACGCTATTACTGTACTGTCAGCGTGAGGTGCGTCTTCGTGGATGGCACTATCTACACCGTGACATTTTAGTCGTCTTACAAAAGCACCCCACTTCATTATCCAATGACTACTAAACATTCATTTTAAAAAATATATAAACACCGTGACATTTTAGTCATCTTACAAACAGGTACAATGTACCCGACATAAAATACCTTTAGGAGCAATAAAAAGGTGTATATCATTTTTTTTAAATCAACTTCTTGTCGGATAACTTGACAAATGTCACTGTATATTTTGATAGACACGCGAGTATCATTTTCAACTTTCAACTTCGACTGTCAAGCTCAAAGATATGAATTGGAATAAACGTGCCCTATTCCAAAGGTCTGAACCTTGAAGTGCTAAAATACTATCTATATAAAAACAAAATAAGACGAAAATTATTATAAGTAACAGTGAACAACAAAACAAGTTGATGTGCCGCGATATCGAAGTCTTTATTTATGTCTTATTCAAGCCCACTTCCGTACCTATCCAATTATTTTCTCAACACAGTGGTGTAACCCCAGCCACTTGGTGTAAAAGGAAATGTCCTTATTAGTAGCTGTCTGGTCGCTACCGCCACATTTCATCACGCACTTTCCCTTTGGAAGCGAGCATTCCAATCACTAATTGCAGGATGTGTTGCTTGACATTTGACATATATTTCTTTATCTTTATAAGTAACAAAAGATTACTTAAGTTAGTTAGGAATATAACGATTTAGGTAGATATTGATTCTTATACAAACTTAGTATATCTTTCCAATTTGTCTCATTTGTAGTTTGAATCAAATGATTTTCACTTTACGATCAACCATACGACTAGAGGACGCCTGTTCCGCAGTGGACGTCTTTCGGCTGAATGATGATAATTATGATATGACATACCGTATAGAAAGCAGTCTATGCTAAGCTACACCTCAACACTCACCTATTTAAAAAGATCTATAAAACAACTACAAAGTTACTGTTTGTAATATTTTCCACCTAACAATAGTGCACTGATAAGTTACGATAATTATGTGCGATCTGCGATCAGGTGTTGGGAACAATCGCTGACATTCCATTACAGGTTGAATGACCATCCGCGTGCCGACACCTCGCCATCGCCACCGCATCATGTAATCACATCCTTACTTACCAACTTACGATAATAATCGACGCACAAGTGAAAGATTTATAACAACTCGATCTTGATTTCAAGGCAGGATGGCAGTTTTACCATCTGTGGTTTTACGTAATATTTTATTTTTCGAACATGATTTGAATTCCTTGCGATTTTTTTTTTATTGCCTTGTCTATGGTCCTGTTTACTTTTACTTTTAAATTCATAGAACCAGTTGTGTCAGTGATTGATGATGTAGTTCGATACTGGTAGCACAGAATATTAAATGATTCCGTCATCCGTGTATAAATAGTGCCATGCATAACTTTAGTAGTATTAAAAATAATTAATTTCGATAATTTATTTTCATGCTTATAAAATCTTTTTCACGATTCTATAAATGATTAATCACGTATCTTAGTTACCATTGCGCATGATCCAATCAGTCTGGAATTAACTTATCTCCACACAATTACCCAACGGAAATTGATGCAATAAAAACCACTTTTCAAAAATATCTGAAATCTCGTCTTACAAAAAATAACAATGGAAGATGTCTCAATCAAATTCAGCTCAAATTGGTTCACAATAAAACGTAAAGCTTCGCGGATGTCGGTTTACGTGTCGAGGTCAACCCATTGTTCGTGTTATTATTATAGGCATTATGTGATGATGTCTTGGTCTCTTGGTTTGTCGAATTTACAATTCAATATGGTTCCTCATTTGAATCATTCATTACGATTTGTTTCTTTTTATTACAAAAGGTGGCAAACATTAGAACTTGGATAGTCCTGAGAACCAGCAATGTAAAAAGAAATTTAGAAAAGCTTTCAGGCTTCTCAGATCTTAAACCAATTTTTATTTCTTTCTAGAGTCAGAAAATACACAAATCTCAAAGTAATAAAGTTTCAGCATTTTGTGAAACTATATATACGAGGGTGACACTGAAAGTTCTTAGAAAATCAAAAACTGAACAAACTAGCAAGTTATTAGTTTTATTATATCTTTTCAAAATAGTGTCCATTTACATCAATACATCGCTGCATCCGATGGAACCACTGAGAAAAGCACTTTACCCACTCGTCCTTAGGGGTCTCTTCGACGGCATTTTGAAACGCAGCCACTGCTTCCTCGGCGTCCATAAAACGTTTTCCTCGAAGTTTTTCTTTTATTTTCGGAAATAAATAAAAATCGCAAGGTCGGGGCTATATATAGGGCGGGTGACCCAGTAATTCCACGTCTGACGTCATCAAGTAGTCGTCTGACGTCACCAAGTAGTAGATTGTTTGCTTGGCGGTGTGCGACGAGGCGTTGTCGTGGTGAAGGAGGATCCTACTGCGAGGTCGTTTCTCCCGAACTTTTTCCAAGACAAGTGGCAAACAATTGTTAGTGTACCACTCTGTAGTAACTGTTTTTCGATCCTCTAAAACAATTGTTGCGTAATGACCTATCCTTCCGAAGAACGAGGCCATCATCTTTTTTCCCACGCTTCGAACTCTCTTCACTTTAGTTGGCAACTCCTCGGAAGGAAACACCCAGACAGCAGACTGTCTCTAAGTTTCAGGATCATAACAATAAATCCAGCTTTCGTCACCAGTAAGTATGTCGAACACAGCATTTGAGTCACCTCCGTTAAATCTTTGAACCATTTCACGACACCAATCAACACGACGGAGTTTTTGGAAAATCATGAGTTATCCACCGGGCACAAAGCTTCTTGACCGCTAAATGTTCATAGAGGATTTTGTGCACTTGACTCATACCGATGCCTAAGCTTGTCCGAATCTGCTGATAAGTCACTCTTTTGTCAGTCTCTATCATACGCCGCACAACACTGATGTTATCTTCAGTCGTTGCCGTAGAAGGCCGTCCCTCACGCAGATCATCGGTGAGGTTAGTGCGACCACGTTTAAACTCATTGAACCAGTTGTAAACAGTGGCACGAGACGGAGCTTCATCGTGAAACCCCTCCGCTGTCCGCGGGCCTCATTGAGGCCGCGGAAATTTTTGTCCTTTCTGTCAACGGCCTCATTGAGGCCCCGTGTTCCGGGTCGTAAAAAACGCGCCAAATTGCATACAGAAACTATTCCGTTACTGCCCTGACTTGCACAGAGTATAAAAAAATAATAAAGAAAGGCATACAACAAGTCATGTTAAACGTGTAGCAACTTTTTTCACTGGAACGTTTTATTCAAATATAGTCTATGGGCACGCCTTCATTTTGTTTTTTCCACTGACGTTGTTGGATGCATAGAAAGCTAAATAGTGAAAATCTTAATATATATAAATCTCGTGTCACAATGTTTGTCCTCAATGGACTCCTAAACCACTTAACCGATTATAATAAAATTTGCACACCATGTGCAGTTCGATCCAACTTGAGAGATAGGATAGGTAGGGTAGGTAGGGTAGGTAGGGTAGGTAGGGTAGGTAGGGTAGGTAGGGTAGGTAGGGTAGGTAGGGTAGGTAGGGTAGGTAGGGTAGGTAGGGTAGGTAGGGTAGGTAGGGTAGGTAGGGTAGGTAGGGTAGGTAGGGTAGGTAGGGTAGGTAGGGTAGGTAGGGTAGGTAGGGTAGGTAGGGTAGGTAGGGTAGGTAGGGTAGGTAGGGTAGGTAGGGTAGGTAGGGTAGGTAGGGTAGGTAGGGTAGGTAGGGTAGGTAGGGTAGGTAGGGTAGGTAGGGTAGGTAGGGTAGGTAGGGTAGGTAGGGTAGGTAGGGTAGGTAGGGTAGGTAGGGTAGGTAGGGTAGGTAGGGTAGGTAGGGTAGGTAGGGTAGGTAGGGTAGGTAGGGTAGGTAGGGTAGGTAGGGTAGGTAGGGTAGGTAGGGTAGGTAGGGTAGGTAGGGTAGGTAGGGTAGGTAGGGAAGGTAGGGTAGGTAGGGTAGGTAGGGTAGGTAGGGTAGGTAGGGTAGAAATACGCACATTCATTGACTGTTAGGCGGAACGAAGTTTGCTGGGTCAGCTAGTATATTATAAATGACATCGAAGTCATAAAAAATCATTGTACGAAAATTTTCTCGCGTTAAATTCATGCTGACCGTGACACAGACAATTTTCAATTTGCCGCCAAATCGCAAACAAAATGACAAATGAATAAAATACATACACAATAGTATTGGCAAAGAGTTCCATTTTCAAAGTTTGAACTGTTTTTTTTTATTTTAACGTGTACAAGTGGCCAGTTCTAAAAACTTTCAGTGTCGCCCTCGTAATAATAATCTTCACCAGTGCTTTTCTTTATGGGCCTCACGAAACCGTGGCGTTTTTTAACCATACCATATGAAAACGACTCCAAATATGAAAACACACCGCAGATACATTATCAAGTAGGTACCGCATCTTACAAAATTATACACAGAAGCACGCTTTGTGAACCAAGTTATTAGTGCGTGGGCGCCGCAGCTAGCCTAGCACACAGTTTAGATCTGAAATTCTGAAGTATTGCGCTCGTTAAACCTAGCAGTTTATTGTTACGGGTAACCTTATACATTGCCGACAATCTTCTTTACTACCTGCTGTTCTCATCACCTTGTATAGCAAAGCGTTTTGTGTGCTTATAAATACACTAGCTTTTGCGCGCGGCTTCGCCCGCGTTTATGTCGGAAAATATGGCACGGGAACGTTCTACCGGGATTAAGAGTTCTCTCTATCAGGGGCGAAATGTCCATATACCTAAGCCGATTCCTACCGGCTTCCCTTTGGAAATTCGGAACACAACCACTCTATCGTCATTGAATAGTCAAATTATAATTATTTGATACACCATAAAATTAAAATACCTATTACAAAACGCCTACATACATTAAAAATTGTCTTAATAACCCAACAACAAAACACTGCGCTAAAATAACTCGTAGGCGCGTCCGGCTTATGCTAAATTCAATTTCCTTACAAAAAATAAAGTCATCATGACGTCACTCAGGTCACGTGATACCGCGGTTTCTATGAGCCGGGTAAGCCGGTCTGTAACGAGTTATTGTAGGCACATAGTAGCAAAAACGTGCGCGCGGGAGCGAGAAGGAATTATTGCTATTACACCACCTCTTTCTGGCACACGCATTTGATTCGGTAGTTTTCGTTGAATTTCGTAATCGTTCGGCTAGGAGTTCGGAGTTAGTAAACATTTCATTATTCGTATGACAATGTGTGGTTGCTTTTTGACGTAATCGCATTAGAACCATATTAATTTGCATTTTGTTCGCTCAGTATTAATTTAATTCATTAGTTTATCATTACTAGTAGTATTAATATTTGTTTGTAGTTATAGGACAGTGATTAACATAGTGTTTTGAGTTTATTAAATGTGAAAGTAAAGTACGTTTGTAATTAGGTATTGGGGTAAGTGGATAGTTTAATAAGCTGAAATTACTTATTTAGAATAGATTTGAAAACTAATTAGTACGATCTTATTAGGATGGCGGCATTCATAGTTTTAGAATGTCGTTTGACAGATTACTTTGTGAAGAAACATGCTTTTCAAGGTTAAGTTTTGAAAATACGTGCTCGCCCAGATGTGACTAAATTACAAACGCCGCGATGGTTCGTACAAACATTGTAATGTTTCCCTTTACGATAAGAAGAATATATGTAGGGTTTTTTTAACATTTTAATTTGACGAATTCATCAAAACAGATGTGCAGACTGAAAAACATATTCGTAGCTGTTTTATGAGTTCAGGATTGGTAGGAATAGAATTATTTTCACAAATTAGCCTGAAGCTCAAAACGGTAAATTTTTTTTTTGCTGCTCCGGCTTTACTCCTCCATAAAATCAGCCCTCGCTACTGCTCTCTATGTTAATTCAAACTCAAAGCATTTATTTCAATTAAACCAGGAACAGGAACTTTAAGCAGATAGTGTTCTTCTTCCTCGTGTTTTATCGGATGGAATTCGATTTGTATTAACGTAAAATGGGCATGTGTTGGTGACAACTCTTTGGAGGTCAAATTGCCGTCATCCAAAATATCCTGTTACAAGTTACGGCTGGGAAAGGAATCCGTTTAGCGCTACTTCACCATATATGCAGTAGCACATGGCAGTCTCTTATGGAACTCAATAAACAATAAAATAATAAGCTTTTAGCTGTAATACATAGGTATTCTAGAACCCTAAGGCCGCGCGCACTTTGGATGCGTTTTCGTACGAATTTCACTCGTGCGTACACGTACGACCATGGTCGTACGAATTGAGTGCGCACACTGGATACGTTTTTCTCCGTCAGATAGAACAAATCCCAAAAAGTTCGGATTGTTTTCGGACGTCGGAACTATTACGTACTACTAAATCGCACCCAGTCTGCGCGGTCCCTTTGTACTTGGATGGTCGGGACCGATCGTGCGTGTTTGTACGTATACGCACTAGTGAAATTCGTACGAAAACGCATCCAAAAAACGCGCGACCTTATTTTATTATTATTCTGATTATTTTTGTTTTGTCACTTTTTAGAAAGACAGCAAAATAGAAGTGTCATCGACCAATCTTAATTGTAACACAACCTTAACGTTTCATAATCAAGCAAGTGATGTTCAAACGTCAAAAATGTATGGTTAAACAGTCGCCAATCATTACTTGACTTTAAGCAACGTTTATAAAATAATAAACCCCTAAATATCTACGTTTTGAATCTTTACAGGTAGGCAAGTATTCCAATTCAAGACAAACAACACATACTGACATTGCACCCCACTTCCGTAAATAATTTACAAAGGTTCTCGATGCATCATAATGAACTCCACACTCCCATGGCCTTTGTTCCAACTCCAAGTACGAGACAATGGCTGTCGCGGGGGTATAGTGTCGATATAATTATTGTGATGCCTAAGCGTCACCAATCCGTTATTTGTGGAAGAGAATGGCTGACTCTTGTGAATGTTTGTTGCGAATTGTTTTCTGATTCGTCACTGGGATCTTGGGTCTTCGGGTTTGAGATATCTTTATTTCCCATAAGAAATTACACTTACTTGAGAAATATTTAACTAATTTAAAAAAAACATAATTGATTAACGTAGGTACAGTTTTAACAAAACATAAATAAAATTACAATACACAAAAATATTCAAAAAGTGTAGGGTAATCGCTAATAATTTAACACAGCTAAAACGTAAATATACACTTCGTCTTATACTACTTACTATGCTATTTTTGTGTAGTTTCTTGCCGGCTCTTCTCAAGCGACATATTGGAACCGTGCACCTAGCTTCTGACGTTTCATAAGTGCCCTTGTAGGTTTATGTGAAAAAAAAATATTATGAATTTGAATTTTGTGTATAAATACAGTATGAGTCTTTATAATGTGCACATATCGAAATGAGGGAATCTATGCCAAATTTTATCGACGAAAAAAAAAACCAATATTTGTTTTTATTTTTTAAGGGGGCGTTTACGTAATGGCTAAAATTTTACGATTATTGTAAAAATAGACTTTTCCTAAAAAAAAAGTTTATTTTCAATTGAGGGTAGTTTTTTTACAATATTTATTTTATGAGGACAGGCATTAAACAAACTCCATAATGGATGAAAGTAATTAGGCAACTACTTCCATCCATTATAGAGTTTGTTTAATCGCGATAAATCATTTCGCTTAAAGTTACACCGTTTTGTTGAAAAATTCCATAAAAAATATTTAGCGTTTTTAATATATTTTTTCCGTCTGTAAAATTAAGCATAGATTCCCTCATTTCGATATGTGCACATTATAAAAACTTACACTGTATAAGGGAATTGCATTTTATAACGTTGCGACGTTGATATGACGTCACTAAAACAAGAAAAACGTCCATCTTTTCTCATTAAAAAACATTACAGATATCCAAGGAGTTGTACAGAATACCAACTACGAGGTTAGCTCATATCATGATCAATTCGTCAAACAACAATGTTGGTATCTGACTGGCCAGCAAACTGCCCAATTCTTCGAAATATGAGATGATGATTAAAGCTAGCAGAAAAGGGTGAAAATTCTGAGATAAATGCCAGATGAAAAAAAAAATGGCCTATTGCGTGTCGGACAACGCACTGTGAAGGGTTCCGTAGTTGGGATAAATTTATCCCAAAAACAAACATAACTTAGTAGTTGAGAAACATGTTCTTTCATACGTCGATATACGTCACGGTCAATTCTCCAACTGCAAATGTAAGATTGTAGTAGCAAAAAAAATGTTTTATGTGATATTACAAATAATCGTTTTTCAGACTTTTTCCTTTACTAGTACTGTGAGACCTTGCTTCCTGCCAAATTTCATGATTCTAGGTCTACGGGAAGTAGGTACCCTTTTTTTTTTTTTTTGGGTGGGAAATTATCAAATAACTTCCCTTGTGACAGACTCTTACTGACTAAAACCCACCCGTGTTCCTTCAGTTGCCATGTTGCCGGGGAGCCACGATTTCCCTATCGGCCCATATTCGCAGCCCCGGCAGACATTGGCCCTAGCGGACCCCGTCAATTCTGCTGACATCTCTTTGAGGCGCGCGTGGAACACAACGCGCCGTCGACCCGGGGGGAAGTAAGTACCCTGAAGGTTTTGATTTATTTGCGAGTATCAAAATATGTCGCATAAAAGGCCGTATTTTTTTATTGCGTTGACTTAGAAACTTTTTGTATTGATGATTTTTGTAGAGCTCCGAGAGAACATAGATCTACTACGTATTTGATATTAATTTCAACTTGATACATGCGTTTCTGAGAAAATGTGTCTTCACAGACTGAGGGACGGACAACGAAGTGATTCAAGTGATCCTATAAGGATTCCGTTTTTTTCTTTTGAGGTACGAAACCCTAAAAGCTGCCATAAAAGTTTCCAAAATAACTAAACGAAGCCAATAACTTAACATCAGTCACAACCATAAAATTAATCATCATTTCATCAGCCATCAATAAATAAATTAAGCTTACACATCAAATCAACACTTTGCCACTTCATGTCTTGCCAGCATTCCAGCAACAAGCGGAATATTTTCGTCGCATCATTAGGTACCTGTCACGGCCTACATCGTTCACCTTATTGGACATGATTTATAACATCATTTCATGGTGTATTTGCGGCGTGCCGACTGCTTCAGGAAGTCACAATTACTAAGATCGATGCCCACCACCGAACTGGTTTAGAAAGCCACTCAGTTTGCAGTCATACGCTAAGTACCGGAAAATAAGAATTAAAGACAAAGTTACTTCTTATAAGGGATATAGAAAAGGCTTGTGCAGACCAGCGCGACACGCGACGCGACACAAAGGCACCGCTCGTCGCGTGACGAGCGGTGCCTTTGTGTCGCGTCGCGTGTCACAGTTGTACTCTTCAATTTAGTAACCTTATAATTCGTTGACGTTTAGAGTTTGGGCTCTTTACAATAGACACATTACAAAATAATACATTATTATAATAAATCTAACTAAAAAATTGTGATTGTGTACAAAGAGTAGTTTAAGAATACCTAAGTGTTAAAATTTAACATTCATTAATAAAACGATTGTAAAATCTAAAATAAATTTAATTTGGTTTTATCGTATTTTTAAACAAGAAAGTGTTACCTATAAAAATCCTTTACACGATTTATTTAACTAACTAAACCTATGCATTCCAGTAATACAAAAGACTGTCTATACACACTAAATAACCCATATAAAATGATTGAATCGCTGTATACGGTGTTTGATAGTCATTTCATCTCAAGATTTCTGTAATTTCCTTATTATGATAGCTAATTTTATGTGTCCAGTTATTGTCCATTTTATTGTTTTGTAACGATATTGGAAGGTGGGGCGTTAAATTGTGCCCACTCAGGATCATGATTGTAGCTAATAGGAAAGGCGTAAAGAAAAGATTACTTTAAAGAAAGCCGTTTTAAATGAATATGTAACCATGGAGTTCCTTGCCCGTTTTCTCCATAAGAATGTTTCTATGCTCTGGATTGGGCAACTTCTATCTCATCTTTCAATTGACCCTCAAAAAAAAGTATAAAGAGTCTGTAACGAGTCTCATCAAAATACTTCAATCAATCAATCTGCCTAGCCTTTTCCCAACTGTATTATTATTTATTACGTCTCTTACATATCTCGGGATCCTGGGGTCCTGAACCTTTGGAAGGCGTACGAGGGACCGAAGCCAACTCGCAGAGGCCCCTTAGACGTTTTTTAAAATGAAATAAAGCACCAACCGACAATTATCCCTGTTCGCATGACTGTGCTAGTGCACCCAAGGACAACCCCCGGTTGGTGCCAGACTATTGCAGGATATGGAAACAAAGATATTGGATTATGGGTTTCGGTGGCTAAGTGAACTGGTTATATAGAACTACGGAAAGGCTATGGCCCCTACCTGACCAATATTTTATATAAAATACACAGGAAAATGGCAGGGGGTGACTTGCACACTCAATAATGGGTCCCGAAAACGGTCGCTAGCACAAAGTGTCGTAGCGACAAGGGGGCAACATGTCCTGAGGTGCTTATGAGGAGTGGAGAGGTATTCCACGGCTATCAGGACAATCCCGGAAGTACGGTCAAGATCCCTACCAGCATCTTACTGGAATACTTCCTTCCTCCGAGCACGTTTGCTCTTGCGAATCTCCACTCAAGCCGGCCAATAAAGGCAAGAATGAGGTGGAAGCTCTGTTCCTCGTCAGTGTTCACTCGAGCCGGCTAATAAAGGCAAGCCAGAGGTAAGGAACAAGACTTCTCCCGGGAGATAGAGTCCGTGGGATCATTATTGCCCAACAGCTCGTCACATGCTGCCCTGCGGGTTTTTGTATCTCTCTTGGTCTGGCTCCTCATCCCAGACCCGTTCCGGCAAAGCAAACTCTACCGTCACAGGCCTAGAGTTCGGAGCGCGCAAGCCCCAGCACGACGTCAACGTAGAGATACGGCGGTGGGGTTATTATTATTATGTCTTTTCTTTTCTCGGGACCCTAGGGCCTCGGACCTTTTGAAGGCGTACAAGGGGCCGAAGCCAACTCACAGAGGCCCGTTAGACGTTTTTAATTAAATGAGACACCAGCCGACGATTATCCCTGTTCGCACTATTCAAGTGCACCCAAGGACCACTCTCGGTTGGTACAGGACTATTACAGAAAATGGAAACAAAGCATATTGGGCTATGAGTTTGGGTGGCTATAGTGGATTTGTTACCTAGTACTATGGAAGGCCTGTGTCCCCCGCCTGATCAATGTTATGGAATACACGGATAAAATGGCAGGGGGTGACTTGCAAACTCAATAATGGGCCCCCGAAAACGATCGCTAGCACAAAGTGTCGTAGCGATAAGGGGGCAACATGTCCTGAGGTGCTTGTGAGGAGTGGAGAGGTATTCCACGGCTATCAGGACAATCCCGGAAGTACGGTCAATTCCCAAGCCCCACCACGACGTCAACGTAGAAATACGGCGGTAGGGTTATTACTATTTATTTACATCGAACACAAATGATTCATGTTGTTGTTAGTAACATTTAAAAAAATAAGTAAAATAAAATAAAACAAAATAAAACTAATTCATGAACCTATAATCACTAAGTCCGCTTCCCGTTGCACCAGACCTGCAGCTGTGCATACGGGTCCAGTGCCCCAGGAACGGGCAATCAAGCTTATTTACAATCACCTTTAAAATGCTGTTGGTGCTCCCCCGAATCCTTCGCATCAGGGATGCTGTTCTTTTTCGCATAATGGCCTGAAAGCCGTCTGTATCTGCTTCAACAAACATGCCCGATGCGCTACAGAACCGCGGGAGCCCCAACGGCACCCTAAAAGCGTTATTGTACTGTATACGAAGAATGTTGAAACGTTGGAACGTTATAGGTCGGCTTCCAGTCTAACCGGATGCAGCTGAATACCTGTATTTTACATGGAGCGACTGCCTATCTGACCTCCACAACCCAGTAACTGGGTCCGTCATACGATACCCCTTGGTAAGACTGGTTGTCAGACTTTCGGGCTTCTGACCGTAACGACTGTCAAAGATCCACGAATGACAGTCGGGACCAACGGCTTAACGTGCTTTCCGAGGCACGGAGGAGTCTTGGTATGTAAAGATGGTCACCCATCCACGGACCAACCCCGGCAAGCGTAACTTAACCTGTCGGATCGACTGTTATTACTTAGCCACGAGCTCCTCAAAATACTTCAACACTTTGAGAATTTGAAATATTCGGGAATAAATGCAAAAGACGTCAACCTTGTGAAAAGCCTAAAACCTGGTACAATTTAATTTAACATGAATCTTGATAAGACGCACTATGAGAAACTTTAAACCTGTTGTCCTTGCTGACTCATAGGAGGAAAACTTTTATGATGGTCCGTTGATGAACATACAAAATACATTTCTTGTAAGCAAATAGAGGAGCCGAATGGTTTAGTAAATTCCATGATTTTAAGAACAAGCGACTTATTTATGTTGATAATTTTAGCTTTTGTCTTGGCTTGGCTAGCCTAGATCAAGGTCGAAATCAAGATCATTATCACCGTTTGAGTATTATCTACGATTACCAGCCGAAATATTGCCACTCGAAAACCGTAGATTATTTTGCAATAAAACTGTAAAAGTATATACGGAGGAAGAGGATACCGTTGTCGTATAACCGCAGTGCATACGATTCTTCAAAACCGAAGCCTCGTCCAGACATTCGACACTGACTACGTAACTGTATCGATCGGGTATCGGTAATCGGCCACCGCACTGCATCGAGACCGTAGTCTGAACATAGGTATATATCATATTGCTGGTATTGAGGCGCGGTAGCGATGAATCTATCACTCTGTTTTTTTTCGTTATTAAGAGAGTTTATTACACCTGTTAGTGGGCAACGTCGCAAATAGATGTCAAATATTTCGCTGTTTTGATTAATTTGGCAACATTACTTTATGGAAATAAGAAATGTGGCTAACTAGTTCCCTAGAATATTAATAATGAATTGCAATTATAACACTGAATTTGATGTTGTAACAATTTTAGGTGTAAAAAAGGCATTTGGAAAAATTACAAATACTTTTTTTACATATTACGATATTAATTAATGCATTTCATTATCAATATTTTAGTTCCCTAGTTAGCCACATTTCTTAATTCCATACAATAATATTGCTAAATTAATCAAAACAGGTAAATATTTAACAGCTATTTACGACGTTGCCAACTTTTAGGATAAAGCCTCTTAATACATTTTCTAATAAATAGACGAATCATTCTATTGCATTTTGGGGGTTCGATTTATGTGCCTATGGATTATATTCATCTTTGGTTCTTTTTGGAGTAGTAGAAATCCAAAGCGGTAGAAAATGAAAACCAATTAGGTTAATGGATCTCTCTGAGCGTGCCTACAATCAAAGAAGCAGACAATTCTTGCTGGCGACATTACCCCAACTGCAGCGTAGAAAGCAGGCTGATATGCAAAAGACTAATGGAAGAGTCACGTTGGGGATTGCTTCTGATGAGGAGAAAATTGTATCAGAAGCTTAGAAAGCCAGCTTTGAAATGGCTGTAAAGAACATCACGGCTAAAATAATACAAGATGCTGTCTATTTCAAGTAGGTGCAGCAATACACTCTCAAGTAGGTATATAGTACGGTGCAGTCGAAAGGTTCAGTCTTCTCATTTTTTTACAGACAAACTGAGATTTTAAATTACTGGGTCGTTCAAGAGGTTTTCATATACCTACCAATCATTTTTATTATTATTCATGTTTGATTATGAGAAGGTCGAACGGAACGAAATATTTACTTATGGCGAAAGTAAATATCTATTGTCATTTCAATTTCGTGTGACAGGGTTGAATTCTTGGCCGCACTATGAGTGACTTGGAAAACACTATGTTGAAGACATAATAGGTATTAATAGACTTTATCATAACTTTAGTACATAGTCACAAGATGAGATTTACATAATATTTAAGAAGATTTTACAGTAAATTTCGGAGCCCTGGCAAAAAAAGTACATATCTACAAACGAGAATTTGACAGTCGACATTTAAATTATTGTTAAAGGAAAACCTATTGTTAATTTCGATTTAGTTTTACTTCTGTTTAACAATATTATTTGCTAAGTGTCGCCTATAACAGGGAATGAGCGCTGATGTCTGAAATTCAGATATGTTATATCTAGTTCACACACAGATGTTCAAATCTGATCCATAATAAATTATTTAAACTGTTGTCATTTCATCTGCCTTTTTCCAACTATTTTGGAGTCGGTTTCCATTTCCATTCTAACCGGATGCAGCTGAATACCAGTATTTTACATAGAGCGACTGCCTATCTGACCTCTACAACCCAGTTACCTACCTACTGGGTAACACTATCTCTTGATAAGACTAGTTGTTATACTTTCGAGCTTCTGACGACCCGTAACAACTGTCAAAGATTTATAAAATGACAGCTTAACATGCTGGGACCAGCGGCTTTCCGAGGCACAGAGGGGTCTTGGTATATGAAGATGGTCGGTCACCCGTCCACGGAACAACTGCGACAATGGATCCGTGCCCTTCTGAAAAACTGATGTAAATGTTTTAACAAATAAATTATTCTTATTCTTGCAAGAAGAAAAACTTGTCGCCGTCGCAGCGCGCTGCGCGCCGTCGCTGCGCGCCGCGCGCCCTCGTAAAAAGATGGCCCCTCCATAGATAAATATCACCCGTCTCTCCACTATTCCATTGCCTACTCAAGGATGCATATCCGGTAGGCTCGCAAATCCTTCCTTATCCTGAGGGCACGTCTTCCCTACCATTACCGCGCCCCCCGGTCTACTCCTTGATATGCAATGGCCTCTGTAACTCCATGGAGCATGAGGCTTCAGCGGCTAGTGCAAATCTCGGGGTTCATTTGATTTATCGAGCCTGGTTAAACCACGCTGGGGTTGGTACATTTCATTCAATTATTTTTACATGAAGAAAAACTTGGCCATCATGATTTTCCTTTCCACGTCGGTGTCGCTTTGCGTATGTACCTATCTAATAATAACTAGTGAGGAAGGGATACCCGATATACAAGAACATGATTTCTAAATGCAGCTAAGCTATAAGATTTCTTATACAGCTGATTACGTCAAGTACCTACCAACGTCTCTTTCAACTCGGTAATGGTAGGGTAGAGAAAGTGGTAACAAAATAATCAAAAAAACTGCCGGAAGTTAAACAAAATCACATTGGGCACACAGAAATCATCAAGTATGCATCAGAATTAAACCTCTACAAAACATAAAAACAATAATTCATATATCAAATAGATAAAACAAGTGTCTTGACTTGGGTCGCGCGCGAGGTTGTCCTCATGCGGGATGTGGACTTAACGATCATTGTGCCGATAGTCGTGAAAGCCAATGGCTTAATAGCCAAGGCTTTGACCAACACCTGAGGAGGATCTCATTGGACAGCGGGATTGAGGGCTTGATTCAGAAAGCGGTACTTCTAGATACAGCTCGTATTGTTAGGAGGTTCCTCTCTCTGGAGCTCTGCATGAAAACTATTGGTTTACGCGTCAACAATCATCGTCACGTTTCAACCAATTAACACAAAACCTTAATGAATTATACTCCTCCTAAACCTTCGTCATGAACCATTCCGTCCTTTGGTGAAACCCGAATGAAAATCCGTTTGGTAGTTTTTGAGTTTATCGCGTTCAGACAGACAGACGAAGCGGTGGGACTTTGTTTTATAATACGTAGTGATAGTGATATTTGAAAATGTAATTTTTAAGTGTATATATGAAATAAAGGATTAGATAAATAAAAGAGAACATTTGCTTTGGACCAATATATAACTAACACCTACGATAACAAGCAATAGAAAATTAGTGAACGATCGTTCAAGTAAAAGATTAACGAATAAAGGTGTAGACTGTGGCCTACATCCTCGGTATTTTAGCTACTAATATAGCAACCAGAGCTTTAATAAAAGAGTTAAAAAAAATGGTAGATAGCTAAGATTCATTCATGATCTTTTTATTTTACAGTCTGTACTTTCGCGCAGTATTAAATAATATTATCTGTGACTTTCGATAGCTGATGGTTCATGAATTCAATTAATTTTAAAGAGTCATCGATCACACGCTAATATCTAAACAAAAAAAAGACTGAATTGTGAAAGTGGATCATAAAACTAGAACATTTAATAGAAATACTTCATTGAAAAATCTCGAATGCAAAGAATGTTGTGTTGAAAAGAAAGGAATCTTTACATCTATTGTGTACGCCTCGTTAATCAATCACACAAGTGTTATAATGCGATATGAAATCTTTCATTGGATAATCTGTTTTCTACTAGAGATTTGCCACGCCCTAATCTCGGAAAACCGTTAGTGAAACTGCAGACACTTGATGAGTTTTTTCGAAAATTAAGTTCACCAAGGTAACAACAAATTGTTAAGTAGCCTATAACAAATTGTTAATAGAAATCATGACCAGCACGCGTTCTACGGGTTTTGTCGACGGAAGAGTTGACAAAATGACCGATTGAGATTGTTTATCTGTCATTTTGTCTATTCTTCCGTCGACAAAATCCGTTTCTATTGTGGTCATACTAAGCGTGCAAGAATGGTTGGCAAGCACCCCTCAGCTAGATAGATCGACATCCTTTAAATACATTAAAAGATGGCTGGGTCAGACTGAACTCAAGGAGGAAGTCATGGAAGTCAAAGAACTGGGCGATGCCGCAACTTGGGAGAGACCTACATCCAGCAGAGCCCCACAAAAGACTAAGTTGATTGATTGACAAAAATCAAGTCCCGCTTCCTCAATAAATGTCATCATCATCATCAGCCTATAAATGTTCCCACTGCTGGGACACAAGCCTCCTCTCTGTGAGAGGGAGTGGGCCGTAATCCACCACATGGGCCCAGTGCGGGTCCATGCCTTTGAAACCGCCATGTCTTTGAACCGAAAATTCGAAGACATGTGACATCTGAATTTTCGGTTCAAAGACATGCCGGTTTCCTCACGATGTTTTCCTTCACCGTTTTGAGAGCAGTGGTGATGAAATAATTTACACAAAGTAAAGCGTCTGTCTGGGTTCGAACCTACGACCTACAACTCGTAAGTCGCGGCCGTTACCACTGGGCCACCTCTGCTCTAAATAAATGTAGAAGAAGATTTTCACCCCGTTACTACATCCAGCTTATAATGGTGGCTGGTTACTGGCAGTGGTTGTCGTGAGTTCGAACCCAGGCAGGCGCTTTACTTTGTGTAAATAATTTCATCACCACTGCTCTAAAAACAGTGAAGGAACACATTGTGAGGAAACCGGTATGTCCTAGAACCAAAACTTCGAAGACATCGTGAAATCTACCAACCCGCACTGAGCCCGCGTGGTGGATTACGGCCCACTCCCTCTCACCGAGAGTAGGCCTGTGTCCCAGCAGTGGGAAAATTATAGGCTGATTAGGCCATGCTGAATGCTTACTGAAGAAACGAGCGTTAAAATAATTAACGACCATTGTTTTCAAAGCAAATGATCGTACCTTAGACCACAACTCATTGAAACGACATTTTCTCGTCTATGACATACTTTCTACATAAATGGTAAATATAAGTACATGTTCTGGCGAGATGGAAAGCAAAGACAGGCTTCGCAAACAGCCAGAGGCAAAACCTTGAATGATGAGTTTATTAACGAAGAAAGTATCGCTTAGGGCGTCTCTTGATAAAAAATATTGACCCACATAAAGCTGCCAAGTTTCTTTTGGTAAATGGTTAAAAATAGTTAAAGCAGGTGTACCTACTTATGCATTAAACGATCATTTAGTACATTAAACTACTGGAGCCGAATATACCACAAAAACAGCATTCGATGTGATAAATGAATTTAAACAAATGAATACAGCCAATGCAAAACCAATCGCAGCTGTAGGTCTTATGAAAAAAAACGTACGAAAACAAACATCGAAACGCCTGCATTAATGAACACACAAAAAGCAGCATTTAACTCTGAATTCAAATAAAAAAGCAACAAATTAATATCTAACCATTCGCAACGGCGATCATAAATATCCGCACAGCCGTGCAAAGCAGCTAATTGCAATAGATAAATGAGAGAGATAAAACGTTTGGCAATCTGTCGATGGATCGGCGCAGACGTAATTTATCGCCAATTAAATTTGCATATTCCATTCAGGATTGCTTGCCTTTGTAATATTACCTTATTTGGAAAGGTTTGTAAGGAAATTGCTAGAGATACGATGGGGCTATTGTGTAATTTCTTGTGCTATTCAAATAATTGATTTTCTTACACTTTCATGTACCATGTGTATAATAAATAAACCTTTGGCTTGTTTTCTTCTATTGCATTTCAGTGAGCTTAAATCTTTCCTTATTTAGATACTCTGTCGACTGTCTTGCCTTGCCTCTATAGTTTGTGCTTTCACAATACTATAATCTCTTCTCGTTTGTGATTTAATTTCTTCAAATCTTTCCTTATTATTTAGTTACTCTGTCGTGCATTCACAATAACTATATCTCGTTTTCTATTATATCCATCTGATCTATCATATTTTTATTCCCATACTCATTTAATTAATGATCTCATTTCTCCATTACCTAACTTTTCCGGTCCCACGTAAACATGTGCCGACAGCATTATATCTGCCTGCTTACATCATTCAATATCATCGAAACTATCAATAATTATCAACGATCGGATCTTACCTCTCGTGTGAAATGTGAGCAACTCTTACGCAGGTACTCGTACTTGCGTGCAAGATCACTTGTCTTCAAGATGCACAAACTGGGTCGAGCACTTTCCCAGAGCTTCACTTTACTCGCACTTTGACGCTTATTAAAATACTTTTACGTTTGTAGACAATTAACGTATAGTATCTTTAACGAGACGTTGAAACTAATTATGACATGTATTCAATGTATGAGAATTGATGATCTACGGAGTTGTCTCTACATGATGACAATGCGTGGCTGTTTTAATTGTTAGCTGATTCCTATACAGTTTACTGGTCGTTAGTGTAGTATCAACTTGATGTAGCGCCTAGGATTCACACGTAAAAAAATACTAAGGACTGGAGTCTATTAAGCCCTATTTTGTAAATATGGTGTCTTTGGTTTTGAATTTTCGTTTTTTGTCACCGACTTCCGAAATTAAAGTTATTTTTCACTTTGTAGTGTTTTTGGAAGTCGGTTGTTTATTTTTTTGTTAAAAGTTTTTATTTTTCACTTTTTAGTTGTGGTACCTACCCCACACAAATTCGAAAACCACTACCTGCTATGTAAATAACAGTAACAGGAACTTATCATATCATCCACATACTAAGTGGAAAAAGTACGTATTATTTAAGCTAACTCAAAAACTATCGAAGCAAAGTTAATAAGATTTATATGGGACCACCTTGAGAGCATACCCTTTCAAACAAAAAAAGAATTTTTAAAATCGGTCCACAATTGACGGAGAAATCGGTGGACATACATTTGAAAAAAAACACACATACGCGTCGAACACCTCCTTTTTGGAAGTCGGTTAAAAATGACTCTATTCACGTAAGCAAAACGATTTGAACCAAGATATTAAAAACATTATTTTTTATTTTTTTGTAGTAGTTAATAACATGTCAAATTGAAGTTACAATAGTGCATAAATCTAAAGTAAATCATAGGCAAGCCGAGGCCTACCGCATTCCTCACAAAGTAAGCACTACTGATGCCGTCGTAACCAATGATTTATTTGTTCTTCATCATATGCTCTTTCCCGTTTAAAGTTCAATTAGAACCAGACTTGGTAATCCTAACTATCCTAATCCTATCCTAATTTTTATGCGAAAGTGAGCTTTCACGCTAAAACGGCTAAACGGATTTGGATGAAATTTGGCACATGAGTAGACCCATGACCATGATCTGGATTGGACATAGGATACTTTTAATTTCAATATTCCCTTGGGATTGAGACTTATGCGGATGAAACCGCGTGGTGCAGCTAGTATCTACTTAAGTCCTACTTCCTCACATCGTTTCCTCAACTCTGGCGATGACCACATCATGATTTTAACTTTCAACACAATCTCATTTATGATGTTTCTTCACCTGCTCCTACTTTCAGTAACATGTACGGCTTCAGAGGCTTTGAATCTTTGATGTATAGTGAGGTGGAGATTTGGTCTGACTAGCGATAGGACTCCTTCCTCTCGACTTTTCGAATGACAATAGGCTATATGGCCAAAGAATCCTGATACACGTAGCCAGATCTTTAATTCTGTAAACTCAGTAGGTACCGTGCTCGTTTGCTAATTTCTCGGCTTGAAGGTACAGTGAGAACGCTGTAGGTTTAGTGAATTGTAGACCTGTAGACCATTTTCTATTTTGTTAAGTACTTAGTACTTATTGAAAGACCTACACTGTCCTCCCATACCTAGTAACACTGTTATTTGAAAGTATTGTAAAAGCCAATTATTTTTAAAAGAGTAACCGTGGAGTTTCTTGCCGGCTCTTCTCCGTAGGAAACAACCAGTTGGAACCGTGCACCTAGCTTCTGACGTTTCATAAGTGCCCATGTAGGTTTATGTGAAATAAAATATTTTGAATTTTGAATGAGTATATTTTCAATTGTTGCTGTTAGCGTCGTCCTTTATTTTCATTGAATTCGCTGTGGCAGTTTTTAAATAAGCATAAGCAGCATCTAGGTAATGTTCCCACTGCTGGGACACAGGCCTCTTCTCGGCGAGAGGAAATGGGCCGTAATCAACCACGCGGGCCCAGAGCGGGTTGGTGCCGGTGGATGTAACATTCTTCGAATTTTTGGCTCTAGGACATACCGGTATCCTCAGGATGTTTTCTTTCTCCGTTTTGAGAGCAGTGGTGATGAAATAATCTACACGAAGTAAAGCGCCTGTCTGGGTTCGAACCTACGACCTACTTACAGGTCGTAAGTCTCGGCTGTTTCAACTGGCAGTTTATAAATACCTTAGGCTGTAAAATGAGAAGACCACAACCTGTTAACGGAAAATAATCTAGCTTACAAAAACCAGTAACAAACTGCATTACCGAATACTTAAAGCCTCTTTCAATTACCGCGTACTTAATAAAAACGGAAACAAGTTTACAACACAAGGCAGATTAAAACAAGTTTGCGAAATAGTTTCAAGTCTCGAAAAACAATGTCATGAGTATAATTTTAGTAAAGATAATAAAATTATAATGATGATGATTTTTATTTTTACGACATACCTACGTAAGTAGTAACTACTTTGGTTTATTTAATTTAATCATCTAAAAGATTCTCATATAAATGGTAACTACTTTTTTTAATTCTTGGGCTAAATAAAGAACCCGTATCGTGCTTGCCTTTGTGACATTTAACATAATATCACGCCTGTATTCCCCGAAAGATTGGGCAGAGGTGTATCTATAGTACACCCACATTTCGCCAGTTATGCTTAAGTCCCATGTAACAGTGGGCGAGCCTGCCTGTTGCCACAAATTGACATATACAAGGTGGCAGGGACATCGACACGAAAAATGCAATACCTACGCGGTCAAAATGTATGAAACAGCAAATTTTTTCTAATAACCGACGAAAAATTTCAATGCAGGGGGCTTCAGAAACATGTACTGAATCCATGGTAACAGTTTTCGCGTCAATGTCCCTGCCACCCTGTATACATATTTGTGACACAAATCTAAATCTAATTAATTACCTAGATGATAGAGCTAGCATCCTTTAATCTGTGAAGACCGAAAGATGGCAAGGTGCAAGAAGTAGACCAAATTGACCATAGATAACCACAAAACATGCAAAACGCACTACATGCAAGAATACTACTTACTTTTAGGGTTCCATACCCAAAGGGTGATTAAGGGTGCCAACGGAACCCTATTACTTAGGCTTCACTGTCCGTCCGTCTGTCACAGGGCTGTATCTTTTGAACCGAAATAGGTATAGACACTTGAAATTTTCACAATGTGTAGAGATCGTCTAGTATAGAAATGCACGCCCTTCCACTAAAATGTCTATACAATCATTTGAAATATGTATGCAACAAGCAGTGGAGGGGCGTGCAAGTTTAAATTAAATGATCTCTACTACTATGGCTGCTATATCAACTAAAAAAAATAGAGTTTATCTAAGGGGTTCCCTCATACAAGAAACGTGTTTCTTACTAAAGTAACCAAAAAACCTGTATTAAAAAATACAGGGTTATTGTTAATATGTCGGCAATCCATTAATGGGATGTAGAAGTCAACCATTTTAGCGTAATTTATATTTAAGACATTTTATTTTTTTATTTCATACATTTAAAATGTCAAATTACTCGAGAATGGTTGACATTTGCATAGGGGTCATAAGGGATCATTCTTCGGGACTTCTCCTACATCCTCCTCCTGGATTCTCCTGGATTCCCGACATATTACCACAAACCCTGTATAATATTATACGGTGGTACGGAACCCTACGAGTGCGATTCTGACTCGCACTTGGCCGTTTTTTTTTCAGTATAAGTGCAAACACGGATTATAATCATAACGCAATCAACCTACTTACACGCTCTGATGAATTTAGACGATGCATGGGAAATTCATAACCAATATTTTTTTTATTTCAACGCTGCATTATTAGGAATTGTTCGACACGGTATTTGACGATGGCCGATACATGTTTTTTTTTTATCTTGGACTTGATAAACCGCTTTGACAGTCGTTACGGGTCGTCAGAAGCCCGAAAGTCTGACAACCAGTCTTACCAAGGGGTATCGTATTATAGTCGCCGGCACGTAACTTGGCAAGAATCGTAGATGTGCAGAATGCGCTTACGCTTGATTTTCTAAATAAACTTGTTCAAAAATAAATTATGGCAATAGCTATAGAATAATGACATGCATTATGAATGTAATTTTTTTTGTTGCACTATGTGTACATGCGTAAACTTACTCCTGATACGCCAAAACCTTGCCAAGTTACGTGCTGACTGTACCGGGTTGTGGAGGTCAGATAGCAAGTCGCTCCATGTAAAATACTGGTATTCCAGTTAGACTGGAAGCCGACCCTAACATAGTTGGGAAAAGGCTAGGCAGATTTTGACTTGATAAAACGCAAATTGGGAAATGTAGCATGGTGGAACCCCTAACAAGATGGATATTTTATGTGAAGATGATTATTCGAAAGAGTAACCGGTACCTAGATGAAGAATGGGATACGGTCATTTGAAGGGTAGGTAACCAACGTGATTTGTGACCAAGAAATAAAGAAAACTGCCTCGTTGGTCTAGAGGTTCTGGGTACGATTCCCAGGTCAGGCAAAATTTTATTGGGTTTTTCCTTAGAAGTTACTCAGTAACAGCCCTGAGTCTGGATTTGTGCCCGGTTGATGGCAATAGGCTCGCCCCTATTACCTACATGAGACTTAAAAAAAACTGGCAATATGTGGATGTGGCCTACTCTGGGTACACCTCTTCCTGACTCTTCGGGGAAACAAGGCGTGATATTAATTATGTTATGTACGCATAAGCGAAATTTTCCACGTCTCAATCAGTAAACATCATAATTTCGCAATCTAATTGAACAATTTACCGCCTTTTGGCAATAAAACTTTAATTTATGTGACCTCCTCAATCGAATCATTACAAATATCTTTCTAAATATCTCTCTGTCTGTCTGAACGCGATAAACTTAAAAACTACTGAACGGATTTTCATACGGTTTTCACGAAGATTTTAATTTTAACGTGTTTAATTGACTAAAGGTTTTGTGTAAACTGGCTGAAATATGACGATGATTGTTGAAGATGTCGGAAAAAATCATGCCGACTGGGAGCTTTACTGGCATGAGCGTAACGGTAGTAAGTTTCCGTGGGTTAATTTCCGACCTCCACGACGTGGGCGAAGCCGCGGGCAAAAGCTAGTTAGAAGATAAAATAGACGGACATATTTACCTACCTCCAGTTCTAGATATTTCCATGAATATTTATGATGAGTATAGACAGGATACGTAACGTACAGTGCGTTCAGTATAACTTGTGTAATCCCGTGACGCCATATTGGTAAATATGGCGTCACGGGATTACGACGCCATATTGGTAGTACTATTTCGTCAGTTGCCATTTTGAACTCTATTAGTATTGAAACTAAGCTTGACAAGCAATAGTGCCAACATGACGGCAAGGTACAAGGACAACCTGCGTTACATTGGAATGATCATACATCTAATGAATACTCCGGCATAATGCCGCTAGACTAGAAAGCAGACTACTAATTTGCACAATTACGGAGTACTAGGCAATTTATAGGTAAAAGTACTTAAATTTGTATCTTTGAAACTATGATCATTTATCTACATCCTACAGCAGGCCATTGACAAAGCATCAAAAACAGTTTTAGACGGCATCTAGAAAATGTTAAATGAAAAAAAGAAATCTTCTTTTCGTGTGGTTAGTGACTAACCTGGTGTCAAAGTAATAAGCCACCCAAGTGCCTCTGACTTAGCTTCACATGCTGTCGAGAAATACTCTCAGGCATGCCGGTTTCCTCACGATGTTTTCCTTCACCGTTTTTTAAGCAAGTGATAATTATACAATACGCATGAATCCGAAAAGTCAGAGGTGCGTGGCTTGGGTTCGAACTCGAGACCTATGACTTGTCAGTCTGACGATCACACCACTAGGCTATCACTGCTAAAAAAAGAAATGAAATATATAAAAAAAATGGAAATGTCTACTGACTAAAATGCGGTCAGGCTGAGAATGAGCCTCTTCATGACATCAGCTACTTATCTACTACTCTATAAAGTCTGAGTAGCAAAAGAGTGTCTTTAGAAGTGTTTAATTCAGCATCTCTATTTTCACTGGTTTTCACCTTTCATTTATTGCAATGGGAAATAACTACTGATCATCCATCGTAACTACTGAAACCGCAGTAGGTACCTAGATACGATGGATCAACCGGTTGATTTTATTACAGGGCAGTCTAGGTAGAACTTTACGAGCTACATGTTACTGTAGCATCAAGCTTATTTCAACAATCGACTTTACATCAGTCTTTAATATAATTGGGTAATTCTATCTGTAGCTGAAGTACTGCAGCCCATTAGATCATAAATTCCTTGTTAAGACATTTATCAACCGACTGTCTTGTTTTTAACCGACTTCCAAAAGGAGGAGAGGAGGAGGTTTTTTTTTTTTTGTATGTTTGTTACGCGATTACTCCGCCAATTATGAATAGATTTTGATGGTTATTTTTTTGTTTGGTAGATCATACTTCAGAGGTGGTCCCATATAAATTGTATTAACTTTGCTTGGGCAGTTTTTGAGTTAGCTTCAATTATACGTATTTTTTCCCACTTAGTATGTAGATGATATGATAACTTCCTGTCACTGTTATTTACATAGCAGGTAGTGGTATTCGAATTTGTGTGGGGTAGGTACCACAACTAAAAAGTGAAAAATAAAAACTTTATACAAAAAAAAAATTTTTTTTTGTCCAGAAATATCGTAAAACTTCTCTCGAGTCCCTAGGGTACAGCTTGCTTTGTCGTAACTTGTAAGTAAATGATTATGGGACATTATATTTATATGCCATTACTTTTGTTGTAGCTATTCATAACATTTCGAAAGTGTCGTTTTACATTTGCATGTGCCAAAATTTAAAGAAAATCTAGCCAACAAACTAATATGATTTATTGACATAAGCCGCTGTTTAAATATTTATATATCTGCGCATATCGTAAATATTCTCCCGCGTCACTCCTTGCAAAGAAAAACGAACATTCTGCAAATGTTGACATAATCGGAGTGCCTCATCTGCTCGCATGACTTTGCGGAATCTGCCGCCACTGCCGTCGGGAGAAACGCGGAATGCGTCGAAAGTAAAATTATACAATGATTTAACGAATTTTGAATCGTCCGTCATTCTTAGCAAGTGTACAAGTGAACGAGATCTAAGTATTGGAAGACCGGATCTTTCTTCTTCATTTCCGGTTGATTGAAGAAACTATTTCGACACTTTCAAATTATCTAGACTTAATGAGGATAATATGGATGATGATTCTGTTTTTGTTGGTGATGATCATTGCAATGGATTTCATCTTTATTGATTTACAGATAATTAGCTTAACAAAATCTTTGGTAGACTGTAATAGGTAATATATTATTTCTTTTAATTGTTTTAGGCACTTGATGGACATTGCATAAAAGATCCATCAAATGGCAATGTGGTAGGTACCACTCGTACTTAGTCGTGTAGTACATTCATCATTCATGCTAAACGCAGGAGCCAGATATTAATAAGCTATCAGATCACCATCCCAGGCAAATAACTCCCTTCGTTACTCCGATATTAATCTGGAGAGACTGACCTTAAGCGCCTCAATATCTCATTTCATATCTCGGATCCAAAAAACAATCAACTAAAGTGTTACCCTTATAAATAACCTGCCATAAATAACAAAGTCCATTAAAATAACTGCTAATTAGGCGAGACCTATCACTTCTTACTTAATGCCCTGCTACAGGGGTAATTTTACGTTGGTCATAACTTTAAAGGCGCCTGTGAGTCATTGAATACGGCTCTTATGGCCACGAACCAATTACGACCTTATTTTTCGTATTGTAAAACAAGTTTGATACAAAACCGCTGTCACTTCTATGCTTTGCAACAAATTAACGGCTGGTCTGACAGTCATTCCATAATATTGCGCTTGCGCAGGGTTTTTTACAGTTTTCCTTTGTGGGTTAAACAGTTTGATGATCGTTTTTGAACTTGAAAATACACTTTTTGTGTAGTAATATGTATCGCTTTAGTTAGTCCAAAAGGAAACTGTGAATACAAGATATTGCTGCTATATTAAGCGCCTTTGAAAGTTGTAGCAGCAATTTATATCTTTTGCGCATAACATTACATACTACTGTGTCGTGTGTATTTTTTTCATTGGAACTCGTCCATATTTGGACAAAAGCTCGCCAAGAGATATTGACATAGTAAATACTAATTTCATTTTTGATCTCTTCAGGAAAATCTTTGTAGCCCATAACTACTCATGATCTCTATCCATTTGAGGGTGTCTGGGCTTTACTTCCTCTCATCGAGTGGAGGCCTACGTCCCAGCAGTGGGAACATTATAGGCTGATCATGCTATGAGCTTTATATTCCCATTCATTTGACATAGCCAGTCTTGGCTTAAACCGCAATAGAATTTTCAACTAAGAGCACCGCCTCGATCAACAACAACAATTTGAATGCAAGGACCCACAACATGTCCTTGCATTCAAATTTTAGAACTTATGTATATGATGCAAATGCGCATGTAGATTGCTTTTACGCAACAATGCGTAAAAGGTGCGCTTCCCTGGTGCGCAGGGTGTGGGACAGCTCCAACAGTGTCTTAAGCATGGTTGCGAGTCGCCTGGACTGTGTATACGTGAGTCACTGTTGTGCCCTCTCTCATGGGATGTCGCAACGGTGACCAACCGTTATTGATTGTATTGTTTTTCTTTGTTTTTGTTTAGTTTCTGTGCTTACTAATAGCAATAGTCGTAAGTTTTACTAACAATCTTGTTGAGTCTTGGTTACTTGAATAAAGAAAAATTATATTCTATATGATAGATAAAAGCGTAAATAAGCACGTATTCTTAATCAAACTTTTCCTTCTTCCAGAACCAAAGCACTGAACACTAATGTTTGGGTCGGCTGTGACGCGATGCGCGAGGAGGACCTGGAGGTGGCACTCAAGGTGGTGATCGTGGGCGACGGCGGCGTGGGCAAGTCCAGCATGATCCAGCGATACTGCCGCGGCACCTTTACCAGAGACTACAAGAAAACCATAGGAGTTGACTTCTTAGAACGACAGATTGAGTGAGTTTTCTTGACCTATCTAATGCTAGGTGAATTACTTTAGAAAATATACCTCTGTGGTCTAGTGGTAAGACCACCAGTGTTAAATCCAGAGTTCCCGGTTCGATTCCCAGCGGGGGCAACATTTTCTGCTCGGTTTGGTTGGTGGTAGGGCTTGTTCTAAGCCTGCCTGATCTACCACTATCTTATCTAAGTCTGTCGCCATAGCAACAATGTTAACAGGATTGTTGTGTTTCGGCAGTTAGAAGTAAGATAGCCAGTTCCTTTGTGGTTAAGGATTTCGGGTGAAGCTCGCTTCCACCTTCAGCCCGATCATCACTTCCCATTAGGTGAGATGAAGGCCAAGAGCTTATATTATGGTTATGGTTATGGTTTAAAAAAAAACTTGGATCTTTGAATGAAGACCTGCCAGAGACAACGAGAACCCTTGTATTTAGACCCGATCCAGGATTCAATTTTTCTCTAGTTTCCCTGTCTTGTGTCAACTGAGATTATGTAGATACCTAACATAAGCTGTTCATTAAGTTGTTCCTACCTGTTAGTCTTCTTTGCATAATCGTTTGGTTTTCCACAAGGGCTGAGATGTGATCTTCCTAGGCAGCAAGGAGACGAGAATATAAGGGTTCCATACAATGACGAGGTCGTAAGTTCCTCCAATCTCTTCTAGGAAACTTTTTTCCTATTTAGTAATGCTTCATAAAACATAGGAACTGTAATCCGGTTGAGAGATTTAAAGAACGCTTCATAATTAAAAGCTAAGATGGCGTCTTGAATTCAATTGTTTACTTGAACCCGAAAAGATAAGAATAATATAAAGCATGTAAAATTTAAAATAAAATACAGCATTTTAGAATCAAAATACCGAGCAGCCTAGATAACCCAGAAGACAAAAGGTCTTCGGGGTTTCCAGATTACAAAAACAAAAATGGAGACCTAGATCATTAAGACCAGCATAATCTTTGAATCAGCCACCCAAAGCGAACTAAGATGAAAAAATTATTGAGTGATTACTGTGAAGAATTAAAACCGGACAAGTGCGAGCAGGACTCACGGCTTTTTTTTTTTTTTTGGGTGGGAAATTATCAAATAACTTCTCCCGCTCTGGGCGGAGCGGGAGAAGTCAGACTCTTACTGACTAAAACCCACCCGTGTTCCTTCCTATGCCATGTTGCCGGGGGCCGCGATGTCCCTATCGGTTTTCTTCGAACCCCCGGCAGGCATTGGCCCTAGCGGACCCCGTCAATTCTGCTGACATCTCTTTGAGGCGCGCGTGGAACACAACGCGCCGTCGACCCGGGCTTGGTCCTTCCCGGACGGCGAGCTACCCATTGCTCACCGTCCGCAAGCCCGCGCCTACGGTGGCCGGAAATCGGCTCGCGATTCCTGCCCCAGGCGTCTCCTCCTGCGGCGGTTAGGGGCGTGAGGGCGCGAAATTTGCCTCTCCCTCACGCGTTCCGCCTCCTCCTTCGCGAGCATTACCGCTTCGCAGAAGGAGGTGACGGCCTGCCATTTCCTCTCGCTCCGTACCATGGCCTGAACCAGGGCCGGACGCGAGAGATCACCGCCGCAGATCGCCTCTACGAGGACACGGCGTTGCTCCGCCCAAGCCGGGCAGACCTCCACCGTATGCTCCACCGTGTCCTCAGGCCGATCCACACAATGGTGACACCCAGGTGTTTCCTCCCGCCTTATCCTAAACAGGAACCTCCCGAAGCAGCCGTGTCCGGTGAGGACCTGCGTCAGGCGGAAGGTGAGGACGCCGTGGCGTCTCTCAAGCCACTCCTCAAAGAGGGGTCTTATCACCGCAATTGTGGCGTGCCCAGCGCGGGGTTGCGACAATCGCACCCTCCATGACGCCATGAGATCCCGCCGGAGCTCTGTCCGCTGTGCCGCGATTTCTTGCGGCATTGGAGTTAAGCCCCGGCGTTTCGCCTCCTCGCGCCACTCCCAGATGTGCGCGAGGACCTTTGCCTCCAGATCCCATGGCGGTAATCCGGCAAGGAGGTTCGCCGCCTCGCAGGAGACCGTGCGGTATCCTCGGGCCAGCCGGATGGCCATGATCCTTTGGGACGCGTTCAACCGGCGGGCTGGCCGCAGCCTCAATGAACGCGCCCACACCGGCGCCCCGTAGAGGGCCATGGACCGCACGATCCCCGCGTAGCGCCTCCGGCAGGAGGCGTTTGGATCCCCCAGATTGGGCAGGAGCCGCTTCAAGGCAGCCCCGGCCCGCTCCAGTCTGGGAGCCAAACGTCGGAAGTGTTCGACGAAATTCCACCGGCTGTCGAGGACGAGTCCCAGATACTTCATCGTCGACTCGACACCGATGTGAACCCCTCCCGCCATTATCTGGGAGCCCGACGGTGGCGCATTCCGAGGACCATAAAAACCCATGGCCTCGGACTTGTGCAGGGCCACCTCGAGTCCCAGCTGCCGGATCCTGTCAACGATTGTCGCAACCCCGCGTGTCGCTAGATCGGCCGCCGCCTGGTACGACCTCCCCTGCGCCAGGACTAGCGTGTTGTCAGCGTAACAAACGACGCTAACGCCGCTAAGGGGGTCGGCGCGCAGCACCCAGTCGTATCTGATGTCCCACAGATGCGGCTCCAGGACCGAACCCTGTGGGACACCGCACGACATCTCTTGCCGGTTCCACTCCCCTTGGTGACCGGGGTAGATGACGGCCCTGTCCGTCAGATAGGCCTCGACCACACGACAGAGGTAGGTCGGCATCCGGTGGTACCGGAGTGCCTCCCTGATACAACTCCAGGGCAGGGTGTTGAAGGCATTGGCGATGTCTAGAGACACCGCCAAGACGACCCCACCCCGGGCCACAGCATCCCCCGTCGTGAGGGCCCGCACGCGCATGATGGCGTCCACCGTAGAGCGCCCCCTGCGGAAACCGAACTGGCTCTCCGCCAGATCCGGCCCCACTCGCCCGACGAGGCGGTCTGCAATGACTCTTTCAAAGAGCTTGCCCACCTCATCGAGCAGCACAATGGGCCGATAAGCGGACGGAGAGTCCGCTGGGCGCCCCGGCTTCTTTATGAGGACCAGTTTCCCCGTCTTCCAACGAAGTGGGAACTGGCCCCTCTCCATACATGCGCTTAGGAGCCCCATTAGTCGAGGCCCGAGAGCCCCCATGGCCAGGACCCAGGCTTTTCCGGGTATGCCGTCGGGTCCTGGGGCGGTATTCTTCGCACTCATCTTGCGTACCGCCACTCTCATTTCTACCTCAGTCACAGGACTCACGGCCTGAGGGTTCCGTTTCAAAACTGTGCCCGGTTGCTCGCGGCTTCACTCAAGTCATACTGCAGTCCGATATATACGTGAGACTCTCACAACAAGTTCTTTCATTGATTACGTCACACGGTGTATATATGTATATTTTTTTTTTATTTTGCCCAAAAGTGACCCCATTTTCAAAATTCATTTATTTACGTTACAATTCCGTGTTTGGGTCGCAGAAATTCATATGTGTAACAAATTTCAACTTAATCGGTCTAGAAGATTTACAGCAAATTGGCTGTGACAGACATCACTCATATGTCTGTCTGTCCGTCTAATTATCTAGACTTTTTAGGGTTCCATTTTTTTATTCGGACGTACGGAACCTTAAAAAGGCTACATAATTATGGGCTTTAATTAAATGAAGACATGCTGAGATGTCGTGTTCTAGATGCAGAATATTTACTCTAATTAGGGTAATCAAGCAGCCACCGCAGGTGTGGTCTGATGTAGAATTGATAGCATCCTTAGAAGTCATCGAATGAAGGCAAATGGCTAGAGGAAATGATGGTAATTGAATTAACTGGACTTGTCTTAAGAAACCAATAATAGTTTTCATTTTTCTTTTGCGTCCATCTCGCGTTTAACTTAACTATAGAATATTCCCATGTTATTTTAATGATCCATAACAATCAACATAATAGGTATTGTATAAATGCTGTAAATAAACATGTTTTTAACCATCGAGGCACGCAGCGCCAGCATTTGTTTTTCTTCTTTCAAGATGTGACGTCCAGTGCGATCATGCCGATCTAGTGAACGCAGTTCTTGAAATAATTAAGCAAATTCGTATGCTCCATACGCTTCGATGCCCACAATGTGGACCATAATAAAGGAATGAAGTTTTGGCATATTAGATAGAAGGCATAACTCTTAAATCTTCCATTCCAAATTATACGTGAAACTGGGGTTTCTTTTGATGCCGCATCCCAACAACTTCATTTCATGCTTTATTAATCTACATTCTAACAAATGGCCTTTCCTTTGTCCCCAGGATCGACGGCGAAGAAGTCCGGCTGATGCTATGGGACACAGCGGGACAGGAGGAGTTCGACGCCATCACGAAGGCGTACTACCGCGGCGCGCACGCATGCGTTCTCGCCTTCAGCACCACAGACCGCGACTCGTTCCTCTCGCTACACTCATGGAAACTTAAGGTGACTATCTTTTATTATAATTAAGTTATTTATTGGCTTATCCAAATATTTAAACTCGTCCCCCTAGACCACTCACTCCAGCTCCTGCGAACCATCATGCGAAGATCATGGAAACACCTAGCCTGAAACTAACTGAGCCGAATCATAGCGTGCACCGTAGGTACGAGTAAGTATCTAAAAGCCTTACATTATTAGTTGACACCTGATTAATAGAAATTTCCTGGGGGCCTACCACCGTCAGATATCGTGCATTTAGGTACTAATTCAAGCAGGGAGTTAAGAATTGTTGGGCCAGAAATGAATTATACTATACTCCATTTGAAATAAGATTAGACATTTAAGCAAACCTTTTTTACAGTCCGTTCAACCGATTTTGACTTCTATACAGTATAAGGATGACATTAAAAGCAAAAACCGGCCAAGTGCATGTCGGACCACGCACAATGTAGGGTTCCGTAGTTGGGATGAATTTATCCCAAAAACAAACTTAACTTTGTAGTTGATAAACATGTTCTCCCATACGAAATGTATGGGAAAACATGTTTTTGCAACTGCAAAGTGAAGTTGGTCGATTATTACTCGTTAACTTGTAAAGCCTACTCAGCTGTGATAGTATTACTTTTAAATTCGTTATATAAGCTACTGCCGTGAATTTTTTCACATATCTAAAACCAACCATTTAGCTGGCAGGCGGGTGCAAATTGTTGTTAGAGTCAAGTGTCCCCCACACTTGACTCTAACAACAATTTGCACTTTAAAGCTTAATATTTCGCAAACAGATCTCTGAATTCAAAAATGGTTTTACCACACTCACAATGTTTTTGAAAGACCTTTCCAACGATACCCCACAACAAGGGATAGAAAAAAAAAAAAAACATCCCCACTTTACGTGTAGGGGAGGTAGGTACCCTAAAAAAAAATATTTTTTCATAATTTTATTTTACCACTTTTCGGCATGATTAATATGTATACCCATGCCAAATTACAACTTTCTAGTACTAACAGTCTTGGAACTAGAGCGCGGACAGACAGACAGACAGACAGACAGACATGACGAAACTATAAGGGTTCCTTGTTTACTAAGGAACCCTAAAAAGTGGTTACAATACCAACTGTTTACTGTAGCTGCCATTTGTCATGCCACCAACGCAATAGAAGTCAAAAACTGTTGAACGGACTGTAAAAAGGTTTATTTAAATATCTAATAGTATTTCAAATGGAGTATAGGTATTGCTAAAATAATCATGTATTCACCAAATGGTTGGTAGCAGCTACCTAGAGAAACATTTAATAAGTTAAATGAAACCAAAGACCCTCTATAAAGTTCTGCAGTAAAACCGCTTCGGACAGTAACTACATGCTAATCGAATCGCAACATCTTACATAGTTGGAAGAGATTTGATTTCGCTACTTCTGCAAGTAATAACCATGTTAATAGGACCGTATTACTGAGAGCAATTGGCAAGTACAGATAATTTTATACTACCCAAGTACCCACTACTTGTACCTTAACACTCGCACATTGGTCATTGGCCGCATTTGACCCTGTTAACGATTGAACTAACTTGTACATACATACATTCATGTTAATGTTTCTCGTTCTGGTTATTAAAGAGATCACTTTTTGCGTCATTTTTATTGAGAACTAGTCACGAGCAGCTGAGAAAATGTTCGCATTTAAAACATAAGCAACGATGGTGATTTATTAGAAACACTGTATTTATCTACTTAAAAAGCTGTTTATAGGAACATAAATCTTCAAAACATACATTTTAATGCCTAGCTCTTAGTATTCAGTTCCATGTTCCTAGGTATTTTGTTAATTGAAGCAGCACATTAAGATAAGTGAGGTCGTGACTCGCTCACATAGCCGCCCGCGTCCCGACACGGCTTCACTATCTAATACACGCAGCTATCAAGTAACGCACATCAACTGTTTACATTCTGCCAACTATATTTGGACCGGGTACATTCATCTCAAATCTTGTAAGCATTCGCGAAGATGCACGGGTCTCACGCGTTCGTCCTTACCTTCGGCTGTTTACTATGTGGAGTGAATTCTATAGTACATGCTAGCAGAGAGTTGACATGTACACAATACTACGCGTCAGGGGAAAACTATGATCTGAACGAGTTGCCGGCACAAATGTATGCAGTGTACTTCTGGCCACCAAACCAGAGGCAGCGGAACAGCTGTGAGAACATCAACTTCAAGAAGTTGACGCAAGAAGATGTGGCAGTGGCTAACAATGAGTGTAGCAAACTTAGTCTACTGATGAACGAGACTGTGCTAAAAGCAACATACATCAATAATGCCGGAAAGACAGTCAATTTACTTTACTATGGCGATGCAGAAGTGAAGGAAATGTATCGTGGTTGTGAAAAGAATATAGCGAAGTATATATTCAAGAAAGTGAATGATAATTATGTTTTGGGGATCAATTGTTCGGCAGGTGGTAGAGGCATATTGTATGCCAAGTTCCTGCCAAGCTCTTTGGAAGTGAAAACTATCGTGGACAGCATAGAAATCATGAGTGGACGAGAAGGAAGCTCTGATTGTAGTCTTAGTAGCTAATCGTACAAATATTTTATATGTATAATCTACTTATTAAAATGACGTGAACTTCAAAACTTGTTGTTATTAATTCATTTATCATCATGATATCTTCAAATAATAGGTAATTAATGTGATCATTTTGTGAGCTTTCTTGTGAAGTGCAGAAAGTACATATGTTTTTATTTTACTTTCAGGTGGAGAATGAGTGCGGGGAGATCCCAACAATCATAGTTCAAAATAAAATTGATTTAATGGACCAATGCGTCGTCGGACCGTAAGTATTTTTATCATTCACATATTGTTTATAAGTTTGTCCTTTCTAACAACTTCCAAGGGTTTTGCAAGAGAAAGAGCAATAATATTCTCCACAACGATAAGTTGTGCAAGAAAAGAACAGAAAAGGACCGAGTATAGAGCCCCGGGGCACGCAAATTTTTATCGAAGACTTTGAAAATGTCTGCCTATCTATTTAAGTTTTAGTTTCAGTTCGAAGGTTTTACTATTCCAGGTTATTTTGTTGTAATGTGAACCTGATTATTGACTGAGCATTAATTCATGAAGATTCCTACTTACATTTTATCGAAACCGTTAGATAAATCACAGCTTTGACTGTAAACCATTGAATTTTGAACTGACTTAGGTTTCTCCAGTGCAGATTAACTGAGGCATTTTGGTTGAAGCAAAATGCCTCTGCGTGAACACTACCAAGGGTCTAATCTAAACCTACCAATAATATATGATGAACATTAATTTTTCAGAGACGAAGCAGAGCTAGTTGCGCGTGCGCTGGGCTGTCGACTGATGCGGGCGTCGGTCAAGGAAGACGTGAACGTGGGGGCGGTGTTCAGGGCGTTAGCGGCGCGCTGTCTGTCTGACATGCGGCGAGACGACGCAGATGCAATGGCACCGTGCCAAGCACCCGTTATAGGTAAGGATCTTCTCGTTTCAACTCATTAAGACCAAGTACTAGGTAACGCTAGGCAAGTATTACCCAATAATTGGTTTGTGGAGGTCAGGTAGGCAGTCGCTCCATGTAAAATAATGTTATTGTAGCTGCAAGTCTGCCAACCAATCTTACCAAGGGGTATCGTGCTAGACAGTAACTGGGTTGTAAAGGTCAGATAGTTAGTCGGTCCACGTAAAATATTCAGCTGCGTCCGGTTAGACTGGAAGCAGACCCGAATATAGTTGGGAGGGCTCGGGGAAGGCCTATCTCCAGCAGTGGACGTCTTTTGGCTGAAATGATGACGTAAAGGTTTTGTAAAGCCGTCTAACTCTTGTTGGTGAAGTAGTTCCATCCCTTACCGAAGAGTTATAATTATTGGATGCGTATAATAAAATTATCATCAATTCTATGGGATGTACCAATTAATTTTTTTTTTAAACCGGCCAAGAGGATTCTCGCACCGAGGTTTCCGTACCATTTTAAATTTTCATCGGTGAGGCCTATATTTGTCAGAGAATTTAAACACTGCAGTGTAGAATATTGTTTCAGGTCAGCGCCATCTCTTGACCGATAGTGGAACTAATGTAATTTTTGTTGATTTCTGAAAAAGTAAGCTATTTAGAGACATCGTTTTATTTTTCCTGTAATCTTTACATAAACTCATATCACATAGAAAAACGACGAAAAATTTCAACACCTGCGTTGAAATTTTTCGTCGTTTTTCTATGTGATTCAGAATCATGTACTGAATCCATGGTAACAGTTTTCGCGTCGATGTCCCTGCCACCCTGTGTACTAAATCAGTTTTAGGGTGATAAAAGGATGAAACGAGCGCTATGCCAATCTCTGAAATACAGGTCTTCAAAGTTTATGAGCAATCCTTACTAATCTAATCAAAATTGATTCCAGGAACATTTACAAATCACAACAGCAATGGCACAATCCTGCTGCGGCCGACGAAACACCGGCCAGGCGGCAAGAAGAAGAACGTGCTGAGAAACGCTTGCAGACTACTGTGATGTTAACAGAACCCTGTGTTACTGCTCAACTCTTTAACTTAATTTAATACTCTTCAACCATGAAGATCTAAGCAAGAGGAACATAAAAAGGAATTGACTTGGAGCTTAATAAAACGCTCGAAAGTACCTTAGAATCTATTGTCCTATTATTTGAGTATGCATCTAGTGTCTCCAAACCTAAACACAAACAATATTAATTCATGAAATAATTATTTTTATTCGTTTAACTTGGAAGACAGAATCAAAAAAAGACTATGGGACAGCATATACTAGAGCCGAGCAAAACTAACGAATAAAAAAAAATACTATTAGGTATTGCAAGTACATGTTTCAAATGTTATAGCCCTGCCCTAAAACTAAGTTGAATTTCCTGACAACGACCCTAATTTTAGTCGATTAAGAAAGCTGTTTAGTCATATTTTAATGTTTTTTAGTTAGTTGATATTAAAATAACAAAGCTATGTAAATATTTTTTACTTATCTAACTATTCATTTTATTAAAAAATAAATTATTTGCAAATATCGTTTTTTTTGTTTTAATATTTTACAAACCACATATTTGGTCACTCTAGTGTAGGGTTGCAAAATTACGTAATTTTACGGAAAGCGCTGGTAAAATACGGGTATTTTACGGTCATTTATATAAATTACGGTAAAATTATCGGCGACTTATGAAGTTTTCAATTTTAATTTGTGCTGTCCTCTGCTCTGCCTCATACCTTGAATTCTTGACTTGAGAATTAAGTTTCAGGGATTTTTAGTACGCATGAGTCGCACAAGCCCATACTGCTTATATTTCTGGCAAATTTCATTCAATTCCATTTATCCGTCAATAGTGAGATAGTGACATACACATGATATACACAAACATACTTCCGTATTTGTAGTATTTTAGTGGGTATATGAGTAGGTACGTTGAACACGTTTTTTACCGAAAATTACCATATTTAACGTAAAATACCGTAAATTACTTAAAATATTTTTTTACTGTATTATACCAGGGTAATTTTACCGTTTTACATACCTACCTGCTCTAGTGTCAGCAGTTAGTTTTCCGGAGAACATAGAAAGCTGATGTTACGAAGATTTCAGACTTATAGGTCTAGCCGCAAAAAACAAAGGATAGGGGAAGGCACTGTTACACACGGCTACACATCAAGCTATTATATATTTCCAGTTTATGTTGATCTCGCATTGTATAGGATTTCCGTACAATGCGAGGTCAGCATATACTGGAGATGTATAGCTTGATGTGTAGCCGTGTGTACCACAAAATAGTACAGAAGGCGCACTCCGCATTTCAGGTATGAAGCTACAAGTAAGTACCTACGCGGCATGCTCGTCTTGTCGGCCCAATTCAGTGAGCGTAACGTACTTACGTAATCAGAAGATCTAGGAGTTACGCGATAGAAAGAGAGGCAACTTCTAGGTGAATATAACTGTGGGTAATTAGCGCTGTGCGACCTGAATTGCACTTTATTGTGTCGTAGCAAGAGTCGCTTTTTATTTAAATGAATTTGCGGAGTGAACCATCTGTAATTAATACTACTATGTTTGAAGACTATTATTTACCTACACAATGTTGCATTTAGGGACCCTTTAAAATGTTAACAGTATAACCGTGCCTTTACAGTTAGTGGTTGCATAATGAAGCTCTCGCTACTTATTGCTTGCCGCCTATAAAATAGACGAGGTACCGGTGTTTAGTGCAAGTGTGAAGTTTACAACTTGCACCTAGTTTAATAAACATGTTCAACCTATTCGTTGTTGCGGTAAGTTATACCAGATAATCCATACCTACCATAATGTTATAAAAGAAAGTCACTGTCTGTTTTTTCTTTTTTTTTAGGTAGGTCATCTCGTAGTTGACCTCTGAGATCATGACTACTTAACCGGGCTTTCCTGTGGGTGGCTTAAGCTACTACACTTAAAACCTCCAGCCAGGGGGACTATGTCTGTCTGTTACATTTTAACGCCTGAACTGCTGAGCCGATTTTGATGAAATGTTGTAGATAGCTTGAACCTTGAAGCCTTCCTCACCTAATAAAAAATAAGGTCCTTACCTTATTTATTATCAAAACTAATAATTATTATAAATAGAAAAGATTTGATTTTTTGTATGTTTAAAAGATTTGATTTTTTGTATATTTGTTTGTTTGTAACGAATAAACTCAAAAACTACTGGACCGATTTTAAAAATTCTTTCACCAGTAGAATACTATATTATCACTGAGTAATATACCCGCGGCCGCTGGTGAAAGGAAGTAATAATTTTGAAGAAACTTATAAAACTTCAAAGAGAGCCTATGGCTACGAATATTCGATTACTTACTTCTGTTTAAAGAATACAAACAGTACTTAAGCCTATAATACTCTGGTATTACTGAACCGCGAGATATATACGACCATTGGTAGTGTATCTAAAAACATCAGTCACTTACGCAAAGGAAACAGGCGTGTTGGAAAACTCCCTTGAATGTCCTACAGGTTTGCGCAGTATGTTACGTGACGTACGCGTTGGAATACGCAACACAAAACGCTGATATACTCACGGGTATACTCAGGGGTATCCCTGATGCTCCAGAAACACCACAATGGACGTAGGTAAGTGTACAGACCACATAATGGTGCCGATTCCCTTGTTCACAAACTAAACTAAATTTAAGTTCAGTGCATCTTTTTCTTTCTATTTCATTAAGAAAAGGACAGAAGATAAATTTTAGTTTAGTCCTGTCAAATTAATCAGCGCTTGACGTAAATTGACGTAATTTTAGTAGGCAAGTTTTTAATCACGTCTAAACTTGTATGGAGTAGTGACAGGCGCTGATTAATTTGACAGGAATCGGCACCAATGAATCACTAGAGATTTTATTTTTATTATTTTATTTTTATATTTTTATTCTAGAGATTTTAACTTATATTTCTAGCACACGATAGTCTCGCAGAAGGGCCTGTCCTGGCCCACTATTCTTAAGAACTAGGTATTTCCAATGTGTCTGAATTCTAAAAATACTCAGATATCTTTATGATTTTAAGATTAAAAGGTACACTTTATCATTTTCAGGTTTCCAGTTTGATTTTAGTTTAGCCACCTGCGTACATATTCGATACTTAAAAGTTAATTGTTTGTTTTAAAAACTTATAACGTTTCTGACGCATCATAATTTGTGTAAAAGCAGCGTAGGGTCAGTTTGCACATGGAATGTATGCCAATGGAAATTGACTCTTAGTAAGTGACTAGGTTGGTTTTAAATTAAACACAGCAAATAAGATTATATATTATGGTATGTATTTAAAACGACGCCGTTATAACAATTTAAAGACCTAACTCACTAAAAAATGCAATGAAAAATACAATGATACTGTTACAAAAACTTTCTTACGACATTTTATAGAATACAGGGCGAAACTCACTATTAACAATCGTGTCGAGGCACTAATAAGCGAAAAAAAAAGACCCATAACATTAATTATTAAAGCGGCAAAACAAATTTTAAACATGTGATAATAATACTTCACCCTGTATTTAAAATGTAGTTTACAAACATCAGGCAATCAAATCACTATTTATTTTCTAAAATGTATGAGCGCCTTACATGGTAGAGAGATCCTCAGAATAAGGCTAAACGTCTATTTCTAACGGCTAGAGAATATGCTAGCCGCGCATTTGTGGCCATTGGCCACGGTTGATATAACATAGTAGTGTACACTCACCTTAGGCTGACTTAACAAGCTAATCGTAACTAAATAAGACATACAGGTTGTACTTACATATAGTACTATACGTTACAGTGTACTTGGCAATAAATATGACACACCAAGTTAATAGAAAGAGACAGACAAAATTATGATTGAGACGACGCTCTTAAGGGGTCGTCCTTTAATCTAATCACATTGGTACGGTTGGAACAGGGGGAGTGACAATCATGTGTTCGTTCGTGCGACGCAAATATGTAATTTAATGTGTGGCATGTAAAGTAACAGTAAATATACCAGCAAAATTCTTAATGTTATTAATATTTATGGTTTAAAACCTGTCGACGTATCACCAAGGGGGACAAGTCACAAGTCATAGGTCACGAGATCGAACTCAAGGCACACACCTTGTGACTTTTCGGATTCATGTGCGTATTGTATAATTAGCACTTGCTTCAAAAACGGTGAAGGAAAACATCGTGAGGAAACCGGCCTGAGAGATATTTCTCAACAATATGTGAAGCCAATTCAGAGGCCCATGGGCGGCTTTAAAACTCAAAAAAGAATAAGAAGAAGACTGGGGGGGGGGGGGATGGGGTATAAAAAAACCTCACGTGATTAAAGGATGGCCCCTTATCAAACACCAAACCAAAAACTCGATGTGCCATATTTACGGGCGGCCACAGTACGATCATTGGAAATTGGGCGATCTCAAGCACTCATACACATACAACATTTCAATTTTCTCCACAACTTACAAAAATAATGTGATGATTTGCAAATATAAAACCAATACAAAAGTTATAAAGTACAATTTTAATTAACTATGAAGATCTTGAAAGAAATTATGTTGTCGATGGTGATTTGATGTAGGTAGTATAGTCGACCTCGTATTTGCAAAACCACCCTAAGGTGGAATATCCCTTGCACGTTTTACCACCTCTGTGGTCTAGTGATTAGACCACCTGTCGCAGACCCAGAGGTCCCGGTTTCGATTCCCAGTGGGGCAAAATTTTCTGCTAGGTTTGGTTGGTGGCTTGTTCTAAGCCCGCCTGGCTAGCTACCCCCATCATATCTAAGTCTATCGCCATAACAACAATGTTAACAGCATTTTTGTGTTTCGGCAGTTAGAGGTAAGATAGCCAGTTCTGTGGTTGAGGATTCCGGGTGAAGCTCGCTTTCACCTTCGGCCTGATCATCATTTACCATCAGGTGAGATGCAGGCCAAGAGCTGCCCGTTGAGGATTTTTTTAAAAGAACGTCTTAACATAACATTAAGACCAATGGGACAGATAAATAGTTTCAAGTTCAACCTTAGTGAAGTTTAAATTTAGTGGGAGTGTTTATCAAGAGTGGTAAAGCATTTCCGAGGTCGACGACACCTACTGGGTGCATTGACCATAAATATCATTATAAATACATAGGACTATTCTTTGTTCTTTTACTCTCTAATAAATAGGGGATAGCTGAAGATTAAGCCCACGTTCGCACGGACGTAAAAATATCGCGGCGGGATTTTATAGTGCACTGGATTTTTAACTCTCGGCGCTAAGCAGAGCGTTGAATATCCAGTGCGCGAAAAAAAAATCGCCCGTGCGGACCTGGGCTAAAGCTTATCTCGCACTAGGTTGGAGCACGATAGTTTTACAGAAAATAGTTTTTGTTGAAAACAACAATATTGACCTGTTCATGGGGCGATAGTTTATAATTTTATTATAAGGTGTTCATTTTGATATCCCATAACTCTAGGGTATCAATGAGACCATGTCAAAAAATCAACTGGCATATAAATTATTTATCTTTTTTTTTCATTCAAAACAATTCGACAAAGTCACTATTATTTATGTAAAACACCCTTACGTGAAATATAAAAAAATAAATAAAAATGGGATGTGGCTATGTCGTGGACACGGCCGTGTATTTTTCGTGAATATGTGTATGATAAGAGTACTATTTTCTTTTGACACAAATTCTTTGATCCTTTAGCTATCGAGTGGTGTAATTAAATTTTAAATGTAGATGATAGATATGTAGCTGTGGCATCAAACTGCATTCCCCGATTTTGTTATCATCAGTTTTAAAAAAAATCACGTCAAAAAACATTTAATTCAGACTATTAAAATTCATTTAAAAATATACGCATTTTCTTAGCTTTTAACATGAACGATTGGTTTGAATGAAAATGGTTTACTCGAACTTACCAACGAAACTTAGATACACACATCGAGTCTAGGTGTTACGAGTGTTACGCTATCTAAAAAAAAATATGTCAGTTGATTCTTTGACATGGTCTGATTAATACCCTAGAGTTAAGGGATATCAAAAGGAACACGTTGTATATAAAATCTAACAATTTAAATACACAATTGAGCATAGGTTTTTTTTTTGATGAAGTAAGTACATTTTAAATATCCTTATAGTAATAGAATATTAATTTCTTTCTTTCGAATATTTTCATTATTTTTTGTGGGGTTAATTTTACAATTCAAAATATACTTTAGGAATAGTAACGAAGACAGACAGACAGAAGACAGATGCAGATTTATTTTGATGATAAATAAATATTAATTTTGGTTTGACAATAGATTCATAGAGGCATGATATATAAATACATAGTTATAACATAAAAACATAACAAATCGACATGAAATTATTCAGAATTTTGCGATCACCAGTGAAGTTTACACTCACAAAATTATTTTAAAACTAGTCATAAAAAGACTTACGATAAAGAAGCAAACATGAAAAGCAGTCAGTTTTTCATTATTCTCTCAAAGAGGAAAATGAAGGAGCCTCTTCTTACAAATGCCAAATGCTTACAGAACCTGGGCCTATATAAACCCACCTTTTTAGCTTTAGAAAGCGACACAGGTATGAGCGACAAAGACGCTCTAAGAAGAAAAACTTTTTGTTAAAATTGATTTGATATTTATGGCCTGCCAAATTTCGCATTTACGTAAAAAACTGGCAAAAATGATACGTAGAACAGTAGATTGTTTGCCTAGGGAGCAAACAACTATTTTAAGGCGAGAGTTTTTCTTTGAGTAGTAAAGTACGTCACTCGAGCTTAAAACAGTGTTGCTCTACTTTTTATCACCCTCTAGGAGACAATAAGTAAACTTTTTTTTTATTTGGCTCGCGCGCGTTTTACTTTTTCATACAGTCTGTTACTTGTTCATACAATGTTCGTGATTGATCTTTTTGGTGATTGGAACTTTTATTAACAATATCCACATTCCAAATTCAAACCACTTTTAGTCCCTAGGGATTAAAGAGCTATTTTAGTTCCTGTTTACAAAGAATAAACTATACTACATCTGAAATAAGATATTAACATAATACAATATTGAAATAAACCTTTTTACAGTCCGTTCAACCGATTTTGACTTCTAATGCGTTGGTGGTATGACAAATGGCAGCTACAGTAAACAGTTGGTATTATAACCACATTTTTGCTTTTAATCCCATCCTTATGCGTATGGTATAGAAGTCAAAATCGGTTGAACGGACTGTAAAAAAAGTTTGTTTAAATGTCTAATCTTATTTCAAATGCAGTATAGCTAGCTTTTTGAAGAGATGTGATTAAAAAAAATTATAAGTACTACAATTACTCATAAACCCATTTTATAAAACCAAAGATTTAAATCGTTATATTCGCCCGACCGTGTCAAAACATCGTAGTGGTTCTGTTTCGTTGATAATGATTGTATTCAAATGTCATTCATATCAACGATCAATCGGTCGATTATTTTGTATTATCTCGCTTACTCAAACAGATAATTGTATCTATTGTTCCATGCGGGATGTGTGAGTTCACTCATCTCAGTATGGACATTTTTTCGCGCTTCTCAAGTAGGCTGAGAGCAAATCTAACGATTTTAAATCTTTGATTACAAGATCATACAAACTGGTGTACAACAAACAACTGACAATTTCTTTGAAAGGTTGTATGCTTGCTGCAATCTATCTGTGTAGCATCAAGCATAATAAAAATAAAGTATCTGACATGGAACTATCAAGCGACGTAGTGGAAATCTACGAGTATGTAACCATTGTATAGTCGACAAAAGATTTTGGTTTACAGGCAAGATATATACTTTAGCCCAATTTTTTTTACAAATCGGTCGGTTGTTTTGGTTTATTAACCACAGCGCCTGAGACAAGATTTGACAGCATATAAGGCTTTGGTTTTCTAAAAAAGCAGTTCCGTCATAAGAATCTGTAATTTTCGCCAGTATTTGACATAAAGGTGTCAAAAACGCTCTGTATTTGGATACCCGTTATTGTGTGACCGTTCACCGCTTACTTACGAAACACGAATATAATAAAATAATAATAAATTATTTATTTTATGTTTGTGTAACTTAGCTGGGTCAAAAAGCGTTTTTCGTAACTGCCTGGATATGTAATCTGTTTTGTTCACAATACTTCGTAGAGTATTTCCTACCTCGATTTAAAAGATCATTTGGATTTAAAGTTATCTAAACTAATGGTCCATTGAAGAAAGAAATAAACTCCAGTGGTAATCAATGGAATTTGTATACAGGGTGAAATTGAATTCATGGGCACCCGTCAAGGGGTCATTGTACTCATCATTATGAACAACTTTCACTATGGAACCAACTCTGAAATCGCGAAAGTTGAAGAAGAAGAGAAGAGACGAAGGAGAGAAGTTGAAGAAGAAGAAGAGAAGAGACGAGTCCCATAGTGAAAGTTGTTCATAATAATGAGTACAATGACCTCTTAACAGGATGGCCATGAATTCAATTTCACCTTGTTTATTAAAAAACAAAATTTACTAGTAATTATACACATATATTATCACATTATCAAAGCTTTTTGAAACTGCAGGGCCTAAATGAGTGTGGTGCCTATTTTGTTTGATGAAATTATTAACATTATCTATTATCCTGTCTTTGTCGTTCCGTTCGCAATAAAATGAGACAGCAATATACTTCGATTTTGGTTCACAGATACATTCATAAGAGCTCAACGCTTAATGATACAAATAGAATATTGTACTTGAAATAAGAAACGTGAATTTGAGATTTTTAACATCACGTGCTTTTGGACTTTTGCCCATTAAAGGTTTTTAGCATTCAAATTATAGATAGTGCCATCCACGAAGATGCACCCTACTTTTCTTCCTAATCGCGTTTAGGAAGAAGAGTGGATGACACTATCTATAATAAAGTCTGTATGAATAAAGAAAGGCGTCAAGGGGTTCGGTACATACCATCGAAGAAATTTGAAAACAAAATCCCGTGCACACAACCCTTTTTTTCCGTAGGTTACCGTTACTATAGTGGCCGAGAGTTGCAAGCAGAAATAGTCCTTACGGTGTATAGGTATGGGTTTCTTCGATGGTACATAAATACTGGGAAAATTATAATGAAAATGAATTCATATTTCTTTCATAAATGCAAGACTAGATAAAATGAATAATACATGAACTTCTAAGTTATTTTGCACTGATGCAATTTGATATGACAGTAATTTAACCACTAACGTTGCTGGTTACGGATGAAAGAACTTGAAGTCAAGCGAATAATTACTTGTAATTAATCACAGGTAACGATTACGAACTTCCTACTAAGATTTAAGTTACAATTTTCCTCATACAGCCATCGTGATGTAAACAAAAAAATCTAGCAAAACAGAAACGTATCCTAAAATCACAAACGTATCATACGACATACAATTTAACGTTCACAGTCTTTTGTTACAGTAACATACGCACAATAGGCACCACATCTCCAGTACCCCAATTACGTAACACAGTTTCAATTCCAACCCGTAAGATTTTAATGGAAATTCCTAATCCATTGGTTGAAAAATTCGTCTGCTCAACAACATAAATAAATGCATAGAATGATGTTCAACTGTCAAAATGAAAGAGATTGCCATTGTAAGTGTGTTACGCAATTACACCGCAGGCACAGTTCAAATAAACGAGAATCTGGCAGTACAGGCGCTTAGCGAATGACAAGCTTGCTGTCAAGCAGAGCGTTTACTCACGAGCAAGTGGTGACATTTAACTTAGCAATGTAAGCTAGGAGGCCTTGGAGGCGTTTTTTGACTCGTTTCTGGTCGTCGAGTGTGCAGCCCAAGATGGCGGATTCGAAGTTCTTGTCGGTACCTGTAGAGGGGTCTGGCTGGGACGTGCACGCGTTCATGAACGTTTGACAGCGCGTGTGCGCGAGGACTGCGTCGTCGTGCACCGAGATTACCAGTTGGTCGATGTACATGTTTACCTGGAATTGAGAGAAAAATTCAAATCATTTATTTCGAGTAACATGGACTCATATTATTATTAGAATAGGCATACACATTTACAAATAAAATTAAAATAGAATTGAAATAAAATAATGTATAATTAATAGGTTGGTGTTAACATCTCGAATGTCGTAATTACAGAAACAATTAAAAAACCATTGTGTCTCGCGTGGATCCACATACCAAGGGTGAAAGTTGGTATAGGCTAAACTAATATTACAAAGAGAAAAGATTTGATTTTTTGTATGTTTGTTTGTTACGCTTTCACGCTAAAACGGCTGAACGGATTTGGATGAAATTTGGCACATGGGTAGACCATGAGATGTACCCTAATTGCGTAATACAACACAATCACAATCTGTTTCAAATTTGAAACAGATTGCTTCATAAGTTGGAAAAAAAATCTGCTCAACAACGTAAATAACGCAATGAATGTTTTTGAACTGTCAAAATTAAACAAATTAGGCATAATTGTTTATGAAAATAAGTTACGCAATTAGGGTACGGATAATTTTTAAGACTTATGCGTGTGAAACTGCGGGTCGCAGCCAGTTATTATTAAATATCAATATGGGGTTAGAATGCAGTGCTAGGCATAGGCCTTGGTTGTTGACGGCTTCTGCCGTAGATTTATGTTATTATATTATTGTCATTAGATTAGACGGTAACTTAATTTCAATAATAATACCATATTTGTTAGACTTTGTTCTTCTCTGAAGGATTAACGTCTTCATTTTAGTACGGATTATTTTCTCAGATGAGACTATAGTTTGACCGAGACCGCTGTCCCGCACCTTAGCAATTCAAAAAATTCAAAATATTTTTTTCACATAAACTTACAAGGGCAGTTATGAAACGTCAGAAGCTAGGTGTACGGTTCCAGTTGGTAGTTTCCTATTTAGAACAGCCGATAACAAACCCCACTCAATACGCGACGAGGCGGGCCGTTGACGAATCGGCGGGCGGAACGCCACGCGCCGTTCGCGTTGACGAATAAGCGGCCTGAACTGCCCCCCTCCGTCTCGCCACGCACATACCTAAGGCGCGGAAACCCCGGTCAAACTATACCAAGTAAATCATGACAGATCAAAATAAACACAGCTACAAGTTACATAACTATAAAATAATAAAACCTTGCATCACGGCAAACACATGGATGGCATTGCAAATATTTTATAACATTTTACTTAATTAAACTCTACTTGGAAAAATGCAAAGAACCTTCACATTACATGTTGTAGCTAATTATAAAAGTTATTTCTGGCTCGCATAAGCGGTTATTATAACGGAATGAAAGAACAGTAAATTGTATAAGTTGGTCATTGTCAAGTTTTAAATCAACTTACGGAAATATATATCTTGCCCGTATGTTCAAGGCAATGGCACGTAAAAATTAATCGGAGAGGCAACCGGATGGCGAGTGGTTAAATGGAGAGGGGTCTAAAAATATTATTTCAGAGGTTCCTAGTTCCATATTTCTGTCATTTTTACTACAAAAAGCGGACAACTCCTTTATTTAGTTTTGTAGGTTTTATTTACGCAGGGGTCGTGGCTAAATAATAACAGCCGCACGGGTCGATCGAAGGTCAAGCTACGCTTGCCGCGGTCGATTCGTGGTGACCATCCATTACATCATCATCCCCCCGTGCTTCGGTAATCCCGTTAAGCCATTGGTCCCAGCTGTCAATCATGACAGCCGTTACGGGTAGCCAAAAGTCCAAAGTCTGACAACCAGTCTTACCAAGGGGTTTCTTGTTACCCAGTAAATGGGTTGTGGAGGTCAGATAGGCAGTCGCTCCATGTAAAATACTAGTATTCAGCTGCATTCTGTTGGACTGGAAGCTGACCCCAACATAGTTGAGTAGAGCAGTCAAATAATCTGAATGCAATTGCTGTCCAAATAAAAATAAAAAACTAATAAATTATGATCATAAATCAGAACAAGTCTATTTTCCCAATGTCCGTTCTTGCCTCTACCATAAGTGCTAGTAACCTTTCCCAGTGTAAGAATCGATCCCGTGACCATAAGAAACCCATACCCTAATCCACTGCGCCATCACAATATCACTATAAAGGTCATCTAACTTGCAAATCGTAAGTGCGATCGCATGTAGCGCTAGCTAGTAAACAATGGTGCGTCGTTTGAAGAGGACATCGCACTCATACAAATGTATTATGTCATCGTTGTTTTTGTTGTGACTGTTTCGTTTCTACGTTGCGTAAATAGGCGCAGAAGGTTAACAGCTGTCTATGCTGTCTAGATCACGGTTACCATTTCAAAATTTGAAAAGTTCTGACAAGAAGCCGGAAACTTGCAAAAAAAGTTCAGCCATTTTCCTTTTTATTCCTTCTTATTTCACTAATAATAATCAAACTTTTGACGTGACAACGTCTTATAAATTGGTTTGCCGGGTGACACTTCAAGAAACTGCGTTACGCTCCGCTCACGTTATGCGCTCACAATGAGAGCGAGTGAGAGGCACGCGTGCATGGTTAGCCCGCCTAAGAGCGAGAGAGACAGACATAAAAAGTGAAAGGCACGCGTCCCTTCCACTCGAGCACAGTTAGCCCGCCTAAGAGCGAGAGAGACAGAGCGAGAGAGAGAGAGTGAGAGAGATAGGCATACACACCGGTTCATGTGTATAAATAAATGTTTTAAATTGTTACTATTATTTCATCCTTCTTCCTACTATACGAATGAATATTCACATTAAAATTATTTTACCACTCAAAGTCGTTGTCACGTAAAACTTTCGCCCGTATACCGACTTTACAGGCAACCAATTTTTTCATCCTAACTTATAAATGCAAACTGATTTTAAAATGTATGAAATGAAAATATAAAATGTCAAGTGACTCGAAAATGGTTGACATTGGCATCAGGGGTAATTTGGTTGCAATTGACCTCTCCTACATCACCTTAACGGATTACCGACGTATAACCAATAACCCTGTGGATAGATGTATAATAAGTGGAGATACTTAAATGTACAGCATCACAATGCCAACTAATAATATATTTCCATGGCCATTCTCATAATTCGTGATTAAAAAACAAATTCAATTAAAGACATCCCCGTAACCGATACGATTTTTCAGCACAATTGATTTTTTATTTTAAGTTGTTTTTAGAAGGCTTCCTTATCGCACCTTCTATCTGTATCGCTTTATGTTGTCTTCTATGTATTTTTAACTAATTAGGAAGATTACAGTCGAAGCAAACAATTTGCTAATTAACGGTCAGTACAGATGCCCAGATGGTAAGGATTCGCGTTTAATTGAACTATTATGTTATGGAACGAATGCTGCATTGGCTTTGTTACAACAAAGACGTCTGGGTACTTGAGGTCAAGGCCCAGCGTAGCTAAAGAAAACGTGGTAAGGTGCTTAGCCCAGATACCATGACAGTTCCATTATGAAGAACAGACTACAGTATTTCTATTTTCTTAATTCTGTACCTTCAGTGAAAAGTGATATAACTTGACCTATATCAGTTTTAATATTCTTACACTAAGTTTAACAGTAAAAAAAATGCATTTTTTTGGTCTAATTGGTACCCCTCTAAGATTAAAATTGAGCGGGCTTATTATGGCGTAAAGTGCTCTAACTAAGCATTTTTTACATTTATTAATGTGTAATAAAATACATTTTTAACCGACTTCCAAAAAGGAGGAAGTTATATGTTCGTCGCGTATGTTTGATTTTTTTTTTTTTTTTAAAGTGTATTTCCACCGATTTCTCCGTCATTTGTGGACCGATTTTGAAAATTCTTTTTTTGTTTGAAAGGGTATGCTCCCAAATTGGTCCCATATAAATTTTATTAACTTTGCTTCGGTAGTTTTTGAGTTAGCTACAAAATACGTATTTTTTTCCCACTTACTATGTAGATGATATGATAAGTTCCTGTCACTGGTAGCAGGTAGTGGTATTCGAATGTGTGTGGGGTAGGTACAACAACTAAAAAGTGAAAAATAAAAACTTTTTACAAAAATATTTGTTCAGTTCACATTGATAATATTTAAAAAAAAAAACAACCGACCTCCAAAAAAAAACACTACAAAGTAAAAAATAACTTTAGTTTCGGAAGTCGGTGGCAAAAAACGAAAACACAAAACCCAAGACACCGACTTCCGAAATTAAAGTTATTTTTCACTTTGTAGTGTTTTTTTTTGGAGGTCGGTTGTTTTTTTTTTTAAATATTATCAATGTGAACTGAACAAATATTTCAAGTACCTTAATGTATATTAATACAAATGTATGTGACTCTTATTACGCGATCTAAATATGTAGATGTGAATTGGTACAAACTGATATATTTACACAGATAGGTTAAAAATGCTCTAAGATTTACACATAATCATAAAACACCAACCAATAAATAATGTGTAAAATGGTTCAAGTCATTTTAAATTAATTTACACATAAAACGAATTTAATATATGTTGTGTTAGGTGATACAACTGGATTTCTTTTTAAATTATAAAAAAACTATACAAATGAATCTATTTCTTCTTACACTAAATCGTGCTCTAAGATATTGTTTACCAATGTCAGTAATCAGTACTCATTTTAGTGAAGTAGACAAAGAGTCAGATTTTTTTTTAACTTTAACATTGATTTTCCAGTTACATCACTTTTCACTGAAGGTACAGAATTGTCCCTCGGGAATCATCGCATTTCCGAATACAAACGAATGCCATCCATGTCCATCAATTGTTAGATTTATCGTGTATAATCATTTGAATTCAGAACTAAGTACTTTATTGTAGTTTTGTTTTGATTTTCGTGAAAAACTATTTTCCTATCTGTCGTGCCTGCGACTTTAGCAGCTTTCCTCCCATTTTTAAAATAAATTACATTAAGTTAAAAGAGCAACTCTATAAAGTCAAAGTCAAATAGAAATCCGACGACTGACTAAACACGAAGTTTGCAGAGGGACATTAGGAAAATAGAAATACTGTACTTCCCTAACATTGGTGACGCAAAGGGCAGCTTTATTTGTTATATCAGAACGATGAATAGCATACTACGTTCTAATGGGCTCATTGTTTGCCCAATATTCCATGAAACAATTTGGGTGTCATTAGAAGTTTTGTAGGTACCTCTAGCAAGGGCTAATGTCGGTAAGCCTATTCATTATTTTTTAACCGACTTCCAAAAGGAGCAGGTTCTCGATTCAACTGTATGTGGTTTTTTTTGTGTTTGTTACGCGGTAACTCGGCCAATTATGAATTGATTTTAATGATTCTTTTTTGTTTGGTAGGTAGGTAATATTTCAGAGGTGGTCCCATATAAATTTTAATAACTTTGCTTGAGTAGTTTTTGAGTTAGCTTCAATAATACGTATTTTTTCCCACTTAGTATGTGGATGATATGTTAAGTTCCTCTCACTGTTATTTACATAGCAAGTAGTGATATTCGAATTTGTGTGGAGTAAATACCACAACTAAAACTTGAAAAATAAAAACTTTTTACAAAAAAAAAACAACCGACTTCCAAAAAAAAAACACTACAAAGTGAAAAATAACTAATTTCGGTAGTCGGCGACAAAAAAAGAAAATTCAAAACCAAAGACACCGACTTCCGAAATTAGTTATTTTTCAATTTGTAGTGTTTTTTTTTGAAAGTCGGTTGTTTTTTTTTTATACAAAGTTAAGTTAGCAACTGGCCAAGATTTCGCCTGGCAGTGGCAACTACGAGTATCAAGTACACAGACAATATGAGAATAGTAAGGCTTGTCTCCTATACTTGATACTTTTAGAATTTTGTTTACAAGCTTTGTGTGTGCAGATATAAAACCATGTGCACAGTTCATATCGCGCACCACTTATCGTAAGTTATGCCCTAGTGCCATCGAGGTATAAAACTTCTGTTTATCCTACAAGAGAGGCATGTGTGTGAGTATTGTAAGTAATTAATTAGTGTTCTCGTGCAGACGCTAAACTACATGATTAATTAAAGTGTTTCTAAAGGAATGTTTGTTTTATACATCGCTACGACGCCCATATTGATTGGTTAACTGCGTTGTGTAACGTCGTATACTGATTCATTCACATTTAGGTTATTTGGGGATTAGTTAGAACATTCGATACATAGGTAGCATGAAGCTATGCTAAACTATACCCAGGAATATGGTGTCTTTTTTTTGTTTTCTTTTGGGTTAAAACAATGGTGCTTAAAAAGTTTAATCTCTTCGCTTTTAAATAGATTGCAAACTCAAACTCAAAGCATTTATTTCAATTATTTACAGACACTTTTTAATTCAAGGAGTCGGTCAGTTAATCAAAAAGTTGAAGCTAGTTGCCCATTCCAAAACGTAGATCTCTATGGAGGAGAATTTTATTGCGCAGATAATCTGCATTATTTATATATGTCACCGTAAGATTGTGAGAACCGTTAGTTTATAATCTGTCGGAATTATTTCCGTTAAATTATAAACTGTCGAAAAATTGTGAACTGGGTGAAATGGGTTAGGTTAGGTTAGAACTGTGACCAAACGCGCGCGAGCCGAGCGAGCGCTACTTCCAAGTTGCTCGCAGCCAGGCAGGCTATTTAATATTAGCGCAAGGTGCGTTACGTCACAAGCAAGTTTGATACCAGTTTACAATTTGTCGGTTTCCCATGGAAAGATTATAATCTAGCGAAAAATAATGCGTTAAATTGTAAATGGTTCGTTGCAGTACACAATTTTTCGACAGTTTATAATTTAACGGAAATAATACCGATAGATTATAAACTAACGAAGTTCATAATCATACGGCGACAAATACACCCCAAAAAAAAAAAAAACAGAATACCAACTTGAATTTTAGCCTAGCCTAAGGCGACTACAATATTACTTCTTAGATTCAGATTTTTGTGCAGAATTAAGTACTTATAATATAATCATTTACGAAGGTTCGAATGGTAGCAAAAAAACGAATGACTGAGCTTAACACAAAGAGTTGGCTACCGACAGAAACAAACTACAATTTATTTCTATAATAGCATTGACATTTGAGTCAGGGTCGACAGTTACATTACATGTAGTGTAATTTTTACGCGTTAACCGTAATTATTTTAAACTTTTTATCAAGGAATTAATGTTATAAAATACAACTGCACAATACAATACCTACTTAATTTTAAATTATTCAATTAATTCCTTAATAAAAAGATAATCGTAACTTGTAACATTTTCCTGGTTGGTATCTGTTTGTCGAGACTTCCTTAAAAGTCAATGGTAGGTATCGATAATATAGAGTTAGACTTTCAAATTGTATGATTCATATTCATCACGCCACTATCATAGTGGCTATTGGCTATGAAATAATTTTATAATGATCCATGAATTGAATGGGCCCTCTGACCGTTCACTGTTGCGGACATTGGGTCATTCATGATATACCTAGTTACCATTACAGTGGTACTGGTACTTCGCCTCGCCTCCGCAAATGCGGATCTTCCGCAAGAAATCGTACTTGATATTTTCTTCGTGGCGCTTGCCGAGGTTAGTCCGTGGACCATCTTTACATACCGAGACTCCTCCGTGCCTCGGAAAGCAAGTTAAGCCGTTGGTCCCGGCTATCTTTCGTGAATCTTTGACAATCGTTACGGGTCATTAGAAACCCGAAAGACTGACAACCAGTTTAACCAAGGGGTATCGTATTACCCAGTTACTGGGTTGTAGAGGTCAGATAGGCAGTCGCTCCATGTAAAATACTGGGATTCAGCTGCATCCGGTTATAATGGAAGCCGACCCCAACATAGTTGGGAAAAGGCTAGGCAGATTGATATTGATGTGATATTTTCTTAAATAATGTTAAATTAATCATTTTATCTTTTATTTTTTTAAGTTGCTGGGACTGACTGGATGCGGAAGGTGAAGGACAGGGTGTTGTGGCGCAGCTTGGGAGAGGCCTATGTCCAGCAGTGGACTGCAATGGGCTGATTTGATTGATATATATATTTTTTTTCTATATTCTGCTACCCCTGCCTCCTTTAACTTCCACGTCCACGGAAGTCAAGCTCTGAACCTCGGGCTCCGCCTTCGCCTCCGCTTAGATGGCCCCCGTTAAATCCCTAATTACCACTATGTCTGAAACGATGATCTCAGTCATTCTCCCTTGATAGATTACTGACCATTTATCCTCGATTCAAACTCAAACCATTTATTTAAAATAAACAGACTACAGGCACTTTTGAACTGTCAATGGGTCGGTCAGTCGGAAATATGAAGCTAGTTGCCCATTCCAAAGCCTAGTAGGTACCTATGGAGAAGAACGGGCAAGAAACTCCACGGACACTCTTTAAAAATCAAAATATTGGTTACATCATTCATGTTTGAAAATATACATGTGCGAACGATGCAGAACGTTAAAAGCGTCCGTAATCTATTTAGATAAATAATCAATGCTGCTCGTTAGTCTCGCTAAAACTCGAGAACGGCTGGGCCGATTTAGCTGATTTTGGTTTTGAAATATTTTTCGTAGTCCAGGGAAGGTTTAAACGGTGAGAAAATATGGAAAAACTCACGAAAAAAAAAAAGATGAAAATTCACGTTCTCATACATTTTGTGTGGATCGGCTTTTTTATATCTAGGTAGGGTAGAAATTTTAAAATCCTAAACATGCACATTCATTGAACTGTTAGGCAGAACAAAGTTTGCTGGGTCAGCTACTAAATAATAAAACAAATAAACCAATTCAAAAATTTAATTAAAATAAGCAGAGTTCCTTGCATAGAAATTAATAAGACACTGTTTTTAAAGTATGTAGGTATAGGTACTCGACTCAAACGTCGTTTTCGTATTGATTTGACTTTAATCCTAATCCTACTACTAGGTATTACTATGTTAAATTTACCCACAGACCCAGTGAACTTCGTACCAAGTGAGATCGATGCAATTCCCATACCAAAGTTCGAATTTTTCCTTTGGGGGTTTCCTCATTTTCTTTTTTCTAAACCATCCCAGTATTGAGGCGAACAACACAATTAAGAAATCAAATCGGTCGAGCCATTTCCGAGTTTTTATGAGACTAACGCACGGCAATTGATTTTTATATAAGTCTTCTCTTCTTTTCGTGTGGTTAGTGTCTAACCTGTACCCTAATTGCGTAATACAACAAAATCACAATCTGTTTCGATTTGAAACAGATTGCTAATCCATTGCTACATAAAATGAAAAAAAAAAATTTGCTCAACAACGTAAATAACGCAATGAATGTTGTTGAACTGTCAAAACGAAACAAATTAGGCAAAATTGTTTACGAAAATAAGTTACGCAATTAGGGTATCGGTGTCAGAGTTTTTTTAAGTAAGTACGTTATTTAGTTTTGTACATAAGTTTAAGTATATAAATAGATAGATTGAGTTAAGTTGGATGTTATCTTTGTTTATTTCATTGTTATTTTAGTTCATAATAGTATATTTTATAAGTAGACAGTGGTGCCGATTCCCTTGTTCACAAACTAAACTAAATTTAAGTTCAGTGCATCTTTTTCTTTCTATTTCATTAAGAAAAGGACAGAAGATAAATTTTAGTTTAGTCCTGTCAAATTAATCAGCGCCTGTCACTACTCCATACAAGTTTAGACGTGATTAAAAACTTGCCTACTAAAATTACGTCAAGCGCTGATTAATTTGACAGGACTAAACTAATATTTATCGTCTGTCCTTTTCTTAATGAAATAGAAAGAAAAAGATGCACTGAACTTAAATTTAGTTTAAGGGAATCGGCACCAATATGTAGAGATATAAACTTCTATCGCATTAGAGCGACCTGTAAAGATAGACCAAAGGAGTTAAAGAAAAAACATACGAAGCTGACTCAGTGACTGAAAGGAAAAGCCTATCTTACGCGAAGCTGGAACCAGTTTAAAATGTAGCACTCAGTAGATTAGTGTTTTAGTTAAGTAATGTCTGACAGTTCCCACGCTATATTGATAAGTATCGCTGCCACAGTGCCGGATCTTACGTCTCTCGACCTGATCATTATGACGTCATCTAATAGATGAAGAAACAAGTGCAGACTAATGTCTTTAATGATTACTGACTGCACATACAACTTCTAATGAAGAGATTAGCATTTTTGCTATGATGTGCTAGTCTACGAATAATCGAATTACTTGGCGTGGGTGTCGTGAAAGGCGATTAAGGGGACAATGGAGGACATGAGGCCTTAATTCAATCTACAGATTATAGTTTATTTAATTGAAAACTTCTTTAGGCGCGTTGGGCATTTTTGAGATTGGACACTGTAACGACAGCTCATTTTTATAAACGCGATTGTGCTCTTTAGTCATATTAAGTTACGGATCAATGTTCAATGCTAGTATTTGTTTTTTATTTGTTTTGTAAACACGATTGTGCTCTTTATTCATATTAAGTTACGGACTAGATATGAGCTGGTGGATCACCAGATCATCAGATAAGGATATTTGTTTGTTTGTATGTGTTTGTTTGTTTGTATGTGTTTGTATGTGTTTGTTTGTTTGTGTTTGTTTGTTTGTGTTTGTTTGTTTGTATGTGTTTGTTTGTTTGTGTTTGATTGTGTTTGATTGTTTGTTTGTGTTGTTTGTTTGTGTTTGTTTGTTTGTTTGATTGATTGTGTTTGTTTGTTTGTTTGTGTTTGTTTGTTTGTTTTTGTTTGTTTGTTTGTTTATGTTTGTTTGTTTGTTTGTTTGTTTGTTTGTTTGTATGAGTTTGTTTGTATGAGTTTGTTTGTTTGTGTTTGATTGTGTTTCATTGTTTGATTGTGTTTGATTGTTTGTTTGTGTTTGGTTGTTTGTTTGTGTTTGGTCGTTTGTTTGTGTTTGTTTGTTTGTTTGTATTTGATTGTTTGTTTGTTTGTATTTGATTGTTTGTGTTTGATTGTTTGTTTGTTTGTGTTTGATTGTTTGTTTGTGTTTGTTTGTTTGTGTTTGATTGTTTGTTTGTTTGTGTTTGTTTGTTTGTGTTTGTTTGTTTGTGTTTGTTTGTTGGTGTTTGTTTGTTTGGTTGTGTTTGTTTGTGTTGTTTGTTTGTGTTTGTTTGTTTGTGTTTGTTTGTTGGTGTTTGTTTGTTTGGTTGTGTTTGTTTGTTTGTTTGTGTTTGTTTGTTTGTGTTTGTTTGTTTGTGTTTGTTTGTTTGTGTTTGATTGTGTGTGTTTGTTTGTTTGTATTTGTTTGTGTTTGATTGTTTGTTTGTGTTTGATTGTTTGTTTGTTTGTGTTTGTTTGTTTGTTTGTTTGTGTTTGTTTGTTTATTTGTGTTTGTTCGTTTGTTTGTTTGCGTTTGTTTGTTTGTTTGTGTTTGTTTGTTTGTGTTTGTTTGTTTGTTTGTTTGTGTTTGTTTGTTTGTTTGCGTTTGTTTGTTTGTTTGTTTGTCTGTGTTTGATTGTTTGTTTGTGTTTGTTTGTTTGTGTTTGATTGTTTGTGTTTGATTGTTTGTTTGTTTGTTTGTCTGTGTTTGATTGCTTTTTTTGTGTTTGTTTGTTTGTGTCTGATTGTTTGTTTGTTTGTGTTTGATTGTTTGTGTTTGTTTGTTTGTTTGTGTTTGTTTGTTTGGTTGTCTGTGTTTGTTTGTGTTTGATTGTTTGTGTTTGTTTGTTTGTTTGTGTTTGTTTGTTTGTTTGCGTTTGTTTGTTTGTTTGTTTGTCTGTGTTTGATTGTTTGTTTGTGTTTGTTTGTTTGTGTTTGATTGTTTGTGTTTGATTGTTTGTTTGTTTGTCTGTGTTTGATTGCTTTTTTTGTGTTTGTTTGTTTGTGTCTGATTGTTTGTTTGTTTGTGTTTGATTGTTTATGTTTGTTTGTTTGTTTGTGTTTGTTTGTTTGGTTGTCTGTGTTTGTTTGTGTTTGATTGTTTGTTTGTTTGTGTTTGATTGTTTGTGTTTGTTTGTTTGTGTTTGTTTGTTTGTATTTGATTGTTTGTTTGTGTTTGTTTGTATTTGTTTGTTTGTTTGTGTTTGATTGTTTGTTTGTGTTTGTTTGTTTGTGTTTGATTGTTTGTTTGTTTGTTTGTGTTTGATTGTTTGTGTTTGATTGTTTGTTTGTGTTTGTTTGTTTGTGTTTGTTTGTTTGTATTTGTTTGTTTGTTTGTGTTTGAGTGTTTGTTTGTGTTTGTTTGTTTGTGTTTGATTGTTTGTTTGTGTTTGTTTGTTTGTGTTTGATTGTTTGTTTGTGTTTGATTGTTTGTGTTTGTTTGTTTGTGTTTTTTTGTTTGTTTGTTTGCGTTTGTTTGTTTGTGTTTGTTTGTTTGCGTTTGATTGTTTGTTTGTTTGTGTTTGATTGTTTGTTTGTTTGTGTTTGATTGTTTGTTTATTTGTGTTTGATTGTTTGTTTGTTTGTGTTTGATTATTTGTTTGTTTGTGTTTATTTGTTTGTTTGTGTTTGTTTGTTTGTTTGTGTTTGATTGTTTGTTTTGTTTGTTTGTTTGTGTTTGTTTGTTTGTGTTTGTTTGTTTGTGTTTGTTTGTTTGTGTTTGTTTGTTTGTGTTTGATTGTTTGTTTGTGTTTGTTTGTATTTGTTTGTTTGTGTTTGATTGTTTGTGTTTGATTGTTTGTGTTTGATTGTTTGTGTTTGATTGTTTGTGTTTGATTGTTTGTTTCTTTGTTTGTTTGTTTGTTGGTAGCGCGCACGCACGTGCATTCGCGATGTGACGCCATAGGCACATATCCAGCCTCAAAATTAGTACAAATATATAACCTACCTTTTGAATGCACAAGTCAACACAACGTATACAAACTCTTGTAGTTATTAGCGGTTCAAATCTTAAAAACAAGGCGTGATGTTATGGCATGTTATAATTTTTACCTGTTATCCATACAAAATGTATGCTACCAAACAAACTCCATACGTAAAAAACATGTTTATTTATCAGTAGCAGCCTAGCCTTAACAACTGATAAACACGGTTAGTAGGTAAGGTCACTTTTGTTTTTCACAAAATAAAATTCTTAAGATCTACGAGGGTCAATCAAAAAGTTCTTAGAAGTGTATATATTTTTTTGGGAGAAGTTCGATATTCAAATTAAAGAGTGTCAATCACACAACATTTATGCAAAGTGTCACTCGTTTTTCTCAGTTCGTTCGTACGTAATAAATTGTTTTGTGCAACGAGTTGCGCAAAAACCCATAATTTGAATAAAAGTGAGCTACGTGCGGTTATAAAATATCTCAGTATGAAAAAAATGTCTACGAAGGAATTTTTTTCGGACATTCAGCAGACACTAGGGGATGATGCTGTACCCTATTCTACGGTTGCGTACTGGGTGGCTGAATTTAAAAGAGGTAGATCAAGCTGTAAAGATGACCCGCGTTCTGGGCGGCCTTCAACCTCCGTTACGGAAGAAAATGTCAAAAAGGTTGAGAATCTGGTTTTGGAAGACAGAAGAATAACTATAAAACATATAGCTGAGATCCTAAAGATATCATTTGGTAGCGTTCAATCCATTTTAATTGAATCACTGGGGTTTAAAAAAGTGTCGGCAAGATGGGTGCCACGAATGTTAACCGACGAAAACAAAAAGCGACGTTTGGAAATTTCTAAGAGTAATCACGAAATGTTCCAGCGTGATTCGGATAATTTTTGACGTCGCCTTGTCACCATGGATGAAACGTGGGTCCACCATTTCGATCCTGAAACTTAGAGAAAAAGCATGTCTTGGAAACGACCATCCTCTCCATCCATTAAGAGATTTCGAGTTGCTCCTACCGCTGGCAAAGTTATGGCCTCTGTGTTCTGGGATAGTGAAGGAATCCTTTTTATTGATTACATGCCAAAAGGCCAGACGATTACTGGACCCTATAATGCAAATTTAATCCCGAAAGTGCGTGAAGCGATTAAAGAAAAACGTCGTGGAAAACTGTCGTTGTTTCTTCATGATAACGCTCCTGCTCATCGATCGGAAGTTGCGCTCAACGCAATCCGCTGTGCTGGCTTCAATCTCCTTGACCACCCACCATATTCTCCGGACTTAGCCCCAAGTGATTTTTACTTATTCACAAAATTAAAAGAGGAAATTCGTGGAACAAAATTTCACGATAATGACGCGGTTATGGCTGCCGTAGAGGAGTTTTTCGAGAGTCAAGAAAAACATTTTTTTTTCACAAGGAATAAGAAAGTTAGAAACGCGTTATTCTAAATGCATTGCATTGGAGGGAGATTATGTAGAAAAATAAAATATTTTTGTTTATCTTTGCATTTTTTTATATTGATTCCAAGAATTTTTTGATTCACCCTCGTATTTTTAAAAGTTTTCGTTAAAATTACTTTCAGATTTTAGAAAGTAATTTTAACGAAAACTTTTAAAAATTTGTTCCCATTAAAATCCATCTGGGCTTTTAAATAGTCAATAGTTCATCAGTCAAGACTTTACCTGGTGCAAGGCTTCCTCCTGTTGTGGATCTCTATCGGTGCGCACTGCTACCTCCACTGTCATGGCACGCGCCAGGATACGCTCCGCATACCGGGTTATGTCATCCTTGTCACCTGGATAAGACATGGTCGTTGAAAACAGATACTTGCAGGAATAAAGCTAAAGATTACTGGTAATAACGTTTTGGAACACCATAATATTCTCATCATCAGTCTGTGGTAGTTCACTGCTGGATATTGGTGTTTCCAAAAACCATACAACTCAATTTTTAGCTACTCTTTCATCTAGTTACTGGGTGCCTGGAAGAAATTGCTTTAAGCAATAAGGTCACCCCTTGCGCGATGCTTATTTTTACTTGTTTTGGATTTTGGGATTAAATAAATGACTGGGCCCATAACCTATAAATTAAACTAGTTTTTCAAGACAGAACAAACAAATGAATATTTAGAACAAGAACAAATCAAATTTAGAACAAACAGATGGCGTTACTTCTATTTTATTTTGATATAAAACTAACATTTCTCACCAACCAACTCACAAAACACTTCTAAGCTTCCCAATTAATTGCCAAGGACTACTTACATTCAGACACATCGCCAAGCAGTTCTGAATGCTTGATGCTGTCAAGGGTGGACAACAAGGAATCACGCTCTTCTTCAATACGGACCGTGTCACGCCGCAGTCGCTCAACACGCATCTCCACTTGGTCTAATATGGCTATCAATCTGTAGACAGAGTTTGACTCATCATTATGATTAGATGGATTGCTGATGCACGGATACACGTACAATGGTCCATCTGATCTGAAGACTTAAGTGCAGAAACCAAACGTAGACCCACAGATACGGAAGGTACACTATATAGTCTTTGTTGGGGATTGCTAGCATCTAAAGAACACCTGCAACCTTACTTTTACTAGCTGTTGAGAACTTTGAGATTAAGTATCAAAATCAATTCCATGTTTAACCAGATTTAATGCTTAAGTGGAGAAGATATTTAGGTCAGTGGGTCGTCTTAGGGGCGGATTTAAAATATCTACTTGATATTCAGATATTTAAATATCTATTTGTTATTTAGATATTTAAATATCTACTCCACTTTAGCATGCTGATGGTAGGTATGTAAAATCCAACACACTTTTTAAGCACATAATTACTATGAATCTTACAATGAGTAAAAAGAATTTACTCATCGTTTCATTTGTTAAGGTAAAACAGATTCAATTATTTACTTTGAACAGTGAATATTTATGTTAGCTAACATATTCACTGTGAGTGTATGAAGCAACATTATTGTACCTCTTATCTGTACTCTGTGGTCTAACAAAAGATAACTCATTCTCTGTATTATCAATTAATCATTCTCACTCAAATTGTAAGTATGTCCACTATGTCTGTTACATTTATAATCCTTTCCATACAAGGAACCACTTAACAGTTAACAAAAAAGGCCGACTAGTCCTAACGTTGTCGGAAAACATCGAAATGTAATTAATTATAAGCCATAGAAATATAACTGCTGCGTGGGTGAGAACATAGAGAAACTTTTTTTATAACTCGTAACGCTTGGCGTTGACCTTTTATGGAGGCTGACCACGCGTTCCGCCACCTGGCAATCGTCATGCTATCTTCGCATATGGTCTTTTACATGCACTTTTCGTGGAAGGTTACCTGTCTTTCGGTGCCTGTGTCCCGAACGCCGACGATTCGTCGATGAGAGGCAGCCGCGAGCTCTCACCAGAGTACAAGTCCACTGCGAACTGATCCACTTCCATACTGTCGTAATCGTTGCCTCTCAATCCGGCCAGTGTTTTTACTATTAAACCCCAGAGATTTCGCAGAAATGTACAATAATTAAATAAACAGGAGGAACAATTTTCACCCAAGACGTCAAAATCAAACTAACCAAAACAAATTGAGTGACGTTATCTGACGTTTCTCAAATTCTCTTGAACTTTCCGAAAAAAAAGAACAACTGTCATGAACTGACATGACATTTGAACAATAGAAGTTAGTTTATCGTAGTTCGACTTTGAACCATATTTAGTTACAATAAGAGCTACAATTGTAATCCGCAGAGTTCCCCGCCCTCTGCAAAATCCAAAAACAAGGATGAATCATAGACAGATCTCTTATTTTTTTTTATAACAGATAAAATATTGCACCTGCAACCAGTATGAAGAATAAAGATATTCAGTCTGAATATAAACCCACCCTAATTATTTTGATGGCTTTTCGCCAAGTTGTTTGATGATGCATAGTGTAGGGTGCTTCCCTAACACAAGTAATGTCAATGCAAATGTAAAATGTCAAATTTAAACTTAAATGCAGAAAATGTCAGTGAATGCTCAACGGGATGAATCTAAATAAAAATGCAAGTTGTCCGACTCAAACCACGTCTAATTGAACACTAAAAATGTAATATACATAAAATGCATAGAACAATGCAATATGTCAGTGTCAATGCGCTGCCAAATGTAGGTCGCGTTCAAAGTGCAAATACGCGAGCCTACTGGCTAACTTATTGTAATAAATATATTTTAAAACCCATGTACGTTCACCGTACATATTGCCACAACACAGAAAGAGAATAATTAAATAACAATCCCAAAATATGTAAAAAAACTAAAATAAGAATGTAAAAAACAATGTAAAAATGAAGGACTCCAATGTAAATATGATTGATCTACGACTACTATGAAGAAATATAACTAAAGTCTATAAATAGAATGTCACCATAATAATAAATTAGCACACATCACTATGTTTTTCAGTGTCAAATTTCACTTCACTTGAGGTAGGGTTAGCACACGACACTTTATTCAATTTTGAGTCCCGTTTGTCGATCTTGCTGTTCCTGTCCTCGATGTCATGATCTTCTTCTCGTCTGCTTCTACTTCTCGCGTCTTGCGGGCCCTCCCCCTGTCTTTGGGTTGCTATCTTTCGCCAAAAGTACACCGATGTTACAAACAGTGCAATGCTAATCGCAACAACCACATAAATTGCAATGTAGTGATGAACGTCGTGAGAGGATAAGGTGTCTAGCTTAGACTGTGCTTCTATAGAGCGTAGTTGCGTGTCAATCTTCTTGAACGTCTCTTCGTGCGTTTCAATATGCAACGTTGAGTTACGAATCGAGGTATTGATTATGTTGTTGATTGGAGAGATCGTGGGCACGATCATCGCATATGGTACATTGACTAAAATGTCACTTGTATGTTCCATATATGCGTGCAGTGTGAATGAGTCGCCTTGCAAGTTGCATCCTTGTTTCAGCGTTATCAGACCCGAGTGACGTATCGTCTCCGATGTCATTTGAGTGCCGCACACTGATTGTACTTCGCACGTGTCACAACAATAATAAAACCAGGTGTTTTGTTTATGTAATTTGACCCATTTGTCGGCGCATAATTTTATTTCCGTATGGCAATAAACGCTGTGTTCTTCGTTGTCTCGAATCAGCTGTACATCGCAAATAGATTTGTGACGATCACCGGTGTTGTATATAGGGTGATTTAGTTTGCACAGTAGAGTTTGGTCATGTAATTTTTGGCATTCGTTAATGTCATATTGTTCTAGGGGTATAAATGAGTATTGGTTGGCATTAAATGCTATTAATGCAGAGTTGGGAATAACGTACATTACCCGATTTATGTCAATACGTTGAGGAATGCTGATAAGTCTGTTAAGTTCGTATAGGGCATCACTCAAGATCGGTACTTTTATTTCCATCAACAGGTAGTGTTGTGTTATGCGTGCATGTATTCTGAACAGCCTGTAGATGTCTCTTATGTCATTACGAACTTCAGGTAGTGTAGAATCGCGAGGTAGTAGTCGAGCTACTCTATCTAGTTCGCTTTGCATTTGGGTTGGTGATAATAGATGTACGTCCATATGTCCTTGGTACATATTTGTCAGTGTGTTGATGAGTGATTCTTGGATATCTTTTAAGTTTTGGGCCATTCTGTCTGCAGCTATGGCCGATGTAATGATGTAGAATGCATTTGAACTCTCAAGTTTATCTTTGAGCGTCTTGTTTTCTAGGGACGTGAGGTGATCGTTGATAAAAGTGAACTGCTTCACCATTGTTGCTTCGTTACGCTGTACAATGTTGTTCTCGGTTTCCAGAACACTTGTCTGGTTTTTAAGCAGTTGGAATAGGTGATTTTCATTGTGTTGGATTGTGTCGATATCCTGTTCATATTTTTCTGCAAAATGTTGATCTAACACTCCAAATAACGAATTTGCAACATACCCTACTCCGTCGATCATTCCTCTTTTGACCCTGTGTTGAATTATCCACTGGGACCTCAGTAATTCGTTGTAATAATTTAGTTCACTCGTGCTTTGTTCAAGTTGGTTAATCAGAACATGAAATTGCATCAACCACTCTTCGCAACGAGCTTGCTTTATATGCGATACGAATGCTTGCAGAGTGTCCACGTTGCGCCAATAATTTGTCATATTGTAATAGAATACCAGTTTCCATTCATCTCTAATTTCTTGTAGATCTGCAATCTTGTCAAAGAAAACTGTTTGATTTTTTGTCAGTTGAGCAAATTTCATATCTTGCTGAACAGTGGGTGTTATTAATGTCATAACTAGCATCAGCATATAACATACCAAGCTGTTCCAGGTAAGCCCTTTAGCTCGGTTTCGCCTGTTTTTGGGTAGTTTGTCAGTGTCAGTGTTGGTTTTTTCCTCAGCCTCCACTAGTGGTACCAGTTTTGTAATAGGTCGTTTAGTTTCGCCTTTTGCAGTTTGTAATGTCACAACTCTAGTGTGGCCGTCTTTTCCAGGGTGTAAATCCGCTACACGACCCAGTGCCCATTTTCCTGCAGGTAACCTTTCATCTTTAATGCATACAATGTCATTTTTCTTTATGTCAGTATTCTGTCGTTTCCACTTTAGTCTTGCTTGTAGTTGTTGGAGGTACTCTTGCGACCACTTCTTCCAGAAATCCTTGCTAAGTTGTTGTACAATTTGCCATCTCGTGTTTAAACGGTACGTATTGTCCATGTCGGGTTCTGGAATTGTCATGAGTGATGTGCCGGTTAAGAAATGTCCTGGAGTTAAACAGTTAATCTCTTCGGCGTTCTCTGAAACAGTGCATAGTGGTCGTGAGTTCAAGCAAGCTTCTATCTGACATAGCAGAGTGGTAAATTCTTCGTATGTCAGACGTTGGTCTCCAATGACCCGTTTGAGATGATATTTCATGCTCTTCACAGCTGCTTCCCACAGTCCGCCTGCGCTTGGCCAGACCGGGGCATTGAAGTGCCATTGAACTCCCATCTCTGATATTTTCCCCAAGAAGAAGTTGTCAATGTTTTCTACAATGCATTTGTATTGTTGCAATAGGATCCGATTTGCACCCACAAAGTTCGTGCCGTTGTCGCTGTACATGTCCCGTGGTGTACCTCGACGTGCGCAGAAGCGCTTGAAAGCCGATAGGAATGCTGTACTGGATAGTTCTGAAACCAGTTCTAGATGGATGGCTTTTGTTGCTAGACAAACAAATACTGCAACGTACGCCAGCAATGTTCTGACGCCTCGGCCTTTACTTGCCTGGATCTCAACGTGTCCAGTAAAATCGACACCTGTATGTGTAAAAGGGCGAGATACTGTCACTCTCGGCTCTGGTAGGTCCGCCATAATCTGGTTTGTTTGTTTAGCATTAAATCGGCGACATGTTACGCATTTGTGTAAGACCTTTTTGACGGCGCGATGTCCTCCTACGATCCAAACTCTTTGTCGAAGATGTGTCAGGGTTAACTTAGGACCTCCGTGTAATGTTCTTCTGTGAGCTTGCCAAATTAATAACTCTGTCAGTTTGTTGTCATGTGGTAGTAGAGTTGGATGTTTAGTGTCTTCGGGTAGGCTTGAGTTACGTAACCTTCCACCCACTCGCAGAATGTCATTTTTGTCAAGGAATGGATTTAAACTCAAAAGGTTACTTTTTGTGCTCAAACCTTTGTTTTCCTTCAATCTCATAATCTCGTCATTGAAAGCATGCAGTTGAATATGTTTCATTATTAGGTTTTCAGCGCTTTTTAGTTCCGTAGACGTCAAGTAAGTAGTAGTACGATGAGTGTCGGTGTTCGAACAGCTGTTAATGAAACGTTTCATCCAAGCAATGACCCTTGTAATACGAGTCAAATCGCTGTGTCTGTCTAATAACTCAATTACTATTGAAGACGGTTCACATTTCACAACATACGTTTGCATTTGTTTTTGTTTTGATTCGCATGTTGTCGGTGTAATTGTAATTTTGTCAAAGGTATCTTCACTGTAATTTTTCATCCAGCAGGGGCCTTGCCACCACAAAGGATGTTGCAATAGTTGGGAACAACTGATTCCGCGTGACGCGCAGTCTGCAGCATTTTCCTCGGACTTGACATAACTCCAGTGCTGTTTTGGGATTACGTCATGCACTTGCTGTACTCTGTTGCTGACGAACGACTTCCATTTTGTGACGTCCCCGTGCAGCCAGCCTAATACAATCATAGAGTCCGTCCAGGCGTATGTATTTTTGTGCACATTGTCCCATTTAAAGGCTGTCAGGACCTTTTTCATGAGCCGTGAAAGTAGTAGCGCTCCACATAATTCGAGTCGCGGTAGTGTCAATTTTTTGTTGATTGGCGATAACCTCGACTTTGCAGCGATAAGTCTAATCGTAGGCTCGTTTTTGTCATTTGTTGTCAGCAGGTATATAGCGCATGCGTAGGCCTTTTCGGATGCATCGCAGAACCCATGTACTTGGAATGGTTTAGTAATATCTCCCAGCCACCTTGGTATTTGGTATTCGGTTATGTTGTGTAAGTCGCTAGTAAACTGCTTCCATTCCTCTTGCACGCTGTCAGGTAAGGTTTCATCCCACTCGCATCCCGATAGCCAGACGCTTTGGAACAGCAGTTTTGCTTTTACTGTCAAAGGTGTCAGCCAGCCCAGCGGGTCGAAAATTTTCGAGATTTCCGATAGTAGCTTCCTTTTTGTCAATTGGTTTTTATTGTCAAATTGTATTTTGTTTGTAAATGAAAATGTGTCAGTTGTAGGATTCCACTGGACCCCCAGGGCTTTTGTCATGCCATCGTTTGTAAAATGCATTGTCGTTTGGTTAAGATCTGAAGAAAATAAGCTTTCAATCAAGGTCTGGTCGTTGCTTGACCACTTCCGTAGTGTAAGGCCAGCTCCACTCAGCATGTCAATGAGTTGCTTTTGAATTTCTTGTGCTCGTTCGACGGAGTTGCTGCCACTTAGGACATCATCAACGTACATTTCGTTAGCGATGACATCCGCTGCTAACGGATATTTCTGTGCATCATCCTCTGCAAGCTGTTTCAGCGTTCGAAGAGCTAGAAATGGTGCTGCCTTGGTTCCATACGTCACTGTGCATAACTGGAACTCCTTTAAAGGACCTTGGTTGGATTCTCTCCACAGGATCTTTTGCAAGCGTTGGTCTTCTTCATGGACAAGGATCATGCGGTACATCTTCTCACAATCTGCAGTAAAGACGTACTTGTATAGCCGCCATCCTAATAATAATGTCAATAGGTCTTGATGTAGCTTAGGGCCACACTCCATCAAGTCATTCAGGCTGTAACCTGTGTCAGTTTTCTGGGAGGCATTAAAGACCACCCTCAATTTTGATGTCACTGAGTCCTGTTTTAGGACTCCATGATGAGGTAAGTAGCATGCCGTGTTGCAGTCAGGTTTGCTCTCCTTCATATGTCCCATTTCCAGGTACTCTTGCATAAATTTGATGTAACTATCTGATAATTTGTCATCCCTGCCTAATCTCCTTTCTAATTGCATAAACTGTGCTACCGCTCGTGGCTTTGACTTGCCCAGCAGCTGATTAAAATTAGGCTTCATTGGCAAACGAACTGCATATCTGCCATCACCTAATCGCTTGGTTGTTGCAGTGTAGAGCTCCTCCCAATATCGTTCCTCTGACGTCATAGAATTGCATGCATCTCCATTGATGTCTTCAATTTCCCAGTATTTTGTCAAGTCGTTAACTTCATTAACTACGACGTTGCAATTAAATGTTTTGGTGACATTGCCTGACAATATCCACCCCAACCGTGTTTGTTGAGCCATGGGTTCATTAACCTCCCCTTTGACTAAGCCATTCATGAGTATTTCGGAAAATACGTGTGCATCCAGAAGTATGTCAATGGGCCTAGATAAGTTGTAATCTGGGTCGGCTAGTGTGATGTCTGTCACATGAGCCCAAGGTTTCTTTGCAAATGTAACGTTAGGCAGACTGTTTACTACCCGTGTCATGATTAACGCTTCCGTTGTAAACTGGAAATCGTTATATAAGGACTTGCAGGATAGATGGACCTTTCCTTTACTCCTGTTGGATAAAGTACCGATGCCACTTATGTTTGCATTCAGCTGTTGACGCTTTATGCCCAATCTTTGAGCTGCATTCTCCGTGATCAACGTAATTTGTGAGCCTTGATCAACTAGAGCCCTTAGTGTAATGTAGTCACCTCCAGCTGTGGCTACTTGCAGTAATGCTGTTGGTAATAATATTTCATCATTATTATTTGACGCGAAGTTGTTTTGCATATTTTTATTTGACCTAGATGAAGTCGATGACGACGGTTTAGGTGCTGTTTGTGTTGCTGAGGGCGTTTGCGCTGACTTTACAATATCGCTGTGCAGAAGTGTGTTATGTTGTTCGTTGCAATCTCTGCATCTTTTCTGCGACGCACAGTAACCCTTAGTATGCACATACAAACAATTTTTGCATATTTGATTGTTTTCTATAAATGCTATTTTTTCCGGACTCAGCATGTCAGCGAATTTAGAACATTGAAATAATGCATGATTCGTATTGCACAATGGACAAATAGTCTTGCTGTATTGTCCAGCGTTTGACGCATGAAAATTGCGAGAATAGTTTGCCGAACCTTTATTGGGTTGTGAATTTGATGACTTGGGATTATTGCCGAACAGATGTTGCGTCTTAAAATGTGGTTTTGATGCAGGTTTATCATAATTTTCTGGCTTTTTCCTGTGCAATGGTTCTAATGCCATAAACTTGTTTTCGACGAAATCCATAAAATGATTGTATGTTGGTATCTCGCGCGGATCCGACCTGGACTGCATGTATTCCGTATACGTTTCGGAGTCTAATTTTTCGCATAACACGTAAACTAGAATCGGATCCCATGAGCTTGTATCAACGCCCAAGTTGTGTATGGCGTTTATGGTTTCGTTGCTAGTGTCATATAACCGCTTGAGGTCGAATGCAGATTGTTTTTGCAAATTAGGTTGACGCATAAATACCTGGAAATTTCTGGTAAATAACAGAAACTTATTATTATATCTATGGTTCAAAATTTCCCAACACGTGTCATAATTTTCGGGTGCAATGTGTAAATGCTGCACGAGCTTTTCCGCTTCACCGCGAAGTCTACCCTTTAGATGTTGCATTTTTTGTGTTTCTGCGATCGCCGAATTATTATGAATCGCTTCTACGTAGAGATCCATAAAAGTAGGCCATAAAGTATAGTTGCCGTTAAAGATAGGTATGTCAATTTTAGGCAATGTTTGCTGTTGATGTAAAGAAGCGTTTAATTTCGTGTTCAACGCCCGTTTCATATTTGTAAATGCCTTTTCGTGACGACAGAACTCGTCATAGTAGTCCTGTGAATTCCCCTCTAATATGCCATCAATTTGTAAATGTAATTTGTCAATCGCAGTCCACCGAAACTCTACAGTCTTAACCTCTCAAGCCTTTTACGAATGTAATCGGTGGTCTTCCTGCTCGCTGAATCCTTCTTAAAATTAGAATGGATTCTCTTCACTTCCTCGAGGATCTCAGCTTGACGCACGATTAAACCCTCCATTATAAAGCCGTAAGATAAATAATGAACGATCTTACTTGAAATTCAGGAACTCTCCCTGTATGCAATGCAGTGCAATGTGACGCTCTGGAACCTGGATCGCTGCCACCTCCCCGAATGCTCCTGCACGGCAACACACGTGGCACGGTATGACACGACACGACACAGATCCCGCGCGGCGACTTATCGACCGACGTATCCGGCTCGAAGGACCAAAAAACTATGTAGGGTGCTTCCCTAACACAAGTAATGTCAATGCAAATGTAAAATGTCAAATTTAAACTTAAATGCAGAAAATGTCAGTGAATGCTCAACGGGATGAATCTAAATAAAAATGCAAGTTGTCCGACTCAAACCACGTCTAATTGAACACTAAAAATGTAATATACATAAAATGCATAGAACAATGCAATATGTCAGTGTCAATGCGCTGCCAAATGTAGGTCGCGTTCAAAGTGCAAATACGCGAGCCTACTGGCTAACTTATTGTAATAAATATATTTTAAAACCCATGTACGTTCACCGTACACATAGCGAAGACAGGTACAATGATGGATGGACGACAAAGTGATGTCATCGTAGCTAGTTAATTTATTTTGCAGCTTTAAATCAAGAAATGAAGTCATGTAAAACCAAAGAGTACACATAAAAACATTATTATTGTACTGTATAATAATAATATCGAGAATCTCGTAAAAGCTGAGAAAGATAAAAAAACAAGTATCTTGACTTAGCACACGAGGTTGTCGACATGTGGGATATGAACTCTGCAATCATTGTACAGTACCGACCAAAAGTCCATGAGCAATCTCACAAAGCAATAGACTGACGCTTCGGTTTGACTTACGACCTTCTTCTATAAGTTGTTACAATACTGTAGACACGCACATTACACACACACACTCACTTTGTCTGCAACCAATGACTAGTTCAATAATCATCATTCGTTTTTAGTTTCATTCGTCTTGTTCACATAAATATTAAAGTTTAGCAGGTAGACTACAAAAAACTAAGTAAATTATTTCGATTTCTGTGGGGTAGATGCAGTTTGTTACGAGTATTTAATTAATAGAACTTTTTTGGTTCGTGGATAATATTGGTGACGAGTATTTAGCGCAGTGTTGTGGTTATTATTATCAAAAAGCAGGCATAAAATATATTGAAGAGATCAGATCAGATCAGAGAATATTATTGCGCTGCGTAAAAGTGAAGTGAATATCTAATGAAACCGGACTAAGTGTGAGTGTTATCATTAATATATTTCATATTTTACCAAACATAAATCTTAATCAAGGGTATTGTTGATAGAACAGAGGTATTGTTGAGACAGAAGATGCCTTTAAAGTTTTAAATTCATTGTGAGGTTTAATTCGATTAGTGAATAATAAATAATAAGGTATTATGTGTAATAAAAACAATGATTTTCTTTGTTCTAGAGAAATCCTGTGAGGGTTAAGAGATATGAGGAAGGGGCTTATTATCGAGTAGCAGCGACGTCAAATGGTGAATGAAACAAATGGTTTCATACCAACGAGACATTTTGCTGAATTATTAAAAACACGTCATTATGAACCGTTCGCCGTGCACTCTGAAGGCTTGCATCACTGAAGACCAGCTAGAAAACCGTTTTTGACCTTAAAATATTGACCGTACCAACTTAATAAACAACAGATTCGTTATTGCATGAATTTATGGTAACGAATTTTTTAAGCACGTTTCAATAGGGTGTTTGTCGTATTTCTTGCAGATATACCGAAATTGTTTAATATTATTTTAGTAATAGTATTATTTTAGGATAAAAATTTGAGGTTTAGTTTCAATCTTCTTTTCGTAAAGAAAATGAATACTTAAGCTTTAACCTCAATAACAACCAATATTTACTAAAGTCAAATAAAATGTAAAATAATTAATACAAATAAAATATAAACAAACTGCCCATATTTAACCTTAAAATTACCTATTCTGTAAGTAGTTTTTTACATTTTAAGTAGTCTAATATTCTTATTTATTACTTAATTACTTCGACCATGATCAAAGCTTAATATTTATGGTGAAAAAATCCATTAAAAATTTAAAATATTTCATAATTTAAATATGTCTAAATAATACAAACTGCTTCTAAGTTTCTTGACATCTATTTCACAACTTATTCAGCTGAAGTAATGATAAATAATTGTAGCAGTTTATTAACTTATGTAAAATAAATATAACGAATAAACATATTTTTTTTAATTTTGCTATCATATATCACGCATTTTTTATTCTAAAACCTTTATTGCAATAACAACATAAAAAAGCAGCAATATTTAAAAAATATTATTATCGAAAACAAAAATAATAATATTTGCAAAAAACCGCACTGTGTTTCACGAGATTAGAACCTGAGGCAGTTTGAATTCCATACCAACGCTTAACGCTTTCTGCTATCTGCGCTTGTTAAGTTACTATCGAATTTTAGCAATGCCATTAACTGGTCAAGTTCACGCGCATAGTGCGTGTGTGCTAGCATGTTTAAAGCGACGGAAATATATTGTTGTTTCGTGTAACTGCGTTATCTGTGGTGTGTGTATCGTGTTGCTTACACATACAAATGTACGAGCTATACCGCGTGTTCACAGCAATACGACTCTTAGCGTGCTCATGCACTTTTGAGCGCTTACTGTACCTATAATCGTTACGGTTAAGGCCTAATAGCGAAGAGCCTCAACCAACACCTCAGCAGGCTCTCATTGCGCGGCTGGGTCAAGGGCTTGATTCAGAAAGCAGTAGGTACTCCTAGACAGGGCACGCATAGTGAGGTGGTTCCTCTCTCTGGAGCACTGACCACCGGCATCTTGGACACTGTTCCTGATGCCGATGGGCCACAATTTTTTTATATTTTTAAATGATTTTTTATAAAAAAAATTATAAATGTAAACAATGTGTATTGAAAATAAATAAACGGAAATATTGTATGTAAATTGTCATGTAAAATATTACCGTATTAAACCGTATATTCTGTATTCTGTGGTAGTCAGGTAAAAAGAGGGATCATCCCCATTATCATCCCACACGTAGGTATGTTTATTTAAATAAATTGTCACTGGTATTTTATTTATGTAATCCCCGCAACGCGTTTGCCGCATGCATTTCACAAGGTTCTCGTCACATTGATCTAACAACCCGTTAACATCCTCTACATTATTATGATAATGCCAATATATCTAATATTGTAAATGTAAGAGTTTGTATGTTACTCAATCACGCAAAATCGGCTGAACGGAATTGGATGTTTGACACACAGATAGTTTATAACCTGGACTGTGACCTGGATATGATACTTTTATCCCGGTAGTACGTTCCCATGGGATAATTAAATTTTTTCTTGCGATTTCCATGATTTTTGGGCACTTTATTCCGTTAGGATAAGATCCCGAACGACCTTATCCTAACTGAATAAAGTGCATAAGGTGATAAGGTCGTTCGGGGACGTATCTAGCATTGCGGGCATGCCATCGTTTATATTTTATCTATAAAACACAGAGAACATCCTCGGTGTATAGTGTAAAACAATATACGCCAAGGTGTTAACTTTGGCCCTTTCCTTCCCAACAAAGAAAAATTATTTGGAATTAAAAAAAAACCGAATTATTTACAAATACTTTATTGTTATCTTATTATAATAAAAACAGAAGTAAGCTATAAAAACATAAAGTTGATTAATTTGTGTTATATTACAAGCAAATAAGACTGCTCGTGTTATGGCGTAACCACACTTGCCGACTCTTTACAAAAAATAAAATAAAGAAACAAAATTTTCCTTCTGTTCTCTTCTAATTGACGGATTAAATCTCAAAGTGTGGTCGAGGCATAAGGGACGGATACTTACTAGTAGTATAATAGCTATGGCCGTCTACCCATAAGGGTATAAAAGTTAAAGAATGATAATTATTATACTGGTACACACGGCTACACATCAAGCTATACATTTCCAGTTTATGCTGATCTCGCATTGCATAGGATTTCCGTACAATGGGAGGTCCGCTTATACTGGAAATGTATAGCTTGATGTGTAGCCGTGTGTACCACATGTGTACCCTACTATATTCCGGCCGCCGAGACAATGCGTTCCAAACTCCTGTCAGTTGAGTACAAAAGAATACGTGTTTAACGAATTTATACTTTATTATGTTCTTGATCGTGTCCAAATGTGAGGAACGCATTCTCTCAGAGGCCGGAATTATAAATAGTTACAGTGAGTAGAATCTGTGATGAGGTCACACAGATCAGTCTCGCGGTAAAACGGTATGGAGTATCGGAAGCGCTTTACGCTTTAATTCGTTCATTTTTCTAAATGCCTTCAAAGAATTCCACTCACAGTTACTAATACATTTTCCACTCTGATGTTACGTTAGCGTCAACAGCTTTAGTCCTTTGGTTCAAAATAATAAGATTTAGGTCGCATCGCCCTGTGAGTTTGATCTAAAGCTAACCCGAAGCATTCGGGTCGTGCTTATTGTCAAACTCCGTTCGGCATGTACCCTTGCTAAATTATGGTTGGATCGGCTCGGCACAATTCGAGCTATTTCCAAACAATTGATGCCGTAGCTTAGGAGCCATCCATAAATTACATCACACCTTAAGATGGAGAACGGGGGTGCCAACAAAGTGTGACATCGTGTGATAAGAGAGGGGGACGAGTCATAAGTTTTGTGACATCACAAATGTATAAATCTAAGGAATTAAAACTCTCAACTTCAATTCTAGCGAAAAACCTTAAAATATTACCAATTCCGTCAATATAATTCAACATCATCATCTACCTAGCCTTTTCCCAACTATGTTGGGGTCGGTTTATAATTATAAGGTTTAATTTAAAATTGCAAAATTTTGAAGTCACACCTTTGACAAGGACGGGGTCTGAAAATCATGAAATTCGTGTGATGTTATTTATGAATGGAACAAAGTGACGTCGACTCTAACGTAAATCAGGCATACATAATACATTCATTTATCTTAAAAAATCAAGGAATCATTAAAATCGTATCTATAAGTACAAATATAACAATAAATAAATCTCTGATCCATAATGAAGAAATAACAAATACAATACTGACATTTGCGTTGAAAAAAATCAATTTTATAAAATAATAATTAGTTGCTTAACCGTAAGACGTATGTTTTATTCTTTACATTTATAGGGAATTAAATTATAATTTTTCTCACAGTTTAGTAATAATTTGGAAGGCTCAACCACGAGGTGTATCTCCAATATAATTACCAGATATAGGACATTTGATTGATATAGAATCCCAAGACAAAAAAATCTAACTAGTCAATACGGTAGTTGCCTAGGTAAAAAAAAAAAAAAATCTATTTAGACCGTCTTTCAGATAATAAAAAAATATTAAACACGTATTTTTAGGGTTCCGTAGCCAAATGGCAAAAAACGGAACCCTTATGGATTCGTCATGTCTGTCTGTCTGTCTATCCGTCCGTATGTCACAGCCACTTTTTTCCGAAACTATAAGAGCTATGCTGTTGAAACTTGGTAAGTATATGTATTCTGTGAACCGCATTAAGATTTTCACACAAAAATAGAAAAAAAAACAATAAATTTTGTTAGAACTGAAATTCAATTTTTTTTTTTTCATCAAATACATCCGTGAGGGGTATCTATGGATAGGTCTTTAAAAATGATATTGAAGTTTCTAATGCAATTCTAAACTGAATTTGCGCGAGAGACACTTCCAAATTGGTAAAATGTGTCCCCCCCCCCCTGTAACTTCTAAAATAAGAGAATAATAAAACAAAAAAATACATGATGTACATTACCATGTAAACTTCCACCGAAAATTGGTTTGAACGAGATCTAGTAAGTAGGTTTTTTTAATACGTCATAAATCGTAAACCGCAATTTACCTTTCATTCAATGTTACTTGCTGCTACGGAACCCTTTATGAGCGAGTCCGACTCGCACTTGGCCGCCTTTTTTTGCTTTATCATATAATCAAAAATATCTTACAAAACACGCATTAAAGTTGGGGAGTGGGGGCTCGCTACGTCACAACTCAGTATTAAATCTAGCAAGGCCACATTTTAACTCAATGAATCGCCGTAATCGTGATATATACTCTAAACCGTAATCTTTTGATTACGTCAAAAAAGAAAATATATGTGTTCAATATTTTTTAATAATCTACAAGACGGACAAATAAAAATTTTTGGACACAGGCCTATTGTAATTTTCGCTCTTTTAACACGCTCTGGTAGTTGACGCTCGCGCCGGGCAATGTTTTCAGTTTCAGTGAATTTTGTCTTTAACAGCGCCTCTATTACGTAGCAATAAGGGCGTTACTGACTTGTGGTTGACCGTACAGTATTTTTATTTTCTTAATGTCCCTCGGGTATCATCGGATTTCCGAACACAAACGACGAATGCAAATTTCCATGTCCATCAATTATTAGATTTATCGTGTATAATAATTTGAATTCAGAACTGAGTACTTTATTGTTGTTATGTTTTGATTTCCGTGTGAACTATTTAGAGCTGTAAAACTATTTTCCTATCTGTCGTGCCTGCGACTTTAACAGCGTTCCTACCATTTTTTAAATAAATTACATTAAGTTAAAAGAGTATTAACTACTCCATATACTTCCAAATCGATTGAGAGCGTCCGGTCTGCACCAAATGCAAAGGGCAACTGATAGAAATCCGACGACTGAGGAAACACGAGGTTTGCCGAGAGACATTTTGGGTTTATGTTCTTTCTCCAGAATTAGCTTACCTACTGACAGTTTATATAATTGTTTATTTTATTTGAATTTATAAGTCAATTTTTTTTTTACTAATTTTTTCGCGTCAATTTATTTTTATTTTATTTTATTGTTGACATAATCTACTCATTACAATGTTTTTGTTATGAGTTGTATTGCAATTTGTGGTTAGCTAGCGACCTCGACAATTGATAATATTATTTTTTGCCTGAGCAACCGGCAGCAAGTTCGTCATGCTCCCTTAGATGTCACTGCTTGCGGTAGCGTCGGGGGTCGGGTTGCCTCCTTCCCTCAAATATGGCGACCCCGTAATGGCTGATCTTTGCGTTATGCTCGTGAACGGGTGCTGCTTGTGGTGACTGGTCGTCTTGCTGATCATGGTTTTGTTATTGTTACTAGTAATTAACTGTTCATTTATTTTACCTCGATGGTCCTAGTTTATCATTTATAACTGCCAATTACAGCTTTATGTAAGCGGGCATGCCCCTTATGTCTGGAGGCTTTTATTTAGATATTTAGTTCTGTTTACGTTTATTTTTTTTTAAATAATGCTTGAGTATAGTTCTCGATGTTTTTGGTTGGTATATTGGCGTGTGCTAGCTGACATATGGCCTATAATTTATCATTTGAATTATGTTTTGTGTTGCATAATGTAAGTTATTTTGCATACTATTGTATAGAATAATTTTCTAACTTAAACAGACAGCTGTGCTGCTGGGGAGTTTGTTGCGCCACTTCTTCTTCCCAGCTAAAGGCACTGAAGACTGGTGAAGGGTGGGCGTTTTTGGGGGACTGTCTTATGTAATTTTGACGTTCGAAAAGTGCTGATTCTCAGCCTAGTTTGAATAAATGACTTTTGAATTTTGAATTAAGAACATAGTTTGTCTGTACGTAGATTTCACACGGGTACTCAGCTCCGGCTAGTCGGCAACCGGATATTATTCTTCACAAAATATTTGAATATTTCACACACAGAAATTTCACATTTAGAACATGCCTAAAGTAAATACTACTTTCTGTTTTTTTATTTAAGGAAGCTGTTACTTGCAGTAATGAGGTTGTATTGTAGTGGATATAGGAATAGTCTATTTTAAAGATTGTGGCCAAGATCTATCTTATCTAATAGAAGAGCTTTATTTGTGACTTCTTGGACAATAAATTGTAACTTATATGGTGAAATGTGGGTGTACTTATTACACGTCTCGTAATGTTATGTCAGTTCTGTTTCTTTTTAATTTATCGCATATATCCAGACACTGTGAAACTGGCCGTTAAGAATAATTTCCCCATCCACTGACAATACAACAGTTTAAAATAAGAACATTCTACATAACGTCTAGTAAAGCTCAAATCCGGAACGACAAATATACGTCTATCTCTATCGCTCTAATGGTAAATATGGCAAGTGCGAGCGAGACGGCATTCACTTGCCGGTCCACTCGCTAATCCTGCCGTTCTCGAACGCCAGGTTTTTTCTAGGAAGGGGAACTAAGGTACCCCGCTTGACGATTCCCATGTCTTCGCCGGGGTAGTACTGAAATATTAAATGATACAGGTATAATAAAGCTAACCAGCTAGAAAACTAGGATGATAAAAAAATAATTTGATGAGTTTCGCAGAAAAATAGGAAATTAAATGAAATGAAATTGTTAATTCTGTAAATAGGATAACGGCATCACTTTTACACGTCATATATATATATTTTTTTAATTAGCTGAGAAGAAAGGCCGAAACAAAGTGGTCGCAGTTTCTTTTAAAGTCCAGACATAATCTTGGTCAGGCTATATGAGGACCATGTAGATTAGTGTCTGAAATAATCTTTTGAGGAAAGAACCACTCAGATTTGAGTGAACCTGTCCAGTCAGTGCAAGCATTTGTCAGTAATCGTGGAGCTCAACTCAGAACATAAGGAGCTCAACTCGACGAACAATACCAAAGAAAGGACATTTGGGTAGGCCCCATAAACTACTCAAACTGCCAGACCATCATTAAAACTAGCTGAGTAATAAAAATAATAATAATAATATCCACACAGTGTTTTTTTTGGGTGGGAAATTATCAAATAACTTCTCCCACTCTGGGCGGAGCGGGAGGGCGTGTCAGACTCTTACCGACTAAAACCCACCCTGGACAAATGTTAGTCGCATTTTAAGACTAACAGGCACTATTAATTTTGTAGTTAATATTTATGATGAGGTAGTAAATAGTAGTCTTACCTGACACTGTGAAACAAATTTCAATATATCTGAACGTATGAATTCATTGTCCTCTTTCACTTTCTCCAATCTGCAATGACGAGAATAATAATTTAGAAATATTATATAATTTATCAAGAGACCTCTATGCCATGGGAAGAACCATAAACAGTCGATCCCTTGTCTAAAGATTATCTATAGTAGTCGTTATAGAAGCCCAAAATCCAGCTTAGCCTAGGTCATGGACAATAAATATCATTTGAGAAGAGGCTTTTGCCCTGCAAATCAATCTGCCTAGGCTTTTCCCAACTATATGTTGGTCGGCTTCCAGTCTAACCAGATGCAGCTGAATACCAGTATTTCACATGGAGCGACTGCCTATCTGACCTCCACAACCCAGTAACTGGGTAATACGATACCCCTTGGTAAGACTGGTTGTCAGACTTTTGGGCTTCTGACGACCCGTAACGACTGTCAAAGATCCACGAATGACAGCCGGGACAAACGGCTTAACGTGCTTTCCGAGGCACGGAGGAGTCTCAGTATGTAAAGATGGTCACCCATCCACAGACCAACCCTGGCAAGCGTAGCTTAACCTGATGAATGGACCCGTGCGGCTGTTATAACTTAGCCACGAGCTCATCCTTTGCCCTACAGTGGGCCAATAATACGTTGGTATTATTTTTATTATTAAACTTTTTGCCTTCTTATTAAGACTGGGGCCAACATTAACATGCACAGTTGGGAATAGGCTACCGATATTTAAAATGTATTGAAATTATACTCACAATTCGGGTTTAGCTATTCGTTCTACTATGCACTTGCATATTTTCTCACATAACGTCTCGTCAAACAGTGGTATACCGAACTGCAGATCTACTATTGTCCACCTCTGAAAAAGTCAAGATATAGTTATAAGTTTCTTGCATACAATGCGCACACGCAGGTCAGTGTTCAAACTCAATGTGCCATAGTTTGACAGTCTGTTACAGTATTTTTATCTCACGAAACGATGCGCGCTTTACTTGTGGTTACCAAGTTTTCAAACACGCTGTGAATGTGTGTGTAAGCGCAGGAGCTCTCGGTACCGTCCGAGACATGTGAAGTCGGAAGTGTGTGTGTCAGTGAACATATGTGTGTTATGTGCTGACTCAACTCAGCTTCACGCACACATTCACAGCGTGTTTGTACACTTGGTTACCACGAGCAAAGCGCGCGTTGCTTCTTGAGATAAAAATGCTGTAGGTAATTTTTTAAGTTAAAACTTCTTTAGGTGCGTTGGGCATTTTTGAGATGGGACTAAACCATTGATTTCGCGAAACTGTGACGACACCTCATTTTTGTAAACGCGATTGTGGTCTTTATTTATATTACGTTACGGATTAATGTTCTGTGCAAGTATTTTTACTTTAAAGGTTTCGGAAGTTTTTATTTTTTTTGTGAACGCGATTTTGCTCTTTATTTAGATAAGGTTACGGACCAATGTTCTACACAAGTATTTCACCAAGGCGATCTTGTTCAAGTTTTCACTTTGTCGGCACTCCCGGAGTGCCACCACTTTTTTTTGTTTTGTTTATTAGCTTTTCAGAAATCGGGTGTAAAAGACATTTATTTATTACATGAGCCACAGGTCTTAAAAACAACGAAACAAAAAGTTAACACTATAGAAGATATCCTCCAGGACGAATACAGTTTTTAATACAAAACAATCAACATACCTCCGGTCTACAAGCCTCATCATCAGACACATTGTGTGCCGTATCAACCCCACTATCGCCCTCCGCGGCCGACATCTCCGTCAACTTATCGGTCAACTGCGTAAACATCGAGATCGACTCCTCAGCAGGACTCAACAAATCGTCTAACTGTATGCCCGACTTCTTGTTCAAATTCTCGCTACTGACCGAAGATGAATGAATCGGAACTAAGTCATCGGATAAGGCGATCGATTCTTTGCTGGTTGAGTTTTCTTTGGAATGTTTCTTTTCTAAATCTTCAATACTGGCTGAAGATGAATGTATAGGTACTAAATCGTCACTATTAGCTATGGACTCTTTGCTGTGGGCGTGTTTAGTGACGTCATCGAGTGCTAGGTTGTCTAACTCATCGCATAGTAACTGGCCACATTCTACGCTGGTGAAGCCATTTGCTGGTGAACTGTTCTTGCTCTCTGTAGTAGGAGTGACGGCGAAGTGCGACTCTATGGGGGATTGTAGCCTTGTCAGGGTTTTGGAGTACTCTTCAGTGTACTTTTCGGTGGACTCTGTTGATGATAGCGAGATTTCGCTGACTGGTTTCGCAATGCCGCATATATCTTTTTTTTTTCGTTGTTGTACTGTGGAAAAGATTAAAGATTTTTGAAAGGTAAACTTTGAACCAGTAATGAATATTGCGCAAAGATAAACTAAGCTCGCAAAAAGAAAAAGAAACTTGTATTTACTAAGAAAAAGAACGAGACAACTGCGTGTCGGACTACGCACAATGAAGGGTTCCTGGGATGAATTTATTCCAAGAACAAACTGAACATTGTAGTTACAGTTTACAAAACTTTTTTTTTTAAATTTTCTTATTTGCCCCCCAAAAGTGACCCCTATATTCAAAATTCATTTAGTTACTTTACACGTTCATGTTTGGGTCACAGAAATACATATGTGTACCAAATCCTTATATAACATTTATGCGATGTTTTCTGTTTGCCGAATTCCCAGATACACAAAATACAACGATTTTTTTTCTTCTTCACGTATGCTGATACCGTGCACTCTTGTAGTGAGACTCACTATAACCACCTTTGTGATGAGCTATTCTTAACCTAATGCGCAAGTTATTCCGTTTGATATGAGAGCACAGAATACATAATAGTACAAGTACAGAAGATTCACTCCGCAAAATCATTTAAATAAATAGCGACTCTTGCTACGACACAATAGTGTAATTCAGGTCGCACAGCGTTAATTACCTACAGTTATATTCACCTAGAAGTTGCCTCTCTATCGCGTAACTCTTATAACTTCTGACTACGTTACGTCCACTGAATTGGCCCGACAAGACGAGCCCACTGCGTACTTGTAGCTTTATACCTAAATGCGGAGAGCGCTTGACCTGACGAGAGTAGAAACATAAAGGAAGATATTATCTTGTTACCTAGTTGCACAGTAGCAGGCGGCCTGGGACAGCCCAGGTCGGGCACGCCGATGTCTGCCAGCGTGACGTAGCCCACTGAACGTATTAATCTCAGCCGCTTCAGCAGCCGACGGAGCCCTGCGTGACGGGACCACATCGCTTGTGACTCTGGAAGAGATAAGAATATTATAGTTAGACTGAAAGGGACGGAAGATACTGGGCGGTGACATACGAAAGAACGAGAAGAAGAATTTAAATTTAAAAAAATATTGATAAAATTCAACGTGATAGAGACATTTAGTGATAATACAGAAGGCGCACTCCGCATTTTAGGTTTGAAGCTACAAGTACGCGGCGGGCTCGTCTTGTCGGGCCAATTCCGTGAGCGTAATATAGTCAAAAGATATAAGAGTTACGTGATAGAAAGAGAGGCAACTTTTAGGTGAATATAGCTGTAGGTAATTACCGCTGTGCGACCTGAATTGCACTTTATAGTGTTGTGGCGAGAGTCGCTTTTTATTTAAATGATTTTGAGTGAACCATCTGTACTAATCTGTGGTTATAGAGACATTTAGTGATAGTAATTTTTTTTTTCATGTATACTTTATTCTATTGTGGCACTTTTTCGATGTGTCTCACATGATTACAAATAAACACATCTTGGACGCGTGAAACGAAGAAAGCGCGTTTTAAAACCAATTTTAACTACAAAAGTAAGTTTAATGCAAAGGCGCGTAATGAATATTTGGATCTCTTGTTTTAGCATTTCAAAAAAGTAAACGGATCCTGTACATGTTATAATATACATGATCCTAAACATGTTATTGATCCGTTTAATGTGCTACTTTTTAACCGACTTCAAAAAAGGAGGAGTTTCTCAATTCGACTGTATTTTTTATTTTTATATTTGTCACCTCAGAATTTTCGACTGGGTGAACCGATTTTGATGATTCTTTTTTATTTGAAAGCTGGTGCTTCCCATGTGGTCCCATATAAATTTTATAAATTTTGCTTGGATGGTTTTTGAGTTGGGTTCAATAATACATATTTTTTTCCCACTTAGTATATGGATGATATCTTAAGTTCCTGTCACTGTTATTTACATAGCAGGTAGTGGTATTTGAATGTGTAGGGAAGGTACACACGGCTACACATCATGCTATACATTTCCAGTATAAGCTGACCTCGCATTGTACGGAAATCCTGTAAAATAAATCCTGTAAAATGCGAGATCAGCATAAACTGGAAATGTATAGCTTGATGTGTAGCCGTGTGTATCACAACTAAAAACTGAAAAATAAAAACTTTTTACAAAAAAAATCACCGAGACTGACTACCGAAATTAAAGTTATTTTTCGCTTTGTAGTGTTTTTTTTGGAAGTCGGATGATTTTTTTTGTAAAAAGTTTTTACATACATATTATAAATTAAAAGTCACTTTTTGTGTTTGTCTGTCCTGTCCGTATTAGTTTTCTAAACTACGCAACTGATTTTGCTACGATTTTCTTTATAATTTTGAGTTTATTCCGGAAGGTTTATGTGTAATATAAACTTACATTATTAAAAAATCCCAAAATTTTATTAAATCGTAAAAACTGTGGGACGGGACGAGTCGCTAGTAGCTTATAACTTTCTCAGTTTAACTTCATGAACCGACTCACCTGCACAAGTGTCAGCTTCAGGCGGGAACATGAGATGCCTGAGCGGCGCGGGCTGGCGGACCCCTAGCGCCTGCAGCAGCACCGGCCCCCGCCGCAGCGCCGTGTTGGCGGCCAGCAGCGCGGGCGCGGCGGGCAGGGCCCCGGCCGCCGCGCCCGCGCCCTCCAGCGCCGCCTCCGCGCCCCACCACGACACCGTGAGGCGCGAGTAGCCCAGCAGCAGGCGGGGCACGCCGCGCAGCTGCGTGCCTGGGGCGATCATGTACATTTAGTGGACGTTTTTATAAATGACACCTTTTGTAAATACGGCCTAGGTAAAAAAAAAGAAATTCTATTTACTCCGTCTTTCAGATAAAAAAAATTAGACACGTATTTTTTGCAAAAATCAAATTAATCAAAAATAACTTAGAAAACACGCATTCAAGTTGGGGAGAGGAGGCTCGCTACATCACAACGCAGTATTAAATTTAGCAAGACGTGACGTCATGCCACATTTTAACTCAATCGTCAAAAAATTTTAAATACATGTTCAATATTTTTTAATAATCTACAAGATCGACAAAAAAATTTTTTGGACTCGTGCCTATTATCGACATCTTTAGAATTAAAGCCTACTCATAAATAAGCAATATCACTGTCGCGCTCGGTAGCGATACTGGGGGACTACCACCAGCTCTTAAAGCAGTATTATTTTAATATTACTTCAGTGGGAGAAAGAGATGGAGCTATACGTCCTGTAGAGCTTTATCTCTTTCCCACACTGAAGTAATATGAAAATAATACTGTTTTATGAGCTGCTGGTAGGCCCCCTGGTCCGTCTTCTAGTTAGTCACTTTGAACCAGTATCGCTATTGAGCACGACAGCGATATCGCTTATATCTGAATAGGCCTTTAATAATCAATACGGTACATTTTTTGCCTAAACTGATGAAAACTAGAAGTCAACATGCTAATATGATACTAATGTTCAAAAGTTAGAACAAGGCATTTGACTTCATAATCAAGCGAGAACTGTAACAGTACACTGTTTTTTTTTTTTATGCATAATTACTTGTTATCGAAAGGCACCAAGATTGTTTTCTCAAAATTAAGAGGCCGCTTGCGCCACAAATGACTAAAGCTACGGTTACCTAGAAGAGCGGTGGCGGCCACTAACGACCGCAGTGACGACTGTCATGAAAATGATGGCAGCGACAAAGATTTAAATCGTTAGATTCGCCCTACCGCGTCAAAAGATTGTCGCATTTCTGTTTCTCTACGTCACAATGACGCAGTGACTTCACTTGATTGTCATAAAAATATTATTACTATTTAATACCGTGTGAGCACTCTTCTCAGTATGGACACTTTTTCTTCTGACAAGTTTGGTGAGGGCAAATCTAGCGATTTAAATCTTTGGACAGCGGGATTTGACTTAATGTCAAATACTGGCGAAAATGACTGATTTTCATGAAGGCCATTGTATCATGGACGAAACCGTTTTCCTAGGAAACCAAAGTTTAAATGCATTTAACGTTGAATGTATTTAAAACATCTTTCTGTCTCTATCATCTTAAAGCGATTGACAGAAATAGAACGATGTTTTAAATTCGTGGTGCAAGTGGGCCTAAGTCTGATAACTACAAAGATGAACTCACCCTTCGTCAGCAACAACGTCGGAGGTCCATATCCTGCTACATGGTATAAATACAGCCTCATCCACGGAGTGTGTGCCTCAGGCGGTGCGGGACCAACGTGTGGTAATGATCCCGCTGCTGCGCCCGCGCGGGCTTCCCGACATAATGGCGCCGTTGATATGGCGAGTCTATAACACAACATAGATAGAAAATACAGTTTTTGAAAGTCTCAGAGGCATCATCGATAATATTCCAAGTTCAATGCATATTAATTTATGTTTTTTGAAACACCAGAAAATCACTTTGAATTTCTTCACGTTATAAAAGTGAGCTAGTTCCAACACTTGCAACTCTTTTGATTGTGGTTAACCTTTTAAAATCACAAAAAACATCCGTTAGTACAGGGTATCCGTACGGACAGCTTTCCAAGAAAAGTATGCGCTTCAGGAATCATAGTCTCTCTTCGGAAATACGTGTTACGACCACAGAAGTACTGTTTACGGAATTATTAGATTAACTTTGCTATGGAACTCCTAAAAACTTTTCAAAACAGGTAAAGCGCCATATTCACCATCTATCTTGCTGTACGTCCCGCCAAGGCCGCGGTGCTGGACGTAATGATCCAGCGTGTTGTACGTGCGCTCAAGGCCGCGGTCGGTGTTGCCAGATTGGATTATTTTTCGCGATTTTAACCCAATATTCCCTAAATCTCGGTCAAAATTAAATAGCCCTAAGCCTTGTATTTTATCCTAAAAAAGGGAGAAATCCCTAAAAGTGGAAACACTGGCAGAATCTGCTGTACAGCAAGTCTATACACGATCCACCACGCACGATGCACTATAGCACTGACGTACAGTCACGAGCACTAATATGTATACAATTATCAACTTTTTAGAGTTATTTTCTCCAACTGTATTGTAATTGTATGTTGTAAGGGATATAGTATTTTGGAACTCATAGTCCCACACTACATAGTGCTTATGTCAAGTTGCAATCGTTATTCCACGAGAATATCATTATGAATTTTCCTAAGTGTCTGCATATTTTTCTCGTGACTGTACGTCCGCATTATTCACTATCCATCTGCATGACGCTCGTGGTAGAGGGGGCGCTAGCTGGATGCAAAATTGCGTCGTGCAAATCAAGTAAGCAATTAATAATAATTTCGACGTACGTCAAGACAATACACCGACGATTTTCGTCCTGCATCGTGCGTGGCCTTGGCCGGACGTACAGCACGATGGTTGGTGAATATGGCGCTTAACCCGGCAGATAGAAAACTTCATACAAACGCGCAACGATAAGTGCCGTGGTGGTACTACAAACCGCGGTAGTACAAAACTTAAAAGCATTGGCTCTGTCGGGGGTTATTCTGTGGCGCAACATTCGTAAACACGAAGATTACCGAAGCTGTACCCTTTCTGGTTTCACTGTATGTTCATTATGTTTTTGACGTGATAACGTCTTATGAATCGATGAACGCCGGCTGCACGCACGAAAAAGTATCACGTTCCGCCTGAGCCGAGCGTACAAGCGAGAGCGCGGAACAAATTCAAATAATTTATTTTCTCTTCACAAACAATGGCATCTTATAATTTAGACAGACTTGAAAAACAGTGACAATAGTTTGTGAGAGACTGGTGTCTGCACTAGGAATACCTGTATCGCAGATCACCAGGGTCCCACCACACGGTATGTAAACATAATCAATTAGTTAGTAAAAGTGAAGGGATAGGGCATAACATAACATATTGACTCAGAGTTTTAAACAATATAAAACAAAACAAAAACAAAAAAGAAAAGAAAAAAAAAGAATTAAGTGCAAAAAATAAATAAAAATGCTTGAACTTATTATTATGTGTCGGGAAGTTAGAGGGATGGACTATTTTGGATGAACAAGCGATAGAGAGGCACGATCGGCCTAAGCGTTCGGCTTGTGACGTTATCACATAAAATTATAGTCCGTAAACCGACTTTACAGACAATCAATTTTTTTAACTCAATAGACACGAAAACAGGGTTGTTACACTCACTTGTACTTAGTAGACAGCAACCTGCTTCTCGCAGCCGCCCCCAACGCATGCAGCGCTTCACAGCGCAACAGATCAAGCGGCCGCAACTTTGGTCGTAGAGTTCGCAGCGCTATCCGAAGGCATGCAGCGGCTGCAAGGTAACGTCGCGCTTCACCTTCTATCTCGGGGTCTGCTACCACCTGACGTATGATGAAACATTATTTTTATGTGAAAAGTACTTAACCATATTAAACATAGAATAATTAAAATAAATTTTTAAAGCTAATGTTGATGCGTCTTACTAGCAATGGCGAAAAATATTGAAGTCATGAGTAATGTCAAAATGTGTGTAATGTAAAATGATCCTTACTAATTTAAATACACAAGTGCATAATGTTAACTGCAAAAAAGCTACGTTTTAGGCTACAGTTTTCGACACATTAAACACACGAGATGAGTAGATAATCAACAAGTAACTCACCTTGTCAAGTTCCATCAGTAAACTATCCAAACTTTCGTCAGGTAGCTTGCCAACTTCAAACAACGTCACTGCATGGCTTTTCAAATCCTGAAATAATTTGTAAAGCTACAGTTTCCTAGAAGAGCGGTGGCCGCAACTTACAGCCGCAGTGACAGCTGTCATGAAAAAGTTGGCAGTGGCAAAGATTTAAATCGTTAGATTCGCCCTACGGCGTCAAAAGATAGTCGCATTTCAGAGGGGCAATTCCCGTATCTTTTAAGAACGTTCGCATTCGCATCTCATTCGCAATCTGTCAAAAATATTATCAATTTACCAACAAGTTTGACAGATTGCGACTTAAATGTGAACGTTTTTTTAAGTACGAGAATTGGCCTTCTGTTTCGTTTTGACACCTCTGATACACAATGACGCAGTGACTTTTGGAAACGCTATTTAATAATATGTGAGCTCACTCTTCTCAGTATAGACACTTTTTGTTGTGATTAAGTACGATGTGGGCAAATCTAGCGATTTAAATCTTTGGGCAGCGAGGTTTGACTTAATGTCAAATACTGGTGAAAATAACAGATTTTCATGACGTCCGTTAAATTAAGACGGCACCGCTTTTCTAGGAAACCAAAGCTTTAATCTCCTGTAATTTTCTATCTTTTGCAACTTTTATAATTCTAAACGTGCAGATTCGTAAAAGCGATAAAATAGACTAGGATAACAAACATACCGGTGACAGATTCCCCATCATAAGGTAAGCTGCTAAGGTAGAGTCGAACAGAACAGCAACTCTTTGACCACTGTTGTTTGACGGTTCAACTCCATATTCTGGACTCTAAAAATAAAAGTTTTAAACATTACTTGATAGTTCTAGTTTACAAACATTATGACTGTACCAAACACTTGGGTATCCTCACTCATTTGAAACTCGAGAACCAGACAGACAAGCAAACGGCAACTGCGAAACCTATTTTGATTAATTTCGGAGACAGTATGGTATAGGTTTCATACATTGCAAAACATTGAACAACTGTAAGAGATAATCGAGCCGCGGGTGCAGTAATATTTCAATCTGAGACTAAAGGGACCTAAGCAATATTTACCTTTTTGGAAGTGGATGGCGTTTGCTTGATGAGGATCGGTTCCATTTGTATCGAGTCATCGTCCATGTTGGGGTCGAACGTCAACGGAGCTATTTGGCTGTACCTGAGGCCAAATGAAAAGTCTTAAAAAGATTTTTATTCTTTTACACACACTGTATTTGTTTGATGTAACGATATGTGAAACGTATTTTAATTCCCGCAAGTTTCGCAAAAATGAACTTTCGCGCAACAAAATTTTCGCCAAATTACCTCTCGCGCAAATGTCTTGTTTGTTGTCGCGACACCAATTACATTATTAACATTGAAACAGTTAAAACGATAACAATAATTTAATTTAAAACTAACATGGAACAGTGGACTCCCTTGCATACTTTCTCTCACAGAACACCAGACATATACGCATAATTTTACTCCATTCATCCGCAAACACATCACATTCAGGGTTGGCAGTCAGAAGGGCATTTAGCACCTTTAAATGGGCCCTTCCCGGTCCGTCTATCGTCAACGCGAGCATGGTCGAACAGCTTGTTGTTTCATCCAGCGCAAGTGAGAATTGCTAACAAGCAAGTGAGAACGCGATAACATTGTGCGAAAAATAACTTGTTTCAGGAAATACGTGTTTTTGAATACGCCTTATAAGTTTGTGAAATAAATGTTTGTCATTTAGAATCTCCATTACATGTGCGAGGTTTCTATGTCGATGTTTTCTTTAATTTTACAATTTAAGAGTACATTATGAACGGTCAAAATTCAGGTAAAATTTGTGCAAAAAAGCAGATTTTTGGAGGCTTATATTGAATTTATTTCGCAAAATTTTTATTTTTTGCTTTCATAGAAACCTAGATATAGTGCACAAGATACCTATTAGTTAAAAATAATTAAAGAAAGATATGTTACAACGCCATAATCACGTACGAGCGTTTGTATGAAAAGTATGACGGGTTGGCCGCTCTTAAGGTACGACAGACTGGGAATTCGGCTCTAGCTACAGTTTTGTCCCTAATCCTGCTGTTACTATGCTACACAATAGATATGTACTGTATTTATATTTTCATAATGTCCCTCGGCAAACTTCGTGTTTCATCAGTTGTCGGATTTCTATCAGTTGACCTTTGCACTTGGTGCAGACCGGACGCTCTCAATCGACTTGGAAGTTTATAGAGTTGTTAATACTATTTTAGCTTGATGTAATTTATTGAAAAAATGGGAGGAAAGCCGCTAAACTCGCAGGCACGACACACAGTGGAACGAATGTATGGGAGCGGTTGGACGTAGACATTTCCGAAAAAAAAGAGTAAAATTATGCCAAACTAATGATGCCATCTTATTCGATTACTTAATGCCTTCATAACTTGTGGTGATGAATTTCTTCATAACTCCCATATTTCGGGAGTAATTTGAGAAAATGTGAAATTTTACTATGAAAATGAGTGTATCGAGCTCTCTCCCTCCTGATTCCGGGCTTGTTTCAAGTAGCGGTCTCTAATATCATAATGCTAATACTAAGAGCTATATTTAATACTAAGACACATAGTGCGCCAAATGTGCACTTTCTGGGATAAAGAGTGATGTTTATTTTATAACACAATTTTTTTATTTTTTGTTTATTTTGTTGATTAAAACCGTTTTTCTAAAGGTTTACCTTATTACAATAACATTTCTGAGCAGCCAATTAGAGAAGATATAAGCTAATTAGGATATATAATTAGGGACTTAAGGTTTACATATAAAACTGATGCACTAATGATTACTGATAAGAACATTGCTATTATTTAATTACTAAATGGCTCTTAATACACTAATTTAGCATGCATCATTTACTAATTATCACAATAACTAATTACCTTGCAATATTTAACAAAGGATACCTGGGATACCTGGATTTTATATAAATAGGTCACTATTAGTAACTTTAAAATCAGTGTTGATTTACACCTCGTTGTATCCAAGCTAATCTCGCAATGTATTTTCCAAATTTTAATACAAATCTTGATATTCACGTTGCTTTATGCGCACGCGCACATAAAGATTTACGCGACTTTAACTATTTGTTCAGTGTTTTAAAAGATAACAGTTGTGTTCAGTTATGTGAAAGTGCTGAAACAAGTTTAAAAGACTGGTGTCGTCGATTTTGCTACCGCATTTATGCAAAATGGACACAGTCTGGAAGAAGCACAGATAAGTTTCGGAAGAAACATGAGATTTGGCTACAGGCTGCAATTCAATGGCCGGAATTACAGAATGAAAATATGGAACCTTCTACAGAAAATATAAGTGACGTCATCGAGCCCATAATTTCTCCTGCTAAATCTGATGCTTCAACTTGTACACATCCTAGTCCTCGTAAATCTTTTGAGGACCTTAGTAACCGGCAAAAAAGAAGACGCACTGAAGATAGTCTTTCATGCAGCAGTAGCAGCGCTGAAATTATGTTTTCGGCCGAAAGGGCGCTTCAAAAGGCAGGACAAAGCGATACAGCTTATGTTATGAAATACTTGACGGAGAATCCAGAAGAGGCCTCAAAAATCAAAGCCTTCATTGAAGGTAAATCAATTCAGGTACGGGAAATATCCCCTTTGAAGGCATTGGCTCTTTATGTATCGATGAACTTATCGAAATGGCGCTATAACACTCTTCGGGATTTCAACACTCAAGAAGGAGCTCTTCAATACCCGAGTTACTACATGTTGGTTAAAGAAAAAATTAAGTGCTATCCGGCCAAAGAAGATCTCACAGTTACAGAGAGCTCTGCAAAAATCAAATTACAAGCCTTGATGGATTTAACCTCAAGAAGACTTATTAGGTCGTTAGAAACCCCTGTTGATCCCAATCAACAGCTCGTATTGACCAGCAAATGGGGTTTTGACGGATCATCTAGCCAAAGCATTTATCATCAAAGGACGAGTGAAGATGAGCAAATCGATCTTGCTAGTAATTTTATGATTAGTCTTGTACCACTGCGGCTCGTCTCAAAAGGTGTAACAATTTGGGAAAACGAGCGACCATCTTCCACTTCATTTTGCCGGCCAATATTGTTTAAGTTTATAAAGGAAACCAAAGAAAATGTGCAGAGAGAGATGGCTGAAATCGAAGCAGAGATTGAAGCCTTAACTCCATCCACCATCACTGATGGAATTAGTGTCAAACACCAACTGCTGTTGACAATGATTGATGGTAAAATTCATTCCATTATATCCAATACAGCAGCTTCAGTGTGTGACATATGCAAGGCTTGTCCTAAAGAAATGAATAATTTAGAGTTAATCAAAGATAAACACGCAAACGAGGACATGTATAAATATAGCTTAAGCACCCTTCACGCTTGGATTCGCTCAATGGAATGCTTATTACACATTTCCTACAAATTAGACATAAAATCATGGCAAGTAAGGGGTGATATAGCAAAAAGGCAAGTTGATGACAGGAAGAAAAGAGTTCAAGAGGCTGTAAGAAGAGAAACGGGCTTACTTCTCGATGTTGTGAAACAAGGCAGTGGATCCACCAACAATGGCAACTCGGCAAGGAGATTTTTTGAAAACTACACTAAATCTGCTGAACTGACCGGAATAGATGCTATGCTTTTAAGAAAAATCTGTGTGATCTTGCAGTGTATTTCATCAGGAGAGAAGATCAACGTAACTAAATTCCGAGAGTTCTGCTTTGATACTGCTAAGCTTTACGTGGAGTTATACCCATGGTATTATATGCCTTCTTCACTTCATAAAATTTTAATGCATGGGCCAGACATAGTTCAGAACATGTCAATTGTGCCCATTGGTTTTCTATCCGAAGAGGCATCTGAGGCTAGAAATAAAGATTTTAGAAAATATAGAGAGGGGCATTCTCGAAAGCATAGCAGTATCTCATGCAATGAAGATATTATGCACAATCTTTTACTGTCTTCTGATCCACTTGTTACAAGTATCCGTCCAAAAGGAAATAAGTTTGTAAAAAAATCTTCTTTTAAGGAATTTTATGAGCTTACGGATTCTGAGAAAAGTGATATCGAATTTGTTAACATAAATGATTTAGCGGACATCGATTCTGAATTTGAATTAATTGATGATGATGATGATGACGAAGATAATTAAATGATGTTATTGTTTTAAAATGTGTAACTTAGTAAATTAGAGCTTACATCTTAATTATTTATTGTACTTTTAATGAAACTAGGTAATTTATTATCAACTTACTTAAAAGTCATACTCTCATCAGTTCTTGTGAATATTTTTGTTAATATATATTTCTGTATATATATAATATATTTATAGACCTCTTAATAAGTCTGTCTGCGGTTTAAAGTAAATACAAATGGGGAAAAAACGTTTTTTTTTTTAAATTTTCATTTCCTTTTATCCCAGAAAGTGCACATTTGGCGCACTATGTGTCTTAGTATTAAATATAGCTCTTAGTATTAGCATTATGATATTAGAGACCGCTACTTGAAACAAGCCCGGAATCAGGAGGGAGAGAGCTCGATACACTCATTTTCATAGTAAAATTTCACATTTTCTTAAATTACTCCCGAAATATGGGAGTTATGAAGAAATTCATCACCACAAGTTATGAAGGCATTAAGTAATCGAATAAGATGGCATCATTAGTTTGGCATAATTTTACTCTTTTTTTTCGGAAATGTCTACGTCCAACCGCTCCCATACATTCGTTCCACTGTGCGACAGATAGGAAAATAGTTTTACAGCTCTATATAGTTCACACAGAAATCAAAACAAAACAACAATAAAGTACTTAGTTCTGAATTCAAATTATTATACACGATAAATCTAATATTTGATGGACATGGCAATTAGCATTCGTTTGTATTCGGAAATGCGATGATACCCGAGGGACATTAAGAAATTTGAAATACTGTTAAATTTTAAGCAGTGCAGCGATACAGCTTGTTAAATGTTAATTAGGTACTAACGGCTGATGGCTGTGCGTGGTGACGGCGTCCCTCCAGGTGGCATGTTGCGGCGCTACGGGCGGCGGCTGCAAGTTGTTAGCGAAGCCCAGCCGGCAGTACAGAGACACTGCTTGCTTTACTGACTCGCATTCCACCTGTGAGGAGTAGATAAGTAAGAGAGGGTTGGTTTCTTACTGACAGCGTATCTTGTTCACGTTCAAGGCAGTATGAAAGAATAGGATGAATCAAATATTATTCCAACACTAGTTTTAGCACAAACTAATACAAATGGTTCACTACGCATTTTAGGTATGAAGCCACAAGTGCGCGGTGGGCTCGACTTGTCGGGCTAATTCAGTGAGCGTAACGTAGTCAGAAGATATTAGAGTTACGCGATAGAAAGAGAGGTAACTTGTAGATAAATATAACTGTAGGTAATTAGTGCTGTGCGACCTGAATTGCACTTTATTGTGTCGTAGTAAAAGTCGCTTTTTATTTATATGATTTTAATCTGTGGTTTTAAGTAAAAGGCTTGTTTTTTCTATCATTCAGACTAGCGTAGATTATAACTTCCGAAATCCTTAACATAAACCCGCGTAAAGTGTCAATTATGATAAGGCCATCGTCGCTTCGGACACCTTAATTTAGGTTTTCGATAAACCCAAATTAGCTTTTATCTTCGTGGTTTAAGAATTTCTCTCTTCAAAGTTTCTATAGATAAATAAATATGTTAGTTGTGCCTTGTCAATTCTCTAAATAGCTCTCTCCATATTGATGTTCCCCACGACCTTGTTTCAGCAGTGTGTCAGTGTCATATTAATGATTATTACATTAAATTCCGTGTGAATAGCTCATTAAGTAACTTTTCAAACCAAAGTGAACTTTAATTACATAGATATTAAGGCCAATATACAAAAAATGTTACAAGCTTATGGGAGATAAAAATAGGAAAAATACTATTCTATTTTACCGCTTTTAGAATACATCCTAATCAACGTTGTTACATTCATTATGTGTACGTAAAGCTACGAACAACATGGAACTTCCACATTACAACGGCGCGGTGTGTTGTTTTCTACATAATCTTCTGCAGTTATTATGTTTTAAATAGGCACGAAAAAAAAAAAATATATTAGTTAAGGAAAAAACGTAAGTTAAATATACAGGCAGACGAACATACGCCAAACCCTCGCACTATACTCAAGCCGAACTGAGGCCCTAGTGTGAGTTTATTTTAACCATCTCGACTTTACGCATCGACCGCGTTCGGCGCTCCAATTGGCCCTTTACTGGCCTCCACTGGTGAAGGGCCAATCGGAACGCCGCACGCGGCGGATGCGTTGAGTCGAGATGGTTCAAAGAAACTCACACTAGAGCCTCTAAAAGCAAAATTAATGTAAACAAAACATCAATATGTCACAGTAAGATGGTTGAAGCCGTGATATAGTTATATCCCTAGGGATATAGCTATATACCGTAATATAACTAACTGTCTTAATAGGAATATAACTATGATACGAGCACGATCTAGTAATATAACTATTAGGATTAGGGCACTCCGACCAAATAGGTTAGGTTAGAACTGTGACCAAATACGCGCGAGTCGAGCGAGCGGTGCCGCGGCAGCGACCGGCGAGCGCTACGTCGAAATTGGTCGCAGTAACAAAGTTAGAGCACTCCGACAGTTATGAACCGCTTTCATATACAGTATATAGCTATATTCCTAGGGATATAACTATATCACGGCTTCAACCATCTTACTGCGACAGATAAATTTTAATGTTTAGACAATTACTCGAAAAAGGTAGATTTTTTAACAGAATTCAAATGTTTTTTTTTTTCATGTTTAATAATTTGTTAGCTAAACTTCCACCCGAGCTTGGCTAGGGTGAAATTGCATTATTCGTTATTCGAGACCGTTTTTAAAGGCTTTATTTAATTTAGCCCTTATAAAGGTCAAAATAAAGTCTCTCTAAAGGTATTTATACTACAAAGTGTGGATTCCTTCATCAATAAAGGTGCTCCCTACTAACCTGCAACACAGCAGCCAGATCAGCCACACTGGTATGTTCATCAATGGACACGAACACCTTATACAGCAGCGTCTCGAAGTAATCTCCAGCTATTCGGTTCATCACGAACCCTTTGAGAGGAGGTACTGACACCTTGTCTGCTGTTGTGATTGGTACGTCCAGGTAGATTAGGCCGCGCCTGTAGGGTAATAAACGGGCAGACTGTTGTAGACAATACATTAATTATAATAAAAATGTTTTTGCAAAATACTAAAAACAACTTGGGCCCATCATGGATTTGAACGCATATGTGTTTACATGTGTTTTGTGGGGTAGCTATTTAATGGAGCTGTGTGTACTTCCCAAAAAAGTGGAAACCAGTAATTTTGGAGAAATAGTGTAGTTGTTGTTTCGTGCGAAACTTTTGCCCAGCAAAACTCTGGGAAAAAAAAAACAAGGCTCCCGGCCTCTATGAAAATCCTGCCACAATCAATAGAAATTGGACTTCTACCGATCGTGACATCACCACCAAACGTAAACTGTCTAAAGATATTACTGTTTTGGTTTTTAAGACTACCATGCTATCGCTCATTTCTCATGAGGTACTTCTTAGTAACATAAGCACGCATATTATCATGTTAAATCTAAACAATATTAATTCCATACCTGTACAAAGTCTTGACGACATAGTAGTCGAGCGTGCCAGCGGTCTGCGATCCGCGGTCGATTAGCAAGTCTATTAGCGCTCTCTCGCTCTCGCCTAGAGGCTGTCGTGAAACAAGCGATGTGTTATATCAATTATTAGTAAGTATGAAAACTAATAAGTAAGAAACATCGGAAAGAAGGAAGAGACCACGATCGGAAATCAAAAATCGTCAAAATTGCATAAGATAATGCCCCAAAACGTCCGCCCTTCGCCGCTTTTTAGTGATTTAACTGAGAAGAAGAAAAGGCGCAAAACCTCCACCCTATTTACCCTTTTTAGTAGTCATGGAATTGGCCCGCCCGATGATGAAGGGTGTGGGCGCTTAGAAGCAATCGTTCTCGCTCTCAGTTACGGGAAAATCGGAACCAGGCTCAAAGGCTTGGCTCAGCCCTAAGTCTCCGCGCAAACGAGCCACCGAACACAGCCACCGGTGGCCTTTGCACGCCACGTCCTTTGGTACCGCGTAAACGAAGGTGGTCGGTGGCTGCCACGAGTGGTCGGTGGTCGCCACTAGCACCGAAGCGCGCTCATGAGTTAAGTAGCGAGTGGCAACCACCGGTGACATGTCGCGGACACTGAGACGCGAGTGGCCGCCATCGGCTGTGGTCGGTGGCCTTCGCGACTCAGTGTCCGCCACATATTACCAGGGGCGGCCACTCGCTACTTCGCTCGCTTCGCTTTGTATTCGTTACAAAAAGCGGCCACCAACCACCTTTGTTTGCGCGACACCGAAGGACGTGGCGCGCGACAGCCCCTGGTGGTCGGTGGCCCGTTTGCGCGGAGCCTAAGGACTGGCGCTGACCTACCGAAGTACAGCGCAGCGCGGTTTTTACAGCCACCAACAAACATTAACATTACGATCCTTAAAATAAAGTCGAAATTAAATAAACTTAACTGCGTGCCTCCGTTTGCTAAGTCTCGCGGACTAATTAATGATTATATAATTTCAACTTTATTTCAACTAGCACAATGATGATATTTATTTGGCAGTGAAGATCGCGTTTTGCCAGACCTGTGCTGGTCCTCCTAATCCTATTTTCCTTCTGGACGATGTTTCTCATAAATAATCAGTAGATGTAACTTGTTAATACAGTCTTTATAAAACACTGCAAGACTGTGAAAGTTATAAATACATAGAGAATAAACAACTTTCTCTAGTTCTTTAAAGAATTATTTATGTTTGACCATGCCATGTGCGAGCTAAGAAGCAAGGCCAGAATGCATAATACTTATAAGTACGTATGTTTTGTTATACGAAATATTTAATGCTATTGAAGTCAAGTCTGCATCTCAAAATAGCTTAAAATAAGCAAGCTGAGACTGGCAAGGTCTAGCATAAATTCATCTAATTGATTTGATTATATTACACAACACTTGTAGATACTAATAACATGATATAAAGAATTTTTTTTTTACTTTACAACTCCAGCTCATAAAAATATTGACTACTGCAAAGATAATTTTCATTCAAAATCGTTTATTTAGTTAATTTTACACACAACAGATGTTAACACTAATGTAAACAAAACTCTTTAGCACACTCCAGTTAGGATAACAAAACCTCAAAACAATTTTAAGATTATAGATAGTGCAATCCACGACGACGCGCCCCACTCCGCGATTACTGTACTGTAAGCTGAACTCTAGTACGGCGCGGAGCGGAGTGCGGCGCGTCTTCGTGGATTGCACTATCTATAAGAATCAAACAAAACTCAAGCCAAATTCAACTTAATCTTCATAACAGCAGGGTTTATATTACCTTAACATCATCTTCTAGGACATATCCAAGTTCAACTCGCCACCACGGTTGCATTGGTATGTTTAGAGGTACGCGCGGAAGTAAAGCACGGATCCCTTTCGAGCGCCCGCGCCGCCCCAGAGATCGGGCTTTTGCCACCAGTTCTAGGTACTCATTCCGACCAACACCTAGCAGTCTCAGACCTATGGAAAAAGATTTTTAATGTTTCAAAATGTTAATGTGAAATTTTAGAGTTAAAAGAGATGGTGATTTAATCCATAAAAAGTCTGAAAAATTTACCTATCTCCTGTCGATTTTTTTAAATAAGACTAAACGTTATATAGTGCAAATTACAGTAATTTACATATTATGAAGAACCTTACAACTTTTGATACAAAAAATCAAAAAAATTGTCTGCACTAGGGCACATCGGTTGAAAAATGTTTCAGCTACTGTGCCTATCATAATTACTTGGCCCAATTTCAATAACATAAGTGACCTAAAGTGAACAAGGCTTTACTTTAAAATACATTAAGCTGCTACTGCTGAGCATGAGGTCCTGGGTTCGATTCCCGGGTCGGGCAAAGTGTTATTGGGTTTTTCTCTCCGAAATTTCTCAGTAGCAGCCCGGAGTCTGGATTTGTGCCCGGTTGATGGCAATAGGCTCGCCCCCTATTACATGGAACTTGTACCTGCTACAGGGACACCTCTGCCCAACCCTTCGGGGAAACAAGGCGTGATGTTATGTTTATGTACATTAAGCACTTAATTGACTTTTAATCAAAAAAATATCAAGTAAGCCATACTCACAGTCAGCAGCAGTAAAATTAGGCATAGTATCATAACTCTTCTCCAACTCTATGAGGAGAGCCACCACCTCCACATAGTAAATGAATGGGGTTATTCTTAAACCTAAAAAAAACAATAACAATAATATTATAATTATTTTACTTTTATAAAACAGAATAGTACTTCTGCATAGTATAAGTGTGAGTTCCCATCAATTTGCAACTGGTAGGGTATGAACTCACAACCTCTCACTCACCAGTCCACAACTTTAACCTTTGCGCTATGGCTACTTGTAATGTTATAATGTAATGTATTGTAATGTTAATTAGATTAAATTCGGGGCGAGAGCCTGGTGATCCGTCACACAGGGTATCCTAGTATGGACACCAGTCTCTCGCAAAGGATCATATTTTATGCATTTTTCTCAAAATGCTATAATTATTGTCTCTATGTTTATAACTATGTGAACTTTTGAGAAGAGAGAATATTTTTTATTTTTTTTATTAATTATTGTGGTATAAGTGTTTATCCATATTTTATTAGATTGGACACCATGATATGAGGTATATGCACAAACAATATAAGAATAACTAGCTCACCATGTCAGCAAGGTTGGCTCAGGGCTGACTGTCATAGATATGCAGGACATCTATTTAAGCGGAGTGTTGATGCAATGCTTAAACATACATCTGTTTGAAATGTAGGGCTCAATGAAACAACTTACCTTTAACAATCATGTCTGCTAGGTGATAGGGGTAGAGCATGAGTCTTTGTATGCTGCTCTGTATAAGTGTCTCATAATATTTCTTTTCATCTTTCCGAATGGTCCTGACTGTTGACAAAAAAATACTTTTATATTATGTATCTCTCCTATCTTCTATATTATATCATCAGTACCAAATGAGTAACAATTTACAAAAACACATTGGTAGTAAAAGATCAATGAGTTTTGATTTTGGTAATTAATTGGGAGATTACAAAAACTATTTTCCATTGTTGTTGTTATTCAAAAAGGCAATAGCAACTTACCAAGACTTCCTCTGTACCTCAATTGATTTTTAATACTGAAATCGAATATGTACCTCTCATATTCTTTGGAAGAATCACCCAGTAGCTGAAACAACAAGTAATGTGTGTACCTACTTTCCATACATATGTCACTGGTTATTATGTGATAGGGAAATACAGTGCTCGCGATGTTAACCCCACTTATTCTGTACTCTAATTACCGAAGATAAACATCATTAGCATGGAATCATTGATACTGTAAAACAATAACATAATAGTTTACCTTTTTTAGAGGCGCAGGTAATTGCGACCACTGTGTCTTTTTTCTAATACATTCCTCAATTTCGTCTTCCATGGTACTTGACCATTTAAACAACGATTCTAAATAATTACATTGATAGCGAGGAACCCATAACGGCCTTGGTTAAATGGATAAACTGCACAAAATATTTTTGATAAGTAAAGGCAAGCAAATACTAAAGTGCGTTCAGTATAATGATAAAATAAAAGGATTACTGAAGCGTTATTTACAAAACCTATTATTATGTTTTTATTATAGTATTTTTTATTTATATATAAATCAATCATTTCAATCTTATTGTTTTAAACAATATTATTTTGACAGAACAATCTTTACAGTATAATAAAATCGTCTCCAACACAATTATTAAACTGATCGAGTTTTTGAACGTAAAAGGTACATTGCCTGCTGTCATTAAATGACATCAGGATAAAAGTTGCCATAAATTCTGAAGGTCGATCGATTACAACGATTAACAGTTTTTTTTCCAAAAAAAAAGCTAAGTTTTTATTTATCGGTTTTTAGTGGGTCAGTTTGTAATTTATCTAATTTACAATAGCCTAATATCAAACTGCTTATCACCTTTTACAAAATATTGCTTTTCCCGATGCAGGGACGTTAATCGTTGAGGAGTTCTCCCGGTACTTCACCATCAGCTCCACGTATCCATATGCATTGTGACGAGCATAAATTGCTTGGCAACCTTAAAGTAATCGAATCGTAACCCGTGAAATACTTATAATTGAGTAAGTAGGTAGGTACCTACATGGTTCCGGTGGCTATCTATGGTCTTTCTCCATCATCAATACCACTTCACCTGAGAGCAACTGCACGAGTTACAATAAAAAATACTCAAATCTCTCTTGTGTGCCTATAATATTTGAAGAGTTCCCTCGATTTCTCTAGGATCCCATTGTCAGATCCTGATTTGATGACAATGGGAGTGGGACCTCCTAGGAAGTATACACTTTTAATTAAAAATAATTTTGCGAATCCGTCTATATTATGACGGAGATAAGCCCAAACATACATGAAAAAAATTATATAAGTATAAACATTCGAATTGAAAACGTTTAGAACCTTTAACCCAGGCGCGCACTAGCAGCCATGCCGTAGCGGCTAGGTCGCAGCGGCCAGCGAGATAGTCGCACGTGCAGAGATGCGCGTGCTCCATGGCGATTTCATGTATGAACCTCGCTCGCTGCATGGCCGTTGCGACCTGACCGGACGCGGCTAGCGACTCCACCGACTATTTCGCTGGCCGCTGCGACCTGTACCCTAATTGCGTAATACAACACAATCACAATCTGTTTCGATTTGAAACAGATTCCTAATCCATTGCATCGTAAGTTGGAAAAAAAAAATTTGCTCAACAACGTAAATAACGCAATGAATGTTGTTGAACAGTCAAAATGAAACAAGTTAGGCAAAATTGTTTACGAAAATAAGTTACCTACGCAATTAGGGTACTGGCCGCTACGGCCTGGCTGCTAGTGTGCGCCTGGGCTACAGGTTCGGTTAAAAATATATATTTTTTTTAATTTTTAAACCTGCAAATTATCACAGTTTAAGTTTTGAGCGTTAGACATTCACATACACATTTTTACTCAAAAAGACTTCATACATAGCTACATACAATAAACTCACGCCTTCTTCCGATGGAGGTAGGCAGAAACTACAGAACGCCACCTGCTACGATTGTTACACGCTCCTTTTGCCTCGTTTACCTACGTTCAATACTACTTTTTCTACATAATATAGGATGGTCTAGCTTTTTTGTAAGATATAGGTACAGCTGAATTTCAACAGAAAATAGGAAAATATACAATGTGACACAAATAGACACAATACATTCTACAGAATGAAGAATGGAAAAAAATCTGTCATTTTGGTATAAATACCTAAATAACAAGTTGTCGGTTTCTAATACATTTATTTTATTTTACAAGGTTATCTATCACAGCAGGCCTTTAATAATTTAGGGACTTTACAGGTCAATACAGATGACCTCGCGTGACGATGCGGGGTTAGTAGGGTGTCATTATAATACCATAGAGAAAATTAAACAAAATTTTCGTAACACAGTTTTATTGAAATTCCCCCAAATCCCCCAATGACGTAATACTAAGTACTTATTCCAAAGCGGTACTCATTCCTTAGCTAGTGAAAAAGTTGTTTCAAAGGCTGAGTGAATTTGATTAATCATATCTGACGCTAACATTGATTGTCCGTGTATAACGTTAGCCTTATAATTACTTAATCTCGTAAGTTTTGCAGCTGCATATGCAGCGACACTTTGGGCGAGTTGTGTGTGACTTTCGTTCTTGCAGAGTTCCGCCTTTAGAGCCCAATAATAAAATGTTCCAAGAGATCCAGATAATATGTCTCCTTGTCCTCCCACCCGCCGTCCTGAACCTCCTCCTGTTGCTGTCCAACTGTAGGTAGTCATATTTGTATAGAAATTATCTTTTTCACCCTTTACTAACACACCTACGCAATCTCCCCAGTAACTGTACCAATTACTATCATTTCTAGAAACGGCTGCCATTAGCCTGTTTGCTTCACGTAGATTTGGTGTCATGATCACTCCAGGACAAGGATAACCCTTTATTAATGATGTATTCTTAGAAATAGCGTACAGTCCATCGGCGTCTATAACCAACGGCTTTCCCAAGTTCTTGCAATCCTCAATAATATCAGATATCAAGTGTAATGTTTCGGGTTCTCGTCCTAAGCCAGGACCAATAACGATTACATCCATTTTTGGTAATATTGATCTTATTTTAGATGCATATTTCGAGTTCAAATATGGGTAGACGATAAGATCTGGACTATAGGTCTTAATGACACTTGCAGCACTATCCGTAGTTATTACATACGCCAAGTCTGCCCCAGCCTGGAAGTACGATTTTTTTATTAAAAACTTTTTCATACATTCTTAACCTCCCGCCTGTATTCCCGAAGGGGAAGGCAGAGGTATGATGTAAACCCTCAGTCCTCATCAATTCACCATGCATACTTTAATATTTTAAATGAGTTTCACGTAATACAATATGTATTTTAACATTTGAAGGTGATTAGGATGGGAACTGGAGAGCAGCAGATTTGCAATCTGCTTTTTAAGTGTGTCTGGATGCCGATATTCCAGTTAATGAAAAATAATATAGGTAGGTAGGTACATATAACTACCTACTACATAAACTACTATTAAATATATGGTACCTCAGTGCGGCGCGGCGTGGCAATATCTTTTTAAAGGTTTTATAATTAAATCAAAGTATAAATTATGTGTAAGTAGGTACGTGCCTTTAATGATGTTATCGCCGAAAAATACGGTGCTCCTGTATATTCTACCGAGCCACCAATGACTCCTATCTTACCCGCCTCCCCCTTACTTTTACTAACTGTATCGGGAAGAATTGATTTACTAAGAAGTCTAAAAGTATTCGATTGAAATTTACTATCTAAAAAATTACACATTTCTATAATTTCATCACATTTCACTAGAAGTAATGAAAAGCAAACAATAACACAAATATATAGTCTCATGTTGTAAAAGCAAATCAATCACCGATCACTAGAGAAAAGTTATTATACTACGGTGCCCACAGAGCATGTAATATAATATATTGTTTCTTCTTGGTATATCTTCGATATCAAACAAGTTCACGTTATTTTTTCTGTCTTTAACTACGTCGACTTTTGTTTATATATATCACAGCCACACGAGCCACACACACACACAGCTTTCGAAGAATGCATGGGTGAAGGTCAAGGTTATAAAATTGTGAAAAAATTAAATGACTGTGCTTTTAATATTTTTAAAAGATTTATATTTAAATATATCCAATTTGTGATTATATTTTTGTGTTCCATTTTCTAATATATACATTGCAAAACAAAAAATGAATGATTTTGGTTATGAAATCGCTTTGAAAATTGATTGAACAAACAAAATAAAATTAAAGGATTATTCAATAAGGCAACATTTACTTCATCAGACTTCATCTGTCAAAGTCAATCAGCCGTCGTAGTTCTGAAATAATAACAAAAATTCCATTGCAGCTATTTTCGTATGTAATTACATCAAAATGGATGATAATTATGAAACTGTTAAACTTGTATATACTATAAACAAATACTCAAGTTATTCCGCTAATTATGTACCCGAGTATGTGTATATTTCAGTGTGTTTTGTGCAATTTTTATTCTTAATAATCTTGAAAAAAATCCCGGTGTGCGCTATTTATTCCTATTTTTTGCTAAGAACTCGACAGTGTAATGTGTTATTTTATTGTTTTTGAATATGCCAATATTAATTAGTAGAAGGACAGTGCGTAAATATAGCTATGTTAAGATATAAAACGTGCACTTGCATTTTCAGGAATATCATGGTAAATAACCCCACAGACCAGCTATCCAGATGGTTCACAGACAGCAATACGCCGCAACAGTTCATTATGTTAAGATTAAAAGCGCCAGCCATAGTGGAATCCATAAAATTCGGGAAGTACATAAAGGCACATGTCAGTGACCTTAAGAAATTTCAAATTTTTGGTGGAACTGATGAAAATAACTTATCTTTATTGCTAACTGCGTAAGTATTTATATTATAAACAGTAAGATTTTGTTAATATTTTTTAAATAGAATAGAATTTATTAAGATGAAGTTTTTATCTACAGAGATTCTACGTATATTCTAAAATTTCAGAAATCTTAATGTTTATTTATCGAATAAATTTTAAAACTTACATAAAAATAAACCTGTAATAATCATCAATAGTTTAAGTTGTTGTGTAGGTTTCCTGCACTAGAAACTAGTTTCTAATCATGGCCACAACCCACGGGTCGTAACATTAATATAAACTCTTTCAAAGGACCTCTAAATTTCTATCTTAGGAGTCACTTTAAAACAACCTTTGGATATTTAAGGTCACTTTAATTTATTTTTAAACTTGATTCACAAAGTTAATTGTCTCTTTGATATTATTATATCTAAAATGAAAACATTTCTCATAAACCTGCATGGGCACTTATGAAACGTCAGAAGCTAGGTGCACAGTTCCAATTGGTTATTTCCTAGAAGAGAACCCACGAAAATACCCTATGCAACCTCATGCGTCAAGCCCTAAAGATAGTAGAGGAATGGTGCGACAAGCACCAACTCTCAGTGAACCCCACAAAAACCGAACTGATTCTCTTTACAAAAAAGAGGAAATTAGCGACACTACAACTACCACGATCCTTTGGAACAACCCTAAGTCTCTCGACTGAAACCAAATACCTGGGCATATTTTTGGACAAACAATTGAACTGGGCAAAACACACGAACTATATCACTACAAAAGCCAGTATATCCCTGTGGCAGTGCAAGCGACTGCTTGGCAGGAATTGGGGGATTAGCCCCAAGGTCACCCACTGGCTATACACCACAGTCATCCGACCACTTATTACATACGGCTCACTGGTCTGGTGGCCCAGGACAGACTTGAGTACAGCCCAAAGAGATCTCGAAAAACTGCAGCGGTTTGCTTGTGTTGCAATCACTAGCAGTATGAGAACCACACCCACTGCCGCCCTACAGGCAATGCTTGGACTGCCGCCTCTGCACCCAATTGTGCGGGAGGAGGCGGCCCTGGCCGCCTTTAGACTCCATTTATCAGGAACCTTAAGCAAAGACTCCAGAGTTAAGCACACGCGTATAAAGGAAGATGCGATCAAGCGACAGCCGATGATGGCATCACCCTGCGACAAAGCCCCGAAATCACACCACTTTCAAAAGCACTACAACATAATACTTACAGAAGAACAGTGTGACTACTCAGGCCGACGACCGACGGGTCGAAGACCGACTCCGGTACTGGAGTCGGAGTCTTCTCACACGACCTCAACATAAATATATCCCGCCCGCTGGGTATGTTCAACACCGTCTATCAGGCGGAGTGTGTGGGCATCATACAAGCGGTCCACGCCATAGAAGCCAGGAAAGTTACTGACACCCACGTTCGTATACTCTCCGACAGCGCTTCTGTTCTCCAATCCTTACGGAAAAAATATATTACCTCGAACTTAATACTAGAATGTCATAATGCACTGGAGCAGGTAACTGTTTCTAGCCGCAACACTGTGACACTGCAATGGATAAAAGGACACAGCGGGTCGCTAGGTAACGATGCAGCTGATGAACTCGCTAGAAGAGGATCTAGCATGGCAGTCTGTGGACCCGAGCCTATCGTACCAATCCCCTACAACCAAATACGCAGGTGGCTACAGGAGTACACCCACACACAAGCGGAGTACTGGTGGACCTCAACACCGGGATGCAGGCAGTCCAAGGAAGCCATGCCATCTTTGGATAACAAGCTAACCAGGCGTATTTTACGCCTGGACAGGAACGGCCTGCGTCCGGTGACGGGGACCATCACGGAACACTGCTCGCTAAACAAACACTTCCACACAATAGGCATAACGGACAGTCCTCTGTGCAGGGCGTGCATGGAGGTTGAGGATCCACCTTATGGACTAAGTGCGGAAACCAAAACCCCATAACATAGAACATAGAGCCAGCAAGAACTTAACAAAATAGAACATGGTCAACAAATCTACAGTCTACTAGGCCTGCAATGTTCTCACAATCACAAAATAGAAAATAATCTATATCCTTACATATTATAAAACAAAGTTCCCCGCCGTGTCTGACTGTCTGTCGGTCTGAATGTGATAAACTCAAAAACTACCAAGCGGATTTTCAAACGGTTTTCACCAATGGATGGAGTGATTCATGCGGAAGGTTTTAGCGTATAATTCATAAAGTAATTTGGGAGCAGTTAATAGACACTTACATAATTATGCCGTTAATGCTGGGAAGAAGGAATTATTGCCATACTTCCTTGTCTTCAACATAATCTTTAATTTTATAATATGCTTTTTTGATAAGGACAAGTTTGATGTGGGTTTTGAACTTTCCATCGCTAAGTTCTGTAACCAACTTTAACTTGTTATGAAAGCGGATACTGTTTGTAAGTAATGACTTGTTTGTTTTATTTAATCTAAATTTGGATATCACAATTTCATGTTTATTATGTGTATTTATACTATGGAAATTGCTGCTTAAAAGTCCTAAGTATTTGCGAACATACAAAATACTTTCTAAGATACATATAAAGAGAAGGCAGAGTCAATTTCTTTGAACTTTTTTTTTAAGGGACTCGCGAATACCCATTTTATAGTCCACGCGAATGGCCCTCTTTTGTAAAATGAAAATTGAATCTACATCAGCTAACATAATACCATGGAAATAAGCAAAGTATACTAACGTAGCTGTGACTGTATCAGTCAACTGCCTTATTTTTCTTATTCCATATGTAGCTGAACTTAATCTACCTGAAAGAGTTCTAATGTGGGTGCCCAATTGCAATTTTGAAACTAAAGTAATTCCTAAAAATACGATATCCGATAAGTTAGCCATTGTGTAAGAAGGTCATTAATAATTATTTATTTAATCAAATAACAGTGTTAACATTAAATAGTATCATCTGTAGGTGCACTTGACTTATGCTAGTTAACAAAACAGGTAGGTGTTGCAACCAGCACCCTTACTAAGTTATAAAATAACTTGTATTAAGGGCCGTGATACAAGCCGATACATACTTCAGTTTCACAAAAGAAATTGCAGGCAGAGCAAGACAATTGTGGCGATAAGACCCTTCTTTGAGGAGTGGCTAGAGAGGTGCCACGGCGTCCTCACCTTCCGCCTGACGCAGGTCCTCATCGGACACGGCTGTTTCGGGAGGTTCCTGTTCAGGATAAGGCGGGAGGAAACGCCCGGGTGTCACCATTGGGTGGATCGCCCGGAGGACACGGTGGAGGTCTGCCCGGCTTGGGCGGAGCATCGCCGTGTCCTCGTGGAGGCGATCGGCGGCGGTGCGGGCCCTGGTTCAGGCCATGGTACGGAGCGAAAGGAAATGGCAGGCCGTCACCTTCTGCGAAGCGGTAATGCTCGCGAAGGAGGAGGCGGAACACGTGAGGGAGAAGTAAATTTCGCGCCCTCACGCCCCTAACCACCGCAGGAGGAGACGCCCAGGGCGGGAATCGCGAGCCGATTTCCGGCCACCGTAGGCGCGGGCTTGCGGACGGTGAGCAATGGGTAGCTCACCGTCCGATAAGGAACAGGCCCGGGTCGACGGCGCGTTGTGTTCCACGAGAGATGTCAGCAGAATAGGCATGATGCCTGGGTCAAAAAAAAGAAATTCTATTTAGTCCGTCAGTCAGATAATAAAAAAATATTAGACACGTATTTTTTGCTTTATCATATTAATACAAAATGACTTAGATAGAACGCATTAAAGTTGGGGAGTGGGGGTCGCTACGTCACAAGTAAGTATAAAATCTACATACAAGTGACGTCACGGCACATTTTAACTCAATGTATCGCCATTATCTTTAGACAACGTAAAAAAAGAAAAAATACGTGTCCAATTTTTTTAAATAATCTACAAGACGGACAAAAAATATTTTTTTAGTCATCATCCCTATTTACGGGGTCCGTTAGGGCCAATGCCTGCCGGGGCTACGAATAAGGGCCGAAAGGGAAATCGTGGCCCCCGGCAACAGAGCAACTGAAGGAACACGGTTGGGTTTTAGTCAGTAAGAGTCTGACACGCCCTCCCACTCCACCCAGAGCGGGAGAAGTTATTTGATAATTTCCCACCCAAAAAAAAAAGGCAGAGCAAGTGTTTTAAAAAAAACTAGTTAACATAAATCATAATTGCAGAAATCAGATATCACAATCTATCTATTTGACACTTGGATTGTTTGTGTTTGTCTGTGTGTGTGGAATGTGATCAAACAACAACAAGCTCTTTCATTTGACATGTCACATGCCCCCTAAAATCAACTCCTTTTTTTAACGTTTCCCCACACTCGGAATTTCTGCTGTATTGTGGATGAGTTTACAAACATTTAAACTCATACACAAACAGCCGGACCTGGAACAACTACTTATACAAATATTTGTTCCGTGCGGGAATCGAACCCGCGACCCGCAGCTCAGCAGTCAATCGCTTAACCACTGCGCCAACCATGCCGTCAATATAAACTAGAAATAGGAAAGGGCCAAGAACTAAACCTTGAAGCACGCCCATTTTAACTAGAGACCCCGAGGACGTCGCCCAATTTACGTTTCCTTTTTGCTGCCTGTTTGATAGATATGCAAGAATAAGATCAGCAGCTTGTCCAGGAATTCCATACTGGCGTAATAGCTTAGAAATAAGGCCACAATGTAGAATTTCTACATTCATATCTGTAATTTGTATCATGTACTCGTACATAATAAAGAGTATTCTAGCTAGTCTATTGTTGAAAATATAATTCCCCTTTGCAGAAAAGTAACTTATTTATTACAAGCTTATCACAATGACCGGTTAATCCAGTAATTACATTGTTTTTGCTCATTTGATGCTTACAATGTTTACAATCAATCAAACAAAATACAACAACAAAATACAATATCAATTTATTACTATTTGATATTACAAAATTTTACACAATAATATTGCTTTAATGTTTTGTTTCTCATTATTACATGAAAGATGCTTCATTTTAATTAAAAGGTTTTTAACCGACTTCCAAAAGGAGGAGGTTCTCAATTCGTCTGTAAATTTTTTTTTTTTTTGGTATGTTTTTTACGCGATTACTCCGCCAATTATGAATAGATGTTGATGATTCTTTTTTTGTTTGGTAGATCATACTTCAGAGGTGGTCCCATATAAATTTTATTAACTTTGCTTGGGTAGTTTTGGAGTTAGCTTCAATTATACGTATTTTTTCCCACTTAGTATGTAGATGATATGATAACTTCTTGTCACTATTATTTACATAGCAGGTAGTGGTATTCGAATTTGTGTGGGGTAGGTACCACAGCTAAAAAGTGAAAAATAAAAACTTTTTACAAAAAAAAAACAACCGACTTCAAAAAAAAACACTACAAAGTGAAAAATAACTTTAATTTCGGAAGTCGCACAGTGGAACGAATGTATGGGAGCGGTTGGACGTAGACATTTCCGAAAAAAAAGAGTAAAATTATGCCAAACTAATGATGCCATCTTATTCGATTACTTAATGCCTTCATAACTTGTGGTGATGAATTTCTTCATAACTCCCATATTTCGGGAGTAATTTGAGAAAATGTGAAATTTTACTATGAAAATGAGTGTATCGAGCTCTCTCCCTCCTGATTCCGGGCTTGTTTCAAGTAGCGGTCTCTAATATCATAATGCTAATACTAAGAGCTATATTTAATACTAAGACACATAGTGCGCCAAATGTGCACTTTCTGGGATAAAGAGTGATGTTTATTTTATAACACAATTTTTTTATTTTTTGTTTATTTTGTTGATTAAAACCGTTTTTCTAAAGGTTTACCTTATTACAATAACATTTCTGAGCAGCCAATTAGAGAAGATATAAGCTAATTAGGATATATAATTAGGGACTTAAGGTTTACATATAAAACTGATGCACTAATGATTACTGATAAGAACATTGCTATTATTTAATTACTAAATGGCTCTTAATACACTAATTTAGCATGCATCATTTACTAATTATCACAATAACTAATTACCTTGCAATATTTAACAAAGGATACCTGGGATACCTGGATTTTATATAAATAGGTCACTATTAGTAACTTTAAAATCAGTGTTGATTTACACCTCGTTGTATCCAAGCTAATCTCGCAATGTATTTTCCAAATTTTAATACAAATCTTGATATTCACGTTGCTTTATGCGCACGCGCACATAAAGATTTACGCGACTTTAACTATTTGTTCAGTGTTTTAAAAGATAACAGTTGTGTTCAGTTATGTGAAAGTGCTGAAACAAGTTTAAAAGACTGGTGTCGTCGATTTTGCTACCGCATTTATGCAAAATGGACACAGTCTGGAAGAAGCACAGATAAGTTTCGGAAGAAACATGAGATTTGGCTACAGGCTGCAATTCAATGGCCGGAATTACAGAATGAAAATATGGAACCTTCTACAGAAAATATAAGTGACGTCATCGAGCCCATAATTTCTCCTGCTAAATCTGATGCTTCAACTTGTACACATCCTAGTCCTCGTAAATCTTTTGAGGACCTTAGTAACCGGCAAAAAAGAAGACGCACTGAAGATAGTCTTTCATGCAGCAGTAGCAGCGCTGAAATTATGTTTTCGGCCGAAAGGGCGCTTCAAAAGGCAGGACAAAGCGATACAGCTTATGTTATGAAATACTTGACGGAGAATCCAGAAGAGGCCTCAAAAATCAAAGCCTTCATTGAAGGTAAATCAATTCAGGTACGGGAAATATCCCCTTTGAAGGCATTGGCTCTTTATGTATCGATGAACTTATCGAAATGGCGCTATAACACTCTTCGGGATTTCAACACTCAAGAAGGAGCTCTTCAATACCCGAGTTACTACATGTTGGTTAAAGAAAAAATTAAGTGCTATCCGGCCAAAGAAGATCTCACAGTTACAGAGAGCTCTGCAAAAATCAAATTACAAGCCTTGATGGATTTAACCTCAAGAAGACTTATTAGGTCGTTAGAAACCCCTGTTGATCCCAATCAACAGCTCGTATTGACCAGCAAATGGGGTTTTGACGGATCATCTAGCCAAAGCATTTATCATCAAAGGACGAGTGAAGATGAGCAAATCGATCTTGCTAGTAATTTTATGATTAGTCTTGTACCACTGCGGCTCGTCTCAAAAGGTGTAACAATTTGGGAAAACGAGCGACCATCTTCCACTTCATTTTGCCGGCCAATATTGTTTAAGTTTATAAAGGAAACCAAAGCAAATGTGCAGAGAGAGATGGCTGAAATCGAAGCAGAGATTGAAGCCTTAACTCCATCCACCATCACTGATGGAATTAGTGTCAAACACCAACTGCTGTTGACAATGATTGATGGTAAAATTCATTCCATTATATCCAATACAGCAGCTTCAGTGTGTGACATATGCAAGGCTTGTCCTAAAGAAATGAATAATTTAGAGTTAATCAAAGATAAACACGCAAACGAGGACATGTATAAATATAGCTTAAGCACCCTTCACGCTTGGATTCGCTCAATGGAATGCTTATTACACATTTCCTACAAATTAGACATAAAATCATGGCAAGTAAGGGCAAAAAGGCAAGTTGATGACAGGAAGAAAAGAGTTCAAGAGGCTGTAAGAAGAGAAACGGGCTTACTTCTCGATGTTGTGAAACAAGGCAGTGGATCCACCAACAATGGCAACTCGGCAAGGAGATTTTTTGAAAACTACACTAAATCTGCTGAACTGACCGGAATAGATGCTATGCTTTTAAGAAAAATCTGTGTGATCTTGCAGTGTATTTCATCAGGAGAGAAGATCAACGTAACTAAATTCCGAGAGTTCTGCTTTGATACTGCTAAGCTTTACGTGGAGTTATACCCATGGTATTATATGCCTTCTTCACTTCATAAAATTTTAATGCATGGGCCAGACATAGTTCAGAACATGTCAATTGTGCCCATTGGTTTTCTATCCGAAGAGGCATCTGAGGCTAGAAATAAAGATTTTAGAAAATATAGAGAGGGGCATTCTCGAAAGCATAGCAGTATCTCATGCAATGAAGATATTATGCACAATCTTTTACTGTCTTCTGATCCACTTGTTACAAGTATCCGTCCAAAAGGAAATAAGTTTGTAAAAAAATCTTCTTTTAAGGAATTTTATGAGCTTACGGATTCTGAGAAAAGTGATATCGAATTTGTTAACATAAATGATTTAGCGGACATCGATTCTGAATTTGAATTAATTGATGATGATGATGATGACGAAGATAATTAAATGATGTTATTGTTTTAAAATGTGTAACTTAGTAAATTAGAGCTTACATCTTAATTATTTATTGTACTTTTAATGAAACTAGGTAATTTATTATCAACTTACTTAAAAGTCATACTCTCATCAGTTCTTGTGAATATTTTTGTTAATATATATTTCTGTATATATATAATATATTTATAGACCTCTTAATAAGTCTGTCTGCGGTTTAAAGTAAATACAAATGGGGAAAAAACGTTTTTTTTTTTTAATTTTCATTTCCTTTTATCCCAGAAAGTGCACATTTGGCGCACTATGTGTCTTAGTATTAAATATAGCTCTTAGTATTAGCATTATGATATTAGAGACCGCTACTTGAAACAAGCCCGGAATCAGGAGGGAGAGAGCTCGATACACTCATTTTCATAGTAAAATTTCACATTTTCTCAAATTACTCCCGAAATATGGGAGTTATGAAGAAATTCATCACCACAAGTTATGAAGGCATTAAGTAATCGAATAAGATGGCATCATTAGTTTGGCATAATTTTACTCTTTTTTTTCGGAAATGTCTACGTCCAACCGCTCCCATACATTCGTTCCACTGTGAGTCGGTGACAAATAACGAAAATTCAAAACCAAAGACACCGACTTCCGAAATTAAAGTTATTTTTCACTTTGTAGTGTTTTTTTTTTTGAAGTCGGTTGTTTTTTTTTTGTAAAAAGTTTTTTCTTTAATGTGTTTGTTTTAAATAATTCTTTGCCGTGCAATTCTTCTTTATACATTTTGGTAATGAACTTTTCTATAACATAAAATGTAAACTTATTGAGGTCATCATACGTCATAATCTGTACCTATTTACATTGGTTCTACAGCATTGCATCCTAACTAATATAAATGGGAAAGTGAGTTTGTTTGTTTGTTTGTTTGATACGCTTTCACGCTAAAACGACTGAACTCAAACTCAAAGCATTTATTTCAATTAAACCATTTACAGGCACTTTTGAATTGTCAAAGAGTCGGTCAGTTAGTCAGAAAGTTGAAGCTAGTTGCCCATTCCAAAACGTAGATCTCTATGGAGAAGAACGGGCAAGAAACTCCAAGGACACTCTTTTAAATATAGATATTACAAAATCCTGGGAACATTATTCTTGTTGCTTCTATATGTGAGAACAATGTACAAAAAATAATCGAAACCAATTGAAAATATAAGATTAAAAATAAGCCTGGCAGATAACATGACGCGTGGATCAGCACCATCCAGCTCAACCATTTTGTAGGGAACCGAATGATCCATGAACAGATTTGGATTAAATTTGGCACATGGGTAGACTATGACCTGGACTGGGACATAGGATACTTTTTATTCCGATATTCCGACGGAATTGAGACTTATGTGGGTGAAACCGCGGGGCGCAGCTAGTAAGGCGATAAATAAATAGTTGAAATATATTTCCAGTGGTCTCAAAAAGGACAGTGCCTCAGAAACATTCAGGCTTCGCTACCGCACTCCAGAAGGCTTATACCTCCCAATACAGTATGTTAAGATAGTTCCCTTGCAATCATGGGGCCCAGCATACAACTACACCATATGGTACGTGGAACTGAATGGGAAGAACCAGGAACAAATCATCAGCAATGCAATGGAGACCATCAGTTTAGTAAGTTGGTGTTAAAAATATTTTTTCTTTGGTTTTCAATATTGATAGCGATAAAGTTAAATTGAGAATTTCCTATCTTCGAGACTGGAACCAGGACCTCGGGCTCTGCAGCTGTACCTTGGGACTAAAAGATCAACAAGGCTCACTCCATGATTTCAGCTGTATGACATTGTAACAATTTTCAGTTCTCAGACTTGAGACTTATAATTATAAACACATAAGTATAGGAAGTTGTTAAAAAGGTCTGTAAACATGAAATCCTAAATGAAAAATAACACATCATTTATTTTTATTATGGTTCTGTTTTATGCTTTATTCCACTGCAAAAACAAAAAATATTTTTTTTCATGGCTTTATGGACTATACAATAAAATAATGAATACCTACTCCTTGAGAATGTTGACATAGTTTTGCAAGCTATTATTACTTCGGTTTATCTCAAGGACAAATGCAAATGAAAAACCGTTATTTGAGGTCAAAAAAGATACCTTTATTTTTTTTTTGTACATTTGTTTTCGTATTTTTAAATAATCAGACCAAGGACCTTTCAATATCAACTCTTTTGTTTTTTTTAATAATTCTAATTAACTTGACAAATAAATAAATTCAAATTATTGGGGAATCTCGCATTTTTTGTAGCACAGGGAGCAGTGACAGGGTTTTTACAGAAAACTACGTAATGTTTGATGTTCAAAAGTTCTTACCAGGCTATGAACTTTTGAACAACAAATAAATAAGGTTCTATTTCAAATTTAGCGTAAAGAAGAGGAAGCAGTACGCATGCTACTAAAGCACTTGCGCCGGCGTCGTTACAAGGACGCTTTCGAAGCTTTATCCCGGGAGAGTGGCGTGAGGCTCGAAGGACCGTTGCAGGCCAGGCTGTGGAACGCGCTCGTTGAGAATGGAGACTACAAGCTAGCTGAAGAGATCTTTGACGAGGCTGTAGCTGGTAAGATGTTCTGTTTGTTTTTAATTATTTTATAGTACTGGCGAAACATTCACTTAAAACATGTTGAAATCTCTCTGTCAAACATTGTATGGATGAATATTGACAGAAAATAGAGATTTCAACATTTTTCTATGTGAATGTTTCGCCAGTGCAAACGCACAGTTATAATTCTACAATATCTTGACAACTCAATATAATTTTTGTGAATTAAACGGGTTGTACAGACGCCAGCACATCAAACTACCCGAAACTGTCAAATTTTCCCAATCAACTTTGAACCTTATGATTCAGCGATAAAGTTGAAAATCTATTAAATAAATTTGACAGATTGTAGTAGCTTGATGTGCTGGCGTCTGTACCTAATCTAAACTAGGGTCTAAAATACACTTGTTAACAGCTGTTTAGAGATTTTTATGGGGCGCTACAAGAAATAGTAGGTATTAGTTAATTCTTATTGAAAATACGAGGCCAGCGAAACGAAAGACCATGAAACTCGTTTGTTAAAAAAGGTGCTATTTTTAACTAAAATTATGAGGCGTTATAACGTAATCAGAAGTCTCATATAGTATTACATTTGCCCAAACAGATGGTGAGTTAGATTGGTACATGTCATGGCAGCCCTACACGCCCGTATGGCGTCAGATGTCGGCTTGTTCGTCGCAAGTGGAGGACCGGCTGTGGAGTGGCGAGGCGCCGCCCCCTCCCCCCGCGCGGCAGCATGACCTGCTGTGCACTGATAGAGATCCGAGACCTGATACTGCTGTGAGTAGAGTAGCTAATATATTTTTGTGTATTTTTGTTGTTTCTGTCACAACTAGGAAGATTGTAGTAAGTTGTTGAAGTATAGACTACTGCGTGTAGGATACAGATAGTCCCATAGTGAAAGTTGTTCATAATGATGAGTACAATGAACTCTTAAGATTTTTCGTGTATGAATAGATATACCTTATATGTAAAGCAGTTCTAATCGGAATCATATTGGGGTAGGCTAGGCAGAAACTACAGAATGCTACCTGCAACGATATATCGCAAAATAATTTAATTGAAAAAGTCGATATTTTGCGAAAATCTTAGGATTATATTATTTTCATTATGCAGGGTGTCAAGAACATCGACGCGCTAACTGTTATCATGAATTCTGTATATGATTCTAAACCCCCATCGTAGAAATAAATTGTCGGTAATAAAAAATAAACAAAATCGGCACCGCGGTAATCAACGCGTTGATGTCTTTTACTCCACGGTGTCGGTAAATTCCGTTACAGTGTCGCGAAATCAATGGTTTAGTCCCATCTCAAAAATGCCCAACCCGCCTAAAGAAGTTTTCACTTCAAAAAACAGCTGTTCCATACATTTTGACCGTGTAGGTATTGCACTTTTGGATGATAGTATTTTCTTTTTAATAACCTAAGAAAATTTTCTACGGGGGTTCTAGAATCATGTGCTCTGAATGTAACAATGGTAATAATTTGCGCGTCGATTTCCCTGACACTTTGTATAATTATTTATTTCAAACAATACAATACCAATATTGTACAAACCAATATGTCAATAGACACTACTTATGGTTGAGATATTCTCATTATCTTAACCAAAAGTAGTTTATCTATTGACATATTGGTTCATTATAAAATCAATTTTTTTATTATAATTTAGGAGGCGCCAATAAACGGTGTGGATCCGAATGAGTTGTGCGAGCCGTGTGGCGCGAGCGTGTGCTGCAACAAGCCCGGACCGCGCGGTGGACACCAACTTGTTGTGGACTCCACCACTGGTGGGTATAAATTGTGCTCATCATCATTATTTTAAAGACCTCCTTTCCTTTCTGCCGTACTGCCTGGTTCTGTGCGTTCCTCATCAAGGTGATTCCCGAGACTGATGATATCGTCAATTCAGTTATGCTTAAAACAATAAAAATTGATGACTTTTCTAAGGTGGCAAACAAGGCGGTTTTAGATTTTACAAACACTACAAAAATAATGATCTATACTAATATATAAAGCTGAAGAGTTTGTTTGTTTGTTTGCTTGAATGCGCTAATCTCAGGAACTCCTGGTCCGATTTGAAAAATTATTTCAGTGTTAGATAGCCCATTTATCGAGGAAGGCTATAGGCTATATCGACTATCGACCGTAGCAATTAACATTGTCGGATCCACATTTTTGCGTTTTTTTTTTATTGCTTCCTATCTTTGCGGGAACATTTTTATAATTTCTTCTAAGACCGAAGAATCGATATATCATCACGCTAAGACCAATAGGAGCGGAGCACCAAAGTAACTATTCCACGCGGACGAAGTCGCGGGCAGAAACTAATCATTCCATAAAAAGTAGACTAATCTTCTTAAAATACTTAACTATAGTTTGACCGGGATCGCTGTTCCGCGTCTTAGGTATGTGCGGGGCGAGACTTGGGGCAGTGTAGGTCGTTCATTCGTCAGCGCTCACTGCGTGCGGAGTCCGGCTCGCCGCTCATTTGTCAACGCTGCCTCCCGCATCGCCGCACATTACTAAGACGCGGAACAGTGGTCTCGGTCAAACTATAGTTCATATACTCAGTAAAAGTAAAATAATACTTATTACACAGGTACACTCTACCTTTTCGGTGGTTGGAACGGCTCCGAAGACCTGGATGACCTGTGGTCCTTTGATACGATGAACGAGCGCTGGACACTCCTGTGCCATCACAGCGGGCTGGTCGGCGGACCCACGCCCAGGTCTTGCCATAAGATGGTGTTCGATCCTGTGCATCGACGGCTTTTTACTCTTGGCAGGTATGTTTTATAGATGTGGTTGTCGAAATTTCTAAGACTTAAGAATATGTGCTCCTTTAGATTTTCGGGTAGATATTTTTACTCTTTTATTTATTTATAAAGGCTTTACAACTAAATACAAACACAGTATTAACCCACAACTTTTGTCATTATTATAGATCTCGCATGTATCTAAATTATAGGAAAGCACGTCATTATTCACTAGCGCACTTGTTCATTATACAAAAGATAAAATATAGATATGTAAATATATAATTCGAAAATGACATGCAAAATAGAAAAAAAAATAAGTTCAATATGAATTTTAAATAAATTACAGATATTTGGATAACGCGCAGAGAATCCCCAGTAATATGAACGTAAGTTAGATTTTTACTATTTTAGTTTCGTTCTTCATACTGATACATACCTATTTCCAAAGCATTCAACGCTACAATACAGAGATAATGTATGCTGTTTTTTATTTTAATTTCCCTTTTTATGTTTCTATGAGTGTGTTTAGTTTAATTTGTGATCACCTGTGTGAGTCCCAATAAATACGTTTTCTTTCTTTTAAAAATAAACGTACAGACGAACATAAAACCTCCTCCTTTTTGAAAGTAGGTTAAAAAGTGTTGTGTATAAATGACGATGGTCTACGATATCTTCTTATTTTAAAGTTTAGGGTTCTAGATAGTAGAGAACGAAAACGTATTATTTATTTATGGAATACTTCAAGCACACAAATGTACAGAGGCGGACGTAATGCAAAAAAAAAAGACCCATGTTTCATCGCCAAATAATAAAGGACCAAATGTGGTTCTATTTCTTGTAGCAAACTTTGAAACATATTTTGGCTGATTGATTCAGATATTACAAAATCACAATACCACATAAAATTTATATAAGTCTGGAATCGCCAATCCGCCTTGAGCAAGCTTGGTGTGGTCGGGGTGAGTCAGGTTAATAGAAAAGACTTCCATTGAGGGACACCTTTATATCTTTTTGCACACTCACTTTTCAACATAACATGTCCATATCGGGGCCTCTTGGCAAGCCCTGTCATACTGTCAGGCTGCCACGTTAGTGACAGCCCGCCACAGAGGTCAGCTAGGAAGGAGGAGTTCGTATACCAACGCTGTAATGGTGATTAATGCTCGTGCCTTCTCTGTATGGAAAGAGGCTTCTGCCTTGCAATGGGACGGTAACAAGCTAGTATTATTATTCATTTAACCCCACAGAGTGATCTATACATGTACGATGTATCATCGGGGGAGTGGTCACAAATCTGCAGCGACACAGCGGCTGCGGGCGGGCCAAGACTTGTGTTCGACCATCAGATGTGCATCGATCCTGATACACAAACCATCTATGTGTTTGGAGGAAGAGTACTGCCTGCTAATACGTAAGTATTATAGGTATACCTGCAAAACCCAATCCCTTTTTCCCTCTTCTTCTTTGTAAGATGGGTCTGGTAATGCAGAGCACTCACCGTACTACGCGCTACTTATAATAAAACACCTATTGACTATATTATAATATTTCGAATTGTTATGAAAAAAGCAATTAATAAAACATTTAATATATATCAAGCCGCTGTCAGACTCTCGAATCTATTCTAAGTTCGAAATAATGTTTGTCTCATAATATTCAATTTACCTATATAAAATTTATCAAAAGTCACCATGTTTGAGATGGCAATGCAAACACAACCACGGTAGGTACCTATTTGTGTTCGTTATCTGTTTGTATGTAAATGTGTGTAAGAATTGAAAAGTCATTACCCATCTTTAAAATATACTAATGCTTTATGCAATAGTTGTCAATATTATTGTATGATTTGTACTTGTTGTGAATGTAATATAAACTTCACACAACAGTGTTATAGATTTATTTTTCAACAAATGGTAGACATAATACGATATCATTTTACTCTATTTCCTTATTCAAAACAAAAAAACTATTGTTAATAAAAAAAATATACAGCACGTTGGAAAAAGTTTTTATTTACCCCAAAATTACGTAAAAAGAACGAATTTTTGATGTTCTATATTTGATTCTTTTTAAAAAAGAAGCACCCTTTTTTTCTTACAACGACTTCTGAATAAATATCTTCAAATGAAAAAAGATAAATGTTTATTGAAGAATAAATTATATTTCACAGCGAGGAGGTAGTAAGTCCTCAATACTCGGGCCTGTTCGCGTACTACATCGCGACCAACACTTGGCAGCTGATACTGAGCGACCGACACGAACTCAACGCTCCGCAGGCGCGCGTCTCACACTCTATGCTGTTCCATCCTGTGAGTACTTTGAACTAAACTAGCACTAGTACTTTACCAGTATCGGATTTTAAAAGTCCTTTACTTGAACAAAGGACTCATGGACAGACCTTGTAAGAAATAGTCAACAGCTATGCTGCCGTATTTATATTCTACCTATAACATACAAATAATATTTATTTGATTTTTAAGATGCCTTCTGCCCGTTTCTATCATTGCTTTGTGTCGACCTAATTAAAAACTTCCGACAAACGGATTGTTATTCGCAGTCTCAATACTCTAATTATGGGAAATAAGAGGTAAATCGTCTGAGCATTTTAGTTTGTGAGCACCAGAAACTAAACGCAAATAATTTTGGTCCTAATTTAGTCTTCACCAAACGTCCTTGATACTTGAAAACTTAACAAGGAAACAATCAAGGAATTATTGTGAATGTGAGGACTATGTAGATTGTAGATCATTAATTTTTTTCTTTTTCAGTTATGTTTAATGATGGCCTGGCAGTTTGAATACTACATGCGGCCTACCCAAATGTCCTTTTTTTTGTATTGCCCGTCGAGTTGTTGAGCTCCTTAAGTTCTGAGTTGAGCTCCACGTTTACTAACAAATGCTTGCACTGACTGGACAGGTCCTCTCAAATCTGTGTGATTCTTTCCTCAAAAGACCATCTCAGACACTAATCTACATGGTCCTCATATGGCCTGACCAAGATTATGTCTGGACTTTAAAAGAGACTGACCCTGAGTTTGTTTAGCCATTTTTTCTCTAGGCTAGTCAGATAGAAAATGTCGACTTTAGCTTATTTTATGATATCCTATTTACAGAATAAACAATTTCATTTCAATGTTTCGAGGATGGTAATAACGTGTACGCTAACCAGTCATACAGTTTAGACGTAAGATGACGTACATTTCATCCTCAGATCCAACGTCGCCTGTACATGTTCGCGGGCCAGCGCAACAAGGAGCACCTGGTAGACCTGTGGTGGTGGGACGTGGGCTCGGGCGAGTGCGGCGCCCTGTGCCGCGGGGCCGCCGCCCCGCCGCCGCCGCAGGCCGGCTTCACGCAGCGGGCCACGCTGGACCCTGACACTGATGAGATGTTTGTGCTGTCCGTGAGTATTTACAGTGTTTGCCCACTGACAATCGGTGCATCCGATTAGAATCCGAGAAATGTCAGTCCGAAGTAGCCATAGTAGTATTTGTATGAAGGGTTCTAGATCCGAACCTATCCGTTTTTCTAACTGAATATACAACTTTGTTGCTGGGGAGTTTGTTGCGCACTTCTTCTTCCCAGCTAAAGCACTAGGAAGTGGTGAAGGGTAGGCGTTTTTGGGGGACTGTCTTATGTAATTTTGACGTTCGAAAAGTGCTGATTCTCAGCCTTGTTTGATAAATGACTTATGAATTTTGTTTTTTTTTTACTCTGTTTGGCTGAATTTGGAACATTCCCAATTCGGATTGAACTCGAATCTTGAATTCGGATTTGGATCGGATGCAGTGCAGAACCGCTCTTAGTGTCAGCATAATGTAGATATGGCAAAAAACGTGGCTTTAAATAGAACAGCCGAAACCAATAAGGCAAAAATACTATCATTATTCATCATGATTATCAGGCTATTTGTTTTATTTCAGAAGACGTTTCCGTCAACAATATGTTAAAATAATTATAAACAATAGTTAAAAAACACACTACTAATACTACTATATAGTCAACAGCACGTCCTTGGTAATAATTTGACATTAACAGCGTCTTTGGGCGGGACATCGACCCGCAACCTGTTACCATGGATTGAACCCCCCTGCGTTGAAATTGCATTATTTTTTAATAACCGCCGAACAGTGTCAACGCATGTCCAGAATCATGTGCTGAAACCATGGTAACAGGAGGTACAATATTTCTATTTTCTTAATGTTCCTCGGGAATCATCGCATTTCCGAATACAAACGAATGCTAATTTCCATGTCCATCAATGATTAGATTTATCTAGTATAATAATATGATTTCAGAACTAAGTACTTTATTGTTGTTTTGTTTTGATTTTCGTGTGAACTATATAGAGCTGTAAAACTATTTTCTTATCTGTCGTGCCTGCGACTTTAGCAGCTTTCCTACCATTTTAAAATATTTTACATTAAGTTAAAAGAGTATTAACAACTCTATATACTTCCAAGTCAATTGAGAGCGTCGGGTCTGCACCAAGTGCAAAGGGCAACTGATAGAAATCCGAAGATTGACGAAACACGACGTTTGCCGAGGGACATTAAGAACATATTTGTACTGTACGTCGATGTCCCCGCCACCTTGTATTATTTTGAACTCCATACAGGTAAAATAAACTTCACATAAAGAAAAATGAACCATTCACTTATCCTACAGGGCATGAGCAAAGAGAAAGACAAGCGCGTATACAACACTCTATGGGTGTTCTCTCTCCGTCGTCTGACGTGGACGTGCGTGTACCGCAACGACAGTCTCGGACCCAACGAGCCGCGCCCGCGCTTTGCTCACCAGCTAGTGTATGATCCTGTTAAGAAGGTATGTGAGTGAAGTTTTACAAGTTATGGCAGTTGGTTGGTTGTTGGTGGGTTGTAGGTGGGTTGGTTGGTTGGTGGTGGTTTAAGTTATAAAAAGTTTGGTCGTTTTGCCCAAGTGTCACAATGAGTTATTGTGACACACCCGCCGCCAACCATTCGATTTGCGTACCTTTTAACTATTACAAAATGTCAAATAGTCCTTTTAAATATTTTTAGTGGCATTTTAGTTGAAAAGGTTTTAAACGATGAGATCGTCATTTATTAGGGTTTCGTAGCAAAATAGCAAATACGATACCCTTATAATTTCGTCATGTCATGGTTTCCCGTACAAAATAAAATAAAAATGTCGGTCTGTCAATCCGTCCGGATGTTACTGAGCCATTTTACTAGGAGACTGCACTAAATCGATGTAAAATTTGAAAGAAGACGTAATCTGTGCACCGCTAAACAAATCTTTAATTCGTTACATTTAACAGAGGGATGAAAAAAAAGCAATGCACATAAGCGTGTGAGGTATCGTTGAATCTCATAGTTAAAAAGATTATGATGTTTCTAAGGGACTTTTTTGTGTATTTAAGTATATGGGATATTTTTGGTTACAACTGCGATAATAACTTTGTGTTTCATATTTCTTTCGAGAAATGCCATGAAATAAAAATATATTTTTGTTGTCGATATAATTAATACTGTAACTGTGCTAGGGTTACGGAGTTGGGATGAATATTTATGCATATAAATATTTATACCAAACCTTTATTCATATTGAACTTTTCATTGTATGTGGTTCGACACGCACTTAGCCGGTTTTTATTAATGATTTTTTTTTCATGGTTTTTATTGAGTTTTTAAAAACCGAAAGTTGTTTTGATTCGACGCGTATGCATACCCATTTTATTAATTAATAATGATCACAGATATCATGATATCAGGAATTAAATATCAATCGTTGCTTCAAGACTTACAGGTCACATTATCTTTTCGAAACTATAGATCCACTACCTCTTCGGCGGCAACCCCGGCAACCAAAGCAGCCCTCGAGTTCGCCTCGACGACCTGTGGGCGCTGCGCCTGCGCCGCGCGTCGCTGCAGGGCGCCTGTATGCGCGGGCGCGCCGGCCTGCGCGAGGCGTGCTACCGCGCGCTCGCGGCCCGCGCCGCCCGGGACCCCGACCCGGCCGCTGCGGCCGACGCCCTGCACTATCTGAGGAACGACCTCTATGAGGCTTTGGATCATTCTTGTCCGGAACAGGTGAGATCTATTCAAGATAGTGATACTTTTTGTTTCACGATTGTTTATCTTACAAACGCGAGATAGTATTCTCGCTGCTAAAAGTCCCATCCTTTGAAAAATATTATTTTGTATTTTATCCTTTGTAGTTTGGTTTTATTTAAATTTAACTTCCTCAAATAATTTACATCGGTGACGAGTGTTTATTTCTGGGCATAACTACTTTTTATCTGACTTCAAAAAAGTCAAATAAAAATTCGGAAAATTTAATTTTTTTAATAATTTTCATTTTGTAAAGCTCATTTTTTTCTAATTGTGTTTCATAATTTACACCAAATCGTTTATTCCAGGTGGCCCGTTTCCAGAAGCTAGCCACAGTGCTATTCGCAGGTCCCGGCCCTTGCGAAGGCGCGGCGGTGGCGCTGTCCCCGCGCCGCACGCGCGCGCTCGCCCGCCGACGACACACGCAGCCCGCGCCGGCTGATCTCGCGCATGCGTTGGCACAGGTAACAAAATATGCTGTTTATTTGAGTAATTAAACTTCTCAACTATAAATAACCTATGTTTTTAAAAGACTAATGAAATCCTATTAAACATAGGTCATTTTTAGAGTTCCGTACCCAAAGTAAATGCGTAAACATATCACGACGTGTCGCTCTCGAGAAAGCGCGCGAAATTGGACCGAAGTTCGGCCGAACTTTTCATTTTAACCGAATGTTCGTCCGAAGTGCGGATTCGGTTCAAACCACATTCGACCCATCTCTAGTTTTTATAGATAATGGTACGGAACCCTTCGTGCGAGAGTCCGACTCGCACTTGGCCGGTTTTTTTCATGACTGCCGCTTATACATTTAGAAATTTTGGTGACCGTCATAGTATATCGCAAAAGAATTTTAGAGATTGTATGAAGGCTTGGCTCCCATGACTTCTTCCAAATAAAATAGAATATTTTTGGCGATTTAGATCGTATAATTTTCCCTCCCCCCCCAGACTGCCTCGATGGTCTAGTGGTCGCAAGCGCTACTGCTGATCATGGGTCGGGCAAAGTGTTATTGGGTTTTTCTATCTGAAATTTCTCAGTAGCAGCTCGGAGTCTGGATTTGTGCCCGGTTGATGGCAATAGGCTCGCCCCCTATTACATGGGACTTAAACATAACTGGCGAAATGTGGGTGTACACACGGCTACACATTAAGCTGTATATTTCCAGTATAAACTGACCTCGCATTGTACGGAAATCCTATACAATGCGAGATCAACATAAACTGGTTTTGTACAGCTTAATGTGTAGCCGTGTGTACCTGCTACAGGGACACCTCTGCCCAACCCTTCGGGGAAACAAGGCGTGATGTTATGTTATGTTAATTTTTCCCCAACCAGAATTAACCTAATAGACGGTCTTCCCACTCCAGGTCCTAGGAGCCGAAGACAGCGCCCCCGAGCCAATCCAACCATTCGAAGAGGTGTCAGAACCGACTCCCGATACCTGGGACGTGGGACAAGACGACGAACTCACCGGCGAACGAGACGACACTCCCGAATGGAATGCGCGCGCACAACGCATCGTACTGTATGATAATCTATGCCAGTTCTTCAGGCCCTCAACTGTTCCACCTAAGGGGGATATCACTGACTTGGTCACGCTGTAAAATGATAGTGGAAGGTGGCAGGTACGATGGTGATAGGGCGTCAATTTTTCTGGCAGGTAGGTGGTGTATAGTCAGCTCAAGTTTTTAAATGACGGCAATTTTGTGACGTATTTAATAGCTGTTTTTATAACTATCGGCTCTAACCGATGTGTATACACTAAGAAAAATACCTATTTGGTTATAAGATACGTATGCATGTGACATAGCTTGGTTATCCGATGAAACCTTCCTATTCATCGAGCTTTTAAAATTAACATTAAGAAAAATTGTATGACGTCAGGCGCGTATTAAGTAATCTCTGGTAAAACGCGGGAAACGACAGTTCGTACTCTATGATTACTAAGCCCGGTCTATTTTCATCTTTTCTTGTATTTTATTCCTGTAGAAAACTACAAAATTTGCGTACTTTCAGAGACAAATGACTTACTTTCATACTCAGTGCTCAAAAACTCATTTAATGGCGTTTATTTTCACCTTATTTCAGCCTATCACCAAATAATTCAACATCCTAATCCTAACTTAATATTATAAATGCGAAAATGAGTTTGTTACGCTTTCACACTAAAACGGCTGAACGAATTTGGATAAAATTTGGCACATGGGTAAACCATGACCTGTGTTAGAACATAGTTATCTCGGTAGTGCCTTCCGGTGGGATATTTTCCTACTCCACGGGCGAAGCCGCGGGCAAAAGCTAGTTTAAAATATTAAGAAAAAATTAAGTTCAAAATATTTCATCTATCACAATAAATTATTGTTGTGATTCGTTATTTATTACCGTGTACTATTAATAATAATATGGCTACCTACCATTATATCCGTATTATACTTGTAAGGCCAAAATAACGACAATGACTCAATGGAGATTAATCAGGCTGCAAATAAAAAAACTCTTTTCTTACGAGATAACATCTTGACAGATTACCGAAAAAAAACTCGTAAATTCAATTTTATACAATAAGTAAAAAATAAGATAATTGGTATTTTTAAACTCGCGAGTACGATATTATGACTGGATATCCTTTGAAGGAGTTGGTATCGCTTCTATTAAGTTACATAAGAAGAAACAATGGTGCCGATTCTCTTGTCACAAATGCCTCTAAACTAGACTAAAAATCACCAAAATTTTGTTTATTCCTGTCAAACGACGATTTCCCATTCTGAAATAGACTAAAGTGACACAACTTAACTATATTTTAGTTTGACAGCACTAAGATGGTACTGAGATATTAATTTAGTGAAAATGGCAATTATATTATTCTGAATTTGACGTTTTTCACCTAAAATTTAGATTTTCTAACTAAATCGGACTATTTTTAATCACGCCTAAAAACGTGTGGAATAAAATTGGTTGTCATGAACTTTAAATTCACACTAACACCTCGACTTCAGATGCAAAAACAGTACTGACTTTTGTTTTTCGTTTGCATAAATCTCTAAAACGGTGTGTCCAATCGCAAAAATAATGAAAATTTCGACCCCCTTAATAAAACCTTAAAACCCCTAACACTGAAAAAAGTGAAAAATTCCATATAAAACATGTCGAGGCTGCCCCCAATGCGCGCCTCCGGCTCTAAAAAGATTCACGTGGTTAGGTATCACGTGTGGAGTCGCGATTGTCAAATTCGATTTAGATGTGTCAAAATTATTTTAAAATTCAGAAAATTTATTTTGCAGAATAGCTTTTAGATTCTCATAGTCAAAAGTAAGGAATTCTAGTGATAGTTTAGTTTAGTTCGGTGTACAAGAGAATCGGCACCTATATCTCCTCAATTCGTTCAGTACTAAAATTAAGTATGAGTCAACTGAACGAATTCATCCACTTATAACCCATTGGTCTCGAAGGACCAAACTCTAAATATGAAGGGTTGGGAGGAGGGCTTTAACCGTCAACATTTTATGTGACAAAAGTGGATGGAAACTAAAAGGTAATCTCATATTTGTTCTTATGGCCACTTTAAATAAATAATAAAACACATATTTATAAACTTAAAATATAATAATTATAATAACATATATCGCGTAACATATTATTTGTAATCGTATTCTGTTCTTAATCTACTCAACGTATTTCACGTGACAATATTTTATTTTGTAACTAAAAGCATGAAAGTATAATTTATTTTAGTTTTTTGTTATTTTTTTTAAACTATGAACATTGTATGAGCATTTTTAAGTTAAACATTGTTTATCAATTTATTGCAAGACTGACATAATGACTATGTTTTAGTTTTGGCACAGTATAAATAAGTAACAGTATTGTGCATTAGTACGCAACAGTTTCGAGTGTGCGTTAGTTACAATATTTCAAGATTACTGTCGAGACATAATGCTGGTTTATATTATACTGTGGTTTTGGTGTTCTTTTTAACTAAAATTATAAGCGTGAATCCTATTTTTAATGTAGATGAAAATTAAGAAACATTACTGCACTGTTGTTGTGAACAATAGAGAGGCTTAAAATAATACATATCTATGAATTTTCGCTCAATTGTCACCGTAAGTGTTCATCAGCTCTACATTTTTCATTATTTAAGAGAAATATTCTATAGCACCGACGATCAAGTAGGAAAAAGGAGGGGCGGGGCGGGTGGGATTAAATTTTATATTATTAAGAAAACTGAGTCAAAGGCAAGGCTGAGGTTCGCAACAAAAACAAAACCCTGTCGCATTCACTACAGTTGAGCATAACATTACAGTTTATTCTATCGCATATTTAAGTTCAATGTAAAAATGCATAAAATTCAATCATTTTGTCAATCTTGCAAGCTTTTGTACATAACGCACATTACACATATAGTTGGACCGGACCGGACTGTTCCGCGCCTTAAGTATGTGCGCGGCGAGACGGCGGGCAGTATAGGTCGCTCATTTGTCAACGCTCACGGCGCGCGGCGTCCCGCCCGCTGCTCATTCATCAACGCTGCCCCCCTCCCCCTCGCCGCGTATTCCTAAGTCGCGGAACAGTGGTCTCGGTCAAACTATAGAAGCTAACGTTAAGTAACAAATGGCTCTAAAACGCAGCGAGCGGCGGCAAAGAGGCTTCTTACCTTCATAAAGTTGTAAATAATCTAACTCTAGTTATTTCAAAGAATGTATCAGTAAGCGTGTACGGCCGTGTTCCCTATTACAATCTAGTCAGAATTGAATACTAAGTTGTACGCGATACATTCTCGACATTGCTTAAATAATAAAGAAAATACATTTTGCATTTCACTACAAATTCTTTTTGGGCGTTTGAAAAACTAAAATTTTTAGTTATGATTTGGATATTTGAATAAATGACCTGTAAATACAGTTTTGTCGCAAAACAATGCACCTTAAATAAGTCAGCTTTTTAGAATTAGAAAAAGGGAACGCGTATGTTTACAGACTGTGATAAAATTGCTGTAATCAATAAGATGTAATTATCGGGGTAAGGAATCAAGAAACAAGGGTTTTTGAAGCTAGGGAACGTTGCCAAATTTTAGTACTACCACAAAGGAAAATTGTGTATTGTATTTTATTTAACATTTAATCACATACTTTACAAAGAGTAGTTTTAAATTATTGTAAGTGTACAATCATACATTATGATATCCAATGACAGTAAAACAGTTGACTGTGTAAAGCATTTTGTTTCTCTCATAAGTTTTACTGCTACGTAGAGTTAAATTCATTAATATTTTATGAATAATCCTATATTTAAGAATGGATCAGAAAGGTCACTTGCTTTTATTAGTCACAGTATTTACATTAAGAGCAGGTACTAAACTTGTCATACAGAATAGATTCGATGTTTTCATTGATAACGTATTCTAACCTTTCGTGTAATATAGTTCGTAAAAAGTGCAGGAATTAAAATGGATCATTCAATAAACCATTCCATTAATTCATAATAACATTTTTGTGACTCTTAAAATGTTGTCATTGCATTCTGCACTTCTTACGACTAATCATGTTTATGCGTAAATTTATATAATCTGTAGAGAAGCTCAATATGAATTTTAGACCATTTTACTCCAAAATACCCCGATATGTACTTTTAGGTACAGTCATCATAAAATGTGTGCACACATTTATGTTGTTAACTGTACATAAGGACCTAAATACTCGAGTGTATCTGTACTGTAAATATTAGTATTGTATCCGTAATTAAGAGAAATTACGTACGTACGCACGAGACGTCTTGTAAATATGCATTTGTATTCGTGTAAGAGTAAATTATTTGTTTTCAATTTGTAACTTGAAGCATTCTCAGTCTGTATGTACATAATATGCGTATTAAACTCATCAGGTTGTTTCATTTAATTATGATCCCTGTAAACCTTATCCTATGCCATGCTTTCTCTTTTTTTTTACCTGTGTTATTCCTATAGTTGTAAGATGGGGCAATTCAGGGTGGCAGGGACATCGACGCGAAAACCGTTGCCATGGATTCAGTACATGATTCTGAACCCGCTGCGTTGCAATTTTTCGTCGGTTAAAAAAAATCTGCTGTTCTATACATTTTGACCAGTACCCTAATTGCGTAACTTATTTTCGTAAACGATTATGACAAATTTGTTTCATTTTGACAGTTCAACGACATTCATTGCGTTATTGACGTTGTTGAGCAGATTTTTTTCCAACTTATGAAGCAATGGATTAGCAATCGGTTTCAAATCGAAACAAATTGTGATTGATCGTGTATTACGCAATTAGGGTAGGTACTGGTATTGCACTTTTCTATGAAACGGCAATGTCCGTGACTACCGCAGGACCACCAACGCCAATCGCTTCCATATTTAGTAAATAATTAGTTCCCAATTGGTACTAATTAGTGCTCGAACGACAAAATTGGTACCTTAGTAGTTTTCGAGAAACTCTACTTTGAAGGTGGTCCGGCCGTAGTCACGCTCCCTTCAGCAGGACCACCATGAGCGCCGTAAAAGGGGTCATGCTGCAGCTATTCTAAGTATACAAATAATTAGTACCCTTAAATGTGATTCATTGCGTTAAAAAAACAGAACTGAAACAATTATATTTACCGAGAAATCAACGATGATAACTTTCGTGCGCTCGTTCAGCAGGACCACGACTTTGAATGTGGATTTCAAGTTTGAGGAGCTTGTCGCTTTCCTCAAACCTACACAGAAAATCAGTACCCTACAAGATAAAATGAGTGCCCAAAATTCAAAATTAGTAGTTACGAGTAGTTTACGAGATATACCATGCCATTGGGTGGGGTGGCGGTAGTCACGGTGTTAAATTTTCATTTCAAGATTTCCCTATTAAAAACTCCGTGATTTCTTCCCAAATTTATACAAAAATTAGTGCTCCGAAAGAAGTTATAGTCAATGGTATTGAGCAATCTATCTACATATTCTGTAAAAATCTCACCGTGAAAATTTAGGTGAAGTGAGGTGACAATAGTGCCAATCTCTAGTATCAAGTGGAATGACAGCTCACTTCAAGCTCACGGAATAGATTTTAGAAGATGTACACTCGTGCACATAAATTGATGGATGTCGGAATAGTAATAACAACAGTTCAATATCTATAATAATATGGTTCCGTACCAAAATGGTAAAAAATAACCCTTATGATGCAACTCAGTCTGTCTGTCCGTCTTTCTGTCACAGTTGGATTATTTTTTACCATTTTGGTACGGAACCATATTATTATAGATATTGAACTGTTGTTATTACTATTCCGACATCCATTAATTGATTTGCACGAGTGTACATGTCCTAAACAGCTCAATACCATTGACAACTTAATTTGGTCGGGTTATATGCTGAGATTTAGTATGGAAAAGTAATGAAAGCTAATTTCTCTTAAAACACAACACTTAGAAATCTGAATTTATGGTCGCTATAACTTCTTTCGGAGCACTAATTTTTGTATAAATTTGGGAAGAAATCAGAGTTTTAATAGGGAAATCTTAAAATGAAAATTTAACACCGTGACTACCGCCACCCCACCCAATGGCATGGTATATCTCGCAAACTACTGAAGAACTAATTTTGAATTTTGGGCACTAATTTGTGTGCGTTACCCAGGCCAGATGTTGTCGAAAATGGTCATTTGAATCTAATAGATAATTAGTTTTGCGGCTTCTGTAATTGTTGCGCACATTTTTAAATTTGTTGCGCTTATAGTTTTTTAATTATTTCACAAAAACATTTCCTGCTGGGGTAACGTTATCCCAGCCAGACCTTTTTCTTTCTAATGGGAATATTAAATAAATACTAGCTACTAAATTAGTTGTCTAGATGAAGTAAATGTTGTGCCTTATTTTGTATTTGTTCTTTCATCGGTTGCGAAGTTATTCGAGATTTTGCTGGGGTAACGTTTTTGGTTTTGCTAGATCTTTGAAACGGTTAAGCGGATTCTTATCATATTTTGTACATGACTTCTTAGGAATTAGTTTAAATTTGTTCTGTAATAAAAAACCCAAAATAATGCATAGTTTAAAGGTTATTTCATTAAATAGAAAAACACTTCAATTGGTTCCAGCACTCTCAATAAGAGGTCTAAAGACTTACTTTAAACGTTATTTTAAAGCTTGTAAATGCCTTCAAATGTATGTGAAGTTTCATAAGTATCCTGTAAGTATTTAACAAGTTATGATGATATTCAGTTCTTCACGAGCACGGTCTTGATGCGCGCGGTGTTATTTGGCCACTGGATTGGATATATGAACTGAATGTTATGTCAATTATTAGTTGTTTAGTTCAGTTGTATATCAGTAAAATTTCAGCGTAGTACATTGGATAATTAATGAGATAATACGATTAAAGTCATTAGGAAGTGAATGACCGAGGTAACCCGACCAAGTTTAGGTGGTTACGAAAAAGCGAAATCGCAGAACATTATGGTACCTTCTAAAATATGTAGGATAGTGTTACAAATTTAGTACAGACATGTACACAAGTTTAAAAAAAAAAATACATGTTTATTAAAGAATTTTTATTAACAGGTAAAATAATCATTTCAACTGAACTTTTAAAGTATTAATAAACTTATACTTAAAAATAATCACCGATTAAAATAACAGATAGTAATTTTGCTATTTTGATATTTTCTATTACTTTTTATTTAAATTATAGATTTCAGTATACACAGTTACAGTTTTTATTTAAATATACACATATTGGAATGTGTAATGATCACAGACAATAAATTATATATAATGACTTTTTTCAGTTAACTCTAAACTTACGTATGTCTACTAATACCTACTTATATCAATTAAAATCACAGATCAAAGGTAATATTAAATGATATCACAATGTAGTAAAATGCTCACAGTTAGTCCTACTGTTTTGTTGTCTCATTTCAAATATCACATTTTTTTCTCCTAAGTTATTTATTTATTTAAGTTACACATAAACTATTTAAAAATCACAGATCAAAAATAATAAAATTAAGTAATATTAAACTGCAGTCAAATAATTAAGTAAGTTTTACTTTTAACTAATTACAATCTCAAAAAGTCAACGTGTAAAGGTACATTCTAAAACTTTGTTGGTTTTTGTATAAAAAATCACAGATCATTTTGTAAAATGAGTATCCAAATACGTAATTAACTTTGTGAAACAAAAGTTGTCATATATTATTATGTATTTAACAGTGTACGCGTCTGTACCGAAATTGTAAGGTGTATTATACTAAACATTTCAAAAGATAGCATAATGTTCTGCGATTTCGCTTTTTCGTAACCACCTAAACTTGGTCGGGTTACCTCGGTCATTCACTTCCTAATGACTTTAATCGTATTATCTCATTAATTATCCAATTTACTACGCTGAAATTTTACTGATATACAACTGAACTAAACAACTAATAATTGACATAACATTCAGTTCATATATCCAATCCAGTGGCCAAATAACACCGCGCGCATCAAGACCGTGCTCGTGAAGAACTGAATATCATCATAACTTGTTAAATACTTACAGGATACTTATGAAACTTCACATACATTTGAAGGCATTTACAAGCTTTAAAATAACGTTTAAAGTAAGTCTTTAGACCTCTTATTGAGAGTGCTGGAACCAATTGAAGTGTTTTTCTATTTAATGAAATAACCTTTAAACTATGCATTATTTTGGGTTTTTTATTACAGAACAAATTTAAACTAATTCCTAAGAAGTCATGTACAAAATATGATAAGAATCCGCTTAACCGTTTCAAAGATCTAGCAAAACCAAAAACGTTACCCCAGCAAAATCTCGAATAACTTCGCAACCGATGAAAGAACAAATACAAAATAAGGCACAACATTTACTTCATCTAGACAACTAATTTAGTAGCTAGTATTTATTTAATATTCCCATTAGAAAGAAAAAGGTCTGGCTGGGATAACGTTACCCCAGCAGGAAATGTTTTTGTGAAATAATTAAAAAACTATAAGCGCAACAAATTTAAAAATGTGCGCAACAATTACAGAAGCCGCAAAACTAATTATCTATTAGATTCAAATGACCATTTTCGACAACATCTGGCCTGGGTAACGCACACCACTAATTTTATCTTGTAGGGTACTAATTTTCTATGTTTGAGGAATGCGACAAGCTCCTCAAACTTGGAATCAACGTTCAAAGTCGTGGTCCTGCTGAACGAGCGCACGAAAGTTATCATCGTTGATTTCTCGGTAAATATAAATGTTTCAGTTCTGTTTTTTTAACGCAACGAATCACATGGTACTAATTATTTGTATACTTAGAATAGCTGCAGCATGCCCCCTTTTACGGCGCTCATGGTGATCCTGCTGAAGGGAGCGTGACTACGGCCGGACCACCTTCAAAGTCGAGTTTCTCGAAAACTACTAAGGTACCAATTGGGAACTAATTATTTACTAAATATGGAAGCGATTGGCGTTGGTGGTCCTGCGTTAGTCACGGACATGAAATGGCAGATTTTTTTGTTTGAGTATCATGTACTGAATCCTTGGTAACAGTTTTCGTGTCGATGTCCCTGACACCTGTATAATACTGACAAAACTTTGATAAAACTCCTATCTTTTTTGCTAATTTCACGAATTCCATTTTGGATTTATTGATAAAGATAGGGTAATTCATTGATAAGGACCAGCATGCCCTTATATTCCGTCCATTCGGTCCTTCGAGCCGAATGAACAAATATTTAGCTTTTGTTATGAAGAGAGGAAAAATTAAAATCATGTATTTTATTTTTAAAATACGCAAAGTATCTGTTATTTATCACGTCATATTGTATCCAGTCAAATTTTTACATGAAATGAGGTAATTCCTGTACTAACAAAACTCGCAAAAGGGTTTTACAAAAAAGAAACTACACAAAATGTTTTAAATATATAATTTATTATTCTCATACATGATTCAAATCAGTCATTGTGACAACACGGTGTGCCTTACACAGTGAAAATAAATCCGCTCTGCCATGATATGTTCCCGCGCGTTCATTACATCTGTCGGTGAATATCTACACAACACCGCATCATACGTGAAACAAGCTCATTGGGGGGTAAGAGATTCTAAAAGACTTGTAATCTGGTTCGATTACTAGCAAATAAATAAGTGGCCATCTGAAATTAAAGTGAGGAAAAATATTGTTCTGCATTTAGTGAACCATCAAACTGTGCAATAATTTCGAAAAGCGTGGGTTCGGAGGCAAGCACATTGTTTCACAAGTCACATTACATCAGAACATTGATTTCACACGAGTTTATATGATAATGCAGAGCTCGCAGCCGCACCCAGCTTCAAGTTAATTGACGTTTTACTCAGCTACAGATTAAAATGAGACCACGGGAAGTGGGAACATTCATGCCTCGAGTTGTCCAACACCTAAATCATGTCGCAATACAATAATAAAGTAGCAGGCAATGTATAACAAAAAGTTCATCTTTAAATAATATAACTCATAATAATCAATAGTTACTCTATAATAGAACGTAATATCTATGCCTAGGCAAAATAATTATCTAAATGTTATGTAATAATGTATAAAGAAAAATATTATTTTTGGTTAATCGCTATGATCACCGCCACCGGCAAGTGGCAGCAGACATCGAGCGATGCCCACAAGTACAAATACTGCGTAATAATACACTGAAAAATATAATATGTATATGAAACAACCAAATTTTTAATTGCACTAATACTTTAACTCATAATACGTAGCGGCGAAATAGTTTCAGCGCATTAAACATACAGTCGGTCATATTTAACAATCAACAATACATCAGAATCAAATAAATGATGTCGAAAACATGTGAATAAGGCAAACTCAACAGTGTCGTAAAATACAGACAAAATTCAAATCTTGCAATGAATATCATTTATCGAAAACCATACTGCTCTTATAACAAATAGCATATAAAAATATTATTATGTCGATGCAAACCGACTCTAGTACAAGTTTCATTATGCTTTAAATGATATCGATGAAACTAGCACTAGACGCGCGGAGTAACCCCTGACTAGACATAAGAATACATAAACGATGTCTGCTGCTAAGCTACATACGAACAAAATAATACTAGAAAAGAAAAATACATAGTAAAGCTAACAACTGGTAAGTCCATCGTTTAAGTACATGAAGAATGCTCTAATGAAGCTAGTCAATATATTATTATATCTATAAACAATAAATGCAAGGCGATGGTCCTGCGGCGCGCAAGGCTCTCAGCCATGCGTCCGCCGCCCTTTGAGCTATGCAAACTAATTACGCTACGACAGTTAATATTGCAAATTAATTTCACTACACGAGGAGACTGTCCTCGCTAGATTACCTACTAAGTATACTTGAAGGTTAATGTATCTAGCACTATTCTAAACCAGTAAAAATACCTACTAAGGGCGAGTGCCCACGCTACATGGAACGGTCCAACTAGCCTAAGGTCACTGAGACGCTAGGAAAGGTCAACGACTATGTCACCGCGCGGTCGTACGCGACCCCGCGGGAAGCTGCCAATATCACATCCGATAACGTAAACAATAAATACGTAACACTTAATAAAATCTTTTTTCATTTTTTGTAAATTTTGTCTTATCAATAGATTCGCTGGTCGCCGCCCGTGAGCAAAGTTTTGAGCAACAAGGACGTGAACTGATTAGTTACATTTGTTTTAATATTACGAGTAAAGTGGTGTTTGTAAGTTCGTGGTTCGATACAGAAGTGCGCGTAACATCAGCGGGGCGCGACCAGCTCATGGACAAGAAATGGACGCGTGTGGCGACGCCACAGGACGGCAGAGTAACACAACAGTGGCGCGGACTGACGGCCGCTGCGGAAACAACACTCAGATATCATCACATTATATGTCTTTTAATGAAGTTTACAACGCTCATCAACTAATCCCGGGTAATTCAAACTCTAAGCAACATTTCTCTCGTTCGCAGCGGTCCGCAGTTGAGTGACTACCGAGTCCGGTACAGTCTGACTCCGAGCCACAACAGTCTAAACGTCACTAACAAAAAATACTGAAACACTACGAGTACAACTAGAACAAGATGGACGAAAGTATTCGGCAGAGGGCCACAACAACACAACAAACGTATCCGCTACAGAACAGATTACATAGTCTTTTTGCGCACACAATGGATGGACGTCGACGAATATCTTTTTTCTTTTTAGAAAATTTTATTTGGACGTACTAAACATTCGTATCGAGTAGAGGATTCTATGAATATAATAAGATTCGAACGATAAATATAATGTATATCATAAAAAATAACGTCGCACTGTTTCATCGAAACCTCCGTTCAACTCCCACACGTATAAGAAAATGTGCCTTCGACGGCGCAGACCACGCACTAGGCAGTGAAAATGTACCGCGGGTACTTCACGAGGCTATCACGCCTCGCTATCTAGTGCGTCGTCTGCCCGCCGTGTTATCTGTGATATCGTAACAACGGTGATAAATTCATATGCGTAATAAAATACACTGATCCTATTACAAAAATACTCGATAAACATCAATTTGATGACGTGCAATAGATAGATAGATATATTGAGGAAATTCGATATCAAATCTGGATCGGTGGTGCGCGGGTGAAGTACGCGAAGAGACGCGACACGTGAAGCTACGACAGCCACACAGTGCGGCAACAACAACAACCAGTCGGCCCGGCGCGGCCTGCCTCACGGTAAAAATCAGTCAACTTTAATATTACAACACCAACCGTTCACTTGCAGGGGGGCCGCAGCGATGGGCTAGTTTTTATTCAATTAATTCTATGTTTTCGTTCCTATATGCTAACGGGTCGAGCGTCGCGCGTGCACGGCTGCACAGTTTGACGGTTCACAGAGCTACGGAGGCCGCGCAGGCGCTCCGCTCGACCGCGCGTCGCCGAGGCCCCCCGGCCGCACACCCATACGATTAATTAGATTAAAATTTTATAAAACGTATAAAGAATTTAGTCCCAGGGGGACTCACAGTTATAAAAAATGTCGCGAGCGAGGCTCGGCTGCTTGCGTCCGCGGCGACAGACGCGCGCGACACGTGCGACCGGTCGCGAGCCGCGCCCGACACTAACACTATAAATTCGTGACGCCATCGATCGCGTCGGCCGCCCGCACACTCTGACGCGGGTATGTCCGCAAGGCGCTTCCGGCGAGAGTCCATCGTTCCGACGGCTCTAGTGAGTCACTCGTCTCTCTCCCCCTAGCTGCGCAGATGCGCGTGCGAGGGAGAGGGCGCGAGCAGCGCGCGCAGGGCGGCGGCGGCGGCCTTGAGCGCGGTGACCAGTCGCTAGAAGTCTCTCCCGCGCGCGCGCGCCGGCCCGCCCGCCTTCGGCACGCGCCGCGTGCGCATCTCGCGGTCCACCTGCGGGGGTGACAAATAATAAATTATACATATATTGACATAAGACCATATATACAACAAATCATGGAATTCTCTGACTCCTGCGCTAGTTAAAACAGAGTTGCAGGAATGTCCTCCAATAATATAATTTTGTTGTTTTATGAAAAACTTATACAAACATATTTTAATTTTTTTTTTTTATAGGAAGATGTACTAACCCAGGGCTGAACATGTCTCATCACAAAAATATATAACACCAATCATTATTGAAGAAACTAATAACATCGACAACTATCCTTTTTATGCTTCTTTATATAAATATAAGCCTGTAAACCGTGACATTACCTCCAACTCCTCCAGCCGCTGTGTGAGTGCCAGTTTCTGCTGCACAGCCAGTCGCAGCAGCTGGTTGAGGGTCTTCTTCTCTTCCTCTGCGCCGGCGAGCGCCTGCGTCAGCTCGTCCACTTGGGTCACGTACTCCTCGCAACGAGCCGCGAACATCGCGCGGAGACCTATACACAACACGAAGTATTATTTGATCGATTTGTATTTATCGCGAGTGAAAATCTGTTGGTTTTGTGATGCATAAAAGATGGGCAAATGGGTACCTAATTAAAAAAAAAACACGCTAGCGTCTTTTTGACCGAAACCGCTGTACCGTGCCTTAGGTACATGCGCGTCTCACGGGGGACCAGTGCAGACCGCGCATTCGTCAACGCTCACGGCGTCCCGCCGCTCATTCATCCACGCTCACAGCGTACCGCCGCGCGTTATATTATCGTGAAAATGGTCTTTCACGTTAGTGAATCCGCACAAGAGGCCTGCTTTGCCAAATGATGATATGTATACATTTTACGTGTACAAACATTAGATCAAAAAGGCGGCGTCTTCCCTGTTACACCAGGAAATAGAATAGAATACTCTTTCTTATGTACACTATAAACAAATGATCAATGAAATGCAAAATTTAAGAAGTGCATACCTCGAAATTTCACAGAAGCAAGAAAAAAAGTCACAAATAATTCATCAAAAAGGCCAATATCATTAACAATACTTACTGGAGAAAGTAGCAGCATCTTCCTTCAACAATCTCAACTCGTTCCTCAGCTTCAGCATAGTCTCAGTAACGATAATCTTCTCGGTCTCGTACTTAGACTTGAGGTTAGCCAGAGCGACCTCTGCCGTGTTCTTGTTGGACTTGAGAACGGTACGTAGGGTCGCGATCTGTTCGCGCTTCGTAGATAGCAGGGACTTCAGCTTGATCACCTGTTCTTGAAGTTCTACTACCTCGGCGCCCCGTTCTTCGGTTTCCATGACTGTAATTTTTAATAAAAAGTTAGTTTTGAGATTGGAATGCATTTTGGGAAAAGAGGATGTAGCTATATGGAAATCTCTTTTCGATTTAATCTAAAAAAGCCTGGCCGCAAATGTCAGGACATGATTTAAAAATAAAAGTTACTTTTGTAATTGGAATGCATTTTGGGAAACGAGGTATTATTATGGAAACCTCTTTTCGAATCTACATAAGCCTGGCTGGCCACTCATGTCAAGTACCTGATCCGATTCCGCAATTCCTTTTCCAGACCGGATGAGCCCCGCACAGAGACGGTTGATTGCGTTCGGTTACGCTCCCCAGTCGTGCGCCAGAGCCCATCATGTCGGGTGAGTAGAATGAAATTGAGGATGGCAAATTTCTACTGTTCATTGCTTTTATATTGTCACGAGAAAAGAAGTAGAAAAAGCGACAATTCCGGGTTTATTCTTTAAATATGCGAGAGTGGCATTGACATCTTCGGGTAAGAATGAAGCCCTGATTCCATAATCGTATCGGAAAACCTGACATGTGCGGCCTCAGTGACAGTAAGATAACTAGGTGAAAACTAAAATAAATTACTTAAATTCTACACAAATTATGGAGTATTACACTTAAGTAAATGAATCAATGATAATAAGTTGATGGATCATTAAATAACTCATTTGCTTATACTTGGTCGTTAGCCTGCATTCCATAGCCACCCGAATGCGCTTAAACGACCAATTATAATTTCGTCATTACAGTCAGTACTATAAACCACAGAATAGTACAAAAGATACACTCCGAAAAATCATTTAAATAAAAACGACTCTTACTACGACACAATAAAGTACAATTCAGGTCGCACAGCGCTAATTACCTTCAGTTATATTCACCTAGAAAGTGTCTCTCTGTCTATCGACTCTTATATCTTCTGGCTACGTTACGCTCACTTAATTGGCCCGACAAGACGGGCCCGCCGCGTACTTGTAGCTTCAAACCTAAAACGAGGATGCCTAGACTGTCTAAAGTACCAGAATATAAAGCCAAAAAGACCTTTCGAACCATCCTGTTCTTGCATCCATCATATGATGTACTGCAGCATCATCACACACGTCACCAGGCTGGTTCTCAAAGACGTCTTAATTCCCGACGTCAACGTCGCATCCCTTCTTTGGTACGGTATATTCTTACAGTACACACTCCCACCGTTCAACACAGAGTTTCTCCAAACTGAATGCAAGTTTATTGTATTTCTTACATTATTATTATTATTCGACGTAATAATGTTCCCAGGGTTATGAAAAGGAAGGGCAGTATTCGGGAATGGTATTAGAGGATTTTTGTTCCAATTATCTAAGGAATTTTGTATTGTCGCATTGGAGTCGTTATTTTGCGAATGTTTCGACATATTTTCGAAGTAGTTAGTTATTTCTTTGACACTTCTCTGTTGAGGTATATCTTTCTTGGTAGTTTCAATTTCTAAGGATTGTAGGTGAGCAATCAAGTTGTGTAGCTTTCGCTTCGTGTCGGCTATTTTTAGCTTGCAATTGTTTTGATCTTTAATTTTCTTTATAGGAGTGTAGTAGGGGTTTCGGGATTTGGAGTAGTGATCGGTTTGGATACCTGGTTAGGGAAGGAAAGTCTTAGTATTTAGGTATGATGGAATATAAACGTTTTAGGGTGCTCTTGTATGCTTTTCATACTGAATATTCGACACATAAATAATTTTTTCGCATTTGTTATATGAAAGAGAAGATTACATAATATCAGTAGCTTTCAAAAACTATAACGCCTAATTGCATTTTTGAATGTTACAGTGAAGAGCATAATGTGGTACAAAAACTTCAATCGCCGAAAAGTTAATAGGGCTTCTTGACAATTTTTAGACGAATAGAACTTGTAAAACTTGACAAGACTGAAGGCGAAGTATTGGCCTTTTTTTTGTAAATGGACCAGGGGCCTTACTCTCGAAAACGTCTCGTTTCGAACCACCGCACGATTGTGCGCTAGTGTCGGATTCAAGAGTATGAATCGGCATTGAATTCGAATGGGATTCCATTGATTCGGAACTCGAAGCTGTCGGGAGTAAGGCTCAAGCTCTCGACCTCGCTCTTGTCTGGCTTCCATTATCAAAGCTGTAAAAATATAAGAGAATGTCCCACATACCAGGTTGGTGCCTGTTCCTGGAGTCGAGCGCGGTGTCGAGCGCTCTACGCAGATGTGTGAGCTGGTCTAGCAACGTGTCGGCCGAGCGCGCCACGCCGCCGGCCGCGCGCAGGCCTTCCAGCTCGCCGGCCGCCAGGGCCAGGGCTTCGGCTTCCGCGCCACGACCTTCGGCGCCGGATACTAAGGGAAAAGACGAAGATGAATAACTTGGACGCTTGAAAATAGAAGGCCAATTCCCATAAATTAAAACGTTTAAAATCTAACCGCAATCTGATCAGCAACAATCAATGTAATTTTTTTTACAAAAATATATGAAAGTTTTGGGGTATTTTTGACTGATTTAGACTAAAATTAGAATGAGAACGTTCTCAAAAATACGAGAATTGACCCCCAAAAATACGATCTTCGACTTTGCTGTTTTTGATCGTTCTGACGATAAATTTTAATTCACGATATATTGAGGACCAACTTGACGGACTTTTATAATAATTCTATTTTACTTTTTTTTTTTTTTTGAGGCTATCATCAACATCGGCTGGCCATCAAGATGAACAGCAATCTAGTAACATCTTAAGATGACCAAATTACCTGCCCTTCGTGATGATTATTAAAAATATCTTCACTCAAATCTATACTCTCTCTGTAAGGGCAATTTAAGAACTGAAATCAACTGCAAGTCTTACCGTCGTTCTGTCCGGCGTGTTCGAGTAGAACTCTCTCTGGCTGCGTGCCGTTGACGGCACAAACGTGATGGTAGATCTGCGCGAGAGTCTCCGCCGCAGACAATAATGCAGGACCAGCCGTCGATAGCGCACGACCCGCTCCTAGGATAGGATATTGTGTTAGTAAGTTGTACAAAACAGGGTACCTAGTATAATTTAAATGTTGAACTGAACATTTTTATGTAGTAATTTTATATTTTTTTATCGATGTTAAATTTTTTAATTCTTGTCTTAAAAATTAAATTTGTTTGCTATTTGGATTTGTTGATGATTTCCTTATTGATAAAATTGTAAAAATCATATTTCCAATTACTTAAACCCATTTTTTAACAGCTCTCCTTTTTTTCTTATATTTTTTCCACATCTAGGTTAGACATACAGATAAGTGTATCGATAAGATGAAGAAGTGGAAAGACAGGTAAGCCGACGTACGTACGGACGTAATAAAATCGCGGTGGGATTTTATCGCGCACTGGATTTTCAACTCTTGGTGTTAAGCCGAGCGTTGAGAATTCAACGCGCTGGAACGTACTCTCGTCCCAGCGCGTTGAAAAAAACATACTGTTGGATTTTCAACTCTCGGCGCTAGGCAGAGCGGTGAAAATCAAGTGCACGAAAAAATATTGCCGTCATTTTATTATGTCCGTGCGAATGTCGGTTAAGTGTGGAATACAATGTCATCACTGAAATAATGTATACATCGGTACTACCTCATAGCGACTACTTGCTTACCTCCAGCCAGTGTCCTCAACAAATCAGCGTCGGCGTCCAAGGCGGCACAGCGCACCTCGGCCTCGGCCACGCGGTCGGCCAGCTGCGCCAGCGCCGCGCGCTGTAGCGCCGCCGCCGACGCCGCCGCGCCGTCCGCCGGCAGCGCGCCCGCCGCCAGCTCGCCCAGCAGCGCCGCCAGGCCCGACAGCTCGCCGCCCGACACGCGCCACCACGTCAGCCATTTGGCTGCGCGCGCCGATACGCCGCCTGATTCTACCTTTTCGTCATCCTGTGAGTAATTTTTTGAATATGGTTAAAATTGTGTAAAAAATATTTGATAAAGCTGGAAATAAAAATTACGCTACGGAGCGCGCCTATCATGACAGAACAATTGCCCATTCGAAATGACTCGGTCGCCTGAAATCGGCTAATAAGCTCCTGATATACGGACGTTCACGCTAGAACGCTAGCATATTGAGACGCGACTGACCTCAGCCTAATAATATTTCCAACCTATGTTCCTTCTTTTTCTGCTTAGATTTTCGACTTTTACCAAGTTTTCACCAATTTTTACTCACACAAACTTGCTTCCCTTCTTTCGCATGACTCCATGTAATATTAAAGATCATAAACAATAGTACTGACCAGCGGCGCGCAGTCGGAATGTAGGGTGTGTAGTGCAGTAACTCGGGAAGCGGCGCGTGTGAGTCCAGCGCGCAATAAAGCGGCCGCCGCGCTCTCACTCTCTGCCGTAACCTGTGCGCTGCGCATGGATGCTTGAAGTTGACTCTGTGAAACACGACAAGAATATTAAAAACATACTATTATATCCAAATATGTACTGTTTCTCTGTCTTCAAAACAAAGAAACAACGAACACAAACTACCACGCTCAAAAAGTGATGCTGATAACAATACGGTTGAATAAAACCCGCCATTGACAAAGTGCAATGGTTCCGGAACAGTAATTTGTCTTCAATGTCTGATTAAACTTATAATCCTTCTTGTGCGTGCAATAGCAACCATCATTAACTACGAATATTAGACATTTTAGTTTTTAGAAATTCTAGTTTAGTTCTAGCATTCGTAGCTGAACAGTTGAATTTTCTGACAGTCCAACATCGAATTAGGCAGCCATCACACATACAATTTAGTGTTTTATTCATCCACTAAAACCTGTGTTAACTCGATACTGCATAGGGGTGTATTCATGTAGAACGCTGGTAACCGGCGCCGTCAAGTGCTGGTTGGAACAGGTAGTTTTCAAGATTTCTGCCAAATCAACGGGAACCACCGCAGACTATTCAAGGCAATGGCACGTGGCAACCGGATAGCTAATGGTAATCTGGGTCTTGAAGTGATACCGAACCCCCTCGTACCGTACGAATGGACCCCAAATGGGCGAGGGCGGAGAAATGAGGCCAAAACATTTTTTTTTTTGACATGGCATTCAAAATTTAAGCTCTAATAAGTGCAAGGAATTTGTGTGTACCAATGCCATCTGGTTTGATAAAATTCACCCTCATTTTCGGTGATAAATCATTGGTAAGGAGTTTCAAGAATTGTATACATTATTTCAATTATAACGATGTTGGGGGGTGGCAACCGGATGGTATTGATACACACAAATTCCATGCAGTTATTAGAGCTTAAATTTTGAATGCCACGTCAAAAAAAGTGTTTTGCCCCCATCCACCATATCTGCGCCACCCCCTGGTCCATTTGGGGTCCATTCGGACGGTACAGGGGGGTTGGTTATCACTTGAAGACCCAGATTACCGTTCGCCATCCGGTTGCCTCTCTGATTAAATGTTACGTGCCATTGCTTCAACTATAGGAACTTGTCGGAGCTTATCGGCGCCGGTTCACGCTGCATGAAAACACCCTAAAAGATCAGTTAGTCAGTTTCATGACACATTCTGACTCAAAACTCCGACAGCTAAATTGCTACTTTACATCCAAACTACCTACAGTTATCTCGCGTTATCTAATTAGTATTAATTCCCAAATCTCATGAAACATTCCAGGTAATAACGTTGAAGTTCACGAATGAGGTCAGTTTCGTTAAACGAGACTGAAATATGTATACAGAGGTGGAGGGACCTTGAATATTTAACAGCGAAACAACGCTGCTTGGTCGTAATTTGAAGCTGAATAACTGACTAGTATTTTAACTGTTTAGTTAGGTAATGAAGTGGCTGTTGTCCATCATTTGACTAAGATAAGTTAACTTATGTAGAACACAATTATAACCGAAGCCTTTACAGAATTCGTCAGTTGTCGATGTATTTCGATATCTTGTTATGCAAGATGACTACTTTCATATTTTGCAGTTGAACTTGACTGTTTTACCAGGTAATACTCGCAACAAGCAGACTTGCTGGGAATGTTTACACAATGCAAGTGAGATGCAGATGCAATCAAATTCGCACGCACATAATTTCAGAACTATTACTGTTTTATTCTACCAGTTCGACTCGCGAATTCGCCGCGTTAAGACCCACGACTCTCCGATGGAATTTCTAATTTACTAGATCCTAGTAGTGTACTAGGTACTGGAAACCGAAATAACTACTTAATTTTTAAAACCATTAAAATGAATATGACACACAAAAGTTACAATACTTACACCCAGTTGCACAAAGACAAACATTAATGCCTTATTACGTTATGGATCATTAACGCTAATTATTTAATTAATTTCATCAAAGAACCATTAAAATCGAGTCTAATGTTGCTTTCTGCAACAAGTTAATGGAAGATTAGTATTTAATGACAGCTTTCTGCAACTGGCTGTAAGTCAGAGAACAATGACTTACATTTTCATTATGCGCTTGTTCAAGTTGCTTTTCAAGTCGTGATATTTCGTGCAGGTGTACTTCGGAGAACAGGTCGGCGTGGTGGTCGCCCATCGCGTTGGCAAGCTCGGCTGATGATGAACCGCCCGGTTCACCGTCGTCTTCTGCACCGTCTTCTGGCATACCTGACAAGAAAAACATGATTTGGTAAAAAAATTAGAAAACACTTAAAGGAATCCCGTTTTTTCTAAGTCATTCTTTGGTGGTTTAAGATAAGTTGACAAGAACAGCTAAACTGACGATGAACCGCAAGGTTCACCCTCGTCTTCTGTACTGTCTACTGGCATATCTGATACGAAACAGGGTTTTAGTGAATTATGGACAAAAATATTGTGGGAAACAAGTTTTGTCTTAATAAGGCCGCGCGCACTTTGGACACGAATTTGTATCATACGTAAACGTATGATCGTGGTCGTACGAATTGAATGCGCACACTGAATACGTTTTTCTCCGTCAAAAACGCTGTTATGAGTGTTCCGCTGATATCGCATTGAACTCACGAAAAATCCCAACAAGTTCGGATTGTTTTCGGACGTCGGAACTATACGTACGACTAACTCGCACTCAGTCTGCTTTCTCCCTTAGTACTTGGCAGGTCGGGATCGTTCGTGTGGGTACGTATGTGTTCGCACGAGTAAAATTTGTACGAAAACGCGTCCAAAGTGCGCACGGCCTTCTTTGGTGGTTTAAGATATAGGTGACAGGATAAGCTAAGTTGCGTTGGGAATCCTAGGCCACCGTAGGCGCGGGCTTGCGTACGGTGAGCAATGGGTAGTTCGCCGTCCGATAAGGACCAGGCCCGGGTCAACGGCGCGTTGTGTTCCACGCGCGCTTCAAAGAGATGTCAGCAGAACTGACGGAGTCCGCTAGGGCCGAAGCCTGCCAGAGTCGCGAGAAAGTCATAGGCCACTGGAACACGGCTGGGTTTTAGTGAGTAAGAGTCTGACACGCCCAAAGCGGGAGAAGTTATTTGATAATTTCCAACCCAAAAGAAAATATGTTAATCTAAGTTATCAGAATACGTAAATCACGTCACACATTGTGAACTATTATCTCAAGGTCGTTACGATATTCAATTAGGCTGCTGTAGTAACTTTAGCTTCTTCTATGCAAATGAAGTCTCGATAGTTCGTGAAGATTGTTAAAAAGACGCAAAGTTCCTTGATGAACTCCGAATTTACCTTGTCGGTTCACGCCTGCCATTGGGCTTGTTTTCCATATATTTCCAAAGTAACAAGCTACTGGAACACTGCACAATTTTTTTTTTTAAGTACTAACGATTTTTTTTATTTTTACGTAATTCGTTTTTTTACACTAGTCAGGAGAAGGTAGTTGTGAAACTTCTACAACAACGAACTGTCATCAAAATATTTATATTCCAAATTCAAATTCGAAGATGTAAAGAATTCACACTCAACAATAAATATAAAAATATTTCTTCTGTATTTTTAATATTCCAATTTGAATCGCCTGAAGAAATTGATAAATATTTGAAATTACAATACACTTATTGAGACAAAATACTGGCGTAAATCGACGTGTTTAATCTGTAGAAATATTGTAGAACTAATTCCGTAGAGTTTTGCCAATAAACCCAGTAAATCAGTATAACTATTTTGAATCATTAAAAACAAAAAGCCCTAGTCATTACTGACCAAGGGTTCAGATTGTCCTGTCAGCTCTTACGTGCAATTTGTATGCAAGAACCGGTGGCGAGCGAACGACGGGTAAGATCAAGGCGTGTCTGCCAGACAACCAGGATGGACAGAAAGTGTGTGCTTCCTGGCCCAGTAGTTAATGCCTCGTCTCTCATACACGAGGTTTTGGGTTCAAATCCGGGCTGTAGCAATGTTATTTTTCAGTTCATATTATGTACTTTCTAAGTTCATCTTAAGGCTCCGTGCACGGAAAAAACTCTTTTTCTTCAATAACTTATCTAATTGTAAGAAAGCTTGAAATAATTGAAACATTAAGTCTGTGTAAGTATAAAAGTATAGTTTTCGTGGTGCTAAACCATTCGTGTCAGTCACAGCACCTGTTAATAGTTGCATCACTTTTGCGCTCTCGAAAATATGGTTTATTTCGCCTTTGATTTACCTAATGAAGATATAGTATAATCATAAAATAAATTTTTGATTTTATTTCAAGGATAGCTATGATACTAATGTTGAGTTTTAAATTTCTTGATATGTTTTGCTAATTATTAGGAAAAAATACATTACTGACAGGGTAAAAAAAAAAACAATGGTTATTTCAACATTTTTTTTCTGCTATATTTTATATGGAAGTTGAAAAAAGTGGTTCCCCTATGTACATGTAGACCATACAATGATGTTATTGATATTTTTTAATTTTCAAAATCAAAAGTAGTTTCTTCTAACGAAACGATCAAATGTCAGTCTCGCGTCAATTTTTAGAAAATTTGTTGCGAATTTTAGTGCTTTTCCACGAATCCTTAATTTATTTGAAAAATCCCTTTCCGCTATGTACAAGACAAAGAATTCGACTTTTCAAATCACAAATAATTTTGTTTAAATTCTGTTTCCCTTTCTCACAACTAATGAACAAAATTGATCAAAATCAGTTGATTTCGTGCACGGCCCCTTAAACATCGGTGAAAGAAAACATCGTGACGATACCTGGCCTTATCTATACTAATACTATAAAGAGGTAAAATTTGCTTGTTTATTTGTAAGTTTGTATGTAGGGGTTAATCTCCGGAACTATAGTTTGACCAATACCGCTGTACCGCGCCTTAGGAATACGCGGCGAGGCGGGGAGCAGTGTTGACCAATGAGCGGCGGGCGGGACGCCGTGCGCCGAGAGCGACGACGAATTAGCGGCCTGCACTGCTCCCCCGTCTCGCCGCGCGCCTTCCTAAGGCGCGGTACAGCGGTATTGGTCAAACTATACCAGTCGGATTCGAAAAATTATTTTTGCGTTGGGTAGCCCAATTATTGAGGAAGGTTATAGGCTCGCGGACGAAGTCGCGGGCAGAAGTTAGTAATTAATATAAATCTGAAATCGCCAACACACCTTGAACAACCGTAGTGATGAATGTTCGTGCCTTCTCAATATAAGAGGACTTTTCCCTGCAGTGGAACAGTACAGGTTTGTTTTATTATTATTTAATAAACTTACCTCGTATACTATACGCCAAGTTAGTAATATTGTAAGCGGCTTCCCTGCTAAGATGAGCGTCAAGCTCTTTCTTAGCGGCGAATTTAGCTTCTCTTTCGGCTTGCAGCGCTTCAAGCGCTTCCGCCAGCTGCCGTTCAGCGATGCGGCGCAGTGCTGCAGTCTCATCGGCCATGGCGCGCGCATTCTCAGCCTCTTCGCGTAGTTGTCTGACTTCATGTTTAAGACCTTCGAATTCGACCTGCAAGTAGTAGTAGTATTAGTACTGTTAGCTTTATAATCTTGGAGATTTTCATTGTGCTGGTGGTTCGACAGCAGTCTTATTATATCTGAGAGTTTGAAATCAGTACAATTGCTAAATAGACACATTTTTTCCATCTTATACAGCAGGCCCATATCTTAGACTAACAGACACGAGAGTCAATATTTCGCGACCTATGAGCCGAACCTAGAACATTATTTTCTCCACATCATTTTTTCTTTATTTTATTTTTTAATTAATTGTGTTACTTTGAGCACAATTTATTAAAAAATATTGATTACGGTTAAAGAAAATTATAATTATGCAGGATTTGACATAGTCTTTACCGACTGTAAATATTATGATGTGCTCAAACAATAAATTGCTAGTATTCCTCGCTTTGTATGGTATACAAAGCCAGTTTAACGCATGGCTCCAATAAGCAATACTCCACCCCTAACTACGAAATTCTCAAACAGTTTGGAAAATTCAATAGTCCATAAGTTCCAGATTCGATTCGCATGGAGATATATGAGCCAATCAATTAGGCGGCAGGTTTCACGACTAGCGGTGGGCACGGCTCCAAAGTTGCGCGTAACAGTATCTATGGGTGATTGTGATGCGAATACTTAGGACGGAAGAACATTGAATAATATACTGTGATTTTTGTATGGAATATTAATGTGGCATTTGTAAGTTACTTTCATTTTGTGGGCCTCTGTAGCCTGATTAAAGAAGGAAAAAAAAAAGTTTATCTGTCACATAAACACGTGCATAAAAAAAGATAATTACTCGAGTAGAACAATAAAATAAAAAACAATAGATTTAAATATAATCACGAGCACAAAACAGAAATAGTCGGTGCAGCTGGCACGCCATGACTGTGACAAGAAGGCTTCCACTCAGCATGATGCTGTACTATGTGCTGTGTTAAAATAAGTAAAAATGTATAGTATTATGAGCTGATAAAGGTGCTCATCCTGCTTTGAAAGCTAGTTCTGCGGGTAGGAGCCTCATTGTAACATTCTGCAATGTCTGCATAGTAACATCTGATCTAAGAGAAACATTTATTTTTGTTTTACTTAGTAGGTACCTAATGATTCCTCTGTTGCCCGATCACGCCGTAAAATAATAAGACTTAAGATAGAACAAGCACTTTTAAGTCTCCCTGAAAAACAATGCCCTCCTTTGAGCCTCCACCGCAGTCGGGTAATTAATGAAAGCTAGTTTACTAACCTGTGACGATCTTAGCGCGGACACTTGCTTCTGTAGCGATATGTTCTCGTCTTCCAAATCCCCTATATCGACCAGCAGCCTCTGTTCTCTCTGCCGTGCCTCTCGGAGCTCAGCTCTCAGAGCCACGCGCTCCGACTCACGGGACTGTTTGTCGTGGCCGAGCTCGGAACTTTCGGCCAGCAAGCGATCTCTTTCGCTTAACACGCGGTCTAATTCGTGACGTAACTGTGAAAAAAAAAAAATTTTAGGTACAGTACAAATATGTTCTTAATGTCCCTCGGCAAACCTCGTGTTTCGTCAGTCGTCGGATTTCTATCAGTTGCCATTTGCACTTGGTGCACACCGGACGCTCTCAATCGACCCGGAAGTATATAGAGTTGTTAATACTCTTTTAACTTAAAGTAATTAATTAAAAAAATGGGAGGAAAGCCGCTAGTCACAGGCACAACAGATAGGAAAATACTTTTACAGCTCCATTATAGTTCACACGGAAATCAAAACAAAGAGCAGCAAACAAGGAGCTCGTGGCTAAATAATACCAGCCGCACGGGTCGATCCGACAGGTTAAGCTACGCTTGCCGGGGTTGGTCCGTGGATGGGTGACCATCTTTCCATACCGAGACTCCTCCGTGCCTCGGAAAGCACGTTAAGCCGTTGGTCCCGGCTGTCATTCGTGGATCTTTGACTGTCGTTACGGGTCGTCAGAAGCCCGAAACTCTGACAACCAGCCTTACCAAGGGGTATCGTATTACCCAGTTGGTTGTGGTATTCAGATAGGGAGTCGCTCTATATAAAATACTGGTATTCAGCTGAATACTTCCTTTGCATCCGGTTAGACTGGAAGCCGACCCCAACATAGTTGGGAAAAGGCTAGGCAGATAGACGGAAATCAAAACAAAACAACAATAAAGTACTTAGTTCTGAATTCAAATTATTATACAAGATAAATCTAATAATTGATGGACATGGAAATTAGCATTCGTTTGTATTCGGAAATCCGATGATACCAGAGGGACATTAAGAAAATAGAAATATTGTACAATAACGTTCCTTCTGTAATTAGGTACATTACAGTAGGATTTCGACAGTTACGTTTCAGGTCCATTTAATAGACTCCGAGCTGCTAATGAAAAACCCATTAATAATATGTCCGACTCGGAAATCGAACTCATGAGGATCCCACGCTCAGTAATCGCGTTTGTGACCACTGGACCAACGCAGGTGCTAAAAAAATATAGATAATAGTAGAGTAGGTTTGTAAAAACCTGCCAGCATGAAATACGACACGTATTTTGTATAATATAAAAACATTAACAGGTAATAAATCTAGCTTGTATACAATTTGAACATAACAAAGGTGTTCGAAACGTAATAAAACGTTATTGATGGAAACGGAACGTTATGCGATTTATAGTCACGGAGTTTTCATTTATGGCGTGAAAAACGTAGAAGCTTGAGTACAGTCGCGAGCATCACCTTACTTTAAACGCAAAATTCAAAAGCGATTTTTTTGTGAAATAATAATTGCGACTTTGAGTATTATTTACCTATTTCATAATAGTTTTTCGAAAATAATATGTTCGTAACATCATAAAATTTCTACCAAAACTTTAGGAGAAAATTGCTTCTGAATCTTGCGTAAGTGTTAAGTGTTTATGCTCATGATTGTACTTACACGCGATGTTCAATTGTTTAGTAGCTACTACTTGACTATAAAATGAATTTATGTATCGGATTTAGAGATAACTCTATAACTGTATTAGGCATAAATATTAATCGGATATTTGTCGATCGTTGTTGAACGATAGCAGCTTTTAATGTCGAGTTCCAATTGCTTGATTCAATTAGCTTTGTTTCTTCATTAGTTCTGCTGTGTAGTAAGCCGTACTGCTCTTACGATAGGCAATCTATTGTTTCCTTCGCCAGATTAATTTCACGAAAGTCAATTGCTTTCACAAATTACTATGGTATGCTTTATTAAACAAATAGGCAGCTGGCTCCCCTTAATCAAAATATTAGCATTACTTAAGTTTTTTTTTAATACATATTCCTATCTACCCACAAAATAACACTGGCCTTCAAGATATCCTAGATTATCCTAGTTTGAAGGGCACGGCTCGAAGAGGTTTTACTCAGGGACTGAATTACCCAAAAATTTAGGTACATTTAAATTTCAGTATGACGTCATACCGTTAAATAAGGGTTACCGAAATATTTCGATACCGTTCTTTTTTCAGTAGCGGAATTTTGAGGTTGGAAATGCATTCCGGTATATTTCGGTAGCAGTACCTTAACCTTTATTAATAGGGGTTTTCTTTAACGCACCGCCGCCACACTCTGTCTGTCGTTCATTTGCTGATTGTAACTCAGTATTGGTTTTTATTTCCGATCGGAAGGACACGACTGTGTAAGCACCCGCGCTGCGCCGTCTCGCATGTTTATCGGTCCCGAAATTGTGTAAACCTATGTGATTTTTATTATTGAGGTACCTACTTATATTTATAACTCAAAAGAAGAGAGAGACAGTAAAAACATCAACAACGCCGGACGTAGTATTATTTTATGACTTTTCCCTCCCATTAAGTCTTCATTGTTGTATGTAACGGTGTAAAGGTGTTAGGGTCGCTAACGTAGATTTACGGCTTGTGATATCATAAAGCGCCGTTGAAACGCCGCGATCATTATTTTTTATAATTACTACCGCTCTTTGAGTGTAATTAATGGTTTGGTAGCTACCACACCCATAACGGTGTACATTCCTTTACACAGAATGTGAAAGCATTAATTGTGAAACTTCATGTTCATGACAATCTATACTAATATATAAAGCTGAAGAGTTTGTTTGTTTCCTTGAACGCGGAACTACAGGTCGGATTTGAAAAATTATTTCTCTGTTAGATAGCCCATTTATCGAGGAAGGCTATATATCATCACGCTAAGACCAATAGGAGTAGAGTACCAATGAAGAATGTTTCAAATTCGGGGTTTTGATTTTTTCCTTCTGAGAGCTTGCGCGTGCGCTGCGTAAACGGTTAAAGTTTCGCTAAAATCATGTATGACAGAATTGTTTCCCTTTAAAAGTTAAAAAAAAAAGTCCGCGACAGCATATTTCTATCTTTTAAGGTTGGCTCACTATAACATTTTTTTATGTTAACCAAATTTGTTCTAAAATAATGCATTATTTGCGAAGGTGTGTTTATAAACATATTAATCCTTATCCAAATAAATACGCCCAAAAGTATCCATTCCACGCGGACGAAGTCGCGGGCAGAAGCTTGTAGGCAAATAAATCGACGGCTCTAAATCGATATCGCTGAGGTTATTTATGAAGGACATTTTAGGGTAGGGTTAGTTATGAAGGGCAGTTCAACTTTGGTTCCAATACTTTAACAACGTCATGACATGGACAGCCAATTATGGTGATAGTTGTTGGTTGTCTACAGAAAATCATTCTAATACACAGTAGAGCACTCTTACTTTTGTGTAAAGACGCGTGTAATGTATTTAACATATTTTATTGTGTTTGGGTGGCTATGTAATTTATCTTGTAATGTAACGCGCGAATTCTTTGTGTGGACGCACTACGAACATTAAATGTAACTCTCGGGCTAGCGCGAGCGCTAATTCATCGGCTGTCGGTTTCAAGCGCGAACATAGTGCTCATTTGTATGCCGTGCACACTATTCGCGTTACATTACACATTACACAAGTCTGTACTCGCTTTTACAACCCAGGTCCATCATAAGGGTGCGTTTCTACTGAACCAGACACGAGCGGAGACCTGCAAGAATCGACCAATCACAATGGTTGTAATCCTCATCGTGTGTCTCGTCTCGTCTGTGATTGGACGATTCGTGCACGTCACTGCTTCATCAGAAACGTACCCTGAAGCTGGTTCAGCAAGTTCTTATAAAAAGGAACCACTAAAACTTCATACAGTATCAGGTAGGTATAAAATTATGCTTTGGCGGTTCCTAAAAATAGCACAATTTCTAACAATTATTTACATATTATTGATTTACAAGTAAGTACAGTCAGTAAGCACTCTAGTAATGAGCCCCGCCTCTTTCGCAAATAGGCGAGCGACAGGGAGCGGCCGATCGTAAACGTAACACGGTCATGTCTCACTTAGGTCAATAAGCTAACAGAAAACTACCCAAGTATCGTAATGTAACGTAAATATAAGGTGGTGTAAGCATTACATACTAGATTTTTACTACAGGTTCCGTTTCTAACTAAAGCCAAATTGTGGGAAATACAGAATGTTGGTCAATGGAGTAAGTAATGAGCTCCATTTTGGAAGTATCACAATCACGAACTGGTTTCTAGAGATTTTTTTTCCTGGCGGTTCCTTCTAGATATCGAAGAGATTTTATGTAGTTTTTACATCAAAATAACGAGTGTTTCCTTACTCGCTTTACCGAGGTGGTGGTCGTAAAAGTAAAGAAGGATAGGAGCAGTAAAGTATCACGACGAAAATAAGTATCGCATCCCACCCTTACCTAAACTTTTACGATCAAGAATCCTTTTGTTGTACTTGTGATTATGGCATTATCTTTCAAGGTCCCTTGTGTGTTATATTGAACTAAATACAGTCAGGTCGTTTAAGACTCATGAATAGAACACGAAGAAAGGCAATCAATACGACGCAGCCAGTTGCTACCCTATCGATTTTTATAGAAACCGATTTAATTGCGAGTCACAGTCAGGTGTGACTCATACTACGTAGACTTATTTATGTCATTGCCATTCTTAATAAGCCTGTCGCACAGCCGTTTGGTATTAGGCAGCTTCCGTCATTCGTCTAGACGACATTCTCCACATGGCAGGCAAGCTGTGAGATCGTGAAGTGCCTCAGAGTTAAAGTAGGTCTGGGTTGTAAGATTTACGAGATTTAAGAGTCAGTTTACTAGTTAAAACCCGTAAGAATGTAAAAATCTGGCCATCTACTGGGCCCCAAACATAGATGTAACGTCGTAACGAAAGGAAGAAGAAGCAGGTACTAATCCGAAGACCCCAGAACAGACATATCTGGTGAAGAATGAAAAAGAGAGCCGACATCAAAATGAAATGAGATAAGGCTAGACGGAATGAGAAGGTGGTAAAAATCCGATCGAACATGCCGTGATACATAGCCCAAAGTTGCAAAATCTGGTCGTAAAACAAATTTTTGGCGATAGTTGAAATAAAGAAGAAGTGAACTTGTCATTGCCAGTGGCAGTCAAATTGTCACACGTCCTGTTCCTTCTTAGCCAATAAAAACCAACATAAAGCCCGATCATACAGAACAGAACACAATAAGTGCACGGGCACACGAGCACGACACCGGACGATATAATGCGTTCTGACTGCTCTGAGTCAGGCATTGTAAACAAATCAGTTACTAGTGATAAGAGAGTCGACCTACAGGCTCGCGGGCATCCGCACTTACTCATCGCTCGTGACTCCAGTTATACGTGATTAATTAACGAAGTGGAAGAACTTCATGGTGAAATTAACACGTTGAATAAATTATGTCAAATATCCCGAGGTAAAGTGACTGTAAAATAATCTTCCTGAGTGCTCCGTGCCTATTGTTGGAGAATGAGGTCGTTAAGTTTGAATTATTTTGTAGCTTTAGATGGACAAACAAGATATTCAGTTTCCAAGCAATATTAGAGAGAATAGAATACCTTACAACTATCTAACCAAATAATAGCTTTCAGAACAATTCCCTATCGAGACTTTATCTCACAAATAGTCGCGACATGAAAGGACCCTATTGAATGAATTCATAAATTATGCATATGCGAGACATAAAGTTCGGGACGGGACAACTTTATGTCGATAAACCCGTAAATGGACATTCAATCTAGCCGTATTTGTTATCCTGGCGAGCTGCCAGCAACTAAACAAGTGTCAACAGTATTCCATTATTACTGTAAACACTCCTTGACGTGAAACACGAGTAATGTCTCCCAACCTCTCCCTTGGGATAGCCAGTTGAATAAACACGAAATAATAACACATTAATACCTCGCCTCCTTCATTCATTTTTAAGTGTCGCCGACAATCTGCGTGCACTACACTAAAACATATTTACACACATTCACTTGGCACACGCACTAAATATTCGGCATAATTAAAAAAAAAACACTAATGCACAGAACTCGTGTGCATTGCTAAAAATCTACAGACCATTGAGTAATTTGTGAATACGTGAATCAAGGCCGGGCAAATAAAAATGTATTTCTGGACCAGTGTTATGGATTCCCGTCGGCTGCGCTTACGCCATTCGGAGCATTACATCACGGACGTGAGGTCTATTTGGTTCGCGGGTATATCAACAGCTGCAACGCCGATTACTTGTGATTAACCACGGTTAACACTATTTTCTGCGTTGGAAATAATATTTTTGCTAGTAAGGAGTGTACTTCAATACAGAATGTAGTCGTAGTGTGTTGAGTAGGGGCGTCTCTCGCGCACTGTTCCGAGGGTCCGCGGATGATTCACGTCAATTGCTCCCATTTCATTAAACCGAGCGTAGGCATGCTGTCAGATGTGTCTCGGGAAAATTATTAAATGAGATAATGAGAAGTTCGTCATAATTTAAAATTAAACTTGTTTTACATCAGCGGAAGACATCGTCATGTGCAATTTGTGAGTGTGCAATTTGTCATCAGCTTAAGACCAGGCACTCCAAACACAATTTCCACGCAAATTCCGACCCCATGCAGGGTGCATGGGGGCGGAGTTTGCGTGGAAATTGTGTCGACCACTATGTGCTAAACGCTAACACATCAGTAATAAAGTTGAATATCGCGTCCGCTCTTTGGTCGTGTTCGAGCTCGGAACTAAATGTCGTAAGTCTCAATTCTTATTTCGTTCATAACTAAAGCAATAATATTGATCTATAGAAAAATTATCTTATAGGTATTTGGTTAATAAACTATATTTTCTTACTGTCAATAATTATTTTAGACATAACAGCCGAGTAATCTTGTTTTTGTTTCAAATAATCTTTAAAAAAGACATGATTTTCGAATAAAAAATGAATCGAGCGAAAATGTTCCAATGTACGTAACTGTCTTATATTTGGAAAGAAAAAGATCCAATACATCATATACTAAAGTTCCATTTTGATTGTATGCGTGACTGTTTCAGAATATTAATGCAAATTAACATACAATTTAGGAAGCCTTCTCTTAAATAAATTGAAATGGTTTTTCAAAGTTATTTCAGTTTTCCCTTATCACTGCAGCAAAATTACTCACTATCGGCAATAGCAATTAATTTTCACAATATATAAACACATATCGTCATATACGCACTATGTACCTATAGATCTGGAGATATAATCTAGAACCAAATTTATTTTATAAAAACTGTTATTGAAGTGAAAGCACGTTGGGCATTTTTGAGATGGGAAAAACAATTGAACTCGCGACACCGTTACCGACACCTAATTTTTGTAAACGCGATTGTGCTCTTTATTTATATTTCGTTACGGATCAATGTTCTATGCAAGTATTTTTACTTTAAAGGTTTTGGAAGTAATTTTTTTTGTAAACGCGATTGTGCTCTTTATTTATATAAGGCTACGGACCAATGTTCTATACAAGTATTTGTCTTCCACCGAGGCGATCTTGTTCAAGTTTTCACTTCTGTCGGCAGTCCCGGAGTGTCACTGTTTTTTATCTATTTTATTTTAACATAAATCGACCAATTACATTAGTTAAAGACAAAAATTCACACACTCATTAAATGTATATTATTTATTTATTTAAAAAAGCTCAAAATTATAAAAACCTTATCAGTCTTTTCTTACTCACCTTCGATTAGACTCAGTTAATAAGTTTGCGGAACAAAACCGATAAGACGTCATAATTATCGCCTACGATTCAGATTTATAATATTTTTTTATGATTGTTTTGTTTACCCTACTATACTCTATAGGTTTAGGTAGATAAAGGTAAACAAAAAAAAAAACTGGCACCCCGGGAGTGCCGAGGAGTGAAAAGGCCTATGCAAACAGTGACTTTTTTACGAGCCTTCGATGCTTTTTACGCGTTACGTGCAAATGCGTATAAAAAAACGCCGTCTTCATTGGCACAATAATTGAAAAAAATATCTTATATTTTTTCAGTCCTCCCTCTCCTCTTTCCACATAATCCTGTCTTTTGCTAGTCCTTTCGGTAGAAGGCAAGCTCGTCCCGCCATCTTGCTTTGTGTGGAAAGGTGAGAGGGAGGCCTTTGACCTGTAGTAAGCCAATATAAGCTAGTTAGATTAGACTCTCGAAGTGCCACATGATATTGTTTTGCAACCCATTTTCAGCCTTATTCAAAAGCAGTTAAAGTTGAGTTTTAATTGTTATCAAAATAGTATATTTGAATCAAATTGGTTCCTTCACCTTTAGGTATGCTTTTTATATAAATAAAAGTAAATAATACCTGTTTGGATTCACTCTCCAGCTCCAGGATCTGAAGGGTGAGGGAGCTCTCCATAGCAGCAGACTCGTTGAGGAGAGCATTTTCTTGCTCTATTCCACTCCGGGTCGTTACCTTCTGTGTTGTGTCTAATTTCATAAGAGCCTGGGGACAAAACAAACTGTTTTATTAAGATTCAGAATTGAAATTTTTTGTTCAATGTTATTGATTAGCTATTACAAGTATCCTTGGGGAACTTTTTGATGTAACTTGATATCCTATGAGAGTATGAGTTAATCCAGGATTATATCTGAATGCTTGATTGTTGAACCTTTTTTATGAGTGGAATAATAAACATTTGAAACTTTTCCTTGATAATAACAGGCCACCTAACTTTTTACAAGTTGATAAGACTAATAAAACAAAATAAGACAAATATAAAATAAGCTTGTAATTCTTGTATTACATACATACATATATAAACTCACGTCTTCTTCCCATGGGTGTAGGCAGAAACTACAGAATGCCACCTGCTACGATCCTTACATACTCCTTTTGCCTCGTTTACCTTCATACATCTGGTCATACATGCACGCCAGTTGCGAGTACTACGCACCTGGCCTTTCTGAAGAACATCACCAATAAGGTCAGTATATGGATATATACTGACCTTATTGGTCAGTTACAGGAGGATTCCTAGGGCATCCCCGTATTCTTGTATTGTAGCTTCCAATACCAACTCAAACTACACTCATGCCAGTTTTCACCAACAACTAAGTGACACTTAAATGAATCCCTAAATAAAAGTGCATTGTGGGATTTTAACTCTCAGTGCTGAGCCTAGCGTTGAAAATCCAACAGTGCACTTTTATTTAGGGATTCATTTAAGTGCCTCTTAGTGAAGGTGAATACACAATCTAATCATCATCTTCCTGCCCTTGTCCTATGTACGTGGGGTCGGTGCACCACGTTTTCTTCTTCCATTCTCCCCTGTCAACGGTCACGCTATCATTCACTTTCATTCCCTTCTCTTTTATATCATTCCTCACATCTTTTCTTTGGCCTTCTTCTCTCTCTCTCTCTCTCTCTATAGAACTTATTATACAGATTCTAATGCTGAGTAAAAAAGTCATTTTAATATTCTTGAAGACGGAATTGTTTCTAGATGTCATTCTACATAATTTTCAGAGTATGTCTAGACTCAAGAAGCAAAAAAAAAATTTTGAGACATTCATATTTTCTTAGTTTATTCAAAATTTCAGACAAAAGACGTCCACTGTTAGACATAGGCTTTCCCCAAATATTTTCTTACTAATGGTGAATGTTGATGCGGTCATTAATATTATTATCCATTATTAACACGTCACTCAAACTGTTATATTGTGATTCGTCATTTTCCTAATTAGAATTTCTAATTTGCAAAACTTTTTTGTAAGTAAATGAGTCATGGTTTCACAAATTACATCTCATACACAGCAGGTAAAATAATGGATAACTAATTATACCACACAAAATCTGTTCCAAATAGTTATAACTATTTTCCTGAAAGCAAAGCAGTTTCAATTACAATAGTCCGACATGAAATTAATTGGTATGGTATGCACTGATAACCAGAATACTGCAAGAGTTTATTTATGAGCCAAAGAAATATTCAACATGTTTCAGGAAAAATATTAATAGGTGTAAGCACATTTTTCTTCTTAGCTTTGAAAAGACAAAGTATATTTTTGTATGATAAGTTGTAAGAATATTATTCCTCATACTGTTGACACTGACAATAAAAATAATGTTAAATAGTAAAAAAAATATTACAATTATTTTTTATGTCAAATAGAAACTTTTATTTTTTATAGAAAGGTAATAAAATAACTTCAAAGTAAGTAATACAATGCCATAAAACTAACTTTCTCATTCAGAAAAACTATTCTAGACTTTGGTAACAAAGTTTTGTCTAACTTTTCTGAATGGTAAATAAGAAAGTAGCGGTAACTAATCTGATATTAATGTAGCAAATGCACTAATGTACAATATATGCTTAATGCAAGATGAAACAGCTAACTGTTACAGTGTATGTAGGTTATACTCATAATTTTCACTTGTGACTTTTGAAAGTAGTGCATAATATGAATTGTATAAAGACGGATTAAAATGTCCGTTTCGGCACGTTTTAATGTACCCATTAATGCATGAAGAGTGAAATGAGCAGAATGTAGGCCACTAACCTCTTGTGTGATTTCCAGGTCGTGTTTGGTGTTCTCGTACAGGCTCTCGAGCTCGTCGCATCTTTGCTGCAGGGAGCTCTTCTCCTCCAGCAGCACCAGGCCCAGTTGCGCCGACTGGATCTTCTCGCTGCTGGCTTGATCGAGCTCGCGGCCAAGCCTCTCGATCTCAGCCTTCAGCTCCGCGATCGATAAATCGCTTTGAGCCGCGGCTGCCATCGTGTGACAGTTAGACGGCTAGATATTCAATCTTCATAAACAAAGTAAATAATTTCAGAAAAACAACTATATAAAACGTGTAAAATCAATTGTTTCTACATTCTCTCAAAGGTAAAACGTCTTGACAGCTCATTTCAGTGTTGTCAATGCGATGGATGTTTGACTCTGACACCAACTGATGTCACGTAAATAAACTACCACAGAAAAATATTTTTTATTTATCTTTATACATATTATATACAAGTTAGTTGGAGATTTACTATAAATTATATTTCTCAACTAATAGCACCTAAACATGATTTTTCTTTGGTAGCCGATTATTTGAAGAAATTGGAATTCCCGAGTTGGGATAATATTTTTATTACTGGCAACACGAGAAAACAGACTAAAATATTAAGAACAAACTGAGGCAAATGCATTGAATCCATTGAAATAGAAATAACCATCCGAATGCCAAAAAAACTATAAAAAAAAGAAAATCACTCATTCAACTTGCAGCCTAGCTACAAAAAATCATCAGTGCATAGCTACACAGTCTTGTCTTGACTGATTATTACCTAACTGTTTTTGCTATGAACCAACTGTAGCGGAAAGAGTCAACAGTCTATTTACCTTGAACTTTACGGCATTCATGCTCAAACTTGAGGTAAATAGGAAGAATCATCATTCCCCTGCCCTTTTCCCAATTTATTTGGGATTGGCGCAACATGTATTTTCTTCGATACTTATCTATTAGTAGTCACTCTCTTTCTAGCCATATCATCTTCCACACAGTCCATCCATCTTTTATTTGATCTTAACCTACCCGTTTATCCATCCACATTCATACTCAAAACTTTCCTTACATTTCCCTCATCCCTCCGAATCACGTGCCCATATACTAGAATATAATAGTAAAATACGCTATTTTAGTTTCTCTTTATTGATCAGTTGATAGTGCCTTATAGGCCAATTAATCAACTAGCATGTCGCACTTTAGTCCAGTGCTGAAAATAGGGTTCGTATCAGTAGCGTCAAATCTTTTCTGCCTCCCGCTTCTATAGTTTGACCGGGACCCATGTTCCACGCCTTAGCAATGTGCTGTTGTGCGCGGTCAGGCGGGGCCGTTTACGAATAAGCGGCAGACGGGACGCCGCGCGCTGTGAGCGTTGACGAATGACCGGCTTGCTGGCCTGCACTGCCCCGGTCTCGCCGCGCACATACCAGAGGCGCGGAACAGCGATCTAGGTCAAACTATAGCCCGCCCCCGTATTTTTTCGATCAGTGGTAAGTGGTGCTACTAAAAGCCAATCTTCGCTATCAGCTTTGAAGAAAAAATTAAACAAATACTAGAAAGGTTATTTATTTACTTTTTATTTTTTAAACACCAAATTGACAATAATTACAAATTTTGTTATAAAAATTACAATGACGAACATCCAAATCAAATAAAGTAAGGGATGATAGCCGGATAATGTAACAAAATGGGGTTTACACACTAATTGCGCGGCTTTCCGAGTGCTATTCAGTGTGTAAACATAATAATGGTAATGAAAATTTAGAAAATACTAAAATTTCAAACTTTATTGCATTTTATCAATTATAATTAAATTATTTCCTACTACCAGAATTGAAAATGTTAAATATAATATAACTTTAACAAATAAGGAATTAAACAATGTTTGAATGTAACAAAGAAGATTATGAACAAGTCTACATCAGCTCTTTAGTAAATAACCAAAGCGCAAGCGTATCAAGTCTTGAGTTCTTGACAGGTTCTAGAAGTAGATAGAACGAAGGCCTTATCCTTAAATATTCTATTCCTTAGATATTGGGGCCAGCTAGAATCTAAGGCAAGAATCAATATAGGTGTTAAAGAATTCAACGTTTCCTTTCGACTTCTTTGTTACGTTCAAACCCACCACTCATAATAAAGTAAAGGAAAATAATGTATTGTAACCAAAAGATATTTGGCTCTCTAAACTATGTTAGCACCGGTATGAATATCAGATGACATGAAAAAATAACGATGATTCGCCAGTAAATTCGCTTACACTCATTTAATAATTGACCTAATTATCATACTAATCTTACTTGAAAAGGAATGCAGAAATATTATTGCTATTTTTTTAATTCACAAAGATAATTTTGGAATAATCTATGTTCATTTCGCAGTAAGTTGACATTACTAGATTTATCTTCGAATCTTCACAATACTAACATAATAATTATCTAAGTTGTTAAACACATTGAGAACACCAAATTGTTTTGGTCAGTGCTGGATTTACCAATAGGCCACGTACGATCGAGTTCCATTTTTTTATTACAACGCGTTATGTGTCTTGTAACACTTTAAGTAATGTGAATTTGTGTCACTTATGTACTTTACCTGCCGTGTTTGGTCTCCTACACATTCCTTGCCTAAGCAGAAGTGTGTCGGAGGGCAGACGCATAGACCTAGCTGTAATTTTGTGAACTAAGCTTTTTACTGTAGTTGTCATTTTTTTTTTTTAATTATTATTGTTGCTAATCATGTTGTGCGATTACGCTTTGGGTGATAATCAGGTCGAAACCTATAATGTCAACCTAGTGATATACTGTGATTGTTACCTGTTGTAGTTGCCTTGTGAATAAATAAATAAATAGATACGGGAATGCTTCGAAAAACGAATTAATCGATATTAGAAACTAGAATTCGACATGAAAAAAAAGAAAAAAAATAATTGCCTCACTTTCTCTTGTGAAGAAAAAACTATTATTAAAAAGAAATCTTTCTTTCTCGAACCTAACCCAGTAAATTCTATAAATAATAATTTATATCCTATAACTACTTTTTCTATTACAGTGTAATATTCAACATTTTTCCATATAATTAAAATTGGAACCCTGCGCTTTTGTTATAACAGGCTTGCAGGAAAGACAAAGATATTGGCCGCACAGTCGCTTTGTCTCTTTCTAGAGTGTAGTCACTTTTGTGAGTCTAACGCTCAGTCCATTCTCAATATCTATGGTTTCCCCAGACAGGCACAGGGGTAAATCCACCACTAAACTCAATTTTGAATGATATCCCTCAGTGGAGGTGATTTAATAATAAGTTATAAATAAATATTGGCGTTAACAATGTGTTTGCATCTACATACATTATCTAACTAAATAATATCATTTGAAGAAAAAATAAAACTAAAAATAAAGATGACTATGAAGATGTTATACTTATAAAATAAAAATTTGTAAATTTTTATTATGGTCACAACAAAATCCAATATTTTGTACTAATCGGCATTTTAAACATTAATAGGTTATGAAAATAATTATTATAAACTATTTTCGGGGATACTATTATGAAAAATTGGCACCGAGATGGCGGGAAACGATTTAAAGCTGAGCGACTACTGTTTGTAGCGCCATTTTGTTTTTCGTATAGGTTGATTTTGTGACAAAAATTTGCACAAACCTAGTATTGCTAGCATATAGAATGCTTATCTACACTTCTTAATGAAGTGATTATTTTTAGAACTCAGAATTGCAACTGTTTCTTAGCTCTGTATCGATATTGAGAAGGCTGTTATTTATTTCATTCAAAAATGTATCACAGCAAGATGTGAAAAGAACATTAGTAAAATCAGTTTTTACAAAGTATTGTTGTGAGCAAAAAATAAAACGTTGAGATTATAAGTTGAGCAACACAAAATAAATTAATCGCATCACTAAAATGAGCAAAATACGTTACAACACTAAACCAATATGTTATTGCTGTGCTCATGGACGATTTAAATGTGAATTATAATTTTATTTAAAAATAAACAATTAACCATATTTTTAAATGTTATCTTCTACATCTACTTGTACTGTTAGTATTTAAAAGTAAGATTCGGGCATCGAGTGCGAGATAGATGGCAGTACTATCGACACGACTGAAATATCGATACTATCTTTCTGTGAAATATTCTTGTTAGTATAGCATTAATTTATAATAAGTTAGGAAAACACGTTAATTAAACTTGTTTTACGGAGTCTTGGCCTAAAGATAGTGGACACAGACTGCACTCGAAGTCCAAATCTCATTGTTACTAGATCGTTAGAGGCTGCCACACAGAAAAACCTAATCCTTTTATTCAAGAAAATTTTAATTCTACTCACTAATTTTAATTTCACTACCAGAAATAGTGTTAATAGTTAACACATCGAATCTTATTTAATTATTAACCAGTATAACATTTCAACGAATAAATTCTGTTTATTTGGCAGTGGAGCGATCTAAAGAGTTGCCATTTGATGGTTTTGACACAGCCATAGACAAGAAAACTCCTGTGGTGTGACGTTTTTTGTTATTTTACTGGGGCACCGATAATTTTCTTTTAATTAATGCCGTTATTGATAACGGCATTAGTTACTTTACTTTTATTTTTTTAACCAGGTTACCAGATTTGACAGCTATTGTCCTTTGAAAGTTTTCTTGCCTTTGGAATCGAATCTAACACAATTCTACCTAATATTCACTACATATAACTCACTACTTATAAACCAAACAATGGCATACTATTAAACAATAAATTCATACTAATATCGTCCAGGAAATCTAATCCATAGACATAATATCTACGAACACACTATCTGCTTCAATTTCAAAATAAAATATGAGATAATTTAATATTAACTACTAAATTACTACTAATACTTATTTATAAGTACAATTATGAATTTTAAATAGATAATAGTGAAATTAGTCTAATTTAGAGTCCATGGCCTAGAGAATAAATAGGATGTAGGAGGAGCAAACAGAAGAGGTGCTTTTGATAGGGTTATGGAAAGCTAGCGTTGACCAATAAAAAAAATGGTATAAAAATATGACCCCGCCAAAAAGGAACGAGGTATCATCTTGTAATTAAATATTTTATCCTCAACTCTAGACCCCGGCCTCAACAACTGATTGATAGAAATAAATAATTAAACATTAGACATAGACTAGAGAAGAAAACAATGAATCCATTTACTCAAATAAATATTGAGATGTATACATTAATCAGCACCAAAATGATCATAATATTCATAATATTTTCATAAGGTTGAAAAACTCACTTACTATAAGATTCGTTTAATTTTATCTAATTATTTACAAAACAAGATAGAACATCGATTAGGAAACACGTCGAGACGAAGGTGAAAAATTGTAATATACAAGAAAGTTTCTAAGTACGAAAGTACGAAATGTATTAAATTAATAATAATATTTAATTCTTAATTTTAACGACTACCTAAAATCTCGACTGACGTCTACTATACTAATTCTACTGTTTGTAGAAGAAAATTCAGGTTCGACAAAATTTGAGAGTCGTGATGAAAACGTTACGTACGGAAAATAATTGCCAGACTCGACAGTATCAATTGTGTACAGCATAACATTAAATCTTTCGCTTTGATTGCCGCCCCGGGCCATGCCCTACGGAGTTCCAATAAAATTGATACCGACACGAATCTTTTGACTTATTCTACAACCACCTTATTAATACACTCGGAGTTAAGGTACACAAAAATTAAGGACAAACTTCACCCGAGCTCACCAACGTTTACTCAACTATTTAACCGTTGTTTCAGAACTGTTCAAAGCAATCGGTAGATTAAATACTGGTTGGTTCTTGTTTCTTTAGAAATAAGCATCACCTTTGTACATATTTTTTTTCTGTTCCATAAACAAAAAAAGAAAACAGTGGCACTCCGGGAGTGCCGACAGAAGACAAAAACTTGAAAAAAATCTTTTTAATGGTCAAAAGCTGGTGTCGTAACAGTGTCGTGAAATCAATGGTTTAGTCCCATCTCAAAAATGCCCAACGCGCCTAAAGAAGTTTTCACTTCAATAATTTAAAAAAATTGTTGAAGGCCCAGGCCTTACTGATGTTTAACTGAACTCCGAGTTTAATCTAAAAAAGACTGCCAAAATAAGTTTACATAACCACACAACCAGTAGACACATCATCTCGCGCGGGCGCAGGTGGGCGGGGCGGAGACACCGTTACGGAGGGCGTAGGCTCCGCCCCCCCAGACTCCTTCCTTCCCGCCTGCTTCGACACTTCTGCCTTTTGCGGCGGAGGAAGCTTAGCTTCTTGCGTCTGTGGTTTCACCTTCGTCTCCTGGCCTAAGGAACTGGTGCTAGGAGTTCTGACCCGGGATTTGGATATCGACAGGCGACGCTCTCGAGTGTTGATAATTGAGGTTAGGAAGGGAATCTGGTTGCTGATCGCCATCATGAATGGTTTGTAGCCGAGGCTGGAATAAACAGTAAAATGTGAAAGGTTTTCAAAAGGCTGATAATATGATGTGGTGATATATCATCATAACTTACACTGGATATATTATCTAGAGTAGATTATACTGTCTCGTAAACATGAGGATTCTATAAAACAATTTATGGGACCTATAGAAAACAAAAACAAAAAATTGGTTGTCTGTAAAGTCGGTTTACGGAAGATAATTTTACGTGATAACGTCACAAGCCGAACGCTTAGGCCGATCGTGCCTCTCTATCGCTTGTTCCGCGCTCTCGCTTGCACGCTCGGGTCATGCGGAACGTGACACTTTTTCGTGCGTGCAGCCGGCGTTCATCGATTTATAAGACGTTATCACATCAAAAACATTCAAAGAACAACTTATGAGATGTTACAAAAAATATAAAATAAAGACGTAAGTACCACTCGGCATCAGTCCACGCGCATATATCCTGCAGCGTCCTGCGCAGTCGTCGTACCGCGTCCAGAGTGACGTCATTGCCTCGCGCCGCGTTCGTAGTCCGTAGCACTGCGAGCGCGTCACGTAGCACTACCGCTACGATTACTGCCCATTCCACACAGCTTGCTTCCGTCATTAGTTGTAGGTAGTATCTATAATAATTCAAAGATTTTTAGGAGGCACAAAAAGACAAAATAAAATAAGAATGTCTTGGACATTTTCCTCACAAGAAATTCTACATTCAAATAAATTTTTTTTGGTTATTTTTTTGGGATCAACGACCGCAGGTATGTAGTAACTTGAACTATGAGTTTATAAAATTTGTTTTATTTTAATTTTATCGTATTTCGATAGTGATACCCATCACGTCTACGGAGTTTTGCGAGCTAATTTAATTTAACCCTGTATAGATAACCCTGTATTATAGTTTGACCGGGAACGCTGTTCCACGCCTTATTTATGTACGCGGCTAGACAGGGGGCAGAGCAGGCCGTTTATTCGTCACCGCTCACGGCGCACGGCGTTCCATCCACCGCTCATTCGTCAACGCTGCCCCCGCATTCCTAAGGCGCGGAACAGCGGTCTCGGTCAAACTATAGACCTATATTGAAATTATGTTTGTGGTCCATTTTCGTGCCCCACTGTAACATACAATTACCTATCACATTCATGAAATTAGAAAAAATTACAATTACACACATACATTAATTACATTACATACACATTTTTTTTAAACCCTGTGCGATCCGAAAGGGGCACATAGATACTGCAAAAACATTACCAAAAGTTATTAAACATCTTATTATTATTGAAAATAAAAAAGTTATTGCTATTTAAAATTCACATTTTTAGTACCAAAATTACCCCAAATCCACTAAAATTAGCAAATTTTCAGCAGGGATCATAAGTTATGACTTGTAGACACCCGCCAAGGAAAGGCCGCCCGCGCCCCATGTAAAACCAAAACCCCGGTAAAATTCTCAGGCATTTTTTTTTTCACATAAATATAGACTCTCAGTACGATACTTAACAACACCTTCACGGATCGGACAAGGTTTTTTCTACATGTTGTATTATGCCACACACCTGAGCTGCACATGCGAGGTGTGGGAGCCCCGCTCGGCCTGGTGGTGGTGCAGCCTCTCCATGAGCGCGGCGTAGCGTCTCTCCTCGCCCGCGCCCATCGCGTCACCGCCCCACGCGACTCCGCCACCCTCGGCCACACTGCCTTCGCCCGCAGAACTGACGAAAATATATCATCTAATAAGGAAATGTGTTGAACGTGCCCAAGCTCATCTCGTAATTTAGTACTACACGTGTAAAACATAAGACCCACGTGAATAAAAAAAAGGAACTTTAAGGTCCAAGTTAAGAGGCCGTGCACGAAATCGACTGATTTGATCAATTTTGTTCATTAGTTGTGAGAAAAGGAAACAGAATTTAAACAAAATTATTTGTGATTTGAAAAGTCAAGTTCTTTGTCTTGCATGTGGCTGAAAGGGATTTTCAAATAAATTAAGTATTCATGGAAAATCACTAATATTCGCAACAAGTTTTCCGAAAAATGACGAGCAACTAACGTTTGACCGTTTTCAATTTTGAAAATTAAAAAATATCATCAACATCATTATAATATGGTCTACTTGCATGTCGCTGAACCACTTTTTTCAAGTTCCATACAAAATATAATAGTTTTTTTTTTTAAATAACGTAATTTTCTAAAACTTCTAGACAATTAAGTTTTTTTTTTAATAGTTAGGAACACTTTTAAGAAATTTAAATATTACGTAATTATTAATCTCCATTTAATAGAATCTAAATTTAATTTTATAAATAAACAATTACTTAATTTTGTAAAAACATGGCAGTGTTAGTATTAACGACCGCGGAAAACCCCATCCCGTCAGTAGCCATAGACTAATATGTTCAGTAGCGACCGGGCCTTCCCAGCGTGAGGAAGTATCACTTTGCGTCGCAGACGCTTACGTGTTCTATGTAAACGTATTCCAGAAATTGTACGCCGACTACCACATTTTGACCCGCATTTTATTTTAAGTACTTTGCTTATTTTAGAAGATTTTTTTTCTTTCTTCTTTCTAATCGAATAAGTTCTGTAATACCTACGATGTACTCCACAGCTCTGTCTGATACCATGTATTAGGTCACTTACCTAACAGGTCCTGGCGACACAGGTACTGCACCTGTCATCAAAGGAAGCGCAGCGCGTAGCGGTAAGCTCATGTATCCGCTGTCACCGCATAGACTGTCTGATTCAGCTGATGGTGTGTAGGAACCTAAAATAATAACATTATCTTAATATTAACAAACAGCAGTAACAATAAGTGTAACAATTTTGGTGTACAATAATGTACAGTACAAATATGTTAATATCCCTCGGCAAACCCCGTATTTCGTCAGTCGTCGGATTTCTATTAGTTGCCCTTTGCACTTGGTGCAGACCGGACGCTCTCAATCGACTTGGAAGTTTATAGATTTGTTAATACTCTTTTAATTAATGTAATTTATTTAAAAAATGGTAGGAATGCTGCTAAAGTCGCAGGCACGACAGATAGGAAAATAGTTTTACAGCTCTATATAGTTCACACGAAAATCAAAACAAAACAATAATAAAGTACTTAGTTCTGAATTCAAATTAATTATCATACAAGATAAATCTAATAATTGATGGACATGGAAATTAGCATTCGTTTGTATTCGGAAATGCGATGATTCCCGAGGGACATTAAGAAAATAGAAATACAATATTCTACAAGTCTCGGCGTTGAATAATAAGTGTCAATAATTGTGGCAGTCGTGGTCACAATTAAAAATAAAAAAAATGAGAAAGAGAGATGACAGCACACTTAATATAGTATCCTACTCATACATTTTATAACCGCGACTGTCGCGAGTTTTAGCGTTTAGTATAGCCGCTCGTTTTCTCTTGCCAGCTAACTTGCGACCAAATGTATTACAGTGTACTTACTGGTAACAGTGCTGCCCTTCCTCTGTAGATACTGCTCCGCATCGTTAACTACAGGGTAGGGCCACGCGAAGTCTTCATGCAGTCTCTTCACACACAGCACCGCACTATCGACCTTAGCTGCTCTCTCCCTCTCTCCGGCTAGCCACGCGACTAAGTGCAGGTCTAAAGCAGCCGCCATTTTACCTAGCGCGTATAAACGGGCTGTGGATAGGAGGAGACGCGCGTGGCGTTGGATCATCATATCTATGAAAAATTCTTCGGCTGTACCACTGTAGGAGTCCCTGGTAGAAGAAATAGATATAGTAATTTAATGTTTTAAAATTGTTTGTTAGACAGAGACAGCACTAATAAGCTGTTAACGGTTTAGTTATGTCACACCACCGCTATACATTTTCCATTACGTGACAAGGACGGGAAACATTTGTTTCACATTAAACCCACCGCCACCTCACTACATACCCCGTACTATTTTGGTCCTTCGAGCCGGATCGCGCCTCACGTAATTTCGGTAATTCGGAGTGTCGTCGGGCGAGATCAAAACTATCGTAACAAAAAAACAGTGAGTGTATATCGTGACTTGAGTAGTAGCACAGTCCGAGTATCAACAGAGGAGAATAATAAAAAAACCCTTCCATTTCAATATCCTATACCATGACAGAGTTCATTGAAACTCAATCAGTGATTTATAATAAAAATATATTTTTTATTAAAACTTCCGAAGACGCAGCACTGATGCAATAATGTGTAGGTCCCACTCATTTATAAAATATCAATTAGAATTTATCAATTTATTTATTTCTTCTCTGAGTAGTCGAACAGGAAACACAGATCTCATTTAGTTTTAAATCATAATTTATTTGTGAAGTGTAAAAGTGTTTTTTAAACTAAATTACAGAAATAAATATCATTTATCATTGACATACTGTGAGAAAACAATGTTTGTTTACTGTTCATGCTGCTGGCGCCACTGGTGATAAAACTAAGCAGTGTTCTCTCCATTTTACGTACCTATCAGCCCTGGCAGGAACAGACTTCTTCCTCTTGACGGCGGCCGTGGCCCGCGCGGGCGGGGCGTGCGGGGGCGGCGCGGGGGGCGGGGGCGCGTGCGCGGGCGGGGAGGGCTCGCGGGGGGACACTGTCGTGCTGAAGCTGCGCCCGCGCGCGCCCGCCAGCTGGGGAAGGGGTAAGGATATAGGCTAATTAATTATTGTTCACAAGAACGAACTGTTATTACATGATGTTTATAACTATGTAATTGACTTTGAACATCATTTTCTCAAAAAGCTATGACAATAACGTCTCTTTCAACTTTGGAAGAATTCTACAAGTTCGAAGAGATTCAAATAAATCTACACATTAAAATAAATTCATGTAATATTTTTTCCCGGCTGTTTACCTGCATACTACCCAGTATCACAGACAAGTCCTCTGCATTAGGGCTGACTGTTTGTGACTGCACCACTTGCCCGTATTTCGCTTGAACGTTTACCGAGTTTCTCGGCGAGTCGACGTCGTTTGGATCTGTAGAACAAACAATAAAATTGTTAGAACAGTATAATGTAAGCAGAATACTAGATAAAACCTCACAGTAGGAGAAATTATATATACATATAATAATATTCGGCTTCACCGTTCAGTTTACAGCCAGTCGTAACGAAGAGAAGTGCCATGTAACGTCAGTCACCATATTTATAGGATCATTTAATTTTAAGAAAAACTTAATTCTGTTACTTAATTGTATCCTTATTTGTACGCAGTTAACGGCAAAACATAGAGATCTCTGTACCTATTTTATTTACAAAACCTATGTTTAACAAATAAAATGTTTATCCCTGACTGGGCTTGCCACGAGTTTTAGGCCCAAATATAATTAAATGATAACATGCCATAATTATTTTAAATTGCTTAGATTTCAATGGATTCATTGTTGCTTCTTCTTGTAAAAATTGGAATTATCAAAATTTGCATAAATTCTCCAACCGGTTTTTGAAAACTTGTGCCACTGTAGAAAGCAAACGTTCAAAACTGAGTCGAATAAAAGGTTATTTTTAGGTAACATAGTTTACCTATAGCTCTCAAGAATCTGACGAGATCCCTGGCGAGATCCCACCTTTCCTGCTGCAGCGCAGTATCGAGCAGTTGTGTCGCTAGTTGTCTGCTAACCGTCGAACTTTCCAAGTTCTAACAACAAACACTCACGTTTAACATTAAACAATATTCAGGCAAACGATATTTATATTTCAATGAATATTCAATTACGTCAATATTTTTTGAGAAAATATAGTACCTACATACATTAAGCCAGGTACTCTAAAAAGTTACTGTAGCTCACAAAGCTCGGTTGTGAGTCGGGCTTTAAACAATGACGTAATATTATATTCATTGAAGAAATAAAGAAGAGTTAAGATACTATATCGTGTGCCCAAGTCGTATAGAAAATATCTAAAGCTCTTGCCACATAGCGAAGGCATGGCGAACCGAAAGCGAGGCGAACCGTTTAACATTTGTGAAAGCGTTCCTTGCATCACGTCAAGCTAGGAATACACCCAGTAAACTCGCACAAATGTATGCAAGTAGCTTGCATGCCACTGTGACATACCCGTACTATCTATCCCCAATCAGAAGCTGTTATTGCACAATGGCATGAAAACTAAGTAGCTTGTTTGGTATTGTGCTATTATGCCAAAGTATGCAAGTTCATACACAAGTTTTACACAAATTATAGATAGTGCCATCCACGAAGACGCGCCCCTCTCTTACAATACAGTAATCGTGTTTAGGAAGAAGAGTGGGGAGCGTCTTCGTGGATGACACTATCTGTACTATAGTTTGACCAATACCGCTGTACCGCGCCTTAGGAATACGCGGCAAGGCGGGGACAGTGTTGACTAATGAGCGGCGGGCGGGACGCCGTGCGCCGAGAGCTTTGACGAATTAGCGGCCTGCACTGCTCCCCCATCTCGCCGCGCGCCTTCCTAAGGCGCGTCACAGCGGTATTGGTCAAACTATATCATGTGTATTCCTGGCTTTAAACAGAAAAGCGAATGCGGAGCGTAGCACATTTAAAAGTCGCTTTTGCCACGCCACGCTTTCGGTTCGCTGTTCTATGTGGCAAAAGCGTTACAGCTACATATAGGCTTAAATAGATTTTACTCCTTAAAGTTAAAGCAATGGCACGTAAAATTTTATCGGAGAGGCAACCGGATGGCGAGTGGTAATCTGGGTATTGAAGTGATACCGAACCCCCCGTACCGACCGAATGGACCCCAAATGGACGGGGCGGAGATATGGGCGATGGGGACCTAACATTTATTTTTTGACCGGGCATTCAAAATTTAAGCTTATGTGCAAGGGATTTGTGTGTATCAATGCCATTCGGTTGCCACCCCCCTACATCGTTATAATTGAAATAATGTAAATAATTCTTGAAACTCCTTACCGATGATTTTTCATCGAAAATGAGGGTTAATTTTATCAAAACCAGAGGGCATTGATACACTCAAATTCCTTGCACATAATAGAGCTGAACATTTAAATGCCATGTCAAAAAAAAATGTTAAGCCTCAATCCCCCATATCTCCGCCCCCGTCCATTTGGAGTCCATTCGGACGGCACGGGGGGGTTTCGGTATCACTTCAAGACCCAGATTACTACTCGCCATCCGGTTGCCTCTCCGATAAAATTTTACGTGCCATTGCCTTGAATATTACAAAGGAGTAAAGAAGAAGTATCGCTACTCTCAACTAAGTACATTTGGTCGAGTCTACGGTTAGTAGAAATTCGCGCAAACAAGCGAACAGTATTGTTTTAATGTACCTTAAACAGCTGCAAGAAGAAAACATAATTAATTCAGAATCATAAGGTTTTATAAATAATCTAGTTTTTATCTGAAAATTTTGCATATATACCTGTAGTATGATTAAGTATGAGGCGGCTGTGTCAAGCATCTTGCGTTGTAAACATTCTTGGAACAATTCTTTTGGTTTGCCTGCTGCTGAGAATAAATACGCCCATAGTGCTATCTCTGTCTTTCTTGCGCACTGGACCACTGTCTGAAAGAAAAATGATATCTGATTGATCGAGCGTTAGACTTGTAAAGGTAGATAGATATCATCATTCATCATTCTTTTGCCCTTATCTAGGGTGACTAGATGTCCCGTATTTTATGGGTTGTCCCGTATTTCAGGCACGAATTTTCCATTGTCCCGTTATTTGGCAAAAACCAATACGGGACAGTACAGACGCCAGCACATCAAGCTACTACAATCTGTCAAATTTATTTAATAGATTTTCAACTTTATCGCCGAAGTGTAAGGTTCAAAGTTGATTGGGAAAATTTGACAGTTTCGGGTAGCTTGATGTGCTGGCGTCTGTACATTGTCCCGTAATTTTATGATTCAATGATAATAATACCTATTCTAACAATATTAATTTGTCAAAATTTGTTTGTATATTAATCCACATTTTCTTATCCAAATAATTGACAAATTGTTGATTTATTATTGTTTTAAGTGTGAATTATTATTTATTAATTAATATGTTATTTAGTTGATTATTTTACATTTTCCTTTCCAGATAATGTAAAAATTGTTGTATTTTTAAATATTTAATATTGTTTTTTGAAGTCTTTCATTTTCGTTAAGTAATTTAGCAATCGTATTTAATTGATTATGCCAAATATTAGTAATAAAAAAATGAATGTTGATTATTTTTAAAAAAAACGGCCTGTCCCGTATTTTAACCTTGAATCCCGTATTTTCAATGCAGTTGTCCCGTAAAACCGGAAATCTGATCTGGTAACCCGAACCTTATCTCACAAACATGTCTTTTTCTTCCATACTTACTATTAGACCACCACCACGTAAAATACTGGTATTCAGCTGCATCCGGTTAGACTGGAAGCCGACCCCAATACGTTGGGAGAAGTCTAGGTAGATGATGACTTACTTACTATTTATTAGTCGTCATCTCGGTAGTCAACCCCTTCTAACCATATTTTATAATGTAATAATCAATTGCCGTGCGTTAGTCTCGCAAAAACTCAAAAATGGCTCGACCAATTTCTTATTAGGAAGAACTCTTAGGAACAGCCGAAATACCGAAAAAACTAAATTAAATCTTACGTGGTACGATGTTCACCACATCTATTCATAGATAAATATGTATTTTATCGTGTAATAGATTCAATAGCTATCTTTTTAAGCACGTTACTTTATTAAACGTTCAAGGTCCATAATCCTTTTGTTTTGATTAAATATTGACTAAAATTATGAAGAAAATGCGCACGCAAAACGCACGATTTATTTATTTATTTTACTTTAACATACCTAACACGGCCAAAGGCCAATCGGCACGTGTCCAAAAAAAAATTATTCACTAAGGTTTTTTTATTTTTTGACGTAATCAAAAGATTACGGCGATACATCGAGTTAAAAAGTGGCATGACTTCACGCCTTGCTAGATTTTATGCTGCGTTGTGGTGTAAAGAGCCCCCACTCCCCAACTTTAATGTTTGTTTGTTTTCTAAGTTTTTTTTTTTACCTAGGCAACTATCCTAATACATTAATTAAAGACGTGATCCATTGAAGTTCAGTAATATATATTAATTTTATTACCTACAAGGAGTAATGCCTTTTTGCATGGCAACGCCTGTCGGTACCACCAATGATTTATATGCCACCCGTCCCATTTGACCAGCAGCATGTATAATGGGCTATTTGCTCATTTGTCTGTTTAACGCGCAATCTTTTATAAATCCATTTGCATACGTTTAGTAGGTGTGAATGTGTGATGTATATTCAGCATTTGTTCTACTTACTAGGAAAGCAGTTTACAGAAAATATTGCAAGCAAACACACGAAATACGAATAAATCGAATTAAGTAAACATTTTTAATTTGAAAAATATTTCTATAGTACATTAAAAATACATCTTGTATTCGCCGAAGAGCTAGATGCCATAAAAATCTCCTGAAAGAAATCGACAAGTGTTTCACCTCTCAACGAAGCATCCTGAGGATGACGATTGATTTGTCGCGAACACGGTGCAGAGACACACACACTCTCACTCTTTCTCTCTCTCTGAGACACTGCGTTCAGCGGTCGGTGCGGCAACACGCAGTGTTCGGGTTTGCGACAAGTCAATCGTCATCCTGGGGATGCCTTGTTGAGAGGTGAAACACCGTATCGATTACTTTCAGGAGTTTTTTATGGCTCTTTAGAAATAGCTAAGCAGAACAGGTTACTAAATATAACCACGTCTATTGTATTTTATAATGGATTTCCGCAAGGTCACGCCTAAATCAATTAACTACCTTGAAGTGACCTGTCAATCCCTACCAATGGGTAGAATGATAGCTCACTAGATAGTGAGATTTTTATTGAATAAACTATATCAAAGATTATGAATATATAAAAATCACTCACCTGCAAATACACAGGAAATTCATGCACAAACTCAATAATAGACGGCAGCTGTGCATCAGGTATGGGCTCCTTACTCGTAGCCTCTTCTTCCAACACCTCATGTAGAAGCAGTTCTAAGGAGTGCGGGAAGTAAGCCAGTTGTGAGCAAGAACGCGCTATCTCCCACGCGTGGTAGCCCAAGTTACGTCGGAGCAGCTGCCGTAGGATTTGGTGGAGGTAGACTTGGCTCTGAAGGAAAATAATGAAGGACGATTTATTAACGGCATTATGTGAACGCCAGAACTATGCCCTATGTAAGGTGTTCTAATGACAAACTAGAAGTCCTTTATCCTAACTAAATGTGAAAGTGAGTTTGATTGTTTATTTATTTGTTACGCATTCACGCTAAAACGGCTGAACAGATTTGGATGAAATTTGGCACATAGGTAGACCATGACTTGGGTTAGGACATAGGATACTTTTAACCCGATATTCACACGGTATCAAGACTTATGCGGGTTAAACCGCGGGGCGCAGCTAGTATAATCATAAAGGATGGTGTTTTCGTGTTAATAGTGTCTTTAATGGTCATGCGTCAACATCTCCTCGCTGATTGGAACATATGTTAGCAATTTTGATGAACTAAGCCTAGTGATGGCATATTAATGCAGGCCATTCAACCTACGAATTCAAAAGCAATTGAAACTCAACTTTAGTACCTTTCGCATACGGCTCAAATTGGCATAAAGTAATAAATAAAAGCTTGTAATCAAAGAGGGAGACTTGTGTGTATTGTCGTAAGCTCCATTTGTCTGTGCTGACTCAAGAGTTACACCATATTTCATCAGTTTTCATCACTTGGTAACATAGAGTTGCAGCAAGTGCCCTAACCTGTACCCTAATTGCGTAATACAACACAATCACAATCTGTTTCGATTTCAAAATCAAAATCAAAATCAAAATATTTTATTTCACATAAACCTACATGGGCACTTATGAAACGTCAGAAGCTAGGTGCACGGTTTCAATTGGTCGTTTCCTATGGAGAAGAGCCGGCAAGAAACTCCACGGTTACTCTTTTAAAAATAATTGGCTTTTACAATACTTTCAAATAACAGTGTTTCTAGGTATGGGAGGACAGTGTAGGTCTTTCAATAAGTACCAAGTACTTAACAAAATAGAAAATGATCAACAGGTCTACAATCCACTAAGCCTACAGCGTTCTCACATTCACAAAATATGTAGAAAAGAATCTATACAAAAAAAATAATTAATTAAAAAAAGTAAAAAACCTATTTTAAATAAAACGCAATTATATGATTGCTATTACAACTGTAATCAATCTGAATAATTATCATGTCCACAAAAGCCACAAAAAAAAAGTATATAATGTCAAATAATAGAATAGTAAATATGTCAAGGGCGAATGTAAAATAAATAAAAATAAAGATTTAAATAAACATGGTAATTTGGGAGCAGTTAATAGACTCTTACTTATTTATGCCGTTAATGAGGTACCAGGGAAGCCACATGTGCAGAAGGAATTATTGCCAAATTTCCTTGTCTTCAACGTAGTCTTTAATTTTATAATATGAATTCTTGATAAGGACACGTTTGATGTGGGTTTTGAACTTCCCATCGCTAAGTTCTGTCACAGACTTTGGCAACTTGTTATAATTTGAAACAGATTGCTAATCCATTGCTTCATGAGTTGGAAAAAAAATCTGCTCAACAACGTAAATAACGCAATGAATGTTGTTGAACTGTCAAAATGAAACAAATTAGGCAAAATTGTTTACGAAAATAAGTTACGCAATTAGGGTACTGCACTTATCAGTAAGGATATCTGGTGGATGCATCAATTTCAAGTAGTCAGGTACTTAACTAGGATATCATTAGTTATTAAGGCGTAATATTTCCAGTTCCTTGGAAAAGTCTTTGTTACTAATGTTTATTGGGTAGATAATTTAATTTGTAATGGAGGAAGCAGGATGCCACTGAAATATATTGGTTTTTAATAAGTTCCTTTCCTTCTGTTAATACTAATAGGGATGTACGCAATTTTTAACCGACTTCCAAAAGGAGGAGGTTCTCAATTCGTCTGTATGTTTTTTTTTTTTTTTTTTTGTATGTTTGTTACGCGATTACTCCGCCAATTATGAATAGATTTTGATGATTCTTTTTTGACACCTCTGAAGTATGATCTACCAATTAACTTTGCTTGGGTAGTTTTTGAGTTAGCTTCAATTATACGTATTTTTTCCCACTTAGTGTGTAGGTGATATGATAACTTCTTGTCACTGTTATTTACATAGCAGGTAGTGGTATTCGAATTTGTGTGGGGTAGGTACCACAACAAAAAAGTGAAAAATATTTTTTTTAATAAAAACAAAAAATAAAACAACCGACTTCAGAAAAAAACACTACAAAGTGAAAAATAACTTTAATTTCGGAAGTCGGTGACAAAGAACGAAAATTCAAAACCAAAGACACCGACTTCCGAAATTAAAGTTATTTTTCACTTTGTAGTGTTTTTTTTTTGAAGTCGGTTGTTTTTTTTTTTTGTAAAAGTTTTTTTTTTAATTTAATCATATTATGTATAGGCATTTTAAAATAGATGATATTTTTATAAAAATCAATTATTTTAATGGAAATTAAACTTACTGTTCTGTTGACGACACAAAACGGCAATGAGAAGACTGAGTTTGAGTCTGAAGCGTATAGTGTTGTGTCGTTCTCAGCTCCCAGTAAGATAGCGTCGTCGAACAAAATTGCTGCCAACAAGATTATTAATTAAACAATCTTACAAAAAACCGGCCTAGTGCGAGTCGGACTCGCGCACTGAGGGTTCCGTACAAACCGCGTTCATGAGGAAAGGGGTAGTAAGTTTAAAATTATTAAAAATATTTTTATTATATGATGTAACTAAAACTGTATGCTTTTCGCAATTTTTCCTTTATCTGTGCTATAAGACGTTGCTTCGTACCAAATTTCAAGATTCTGAGTTCACGGGAAGTTCCCTGTAGGTTTTGATTCCCTTGCGAGTGTCGAAAATTTGCAACATAAACGGCTGTATCTTTTGATTGCATTGGCTTAGAAGTTTGATTTTTCACAGGTCCACGGGACAGTAGACCTGAGTATTTGATATGAATTTTAGCTTGATACCTCCACGCGTTCCTGAGAAAAAGGGTCTTGACAGACAGACAGACGGACAACAAAGTGATCCTACAAGGGTTCCGTTTTTTCCTTTTGAGGTACGGAACCTTAAAAATAAATAAATAGGTAATTCAGTACTTGAAAATAAATGACTATAGTCCATTCGCGTTAAGAAAACAGTGAGTCATCGTTGTCCGCCGACCTAGCGACCCGCCTATCGTACGAAACGCTTGTGTCTTTTGCGGCCCGATTGGTCGAGGGGCGGGGCCAGACCGATGAATCACTATTTTCTTAACTCGAATGGACTATAAACAAATTCCTACTTCAGTATCATATCAGTTCAATCACAAAATACTTGTCAAGTAATAAAATACTCGAAGCGGTACATGGCCGACTTTATTTAGATTACCTAAGAAGAAGCAGTACAGAATACTTAATATCTTCTTCTTCTTGCACTTGACCCATGTTACTTGGGGTCGGCGCAAAATGTATTTCTCTTTCACTCACTCTCACTCTCTCTCTTTCACTTTCTCTCTTATTTTCACCCACTCTCAAACACCACGCTACCATACAAACATTTTAGGACCTTATCTACTCACTCAGTGGATAAATATTAAGATGGAACGGCAGCATGATCCTTTTAGCCATAAACGTATGTCTTCCAGAATCAGGATGTCTAGTTGCATCCCTTGGTAGCAGAGGGAGCCATACTCTTGCCCCTAGGGCTCCACACCATAGCCATAGAGCTCTGGAGAGTTGGGTTTGTGAGCCGGTGACACTACCACAGGACCAGACACTTTCGACGCAGGATGCGAGGACCGTGGCTGGAAGGCAGCTGTAAGCCTGAGGACAATGGGATGAAAATATATTAGTTTTTAAGAAGTGCCTCAGGTACCGGCGCCGGCTCCTGAATTGGGTGCCAGTCCCGGCTCCTGAAATGGCTGCCGGCGTCTATCTACTCCAATATGCCAAATTGCCAACCCCATTTGGCATATTGGAGTAGATAGGCGGGGTAGGCATAATTAAAAAAAAAACATGTTATAAAGCATTTTTTTCCATTATCATATTTCCATAATCAATGATTTCCATATTCCAGTAATCAAGTACTACCCACAACCGAACTAGGTCCGGTCCGGATTAGGTTAAATATTTTTACTCGCAAAAAAAGATTTAGATTAGGTAGGTTAGGTTGGAACTGTGAGTCTGTGACCCCCTACAACTAGAACATATAGAAAAAATACTTTAGTTAGTTGCGAGTTCTGAATGCTGGAAGGGTTTTCATAAACGCCGCACCGCCCCGGTGTCCATTATGGGAGCCGGCGGTGGTACCGGCAGCCGATATTTTTAGTATCAGCTGCCGGTTCCCAATGGCGTTATTTTTAGGAGCCGGCGCCGGCAGCGGAGGCACTCCCTAGTTTTTATTTTAACATCCATACAATATTATAAATGCGAAAGTAACTGCTGTCTGTCTTTTACCTTATCACGCCTTAACGACTGAACAGATTTGGCACACGGGTAGATTATAACCTGGGTTTTGACATAGGATACTTTTATCCCGGTAGTAGTACGTTTTCGTGCGATAATTTCTGACCTCCACGCGGGATAAGCCGCGGGCTTAAGCTAGTTCTATATATGCATGACCGATATTTGGGGTGATGCTTGGGTGAGGTCTATATATAGCAGTGGACGTTTTTTCGGCTGATATGATGAAGATGGTGGTTTAATTAAAGTTTCAATTTATTACCGCTGATAAGGTGACAAACAAATACTAATGATGGCAGTATTGTTATCAGAGAACAAATGCGACATTCTCAAGATATTGATTTGCAAAGAGGGGCTGCATTCTGAAGTTTTCGTGGCCCTGCGCTACTGTGCACCAAATCATTTAAAATCTAAAATATTCTTTGACAACTATCATGTTATCTTGTAATTAATATACAAATGTAGGGCAACCAAGCGGATCCGATCTAGATTACGAGTCGAATAAAATACAAGAATCGACAAGTAATAATTGTCTTATTTTATTACTGGCCTAGAGTAAATAGATTGTTTTATGCCATTTAATTGCATGTTTCGGACAAGTAATTTACACCTTAAGCATAAAACCAGTTGTGAACTCCATATTTAAAATATAGAAGTTGTAACATACTATTTTGTTCTTGTATTTTCATGTCGCTAGATTTACTGAACGATTTCACACTCTACATAAAGCAAAGCAAAGCGTTCCTACCTTGAAATCAATAATTACTATCAAGTTCACGAGCATACAAAACAGGTGCAAAAATATTGATGCCTAATGTTATACAAGTAATATCTGATAATGATCACACTGACCGACATCCGTCAGTGGAGCGTGCAATCAACCAGGCGTTTACGACGCCCAGAGCCGCACGCACAGACGCAATTGGAGCAAAACGTCGTATCATTAACGCGTTTAAATGTATTGCAGCAAAACAACACGATGCGTAGAAACCTTAGATTTACAAATATTAAGTTATCACGGATGGCAATCATATAAATCATCGACGCAATTGATAAGTTTCCGATTTTGAAGTTAACTGAAACTTTTCGCGCGCTGACCTGCGCGTCCTGCATACCGAGGCAACGAGTCCTCTTTACATATTAACGCGCGTTTTCACTGCCCGAAGGCTGCTCTATGAAAATGAGGAAGCCTGATGCAACTCTGGGTGATTGTTGTTACAGCTAGAGCGAGTGCGCGCCAAACATTCCACATCCGCAACATAGGACATGAAGGTCTAAACCAATCGCCTATAAATGCCTTCAAAGTGCTGATTGCTAAGCAGTGCGTTTTTGACATCACGTCAGTGCGTCTCCAGCATAATGAATATTTACGTAGCGGTTCGTGCAATAAGTTTTTGCTTTGAATTATCATGTTTTAAGGATATTTTTGTGAAGTGGAGTTTGAATTTTGCAGATATCGTGCCTCCTCGCCTTGACGGCGTCCGTAGCAACTGACGGACTAGGAGGAGGACTTGTATATGCGCCAGGCCATGCTTCAGTAGATTATTATGTAAGTTTTATCGACATCCTATGTGTTATTAAAATTATGCCTTCTTTTTTAATCGGGTATTTATTTCTTGTAGGCATATCCCAGATACGCCTTCGAGTACGCAGTGAAAGACCCACACACAGGAGACAACAAGGCGCAATGGGAGAAGCGAGACGGAGACGTAGTAAAAGGTAAACTATAAAAGCTTTTTATAAAAACTTTTTGACAATAAGGTTACTTCATTTGTCTTTTGTTTACAGGGGCTTACTCACTAGTTGAACCAGACGGCAGTATACGAATCGTAGAATATTGGGCAGATGATAAATCAGGATTCAACGCAGTAGTGAAGCGGATAGGACCCAACCTGCACCCAGTGCCCATACCAACATCAATCTACAAGGCACCCATTCCGGTATTGGGTCATGCATCGGCCATTGCTCCCATATCTGTGGGACCAGTGGCTAACTTAGGAGGATTAGCAGGAGCTCCCCTCATATCAGGACCTATCGTTGGTGGAGCCATATCTACTGCTAACCTTGTGAAGCCAATATCGATAGCACCAATCGCACCAATCATTAAGACCCCAATTGTACCAATCGCGCCGATTGCATCATACGGGCCAATAGGACCGATTTCTAAACCCTATGCACCTATAGCGCCATTATTACCATCATACTCGGGACTCCCAGGTCCTATATACAAAGCTGGACCAGTATATTCAGGACCTGTCTATAAACCTGGACCAATATACACTGCTCCACAGCCAGGTCCAATAATCAAAGCACCAATATTGGCCGGAGGGTACGGAGGATACGGGGGAGGACTTGCAGGAATTGGCGGTTACGGCGGTCTAAAAGGTGACGGTCTGATCGGAATTGGCGGTTATGGAGGACTGAAAGGTGATGGTCTTCTAGCAGGATACGGTGGATACGGAGGCATTAAAGGCGGCGGTCTGATAGGACTCGGCGGTTACGGAGGACTTAAAGGCGATGGACTAATAGGAATTGGTGGATATGGCGGAATTAAAGGCGATGGTCTGGCCGGATATGGTGGATACGGAGGAATTAATAGTGACGGTCTTGCTGGATATGGCGGATACGCGGGGCTTAAGGGTGATGGTCTCCTGGCAGGGTATGGCGGTTACGGAGGTTTGAAAGGCGATGGTCTTGGATACAGCGGACCCGGTTTGGGTGCTGGTTATATCAAAGCCCCTATTGGTGGCCACGGAACATTAGCTGACCTTGGCTACGGCTTACTCAACCCGTGGGGCGCGGGTGGATCTTACGGCAAACACTGATTTACTGCAAATCTGCTATCTTAGAAAAAAAACATACGTCTTAATGCCGCTGTCCTTTCCTACCTCTATACTTTGCCTTCAAATGTGAGTCCCCTTTAAGAGAGTTTTAAGGTTGGATAAGTCAAGAAACTATTGTACATAATATATTTAATATTTATGTTGCTAATTATAAGTCAGACTAGCACTAATAAAGCATATACCACCATGTGGTAGTATCGACTTGTTTTATTGCCCTGAGATTAAATAATAGAGTTAAAATCATTAATCAAGAACACAATTTACAACAAAACAAAGTTCAGTTTTGTTTATTTTAATAGCACATAGGTACCATCGGGGTAACGCATATCTAAGCATTTTGAAAACAAAATCCCGTGCACTCGACCCTTTTTTTTTCGTAGGGAAGCGATACTATAGCGGCCGAGCGCTGCAAGCAAGAATAGTCTTTACAATGTACAGATATGCGTTTCTTCGATAATACATAAACTCACGCCTTCTTCCCATGGGGGTAGGCAGAAACTACAGAACACCACCTGCTACGATCCTTACATACTCTTTTGCTTCGTTTACGTTCATACTTTTGGTCATATACGCACGCCACACAATAGCAAACTTCAGAAATAGTTATCTAAGGAGTGATACCACAAAGATAAGCTGAAATCAGAAAAACCTGTAATTAAATTTAACTACAATCCGGTCAATTGGTAGTTTCCGCACAATTATATAATTAGCAAGGCTTTTCAAATATAATTATGCTAATATTTTAACGGTATGTTTTAATGCTTGAACGCACATCTGATCTTTATTTCCCTTTGAATATTTAATTAAAGGAAAAACCAATTTCGATGTGTGCCTAATATTGAGATTGGGACTTGAGCCAAACGCTCGTTATATTTCTTGAATAAAAGCAAGTAATCATAACATGAAAAAAATTAAATGAAAATATAATAATTACATAAGAAAGAAAGAAAGAAAAGAAAGAAAAAACATTTATTTGCGGTATACATGACGCAGAAAAAAATTGTTTAAAATATAAAAATGAGATAAGGTTGGGGGAAGCATGCGTCACATCCACGCAAATCGGCTATCGCTCAGCATTATGCTACGACCCTATGCAAGACAGAGCCAGCGCTGGTTTTCAGCGACAGCCGGCGCCGACGTAATGACGTCAACCGGTGCAGCAAACAAATATGACGCTGTACAAGTACAGCGTAAATATTTTTTTTTTCTTTTTTTTTTAATATACTAAATAAATGTAAAAAAAAAAATGGACATACTTTATTCTATGTTACGAGAATATCATCCTCAAAAAAAACGTATTACGTTTTATATAGTGGCATAACATCACGCCTTGTTTCCCCGAAGGTTTGGGCAGAGGTTTACCTGTAGTAAGTACACCCACATTTCGCCAGTTATGTTTAAGTCCCATGTAATAGAGGCAAGTAATCAATTCCATTCAATTCAAATTATTTTATTTATATCATTTTCCTAGCGGTAAAATATTTGCGGAGCGCAGTAACCTCTGCTTGGAAAATTGCCAACACACTAGAAAATACCGCGGTTTCTCTCGCTTTTTCCATTTATTTGGCAGGTGTATAATCCGCTTTAGTACTGTGAATGAAACAGAAGCGGTGGACTCCGATGTGATTTAATTTAAAAAGCTAGGGCACTTATGAAACGTCAGAAACTCCACGGTTACTCTTTTAAAAATAAATGGTTTTTACAATGTTTTCAAATTAGTGTTAAAAGGTATGAGAGGACAGTGTAGGTCAATCAATGATATATTATAACTGTATACAGGGTGGCAGGGACATCGACGCGAAAACTGTTAGCATGGATTCAGTACATGATTCTGAACCCACTGCATTGAAATTATTCGTCGGGTATTTTTTTTTTTAATCTGCTGCCATACATTTTGACCGCGTAGGTATTGCACTTTTCTATGAAACAGCAGTTTTTTTTTTAAATAACCGATTATTCAGAGGTCTGTGCTTTGGCAATTTTGTTTTTTAAATAATTTATTTAATTACTACTTCGGACAGAACCGTATTAAACCAATGCTGATTGTGTTATGACAGATTGGAGACATGCAAGACTGACAGTGGATGACCGTTAATAACATGATTGACTGTATAATTTACGTCTATGAATGTAAACATGATTGTTTTTTGTTGGCCAAGTTAATAGAGGAAATTCAGGAAGGGTTCAGTCTAATGTCTGCCCTAAAGTGGTTTAAAGTGAGGTGGCTAATTTATTAGCTATGCTAAATATGGGTGCTGTGGGTACTATTAGGCTGATATGGGATGGGTTTTCCTTGCTGCATAAAAAAAAACAAATTGTCTAAACTAAAATTATTAAGAGAAAAGATTCGATTTTTTGTATGTTTGTTTGTTTGTAATGAATAAACTCAAAAACTACTGGATCGATTTAAAAAATTCTTTTACCAGTAGAATGCTTTATTATCACTGAGTAACACGCGGGGGAAGCCGCTGGCGAAAGCTAGTTTGTTATAAACAGGAACTACTACATAATTATTATGATAGCGCTGAAGAAAAAAAACTAATTTTTCACCCCAAATTTTTTCCTATCCACCCAATAGTTTAAGTATTACCCCATACCTATAGCAAACTTATTTATACCTTTGAGCCTGAAGGATACTTTCAGAGGTAACCCTAAATGCTATGCCAAATACAGAAGCCGTCGTACATAGCACAAAAAATATTTGCTCATTTACAACATTTTTTGCATAAATTGGGTTATATTTCATGTGAATAACGAACCAGTATGTTCAAACGGGTCACACGAGTTTTACATTCGTTACACTTATAAAAGGACTGTGTTTTTACTGACAACTGAACATTCTGCGTATCACTGCTGACAATATGAATCGTTTTATAATGGTTGGTAATTATTTGTTGATATCCTATCTGAAAGTTGATGATGCAGTTAAACGTTCTTTGGAAGATTACGTCTGTATCGGATAGGTTATCTAAAACAGGGTTTCGAGTTTCGGGAGAAACTATTTCTGACCGATAAAATAGGGAATTGTAGTCCACGTCTCCGAGATTTATTTTTGCTGGTTACGAAGTGAAAACAATTTAAATGACTATGGTTTAACTTGTAATGTATATAATTTCAGATTGCGTGCACACTAGCGGTAGCTATTGCTACTGTTTCCGCTGGTGCCATTAACGTAGTACCAGTCATTGACAAAATCGTAAGTATCCGAGATTCTGACAGACCAATAGTGATGAAACATTTGTAAATATGAGTTATTTAACTCTGCTCTCACCAAAATGTTATTTAAGCTTTTTACTCCCTACTTATATGAGGAGCTCTTGGCTAAGTAATAACAGCCGCACGGGTCGATTCATCAGGTTTAGCTACGCTTGCCAGGGTTGGTCTGTGGATGGGTAACCATCTTTACATACTGAGACTCCGCCGTGCCTCGGAAAGCACGGTTCTTTGACAGTCGTTACGGGTCGTCAGAAGCCGGAAAGCTTGACAACCAGTCTTATCAAGGGGTATCGTATTCCTCAGTTACTGGGTTGTGGGGGTCAGATAGGCAGTCCATGTAAAATACTGGTATTTAGCTGCATCCGGTTAGACTGGAAGTAGGCTCCAATATAGTTGGGAAAAGGCTAGGCAGATCGATTTGACTCCCTACCTATATAAAATAAAAGAAATCCTAGCCTGATAATTAAACTTTTGGAAAGATTTGGTATTTATTACTAAAAAGGTGACTTTAACTTTCCAGGATCACCCCCGCTACGCGTTCAATTACGCCGTCAACGATCCAATAACAAAAGACAACAAAGCGCAATGGGAAACAAGAGACGGCGACGTCGTCAAGGGTTCCTACTCATTGGTCGAGCCTGACGGAACACTCCGCGTCGTGAACTACGCAGCCAATGACGCCACCGGGTTTAACGCGGACGTCAAGAAGATCGGCCCGAACTTACATCCTCCAGTGTTACCAATAGCGAAAACTGTCGCTCCTCTGACGTCAATAGTTGGTCCTGTGAGCTATGGCTTCGGAACAGCACCCATTGTTGCTAACTTACCGAAGCTAACGAACTTGGGACAGTGGAGCCTACCTTGGGACCCCTTCACGCACTCTTACGGAGGATGGGTCCCATTAGCGGGCCCCTTATTAGACAAACCGTACGTCACAATATTCAGCAAGAAATATATTGACGGTAAAGTTTATAAATGGTCGACAGGACCAATACCGCTGTATGGTAGAACGTTAGTTTTAAAGACAAAACATTGAAGATGACATGAAAGAAGTTGGTGTTGTATATAGCCTTGGTATATTTATTATTTACCATACTGGTCAAGGAAAGGTTTTGGCTGAGGTTTTATTTGTTGAATTGAAGTAGCCATATACTTGAATTACGCAGTATTCTGAGCGTGTTGGTGTATTGATACTATTTTAGTCAGAATTGAGATTAAAATAACTAGTCTATAAACGCTTTGTAAATACTATTGCACAGCGACTAATCTACTGTAAATATGTTAATACAGGCATTAAAACCGTGATCTGAAGTTATTCTTTCATGAAGCGAAAACGTATACAATATTGGATATATTTTTACTGTAGTTAGTATCAGCTATAAAGCTAATAAAAAGATTGTTCGACGAGGAAAACCCTTTGTTTCACTATCATCAATCAGGTGAGTGACCCGCAGGCTATGAAATGTATTACAGAAAATTGCAATTTATACATAAGTACTGTAATATCATCATAATTAATCATAAAACAAGCTGCTGCAGCTGTCGGCTTCGCGCGAGTGAACCCTAATTATTTTTCTAAAATATAAGCTTCAACATCAGCTATCTGCCAGTGAAAGGTCCGTCAAAATCAGTCCAGCCGATTCGGAGATTAGCCGGAACAAACAGGCAGACATAAATTAGTACCGATACTTTACTATGCACTTTGTAAAAAGCTGTATTTTGATATTACAAATGGACACTTCAATTTGATTTATTTGTATAGAAGATAACTGTCCACACGAAGGTCCACACCGAGTAAATAGTTAAATAGAACAGTCTAACAAGAAAAGCTGTTTACTTAAATCCGATTAAAGCTGAAATAAACTAGCGCACCAAATTAACTCAAATATTTTTTCTTGGAACAAATTCATGCCACAAAACAAAAATTTAACAGGATACTGTTACTGAGATAGAGTTTTATGATAGACAGCTGGTTTGAGGTTATAACAGGGGTCTGCAACCAGATCCTTTTAGAAGGTTTTTGCACCCGACTAATTGCTGATTAAAACCACACCATTAATAATGCTGTGCTGTATGAATGTGGATGTTTTTACGAAAAGGCCTGCCTCCAAAGAAACTTTAAGTGGATTATGGAATGAAATAAGCATGGAAAAGACAGCTGAACAGATGTGTGGAAGAAGACACCCTAATAAGTTGTAATAAGGGCAAGAGGATGATGAGGAGCTCGTGGCTAAGTAATAACAGCCGCACGGGTCGATCCATCAGGCTAACCTATGCTTGCCGGGGTTGGTCCGTGTTTCTACATACCGAGACTCCTCCGTGCCTCAAAAGCATGTTACGCCGTTGGTCCCGGCTGTCATTCGTGGATGTTTGACAGTCGTTACGGGTCATCAGAAGCCCGAGACTCTGACAACCAGCCTTACCAAGGGGTATCATATTACCTAGTTACATGGGTTGTGGAGGTCAAATAGGCAGTCGCTCCATGTAAAATACTGGTATTCAGCTGCATCCGGTTAGACTGGAAGCCGACCCCAACATAGTTGGGAAAAGGCTAGGCAGATTGATTGAAGGGCAAGAGGAAGATGAAACCCACTCTGTCTCTGGCATGTTGATATTGGAGATATTTTATTTTTTTGAGGTTAATAGAAAAAAGATTTTGTCTTCTTGCACAAGAAAATAACGAACATTCTAATCAATTTAAATGATTCTTCTCTCATTTCAGCACAAACTACATATATGAGCATAACTAATGCCGTGACAAAAATATCCTATTAAACGTCTAAAATGTCAGCAAGGTGGTAGAGGGGCTGTCTGCCCAGGGTGGACTGGACTGGACATTGATGCTATTTTAATCATGCAAATTTACCGTTTGGTCTCATTGGTCGCTGCTGTGCGATAGTAGAATAGGTATGCTGCCTTAGGTATACTGTCATTGTCTAATTCCAATTCTGTGGGCTATGATGAAATCAACACTAAAATTATTAAAGAGTGTACCAATCAACTAACTGCTATTCTGACATATTTAATTAATTTATCGTTTGCATCGGGAACTTTTCCTGATGCCCTGAAATACTCGATAGTCAAGCCTTTATATAAAAAAGGAGAAAAATCTGATATTAATAACTATCGTCCTATAACGTTAATACCCATATTGTCCAAAATATATGAAAAGTGCATGTATGGAAGAATAATTGACTACTGTGATAAATTTCATATAATTAGCAAAGAACAATATGGCTTTCAGAAAAACAAGTCCACTACTTTGGCAATATTCTCCCTGGTAAAGGCTGTAGTTACTAATATTAACACTCTCAGCGCCATGTGGTCCGCCGGTCGCCCACATAAATTATTTTATTGCAAGCCAATATGATTTTTTATATCTAATCTCCGCAGACCACGTGGGCGGCCGGCGTTCCACAACTTTCGCGCCTAATTTGTTGTTATTATTGACCGTTAGAAATCTAAGGAATATAACTGCACGCCACCGCTGTAATTAGGTCAGTTCGCCGCACGCCGCCCACGCAGCCTGCTGGGAACGCATTTTCGCGCGCTTTTGTAAAACAATACTGTATGATCACAGAAATAGACTGGTTCGCAGACGATGTGTACATTGTTACGAAAGGCTTCGAGCCACGGGGTTGTCTGCCATAGAAGCTAGAAATAAAATAAAGAAGGTCAACACTGTATGCCTGAAATGCCCGACACAACCAAGTGTTTGCGGGGAATGTTACGGACAAATCCACATTCATATAAAAAATGATTAGTTGTTTTTTTTTCTAGTTGTTTTTTCATTATTTTATTAATTTTCTGTAAACTTAATGTAATAAACAAATGAAACCTTAACCCTAAAAATGTCTTATCAGTCTTTTTTTACTCAATTTGTTTTAAGCCCTATTGTTAAGTAAATAATGTCCGATTTTGGTCGGATTTTTTTCCATGAACAGGTCTTGAAGAGCACTTTTAAATGCATTTACTTACTATTCCTTATCTAGCAAGCCAATAACAAAAAAAAAAATTGAATTTGTGGGATCACAGCGGACCACACGGCCTGCTGGCATAGTTCACGGCGTATCCCGCCAGCCGCCCACATGGCTTGCTACAAAAGTTAGTTCAATTGTAGTGTGGCCAGCTGCATAAAAATATATGAGACCCGCGCGCCGCACACACGGCCTGCTTCTCTAGAAAATGCTTATGTATACATGGCGCTGAGAGTGTTAATAATAAAAATCTGACCACTGGGCAATTTTTTGATGTCTCAAAAGCCTTCGATTTAGTTTCTCACAATCTGTTGCTCAAAAAACTTGAACTTGTAGGTACCAGGGGTCCTACACTTCAGTGGATAAAATCATATCTCAGTAACCGACAACAACGAGTCATTATTGATAAAATTGATGAAAATCAAGTTAAGGTGCCTTTTTCATCAGAATACAAGCACAATACATGTGGTGTACCACAAGGAAGTGTACTGGGTCCTGTCCTGTTCTTGCTGTACATAAATGATATTATTAATATAACTGACCACCGATGTATATTATTTGCTGATGACATAGCTATTATTATAGTGACAGAAAAATGTAACAATTTTAGAAATAATCATGAGACTGACATTAATAATACTATAGATAAATTAATACAATGGCTCGACATAAATAATTTAAAAATAAATCTTAATAAATCTGTTTATATTAATTTCAATAAATGTAATAATCCTAAGTATAATATTAAACTAAACGTATCAAAAATTAAAGAAGTAGCACAAACGAAGTTTCTAGGCGTAATTATTGATGAGAATTTGAATTGGAAAGAGCATGTGGATAACGCTGCAAAGAGAATAAATAAATTTGTTTATGCTCTTAAACAAATCAAAAATATTACAAACTTAAAAACAGCTCTCATGACCTATCATGCATATGTAGAATCGGTACTACGTTACGGGCTTATAATATGGGGAAATAGTACCGATATAAACCGAGCATTTGTTGCTCAAAAAAAGTGCATTAGGGCAATTTACGGGATGCACTCGGAGGAATCTTGTAAACCCATATTTAAGAAACTAGGTTTGTTACCGCTGCCGTCGCTTTATATATTGGAAATATGTATGTTCGTTAATAAACATAAAGACCTGTTTATATCAACCAATGATATTAATCCAAGGAGCCGGCGTGATCCACAGAGACTCGTTCTGCATGATCTTCCCAAGCTTGCTAAATATAATAAAAGCTGCTTAAATAATTGTGTTAGTATATATAATAAAATACCGAGTAGCATAAAAAACTTAAACTCCAGATTATTTAAGGGAAAATTGTTTGACTGGTTAAACTTGAAAAATTTCTATAGTCTTAAAGAATTTATGGATAGCAAATTCTCATGTTAGTATTAAGTGAACATATGCATGCTAAGTACAATTCTGGCAAAACATGTAAGATCTTTATTGTAAATTATTGTAACACCATGTATACCATGTTTTATGCAAATAAATACTTACTTACTTAGTCAAAAAAAAAAAAAAACAACAAAAAAACATATTAATATAAAATGCTTCATACTCGTGACGTCATGGCACATTTTAACTCAATGTATCGCCGTAATCTTTCGGTAACGTAAAAAAATTACGTGTACGTAATTTTTTTATAATCTACACGACTGACAAATTTTTTTTTTTTTTTTCGCCTCGTCCTTATTTATTTAGTAAATGATTTTATTTCTGTAAGTAGGTTTGTACAAACACTTTTACACGTTATTAATCTTTTTAAACTAGATGAGGTCGGCGTTTCCTATCTGACTACTCTGGGAAGAAAGGACGAAACAAACTCAAAGGTCAGTCTTTTTTAAAGTGTAGACATAATCTTGGTCAGATCATGTATAGACAATATAGATTGATGTCTGAAATGGAGGAAAGAACCACACAGATTGAGTGGACCTGTCCAGTCAGTGTACGCATTTGTCAGTAGAATTATGCCTCATATGAATAAACAGGGGTACAGTCAAGGAATGAAAATTTTAAGCACCTTAATGTGAATTTTACTGGCACCTTATTATATTTTATTACATTTAGATTTTAAATGAAAATGTTCAAAAAGATGACAGCACCCATGAATCGTCTAATGGGAAATTTTAATAAAATCGCTACACGAACCAATAGCATCGACATCTTAGAACCCTTTTTCGTCAATTCCGTACGAGACTTTTAACCAGCTCGGAGTCTCCAGACCTCTGTGCGACACAAGCCACCTATTAATAAAATTGTATCAACTTCCTTCTTTTTAGATCTTTTTTGTTATTTGTTACGTATTTGTGAACATAGTTCAATTTTATTTTGTAACTAAATCAACTAACTATAAGTAACTAAAACGTCCTGTAATCATTGAATTCTCTGCTAGTGCTGTGCACTTCTGTAAGTGACGAGTTCACAATACCTAAAACTGTGTGTATGTGTATAAATAAACACTCACGTAAGGTTTATCATCTATGGGCAAGGTGTATTAACGTCCCAGCGGCTCGAGGCGCTGATATCGAGGCGACGGATGCGTCAACGAAAACTATGGCGATTTTTTTAAAATTTATGTTCGCACGGTAATGCCTGCGGATTATTTTCTGTGTTATTTAATCATTTTTAATCATATAATTGGTTGTAAAGTAGCATTACTAAGTACTATTTGTTTTATTTTATTTTGTTATCTATTTTTATTTAATTCATTAAACCTAGCTTGGTTTCCGTATGACTTTTTCGGGTGACCACTGAAAATCAGCGCTGTGCTGTGGGTCCCCATAGCACAGCATCATGCTGAGTGGAAGCCTTCTTGTCACAGTCATGTCGTGCCAGAAACTTCCGCATATTTCTGTTTTGTACTCGTGATTATATTTAAATCTATTGTTTTATTTTATTTTATTATTCTCTTCTTTTATGCACGTGTTTCTGTGACAATTAAACTTATTTTTTTTTCTTTCTTTTTCTTTTTATGTGATTTTTGTATGTGTGTGTTTAAGTGAGTAAGTCGTTGAGGTGACAAATAAATAAATGATCTAGGTGTCGGCCATCAAACGCACAAAGGCGAACAACAAGAAAACAATACGTCATCCTAACACATAATAACCCCAATTAGCTCATTAGTTAATCATATTATACGTGCCTAAGCTACCAGTTATGTATGATTTAGTATTCATAAATATGAATATTAAACCAGGCAAAAAACACTGAAACGGACCGGTTGAGAACAAGATGTTTGACAGAAACCAGGGCGCTGCCGGGTCGAATAATCAGTGTAGTATATATAGGCATGTCGCAAATGACAAAATACAGTGCACTTCGTTTGCTCACTGAAATACCTTGTTAGCAATATGAACATGTATATCACGGTAATAGCTTCCGGGGTTTTATAAATCTTATTGTTTCTCTATCAAGAAAGATCAGAAGATTTTAGGCGTCCTTTTTTGAGACTGCCAAGAAGGCAAAGATCACTGAAATCTCCTACTCCTTGCAGCATTGTCTCTTAGTCTTTAACCCTATCTTTAACCTAAAACTCTTAGATTTTTCTTTTTGGTGCGAATAAAGAAGGTCTTTTTATTTTAATAATTTTAATATTTTTTTGTACTTGACAGGTCACCTGCCTGCTGGCTCTGGTTGCGGCCGCTTCGGCGATTCCGCCCGCGACACTGTCATACGTTCCCATTACCACCATAGAGAAAATCGTAAGTGAAACATTACTATTTATTGAGGCTATTGGAAATATTAGTGTAGATTCAAACATTAAACTTGAAGAAATATAGTATCTCTTATGTTATAAAATTGTTCCAGCCGAACCCAAACTACGGATTTAACTACGCGGTAAACGACCCATCGACGGGCGACAACAAAGCGCAGTGGGAAACCCGCAACGGTGACGTGGTGCGAGGAGCATACTCCTTGGTCGAACCTGACGGTAATGTCCGCCTGGTCGAGTACACTGCCGACTCTTTGTCAGGATTCAACGCCATCGTCAAACGAACAGGACCAAACATACATTCTGTTGCATTACCGATAGCGGCACCTATAGTTGCCAAGCCGATCACGCCCGTAATCACCAGGCCACACTTCGAACCGATACATGTTGGACCTATTGGCCCCATTGGACATGGACCCATCGGCCCCATTGGGCATGGACCTATTGGCCCCATTGGACATGGACCCATCGGCCCCATTGGACATGGACCCATTGGCCCACTTGGCCTTATCGGACACGGTCCTATTGGCCCCATTGGACATGGCCCAATTCCAATTGCCCCTATCGCTGAAATCGCGCCTGTAGCTGAAGTTCATCATCAGCCAATTATAACCCCCGTGATTGACACGCCACCAATCATCGCACCCGTGGCTGAAGTTCATCATCAGCCAATCATAACCCCTGTGATCGACACGGCGCCAATCATCGCGCCTGTGCCCACTTTCGACCTGCCTCTGATCTACCCTCTGCCCCCCGCTAGTCCGTGGGTACATCTGTCGGGCACTTCTTACGGAAGAAAAGGCAACATCGTCCGCCGCTGGGCCGCCGGACCCATCTCACTACATGGCAAGACGCTCACCATCAGAACCAAACACCACTAAGCTAATTTAAGTTTCAAATGTAAATAACTCCAATAACTAACTTCTCCGTGTATAGGTAACCTATTTAGTTACTCACGGCACTAGTGTGTTCTTGCATTTGACGACGTACATGCAAAAATACACATAGGTCATATTAGAAGTTAAGTTTGAGCGGTATAATCCAAGGCAACGAAGTGTACCTGAATAATAAATAAATATTTTACGAACGAACTTGTTTTTTGTTCACCGTATTTGTGGGTAGTGCAGCGTAAAATAGGCTCATTTAGTTATGCGTGCCGAACATCCAATGACACGCACATTAACGGGTAATGTATGCGTTAACATTACATAACAGCGAAAATTGGTTAATTACTTGTACTGAAAACGGATTATAAAAACTTCTATTCAAGAATAAGGTTCTGCACAAACATAACATCACGCCCGTATTCCTCGAAGGGTTAGGCAGAATTGTAGGTAAAATACACCCACATTACGCTAGGGCCTATACTACCTCAAATTGCTTAGCACGATCCTCGGTTATTTCGAAAATAATGCAGCATTAATTTTGAAATAAATATATGTTAAAGTTGAGGATTAATGTTAAGTACTGTATTTCAATTTGCTTAATGTCCCTCGGGAATCATCGCATTTCCGAATACAAACGAATGCTAATTTCAATGTCCATCAATTATTAGCTTTATCTTGTATAATAATTACTATGTACTTTATTGTTGTTTTGTTTTGATTTTCGTGTGAACTATATAGAGCTGTAAAACTATTTTCCTATCTGTCGTGCCTGCGACTTTAGCAGCTTTCCTACCATTTTTAAAATAAATTACCTACATTAAGTTAAAAGAGTATTAACAACTCTGTATGCTTCCAAGTCGATTGAGAGCGTTCGGTCTGCACCAAGTGCAAAGGACAACTGATAGAAATCCGACGACTGACGAAACACGAGATTTGCCGAGGGACATTAAGAACAGAGTTGTACTGTACACTGTACTATGTTTGACGAAAACACGGTTCCATAAAATTTTCTCGATAGCAACACATTCCAAACTTACCTCCAAACCGACCAATAAACGACTGGTATTAAAAAAATACTTCAAATCTGATCATGAAACTTTGCATAATAACTGAACTATAAAGCAGCGACTATGTTTTATTTTATTTTTTATTACCATTATTTTCGCCGTAAAAAGCAATTACCAAAACTATTGGCGCCTTGGAGCCGCCAGCACCCCTCTCCGTCTCGCTCTCACTCAGTCCGCGAGGAGTATGGTGCGAGCGAGAAAAAAAGTTAAATTGAGCTGAGGTAGTATGGGCTCTTCAGTTCCATTTAATAGGGGGGCCAGCCTTTTGCCATCAACTGGGCACAACAAAACCAGCCACCGGGCTGCTACTGAGGAATTCCAGATGGAAAACCCAATAATACTTTGTCCGACCCGGGAATCCAACCCAGGAGCTCATGTTCAGCAGTGGCGCTTGCGACCAATAGACCAACGAGGTAGTAAAGTTATCTCCGCGTGTAGTCGATCATGAAGTTGATGAATCTCGAATATTTATCCTGTTACAAAATTCGCCATTGCACAAAAAAGTATACAATTTCAACTCACCGGATTATTGTCTTCATCAACATCATACTCTTCCCTTTGCACCATCATCAGCTTACCGCTGGCGTTGATCACCTGGAAATATGAACCATATTTATTTATTTAGGTTAGCCAACAATTGTTTTGTCATTATTATTGTTTAATGACAAAAATTGCATTCTAAATATAAAATTAAAAAAAAACAGATTGATAACATTAACTAATTAAAATAATAATAATAATCTCATTATTAAATTTAAATACATTAAAAAAAATACATTAGCACTCAGTAGCGACATCATAGTTTGTGAGAATAGTCCTCAATAATCTACATCTACACTAATATTATAAAGAGGAAAGATTTGTACTCGTATTTGTGTATGTAACGAATAAACTTAAAAACTACTGGACCGATTTCAAAAATTATTTTGCCGTTAGAAAGCTGCATTATCACTGAGTAACTATAATTTATAAAGATATCACGCGGGCGAAGCCGCTGGCGGAAGCTAGTTATTCTATAAAATTTACCTATGCTGTCATGATGTATATCAATAAGGTCACTGCAACTGTTTACATTTTTACACAGGCGTGAAATCGGTGAGTTAGCACCCTGAATCGTTCTGCGCAGGGTATGGTGGTGTAATAGGATTTCGCGGATATTGAAATACATAGTTACAAATTGTTAAAATCCACAGGATTTCTATCGTTAAAAAAACGAGAACACATTATGCACTGTGTTTAATTCGTAGTTAGGTAAAAATATTTTACGTAAATTAGACATTTGCAATTCTGAAATTCTGATGTTGGGTTCTATCTTAAAGGCTACAGATGGCGGAACACCTTCTAAATTTGCAAGGTCTCGTGTCACCAGTCTTATGCTGGCACGCCACCTTGCGTATTTGCCCAAATATATTATTTGGCCGATATATATCGTATATCAATTCTTAAAAAAACTTTTTTACGAAAAACACAAGCGACTTCCAAACTACAAAGTCAAAAAGAACTTTAATTTCGGAAGTCGGTGTCAAAAAACTAAAATACTGATCCAAAGACACCGACTTCCGAAATTAAAGTTCTTTTTCACTTTGTAGTTTGGAAGTCGGTTGTGTTTTTTGTAAAAAAGTTTTTTTTCACTTTTTAGTGGGTTGGTTTGTAATTTATCTAAGTAACCTGATGTCAACTGCTCATCAAAAATACCCAAATCGCTATAGATGTGCCTATAATATTTGAAGAGTTCCCTCGATTTCTCCAGGATCCCATCATCATCAGATCGTGACCAAATGACAATGGGACCAAATTGAAAGTATACCCTTTCAAACAAAAAAGAATTTTTCAAATCGGTCCAGCCGTCTTCGAGTAATCGGGGAACATATTTAAAAAATAAATATCCTGACGAACCTAGAACCTCCTCCTTTTTTTGAAGTCGGTTAAAAAGTAAAATTTTTGTTACCAAAATAACGCAAATATTTGCACAAATACGCCAAGTATAGTGTAGTGCCAGCATTGGACCAGGAGTGTCCGGGACGGGTAGATAGACCGGTTTCTACCCATCTGAAGGAATTCTTCACTGTTATCAATATAAGATACTCACCAGTGAGTCAGGCTGACGTTGCACATGCACGAAAACTGTAGATGAGCGGTGACGTTGTGGAGGGTCCTGTAGGCGACATAGTGACGCTGATACCACGCAGGCTGGGTGTGATAGCGCTGATACGTCGACTGCTTGTACGCAGCGCATCTCTATGTTACCCGCTGGAAAGAGAAATATGTTTTAGCTGGGTAGCTCGGCAGAACACTTAAAAACGTTCCAAATGTGTCGTAACGACTGATAATCGTTGTCTTAAAAGTATCGTCGCTTGTATATTCAAATATTCACGGCACGGGCACGATAATTATACAAAAAAAAACTTTATAATTTTATTAAATTTTACTGTACAGGCTACCGCAGGAGTTCATACAGCCCAGTCAGTCAGTCAACAGCTGCAGCTCGAAAAATTATAAAAGTAGTGTGATCTTTTGTAGAAACGGCATGATCCAGCGGGGTCTATGTGAGTTGGCGTGCCAGGGAAGCATGTTTACCAAGTGATGCTGCCCTGCAGTGATTTGCTTAAGCCTTTTGTATCTAGATTGAGCACTATGCATAACATGTCCAGTACGAACACTAACAGTAGGAGCTCGTCGCTAAGTAGTAACAGCCGCACGGGTCGATTCATCAGGTTAAGCTACGCTTGCCGGGGTTGGTCTGTGGATGGGTGACCATCTTTATATACCGAGACTCCTCCGTGCCTCGGAAAGCACGATAAACCGTTGGTCTCGGCTGTCATTCGTGGATCTTTGACAGTCGTTACGGGTCGTCAGAAGCCCGAAAGTCTGACAACTAGTTTTACCAAGGGATATCGTATTACCCAGTTACTGGGTTGTGGAGGTCAGATAGGCGCTCCATGTAAAATACTAATATTCAGCTGCATCCGGTTAGACTGGAAGCCGACCCCAATATAGTTGGGAAAAGGCTAGGCTAGGCAGATTGATTTGTTTTATGTCCAGTACGAACACTTGCGACTGAACTATCTCTTACACTTACCATTATCCACACAGTTAAGCTCGTATATGGTGACGAGTGCGTCGGCTCCGAACACTACGAGCTGATCATCCAGTATGTCCAGTACGAACACTTGAGACTGAACGCGGACGATTTTCGCGAACTTGTTGTCGAGTTTCGCTTCGCGGGGGTAGAAGCGGATCTCGTCGTGACCGTCTAGTATGCTGTAGCAGCCTGGGGGAAAAGACAAGTCAAAATAAAGAGAATAAAAAAGTCATAGCATAGAAAAATAATGGTACCACTCCGAAAGCGTTAAAACTCGCGCTTAGGGGCTTTAGAAAAGTCCAGTTTCGCTTCTATACGAGTTTTATCTTTTTCCATGTTCAATACATAAACAACACCATTAAAAATCTGAAGGGCGTACCTAAAGACCGAGAATTCTGGTCCTGTGAGACATATTATGTTTCTTGGTGGTACTAAAGACATATCCTACGGGAACGTACTACAGGGATTAAAAGGAAGCGAAGCGATGATCGTATATCTAATAGCCGAGGAAAAGGTTATTGACTTCTGTCCTAGTGTTGCGTCGCCGCCACCCGTTATTATTTTGTTACGAGTAATTTTGAATCTATGATATCTTTTAAAGATATTTATAAAAACATAAGAATTAAATATTTAACTGGATAAGGATTAATATAATACCGGTCAAAATAGCTTAGGAAATAACAATTAAATTTTAATCAAATTCTGAAAGATCTAAACATATTCTATCGCGGACTTTATCGTTGAACTTTTTAAGATGCACAATCCTGTAGAATATTCATTTTATGTATCTCTTACGGTTTACGCGTACCGTTCGGTAGTTTTTGAGTTCATCGCGTTTGGACAGACAGACAGACGCGGCGGGGGTTGTTTTATATTATGTAAGGATTAAGCCTTACCTATAACGATGTACTCTCTCCACCACAGCATGCCACCCGCGACCACAAAGTCCTTCTCTTGCGCTTCATTGCCGAACAACTTCCATCTTCTTGACAAACAGTTGTAGTGAGCTAATCCTGTGCGACCGGCCACGCATACGTTTATGCCTGTTTCGTCTATTGCACTGTACTGTGAAAGGATTTTTTTAATTATACAAAGTAACGTATAAATAGGTTCAGAATGGGTAATTGAGTTATTTTTTCGAGAATGACGAAAGCGTTATTTGAGGACAGGTTACATCGAAAGAGGAAATTGCACATTTTGGGATGGATATCAGAGACAAGATTCCCCAAGCATTAAAACTTTTTTGTTGACATTTGTACTATAGTCCGCGCGCAACTGCTATAGTTTGACCAATACCGCTGTACCGCGCCTTAGGAATACGCGGCGAGGCGGAGGGCAGTGTTGACCAATGAGCGGCGGGCGGGACGCCGTGTGCCGAGAGCTTTGACGAATTAGCGGCCTGCACTGCTCTCCCGTCTCGCCGCGCGCCTTCCTAAGGCGGTATCGGCCAAACTATAGTCACCGCCTGAGGTATGTGAGCGGTGAGACGGGGGAGGGCGCCATTGACAAAATTGTCAGACTGAGTTAGCTTGGCCTTTGTCTACCTCCCCCGTCTCACCGCTCACATACATACCTCAGGCGGTGACTAGTAGTTGCGCACGTTCTATATTCCTTCTACAAGTAACACCTTTGAGTTTTTTGCTAAAGTTACCCACAAAGCCTAGGTCCACATCGTCATCAGCCTATAGCAGTCTGCTACTGGAACAAGGACTTTCCAAACACACCAACAAGATCTAGATGTACAATTTCTTTCTTGGACACTATTACATTAATATAGAAACCAAACTATAGGGGCTCGTGGCGAAATAATAACAGCCGCACGGGTCGATAGAAGGTTAAGCTACGCTTACCGCGCTCGGTTCGTGGATGGGTGACCGTCCATTACATATCGACCCCTCCGTGCCTTGGTAAGCACGTTAAACCGTTGGACCCAGCTGTTATTCATAGATCTTTGACACGACTACCAAAGATTTAAGGGTAAACAGAAACTTACAGTATTTCTATTTTCTTAAGTCCCTAGGCAAACTTCATGTTTCGTCAGTCGTCGGATTTCTATCAGTTGCCCTTTGCACTTGGTGCAAACCGGACGCTCTCAATCGACTTGGAAGTATATAGAGTTGTTAATACTCTTTTAACTAAATGTTTTTTTTTTTTTTAATGGAATGAATGCTGGTACAATCGTAGGCACGTTAGATAGGAAAATAGTTTTACAGTTCTTTATAGTTCACATGGAAATCAAAACAAAACAACAATAAAGTACTTAGTTCTGAATTCAAATGATTACACACGATAAAACTAATAATTGATAGACATGGAAATAAGCATTCGTTTTTATTCAGAAATGCGATGATTCCCGAGGGACATTAAGAAACTAGAAACACTGTAAAAGTCTGACAACCAGTCTTACTCAGGGGTATCGTGTTGCCCAGTAACTGGATTATGTAGGTCAAATAAGCAGTTGCTCTATGTAAAATACTGTTATTTAGCTGCATCCGGTTAGACGGGAAACCGACCCTCAACAAACTCACCCTCAGCGGCCAATTCGTAGCAATATAAGTAGCAGGCAGCGGCAGAATAATCCACTGTTTCCTGCACTCATTATCATCGATGAACTCCCCATAGTTAGTACTGCTCTCATATTCCATATTAGGCTGGTCTGGTAGGCCGTTCTCTGCCTGGTAGATCTCTGATGAGGAGTCTATGATGGAGATCTTCGTTCGTTTTGTTAGATTGTCCTCGAGGTTGATGTAGAGTTTGTCGTCCGCTTGTAAGTAGAGATGTCTTTGGTTGCTCTGGGGTGACGAAAAATTGTACTAATAATGAAACTGGTTTTATGACAAAAATATGAGTGCTTATAGCAAAGTTGGATGGCTGCGGCAGGACCTACTACCAGGTACCTACTACGCTTTGGAATGGGCAACTAGCTTCATACCTATTTCTGACTGACCGATTCCTTGACAATTCAAAAGTGCCTGTAAATGGTTTAATTGAAATAAATGCTTTGAGTTTGATGTGTGCGCAATTTTTTTCTTGATTTTTCCTGGAAACTGCGGTAATTCTGGTTTTCTTCTCACGCTGATCGTCGACGCTGTCGGTCGGCGCGTAGCTCATCTTTGCAACACTCGTCACAGCACTGACGCCGTCAGCGCTGAGCGGTCGAAGTGATTCAAAAACACTTCAAAAAAATACATACATGACCTATCAGCGCCGATGGTCAGCATGAGAGGAATACCAGCCTTAAATGCAGATTGTCTGACATTCAAATAGATTGGTAGATAAAAAGCAATATATCAAAATAAATATCTTACCATGCAAGGGTTGACGCTGAGTGGACTCTTGACAAAGTCCAGTTGAATTATATTAGTACTTGAATCTCCTTCCACTTTCACCATCCATAGCTGGTAACCTTCTGTCGCCCATTCCTAGCAAAAATAACAATAGATTAGTGGAAAATAAGTTAAAGATTCAGAAGTAATGTATTAATTGTTTAGTGTCTGCATAAATAAATTAAATATAAGCTTGTAAACCTAACGTTAAGACCAGGCACTCTAAAGACAATATCCACGCAAGCTCCGCCCCCATGGACCCCGCCACTCCACTATTTGCTAAACGCTAACACATCAGTAATAAAGCTGAATATCGCGTGCACTCTTTGATCGTGTTCGAGCACGAAACTAAATGGCATAAGTCTCTATTCTTATTTCGTTTATAACTAAAGTAATAATTGATCTAGCTATAGAAAAAATATCTTGTGGCAGAATAATAAATTATATTTTCTTACTGTGAATACTTATTTTAGACATAAAGGCCGAGTAATTTTGATTTTATTTAAACAACCCTTAAAATTAAATGCGTTTAAAACTAAAGTAAAATCCAACCTCTGTTCAAAGGCATACTATTGTATCAACGACTACTTAAATGATAAGAATAGTTGGTCGCTGTGATTAACTCAAGACAATGTTTATGTTCTTTCTCCAGAATTAGCTTACCTACTGACAGTTTATATGAGTTTATAGGTATAATTGTTTATTTTATTTGAATTTATGATTCAATTTTTTATTTATTTTTTACGAGTCAATTTATTTTTATTTTATTTTATTGTTGACATAATCTACTCATTACAATGTTTTTGTTATGAGTTGTATTGCAATTTGTGGTTAGCTAGCGACCTCGACAATTGATCATATTATTTTTTGCCTGAGCAACCGGCAGCAAGTTCGTCATGCTCCCTTAGATGTCACTGCTTGCGGTAGCGTCGGAGGTCGGGTTGCCTCCTTCCCTCAAATATGGCGAGGGGGGTAATGGCTGATCTTTGCGTTATGCTCGTGAACGGGTGCTGCTTGTGGTGACTGGTCGTCTTGCTGATCATGGTTTGTTTTTGTTACTAGTAATTAACTGTTTTTATCTCGATGGTCCTAGTTTATCATTTATAACTGTCAATTACAGCTTTATGTAAGCGGGCACGCCCTTTATGTCTGGAGGCTTTTATTTAGATATTTAGTTCTGTTTACGTTTAGTTTTATTTTCTTTTTATTTTTTTAAATAATGCTTGAGTATAGTCCTCGATGTTTTTGGTTGGTATATTGGCGTGTGCTAGCTGACATATGGCCTATAATTTATCATTTGAATTATGTTTTGTGTTGCATAATGTAGGTTATTTTGTATACTATTGTATAGAATCATTCTCTAACTTGAACAGACAGCTGTGCTGCTGGGGAGTTTGTTGCGCCACTTCTTCTTCCCAGCTAAAGGCACTAGGAAGTAGTGAAGGGTGGGCGTTTTTGGGGGACTGTCTTATGTAATTTTGACGTTCGAAAAGTGCTGATTCTCAGCCTAGTTTGAATAAATGACTTTTGAATTTTGAATTTTTTTAAATTTTGAAAAAAAAACATAATTTTCGAATAAAAAATTAATCGACCGAAAATGCTAGAATTACGTAACTGTCTTGTACAGTCAGCGTCAAATAGTTAGTGACACTCAGGGTATTCAAATAAATAGACGCAACCAAAAAGTCAATAATATCGGTACAAACTAAGTTGTCTTATTGTTGTCAACAATATAGTCGCTCAAAAGGTCGAGACGTTTAAAATGTCATATAGATCGGTTCAGTCAAACCGCCATAAATATAGTTACAGTCACCCCGCCAATGGTATCCAAGCATTATAAGTATTCAAAAATATGGTTGGATACCATTGGCGGGATGACTGTAACTATATTTATGGCGGTTTGACTGAACCGATCTAAATGACATTTTAAACGTCTCGACCTTTTGAGCGACTATATTGTTGACAACAATAAGACAACTTAGTTTGTACCGATATTATTGACTTTTTGGTTGCGTCTATTTATTTGAATACCCTGAGTGTCACTAACTATTTGACGCTGACTGTACGTGGATAGAAAAGATCCAATAAATCATATGTTAAAGTTCCATTTTGATTGTATGCGTAACTGTTTCAGAATATTAATGCAAATTAACATACAATTTAGGGAGCCTCCTCTTAAATGAGGACAGTCTAGAATAAAAGTTTATGATCGAAACTTAGACACACAAATATTTATAGTGGAAAAACAAATTGAAAGGTTTGCAAAAAAAAAACTATGAGCAAATATACCTTACGTGAGATCCGAGTTGGGTTGCATGTCTATAACCTAAAGTCACCAGTCTGATATCATTTATTATGTTGTAAAATACTCACTAAACTAGACACAACCAGTGGGTTGGACTTGCTAAGGTCCTGGTTGAGTCCGTAGTCCCACGCCAGCGAGCACATGAGTAGGGCTCCGAACGTACTCCATATGGACACGCCCCCTCTCTCCCAACTAACGGCAACAGCACGACCGTCTGCTGTCCATCTGAAAAGATGATTTGCATTACAATATCAATCTTTCTCTAAAACATTTCTAGTGAACTTTCCAAAGGTAAAATGTGTAGCTTTGCTCCCGCTAGCCATGGTTGGAAAATGGATTATTTTACCTTTTCTAGTATTGACACGAACTGCAAGGTAAAAATATTAATCAATCTGAAAGGTGACTGGAGGCTGATCTGTCTGAGTCGCCAGTTGTGGCGGCAACTTAATCATTTCAACCGCCTCTGTGGTGTAGTGGTAAGACCATCTGTCTCAGGGGCAAAATTTTCTGCTCGGTTTGGTTGGTAGTAAGGCTTGTTCTAAGTCCGCCTGGCTGTCGCCTGGTGCCTGGTGTTTCGGCAGTTAGAGGTAAGATAGTCAGTTCCTCTGTGGTTGCGGATTCCGGGTGATGCTCGCTTCCACCTTCGGCCAGATCATCACTTACCATCAGGTGAGATGAAGGCAAAGAGATTCCGAGTTGAGTATAAAATTTAAAACAAAACACATTTGCAAAATATTCACTGGTGAACTGATTGATACTCTACTGGCCAAATCTGTTTTTTAAATTCTAGTAAACTAGCCAATGCCTGAATGCAAATGAATCGCAGTACGGCCCATTCTTTGGACATAAATCCATTGATAGAATAACGTTGTTATTACCTCATACATTTGACAGGTCCAGGATCGCCGGGGAAGTCTTTGGAACTGAGCACCATTGTATGTGATAGTTCCAAGCCGCCCGTAGCTTCGTCTATCGTGAATACATCCACTTGAGAACTAGAATATTGACAAAGAGATTATTAATGATCACCAACAGATATTACAGTCCAGTATAACTATTTTCTTAATGTCCCTCGACAAACTTCGTGTTTCGTCAGTCGTCGGATTTCTATCAGTTGCACTTGGTGCAGACCGGACGCTCTCAATAGATTTGGAAGTATATAGAGTTGTTATTACTCTTTTAACTTAATGTAAGCTCTATATAGTTCACACGGAAATGAAAAGATAACAACAATAAACTACTTAGTTCTGAATTCAAATTATTATACACGAGAAATCTAATAATTGATGGATATGGAAATTAGCATTCGTTTGTATACGGAAATGCGATGATTCCCGAGGGACATTTAGAAAATAGTCAGACTGTAGTCATAGATTATTAAACATTATCCAAATTGGTTGCAGTTACTTGGCTTTTCAGTACTTTAGGACACCGAAATGGGAATTATTTGAGGCTCACAAAAAGAGGCACATTTATTATATTAGAATGTCCATTAATATTTTTAGGAAATCAAAATGGGAATTATTTGCGGTTAGTTTAAATACATGCCTTAAATGATAAATGATTTTATTTCTATAAGTAGGATTGTACAAACACTTTTACATGTCAAACAAATTTTAAAAAAAATAATTTAATTTAACAAGATGAGTTCGGCGTTTCCTATCCGACTCCTCTGAGAAAAAAGGCCAATTTTTTTTTTAACAAGATGAGTTCAGCCTTTCCTATCCGACTCCTCTGAGAAGAAAAACCGAAACAAACTCAATCTTTTTTAAAGTCCAGACATAATCTTGGTCAGATCATGTGAAAAAAAGTATTTTCATTGATACTTACTTTTTCCTGCCAATAGCAATTAATCTAAACTTATGATTTACTCTTGCACAAGTCGCGTCATCGATGCCAGGGGCCCAAATGCCTTGAACAGCCTACAAATAAGAAAACTTACTTTACATAAAAAAATCTTATTAGTATGAGTTATCCTAGCAGACCAAGTTCCTCTTACGAAATAAATTATAAATAGTTGAGAAAGTGAAGGACTATACTTTTGAAGACTATACTTCTCATCTCAGGAGTAAATGCACACAAAAATATTGGCATAGGTTGTCCCATGGCCACTGCCTATCACACAGAGGATCTGGCTAGGAAATGACTTTTAAATGTGCCTATAAAGGAAAACTACAAGGACAACACACGAATTCAAAATTTTCAGGGGACTTAATAAAGTGCTTTAGGGTCTAAAATCAATTATCACAACACTCGCTTTACAATTTCTTACCATTAGATCTGTGTCCAATAATATCTGGGATTGTCAAAACATGTTTTAATAAATATTACATTTCAAATTGTTTTGGTGTTGGTTATAAAAATTATACACGTGTCATTGGTCATTGATCATAATCATCATAATCAGCCTATTAAGTTCCCACTGCTGGGACACAGGCCTCCTCTCTTCGAGTGCGAGTGGGCTATAATCTACCACGCGGGCCCAGTGCAGGTTTTGTAGATGTCACATGACTTCGACTTTTTGGTTCTAGGACATGCCGGTTTCCTTCGCCGTTTTGAGAGCAGTGGTGATGAAATTATTTACACAATGTAAAGCACGCCTGCCTGGGTTCGAACCCACGACCTACAACTCATAAGTCGGAGCCGTTACCACTGGGCCAGCGCTGCTCCACACTGGGCCACCACTGCTCTACCAGTGTCATTGATAAGCCGAATAAACCACCCTGCCAGGAACTCTCCAAAATCGTCATACATTTCAGAAGCCAGCAAATTTAATTTATTTACATTCGGTATTTGTGCCCGGTCGATGGCAATAGGCTCGCCCCCTATTACATGGGACTTAGACATAACTGGCAAAATGTGGGTGTACTATAAGGTCTATTAATATAACCTAGTTTCCAATTGATGTTATTTCCACTTAAACAAACATCACCTTTCTGCTAGCGTAAATAAAGTTGACTTTAGACTGACTAGTACTGTTGAAAAAGTTATAAAAAATATGAAGTTGAAGCGCAAACTGAACCTTATGTGTGAGCATTATAGTTGTTTTTCCTAAAACTCGTGTTTGTTTACATGTTTGGCAAATAAATTGGGAACGCAGATTTGGTGCACCTGTCTAACCCTTCGGGGATTAAAGGCGTGATGTTATGTTATGTAACAAGTATTATCAAGATAAATAACCATAGTTATAATATAAAAGATTGTTTCCCACGTAGTTTCGGACTCAAACGGAGACCTTATTCATGAGTTCATACCGCGGCATAATCGCCCGTCGAATGTAGAAGGGAAATTCCGAAACAAACACACAACATCACGCCTTGTTTCCCCGGAGGGTCGGGCAGAGGTGTACCTGTAGTAGGTACACACGGCTACACATCAAGCTATACATTTCCAGTATAAGCTGACCTCTCATTGTACGAAAAACCTATACAATGCAAGATCAGCATAAACTGAAAATAAATAGCTTGATGTGTAGCCGTGTGTACACCCACATTTTGCCAGTTATGTTTAAGTCCCATGTAATAGGAGGCGAGCCTATTGCCATCAACCGGGCACAAATCCAGACTCCGGGCTGCTACTGAGAAATTCTAGATAGAAAAACCTAATAACACTTTGCCCGACCCGGGAATCGAACCCAAGACCTCATGCTCAGCAGTAGCGCTTGCGACCACTAGACCAAAGAGGCAGTCAATTCCGAAACAAATAAATGAGTAAAACTGTAATGTCTCACGAGAGTTTTAATATCGGAAATATCCGGCATTATTATTAAAATGCCGATTAAAATTAAGGAAAAATGTTTTTTATACTCACATTAGGATCAAACTTGAGATTAGGGGCCGTTAGGTACGCCGCCCGGCCGTCATTGAGCGTTATTCCGAAACCGCACACAAGCGGGGAGTATTCTATGTCGTTCACGTGCGTATTGTCCTCTAATATCGGCTCAGCTGAAATTATCGGCAAATACTTAAAAGATTAAGCTTATTAGAGTATTATATCTATAAAAGCCTCGTTGGGGCAGTGGCCGCAAGCTACTGCTGAGTATGAGGTCCTGTACCCTAATTGCGTAATACAACACAATCACAATCTGTTTCGATTTGAAACAGATTGCTAATCCATTGCTTCATAAGTTGGAAAAAAAAATCTGCTCAGCAACGTAAATAACGCAATGAATGTTGTTGAACTGTCAAAATGAAACAAATTAGGCAAAATTGTTTACGAAGATAAGTTACGCAATTAGTGTACTGGGTTTGATTCCAGGTCAGGCAAAGTGTTACTGGGTTTTACTATCTGGAATTTCTCAGTAGCAGCCCGGAGTCTGGATTTGTGCCCGGTTGATGGCAATAGGCTCGCCCCCTATTACATGGGACTTAAACATAGCTGGCGAAATGTGGGTGTACTATAAGTGTTCACCTCTGCCCAACCCTTCGGGGATACAAGGCGTAATGTTATGTAAATCTTCTATAAAATAAAGAGAAAAGATTTGATTTTTTGTATGTTTGTTTGTTACGATTTCACGCTAAAACGGCTAAAGGGAAATTTGGCACATGGGTAAACCAAAACCTGGGTTAGGACAAAGAATACTTTTTATCCCGATATTCCCACGGGATCGAGACTTATGCGAGTGAAACCGCGGGGCGCTGCTAGTTCAATATATAATCGGGAACCATATCTTAAAAGAGAGTACATATTATTGGAGCCATCATAATTAGTCAATGAGAGTAAACAAGGCACTTATTGAAAAGGCCTTGGATGATATTATAGACTGATTAACTGCCAAAGTTAACTAGTAGGAGTAATAAGGACTGTTAAGATTACATTTGCTGTTAGGAAACTAAACAGCACATTGTGTCTTGCTTATGTGAAAACTTAAGAGCGTTTATACAGAAAGTGGGCAACGTTGCAAATAGCTCCAGCCCGTCCATCCTTGATATCCTCCCTCCGGTTGACGCCCTAAGCCGAGGTTCGTACCCCACTGGGGGTGCCCTTAGCGAGCGTTCACCTAGTTTTTATTAGCATAGTTGAATCCCCTAACCCCTGGCTAGAGGTTTTAAGTGTAATAGCTTAACGCACCCACAGGAAAGCCCGGTTAAGTAGTCATGATCTCAGAGGTCAAATAAGAGATGCCTTACCTAAAAAAAAAAAGTCGCAAATACCTAGCTGTCATATATTTCGCTGTTTTGATTAATTTGACAATAAATAAATAAGAAATATAGCTAAGTAGTGAACTAATATATTAATTATGAAATGCAATAATTAATATTGTAACACCGAAAATTTTGTTTTAGATATAAAAAAAATGATTTGGAAACTTTCCAAATGCCTTCTTTACACCTAAAACGGTTACAACATCAAATTCAGTGTTATAATTGCAATTCATTATTAATATTCTAGTTCACTAGTTAGCCATATTTCTTATTTCCATACAGTAATATTGCCAAATTAATCAAAACAGGTAAATATTTGACAGCTATTTGCGACGTTGCCAACTTTTTGGATAAACCCTCTTAAGCAGAAAGGGATGCCAATATTACTTGTTTGACATAAAATCACAGTGTGCACAAACTCCCATGCTTGGAGTATTAATATTATATGAAGGCCATACAAAAATGTATCTATTCTGCGAAGTAATTTGCTGTAGGCACTAAGTAATTACTTAGCCTTGAGAGCTTATTCTAAATTGAGAAACGGCTACAGAAACCTAAAACAAAAAATTGCGCTTGCAACACATGATAGAAATGAACCTTCTAAAAAAATAAAGAATAAGAGAGATTCAGTGTGAGACAGAGAGAGTTATATATTTCTTCTCTCTCATGTAACGCAATGTGCCTAAACGTGACGCATCCTTGAAATTTCACTCTGAAATCTCTGCCAGTTACCAAATCCCTGCCTAAGAAGTTTCACTCCAAAAATCGCAAAAGGAACCTCAGCAGCAACACAGATAGTTTAAAAGTATTTGTATTGTATAACGGGCTAGTGTCCACAACTCCACGTCCAAGCGCGTATTTTGCATACGGGTGGGAAAATCGATCGTTCGATCCACACCAGCTCCTCAAGAAAGGCCAGTAACGCCCTGGAGTTACTGACGATCTCACAGAGAGTGGGTTACCTGTACTAAGTACTCTGTCTATGTGTGGTTAGTGTAGATTAGATTCATTTTATTACCTTTCGAAACCTGTTGGTTAATGGAGAATGGTATTCGTCCTAAATCGAGACAATAGTCCCTGTTCTGTGACCCGTCCCATCGGTACCGCAGCAGGTGGGCTCTGGTGGTGCATACGAGTATCTCCGTGCCTGATATACAGCACATTCGGGTGATCTGTCCGTCCCATATTAGTATCTCTTTTAACTGGAAGAAAAGATTAAAAAATACCACTGAATTAAATCCATCATAAACTTTCAGGTAAAAAATCGTAGAATAAAAAAACCCATATAATCATTATATTTGCAATAGGTTTTGGTAGTGTTGGTCTTAAACCACTCCCCAGTACACTGTGCATCGAGTTTTAGAAGAGCCTGTCACACAGGTAGTCGAACTTTTCTAAAAAACGTACCTAAATATTATCTCATCATCATCGATGTGTGTCGTGAATGTTTAAGTTTTTGTGAGAGGATGGATGAAAGATATTTTTTTTTATAAGTTTTTCTTCCTCTTGATTGCAGTTTGTTTATTATACGTGTTATTTTGTTTGTTAATTTTGTTATTTCTTGTGTTTTATGTGCTTTTTTTTATAATTTACATTTAACCTACTTACGTAGGTATGTGTGTAATTTTTAGTTTGTATATTGTTCTGTACAACGCCTTGGATGTATTCTGTTATGTTGTGCATGAAAACTTAAATAAATAAATCATCTGTTACGACGCCTCATTGAGGTGGATAACAATTGAAATTCTATTGTCTCGTTAATGACAGTTGAAAGGTTATATAAACTATTTATAAATACTTACCTATTTAATGTGCAGAACTGCCTATATTATAATGAATAATTAATTAGCTTCTATATCTATATACAGTACCTGGGCCACCGAGCTCTGCTCTGGTGAAAATAGAGAATGCTCATTTAATAATATATTCATCCGTGTATTATATAGGTAGTATCTACTTATTCCATGCTGCCACGATCATTATTCTAATGTCATTATTGTGTTTGATGTCATTGTTATTTGTGTGAATTCATTATATTGTTCAGAGCAGTGGTGGCCCAGTGGTAACGGCCGCGACTTACGAGTTGTAGGTCGTAGGTTCGAACCCAGACAGGCGCTTTACTTTGTGTAAATTATTTCATCACCACTGCTCTCAAAACGGTGAAGGAAAACATCGTGAGGAAACCGGCATGTCCTAGAACCCAAAATTCGAAGACATGTGACATCTACCAACCCGCACTGGGCCCGCGTGGTGGATTACGGCCCACTCCCTCTCACAGAGAGGAGGCCTGTGTCCCAACAGTGGGAACATTATAGGCTGATGATGATTATATTGTTCTAAATTTTGGGCGACCGAGCTCTACTCGGGTGAAAATACGGAGAAAACAAATTTTCCCAGATATGAGACTTAGCTAGATCGATTTTTCTTCTATCAACTTTCATCGAAATCGTTAGAGTCGATTTCAAGAATGTGAGTACAAATCTACATACAAACAAATATATATGCAAATATTGCTCGTTTTAATTGTATAAGATAGGATAAAAGGATGACTGACTGACATGTCAGCGCATATCCCAAACTACTGGGACTAGGGACATGAAATTTATCCCTTCTTATATTACAAAAGGAACTCTTGTGCAAATTCGACGTTTAAGAGGGTGAAAATGGGAGATTTCGATTACCTATATGAAAAATTACCCCTCTCAAAGGGATTTTAGGGATTGTTAGTTTGTATGGAAGATTCTTAACGTGCGATCCGATTAACTAGAAACTCTGTAGGTATTACACACATCTCGTCTCCATTCAGCTTCAGTGGATACCACTGAGCGGAGATGTATCATATTTGTATGGCACGTTCGAAGCGGAGATGTGAGCTGTGCCTCGCCAAGATTGAGCTGGGCGGCAGAACAAGTTGTGCCTCGCAAGCTGGCGACGGCACTCAGCGGAGACGAGAAAAGATGTGAGTGGCGTGCAGTGAGTGGTCAACATCCAACGCTCGCCGTTCCCAGCTCAGTTCCGCTCTGGCCAGCACACATCTCCGCTCTAGCCAGCACACATCTTCGCTCCAGTCTAGCCAGTACGCATCTCCGCACAACTTCGGTGGATACACCCTAGCTGAAAAAAGTCGCTTCTCGTCTCCGCTTCGGACATTTCCGCTTTGGTGGAGTTCGGGTCATATACTTTTGACAGAAAATAAAAAGATAAAGATTTTGGGTTTTCCAAAAATTTACCCCAATGATAAATTGTATTTATTTCTGTAAATTGATTCAAAAAAACACTTTTAGTGCGTGAGCACTAAAAGTGTTTTTTGTGTGTGTGTTACTCGAGCGGTATATTGCCTCTGCCATTGGCAACGTGCTCGTGTATTAGAACCACAGAGTACTTTTTAATATAGGTAATTAGAACACGTATTCTTAAACACGAGCGGTGCACACCGAACTGGATTTTATTAATAATTTAACGACAAAATATATAAAATCTCAAATGTGTACAAAAGAAACTACAATGCATTCAGCAATATCGCTATCGACTACTACGGAGACGTTATTTGTTCAGTTTAATCACCCTCACAGTCATTTAAATGTCATTAATAGATGTGGAAATACCTCATGTACAAATATAATAACATAAAATTTATAACTTTTCATTTAAAATATTGAGTTTTGGGTATCGCCTTCATAGTGCCCCAGTCTGGGGCGACTCGTCGGCGGCAGTCGTAGATGCGTCGACGGCTGCAGTTGCCACTGCCGTTGGCAAGGCAACACGCCGCTCGTGTTTATGAACACTTTCATGTCAAAAATAACTTATGTTTTAAAACTAGACGAGTTCTTTGTTTCCTATCTGAATACTCTGAGAAGAAGAACTAGTAAAATATAATATGCTTATACCGTGAATAATTACAGTAATTACATTAGTATTTTTATTGTTGTGTAAGTAGGCCACAGTTTATTTTAAATATAAAGTGCTTTCTACTATCTATGCTCATGGGTTATGAATATTTAACAAAACTCTCTCATCTGTCTATTTCGCAATAAACATAAGCTACGTCATTAAATTGTTTTTATGGCCAGATTTATAACTTATTTACTATCATATAAAGTACAAACCAGTGTGCCAGGTGAATTAATTTACCATGGGTTATGATGGGTTTCAATATAAATCTTAATAGGATGTAAATACATCATATTTACTTATTCATTTTGATTCCCCAATGAAAGCAAAGGGGTTTTATAAGTTAAACGTGTGTATCTGTGTGTGTCTGTGGCATCGTAGCTCCCAAACAGATAAAACATTTTTTTTTTTTACACTTTTTGTGCCATGAACTTTTTGGCACGATGGATATTTGAATGATAGAATTTGAAGATAGAATACAATACACAGAAAAAAAGAAAATAATTATTAACATAGTAAAAATATGTGCAGACGAATTTTTTGATGCCCTATGATTATTCCTCGCCCCTTTTTTATATACTTGTACATATAATTAAATTAAGTCTGATAGTTTTTAAATGATGTAAATATGTGTGTAAATAAAAATACTATCAAATAAAAATATTACCAGAGTGATTTTCAGTGATGGTATGACTTCTTTCACAAATAGCTCAGCGGAGTCTCGTCGCAGGCTAGCGGTGGGGGGGTCATATTGTTGGTATGCTGTCTGTTCACTGTGCGCTTCTACGTTATAGAGTATTAGGTGGCCTTCTGTTGTCTGCAATAAAAAAGGTAATGTTGTAGGTGATAGCAGCTATAAGATAGCATTATTCTTTCAGTTTCATTGTGTGACTGACGGACAGTCAAATGACTTAAATGTAATTAGCTAGGCTTGAGTTAAAAAAATCCTGTACTAACTTTGGAATATATTTATTTTATTAATTAAGTCATTTAGGTGTCTATGAGTGTGATTTAGGTGTCTGTGAGCATTTAAAGTATCAAGAGCGTATTTTGTTTGTAACTTATTTTTCATTTTTAATTAACACTGATGTTAAAAAACTGGTGTGTACACCATCTTACAAAATCTGAATTATTATTGATTCAGATTTTGTAAGATGGTGTACACACCAGTTTTATTACCAAGGCAATAAATATTTCTGATATTCAATACTTTACTTACAGAAATGCATATCATAGAAGAGTCCGGTTTCCATTCCACTCCAACATTGACTCCCAGTCTCTGGAGAGATTCTGTGCTCCTCTTATGGTACACTATGGGGACAGTTGGCTAGAACAGAGTTGTATAGATTTCATTTTTTTAAATATAATTAGGGACTTTACATTTAGATAATTTGGGACATCTGAAATTGAGACCACTTGAGTGGCCCTTAAAGTAGATATTAAAGTTCATAAAATTCAATGCTAGTTACCACTAGTACATTGGTACTTTGTATTCTATTTTAGGTTTACAGATGCAAACCAAGATTAATACAGATATTCTCCAAATATAGTAGATATTATTCAATAACAGATAAACAACAAACATATTACTAAGATATATGGCTGATTCAAAAGTAAACTCAAGTTTATTAAACATACAACGATGTTGCAGCAGATAACCAATGCTGTTGTGCAAAAAATATTGGAAATGTTTTATATTGATAGTTAAAAGATATCATTACTAGATAAAGACATTACAGTGATTTCTAATTTTCTAATCTTATAAAATTACTTATAACATCAGATTGTTATAATAGTCATGTAGAGTTCATAACATTGTGAATTTCATTACAAACTCTGACCAAAGGTGGAATACATCTAGTTTGTCAATATGACCTCAATGTTCACACAAAAATAAACATACCTTACAAAACCATACTGCGAGGCAGTCATCGCTCAATGAAGCAAACAATATCTTGTCTCTATTCGAAACAATTTGTTTTATAATTTGATTATCTGCTCCCAGATTTTTCAGAACTTTGGGCCATCCTATTGGAAAGTACATTTTGATTGTAAAACATTTGCCACTTTTATGAGAAATATAGTTAAACACTAGACCACACGATTAAATTGTGTCACTAGTTTCTGTTGTAAAATAAGAAGTTCTGATATGATTTGATAATAAAAAAATTATAATTTTGATCTTCCCAAAAACGTCAACACAATTCGCCACTGTCACAATTCCACAAACTCACAAAAAATGACACAATCATAGATGCCTTGAAGTAGGAACTTTCGTTCGGTAAGTTTTATCAATAAGTATTATTCAAAACTATTGCGATATTTTCAAAAATATTGTGATGATTTCTGAAATTTAAAAACTTTGTTTTTTACTTAAAAACTTAAACTAAACAGGCAGCTGCATCAGAGCTACATACTGCATAGCCTACAGCCCATTATTTAAGGCCCGGAATTGCATGCATGCGCATACAGTTTGTGGAAACAAAATGTACAGTCGGTATTATTGGTATACGTCCCACCCAAGACGTGCTTAAATTGTGCAAATCGCAATTTGCGCAAGTGAGATTGAGTGTGTATCCGACCCATTCGTCCTTATTTTTAGGGTTCCGTTGCCAAATGGCAAAAAACGGAACCCTTATAGATTCGTCATGTCTGTCTGTCTGTCCGTCCGTATGTCACAGCCACTTTTTTCCGAAACTATAAGAGCTATGCTGTTGAAACTTGGTAAGAAGATGTATTCTGTGAACCACATTAAGATTTTCACACAAAATAGAAAAAAACAAATAATTTTGGGGTTCCCCATACTTACAACTGAAACCCAAAAATTTTTTTTTCATCAAACCCATACGTGTGGGGTATCTATGGATAGGTCTTTAAAAATGATATTGAGGTTTCTACTAGCATTTTTTTCTAAACTGAACAGTTTGCGCGAGAGACACTTCCAAAGTGGTAAAATGTGTGTCTAACTAAAAAAAATATATGATATACATTACCATGTAAACTTCCACCGAAAATTGGTTTGAACGAGATCTAGCAAGTAGTTTTTTTTTAATACGTCATAAATCGTAAACTGCAATTTCATTCAATCTTACTTGCTGCTATGGAACCTTTCATGGGCGAGACCGACTCGCACTTTTTGTTTGGTTACCGTTGACCAGTGTTATCTTATGAGATTTCATTTCAATAAAAAGTCAATGTTCCATAAAAAGATACATGAAACCAAAATTTTGATCGATATCCTGACTGAAATGAAAGTCATGAACTAAAAAAAAAATCATTTTGCCATGTCGGGTATCAAATGAAAGGGCTTGACGAGCACATTACAAATATGTATATTTTGAATATTGTCTACGTTAATAAATATGTTTAAATTGTTAAAAACAAGCAAAAGTGAGACTGTGCTACGTATGGTATGGCGCGTCTGTAAAATTAATACCTATTATACAATAAAATACATTTAAGGCTGCTCTGCAAATACTAAACCCGACTACTGAAAAATCACACTAAAAAGTATGAAACAAGAAAATATTTCAGACAGAAATCAAGACCATAGGTTCTAAAATGGTCAAGGTAAAGCCGTGGCACATGTGTACAGGCATGCGACCACTGCTTTACTTTGACCGTTTTTGTACTTGCTTTCTGTCTGAAATATTTTCTTGTTTCATACTTCTGTCTAAAATATTTTCTTGTTTCATACTTCTGTCTGAAATATTTTCTTGTTTCATACTTTTTAGAGCGTGGTTTTTTGAACTTACTTTTTGGAGAAAAAAAAAGAGAAAATCATAGTTTAGATTTAGTTTGGTAGTTGGCAACACTGGGTTTTTTAGCAATCCGATGCTAACAACAAAAAATCTTCTTTTTCTTGATTATTATGAAAATAATTGTGATTGTAATGCGATATTTCTTCATTTGTCGTGTAAATAAATAATATGTAACCGTTAAAGTGGTTGAAGCTACCTTATTCCAACAACATGTCTGAGAATATGGATTCGCAGGGGACCAACCTCTGTTTAACTGAAGATGCATTTGATCAGTTCCAAGCAGTTTCAATGTATCAGGAAGAGGAATACATCACTCTGCCTGCAAAAGTATCACCGAAGCCCAAGGAACCAGATCCCGGCGAGTTAGGTCATCTCGGTTATGTTAATGAGGTAGTTGTAACTACCGAAAACGAAGTAAACAGCACAGTCAATGACAACACGGAAGAGATGGTGTCTGAGATGGAGCAAAAAACCTTCGAAAATAACTCTGACTTAGAAACAACTGCAAGCTTAGACGACGGCATAAACGTGTTAGACCACGACTATGTACCACAGAATGTTACTAAAAGAGACAGAAAAAAGAAACATGTGATTAAAAATGATACCGAAATAGTCTGTAACAACATTACGATCCTCGGTGCAAAACACAGCAGTGACATTCAGGTAAACTCTGAACAAGAATCCTCACTTATAAGTAGTACTGTACCTCGTAGAAGAGGTAGAAAACCGAAGCCTAAACCTGTTTCTTCAGAATCGGACAATCTACCAGGGATTAATCAAGATAGTTTGAATATCTCTAGCTCCCGACTTAGTTCCGATCCAGAAACTTCTGACATAGTAGCCAGTGGTAAGAGAAAGCGTGGTCGGCCACGAAAATCACTTCAAAATGACCAAAACAATTCTAACAAAGGCTTCTCAAGTGAGCTGAGTGGTTCTGACAGCAACAGAATTGATGATGTGCTTCCTTCCCGCAAGAGAGGCAGACCAAGAAAAACACAATCTGAAGTAAATCTTCAGAATAAAATTAAAAATGATACAGAAATCCTGTCAAATGACCTCATAAGTATAGAAGATTTAAATGGGACACAATTCACAAACAAACATGAAAGGAGCAAGGAGTTGTTAGATTTAGATATATCTAAAATAGAGAATAGAGACTTGGATAAGAAAATATTTAGTGACTCAGATAATGATGAGCTTGATGATATTACTTTAAGCAAATTGAAAGAGCATCCTGAAACATCTAAATCTGCTGATGAAAATAATTTAACTGAAAATGACAAGGATCAAGACTTAACAAATAGCAAATCTGAATTTACTGTTTTGAATCCTCCACCAAGTAAAAAAAGAAACTTGCGTAAAAAAGGAAGAGGTAAGCCTAAAAAAGTGCCTGCAGACATTGCTGAGAAAGACCAAATGGACACTTTGGAAAAATCTGACTCTATGGCAACGAGTTCAGTATTTAATAATGAAACTAATTTAGAAAGCTCCCAAATAGATTCTGATGACAATGAAAATTTGAGCCTGAGTCAATTAAAAGAAACTACCAGTGACTTAAAAAATACTGCAACGGCAAATACTGAAAATAATAACACAACTGTAATCTCAACTACTAATGATAAAGTTGTTGATGGTGACACTGTTGAAAGCAACAGTGATGTTATTAAAACTCCAACAAAACGCAATATTAAAATGCCAGTTATGTCAGACTTTGAATACAATGTTGACAGTGTTATAGAGAAGGAAGACACTGGAAATGAAGCAGATGCTAATAATGAGTTACTTGTCGAAGACACTTCTAAAAGACCTATTCGTAGAAAAATTGCTAAATTACATTATGAAGAAGAGTCTGATGAGGATCCCTTTGCTAATGTTGAGTTATCTGATGATGATGAACCAAGGAGGAAAGGTAAAAAATATTACTCTGATGATGAATATGTACCTGGCAGAAGAGGAAATAAAGATATAGATTCTACAGACAGTGAAATTGGAGCAAGTGATCTGGTTAATGAAACACATTCGAAGAGGAAAAAGTTACGTAAAAAATCAAACAATCAATCTCCTCAGAAAAAAGGAAAGATGGATCAGTCAATTCATGACGTGGAAAGTGATGATGTAGAAGTATGTTTACAACCTTCTACAGTAGTAAAACCAACTGGTGACGCCAAATCACAAAATTCAAAACTCTGGGGTTGTAGCAACGAGTTTGAAAACTTCCTTGCAAAAAAGATTCAAGGAACTAATTTAAAAATTAAAAAAGTGTCAGCAAGTACGCCAACTGAGAGCAAAACTCTTGAAATACCTGTGATAGACCTAGGATCAAAGAAGACCTATGAGATGTGTAGCCAAACAAATGTGATTCATACTGCATCCACTGGTGTGCAAACCACTACACCTTATGATATCCCTATGAAGGAGAACATTGGTTTAACAGTAGAACAGTCCCAAAAAGCTTGTTATTTCCTAAATAGTATTGTGAAAACAACTTCTGAGTTAGGTACATTGATGACACAAAAATCTGAAGATTTTATCAAAAAGAAAATAAACACTACTCATGTCACTGACACCATGAAGATGGATTACTGTGTGAAAAAGTCATTTTTATTATTCAAACTAGCTAAACATAATCTAATGCAGATGGAAGAGGATCTTGCAAAACAATATGATGAATTTCTAAAAACGAATAATTTAACAGCATGTAGGGAACTACCAAAACAAATAGTGGCCTCAGCAAATCAAGCAAGTAGTGACAGTGATTGTGAAATCGTAGAAGAACCAGCTGAAACGACTTCTGTGAATAAATCTAAGGAAAAACCAAAATTTAATCCTAAAACTGTGTTTCTCAACAAAGAACTTTCTATAAAGATTGCAAAAAAACCATCTGAGACCAACAAAAAACTTGATATTAAGGGGAGGCACACTGTATGGATTAATGACACTGTGATGGTAAAAAAAGTTACACAGTCTTTTTTAGCCCAGGACAGCCGGAATAAAAAACCTCCCGATAATAATATTACAACAAAAATGGTAAGTGATTTTTTTAAGAATTATTACCGTCAGAAAGCAATCTCACTTTGTGCCCCTTTCATAACCACAGATTGGCTTAATGTGAGCAAAGAATGTGTGTGCAACTATTTTGTTGTAAAGCCAGTTCTATATAATAATAATAATGTAAATTATTCTGCCAATGGAGGAATTAGTACAGAAAACAATGCCAGTACCTCGGGGACAAATCATGCTATAATGCAAATACCTAACAAAACCATATTAACATGCCCAGAGACCCTTCTTAAACTGTGTTTTCGGATTGTGAAAAATCAAATACATGATAAAAGATATGTCAAAAAAGTTTGTCATCAACACACACCAAATGAACTTACAGATGGGAAAGACCAGCCAATGACATTATTCCGACAATGCCTGAGAGTCCTGACTAGTAGAGCTGTTAAAACCATGGAAAGGAGCCCAACACCCTCAAAAAACATAATCCCTAAGGAAGTATCAACTGTACCACCTCTTAAAATGCTCTGTCACCGGAGAATGGTGGCATTACTATCCAACTCAGGCAAAAAGGATTCCAGAGAAGAACAAGAAGAAGTGGCAGAAACAAGGTGTAGTACAGAAGAATCTAATTATTCGATTTCCACCTGTTCTTCAAAATATTCATCACAATCAATTAAGATAAATGAAGTAAAGTCACTCTTGACCTTATGTGTGGAATTTATACAAAGAAAACAAAAAGTGGCAAAAATAAGGTGTAGTACAGAAGAATCGAATTATTCCACATCCACCTGTTCTTCAAAATGTTCATCACCATCAATTAAGATAAATGAAATCAGGTCACTCTTGTCCTTATGTGTTGAATACATACAAAGAAAACAAGTTATTGAATTAAGTTATATCACTAGTATATTAAAACCAAAATCATTAAAAACCTCTGCTTTTGAGCAGATTAAACAATTGATATATGGAGATATGGATGGTACCTTACTTGGGACTAGTCAGTTCAATTTAAGTGATCATAATGATGGAATTATGATTGAGGGCTTAACAATAAATAGTGTAAATACATTATCAGAGGAAGCATTCCTGAATCTAGATCATTCACATGCAGATAATCCAGATAACTCTGAGTACTTAGATGAATTTGATAATGAAGACCATTATGAGCCAGACTTTGATGAAAATGAGGAGGAAAACCCAACTGAAACTGAAACCAGTTGGGTATCACAAGTGCAAATGCAGGAATTTAGGTCATGCTTTAACACCACTAATACAGATGTCAATGAAGGGGAAATGGTTTCAATTATTACTCAAATTAAACTTGAACCTGACGATGATTTGCCTGATAATCTAGATTCACTGGCTCATGTGAAAACGGAATCAATTCACGGATTTAACGAAATGACAACCATACCAGAAGTCAAGCCAGAAGCAATAGATGTTTTGGGTTCTGCACCACCAGAACTTCACAGACAAAATAGTAGTAGTTACGATGTAGACGCATTCGAACAATTTGCTGCTTCCAACAAAATTTTACGCGAATTACAAAGCGACGACATCTTCAGCCAAAGTTCACACAGGATACGCAGACAACATGAACCTGATTACGAAGAAGATGACATGAGCATGAGCCTCCTAGTCCCACAGACATACGAACCTTTGACTATTGAAACTGCCAAAGGGAGGTTAATGGAAAGTAGTAGTTCTGATGATGATAGTGCTAATAAAAATAAGAAGATTATAGAGAAAAAGAAACCTGATAAACGTAAAGGTAAACAGAAAAAACCTGATCCAAAGACTATAAACAAAGAAACACCTACACTGACGACTAAAGATAAGCCAACTACTAACGAAGTTGCTAATTTAACCAAAAGAATGAGAGACAGAATCCGACAAGAGGAGAAAAAAGACGATTCTACAGATTCCGAACCTGAAAATTTACCGTTGCGCCTAAGAAGCAGGAAAGAACAAGAAAAGTTAAAACCGGCACAGGCCAATAAATCCAAAAAAAGCGAGATACAATGTAACAATGTTGATTCTACTGATCAAATTGATGATGTTGTGGGCGATTTTAATGGCTTTACAGCTATTGATCAGAACGAGATTTCTAACTATCAGAAATACATGCAATACGTGTATGACAAAATTATACCAGATGAAGAAGAAAAGATTGACCAAATAAATAATAAGGTTACTGAAGTAAAAGAAACTCATGAACCATTAATTTCTAATGAACCTGTAGAATTATTGGAGTGTGAACCCACAATGCCTATTTTTGATGATCCAGTAAGCTCTAAAAGATCTACCAGAAAAAGCAAAGGAAAGGTTGAAATATCTAAGAAGGAAGAAATATCCAAGAAAGAGGAAATATCAAAGAAGGTAGAAATATCAAAGAAGGTAGAAATATCAAAGAAGGTAGAAATATCAAAGAAAGAAGAAATATCAAAAAAGGTAGAAATATCAAAGAAAGAAGAAACATCAAAGAAGGAAGAAATATCAATGAAGGAAGAAATATCAAAAAAGGAAGAAAGTTTTAAGAAAGGAATATCTGTAAAGAAAGAAGAAGTTTTAAAAGAAAAGGTTTTAGAAGAAACTCCTTCATTTGTAGAACGCCATGGTTGGCACTGCTATCCAGTTAATGGAGCTGATGGAAAACTATACCAAAGTCCTTGTATAGCGTTGGAGAAACTGCCTGAATCTTTTGTCCAAACATATTTTGAGTATCAAGGCATTACAAGCAAAAATATTGATGACCATGAGATTGACAGGTAAAAAAATATTTTTTATTGCTTTTTAATAGTTTTCTGAAGCATAATATATTATATCCATAATAGCTTTATAAAAACATTTAATATTGACTACTAAATTAAATATGTATGATTTATTTCATTTTATAGTTATTTTAGCTTATAAATTAATGTTTATAATACTTTCAGGTTGACAAACCTAAACTCCTTGAATAGAACAGTTCAGTTGAACTTGAGTAAAAGTAAATTAAAGTCTAAGCGGGAAGCTAAGGGTGACCACATGTCTGAAACGGGCAGTCGGGCTGAAAGTCCCACATATTCTGACCATTATGATGAGCTGGAGCCTTCGGACGATGAAGGAGCCAACGTTGATGATGAAGTTGCTCCGCCTGTTGTAAGTATTTAGTTATAAATGAATATTGAATCTTTTTTTTATTATTTACTTCCGTCTTAAAAGTGGAAGTTTCAAAATATGGGATAGAGTCATAGGTGTGACCGAGAATAACTGTTTTAATTAAGAACGCGGCGACGCGACGCATGAATTGTCCATACAAACGTAATACCTAAATCATTTGCAATTTGAGCATATTTCCACCATATTATGTTGTTATTCGGATTTAGACAGTGTTTATCTAGGCTCCTATATCTTTTTTTTTTTCCAAAAAACTTTTCTAAAATGAAGTTTAAACGAATTTAATTTCGCACATTTTTGCAGCGTAAATGTTGTTTTTTCTGTATTATAAACAACAATATTTATAATAATATTTCTGAAGAAGCATAGCTTATATTATCAAGTTACAAATTATTGAAAAAAAAAAGAAAAAATATTGAGTTATCATTCATAATTTTTGGTATTACGGAATACATCCAAATTTATCATAAATTTTCGAAAGCTAGTAGTGCTATCGCGACAAGCAATAATTGTCAATGGGTGCGTGGTAGTATTGCTCACTGTAGGTGTATATCACTCCGAAAGGCACTCACACTAGCGCAACGTGCTTGGAATTTAATTTTGCAAACATCTCGATTTGTAGTTGCGAGTCGTTTTCGCAGGCCTCTTAAGCTATTGGCATAAAGAAAATGTCACAATATCCCTGCTGATAATTATGACATTCCTGCTATCCAAATATAAAGTTTATAAGTTTTCTTGGCAGAAAAATGATTATTACTTAATTTCATGTAAAACGTAAAGTTACAAACGTCTTGTCTTTGTTTACCTATTTTGGCGTGTTTGCGCATGTGATGGCTTAACCTATTAATAAATAGACACGGCAACGTTTTTAATGAAGATTTTTTGAAAAATGTGACCTATATTAAAACCGGCCAAGTGCGTGTCTCACCACGCACAATGAAGGGTTCCGTAGTTGGGATGAATTTATCCCAAAAACAAACTTAACTTTGTAGTTGAAAAATATGTTCTCCCATACGGAATGTATGGGAAAACATGTTTTTGCAACTGCAAAGTTAAATTGGTCGATTATTACTCGTTAACTTGTAAAGCCTACTTAGCTGTGATAGTTTTCCTTTTAATTTCGTTATATATACTACTGCTGTTATTTTTCTCACACATCCAAAACCAACCATTTAGCTGGCAGGGGTGGGGGACACTTGACTCTAACAGAAATTAGCACTTTAAAGCTTAATATTTCGCAAACGGATCCTTGAATCCAAAAATGGTTTGCACAAACTTTCAATGTTTTTAAAGGACCATAATTTTGTTTTACCACTTTGTGATTAATATGTATACCTACGCCAAATTACAGCTTTCTAGTACTAAGGGTCTCGGAGCTAGACCGCGGACAGACAGACAGACGGACATGACGAAACTATAAGGGTTCCTTGTTTACTACAGAACCCTAAAAAGTGGTTCAATTGATTCTGCTCGTTATTCTGATCAAACTATTTTCAGGTTTTGCTCATTTAACGTTACACGTTGTAGATTAGGAAAAAATGAGAAAAAATAGCAAAAAAATTAATAACAAAAAAAATCTTACATCCACAGCCACTAAAGCACACCGAAAACACGTTAGCAAAGAACCTCCTAATGAATGACAACGACAGTGATTCTGATTCCGCCATCAAGGTGAAAAAAGAACAAGCAGATGGTACCGAAAAGACCAAACTTAGTAGCAAGACTAAGAAGAAAGGAGAAGTTGAGGTAGAAGATGGCGCAGACCTGATGCTGACAGCTGACAAGATGATGAACAAGGAACTGACGTTGTTGCATGCACCTGTTGTGGTGACTGACGATGTTCAGAACACGCCTTCTAAGGGACCTGTTACGAGGAATAAACAGGTGATACGCTATATTGTTTGTAAACTAGCAGTTATATGTTATGTTTTGTGGTTAGTTAGTTCGCTTGTGTTGTTTTATTAATTCTTCTGAGCATTATTTTATTTCGGTTAGTAAACATTAAAGAACCTCTTCATATTTCTTTATGGAATCTGATAGTTCTTTTAAATCGCTCTTTAATGATTTATTAAATAAAAATTGAATCTTGATATTGTTATTTCTTGGTCTTATATCAGGGTAATTGGTTATACGTCGGCAATCCGTTAAGGGGATGTAGGAGAGGTCATTTGCAACCAAATTACCCCTGATGGCCAATGTCAAACATTTTCTAGTTTATCTTTATGCAGCTTTTGCCCGCGGCTTCGCCCGCGTGGATGTCGGAAAATATCCCAGGAGAACGTACTACCGAGATTTCATACCTAATAACAGAGGAAAACGTCATTGACTCCTACCGCTGCGCCCGCGTTGCTCCGCGTAATTTTGAAACTGTGATATCTTTTAAACTATTCATTTAAATTATATGATTCAAAGGCATATTTGAATCTAAATTAAATGCCCAATTTAAATAACATATTTTTATGGATAAGGATTAATACTATACCGGTCAAAAAAGCTTCAGAAATAACAATAATTTTTTTATCAAATTCTGAAAGATAAAAATGGTTATTGTGGGTCATCCTTAGAAGATAGACATATGCCATCGTGAACTTTTTTGTTGAACTTTTTAAGATGAACAATACCGTAGAACATAAATTTGATGTATATTTTTCGGTTTAGGCAGCGCACGCCAGTAAAGCTCCCAGTCAACATGATTTTTTCCGTTTTCTTCAACAATAATAGTCAAATTTCAGCCAATTTACACAAAACCTTAATAAATTATACGCTAAAACCTTCCGCATGAATCACTCCGTCCATTGGTGAAAACCGTTTGAAAATCCGTTCGGTAGTTTTTGAATTTATCGCGTTCAGACAGACACATACAGATGCGGCGGGGGACTTTGTTTTATAATATGTAAGGATGTACCCAATAACCCTGATATACAGGGTTAAGAGCGGCCAACCCGTCATACTTTTCATACAAACGCTCGTACGTGATTATGGCGTTGTAACACGTCTTTCTTTAATTCTTTTAAACTAATAGATATCTTGTGCACTATATCTAGGTTTCTTTGAAAGCAAAAAATAAAAATTTGGCGAAACAAATTCAATATAAGCCTCCAAAAATCTGCTTTTTTGCACAAATTTTACCTGAACTTTGACCGTTCATAATGTACTTATAAATTGTAAAAGTAAAGAAAATATCTATCTGAGGTAATTTGGTTGCAAATGACCTCTCCTACATCCCCTTAACGGTTAGCTGACGTATAACCAATAACCCTGTATACAAAATACTGCATTATTTTCGAACGGATCGAGATTTTATCATGTATGACTTCGTTTCTTGTCCTTATCGCAAACTTGGGGCCGAAAAAACGAAAAACAGCTAATAATTTTTATGTTTCTATAGAAAAGCGCAACGAAAAATCAGCCGTCTACCAGCCAAGCGAAGAATGAAGAAGATTCTTCTTCTGAGGAAGAGAAGCAATGGGTGACCACCAAAGAGAAGCTTCTCAAAAGAATGGGCAAGAAGGACCAAGCCAGGTATTGTCAACCATATCTTCTTATATTCGTCGTTTATAACATTGACATGTATCTATCTATCTCAAACTAGATTAAGGTGACTAGATTTAGTCTTATTATAATAAGGATTGAGTAATAAATAATAAGGTGAATGGGAATCAATAAGTAATAAGTTGATTTTAATGTTAGTCTATAATTAAATAAATAAGTAATAAATGTTTCTTTATTAATACTATGTCCTTTGTTTTTCATTTATCCTGGATATCAATTCTACCACTTTGTTCAAAGATCACTAACTCGGTTTGGTGTTTAGACGTTGAAAGGTACCAAACACAGAGACCACCAAACTATTTTCTTTAGTATCCCCGAAACCGGGTTATAAGATGTAGTGTAAATTGAAATATTGGATCAGACGTCTAAAGGTCGTTATGTAAAAGGACTTGTGCTGAGAAATATCGGGTTCGTCAGTAAGGTGATGTAGATTGTTTATTGAAAAGGTTGTGAGTTAGTTTTCTATGCTGTAATTTAAAGGTGTTGTGGATTAGAATTATTCATCTCTGTAATGTCAAGAATAATATACTCTGGTTCTATTACTTAAATGCAATTTCTAGAAAGCTGACGCAAATATAGGAGGCCGCGCCGCATTGAAAAAATCCTTCGTATATTTAGTATGAACCATCGCGAAATACAAGCGGGTCGCACCGGAATATTTTGTATTGGAGTGCAATATGCTGTGACCTGATGCTACTGTAGCATTAGCTTGCCTTTAACCTAAAGCAGTTCGACAATTAAAAATATCACGTGATACTTAAAAAAAAACTTTATATTTTCATTGTACAAAATATTTATTTGAATGTACACAGTTTGGACGACGCCAAACGCGCCAAGCTTGTGAGCGAGTTCATAGAGAGACGCGGCGGCTTCCCCGACTCACATATACGACCGCGCAGCACTCGCACGCGCCGCTCCGGCAAGAGATTCCTGGAGAGGCAGAAACAACTCGGGTATGAAAAATCTAGATAATTATACTCTATTAGCGAGCACAGGTGCGATCTACTGATGACATCGAGATTTTTTAACTTTATCAAAGAAAAAAAATGTAACCTGTAATAAATTCTCAAAATGATTGTGATAGCAGACAAAATCCATTGTGTTTAGAAAAACTAAGCGGACACACAGACACACGAAATTTGTTAATGATTTATTGACATAAAAATTTCCTCAATTCTGTACACCTCTGTGGTTTGTGCTGAGCTTTAAAATCTCAACGCCATGTTGAGGATAAAATCGATGGAGTAAGTAAAAATATGATTAAGAAAGTAAAAAATGTTCATTCCATTTTACAGAATACTTTCAAGGGAGCTGTTCGGAGAATCACCAGACGCGTATATGTCCAAAAGGTCTCAAGCTAGTCTGTTTAGAGGTCGTCGTAATATTCGAAAGGTAAGTCAGCTACCCAGGAGTGGGACAGTTCAGGCTAATAAAAAACAATAACTCAGTTTCCCTCGTTCTACTTATGTGTGTCACCAATTTCTTTGTCCCTATTTTTTTTTATAAGGGAGACCTTGTTGATAATGCACTGGTGTGCTTTGTATTTTCAACGCTGTGCTTAGCGCCGAGAGTAGAAAATCCGAGTGTGTTTTCTTGACACGCTAGGATGCGCTCTGTTGGATTCTGAATGCTCTGCTTAATACAAGAGTTGAAAATCCAGAGCGCAAAAAAAAAATTGTCACTTAAAAAAGTGCCCGTGCTTACCTGGACTTACCCTGCAGTGGGATACATAGGGTGCCTGTCCACTAGAGCGTAGCGAGGCAGCGGAACGGAAAAATGTGCCAATATTAACCAACAGGAGCGGAACTCTGATGCGGAGTTTAGATTCTATTGCTTAATATTGGCACATTTTTCCGCTCCGCTGCCTCGGTCCGGTCCAGTGGATAGGCAGCCTTAAGGGCTAATAATAATAAGTCGGCTTATAATTTTTTTATCTAGTGCATCTATTCTCGTTATAAGCTATATCTACATGGCTCATTACCAGTGTTTGTCAGGGCATGCTTAGGTACGAGGTCCCACACTACCTGGAGCACGGGCATAATGTGAACAAGGTTCATATAACCAATCTTTTACCCATCCTTGGTGGTCCACAGATCACTCAAGTTCTTAGTTCTATGGGTGGATTGTATATGGAGTGTCCCATGACTAGCGTTGCAAAATTACGTAATTTTACGGAAAACGCTGGTAAAATACGGGTATTTTACGGTCATTTACATAAATTACGGTAAAATTACCGGCAACGTATGAAGTTTTAAATTTTAAATTGTACTGTCCTCTGCTCTGCCTCTGCACATAGATGATATTATTATAATCCATGACATGGTGTGATTCATATCTTGAATTCTTGACTTGAGAATAAAGTTTTAGGGATTTTTAGTACGTATGAGCCGCACGCACCTAGTTTTCTTCTTTTTTTTTCCAAGTTCCAATGCCAAGTTCCAATCTCTTCCAAATTTAATTCAAATCCATTTATCCGTTCATAGTGAAGTTAAGACATACACATGATACACACAAACATACTCACTTCCGTATTTGTAGTGTTTTAGTGGATATGACTGTATGAGTACGTTTAATACCGAAATTTACCATATTTTACCGTAAAATACCGTAAATTACGTAAAATAACATTTTTTACCGTATTATACCAGAGTAATTACCGTTTTACATCCCTACCCATGACCCGACGTCGGTCTGATAGATTTTTTTAAGTATCTCAAAATACAACGATGATTTCATATTTTGATAGGAATACGTGTCTCGCACAGACCAGCACCCTAATTGCGTAATACAACACAATCACAATTTGTTTCAATTTGAAACAGATTTCTAATCCATTACTTCATAAGTTGGAAAAAAAATCTGTTCAACAAAGTAAATAACGCAATGAATGTTGTTGAAATGTCAAAATGAAACAAATTTCGCGAAATTGTTTACGAAAATGAGTTACGCAATTAGGGTACAGGAAAGTGATGGCAGAAAAGGGAGGAGGCCTATACTGAGCTGTGTGTGGAACAAGGCTGCCAATGACGATGATGACGTGTCTATTCTAAAAGAACTATTAAATTCAACATAAAATGATCCACAGGTTATTGACAAGAAATCTCTAGCGCGCAGTACTGTAGTGGCAAATATGGAGGAGTTCGAGAGAAAGAGAAGACTGAATGCTAAGCAGGCCAAATTGGTAAGCTTGAAAAACTAATATTACTAACCAGTCTAACCTTTTTAACCGACTTCAAAAGGAGGAGATTCTCAATTCGTCTGTATGTTGTTTTTTTTTTTTTTTTGTTACGCGATTACTCCGCCAATTATGAATAGATTTTGATGATTCTTTTTTTTTACAGTAGGTAACTTAAAAAATACTATTTGAAATACTAGGCCCATGGGGTCCGACTGCCCACTTAGTTTTTCGAGACATCGCCAAGCGGTTGGTCGACTCTTCACGTGACCATAGGGCTGGCCTATTTTTTGGCCAAAGAATCAGCATTGCCATACAACGTGACAATGCTGCCAGCCTTTTGGGCACTTATCCATGATTTAGTTTTTGTTGCCCTATGATTGTTTCACCTCATAAGTCATTTATTTATTTGTTAAACATAGGTGTACAATAATAATGGTTTATATACTTGTACATATTATTATTTTAAGTCTGTAAGTTTTTCAACCATGTAAAAATATTAAATGTTAATTTGTTTTTTTTTGCAAGAATCTCTTGTATCCATGAATTTAAAGTTCAAGTCTTTTTTCCTACGAAATCTTAAATTAAGGTAATTAAAAACACCTTTCTGTACTATTTTATGGACCAGCTTGCCAATGTTATAACTTGTGCAATATGTTGAACTCTTGCTTTATTATGCTGAAACACGTAACTTTGTCCTTTGTTCAATTACTTGCGTTATTTGATCAATACAAACCATACCTTATCTCTACTTTCACAAAGTTTATTTTATATTAGCATCAAATTCCGTCTCGTTCGTACAGAGGGAACTACTGGGCTGCGAAGAGGGGGTGAACGTGCTAGTCATTAACGACGAGGTGTGTCTGGAGTACGACTTCGAAGAGAACCGCCCCGTCGTCACCGTGCACCCCTTCTTTACTAAAGTTATGAAGGCTCATCAGGTACGTAATTTTAAAAAAGTTGTCCTCTTGACTAAATTTCGGCCATGGCGGCCAATCTCAAAGGAGATTAGTCATCGACACGGGAGATATTATAGTGCACAAGTGTGTGCAGACACAGGTGCACTCTCTCTTCCCTCACTCTCATAGTCCGATGGGATGGCAAACCGACACTCGCGGAGAGAGATCAGCCGCAGGACTAGGGGAGACACGTGCGCGCGGGGCACGGGAGTCTCACACCGCCAACATACTAACTCCAGGCTGTTGCTAAGAAATTCCTAATGGAAAACCCAATAACACTTTGCTCGACCTGGGAATCGAACCCAGAAACCGAATCTCTGCAGTCGCACTTCCGATCACGAAATCAACGGGGCAGTCAACAGCACGCTTAGCATGACCACAATAGAAACGGGTTTTGTCGACGGAAGAATAGACAAAACGACAGATTGAGATTGTTTATCTGTCATTTTGTCTATTCTTCCGTTTCTATGGTTGTCATTCTACGCGTGCTGGTATGTAATCAAGATAAAAACTAGTGAAGTTAAAATATTACAGAGAAGTACCACGTGCGTGTGTGGTGCGTGTATGACCAGATGTATGAACGTAAACGAAGCAAAAGGAGTATGTAAGGATCGTAGCAGGAGCGTTCTGTAGTTTATGGGGGTCCATGGGAAGAAGGTGTGAGTTTATGTATATGTCACCGATAATTATGAACTTCGTTAGTTTATAATCTGTCGGTATTATTTCCGTTAAATTATAAACTGTCGAAAAATTGTGAACTGCAACGAACCATTTACAATTTAACGCATTATTTTTCGCTAGATTATAATCTTTCCATGGGAAACCGTCAAATTGTGAAATGGTATCAAACTTGCTTGCGACGTAACGCACCTTGCGCTAATATTAAATAGCCTGCCTGGCTGCGAGCAACTTGGAAGTAGCGCTCGCCGGCCGCTACCGCGGCACCGCTCGCTTCGCTCGCTCGGCTCGCGCGCGGTTGGTCACAGTTCTAACCTAACCTAACCCATTTCACCCAGTTCACAATTTTTCGACAGTTTATAATCTAACGGAAATAATTCCGACAGATTATAAACTAACAGTTCTTTTTCTCCACAGGTTTCTGAAAGCTTAAAAAAAAGAATTAATATCGTGATTTGATTAGTTGCTGTTATTTCGGTCAAACAACAGTTTAATGAGATTTGACAATGTGTTAAGTAATTTTTGTAGGAAAACCCGCATATAGTTTGACCAATACCGCTGTACCGCGCCTTAGGCAGGCGCGCGGCGAGACGGGGGAGCAGTGCAGGCCGCTAATTCGTCAAAGCTCTCGGCGCACGGCGTCCCGCCCACCGCTCATTGGTCAAAACTGCCCCCCGCCTCGCCGCGTATTCCTAAGACGCGGTACAGCGGTATTGGTCAAACTATAGTTACTGTGTTATTTAAGACAACTGTGTTGTAAACTGTGTATTTATTATATATAATCAGCTTGGTGGTTTTACGTCTCTTCGGCGTCATTAGTAAAAGCCGTGTTCAAATACAAAATGTTATATTTCACTTAAACCTACATGGGCACTTATGAAATGTCAGAATCTAGGTGCACGGTTCCAATTGGTCGTTTCCTATGGAGAAAAGCCGGCAAGAAACTCCAGGGTTACTCTTTAAAAAAAAAAAACAATGAGACAGTTTTTGACTGTCAACAAGTACTAGATATTTAACAAAATAGAAAATGGTCAACAAATTGAAGCATTTATGAGTCTCATATTCACAAAATTGAAAAGAATCTATACAGAGTGGCATCGACGCGAAATTTTTCGTCGGTAATTTTTTTTTAAATCAGCTGTTTCATACATTTTAACCGCGTTGGTACTGCACTTTTCCATAAAACAGCTGTTTTTTTTTTAAATAACCGACGGAAAATTTCAAGGCAGGGGTTTCAGAATCATGTACTGAATCCATGGTAGCAGTTTTCGCGTCGATGTCCCACGCCACGCTGTATAAATAAAAGAAAATAATAATAAATAAAATACCTATTTAAACTAAATTGACAAGCGAGGGATTGTAATTTCTTCATAAGATTTAACAAACTAGAAATGTTCAAGTAGTGTGTTACTTACTGATTTCAAACCTGTCTTTTATTGTAACTATAGATAGATGTGAATGTTGGATTGATATCTGGATAATATTATATTCATAATTGTTTTTCTACAGTACGAAGGCGTAAAGTTTATGTGGGACGCTTGCTTCGAAAGCTTAGCAGAGCTCGAGGCGGGACGACCAGGTGGAGGCTGCATCCTCGCTCACTGCATGGGACTCGGCAAAACGCTGCAAGTGCTGGCTTTGTTACACACGGTAAGTTCTTATATCCTTGAGCCATAGAATGCTATAGGAAGGTATCTGAAAGCCGCTGGAACTGACGAGTCCTCGAGTGGAGATTGCTAACCGGCAAGCGTAGCGTGGGATGCTCCCGTGGGCGCTCCCCAGCGAGATGGGCCGTCGACTTCAAAACGACTGCTGGAATAGTCTGAAAAAGTGAAAGACGGCGATTCAGATTATGGCGCAATTTGGAACAGGCCTATGTCCAACAATAAACCGCCATTTATTGAATAGGCCTGCGTCCAAATTTTTTTGTCAGTCTTTAGATTATAAAAAAAATATTGAACACGTATTTTTTCTTTTTTGACGTAATCAAAAGATTACGGCGAAATATTGAGTTAAAATGTGGCATGACGTCACGCCTTGCTAGATTTAATACTGCGTTGTGCCGTAGCGAGCCCTCACTCCCCAACTTTAATGCGTGTTTTCTAAGTTATTTTTGATTAATATGACAAAGCAAAAAATACGTGTCTAATATTTTTTTATTATCAGAAAGACAGACTAAATAGAATTTCTTTTTTTTTACCTAGGCTACTACCCTATTACAATCCTTGCGGCTTGCGTAGCGATATATTACACTAGTGTTAAATTGACGTAGGCGATAAAAACGCTATGGCGCTTACGTAGCGCAGTCATAACACTTGCGCAATCTTGCCAGTCAATTTTGCGCTTTATAAAAACGTAATTTATGTCACTTATTCCCAGGTATTGACTCACCCTGGCGTGAACATGCAACGCATTCTCGTGTGCTGCCCTCTATCGACCGTACTCAACTGGGTTGACGAGATACACAAATGGATCGGCCCAGTAACGAATCAGATTAAGGTAAGCAGTAGTAATAGAAGTAGAGTACAGTAACAACAACAAGCATAGTATTTAAAAAAAACAGTGGCACTCCGGCAGTGCCGACAGAAGTGAAAACTTGAAAAAGATCGCCTTGGTGGAATAAAAATACTTGTATAGAACATTGGTCCGTAACCTTATCTAAATAAAGAGCACAATCGCGTTTATAAAAATACTTCCAAAACCTTTTAAGTAAAAATACTTGCATAGAACATTGATCCGTAACGTAATATTAATAAAGAGCACAATCGCGTTTACAAAAATGTGGTGTCGGTAACGGTGTCGCGAGTTCAATTGTTTTTCCCATCTCAAAAATGCCCAATGCGTCTAAAGAAGTTTTCACTTCAAACAGTAAAGTTTCAGACCTGACTCGAACTAAGCAGTCAACTAAAGAGTTGTCCGCTTCGTTCGTGCTCTCTTCACAAAAGCAGCCAAGAAAGTTAGCCCTGTCTATAAAATATTAAAAAAATAAAATGATCTTATACCATATGACGAACTTGTGTCATTTCTTTTTTCAAGCAACGTAAAATAAGGAGGAAATTACAGGTATTACATTCATATTTATTTTTCACAAAAAGTTTGACGGAAAGCGTCCGTAGCCTAAGGTCTTTAGATGCCATAACAGGTAAATTTGCCTGAGGCTTTTGATGGTAAGTAGCTTGAAAATGTTGAGCCTTACAGTCAAACTAGATTATGTAAAGACCGTCCTGTGTCTAAGAACCTCCTTTCAAAGACAGCTTAGCATTACATGTTGGTTATGCTTATATTTGCTGTATGTTTCATGACTACTTTTTAATCTTTCTGTGTATTTAAAAATCAATTGCCGTGCGTTAGTCTTGCAAAAACTCGAAAATAGCTCGACCAAATCGTTTTTTTTTTCTCCGTACTTGGGTGGTTTAGGAAAAAAGAAAATTAGGAAAAACCCAAAGGAACAGCCGGAAAATCGAAAACATCGAAATTTTGTCTCACGTACTAGGTTCATTGGGTCATCTAGTCAAGTGTTTCATAAAAAAGAAGCACTTTTTATATAGAGGGACAAACAATTTTTAATTCAAAGGCAAAAATACACTAGTTTATCAATAATTTGAAGGGATCAAAGGACCGAATAGATAGGTAACTGTCACTATCACAAAAAAGTCTAAACATAACACTTCCGTTCCCACAGGTATTCGAGCTATCAAAACTAAAAAAAACATACGAACGCGCCTACCAACTAGAAGACTGGTACAACGGAGGCGGCATATTCATCATAGGATACGAACTCTTCCGAAGTCTGTCGACTCTCGATCCATTCCTCGACGACATACGACCTACAATCGTCAACAAAATACGTACAGCCCTGCTTGACCCTGGTCCAGACATAATAGTTTGTGATGAAGGACATTTATTAAAGAACGATTGCTCAGTACTCGCGGTAGCAATGAGCAGGGTTGTCACGAAAAGGAGAATTATACTGACTGGAACCCCTATGCAGAATAATTTGAGAGAGTATTATTGTATGGTGAATTTCGTCAAGCCTAATTTGCTGGGAACTTATGCGGAGTATTCTAATCGGTAAGTTAAAGATTTGAAGTTCACTGTGAAGCAGGTTTCTTCAACTTTACTGTACTACTTCTGGGAAAAGTTTCCCTCTTAAGAGCGTTTATTCTGAAAGTTGGCAACGTCGCAAATAGATGTCAATTATTTCGCTGTTTTGATTAATTTGGCAATATTACTGCATGGAAATATGAAATATGGCTAACTAGTGAACTAGAATATTAATAATGAAGTGCAATTATAACACTGAATTTGATGTTGTAATCGTTTTAGGTGTAAAATAGTAATTTGAAAAGTTTCTAAATCCTTATATGACATCTAAAACTAAATATTCGGTGTTACAATATTAATCATTGCATTTCATTTATTCAATATTTTAGTTCGCTAGTTAGCTGTTTGACAGCTAATTTGTGACGTTGCCAATTTTTAGGATAAACGCTCTTAATGATTTCTTTCTTTCTTGTCTGTAAGAAACGCATTAGGCATTAAATCAAAACATTCAAAAATAACCTCTATTTCCTTCCCATAGGTTCGAAAATCCAATAATGAACGGTCAGCACCGCGACTCAAGAGAAGAAGACATAAAATTAATGAAGGCTCGTACACACATCCTACACAAAGTACTAGAGGGTTGTCTCCAAAGACAGGAAGCTTCAGTACTCTACCCGTACTTGCCTAAGAAGCATGAGTATACCGTGTTTATAACCCTAACGCCATGCCAGTGGGACTTGTACAAGCACTACCTGCATAACTACGGGAACAAGACTAAACAGAGCATATTGAAGGACTTCCATATACTACAGAAGATATGGTCGCATCCTCAAGTGCTGCATAACTTTCAGACGAAGGCTAGAGATCGGGATGAGAAGAATAGGATTAAAGGTATGTTTATTTTGTAGATCAGAAGATCAGTAAGGCCCGCTTGCACCACAAATTATAAAACACAGCATTTAAAGGTACGGCCAAACCTGCGCGACCACAACACGGGACGCGGGATGCAAAGCATGAGCGTCAACGACGCGAAACTTAACCGTGCACACCTACGCGACTACAGGGCGAACCGCGAACTCAATCCCGCTTTGCCGACGCGGTGTTCCCGCGTTACGGTCGCGTAGGTGTGCAAGGCGCTATATAATAACACGAGCAGCGTCCGCCGCGCGTTAGACGCTCCCGCTTCGCGCCCCCGCGTCCCGCATTGTGGTCGCTCAGGTTTGGCCGAAGCTTAACAATAAACTAATTTAAGTCATCGTTCTGTCTGTCATCTTCAAACGATTGACAGAAACGGAACGATGTTTTAAATACGTTTAGCGCTAAACCCATTTAGTCATTTGTTGTTCAACCGGGCCTAAGTGTTGAGTGATCTATTGCAATTGAATTGAATTAAAGACAGAAACCGGAGTGAGCTTCGCGCCGCCAGACGATGACATTTTATATTGTCTATGGCCCAGTGTCCCTACATCCATTTTCTGTAGTGGCAACTTTATTTGTAATATCTGGATGACTTGACTGAGTTGAGTTTTCTAAAAATGAAACCTAGCTAGATCAATTTATCGCCCCCGAAACCTCCTGCATACTAAATTTCATGAAAATCGTTGAAGCCGTTTCCGAGATTCAGATTATATATACAAGAATTGCTTGTTTAAAGGTGGTATTAAATATTAAATGATCAATTGTTTTAATTTGTTGTTTCAAGCAAGGGAAATGAAAGAGGAAAGTACAGGTATCTCGTTTATTAACTTCGTTTATTACACTCCATAATAGATTATAATTATATCCATAATAAACATCAAATAGGTTAACGTAATACACTCAAGTCGCATATTAATTTGGAACAAGTTGAGTGTCTTCATAAGTTGCTTGTTGCCAGCAACTTATAACTTCAACGTTTGCTTATTTTGAATACATTAGCATGTTGCCATCAACACTGCAACATTCCATGTTGCGCACGAAACGCGCCCGACCCGCGCACGCGTTTCGTGTGCAGACATCAATATAATACAAGGAATTACTATACACTGTGAATTTTAGTCGTCTTACAAAAGCAGCCCACTTCATGGATCCAATGACTACTAAAAATTCATTAAATTTTTTTTATAGTGAAAACTTCTTTAAGCGCGTTGGGCATTTTTGAGATGGGAAAAAACAATTGAACTCGCGACACCGACACCTCATTTTTGTAAACGCGATTGTGCTCTTTATTTATATTAAGTTACGGATCAATGTTTTATGCAAGTATTTTTGCTTTAAAGGTTATGGAAGTATTTTTTTTTTGTTTTTACTTCTGTCGGCACTCCCGGAGTGCCACTGTTTTACTAGTAAAAAAAAAAAATATTGCTCCTAGTAGTATTTTATGTCTGGCCCTTTGTAAGACGACTAAAATGTCAGTGTATATAATTTTTTTTTTTTAATGAATGTTTAGTTATCATAGGATACATGAAGTGGGCTGCTTTTGTAAGACGACTAAAATGTCACGGTGTATATATATCGTGGCCTGATCTTAGAATTGATCATTTCATGAAATGGCCAGTTATAATTGACCATATCATTAAGTAGAATATCCATGTAAATATTACTGGTTACTTTTAATAATCTGGGTCAGTGGATAAATGAAACATTTTAAATAGGTAGCTTTCATTCCAGAAGAAAAATAATAATTAATAAGATTTGAATAGTTAAATACTAACCTGTAAAATACGTTCCAAACTACATAGTTTTTTAAGGTTGCGCTCATTTTTCGAGTGAATTTCATAACAATACTTCACTGCACTTTTAGCTTCCATTTGCATATTTATAATTGCTTTTCCAATCGAATTATCGTCCGCCGCCATGATGCACAACAAAAACAAAGCGACATCAATGCCTCTACCGGTGGATAATCTAACTATTTTACGATATGATCACTAATGTTTGGCCACATCATGAAGTAGTCGTGCGTTTAACTGTTCATATCGTTAAACGTTGAGTATTCAATGATCTGGCCAGACCACATCATAGCCACATCTAGCGGTCGATGTTCTATTTCATGAAATGATCAATTCTAAGATCTGGCCACGACATATACAAGCCCGCCGTACTGCCGCCGTCCCGACACGCACCCGCCTTGTGTGTGTGTTGAGCTTTAAGAGTAACCATAGAGTTCTCACGCATGCGTTTACTATTAAGCTCTAGCAGTAGTGCGTTCATAGTTTGCCAAACTAAAGCCTCATTTACACGATGCCAGTTTCTTGCTTGTGGCATACAATCAAATTGAAGCAACAAATGACTTTTATGGCATTCCACAGGCAATTAAATCTCACTGTGTAAATCTGGCTTTAATTCTGCATTCGTCTGTATACACTCTAATCGTATCAACATTTTCATAGCGGAGAAACTGGAAGATGACTTGGCAACCGAGGACCTGGAAGAAATAAAGCCGAATGCAACTGAAGACCTGTGGTGGTTGGAATACTTGGACGGCGGCAATATGTTGGAGACGCTTGATAGCTCCAACAAGTTTGTTGTGGTGTTCCGGATATTGGACGAGTGTATTGCGTTGGGGGATAAAGTGTAAGTAATGTAATAGTACACTCTTTTTATATTATGTCCTTTTTTTTGAGTGGGAAATTATTAAATAACTTCTCCCGCTCTGAGCGGAGCGGGAGGGCGTGTCAGACTACTGATTAAAACCCACCCGTGTTCCTTCAGTTGCCATTTTGCCAGGGGCCACGGTATCTCTTTCGGACTTTCCCGCGACGTTAAGTCCTTACATTCGATCAACATCAGCGTTTTCAAAGATTAGGGGAGAAGGGGCAGAGCTATGTCCCAAACTGGAGCTTACCAATTTGGGACATGTAAATATGTGTCATAATTTTTGGCTTTGTTCAAGTTCAAAATAACACACATTCACACTTTCGTCTTTCTTGCCCTCAGGTTAATATTCTCTACATCACTATTCTGCCTGGATGCCCTCGAATATTTTCTGAAGAAGATCAAGAAGTGGTCGTTAGGACACGAGTACTTCCGACTGGACGGGTCGGTTCCGGCCGAGGTGCGGCAGAAGTGGTGCCGCGAGTTTAACGCTGACAACAACTATAAGACTAAGTGAGTTTGTACCCAATTATCTCATGTAACAGAGCACAGGATTTTTGAACGACATTTAACTTTAAACTGATTGGAATAAAGTGCAAAATTGTATGTAATTGTTCAAAAATATACACAAACAACGAACAGATTCTCTAGCGTTCGCTCAGGCGGGACTCGCTTGTTCTTTAAGACTCTGGTAATAAGGTTTATTATTTAAAATCCTTTGTATTGCTAATAGGGTGATGTGACTATAACATTACTTAATATTTAGATGGTGGTGACTCTGGCTGTATCGGATAGTATCAAAGTCATCAATGTTTCATTGCGATTTCCAAAGCTAAATTCCCTGTATACCTCGATCTCTTTTTCGCACAAGCTAGTAAAAAAAAAACAGTGGCACTCCGGGAGTGCCGAGTGCCGACAGAAGTGAAAACTTGAACAATTTTACTGTGCAGGAAATAATGTATTGCGCGTTGATGTCTTTTTGATGGTCAAAAGCTGGTGTCGTAACCATGTCGTAACAGTGTCGCGAAATTAATTGTTTAGTCCCATCTCAAAAATGCCCAACGTACCTAAAGAAGTTTTCACTTCAAAAACCTCACGTTTTCTAATCCAGATTGTTCCTGGTATCAACCCGTGCCGGCTGCCTAGGGCTGAACATGACAGCCGCTAACCGCGTCATCATCATGGACACGTCGTGGAATCCTGCGCATGACATACAGAGCATCTTCCGAGTCTACCGCTTTGGACAAAAGAAGGACTGCTACATTTACCGCCTGGTCGCTATGGTGAGATACAATCTACTAGCTCACTCCTGACATATAGAGCACCTTCCGAGTCAATGACGGTACCTTCATACAGGCCCAAAAGCCCAGCTTGCACTAATAAAAACAAAGGCAGCATCACATATCAAGCATTGAAATCAATGATCATTCATGTCATAAAAATAATAAAATCTAAATTCCGCGCGCTATCCGCCGTGCGAAGATGAATTAATCAATAACTTATTATGAGAAAAATAACTTAAAATGCGCACGCGTCGAGGCCAATCTTTTGCACCGATAAATTCTAAATTCAAAAGTCATTCAAACTAGGCTGAGAATCAGCACTTGTCGAACGTCAAAATTACATAAGACAGGCCCTCAAAACGCCCACCCTTCACCACTTCCTAGTGCTTTAGCTGGGAAGAAGATGTGGCGCAACAAACTCCCCAGCAGATATTGCGAGATCCTTCCTTCTTCTTATTATAAAATGTTAAGAGTATAAGAGAACTGTCTTATTAACAATTCTAATTTCCCAGGGTACGATGGAGCAGAAGATTTACGAACGTTCAGTTACAAAGCAAGCCGTCGCCTGCCGCGTGGTCGACGAACAGCAGATCGACCGCCATTACAATATGGCCGAACTCACCGAGCTATACAAGTAAATAACAAACTTTATTCCTAGTCCTCCTTCGCACTTTTATGCATTGAAAATAGAGTTTATTAATCAATAACATCAGTAGATACTTTCCTTTGACTTATTTTATATCTGCACTGTTACTAAGAAAGAAAAAAAGAGAAAATATACATTTATTTGCACTAAACATTAAGCATAAAGAAAAATACAAACACAAAAAAAAACAAGTTGGGGGGAAAATATGCGTCTCATTCACGCAAAACGGCCATCGCTCAGCATAATGCTGTGACACTATGCGATACAGGGCCACAACTCTAGTTTTCAGCAACGTGACTAAATAGAGTTTTCCTTGTTTAGGTTCGACGAAGGTGGCTCATGCGTAGCAGGCGGCGTAGCCGTAGGCGTGCATGACGTAGCACTGCTACGCGTAGCACGCGACGTGCTGCTACACGCGGTACACGAGCATGACTCACTGCTACGAGGTTCTAGCGAGCAAGGTCTGCCTGAGCACGAGCGAAACGCCGCCTGGATGCAGTTCCAGCAAGAGCAAGCGCATAAACGTAACTATAACTTATATTAATACTACTTAAATATCACAAAGAATAAGTATTTTTATCCCCACCACAATTTTTTTTTTGGCTCTACCAGAGGGTAATATAAATAAAAATAAACCAACCCATAGTAAAAGTCAGATAAAAATATATGCATACTTAATTTCCGTAGACATTCGAGTTATCAAAAAAGCTTATTGACGGCAAGGTATGTTTTGTTGTCGATTTAGTAATAACAAATTGCATAATTAAAAACCATTTATTTTTACAGAAATGGAAAACAAACTAATCATGAACATCCCAACGGTTGCGTTAAAGCGTATTCACGACAACGCGCAAGCGTCTACATCAGCCACCGTCGTCAAACAAGAAGACACCAGCGAAGACTACAACCCTAACGAACCTAAATCTAAGAAGGGAAAGAAATCTTCCATCATCAAGTGCTGCATACCCATACAAGACAACGACAAACCAGAAACTAGAAGCAGCCCACGAAAAGAACCATCCATCATCAGACCAGGAACCAGCAAACAATACATGGACTACGTAGCAGCATCCACTTCATCCGCCGACCATAAGCCTTTTGACACCTTCTACCAAGAAGAAGTCATGGTGGAAAAAATCACAGACATACTCATCAGATATGACTTCCAGAATAAAAAAGGAACGCCTGACATAGCCAATCTAGTCAAGAAAGTCAGAAATATAATGCAGAGAGGATATGTCACTGAGGAAGATATGGCAGATGATCTGACTGCCAGTATAGCGAAGGTGTTACTCCCACAGCATATGTCCCTTCCCATGGTCACTAACATCATGTGCGAGTCTATCAACAACTCCGCGGAACCGAACGTAATTCCAAGCGACGCTGACCCAGAGTTGATAACGAGTGACCCCACTCCCAGTAGATGCTATACAAATCAAACGAAATCTCACGAACCTGAACTAAGGACAAAGAGAAAAGCTGCAATAGCAGCTGAAAAAAGTATCGATTCTTTAGCACAAGAAGTAGTCATCAATATAGATGACGACGATTTCGATGCAAGAGATACCGATTTTATACCAGACGAAGACTTGACTAATTTCAAACCAAAAAAAAACTCAAAAAACTTAACACCCCCAAAAGCGGTCGATACAGACGAAAGCACTATGAGTGCTGAAGAGTCACGAAAAGAAGTGACCGATTTTGATAGCTTGAAGACTAATGAGAAATCTAGTATTACGGATGAAGATAACACAACGAATCAAGATAAAGACACAAGTATTCCTAAGAAATATGCTCCTAAAAAACCGAAAGATAGAATTATTAAAACTTATGCTAGACCAGAAAAAAAGGACTCACCTAAAGTACCTAGAAAGCCAATAGAGGATGAACTAACCGCGAGTGTCAGTGAACCCGCAGCCAGAGATTACTCTAGCATTCTACTAAGTGATGATGAGGATCAGATATTAAGCCTCAGAACTACAGAAAAATTTGTTGATATTCCTAAAAAGGTACCTGAAAAACCCATACCAAATCCTTTGAACAACGAAGTAGTGCCTTTACCGATGTCTTTGTTGAAAAATCAGAATTTTATAAATATTGTAGCGCATACGTATTTGGTTGGTAATCCTATGTTGGATGAAGATGCGGCTACGCTCGCTGCACAGTATAGTACGTTGAAAGCGTTTAGAGAGGCTGAACAGACTGGCAAGGATGTATGTAGCGGACCAATCTATGATATAGCTGTCAAGGTGAGCCGTCTTTCTGTGATATTTATATTATTTATTAACTACTAACTGTTGCCCGCGACTTCGTCTGCAAGCCAGAATGAAAAAAAGTTGGTGTCTTTGGATCAGTATTTTAGTTTTTTGACACCGACTTCCGAAATTAAAGTTATTTTTCACTTTTGGAAGTTGGTTATATTTTTTGTAAAAATGTTTTTTTTTTTCGCTTTTTAGTGGTTTGATTTGTAATTTATCTAAGTTACAATAGCCTTATGTCAACTACTCATCAAAAATACCCAAATCGCTATAGATGTGCCTTTAATATTTGAAGAGTTCCCTCGATTTCTCTAAGATCCCATCATCAGATCGTGACCAAATTACAGTGGGACCAACTTGAAAGTATACCCTTTCAAACAAAAAAATAATTTTTCAAATCGCTCCAGCCGTCTTCGAGTAATCAGGGAACATAAATAAAAAAAATTAAAAAAAAACCCGACGAATTGAGAACCTCCTCCTTTTTTTGAAGTCTGTTAAATAGGCTATGTCCTTACCCAGGTCATGGCCTATCTTGTGTGCCAAATTTCATCCAAATCCGTCAAGCCGTGAAATTTGAATCACAGTTTTGCTAGAACAAACGTTGTTCAGACCATGGTCTACTACCATACTACAGCATCCAATTAAAAAAAAAACATAATTGGTTTTTGAAAAAACACAAAAAAAAACAAAGTTTAAAATGTCAAGATTATCGTTACTCCCTACAACACAGACGCCACGCACGGGACACAGCATTGTTTACAGGGAAATGTACCTCCATAAAAAGAAATTTAGTAAGCAGTAGATAATCTTTACATTTTAAACTTTGTCTTTTTGTGTTTTTCAAAAACCAATTTATGTTTTTTTTTTTATTGGATGCTGTAGAATGGTAGTAGACCATGGTCTGAATAACGTTTGTTCTAGCAAAACTGTGATTCAAATTTCACGGTGTATATAAAAATCTTGACTAATTAAAAATGTATGCAACAACGCAAAATTCGCGGGTATTCTGGTTGAGTAACACAAACAAACTCACTTTCGCATTTATAAGGCTCTAGACAGACGGACTGCATTTCAACTGCAAATCTGCAGTTGGAATGCAGTCGTTGCAGTTTACGACTGTGTGTTTATTGCAGTCGCACTAACTGCAGCCAAACTGCAGATTTGCAGTTGAAATGCAGTCCATCTGTCTAGAGCCTAATATTAGTTAGGATTTGTTTGGCAAGTCTAGATTTGTTTTGTCGTATTTTATACTACTATTAACCATCCTACTGCATTTATACCAATGTGTCAGTGGTCGCGCAGCGCGACTATTTTTCCATACATCTCAATAAAGATGGCTAATAACTTAATTCAAAGAGCCAATAGAGCCTTCATTTTCTTCCTAGCCATTTTATCTTTCACACAATCAATCCATCTTAACTTTGTTCTGTCCATGGTCACATTCAAACTTAAAACAGGCCTTGTCACATGCTCTTCATTTCTCCGTATCACAATGTCGGTTATTTTCTTTTTCGTTCATAAAAAACTTAACTCCCAACAGGTAATAGGCAAAGAGATACTAAAGAAAATGAACAGCGCGAACCCAAAAGCTGCTGCCTCATCGGCTGACGATGCTGTTGCCAGCATACAAATGAAGGAGCAGATGATTCAAACCCAAAAGACCTTCGAGGAGACAGCCAAAAGTTCCAAAGCCAAGAGTGCTAAACTCCGGGAAGATATGATTCAGCAGAAATTCGCTATGAATAAGGCACAGGAGGCTGATGTTAAGCCCGTGGTCACACCACCTGCAGCCAGTGTTAACAGCTCTGTGGTGCCAGTTGGATTGTAAGTATTGATATTTTTATTTAGAAATTTGCAAATATACTATAATAATATAATATAATATTCCCGCTCCTGCATCGCACGGTTTTGACATGACAAATATCAAGATTTCATTATAAAATTTAAGTTTAATATGTACTTACAGTATAACTATTTTTTTAATGTTCCTCGGCAAACTTCGTGTTTCGTCAGTCGTCGGATTTCTATCAGTTGCTTTTTGCACTCGGTGAGTGGTGCAGACCGGACGCTCTCAATCGACTTGGAAGTATATAGAGTTGTTAATACTCTTTTAACTTAATGTAATTTATTTTAAAAATGGGAGGAAAGCTGCTAAAGTCGCAGGCACGAAAATAGTTTTGCAGCTCTATAAAGTTCACACAGAAATCAAAACAAAACAAAAATAAAGTACTTAGTTCTGAATTCAAATTAGTATACACGATAAATCTAATCATTGATGGTCATGGGAATTAGCATTCGTTTGTGTTCGGAAATGCGATGATTCCCGAGGGACATTAAGAAAATATTCATTCTGCATACTACATAAACCTTCTGGAAATAAATTCTTCAAATTATGGTGAAAACCGCTTCAAAATTCATTATGAAGTTTAAAAAGAACTAAGCGGTCACACAGTCAGACATGAAAGACAACTTTATTTTATGCTAGCTATAGATTTATTATTGCTTCATTGGTTGCCTCCCCCTTGGAATAATATAGGTGTGACGTATGTTTTATAACTAATTACATCATAACGCTTGTATTCCCCAAAGGGTTAGGCAGTAGTGTACCTATATTACACCCACATTTCGCCAGGTATGTTTAAGTTCCATTTATATAGGTGGCGAGTCTACTGCCATCAACCAAATACAATGCCATCAATCAAATTTCCAATGGTAAAACCCAATAACACTGATATTTTTTGTCTAGCATCAAGACAACCGCTTGTTTAGGAGGAAGACCGGCATTCAGCCTCCCTCAGCTGAAGCACGAGCGCGTGGAGCCACGCGTTGAGTGCATCCTGCCCGACGACGATGACGTCATCATCAGCGACGTGCGCGCCACGCCCGCGCCCCCCTCCCCCTCCCCGCCACCCCCGCCCCTCGTGCCCACCACCAAGCCCATCGTCCTCAACAACTTCCTCTACAAGCCAAGCACACGCGGCCTAGAAGCACAACAAGCCTTTAGGGTTACAGTCGGCAGCGCAACCCCCGTATCGACACCTAAATTAGTAACGCCACCTAAAATCATCCTAAGGCCTTACGTGCCCCCGCCGGCACAAATACCAAAGCTAAACATAACCGCACCTACAGCCGCACCGACCGTCGTTCAAATGAGTGCACCGACACCGGTCGTGCCCGAACGAATCCTGCCGAATGACGACACCATCTGTCTAGACAGCGACGACGAGGAATTCCTCCCACCGAGCATTCTAGCGAAAACTACCTCCGCGGTCCCCGCAGCTCTTCATCAGGCACCAGTCCCCGTGTCCCTCACCAGCGCACAGAACCCAGGAGTCAAACTCCCTCTCCCGCCCATGCAGAACCTTCTTCACCACTCCGCTCCAGCCACTCATTCCCAATCAACAACACCACAGAAATTGGTGCTACGACAAGTTATGTCGCCCAATGGCGCACAACCCCAATATGTTCTTATACCGTCTGATAAACTTCCGATGCCAGCATTACCCTCCCCCATAGACTCACCAAAGACAACTAACGCGCAACAGAAAATTGGTTCAGTTAGTTTGTTAAACACCGCACTGAACGAGCCCATTTCAGCTGCTAAGAAACCTGAAATTAACCCCACATCCCACAGAACAGCATGCAAACCGGGCGATATTCTCAGAATAACTAAAACGGGAGCAATCGAAGTGATAACTCGTGCCGATTTACAAACAAAAACGGCTAAACCGACTTCTGACCCTAAGGACTCAAACAATTTTGTCATACGGAACCCAAAGCCGATTGCTCCGAAACCACCCGAAGAACCAAATAGTAATCGTAGCAGTTTACCTGCTACGACTGCTAAATTTAAAAAGATTCCTCCAAAAACGAATACATATGGGACGTTAGACCTAACCGATACGACTCCCGAGGTTTCGAAATCAAAGTTGACTGGGCAGAAAACTTGCAAGTCCTCGACTGTTGACTTAACTGATATGTCACCTGTTGCTGCTAAACAAAAACCGATCGCTCCAAAACCTACTACTGCGACGTTTGATCTAACAGATACAAACGAGGTAGCGTTATCGAAGAAAACTACGTCACATAAAATGGATAAAAATAGAACTGAGAAGAAAGTAGACGCACGGAAATCACGGCAGACTAGTCAGAATTCGTGTAGCATTAGTAGCCCCCGGGCTACGAGTCCTGAGAACCCTTTGTCAATCCTGAAGGACGTCGTGCACATAAAAGCTGTAGACTATGCAGAAAAGTCTGTAACCCTAACATCAGAAAAAAGTAAAAACTCCAACATTTCTGTGCAGCACGTCGTGTCCACTGACAGTAAAACCAGAGCCCCAGATACAAACAAAGGGTTATTAAAATTAACCAAGGTACCAAAAGAGCTAGTACCGAAACATATAGATGAAGCAGTAGAGAAACAGATTAAGAAAGAAGCTCTAATGAAGAGAATAACGCCTTTATTAAGTAAAAACCAACCGAAGGCTAAAGAAGAACCGAAAAATCGTGGAAAGAACACGATAAGCTTTGACAATTTGAGTACTGCTCATACTAGCAAGTTATTGCAAAATAGTGGTACAAGCACTGGTAAATCAACGGACAAGAAAGGCAAATCTGTCTTGAAGGCCACGGAAACTGTGGATCTGACGTAAGTATTAATTTTTGCCTTAGTTGACATGATTAACCAAAACTATATATATCAGATTTTCCGAACAAATAGGTAGACAAAAAAATACAGACTTTTAATAATAGCATAAATAACCCCACCGCCGTATCTCTACGTTGACGTCGTGGTGGGGCTTGCGCGCTCCGAACTCTAGGCCTGTACCGGTAGAGTTTACTTTGCCGGAACAGGACTGGGATGCGGAGCCAGACCAAGAGAGATACAAAAACTCGCAGGGCAGCATGTGGCGAGCTGTTGGGCAGTAGCGACTCCACGGACCCTATCTCTCGGGAGAAGTCTTGTTCCTCACCTCCGGCTGGCCTTTATTGGCCGGCTGGAGTGAACACTGACGAGGAACGGAGCTCCCACCTCATTCTTACCTTAATTGGCCGGCTTGAGTGGAGATTCGCAAGAGCAAACGTGCCTGGAGGAAAGAAGTATTCCAGTAAGATGCTGGTAGGAATCTTGACCGTACTTCCAGGATTGTCCTGATAGTCGTGGAATACCTCTCCACTCCTCATAAGCACCTCGGGACATGTTGCCCCCCTTGTCGCTTCGACACTGTGCTAGCGACCATTTTCGGGGGCCCATTATTGAGTGTGCAAGTCACCCCCTGCCATTTTCCTTTGTATGTTTTATAATATATTGGTCAGGCAGGGGCCATAGTTTTTCCATAGTTCAAGGTAACCCCAAAACATATTGGGCTATGGATTTGAGTGGCTATAATCCACCCAAATCCATAGCCCAATATGTTTTGTTTCCATGTTCTGCAATAGTCCTACACCAACCGGGGGTTGTCCTTGGGTGCACTTGTATAGTGCATACAGGGATAACGTCTAAGGGGCCTCTGCGAGTTGGCTTCGGCCCCTCGTACGCCTTCCAAAGGTCCGGGATCCCAAGGTCCCGAGATATGTAAAAGGCATAAATAATAATCATCATCGCTTTCAAAAAGGGACTTTCAACAAACTCATTTTAAAGTCTTTAACCCAAAATGGCATAGGGAGTGAAGATCCAAAACATAGAAATTCCAAAACTTTTAAATACCGGACCTTTCACAATGATGTCGATTCTCTTGTCACAAATGCCTCTAAACTAGATTAAAAATCACCAAAATTTAGTTTAATCCTGTCAAACGACGATTTCCCATTCTGAAATAGACTAAAATGACGCAACTCAACTATATTTTAGTTTGGCAGCACTAAGATGGTACTGAGATATTATTTTAGTGAAAATGGCAATTATGCTATTCTGAATTTGACGTTTTTCACCTAAAATTTAGATTTTCTTACTAAATCTGACTATTTTTAATCGCGACTAAAAACGCGTGGAATAAAATTGGTTGTCATGAACTTTAAATTCACACCAACACCTCGACTTCAGATGCAAAAAACAGTACTGAATATTTTTTTTTATTTTGCTTATATCTCGAAAACGGTGTGTCCAATCGCAAAAGTAATGAAAATTTCGACACCCTTTATAAAATCCTGAAACCCCTAACATTCTACATGTAGGTAATATTTTTTCTTATTTTTCATACAAAAAGTAAAAGTATTCACGTGGTTAGGTATCACGTGTGGAGTTGCGATTGTCAAATTCGATTTAGATGTGTCAAAATTATTTTTAAATTTAGAGAATTTATTTTGCAGAATAGTGGAATCACGTGTGGAGTTGCGATTGTCAAATTCGATTTAGATGTGTCAAAATTATTTTTAAATTTAGAGAATTTATTTTGCAGAATAGCTTTGAGATTATCATAGTCCAAAGTAAGGAATTTTAGTGATAGTTTAGTTCGGTGTACAAGAGAATCGGCACCATTGTAAAACCACTTGGCGATTGAGCTAAAAACCAATTACTTTTTGGTTCAGTACAGTTTCGTCTCATGTTTTATTATTTACAGTAACATGTTTCCACCCGGAACTATTATAAAAACTAAGAGCGAAACAAAGAAGAGGCAGTCGACTTCTACGGAGGTCACTCCGGCTAAAAAGAAAAAGCCTGCACGTAAGTATATGCTTATATGCCACCTAGATACCGTAAAAGACCTGTACCTATTTGCATCACTATACACTTTAAAATACCACCTTATCATCTACACAATAAGTTCTATATTCGATTGTTTAAACAAACAGTGCACGTCTTCTCGTTATACTTTGACATAATAATAAGTAAACAGTCGGCCACATTTAGGACCGCATGCACCACATTCACACGTTTAGCACGAAAATAATTTCTGGCAATCTTAATAGAGGCAGAATGTTGTTTCAAATATGTTTTCCACTAAAAGCATTTAGTGAATTGTGGTGCAAGCGGTTAATTGCAAATAGTTGTTCAGTTTCGCAAACGACATACCTACAGTATTTCTATTTTCTTATGTCCCTCGGGAATCATCGCATTTCCGAATATAAACGAATACTAATTTCAATGTCCATCAATTATTAGATTTATCGTGTATTATAATTTGAATTCAGACTAACTACTTTATTGTTGTTTTGTTTCGATTTCCGCGTGAGCTATATAGAGCTTTAAAATTATTTTCCTATCTGTCGTGCCTGCGACTTAAGCGGCTTTCCTCCCATTTTTTAAATAAATTAGAGTATTAACAACTCTATATACTTCCAAGTCGATTAAGAGCGTCCGGTCTGCACCAAGTGCAAAGGGCAACTGATAGAAATCCGACAACTGACGAAATACGAAGTATGTCGAGGGACATTAAGAAAATAGAAATACAGTGCTAGAAATAAACCTTTTCAACACTACTAATACACATTTTTTTTCTTCACAGCAATGACTCTGAAAGACTTCGATTTGGATGATATCGACGATATCATCGAACTAGAATAGACTGCTATTGGAATTTTTTATAAACCATGACAAACAAAGGGTCAATGCCCCTTTCTCATTGCGAGTTCGACTCATGCACCGAAACGACTATTTTAACCTTTTTGAACCTCGGAATTACATTTGAGGTACCTAATTCCGTTTTGGAAGTATGTAAGCATGTCATTATATTAATCACAAGCGTACTAAATAATTGTAAAAAAATCCAGTTCGATTTTGTAACGAAATTTCGATTTGACTTACGATTTATGACGTAATAGGTACCATAAACTAAGAAACCATTCAAGTTTAGTGCGGGGGTCGTATAGGGAAGAATCAAAGTCGTCATTGTTCCAGTGCGACAAGATGGCGCTATACGTCTTATATAGCTACATCTCTTTCGCCCTGGAACAAGAATGACTTTCGAGTCTTCTCTGTACGGTCAGCAGCCCAGTTTCATAAAGTAATAAGCATGGCAGCTCTACGCTTAAACTGACTGGCAACAAGGATTCAATCTTAAAACCAACGATATTAAAAATATACAGTGTAAACTTTTTACAACGGAATTTCTGTGTAACATCGACATTGCATATTTAGATTTAGTATTTCATGGTTGTTTTTTACACATACTCTCTAAGCATAATTTTCATCTATACTCCGTTTGAAATAAGATTAGACATTTAAACAAACCTTTTTTACGGTCCGTTCAACCGATTTTGACTTCTATACCGTAGGCATAAGGATGGTATTTAAAGCATAAAAGTGGGTACAATACCAACTATTTACTGCAGCTGCCATTTGTCATGCCACTATCGCAATAGAAGTCAAAATCGGTTGAACGGACTGTAATAAAGGTTTAGTTAAATGTCTAATCTTATTTCAAATGGAGTATAGAGATAGAAAATATCGCAGTTTCCAGAAAACAATAAGTAAAAGTTTACACTGTATTGCTAAATAAACGAATTAACCTCAATGATTATCAATATTTACCATCAAGCAATATGTTAATCATGATTCAAATATTATTACTTGATATGTAAAGCAGCGATACTCAACCTTAGGTGAATCTTTCTCTGTTAATTCTCATAGATATCTTTAACATTTTAGCCACAACCGTATGTGTTCATGTCCCAGCGCTATTGAGTAATAACAAATATATATTTTTATACAGCAAACCCTATAAAAGTCAAATTTTCTGACGTGATTTCTTTTCACAGAATATATAGACAAGTATTAACTTTATAGACCAGTAGACTTTGAAAGAGGTTGGACTAAGGAGAAATCGTGACAACCGTAGGTTGAGAATCGCCGATCTAATAATATTACGTGTGTCTTTTAATAATGGCACTAAATGCCACATATTCATGGTAAACAAAAGTTGCGCAATATTGTTCATGTTTTTGTGTTGGTAAAAACATTTTTGCTGGCAACACTGAACAGTGTGTGTGCCACCATGTAGCAGAACAAAAACATGTTACCGTATTAATGCTGCGCGGCTGTCGTTTACATTTTACATGAATACGAAGCTTGAAACTTATGACTGCCATTAACGTTTATAAAGGAACATGTTCAACTTCACAGAAATTGTTTGAACACTTTTTGGAATTTTAACATTCAAGAGCTTCATTATTTTCAAGTTGAACATAGTTTCTTAGTGGCGTCGTGTAGCGGTAAAAGTTAGGAACTATAATAAATATCGTAAAATTTTGTGATTTCCCACTAAAATAAGAGTGCTACTTGATTTTTATTTTTAACTTAAAGTGGTTAAGTACAGTCGTGTCTACATTATGATTGTGATAAATGAATGTTTGATTTTGTGTCCTATTTGATTATTTAGTGTTTCTAATAAATGGCAGAGTATAGTTATTCATAACTTAGATGTTAGTGTAAGTATTATTGTGTAGGTTTAGCTAACTCAAAATTATCGGTTTTAGATTTATTTCTCAACTGGAATATTATTCAGTTCAGCTATCTCAACTTCAGTTTTATTTCATTTATTATTTCTGTAAATTGATTAAGAATTTATTATTTTTCGTATATTTTAAGTCTTATGTTCCACATTTTGAAATAAAAATTAATCATTTTAAATATGGACGGCCTTGGTCACTTTGGTGTTTTGTTTTCAATTTGTGGAAATTAGCATTATAATTATTCAAAGCATTAAAATTATATAACTGTAAACATGTGACACTTGTCTAATACAACTCGATTTAGTTTAGTGATGATCACATTTTATTTTTAACTTCCAGCAAAAGGATTGCAATGTTACGTTTTGTATAATTAGATATAAGCTTACAAATAAATAGAAATAAAATATTTGTGTTTCTGTTCACTGATTCATGAAAATAAAAGCCAAATAATTATCGCAACTGTATATTTTCTTACACTTACAACAAAATATATTAAATATTTTATAATTTATGTACCTTACACTAGAACATTAAAGCTGCTACATAGATATATTCCAAAAATAATTTCATAATAAACCAATAACATAATGCCTGACCAGTCGCATATCACGTTGAAACTTAAAATTATATAAATTAATAACTTCCTATAATCATACAAGATCTTGGATGAACTTAGAACTACAATAATTACGTTTTTCAGTGTTTAATATTTTATTTGTTCGATAATAATCAAAATATCTTAATGTTAAACTAATACGTTGCATTGGATTTATATGAATCATCATTTATATTGTACTAAATAATTTAACACTTATGGTTGGTGATAGCTTCAATCCATTGTCCGAAATAAATATTTCGAGCACCAAATATAAAAATATATTACATACAGAGAAAAACAGATATGCAAAGTACATATTATAGGGCATTGATAGTAGGATCCAGATTATATCAACATAATATACAGATGTTTATCTATGCGCTTGCTCTTCCCATTAGAGTAGTTAGTTTTCTCCTGATTTGTGAGCTACAGTCAAAACATAGCCATGGATTAAAATTACCACCACAAATAACATAAACAAGTTTCATTTGGCTATTTTAAGCTATACATCTATTTATAGTTACATAAAACACCAATGAAAATATCAAAATCAAGTTTTTAGAGATCTGTCAATTAATATCTTATGCTTGCGGCATTACATGGGGCTAAAAGTATATTTTGATTGAGTAAAAAGAACTTTAACTCCACGTCTATAAGGTTTAAAATATTATCACTGGGTTTTTGTTAGTGTACGACTAAAAATATTTTAAGATTTCAATACCCACGATGCTTTTCGATCAAATAAAGTATACATTCCTAATTATACAGTAAAATAACTTCAATAATATCAAATATAAAATACGTAGTGATCTATTTTACAGGGAATCTCTTACGAATACTAACAGTGTTAACTAGTTCAATATTTTGGTAGAAATTACGTAGAAGTCAGCAGTCAAATGGGATTCTGAAAAAAGCTAAAAGTTATCGTATGTCTCATTGACTACCGGTCTGCCGCAGTTCAAACGTTTTGACAACTGGCTTTGACACAAAGACTGCTTTTGTTGAAGAATGTTTTTGTTACATGTGTAATGCGACAACTTTAAACACAAACATTTCGCTTGGTGAAATATATTAATACCTTTTATCCAAGATTTAAATCGTTAGATTTTCCCTCACCGTACGAAGTTGCGCGAAAATGTGTCCATACTGAGAAGAGTGAGCTCACACAATAATATTGGCATTTCCATGAAAATCGAGTAGTCTCTGCGACGAGTATGTCAGAAGTGTCAAAACGAGAAACTAGACTATCTTTTGACGCCGTAGAGCGAATCTTCAATTTAAATCATCGTCTTTTATATAATAATAAAACTGATAAGATAATTTTGCTATTTCCAACACTGCCTTTGGAATGAGCTTTTAAAATAACTTTATACATTAGAAAAAATGTTCACACCCCACCACACTATTTTAGCAAGGCGTAAGAAAGTTAAACTTTTACTTAGATTTTGAAAGTCATTTTTTTACAAAACATACCCAAAATTTAGATAACGGTATCTTAATTTTTTTAGTACTTGTATTTTACTTTTCTTTACTGAACAGACCGCGATTATACCTATAAGTTTTATTTACACAATTTTGACGCGGGTTTTCTCGCCACTAATGATATCCCACAAACAATTAAAAATACAGAGGTAATATACAGGTAAATTATTTAGCAATGGCAATCGTGACAAGCAAGGCTTTCGGGGAGACTAAACGCAAATCAAATAAAAATGATTCCTTTGAACACAATTTGAGTTTTATTTTCACCAATACATTTAATTTTCGCCACTGACTCATCAGTAGAACTCAATTTGAGTTTTACTTTCACCAATATATTTAATGATTTGCCACTGACTCATCAATAAACTTAATGAGTTATATATTTTGAATTTTACACGGAGCTATTTTAAAGTCTGAAATTAAAATGATCTTTTAGTGAACCTTTGTATTCTCAAGTTTTTTTAGGTATTGTTAGTTGTAATACTAAGTCTGCCATGTTAATGCCATTACTAAACGCCTGTATCGAACATAAATGCGCATAGTCCCTTCCTACCTAGGTTCTCACCGCGAGTCCTCAACGCTGGCGAGGCGCTTCTTGTCGAAGGCGCAGATGGCGGCCAGGAGCGACGAGCGCGCGTCGCACGGAGAGGCGTTGCTACCGGCCGGCGTGCACGGGCCTGTGCCGCGACTGTCTGTGTCGTGAGCTGGAGACAATGCTTGGAATTACAATAAGTAAAAAAGAAATATCATAATCTTCTTGTTCTTATCCCAATTTATTTATAGTCGGCGCAACGTCTTTTCCTTCCATATTTCTATATCTCAGTATTCACCCCATATCTTTCACTCAGTCCATCAAAATTCAAGTCATTTATTCAAACTAGGTTGAGAATCAGCACTTTTCGAACGTCAAAATCACATAAGACAGGCCCCCAAAAACGCCCACCCTTCACCACTTCCTAGTGCCTTTAGCTGGGAAGAAGAAGTGGCGCAACAAACTCCCCAGCAGCACAGCTGTCTGTTCAAGTTAGAGAATGATTCTATACAATAGTATACAAAATAACTTACATTATGCAACACAAAACATAATTCAAATGATAAATTATAGGCCATATGTCAGCTAGCACACGCCAATAGCTCAAGCATTATTTAAAAAATAAAAACTAAACGTAAACAGAACTAAATATGTAAATAAAAGCCTCGAGACATAAAGGGCGTCGTTCGTTTCTTTATATTTCCATACAAAAAAAATCGTGTAAACATAAACTAGGCGTACCATACGCTCCGAAATAGTAGCGCAATTTCGAACGCGAAGTTTATGATTCGTTCAAGCACTCATTAGAGTGCTTAAACGAATCATAAACTTCGCGTTACCTGGGTTATTAGCTGGGTCTACATTGTCGCGTTATCGTGAACTTTACTTCGTGCGCTCTCTCTCGTACGCACGGCTACACATCAAGCTATACATTTCCAGTATAAACTGACCTCGCATTATACGGAAATCCTATACAATGCGAGATCAACATAAACTGGTTTTGTATAGCTTGATGTGGAGCCGTGTGTACACCGCTCGACGTCTCGCTAAACAACAGAGATCGCACGAAGTAAAGTTCGTAATAACGCGACAATGTAGCCCCAGCATGACAGTACCTGAAGGCCAATTCTCGTACTTAAAAACATACATACATAGACTTCTAAAATCATAACCCTTCCTTTTGGCTTTGCCGTAGTCGGGTAGAAAACATTTCAAGTTTCGTTTTCAAGTCGCAATCTGTCAAACTTGTCAAGTAGTAAATTGATTGTATTTTTGACAGATTGCGAATGAGATCGTTCTTAAAAATTACGGGAATTGCCCCTCAGATATAATGCAAACTTTTAACACCCAGTGTCGGGTTCAATCTTAGTTCAACATGAGTTTCGAAATTGCGGAATCGTTTCGCGATTCTAAACACAGTGAACGGATAAATGAAAATATAAAAAAACATCTTACATAGAGCAGGTGGCGTCGGCGATGAAGCTGTGCTCGCACTCTGAGACCGCACCGTTTCTGCTAATGATGACGTCGACTTCCATAAACTATCGCGTTTTTTCTGCAAATAAATAAGACATTGGTTTCACAAAATATAATAAACTAGCTCAACTGGCTTTTGCCCGCGGCTTCGCCCGCGTGGAGATTGGGAACTATCCCACGGGAATGTACTACCGAGATAAAAAGTATCCTATCTCCTAACCCAAGTTCATCGAAATCCATTCACCCGTTAAGCCGTGAAAAGGTAACAGTCAGAGATAATTCCGCGGTTTTTTTATTATTTTATTTTCCTAATATGAGTAAGTATGGGTGGAGCAGTATTTTCCAAGCGTCGACAGGGTTGGAGGTTTATAGAAAAAGCTTTAGCTTAGAAAAATGAGGCCGAATATTATATCGTTATCTTACCGCTTTTCGTTTTTGTTTCTTTATTTCTTCTTCGGAGCCGAGTATCTCTTGTATACGGACTTCTCTTTTTGCACTGCGTACCTGAAACAAAAATATTAAATAGTTAGTAAAGACCTGATTCACTCAGCCTCCAAACATTTTTGGCCTAATCCACAGATGAATACAGATGGTCCACACCGCAAAATCATTTAAATAAAAAGCGACTCTAGATACGACACAATAAAGTGCAATTCAGGTCGCACAGCGTTAATTACCTACAGTTATATTCACCTATACTCCATGGGTTTAGGTAGTTAAATAAAGGTAAACAAAAAAAACCACGTGACGAGACAGCTGTCAAGTAACCGACTAAACGTAATACCTGTCACTTCAGTTGTTATGCTACGTCACAGTTGTACTCTTCAATTTAGCAACGTTATACTTCGTTGACGTTTAGAAATTGGGTTCTTTACAATAGACAGATTACAAAATCTTGTAAACCAGACAAAAAAAATGTGCTTAAGCAGTTACATCTACGAAAAGTAGATGAAGAATAAACGATAAAGTTTAACATACATTAATAAAAGAGGAAACTATGGTAAAACACTAAAATCGATTTAATTTGGTTTTATTGTTTTTTTAACAAGAAAGTGTCATCTATAAAAACCCTTTTTACGATTTGTTTACCTTTTTTTAACTACCTAAACCTATGGAGTATAGAAGTTGCTTCTCTATCGCGTAACTCTTATATCTTCTGACTACGTTACGCTCACTGAATTGGCCCGACAAGACGAACCCGCCGCGTATTTGTAGCTTCATACCTAATATGCGGAGTGAACCATCTATATTCATTGGCGCCTAATCCGAGAGTGCCTAACAGAAAAAATGTTTTAACAGTTTATGTATAAACAGACAAGAAGAAAGGAACAGAAAAATACGTATAAAGGTGATGCTTATTTCTAAAGAAATCTCTTTCAGCATACCTGCGATAGGAAAGTAGTAGTGTAGTAGTTTATCTTCTTTATTATGGGATAAACATTGTAAGGTCATTCTCCACTGATGCCCGTTTTCAATAACACTAGACGACACCTACATGAATGCTTAAATAAAAGCGCGCAGTTGGATTTTCAACTTTCGGCGCCCAGCCAAGCGTCGGAAATCCAATAGGCGCTTTTATTTGGGTATTCATTACCTAACTTCGCACACACTTTGTTTAAAATTAGATCATATTTGAAATAAACTCAACATACCAATTTCTGTTCACTCTTCAACCTAGCTTCAATATTCGTCACTGCCGTCTTCAGTTCATCCTTCAACGCGATTGGAAACTTGAGGTGCAAGCGTTCGTAGTGCGGAATCATTGCGAGCCCGTTGAGAGGGGCACGCGCGAAGAATGGGTGTTGTAGTAAGTTGTCTATGGACGGGCCGCCGTGCTTACATGAGATCTTTGATAGACACATTCGGAGGACAGATTCTGGAAAAAAATATAAAATTCATGTTTGTCTACGAAACTTATTATAACAAGCGTACACACTTGCAGTGGAGATGGGTAGCGAAAAGCCACACATTCCAGATAACAGGGAATATTGCGCCAAGTTTAAGCTGTCGTGTTTTGACCGATGGAGGAATTACTTCGATAAAAAGTCTCAAGTGAAAGGAATTTGGTACAAAGTAATTCAGAATGGGCCGTCTCGCGTGCCCTGGTTTGAGGATACAAGTTTAAGCAGAAGTTATGTTAAATTAGCACTAAGGCTGCGTTCTGGGCACTATCCATCGGCAAAATTTGCTTTCCTAATGCGAAAGGTCGCATCACCTAATTGTGAAATATGCAACAAAATTGAAGATGTGCAACATTTGTTGATGGAGTGTGTCAAGAGCAAGAATGAAAGGGAATCGTTGATCAAAGAATTTAAATTGAACATTTTGGACGTTGGGCTAATTCAAAACATTTTAGCAAACCCTAGATCAGCGATTGCAAAGAGGTTATGTGGTCTGGTGAAAATTGTGCCTAGTCATTGTATGATTTTTCTGTTACAGTTTATAGTTATAGTTTTATATTTTAATTAAAGTTAAATAGTTGATAAGGTACGTTGGGGTTGCCATATCCGTATGGACAAAAACTCCCTGTTGTTAATAAAGAATATAAAAAAGCGTACATTCAAAAATCAACTTAGAATACATAAGGCTAAAGTAGATAGTTGTATTAAGTGGCGAACCCTACGGTGCACCTTCTAGCACGCGGTCATCGCTCTAGAACTTTTCGGCTCCATGGCCCATCTTTTGTGTGAGCAATGAGCTATATTCCGAGGAACCAACATTCAGAATCTAGGAATTACGCTATAAAAAACATTGATTATTCACTCTCACTTATTATAACACAATGTGAAACTAATAATTGAAGGTTTACTTTAGAGTTTGTTTTTCTTCATAACGACGTTCAAAGCTTAGCTTAGCAGACATTACATACCTAAATCCTCATTCTGCAACAGCGGTTCACCCTCATAATGATCACAGTAGTAATCCGTCAAAGGACATCCAACAGCCATCTCATACAGTGTCCGTCCGAAGCAGTACACATCGATGGCCTCTGCCGTGACCCCTCGCCTTAGTTGTAAGAGATGTGGCCTATAGAGACATGGTACACCAACTAGAATGTTCTCTATTTCCATTAAGAGGGCTCGCTGGTTTTCTATTGCTATGTTTCCGGGGTGGATGTGGCCTGGTAAATAGAAAATTAGGTTGATTATATAAAATTGGGAGGTAGTTGGGACAAAAAAAAATTGATTGAATTACAACATCAATTTTAAGTTTTAAATTCGATTTTTGTTTGTCATGCAGCATGAAATAGTTTAAAAACTCGAAGGATATCAATTGTAAGTTTTAAAACTTATTCACATAATTATTATAGTTTCATAACCATTTATAGTATGTATTATCACGGCTTCCACAACAATTCAGTTTGAACTTTAAAAAAAAACGTTATCCTTTTGGTATGAGAATATTTTGAGAGGATTTAACTATAGAGATATAAAATAACCCTTGTAAGTAATACGTACCATGAGGTATGCCCTTTTCATGTAAAAACTTCAACGCTACCAATATCTGATATCCATAGTGCGCAAGTTGTCCTAATGTAAACGGTTTCCTTATCCTAGGGTTGCCATATTTCGCTAAATGGTTCTTATTATACTCCGTACCATAGAGTATGTCTCTTAGACTTCCGAATTCATGTATCTTCCTAACTACAAATGCTCCCGTTTCTAAATTTTGAATAGCTAATACTGGATCTATGTGGGGGTGCTGAAAAGAAAGGAAATTGATTTTATTATTCCACACGGCTACGCATCAAGCTATACAATTCCAGTATCAGCTGATCTCGCATTGTATACCTTACCTTATGTTAATTGAGAGTAAGTTAATTCTACAATGTAGATAAGATAATCATTTATTTGCAAACATAGGCACATACATTACGTACAACACAAATTGTCAGCATGCAAGAGTAATTTTTAAAGTGAAAATAAAAATAATTTTATTAATTGTTCAATAAAATTGTTTCAAATGAACAGAGCTATGAAATTAGACCGCCCATGGATTTGCCAATGCTTATTACACATATAAACTAACCAAGCCAATTAGGCAACAGCATGGAAAGCGACCTCCATACAGTTTTACCGAATCTGGACCCATAATCAGTCTATTATGTTCCCACTGCTGGGACACAGGCCTCCCTGCCTCCTCTCCTCTCGGTGGAAGGGAGTGGGCCGTAATCGCGAACCCAATGCGGGTTGGTAGATGTCACATGTCTTCGAATTTTTGGTTAGAACCAAAAATTCCTGTGTTCTAGAGGACAAGCCGGTTTCCTCACGTTTTCCTTCACCGTTTTGAGAGCAGTGGTGATGAAATAATTTACACAATGTAAAGCGCCTGTCTAGGTTCAAAGTTACGACCTCCAACTCGTAAGTCGCAGCCGATACCAATGGGCCACCACTGCTCAATCTGGCCCCGCGTCTATGATTTACATCATATCCGTACCCAAAATACCGGCAGATGACGTCATGACCAAAAATTGCCTAATTGCCTTGGTCACCTATATTCTATACAAATCCTTGTTTCCAATTGATGATATTTCCACTTAAACAAATATCAACTTTACAATAGTGAAAATTAAGTTGATTTTAGAATTAATACTATAGGAAAAGCCATAAGAAAATTAAGTTGTAGAGCAACTGAACTTTATTCAATTCAATTCAATTCAATCATTTTATTTCAGACCAAGGATCCATATAGTGTTAGTAAAAACTTAGCCTATGTTAGTAAACTCAATAATTTAAAAAACAACAACAACAAAAAAACAAACAACACAAAAAACAACAAACACAATAATCTTAATTGGCTACATGAACATGTGCACGCACATGTCGGCTAGCCCAGAGCCTGATAAATGGTCCATCAACCTTGTCCGCCAGTGTAGCTAAAATACTGTTCGGGCTACCCCTGAATCGCCGCAACATCGATGCACACCGGTTGCGCATGATGGCATGAAAGTCATCTATTCGCGCTTCCGCAAACATGCCTGATGCACTGCAAAACCGAGGCAGCCCCATCAATATCCTCAGTGCATTATTATATTGCACGCGCAGAGCGTTGTAAGCCTTCTGCGTATACCTAACCCACAAGCTACAAGAGTAAAACGACTGGCAGAAGGCTCTGAAGAGCGTCAGTTTTACCTCGTCAGAGCACCGCGAAAACCTGCGGGCAAGCATATTGCATCGGGCTGCCAACGCCCTGCGCTCCCTATCTATATCATGGTCATCTGTGAGAGAACCCGTGACCACATGACCGAGGTATTTAAATTGAGTGACGACTTTTAATGGTGTTCCTTGTAACGTCACCGGTGGTATATTCGTGGGTGTATTATTGCGTACTTTAAAAACCACCACTTCACTTTTAGTAGCATTATACCTCAAGCCATGAGCCTCCGCATACCTCTCACATATGGCCAACAACTTCCTTAATCCACAGATTGATGGGCTGAGCAGCACCATGTCATCAGCATAACTAATGTTGTTGATCATTCTTCCATCCACAGAACAACCAACCATAGTGCTACTCAGCTCACCAACCAGCCGGTCTATGTACAGGTTAAACAGAGTGGGTGAAGTCAACCCCCCCTGCCTCACTCCACAATCTAGCCCATACTGTACTGATTGAGCATCTGACCATCTAACACAGTTTATCTGACTTTCATACCAAAATTTAAATATATTTATAACCTCAGGTGGAAGGTTTGTATCATCCGACATTTTTTGCCACAGAATGTCATAATTCACCAGGTCAAAAGCCTTCGACAGGTCCAGAAAACAACCATATACAGGTGTCTTCCTGTCTGTGTAGTACTCCACAGTCTGCTTGAGACACAGGATTGCACTTTCCGTCGACAAACCGGTTCTAAAACCAAACTGCGCGTCGTTGAGTTTGATATGCATATTCAACTGTCTCTCAAGCAGGCTGTCCAGCACTTTGCCAATGACTGTACCCAGTGAAATGGGCCTATAATTGTTTTTGTCGGATGAATCACCTGTCTTATTTTTAATTATGGGAACTACGACAGTTTTTACGAGATCGTCAGGCAGGTAAGAGTGACTCACACAAAAATTAAATAACATTGCGAGTAACCTAGGTAAATGTACACCAGCGGACCCTAAATGCTCAACACTCAAACCATCGTGCCCTGGTGACCTGCCTCGTTTCATACTTTTTAACGCATCTTTTACATCTTTCACGTTGAATCTTACATGAGGATCACCCTCACACGGGGTCCGAATGCCTCGCCTAGATGCATTTGTTACATGCGGTGCGACTTTAAAATGGTTCATGAACATGAACACTTTATGTGTAGGTATTAGTTATTTTCAAACAACAAATATTTGTTGAAGTTTTGGAAACTAATTTGCGAACGCATAAAGTAAGTTGCATACTTACGGTAAGATTTATCAAGCTCTTGAAAGCCGTTTGTAAATCTTTATCACAGAGATACCTGTCGGCGCCATAACTCTGGTATGACAGCATGCAATTTGTTCGACTTTCCGTGTCCGTTACCTGCAATGATATAATGTTACCATTCACTTGAAATAGACGTTCAATGTTAAGGATTACCTAACACGATAAGACGATAAGCAGTATACTTAAACCTAAAAATAGATTTCACTTTGCTATGCTATTTTTTTACAAATTGTAGCTGTTTTAATCGCTTCTGTGGTCTAGTGGTAAGACCCAGAGGTCCCGGGTCCGATTCCCAAAAAAATCTGCTCGGTTTAGTTGGTGGTAGGGCCTGTTTTAAGTCTGCCTGGCTAGCTACCACCATCTTATCTAAGACTGTCGCCATAACAACAATGTTAATAGCATTGTTGTGTTTCGGCAGTTAGAGGTAAGATAGCCAGTTCCTCTGTGGTTGCGGATTCCGGGTGAAGCTCGCTTCCACCTTCGGCCTGATCATCACTTACCATCAGGTGAGATGAAGGCCAAGAGCTTCCACTTTGAGGGAAAAAACAAAACAGTGTCATGCCGACAGAAGTGAAAACTTGAACAAGATCGCCTTCGTGGAAGAAAAATACTTGTATAGAACATTGGTCCGTGACCTTATCTAAATAAAGAGTACAATCGCGTTTACAAAAAAAAAAAACTTCCAGAACCTTTAATGTAAAAATACTTGCATAGAACATTGATCCGTAACGGAATATTAATAAAGAGCACAATCGCGTTTTCAAAAATGAGGTGTCGGTAACGGTGTCGCGAGTTCAATTGTCTTTTCTCATCTCAAAAATGCCCAACGCGAATAAAGAAGTTTTCACTTCAAAGAAATGTACAAGACATGTAATTTTGTATTTGAACTATAATAAAAACTAGAACGCCTGGTGTGGAATTCTGCCTACCCCCTTGGGAATAACTGGCGCAATGTGGTCGTACTGTTCACTTCTGTCGCTTTCAGGAATACAACAACGATACCAGATAAATACATAAAATTGCAACCTATACAAATATCAACTTTAAACTCCAGTTTTCAAAGTTGATTTTTGAATGAAAGAACTATCGATTTACGTCATAAAATAATTTAGTTGCAATGGAAACTGAACCATACGCAATAAAGTTAAAGTTTTTAATCCCAAAACATGACATTTATCTCGTCTCGTTGGATTTAGCATAGTGGAAGTTGTAGCAATGCGGGAAGCGCAGCACCGGTCGTAGTGCTAATCCTTGGGGGAGGCTATGTTCAGCAAAATGACGTCTTTAAGCTGAGATGATGATAATGGTTTACGTAGCTATAATAACTTCTTTGTCCATGTCTGTCTAGGTCCTTGAACCTCTTCTACACAATTAACGCAACTTCATTACAAAGTTAAGACTCTTTGAACCTAAATGCGAAGTAAAAACATGTGTGTCTAGTTTATTTTTATCACTTGCCCGATAAGCCGACTGTGGAGTTATTATGACTCATAACAATGGATTCCTACGACATGTGACACTCGAGTTTCAATAAAACTTGATTTCAATAAAAGTCTCGTGATTTTTATTTTGCCCCATGACAAAGGGGTTGGGGTCACTTGGAGTTGTCGACTGTATGTAGGTGTTGACGAGAATGTGTGTTGATAGCACAATTTAAATGTTATAATGACAAAGGTCTGAACAATTATACTTTCTTTGAATGTTGTAGTTGTATGAAATATTTTAAAATTCTATTTAGCATAACATAGCGTATTAATCATGCTATAATTAATGTTCCCACTGCTGGGACACAGGCCTCCTCTCTGTGAGAGGGAGTGGACCGTAATCCACCACGTGGGCTCAGTGCGGGTTGGTGGAAGTCACCGTGTCTTCAAATTTTTGTTGCTAGTACATGCCAGTTTCAGTTTTCCTTCATTGTTTTCAGAGCAGTGGTGATTAAATAAATTACACAAAGTGCCTAGGCTGTCTGGGTTCGAACCTACGACCTACAACTCATAAGTGGCGGCCGTCTCTACTGGGCCACAACTTTTCTAGAAATTCTATTTAGACAGTTGGTTCTCATCACAATACCCACAGTAAAATGTTCTGTGATTCATTATTGTTGAAATTGTGGTAAAATTAAAGCATTCCGGAAAAGACTGATAAAATAATGCTTGAAACATATGCCTGTAAAACGGTGATACGTTTTTTAAATGAAAGATTAGGCTAATCTTTGCTGAGTCAACTATTTCTAAGTCTATAGCAGGAAAAAGGGTGGCAATGACGTTTCAAGCACTTCACAAAAGAAAAGCGGTAACTGTTGCATGCAGCGTATGATTTGAATTGATCGATGCTCATTGCCAAGATTTTTTCCCATCAATGTTTCATAGAAAAAAACTTTTTACAAAAAAAAAAACAACCGACTTCCAAAAAAAAAAACACTACAAAGGTAGTGGTATTCGAATGTAAAAACAAGGCAAAATCGAAGGCAAAAAACGAAAACACAAAACCCAAGACACCGACTTCCGAAATTAAAGTTATTTTTCACTTTGTAGTGTTTTTTTTTTTGGAAGTCGGTTGTTTTTTTTTTTTTTTGTAAAACGTTTTTATTTTTCACTTTTTAGTTGTGGTACCTACCCCACACACATTCGAATACCACTACCTGCTACCAGTGACAGGAACTTATCATATCACCTACATACTAAGTGGGAAAAAAATACGTATTTTGTAGCTAACTCAAAAACTACCCAAGCAAAGTTAATAAAATTTATATGGGACCAATTTGGGAGCATACTCTTTCAAACAAAAAAGAATTTTCAAAATCGATCCACAAATGACGGAGAAATCGGTGGACATACAAACATACGCGACGAACATATAACCTCCTCCTTTTTAGAAGTCGGTTAAAAATGAAAAATGTCTCATAATAAGCCTGTACAAGACCGGACCACATGTTTGTGTATACGATACGATACCGAATGAATATCGACCATGCGCCGCACCGGGCGCCGCGTAGATTTTCATTTTCATTCTGAGATGTTCTAAAAATGTTTCATCTCGCGGTCCGGCGCCGCCGGTACGACTCCAGCGTCAGGTACAGGAAGCCAAATTAATTACTGCCTACCTCAGAAGGACGTAGTCTTAAAGATACGTAAATAAAGTATGTCAGTAAGTAAGGTCATTTATATAATTATGTTCTAGACAGATTATTTGCTAGTACAATGCCCTCATTTAAAAACATACCTACATAAATGCGAGTTATCAGTCAGTGGCTAGATTTTTGTGTCCAACAAATGTAATTTAATACAACAATTACTGGAATATTATTATTAGCAGTATAATCAATATGTGTGTGACAACTGGACAAGGCTGTCTCTTTCAGTTGATCGATAATGACATACAGGATGTATGTGTTTAAAAATTTTGTTAAATTCAAGGCGATTGAGCAAATAATTCTCAATTTATGTGAATACATAGAATGAAAAATAAAAATGGTATATCCTTGCAGTTTTTTTTTAAACATGTTCGTGCGTCTTTCAACGCTACCCATTCAGATACGAGTGTTACCCAAAAAGTTTTCTGGGTTTAACTTTTAAGGATTGTACAAACACTCTATCCCTGGCCTAAATCCGTCTGGATTTTCACCTTATATTTTGTAACATTATTTGGCATCTCCTTTCCAAATTACGTGACAAATTAGTTACTTCATCATTATTATTTCACATCCACTGCTGGACATAGGCCTCCCCCAAACACCGCCACTTCGACCGGTTCTGTACTCCGAATTAATTACTTACTAAAAAATAATGTTTCCGTATCCGCCAGCCGATGTCCGGCAGCGGACCTTTCAGTTCGTATCTACCATCGCCTCGCAACGCGATCGACACAGTCTGAAGAGCTTGTTCTGTAACAACAATAAAGAAAATTAAAGTTAAATAAAAATACATAATAATCAACCTATTATGTTCCCACTGTCAATTTATCTACCCAAAATCTTCTTTAGTACAACACCCGTGCATGTATTGGCATGAAGAAGCAGTTGTAAACACGTTAAGTACAAGCAAAACGCATTCCCTTCTTCGCCTCAACACAGCTCATGTGTTGGGTTAAAGAAGCACACGTAACTCATATTTGAAACTTGTCTGCCCGAAAGCTTTTTAGCACAACCCTGTACAAGTGTTAGCATGAAGAAGGATTTGTAAATACGCGAATCAGACGTCAAACCAGAGACCCCTCCTCTCTGGTTTGACGTCTGATTCGCGTCCCTCCCGGATCTAGAATTTTTTTGAGGCGGGGCAAAAACTGCCGTCTGCCGCCCCCGCCAATATTTTATGGGGATGCGCTAAGTTTTAAAATTTTCATTTTGAGAAAAAAATTATTTCGCAGGGGCGAAATTTTTTATCCTGCGAATTTTTTTTTTCTCAAAATGAAAATTTTGGCAGCAACATATTAATCAAATTGTATCGATCGGTAATGCGCTAATTCAACAGGGGCGTCACAACTGTTGTAAAAAAGACAAAAAATAGAAAAATTATAAATGTGCTGCGCATCTCATTCATTGCATAGTTGCTGTGTGCTGGGTGGTGCACTTGTCTGCTACTGATGTTGGCGCCCGGGGCACGGGCCCCGGCTTGCCCCCACCCAAAGATCCGGGGCTGCCGTGAGGTAAGCCATCATCCCCGCCGACCCAAAGTGGGTTGGTGAAAGCTACAAGCTTTCGATTTTTGATGTGAAATATCTACAATAGCGGCGGGTCAGACCGAATGTTGGCGCCAACAGCCAACACGCTCACAGTCGTCATATTTATATCATGTCGTAAACTATCCTTTTATGCATATTACCTGTCTTGCATAATAATTTCGATGTTTCACATCTGCCAAGGAAGCGTCCCGCGACGGCTCATTTTTTGTTTTAGGACATGCCAATTTCCTCCCAATTATTTTGTTGATCTATGACCTCGTCTAATCAAACATTTTTGCTGTAAAATATAAAGGCTACTCATTTCATCAGTTCGGTAGACATTTGCCCAATTCAATTCCGCAACAATATAATATGTGGTCAATTGAACAATTGTCTAGTACGAAATGCGGCTTCAAATAGCAACGGATCATTTGCAACCTTGACTAATACGTGTCAGTTTACATTAACACGATAATGTTACTGAAGGTAAAGTAAATACGTTATTTATATGGCAAAAATTATGATATAATAGCTGACCCGACAGACAAAATCCCATTAAAAAAAACACTTGCAGTTTTTTCTTGATTTTTTTCATTTTCCGGGCAACTTTTCCATTTTTTTCTTTCACTAAAAACCTTATTCGAAATATTAAGAATATTAACCAACAAACAGCACTTACTTTTTATTATAATTTTTCTAAAATAAAATTTGCTTATGTTACTCCTTATAACTAAGTGAAAGTCCCGTCAAAATCGATCCAGCCGTCTCAGAGATTAGCCGGAACAGACAGACTTATACTTAAAAAATGTTTTTTTTTTTGTTATAAGTACCGCATATACTTTCTATGTTATGCATTTAGTAAAAAGATATATTTTGACATTACAAACAGACACTTCAATTTTATTTATATGTATTGTATAGATGGATGTATAGATTCATAGAAGAAAACATATCTTCTATGAATGATGAAAAATGAGCTAGTTTTAAAAAGTAGAAGATTTTTGTAGGATGTGTTCATGTGTCAATCAAGATCTCATCTATTCACAACTATTTTATAAAGATCAGAACATGTTTCCCATTGGGACTGACACAAGCCAATAAGTAGTGTCCATAGGCGTGCTACAAACTGGTTCGAAACGGCATGATTCGGCACACCTGGACGGCAAACGATATATTCGATTCTGCTACCCGGCTACAGCTGTGTCGAATTATGGCGCCCCAAACGTGGCGTGCTGCCTTATAGGCGAAATTGATACCCGCATGTCCTTGATGTTCACAATCGATGATTGCTTGAATAAATATTAGAAGTCTACGTCCAATATAATTATTATAGACATCGGTAAGTAAAATACATGTACGTGTACACAAAACGACTCAGCAGAATTGCTAAATATCCCTCGTAGAATTCTTAACAAAGATCAATTGAAATTCATAATTATGCAAAATTCTCGCACTTCTTTTGTTTTAATTTGAACATAGTTACATCCTATGATTACAATACCACTGAAAGATAGGAAGAATAATAATAATTCAAGTTGGTCAAGGTTTTTTAGTCTTTCTATTTCAGAATTTGTAACAGTTTTCATTACCTACTTAAAACTACGCGTCCCATTTAAACTTGCATGATTTGATACACCACTAGCTGCACCGCTGTGCGTTGCAATGCTACTTTTTTAGGGTTCCGTACCTCAAAAGGAAAAAAACGGAACCCTTATAGCAGGCCCGTCCAACATACGGCCCCCGGGCCACCATGTGGCCCGCGTAAGTCCTCCATCCGGCCCGCGACCTAGTTAAAACTTTATAACACATCAATAGATATATAACGCGAACAGTATTAAATTCTCCCAATGTCAGTTATTCGATGATCTAGATCTATCGACTTTGTGTAAAATGTAAATGTTTGTAGGTATTACAACTAATGTACCCACAATATTTAAATCTCACTTTGGCATTGGACATTTCTTTTGGCTCGCTATGGTTACAAAAATATCAAACCTGGCCCTCTAGAAGATTATGTTGGATACCCCTGCCATAAAGGATCACTTCGATCACTTCGTTGTCCGTCCGTCAGTCTGTCAAGACCCATTTTATCAGGAACGCGTAGAGGTATCAAGTTGGAAATTGATATCAAATACTTAGATCTATGTGAGCTCTAAAATAATCAAGCATCTAAGTCAACACAATAAAAAAATACGGCCATTTATGTGACATAATATTTTGATACTCGCAAATAAATCAAAACCTACAGGGTACTTCACGTTGACCTAGAATCATGAAATCTGGCAGGAAGCAAGGTCTCACAGCACAAGTAAAGGAAAAAGTCAGAAAATTGTTAATTAGTAGTTTTATCACTTTTTTTTTGCGATTACAAACTTACATTTGCAGTTGGAGAATTGACCGTGACGTATATCGATGTATGAAAGAACATGTTTCTCAACTACTAAGTTAAGTTTGTTCCTGGGACAAATTCATCTCAACTACGGAACCCTTCGTTGTGCGTAGTCCGACACGCACTAAGCCGGTTTTTTTGAATATATCGTTTTTTTGGGCCAGAAACCCTCGCGGGGCGTCTTCAGAACACCCTACCAATGTGTTATCAAAATCGGTCCAGCCCTTTCGGAGTTCATAGAGGATAAACAAACAAACATTGATTTTTATTTATATAGATAATAGATCAGTCTAAATAAATTAAAATTAATTATAATGGTAACTTATTTAATTACTTGAGTATGTTTAATTAATTGTGTGTTCACCTCAATTAACACAAACATGTTTTTTTGTACTCTAGCTTAATTGGGTTCATCCCTAGATAGTGCAGTCCTTATCATTTTTATACATTTTAGCATTAAGATAATATATGCTTTGTTCTTAGTAAACAATTGATATGTGTGAGATCCTTTGAAACTTTAAATAGCTTATCATTCACCTAATAATTGAATCTGGGTCTGTTTGTGGATGGCTATAAGGGCCATATCACACTGACGATTTACCAGCGTGTTACCGGCCACGCCACGTGTGTGCAACGTGTTCGCCGCGTTTTCGGAACGAGAGAGTGTAATCATTATTGTGAAAGGGCAGCGAACACGTCGCATGATCGTGCCTAGCTCGCTAAGCACCAGCGGAGTGCACGTTCACAAATCGCCTCGCTGAAAAAGCGCTGGCAAATCGCCAGTGTGATAGCACTGTAAGAGTCGGGAAGACCAAAGGAACAACAGATGTATAGATAGACATACATTGTATCTGAAAACTATAAAACAGATGACTCAACTATTGCAATGTATAAATAGCTTCAGATTCCATGATAACAAGTTTACAAAATCATGTGAGAAAAATTAATAAATCAACATCTGCCTAGCCTTTTCCCTACTATGTTGAGGTCGGCCTCCAGTCTAACCGAATGCAGCTGAATACCAGTAATTTACATGGAGCGACTGCCTATCTGACCTCCTGAACCCAGTTACTGGGTAATACGATACGCCTTTGTAAGCCTGGTTGTCAGACTTTCGAAGTTACCCGTTACGACTGTCAAAGATCCACGAATGACAGCCGGGACCATTCTGAAGCACTGAGGTATATTGAAATGTAAAGATGTTCACTCATCCACGGACCAACCGCGGCAAGCGTAGCTTAACCTTATCGATCGACCCGTACGGCTGTTATTACTTAGCCACAAGCCCCTCAAAAATTTATGAATGCAGTGCAATATTCAAAAACAGAAAGCAGTTTTATTTGTAACTCATTCGTTTTAGCCTAGTTTTAGGCCGCATTCCGAGTTAGGCCTTAATCGCTCACAGCGCTCACATCGATACTTCGCGTTCCTAGTTAATTATCACGATTATGACAGCTCAGAGCTGTCAACAACTCGGAACGCTCGTGAACGCGCTCACACTGCTCACAGTGGTCGCTCATAGTCAAAACTTACAACATAACCCCAAAATTTGCACAAGATGGTTGGATTACAGTATTTCTTTGAGTATGCACCACAAATTTCTTCTTCTTCTTTGGTTAGATGGCAACTGTAGCCAGAAGCACAATTTCGACTCTCAAAACAAAACAGCACAACTGTCGTTTTTGACAGCGCTCACGGTGATATCAATTTAGGGCATGGTCGGTGTTATGGCAAGATGGCGCATGTCATGACGTCATCTATGACGATTCACGGGACATCGTTATCGCGATAAGGCTAACACGGTACGGGTGTTAGCACGCTCAAATCGATTACAGTGTAAGTCGGAACGCACCCTATGTCTGTAACTGTGTGTTCATTGTGCAGTAAATAAATAAATTGTTCTGTAATTTTGGCAATTTTTATTTTTTTCTGTAGGGCATCTCATAGCTGACCTCTGAGGTCATGACTATTTGACCGGTCAATCCTGTGATTGCCTCAAGCTGCTAAATTCAAAGCCTCCAGCCAGGGGCGTACAAACTAAACTTATAAACTAGGTGAACACTCGCTAAGGGCACCACCTGTGAAATGGGACGGGCTGGGATAAATAACTTTATCCTGATGAAGACTATTATACTGTCTTCTTAATAATAAAAACTGGTATTTACCTGCTATATCCAGTGGGTAGTTGCTAGAGTCTAGGAAGCTCCTCACTTGTAATGATAAAGCTAACACCTCGTATGACAGCACTTCATTGATGTAGTTCTGAAAACAAATAACTTTGTTAATACTTTTGAAATTAAATTACTATTACTATTTATGTTAATTAGAGGTCTTATATGAGAGGAGTTTCAGTAAGGTTTGAAAAATGGAGTTTCAAAAAGCCTTGAAACATTCTCTGATTAAGCCATAAGGAGGGAGGAGGGTGAAGACAAGAAAACAGTGAGGTCACGTTTGCATGGGTGCTTTCTTGATGCAACGTTTTATTGTGGTGCACTGGCTTTTCAACTCTCGGTGTTGAGCCGAGCGTTCAGAATCCAACAGAGTGCATCCCTAGCGCGTTAAAAAGCGCACTGTTGGATTCTCAGCACTAAGCCAAGCATTAAAAATCCTGGGCGCGGTAAAAAAAACGTCGCGTCACGCAAGCGCCTCTGCGTACGTGGGCTGAGACAGAGCCGATCATCTTTAAATGAAGAAAAAGTTTTTATATACCAGTTTACGGTCATACATACATAGGTCTTGACCAAATTAACAATAAAATCATGAATCATCACTAACAAAATACAGGGAATTGAACTCGGTTGGCAGGAAACTTGGGTTTCCTTATTGACTCATTCATTGAGTTTTATAACTTGTCAGCAGGAATAATGGGGCCTCAAGATTACCTATCCTCATCATCTGCCTAGTCTTTTCCCAAAAAGGCTCTATCAGAATACCAGCGCTGCGGTATTTATTTATTTTTAAATATCGCAGCATCATGCTGAGATAGGAGCCTTTTTGGCCTCGCACAGGTCGTTATTAATTTTGTTTGTTAGTTTTTAAAATGCTCCTTTTTTATATTTGTTATTTTTTTTTTATCTTTTATTACTGTTTTGTATTTCCTGTGCGTGTCCCAAATAAGATATTTTTCTTTTCTTTCTTTCTTTCTTTTTCTAAAAATGTTGGGGTTGGCTTCCAGTCTAACCGGATGCAGCTGAATACCAGAATTTACATGGAGCGACTACCCATCTGACCTCCACAACCCATTTACTGGGTAATATGATGCAAGGGGTGACCATCCTATAAGGTGTATTTAAGATTAGGGAAAAATTATTTAGATATAATGTGGCAGATTTAGATTAATGAGTTAAATGAGGTATTTAGATGAGGTTTAGGTAATACAATAATGGAAGAAAGGTCTGTCTATTCAAGATGTAGTTGTGACCATATCAAGTTTCCATGGAATCAGTCTTGGAATTATTAAATAACATCAACTAATCTTAAAATAGTCAGATTGTATAACAAGTTGCTTTAGCTTTGTTAATGTTAAGCAATGAAGATATTTGAACTTAAATGGATTAATTATTTTAATATAATTATGTTTGTGACAAGGCTAAGAAAAATCTGCATAGTAAGATTACTACTTGAATTCCTATCTCATTTATTCTAGACAGAAAATATTAAAAATAACAATCATTAAGCAGTTTGGCTATTGTATTATTTGCTGGTTTTTTTTTTTTTTTTCAAAAGTCTCCAGATTATGAAAAAAAAACTTAATTAACTATTTTTTTCTGACACTTAGAATAACATTATTGTCTATAAAATAAATATATTATTATGTACCTGTTGGTATATATAGTAAATAAATAGTTTGACCTAATAGAGTAAGCTATTATCATCTACCTAATAATTATAATAAGTTAACACTGCAAACCTGTAAAGCTATTTGTCTTTCAGCAATGAATGCTGGCTGCATGTTTCCAATGAGTTTCTTTGGTGGTATGGGCAGGTCTATGTTGGCCTGCAGCAGCCCCGCGTGTAGGGCTGCGAAGTCCCGGTACCGACGCGACACATTCCACTTATTATCTTTCGAGGGACCTCGCTGCACACGCAAAATGTATTCCTGGAACATTCAACCATTTTAGAGTCTGCAATGGGTTGAGAGATAGGTTAAAGTATATGAATGGGAAACTTGATACTGCGATGAAGAACGCTGAATATTTTTACTCCACTCATTATGCTGATATTCGTGAAAATGAGCCGACAAAAATGTACATAGACCGCTTTATTATGATTACGATTTCTTCAAAATAAATCCAGATGTTCATGTCATTACATATAAGATGAAGAAGTAAAAGGTCCGCACTAGACCGTAAGCTATTTCGAAACAAAAAAAAATTGCACTTACTGTATGTTTGTTAATGTTTTGTGCAGTTTCTACCGTGCAGCTAAGCTTTTCTGTGTCATCTATTAGGGCTTTGGTATGCGATGTTTTTTCGAATATAGCCATTGTACCAGGTATTTAAAATTCATTGATCGATATTGCAACAAGACAAACACCACTAAACATTATGTTATCACTAAATATTGAAAAAGAAACTGGAGTCGTATCAATCATACAATTTAGTGAGGTGCGTTCCAAGAACACTTATTTAATTAAATTTTGTGTAACTGTTTTCACATTCTAAAATATATGAGTAAGAATCATAACAACGCTAAATATCTGCAGTTAAAAAACTTTATGTTTTACTATGGAATGAATTCCCTTTTTGACAGTGAAGTACTGTCAACTGAAGTGTCAAGTTGAGTTAACTTGAGTTTGACAACTGTGGTCCAGCTCCAGCTTTTAGGTATTTGGGATTTCTGGCTTGAAGAGTATTTCCTGGATTTCCTTCTCAATTATTCATCAACATAATCCTGAAATAAAAACATACTCCTGAATTAACCTTCTAAAGATTTCTAGTGATAACATAGTTACTTCTCTATATAAGTGGATAATTTTCATCAATTTGATTTTAAGAACGTTTTTTTATCTATCAGCTGTTCTATGTCATTCTGAAAACATTGACGCTGAAACGTGGCTACAGGAAAATCGAATTAGTTATGTTACAAAATGATTGAAACCGCGGTCGGCAAAAAATCATCTCTTTATATTTATATACGATTTGTTTGAGGCATACTTCAGTAATTTCAGCAATGTAATTAGTTTTTATATTCCGAGAGGAGATGATTGTCTTTTTATAGATTACCTACTTCCGTTTCAGGTTTTGTTCTGAAATCTGAGACACTTAATTTAATTTCAACAAACTGAATAAAGTTTGAGTTCATAAAATAGAATAAGTCTTAATAAGTTCATTCTTGAGAAATTTTGTATATTTCTATAGTCAGTTAAAATAAATTTGTTCTGCGCAGTATAGTTATTTTTGTATTTTTATGATTACCAAAATTTTAATGTCGAAGTTTCCAAACGCATTTTCTACTGCGGACATAAGCATAGACAGCGATCGAATAAGTCACTTCCTGTTCTACCGCAACGAGTCGCGAGCGGAGAACTTCGACTACCTTGGGCCTCTTTATTCGTCTGCCATAGTTATAAGAATTAGTGAAAAATGTCTCTCATCTCAGCCCGTATTGCCGGCTCAGTAGCCAGGCGTTTACCCAATGCCGCTTCGCAGGTAACTATCATTTAGATCAAGACCATGATGTGTATGAAAAGTTATAACATGAAAATTCTACCCGGTTATCACGTCTCGCGGAGTATCCACGGGACGGGAAGAATCATTGATAATTTGCTCATAATTACTGATCTTTAGTTAGTTATGTAACTATAAGTTTCCATAAATGACCATACTAGATAATATTTTCATAAAGAGTGCCTATTACATTATTCTGTTGTGTATGATCGGTGTTATGTAATAATGGGCGATTCGATTTTCAGGTCTTCAGAATTACGAAATTAGTGAAATAAAGTAAAAAATGTTGAGTGAAAAGCGGAAAGGAGTGTGTTTGTGTCAGTTTAATGTGTAAATGTAATGTGAAATGTGTTGATGTTGGTTATGTTGGTCGGCAGGTATCGAAGGTCGCGGGTGTCGCGGCCCCCGCCGTGGCTGTTGCTGCACGCAACTTCCATGTGTCTCCCGCCCAGAAGGCCGCCGAAATCTCCACTATCTTGGAGGAAAGGATCCTGGGTGCCGCTCCCAAGGTTAGTTTCAAATGTTATATAAACTTACTCTTATCAATTAATATCAGTACTTTGGTAATGAGACAGCACTGATTTATGCTATCTGACAGAATAGAATGTTGCACTGTGAAGATGATATTGATCCATGACCTATTTTAATTTATACAGTTCATTCACACTTAGTTCATATCCTGCAGAACCTTATTTTAAATAAAACTGATTGATTTTCAACTGTCATAATTGGAAATTGTTTATTTATGTAATCCTTATTTGGAAAAAGAACTTTAAATCTTTTGGGCCAAATGGAAATCTATTTGTGATTATGAAACAATTTTTTTTCTGGAACTGCGTGTCTAACTCTGAATTAACTAAGTATGTCAAACTTCATTGAGGTCAAGGAATCCTTTGGTTTAGCAGTTCTTGTTAGATGTTCATAATTATTAATCATAAAATATAATTACAATGATTATAATCAAAATTACCTAACCCCTATCTCTCATGAACAGATTCCATAAACACAAATTCTTTATTTAAATATTTAACTTTTTTTTTTTTTGTTTTCAAATAGGCTGATTTGGAAGAGACTGGCCGTGTATTGAGCATTGGTGATGGTATCGCCCGTGTCTATGGTCTCAAGAACATCCAGGCTGAGGAGATGGTGGAATTCTCCTCCGGTCTTAAGGTTTGTATAATTTTAATGGTTACCATTGATCTAATATTTAATTATCTTAAGGAACTTACTCAGGAAGATTTCCTGCTGCTGGAAATCTTAAGTATTTACATCTCTTACCCAAAATAATTCCACCACGGCTTTACCTTGACCATTTTTATACCTGTCTGAAATATATTGTTGTTTCATACTTTTTAGATCACTTTTATTTCTCCATAGTTGGATTACAGTTTTTTCAACTTAATTTTATATCAAATTCTGAAAGACAAACAATCTTTTAGATCATCCAATGCTCAGTTGGCATGATTTTTCTGACATTTGCAAGAATCATCGTCATATTTCAGCCATTTTACACAACTGGAAATCAGTGTTTTACAGTTGTAGCTTTAAGAATATTATCTGATGATACCGGACGCAAAATACGCGCTTTGACGTGGAGTTGCGGATACCAGCCCGTATTACCTACCTATCTGATGATATATTTGTTTCTGACCTTAGGATTTTTCCTAGAATTTGACCATTTATAATATTATTCAGCATTCTCTTTGGGCATAATGACTTCATTTTAAATCATTATTTTAAAATACTTAAATTAATGCAGCTCTATATGTCTCAATAATATGACACCATTTATCTCCAATGACAGTTATTTTCTTTACAACTCCTGTATTCCTGCTCATCCCTTCACACTAGCCAAACTAAACCATCTCCATTTCCATAGGGTATGGCCCTTAATTTGGAGCCCGACAACGTGGGTGTGGTAGTATTCGGTAACGACAAGCTGATCAAGGAAGGAGACATCGTCAAGCGTACCGGCGCTATTGTAGACGTGCCTGTCGGCGAACAGCTGCTGGGTCGCGTAGTCGACGCTCTGGGTAACGCCATCGACGGCAAGGGACCCCTCGGCACCAAGACCCGTATGCGAGTGGGTATCAAGGCCCCCGGTATCATCCCCCGTGTGTCTGTGCGCGAGCCTATGCAGACTGGTGAGTTGTTGGAATTTTTTACTAGAAAGTTCAAGATAAAATTGAAATTCATATCAATCGAGAAGAAGATCATATCAATATACATAGAAGATTTGTATCTTCAACAATCTATTCTCAGTAATTTTAATATCTTGATTACATAATCTACTAAAAACGAAACTTGTAAACTTATTTGAAACTTAGTCACAAGTTTTATAAACCACTTTAAAATGTGCCTTCTTTTTGACATTAAATTTAATAACAACTCTACACAAAATTGCAAAAAAAAAATCACAGGTACTAAAATTTCATCCATTCTACAGGTATTAAGGCCGTCGACTCCCTTGTACCCATCGGTCGTGGACAGCGTGAGCTGATTATTGGAGATCGTCAGACCGGCAAGACTGCCCTAGCCATCGACACCATCATCAACCAGCAGAGGTTCAACAAGGGACAGGACGAGAAGAAGAAGCTGTACTGCATCTACGTTGCCATCGGACAGAAGAGGTCCACCGTCGCTCAGATCGTGAAGAGGTTGACTGATGCTGGTAAGGACTGGTTTTAAACAGTTTTTTTTATAGCTGGATTTCAGTACTTAATCTTAAAAAACAAAAGGAGTATGACAAAAAGAACAGCAATATGTAGATTCTGCTTATTCTAATGAGAAAAAAGTTTATGTATAGTTAGTTTATGTATGAATTTTACATGAAGATTGTACACTTCTGTCTCACCAGTGTATAGAAATGGATAATAAGAGCTGTTAAATCAATCCTCTTAATAAAAATGTGTTTCCCGCATTTACCAGATACTTCAACTTGTACTGTTTTGTTGCACCAAGGAGAAAATTATTGTTATCAAAAAGTTCTTACATAATCTTTAGCCCAGATTTACCTACTGCTGGATATTAGTCTTCAACGCAAGCGACTTTTCTTCTGCACAGCTACAAGTATCCTACTAACCCACAATCTCCCCCAGGTGCCATCGGCTACACCATCATCGTGTCTGCCACGGCCTCCGACGCCGCTCCTCTGCAGTACCTCGCCCCCTACTCAGGTTGTGCCATGGGAGAGTTCTTCCGTGACAACGGCAAGCACGCCCTCATCATCTACGACGATCTGTCCAAGCAGGCTGTTGCCTACCGTCAGGTATGAGTTAAATTGATTTTTATGGTCATAGATACCATCGCGGTAACGCGTATCTAACCACTGAAAAGAAAATAAACCTGCACAAGGTCTAAAAAGGCGTATCTCAGCAAAGTTCTGTTACATTTAAAAATAAATTAATTCATTAATGCCGCTAGTATCTGATTACAGATCAGATCTCATTCAAGAAGTTGGCATAATAAACAATCCAGATGTAAAAAAATTGGGACATACTACATGCGCTGCGCTTGTGACCGATGCGACCTGAATGTAACTCAAAAGCAACTGCTTGAAAATAACAAAAAAAAGTGTGTGTCAGCTCCGACGCACGACTGGAGTTTACTCCTAAGAATTTTTATGTCTAATTAGATTTCAGTTAGAAATTGTTATTATGTTGTGATCTCAGGTAGATTCTTATTAGGTTCGTGTTAATATACTTATTTTATATCCATTAACAGTGTTAAAAAGTTGATTTAGAAGGAAATTGTAGCAAATTGAAATTGACAGAATTATGTAACTTGAAAATTCACTTTTTTGTTTGTAACAATATTTCTTTAATTTTGCACGCATTTGTAACGTTTAGTTCATGTAAATCGGCCCGCGGAACAAAAAGATGCGGTCATTCAAAGGAACGTAACACCTCACTTTTAGTTAACGCTCGATTTTACTCCTCATAAAATTTTCATACCATGGGCTAAATATGAAAATCGTTTCTTCTCCAAAAATACAACATGTCAAATAATTTAGAATTTTGTTAACAGATGTCTCTGCTGCTGCGTCGTCCCCCGGGTCGTGAGGCCTACCCCGGTGATGTGTTCTACCTCCACTCTCGTCTGCTTGAGCGTGCCGCTAAGATGTAAGTAAACTACTCATTGTGAAGCCATGGTTAAACTAAAATTAAACTGAAGCAGTGCAGTATTCTTTTATCAACCGAACTCCAATTGTAGTGTACTGTATTGCGTGAAAATAGCCAGAAACAATTTTATTCAGTGTCAATATTGAGATGTATATTTATGCTTTGCTTTTTTTTTTGCCCCCAGGTCCGACAAGATGGGCGGTGGTTCCCTGACCGCTCTGCCTGTCATTGAGACCCAGGCTGGTGACGTGTCTGCCTACATTCCCACCAACGTGATTTCCATTACTGACGGCCAGATCTTCTTGGAGACTGAGCTTTTCTACAAGGGTATCCGTCCCGCCATCAACGTCGGTCTGTCCGTGTCCCGTGTAGGATCCGCTGCCCAGACTAAGGCTATGAAGCAGGTTTGTGATTTAAATGACATCTAATAGGCTACCTCATAGGCCCAGAAGAAGATTGCGTGTCGACTCAGACTCCTACCCAAAGGATTGGGGTCTAATTGCAAAAGAAAAATATGAAAAGACGGAAGGGCGGCCTTTGCCGTGCAGTAGGACACAACAAGCTCATTAAAAAGACCTCAAAGCTTATTATATTAAATATCTTTTAGGCGGTTTTGCATCTAGCGTAAGCATTTTTTAAGAAGTTTTTCGCTTCGTTAAAGACTCTAGAAATGGTCGTATCAAGACTTCACCCTCGTGAATTTAAACTTTGGGTCTGAGTGTTTCAAAGTTTATAAATCATCCATCTAAATCATAATTTTGCTTGTACCAGGTGGCCGGTTCCATGAAGCTGGAGTTGGCCCAGTACCGTGAGGTCGCCGCGTTCGCGCAGTTCGGCTCTGACTTGGACGCCGCCACCCAGCAGCTGCTGAACCGTGGTATGCGTCTGACCGAGCTGTTGAAGCAGGGACAGTACGTGCCCATGGCCATTGAGGAACAGGTAATTTATCTATACATATTATAAATTAAAATCGCGTTTGTATGTCTGTGTTGTTCTTCTAAACCACGCAACAGATTTTGATGAGGTTTTCACCGTCGTTTAGACAATTTATTCCGGAAGGTTTATGTGTATAATACGTTAATATTAATGTTACATTTATCTAAGAAATCTCGATGTTTTGTAAAGTCGTATAAACCGTGCGAAGTAGGAGCGGGTTGCCCGTACTTTATAGTTAAATTTAGAAAGCAACAATTTAACTGCACATAAAATGGGGAAAACACTTCATCTTACATAACACAAAAAATTTTCAAATTTTAATTTCTATCTCTCCATCAACAGGTTGCCATCATCTACTGTGGTGTCCGTGGTCACCTCGACAAACTTGACCCCGCAAAGATCACCGCTTTCGAGAAGGAGTTTACCCAGCACATCAAGACCAGCCAAACGGCCCTGTTGGCCACCATCGCCAAGGAAGGTCAGATCACCAAGGAGTCTGACGCCACACTCAAGAAGGTCGTCACCGATTTCATTGCTACTTTCACCCAGGCGGCGGCGACTCCTTAAAAATCTAGTTTTTACGAACACAGGCTTTGACAAGAGATTGTGAGTTGCATTTAGGACACGTCAACTAATACCTTCGTAGGCAGTCTCATGTCAAACACCACTGTATGTTAACGGCTCGCTCATGGAAGCATTCCTATCAGCTATTGTTTCGTAAAACCTGGGGGTGCTTCCATCAGCGACCTAGTAGTAGTTTTCATTTCGTATGGACTGTATTGAATGTTGATACAATCATGGAATGTATTTATCTCGAACGTCAGGAGTGGTTATATATTATTAAATATCGTACATAAAATTAGTATTACGTTTTATTATTTTTATCCCCCATTTTTATTTGAAACTAAACGGAAAGATTTGGCGCGCGATATGTTGCACAACACATTTAAAATTAACGCGAAACTTTGTTTGCGCACGAGGGGCCGAAGCCAACTCGCAGAGGCCCCTTAGACAATTTTATATGGAATGAGGCACCAACCGACGATTATCCCTGTATGTATATGTACTATGCAAGTGCACCCAAGGACAATCCCCGGTTGGTGTAGGACTATTGCAGGATATGGAAACAAATCTATTGGACTATGGGTTTGGGTGGCTTAAGTTGACTGGTAACCTGGAACTATGGAAGGACTATGGCCCCTGCCTAATCAATGTTTTATATGTACACGGATAAAATGGCAGGGGGTGACTTGCACGCACAGTCAATAATGGGCCCCCGAAAACGGTCGCTAGCACAAAGTGTCGTAGCGACAAGGGGGCAATATGTCCTGAGGTGATGTGAGGAGTGGAGAGGTATTCCACGGCTATCAGGACAATCCCGGAAGTACGGTCAAGATTCCTACCAGCATCTTGGAATACTTCCTTCCTCCGAGCACGTTTGCTCTTGTGAATCTCCACTCAAGCCGGTCAATTAAGGCAAGAATGAGGTGGGAGCTCCGTTCCTCGTCAGTGTTCACTCCAGCCGGCCAATAAAGGCAAGCCAGAGGTGAGGAACAAGACTTCTCCCGGGAGATAGGGTCCGTGGGGTCGCTACTGCCCAACAGCTCGCCACATGCTGCCCTGCGGGTTTTTGTATCTCTCTTGGTCTGGCTCCTCATCCCAGACCTGTTCCTGCAAAGTAAACTCTACCGGCACAGACCTACAGTTCGGAGCGCGCAAGCCCCATCACGACGTCAACGTAGAAATACGGCGGTGGGGATATTATTTTTTTTTTATCACATCTATTCAAAAAGAGCTTTTTATCACATCTATTCAAAAAGAGCTAATTCGTTCTTCGTAAACAGGGACTAAAATAGCTTTTTAATCCCTAGGGATTAAAAGTGATTTGAATTTGGAATGTGAATATTGTTAGTAAAAGTTCCAATTACCAAAGAGATCAAACACGAACATTGTATGAACAAGTAACAGGCTGGCAAGAGAGAGAAAGTGTGAATTTGGTCAAAATGAAAATCCAAGATGGCGGCTTAGAAAATTTTCAAATTTTTTGTCTTTGGTGTCGTTTTCATAGTTTTCGAGGGTGCTAAAGCCGATAGTGAGGTCAAAATGTAAATCCAAGATGGCGGCTCTGAAGATTTTCAAATTTATCATCATGGGTAAAATTTTTCGTCATGGGTATCGATTTCATGGTTTTTAAGGGTGCTAAAGCCGATGCTGAGGTCAAAATGAAAATCCAAGATGGCAGCTAAGAAAATTTTCAAGTTTTTCGTCATGGGTGTCGTTTTCATAGTTTTCGAGGGTGCTAAAACCGATAGTGAGGTCAAAATGTAAATCCAAGATGGCAGCTGCGAATAATTTAAAAAATTTCATCATGGGTATCGTTTTCATAGTTTTCGAAGGTGCTTAAGTCTATAGTGAGGTCACAATGTAAATCCACGATAGTGGCAGTGATTTTTTTAATTTTACTTGCGAAGGAACTTTGTTCCTGACGAGGGTCGGATCATACACTTTTTTTTTCTCATAGAGGGTGATAAAAAGTAGAGTGTTCACCTCGGGAGCAACACTATTTTAAGCTCGAGTGGCGTACTTTGAATCCCTCGCTGCGCTCAGGATTCTACTTTAGAATCCTTCGCTCCGCTCTGGATTCAAAGAAACACTCTCGCCTTAAAAATAGTTCTTTGCTCCCTTGGTAAACAATCTACTATTCGTTCTTCGTAAACAGGGACTAAAATAGCTTTTTAATCCCTAGGGATTAAAAGTGATTTGAATTTGGAATGTGGATATTGTTAGTAAAAGTTCCAATTACCAAAGAGATCAAACACAAACATTGTATGAACAAGTAACAGACTGGCAAGAGAGAGAGAAAAGTGTGAATCATGTTCTGTGGTGTGAATTTGGTCAAAATGAAAATCCAAGATGGCGGCTTAGAACATTTTAAAATTTTTCGTCTTTGGTGTCGATTTCATAGTTTTCGAGGGTGCTAAAGTCGATAGTGAGGTCAAAATGTAAATCCAAGATGGCGGCTCTGAAAATTTTCAAATTTTTCGTCATGTGTATCGCTTTCATGGTTTTTAAGGGTGCTAAAGCCGATGGTGAGGTCAAAATGAAAATCCAAGATGGCGGCGGCGAAAAATTTAAAATTTTTCATCATGGGTATCGTTATCTTACTTGTGAAGGAACTTCGTTCCTGACGGGGGTCGGATCACGCACGTTTTTTTTTTTCATAGAGGGTGGTAAAAAGTAGAGTGTTCACCTCGGGAGCAACACTATTTTAAGCTCGAGTGGCGTACTTTGCAAACACTCTCGCCTTATAAATAGTTTTTTGCTCCCTTGGCAAACAATCTCATAGACATATCAAGTAAAACAATCTACTATTACGTCTTTGACATTTCTCGGGACCCAGGGGTCCCGGACCTTTGGAAGGCATACGAGGGGCCGAAGCCAACTCGCCCCTTAGACGTTTTTAATGAAATGATTATTATTAAATTAATTTATTCGGACAACAAAATATCCATTATGTTAGCAGTATCTTAAAGCTAGTGTTAGTAGAATATTTGTTATTATTGAGAATGAGATTGAGACATTTTGCACAGAAGATGACCAAGTAAGGTACCTACAAATTTCTCACTTGGCCTCTCCATTCCAAATTCCTCTCCTCAAAATGGGAGAATAAAAACTCTCAGACACTGTCATCAGAACTGCGACGACGATGCGACTTTTTTTCGAATGATCGCATGAAAGCCGTCAGTTCGATTCTGTGCAAACATTTCCAACGCACTACAGAAACGGGGCAGTCTCAACAGCATTCTGAAAATATTATTATATTGGACGCGTAAGACATCTAGCGACCTTTCGGTATAGCTGGTCCATAGACTCCCGTGTACATACCCTGACAATATGCCTTGAATAGTGTTATCTGATCTGTACAGCGGGAGAATCTACGTGCCACCATATTACCTCTGACCGCCAATGCCCTACGCTCCCTCTCAATATCTACATTATCTTTAAGGTCGTCGGTAAGTATGTGCCCCAGATATTTAAATGTAACATCATAACATCACGCCTTGTTTCCCAGAAGGGTTGGGCAGAGGTGTCCCTGTAGCAGGTACACCCACATTTCGCCAGTTATGTTTAAGTCCCATGTAATAGGGGGCGAGCCTATTGCCATCAACCGGGCACAAATCCAGACTCCGGGCTGCTACTGAGAAATTTCAGATAGAAAAATCCAATAACACTTTGCCCGACCCGGGAATCAAACCCAGGACCTCATGCTCAGCAGTAGCGCTTGCGACCACTAGACTAACGAGCCAGCCATTTAGGGTAAGATTAGGGGCATAATCTGTGCATTTACCGGCGGCCTTAAGACCATGTGCTCACATTTTTTAATATTGTACACGAGTCCATGTGTTCAACATCTCTGCAATGGAACCTGCAGTCGGGCCCAGCAGCACCATGTCGTCTGCATAGCTGATACTGTTAATATTAACACCACCAACCCGACAACCGACACGCATGCTGCTGAGCTTGACAATGAGGTCATTAACATAAAGGCTGAAGAGCCCGGGAAATGTCAACCCCCCCTGTCTCCGCCGCACTCCAGCCCATACGTTCCAGACAGTGTGTTGGACCACTTTTCATTATTAGTTTGGTTCGTGTACCAATACTGCAATATTTTACGAACATCAGCCGGTACATTCCTGTCCCCCAACTTCTTCCAGAGCATATCGTATGACACGAGATCGAAGGCTCTGGAAAGATCCAAGAAACAGGCATATACCGGCATTTACCGATCAGTGTAATATTGGACAGTATTCTTGAGGCTTAGGATTGCACTTTCCGTTGAAAGTTCAGGTTGAAACCCAAATTGTGCATCGTGCAAACATAGATGATTTTTTAAGCACGAATCAAGCATACTGTCCAATATTTTAGCAATGGTCGTCGCAAGAGAGATTGGTCGGTAGTTTCCCTTGTCCGAGATATCTCCTGACCCGTTTTTAGGGTTCCGTAGTGAACAAGGAACCCTTATAGTTTCTTCATGTCCGTCTATTTGTCTGTCCGCGGTCTAGCTCCGAGACCTTTAGTACTAGAAAGCTGTAATTTGGCATAGGTATACATATTAATTACGCCGACAAGTGGTAAAACATAATTATGAAAAACATTTTTTTTAGGGTACCTCTCGTACACGTAAAGTGATTTTTTTTTTAACCCATCGTTTGGGTTATCATTAGAAAGGTCCTTCGAAAACATTGTGAGTTTGTGAAAACCATTTTTAGATTCAAGGATCCGTTTGCGTAATATTAAGCTTTAAAGTGCTAATTTTTGTTAGAGTCAAGTGAGGAGCGTCTGTTCAAAAGGTCGTATTTCACTTTTCAACTTTTTATTTTTTTTTTGAACTCATAGCAGAAAACTCCATCGAATGAGCGTAAAAACTTGTTCAAAAGGAGCGTATTTCCCATATAATAAAATCCAAAAAACTTGGATTCCAATCAAAACGGATGTATTTCTGCATTAAAATGTTCCCTTGGATTGTTTTAAACAAAACAGGCATATTTCTTCTACAAATAGCATCTTTTATTTATTTTTCTGTTCAAAAGGTCATATTTTTTTCCATACATAACAACTTTAATAAAAATTAGACGTTTTTATTTATGTTCAGTTTTAATTATAAATACTGAGTTTCGAGTTAAAATTCTTCTATACAAACTTTGACATCCCCCAATCCTCCTTTAGGGGGTACTTTAGAAAAACTAAAAATGGCAAACTTTATAATTTACAAAGATAAGTATTCGTGCCAAGTTTCAAGTTTATTAACTCAAGGAAAAACATTTTTCATACAAACTAAATCCCCCCTTTTCACCCCCTTAAAGGTCGAATTTCCAATAATCCGTTCTTAGCGAACGTCTACTAAGTATAAACTACCTCCCTACCAAATTTCATCTTTTTACGTCAAGTGGTTTTCGATACTTCGTGATGAATGAGTGAGTGAGTGAGTGACCTTTCGCTTTTATATATTTAGATTATGTACTTATATATATATTTGGAATTGAAACATTACTAACTTTTATTTGATACCAATAATGTATTTTTTAAACCTACCCCTCCTTTTTTCTATTTGCAGATGCAATATACAAATATTATATAGCCTATGTCACTCCCACTATTAAGACGAACCTAACGACACCTCATATGTTAAAATCCATCAAGCCGTTTAGGCTACAGAGCGTGCCAAAGAAATAGACATACATACATACATACATACAAACATACATACATACATACATACATACAAACATACATACATACATACATACATACTCTCGAAAAACATTACCCTCCTTCTGGGGCAGTCGGGTAAAAAGGGCATATTTCTAGAAGTGACAAATCAAAAGGTCGTGTTTCTGATTTTTCCGATCAATAAGTCTTATTTCTGAACTAAAATTGAATAAAAAAAAAGTTATGGTGTATTTTTTTTATTTTTAAAAATGCATGTAATATTGTAGTCTTAATCTTCACAATAATCTAAATTTAATTTAATTTTAGAATTTTTATAATAGGAATTAGATGTTTTTTTCTGTTTTTGTAAAGTTTGTTTATCATAGAAATACGACCTTTTGAACAGATGCTCCTCAAGTGTCCTCCCCCCTGCCAGCTAAATGGTTGGTTTTGGATGTGTGAAAAAAATCACAGCAGTAGTTTATATAACGAAATTAAAAGGAAAACTATTACAGCTAAGTAGGCTCTACAAGTTAACGAGTAAATAATCGACCAACTTAACTTTGCAGTTGCAAAAACATGTTTTCCCATACATTCCGTATGGGAGACAAATTCATCCCAACTACGGAACCCTTCATTGTGCGTGGTCCGACACGCACTTGGCCGGTTTTTGACTATAGGTACTACAATAGTCTTCATTAGTTCAGCGGGTAGGTATAAGATGTTTTTGTTTAGCAACGTCTGTCTACGCATGAAGCCTTGTATCCATTAGGTAACAGCGCAATATGACGCGCGGTTTGTTGTTTATTTCCGTCCAACATGCAGTTGAGCATCAAATGTTGTAGAGTGGCGACGCGGCGACGTGACCGTAATGTGGTGTAACGAACGGGTGCTCAAATTAATTGAACTGTACCAAAACTATGAATGTTTATGGGATACTGCTGCTGCTACTTCTTTTTGATGCATTTTTCGATAAAATTATAACCACCTGAAATCAATACTAAGTAGTTCCTCTGGCGACATGTTGTAGACGACTGATCAATGATCATGCGCAGACAGACAACGTTGCTAAACAAAAGTTCCGCGCTAACTTTCAACATGTTGTGCAATATGTCGCGCGCAAAATGATGCCTAGTGGATACGAGGCTCTCTGCTGTGTTGGTAAAAAATCTGATGATTATCTTGATGTTTTTTTTTAAGTGTGCCAGGAGTCACTCTTGATATTATACTCTGACGTTCAAAAGTGCCTTTTATATGCCTAATTGAAATAAATTATTTGACTTGGTTCAGAGAACAGACACACCGGCGATTAACGAGAAGCGAGTTGAGCTAAAACGAGCAGCGACGGCGACGAGCGATTTCTCGCTGATATTCGTATGTAGGTACCAAGACGTGTGAGTCTTCCGGTCTTCTGTGTCTTGTAAGTGAGTGCCCGCATGGCGAGCGTCGCTGAGCCGGTACTTACCACAGAGTACATTTTATATAGGTACCTACCTACTACTCTCTTTGATAGCTCTTGTAGCTGCGACAAACTAGTACTCGAGGGCGGTGTGAACAGTCAGCGATCGACTATTAAGTATATAAGGTTATTTTACTTATTAATGATGATGAAAATTTATGTTTAATTTTACTTTATTTTTTTATAAACTCTACGCGTATTTAAACCTCTTCGAGACAGCTCCGACACAAGTACTATTGTACAACTACAACTTACTGGGGCTGCCTCAATTTATGTATGAAACAATGTTTTAGTTGAAAGAAATATTTTTGTATTTTGAACGTATTTTTTTTTAAATTACATGGAAACTATAAGTATAATTTTTTGTACGTTTCTTGAGCGTTGGTAGCTAGTCGCTTCCTCGTCGACGGTGGGACATATATGTTAAGACAGCCGGCAATTGTTCTTTGGATCTGGCCTAAAATGTGCAGTTATCACCTTTATCACGATGACCTAGGCATCGTGTCAGACGTCGAACAAGCAGGTGTGTGAGGATGCAGACATCACGGGAGCAAGCCATGTCAGCTTGTAATAGTTGTAATGCCCCTGCCACACACTCGTCGAGTGGCATGAAAAGTAGCGAGTAAAGTAGGCAGACGTAGAATGGCAACGTCAATTACTTTACTCTTTGGGCAACGTTACTCGTCATGCCCACCTGCTCCCTCTTTGGTCGGTTTTTGGGCGTGAGTCAAAGGACGTAGTGCGAAGCATCGCGGTTAATTGCGCGAGTAGAGCAGTGTGTGGGCAGAGAGTGCATGTGCAACATCGCGGCAGCGCGAGGAGCATAGTGTGGCATTAGCCATGGTGACAGTGATTGGGGCAAATTCTATAGTAAGGAACTACTACTTAGTCTGTGGTGAGGAATTAGCTAACGCGCCATATTCAACATCCATCTTGCTGTTTGTCCCGCCAAGGCAGCGGTACTGGACTTAGCGTACACACGATCGTGCGCGCATCCAGCATGCATGCTGTATGTCCTCTCAAGGCCACGGTCAGTGTTGTCAGATTGGGGGTATTTTTCGCGATTTTACCCTAAATTTTCCCAAATCCCTGTCAATAAAAAACAGTGGCACTCCGGGAGTGCCGACAGAAGTGAAAAATTGAAAAAATTGGCACCGTGGTAATCAACGCGTTGATGTCTTTTTAATGGTCAAAAGTATATTACATGCTCTGTGGTCAAAAGCTGGTGTCGACAAAGTTGTGTAGCAAAATCAATGGTTTATTCCATAGTTTATTCTCATCTCAAAAATGCCCAACGCGCCTAAAGAAGTTTTTACTTCAATAAAATAGCCCTAAGTCATGCATAATTATTAATCATTTTACCTTAAAAAAAAAGCGAAATCCTTAAAAGTGGAAACACTGGCAGAATCTGCTGTACAGCAAGTCCATACACGATCCAGCACTGTTAAGGCTTGTGCAGACCAGCGCGACACAAAGGCACCGCTCTTCGCGTGTCGTGCTGGTCTGCACAAGCCTTTATCACAGAGTACTTTTTTAAATTGGAAACTGTTATAAAGTTATATTATACTCCAGTCCAGACGATACACGATCACTCTGACGTACGTCCGCATTATTCGCTATCAATCTGCATTACGCTCGCGGTGGTGGGGGTGTTGTGCAAATTCAGCAAGCAATTAATAATACCTTAAATTTCAACGAACGTCAAGACTATTCACTGTCGTTTTTCGTCGTGCATCGTACGCTTCTTGGCGCAGCAAGATGGATGGTGGTGAATATGACGTACATCAAGATGGATGGTGAATCAATCCAAACCATAGACATAATGATCCAAACGCGTAGCGTACCTATTCTTGAAAACTAGTCGTTCTAGTTTCTAGTTCAAGTATCTCTTACTTATTCCACAATAGGGGTAGGTCGTTACGTGATTTTTGTGAAACGTAACGTAACTAGTGACTTGGACGTCACCGGTTTTGAAAACTAGTAATTTTAGTAACTAGTTATTTTTTATTGTTATTACTTGCGAAAGAAACAACATGCGTCGCAACGTACTTTTGTTTCGTGTCACTCTTTTCATTCGATCATTGCATTGTGTTAAAGATATGAAATGAAATATGACTCGCTTTGATATAACTTAATTTTAATACAAATATTTCGGTTATAAACTATAAATTTGACTGGATCACACGGTACGTCCGTCGATGATCGTCTCTGTCGGCGAGTGGTGGGGCGCCGCCGTTGGCTCGATCAGCTGTGTGACCCCGCTACCCGCACGTCCCCCGCTGCTGCTGGTACACGCGTATGATGCGTGAACACATTGTGATGGAACTAGTTACAAAAATCACGTGTTTATGTGTGATTCGAAACTAGTTATTCCGTTACATGCCCCGTAGCCAGTTATTGTAACTAGTGACGTTAAATAACGCCCATACCTATTCCACAATATTACTACAGGAACGTAGAAAATAATAGTAGTAGTATAATATGTAATCTGTGATAATAGGAACATCTTGTATTGTTTGGTTGGGTGTGTTAGTTTTTATTTATTTCGTTAGGAGTCTTGAATAATTTCTGAACGTTTTTAATCAATGAACCTTTCTGACATTGACACTAATTTGACATTGACAGATATTCACGCATGTTGCGCTGGTCGTCGCATTGTTTCTTGTTTCCCGGTTGTTTTCCTAATTTACGGGTTGTGGGTAGAAAACCCCCTTTAAATATTCTTTACAAAGTGACAATTATACTTATTACCCATTAATAGGCTATCCATTATTCTAGCTTCAGAATTCATGGTAAAAATGGAGTTCTTTGAGAAAGCGCATGTTTCGAAGAAGCAACCTTCGAAAAAAGATAACAAATCAGAAGAAATAGTAAAGAAACAACTGAAGCAAATGTTACAGGGTTTTAAGAGAAGTGACAATGACCTTATCAAGCATAGTGGAAACTCCAGTAATGATATAGTTGAGACTCACAGGCTCCTGGATGATTCGGCGTCTGTCAGCGGTTTTTCAGATCTAGAACTCACAAATTCTGAAAGTGAAGAAGACATTAGTCGGGCAACAACTTCTAAATCTGTAGGAAAGAGTACAGATAGTGCTGATGATGTTAATCTGTCTCATTTATCTGAAATTAACTCAGACACAGATGATAATTTAGATGAACTTAATTTGGAGGATTCCAATAGCAACGAATCCATATCTGAATTTAGGCAAAACAACGAATCTCTATCAGAATATATTGAGTCCAGTGAAGATTTAGAAACAAGTGGAGATGTGACATATTCAGACATAGAGGAGATATCATCAGAGACAAGTTCTGATGGCAGAGAGTCTGAAATTTTCGATCCAGATGGAGCTTTAGCATCTAAGATACTCGAAGAACTTTGTAAAAATCAAAACAAACCAAACTTAAAGAGTAAGAAAAGAAAAGTAGAAGAAGAGCCAAAGAGAAGTAAATCTAAGAAGAAAGAAATAAAAAACAAGCCCTCTAATAGAAAGGAAAGTAATGATGAAATTGATGATGATGATGTTATAACTATGGAAGCCCTAACAATTAATAATAATGATGATGAAGCAGGTATGTCTGACAGTAACAGTACGCATAATTCTGTAGCAACCAATGAATCGTCTCCATTTATATCAATCACTGTAACAGACATGCCAAAACAAAGACTCAGTGACATCTTAGAGGAGTACAGGCATCCGACAGTCAGACATTTACAAGATATTGTCCATACTACAAGTTATGATACTGGCATGTTCTCTTCAGAAACAGACATGGTAGTTGAAGACGTAGACAGTTTAGTACCAGAACTAGGTGATGATAACACTATTGACGACCTGGATAATGATAATATTATTGAGGAGCTAGATAATGATAATATTATTGAAGAACTAAAAAATGAAAACATTGTTGAAACTCTAGATAACGATGTGGATACAAGCACAGACTTTCCTCAAGAAGAAAGTCCTACAGATTATGACAATACAATACAGTCAGACACAGAAAGAGAACCGTCAACTGAGGAAGAAGAAATGAAGCCCGTAAAAGTGTATCATGGGAAGAATTGTTACATCTTCGTATTAAAACATCCGACAGAGCTGTATCTGAATGGCAAAGTACGGGTGAAACCTCTAGCAGGCACAGTAGAAGTTTTTGGGCATACACTGAAGGGTGTTGTTGACTTGTATGCCCCAAATAATAATTTTGCTCAATGCTTTAAGACTATTGAAAGTCCTAATAGTGATTATGGATTGTTTAGAAAATTGACTGCGGAAGGATTGTTAGTGCGTGAAGCTGAAGAAATAGTCACCAGGATTGGGGCGTTTGACGGTGTTATAAGTGTGTCAAAATTAAATGATGCAAGGATGGATTTTGTTGAGAGCAACGTCTTTATGGACCTGTTCTCGAAGTGTAATAAGGCATATGGTAGTCTTAGAAAGCCTTCAGCAGATCTTGGTTGCAGCCTCGTTTTGAAGAAACCTTGGAGGTACTTTGAAGAGAATGAGTCTTGGGATCATGCTGTTAGCTGTGGGCTTGGTTAGTAAACTCAATTTATGATTATCTACAATCTACATTATCTATAGGTACTAATAATATTTTATAAAGAGGAATTGTATTTTTGTATGTAACAAATAAACTTAAAAACTACTCGACCGATTTGAAAAATTCTTTCAGGAATAGATAGATACATTATCAGCGAGTAACATAGGCTATATATTTTATCCCTGTACTCCCACGGGAACAGGAGCTACCCGGGTGAAACTGTGTGACGGCCGCTAGTTATTATTATAAAGAGAAAAGATTTGTATTTGTAATAAATAAACTCAAAAGTAACTGAACCGATAAAAAAAATTCTTTCACCTATAGAATGATAGGTTATCACTGAGTAACTTTTCTATAATTTATAAAGATATCATGCGGGCGAAGCCGCTGGTGAAAGCTAGTAATCTGAACATAAAATCGAGCAAAGCAGAGGGGTTCGCTAGTTTCCTTATAAATGCCTTCCTTTTATTATGTAGTATTTGAAAATGTGGTTGGTTTCTCTCATCATTCATCTACATTATATCCCAGGATTCCCAGATTAAATTATGTAGTTCAATAACTAAGTTTTTTAAGATAGCCAAATAGCTCCATAAAATATTGAAAACTGGTACCAAACCATTCTTCAAAAATCCACCTTAACATTACCATCTTTTTCATTTCAGAAAAAAACAGCCGAGGTATCGTGTGCGGTGGCAAAGGACTAGGAAAGTCGACATTCCTCAGATACTACGTAAATAGACTGCTGGCAAATGGACCAGTGCTTGTCATAGACTTAGATCCAGGACAGGCCGAGTTCACTGTAGCAGGCAATGTGTCCGCCACTGTAGTTTCTAAGCCTCTACTCGGCCCAAACTATACGCATTTACAAAATCCGGATATGTATGTATTAAACTTAATTTAGAAAAGTAAAGGTACCATTCCATACCCGACCGCAGGAGGCAACTGCAGGCGACGTGTCGCGGCGTCATGTCGCGGCAACACGTCGCGACGTCATGTCGCTGCAGTCATGATTCCGAACCCGACCGCAGGCGGCAACTGCCCGTATTCCAGTCGATAGATAGAAGATAGAAAAACGTGACTATCGCTCGAGCGTTGGCGGCATTACTGGTCTGCAGGCGGGGTGCACGTGTCGCCTGTCACTCGCCCGTAGCTGCCAACGACGTGTGAAGGTATTTCATAGAAATACATAGGAACCAGTCGTGTCGCAGCGACACGTCGCCTGCAGTTGCCTCCTGCGGTCGGGTACAGAATGGTACCTTAAGTGGTGCTACACACATGTTCCGAACCGGCATGCTTCGGCACACACGGGCGGCCAAATTGAATATAATTACGTAGACATACGTTCGGAAAAAAGCCGCTCTGCTTATATTTTCATTGCCTTATAAACAAACAAATGCGGTTGCACTACAAATCGCTGTGTTGCAGCTGGGTTCGGACGGACTATTACTGCTATAAGCCATTCGTGAGATAATGCAGCACAGACTATGGGTGTCTGTGTTGCATCCGCCTTTGTATTTACGCGGCCGAGTAATGTTTGTTCTGCTAAAAAAGAAGCCAAGAGTTAGGATTAGGAGCACACGATTGGTACCTATTTGCGGCATGGTAGGTACGTTTAGCGGGTAACGCTTACAGACCCAAGGAACTGATGCCAGTGGCATGTTGTTAGCAGTGTAAGGCGTTCTAACCGAAAGCGATTGTCGCGCGAGTATGCGATCGTCGCGCTCGTTTATATAAATATGACAATCTCGCGATCGATCAAGTCGCGTATCTACCATCGCGGAAAGCAATAAATAACTACCGTAAACAGGAATGGGTATTTCCTCCAGGTGGTACGAGGACTAAAACACCGGTAACTTGTTAATAGTGGACTGAATAATGTAAAGATTTCGACGCAAAACAAACGGTTAATAATTTGAAGTGTAATTGGCGAGAATGACTATGAATACGTTCTATGGTGGTCGAAGACGCAGTGGTGTGCCCGCTGGGGCGCGCGCGCTGCTCGAGCGCCCCCTCCGCGACCGCAGCTCCCGCCCGCGGTCGCCCGGTGCGGCGTGATATTCTCGACAACCGTAAGGACTATTCTTACTTGCAGCACTCTGCTGCTATAGAACCGGGGTGGTAACAGATGTGGTCATCGTGTGTACAGACGCCAGCACATCAAGCTACCCGAAACTGTCAAATTTTTCCAATCAACTTTGAACCTTATACTTCAGCGATAAAGTTGAAAATCTATTAAATAAATTTGACAGATTGTAGTAGCCTGATGTGCTGTCGTCTGTACGAGATTTTGTTTTCAAAGTGGTTAGTTATGATCTTCCACGATGGTACGTCATTATTCAGGTAAACGATCGCTTAGTCGCGTATTCACGCGGCAGTCGTTTTTGGTTAGGACGCAGGGTAATTCGCAGGTACGACCATTCTTTATGTCTATAGCAGGAAGGTCTATACTCTATAGTGTTAAAACACCGTTGCCATTTCATAAAGCTATCTACGCTCCGAGCGTGGTAACGAACTAACCCGAAAAAGACCTTAAAAGACTGCGCCAAGCGGCAACAACAAAATCAACTTTATTTATTTAAGTCATGTAAGGGTAAACTTGATATACCCTCAGAACTTTTAAGTTTTCATACTAAGTGTCTTGCATACAGAAATCTAACCAAACTTCTTCTTTCCAGAATGTTGAACATTGGCATGATCAACACAATGGACAACACCAACCGTTACGTGGGTGCAGTCACTGAAATCTTCGCCCGCTGTCGCTCCAACCAGGCATTTGGGTCAATGCCTTGGATCATCAATACAATGGGCATGTGCACGCAAATGGGGCTCAAGTTAATCCTCCTCACCATTCTACAAGCACAACCAACCTTCTTGATGCAAATAGACACAAAAGTCGTCAAAAAACGCTTCGAGTGCCATTTTAAACCTAATGCTGTTAGGAATATGTATCATAATTTTAAGTATGATCGCTTCTTCAGAAATGTTGAGCTTCCCAATTTGGATTACGCATTTATTTTGACGCAGCATCCGGAAGGATCAGATAAACATAACACGGCGTTGTCGCCGAAAGACCAGAGATATTTGAACTATTTGGCGTATTTCGGTGAACTGATGAACATTCACAAAGGAGCACAGTTACTAGGGATTGTACCGTACGAGTAAGTATCATCTTGTTTAAAAGGATTTTTGACAACTTTCCTCTCGCTTTCCTGCAATCTGAGCACAAAACATAAATAGGTATCCTAAAAAACTGGGAGTGATTTCGTGAAAAGGGACGGAAGTGTGTAACAGGAAGCCGGGTTAGCGCACTATTTGATTTGACCAATGAGCGCGCGCGGTGCTAGAGTGGGTCGTCAGAAACGACCTTGACGAGGCCCCCTGCCCGTTAATGTTACTTGTTGTTACCTTTTTTTTTCATACTTCTCTATTAGTCTTAATTCCGGTAGTCACCCCCTTTCTAGCCATATCGTCATGAAGAAGACATTTGTGCTGACCCACACATTTGTGCTGACCCACTTAATTACAAAATTACAAAATTTTAGGAAAATCGTCTACTTTTACAATGTTTGTAAATATGTGAGCACCATGTATCTATCACATATTAAATTATCTGTCGTTGCTTCATTTTTAATTCTTTTTACCTATTGTGGTATAGTAATTTTATTCTAGGTGCATCGTCTTCACATATAATTATTTAACTAATGTACGTACCTATACAAACTATTGTAAAACATTTTAAAAGAGTAACGGTGGAGTTTCTTGCCCATTCTTCTCCATACGAAAACTACCTTTTGGAAGGGGCGACTAGAATCATTTTTAATATTTTGTAAATTTCGACGTTCAAAAGTGCCATACATGGGCCTATTTGAAATAAATGATTTGACTTTGACTTGACTTTGACTTTGACCCAAAGTGTGACACACTGGCATGGCCACCATCAGGGATTTTAATTTTGATAACACAAAAATATTGTCACTAATTAGACGAAATTTGTCGGTCACTGGTTCAAAAGTTATAAGGGTTTATAGGTGGTAGGGTAGCATCTCCCCAGCTTGGCCCAATTGAATCTCAAAAGCTAGGGCACATAGCGATTAACTCCGATGCCGCAAGAAATCGCGGCACAGCGGACAGAGCTCCGGCGGGATCTCATGGCGTCATGGAGGGTGCGATTGTCGCAACCCCGCGCTGGGCACGCCACAATTGCGGCGATAAGACCCCTCTTTGAGGAGTGGCTTGAGAGACGCCACGGCGTCCTCACCTTCCGCCTGACGCAGGTCCTCACCGGACACGGTTGCTTCGGGAGGTTCCTGTTTAGGATAAGGCGGGAGGAAACACCCGGGTGTCACCATTGTGTGGATCGGCCTGAGGACACGGTGGAGCATACGGTGGAGGTCTGCCCAGCTTGGGCGGAGCAACGCCGTGTCCTCGTAGAGGCGATTGGCGGCGGTGATCTCTCGCGTCCGGCCCTGGTTCAGGCCATGGTACGGAGCGAGAGGAAATGGCAGGCCGTCACCTCCTTCTGCGAAGCGGTAATGCTCGCGAAGGAGGAGGCGGAACGCGTGAGGGAAAGGCAAATTTCGCGCCCTCACGCCCCTAACCGCCGCAGGAGTCTGCCCGGGGCGGGAATCGCGAGCCGATTTCCGGCCACCGTAGGCGCGGGCTTGCGGACGGTGAGCAATGGGTAGCTCGCCGTCCGATAAGGACCAAGCCCGGGTCGACGGCGCGTTGTGTTCCACGCGCGCCTCAAAGAGATGTCAGCAGAATTGACGGGGTCCGTTAGGGCCAATGCCCGCCGGGGGTTCGAAGAAAACCGATAGGGAAATCGTGGCCCCCGGCAACAGGGCAACCGAAGGAACACGGGTGGGTTTTAGTCAGTAAGAGTCTGACACGCCCTCCTGCTCCACCCAGAGCGGGAGAAGTTATTTGATAATTTCCCACCCAAAAAAAAAAAAAAAAAAAAAAAAGGGCACATAGCGAAGATCTGTTTTCTCCCAAATTTTGCCACTAATTAATTAGTCGCAATTTTTCGCCAAGTCACAGATTTAGTCGGGTCTTAGTTTAGAAGATATAATTGAGTCCAATTTTTAAGTATAGTCCAAGAGCTAGATCGAAGATTTTTCGTATACTTTGATCTCACACAGAGTCACACGACCCCAAATGAGAATCATCAACTTTGTCCTTGTCCCATGTTACTTGTCGGCAACACCGTTTCTTCTTCAAGGGCATGAGAATGATGATGAATAAAAAGCTTTTTTATTACGCGTGCAAGATTAAATTGCTGTCAGATTCTATTCTCGATATCGTAGATACCCGGTAAGTGAAGGCAAACGGTTAAAATTATGCTTGTTAGCGTAATATATCTAGTAGCGATCTTGAACTAACAGTGACACAATTTGCCAAGTACTTACTACAAATGCGAGCGGTCATATGTTCTATGTGAGAACGCGTATATTACATTACACGACTGTATTACCCGCGTGGGAGTGAGCGAGAAACACAATATTTACCCATTAGCCTACTCGATAAATGCCTCCATCTGTTTCGGCGATTTCACGATCCCGTGCTATTTCCGGCAACACTCGATCCTGGTTGAATCTCGGGAGTCGGGTAGGTACTGTCTGCCGAGTCTCCCCGTAGTTTATCGCGTATGATTCATTGTCCACCTTGGCCTACAAGTTACGGAAAATACATGCATTCGTGGAATTTTAGATATAAATGCATTGTTGGAGTTATGCTTATGCCCTATACATGATAGATAGTTCGACCTATTAATATAGTTTTAAGAATAAAGGCTACTTTGAAGCTATAATAACGATACTAAACCAACGTTTACATAATCGATAATAAAATACAGTCATACTTGTAACAAAATTAACAGGTTAGATGAAGTTTTCCATTCTTTTATTTTGATTATTATTTCAATTGGTGGATTGTTTTGAATGACATGTTCGAATGTCCGATTATCACAATAACTGTGAGCTACAATAATTATGAGTAATAAGATAATGTTTGTCCGGGAATTGAGCGTGATTCACGCGAAGGCTAACAATGGCTCGTTAATCAATCAGCGGCTCAGTTATCATTTCAGGTTCTATGAAATGAAAGTCTTGTAACATCAGAACTAAGCCAGAATATCAGTACCTACATGTGGAGAGAAATACATGCACTCTGCTTCAAAAATGTTTTACTATGCCATTAACGTGTTTCATTGCGTCTTTGCTGTCTGAAAGTAATTATTGCACCTGAATAACCACAATAAAACTTACAGAAAAATATACCCAATGATATAGATCTGCCTATGTTCATAACAACTTGTGATTACCTAACAACTTTCGAAAACATCGGGTATGCTTTCATGTTCCACTGAAGAGCAACAAGTGGCTTTACCAAATTCTCTATTAGGTAGATACATGTATACTGTATAAACATAGGACCTAGATTGGCATTGGAAACTACAAAATTATTGTGTTTTTTTGTTCTAGAGTGAGTTTGTCAGATGTGAACGTGCTAACGAACGTGAAAGTAGCAAATGATGTGGTACTGAAGGTGATTAACGGAAAAATAGTAGCGCTCTGTCAACTCGCCATGGAAGATAAGGGTAAACTGTTTACCCTGCAAGATAACGCACTGCTATGCCACGGACACGGTAACTACTTTTAGTTGTTTTAGAAAAAAAACTTCATTAAGCCACAAAACCAGAGTTTGAAAGATTGGGAAACAAAAAAATTGATTCTTTTTTGCAATATTGATTTACTTTGGCAAAAGTTCTGTTTTTTTATATTGAATATTGGTAGCCAATTAACATAACAAGAGGATTAACCATAATAAACTTATTCTTATTGATACCCGAAAAAATAACTGGTATTCATGTTTTCAAACTTCTACAAAAGCAGGTGCTCTACATTTAAAATTAAAAACTCGTTTTTTAAAAGTAGATTATGACAAAATTATACTATATTGAATATTAAATATGCATGTCCTAATGACTAAGATATCACTGAAATAGGTGCAAATGTTTTTCAAGCAAACAAATTCTTAACAGTTAAAAAATATGCAGTTTACTCATAATGTATATAATGTAATTTCAAACAAATAGCATAAGAGGTATGCATAGAAATATAATTAATATCGTAAAATGTGTTATCAATAAGTGTAATAAAGTGCTGATTAAATATGATAACTAAGAACGTGACATACTCAGGCGTTTACTGGAGTTATTTGTATTGTTACAGGTTTGGTCCGCGGTGTCGACTTTGAGAAGTGGGTGGTGTACATAGTGACCCCGCTAGCCGGGGACAGGCTGTGTGCAGTGGACGCGCTGGTGTACGCGGACTGGGCGCCCGAGCTATGGGGCCCGGAGCGCCAACTGCCCGACGGCACCGCGGTCCCCTACCGCAGTCCCACTAACTACAGACAGAAACAACTCATGCTGTCGCCCAGACGCCGCTTCAACCCGCTACAACTACTAAAAATGTCAAGGAGTGCCTAAATTGAAACTTTCAATTATTGGTTAATAAATTTGTAATTGGAGTAAATCCAAAATAATAAATCTTAAATTATATAAAAGGAAATCTAATAATTATTTTGTTAATTATATTTGACGATAATTTTGTACTTACAAGACTAATGAAACATAACATAAATGATCATATTTAACTTAAATATCCCCCATTCTAAACACCTTTGCTTTATAAATGCTGCATTAAAATTTTATAAAAAGTCAAAAAGAGTCTAGTTAAGAATTGTTGACATGGGGTTCCTTTATTACTAATAAATTATATTAGGAAGTTATGATTTCACACAAACAATAGATTACAATACAACTGCCCTACAGAATCAGATTGGACGTCTCAGAGACGCGTCTAGCTGACAGGCACTTAGATGAGTGGGGCTCACGCTCCGTGTCAAATAAACATCCTACACAATTTATACACCACTATTTTATTGAAAAATTAAAATACAAAATACCGAACTAAACAAGTCTCGGTGAGATGCCACCGGTCGAGGAATAATCTATATGTAGAAGAAATGCTACTCGATTATATAACGTGATATTATAGCAAAATTCCAGTGGCCCTGCCGGAGACGGGAGGTCCACATGCCCCCGACTACTTTTGTTAAGGCATTTACGCTTACTCTTTATAGATAATCTATAAAATATACAAAGTACCAATTGTGAAAGAGTAGCCACACAAATACTGAGTGAATGTGCGTGCGACGCGGGCCGCGACTTCGCGTCAGCAGTCAGTATCGGAAGGAAGCACTGTGTGGCCGACCTCGCGACTGCTGTACAGTCCGAGTCGTTTCAAACTAAGTTATCAGGCAGTATGCGTACAATTCATTAAATCAGAGTTCTCCCGACAACAGCACAATTACAGCAGGGAACACCTAGTCTTCTTCTTCTTTTTGACCTGTAATGCAGCGCGAGTCGCCGTCTCAAACACCTCGCGCACTCCCTCCTTGCTCTTGGCGGAGCACTCCAGATACGCGAACGCGTTAATCTTTTCCGCCATGGCTCGGCCCTCCTGCGGCTTCACCGGCTCCTGCTTCATCTTGCGGAGCTCGTTAATCGTGGCCGGGTCATTGCGCAGATCCTTCTTGTTTCCCACTAGAATAATGGGCACATTAGGGCAGAAGTGTTTTACCTCGGGTGTCCACTTCTCCGGGATGTTCTCGAGCGAGTCGGGCGAGTCCACCGAGAAGCACATGAGGATCACATCAGTGTCGGGGTACGACAGTGGCCGCAACCTGTCGTAGTCTTCCTGACCAGCTGTATCCCACAAGGCGAGCTCAACCTGCTTGCCGTCCACCTCGATGTCGGCGACGTAGTTTTCGAACACAGTCGGCACGTACACTTCCGGAAACTGATCTTTGCTAAATACGATGAGCAGGCATGTTTTACCACACGCACCGTCACCGACGATCACTAATTTTTTGCGTATCGCAGCCATCGGTCCTGTGAAACAATACAACGCAAATAATTATGATGGTGTCGAGCGTCAACGCCTTTCATGACTTATAAATATGGCCGCCGTATAGGATTATGGGTAGGGAGTAGTCAGACAAGCCCTCAAATGTGAATAAGCACCTGAACTAGCGGAAGAAGTACAGCACCACCACATAGTACCCTCACATGCGAGGGTGTTATTTATTATATTTTGTAGATACCTGAAGATTGTGGCTAATTTCTGCAGAATATTGGCTTATCGACACTTTTTAATCGTCTTTGCTCATCACAAGCACTTTCGTTCGTAAGTCACTAATGTTGCAACGCTAGAAAATATACCATCAGCTTGGATCGTAAAAGATTATGCAAAAATAAAAAAATTGTTACTTACAAAAAAAGGGTAACATCTAGAGCCCTATTATTTAGATTGTGATGATAATATAATGATGAATAATAGTCTATTATATGTAAAAATTGCAAATACACCTAAAATATTACTTGCCATACTAAAATATTGTTGTTTTGACATTTGGAAAAATTCGGATACACGTCCAAAACCAGTGTAGGATGTACAGAGTAAAAATATTATGAGTAAAAGTAAAAAATGCAGACCCTCGTCCAAATGTACTGATTTCAGGCTCCTGTTCTTCAGATCAAAGTATAGGTAACAAGTTACAAAAATCTAGATTCCGCCAGTACTAACCGTACTAATTTAATAACAATAAATAAAGCTATGATATGAGATTAAAGGAACGGTGGGACAAACATAATTTCCGAGCACTTTGTTCTTGGATTCTCTTAGCCTAGGAAATCGAATAGGAAGTACCTATTATGCTAAAACTGTTAAGTTTTGTATGATCAAAACACTACGAGATCTTCTATGGACACGGTTTCCCTTCAATACAATTAAAATAATGCATGAACATAAAATGTATTACCTACAGAAGCTTTACAGGACTCAGTTGTTTTAGCGGTTGTCTTCTTCCTATATGGAGTTATTGCAATGATGTAATATTCAGTAAAGGCGTACTGCTTCAATGTAAGTAATCATTGGTTTATGTGAAAATGACTGCATGGATATAAATAAACTGTTGACACCGTCAGTGCGAACTATGAGGTCATACATAATATGTAGGCACATATAGTTAACGGTGTTCATGAGGTCAAAAAAACGTCATGCCAGCTAGACTGAGACCGGTATCTCCTGACTATGTGGGCAAAGTAATTCTATGATGTGACGTCACGTAGGTATGTTTGACATTTTCAAACATATTTTAACGTGATGAATGATGAGATTATACCTACACGTAGAAGAACGTTATTACTATTGTCGTCATAACAACAACATTGATGAGGATGATAAACTCCAACTCCTAGATTACTTCTAGTTTTGGCATCTGGTAAGTGGTAAGTAGACTTGTCGTACTAGTTTGCCGTCTACGTTACCCATAATAAAATAATTAGAATGTAGACTACCTTTATGAGTGAACTAAGGACACGCAAAAACCACAAAGTAGTTCAGTACTTACGGCACAGATCTTACGGAGTTAGGTAGGTACTTTGTATTTGACTAACAGCTGATTTGCGCTTGATTGTCCCGTTTCTTATCGCAAAACTGGCCGGAAGCCGAATTATTTAGACTATTGCGGACGTTGTGTTTGTAGTAGTGAATGAGTCATGTAGATGCTCATTCATGTCTCATTGATGTAAGTAAACCAACTATGTTGATTCCTATTAACTCCCATGTTTATAATCTTTTGGCTTTGATGCGTACTTTTCAGACAACATAAAATATACCTAGGTATTTGTATAAGTTGCTTTTATGTTAAGATACGACGCTACCAAAGAGTTGGAAGATATTTTAAAAATGCTTTCCTTCCTTCTATAATATTACTTGAGGCTCTAACTTAGATAGGTACCTAGTTAGGTAATTCATTTATAATTGTCATCGTTTATTGCATTTTTTGCCCTGATGACGGTGACTCATGTAGTATCTAAGTACGTAGTCATAATCTTAAATAAGTTTTCTTAGATTGAAATCAGGATAACAACTTAGAGTAGAACACCATGGCACATGAATAAAAAATTACCATGGTTCAAAATGTACTCCACACGCTTAGGTAAAGTTATTGGTTCCGTATTTGAACCCATACAAACTAACAAACCTACCAGCACCCTAATCGCGTAACACACGATCACGATCAATCACAATCTGTTTCATTTTGACAGTTCAACAATATTGTGATAATAACGTTGTTGAGTAGACAAATTTTTCGAACTAAAGAAGCAATGGATTAGCAATATCCTTCAAAATGATTCAGATTATGATTGATCGTGTGTTACGCAATTAAGGTGCAGATTAAGCAGAAAGACGGACGCTGGGATTTTAATTTTGATAACACAAAAAAAAACGAAAAATATCGAATATTTTTAGTAAACTCTGCGATCTAGCTCTTGAACTATACTTAAAAATTTAACTCAATTATATCTTCTAAACTAAGACCCGACTAAATCTGTGACTGCGAAAAATTGCGACTAATTAGCGACTAAATTTGGGAGAAAACAGATCTTCGCTATGTGCCCTAGCTTTTCAGATTCAATTGTGCCAAGCTGGGGAGATGCTCCCCAGATCAGCCACCTATAAACCCTTATAACTTTTGAACCAGTGACCGACAAATTCGATATTTAGCGACAAATTTCGACTAATTAGCGACAATTTTTTGTGTTATCAAAATTAAAATCCCTGATGGTGGCCATGCCAGTGTCACACACACGAATGGAATCTAAATCTAAATCGAAAGGTTCTGGTGTGACAGCTCTCCCTCAAGGTCGACCGATGACTTGGTGAAAGTCGCGGGAATCCGCTGGAGAAGCACAGGACTGGTCGACGTGGCGAAGCTTAGGGGATGAGGAAGGCCATGTCCAACAGTGGATTTCGGCTGACATGATGATTAATGACGCCAGTTGCAGAAGTTAATCGTCCAGTTTTGGAGACGGAAAGACATATGTTTCGCACTTAGATACGCTAAGAGTGTTTAGGTAGATATACGAACAGCATACGGAGAGGAATACGAATGCTGTAAAAAAAACCACTGGTTATTCAGGAAGCTTGACGGATATCTCCTGGGATTCAGGCAGATTCCCCTTGTATTTCGACTCCACGAGAATTGGGACCTCACATACCTCCTCGAATTATTTGTACCTTCTTGGTGTTATATGAAAGCCTCTATATTTAAAAATACAGGTAGGTAGAATTAGAGGAACTTAGCAACGACAGGTAGGAACCTGGACACTCCTCTCTTTTTATTTATAGAGTAGTATGGTTACTAATGTGCATGTTTTCATTTTCATTTGGGTACATTTCGGGATTGCTCGACTAGTTTCGTTCGAGCTCAAACGGAGATCTTTGTCGTGAGTACGTCACGCGGCTATGTCTGCTATACTCTGACGCTGGGTTGTACGGAACCAGAGGGTCCTATTTAAATAATTACTGACAATGTGACATATTTGTCGACAAACGACCAAAGGTGCTGTTTAAGTCTAAAATAAACTTGTCGGATTGTCGCCTGTCACCTGTTGATTTTATTAAATAGTAGCGATCATTCTGCATTATTTTTTAACAATATTTTGGGCTTTTCTCTTGAGTTTATTAGCACGTTTAGCATGACCACACTAGAAACGGGTTTTGTCGACGGAAGAATAGACAAAATGACAGATTGTGATTGTTTATCTGTTATTTTGTCTATTCTTCCGTCGACAAAACCCATAGACATAAAACACCTTTCTATGATTGCCATGCTACACATGCAAGTGATTTAAAATGTTCTTAAAAAGAGGAGAAGGTTAGGAAGAAAGCAAAAAATTAAAACAATTTCATTTCTCGTATTATTCATTGTTCCCGTTTATTTAGAAATACAAATATACGTAGTATCCAACAACCATACATTTTTAATGCTTATCAACGAGAATAACGTTTTATTCATATTTTAAAACAACTAGAATAGGGTACCAATTATGTTTCTAGTAAAATGTTACATATTACTTTAACGATTTTATATAATTTTTCACTATATTAATAAAATCACGTGCGTATATTGCTTATTATAATTTTATAAAAGTAACTAGTTTTTAAATAAAATTTTATCAATTTAATTTAAAAACTAGTTACTTTTATAAAATTAGGCAAAAAGGCATGTGGCAAAAATAAAATTTCATACCATTCATTCCTTCAAAAAAAAAAAAAACAAATGAAATAAGCAAAATAACGTTTTTCAATAGGGTTGTCAGCCTAAAATAAAACAAAATTAGATTTCTCAGTGATTAATAAATGCATTATAGAGTTTGGAATATAAATCAAGCCAACGGAATGCAACAAAAAAGGAGCCAAGCATGTTTGGCAAGTGATTCGAATCTTATACTGCATGCTAAAATTCCCTAAATTGCTTGCCAAACGAAAAAATCTTGGCTGATAAAATAAGTATAAAAATAAATGCTTATTTATTTCCTTGATATAAATCTAAGATAATAATTGCACGTGAATTCCTAAAAGTCATGGCAAATACCTTACGTAGTGTAGAATAATAAATAAGACTAATATTGCTTCGTAATTAATAGTGCGTTGATTACCTACATCTAAAGCGAAGGCACATTTTACTCCTATCGACGTGAGGGATAATTGCGTAACACACTAACAGTATAGCAATGGTTTTCATTTTGACAGTTCAACAACATTAATTGCGTTTTACATTGTTGAACAGACAAATTTTTCGAACATATAAAGCAATGGATTAGCATTTCGTATGTATAATGTAAGTGTGTTACGCAATTAGGGTGCAGTGTTTTATAAATTCAATAAAATTATGCCTTTCTAAGACAATTTTAAAATGTGTCTAAAACTATACTTATGTGTGTTTTTATAGGACTTTCGATTACAGAACCAGGCTTGTATGATTTTAATTCTAAAACATTATCACAATAGGTTCGCAGCAATCCTGGTGATGCCACTTCAGTCTCAGCGTTTTTATTCTTCCGAAGACATCTGAAAGAAAAAAAAAGTTATGAATATTTTTATTATAATTTTGCAGTTTTATTGAAGTAGCTACATTTACATTCGAGAAAAGAGAGAAATAGGTAGGTATGCAGACAGTTTAGTAGTTTGAATGAGAGCGCTGTTCGGCACCTTAGGAATGTACGGCGAGGCGGGGGGCAGCACTGCCCCCCGTCTCGCCGCGCAGATACCTAATATAATTGGGCGATGGGCATTTTTGAGATGGAACTTAAACGATTGATTTCGCGACACTGTAACGGAATTAACTGACACCGTGGAGTAAAAGACATCAACGCATTGATTACCGCGGTGCTGATTTTTTTTCAAGTTTTCGCTTCTGTCGTCACTCCCGGAGTGCCACTGTTTTTTGATTTTGGGTATTACACCGATATTGATGATAGATAGAATAGAATATTCTTAATTATGTACACCAAAAAAAATTACAGACATTAATTTAGAAATTTTACATTAGGTGACACAATGGGCGGTCTTATCGCTAAAAGCGATCTTCCTTCTCTAATGATAAATTGTAGTGAAACTTTGCAAAAACATTGGAACAGTGCCTATTTAATAGCTGTGTGGCGGCATCTACATCGCCACATGAAAACTACGTATGAAAGACCTGACGTCACACAAATCCTGCATCACGCAATTAGACCCCATATCTCCGCCCCCGTCCATTTGGGGTCCAGTCAGACGGTACGGGAGGGGCGGGGGGGTTCGGTATCACTTCAATACCCAGATTACCACTCGCCATCCGGTTGCCTCTCCGATTAAATTTTACGTGCCATTAACTATAAGGCGCGGAACAGCGGTCTCGGTCAAACTATAGGAACAACCACTTTTAAACAAACAGCAGATCTTGATTAAAATAGCCCCGAAGAGTGACAATAGTAAGAACACCTTACTGACTGACTAATGACTTCCGCATAAGCAATTAGTGTGACATTACGAGAGAAGTTCTAAGCTAACTACGGACTATAAAGCCGCGTATTCATTGGAAACAAAGTTGAGAAACAATTGCACAACATTTTTGCCCGTAACATCAAATGTTCTTGGAAACAATGTTGCAAACCTTGTTTTCATATGAATACGGTTTCCGCAACACACAAACATGTTGCTGATTCAGAAATTTTGTTGTGCAAATTTGTTTCCCAATGAATACGGGGCGTAAGGATTCATGTACATGACGCCGGAGCCACACCGGCGATGGACCGTTGGCAATGCTTTACTGAACTGTTATCGTTGTTTTACTATTTTACACACGGTTCCGGGGCGCACAGTAGGCTAAACATGGACAAAAATCTCGCACGGACACAAATTTAACTGTAATCCATTAATTTTTGTTTTGAACTACTCAGGATAACCTAATTTAACAGTGGAACTGCGACCAGACTGTAACATAAAAAATAAATAACTTGGCACTATGTTAACAGCAACAACCACCTCAGCTTAATTTGAGGTTGTGGGGTACTGGGTTGACGGTTTGAAGGTTTCAGTTTAGGTTTCATACAAGTATTTTTTTTTTTCACATTCTGGTCGCAGTTCCACTGTTAGGTTATTCTGAGTAGTTAAAAACAAAAATTAATGGGATACAGTTAAATTTGTGCCCGTGCGAGATTTTTGTCCATTTTTACCAATTGTGGGGCGGCGCGGCGGTGCGGAGCATGGGAGATATTCATTCGTATACACAAACTTGCGCTCCGGCGCCGGTGCGGCTCCGGCATCATGCATAGGAACAGGAAGTCTAAGAATAGAGTACTAACAAGTTTAAGTGCCCTGTTCATCACCGTTGACAATCACCACGAATTATTGCTTGCTATATTAGACGTTCTTAGAACAGAGATGCAGGTTCGGGCAGACTTTTTGACAGACGTTTGCCGTTACGTACCTGTAGGTATATCTGATTAGCTAGTTAAATGCGATATTTTCGATAGCCTAAATGAAATGGGAGAGCAGTGGTGGCCCAGTGGTAACGGCCGCGAACATCTTGAGGAAACCGGCATGTCTTAGAACCAAAAATTCGAAGACATGTGACATCTACCAAGCTCCACTGGGCCCGCGTGGTGAGATTACGGCCCACTCCCTCTCACAGAGAGCAGGCCTGTGTCCCAGCAGTGGGAACATTATAGGCTGATTATGCTAAATGAAATGCTGTTCTTTGGTAAGCACATCATTTGAGAACGGCTGGACCGATTTGGCTATTTATGGTTTTAAAATGTTCGTAATAGTCCGAATTTTTTGGGAAAGAAAAATTGGAAAAGTTGCCCGTAAAATTGTAAAATTGGAACAAAGAAACTCACTTTCGTATTTATAATATTAGTTAGGATTAGGATTGTTTGTACAGGTACAACGTCGGTCGGGTCAGCTAGTGTGTTGTAAAATGAAAATAGCAAAATCGACTTTTTCAGCCAATAATCTGGTGTTGTGTATGCCCACTATAACATGGACGACGACGACAAGTAACTAGCGTACTATGATTACATCTCTGCATACCCCGGTAAATACATGCGGTACCTTATGTTACTTTGAAGAGTAGATATCCTGTAATATGTTCTACATTTGTCAAGTCGCGAAAAAAAAAATCTGCTGTTCTCTACATTTTGACGAGTAGGTACCGCCCTGTCGGCCGCTTTGGCAACTGAATTTCGTAACTAGTTGTCAACAAAGAAATAAATTTCGTTCTATGCAACCGGTTGCCAAAGAAGAACTTTATTTCTTATTTGGCAAGCAGTAGCCACTATCGCAGAAGTTTCACAACCAGTTACCAAAAAAGAATTAAATATTCCCGATTAAAAAAAAAGTCATACAAACTTTTACGTTTCAACACAATTAAAAAACCTTTTTGAAAGGATTTAAGTTTAAAGTTAAGTTAAAGGATTTAAAGTAAAGGCAACATTACTTTAAATGTTCGTAACGAAATTGTAAACCAAAGGGCCCATGAATATGATTGTATCGGTAATTTTATTTCTTTTCAAATCATTAATCAGAAACTACGTGTTATGATTTAAAAAAGATTACACCGAAAAAAAAAGAAGGAATACGAGGAGATTGATAATGAAATCAATTCAGCTATTAATTATTTGAAAAGAAATAAAATTACCGTTGGACACTGGTATCTTTATACGTATTATATCAGAAGCTGTTTATGATCTTGTTTTATTTAATAAAAATACCCTTACCTCAAACTTTATAACGGCTTAATAAATATGTAACTACAAGGTATTCTTTTTATTAACCGACTTCAAAAAAAAGACAAGGTTCTCAATTCTTCTATGTATGTATATATCTATTATACTTATATGTTTAATGTTTTTAAATCGATTTTATAATTCTTTAATTTGGTAAAGGAAGCTTGCGCGGTGCTAAGTTATTATTTTTTTTATATGGGACCATATAAATATTATTTAACTTCACTTCTTTGAGTTAGCATCAATAACATGTTACTTAATCCAGTTGGTGTATGTTGGTGGTGTTTTATAACTTCCTGTTACTGTTGTTTACATAGCAAGTAGTGGTATACGAATTTGTGTGGGGTTGGTACCACAACTAAAAAGTGAAAAATAAAAACTATTACAAATAACTTTCATTTCGAAAATCAGTGTCTTTGGTTTTGAATTTTCGTTTTTTGCCACTGACTTCCGAAATTAAAGTTATATTTCACTTTGTAGTGATTTTTTTTTGGCGGTTCATTTATTTTTTTGTAAAAGTTTTTATTTTTCACTTTTTAGTTGTGGTATTTACCCCACACAAATTCGAATACCACTACCTGCTATGTAAATAACAGTGACAGGAACTTAACATATTATATCATCCGCATACTAAGTGGGAAAAAATACGTGTTATTGAAGCTAACTCAAAAAATACCCAAGCAAAATTATAAAAATTATATGGGACCACCTCCAAAGTATGACCTACCAAACAAAAAGAATCATTAAAATCAATTCATAATTGGCGGAGTAATCGCGTAACAAACATACAAAAAAAAAAACATACAGATGAATTGAGAACCTCCTCCTTTTGGAAGGTTCTGTATTTTCGTTTTTTACCTTTGGTTCAGAAATTAATGTTATTTTTCACTATTTTGTGGTATTTTTTTGAGAAAAAGGTTTTTTGTATTCGACTGTTCACCTGAAAGTTGATTCAGAACGGGTATTATTAAGGACATTTTCACCTTGTTTAGCTAGGCTCTTATAAGCATACAACAAGGTATATTACGAAAGAAAATTCTTCTATCGCTACTACGCTTTTCCAGGAATTCTTAATTGGCAACCACTTGCCACACAAGAAATAAAGATCTTCTTTGGCAACCGGTTGCATAGAACGAAATTTATTTCTTTGTTGACAACTAGTTACGAAATTCAGTTGCCAAAGCGGCCGACAGGGGTACCGCGAACATAAATATAGGGAACAGCAGATTTTTTTCGCGATTTCAACGAGTACAATGACCTCTGAGATTTCGTGTATGAATAGATAGATCTTATTGTATACAGCAAAGTGACATCAAAGCCAAACCGAACGACGCGAGTTGACGCGACTGAGGGACGCGTTTGATTTAATACCGACAAGACATCTTCAGTAGAGAACCATGCAAGTTAGAAATCAAGAGGAAATGCTTTTGTCCAGCTCTTGGATATTACAGGCTAGACTAGAATATATAACCAATCTCCACAATAGACAAATAAATTGATGGGCAAGAATCGCTGCTATAAATTGTGATATACTGGGCACACTGTACCTGATGGTGATACTGATAAGGATACCCTGAATAAATACCTTGTAGTAGGATAAAAAGGGAAACATAAATGTATTGCAGTCTTTTTGATTTCTTTTTTTTTCATGCCAGTAGTGAAGTGTAGTATTGAATAGTCGATTATTTTATTCGCCTAACGACAAATTGGTAACGATAAAAAATTAAGAAGACTATACTATTTTGATCGTATTTTCTAGGGTTTGCGGGGTTTTGCAATCTTTCTTTTATGGAAGCATAATTGCTTACTCACAGTAACCGTTAAAGTACAGTGTTTCTTTGTTTTTGAAGTGAAAACTAGTTTACCTCAAAAACAACTTGTTTTGCGCGTTGAGCGATTTTTGGTAGGGGGTAAACTTATCGATTCGCATAGTGCTAATACCACCAGTAGAGCTAGAATATAGATGGCGCTAATACCAGTTTTAAGTCTTCACTTCTGTCGGCAGACCCCATGACTGCCTAAGTTTTTTTTTTTTAGTGCAATGGCTTATCATGGTCACCTGTTTTTGTGCAATGGTTTATCAAGGTCACCTGTTTTTGTGCAATGGCTTATCAAGGTCACCTGTTTTTGTTGTTATTCGACATGTTTTGCCGGTTTTTACCCGACTACGGCGAAGCAAAAAGGAGGGTTACGATTTTTTTGTTATAGAAAGAGTGTTTTTGGTTAAAAATTAAGTAGAATAATAATGTTTGTGCCTAATTTTCTAAACTGGCAATAGTTCTGACGAAGAAGTTCAAGGGCATAATGATGTAATGTATGATTTTTAGTTTTGAGAAAAGATTTATAAGATTTTATTTGGGAAATAAAACAAGTTATTAAGTTTTATAGATTTTTTATGGAATATTACATTATTTTACATGTTGTTTCGCTCAACAGATTACTTTTTACAATTTGTGCTTTTGCATTGGTAGCTTAAATTTAATACTATATAGGTAATATTATATTTATGACTATAATATCCAACACATTACTGATAATACCTACGCCTGTAAACAAATAAAGGGAAAATGACTGTTATAAACAGAATTAAACCTTGATGGAATGTATTAAGGCATAGTTTTGCAAATAATTTTTACCTAAGCTGGGGAGTGTTATAAAATTTTTGAGCGGATTTTTTTACAAATATTTTTCTAATTTTTTGCAAGAGATGCTTGGAGATATACGGATTCTTACTGACGTTTAGTGCTAAAATGTCAAAAGAACAGCTCAAAGTCTTCTTTCACAAGCTCCAGCACATACGAGTGCCTTCGCACTTGACATTGGTACAAAGAAAACGTTCGGTGGACGTAAACACAGCGTAGACGCTGCCGCTGCGCAATCGCGACGCTAACGCCGCGTCCATGCGACATATTATAGTAAGTCACGTATTCAGAACGCTAACGCAGTATGTGACAACTTCTACGCTGGATATACGCTCAGTGTGAAGACACACTAAGGCCGCATTCCGAGTTACGTTAAAAGTGATAATATCGCGAATCCAACCAAAGTCCAAAGTAAAAAGTCACAATTATTACTCAATAACCCAATATTTTGTGACTATTAAATTTGGTCGGATTCCCGATATTATTTCACACTTTTAGCGTAACTCGGAATGCGGCCTTAGGCTTGTACACTACACGTACCACAATCACAACACGTTGTTGGGCGCTAATTTGTATAAAAATTCACATGTAACCACAGATTGACCACATTTTGTGGCTGCGATGTGGTGTGGTTGTGGTACGTGTGAATGGGCCCCTAGGGCGTGAAAAAACGTTACTAAACACGGGCTTTGGCCAAGCATTGTTCCTGTCACTGTCGCACAATTGTCAAATTACAAGTGCTAGATAGAGACGGTACGTGCTTGGTAACGTTTTTTAATTGCGGCTTTAGATCTAAGAGGCCGTACGCTAAGACCCTACCAAATGACAATTTACACCAAAAATTTTACAACACGCCCATTAAAACATTACAGTTCAATATTACTTCTTTACCTTTTGCCAGGCGAAGATGCCGTAAGAGACTCCTGCGCCGAGCGCGAATGCAAGCAGGTAGGGCACGAATTTGAGAGACGGACCGAAGCGCTTGCGCATCAACATGCTGAGGAAGTTGATGTTGCTGTCTGAGTAGGGAGGGTAGCGGCCGCTGGAAGGGAGAAAATATATTGTTATTAAATAAAGCATAGCAGTCACAAGGTGAAATGATTTCGTCAGTAGTATTTTACGAGATGGTCGTCGAAATTAAAGTTAACTATGGATTTTTATCAATAACTTCTTATGTATTCCTCTTGTCAAGTAGGACTTATTATTAATTTATTAATTTAATACTTTAAGCACACAAATGTACAGTGGCGGACTTAATGCCATAGACATTTTCTACCAGTCAACCTTCAGACCAGACCTTCTCAGACTTCCTCCTCCTTTTGTCCTACGTCAGACTTGTGACCTTTTATAAGCTCATCTAGGTTTTTTGTCTTAAAACTGACAGTTGACTTAGTGGATAAAAAGCGTGTTCGATGGTACGCTTTTAAAAAATTTGCCATTGGCATTGCAAATGTTGTAGTATGTACTGGGAATCGACCAATTTTTGTCCTAAGATACATCTATTGCATTTATTCATAGTTGTTGTTCTAAAGTCAACGCTGTGGACTGTAAAATAAATATCAAAATTCACTTACGAAGCCAACTTCTCTCCGATAGGCGAGAAGTTCTTGATGAGACAGCTCTTCTTGTGAGTGAACGTGTCGAAAGTCTTCTTCCCGTGGTAGGCGCCTATGCCACTCGCGCCGACGCCGCCGAACGGGAGGGTCTCAACTGTTATAGGAGACTTTATTAGTAGGGAGATAAGGTTGGTTTTCGATTGTTTACTGATGAGATTTTCAATTGCTTAATAATAATATTATGTGTGCGGTATTATAAATTACATTTTTTTTTTAAACGCACATGTTTTTTTAAATTCTGATTCTTGTAATAAGAGTGAGAGGTGTTTGCGTCAGATATATTTTGAATAAAAAGAAATGGACAATTGAAAAACTCAGCAGCAAAAAGTTTTATTAGTACGAAACAAAGATCTAACAAGTTCAACATTCTCAAAACATGCTAATTCATGCTATTAATAAATACTGGCAGATAGAAGGAAAGTGTACAATAATAAAATAGTTAGTTTACGAAAACATATATAATACAGGCTGCAACCATTACCTAGTTTTTAAAATGTAGACTCAAAAAAATCTGCATTCTTTGAAAAATTCAACAATATAAATTTTCTTTTTGGTCACCAAACATTTTACTTGTTTGGCTTGAAAATCAAAAGCTCATTCTGCTTCTGGTTACCACAATAAATTGCATTTGCAAGTCATTGCAGTTTCAAGTCTAATTATGTCCGATTGACTTTTACAATAATAAAGCGAAAAGCAAACTGTGTAGTGATGTATCGCTTCCCGGAAAATATTGGGAACAAGCATAATCAGCCTATAATATTCCCACTGCTGAGACACAGGCCTCCTCTCTGTGAGACGATTGGACAATAATCTACCACGTGGCCCCAGTGCGGATTGGTGGATGTCACATTTCTTCGATTTTTATTTAGGACATACCGGTTTCCTCACGATGTTTTTTTTTGTTTTTCGATGTTTAAGTATTACTAAGAAATTGTCAATCCTTCCAGAGACTGTGCCGTGCACAACACTAGTGTACTACAGATTAAAAGTGCGACCTGCAATGAAGTGGCAGATATTGATGTTTTCTCTAAACTTTGCTTCCATCACCCTTCCATTCTATTTCAGGCCGTAGCGTTATTAATTTTAACCTCTTATAACGAAAAACTATTAATATAAGAGTGAAAAATATTCAAACCTCCCATGTGCATCATGGTATCGTTAACGCACATCCCTCCGCTACTAGTGTTGTCCACAATACTCGATAGAACCTTCTTACTCGTACTGAACACGTACAGCACTAGCGGCTTCTCTCTACATATAACAGAATACGTCAGACCTCCACCAAACAGGCTTTATTTACTACAGAAGAGTAAAGAATATTCTAGATTTTTTTAAAGGTAGTTTTCTGCCAAAGTTTTGTTACAATAATAAAAAAAAGAGCAAACATTTTATAATTTTTAAGTCTGGCAACAAAAACTTTGACAGTAAACATAAACATTTTTTTTGTCAAATTTCGACAAAAAAAAAATTAAGTAACAGAAAATTTACATTCTAGAAATTATACATTTTAACAAAGAATCCCGCCACCAGCCTTCACCGTTACCGACCACCATAGCACACCGTGAACAGAAATATACCAAAGATGTAACCACAAGTTTAAGTCATAAATACTTTGTACCTATACTAGAACACTGAGCCTTATGATAAATTCATTTAATTGCAGACATAGTCCATTACTTACTGTATGGAAATAACAAATATTGCTAACTAGTGAACTAGAATATTAATAATGAATTGCAATTGTAACACTGAATTTTGATTTTGTAACCGTTCAAGGTGTAAAAAAGGCATTTGGAAAGTGTCCAAATAATATTTTTACATCTAATACTAAATATTAATTATTGCATTTTTTTCATGTAAACCTCATTTCATAAACCTCAAGATATTAACCCTCACTGCTCTATATATCTACTCGGCCTCAATTTTAGTTAAATCAAACATCAGTAGCTATGACACATTAACAAGCAGTAGACTTAAAAATACATTACGCAATAAAACGTCCCACACTGCAGTATATGGCAATAGTATTTTTTGTATGGACATTAAAATATATAATAAGTTACCCATAGACATTAAGAACCAACATTCAATTGGTATTTTTAAAAGGAAGCTAAAAGACTTCCTGATTAAAAAGGCATATTACTCTATAAAAGAATTCCTTGAAGAAAAATAATTATTTAATGTTTAAATGATTGTGATACTTAATTATAATGTGAAATAAATTATAAGAATAGTATGATATAATATAAAATGTAATTAATATAATGTAAAATGTAGGTATAACTGGAATATTGAGTATGTTTATGTTTTATTTTATTTTTTTATTGAGTCTTTATAACCATTTAATTGCAATGCCTTAACAGGCAACTAAGTTCTAAGAACCTACCTATTGTTAACATCTTCAAAATGTTGTACACTTAGTTCGCAATAAAGAATTTGAATTTGAATAAATATTTTAGTTTACTAGTTAGCCATATTTCTTATTGCCATAAAGTAATATCGTCAAATTAATCAAAACAGCGAAATATTTGACAGGAATTTTTGACGTTGCCCACTTTCTGTATAAACGCTCTTAGGTGTGTATAATAATAAGTTTAGATAAGTACACTATCGCAATAATAGTTACCCTGTAATCATAGTTGTAAGTTGGAAAATAAATAACTAAAACATTTGAAGGGATTTTCTAGCTGAATGGTCTAGTATTATAGCAAAGTATTATTTTTCCACCTTCAAACCCCGTCAACCCACTCCTTGGAAGTAAGATATCAAGCCAACCCAATGTACCACCTTATCCCGACGACTGTTTGCAATAACATACAAAACGTTTATAAATCATTTGAATTTTATTAATCAATAAGTGATTTTAGCGTAAGTTTATGTGTGGCATTTATTTTTTGTTGACTATACAGTATACATTTCTTCTTTTCGTGTGGTTAGTGACTAACCTGGTGTCAGAGTTTTACAGCCGCCCATGGGCCTCTGACTTGGCTTCACATGCCGTCGAGAAATATTTCTCAGGCATGCCGGTTTCCTCACGATGTTTTCCTTCACCGTTTTTGAAGCAAGTGATAAGTATACAATACGCACATGAATTCGAAAAGTCAGAAGTGCGTGCCTTGGGTTCGAACTCGAGACCTATGACTTGGCAGTCTGCCGGTCACACCACTAGACTATCACAGTTCACATTTGTGAACTTATAAGCTGTTTCCAAAAAAAAAGAGTGCATCTAATTTTATTAGGCTCGCTCCCTATTACATCATAACTGGCGAAAATGGGTATACTATGGATTCACCTCTGCCTAACCGTTCGGGAAATTCAGGCGTGAAGTTATGTGTGTAATTTTATTATACAAAGTCTTAGCTTAACTTTATGTAAGCTCTTTGACAAAGTGCAGTTCCGTTTCCTTCATAAAATGGTGCTGTGCGCTTGCGCATATTTAAGTTACTTACGCAACGTATTCTGGAGTAAGAGGTGTTATTCCATTATTATTACTATCAAGGCAGCATGTCGCCAAATCGATATTTGGTTGTCTTGTCAGTCTAAAATTCAAAAATATGTAACTTTTGCAGATAGCCCATTTTTGGTCTATGTTTTAAACAGTCTGCACGAATATATTATTACATGCTTTGAATTATCTTACAAAAATGGTTTAACTTGTGTAATCGATACAGCGATATATTTAGGACGAATTTCACCAATGACACAGAACGCGTTCAGCACATCTAAACCACGCTCAAGAGCTGTCAGTGTCAAAATTGTTATGGTATATTGACACTGACAGCTCTTAAACGCAGTTTAGAAGTTCTGATCGCGTTCAGTTTCATTGGTGAAATCCGCACTTTAGTCGCAGACTCGTTATTTTTCTTAGTCGATTTATTGACCACAGATTATGTATTTTCACGCTTACCACACACGTTTTTTTTTAAACTATATTTTCTAGAATATACTTCCAAGATTTTTTCCTTTCAAAAATCGATCATTTATAAATGTTTTGTATACTTTTACAAACAGTCAATGGTAATGTATTGTCCTTACCGCCGTAAAACATGATAGTATCGTTCACACTGATACTCCCCGACCGGGTTTGTTCAGTAAACAACTTTTGTATGTTGCTTTGATTGCTGAACACGTAAAGCACTAACGGATGTTCCCTGAAAATTGTTTATGGTTTCACTCTATGGTCGCCATGGTTCCTTCCCATGGATAATGGTAGATGAACCATTGTGGACTCAATGGTTTCCCTCCCTCCCATGGAAATATGGTAACTGGTAGTAGTGATAACCCAGTCTCAATGGTCTGATTACGGTTATCGTTCCGAATACGAATCGACTATTATTTAAGACGTTTAATTCAAATAGAATAATTATACTAATTAGTCGTTTAATACAATGATAATTAATGTTAACTTAAAATTGAAATAAATTATGCTTATCACAAAGCGTGTTTTTATAGCGTATTACAAATTATAAACGAGTGTAATTTTTGAGCTATGATTTTGGATCAATAACGTCGTTTAGTATCAAAATATAGTCGATTCGACGTTAACATGAAATTAAATCGACTATTTAGTTCTATACGATGAATCGATATCGATATTGGTAGTGATGGGTCGAAATGTAGATATTAAATAAAAATATTTCGTGACTGTCCCCTGTAAATTGTGCACTGTATGGGGATTACATGATTTAAATTCGATGGAATATATTGATATAGATTTTAAAGTGATTAATGTATGTTTTATCATTATTATAAATTTTCACTAAGATGTAAAATAAATTATTTAATCATAAAATTCCCACGATAATTTAAATGCAATTAATATGTGCTAAGTATTAATTTAACTTTAAAATTCCCAAAATGACAATAAATGATATTCTCACAGTTTATAGTATATGTAACGAAACACTCAAAACACACGGACACACGTATAATAATAATTATTATGTATTTTTACACGCTAACAAAAGTTGTAACTGAACGAAGTTTTTTTACTTTTACAATGGACTTATAAGTTTATTTTTTTATTATAATATTATAAGTCAACATTTAAATATATTCAAATTCCAACTAAGAATCAATGAATACAGGGTGGCGATTTAGTGACCGTCACCCGTCATTAAGGGATGCAGGTGTCTAAATCACCACCCTGTATTAAAATAATAATTAGTTTTTTTTCCAAATTACTTAGGCCCGCTTGCACCACACATTAAATGCGTTTAGCGTTAGACGTACTTCAAAATCTTTCTATTTCTGTCCATAGTTTGAAGAAGACAGAGACAAAACGATGTTTTAAATACGTTTAGCGTTAAAAACGTATTTAGTAATTGTGGTGCAAATGGGCCTTAGTTATCAATACTTAATTTAGATACAATATTATCTATGAAACAGTAAAAATCATAAACAATTATAAATTCAAACAATATTGAAACAATGTTTGCAATGAGACATTAAAAAAAACAGCACATTGCGCCTCTGAGCCATGCGACCCGAATGCGTTAAACTGGCCGCTTGGTCGCGCGACCAGACGACGCGGTTTTAGCCGTCGCTTCAAGCGGCAAAAACAAAACAGCAGTAGCCAGGGTTGCCAGCTCAAAAACAAAAATTCAGGTCATAAAAACGAATTTCGTAGACAAGTGAAAATAATTATAGATCCGTCTAATTGCGCATTCCTCTACAAAAAAAATTGTACAAACAATTAAAATCTGTACGAAACCATCAGTGGAGGGGCGCGAAATTTTAAATGAGATTATCTATACTTTGCATTTAGGTGAAACACTATTTCTTTCGGAGAAGGCAACCCTAGTCAAAACCAACATTAAGGCCCGTTTGTACCACAAATCACTAAACTATATTTAACCATAAACGAATTTAAAACATCGTCCTGTTTCTGTCAATCGTTTGAAAATGACAGAGACAGTGATGATTTAAACAAGTTTCGCGCTAAATGTATAAAGGCGAAAGCAACCAGGTATCCCGCGAGATACAAATTTTCTTACGTGTTTTGCAATTTGCAGGTCAGTGTCAGGTTTATATTGAACAAAATATGATTTGCGACATTAACACATATGTATTTACAGAAATATATTACTTTATTCAGTTAAATATTATATTTGTTACGGTCGCGAATAAAATTTTACTCTGATCTGCAAATTGCAAAAAAAAAAAAACATTTAAAAAAATAATTTCGCGGGCTACCTTGGCGCATCCAATACTGATCGGTGGTGCAAGCGGGCCTGAGTCGCGTAAAATTTCAAAACAAAACACAAAATAGCATCACGATACGTTTAAAAAAATGGTAGAAACAGACTTACCGCTCATTGATGAATTGTATTGCCTCAAAAGCATTTTCGACGGGTACTATAGGTAGCAGGGGCCCAAAGATCTCATCCTGCATGATTTTGTCTGAAGGCACAACGTTTGCGATCACTGTGGGTTCAATGAATTTGTCATTGGCGTCGTACGAACCTCCGATTGCGATTTTGTCTTTGCTTGCGTCGACTACGGCTTGGAGGCGGCTGGAAAGCGGAAATATTCAATGAGGAGGATACCAAAACTGTAGTTTTTCACTTAATTCCTTGTTCCCTTCGTTTATTTGTTTTGTTTTTAGGATTTAATAAAGTCTTTGTTGTTTAGCTACCTTGAGCTAAATTCCTAAAACATTGATATTTTTTTATATTCTTTATTAACAACAAAGGGGGTTTTTGTCCATACGGATATGCTAACCCCATCGTACCTTATCAACTACTTAACTTTAATTAAAATATAAAACTATAACTATAAACTGTAATAGAATAATCATTCAATGACTAGGCACAATTTTCACCAGACCACATAACCTCTTTGCAATCGCTGATCTAGGGTTTGCTAAAATGTTTTGAATTAGCCCAAAGTCCAAAATGTTCAATTTAAATTTTTTGATCAACGATTCCCTTTCATTCTTGCTCTTGACACACTCCAACAAATGTTGCACATCTTCAATTTTGTTGTGATTTTTTTTTTAGGATTGCCAAATACCTAAAACTTTGATATGAAACGCCAGAATACGTTGTTTCTTTCGGAGAGTGAATCCTTTTCAGCCAAGTTTTATTAACAGATTCTCGAAAGTCTTACGTGGACCTTGTCCAGCCGGCATTTTTTTGTAGAAATAAGGTTAGGTTTAATTAAATATTGTGCTAATGTGCGTAGGACTAAGACATAAAATAATAAGTCGAAGGTTACGAAGCAGTATTCGATCCGGCTGCAGTCTCTACAAATATAACCCAATTTAAAAAGACTCACCTAAAATGCCTTCCATTAATAATCCTGCCGAAATCCGGTGACTTCTGTGCTTCAGCTCCGTACCACTCCTTCAGAATCTTCTTGGCAGCAGCCACAAACTTGTCCTGCACCTCCTTGGTGCACAGGATATAGTCGGGCGCGATGCAGGTCTGCCCTGCGTTGATGAACTTGCCCCAGAGGACTCGCTTCGCTGTCACCATCATGTCCACTGTGTTGTCGATGTATACTGGGCTGTGGAGAGAGAATGTAGGTCTTAGTACAATCATAATATCAAGTCAATATCAAGCATAATCATCATCTATCTACCTAGCCTTTTCCTAACATGTTGGGGTCGGCTTCCAGTCTAACCGGATGCAGCTGAATACCAGTATTTTACATGAAGCGACTGCATATCTAACCTCCACAAGCCAATTACTGAGTAAAACGATACCCCTTTGGTTTTAGTAAAAGCATGTGAAGAAACATTTTTTTTATGTTTTCGCAAGAAGGTTCGATTGTAAATCGAAAGAATACGGATCTCCTTGCTCCAATGCTGATATCTAAAGTGAAATTTTATCGATGTGCATTTGCGCATACGCAGGAAATAAGATTTCTTTCAGTGAATTATCACTTAATATTATTTAACTTAAAATCTATGCTTGGAAATTTAGAAAGGGTGTCAAAACAAAGTAGCCTATCTCTCCACTTCCTGTGACCACAATAGAAACGGGTTTTGTCGACGGAAGAATAGACAAAATGACAGATATACAATCACAATCTGTCATGTGGTCGTCATGCTACACGTGCTGATGTTACGAATAATTTTTCTGGAAGATGGAAGAAGTTCTATTCCATTTTTAAATTATCTGGTAGATGGTGCCTAAATGGACATTGTAAAAAAGCCCTTAATCTCATCATATTGCTTTTAAAATCTACAATTTCTGCTAGAAATAAAATGTATTTGTATGCCTTCTTTTGTTATAATTGCTGTGTAACTTTCGGACGTCATTGACATAATTATGTTATGTAATATAACGAGATTTAAACTCATTATCCGATTACAAGTGAAATACCATATCTAAACTATTTGGCTTTTATCTGCTGCTGTTGTTGGGTGTCTTTTTGAATATTATATGATAAATATTGGACTCTGCTATGGTCCAAATGTTAATGATTTGCCTTATCACTTGAAAAATCCAATTATTATCTGTTCATTGCAAAGCTGGGAAACTTACATATTCGTCATACTTAAAATTAGGAAAATTAATTTTACATTAGAATGCAAAATATGTTCCAAAAACATCACTATTTTGGTAAAACAAGAATGTCCAAATTGACATGCTTCAGAATTAGAAACCTTCATTTAATAACTTAAAGTACACTTTACTTGCTATTCAATTAATTATACAGCCTTTTCCAACACTTTTGATAAAACTAAATGGATTTCATATTTCTGATATTAATGTAATTAATCATTGGTAAGTTATGGAATCAGGCGTTTTTTCGCGGAAATCCATGTGAGTAAAATGTAACGTAAAATAATAAACTGCAAAAACTAGATTCAGGCCCGTGTAAATACAGTGTGATTCTTCATAATGTGCACATGCCGAAATGAAGGAATCTATGCTTAATTTTATCGAAGGTTTTTTTTTTTACATTTTTTAATAAAACTTTTACTTTATTTTATTTTCTTTGGGATCTTATTTATAAATTTTACAATTATTGTAAAAACTGATAAAAAAAGAACAGATTTTTGTTAAAAATACATTTTCAATTGAGGGTAGTTTTTTTTTTCAATTTTCATTTTATGTGGACGCCTAATTACTTCCAATCATCATGGAGTTTGTTTCATCGCGATAGATGATTTAGTTTAAAAGTTACACAGTTCTGTTACAATTTTTTTTTAATTCCATAAAAAAAATAAAAAAAAATTAAGAATTTTTAAAATATTTTTTCTGTCGTTAAAATGAAGCTTAGATTCCCTCATTTCAATATGTGCACATTATGAAGAATCACACTGTATTAACATGCAGAAGTAGCGATAATTATATATAATGCATTGTAATTATGTGACATCTACCAACCCGAACTGGACCCACGTTGTGAATTACGGCCCACTCTCTCTCACAGAGAGCAGGCCTGTGTCCCAGCAGTGGGAACATTATAAAATGATTATACTTATGCTTATGCTGACGAACAATTTTATTATAATGAGGCTGGATCCAGCCTTAGTTTTTGCATAGTTAAAAGAAATATTTTGTATAACAATTTTTTAATTAGGTAGGTACCTTTTGCCTCCAAGTTCCAATGTGACTGGCGTGAGATTCTTGACGGCCGCTTCGTATATGATCTTGCCGATGCTAGTGCCTCCAGTGAAGAAGATGTAGTCGAACTTCTGTTTCAGTAGCTCTGAGGTTTCTTGGGGTCCGCCCTCTATTACGATCACGGCATCCTAGAATTAGGGTTTAAGATCAGTATTTTTTTGCTTGACCGATATGGTTTCCGAGGTATTCTTAACCGGAGTTCAACTTTTCGATTGCGCTCGATATCTTGACATATTGCGTTCAGAACCATTTGTTAAGAAAGTATGCTTACATATACAGGGTGGCAGGGAAATCGATGCGCAAACTGTAGCCATGAATTCAGCACTTGATTCTGGACACCCTAGCGTAGATTTTTTTTTTTAATCTGCTGTTTCATAGAAAAGTGCAATACCTAGGCGGTCAAAATGTATGGAACAGCTTGTTTTATAATAACCGACGAAAAGTTTCAACAATTATTTACCGTAAATCAATCAAAATTTCATTTCATTACGATATACTACTTTTCTATTATGAGCTTCATACAAATTCCCGATTCCCGAACTCATAAAACAGCTACGAATATGTTTTTCAGTCTGCACATCTTTTTTGATGAATTCAACTACAATCTAACAAAAGTAAACACGGGAACGACTGCCAGTCAGTCATTGATATTTATCGTAAAGGGAAACATTACAATTTTTGAAAAAACCATCGCGGCGTTTGAGATTTATAGTCACATCGGGGCGAGCACGTATTTTCAAAACTTAACCTTGAAAAGCATGTTTCTTCACAAAATTCACACACTATGACATTCTAAAACTATGAATGCCGCCATCCTAATAAGATCGTACTAATTTGTTGTCAAATCTACTCTAAATAAGTAATTTCAGCTTATTAAACTATCTATTTACCCCAAATACCTAATTACAAGGTACTTTACATTCACAACACACAAAACACCATGTTAATCATTCTCAAAACACTATGTTAGTCACTGTCCTATAACTACAAACAAATATTAATACTAGTAGTATTGATAAACATATGAATTCAATTAATACTGAGCGAACAAAATGCAAATTAATAAGATTCTAATGCGATTACGTCAAAAAACAACCACATAATATATTAGTCAAACGAATGATGAAATTTTTACGAACTCCTAGCCGTGCGTGTGCCAGAAAGAGGTGGTGCAAGAGCAATAATTCCTTCTCGCTCCCGCGCGCACGTTTCTGCTACTCTGTGCCTACAATAACTCGCTACAGACCGGCTTACTCGGCTCATAGAAACCGCGGATCACGTGACCGAAGTGACGTCATGATGACTTTATTTTTTGTAAGGAAATTGAATTTAGCGTAAGCCGGATGCGCCTACGAGTTATTTTAGCGCAGTGTTTTGTTGTTGGGTTATTAAGACAATTTTTAATGTATGTAGGCGTTTTGTAATAGGTATTTTAATTTTATGGTGTATCAAATACTTATAGTTTGATTATTCAATGACGATAGAGTGGTTGTGTTCCGAATTTCCAAAGGGAAGCCGGTAGGAATCGGCTTATATGGACAATTCGCCCCTGGTGTTTAGAATCATGTACTGAATCCATGGTCTGTTTAATAGAGAGCTATTTAAAGTTTATAAGAGGGCCTCAGAAATCGGGCATGTATAGAGGGTTCAATATTATTATTATTTATTTAAACCACAATAACTCACAAAAAACTAAAAATAAATATGACCAGTAACCAAAACTACAATTAATTATTATCTATTAATATAACAATTAAAAATATGACAACGTTTATAATATCAGACCTTTTTCAATTATTATTTGTGCCATTAATGAATCTCGGCAGGTTTTGCATAAATATGGCGTGTTCTATAATCAGATTGGTGATCTCATTATTATTTGGAGACTGGAGGTCACTGCTGTCTATCCTTCGAAGTTTTAACTTTTACTTTAAATAGAGGATAAGGACACATTCTATATAAGGAAATCCTTAATTACAACATTAAATAAATGTGCTCCAAAAATACGGCGTAAAATTGGAGCAAATTTTGATGCGTTTGACATTGTACTAAATAAAAGTTCAATTTTGACCAAGTGAAGGGAGATATTATGTTAACGATTTAAATAATAATAATGTTTAACCTTCATTTTATTTTAATATTCAAAATACCTCAACCATTAATTTGGTCTTTAGGTCCGCAGTTCTGTATTACTTTTAGGTGACTGGACCAGCACCCTAATTTTGTAACACGTTATTAATCATAATCTGAATAATTTTTGAAGGATGTTGGAAAAATTTGTCTGCTCAACAACATAAATAATGTTGTTGAACTGTCAAAATGATTAGTCGTGTGTTACGCAATTAGATATTGATATATTTGCATGTTCGAAATATAAATTTAAATCTAATATTATAACATTTTTATCTTAATTGAATCTTATTATTATTATTTATTTATTGCTTAAATTATGTAAACGAAATTGTTTCTTAGCTGATTTGGTTTTTTAGCTATAGTTAGCTTTAAGTAACTTATTTATTTAAAAATATTTGTAGATTCTGGTAATGCTCGTCTAGTGGCAACCACTGATTTTTTAAATATGTTTTACTTGCGGATAATGCAGTAGACTGCAACATTGTCACTAAAAAGTTATGTTAACCCTAAGTTTTATTATATGTTGTAGTTGTTTATTATCCCTTAATAAATATAAATAAAAAATTAGGACGCAGCATAGCTATTCACAACCGTCCGATCCGCTTCCGTGCCGGATCGAACATCAATCAATTTTAATTATCAATAGAGTTCACAAATCTAAAACCCGATATTTTTTTTTGTTTAAATCAAATAGACGATCGCCATAATTTGGACATCTATTTGCTATCGGGGGCAACGGCAAGGCAAATTATTATTTGAAAAGGTGTCGTTTTCGATTCGACAACTTGTTGAATCGTCGTGAATAGCTATGCAGGCTGGGTTCAACTCTGGCCAAATTACTTAATTTACTCATAAGTTCATTGGGTACGTATTATGTATCTCAATGATACCACAGTTAGTAGTTTTGTTTAAGGCTCCGTGCACGAAAAAAACCCTTTTTCGTCAATAACTTATCTATTATTGTAAGAAAGCTTGCTATAATTGAAACATTAAGTCTGTGTAAAAGTACAGTTTTCGTAGTGTTAAACCATTCGTGTCAGTCACAGCACCTGTTAATAGTTGCATCACTTTTGCGCTCTCGAAAATATGTTTTTTTTTCCTTTGATTTACTTAATGAAGATATAGTAAAATCATAAAATAAAAATTTTGATTTTATTTCAAGGATTGCTGAAGACTAATGTGTGATTTTTAAATTTCTTGATATGGTTTGCTAAATAATATGAAAAAATACATTACTGACTGGGACTGACAGGGAGAAAAAAAATAAAAATAAAAAATATTTTCTTTCAACATTTTTTTCTGCTATATTTTGTATGGAAGTTGAAAAAAGTGGTTCCCCTATGTACCAGTAACTATATAATGATGTTGATGATATTTTTTAATTTATAAAATCAAAAGTAGTTTCTTCTAACGAAACGATCAAACGTCAGCCTCGTGTCAATTTTTGGAAAACTTGTTGCAAATTTTAGTGATTTTCCACGAATCCTTAATTTATTTGAAAAATCTTTTTCCGCTATGTACAAGACAAAGAATTCAACTTTTCAAAACACAAATAATTTTGTTTAAATTCTGTGTCCCTTTCTTATGGACAAAATTGATCAAAATCAGTAATTTTCGTGCACGGCCCCTTAAGATTTTTTTTTTGCTTTGTAGCACTACCTTCTATAAGAAACAGAATAAACTATTACATGTTATACTCACATTATCCAAATACTTGGGGAGAGTCTCGGCGACGAAAGTAGCGCACGCAGCCGCCAACTCACTGGGCTTCACGATCACGGTGTTACCTCCGGAGATGGCACCAGATACCGGCAGAAGCAGCAGTTGCAGCGGGTAGTTCCATGCACCGATGACGAGGGTCACACCGTAGGGGTCGTTGTAGATGACCACGTCGTCTAGCATGTTTACGAAGCCTTTTTCTGGCTGGGGAAGACGAATTTGTAACGTTAGTGGTATGTCGGAATTTGTTCGGAGTAACGTAGGAGACGAGGTTTTAACTAAGTAATAAAACATGTTAACATAAAAAAAAAATGAACAGAAGGATGCATGAGGTCCTGGGTTCGATTCCCGGGTCGGGCAAAGTGTTATTGGGTTTTCTATCTGAAATTTCTCAGTAGCAGCTCGGAGTCTGGATTGGTGCCCGGTTGATGGCAATAGGCTCGCCCCCTATTACATGAGACTTAAACATAACTGGCGAAATGTGGGTGTATCTGCTACAGGGACACCTCTGCCCAACCCTTCGGGGAAACAAGGCGTGATGTTATGTTATGTGTGAACAGAAACAGAAGTGAAAAAAAATCGGCACTGCGGTAATCAACGCATTGATGTCTTTTTAATGGTCAAAAGCTAGTGTCGTAACAGTGTCGCGAAATCAATGGTTTAGTCCCATCTCAAAAATGTCCAACGCGCCTAAAGAAGTTTTCACTTCAAAAAAACACTACAAAGTGCAAAATAATTTTGGTTTCGGATTCGGAAGTCGGTGACTTATGTTATGTCTGATTATTTTTTGCAAAATGTATACGGGACTACCCCTAAAGTATCCTTTCTAATAAAAAGGAATCATCGAAATCGGTCGACTTGGTAAAAGAATTATCGCTGGTGGTATGGTTAATACCACAAGGCCCATGGGTAGATGTTGAGATTATATTTCGTATGTTTGCAAGTTTGTAATGCAGGATTTAAAAACTTATGAATCAAACATAGTGCGTCTGCGTTATGTAATATGATTTTAACAAAATACATGTAGCGGTTACACCGCCACATACGAACTACGCATCATAGACATGACGTCATCACACAAATCCTGCATCGCGCAATTAAAGTTTACCGAGCCATAAACATATATACAAGATATCAACGTCAAACCGATGGGCAGTTGCCCGCCAGACACAACACCCGTCTGGTTGGAGGATCCTCCCTTTTCTATGGTGGATGAGTGAACTTTACACCCTGTTCCTCATGCCACTAAATATACAAAACTATCTACGTAGTACTAGTACGTGTTCTAGTGTTCAAATATTATGGGTAATTTTATATGCCGAGCAGCTTCTTTCAGAGTTCTTTTTTTTAAAAGAAAGAAAAATATTTTATTTGGGACACGCACAGGAAATACAGACAGTAATAAAAAATTAAATAAAAAAGGAGCATTTTAAACTAACAAAAAAAAAAATAGTAACGACCTGTGCGAGGCAAAAAAGCCCATATCTCAGCATAATGCTGCGATATTTTAATAAATACCGCGGCGCTGGTATTCTGATAGGGCCCGCTGTGATGCCCATGGACACACCTACGGACATATATAAATCCCTCTAAGGGATTACAAAATAAATAAAAAAATACAATTTTAATATAAACAAACAATAAAAATCAAAACCATTGTTTGTTTGGTTGTTGTTGCATTAAGGTTTCACTAGTCGACAGCTCGAACTCGTTGGTGGCGAAGCTAATATGCTCGCTATTTAGTATAACCCCTTTAGTTATTTATTTATCTAATTTTTATTTATTTAGTGAAATAGACGATGATTTATAACGAAAACAAGCGTGTAAAATTTTATGAACAGACCTTTGGGCGTACAGATATTTGGAAAAACTGCTAGACTACTACTCAAAATAAAATTATTTGAACTTTTCAAATCCCTGTACGGTTTCTATTTAGCCATTTTCATACTACATACGTTATTTATTTACGCCCAAAGATGAGTTAAAGTTAGTGTTGAAATATGAAAGTTTCGACGCTCATATCTTCCAATCCATTACTTTTCCCAATTCTGCTTCCATACAGGGCTAGATAATGATAAGGCAAATTGATACAATTTTTAGTTTTGAACGTACATCGTCAAACGGACGAGTGATCACCATACTACGTTTGTATGGAAGAATGACCGACTAGTGTACCCTTAACCAACTAATGCAAGCAATGACGTCATTCTCCCATTAAAAGTCAAGGACAGAACCTATAATGTACATAGTTAAATATTAAAATGTTTATATTTAAAAAACGGGTGAAGACACTGATTCCTGTAACACAGGTACCACCTAGCTCAGGAGTCAGGGCTTCAAATTAATAATGTAACGTCTTTTTTATGTCAATAAAACATTTTTATTTATTATTTATTTATTTAGTTTCGAGTGCATAGTTCATTGTTAATCATGGTTGTAAACGATTAATTACAAGTGGGTTTTCCATATTTCCGTGCCTGTAATTACTCGAGCTTGTTATAAACTACGCGTAAAACGGAAGTGTGAAGTTTCTAGATTTATTTATTCACTTTCTTATTCCGCAATTAGCCCACGTTTGCACGGACGTAAGAAAATCGCGGCGATTGTTTTTCGTGCACTTGATTTTCAACGCTCTGCATAGCGCCGAGAGTTGAAAATCCAACGTGCTGGGACGAGAGTGCGTCTTAACGCGTTGGATTCTCAGCGCTCGGCTTAACACCGAGAGTTGAAAATCCAGTGCACGATAAAATCCCGCCGCGGTTTTATTACGTCCGTGCGGACGTCGCCGTCGGCTAACTACTAATGTTAACTCTTAGCCCACAGTCGCGTACGAGATTTCAACGCCAAGAGTTGAAAATCCAAGTTTTTTTGACGCGCTGGGATGCGCTCTGTTGGTTTCACAATGCTTGACTGGGACGAGATTCCATATTCGGATTTTGATGATACGTTTACGTCAGTTTTATCTAGTTTTTTCCGGTTTTGTAAGCAAAGGCGAGCAAGCAAATATTTGAGCGAGAGTTGAATGATAATTAATAAGTAATACAGTTTTATCCGTGTGTATCATAGAGACCGGCCAGCATTTTAAAATGTTTTTTTTTTGTCCTGTCAGATTAGTTGACAGTATTTTGATGATTAAGGATGTAAGTACGTTCTCAGACCAAATAAAAAAACCGAGACATAGCGTTGCGAACAATACAGTGAAGCATGTCAAAACTACACACGACGCTCACACGCATACATTTACAATCAAACTACACCTCACTAAGTGCACACATGTTTACGAAACCGGCATCAAGTCACTGTTGACAGCGCTCTGTATAAGTTTTTTGAAGTGAAAACTTCTTTAGGCTCGTTGGACATTTTTGAGATGGGACACTAACGGAATTTACCGACACCGTGGAGAAAAAGACATCAACGCGTTGATTACCGCGATGCCGATATTTTTTTAAGTTTTCACTTCTGTCGGCACTTCCGGAGTGCCACTGTTTTTTATTTGGTCTGAGGGTACGTATAGTTTACGAATAGGTAGGTAATATTAACACAGCCAACTGATGTTCCTATTAAAAACGATGCTTACGCATAAAGTTGACATATGGTAAAAAACAAGTTTGAGTAGATATTGAAGAATCCGTTAGCCGAGTCTAAAGTCGACATAAACAGGTTGTGCGAGGCAAAAGACTCGATTACTCGCCTACCTATAATACTTATGAGTTTTTATGCAGATAATAATTTGTGTTTCTAACAATTTAAATGATGTGGAAATAATGGTCTAACACGCATAATACTCAATTACACTAACAAGACCAGCTTGTTAGAACAGAATCTTTTTCAACCTTAAGAGTGCACTCTTTCTTGACCTCTACCATAGATAGGGTTACCATTTTGAAATTAGAAGAGTCCTGACAAAAAGCCTGACATTTGCAATAAATTTAGCTTTTTAATCTTCTTAGTAATAATTTATCTTTTTTAAAGAAACTTCCCTTAAATCGAAAAGTCCGGATAAATGAAAAGGCCGGACATAGTCTGGATGGGGGACCAAAAATCTGGACATTCCGGACAGATGGTAACCCTAACCATAGAACGAGCGTACCCAGAATGGAAGACGTTACTAAGGCCGCATTACATCGCACCAAATTTAATAGTCACAAAATATAAGGGCTATTGAGTAATAATTGTGACTATAAAATTTGGTCGGATTCGCGATATCACTTTTGACGTAATTCAGAATGCAGGGTAAGATAGAACGGGCGTACTAAGATGTGGTCGGGTTATACCTTAGGGAACACGACGCTAGCGGGAGCGTGAATGGAAAATTAAGTAACCTACACTAATGTTTTCTAAAGAAAAGTATTTTTGTTTGTAATGAATAAACCCAAAAACCGATAAGAATTCAAAATTCTTTCACCAGTAGTATGCTTTAATATCACTGAGTAACAGGCTATAATTTATAAAGATATCATACGGGCGAAGCCGCTTGCGGAAGCTAGTATAGGAATATAAAAGAATCAGGTTTTAATTACATAATGGCCAGCTAGCTTGTTTAGTTCTAAAAATAAAACATTACATACCAGAGTGCAATACACACAGTATGAGTGCAATATTGTGTATATTGCACACATATTGTGTGTATTGCACTCTGGTACAATCTTACAGGGTGTAAAAAGACTCATCACGAAGTCGTCAAGGCTCGCGCAGACAGGGGCGACGCAAACTCTAGTAGAACAATTTCTATGAAAACGGATTTCTAAGAAATTTTTACGGAAATTTTTCCACCGGTGTCAACTTTGTGCAAAAATAATATTTTTGATGTGAAAATTCGCTGTTTACGGTTGTGTACGCACATAATTGTGCTTTTTGCAAGCAACGGTACAGGGATCGAGGGAATTGTGAAAGTTAAGTTATTATAACATTTCAAAGTAATTTTCGAAAAAAAAAACTACAACAAAAATTTAACTTTCACCTTCAATATATCTTTGACCAGAAGTAGGAACCTTTTGGCTACGGAGGAGGTACCTATGGTCCGGTCCAGTACAAAAAAAGGTCACAGTGGTGCCGATTCCCTTGTTCACAAACTAAACTAAATTTAAGTTTTGTGCATCTTTTTCTTTCTATTTCATTAAGAAAAGGACAGAAGATAAATTTTAGTTTAGTCCTGTCAAATTAATCAGCGCTTGATGTAAATTGACGTAATTTTAGTAGGCAAGTTTTTAATCACGTCTAAACTTGTATGGAGTAGTGACAGGCGCTGATTAATTTGATAGGACTAAACTAAAATTTATCTTCTGTCCTTTTCTTAATGAAATAGAAAGAAAAAGATGCAGTGAATTTATATTTAGTTTAAATTGTGAACAAGGGAATCGGCACCAATGACTCTCGGCTTCGTTAAGCGTCTTTTTACACCCGTTTTATAGGATACAATTAAGGCTCGTGCAAACTGTCGCCCGACAACGACACCGGTCATTGTTCTACCGTGAAGTTTTCTCAGAAGTTGTTTTATTAGAGTCTCGCGCTCGCCTGTCTGCACGAGCCTTGAAATGAACTAGCGAAACTTCACAGGTTTTGCCACCTGATTTATGACTTTGTCTAATATATTACGTAAAGGCGCTTAGAGTCGGTAGTAAACAATATAATAAATTGTACATATGAGTAATTTATTCCAACATTGAGTTGAAGTTCGAGGTTGTAATACTTGTAGAACAATGGAGAAAAATAACAATACATTGTGAATAAATCTAATGAGGTAGAGTTTATCTATAATTTAAAAATGAATCGCAAAATGTGTTGGTAAGCGCATAACTCAACAACGCCTTGACCAATTTGGGCAATTCTTTTTTAAAATGTTCGTTATTTTTAGGACAACGTTTTAGGGTAGGTAGGGTAGGTAATAAATGATAAAGATGGTGCACCCCAAGCATTTATAAGGCAAAACAACGTTTGCAGGGTCAGCTAGTTGTATTTATAATAATATGCTGGCATACCTATGATGTTAGTTTTATATGAATTTATATCGAGCATGAGTGTTGCTATATGCATTAAGGCTCCCGCAGACAGGCGCGACGTGTGGAACATTTTTTTTAATGAAAACTTCACGGAAATGTTTTCTTCGGTGTCGCGTCGCGCCTGTCTACGGGAGCCTTTACTTACAGTTTTTATTATCTAAATATTATAAAAAGTCACTTTTCGTGTATGTCTGTGTGACCGCGTTGTTCTTCTAAACTCCATAACGGATTTTAATGCGATTTTCATGATCACTTAGAGCAGCGTTTTCTAACCTTTTTCAGCCACGGACCCGCATTTTTTTTTTTATGGTGGTATATTATCAAATAACTTTTCCCGCTCTGGGCGGAACGGGAGGGCGTGTCAGACTCTTATGACTAAAACCCACCCGTGTTCCTTCAGTTGCTATTTTGCCAGGGGCCACGGTTTCCCTTTCGGACTTTCCCGCAACCCCGGCAGGCATCGACCCCCTAGGAAATCCACCGCAATGAGGACTATCGTGCTTGAATTCACCGCTTGAGGCGCAGGTATAGTGAGGTTTTTAGAAATGTCAAATGTCACTGAACGTTCACTTTTCGCGGGATTTTCTATCGGGGTTTTTACTTATTATTCATATTTTTTGTGAAGTATAAGCCATTCCTGATTAATTATGGCTTAAGATTTTAATTAAAAACTCAGTATCTAATTTAGTACTTGGAGGAAGAATAATATTTGTATGCTTCATGCTTGCCAATTTTAGGAACATTATATTTTAAATATTCTTTTGAAGTTTTAACAATATAACACACAACGCCTTGTTTACCCGAAGGGTTGGGCAGGTGTATATTTGCATAACTCGTCAAAATGTAGGAAACAGCTGATTTTTTTTCGCGATTTCAGCTTTGGTCCCATAGTAAAAGTTGTTCATAATGATGAGTAAAGTCACGTGTTAAAGTTTGCGCACTGGATAAAAACTTACCCTGTATAAAGTAATGAGTACTGAAATATATCCAAAACATATCAAATAAAAGCCCTGTCAGTACCGTTTTTGTGTTTACTAGAACACAAGGACGATAGCCCCCATTATCAAGGACCCTCTTAATAAAAAAAAACCGCAATAAATTGAAGTGAAAACTTCTTTAGACGCGATGGGCATTTTTGAGATGGCACTTAACCATTGATTTCAGACATCAACGCGTTGATTACCGCGGCGCCGATTTTTTTTTCAAGTTTTCACTTCTGTCGGCACTCTCGGAGTGCCACTGTTTTTTTATACGTGTTTTATTAAAATACCCTTTCATTTATGTATAATAAATTAATAATGCATCTAATTTGGGACAGCGCTCCTTGATGGGCAAGTTCTATTGCTGGCTGGACATACGCGTTGCGTGACTTCAGCACAAAACACGCAAGCTAACCACTCAAGGCCGCTGGCATATAGCGGCGACTTAACTTTAAATAAAGAACATCTAAGCAATTTTGATCAATCAAACTTTTTAGGGTTCCGTACCTAAAGGGTGTCAACGTCCAACCACTCTACAACTAAGGCTTCGTCTGACACAGGGCTGTATCTTTTGAACTGTAATAGGTAGATACTTAAAATTTTCATAGGTATGAATGAACTACTATGGCCACTATAACAACAAATAAGTAATAGAAATAAAATAAAGTTAAAAATTAAAGGGGGTCATATAATTATAAGAAACGAAACGTGTTAAAGAAATAATAAAAGTAGTGTTAAATATTGTACGATGGTACGGAACCCTTCGTGTGGGAGTTCGACTCGCAATAGTCACTTTTTTCTTACCCCGTGATGCCGGGGCCACACGAACGGGAAACGCCGTTGATTAGCGTGATGATGGACTTTATTCCTATGAGTTAACGTCCATCATCGCGATAATTAACGGCGTTTTCCGTTGGTGTGGCCCCAGCATTAGAAAGGTGAATGCCTCGACTCGACTCAAAAGCCCAGCGTTCATTGTTGTCTGAAATAAATATAATTTAAATAGCATGTGGACTTTGTACTAAAGTTAATAGAATGCAAACGAGAATGACACACAGAAAATTGGTCGATGACTCGGTGGAGGGTAACGAAATTAACATTATTATTTAAAAATGTTGACTCCCTAAACACATTATTATCTAAATAGCTAAAGGTATTTAGATAAGAATACAATATTTGATGCATTTTTAATAGCAGTCGAAAGCCACAAGAAACAGCATCGTTTGTAAGCATATATAACATGCATAGCACCGAATCGCTAAGAGAAGTTTTCAGAACGAAGGGTTTCCTAACACTGACTGGTATTTATATACTCGAAATATGTTTATTTGTTAAAAATAATATGCAATATTTTAATTTTAAATCTGATTCTAAGAGAAACATTCGCAAGCAATATAAATATGACATTAATTTACCTGTTATTAATAATATGATTTATTATAAAAGTACCTATTTAACTGCTATTCGTGTCTACAACCAGTTACCGCCAGCTATCGAGCAATTAAATGGAAATATGTTTAAAACAAAATTAAAAAAAATGTTAATTGATAATGTATTTTATAATCTGAATGAGTTTTTTGAGAAAAAATAATGTTCATACCTATGTAATTTATTTGTAATTTGTTTGTAATCTATTACTATTTTTGTAATTTATTTGAAATCTTGTTGCTTTATAATAAATACTATTGCATATCCGACATGGGTAGACTGTTGAGCCTGTTTACGTTTAAAATAAGAACTAATGTACACAGTTATGCAATAAATATATCTTTATCTTTAAGTATTGTGACGTCAAGCTAGAGGCGCTAAACAGGCGCGACGCGACTCAAATAAAACAATTTGTAAGAAAATTTCACGGTAGAACAATTACCGGTGTCGCGTCGCGTCTGTTTGCGAGAGCCTTAAATCTGCTACTTAGTTCAATGCAAAAAAAAACAGTGGCACTCCAGGAGTGCCGACAGAAGTGAAAACTTGAACAAGATCGCCTTGGTGGAAGAAAAATACTTGTATAGAACATTGGTCCGTAACCTTATCTAAATAAAGAGCACAATCGGGTTTACAAAAAAACATACTACCTTTAAAGTTAAAATACTTGCATAGAACATTGATCCGTAACGTTATATAAATAAGGAGCACAATTGCGTTTACAAAAATGAGGTGTCGGTAACGGTGTCGCGAGTTCAATTGTTTTTCCCATCTCAAAAATGTAATAATAATAAACTCGCCTAAAGAAGTTTTCACATCAACAAAAAAAAAAAAAATAGTGTACTGTTCTGAACAGATTTGTGGTCTAGGCAGTTAATAGTAGATTCCTATAATTTACAGACCGTTTTGGTTAAAATTAAGACTTGTATTTCTACTTCATAGTTTTGCATAGTAGACCCTCTAATATGGAAGTAGCTCAATCAATCTGCCTAGCCTTTTCTCAACTGTATTAGGGTCAACTGGGTCGGCTTCCAGTCTAACCGGATGCAGCTGAATACCAGTATTTTACATGGAGCGACTGCCTATCTGACCTTCACAACCCAGTTACTAGGTAATACGATACCCCTTGGTAAGACTGGTTGTCAGACTTTCGGGTTTCTGAGGACCCGTAACGACTGTCAAAGATCCACGAATGACAGCTGGGACCAACGGCTTAACGTGCTTTCCGAGGCACGGAGGAGTCTCGATATGTAATAATAATATTTAATTATAATATTAAAGATGAAATTAGCCTACAAATCTATTTGAATGCCCAGTTTACCAATAAAAAAAGCTACCATTGGTAATCCAAACGATTCGTTATTGTTTATAGGAACCGAGCATAAGTGAATCCTGTCTATCATAAGTTTATAATATTTGTTATACCATAATATTCATTATTCATAACATAAACATAACACCACGCCTGTATTTCCCGAAGGGTCAGACAGAGGTGTGCCTATAGTACACTCATATTTCGCCAGTTATGTTTAAGTCCCATGTAATAGGGGGCGAGCCTATTGCCATGAACCGGGCACAAATCTCCGGGCTGCTACTGACAAATTCCAGCACCCTAATTGCGTAACACACGATTTATCACAGTCTGTTTAATTTCTCCGCCTCTAAAATAAACACCCGATATTATAAACTTAAACCTTCCGGAATAAATTTTCTAAATAATGGTGAAAATTCGACTAATTTATAGTACGTTTAGATTCTGTTAGAAACGTTTTCTAACAGAATCTAAACGTTTCTAACAATCTATTCATGTGTTCGAAAAACTTGTCTGCTCAACAACGTAAATAACGCAATGAATGTTGTTGAACTGTCAAAATGAAAGCCATTGCTACTGTACAATACGGCCGATATAAACTTGACAGGTCTGAACATAGGCTCTGCGAACGTTCGCGCATGTTGTCTCACACTCGCCTCATGTCACCATTTGGTTCCTAACAAATGTTATTGCGCAGCCTTCTGCGCGAAGTTCAGAACTGTCAAGTTATATCGGCCGTATTGTAAGGCTAGTTTCACAGCTGTCCGGGAGACCCGCACGGGCCGCCCACGTAGCGCCCGCGCAGTGCTCTGAAACGAGGGAGTTGGTACGATACGGTTGCTAGCGTTGTTCGGGCTCTACCCGGAGCGGGTCGCGTACGGACCAATCCGCGTCGCTGTGAAATAATGTTCTAGCGCCTCAAGTGTGTCTCCGTTCCGTACAGGTGGCCCGCACGGGTCTCCCGGAAAGCTGAAAAAAACCTAGGCTCACAGTCAAGGGGTTAAACCAGCTTAAGAGCGGCCAACCCGTCATACTTTTCATACAAACGCTCGTACGTGATTATGGCGTTGTATCACATCTTTCTTTAATTCTTTTAAACTAATGGGTATCTTGTGTACTATATCTAGGTTTCTATGAAAGCAAAAAATCAACTTTGACCGTTCATAATGTACAGTACCGACCAAAAGTCCATGAGCAATCTCACAAAGCAATAGACTGACGCTTCGGTTTGACTTACGACCTTCTTCTATAAGTTGTTACAATACTGTAGACACGCACATTACACACACACACTCACTTTGTCTGCAACCAATGCTAGTTCAATAATCATCATTCGTTTTTAGTTTCATTCGTCTTGTTCACATAAATATTAAAGTTTAGCAGGTAGACCACAAAAAACTAAGTAAATTATTTCGATTTCTGTGGGGTAGATGCAGTTTGTTACGAGTATTTAATTAATAGAACTTTTTTGGTTCGTGGATAATATTGGTGACGAGTATTTAGCGCAGTGTTGTGGTTATTATTATCAAAAAGCAGGCATAAAATATATTGAAGAGATCAGATCAGATCAGAGAATATTATTGCGCTGCGTAAAAGTGAAGTGAATATCTAATGAAACCGGACTAAGTGTGAGTGTTATCATTTATATATTTCATATTTTACTAAACATAAATCTTAATCAAGGGTATTGTTGATAGAACAGAGGTATTGTTGAGACAGAAGATGCCTTTAAAGTTTTAAATTCATTGTGAGGTTTAATTCGATTAGTGAATAATAAATAATAAGGTATTATGTGTAATAAAAACAATGTTTTTCTTTGTTCTAGAGAAATACTGTGAGGGTTAAGAGATATGAGGAAGGGGCTTATTATCGAGTAGCAGCGACGTCAAATGGTGAATGAAACAAATGGTTTCATGCCAACGAGATATTTTGCTGAATTATTAAAAACACGTCATTATGAACCGTTCGCCGTGCACTCTGAAGGCTTGCATCACTGAAGACCAGCTAGAAAACCATTTTTGACCTTAAAATATTGACCGTACCAACTTAATAAACAACAGATTCGTTATTGCATGAATTTATGGTAACGAATTTTTTAAGCACGTTTCAATAGGGTGTTTGTCGTATTTCTTGCAGATATACCGAAATTGTTTAATATTATTTTAGTAATAGTATTATTTTAGGATTAAAATTTGAGGTTTAGTTTCAATCTTCTTTTCGTAAAGAAAATGAATACTTAAGCTTTAACCTCAATAACAACCAATATTTACTAAAGTCAAATAAAATGTAAAATTATTAATACAAATAAAATATAAACAAACTGGCCATATTTAACCTTAAAATTACCTATTCTGTAAGTAGTTTTTTACATTTTAAGTAGTCTAATATTCTTATTTATTACTTAATTACTTCGACCACGATCAAAGCTTAATGTTTATGGTGAAAAAATCCATTAAAAATTTAAAATATTTCATATATGTCAAAATAATACAAACTGCTTCTAGTTTCTTGACATCTATTTCACATCTTATTCAGCTGAAGTAATGATAAATAATTGTAGCAGTGTGTTTACTTATGTAAAATAAATATAACGAATAAACATATTTTTTTAATTTTGTTATCATATATCACGCATTTTTTATTCTAAAACCTTTATTGCAATAACAACATAAAAAAGCAGCAATATTTAAAAAATATTATTATCGAAAACAAAAATAATAATATTTGCAAAAAACCGCACTGTGTTTTACGAGATTAGAACCTGAGGCAGTTTGAATTCCATACCAACGCTTAACGCTTTCTGCTATCTGCACTTGTTAAGTTACAATCGAATTTTAGCAATGCCATTAACTGGTCAAGTTCACGCGCATAGTGCGTGTGTGCTAGCATGTTTAAAGCGACGGAAATATATTGTTGTTTCGTGTAGAACAAAACTGCGTTATCTGTGGTGTGTGTATCGTGTTGCTTACACATACAAATGTACGAGCTATACCGCGTGTTCACAGCAATATGACTCTTAGCGTGCTCATGCACTTTTGAGCGCTTACTGTACTTATAAATTGTAAAAGTAAAGAAAACATCTTCATAGAAACAGACTAATGAAAAAACAAAACTCTCTAAATGACAAAAAAATATTTTACAAACTTGTAAGGCGTATTCAAAAACACGTATTTCCTGAAACCAGTTATATTTCGTACATTGTTATCGCGTTCTCACTTGCTTGTTAGCTGTTCTCACTTGCGCTGGATGAAACAACAAGCTTTTCGACCATGCTCGCGTTGACGATAGACGGACCGGGAAGGGCCCTCTTAAGTGTGTTACGCAATTACCCCGGTGATCGCCCTCTGTGGCACAATTTGGGAAAACCCTACAGCAGTGGATTAAAATAGGCTGAGTTGATTAAATGCTTGAAGAAGATTACTTACCTTCTCAGGCTTAGCCCAGTCCTCCAAATGATGAATAGTATTCTTCAAATCGTTGACCAAGTAGTCCACTTCCAGAAGCACTGCTTCCATCTTGCTCCTCCTCAGATCCTTGCGGAGGGCTTCTATCATTGCGGTGCGGTTCTCCTCGTACATCCGAAGGAGGTTCTTCAGCTGCTGGAGACGCCATTTTATGGGACGAGTGACGCCGCGGTTGAAAGTGTCTCTTGCCCTTTGGACCGACTGCGGATAGAAATAATCAAGTTAGGGTTTGGGTTCATAGAGGCGATTGTAATATTACGCAAAGATGAAATATGTATGGAAATTTTTCGTCGATTATAAAAAAAAATGTTCTGTTTCGTACAAAAGTGCAATTTATTTATTTTTAACAACAAAGACTTTATATGCATATGTCCTTTTCCTTTCTCATTTTTATTTTGACTATATATACCTACGTGGTCAAAATATAGGAAAAGCAGTTTTTTTTTTAACATGTGTGATGTCCCTTACACCGTATATTGACCAGTTAGAAAACCCATATCTTCTTTTCCTACATAAAGTGACCTGCGTCCTTAGGGAACAAAATTCTTTGCTTGCAGATGATGTTGTTATAACCTACTTTCAAAAAGAAGGAGGTTCTATTTTCGCCTGTTTTTTATATATAAAGTCCATCGATATTTTCGTCAATTGTGGAAAAAAATCGTTTGCAGGGGACACTTGAGCGGTGGTCCCATATACATTTTATTACTTTGGCTTGGGTAGTTTTTGAGTTAGCTTCAATAATACGTAAGTATTTTTCGCACTTGGTCTATGTGTATGATGTTATAATGTAATAACTTCCTATCAGTGTTATTTAGTAGTGGTATTCGAATTTGTGTGGTGTTGGTACACACATTCGAAACTTACCCATTAAACGATTTAAAATCTGTATTAAAACCAAACTTTGTAAAAAAGGGTACTATACAATTTCAGATTATTTAGAAGATAAAAAAGCTTGGGATTGAACTGCTCGCTCTGCTAAGCCTTGTGATAAGACCATAAAACTAGACATTTTAATTATTATGTAAAATCAACATATACCAGTTTTATAAACACATTGACATTGTTGAAAATTATATTCAAAATTACTTGATTACTTTGTAAAGTATTATATTATTTTAACTATTGTGAATGTGAGGACTATGTGAATATTGTTTTTATTTCTCTGCTAGTTTTAGTGATGGTCTGGGAGTTTAAGTAGTTTATGCGGCCTACCCAAATGTCCTTTCTTTGGTATTGTTCATCGAGTTGAGCTCCTTAAGTTCTGAGTTGAGCTCCACGATTACTGACAAATGCTTGCACTGACTGGACAGGTCCACTCAAATCTGTGTGGTTCTTTCCTCAAAAGACCTTTTCAGACACTTATCTACATGGTCCTCATATGGCCTGACCAAGATTATGTCTGGACTTTAAAAGAAACTGCGACGTCTGAGTTTGTTTCGGCCTTTCTTCTCAGAGAAGTCAGATAGGAAACGCCGAACTCATCTAGCTTATTTCTAATAAAAAAAATTATATGACGTGTAAAAGTGATTTCGATATCCTATTTACAGAATAAACAATTTCATTTCATTTCATTTAATTTCACGGCTACACATCAAGCTATGCATTTCCAGTTTATGCTGATCTGGCATTGTATAGCATTTCCATACAATGCGAGGTCAGCTTATACTGGAATTGTATAGCTTGATGTGTAGCCGTGTGTACCACAACTAAAAAGTGAAAAATAAAAACTTTTTGGATACCTATCTTGATAAAACAGACGACTTCCAAAAAAATACTCTACAAAATGAAAAATAACTTTAATTTCGGAAGACGGTTTTTTTGGTTCTTTTTTTTTGTTTTATCAAACAAAAAAAGAAAAACTACCGACTTCCAAAAAAAAACTACAAAGTGACTTATAACTTTCATTTCGAAAGTCGGTGGCAAAAACGAACATTCTAAACAAAAGAAACCGACTTCCGAAATTAAAGATATTTTTCATTTCGTAGTGTGTTTTTTTGGAAGTTGTTTGTTTTTTTTTTTGTTTTGGCATGAAAGGTCAAGATTATCGACTTAGCAAACATAACTACAAAAATGATCTAATGGAAGGTCAAGATTCAAGGAAAAATACGGAATCTAATCTATTAGCATTGCGAGTTTTTTGCGACTAGATTGCATTCACAGCTGAATTTTAGCAAGTCAAAGTAGGACCTCACACATACATTGGAAACGTGCCTGGTTTTTGTATTGTTATTGTGTACTCAAGTTTACTTTTCCATTTTAAATAAAATAATTAAGACATTGAAAATGGATGCAGATTAATCTATAAATAGCTTTTTATTACTGGTTATTTTCCTTGTAGTTAAATGTAAACATATTTATACAAATATAATAAAGCTAAGAGTTCGTTTTTTTTGTTTGAACGCTCTTATTTCTGAAACTACCTGTCGGATAAAAAAAAAGTGCATTTGATAGCCCAATTCTTGAAGGAGGTTATAAGAGTAGGTTATTTAACATACGCTACGATCCTTAGGAGAAGAAAAAAATCTGTCAGAACGCTAAACGAAAACATAGTAATAGCGCGGACGGGCGATGCGATGCGACGCAGTGGGTTGGGGGCAGAGGCAGTTTTATTAAATAAAAATGTGGCTGTTATTTTAGTATATTGTGTATCTTACGACTTATCGCGAACGAAGTCGCGGGCAGAACCTATTTTGTAATAAAACAAAAATATGCATTGTTGTTAGTAGATAAGGAATTTAAAGAAAATAGAAATTAGTATAAATATAAGAATATTTACAATATAAATAATAAAATAAACAGTACCTACCTAAATGCATGTTAATACAATATTATAAACATTAGGAAAACTTAATAAAAATTTGCACGCTCGCTTACAGGCAGAATACAGTGCCTTTTAGGTTATAAAATCTCACCTTTATAAAACCTATGTATTTCTAGCAAATTAACGTTTGATTTGATTTGATACCGATTTCACGTTCAGTGCAGGAACTACTTAGTTTGTTAGAACTGAGGAGCGAACAATTATCTATTTCTCGCAAACTAGCAGGATAGGTATATTTTAAATTGATATGATAATTCAATTAAGTATTATTTGTATATTATTTTTGAGTGTTTTGATTTTTAAGCAATTAAGCGTCGGCAAATCGGTATAAGTAATTATTTTGATATTTGTTTATTAAAAAAAGACTGTAAGAAGAATCTCTGCTTATTTATTTCTCTTGTCATAACATGACCTGAATACCACCCCTGTGGGGGTGAAAAGAGGGGAGGATATGGTTTATATGAAATCTTATTCATTTGGTTAATAAACTTGAAACTTGGCAATACTTACTTACTTAGTAAATAATAAAGGTTGTCATTTTTATTTATTTAAACAACCCCTCACAAAGGCTGTAGGGGTGTGAAAGTAAGGATTTTTTTTAATGCGCTGTCGGGTTAACTCAATACTTAAAGCAAAAAATAAAAAGTACGTGCTTCAGGGCTTTCCAAAAATCGAGCAAGGGTTTAAAAAGGTAATAAAGTTTAAGGGGTGACTGGTAGAAAATGCCTATGGCATTAAGACTGCCTCTGTACATACTGCCTGTGTGCTTGAAGTATTAAATAAATAAGGGGTGGATTTTACTGCTTGCTTCAATTAACTTGAAAATGGGTACAATAATGTGTAAGTCACACAATGGAAACGTACCAAACGCTTTTAAAAACAAGCCCTGTCATGGTTAAAAGGGAGGAAAGTACGAAATGGACGCGCACGAAGTCGCGGGCAAAGTGCTATTAATGATATGGCCAAACGTCGACTGACATATCATTACACGTTGACGTTTAAACGATATGGTCAATTTTAGCTAGCCATTTCATGAAATGATCAAAGTCAAAGTCAAATCATTTATTTCAAATAGGCCCATGTAATGGCACTTTTGAACGTCAAAATTGACAAAATAATAAAATTGATTCTAGTCGCCCCTTCGAAAAGGTAGTTTTCGTATGGAGAAGAATGGGCAAGAAACACCACCGTTACTCTTTTAAAATGTTTTACAATTGTTTGTATAGGTACGTACATTAGTTAAATAATTATACATATGTGATGCACCAAGAATAAAATTACTATACCACAATAGGTAAAAAGAATTAAAAATGAAGCAACGACAGATAATTTAATATGTGATCAATTCTAAGATCTGGCTACGACATCTCAATCCGCCAAGCCTTTTCCCAACTATGTTGGGGTAGGCTTCCAGTCTAACCGGATGCAGCTGAATACCAGTATTTTACATAGAACGACTACCTATCTGACCTCCACAACCCAGTAACTAGGTAATAACGATACCCCTTGGTAAGACTGGTTGTCAGACTTTCGGGCTTCTGACGACCCGTAACGACTGTCAAAGATCCACGAATGACAACCGAGACCAACGGTTAAACGTACTTTCCAAGGCACGGAGGAGTCTCGGTAGTAAAGATGGTCATATCCACGGATCAACCCCGGCAAGCGTAGCTTTACCTGATGGATCGACCCGTGCGGCAGTTATTACTTAGCCACAAGTTCTTTTTGCACTTGATAGCTTAATTATTGAGGAAGGCTATAGGCTATTTAATATCACGCTACGACCCTTAGGAGCCGAACAAAAAGAAAAAAGTCAGAAGGAATGTTAAGCGAGAACGAAGTAAAAGCGCGTGAGGGCGATGCGATGCGATGCGATGGGTCGGGGGGACAAGAAATTTCACACGGACAAAGTCGCGGGCAGAAGCTAGTGTTTTGTATAAAAATCAGGAAGTTGTTTTGATAATCTTTGTATCCTAAAAATACTATTATGAGTTTTATGAGTAATAATGTTTGTATTACGACATTAAATCGTTGCATTCAAGGCGTTAAGCGGCTTAAAATAATTTATCATCAACAACGACTAGTAAATTCGGAATTTAGAGGTCGCCGCTATGGACTTACGTTTATGAAAAAAAGTTTGTAATTCAATTTTGAATAGGTTTTAAGTTAGAGTCAAGTGTCGTGATAGCCTCGCCTCTCATGCAGATGCAAATTATGAGATTATAATTCGCTATTTTACTTGTCAGAAATGCTAGAATGATTTTGTGAGAGTTATTTGTTTTAAGTAGGAGTTATCGTGGCGGCCCAGTGGTAAGGGCCGCGACTTACGAGTTGTAGGTCGTAGTTTCGAACCTAGAAAAGAGCCTAAGGTACTTTGTGTAAATTTATTTATGTATACCCACTGCTCTGAAAAACGGTGAAGGAAAACATCGTGAGGAAACCGGTATGTCCTAGAACCATAGGCGTACCCACGGTGGGACAAGGCGGGGCATCTGCCCCACCCTGGTTCCTGACTCGTAGCTAAAAATGTAGGTTTAAATAAGTAACTAAATTAATTATTTGTATGGAAAAATTCAAAATTACCGCGCGAAACAATGCAGTATCGATTAATCGAGCGTGCATCAGTGCATGCGTAGTTATAGTTTTATTGAGAGAAATTCCTACTACCTCTAAAAAATGCTGGGTACGCCCATGCCAAGAACCAACAAAAATCGAAGACATGTGAGATTTACCAACCCGCACTGGGCCCACATGACTAAATAAGGAGCGCCCTCGTGGTGGATTACGGCCCGCTTCCTCTCACCGAGAGGAGGCCTGTGTTCCAGCAGTGGGGACATTATAGGCTGATTATGCTCCATGCATGAGGAGGGTTCAAATCCGGGCAAGTACTGTGACTTCTTCAAATTATAAGTACTTTCCGAGTTTATCTTGGAGTCTTGGACATCGGTGAAGGAAAAAAACGTGAGGAAACCTGGACTTATAATTAATATAAGTCTGAAATCGCCAACCCGTCTTGTGCAAGCGTGGTGATCAATGCTCGTGCCTTCTTTGTATGAGAAGGGGCCTTTGCCCTGCATTTGGACAGTAATAGAACATGTATTATACGAACTCGAACACGGCGTGTTGCCACACCAAGCGCTGAGTGCAGACAACACGCCGTGTTCGAGTTCGCAACAAGTCCATCGTCATGCCTCGTTGAGAGGTGAAACACGTGTCGATTTCTTTCAGGAGTTTTTTATGGCTCTTTAGAAATAGCTAAGCGGAACAAGTTACTAAATATATCCACGTCTATTGTATTTTATAATGGATTTCCGCAAGTTCACGCCTGAATTAATTAATTATTGATGGTCATGGAAATTAGCGTTCGTTTGTATTCGGAAATCCGATGATACCCGAGGGACATTAAGAAAATAGAAATACTGAAGAAAATAGAAATACTGTAATAAGTTGGGCCTTGCGGTTTCAACCGCATAATCCCGTAGGAATATCGAAATAAAAGTATCATAATTATACAGTGTGAGTCTTTATAATGTGCACATATCGAAATGAGGGAATCTATGCTTAATTTTATCGACGGATTTTTTTCGTTTTTTAAATCGGTACTTTTTCGAATAAAAAAAATTATAACAAAAGACTCACACTGTATGATAATCCAGGTTATAAACTATCTTGTGTCCCAAATTTCATCCAAATCCGTTCAGTAGTTTTTGCGTGAAAAAGTAACAAAAACTTTCGCGTTTAAAATATGAAGTAGGATTGTATGGAGATATATTCTATGGAGATTCTCAAACGTAAGCAGCTTTAACAATATTGTGTAAGTACCTACTCATTGTTTTCATTGCATTTTAAATAGCAAGTTCACATGACATACAAATTATTCTGGGCTTACTGAATACATTTACTTGTAAATAACAGCTTACAGATATTTTAAACAATGTTTACTTTACTGTTTATTTTTATTGTCTCCTTGGTCAAGTGGTCGCGAGCTAGGGTTGCCAACATTTCTTCGGCGAAATATAGTATTTTATGGAAAAACCTAAAAATAGACAAAGATGTATTTGTTACTTATTTTTTTGCACTTTTTACATTTAAAAAAGAAGCTAAAATTCAAGTATTATAATGCTTTATTACATTGAACGTTTAAATTAACGTAAATCAAAAGCTCATTTTTTAGGGTTCCGTCATGTCTGTCTGTCTGTCCGCGGTCTAGCTCCAAGACTATTAGTACTAGAAAGTTGTAATTTGGCATGGGTATACATATTAATCATGCCGACGTGGCATGCATGTAAAGTGGGGATGTTTTTTTTTTTTCTATCCCTTGGTTTGGGGTATCGTTGGAAAGGTCTTTTAAAAACATTGTGAGTGTGTTAAAACCATTTTTGAATTCAGAGATCCGTTTGCGAAATATTAAGCTTTAAAGTGCAAATTTTTGTTAGAGTCAAGTGTCCCCCCCCCCCTGCCAGTTAAATGGTTGGTTTTAGATATGTGAAAAAATTCAGCGCAGTAGCTTATATATAACGAATTTAGAAGGAAAACTATCACAACTGAGTAGGCTTTACAAGTTAACGAGTAATAATCGACCAACTTAGATTTGCGGTTGTAAAAACATGTTCTCCCATATATTCTGTATGAAAGATTTTTTTTTCAACTACTAAGTTAAATTTGTTCTTGGGATAAATTCATCCCAACTACGGAACCCTACATTGTGCATGGTCCGCACACGCACTTGGCCGGTTTTTCATAGTAAAAATGTCCAAATTAAGAAGCTCTGGACAGAGAGAGGTGGAAAGAGAGTGGGAGGCCTTTGGCCAGCAGTTTGACAATTGTGGCTAAGAAAATAAAATAAAAATAGTATACAGATTAGGTATTGCATATACAGTGTGTTGTGTCACAAATGTATCAGTTATCTTAGGACATTGGCACCGATATAGAAGTGCTATCAGTCAAAGGTCTATTTGTTGATGTTAAGGAACTGTAGGAATATTACTAAATAAAAAAAATTAGAAATATTACTTGAAAAATACAATAGCCGTAGATATATTTAGTAACCTATTTCGCTTAACTATTCCTAAAGAGTCATTCCGCTAGATCACGCCTGAATCAATTAACTATCTTATATTTTATTTATTACAATAATAAATAAAATCTAGTAAAAGTCTCTGCCCAACCCTTCGGGGAAACGAGGCGTGATGTTAATAATAAATAGCAGAGGTTATTTACAATGAAACCGAAACCGGCATGCCTGAGAGGTATTTCTCGACGGCATGTGAAGCCAAGTCAGAGGCCCATGGGCGGCTTTAAAATTCTGACACCAAGTTAGTCACTAACCACACGAAAAGAAGAAGACAATGAAACCCATCTACAGAGGACCATTTTTTTTTGACTTGCCTCTCCTTATTTTAATTGGTATTCCGAAACATCCCTATGTAATCTGCGTTCGCAATTCAGTTGCCAAACATGTTAAAAAAACACGAGTTTTAGGAACAAAAACTGTAATGCCTACACATAAGGTTCAGTTTGCGCTAAAACTTCTTTTCAACCGTACTAGTCAGTCTAAAATCAATTTTATTTACACTTACATAAAGTTGATGTTTGTTTATGCGGAAATAAGATCAATTAGAAACAAGGATTTAGACCTTAGGTATGTTTAGCGATTATTCTTAGTTTAGGAGCTAGACTTTTAAGATTTTTTTTACTTTTTGTAAAAAAAAACATTTCTTATTTCTATAAGGATTTTTTTTTCATCGTAGGTAATGGAAATAAAAGCTATTTAAGTTTATTTATAAAAGAAGGGATGTCCTTGAAGCTTATCTCCCGATCCATATTTTATTGGAAAGGAAAGTTGATAGTAACCACAAATGTTTAATTTAAACACTTACAGAATGTTCAAACACTTTCAATTAAGTATTGACTAACATGATAAGGAGTAAGTAGGTACCTAAGGACCAAAAATGCACACAAGAAAATTATAAGGACCAGTAGTATTTATTAAATATACTTTACAAACTTTTTTTTTTGTTTTAAATAATCGCACTAGCTTACACCAACCATGAATTTAAAAAAAAACTATTCATAATTTTTTTCGAGTATTTTTTTTCGAAAATATGGTATTTCAATGCATAAATAAATAAGTGTAGCTAAATAAAAATGGCTCACCTCGGCGACACTACTCGATTTGGGTTTCAAATTTGTTATTCCTGTAACAAAAGAATTGAATATATTATTATAATTGTCTGGTCTGTAAAAGTTAGCTTTTGTGTGAAAGGTGAATACTTTTTGTGTTCTTAGACATTGAAGTGAAATTACTACAGTTCCAATCAATGTCAGTATATTATTATAATTATATCAAATTAAAAGTCATTCATTCAAATTAGGCTGAGAATCACCTTCACCACTTCCTAGTGAAGAGCGTTTATACAGAAAGTGGGCAACATCGCAAATAGCTGTCAAATATTTCGAAGTTTTGATTAATTTGGCAACATTACTGTATGAAAATAAGAAATATGGCTAACTAGTGAACTAAAATATTAATTATGAAATGCAATAAATATCGTAACACCGAATATTAAGTTTTAGATGTAAAAAAAATATTTGGAATCTTTCCAAATGCCTTTTTTATACCTAAAACGCTTACAACATCACATTCAGTGTTGTAGTTGCAATTTATTATTAATATTCTAGTTCACTAGTTAGCCATATTTCTTATTTCCATACAGTAATATTGCCAAATTAATCAAAACAGGTAAATATTTGACAGCTATTTGCGACGTTGCCAACTTTTTGGATGAACGCTCATAAAGGGGAAGCGTCAGGGTAGCCCGCGAAATTAAAATTTTCTTACGTTTCTTGCATTTTGCAGGTCAGTGTCAGGTTTAATTTTGATTAAAATATGATTCGCGGTCGTAACAAATATGGCTTTACTCATTTATAATCATTACAATCAGCAATACAACTCCATAAGTTAGCAAAGGTGTCAAATGTCATGATTTCATGAAATCATGACATTTGACACCTTTATCTTCTTCTTAATCACTATTGCTGATTGTAATGATTATAATTGAGTAAAGCCATATTTGTTACGACCGCGAATCATATTTTAATCAACATAAAACCTGACACTGACCTGCAAAACGCAAAAAACGTAAGAAAATTTTAATTTCGCGGGCTACCCTGACGCTTCCCCTTTAGAGCGTTCATCCAAAAAGTTGGCAACGTCGCAAATAGCTGTCAAATATTTACCTGTTTTGATTAATTTGGCAATATTACTGTATGGAAATAAGAAATATGGCTAACTAGTGAACTAGAACCCTACCCTGACGCTTCCCCCTTAAGGGCTTGCTACACGCCTGCTAACCGCGTCCCAACAGAGGTGACCTTGATGGTTTACAACCAAACGTGTAGTTGGTGGTTTACATCCAAATTTCAAATAGCTCTGCCTGTCGCCAACCAAGGTCACCACTGTCGGGGACGCGGTTGGCAGCCGTGTAGCAAGCCCTTTGAGCTGGGAAGAGCTGGCGCACCAACTCCCCAGCAGCACAGCTGTCTGTTAAGTTAGAAGAACTTGATTCTATACAATAGTATGCAGGTAAGTACCACAACATTCGAGTTATAAAACATGCACTATGTAAATAACTGAACTGGTCGAAAAAACTGGTCCTTTTGCTGACTCCAAGGTACCTATTAAATCGGGTATAAAAACAAACTGGTTTATGTTTAGCAGTGACCAAGTGGATTAACTTCACTTGGCCTTACAATTTTTTTCCTTTTTTGTTTAGTATTTTATTTAAAAATGTGCAGTACTTATCCTATCAGCTATTAAAATATTCATGCTAATATCATGTAAGTAAACCTTTATCTAATTAAATATGTTGAATGTAATACACGTTTTTATCCATTATACTTTTTAAAGGCAGTGTTGGGATTGACCTTTGACTAGGTTTTAAAAATTTATAACCAATTTTGTATAAGAACATAAATTACATGGATACCTGCAGTTTAGTAAGTGCTAACTCTTTTATTCATAAATGTTGCTTAAAGTTAAGAAATGATTAGCAACTGTTTACTTTAACCATACATTTTTGATGTTTAAACGTCTCTTAACTTTAATAATCGTTTATGAATAAACCCTTAAGTTTCAGAATTATCTTATCATTAAGTTTGTCATCATGACAGGTTTAAAATATAAAATCACTAACAAACTCAAGGCTGCTCATAGCTTTATTAAAACACTAATAAATTTTCAAGAAAGTTCTTTAACTTTCTTCAAAATTTTAATTAAATTAGTCAGTCAGAGAGTTAGAATAAGAATATATTTATTTGCATTAAACATGGTACAATAATGGTCTTAATAATAGGGTTATGATCTTCATGTTTCACCATGGAGTGGCATACAAATATTTTAAAGGAAACAAGTTCCATATAATTAAGCAACTAGCATCAAATAACAGTGTAGGTAACAGTCATAATACTTTGTTGTCTTATTGGTTGTCTTATTAGTCTTTACTAATAAGACAACTCTCTGACTGGACTAATTAATGAAGGTAGGCGTATATCACACAAAACTCATTGATAAACGCATTTGTTTTTTTTTTCCATTCTTGGCAATTGAGCCGGTGTCGACTATTCTGCCAGTGTCACGTTGAGATGGCAGAATATTTTGGTTTAGTTTGCACTGATTTTAGTTTATAGCTATACTGAATTAGTTTAAAATAAGTGTAAAGCTTGGCATATAAATAGATTCGTAAACTAATAAAATTTTAACTGTGATAGCTACTTCCATATGAGAGGGTTCTATGCATAGCGGCTATGAGGTCTATGCTTCATTATTGGTAAAAATACAAGAATCTTAATTTTAACCAATAACGGTCTGTAAATTATAGGAATCGGCCATAAGTAGTGTAGAAAAGAATGGACCAGAAAATTGGCAAAGCAGTCTTGTAAAAAGTGATTTTAGAATAAGTTTTTGTATACAAAATAATACAAATCTTAACAGTATCAATCAAAAGAGCTAACCTATACTTTGTATCTTATTTAAATAATAGGACGCTTCCGCAGATAATCGAAATAATTCCACTCGTTACAACAAGGAACCGGTTTTATATGCTCCGAACTACACGATACACAGTTATAAAGCAAATATATTATTAATTTAAACAGTTTCAACACTCACCCAGCGTCATTTTGTTAACTTATTTACACAAACACAATAGTAGATCAAGTTCAAAGTTGCAATGGTAACAAGTAATTAAAAAAAGAAGATTATTGTAATTACGCGATAACGTATCTATTATCAGCGCACAAAGTCCAGCAACTTTTTTAGACCACGCAATCGATAGTGATGATTCGAAATAATTATCTTTGTAGCTCAATTTACAGCAATACAGAAAATAATAATCGCTTCTTTTGAGCAACACAACTTTCTATCAGCTGTTTGACAGCGAAGTGAATTTATGTCAAAATAAAAATAATGGCGATGAACGGTTGAATGAATGATAGTACCTAATGAATGAAGCCTATGTCCACTAGCGCCATTGTGGTTAATTCATCATACTATTTGGTCAATAAGTTCATTGAGTATTTCTGCGGTATCGTACTATTACGCTAGATGGCAGCGTACTCAATTAATAACGTAACGAAATGGAAAAATTGAATAAGGTCAAGATTATTAGTGGAAAATAGGGGAACTTTGCACTTACCGAGATCTGTTTGAAAGTATTTGATGGTGGTCCACAAAACAAGTAACATGATGAAAACAAAATAATGGAGTGGGATTCCTAATCAGGGGTAGGGAATTAATTTAGGGCGGGATGCTTCACCTTACTATTTAACAGACATTACTGTTAGCGCCAATTATTGGCACCAATTCTAATAATCACTGATCAACACCTGTCATCATTGCCCTCATAATTAATAAACTTGCCAACCAATCTCATCTCGTCATCGAAATAGCAATTAGGTAGGTACTATTCGAAGCAAAGCAATCTGCAGACCTAGGAACACATGACTAGGTAATTTTATTCATATGTTGGGAATGCGCTAATTCTTAGAGATAAGTAAGTAGGTACTTATTTTTACATTAAAAATAATATTGTTAATTGAATCCATTATTAATATAAATTCTAAATTAAATTCCGGCCGCCGAGAGGATTGCGTTCCTGACACCTGTCAGTTGAGTAAGTAGGTACCTACGTTACGTAAGAATGCGTGTTTTACGAATATACATAGGTATACTTTATTTGTTCTTATTTGTGTCCAACTGAGAGGTGTCAGGAACGAATCTCTCGGCGGCCAGAGTTTAGATCCTACCTATTTTAACAACCATATCGCTCAAAACTCAAAACAAAGAATGTACACACGACTACACATCAAGCTATACATTTCTAGTTTGTGCTGATCTCGCATTGTATAGGATTTCCGTACAATGCGAGGTCAGCTTATACTAGATTTGTTTTTTTTCTTCTTTATCTTTTTTATCTTCACATGAAAAGAGTAGGTAGGTCACTTTTGTAACCAAAAGGCTTACTTATACCTACTGTCGAAATAAACGACACTATCAGAACCCTGACATGAATTAATTAAATAGATCTACCGCAGATCTAATGCGTTCGCGACGTTGAGTGCATTTAAATAGCATAATATGCATGCATGAATTGTTAAAAATACCATTAGTAGGAAAGGTAGGTGTTATTGGATCGTCCGTCGCTTCTCAAATTGTAGGTAGGTATGTCTTGTAAACATAGGTAACGATACCGACATAGTCAACCAAAACTCAAAAAAACATGGCATTGGTGCCAATTCCCTTGTTCACAAACTAAACTAAATTTAAGTTCAGTGCATCTTCTTCTTTCTATTTCATTAAGAAAAGGACAGAAGATAAATTTTAGTTTAGTCCTGTCAAATTAATCAGCGTTTGACGTAAATTGACGTAATTTTAGTAGGCAAGTTTTTAATCACGTCTAAACTTGTATGGAGTAGTGACAGGCGCTGATTAATTTGACAGGACTAAACTAAAATTCATCTTCTGTCCTTTTCTTAATGAAATAGAAAGAAAAAGATGCACTGAACTTAAATTTAGTTTAGTTTGTGAACAAGGGAATCGGCACCATTGTTTAGTTATCAAAGAGTCGGTCTGTTAGTCAGAAAGTTGAAGTTAGTTGCCCATTCCAAAACGTAGATCTCTATGGAGAAGAACGGACAAGAAACTCTAAGGACACTCTTTTAATTCAAGATAATAAATATTACAAAAATTGAAAAGGGTAGGTATGCTGAGATGGTTTGGGCATGTTGAGAGGATGAATGAAAGGCGACTAACAAAATGTATTTACGAGGCTGATGTGAAGGGAAAGGCCGGGCGGGGACGCCCTAGGAGGACTTATACTGACCTTATTGGTGATGTTCTTCAGAAAGGCCAAGTGCGTAGTACTCGCAACCGGCGTGCGTGTATGATCAGATGTATGAACGTAAACGACGCAAAAGGAGTATGTAAGGATCGTAGCAGGTGGCGTTTTGTAGTTTCTGCCTACCCCCGTGGGAAGAAGGCGTGAGTTTATGTATGTATGTATATGTTTATTACTACAAAATCCTGGATAAGTACCTGCTTATTATTCTTGTTGATATGCGATCAATGTAAGTAGCTACCTACCTATTTGTGTGGTCAAAATAGGTACCTACAGTTGTATTTCTATTGTTATTTAATCGTTCAGGCGATCACGGACATTAGGTACAGACGCCAGCACATCAAGCTACCCGAAACTCAAATTTTCCCAATCAACTTTGAAGGTTCAGCGATAAAATTGAAAATCTATTAAATAAATTTGACAGCTTGTAGTAGCCTGATGTGCTGGCGTCTGTACCTACCTATAACCATTAGATGGCAATAATTTATTATAATGTTTGATATACTTAGATATAAATCAGCACGCAGGCTGTGACGCGAGGGGGCATTTCGAGGGACTAATTTTATCGTAGGACGAAGGTAAGTGAATAAAGGTGAAATACTGCTGCCCAGTGGGTATGGTCCTGAGTTCCTGACCATACCTATAAATGGAAAAGTACAATCGTCAATCGTCATAGGTTTTTTTATCAGTCAGTAAAAAAAAGCAGATCCGTCGTCTCAAGCCCCCAGTAAACGTTTGGCGAGTCCGTTGCTCGGCTAACAATTGGTACTGGGCCTTTTTGCGTGATTTGCAGTTTGATTTTGCTCGCCTAACATGTACACACGGCTACACATCAAGCTACACATGTCCAGTTTATGCTGATCTTGTATTGTGTAGGATTGCCGTATAATGCGAGATCAGCTTATACTAGAAATGTATAGCCGTGTGTACATTATCATGCTGTTCTTTAACACTACAGATCCTGGTCGTGGCGATGTGCTCTAGCTGGAAATCAAAGAAGTTGCGTCACCCTTGTTTCAGGAATCAGGCTTCTCCCGAAAAGCATGGTAACGATTGATGTGATCGGTGTAATCATAAAAAATCATTTCATAGGTGTAAAGAGCCAAAGAGCAATGGAGCGCATCATTCTGGGTGTAAAACGAACTGACAGAATACGCAACACCACGCTACGCTCCAAAACGGGGAACTTCGATGTAGGCAAAAAGGCTGCCAAGCTAAAATGGGATTGGGCGGGTCATGTTAGCCGCATGCATCGTGACCGGTGGGCAATAGTCTCCACACGGTGGGTGCCTGAGGATGGACGTCGGCGCCGAGTTCGGTCCAGGAAGAGGTGGCGAGACGACCTAGACGCAAGGGTTGGATGGAGGTAGCCCTGGAAAAGGATGCTTGGAAGGATTTGGGGGAGGCCTTTGCTCAGCAGTGGGACAGTGTAGGCTATCTAACGTAAAAAAAAAGTGGAAAGAAAAGCAGTTAATTTTAATTAAAAAGTAATGTAAAATAATGAGTCAGAATTCCTAAGAAGCAATGACCTGTCCAAATATTCATATAAAGAAAAATGATTCGGCAGAATCGGTATAACGTTGCTCTGTAGTGGAGGTCTGTGAACTTTGAATTACTTATCTTTACGAAGAGACGATATAAATAAAAAAATAAAAACAGCGGCACTCCGGGTGTGCCGACAGAAGTGAAAACTTGAACAATTTTATTGTGCAGGAAATACTTTTAATGAGATGTCGGTAACGGTAACAGTGTCGAGAGTTCAATTGTTTTTTCCCATCTCAAAAATGCCCCACGCGTTTAAAGTTTAAAAAAAAAAAAAACAGGCTTAGTCGAGATGTTCGCACGGACGTAATAAAATCGCGGCGCGATTTTACCGCGCACTGGATTTTGAAGCCGAGCGTTGAGAATCCAACGCGCTGGGACGCACTCTCGTCCCAACGCGTTGAAAAAACACACTGTTGGATTTTTCTGTTTGGACTCGGCGCTAAGCAGAACGTTGAAAATCCAGTGCACGAAATAATGAGGTGTCGGTAACAGTGTCGCGAGTTCAATTGTTTTTTCCCATTTCAAAAATGCCCAACGCGCCTAAAGAAGTTTTCACTTCAAAAATTGGACAGACTGGATACATTGGGATAACAGAATAAGCCCACGTTCGCACGGACGTAAAAATATCGCGGCGGGATTTTATCGCGCACTAGATTTTCAACTCTCGGTGTTGAGCCGAGCGTTGAGAATTCAACAGAGTACATCCGAGCGCGTGGAAAAAACACACTGTTGGATTTTCAACTCTCGGCGGTAAGCAAAGCGTTGAAAATCCAGTGTGTGAAAAATCCCGCCACGATATTTTTACGTCCTTGCGAACGTGGGCTTATTCTGTTATCCCAATGTATCCAGTCTGTCCAATTTTTGAAGTGAAAACTTCTTTAGGCGCGTTGGGCATTTTTGAAATGGGAAAAAACAATTGAACTCGCGACACTGTTACCGACACCTCATTATTTCGTGCACTGGATTTTCTGGTCTAAATGTGAAGCGATCAAAGTTAAGTTTTTACAGTAATTTGGGACTCGAAAACAATATAGCTGTCAGGACTTAGCAGAGTATTGTACACACGGCTACACATCAAGCTATAAATTTCTAGTATAAGCTGACCTCGCATTATACGGAAATCCTACACAATGCGAGATCAACATAAACTGGAAATGTATAGCTTGATGTGTAGCCGTGTGTACTACAAACTGTGCGCAGCATAGAGGATCCAACGGCCAGCTTCGTTTGGTTCCACATTCCCCTGGTCTAGCTACGACGCTAGGCTCTTGGCCAGATTTTATTTCCATAGTTTTTATTGCTGTATTCTCTAAGAAAAACCTACATTTAAAATGAGCCCTCCGCGGGACTCCCGGCATCCCATATGCGATTTGAGTGAAGCCTCCAGGAGGGCTCTCGGCACTGAACGTGTTAAGGACCAATTTTTATTGAAGAAGTTAAAGGAATCCAGAGTTCAGCATTATCCGTCTGGGCTGCCGAATACCTACAGTTCCTACAGTGAAACAAACAAATTATTCTTGTTGTATATCTGATTATTCCAAGATTCGACAGTTAGGCTACGGACACGAAGTCAGCAGACGCGGGGAGCGGCGCGTTTCAATGCATATGTCGTGGCCAGATCTTAGCATTGATCATTTCATGAAATGATCGACCATTTCATGAAATGGTTGTGTTTCATGAAATGACCAGGTAAAATTGACCATATCGTTCAAACGTTAACGTTTAATGATATGTCAGTCGACGTTTGGCCATATCATTAAGTAGGGTATCCATGCAAATATTACTGGCATTCATAAACTTTTAGTAATCTGGGTCCATCGATAAATAATATTTTAAATAGCTTTCATTCCAGAAGAAAAATAAGATTTGCATAGTTAAATATTAACCTGTGAAATACGTTCCAAACTATTCGGTCTTTTAAGGTTGTGCTCGTTTTTCAAGTTAATTTCATAAAGTCACGAAGCTTGGTATAATAACGATACTTCACTGCACTTTAATCTTACATTTGCATATTTATAATTGCTTTTCGAATCGAATTATCATCCGCCGCCATGATGCACAACAAAAACAAAGCGACATCAACGCCTCTACCGGTGGATAATCTAACTATTTTAGGATATAATCACTAATGTTTGGTCACATCATGAAGTAGTCGTGCGTTTAACTGTTCATATTGTCAAATAATGTGTATTCAATGATCTGGCCAGACCACATCATGATGTGGCCAGCAGTCGATGTTCAATTTCATAAAATGCAACCATTTCATGAAATGATTAATTATAAGATTTGGCCACGACACATAGATTTATATGCATAGTTCAAATGCATAGTTCTATATAAATGGAACTGTTCTCGCTCCTCGTGCCGCTGCTTTCAAGGCCAGTTCCATATAAATCTATGCATTGAAATGTGCCGCTTCCCGCGCCGCCGCACAGTGGAACGAATGTATGGGAGCGGTTGGACGTAGACATTTCCGAAAAAAAAGAGTAAAATTATGCCAAACTAATGATGCCATCTTATTCGATTACTTAATGCCTTCATAACTTGTGGTGATGAATTTCTTCATAACTCCCATATTTCGGGAGTAATTTGAGAAAATGTGAAATTTTACTATGAAAATGAGTGTATCGAGCTCTCTCCCTCCTGATTCCGGGCTTGTTTCAAGTAGCGGTCTCTAATATCATAATGCTAATACTAAGAGCTATATTTAATACTAAGACACATAGTGCGCCAAATGTGCACTTTCTGGGATAAAAGGTAATGAAAATTTAAAAAAAAAAACGTTTTTTCCCCATTTGTATTTACTTTAAACCGCAGACAGACTTATTAAGAGGTCTATAAATATATTATATATATACAGAAATATATATTAACAAAAATATTCACAAGAACTGATGAGAGTATGACTTTTAAGTAAGTTGATAATAAATTACCTAGTTTCATTAAAAGTACAATAAATAATTAAGATGTAAGCTCTAATTTACTAAGTTACACATTTTAAAACAATAACATCATTTAATTATCTTCGTCATCATCATCATCATCAATTAATTCAAATTCAGAATCGATGTCCGCTAAATCATTTATGTTAACAAATTCGATATCACTTTTCTCAGAATCCGTAAGCTCATAAAATTCCTTAAAAGAAGATTTTTTTACAAACTTATTTCCTTTTGGACGGATAAAAGATTGTGCATAATATCTTCATTGCATGAGATACTGCTATGCTTTCGAGAATGCCCCTCTCTATATTTTCTAAAATCTTTATTTCTAGCCTCAGATGCCTCTTCGGATAGAAAACCAATGGGCACAATTGACATGTTCTGAACTATGTCTGGCCCATGCATTAAAATTTTATGAAGTGAAGAAGGCATATAATACCATGGGTATAACTCCACGTAAAGCTTAGCAGTATCAAAGCAGAACTCTCGGAATTTAGTTACGTTGATCTTCTCTCCTGATGAAATACACTGCAAGATCACACAGATTTTTCTTAAAAGCATAGCATCTATTCCGGTCAGTTCAGCAGATTTAGTGTAGTTTTCAAAAAATCTCCTTGCCGAGTTGCCATTGTTGGTGGATCCACTGCCTTGTTTCACAACATCGAGAAGTAAGCCCGTTTCTCTTCTTACAGCCTCTTGAACTCTTTTCTTCCTGTCATCAACTTGCCTTTTTGCTATATCACCCCTTACTTGCCATGATTTTATGTCTAATTTGTAGGAAATGTGTAATAAGCATTCCATTGAGCGAATCCAAGCGTGAAGGGTGCTTAAGCTATATTTATACATGTCCTCGTTTGCGTGTTTATCTTTGATTAACTCTAAATTATTCATTTCTTTAGGACAAGCCTTGCATATGTCACACACTGAAGCTGCTGTATTGGATATAATGGAATGAATTTTACCATCAATCATTGTCAACAGCAGTTGGTGTTTGACACTAATTCCATCAGTGATGGTGGATGGAGTTAAGGCTTCAATCTCTGCTTCGATTTCAGCCATCTCTCTCTGCACATTTTCTTTGGTTTCCTTTATAAACTTAAACAATATTGGCCGGCAAAATGAAGTGGAAGATGGTCGCTCGTTTTCCCAAATTGTTACACCTTTTGAGACGAGCCGCAGTGGTACAAGACTAATCATAAAATTACTAGCAAGATCGATTTGCTCATCTTCACTCGTCCTTTGATGATAAATGCTTTGGCTAGATGATCCGTCAAAACCCCATTTGCTGGTCAATACGAGCTGTTGATTGGGATCAACAGGGGTTTCTAACGACCTAATAAGTCTTCTTGAGGTTAAATCCATCAAGGCTTGTAATTTGATTTTTGCAGAGCTCTCTGTAACTGTGAGATCTTCTTTGGCCGGATAGCACTTAATTTTTTCTTTAACCAACATGTAGTAACTCGGGTATTGAAGAGCTCCTTCTTGAGTGTTGAAATCCCGAAGAGTGTTATAGCGCCATTTCGATAAGTTCATCGATACATAAAGAGCCAATGCCTTCAAAGGGGATATTTCCCGTACCTGAATTGATTTACCTTCAATGAAGGCTTTGATTTTTGAGGCCTCTTCTGGATTCTCCGTCAAGTATTTCATAACATAAGCTGTATCGCTTTGTCCTGCCTTTTGAAGCGCCCTTTCGGCCGAAAACATAATTTCAGCGCTGCTACTGCTGCATGAAAGACTATCTTCAGTGCGTCTTCTTTTTTGCCGGTTACTAAGGTCCTCAAAAGATTTACGAGGACTAGGATGTGTATAAGTTGAAGCATCAGATTTAGCAGGAGAAATTATGGGCTCGATGACGTCACTTATATTTTCTGTAGAAGGTTCCATATTTTCATTCTGTAATTCCGGCCATTGAATTGCAGCCTGTAGCCAAATCTCATGTTTCTTCCGAAACTTATCTGTGCTTCTTCCAGACTGTGTCCATTTTGCATAAATGCGGTAGCAAAATCGACGACACCAGTCTTTTAAACTTGTTTCAGCACTTTCACATAACTGAACACAACTGTTATCTTTTAAAACACTGAACAAATAGTTAAAGTCGCGTAAATCTTTATGTGCGCGTGCGCATAAAGCAACGTGAATATCAAGATTTGTATTAAAATTTGGAAAATACATTGCGAGATTAGCTTGGATACAACGAGGTGTAAATCAACACTGATTTTAAAGTTACTAATAGTGACCTATTTATATAAAATCCAGGTATCCCAGGTATCCTTTGTTAAATATTGCAAGGTAATTAGTTATTGTGATAATTAGTAAATGATGCATGCTAAATTAGTGTATTAAGAGCCATTTAGTAATTAAATAATAGCAATGTTCTTATCAGTAATCATTAGTGCATCAGTTTTATATGTAAACCTTAAGTCCCTAATTATATATCCTAATTAGCTTATATCTTCTCTAATTGGCTGCTCAGAAATGTTATTGTAATAAGGTAAACCTTTAGAAAAACGGTTTTAATCAACAAAATAAACAAAAAATAAAAAAATTGTGTTATAAAATAAACATCACTCTTTATCCCAGAAAGTGCACATTTGGCGCACTATGTGTCTTAGTATTAAATATAGCTCTTAGTATTAGCATTATGATATTAGAGACCGCTACTTGAAACAAGCCCGGAATCAGGAGGGAGAGAGCTCGATACACTCATTTTCATAGTAAAATTTCACATTTTCTCAAATTACTCCCGAAATATGGGAGTTATGAAGAAATTCATCACCACAAGTTATGAAGGCATTAAGTAATCGAATAAGATGGCATCATTAGTTTGGCATAATTTTACTCTTTTTTTTCGGAAATGTCTACGTCCAACCGCTCCCATACATTCGTTCCACTGTGCGCCGCTGCCGCACCGCCCCGCGCCCGCTGACTTCGTGTCCGTAGCCTTACAATTCGTTGGTGCTCTGGGGGCCTACCACCAGCTCAAAAGCAGTATTATTTTAATATTACTCCAGTGGGAGAAAGAGATGGAGCTATACGTCCTGTAGAGCTTCATCTCTTTCCCACACTGAAAATAAAAATGCTTTATGAGCTGGTGGTAGGCCCCCTGATCAGAACCAATGTTGAATAAATTATCATCTTTATAAGGTTGTCTTTATTGGTGTACGATGAGACTGTCTCAATATAAGTATAGGTAGGTAGTTTAGTTTCCGTCTAATGCATAATATCATATTATTGTGTCTATCCACAAATTTCTTAATCAAGATTGGCCGTGTTGGCTAGACGGTTACGAAATAATTATTAAAATAAATAATATTTATTGCCCGGAAGCATGTTTAAAATTCTGAATGTCAGCAAAAACTGACCTTTCAAATTTATTAAAAAACACGGTGAGAATTCAAATCGAGATAAAAATAAACAAAATGAACATCTCCATAAGAACTAAAAATCTATTAAATGCTCTCAGATAATTATACATGTATATATATATTTATTGTATATGAAAATTGTACGAGTATACCACAGTTACTTGCAGTAGGTATTGTCTCCCCAACTCCCTTAATCCATCCAAAGGTTGTCTTTAACACATTCAGTGCCGGGAGCCCTCCTGAAGGGCTCACTCTAGTCGCATATGGGACGCCGGGAGTCTCATTTTAATGATAGATCGCTCGGAGTCCTGCCAACAGGACCTAAAGTAATTCCGGAAGGATGCAACTTTTTTGGTCACAGTGTATTATACTATATTTTCGTATTTTACAGACCTATATTGCCGTTGTCCGTCCGCGAGGGTTAACCTTAGCGCAAACGTAATACCAGTGCCCTCCTGGAGGGTTCACTTTTCAATATGTATGACGGCATGGCGTATGAGCGCTATGAAAGTGTTAAAAGATTGCTTTTAGCGATAAGATCACCCATTGTGTCTCTTGTAAAATTTCTACATATCTATAGATCTGTAATTTTTATGGTGTAATCAATATACATAGCTATATCTACGCTGTATATTTCCTTCGTGGCCTTACCTACCTAAGTGGGCACGAACTACGTATATGGGGTGGCAGGGACGTCGACGCGAAAACTGAAACCATGGATTCAGTACATGATTCTGAACCCCCCTGATACATTTTGACCGCGTGAAACAGCTGATTTTTTTAAAAATAACCGACGAAAAATTTCAACGCAGGGGGTTTCAGAATCATGTACTGAATTCATGGTTTCAGTTTTCGGGTCGATGTCCCTGACACCCTGTATAAAACTGAAAGCCAGAATGATTGTTTCCCTCCACTGAAATAATTATTATGAAATAAGTATATTTACGCTTGTTATCTCATGTCGATTACGGAAACGCAATGACATTTTCATGATACATTATGTAAAGGTTTGATATGCAAGTGGCAATGTTAAATTAGCGAGACCATGCAGCTATCTGCACCCTCCATTTAAGACAATTTCCACGCAAACTCCGCCCCCATGCACCGCACCACTCCACTATGTGCTAAACGCTAACACAGCAGTAATAAAGTTGAATATCGCGTGCGCTCTTTGGTCGTGTCCGAGCACGGAACTAAATGTCGTAAGTCTCAATTCTTATTTCGTTTATAACTAAAGTAATAATTGATCCAGAGAAAAAATATCTTATATCTGGATAATAAACTATATTTTCTTACTGTCAATAATTATTTTAGACATAAAAGCCGAGTAATCTTGTTTTTGTTTCAAATAATCTTTAAAAAAAACATGATTTTCGAATAAAAAATGAATCGAGCGAAAATGTTCTAATTACGTAACTGTCTTATATGTACATGGAAAGAAAAAGATCCAATAAATCATATACTAAAGTTCCATTTTGATTGTATGCGTGACTTTTTCAGAATATTAATGCAAATTAACATACAATTTAGGGAGCCTCCTCTTAACACCCTCAGCACTATGTGTATATGTCACCGTATAATTATGAACTTCGTTAGTTTATAATCTATCTGTATTATTTCCGTTAAATTATAAACTGTCGAGAGATTGTGAACTGCAACGAACCATTTACAATTTAACGCATTATTTTTCGCTAGTTTATAATCTTTCCATGGGAAACCGACAAATTGTGAACTGGTATCAAACTTGCTTGTGATGTAACGCACCTTGCGCTAATATTAAATAGCCTGTCTGGCTGCGAGCAACTTGGAAGTAGCGCTCGCCGGCCGCTGCCGCGGCACCGCTCGCTTCGTTGGTCACAGTTCTAACCTAACCTAACCCATTTCACCCAGTTTACAATTTTTCTACAGTTTATAATCTAACGGAAATAATTCCGACAGATTATAAACTAACGGTTCTCACAATCTTACGGTGACATATATATTTGTCACACAGAGTCTTGAACATTGTGTATCCAAACAGATTGTTCTGCTTGGTAAAAGCGCTGTGTATATTTTAGGCACACGTTCTCCGTACAATTTTATTATGCAGAAATGAAAGCCCGGGCCATTTGACAAAAATTTAAAGAACGTCCAGTTAAGGAGTGGCGCAGAGGGCGATGAGGCAAACGACAGAGACGTATGGTCGGACAAAAGAATCATAGACATGAGAAGAAGTAAAAGCGAGAACGTTTTGTCCTGATCAAAACGGGAGCCGATGACCTCCCGGAAGGTAATCCAATCTACTGAAGAGAACTCAGGCAACGACGATAGTTCATTTATCTTTTGCTAAGGCAAATTGAAAATAATTGCTGAAATTGATGAATGATTTTGATGTCACTAAGTTACTGCTTGTGTATACAACGAGGTGGTCATTTAAGAGTGTGGTACAGATATACTTAGTAAGTAAACCGTTTAAACCAAAATCCGTGGTTTAAAACTCGTTTTTAATTTGATTAAACGGTTTAAAACCACAACCACGTGGGCAGTACATTGATTATGTATTACCATTTTTATAATTACTTAAACGGAAGTCATTTAACATACTTAACCTATTTTTTAGGATTAGAAAGACTGAAAACAATCTTCATAATGCGTGTTTATTAAAATTTACATTTTAAAAATATGTTGTAGCTAAAAAATATGTTGTCAATAAAAAATTGTCTGATTAGGTTTTTACTCAGCTACTGCATTTTTATAGAATGTATTTTTATCTTGTAAATATGCATATAGGTAAAATTGTGTAGACAAATCGAGATTAAGGCTAAAAATATTCGGGAGTAGGTGTGGTCCAGATAACTTCGTGTGAAGCCTCAGTGCATTTTATTTTTAAAAAATTACCATTATTAAACCGCTAAGTGTGGTTTAAAACGTTTTAAACCAAAAAGACGGTTTAAAACCATATGGTTTAAAACTTTTAAAATCAGTTTTGCATCTATAGGTACAGACCATTAAACTTAATAACTTTCTCCATGGGTCCAACATTGAATAGCAAAAAATAATTTAGCTAAGAGTACAAGTATTTTAATTTCGGATTTCCGAATACAAACGAATGCTAATTTCCATGTCCATCAATTATTAGATTTATCGTGTATAATAATTTGAATTCAGAACTAAGTACTTTATTGTTATTTTGTTTTGATTTCCGTGTGAACTATAAAGAGCTGTAAAACTATTTTTAACCGACTTCCAAAAGGAGGAGGTTCTCAATTCGTCTGTATGTTTTTTTTTTTTTTTTTTTGTATGTTTGTTACGCGATTACTCCGCCAATTATGAATAGATTTTGATGATTCTGTTTTTGTTTGGTAGATCTTACTTCAGAGGTGGTCCCATATAAATTTTATTAACTTTGCTTGGGTAGTTCTTGAGTTAGCTTCAATTATACTTGGGTATTGCTTGGGTAGTTTTTCTATCTGTCGTGCCTGCGACTTTAGCGGCTTTCCTCCCATTTTTTTTTATAAATTACTCTAAGTTAAAAGAGTATTAACAACTCTATACTTCCAAGACGATTGAGAACGTCCAGTCTACACCAAGTGCAAAGGGCAACTGCTAGTAATTCGATGGCTGACGAAACACGAGGTTTGCCGAGGGACATTAAGAACATAGTTGGTCTGAATAGCTGTTCCATACATGAAGAAGGGCGCCGTGACGGTTTACGGAGTAAATCTAAAAATTACTGACCCTCACTCGAAGTCGAGTCAAACTTTGAAGTTTCAGGGTTTGAAATGAAAAATAGTAATGCATTTAGTAGAAATAGAATACGGAATTAACAAAGTAGTTGAAGCCGTCAGTCAAAAGTCAACCTCTTTGAATAATTAATAAAAGAAGTACCTAGATGACTAACTTACAACACTTCAAAGTAAGTATCGATTTAAGTACCTACTTGACCTAGGTTTTTATATTGAAATACTAATGCTAGGTCTCAGCGTGGGAGCTAACACGTGTCTTTCTGCATAATAATACAGATTGCAATGTGAAGAACACTTGCAAGTTTTTTATAATTGAGTGAAAATTATAGGAAAACAAGTGTATTTTCCCAGAAACACGTGCATATAGCACGTGTTTTCTTTATTTCTTTCTTTACTTTATCTACTACCTAAGTACTAGTTATTTAGAAACAATTTAAAAAACTCGAACCTAAAGTTTTAAAGAACATGATTTCTTAGTTATTTATTACAGAAAAAGCTAAGACGCAGTTTATATAATAATTTTATGTAATTTTTTACACGACTGTCCAAAAGGATTGTACTTAATGTTTTCAATGAAAATTATGTAAAAGTGATAATATTATGGATTTTTGTTGGTTGCCGTATCTGTCCTAACCCAGTCATGGTCTATCCGTGTGTCGAATTCCATTCGAATTCGTTCAGCCGTTTCTGCGTGTTTGAGTAACAAACATCCAAACTTACAAACTTTCACATCCTAACTATAATTATATCATAAATGCGAAAGTGAGTTTGTTTATTGTTACGCTTTACAGGCTGAACAGGTTTAGATGAAATTTGGCACATGGGTAGACATGCTGAGACAAAATCAAACTGGTTGCTAATTTAATTGTATAATTTATTATTAAAACAATAATTTTACATTTTGTGATTACTTGAACTCGCACACTGACTTATTACTAATCGTTGAAAAAAATTTAGGAATATGGAATATCGTATAGGTATTTTTACAATGCTAGTAAATATGTAAGCAACATGTATATGTTACGGCTAAAACCCGAATTGCGGCTACACCTAGTTTTAGCCGGTTACAACTAGGTGCGGCCGGTAGCAGAAGTGCGGCTACACCTAGTTTTAGCCGGCTAGAACTAGGTGCGGCCGGTAGCAGTTGGTTAAACTTGCCTAAATGGATCCTGGCACTCGCCGGCCGCTGCCGCGGCACCGCTCGCTTCGCTCGCTCGGCTCGTGCGGTGTGTTATGTGGTCACAGTTCTAACCTAACCTAACCTACCTTTCAGCCATTTTCATTTGCTACAACTAACTTTAACCAACTGCGAACCGCACCAAGTTCTAGCCGGCTAAAACTAGGTGTAGCCACACTTCGGGTTTTAGCCGTGACATATACATCACATAATTAATTTTTCTGTCATTGCTTCAGTTTTATTTATTTTTATTTATTCTGGTATAGTAAGTAATCTTATTCCAGGTGCATAGTCTTCACATACAGAGTGGCAGGGACATCGACGCAAATCACAGGCATCTAGCCGCGGGAGGGCCCTGGTGACCTGTAATTAGGGTTGCCAACATTTCTTCGGCGAAATATAGGATTTTTCAATAAAAAAAAAACTAAATTCTAATGTTGTAATGCTTTATTACATTGAATGTTTAAATTAATGTAAAACAAATGCTTATTTTTTATTAATGAGATACGCTTCTGTTTCTTTCTTCTCGCCATTTCGAATTCATAACCGAAAATATCCTTTCTGTGAACGTCGAAATGGCGGGATAAACATAATAACTTATTTTCAGTATTTTTTCAAATATGCTGTCATTTTTTACCTGTAGTTTTCATTTAGTATTGTTATTTCAGAGTAGTAGAATAGTGTTCACTTTTTTTTAATGAAGGGTTTGTTTGTTAGATTTCAGTGTTGAAAATATTTATATTTTTGCGTACTATATATTTCTTCAACAGTATATAAGTACGCAGACTCGAAATATAGTACAATACTATTATATTATAGTACGGTTGGCAACCCTACCTGTAATACAGGTTTTTATTTAAACCTACTTTAGGCACCAGTCTCTTTTCGTGCACTATTGTCAAATACTAGCATTAATAACATGTGTAGAGAAAATAAACGTCTTATATATCACTATCCCCCTGGCTGGAGGTTTTAAATGTAGTAGCTGAAGGCACCCACAGGAAAGCTCGGTTAAGTAGCCATGATCTCAGAGGTCAACTACGAGATGACCTACCTAAAAAAAAAATATATATCATTATTATCATCCCGATATTTCCACGGGATCGAGACTAGGCGCAGCTAGTTTGTAATGTTAGAATAAGTAGGATTGTTTGCAAACATTTATCGTTGTTAGCAGCAAATGAGATACAAGATACCTACTACTATTGTGTTGTGCAATTAATTTTTTTATTTACTCATTGATTTTAACAATAGACCACGTTTCCGTCCGCTATAATTTCATAGCGATCTATCACAAGGACTACATTTAGCTTTAATACCTGATTATTTGGTACACGCTAGTAAATGACATGGTATTTGAAAAAAATACGAAGGTATTAAACGACGGAACATAATTATTAACCATTTCATGGAAAAAATTGAAACCATTAAGTAATTTTCCGTGGAAAATAACTTAATTACCAGAAGCTATTATTTATTTACATTTTGGGATTGTCCCTTCGCCCGCCCTAGATTCATGGGGTTGGATTTTTTAATTGTATGTTTTGATGAAGGTCATTAAAATGTTTGATTTGTCGGAACCAGCACGCTTAAGGGCTTGTTACACGGCTGCCAACCGCGTCCCCGACAGAGGTGACCTTGGTTGGCGACAGGCAGAGCTGTTTGAAATTTAGTCGTAAACCACCAACTCCACGGTTGTAAACCACCAAGGTCACCTCTGTTGGGACACGGTTGGCAGCTCCGGATCTAGATTTTTTTGAGGCGGGGCATATACTGCCGTCTGCCGCCCCCTGCCAATCTTTTTAATCGACTTAAAAAAAGGAGGAGGTTTCTCAATTCGATCGTATATTTTTATGAAGATGCGCCAAGTTAACCCGTGAAATTAAAATTATCTCAAAATGAAAATTTTGGCAGCAACATATTAATCAAATTTTATCGATCGATAATGCGCCAATCCAACAGGGGCGCCAAAACTGTTCTAAAAAAGAAAAATAGAAAGATATGTGCTGCGCGTCTCATTTATTGCAAAGTTGCTGTGTGCGGGGTGGTGCACTTGTCTGCTACGCTTGAATTTGTCGCCCCCTGAAGTTGGCCCCCCGGGCATGGGCCCCGGCTTGCCCCCGGAGATCCGGGGCTGGCGGTTGGCAGCCGTGTAGCAAGCTCTTTAGCATGACCACATTAGAAACGGGGTTTGTCGACGGAAGAATAGACAAAATGACAGATAAACAATCACAATCTGTCACTTTGTCTATTCTTCCGTCGACAAAACCCGTAGAAAACTCTTTTCTATGGTTGTCATGTCACGCATGCTGTAAAGGATTAACGGTATCTTGTTTTACTTAGAAAATATATCTTTTTTGATGCAGCCAGCAACTTTTAATAAAGTAATAGGATTTAAAATTATTATTAATCTACAGTGAAATATGTCCATTATTCTTTCGACGTTTTAAACTGTACAAACAGCTGCGCTACTAAAAAAAAAAAACATACAAACTTGTAGATAAGTTACTTAATTAGCACTGGCTTGACATTGACAATGATCTGCAGAACGTCAATGTCACTAATACTAGTTTTGTAATTATCTCAGTGGCTTGTCTATGCTTTACAGACAAGTATGATGGCTACATGATTTTTAGTGTAGGTATGATAAAAATGCTTTTATTAATTCCTTACAACTACATGAGGTTTTACACTTTAAAGTCCTAAAATCTTATACTATTATAAGAATTTTGGAGTGAAAACTTTTTTAGGCCCGTTGGGCATTTTTGAGATGGGACTAAATCATTGATTTCGCGACCTGTTACCGACACCGTGGAGTAAAGACATCAAAGCGTTGATTCCCGCGGTGCCGATTTTTTTTCAAGTTTTCCCTTCTGTTGGCACTCCCGGAGAGCCAGTTTTTTTTAAAAGAATGTTAGACTAAGTTAATGTAATAAAAAATCTTAACTTTTTATTTGTTAGTATTGTGTGTTAGTATCTTCAATGTTTGTTTCCTATAAGTAAAGACCGCCTGAGGCAGTAAAAGCCTGCTCCAAATGTTTCTAATGGTAGGTATGTTATGCCGCGATTAGGGGTTAAAAAAAAACATCAAAATATGGTTTCGTCTTTTAGGGTTCGCACCCAAAGGGTTTCTTTACTGTTCGTCCGTCCGTCTGTTCGTGTCACAGAGCTGTATTTTTTTAACCGTAATGGTAGACACTTAAAATTTTCACAAAGTGTGTACTACTAAGGCCGCTCTAACAACAAATAATATAAAAAATAAAGTTAAAATTAAAGGGGACGAAACAAGAAACGTTGTTTTTTCTCACTAAATTATTAAAAAAAAATGTGGTGGTCAATATTGCATGGTGGTGCGCAACCCTTCGTGTACGAGTCCGACAAGTACTTGACCACCTTTTTAAAATAAAATAATTATGCATATTTATGGACGTTTTTGAAACTGATACTCCCCATGAAAAGCGATAATGATGTATAAGTAGTTTCATATGTAAACTGCTGACTACGGCCTTAAAACGCCCGCTGAAATTAGCCCCTAATTAGCCGTAAATTTTGAGTCCTATAGTTTGACCGAGACCACTACTGTACCGCCACCGCGTCTCAGGAATGTGCGGCGAAGCGGAGCGCAGCGTTGATGAATAAGCGGCCTGCCTGCACTCCCGTCTCGCCGCGCACATACCTAAGGTACAGCGGTTTCGGTCAAACTATCCCAGCTTCGCAACCAAAAGGAATGATTGTGATAAACAATTTTCTATCAGTGATAAAACACACAATAGATTCCTCTCAGTTCGAATCTAGGTCATTCTCTGTTTTACTAAAATATGTATGCATTTGGAAGCGCGCCAGAAATTGTATTTCTAGAGTCATCCGAATAACTGTTTGAGAAAACTACATATATTTAAAAACTCCTCTTAAAAATTAAAGTCTGCTAGATGTCCAAAGTCTCGAATAAATGGGTTAATAAATGACTCTGCTTTGAGACAAAATGTTCTAAGCAGCGTTTAGGAAGATAAGATTAATTACTCATTAGGTCACAGCTGCACTAGCATGATACATAATCAACCAATAGTAGCACTAACTGAACAGTACCCTAATTGCGTAATACACGATCAATCAGAATCTGAATCGTTTTGAAACAGATTGCTAATCCATTGCCGCACAAGTCGGAAAAAAAATCTGCTCAACAACGCACTGAATGTTTTTGAACTGCCAAAATGAAACAGATTATACTAAAATGTGTTACGTAATTAGGGTACAGGTCCACTCAAATCTGTGTTGTTCTTTTTTTAAAAGACCATTTCAGACACTAATCTATGGTCATCACATGATCTGATCAAAATTATGTCTGGATTTAAAAAAAGACCTCTCTCTCTCTCTTCTCAAAGACTTCGGATAGGAAACACCGAACTCATCTAGTTTTAGAACATAATTTATGTTTGACGTAAAATACCTATTTAAAGAAATAAAATTATTTATCATTTAGTATTCCCACTGCTTGGACACAGGCTTCCTCTTCTTCTTCTCTAAATGAGAGAAATCGTAAATCCACGACGCGAGCTCAGTGCGGGTTGATAAGACTAATAACTTCCCACGTTTTTGTACGAGTGCTTAAGCAATATAACTCCATAAATTAGCAAAGGTGTCAAATGTCATGATTTCATGAAATCATGACATTTGACACCTTTATCTTCTTAATCACTATTGCTAATTGTAATGATTATAATTGACTAAAGCCATATTTGTTACGACGGCGAATCATATTTTAATCAACATAAAACCTGACACTGACCTGCAAAATGCAAAAACCGTAAGAAAATTTGAATTTCGCGGGCTACCCTGACTCTTCCCCCTTAACTACTAAGTTTTTTACTCGTTAAATAAATTACCATGGTTTTTAAAAAAACCTTCGCACGTTTCAAACGAATTGAAATTATCATTTTTTTAGTAGTAGGTAGGTGCACATACATTATACATTCAAGTTGGTGCCAACATAAACTCATTGAAGTTTTACTTTGCACCGGACCAGCACGCGTAGCATGATAGATAACCATAGAAACGGGTTTTCTACGGGTTTTGTCGACGGAAAAATAGACAAAATGACAGATTGTGATTGTTTATCTGTCATTTTGTTTATTCTTCCGTCGACACAACCCGTTTCTGTTGTCTGAGAGTTTTGTGTTAGATGGGCTCAATAGCAACTGTTCTACCATGGAGAGGGTGGTGTGTTATACAATTACAGTATTCGCTTTAATATTGTCTTTTTTTCTTTTTCTGCGAAAGCCAAGTGGTAGAACAGTTGATATTGAGCCCATCTAACACAAAAACTCAAAACCTCAATATTTCGAGTTGTGCCCTTATATTCCTAACGGTGCGTTGTAGTCACAGGCGTTCTCCGCATTCTAGGTATTACTTGTAAGTAGTATTATTCTCAGACCAAATAAAAAATCACGATATAGCGCTGTCAACAGTGACGTGAGGCCGGTTTCGTAAACATATGTATACTTAGTGAGGTGTAGTTTAATTGTAAATGTGTGCGTGTGAGCGTGTATGCACAGAGCGGAGGTATAGTTTTGGCATGCTCTATTGTACTGTTCACAGCGCTATATCTTGGGTTTTTTATTTGGTCTGAGGTACTATTATGTATTCCGTGCGTGCACCAAAATCATCGACTACATAATTAAAACAACGCACTTATTAGAATAAGTTTATTATAGTGTGATTTCTGTGAGCGATCTGACCGTCCTTTTCATAGGTCGATAGGGCTCGTTTACGGGATGCGGGAGATTTCCGTAAAGGCTTTTTCAAACAGGCGCGACCCGCGACGCGACACAAAGGCACCTCTCGTCGCGCGACGAGCGGTGCCTTTGTGTCGCGTCGCGTGTCGCGCTGGTCTGCACGAGCCTTAAACGCATGCCTTATGGCAGGGAACCGTTTTTCATAAGTCGATAGGTCCGGCATGTGGGGGGTGCTGGAGATTTCTGTAAAATAAGTGGAAAAACAAAAGAGGTGGAGGAATGTGTTTGAATAGGTTGTGCCTTTTTAGGAAGTAGTCCACTTAGAGCACCCGTCCGAATAGCACCTGCGACTCAGCAGCCTACTGCTGGGATGTATTTATTTTACAGGACGTTATTAAATGAAAGATATCGATAAAACAAATTTCGTATGTACGTAAGTATGTGTAATTAATAAACATTCTAGTGATTTTTATCGATATCTTTCATTTAATAACGTCCTGTAAAACAAAGGCTTATGTTTAACTTACCACCAGATATAGTAACATACAACGTGTATAACAGACAAAAATAGTAAATGATCACCAAAATTAAACCCGCATTTTAATGTAAAATTATAACCAAAGTTTTAACATCTCTCTATCATATTTAAGCAAAATGACTCCAAATAAATCATTATTAATCCAAAAGTAGTTAATGAACACCAAATTATTAACCACATTTCAATATAAAATGACATGCAACAAAATAAAATCTCGTTATCCGATTAAAGTAAATTACCCTCGGCAAAAAAAATATTTTGCCAAACATAGTAAATAAGCTCCTAACCTTTTTGTCTCCAAATTGATTAACCACTAACAAAAAAATAATTTCTTGAGCGTTTCGTTTATTCAACCAAATGATATGCCTAAGATAAAAATGAAACTCTTACAATTTCAATAATCCTTTTTTTAATTATTTAGGTTTAATTGCGGTGGGAGAGGATTGCAAGCCGGAGACATAACTTAATATGGCATCATAATAATTTATTTGGTAATAAGCCTACATTTTATGGCAATCACAGTGGTTTATTTAGGCAGAAATAGCGCATTAATTTGCTCGCTAAGATTTGGTGATCATTTACTACATTTTGGTGTTCGAATACAATTTGAAGTGCAGTCGTGACTAAAATAGCTAGTACTATTCTAATTTTAGACTTTATTTTTCTGGTGTCAAGTATATATTTTTGGTAAAAGAACTAAGGGTATTAAAGCATTTTATGGTGGTCATTATATTTAACCCCTAAAACAAATACATCCCAGCAGTAGGCTGCTGAGTCGCAGGTGCTATTCGGACGGGTGCTCTAGTGGACTACTTCGTTTTTAGTAACAGTTAATTTTCCTATTTTTTGTTTGTGTTAGGTAAGTATTATTTTTTCTTCATTGTTATTACGAGTATACTAATGAGCAGACATTTTCCCACATAGGTAGATAACATTACTATTTTTAGTTTATCAAATTAATTCTAATTAAAAACTTAGAGTAGTAATTATTTATTTGCTTGTGTCTAGTTACCTTCATGTTTAGTTCTACCTTATAATTTTTATCACGTTGTTTTTATTTTTCCGTTTTTCTGACGGTAGTATTAATTAAACTTTTTGTCACTCAGGCTGTTTTTATTTATTTTCTGACCTTGATAAATTTAAATCATAATCTTGAATTTATACTTACGGCATTTTTACGTAGAATTAAGTTTTTCTTTCTTTGGTTTTATATGTGCGGACTAAAGGCGCGACGCCACAGCGCGACGTGACGCTAGTAGAACAATTTCTATGAAAACTTCATGGAAATTGTTCTACCAGAATCTGTCTGCCTGTTTATGTCATGTGCCAAATAGGTAACCATATTTTCTTTCTTTCTTATAAGCGTTATTTGTACGTTTAAGCAGCAACTTATCATGATAAAATATATTTCTATAAGGGCCTTTTACAGTAAATAAAATATTTTGTTTATTTAAATGAGGTTACTCTAGACAGACTGTAGCCGAGTTATTTAACCACAACTTAGCTGGAGTCGATGTATTGGCCCTGAATTACCTACTGTCAAATAATGAAAGCGATTGCAATCACATAATAAGGTTGCCGTGATCATTATGACGTTTGACTAGCAAGCTAGTGACCGCAAAATCAACTACTTGAGTTGCTTGTTGAAATATTTCATCTAAGTCCGTTGACTTTGGATGTTCAAAGTCAAGTTTATTTATCTTATTTTACCTTCAACTAATTTTCTATACAAATAATTTCAAGATTATCAGTGTTTTGAACTTGACAGGTCAAGATGGTCATCAAAAGCATTGCAATACCTACTTACCTAAATGTATCGGTAAACTCATGCCTAACACATAATAGGGTAGTTGCCTAGGTAAAAAAAAAAAACTGTTTAGTTCAGATAATAAAAAAATATTTGACACATATTTTTTGCTTTATCATATTAATCAAAAATAATTTAGAAAACACGCATTAAAGTTGGGGAGTGGGGGCTCGCTACGTCACAACGCACTATTAAATCTAGCAAGGCGTGACGTCATGCCACATTTTAATTCAATGTATCGCCGTAATCTTTTAATCACGTCAAAAAAGTAAAAAATACGTGTTCAATATTTTTTAACAATATAAAAGACGGACAAAAAAAATTTTGGACGCTGGCCTATTGTATTTAATTTTGAGAAATGAGGGAGATTTCATTGACATATTGGTTTGTTTCCGGTCTAGGTAATTAGATATCAATTTATTTAAAATTTGTCTGATGAATTACACGCTTACATTTTTCCTCAAAGAAAAATATAGTCTCATGAAATCATGAATGTTACCCAAATACCTCTTTACGTAACATGAGTATATTTTACAAATATCTTTACTAAATAACGAATTAATAATTTTAACAAATATTTTTGTTACTAATAAAGATATTTTTGTACCTATCGCTCCGATGAATTGCAAAAAAAAGGATGACATAAAAACCTAAAATCGTTATGGTATTTCGATCTCTGGTTGACGTCAACATTTTAATTAAACCAGTTATTTTTGGCTAAGGGTCTTGTTGTTTTTAGCACAAGTTAAAAATGTTAAAATATTCCAAGACCGGGGGAATCCATGAGGATTTGGAAAAGAAAAAAAGGCCGTACATACTTAGGTGTTTCAATTAATGGACGACCGAAAAATTAAGCCAGTTTCTATATTTTTTTTATGAGAATTCAATTTATTTTGACAAACCTTAAATACAATATACAGTCTAATTATTTTCTTAATGTCCCTCGGGAATTATCGCATTTCCGAATACAAACGAATGCTAATTTCCATTTCCATCAATTATTGGATTTATCGTGTATAATCATTTGAATTCAGAACTAAGTAGGTACTCTATTGTTGTTTTGTTTTGATTTCTGTGTGAACTATATAGAGCTGTAAAACTATTTTCGTGCCTGCGACTTTAGCAGCATTTCTCTTATTTTAAAATAAATTACATTAAGTGAAAAGAGTATTAAAACAACTCTATTTACTTCCAAGTCGATTAAGAGCGTCCGATCTGCACCAAGTGCAAAGGGCAACTGATAGAAATTCGCCGACTAACGAAACACGAAGTTTGCCGAGGGACATTAAGAAAATATTTATACTGTACAAGCTAACAATTAACATAAACTTCATTATACTTTGATCCAATTTCGTGACAAAAATTCGCTTCCATTCCGTTCCGCGGCAATGTAAATTGAGCCTTATGTATCAGTTACGACTTGAACACTCACAAAAAACTTATTGTTTGCACTAAACTGTTCCAATATTTGTAATTAGCAGGTGATAAACCTACCAACGAGGATCTGCTAAATAAAATGAGTAAACAATTAAACATGGCACTGAATTTAGATTACTGACGTTACGTATCTATGGAATTGTTGCTAGGGAGGTGGTAAAGGTTTTCAGAATCGAAATCCCATTCATTTATCGTCAGTAAAACCACGAGGTTTTCGGTTCGGGCAAACATACAGGCTTGTTGTTAAAACCCTCGATATCAGAACAAAAATTGAAATCCTCCAACATCTTGTTCTACGATTTTATAAACTCGTAATTTCAAGTAACTGCTGCTGATTTCTTCAACTTTAAATAATGAGTTTCGTCAATATTGAAGTGAAAACTTCGTTAGACGCGTTAGGCATTTTTGAGATGGGAAAAACCATTTAATTCGCGACCTGTTACCGACTCCGTGGAGTAAAAGACATCAACGCGTTTATTACCGCGGTGCCGATTTTTTTCAAGTTTTCACTTCTGTCGGCACTCCCGGAATGCCACTGTTTTTTTTTGTTTTATCATACTGTATCGTTTTATTTGTGAAGTTTCACTAGTTAATTTATTTTGACATTGATATTCAAAATGTTATATTTCACATGGGCACTTATGAAACGTGAGAAGCTAGGTGCACGGTTCCAATTGGTCATTTCATATGGAGGAGCGCCGGCAAGAAACTCCACGGTTACTACATTATAAATGATTTGTAAACAAACAAGTTCTGTTGTATAATCTGCGTAGGAACTATAAGGGTTCTTTGTTTGGGTTATTAGGTAACGATTTTACAATTTTCACAAACTTTTCAGAACAAGGTAACACGCTTGTTGACATTTCTGGGACAAGGCTGAAGTCAATAATGGATTATTTACATATTTTAAAAGTTCTGCTTCTTTTGTTTACATTTTTAGCTCTGGGTCACAAAGGTCCTTTCAATGACGTGTTATTTGCGACATAGGTATGTCCATTTACGTATATGTCGAGAGTTTTTTTTAAGTGAAAACTTCTTTAGGCGCGTTGGGCATTTTTGAGATGGGAAAAAACAATTGAACTCGCTACACTGTTACCGACACCAGCTTTTGATCATTAAAAGACATCAACGCGCGATACATTTTATTTTGGGATTAATGACATTCCAAACATTGAGACATGACAACGACATGATTGACATTTCCCTTTTTTACCGACTTCAAAAAGAATACTATTTCCTGCACAGTAAAATTGTTCATGTTTTCACTTCTCTCACTCCCGGAGTGCTACTGTTTTTTTTTAATTTGCCTCTTTATAAGTATTGGGCCACTGCTGGGCAATGGCCAGGTTCAGGAACTCTTTTCTCGCGTCACCTCGAACTGAGTCCGGCCCAGAAAGAGGTGCGGAGACGACATGCAGCCTAAATTCGTAGCACGCTTTTAATCACATTCTGAGGGTTTCGAAAGATATTCCTAATACATTGCTTCATAGGTTTGAAAAATTCGTCTGCTCAACAACGCAACACGCAATGACTCGCTGGACTGTCAAAATTAAAGACATCGCGATCAATTTTCATTTTACAGGGACCGCGGAAGTGGGGGGCAAAGGGGGCCAAATGCCCCCCTATTTTACTACTTGGTAAAGAAGGTTTCTCTGCGCTATCCTTCACAGAGCTTTGTTTTTTCTGTAAGAAAAGATTTGCTTTTTGTTTTGACGAAATTTAAAGTACATTAAATCGTTTTTGGAAGGGGTGACCAAAGAAGTTTGCTCCCCCTGTCATGGAGTACTTCGTTTTTGAAAGGGGGTGACCAAAGTAGTTTACCCCCCTCCGTCATAGAGTACTTCGTTTTTGGAAGGGGGGTGATCAAAGAAGTTTGCCCTCTCCGTTATGGAGTACTTTGTTTTTGGAAGGGAGTGAACAAAAAGCTCGCCCCCCCGTCATGGAGTACTTCCGCGGTCCCTGTCATTTTATGTGTATTACTCCTTGGATGCGAGAAATTACAGCATGAAAATGCGATTTATTTCGATTCGATTTTTAAACTAAGGTTTGTACAGTCACCTGCAGAGTAATCTCACCCCCTAGCAATGTAAAAATACATTGCTAGGGGGTGAGATTTCTCTGCAGCTGACTGTTCTCAAAACAGGACAACGAAATTGAGTGATTTCTTAACATTGGGCACGTCTATATTTATAGAAATGAAAAGGCAACAGTAAATGATTTCTTCAGTTACTGAAATGGAAACCAAGTTTACAAATTCCGCGATTGACGTAAGTCAATGTAGCTACGTTACCTTTAAAATTGCTAAAAAGTTTTATAGAATCTACGGCATTTCACAATAAGAAAATTGCAATTTATAATAGTGTTGATGGTACGGAACCCTTACAACGGGAGTCCGACTCTCACTTGCCCGGTTATTAACGTATTTTAAAGGTAATTTAGACTAGGCTTATGAGTTGTAAGTCGTAGGTTTGAACCTAGACGGGCGCTTTACTTTGTGTAAATTATTTCATAACCACTGCTCTCAAAATGGTGAAGGAAAACGCCCCGAAAACGCGCCGAGAAAACGGATAGCGACGCGCAAACTGTTACCACGAATTCAGTAGATTAATCTAGACTCCCCAACGTAGAATTTTTCGTATGTTATTAAAAAAAATCAGTACTTTCATTTAAAAGTGCTACAGGGTCAAAATATATCGAAAAGCTGATAAAAAAAAACTAACGTCCTGTATTATAATAATAGGTACATTACCTTTCAAATGGTGAAAATCCGCTCTCTCTTTCTTTGAGTTTTCCGAAGACACGTCGATTTATACCGAGTCAATGACAAATGGATTCCTTATCTTGAGTATATGACTACAAGTCAACAATAAAACATTGATCATGCATCGGCATTGTTTCAAGAAACAAAAGAAACCGCGTTTGGCATGTACGCGTTCGTATTCAAGTCTAAAAACGGGTCCACACCAGCGCAAGCGCACGATTGTGCACGCTAGACGCCTCGAATGTCTATGGACGCGTCACATTCTACGCGCGCGCGCATTTTGCGAACGGTTCGCGTGCAAGGATTTACACACACCTGCGCAATTGAAGCTCACGCGTACGAACCGTGCACACTACGTGTCTCGAACGGTCTCGAACTACTGAGAACATCCGAGGTAGCACAGGTACACGGCATGCACGCGATATGTTCGCGAACGAGTGTTTTTACTGTCTCTTTTGCTGGGGCCACATTGTCGCTATAACGCGAACTATACTTCGCGCGCTCTCTGTTTGTTGAGCGAGACGTTGAGCGGTGTGCGAGAGAGAGCGCGCAAAGTTTAGTTCGCTTTATCGCAAACCATTCGCTAACGGCTCGAACATGTCCAAAGGTGTCCCATACTATGTTCCTAAGATGCACGCGAACCGTACTGTTCGTGTCCGCGAGAGGACATTAAATTTGCACGCGAACTACTCGCTAACCGCTCGCGAACATGTGCAAAGGTACTATTCATACTATGTTCCTAAGATGCCCGGGACCCACACTATTCGTGCGCGTGAACAGGTGTGAACCCGCCTTAAAGTTAAATTAAGAATGAAACATGCACATTGACACCAAACAACAACATAAAGTAGGTAAGTACCTATTAACAATTTCACGAACTTAAAACTAAACATTCAGTATTGCAATTTCATGTAAGTAGTAATTTTAATCAAAACAGCGAAATAGTTGACAGTTATTTGCGACGTTGCCAACTTGCGATATGCACCCTCTTAATCCTTCGTACATGCAACATGCAGGTTACATTAAATGTCATTATCTAACCTGATTACTTGATAGACAATAAATCATAATCCATACTCTAGCTAGACACATCATTTTGTTACACCGCATATCAACGAACTAATTGCACTCGATGGAGAAACAGCTATAGCACAGTATAAATAAGTAACAGTATTATGTCTTCATAGAAAACGGCCGAAACGACGCGCTTTGAAATCTCAGTGTATACCAGTACGCAACAGTCTCGATTGCGCGGCAGTTACGCACGGACGCGGATAGTTTATCTATCGAGCGGCCGTAGGCAATTATTTCAAGGTCACTGTCGAGTCATAATACTGTTACTTTAGTATACTGTGGCCATAGGTAGGTATAATAATGATGTTATCAGATGGAAAACTATCACAGCTAAGTAGGCTCTACAAGTTAACGAGTAATAATCGACCAACTTACATTTGCAGTTGAAAAAACATATTCTCCTATACATTCCGTATGGGAGAACATGTTTTTTAACTACAATGTTAAGTTTGTTCTTGGAATAAATTCATCCCATCTACGGAACCCTTCATTGTGCGTGGTCCGCACACCCACTTGGTCGGTTTTTCATACTAAAAATGTCCAAATTATGCCTACGATTTAACATAAGTACATCATCATTCATCACCGCCGTCGTTGCCGGAGTCACACATATTGGTTTGCACCAATATATCACACAAATACACAGCAATAGGAAATAGTAGGAAAATGTTTAAGAGAGTACAAACAAAATACTTTACTTCACTTCAGGGCATTTATTCCACGAGCAGCGCACAAAGAATGTCCTTCCATTCGTATTACAACAGCTTTTATACACAAAATAACCGCCAAACATTACCGCGAAACTTTGCCGCCAAACATTACCGCGAAACTTTACCGCCAAAAGTAATCTATATAAATCAAGCGGATATGTAAGTCAAAATAAGTCCTTAATAATATGAACTCTAAAGGAAATTATATTTTAAATAATTCAAGTGGATGTCAAGATAAATTAAACTTAAAATAAAGTCAACCGGAAACACAATATTTTAAATAAATCAAAAGGAAGTAGAAAACCGGAAATTACAATATTTTAAATAAATCAAAAGGAACATAGCTTTTACAAATTCGACCGGAAATACAAATATAAATTGAATAAATAACATGGAAGTCAGATTAAGTACAAAATAATCAAAACAGGCTTAAAATTAAAATCAAATGGTTTCGCGCCCATAATAATATGCACCTAGGTACTAGGAAACTGCTTTTCTTTCTTTCTTTTTCGTCAGGGCAGTGCCAAAGGAAGCTCTAAAATGTACAGATACATTCCTATCGTGATGTCGTATTTTATGACGTGTAAAAGTGATTTCGATATCCTATTTACAGAATAAACAATTTCATTTCATTTCATTTCATATCGGGAAATGTCTATGACTTACAATATCATGTAACACTAAGTACACGAAAAAATATATACAGGGTGGCAGGGACATCGACGCGAAAACTGTTACTATGGATTCAGTACATCATTCTGAAACCCGCAGCGTCAAAATTTTTCGAGGCTTATTTAAAAAATAAAATCTGCTGTTTCATTGAAAAGTTCAATACCTACGCGGTCAAACTGTATGGAACTGCAGATTTTTTTTAAATAACCGACGAAAAATTTCAACGAATCATGTAGTGAATCCATAGTAACAGTTTTCGCGTCGATGTCCCTGCCACCCTGTATAAGCAACTGGAGCTGGTGGAGGGTTAGCAGAAGAACTTTCTAGTGACCCATTGCGAGTAGTGCAAAAAATATACAAAGAAATCCACCATTTTTATGGCCGTCTTAGATTCCTTTTACTAACTCTTGAGATTTCGTATAAGCGAAAATCCGGCGGGCGATTAATCAGAAAAATGGCAAAATAATACTCCGGCGAGTCCCAGGGAGATGATTTAACTGTCCTGGAACCCAAATCAGAAAAAAATTGCGGAGCAGAAAATAAAGTGACTAAACCCACTGCACACTGATTTCAAAGGGGATCCCTTCTTTTCGCATAATATTCTTTTTCCTAATATACTTTGGCAAAACGATTTTGGTATAATTTTTTTTGCCATAATAATACCTTGCCATATTTTTTTAGCATACAGTTTATGTTGGCATAATTATCTTGAAGGTTAATTTGTTTTGGCATAAATTTAATTCGCGTAACGTTACTAGGCCTAATGACTATTAGCATAATAATATTTAGGCATACAATTAATAGAAACAACGGAAACAAATTTGAGTTATTTTTACGTATTTATTTTGGATTTTTATGCAAATGATTTATAAAATAAAAATAAAAAATAATTAAAGTATTGTCTTAAAAAATCATTATGTTGTGCTACAAAATTTTGTGACAGAACCGAATCGCTGCAAAACCGACTCCACGTAGTCTTGTCCGCCCTACCCCTAGAGTGTAATTTAAAATCGCGTAGGCGCGTAGGGGCGAGGCGGCCCGCGGGCTGAGGAGCAGGCGGCTGGGAGCGAGCTCACTGCGAAAGCCGTCCGCGACGATTAGCACGCGTGGGGCCGCCGGAGGCCCGCAGCGCCGGAGCCGTGACAGAAACCATGCCTGCTGCATGCTACATGCTTGCTTGCATGCTGTATGCTTGCTTGCATGCCTGGTGTATGCTTGTTTACATGTCATGCTTAATTAAGTTATGCTTTAGAATGTGCTTAATAAATGTATGCTTTAGAATGTTATGCTCAATCATTATTATGATTAGAGAAATTATGCGTAAAAAAATATGCGTAAATAATATTATGCGAAAATATAATTAGGACAAACTAAAGTATGCCAAGTTATATTAGGTCTTAAAATTTTATGCAAATGGATAGGGAACCATTTCAAAGTCTTTAGTAGCAGTAATAAGTTGCCTCTAAATATAAAAAGCGCTATCTACTCCAGCTCTTTTAAAAATCAACTTAAAAGTTTCCTGTTGAATAAGTGTCTTAAAACCTCTAGAAACAGTTAGCGTATTGCCAACATTAAAACAGCCAGTGTCATAGTAACCATAATATCATCCAAATGAGTGTTATAATGTTGTACTATATTTCATTATGCAACTCGATTCAACGTTTAAGCGGGGGACAGCAGCACTCGCTACACGCATGTGCGGTGATGTGCTGCTGCAGGCGACATACATACGTGCACGCGTACTGAATTTCGTGGGATTTTTTTTATTCTTGATCTTGAATTACAAACACCCAATGGTTTCAGAAACTTTTATAGAGGATTCATATCATGGGTGTAGATAAAGTCTTGTATGCAACTGTACATAATTAGGTATTAAAACAGTTGCATAAATAACTATTATGCTGTTGAAGACCCATAACGAAATTCCTATATAATGTTGTATTTTGTTTTTTTCCTTATGTAATTTAGTTTTCTTTTTTATACCATGTAATTTCAGATACGATTTATTGTTCATGAATAAATGACTAATGAGTCGTGATGACACAAATTTTCGTGAACTAGTATTGGTCAATGTAGATGTAAAACCACTATTTGTTTTTATGGAAACAAAAAAGTCCGTATCAGCTTTGAATCTGGTTTTATAAAGTAACATGGCTAGTTCGCGTGTAGATTGACATTCAGATATTTTTATGTACCTTAACCTAATGCGTTTTTTTGGTCCAATGATCGATTGAAGAAGCTTGATATTGTAATATATTGAATTTGTTTGGTGTCAAAAGCCTAATATTAATAAGTGCTTAAAAACTTTAAAAGTCTCTTGCAGTTTTTTAAACATAATTAATTCACAATTCAAAGATATTATTTAAAAACAAAGATTAGGTCATCAAGATGTCAAAAAGAAAAAATTCGGGGCTGGTACGAACTACAGGTAGTCAAATAAGAAGTCCACTATATTCACAGTTATACGTGACACTGGGAAGTTCTTAAAACAGTATCTGTGTTTGTAATGAACTAATGATTCCCTCTAAAAGAACAAAGAATATTGGTTTTGTCGTCATTATTGTTAGTAAAGCTCTTCGTCACGTCCGTTTAGTTAATGTCAAAACTTCAGAACCAAGGATTTGTAATTTTGAATAATTTATTTTGTACTTTTCAATATATTTTTTTTATTTAAATGTCTTCATGTTGTATTAGTTTATACAATGTCAAAATTGTTAATGAAATAAATAAATAAATAGTGTCGTGAAATATTAATGGAATTTTAAAATTGTCCCTTTTGTCCCTTTAGTATAGATAGTGCAATCCACGAAGACGCGCCCCACTCCACTCCGCGCCGTACTTAGAGTTCAGCTTACAGTACAGTAATCGCGGAGTGGGGCGCGTCTTCGTGGATTGCACTATCTATAACGGGTCAATTTTTGACGGAATTGCTCCCGTGTGTATTTAAAGTTAATATACTTAGTATTTTTTTTTAATTTTTTTTATTCAAATATTCTTTATTTCACCAAAAGCCATCACAGTACAAGAACCAAAAACTAAGAGCATATAAGGCTTATAACTAGGTCACAATAATTTTAATTCCCTGACTCCTAAACTAGGTGTATAATTAAATCGATTGAATGAGCGTATTGTATAGATGACAGTGAATATCCACTACGTACCCTATTTCGCAAATTTTGTATGTTATCTAAACTTCTCATTATATTTTTCAAACCATTGCACTATACTTCATTTAAAAGCTATCGCAGACACGCGCGACGCGACACCGGTAGAACAATTTCCGTGAAGTTTTCATAGAAATTGCTCCACTAGAGTCACGTCGCGCCTGTCTGCGGGAGCCTTAATAGTTGATTGCCTTATGAGTAGATGTGGCTAAATTATTCAAAGTTAACACGTTGTCACGTTTACCATCCGCAGGTGCATGTCACCTAGAAGGATATTAATATTTAAATTAATAATTTTAAAATAATTAGTTACCTACTATAATTTTTTCTTGAGGAAACCGTCCTAGAACCAAAAAATCGAATACATGCGACATCTACCTATCCACACAGGGCCCACGTGTAAATTACAACCCATTCTCTCTCACATAGAGGAGGCTGATTATGCTACTCGTATGCTAATTACTTTTGTTAATGGATGACATGAAACATTATAAAATACAATAGACATGGATATATTTAGTAACCTGTTCCGCGAACTTCTGTAAGCGTCTCCACGATTAGAAGAAGAATGCGGGAGAAGAAAATTGCAGCTCACAGGGCTGCTACAGGGCCAAAATTGACTGCACAGCATAGGAGAGACCGGTTGCAATTTGCCCGTGACCATGTGGATTGGACAATAGACCAATGGAGAGCTGTGCTCTTCTCGGATAAGACGAGGGTGTGTCTTTTCTGCAACGACAGGCGTAGAAGAGTGTACAGGAGGCAAGGGGAACGATTCGCACAAGCCTGTATTCAAGAGACAGTGGAATACGGGGGTGGCTCGTGCATGTTCTGGGGCGGCATGTCAATCGACGGCAAAACGAGCCTTGTGTGTGTTTCTTGGACTGGAAGTGAAGTGCTCGCGGGCAAGGGTCGCTGACTGCTTATCGGTACATAACAGAGATCTTAGAGGAGCAGGTTGTCCCTTATGCGGGTTTTGTTGGCTTGGCATTGGGTTCACGTTAATGCACGATAACGCCCGCTGTCACACCGCATTAATTGTAAGTGACTACCCGTAAGAAGTTGGGATCCCTGTTATGCGCTGGCCGGCGCGTAGTCCAGACCTGAACCCTATTGAGCACCTTTGGGATGAACTGAAACGGCGAGTACGGGCACGTGATCCTGCCCCTACCACTCTCCAAGACCTCCAAGATGCCGTCGTTGCAGAATGGGACAACATTCCTCAAGAGACTGTTGTCACATTAATTAGGTCCATGAGAGAACGCATGGAAGCAGTCATCAGGGCTAGGGGGGGGGTAACATTAGGTTTTAAGTTGTTTTTATGGACTTTGTTGCAATTTTTGCTGGTAAAATTAAATTTAAGTTTTTAATCATTTGCATTAGCTTGTTTTTTTTATTCCCTGGTAAACAAAAAACCAAATGTATTGATTTATTCTGAAATTTAAATAAATTTCCATTCCAATGATACCTTATAGTCATATGTCTACCATTGATTAATAGGGTTAAAATGACTTTGAAGGGAATTAATTCTTAAAGAGGTGCGATTTTTGTGACGCCGAGTGTATATGAAACATCATGTCTGACGTATGTCTAAGGACCTGCTCGTCCGTAGAACACGGAATTGGTATTCTGAAACAGCGAGACAGGGACAGGAAGACCACGAAGGAAATGACGAGACGACTTCAAATTGAAAGTTTACCTTAAATAGCAAGAAGTAGCTCATAATCGTGAACGTTGGAGAGAATAGAGAGAGATCCACAAATTAAGATAAAATATAAGTTAAACGATAAAATCTAAGTGCTAACATAATCTAATAATAAGTATTAATAAAATAACTTTTTGTGTTAAAAAAGTAGCATGGTAAGAAAAATACTTGTGTAGGACATTGGTCCGTAACCTTATCTAAATAAAGAGCACAGTCGCACTTACGAAAAAAAAAAACTTCCAAAACTTTTAAAGTAAAAATACTTGCATAGAACATTGATCCGTAACATTATATAAATAAAGAGCGCAATCGCGTTTACAAAAATGAGGTGTCGGTAATGGACATGGTGTCGCGAGTTCAATTGTTTTTTCCCATCTCAAAAATGCCCAACGCGCCTAAAGAAGTTTTCACTTCAAAAATAAACCTAGTATGACAATATTAGATTTAGTTCAGTGGACTGAATTAAGCTAAGTTATTTTTTTCAAAGCTTGCTATCTCCTCTATTTTGCTGTGCCCGACCGGGTCCATAAAGATCACATATAATTTTAACTTGCCACCTATGTAAGTACACATTGTGGAATTTGATTCATGAAGACATGTGACATACATTCACCAATCCTCATGTGACATACATTCACTGGGCTCGTGTGGTGAATTACGGTCTACTTTCTCTCATAGAGAGGAGGCCTGTGTCCAAGGAGTGGGAACGGTGGGAACACTATATTTTGATTATGCTTATGCTGACACGAACTCAAAGGTAAAAAGAGATGGAAAATGTTGGGCCCAAATGTAATAAGTTGAGATATGATCTAAAAATTAGTCATATTTTTTTATCCTTGAATTTCAAAAATCAGCTCAATTCTCAGTCTGGAAGCGGAGAAATATGATAAAGATAGTTTTCGTGAGATTATCGATTAAAGTAATCGATTATTCAACTACAAAAAGTAAACCTACCCACTAGGTAGCACTAGGTTATATAATTGCATGCATGCAATGAATTTACAATGCATTTAATTTAAATAAAACATCATTCATTACTGAAAAACCAAAATAATGATCATCAATTTCATATCGATTGAAATCAGTTTAATTTTTTTTCAATGTCACTGGCAGTGCATATTCTGCACTGGCATGAGCTGACTGACATTAAAAATTTGATACTAGACATTAGTGGTGGGTCGTTCTTGAATTTTTGACGGCCGAAACCGTTTTCCCGACGACGAAAACCGTTAAAGGACGAAACTTATACAACATGGAATAGAATTGCGTTTTCGTCGAGCGCAGTTTCTTAAAACTATCAGCGATTTGAAATGTATGAAATGGTTTTTTCGCATCACGAACGACAGCATTGACAACTGGTAATATATTACTGACTGTATTTAATTTCAAAGAGTTCACTTTTTAAGAGTTCACTTTTTATTGGAAGGACTGTTTTACGAGTGTGATAGATAGTTAAATCATTGTACCCGACTGTATACTCTTTGACGACTTGAAGACTGGTTTGTGCAATGAAGACTGTTTGAAGTTGAACCCAGGACGTAACACGGTTTCATCATCACAAAACACAATACGTCTTTGTGAATGGTTCGTTGTCGCAACGCCCACCCCTACTAGACAGCTGTCATTTATTTCGTGTTTTCCGATGTGTTTTGAGTGCTTTCCCAATTATTTTTCTTTTTCAACAACCACTGCTTTGATTTTTACGGATTCTGACCCTGCCTACCTTGTACGACCCTTGCTTTCACACTGGACACCGAAGATCGCCCACATGATTGACTTAGAATTATTATTTTGGATTTTACCGCCGTTTTGTGGATTGGATATTGTTGAAACTATGGATCGCTATGTGAATTGTGGGATAGCAACTAGTCACTGCAATACACTAATGTATGTTTGAATCTATAAATTCACACCATTTTCATCTGGATACATTCAGGCCCAAGAGTGTATGCAATCGTTTCCGTCTCCTGTAAAGCACTTGTAACAAGAGTAACAACGGTCCATAACATAGCTCATAAAACTTAAGTTAAATATCATCAAGCCAAGATCACTTACTTACGTGTGAAAATATTTGTGGAACTCAAGACTCAAGGCGTATGCGCATACCGTGTGGACAGGACGGGCGTATGTAAACAATTGCTACGTCTTCATGTTAATACTTAAAACAATCCTATGAAGTTTCTTCAACAAACAACGGCTCATGTACAAGTTTTAAATTCTATTTGATCGTTGCTACTGCGCTGGTTTTTGAAGGAGGAGGTTGGCTTAGGATGCGCTTGCAGCGGTCATGACTTTGATTCATGACCTCTGCTTGCACGTGGAACAATCTATGTGACTTGCATGATTGGATTATGCTACAAGCCCAACGCGTATATATTTTTCCTTTGTAGGTACTTCGGAAGTAAACGTTGCGTCGAAATTCTTCCGACCACATGCTAGTTGTACGCAGGAGAAATTTATTAAATCAGATTTGATTTATTCATAGAATTTCAAAAAGCAATTGGAATATTTCGACTAATATTATAATCGGTGTCTGGTTGTGTGACGTAACAGATTTGATGCAGTTTTCACTATCATTAAGAGAATTAATTCCGGTTTATGAGTATAATACATCCACTTATAAAGAAAAAGTCTCTATATTTTGTCAAGTGGTAATAAACCACTAAGTAGGTACACACGTCTACACATCAAGCTATACATCTCCAGTTTATGCTGATCTCGCATTGTAAAGCGAGGTCAGCTTATACTGGAAGTGTATTGCTTGATGTGTAGCCGTGTTTACTAAGTACCTACCGCTCGTTTCAATTAATTTCAGCTGATCTATTCTGTAAAAACCTCAAAATTGGTGAAGTGAGCTGTCAACGTCATAACCATAGAAACGGATTTTCTACGGGTTTTGTCGACGGAAGAATAGACAAAATGAAAGATTGTGATTGTTTATCTGTCATTTTTTTTTTGTCTATTCTTCCGTCGACAAAACCCGTTTCTATTGCTGTCATGCTAAGGCTCACTTCACCTTAATTTTCACGGTGAGATTATTAAGCCGAATACTCGTATACACTATACATTAAGAAACTAGTTGCGCAAACTTAGTTATTCATTGATAGTTTCAAGTGTAAATAGAAAATTATTATTATTATTATTTTTTAATTATTTCGTAATGTAATTCCAGATTTACAGAAGAGACCGGTAAGTCTCCGTATTTTTAACCGACTTCCAAAAAGGAGGAGGTTATATGTTCGTCGCATATGTTTGTTTTTTTTTTGTGTTTTTTTTAATGTATATCCACCGATTTCTCCGTCAATTGTAGACCGATTTTGAAAATATTTTTTTTGTTTGAAAGGGTATGCTCTCGAGGTGGTCCCATATAAATTTTATTAACTTTGCTTCGACTGTTTTTGTGTTAGCTTCAATAATACGTACTTTTTCCAACTTAGTATGTGGATGATATGATAAGTTCCTGTCACTGTTATTTACATAGCAGGTAGTGGTTTTCGAATTTGGTAGGTACCACAACTAAAAAGTGAAAAATAAAAACTTTTTACAAAAAAAAAAAAAACAACCGACTTCCAAAAACACTACAAAGTGAAAAATAACTTTAATTTCGGAAGTCGGTGACAAAAAACGAAAATTCAAAACCAAAGAAAGACACCGAATTCCGAAATTAAAGTTATTTTTCACTTTGTAGTATTTTTTGGAAGTCGGTTGTTTTTTTTTTGTAAAAAGTTTTAGCATCAGATTTTTAACCCTTTTCAATTGAATGTACGTACTAAGCTTTCGAGCCTGCAATTCATGCAAAATGCAATTCATGGACCTCTTACAAGAAAGTGTGTTTACAATTTCTATTTCCGCTCCCTTTCGTGAATGGAAGTCAAAGATAACTATCTTGATCACGTTAAAATAAGATTTAAGACCAAGAACAACGAAACGGTTGAAGTAAATCGTAAACTTACTACACTTTCACGCAGCATTGTTAAGGATTTCTTTTTTAAATTTACTTATGCAAGTCATTGCATCACCAGTAACTGAGTCGGCAGTATCGTAATAATGAGGTTTATCACCTTTTAATAGAACAAGGGAGTATTTTTTCTTTCTTATTTATAATGGTTCTCTTGAAACGAAACAATGGCTGGATTGTCTGAAAGATGACATGGCTAGAAAAGGGGAGATGCGAGATGACGATTAAGCCCATGTTAGCACGGACGTCAAAATATCGCGCACTGGATTTTCAACTTTCGGTGTTGAGCCGAGCATTGAAAATCCAACAGAGTGCATCCCAGCGCGTCGAAAAAACACACTGTTGAATTATTAACCCTCGGCGCTAAGCAGAGCGATGAAAATCCAAACCGCGAAAAAAAATCGCCACGTGAAAAAATCGCTCGTGCCTACCGGGGCTAATATAGAAGTAGAGGGGTACAGAAGAGTATGGAGCGAAAAGATTTGTGGCGGCGACCCCAAATAAACTGGGATAAGGAAGATCAACTCGATCGACTTTCTTTGATCTACCCCCCATTCTTATAGCCATCCGCATTAATACTGAAATAACAGAAAGAAAAAAAGATCTCAAACAAATTGAGATAAGTTCAGGGGGATGATGATAAGTGGCCACTTGAGTCCTAAACGAACTGTTGATGCAGTGATAGCCTAGTGGTGTGACCGTCGGACTGCCAAGTCATAGGTCTCGAGTGCGAACCCAAGGCACGCACCTCTGATATTTCGGATTCATGTGCGTATTGTATAATTATCACTTGCTTTAAAAACGGTGAAAGGAGAACACCGTGAGGAAACGCTTGAGAGATATTTCTCGATGTGAAGTTAAGTCAGTGGCCCATGGGCGGACTTTAAACTCTGACACCAGTACCCTAATTACGTAATACACGATCAATCACAATCTGAATCGTTTAAAAACAGTTTGCTAATCCATTGCTTCATAAGTTCGAAAAAAATCTGCTCAACAACGTAAATAACCCAATTAATGTTGTTGAACTATCAAAATTAAACAGATTAGTCTTAATCATTTACGAAAATGTGTTACGCGATTAGATAACAAGTCATTAACCACACGAAAAAATAAGAAGAAGCACTAAGCCGATGTTCGCACGGACGTAATAAAATCGCGGCGGGATTTTATCGCACACTGGATTTTCAATTCTCGGTGCACTCTCGTCTCAGCGCGTTGAAAAAACACACTGTTGAATTTCCAACTCTCGGCGCTAAGCAGATCGTAGAAAATCCAGTGCACGAAAAAAAAATCGCCGCGATTTTATTTTTATAAATGTGGCAATATTGAGTTATTCCTTTGTGCATGCACTAGGAAAATGCAAAACTCGAATTAAATAGGTCCGTGAGTAAAAAGAACACCCGTTTATAAGTGGCGACATTTTTTTAATTGGTTCATTTATTTTTAATTATTCTAATTACGATTTTATCGATAACTAGATACCTCATAGATAATTACGATTGGACAAATTGTTCCACGATGTTATTATATCAATTTTTTCTTTCTAAAAATTAGACGTTGATTACTTTTGTGTAGGTAATCAATATCAATGGACAGCATTAATAAAATACGTGACTTGTAACCAATATTTATATTTATTTACTAGCCGACCCGACAGACTTACTGTCACAGACCCTGATGACCTCATAACCCTCTTCCAGGAGAGCAATAGGGAAACAAGTACAGTTTACAAACACAGACGTCTCCCGTCATTCCGACCTCGCCGCCGAGGTCCTTTGCGATCGCGACCGCAACCCAGAGTAAATGATACTCCCCCCCGACCCTTGCTCGAAAATGAGGTGCCAGCAGTTGTTGCAGCTGTGCACGTAGCTTTAAATTCCCTGACTAATAATCATGATCAAAACTTTGATCCAGCCCGTCCCATCCTTAATGTCCTTCCTCCGGTAAACGCCCTAAGCCGAGGTTAGTACTTCACAGGGGGTGCCCTTAGCGAGCGTTAACCTAGCTTTTTTAGCTTAGTTTGTATGCCCCTGGCTGGAGGCAGAATTTAGCAGCTTAAGGCAACCACAGGATTGACCGGTTAAATAGTTATGACCTCAGAGGTCAGCTATGAGATGCCCTACAGAGGAAAAAAAAAACAGACTTAGGTACTGGGGGCCTACCACCAGCTCATAAAGCAGTATTATTTTAATATTACTTCAGTGTGGGAAAGAGATGAAGCACTACAGGACGTATTACCATCTCTTACAGCTGGTGGTAGGCCCCCAGTACTGTTACTGTGTGTACTTTGTGTTGTTCTCTGATTACTCTTGTCTTTTATGTATGCACGTGTTTCTGTGACAATAAAACCAATTTTTCTTTATTTTCTTTCTTATTTCTTTACTTCCTGTCCAATTCATACAAAATCCCATAGAAATAGGACATTCAGTTTTTCCCATCTTTCCAAATTTCCGGGAAACTTTCCAATTTTTCTTTACCTATTTATTCGAAATATTACGATTATTGCCAAATCGGTCGTTCTCAAGTGATGCACTTACCACCGAACAGCATTTTATTTATACAACGTGTTCCTTTTGATGTCCCTTATTTAACTCTAAAGTTATATGCCATAAAAAAAAAATACAAAAATTCCTAGAACATGCAAGTGTTCCAAAAATACATAGTTTCGAAGATAAAATAACAGTAGACTCTCGATGTGTGTATCTAAGTTTCATTGATAAGCAAGAGTAAACAAACCATTTTCATTCAAATTAATCATTCATATTAGCTTATCAAATGCGACGATGTATTTTTTTTTTTTTTGATAAACTAAAAAAAAATCTCAATTATTTTTTTAAATATTTTTGTTATGTTTCTCGTACAGTTGTTTTACATAAATAATCGTAACTTTGTTGATTTTTTTTAATGAAAAATTAAAACGAAAAATAAAATTAAAAATAATTGATTGTGCCAGTTGATTCTTTGACATGGTCTCATTGATACCTTAGAGTTATGATGGGATATCAAAAGGAACACGTTGTATAGATAAATGGATAAGTCAATGTTAAGCCGGCAGAAGGACCTTGCCATTAAACCTATGATGAACTTTAAAGAATGTGTGGTACGATTTCAAAATTAAAAGGCACTACATTTTAAATCAATTAATGAAATGCAAATTAAGAATAATTTTCACAATTACAATTAACCAATGTGTGTACGTATTTACACAATATTTTAAATTCCAAAAAATTGAGAAAAAATAAAACAAAAACTTACCGCTTCCGTTCATGGTGTTAGCTTGATTCGGCTTATCAATATGTATCACAGGTATATCCGATTTGTCGATAGGAGCAACAACTTGATCGACATCCGCGTCGATATCGATGACGTGCACGTCACTGTCTTTAGCACTCGCGTCTTGCCCCGTCGGCGCCGGCATTTCAACTAACTGCTACAAATGAGTGATTACTACTGGCTGTATGTCTGAAGTCTGAACCTTTGCCTCGATTGAGGCTGAATAACAATTTGATTTTTTTTATTTCGATACGCGGTTTAATTTTTTGACGTTTGATTTGAATTTGGAAGAGTAGCGTGAAAAATAGTGAAGTGTCAACTATAACGCCCTATTATTGTTTTTTTTTACGACTAAATCCCTATTTAAATACGAAAATAAGTGTTAAATTAGTAAATGGTGCATATCCAATGACGACTGAATTGAGTCTGTTTATAACTTGCGTTACTATATTTATTTATGCAAATAATAGCATTGGTTATCTGTTCTAATCAGTGATACGCATATGATAGATAGGTATTTGGATTTGGTGATCGTGAGAATTATCTGCTACGTGTTTGATTATAAATTATCTTTTATTTTTATTTCGAGTTATTATTTATTATATAAACAAAAGAACAAAGTTGTAAGTAGGTTCTTGTTTTGTCCTAGCAGTAAGATTAAGGCGGGTTCCTATGTCCCACAGCTGGGTAAAGGTCATGGATACGTTAAAAAATAAAATAATGTAGGGGTTAAAGTTTAGAAACGGGGTTGGGTTTAGAAACGTGCCGCCTCGCTAGAAAGAATGTGAGGTTATTTGGGGATTCTAGATGGTCTCTTGAACTCTCTACCACAATTTCTTTTTGCCGCAATAAAAAAGTGTATTTTATTAAATAAGTTAAAAAAAAAAACTACTTTTTACGGATGTAAGAGCGAGCCTTGCGAGCTAACAAAGACCCCGCCATCCCACTTTATGGTTAGATTATTTTAACCATTCAGATATAGGAACCCTGCGAAGCGCGTTCCCATTAACTACACCTTACTTCAAAAATTGAGATGGAGACGACGCGCGACGGGGGCTCATTTGCTCGCTTTGCTTGCTTACTTGATCCTCGGTTATTCCCTTCGAACCTAACCTATCTGAGTCGGGGTGCCCCAGGTCCCGAGGTCGCTTCGCTCGCCTTTGCGTCCTAAGTTCTCATTGCCTTTTTACTAAGTCGAGATGTTTCGGGACTTGGGGCACCCCGACTTGAGACAGGTTAGGTTCAAAGGAGATGGCGGGATTTTTGTTCGCTCACTCGGCTTGCTTTTGGTGATTTTTTTTCTCGAAAATTAGGAGTTTGCTAGTTGTGACATTTTGTAAAAACGTTCTACATGAAGACATCTTATCTTACGCAAAAGCTTGTCATGCGCGGTTCATAAAGTACAGTGGAACCAATATTTATGTTCCTAATGTAAAAAATAATAGGTACAATTTTTTTTTAATGGGTCTCCGGCATATAAAAAATGTTGTGGCGGGTTCAGGAGACCCTATAGAACCCCAAAATAGCCTCCTATTGTTTCTAGCGAGGCGGCACATTTTTAAATCCAACCCAAAAATATACCTAGGTACTGTGTTTGTTAACGAGAGCGAATTCGTCATTTATTCTTGAATTTTCCATGAATAAATATTTATAAAATATTCAATCTGAATCATAAAAACATGACCTACACTTCAAAACAACATTGACGTTGGTAGTTTGATAAAACCGGTTTTCCTGCGGGTAACGGTTCAATTTATAATGACCAAATTGAATGTTTTGATGAAAAAGACTTGAATTATCGAACCACGGCATGTTGCGGTAAGTAGGATACCTACACCATCACAAGTTGGTTGTGGAGGACATGGTTACTACGGTTTATGGCTTATGACGGTTTAATATCCTAAAAGTTGGCAACGTCGTAAATAGCTGTCAAATATTTACCTGTTTTTATTAATTTGGCAATATTACTGTATGGAATTAAGAGATGTGGCTAACTAGAGAACTAAAATATTGATTATGAAATGTAATAATTAATATCGTAACACCGAATGTTTTTATTTTAGATGTAAAAAAAAAAAAACAAATGCCTTTTTAAACGGTTACAACATCAAATTCAGTGTTATAATTGCAATTCATTATTAATATTCTTGTTCGTTAGTTAGCCATATTTCATATTTCCATACAGTAATATTGCCAAATTAATCAAAACTGCGAAATAATTGACATGTATTTGCGACGTTGCCCACTTTCAGAATAAACGCGCTTAAGTGCAGGCCACACTGGGAACGAAGCGAAGTTCGATTAGCTTCGCTCATGTACTATCGAAGAAACGCATATCTATACACCGTAAGGACTATTTCTGCTTGCAGCGCTCGGCCGCTATAGTAACGCTTACCTACGAAAAAAAGGGTCGTGTGCATGGGATTTTGTTTTCAAATTGCTTAGATATGCGTTTCTTCGATGGTACTTCCTCTCTCCTTGAACATCATCATTACATATAGGTTCCTTGCTCTTGTGTCATATTTATTATTGTATATATATATACACGCCTGTATTCCTCGAAGGGTTGGGCAGAGGTGTACCTATAGTACACCCACATTTCGCTAGTTTATTGTATATATACATATTTTTATAAATAAGTATATGCTTTATGTATGTATGTATTTATTGTAAGTATATGTAAATGATATTCCACTGACTACCTGCAGTATTGTCTTCTCCCTTGAATCCATCCGATCTTTAAAAGATCGCTTTTAGCGATAAGGTAAGCCCATTGTGTCACTCTATGTAAAATTTCTACATTTATACACCGTGACATTTTAGTCGTCTTACAAAAGCAGCTCACTTCATGTATCCAATGACTACAAAAAATTCATTTAAAAAAAATTATAAATTGTAACAATTTTTTAATTGCTCCTAGAGGTATTTTATATCGGGATCATTGAGTGGCCCTTTGTAAGACGACAAAAATGTCACGGTGTATACCAATATTTTTTTAATGAATGTTTAGTAGTCATTGGATAAATGAAGTGGGCTGCTTTTGTAAGACGACTAAAATGTCACGGTGTATATTGTAAGGGGTCGTCCATTAATCACTTCATGTTTTTAGTTACTCCCCCCCGCCTCCCCCCTGTTGATAAGTGGTGAGGTTTAGACTAACCCACCCCCACCCAAAATCACATATATTTTTTGGAACAAAGTACTTATATTAAAAACTTTCAGAATATTTTATCTTTAAATACAGGTAAGCATGACCTAATTTTATTCTGGAAAATTTATCACCGTGATAAAAATGTCTAGACAGACATTAAGGTTGCAGGTTGTTCTGACTGGCATAAAAATAATAAAGGAAAGGTGTAATTATGTGAAAAAAACCGCTTTTCGGTGTAGACATCGCGCGTTCAACGAAAAAATAAATACTTGTGATTTCTCACTAAACCCGACCTCACTCGTGATATTTCGTGATTTTTTCCGAATCTCAATTTTTTTTTGTGTAAGAATATTCTATCCAGGTATCAATCTACATAAAAAAACAGGCTGACAGAAGCCAAAGACCTGTGAAATATTTATAATTATATTTGTTATCGTTTACGTACATAAATAATACCTAATGTGTTTTAAACGATCATTATTTACAAACAACGAAGTAAACTGACTGCTGTTTCAAACGTGTCGGTTGTCAAACTGTCGCGGGTAGCCACCGAGTAAGGAGTGATTGTTTAACACTTGTATTAAAGTGTACAATAATAATTTTATAATATCGCGTACTATTTACATTGAGTAGGGTTGTCAGTGTCACTTTCACTACGGACAGTTTTGTATGCCCAGCATCGACACTATAAGGACGGTTAGGTACACATTTTGTGACTATGCCCAGCAGTGAATTATGATTTTGATGATGCTACTGTTTTATAATTATGATGATATTGTGGAAGCTAAATTCTACGATGGGTATCTATGATCTGTTTCAGAGGGTATCTTATGAAAATGTAAACAAATGGATGAGAAAACGTGGATGCCAAATTGTAGTGCCACTTACAAATTGAGTGCTTTGGTTTGATTATTTGAATACTTAAGCCCGAAATGCGAACTTTAAATCACCTTTTTAAAATGGAGGAAAATTTTGTAATCTCATTTTTCTTCGATATTTTTTTTATTTTAATAACGTTATTCAAACAATAATTGTAGGAAATAGTGGGAGTATAGTAGATTAACTTCAGATGTTATTAGTGAGTGATTAACACGAACCCCGTCTACACTTTTATCAGATACTCTTGGAACAGGTCATGAGTAATTTTGGTTGTAATACACAGTAGCCGTAATTATCATACTGTATTAGTAACGCACTCTTTTTAAATAATATTATACAGGCTGAAATTTAATTCAGTGATTCAGTCACATAACATTATTTATATATATATATTTTTTTTTTACTATTTAATAAAAATAAACAAAAAACAAATCTTTATTTTTAATTATATTTTTTTTAGATTTTGCTGGCCTTAGCCTTAAAATGAAGAAGTATCATGGTTATTATGTGGTTAAAATATTGCCAGTAAATTAAATTTCAGCCTGCATACCAATTTCTTTATTGTCCACATCACTTCGTCTGTAAAACTTCTATATTGAAACTCATTATTGTGTCCTTGACTATTTGACTCTCAAGCAAATGGCCGCGCGAGCTACCAAACGCGGAATATAAAAAACAACTGACTGAAAATAATATTTTTACAGCAGTAAGCAGGAAGTTGCGTAATCGTAGGCCTTGTGCCTTGTGGGTGGGGTCACCTTTTATTGGTTTTTATTTATAAGCGTAAGGTGCTGTTTGTCGTCAGAATTAGGATTTAGAAAATATACACTCACAATCCTTTTTATTATTTTTAACAAGAGCTGGCTTTTTAACCGACTTCAAAAAAAAGGAGGAGGTTCTCAATTGGTCGGGTTTTTTTTTTTCCCCGATTACTCGAAGACCGCTCGACCGATTTGAAAAATTCTTTTTTTGTTTGAAAGGGTATACTTTCAAGTTGGTCCCATTGTCATTTGGTCACGATCTGATGATGGGATCTTGGAGAAATCGAGGGAACTCTTCAAATATTATAGGCACATCTATAGCGATTTGGGTATTTTTGATGAGCAGTTGACATAAGGCTATTGTAACTTAGATAAATTACAAACCAAATCACTAAAAAGTGAAAAAAAAAACTTTTTTACAAAAAATACAACCGACTTCCAAACTACAAAGTGAAAAATATCTTTAATTTCGGAAGTCGGTGTCTTTGGATCAGTATTTTAGTTTTTTAACGGTCGGTTGTATTTTTTGTAAAAAAGTTTTTAAGAATAAAACATGGTCGTGTAAGCAGCTTAATATTTATATAAAGTATTTCAAACTGTCATATATCTCAGTTAAAAATTATCTGACTATTAAAAAATTGTATTAGTCCTGAGACAAATGAAGGTTGATTGAACTCGTTGCACACATTATTTTTTTATCTACGACTTTTGAATATAGAACAACAATAAAATAGTCTCGTAAAAACTTTTATGGGGCAATGATTTGCGCCTTGGCATTTCACGAAAGTGTTGGGATACTTAATACGAACTCATTTGTTTCCTTTCATTTGATATGCTAGACGATACAGCTGGTAAAACTTTTAAAACAAATGTCTTTTTTTCCTATAAAAGTGAACCCCATAAGTAATCAACAATCTCATCATCAATCAATCACAGACTTACAGTCCGTGCAATCCACGAAGACGCGCCCCACTCCGCTCCGCGCCATACTAGAGTTCAGCTTGCAGTACAGTAATCGCGGAGTGGGGCGCATTCACATGGGCACCAAATTTCAACTTAATCGGTCCAGTAAATTCAGAGCAAATCGGCTGTGACAGACGGACAGACCGACGGACACACGAGTGATCCTATAAGGGTTCCGTTTTTTTATTTGAACGTACGGAATACAAAAATCTTTAAATAGGAATGTTTTTGACAAAACACTGACCGTATATATAGCCTTGTTATAATTGTGAGACATTTTAGCCAGTAGTGAACCACAAAATCACAACACAAAACACGTTATAAAAACTCAAATATTTCAAAATGGCAAAAAAAAAAAAAATGCACGTGCTTTTCGGCCCCTAGTCAAAATTACACTGTGCAAAAATAATTTTTTTTCGGAAATATTTTTTTAAATTATAATTTATGATAATTCGCTATTTTACTTGTCAGAAATGCTTGAATGATTTGTGAGAGTTATTTGTAGGTAGTTAGGAGCAGTGGTGATCGGCCAGTGGTCACGGCCGCAACTTAAGTATGAGTTGTAGGGTCAGACCAAATAAAAAAAAAAAAAACGGCACTCCGGGAGTGCCGACAGAAGTGAAAACTTGAAAAAAAAATCGGCATCGTGGTAATCAACGCGTTGATGTCTTTTACTCCACGGTGTCGGTAAATTGCGTCACAGTGTCGCAAAATCAATGGTTTAGTCCCATCTCAAAAATGCCCAACGCGCCTAAAGAAGTTTTCACTTCAAAAACCAAGACATAGCGCTGTCAACAGTGACGTCAGACCGGTTTCGAAAACATGTGTGCACTTAGTGAGGTGTAGTTTAATTTTATTGTAGTTCGATTGTGTGCGTGTGAGCGTGTATGCACAGAGCGGAGGTGTAGTTTTGTCATGCTTCACTGTATTGTTCGCAGAGGCTATGTCTTGGTTTTTTATTTGGTCTGAGGTTGTAGGTTGTAGTTCACTGCTCTCAAAACGGTGAAGGAAAAAATCGTGAGGAAGCCGGTATATCCTAGAACCAAAAAATTCCAAGACATGTGACATCTACCAACCCGCACTGGGCCCGCATGGTGGATTACGGCCCACTCTCTCTCACAGAGAGGAGGCCTGTGTCCCAGCAGTGGGAACATTATAGGCTGATTATGTATGTATGTGTTATGTATTTGTTATAATAAAAACTGGGCAAATGCGAGGCAGACTCGCACACGAATGGTTCCGTACCGTATTAAGACCGAGCAAAAAACGCCGAAAAAAAAACACGTTTCTTGTATGGGTCCTTTCATTTTTAACTTTTTTTAATTTTAATTTATTTTATTTTTTAATAAATATTATTAAATGATTATTAAATTAATTAATTTTTCTTGATTTTTAAATTCTTAAGAAATATTACTAAAACAAAATAGAAAAATACTTTATATAAAAAAATAAATAAATAATGCATGAAAAAAAAGAACATTTCGTGACTGGTGTTTGAACATTCAATTTAATGCACGGCAAGCGATCTCGAAACCTCCGGTCTACTTAGACATTGGTGCCGATTCTCTTGTTCACAAACTAAACTAAATTTAAGTTCAGTGCATCTTTTTCCTTCTATTTCATTAAGAAAAGGATAGAAGATAAATTTTAGTTTAGTCCTGTCAAATTAATCAGCGCTTGACGTAAATTGACGTAATTTTAGTAGGCAAGTTTTTAATCACGTCTAAACTTGTATGGAGTAGTGACAGGCGCTGATTAATTTGACAGGACAAAACTAAAATGTATCTTCTGTCCTTTTCTTAATGAAATAGAAAGAAAAAGATGCACTGAACTTAAATTTAGTTTAGTTTATGAACAAGGGAATCGGCACCATTGAATAACTATAATTAAATGTTAACCCTATTCCCTAAAATAATACATTATTGAAATGAAATGTGTTTGCAAAATACTAAAAGTAACTTGGGCCTATTACGGATTTGAACTCACATGTCTTGTGGGGGGTAACTGCTTAATGGAGCTGTTTGCACCATGTGACGGCCAACTCTGGCACCGCGAGCGCTCATTGGTCAAATCAAAAAGCGCGCACTTTCCCGGCTTCCTGTTACACACTTCCGTCCCTTTTCACAGAATCACTCCCACAGATTGCAGGAAAGCGAGAGGAAAGGTGTTACACATCAAAAACAAGCTAAATAATGCTTTCAAGCATTTTCAAACAACCCTAGGTTACGCAACTATATCCTGTAACACTAAATGGCGGATAATCACAGCGGATAATTGTATAAGGAACGAGGAAATTCACGTTACGCCACGTTACCGGTAACTTGTTACGTGGCGTTTCGTAACGGAGCATTACTATGCTCTGATTAATTTTACTGATACTGATCAACTAGAACTTCTTCATTTATTTTCAATTAGAAAGAAGCCGTAAACATTGAGAATACTGCATCATCATCATCATCATCAGCCTATAATGTTCCCACTGCTGGGACACAGGCCTCCTCTCTGTGAGAGGGAGTGGGCCGTAATCCACCACGCGGGCCCAGTGCGGGTTGGTAGATGTCACATGTCTTCGAATTTTCGGTTCTAGGACATGCCGGTTTCCTCACGATGTTTTCTTTCACCGTTTTGAGAGCAGTGGTGATACATGCTTACTGCATACATTCCTACAACAAACATAGTATACGCAAAATTTCCAGAAGCAAATCATTATCTTTTAGCTAAATTATTTCAGCTAGAACATGAAATAAATGTCATTATTTACCTTCTGCCACATTAACTCCAGTGGTTAAAAGCATTACTTATGTATCACAACCTTGTACCTTAATTGCGTAACTTATTTTCGTAAACGATTATGAGTAATTTGTTTCATTTTGACAGTTCAACAACATTCATTGCGTTATTTACGTTGTTGAGCAGATGTTTTTTTCCAACTTATGAAGCAATGGATTAGCGATCTGTTTTAAGTCGAAACAAACTGTGATTGATCGCGTATTACGTAATTAGGGGGGCGCGCGTCGCCGACCATCGAAAAGATCAAATTAAATGAAATGAAATGAAATTGTTTATTCTGTAAATAGGATATCGAAATCACTTTTACACGTCATATAAAAAAATATTAAAAATAAGCTAGATGAGTTCGGCGTTTCCTATCTGACTACTCTGAGAAGAAAGGCCGAAACAAACTCAGAGGTCGCAGTCTCTTTTAAAGTCCAGACATAATCTTGGTCAGGCCATATGAGGACCATGTAGATAAGTGTCTGAAAAGGTCTTTTGAGGAAAGAACCACACAGATTTGAGTGGACCTGTCCAGTCAGTGCAAGCATTTGTCAGTAATCGTGGAGCTCAACTCAGAACTTAAGGAGCTCAACTCGACGAACAATACCAAAGAAAGGACATTTGGGTAGGCCGCATAAACTACTCAAACTGCCAGACCATCACTAAAACTAGCAGAGAAATAAAAACAATATCCACATAGTCCTCACATTCACAATAGTTAAAATAATATAATACTTTACAAAGTAATCATGTCATTTTGAATATAATTTTCAACAATGTCAATGTGTTTATAAAACTGGTATATGTTGATTTTACATAATTAAAATGTCTAGTTTTATGATTTTATCACAAGGCTTAGCAGAGCGAGCAGTTCAATCCCAAGGTTTTTTATCTTCTAAATAATCTGAAATTGTATAGTACCCTTTTTTACAAAGTTTGGTTTTAATACAGATTTTAAATCGTTTAATGGGTAAGTTTCGAATGTCAATGGGGAGTTTGTTGTAAAAACGTATACATTGACCCATGAATGAGTTGCCTACTTTGTGGAGACGTGTGCGATGTACAGCAAGGTTGTGTTTATTCCTGGTATTTAAACTATGAATATCGGACATTTTCTTAAAATTTGATATATTTTTGTGCACATACAATAGGTTTTCAAAAATATATTGTGAGGCTACAGTCAGAATATTTATTTCTTTGAATTTTTCTCTAAGGGAATCTCTTGGACCTAGATTGTAAATGGCTCGAACAGCCCTTTTCTGTAGAACAAAGATAGTATTAATGTCCGCACAGGTTCCCCAGAGAAGAATCCCATATGACATAAGACTATGAAAATAACTAAAATAAACAATTCTGGCTGTATCTACGTCAGTTATCTGTCTAATTTTTTTAACAGCATAGGCGGCCGAACTTAGCCTTCCTGACAATTTTTCTATGTGTGGGCCCCAAAATGAAGATCGCTAACAGTTACAGACCGATTCTTATTTATAAGGTAATATTAATATTGGTTCCATGGGCGAAGTAAATAAACTCGATAAGTAGTAGGAAATACTCTCGATAAAACTCTATAACTACGCATGCGCGCTCGATTCATGGATACTGCATTGTTTCGCGCGGTAATTTTGAATTTTACCATAATGATTAATGTTCTTACTTAATAAATCATTTTTTTTGCTTTAAGTCAGGGACCAGAGTGGGGCAGATGCCCCACCTTGCCCCACCGTGGGTACGCCCATGATTGGTTCAATAAATGTATTATACATATTACAATTAACTAGGTATATTATATGGCTCTGAGAATTATTGTCGACTTATTGTTTCCTTTTCTACGTGTCCCCTAGCTGGGGGCAAGCCTTTAGCCTAGTCATTTACAAATTAATGTCGCAATGGTCTAGCCATTCTGTGTTTGACAGATTTTGTTTGGCAAATTTATCAAAATAACATCTGCCTAGCTGTCAGCACTGTACACGAAATGAAACTCCAAACTGTTGATTTACTGAACTCATATATTTCAAATATTATTGACTACTTACATTATTAGCGGTAACGAAACCATAGCTCGCATTTAAACAAAGCAACGCCATCTAGAGAGCTATGGTGTACTAAAAAAAAAATAGTACAATGTATTTCCTTTTGAGGTAGGTTACGATTAGACATTCCGCCCACCAAAGGATTTGTCCTTTTAATACTTTCAAAAACAACATTTCATCTTCATCGTGACCCTCGTGACTCCCCCTTTATTTTTTAATTACGGCATCTCGTAGTTGACCTCTGAGAATTAAAACTACGTGAACGCTCGCTAAGGGCACCCCCTGTTTAAAAGAACTAAACAAGATTAAGTTAAAATCAGTATGTAGCAAAGTAGAACAAAACATTCACTCAAATGGGCCGCCCACCGTTATGGTTAGGCGTTTAGAATAAAACAAATAATAAAAAAAATTACACATTACTTAAGAATTAACTGTCATGCGCAAAATAGATAATTTGTTTAATGGACGTTTGATTAGTCCATTCTTCGTTTTTAGTGTTAGCACTCTCGTGATTCCATCTTGACCCGGGTGCTTCTGGACGACTCTACCTAACAGCCACTTTGTTGGCGGTAGATTGTGATCCTTAATAACGACAATGTCGTCCATCTCAATGTCGGGTTTTTCGTTTGACCACTTGTATCGTTGGTTTAGACCAACCAAATATTCTTCTGACCATTTTCTCCAAAAGTCATTCACCATTTTCTGTGTCATCTTCCATCGTTGACCTCCGGTTACATGAATGTCTGATAGATTTTCATCTGGAATTGCTACCAGTTGCTCTCCCACTAAAAAATGTCCAGGAGTTAATGGCTGTGGGTCGGTAGGATCTTCACTCATGTATGAAATTGGGCGAGAATTAAGACACGCTTCTATCTGACTTAAAACTGTTGATAGTTCCTCAAAAGTAAGAGTTGAATCTCCGATCACTCTCTTCAAATGTGATTTAGCCGACTTAACGCTCGCCTCCCACAGTCCACCGAAGTTAGGGGCGTGTGGGGGAATAAAATGCCAAGTGGTTCCATCATTGGCTAACATTTGGGCAATTTCTGCGGGAAGCTGTGATCTTGCATGATTCAACATTTCCTTCAGCTCTCTGTCGGCTCCTACAAAGTTGGTCCCATTGTCACTGTATAAATTCACACACTGGCCCCGTCGTGACACAAATCGACGAAATGCGGCAATGAACCCCTTAGAGGTTAAATCCGATACCGCCTCGATGTGTACAGCTCTCGTCGACATGCATATAAAAATGCATATATATCCCTTATACGATTTGGAGCCTCTTCCAGGTGAAAATCTAATGTTGAAAAATCCGGTGAAATCAACTCCAGAAGCCGTAAAGGGTCTTGAAGGCATCAGTCTAATTTTTGGTAACTGACCCATGAGCTGCTGATTGTTTGTGCGCGAATATCTTAAACATTTGATACATTCTCGGTAGTATTTCTTCACACGTTCTCTGGCTCGTATTATCCAATATTTGGATCGTAAATAATTTAACATAATTTGTGGGCCTCCGTGTATAGTTTTATGGTGAGCGTCAATTATTAATAGCTTAGTAAGGTGGCTATTACTAGGCAAAATAACTGGGTGTTTTGTATCAAATTTGACTTCAGCTTCTTTAATGCGACCACCAACCCTTAACACTTCGTTCTCATCAATAATGGGGCATAGCGTAAGAAGTGGACTCTTGATATTAATAGGTTTATGAGTCTTTAACTGCTGGATCTCTTTATTAAAGTATAATGTTTGTGTTTTTATAATTAAAATTCTTAATACTTCTTGCATTTCAATAACGGTTATAAATTTTCTATCTTTTGGTCTTTGTGTTTTCGGTAAATTAAGATTATTTATAAATCTTTTACAATAAGACAATACTCTCAGCACCGTCGTTAAATTCGAGAATTTTGACCAAATAAACTCTTCTTCGTTTGTTATGACAGCAGTTAAAGTCTTGATGGGTTTTTGTTCTTCAGTAGTAGAAAAATTATCATTATTGTCATAAGTATCACTGTGATGCAAAATGTCTGGACCATACCACCACAGCGTAAGACCAGCCATCTCTGCGCCTTTTATTCCTCTTGATCCAAAATCAGCTGGATTATCATGAGTGCCGATATGACGCCACTGATTGGAATCAATCATGGTATGGATTTCTGAAACTCTATTACTTACGAATGTACTCCAACGACTAGGTTCTCCGCGTAGCCAGGCTAATACGACAGTGGAATCTGACCACGCATGCAGATTTTCTCTGGGTACGTGCATAATTTGTGAGACTTCAAAGATTAATTTGGTCGCAAGTAGAGCCGCACATAATTCCAATCGCGGGATACTAAATTCCTTTTCTACTGGAGCAACCTTGGTTTTGGCTGTCACTAGATTAACACGAACTTGGCCAAATTCATCTTTAACCTTTATATACACGACACCTGCGTAGGCTGCTTGAGAAGCATCGGCGAAGGTATGGAGCTCTAGTTTATCACATTGATGCGATTGTACCCATCTTGGTATGACAATATTTTTAGCATCGTTGAGACTTTCACGAAATGAATACCACTCCGTGAATAATTCAGGTGTTAGATTCTCATCCCAAGATAATTTAGCCTTCCACAATTTTTGAATGAATATTTTTGCTGACACAATCACCGGTGAAATCCAACCCATGGGATCATAAAGTCGGGCAATATCCGAAAGGACTTTACGTTTGGTAACAGTCTCTTTTAATTCAGGTAATTGCAAAGTATACTCAAAATTGTCTGTGGTTTTGTTCCAGCAGATGCCCAATACTTTAATCATGTCATTAATTTTGAAAACCAATGCTTGATCTGCTCTTTTACTCTCTTCCTGTACATGATTCATAAGTTTGTCACTGTTGCTGCACCATTTCTGCAAACGAAAACCTCCCGAATTCATCAACTTATTCATTTCTTCAAAGATTTGTATTGCTTCGTCTTCGGTCTCGCATCCGGTGAGCAGATCATCCACGTAATAGTCTCGAATGGTAATTTTTGCAGCGCGAGGATAGTTTAATTCTTCGTCTCTAGCCAGCTGTTGTACAGCTTTTACAGCTAGGTAAGGGGCGCAGGCTGTCCCAAAAGTTAGTCTTAATAGTTTGTAATGTTCCATAGGTTTATTAGGATCTGATCGCCAAAGAATGCGCTGAAAATCGGCATCTTCCTCAAACACGCGAACTTGTCTGTACATCTGAACTAAATCCGCTAGTATACAAAAGGGGTGGCGTCTCCACCTCATCAAAATATGACGTAAATCTTGCTGTATCTTAGGACCGATAAGTAAACAGTCATTCAATGAGACATTATTGACGCCCTTGCAAGACGCATCAAAGACTACGCGAACTTTGGTGGTCTCTTTATCCTCTCGCACCACAGGATGATGGGGTAGATATACAGCCTTTGTATTCTTTATTTCTTCAGTATCTGTGATTTGTACCATGTGGTTTTGTTCTCTGTACCCGTCGATCACCTTTTTGTACTCTTCATACAACAATGGATTTTTGAGCAACTTCTTCTCCAAAAATTGAAATCTGCGTGACGCTATCTCCTTTGATTTTCCTACAACACATTTTGGATCATCTTCTTCAAATGGCAATCTAACTACATATCGTCCTTCATCGTCCCTTATAGTAGTAGCTTCAAACATTTGTTCGCATTTAATTTCTTTTTTCGTAAATTTCTTCGTAATTGCATCTGGTTCTCTTTCTATTTCCCAAAATTGTTTTAGTACTTCGTCTTCACTTACTCGTATGTGACAGTTGATAATCTGGGAGTTCATAGAAGCTGATTCAGGTCTTACTCGACCTGACAAAATCCATCCAAATCGTGTCTTTTGTGCTATTGGACCTTTTCCTGATGGATGTCTCATAAATCCTTCTAGAATTATCTCTTCATATATTCCAACTCCCAAAATCATGTCGATTTTAGCAGGTGATCCATAATTTGGATCAGCCAAGTGGACTTTTTCAATATCTAGCCAGTCTGTTATTGTTGTTCGACACGTAGGAAGAAATGTTGTCAGTTTTCTCAGTACATATGCATCGACTTTTGTCGAATACTTTGCATTTTCATTTTGAATTGATTCTACAGTAAGCGACACCATGTTCTTTGATCTGGCTAGACTATCTCCAATTCCCGAGACTAAACCATTTATGCACTCTCTCTTCAAACCTAATGTTTGGGCAGTAGCCTCGGTGATAAACGAACCTTCTGAGCATGGGTCGATTAGAACTCGCACAACTTGCGAGTAACCATTTATTGAATATGCTTTGACTACAGCCGTAGCCAATAGCATCTCTCTCTCCAGTTTTTCTGTAATCAAATGGGCTACCACTTTTTTCTCAGTCTCTTTGCTCGGGTCTGGGTTCGTTGTATCGGTTTTCTCGATGCCGGAAGATGAATTTTCAGCTGCCTCGGTTCTCTCGAAATGTAGCAGTGTGTGATGACGTCTGCCGCAGCGACGGCAGCATGCAGATGATCGGCATTCCTTCACTGAATGTGTGGGTGCAAAACAATTGAAGCACAGTCTTTTTGATTGGATAAACTCTGATCTCTCTTGAGGAGACTGCTGTCCGAATTGCTTGCATTGATAAAGCAAGTGCTGACCTTCACAACTCGTACAGTTTGGAATTGATTTTTTCTCATCTTGCGTGGTAGAGTGAAAAACTTTAGGTTTAGTTGTATTGGGGTGCGTGTTGTGAGACTTGATTGTAGGTTTGTCGCCACTTATCATCTCTAATGTTCGGAATCTGGTTTCTAAAAACTTGACGAGTTGTTCCCAAGATGGCAATTCATCCGGATCTAATTGACTAACTTGGATTTCCCATAATTTACGCGACTCTAAATCAAGCCGTGATAAAACCAAGTAGTTTATGAAGACCTCACACGAACTGGTACCAATTCCGATGTTTTCCAATGATTTGAGAGATGATGATGTAGTGTCTAGAAGTTGTTTGATTGAACTCGCTGAATCAGTGGTATTACGTTGCGAAAACAAGCGCTTCATAATCTCGTTACAAATGTAACGTTTATTATTATAACGACGAGTAAGTTGTTTAAAAGCTTCTTCGTAATTTGAGTCTGTGGTTGAGAAGTTTTGAAGAAGAGTCTCTGGTTCACCCGTCAGACTACTCTTTAAATAGTGTAATTTTTGCACACCACTCAATGTTGCATTTTGATGGATCAATGAAATGAACATATCATAAAAGGTTTGCCATTCTTCATATAATCCAGAAAATTTCGGTAGTTGAATCTGTGGCAATTTAACTTTAGTACTTGATAGACTCGATTCATCAGATTTGTTGATTTGAGACGAACAAGTTTTCACACCATAAGTAATGAGATCATCTTTCATCTTTGTTTTATAGTCAGTATAAATCTCTTCAAATTGAAAATAAACATCTTCCGTGAAATAGGCTACTTTCGATTTATCTTCTCTTTTAACATTTCCGACTATTTCACTATGGACGTTCGCAAACCCTTCAAATTGTTTTTCTAAATTTTCCAGTCTTGCTTCGATATAAGATACTTTAAGTCGCTCTTTAGGCGTTTTTTTATAATTTGTATAGGCCTTGTTCATATGCTCGTACATATCCTCTTGCTTCAAAAACAACTTCTCCATTTTAATTTTTGTTCACTGTTTGATCAACGAAATTCACTAAGTTCAAAGTTCCGTATTCACCTTAAGTTTTGATGAAAGTTTTGCAAGTCCAGTTTTTATTTTATCAAAATTATTCTAAGTGTTTTTTCCACGAAATTTTTCTAAGTCCCTTTTAACACGATTTATTCTAAGTGTTTTTCCACGAAACTTTTCTAAGTCAATGTTCACGCACGATATTTTTACAAGTCCCAGTTATGCACTTCACTTCAGTCACTTTTATATCACTTTAGTCACTTTTAGTTCACTTTACTCACTTTTAGTTCACTTTACTCACGCACTTCCCGGGTTTCGGCACCAGATGTCAGCACTGTACACGAAATGAAACTCCAAACTGTTGATTTACTGAACTCATATATTTCAAATATTATTGACTACTTACATTATTAGCGGTAACGAAACCATAGCTCGCATTTAAACAAAGCAACGCCATCTAGAGAGCTATGGTGTACTAAAAAAAAAATAGTACAATGTATTTCCTTTTGAGGTAGGTTACGATTACATCTGCCTAGCCTTTTCCCAACTATATGTTGGGGTCGGCTTCCAGTCTAACCGAATGCAGTTGAATACCAATATTTTACATGGAGCGACTGCCTATCTGACCTCCACAACGGTTGTCAGACTTTCGGGCTTCTGACGACCCGTAACGACTGACAAAGATCCACAAATGACAGCCGGGATCAACGGTTTAATGTGCTTTCCTAGGCACGGAGGAGTCTAGGTGTATAAAGATGGTCACCCATAAAGTCACGCCTTCTTCCTACGGGGGTAGGTAGAAACTACAAAACGCCATCTGCTATAATCCTTACTTACTTTTCGCTTCATTTACGGTCATAAATCAGCACCCTAATAGGGATGATGACTAAAAATACTTTTTTTGTCCGTCACGAGAGAAAAAATACGTGTCTAATATTTTTAATAATCTTTAAAAATATTAGACACGTATTTTTTCTTTTTTACGTACTTAATCAAAAAATTACGACGATACATTGAGTTATGGAGAACATTCACCGTCCATAAATTTTTGGGCTAAATGTGAAAGTGCCGGCTAAATAAAAAAAGTTATATTCCGTTAAAACATGTTATTTATTCTCTTCACTTTTCACAATGAGATCAAATCTGTAGGGCTATTCCCTGCGCTGTTATACGGGTTTGATAAATACTGTTTTCAGTATGTATTAGATAAAAGAATAACAGTTACCTAATTATAGTAATAACTTTTTATGCCAGTAAACATTACAGTTATTATCTTTTACTGTGAAACGAAGACTCTAGGCCTTCGTTTCGTGTGCGAAATAGTTATTTTTTCTCCAGTATTAATATTAGCTGATTGAAATATCACTAGTATTAAAGAAAGAAAAGAAAAGAAAGAAAGAAAAAGTATTTATTGAGACTCGCACAGGAAATCACAAATTAAACTAAACACCTTCATTAATAACATTAATAAAAAACAAAGTAAAATTAAAAATAAAAGCAGAGAGTCCTGTACGAGGCCAAAAGGCCCCTATCTCAGCGGTTAACGGTTTTAGGTCTATTTTGTGGTTTCTATTCTCGCAAAAATAGTGAAATAAAATAACACATTATTTTGGGTACGTACATAAATTACGGTTTTAAAATAAACCAAAAAATAGACCTAAAACCAGTTAATATTAGTGATACCTATTTCAATAAGCTAATACTAGTACTGTCGAAAAAAAACTTTATTTCGCATACTGTAGTTATGTGGAGAATAACCCTAGAATCTAGTTTCACAGTAAAAGATAATAACTGTAATCTTTACTGGCATAAAAAGCTATTACTATACTTAGATTACTGTTATTCTTTTAACTAAAACATACTGAAGACAGTATTTTTCAAACTCGTATAACAGCGCAGGGAATAGAATAGCCCTACAGATTTGGTCCCATAGTGAAAAGTGAAGAGAATAACATTTTCTAACGGAATATAACTTTATTTTTGTTTGGTACTTTCATAATTTAGCCCAAAATGAATGATCTCTTTTGCCATGACGTCACGACTATGTAGATTTTATACTTATTTGTAACATTGCGACCCCTACTCCCCAACTTTAATGCGTTTTATCTAAGAATTTTTTTGTTAATATGATAAAGCAAAAAATACGTTTCTAATATTTTTTTATTATCTGACTGATGGGATAAATAAAATTTCTTTTTTTTTTACCCAGGCTTCATACCTATTGCGTATAACACGATGACACGATCAATCACAATCTGAATTATTTTGAAGGATATTGCGAATCCATTGATTTATATGTTAGAAGAATTTGACTACTCAACAACGTAAATAACGCAATGAATTTTGTTGAACTGTCAAAATGAAACAGATTGTGATTGATCGTGTGTTACGCAATTAGAGTGCTGCACGCTTAGCATGACCACAATTGAAACGGGTTTTGTCAACGGAAGAATAGACAAAATGACAGATAAACAATCACAATCTGTCATTTTGTCTATTCTTCCGTCGACAAAACCCGTAGAAAACCCGTTTTTATAATGGTCATGCATGGTGTGCAGGAAGACGATGAGTCTTCCCAAAACATCTGTGCCGTCTGAATAGGTAGCTATATACATACTTATATATCACTTTGATTTCGTAAAGGACAAGGTCGGTACACTCGGCTCCATTGTGTGCACGTCGGTTGCGAGTACTACGCACCTGACGTTTCTGAACAATATTACCAATAAGCCTACGTATCTACTCAAACTTGTGAAAGTGTATATCTGGAGTAGTAATACCTACTGTTTGATGAAATTATCTAGAAAGAAGAATGCACTATACTCCATTTATTAGAAAAATAAAGGCAAAATAACAACAGTTATTGTTGAAATTACTGCACTTTAGAGTATTTTTTTAGGGTTCCGTTGCCAAATGGCAAAAAACGGAACCCTTATAGATTTGTCATGTCTGTCTGTCTGTCCATCTGTCTGCCTGTCCGTCCGTATGTCACAGCCACTTTTTTCCGAAACTATAAGAGCTATGCTGTTGAAACTTGGTAAGTAGATGTATTCTGTGCACCGCATTAAGATTTTAACACAAAAATAGAAAAAAACAAATAATTTTGGGATTCCCCATACTTAGAACTGAAAAAAAAAAAAAAAAAATTCATCAAACCCGTACGTGTGGGGTATCTATGGATAGGTCTTTAAAAATGATATTGAGGTTTCTAGTATATTTTTTTTCTAAACTGAATAGTTTGCGCGAGAGACACTTCCAAAGTGGTAAAATGTGTCCCCCCCCCTGTAACTTCTAAAATAAGAGAATGATAAAACTAAAAAAAATATATGATGTACATTACCATGTAAACTTCCACCGAAAATTGTTTTGAACGAGATCTAGCAAGTAGTTTTTTTTTAATACGTCATAAATCGTAAACCGCAATTTACCTTTCATTCAATGTTACTTGCTGCTACGGAACCGTTCATGGGCGAGTCTGACTCGCACTTGGTCGCTTTTTTAAATTTAAATGGTAAACATTATTACATTGCTTTGTGCTTATCGTGAAATTACGGAGTTTATTATACGTTTTATATCGCAATAACGAAAGGATGATAACCGTTATTTTTCTATTGTTATAATAAATAAATGGAGTACCTATACAATTCGACGGCATTTGGAAAACTATACCTAATTAACAGGGTGTCAGGGACATCGACGCGAAAACTGTTACCATGGATTCAGTACATGATTCTGAACCCCCCTGCACTGAAATTTTTCGTCGGTTATTAAAAAAAATCTATTGTTTCATAGAAAAATGCAATACCTACACGGTCAAAATGTAAGGAACAGTAAATTAAAAAAAAAAAATACTGACAAAAAATTTCAACGCAGGGTTCAGAATATGGGCCGAAAGGGACATTGTGGCCCCCGGCAACAGGGCAACCGAAGGAACACGGGTGGGTTTTAGTCATTAAGAGTCTGACACGCCCTCCCGCTCCACCCAGAGCGGGAGAAGTTATTTGATATTTTCCCACCCAAAAAAAAAAGAAAAAGGGGGGTTCAGAATCATATAGTGAATCTATGGTAACAGTTTTCGCGTCGATGTCTCTACCACCCTGTATGAGTGGAGGGACGGGCGATTCACGACAATACAAAATTCATAAGGTATTTTTCTTACTGTCAACTACTTAGCCTATTCTTCATTGACTAGTCTATTATTCTCTATCCATCGAATTTCGCACAACTCGTAAAGATTGATAGAATTTCAAATTCGCAATCTGGCCATGCCTAGTATGCGAATAATACATCATAATATTAAACGATCTATTATGTACTAGTGCATAAATGTTGCGTGTGAAGTTCATATGTCACCACCGTACCACAGTCTAATAAAGTAACAGTATAATGTCTCGGCAGTGAAGTCGAAATAATTACCTACGGCCGCTCGGTAGATAACCTTCCGCGTCTGTGCGTAACTGTCGCGCATTCGATACTGTTGCGTACTGATACACACAGATTTCGAAGCGCATTGTTTCGGCCGTTTTCTATGAAGATATAATACTATTACTTATTTATACTGTGTCAGTACAGTCATCAGCATCGCGTGATGAAAACAGCAAGAACGCAATTTTATTATTTGAATAAATTAATTTAATATCTCACACGTGTTCATTATTAAATTGTGAATGATTATTTAAAAGCGAATGTAAGATGGCTTGCATTGTCATTTGTATATAATATACTGAGTGGTGTATTGAGAAATAGGCGATTATGGTGATGAAAATGACCGAATTTTTTCAGTGTCTTGGTTTATAGCATTTACTAGCAAACAAAACTCATATCGCATCCCTAGATGAAGACTCCGGTAACTCAAAAAGTACGCATTTCAAGTTAGTGGCGGTTTCGAATTCCTGACTCGAATACCTACACAAAGATATAACTCGCGTGACAATACCTTCAACTGCTGTTAAAAGATAGCTTTACTTAATAAAACGCAGCTTTACTTAATTTGATTACAGCTGCAAAACTAGAGTAACTAAAAAATCTCGATATTTTACAGGGTTTTAACAGACAAAATACAAACAAGCTAATTCAACGTTACCTCCATGAATGCCTTAATAGATTATTGATATCTTTCTTAGGAAAGATATCAAAAATACTAAAAACAGCTTTTCGTCATTTCTGAAAAATGAGGTTTTTTTTTGAGTTACCGGAGTCTTCATCTAGGGGTGCGATATCTAAGTAATTTATTGTTATATAAAAGGTCGATATAGGTACGTAAAATAAGTGAAATTACTCCATAATTCTTCACGGTTTTATGAAGTTTGCGTAGATACTTATACTGCCCCCGATAGAAAAAAAGACGCATCTAACATTTTTACAGATTTGAGTTATACATCAGGCAGATGCGCCTTTTTTTTCTGATTCCGGCAATGTATATAAGTCAAATCTGGAAAAAAAAATAGATGCGTCTTTTTTTTTATCGGGGGCAGTATATATAAGTTAATCTAAAAACTTAATCTAAAAAACAACCTACAAACTTAATCTAAAAAACAAACACCCTTTTACTAAAAGGCAGAGGCAGGGGGGCTGACCTCACCCAAGCTTTTCAACCTTTACGTCAATGAGCTGATCGCTGGACTCAGCAGTAAACGGATTGGAGGTTGGATTGACAACGTTTGCGTCAATAACCTCAGTTACGCGGATGTTATGGTGCTGCTGGGTCTAACGGCCGGCTCCATGAGAGAGCTTTTAGAATTTTGCGAAAGGTACGCTGCTAGCCACGGTCTAGTTTATAATTGTAAGAAGAGCCTGTTCATGAAGATCTTTAAGGCCCCCGGTAGGAAGCAGTCGTACGAGCCAATTATCACCCTCAATGGCCAACCCCTGCAAAGGGTGAAACAAACCAAATATCTGGGGCATTACGTAACGTAGGACCTTAAGGATCATGAAGATATCGAACGCAAGCGCCGGGTTCTTGCTGTGAGAAGCAATATGCTGGTTCGCAGGTTAGCTTATTGTGGTAAGGAGGTTAAGATCTTACTGCCAGACCAGCTACACGCGGAAAACAATGGACGCCCTGAGGGTCCAATATAATAACAGCTTCAGAATGCTTTTGGGACTGCCGCGCTTTTGCAGTGCCTCTGGCATGTTCGCGCAGGCACGTGTTCACGACTTCCACACAATGGTGAGAAGAAAAACGGCGTCACTGCTAGAGAGACGCGGTCAAGTCCTAACAGCATTCTGAAGATGTTAGTGGATCCGATAATTAATCACTTCATGCAGGTGTTGGTTAGGCAGGAGTGATTCATTACATCCGGTGAATGTATGTAAATATTATTTTTCTGTGAGTTATTACTTAGTTATTTATTGTAACACACTAACATAGCTTTTAGAGAGAGAAGACGCAGTTCGCGTGAGCGATGATATCGTGGCCAACGGGTAAGTGTTCGCACCGCGCCGCCGGCACGTACTTGTTTGTCGCAGCGACAAGAGCTATCAAAGAGAGTCGCCGACGACGGTGGGACAGATGTCTTAGGCAGTTTGTCCACGGCACCGTTAACGGGACGTCAACGAGAAACCAATCAATCTGCCTAGCCTTTTCCCAACTATGTTGGGGTCGGCTTCCAGTCTGATCGGATGCAGCTGAATACCAGTACGTATTTTATATGGAGCGACTGCCTATTTGACCTCCACAACCCAATAACTAGGTAATACGATACCCCTTGTTAAGACTGGTTTTCAGACTTTCGGGCTTCAGACGATCCGTAACGACTGTCAAAGATCCACGAATGACAGCCGGGACCAACGGCTTAACGTGCTTTTCGAGGCACGGAGGAGTCTCGGTATGTAGAAATGGTCACCCATCCACGGACCAACCCCGGCAAGCGTAGCTTAACCTGATGGATCGCCCCGTGCGTACGTCAACGAGAAACCAGCCATAGTAAATGTACTTTCTTAATCTGTGGTACTGTCCCTACTTCAGCTTCGTCATCTTGTTCTCGTTGACGTCCCGTTTACGGTGCGGTGGACAAACGGCTTTAGGCTTTGAAACGGGATATTAGTAAAGAATAGTTAGGTACATGATGCATTGAACAACATAATATGACAAGTACTTAGATTAAAAAACCGGCCAAGTGCGTGTCAGACTACGCACAATGAAGGGTTCCGTAGTTGGGATGAATTTATCCATTTGGGATAAATTAACAACAACAAACTTAACATTGTAGTTGAAATACATGTTCTCCCATACATTCCAACTGCAAATGTAAGTTTGTACGCACAATATTGAGAGATTTACCATGTTATTTTAAGACCATAGACTTCTTATAGGTTTTCCTCTAATCTATGAGTAAAGAGCCATACTACTTATGTATTTTTTTCAAAATTTTTATTCCAGTAGTTTCGGAGATAGGGGGGGATGGTCAATTTTCATCGAATTTCTTAAATATATTTAAAAGTGTTTATTTTAAAATTATATAAAAAATATATTTGAGATCCTTGCAAAAAGTCTTTTCATTTGATATACAAAACTGTTGTTTTTAATTTTCTTGTTTGCCCCCCAAAAGTGACCCCTATATTCAAAATTCATTTATTTACGTTACACGTTCATATTTGGGTCACAGATTTGGAGCAAATTGGCTGTGACAGACGGACAGACAGACAAACGAGTGATCCTATAAGGGTTCCGTTTTTTCCTTTTGAGGTACGGAACCCTAAAAACGTCTTTTGTAAATAGACCTACTGAAAATACGACTTAACCCTTTGAATGTTACCTACTGCTACTTAATAATTCATTCATTGGCTTCATTCATTTATGAACGGAAACAAAACGTTGTAATGGGGCCGCCTACCGCCTACGTTTAATTACTGTATCTGTAAATATCGACGTATAATCGGCTTTTAATTGACGAACTATTCGTTCAAATGGCACAAATTGTTCAGATAAGCTTAATTATGTCTTTTATTTAAGTATATATCATTTATTGGTATTTTATTTTTTTATTTTTTATGCCTAATGTTTATATATTTCACAAAATTCAATTACAAAGGTATTTACATTATTTGGTATTTTTAGTATAATTTGTTGTTAGGGCCGCCATACACGGACTGCTTGAAGCAGTCAGGATCGACTGCTTCGAGCTGCGACTGCATAGTGAACTACAGTCTTCTACATACACATATACACGAAACCGCTCGAGCAGTTGCAACTGCTTCGGGCGGTCTTGCGGTCAAGCAGTCGCTAGGCATACACTGACTGCTCGAGCTGTCGACTGCTCTCGCGCAGTTATCTCCGCCCGCACTCTAAATTCCACATCGCGCGCGCTTCCCGCCCGCACGCTACGCTACTGATTTGAATGACGAGCAGTTTGTATCAACTGCTCCAGCAGTTATCAATGGCAGCTTTAAGCTGTTGACTATGACTGCAAGAGCGGTCCGTGTATGTTTTAATGGCTAACTGCTCGAGCAGTCCGTGTATTAGTCCTTAGACCGTCCGGAATTCCAATGGCATTCTCGCATATTTTAGGAAAGGGATTTCGTCGAAGCTCTGAAATAGGTCTGATTCTTACTCTTCTAAATATTGTAGATCCTTGATACCCAAAAGGATATTTCTATAGTACCTAGTTGCCGACCAATATTTTTCAAAGTAACATGATTTAATACGACTGTACTACTGAACTTAGAAGTTTAAAATACCCATGTACAGACGCCAGCACATCAAGCTACCCGAAACTGTCAAATTTTCCCAATCAACTTTGAACCTTAAACTTCAGCGATAAAGTTGAAAATCTATTAAATAAATTTGACAGATTGTAGTAGCTTGAAGTGCTGGCGTCTGTACTGTATGTATTCATAAAGTTCAAAATTACGATTTACGTGAATTAGAATGTACGCTATGACGAATTACTTTATTGAGAATGTTCATAATCGCAATGTACGGAACTTCGAAAGTTTGCTATGATGAATTATTTAATTGAGAATGTTCATAAAATCGCGAGTATGAACATTCTGAGCTAGTATTTTGCTTCTCAATGACGTAATTCGTCATAGTGTACATTCTAACTCACGTAAATGGTAATTTTAAACTTTATGAATACAGTAGGTACCTATATCGGCATTTCAAACTTCGAAGTTCAGGGGGCCTACCACCAGCTCAAAAGCAGTATTATTTTAATATTACTTCAGCGGGAGAAAGAGATGGAGCTATACGTCCTGTGGAGCTTTGAAATGCCGTAGCCCCCCTGTAGTACAGTCCTTAAATATCTACTGAAAGGTTCCGACTTTCCGAGTCCCGAAGCCTTCAGTACTGTAATGTATTTTTTAGGGTTTCGTACCTCAACAGGACCAAATGGAACCCTTATAGGATCACTCGTGTGTCTGTCTGTCTGTCACAGCCAATTTGCTCCGAATCTAATAGACCGATTATGTTAACAGGAGATGTTTGATTTTAGGCTACCACTATGTACAGACGCCAGCACATCAAGCTCCCCGAAACTGTCAAATTTTCCCAATCAACTTTGAACCTTACACTTCTGCGATAAAGTTGAAAATCTATTAAATAAATTTGACAGATTGTATAGCCTGATGTGCTGGCGTCTGTACACTACATAGATAAATAGGAAACCAATTGGGGATTCTCATAAAAAAACAAACAAATTAATTTGAAGAAGAGTACAGGCGTACAAAAATTATTATTTGGGAAGATTTTTAATATGGTAACCCTATTTTTAGGAGACCATGACAGTTCTGTTTGTCATGATGTTTGATGACTTTGACAGTTTTAAGTTTCGTGACGTGACGTTTTTCTTTGACTTTGTCTTTGCTACCGCAATCGACTAGAATAATTTTATTATCCTGCCTATTTTACTATTATAACTAAAACGAAACTCAAGTATTTTCGGAATTCGTGTTGTTTTCACTCAAATGTCACTGTCAAAATGACATTTTGCATCAAAGAATTTATTACTCTGTTTCGCTTATGGCTGATCCACCATATTTACGTTATGTTGCTCTCCTTGACCGAGTTAATTTTATAATAGAAACTATCCTTGCTCTAAAATAACTAATTTAATTCCGAATGTAATTATTTAACCTCAAAATAGATACTAAGTAATCCTCAAATTAATCTTAAAGTCGTTACCCCAATATCATATTCTAAAACTGTTTAGTAAAACTATATATTTACAATATTTCAGGGATAAGGAAAATAATATAAAACACTAAGATATTTTGTCATTCATTTATATTTCTTAGCTAACATCAAATTCAATATTCAAAATTCAAAAGTCATTTATTCAAACTAGGCTGAGAATCAGCACTTTTCTGTCAGTCGTGTTCATGACAGTCCTCCAAAACGCCCACCCTTCACCACTTCCTTAGTGCCTTTAGCTGGGAAGAAGAAGTGGCGCAACAAACTCCCCAGCAGCACAGCTATCTGTTCAAGTTAGAAAAAAAATATTCTAAATTCATAGTAGGAAAATAATTTACATTCTACACCATACCATCACATCTCCTATTCCCCACATTATATCACTATTTAATCAGTGTTCTAATATTTACAATAAAACTAATAGGTAACATTATTTACAGTAGATCTACAACCAATCTATCTTTTTACCGACACAGCCACTAAGCACGTCGTACCGTCACGAGCGCCCGACCCAGAAGGCCATTGTTCTGCCATTTTGGCCGCATTCCGAGTTAGGCCTTAATCGCTCACAGCGCTCACATCGATACTTCGCGTTCCTAGTTAAATATCACGATTATGACAGCTCAGAGCTGTCAACAACTCGGAACGCTCGTGAACGTGCTCACACTGCTCACAGTAGTCGCTCATAGTCAAAACTTATAACATAACCCCAAAATTTGCACAAGATGGTTGGATTACAGTATTTCTTTGAGTATACACCACAAATTTCTTCTTCTTCTTTGGTTAGGTGGCAACTGTAGCCAGAAGCACAATTTCGACTCTCAAAACAAAACAGCACAACTGTCATTTTTGACAGCGCTCACGGTGATATTAATTTAGGGCATGGTCGGTGTTATCGCAAGATGGCGCATGTCATGACGTCATCTATGACGATTCACGGGACATCGTTATCGCGATAACGCTAACACGGTACGGGTGTTAGCACGCTCAAATCGATTACAGTGTAAGTCGGAATGCACCCTTTGACATATCGAATGTTTCAGTGTTGTCAGTACAATATCCAACAATTATGTGTTAATGAATTGAAACCTAACAATTTGAATGTACATTAAAACGAAGTAATATATTATAGAAAATTAACATTAAAAAACGGTTACCTTACTATATTGTATAGCGATATTTACATAGTGCTAACCCAGGGTCCATACATTTCTGGAACATCTCTTTTGGTACACAAATCAATTTCTATGACCCAAACACGGACGTGTAACGACAATGAAACATTTTGAATATGGGGGCACTTTTCGGGGGCAAATTTAAAAAAATTACAAAAGTTTTACAAACTGCACTGTGTGACATATTATGGTAAATCTCCCAATATTGTGCGCTTACATTTGCAGTTGGAATGTATGGGAGAACATGTTTTTCAACTACAAGTTAGTTTGTGCTTGGGATAAATTTCATCCCAACTAAGGAACCCTTCATTGTGCGTGGTCCGACACGCTCTTAGCCGGTTTTTCTTTCTTTATGTGTATTTGCTATGAATACTTTCGATATTGATTATTTAATTTTGTGTGGAGTGTAGTGTGGGTTTCGTCGAAGTTACTGTTTGTGTAAAAGAAACGAACAATAATAACTTTTCAAGGCTATTGAAAGCTTAATTTTTTCTTGTTACCAAAAGCATTATAAAAGTTTAAATGTAACTTTTACAATAACGGGAAAATTATTCTTTTATGAAAACGCGAAGCAAGCATTAAAATCAGGTGACTCACACTAGCATAACAATTACATTGTAGGTTGGTATAGTGGTGTATGTTTTGGAAAATATTTCGCAGAATGCTCACGCTCTCTTCGTATTGAGAACTAACACTTTACCCGACCTGGGACCCCCCTCGTGCTTAGCAGTCACGCTTGCGACCATGGGATCACCGGGGCAGTGTTATTGGGTTTTTCCAATAGGAATTTCTTAGTAACAGCCCGGAGTTTGGAAGTTGGCGGTGTGATACCCACGTACCTCGAAAAGCACGTTAAGCCGTTGGTCATACGCCTGATATCTTACCGGTCTATATGAGACTATATGAGAGTGAGGGAAGAGGTAGTGCTCCTGTGTCTGCGCATACACTTATGAACTATAACATCTCTCGCGCCGGTGGCTGGTCTCCGTATGGCCGAAATTCAGACTTGATTGTATGCTACCCACTAATTATGATCTGCATGAAGGTAGAACGCATTTATGCTATCTAGGTACTTACTACATAGAATGTGTATTTCACCAGAATTTTCAATCGACAGACTTTCACCCAATGGATGGAAATATAATAGAATGGAACGGATCGGAATCAAATGCTGGGCCGTGAAGAAGACGGATGAAAATAGATTGCATGCACCGGAGATGAGAACGTTGCGATCGATGTGAGTGTGGTGATAGAACTGGATAAAGTCAGAAATTTGTGTATTGAGGAAGTTTAAAAAGTTGTTGTTGGTCTAGTGGTCGCAAGTGCTACTGATGACCATGACATCCGGGGTTTCGGTTCCCGGGTCGGGCAAAGTGTTACTGGGATTTTCTATCTGGAATTGCCCAAAGTCTGGATTTGTGCCCGGTTGAGGGCAGTAGGCTCACCCCCAATTACATGGGACTCAAACATAACTGGCGAAATGTGGGTGTGTTATAGGTACACCTCTGCCTTACCCTTTGGGGCATGCAGGCGTGATGTTATGTTATGGCGCCAGTTACAGAAAAGTTGAAAGAGAATCGTTTGTCATTTTATGGGCATGTGATGAAGAGGGATGAAACGCACGTAACTAAAATACTAATGAATGTAAATGTTGATGGATGGCGAGGGAGAGGACGACCAAAGAAAAGATGGATGGATTGTCTGAGGGAGAAAACGGAGTAAATGATAGAGTGACGGAGACAGATAGTGTGAAAGGACCTACCCCAAGTAACGCTTAAGCATGACCACAATAGAAACGGGTTTTGTCGACGAAAGAATATACAAAATGACAGATAAATAACCACATTCTGTAATTTTGTCTTTTCTTCCGTCGACAAAACCCGTTTCTATTGTGGTCATGCTAAGTATGTATGCAGGAAGACGATGAGTCTTCCCAAAATATCTGAGCTGTCTGAATAGGTAGCTTAAAATAGGTAGCTTTAAAGGTAGATTGTCATACGAGGGGCTAAAATAACCCATTCTATCGAGGTAGTTTTACTCCCGAGCCTTAGCGATAGTGAATAGAAACCGAGTGATAAAGGGTTTTAGCGCCGTGTGTTACTTACACTCTACTTTTCACTACGATTGCGAGAAAATAAAATAATCCAATACAATATTAAATAGTTTATTTACTTTAAAAAAATGTACAATTTGTTCAATCTGAATTTTTAAGGAAACTTTTATCCCGGTTTGCTGTAAAAAAAGCTATTTTGCATAAGCATAAAGACTTTTTCCTTTTTGTAGGCTCGTTGTTTAAAGACAAAAATTTAAAAAAAATCCCCTAGAGCAAGATATGCAATTTTTTCCCCGCTCTACGCTACAATGACGGACTTTAGGAGCAAGAGGAGTGAAAATACTTATGTATTACTTAATTTTGTAAAGGACATCCATGTCCTTTACTGACTCTTATGATATCTCTGTCATAAGAGTCAGTACACTCGGATCCATTGTATGCAGAAATGAACTGCGTATCTGATAATACCGATAAGACAACAACGTAAACAAAATAATTTTATTAATAGAAGATGAGACATGCAATGTCAGTGAAACTAACTTACTATGTGCAGCCAAAACAAAAACCATAAAACAATTACATGTGGATCCGCAGTTGTAGCTCGCGTAATTCTTTTTTTTACGTTTTTTGCAATTTGCAGGTTAGTGTTAGTTTGTATCTCGATCAAAATATGATTCGCGACTACGAGCCCACGTACGCACGGACGTAAAAATATCGCGGTGGGATTTTATCGCGCACTGGATTTTCAACTCCAACAGAGAGCATCCCAACGCGTTGAAAAAATACACTGTTGGATTTTCAACTCTCGGCGCTAAGATGTAAGTTGAAAATAAAATGCGCGTAAAAAAATCAACTCGGGAAAAAACCGCCCCTGTGTACATGGGTTAACAGATATGTAATATATTTACGGAATTATAATCATTAAAATCATTAAATATTTATTTACTAAGGCACCAAGTCCCAATATACTAATCATAATTACTCAAGTAATGATTTTTATTCTATAGTTTAGTAATTGCTTGAAGTTAGAACTGTCAAAAGTTAGAATTCTTAGCCAAGTAATAGTCACCATTTCCTTTACTTAAGCATTGAGAATTCGACCATTTTGCGTTTGATTTTGCGGTTTTATCGAGAATTACGGACTCTTTTGATTTCATTAAGTTTCCAGTAAATTAAAGTCCTTTTTTATTTTATTTTTCTTTAATTAAAAAAAAAAGTATTTTTATTTTGTCGCGTCAAACGTTGTTTTTTCTGTTAACAATCACTTCTTTAATTTAGACATAATTTCATGAAAAAAAGTATTTTATTAATTAAAATTAACATTTTAATGATAATTGTATTAAAATTAATATTTTAATGAAAATTGTATTAAAATTAATATTGTAGTGACAATTGTATTAAAATTAATATTTTAATGAAAATTGTATTAAAATTAATATTGTAATGACAATTGTATTAAAATTAATATTTTAATGATAATTGTAAGTACTAAAATTAATATTTTAGTGATAATTGTATTAAAACTAATATTTTAATAATAATTGTGTTAAAATTAAAAAGTAAAATAAATTTAAGTAGTAGGTATTATTTAAGTTACAGTAAAATAATCTACATCTCACGTAGGCCTTATAATGAAACAAAACGCAGTAACTGAGTGAGAGGGAAACAACTATCGAGGCAGATTCTTACTCAAGTATTTACTCAAGTAAGTAACGTACATTACTCGACTATAGAATAAGATTTTCTAATGATTTAATCACAAATACATACAATTCATTCAATTCATAACATCAATATAATTAATAGGTACATTTCTCTAAGTTAGATTTGTTCCATAAAAACTTTTTCATAAGAGATTTTTTCATATGGAACAAATTTAATATCTGTATATAATTTTTTATAAAGCTTAATTTATTAGTCTGGTCAAACATTTATGATTATATACTAACGTTCAAGGCAAACAAGTTGCGAACCAGTTTCAGTAATTTTTTCAAGCAATATATTTAAAATATGATTTGGGTTTCCTGGTTTGTTAAGTTAGGTATTGCTTTAAATCAGTTAAGGCGGATGCGCTAAGGTAGCCCGCGAAATTCAAGCTTTAGTTTTTTGCATTTTGCAGGTCAGTGTCAGGTTGTATGTTGATTAAATATGGCTTTACAGAATTATAATCATTAGAATCAGCAATACAACTCCTTAAAAGTTAGCATAATCCTCATAGTCATTTAATAGGATTACATGAACTTAGAGAGTTATATTGATAATTTTTATGATTATAATTCTATGAATAAACATTTGATACGGCCGCGAATCATATTTAGATCAACATACAGCCTGATACTGACCTGCAAATTGTAAAAAAAACGTAAGAAAATTTGAATTTCGCGGGATATCTTGACGCTTTTGCCTTAACAGCATATTTTATATTCAAAAAATACATAGAGACGAACATAATACCTAATTTCCTCCTTTTTTTGAAGTCGGTAAAAAAAGTATGTGTTACTAAAGCCCTTATTTTTCTTGGCTCATCACGCTGCTCTTAGCATCGATATTTCGTTTTTCGGAAGCTTGATACAGCATCTGACAGAAAACATCCTTATGTTGATATCGCGTTCAAACTGAGCGAGTTACCAAAACGGTCTTCTACGACTCTTTGACCGAGTTACCTAAGGGTCTTTCTCTTAAGTCGCATTCGTCGAGCATGATGTAAAAAAAACCAAATATACGCATCGATTTGAGAACCTCCTATTTTTTACTGTGGGTTAAAAAAACATATTATGAATCGGTAGAAAAACCAGAATCAAAGCGATATGCGATAAATCAAACCAAAAACGGTACTTACGATATTTTATTTATTGAACACATAATTATTAATATTTTATTGACGTCATCTTTTTACCAGATGGGCACGGAGTATTTAAACTCTGTGCTCGTAAATGGGGAATCTCTTAATTTTTTAAACTTTGTGGAATGTATTTTTTTTTAAATATTTTTTTTTGTTTATAAACTTCTAAAACTAAAATTTTGCAACTGCAAAATTTTTGCAGTTTCAGATACAGACTGCGAATTGGGAAGCGTAGCGTGGGAAGCTATCCAGCTAGCTGGATCGACGCTGACGAAGGCCATAAAAAAAAAGTTATAAATTAAAACCCAACTACGACAAAAACGCCAACTAAAAAAGGTTTAAATAAGACTTCGTAACAAAATAACATCGGTTTTCGTAAAACCAGACTCACTTATCATTACAAAAACATGTCATGTAATGAAGCCATAAATCGTACAGATAACGTGTGATTCCGTCTATGACTCGCGGAACAACATGACGCTTCCAACGATACCGTGTTTGTAAAAAAACGACGATTTAGTTTAGGAGTAACGAGGCAACAAATACATACATACATACATAGTCTGTTATTAAAATTAATAACCCTCTTTTGGCTTTGCCGTAGTCGGATAAAAAGGTGGAGAACCAGGGGTTGTGGAAGATGCATTTGTCCACAAGTAGACTGCATTACGTTGAGTTGATTGATTTATTTATCGATACTTTGTACTATGTCCTTTACACATTTGAAATTTCCAGTGTCGTTATGACTATCTATTGCTTGCAACTTTGCCACCGTGTATTTTGTGTTCTATATTTTTTGGGTTCCATACGCGAAGGGTGCCAAACGGATCCCTATATAGGCCTCCGATGTCCGTCCGTCTGTCTGTCAGCGGGCTGTACTGTATCTCATAACCGTAATAGGTAGACAGTTGAAATTTTCACAGTTTGTGTATTTCTATTGCCACTATGACTAAAAATATTAAAAATTTAATAAAGCTAATAATTAAAGGGGGGCATTTTTTGGTCGTTCTTAATACGGCACGTAACCCTTCGTGTGTGTCCGAATCGCATTAAAATAAAAATAAAAAAACGCCTTTTATTTCATGCATAACAAAAAATTTTTTTTTACATTTTGTTCTTATTTTTTTTTTACAATTATTATGTATGTTAATACATTGTTGTTATTTTAATCATTCCATCACTCGCACTTGGCTGGTTTTTTTTATTTCAATATCTAGGATGAAAAGTAGACTTGTCTTTCTCCAGGTCCCTGGCTCGATATGTCTGAACGATCGTTATGTCTGACAGATAGGTATCTATCTGTCAGACATAACGATCGGTTCAGTTACTTTCGTGTTTATAATATTCAAGATTGGCAATATTAGTATGGCTTAGTAATGACAACCGCACGGGTCGACCCATCTGCAGGTTAACACTTGCAACTCAAACCACTTTTCATAGAACTCATACGCCTTGCCGCCATACATACTGGAAGTGAACCCTCTGGGAGGGTTACCGGCATTATGTTTGCGCTAAAGTTAACCATCGCGGACGGTCAACGGCATTAGGTTTAAAACCGTGTTATAAAACACTGTAAAACGAAGTAAAATTGTGTTTTCAGGGGGTCTTGTCGCTAAAAGTAGTTTCTACCTAACCTTTAATTTGTTTTAGTGAATATTGTTTGTGACCGTGAAAAACAAAACAAAAAAAAAAAATGCTTGGATTTGAATACCAACGCATGTACTAATAAATCTTGTTAAAATATACATTAGATTTTATTATCACGCTTTATAATGCTGTATTCGCTAAGAAAAACCTACATTTAAAATAAAATGAGCCCTCCGCGAGGGCTCCCGGCATTCCATATGCGACTAGGTGAACCCTCCAGGAGGGCTCCCAGCACTGAACGTGTTAAGTTACGCTTGCCGGGGTTGATCCGTGGATGGGTGACCATCTTTACATACCGAGACTCCTCCGTGCCTTGGAAAGCTCGCTATACCGTTGGTCCCGACTGTCATTGATGGATCTTTGACAGGCGTTACGGGTCGTCAGAAGCCCGAAATTCTGACAACCAGTCTAACCAAGGGTTAAATACAGTAACTCGGTTGTGGATGTCAGATAGACAGTCGCTCCATGTAAATACTGGTAGTCAGCTGCATCCGGTTAGACTGGAAGCCGACCCCAACATAGTTGGGAAAAGACTAGGCAGATATATTGATCTACATTATACCTGACTGGAGTTTTTCATACATAATGTTCAATCTCTCCTATCAAGACCGCTTTTGGGTCAATTTCATTGATTTAATAATCACTAGGGCTGCGTAGGGTTGTCCCTAGCGTGTTGGTACCGACTTCGGACGCCATTTTTCTTTCGTGTTTCATACATTATATTACATTAAGGTCACGGCCAAGGCAAAGGTTACTTAAAGTGCTTGCTACACGGCTGCCAACCACGTCCCCGACAGAGGTGACCTTGGTTGTAGACAGGCAGAGCTGTTTGAAATTTGGTCGTAAACCACCATCTACACGGTTGTAAACCACCAAGGTCACCTTTGTCGGGACGCGGTTGGCGACCGTGTAGCAGGCACTTTAATTTTCCTATATTTAGGTTTGTTTTTGGTCAATAATCGACCTTATTTTTAGCTATGATGTAGTCGACAATGGTATACTTTGGCCATGAAGTAACCTATGAACACGTGATATCAAAATAAAGTTGGTATCTATCTACGGTATTAGAACAGGGGGCCTACCACTAGCTCATAAAGCAGTAGGGTGAGTGGGGGCAAGATCGAACAGTTTTTTGATGAGATGAGCAGTGTTGTATTTGAAGTCTTGTAGAACAGTACATATTAGTTTATGCAAGAAAAATCTTTGTGGTGAGTAAAGAGCAAAGAGTGTATTTTTATATATATAACATCCTGGTTAATCTGTTCCAAAGCATTAAAAAAAATTAAATAAAATGATTTTATCACGAAAATGAAACAGGGGAAAGATGAAAGGGTGATGGGGAAAGATCGAAATAGTTTCTAAAATCGTTCAAATGATTATTAGACGTTGTTGGTGTTCACTAGTCTAAAGTTTGAAGTGCCCTTACAACTCTCAACTGTCTGTAGTGTTCCAATACCTTTAGTTAACAAAGATAAAACGATTTAAATATATATATATATCAATCTTACCCCACCGGGGGAACATTGAAAGTAGAGGTTCACAAACTTTCCACTTTAATTGCATAAAGTTATACTGACAATAAAACATTAGTATCAATCAAATAAATACTTTACCCTTTACTTTATCCTACTATCAAGATATTACAAACTAAAATTTCGCATCTTTCTTTCATCTTAGTCTTTTAAATGTTCATCTTACCCCGTCAAATATTGATGGGTAAAGACGGAAAATTGAAATAAATCCTGAAATACGAAAAATAGCCATAAGTAGATGTAATAACACAGCTAAGAATTACTTATAATAAGTAGATATTCCAATAAAACACTCGTACCTATCACGTAATTAAAGTTACAGGACACGGGGTAAGATTAAAAAACTCGATTAACTTGCGTAAAAGTCGATGTGCAGACATTTGCATTTTTCACATAAACCACTCACTGAGGTGTGTGTCTGTGACCGAGGTGTGTGACGTAACAAAATAGCGGTCTTAACAATATTGCTATCACTGCTAAAACTGCACAGAATCTGGCGCTATGGACGACTTTTTGTGTTACCCCGTTCTTCATCTTGCCCCTACTCACCCTATTTTAATATTACTTCAGTGTGGGAAAGAGATGAAGCTTTACAGGTCGTATAGCTCCATCTCTTTCTCCCACTGAAGTAATATTAAAATAATACTGTTTATGAGCTGGTGGTAGGCCCCTGAATAGAATAGAAAATGTTTATTTGCATAGAATGTAGGTATAAATTGTGATAAAATAGTGTTTTGTTCCAGGTACATTTTATCATTCAACATACAATTTGTACTTAAAATTAACTAGGTACAGACGCCAGCACATCAAGCTACCCGAAACTGTCACATTTTCCCAATCAACTTTGAACCTTAATTTTCAAGCATAAAGTTGAAAATCTATATAAATTTGACAGATTGTAGTAGCCTGATGTGCTGGCGTCTGTACACACGGCTACACATCAAGCTGCTACCTCGCATTGTAATCCTACACAATGCGAGATCAGCATAAACTGGAAAAGTCATCTCAATAAATCTTCCTGTTCAAAAATTATTCATTGTAAAACTCTAATAAACTCGATTCCCTGTTTTTCCGTAACAAAACGTTTTATCAAGAAACTGAATCTAGATGCAGAAAAGATGAGCCAAACAAAAGAAGCGGAGAAACTTGTGCGGGAAAGCAAGCAACAAGATATCCCTTTGTTTTTCACAAGTATTGTGGAAATTGCAAGGAATTGTATGGAAGTCGGAACTACTAGCTTCGGATATTGTTACTGTGTTCTTAGTTGTTAGTGTAGTGTTGCTTGTTAGAAATTAAATTGTTTTAGTTTTTATATCCGAATGTAAAAACGGGACCCTTATAGGATCACTCGTGTGTCTGTCCGTCTGTCTGTCTCACAGCCAATTTGCTCTGAATCTAATGGACCGATTAAGTTGTTTCGTACACATATAATTTTTTTTTTATAGGAGGAAGAATTCGAATCTTCTTTTGCTCGATGACAAAATTTCGCAGCAGATTTGAATTTCAAACGGTGCTTTATTGGATTTTTATTCAAATCATATACGAACCTTTACAGATAACAGTGTTTTGTAAATTATTCTTCTATGAAATTGTCAGTTCCTCATTGAGTCAAAAAAAGCTTTAATAATGGTTAAATGTTACGAGTTAATTATTAGTCAAAACATAATAATAAGCTTCTTTTCAGTCAGATTTAGGATTTTCTAAAGAATCGCTAGACCGAAAAGTTTACATCCTCTTTTTTGGTATCAGGAAGGTTGTAAAACCTATTGTTTAATCATTTTATTATTTTCACACGATAATTACGTATCATTGTTAAATTTTAGGGTTCTTAAAACTTTAGTTGAAATCATTCAGTAAAACCATAGAGTCCGCGCCATCACTGAAGTCCTTTTGCCGCGGCGCTAGTGTCTGTGTCATTGCATCACATTGCATTAAAAAAAAAATTGTAGTTCCACAATTTTCTGCCGGTTTTCTTTTGTGGCGCGTACTCTAGAGAAGCTACTTGGCATCTATTCTCATTAAAAATTCCCAATAGGTTTAGTTTGTTCCCAAGTTCGTGTTTAGGGCTTGGGCCACATTTACTGCTGGCAAGTGTAATAGTAGATTTTTATACAAGGGTCGAAACGAATTGATGACTTTCACCCGTGTTAAACACTAATACATTTCATTTCGAATTTAAGAGGCCTGCGAATACGGCTCGCAACTACAAATTGAGATATTTGCAAAATTCAATTCCAAGCACGTTGCGCTAGTGTGAGTGCTTGTCGGAGCGATATACTGCAGTGAGCAATACTACCATGCACACATTGAAAATTATTGCTTGACGCGATAGCACTACTAGCTTTCGAAGATTTATGATAAATTTGGATGTGTTCCGTAATACCAAAAATTATGAATGAAAACTTAATATTGTTCCATTTTTTTTTCGAATAGAATAGAATAGGTCTTTATTTGCTTAGAATGTAGGTACATAAAAATAAGTTGTTAAATCATATATATAGGATCCATGTGTCCGTGTGTGTGTTTGTGTGATAATTCGTAACTTGATAATATAAGCTATGCTTCTGCAGAAACAATATTATAAATATTGTTGTTTATAATACAGAATAACCAATATGAAGACATGTCATTTATGCTATAAAAATGTTGAAATTAAATTCGTTTAAACTTCATTTTAGAAAAAAAATTAAAAGATAAACACTGTCTAAATCCGAATAACAGCATAATATTGTGGAAATATGCCCGAATTGCAAATGATTTAGGTATTATATTACATTTGTATGGACAATTCATGCGTCGCCGCGTTCTTAAGGAAAGTAAAAAAAAACGGTTTTTGTAAAATATTTATTGAAAATAATAACATGAGTATTCTAGTACCTGTTAGCCTTTAATTTTTTTTTAAATATTTAACTCACCTCGTCACCGCCGCGAGTCGTCCCGCCTATAGGTATTTTTTTAAATTCACACTGGCTGTTTATACAATGAGAAAACTGCGGCATTTTTTTTAATCAGTATTTTTCTATAAGGGACAGATCCATGATCAAAAACATAGGTAACTAAATTGTAAAATAGACATAACATGGGTAATTTGTGAGCTTCGTAGATAGGTATATGATATAATATGATAGTGTAGTCCAAGGGGGATATGACATATATAACAAATGTCTATTTTACAATTCTATTATATCTTCGATCACAGATCCATGACCACAGACTCGACAGTGTAACACCCCCTTAGTAAAATTTTTCGTAGCCGACTACCTAACCAATATAGTTCTATTTTTAAAATTCATTCCCGTCCTAGGGAGGGAAGCAATTACTATGAGTCTTTCCCGCCCAAGGGTGGGGATTAGCGTTTTCCACCCGCTACTTGGATCAAACTAACACTACTTTCCGAGTATGAGAAATGAAAAAATTATCCAAAAAGGAGGAGGTTATAATTATGTTCGACGCGTATGTTCGTTTTTTTTTTTTTTTTTTTATATATGTCCACCGATTTCTCCGTCATTTGTGGACCGATTTTGGAAATTCTTTTTTTGTTTGAAAGGGTATGCTCCCAAATTGGTCCCATATCAATTTTATTAAGTTTGCTTGGGTACTTTTTGAGTTAGCTACAAAATACGTATTTTTTTCCCACTTAGTATGTAGATGATATGATAAGTTCCTGTCACTGGTAGCAGGTAGTGGTATTCGAATCTGTGTGGGGTAGCTGTAGGTACCACAACTAAAAAGTGAAAAATAAAAACTTTTTCCAAAAAAAAACAACCGACTTCCAAAAAAAAAAACACTACAAAGTGAAAAATAACTTTAATTTCGGAAGTCGGTGGCAAAAAACGAAAACACAAAACCCAAGACACCGACTTCCGAAATTAAAGTTATTTTTCACTTTGTAGTGTTTTTTTTTGGAAGTCGGTTGTTTTTTTTTTGGAAAAAGTTTTTTTAATATAAAAAAGGACTAATAGGTAATAGAATACTCATGTTATTATCACTTATCAATTAATATTTTAGAAAAACTACAATTTTTTACTTTCCTTATATTCGAAATGAAAAGTAAAGTGTTTAACACGGGCACAGATGACACAGGTGAAAGTCATCAATTCCTACTCGGTCTAAATACCTCGTATGGGAATTGATTCCTTTCGACCCTTGTAAACAATCTACTATTCTGCGGCCTGTAAAATCAATACAGTGCATGTGTAAAATTCATCCTGACTCGGAACCCTTTACAGTGCGTGGTCCACGTACTTGGCCGTTTTGTTTTATGTAAATACACCAAATAATTATCTTTTTCGACAGTACCTACCTGGTCATGTACACATTGAGAAGTAAGGTATACACCGGAGATACCGATTCCGTTACGGAGTTTCACTGCGAAGTAAATTGTAGACTATAATTATTATAAATGCAGAGTTAATCGCTTTTAGCATACGTAATTAAGTGGAATTTACCAAGCAGTTTGTGTGATGCGACGTCATAAGTTATTGCAGTTATAGCGATCAATCTATGAATGTCAATCAGGTGAACGAGAAGAGATCGTAGCACTTATTAGAGTTACTTGTCTTTTCTTCCATACTTCTCTGTTAGTTGTCATCTCGGTCACAGTATAAATAAGTAACAGTATTACGTCTTCTAAGAAAACGGCCGAAACGACGCGCTTCGAAATCTCAGTGTATACCAGTACGCAAGTCTCGATTAAGAGTGCGCGGAAGTTACGCACGGACGCAGAAGGTTTATCTACCGAGCGGCCGTAGGTAATTATTTCAAGGTCTTTCGGCAGTGACAGTAATACTGTTACTTTATTATACTGTGTCTCGGTAGTTACCTCGTTTCTAACCATTATCATCTTTCATACGGTCCATCCATCGTTTTTTTGGAGGACAGCATATGTCAAAATTTCTGTAGCATTTATTTTTCCCATTACACTATTATCTGGAGAATATGATAACTTGAGCAATTTTCAACTTGATCACTTGTATACGGGGTGGCAGGGACATCGACGCGAAAACTGAAACCATGGATTTAGTACACGATTCTGAACCCCCCTTTTTTTTTTTTTTTTGGGTGGGAAATTATCAAATAACTTCTCCCGCTCTGGGTGGAGCGGGAGGGCGTGTCAGACTCTTACTGACTAAAACCCACCCGTGTTCCTTCCTACGCCATGTTGCCGGGGGCCACGATTTCCCTATCGGTTTTCTTCGAACCCCCGGCATTGGCATTGGCCCTAGCGGACCCCGTCAATTCTGCTGACATCTCTTTGAGGCGCGCGTGGAACACAACGCGCCGTCGACCCGGGCTTGGTCCTTATCGGACGGCGAGCTACCCATTGCTCACCGTCCGCAAGCCCGCGCCTACGGTGGCCGGAAATCTTCCTGCGATTCCCGACGCCCAGGGCGTCTCCTGCTGCGGCGGTTAGGGGCGCGAGGGCGCGAAATTTGCCTCTCCCTCACGCGCTCCGTCTCCTCCTTCGCGAGAATTACTGCTTCGCAGAAGGAGGTGACGGCCTCCCATTTCCTCTCGCTCCGTAGCATGGCCCGAATCAGGGCCGGACGCGAGAGATCACCGCCGCCGATCGCATCCACGAGGACACGGCGATGCCCTGCCCAAGCCGGGCAGACCTCCACCGTATGCTCCACCGTGTCCTCCGGGCGATCCACACAGTGACGACACCCGGGCGTTTCCTCCCGCTTTATCCTGAACAGGTACCTCCCGAAACTGCCGTGTCCGGTGAGTACCTGCGTCAGGCGGAAGGTGAGGACGCCGTGGCGCCTCTCTAGCCACTCCTCAAAGAGGGGTCTTATCGCCTCAATTGTGGCGTGCCCAGCGCTGGGTTGCGACAATCGCAGTCTCCATTCCGCCATGAGATCCCGCCGGAGCTCTGTCCGCTGTGCCGCGACTTCTTGCGGCATCGGAGTTAAGCCCCGGCGCTTCGCCTCCTCGCGCCACTCCCAAATGTGCGCGAGGACCTTTGCCTCCAGATCCCATGGCGGTACTCCGGCAAGGAGGCTCGCCGCCTCGCAGGAGACCGTGCGGTATCCTCGGGCCAGCCGGATGGCCATGACCCTTTGTTCTGAACCCCCCTGCGTTGAAATTTTTCGTCGATTATTTTTAAAAAAATTAGCTGTTCCATACATTTTGACCGAATAGGTATTGCACTTTTCTATGAAACAGCTGTTTTTTTTAAAAATAATCGACGAAAAATTTCAACGCAGGGGGATTCAGAATCATGTACTGAATCCATGGTTTCAGTTTCCGCGTCGATAACCCTGACACCCTGTATACTTGTCATTAGTTAATCGATTAGGTACTTAATACGTACTTCAATGTAAAAAAAGTTGGGCTAGTGTTCCTAATCGATTTCCTTTTATAATTCGTGCCCAATGGACTTGAATATTCTATCTATACTATTAAGCAATATTTGTGTATATATGTACAGAATGTAGCGTAAATAATGGATAACCCTGAAACTGTCGATCAGCCTGATTATTATCTATCATTTACCCCACTTATGCCACCGCAGTGTAGTACATTTTTTTTCGATACTGGGGCCCAAAATTGCATAATTTCTTAGATTTTTTTTTTAAATTTGGGAATAAGTATTTTTTGCAATGTTATCTTAGAATGTAATAAAAAATCTTGATACTGCTCTGATAATACAAATATTCAGGAGTGACATAAAAAAAACAAAACGAGAAAAAATCACTAATTGTAGAAATGGCAAAAATATCAATAATTTGGTCATCCATGGGCATATGGCGATATAAGTGGGGTAAATGATAGATGATAATCTGGCCAATCGACAGTTTCAGGGTTATCCATTATTTACGCCACACCCTGTGTATACATATATATATTTGTAATCATGTTCTCGAAAACGGCTCTAAAGATTTCGACGAAAGTTGCAATTTAGGGGTTTACGGGGGCGAAAAATCGATCTAGCTAGGTCTCAAATCTGGGAAAATTCGTTTTCTCTATTTTCACAGTTTTGGGAATATGATACAACGTTGGTATACCTGGACGATATGTTTATCTATTTTCACCCGAGCAGAGCTCGGTCGACCAGGTACTGATCCTATATATGCCAACAACGGACAACAACACAATAGTGTGGAATCCTAAATTACAGTGACAATGACTTATAAAGGCACAGCGATCTGCACCGTGACCATGAGACTCGCTATCCAGTGGCGGACCAAGCCTGTCCGGGGCCCGGGGCGGCAAAGCTAAATGGCGCCCCCGCCCAGGCATGACATCGAAATATTTAGCGTGCTGCCTCGAAAAGGTTAGGTTTTCTTTTGACCACACAGAAACAGGAGATTCTTTGTCGATAACAGAAAAGCTAGACCATCAGACGAATAGAGGGTGGTAAAGCGATCGGAGCGAGCTCGACGTTTTTTGCACCCTGCATAGTTTTCTTTTGAACATTTATACAGAAATAGGAATTATTTTGTCAACTGAAACAGAAAACATTGAAAACGTTTGTACCCCACCCCGGATAGGTAAGTTTTTCTTTTAGCTATTCGTACATTAATAGGAGTTTCTTTGTCGAGTTACTCAGAGAAGTTTGAGGAAAAAGATAAAGTAGGTTGCAAGAGCCAGCGAAGCGAGCTCTAAAATGTTAGCATTAACTGAGGGCGTGTAAGACTCTTACTGACTAAAACCAACCCGTGTTCCTTCAGTCTTCATGTTGCCGGGGGGCCACGATTTCCCTTTCGGCCCTTATTCGCGGGCCCTAGCGGACCCCGTCAATTCTGCTGACATCTCTTTGAGGCGCGCGTGGAACACAACGCGCCGTCGACCCGGGCCTGGTCCTTATTGGACGGCGAACTACCCATTTGCTCACCGTCCGCAAGCCCGCGCCTACGATGGCCGGAACGTTAATATTTACCATACGTAGGGGGCCTCTAAATACAAACTGCTTTTACTTACTGAACATATTTTGGTCTTGTTTGGGATTTGATTAAAAAGTATTCCTCAAGTTTTGGGGGCCCCCATGGACCGGGGGCCCGGGGTGGACCGCCCCTGCCGCCCCCGCTTAGTCCACCAGTGTCGCTATCTCAGCATCTCAAGCAGTTAGTGTGACCGAACAATTTCAATAACGTAAATTAATTTGGTGTAATTATGATTCACTTTTGTTTCTCATATCGAACGATTGTCAATCAATGTAGGTCTGAAACATGAAAACTTTGCGAGAAAATCAATTAATTGAGTAATTTTTTTTTAATAGATTCGTTTCATCCATAGGAGGAACCCTATTGAAAATGGCTCTTTTATTCAAAGTAGTTTAAGTATAATAAATAAAAAACTAACTAATAATATAATATCTATAATTATCTATTTCCAACTTCGACCCTCATCCGTTGCCAAGAAACCTACAAAGCAAATCTAAATAGTCTTTGACAGTAGGTAAAGATTGCGAGGTGTGATATTTTACCCATACCGATGGGTAAAAAAGCAGGCAAAACATACTTCATGAAAAGTCGTTTAAATATTTTTCTGTTTTTGGATGAGCGTTTTGAGGCGTGCACTTTTGGATTTTATTTGATTGCAGATTGGGTCTGAGTCCAATTTTTTTTGTCTGTCTGGTGGATTAATGAAAAATATTGGACACATATTTTTTCTTTTTTTACGTTATCAAAAGATTACGGCGATACATTGAGTTAAAATGTACCAAGGCGTCACGAGTATGTACATGTTATACTTATTTGTGACGTAGCGACCCCCACTCCCCAACTTTAATGCGTTTTATCCAAGTAAATTTTTATTAATATGATAAAGCAAAAAATACGTGTCTAATATTTTTTTATTATCTAACTGACGGAGTAAATAGTTTTTTTTTTGACCCAGGCATCATGCCTATTATAGAAAGAAACAAAATACATTTATTTAGCACAGGCTAAAAAGGCAGTCAATTTAATAAACAGCAGATGAAGATATAAAATAAAAGTCAAACTCACCTCAAACTCAAAGCATTTATTTCAATTAAACCATTTACAGGCACTTTTGAATTGCCAAGGAATCGGTCAGTCAGAAATAGGTATGAAGCTAGTTGCCCATTCCAAAGCGTAGTAGGTACCTATGGAGAAGAACGGGCAAGAAACTCCACGGACACTCTTTTAAATAAAAAATTGTTACAAAATATTGGTTACATCATTCATGTTGAAATTATACATGTGAGAACAATGTAGAAAGACGTGCACGTTAGAAGCGTCCGTAATAAAAAGATAAAACAAAGAACAATTCAAAAAATTCAAATAAAATAAAAATAAGCCCTGGCAGCTAAGAGATGACCAGTCCCAACTGACGGCGCCCGTTCACGAACATGACGCATGGATTAGCACCATTCAGCTCAACCAGTACTAGTATAATTAAGCAAGTATTAGTATAATTACGTAAGAGTGCAGTCGAGGATGCGAATAAAGCCAATATAACCATTTAACCAACTTGCTGTCCTTGACTCGGTGGAATGCAGAGCAAAAAGGCTTATAAGCGACGAAACTAGCTTTACAGCTTTTTTTTTGGTGGCTAGGCTTTACAGCCAGAGGAGCTTGTGGCTAAGTAATAACAGCCGCACGGATCAATCTATCCATATATATTTTTGTCATGATCCCTATTCTCTAAACAACACACATGACATTATGGGATGTAGGTTCCAATTGCGGCGATAAGACCTCTCTTTGAGGAGTGGCTTGAGAGGCGCCACGGTGCCCTCACCTTCTGCCTGACGCAGGTCCTCACCGGACACGGCTGCTTCGGGAGGTTCCTGTTCAGAATAAGGCGGGAGGAAACGCCCGGGAGTCACCATTGTGTGGATCGCCCGGAGGACACGGTGGAGCATACGGTGGAGGTCTGCCCGGCTTGGGCGGAGCATCGCCGAGTCCTCGTAGAGGCGATCGGCGGCGGTGATTTCTCGCGTCCGGCCCTGGTTCAGGGCATGGTACGGAGCGAGAGGAAATGGCAGGCCGTCACCTCCTTCTGCGAAGCGGTAATGCTCGCGAAGGAGGAGGCGGAACGCGTGAGGGAGAGGCAAATTTCGCGCCCTCACGTCCCTAACCGCCGCAGGAGGAGACGCCCGGGGCGGGAATTGCGAGCCGATTTCCGGCCACCGTAGGCGCGGGCTTGCGGACGGTGAGCAATGGGTAGCTCGCCGTCCGATAAGGACCAAGCCCGGGTCAACGGCGCGTTGTGTTCCACGCGCGCCTCAAAGAGATGTCAGCAGAATTGACGGGGTCCGCTAGGGCCAATGCCTGCCGGGGCTGCGAAAATGGGCCGAAAGGGACATCGTGGCCCCCAGCAACAGGGCAACCGAAGGAAAACGGGTGGGTTTTAGTCAGTAAGAGTCTGACACGCCCTCCCGCTCCACCCAGAGCGGGAGAAGTTATTTGATAATTTCCCACCAACAAAAAAAAACAAAAAAAGTTACAATTAATTTCACTTCAAATCGAGATGTTTGCACTACAACGTTCTCACATTAACAAAATAGAAAGAAATCTATTTAAAAGATAAATAAAATAATGAAAAACCTATTTAAACCAAATGACATGATTACAACTATAAAGGCAATCATGTCATTTTGACATGATTCCTTTTTGATTGTCTTTAAATTGTTCTTTTTTTTTCTTCTTTGGCAACTATTCTGCTAGCGTCTTAAATTGTTCTATAAAGGGCCTGTTTTACCACCTCCGATTAGGTTCTCGTTAACTTACTTGGCAGATAATATCCTACAAATTCTGTTCCATTTTTGAATTTAGTATAAGTAGTGGCTATTCGGACATCGTGAAATAGGCCCTAAAGTTCGTTTTTTAATCCCAGAGACTAATTTGACATTTAAAGTAATTGTTGTTTGTTTTCTCAAATCGGAGTTTGACATTTGCACCTGGCAAATTAGTCTCTGGGATTAAAAAACTAACTGAAGCAGAACAAGTTCTATGAAAACTTAATGGAAATAGTTCCACGTCGCGCCTGTCTGCGGGAGCCTTAACAATTCTGAGCGAGAGAACTGTGAGGCAGTCAGTCAGTTATTAGATGTTGTTATGGCAAATCACGGAATATCTAGAGTCGAGTACGACATTGATAAAACTGGATTACCTTGAAGATTTTAGATTTGCATGCACACTCACAGTTTATTGTGCATTTGCTGGGTAAGTATTTAATCGTAATTGTATTTATCAATAAACATTTATGAAGATGAATCTTGCTGTCAGTTGTTATGTCATATTTGATTTTAAATTACTCAGACTCAGGTGATGCATGCGTTAGGCAATATTTCGATATGTATGAAATTTGATTTTAATTTTTTTTGAAATTAATCTTTTTGATTGCAAGCGAATCGAGTTCATCCAATTAAGTGTATCTATGTTACTACTGAATTGTGCAATGATGATCAATCAATCTGCCTAGCCTTTTCCCAACAATGTTGGGGTCAGCTTCCAGTCTTACCGGATGCAGCTGAATATCAGTATTTTACATGGAGCGACTGCATATCTGACCTCCACAACCTAGTAACAAGGTAATACGACACCCCGTGGTAAGACTGGTTGTCAGACTTTCGGGCTTCTGATGACTCGGAACGACTGTCAAAGATCCACGAATGACAGCCGGGACCAACGGCTTAACGTGCTTTCCGAGGTACGGAGGAGTCTTGATATGTAGAAATGGTCACCCATCCACGGACCAACCCCAGCGAGCGTAGCTTAACTTGATGGATCGACCCGTGCGTCTGTTAGTACTTAGTCACGAGCTCCTCCAATGTGCTTAATTAATGTGTAATGTGCTTAATTGTGCAATGATGATGTTAACCAAAGTCTATTGATTACAGCAAGGATTTTGAGTGAGTCTATGTTTGTGCGCGATTTTTTTAATATGTAGATTTTTGTTTTCGAAGGATCAAGGTTTTGACCACGACTTATGGCTAGAATGACTGGATAAATAGGGGCTCGTGGCTTAACACGCACGGGTCGATCGAAAGTTAAGCTGCGCTTGCCGCAGTCGGATCATGGATGGGTGACCATCCATTACATATCGAGACCTCTCCGTAACTCTGAAAGCACGTTAAGCCCTTGGACCCAGCTGTCATTCGTAGATCTGTGACAGTCGTTACGGGTAGTCAAAAGGCCATTAGTCTGACAACCATTCTTACTAAGGGGTATCTTATTTTTAAGTTATTTTAATTTTTTGAATTGTTCTTTGTGTAGGCAACTCACTCGCCTCATATAATCAAAAATGTTAGTTTTAAGTTTGAATTACGCGCGAAGCGAAATGGCAACCTCGCGCCACAGAAGCAATGTTGATCATGCTTGCCTTGTACGCATGCGCGGGGCCGCCTTTTATTCGCGCGCTCGCCTGCCGACGCGTGGGGACGCCGCGCCAGTCGAATGAGTGCCCTCGAAACATCAGTGCGCGCGGACGTATGCCAAATCGCTCGGGCGTTCCCGCCAAATTCGGTGTAGTCCTATTTTAAAGTCTCTTATTTACGCTAGTTTCTATCGTGTCGGTTTTATGAACTGTTTTATGTGTGAGTTTATGTTAAACACTGTGAAAGTAATATAAGTACTCTTTACCGGTAACTTTGTGTTTCTGTTTTGTGATTTTACCCGCCCTATAACGAACATTGGTCCTTCGCAAGCCGGATCAAAATGGATAGCAAAGTAACTGGCGTCGTGACACGGAGCAAAGCCCACGTTGGAGCTGAGCAACGACCTGAAGCGGATACGATGTGTGTCACTACGATCCCGCGTAGTGAAGTTGTTGCCACGTCGACCGGGTCGCGATCAAGCCGCGTGAGCCGTGAAGCGCTACGCCTCCGTGCTGAGTACAAGGCTGAAGAAGAACTCGCCAAGTTGAAAGAACAGCTTATAAAAAAGAAACTTGCATTAGACATCGCGGAGATCGAGGACGAAGCATCGGAAAACCGCGCTCACAGTGTTTGTTGTAGTGCTAATAACGTGGATGAGTGGCTAAGCTCAAGTCAAGCCCCATACGAGCACGCGGATATACCGCCAGCGCCCCGTGCGCCGGCCGGCGCGTGCCCGTCCGAAGGCCTAGCCCGAGAGCCCGCGCGCGGCACCGCGCATGCGCCGAACGCCACCGTTCGCGCCGGCGTTCGCGCGCTTTTCGAGCCCGCGGCGGCGTCCTCCCCGTCCAATCAGAAATGTGCACCTGGGGCTCCGCCCGAAGTCACCAACACCGGCACCGTCGCAGCTTCTGACATCATGCATCTAGCCGACGTTATTATAACAAACATGAAACGGCCAAAACAAAATTATGATCTCCCCGTGTTTGATGGCAGCCCGGTAGACTGGTTGGCGTATCGACGCACCTATGAAGCTACTGCGTCCACGTATAGCTTGCACGAGAACACCGTACGACTACAAGCATCGCTCCGTGGCGCGGCAAGGTGTGCCGTTGAAGGTCTGCTTCGTACCGGGGCCGACCCAGCGGACGTAATAAAAGCCCTAGAAGAGGAGTTCGGACATCCCAATTTACTATTGGAAACTGCCCTTCATAAAATTCGAAATCTACCACGTGTATCCGACAGTGGCATCGAGTTGAGAAATATGACGTGTGTTATACGAAATTGCGTGTACATTCTCAAAAACATAAAAGCGGAGGGTTATATAAATAACCCACAAATAACGCACGAAATACTAAGTAAATTGACCCACGTTCAAAGAGCGCAGTACGGCGAGTTTGTTATGAAATTGAATACCGATAATAAAGAAGATCTTCGTGTATCGCCGAACATAAATATTGTACTCGAGTTCCTGAGTCACTTGTCACGGGCATCAGCTTATTACCTACCACTGAACATAAGCACCGAGCCTAATAATAGTTATCGTAACCGGCCCACCGCTGCTGCCAACCCCGCTACCGCAGGCGCTGTGAACATTTGGCGCGCCGGGCGCGCGGAGCCCGCGCGTCGTCAGCAACGGGAACATACTCAGCGTGTACACATTACCAGCGAGGAATCTGCGTCATCGAGTACGTCGTTGTCATCCAGTGTGTGCGTGTTGTGTAGTAGTGCGGCTCACGTATTACCAGAGTGCGACAAATTCGTAAATAAAAGTGAAAAAGAAAAGTGGGACTTCGTAAAGGTAAATAAGTTATGTTTTAAATGCTTAGTGCAAAATCATTCTCGTTATCGTTGTCGCGCAAAACGGTGTGAAAAGTGTCGTTCTCCGCATCACACACTTCTCCACTACGAGAAGTCGAGCGCCCCGGGCGCCGCCAGCGCCGGCGCCCCACCTGTGGGTGCCGCGTCGCAGGCGGCCGCCGTACAACCGCCGTCGGACGCCGAGTCAGTGACGAGTATGGGTGAGCGATGTCGGAACACAAAAACATTATTAAAAATTGTGCCTGTTTCTATTATTGTAAATAATGTCGAATATAATTGTTATGCATTGCTTGATGATGGTGCCACTGTGTCGTTAATTGATTCTAGTGTTTGTAATTTTAGTGGACCATTATCCCCGTTGAAAATTGTTAGTGCACGTGGTCATGTTATTACTGATAAGAATTCTTGTAGGGTGACTGCACTAATACGCGGACCCAACGGTTTGTGTCATGATATCGCATTACGTACTATCGATAACTTAGAATTACCCACCCAAAGTGTGCCCGCCAGAGTTTTAGCTATGAATAAACATCTACGAGACTTAGATTGTTGTGAGATGTCGTGCGCAAAACCAATGTTATTAATTGGGCAAGATAATTGGCGGTTAATAGTTAATCGGGAAATACGACAGGGTAAATCCGGACAACCCGTAGCGTCGCTTACGAAGTTAGGCTGGGTTGTTCATGGGCCTGTAGGTATTTGTGGCGAGTCTGTTCGTGAATCGGTCAATGTAGTCTTTGATAATTTAAATGATTTAAACGAACTTGTAAAACAGCAATTTTTGCTCGAGTCAATCGGTATCACAGAAGTGTCACGCAAAAATGTTGAGACTGAACGCGCCTGTAAGATCCTAGATAGCACTAGTCGCCGTGTTGACGGGGGCTGGGAGGTAGGATTACTATGGTCACGTGACGCTGTACACTTACCCGATAATTATGATTATGCTGTGAAACGCTTACGCGGCATAGAAAGTAAGATGGATAAAAACCCCGATTATGCTGAATCGTATTCTCGTCAAATTGATAGGTTAATTTCTGAGAAATATGCTAGGCGGCTGGATACTCCGCTCAGTGTTAATCCGGTATGGCACCTGCCGCATTTTGGGGTCATTAACCCGAATAAACCAAATAAACTAAGATTGGTTTATGATGCCGCGGCCAAATGCAAGGGTGCATGTTTAAATGATTATTTGCTAACAGGGCCGGACTTGCTGAATTCTTTATTAGGCGTATTGTTTAAGTTTCGATCTGGTCCAATAGCTTATACAGCGGACATAGCTGATATGTTTCTCCGTATTCAAATTAGGGAAGAAGATCAGGGTGCGCAACTCTTTCTTTGGAGAGGCCGGAACAGAGAGCGCGAACCTGATACATACGTGATGGTGTCTATGATTTTCGGTGCCAAATCGTCGCCTGCCTCAGCCATACATGTTTTGAATAAAAATGCTAGTGAGTTCCGAGATTCGTATCCTGAGGCCGTCAAGGCAATTCACGAAAATCATTATATGGATGATTACTTAGATAGTGTTAATTCAATAGATAGTGCACGTCAGCTGATCAAAGATGTGTCCATGATACACTCCGCTGGTGGATTCTCTATCAGGGGGTGGGTGACTAATTCACCCGAACTTCGAAAAGAGTTACCAGCTGTCGTGCCCGGTACTGTAAATTTTGATAAGTCTCCATACAGCGGCGAACGAACTTTAGGTATGATATGGATCCCGGAGTCAGACGAGTTAGCGTTCGACTTATCGTTTAAAAAAGTGACGCCTGACGTAGTAGACGGTAGAGTTATTCCTACTAAACGGCAATTCCTGAAATTTATAATGAGTATCTTTGATCCTCTAGGCTTACTTTATCCTTACACGATAAAGTCTAAAATCTTGTTACAGAAAATATGGAAATCTGGTATAGGATGGGATGATCAGCTGCAGGAAAACGAGTTCAAGGAATGGGAAAGGTGGCTGCAGGATATAAAACAGCTAGGTAACATGCGAGTGCCGCGTTGGTATAGGCTTGATCCTTCAACTGTCGAATTACACGTTTTTGGCGATGCGAGCGAATCAGCCTATGCTGCAGTGGCATATTTAGTTGGTAGGGATGAATTTGGTAAACCAACCGTCTCACTTGTTATTGGCAAAGCTCGTGTCGCCCCACTGAAGGTAATATCCGTGCCCCGCCTTGAACTTCAGGCAGCTGTACTGGCGTGTAGATTAGCTAGCATCATTGTTAAAGAGCAAGGTTTGACAATAACACGCAAGTACTTGTGGTCCGATTCGAAAACGGTCTTAAAATGGGTACATTCGGATCCTCGTGATTTTCAGAAGTTCGTTTCACATCGGTTAGCAGAAATCGACCGGAAGTCCAACCCAAGTGAGTGGCGTTGGGTGCCGTCTGCAGAAAACCCTGCTGATGAAGCCACGAAACTATACTGGCCTACAAATTGTAAGTTGTGGTTTACTGGTCCCTCTTTCTTGTACCGGGACAAAGACCTGTGGCCGGTCAACGAGTTCGACGATGCAGTCGATTCTGAATTGGAGCGTCTTGAGAAGGTTCACTTAATAAAACAGTATGAACCTCTATTTAATGTTGATAGGTTTACTAGTTGGACACGGGCTGTTAGATCTGCGGGTCGAGTTCTTGCCTTTTTAGGTTTGTGTCGCAAGAACCAGGTTGAGAAGTTAGCAGCTAGCAACGTCCGTGATGCTGAGATTATTTTGTTGAAACAGTGTCAAGCAGAGACTTTCCCCAAGGAGTTGTCACTACTGAAAACAAAAAGTGTATTACCTGCTGATAGTAAAATTCGCGATTTAGATCCTTTTTTGTATGAAGATGACGGTTTGCTTCGAGTTAGAGGACGCCTGAGTGCTGCACCAGATTTAATGTTTGATGAGAAGTATCCCATTATTTTAGATGGGCATAGCTATACTGCGCGTCTTATTGCACTCGAATATCACAAGCGCGCTCACCACGCCAATACTGAAACTGTCATAAACAGTATTAGGGAAAAATATTGGATAACTCAATTGCGACGTACAGTCAAATCAGCCGTATCCAAATGTCAGCTTTGTCGCGTCCGTCGTGCTCAACCTTCGTTACCCAAGATGGGAGATCTACCGGCCGCTAGACTTGTAAATACAAGAAGAGCTTTCATACATTGCGGGGTAGATTATTTTGGTCCAATGGAAGTTTCGATAGGAAGGCGCCGTGAAAAAAGATGGGGCGTTATTTTTACTTGCCTTGTCACTCGCGGTGTTCATATTGAGCTCGCGTCTTCACTATCAGCTGACTCAGCCATAATGGCAATCCGACGCTTGATAGCTCGCCGTGGACAACCCTCTATCATGTTCAGTGATAGAGGCACAAACTTTGTAGGTGCTGACGCAGAACTGAAAGCTGCCATTCAGGCAATGGAGCGCGACAAAATTCACGATTTCGTCGTCACCAAGGGCATTTCTTGGCAATTTAACCCTCCTGCAGCCCCGCACATGGGTGGGTGCTGGGAGCGGCTCGTCCGCTCAATAAAGACCGCACTTAGAGTTACTTTGTCGGCGCGGGCGCCTAAAGAGGAGTTACTAATAACATTAATGGCTGAAGTAGAGATGACACTGAACAGTAGGCCATTAACCTTTGTGGGTACGGACCCTGATGGGCCCATCGCCCTTACCCCCAATCATTTATTGATAGGTACAGCTACTGGTGCATCTACGTTAGATACCTTTGATGCATCGGATTTAACCAGTAGAAAGGCTTGGGTAAAGGCTCAGACTCTGGCGGACATGTTTTGGCGACGCTGGCTGAAAGAGTATGTCCCCACTCTTCAAAAGCGTCAAAAGTGGCTGCACGAAGTGCCGCCCGTGAAGGTGGGAGACATGGTTCTTATTTTAGAAGAGAATCAGCCGCGTAATGAGTGGCCTAAGGGCGTGATTAGCGCAGTCCACCCAGGCCGCGATGGCCATATTAGAGTAGTGACTGTTAGAACCTGTAAGGGCTTTATGAAGCGACCGGTTGTAAAGGTCATTGTGTTGCCTACTGACGAGAATGTTCAGGAACAAGGGGGTGGAATGTAGGCAACTCACTCGCCTCATATAATCAAAAATGTTAGTTTTAAGTTTGAATTACGCGCGAAGCGAAATGGCAACCTCGCGCCACAGAAGCAATGTTGATCATGCTTGCCTTGTACGCATGCGCGGGGCCGCCTTTTATTCGCGCGCTCGCCTGCCGACGCGTGGGGACGCCGCGCCAGTCGAATGAGTGCCCTCGAAACATCAGTGCGCGCGGACGTATGCCAAATCGCTCGGGCGTTCCCGCCAAATTCGGTGTAGTCCTATTTTAAAGTCTCTTATTTACGCTAGTTTCTATCGTGTCGGTTTTATGAACTGTTTTATGTGTGAGTTTATGTTAAACACTGTGAAAGTAATATAAGTACTCTTTACCGGTAACTTTGTGTTTCTGTTTTGTGATTTTACCCGCCCTATAACGAACACTTTGTTTTATCTTTTTATTACGGACGCTTCTAACGTGCACGTCTTTCTACATTGTTCTCACATGTTTAATTTCAACATGAATGATGTAACCAATATTTTGTAACAATTTTTTATTTAAGAGTGTCCGTGGAGTTTCTTACCCGTTCTTCTCCATAGGTACCTACTACGCTTTGGAATGGGCAACTAGCTTCATACCTATTTCTGACTGACCGATTCCTTGACAATTCAAAAGTGCCTCTAAATGGTTTAATTGAAATAAATGCTTTGAGTTTGAGTTTATCGTGTTACCCAGGAACTGGGTTGTGGATGTCAGATAGTTAGTCGCTTCATGTAAAATACTGGTATTCAGCTGCATCCGGTAAGACTGGAAGCCGACTCCAACATAGTTGGGAAAAGGCTTGGCAGATTGATTTTTTGGTTAGAATGACTCGCTGAAAAATTACTGTGGAGAAAGGCCCAATCAGGATTATAGTTGATGTACAGTTTTGACCCAAAGGCATCAATTCTAAACATCAGAAAGGCTGATGTATTAAGGACTTGCTACACAGCTGCCAACCGCGTCCCAACAGAGGTGACTTTGGTGGTTCACAACCGTATAGTTGGTGGTTTACGGCCAAATTTCAAACAGCTCTGCCTGTCGCCAACCAAGGTCACCTCTGTCGGGGACGCGGTTGGCAGCCGTGTATCAGACCCTTAAGGTTTACTGACATAGTACTATAGAGGTAGAGTAGCGCATATTCCCGAATTGAACGATGCATTGTGTAGTATTACTAGTGCCACAGTATAAATAAGTGACGGTATTCAATCTTCATAGAAAACGGTCGAAACGACGCGCTTTGAAATCTCAGTGTATATCAGTACGCAACAGTATCGAGTGCGCGGCAGTTACGCATACACACGGACGCAGCAGGTTTTTGCGGGAAAGTCCGAAAGGGATACCGTGGCCCCTGGCAACATGGCAACTGAAGGAACACGGGTGGGTTTTAGCCCTTCCCGCTCCGCCCAGAGCGGGGAGAAGTTATTTGATAATTTTCCACCCAAAAAAAAAGGTTTATCTACCGAGCGGCCGTAGGTAATTATTTCAAGGTCACTGCCGATAATACTGCTACTTATTTACTCTGTGCTACTACTAACCAGTTGTTGTTCTTGAGGAAAATCATTTCATAAACTACGTTTTTCTTGAATAGTTCTCAGTCAGGTAGTGTTTATTATGAACAAACAAGTTTCCGTAAATGTATGTTGCTTTACCTTGATCTCAAAGACTAGGTATGGTAGTTAGGTAGTTAAATATAGGTAGCTATCTAGACACCAGGTCAGTGAAGGGCAAGAAGTGCAAGAACATCGCCGAGGCTAGCTCTGTGATCTCCAAGTTAGTTGCTGAGCATGATGATATTATTATTTTGATATTATTTTTTCTCTCATACACCAAACATTATGAAATATAATATAATAAGGAATATAGGAAATCAAATATAAATATTAATACATAAATAATAACATGATTTAATAATAATGAAAATACTTCTAAGAATTTAAATAATAATTACCTATATTATTCTTATACAATACATAAAATTAAAATCCCTAATATACTATACCTACATACACAAACCTAATAACATAAAATATATACATAATTATACACCCAATTAAACACATCTAATAATTTATAATAATATTGAATTGCTACTTAGCCCTCTTCTTCTCTCCTAATTTTGCTGTGCCCGACAGGGTCCATATTGATCTTTTACTTTGTTATACCATCTATGTAATACATATGGAATGCAATAAAGAATTGAGTACTGAGTATTGATATGATACTTGGATTGATCTAAATCTAAATGCTCGAATAATTTATAACTACCTCGGCGACCGACCTCTGCTCTGGTGAAAAATAGAGAATGATCATTTAATAGTATAGGAAGGTTCGTACTAATCCATGTGTAGGTACATACTTATTCCATGCTGCCATAATAGTAAGTACTTACTAATTCCACTGACATGTCATTATCTAAATTTTGTTCTAAATTTTAAATCTTGTTCTAAATTTTGGGCGGCCGAGCTCTGCTCGGGTGAAAATACGGAGAAAACGAATTTTCCCAGATATGAGACCTAGCTAGATCGATTTTTCGCCCCCGTAAACCCCTATATTGCAACTTTCGTCGAAATCGTTAGAGCCGATTTCGAGAACGTGATCAGAAATATGTATACTTATACATATATGTCGGATCCGGTCATTAGTACGGACACGAAACGAATCGCAAGCGCGCCACTGACGACATCAATAGTGATCTACCTACACCAAAAAAGGCGCGCTTCTACAGAGTCGTGATGTTTTAAGGCTACGGCGAGGAGGGCATTCAGCCTCTGGTCGCATCGGAGTTAAGACGTCGCGGAACTGTTCTCGATTCGTGGTGCTCAGTTATTGTGTTAGACGTAATTTGTGATCATTTTGTTAATTAGTCATTTTAATAAACGCCGTCGCACCCCGTGTGTGTATAATTTAGCTAGTGTGATTAATTTGATAGTAAATTATAATGTGATCTGAACTGCAAACTGTTTTTCTATTGCGCATTAACCAACACTACCCACACTACGCCCACAGTAGTTAAAATATGCCTGAAAATAACGAGAGTCACATACCCGTCTCCGACATATATATTCAAATATTGCTTGTTAAATAGTATAGGATTATATAATTATTATGAATAGATTTTTTTACATGTGTTTTATGGAAGGCTTGAGCTCTTTCTTATATAATTAAGTTCTAGCAGCACCCGGCGATTTCACTCGCATAAGTCTCGATCCCATGGAAATATCAGGATATAAAGTATTCTGTGTCCTAATCCAGTTCATGGTCTACATGTGCCAAATTTCATCAAAATCTGTTCAGCAGTTTTAGCATGAAAGCGTAACAAACAAACAAACTCACTTTCGCATTTATAATATTATTATTAGTAAGGATTATATTATGCATAATTTTTTTTACAAGCTTTTTTCTTGCATTCATTAAGTCTCCACAGCGATGCGGAGGAATTTTTCAACGCCATATTTTAAGTTTGTTTAAGGCACCGCCCGTCGCGCGACGAGCGGTGCCTTTATGTCACGTCGCGTGTCACGCTGGTCTGCACAAGCCTTTATAGTTTTAGTTAGGTTATATTTTAATTTTAATAGTTAGTTAGTTACATAACATAACATCACGCCTGTAATCCCCGAAGGGTTAGGCAGAGGTGTACCTATAGTACACCCACAATTCGTCAGTTATGTTTAAGTCCCATGTAATAGGGGGCGAGCTTATTGCCATCAACCGGGCACAAATCCAGATTCCGAGCTGCTACTGAGAAATTCCAGATGGAAAAACCCAATAACACTTTGCCCGACCCGGTAATCGAACCCAGGACCTCATTCTCAGCAGTAGCGCTTGCGACCACTAGACCTACGAGGCGGTTAGTTAATTTAGTATAAGAAGTTTATCCAATATATCCTCATTAATCAATAACCCGAAATAGCTCGAAGAATTGCCAAACTTAAGAGGCCATGGGCAGGGCACATTGCTCGCAGAACGGATGGTCGATGGGGCCGAAAGGTTCTGGAGTGGCGACCGCGTACCGGAAGACGTAGCGTTGGAAGGCCTCCCACAAGATGGACCAATGACCTTGTGAAGGCCGCAGGAATCCGTTGGATGCGGAAAGCACAGAATCGGTCGAAGTGGCGGTGCTTGGGGGGAGGCCTATGTCCAGCAGTGGACGTCTTTCGGCTAAAATGATGAAGATGAATCAATACACAGTCGCCACTGAAGGTAGGTACAGTGTTCGGGAGGTTCCTGTTTAGGATAAGGCGGGAGGAAACACCCGGGTGTCACCATTGTGTGGATCGGCCTGAGGACACGGTGGAGCATACGGTGGAGCATACGGTGGAGGTCTGCCCGGCTTGGGCGAAGCAACGCCGTGTCCTCGTAGAGGCGATCGGCGGCGGTGATCTCTCGCGTCCGGCTCTGGTCCAGGTCATGGTACGGAGCGAGAGGAAATGGCAGGCCGTCACCTCCTTCTGCGAAGCGGTAATGCTCGCAAAGGAGGAGGCGGAACGCGTGAGGGAGAGGCAAATTTCGCGCCCTCACGCCCCTAACCGCCGCAGGAGGAGACGTCCGGGGCGGGAATCACGAGCCGATTTCCGGCCACCGTAGGCGCGGGCTTGCGGATGGTGAGCAATGGGTAGCTCGTCGTCCGATAAGGACCAAGCCCGGGTCGACGGCGCGTTGTGTTCCACGCGCGCCTCAAAGAGATGTCAGCAGAATTGACGGGGTCCGCTAGGGCCAATGCCTGCCGGGGGTTCGAAGAAAACCGATAGGGAAATCGTGGCCCCCGGAAACAGGGCAACCGAAGGAACACGGGTGGGTTTTAGTCAGTAAGAGTCTGACACGCCCTCCCGCTCCACCCAGAGCGGGAGAAGTTATTTGATAATTTCCCACCCAAAAAAAAAAAAGGTAGGTACAGTGGGTTGCATCAATTGGGTACCCCAGTTGTATTAAAATTTTACCCAATTGATGGAGCCCACCGTACCTAATATCTTTCATAATCATCATCATCAGCTTATAGCATTCCACTGCTGGACATAGGCCTCCCCAATTGCACGCCATTCAGCTCGGCAGCATTCTCGGCAACTCTCATCCAGCTGTTACCAGCCTCCCTGCGAAGATCCTTACTCCACCTTACTTTACCTACACTTGTATCTTTCATCCTTTATCGACACTATATAAGTGAGTTTCACGGGCGATAAGGCTCAGTCTGCACTCAGCGCTTGGTGTGGCAACATGCCGTGTTCGAGTTCGCAACAAGTCCATCGTCATCCTGAGGATGCCTCGTTGAGAGGTGAAACACGATTTCTTTCAGGAGTTTTTTATGGCTCTTTAGAAATAGCTAAGCGGAACAAGTTACTAAATATATCCACGTCTATTGTATTTTATAATGGATTTCCGCAAGGCCACGCCTGAATCAATTAACTAGCTTTACATTGTGTAAATTATTTCATCACCACTGCTTTCAAAACGGTGAAGGAAAACATCGTGAGGAAACTGGCATGTTCTAGAACCAAAAATTCGAAGATTGTGACATTCACCAACCCACACTGGGCCCGCGTGGTTGATTACGGCCCACTCCCTCTCATAGAGAAGAAGAGGCTTCTGTCCCAGCAGTTGGAACATAGGCTGATTATGCTTATACACCACTTATCAAACTTTCAGACTGAATAAAATGAATCCATATGTAGTAGGTATGCTTTTTAATACGTAAAACAATATTTAAGAAATACTTGTATTTTAATAATAAGTCGTACTTGGCCGCGTTTAATTATCTTTATTAATTTTACGGTCAAACTGTCACTTGGCCTTAGTTATTTTTAACTAAAATGTACTAGTTACATAAAAGTGAACTTGGAAGGATACTGCAACATTGTGCAACATAAATGAGTGTATATAGTGTAGGCAGCAGTATAAAGTACTTGCATTTATATTTCGTCAGTCACGTGAAAGCCTTATGCATGTTTTTTTTTTTGGTAGGTCATCTCGTAGTTGTCCTCTGAGATCATGACAACTTAATCGGGCTTTCCCTTAAAACCTCCAGCTAGGGGTTATTCAACTATGCTAATTAAAACTAGGTGAACGCTCGCTAAGGGCACTCCCTGTAGGGTACGAATTTCGGCTTAGGGCGTCAACCGGAGGGAGGACATCAAGGATGGGACGGGCTGGGTTAAAGTTACCCTATCACCATATACTCAATGCTTTATTGCATTCTACAATGTAATATAATGCTAAGGCGGTAAACATTTCTCTAGAAACAATCGTCACAGTTTATTAAAGTTGTTATTTTAATTTCCCCATACTAATTATTTGAAGTAATTACCTACGGCCGCTCGGTAGATAAACCTTCCGCGTCCGTGCGGAACCGCCGCGCACTCAACAGACTGTTGCGTACTGATATACACTGAGATTTCGAAGCGCGTCATTTCGGCCGTTTTCTATGAAGACGTAAAGCGTCGTGCAGACTGGCACGATGCGACGCAGTGACGACGCGTCTCTGCACGAGGAGTAATACTGTTACTTATTTATACTGTGCAATCGTGGACCCGTCAGGCACAGCAAAAGAAATTGAATAGGTAGAGATGAGGACTTATCGTTTATTTTATAATCTAACTTATTATAAAACAACATTTTTAGTCTATTTTATATGAGTTTTAAGAATGTATCTTTTTAATATTCGTTTACACTGTAATAAATAACATTTACTTATTAAATGCGTTTTAATTTATTCGTGAATAGATGGAGATTTTTCTTTTTTTTTTTTATTCGGCTGACTTATTATATATTTTATTGACATAACCAGAGAGCTTGTTCAATGTATTTTTAAGCGGGATGTTCGTAAGTTTATTCTTGTTTTGTACCGGAGTGTGTATCATCGGGTATAACTCCAGACTGTGGGTGGTTGCAAAAATTCAGCAAACAGTCAGTCCTGTCTAAGTGTTTAGATATAAAGTTGACAGTAGAGCACCGTAGTGGTTAAAAAATAAATAGATAAAGAACTGTCTTAATATCTCAGTTTTTATTCTGATAACTAATAATATTGCACTACTTTTTGCGGCTTTTATTCTTTTTCCTGAAAATAATATTTCGTAGTACTAGGCTTGTGGTTAGGCAATAACAGCCGCACGGGTCGATCGCTACGGTTGTTGCGGTTGGTCCGTGGGTGGGTGACCATCTTTACATATCAAGACTCCTCCGTGCCTCGGAAAGCACGTTAAGCCATTGGTCCCGGCTGTCATTCGTAGATCTTTGACAGTCCAAAAGTCTGACAACTAATCTTACCAAAGGGGTATCGTATACCCACTGAGTTGTGGAGGTCAGATAGGCAGTCGCTTCTTGTAAAATACTGTTATTCAGCTGCATCCGGTTAGACTGGAAGCCGACCCAAACATAGTTGGGAAAAGGCTAGTCAGATAATGAGTAGGAACTGACCTACCTACGAGCAGCTACAAAAACAGTGAATATTACTGAATATTTTCGATAAGTTTTTAAGTTTTATAAGTTTTGTAGTGCTCATTTATATCACAGTAAGCTCATCTGGCTATTTGTGTGTTTAAAGTGAATATTATAGGTACATAGGTAAGAAATCATTACTGCAAATAACTAAATATTTGCCAATAGTGATTATTATAAGTATGGCATAAGCAAATAATTATGTACAAGAACACTTCAAGGATTATCAGTTTCTTCTTGCTTAAACATTTAATTTTTTATCGACGTAGGAAGTAGATACATACCTCCAAGTGTACTTTTTGTCGATTATTTGTTTTTGTATGTAGATGGAGTCATGATCTTGCATTGAATTCTAAGATTCAGCAGCTATTTACTTCTTTGAATCATAAATATTTTTGGAAAAATAGCTGCAGCTAGGTAATGCACTTTACCAAGTATCAATTTCCTTAGAAGATATCTTTGCCTTTGTCGTTAGTGACTGACCGAAGCTTCATTTTCGTTTTCGGCCATTTTCGGCAAAAAAAACATGATTCAGCCATATTTTTGTTTTCGGCCATAAACCAGCCAAAGCTTCAGCCAAGCCGAAAATTTGAAGTTCATGAATTGTCGCAATCAATACCTACAACAAGAAATACACGAAATTTTGTATCCTCTAATGGAATTATCGTGTTTTATTTATTTTAAAGCCTATTCATTTGCTCTTTCTCTCCCTACGTGTAAAATAAACAAGATTTCAGTGTACAGCGGAAATATTAATAATTTTTTTATGTCGTAATCATTTTCGTTTTCGGCCGAAAATCCATTTTTGGTTGGACAGTATTTATCGTACGAAAATTGGCGGACATTATAATGGTGCAGTTCTTGTTTAGGCTTAGACTAAAACGATGCCTCATCATCATCATCACCATCAGTCTATAAATGTTCCCACTGCTGGGACACAGGCCTCCTCTTTGTGAGAGGGAGTGGGCCGTAATCCACCACGCGGGCCCAGTGCGGGTTGGTAGGTGCCACATGTCTTCGAATTTTCGGTTCTAGGACATGCCGGTTTCCTCACGATGTTTTCCTTCACCGTTTTGAGAGCAGTGGTGATGAAATAATTTACACAAAGTAAAGCGCCTGTCTGGGTTCGAACCTACGACCTAAAAAGGGACCTACAAGGGCGCATAAACTAATTGATTAGCATTTGAAAATACTGTTGGAACTGCTGAAGATTTTAAAAAACTATTTGCATTGTATAGATTCAATCCCTTAGCATTGTAAAATTGCATAACACGTGTGAGTACTATGTACCTACTATAAAGCTACCGTTTACTAGGTATGTCTTTCATTGACTTGAATGTGCCCTGGCGGCTGAGAGTATGTCATGCTCACTCTAATGTCTCGCTGACGGTGGCGTGTGTGTTGGATCATTTAGCTCCCTTCAAAATGGTTGAGCTGAATGGTGCTAATCCATGCGTCATGTTCGTGAACGGGGCGCTGTCAGTAGGGAATGGTCATGTCTTAGCTGCCATGGCTTATTTTAATTTAATTTTTGAATTATATTATTTGTTTTATTTTCTATTACGGACGCTTTTAACGTTCTGCATCGTTCTCACATGTATAACTTCAACATGAATGATGTAACCAATATTTTGTAACCATATTCTGATTTAAAAGAGTGTCCGTGGAGTTTCTTGCCCGTTCTTCTCCATAGGTACCTACTACGCTTTGGAATGAGCAACTAGCTTCATCTTTCTAACTGACCGACCCCTTGACAATTCAAAAGTGCCTGTAATTGGTTTATTTGAAATAAATGCTTTGAGTTTGAGTTTGAAACAACTCGTAAGTCGCGGCCGTTACCACTGGGCCACCACTGCTCTTCCTTTCGATGCCTAATGCACGAATATCGTGGTGCATCTTAATATTAATTTGCCACAATATTGACGCGATTGATAAAGCTAAGATCAAGACTGCTCATAATGGGCAATGGACATCTATCAATGTTATTACTACGAAACTAGTGTCAAAGTATTTAAATCGACCTTCACATTTGGAATTCGATTTGTTCATTTCCAAAACGAGCTTTGTCAGATTTCGAAAGAGAACGGACGCACCTTTTTAAAATTTTATAGGATCGATGTGGAGATGTAGGTTATTAAGATGTCGTAGAATAATCCAATATTTAGCAGAAATAAACCATCTCAGTCTTCCGCTGGAAACGTGCGTCCGAATGGTATTGCTCTAACATGTTTTAACTTTAGTTAGTTAAAACCATATCTTAGCCTTTTTTTGATGTTTATTCCGCGGTATTCCTCTCAGATTCTTTCCAAGAGACCTTTCGGACCAAACTTCATTTCCAAAACGTTGGCGATGAGAATTAGCATTGCCATTCAACGTGGCAAGTTGTTACCCAGTTACCTACACGGTAAGTAGGTAATAATGGCAAAAGGAACAGTCGAAACTACCGATGGTTGGGGCTTAGTGACAGCGACGTCCTCACAATTCGTGTAGTATCGAGGAGTACTGCCTTTGTAATGCAAAACCCGACTGAAACTTATAAAACTTCGAAACAACCTCACTTTTAAAAACGAATGCCACCAAACTGGCAGTAATTTTAGTTCAATCTCAAATTTGATGCTACCAACTGCATCAAAGATACAAAGATTTATAGATACGCGTGAAAAACATAATCCTGTCTTTGCTGCCGCGCAGTCGAGTAATAACTTCCTTGATCGAGCCGCCTTCAGAAGTCCAGATATGTTTTATAAATAAAAATATATATTTGTTTACAAATCTCCTGAATCCCGATCCTTTGGAAGGCGTACGAGGGGCCGAAGCCAACTCACAGAGGCCCCTTAGACAAATTTAAATGGAATGAGGCACCAACCGACGAATATTCCTGTTCGTACTATGCAAGTGCACCCAAGGAGAACCCCCGGTTGGTGTAGGACTATTGCATTGTAGGATATGGAAACAAAGATATTGTGTTATAGGGTTTGGAAAGTTAAAGTGGACTGGTTACCTAAAACAATGGAAAGACTACGGCTGACCAATGATTTATATACAATACACAGTTAATAAATGACTCAATAAAGCTTCAACAGTCGAAAGCTACTCCACCACTAATTTGAAAAAAAAACATTTTTTTTTAAATCTTTTATTTTAATACACATGCATTGTCACGAGAACCAAACGCGTATGCCAAATTTCAGCCCGATAGCTTCAGTGGAAGTGGGTGAAATATTGATTGCAATATTCCAGGACATACATACAAGGGAAGTTAAAAAAAAAGCTTTAAAAAAAAAATAAGCCGATTCATAATAATATCGGCTAATTACATAATTAACAGACGTAAACATCGCCAAACGCCTTCACGGAAAAGCGATACTATGGATTTGTGGGGACAGAGTATCCCACTCGCCTTCTAATTAAATCCTAAGTACATTTTAAATGCATTTTATGTCGTATAATTGATGGATTTATGAGGGTCATGGCTACGAGGGATTTCCCAGTAGAGTAATTACGTTTTTAAATGCAGCTATAGATGAGGCAAGTTTGGGAACCAACCTAAAACAAAATCTGCTGGAATTATCTAAAGCAACAAAACAACTTTATAAAATATATTTTTAAACTCTTTGAAGTGAAAACTTCTTTAGGCGCGTTGGGCATTTTTGAGATGGGACTAAACCATTGATTTCGCGACACTGTGACGACACCAGCTTATGACCATTAAAAAGACAGCAACGCGTTGATTACCGCGGTGCGTGGAGTAAAAGACTCACTCCCGGAGTGCCAGTATTTTTTTTCTTTTACTGAGGCCTTAGGACCCCCACGATATCGATATCAACACACACGTTGAAAAACACTGCACTTTACATATAGGCTGGCATCCCACATCGACGCGAAAACTGAATCCATGGTAACAGTTTTCGCGTCGATGTCTCTGCGACCCTGTATAGTAAAATAGTAACGTAGTCAAAACTATATGTTAAACTACTGTTAAAGTTTGCAACAGTGGGGCGGGCAATAAAGATACTCAACAGCGTCTCTCTGCAAGTGGATATCTTTACATGCTCATTGGCGGAATTCCAGAGGGTGACACGTAACATATTGTCCTCTGTATGACTTGTGCCACACAGTGGACATTCTGACTACATTGCTGTATTGGGTTAAACCTGTTAAAACAAATGTAAGTGTAAATAGTAAATAAATAAATAAATATATATTAAATATTTTTGAAAAAAAGTAATTGCTACGAGGTGTGGGAACGAATCTGTCAGTATGTTCCGGATAGTTTAAAACCTGGATTATAGGGTTCTTTTAATTCCTGTAGTATTTTCCCATGGGATGTTTTCCGACATCCACGCGGGTGAAGCCGCGGGAAGAAGCAACTATGAAATAAAGTTTTTTACGATTTATATAGAAAGCCAATTTTTGGACTCAAAGACATCTTCAATGCCGTTACCGAATTTAGCCATATCAACAAATACTTGGTATTTTTATAACAATAAGTATGTAATATCAAGGCTGCCGCGTGTATATTATTTCCATACTCGTGCAGATTTGCCAAATTAGATAATCGATCATTGGTTCATTGGCATTTGCAGAACCTTGTACAATTCTGCATGGAATTATACCTACCTATTGCATCAGAGTATCAGAAAATAACAACATAACATCACGCCTCTATTTCTTGAAGAGTTAGGCAGAGATGTTCCTATGGTATCTACACCCACATTTCGCCAGTTATAGGCGGCGAGCCAATTGCCATCAACCGGGCACAAATTCAGACTCCGGACTACTACTGAGAAATTCCTGATAGAAATATTTTAGAAATAGAAAGAAAAGAAAGAAAGAAGAAAAAAAAATCTGACTTAGTAGGTAAGACTAGAATACAATCAATCTGCCTAGCCTTTTCCCAACTATGTTAGGGTCGGCTTCCAGTCTAACCAGATGCAGCTGAATACCAGTATTTTACATGGAGCGACTGCCTATCTGACCTCCACAACCCAGTTACTGGGTAATACGATACCCCTTGGTAAGACTGGTTGTCAGACTTTCGGGCTTCTGACAAGCCGTAACGACTGTCAAAGATTCACGAATGACAGCCGGGACCAACGGTTTAACGTGTTTTCCGAGGCACGGAGGAGACTCGGTATGTAGAAATGGTCACCCATCCACGGACTAACCCCGGCAAGCATAGCTTAACCTGATGGATCGTCCCGTGCGTCTGTTATTACTTAGCCACGAGCTTCTCCTTGGGACTTGAATAGAATAAAGTTTTATAGGATGATGGAGATGAGACTACGGAGTAGGTATCTAAAAAAGGAAGGAAGGAAGGAGAAAAAGGAAAATTAGAATATCAATCATCCAAATAATTAAATCTTCTAAGTACAATGCTAACCACAGTAATCATCTTAAGGCTTCTTTCACTGGACGATGACGTTACAGAAAATTTATTAGTTTAAGCAAAAACTCACCGGACACACATTATCAAGTGACAAATACATATAACCCAGTCCAAGGTTTCCCTAACTGTGAGTCGCGACGCCCTGGGGCGTCACGGCCCTATCCCAGGGGCGTCGTGAGGCGATCCACATAGATTAGAAACCCTTTCCAGTCGACCTTACTATCAACACTTTCGACAGAGGAAAAATAACAATTACCTAATAGAATTGTCCTGTGACTCCAGCTTTAAGCTCCAATACGACAAAGACAAACTGCTTGAATTTTGGAGCTCAGTTTCTCAATGTGAGACGAGAGTGGCGATTTCCAAACTTGAGCCCCGTTTTGAGAGGCTATGCTCAGAGAAGCAAGCACAGCCTTCTCAGCCAACAAAGTAAAATAAATACCTCTTTTAATTTTTATTCTTATGATTTGTTTTTGTTCTTATTTTCTAATAAAAACTGTAACTGTTATTTGGAGTTTTTCTGATAACTTGTTACTAGGCGCTAGAACTACAACTGGTATGTAATTTTTGGCTAGAGGGGGGCGTCGCAAAAAAAATGGCAAATTCCCAAGGGCGTCACAATAAAAATAAGTTTGGGAAGCCCTGCGACACAAAAAAATGCAAACAGGGCTTCTTTTATATGTTCCCTGAGAGTAGTTTATACCCAAGTTTACAACCCTGAAAACCTTGTGCTGTTTATTCCCATGGTGCTCGAAAAACTGCGAAATTCTGGCACTTGTTTCAGTTTTTTTTTTTAAATATACCATAAAGGACGCGTTTTTATGTATCTTTGCTAAGCTAACTTTTATACAATCTGAGCCCAACCCAAGCACTCTAGGTCTTTGGTTGCGAAGATACAGCTAGTCAAAAACAAATTATTAAAAAAAAACAGTCGGGTTTTTTGTTTTTTTAAATAATTTGTTTTATTTCAAACTTTTTAGTTTTATTAATATATAAATAACTAGCTTTTGCCTGCGGCTTCGCCCGCGTGGATGTCGGAAAATATCCCACAGGAACGTGCTACCGGAATTCAGAGTATCCTATGTCCTAAACTATCTAGGTCATGGCCTATCCTATGCCTAGAAATCCGTTCAGCCCTTACGGCATGGAAAGGTAACAGGCAGATAATAAATCTATTTTAGGGTTCCGTATCTCAAAATGAAAAATTTAAACCTTTAAATGATGACTTATTTTATTTTTTTCTACTTCGTTGTCTGTCAAGACCCTTTTTCTCAGGAACGAAGAGGCATCAAGTTGAAATAGATATCAAAAACTTAGATCTACGGTCTCTTGGATCTGTAACGAAATCAAACTTCCAAGTCAACGCAATAAAAAAATACGGGCATTTATGCCGCATATTTTGACACTCGCAAATAAACCAGTCTATTTGGTAATTTCCGTTGGCCCAGCAGCATGAAGTTTGGCGAGAAGCAAGGTCAAGTAAAGAGGAAAATCCGAAAATTGGTAATTTATGAACTGCAAAGTTAAGTTTGTTCTTCAATCCGGGATCAAAAATGTATAGACCGTGTCTTGAAGTAACATTTAGTATGTAGGTATTTCATTCAAATCGGTACTCTCCACTCTATTAAAAGTTCTTTTTCTATTGAAAAGTTAAGTTTGTATTTCAATCCTGATTTGGAAATTCAGGCAGCCGATCAAGCACAGCTTTGAGACGGAACCTTTAGGTAAATCCTACTCATATTTGTCCGGCTTTTTAACATAAATAAAACAGGTTTATATGATTCTAAATGCCTTTCTTAAAATAATAATGATTCATTTTACTATTATCACCACCATTAACTTAATATCTACTCTAGTGCCGCCATTGAACCGAAGTAAAACTCACATGTTAGAAAGGTTACCTAGTTTACGTCTTTAAATTGTGATAACTTTGACAGAGTGGGCCGATTTTAATGAAATATAGACTAAATGATATAATTCAAGATACAGACTATGGCTATATTTACAATTTCCTTAAATCTCCTGCCCTTATTGCCCCATCTCAAAATCCACCCTGTATATGCTGTGATTGACTGCTTAGCTCCATAAAGGTATAGCGTGATGATAATCTTTTAAAAGGTTAAATCCGTAACTATCTGCAATATTCTAACCTTTTGGCTAGTCTTTTTACAATTTGCGGTCTATAGAAGAATACGAACATAATGCTACATTGCTCATCCCCCATAGCAAATAGCGTGATAATAATTTTTGAAAAATCTATTGTGATGTTTCCATTATTTGACTTAGCATGAGGTCCTGGGTTCGATTCCCGGGTCGGGCAAAGTGTTATTGGGTTTTTCTATCTGAAATTTCTCAGTAGCAGCTCGGAGTCTGGATTTGTGCCCGGTTGATGGTAATAGGCTCGCCCCCTATTACATGGGACTTAAACATAACTGGCGAAATGTGGGTGTACCTGCTACAGGGACACCTCTGCCCAACCCTTCGGAGAAACAGGGCGTGATGTTATGTTTTATGTTTAGATTATTTATACCAATTTTCAAGTTAATTAAACCGCACAGTAAAATCCTACATACATACGAGTACCTACATACTCTCGAAAAACATTACCCTCCTTCTGGGGCAGTCGGGTAAACGGGCATATTTTTCCAAAAGTAAAAAATTCTCGATTTAGGCGATTGGCACACTGCACCGCATCACGCAGCGTAGCGCGTGAATGCGTGTTTTAACGTTGCTTGTAAGTATCTCCATTTGTATAGAAAACACGCACAGTCCAACACACAGAAAATGCATCCACGCGCGTTCATTTTAGTTCGTTGACACGCAACATGCAGCGTGATGCGGTGCAGTGTGATAATCGCCTTAGGGTAATTTGTCAAGACACGTACCGAATGAACTAATTGGTAAGTAAGCTTGCTTCACAAAAAAATACAACAAAGATACCTAAAAACGCATCCTTAAGGTATATTAAAAAAAACTGAAACAAGTGCCAGAATTTCACAGTTTTTCGAGCACCATGGGAGTAGCACAAGGTTCTTAGGGTTGGAAACTTGGTTAGAAACTACTCTCAGGGGACCTAACAACATATAAAAGAATCCTATACTCCATTTGGAATCAGATTAGACATTTAAATAAACCTTTTTACAGTTCGTTTAACCGATTTTGACTTCTATTGCGTTGGTGGTATGACAAATGGCAGCTGCAGTAAACAGTCGGTATTGTAACCACTGTTTTGCTTTTAATGCCACCCTTTTTTTTTTTGTTTTTGAGTGGGAAATTATCAGAAAACTTCTCCCGCTCTGAGTGGAGCAGGAGGGCGTGTCAGACTCTTACTGACTAAAACCCACCCGTGTTCCTTCAGTTGCCATGTTGCCGTGGGGCCACGGGTATAGAAGTTAGAATTGGTTGAACGGACTGTAAAAAAGGTTTGTTTAAATGTATAATCTTATTTCAAATGGAGTATAGTTACATGCGCGTTAGCGATGTTTGATGTTGTTATTGACTGGGCTAATATGCATGCACTAACATATTAGACGATTCGCTCGAAGTTAATTTATCTGTAGGCGAATTGATTTCTGGAGTTGTCGATTCGTGTACAAGTAAATTTACTTCGTGCGAATCGCCTCAAGAAAAAATAATATTATTTAAAAAGCCATACGTATTGCAGTGTCACCTCTGCGGTTTCAACCTATGGGTTTGCTTTTTATAGCTGACCTTCAATTTTTTGTTATTTTTTTTTTCATATTTGAATATGGCTTGTACAAGGTTGGCAGTTTTTTATAGAAAAAAAAAACACCATTCGCTAATAATCAGAAGGCCAACTCTCGTACTTAAAAAAATAAAATAATACTCCTTTTTTTTTTCGTCGGTTAAAAAACGTTCACATTCCATTAGCAATCTGTCAAACTTGTCAAAAATTTTGGTAAATTGATTGTATTTCTGACAGATTGCGAATGAGGTTAGAGTACGTACGTTCTTAAAAATTACGGGAATTGCCCCTCTGAAGTTGAAGCTAGTCGATGATATACCTATCTACATTTTGGACTTTATAATGAAAGATTGTACCAAGTAAAAGTTATTGTGTATATACCTACGTATTTTATTTATTGTTGAAGTCTGCAACAGCTGGCTGTCTAGCAGTTGCTGGTGCAAATGGTGTAAGATTTTCTTCAAATGATATGCGTCATCCCTTATCTTCTCGCTCAATGGAAGCTATAGTTTTTTCCCTGGTGTACATAATACTATTTTTTATTTTGTCGTAGGTGTAGGACCAGTTGAAAAAGCTAGGACCCAAGGTTTGTTTTCCTGGTATTGGAATATCCACCACGCTTGTACTTCTGGTTCGTTATTACCAGTGGCATAGCTTGGAATTCGAGACCGATGAGTACGTTTTGGCGTGTTACGCCTGCGGGTCCAGTTCTGCTGATCGTCGAGTCACCTACGGTGCTGTCGAGGTGTATGGGTGTATCACGCTTTGAAGATAAATAGTTACGGACTTATTTTAAACCATCACACTTAATTATTATAGTTATTAGTATTCTTAAGGTTTACGTTTTAATACGTAAGTAGATTTTGTTAAACTAGGACTGTTTCTACTGGGACAACTTAGGTTCATCTTTACTAAATAATATTCACGTCTTGTTTACGTAATTTAATGGTCGCGAACCTAAAACCGATTGCAGTCGATTCCCTAGTTCACCATCCGGTGTACCTACCTTAGTTTTCTCGGAATCTCTTTTCATTTAGGTCAAATCGCTGTCCCCGGCGAATAATATGGTAATGTGCTGTTACGATAGTTTTAATTTGATTGCATATTCGATATTTAGAGGTCCGAATACACTCTGTTAATTTTTTTCATTAATTTCCTACGGTTATTTCAGAAGTTACGAGATTTTAAGGTGTATAGTAATGAATGTAAACAATCACTTTTCTTTTGGTATTTGAACAATTCCGCTAAGCATACCTATTAGTTATTAAGATATTCACAAAAAACAGTTTTTTTTATTTTTCCTGTAAAATTTGGTTTTTACGATTAAGTACGATTTTATTCGCCGGGGACAGCGAACCGCAACTATTTTAATAATATTTTACTTCAGTTTTTATATTTTTTTGATGCGATTTTTAAATAATAAAAAAAAATATACGTCTTAAAGTGGTGCATTTTCATTTTTATTTCGCTACAATATGAAGGTACATAGTGTAGTGTCAGTTGTGTTGTAAGAGAGTGTACTCTTACAACACAACTGACACAAATCACAGCACCACGCATACATATTTTTTTTACCCATTTTAAGTTTTAAATATGTACCTTTTTTATATAATAACTATAGCTGCTGACCGCGACTTCGTCCGTGAGCCTATAACCTTCCTCAAGAATTGGGCTATCCAATGCAAAAATATTTTTTTTAATCCGACTGGGAGTTCCGGAGATTACCCCCTATATACAAACAAACAAATTTTACCTCTTTATAATATTAGTATAGATATAGATTGTTAACGGAAAGAAGGAGCCTGGATCTCACAACACAGGTAATCCTAGTGTCTGCCGAGGTCGCGGGAAAGTCCGAAAGGGATACCGCGGCCCCCGGCAACATGGCAACTGAAGGAACACGGGTGGGTTTTAGTCGGTAAGAGTCTGACACGCACTCAAGTTATTTGATAATTTCCCACCAAAAAAAAAAGATAAGTAATCCTAGTGTGAGGTCTAGGAATTCAATCCACTTGAATGTAATCTTTGCGAAATAAATTTATTAGTGAGGAGTAGGTAACTCCTCGATTCGTCATCATTTACTTTGAAGGTTTGTTTACTAAAGCAGTTACTTACGAATAACTGCTGGTTACATGTTAACGACCGGTTAAACCGGTTGGTATGGTGTGTAACCTACAAGATTATATAACAGATTATATTAACGACCTTAAGGTCGCACACAGTTAATGATGCGCTAATGCTAGTTTAGGTAACTTTGAAAGTGATGTGGACAGATTCCAGTTTCAATGATTCTATATCCTAGGTAGAATGTATAAATAAATGCAACTGTAGTAAACAATTTGTACATTAACTAACATAGAAACGTAAAAACAATGGCATTTGAAAAAAAAATCGGCGCCTCGGGAGTCAACGCGTTGATGTCTTTTACTCTACGGTGTCGGTAAATTGCGTAACAATGTCGCGAAATCAATGGTTTAGTCCCATCTCAAAAATGCCCAACGCGCCTAAAGAAGTTTTCACTTCAAAAGTTACCTACTTGTTGTCGTATATTAGCTTCCGCTAGCGACTTCGCCCGCGTGATATCTTTAAAAATTATAGCCTATGTTACTCAGTGATAATATAGCATTCTACTGGTGAAATATTTTTTTAAATCGGTCCAGTTGTTGTTGAGTTTATTCATTACATACAAACATACAAAAAATCAAATCTTTTCTCTCAAAAATATTAGTTTAAAATTAAAACTAACATGAAAGAGTGAGCTCCCTTGCATACTTTCTCTCAAAGAACACCAGACATATATTATACGCATAATTTTTGTGTTACTCCATTCATCCGCAAACATAACATTCAGGGTTGGCCGTCAGAAGGGCGTTGAGCATCTTTAAGGTACAAGTCTGTAGCAGACTGCAGGCAGCAGCATCAAGTGACGTATCGTCGCGACACTACTGGTTTCTTCTAGTATTTCTATGAAATACCGTGTTGCTAGCTAGGTAGTGATGGGTAACTCATCATTTTTATACGAGGTTGAGGGAGTAGGTACTTCATTTCTTCATTCTCGCGAGGTCCTCACGAGGTACCCCTCATTTGAGGCGAGGAGTCGTACGTGAGGCGTATTCACCTCACGAGCCGAGCCCGAGCCAAACTCAGCCGAATTCAGCTGATAGTCCGAGGCAGCGGGGCGGACGGGTGCTGACACTCATAAGTACTCACGATTCCGATTTTTACGTCTCCCTCATACACATAATTTTCTTTCGCTCATAAATTTTTGATCGCCAAAATAAACGAATCAATGACACTTGATTACCAATCTAATGCTAATGTTTTTAGAGGTCATAGTAATAGCTGCTGTAATATTTACTGTGTTTTCAAAATTTTGAGACCTCACCTCACTCATTCTATAGCTCACTCAATCACTCAATACTCACTCGCGAGTACTCGCGTCAATAATGTCAATGTCAAAATTTTTAAGTGAGGACGTGTGAACGAGTGAGGTGGTTCAATGTTGAAATTCGAGTAACTCTTTCAATTTGCGATCACGAGTACCTCAAACGAGGCACCTCATGAGTGAGGGACACATCTCTATAGCCAGGGAAGGTATTTGATAGAAATTGACGGTTGCGCAAACAGATTGCGCCGGCGGCGCGGCTGAGATGTAAACTGTAGAGCGTAGACCATTGCCATTCGTATTTGTCAAAACAAAATGAAATTAAGGTAGACACCAATGTGCAAAATACGTAAGTCCAGGTTTCCTTATGACGTTTTCTCAAGACCAATATCAATTAATGATGCTTGAGGTAAACTTGGAAAATCGTGAAACACCACCTAATCACTAATGTCAAATTGCAATGCTCGCTAAAGCAAGTCATTAAAGTCCTAAGCTCTAGTCGGGCATTAATATTGTACTGAATTTCATTATGACCCGCTGGTGCTAAATAGAGTATTCTCCTCATGGATAAAGGTGTCTTCATCTCGGGCGAGCTTGAATCCCTTGCTGCACTCAGGATTCTAGTCTTAACTCCCTCGCTTCGTTCAGGAGTTAACTCAGAGCTCCCTTGCTGCGTTCGGGAGCCCTAGAATCATTCATTACGTTCGGAATTCAATGTAGCGCCTGTGACTTAAGACACTGTTTTATCCCCTTTTTTTTTTTTTTTTTTTTTTTTTGGGGTGGGAAATTATCAAATAACTTCTCCCGCTCTGGGTGGAGCGGGAGGGCGTGTCAGACTCTTACTGACTAAAACCCACCCGTGTTCCTTCGGTTGCCCTGTTGCCGGGGGCCGCGATGTCCCTATCGGTTTTCTTCAAACCCCCGGCAGACATTGGCCCTAGCGGACCCCGTCAATTCTGCTGACATCTCTTTGAGGCGCGCGTGGAACACAACGCGCCGTTGACCCGGGCTTGGTCCTTACCGGACGGCGAGCTACCCATTGCTCACCGTCCGCAAGCCCGCGCCTACGGTAGCCGGAAATCGGCTCGCGATTCCCGCCCCGGGCGTCTCCTCCTGCGGCGGTTAGGGGCGTGAGGGCGCGAAACTCTCCCTCACGCGTTCCGCCTCCTCCTTCGCGAGCATTACCGCTTCGCAGAAGGAGGTGACGGCCTGCCATTTCCTCACGCTCCGTACCATGGCCTGAACCAGGGCCGGACGCGAGAGATCACCGCCGCCGATCGCCTCTACGAGGACACGGCGTTGCTCCGCCCAAGCCGGGCAGACCTCCACCGTATGCTCCACCGTGTCCACTGTTTTATCCCCTTAGTGAATAATCTATTATTTCTTTCTTTATTCTATAATCGTTTGTTTAAAGCGATAAAACATCGCTCTTCTGCGACTGTGACATCACCATAAATTAAGCCTTTAACGAGTTGAATGCAACCATGCAGTTTCATTTATTTCTCATCGTAAACTCACACACCCATATGGGTAGGCAGTAACTCCAGAACGCCACCTGCTACGATCCTTACATACTCCTTTAGCCTCGTTTACATTCATACATCTGGTCATACAAGTACGCCGGTTGCAAGTACTACGCACCTGACCTTTCTGAAGAACGAAATTTTTATTTTTTATTTTTATGGCATCTTGCATATCAACCTAGGAGGTTGTCGGCTGCTTAACCGGACTTTCCTGTGGCTGCCTCAATAAATTAAGGCCTTCAGCCAGGGCATAAAACTTAGAAACTAAGCGACTACACGCAAAGGGCACTGGGTCCTGTGGGGTACGGACCTCGGCTTAGGGTGTCGCTGGTGGAGGACAGCAAGGGACAGGCTGGATCGGATTAAACCAATAAGGTCGCTATAATATCCTTCTAGGTCGTCCCCGCCCGGCAGCGTTTCCAGTCTCATCTGCATGTTGCATTTATTACATTCCATGAAAAAACGTATTTTTTTATGAGACAATAAATATTAGGTACTTTCCATTCTTTTAACAAAATTGTTGAACAATTGACTTTAATGGCGTTAACAATTTGAACTAATAAATGAACAGGTTGATTGCGGTAATGTTTATTGTTATAGCAATTATACAGTTAATATGTTGGCATGAAACTACGTAATTCCTGTGTAATTACTATTTTTATTTACCTTTGCATAGTTCAAAGTTACTAATGGATTGCATCAGTGCGTGTCTTTATGTGTAAATTGACAATAAACTGTACCTAATAAATACTTAGCCGACATATAAGTTTCATAGTATGTTATTTATCTGTCTTAAAATTACCAAATTAAACTAGCTTAATACTACTCCGGGTTCATTCTTGTCTAAAACTGAATTTTCCCCTGAACTAGTATATTAGCGCCATCTATGTTTAAGACACGAAAACACACATGAAACAAACACACAAAACAAACATGTAGTTCTCTATTATTTATACCAGATGGCGCTAGTTGTTACAATTGAACGATGTTTTTCATTCATGAGCAAAATGCGATGTGAAAAGGCATATATCCACGAAAGGGTATTTAGAAGTATGTTGTAGGCACCTTTTCCTCCATTTTGTGTATCTACCTCGGAAGTGTATAATGCTGATCAAGTGGGTCCTTACAGGCCCGCCGCTGGGCGCTTCACCGCCCGCGTGCAAAACTGACAATGCTGCCCCCTCTTTACCCTACAAGGCTTTTAGACAGGAATTTGATGTTGGTTAAGTTGTTATGGAAGTGTGTAAAAAAACTAACTATGTGCGTGTCGGACCACGCACAATGAAGGGTTCTATTCATAACAGGGGAATACCCTTTTGGAGATCTACTTATCTAAGGGCCGGTTTTTCAATAAATAAATAACTTACCTGAAGAATACCTAAATGTGACGTTTTGACAGATTGTCCAAACAAAAACTGTCAAAATGACAAACTTATTCGTCGGATAAAAGTTATTAACTGGCGATTGAAAAACCAGCCCTATGTGGTTTGAACCTGCAAACGTTTGCGTTAATTTTCTATATAGAACAATATGTTCAATAAGGAGATTTCTATGTCACCCCCTTGAAAGAGCCAGCCTTGTGCGGTGCACGCTCTGCACGCCCGCACCGTCTTGGGTTCTCATCACATCGTTACAGTACCTAAATATCCCAGGGAATATTTTAATCACCATGTTTATTATTGTTAACAAATATCCCGTCGTTTTCAATTAGGAACTTCCCCGGATATAAAAAGGATGGCTTCGGATACTATTTCCTGAAACTTCTATGTCGGGAACCACACGGAACTGCCAATATAATAATAATAAATAATAAAATAAATTTATTTCTCTCTCCACAAAGGTTGGCTTAGAATTAACATCTTAGGACTAGACAATAAACGTAGACAAAAAAGCTCCTTTGCGAGAGACTGGAGTCCGTACTAGGGAAACCCTGTGTTACGGATCTCCAGGCTCCCAGTGTTTAGGTCATCATTAGGTACATAGCAGAAGTTTAAAGTACAAGCACAATCATTTGAGCTTAGATTATATAATATAATCTAAGCATTTGAGTTTCTATGAAAGAGAAGCATATGAGGGAAAACAGTTAAAAAATAAAAAATTATAACGAAAAGAATACAAAAATAAAATTTAAAAAAAAAAAAAATTTTTTTTTTTTACAAAATACAAAAAAAAAAAAAAAAAAAAAACTATATTTACTTCTATATTATACTTAATATGTAAAGCTGAAGTTTGTTTGTTTGCTTGAACGCAATCTAAATCTCAGGAACTACTGGTCTGACTTAAAAAAATTAGACCATTTATCGAGGAAGGCTATAGGTTAAATATCACGCTAAGACCAATAGGAGCTGAGCTCCAATGAAGAATATTCCAAAATCTGGGGGCTTTTTTCCTTTCGAGAGCTTCCGCTGCGTGCGCTGCGTAAACGGTTAAAGTTTCGCAAAAATCATGTATGACAGAATTGTTCCCCTTTAAAGTTCTAAAAAAGTCCGACAGCATATGTCTATCTTTTAAGGTTGGCTCACTATAACCTTTTTTATGCTAACAAAATTTGTTCTAAAATAATGCATTATTTGCGAAGGTGTTTTTATAAACATGTTAATCCTTATCCAAATAAATACGTCCAAAATAACTATTCCACGCGGACGAAGTCGCGGGCACAAGCTAGTAATAGATATGAGGCACCTACTTGAAAGAATTGTTTGCGTAATTGTTTTAACTTTCTAAGATCTAACAGTGAAACTTTGGTTTGTTAAAACTTTTCCATAAGTACATTACCTACATTACATGATATTTTCTCTTAAAACTTAATTATCAGCCAATAAGTATCATTAAAGCCTATTCAGGTAACTTCGAGTCGAAAGTTGTTGTTCAAGAATGTTTTGAACATGTTCAAGTTTAGACAATGTTTGGAAGCTGTTAACTACGTATTAATTATAATAAGTTGGTATGAAAGTATGTGAAGCAGGTATTGTAGATAGATGCCGCTATATTGAAGTAAATTTTACTGTAAATATCTCGATAGGTAGGTACTTATCTTGATAGGTTGATACTTACCTAATCCCTATGCAATTGTCCATCCATACTCAATCTGCCTAGCCTGTTCCCAAATAAATTGGGATCGGCTTCCAGTCTAACCGGATGCAGCTGCATACCAGTATTTTACAAGGAGCGACTGCCTATCCGACTTCCACAACCCACTAATTGGGTAATACGATATCCCTTGGTAAGACTGGTTGTCAGACTTTCGGGCTTCTGACGACCCGTAACGACTGTCAAAGATCCACGAATGACAGCCGGGACCAACGGCTTAACGTGCTTTTCGAGGCACGGAGGAGTCTCGGTATGTAAGATGGTCACCCATCTACAGACCTACCCCGGCTAGCGTAGCTTAACCGGATGAATCGACCCGTGTGGCTGTTTACGCGCCACAAGCTACAAATAATGGGAATTATTCATCCATACTAATATTATAATTTATGCGAAAGTAACTGTCTGTTTGTTACTTACCTTCTTACGCCTTAACGGCTGTATGGGATTCGATGGGTACACAAGTAGATCATGACCTGGGTTAAGACGTAGTATATTTTTATTCCGGTAGTACGTTCCTGTGGGATGATTTCCGAGGTCTACGCGAGGGAAGACGCGGGCAAAAGCTAGTGTCTTATGAGTTGGTAAGGAGATCGGTGGCTCACGTAATGGTTAATGGGTGCCCATACCAACGTTTATTTTACTCAGGCTGGTCGTAACCAATCAGACTAAAGACAATATTCTACCGGCAACTATACTCCATTTAAAATAAGATTAGAAATTTAACTAAACCTTTTTTACAGTCCGCTCAACCGATTTTGACTTCTATTGCGTTAAAGCCATGAAAAATGGCAGCTGCAGTAAACAGTTGGTATTGTAACCACGTTTTTGCTTTTAATGCCATCCTTATGCCTACGGTATAGAAGTCAGAATCGGTTGAACGGACTGTAAAAAAGGTTTGTTTAAATGTCTAATCTTATTAGTTTGTCTTGCAAACCAGAAGATAGTTTCATGGTGGCTAAAATAAGTTTGTTAATTTCCTGAAAGAAAAAAATTTAGGGTTCCGTACCTCAAAAGGAAAAAACAGAACCATTATAGGATCAATCGTGTGTCTGTCTGTCTGTCCAACTGTCACAGCCAATTTGCTCCGAATCTAATGGACTGCTTAACTTGAAATTTGGTACACATATGTATTTCTGTGACCCAAACATGGACGTATAACTTAAATAAATGCATTTTGAATATGGGGGTCACTTTTGGAGCAAATAGAAAATTAAAAAAAAACGTTTTTTAAACTGTACCGTACATATCAAAAGAAGGGGCTTTGTTGCGAGGATCTCACTTTCTCTATCATAATTTGGTATATATACATTTAAAAATATTTAAGAAAATAGATGAAAAAGACGAATTGAAAAAAATACAGAGAATGGTTCTTTACTCATAGATTATAGGAAAACCTATAAGAAGTCTATAGTCTTAAAATAACATGGAAATCTCTCAATATGGTTTGTACAAACTTACATTTGCAGTTGGAATGTGTGGGAGCACATGTTTTTCAACTACAATGTTAAGTTTGTATTTGGGATAACTTTATCTCAACTACGGAACCCTTCATTGTGCGTGGTCCGACACGCACTTAGCCGGTTTTTCACGATGGTATACGCTAGGACTCAGTCCTGTGCGTCCATCAATCCATAGCCAAGTTTTCTATGTTCTTCCAATACCAAGAGAAGTTTGACTGTGTCGTGGAAGTAATTGATGAATTTTTTTAGAAAAAATAATCACACAGCAATCAACCAAAATAACATTCAATTTTAATTTTAAATCTTATTCATTAAACCGAATATGTCACAGTTTATCATAGTTCTTCCCTTGCTTCATCATCAACAACACCATCGACAGCCATCTTGGAATACTTCTCCAAGAAGTCTTCCCAGAACTGCTTCCTGTCTCCGAGAGGGTTGGTCTTCATTCGGAGTTGTTTCGTGATGTGGAGGTAGTTGGTTTCAGGGCCTTTGCTTATCGGGTTCCAGGTGAAGCCTTTTAGAACTACGTCGTCTTTTGAAGGTGTGGGGTTCCTGAAATTAAAGTTCGTATATATAATATGTGTACAGATTAACACGTTCAGTGTTGGGAGCCGTCCTGGAGGCTTCACCTAGTCGCATATGGGATGCCGGGAGCCATCGCGGAGGGCTTATTTTAAATGTGGGTTTTTCTTAGTAAATACAGCATTATAAACCATCAAAATAAAATCTGTTTTATTAGTGCGTTGGTTTTAAAATCCAAGCATTTTTTTATATTTTTTTTACACTGTTAAAAAAAAAGAATGCTTGGAAACTACTTAAAGTGACAAGACACCCTAAAAACACAATTTTACTTCGTTTTACAGTGTTATATAACACGGTTTTAAACCTAATGCCATTGATGTTCCGCGATGGTAAGAACTTTAGCGCAAACGTAATGCCGGTGGGTTTATGGTTATCCCGGAGGGTTTACTTCCAATATTTATTTATTTATATAATCACTTACAACTATTTTTACAGGCAAAACCCAATGCAATAGTGAAGCAAACTTAATAATAACAACTTATTTTCTAAAACTTATTTTAAACAATGTTATCCTTGTGAATTCACTCCGTGCACAAGCAAAGATATCTAATTCCTCTGCTACAAGGTTAAGGGTGCGAATCGCCCGCGTCGGGGGCGCCTCATTTACCAAATTAGTGCGGCCACGAGGGACAGCCAGCAGCTGAGGCCGCCGACGCCGACGCCGATGTCGTCGTCGAATATGTATGGAGGCATGGCGTATGAGTTCTATGAAAAGTGGGTGGAGTCGAAAGTGTTAAAGTAGACGAAGGGATGGCTCAGCTTTGATATGTTCCTGTTGATGTAGTAGTCGTTAGCCGTTTCAGTTATGATTTTACTATCCTAAACTTATTATGGAAATAGAAATAGTCTGAGTTTGATCAAAGTTTTTAAGATACTGTTATTGATGTGTAGTTATATCATAAAGTTAATTTATTTTTATATGGGACGTTACATTTTCAGTAAGTATATTTGTTGTAGTTTTGTGAAATAGAAGGTTTTATTACATATCAACGTTTGAATGACTAGGATCATGGCATGAAAACCAAATGAATTTGCTTTGAAAAAATTGTCTTAATAAACCTCAAGAATGTCTTATCTAAGCAACCTATTTAAATATACCTTGTTTTAGCGAAATTGCTCCACAGGCGGACCATCTTCTTCATTACTTTCACTTCATTCTGTTCACTAGGCAGACCCAGAATTTGATCGTAACTCTTTTTGATACGAGAGCATACTTGTAAGTAACACAATTCATCACCGACGGTGGCTCCATGGTGTTTCATACTTGTCCGTGCCCTGGTCATTAGTAACTGGCTGTTCTCATTCCACTGTCCTCTGAAGTCAAAGACATAGTAAAAAACGTCAGACGTCAGACCTCCCGCTAGTTTATGAGCAGCTGTATCTACAGCATAGTTTTGTAAAACATCCGCCATGTACACAGCATACTCCAGAATATTTCCATAATGAAGTGATTTGTCCTCCAAATAAAAGTTTATAATATCTTTCCCAGCTTCCTTGTATTTAGAACTTTTACTTTCGAATCTAAAATTTGTCCTTATCGGAAGCTTTACTATGTTCTTTTCGATGGCATCATTCACAAGGCTCGGTTCAAATATTAATTGAGCTACTATATCTAGGCCTTCTCGAGAATTGAAACCGATTATAACGGGAACGTCATTGACTACTTTCACGTTTTCTGGTAATGTTGTAAGAACTGCATCTTCGACATCATCTTCAATAGTCGGTGCGAAAGGAAAAGCACTTATCTGATATGTGTCGATCGATTCATTGTCTATAGTATCAACTTCAGCGAGTAGAATTTTTTCAGCATCCAACTTCTGCAGCTCTTCTAACAATTCGTTGCTATCAGCCGCCGTAATATTCAAAGCACCACCGAGTTGGAATGCCTTCTTCTTAAGATTTTTAGAGAAATACATGGCTTCCAAAGAGGTTCCACTTTGAAGGATTGCACCAGAGAATAAACCCTTTGCTTTTTTTGAATAAAGTAGTATATCAGCCAGTGCGGCCCCACCACGACTTCCCATCAGTGTTACTCTAGTAGGATCACCACCGAACTGTGCTATATTATCCTTAATCCATTCAAGTCCTAAAATGAAGTCCCTCAAACCATTATTGCCTTTAATAACACCATCTTCAGTGGTTAAGTATCCGAGAATGGCAAGTCGATGACTGATGGTGACGACAATGACACCTTCTTCAACTAAGAAGTCAGGAGCATAAGTGTCAGTGCCATTGAACCATGTCCTGAATTGATCGTTGTAGTCAAAGACGATGACGGGGGCATTTCCTTTAACGTCGGGTGTGAAGACGCTTACAAAGAGACAGTCTTCGGAGCCAGATATTCCAAAAGGCTCTTTGTTCCTCATACTGGAGCTAAACTGCATGCATGTTGGTTTGTTCTCAAAGGCTTCCAGGTTGTCATTCCAACCATTGTGGGGTTTTGGGGGCTAAAATGATAAAACATAGTAAGATTAAGATAGTTATGCAAGTATTTAGCTACAGTTTTAATTGATTTGCATTAAAATAATATTAATGAACATCAAAAACATAAAATAACAATTAAATTGGCTAAACATAAGAAGCTAATAAAAGAAACCCTACCATTAATTGAAACTAACTCAGAAAGTCTTTTCCAACACTGAAAACAATTAAATCCGTTTCCCTTGAATAAACCCGGAAGCTTTTCCTTTTTTACTTTCCATTTTAACAATAAATCTAAGAGAGGCGTTCAAATATTTAAGTGTTTTCACAGGTTTGGTTGCCCCAAATACTTTGCAAATACAGGTTTCGGCCTTACCTGAAATCTTAATTCTCCTGTGGGTGTTTCCGCAAAAGGTATTCCTTTAAATGTATAGAAATCTTGCTTTTTAAGTATAGTTTTTTCTGCCTTACCCACAACAATACCTTGTTTTAAACTTATTTCTACTGTCTCATCACAGAAACACTGTTTAATTATAAATATTGTAAGGAAAAATGTTAACGTTTTCATTTTTGTTGGTTGATTTTAATTATTTTTATCGAATTGTTATTGTGAGTCTTAAATTAGCACATTTTGTTCGATACCGACTAGTTTAGTAAGACTGCAGATAACAACAAAAGGAGTACGTGTTCATTGTATTATCTTTTGTAGATAATTAATTATCCAAAACCCTTTTATCTGGGTTTTCCTTACATTCGGTTTAACCGATTATTATACACATATTTTTGAATATAGACGGCTGTGTTCTAAGCCCGGTATTTATAACGTTATCATATGAACGATTAACTACGTTTGGCAAACTAGTTGATCATCGTAAAACCTATGTTATAAAATAACTAAGAGTATTTTTTAACCATGTTTTCTGTTTATTGCTTCTATGGCCCCCATAAAAACCTCACCCACCATGTGAAAATAGTTTTAGCGTTTGGACGTATTTTACATTGAGCACCCGTTTAAACGGCACCTGAGGTATTCCACATACGGCACCTATTGATATTTTTCGCAGGTGCCATTATAAGTTGTTGTTTAAAATTTTATTCCATAAATGGCACCTACGGATCAGTACGTACTAGTAGTAATATCGAAGGGGTAGTCTTTATGATGATGCATCATCATGGGATGCTACTGGCTACAAAAGTATGGATAATAATTTAAAAATCTAGAGCGCTAGGAAATATATACGCACGCATAATCATATTACTTGCTTGTAAGATTTTTTTCAATTATTACAATTATAATTATTAGGCCAAATCTAAATTGTAACGAATTGTATCTGCTTGACCTTAAAACCGTGCTGTAACATGCGTTCTTAATAAAACGACAAACTGCACTTAAAATAATTTATTTTTAACATTATTTACATACATAATAACAATTTCACAAATAAATTATTAGAGTTCATCTTTGACATCCTTGACAACTCCATTGACTGCCATTGCCTTGTATTTGGCAAGGAAGTCATCCCAGAACTTGACCCTGTCTTCGTGGAGATTGTTTTTCATTTGCAATTCATCGCTGATGACCAGGCACTCTTTGTTCTCTTTGGTAGCTGGGGTCCAGGTGAAGTCACTGCCTTCGGGCGTGGGATTGCTGAGAACAAAAGAACAGTACATGAGTTAAAGTCTGATTTTGTTTTATAATAGTAAAGGATCGTGTTAATTACCTATGTATTTCGGATAAAGAGACAAAACTTAATGATCGAATACTTACACTTGTTGATTTATTTGGAAATAAACCTATATCAAGCGTCTATAGTGATAACTAGATGGCTTATAATAACTTACAAGTTGCAAAAAAAGTTGTATGAATTTGAACATATTTTTCAAAATGTTTGTCTAACTATAAATTTTAGAAATTTAAAACAACCTGTGGGTAGGATTTATTAAAGCAATCTCTTGTTTTCTTTTCAAACTTACCCAGATTTGGCGAAGTTTGTCCATAACTTAACCATGTTTCTAACAACTTTCAGTTCTTCAGAATCTTCATCTTGCAAAACTTTTTTATAAAGCTTGTTAATTGGTTTGCAAACGAAGAGATAGCACAGTTCATCTCCAGTGGCGGCCCCCCATGTTCCCTCCATCGTCAAAGCACTCTCTACGATCTGGTTCTTTCTCATATTAAGTTCGCCGCTATAATCAAAAGTGTAATAATAAACAGACGAACTAGATTCGTTCACATACTTCCTCACTGCATAATCTATAGGATAGAAACTGAGCACATCAGCAGTATAAGTCAGATATTCTCCTGGTTTGCTTATCTTCACATAACCTTCATCGAAATAGAATTCTTTCACTTCGTCGACAGCTTGAAAGTAGATATTCGAGTTTAATTCGAAATGGAAATCAGCTCTTACAGGAATCACCAAGAGGAAATCTCTATCAGCGAATGTAAGGTATTGAGGTTTACGAAGAAAACGTTCATTGATTTCGATACCTTCTCTAGAATTGTAACCGATCATGATTGGTATATCTAATTCAATCGGCCCTTCATCAGGTAGACGGGTGACGACAGCATCAGGGTGATCTGGCTCAACAACAGGTCCAAAGGGTACAGTCGCCATCTGAGTCCTTCTACCTTCGTCGGCATCCACCGAAACTGAATCTTGTGAAATGATTTCCATTGAAGATAATGGTGATAACTCGGCGAGTAAATTGGAACTAGTAACCGCTGTTTTTTCGAGTACTTTGGCAAATGCTGTCGCCTTTTCTTTTGGATGTGTTGGCATATACACGGGATTCAACGCAGTTCCACTTTGTAGTATTGCTTTACTGAATAGTCCTTTAGCCTTGCGAGAACTTAACAAAAGATCTACAAGTGCTGCTCCTCCATCGACTCCCATTAACGTGATCCTATAAGGGTCTCCACCGAACTTATCAACGTTTTGTTGCAGCCATTTTAGAGCTAAAATTACATCTCTAATTCCATTATTTCCTGGTAGCTTTTCATCGTCGAAAGCTAAAAAGCCTAATGAGCCAACTCTGTGATTTATTGTGACTAGAACCACATCTTCTTTTACGATGAAGTCTGGGCCAAAGTCCCGGGATGCGTTGTGTGTTACTTTGAAATGTTCATTGTATAGGAAAACTATGACCGGCATGCTAAGTTCCTCATTGCTTGGTAGTTTTGGTGTGTGTACGCTTAGGGTTAGGCAATCATCTTGACCACTGAATCCATATTTTTTTATAGGCCTTACCGGGAGATTCATTTGAGAGCATGGTTTTCTTTCTTTTTTGGCTTCTAGAACGTCGGTCCATCCTTCGTGTGGTTGTGGAGCCTGGAATATAGAAACAAAATTACTGATTTATACATTTTCTCATATAATAAAGAAATCAGAATTTGATCTGAATTAAGTATGTTTATTCTACGGTAGAAACCTATGGTAGAAATTATGATATTATAGTTTGTGTTTTTTAACAAACGAGTACCGAAAATTTCCGATCAATGACCCATCTCACTCTGTCAATATCGGAAATATGCGAGAGACATATGACCCATCTCACTTTGTCAATATTGGAAATATGCGAGAGACATACTCAGTACTTGTTTGTTAAAAAAAACAAACTATAATTGTTGTGATGTCAATATCGGAAAATAAAACTTTTTACAAAAAAAAATCAACCGACTTCCAAAAAAAAACACTACAAAGTGAAAAATAACTTTAATTTCGGAAGTCGGTGTCTTGGGTTTTGTGTTTTCGTTTTTTGCCACCGACTTCTTTTCTCTCTACGATCGACGATCTTCTTCTTTTTTTTTGTAAAAAGTTTTTATTTTTCAGTTTTTAGTTGTTGTACCTACCCCACACACATTCGAATACCACTACCTGCTACCAGTGACAGGAACTTATCATATCATCTACATATTAAGTGGGAAAAAAATACGTATTTTGTAGCTAACTCAAAAACTACCGAAGCAATGTTAATAAAATTTATATGGGACCAATTTGGAAGCATACCCTTTCAAACAAAAAAAGAATTTTCAAAATCGGTCCACAAATGACGGAGAAATCGGTGGACATACAACAAACATACGCGACGAACATATAACCTCCTCCTTTTTGGAAGTCGGTTAAAAATAGTGAGAGACTATCCGGCGGAGCGACGTCAGTGAATACTATTATAACTTCGTAGATATGGTTCCAACTTTTAATATATACGAGCATAGTCGAATAGATTCACATACGAGGTTGTTAATATTATACTTAGATTTATCTAATGTTACAACTTCTGTCATAATGGGACTACTGTTATGGGTAGTATCATAACGATATTTGTAATTGTTGAACATTTTCTATTCTGTTAAGTACCTATCACTTGTTGAAAGGCCTACACTGTCCTCCCATACCTATTAACACAGTTATTTGAAAATATTGTAAAAGCCAATTATTTTTTAAAGAGTAACCGTGGTATTTCTTGCCGGCTCTTCTCCATAGGAAACGACCAATTGGAACCGTGCACCTAGCTTCTGATGTTTCATACTTATGAAAAAACTACTTACTTACATACTTATGAAAAAATCAAAATCACAAAAAGCCACTTGCCTTTTTTGATTTTGATTTTTTGATCGATTGAACCTTAACTAATACTTATGAAGAGTCACCTATTTAGGAATAAGAATTCAGGACCAGTCTACTGGTGGACATAGTTATCTCTAGTACCTATACGCCACTCCTCGCTGATCCTCGGCCAAACTTATTCGATATCAGCTTATGATATATTCGTGACATAAATATGACAGATAAAAAAAAACTTTCAGGCATTTCTCATAACCAGCACGTACTTAATTTTAAGTAGTAAGTAAAAGAAAAAAAGAAAACTCACCAAAAACCTAAGTTCACCAACCGGTGGTTTCCCATAAGGAATACCCAAAAAAGAGTAATATTTCTCATCTTTTAATATAGATTTAACTTCTACGCCGGCCACTTTACCCAAACTAGTATCTACTATGACATCAGCATTTATTATTTTTATTAAAAACAACCCAAAAATTACTAAACACGGTTTTATTCCATCCATCTTGGTTCAGTTTTATTAATAATTTGTTTGTTTGAGTACACAATCACACATGTCGGTAGACCTGACGTGTCCTAGAGATAAGTTGTTACTAATCTTGGGTTTAACACTAAGTATTATTTCATTATCTGGTGTACGATAAATATTATATTATGGTGACTTAAGTACTTTGTTATCAGATTTTTGTTGCTACTGGTAAATTTGTTACAAAGATAGCGGTGGATTTCATTAACAAATTGAGGAAAAGTATTGTTTTCCAGGGTACCTCCACAAACCGATCATTATTATGCCGTTATAGCAGTGATAGCCTAGTGGTGTGACCGTCGGACTGCCAAGTCAGTAACAAGTAGTAACAAGGTGATGCCAATTGGTCCTTATACTAGATGATTGACAAGGTGATTCCAATCGGTCCTTATTCTATGTTTAGAGTCTTTACTTGAACTCCGTTTTACGAGACATAGGCACTGTACACTTGTCTAACTTATGCACCTTTGGAATTTCACTGTAATCTGATACACACGGAATCTCACACTGATTACGCGCACTAACACTATATTTAACCGTGGAAATAGAGGCCCCAGCCTCTGCCCGTGCCGGTGTCGCATGTTGCGCGGTCTGTAGACTCGCCAATGCGGCCCTTGCCACCTCGAGAGATGCGGTTCGCCTGTTACGCAGCCGTCGTACCATGAAGACTGCTCCGACCACCAACACAACTCCGATCACCACATAAAATACTGTGTAATGATGGATATCGTGATAAGAAACTTGATTTGGTAAATTTTCACTTGCTTTAAGAATGCGGAGTTGCTTCTTGATTTCGTCAAGCTCCTTGTCGCTCGAGAGGAGTGTATAGTTTTGTATCAGTGGAGTTGAGATGCCTACTTCTATGATATGATTGATTGGTTCTATCTCAGGCAGCTTGAAAGATGGTTTTATGTCTAAAGTGCTAGAACCTTCATTGCGTGAATAAACCGTAAAAGTTTCGGTTTTAATTTGACAGTCGTGTTCGACTCCCAATATGCCTGCTTTTACTAACTGCCCCGGCGACACATTGTCGTCGCATAGAACTCTTATTGGACACTGACTACAGCAGAAAAATGCGTAGTTGTTTATTTTGCTAAGAGCTGTCCATTGATTCGAACAAGTCGTAATGCTGATCTTGCATTTGCTGGAATCAGGTTCTACTTCACATAATTTTTCATCATTCTTGAGATGATAAATCGGCTTCTCTATATGACATAGATAATTATCGACATTGTCACGTAGACATATCTGGACGTCGTTTATAGACATCGGTAAATACGAGTCCTTCTTCAAACTGATTGCAACATGTTCAGCAATCGGAGTTAAAGTAGCCATGCTTGAGTTACCTACAAGTTGAGGTATTGGAATAATTTTCATGATTGAAAATGTATCTCTAGACACCAGTGGCAGTTTCAATTCGAAGATTAAAAATTCTTCAGTCATTCTTGCTTTGACTGTCAATAAATGATAAATGTCTCTAAAGTTACTTTGTAAGTTATTGATCGGTAACGTAAGATCCTTTGAAAGATGACTCGATATTGTATTCAGAGTGTCTTTCAGTTGTTCTGGTGACAATAAATGAAAATTGAGTCTCCCGTGATAAACATCTGTTATGGTATCTAATAAACTTGTTTGGATTGTTTTTAGCTGTCTTAAAACATTGCTCGTAGCAATTGCTCCCGTACTGAAATCGTTCATGATTCGATTTCTATTTGATTCGTTCAATAAAACGTTCTCCATCTTATCTAACTTGATTGATAGTGAATTAAGCATCTTGTGTTGCTTATTAATTGCTTGCCCGTTCCTTTTCAAAACGTTGTATTCTGCTTCAATTATCGTTGTTTGTTGTTTCAATAGCGAAAGCAAATGATTTTCATTGTCATGTATCGATTGAATATCTTGTTTATATTGCTCTGCGAATCTCTCATCAAGTACACCGAATAAGCTGTTTGCTAGATACCCTACACCGTTGATAAGGCCTCGCCTGCGGCGGCGCAGGTCTCGTGCGCGGCGCGTGCTGGAATGCTGACTCAGCAACAGGTGGTTATAGTACTCGAGTTCTGAGAATTCTTGCTGCAATTGAACTTGTATGACGTCACAATGTGACGTTTCTTTAAACTTGTTGCACAACTGATCCAAGTAGCTAAGGTATTTGCTGCATGCTTTTGTACCTTGCCAAAATGAATTCATGTCATAGTATGTGACTATCTTCCATTCATCTCTGATTAATTAACAATTTTGTCAAAATAAAGACCTTGATTGTCTTTTAATTGTGTAACATTGTATACACAGTGAGCTGTGGTCAAAATGCTCATGAAAGACAAAAGTAACATTACCAGCGATGAGAAGCTGTAGTTTACTTTTTTGTTTTGATATGGCTTGCCATCTTTCACTTCCTTAGAATGCGACTCTTGTTTGTTGGTTCTATCATTCACAGGGAGAGTAGACAGCTTGAGAATAGGCCTCTTGATAAGCCCATTCTTTGTTTTCAATGTGACCACCCTGATATGGCCATCAGCACCGGGATGCAGCTGGACGACGCGGCCAACTGCCCACTTTCCAGGAGGTAAATTTGCATCGTTAATTGTAACAATGTCATTTAGTTGAATGTCTGGTTGAGAATGTCTCCACTTGCTTCTTGCTGACAGCTGAGTGAGATATTCTGTATGCCAACGTTTTCAAATATCTTGGACTATTTTTTGTGTTAAATGCCATCTCGTCCGCATATCTGTTTCTGTTTCTAATATAGTCATGTCTTGATTTAGATTGATAAAGCTTGACGGAGAGAGGAAATCCAAGTCGTTGGGATCTTCAGTCAGAGGACACAGCGGCCTTGAGTTAAGTACTGGCCGGCTTCTAACTGGGCCAGAACTGTGCTGAACTCTTCAAAGGTGAGCTTTTGCTCTCCAACTACTCTTCTTAAATGATATTTTAAACTTTTGACCGCAGCCTCCCACAGCCCTCCTGCTGTAGGCCATGAGGGCGCATTAAAATGCCATTCGATCTTCATGCTAGTAATTTCTTTGATGAAATCTTGATCAAATGTCTCTTGTATCTGCTCCAATTCTTCTTGTAAAATATTGTTGGCGCCGACAAAGTTAGTACCGTTGTCGCTGTACAAGTGTTTCGGCGAGCCCTTTCTTCCAGCCATTCTTCGCAATGCAGCTATGAATGCTGATGATGTGAGGTCTGAGACCAAGTCTATATGAACAAGCTTGGTCACCATACAGACAAATACTACCACGTAGCCCTTTGTGGTCTTAATACCACGGCCCTTGTTAGCCTTTATGAGCACGTGCCCGGTATAATCGACGCCTGTATGTTCAAAAGGCTTTGCTATGTTACATCTCTGCGTAGGTAAATCACCCATTAACTGTGTCATCTTGCTGGGATTGTGTTTACGGCAGGTAACGCAGGTACGTATACGCTTTTTGATCGCTCGATTACCGCCTATGATCCAGTAATTCTTGCGAATGAATGCTGATGTCACCCGTGCTCCTCCATGGAAGGTAAGTTCATGTGCTTGATCTATAATTAAGTTTGTTAATAGTCCTTCGTGAGCTATGATAATCGGATGCATCATATCTTGATTAATGTTGGCCTTGCTTAGTCTTCCTCTGACTCTGAGAAGTCCCTCGTTGTCAAGGAATGGATTTAATTGCAATAACTTGTTTTTTGCTGATAGCGGCTTATTTTCTTGTAAGTTATGTACTTCCAGGGCGAATTCTCTCTGCTGTACAAATAAAATTATTTTATGCTTAGCATTTATTAATTCTTGTAATGTAAAATAAGTTTGCGTGCGGTTTTTCTTGTATCTCGCTTGCTTGATAAATCTTAATATCCATGCTAAAACTCTTGTTAGTTTGGCGAGTGAACTATATCTTGCTAATAATTCACCCAAAATGTTATCGCTTTCTTGCTGCGATATGTGATTAATATGCTTGGCTTTTCTTGCTTCATCGTCTGTGGTAAACACTGCTTGCCCAGTTTCTTGGTCAGGGTCGTAGTTCCGCAGCCACGACGGTCCTTCCCACCACAGCGAATGTTTTTTCAATTGATCGATACCTAATCCGCGGCTTGCGCAGTCCGCTGGATTTTCTGCTGACTTGACGTAGCGCCAGCTGTTTGTAGGTATGATGCTGGATATTTGTCGCACCCTGTTGGCGACAAAAGGCTTCCATCGTTCTGGCTCTTTTTGTAACCAGGCTAGGACTACCATTGAATCTGTCCAACTATGTATCTTGATATTATGTCTGCTAAGGCATTGTTGAATTTTAGACAACAATTTTGCCAGTAGTAGAGCACCGCTAAGCTCTAATCTTGGTAATGAAATTGATTTGTTTACTGGAGTTAATCTTGCTTTTCCTGCTACTAACGAGATCTTTGTTTTGCCGTTGTTTTCTGTTTTGGAATAAACAACGCATGCGTAGGCTTTATTAGAAGAGTCGCAGAATCCATGTAACTCTAGCGTGTTGTTTTCTCCTGTACCTAACCAACGCTCCAACTTGAATTGATTGATTTTGTGCATATCACCTTTAATGTTTAGCCATTCCTTGCTAATTTGATCGGGTAACTTGTCATCCCATTGAATACTTGAAATCCAAACTTGCTGAAATAGCAGTTTTAGCTTGGTTGATATCGGTGACAGCCAACCAAGAGGGTCAAACAACTTTGATATGTCTGACAACATGGATCTCTTAGTTGGTGTTTTGTTAGATGGTTCCATTTTTGATTGAAATGTAAATAAGTCTGCTTTTGAATTCCAACGTAATCCCAGGGTTTTTAATGTCTCCATTTCCTTGAAATCGAAGTTTTCTTGCTTGCTACTCGCCCCAATTGCATCGTCTTGTAAGGCTGATGCGTTGGAAGACCACTTTCGTAAATTGAACCCCCCTGATTTTAACAACGTGATTAAATCTTGCTTTAGTTTTACTGCTAACTCGACCGAATGAGATCCGTGTAGAACATCATCCATGTAGAATGACTGCTCTAATGCCTTGATTGCAACACTGTCGAAATTGTGTCTCTCATCTTCAGCCAATTGTTTTAAAGTCATCATGGCTAAAAATGGCGCGGCCTTGGTGCCGTATGTAACAGTGCATAGCTGGTATACCTGATGACGCATATTAATGGTATCCCTCCAAATTATTTTTTGTAATATTTGATCTTGTTCATTTAACCAAATGAAACGAAACATTTTTTCAATATCTGCCGTAAAAGCTACGCGATATTGTCTCCATTTTAATAGTAAAGATTGAAGATCTTGCTGTAGATTTGGGCCTTTTAACATGACGTCATTCAAGCTTATTCCTGTTGTTGTTTTTGCAGAAGCGTTGAAAACTACGCGAAGTGCTGTCGTAGTGGAATCGTTTCGCAATACACACTGGTGCGGTAAATAATAATCCGGTTGCATGTTACCGGACGCTGGTATCATATGTCCTAAAGTTTTATATTCTTGAATAAACAATTTATATTGTTTTGCTACTTCTTCATTATTGTGAAATTTCCTTTCCAACTGTTGAAATTGCGCCATAGCTTTATTTTTAGACAATCCCAACTGTGTCTCAAAGTTTTCTTGAAATGGCAATCTTACTTCATACATGCCATTTTCATGCCTTGTTGTGGTTTTCTTGTAATACTCCATGCATTGTAGATCTTCTGCGGATAAATTGGATGATTCTGTAATGTCTTCGATCTCCCAAAATCTTTGTACTTCGTCCACTTGATTCAGGACTACGTTACAGTGAAAATTCTTGAAATTTCCGCATAAGATCCATCCCAGTCGTGTCTGTTGTGCGACCGGTAATGATAGATCAGCCCTGCTAATGCCTTCTAAAATTATTTGGGAATACACATCGGCTCCCAATAAGATGTCAATAGGACGGCTGACATTGTATTCTGGATCGGCTAGTTGCATGCCGGCCAGGTGTGCCCATGTTGGCTTGTTAAATGTACATCTTGGTAATTGATTAATCAGCGTGTCCATGATTACCACATCTGTTTTAAATGTAAAATCATTAAAATGCGAACAACATGTTATGTTCGTAACGCCCTTGCTACTGCTCTCCTTCTCTCCTATCCCGCAGATGACGGCCCTGCAATACTTTCTTGATAAAGCTAGCTGTTGTGTCGCTCTGGCTGAGACCAGGGAGGCTTGAGAGCCTTGATCTATTAGCGCACGCATTTTGTGGTATGATCCGTCACTTGCTTGAACTTTGATCATTGCAGTTGCTAATAATGTTTCGATCACGTTGTTGCCTTGTTGCGAAACGTGATTTTCTTGTGATTCTCGTTTTTGCGTTCTAGTTGCAAAAACTGCTGGTGTGTCATTCTCTGTAATTGGGTTACATGAAGGCTTACTGTTAAACGCTTCATGTAAAAGTGTATTATGTTTGCCACGACATTCGCGGCAGCGTCTTTCTGACGTACATTCTTTATCCCCATGCGAATAAAGACAATTCTTGCACAAATGCAATCGTGTTATAGTTTGTCGTTTTGCATTTGGTGTCATATTTAAAAACTTACTGCAATAGTATATTCCGTGTGACTCTTTACACAACGGACATGTTAATTCGATATTATTTACCGAAGTCTTACTTGCTGAATATTTATTCTTGAAATTTGACGATGATGACTTATTTTGCTTGCTTGTTGATGGTTTGGAATTTTCGTTTTTCTTGCGCGAAGATTCCAATGCGGTGAATCTGCTCTCTAGGAAGCTTAGAAACTCCGTCAATTTTGGCAGTTCTCTGGGTTTCTTCAGAGATTCCAAATAATGATCATGCGTGTCCGCATCTAATTTTAACAATAAAATACGCACGATGAATGGATCCCAGCTATCTATATTAACGCCTAGGTTCCGTATTGAGTTTAAACACTCTAGTGTAGTATCGTGAATTTGCTTGATCTGTGGGACGTTTGCTTGTTGAACTACTGGAAGATTTAGCAGGAGATCCATGTGAGATGTAAAAATCAACCATGTGTTGCTGTACCTGTTGTTCAATATCTCCCAGCAAACCGTGTAGTTGTCAGAACTTATTTGTAAATGCTGTATTAAACGTTCAGCTTCTCCTCGCACCTTACTTTTAAGAAACTGCATCTTGTGGGCGTTTGATAAGAAGACGTTACTGTGGATAGCTTCAACAAACAAGTCCTTAAAAGACACCCAATTTTGGTAATTGCCATTGAAGAACGGAATGTCAATTTTTGGTGTCCAATTCTCCTTGTGAACTACGGATCCGAGTTTTCTATTAATTGCATTTTTTAATTCATTGTAAATAGTTTCTTGCTTCGTATAAGACACCTCATATTCTTGATTCGTACCTTCCAATTCGCTGTCTAATTCCCAATGTAAGGAATCTATGATAGACCACCGAGACTGTAGAGTACGTAAGGCATCTTTCAACTCCCACTTTTCGGACATAAAATTCAAATTTATCCCTGCTACAGTGCGCTGCAGCGCCCTGAAGTTGCTTGCTTGTTTTTTCAACAGTTCATCATGCTTGCTAGATGAACCTCTGGAGCATACCTTGACGGGCGGCGATTGTCGTCCCCCCAGATCTTCTTGCTCAGACCATGCAGGACCTTGTTCCTCCTGTGTAGAGCCTCCCTGTTGAGTTTCTTTCATCTTTATCAACAAAACTTGATATTTTTGATTGATGAGTGCCTTGGTCGATAAGTATAGCTCTTCTGTTCGTTCGTATGCACGGCCACTAAAATACGGATGAGACTTGCTTTCTTCCGTAAGAAGACGGTCGTGATGATACTGGTAATCGGACCAATATTGATTTAAGTTTTCTAAACGTCGCTTGAAATAGTCAGCAGTCTTACGATCCGCTGAGTCCTTTTTGATATTAGTAGCCAACTTTAGGATGGCTGTGTAAAGTTCGTCCTGATTTGCATGTATGGCCTCCATGATGAGGGCTTATTTTAAGTAAGAAATAAATGGAAAGATCTTACTTGAATGTTCTTGATAACTGCTTACTGATCCTTGTTGATCCCCTGAGACACCTGCTAGCCTCTGCTCTTGATGATAAAACGCTCCCTGAGACACCTGGTAGTCCCAAAGTCAAAAATCTCTGCACTGAACTCCTGATAGTTTACGGGTCCTTGTTGACCCCTGAGACACGTGTTAGTCCCAAAGTCTAAAACCCCTGCACTGAACTCCTGATAGTTTACGGGTCCTTGTTGACCCCTGAGACACGTGTTAGTCCCAAAGTCTAAAATCCCTGCACTGAACTCCTGATAGTTTACGGGTCCTTGTTGACCCTGAGTCACTTGTTAGTCTCACAGTTTTATAGTCACTCAACACGGCACACACTTAAAGTCACTGGATAGCTGCCCGCTACACTGTCCACGCGCGCGAAATGGTCTATGTAGCGTGCGATGTTCACTGTCGAAGGACCAAAAAGAATGTATGATCCCTTGATAGACCATACACTACTTTTAGATGAAGGATAAATGGAATGAAAGAAGATAAATTATCAAAACACTACTGTATTGTTTCGAAGGTACTTTAAAGTAAAATGAGCTTAATGAACTGATGGTGTGGAAATGAAGTGAGTGACGCGGCCCTTGTTGGCTGTAACGAGAACGCCTGGCTGCATTGATAGCCCAACGCGAACTAAACTAATTATATGAGTTGATTGAAATGAATGTGTTGCGTAAACTGCTGAATTGCAGAATGTGCGGTTGCACCGTACAGTTTTCCAGGGTACCTCCACAAACCGATCATTATTATGCCGTTATAGCAGTGATAGCCTAGTGGTGTGACCGTCGGACTGCCAAGTCATAGGTCTCGAGTTCGAACCCAAGGCACGCACCTCTGACTTTTCGGATTCATGTGTGTATTGTATAATTATCACTTGCTTTAAAAACGGTGAAGGAAAACATCGTGAGGAAACCGGCGTGTCTGAGAGATATTTCTCGACGGCATGTGAAGCCAAGTCAGAAGCCTATGGGCTTTAAAATTCTGACACCAGGTTAGTCACTAACTATACGAAAAAAAAAGAAGATTATACCGTTGTTTAATGTGGATTGGCAATTTCATTTCATTGCAAGTCCATTTTGTCCAGTCCGAAAGAAATTGTACCATCGAAACGAAGAAGTAGATAAGTCTCCTTAAGATATTTTCCTTCACCGTTGGTTTATGTTTGTGAGATCTAATCTAAGAGAACTACTTGGAAAATACAGAATTTAAAACGATCGCGTTTATATTACACTTGCTGAAGTTTGAACCCGAAACAGCAACCTCAAGTAACGAGTGTCTAAACTTTAAACTTAGGACTCATGACGACAAAGAACGAGTAGTAAAATTAATAGTAAATGATGACGTTCATCTTTCAGAACCACTTAAATTAAATGAATTCCCTTTCGCTGAAAAACTGAAGACGGCCAATTTTTAAAAAAATTCTTTTCCTAACATCGTTATATTTTTTATCTTTTTTTCATAACGATCTTATTAGAATTATATTTCTGAGATGATCATCGTTCCCTTAATTTCCGCTCCAATAAGTCTGGGAGGATACTCAAAGGGAATGATCGGAATCACCATGACCTCAGGTTGAAAGCCAAAGAAATATTTATGAGTTTATTAATTGCTGAAGCGACAGACGATGAGAATGATTTTGAAGTGAAAACTTCTTTAGGCGTGTTGGGATTTTTAGAGATGGGAAAAAACAATTGAACTCGTGACACCGTTACCGACACTTCATTTTTGTAAATGCTCTTTATTTATATTACGTTACGGATCAATGTTCTATGCAAGTATTTTTACTTTAAAGGTTTTCGAAGTATTTGTTTTTGTAAACGCGATTGTGCTCTTTATTTAGATAAGGTTACGGACCAACGTTCTACACGAGTATTTTTCTTCCACCAAGGCGATCTTGTTCAAGTTTTCACTTCTGTCGGCACTCCCGGAGAGCCACTTTTTTTCTAGGCTAGCAAAATGGTTGGTTTATCAAAATTTAATTTTTGCTTCGAAAATTGACTTTCAAATTGGTGATACCCGATATACTTAGCGAAGAGCACCTCAAATTATTGATCTCACAAGAAGTAACGACGATGAAAATGAAATAAATAAAGCCGGAAATAAAGGAAAACAGCAGATCAAATAAAAACATGCTGTCATTACGGAAACAGATCTCGATCTTGTCTCGCAAATGGTATATTATAATATATTACAAACTGATCGATTTGAATTTACAGAATCGTCTAAAATGTAGGGGTAGGTTAGAAATACGCGGGTAATGGACTTGTTCCGCATTCACCCCACAAAGTTTGCCCCATATTCGATATTCCATTTTCGCCCCACAATAAATTCCTAGTCAATTCTCTTCACATCTCTTTCTAGCGTACATCTCAATTCTAAATGCAAAACGCAAAATAGAACCGGCTTAGGTAATTGATTCCTCCTCGTTTCCTACAGGTGATAAAAACCAAAGTACATTGCTTTTACCGGACTTATTTAAAGCAAGTCGTTCCAGGTACGGTATTGAGTCACGTTCAGCACTATCGGGTTAAGGCATCGTAAAACAACATAAGTACTAGCTGGTTAAATTGCCTTTCTACATAAATATGTAGAGGGGTTGGTTAACTGGTTAATATGGGAGTGTGTTTTGTAATAACTATCAGTCAGAATTCAGTTTGTAGATAAGTTTAAAAGAAAAACTTTTACAAAAAAAAACAACTGACTTCCAAAAAAAAAACACTACAAAGTGAAAAATAACTTTAATTTCGGAAGTCGGTGTCTTGGGTTTTATATTTTCGTTTTTTGCCACCGACTTCCGAAATTAAAGTTATTTTTCACTTAGTATTGTTTTTTTTTTGGAAGTCGGTATTATTTCTTTGTAAAAAGTTTTTATTTTTCACTTTTTAGTTGTGGTACCTACCCAGCCGGCCCGAGAATTCCTGGCGCCCTAGGCGAAAGGCTGGAACGGCGCCTTTAGAAAATTTGTGACATAATAAAACAATGTTCTTTCTTTTCCGTGTGGTTAGCAGAGTTTTAGAGCCACCCATGGGCCTTAATCGAGAAATATATCTCAAGCATGCCGGTTTCTTCACGATGTTTTCCTTCACCGTGTTTTAAGCAAGTGATAATTATATAATACGCACATGAATCCGAAAAGTCAGAGGAGCGTGCCTTGGGATTGAACTCGAGTTTTATTCAAGTCATAGGGACTTGAATGACAATTCAAAAGTGCCTGCAAATGGTTTAATTGAAATAAATGGTTTGAGTTTGAATAAAACATGAAAACAGATTACCTAGGTGTGTAATTTTATATAAAAAAATTTGAGTTCTTATTTTATACATAACTAGCTTTTGCCCGCGGCTTCGCCCGCGTGGATGTCGCGAAATATCCCACGGGAACATGCTACCGGAATTCAGAGTATCCTATGTTCTAAGCCAGATTATGGCCTATCCGTATGCCTTTCATCTAAATACGTTCAGCCGTTACGGTATTAAAAGGTAACCGGCAGATAATAAATCTGTACTCAAAATGCAAAATTGAAACCGTTCTAGGATAACTTCGTTGTCTGTCAAGACCCTTTTTCTCAGAAACGCCTGGAGGCATCAAGTTGAAATAGATATCAAAAACTTAGATCTACGGTCCCTTGGAGCTGTAAAGGAAATCAAACTTCCAAGTCAATGCAATAAAAAATACGGCCATTAAATTATACCGCATATTTATATTGACACTCGCAAATAAAACAAAGCCTATATGGTACTTCCCGTTGTCCTAGCAGCATGAAGTTTGGCGAGAAAACTTTCATTAGCTATATATATGTCACCGTATAATTATGAACTTCGTTAGTTTATAATATATCGGCATTATTTCCGTTAAATTATAAACTGTCGAAAAATTGTGAACTGCAACGAACCATTTACAATTTAACGCTATATTTTTCGCTAGTTTAAAATCTTTCCATGGGAAACGGACAAATTGTGAACTGGTATCAAACTTGCTTGTGACGTAACGCACCTTGCGCTAATATTAAATAGCCTGCCTGGCTGCGAGCAACTTGGAAGTAGCGCTCGCCGGCCGCTGCCGCGGCACCGCTCGCTTCGCTCGCTCGGCTCGCACACGGTTGGTCACAGTTCTAACCTAACCTAACCCATTTCACCTAGTTCACAATTTATCGACAGTTTATAATCTAACGGAAATAATTCCGACAGATTATAAACTAACGGTTCTCATAATCTTACGGTGACATATATATCACCTTCTTTAGGATTATTTTTGAGACAAAAAGTAGCCCATGTCCTACCCTAGGATGCTGTTTATCCCCTTGGCAAATTTGATCGAAATCGAATTCAAATTTGGAATTTGATTGTGAAAAGTTAACATACAGACAGACATTCTTGTACTCAAACCTCAGTTGGCTCGATATAGTTTTTGGAAAGTTTTTGTGAAAATTGGCAATTTTTAAGAAATCTGTGAATGCAGATCAACATGTTTCAAAAAGTTAAGGACAGTCTCGTTAGGCCCTTTCGTTTCGGTACTGCTTGTGTTTCTTCACTGGTCGGTAAACCGAAACGATACCGCACGCGCGCACTGCTTTCATTTAGAATTCCAAATTCAAATTAATTCTATTGGTTGGCGAGCCCATGACCAAAATTTTTGCCTCATCGCCATCGTTTTACGAACAAAATCGTATAAAATCGATAGATTTGGTTATTCAGAAACACAAAAATCCTAATTTTAGAAAATTTCCGCGTTACTTCTGACCTGACCGCATTATTAAATTTATGTCTAAATAAATATATTTTCAACATTTCGGTTTTATAGCAATCTGTCTGATTTTCAGAATGTAGCTGAACGATAGATTTTAGATACCGAAAACACAATTTTCAGAAACCAGTAGCGTCACACGTATAGTCCGCGCAATCCACGAAGACGCGCCCCACTCCGCTCCGCGTTCAGCTTACAGTACAGTAATCGCGGAGTGGGGCGCGTCGTCATGGATTGCACGGACTATACTAAGGAGACCATAATTTGAGAAAATTAAAAATGAGGCAAAAATAAAACCCATAGCATCCCCTCTGAAAAATCTTGTTTTTATGTGAAGATTGGTCATTTGATGCGAATGTTGGCAAGGTCGCAAATAGCTGTCAAATATTTACCTGTTTTGATTAATTTGACAATATTACTGTATGGAAATATGAAATATTAGTAGAACACTAGTTAGGAGCGTTTTTTGGCAGTCCGAACCCCGCTGCCCATCATTTTCATGTGGCGGCCGTTATTTGGCAGCGGTTGTGTCGGCCGATATGTGGAGGCCGTTATTTGGCGGCCGCTATGTGGCGGCTGTTATATGGCGGCCGTTATCTAGCGGCCGTTATGTGGCGGCCGTAAAATGGTGGCCGTAATTTAGCGGCCGTAATGTGGCGGTCGCAATGTGGCGGCCGTAAAGTGGCGGCCGTAATGTGGCGGCCGTAATGTGGCGGTCGCAATGTGACGGCCGCTATGTGAGGGCCGCTATTTGGCGGCCGCTATTTGGCGGCCGCTATATGGCGGCCGTTATTTGGCAGCCGTCATTTAGCGGCCGTTATCTGGCAGCCGTAAATTGGCGGCCGTAATGTGGCGGTCGCAATGTGGCGGCCGTTGTGTTGCAGCCGTTATGTGGCGGCCGTTACGTGACGGCCGTAAAGTTGCGGCCGCTTTGTTGCGGCTGTTATGTGGCGGCCACTATATGGCGGCCGTTATTTGGCGGCCGTCATCTAGCGGCCGTTATGTGGCGGCCGTAAATTGGCGGCCGCAATTTGGCGGCCGTAAATTGGCGGCCGCAATTTGGCGGCCATAATGTAGCGGTCGCAATTTGGCGGCCATAATGTAGCGGTCGCAATGTGGCGGCCGTAATGTGGCGGTCTCAATGTGGCGGCCTTAATGTGGCGGCTGCTATGTGGCGGCCGTTTTGTTGTGGCCGTTATATGGCGGCCACTATGTGGCGGCCGTTTTGTTGCGGCCGTTATGTGGCGGCTGTTATATGGCGGCCGTTATTTGTCGGCCGTCATCTAGCGGCCGTTATGTGGCGGCAGTAAAGTGGCGGCCGCAATTTGGCGGTCGTAATGTGGCGGCTGTTGTGTTGCGCCCGTTATGTGGAGGCCGTTATGTGGCGGCCGTTACGTGGCGGCCGTTACATGGTGGCCGTTACGTGGCGGCCGTAAAGTGGCGGCCTTAATGTGGCGGCCGCTATGTGGCGGCCGTTTTGTTGTGGCCGTTATATGGCGGCCGCTATGTGGCGGCCGTTTTGTTGCTGCCGTTATGTGGCGGCCGCCATGTGGCGGCCACCATGTAGCGGCTGTTATATGGGGGCCGTTATCTAGCGGCCGCTACGTGGCAACCATCATGTGGCGGCCGCTATGTGGCGGCAGTTTTGTTGCGCCCGTTATGTGGCGGCTGCCATGTGGCGGCTGTTATATGGCGGCCGTTATTTGTCGGCCGTCATCTAGCGGCCGTTATGTGGCGGCCGTAAAGTGGCGGCCGCAATTTGGCGGTCGTAATGTGGCGGCTGTTGTGTTGCGGCCGTTATGTGGCGGCTGTTGTGTTGCGGCCGTTATGTGGAGGCCGTTATGTGGCGGCCGTTATGTGGTGGCCGTTTTGTTGTGGCCGTTATGTGGCGGCCGCCATGTGGCGGCTGTTATATGGGGGCCGTTATCTAGCGGCCGCTACGTGGCGACCATCATGTGGCGGCCGTTATGTGGCGGCCGCTAAGTGGCGGCCGCTATGTGGCGGCCGCTATGTGGCGGCAGTTTTGTTGTGGCCGTTATGTGGTGCCCGCCATGTGGCGGCTGTTATATGGGGGCCACCTCCCCTGTCTTCCCCTGTCCTCCCCTGTAAAAATGAATAACCCTTTTCACCCGGTTAGGAGTGGATATAAAAAAAATCCTGATATACGTTTTTATTTATTTTCAATCATAGTATAAATACTGAGTTTCGAGTTAATCAGAACGCGCGTTAAAATTATTCCATACAAACTGATACCCCCCTCCTTTAGGGGGTAGTTTAGAAAAACTTAAAATGGCAAAGTTTATAATTTACATAGATAATTACATACATAAAAAATAAATATTCGTGCCAAGTTTCAAGTTTATTAACTCAAGGAATAAGATTTTTCATACAAACAAAATTCTCCCTTTCTTTTTGTGCGATCGAGTCTGTGGTATCTTATTCGTAATGTGAGCTATGGAGTAAAGATTCAAGTTAATGGTTCCTGTATTTAAATTTTAAACTGACAGAAACTACTATCACGCGACACATCCTATAAAAAATAACCTGCATGCGGAAAAACATCGGGGACAAATAAGAGATTATGAGTGCGCCACAGACTCGATCGCACAAAAAGTGTGTCGTCTGCGGTGCACCTAAAGGTCGAATTTCCAAAAATCCGTTCTTAGCGGACGTCTATTAACTATGAACTTTCATCTTTATACGTCAAGCGGTTTTCGAGATTTCGTGATGAATGAGTGAATGAGTGAATGAGTAAGTGAGTGAGTGAGTGACCTTTCGCTTTTATATATTTAGATGCAGAGTGTATACACCTTCTTTTTTGCGGTATGAAAGAGTAAAGCTTATGAAATAAATGTTAGCTGGTTAGGTAAGATTTATTCCTTTTTGGAAGTCGGTTAAAAAATTAAATTAATGGGTTAAATTATACATAATATTTGAAATAATGGGAATTTGTTTTTTAGGAATAGTACTTACGCTATTATGCGACTAAAGCCGCGGTCTTGCCGTGGTGGCCTGTCACGGCCTGGCGCGCGGCCACACCTGTCGAGGCTTGTCACGTCCCGTGCCGAGAATTCCCACCACAGGTCTCATTTGATCGGCATTTCCCACGGCCTGTCGGCCTGGCCTGGCAGGATTTGGCCTGTGAAAAAGCGGGCCGTGGGACCGCAGCATTAGAGATTTCTCTTGAGAATATTATTGGCAGCTACATTTTCTAGTCTGCTAATCAAAATAAGGTGCAATTAACAATTCGTCTGCAAAGCGCTGTTATAATTATTCCCTAGGATTATTGTGTTCCTTGTTGTAATGATGACTGTTTTACAAAGTCATATACACGTTGTATTATATTGTATTGACTGCCTCGTTGGTCTAGTGGTCGCAAGCGCTACTGCTGAGCATGAGGTTCTGGGTTCGATTCCCGGGTCGGGCAAAGTGTTATTGGGTTTTTCTATCTGAAATTTCTCAGTAGCAGCTCGGAGTCTGGATTTGTGCCCGGTTGATGGCAATAGGCTCGCCCCCTATTACATGGGACTTAAACATAACTGGCGAAATGTGGATGTACCTGCTACAGGGACACCTCTGCCCAACCCTTCGGGGAAACAAGGCGTGATGTTATGTTATGTTATGTTATTATATTGTAGTTCAAATTGGTTTGTTTTTGTAGTGTTCTTGATTTAAGTCTACTAGAAAAACTTTTGATTCTTCTTTGTCTCTAGCATTCATATATCAATGTCATGCATACCTTGCATGGTTACTGAAATGCCAATTTTAGCTGTTCTTTAATTTGTAAGTGACTGTGATGTTGGTGAGATGTCTTTGGTTCTAGGGATTTAGAAATTAGAATATTGATTGTTTTTTCTATTGGTGATGTAGGTTCTATAAAGGATCTGATATAGCTAGAAGTGGGATCGGATCCAGAACCTTAATCGTTTCCAGTTTACCGAGCTTTCGATAAGTTCAATGAATCGGAAAAATCGAGAGCAAGCAATATAAAACTACTTATTTTAAAAAAAAACTTAAACTTATCCTATACTATTAAACGAACAATATTTGTATATATATTTGTACTCACGTTCTCGAAATCGGCTCTAACGATTTCGATGAAAGTTGCAATATTGGGGTTTACGGGGGCGAAAAATCGATCTAGCTAGGTCTCACATTCGGGAGAATTTGTTTTCTCCGTATTTTCACCCGAGCAGAGCTCGGTCGCCGAGGTACTATATATTTAATACCTCAAAAAGACTTTACCACTATAATTTCTCATGTTTATGTAATTGACCTCTTAACAGCCTAAGGTTGTACTTTGATTTAAGATCAATGTGACAGTTAAATCGTTTGGAAACCAGTTTTACCAAGGGGTATCGTGTTACCCAGTAACTGGGTTGTGAAGATCAGACAGGCAGTCGCTCCATGTAAAATACTGGTATTTAGCCTCACCCGGTTAGACTGGTAGCCGACCCCAATATAGTTGGGAAAAGGCTAGGCAGGTTGATTGAATGACCTCGTTATTGTCTTACCGAGTGCAAGAAAGGCAAAAGGTTGAATCATGAGCCAGTTTCACAAAATCTATATCCCTTGATTTATTTTGCTTTCATTTCTTTAATTGATTTCTTTTTTGTTTCGATTCAACATAATTTATTTTTATTTTATTTTAATTGATGTTTGATTTTATTGTATTGATCTTATTTGTTAATTTGTGTTTGGCTATGGGTGTTATTTTTCTACATGAAATAAATGAATTTATTGTTATTATTTTTTATTAATATCACGTATACCACTGAATTAAAACAACACCTTGTCATCATAATTCATCCTTTTTATTAACAGATTCAGTGACAATGCCATCGACGGCCATTCGTTCCCATTTCTCAATAAATTGGTCCCAGAAATTGAACCTGCGTTTGTATAAATCTTGTTTTATTTTCATGTGTTGGTCGATGTGGAGGTATTCCCTGCTTTCGAGGGTGTATGGTGGCCATTGCAGGCTTTCAAGATCTTCATCGTTGTCTGGTGTTGGGTTCCTGAAAGTAAATTAATTACGATTATTTACTAATTTTGGTCTTGTTTAAATACTATATAAATATTCGTAACCATCGTCTAATTTCTTGAATTGTAAAATTACTAATGTGACTTGTTATGTTCTTGTTTTCGTAAACTTATTTTACTACACCAAATAGTACACCTACATTTTGCCAGTTATGTGTGTTTGTCACGAAACTTACCCATATTTAGCAAAATTCGTCCACATTTTTATCATTTTCTTCTGTACTATTTTCTCCTCTTTCTTTTCTAGCTTCAAGTATGTATCTACCAGAGCAGGGCATTTGAAAAGATAACACATTTCGTCTCCAGTCGCTGCTCCCCATGTCCCTTCCTGCATTGTTGAATGTTTCATCAAACTCTTCTTGTTTTCATTCAGATCGCTGACGTAATCAAAATGATAGTAATAAACCGGTTTCAATGACCTTTCAGAATATATTCTTGCTGTATAATCTACGACGTAACTCGTTAATGCATCTCCCATATACGTCACTAGGTCCGGAACAGTTTTTATGTTAATTTCACCCTTCTTGAAATAAAAATCTGTGATTTCTTTAGCAGCTTCATCGTAAACATCTTTTATGGGATCTAATTGGAATTTCAAACGTCTGGGCAGTAATAGAGGAAAGTCTTTCCTAAGAAAGCTTATATATCTTGGTTCTATAAGGTACTGTATCATGGAGTCCATGCCTTCTCTAGAATTAGAACCTATCATAATGGGGATGTTAATCTTTTCTGTTGAGTTCTCTGGGTATTCCGTTATCAGACCATCTGGTTGTTTTTCTACAATCGGACCAAACGCAATCACACTCTTCTGGGTTTGTTTAAAATAATCGTCAGGACTTGCATGCAAATCTCTAGAAAGCAATTTCCTCGCAGGAACTGCTTGTAATTCTTTCAAGAGTTTGATATTGCTGCTTGAAGCTACATCCATTAGCTCGCCAAGCTTAAACGCCCTCTCTTTGACATTCTCCTGTAAATATGCTGATGACCAAGATGTCCCACTATGTAGAATAGCTGCACTGAAAAGGTCTTTAACTTTTGAGTGCATGAGTAGATCAATACCAGCTGCACCTCCTTGCAGTCCCATTAGAGTAACTCTTTTCGAATCACCGCCAAACTGTTCTATATTATCTCTTACCCATTCCAAGCCTTCAACAATGTCTTTTAAACCTGAATTTCCTGGTAAAAGTTCATCTTCTAGTGATAGAAATCCAATTGCTGACAATCTGTGGCTTATAGTTACTACTATAACATCTTCTTCTATAAAGAAATCTGGAGCATAATCCTTAGATTTGTTATAAGAATTATGGAAATGATCGTTGACTATTAACATGATTACTGCTCGTTCCTTTTCGTCTATAGCTGGTGTGAATACATCCAGATATAAGCAGTCTTCCACCCCATACATGCCGTGAGGGTTTCCTTTCTTCACATCATTGTTGTATTGAACGCAAGCGGGTTTTTCTTTGGTCGTTGTCAGAGTTTCGTCCCAAGGGTCGATGGATTGAGGTGGCTGAAAAATATATGATACGGTATTGTTATATTTCTATGGTCGCATTAAATCTTATTCAATGTAGTTTGTGTGAAAGATCTTTTGGGAAAGGTTACTAACTTTTTTTTATAAAAGCGAGCTTAATGCATTATGCTTTCATTTTGATTTTTTATTAGGTATGTGAAAAGAATATTTCAATATACTTCGTATGGAAACCTGTTAATACAATTATTGCACTTTAAATCTGTCTTCAAGTTGACAGAAAAGAGATTTATAACTATTTATTTAGTTATTAATTAGGTATTCACTTACCATAAATCTGAGATCACCGACAGGTGGTGCAGCATATGGTATTCCCATAAACCCGAAATATTCTTCATTCTTTATAAGAGTCTTCAAGATTTTCCCTACAATTGGACCATGCGTCGTTTCTACGACTGGGCTTTCTTTACACACAATTAAATTAACACATAGAATAAGAAAAATAAAAATATTATTTAAATAAAAATTCATTTTGTTAAGATTGTCATGACAACCTATATTAGTGCAATGATTGATTGTAACTAAACTATAACACCCGGTGAATGATAACAGATTATCGGACCACGTATTATCTTTATTATGTCTATAAAATGCCAGTAATTTAGAAGTATTAAGTTACTAGGGAAACATATTTGACCTAGAAATTACAAAATTAATGTAAAGTGAAACCCGTTACTAACCGCAAATATTGGAAATTAATGGAACGGGAGACCCGCATGGGCCGCCCGCACTCGGGAGACCCATACGGGTAGCACCTGCAGTGCTCTGAAACGAAGGAGTTAGTACGATACGGTTGCTAGCGTTGTACGGGCTCTACCCGGAGCGGACCATACCGCATCGCTGTGAAACAATGTTCTAGCGACTCACGCGTGTCTCCATTCCGGGAGTCCGTACGGGCGGCCCGCACGGGTCTTCCAGACAACAGTGAAACCAGCCTAAGAGACACTATGATTAAGATATAACTTCTAAAAACTCTATTTCCCAAACTATTATTTACCTCGTAGGTCTAGTGGTCGCAAGCACTACTGTTCAGCATGAGGTCCTGGGTTCGATTCCGAGGTTGGGCAAAGTGTTATTGGGTTTTTCCATTAGGAATTTCTCAGTAGCGCCCCGAAGTCTGGATTTGGGCCCGGTTGAAGGCAATAGGCTCGCCTCCTATTACATGGGACTTAAACATAACTGGCGAAATGTGGGTGTACCTACTATGGGTACACCTCTGCCCAACCCTTCGGGAAAACAAGGTTTAATGTTATGTTACTATATTATGAATACACGTTGTTGTGCTGGGGACTAGTAAGGATGCCAAACTGGAAGATGCCTTGAAAATGAGTCATAGAAACTTTTTTGCGTATAGTTAATTGATTCAGGCGTGACCTTGCGGAAATCCATTATAAAATACAATAGACGTTGATATATTTAGTAACCTATTCCACTTAACTATTCCTAAAGAGTCATAAAAACCCTGTAAGAAATTGACACGTGTTTCACCTCTTATCGAGGCATTCTCAGGATGACGATTGACTTTTTTTTTTTTTTGTGTGGGAAATTATGACAATTGACTTGTCGTGTCGATTCCTTACAGGGTTTTTTATGACTCTTTAGGAATAATTAAGCGGAATAGGTTACTAAATATACATGTACATATATTCTTTTATTGCTTTTGTAAAATAACCTTCAGATAAACCATTAAATACACTGACTGAGAACTTTAGCGTGGTCATGTATAACAGTTTGAAATATTATGAAAACATTTTCACGGATTTTATTAATGTTTATAATGACGTGTCCTTTAAACTCACTAGCATTTTATTCAGTGACAGTATTTAGTTTTACTTGGTCATACAATCTGAATTTGATTTGATTTTTATCGAAATTAATATGAGTTTTTATAAAATCTTGTTCCCTATAACCTGTTGTATAGTTATTAGTACTACAAACAGTGACGATGTGTATGTTTTTAAAACAAATGGGAGTAAGATTATTGGAAGAAAGTTATTTTCGATTTTTGAAGACAAACCTTATGCAGCATTTTGGAAAATTCCGTATGCGATTCCTCCGGTTGGGAATTTAAGATTCAAGGTAATTAATTAGTGTTCTTTTGGCAGTATTTTATCAGCGGAAAATAAGTCATTAATTACTTCTAGATGTACTTTGTACTCAGAAATAAAAACAAAAGAAAGAATAATATTTATTACTAATGATATGGTACCTGACTAATGACTTAGGCTGGTTTCACAGCTGTCCGAGAGACCCGCACGGGCCGCGCCCGCAGCGAGTCGAGCAGCCCGAGCGTTGTACGGGCTCTACCGAGACCGGGTCGCGTACGGACCCATCTGCGTCGTTGTGAAACAATGTTCTAGCGCCTCATTCCGCGCTCCATTCCGGGAGCCCGTACGGGCGGCCCGCACGGGTCTCCTGGATAGCTGTGAAACCAGCCTTATAAGATTAAACATGTTTACATTTGACAACTATCTGACCTGGCTATTTTGTACTGTGGTCTGATTTTAACGAAGAAACTGGACCTATTGAATGATTTGTATTTTATCGTTTTCAGCCCCCTAATTCTCTTCGTTGGTTCAATAAACCGGTCTACAACTACAGTATTCCCTACAATGAGAGTTGTGCATCCGGATTATCAGAAGACTGTTTGTACCTTTCCATTTATTCTCCTATTATCACACACATTTCTAATTTCCCCGTTATCGTCTGGATTCATGATAAAGCCCACATGCATGGCCCAGATTTTCTGATCGATGAAGATATCGTTGTAGTTACTGTCTCCTTTAGGAGTTCGATTTTCGGTTTTCTCAATACTGGGGACAACTTTGCTGAAGGCAATATGGGAGCTAAGGATATTCTGACTGCTCTCAGATGGATAAGAGAAAATATAAGCTACTTCAATGGTGATTTAAATAAGGTGACAGTATTTGGGTCTGGCTCAACTGCTCCCATAGTCGCGTCATTGTTATTGTCTGCTGCTGGTGAAGATTTGTTCAGCAGAGTTATAATACAAGATGGCAGTGCGTTATCTCCTGCTGATTACAGAAGCTACAACTTTGAAGTCACGAACAAATTATATTGGAATTTAAATGGACCGTTTGAAAAGTTCAATCGAACGAAGTTGTACGAATTACTTTCTAAGAGCACCCTCAGGAAATTATTAGTGGCCAGCCATGATCTGTACGACAGCACTGAAGTCAGGGACAATCAGAGGCTTATCAATTCATTTTCCCCAACTATTGAAGTATCAGGAAAAGGTACTTTCATGAACAAATTCCCTATCGAAGTATACAAGCGAAAGATTACAAATAATGCCGTGGAAGTTATGATAGGCTACAGCAACTTAGATTCCCTCCACAAATTGGACGGTTTCGTGAGAAACAGGAAACTTCTAAAGTATTTAAATTATAACTTTCAGTATTTATTGCCATTTGAAGGGCGGAGAGACGAATACGGATCGAAACTGTACAGGAAGATTAAGAGGAAAATAATGGATTTCTTTTTCGTTAATGGAACGGTTGGGGAGAGGAGCCTGAGAAGGTATGCGAAGTATGTGTCAGACCAAGTGATTTATCCGATACTCCGTCAAGCGAGCCTGCACTCCCAAGTGTCGTGTAATAACGTTTACTTGTACCGCTTCACCTTCCGAGGGTCCTTCAACATCATGTGGAACACTTTCCTCCGCAATCTCAACCTGAGTGGAGCTACATCGGGCGATGAAATCTGTTACCAATTTAAATGTAAATCTTTAAGTACAACCTATAATACAGCCGCGACTTCAGATGAACGGCTCTTCATTAAGAAGATTGCGAGGTTATTGGCGAATTTCGCTAAATACGGGTAAGGTTAATACAGATTAAATATTTGCTCTTTCCTCTTGTTAATGAATTTTAATTTAAGTGGCTAAGGTTTAAATCCTTAATGCGGAGTTATTTTCTAATTGTTTTGTCAGTTTACGGTAAGCTTGCTTTGATGGTATTAAAAGATTGTGAAGTTAAATGTTACCTGGGCCTTGAGGTACTTTGTGCGGTCTTTTCATTTGGTATTTCGAAATTAAAATTTGTTTGAACAACTTTACAAAGGAGTTTATTTGATGAGCCTCGTTTCCGAGCAGTATTTTAACTAATTAAAATTAAATCTGTTTGATGTTGATAGTGACTCAGTAATGTTATGAATGACTAGCAGCTCCCCTCGGTTATATCCGCGTAAGTCTGGATCCCGTGAGAATATTGGGATAAAAAGTATACTATGTGTGTACCAACTATCTGTGTGCCAAATTTCATCCAAAACCGTTCAGTAGTTTTTGCGTGAAAGAGTAACAAACATCCATTCATCCACCCTCACAAACTTTCACGTTTAAAATTTATTTTAGTAGGATAAAAATAATCAAATTTCTGGATGTTAACGATATTGTATTTATGCATTTATGCGATATTGATTTTATTATTTCATAATTTTCGAAATCAGATCAATAGTTCTGAAGATTATCCCCTACATACATACTCATAAATTTTTACTTTTTGTTATATTTACTAACTTTTCCCGCGGCTTCGCCCGCCTTGAGGTAGGAAATTATACCACAGGAACGTACTACCGTGAAAAAAGTATCTTATGTCCTGTACGCGTAGCATGACCATAATAGAAACGGGTTTTGTCGACGGAAAAATAGACAAAATGACAGATTGTGATTGTCGTTCAGACGTTTTAGCGTAGAAGCGTAACAAACAAACTTACTTTCGTATTTATAATATTAGTTAGGATTATAGTATAGAAGATAAAAATACAGTTTTAATAGAACATTTTCATTGATTAATTTCACTATAAAATAATAAATAAATAAAGCTTTATTTAATTCCGTGCAAATTACAGACTAATAACTTAGAAATAGAAAATAAAAGAATATACAAAAAAATAAATATTAAGTAATTTGCGCGGACCCCCTACGGGTAAAAGCCTCTTCCAAGGAATGCCAGTAATCTTTGTTGCTGGCTGTATTTTGCCAGTTTTGACCCGCCACCTCCACTATCTCATCTACCCATCTAGCGTTAGGCCTGCCTTTGCTTCTAATGCCTCGTGGTCCATTTTATTACTCTTCCCGTCCATCTATCATCTTTAAGCCTGGCCACGTGACCTGCCCACTTCCATTTTCTTTGCAGTGAGAAGGTTAGGGCACAACATAATACTTACAGAAGAACAGTGTGACCACTCAGGCTCGGAAGAGTTGAGGGTTTACACTGACGGATCGAAGACCGACTCCGGTACCGGGGTCGGAGTCTTCTCATACGACCTCAACATTAAGATATCCCGACCGCTAGGAATGTTCAACACCGTCTATCAGGCGGAGTGTGTGGGCATCATACAAGCGGTCCACGCCATTGAAGCCAGGAGAGTTACGGACACTCACATACGTATACTCTCTGACAGCGCCTCAGTCCTCCAATCCTTGAAGAAAAAATATATTACCTCAAAGTTAATACTAGAATGTCACAATGCACTAGAACAATTAACGGTATCTAGTCGCAACACGGTGACGCTACAATGGATAAAAGGACACAGCGGTTCACTAGGTAACGACGCAGCTGATGAACTTGCTAGAAGAGGTTCTGGCACGGCAGTCTGTGGACCCGAACCTATCGTACCAATACCTTTCAACCAAATACGCAGGTGGCTACAGGAGTTCACCCTCACACAAGCGGAGTACTGGTGGACCTCGACACCGGGCTGCAGGCAGTCCAAGGAAGCTATGCCATCCCTGGATAGCAGGCTAACCAGGCGCTTATTACGCCTGGACAGGAACGGCCTGCGCCTGGTGACGGGAACCATCACGGGACACTGCTCGCTAAACAAACACTTCCACACAATAGGCATAACGGACAGCCCTCTGTGCAGGGCATGCATGGAGGCTGAGGAAACCGTCGCGCACGTGCTCTTCGAATGCACAGGCGTCACCCAGATGAGAACAGAAACCCTCGGGTCACCCAGATCTTTCACAGATGTTCTGAACAAACCAGGAGTTTTGATTAACTTCTGGAGGGAGGTGGGCTGGTTGGAATAACTACCAAACGGCCGCCATGGCCCACGCACAATGGTCCACCTGACGGACTAAGTGCGGAAACCAAATCCCATAACATAGAACATAGAACATAGAAGGTTAGGGCATCTGTTACTTTTGTTTTCTTCCGAATTTTAACGTTCCTGTCTTTTAATTTTATACCCAGGCAACTTCTCTCCATTCTTCTTTGAGTAGTCTGAATTTTGGTCCTAATCTTGCGATCGAATGTCCAAGTCTGGCAGCTGTAGGTGAGACATGGTAGTATTTTCACTATAGTAGGTAGCTATTCCAGTATCACCACAGATGAATACAAATGGCTCACTCTTCTTTTTATGTACGAAGCTACATGTAGGTACGCGACGGGCTCGACTTGTCGAATTCAGTGGGCGTAACGTAGTCAGAAGATATAAGAGTTACGCGATAGAAAGAGAGGCAACTTCTAGGTGAATATAACTGTAGGTAATTAGCACTGTGCGATCTGAATTTCACTTTATTGTGTCGTAGTAAAAGTCGCTTTTTATTTAAATGCTTTTGCGGGGTGAACCATTTGTACTAGTCTGTGGTATCACCAATTAAATCATCATTTTTCTTCCAATTTCAGTAACCCAACACCAAATGCATCAGACGATGTTCTAGATGGCTTACAATGGCTGCCTCTGACTCCCAACAAGAGCATGAGAGGCCTAAACATGGGTTCCACCCTGAAGATGATGAAACTACCAGAAGAGAAGAGGATGGAGTTCTGGGACCAGCTGAGACATGAGTTCTTTCCTGATAGAGAAATAAATGATGAATTGTAATGGTGTTATAGAAATTATTTAACGATATTATGGTAGTAACTATACAAGCTTAAGTTCCTTTTCGGAAGAGTTCTGCTTCAGACTCCTTTTTAGGGTTCCGTAGGAAGGAAGGAACCCTTATAGTTCCGTCGTGTCCGTCTGTCTGTCTGTCTGTCTGTCCGCGGTCTAGCTCCAAGACTGTTAGTACTAGAAAGTTGTAATTTGGCATGGGTATACATATTAATTATGCCGACAAAGTGGTAGAATAAAATTATGAAAAATATTTTTTTTAGGGTACCTCCCCTACACGTAAAGTGGGGATGTTTTTTTTTTCTATCCCTTTTTGTGGGGTATCGTTGGAAAGGTATTTCAAAAACATTGTGAGTGTGTTAGTACCATTTTTTAATTCAGAGATCCATTTGCAAAATATTAAGCTTTAAAGTGCAAATTGTTGTTAGAGTCAAGTGCCCCCCCCCCCCATGCCAGCTAAATGGTTGGTTTTAGGTCTGTGAAAAAATTCACGGCAGTAGCTTATATAACGAATTTAAAAGGAAAACTATCACAACTGAGTAGGCTTTACAAGTTAACGAGTAATAATCGACCAACTTAAATTTGCGGTTGTAAAACATGTTCATCCTTACATTCTGTATGAAAGATTTTTTTTTTCAACTACAAAGTTAAGTTTGTTCTTGGGATAAATTCATCCCAACTACGGAACCCTACATTGTGCGTGGTCCGACATGCACTTGGCTGGTTTTTATCTTAAATTTAAAGATAAGATAAAATAATATTTATTTGCTTAAACATGTGTACATACAAGAAAATACATGCATGCAAGATGGTAAGAACATTAGGTACAGGCATGTTTGCCACATGCCACGTGCAAATGTCCAAAAAACTAAAACTTAGTAATGGATCCGTACACAGAAGGTGCCAACCGGAACCTATTACTAAGTCTCCGCTGTCCGTCCGTCTGTCACAGGGCTGTATCTTGAACCGTAACCTGTAGACATTTTCACAGAGTCTACTTGGGCAGTCGTGTAAAAATAAAAAACGGGGTCCGCCATACAAAAAACAAAAAATGTAGTGTTAAAATTTTGTACGGTGGTACCGAACCCTTCGTGTGCGAGTCCGACTGGCTTGGCTTCTTTTTTCTCCTTGCTTAACAACATAACATTCCCTTCGACTGTCATTAACGAGACACAATAGAATTTTAATTGTTATCCGCCTTTATAAGGCTGCTTAACAGGTGATGAGATATATAAAACCTTCATTCTGCCAAAGGGTAGGCAAGAGTGAAGTAGGTACATCCCCATTCGTCACCAATCTAGGTAAACTAATATTATAAAGTTTTGTATTTTTGTTTGTAATTAATAAAGTATTATAAATATTAAAAATTCGTTCACCAGTAGAATGCTATATTATCACTGAGTAACATAGGCTATATAAAGATATCACGCGGGCGAAGCCGCTGGCGGAAGTTTTTATAAGTTCCATATAACATGAGGCGAGGCTATTGACATCAACCGGGCACTAGTCCAGATTCCGGGCTGCTCCTGAGAAATTTCTGATGGAAAAACCCAATAACACTTTGCTGACCCGTGAACCAAAACTAGGCTAGCTATAGTTTGACCGACACCGCTATTCCGCGGCGAGACGGGGGCACTTCAGGTCGCTCATTCGTCAACGCTCACGCCGCCCCACCGCTCATTGGTCAACGCTGCCCGTCTCACAGTGCATTTCCAAGGCCAGTGGTTTTGGTCAAACTATAGTTTCCTTGTTCATTCGTAGTTTATTAGTAGGTCATAAAATCGTCAGCTTAATTAACGAGCTGGCTAGTAATAGGCTAATGTGTTGCTTTACTAGTTAACAACAGAACTTGAACAATTTTACGAATACCTACAGCTTAACAGTCAGAACGTAATTAAATCAGAGTGCTCCCAAATGATATGTATGAGAATCGTCGAGGGGAAAAGTGTTAATATTCGAATGTAATATTTTTTGTTAAGGGTTTAAGGATTTTATTTCTTATCGGTATTATTTACAAATGCTTGCACTGACTGGATAGGTCTACTAAAATCTATGTGGTTCAAAGTCAAATAATTTATTTCAAATAGGCACAAAAATTGCACTTTTGAAAGTCGAAATTAACAAAAAAATCAACGTCAAATAATTTATTTCAAATAGGCACTTTTGAACGTCGAAATTAACAAAAAAATAACTTTGATTCTAGTCGCCGCTTTTTTTTTCGTATGGAGAAGAATGGGCAAGAAACTCCACCTCACACTCTTTTTAAATGTTTTACAATATTTTGAACACTTCTTCTTGTACGTTATTTCCTCAAAAGACCATTTCAGACACTAATCTACATGGTCCTCATTAAGATCTGACCAAGATTATCTACGTCTGGACTTGAAAAGAGAATATGACCTCTTAGTTTGTTTCGGCCTTTCATCTCAGAGTAGTCAGTTAAGAAACACCGACCTCATCTAGTTTTTAAAATATGATTGACGTGTAAAAGTATTTGTACAAACCTATTTACAGAAATAAAATCATTTATCATTAATTTATTGTTTCACGTTGTTTATGTAAATTTTATCGACGAAATTTTTATTGAGCTGGCGCTTGAGAGAAACTTTATGTAACTGAATAGCCAACATAAGGGCGAGATTCCACCGGTACCCTAATTGCGTAATACAATCTGTTTTGATTTGAAACAGATTGCTAATCCATTGCTTCATAAGTTGGAAAAAAAAATCTGCTCAGCAACGTAAATAACGCAATGAATGTTGTTGTACTGTCAAAATGAAACAAATTAGGGAAAATTGTTTACGAAAATAAGTTACGCAATTAGGGTACAGGGTGTGTGGCATTGTGCGGTACTGTACTGCACAGTGTAGGTACGGCAGAAATGTTTCTTTCGGTGGACTCACTCAAGTAAACATTTACAAATATGCTGCACTGTACGCTTGCAAAATTTACGCACAGGTTTGCCGGTGGAAACAGAGACTAACGGATCTACAGCTTAGTACGTGCACTGTTGGAGTTCTACACAAAATTTTTGTGAAAAAATGTACCTACTCAACACAATTTAGGTGGAATCGCGCCGTTAGAATAACCCTTTTTTGTTTCCTTACCAAATCATCGTCAGAAACAAACTATTGATGCTAATTAATTAATAGCAATAAGTAGTGAATCTGTATCAGGCTGCTTGTCAATAATCTTATCGCCTTGTGCGATACAACTACATCGCCAACTCGCAAATGAGAGTTACACTTCGCTACCTACGCACATTTTGAAATTATGATCAGTGTGGTTTATCTTTAGTTTTCTATAACCTTCAAAAACTATTTTTTTGTTATCAAGTAACTTCTCCCGCTCTGGGCGGAGCGGGAGGGCGTGTCAGACTCTTACTGACTAAAACCCGCCCGTGTTCCTTCAGTTGCCAGCATAGAATGGTTGTCAGGATGTTGCCAGGAGCCACGGTATCCCTTTCAGACATTCCCGCGACCCCGGCAGGCATCGGTCCTAGCGGACCTCGTCAGTTCTGCTGACATCTCTTTGAGGCGCGCGTGGAACACAACGCGCCGTGTCGATCCGGGTCTGATCCTTATCGGACGGCGAGTTACCCATTGCTCACCGTCCGCAAGCCCGCGCCTACAGTGGCCGAGAATCGGTCTGGGATTCCCGACGTCCAGGGCGTCTCCTTGCGGCGGCTAGGGGCGTGAGAGCGCAAACTTTGCCTATCCCTCACGCGTTCCGCCTCTTCCTTCGCGAGCATTACTGCTTCACAGAAGGATGTGACGGCTTCCCATGCCCTCTCGCTCCGTGCCATGGCCTGGACCAGGGCCGGACACGAGAGATCACCGCTGCCGATCGCCTCCACGAGGACACGGCGATGCTCCGCTCAAGCCGGGCAGACCTTTAAGGCTTGTTCAGACCAGCGCCACAAGCGACGCGACTCAAAGGCACCGCTTGTCGCGCGACGAGCGGTGCCTTTGTGTCGCGTCGCGTGTCGCGCTGGTCTGCACAAGCTTTCACCGTATGCTCCACCGTGTCCTCCCTGTAGAATAATTTCCGTGAAGTTTTCATAGAAATTGTTCCACCAGAGTCGCTCCTGTCAGTAGGAGCCTTTAAGAGAGACTAAACTCTAAGAATGAAGCCATAATTGATGATTTGAATTGACGAGATTTTTCCCTACCTAGGTATACATAAATAATATACTTTTTTTCTATACCCAATAGATTCATTGATGTATGCAACTGTACCGGTAGTGTAACAGAACTGGGTCACCGCTGCATGTGTGTGTGATATCAGATATCATTTTAAATGTGTCGGCTGACATTTAATTTTGAGAGCATTTGTATGTTCACATCAAATCCAGTTCATTTTGTGATGAATTGTAAAATATTTTTGTGTTTTTTCTACCTTATAAAAGGTTTTTTCAGTAGTAAAACATAACACAAAGCAATAATTTTTATCAGCGCCATCTTGTTTTTGAAAAAAACAAAACACTAATGATGCAATAAGGGTGTACTGTACACTGTGAATTTTATGTCTTTTTTGTAATCTTCTTATTTATGCAGAACTAGCTTTTCCCCGCGGTTTCGCCCGCGTGGAGGTCGGAAATCATCCCACGGGAACGTACTACTGGGATAAAAGTATCCTATGCCCTAACCCAGGCCATGGTCAACCTGTGTGCCAAATTCCATCGAAATCTGTTCAGCCGCTAAGACGTCAAAGCTTAACAAACAAAAAAACTTTTTTTCACATTATTTATAAATAATTATGCCCCGTGGTTTCACTCGCATAAGTCTCGATCCCGTCGGAATATCGGGATAGAGAGTATTCTATGTCCTAACCCAGATCATGGTCTACCCATGAGCCAAATTTTATCCAAATCCGTTCAGCCGTTTTAGCGTGAAAGCGTAAAAAAACAAACAAACCAACAAACTCACTTTTGCATTTGTAATATAAGTTAGGATTAAATAAAATAAAATAAATTAAGTTTAAATAAATATTATTATAATATATGTAGTGAGGATATTTTAATATGTATCTTCGTTCTTTTGCATACACCTCTGCCTACCTCTGCGGAGAAAACAGGCACGATGTTATGTTACCTTTTCAAAACTTCATAGAGCCTGAACAGTATGTTAATATTGCTCCTGGCTGTCATACACACATACAGTACAAATATGTTCTTAATGTCCTTCGGCAAACCTCGTGTTTCGTCAGTCGTCGGATTTCTATCAGTTACCCTTTGCACTTGGTGCAGACCGGACGCTCACAATCGACTTGGAAGTATATAGAGTTGTTAATACTTTTTTAACTTAATGTTGCTAAAGTTGCAGGCACGACAGATAGGAAAATAGTTTTACAGCTCTATATAGTTCACACGAAAATCAAACAAAACAACAATAAAGTACTTAGTTCTGAATTCAAATTATTATACAAGATAAATCTAATAATTGATGGACATGTAAATTAGCATTCGTTTGTATTCGGAAATACGATGATTCCCGAGGGACATTAAGAAAATAGCGGCTAGTCGAAGCTCGAAAGTTTAATAACTCGTTTTAAATAAAACCCTAGGACATCGGTATTGCCAAGTAATTCGGATGGAGAAGCCAGGCAGATGCTTCGTGCAAAATACTAATATTCTGGTTAGACTGAAAAATTATCCCAGTTTGGAATAGGATGAACGGAAAATGTTGGATATTGGAATATTGTTGATCTATTTATTAACAGAATGGCTTTTAAAACTACGTCTACTACGTTAAACTAAATCAAGATAAAATATTCTGAAAAAGCAAACTCTGCTTAGCTTTTTCCCAACTTGGTTTGGGTCGGCTTCTAGTTTAACCGGATACAGCAGACTACCAGTATTTTATATAGAGCGATTGCCTATCCGACCTCCACAACCCAGTTACTGGGTAACACCACAACATAAATATGGACAATATGGAAACTAGGCCTATTTGTTGAATTAATTACCTACGTTCCATTTTTAAAAAGATCGCGTCGACCACTCGTCTCCACACGACACCCGCAACTGACAGCACCGCGAAAATCGCTTGGAATCTCGTCAATGAGCGCGTCTGTGCGAGTATGCCGTTACGAACGTTTACTACGTAGTTCCTGTACCTTTTTTTTTTGGGTGGAAAATTGTCGAATAACTTCTCCCGCTCTGTTCGGAGCGGGAGGGCGTGTCAGACTCTTACTGACTAAAACCCACCCGTGTTCCTTCAGTTGCCATGTCCCCGGCAACATGCCGCGATGTCTCTTTCGGCCTTATTCGCAACCCCGGCAGGCACAGGCCCTATCGAACCCCGTCAATTCTGTTGACATCTCTATGAGGCGCGCGTGGAACACAACGCGCCTTCGACCCGGGCCTGGTCCTTATCGGGCGGCGAGCTACCCATTGCTCACCGTCCGCAAGCCCGCGCTTACGGTGGCCGGAAATTTTCCTGCGATTCCCGACGCCCAGGGCGTCTCCTCCTGCGGTGGTAAGGAGCGTGAGGGCGCGAAGTTTGCCTCTCTTTCACGCGTTCTGCCTCCTCCTTCGCGAGCATTATTGTCCATAATTTATACTGTTATAACACGATACTCCTTGGTATCAAACTTTTAGGCGACCGTAACGTAACGACTGCCAAAGATCTACAAATGACAGCCGGCATCAACGGCTTGACTTGCTTTCCGAGGCACGGCGGGATCTCGATTTATAATGCATGATCACCAATCCACGAAACAACCGCAGCAAGCGTAGCTTTACCTTCGATCGAGCCGTGCGGCTGTTATTACTTTGCAACGGGCCCAAAAGAAAAAAAAAATCCCTGTAAGAAAATATGTATTTGCTGCAATGTTACCTAAACCGAGAAAAAATAAACATAACATAACATACATAACATCACGCCTTGTTTCCCCGAAGGGTTGGGCAGAGGGGTTCCTGTAGCAGATACACCCACATTTCGCCAGTTATGTTTAAGTCCCATGTTATAGGGGGCGAGCCTATTGCCATCAACCGGGCACAAATCCAGACTCCGAGCTGCTACTGAAAAATTTCTGATAGAAAAACCCAATAACACTTTGCCCAACCCGGGAATCGAACCCAGGACCTCATGCTCAGCAGTAGCGCTTGCGACCACAAGACCAACGAGAAAATATAAAGTATGTCGGAAATACGTTACTGAGTTGACTAATCGGGACGCCAGCGCCGCCTAGCGGCGCTCCGCACAGTTCATCGGTGGCGGTCAAGCAGTGAACACGTTTAGAAACTGTTGCGCATTCCGAATAGTCGTGTCGTATACCTACAGTGTGTGAATTGCTAGTGTGAGATTAATTTGATAGTAAATTATAATGCTGAACTGCGAACGGTTTTCTATTGCGCAATAACCAACACTACCCACAGTACGCCCACAGTAATTAAAACATGGCTGATAATAATGAAAGAGACAGATACCCTCTCCGTCAAGTAGATAAGTCGTAAAGAAAGTGTCAATAGATATTACGAAGCAGAAACGCTGGTTCAAATACTGAGGCAAATGCTTGGAATTCTATTTAAAAGTAAAGGATGAATGGATGTCAGTATACAATTCATAAAAGGGTCTTGGTCACTACTCGGATATTGATCACTGATCTGTTACCCGGACTGTGATTCTAAACCTTTTCGTAGCCCCTTTATAACAATATATTCTGTTACGCTGCTGGTGGATTTGCAACGATCTTTTATGAAGGTTTAGGGGTATGAGGAAGAGGGTGTAAAGTTCACTCATCCACCATAGAAAAGGGAGGATCCTCCGACCACTCCATCGGGTGTTGTGTCTGGCGGGCAACTGCCCATCGGTTTGAAGTTGAAATCTTGTATGTATGTCGATCGCTCGGTAAACTCTAACTGCGCGCTGCAGGATTTGTGTGACGTCATGTCTATGATGCGTAGTTCGTATGTGGCGGTGTAACCGCTACAAAGGTATAGTCAAAGATTACGGCCAAGAATGTTTAGTAGAACATTCGAAAATTCTATGTTTTTGCTTAGGTTGCACTCAAAATGGTGCAGGAACAATAAAATCTGCTGAAAATGGTGATGGTGTGGCGGCATCTACATCGTCACATACACACTACGCATCACACTAAATTCACGCGCAATCCTGCATCGCACAAGCAGCGTTTACTGCACGATCAGCATATATATAACTTCCCGACATCAATCATTGGGCAGCTGCCCACCAGACACAACACCCGTCTGATCGGAGGATCCTCCCTTTTCTTTAGAAGATGAGTGAGTGAACCTTACACCTTGTTCCTCATACCTCTGTAGCCACCACTCATCACACCACGTTTTTAGACATCCTGATACCAAGAAACATGGATCACACCAGTTCTCAAAAGAACTTTTGAACATAGCACGTTTTGACAATCTGTACAAGAAACAGGGAAACTGTTGGAGGAAGTACAGGACAGGAACTGCCGACGCCACACGCCACCATCGTACTCCGGGCTTCGCCCCTGTCTTCTGCCGCACGCGCACGCACTACACTCACACCATCACTGGACAACGCCGCCTCGATGAATGCCGGTGCACAATGCGTGTCACCTATATTTATAACCGCGGTGTCGAAGAGCGGCGAAAGGCGCGCGCGCATCTATGGCGACACCGTGCGGATCAAACGGTCAACAACGTGCTGTGATCTGATTGGTCAAACCTTTTGTAAATATGTGTAGTCGTACTAGTTAGTTTATAGTTGTAAATAGTATATAAGCAGGAACATTATTTAAATAAATATAATTCTTCATTATTCATTACAATCTGGAGTCCGAGTATTATTTATTTCCAAACCTACGATACTCCTCCAAACCTCTATATTGGCATTAAAATGATATAAGTATTGCCGAATTTTACTTGAGTATGTCTGTCTGTTTAAAATATGGATTTTAAGTAGGAACAGAGCTTCACCCACATCTATACTTTAAAAAGCTATTTTCCATTTAATTTATTGCGGGTATCGGGCCGTAAAAGAAAACTCGGCAGGCCGTAAAAGGTTCTCAGTTTGAACAACGCTGTCCAAGATCAAAGATTCGCCTCCACAAATAATAAAATATTAGGCACAGGGAAAGATATCGAGTCATCGCATCAAATAAATCATATTATCATTATACTGAGGTTACAAAGAACAGGAGTGCAATGGAGAGGAACACTTGTTTATTTGTTTTGTAATAAATGAAACAAGTTTGTGATTGTGGGACTCAATTATTCTTGCGAGTTTTGTTTGATATATAGGAGTGAAAATGTTCGAGGAAGAAGAAATAATATTTTTTTTAAAGAATGAAACGTTATGTAAAAATTGGTCCTTGGCAGCTTTGGACATAAAGAGGTGGAAAGAGAGTTAGGGATGCCTTTGCCCAGCAGTGGGGAAAAAAATGGATAAAAAAAAAAAGCGTGTGGCACTCGGGGACTGCCGCGGTAAAGCTTATTGCATAGCATTTGTGACCTCCATACTTCCTATTTGTCAACGCTACACACTTGGGATGATGACGTGATGACATAAAACAAAAATTACGTAAATTACATGGTAGGCGGAGTGGGGGTGTTAGGTTTTATTTTCGTTACGTTACGGAATTTCTTGATTCGGTAGCCGCGCTCAAAGCCCGCGATAAAAGTTATGCAATAGCTTAAAAAATCTTTTCTTTTTGTTTGGTCTACCAAACAAAAAGAAAAGATTTTAGCAGCAAACCTCGCTTACTGCCAACTTTTTCTAAAACTCGATGTGCCGCGTACCATCACTAGGTATCCCATTTATGTTCTAAGCCGTAAATATTCTCTTTAACTCTTTTAAACCCTGGTCAACGTGAAAGGACTACGTATAAAATAAAACGACGTAAATAAACTCAGGAACGTGATATTACCAAGCGATACTAACTAGAAAATGTTGTGCTTTGAGGCACGTCCACGTTGGTTTTAAACCAGTATTTTTATTATCTCTCTCTATTTCTGTTTCAACGTGTTTTGTAATGGTTAACTTGTAAATGTAAATACACAGAATATTAAAGAGAAAAGTAAAACCTTGCATTTCTAGTAATCTTGATATTCAGTCGGCGCATCACAATGCATTGAATGGGCTCAATTGGGACTTTATAATAAAAGATTACTGGACTGTATTAAAATAGGTGTAATACCGTAATTTACATGAACAACATATAGAAATATAGGACAGAGAAATGCCCGTAGTGGAGCGCGTCTGTGAGCTGAGTGGTGTGGCGGGCGCGCCGCCGCGTCGTCGGTAGCGGGTTTGGTACCCCGAGACCCCGCGCTTTCCCCGCAGAGAATCATGCGCATATGTGATGCGCCGACAGTGAGTATTTTACAAAGATTCTGATGAATTCTCCAAAAAAAAAAAAAAAACAAAAAAAAAAAAAAAACTGCCCCGAGCATTAAATAACGCTAATTAAGCCTAGAGGGAGGGCAGGAGTGTGTGACATGCGACTGTAATAACACAAGCATATATATATGTTCTACAGACTGAAATGAAGCAACGCTGCTTAGCGACAGAAATAGGAATGAATAAGAATAAACAATAAAAATGGTATAACAAAATATGTGCCCGACCCAGTCTTCGAAAATGGCAATATCACGTTGTATTGGGATCGATCTATCATCACTGACAGGACTATTGTTGCCAATAAGCCAGAAATAGTGGTGATAGATCGATTAGAGTGGCACACAATGATTATTAATATAGCGGTCCCGCATGACGAGAACCTCGTGAAAGCTGAATGACCTGACTCGCGAGGTTGTCGACATGTGGGATGTACAGCAAACATTGTGCCGATAGTCGTGACGGCCAATGGCATAATAGCCAAGAGCCTCGACCAACACCTGAGGAGGCACTCGTTAGGCAGCTGGATCAAGGGCTTGATCCAGAAAACGGTACTCCTGGACACGGCGCGTATTGTTAGGAGGTTCCTCTCTCAGGATTCCTGACCACCGGTAGCTTGAACTCTGTTCCCGACACCGCACCGGTGGGTTAAAATTTTTTACATTTTTAAATGTTTTCTTTTTATATGAATATTTACAAATGTAAATGATATATTATATAAAAACGAAATAAAGGCGATAATAAGAATTGTGGAATTGGTAGGTAGTATTTTAAGGTGTAGGTACATAAAAAAAACAGTGGCACTCCAGGAGTGCCGACAGAAGTGAAAGCTTGAACAAGATCGCCTTGGTGGAAGAAAAATACTTGTATAGAACATTTGTTCGTAACCTTATCTAAATAAAGAGCACAATTGCGTTTACAAAAAAAAAACTTCCAAAACCTTGAAAGTAAAAATACTTGCATAGAACATTGATCTGTAACATAATATAAATAAAGAGCACAATCGCATTTACAAAAATGAGGTGTCGGTAACGGTGTCGCGAGTTCAATTGTTTTTCCCATCTTAAAAATGCCCAACGCGCCTAAAGACGTTTTCAATTCAATAAAGAAGAGTATTCTATCTATGTATTCACGAATAGTAATTTAAATGCACATTTTTTGCACCAATTTTTTTGTAATATAGCTTACTCAACAAAGGTAAATAATGCCTTTCAGTGGCGGTAAACAACATAAATCATTTTATAACAAAGAAACGGTTGCAGATGATATCTCGGAGTCGGAAGATATTGATGAGTTAAAAGACAGCAGAGTGCTCTATTGTCTTAAATGCTTTTGAATGGGAGTATTTTGATAAACAGTTGAGTGAAGCTGTCAAAGGATTAGGGTGGAAAGTCTGTTTAAGAGTTAAGGCCTGAACTTCACCAAAGCGATGATGTGCGGAGATGCGTACTGGCTAGACCGGAGCAGAGATGTGTACTTGCTAGAGAGGGCGGGCGAGTTGTGTGGCGTAGGGGAACTAGCGGCGCCGCTCAGTGCACACGCCGCTCACATCTCTTCTCGTCTCCACTGCGCGCCGTCGCCAGCTTGCGAGACACAGCTCACATCTCCGCTTCGATCGCACCATACACATCTCCGCTCAGTGGTATTCACTGAAGCTGAGTGGAGACGAGATGTGTGAATAACGTAATTCTATTGGTTGTTTAAAACACATCTCCTCTCCGCTCGTCTTCGCTTTGGTGGAGTCCGGGCCTAAGGCTTTTGTGGTAGTACCTACTAAATTTATAGGAACATCGGCAACACCAGACAACTGTCAATTGTTTTTTGTGCTGGAGTGAAAAAAAAACCGACCAAGTGCATTTCGGATCACGCACAATAAGGAAAAAACTTAACATTGGTGCCGATTCTCTTGTCACAAATTCCTCTAAACTAAACTAAAAATCACCAAAATTTAGTTTATTCCTGTCAAACGACGATTTCCCATTCTGAAATAGACTAAAGTGACACAACTTAACTATATTTTAGTTTGACAGCACTAAGATGGCAACGAGATATTAGTTTAGCGAAAATAACATTTTTGCTATTCTGAATTTGACGTTTTTTACCTAAAATTTAGATTTTCTAACTAAATCTGACTATTTTTAATCGCGACTAAAAACGTGTGGAATAAAATTGGTTGTCATGAACTATAAATTCACACCAACACCTCGACTTCAAATGCAAAAATAGTACCGTGAAACCTGGCAACTTTACCAAAGGTTGTTTAATTTGCCGTATACCGCCTTACGAAGCAAAATAATTTGTTCCGTCAAAACTGTATTTTTTTTAACGTTTGTAATACCCTTAAATCAAATTAGAATATTTGATTGGCAACATTTTATTGTATAATACAACCCAGCTCTCATAGAACTGTCATTTTTTGGCGGTTACTTTTTCCCGCGCTAACTGTGAGTGACTTTGAGCTCCAAAACTTTAATGAAAATAAGTGGGATATACTTTGTGTAGATAAGTCAAACTTTAATACCACGTTCTTAATAATATTCTTTAATTAAAACCATGATAATTTACGACTCTTTAACCAATTTAACATAAGAAATCACTGTTGGCAAATATACCAACCCAATGCAAAGTTTTAGTAATGTCGACTTTGCCATATATTTTTAGAGGCTAGGGCTTTCACAAAAAAGAAACTAAAATAGTGTTATTTAGTTTTTTTTCCTACTTACCACCCCTAATTTTTCTGATGCAACCCTGACAGCTATTTCTATTTAGTTTGAAAAAATCGAAACAAGGCGGGTGAATTTGCCACATTTTGGAAAATCAATTGCCAGTGTAAAATATTATACAACTGTAGTATATTTTTACTGTGACCAAGCATGCGGTAACGATGACTATGATTTGTTATGGTAACTCTTTTAAATTTTTCTTAAATTTCGGGATGGCAATCTTACCACAAGTGATAGTTGACTTTGCCATAAAAGGTTTTTGGACTAAAATATCACTATAGAATGAGAAAACAATAGATATAAGATTGTGTTTCAATAATGCATAAAATTTACTACATATCTCATTGGTTGCTTTTTATAACATCATAGTTTTTTTAAGAAAAACTTTTTCAAAATTTTTTACCCGCCCTAAAGTGGCAAAGTTGCCAGGTTTCACGGTACTGAATCTTTTTTTTTTCTTTTGCTTATATCTCGAAAACGGTGTGTCCAATCGCAAAAATAATGAAAATTTCGACCCCCTTTATAAAACCCTTAAACCCCTAACACTCTACATGTAGGTAATAATTTTTCTTATTTTCCATACAAAAAGTGAAAAATTCCATACAAAACACGACGTGGCTGCCCCCCCTGCGCGCCTCCGGCTCTAAAAAGATCACGTGGTTAGGTATCACGTGTGGAGTCGCGATTGTCAAATTCGATTTAGATGTGTCAAAATTATTTTTAAATTTAGAGAATTTATTTTGCAGAATAGCTTTAAGATTCTCATAGTCAAAAGTAAGGAATTTTAGTGATAGTTTAGTTAGTTTAGTTCGGTGTACAAGAGAATCGGCACCATTGTTGTTGAAAAACATTATCTCCCATAAGTACATCGATATACGTCACGGTCAATTTTCCAACTGCAAATATAATTTTGTAATCGCAAAATATATTTTTTTTTTGTGATAAAACCACATATGAACGATTTTCGGACTTTTTATTTTACTTGTGCTGTGAGACCATGCTTTTTGCAAAATTTCCTGATTCTAGATCAACGGGAAGTACCCTATAGGTTTTGATTTATCTGCGAGTGTCAAAACCTTGAGCATATTAACTTATGGTGGGACATAATACAGGCTAGTATCTATACTATAGTTTGACTAATACCGCTGTACCGCGCCTTAGGAAGGCGCGCGGCGAGACGGGGGAGCAGTGCAGGCCGCTAATTCGTCAAAGTTCTCGGCGCACGGCGTCTCGCCCGCCGCTCATTGGTCAACACTGCCCCCCGCCTCGCCGCGAATAGGCACACTTCTATTTGATTTGATCCATACTTCCAGGGACATCCTGTATAATAAAGCTGAAGAGTTTGTTTGTTTGAACGCGCTAATCTCTGGAACTACCAGCCAGATAGAAAAAAATATTTTTGCATTTGATAGCCCAAATCTTGAAGAAGGTTTAACATCACGCTTCGACCCGAAAAAAGTCAGAAATAACGCTAAGCGAAATGAAGTTATTAGCGCGGGCAGACGATGCGACGCGACGTTTGCACGGACGTAATAAAATCGCGGCGGGATTTTATCGCGCACTGGATCTTCAACTCTCGGTGTTAAGGGCCTATGTTGAAAATAAATAGTTGTTTGATGGGCGTGGCTTATGTCCCCCGCACGCGGGGAGTGGCGGTTCCATATTCGGTGGACGGCCACCATGTCGCCGCGCTGCCACAAACTTATCTGAACCAGTAGCCAAAAGTGGAACTAACGAAATAACTGACCGGAATTTAAAAACGTTACTTACTGGTTTCATTCTGGTAAAAAAACACTTTCTCTCTCCTTAAACATCATCATTACATATAGTTCCTTGCTCTTGTTTCATGTTTATAATTTTATGTATATCTGTTATTTATCTAATATGTCTATGTATATATTTAAATAGGTAATTATATGCTTTATGTATCTGTGTATCTGTTGTATATGTAAATGGTACACCACTGACTACCTGCAGTATTGTCTCTCCTTTTCCATTTAAATCCATCCAAAGGTTGTCTGTAAAAGATCGCTTTTAGCGATAAGACCGCCCATTGTGTCACCTAATGTAAAATTTCTAAATTAATGTCTGTAATTTTTTTGGTGTACTTAATAAAGAATATTCTATCTATCTATCTATCTCATGGGCTTTGGCTAAGCATTATTCTTGTCACTGTCGCACAACTGCCATACTAAAAGTGCATAATAAAGACGGAAACATATCTAAGAAAAAAGTGCGTGCTAAATAACGTTAATTTATCTCGGTCTATGAAATTTTTGCACATAGCAAGTTATGGAGTAGACAAATAATACAAAATATTTAATTAACAGCAAAAATATTTATTAAGTTTAAAGGGTGACATATAAAAAGTATGAGAAAAGTTTTTGCGATTTCTGGCTTTTCTAGTACTCAAACCTCAGTTGGTTGGCTGGATGACTATAATGTTTTCTCAAAATCTGTGAATGTGGATCAAAATGTCTCAAAAAGTTAAGGACAGTCTTCTAAGACCGTTTTCCTGTAGCTACAACGGTTAAGGTTAAGTTTCCCTTACTGCCCCATCTCAAAAATCCACCCTGTATACAGGTTGTCTCAAACGTAGTGATCCTAAGGCAAATGGGGTAAAGTGGAGGGACCTATCATTTAAAAATTTTAAAGTTGGGATATTCTCAACAGTTCAGAAAATTAACCATTTTCAAGAAACTTTACACTTTCACTTGGATTTTTAACCGACTTCCAAAAGGAGGAGGTTCTCAATTCGTCTGTGTTTTTTTTTTTTTTTTTTTATGTTTGTTACGCGATTACTCCGCCAATTATGAATAGATTTTGATGATTCTTTTTTTGTTTGGTAGATCATACTTTAGAGGTGGTCCCATATAAATTGTATTAACTTTGCTTGGGTAGTTTTTGAGTTAGCTTCAATTATACGTATTTTTTCCCACTTAGTATGTAGATGATATGATAACTTCTTGTCACTGTTATTTACATAGCAGGTAGTGGTATTCGAATTTGTGTGGGGTAGGTACCACAACTAAAAAGTGAAAAATAAAAGCTTTTTACAAAAAAGAAAAACAACCGACTTAAAAAAAAACACTACAAAGTGAAAAATAACTTTAATTTCGGAAGTCGGTGACAAAGAACGAAAATTCAAAACCAAAGACACCGACTTCCGAAATTAAAGTTATTTTTCACTTTGTAGTGTTTTTTTTTTAAGTCGGTTGTTTTTTTTTTTTGTAAAAAGTTTTTTCGACCCTGTGAACAAAATTTTTAAAGTAGCGAGTTCAATGGCTGGAAGATGTCTTGATAGTGTAGATACAAGACTATGCCACATGCCTCATGACTATAGGCAGATTATGGGCTATGATGGCTTGATAATGACAACACAAGTTGTGAAGGCCTACGAAGGTCAACAGCGAAAGTAAAAAAAATAATTAAAAATTAAACACGTCTAAATATGTTAAATTTGAATACTAAACGCTTTTCTGAGATGTTTCGGTAAAATTAGAGCTTTGTTTTTCGGATAGTTCGACCGTTTCGAAGTTTTCCCAGTCTAACTATTAATAATTAAGCTAGTCCTAATAATAAAGCTAAAGAGTTTTTTTTTGTTTGTTTGAACGCGTTAATAGTGCTTGCATAAGTACTTTCTACTTCCATCCGATCCAGCCTGTCCCTTGCTGTCCTCCCCCAGCGACGCCCTAAGCCGAGGTCCGTACCCCACAGGGGATGCCCTTAGCGTGTAGTCGCTTAGTTTCTATGTTTTATGTCCTGGCTGGAGGCTTTAATTTATTGAGGCAGCCACAGGAAAGTCCGGTCAAGCAGCCGACAACTTCATAGGTAGCGGAATGCCCTTAAAATAAAATAAAAACCGCACATTGCAGATTGAGTTGGTAGGGTAAGGTTGCGTTACCAGCGCATAAGGGCGAATGCGTTCAGAACATCTAAATCGCGTTCAAGAGTTGTCAGTGTCAAAATAGTTATGGTATATTGATACTGACAACTTTTGAACGCGGTTTAGAAGTGCTGATCGCGTTAAGTTCGATTGGTGCAATCCGCACTAAGTCGTACATGTATCTGCTTTCCTGACAATACATCTAGTGATGTAAACATTATTTAGTCCCATGAGTTAACTAAAACGAGTGGATAACCCGCTGGACGTCGGAGAAGAATAATAGGTGATCAAAAAGTAAGTCTTCATTAAAACTTCATTCACGTTTGTAAGCTATTTGTGCAAAGAATGTGAAAGATATAATAATTCGTATTCATGGCTGTATTCCTGGTCTTCCAACATTCAGTAAAGTATAATCAAACCGTATTTTACTTAAAGTTATGTCAGCGGTTTTGATTCTAAACTTCGAAGGTCCCTTTGTTTAATTCGTACCTGGGGAGAAATTCGAAATCGTACTCTGAGAACAGAACAGAAAGACCTAACAATATGACATAGGAATACCTGGTACTGCCAAAGTCTACAGCAGAAATGGACGATAACTTATATTATTTTGATGGTCCTTTTAATGCACTCAGTATTGAACCTTGCATACTTGTTGTTTGTCCTCCTCTAGAACCCAAGTGTCGCAAGTTGATGAAAGTTTTGCATTCGGACAACTTCGTCTATGTTCGGTGGCCGTTCGATAACATGCAAACATTTCGAGTTGGTGCTGAACGTAATTAGTTCTGTGATAGTCGTTAAATCTATCTATTTTGTTTTTTCTGTTGTTTATTAAAAATAGTTTTTAAAACGGAATAGACATAGACGTGTTTTAATTAGTCTGTTATGTACTTATGTTTGTTAATTCGTTTGGTGATAAATCTTTACTTATCTTATTTAGTTAGCAACCTACAAAAAAAAAAATACAATAGACGTGGATATATTTAGTAACCTGTTCCACTTAGCTAACGCAGAGCGCTCAGTGTGGCAACGCGCCGTGTTCGTTTTCGCGACAAGTCAATCGTCATCCTGAGGATGCCTCGTTGAGGGGTGAAACACGTGTCGATTTCTTTCAGGGGTTTTTAATGGCTCTTTACAAATAGCTAAGTGGAACAGGATATTAAATATATCCACGTCTATTGTATTTTATAATGGATTTCCACAAGGTCACGCCTGAATCATTTAACTATCAGAAACCTACTCCTTTGAATGTTTGTATTTTTTTTTGGAAGATAGGTATTATTTTATAATTTATGTTATTTAATTCCTTGTACGCCATTCTATCTATGGGAAAACATTTAGGCCATTATTTAAAACTTAATACCTTACCATAAAAATCCCAATTTGTACTGTAATAAATGAATATTTGTTTTCTTAAATCTTTACTTATCTTATTTAGTTAGAGACCTACAAAAAAAAAATACAATAGACGTGGATATATTTAGTAACCTGTTCCACTTAGCTAACGCAGAGCGCTCAGTGTGGCAACACGCCGTGTTCGGTTTCACGACAAGTCAATCGTCATCCTGAGGATGCCTCGTTGAGGGGTGAAACACGTGTCGATTTCTTTCAGGGGTTTTTAATGGCTTTTTACAAATAGCTAAGCGGAACAGGTTACTAAATATATCCAGGTCTATTGTATAATTTTTTTATAATTTTTGTTATTTAATTCCTTGTACGCCATTCTATCTATGGGAAAACATGTAGGCCATTATTTAAAACTTAATACCTTACCATAAAAATCCCAATTTGTACTGCAATAAATGAATATTTGTTTTCTTGTGTGGTTGAGGAGTTTAAAGGTATGATTCCGAATGTCATTGGCATTGCCGCGTGATTCTAAGCACCGCGGCACGGCTCTGCTGTTCGTGGTTTAGCCCACGTTCACACGGACGTAAAAATATCGCGGCGGGATTTTTTAGCACACTGGATTTTCAATGCTCGGCTTAGCATCTCATCTTCTCTTCATGTGTTATCGCTGTGATGAACGCCGCTCTACTAGTCTGTCGTGGCGACAGGGCGACACCGCGCAGCAGTGCGACACTACAACGCTGCTGTGGTGTAGTATGTAAGCATGTTACAGTAAGGATGTCAGTGTTTATATTGTCATTGAATTGACCAAATATATGCAGTATCTAACCAGCATTCGAGATGTTTCTTTAAATCCCGTCCTTATATGGCGACCCTCATTCAAGCGAGGAATCATGTTCGCGTTTAGTTTGGACTGTGCTCTGCGTGATATACTTATCAATTTGCACACTATTTGCAAAAAATATCATCATGTGCCAATCTAAGGTACGGAACTAAGAAGTCTTTGTAAACCAAAATGGTGCCGGTGGAGGTCAAAATTCAGCCACTGTGGAGGAATTCAAATTTCATTTATCAGCAATAAGCATTGTGCTAATGATCATAATATGCACGATATTGTTTCTTGGGACCATCTATATTTTGTATCGAGTGTACAAAAGATTTCATCAAACTTGGATGAGAGAGCAGCTAACGAGGCATGTTCTAAGGCGTTCGTCAAATCGCATCAGAAATAATCGCGATCCTGCAGTTGCATGTGGGGACTGCAACTGTCGAGTTAGTGATTCGACCAAGGATAATCAGTAATCAAGTAAAGTGACGAATTGGTAACTACAACCATACCAAAGACGACGTATACGACGAATAGCGTCCTTTGACGGGCAGCAATGTCGCGCAGCATTGCTGACGTCCTCGGAATGTAATCTCATATAAACCTATACAAAATGAAAAGGGACTAGTAGTGACGCGGCAGCACTGCCGCGTGCGGTGTTGTTCGAAATCATACCTTTATGCGCCACTTTTTCACAGCTTAAATACCAACCCAGTGTCCTAACAGGAAGCGATTTCTAACCCCGGGTCCACACTCTCGAGTGCGCCTCGTGGAGGCCCTTGCACGAGCCGTGGTAAGCGAAAGCTCCACGAGTGCTGCCCATCCACACTCTTGTTATATTCAGTTGTCCGCCATGACTCGCGCCTCGTCTCCTTTGACTCCGGTCAAAAAACCGTCACCAATCGGAGGGCGCGCGAGGCGAGGCGGGAGACTACAAGAGGAGACGAGGGTGCCATCCACACTATCGCACTCGCTTCACCTCGTCTTGCTTTCTGGAAAGTGTGGACCCGGGGTCATAGGGCAGCGCCTAAGAAGTGCGACAACGTTAGTGTCTCTCTATGCCATTTTCAGCCTGCTAGCTACATATTTGCAGAATTAAATAGCATAACCCGCCTATAATGTTCCCACTGCTGGCACACAGGCCTCCTTTGTGTGAGAGGGAGTGGGCCGTTATCCACCACGTGGGCGCAATGTAGGTTGGTAGATGTCACGTCTTCGAATTTTTGGTTCTAGGACATGCCGGTTTCCTCACGATGTTTTCCTTCACCGTCTTGAGAGCAGTGGTGATGAAATTATTTACGCAAAGTAAAGAACCTGTCAGGGTTCGAACTTAAGTATCACTGGTCTAGAATTAAATGACATTAGTCAAACTCTTGCTTCTAAGCTGATATTAAACATTATCATCAATTTAACTTTTATCTTCAAAGTAGGTATCTGAACACAAACTGGGTCCCAAACTATTGACAAGTTAGTTTGTACGTAAGATCATTTATGATCAAAGTTGCACGGCCACCTGCAGTTGCGGTTGCCAGACCAGAATTTAGAAAATGTTGGATAGTGTATTAGAATCTTAGGACACGACGATTCGTTCCTTATTTCTCTGATTCCTGGTTGATCACGGTCTAAATAACATTTTTAACAAGTCGAAATAACATAGCACAATATCACGACATGTTTCTCCGAAGGGTTGGGCAGAGCTGTACCAGAGAATTTCTAATAGGACACCCACATTTCGCCGGTTATGTTAAAGTCCCATGTAATAGCGGGCGACCGAGTCAAAATACTCAGTACCTATTTATTGATGAAACTGTGTGTCTTTGTTATTTGTAAAAGAATAGCTTTCAATTTACCAGATATGGTCCTTCAAGTCGATATTAAATTTTATCATTTAAGATCAATTAGGTAAGTCCTTTAAAATGTAAATAAAAAACACACTTTAATTGAGGACACTCAATAGATGTTTGTAAATATAAGTTAAAAATGTCCTGCTTGTCCGCTTGGTTATCCTATGTTAACAGTACACTGCATACACTGTCTTGTGCTGATAAATGCACCGGCTATCTCAAAATACTTGCCGTCACCGAACATTGATAACAAACTTCGAGTAACTTGGCTTACTGATGAGACTCTTGTATGAACTTAGTACTACACAAAGCTACAAAACGTATTATACCAATATTTTGATTTAAAAGAGTATCCGTGGAGTTTCTTGCCCGTTTTTCTCCATACGAACCTACAACGCTTTGGAATGGGCAACTAGCTTCATTATTCTGGCTGACCGTCTCCTTGAAAATTCAAGTGCCTGTAATTGGTTTAATTGAAATATACATTGAATTTGATACCTAGCTGTTTAGGAACGGTCGCTATTTGGAAAATATTGGTCATAAAGAGTTTTAGGTACAGGTAGAGATTTTATACAGGTTTTAATGGATATAAAAGATTTTTTAAGTGATGACACGTTTGGCACAGAGGCTAAGCGATCTGTTTCTGCCTACAGTGTAGAAGCAGCTTCAATTTGTGCACGGCTTAGGTACCATCGGGGTAACGCATATCTAACCATTTTGAAAACAAAATCCCGTGTACACGGCCTTTTTTTTCGTACGTAAGCGATGCTATAGCGGCCGAGCGCTGCTAGCAAGAATAGTCAGTCCTTACAGTGTACAGATGATGATGTGATGGTGGTGGTGGTGGTGGTGGTGGTGTGTGTGTGTGTGGTGTGGTGATGGTGGTGTGTGGTGGTGGTGTGTGGTGGTGGTGTGGTGTGTGTGAGGGTGTGTGTGTGTGTGTGTGTGTGCTTTTCCGGGTCTGAAATCTTCTTTATTTTATTTTTTGACGTGGGTCTTTTGAAAGGCTTCAAAGGTCACCATTCAGCTTCTTTTTCTTCGGCCATCGTCACCTTTATCTATTGGGACGAAGTTCTTTAACGCGGCTTGCGGTAGGAGTAAACAGGTAGAAATTGTCACGTGACGAAAAGTATTATTCCCAAAAAGTCAGTTTTAAATGTAAAACTGACTTTTTTGGGCATAATGGTTTTGTTAAGGGTTTTTGTTTTTTATTTTAAATACAGAGCCATCTAGTTTTATGTACGTTTGCCTCTGGCTCTGTATTAATACAAAATATACAGCAAAAGGTACATAATATCGTTACAATCGGGTGTCCCACGACACCTCCAGACTTTTTATTTATTTTATTAATTACTAGTAGACCCGTCAGACGCTGTTCTGTCAAAAATTTCAATTTCGATTTTTCCACTGTTCCTTCCGGTTTATACAAATTTTAATTTTTTTCTGAATCACACCAGGATTCAGGCGAATAAAACAAAAAAAAATATATTTAAATCGGTTGAGCCATTTTAGAGTTTTTGCGAGACTAATGCACGGCAATTTATTTTTATATATTATAGATAGAAGTTTTACACACAGTAAAATATATATAGATACAGATACGACGTATGAATTTTGAGTACAAGGATTATTATTTAAGCTTTTATTTTATTATTAACTATATTTTCGAGCCGTTTGGGGTTAAAACCCTCGGGCCGTCGCCGCGTCGGGGCCGAGTGCCCATGGCCCTTCCTTGAAATCTCAAAACGGCTATTTGACACTTCCCGTGACCCAAGGGCTGGTTTTTACCTTGGTCAGAGGCTAAACATTGCCATACAACGTGGCAATGCCGCCAGTCTCTTGAGTACATTACCAGTCGACAGCGATGCGGATGAATTTTTCGACACTATATTTTAGTTTGTAAATAGTTTTAGTTAAGTTAGTATATCATTTTGTTATTTTTATCAAATTAGTTATAAGTTATTACTTTTATCTACCTTGAATAAATATGAAAGAACAGGAATTAAAAAAAAAATTAATTCATGTTTCCTATGGCTATGGTCGGAGGTCTTCTTTGTTTTCGTGGTTGGCTTTAATCTAATTAGTGTTTCAGTAAGCTAATCCTTTCGTTTACCATCCCCGTTTTCATCGGTGTTTGACGGCGTTTCCAACACTTAATGACGCTCTGAGTGTATAGACACACGAGCTGGTGTTCGGTGGACATATATGAACATTCTGCCAGCGGTTAGATGTCGGAACGCCTTCCGAGCGTTGATCAAAGCACGGTTGAAAGCTGTTTAGGGCTGTCCGTTATATTATTTAATACTATTACGCTAATCGTTAAATGATTTGATGTCATTTTGTAATAATTAATTGATTCAGGCGTGACCTTGCGGAAATCCATTATAAAATACAATAGACGTGGATATATTTTGTAACTTGTTCCGCTTAGCTATTTCTAAAGAACCATAAAAAACTCCTGAAAGAAATCGACACGTGTTTCACCTCTCAACGAGGCATCCTCAGGATGACGATGGACTTGTTGCGAACGCGAACACAGTGCGCACTCAGCGCTTGGTGTGGCAACACGCCGTGTGAAACACGTGTCGATTTCTTTCAGGAGTTTTTTATGGCTCTTTAAAAATAGCTAAGCGGAACAAGTTACAAAATATATCCATGTCTATTGTATTTTTTTTTTTTGTCATTTTGTAAGGTTAAAGTGCTTTTTTCAGCAGTGATAGCCTAGTGGTGTGACCGTCGGACTGCCAAGTCATAGGTCTCGAGTTCGAACTCAAGGCACGCACCTCTCAGTTTCGGATTCATGTGCGTTTTATATAATTATCATTTGCTTCAAAAACGGTGAAGGAAAACATCGTGAGGAAACATGCATTAGAGATATTTCTCAATGGCATGTGAAGCCAAGTTAGAGGCCCACGGGCGGCATAAAAACTTTGACACCAGGTTAGTCACTAACCACACGAAAAAGAAAGAAAGAAAAAAAGAAGGGTATAGTGTAAAGCTTCATCAGGGGTTTGTTGTGTTAGAGAATGGCTGATAAATTAGTGTTGAATATGGTTTAAAAAATATTCTCTGTTCAAACATTAATCGTTTTAAAAACAAACACTATCCTCCAATCCATCTGCTAAGCATGGTGATTATCAATTTCTATTTGATCATTTAGTGTTTTTGTAGTTAAAAATATGAAGAATTTTAATAACTAACGCGATTATTATATTTGTTTTATAAACGTAATCTCTTTTTTTCTGATCATCAATGTATATAACCAATCAAAATATAACTCTTATTAAACTAAATACACTTAAAATTACTCGGAAGAGATCATTATTAGTAATAACGTGCTTCACCCAAAAATAAGAAAGATACGATATGATTGTAATAACAATGAGAGTAATAAAGAATGAGTAATATTATGTGGCAACCCTACTCGCTGGCATCAAACACAGCAGGATAGTGGAGGCGTGTGGCGCCTGTCGACGATATACTCTATGTGTATCGAACAGTTGAGCCATAACAATAGCGGGTTTTTGAGCAATAGTGGGTTGTTGAGTGATAGCGGCTTAACAGTAGTGCAGTATAATAGTGGAGGCTTGTGGCGCCTGTCGACGATTGTATGAGTATCGAAGAATTGAGCCCTAACAATAGAGATACGTTGAGCTGTATTGGCGCAACAGTAGTGCAGTTAGAAAGTGGAGGCGTATGGCACCTGCCGGTAATATACTGTGTGTATCGAAGAGTTGAGCCTTAACAACAGCGATACATTGAGCTGAGTGGCGTAACAGCAGTACAGTATGACAGTGGAGGCGTATGGCGCTTGTCGACGATTATATGAGTATCGAAGATTTGAACCTTAACAATAGCGGGTTGTTGAGCTATAGCGGCTCAATGGTAGTGCAACTATCAAACGGTAGATTAGAGGAACTTTGTGGTAACTGACAGCGATGTAGCGTGGTGTTTAGCGATATAGTGGCGCGACTCGCCCAAATTATCCACAATAAATTGACGATTATATTGTTAATGTATAATACTCAATAAAGCAACATTTCTCGGTAGGTACCTACGTCTTTTCTTGCAATACTACACTGACGGGCAATATAAAAAAGCCATAAATCATGAAATATTTCCGAAACCACGCAAGATAGCTTCTTGAAGCAAAAAGCAACATTTAAGTGTATTTAATAGCGCATATGAAACACATATAAAATTGTTTTCAAAAAAATTTTTATTTCATGTAGCTAACTTGTGTGGTTTAGAAGATATTTAGATTTTTGTGGCACTTTGCAAGTGGCTTTTATTATATTACTAGCTGCGCCCCGCGGTTTCACGCGCATAAATCTCGATCCCGTGGGAATAATGTGATAAAAAGTATCTCATGTACTAATCCAGGTTATGGTCTACCCCTTTACCAAATTTGATCTAAATCGGTCTAGTCGTTCACGCGTGATGTCGTGACCAAGGGAAATAGGGATTCATTTTTAGGGTTCCTTAGTAAACAAGGAACCCTTATAGTTTCGTCATGTCCGTCTGTCTGTCTGTCTGTCTGTTCGCAGTCTAGCTCCGAGACCCTTAGTACTAGAAAGCTGTAATTTGGCATAGGTATACATATTAATTACGCCGACAAAGTGGTAAAACAAAATTATGAAAAACATTTTTTTTAGGGTACCTTCCACACACGTAAAGTGGTAATGTTTTTTTTTTTTAACCCATGATGTGGGGTATCATTGGAAAGGTCCTTTAAAAACATTGTGAGTTTGCTAAAACTATTTTTGGATTCAGGGATCCGTTTGCGAAATATTAAGCTTTTAAGTGCTAATTTTTGTTAGAGTCAAGTGTCCCCCCCCCTGCCAGATAAATGGTTGGATTTGGATATTTGAAAAAAATCACAGAAGTAGTTTATATAACGAAATTAAAAGGAAAATTATCACAGCTAAGTGGGCTTTACAAATTAACGAGTAATAATTGACCAACTTAACTTTGCAGTTGCAAAAACATGTTTTCCCTTACATTCCGTATGGGAGAACATATTTTTCAACTACAAAGTTAAGTTTGTTTTTGGGATAAATTCATCCCAATGTTTTTAAATGTATAATATGTATATAGACAGATATTATATTCCTCGTCAGTGTATTTGCTTTGCACTCTGTCTTCTTTGTTGGCTATGCCTTGATTTCTTTGTCTTAATATTGCCCAATGCATGATGTTGGTTATAAAGCCAGCAAAAGTGTCAAATCTAGCAACCAATGATTTCATTATCAAAATAACATACAATTTGCGAATAATGGGTACGCTAGAAGATTTATTTCTCAGAGTGGGTCCGCTGATTTCCTAGCTGCCCTGGAAACGTTACAGTAATATATAAATAATGTTCTACTGTGTTTAGTGCGAGGGCGCTGGTCGGGTCATGAACATGGCTATAAATCCTCCTAGCCAGCCCCTAACGTCTCATTGACCTAGTAACAGAGTGTTGGACTCACCATGTTCGAACAAAGTCTTGAGATATTTTGCGTTAAGGTTCTGCGATTTTATAAGTTACACTTAAGTGTCAAAGTCTTAAAAATCTACAGGGTGGCAGGGACATCGACGCGAAAACTGTTACTATGGATTCAGTACATAATTCTGAACCCCTGCGTTGAAATTTTTCGTCAAAATGTATTTATTTTAAAATTATAATTCTTTGTTGCCCCCCAAAAGTGACCCCATATTCAAAATTCATTTATTTACGTTACACGTTCGTGTTTGGGTCACAAAAATACATATGTGTACCAAAATTCAACTCAATCAGTTCATTAGTAAAATGTAAAATGTAAAACTTATTTATTATAATTATTATGACATATATACCTACACATTGACATTACTTATATAATATTAAACATTTTCATTATTCATTGCTATTTTTTATTGACATGACATCATTATTATTGATCGTTATTTTCAATATAAATTATTATTTTAAATTAATAGTATCGTACTAATTTTATTAATTGGATTGTAATCTAAATTTAAATTATGAAATTAATATTAGTATTTTAATTTTATTGCTAATTATTAAATGTGTACCTACTGCATGCTATAAGTATAACCAAGATGTAAATCTAAATATTTGCACGGCTGAAATGCCGAATATAGTGAAACCCATAGAACTTAAGAATATATGTACCTATATTCTTGCAAATAAAATATCATTCACTCATTCATTCATTAGATTCGGAGAAAATTGACTGTGACAGACAGACAGACAGACACACGAGCGATCCTATAAGGGTTCCGTTCTTTCCTTTTGAGGTACGGAACCATAAAAATGGAAAATATTGACAAAGATAAAAGGAAGATTGCAATATCCGACTTGGTGACAGGTTTAAATATCTTTCTAATATTATGTTCTTTTTTTCCCTTGATAATATCAAAAGGATCTCAAAATTCCCAATTAATTTGCAAATGAAGGGACAGCAACTACCAGACAAGGTTTCATCACGACTTTTTAACATAAAATAAATAAATTAAGAGGGATATCTGAAAGATAAATTGGCTGTAGATAAAACCGACATCAAAATTTTTGTAAAAAAAGATGAATCTTCATCTCCATTTGTGGGGTTGATGACACAGAGTGCTCAGAAAATGGAGTATTCATACGCTTTTTCATCGTAGTGGTAACTGAATTTATTACGTGGTTGGAATTATAGATGTCTGCTTTATGTCACTTAGAGATTCGCAGATAAGAACACTCTCTATTTTCCTAGCTGTTAGTCTGATAATAATGGTGGTTATGCCAGCTATTAACGCGGGGAGCAATAAAAGAGTGGACACCAGCATTTCAAGGTATTTGTTCGACTTGACTGAATCTACTAAATTAGTCTCGGAAACGTTTCTATGTAAATTATTATTATATTTATATGTTGTTATAGTTTCCCCTTTCCGGGGAAGGCAAATACTTATAGGACACTTATTTAATCTTTTTTTTTGTTTTGCTTTTACTGTCCCTCTGCAGAGTAGGTAAAGGCCTATTTCAAGTCGTTCCAGGAACTCTTTTCTCGCGCCACATCGAACCAGCCTTCGCCTTGACTTAAGAATAAGAACTATATATTAATTTCCCTGCTCGCTAAACAAACACTTCCACAAAATAGGCATAACGGGCAGTCCTCTGTGCAGGGCGTGCATGGAAGCTGAGGAAACCGTAGCGCACGTGCTCTTTGAATGCACAGGCGTCACCCAGATTAGAACAGAAACCCTCGGGTCCCCAGATCCTACACAGATGTTCTGAACAGACCAGGAGATTTAATTAGCTTCTGGTGGGCTGGTTGGAATAACCACCAAACGGCCACCATGGCCCACGCACAATGGTCCACCTTACGGACTAAGTGCGGAAACAAAACCCTATAACATAACATAACATTAATTTCCCTGTAAATACTGAATAATATGTATATATATCCTACTGTTTTTGGGTTGCTAGAACATTATTGCAAGCGTAATCGTCCACGTTTTATCATTCCATTTGCTATCCACTCTGTGTAATTATAAATTACGGGTAGGGTAATTAGGCCGGAGGCACACGGCACATTTGAGCCGTCTAGATAAAGCACTGCCATAATTATCTGCGGTGGGAAAAGGCCTTATGTAACATACATAGCTGACATGAAACATTACATGTAAGGCATGATAAATTGTGATGAGCAGATTAAGCCTGCTTAATGACTAGTACATAAATAAGTCCGAATCATTGTTTTTTTTCATTAATCTTCACGACGGTTGTAACTTTTTCTTCGGGATCGCTAGCTCTGTAGTCTCGTTGGAGAAAAACATAGTAGGAACCTAACATTTATGGATCAGTTATCGTCAAAAGGAGTAGTGGTGGCCCAGTGGTAATGGTATACAAATTGTAGGTCGTGGGTTCGAGCCCAGGCGGGCGCTTTACTTTGTGTAAATAATTTCATAACCACTGCTCTCAAAACGGTGAAGGAAAACATCGTGAGCCCGCGTGGTAGATTACAGCCCACTCCCTCTCGAAGAGCGGAGGACTGTGTCCCAGCAGTGGGAACATTATAGGCGATTATGATATTATATGTTATGCTATGTATCGTCAAAAGTAATAATGATTGTTCCCCATTATTAGGTAGTTTTTTAAAATAAGCTAGACTTTGAGAGCAGGGCTCAATCAATTTGCCTAGCCTTTTCCAACTATGTTGGGGTCGACTTCCAGTCTAACCGGATGCAGCTGAATACCGTATTTTACATGGAGCGACTGCTTATCTGGCCTCCACAACCCAGTAACTGGGTAATACGATACCCTTTGGTAAGACTGGTTGTCAGACTTTCGGGCTTCTGACGACCCGTAACGACTGTCAAAGATCCACGAATGACAGCCGGGACCAACGACTTAACGTGCTTTCCGAGGCACGGCGGAGTCTCGGTGTGTTAAGATGGTCATCCATCCACAGACTAACCCCGGCAAGTGTAGCTTAACCTGATAGATCGAACCGTGCAGCTGTTATTACTCAAACTCAAACTCAAAGCATTTATTTCAAATAAACCAATTACAGGTACTTTAGAATTGTCAAGGGGTCGGTCAGTAAAAATATGAAGCTAGTTGCCCATTCCAAAGCGCAGTAGGTACCTATGGAGAAGAACGGGCAAGAAACTCCACGGACACTCTTTTTAAATAAAAAATATTGTTACAAACTTAACTACAAACTCCTCCTCCTTTGAGAGGAGGACTCGAGGTTAAGTAATAAATAACAGCTGCACAGGTCGATTCAAGATTAAGCTATTCTTGCCAAGGTCGCTCCGTGGATGGGTGACCATCCAGTACATAGCGAGACCCCTCCGTGCCTCGGACAGCACGTTAAGCCATTGGCCCGACAGTCGTTACGGGAAGTCAAAAGAGGCAGTCGCTTCATGTAAAATACTGGTATTCAGCTGCATCCGGTTAGAATGGAAGCTGACTTCAACATAGTTGGGAAGAGGCTAGGCGGATGGTGAACCAGAGAATTCTATAAATACACTTCATTCAGGACTAGAATTGGCTCCGTTCAAGTATTACCTACGTAAGCAGATTTATTACGATTATTTACCCCTCCACTCCCCCTTGTCAGCAAAAGTAAGCAAAGCTCTTACCCCCTCTTCCATGCTTACGTAAACATTGGTATATGAATTTTTCTTTTAATGTAAGTACCTATTCTTTTTTTTTATTGATTCATGAGCAATAGATTGACGGAAGAAATTTTGACAATAGCACGCGGTAATTCTCATACTCGGTTCTAAGTGATTACCTAAACGTATTCATTATTTGTGGGAATCCCCGAATATGCGTTTCGTTTTCAGGCATAGACAATGTGTGGGTTGCAATATGTGTAAAAAAGTAAATAATTACTGCTGACGTAATCACCATCTAGACCCCCCCACCTCCCATGTCATCAAAAATTAGCAAAGCATAGACACCCCCGCCCCCCTATAGTGCTTACGTAATACTTGAACGGTCCCCTACATGGTTTTGAGAGTCAAAATGAATAGGAATAAAATCATATTCCATTTCTAAAGATTTTGATAGCTTTTGTCATGTTTAATTTATCATCATAAAAACTTTTTACAAAAAAAAAAAAAACACTTCCAAAAAAGAACACTACAAAGTGAAAAATAACTTTAATTTCGGAAGTCGGTGTCTTGGGTTTTGTATTTTCGTTTTTTGCCACCGACTTCCGAAATTAAAGTTATTTTTCACTTTGTAGTGTATTTTTTTGGAAGTCGGTTTTTTTTTTTTTGTAAAACGCTTTTATTTTTCACTTTTTAGTTGTGGTACCTACCCCACACACATTCGAATACCACTACCTGCTACCAGTGACAGGAACTTATCATATCATCTACATACTAAGTGGGAAAAAAATACGTGTTTTGCAGCTAACTCAAAAACTACCGAAGCAAAGTTAATAAAATTTATATGGGACCAATTTGGGAGCATACCCTTTCAAACAAAAAAAGAATTTTCAAAATCGGTCCACAAATGACGGAGAAATCGGTGGACATACATAAAAAAAAAAAAAATACAAACATACGCGACGAACATATAACCTCCTCCTTTTTGGAAGTCGGTAAAAAATAATAAGTAGCCCAGCTTACTTCACTCACATAATTAACAAGGCCTAACCCCTAAACAAGGTAAATTCCCACCTAGCAACACACAGTTCATAATAGATAATAATGGATGACTCTGTGTAACATAAAACCCACCGTACAAGGTTATCGGCCGGGCAATAAATCGTTCGGAAAGCTTACTCACGGTCAACCGCGGCAGTTTCATTGTTATACTTTGTATTTGTACGGTGTTGTGTTATGTTTGCTGAAATGGGATAGGTTTCATGATTAGTCTAAACCCTCGGTCGGTCTAGTAAAAAACCCTGTCCGATCCGTAAGGGGATCCATTTCTTAGCAAATGATGTTAATGTCCGAAACCGACGAGACCCCAACAGGCTCGTACTAAGCAAGTTTCCAAGACTAACTAAATATAATAAAAGCTGCCTTGCAATGTGTGTACGTTTATATAATAAGTTACCAAATGATCTCAAAAATTAAAACTATGGATTATTTAAAAATAACGTTAACGAATGGTTATGTGTTAATAGTTTCTGTAGTGTTAAAGATTTCATTGACAAAAAATGATACTGAACAAGTCAAACCTACTGAAAAATTTGCATGCTTATTATAACATAACATAACATCACGCCTTGTTTCCCCGAAGGGTTGGGCAGAGGTGTCCCTGTAGCAGGTACACCCACATTTCGCCAGTTATGTTTAAGTCCCATGTAATAGGGGGCGAGCCTATTGCCATCAACCGGGCACAAATCCAGACTCCGAGCTGCTACTGAGAAATTTATGCTTATTATTGTATTGGTTTTGTTCTAAATTGTTCTTTTACCATCGTTTTATCCCGTGTTTTATGCAAATAAATATATTCTTATTCATAGTTACTGCAATAACATTACCAAGAAGTTTGGTTTTTTATTATTATTGAAAATAAAAAAGTTATTGCTAGGTATTTAAAATTCACATTTTTGTACCAAAATTACAAAAAATGCATAAAAAATGGAAAATTTTCAACCGGGGTCATAAGTTATGACTTGTAGACACTCGCTAAACGACGGTCACCCGTGCCCTGTGTAATAACCCACTAAAATATCCCATTGAAAAAATCCACAAAAAAATTGAAAATTTTCAACCGGGGTCATAAGTTATGACTTGTAGACATCCGCTAAATGACAGTCACCCGCGCCCCATGTAATAACCCAGTAAAATTCCCCACTGAAAAAACAGTGGCAATCCGGGAGTGCCGACAGAAGTGAAAACTTGAACAAGGTCGCCTTGGTGAAAGAAAAATACTTGTATAGAACATTGGTCCGTAGCCTTATCTTAATAAAGAGCACAAAGGTGTTTACAAAAAAAATACTTCCAAAACCTTTAAAGTAAAAATACTTGCATAGAACATTGATCCGTAACGTAATATAAATAAAGAGCACAATCGCGTTTACAAAAAAGGTGTCAGTAACGGTGTCACGAGTTTGTTTTTTCTCATCTCAAAAATGCCCAACATGCCTAAAGAATTTTTACTTAAAAAAATGTGGACTGCAGGCTACTGAGAATTTCTAAATGGAAATTAACAGAAACACTTACCCAGTCTAGGGGACCCCAAAGCCTAGCTTAGCTGTAATTGCAAAGCCATACCCAGAATTTATTAGCTCACAAAATGAATGGTTGCTAAGCTATCAAAACATACCCGCTCGTCCACTGAACAACAACAATCGTTCAGTCATCGCTATTATTATAATAATACCTATTATTATGTATTGTTAATGGCTCGTTTCCCTCAATCGGCAGTGTTCGGATTAATTTGATGGTAATGCGGGTATTATTAATCCTTAACACTGTGAGTAATTAATGGTTTTGTTGATACGGGAAACGGTGGCTTTGTTTTTCTCTTTTCGAGTTTCTTGCCCGTTCTTCTCCATATGAACCTACTATGCTTTGGAACGGGTAACTAGGTTCATCTTTCTGACTGACAATTCAAAACTGCCTGCAATTGGTTTATATACATAACACAACATCACGCCTTGTTTCCCTGAAGGGTTGGGCAGAGGTGTCCCTGTAGCAGGTACACCCACATTTCCCCAGTTATGTTTAAGTCTCATGTAATAGGGGGCGAGCCTATTGCCATCAACCGGGCACAAATCTAGACTCAATTCAGATCCAATTGGTTTATCTAAACTAATAATATAAAGAGACTGTATAAAAAGTAGGACTGCCTCGTTGGTCCAGTGGTCGCAAGCGCTACTACTGAGCATGAGGTCCTGGGTTCGATCCCCGGGTAGGGCAAAGCGTTATTGGGTTTTTCTATCTGGAATTTCTCAGTAGCAGCCCGGAGTCTGGATTTGTGCCCGGTTGTTGGCAATAAGCTCGCCCCCTATTACATGGGACTTAAACATAACTGGCGAAATGTGGGTGTACCTACTACAGGTACGCCTCTGCCCAACCCTTCGGGGAAACAAGGCGTGATGTTATGTTTATAAAAAGAAAAGTTTTGATTTTGTATGTTTTTTTGTAATGAATAAACTCAAAAACTACTGGACCGATTTTAATCATTCTTTAACCAGTAGTATACCCTGTTATTACTGAGTAACATAGGCTATAATTTATAAAGATATCACGGGGGCGAAGCCGCTGTCGGAAGATAGTTTAAAATCAATTCTTTGAGTTGAGTTGATTCTCTGTTTAGTTTTAATCTAATTGCATTATTTACTTAATCCACATCTTATACTATTAAACGAACAATATTTGTTTGTATATAGATTTGTACTCACGTTCTCGAAATCGGCTCTAATGATTTCGATGAAAGTTGCAATATAGGGGTTTACGGGGCGAAAAATCGATCTAGCTAGGTCTCATATCTGGGAAAATTAGTTTTCTCCGTATTTTCACCCGAGCAGAGCTCGGTCGCCCAAAGTTTAGAACAAGATAATGAATAATGATATGACAATAATGACATTAGAATAATGATCATGGCAGCATGGAATTGGTAAGTACCTACTATCATGGCAGCATGGAATAAGTATACTATTAAATGAGTATTTTCTATTTTCACCAGAGCAGAGCTCGGTCACCCAGGTACACACGACTACACATCAAGCTATATCATTTTAGCATTTCTAGTATAAGCTGATCTCGCATTGTACGGAAATCCTATACAAAGCAAGATCAGCAGAAACTGGAAATGTATAGCTTGATGTGAAGCCGTGTGTTTCATAAATAGGTACGCCTCGAATTAAAATCCTCAACCTTTTTTGAAGTCTGTTTAATATGCAGTTTGTTATAGTGTTCATCAATGTGGTGGTGTTTTTAATGCGAACTAAATAGGCTAATTAATGTCACATGAACTTCATTGGCTTTTTCGTAGCACACAGCCTACGAAAAGCTACGAAGGTCTACGAACTTCGTAGCATCTCTGCACAATTTCAGCGTAGCACTGTGATATGAAATTCTTAAAAAAATACCCAAATTAGTTTGGGTCCTCCACCAGTTGTTATTATTACAGAGGAAAAGCAGCATCATTTCTGTACTAATTTTCACAATATTTTCGCTAGAACATAACAAAAACGTCTCAGTGTTCCTCTCAGCTGCGTCAATACGGAGGGAGGCACTCTCCTGTACCAACGAACCGATGACGTCACACACTTAGTGTACGATTACTTTAAAAGGAATCCTTCGTTCAACATGATTGATATTGTGTTACCTGTTTGAGCTTTTATTTTAGACATAGCACTATGGAGAAACTGTTTTCTTTTGAGTCAAAATTTACCTCAAAGTTTGTAATACTAACCCATGTTTGGCCAACTGTTAAAAGTCGGGAGGCTCTGCATTTGATGGGTTTTAGTGTTCACATACCCGTGAGATTTTTTGTTCCAAATCACCTGTTTTTTTATGAAGCTAGAATAAGCTTCCTGTTACTTGGCATTGTGCATGGTATGTACATTTAAGACGCAGATATATACCAGTGACCTTGAGCGGTTAGCTTGCGTGTTCTGTACTGAGCTCACACAACGCGTCGTACGTCCAGCCAGTAATAGGATTCGCCCATCAAGGAGCGCTTTCCCAAATTAGACGCAATATTAATTTATTATACATAAAACTAAAGGTGTTTTAACAAAACACGTATACTACAAGATCAATAATTATATTATCTATAAAATGGTGAAGGTTTCAGAAAAATACACTTGATAGATTTTGCGTGATTTTCAGTTTTTTATCCGCGTTAGACATAACTTTACAAATTAATTTCACTATGTAATATGAACATAATCTAAAATATTTCTATATAGTTAAGTTATTAAGAAAATGCTCTAATTTAACATATATTTTTTCTAAATCATTAACACTACTCGTTTAGACGTCACTTTCAGTATAAAATGCAAAATGTGGGTGAACTGAGTATACAGGTCAACTCCAACAATATTGTGATCTAAAAGAGTGTCCGTGGAGTTTTTTGCCCGTTCTTCTCCATGGGTACCTACTACGCTTTGGAATGGGCAACTAACTTCATCTTTCGGACTGACCGACCCCTTGACAATTTAGAAGTACTTGTTTTACCTACCTGTATCTGGTTTATTTGAAATAAATGCTTTGAGTTTGAGTTGAGTTTGACTTAAAGCGCAATGGCTCTCGTCTTCAAAAGACCCTTCCAGATAATGGCCCTATATTGTTAGACTCACATAAAGTCTTGGTAAAGTAATGTTGGACTTTAAAAGAGCCCACCTCTGTGTTTGTATCGCCATTTTTTCTCAGGGATCAGTCAGCCAGGAAATGCCAGTGGCATCTAGTTTTAAAATATTGACCGAAACATTGACGTGTAGGTAGCCTTCTACCTATCCATAGACGCGGAGCGAGGCAGCGGAGCGGAGTTGCGGACTGTGTGGGGCTAGGCCGAGTTCACGCGACGAGTAATTTGAGCGTGCTGCACTAGCCCGCTGCCGGTTTTTTCCGCTTCCCCGCTCCGCTTACGCACCCTGCTTCCGTGCCCCGCTTCCTTGCCCCACTTCCCCGCTCCGCTTCTATGCCCCACTTCCGCACCCCGCTTCTACGCCCCGCTTCCGCACCCCGCTTCCGCGCCCCGCTTCTGTGCCCCGCTACCTTGCCCTGCACCCCGCTTCCGCGCCCCGCTTCTATGCCCCACTTCCGCACCCCACTTCTACGCCCCGCTTCCGCACCCCGTTTCTGTGCCCCGCTACCTTGCCCTGCACCCCGCTTCCGCGCCCCGCTTCTATGCCCCACTTCCGCACCCCGCTTCTACGCCCCGCTTCCGCACCCCGCTTCCGCGCCCCGCTTCTGTGCCCCGCTACCTTGCCCCGCTTCCCCGCTCCGCTTCCGCGCCCCGCTTCCACACCCCGCTTCCGTGCCCCGCTTACGCGCCCCGCTTCTATGCCTCGCTTCTGCACCCCGCTTCCACGCCCCGCTTCCGCACCCTGCTTCCACGCCCCGCTTCCGCAGCCCGCTTCCACGCCCCGCTTCCGCACCCCACTTCCACGCCCCGCTTCCGTGCCCCACTTACGTGCCCCGTTTCCACACCCCAATTCCGCGCCCCGCTTCCGTGCCCTGCTGCCGCACTCCGCTTCCGCGCCCCGCATCCGTGCCCCGCTTACGCACCCCGCTTCCCAGGTTTGAGTGAATTTTTAAACTAGTTCACAAATCTCAGTACACTGTACCGGAGCGTAGATTTTATGCAATTCATTTCATTTCATTACACTTCTGTCGACCCCTTTAGGTACCTAACACAGGGGTGATGTACACTCAAAACACAACCAAATAACCGAAAAAATCTAATTCTCGATATGACCTATGTACGGTATGTACCTACAATACTGTTATATTCCGTATTTATGACTATGTCGGAAATACGTCAATGATTTGACTAATTTGAGTGCCAGCGGCACCTGGCGGCGCTCGACAGAGTCTACAACATAGCGCTCCGGACCGGCCGGGGATAAGTAGAGAGTTGGTGGTTGGCGGTCAAATAGTTAACACGTTTAGAAACTGTCACGCGTGCCATATAATTATGTTACATGTACCAACAGTGTGTGAATTGCTAGTGTGATTAATTTGATAGTAAATTATAATTTTATCTGAACTGCAAACGGTTTTTCTATTGCGCAATAACCAATACTACCCACAGTACGCCCACAGTAGTTAAAATATGGCTGATAATAACGAAAGAGACAAGAACCCTTCTCCGTCAGTTGACGTGTAGCGGTTACACCGCCACATACGAACTACGCATAAAAAAAACATGACGTCACACAAATCCTGCATCGCGCTATTAGAGTTTACCGTGCGATCGACATAATATATACAAGATTCCGACTTCAACCGTTGGGCAGTTGCCCACCAGACACAACACCAGTATGGTCGGAGGATCCTCCCTTTTCTGTGGTGGATGAGTGAACTTTACACCCTGTTCCTCATACTACTAAATTGGTGGGCCCGACGTGATCCCAATTAAACACAAAAAACACATTAATTAGTATATTATTATTGTTTTTTTTTTAGTTTTTAACTTTTCTCGGGACCATAGATCCCGGTCTTTTGGAAGGCGTACGAGGGGCCGAAGCCAACTCGTAGAGGCCGGTTAGACGCTTTTAAAGAAATGAGGCACCAACCGACGATTATCCCTGTATGCACTATGCAAGTGTACCAAAGGACAACCCCCGGTTGGTGTAGGATTATTGCAGTACATGGAAACAAAACATTGGACTATGGATTTGGGTAGCTAAAGTGGACTGGTTACCTGGAACTATGGTAGGACTATAGCCCCTGCATGATCAATGTTTTATATTTACACGGATAAAATGGCAGGATTATTATTGTTACTATTAATACCGAGGGAGGACAGTTTGACTGACGTGTGCATTAGCTATGTAATTAGGACATAACAAACACTAGACAAACTATATGCACGCTATATGCCAATTAGTCCGTTTGTCTGTCAACACAATTAACTGCAGTGCGCACTGGCTCTACGGTGGTAAGTGTTTATTTGGTATGTTTTTTGTTTGTTTGTTTGAACGCGCTAATCTCTGAAACTTCCAGTCAGATTTGGAAAAATCTTTTTGCATTTGATAGCCCAATTCTTGAGGAAGGCTATGGGGTATTTAACATCACGCTAGGACCCCCAGAAGCCGACCAAAAAAGGCAAAAAGAACGCTAAACAAAAACGAAGTACAGTATTTTGCATTTCCGAATAAAAATGCTAATTACCATGTCCATTAATTATTAGATTTATTATCGTGTATAATAATTTGAATTCAGATCTAAGTACTTTATTGTTGTTTTGAGCTGTAAAACTATTTCTCTATCTGTCGTGCCTGCGAATTTAACGGCTTTCCTCCCGTTTTTTTAAATAAATTACATTAAGTTAAAAGAGTATTAACAACTCTATAGACTTCCAAGTCGATTGAGAGCGTCCGATCTGCACCAAGTGCAAAGGGTAACTGATAGAAATCCGACAACTGACGAAACATGAAGTTTACCGAGGGACATTAAGAAAATAGAAATACAGTACCAACCTTTTGGAAAATGGGTTGGTACCATCTGACGGCCAACTCTAGCACCGCGCGGACTCATTGGTCAAATCAAATAGCGCGCGCTTCCCCGGCTTCCTGTTACATACTTCCGTCTCTTTTCACGAAATCACTTCCACAGATTGCAGGAAAGCGAGAGGAAAGAGTAAAAAAACATACTTAAATTAATTGAAATATTGACAAACTTTTACAAAGAAAATATTAGTCTATGGCTTACAATGCAATATTACATTGTCGAGGCTCATTGTAATGATCGCATAGTTTAGGTAGTCAAAATACGTAAAAATACGTTAAAAGTAAATTAAATTTATTAACTATGTTTAACTTTATCGTTTATTCTTAAACTACTTTTCGTAGATGTAACTAATTGAACTATTATAAATCTAACTAATTATTTAGTTAGATTTATAATAATAACCACTGGGCCACCACTGCTGACTTACGAATGGTCGTAGGTTCGAACCCAGACAGGCGCTTTACTTTGTGTAAATTATTTCATCACCACTGCTCTCAAAACGGTGAAGGAAAACATCGTGAGGAAACCGGCATGTCCTAGAACCAAAAAAATCCAAGACGTGACATCTGCTAACCCGCACTGGGCCCCCGTGGTGGATTACGGCCCACTCCCTCTCACAGAGAGGAGGCCTGTGTCCCAGCAGTGGGAAGATTTATAGGCTGATGATGATGATGATGATGATAATAATAATATTTTGTAATCTGTATATTGTAAAGAGCCCAAACTCTAAACGTCAACGAATTATAACGCTGCTAAATTGAAGAGTACAACTGTGACGTGACATGACAACTAAAGTGACAGGTATTACGTTTAGTCGGTTACTTGAAAGCTGGTGGTTTTTTTTAACATAACAAAACATCACGCCTTTTTTCCCCGAAGGGTTGGGCAGAGGTATCCCTGTAGCAGGTACACCCACATTTCGTGGGTTGTTTAAGGGAGCGAGAGCCTATTTCCGTCAACCGGGCACAAATCCAGACTCCGAGCTGCTACTGAGAAATTTCAGATAGAAAAACCCAATAACACTTTGCCCTACCCGGGAATCGAACCTAGGACCTCATGCTCAGCAGTAGCGCTTGCGACCACTAGACCGCTTGCTTTTTTTTTGTTTACGTTTGTTTAAATAACCAAACCTATGGAGTTATTAGAGTTTTTTGAAATGTGAATTAGCTTATCCTATACAGCAAGCCACACAATACAAAGCAATCCGCCAATTGGTATTTACCATTAACCGGATTACCGGCCAGTGTAACCGAGCCTTTGTCTCATTATCGTGATCAATCATTTGAGCCGACGTGCCTGCGTGATTGATGCACCCGGACTGATCATCTGACCGGGGCTGATCGTTGGAAAATTCGATCAGATTCTGGGGTGAACGTTTTGTGAACTTATAAACGGAAATTGGTTGGTTTGGTTTGTTAACATTTAGGGGTAATTGTTAAAAAATATTCTTAGATAATTGCTATCATTGGTAGGATTTATTTATAATCCGCAAAATGTGGATGTACTTACATTACACCACTGCCTTCCTTTTCAAGGAGAACAGGCGTGATTCTCAGTTAACATAAACGCTTCCGCAGACAGGCGTGACACGCGACACGACACCGGTAGAGTCATTGGGTACCGTGAAGTTTTCATATAAATTGTTCTACCAGAGTCGCGTCGCGTCAATCTGTGAGAGCCTTAAATTGACGTATATAGGTGCCTATGTATGCGATAAAAAGGATTTTCATGTCTGTAATATCACTAAATAAAAAATAAAAGAAGTAGGTAGACATCTTTTTTTATATACACCCATGCTATATAACCTCTATAAAAGTTTCTGAAACAGTTAGCTTATTGCCAACATTAAAACAGTCAATGTCATAGTAACCATAATAATATCATACAAATAAGTGTTATAATGTTATACTAAATTTCATTATGCAACTCGAATTTCAAAAAAAGAACATTGTAATGCACGCGCGTTGCACTACCACAGCGCCGTTAAAAAAAAAACTTACAAGTTATTCGAATTCACGTCGTATCCCGCCATTTTTGGTCGATAATAGTTCGATAGTAGTACAAAAGTGAACGATACAAGCTTTGATAACACACCACCAGATATTTCTAATGCAGCAAAGGACATTTCTAACCAATTATTACCAGAAAAGTTGTGAAAACAATATTGTACAACACCCTATAGTTTCAGAACCTTTTACAGAGGATTCATAATTATCATGGGTGTAGATAAAGTCTTGGAAGTAGTCCACTTACCCGTCCGAATAGCACCTGCGCGAATAGCACCTAGCTCTCCGTGGATTAAAATATTTTAAAATTTTTGTCCATGAAGTGCACCTACGACTCAGCAACCTAGTGCTGGGATGTATTTGTTTACAGGACGTTATTAAATGAAAGGTATCGATAAAAATCACTAGTATGTTTATTAATTACACATATTTACGTACAGTACCGACCAAAAGTCCATAAGCAATCTCACAAAGTAATAGACTGACGCTTCGGTTTGACTTACAACCTTCTATAAGTTGTTACAATACTATAGACACGCACAGTACACGCACACACTCACTTTGTCTGCAACCAATGACTAGTTCGATAATCATTCGTTTTTGCTTCATTCGTCACACGTCTCTCATTACTCGTTTCCCTTTCTCTTGGTGCAATCCTGTAATAATAACATAATTCGTTTTTAATTTGCACTCCTGTTTTACCTGTGGTATTATTAGGTAAGATTTGATTAAACTGATTTTGCAATAAATGTGATATGTGGAGACTGATTATGATGGGACATTTTAAAAATAAGAAAATATTATTACTAGGTAAGATTTAATTAAGGCTGATTTTGCAACAAAAGTGATATGTGGAGACTGATTATGATATATTAAAAATAAGAAGTGTTATTATTTGGCAAAATTAATTATTGTTATAGTGATTTTTATTATTTTTAATTTTTAAATGTCGCCTAGACAAATTTCGTATGTACTTAAGTATGCGTATAAACATTCTAGTGATTTTTATCGATACCTTTAATTTAATAACGTCCTGTAAAACAAATACATCCCAGCAGTAGGCTGCTGAATCGTAGGTGCTCTTTGTGGACAAAAATGTAAAAATACATTTTAATCCACAGAGCACCTGGGTGCTCTTCGTGGACTAGGCTAGGTGCTATTCGCGCAGGTGCCATTCGGACGGGTGCTCTAAGTGGACTACTTTAAATTTTGCATGCAACTGTACATAATTAGGTATTAAAACACTTTTAATACCCTTATTATACAATAGTTGCATAAATAACTATTAAAGCTGTAGTTCGTTCTAGCACCTAAGCATAATGCCTCTAACTGAATGAAGCAAAGATAATTTCTGGAAAACTCTTAGATAATTGGATTATCTAAAATTTTCCTCAAAATGAAGTTCACCCTAAGTGTTGTTTGGGGAATAATTCGAGGTAACCCATACGAACGTTAGCGGTGTAAGATATTTCGGTAACTTAATAAGTCTGTTGGGGGAAAATTAAGTAATTGTGAGAATTTATATTAGGTTGAGATTATTATGGTACTAATTGGGTTGTTAAATAAGATAATTGAGAATGATAAATTGTAAAAAAAACCGGGCAAGTGCGTGTCGGACCACGCACAATGAAGGGTTCCGTAGTTGTAATGAATTTATCCCAAGAACAAACTTAACATTGTAGTTGAAAAATATGGTCTCCCATACATTCCAACTGCCTTTGTAAGTTTGTATGCACAATATTGAAAGATTTGCCATGTTATTTTAAAAACCATGGACTTCTTATAGGTTTTCTTGTAATCTATGAGTAAAAAACTATACTTTGTATTTTTATTTTTATTTTAGACTCAGTAGTTTCGGAGATATGGAAATGGTAAATTTTTATCTACTTTCTTAAATACTTGTTTTTATTTTAAAATTATAAAAAAATATTTATATTATTTGAAATCCTCGCAACAAGCCCTTTCATTTTCATTTGATATGTTACATGGTACAATTTGCAAAACGTTTTTTTCTTTTTTAATTTTCTTATTTGCACCCCAAAAGTGACCCTCATTTTGACAATTCATTTATTTACGTTAGGTACAAGTCCATGTTTGGGTCACAGAAATACATAAGTGTACCTAATTTCAACTAATTAATCTATTAGATTCGGAGCATATTGGCTGTGACAGACGGACGGAAAGACACGCGAGTGATCCTATAAGGGTTCCATTTTTTATTTTGAGGTACGGAACCCTAAAAAGGCAGGTTTACCTCGATTTCCACAAAGAGGGTTGTACACCACAAAGCATTCACAGAACTTAAATCTTATAAGATTTTAGACAAGACTACAATACAGCTGATTTTGAAAGGATCAAATCCCATAACACCCCAGCGCTCCTTCTCCTAAAATTACCAAAATCATAACCCATTACTACTGCTATTAGCAGGAAGATCAAAATGCAAATAGGTCAACAAACAAGTATCCGTCTATAGATGATCTCCAAGAGAGCTGTAACAAGGGTTAAGTGGGCGTCCCCGACAATTTGCAAGTGATGCGGCTGGCCCCTAAAATTAATTAAGTCAGCGGACTGAAGGTTAAAACCCTTCCCATGTACTGTGATTTCCGCGAGCCCCCAGGGGCGGAAAGGCTTTGAAACTAGCGGAGATTGTAGAAAGGTAAAATATATAGTAAAGAACCACCCATGTAAAGCCGGCTTTACATGGGTGGTTCTTTTTTCCCATCAAGAAAGTCTCAGTAGCAGCCCGGAGTCTGGATTTGTGCCCGATTGATGGCAATAGCAACCATGCAATAGCAGCATGCATAATCAGCCTATAATATTCCCACTGCTGGGACACAGACCTCCTCTCAGTGAGAGGGAGCGGGCCGTAATCCATCACGTGGGCCCAGTGCGGGTTGGTAGATGTCACATGCATGGCTTCGAAGTTTTTGGTTCTTGGTTAAGTCGGTTTCCTCACGATGTTTTCCTTCACCGTTTTGAGAGCAGTGGTGATGAAATAATTTACACAATGTAAAGAACCTGTCAGGGTTCGAACCACTGGGTTACCACTGCTCATGGTAATAGGCTGGCCCCCTATTACATGGGACTTGAACATAACTGTCGAATGTTTTATTATTATTTATTTTTATTTATTTATTTATGCATACAGTCTTGATACAGGTTCATGTTTGTTTTGTACCATTAAACCAGACATGGTTTGTATTGGTACTCACATTCGCTACAAGAACACTCCTTAATCACTTAATTATAACTTGTATTTACTTATTCTATGTTATATACGTATTTTATCCATGTACCCACCTTATTTGCTTCTATTATATAAATAAGCAAACAATGTAGGTACAGTACCGACCAAAAGTCCATAAGCAATCTCACAAAGTAATAGACTGACGCTACGGTTTGACTTACGACCTTCTTCTATAAGTTGTTACAATACTGTAGACACGCACATTACACACACACACTCGCTTTGTCTGCAACCAATGACTAGTTCGATAATCATCATTCGTTTTTAGTTTCATTCGTCTTGTTCACATAAATATTAAAGTATAGCAGGTAGACCACAAAAAACTTAGTAAATTATTTCGATTTCTGTGGGGTAGATGCAGTTTGTTACGAGTAGAACTTTGTTGGTTCGTGGTTATTATTGGTGACGAGTATTTAGCGCAGTGTTGTGGTTATTATTATCAAAAAGCAGGCATAAAATATATTGAAGAGATCAGATCAGATCAGAGAATATTATTGCGCTGCGTAAAAGTGAAGTGAATATCTAATGAAACCGGACTAAGTGTGAGTGTTATCATTTATATATTTCATATTTTACGAAACATAAATCTTTTTCAAGGGTATTGTTGATAGAACAGAGGTAATGGTGCCGATTCTCTTGTCACAAATGCCTCTAAACTAAACTAAAAATCACCAAAATTTAGTTTATTCCTGTCAAACGACGATTTCCCATTCTGAAATAGACTAAAGTGACACAACTTAACTATATTTTAGTTTGACAGCACTAAGATGGCAACGAGATATTAGTTTAGTGAAAATAGCAATTTTGCTATTCTGAATTTGACGTTTTTCACCTAAAATTTAGATTTTCTAACTAAATCTGACTATTTTTAATCGCGACTCCACACGTGATACCTAACCACGTGATCTTTTTAGAGCCGGGGGCGCGCAGGGGGGGCAGCCTCGTCGTGTTTTATATGGAATTTTTCAAATTCGATTTAGATGTGTCAAAATTATTTTTTAATTTAGAGAATTTATTTTGCAGAATAGCTATAAGATTCTCATAGTCAAAAGTAAGGAATTTTAGTGATAGTTTAGTTAGTTTAGTTCGGTGTTCAAGAGAATCGGCACCATTGTTGAGATAGAAGATGCCTTTAAAGTTTTAAATTCATTGTGAGGTTTAATTCGATTAGTGAATAATAAATAATTAGGTATTATGTGTAATAAAAACAATGTTTTTCTTTGTTCTAGAGAAATACTGTGAGGGTTAAGAGATATGAGGAAGGGGCTTATTATCGAGTAGCAGCGATGTCAAATGGTGAATGAAACAAATGGTTTCATACCAACGAGATATTTTGCTGAATTATTAAAAACACGTCATTATGAACCGTTCGCCGTGCACTCTGAAGGCTTGCATCACTGAAGACCAGCTAGAAAACCGTTTTTGACCTTAAAATATTGACCGTACCAACTTAATAAACAACAGATTCGTTATTGCATGAATTTATGGTAACGAATTTTTTAAGCACGTTTCAATAGGGTGTTTGTCGTAGATTTGTATTTCTTGCAGATAGACCGAAATTGTTTAATATTATTTTAGTAATATTATTGTTTTAGGATTAAAATTTGAGGTTTAGTTTCAATCTTCTTTTCGTAAAGAAAATGAATACTTAAGCTATAACCTCAATACCAACCAATATTTACAAATTGCTTCTAAGTTTCTAGACATCTATTTCACATATTATTCAGGTGAAGTAATGATAAATAATTGTAGCAGTTTGCTAACTATACTTAAGTAAAATAAATATAACGAATAAATATTATTTATTTTTTATTATAACCTATCATGCATTTTTTATTCTAAACCCTTTATTGCAATAACAACATTAATAAATAGGCAGGAATATTTAAAAATATTATTATTGCAAACAAAAATAATAATATTTGCAAAAACAGCGCTGTGATTTACGAGATTAGAACCTTAGCCATCTTGAATCTAAGACCAACTCCTAACGCCTTCTGCTATCTGCACTTATAATTTACGTTCGAATTTTAGCAATGCGATGCACTGGCCAAGGTCATGCGTATGATGCGTGCTAACAAAAGTGATGGAAATATAAGTGCGGCGCCCGCGAACCGTGACAATACGACAGTGTGTGTTCTCTGTGGTGTGTGTACGGCACTCACACCACAGACGTCTGACTGTTTACACATACAAATGTACGGACTATACCGCGTGTTCACAGCAATACGACTCTTAGCGTGCTTATGCACTTTTGAGCGCTTACTGTACATGAACAATAATTTGCACGTAACTTTTTAAGCCGTAAACATCTATCAGTAACTACGTGAGTCACACACATGTACTGTTTTGAATCTTAGCTGCTTGCTATTGGGTCGCTCATTAGAAGACCGATTTTAGTCAACGCAAAGAAATTCTTATACATGTTGCTTCGCTTTTATTTATTTTAGTTAGTGTTTTAATTAAATTTTAAAAATATTTTATTAAACTAGGTTAAATAAGTAGTTGTAATAGTATTTTTTGTATTTTTGCTTGTAGTTTTTAGGGTTTATTTCGTTTTTAATAGTGTTTGGTATTTCATTGTATATTGTGGGTATTAAAAATTTTACCGTTCGCCTGCCATAATAATTTCTAACCTGAGGTACTATTAGTTTTTTGGTGATACTTCTAGTGATTATTTTATGTGATATAGGTATTTGAATGCTTTTGTTATTAAATTGCTCAATCATGAGGGTCATGTTGAGTCTAGTCTGAAATGGCAAAATCTTACAATATTTAAATAGTTCAATGACGTTATCTTTATATTGGTGTTTAATTTTTCTGGATACGATAAGTTTTAAGAGTCTAACATGCAGTTTGGAAATCCTTTCAGTATATGATTTAAATGTTCGCCCATAACTCGTGATTCCGTATGCTATAATTGATTCCGCCAAAGCAATGTACATGTTGAGCAAGATTTTGAACGGAACTTTAGGTTTCAAAATGTAAAACTTTGCCAGTATAGCTCGCAGCTTGTCACAGACTGAGTCCACGTGAAAAGTCCAGCTAAAACGATTGTCTACGACTAATCCTAGGTAAGTGTGGTGTGTTACTTGATCAATTGCCTCACATCGACATGTACCTGACATAGTGGAGTGAAGACAACTGTGGCTGTGTGCGATTATATTAAAAGAAGTAACTTGTTTTACATGGCTAGAGTGGACATGAATGATTTTGGTCTTACTTGCGTTAAGAACCAGTCCAGCATCGTGTGCCCATTTGGAAATTTGAGTAAAATCTTCCTGTAACCATTGAGCTGCTACTTTTACGTCTCTGTGGGTAGCTACGAGGCATGTGTCATCTGCATATTGATAGACGGAACAGTGATTAACCACATGTTCCATGTCGTTGACATATGTCAGATAGTGTAAGGGTCCAAGTACTGATCCTTGGGCTGTTCCTGTGTGGGCGTATATGCGCTATGTGGGCGTAGGTGTTATAAGTACCATCGAAGAAACGCATATATATGTAGGATCAGGAGTGCCGAGAGGTATTTCGTCAGGGTTTGGAGTTCCCATTTTATTGGGATAAACAAGACTGTATAAACAATTACAGGGTATTTATTATAGTAGGTACTAGTAACACTAAATAAGGTAAAACACAATACAAATGGTAATTAGTAACAAGATAAAGTAGGTGAATAGGTAGTAACAATCGAACAGACTTTTAAGGTCTTTCAGTTCGTATAGTGGCCAAGCCACCCAATGACAATGACAAAGTGTATTGCTCACTATCAGCAAGCCAATACAGCTATGTGAATATACAGTAGCGCTGTACCAGGTAAACCGACAGTTTTGTCGGGAACAGGGGCTCTTTATAGATTCGCATCCGAAGATCGACTGACTCGCCTACAGAGTGCACGCTCTTTTATAAGACGATGCCCCCACCTTGCAATCCCACTACGACAACTCTGTCCGATGACGCACGGAAGTGCGTCACGTGTTTACTCGACACAAAACACTAAAATGTGGTAAATCTAATAAGACTTATAGTATAAAGTAATCAAATAATACAAGAATAATTGTCGTAAATAAACAATAGTGAATTCACAACGTAAATCATTTTATAATTAAAGTAACATGTCATTAATTGTTTTGAACAAAACCATTGGTTACAATTATCGAAATAAGTTGCCAAAATCAATTAGTACATACACCGAATACTTAATAAATTATATTCCGATTTATTAGACAATAATTGATAGTAAAAATCACATAAATGAATAATAATAAAAACAAATCATACCAAACTCTGTTGACTACCCACAATTATTGTAATTGACAACCGTCTCCGACATATATATATATTTTATTTTAATTATTTAGTTCATAATATTACAGTTTTCGTTTTACATAACATTACCAAACTGCAAAACAATTTGTCGGCAGTAGATTCTCGTGGATTTAGCACAAATCTTTGCTTGACTAAACATAAAAACTATAAAAACTAAATCTAAGTTAAACCTGTGGCTCTGTAGGCAAACACTCTGTATGCAATACAGAGTAGTTACCCACACAACCACAGATTCTACAAGTTCTACAGCTACCATACTCAGCGGTATCAGTCAGCGAACGTCATGAGACTATTCTATAGTAGGTACCTACATGCCATATACTGCACCGTAAGGACTATTTCTGCTTGCAGCGCTCGGCCGATATAGTAACGCTGACCTACGAAAATAAGGGTCATGTGTACGGGATTTTGTTTTCAAACTGCTTAGTTATGCGTTTCTTCGATAGTAGCTGGTACAAGTCTATTCCTTTTGCTTCGTCTTAGTTTATATAAATGGTCATATACAACGTGTAACGTTAAATGCGCAAAACCTCAGACACCCCAACAGATTTTTAATTCAATTGACCTATTTCAGAGAGAAAAAAAATCATTAAACAAATTGTAAAGGTTTTATGTGCTGTTTTAGTTCGCAAGATTCTTATTTGCATTGAAATAAAAGCTATTATTATCCCGCGTTAGAGCAGTGGTGGCCCAGTGGTAACGGCCACGACTTACGAGTTGTAGTTCGTAGGTTTGAACCCAGACAGGCACTATACTTTGTGTAAATTATTTCATCACCACTGCTTTCAAATCGGTAAAGGAAAACATCGAGAGGAAACCGGCATGACCGAGAACCAAAAACTTCGAAGACATGTGACATCTACCAACCCGCACTGGGCTTGCGTGGTGGATTACGGCCCACTCCCTCTCACAGAGAGCAGGCCTGTCTCCCAGCAGTGGGAACATTTATAGGCTGATGATGATGATGATGATTATCCCGCGTATGAGAAAATTTAAATTGGTCGACAACAATTTATATTTGTTTGCCTATTTTGCCGGGTTTGCGCATGTGATGGCTTGACCTATCAATAAATAGACACGGCAACGTATTTAATGATTTTTTTTCTGAAAAATGTGACCTATATTAAAAAGTGGTTCAATTGATTCTGCTCGTTATTCTGATCAAACTATTTTCAGGTTTTGCGCATTTAACGTTACACGTTGTATACGCGCGCCGGTTGCAAACTTATTAAGTACCTACGTACGAGACTTGTTTGAAGGACTTCAGCGATGAGATAAGATAATGTCTTAATATATGTCGGAGACGGGTATGTGACTTTCGTTATTATCAGCGATATTTTAACTACTGTGGGCGTAGTGTGGGTAGTGTTGGTTAATGCGCAATAGAAAAACAGTTTGTAGTTCAAATCAAATTATAATTTACTATCAAATGAATCACACTAGCTAAATTATACACACACTGGGTGCGACGGCGTTTATTAAAATCACCAATTAACAAAATTATCACAAATTAAAACTAACACAATAATTGAGCACCACGAATCGAGAACAGTTCCGTGACGTCTTCTCTCCAATGTGACCAAAGGCTGAATGCCCTCCTCGCCGTGGGCAGATATGAGTAGTTGGTATTCTGACACTTTACTTTTTAGGGTTCCGTACCTCAAAAGGAAAAACTAAAAGCGCGGCTGTAAAATTAAAACTAAAAGGCGACTAAAAACTCACGCTCTAAAAAGTATGAAACAAGAAAATATTTCAGACATAGGTACAAAAATGGTCAAGGTAAAGCCGTGGTCGCATGCCTGTACACCTTCAAAATTATAATTATTATAATACGTAACCCACTTAGTGAGAAGCTAGTAAACCCAGGCTAGTAAAATCGGTGCAGGGGGGCGCTACTAACTCAAAAATAGAACCCCATCCTATTAAACTATTTCACTAGCTTACTATCTTTCTCACTGTTTACTAGCCTAAAAATAAGGATAGTTTTGTATACACGAGGCTAGAGTGACTAGCTTGCTAGCTTACTAGTTTTCTTTTTTTTTAGATAGGGCCTCTCTCTCGTAGTTGACCTCTAAGATCATGACTAATTTACCGGGCTTTCCTGTGGGTGCCTTAAGCTACTACACTTAAAACCTATCCTAGCTTCGAAAACAGATCTTGTGTAACCCGTGCGTTAATGTTCCTATGCTTGTTTAAGAAAAGAAAGAAAGAAAGAAAAAACATTTATTTGGACACAGTTCGTGAAACACAAAACACAAATAACAAAGTGAAAATAAAAAAAAACATGTGTGCAATTCACACGTGGTAGAACAGAAACCTTCAAAAATTAAAAATAATAATAATTGTAATCGCACAAACACGTATTAACACACGTACAACGCTGAGGCCCAAGCAAACTCCCACTATGCCTTGGTAAACACGAGTGGAGGGGGTACGAAGCAGAGCAAAAAATCAACCACAAATGGTGTTATTTGCTGACGATACTTCTTTAATTTTTAAGGTAGATAGACGTGCTACAAATTTTAACGACGTAAATAACGCCCTACTGCAGGTCCAAAATTGGTTCACTGCTAATAATTTAGTATTAAATGGAAAAAAACTAAGTGCATAAAATTTTCTTTACCAAATGTCAAAAGTAGTGATTGTGAGATAGTATTGAATCAAGAGAAACTAGAATTCGTCGATAAAACTGTTTTCCTAGGGATCACGCTCGACTCAAGGCTGCAATGGGGTCCTCATTTAACATCTCTTGCAGGACGGCTAAGTTCAGCAGCATATGCTGTCAGAAAAATCCGCCAATTTACTGATGTAGATACCGCGAGGCTAGTCTATTTTAGCTACTTTCATAGTATCATGTCTTACGGTATTTTACTGTGGGGACGGGCTGCAGACATCGAGTCTATTTTCATTTTGCAGAAAAGAGCGATCAGAGCCATATATTATCTCCGCAGGCGCGATTCTCTAAGGAAACTGTTTAAGGATATTAACATCATGACGGTACCTTGTCAATATATCTATGAAAACATCATGTACGTAAGAAAGAATTTACATCTTTTTAGCAAAAGAGGTGATAGACATAATTATAGTACAAGAAATAGGGACCTATTAGTTCAACCAGGTTTCAGACTGGCTAAAGTAGATTCATCTTTCATGGGATACTGTTTAAAATGTTACAATAAAATTCCTCCCCACATACTTCAACTGAATGAGACGAAATTCAAATCTTGTATAAAACGCACACTATGCAGGCAGGCATATTATACGTTGGGGGATTACATCGCCGATAAAAATGCTTGGCTCAATGCTGGTCCTGCTCCACAACTAATTGATTAACATTTGCAAATACTGTTGGAGCTGCTGAAGATTGTAAGACTATCTTTTCATTGTATAAACTCAATCTCCATTGTATTATATAATTGCATAGCACAGGTGTGAGCACTATGTACTAAAGAGTTACCATTTACCGGGTAATATGTCTTGCATTGACTTGAATGTGCCCTGGCGGCTGTGAGTATGTCATGCTCACTCAAATGTTTCGCTGATGGTGGCGCGTGTGTTGGATCATTTAGCTCCCTTCAAAATGGTTGAGCTGAATGGTGCTAATCCATGCGTCATGTTCGTGAACGGGCGCCGTCAGTTGGGACTGGTCATCTCTTAGCTGCCAGGGCTTATATTTTTTTTTTTTTTTTTTTTTTATTGTTTTTTGTTTTATCTTTTTATTACGGACGCTTCTAACGTGCACGTCTTTCTACATTGTACTCACATGTATAATTTCAACATGAATGATGTAACCAATATTTTGTAACAATTTTTTATTTAAAAGAGTGTCCGTGTAGTTTCTTGCCCGTTCTTCTCCATAGGTACCTACTACGCTTTGGAATGGGCAACTAGCTTCATACCTATTTCTGACTGACCGATTCTTTGACAACACAAAAGTGCCTGTAAATGGTTTAATTGAAATAAATGCTTTGAGTTTGAGTTTGAGTTTGAGCACAAAGAGAACCACGAACATAAGAATCACTGTATAATGCTTCCTATCTCATTTTCTCCCACGTTAAATCTTATGTGCCTGTCTCTTTTTACTGTCGCTTTTTCGTTTCATCGACTTTCAAATCACAACGACGCTAAAGAAGTTTTTACTTCAAAAATAATGTTTCGAATATTTTGTTTGTTTCGTTTTATGCAAAACATGTAGGTAAATCTTCGTTGAGGGAGAATTACATTAGTTTCAAGTTACATCGCTGGTTTAAAGTCCCAACATCTTAAAGAGTGGTCCGAATGAAAATCTGTAAGTTCCAAAGTAATTTATAACAACTGTAAAGTGCGCCGGGGCGTTCGGATTAGCTCCGTTCAATACGAACACAGTTACTTGTGATCTCAAGTTGTACCCATTTTAATTTATATTGGACTTGCGCTCCTATTACCGTTTTAGGTGTAAAATAATAAAAGCAGTTTTATCCATGGCATGGTGTTTATGGTCTTGTGTTGTGGAAAATGGATAGCAGTTTCTATAATGTTTTATTTTGTAATTTGGTTGAAAATAACATACAGCAATCACTTGTAATTTTTACCCGATTACTGCGAAGCAAAAAGGAGGGTTATGATTTTGACTGGTATGTATGCATGTATGGTATGTATGTTCATCTGCTTCCTCATAACTTCTAAACTACTCATCATAATTTGACGAATGAGGTATCATTGGAAGCGTCTTGGTCGTCCTCTGGTTATATGTGACGTCACATTAAATTGAATGAGGCGCCCTCTAGTCTAGAGGACATAAAGTCATGATCTAAAAAAATAAAATAAAAGAGAAATTATAATTTACCAGGCACATTCACAAAGCAGAGCGGACAGACGCTTTACTTTGTGTAAATTATTTCATCACCATTGCTCTCAAGACGGTGAAGCAAAACCGGCATGTCCTAGAACTAAAAACTTCGAAAACATGTGACATCTACCAACCCGCACTGGGCTCGCGTGGTGGATTACAGCCCACTCTCTCTCACAGAGAGGAGGCCTGTGTCCCAGCAGTGGGAACATTATAGGCTGATTATGATTGTTAATTGATTCAGGCGTGCCCTTACGGTAAAACACTCTCTTTGCGTCCAGCCCTCAGTGTGGCAACACGCTGTGTTCGGGTTTGCGACCAGTCAATCGTCATCCTGAGGATGCCTCGTTGAGAGGTGAACCACTTGTCGATTTCTTATAGAGTTTTTATGGCTCTTTAGAAATAGTTAAGCGGAACTGGTTACTAAATATATCAACGTCTATTGTACTTTTTCTGATTATGAATCACAAAGGGGCGATTATTGATTATTATACTATTTTAAATATTCTGTTAGTTCAAAATATTCGTAGATTGTCTTGTACCTTGTACCTAATGCTAGCACTGTGGGTACTACCACCCTATTTCTGCTTCCGTGACATAGCATTGGTACCGGATGAAACAAGTTTTACTCGAACTTCGCCACAAAATTGAAGGCGAGTCGAGACAAATAATAAATAATATACAGGGTGGCAGGGGACATCGACGCAAAAACTGTTATCATGGATTCAGTACACGATTCTGAACGTCCCGGCGTTGAAATTTTTCGTCGGTTATTTTTATAAAAATCTGCTGTTCCATACATTTTGACCGCGCAGGTATTGCACTTTTCTATGAAATAGCAGATTTTTTTTAAATAACCGACGAAAAATGTCAATGCAGGGACGTTCAGAATCATGTACTGAATCCATGGTAACAGTTTTCGCGTCAATGTCCCCCTGCCACCCTGTATTAAAGAAAGATTACCAAGAAAACAAACCTTCGATACGGATTATTTAAACCTCTTATGGACGTTAAAAAAGATGGATGACTAGCATTCATTGTAAGATTCTTCAGCTACCGACCGACATGCAGTGATTAGATCCTCCGAACTGTAATCCTTGAAGATTGATGGCTCATCCATCCAACTTCTTATTGATCGAGTTACGTGGTCGAGTGACGTCAGTTAAAGGTGGCGGGTTTTCTCAATGTGTTCGAAAGTTGATCATCTGTAGAGGCTGTGGTTGTGCTTTGTGTGGATGATTAGTATGATTGATTGTATTGACGTAATTTCTAAGGTAGCTATTTTACTTGTGGCGGCATCTACAACGCCACTTGCGAACTACGCATCAAAGACCTGACGTCACACAAATCCTGCATCACGCGAGCAGAGTTTACCGCTTGACGGGCTGCCCATGCACATGTGACCGCCCGTGTTTTTCTGAAAAATTATAGAAAAATTACTTTAAAAGGGGGTTCGATCTTTAATTTTTTAAATTTTTTTTTCTAAATTTATGGTTTCATGGACTTACAACTTGTGTTTTTTAAATAAATACAGGTTTTTTTTAGCAAAACCATGTCTTCAGTTCCGTATTTTTTTCGTAGTCAACAAATTTTAATCAAAAATAATGTTAGTTAATCCGATAAAATAACTCACAAGCTTTTAGAAATAATAAACAGAATACAAATCGAGCCAATAAAATCACAGATATGGCAAACACTACTCAAAAATCAAAAAAAAATATAACATGAAAAATATTAAAGATAGTGTGCACAGGATCTATGTCGAATCTGAAAACTACAAACACCTGTGAGCCTATGTTTAAGTCACTGAAAATACCGACCTTCCCGTCGTTGTATATTTTAGAAGTAGCAATTTTTGTTAAAATTAATTTAAATTTATTTCCGTCACTAGCCGATATTAGGAAACGTTCAGGTCCTATGAGAATGCATAATAAAAATTTATTACATACAGGCAACTACAAAAAAGCACTACTTAGGAAAAATATTATGGCAATGGGGCCTATAATTTATAATAAAATTCCGCACAGTTTTAAAGAACACCCTATACGAATATTTAAATCTAAGCTGACTGCATTATTATTAGAATTTTTTTATTATTGTATAAAAGACTTTTTAAATGATAAAAATATATAACTATTAAAAAATATAAATGACATATACGAGAATTTATATTATATCAGAATTACTTAATTATTAATATTGTTAATTTTTATGAAAATTGTATCGTTAGTTTTTACGACTGCATGATTTATTTAAAAACTGTATTTTTTAGTTTTTACGACTTTGCATGCCGTAAGATAGAATGTAGCAGAAAAACCTAGTGATGTACCATCTAATACCTGTACCTACATTGTTGGTAAAATAAATCTGAATCTGAATCTAAAGTTAATTTTCGATAATTTTTCATGAATATTCATGGAAAACCCAAATAAAATTTTCTGGGCATTAAATCTGGACCCCTTGCGACCACCCACACACCATACCAACGAGGCAGTCATCTGAATAACTTTATTTAACAAACAACGTGATTTAAAATACTGTGAACTATTATTAATCCTTTCAGTGTTCGCCTCGAGTAAAAAGTAAAAACTGCAACGTATTAAATCTTTTAAACGTCAGTCTTTTTTACTCTATTTCACGGATCGCTTCAGACAGACTTCGCGCATTTTTATTCGATAGATTAAGGTCAGAATAAATTTGAATCCTTCCTTGGTAATAAAGTGCGGGTCTCCACAGTGCCCATTAAGTCATTTTGGATTACAAATCGTCCCGCGCTTAGCACCGCCATTTTGAATTTTACCATCTTGGATTTATAAGTTTTAAGTGTCAACAAGATTGCCGTGTGAATTCTTTTGGAATAGGGTTGACGGTTGCTCGTTTTAAGAATTAATTCTTGATCGCGTGAATTGGTTAGTTATTATTTTATTTGAAACAATTTCATTTAAAAAGCATTATTAAAAAGTATCTAATGAATTTACTGAGATTTAGTTATGAATAGATTCAACATTTCGTAAAATTTGTAAGTAGGAGGTTATTGGGCATTCTACCCCACCTTTCGTTCCAACGGCTCACTCCGTTCGCCTCGTCACTATCGGTGGGGTAAATGCCCAATAACCTCAATGAAAATACTGGTTTGGGGCCTGTTCCACTAAATAGAGTATGAATTCCTACAAGTGCTGTAAGGTGGAGAATAGCGTAGTTAAAATACTGGTTCGGGGCCTATTCCACCCGATGGAACGAGTTATAAATGTCAATGTAATACATTAATTGACTCACTATTAATTTAACCGTTTCAAGCAGTTGTCATGAAATTTGTAAAACAACCACAATCGTTACATGTAAACAAACTTTGTGTTTATTCTCAGGAGACTGATTTTCGCCATGGAGAATTATTACCTAAATCGGTACGATGCATTATTTGCGGACCGTCAAATTGTGGAAAAACTAATTTATTAATTGGTCTTCTTATACACGAGAATGGTTTAAGATTTCAAAATGTTTATGTTTATTCGAAAACCTTACATCAACCCAAGTACGTTTTTTTAGAAAAGGTCTTGCAACGAGTACCAGGCATTTCATTTAAAAAATATCATGAAAATGAGCAAGTACTGAGTGTTGAGACCGCAAAACCGAATTCTGTAATTGTATTTGATGATGTTGCTTGTGAAAATCAAAGTAGTATGCGTGATTATTTTGCTATGGGGAGACACAAGTTCATCGATTGTTTTTATCTAAATCAGACGTATAGTAAAATCCCTAAACAGTTAGTAAGAGACAACGCAAACCTAATCATACTTTTTAAACAAGATGAACGAAATATGAGACATGTTTATGAAGAACACGTCAACACTGATATGACATGGATTGAATTTCGTGAAATGTGTTCAAAAATATGGAGTGTACCTTTCAATTATGTTGTAATTAATAAAGATTGTTCCAAAAACAAAGGATGTTATAGGAGTAAATTTGATACGTTTGTAGTCTTTGACTAAGAACACTAACACATATATAAGGCTATTACCTGCCTGACTTTATTATTCACCTTATGACTCTAAATCAATTACGACCTATTTTACCAATATGGAAAAATCATTGAAACGACAAGTTGTTGATGCGGCAGAAGCTGTAAAGATAAAAGTACGAAAAATGAGAGATGCTGAGATTAACAATAAACAAGCAATGGAATCGGTTTTCAAACCTATAACAGAACCTCTCAATCTAATTGCTAATGCTAGTAAGCAAACTCCTCTCCTGCGTGCTAGTGATGATTTTGCTGATGTTCCGTTTGTTCCGAAATTTTGCAGAAAGAAGGAACTGGTAGCGCAGGAAGTAATGATAATAATAACGATGAAGACAAATATGAATCCGATATCAACAGTGACTCTTCTTATGAATCAGTAGTCGAAACGAATCAAGATTGTGATACGTCATCCTGGTCAGTATCTTCAGAAGCGTTGGTAGATATTCCATTTGGGGTTAGAACAGACCGCGGGAAATTGATGTTAGGTTCTGCTTGCATAACAATCAACGATCAACACATCATCGTGGCTGGACATAAATACCGAAATACACCTGGTTTAAAACAGTTGTTACTTAAGAAAGATGTAGACTTAAGTTTGGTTACAGATAGTGATATGCAAAATTATAAGTCGATGCTATTTGATACAAATGCGCATCGTCGAGACTATGAGCCATGTAAGCCAATAAAAAGTAATAAAGGGCAAAAATATTTGCAAGTTATTAAACCTCTTTTTAAACTGAAGAATGCAGTTCAGGGGAAGGGTCTACCGTTGATAAAAAAGTGGAGAAAAAACGTAGATTTAGTATACTGGGATAATCCTAATGAATTAGTGGAAAGGTTAAAATTATTAATTGCGTCTAGAGATGCTGGCAACACAGGATTAGATAATGAAATTATATCTATCATTGAAGAATTGCGTGAAAGTAAAGTTATAAATAAATAAATGTTTAAAAATGTGTTTATTTTACGATCAGCCTCTTGATACAATACACCTTAAACATGAACGTGGACAAATTCGGACACTACATTCACAAAAGAATGCGTTTATCAGAGTTATTTGAGTTTAATGAGAATGCATTGTTAAAGTCAGTAAACGGAGATTTTGATTTAAAAACATCAAGACTGAGAGGAATTAGATCTCCAGTAGAAGCAGACGATGCTGTGAACAAGGATTATGTAGATCGATTGAATGCTAACACGATTAAAGAATTAAATAATCTGGCTGTAAACAAGGATTATGTCGATCTATTGAATGCTAATATGTTTAAAGAATTTAATAATCTGATTAGTACATTGCGTTCTCAAATAATAAAAGATGCAAAGGGTACAGTTCAAGCTACTTTAAAAGCAAGGATACCTGACGTTTCAACTCATTTGCAAGATAAGTTTTATACTAAAGCAGAGGTAGATAAATTAATTCAAAAAACTCCGTAATGGTAAAACAACAAATTGTAAACGAAATACACAAAGCGGCACGAAGAAATTTCCTTCGACGTTCTGTTATTTTGAAAGGAATCCATGACTTATGGCAAGCAGACTTGATGGATATGCAAAACCTGAAAAAGTATAACAAAGGTTACAATTTTATCTTAGTGGTGATTGACTGCTTCTCAAAGTATGCCTGGGCTGAACCGTTAAAATCGAAAAATAAATTTGATGTTACTCGTGCATTTGAACATATACTGCTTAGTAGTCGTAATAATCCTGTTAACTTACAAACTGATATGGGGACAGAATTTTATAACATCACTTTTCAAACACTTATGAAAAACCACAACATAAACCATTACTCATCGTTTTCTACTAAAAAAGCATCAATTGTAGAGCGACTGATTAGAACTGTAAAAAATAAATTATATAAATGTTTTAGTCTCAATGGAAACTATAAGTGGTTAGGTATACCATTGGAAGATACATTGAAGAGATATAACAACACAAAACATCGCACCATTCAATTTAAACCGGTTGATGTGAATAACTGTAATGAACAAGTAATCAAAGAAAATATTAAAAAAATAACCAAACATGATTTAGTTCAGTGGAAGCCAAAATTCAAAGTTGGTGATTGTGTTCGTATAAGTAAATACAAACATAATTTTGAGAAAGGTTACACTCCTAACTGGTCAACTGAATTATTTATTACAAAAAAGGTAAATAAAACCGTACCAGTGACATATCACATAGAAGATCAACGAAAGCAAAACATATTAGGAGCTTTTTACGAACAAGAACTGCAAAGATCTAATCATCCTGATGTTTATTTGATAGAAAAAGTTTTGAAAAAGAAAGGAAATAAATTGTATGTCAAATGGTTAGGGCTAAACAGTGCAGAAAACAGTTGGATTGAAAAAGCTGCAATTATGGACTAAGATATTATATAACCATTTTTCATTTGAAATCTTATCACTATAATTTGAGTAATGCAAGGAGGTGGACTAGTTAACAGCATAATTAATAATCTACCATTCGAAGTTCATTTGCCAGGATACAATTATTGCGGACCAGGAACCAAACTTCATAAACGCTTAGCGCGAGGTGACCGAGGTGTAAATAAGCTAGACGAAGCTTGCATGCAACACGATATTGCGTATACAAACCATACAGACTTATCAAATCGTCACAAAGCCGATTTACAACTACTTAACATGGCTAAACAAAGACTTAAATCAAAAGATGCAAGGAAAGGTGAAAAAATAAGCTCTTGGCTAGTGAACAAAGTTATGAAAGCGAAACTAAAGTCAGGATCTGGCATTAAAACATTTAAAAGCTTAGTTTCAAAAATAAAATCAAAAGTTAAGAAACTCAAATGCAAAGATAATAAGACTTTAATAAAAACAGCTTACTTAACCGCAAAAAAGTTATTTCCAAACATTCATCATCGAATTCGAGTACCCCGAGTAATACCTATACCAAAGACTGGAGGAGTTCTACCTTTAATTCCAATTTTCGCTGGTTTATCGGCTTTAGGAACTTTAGCTGGTGGTGCAGCTGGCATTGCAAAAACCGTCAATGATTACAAAGCAAGTAAACAAAATTTGCAAGAAACAGAACGACATAATAAAGCTATGGAGGCTTTAGTGTTGGGCAAGGGTTTATACATTAAGCCGTATAAAACTGGTAAAGGATTGTTTATAACATCTTCAAAAAACTGAAAAATATGCTACCCAATCGCCCTTTAACTAATGTAGACATCCAAAAGTATTCAAGAAACATCCCATATTTTCGTGGGGTCTACATGAAGGATCGACTACCTCGGAAGCCGAAACGCATTGAATGTGGTATCGTGAACTTAGACGATTCTAAGAACGAAGGAACGCATTGGGTAGCTTATGCTAAAGTATACAATTGCTGTGAATACTTTGATAGCTATGGAAATTTAAAACCTCCAATGGAATTGATGCAATATTTTAAAAATTGTAATGTGTTTTATAACTATACAAGATATCAAAAATTTAACGCAATCAATTGTGGTCATTTATGTTTAAATTATTTGCAGACGTTTTGGAATAAAAATGTATTATAAAATATATGCTTTTCTTTCATTACAATCATTTGCATGATGTCACTCACTTTGTCGATAACTGGAGACTCGTCAGTGTTAACTACATACTATCCTAATACGTTGCAACTAGATGGAGAGTATGAGTGTGCTTTACTGCACTTTTCAACATTTAATTCTATTCCAAACATTGATAAAAGTAATAATAAGTTCTATTATGGCTTTAATGAAGTTATTGAAATACCGGAAGGTACTTATGAATTGCAAGATATCAGCGATTATTTAAAATCCGAAATAAAAGATGCAGCGATCAAACTACGGTGCAATAATAATACTTTAAAAACTACAATATTCTGTACAAAAGATATTAATTTTATCAAAGAAGACTCTTTTAGAAGACTGTTAGGATTTAACAAACAAATCTTGAAAGCAAATAAATGGCATGTGTCACAGTTTCCAGTCAACATTCTACCTACGACCGTAGTCAGGATTGAATGTGATATTGTAAGCGGTTCATATATAAACGGTGAACCAAGTCATATTATTCACGAATTTGCACTTAATGTACCACCTGGATACAGAATCATAGAAATCCCGAAGAATGCAATATACTTTCCAATCAATCAAAACAACATAAGCTGCATACATATCAGACTGTTAGATATAAACAAACGATTAATCAATTTACGTGGTGAAGAAGTGCAGGTATATCTGCATCTTAGAAGAAAAAAATGATTGACTACAATAAAAATGTGTCTCAACAAGTAAAGAATATCAGTTCTGCTCGAGCTACCTATCAAATAAGACCTCTCTCTAAGAAGAAAATAAAATTAACTAAAGACAATAAAGCATTCCTTAGAGCGATCGGATTGTTAAAATGAATATCTTAGACATTTTATCCGCTCCGACTTTTGATAATACTATAGAAGGAATAGAATTTCATTCCTACAAGCCCTATGTAACGAGTTTCAACAGGAACGATGAAATCCGCATACCTATCAACCAACAGGACTTGTATATATTACCATCAGCTAGCACCCTATATTTGGAAGGAACTGTTATCGTTAGTAAAAAAGATACGAAGGACAAAGCTACTAGTGTCAATTTCACGAACAATGCTCTACTCTACTTGTTCCAAGACATTAGGTATGAGCTAAATGGAGTGGAGATTGATAAAATAAAAAATGCAGGTATAACAACAACCATGAAATCACTCATTTCAATGAACGAAAGTGAATCAAAAATATCTAATGCCTGGGGTTGGAATATTGATGGTATAAAAAATATTAATGGAGGAAGATTTTCTGCTTCTATACCACTTTGTAAACTTCTCGGTTTTGCTGAAGATTTTAAAAAAGTTGTGATTAATAGTAGACATGAACTGATATTGTTACGAAGTAACACTAATTTGAACGCTGTAAAACTTAATACTGGAGAAGTAGTGGATGATGTTCAGATCAACAAAATCGTATGGCGCGTCCCGCATGTTAAAGTATCAGACAAAGAAAAAATTGGTTTGTTAAAAGTATTAGAAAAAGATCGTCCACTTCAAATGATATACAGAAATTGGGATCTGTACGAATATCCAGCTTTGCCTAAAACTACAAAACATACTTGGTCTATCAAAACTTCGTCTGAAATAGAAAAACCTAGATACATTATTATTGGTCTACAGACAAATAGAAAAAACAATGCAAGTTCTGATATGTCTCAATTCGATCACTGTTATATTCGAGACGTTAGAGTGTATCTCAATTCAACCTATTTTCCATATGAAAACTTAAATGTGAGTTTTGCTAATAACAGAATCGCTTTATTATACGAGCAATACACTAGATTTCAACAGTCGTATTACGGACGTCGATCGGAGCCCATACTAAGCGAGAAACAATTTAGAGATTTAGCACCGTTGTTTGTAGTCGATTGCTCTAGACAAGCGGATAATCTAAAGACAGGTCCGGTTGTGGATGTGAGAGTAGAACTTGAGAGTGATTCAGAGATACCAGATCAAACTTCAGCATACTGTCTCATTCTGAACGATTGCATCGTTGAATATAAACCATTAAGTAACATTGTTAAGAAGATATCATGAAGGCGGATACCCTTATAGTGGAACTCCAAGGTTTTAAAGATTACATAAATAATTTCATTGTCAAAGAATTGGCCATTGCGAGTCAGGATCATACACAGACGTTCTTGGTAAAACCACCATATTCATTCCATTACCTAACACAAGAAGAAAAAAAGCAGGTGAGGTGGTTAGAAAGAAATCGAGGAATTTACTGGAGTGAGGGCTACATAGACTACAAAGAGTTTCACCGCGTTATTTTACCATATTTAGAAAATAAGAAAATTATCACAAAGGGTTTAGAAAAGATTAAGTGGATTAAAGATTTATGCGCAAATTGTGAAGTGATCGACGTAGGTGAGAAGGGATGTCCTAATTTTGCGACATTAAAAAAAAGGTTCTGTAAAAATAAAACTGATTTTAATTGTGTGAACCATAAAGTGACTTGCGCATTAAATAATGCAGTGTGTATTAGAAAATGGTATGTTGATAATAATATGTCTATATTTAATTTATTTTAATTATTATTGTGTTGATCAGTTAATAAAAAATGATTTTCTACATATGAGTGTTTTATTTAATATAATCAGGGTAACCTATATAACAAACTTTAAATTAGCTGCAGCAAAATTATATTTCTTTTTTTAATTTTAAACGAATTGTTCTAATAAAAAATACTGAAAGTAAATAACCTATACTAGAGATAATTTACAGTTCGAGTACAAATAAGTAAAACAAAATAAACCACAATTTAAATTATAAAGAATATGTTTTTATTTACTTTTTTACATTATTTTCAATTATTACAAACTAATTAAACTAACTACACATCACATAACATAACATCACGCCTTACCCATACTAAACTAACTACTTACCCAATAATAATAATAATAACTGTTCCCCACATAGTTTATTTAATATTTTGTATACGTACCTACATACTTAACTTACAAACTTGTGATGTATGAACATTAACTAGATTAAACAAAGAAATTAATATTATACACATTATAATAATTATACAGGGTGATTGGAAGATGGGTGCAAAGCTTTAAGGTGAAGATAGTATAGACAATTTAGAACCATTTAAGCCATGGTTGTCTTAGACGAAGTCTTACCAAACTTTTTAATTTTTAATAAGGTTTAAAAGACGTATTGTACAATTTTTTTATTTTTTCTGAGCTTTAAATGTCTGTAAAAAAAATGTCTAATGACACAGAAGCCTAAAACATGCTTTGCTTGATTGCTTACACATTACTTTAATTAAATAAATAAAAAATGAATTCATTTATCATTCAATTTGGCCATAATTATGCAGTTTACATTAAATTTTGAGAATTTCCGAAAAAAAACTAAAAAATTTGGTTAAAAATATTTGGTAAGACTTCGTCTAAGACAACCATGGCTTAAATGGTTCTAAATTGTCTGTACTATCTTCGCCTTAAAGCTTTGCACCCATCTTCCAATCACCCTGTATAATTAGATGTTTTAATATTTTATACATTCAAAACTTACACATAATATATCCCATAATAATATTACTTACATAATTTATTATTGCTTATTACTACAAATATTACACAATAATTTATAAGTAGGTACTTATAAAATAATAACACCAGTTAATAATAACAACTGTCCCCACAAAGTTTTTTTGATATTTTACTAACTAACGATTGCGTCTCGTCCATTACTTGGTCCACCGATTCAGTCACTACATACTGCGCACTTAACATTACCACGTCCTGATTATCACTTCCAGGTTCTTGTTGTTCACTGATGTCCAACACTTGTACCTGGATCAATCGTAAACCTTTTTTCTTCTCATTGTTTATAACGAATGATTGACATGTAGGCAGTGATGACTTCTGTTTTAGACACTCCCGTCTTATTCTAGGTTTCTTGTTGACAGGTCCGCAGTCTTGTCTTGCTCTAGGCTCCTTGTTGACGGGTATTTGTTGTTCTGGGAAATCTGGGATATGCCAGCTTAAACTCGGAGTCGGAAAACCTTGAGCGTATTGTGAGAAGTCGATGATATCTGGAGAATCACACATTATCAATGATCTGAAAACAAACGAAATAATAATTAATTATAATTACATAAAACAATATGATGAAATAGCGTTATAAGTACATAGGTACTTGTACAATACTTACAATTCGTTTCGTTTTTATTCGACGTGATATGACCGCTCCGGCTGACTGCGTAATGATGGATGTTCTACACAATAATATTACTGTGGAACGTGGCTAATAGTAATTAGATTCCATAAAGCCTTACGCTGTGATTCAATTTCATGTTTCAACATGTCCGAGCTCGTGCATGAGCACCTGTTCGGTGTCAAATTCTACACGGCGCGTGCGAACTTCGAGCCATGAGCGCTATGTCATCAAAAATGGACATTACATGTTTTATCAAGTTGGAGCCTGTATCCTCGTATGGGACACGCTGCGATCCCTGTGTACTTTGTCATCAATCAGGAATGGAAATGAAACAGATATAATTAAAATCATAAAATAATATTTATTTACTACAAATAAAAGAAAACTCATCACGTTCGACACAGCATTTCATACATATTTTAAAGTCCGAAGTTTTGGAAATGAATAATATGCTTTAATTAAACTTGATACGTCTAAGCAGGATACAATATTTTAAGTTAGTAGAGATTATTTAACTAATTTTATGAAATGCTGTGTCGCGTAAACGCTTTTAAAACTAATTAAGATCTAACATTATTTACTACAAGTAAAAAGATAATAATATTTATTTGGGGCACCAATAAAATACATGTTTTACAATTACATTATACATTACTTGTGTCTGAACTCTGCTTTACATAATATGTACATTTAGGATGTCATTTAAAATAAATGATGAAATAGTAGCTATTGGAAAAACTTACATTTTAAAATAATGGTAATGCATTACTTAAATATAGTTGCATTACCCCAGGCTAAAGTAGATACCTTATCAAACGATAGCAACCGCTTATCATCATTGCTTGAAAGTGCTATTTTATTTACGTCCTGAGTGAATATTTCATGTTTTATTGACTTAAACAAGACATTTTTTTTGCGAATGACATTGCAATTGTACAAAACGTTTTTATAATCTAACATATTTAAATATTTCGTAACACATTTTTTTGTACCTTTTGCTTTCTTTATTGTTTTGTCTAAAGTTTTAATACAATAAAGCTTTGAGCGCAGTCCTACGAATTCTTTGATAATTTTGCCACCCATTTCATCCTTAAATAGCCCTGGAACCTTCTTATTAATAATTGGTAAGTTAAATTCGTTGTTTAAGTCGTAGTTGCTGCTATCAAAATATTTAAGAAAATGATTATTGATGTCTTCATAAATGTCAACAGTATTTACATCGTAAATTAAACTATCCGTATCAGTATAACACAATTCAATGCGATTACCATAAAAAGGTTTTACGATTGAATAATGGAAGTCATACATGTGACTCTTAGATAATTCTAATACAGTAAATCCTATGTATATTGGTTTATTAAGAATAACACGCGAAGGCTTCATTTGGATTGCCACTAGATCATCAGAAAATATAGAGGCGCTATGAAAATACGGACTGCCGATCAATTTCTCAGCACAAGTAGTCTTTTTTGTTTTATTGTTCAAGTCAGACCACTTGTTTACTAACTTAACATCTATTCGATGTTCATTATTTTCCAGAGTCTTTCCAAATATACTATTGTTTAATAATTTGAAAAAATCCTGTTCAAACGTTGACTCTGCTTTTTGACGTAACTGAGTATTAATATCAATATATTGTTTTAAAAAGCAACTTTGTTTAAATACAATAGCGCGATGGATCCTTTTCAATATTAAACCGTGCTGTAAACACTTTTTTAAATGTATGTAATGAATAACATAGTGATATTTATCGTATAAATTCGGTATTAGTTTTTTATTCTTACCACCGGGTGGCAAACATTTTTCTGGACAAAATGGAAAGTCATTATGTTCGATGTGCAAATTATCTGGATATATTAAATCAACTTCTAGAATATAACCGTTTTCCGCGGTATCACTAATACCTGTTAACCGGTCAGGCGCCGTGGGTGGTCCGCGCGGTGACAGTTTTACGACCGCACTTAAATAAACAAACACTCGGATTTCTTTACAACGTCTCAAGTAGTATTGTTAATGTTTTTTGCTACTCGAATAGATTAGGAATACGTTTCAAATGGTTGCAGTCTTTGTAAACAACGTTCACTTATCTTTATTACCCGCTTTTGTTATTATTTCTTTTGTTCTTTGTGATAACGATTTCTGATAAAACTACCGAACCAATTCACACGAAATTTTGCAGGGTACATTATGGATAGATAAGTTATCTAACAAAAGCGTTTTTAGAGACAAACATTCAAAACAAAAAATTCAAAAAATCTAGATTTTAGATGATCTAGAATTTCTAATGCTTACGTAACTTTCTCCGTCCCAAAAAAAAAATTTTTTGTATTATTTTGTGCTAAATGTTGTCTAATACGATGATAAATGTAATATAGAAAAGAAATAAAACACTTACGGATCAGATCCATACAGAAAAACCACAAAATATCACAACTTTCACTGTGACGGGAACTTTCTCTTATCTGTTTGTTTACACTTTTTTGGTTAGGTCAAAATAGGTATAACATGATGTTATTTATATCTAAAACGATGTAATATTTACTTCAAAATGAAAATATCACCACTTTCCGACGATTTACACACAAAAACCATTAAAAAACGAATTATTACAGCGAACGCGAGTGACGTTTGACTGACATTTTACCGCGCGGGAACGTGATTTTCAACATTTTTTTAAAATGTTGCCTATTAATATTTTTGCTTTTAGTCGATTTATTTGACGAGAATATCTATCCGACCATAGACACAAAAATTCACAGACAATAATAGCCATTACAGCGAATACAAATAGAGTTGTAAGCCGCGTGGGTGATTTGTATCCGCTCGGATACAACGGTACTTATCACTAATCAAGTCTAATTGAATTCCTGTTTTTAAAAGCATTGCATCAAAAGATAGGCTTGGTGCTGTAAGATAATACGCGGGATCGAGATTGTAATGTCGTTTACAAGTTTTTCTAAAATTTTCAAATACATCTGTTAGTAACAGAACGTCTGTTTTGAGATATAAATCTGTATACATACCCATGTTACGAATATTAAATACTGACCAAACGGACTGAGCGTGTTCATAGTCTTCATCAGTAATTGACTCATTAGTTAAAGAGTTAAAAAAACATTTTTTGGATGGTAAACACGTATCTTCGTAATGTTTCCATTGAGACATATAGTCGTACGGATAAACTCCTTTACGGGTAAGTAGGTCAAATTGTTTATTGTCAGGAAAAAAGGATTTTAATTGCTTAAACTCTTGTTTTTTCATTGTACTAGCCAATTTTTCTAAGCTTGTTCCTAAAAACTTAAAAGAATCTACAAACCGAACCTGCATGCTTTCCTCGGTGGAAATAGGAATAAACTTTGTAAAAGAAATGTAATTTTCTTTTGTTTTAGGTACCACTTTAATAGATCCAGGAGCTTCACCTAATTCTGTTATGAAAAGGTGACAATCATAACCAGACAAGTTATGAAAAAATACTGGCAGAAATTTTGGTAGCTTGTATTGCATATTACAATAACAATGAGCTGCGCCACGATATTTACCAGTCAAGTGACAATGATCACGAACCTTATCGCCGAACAAGAAGTGCTCGCAGAAATGACATGTTGTCGCGTTATCAAAATCGCGAGCATTATCATCTGAGTAAATCATAGGAACATTATTTTTTAAAATATCGTAAATTTTTCGAGCATCTTTATAGATACACTTCACAAATTTTGATACACAATCCGAACCGCGGTACGAAACATAACGATTATAGCTTTCGTCTAGCGTACACGTAATATGATAAGCAAAAGCTACCGGCAAATGTCGTTGTCGCGTTACAGTGCCCGCCTTAGTTGGATCAGGTTCACAAGATTCGTACCGTTCTAGCATTGTTTCGAAATCTGCGTATATAACAAATGGTACAATTTGCTTTCTATTATAATTTTCAAACTTTATGAAAGAACCTTTTGGAGGTAGTTCAGTTGCAATACCCCCACAATTATGGGAGCTAAGATCATTGCACGTATTAAAAAACATTAAACAAACGTCACAAAAGTACAGTTTACTGTGGTGCTTTGATATTTGATTCCTAACAAGACGAGGCAAATCCTTAATGAGACAGTAATGTGATAAATCATTTTTTTCTAAATAAAGTAAATGAATCACCTTTCTCTTCGAGGCTTTCGACTTGTAAAGCGGTCCTATCACGGTATTCTTTTTTAAACCATAAATATAAATACTTATTTCAGGGTTATTAACTTCGAACAGCGCAATATCTGAGAAATTCAATGGGAATGATATGTTCTTTACATTTAACAAGTTTCGAAAATCCGGGTAAGACGATACTCTTTCAGGATGACTTTTAGCTGGATATAAAGCAGCAATAACTGACCATAAAAAACAATACTCATCATTATTGCGGATATTTACACACGCTTTTTTCGATTTTATTGCAACTGGCAATTCGATAAAGCCTGAACCACGCAAAGGCTGATATTTGTTAACATTTATTTCCAAATGAGAACTGTTCAAGAACGTCCATCCACTGTCACGGTCCTGAAATTCTTCAATCTTTTTTACTAAAGTGTTTTTAACTTGAGTCATTAATGAATCAAATTCATAATTCTGATGCAGAGTAAAATTTTTTGTGGTAAATGATTTCATCTCCTGAGAATCATTTTTAACCATTAAAAACAAAGCAAAATATTCGAAATTAACTTTTAGACTAGTGTGTTCTTTAAGTGACATGGCTATTAACGTTTTAATTTTGTCTCGAATATTATTTAAAAATGATTCTATGGAACTATTCTCAGACGGATCGGCAATTTTATAGGAAGCTATACGATTACGAAATGCAGAATGTATTATATCAATACCTTCACAAAAATGCGAAATATTTTTGTTTTTATGATTATTACTACGTAGGTGACCTGTCCAGTGACTGCGCTCAACAGATGTGTTACAAACCGTACAGAAAGGCATTTTAGTTTGATTTTACGTTAACTAACCATACGTGAAAATAATTTAATACTTACTATAAGATGTTGTAATAGGATTATGTAAGATTGCAAAAGATATCAAAATAATAAATTATCCTGGCACCCCAATATTGAAAAAGAAATTATTATTCATTATTCCTATATATCTATCAGTACCTATAAAAGACGGGCTCAGAATTATCAAACAACTCATGAGTCCGTCTCATAAATATTTGTAACCCGTCCCACTGCGGAGAGTCTCTGTTAAGTTGCACTTTAAGTGCAACTGATGCCTTCTTCCACCGATCCTCTTTAGGAGTGGAGGCAACTTCGCTCTTATTATATACTTTAACCTCTATATAAAAGTCCCCCGTCAAAGCTGCCGTTCGCCGCACTTTCCCGTTGGCGACACGGTTTACGAGAGATGACGCGAAGTCCTCGCTTGAGGTTTGCGATGGAACGCTATCACATTCCTCCAAACCAAAGAGGTTCGAGCTGCGTCTTTTACTATAAAAATAAAAGAAAATACCACATGAACTAACTGTATGTAAACTTTGTTATAGTTTCTAGCGCTATCTGCGTCACATATATAAAACCACTAACCACTGTAATTAACTTATCGTACCCTACAAGTATGTATCTAAGGATATAAGCAGTAATAGTAAAATTACCTTGATTTATATTCTGAAGGCGTGGTGGTACTTTCAGAAGCTTTACGCTTCGTCGCCTTTTTCTTCGGCTGGACCTTTGCAACCTCGACTACAGCAGCTGCGCGCCGTGACTGTTGGTACTCTGATTCGGAGTCAGACCTGAAATGGGACACGAAACATTAATTTTATAATTATGCAGCTATGAGTTTAAAGAAGGCTATAAACATTTTAAGCACCTTTCGTGAAAGACTGATACAATAATGTGAACTCATTAATAAACACACCAGCCGGCAGGCAGAAACCGGGTCCGTAGCTGGATAGCAATTACATCCTACTGCAAATTCAGTTAACTTAGAGTACTTACTTACATTTTACGGAAATAGTTGTATGTACTGGAGAATATGACGTAGGGAAGAACTTCGCCACTGGAAGACACACTGGAGCGAATGTGATTTTTTGGTCAGAATTGATTGGTTTTATTCATAAAAAATACCATTTCAGCAAAAATTTACTTCATTACAAAATTAAACCATAACTTCCTGTCTTACAGTTGTAAATCTAATTTTCATCGTTCACGTCAGTTACTTCATTTTAAAATCGTATTGATTGCTTATCGTTACTGCAAAATTGCATTTTTATTCTAAGAAATGAAATTTGAAACTAGCGTATTGATTGTATACTGTTACTGGAAAATTGTATTTTTATCGTAAGAAATATGAAACTAACGCTCGCCGACAAAGAAGCTGCACCGATACCTGTTGTCGTTTAGAATTACTGCAATACATATTTTATTTAAAGTAGGTATGTGTGTTTGTTTAATACGTCTTGATATTAAAACTTTGAATGACATCACACTCGTGAAATTAGTAAAATTGCATTTTTGAGAGAAATCAGGATGTAACTAAAATGTATAAAATCCTTACAAAATTTGTTGTATGCAGATCAATCCACATGAATAAATTCACGATAAAAACTTAGGTAATTTTATGTCGCAGTTAAACTCAAAGCTGATGTAAAATCATCAAACTACTAAAAACTAACAAACTTTAAAATAAAACATTTCATGCAAAGGAAGTTTCTAAATTCCTCCATGATATTAAGGGATCGCTTCTCAAAGAATTCCTAGACTAAAACCAGCTTATTACAAAAAATTAAGTTATGTCAAAGAAAGAATCACTCATTTGTAATAAGTTAACGGAATTGGTATCTATCTTATTTAAGGAACACCCCCCCCAGTTTGATGAAGTTGATTATAGGAAAATCTCTCAAAACTCCAATTTTAATTACGGACTACAACATTGTACAGCGATCGTCTTACAGTACAATAAAGTTCGAATAAGCAAATTAATGCATAATGCAATTTTGCTGTCTGTGATATTGTAAATAACCATTTATACATACACGGCGGCTACCGGATACGTTTCCCGATGCTTATAGTCAGGCGGTTTACGAATGAGTACGGGACAGCGGCTAACCGTTGAACGGCGCATGCTCCGTTTTGACGGTGACTATACGGGCAGACTAAACGGAAGGATGGCAAGTGTATAAGCATGCGAAACCAACAGAATGCTCGGACTGCAGAGCGTGAGAGGACTACTCAATACATTACTTGACGTTAACGTGTAAGGTTGTGTTGTCTGTTCGAATTAATTAAATTAAATTTGGATATCCTTGGTGCGCAATCTAGCGCCATAGAAATAGAATGTGCGTGTGTCTGTAGGTGCAGGCTATTTCTTGCTCTATGAAGAGATGTGACATAATCTGTCCCAAATTTTAGTTTATTGTTTACGGTTACCTAAAGTTCAGATGTCTTTGGTGCGCAATCTGGCGCCATAGAAATAGAATGTGCGTGTGTCTGTAGGTGCAGGCTATTTCTTGCTCTATGAAGGATATGAGACCCTCTGTCCTGAATTTTAGGCAAGCGGTTTAAACAGCGACAGCCTTGTTTGTTAACGTGTAAGGTAGTGTATGAATAAATTAAATTAAAATTTGGATGTCCTTGGTGTCCAATCTGGGACCATAGAAACAGAATGAGCGTGTGTCATTAGGTGCATGTTATTTCTTGCTCTATGAAGAGATATTAGATTAACTGTCCCAAATTTTAGTTTAATATTTACGGTATCCTAAAGTTCAGATGTCCTTGGTGCGCAATCTGGCGCCATAGAAAAAGAATTTGCGTGTGCCTGTAGGTGCATACTATTTCTTGTTTTATGAAGAGACATGAGACCAACTGTCCTGAATTTTAGTTTATTGTTAACGATATCTTAACGTTCAGATATCCTCGAGCCAATCTGGTCACAGAAAACTGAGTGATGTGCATATGCGCTATCTCTAATTTCGTGGAGAGATATGAGACAAACTGTCCTGAATTTTAGGATAGCGGGGTGCATGAAAGGAGCCTCCTCGTGGCGCACCCTGGAAGCAGCTAGACATGGTCACGCAGTGTCTAGGCTGACTGATGCCTTCAACTTAGTAATTTGAGGTAATAAGGTAACAAGGTAATACGGTAACAAGGTAATTCGGTAACAAGGTATCAAGGTAAAATAAGGTAACGAGGTATCAAGGTAAAATAAGGTAACAAGGCATCAAGGTAAAATAAGATAACAAGGTAATACTAAGTTTTAGATCTAAATAGTGGAATAGGCCCCAAACCAGTATTTTAACTACGCTATTCTCCACCTTACTGCACTTGTACTAATTCATACTCTATTTGATGGAATAGGCCCCAAGCCAGTATTTTCATTCAGGTTATTGGGCATTTACTCCACCGATAGTGACGAGGCGAACGGAGTGAGCCGTTGGAACGAAAGGTGGGGTAGAATGCCCAATAACCTCCTACTTTTGTATCTATTGGTAATAATAATTTAAATAATTACAACCGGTTTATGGAACGAAAATTATCGACGTGTCAAAATTAGATAAGATAAGATAAGATAAGTCTTTATTTACCTTAAACATGGTATTAAGTTGTTACAGTCTGGTTTGATATAATGTCCACATGTTTAGCTATACAGAATAATTGTATCAATTGCATGCAAAATAATTGATAAAAAATTGATAAATAGAATATTTTTTATCATGTACGCCATAAAAATTACAAATATAAATGCAGAAATTTTACATAGGGTGACACAATGGGCGGTCTTATCACTAATAACGATCTTTCTTCCTCTTTTTTTTCTTTCTTTGAAATTCTTGGCTGTTGATCATTCATTCTACCAATCACAGCAGTTCCCACGCGTTTTTGTGTTAATTTTCGTATTTTTTTACAAAGCGTCTAAATTAAACCACTGAATCATGTCTTAAACATGCATACTTATTGGTGTCAAAGCTAAAGGGATGTTTCCGTACAAAATATAAAAAATTAGGCAATTTAGTTTGTTGAATACCTAAGTAAACTTAGTTATGATGAACACAAAAGTCTTGAAAGATGAACCGTTACGTACTTTTCTAGAAAGAAAGAAGAAGAAAGAAAATACATTTACTTAGCACAGACCAAAAAAACACACAATATAATTAACAGCAGATAAAAAAAAAAACAATAAAAATCAAACAAAAGTGTAAAGAGCGATGTTAGAAATTGGCAGGGGAGTGTGCCTCACGGCTGCGCCAAAAATTCTACATAATCCTTTAACATAAGTAAAAGTAGTAAACGCTTTCCACCTTCAAATAACACGTCCATCACAAATGACACTCGCTTTTCTCGACGAAGAAAAATTACTTGAAATTTTTCCCGCATCTTCCTACGTTGGCTTGTAATTGGCCCTCCGCGACCGATTACATAAGCCAGGGAGGGCTTCGGGCAATGAGATACAGGCCTTAAATATTAATGTAACTTTGTTTACTGAATTATAGATTTTCGTATGTATTTTTGTGGGGAAGGAATGAGGAGGGTTGAATTGAATATAAAGTGTATTGTGGTTTTTGAAGTATCTTGTGCGAGGGCCTGTCTTGATATGTATGCCGAGGAATGAAAGATGGAAATGTTAAAATCTTTGCGGTTCTGTGACAAAATATGGACGGATTGTGTGAGGAATGATATGAAAGAGAAGGGAGTGAATGATAGGTGATATGAAAGAGAAGGGAGTGAATGATAGTGACGGTTGACAGGGGAGAATGGAAGAAGAAAACGGGGTGCGCCAACCCCACGTAACATGGAACAAGGGCGGGGAGATGAGGATGATGATGACAGTTCTGTGAGAAATCTTGGCATGTCAGGGCATGGCCGTACAAGACGCGAATAATTTATTACCGGCAGAAGAGGAAATGGGTATAATATTACGTTGCCATCAGTTTGAAAATAGCAGTTTGTTATTACAGGAATTTACTGGACGCCATTGTTCATCCTCTCAAAGTAATATTTAAGTTGTTGTTGACAAAGTCTAATTACCACTGGAAATGAACAATGAAGTAGGCTATCATAGAAGTGATAGCCTAGTGGTGTGACCGTAGGATCGCCAAGTCATAGGTCTCGAGTTCGAACCCAAGTCAGAGGTGCGTACCTCTGACTTTTCGGAATCATGTGGGTATTGTATAATTATCATTTGCTTTAAAAACGGTGAAGGAAAACGTCTTGAGTAAACCGGCATGCCTGAGAAATATTTATAGACGGTATGTGAAGCCAAGTCAGAGGCCCACTCTGACTCCAGGTTAGTCATTAACCACACGAAAAAGGAAAAAGGCGGGAGTCTAGGTATATATGTGTATATGTATAAACAATGAAATCTAAGCTTCATCTCAATCAAACACACGCATCTCTCCACTCCGCCTCCCCAATTCCCACCAGCGATATAAAACCGTCACTATGCCCCGCAAATATTGCGTGTCTTGTGACAAATGGATAGACAAATGGCCGGCTATAACCGTCTCGACGGCTATAAACGTCTCGGAGGCTATACCCGCGGCTACGTCACCGCTTACCCGGCTATATTTCTACCCGCAGACTCCCTTTCTAAGAAGATGGAGTTGCAAAGATTTTGCATCCAATCAATCGTCAATTTTTATTCATTATATATGTAATGTAAATGTAAGTGTAGTGTGTGTGTAATTGTAGTAATAAAAATTGGTCTTTTAAAAAGCAAGCAGTACCCGTGGTTATCATTATAGGTCTAGGGAATTCGTATGTCTAAGATTGACTATTCAATGATAGTATTTTTCCACACATTCGGTTGTTTACGTTGTATCATCATGATTTCTTATGTGAATTTTATGTGATCAAATCAACCGCTGCTTTTTACTAGTGACTAGAGCTTCTTCTTTCAAGGAAGGAGCATCCCAGCTGGACGTCGTATTAACAACTCGTTTTAAACAAATAGTTTTTTGCATGCTCCTTAGAAGTTGGGACTTGCATATTAATGCCAAGCATAGCGTAAAAACCAAACCACCTATTATCCAAGTCAACCTTTAGGAAACAACCTCTCTAACTCTCTAGGGAATAAAGGAACCAACATCTAAACTAACAAACTACTAACTAAAGTCAGAACAAACTGACATGGAACACGGAAATAATGAGCAGGAATTAAACGCACGCGTGTAATTCTCGTACAATCATCATTAGGGAAAGTAAAGGCACTGGTCCACAGTCGCCACGGCTTAGCTACGTTCGTGTACTGTAGAGGGTTCAACCGGGATCGCTTCCTCATCCAACCTCCACGAATATGGCATAATAAACATCATAACATCACGCCTAAATGCACGCAAAAAAATAATCACGCATAATGTGATGTGTAAACACTATTTCATATTTAGAGGAATAGGAAAAGGGTGTTTTTGTAAAATAAATTATTCATAGAGGAATCTTATAGGAATTCGTTCCGTTTGGGGTTTAAACGTTAAGGGCTATGAGGTCCGAGGGTCCACTTTGTTTTCAAAACATCGCCAAGCAGTTGGTCGACTCTTGACGCGTCCGAAGGACTGGCCTATTTTTTGGCCACAGAATCAACATTGCCATACAACGCGGCAATCTAATAAGTCAATAATTTTGACGTTCGACAAGAAGTGCTGATTCAAAGCCTAGTTAATAAAATGGTAGATTGCTATACGAGGGGCTAAAATAACCCATTCTAGCGAGGTAGTTAAAGCTCGGGAGTAAATAGAAACCGAGTTATAATGGGTTTTAGCGCCGTATGCTACACTCTACTTTTCACTACGATTGCGATTAAATAGTTTATTTTACTTTAAAAAATATACAATTTGTTCAATCTGAATTTTTAAGGAAACTTTTATCCTGGTATGCTGTAGTAAAAAGCTAGTTTTACATAAGAATAAAGACTTTTTCGTTTTCGTAGGCTCGTTGACTACAGACAACAATTACTTTTTCCTCTAGAGCAAGTTATGCTATTTTTACCCCGCGCTACAATGATGGACTTTTTGCGCAAGAGGAGTGAAAAATAGTTTTGATTTTGATTTTGCAGTGGACGGTAGACTTAAAGAGGTTTGGTAGGTATGCGAACGACGCTCAAACTGATTGCTTCTCGTTATGCTTCGTGTCGGTCCCTCCTGGTTAGGAACTAAGTTTTTGGTGTAGTTTTGGTCGTTAGAAACCGTGGATCAAGTAAGTTGATCAGAATAGGGAACTGAAAGCTTCGCAAAAATAGTAGATTGTATCTTCAGAGAGCAAAATAATATTTTTACGGCTAGGGCGCTTTTTGAATCCAGAGCGAAGTGAGGGATTCTTTAGTAGAATCCTGAACGTAGCGAGGGATTCAAAGTACGTCGCCCGAGCCAAAAATATATTTTGCGCCCGAGTGATACACTCTATTTTTCATCACCCTCTATGAGAAAATAAAAGGCGCCTCATATTTTATTGTAATATCATTATTTAATAAAACATAGAGTAACAACTAAATTGAAATTAAATAGTGTCTAATAATAAAACAACTAAAAACTTATATTTACATTTGAGACATTTTCGCAATTATGAAAATTTATTGTTACAGTTTTATTAGGAATAGAGATTGTTGTTGTAGATTTTATATTCTGCGTGTTTGAAATAATGTCCGAATCTGGCTCATTTTGAGGAAAATGTGACGGTGAATCTTGTTGTTTGGATGTAAATGGGCGCGGCGACAGTGGCATGGATGGATTAACTGAAGGTTGCAATTTAATGTTTTCCACGATGCGTTCACATGTTTTCGCCTTGTTCTCAATGGAATCTTCTATATAGCCTTCTGCTACAGCACTCGACTTCCATCCTCCATGTCGCTTGAGAACAGTTAAGTCCGCTACAGAATCTGCCAAATAGGTAGCAAAAGTACGACGAAAACAATGTCCTGTATACAGTTTGATATCTGGTAACTTCAAATAAGTAGCGATTTCTTGTGGTATGTTATAAATTTTGTTTTTTCCCATAACTTATTTGAAGCACTTGCCATTTTGATAACGGATGAAAAATCTATTGGTCTTCATATCAGCAGGACGCAGGTCCAGGTATTTCTGAACAATAGTTTTGTATTCTTCTCGGATTACGAAGGATAGGTTAATTTTTGTTTTTGTGTCGGTCAGCTTTACTAACAGTAAATCATCCGAGTGATTTTCGAAATCATCAACAGTTATTTTTAAAAGTTGATTGCCACGACAAGCTCAATGTACCTACTCCGAAAATTAAAGCCACCTGTAACAAAACCGAATGTGAATAAGACAAGTATCTATCGAAGTACAGGTTACAATAAATGCGCATTTTAAAACGCTATGGTTTTTCTTTACTAATCCACCATATACTTACATAGTTACTAACTTTTACGGCAATAAAGACTTTGTCGGGTGCCTCATTAAGGAAAGTGTCCACGTTTTTGACTGAGAACACTTTGGATTTTTTAGGTTTAAATCCATTAGACATCCTCTTCAGATACGCTATTAATTTTGAATATGTGTACAGTTTTACGTCGTTATTAGAACTGACTGTTGATTTTAGCATTGAGTAGGTACTCCGAAGAGTGGAAGGTTGTTTAGTTTTGGCTAAGTACTGGAAGTAGGCCAAAAACACAGATTCTGAAAAATTCTTGGCGCCTCTTGCATTTCTCCATTCAATAAAATTATTATAGGCTTTCATATATTTCTTCCGCGATTTTGCAGGTAATAGATTTATCTATCACATTTCTTGCATCAGTTCTAATACTTTTAGGAGTTAATACTGTACTTTCACTTTCACTTGAAGAATTCATTTTTCAAAACAAAACCATGAATTTCTAACAATCCGTGAAAATTTACAAAAACGCGGGCTGTAGTTCGCGCGTTTTTAATTTGATTTCTTTTTTTTTTATTCAGCCGGCGGCGTGACTATGGGCCGTCGTACCAGCCAGTCTTTATTCAAAAAATATTTGCGTTCGATTTCTTTGGCGCTGAACACTAAGATGTTCCAAATTCAAAAAGTGCGCGGCGAAGATAATTGCGGCGCACTTATAAAGAGGATTAAAAACTCATTACTGCCCGCTAAAAGTTTTCTAGAGAAAACACCTCCTTTGGGTGCACTTAAAGGCGAACCAAGTCGTCCTTTTCGAATAGATGGAATGAAAAAATCATTTTCACCTATAGTGGCATATCGTATTTATACTCACTCCATTTGAAATAATATTAGCCATTTAAACAAACCTTTTTTACAGTCCGTTCAACCGATTTTGACTTCTATACCGTAGGCATAAGGATGGCATAAAAAGCAAAAAAGTGGTTACAATACCAACTGTTTACTGCAGCTGCCATTTGTCATGCTACCAACGCAATAGAAGTCAAAATCGGTTGAACGGACTGTAAAAAAGGTTTATTTAAATGTCTAATGTTATTTCAATTGGAGTATAGTCAGGGTTTTTGTTAAGAAAATTTACTAACAACTTAAATTGTAAATAAATGTATATTCAAGTTACAACTATCATTCTTTGAAAGTTGTTTGAAATGGCTATAACATGGCAAATTGACGTGGTGAGTCAATTTGCTTAGCAATTATCATCCCTGACCGTACTTACCTACCCAACTGATTTACGTAATAGTCTACCCAAGTAATTTTCATAATAATAAGACTCTTCTCTTTGGCTCTCTATTTCAATACAATCACCTAAAGTCAATGTGCAGAAATACATCGAATCTAAAAGTCTTAAATATAGAAGATAAATCCACTGCAGCGATCTATTAATTCAATTCTGGGTGTGTCTACAGCTCTAAATGCATTACTGATCTACATTCTTTTAAAAAACGTTGCGCGTTGGCCTGATTCCGAAGTCGTTCTTGATAGACTGTCGATTTTGCTCAACTGTTTAAAACCTTACTGCGATTATTGAATAAAATTATTTAAATGAAAAGAAATTCTCATTTTCTTAAATTCATTCGGTGAGTTTTTTCATCAACTGAGCCCCACTTTCCTTCGGAATTTATTTCTCATGTTTTTTTTTTAAATCAGAATCTATGCGTAATTGGTAGAGTTTTAAGATTATGTAAGTGGTACTATAACAGTCACAAAGTTTAAAGGTCAAACGTTTGGCTTCTAAAGGCAAGACGACTGTGTCTTAGAACCCAATGTTCCTGAAATTTCAGTGACATACCTACAACTACGTATCAATCGTGCAAGGTGGAATCTCACTAATCCGGCACTATTAAAAACCAGAAGGTGCCGGATTATTGTGATGTTCGAATTACTGGATTTTATCCGCCGCGTAGACCATGGTCTGAACAACATTTGTTCTAGCAAAACTGTGATTCAAATTTCACGGTGTATATACAAGCATTGCTCGTTTAATAGTAGGTATAGGGTAACTAATAGCGATCACTTTTCTGTTTGTGTAGATTAGTGATTATAGTAATTTCTCCCTTTGATCATTCATTAATGATAGATCGCCCGGAGTCCTGTCAGCAGGACTTTACTTCCGGAAGGACGCAACTTTTTTCGGTCACAGTACCGTAATGATATACAGCACAAATTTCAAATTTGCACTAAAATATAGAATATTTTTGTTTCTTCCACATTGTACAAGAAACGGTTTCTAAACACAACTGACCTTCCATCAGCAAGCGATGGCGCATGTGAACAGCACGTTCGCGCTCGCGCGACTTATGTCGACGCTCAGGTACCGAAAACGCATGGAGGCGTCAACGTTTCGGTATTCCAGCGTATTTAAGTTTTTTTTACTTTCCTGTATTTTTTTCGAGTAGTGTTATTGGGTTTTTCTATCTGAAATTTCTCAGTAGCAGCTCGGAGTCTGGATTTGTGCACGGTTGATGGTAATAGGCTCGCTCCCTATTACATGAGACTTAAACATAACTGGCGAAATGTGGGTGTACCTGGTACAGGGACACCTCTGCCCAACCCTTCGGGGAAACAAGGCGTGATGTTATGTTATGTGTGTATTTTTTTGTACATCTTCCCTCTCTCCTTTTTTATAAATTGTTAAATAAACATACACAATTTTTAAGTGCTTAATGAAACCAAAGTGACAGATTTATAGTTCGTTTAATAGGTTCTTTCCTATAAATAATATTAAATAAATGGGCTCCAATATTATCAATTGGTTATTTATCAAGTACGAATACATATATTATTATTATTTTAGAAAATATGAAAGTACTTAAACAAAAGAGTTTTATTTTAATACGTAATGGCCAAATGTTTAAAAAATCTGACGAGCGCAAGTTCAAACTCAAGGTCACCGTACTGCTGGAAGGATCAGACCAAAATTACATACAAACTGCGTAGGTACTGCTAGGAGGACTCACGGATTTTTTCCGGCAGGACGCAAACCCATCCTTCCGAAAGAGCTTCCAGCAGGACAAGTCATCGGGCGATCTATTGTAAATGCAAACATATTGTCAAACATGAACTGGGAAGCTTGGATGTAGCAATTACAAAGCAGTAAACAAAGATTTTTTTTTAAATTAACGCGCCCTGTCAATTTTGTTTGTAAAGCGTCCGGTGCAATAAAATGAAAAGGTGTTTTGCAAAAAAGTTTTCATTACTCTTCAAAGGGAAACTAATATTGGACTCCACTCTGTATTTTTGTAAATAACGCTATAAAAAGCTTTGCAATTAAAAAGACTCTTTTGAATAATTAGGTTCTTTTTCCTTTTTCACAGTATTCTGTTCTAATTTAAAGGCATGTATTTAATTGAACCTCTACTTAGTAATTCCCACTGCGCTCCTAAAATTATTATTGAACATTCTAATATAATGATTGCGCCTCTTTTTGTGAAACTCAAAATAATTCCTATTTTGAATATGTATAAGTGCGACCAACTTGGATGTAGTTGGTCACAGTTCTAAGCTACCTAGCTTAGTTACTGCGACCAATTGTGGGAACTGGCCATAAAATTAAAAAGAGGGTCAATTAGGGTTATTTAAAAAAGTGTGCATCATTAGAAGCGCAAAAAAATTTTAGAGGTTTATTTTAAAAAGTGTCCATATTAGAAGTTCAATAAGTTTGTAGCGGGTCATTTAAATATTTCCCTTTTAAAAATTTGCAAGCAGACGCTAGTGTCCTTTTTAGGGTTCCGTAGTAAACAAGGAACCCTTACAGTTTCGCCATGTCCGTCTGTCATGGCTCAGAAACTCTTAGTACTAGAAAGCTGTCATTTTGGATGGGTATATATGTATATATTATGTCGCAGCGATGGCATCACCATGGCTCCATCTTTTATTTTGATTAAGAAACTAAGAAGCTACGTCAATGTAAATTAATCGAACGGAAACTTCAAGTGTGACACTTGGGTAAGGTCAATACGACTGTGGTGACATTTAATTGACAGCCGTCACATAGACATCTGTCAGTCACAGACATTTGTTATCTTGAGGAAAATGACAGTGACGGTGAGAGCGGACATTCATTCTTTTGTGAGATGCAAAGGCGAACGGTCGTGTTTTTTATTGTCACCACGTGCTGTATCGAATTTACCGCGTTTCCAATTCCAATCTGTTCTGATCGGCTTAATCGTTGAACAATTTTGAAATTATTGTGTGTGAAATAATAAATACACAGTTCCTTCAAGTTTTTGGAGTATTATTTTTAATCTACGGCCATGTGTGGCCATAATGATAGCGAGGCGCCTCATCCAACCTCGTTATATATAAATTAATCAAGACGACAAAAATAAAAAAAAGTTGTAAAATAAAATTGTTTTTTTTTCTCTCATCTATCACATAGTGTGGGGTGTCGTTAGAAAGGTCATTCAAAAATATTGAGTTTGTGAAAAGCATTTTTGGATTTAGGGATTCGTTTTCGAAATATTTTAAGCTTTAAAGTGCTATTTTTTGTTGAGTCAAGTGTCCGCCTGCCAGCTAAATGGTTGGTTTTGGGTATGTGAAAAAATTCACGGCAGTAGTATATATAACGAAATTAAAAGGAAAATTAACACAGCTAAGTAGGCTTTACAAATTAACGAGTAATAATCGACCAACTTACATTTGCGGTTGCAAAATCATGTTGGTCTCCAAAACATGTATGGTAGAACATGTTTTTCAACTACAAAGTTAAGTTTGTTTTTGGGATAAATTCATCCCAACTACGGAACCCTTCATTGTGCGTGGTCCGACACGCACTTGGCCGGTTTTTATTTTTATCTGAAAATGCATGTTTTGACAGTTTGACAGCCAAACTTTTTGCTTACAAAAACGTCACTGTAGGAGACATCAGGCCGTCACTTCCTTCTGCGAAGCGGTAATGCTCGCGAAGGAGGAGGCGGAACGCGTGAGGGAGAGGCAAATTTCGCGCCCTCACGCCCCTAACCGCCGCAGGAGACGCCCGGGGCGGGAATTGCGAGCCGATTTCCGGCCACCGTAGGCGCGGGCTTGCGGACGGTGAGCAATGGGTAGCTCGCCGTCCGATAAGGACCAAGCCCGGGTCGACGGCGCGTTGTGTTCCACGCGCGCCTCAAAGAGATGTCAGCAGAATTGACGGGGTCCGCTAGGGCCAATGCCTGCCGGGGCTGCGAATATGGGCCTTAAGGGACATCGTGGCCCCCGGCAACAAGGCAACCGAAGGAACACGGGTGGGTTTTAGTCAGTAAGAGTCTGACACGCCCTCCCACTCCACCCAGAGCGGGAGAAGTTATTTGATAATTTCCAACCCAAAAAAATGTAGAGTGTAGAGGAACACGATGAAAGCACGGAAGGAATAAATTACGACGAATTTACAATTATGTCATAAAAGTGACAGGCCTAATTAGTTTATAAAATGTCGTGAAACTTTACGGACGTGCATGGAGAGCATAATATGTGTCGAGGACAGTTTTCCTAATAAAGTGTAGGTAACGAAGCCACAATATTATGGTGCACAGTGTAACACGTTTCATAATCTTGGTAATAACTGTCTTTATGGTACTGGCAATATGGCGTTTATTTTCTGGTGTTGCAATACTATAACTTAAGAATGTGATATACTGGAATTATTAGTGATATATTAGGTAGGTACGTGTAAGATAGTAGCAGAATACTTGTGTGTGTATGATATTATTTTTATTTTAGGTTACTAAAGTAGCTTTGGTAGTGAATATAGCTGATGTGATATTATTAATAGGACTTCAGTGTTCTCTCAGAGTTTATCAATTCATTTCATTTCAATCAAATTTTTCATTAAGTTACTATTACATAAATTCTTCTGCAAAAGACTTCTAAGCTAAAGATGTTTTTACACTTAAGGACTTAGTTAATTGATTCAGGCGTGACCTTACGGTAATCCATTATAAAATACAATTGACGTGGATATATTTAGTAACCTGTTCCGCTTAACTATTTTTAATAAAATCTCCTGAAAGAAATCGACACGTGTTTCACCTCTCAACGAGGCATCCTCAGGATGACGATTGACTTGTCGCGAACCAGAACACGGCGTGTTGCCACACCGAGCGCTGAATGCAGAGTGCTTTATGGCTCTTTAGAAATAGCTAAGCGGAACAGGTTACTAAATATATACACGTCTATTGTATTTTACTTAAGGACTTGTCAAACTGGGGCGAATATACACTGTATATTAGTTGAAACTATCGGTGGGAGCAAATTTCGTACTACATCCCGAGCAGGACACGCCTCAGTTAGACCAGAGCTACCGAACTCGGTACCTTTGGAACATCAGTTTGATACTCTATCTGTTGGGAAATTTCAGAACCATTTAGATACTCTTTATATTGAAAAGATTCGACGGCACAGTTATGAAACAAAGCCTTCTGCCTTTTTAGAGTACGAAACAAAGAGAAATGGTGTATGTAGGTACATTGATAGCATCATACTTGTAGGTACCACTGCGGTGAAACTTTCAAAAACAGGAAAGATAAATAGTGAGATAATAAAATATATTGCAGAAGTTACTTCAAGGTCTCAGGAAGTGGACCGGAATGTTTTACAGTAGAAACCTTATTACGAACAGAAATTCGCCTTGATTTATTTGTATCGTGAGGTCCTCACTGAACATTTTATTTATAAATGCCTAAGTAATTGCTAATTGATAAAATTTAACGCGGTAATCAACGCGTTGATGTCTTTTACTCCACGGTGTCGGTAAATTGCGTTATTGTGTCGCGAAATCAATAGTTTAGTCCCATTTCAAAAATGCTCAATACACCTAAAGAAGTTTTCAGATCATGGTCTACCTATGTACCAAATTTCATCCAAATCTGTTCAGCTCTTTTAGCGTGAAAGCATAATAAACAAACAAACTCACTTTCGCATTTATAATTTATTATTATAATATTATATATGTCGGATCCGGTCATTAATACGGACACGAAACGAATCGCAAGCGCACCATTGGCGACATCAAGTGAACTACCCACACCAAAAAAAGCGCGCTTCTACAGAGTCGTGATGTTTTAAGGCCACGGCGAGGAGGGATTCAGCCTCGGATCGCATAGGAGTTAAGACGTCGCGGAACTGTTCTCGATTCGTGGTGCTCAGTTATTGTGTTAATTGTAATTTGTGATCATTGTGTTAATTTGTGATTTTAATAAACACCGTCGCACCCATTGTGTGTATAATTTAGCTAGTGTGATTAATTTGATAGTAAATTATAATGTGATCTGAACTGCAAACGGTTTTTCTATTGCGCACACTACGCCCACAGTAGTTAAAATATCGCTGATAAAAACGACAGAGTCACATACCCGTCTCCGACATATATATATATACAGTTAGGATTGCCAACAAAGAACTTTCTACCACGTTGTGAAACTAAATATATTTTCCTGTTTTTTATTCAACCAAATTACAATTCTCAGAAGAGGGTTAAATTACATTATCCTCAGCTAGTTTTTGACGGCAAGTTCTACGAAATTTACATCACGTTTTAGGTCCAAACAATGTTTGGAAATAAATATAAGTGTGATGTATTCCACATGACACGATAAGACATCTGTTATTGTTTATAACACATTATATTATAATGCTTTAGTAATTATTATCTATTCTGAGAACATCTCAGTGGGGTCAGACGCACACATTCTGTAGATAACATACTGTATATAAGGTAATGTTTTAAAACTGTTGGACAAACAGTTCTAAATTCTCGTCTCTTTCGTTAATCTCAGTTTATTTCACAATATGGCTTTCAAGGTTAGTATTTTAATTTAACTTTAATGTTATACTTAGTGAAGTTCTTAAAATCATCATCGTGGTCATCATTCTCCTGAAATTATTCCAATTTATTTGGGGTTTAAAATATAGTGCCCTTAAACACTATAGGGTTCCTTGTATAACTTGCAAACTGCTTGGCAAATCACCATTTCTTCAAAGACTGGTACAGTCTGAATATTTTCTTAATGTCCCTCGGGAATCATCGCATTTCCGAATATAAACAAATGCAAATTTCCATGTCCATCAATTATTAGCTTTATCGTGTATAATAATTTGAATTCAGAACTAAGTTCTTTATTGTTGTTTTGTTTTGATTTCCGTGTGAACTTTATAGAGCTGTAAAACTATTTTCGTGCCTGCGACTTTAGCAGCTTCCCATTTGAGAGCTTTCGGTCTGCACCAAGTGCAAAGGGCAACTGATAGAAATCCAACGATTGACGAAACACGAAGTTTTCCGACTGACTTGAAAATAGTTATACTATTATTGGTACACGTTTTATAGTCTCAGGTTTTTTTCCTAGATATCCAATGAAATATGTTTGTTTCTTTCAGATCGTGTGCTTGGTTCTAGCATTAGCTGTAGCTAGCTACGGTAAGTAACTGTTTTACTACTCTCATATTGTTTCATTACTCTCATATTTTAATTTTTCGAATTGGATAAAGTATTTTTTGGGTGCGGGTTTTGACAAAGTGTTTGTAAATCGGGGTGTTTAAGTCGAAAACGGTACTATGGTGCCTCCGACACACGAAAGTATCACTCGTTGAGGCTTCTTTAAAGCACCTTGCCTTTTCCCAACTATGTTGGGGTCGTTGGGGTCAGCTTCCAGTCTAACCAAATGCAACTGAATACCAGTATTTCACAAGGAGTTCCTTCCTATCTGACCTCCACAACCCAGTTACTGAATAACACCATACCCCTTGGTGAGGCTCCTTTAAAGCATCCCCATACAAATAACACATAAATGTGGATGTCTCAAACCAACTCACTGCCTTGGGTTAGGCAGACATGTACCATTTCATCAGTTATTTTTAAGCCCCATGTAATTAGGCTCCTGGATGCTACTGAGAATTCCCTTATAGAAATACTCAATAACACTTTGCCCAGCCTGAGAATCGAACCCAGGATCACATGTTCAGCTTTAGCGCTTGCGTCCATTAGACCAACAAGGCAGTCTGCCTAGTCCTTTCCAGAAATACTGGCGTGGTTATATCTTTTTCCGTAATAAGCATACGATGATTAGAGAACTGGGTCAACGACCGTTCCTAGTTATAGGTACAGTAAGCGCTCAAAAGTGCATGAGCACGCTAAGAGTCGTATTGCTGTGAACACGCGGTATAGCTCGTACATTTGTATGTGTAAGCAACACGATACACACACCACAGATAACGCAGTTGCACGAAACAACAATATATTTCCGTCGCTTTAAACATGCTAGCACACACGCACTATGCGCGTGAACTTGACCAGTTAATGGCATTGCTAAAATTCGATAGTAACTTAACAAGCGCAGATAGCAGAAAGCGTTAAGCGTTGGTATGGAATTCAAACTGCCTCAGGTTCTAATCTCGTGAAACACAGTGCGGTTTTTTGCAAATATTATTATTTTTATTTTCGATAATAATATTTTTTAAATATTGCTGCTTTTTTATGTTGTTATTGCAATAAAGGTTTTAGAATAAAAAATGCGTGATATATGATAACAAAATTAAAAAAAATATGTTTATTCGTTATATTTATTTTACATAAGTTAATAAACTGCTACAATTATTTATCATTACTTCAGCTGAATAAGATGTGAAATAGATGTCAAGAAACTTAGAAGCAGTTTGTATTATTTAGACATATTTAAATTATGAAATATTTTAAATTTTTAATGGATTTTTTCACCATAAATATTAAGCTTTGATCATGGTCGAAGTAATTAAGTAATAAATAAGAATATTAGACTACTTAAAATGTAAAAAACTACTTACAGAATAGGTAATTTTAAGGTTAAATATGGGCAGTTTGTTTATATTTTATTTGTATTAATTATTTTACATTTTATTTGACTTTAGTAAATATTGGTTGTTATTGAGGTTAAAGCTTAAGTATTCATTTTCTTTACGAAAAGAAGATTGAAACTAAACCTCAAATTTTTATCCTAAAATAATACTATTACTAAAATAATATTAAACAATTTCGGTATATCTGCAAGAAATACGACAAACACCCTATTGAAACGTGCTTAAAAAATTCGTTACCATAAATTCATGCAATAACGAATCTGTTGTTTATTAAGTTGGCACGGTCAATATTTTAAGGTCAAAAACGGTTTTCTAGCTGGTCTTCAGTGATGCAAGCCTTCAGAGTGCACGGCGAACGGTTCATAATGACGTGTTTTTAATAATTCAGCAAAATGTCTCGTTGGTATGAAACCATTTGTTTCATTCACCATTTGACGTCGCTGCTACTCGATAATAAGCCCCTTCCTCATATCTCTTAACCCTCACAGTATTTCTCTAGAACAAAGAAAAACATTGTTTTTATTACACATAATACCTTATTATTTATTATTCACTAATCGAATTAAACCTCACAATGAATTTAAAACTTTAAAGGCATCTTCTGTCTCAACAATACCTCTGTTCTATCAACAATACCCTTGATTAAGATTTATGTTTAGTAAAATATGAAATATATTAATGATAACACTCACACTTAGTCCGGTTTCATTAGATATTCACTTCACTTTTACGCAGCGCAATAATATTCTCTGATCTGATCTGATCTCTTCAATATATTTTATGCCTGCTTTTTGATAATAATAACCACAACACTGCGCTAAATACTCGTCACCAATATTATCCACGAACCAAAAAAGTTCTATTAATTGAATACTCGTAACAAACTGCATCTACCCCACAGAAATCGAAATAATTTACTTAGTTTTTTGTGGTCTACCTGCTAAACTTTAATATTTATGTGAACAAGACGAATGAAACTAAAAACGAATGATGATTATTGAACTAGTCATTGGTTGCAGACAAAGTGAGTGTGTGTGTGTAATGTGCGTGTCTACAGTATTGTAACAACTTATAGAAGAAGGTCGTAAGTCAAACCGAAGCGTCAGTCTATTGCTTTGTGAGATTGCTCATGGACTTTTGGTCGGCACTGTACATCTGGCATATGAAATAGATAGCAGTTTAGTCATCCTTGGTAAAAGAACTTGTGTAGTCGTGTTTGTGTGTGCTGTGTTTTAAAATGAAAGGTTTTTATTTATTTAATTATTATTTTAATTACTATTAAGTATATTGTACAACTCGATGCGAAATAGTTTGACCGGGAACGTTCTATCAGTTGCTATGGCAAGCAATCGTTGTTACTCAGTATTAGTTTGAAAGATGTGGGTGTCTGTGTAATTATCTTGCGTTTAGCTTACATATAAACAGGGTCAAATAAAATTTGCTAGCAAAACTCGACATTTTATAAAAACAAAAAGAATCTGACTTTATCAAAACAAAAAAAACCTGATATTCTAAACTTATATACACTGCAAGAAGACTAAAAAATAACTTTAGAAACTTTAAGAGGTGCTTTAGAACATCAAACAGAACAGTTTAGGTATTAAACGTCAGCAGATTTTTTTTCGCGATTTCAACGTTGGTCCCGTAGTAAAAGTTATTCAGTTTGATGGTCTAAAGCACGTCTTAAAGTTTATAAAGTTATTTTTTTAACACATTTTATACAATATCTATCTGCGGTCGTTGACCCCTAAAACATGATCTTTTTTTTTCTATTATGTTTGGATATCGAAACCCATCATGTCTGTCGAGTTTTGTTAGCTAATTTTATTTGACCTGGTATTATAAAACATATCATCACGCCTGTATTCCCCGAAGGTTTAGGCAGGTACACACGGCTACACATCAAGCTATACATTTCCAGTTTACGCTGATCTCGCATTGTTTAGGATTTCCGTACAATGCGAGGTCAGCTTATACTGGAAATTATAGCTTGATGTGAAGCCGTGTGTACCTATACTACACCCACATCCCACATTTTGTCAGTTATGTTTAAGTCCCATGTAATAGGGGGTGAAAGGGGGATCAATCAATCTGCCTAGCCTTTTCCCAACTATGTTGGGGTCGGCTTCCAGTCTAACCGGATGCAGCTGAATATCAGTATTTTACATGGAGCGACTGCCTATCTGACCTCCATAGCCTAGTAACTGGGTAATACGATACCCCTTGGTAAGACTGATTGTCTGACTTTCGGGCTTCTGACGACCCGTAATGACTGTCAAAAAGCCACGTATGACAGCCGGGACCAACGGCTTAACGACCTTTTCGAGGCACGGAGGAGTCTTGGGATGTAAAGATGGTCACCCATCCACGGACCAACCCCAGCAAGCGTAGCTTAACCTGATGGATTGACCCGTGCAGCTGTTATTACTTAGCCACGAGCTCCTATATACCCGGCTCGAGCCTGTTATATCTGGGTGAAAATTACCTATTAGTACTCGTAGATCACATACCACCCAGTTGGCTTTTTAGGGTTCCGTTGCCAAATGGCAAAAAACGGAACCCTTATAGATTCGTCATCTCTGTCTGTCTGTCCGTCCGTATGTCACAGCCACTTTTTTCCGAAACTATAAGAGCTATGCTGTTGAAACTTGGTAAGTAGATGTATTCTGTGAACCGCATTAAGATTTTCACACAAAAATAGAAAAAAAACAAATAATTTTGGGGTTTCCCATACTTAGAACTGAAACTTAAATAATTTTTTTTCATCAACCCCATACGTGTGGGGTATCTATGGATAGGTCTTTAAAAATGATATTGAGGTTTCTAGTATAATTTTTTTCTAAACTGAATAGTTTGCGCGAGAGACACTTCCAAAGTGGTAAAATGTGTGACCTGTAACTTCTAAAATAAGAGAATGATAAAACTAAAAAAAATATATGATGTACATTGCCATGTAAACTTCCACCGAAATTAATTGGTTTGAACGAGATCTAGCAAGTAGTTTTTTTTAATACGTCATAAATCGTAAACCGCAATTTACCTTTCATTCAATGTTACTTGCTGTTACGAAACCCTTCATGGGCGAGTCCGACTCGCACTTGGCCGCTTTTTTATCACAAACAACAAACAGTCAACTACAACTTTTCCTATCTCTATGTAAACATAAATATGTTTATATTAACATATGTATGAGATAAACTCTGCCCTTCCGACCATTAACTTAAATTAATTAATGTTATGATATGTATATTTCTGATAATAAGATTTGTGTTCAATGCGTGGTGCGGTTGCTATATGATGTCATTGCTCAGATAATGGACCTTGGAGCAGTAAAAGTGTCTCCTTTTGTCAAGGACTCTACGAGACAGGCTCATCCTAGTGTGGAGTTCATAAGCAAAGTACTTCCTTTGAGTCTTATTTCATTAAAGAATGTAAACCTAGCTTAATAGCTAGGTTTACATACTAGCTAGGTTGCGAAAAATAGTGCCTTACATTTCCTTATAGTCTACATTAATATGTAGACTTTAAGGAAATGTAAAGCACTAATCTTATATACTATCAAATCAAACGGCGCAAATATAGCAACCTTACTGGTAGCTATATTTTTAAGCCGTTTGGGGTTGAAACACTAGGGCCATGGGGTCCGAGTGCTCACCGAGTATTCCGGGACATCGCCAAGCGGTTAGTCGACTCTTTACGTGACCAGAGGGCTGGCCAATTCTTAGGCCAAAGAATCAGCATCGCCATCCAACGTGGCAATGCTGCCAGCCTTTTGGGCACTTTTCCCGCTGACAGCGATGCGGACGAATTTTTTGACGCCCAATGAGCTCTTGTCTTTATTTTTAATTTTTTCCTTTACATACTTGTACATAATATATATGGTAGTTAGTTGTAAATATGTTTGTGTATATTATATGTAGACTATAAGGAAATGTAACAATTTTTCGCAAAAATAAACATTATTATTATTATTGTAGTCTGTAGAATTCAAGGAGCATTGTTGGGCAAGTAGTAACGGTCCCAACTTACGAGTTGTAGGTCGTGGGTTCGAACCCAGGCGCTTTACTTTGTATAAATAATTTCATCTTTTGCATTGCTCTCAAAACGGTGAACGAAAACATCGTGAGGAAACCGGCATGTCCAAGAATAATAGTAATAAAATAGATTTTTGGAAACGGGATATATCATTCATTATTGACGAGCAAAGCCATAGCAAACAATAGTTGGGATATCTACATATTTTCTACTAGCGGACGTCACGCGGTTTCACCCGCTTAGTTCCTGTTCCCGTGGGAGTACGGCGATAAAAATATAGCCTATGTTACTCGCTGATAATGTAGCTATCCATTGCTTAAAGAACTTTTCAAATCGGTCCAGTAGTTTTTAAGTTTATTCGTTACATACAAAAATACAAATCTTTCCTCTTTATAATATTATTATTAATTATTGTATTATATTGTTTTATAATATTATATTAGTATAGATAACCCAATAGCCAAAACGGAATAAACTAGTAAAAAAATAAAAATAAAATATTAACCTATATTGTGTCCCACTGCTGGGCAAGGGCCTCCCCTTTTTCCTTCCAAATCTCTCTGTTTTGTGCGATTTCAGGCCATGTTGGCATGTTGGGGGAAAATAAGTTACAGGATTTAATTTCATTAGTTGTTTTTAACCACCAATATTTTGTCTGCAGGATTCCCTCACTACGGCAGCGGTAACCAGGGGGGTGGCTATGGCGGCGGTAACCAGGGGGGTGGATATGGCGGCAACCAGGGTGGCTACGGCAACCAAGGTTACGGTCAGGGAGGACAGAGCGCCTATCCGAGCGGTCAAGGAGGCTTTGGTCAAGGCTCCCAAGGGTTTCCCCAACCCGGATCTAACATCCCTCAAGGAGGCGTTGTAGGACCTGGCAATCAGGGCGGATTCGGTCCTGGAAATCAAGGTTTCGGACAAGGTCAAGGCGGAAATCAAGGCTTCGGTGGACCAGGACCTCATGGCAATTCTGGCTTCGGTTCTTCTGGATTTGGAGGATCAGGTCCCACTAACAACGCTTACCCGTCTGGGGGTCACAGCTCAGGAGGTTATGGGGGCCACAGGGGAGGATACCAAGAACACGGATACTAGATAAATGTATAACTGATTGATTGAAGCTGTACTGTTGTGTATTATGTATTATGTAAAATTATAAGACTAATTTGTTTATTTGTTATCTTTTATTTACGGAAAATATCACTAAAGTTTTTGTAAAGGTTATCTTTAGATAAGGAGTTCAACTCGTTATTCTTAGCGGTGAGAAAATCAGGGTGTTTATCTCGTGATGTTTTGACTACAATTTTGTAGTACTTACCTATACTACTTTTGAAGACATCTGAGTAAGTTGAAGGAGGTTTAACTTTATGACGCCCATAAATCGACACCGGAAGTATCAATTAACGTAAGGGACATTTTGGCGAAAATGAGTTATATATAATGATATTTATTCCTTTTACTTCAATATTTGGGAATAATGAAACAAAGACATAATTGCGTTTCTCTGTAAAAACAAAAGATTTATTTAAAACATGTTCCTGCAACATCGAATTACATCATCTATTAATGATTTAATTTTATTTACCTGTAAAAACAAAAGAAACAACATTTAAAGCCTTTATGGTCTTGTTATTTCTTTAGCTTATAATTATTCGATAACACTGTAGTCTTCCATTGAATGTGTGAATTGTCAAATGTCAGTGTCACTACTACTGTCAAGTGTCAGTCATTTCCACGTCTGTGGTAACATGAATTGATAACGCGGCAAATTCAAATTTAAGAAGAGCGACGACACAAGTACACAAGTGTCGTGATTTTTTTTACATATATATCATTGGATTCAGAATTTTCCGCTCTATCGATTGGTATCATTAAAAAAATCCTATCGTTAAAAAAAAATCCCTTACATTACAAATTTTTGGACTGCGTAAAACGATTTATGACAAAAGTCATTTACATTTCTTTTTCTACGAAAAATAAAGTAAGTCATCGTATGTATGTCCTTAAACCTCAAATCAGTCAATTTAAATAACATGTTCCTTGCTTCAATTTATGATTAGAATTTTTAGTAATTATTCTCTTACATTATTACGTCACAAAACTATCTTTATTATTTATGCTCCTTACTGTAATTCGCCAAGTAGAAACCAAATTCGTATTATTTTGCTTTATTTAATTTTTTTAAAAGATCGTTGCTATAATACCGAGTATTTACATTAATTTGAATCTCATATCGATACCAGAAGTATCAATAAATATAAGGGACAAATCACGGTTTTTCAGGGGAGCCAAAAAACGATTTTAATTTTAAAATACAATAGACGTGGATATATTTAGTAACTTGTTCCACTTAGCTATTTCTAAAGAGCCATAAAAAACTCCTGAAAGAAATCGACACGTGTTTCACCTCTCAACGAGGCATCCTCAGGATGACGATGGACTTGTTGCGAACTCGAACACGGCGGGTTGCCACATCGAGCGCTGAGTGCAGACTGAGCCTTATGTTGTGAGATGTCGCGACGCCCCCGCAAGGGGGCGTGGCGAGCGGGGTCAGGGCTTCGCCCTTCGCCCGCGGTGGCCATACATTGTCCCATAAATATGGGACCCTCAATCGTGTTCGCCTATGACGGCTAACAGAAACGACCACATTTTGTTAAGCAAAATGCGTCGATGTAACTGGTTGCTATGAATATTTCTGTAGGCGCGCCACGACGCCAGCTCCTGGCGCCGCTTTCTTCACGACATCCCGGCGGTCTGTCCCCGCCAGGTGAGACCCCCGGTTGCCCGGGGGAGGCCCAGCGAGAACGACCAGCGACGGTGATGCCGACTCGACGCCCTACAGGTCTAATATGTAGCTTCCCCCTCTCCCCGCTTACAGATCGAGCCGTTTACGGTTTGAGGGGTAGGCAGTCGCGTATGTGTGAGCGGCTAGTGTTGTAGTGTAACACCGCTCAGTGTATACGTGCGTCGCGACCCGCATCGCGCCCGCACGTGTTGTGTTTAGATGCATGTGTAGTTGTGAATGTCTGTATACAGTTATGTGACGTGCCTATATTAACTTAGAACACGCCACACAACAGATGTATGTGTACATCTGTAGAGTCTTATTATTTCGGGTAAGCTGCGTGTAGCCTGGTTGCTGCTTACCCGAGGCGTCCTCTGAGCCTTATCGCCCGTCAAACCCACTTATATAGTGTCGCCGTTATCAGTGCGACCGTTATCAGTGCGATAAGGGGCGAACAATCGCAGATTAATCAATGATTTTAATTTTTTTAATCTGCCTATAACTTTTTACTGTCTGCTCCAATTTTAATTATGTCTAGAGCAAAGTTTCTTAGAATTTCCTCTTCTTTCATGCTATTAACGAAAGATTTAGGAATGCCCGGTGGTTTAAAATATAGCATGTCCCTCACATTTAAAAATAATCTAAAGTTACATCAAATTGCAACACTGTAAAAGTCCTTTACAATAGGATTACGTATAATTTGATGATTATATGTTGGTATAAACCAACCTTGAGTGGTTAGCTTGCGTGTTCTTTGCTGATCTCACGAAACGCGTTGTACGTCCAGCTAGTAATAGGACTCGGCCATCAAGGAGCGCTGTCCCAAATTTTACGCGTTATTAATTTATTATACATAAATCAAAAAGTATTTAAATAAAACACGTATACTAAAAGATAAATAATTAAATTATCTTTAAAATGGTGAAGGTTTCAGAGAAATACGCATGATAGTTTTTGTGTGATTCTCAGTTTTTTATCCACGTTAGACATAAATTTACAAATTAATTACTTAAATTTAAAATAAATAAAAATAAAATACCCTATGTAATTTACTGTGTAATACTCAAAAAAAAAACAGTGGCACTCCGGGAGTGCCGACAGAAGTGAACACTTGAACAAGATCGCCTTGGTGGAAGAAAACTACTTGTAATTATACGTAACATTGGTCCGTAACTTTATTTAAATAAATAGAACAAAAGCGTTCACAAAAAAAAAAAAAAACTTCCATTACCTTTAAAGTAAAAATACTTGCATAGAACATTGATCCGTAACGTAATATAAATAAAGAGCACAATCGCGTTTAAAAAAAATGAGGTGTCGGAAACGGTGTCGCGAGTTCAATTCGTCACCAACACCGCAAAGGGGCGAACCTCAAATAATAAAATTTTACAGGAGAGCCAAAACACGTTGTTTTTCTCCCGATGACGCGCTTATTTTGATGATATTTATGAAAATATATAGGTATAACTTAGAACAAAAAAAAAAAATCCCTACAACTGATTTTAAGATACGCCATCAATCTTTTTTGTTTCTATTAGTCTTAGAGCTTCGCCCTTTTGTGACGACATAGAGCTCGACAAATGGATCATTTTTGTATACTAAACAAATTTTTGACCGTTTGTATGAGGTTCGCCCCTTTGCAGTGTTGGCGACAAATTTTATTTTCCCATCTTAAAAATGCCCAAGGCGCCTAAAGAAGATTTCAGTTTAAAAAAAATAGGTATTAGGTTATGACCCAAACCCGCCAGAAAAATCTCAGTAACTAAATTAATGTTGTTCGTCTTTGTTACAAACGCATAGTTAAGTCTTGTGTTATGCACGAACTAGCAAAAGCACTTCACTTATGCCAAACCGCCAGCATAACTTGAACCTCCTCTCCCCCCAGAGATACTCAAATTTAAGATATTACAAGGGGATTAGGTATAGTTACAGAGGTCAAGTTAAAGTGGTCGTGTTTCAGTTCGTCTCGTATGCATTGCTGGGCTGACAATCCTATTTCAAAAACGTTTGGTGTAACGTCGGGTGTCTAATTCAAATAAATAGTTTACACACTACGTGGACTGAGAGTTGAGTAGGTAGCGTATAAAATTGGTATTTTATTTACATTCTTTGAGTTCAATTCCACAAAGAAAATAAGAGTGATAGAAGCTATCTAACTTCATTTTAATCGACTTCCAAAAAGGAGGTTATGTTTGTTTTTTTTTAAAGTGTGTCCACCGATTTCTCCGTCAATTGTGGACCGATTTTGAAAAATATTTTTTTGTTGCTTTCGAAGTGGTCCCATATCAATTTTATTAACTTTACTTGGATAGTTTTTGAGTTAGCTTTATTAATACGTATTTTTTCCCACTTAGTATGTGAATGATATGATAAGTTCCTGTGACTGTTATTTACATAGCAAGTAGTGGTATTTGAATTTGTCTGGGGTAGGTACCACAACTAAAAAGTGTAAAATAAGAACTTTTTACAAAAAAAAAACAACCGACTTCCAAAAAAAAAACACTACAAAGTGAAAAATAACTTTAATTTCCAAAGTCGGTGGCAAAACATGAACGGTGTGGAAAAGACACCGACTTACGAAATTAAAGTTATTTTTCACTTTGTCGCCGTTTTTTTCGCACACTAGATTTTTAACGCTGAGCTTAGCGCGGAGAGTATAAAATCCAACAGTGTCTTTTTGACGCGCTGGAATGCACTCTGTTGGATTCTCAACGTTCGGCTCAACACCGAGAGTTGAAAATCCAGTGCGCGATAAAATCCAGCCGCGATATTTTTACGTCCGTGCATACGTGGGCTAACTGTAGCAGGATACAGTGATGCCTTATAATATTGTAACAATTTATAATCTGTGTTCAAATACATACACATATTTGATTTGCACATACACGACCTGTGCCAGTACAAGACGATCTCTTCTTTTCCTCTTTAATTCTAACAGCGTGGGTTAAGACGCAGATATATGAACAAAAAAAAAAACAAAACAGCAATTTTATCTTACTTCTAATAACATACGAATCACGGACACGGTGGAGCATACGGTGGAGGTCTGCCCGGCTTGGGCGGAGCATCGCCGTGTCCTCGTGGAGGCGATCGGCGGCGGTGATCTCTGGCGTCCGGCCCTGGTTCAGGCCGTGGTACGAAGCGAGAGGGCATGGGAGGCCGTCACATTTTTCAGCGAAGCAGTAATGATCGCGAAGGACCACCCTCACGCTCCTAACCGCCGCAGAGACGCCCTGGGCGTCGGGTATCGCAGGCCGATTTCCGGCCACTGTAGGCGCGGGCTTGCGGACGGTGAGCAATGGGTAGCTCGCCGTCCGATAAGGACCAGGCCCGGATCAATAGCATGTTGTGTTCCACGCGCGCCTCAAAGAGATGTCAGCAGAACTGACGGGGTCCGCCAGGGCCGACGCCTACCGGGGTCGCGAAGAAGGCCGAAAGGGAGATCGTGGCCCCCGGCAACATGGCAACCGAAGGAACACGGGTGGGTTTTAGTCAGTAAGAGTCTGACACGCCTTCCCGCTCCGTCCAGAGCTGGAGAAGTTATTTGATAATTTCAATACAAAAAAAAAAAAAAAACTATCATATATAACATAATGCACTAATGCATTTTCCCGCTCACAAAGTGCATTACTCGACAAAACATACAAAATGGATGCCCGGGGGGAACCGGGGCTTTTTGCCGGCTACTATAAAATATACGGCACAGCTGCTAAATTGCGTGAAGCGAATTACTGTCGTGATGTTTTTACTAAAAGGTTTAATTTTCATTAAGTTTTAAGCATTTTGATGACGAATAATATTGTGTTGAATAGAATTTCTTGTCCCTACGAATCTAAGTATATCTGCGGATTCCAAAACAATTTAAAAAATACATCTGCGGTCTCATCATCTTCTCTGTAAGCAGCCTGGATTCCGTTTGATGTATTCTCTTATTTTAATGGGATCCAAACCCAAAGGAGATTTTATTTTAAAGCTGATGCCCCTGTCGGTGCATTACCTTCCAAGTCTCTACTGAAGGCCAGCCTCCTTTCGCCCGGAGGACACGGTGGAGCATACGGTGGAGGTCTGCCCGGCTTGGGCGGAGCATCGCCGTGTCCTCGTGGAAGCGATCGGCGGCAGTGATCTCTCGCGTCTGGCCCTGATTCGGGCCATGGTACGGAGCGAGAGGAAATGGGAGGCCGTCACCTCCTTCTGCGAAACAGTAATGCTCGCGAAGGAGGTGGCGGAACGTGTGAGGGAGAGGCAAAATTCGCGCCCTCGCGCCCCTAACCGCCGCAGGAGGAGACGCCCTGGGCGTTGGGAATCGCGAGCCGATTTCCGGCCACCGTAGGCGCGGGCTTGCGGACGGTGAGCAATGAGTAGCTCGCCGCTCGATAAAGACCAGGCCCGGGTCGACGGCGCGTTATGTTCCACGCGCGCCTCAAAGAGATGTCAGCAGAATTGGCGGGGTCCGCTAGGGCCGATGCCTGCCGGGGTTGCGAATAAGGCCGAAAGGGAAATCGTGGCCCCCCGGCAACATGGCAACTGAAGGAACAGGGGTGGGTTTTAGTCAGTAAGAGTCTAAAAGTAAAAAGGAAAAAGGCCAGCCTCCTTGACCCTTGTGGTAGATAAACAAGGGCACAAGGGATCAATTTCTTCTGTATTACCCAGTAACTGGGTTGTGGATGTCAGATCAGTCGCTCCATGTAAAATACTGGTATACAGCTGCATCCGGTTAGACTGGAAGCCAATATCAACGTAGTTCGGAAAAGGCTCGGCAGATGATGATTTGAGCGATGGATGTAAGCATGTCACATCTACCTCTAATCTATTTTAAATAAATACTTTATGATATTTGAACAACTGTAAGTCCGAAATATGGTTCATAGCGTGTAGAATCAAATTGAAATATGGCCAGTTCCACGTTCGTTGTTTGATTTATGACAGCCATGTTCCGACGTATAACGCATACGTACTGCAGCCGGCAATCCGGCATTGTGACAAAAACGTTAGTGTCATCCATACCGGATTAGAGCTACAGGTATTCGTTATTTTGGATGTAGGTATGTATGTATAGTTTGTTTACGCCAAAATGAATATAATAGTACTTGAAACTATTGCTTAACGGGGGCTGTTAAAAATTCAGTTTCATACAATTTTTAAAATAATAGTTTCATTTTTAGTCAATTCATTATTAATATTCTTGTTCACTAGTTAGCCATATTTCTTATTTCCATACAGTAATATTGCCAAATTAATCATAACAGCGAAATATTAATTTGACATCTATGTGCGTCGTTACCAACTTTCAGAATAAACGCTCATAAGCACTATGTTTCGGAGAAATACAAAGTGTATTACCTACTAACGTTGCTATTGCTGCCAGCCTTTTGCAGAAAATTTTCACAAATTAACCATAAGCTTGAAACATTGAATGCCTTATTAACATAAATACATCTCCATCCGAGGGGGATGGAGATATATTTAAGTCCATCCTTAACTATATCTGCGGTAAAATGTTCACATCCTTACTCTCAATTTTATGTGTCTTCTAAATATCTTTGAAAACAAGGTGTCGTCGCGTAAACCTCAAGAAATTACCTTACTAATTGGAGTACGGAGTGTCGCGAGTAGGTACACGTTATATAATTACTGGTAATTAAGATAATTCTACGCAAATACTCGAATTCCTCGCTTTATGTTGGGTTAACGTAATATTTAGAATCTGTTTAGTTCTTTATTGGCATAAATTAGATTCATATTGCTTGCTTTTCAATTATTTTCAGTATCTAGCTATTGCATCATAAGTATTGTAGGTAAGTACAGAGAATGTAAATGCTTATATCAGACGGTTAATATTTTGGTATTTTTTTCTTTGGTATCTTACACTCGAAATGGAACGTTTGAACACAAAATAAAAATCAAAAGTGAAAAGTGATTTCATTAGTAAACAAATCGAACAATCTTGGATTTCGGTACTCGCCTTGAACTCGAAAATCTTTCACTCGCCTACCAAATGATCGAAAAATGTAATGAAAGGAACAGATCAACATTAATTCCTATGTGATACTAGCAGCGCCCCGCGGTTTAACCCGCATAAGTCTCGATCCCGTGAAAATATAATGATGAAAAGTATCCTATGTGTTATGTGTTATAGACAATCTGTGCGCCAAATTTCATCCAAATCCGTTCAGTAGCTTTCGCGTGAAAGAGTAACAAACATCCATCCATCTTCAAAAACTTTCACATTTATAGGATAAGTAGGAGTAGGATTAGCAGGATAGTAGGATTAGTAGGATAGTAGGATAGAAGGATAGAAGGATAGTAGGATAGTAGGATAGTAGGATAGTAGGATAGTAGGATAGTAGGATAGTAGGATAGAAGGATTAGTAGGATTAGTAGGATAGTAGGATAGTAGGATAGTAGGATACAAGGATTAGTAGGATTAGTAGGATAGAAGGATTAGTAGGATTAGTAGGATAGTAGGATAGTAGGATAGAAGGATTAGTAGGATTAGTAGGATAGTAGGATAGTAGGATAGTAGGATAGAAGGATTAGTAGGATTAGTAGGATAGTAGGATAGTAGGATAGTAAGATAGTAGGATAGAAGGATTAGTAGGATTAGTAGGATAGTAGAATAGTAGGATAGAAGGATTAGTAGGATTAGTAGGATAGTAGGATAGTAGGATAGAAGGATTAGTAGGATAGTAGGATAGAAGGTTTAGTAGGATTCGTAGGATAGAAGGATAGAAGGATTAGTAGGATAGTAGGATAGTAGGATAGAAGGATTAGTAGGATTAGTAGGATAGTAGGATAGGAATAGGATAGTAGGATTGTTGGTTTTGTGTAGACGTGGAATGAAATAATAGTGAAGATTCACTTGAGGGGGGAACCATTCACTCAAGCGAAGCATCTGCTTAATCAGGTTTAAGTAGATATCAGACGCTTCACTTTTTATTCATTTTTGTCTTTCATAAGGCATCTTTCATTTCAAATAAAACGTTTGAATAAACAAAAAAAAACAAAAGTGAAAAATAAATAAATAAGTGAACCGAATCAGCGATGTTGGATTTCGGCAGTCGGCATCTATCACTCACCTACCGAATGATCGAAAAATTAAATGAAATGACGAGATGAACGTTTCCTATTTAATTTTGTCGGTGTCGTGTGAACGTGGAATGTAATAAAAATAAACCTTAACTTGAGTAAATGGCTTGCTTCTCTAAGTAAGGAAGAGTTTGTAATAATAGGTAACACCGCTCATGTCAAAGCCAATGGATTTGTGCCCGGTTTTTTTTCTTTTCGTGTGGTTAGTGACTAACCTGGTGTCTACAGTTTTAAAGCCGCACATGGGCCTCTGACTTGGGTTGTCGTCGAGAAATATCTCTCAGGCATGCCGGTTTCCTCACGATGTGCCTGGTTGATGGCAATAGGCTCGCCTGGCGAAATGTGTACTATAGGAACTACCTTGCCTAACCATTTGGGAATTACAAGCGTAATGTTATGTTATGTCATGTCAATAGCAACGAGCTAAATGTAATTAAAAACTCATATAATTTTGTTTATACAAAAAATAAAATAAATAATAATAGATAAAGAAATAAAATAAAATAATAGAATAAAAATAATAAATGAAATATAAAATAATAATATGACATTATTATATATATAATATGACATAGTATATATATATTTTTTTGTTTTGTTTTTTTTTATTATATTATATAACGCGGCTGAGCTCACCTGCAATACCTTTAGTATTGCAGGTGAGCTCAGCCGCGTTATAAACACAGTCAGACAGTGCTTCCTTACCCAAACCATTCGTTCCACCTGCTGAAGATCTCCCACCTGGACATGAGTTGCCTTGGCTAACCTGGAAGTCTTTAAACAGACTCCGGACTCAGGTTAGCCGAAGCAAGGAAAACCTGTTCAGGTGGAGATTCATAGACGAATCCGCCTTGGATTGTAGATGTGGTGCTGTTCCACAAACGATGGGACACTTAATGTCGTCTCCTGCATGTCCTGTCACCTGCACGTTACAGGAACTGATGGACGCTAGTGATGGCGCCAAACACGTGGCCGAATTCTGGGCCGAGTCTATTTAGGTTGCCATCGGCACGCTAAGAAGAAGAAGACCACCAAGGACCAAGGTTTTTGAGATACAAGGGCCGAAGACGCACAGTTACCATCAGCGTCAAAATTGCGTGATGCTGCGTCAGTCCGCCTCTTCGATCGAGGTTGAAACTATTCGTGCAGGCCCTGAATATACACAGTATGTTAATTAATGAGAGTCGTTCCCGTTAACCAGCAATAACATAGCGTCCATACATGCCAAAAAAGATTTTCCTAAGAAAAAAAAAAATATTCACAAAAAATATTAAATTAATATGTAAAGGAAACAGTAATGTCTTTTTTTTTTACGATATTCTTTTTAGCACGTTTGGACGCTATATGATTGGGGGTAACGGTAACGCCTTTCGTTAATTTTAACATACTGTATACAGTCGAATAAACAAAAAAAAAACGATATTTTTTTTGCGAATTCTATTGGTCCCATAGGGTGAACCACCTACTTATATTTCTTATGATAGCTATTAGCAAAGAGTTAATATTCTTTTAATTTTACTTCTGTTTCGATTTTAATTAAATATATTAAAAGTAACATTAAAAAAAAAAAAAAAACGACTTTTGTTGCTGACTGTATTTACCTTCGTGGGTAGGCACTACCTACCTATATGAGTATGATGTACAGTGCCCTCCAAAGGTTACTTGAAATTTTTCCACTTCATCTGTAATGTCACATTATGATTTTACATTCTTTAAATGTTTTCACTAAACACCAATGTTTTTATTGATATGATCAGGTATTACCTGATTATTATCTTTTTTTTGAAAACCGGCTCTTTTTTGTCAAATAGGTATTTGAATTGCAGCCGCCAAAAGTTTTGGATTTTTTTTTTGGTGTTATCAATATTTTTCAAATTAGATTTAGTCATTGCCAGGGCATTTGACTTGAAGAAATAACATCTGTACAATTTTTTATTTTTGAATTATTTATTTATTTGAATTATAATTATGTCTGTTTGTATTTTACATAAATAAATAAAATTATTTAAAATCAGCCTTGAAGGGATACAACAAACAATAAAAATAAAATATAACTCTTTCACTCACTCTTTTCTTAATTATTTTACGCAGATAGAACCTCGGCCTGGGCGTTCTTAGTACAACTTTTCATGATTTTCGACGGTAATGCACTAGTGCAAAATCAATCCCAAGATCGTTGTATTAGGATTAGAAAACTCTTACAAGAAGTGGGAACTACAATTTCCTAAACAACTATTAGACGACGCACGATACAAATTTACGAGGATACGTCACCAGAAAAAAATAATTGTAATCATCGGTCCGTAGAAAGAGGCGAGACGATAATACATTTTTTTTCTCATTGACATTTCCGTAGTAGCTCGTGATTAAGCGTCTGTATTTTTTAAATGAATTATTGTTTACGAGACAAATTTCTTTATTAAGCTTTAATTAAATAATAACGAGGACTTTTACCGTCGCAAAATATAATTTTTTTTTATTGTGACGTCAGTTCGTTAGCTTCCACTGATGAAGTTTTTCGGTGATGCCATTAGGCAAGACCGTTGTAATTTTGATTCTTTTATTTACTTTTACGATACTTAACGTCAAGATATTTGTGCTATGAATATTTACTGGTGAAGCTTACAGTCAGCAACAAAAGTCAATAAAAAAATAAAAATAAATACTTGCAGGGTAGGTGACAGTTTTAAGAAACTAATTATTAGTAATGTAATGTTCCTTGTGATTTATTGTCCTTGGAGTATACATAATATTTAACATTCCATCCGGATTTTCGATCTGGAATTTCTCAGTAGCAGCCTGAGTCTGGATTTGTACCCGGTTGAATTACAGGCGTTATGTTATGTACCATTCAACTCAAGAATTAATCTACAGTAATATTATAGAAATATTAGATTTTATACCGACCTAGGTGATGTTCTTCAGAAAGGGCAGGTGCATAGTACTCACAACCGGCGTGCGTGTATGACCAGATGTATGGACGTAAACGAGGCAAAAGGAGTATGTAAGGATCGTAGCAGGTGGCGTTCTGTAGTTTCTGCCTACCCCCATGGGAAGAAGGCGTGAGTTTATTTATATATGTATGTATGTAGATTTCTATTTTTGTTTCTAATTACTCGGAGTCTGGATTTGTGCACGGTTGATGGCAATAGGCTCGCTCCCTATTACATGGGATTTAAACAAAACTGGCGAAATGTGGGTGTACCTGCTATACAGGGACACCTCTGCCCAACCCTTCGGAGAAACAAGGGTTATGTGTCCCGATTATAAAGATTCTTTCACCAGTAGAATGCTATATTATCACTGAGTAACATAGGCTATAATTTATAAAGATATCACGCGGACGAAGCCGCTAGCGGGAGCTAGTATAAAATAAACTAAAGTGTACTACTTTTGTCGGTGACTCTACTTATTGGGTTTATTTATGAGCATAGACACTAAAAGAAAACAAATGATTTTATACAACAAATAAATATATTTCCCATTAAGTTCCATGTATAAATTTTAAAATTACCTTTTCAAATAACATTTATGACAACAATATTTCAATAAGTTATTTTACAATATTTTGGAAGTTGAAAACTTGAAATCACAATGTTTCTATATAAATTATGTAATAGTTACAATTTTCACCTTCTTCCTAATATATAATATATAATCAAATTCATTAATATGTATATGGTATACAATATTCATAATTTGGTATAAGTAGGTACTTTCGACTACATTAATTAGTTTTTTTTTCTAATTTATTTACATAAAGATGGTCGGTGCGGCGAGACGTCGTTATATTCAAAGTTTTTCCCTTAATTATAAAGAAAATTGTTACATGTTAATAGATAACTATTACTAAAAAAACATCGAATATGGTCCACATGAAATTTTAACTTACAATAAAGCATTTACAACACCATATCTACGTACCTAGGGAATAAATACCTATGTAAATAAATCATAGAAAAAAAAAACGTAAAACAGAAATATGCAAAGGAAGGCAAAATTACAATATTGTTAGTTCTGACAATTTACTCCATTTAAATATTTACATATTTTTCTGTTCCTTTTGTCTTGTCTGTGTATATATGTGTGTACATAAATGGTTAAATAAATAAATAAAATACAAAGTAACATGAGTTCCTGGGTTCATTTCCCAGGTCGACTTAAGTGTTATTGGATTTGTCCATCAGGAATTTCTCAGTATCAGCCCGGAGTCTGGATTTTGACCCGATGGTATTAGGTCCGTCCTTACTTATTACGGTACATTGGACTTAAACATAAGTAGGAAAATGTGGGTGTACTCACGGAATGAATAAGAGATGACCGTACCTTAATTGCGTAATACACGATCAATCACAATCTGTTTCGATTTGAAACAGATTGCTAATCCATTGCTTCATAAGTTGGAAAAAAAATTTGCTCAACAACGTAAATAACGCAATGAATGTTGTTGAACTGTCAAAATGAAACAAATTAGTCATAATCGTTTACGAAAATAAGTTACGCAATTAGGGTACTGTTTTCACTATATTCTGTGGGTGTATTATAGGTACAGTCACGAGCACTAATATGCATACAATTATCAAATTTTTAGAGTTATTTTCTCCTACTGTATTGATTGTAATTATATGTTGCTAGGAATATAGTATTTTGGAACCCACAGTCCCACACTACATAGAGCTTATGTCAAGTTGCAATCGTTATTGCACGAGAAAATAATTTTGAATTTTGCTGAGTTTACATATTTTTGCTCGTGACTGTACACCAAGCTTGATGTTATGTCATGTTTAAATAGTAACATTGATTTTAGTGTGAGCAAAATTCACAAGCTTTGGCGTTTTCCAGATTTCCTTCAAGGCCCGTGGAGTTATTGTTCCATAATTTTGGGCCAAACAAAGTTTAGATTTGTTTGGGGTAGGTAGGCTTGTAGTCATTTAATTTTAGAATAATAATAAAAAAAAAATGTGTAGTTTTTACTTCTGCTTAACCCCTCGGGGATTCCACGCGTAATGTTATGTTATGTTTACTTCTAAGCTGAACCTGAAAAACTGTAATTTCTACCTTCCTCATTGCAAAATTACAAAATAAACCTATAAAACTCTCAATAATGTCTTTTAAAAACGTTGTACAGTCGCCAACACAGTTGTTATCGTCTATCAAAATTGTATATATTCCGAATTCGTATTTTTTGCAAAGCGTGTCCATTTTAAAGACATTAAAAAAGCGATTTTACGCTGGTAAATATTCTATTGTTACAAAACGTCTGAATTACTGTAAACTATTGACTTTGACATTATTTTCTCTATATTAGCTGCTAGTTTCTTGGAAAGCGTATACTTATTCAAAAAATGGCACTGTAAAAATGTTTGCAGTCAAAAGGGTATTTACTTAATATTTTATAATATTAGTAAATGTTAGGATTGGCTTAAGGTTGTGCGTTACATTCGATAAATGATTACGTTTTGCATAAATATATTTGTAGACGAACTATAAACTTAATTTTAAATATAATTTTCACATCAAAAGGCTTAGAAAATATTATAATTATAGCAATGCTTGTTATAAATAAGAGTATCGATTCATCAAGCGATTTGAAAGCAATGTTGCGACGCAATACACACAAGAAAATTAATATATATTTTTTTAAATTTAAGCATCTATACTTTGACATCGCCATTCGAAAATATTTAAATAATTTTCAATAATTATACACATTTTAAATATTTAATACATAAATTATGGAAGGACAACAATAATAAATGAGCTACTAATACGTCCACTAAAATAAATATTTGGAAGTATCTTAATTACCTTAGCGTCGACCAAGGGCTTGAAGCCCAAAAATATAATTATTTCAATTAATTTATATTATTGGAGAATGGCATCTTTACTAAATATCTATCAAAATTAGGATAACATTTATTTTAAGAAATATTTATTCACGTAAAACTATTAGGATAAAATTGTTAACAACAAATTATAAACAGTTAAATATTTGTTAAAATTCAATAAAACATGTTGGTTTCACTTAGTGAAACTATATTAAAAAAAAATAACTTCAATGAGCCAAAAATATATTTCAATTTCAACACATATAATTGTTATGGAAGAATTGGCACATTTGAAATATTATGTATAAAACTAACAGCACGATATTGCAAATATTAAATATCGACATATCTTTGCGAAATATTCAGCAAATTACAAGCTTATACGTACGTAATCCGTTATAATATATAATTTTATATACTTTCATGTGTAATATAATAATGACACAAAATATTAACACATTGGAATAAACTAGACAAACATTGAATAACATCGACAAATACGACACCAAAACATTTTAACGTAAGGTATCGAGAATATAAAATATTTAATATTGAGACACTTTTATACAGAACAGTATCAGTCTAACTGCGGTAGTTGACGTGTGCCCAGGAACTCCACGACACGTGAAGAATCGCTTCAGCTCAATATAAAAAGCACATAAATCACCTAAAAGTAATATATTTATATACTATGTACTAACTAGTTCACATCGCTTGTTACATTTGCGACGGTTACTTACTGCCCGCACTGACGCCTGGGATTTACTTAATAAGATGTTGCCTTACATTTAGTTCCTGATCTCGCTTTTTTTAGCTTACGTAAGTACTTAGTTCTATCTCTACTGAAGTATGAATGTGAAGCGTACACCTACACACTGAACCACGTCGCTCATATTCCTGTTCAATCATTCAATGATTTTATAGCAAAATTAAATGATCTCCACATCCCGCGAGACTAATTCGGGCGCAGAACACACGTCAGTGCGGGCAGCGAATTAATTTAAGTGTAATTAGCTAAACGATGACCCTGTGTCAGTCGTGGACTGCGACCGGGGCGCCCGCGGCTGCCCCGGGAACAATTTCTATCTACGAGATTTAGAATCTACGCTCTACGCACGTAGTCGACTTAGGCACTGCCTACCTAACGATACCGAAAAAGACGGCGCTACACTACTTACGAGTACCTAGACGAAATAATTAATAGTTACATTTATTTAGAAATTTGGCAGTTTCGGGTCCGGCGACCGGCGGGATCTAGAGGGGGGCGAATGTACAGACGGACAGCGGCGGCCGGACGAGGCGCCGGGAGCCGGCGCGCCGCACGAGGCACGGCGCGGCCGCCGGACGCACGGCGCGGGAAGGCACTCGGGGGGCTCGCGGCGGCGGCTGCGGCGCGACCGGCCGCCCGCGCCACGTCAGAGCGGGAAGCAGCGCGCTGAACGCCGCGGCTCGCTCGCGCCGCGTCGGCGCCGTCCGCGAACCTCGCACGCGCTGTCTGGTTCGCGCGCGCCGCTGCACTTCCGCTCGGACATCCGCTCCGGCTCAAGCGGCTCCAGCTTGTGCATGGAGGGTCGGCTCGAAAGGCGCGCGCTGCCGGCCGGCGTGGACGACGCGCGCTCCGACGCCTCGTCGTCCAGCTCGATGCGGCCGAGGCGCAGCGCCAACGCGTACTCGGCGCGCTCGACGACGCTCGCCGGTTCCTCTTCGACGACGGTCGTGTCGGCGAACGTGGTGTCGGCGACTGTGGAGTCTGCCGCGGCGGAATCGGCACGCGGCGAGTCCCCGGGCACGGTGAGCGACTGGTGCGTGCCGCTCGACGACGGTGACACGTCGCCCGCTGCGTGCCGCTCCGGGGTCGCGAACACAGAATCAGAAGCCCAACTTCGTGTCTCCGAGTTCTGTCGCAACGTATCGTCTACGCTCCGCTGCGATGTGCGGCGACTATGTCGCGGGCTTTCATCGTCGATGGCGCGGAAATCGAGTGCGCTCAGATCGACAGGGCCGGCACGGCGTCGCGATCCGTCGCGGCGAAACGAAGGCCGATGCGAGGAGAATGCTGCATCATACAATTCGCAGAGACTCGTGCGGTCCGAATGCGGTTCCTCATATAGTGTTAGGTTTCGCGTTTCGGTCGCATCGGAAGGAGTCTCGTCGCGATTCGATGTGACCTCGCTGCGCTCAGAGATATCAAAAGTGAAACGGGCTTCGAACCTGTCCGGGCTGAGCAGCGGCGCGGAGCGCGAGCAGTCGTCCAGCCGGCCGGGGTCCGCGTCCGGGTCGAGCGGCAGCGGACACGGCGACGTGTCGTCGGAGTCGGTGGAGCGCTCGGAGCGCGGCGCGGCGTGGCGCCGGGCCAGCGCCGGCTGCGAGCCGCACGGCGCGCGGCGGCAGCACGTGCGCTCGTGCCGCACGTCAGAGCCGCTGCTGCCTGTCGACTTGGAGTGCGGCGGCCGGCGGCGGCGGTCGTCGTCCCGTCCGTACAGAGACGTGAATTCTTCAGAACAGAACTTCTCGAAGAGCTCCTGCGAGCTGAGCCGAGTGGAGCCGGTCGCGTTGTAGAACGCTTCGGTGGGCGACCGCTCGGCTCGCTCGTAGAGGGCGCTTGAGCTCGCCCTTTTAGATTTATCCATGAGGCCGAACTTGTATATCTTAGGGAGGCGTCGCTCGAAAACGCCTTGAGAGTGCGCGCGGGCGGGCGCGCGGGGCGACACGTCGTACAGCACGCGGTCGGAGGAGCCGGCGCGGGGCGGCGGCGCGGCGCGCGGCGGGGAGGCGGCGAACTCCGGTTCGAAGTCTGCGTCGTCGGGCGCGTCGCTCGGCAGCTCGTCGAGCTCGGCGCGGCACTCGCAGTCGTCGCCCTCGTCGAAGGAGGGCGCGCGCGGGCCTCGCACGAAGGCGCGGCGGCGCTCGGCGGCTGCGGCGTCGTGCTCGTCGAGGCGGAAGGAGCGGCGCAGCGGCGGGCGCTCGCGACGCGGCCGGCGCGGCTCGTCGGTGGCGGCGTGCGCGAGCGGCGGGCGCGGGGTCGGCAGCAGGCGGTCCAGCGACAGGCCGCGGCGCGGGCGGCGCGGGGGCGCGCGCGGGGCCGCGGGAGGGGTGTCCTCGGGCGTCGTGGGCAGCGCTGCGCCGCGACCGAACTCGATGAACCAGAGTTCGTCCTTAAGTTCGCACTCTCACTTCTTTTCATTCATGTCTTTATTTAAATAGTGCAGCACGTAATGGAGCACGAGATCGTAGCAGTACTTGTACTCGGTCTGTGGAGAGGAGCATGTATTAGAGCCGACGAGACACATTACATTACTGAAACGCTGAAGATGACTGGATACATACCATGTTCTCCACGAGCTGTGGTCGGTGCCGGCGCACAGTCTTGACTGCCTGGAACACGTCCACCTCGCCGTGTTGGATCACTTGCTCGATGCAGGCGTTGGCAGCGCAGTATACGCCGGCACGACTTCTCCCGTCACTACACAACAATAATGGGAACCACTATAAAGAAGACTTCCTAGGAAAACCTCGTAATTTATCCAGCTTTTCGCCTATTATGAGTACTCACGGCGACACGACGCAGACTGGTCCATAGTCGGTGCGCTGCCGCCATCGCTCGACCATGTTCATGAGCTCGACCAGCGAGTTGGTCGACGATGGCACCTTGTGGCCCATCGGCCAGCAGGTCAGCTGGAACAGCTGGACAGTCTTCGTGGGGGCTTTGACGCCGGCCATCAGCTCAGTCAGTGAAATAATCTGTTGGACAAAGATGGAGGGCATTAAGCGTATTTTTTTTAAACTTTGTTTTATACATACGTTTTTGTGGAAGGCTCACTTACACCACACATCACTAATTGCATCTAGTGGTTAACGAATTTAAAACATTATTCTACAGGGTCAAATTAATTTAGCTAGGGAAACTTTGCAGATGTGATGAGTATCTATATCTTAACACGATAAAATAAAAAATAAAAGGATTTGATGTTTTTTTTGCGGGCTCAACGACCGCTGGTAGTCATGTTACTTGAATTATGACTTGAGAAAATCTGTTTACTTTTATTTTATCGTATTTATATATAGATACCCATCAAGTCTGTGAAGTTTGCACAAAAACAATGGCACTCTGGGAATGCCGACAGAAGTGAAAACTTGAACAAGATCGCCTTGGTGGAAGAAAAATTCTTGTATAGAACATTGGTCCGTAACCTTATCTAAATAAAGAGCACAATCGCGCTAGCAAAAATGAGGTGTCGTCATGGTGTCGCGAAATCAATGGTTTAGTCCCATCTCAAAAATGCCCAACGCGCCTAAAGAAGCTTTCACTTTAAAAAAAAGTTTTTTGTTCAAGTGACTACACCAACTGCGTTCGATGACATTACTTTTTGTTTTATTTTATTTTTTTAATTACTTTTTTTTTATTATGTTTAGATATCGATACCCATCATGTTTACGGAGTTTTGCTAGCTAATTTAATTTGACCCTGTATTTCTGTCAATCACTTGAATATAATAGCGTTATAATTATGCATTTATTGATTTGTGGTGTAAGTGGGCCTAAACGTGTATGAATACTATGGTCAAAAGACAGTTCTTTCAAGAATAATCGGTGACTATGATACTTCGATCAACAATGTTGGTATTGTTGATCGAAGCTATGATATAAGCGTTGAGCCTAATGTAGGTAAACAGACTTCTTAGTAGTGTAAATATCACTGTAAACAAAACCTCTTTTTTATATTTTATTTTTTTGGGTGGGAAATTATCAAATAACTTCTCCCGCTCTGGACGGAGCAGGAGGGCGTGTCAGACTCTTACTAGCTAAAACCCACCCGTGTTCCTTCAGTTACCATGTTGCCAGGGGCCTACATCCCTTTTGGACTTTCCCGCAACCCCGGCAGGAAACAAAACATCTAGGTATGTATTTTTTACAAATATACGATTTCCATTTACAATTTACTTACCTTCTTATTGATCCTGAATATCCAAGTCTTGATGTTGGTGTAGTGGTTGTGGGAGACGTGGTCTATCGTGAACACTGGGCCGTACTTCTTGGAATGACGGCCTTCAGGCCAGAATGGTGGAAATTGTTGCTGCAAAAAATTATTTAGTGTCAGGTAATGTATCTCCTTGGTCAGTCTACTTAGATCTTGATGAGCACAACATGAGACTAATGTTCGGCGCAAACGAGCCACCGACAATAGCCACCGGTGGCTGTTGCTTTTGGCTGCTGTATTAAGTACTGTTGTAGCGGGTGGCTGCCACCGGCCACACGTGTGTGAAGAATCCATACAAAACGTATGTAAAAGCATGTGAACTGCTTGTCCCTGGGCTACCAGTGGCTCGTTTGCGCCTTATTTTTATTTCTTCGGGGAAGGTGCTAAAGATAGCTACGGAGATTTGAATGATAATGAAATTTGATAGAACAGCATAACGTATCTCAATTTTAAGCTCATAACTGGTCAGATTTATTTTGATCAGGTTTCAGTCAAAAGTTTTCAATGTTAAATTCAGTCTTATCGTATACTTACAGAGTTCTTGGGAGGTACGCAAAGCACGACGACCGCCGCACATTCGTAGTCGTAGACCAACGACCAGAACTCGCCCTGAGTTCTGACCAGAGGCCATTCTGTCACTATGTACTCGCGAGGTTTGGTGTAGCCCTGAAAATATAGCCAGTTATACTATGGCCCTGACTGACTTATAATAGTTATTTATTTAAACAATTTAAAATTACATTTACAAGTTAGGCCGAATCTTTATGCGCTGAGCAGAGGGTGGACAATTTATTCAATGGAAGTCTAATGCGCACGTAGGACAACAGCCGGGATTTCCATATGATTCCAAATTGTCCTCGGACAAATTGTCGATCGTCTGCTCAGCGCCTAACTCTTCTTCTCTCGTGGTCAGCCGAAGAAGTATAGGTTACTGAGTTAGTCACAAATTTGTATGTCATGACTATTATAATTGCCGGGTCCAGATTAACTGAGCCGCCTCGCGAGGCTAATGCTCGAACGCGTAAACTAGGCATGTTGAAACGCACTGAGCGTTGCGCGAGGTGTGTCCACAGACGACGCGTTTTGCTGCATGAGGCAGCCTCGCGAGGCAACTCGATCACTTTAGACCCGGACAATTTACAATAAGAAACCCAAAAACTTTGTTTTGTACATAAAAGTGAATAAATAGTGTGTGTGTGTGTGTGTGTTTACTTTTCTAAATGATAAAGTACATTTCCTACTTCATATAGTGCGAAATTATGTTTTCACTGTTCAACTTCAAAGAACGTACTATCAACAACTAAGTGTGGCCGCGGTGTCATAATAAAGTCGCATTAAGTTAAAAGATGAACTTTCTAAGTAACTCAGGGGACACTTTTCTGAGGAAATTGCATTTATGTTATAAAATTTTGCTTCATTTCAGTAGTAAAGAGCAGGACTATTTGATGTCATACTGGTTGAGACTGTGGCTTTGCTTGCGTTTGGAATTTATAATTTTCCGGTTTGAAAAATAGCCTCCGAAGTTATCACGGTAGCTTTTAGTTTAGCAGTGAAAACTCGTCAAACACATATTTATGGAGAAAAACTGTTGCGTAATTTTTTGTGTAGGTAAATATAGTGTGGAATATTGTTACATTGTGGCTATTTCTAAAGTATAGACAGGAAAACCGAAATTCAGCGATGCATTTTGATATAAGGGATCATTCGAAGTTTGACTCGTACAATTTCCTTCATGTATGGCCCAAAATCGTCTTACTACATTATCATCAGTGTTCCTATATAAGTACTAGTGTTGGATCATTAAGTTCCCTTCAAAATGGTTGAGCTAAATGGTGTTGATCCATGCGTCATGTTCGTGAACGGGCGCCTTCAGTAGGGACTGGTCATCTCTTAGCTGCCACGGTTTATTAAATTTTTTTGAATTGTTATTATATTTTTATTACTGACGCTTTTAACGTGCTCGTCTTTCTACATTGTTCTCACATGTATAAGTTCAACACGAATGATGTAACCAATATTTTGTAACAATATTCTGATTTAAAAGAGTGTCCGTGGAGTTTCTTGCCCGTTCTTCTCCATAGGTACCTACTACGCTTTGGAATGGGCAACTAGCTTCATTTTTCTGACTGACCGACCCCTTGACAATTCAAAAGTAGGTACCTGTAATTGGTTTATTTGAAATAAATGCTTTGAGTTTGAGTTTGTACCTTTTCATATCGCCTTTTCATACTTTCCATTCAAATAAGAATGATGTACCTTTTAGATGAGTTTATTGCCCGTTCTTCTCCATAGCAACTTACTACGCTGTGGAATGCGCAACTAAGTAGCTACAATTACCTATTTTATGTATGTTATTTACCCGTCTCAATTATCTTTCTATTTTGCAAATCATGTTCATAAAACAGGTTTGAAGTCCCTAGCTTGCGAAAAGGAAATTGTTGTTTTACATGGAAGCCTCTAACGCAGTAATTAGGTCTTAGATATACCTAATGACTGCGTTACAGTAATTAAGTACTTACATCCACGAAGACTGCGTTGATGTAGTCTGTGAAACTGTTTCCTTGGAAGGATGTCAAGTATGGACGAAAGTTGTCAGCTGAAACAAAATTCGTCACTTAAGTCACATAAGTAGGAAGTTAAGTAAAATTTAAATGATAACATTTTAACTGCAGAGACCATACACAATGGGATATATAGCCTGATGATTACCATCAACAGAAAAGTCTATAAAGAATGCTTAAAGGACATATTGCAAGTAATAATTACACTTCACAGATGGATTGGTGATCCTAGTGTAGGTACCTAGTTATTTACCCGACACTGCTTCTCTGTAACTTTTGTTGACACCCAAAGGTGTGTACACGAAACTAAAGCAATAAATTGTCTTTCTGGACTCTTTTGGCCGTAGTCTTTAGGATGACCCATATCAGATAGATACAAAAAAAAAACGTGCTTTTCGTAGCTGCTAAGATGCTGGAGCATATTCATCTCAATGGCCGACATGATATTCAACAACTTTTCAAAAAAACTTACGAGGCACCACCAGGACATCCCGGTTCTTCTCCCTGTTATCTCCCCGATGACCTCCCGCGCAGTCCCCTATCGTGAACCTTGGGGTCTGCTTGCAGATCTGCTGATACTCCTTCTGGTACTCATTGAGTTTCGACACGGGATCCCTTTGAGATTTCTGTTTCAGTCTCTGAGAGAGTTCCGAGACGGGGAACCATGATATTCCACAGACTACGTGTTCTTCTAATGTGTCGTAGACGAATTTGTATTGTTCCTGGAGGGAAGAGGAATGTTGATTTTATAATTGTGTTTATGGGTTCCGGGTACGAGGCCAGTTTGCTAGTCAGTTTACTGGACAGTTCTTTCACTGGCCTTACATTCGAAGACAGTTCAGTGAGTCAATGAAAAGCCTTTGCGATTTACTGAATTGACTAATTGATCTAAACCACAAACTGACATCGGAGCACTTATGCGCAGTTTTTTGTTAAGACTGCAGTATTTTTTTCATGGAATCTATATTGACTTAACAAACGATATATAAAAAGAATATGTGGAGAAAAGAAAAGTTTACCGATTGCCTTGTGCAAAATTTTTTTTTGTTATAAGAACTTAAAGATTGAATTTAAAAACTTGTTATTATTTATCGCAGGATTGTTTCAGATAAGCAGCTTTTCGTAAAACTCTCTGAAATATTGCTTTAAAATTTCCCTTGAAAATGTAAGTCGTAAGTACATCACGTTGTATCTCCTCTATAAGTACCCAATTAAAAAAGCTCTGACGCACGGTCGGTTCTCGTTTCGAAGCACAAGGTCTAAAAGACTTATTACATTTTCTCAGTAAATCACTATTAATACTTGAACAATGACGAGTAAGGCCCTGTTCTCACTGTGTCTTATTTATTTATAGTTAATTAAAACGGTACAACACCAATTACATTAATTAACATAGAAACAATTACAATATTGACATTAATTTAATTTAAAACTAACATGGAACAGTGTACTCCCTAGCATACTTTCTCTCACAGAACACCAGACACAAACGCATAATTTTACTCCATTCATCCGCAAACACATCACATTCAGGGTTTGCAGTCAGAAGGGCATTTAGCATCTTTAGGGTACGACAGACTGGGGATTCGGCTTTGGCTACAGTTTTGCATGACAGTTGCGCAAACAAATTGTGTCGGCGGGTTTGACGGTGTCCAATGTATTTGTCAGGCACAAATAATCGCCAAAAAAGGCCATGGAGCTCTGGATAGTCGATACGTCCTCGTAAGGTCTTACAGGCTATCGTGAGCTGATCAAGACCTCTTCTTACCTCTAACGAGTTAAAGCCTAACGTCCCTAAAAGATAGTTGGTAGGGTACAAGTACGGAAAGAAATGGTATAACCTTTGGAAGAGGCATCTTAGGAATGTTTTCTGAACCTTTTCTAGCATCAGTGTTTGGGTCGCGGTATAGGGGTGCCAAACACAGGCACTGGACTCGAGTTTGAAGTCTTATTGACGAAATGTTAAAAACATTTCATATATTTTATGGAGCTTCACTCTAATTGCGTAAAACAGTTTAATTAAGAGTATTTTTGGCTCTTTAACTGGAAATAAACTATTTCATTTCATGTCGTTATGCTAATTGAAACATTGAATTAAGTTAATCTCGCGAACACAGATTTTAAAACATACCACGCAATAATTAATGTTTAAGAATTGTCAAAATGTAAGCGATTCGAGGGTGTTTGGAGCCATTTAGGATGCTGATGTTCAAAATATTATAGGCTGTGTTCCGCGATAATTTATCAATGTGATTTGTATTCTTTCTATCTCCTCTGTATGTACGATAAAATTGATAGTCTTCCAAGATAAACACTCAAAATTATTCAGCCTTTTCCCAAGCATTTTGAGGTCGCATTCAGTGTAACTGTACCTACTCCATTTAAAATAAGATTAGACATTTAAACAAACCTTTTTTATAGTCCGTTCAACCAATTTTGACTTCTATACCATAGGCTTATGGATGGCATTAAAAGCAAGAAAATGGTCACAATACCAACTGTTTACTGCAGCTGCCATTTGTCATGCCACCAACGCAATAGAAGTCAAAATCGGTTGAACAGACTGTAAAAAAGGTTTGTTTAAATGTCTATTCTTATTTCAAATGAAGTATTGAATACCAGTATTTTATATGAAGTGACTGCCTATCTCACCTCCACAATACAGTCACTGGGTAATACGACAATCCTTGATAATTAAGACTGGTTGTCTTGACTTTCGGGTTTCTGCCCGTAACGACCGTCAAAGATCTACAAATAACAGCCGGGACCAACGGTTTAACGTGCTTTCCGAAGCACGAAGGGGTTTCGATATGTAATGGATGGTCACCCATCCAAGGACCGACCTCGGCAAGTGTAGCTTAACCTTCGATCGAGACGTACGGTTGTTATTATTTAGCGACGAGTCCCTGAACACTCAAAGGCGTCCGTATAAAAGCATTTTGAAAATCCCGGTGTTATGTCCAAATATACATTTAAAAAAATAATACTTGAGAACCTCCTCCTTTTTTAGAAGTCGGTTAAAAATTGACAATACACAGTGGGAACACTGCCTTAGACACGTAACTACAGGGTGCTCAATTTCTGCAGTTATTGTGTAGGTACTGTCGGAAGGAAATCTCCAATTAGAGGGAACGAGTTCTTTGTTACTAAAAGCAAGCTTTCTTGTGAACACAGGATTGCAAGATTTGTGAGGGATCGTTGCGGAATTATAGTGAATTCTGACAGAATTGGTGGAATATGTATGATTTACGTTATGAATTACTTACTATCTTTATTGTTTACTATGTTAACATATAATATACACAAACATATTTACAACTAACTACTATATAAATATTATGTACAAGTATGTAAAGGAAAAAGTAAAAAATAAAGACAAGAGCTCATTGGGCGTCTAAAAATTCGTCCGCATCGCTGTCAGCGGGAAAAGTGCCCAAAAGGCTGGCAGCATTGCTACGTTGGATGGCGATGCTGATTCTTTGGCCTAAGAATTGGCCAGCCCTCTGGTCACGTAAAGAGTCGACCAACCGCTTGGCGATGTCCCGGAATACTCCGTGAGCACTAGGACCCCATGGCCCCTATTGTTTCAACCCCAAACGGCTCAAAAATATAGCTACCAGTAAGGTTGCTATATTTGCGCCTTTGACTATTGCTGTCTATTTACGTTATGTGAAATCATTCCGAATTAATGGACAAAATGAGATCTCAGCCAAAAAATATGAAAAATGTTTTGTACTTCAGTCAAATCACGACTATTATTAGATAGGACATTCAAGATCGACGTAAAACCATTAGTAAGGCATTGTAATGTAACTCTTATTATATTGCAATAAAGTATAAATTAGAATGATGGCCGTGAGTTGGATAAAGGCTCCCGCAGACAGAAGCGATGCGGCACCGGTAGAACAATATCCGTGAAGTTTTCATAGAAATTGTTCCACCAGAGTCACATTTGGTTACATTGAGTTATTGCAATGACTTAATAATGATTTTATGTTGACCGTGAATGTCCTTATACGTTTCTTGGGAAATTCATGATAGAACTACCGGTTTCGTTGCGCATTAAAACAGGTAACCCAAAAAGTACATAACATAAAAAGTCTCTATTTAAGACCAGGCACTCCAAAGACAATTTCCACGCAAACTCCGCCCCAATGCATCCATCCACTCCACCATGCGCTAAACGCTAACACATCAGTATTAAAGTTGAATATCGCGTGCGCTCTTTGGTCGTGTTGAAGCACGGAACTAAATGTCGTAAGTGTCAATTCTTATTTCGTTTATAACTAAAATAATAATTGTTCTAGAGAAAAAATATCTTAGTATAACAAACTAGGCATGTTTTCTTACTGTAAATAATTATTTTAGACATAAAAGCCGAGTAATCTTGTTTTTGTTTCAAATAATCTTTAAAAAAGACATGATTTACAAATAAAAAATGGATCGAGCGAAAATATTCCAATTACGTAACTGTTTTATATTTGGAAAGAAAAAGATCCAATGAAAAATATACTAAAGTTCCATTTTGATTGTATGCTTGACTTTTTCAGAAGATTCATGCAAATTAATTACAATTTAGGGAAACAGCCTCTTAAACAGCATTTTGAAGTCCACAAATAGAAATCATCCTTACCTCGTTCTCTATAAGGCCTTTTCTAGATTGCCTGAGTTTCTTCAAAAATCCGAATACATCGAAACAATCTTCTTCTTCAGCCAACTCGAGATTTGCATCAATGGCTAAGTACACTCCCGACCGACCTCCACCGTCACTGGAAGAAAATAACACAATTTAAATTCTGTCTATCTGTATGCCCTATCTTTATGTCATGAGAAGATCTTTGTTATAAGAAGATCAGCACGCTTAGCATGAGCTCAATAGAAACGGGTTTTGTTGACGGAAGAATAGACAAAATGACAGATAAACAATCACAATCTGTCATTTTGTCTATTCTTCCGTCGACAAAACCCGTTTTTATGGTTGTCATCATACATAGTTTTTAGACCTTTGTAACTAACAATTTATTGACCTATCAATTAGTCTGAATTAAATGAATTTATTTATTATTATTAACGTCTGTATTTATTTATATTTTCTATCATATCGGGTAACCTTAGCTTACGTTGTATTGACATAAAAAAATAAATAAAAGCTTGTTAAAGAGATGCGGCAGCAGGACGATGAGCGAAGAGGCTCCGCACGAGTCATTCGTCAGGCTTTTGCCTCGAATCTTGCGGGTAGCGGGGCGGCGGCGGCGGTGGCGCGGCAATGCATAGTTTTATATGGAACCGCTTGCTCCCCGCGCCGCTGCTTTCGAGGTCAATTACATATATTATAAATCTATGCATTTGAACGCGCCGCTCTCGCGCCGCTGCCGCCGCTGCCTCGCTGCCCGCAAGATTCGAGGCAGAGGCCTTACGCCTCTTTTACCGCTATATTTCCCAGGCCAAGGCCGACATTCACTTGTTTTGCAGTCGGCTTTCTCATCACCCCGTTGCCGCACCTACTAGATAGCATGTCGCGCCCTAGGCATAGCGAAAGTAAACGCACAAGACACGTATCAAACTTAATTACAGCCCTAGTAATATTGCCACGTCAACTTAGATGTAGCATCGGCAAAATTCGTAAAACCGATCACCCTCCGAACTGAGTGTGCCTTCAAAATCATCAATCTTTATGACTTCTTTAGGTGAAAATGATCTTTACGCAAACGCAATAACTTGTAAAGTCGTATAACCAAATACATTGTAAAATTGAAATGAATGATACTGTAACATGTTACTTTGACATCAGAATAACAATTCTGTACATCCACTGGCAACGCAAATACGAAGGGACTGCATCAAACGTTATTTGCTGGCTCGGCACACACTAGTCACAGAGTAAACTAATTTGTTATAAGCTTCGCTACAACGTTATAGCATTGCTGCTATTCTGTAGTAATATTTTTACTCTGGAATTGTGAACAGAGAGTATTCCCGGAGGTCACGGGCCAGACTAAAGTCGTGTAAAATAAGTGCAATATAAGCGGACAGTTAAGATTGCAGAAAGTATTATTTTTTATCCACAACCGGGAAGCTCTTAGCCTGCATCTCACCTGATGGTAAGTGATGATCAGGCTGAAGGTGGAAGCAAGCTTTACCCGGAATCCTGAATCACAGAGGAACTGGCTATTTTACCTCTAACTGCCGAAACAATGCTGTTAACATTGTTGTTATGGCGACAGACTTAGATAAGATGGTGGCTAGCGCCAGGCGGACTTAGAACAAGTCCTACCATCAACCAAACCGAGCAGAAATTTTTGCCCCAACTGGGAATCAAAACCGGGACTTCTGGGCCTGAGACAGGTGGTCTAACCACTTGACCACGGAGGCGGTTAAGATGGACATACCAACATTAATTTGGCTGCGCAAAAAAACAGTTTAGCATTGCCACAAGTGTCTATCTGCGGCGCTGGTTATGGAATGAACTTCAAACATGATTTAATACAACTTTCCCCGGGATTTTCGGAGAAATATTCAGTCTCTGATTAGTAAATCTACTAACAAAATGGTTAACTGTAGCATTTTGTTGATCATTTTATTTTGTTACAGAGCCAGCAAGCCTTTTGCCCATTCAGAAGCTCTTTTGTTCGCCGGAAGATAGCTAAACAAAATATTTCACTCACTTGCAATACCATCGGCCTTGCAGCAGGGTTGATAGCCAGCCTAGAAGTGCGTTCCATTATGAACTCTATGTCACGCTGAGAAGGTTCTACTTACTTGCAATGCACCACCATCGGTCCAGCAGCAGGGTTGGTAGCCTAGGAGTGCGTTGCATAATGAACTCTATGCCACGCTGAGAAGGTTTTACTTACTTGCAATGCACCACCATCGGCCCCGCAGCAGGGTTGGTAGCCAGTCTTCTACCAACAACCGCACGGACTCGTCGTCTGAACTCCAGGAGTGCGTTACTGAATGGACACGTGTGTGAGTGCCACTGTGTGTAGTGGAACTGCAGGATGAACCGCTCTTCTACCACCACCTGCGGAAGGAATAGAGGTATTAGGTAGGTATTAAATACTGGTATTCAGCTGCATCCGGTTAGACTGGAAGCTGACCCCAACATAGTTGGGAAAAGGCTAGGCAGATTGATTTGACGATAAGTAAGTACCCCTTGGTAAGACTGGATAGTAACTTTATAGACGAGAGTGAACATTTTGGTCTTCTGTCTTGTCTTATTTTCACCGAACTGGTTATCGTAATCAGAAATCTTAATACAATATTCAAGTCTAATTTCCTTTTTCAGAGAATGACCAAACTCAAACGTTGCAAGATTGCGGCTGCTGACAACTGAAGTTACTCCGTAGAACATAACAATACTGATGCCTGAATGAACGTACGATAGATAAGAAGTTCCAATAACTAACATTTTTGAAGTGAAAACTTCTTTAGGCGTTGAGCATTTTTGAGATGGGACTAAACCATTGATTTCGCGACCTGTTACCGACACCGTGGAGTAAAAGACATCAACGCGTTGATTACCGCGGTGCCGATTTTTTTTCAAGTTTTTACTTCTGTCGGCACTCCCGGAGTACCACTGTTTTTTTAGTAGGCGCTTGGTGCCAACACGCATACCTGCAACTAGTACAAATCCACATGGCTGTAACTTGCATGAAAGTAGGTAAATATACAAGAAGCATGCATGCCAATGTGCACTTTTATAATGACGTAAGTAGTATGAAAACGCTTTTAAATTTCCGTGCGCGTCCATGTTATAACGTGACGGTATCGCTATCCTTTTTACGCCATACATAAAATAATGAATAAGAACAGGAGATCCATACTCTTCCAAAATCCTGCACAAATGGCACCAAACGTCCTCGGTACCTATGTAATTATTTTTATTTTTATTAAACAAATTTTTCGAGGACTTTAAAATCAACGGTAAAATCATGGACGTCGACGTCACGATAACGTGACGTGTGGAATTATAAAAGCGCATTGTGCCATAATAACTTTTAATTGGTGAATGTCTTAATGGCTTGCAAGTTACTTGCATTATTTTGTGCAATTTACTGGCATGTGTATTACGTGCTTCAAACTGTAGGAATTATATTAATTATAATTCTGTTAGCGATTTCACAGTTTTGTTATAATATCAACAAATAATTACTGTGCCAACATAATTAAAAATTAATGTACCAATAAAGTGGACAATGGCCGAGTTTATTGCATGAATTAATTATCGGCAATCGTGTACAATCAAATTAATTTTATAACTAAGCAAAACATTTTTCGAATTTATTAATTTTAGGTATTGCCTGTTGTTGTGTTCGACATTAATTGTGCTATTAATTAATGAAATCATAAACGATTACTTAACAATATTGTGTTTTTATTCACAACATACATTCGTTCTTATTTTTCAATTATTTTTTTTACTTTATTTTATCTTTTTATTTTGTTATTTGTATTTTGTATTTCACGAACTGTGTCCAAATAACTGTTTTTCTTTCTTTCTTTCTTTTCTTTATTTCTTCTATAACATCACAAGCACTTTTTTCACACACAGACACACACATTTTGACATCTTTGTAACTAAGGAAGGAGCGGAATAAGGTATTTTCCTTGTCATAGAAAGTCTGGAACTGAGCCTATTTTCAATAATTGGGGACAAATGCAAACAACGCTTGCTACTGAGAGAATTTCCTGAATAAAAAGTCCGGTACCAATTTTCTAAAACGGGAATACCCGAGGGTATCTACGCATTATGCTCAGCAGTCACGCTAGCGAAAATTAGACCACTGAGGCAGTCAAATATTATCAGGTCGGTTTCTGCTGTAGTTAGATGCTGATTAGTATAATCAGCCTACATTCTTACTGCTGCGACACAGGCCTCCTCTCGGTGAGTGAAACGCAGTCACACGATTTTGCCTTGAAGGTCTACTTTCTTTCTATAAAAAGATGATAGGTTTATTATTTCAAGTAGTTATTATAGCACAGATATTGGGTATTTATTCAAAACACAACACACACACTCATGCATGTCACAACAGTTTATTTGTATTTGTGAGCTTTTCATATTATCCTATCTTTTATTACATTACCTTTAATTAATTCTAATACCATATTTATTATTCTAGCGTACGGCACTCGTGGGTTGCAGCTGAAAATCAGCGTCAGGTGGTACACTTTGTGTTGTCATCTGACATTAGAGGCCCTTTTGGCATTACAATCATCGTTTTCTGTTTCTATAATTATAAGGTGTATTTTTTTCCTGTAATACCAATAAACACATTTTTCTTTCTTTCTTTCTGTGGTATTTATAATCCACCACGCGGGCATAGAACGGGTTGGTAATTTTTTATTTTAGGACACGCCGGTTTGTTTCCTCACGATGTTTTCCTTCACCGTTTTGGGAGCAGTGGTGATGAAATAATTTACACAAAGTAAAGCGCCTGTCTGGGTTCGAACCTACGAACTACAACTCGTAAGTCGCGGCCGTTACCACTGGGCCACCACTGCTCTAACGCGGGATAATAATAGCTTTTATTTCAATGCAAATAAGAATCTTGCGAACTAAAACAGCACATAAAACCTTTACAATTTGTTTAATGATTTTTTCTCTCTGAAATAGGTCACTTGAATTAAAAATCTGTTGGGGTGTATGAGGTTTTGCGCATTTAACGTTACACGTTGTATATGACCATTTATACAGGGTGGCAGGGACGTCGACGCGAAAACTGAAACCATGGATTCAGTAGGTACATGATTCTGAACCCCACTGCATTGAAATTTTACGTCGGTTATTTTAAAAAAAATCTGCTGTTTCATAGAAGAGCAATACCTACGCGCAATACCTACGCGGTCAAAATGCATGGAACAGCTGATTAAAAAAAAAATAACCGACGAAAAATTTCAACGCAGGGGGCTTCAGAATCATGTACTGAATCCATGGTTTCAGTTTTCGCGTTGATGTCCCTGCCATCCCGTATAAACGAAGACGAAGCAAAAGGAATAAAGGTGTACCAGCTACTATCGAATAAACGCATAGCTAAGCAGTTTGATAACAAAATCCCGTACACATGACCCTTATTTTCGTAGGTAAGCGTTACTATATCGGCCGAGCGCTGCAAGCAGAAATAGTCCTTACGGTGCAGTATATGGCAATCAACTTAAAATGACCGTATATTCAAATCAGAACTGTCATTCTTTGACAGTTCTGCTAAACAATTCATTTCCCTGATTGTATCTACCCATCCCTTTAACAAAGGTCAAAACCTTATATTTCATTGCTCTGTTTCTAGTTTACAAAGAAAATTCAAATTGTTTATAATAAAATCTTGAACTCTGCTGCTGAGTGAGAATAATCAGCTTAACGCGATACAAATGGATGTGAAGACTACTTGGGACTGGGTAATATTTCTCACAACCCCTTGTGCATACTTAATTTTCAAATAGACTCTTTGAAAAAAAAAATTGTGTTTATTTTTTTTAATATCACGCTTGTGCTGTAAGAAAGGGGTAGGTAAGCAGAGGTTAATTGTTTCACACTTATACGACATTAAATCTACAACGTGTAACGTTAAATGCGCAAAACCTTAGACACCCCAACTGATTTTTAATTCAATTGACCTATTTCAGAGAGAAAAAATAATTGTAAAGGTTTTATGTGCTGTTTTAGTTCGTAAGATTCGTATTTGCATTGAAATAAAAGCTATTATTATCCCGCGTATGAGAAAATTTAAATTGGTCGACAACAATTTGTGTTTGTTTACCTATTTTGGCGGGTTTGCGCATGTGATGGCTTGACCTATTAATAAATAGACACGGCAACGTTTTTAGTGAAGATTTTTTTGAAAAATGTGACCTACGAGTATATTTAAAAGTAGTTCAATTGATTCTGCTCGTTATTCTGGTCTCAGAACTGTTTTCAGGTTTTGCGCATATAACGTTACAAGTTGTATATGGATCTGGCTATGAAACCTGGAACTTACCACTCGAATACCTAACTACTTTTGTTCAGCATAGAAAAATAAGCTAAATTCTAACCACGTCTGTGGTCTAGTGGTAAGACTACCTGTCTCAGACCTAGAGGTCCCAGGTTCCGCTCCCAGCGGGGGCAAAATTTTCTGCTCAGTTTAGTTGGTGGTATTATTGGGTTTGTTTTAAGTCCGCCTGGCTAGCTATCACCATCCTACCTCCTATTTACTATGTATATTATATATCCGACTATAATCTTAATATTATATACCTATGTGAAAGTTTGTGAGGAAGGATGGATGTTTGTTACTCTTCCAAGCAAAAACTACTGAAGAGATTTGGATGAAATTTGGCACACAAATAGTTTATAACCTGGAAACACACATATAAACTTTTTATCTCGATATTCTTACGGTATCAAGATTTATGCGGGTGAAACCGCGGGGCGCAGCTAATCTTATCTAATCTCGCAACAATGTTAACAGCATTGTTGTGTTTCGGCAGTTAGAGGTAAGATAGCCAGTTCCTCTGTGGTTGGGGATTCCGGGTGAAGCTCGCTTCCACCTTCGGCCTGATCATCACTTACCCTCAGGTGAGATGGAGCCCAAGAGCTTCACTGTTGTGGTTAAAAAAAATTGCCTACAGTGCTTGTATTCTAATATTCTGACAATCAATCTGCCTAACTTTTTCCCAACTATATTGGGGTCAGTTTCTAGTCTAACCTGATGCAGCTGAATACCAGTATTTTACATAGAGCGACTGCCTATCTGACCTTCATAACCTAGTAACTGGATAATACGATACACCTTGGTAAGACTGGTTGTCAGACTTTCGGGCTTCTGATGACCCGACGACTGTCAAAGATCCACAAATGACAGCCGGGACCAACGTCAAAAGTCAAAAGTCATTTATTTGCTTTAAATGCGGTTACAAAGGTGTTATTTAAGTATTCTTGTGCGATGACACATTTCGCCATATTTTGGCATGCAAATATTAATGGTGAGGCTAAAAAGCAATTATCTCTAACTAAAGTTGAAAATATTGATTAGACATGAAATTATAGTAAATTAATCCTCAATTTACACAACTAATTTAAAAAAATATATAATTATATGATACGTCTTAACGAGCTATCCGAGGCACGGAGGAGTCTCGGTATGTAAAGATGGTCACCCATCCACAGACGACCCCGGCAAGCGTAGCTTAACCGGATGAATCGACCTGTGCAGCTGTACTTAGCTACGAGTTCCTACCAGTATTCTAATATTCTGACATAGGGCGTTAATTCTTGGGTCTGAATTGGAACTGTAGGTAGGTATGATTATTTATTTTGACAATAAGTAATCGTCGACTGCGGGAGAAACAGTAAAGGGAGAATTGGGAACACATCGCCAGCAGCCGTTTTGATCAGGTGCGTTCAACACAAGAAATCAAATAACGGGTGTAAAAAAAAATACGCTTAATGAAGCCGATAATATATACTTCTCATTATTATTTTTATTTTTTTGTATTGTAGGTACTGTGAAGGTTTTAATATGAGATGGAACCTCATATATATCACAGGCTGGCATGAAACCTTTAGTGTTCCGAATAATCTGTCAAAATATATTTAAATAGAATTCGTGAGGGTTTTCGTTTATTGAAGAAAATATATAGTAGTCAGCCCCAGGCCTTTGCCCGCGTGTGTCTTTATACTTATAATTTAAAATATAGTCTCTGCTCTTCAAAAGTGTTTAATTTATACATACTACACGATCCCTAAAGTACCGCAGCCAAGCGTGGTGCTTACAGTACCATACCCTGGAACCTTCTGGTTACGGATATATTGACGGTTAAAGTTTCAAGTTTTTTTTCACTAAAACTATTTTTAAATGCTATCATCAACTGCCTAGACTATTCCTAACTATATTGGGTTCGGCTTCCAGTCTAACCGGATGCAGCTGAATACCTATAGCTGTACCTATTTTACATATAGTGACTGCCTATCTGACCTCAATAACCCAATTAGGTACTGGGTAACACGATACCTCTTGTTAAGGCTGGTTGTCAGACTTTCGGGCTTCTGACGACCCGTAATAACTGTCAAAGATCTACAAATGACAGCCGGGACCAACGGCTTAACGTGTTTTCCGCGGCACGGAGGAGTCGAGACTTCTCCGTGTATAGATGGTCACCCATCCACGGACCAACCCCGGTAAGTGTAGCTTAACCTGTTGGATCAACCCGTGCGGCTGTTATTACTTAACCACGAGCTCTTAGCTCGAGTTATTTTTAAATTTTATAAGTTAACTTAATAAATATCCCCCATAACTCCTGTACCGATGCATACCCGAAAAGTACAATTTTATATGCTTGTGTTACATTGCAATGTTACGTGCAAGTAAACTGTAACTTTTCACACCAAACATGAAAGTCGTTTCTCAGCAATAATTTTTGCTCAATGCTACTTTAGTTTGATGTACATAATGTGTAGAAAACGGCAATATAATGGGTCTTATTATCTATATAAATGTAATTTGTGGAGATAAATAAACATAATTTTAATTTAATTTAATTTAATTTTAAGTCTCGTATGTTTTAAAGTTTAATAAACTGTATACTGTACTTACACTCTTTTCACTCTTGTAAAGCCTGAAGGTTCGTATGTGGAAGTTGGCCAGCTCCTCCTCCTGGACGATGCCGACGCTGATGTCTCCGTAAGTCTCATCCTTCTCTTTGTTCGGCGGCCAATATTGGACGCACATCACCTGGTGAGGACAGAGAAATATTAAGACCAGACACTCCAAAGACAATTTCCACGCAAACTCCGCCCCCATGCACTCCACTATGTGCTAAACGCTAACACATCAGTAATAAAGTTGAATATCGCGTGCGCTCTTTGGTCGTGTTCGAGCACGGAACTAATTGTCGTAAGTCTCAATTTTTATTTCGTTTATAACTAAAGTAGTTATACAGTTTTACAAAATATTTCTTAAATGCTTCCTCTAAGCAATTCAAATAGGGGTTGAAATTTACAAACTTTAACTCCTGTATGGCTCTCTGCTTAACTCGGCTAAAGAAAATATCACTCGGAAAGGGATCGTCATCGTATCAACTCGAGCCATTCAGCATTCTTTGTACGAGACTCCATACTGCAACGCACACTAATCGGAATCGTCACGTAATCGCCTCGCCTCGGGACAAGCTCACGAACCGCGAGACGGTGAAGTTCCCTTTCCTAGTTGATATGTGTGTCGTACCTTTAGGCAGTAAGATTTTTTTTTAAAGTGAGTCTGGGACAGTCAGCAAAATGTTTTGGTCCCAAGTTTTAAAATTATCAAAATTCTATCGAAACTATTCCTGCTTCGCACGGTTCTTACGACTTAACGAAAGATCGAGATTTCTTTATAATATTTATGTTTAAACACACAAACATTCGAGTATACGTTTTCTAAATTATGGTGAAAACCACATCAAAAAGACAAGAAAATCGAATTTAATTTATAATATGAATGGAGATTAATTAGAAATTAGTTAAAGACACTCAGAAAAAAAAATTGCCAGTCATGGGGACTGCTGACAAAAGAGAACTTAAGGGGGAACTTAATGGTCCACTAGCGCCACTCCCTTAAAAAACTATTATCTCGTAACTGAGAAGGAATTATGAATAACAATTAGTACGGACTCTCGGTAAGTGTTTCTAGAATTTTCTAATACCTTTTATAAAGTTTCATATTGAGACACGAAGCAACAAAATCCGATCTAAAGAAAAGCGGCCACGTTCTTCTCTAGATCGTTATTTGTTGCCTCTTAAAACTGTTTTTTTTTCCTCTTCGGAAGGCTTATAGACTAATAACATTAATAGGTATACTTATAACTAAATTGCTAGTTACAAACCCCCACTGATATACAAAATAATGACTCCCTCATAAGTTACATCTTATCATTATAAGCAAATAAATGATTTCTACTCTATTCTACCTAGTTATTCCCTCAAAGTTGGTTAATTTTGTTCAATCTTAAATCAATTTGTAAAAAATTTAAGCCAATCCGTACAACGCGCCATCTAGCTTCTATAGTCTGAACTACGGTGCGAGCATGTTGTCGGTGACGCGAATCCATAAGTTTATCCTCTACCAAAAATCGCTCAACGCGCATAAAGAAGTTTTCTCATCAAAAACAACTAAGTAGCAAAAAAAACTCACGTCTCGTGTGGGCGGGTGTTGAAATGAACTCAAAAGTAAAACTCGCACGATTCGCGTAACTATTCGAACTGCTCATAACTCGCTCACACGAACGCGTTTTTCCTACATTGAAATAAAACCGACTACACGAGCTTACCGCTTACGAATAGTCTGCATTTTTTACACTGCTTAAAAACTTAACGAGCGTTCGAATTTAGTGCTTGTTAGTCTGAACAAACCATTATTTTTGCTGGTTTAACAAACGAATTCCCTTTATGTTATCTATTTACTCATGTTCATCAAGTTTACATTTATAACATTACATACTTCGTACACAATATTGAATTTCTACATCTAATGTTTTTGAAGTGAAAACTTCTTTAGGCGCGTTGGGCATTTTTGAGATGGGAAAAAACAATTGAACTCGCGACACTATTACCGACACCTCATTTTTGCTAACGCGATTGTGCTCTTTATTTATATTTCGTTACGGATCAATGTTCTATGGAAGTATTTTTACTTTAAAGGTTTTGGACCTTTTTTTTTTGTAAACGCTGTTGTGCTCTTTATTTAAATAAGGTTACGGACCAATGTTCCATACAAGTATTTTTCTTCCGCCAAGGCGATCTTGTTCAAGTTTTTACTTATTCACGTTGTTTTTCTAAACGTGGAAGTTTACAGAGATGTTTGTTACTTAATCACGCTTATACGGATTTAAATGTAATTTGGCACATAGAGAGACCATGTCCAAAAAAATGTTATCCACTACATGACACTTCTTGTAAAATACGAGAATACGAGTGAAACTGCGGGTAAAAATGTAGAAGAAACATAAAAACCGGCCAAGTGCTTATCGGACTACGCACAATGAAGGGTTCCGTAGTATTTATCCCAAATACAAACTTAAAATTGTAGTTGAAAAACATGTCCTCCCACACAATCCAACTTCAAATATAAGTTTGTACGCACAATATTGATAAATTTACCATGTTATTTTTGACTTTTTAAAGGTTTTCTTGTAATCTATGAGTGAAGAAGCATTCTCTGTATTTTTTCAAAATTTTTGTCTCAGTATTTTCGGAGTTAAGGGGGGATGGTCAATTTTCATCAATTTTTTTAAATATCTTTAACCGCTCGTAAGATAACGTATTTATTATTTTAAAAAAAATTTGATCCACGCAACAAGCCCTTTCATTTGATATGTCACACGATACAGTTTGAAAAACTTTTTATTTTATTTTCTTATTTGCCCCTCAAAACTAACCCCATATTCAAAACTCATTTATTTACGTTACACGTCCGTATTTGGGTCACAGAAGTACATAAATTATGTGTACCAAATTTCAACTTAATCGGTCCCTTAGATTCGGAGCAAATTGGCTGTGACAGACGGACAGACAGACACACGAGTGATCCTAAAAGGGTTCCGTTTTTTCCTTTTGAGGTACGAATCCCTAAAAATCTTCAATTGAACGAAGTGGCGTTAGTAGAGCAAACGGTAAATACGCTGCATCTATTTCCTTTAAAAAATACGATGGCAAAATGAAATTCCGTTCAACAGAAATCAAACATAATGAAACAGATAAACTAGTAACAATAGAAGTTTCCAGGAAACTCAGAACAAGGAAATTATAGCTTCGGAAACAACTTGCTAGTAACTGTTAACAGGCAAATTTTGCAAATAGCGGCTCTTTTGCGAATTAATATCAAAACCGTGGCGATGGCTTGATATTCACTTAATATTCTAACATAATCGTAATCTGGAAACACGAATATCTTGTTATAGGCACCTGAAAGGCCGGAGTTAGGGAGCTAGCTAATCTGACAGGATTAAACAAACAAGAAGAGAGGGATTGGTCGGTATTGTTTGATCGCTTTATGATTTGTTGAGGCAGTTTCCCTCAAGAGGGAGGAGTGAAGTTGTAGTGAACTTCGAGAGCCGGTCGAGGGTTGAGATGTAGTCAAAATGGCGATACTTGTTTTTTTATTTATGACGAAAAAAGAGGGAATATTGATTAAATTTTGATGTGATCCAGTTTACTGACGATCGAATCGTGTCATTGCAACTTTTTTTCAACTTTTATCTCTCACTAAACTGGAATTCATTTGATTGTGTATAGTGTTCTTTATTACTGTGTCAATGACAACTAGGAGTAAGTACCCGATGGGTAATATGTTTTGTGGAAAGAAAGAAAGAAAGAAAAAAAGAAAAAACATTTATTTGCGGTAAACAGGACGCCAGAAAAAAAATTTGATTACAAAAATGAGAAAAGGTTGGGGAAAGCATGCGTCACATCCACGCAAATCGGCTATCGCTCAGCATTATGCTACGACCCTATGCAAGACAGCCCCAGCGCTGGTTTTCAGCGACAGCCGGCGCCGACATAATGACGTCGACCGGTGCAGCAAACAAATATTAAGACGCTGTACAGCGTACTTAAATAAAAATAATTTATTAAAATTAAAAAATGATGCAATATACTAAATAGATAAAAAATAAATAGACATACTTTATTCTATGTTACGAGAATATCATCCTCAAAAAACGTTTTACGTTTTATGTAGTGGCAACATTTCGACGCGTCTTATTTGACGTTCATCCAAATTGTGATGCACTCTATGTTGTGATGTAAGAAATTAAAAAAAGGGCAATGATGTAATGTGTATAATATTATGCAAAAGTTATGTGTCAGTGCTAAATGCGTTTGTGATTGACTAAGAAATGAGATGGACCCAATAAAAGACAAAACCTTAGAAAACTGGAGGGTGACCCGACATGCCAAACACTTTTTATTGAGATATGGAAATACATTCTTAGAATAAATTATATAACAAAGATTGTAGACAATTCAATGAATTGTTGTCTATTTTTGTGAGAAAATGGATGAAAGATAATTTTACCAAAAAAAAGTTCCTCTTGATTGCAGTTTGTTTATTATGAGTGTTATTTTGTTTGTTAATTTTGTTATTTCTCGTGTTTACATATTTACTTTTTTTTTGTATTTTACATAACCTACATACATAGGTATGTGTGTAATTTTTAGTTTATATATTGTTCTGTACAACGCCTCGGGAGTACATTCTGTTATGTTGTGCATGAAAACTTAAATAAATAAATCTTTTAAATCTTTTTAAGGCTGACTGTACTTGGTATCAATTACCAATAAATCGAAACAATAATCATAATAATTATGCAGTGCGTTCACTATAACTTGTCCCGTGACGCGATTAATAGTAATTTTCTTCCAATCGCCATTTTGAACTCTATTAGTATTGAAACTAAGCTTGGTGCCAACATGACGGCAAGGGACAAGTTATGGTGAACGGTCTGAACTCTTATACGCTTTCGTCAGCCCAGATGACAGAAACACTTACCTATCCCTTCAGTACTAATTAAGCGAGTGTTTAGAGCAGTGAAGTATCTCTTGCCCTCAGCTGCACCTGCCCTTAGTAAAGTTTTTCACATATCCTTGGGGAATGTACGGAGGTTGGCACGCGAAAGTAGAACAAACTTAACTTTTGCATTTACAATATTAATTAGTAAATGTTATTAAGGAATGTTTGCCACGTGTAAAATTTTCCTGGGCTGTAAAAGGTTCCTTTATGAGCTCATGGTTAGAATGGGGATTAAGCTTCTGGAGGAAACTTGAAGCCATCCTCAGTAAATGAAGAAGGCCCGGAAATTATGGAGGAAATTATACATTGGATAACAACCTGGGATGCACAAAGGAAGTATTATAGCCTTATCTTAAGTAGGTAAGTTTTGCATTTATTGCCTTTTAAGATGACTCGCATTTCAAAGGCAACCAGTAAAAGAATTCGTAACTAACAAGAAACTATATAAAATGTCGCCCATCGGCATGTGACCGCCCGAATTTTTCTGAATACCCATGAAAATTTATCGAAAAAAAACTTTAAATGGGAGGTCCATCTCGACATTTTTTTATATTTTCTAATTTTGATTTTGTTTAGAAAAAAAAAATGTTTTCACCTCCGTTTTTTTTGCATAGTTGACAAATTTAAATAAAAATATTACGATAAAATAACTCATAAGCTTTTAGAAATAATAAACAGAATCCAAATCGAGCCAATAACATCGGAGATCTGGGAAACGCTACTCAAAACATAACAAATTAAATAACATGAAAATATTAAAGATAGACGGCGCTTTCAAAGTTATTTTTCGATAATTTTTCATGAATATTCAGAAAAATAAGGGCGGCCATATGCCGAGGGGCGACATTGATATATCGCAGGGATATTGTCAGACCAGTGATTTTATAATTTCACTAGTGACATTATAATTGCACAAAACTTTGTCAACCGCCTCCATTTCTCATAATTTAACGGGCTCATTTCAGTGACATTATAATTGCACAAAACTTTGTCAACCGCCTCCATTTCTCATAATTTAACGGGCTCATTTCAGTGGCATTATAATTGCACAAAACTTTGTCAACCGCCTCCATTTCTCATAATTTAACGGGCTCATTTCAGTGGCATTATAATTGCACAAAACTTTGTCAACCGCCTCCATTTCTCATAATTTAATGGGCTCATTTCAGTGACATTATAATTGCACAAAACTTTGTCAACCGCCTCCATTTCTCATAATTTAATGGGCTCATTTCAGTGACATTATAATTGCACAAAACTTTGTCAACCGCCTCCATTTCTCATAATTTAACGGGCTCATTTCAGTGGCATTATAATTGCACAAAACTTTGTCAACCGCCTCCATTTCTCATAATTTAACGGGCTCATTTCAGTGGCATTATAATTGCACAAAACTTTGTCAACCGCCTCCATTTCTCATAATTTAACGGGCTCATTTCAGTGGCATTATAATTGCACAAAACTTTGTCAACCGCTTCCATTTCTCATAATTTAACGGGCTCATTTCAGTGGCATTATAATTGCACAAAACTTTGTCAACCGCCTCCATTTCTCATAATTTAACGGGCTCATTTCAGTGGCATTATAATTGCACAAAACTTTGTCAACCGCCTCCATTTCTCATAATTTAACGGGCTCATTTCAGTGGCATTATAATTGCACAAAACTTTGTCAACCGCTTCCATTTCTCATAATTTAACGGGCTCATTCCAGTGGCATTATAATTGCACAAAACTTTGTCAACCGCCTCCATTTCTCATAATTTAACGGGCTCATTTCAGTGACATTATAATTCCACTGGACCCACGCAGTGATATCGCAAGGCAGTAATATTTTGACAATTTCACTATAGGTATGTGCAAGCCCGTTAAAGTGTGAGACGGTCAATGATTGGCCCGTTTCCAATGTTTATTTTGTAATCATAGAGTTACAAAATAATAGACAGGTTTCTGGAAATCACAAGCTTTATTGTAAGGTATATCTAATATCGTTGTTTTAACGAAATTTAATATAAAATACCTTCATTATAATTGAAAATGAGTTAGGTATTTTTAGCAAATATACCCTCACAAATACTATAAAGGTTTGGCAACTTAAACATAAAGCTATCTCACTAATAAAATATTTATCAAAATCAACAGCCATATTATATGTTTTTTGGATATAAAACAAACAGCCTCATAAATAATTTGTCTCAATTAACTAATAACTAGAAACATACTTTGCTTGTTAATTTTAACTAAGTAAGAAAATGGTGGATGAAGAAGAGTTAGCCAATCAAAACGAACGAAGTCCCCACTACAAACTTGACTCATAACATTCCTAGGGTTATTATAAAATCACTACAGCGTTCCCGAGTTACAATAATACTAAAAAAAGTCCGATAAATTGTAAGAAACGGAGGCGGTTGACAAAGTTTCGTGCAATTATAATTTAACTAGTGAAATTATAATCGCATCGCCATCCAACGTGGCAATGCTGCCAGCCTTTTGGGCACTTTTCCCGCTGACAGCGATGCGGACAAATTTTTTGACGCCCAATGAGTCTTGTCTTTATTTTTAATTTGATTATTTAAATACTTAAAATCATCTTTAGGATGTTTTCATCCGATAACTGAGGTTAATTTCATAACCTTAATTTTTGACGATGATTTTCAATTCCAATTTAATTAATAGTGTCAACCAAGCAATAATTGTTAGAAAAAGTTGTAAAATGTAAAGTTCAATAGACGTGGATATATTTAGTAACTTGTTCCGCCCAGCTATTTCTAAAGAGCCACAAAAAACTCCTGAAAGAAATCGACACGTGTTTCACCTCTCAACGAGGCATCCTCAGGATGACGATGGACTTGTTGCGAACTCGAACACGGCGTGTTGCCACACCAAGCGCTGAGTGCAGACTCTTGGTGTGGCAATATCTGCGTCTTAAAACAGTGGTTCCTAACCTTTTTAATATTGTTACCCCTGTTACCTATTAGGAATGTTAGCAATACGAACATGACAAGCTTATAATTCTATGTAATTTATATTTAAATTAAACAATGAATTAAGTGAAAATTGTTAGTATGATGGTTGGTATTGTTTTGCATTCACAAGTTTTTTTATGTTAGGCTTAGTTTCGTTTTTAAATAGCGCATCTTAAGTCATGTTCCACATTGAAACGGTGCCAGCCTTTGTTTTCAGTGTAACCAAAGTTGAAAAACCACTCTCATATCTATAGGCAAAGGGTACTCATAAGCATTTTTATTAAAGCTCTGTTAGCAATTAACAGTAAATTCGGCACCAGCTTTGGTCCCAGTAGATTAGGTCTTAATTATGAGGTTCTTTGTCACCCCCACAGAATAGTTGATTTACCCCCGCGGGGTAATTACCCCCAGGTTTGGAACCCAGGCTTTAAAATATTATATACTTATTAGAAACAATAGGTCCAGAGGAATATACTTATATAAACAGGGTTGAATAGTCATGGTTGGATATAAACCACTTAACATATTCTGTGGTGTACGGAACCCGTCGGGTAAGTGTCAGAGCCGTCAGAAAGACGGTCTGTCCGTCCGGAATTCAGTTAGTAGAATGTTTCTGACATTTCGTAGGTATGTGACGAATTATTATAATGTAAGGATGAGGCCGCAATTTGTGCGCTTTGCAAATGTATCGCATAATTTTGAATTTGTTATGGAGGAACTCCGTAGCGAGTAAAGTATATGTATCTTTTCGAGGTTTTATGTTATGAGAATGAACCAAAACATGTCATCATTATAGTCTTGAATTCTGATAGTGGAATAATAAATCCTTTCTTTGTACTGACAAAAATATCAGGATATACAGATATACTAGTGATGCTCACTCAAATATTTCGCTAATGATGGCGTGTGTGTTGGATCATTAAGTTCCCTTCAAAATGGTTGAGCTAAATGGTGCTGATCCATGCGTCATGTACGGACACTCTTTTAAATCAAAATATTGTTACAAAATACTGGTTATATCATTCATGTTAACATTAAACATGTGTAAACAATGTAAAAAGACGTGCACGTTAGAAGCGTCCGTAATAAAAAGATAAAAACAAAGAACAATTAAAATAAACCGTGGCAGCTAAGAGATGACCAGTCCCTACTGACGGCGATTATTGTATGCAAGTATTTTAACTTTAAAGGTTTTGGAGGTTTTTTTTTTATAACCGCGATTGTGCTCTTTATTTAGATGAGGTTACGGACCAGTGTTCAATACCATTTTTCTTCCACCAAGGCGATCTTGTTCAAGTTTTCACTTCTGTCGGCACTCCCGGAGTGCCACTGTCTTTTTCCTGGGTTGTCGCTTACGCTATTGAGGGTCAACAACCGGGGTCGAAATCGTTAATATTTTGTCCATGGTTTCATGTTTTCGACTGTTTTCGACTCAGATAAGAACCCAGTTTGCTTTTAAGAACATATACATATACAGGGTGTCAGGGACATCGACGCGAAAACTATTACCATGGATTCAGTACATGATTCTTAACCCCCACTTTTTTTGTGTGGGAAATTATGAAATAAATTCACCCGCTCTGCGCGGAGCGGGAGTGTCAGACTCTTACTGATTAAAACCCACCCGTGTTGCTTTAGTTGCCATGTTGCCGGGGGCCACGATTTCTCTTCGGACTTCTTCGCAACCCCAGCTGGCATCGGCCCTAGCTGACCCCGTCAGTTTTGCTGACATTTCTTTGAGGCCCGCGTGGAACACAACGCGCCGTCGACCCGGGCTTGGTCCTTATCGGACGGCGAGTTACCCATTGCTCACCGTCCGCAAGCCCGCGCCTACAGTGGCCGGAAATCGGCCTGCGATTTCCGACGCCCAGGGCGTCTCCTGCGGCGATTAGGGTTGTGAGGGCGCGAAATTTGCCTCTCCCTCACGCGTTCCGCCTCTTTCTTCGCGAGCATTACTGCTTCGCAGAAGGAGGTGACGGCCTCCATGCCCTCTCACTCCGTACCATGGCCTGAACCAGGGCCGGACGCGAGAGATCACCGCCGCCGATTGCCTCCACGAGGACACGGCGATGCTCCGCCCAAGCCGGGCCGACCTCCACCGTATGCTCCACCGTATCCTCCGGGCGATCCACACAATGATGACACCCGGGCGTTTCCTTCCGCCTTATTCTGAACAGGAACCTCCCAAAACAACCGTGTCCGGTGAGGACCTGCGTCAGGCAGAAGGTGAGGATGCCGTGGCGCCTCTCTAGCCACTCCTCAAAGAGGAGACTTATCGCCGCAATTGTGGCGTGCCCAGTCCCTGCCACCCTGAATAGCTCAATCATTGTTTTTGCAAAGTATGGTGATTATGGATAACCCGCCTCTGTAGCAAAAATGTTTAAACTAGAAGTTTGTATTCATCAATGGAGATTCGAGGAGTATTAATGAAAATGAAGAATTTTTCAATGTCGAAAACACGATTGATTTTCTTTATCTTTATTACATTGATCTTTACTGCCTCACATTATTCACACAATATACCTTCAATGAAGAACACCAAAACTTTATGAAATAAGTTAAACCCAAGAACAATTTTATTCCTTTCTCTAAATTTTACCGCACTCCTTAAAACTCCACAATCCAAAGTTAACAATCTCTAAGAAATCGCCTCGAGCTTGCATTTCATTTTGTAGGTAAATGTGCCAGAAAATTCGAAAAGTCACAAATAGGGCGTAAAATATCTATCTCAAGGCTCCCGCAGCCAGGCGCGACGCGACACCAGTAGAACAATTTCCGTGAAGTTCTCATAGAAATAGTTCAACCAGAATCGCGTCACGCCTGTCTCAAAAAAAGAATTCAAAAGTCATTTATTCAAACTAGGCTGAGAATCAGCACTTTTCGAACGTCAAAATTACATAAGACAGTCCCCCAAAAACGCCCATCCTTTACCACTTCCTAGTGCCTTTAGCGAGAGCTTTTGTCTGCGAGAGGCTTTATAAATCATGCCCTAACTCTGTCCCAGTGCGAGAAACGAAATGCGATAAACTGACACTGCTGTAGGACAGCATTGGTTAAAAATTGGTTACAATTGGTTTCATTCTGCGGATTTCTACGGTTTGACACTGAAAAACATTGATGGCGAAGAGGCACTGGCCAACCTGAAGGTTACCGATGCTACAGACATTCTTCTTCTTCTTCTTTCTTTTCGTGTGGTTAGTGACTAACCCGGTGTCAGAGTTTTAAAGCCGCCCATGGGCCTCTGAGTTGACTTCACATGCCGTCGAGAAATATCTCTCAGGCATGCCGCTTTCCTCACGATGTTTTCCTTCACCATTTTTTAAGCAATTGATAATTATACAATACGCACATGAATACGAAAAGTCAGAGGTGCGTTGCCTTGGGTTCGAACTCGAGACCTATGACTTGGCAGTCCGACGGGTGTGACCGTCGGACTGCCAAGTCATAGGTCTCGAGTCAGAGACACTATCAATGCTCTGACATTTGCAACAAGCTGAAGTAACTCATTGGTAATTTAGAATTACACCATGGCTACGCTGCCAGGCGGCAGATATACATACGCATGTTGGTAGTCATTCCCAGGACGAAGTCATTCAAGGAGATACCACTACTATTATCATAAACGATTATTATATTATAAGCCTCACGCTCAACTGAGACGTTTCCTGAGGTAGCTGCGCGGTGCCAAAAGCAAAAGCAGCTGTCAAAAGTTGACGAATCACTGAGTTCTCGCATCACGTCACCACACCCCCGCCCGCACCGCGCAGCTACTTCAGGAAACGTCTCCTTTAAGCGGTTTGGCTACAGTATATTTCAAATTACTACTATTTATCTCAATCCTTCAAGATTGGTCCTACTGCTCGTTTTTACTCTATGACATCAATGTAAAACATACTTCACAGTCAGATAAAGACGACACGAATTGAGTGTCAAATCTGTGAACGTGAACGAGATAAAACCGTTTTAGTACTTGAAACAAAATTCGGGTTGAAATATGAATTTTAAGGCGTTTGTTTTATGTTTCATTTGCATACAAAAGACAGAGAATGGATGTAGATTTACCGAAAGGTTTTTATTTTTGCGACATTACTTTATCAAATGTCGATTGTAGAACATCACTACTTCGCTTGATCATCATTATTCTCGTGCCCTTGTCCCAGTTTATTTGGGGCCGCAGCAGTATGTCTTCTTCCTCCATAATTAGTAAATTGATTCAGGCGTAACCTTGCGGAAATCCATTATAAAATACAATAGACGTGGATATATTTAGTAACCAGTTCCGCTTAACTATTCCTGAAGAGCCATAAAAAACCCGAGCACTCGACGCAGAGTGAGTTTCACTCTCAGCAAAGACCTCTCCAAGTCCTTCCAGGAACTCTTTTCCAGGATTTAGGACTAAAAATACAAATAGTGCCCTGGTTATTTTGACACGCGCCCGCTCATGCCTCGTTTTCCAAAAGTTCGCCATTTCTGATGCATACCATTTAGGCATATATATAATTTACGAGGCAAGTTTATACGGAAGACGTTATTACATAATACTGAAAGAACACTTTCTTCGCCCAGTTTAAGTTGAACGTTCAAGTTTTACAAGTATTTGTACGGAAATTCTCGTATTTGTTTTATGACAGGCAGTTCGCTGTGTCTTTTTATTGGTGTCGCCTTAGCTTATATTTCTTCCGTGGGTACGGAGGCATAAAAGGCATTTATATACCCTCTAGCAGATATTTCAAGAAGATACAGTTGACAAAAGAGTTGGGTATGCAGGCAAGAATTAATAAACATTTTTAGCACTTTGTATAACTTTTTTGACATGATTGACACTTCTGAGACAAACAATTTCAAATTTTTGGTCGGCCATCATGAAGGTAGGGGTTAGCTGCCTGGTTGAATTATCTTTTTTGTTAAGGGTACATTATAAATACCAAAAATCACTCAATCTATGCAGTTTCATACGAACGAAGTCACAGATTGTAATTTAATACGAACAAATACAGTCTTTATGAACTCTGTCACCAAACACTTACTACCATTGCTATACTCAAACAGTGGGATTCGGAACAATGATGATTTGTAGGCCATACAAATATTTGTTCCGATGAGCAAATGGAAAGTGTTCCTGAACAAAGCAGGCTGGGCCTGTCATTGTGGTATTCAGGCCATGCAATGTCACTATTTGGTTTCGGCTTTTGCGGATCGAAACACCATTATTTTGTCCTGCGTTCAGCTTTGATGAAAGCAGGTTTCAGTGTGGCTTCGACAAAGTCATTGATCAACTAGTCCGGAAAAGCATTTGTTTGATCCAGCACCCCAATTAAGTACCACACTTTCAATAAATAACCTACAAACCGAAGGATTTTGAACGAAATTTCTAACCCATTGCTTCATTGTATTGTATTTATTTTATTAACTTAATAAAAAAAATCCTAAAGCTAGGTTACATTGCCCCACAAAACTGCTTACGCAGTTTAACTGTGAGATCATTGAGTCTCTCGTACAGTAAACATATATTTATCAGGTACATCTATAATCTATATAATATTCAATACCTACACTTACATAGAATCTAACAAATATTTTTTAAGATTACGAGCGAATTTTACTTTATTAGCTTCTTGCCTGATGTCAGCAGGCAAAGTGTTTAATAAGTAGGGAACGCGTTTTTTTAAAGTTCTGTCGCCATAGTAACTACTAACTCTGGGTACATCATATTTACCTGCTGTCATCGACCTGGTAGTATACCTGTTAGAAACCAGTGAGTCACTATCCCGCTTGCCATGGCTATTAACTAATAATAGGTATTTGTGTTTAAGGCTAACTGGTAGGATTTTACATATTTTGAATAACCTACTATAGTCTCCTTTACAAATGTTTTTAGTTTTCTTGTTTACTAATAATTTTAAGAATCTAATTTGAATTGATTCTAGTTTCTGTATATTACTTTTAAAAGTCAAACCATAGCAATCAAGAGAATAACTCAGTATTGAGTCAACTAAGGACATATATAAACATTTTAAGGTGCTAGTGGGAACTTTAAAGCTTAAGTGATAGAATTTACTTAGCAATATTCTAAGCTTACTACAAATATAATCAATATGTGAAGACCATGAAAAATTTTCATCAAGTTTCATTCCAAGATAGGTGACACTTTCTACTTGTTCTATTGGTTTACATTTACAGTTTGAATTATCATTATGCATACAGTCATAGCTATGGGTGAAAATGGAAGGGCATGTTTTAGTCCGATGTATATAAGGGGAATGTATCATCAACAGCTTAGTTTTATCTCCATTAAGAACGATACCGTTGTCGTGGGACCACTTTACCACTGAGTCTACGTCCTGTTGTACGAATCGACAGGTGTCAGCGAGGTCGGTGCCGGCGCGCAGCACACACAGGTCGTCCGCGAACATGTGCGCAGAGCAGTGGCGTAGTACGCCACACAAGCTGTTCACGTGCATTATGTAGCACACAGGCCCGCATCCGGACCCCTGCGGCACCCCGCACCCCACCTTCCTCTCGTCGCTGTGCTCATCACCTACCTTTACTCGGTAGGAGCGTGATGTGAGATAGTCGCGGAACCATTTGTTCAGCGGCTCTCTCACTCCACACTCCTCCATAGCGTTCAATAGGGTCTCAGTTTCAAGGGTATCGAAAGCTTTTTTATAATCAAAGAATACCGCGACTACAAACTTTTTTTCACTTAAATATGTATTAATTTCATCAGTATATCGTATAAGAAGAGTATTTGTACTTTTACCTTTTTGGAAACCATGTTGACATTCAATTATTACATTATTTTTCTGCAGATAATTATTCAAACGGTTAATGATACATTTCTCAATAATCTTGTCCACACTGGATAAAATTGATATAGGCCTATAATTACTATAATTTTTATGTTCACCCTTTTTATATATTGGTCGCACTATGGCTTCTTTTAACAAACTAGGAAACATGCCACTTTGCACACACAAGTTGACTAGGTTAGAGATCACAGGGCTAACTGTATCCACCAACATCTTAAGATCGGACATTCGCACAAGATCGCTACCCGGTGACTTATTTTTATCCATTAGAGTTATTATTCGTTTAACATAGTCACTATCTACGGGCTGCCACCTCATACTTCTGTCCGTCTGTCTAACGTAGGTGATTCTATCTAACAACTTAATACTACAAATATGTTTAGTTTTTTCTATATCTTCGGCAAATGTACGAGCAAAATTATTACAAATATTTTTCAGAGGTTCGTTAATTCCCATATTCTTTATTATTGCTTTATCCAAACATTGTTTTTCATTTCCCAATAAGTAATTTATTCTGTCCCATAGTTTTTTAATATTATTGTTACAGTTTAATATGCAATGCCTGTCGTACTTATATTTATTTTTAAAAATTGATTTATGACATCTATTTCTAAATCTTGTGTAATTTAAACGTTTTACCATATTTTTAGGATCATTACTCCAAATAATAAACAGTCTATCCCTCTCTAAGATCATATTTTTTAACTCACTAGTTATCCAGGGGGTGTTATCCCTGTTTGAGTTAGTTTGATTTTTTAATACATAACAACTATTATAGATCTGTTGAAATATATTTCTAAATGCATCATACAACTTTATGGGGCATGTAAAAAGCATTAATTCTTCAAAATTAACTGATAATAGCTTTCCACGAACCGCACGATTATCTAGCGTATAACGTCGCTGTGAGGTTACGTTAGGCAAGTGAGCAGGGCAGGCATACACACACGAGGAGGTGGAAGCGAGAGTACCGGCGCCGTCGCGCCGCAGCCACCGGCCGCCACCGACCACAGGCACGGCTACCGGAGTGCGTTTCCATTCCACCGCGACCGATATCATATAGTGATCAGATATTTTATGCTGAATTACCGCGGAGTTTATTTTTAAAGTATGTGCTCTGATATAAATATGGTCAATACAGGATTCCACTAATGCATCAACTAAAATTTCACTACGTGTAACTTTATCGATACATTTTGTGAAACCGAACTCGGCCAAAAGATTTTCATAGGTAATGACATTTTTATCGTGTTTTTGCAGTAGGTTAATATTCATATCGCCACACAATATAACCTTAGAGTTTTGCGGTAAGCTAATCAATAGATTCCTGAGTTCCTCGAAGAACAGAATGATTTTTTCTTGTTTATTTATTCGTGGAGGTCTATACAATGCGACAACATGAATAGGTTCCCCAGAGCAATGAAGTGTAATGGAAACACACTCCGCAGCACATAACGTGGCGACTGGCTGCGCCGCCGCCGGCCCAGAGGTCGCCCGCGCATCCAACCCCTCCCGCGCGTACACAAGCACCCCTCCCCCCCTTCGCCCCGTTCGCGTAAAACTATGAACAGTGTACCCTTTTATCTTAAATAAATCTATTAAACAAAAGTCTATGTTGGGTTCTGTAATAACGATAACATCTATCTTATCTAGGTGGTCATTTAATGTAATTAAAAGCTCACTGAAATGTTTTTTTAGAGAACGTATGTTAATATGTACCAAACTAAAGTTATGATTATTATTCCACGTCGCTATCCAATTGTCTATGCTGTTCACTATTGACGCATCGATTATGTTATCACTAATTACGTCGATACCGTCAAATAACGCCGCGAATTTGATAATTAGTTAAAGCACAATAAAACACTTTATTTGAAGACGGAAGGTTCATTTTTTAGTAATTTCATCAAGGTCGCTCTCTACTCTCACCCACACTGACTTATCACCATCATTCTTTTTTGCCAGAATCTTTCCCTTAGAGACCCAGACGTACTTCCATAGCCCATGCAGGCGTTTCTTAGTATTCCACAATAACTCCTTGGCAGCTTTAGTGAGATCCTCGTTGATGAACACTTTACTCTGCATAGTACCTCCGGTGATAACATCACCAGTGAACTCCTTCAACATGCGCCTCTGAGCGAGCCAGGTGTCGCGCTCAACGGCGCCGCTAGTGGTTGCCTTGAAGCCAATCAAGATTGGTGCTGGCTTACCACTGTCGGTACGCTGCTGACGACGTCGGCTAACCCACTCAACTTCCGTGCTGCTTACGTTGATGAGTTGCCCGGTTTTGGTCACCACTTCGCGCAGATTCTCTCCCGGCAGCTGTTCCACGCCTACAATCTCGAGGTTATTCTTGCGCGAGGCCTGATCATATTCCTGGACCTTCTGTTCCAATGCTGAGTTACACTTCTCTAGATATATAATCTTATTATTTATGTTTGTGACGTTCTTTTTGAGCTCTGATATTTTTTGCTTAGATTGTTCGTGTTCCGCGATAAGTGTATCATATTTATCCGAAAGCATACTCATACTGGCACTTATGGATTCGAGTTGATTCTTTAAGGTAGGTATTCCACTGACCTTTTTCTGGATATCCTTCAGAATTTTCTCGAAATCCTTTTTTATCTCATCCTGTTCTTCATCATCGGTTCGGGGATCCGTTTCACAATTGTTACAGTGGGTTCTATTGATACCTGCTCGAATATCTGCGAGAAGTCCCTTAATACACCCTCTATGAAATGTCCCAAAACATGCTTGACACTGAAAGTGCGATCCATTTTTGGATAACACTTTATTGCACTTAGCACACTCCATTTGCAATAATATTACACACGAAGAGAATAATGTTACTTTTATGAACTAATTTTACACGCGTAGGTAGGTATACAGTAAGCACGCAAACAAACAAGGTAGACACACAGAGCGCGGGCGCATCGATTGGGACGCGCGCGCACTCGTTGACGTTCCGAGCGAGACTGAGTATAACTGAACTATAGGTTTGAGTAATTTGTCTGTTCAACAACGTAAATAACGCAATGAATGTTGTTGAACTGTCAAAATGAAAGACATTGTCATTGTAAGGCTGGACATTCTGAATCTTCTCTGAATTCAGAGTCGGAATTGATATTATTAATTAAGAAAATCATAATTTGAAAAAATCTGAATGAGTGTGGAGCATAATTAAATTGTATGCAATTCCTGGCATTCTTAATTAATAATATCAATTTCGACTCTGGAGAGGAATTCAGAATGTGAGAGCCAATTAAACGTAAATAAACGTCAAATATCGGACTTTTTTTTTGACAGTTGATTTAATAAAAGTCCTGTTCAATAATTCAGATCTATAATGCATTGAAATATTCAATTCTTCATCCTATTTGTGTTTATAACTGCTCGCCTTAGATCTCTGTTTTTGTGTTAAATAAGGGCTAATATAGTCTGTGGGCAGTTTCACTCTATGGCCTGACGGATTCTCATCAAATACACTATTTAAAACCAAAAATATCGAACGGTTTTTCGGGGCCTTTACCGAATGACATGATTTGAATCTGAGTAATTTTTGTTTAGCAGTCATACGCACTAGCGGTTAACCGCGAGGGCGGCTAACCGCGCGGCTAAGCGGTTTTTCATTTTAATATGCAACCGCTTATGATTTACAACCGCGGCGGTTGAAAGCAGGGCCGCGGCACGCTTCGCGGTTAGCCGCCGCCGTCCTGTCTATATACACTAGGTGGTTCATGGGCGGTTTAGTTTGCGGCGAGCCACCGCTCGTGAGTTTGCAAGTTCGCGTTCGTGAGTTGCGCAGCCATGAACTTCGACACGAGAGAAATTTATTGTTGAAATTCAACAACAAGAATCTATTTGGAATTGTAAAAGAGCAGTATATAAGATTATAGATTTAAAACGGAGACAATAGGATTTTTTTTCTTTCGTTGTTTTCGGGAGTTATAATACATAACACAAGTTACCTCGACGGCGTTCATTTTGTTTATGAACCGACAGTACCTAGTCCGCCTTCGAGCGGTCCAACAGAATAATCAAGACAAAATCAAACTATGTAGTTGCTAATTTAATTGTAAAATCAATTATTTTGTGTTTTATGACATTGATTTTACATTCTGTGATTACTTCCTCACACACTGACTTATTAACTATAAAATTTTAGTAAAACCGTCTACTTTTACAATGTTTGTAAATATGTGATAATTCTTTTTACCTATTGTGGTATAGTAATTTTATTCTAGGTGCATCGTCTTCACATATCATTATTTAACTAATATACGTACCTATACAAACAATTGTAAAACATTTTAAAAGAGTAACGGTGGAGTTTCTTACCCATTCTTCTCCATACGAAAACTATCTTTTGGAAGGGGCGACTAGAATCAATTTTATAATTTTGTACATTTTGACGTTCAAAAGTGCCATACATAGCCATGCCTATTTGAAATAAATGATTTGACTTTGACTTTGACAACTGCTTGACGCGGTTGAACGCCATGGCGGTCAGCCGCTATTTCAACCGCATCAGGCGGCTGGCCGCTCAAACAAATCGCCTAGGCGGCCAACCGCTAGTGCGTATGAGCACTTATAGTCTGCCTAAATAAGCGCAATTTTTTTTTTTATTCAGTTCTATGTCCTCTAGAGGGTCGTACTTGAGTTTATAACTTTTATTTTTATTCTGGAATGATGTATGAGGTCAAGTCAAAACAATTTTGTTCACTGAATATCAACAGTTCTTTATTCCATTAGCAAGTCTCAGTGCTCAGTATTTAATTTTCAAAGAAATGGAGTATGAAATAGCGACAAATTTTGTGCAAGAATCGCAATGAAAGCGAATTGTGCGAACGGAATAGCTTCATTTGCAAGTGGGCCTTTAGTAATTATGTTGCGAATTGGTGTTGATGAGTAGAAACTCATATTTTTATTTTATTTTACAGGGTAGAGTTTTTTATTAAGTAATTTTGTTCTTTTGTATTGTTTATTTTATGTCGTGTTTGAATGTTTTGATTGACAAAAGGGTTTTTGGAAGTAAGTTTTTTCACTTTAGTTTCGGGCTTATTTGAGTCATTTTGAAGAAGGAAAATATCTGTAGCCTTTTCCCAACTATGTTGGGGTCGGCTTCCAGTCTAACCGGATGCAGCTGAATACCTGTATTTTACATGTCTGACCTCCACAACTCAGTTACACTGGGTAATAGGTACGATACCCCTTGGTAAGATTGGTTGTCAGACTTTCAGGCTTCTGTCAAAAATCTATAAATGACAGCCGGGATCACCGGCTTTACGTGCTTTCCGAGGCATTGAAGGGAATCATGATCACCCATCCACGGACAAACCGCGGCAGGCGTAGCTTAACCTGATCGATCGACCCATAAGGCTGTTATTACTTTACCACAAGGCACTCCAGTTATGATGAAAGAAAAAGTTGGTTATTAAAACAGTACGGTCCATTTTCTTAGCAGTACTTAACATTACACGACCGTTCCTAAATTTTGTTACATAAACTCCCTGAAGGGTCTATAAGCCTTGCGGGAATTAAAGGACCAGCAACATTGTACCAGTTCGAAATATCAAAGACAACATGAAGACAAGAATTAACCGAAAATGTTTTAGTAACAGAGCTGTCACGAGGTCTAGAAAATACAGGGTGATTGGAAGATGGGTGCAAAGCTTTAAAGCGAAGATAGTACAGACAATTTAGAACCATTTAAGCCATGGTTGTCTTAGACGAAGTCTTACCAAATATTTTTAACCAAATTTTTAATTTTTTTTCGGAAATTCTTAAAATTTAACGTAAACTGCATAATTATGGCCAAATTGAATGATAAATGAATTCATTTTTTATTTATTTAATTAAAGTAATGTGTAAGCAATCAAGCAGAACATGTTTTAGGCTTCTGTGTCATTAGACATTTTTTTTACAGACATTTAAAGCTCAGAAAAAATAAAAAAATTGTACAATACGTCTTTTAAACCTTATTAAAAATTAAAAAATTTGGTAAGATTTCGTCTAAGACAACCATGGCTTAAATAGTTCTAAATTGTCTATACTATCTTCACGTTAAAGCTTTGCACCCATCTTCCAATCACCCTGTATATCAGTATTTAAATTTAAAATTTCTGGCTTCTCCTGGCAGAGTAACAGCCGCACAGTTCGATCGATCAAGGTTAAGCTACGCTTGCCGCGGACGGTTCGTGGATGGTAGACCATCCCTCTCATACTGAGACCCCTCCGTGCCTCGGAAAGTACGTTAAGCCGTTGGTCCCAGCTGTCGTTCTTCGTAAAAATTTGACAGTCGTTACGGATATTTAGAAGCCTGATAATCTGACAACCAGTCTTACCATGGGGTATAGTGCTACCCAGTAACTGAGTTGTGGAGGTCATATACAACGTGTAACGTTAAATGCAAAAAACCGCAGACACCCCAACTGATTTTTAATTCAATTGACCTATTTCAGAGAGAGAAAAAATCATTTAAAGATTCGTATTTGCATTAAAATAAAAGCTATTATTATCCCGCGTATGAGAAAATTTAAATTGGTCGACAACAATTTGTGTTTGTTTACCTATTTTGGCGGGTTTGCGCACGTGATGGCTTGACCTATTAATAAATAGACACGGAAACGTTTTTAATGAAGATTTTTTGAAAAATGTGACCTATATTAAAAAGTGGTTCAATTGATTCTGCTCGTTATTCTGATCAAACTATTTTCAGGTTTTGCGCATTTAACGTTACACGTTGTATATAAGTACACAACACAAACCAGTAGCTAAGAACTACATGTAAAGGATATGATATAAATATGCCTAATAAATAGAAAATGAATTATTGTCCCACTGCAGGGCAAATGCCTCTTCTCATCCAGAGAAGGCACGAGCATTGATCATCACGCTTGCTCAAGACGGGTTGGCAGACTTATATTAACTGTAAATCCAGGTTTGGTCACGATGTTTTATTATTTATTTATTTATTAAAACTTTATGCACAAGTAAAAAAACACTGTACAAAGGCGGACTTAATACCTAAGGCATTTTCTACCAGTCAACCTTATGGTGATGCAGAGACAAAACATGGCAGGTGCAACATAAATGAACGATAACTTGAAAATGAATATATACTAATATATAGATACATAAATACATACATATAAACCGAATAAACTTTGTCAGGAGAAATAACGATAGGTAGAGGAGAAAACAAATCCAGCAAATCAGCGCTGCAAAGATTCTGCCAACTTTTCACGAATATGTTCACGTGCTTTCACTTTGAAAGATAACCGACTGGTTGCCATCCTGATGTTCAGAGGGAGCGCATTCCAAAGAAATACCGCCTGGACAAAGAAAGAAGAGTGAATAAAACCGGAGCGGTAAGAAGGACAACGTAGAAGATTGTTGGTAAAACGAAGATTTTTACTATGGGCAGAGCATAGGTATTGAACATGGGAAGTGAGGTAAGAAGGAGAAGTGGGTTTGTCGAGCATAGAATACAATATAGACAGAGCCCTCAACTCTCTGCGCTGACGTATGGGTAACCATTTTAAAAGCAATCGATGACAGACAGATGATCATACTTACGAAGATTGAAGATGAATCGAATGCAGTTATTTAGAAGGCGGTGAAGTTTATTGAGGAGATCTGCATTCAAGTCATAGTAACACACATTACCATAGTCTATTATGGGAAAGATTAGGGACTGTACAAGCATTGCCTTCACCTTTGTCAGAAATTTCCAAGATAAACTTAAAAACCTGAGAGATATTTCTCGACGGCATGTGAAGCCAAGTCAGAGCTCAGTGGGCGGCACAAAAACTCTGACATCTGGACCCTAATTGCGTAACTTATTTTCGTAAACAATTATGACAAATTTGTTTCATTTTGACAGTTCAACAACATTCATTGCGTTATTTACGTTGTTGAGCAGATTTTTTAGCCAACTTATGAAGCAATGGATTAGCAATCTGTTACAAATTGAAACAAATTGTGATTGATTGTGCATTACGCAATTAACCCTACAAGTTAGTCACTAATCAAACCAAAAAAAAACCATAAAGGTACGTATGAATTGAAAAAGTTACATTGTACTTGCTCGGATTTGAATCTCGTATATGAGAGGCGAAGCCTTAAGGCTCGTGCAGACCAGCGCGACACGCGACGCGACACAAAGGCACCGCTCGTCGCGCGACGAGCGGTGTCTTTGTGTCGCGCGACAAGTCGCGCTGGTCTGCACAAGCCTTTAACCACTGGGCCATCACGAGATTTTTCCTGTGGCTTCTATATACATAATTATGATAAAACAAAGTCGCTTTTCGTGTTTGTCTGTATGTCCGCGTTGTTCTTCTAAAATACGCTACGGATTTTGAAGAGATTTTCAACACAATTTAGAGAATGTATTCCGGAAGGTTTATTGTATACAATAAATTAATATTAAACTTATAGTTAACTTAGAAATCTCGATGTTTTGTCAAGTCGGAAAAACCTTGCGAAGCAGGGGCGCTAGTAATAAAATAAAATTCAAAGTCTTACCTTGATAAAGTCGAATGTCTTGGTCAGCATAACGATGGCTGCGGCTCGTTCTTGCCATATCATCCGCCAGAAATCCACCACCGTGTCTTCGGTTGGACCCTGAGTTACGATGTACGCATTTGGTTTTAATATACTCTGTGGACAAAGAAAATAAAGTTAATAATGGAGTTTTAGCAGTGTAAGTAACTATCTACGATTGTTATTATAAATTAACGTCATCATCATTTCAGCCGAAAGACGTCCACTGCTTTGTTAGGCCTTCCCCAAGCATCGCCGCATCGACCGGTTTTGTGCTTCTCGTATCCAGCGGATTCATGCGGCCTTCACAAGGTCATCAGTCTACTTTGTGGCCCGGTCTTCCAAAGCTACGCCTAAAGTGCCTGCTACACGGTTTCCAACTGCGTCCCCGACAGAGGTGACCCTGGTGTTGTCGACCGGCAGAGCTGTTCGAAATTTGGTTGTAAACCACCATCTTGACGGTTGTAAATCATCAAGATCACCTCAGTCGGGACGTGGTTGGCGACCGTGTAGCAGGCACTTTACGGTACACGGTCGCCCCTCGGTCCAATGTCTCATTTTGACAGTTCAACTACGGCCATTGCGTTATTTATGTTGTTGACCAGACAGTTTTTTTGAATCTACTAAGCGATGGATTCGAAATTTCCTTCGAAACTCTCGACATGTGATTGAGTAAGTGTGTTAAAGCTTGTCCACTTTGAAATGACGCACCCCACTACCGCTTTTTACGCACACGGTAACGCGGTAATGTGGTCAAGCTTTAACACACTTACTCAATCACATGCCTTTCGGTCCTTTCGTACCATTGGTAAGTCAACCTACCTATAAGTTTTAAGGTAAAGCTGTTTGTTTTTGAAGCGAAGTGATTATGGATATATCTTCCTAATCCAATATATTTAAATATATACGAGTATATTATACTATTAAGCAAGCAATACTGCTGAGGATAAGGTCCTGGGTTCGATTCCCGGGTCGGGCAAAGTGTTTATTGGGTTTTTTCATCTGGAATTTCTCAGTAGCAGCCCAGAGTCTGAATTTGTACCCGGTAACTTAAACATAACTGGTGAAATGTGGGTGTACTATAGGTACCTCTGCCTAACCCTTCGGGGATTACAGGCGTGATGTTATGTTATGTTAATGTTATTTAAATTTGTAATCGCGTTCTCGAAAACGGCTCTAACGATTTCGATGAAAGTTGCAATATAGGGGTTTACGGGGCGAAAAATCGATCTAGCTAGGTCTCATATCTGGGAAAATTCGTTTTCACAATTTTCACAGCGTCGGGAATGTGATACAACGTTGGTATACCCTAGACGATAAGTTTATCTACTTTCACCCGAGCAGAGCTCGGTCGACCATAATACAATTTCACCAGTTAACAGGCATAAACTCAGATTCTATTCTAACCTAAGTATATTATGTTTATTGTGGGAATATTTGTTGCGCAGTTTATTTTTATTTTTGTGGTTTATTAACATACACAAATATGGATGTTCTGAAATAAAGTGATTGTACACAATGTGTAAAAAAACCCTGTCCGATCCTTGAGGGTTGTTTTAAGTATGGTACTGAGAGTCTATTTATGTGGTCATTATCAGCAAAAAGATAAAAAAAGGCCACAATTTTTTTCAATGGGGAATTTTATCGGGTATAATACGTGGGGCGCGGGCAGCCGTCATTTAGCGGGTGTCTAGAAAGAAGAAGAAAGAAAGAAAGAAAAATTGTTTATTCTGCACAAAATAAACGCACACTACAAAAAAATTACTTAAAATACATATTCACCAATATGTACATGTACATAAACATGTCTACAAGTTCTAACTTATGACCCCTGTTGAAAATTTGGGGTATTTCGTTCAAATTTTTTAATGAATTTGGGGTAAGTGCAGGCAGGATATGTGTATATGTATATATACATATCTGTGTAATAGTTAACAGTCACGCGGAGGCTGCAAGGGATATCAAACGTGAGTTTTACGACCATAATAAAGTTTAATGGACGTCATCTGGTACACGATTTATGATACCAGGTTATTAATCTAATCTTCTATTAGTCTCATATTCGCATTAATAATTTACACTTTACACGGATAAATGTGATTACTTGCACCAATAAACTCGAAGCGCTAATTAGTTTCTTTTAAGAGACTGACAACAGCTAAAGCGCGGTGACTGTCGGAGTGCTGCTAGAAAAGAAAAAACAGAGCGATGACATAACGCTGGTAATGCAATATATTTATAAAGCAATTATCCATTTACATAAAATCTATTTATATTTAAAAATATAAAACACTATTACGTTAATATGTGGCTTTTTTTTTTTTTTTTTGGGTGGGAAATTGTCAAATAACTTCTCCCGCTCTGGGTGGAGCGGGAGGGCGTGTCAGACTCTTACTGACTAAAACCCACCCGTGTTCCTTCGGTTGCCCTGTTGCCGGGGGCCACGATTTCCCTATCGGTTTTCTTCGAACCCCCGGCAGGCATTGGCCCTAACGGACCCCGTCAATTCTGCTGACATCTCTTTGAGGCGCGCGTGGAACACAACGCGCCGTCGACCCGGGCTTGGTCCTTATCGGACGGCGAGCTACCCATTGCTCACCGTCCGCAAGCCCGCGCCTACGGTGGCCGGAAATCGGCTCGCGATTCCCGCCCCGGGCGTCTCCTCCTGCGGCGGTTAGGGGCGTGAGGGCGCGAAATTTGCCTCTCCCTCACGCGTTCCGCCTCCTCCTTCGCGAGCATTACCGCTTCGCAGAAGGAGGTGACGGCCTGCCATTTCCTCTCGCTCCGTACCATGGCCTGAACCAGGGCCGGACGCGAGAGATCACCGCCGCCGATCGCCTCTACGAGGACACGGCGTTGCTCCGCCCAAGCCGGGCAGACCTCCACCGTATGCTCCACCGTGTCCTCAGGCCGATCCACACAATGGTGACACCCGGGTGTTTCCTCCCGCCTTATCCTAAACAGGAACCTCCCGAAGCATCCGTGTCCGGTGAGGACCTGCGTCAGGCGGAAGGTGAGGACGCCGTGGCGTCTCTCCAGCCACTCCTCAAAGAGGGGTCTTATCGCCGCAATTGTGGCGTGCCCAGTTAATATGTGGCTTGTAGAATAATCTGACAAAAAATCTGAATGATTGCAATAGGGATGATGACAAAATAATGTTTTTGTCCGTCAGCTAGGTTATTAAAAATATTGGACACAATTTTTTTTTTTTTCATTATGAAAAGTTTACGGCGATACATTGAGTTAAAATGTGCCATGACGTCACTAGTATGTAGATTTTCTACTTGTGACGTAGCGACTCCCACTCCCCCCAACTTTAATGCGTTTTATCTAAGTATTTTTTTAATAACATGATAAAGTAAAAAATACGTGTCTAATATTTTTTATTATCTGACTGACAGACTAAATAGTTTTTTTTTTTGACCCAGGCCACATCCCTATTATTTATTTACAAAAAATCTATTGATTGGACTAAAAATATAAAACACTATTCCGTTAATACGTGGCTTGTAGAATAATTTGACAAAAAAACAGAATGATTGCAATTGCAATGTTTGATAATAATATGGTTTTTCATCGGTATAAGAAATTTTTAGAGGTATCTTCGCGATTTTTTCTTTCGTATCAAATTAGTTGTATTATATTTTCAACACACTATCTAACTTGCATATATCCTGAGGAATGTCATAAATTTTTCTGATTTTGTTTCCTGCAGTGGATCATACATACTTTTAGGCATTATAAAACTTGTGTTTAGCTCCTGTAGTCTCCTTAACCTGCATGAGAACTAAAACACCACCACTCAACTAATAGTATTAGATTTGTCTACCCTCATTTATAAATTATAAAATACAAATTAAAAACAAAATTATTCTTTTTATTTTTAAAAGAACGGGAGCTATAAAAAAATAGTAGGCACAGAAAAACATAAACAGCCTGTTTAAAGAGTTCGTATATTTTCAATAGATTTTTTAATCATGTATTGTGTAATAATAAAAAGAATAAAATATTATCACAATAATACGTTTTTACGCCAAAGGTCAAGAAAGGGAAAAGGTACGTTTTTACCTGACTATGATTGCTATCTAAGATTCTATTCAAGTAATGAAACGTCAGTGAAATCTACAACACCCTCATTCAAAAAACACTCGTAGTTGGAATCGCTAAGAACACGTTTTTTCTGAGTTTCAATAAAGATGTTTTGCCCAATAGTTGCAAGATGGCAGTTTTTTTACCCGACTATGGCGAAGCCAAAAAAAGGAGGGTTATGTGTTTGATCTGTATGTATGTATGTCCATCCCAATGTTTCCTTGTAACTGCTATTTTTCATTCACAACATGTTTGTACACACGGCTACTGGAAATGTATAGTTTGATATGTAGCCGCTGTGTACACTTCGTAACCACAAGTAAAGCGCGCGTCGCTTCGTGAGATAAAAATATTGTAGCATTATAATATATTGGTAATGTCAGTAGCATTGTATTTTTTATTTAATAATCATTTATTTTTCAACAGTAGATGCTGGCAGTTAAGTTAAAGCTGAGACGCCACAAAAAAAGTTACATTGGTTGTTCCGCTGTAATTTTTTACTCTGTAATTAATTCATTAATTACATAGTAATTCAAAAGGTTTTCCTTTATTTCTTTTCAAAACTTTTGCGACCTGTCAAAGGCACTACAAAATAACTTATCAGTACCAGTTTTTAATCAAGGCAAGGCCGAGCTTGATAAGGCTTCCAAACTTAAAAGAAAATTCTATAAAATTAATATTACTGTCTGCAATTTACTTCAGTAGAGCTTCCTGTCTGATCAGTGAGGGTGACATTACCAAAAAGTCACAAAATAGTAGTTACAGAAGGTCAGTTCATTAAAAGCACAAGCATCATTATCATAATCAGCTTGTAAAGTCACCATTGCTGGGGCACAGGCTTCCCCTCTGAGAGGAAGTGGGGCGTATCCTCCACGCGGGCCCAGTGTGGGTTGGTGGATGAGCTGAACATAAGCATAATAAAACCTATTCCACTGCTGGGAAACAGGACTTCTCTCATCAAGAGGGAGTGGACTGTAATCCACTACGCAGGCCCAGTGCGGATTCGTGTATTTTTGGTTCTAGAACACAGTTTCCTCACAATGTTTTCCTTCACCGTTTTGAGAGAAAATGTGTAGGCACCTGGGTTCGAACTCACGACCTGCAACTTGTAAGTCGGAGCCGTTACCACTGAGCAACCATGACTGCTCAGCTTCATAAATATAACAAGCGAACACTGGCGCGCACACATACACACACATAGATGCGTACGTACGGCGATATCAAACAAATGCCGCTCGAGAGTGCGCTTGCACTCGCTATAGGTGCATCATGTCTATGTGTGCGTGCCTTTTCACTCGTTGTATGGAGTATAGACGTAGAGAATGGACTGAGCTTTTTTTTTAACTATGTCTTCTCGCAGTTGACCACTAAGGTCAAGGCTGCTTAACCGGGCTTTCCTGTGGCTGCCTTAAGCTTCTACACTCAAAGCCTCCAGCCAGGAGCAAAAAACTATGCTAAATTAAAACTAGGCGAGTGCTCGCTAAGGGCACCCCCTGTGGGGTACGAACCACGGCTAAGGGCGTCGCTAGGGGGAGGACAGCAAGATGGGACAGACTGGATCAAAATTAGATTTTCATCATGATTATTATTCGGGGAATTTAAAGCTACGTGCTCAGCTGCAACAACTGCTGGCATCCTCATTATCGAGCAAGGGTCGGGGGGGAGTATCATTCACTTGAGGGCGCGGTGGCGATGGCAAAGGACCTCGGCGGCGAGATCAGAATAACGGGAGGCATCTGTTTTTGTAAACTGTACTGGTGGCCCTATCCTTCTCCTGGAGGAGTGTAATAGGGTCATCTAGGTCGGAAAGTATGGACTGAGCGTTCCGTATTCTGTTATGTAGTGAATACCGAAAAGTACGAGAGAGACAAAGCGAATGTGCGGCTAGTAGTTGTCTCTTTGTACGCCCTGCCTGCAACTTGCAGAAAAGAGACAGGTATTGGCCGCATAGTCGCTTTCTTTCTTTCTAGAGAGTGGTCACTTTTGTGAGGCTAACACTCAGTCCATTCTAGGGATGTAAAACGGTAATATTACACGGGTACAATACGGTAAAAATGTTATTTTACGTAATTTACGGTAAAATATGGTAATTTTCGGTAAAAAAACGTATTAAACGTACTCATACAGTCATACCCACTAAAACACTACAAATACGGAAGTGAGTATGTTTGTGTGTATCATGTGTATTGTGTATGTCTAGACTGTGTTTTCGTGGGTCGCTGTTGTGCCATCTCGCATGGGTTGTCACAGCGGTGATACACTACTACTTGTTTTTACTGTGTGTTTTGTTTATGTCATTTGTGAGTCATATGATACTCGAATAAAGATAATTCTATTCTATTCTATTCTATTATTAACGTATAAATGGATTTCAATGAAATTTGCCGGAGATCTAAGCAGGATTGGAACTTAAAAAAAAACAGAAAACGACTCGTGCGACTCATGCGTACTGAAAATCCCTAAAACTTAATTCAAGTCAAGAATTCAACACATTATGAATCACACTATATCATGGATTATAATAATATCATCGATATGCAAAGGCAGAGCAAAATACAGCACAAATTAAAATTTAAAACTTCATAAGTTGCCGGTAATTTTACCGTAATTTATATAAATTGCCGTAAAATACCCGTATTTTACCAGCGTTTTCAGTAAAATTACGTAATTTTGTAACCCTTGTCCATTCTCTCTGAGCCAAACTTCTGTACCTATCTATTTTGTGACTGTATCAGTAGTGAATTTATTTTACTCAGCAGGATTTTAATTTCGCTAAGCGCTTGCTTCGGAGAATATTGTCTGATAAACAGACGTTGGCATGAACATGAAATTTAATATCTAGACTCCTTTTAGTTTTCATTATTATGGTAGTCTTTGTGAGGCTTCGCGATGATAGTTTAGAATTTTAAGGAAGAACAAGGATATCGTTTGAAAATCTTGAGGAAACCGGGAAAATACATGGTAAAGAAGTTTGTGAACAATTTATGTAAGACTAGCTTCTGCCCGCGGCTTCGCCCGTGTGTCCCCTTAGGGACTTGTCACACTGAATGCGTTCTGCGGTCAGGTCAACTCGAACATTTATGTTATATTATGTTTAATTTGACCGAATCGTAGGACGCAAAACGCATCCAGTGTGACAAGTCCCTTATTCTTTTTTCTAAAATAAAAGAAGTATAAGTTAGTTAAGTTCCTCCTTATAACATCAGCTATCTGTGAAAGTTCCGTCAATCGGTCCAGCCGTTACGGAGATTAGCCGGAACATACAGACAGACAAAAAATAAAAGGATATAAGTACCGTTAACCATATTCTATACTTTTATACGCATGTAGTAAAACGCTGTTATTTTGACATGACACTTCAATTTTATTTATTTGTATATGTTCTTATGTATAGATAAATCAGTTGCTTTCCAAACCTTTTATAATTTTTTTTTATCGATCAATCATTGAATGACAGCTAAGTTTTATCGTCCCTGTATAATCGATTTTAGATTACCCATGGGGGCATAGGGATAGCCATTAGTTTGGTTTGAGAAACTTTATTAATTATTCATGCAATATTTTATTTACGCATCACATAAATACAATAATTGTGGGATGTACAGGATAAGTTTTTATCCAGTGTGAAAAGAAATCAGCTGTTCCCTACATTTTGACGAGTTATGCGAACATAAAAGTAGGGAACATTTGATATTTTTTATGCGATTTAAGGTTTGGTCCCGTAGTAAAAGTTGTTCATAATGATTAAAGTCACGTGTTAAAGTTTTCATACTGGATGAAAATTTATCCTATATGTACCTGTTCCACTTAGCTATTTCTAAAGAGCCATAAAAATCCCTGAAAGAAATCGACACGTGTTTCACCTCTCAACGAGGCATCCTCAGGATGGCGATTGACTTGTCGCGAACTCGAACACGGCGTGTTGCCACACCAAGGTGTACCACAAGGTCACGCCTGAATCAATTAACTAGCATCGCATATTATTTATTTCTACACAAATTCTTTCAACTACCCCAAAACCTGCCTAGTCTTTTTACTTCAACTCCTTTGTCACCAAATTGGGTCCTTACTATCCGTACTGCTTATGTTACTATTATCAGAAACCTTAGGACCGATTTCAATTCTACACAATATCTAGTTGATATTCTTTGGTCCTTCGGGGTCGTTCAGTTTCTGATTCGGGTCTTTTCAGACGGATATTGAGCCCAACAATTCGTACAGTCATTATGTGCGGACGTGACTGAATTCATGATGGCTCAGAACCCGTCTTATAAAATGGTGAATTCAAACGTTTGTTACTTTGGAACCTTTATGTACTGGAGTGGCGGACATTTTTAAAACTGCTGGCGTTAGCGGAATTGATATTAGATTTGGTTGTTCATTTGTACAAATACCTTAAACGTGTAGCATTTTTTGTCTACGAGCTTGCTACGGCGTAGCATGCGTAGTGTTGCTACGGCGTAGCACGCGTAGTTTCTACCTTCGGAACGCTTTAGGAAGTGCTTTGCATTGCAGTGTTTTTGCCCAGATATGGAAAAGAATAGACAGGAAAGTGAAGAAACTTTATTATATTATTTATTTAATAATGTTTCAGTAATAATGATAAGTTTTTTATAATATGCAAAGCTTTGAAAAATGTTGTAATTTTACTTGAAACTCACTATTGACGGTAAATAAACCAACCCCGCAGGCCAAATAGTATCAATTTACAGCGTACTAAGCAATATGATAACTATTTAACGAGCATGGATTAATTCTCAGTAATTACCCTTTATTAATTAAAGATAATTTGGCTTTAGTAAGACGGTTTAATTAATGTGTTCATAATAATACGCTGCAAGATGAGCTGTAGGCACTGCGACTATAATTAAAGGCAGTAAAGATAATATTCCTTGGAGTCATTGGACGAGGTACTACAGAAGTATGAGGAACAGGGTGGAGTTCATCATTTCAGCCGAAAGATGTCCACTGCTAGACATAAGCCTTGCTCGATAACGAGGCTCCAGCAGTTGTTTCAGCTGAGCACGTAGCTTTAAATTCCCCGACTAATAATCATGATCAAAACTTTGATCCAGCCCGTCCCATCCTTGATGTCCTCCCTCCGGTTGACGCCCTAAGCCGAGGTTCGTACCCCACAGGGGGTGCCCTTAGCGAGCGTTCACCTAGTTTTAATTAGCATAGTTGAATAACCCCTGGCTGGAGGTTTTAAGTGTAGTAGCTTAAGGCACCCACAGGAAAGTCCGGTTAAGTAGTCATGATCTCATAGGTCAACTACGGGATGGCCTACGTAAAAAAAAAAAAAGCTACTTCGACCGATTCTGTGCTTTCCGCGTCCAGCGGATTCCTGCGGCCTTCACAAGGACATCGGTCCATTTTGTGGGCGGCCTTCCAACGCTACGTCTTCCGGTACGCGGTCGCCACTCCAGAACCTTTCGGCCCCATCGGCCATCTGTTCTGCGAGCAATGTGCGCAATTCTTCGAGTTATGTCGGTTACCTTGATTCTCCTGCGGATCTTTTAATTTCATCTCTTCATTTCTGATGGAATTCATTCATCCTCAAAAAAATAAATAAAGGGAAGGTCCTCCGACCAGACGGGTGTCGTGTCTGGTGGGCTACTGCCCGACGACTGATGTCGGGACGTTTTATATATTTAAGATTCTGAAAAGTATCGTTTCTTGAGTAGTTTCTACAGCGTGAAATATAAAATTACTTATTTGTTTTTTTTTAAACAGCTCCTACTTTATATTACCGGAATTCAAAGTAGTACAATAAAATACTGACATTATTTTGCACATTAGGTATAATTATATTAGGGTATGTAACATACATGTTGACTGTCTCGTTGGTCTAGTGGTCGCAAGTGCTACTGCTGAGCATGAGGGCCTGGGTTTGATTCCCTGGTCGGGCAAAGTGTTATTGGTTTTTCTATCTAGAAATTCTCAGTCCGGAGTCTGGATTTGTGTTCGGTTGATGGCAATAGGCTCGCCCCCTATTACATGAGACTTAAACATAATTGGCGAAATGTGGGTGTAGTATTATACCTCTGCCTAACCCTTCGGGGATTACAGGCGTGATGTTATGTTTACGTGTGTAACATAATCACCATGCTTGACAAACGAACCCACAGAAAAATGGCTTGCGTTTACAGGGAGATTAGAATAGCTACCTATACTGCTACGGAGTCTATTTCCAGCATATGCGTTGACATCGCGTTGGTACCGCGGTGTCAAATGCATAATGCTGCGCTAGTGCTTGTCACGTAGACGAGTTTTTAGAAAATACAATAGACGTGGATATATTTAGTAACTTGTTCCGCCCAGCTATTTCTAAAGAGCCATAAAAAAGCTCCTGAAAGAAATCGACACGTGTTTCACCTCTCAACGAGACATCCTCAGGATGACGATGGACTTGTTGCGAACTCGAACACGGCGTGTTGCCACACCAAGCGCTGAGTGCGCTTGGTGTGGCTATGTTGTGTATGGTTTATGGCTCTTTAGAAATAGCTAAGTGGAACAAGTTACTAAATATATCCACGTCTATTGTATTTTATAATGGATTTCCGCAAGGTCACGCCTGAATCAATTAATTATCTACGAGTTTTTAGGAAAAATACGCCGTGATGACGGGGCGTCATAGTTGCGTTTACGCAGCACCCACGCTGAGACGGATCAATGACGAAAACACCCTTGTCCCAGAATTTTTATTACACTATTAAACGAGCAATATTTGTAAATATATTTGTACTCACGTTCTGGAAAACGGCTCTAACGATTTTGATGAAAGTAGCATTAGAAGGGTTTACGGGGGCGAAAAATCTATCTATATTTGGGAAAATTAGTTTTCTCCGTATTTTCACCCGAGCAGAGCTCCGTCGCCCAAAGTTTAGTACAAGATTAATGAGGCAGCATGGAATTAGTAAGTATCTACTATCATGGCAGCATGGAATTATTGATGCTATCCTATATACTATTAAATGAGCATTCTTTATTTTCACCAGAGCAGAGCTCGGTCGCCTAGGTACTGGTTTCAGAGTTAAGTTTATTTCAGCTCTTCTAGTGTTCTTATAACTGAAATAATTATGTTAAAGATAAAGAATTACAACATAATAGGTACTCACATCTATGTAGGAAGCATTAATATAGTCGGAGTCAGGCTCCCGGTCCACCGTCTCTAGCACCACGCGGTTGTAGTCATCTGCGGAGAATACGAAATGAGATTTAGTGACGTCAGACTTCAGCTTTAGAAGAAAATTGACGTTAAGACACGGTAAGTGTGAAGTTTTTTTGAAAAAAATCTTTTGTAAATTCTTATATGTTGTCCATGTTCCGGTATCTTAAGGTTACGCTAGTCGGTCATTCTTCCATACCAACGTAGTATAGTGATTACTCGTCTGTTTGACGGTGTACGTTCAAAAATTCAAATTATATCTATTTGTCTTGTCATTATCTAGTCCTGTATAGAAGCAGAACCGGAAAAAAAATATCGGTTTGGAAGTAATGATCGTCGAAACTTCCATATTTCAACACAAATTTTAACTCATCTTTGGGCGTAAATAAATAACTTATGTAGTATGAAAATAGCAAAATAGAAACCGTACAGGAACCGTACAACCGTATCATAATAAAATATTTATTCCAAAGTTCAAATTATTTAATTTTGAGTTGATACATCGAGTAGTTTTTCCATAATAGCTATACGCCCAAATGTCTGTTCATGAAATTTTACGCGCTCATTTTCGTTATAAATCATCATCTATTTCACTAAATAAATAAAAACTAGATGAATAAATACTAAATAAATAAAACTAAATAAATAAATAACTATACTAAATAGCATGCATATTAGCCACGCCCACCAACGAGTTCGAGCCGTCGACTAGTGCAACCTTAAGTCTCTGATCACTTAGGGGTTTATTTATAAACGTTGCTCAAAGTTAAGAGACGTTGACGACCACGACTAATAGAGAAGTATGGAAGAAAAATACATTTTGCGTTGACCACAAATAAATTGAGATAAGGGAAGGAGAGTGTTGTAAGTTAAGAGAAGTTTTAACGTCTCAAAAATATAATGTCGCCCATGTGCATGTGATGTGATTTTATTATTTTATTTTTTGAGTACCGTTTGCCATATCTCCGATGTTATTGGCTCAATTTAGATTCAATTTACTATTTCTAAAAGCTTACGAGTTATTTTATCGGATTAACTGACATTTTTTTATTAAAATTTGTGACTATGAAAAAAAAATGGATGTATCTGTTTAAAAAAACACAAGTGTAAGTACATAAAATCATAGGGCAATGCTGAAAAAAATAAATAAAAGAAACAAAGATAGATCCCCCCTTTTAAAGTTAATTTTCGATAATTTTTCATGAATATTCAGAAAAATACGGGTGGTCACATGCCCATGGGCGGCATTGTATATGAGTAAGCTGACGTTAATCATTACTTAACTTTAAGCAACGTTTATAAATGAAGCTTTAAATGTCTATCTATCGAGACTGGACGGCACGCAGCCCTGATCATGATGAAAAAGTGGTAGTAAAAGGCCACCACATTAAAACAAAATGAAAAAACCCAACATTAAACACTTGATGACCGTTTTGCAGATATCATTGGTTTTTACTGTCGTTATTTTGTCCCCAGATCTTCCTCTAGAGACAGCTAAAGGCTTCAACCACTTGAGGTATCTCTTGGGAGCCATTTTTCGAAAAGGGTGGCCGAAGAGGTACTGTAAAAGCCAATTATTTTTAAAAGAGTAACCGTGGAGTGTCTTGCGGGCTCTTCTCCATAGGAAACGACCAATTGGAACCGTGCACGACGTTTCATAAGTGCCCAGTAGATTTATGTGGAATAAATTATTTAGAATTTTTCATTTTAGAACCAAGGAATGTATGAATTCTGCGATCTGTCCTGTGAATCGTCAGTTGTAGAAAAAATCATTGCCAATGTATTTTATATTGAACTGACATGATCATTTAAAACAAAAATACAGTTTGTGTCTGGTGAACTTAACTGAAAGTTTTGATTTTAAGATGATTTCAACTTGGAGATTGTATCAATTACTTGTCATTAAAAATGTCGTGAGGTAAGTTTGAGTATGAATGTGGATGGCTATAAGGCTGGTTTCACAGCTGTCCGGGAAACCCGCACGGACCGCCCGCACACGGGAGACCCGTACGTACGGGTAACGCCCGCAGTGCTCTGAAATGAGAGAGTTAGTACGATACGGTTGCTAGCGTTGTACGGACTGTACCCAGAGCGGGTCGCGTACGGACCAATCCGCGTCGCTGTGAAACAATGTTCTAGAGCCTCACGTGTGTCTTTGTTCCGCGAGACCCGTGCGGGCGGCCCGCACGGGTCTCCCGGACAGCTGTGAAACCAGCCTAAGAGTAGGGGAAGATCAAATAAACTATGGACTGTGTGAAAAATGACATGGCTAGAAATGGGGTGACTACCAAGATGACGATTAATGATGATGTTTCGCCGACCACAATGGAAAAAATTGGGATAAGGGGAATAGAATGATGATCAATTAGAAAAGAAAGAAAAACATTTTTTTTTTAACCGACTTCCAAAAAGGAGGAGGTATATGTTCGTAGCGTATGTTTTTTTATTTTTTTTAGTTAGCTACAAAATACGACATTTTTGCCCACTTAGTATGTAGATGATATGATTCTCTCTGGTACAGCCATTCGTCATACACGCGCTCTGTTCAATTATTTTATTTTATTTTAAAGTTCCTGTCACTGGTAGCAGGTAGTGGTATTCGATTGTGTGTGGGGTAGATACCACAACTAAAAAGTGAAAAATAAAAACTTTTTACAAAAAAAAGTTTTTTTTTGGAAGTCGGGTGTTTTTTTTTGTAAAAAGTTTTAATTTTTTTTTATTTGGACACATTTCGTGAAACACAAAACACAAATATCACATTGGAAATAACGTTTTAACAACAATAGTGTGTGCCTCACGGCTGCGCCAAAAAGGTTCAACAATAAACAACAAGAACAAGATAAAATAGATAGCACAAGAACAAATAATAATAATTGGTAGATAATGAACAAGGTACAGTAGTACCAATTCTCTGCCAAGTTTTAACTTCATACTGTCAAGTTTTAACAATACCTAATTTAGACACAATTCAATTTCTCAAATGTAATATATAATGCAGATAATAACGGATCGCCATGCCACAGTATAAATAAGTAAAAGTATTATATCTTCATAGAAATCGGCCGAAACGTAGCGTTTCAAAATCACAGTGTAAAAAAATCCTGTCCGATCCGAAAGGGGCACATAGGTACTGCAATAACATAACCCATTTATTTTTTTAACTTATTTTAGAAAATAAAAAAGTTATAGCTATTTAAAATTCACATTTTTAGTACCAAAATTACCCCAAATTCATTAAAAATTAGCAAATTTTCAACAGGGGTCATAAGTTATGACTTGTAGACACCCGCTAAACGACCGCCGCCCGCGCCCCATGTAATAACCCGATAAAATTCCCCATTACAAAAGAATGTGGCGATATTTTTTAATATTTTTTTGAAAATTTCCCCATAAATTTACTCTCAACACGATATTTAACAGCACTCTCACGGATCGGATAGGGTTTTTTTTACATGAAATGAAATGAAATTGTTTATTCTGTAAATAGGATATCGAAATCACTTTTACACGTCTTAAAAAATACATATTAAAACAACTTTTTACAAAAATAAAAAAACAACTGACTTCAAAAAAAAAAACACTACAAAGTGAAAAATAACTTTAATTTCGGAAGTCGGTGTCTTTGGTTTTGAATTTTCGTTCTTTGTCACCGACTTCCGAAATTTAAGTTATTTTTCACTTTGTAGTGTTTTTTTTTGAAGTCGGTTGTTTTTTTTTTTTAAGTTTTTATTTTTCACTTTTTAGTTGTGGTACCTACCCCACACAAATTCGAATACCACTACCTGCTATGTAAATAACAGTGACAAGAAGTTATCATATCATCTACATACTAAGTGGGAAAAAATACGTATAATTGAAGCTAACTCAAAAACTACCAAAGCAAAGTTAATAAAATTTATATGGGACCACCTCTGAAGTACGATCTACCAAAGAAAAAATAATCATCAAAATCTATTCATAATTGGCGGAGTAATCGCGTAACAAACATACAAAAAAAAACAGGTGAATTGAGAACCTCCTCCTTTTGGAAGTCGGTTAAAAATAAGCTAGATGAGTTCGGCGTTTCCTATCTGACTACTCTGAGAAGAAAGGCCGAAACAAACTCAGAGGTCGGAGTCTCTTTTAAAGTCCAGACATAATCTTGGTCAGGCCATATGAGAACCATATAGGTAAGTGTCTGAAAAGGTCTTTTGAGGAAAGAACCACACAGATTTGAGTGGACCTGTCCTTGTTGTATATTAGTACGCGGCAGTTACGCACGGACGCGGAAGGTTTATCTACCGAGCGGCCGTAGGTAATTATTTTAAGGTCACTGCCGAGATATAATACTGTTACTTTTATTATACTGCGGCCATATTATTGTTACAATATAAAATGAACGAACCTTTTCAAACAATATGTTAACGTTATTTCGACTAAAATTTTCATAGCTTCAGTCTGCCACACAACAATGAAGTTGTATGTAAATTAATATTAACATTATTATTTACAGCCAGCGGTTTTATTACGAAGCAGTATCTGATTATCAATTTTAATGATAACATTATGGATTTCAATAGGTATTTTGTTAATTAACCAGAATTCGCGGAATTATTTTTTTTTTAAATATATTTTGAATTCTTATTCATGGTATCTCTTTAGGTCATAAGCAGTGATCGGAGTAGGTAGATTGATTTTACGTACTCGCATCATAAATAGTCATAGAAATCATAACATGGATAAGCCTTTTTTCCGGGATTTCATTTTGGTACTTACGGGATTGAATCAAATATTGTAAAAGTAAGGATTTTTAAACTACTACATTAGAAATTTATAGAATGCGATAGATAAACATTTAAAATATAATACATTATTATATTGTTTTTATAGTATACCTATCCTTTTCTTGGAGTCCGATCACCTATATACTATTAAAAAGACAGCAAAAGGGTTAAACAATTTTTATTCATATCGATGTATTCTTTATTCTACACATTACAACATTTGAAATTCCTTAAAAAAATCTTAATAATTTCAAAATCCCGGAATCCCGGAGGCATATCCATACTAATATATAGTTCATTGACCCCAAATCACTCCGATCTCTACCTACTCCGATCTATGGTCATAAGCTATCCGTATATCAAAAATTCTTTGGCCAAGTCTTAAGGGGAGGCATGAACATTGATTCGCTGTTGTATATAATAGATTCTAATAAACGAGGGACTGATTGTATTTATTATTTGGAGTAACTGATTGCTTTCTAATTTAAACAGATCAACTAGAGTTTTGAATATTTTATTAATATTTAAAAGCTGTTTATTTCCATGAATTCAAAATTCAAAATTCAAAAGTCTTTATTCAAACTAGGCTGAGAATCAGCACTTTTCGAATGTCAAAATTACATAAGACAGTCCCCCAAAAACGCCCACCCTTCACCACTTCCTAGTGCCTTTAGCTGGGAAGAAGAAGTGGCGCAACAAACTCCCCAGCAGCACAATTAATATTAATTGTAATGTAATTTATTGATAAACTAAACTAAGGTCGTAATTATGTATGTAGGGAGGTATACAATGTGGAGACAATAATACGACAATAAATGAAAACACTGGCAATACTAATGCATAAGAGCATTTTGGAACCATCAAATAAATGATAGCATCGAAATTAAAAAAGTGATTTTTTCAAACAAACTAAATAGCAGTGATGCGCCGACTATAGCTTTTTGCCAATCTTTGACTAGCTATTATAGTGACTAAACTATTGGATATATTTGATTGAATTTTCGTATGCAGACTAGGAACGTCATTAGATATTCGCAGTTTAATTTATTGTCGTAATGTCGTCTCCACTTTGTATAACAAAATCTCCCTGAAGGAAAATGGGCACCTAGAACCACAACCGAACAAAATAAAAATCAAGCACAGTACTCAAAAATAATTCCACGAAAATCCATTCTCAAATCAAAAGCCTTTTCAGACAATACAGGCGGTTGTCTCAGACGTCGCGAGACAAAACCGCGCGGTAACGAAGCTGTTCAACAGTAACATTGTACAGTAGGCCACAGTTTCCGAAGCTCACAAGTTGCTATTGTGTCTGTATTCCCGGACAAATTGCAGGCAGTATTAGGTTTGCCAACCCTACTAAATAATACAGTGAGAGTCTTTATAATATGCACATATCGAAATAAGGGAATCTATGCTTAATTTTATCGACGGAAAAATATGTAAAAAACTTCTTTTTTTTTTTTAGAATTAAAAATATGTATCAAAACGGTGTAACTTTTAAACTAAACGATCTATCGCGATGAAACAAACTCCTGATTGGTAGTAATTAGGCGTCCTCATAAAATGAAAATTGGGGAAAAAAACTACCCTCCCTCAATTGAAAAAAAAATTGTTTTTTTACCAAATTTTCATAGTTTTTTTATGATAATCGTAAAATTTCTCAAAAAGAAGCAAAAAAAATTTTTTTTTTTCCTTCGTTAAAATTAAGCTTAGATTCTCCATTTCGATTTGTGCACATTATAAAGACACGCTATAGTATCCTGCTTTATTAAAGGCCTAAATACTTGATTTCTGAAGAAAAAATGTAGTAAGCGAAACTACTATATCTTTATTTCAATACAAAATGGCGAAATGATCGCAATAGGGCCAGTATTAATCTCATAAAAGCTAAATTAATGGTATTTTGTAACTTTAATTTAGGGAATAAAAATAGTTATGAGAACAAGTTAATGGAATATTAGTATTTAATGACAGCTTTAAAAGTTAAATTTATTTCAAAAGCACCTACAAGATTATTTTTGTCAAACCCAGAATTGAGCAAAAAACAATCATCTTTGAAATCATTATTAATTATAAAATTATAACATAAACGTGTTTGTTGAGGCAACGATGCGGTTTAAAAGAAAATGTAGTGACAAGAATTGAGAAGAGTAAATGGTTTGGTCATATTGAGAGGATGAATGAAAGGCGACTAACAAAAAGCAGAGGGGAGTGGAAACGCTGGGACGTCCTTGGACGACACATATTGACCTGATTGGTGATGTTCTTCAGAAAGGTAAGGTGCGTAATACTCACAACCGGCGTGCGTGTATGACCAGGGAGCCTAAAAGCCGCTTTGGCAGAATCATATTATGATAATATTAAGAATCACACAAACTGACAATTCATAATTTTATCTGCGTTCAGTTCGTTTGACAGTTTTGTATTTTATTGAAATGACATTTAAAGAGTAGAAAAAAAAAAAACTCGTTTCATTAATAAAAACTGTACAGAAAAATAATCCGGTAAAATTACGGTCTTAATTTTTCATGCGGCAAAATTGACACCAAATATGATTTTCACATGAATTGAATTTAATATGATTTAGCTAAAATATGTGTCACCATAGAGGAATTGCTTAACGTGGCCATTTCAGACCTGCAGATGCATGAACATAAACAAGGAGACTGTAAAAATCGTAGCAGGTGGCGTTCTATCGCTTCTGCCTATCCCCATGGGAAGGAGGCGTGAGTTTATGTTTGAATGTGTTTGTTGAAAAATCACTTAACATAAAACAAATCAACTTAAATAGTCTTTTTATTGAATCAATCTACTCTTTAATGGACGTTTTACCATCGAAGCGATGCTAAAGAAAAGTTCTTATAACTACCCCAATTTAGCACAGACACAAGTTGAAAAGACCAATTTATAGTTAAAAACGACCGTGTCAAAACCAAGCAACATTAAAATAAAGTTCCCCACTCACAAACGACTTTTACCGCCATTGAATGAACCGAGATCTAAGTTTAACGTGCTAAGACCACAATGAAGCCATAAAAAAGATTTTTCTTTTATAGCAAGGTTTATGGGGAGCCAGGAATAAAAACGTACTTTGTGGAATGTCAAGAATGAGGTTATAAACCCGTAAATGGACTGGCATACCTTTTAATTGTAGCGTTTAATATGACAAAGGCTTTTTCTTAGTTACTTAAACCAGCTTCTTTTTTCATGGAATATAATTAATTATTACTTTTTACAGATAATTATAATGGTGCTAATTAAATTATAATAAGTATAATGCCTTCTCTGTATGAGAAGAGGCATTTGCCCTGCAATGGGACAAATAATAGACTTTACTATAAACTATTATAAGTTCCCATGTGGTTTGGTCCTTCGAGCCGGATCCCTTACTAATTAATGATTACACAAAATGATTTAGTGTCACTGTAATGTAACGTAACTAAAAACACATTCTTTTAGTAAAAAAGAACATTGTTAAAGCCTGAATTAATACAAACCACATTTACTTTTAACAATTACCCATTTTAGTTTAAATTTATTTTGAATTACGCTGGAATATTGAACACCATATTATAGGTATGTTACAGCAATCCCATAAGTAATAATTATATGAACTGACATGCCACCTGTGACAAACAATAAATGAATTTGAATTTGATACAAGCATCATGCTTTTACGTAGAGTACTAAATCCCCAGTCGCAAACCGTAATGTAAATCATACCTACTCAAACTGACAAATAAATATACCGGAGAAAAAAGTCATAAATATGTAGAAGGGAGGCGATGAAATTTCAGCCAAGAATTTATATGAAAAGAGGAAAATAAGTGATCCTTAGTTACTCACATGGTATGACTTTTTGATTTTGGTTTTTATGTGAATTTGTCTTCTTTGTTGCGTGTCGACACGAGTGTGTTTCCACTTTGACCGCCGTCTGTAACAGAAATGTACACATTAGCCGATTGCACTTTGTTTTTTTGATGAGTGTGTTTTAGTTTAATTTGTGATTTTCTGTGCGAGTCTCAATAGATGCTTTTTCTTTCTTTCTTTTTATTATGTTTGGCTAAAGCTGCGTTTTCACTAACCTGCCGAGCGAACATTTTGTTTTGAGCAAATGTTTGCTGTTCTGCCGATGTTCGCACAAAACAGAAAATATCTGCTTTCACTACAACGAGAAAACGAACAGTAGTTCTAAACAGAAGCTTGTACTTGAACAGTTCCGCGCAACTGCGTTCTCATTCTCACTCTGTAAATAAGGACCATCATGATGTTGATTTGCTTTTGGCTAGAACAGCGTTTGTAATAATTAGAATTTTACTAAAGAAACGGAAACGAACAATTTTCTTTGGTTTGCGGTCCCATAAACATGGATAGGCTCCATACTTTTCAATTAATTGCAAAGTTTTTTTCTTGATTCCACTCCATGTTCGCGTAGAATATTTAAAAAAATCGTATACCAACCGAGCACGTCCAACGTCGAGCAAATGCACAAAGCAACTGCTCGCTCGCCGGTGACGTCGTTTTTACTGAATGAATGAGCAAGCGAGCAATCGTTCGGCGAGTCCAACCAATCATCACTGAACGAACATGTTCGCTCGCTCAAGTGTTTTCATTTATTGCGCGAACAAACGCTTGCTCGCTCAGAACTGATAAGAACGCTAAAGTGAAAACGCAGCTTTACAAATAATTTTATTGTGAATCGGTATATTATGTTAAGTAGGTACGTACAGTCGACAAAACAGGTAGATAGGTAAACAAGCAGACAGCTAACTTGCAACTGCATCTAAGCCATGTACCTAAGTATCAAATCTTCGATATCTCAACTAAGTTTAAAAGTTATAATGGGTACGCGAAATAAAAATAATGACAGTGTACTGTATAATATGCTTATACCTGTATGTAACCTTCTTTTGTCTACATGAACATAACATGTTTTTCTTTTGATATTACAGAGAATATTAATATTGGGAAACAGTCTGATTATAATTTGGATCATTTCCATTTGAGGTGTGCACAAAACTCCAAGCAATATCAATAATAACGCGCTGGCAACATTTTAAAAGTTGTGGCCGCTCCCGAATAAGCTGACTGGATGGTGAAAGATATTGCAGTCATTGAACTGGTTATCGGGAAACCAGTTCATTGGTCGCATTGGTGGAAAAATAGAAGATTATTGAAATATGAAGCAAGCCCGGACCCCTGGCGTCAGCGAATACTATTATTGTGCCGAGTAAAAAATTTACGTTGCAGAATTTGCTGCTATGTCAGTCAAAAACTTCTTCCCAAAGGGGTGATAAATTAAAGGAACTTCCTATTACGTTTGAAATTAAATGCATGCATTTGTTTATTGAGATTTTCTGGATAATACAGGACCATTATTTTTTAGTTTATTTTATTTTCTCTATAGGACAAACATAAAATTAGAAACTTAACAAAAAATGTTTTTATTTTTACTTATAATCTCCTAAAACCGTTTCCTTTCATTAATAAAACTACGTAAATAAGGTACCTAATAAGTTTTGCACCACTTTTGACTAGCTTTAACTGTGCGAAAAATTCCCAGTCCCCTTCAGGATAAAAACTTATAAAAAGGCAAAGGGCAGATTAAATTTCCCGGTCGACCGTAAGTTTATTTTTTTATTCGAGGTTATCTCTCACCGGACGCTGACGAAGTGATGGAAAAGCAAACAAAAAAGAAAAACTTCACTCATCCCGATGCTATATGAAGTTGATGCTCCGATAAAGTTCACAAAAGACGGTGCCAAGTTTTTTTTTTGTGGTTTTAGTACGTTAGCTTTTTGAAGGTGGAATATCGGAAAAATTGCGGGAGGTCGCGATATACTAGTTGGTAGAAGTGACATTTTCTTTATCAGAGGAACAATTTGTGGATTTTAATTGAACTGCATGGTAAATTAAATTGTAAAATGTCCGTAGGAACATGTAGTAAGTGTTACTGTTATGTAATTGGTGCTGCAAATCAGTAATCACTTTTGCACTGAGAATAAGTTCTGTAAAATGTTTATACCTAAAAGTTGCATAATTGTGAAACTGGATTTTTATCATTTTCTAAAAACAATATTCTTTATTTTATTGTTAAAATTAGGCTATGAAGCTACCTATAAAAAATAAAGTTTTATTTTAAACAAGATTATTATAAAATCCAGTCACTTTTCACACTCAAAATTCCGCATCCGCCATTGGAAAAACGGGTGCTTATCCGTCGTACCAAATAACGGAATAAAGCACTATAAGTAGGTCACGTCAGGCGAGGGTTAACCTAGATAATTTATGTTCAGTGCACTAGGCGGCCATGTTGCCTGACAGTGCTGCGTTCAACATTTTTAATTTCACTTCCACTGTTCGAATTTTAAAATAGTTCTTTTAATTTCCTCCTCACATATGAACTGTACTTTTGTGTTTTTTTTTTAAATCATAGCTTCTGCATTGGCGTACTCACAATATTTTTTTAATTTAAAAGTTGGTCTATGGAATTTTTTAACCCCGTTCTTTTCCATATAAACCTACTTACGCTTTGGAATGGGCAACTAGTTTCATCTTTCTGACTGACTGACTTCTTGTCCATTCAAAATTGCCTGAAAATGGTTTAAAAATTATTTAAGTTTAAGTTTTAATCAGCCTATATCGTTTTCACTGTTGGGCTGTTAGTGCTGTGACACAGACCTCTCTGTGAGAGGGGATGGGTGAGTTTTTAACATTAAAAATATTATAATGCATGGTCCTTTCGTCCTGTTAGGATGGCGCTCCGTGGGTCCTTTTTAATTAAAACACTTTGATTCTGCTACACTGAATTTATATAAACTTGACAATTAGTCGGAAAAGATGTTAATTGGATAGAATTTTGTGGCTTGACTGCCTCGCTATGCATAGCGAGCAGTTTTATATAGCATATTAAAGTAAAGTCAGCAATAATTGCTGTTCAATAAAATTATGTATAACAGTCCGTTAATGAGTCCGACTATAAGTTCAATAATATTTAAGGTCAAGTTACGATAGACTAAGAGATAAAATTGGTAGGACTACGGTAAAACTAAAGCTAGGTACCTAGTTTCAACAGTTATTGGCAGAGTTTGCACGGAAAACTGCAGTTTTTCTTCATTTCCCACTAGCAATTGTTCATACGAAACCGCTCGTGAAAAATACTCTTCAGGTAGTTTGAAACTAGTGCGCATAGGGAGAAGCTCCGACAAAGAAATACTACTTCTTTTTAAAAACTCAACCAAAAGATTAACTTGGGAAACTGAATTATGCCACAACTTCATAAACTATTTCGTAAAACTCTTCGACTATGATTCAATTTGTGTGGTTTATTGTACAAGTTACGTGGCTTTGGGTCATTTAATTTGTACTTTAAGTTTTGTAAGATTAAGTACGTGAGATAATATAAAATTTGTAGTTACTGATTTTATTTGGTCTTTGGAGCTTCCTTGGTCCTTTTTGATTTTTGTTTGTGAAATGTAACATTTTTTTAAATTCCAAATAATAACAAGAAAAAAGAAATACATGAACTGGTTACCTTTCTTCGCTCGGCATCCAATACCGTGAATGTGACATTTAAAAAAAACCGGCCAAGTGCGTGTCGGACTACGCACAATGAAGGGTTCCGTAGTTGAGATGAATTTATTTATCCCAAGAACAAACTTAACATTGTAGTTGAAAAACATGTTCTCCCATACATTCCAACTGCAAATCATCGCTCGGCATCCAATACCGCGACTGTGACATTTTTTTTTAAATTGCCGGGTCACTTATTTGAACGTGTAGAATGAAATAAAAAAAAAATCAGATTTTCGTAAAAAAATTCACATTCGCGGTATTAATATAATAATAATACCTTTAAACGAGCAATTCTTGTATATACCTATGTATATATAATCTGAATCTCGGAAACGGCTCCAAGAATTTTTATTAAATTTAGTATGCAGGGGGTTTCAGGAGCGATAAATCGATCTAGCTAGGTTTCATTTTTAGAAAACGTCGTTCAAAAAAAATTATAATCCAGATATTTTTCTTTATTCAAGTAACAAGGACTCATTGCGTTAGTAAACTTATGAACTATGTTAACTTATTTTACGAGGTCACTTAGAAAGTTTTGCGACTAACAGTTTTTGTCAATAGAATACTGGCTGGTTTTGATGTCAATTAAAACGATGACTATTTATTACAAAAAAACATGACATTCCAAATTCGAAATTCCCTCCACATTTTTTACGAGCAAAATCAAAATAGTCTGTCTTACTGAAAACTGGATTTATAACGAGAACATTTTCGCGCGATGATTTTGTACGATTTCAAATGTCGACTAAAACCAGAAGAATCGTTTGAAAGACTTCGAATGGTGTTCATAGAAAAAAGCCCTTCTAAAAATACTGTTTTTCGCTGGTTCAACGAATTTATGGGTGGTCTAGTAATTTAAAGGTAAATTTGGCAGACAAAGAAAGAAGTGACCGCCCTATGACGGTTGTTGAAAAAGTGCTGGCTGTGAAAAATTTAATTCAAGAGAATAGGCGAATTACATAATTATGAAGAGGTTCAGCATACACCGTGAAATTTGAATCACAGTTTTGCTAGAACAAACGTTGTTCAGACCATGGTCTACTACCATTCTACAGCATCCAATAAAAAAAAAACATAATTGGTTTTTGAAATAACACAAAAAAAGCAAAGTTTAAAATGTCAAGATTATCGTTACTCCCGACAACACAGACACCACGTATACGTTTTTTCAAAAACCAATTTATGTTTTTTTTTTATTGGATTCTGTAGAATGGTAGTAGACCATGGTCTGAATAAAGTTTGTTCTAGCAAAACTGTGATTCAAATTTCACGGTGTATACTGCCGATTGGATCGGGAAGTGTGCATGAAATTCTACACAGGCATCTTTGGTTATGGAAGATAGTTTCACGCTGGTACCGTAAAATCTAACGCAGGGTCAGAAGGAGGTTCGGGTAGAATGGTGCCGAGACATGATAGCAAAATTGGTAGCAGGCTCGTCTCGGCGCGTTTAATAAGTGAAGCGAGCCAGAAGTGCAGGCAAAATGTTGATCGCAAGTTTTTTTTTTTTTCTACCAGTTTGTCTGGTGTCAATACCCTGACGAGATCAAAGAAAAGCGTCAATGCTGAATGGTATGTTACCAAATGTTTGCCAGAAGTTTTTACTACTGCAAGCAGCAAGCGACCGAACACTGGCCTCCGTGGGCTACTGCTTCACCACGACAACGCGCTGGCTCACTCGGCGCTCAAAACAAGGGACTTTCTGGACAGCACACCGGTCAAATTTATAGGTCATCCTCCTAACAGTCCCGATTTGGCTCCGTGCGACTTTTTCTTGTTCCCCAAAATAAAAAATCAACTCAAAGGAAAACAGTTTTCATCACCTGAAGATGCACTGGGTGCATTTGAGAAGGAGATTGGAGAGGTGTCTGATGCGGACTGGAAAATGTGTTATGAAAATTTGTTTAGACGTATAAAACTGTGTATGCCAATGGAGAGTTCTTTCAAGCGATTTAATAAAAAAAATTATAACCTGTAGTATATTTTTTTCTAGTATCACAAAACTTTCTGAGTGCCCCACGTAATCTAGTTTAAATTTATTTCACCCCATGGGAGACGGCACTGCAGTGATTAATGTACATGCAATCCAGACTGCTAACGATATTGTTGGAGCTGGCCCGTACTCTGCGTACCAGGGATGCACACCTCATTCGCATCGTTGCGTAAAAGCAATTAATATGTGCGTCCGCGAATATTCCCGATGCGCTACAAAAACGGGGCAGCACCGACCTATTGGAGTTATACATCAAACCATGTGTTTTGGCATACTGCTCACATTTGGGGACAATTACTTTCTAAGACCACAGATTGACGCGCTCAGAAGCACCATATCATCTGCATAGCTAATATTATTTACACAAATACCATCTATATAGCAACCCACTCTGGTGCTGCTGAGCTCGCCAATCCTGCCTCACCCCGCATTCTAACCTGTATGGCTTGGAAAAAGTTCCAGCCCATCGTACACTATTGATCTGGTTACCATACCACTATTTAAAGATGTTTATAAGCTCCGTTGGCAACCTATTCTTCTCCATCTTTCTCCACAATACGTCATAAGCAACCTGATCAGAAACCTTGAATAAATCGATGAACCTAGCATAAATCGGCGTCCTACGCTGTGTATAGTAAGTATGTGATAGTATGCTTAAGGCACAACACTGCATTTTCTGTTGACAAACCACGCCGAAACCCGAATTGGTTGTCATGAACATTTACAGTTTTATTTATTTGTGTATTAAGCAGACGGTCAAACACTTTTGATATTTTGATATTATAGTAGCTAGAGAGATGGGCCTTTTGGATGCCGAGCGACGAAATGTAAGTTTTTACGCACAATATTGAGAGATTTACCATGTAATTTTAAGACCATAGACTTCTTATAGGTTTTCCTGTAATCTATGAGTAAAGAGCCATACTATGTATTTTTTTCAAAATTTTTGGTCCAGTAGTTTCGGAGATAAGGGGGGGGGAATGGTCATTTTTCATTGAATTTATCAAATATCTTTAAAAGTATTTATTTTAAAATTATATAAAAAATATATTTAGGATCCTCGCAGCAAGCCCTTTCATTTGATATGTCACACGGTACTGTTAGCAAAACTTTTTTTTTTAATTTTCTTGTTTGCGCCCCAAAAGTGACACCTATATTCAAAATTAAATTATTTACGTTACACATTCGTGTTTGGGTCACAGAAATACACATGTGTACCAAATTTCAACTTAATCGGTCCATTAGATTCGGAGTAAATTGGCTGTGACAGACGGACAGACAGACAGACAGACAGACAGACAGACAGACAGACAGACAGACAGACAGACACACGAGTGATCCTATAAGGGTTCCGTTTTGCCCTTTTGAGGTACGGAACCCTAAAAAAATAAAATAAATGCAGTAACACTTATTTGAACGTGTAGAATGAAATAAAACAAAAATCTGATTTTCGTAAAAAATTTCACATTCGCGGTATTGGATGCCGAGCGCGTTATTATTTTCTATGGCATTTGGATGCGTGAAGAATATCTAACAAGTTAACGCAAGCGTAATTATGGCCGAAATTGAGTACTTACTCGTATTTAAAATCTTAAAAATCAAAAACACAATCGAAAGAATAACTGAGTTCGAGAAGTACCAACGCAAGCCTCTATATAAAAATAATTCCAAATAGACGAATACTAAGGAGAAGGAAAAGAAATAACTTTCAACAACCGCGGTGCTCAAATAACTGATAAATCTCAAATTTCTATTAACTCCACAAAAGAAAACGATCAAAACGATGATCAAGTTAAAAAGCAGGATTTTGTAAACACAACAACAAAATTATGAAGCCTTTTGAAGACTTTTACTTTAGCGACTTCATTTGTTATGAGACCTGTTTTTCCGTCTCCAGAGAATGGAAGTATTATGATACAACAGACTTAATACAATCCGCTTTTTCGCTCCAAAATTACAATGCCAAATTACAATTTCAGCTATATCTTAAAGAAGTGTGTCTCGTAGACAATTTCTTTCGACGCCGGCTCATAAATTGTCAATTTAATCATGTCTCTCTTCCTTCGTTTCTTTTTTCTTTTTAATTTTAACATCGTTTTTGACTTCGACAATGTTGATTTTTGTTGTAAATTATTTATTTTCGTCTTCTTTTACGTTCACTTCCGTCTTTGGTATATTATTGGTCAAAACATATTTGTCCAAAGATTGCAAATATAATGTACCATCGGGGTAATACATATCTAAGCATTTTGAAAACATAATCCCGTGCATAGTAACGCTTACCACGTTACTATATCGGCTGAGCGCTGCAAGCAGAAATAGTCCTTATGGTGTATAGATATGCGTTTCTTCGATGGCACTAACCTATTTTATTTAATCATTAGCTTCGATTTCGTCTGTATGAAATTTCGGCCTCCGACTCACCACATTGCATCCCATCGCCCGCCCGCGCTATTACTTTACTTTCGATTAGCGTTCTTTCTGACTTTTTCCTTTTTACTCGGCTCCTAAGGGTCGTAGCGTGATGTTACATAGCCTTAGCCATAACCTTCCTCAAGAATTGGGCTAACCAATGCAAAAATATTTTTTTAATTCGGACTGGTAGTTCCAGAGATTACCCCCTACATACAAACAAACAAACAATTTTTTTACATCTTTGTATTAATAATATAAATAAGTATTTTGTAATCAAAGAAGTCGTTAATGTTCTGTTCTGCCTAGGCTTTTCCCAACTATATTGGGGTCGGCTTCCAGTCTAACCGGATGCAGCTGAACACCAGTATTTTACATGGAGTGACTGCCTATCTGACCTCTACAACCCAGTAACTGGGTAATACGATACCCCTTGGTAAGACTGGTTGTCAGACTTTCGGGCTTCTGACGACCCGTAACGACTCTCAAAGATCCACGAATGACAGCAGGGACCAACGCAACGGCTTAACGTGCTTTCCGAGGCACGGAGGAGTCTCGGTACGTAGAAATGGTCACCCATCCACGGACCAATCCCGGCAAGCGTAGCTTAACCTGACAGATCGACCCGAGCGGCTCGATCTGTCAGGTTAAGCTACGCTTGCCGGGGTTGAAAAAAAAGGTCAAAGAAGTTGTTAATGTTATGCCCAAATTATTAATTTACTACAATGTGTGTTGCCTCTCTAAAAAAAAACTATTACGCAATTTTATGTCAGAGTTGGTCCTTCGAGACAAAAGTTCGTTTTAGTGGCGTTTAGAAGCCTATCTAACTTTTAACACAGTTGCCCAAAAAGGTGTGTAATGTTTTGATAATGTTGACAAAATGTTCTGGTAATTTTCAAAGTAGCTACAGTAGGCCGTACGTCAGTGATAATGAAACCATACAGTGTGAGTTTTTATAATGTGCACATATCGAAATAAGGTTTTTTGTTTTTGTTGTGTTTGGCGTCTTATTGAGAAATATTACGATAATTGTAAACATTGCTGAAAAAAAACTGATTTTTGCAAAAAAAAAAACTTGTTTTAGGTATTTTCAATTGAGGGTAGTTTTTTCCTACAATTTTTGTTTTATGAGGACGCCTAATTATTTCCAATCATTATAGAGTTCTTTTCTTTCTTTCTTACAATTTTTTTTTAAGTCCATAAAATAATTAAAAAATATTTAGATTTAATAAAATATTTTTTCCATCGATAAAATTAAGCATAGATTCCCTCATTTCAATATTTGCACATTATACTTAAACACTCACACTGTATAAGCTGGCTTCTCATTCTGTTAAAACTCCATGAAACGCTAGACCAGGTTAAGATGCTGACAGCAGCTAAAACGCGGTCGCTGTCCTGCATAGAAAAAAGAAAGAAGCGCGGTGACACAGAACACAACACACTGGTAATTTATTGTAAAATATGAAGCAATTATAAATTTACAAAAAAATAAAAATTGATTGGATTAAAAAATTAAAACACTTTTACGTTAATATGTTATTTATTTATTGGTTAAAAGAAGTTTTTAGAGGTATTTTCGTGATTTTTCTATCGTACCATATTAGTTGTATTACGTTTTCAACACACTATCTTGAAGAATATCATAATTTCTTTTTATTTTATTTACAGCAGTGGATCATATACTTTTAGGCATTATAAAACTTGCATCTAGCTCCTGTACTTCCCTTAACCCTTCTGTGAAAACAAGCACAATTTTATGTTTTTACTTAGGCCAATCATGTAAAAACATAAAAAAAATCGCGTACGTAAAACGTATATTCATCAAAACGTAAATCCAACTAAATTATTAAAAAACCCCATAAAAAAACAACGAGCAAAGGAAGGATGAAGTTAAATCCCCCATATCTAGGGAGACACTTAATTTCCTAAGAGCGTTTATCAATGAACAAAGCTTACACTCAGCCGGGGTACGTGGCAGTGTCCGAACAGCCATTACTGTGACTTATTGTCTTCTAAGATAGAGTCTTTTGGCCTCACACCAAACCGAATGTAGCTATGTGGAGCGGTATTGATATTATGAATCTGGGGAAAATTTTCAGATTGGCTGTAGTCTATTGAACTGTTTCATAATTATTATCGTCAACTCTTTATGCCAGTATCTCATTCTACACTGAAGTGATTGGATATAATGTTAAGAGTAGCTAGGTTTTGAGATAGGAGCCTTTTGGCCTTGTACAGGCCTTTCGTAGAAATGGTCACGCTTAAAAGTGTTAATACTTGCGACTGTCTGCTTTTAATTCAAAGAGAAACAAAGAGAGAGAGATAGAGAACGCCGGCAGAAAAAAACAAAAGAAAAGAGTAAAGTGATTACAGTGTCGTGGGATAAAATTGTACACATCGGCCCGAGTACATTGCATGCCGGAGAGAGAGAGAGTGAGAGAAAGTGTGAACTTGGTCAAAATGAAAAACCAACATGGCGGCTCTGAAAATTTGGTATCGTTTTCATGGTTTTCGAGTGTTAAAGTCGATAGTGAGGTCAGAATTTAAATCCAAAATAGCGGCTGCGAAAGTTTTCAAATTTTACGTCATGGATGTCGTTTTCATAGTTTTCGATGTTCAAAATGTAAATCCAAGATGGCGGCTGCATACATTTTGTTTTTGTTTTAAATCATATGTGAGAAAGAACTTCGTTCCTGTCGGGGGTCCTCCGACCGCACACGTTTTTTTTTACCTAATATTCTTTTGTTTTTTAGGGTTCCGTACCTCAAAAGGAAAAAACGGAACCCTTATAGGATCACTCGTGTGTCTGTCTGTCTGTCTGTCGGTCTGTCTGTCTGTCTGTCTGTCTGTCTGTCTGTCCGTCTGTCACAGCCAATTTACTCCGAATCTAATGGACCGATTAAGTTGAAATTTGGTACACATATGTATTTCTGTGACCCAAATACGAATAAGTAACGTAAATAAATTAATTTTGAATATAGGGGTCACTTTTGGGGCGCAAACAAGAAAATTTAAAAAAAAAGTTTTGCTAACAGTACCGTGTGACATATCAAATGAAAGGACTTGTTGCGAGAATCTTAAATATATTTTTTATATAATTTTAAAATAAATACTTTTAAAGATATTTAATAAATTCAATGAAAATTGACCATTCCCCCCCCCTTATCTCCGAAACTACTGGACCAAAAATTTTGAAAAAAATACAGAGTGTGGCTCTTTACTCATAGATTACAGGAAAACCTATAAGAAGTCCATGATCTTAAAATAACATGGTAAATCTCTCAATATTGTGCGTACAAACTTACATTTTGTCGCTCGGCAGCCAATAGGCCCATCTCTCTAGCTACTATAATATCAAAATATCAAAAGTGTTTGACCGTCTGCTTAATACACAAATAAATAAAACTGTAAATGTTCATGAAAATCAATTCGGGTTTCGGCGTGGTTTGTCAACAGAAAGTGCAGTGTTGTGTCTTGAGCATACTATCACATAGCATCGGGAATGTTCGCGGACGCACATATTAATTGCTTAATACGCAACGATGCAAATGAGGTGTGCATCCCTGGTGCGCAGAGTACGGGCCAGCTCCAACAATGTCCTAAAAAAGATTGCTAGCAGGCTGGATTGCATGTACATCAATCACTGCAGTGCCATCTCCCATGGGGTGAAATAAATTTAAACTAGATTACGTGGGGCACTCAGAAAGTTTTGTGATACTAGAAAAAAATATACTACAGGTTATAATTTTTTTTATTATATCTTTTGAAAAAACTCTCCATTGGCATTGGCAAAATTTGTTTAGACGTATAAAACTATGTATATAGTGTCCAGTCCGCATCAGACACCTCTCCAATCTCCTTCTTAAATGCACCCAGTGCATCTTCAGGTGATGAAAACTGTTTTCCTTTGAGTTGATTTTTTATTTTGGGGAACAAGAAAAAGTCGCACGGAGCCAAATCGGGACTGTAAGGAGGATGACCTATAAATTTGACCGGTGTGCTGTCCAGAAAGTCCCTTGTTTTGAGTGCCGAGTGAGCCAGCGCGTTGTCGTGGTGAAGCAGTAGCCCACGGAGGCCAGTGTTCGGTCGCTTGCTGCTTGCAGTAGTAAAAACTTCTGGCAAACATTTGGTAACATACCATTCAGCATTGATACTCCTTTGATCTCGTCAGGGTACTGACACCAGATAAACCAGCAAAAAAAAAACCTTGCGATCAAAATTTTACACGGTCGACTGACGCTTCATTTCTGGATCATATTGATAAATTCGAGATTCATTACGGGTGATGAATCTTGAATTTATCAATATGATCCAGAAATGAAGCGTCAGTCGACCGTGTGGCTGTTTCAAAATAAACCAACGCCTACCAAAGTGAAGCGAGCCAGAAGTGCTCACCATTTTACCCGAACCTCCTTCTGAGCCTGTGTTAGATTTTGCGGTACCAGCGTGAAACTATCTTCCATAACCGAAGATGCCTGTGTAGAATTTCATGCACACTTCCCGATCCAATCGGGGATCTCTTCCTATGTAATTCGCCTATTCTCTTGAATTAAATTTTTCACAGCCAGCACGTTTTGTTATGTAACAACCGTCATAGGGCGGCTACTTCTTTCTTTGTCCGCCAAAATTAGGAGACCACCCATAAATTCGTTGAACCAGCGGAAAGCAGCGCTTTAGAAAGGCTTTTTTCTATGAACACCATTCGAAGTCTTTCAAACTATTCTTCTGGTTTTGGTCGACATTTGAAATCGTACAAAATCATCGCGCGAAAATGTTCTCGTTGTAAATCCAGTTTTCAGTAAGACAGAGTATTTTGATTTTGCTCGTAAAAAAATGTGGAGGGAATTTCGAATTTGGAATGTTATGTTTTTTTGTAATAAATAGTCATAGTTTTAATTGACATGACAAAACCGGCCAGTATACTATAGACAAAAACTGTTAGTCGCAAAACTTTCTAAGTGACCTGGTAAAATAAGTAAACATAGTTCATAAGTTTACTAACACAATGAGTCCTTGTTACTTGAATAAAGAAAAATATCTGGATGACCATTTTTTTTTAACAACGTTTTCTAATAATGAAACCTAGCTAGATCGATTTGTCGCTCCCGAAACCCCCTGCATACTAAATTTAATAAAAATTCTTGGAGCCGTTTCCGAGATTCAGATTAAATATACATACTCGTATATACAAGAATTGTTCGTTTAAAGGTAAAGGGATTATTATTATATTAATACCGCGAATGTGATTTTTTTACGAAAATCAGATTTTTGTTTTATTTCATTCAATACGTTCAAATAAGTGATCCTGCAATTAAAAAAAAACGTAAAAGTGTCACATTCGCGGTATTGGATGCCGAGCGACGATTTGCATTTGGAATGTATGGGAGAACATGTTTTTCAACTACAATGTTGAGTTTGTTCTTGGGATAAATAAATTCATCTCAACTACGGAACCCTTCATTGTGCGTAGTCCGACACGCACTTGGCCGGTTTTTATGTTTCTATGATTGCGCTTAACTTGTGATCTTCCTGTGCGAGTCTCAATAAATATTTTATGTTTCTATTCTATATCTCTCTTATAATAATAAATACTTGGAGTTTTGCACACTACTAGATTAACTATTTTAACATAAACCTTATTACTTATCTTAGGTCTATAAATTAATGAATAACTTACTTGAAACTCTAGTTTGTATAATACAGGATATTTTCTCCGTTGATCGCAGAGTTTTGGGAAGTTCTTCAGTTCGACGGGCCGGTCCGGTATCGTCTCCGATATCGATCCGTTCTCGTCCGCTGTGGAAGAAATTATGTTAGTAGGCACATACACTATAGTTGCATTCAGTTGTTAGTAATATTTAGAATACAGTGATACACTTGTTAAAGGACATTTTGACAGCCGCAGCGGTAGCAGTTAGTGTTAAGGCGAATGCGCCAGGATAGCCCACGAAATTCAAATTTTCTTACTTTTTTTTGCTACTACACTACTACTATTGAATGCCTATTTCATGAAATCATGACATCTGATGCCAATTCTAACTTAGAGAGTTTTATTGATGATTCTTATGATTATAATTACGTAAATAAGTACATATTTGTTACGGTCGCGAATCATATTTTGATCAACATGCAACTTTAAACTGAGCTGCTAATTGCAAAAAACTTACAAAATTCGAATTTCGCGGATTACCTTGGCGTATCCCCCTTAATGTGGCGGCTATAACTGAGTTTTGACTGGTTTATTGGTAGGTACTAATAAAACTGATTTTTACTACAATGTATTATCATTCGGTTCATATTTGTTACTAGTAAATGAAACCATTTAGTAATAGTTGTGAACCGGATCATGTGCTTTTTAGATCATCAAGTCATGATGTGTTTTATCTTCTGATAAAACCCTAATATTTTGTCATTCAACCCCTTTTTAAAACCCTATAAGCTATGCATGGTCTATTCTACTCACTCCTATCTCCTCACAGTGTATGACTGTATTCTAAACCAGAATTCTCCGGTGCAATCCAGTTAGAACTGGATACATACCGTTGAAGACGAGCAGCTCACAAAGGCACGTGTAATCAGTGCAGGGTGCACCCGCATTAGTTAGTACGTGCTTGGTTAGGTACTCTATGGTATATGTACTTAGAATTATTGTATGTGAAATTGTTGAGACAGGCAGCTTGGTATTATAGTTCAAAGACTCGAGAGTTGTACTTACAAGTTAGAAGAGGTAAGTATCTAAGTTTTCCTTGAATTTTTGACAATACTTATGCCCCATTTTTTTTTTTAATAGACCATAACTTATTTAATCAAATAACAGTGGTAATATTGAATAGTATCATCTGTAGGTACACTTGATTTATGCTAGTTAACAAAACAGGTATGTTCCAACCAGTATCATTACTACAGTCTGAATGAGTTTCTGACACCTGTCAGTTGGACAATTTCTAGTAGTAATAAGGATCAAATTCGCAAAGCACATTGGGGTTTTTATAAACATTGCTTAAAGTTAAGTGTCGTTCAAACGTCAAAAATGTATGGTTAAACAGTCGATAAGCATTACTTAATTTTAAGCAACGTTAATAAATAAACCCCATATTCTTTAGTATGAAACTGATAGGTGTCAAGAGCGTATTGTCTCGACGCGGGACTGTAAGTTATGAAGTAACTTGTATTAAGGACTGTAATAACAATTTTTATTTATAAACGTTATTATTTCAGTTTAAGTAACTATTTAAAAAAAGAACAAAAATGAAAAACAAAACTACCTGTCATCTTTGAGAAAAATTTAATTTAGTGCCGATAGGTAATTTTTAGAATCGTTCCCGCTCCGAGAAATTATTATCAGTATTAAAATGATAATGATATCGAACTACTTTTCGTTTTACTTTTAATTTTCTCGAGGTGAAAACTAGGACTGTAATAACAATTTTTATTTATAAACGTTATTATTTCAGTTTAAGTAACTATTTAAAAAAGAACAAATATGAAAAACAAAACTACCTGTCATCTTTGAGAACAATTAAATTTAGTGCCGATAGGTAATTTTTAGAATCGTTCCCGCTCCGAGAAATTATTATCAGTATCAAAATGATAATGATATCGAACTACTTTTCGTTTTTTTTTAATTTTCTCGAGGTGAAAACTAGGACTGTAATAACAATTTTTATTTATAAACGTTATTATTTCAGTATAAGTAACTATTTAAAAAAAGAACAAATATGAAAACAAAACTACCTGTCATCTTTGAGAACAATTAAATTTAGTGCCGATAGGTAATTTTTAGAATCGTTCCCGCTCCGAGAAATTATTATCAGTATCAAAATGATAATGATATCGAACTACTTTTCGTTTTACTTTTAATTTTCTTGAAACGAAAACTGATTGGTGTTAGATCGGCCCAATAAGTTGTTATTTATGTTCTATGTTAAACCTAGAGTAGTCAAATCTAAGTGTGTCTAAGTAAAGCGTCTAGTGTAATGTTTTTCTAAGTGTTATATTCTAAGTGTTATTTTCTAAGTGTTATATTCTAAGCCACATCACTCTTTGTTAAGTAATTACTTTTTTATTGTTCATAAAATTAATCTAATCGATTTTTATTATATTATAATATGCATTGGGCCGCGTGGTTGATTACGGCTCACTCCTACTTACTGAGTGGAGGCCTGTGTCCCAGGAGTGGGAACATTATAGGCTGATTATGTTATTATTATGCATTGCGTTATTGTATAGCTGGCACTTATATTGTTGACGTGTTTTATAAAACAATTTTGGTAATATGGACAAATTGATAAAAAAAATCTCAAGAAAGAAATCATCTTTTTTTATTACCTACCTACTGTTCATAAAGGAGTAAATCCTAATAAATAATTTATGATCGTGTTATTTATTCGTGTAAAAACACCTATAAAAAAGCGGTCAAGTGCGAGTCGGACTCGTACACGACGGGTTCCATACCACCGTACAATATTTACATATTTTAAAAACTACTCTGGTAAAAAAAAAAACATGTTTCTTGTATGGGGCACCTTTAATTTTTAACTTTATTTTTATTATTTATTGTTATAGCGGTTTTAGCGGGTACACACTCTGTGTAGATTTCAAGTGTCTACCTATTACGGTTCAAAAGATACAGTCCTGTGACAGGCGGACTGACGGACGGACGGACTTTGGATAAGGAACCCTAAAAAGTATCTACGCATAGAAAATAAAAACACTCGATCAAATAATTCGAAAATAATTTCGTAAGTAAAAATCTGGCCGAACGAGTTTCCCAGCGAAGATTTATCGTGAAAAATTGGCACTAAGGCTCAGGGTGAAAAGCACAGAATTGTGCCCGTTTTAGTGAATGAGTGAATGAACCATCTCGACGCTGGGAATGATAAATGAGTGAATGGCGAGTGGTAAGGGGTTCAGAGTTGAACGTCCCGTGATTTTGTCGACCGTTTTATTGCTTGATTAGTTTGATACGTTTTGATTCTCCAGAGTTCTTATTTTGAATTGAGGCCCAAGGGACTTGTATTATTTCGATTTAAAAATAAAAAAAGAATGTGACAGTTTGTTTTTCGAAATTAGGGATGCATTTTTTCTGTGCATTGTGAATGGTATCTATAATTTTTTTTTAGAAAATAAGCTCGTTTTAAGCTTCGTAGATAATGTTCCTTCTCCAGTCTCTATAACCGTGTTGCTCTTTTGCTAACTTCTTCTTGAGAAAAACGTTCTAATGAAACTGAATTTTGCTTTGGAAATCTTTTAAGCCCTACCCTCACACCTAACTTTCTACTTTTCGCCACAAAACTGGGCACAATTTAACATATATAAAGGGATTTTTTTATTGAGTTATGGGCCAGCTCAAGCCTCGATCTCGGCTGATGGAAAGCGATGGACGAGGTCTATGATGGAAGATGGCCCAGAAGATGACTGTTCACTCTTGCTTTGAAATCTGACGGGTTATACGTGGAAGGGGAACACAGACGCTGGCAAAGAGTTCCACACTTTGGCTGTGCGCATAATAAATCAATGCGTCATGTTCGTGAACGGGCGTAGTCAGTAGGGACTGGTCATCTCTTAGTTGGCTTATTTTAATCGTTTTAATTTTATTACCTTTTTATTACGAGCGCTTTTAACGTGCACATTGTTCTCATATGTATAATTTCAACATGGATGAAGCAACCAATATTTTGTAACAATATTATGATTTAAAAGAGTGTCCGTGGAGTTTCTTGCCCGTTCTTATCCATAGGAACCTACCTACTACGCTTTGCAATGGGCAACTAGCTTCATCTTTCTGACTGACCGATTCCTTGACAATTCAAAAGTGCCTGTAAATGGTTTAATTGGAATAAATGCTTTGAGCTTGAGTTTAAATGTGCAGGAAAAGCGCTGAGTATGACTTGTCGGTACGTCGACCAAGTGCGGATGGTACCCCGAAGTACAAACATTACAGTCTGTAGAAACATTATACGTTTTATTACCTCAAATTATGTTTACATATAACTTAGAGAATTACGACTAATGTACTTACCGCCTATAAACGGCACAAATAAAATAACAATGAATCTTTATTATTAGCCTTTTATTACTTGGCATGTTTGTTTATGATGTTAGGCTATTATAATGGATGGTCTGTTATGATAACAGGCTTTTAATTTAATTAAAATATTCCGATAGTGCAAATAATATGGTTTGTTTATTTCTTTTTAATTACCAGGAATGAACCTTGTAATTTTCTTAAAACTACTGGTGTGTAATGGTACTTAAAATAAGGTGGAAGTGTAGTATGTAGTTTATGGCTACAAACTTAAATTGTCCGTATATTCAAGTCATAACTGTCATTCTTTGACCGTTGTTTGAAATGGCTGTTAGAGTCTGTGCACACGATGCGCTGCGGCGCCGCGCCGTGCCCCAAAGCGCGTAAATTGTCATCTGTCAAACATTTGTGTTTTTACAACGCACAAACAACTGAGCGGTGCCGCTCCGGTGTCGCAACGCGTACACTCCTCCCGCCTCGTCTCGCGGGCTGCAAGGGTCGCGTGCTGACGCCGGAACGCACCGTGTACAGTGAACGCAAAGTTTTATTTGCGTTCACTGACCGTGTGGCATACCATGGATATTTGTATGTAGGACGCCGTAGCGCCACACCGCCGGCGCCGCCGCAACGCATCATGTGCACACGATTACACGGCAAATTGACGTAGGGTGTCAATTTGCTTAAAAAATAACCTTAGCTACCTAAAGATTACTTTGCATCTTTAAATAAAAATAAGCACCATAAAAACGAAAAAAAAAAAACTGAAAACTAGCAATCGCAGACACTCCATTTTCTGGACTAGCAATATCGGAAACCATTTTAGCTACCCAAAATCTAATTTCTTGCAAATTTTCATGCAAATAATTCACATATATAAAAGTAGGAGGACTATCAAGACTATACTGAAATCCTACCAATTTCCCGATCACGTATAACAACACCACTTTCAAAGTTAACCCTTCGATAAACACGCTAAAAATGGGCCATAACATAACGAGTACAAGCCATTTGAAGAGGCGATTGGTGGATCGTTATTGTGTGCGTCTAAACACAGGCGGGGGCAAGGTTGAGGGCCTTGAATGGTGCTTCGCTCTGGTATGATGACGGATGTTTTAGATATTTCAGCTGAGTAGTACTTTGCGTCGTGAGATACATTTTTGTAAATTCATAGCAAGAAGTTTTTTTGTAAAGGGTTAAACTTAGCGAATAAAAGTTATCTGTACCTTGTAGATTACAAAATAGTTTTCACTTTCTGTGTCTTGAAGAAATGAAGAAAAATAATATAGTGGTTTTTTTATGTTGGCAGTTATTATGATTATTTTTCCCGCTCTTCTGCTAAGTTACCTATTTGTAGTTGATGTTAGTAATTAAGATTTCGTGAAAAGTTTTGAATATCTAAAAATTCACTTCTCTGTGTACGAGCACTACTGAAAGACGTTCGCTAAAGGCTCAAACAGAAAAGTCATTTCATAGAAAATACAAGACAAGATAAACACACAAAACAACCTAACAAAAGGCTATAAGATTCTTGAAAAATGTCTTCAACCATTTAGCTGTTCGCAAAATCTCGTCCGTTCCCGCCATGCCGCTTTATCGTTCCATCGCGGCTTATCAGTGACATCACGGTGCCTGCTTTATCAATTTGGCGGCCATTTTTGTTGCTAACCCTTGAAAAGCCGTAAGCCGCTTGTATTTTTGAGTTTACGCGATCAATCTACGGATTAGAGAGGGTTGATCTTCGAGAGAAATCGTCGGGTGACAATTGCGAGATGACTTTTAACTTGATTTATTTTTGTTACGGGGTTTGATGAAACATTCATCAAACCGTTTGTTTCCGGTTTGTTTAAATATTATTATTGTATGTTTATAACTTGATTCTCCGGTGCAATCCAGTTAGAACTGGATACATACCGTTGAAGACGAGCAGCTCACAAAGGCACGTGTAATCAGTGCAGGGTGCACCCGCATTAGTTAGTACGTGCTTGGTTAGGTACTCTATGGTATATGTACTTAGCATTATTGTATGTATGTGAAATTGTTGAGACAGGCAGCTTGGTATTATAGTTCAAAGACTCGAGAGTTGTACCTACAAGTTAGAAGAGGTAAGTATCTAAGTTTTCCTTGAATTTTTGACAATACTTCTGCCCCATTTTTTTTTTTAATAGACCATAACTTATTTAATCAAATAACAGTGGTAATATTGAATAGTATCATCTGTAGGTATACTTGATTTATGCTAGTTAACAAAACAGGTATGTTCCAACCAGTATCATTACTACAGTCAGGCCATCGAGAGAATGAGTTTCTGACACCTGTCAGTTGGACAATTTCTAGTAGTAATAAGGATCAAATTCGCAAAGCACATTGGGGTTTTTTACAAACGTTGCTTAAAGTTAAGTGACGTTCAAACGTCAAAAATGTATGGTTAAACAGTCGCTAAGCATTACTTAATTTTAAGCAACGTTAATAAATAAACCCCATATTCTTTAGTAAGAAACTGATAGGTGTCAAGAGCGTATTGTCTCGACGCGGGACTGTAAGTTATGAAGTAACTTGTATTAAGGACTGTAATAACAATTTTTATTTATAAACGTTATTATTTCAGTTTAAGTAACTATTTAAAAAAAGAACAAATATGAAAAACAAAACTACCTGTCATCTTTGAGAAAAATTTAATTTAGTGCCGATAGGTAATTTTTAGAATCGTTCCCGCTCCGAGAAATTATTATCAGTATCAAAATGATAATGATATCGAACTACTTTTCATTTTACTTCTAATTTTCTCGAGGTGAAAACTAGGACTGTAATAACAATTTTTATTAAAAACGTTATTATTTCAGTTTAAGTAACTATTTAAAAAAAGAACAAATATGAAAACAAAACTACCTGTCATCTTTGAGAAAAATTTAATTTAGTGCCGATAGGTAATTTTTAGAATCGTTCCCGCTCCGAGAAATTATTATCAGTATCAAAATGATAATGATATCGAACTACTTTTCGTTTTACTTTTAATTTTCTTGAAACGAAAACTGATTGGTGTTAGATCGGCCCAATAAGTTGTTATTTATGTTCTATGTTAAACCTAGAGTAGTCAAATCTAAGTGTGTCTAAGTAAAGCGTCTAGTGTAATGTTTTTCTAAGTGTTATATTCTAAGTGTTATTTTCTAAGTGTTATATTCTAAGCCACATCACTCTTTGTTAAGTAATTACTTTTTTATTGTTCATAAAATTAATCTAATCAATTTTTATTATATTATAATATGCATTGGGCCGCGTGGTTGATTACGGCCCACTCCTTCTTACTGAGTGGAGGCCTGTGTCCCAGGAGTGGGAACATTATAGGCTGTTTATGTTATTATTATGCATTGCGTTATTGTATAGCTGGCACTTATATTGTTGACGTGTTTTATAAAACAATTTTGGTAATATGGAAAAATTGATAAAAAAATCTCAAGAAAGAAATCATCTTTTTTTATTACCTACCTACTGTTCATAAAGGAGTAAATCCTAATAAATAATTTATGATCGTGTTATTTATTCGTGTAAAACAACTATAAAAAAGCAGTCAAGTGCGAGTCGGACTCGTACACGACGGGTTCCGTACCACCGTACAATATTTAACAGTACATACATATTTTAAAAACTACTTTGGTAAAAAAAAACCGGCCAAGTGCGTGTCGGACTACGCACAATGAAGGGTTCCGTAGTTGAGATGAATTTATTTATCCCAAGAACAAACTTAACATTGTAGTTGAAAAACATGTTCTCCCATACATTCCAACTGCAAATCATCGCTCGGCATCCAATACCGCGACTGTGACATTTTTTTTTAAATTGCCGGGTCACTTATTTGAACGTGTAGAATGAAATAAAAAAAAAATCAGATTTTCGTAAAAAAATTCACATTCGCGGTATTAATATAATAATAATACCTTTAAACGAGCAATTCTTGTATATACCTATGTATATATAATCTGAATCTCGGAAACGGCTCCAAGAATTTTTATTAAATTTAGTATGCAGGGGGTTTCAGGAGCGATAAATCGATCTAGCTAGGTTTCATTTTTAGAAAACGTCGTTCAAAAAAAATTATAATCCAGATATTTTTCTTTATTCAAGTAACAAGGACTCATTGCGTTAGTAAACTTATGAACTATGTTAACTTATTTTACGAGGTCACTTAGAAAGTTTTGCGACTAACAGTTTTTGTCAATAGAATACTGGCTGGTTTTGATGTCAATTAAAACGATGACTATTTATTACAAAAAAACATGACATTCCAAATTCGAAATTCCCTCCACATTTTTTACGAGCAAAATCAAAATAGTCTGTCTTACTGAAAACTGGATTTATAACGAGAACATTTTCGCGCGATGATTTTGTACGATTTCAAATGTCGACTAAAACCAGAAGAATCGTTTGAAAGACTTCGAATGGTGTTCATAGAAAAAAGCCCTTCTAAAAATACTGTTTTTCGCTGGTTCAACGAATTTATGGGTGGTCTAGTAATTTAAAGGTAAATTTGGCAGACAAAGAAAGAAGTGACCGCCCTATGACGGTTGTTGAAAAAGTGCTGGCTGTGAAAAATTTAATTCAAGAGAATAGGCGAATTACATAATTATGAAGAGGTTCAGCATACACCGTGAAATTTGAATCACAGTTTTGCTAGAACAAACGTTGTTCAGACCATGGTCTACTACCATTCTACAGCATCCAATAAAAAAAAAACATAATTGGTTTTTGAAATAACACAAAAAAAGCAAAGTTTAAAATGTCAAGATTATCGTTACTCCCGACAACACAGACACCACGTATACGTTTTTTCAAAAACCAATTTATGTTTTTTTTTTATTGGATTCTGTAGAATGGTAGTAGACCATGGTCTGAATAAAGTTTGTTCTAGCAAAACTGTGATTCAAATTTCACGGTGTATACTGCCGATTGGATCGGGAAGTGTGCATGAAATTCTACACAGGCATCTTTGGTTATGGAAGATAGTTTCACGCTGGTACCGTAAAATCTAACGCAGGGTCAGAAGGAGGTTCGGGTAGAATGGTGCCGAGACATGATAGCAAAATTGGTAGCAGGCTCGTCTCGGCGCGTTTAATAAGTGAAGCGAGCCAGAAGTGCAGGCAAAATGTTGATCGCAAGTTTTTTTTTTTTTCTACCAGTTTGTCTGGTGTCAATACCCTGACGAGATCAAAGAAAAGCGTCAATGCTGAATGGTATGTTACCAAATGTTTGCCAGAAGTTTTTACTACTGCAAGCAGCAAGCGACCGAACACTGGCCTCCGTGGGCTACTGCTTCACCACGACAACGCGCTGGCTCACTCGGCGCTCAAAACAAGGGACTTTCTGGACAGCACACCGGTCAAATTTATAGGTCATCCTCCTAACAGTCCCGATTTGGCTCCGTGCGACTTTTTCTTGTTCCCCAAAATAAAAAATCAACTCAAAGGAAAACAGTTTTCATCACCTGAAGATGCACTGGGTGCATTTGAGAAGGAGATTGGAGAGGTGTCTGATGCGGACTGGAAAATGTGTTATGAAAATTTGTTTAGACGTATAAAACTGTGTATGCCAATGGAGAGTTCTTTCAAGCGATTTAATAAAAAAAATTATAACCTGTAGTATATTTTTTTCTAGTATCACAAAACTTTCTGAGTGCCCCACGTAATCTAGTTTAAATTTATTTCACCCCATGGGAGACGGCACTGCAGTGATTAATGTACATGCAATCCAGACTGCTAACGATATTGTTGGAGCTGGCCCGTACTCTGCGTACCAGGGATGCACACCTCATTCGCATCGTTGCGTAAAAGCAATTAATATGTGCGTCCGCGAATATTCCCGATGCGCTACAAAAACGGGGCAGCACCGACCTATTGGAGTTATACATCAAACCATGTGTTTTGGCATACTGCTCACATTTGGGGACAATTACTTTCTAAGACCACAGATTGACGCGCTCAGAAGCACCATATCATCTGCATAGCTAATATTATTTACACAAATACCATCTATATAGCAACCCACTCTGGTGCTGCTGAGCTCGCCAATCCTGCCTCACCCCGCATTCTAACCTGTATGGCTTGGAAAAAGTTCCAGCCCATCGTACACTATTGATCTGGTTACCATACCACTATTTAAAGATGTTTATAAGCTCCGTTGGCAACCTATTCTTCTCCATCTTTCTCCACAATACGTCATAAGCAACCTGATCAGAAACCTTGAATAAATCGATGAACCTAGCATAAATCGGCGTCCTACGCTGTGTATAGTAAGTATGTGATAGTATGCTTAAGGCACAACACTGCATTTTCTGTTGACAAACCACGCCGAAACCCGAATTGGTTGTCATGAACATTTACAGTTTTATTTATTTGTGTATTAAGCAGACGGTCAAACACTTTTGATATTTTGATATTATAGTAGCTAGAGAGATGGGCCTTTTGGATGCCGAGCGACGAAATGTAAGTTTTTACGCACAATATTGAGAGATTTACCATGTAATTTTAAGACCATAGACTTCTTATAGGTTTTCCTGTAATCTATGAGTAAAGAGCCATACTATGTATTTTTTTCAAAATTTTTGGTCCAGTAGTTTCGGAGATAAGGGGGGGGGAATGGTCATTTTTCATTGAATTTATCAAATATCTTTAAAAGTATTTATTTTAAAATTATATAAAAAATATATTTAGGATCCTCGCAGCAAGCCCTTTCATTTGATATGTCACACGGTACTGTTAGCAAAACTTTTTTTTTTAATTTTCTTGTTTGCGCCCCAAAAGTGACACCTATATTCAAAATTAAATTATTTACGTTACACATTCGTGTTTGGGTCACAGAAATACACATGTGTACCAAATTTCAACTTAATCGGTCCATTAGATTCGGAGTAAATTGGCTGTGACAGACGGACAGACAGACAGACAGACAGACAGACAGACAGACAGACAGACAGACAGACAGACACACGAGTGATCCTATAAGGGTTCCGTTTTGCCCTTTTGAGGTACGGAACCCTAAAAAACATGTTTCTTGTATGGGGCACCTTTAATTTTTAACTTTATTTTTATTATTTATTGTTATAGCGGCTATAGTAGTACACACTCTGTGTAGATTTCAAGTGTCTACCTATTACGGTTCAAAAGATACAGCCCTGTGACAGGCGGACTGACGGACGGACGGACTTTGGATAAGGAACCCTAAAAAGTATTTACGCATAGAAAATAAAAACACTCGATCAAATAATTCGAAAATAATTTCGTAAGTAAAAATCTGGCCGAACGAGTTTCCCAGCGAAGATTTATCGTGAAAAATTGGCATTAAGGCTCCGGGTGAAAAGCACAGAATTGTGCCCGTTTTAGTGAATGAGTGAATGAACCATCTCGACGCTGGGAATGATAAATGAGTGAATGGCGAGTGGTAAGGGGTTCAGAGTTGAACATCCCGTGATTTCGTCGACCGTTTTATTGCTTGATTAGTCTGAGACGTTTTGATTCTCCAGAGTTCTTATTTTGAATTGAGGCCCAAGGGACTTGTTTTATTTTGATTTAAAAATAAAAGAAAGAATGTGACAATTTGTTTTTCGAAATTAGGGATCCATTTTTTCTGTGCATTGTGAATAATATGTATCAATTTTTTTTTAGATGACTTTCTTAATCCTCCATGCTCTATCAATAATATTTTTTTTGAAAATAAGCTCGTTTTAAGCTTCTTAGATAATGTTCCTTCAACCGTCTCTATAACAGTGTTGCTCTTTTGCTAACTTCCTCTTGAGAAAAACGTTCTAATGAAACTGAATTTTCCTTTGGAAATCTTTTAAGCCCTACCCTCACACCTAACTTTCTACTTTTCGCCACAAAACTGGGCACAATTTAACATATATAAAGGGATTTTTTTATTGAGTTATGGGCCAGCTTAAGCCTCGATCTCGGCTGATAGAAAGCGATGGACGAGGTCTGTGATGGAAGATGGCCCAGAAGATGACTGTTCACTCTTGCTTTGAAATCTGACGGGTTATACGTGGAAGGGGAACACAGACGCTGGCAAAGAGTTCCACACTTTGGCTGTGCGCATAATAAATCAATGCGTCATGTTCGTGAACGGGCGTAGTCAGTAGGGACTGGTCATCTCTTAGTTGGCTTATTTTAATCGTTTTAATTTTTTTACCTTTTTATTACGAGCGCTTTTAACGTGCACATTGTTCTCATATGTATAATTTCAACATGGATGAAGCAACCAATATTTTGTAACAATATTATGATTTAAAAGAGTGTCCGTGGAGTTTCTTGCCCGTTCTTCTCCATAGGAACCTACCTACTACGCTTTGCAATGGGCAACTAGCTTCATCTTTCTGACTGACCGATTCCTTGACAGTTCAAAAGTGCCTGTAAATGGTTTAATTGGAATAAATGCTTTGAGTTTGAGTTTAAATGTGCAGGAAAAGCGCTGAGTACGACTTGTCGGTACGTCGACCAAGTGCGGATGGTACCCCGAAGTACAAACATTACAGTCTGTAGAAACATTATACGTTTTATTACCTCAAATTATGTTTACATATAACTTAGAGAATTACGACTAATGTACTTACCGCCTATAAACGGCACAAATAAAATAACAATGAATCTTTATTATTAGCCTTTTATTACTTGGCATGTTTGTTTATGATGTTAGGCTATTATAATGGATGGTCTGTTATGATAACAGGCTTTTAATTTAATTAAAATATTCCGATAGTGCAAATAATATGGTTTGTTTATTTCTTTTTAATTACCAGGAATGAACCTTGTAATTTTCTTAAAACTACTGGTGTGTAATGGTACTTAAAATAAGGTGGAAGTGTAGTATGTAGTTTATGGCTTAAATTGTCCGTATATTCAAGTCATAACTGTCATTCTTTGACCGTTGTTTGAAATGGCTGTTAGAGTCTGTGCACGGCGGTGGCGGCGCGGTGCCGGAGTGATGTCGCTGCGGCGTTCTAAATACAAATATCCATGGTATGCTACACGGTGCGTTTCGGCGTCGCACCGCACGTACACCGGACTTACAGCCCGCGAGACGAGGCGGGAGCGGGGAAAAAACACAATGTGTTTTTTACAACGCACAAACAACTGAGCGGTGCCGCTCCGGTGTCGCAACGCGTACACTCCTCCCGCCTCGTCTCGCGGGCTGCAAGTGTCGCGTGCTGACGCCGGAACGCACCGTGTACAGTGAACGCAAAGTTTTATTTGCGTTCACTGACCGTGTGGCATACCATGGATATTTGTATGTAGGACGCCGTAGCGCCACACCGCCGGCGCCGCCGCAACGCATCATGTGCACACGATTACACGGCAAATTGACGTAGGGTGTCAATTTGCTTAAAAAATAACCTTAGCTACCTAAAGATTACTTTGCATCTTTAAATAAAAATAAGCACCATAAAAACGAAAAAAAAAAAAACTGAAAACTAGCAATCGCAGACACTCCATTTTCTGGACTAGCAATATCGGAAACCATTTTAGCTACCCAAAATCTAATTTCTTGCAAATTTTCATGCAAATAATTCACATATATAAAAGTAGGAGGACTATCAAGACTATACTGAAATCCTACCAATTTCCCGATCACGTATAACAACACCACTTTCAAAGTTAACCCTTCGATAAACACGCTAAAAATGGGCCATAACATAACGAGTACAAGCCATTTGAAGAGGCGATTGGTGGATCGTTATTGTGTGCGTCTAAACACAGGCGGGGGCAAGGTTGAGGGCCTTGAATGGTGCTTCGCTCTGGTATGATGACGGATGTTTTAGATATTTCAGCTGAGTAGTACTTTGCGTCGTGAGATACATTTTTGTAAATTCATAGCAAGAAGTTTTTTTGTAAAGGGTTAAACTTAGCGAACAAAAGTTATCTGTACCTTGTAGATTACAAAATAGTTTTCACTTTCTGTGTCTTGAAGAAATGAAGAAAAATAATATAGTGGTTTTTTTATGTTGGCAGTTATTATGATTATTTTTCCCGCTCTTCTGCTAAGTTACCTATTTGTAGTTGATGTTAGTAATTAAGATTTCGTGAAAAGTTTTGAATATCTAAAAATTCACTTCTCTGTGTACGAGCACTACTGAAAGACGTTCGCTAAAGGCTCAAACAGAAAAGTCATTTCATAGAAAATACAAGACAAGATAAACACACAAAACAACCTAACAAAAGGCTATAAAATTCTTGAAAAATGTCTTCAACCATTTAGCTGTTCGCAAAATCTCGTCCGTTCCCGCCATGCCGCTTTATCGTTCCATCGCGGCTTATCAGTGACATCACGGTGCCTGCTTTATCAATTTGGCGGCCATTTTTGTTGCTAACCCTTGAAAAGCCGTAAGCCGCTTGTATTTTTGAGTTTACGCGATCAATCTACGGATTAGAGAGGGTTGATCTTCGAGAGAAATCGTCGGGTGACAATTGCGAGATGAATTTTAACTTGATTTATTTTTGTTACGGGGTTTGATGAAACATTCATCAAACCGTTTGTTTCCGGTTTGTTTAAATAATATTATTGTATGTTTATAACTTGATTATAATTATAATACATAGTATGGCCACTTACCTACGACAGAGTAAAGCTGACTACATCAGAGTTCTTTAAAATACATTATATAAATTGTTACTGAGAGCACTTAATGCATCAAAATTGCATCTCACTTAATAGGATGATTGTATTTTTTACTTTAATGCTATAGAGAGCTTCTTGCATTCACCGAGTCTTATGAAGTTTTATAATTTTAATAAGTAGGTCAAAGTCTTAACGCTTTTCAAGAAACATTCATCGTAAACTATGTTTTGCAAGAAATTGAGTGAGAAAATATTTCTCTTTGAAATCCTGAGAAAATGTTTTTCTTATAGATAACGCAAATACTGAGAAATACCTTATTTTGATGCCTTATGATGACTCACTAACTGCACCCCGCGATTACACCCACATAAGTCTCGATCACGTAAGAATATCGGGATAAAAAGTATCCCATGTCCTCACCCAGGTCATTGTATACCCATATACCAAATTTCATCCAAATCCGTTCAGTCGTTTTAGCGTGAAAGGTAATAAACAAACGTACAAAAAATCTAATATTTTCTCTTATAATATTAGTTTATTTAGATTATGTTTGTTTCCATAAGCAGCTTATTTTTTTTACTTATTAAATTTCAATGGAGAAAAATTTAAAACAGAAAGTACCTAGTAGGTATTATGAGGAATTTGATAAGGAAAAAAAAAACATTAATTGATTGAGGTATTAAAAAAATAACTGGTCCTTTTGCAACAATCTTCTAGCCTTTTTAGCGACGTCGAAAATTATGCCTAGGAAAACAAAAGTGTATATATGTTAATTCAACATTAGAAATTTAGAACGATAGAAACCCTATAATGCTCTTAAAACTAATACATTTGATATCAAATGTTCCATTCCAACAAACTCAAACATTAAGACATTACAACTGACGCCGTAAATTCATTTTCCAAAGCACTATATTCACCGCGTATTAACAATAATGTATTACAAACTTACTTCATTTCGTGCGATGTTTCAATTTCCCGGCGGAGCGACGCTGCATGCTCAAATTGCATTTAAACGGGAACATACATCATATTATGTAAATGAGTATTATAAACATTTAAACATTGTTTTGTCAGTACTATGAGTTGTAAGTTAAAATTGGTTCTAGAGTGTCGTAAAATACAATAGACGTGGATATATTTAGTAACCTGTTCCGCTTAGCTATTTCTAAAGAGCTATAAAAAACCCTGAAAGAAATCGACACGTGTTTCACCTCTTAACGAGGCATCCTCAGGATAATGATTGACTTGTCGCAAACCCGAATACGGTGTGTTGCCACACCGAGCGCTGAACGCAGAGTGAGCCTTATCGCCCGTCAAACCCACGTTCTCGCGTTCTCTACGTTCAGCGTTCGGTGTACTAAATATATCCACGTCTATTGTATTTTATAATGGATTCCCGCAAGGTCAGGTCTGAATCAATTAACTATGTTAGAAAAGTTTAGATATGAAGACTACATTCTTTGTCATGATTTAGGTTATATAATCAAAGAAGAAACGAAAAACTAAAGTGGAGAACTCAGTATTAATCTAAAAACAGTAATTTTTTTGCAGTATTATTACCTAACTAGGTTTTTTCCGTGGTTACGCCCGCGTGGAGGATTGAAAATTACTTATCCTACGGGAACATACTACAGGGATAAAAGTTTCCTATGTCCTAACACAGGTCATGGACTATCCGTGTGCCAAGTTTTACCCAAATCCGTTCAGGCATTAAAGCGTGAGAAGGTAACAGACAGACAGAATTACTACTGACTAGCTTCTGCCCGCGACTTCGTCCGCGTGGAAGTCGATAAAATATCGCCCATGTTACTCGTTGATAATGTAGGTTTATACAGCTGAAAGAATTTTTAAAATTGGTTAAGTAGTTTTGAGTTTATCCATTACAAACAAACATACAAATTACAAAAAAAAAAACAACCGACTTCAAAAAAAAAACACTACGAAGTGAAAAATAACTTTAATTACGGAAGTCGGTGTCTTTGGTTTTGAATTTTCGTTCTTTGTCACCGACTTCCTGAAATTAAAGTTATTTTTTTTGTAAAAAGTTTTTATTTTTCACTTTTTAGTTGTGGTACTACACCACACAAATTCGAAAAAACAGCTATGCTATGCAAATAACAGTGACAAGAAGTTATCATATCATCTACATACTAAGTGGGAAAAAATTCGTATAATTGAAGCTAACTCAAAAACTACCCAAGCAAAGTTAATAAAATTTATATGGGACCACTTCTGAAGTATGATCTACCAAACAAAAAAAGAATCATCAAAATCTATTCATAATTGGCGGAGTAATCGCGTAACAAACATACAAAAAAAAAAAAAAACATACAGACGAATTGAGAACCTCCTCCTTTTGGAAGTCGGTTAAAAATTAAACTTTTTCTCTTTATAATATAGAAAGAAAGAAAGAAAAATAAGTTTAATTGTCACAGAAACACGTGCATAAAAGAAAAGAATAATAAAATAAAATAAAACAATAGATTTAAATATAATCACGACCACAAAACAGAAATATGCGGCAGCTGCTGGCACGTCATGACTGGTGACAAGAAGGATTCCACACAGCATGATGCTGTGCTATGGGGACCCACAGCACAGCGCTGATTTTCGGTGGTCACCCCCAATATTGTTTAGATTAGATTAGATATTAGTAGGATTTAGATGAGCTCTATTTAGCATGCGTCTAAAGACTACACCATCGAATCTTGGTCCTTTTCTACGCAAACTAGAAAATGTACTCAAAAACTGAGTTTGATAAAGTAAATGTAATAAGTGGTAAGACAAACCAAAATGTTTCCACCAAGGACGATCCCTCCCTTACCTCGTATTTCGTCACTGTTTGCTTAGAAACTGAGATCCGTTTTACAGGAGATAAAGGGTAGGAACGTTAATCCTACAATCTAGCTTCCTCGAGTCGGGGACGCAATTCGAACACAATGGGGAGAGTATCGGATCCCCCATTGCTGTTAAATGGCTTCGAAAATAATGGAATGTTTATGTGATTTGTTTTATTGTAAGAAATCTGTCTTCATCTTACAATGGAGAAGAAGATAAAATATGATTGTTTATTGTTATTAAGTTGCTAGATCTTTGGTTGAATGCTAGGCAATAAAAGGACCAGATAGAAAAAAAAATGCGGAACTTAGCAATTGAATAGCAAAATACTATTATAGAAGGAACTATTAACTCTGCAATGACAGAGTGAAGTTGTAGATTTTCGAAGATTTCATTTGGTACAATAAAAAAAAATAATTAAACATTTAAAGTAAAATGCCTATTTAAATAGTTATAAATCTACTACTTGTTTAGGATTTAAATCTCGTTATTTACCAAGAAGGCAAACTTTACCTTCCATCTTAGAAAGTAAATCTACAATAGACAGTCTGACAAATACAGAGAAAACGGTAATGAAATAAACACTGTAAAAGTTAGATTACAAAATAGCGCTGAAATCATACGACAAAAACACAATCGACTGTTTAGAGAAAAAAAAAACTACTCCATTCGGGCAAAAAGCCCATAATTTAGTCAAGATGCTGATGACGGCCCAAAGTATAATGGCCATAGAGAACTTTGTTTGGCGTAAGTAAGACATAAATTATGACCCTTTGAGGCTGCCTGATGAGTTCCTTGGCCTCTGTATTAACCTTTTTTTGCTTAGAAAGTATGATGAAGTTTTTTTGGAGTTGGAATGACAGACTACCTCGTTGGTCTAGCGGTTGTAAGCGCGACTGCTGAGCATGAGGTTCTGGGTTTGATTCCCGGGTCGGGCTAAGTGATATTGGGTTTTTCTATCTGAAATTTCTCAGTAGTAGCCCGGAGTCTAGATTTGTGTCCGGTTGATGGCAATAGGCTCGCCCGCTATTACATGGGACTTAAACATAATTGTAGGTACATCTCTGCCCAACCCTTCGGGGAAAGAAGGCGAGATATCATGTCATGTCATTTATGGAATGTTATTGTTTAGAAATAATTGAGAAGGTGTGCTAATTAGATGAAGAAAACTGCGATCAGCACTGGGTTTTAAACATTCAAATAAATTACTATGAGAACTCATATCTGTCGTGTTATTTAAAAATGGAACGAACTTTTTACTTCAACACATGGCAACCAAGGAGGTAACTTATCAAAGATTTTATTTAAATTTCGATTTGGTTTTCAAATAGAGTGATCATCACTGAGTTTTAATCAGCATCCAAATAAATTACTATGAAACCTAACTGTCGTGTTATTTAAAAATGGAACGAACTTTTTACTTCAACACATAGGCGAGCAAGGAGGTAATTTATCAAAGATTTTATTTAAATTTCAATTTGGTTTTCAAAAACAGCTGTTTAAAGTAAAGAAGAAACAAATTAACATAATGGCGTAAACTGACTATAGCCATTTTGTTTTTGAAACTGAACACTGTTATCTAATAGGTGTTGTGGTTTGCAGGGGTGATGGCCTATCTTCTTAAGTTCCAAGTTCCCCAAAGCTTTGACCCGTTTGCAGTAGATACGAAGAAGAGGTACATTATAAATAAGTTCTTAAAGTCTTTCGGCAAAGCTCGTGTTTCGTCAGTCGTCGGATTTCTATCAGTTGCCCTGTGCAGACTGGACGCTCTCAATCGACTTGGAAGTATGTACAGTTGTTAATACTTTTTAAATTTAATGTAATTTATTTTTAAAATGGTAGGAAAGCTGCTAAAGTCACAGGCACGAAAGATAGAAAAATAGTTTTACAGCTCTATATAGTTCACACGAAAATAAAAAATAATAAAATTAGTTCTGAATTCAAATTATTATACAAGATAAATCTTATAATTGATAGACATGGAAATTAGAATTCGTTTGTATTGGGAAATGCGATGATTTCCGAGGGACATTAAGAAAATATAAATACTGTATATAATCGTGTGGTGGAGTATGTCAGAGTTAAAAAATTTGAAAGATACATCATCATCTGCTTAGCCTTTTCCCACCTGTCAGGAATTCCTGTATTTTACATGGAGCAACTACCTATCGTACCATAGAGCAGTGTGGTGGCCCAGTGGTAACGGCCGCGACTTGCGAGTTGTAGGTCGTAGGTTCGAACCCAGACAGGCTCTTTACTTTGTGTAAATTATTTCATCATCACTGCTCTCAAAACGGTGAAGGAAAACATCGTGAGGAAACCGGCATGTCCTAGAACCGAAAATTCGAAGACATGTGACATCTACCAACCCGCACTGGGCCCGCGTGGTGGATTACGGCCCACTCCCTCTCACAGAGAGGAGGCCTGTGTCCCAGCAGTGGGAACATTATAGGCTGATGATGAACTACCTATCTGGCCTCCACATCCAGTTACCTACTGGGTAACACGATACTTCTTGGTAAGACTGGTTGTCACACTTTCGGGCTTTTGACGACCCGTAACAACTGTCAAAGATTCACGAATGACAGCCGGGATCGACGTTTTAACGTGCTTTCCGAGGCACGGAGGGGTCTCGGTATGTAAAGATGGTCACCCATCCACGGACCAACCTGGGCAAGCGTAGCTTAAACTGGTTGATCGACCCGTGCAGCTAATAGTACCTACTTAGCCGTGAGCACTCAAAATTAGAAAAATACATGCGTAGTAAAAATACGTCTTGGCAAGGCGCGCAAGGCTTAGGAATGAAAGTGCTAACAAGCAACCGGTACCCTTATTGCGTAATACACGATCAATCACAATCTGAATTACTTTGAAACAGAATGCTAATCCATTGCTTCATATGTTCTAAAAAAAAATCTGCTCGACAACGTAAATAACGCAATGAATGTTCTTGAACTGTCAAAATGAAACGGATTAGTCTTGATCATTTACAAAAATGTGTTATGTAAATAGAGTCTGGCCACGCTGCAACCCCAAATAGTTTTATGTTTGGTATACATTTACATCAGTCAGTTATGTCAGTTTCGGTTTTGTAAGTAGATATAATGATTTTGATATCTGGCTTTTTGATTTTTGAATAATAGATTATTTGTAATAGACTATGTCGTACCTATGCTCTACCTCCATATGATGACAAACTGTATCAAATCCACACTGCATCGTGCTAAAATGACTATTCTTTACCAGGAATAAATCAGATTAAAAACAAAATAACCTATCAAAAACCAAAACAAACAAAGTATCAAATTCTTTTTTCGTTGGACAGGATGGTGTTGCCATCTATAGATTTTTGAATTCCACTTTTTTTTACTTATGCAGACTTAGCGTGGCCAGACACTAGATGGCTGGTTTAACTTGATTTTCATTTGTTTTTAAAGTCTGTTATTTCACACGAACTGTGAAGAACACAGGTACGTAACTATGGGGCGTGACCTGCCTACATAAGCACTGAATATGTCTGAGATATGGATATTTTATTCTAATGACGTGCGAATGTGGTGCCGTCTTCGTAGGTCCTAATGTGTTTGCAAATTGTCATTGAATATTCTATATTCTGCGGGTTGTAACAGGAAATGTAACTACTTGTAGAAATAGCATTATAATAAGTAACGTTTCCTTTTGATTTTTTACTCTGGTCACAATTAATCACAACTGTCATTTATGTACACAGGGTAAAATTAAATTAGCTAGCTAATATTTTATTTTACTTCATTTCGAATTATTTAATTTTACCGTATTCTAATTTATTGTCAATTATTTAATTTAATTTAAATTTTATTTTAGTTTCAATCATTTAAATAATTAAATTTTAATTTATTTTCAATTATTTAATTTAATTTATTTTCAATTATTTAATTTAATTTATTTTCAATTATTTAATTTAATTTAATTTATTTTCAATTATTTAATTTAATTTAATTTATTTTCAATTATTTATTTACTTTCTGTCATTACTAACATAGTTTTAAGAGAATGTAAAAGGTACTAACAAAATATGGACAAAATTGTCTGAATTAAATGATTTTTTTTAAAATTTTTTTTTATTTATTTATTAAAACTCCGCAGACAGAAAAATAACTTTTTTTTGAGGTCGATGAACATTGTTTGTGTTGTTACGTCTTGAAATATGAGTTGAGAAAATCCGTATTTTTTTTGTTTTATCGTGTTTAGATATCGATACCCATCATTATGAGAAGTAAACACATAGAAAACTGATTTTTAAACTGATATTTCACAACCACCTGCGGTTGATGACCCAAAAAAAAATTCATCAAGTTAATAATTTTTTTATTTGATCATGTTTAGATTTCAATAACCATCACTTCTGTGAGGTTTCGCTGGGTAATTCAATTTGACCCTGTATATCGATCTATACTTAGTGCGAATTTCACCAATGAAACAACGCGATCAGTACATTTAAACCGAGTTCAAGAGCTGTCAGTGTCAATATACCAAATAAAATAATGACACTGACAGCGGCTCATATACGTGGTTTATGTGTGATCGCGTTCTGTTTTATTGGTAAAATTCGCCCGTAATTTTATAAAAGGTAAAGTTTTGAGTTTGTTTGTAGGGTAATCTTCCGAACTACTGCCCAAGTTGCAAAAAAAAAAACTTTTTAATTTTTTTAGCTTCCTATTAAGGAAGCTACAGTATAGGCCTGTGTCCAATAATTTTTTTTTTGTCCGTGTTGTAGATTATTAAAAAATATTGAATACGTATTTTTTCTTTTAGACGTAATCATCAGATAACGACGGTACATTGAGTTAAAATGTGGCTTGTCGTCACGCCTTGCTAGATTTTATACGACGTTGTGACGTAGCGAGCCCCCACTCCCCAACTTTAATGCTTGTTTTCTAAGTTATTTTTGATTATTAAAAAAAAAAAAAAAAAAAAAAAAAAAAAAAAAAAAAAAAAAAAAAAAAAAAAAATCTTATCTTATCTTATCTTATTAATATGATAAAGCAAAAAATACGTGTGTAATATTTTTTTATTTTCTGAAAGACGGACTAAATAGAATTTCTTTTTTTTTTACCTAGGCAACTACCCAATTGCCGAGATCTCAAGCGGTCGAAGTCGCGGACTAGAAGCTAGTAAGTACTTCTTGATTTCATGACAACATATTGTGTAGGTATGGCTGATTTTATGTCTCTTAGAACTGGTATTAGGTATCGTTTTTTTTTGTGAAATCAATTTAATCTTCTACTCTTCTCCTTCTACACACGGTGTCTACATCTCTATCTACTTTTCTATCGCAGGTATGCTGGAAGAGATTTCTTTATAAATAAGCACCACCTTTGTACGTATCTTTCTGTTTTTTTATCTGCTTGTTTGTTTATACATAGGTATATGTGTACATCAATCTGCTTAGTTGGGGTCGGCTTCCAGTATAACAGAATGCAGCTGAATACCAGTATTTTACATGGAGCGATTGCATATCTGACCTCTACAACCTAGTAACTGGGTAAGACGATACCCTTTGGTAAGACTGGTTGTCAGGCTTTCGGGCTTCTGACGACCCGTAACGACTGTCAAATATTTATAAATGACAACCGGGACCAACGGCTTAGCGTGCTTTCCGAGGCACGGACCAATCCCGACTTAACCTGATGGATTGATACTTGCCGTCATGCCACAAGCTCCTCATATATGTGTAAATGGTTAAATAAAATAAAATAAATAGGTCATACAGGGACTTCGATTTCAGAAAATCGTAACTTTGGAAAATAATAATTGGAGTTTTTGTTTAAAAACGGTCCCTAATATTATAAATTTTCTCTCATATTCCTTAATAATATTACGCTAATATTCAATTCCCGTCAAAAACAGTTGAACTCTAGTTCGACCTCAAGCTCTAAGCGTCTCCCTTTTCCGTGTGGGAGCCAAATAATTGCGCTGGCCGTATTTTGGACGGCGCCCAACACCGTATCATTGAGCAGATATGAGTAACCTATATAATATGTTAGGCCATGTGCCGCATTATGTGTATTTTGTTTTACGATGGCCATAATTGAAGCTGGAAGATAAATAAGGAATGTTTTTCATAACATTCCGGGTTTTGGTAAATAGTGAGGACGCGTGGTATGGTCAGTACCTACCTAAATATTTCATTGCCGCTACAACTGAAGCCGCAAATTCACACATGTTTGTAAACTTGCACAGAAAGTGTGCAAGTAGATGGCACGCCATTGTGCCAGAACAATTTCTGATTGGTGAGTGTCACAATGGCATGCAAGTTACTTGCTATAGACATGATGTATTACTTACGTGCTTAACAGGTACCTATCAGGGATATTGCCATAGGTAATCTCTAAGCTGGTAAACACAGCTGTGTTTTATAAACCGACTTCAAGAAGGAGGAGGTTGACACAAAAACATTATGTTATTTTTAACCGACTTCCAAAAAGGAGGAGGTTATATGTTCGACGCGTATGTTTGTTTTTTTTTATGTATGTCCACCGATTTCTCCGTCATTTGTGGACCGATTTTGAAAATTCTTTTTTTGTTTGAAAGGGTATGCTTCCAAATTGGTTCCATATAAATTTTATTAACTTTGCTTGGGTAGTTTTTGAGTTAGCTACAAAATACGTATTTTTTTCCCACTTAGTATGTAGATGATATGATAAGTTCCTGTCACTGGTAGCAGGTAGTGGTATTCGAATGTGTGTGGGGTAGGTACCACAACTAAAAAGTGAAAAATAAAAACTTTTTACAAAAAAAAAAACAACCGACTTCCAAAAAAAAACACTACAAAGTGAAAAATAACTTTAATTTCGGAAGTCGGTGGCAAAAAATGAAAACACAAAACCCAAGACACCGACTTCCGAAATTAAAGTTATTTTTCACTTTGTAGTGTTTTTTTTTGGAAGTCGGTTGTTTTTTTTTTGTAAAAAGTTTTTTTGTGTATATTTTTTACGCGATAACTCCGCCAATTATGAATTGATTTTGATAATTTTTTTTTGTTTGGTAGGTCATAAGTACTTCAGAAGTGGTCCGTATAAATTTTATTAACTTTGCTTGAGTACTTTTTGAGTTAGCTTCAATAATACGTATTTTTCCTACTTAGTCTATATGTATGATTTAATGATGTTGTGTTCCTGTCACTGTTATTTACATAGCAGGTAGTGGTAATCGAATTTGTGTGGGATTGGTACCACAACTAAAAAGTGAAAAATAAAATCATTTTACAAAAAAGAAACAACCAACTTCCAAAAAAAAACACTACCAAGTGAAAAATAACTTTAATTTCGGAAGGCGGTGGCAAAAAACGAACATTCAAAACCACGACTTCCGAAATTAAAGTTATTTTTCACTTTGTAGTGTTTTTTTTTCGAAGTCGGTTATTGTTTTTTCAGATAGGAGTTTGCAATCCTTTGTTAAATTATTTTCTCTATTCTTTTAGACATTTTTAAGATACACTAGTTTTGTAGAAACGGGTAGGTGGTAATAGGTAAAAGGGGTTTCAAACCCTAATTTGTAAAACTGTTTAACATTAACAACCCTTTTCTGCTACCTTATTAGGTAAAGACCCTGTTTTGCTCGAGTCAAAAGTTAATTCCTTTCTTTTTCTGATGAGGGTTAAGTATTCGGTAGGTATAACAAAACACCAAACATCAAATTAGACCTATCATATGCAAAATATACCAAAATACTACATTTTAGTGTAATGTAGTTCGCCCCTTTGTTTAAAAACAAAAGGGTGAAATTGAGAAAGTTTTAAAACCACACATAAACAGGACAGGACATCCATAATATTTGCCTTTATTTTTTATTTCATTTATATATTTGGTACTGTTATGTATGCCTATTATATGTAGGTAGGTATACACTACAAAACAACGTCGTAATTAAATAAAAAAAACTTATGAAAACATAAAATACAATGCCTTTATCAACATATGTAGTCATTTTAAATTATAAGAAACACATATTACGAAATACATATTACGAAATACATATTGGTACCAAATATCCGTACGTCGAAAAGCAAATAAATACCCGTTGAAATTCGCGTTCTATTACAGGGAAATGGTGAATTCAAATTCACCAAATTTCATGTTTGTATTGACACGAAACCATATGGTGAATGTGATCGAATGCATCATTGTATGCTCACAGACATGCTAAAAGACAATAAAATAACATTTTTATTGTCTTTTAGCATGTCGGTTATGTTCCAGTTAAAAAGTTAAGTTTTGACTAATATCGATAGGTATAATAATAATTATTATTATATTTGAGTTCTAGAAAGAAAAGAAAGAAAGAAAAATTGTTTATTCTGCACAAAATAAACGCACATTACACAAAAAAATACATAAATCATAAAATATAATATCCTACATTCACCAAAAGCCAAAAGCCTCGTATTCAGGTTCGAAAAGTGATAAAAAGTTCAAAATTTTTCACAATAGTAAATGATGGGGTCGGATCAATCTGTCTAGCCTTTTCCCAACTATGTTCGGGTCGGCTTCCAGTCTAACCAGATGCAGCTGAATACCAGTATTTTACATGGAGCGACTGCCTATCTGACCTCCACAACCCAGTAACTAGGCAAGACTGGTTGTCAGACTTTCGGGCTTCAAACGACCCGTAACGACTGTCAAAGATCCACGAATGACAGCCGGGACCAACGGCTTAACGTGCTTTCTGAGGCACGGAGGAGTCTCGGTATGTAGAAATGGTCACCCATCCACGGACCAACCCTGGCAAGCGTAGCTTAACCTGATGGATGGACCCATGCGACTGTTAGTACTTAGCCACGAGTTCCTCAAATAGTAAGTGATGGAGTAAGTAAAAGAAAAAGAAGTTCTCCAGCTGAATGGTAAAGTATGAAGGTAGTTCTTCCTCAGTCAAATTCTTTTATAAGAAAAATAAAGTACTACTTAATTAAATACAATGCAATTCTTGGGTTATGGGACAAAACAAATGAAAACCAAGACCAACAACCTCACGATAAAAACCAAATAAAAATCAAAATATACCTTGTGTTATCGTAATATCCAATTGAGCAATCTACCGTACATAACCAATTTCTACGAACCACTGAAAATCCCAGTTTGTATTAAATAGGTACAGTATTTATAATAACGTTGGCACCGAGTTCTGCTGAGCTTAATTTTGAAGTCAAAATTGTTGAAAATCTGCTACTTAAGCAAGTTAATTTAGACAACTATCTCTGATTTTTAGCAAATGTTTTCTGAATGGCTGAATTTTGTTTAAAAAATTTAGTACCTACAGATCGCTTGGAAGTATCCTGCAACAACAAGATGTCTCCAAGCAGCAGTTTTTGAAGTTACCCTCATAAATCATTACTTTTCACACGTTTCTCAAGAAAAGACATTAATACAAGAAGGAAGACAAATTGCCACCAAGAAAGACGCCCCAAAAAGAATATTATTGGCAACCAAGAAGGTAACTTATGAAAGATTTCATTTAAATTTTAATTTGGCTTGCAAATTGAGCTGTTTAAAGTAATTTTTTAAAAATTATGGTTGTTTGTCATTGATTCTGGAATTTATAATAAATTTACAGAGTTGGAATTTCCACGCATTATTTGAGAGAAAAGTACCTACTATACAAGCCTTGGCTGCAACCAGGCGTTGATGGACTCACGTATGTGTCCTCCATTTTCAATTAAAACACCACAAATATTATTCTAATAATCAACAAAGGATACAATCATTATGAAGATTCACAACGACACAGTATTTATAATAATTAAGTTCAGTTCAAAGTTATTCTCAGCTTAATTTTCACTATATAATTGCTTCGTTACGAACTGCTACCGAAGTTAAATTAGAGAACTATCGCTGTTACACGAATGCTATTGAACGAAATGAAAGCCACAGAAATATAAACGGAGGTGGGGTCGTTTTAATGGAAATGAGGCCAACAGTATAAGCTCCGATTTATGAAAGAGAAGGAAACAGGGAGTTTGTAGTTTCTAGCGAATCAGAACCAACGCACATCAGGTTCAATATAATAACGTTGATGGGGCTGCCCCGTTTCTGCAGTGCATCAGGTATGTTCGCACAAGCACTCGTCAATGGCTTCCACGCCATCGTCAGACGGAAATCTACCTATTTGCTCTGCAGAGTGCGGGAAAACTCCAACTCCATCCTGAAGACCATAGCGTTGAGGTACAATTCTCCTTTGTTAGGTGATGTTGTTCAAAGGTGCATATTGAACAACAGCCTTGTTTAGAATTATGTAATAAGTTTACAAACATAGACATATGTTATCTTTTTGTTTACTAACCCATATATGAATGGTCTTTGTCTTCTTTTATTTTACATCACTCACTATCATTCTCCTGCCGTATTTATTTGGCGTCAACGCAACATGCACTTCTTCCATACTTATCTATTCGTCGTCATCTCGATATTAATACCAACCATAATTTTTGGCATTCATGATACAGGGTAATCCTAGTACGAGTGCAAAAGCACTCCTTTGACACCTAAGTGCACATTATATAAGACCACATTTGTACAAGGAGATTTACTGTACCCATTCTTCTAGTAATAAAGATTTTTTTTATATTTATTAATTCTATTCGTCGTCATATCGATATTAATTCTATTCGTCGTCATCTCTCCCTTTCTAGCCACATCATCTTTAACATAGCCCATCCATCGTTTATTTGGTCTTCCCATACTCGTATAGCCGCCATCCACATCCATATTCAAAACTTTCCTGACGATATTTCCCTTGTCCCATACATCACTGATTTTTATTATAACACAAAACGTTTACCAGCACCAAGCCAAATCGGGGGCGTAAAACTCCAGGCCTCAGTCTACCCCTCCGTAGAATTCCAGCGTGACTAGCATTTCCAAGACAAGTCAAAGTATTATCAACTAAGTTGAAAGCGGTCCTTTGAAATGCTTTTACTGCTAAATATATTTACACTAGAGTAAGATCTGGGGAGCATTCAATACATTCTTGTTGGGGCGTGGGTGAGGTCAACGATCTACCCTCCAGTCGAATATTTTCTAAAATGAGTTCAAATGTTGAGGCAAATCTTCAAATGTCATGTAATTGATATAACTGTGAGTTGAAAGAAACGAAATTGAGTTATTTTCTTATTTATTCATTTTGTTATCGATGAAATTTGGTTTGAAGCCAAGAAAATGTTAATGAACAAAACCGTATTACTTCGATGTTATTAAAAAATATATATAAAAAAATAAAGAAAAGGTCGTTCAACTTCTAATTATACAAAAACTAGGTCATGGAGTAGCGAAAGACCAAGAAAATGAATAAGTGAAGAGAGAGAGTGAGTGTGAGTATGAGTGAGAGGACCACAAAGTATCCAATTACAAATTCACTAATCAGGGGGCATGGCAGTGCCCCCGCCAAGTCGAGCAAATTTTTATTTTACTCGAAACAGGTCCAGCTGCTAAATAGAAAACTCTGCACCAGAAGGACCAATTCTATATATAAGTATATAAAAATCAATTGCCGTGCGTTGGTGTTGCAAAAACTTGAAAATGGCTCGACCGATTGTGACAAAACATTGGTAAACTTTGTGTGTTTAAAAGGCTCCTAAAAAAATAAATGGAAATGGCTTTGCAATTGCAACGCATGCCGCCGGGGAATGGCTAGTAGAAATATAAAAAGGACCAAAAATATGTAACACTCTGTATGCGCAACGGCTAGTACATTAGACTGTTGTGCTACTTTATATGCGTCGAAGGCTTAACCGATTTCCAATTCAGAGGTTCGGATTAGAATATATAAACTAAGTTCTATTTCGCTCGGTTTAACTTCCAGTTTGCTTAGAACTAGGTTAGCACTGCCACCATTGCTGTGTAATGATTGTTTCTAAGCGGTCGTCTTGTATGCTTCATTTACTAGTAAACGGGTTCTTAATAGATAAGAGAATATGAACGGCTCGCGAACATAGATAAACCCCAAGAGGTTTTCGTTGTATGGCTAAAATCAAGCTGTAAAAATTTACTCAGTGTTTTGGAAATAAATAAATCATAATCATGTGTTGTTATAGAGAACCATTTTAGGTTGAAATTGTGTCAGCTCCAAAAGTAATCCTCATTGAAAAAAGAGCTTATCTTGCACATTAACTTTACCAATTTGATTGTGAATGTGCATGTATTGACCACAATAACAACTACAAATAATTTACCAGATGTATGAATGTTAACGAAGCAAAGGGAGTATAAGGATTGTAGCAGGTGGCGTTCTCTAGTTTCTGCCTAGCCCCATGGTAAGAAGGCGTGAGCATATGTATGTGTAAATAATTTGATGTGCTGTGGAAGAAGATATAATTGGAAAGACTTTTAAGGATCCTGATCCTTAAAGGTCTTTCCAATTATAACATAACAAATTATATTATAATTATAAAAGATTAACGAACCCCTGGGTTCATTAATCTTTTGAAAATATTTGGTACCAATGGTAACCAATAACCTGAAATTTTAATGTATTGTAACTTTTGTTTATTGGCCTGCGATATTCTATAGATAATAATGCTTGTTTTTCTCTTTCAGATTTGTGTTTTATCATTTCTCAATTTGTAGGTATGTATTTTTGTAATAACTTTTGAAAACTCTTCATTATGGAGTTTTTTTTTAAACACATAACGAGCAAAAAGAAAAAGAAAGTTCTGAATATTAAAATGAAAGATACTGCTTAAGACATAATATATCAAGATGAAAATGCCATTGACAACGATGATGAACAAGCAATATAAGTACATAGAGGTCAACCAGATCCTTATCCTTGACCAATGAACCTTAAAGTTCATTTACACGGAAACAAGAATTTCTGTATAACAACCCTCGATGTTGAGGACGAGACGGCGGCGAGACGAAACCCGTAAACCCTTGAAACAATAAACCCGACATAACCTCAAGTTTATTTCAACTAATCCAATTGTAGACACTTACAAAGGTCTTGGAAAATTCTAAGAGGTCGTTGACCTACAGATACTTTCTAAAGACGGTGACGATACGAAAGAAGTGAGTTTGAAAATGGAATATTTTTAAATTTCGATTGTATAGTCAACCTAATAAAAAAAATTACACAAAGGTTGAATGTCACTTGCACGTCATACAACGACAAGGTCTATTAGTTTATGTGACAGTAAGATATTTTATGCTTTATTGAAGTTTCAATTTACTGGAAATTGTTGTGAAAGCAATTAGTCTACTTTAGGTACCAGGTATAAGTTGGCTTCTGTAGAAGATGAAACTGAATTCTTTTAATTAAAAAGTCAGACTTCTAGCCCTGTTAAAACCACGCAACCACAAATAAGAAATTACATTCACGTCATTTACAGCAAAGGCCTAAAAAATATTTCCGAAATCACAAAAACACGACATCAACCAGCTTACTTTTCTTTTCAGCTTATTTACACTTGAAAAATCTCTCAGAAAACACAAAGGGATCTGAGACTTCAAACATGCCTTTGTAGAGTAGAAGCAAACGCGAGATCATAGATACAACATAGTCCAATTACCGTGGTCCTATTATCCGAAGCACTAATTAACTTGGGCATCGAAAGACTTGTTTGAACTGGTCGATGTGCCGCCTTTGCTAATGATAACTGAGCTCGATACTCCTTAGAAAAATATCCATTGATTTCGTCTTAGAAATTTTGGCACAAAGTTCGGGATTTACGTAATCGAGTATTGATGAGAGTTTGGAGAGGTAACAGTATCTTAGTTGAACTGTATTTTTAATCTGAGATCTGTTTAGTAAAAATTGGACAACTTTTAAAAAGTTATGCGTAATTAAACATTAAAAAAAAATCGCCATGAGAATCTTCTATTTTGGTTGGTAAAAAAAATTTGAAAATTGCATAACATTTGATGTGAATTCAAATTATTTTGTACTACGGTGTAGTTTCTTGTCAGTTTCACGATTAAATTTTAGTTATAAAATGGTTTTATTTCTTAGTTATTTTACAGTTTTTAACACGGCTAACTATTTACATTAGGTACTAAATTAAAAGACTCGATTGAATTGACATTTGCTTAGAAATTGTAGATTTTGTATTTGACGGTATGTTGCGAAAAATCAAATTTCTTCATGGTTGGTTTAAAAATAGAACACCAAAAAACTGCACCATGATTCAAAATAGCGCAATCGGAATCGCACTAAATGCTTCACTGTTTTCACTTAACCGATTTCAAACTTTGAAAATGGAACTCTCAACTTGTGTCCGTGGGGAGAGATGTCGCTGCACGTCGCCGAGAGAAAATGGCGCCTAACATGGCGGCGACGTGAAACGTCCGACATGTCGTCCGTTTGACAGCCGTTGCGGATATTATTGCAACAGCAAACAGGGTAGCCTACATGGTTGATACTGATATTTTTATTTAAAAAACTAATGTTATTTCCGCCGTTAGTTATAAATAGAATGTTTCCTTTTGATGAAGTAACAAGTCAATGGTAAATAAAGACAACGATAAAACTGAATTGCCTAGTCGTGGAATGAGAGAACGTTTTATCCAGACCGAACAGATGCCTCTCCGGGGATGTAAGGAAATAGGCTTGGAAACATTTGTGAACCAGAATGCGGATTGATAGCAATCTTTTCTATATTTCTGCAAGACTTGGATGTCGATTTGTTTGGCTTTTGGTACCTATACAATAACCTTTCGAAGAAGACTGGTAAATAACAAATTCTTAATTAGAATACCCGCGAAATTTTGCGGATTTACATATTTTTTTAATATTTTTGTTTCATATTCTTTATTTAAAAATAAATGGCCTAGGTTTTACGGGGGAGGCGTGAACATTTTTTCGCTGTTACAATTTATAATAGAATACCTAACAGAGATTGGCAATTCGTTTTGAGAGAACGTTTAGAATGTTTAAATTGAACAAAATATTATTTTAAAACAACTCCGATTTTATATTTCAATTTAAATTACTCATTGCGGCCCCCGTTCATTTATTAAACTAAAACAATCAAGTTTTCAATTTATTGCGTCTTTGGATTTTAAAGAAACAAGTAACCTAGTTGGAAATGGTTGAACCTTTATTATTTTGTTTCGTCAAAAAGTCTGTGAAATCTGTATATCGTGAATTCCAAAACAGAAGCTGAACACGAGGTAGTTTTATTGTATTTCCTGTGCCTTGCATCAAATAACACTGTGATTTTATTTACGTAAAGTAAGTATTGTTTCACTGAAATAAATTGTATCTATAAAATCACTCACACGTTTTTAAGATTATGAAACGCTAATAACCCTGACATAAATCGAAGAAAAACAAGACGTTAGATAAAATTATTGGGGTGACATAAATCTTGTCACCCAATCGGAAATCAACAATGGAATCGTAAGCTAACGTCCCACTGCGAGTTACGAAGCACCGCCGACGCGCCATGACAGCAGGAATTTGGATCGTAGCCAGATCTACCCCTAAATGTTACTTGACGGAAACAAGTTTCGGGACTAGGTAGCAGCAAAACTTGGCGGGAAAGTCTTGGGAAAGGGTTAATGGAGGGACAAATGTAAACAAGTAACGCTGGATCTTGTTTACCGAAATTTTTAAGGTAATTTGCACTTTTGAGACTAAATTTGCTTTTTTGGTCTTTGTAATGGTCGGAATTGTTTTTAATTATGTCGTTACTCTTTGCTAGATTAAGTTTAAGGTTTATTTTAATATTGTTAAGGATGCTTTTTCATGAAAACGTTATTTCTTCAACAGTTTTCTTTGTTTATTTTTGACTAGCTTCTGCCTGCGACTTTGTTAGCGTGGAAGTCGATAAAATACACCCCATGTTACTCGCTGGTAATGTAAATTTCTATAGTTGAAAGAATTTTTTAAATCGGTTAAGTTCTTTTTTAGTTTTCCATAACAAACAAACATGCCAACATACAAAAAAATGCATAATATTCTCTTTATTAGTTTAGAAAACGAGGGTTGAAGTTGCACGCGTAAAAAAAATAAAAAATAAAAATAAAAACGTGTAGGTACTTAATCATTAGCTTCAAAAGATTTAAATAAGAGTTTGACGAATTAATTGCAAAATAAATTAAATCTGTCCTAAACCTTAAAATAATTAATTGATAATTTGAGCCAAATGTGGATTTAAGAGCACTCATTAATTATTCAGAAGTATTTCAAAAGGTCGCTATGTATGTATGTGGTGTGGCTTAGTGGTTAGTATCTACATAAATAACTTAGGTTTATGTATAGAGTTTATCGTGGTTGAATTTGTGTATTGTAAAACAAAAAAAGAAAAACAAATGGAAGTTAAAAACTTAAAATCGCATGGAACTGAGCAAACTCAGCACTAGACGAATAAATATATAATTTAAAATGGATAATTCACTTAAGTGCATGGAATTTTAGAGATCGTAAAGTGTCTTAAATGATATTTAAAACGACTATTTTCATAGTTATCCTATTTTATTGATATCAATCAAATATTTAGACAATATTCTCTAAATTAAAGATACTTAAAGATACTTGTTTATTGATACTTTACTACAATCTAGAAGCTGTTAATTTATTTATTTGTCTATTTGTTAAGAGCAATCTAATAAGCGTTTGTTTGTTAGATTTTAAACCATACTAAAACAGACTTGCAGAAAGCGAAGCTTTGCCTCTAATTATTCTAATACTAGTGTGATAATACTATGTTTTAATTGTGTATTTTATTTTAGTTTCTAACCTATGTTTAACGTATAAGAAAATATTATTTACGGAGGTTTTACTATCTACAGTTTTACATTATCTACAGTAAATGAGTAGTGTTTTTGTAAAATATAATAACTTAACACAAAAGTGGGATAGTACTAAAGATTAAAAAACAAACTACCAACATAAATATGTTTGCTACAATAATATTACTAAAATCGATGAATAAACACTTCCAATATCACAAAAGCAGCTGCTGAAACTATTTTTTGCTAGAGATGCCAATCTTGACAGCAAAGGAAACTTCTTGCGTCTTGGGAAAAATAATGTTGCAAAAGTGTTACAACGATAACTGGGCGTCGCTTGTGTAGAACTTGTGAAAATATCTCACAGAGTTGCCAATATAAAATGTTTTGTAGAAAAATCCATGTTCTCGATTTGCCAATCAGCAGTTTAGATTTTATCAATGATGACAGATTATTTGTTTTACAAGTGTAAAATATTTTAAGGGGTGACTTTTATTATTGTAGCAACACAAAAAGCTATAATCGAAAAAAAAATCTCTGTGTCATCGGGTTTTTGTTTTTGTTATTTCAGACTTAGTCCACAGTAAATTTGTTCACGTTCATGAGTATTATAGGGTATTATCATCCCCATAAATATTGTTCACTATTATCCTTTGACGTATACATACAGTCAACTATACAATTTCGAAATGGCGTCGATGGCTTTTCTTTATTGTTTCTTGTGTCCATTTCAATAGCAACTTCTGCAAAAAGTAATTCTTGCTTGCTTTTAGTGGAATTGGCATTAAAACTATGGAAGTTCTTAGATTCAAGTTTATCGCTATCTAAACTATTTTCAATATCATTTATTTTTTTAACAGTCTTTCTGTTTAATGAATTATCATTGTTGACATAAGTGATATCTATAAAAACATCATCTGTTATTGATATAATCACATATTTTGCTTCTTCTGTGTTAAAGTCCTATATTTCCACAGTGAATTGAAGTTTGTCGATATTAGATGTAAAATGTCGTAGCATCTGGCATTGCGAGCTTGTCGACGCCCTCATTTGTGTTCTCATGTCGCAGCGATCAAAACTTTTAAGGGTGTGTTTACGTTTCATGAATGTCATATTGCATCAAGTTATTTTGTATGACTGTGTTCAGTTCAGGAATATGTTGAATCCGGTACTGATTGGCTTTCAAATTTTCGTGTATTTATTTTCTGATATTTTTGTAGAACTCTTTTAATTACCTCTTGTTTATGAGCTGTAACATCTCTAACTTATACAAAGTCAATTAATTTCTATCTATCTACTTACAAACTTCTACCAAACTACCCACACTAAACTAAGATAAACAAACATAACAAAATTGCTTTCAAAGAATTTGACCTAAATAAGAATCAGAAGTTTCTCTAACATAGAGACGATGTATTTTGACATATCATTTGGTTAACTATATAAGCGTTGACCTATTTGTGTCTGCTATATATCACTGTTAGTTGCTTTGAGTCCGTTAACCGAAGCTTCGAAACTAATTTGAGATAACAAACACTTGTCATAAATGTTGCCTCCGTTGTTTTTGATGTGTACCATCTTTCCTCTCGCTTTCCTGCAATCTGTGGGAGTGATTTCGTGAAAAGGGACGGAAGTGTGTAACACAAAACCGGGGAAGCGCGCGCTATTTGATTTGACCAATGATTGCGCGCAGTGCTAAGTTTACCGTCAGATGGTACCAACCCATTTTCCGAGAGGTTGGTACTGTCAGCCAAGATGTCAGATGTTACACATCATATTATGCGACTACTGTAAGGCTCGTTTATATTATTTTATTAATGTTTTCTGTTTTTAGGGTATTTTGACTTTACTTTGTAAAAGTTTCCTTCTTCCTTGATCAGGCATTCAAAAAATGACTCATTTTAACGGCCGAGTACCGCGGTTTGACACTGACGCGCGCTTTACGTCACTTTTGACTTTTTTTTCGATCTTACCTGTCATTTTTGATTATTTTAGTTCTTATTGACAAGAATATCCGTCATACAGTGAAACAGCTCACAGACGATATTAGCCATTATTTAGTAGTAAACATAGAGGTAAAATCCGCGTGAGTTGACTGGTTCTTATAAGAACCACCGAGGGACAAATTGCACACTGGATTTCATAAGAGCCAGGAGCCTTTAACGATTAAATCATGAAGTTTGGCACTGTGGTCCTTTAATACATTGAGTTTTTATTTATTGTTTTGATCTTTTGGTACCTTGTCTTATTTTTCTCTGTGGACTACACTATTTAAAAATATTAAGTCGTAATACTACCTACTTCTGGTTTGTAGAACTTCCATTAGAAGAAGGAAATGAAATTCTGAACAAGCGGAAACAAGTTGCAATATGGGACGGTAACTACTGGCTGTGTGCAACTGTTTGTAGCCAATATTGCGACACGACGGTAACAAAAAAAGATGGCTTTCCATAACTTTGTCGGTCTTTGCAAATATAGACATCCATATTGCATCCGTTAAAAGGTAACAAGGAATTCTTGTACCTACAGTTATTTTGTAAAACATTTTCAATTAGAAAGTGGAAAATTAAATGATGTTTTCGCCTGTATTTGTAGGTTCACAGAATTCCTTTAGAAATGAATTTTGATTTGATTTAGTTTATGTTTGCATCCAAACATTTCTGCTGAATCGGAAATTGCTATCGAAAATTGTTATCGAAAATTTATTAATAGTTCCGTATTTTATCAGATTTTCGATATTTTCCATTTCACCCTTTCCGCGTATTTATTTTACTGGAATCTGAATAGTGCCAGTCATTATTCAGATTTTATTGGTGCAGTTCTTTTTTAAATACCTACATCACGTTCTACTATCAATTTGTAGAATGTATCATTGTTTTAGAGTTTTATATTAGCATTTTGTGATTTTTTTCCGATAAAAGCCTCAATTTTTATGGAATCGAAGCTTCGTTTGCAGATTTTTTTTTATTATGCCATAACTATTTTAATTCGATGAAAAGTTTTTCTTTCAAAAGACCTAAACACATAGCTTAAATTACAATATACCTACACTTAGGTTAATTTACAATACATAATAAAATTTTGCTGTTAATTACCACATAACTATCTTCATCTACGAAGGCAACAAATGGAAGCATTAGTGCTGCTATTCTAGCGAATGTAAGCTTTGGCTTCATCTGGATCTTCTTAGAAAATGCGCCATCTTGCATTTCGGGAGTAACAAAAAAATCGATTTGAAAATCGAAGACAGAAAAAAAAAGTTGTGACCAAAGAGTATTTAAACAAAAGAGGTAGAAAAGCAAAGTTTGACGTATTTTCTTTATCCAGATTAGCCTAAGGCTTTCTAAACACAAATAATTTTTTGAAAACCTTTAACTTACTCTCCGGTCTAAACGTGACTCGTTCTGAAATAATAAAATATTCAGTTAATCCTTTGTTTCAGCGATTTATCGCTCATTAAACGTTAATTGTATTGTTAAGTTCTTAGAAATCCTAAACTCGTTTTTAACACATTTTGAATTTAAATGTTCTAAGCTTTGAAGATTTACACAGGGTAAAAAAAAACTGAAAATGCATTTTAGTGTATTAAATGTGTAACATTTCTAGTGTAACCTATTAGTAGAACTTCTTAAAATCTATGGCCTCCACGATAGTGTTATTTTTTAAAAATTTTTTTGGTCATACATTGCTTCGTGACTAAATTACTTAAACTAACCCTTTATCTACAAAAGAAGCAATGAATGACAACATTTCACTATTAAAAAAAGGAACTAAAATCAAAAAGGTCGTAAGTGCTCACTTTAATGTTACACTTAGGACATTCTTAAACTCTTTCAGAAATGTTAAGGAGCACTTAAAGCCATCTTAGAGGCCACAGACACATGTTGTGTTTGAAACACGTTAAAAGCATGTGCACTTTTCTAGTTAAGTTACCCGCTAGGAGAACCTGCTGAAGTGTTACTAAGTAGAAACACTGGGTCTAGTAGTTTGTTTTACTTTTCACTTACCTGTTTATACCGGAGCATACATGAAACAAAAGAGTAAATTCATTAGTTTGGTGTGACAGAAAAAAAGTGGTACGTGTTACTCTAAACCGGCGCGCGGCGGCGCGCGAGTCGATGCCGACTGAACGGAGTGTTGCCATTTTAAATATAATATTTAATATAAAACATGTAGAATAATTCTGTACCTTCAGTGAAAAGTGATATATCTTGACCTATATAATTTTTAATATTCTCACACTAAGTTTAACAGTAAAAAAAATGCAATTTTTTGGTCTAATTGGTATCCCTCTAAGATTAAAATTGAGCAAGCTTATTTTGCTGTAAAGTGCTCTAACTAAGCATTTTTACATTTATTAATGTGTAATAAAATACATTTTAAATAATATCAATGTGAACTGAACAAATATTTCAAGAACCTTAATGTATATTAATACAAATGTATGTGACTCTTATTACGCGATCTATGTGAATTAGTACAAACTGATATATTTAGGTTCATAATCATCCAACACTAACCAATAAATAATGTGTAAAATAGTTCAAGTCATTTTAAATTAATTTACACATAAAACGATTTTAATATGTATTGTGTAAGGTGGACAACTGGATTTCTTTTTAAATTATAAAAAGCTATACAAATTAATCTGTTTCTTCTTACACTCAATCGTGCTCTAAGATATTGTTTACCAATATCAGTAATCAGTACTACTCATTTTAGTGAAGTAGACAAAGAGTCAGATTTTTTTTAAACTTAACATAAATTTTCTCAAAATCATGATTTTCCAGTTACATCACTTTTCACTGAAGGTACAGAATTGTACCTATGTTTATTTTATTAAAAAATCCAAAAAAAAAATCCATAAAGCATCAGAAGCCCTTATAAATAAAAAGTCTTTTATTTCTTGCATTTTACAGGATTTTCCTTATTTCTAGTAGGTAAAATGTTTGGTTAGTTAACTTAGATTCATTGTTCGTTTTATTAATTTCAATCTAATATCTATTTATCTAATTTATGCAAGAACCCCAGATAGGGTGATTGCCTCCTCCAAAAGTGAGTTTTTTTAATTATTTTTGTTCCATCTTTCTGTAATAATTTCCTTTTGAAGGGTTTATGGTCATACTCTTCCACGGCGACCAACCGGGTTGGAAGAGGTAATAAGCCCTTAGTATGGTGTAAATACTTCACGGAAGGTCATCCGTTTTTTAATAATAATAAAAAACATCAATTACATGTTATACATTTTACATTTTCAAATTGTGTGTTTGTTTTAATAATACGAAGGAAATACCTAAATCAGCGCGCGAACCGCCCATTGTTTATTCCGCTCTATCCCATTCATAAGCAGCAAAAGCTCTTTCTTTTGAAAATTTATCTAATAATCATAAACAATCAGGTCGATAAGTCATTAGAAATCTGTGAAGGTTTTAACAAAAAACAAAACAAAGATCCAATCAACCAATTTTAAAACGAGAATCGGAAACAAAAAGGAAGTGAAGGCTCGAACATAATCGAAACATCGCCTATAACAATTATTTTCATTGCGTTTCAGAATCTTGTTCAGTTGGATGGCCGTGTTTTTTGCGGCGACGCGCCGATGTGGCGCCGGTCGCGACCCCCTTGTATCTACCCTTGGTGTGTGGTGCAAGGGGTGAACTGAGCGGGAAACAGACTTTTCTAGTTTGTATTGAGAGTAGGGAAATATCAAAATAACTATAGATGTACTGTGTGAAAGACGATATGTCTAGAAAGGGGGTGACTACTGAGATGATGGCTAATTAAGGAGTATGGAAGAAAAATACCACAAATAAATTGCGATTTAAGCCGACGTAAGCACGGACGTAATAAAATCGCGGCGATTTTCGTGAACTGTATTTTTAACGCTCTGCTTAGCGCCGAGAGTTGAAAATCTAACAGTGTGTTTTATCAACGCGCTGGGACGAAAGTGCGTCCCAGCGCGTTGGATTCTCAACGCTCGGCTTAACTCCGAGAGTTGAAAATCCAGTGCGTGATAAAATCCCGCTGCGATTTTAATACGTCCGTGCGAACGTCGGCTAAGAGCAGGAGAATGATGACGATTAGTCGCAATGTTGCTATCATTGATTTATAAAACACGAACTAAAATTAAATTCTCCATTAAAAGTATTTAACGAAGGAATTTGTCGCGTTTTAATATTTTATTGCGAGAAAAACGAATATATAGAATTACTAGCTGTGCCCCGCAGTTTCACCCGCATAGGTCTCGATTCCGTGACAATATCAAAATAAAAAATATTTCATGTCCTTTTCCAGGTCATACTCTACCAATGTGCCAAATTTCATCCAAATCCGTTCAGCCGTTCACGCGTGATGTCGCGACCAAAGGAAATAGGGCCATTTTTATATATATAAATTAGGTACTGTTACAAAAAAAGTAACATGAAATAATTATGCTGTCTAAATGAAAAAAAATTACTTGAAATTTCTTTTCCGAAAAGTACCAATGCGGTACTTCTTAAATTCAAAAGTACGATTGAAGTGGTAAGTGCCTGCAGTGTCTGTGTGCCGATTTCGTTTAGCCATTCAATAGGTTTAGCGCTCGTTTAAGTAACCCATCCTAAAATTATACACTGATTATTTAGTGATTTTGTTATTAACGAAGCTTTTTTACTTTACTTTGGAGGTTGTCGGCTGCGCTAAGCGGCGTAAGCATAAGTTCATTATACGCTTATTTATATATTTTTTGAAGCGAAAACTTCTATAGGCGCGTTGGGCATTTTTTGAAATGGTACTAAACCATTGATTTCGCGACATCAGGACCACACCTCATTCCTCACCTTCCGCCTGACGCAGGTCCTCACCGGACACGGCTGCTTCGGGAGGTTCCTGTTTAGGATAAGGCGGGAGGAAACACCCGGGTGTCACCATTGTGTGGATCGGCCTGAGGACACGGTGGAGCATACGGTGGAGGTCTGCCCAGCTTGGGCGGAGCAACGCCGTGTCCTCGTAGAGGCGATTGGCGGCGGTGATCTCTCGCGTCCGGCCCTGGTTCAGGCCATGGTACGGAGCGAGAGGAAATGGCAGGCCGTCACCTCCTTCTGCGAAGCGGTAATGCTCGCGAAGGAGGAGGCGGAACGCGTGAGGGAAAGGCAAATTTCGCGCCCTCACGCCCCTAACCGCCGCAGGAGGAGACGCCCGGGGCGGGAATCGCGAGCCGATTTCCGGCCACCGTAGGCGCGGGCTTGCGGACGGTGAGCAATGGGTAGCTCGCCGTCCGATAAGGACCAAGCCCGGGTCGACGGCGCGTTGTGTTCCACGCGCGCCTCAAAGAGATGTCAGCAGAATTGACGGGGTCCGTTAGGGCCAATGCCCGCAGGGGGTTCGAAGAAAACCGATAGGGAAATCGTGGCCCCCGGCAACAGGGCAACCGAAGGAACACGGGTGGGTTTTAGTCAGTAAGAGTCTGACACGCCCTCCCGCTCCACCCAGAGCGGGAGAAGTTATTTGATAATTTCCCACCCAAAAAAAAAAAAAAAAAAAAAGGACGACACCTCATTTTTGTAAACGCGATTGTGCTCTTTATTTATATTACGTTACGGATCAACGCTTAGATGCAAGTATTTTTACTTTAAAGGTTTCGGAAGTGTTATTTTTGCTAACGCGATTGTGCACTTTATTTTTCTTCCACTAAGGCAATCTTGTTCCAGTTTTCACTTCTGTCGGCACTCCCGGAGTGCCACCGCTTTTATTTTTTTATTATTTGCATTTTAGTAATCCGCTGATCTCTTTTTCTTGTACCATAACCAAAGTACTCTCCGGGCGAGGCTCGCTCCGTGCCTCCCCGAATAAACACCCTGTTACCATGTAAATAGCGACATCACGTACCCTGATGTACTTACTGAGGTTACCGCGACACATGCTAAATATCTTACAATTATTCACAACACCACACACGTCTTTGTAATAGACTTGAAGTTTTTGTTAGAGTAAACGATGTATGAAAAAGTATTTTGTGTTTTATCAAGTGTTTATTAAATGGATAGTATTTAAATGCAAATAAAATAAAAATAAACTTTTCGTATCCAAAAATAATCCGAATTCCAATCAAAATTACTGATTGCAAAGCAAAATACTCAACTCAAAATATAACTAAATAAGCAACAATATGATATCTATACATTCTAGTCGTTTTTGGCACTCACCAGCCGCTACCGAAGCACCGCTCGCTTCGCTCGCTCGGCTCGTGCGTAGGGGGTCACAGTTCTAACTTAACCTTTTTTTGCGACTAAAAATATTTAACCTAATCTAACTATTTCGGTTCCGGGTACTTAGTACTTGAGTTTTGAGATTAGGATATATGTTACACGGTTAGTTATTTTGTTATGAGTGTGAATATTATGTATGTACGCTCTGGTTAATTTGCTGTGCAGTCAGTATTTATGATTTATGATTGTCGTATTTTTTTGTACCTGATGTAGTGTTGATGTATATTTTCAAATTATCTGCCTGTACTAATTTTGTTAAACAATTAGTTTATTTGTAGTGAAATATTTATTTGATGTATAAAAGTATAAAATTATGGAAATAAATTGATAGGCTATTATTTATTTGATGTGCAATTAATAATACCCCATATTTAATTGACACACTTCAGACCGTTCACTATAACTTGTCCCTTGCCGTCAAGTTGGCTCCATTGCTTGTGAAGCTTAGTTTCAATACTTATAGAGTTCAAAATGGCGACTGACAGAACAGTGCTACCAATCGCGTCGGTTATAATGAACACGGGTCAAGTTATAATGAACACATTGTGGGTTAATTTGCCAAGCTATAGCCATTTGATACAGTAAAGTGTTTGCGATTAATCAAATAAAGAAAACTAAAATCGATCATTAGTTGGCAACCAAGGGTCTTAACATGTTCAGTGCCGGGAGCCCTTCTGGAGGGTTCATCTAGTCGCATATGAGGTGCCGGGAACCCTCGCGGAGGGCTCATTTTAAATGTAGGTTTTTCTTGGAGAATACAGCAGTATAAACCGTGACAATAAAATCTGATGTATGTTTTAACAAGATTTTTTGTATATAAATAAATAATAAATAAATAAAATAAAATATCTTTATTTCAGACCGAAATTAGTCCATAAGTTGTTAGTGGTTAGTAACAGATTGTGCTTACATGCTATGTTAGTGTTGTTAGCAGTATAATTAATTAGTTTAATTTAACAAACCTATTGCTAGTTTTACCCAGTGTCTTTGGATGGGACAGTCCGGTCTGCTAGCAATCATTTTCAGGATACTGTTACGAGTGTTATGCAAGCGTTGTAGTAAGGAAGCCGCTTTTTTGCGCATGATGGCGTGAAAGCCATCCGTGTGCGCTGCAGCAAACATTCCAGACGCACTACAACGCCGCGGCAACCGCAACAGCATCCTGAAAGCGTTGTTGTATTGCACGCGCAGGACGTTGTAGGCTCGGCTCGTATATGACACCCACAGGCCGCTCGAGTAGAAGGACTGACAGAACGCCTTAAATAAACTAACTTTGACGTCTGCCGTGCAGCGAGCGAACCTACGGGCGAGCATATTACTCCTCACCGCCAACGCCCTGCGCTCGCGCTCTATGTCACCATCATCCCGTAGGTCATTAGTGACAACATGACCCAGGTACCTGAAACTATTCACAACATTAAGCATTACGCCGTTGAGATATACCGGAGGTACACGACGGGGCTGTTGTTTAGGTACCGTAAACACCAAGACCTCACTCTTTTTTGAGTTATATTTAAGGCCGTGCACCTCTGCATACGTCTCACAGATCATGAGTAGCTTCCTCAGTCCGCTCATCGATGGACTGAGCAACACCATGTCGTCCGCGTAACTTATGTTATTGACACATGTACTGTCTATATGACAGCCGACATGTGTGCTGCTCAGTCGCTCGATAAGCTGATTGACATACAAATTAAATAACAGGGGCGAGCTTAACCCCCCCTGCCTTACACCACATTCCATTTGATATTCATCCGACAGAGTACCGACCCACCTTACCCGATTTGTTTGGTGAGCATACCAGTATCTGAGGAGGGCTGTGTACTCCGCCGGTACACCCGTGCCCCTCAACTTGTCCCATAGCACGTCATAAGAGACGAGATCGAAAGCTTTCGACAAATCGAGGAAACACGCGTACACCGGCGTCCTCCTCGCGGTGTAGTACTTGACGGTATGTTTCAGGCTGAGGATGGCACTCTCCGTGGACACTCCCGCCTTGAACCCGAACTGGGCGTCATGCACTTTAACAAATTCTGAGAGGCAGCCCTTCATCAGACCGTCAAGCACCTTGGCCATGGTGGTGGCTAGCGAGATGGGTCGATAGTTGTTCATGTCGGATGTGTCACCAGTTTTGTTCTTAACTATCGGAACCACTATAGTCCGCATAAGTGGCTCCGGTAAATAAGAATGACCCAGGCACAGAGTGAAAAATAGCGACAATACTCTAGGTAAATGAAATCATATGCGTTGGTTTAAAAATCCAAGCATTTTTATTTTTTTAATATTTTTGTTCACGGTTACAAGTATTCACAAAAAAATTAAAAGGTTGGAAACCACTTATAGCGACAAGACCCCCAAAAAAAACACTATTTTACTTCGTTTTACAGTGTTTTATAACAGAGTTTTAAACCCAATGCTCATCCACGATGGTTAACTTTAGCGCAAACGTAATGCCGGCAACCCTCCCGGAGGGTTCACTTCCAATATGTATGCATGGCGTATGAGTTCTATGAAAAGTGGGTGGAGTCGAAAGCGTTAATGTATGTTTGCCCTTTTAACAAAAAAAGGAAGATTTTTTATATCTACTGACACGGAAACCATACTGGTTTAACGCAAAAAAGCCACAAGAACAGTTTAGATGCCTCTGGCAGTTGATTACTCTGTGCAAACGCGTAAGCAAAACGTCTTTCAACTACTGTAACTAGCTCAAGGCTGCTAAAGGAGGTGGAAAAATATCAACAAGGTTGCGCTCTCCTAGTGACATATATATTGAGTTATTTGCTAGCGACCACAGGGGTTGGCACTCCATTCATTATTTATGCGGACAGTGTACCACCAAATGTGTGCCACGTTTGCACAGAGGAATGTGGGGACAGATGCTTCAGCGAACAAGGATTTGTTAAATGATTTACTTTTTTATTTATTTTAGCGAATCGGGTTTTGAATATTTTTTGTTTGTTCATGCGTAATTTAGGGTTTTTAAGGGCGGGGACGACAGACTGTTGATAGGAGCATAGGTGGAAAGGCTCTTTTAAAAATTATGTTTGGATTATGATTCATTTAAAGGTATAATGAGGTAGTATGTGTAGATAGGTTCTTCGGCCTTTATATTAGCTTTAACTAAGTCTTGACTAATGATACACAATTAATTATCTATGATAACGTTACCCCCAGAGAGCTCACGTGCAAGCCCCGAATATCTATATCCAGGAATACCTAGTCCTAAACCATTTTTTAATTACTTAAATAGAATACTAAAACATCTCATTACTCAAAAATGTACAGAGAATGACCCAGAGTCACAAAGGTACTTACATCCGGGAAAATAAATGAATTAAAACCCGGGTATAATTAAATATGAGTACTGTGTCCTTCGCACGTTTTTTACAAATGATCGCATAGGGAATACTATAGGTAAAACTCAAGTGAAATAAAGGACTTTGTTGAAACATGTTCGTGCTCGGAATATTTTCGGGAATTTTCTTCTTTGATGTTGAAAATAGAACCCAAATCATCACATTTTGTATTTTTTTTTACAATAGGGCTTTTTCTTTTGTCATAGCTGCATTTTTATAGAAAATTCTCTTGTTCATCCTATACTATTAAATGAGCAATATTTGTTTATATGTAATAATATATATTTGTACTCACGGTCTCGAAATCGGCTCCAACGATTTCGATGAAAGTTGCAATATACGGGTTTACGGAGACGAAAAATCGATTCAGCTAGATCTCATTTCAAAATTCGTTTTCTCCTTATTTTCACCCGAGCAGAGTTCGGTCACCCAAAGTTTAGAACAAGATGGCTACCTTAAAATAATGACATAGCAGCATGGAATTAGTAAGTACCTACTATCATGGCAGCATGGAATTAGAAGGTACTATCCTATAATATTAAATGAGCATTCTCTATTTTCATCAGAGCAGAGCTCGGTCGCCCAGGTACTAGAAAGTAAAGAAAGTATGTGTAGTCTAGTAGAAAGTAAGGAGTTTTTCCTAATGTGGGTGTTAGTGAAGAATGTTTGAAAATATTTTGTTTCATAAGGGAATCGTTACCACAACCCGTAATGATAAAACAAATCACTAGAAACTGCTCTTATCATATTTTTATTTGGACAAATCCTGGGATAATCGATCTTAAATTCAAAAGTCATTTATTCAAACTAGGCTGAGAATCAGCATTTTTCAAACGTCAAAATTACATAAGACAGTCCCCCAAAACGCCCGCCCTTCACCACTTCCTAGTGTTTTAGCTGGGATGAAGAAGTGGGGAAAAAAACTCCCCAGCAGCTAATCATAGATTTATACCTATTCTAATCGGAAGAATTTTAATTTTTTTTTTATTCATTTAGTTAATAATTATTCTTCATTAATTGATTGAAAGCAAGTACTACCCGTGCGCGATAAGTTGGGACCTAGTCTTAAACCATTTTATAGTAAATTTGCATTTGGGTTAGCTTTAGGTACTTAGTAAAGGGGGGTGACCAATGAATGCAGCCAGCCATAAACTGTGTTGGTTCGAAGTTCGTTAATATACATATGGGTACTAGAAAACTGGAACCGAATCCAATGTTAGGCATAAAGTCAGATTGAGTGCAGAAATTGTAGACTCTATATTGGCTTTTAGTTTACCTATCTTACTGTATGTTTTGTTATGCTCCTAAGAGCTTAATATGTAAGTAGGAATACACAATAAACTTTACACACCGAGAATATTTTAAAAGTCTTGAGTAGATATTGTGATAATAATTAAAACGTGTGCGGTCGAACGACGAAGTACTTTCTCACGTATGATTTAAAACAAAAACAATTTTTTTGCAGCCACCATCTTGGATTTACATTTTGACCTTACTATCGGCTTTAGCACCCTCGAAAACTATGAAAGCGACACCCATGACGTAAATTTTGAAAATTTTCGTAGCGGCCATCTTGAATTTACATTTCGACCCCACTATCGGCTTTAACACCCTCGAAAACCATGAAAACGAAACACATGATGAAAAGTTTTAAAATTTTCAGAGCCGTCATCTTGATTTTTCATTTTGACCAAATTCACACTTTGTCTCTCTCTCCGGCACGCAGTGTACTCGGGCCGATCTGTACAATTTTATCCCACGACACTGTAATCACTTTACTCTTTTCTTTTGTTTTTTTCTGCCGGCGTTGTCTGTCTCTCTCTTTCTTTCTGATTGAATTAGAAGACAATCGCAAGTATTAATACTTTTTAGCGTGACGATTTCTGAAAGTTTACAAGCCGCGAACGAAGTTCTTTAAATTTCGTTACAAAAAAAAAAAACTGCTGCTCCATACATTTCTGTTCGTGTAACTCGAAATGTAGGGAACAGCTGATTTTTTTCGTGATTTCAGGGTTGGTCGCATAGTACCTAAAAGTTGTTCATAATGATGAGTAAAATGACCTCGTTCAGGTTTTCAGATATTTCAATTACCTGTATAAAGCCCTAGCAAAAACTAATATTGCTAAACAAGCGGCCTTCGGTAAATGAATTTTGTATCGGCATTAATTGTGTTAGTTCATGTCAGAACAAGATAATTGGTAACGCTCGTGACGTAAGCCTGTAGCTTTCAGTTACATATCCCTCTACCAACAGGGTACCTATTTATATAAATAATACCACTACTGCGTTTTTTTTTTTTAATGCACGCACGGTTATGCCTGCGGATAATTTTCTATGTTATTTAATCATATTTATTCATATAATTGGTTGTAAAGTAGCATTACATTCTAAGTACGATTTGTTTTATTTTATATTGTTATCTATTTATATTTAATTCATTAAACCTAACTTGGTTTCCGTACGACTTTTTCGGGTGACCACTGAAAATCAGCGCTGTGCTGTGGGTCTCCATAGCACAGCATCATGCTGAGTGGAAGCCTTCTTGTCACAGTTATGACGTGCCAGCAGCTGCCGCATATTTCTGTTTTGTGCTCGTGATTATATTTAAATCTATTGTTAACTTATTTTTCTTTCTTTCTTTCCTTTCACTAGTAGGTAGTACCTATACAAATGCGGCTTTGTAGTTTCTCAGATGAATACAAAGCATCGTTAAGGACCCCATGACCGTATGCAAAATACGCGCTTTGACGTGGAGTTGCGGATACCAGCCCGTATTACCTAAAGACCCCTTGGGGGGGGGGGGGGGGAGTCCAAATGGAATAGGCCAAGTCAGTTTGGCCAGCAGCTTAATTGTGTAACACACTTTTAATTACAAGCTGAATAAATTAGAAGAATATTGCTAATCCACTGCTTCATATGTTCAAAAAAATTGTCTTCTCAACAACGTGAATAACGCAATTAATGTTTTTGAACTGATCAAATGAGTGCTGTTCTGTTCTGCCTAGCGTTTTCCCAACTATATTGGGGTCGGCTTCCAGTCTAACCGGATGCAGCTGAATACCAGTGTTTGACATGGAGCGACTGCCTATCTGACCTCCACAACCCAGTAACTGGGTAATACGATACCCCTTGGTAAGACTGGTTCTAAGACTTTCGGGCTTCTGACAACCCGTAACGACTGTCATAGATCCACGAATGACAGCAGGGACCAACGGCTTAACATGCTTTCCGAGGCACGGAGGAACCCCGGCAAGCGTAGCTTAACCTGACAGATCAATCCGAGCGGCTGTTAGTACTTAGCCACGAGCTCCTCAACTGATCAAATGAGTGCATTGACTAATTTAACACCCAGTCTCTTCAAGTTGTGGTCGCTCTAGCTCTCTGCGCACGCGCGCAGTTTTAAGTGGAGAGACAAACGTCAAAATGGAACTGATCATGGATGATATCATGCATTAAGCTTGTTTGCTGAAGATGCTGTACGTAGGTAGGTCAAGCAATGAGCGAAACTTTCAGACCGCAATCACATTTCTTCCCCAAACCATTGTACATATTAGGTATAACCACCTACAATATGTTCGTGACAAATAATTATTTTTGAATTTACAAGATTTATTTTTAAGGAAATTAGAAATATGTCAAACAGCCGCATTACAGAATATTGTTTGATAAAACAAAGAAATTAATTAACTAATGAACCGCGATGGCGGAAGCAAAACAAATGCTAATTTATTTTTAATTTTAGTCAAATTACAGTATCGTAGATATTTGTGTTTTTAGGGTTCCGTACATCAAAAGGAAAAAACGGAACCCTTATAGGATCACTCGTGTGTCTGTCTGTCCGTCTGTCACAGCCAATTTACTCCGAATCTAATGAACCGATTAAGTTGAAATTTGGTACACATATGTATTTCTGTGACCCAAACACGGACATGTAACTAAATTAATTTTGAATATGGGGGGCACTTTTCGGGGGCAAAGTGGGTAATTAAAAAAAAGTTTTGCTAACTGTACTGTGTGACAAATGAAAGGGCTTATTGTGAAGATCTCAAGAATATTTTTTTTAAATTTTAAAATAAATAATTTAAAAGACATTTAAGAAAATAGATGAAAATTTACCATCCCCCCCCCCCCCTTTAGAGACATGTATTAATGGTTCTAATGATTATAATTCTGTAAGTACTTATTTGTTATCGTCGCAAATTATATTTTCATCAGGATACAATCTGACGCGGACATGCAAATTGCAAAGAATGTTAGAAAATTTTAATTTCGCGGGTTACTAATTCGGATCGTCCACGTCGTCTGAGCTGTATTATTTTAATCTTACTTCAGTGTGGGAAAAAGATGCAGCTATAGGTGGTAAATCTCTATCTTTCTCATTAAGAGGTGGTGGTAAGCCCCCAGGTCAAACACAATAAAAAGTAGTGCTTAGATCTTGGTTAATACCCCATTCAACTCACAAAAGTATTCATATCACTAACCTATTCCAAGATGAATCTCATGAAGTTAATATAATGAATTCCATGATCCTTGTAATGCCCATCTCCTCGGCATTATGATCGCGTCAACATGGCCGGCGGCGCCGCCATATTATATTTTGTGACGTCATCGACTCTTGATTAGTACCTACCTACCTACTAGCAATATGGGAGAAATGTTTGTGAGTAAACTAGTGTGAATGAAGGTTTTCTGGGATACGTCAGAGTATATTGACTGAAGTAATATGCTTGGGATTTTGTTTTCTTTGTTTAAGAGTGGGTTGTTGGTTCAAATCCGGCCAAGTACCAATGTTACATTTTCAATTCATATGCATCTACTTTCCAAGTTTATCTTAGACATTCTTTATTTTTCTTTCTGGTCATTCGTTTAAAATCGACCTGCTGGAACAACGTTACTCCAGCAGGATTTGATTTTGTGAGCTTTTTATATTATCCTATTTTTTATTTCATTATTTATTCTGATACCTAATTTATTAAAACAGACACATCCTTCCCTGTTTATTATTCTAGCGTATGGCACTCGTGGGTTGCAGCTGAAAATCAGCGTCAGGTGGTACACACGGCTACACATCGAGCTATAAATTTCTAGTATAAGTTGACCTCGCATTGTACGGAAATTCTATACAATGCGAGATCAGCTCATACTAAAAATGTATAGCTTGTATGTACATTTTGTGTTGCCATCTGACATTATGCTGAGCCGAGGCCCTTTTGGCATTATAATCATAGTTTTCTGTTTTTTATTGTTATAAGGTGTATTTTTGGACACGCATATTATTTTTACTTGGCGCACATTTACAGCAGATTATACTCTAATTATTCGTTGAACGCAATTCTCAAGAGATTTTCTTGCTGGGTAATGCATATACTGTCATTGGTGAATGAAAAACATCGTGAGGAAACCAGCCGGTCTATTCCGTAAAAAGGGTGTCCCATTCGGCCGAAAATCTTCCTTCATAAAGGTCTCCAGATGATGAGTCGGAACGCGCACCACAAAAGATTTAAAGTTAATTTTGTGGCGCGACTCCAACTGCTCGACTCTTAAGGTGAATTTGGTGTTTGTCGATATGTACTCCACGATTTCCTCTGCCTGCGTGGAGTGATGCAGACACGACACGTACAGCTGCGTCGATGGAATAGCGGGACACAGCAACATGTTCAACACCAACAATACCCATAACCATCCACCATGTCAGAACCCTCTCAAGTGGATGTGGTCTACACTGATTACAGCAAAGCATTTGACCGTATAGACCACAGTATCCTTTTACGTAAGCTGCTTGCAGTGGGTATTAGAGGCGATTTATTCAGATGGTTTACATCTTATATTGAGAATCGCTGTCAAACAGTCGTACCAAATGGTTACAGTTCTGTAATTGTTAAAATACCCTCGGGAATACCACAAGGATCCCTTTTGGGTCCTTTACTTTTTATTATTTTTATAAATGACATTGGTTCGTGCTTTACCCGTTCCAAAATAATTCTTTATGCCGACGACATGAAAATTTTATGCCCCATATCGGAACTTTCCGACTGTTTTGGTTTACAGCGGGATTTAGATGGACTTCAAAATTATTGTCTCCTTAATAAACTTGAACTGAATGTTTCTAAATGTTTTGTTAGTACTTACACACGCAAACCACATGCAATCACGTTTCAGTATAAGTTACATAGTACTATTATAAATAGGATAAGCGTTATCAGGGACCTGGGAGTAACGTTTGACTCTAAATTGCTTTTTGATGCACACATCGAAAACATTGTTAATAAAGCTTCCAGAGCACTTGGATTTATACTTAGGTTATCGGCTGATTTTAAAAACGTAAAAACGTTTAAAATTCTTTATTGTGCTTTTGTCCGCAGCCATTTGGAGTACGCCTCGCAAGTGTGGAACCCTAATTATAATATTTATATAGACAGAATTGAGGGAATTCAAAAGCGGTTCCTACGTTTTTTGCAGTACAAAACTAGGAAATATACTCCCAATTATACAGCGCGATGTAAAAGGTTTCACATCTTACCACTTCATGAGCGCAGACGCATTGCAGATATTGACGTATTTACTTAAAATCGCAAATGGTACCATAGATTGCCCTGAGCTGTTAGGTAGTTTAGGGTTAGTAACACACTGCAAAATGTTTCGCAAACCTAGTTTGTTGCATGTCCCTCATTCCAAGTCCGCGTACAGGCAGAATTCATTTCTAATCCGTGCGTGCAGACGTTTCAATAAACTGTCTGGTGAACATGATTTGGATATATTCAACACCAGTGTTTCTCGGCTTAAGCATTTGTTGGAAAAAAGCTTCTTTACGGAAAAGTAATTGTTAGCAAAACTGATTTTTAGTTTGTAATTTATCGTGTGCTATTTTTTTTTCCTAATTTATGTTTAATGGGTATTTTGTACCGACCTTTTTTTTTCACTTTTTTATGTCACGTGTTTATCAGTGGAAACTTGTAAATGGCCTTCAATTTTATATAATTTAAGAACACTGTGTAAGTTAGCTGTAAGTTTCCCGAATATAATAAAATAAAAAATAAAATAAAATAACACACTAAGAACACTTTGCCCGACCCTGGAATCGAACCCAAGACCTCATCCTCAGTAGTAGTGCCTCCGACCACAATATCAACGAAGCAGTCACATTCAAGCAAAATGAAATCGATTTAAATCTTACGTATCTAAGCTTAAAAAGCACTGAAAGCTCTGCACTCCAGTGGTGAAGATCAAATTTCGTAATAATAGCAGAAATAGCTTTTATTAATCTATTCAAGTGCAAGATAAATTAATAAGCACATCAGACCTGCAAAACTTATTTATACAGTCGATAACTTCGTATTTAATAGAGAAAATAATATCCTAGCGTTATTAAAATAGAGTATAAAATCCTGTGCATTGCACGAGGAGCAAAGCAAAGGCTTAACTGTGCCGATCCCGTGCCATTCCGTTTTAACACTAATCGCTCTTCAGCGAGTTTTCTCATTGACTTAGTGGCATTTAGAGCCAGTAGCCAGCATCCATAGAGCTCTAAATGCTCGTAGAATTTGCTCTTCTAATTCATGTTACATTTTATGATAGTTTACGTTAGCACAAATAATTTATGAAGGATAGGTAGTTGACATTTTGTTTTGAAGTGAAAACTTCTTTAGGCGCGTTGGGCATTTTTGAGATGGGAAAAAACATTTGAACTCGCGACACCGTTAACACCTGATTTTTGTAAATGCGATTGTGCTTTTCATTTATATGATGTTACGGATCAATGTTCTATGCAAGTATTTTTACTTTAAAGTTTATGGAAGTATTTTTTTTTGTAAACTCGATTGTGCTCTTTATTTAGATAAGGTTACGGACCAATGTTCTACACAAGTATTTTTCTTCCACTAAGGCGATCTTGTTCAAGTTTTCACTTCTGTCGGCACTCCAGGAGTACCACTGTTTTTTTTTTTGTAACTCGATGCCGTTTTATAAGGAAAGGAAAGGGGTTGAAAACTGATATGGCGACTGAAGGATACATGGAAGAAGGCGGCAATCAGGGCCACCCAAAAAAATTGCAGGAAAATGTTGATGATGTACCTATAAATATTGTAATAGGTACGCTCGTATTCTGACTACTCGTAACTACTGTCAAAGATCTACAAATGACAGCCGGGACCAACCGCTTAACGTGTTTTCCCATTTATAATCAAAATCTACCAAATAGTTTTATTGAAGAGCCTAAACATACAATACATGGTTACATATTTACAATGCCAGTAATTTGTCAAGTACTTAACATGACAACACAAACAGTGACGTCATTAGATAAGTAATTAATCAAAGCAATGTGTAGGTAAGCAATTAATAACATGAAACTTGATGCTGGAAAGATACGGAGATAATAATTTTGTATTTGTAATAGGTTACAGTTATTACTTCGACAAGAATAAGCACTTTCCATTATCCTAACTATCCTGGCTAATATTATAAATGCGAAAGTGAGTTTGTTTGTTTGTTTGTTACGCTTTCACGCTAAAACGCCTGAACAGATTTGGAAGAAATTTGGTACATGGATAGACCATGACCTGGGTTAGGACTTATGATACTTTTTATCCCGATACTTCCACGGGATCAAGACTTATGCGGATGAAACTACGGGGCGCAGGTAGTAATGATATAAATTGCCATCGATACGGTAAGTAGAAGTGCACTGCGTTCAGCGCTCGGTGTAGCAACAAGCCATGTTCGGGTTCACGATAAGTCAATCTTTATCCTGAGGATGCCTCGTTGCGAAGGTGAAAAACGTGTCGATTTCTTTCAGGAGTTTTTTATGGCTCTTTGGAAATAGGCAAGCGGAACAAGTTACTAAATATATCCACGTCTATTGTATTTTTTTTAAGAAGTGCATCTTTAAATATTTTCTTAAACAATTTACAACAACAGTTAAGTATCAAGTCAATAGCCATTACAAACCGTTTATTAAGACCATTTTAAAGACCACCGAAGTACTCCATAACTTACGTAAGTAAGTACTTTTTTATTGAGAAAGGTCGTGACCTGAGCTGTAAGAATTCAAGACAATGTGCGACGAAAATGTAATGTTATTTCGAACGATTTTTTAATCTAAAATACATCCTTAAGCATTTTGGTTTAAATTTTTACGACAAGTATAATAAGAATCCCCAATAGTATGAATTAAGGGATTGCTACACGGCTGCCAACTGCGTCCCGACAGAGGTGACCTTGGTGGTTTACAAACATGTAGATGGTGGTTTATGACCAAATTTCAAACAGCTCTACCTGTCACCATCCAAGGTCACCTCTGCAAGCACTGACGTCTTAAAAACTATAAAATAATATGTGCGAAACGAGTATTTTCCGTCCATGGAATTTTTGTTACTTCTACGTCGCGCGTTCGTGCTTAGTTTTGAAAACAGAGAAACAGAATGTTGGTACTAGGTAAATACGTGTTATTCGTGTTTTTTCTTTCCAGCCAGTAAAGAAAAGAAGACAAAAGCAAAGAAGGCACTTATGCAGGAAATGAAAACAAGCTAGTCTCATTACGATTGAGCGAGGTTAAGGAGCGCGCATGCGCCGTGCACTCGGCGCGTTGCGTAGCAACAAGTGGCCGTGGAATTAGGTGGGACAGTTAGTTTACTTCGTGCAAGGTTAAAAGGAGGCTCTCTAAACTGTACGTTAACTTGCATTAAAGTCACGCATACAATCAAAATGGAACTTTAATATATGATTCATTGAATCTTTTTCTTTCCATATACATATAAGACAGTTACGTAATTGGAACATTTTCGCACGATTCATTTTTTATTCGAAAAACATGTCTTTTTTTAAAGATTATTTGAAACAAAAACAAGATTCCACCACCAGCACCATCAATACCTAAATAAATATTACTCGGCGTTTATGTCTAAAATAATGATTGACGGTAGGAAAATATAGTTTATTATCCAGATTTTTTTTCTCTAGATCTTTACTTTAGTTATAAACGAAATAAGAATTGAGTTACGATATTTAGTTCCGTGCTCGAACACGACCAAAGAGCGCACGCGATATTCAACTTTATCACTGATGTGTTAGCGTTTAGCATATTATAGTGAAGTGGTGGGGTGCATGGGGGGCGGAGTTTGCGTGGAAATTGTGTTTGGAGCCTATACCCTAATTGCGTAATACAACACAATCTGTTTCGATTTGAAACAGATTGCTAATCCAATGCTTCATAAGTTGGAAAAAAAATCTGGTCAACAACGTAAATAACGCAATGAATGTTGTTGAACTGTCAAAATGAAATAAATTAGGCAACATTGTTTTCTAAAATAAGTTACGCAGTTAGGGTACTGGTCTTAAAAGCGCTGCTTTTAACGTCCCTACCGTCCTATTTGTCAATTATAACATTACAGCTCTTTCTCCAAAGAATAAGATACAAATGGGCCAAATGGCCAGGTCCATTCAGCAATTTTTTTTATCGTTTTGTCTACATAATTATTAGGGTGAAACTAAATGAAGGAATTTATGAGTTTTTGATACTAGACGGTTTGGCGAGATGCACATCTAAGAAAAGTCAAAGAAACATATAATTTGTAACAAAAAATATCTACGTATGTAAATAACAACGGATATTGCAAAGTTTGCTCCATTTGCTATTCAAATTAGTAAGTAATTCCATCCATTTCGCTAAGTTAATTATACAGGAAACGCGGAAAACAAACAAATGTAAGAATATTAAGATTTATTACTCGAAGCAAACTAACTTTATTTGCGAAATTAATGAAAGAAAGCTGCTATCACGAGATAAATGGGAGACGGCTTTCATAATGAATTTGTACTTAAAAGAGGTCAGCTATCTGTAGGTTGCTATATTACCAACAAATTCCTATAAAACTAAAGTGCCTGCTACATGGTCACCAATCGCGTCCCGACAGAGGTGACCTTGGTGGTTTACAAATGGTGACCGACGGTGATATTTTAACCCGATCGTGTCGTTGTTGTCATGAACAGTTTACCTCTACATCTATTGTTTACGTATCTTTGAAACACGTCACAAACTATAGCTCTCACACAATTGTCTTTCTGAATAGATCACATTGCGTCTGAGTGCCTCAAGTTGAGTGGAAACAAGAGGTTCTTGAGTGGCTAATGAGAGGAGCATTGTGTGGAGATTAAGTGCACTCATTAAGAGGATTATCTTGGTTGAAGGGGTGTTATGATACTTCGAAGTATCTGAAGATAATACTTGAATAATTAAATAACTTACTTGAACAATTATTTGCCAAACATGTAAACAAACACGAGTTTTAGGAAAAACAACTGTAATGCCCACTGATTAGGTTCAGTTTGCACAATAACTTTATATATTTATGACTTTTTCAACAGTACTAGTCAGTCTAAAATTAACTTTATTTACACTGACATTAAGTTGAGGATGAGTCATTTTGAAGTTGCTTTGATCTCACTTTAATCTGGGAAGTCGCATTACACAAACAACTTTATTGCGTACACCAATTTTAACATAGGAGGGGCTCGTGGCTAAGTAATAACAGCCACACGGGTCGATCCATCAGGTTAAGCTACGCTGGCCGGGGTTGGTCCGTGGATGGGTGACCATCTTTACATACCTACCGAGACTCCTTCGTGTCTCGGAAATCACATTAAGTCGTTGGTCCCGGCTGTCATTCGTGGCTCTTTGACAGTCGTTACGGGTCGTCAGAAGCCCGAAAGTCCGACAACCAGTCTTACGACCTCAAAATAGTTGGGAAAAGGTTAGGCAGACTGTTTGACCAATTTTAACATAATTCTAGAGTCGTCAATCAAACAATGGGCCGAGACAAAGTGACATCTTATCAGCGATAATGATGATGAAAAAGTTAAAAATCTATGGGACTGACATAAGCTACTGAAAAGCTTGTGTGAATCCTGTTGAAAGTCATGGTAGAAAGATAATACGCATTGAAAGCGATTACTACTTGTGTAGGCCCTCAGGAATTTATTATTAAGAGACATTTGTTATTATTAAGGGACATGTTATAAACCTTATAGGGATGTTCTGAAAATTCAGGTGCGTAGTACTCGCAACCATCGTGCGTGTATGAATAATATATGTAAATAAATAATTCTTTATTTCAAAAAAGGTACAACATTGTTACAGAGATGTGTCTTAAACATAGGTCCTCTGGCTCCCAAACTGGGTTTATATCTGTGACTTGGGAGTCAGTGTTCCTCCGTTATAAAAGTAGTTCCGTATGTCGTTGGTTATTAAAAAATGTAGTGAAAAATAAAACAAAAGGCACATTTTTATGGACAAAGTACAGACGCCAGCACATCAAGCTACTACAATCTGTCAAATTTATTTAATAGATTTTCAACTTTATCGCTGAAGTGTAAGGTTCGAAGTTGATTTCCCGATAATTTGACAGTTTCGGGTAGCTTGATGTGCTGGCGTCTGTACAAAAAATAACAATCATGATGACCAGGTGTATGAACGTAAGCGGAACAAAAGGAGTATGTATCAGACGTTGTTCTGTAGTTTCTGCCTACCCCGATTGGATGGCGTGAGTTTGTCTGTCAAAATCTTGTTTTTAATTTCACATAAGCCTGCTAGGTACACGGTTCCAATTTGTCGTTTCCTATGGAGAAGAACCGGCAAGAAACTCCACACTTACTCTTTTAAAAATAAACGGCATTTACAATGTTTTCAAATTACAGTGATATTAGGTATGAGAGGACAGTGTAGGCCTGCCTGTCAACAAGTACCAGGTAAAATGGTCTACAGTCTGTCAAGCCTACAACGTTTTCACATTCATAAAATATAAAAGAATCTATGTAAAAGATAAATACAATAATGAAAATAAAAACCGATTTAAACCAAATGACATGATTGCCACCACAGCTGTAACAAATCATCCAGACCGATTCCCGGCCAACGTAGGTGCGGGCTTGCGGACGGTGAGCAATGGGTAGCTCGCCGTTTGATAAGGACCAGGCCCGGGTCGACGGCGCGTTGTGTTCCACGCGCGCCTCAAAGAAATGTCAGCAGAACTGACGGGGTCCGCTAGGGCCGATGCCTGCCGGGGTCGCGGGAAAGTCCGAAAGGGATACCGTGGCCCCTGGCAACACAGGCAACTGAAGGAACACGGGTGGGTTTTAGTCAGTAAGAGTCTGACACGCCCTCCCGCTCCGCCCAGAGAAGGAGAAGTAAATTAAAAATTTGCCACCCAAAAAAAAAAAGCTGTTACAAATTTATAAAAATTAATAGTGATATGTAACTGCTGTTTCTTTTAATGTTGATCTTGTGCTCTCCTTGTTAAGTTATCGCCTTCCAAATCAAAGGACCAATTTTTTATCCAACATGGAAATCAAATAGCTTTTAGCCCGCTGTCGTCTCCTTGCCCTATTAATTAATCGACTTAGAAATCTAATTACATTAACTGCGGAAGTAGCAAGTATCTACTTATATGACTTCCTTAAAGGTCAGCAATGCATTAGCGAACTCATCAGGCATCGTGGGTGTTTGTGACCTTTCTGTAGAAAACCTACCCGTAATATATTTTTTTTGTATTGGGACTGCTAAAATAGGTTTCTAATATTGAAATGAGATCTTTTGAAAAAAATTAAAAAATCATTATAATAATAAAAGATCTAAATGTGCATTGTATAAAGTATACTTAATCCTATACTATTAAATGAGCAATATTTGTATGTATATTTTGTAATCATGTTCTCGAAAACGGCTCTAACGATTTCGATGATCATTACTATACAATAAACTCCACAACACATTAAACATACATTGTTTGAACAAATTCCATTGCAAACAAAAAAAAAAATATTGGTATATCTACAAAGGAATATCTGCTAACCCTAAATTATAACGACACGGAAGAATAACTAAAACCATAACTTAAACAAATCAGGCACCCACTCGTACATTCATACCTACACTCACTCATACATATCTACACTTACACACCTACACCCACTCATACAACACACACCCGGCACATAAATACATAGATAGGTACTACCTTTTCCTTGTTAATAATGAATTTAAACCCCTTTTACTTTCTTCCCCCGTTTCTCATAAACAAAATCAATTGTATTAGTTTAGTTTATTTTTTTATATAATTTTTTTTTTGCATCCATAATGGACGAATGGATGACCCCTGTTACACTGGTTTTTTCCTAGCATGAGGGTCATTGTTCAATATTTTGCTATTTCCACGTTTAATTAGGTGTCAACCTGTACCTGTGTACTTTTTACGTCAAATAAATATATTATTATTATGAAAGTTGTAATACTTATAGGAGTTTAATGGGGCAAAAAAACGATCTAGGATATCGATCTTCTCATATCTGGGAAAATTCATTTTCTCTATTTTCACCCAAGCAGAGAGCGCCGGTCGCACAGGTACTTTAACTAAATATTAAAAACGTATGAAATTTAAACTATAAAATATAACTGAATTTTAATAACTAATTATCTGTTACGATGCCTCATTGAGGTGGATAACAATTAAAATTCTATTGTGTCTCGTTAAACTATCATAGTTGAAAGGATAAATAAACATCCATAGCAATCATGAAATAATAATGAGATAAGATAAGATTTATTTCTCACCACAGTATAAAGTACATTTTCAAATGATCATAGGACAATACACAATAGTTTTAATTATACTGTGGGAGACTGGTGCCTAAGCTAGACGTAAGGCCTGTATTTCAGGATACCAGTATAATAAGGTCAGTAGTAGTCTTATTTTTTTCGTCCCAGTGATCTAAAAGACTAGTCCTAGGTTTCATAGAATCGTGGGTTTGGATAGTTTAGAGACACGCAAGGTCGCAGTATTAATAAAATTTGGCAAATTCTTATTCATTATAGCTGATTTGATGGCATTCCTCATTTTATTAGGCCGTCATTAAAATATGAAACATCCGCTTAACATAAAAAATTATTATAAAAATGCAAAAATTAGTTTTCTGTTAGACTTTTGTATTGATTTCGTTGCTTAAAGAAATGGAGAAAAATATGGAATACGTGCCTGCTTTCAAACTTGCTAATAGATGACAGAACCGTAGGTCACATAGCCGGGGGTTAGAAGAAAACCGATAGGGAAATCGTGGCCCCCGGCAACAGGGCAACCGAAGGAACACGGGTGGGTTTTAGTCAGTAAAAGTCTGACACGCCCTCCCGCTCCACCCAGAGCGGGAGAAGTTATTTGATAAATTCCCACCCAAAAAAAAAAAGGTCACTTAGTTTTCAATAGGTACTAAGTAGGTTTCTAGTGACATATCAGTTGACTGCGGACCCAAAGTAGGCCGCTGTAAACACAATCTAGATAACGAAATGGGGATTATTGAACTAATCGACATCCAGTGAGAATGTGATGCTCCTGACCAAACCATGTCCCATAAGTTGGAGTGCCCAAAGTGTCCACACATCTCCACTTCTAAGGACCTAAATACGCCACTGATGCCGCACTTATAGTAGCCAGTAGGCCCAACTCATCTAACACCCTTTTTTTTTTTTTGGATGGAAAATTATCAAATAACTTCTCCCGCTCTGGGCGGAGCGGGAGGGCGTGTCAGACTCTTACTGACTAAAACCCACCCGTCTTCCTTCGGTTGCCCTGTTGCTAGGGGCCACGATATCCCTATCGGTTTTCTTCGAACCCCCGGCAGGCATTGGCCCTAGCGGATCCCGTCAATTCTGCTGACATCTCTTTGAGGCGCGCGTGGAACACAACGCGCCGTCGACCCGGGCTTGGTCCTTATCGGACGGCGAGCTAAACTCATCTAACACCCTACCTTACTAATATTGTAAATGCGAAAGTGTTTGTTTGTTTGTTTCGCATTCATGCTAAAATGGCTGAACAGATTTGGATGGCACATGGGTAGATGACCTAGGTTAGGATATAAGTAGGCTACTTTTTATCCCGATATTCCCACGGGATTGAGACATATGCGGGTAAAATCGCGGGGCGCAGTTAGTAATACGATATTTTATACTTTTGCCATCGACAAGTGGAAGTGATATATCAGAATAATTTCAAAACAAAATATGGTAAAACATTGTTGTAGACCCAAAATCTGCCTAGCCTTTTTCGAACTATGTTGGGGTCGGCTTCCAGTCTAACCGGATGCAGCTGAATATTAGTATTTTACATGGAGCGACTGCCCATCTGACCTCCACAACCCAGTAAAGGGGTAATACGATACCCCTTGGTAAGACTGGTTGTCCGACTTTCGGGCTTCTGACGACCCGTAACGACTGTCAAAGATCCACATATCAAGGACCAACGGCTTAACGTGCTTTCCGACGCACGGAGGAGTCTCGGTATGTAAAGATGGTCAGCCATCCACGGATTAACCCCGGCAAGTGTAGCTTACCGTGCGGCTGTTATTACTTAGTCACGAGCTCCAAATTGTTTTACCCACAAACAATATATTTTTAAATCTGCAAAAAAAGTAATGGCAAAGCCGATTAAGTATACACATTCTATTTTCAAACGAAAAAAGAGAATATTCTCCGAGTATTAATTTTGGTAAGCAAGGAAGTCGAACAAATTGGAGGGTCGCGATAAGCCTCGGTGATTTTAACGTATATTTGTAACTTATTTTATACATTTTGCTGAGAAAGCCTATTTATTTTAATTTTATTGCTGGCTTGCAAAATGTACTTAAGCCTTAGCCAGATAAAATTGTAGTATATGAATTTAAATAAAAATCTGGTTCTCGTTCTTGAGTTTCATAAGCAGACAGGCATTTTAAGGGTCAGAAAGGCGCGACGCGACCCCGGTAGAACAATTTGCGTGAAGTTTTCATAGAAATTATTACACCACCGTGATAGAAAGGTACATGGTGCTCACATATTTATAAACATTGTAAAAGTAAAAAGTATACGATTTTCCTGTAATAAGTCAGTGTGAGTTTAAAGTAATCCAGAATATAAAATCAAAGTCAAAAATATAATAACTTATACAATTAAATTATCAACTAGTTTGATTTTGTCTAGACTCTAGATTGTCCTATGGAGCAGGACCAGCATGTTTCCAAACACTCTTATGTATGATATAATCTTCTCATCACAAAAATACAACTAAAAATCTTTCTCCCAATATAACCTATAGAAACTTCTTTATTTGGGGCATTCTTTGAAAGAAGCAGTGGGATATTACAGTACTTTCATAATAAAAAGTCTTTTATACCACAAAATTTCATGATAAACGCAGTACAGACTTGTTTAATTTACTGAAGCTATTTTGTAATAAGTCGGCTGTCGTCAGGCAGATAGTTACAAACCAACATTAGTCAGTGCCCGGATGGCGACAAGGCATCGGACTGACAAATGAACTGCATTAAGTACTACTTTTATTTTTAAAAGAAGAGGGATTAAATTGTAGAAAGGACTGTGTTATGGGCACGAAGTAAATATACAGGGTAAGTTTTTATCCAGTGCGCAAACTTTAACACGTGACTTTACTCATAATTATGAACAACTTATAGTATGGGACCAAACCTGAAATAACGAAAAAAAAATCAGCTGTTCCCTACATTTATGATCGCTTTTCTACGAACGTTTTGATGCCAACATCATTGCATTTTGTGCATTTATGGGAGCAGTGCGGTCGACTTTCTTAAAAGTAAAATCGATTTCCTTAAACTACACTGTTGAACGACCCAGTTCTTTTAACCCCCGACACAAAAAATAGGGGTGTTATAAGTTTGACAGCTATGTGTGTGTCTGTCTGTGGCACCGTAGCTCTTGAACAGATAAACCGATTTGAATGCGGTTTATTTAAATTGAAAGCAGGTTTTCTAGCGATGGTTCTAAGACATGTTTTATCAAAATCGGTTCAGCCGTTTGAAGATTATCAGTTTTTTTCTAGTTGATGAATGGATGTGAGTATCTTCTACAGGTCTGATAAATTGATATTCTGTTACTTCAATGATATTAGAAGAACATAGTAACCTTTAACTGTTGCTGCAGCACCACCAGGACTTTGCAGGCTACCCAACTCCCTTAACAACTTACAGCACAGGTATCGTGTTTTGGCTCATTGGAATGGTCTCAATGAATAGGTTGATGAACAGGGTCTGGTGATGGAGTAGGAAAGAGAAATTAAGAATTGTTTGTGTCGGGGGTTTTTAAATTTTAACCGTTAAAATAATTATTGTGCCTGTTAACTTTAAAAAATCTCATTTTTTATACGTATCTCGTATCGTAATGTAGAAGTTAATGTGTTGTGATATGAGTATTATTACTCATATCACAACACATTAACTTCTACATTTAACACAACATTACGCCTGTATTTCCTTGACGGGTTAGACAGAGGTATACCTATAGTACACCCTCATTTCGCCAGATATGTTTAAGTCCCATGTAACAGGGGGCGAGCCTATTGCCATCAACCGGGCACAAGTTCAGACTCCGGGCTACCACTCAGAAATTCCAGAAGGAAAACCTAATATAACCCCATAATTTCTAAATTTAAATCTGGTATACATAATAAAGAGTATTCTATCTAATCTATCATTAAAAACGAATCCACACGGAAATACCAGAAAAATACAACAACAACAAATCTTTCATCCACCTACGAATCTATTAAAAATCGCACGTTAGCCTTACTAACGACTATTTGAACGAAAGAAAACCTGTAAAAGTCTTTTAAAAACAATCTCCATACATTTCAGTCCTAATTCAATAAAACAAAAGACTTTTAGATGACCCGGTTCCGAAGGCCCAATCGAATCCACGTAATACCGGGGAGTCTTTGTCCCCAAATGAGCCCTGCAAATCTGTCTTTGATTGGAAATTGTGTCTTGGTAAAACTGTGGTAAGCCGGCTAGATTTTTTTGGGAATATTGGCAAAGAGGTACAAAAGTAAGGTAATTAAAGCAAAATAGTTGTTATTGTAAAGAAAATAAAGTACATTCCGTCACTAGGTAGTTACTATACATATTTGGAATACATTTTCAAAGTGAAGTAGGAAGCTTGTAGCAGTAATTTGAATAACTTTTGAAATATTATTCATAATTATACAGGGTGGCAGGGACATTGACGCAAAAACTTTTACCATGGATTCAGTACATGATTCTGAATCCCATGAGTTGAAATTTTTCGACAATTATTAAAAAAAAAATCTGCTGTTTCATAGAACAATGGAACTGCAGATTTTTTTCCTTTTATTATATTAAGTCTGTCAGTTTTTAAATTATGTAAATATTATCTTGAAAAAAATAAATAAATGGCCCTCTGAAATATTATGTCAGTCACTCACATGTTATCATTGAACAACTTATTCCTAAAGCTTGTTTTCTCCCGAAAACGACAAGAGTAGATTCAATTCACACAGTTTTAATTAATTTTGACGAGGATGTGCGAATGAAAACACGTAAAATAAAAAACTGAGGCGAGTTTGCACGGTAAACACGCTACGAAGGTTCCTTATATAAAGCTGGCTTATAACTTGAGAGGTTTAACAACTTGTACTTACCTAAATGCGATAGTCGTGATTGTAAGGTATAAACTCAGTACATTCTTATTCTTAGTAACTAAAATACGGCCGATATAACTTGGCCAGTCTGAACATAGGCTCTGCGAACTTCCGCGCATGTTCTCTCACTCACACTCGCTTCATGTCACCATTTGGTTCCTAAAACATGTTATTGCGCAGTCTTCTGCGCGAAGTTCAGAACTGCCAAGTTATATCGTTCGTATTGTATATGGTTACTCTTTTCACATCAGGAAAAGAGGAAATAATTAAAATGCACCCGTATTACGTACGTCATACACTACAAATTATACAGGCATAAAAAGAGAAAATTGACAATCTACAAAAAATAACAAATGAGAATCCAGTCCTGTACTGTAATATAAAAAACATCATCACCATTCACAACCCGACTTCACCCACTTATTATAAAGGCCTCTCTTTTCTTGTGTCAATCCCCACGCTCTTGTGCCAGCCTCATCCAGGTTCTACCCGCGATGTTAACAACATCAACCACCCATCTCCCCGCCGGACGACCGATACTTTGTCTTCCAGATATGGACGCCACTCGGTCACTGCCTTACTACACTTGTCACCACTGCGCCTTGCCAGGTGTCCTACCCAACTCAATTTGAGTTCTTTTTTTCTTTTCTAATTTCAAAAACGTTTTTGGATCTCGACGTTTGGGACTCGGTCTATTAGCTTATGCCAAGCATGGAACGCTCCATAGCTCTCTGTGCAACTCTTATCTTATACACCTCCTGCGTGAGCATCCATGTCTCAGCACTGTACGTCATGGTGGGCAGAACACACTGGTTATAGAAGTAGAACTTCAGACAGTGGAATTTTGGCTGATTTCAGAATGTCTTCTAATTTGCTAAATGCAGCACACCTAAGTTTCATTTCGATATCTCGGTTTGTTGATGCTCTTAGACAAATTAAATAAAAATAACGACACGGTTGGCGCAGTGGTTAAACGATTGACTGCTGCGCTGCGTGTCGCGGGTTTGATTCCCGCACGGAACAAATATTTGTATGACCTACTAGTAGTTGTTCCGGGTCTGGCTGTTTGTGTATGTGATTTTAAATGTTTGTAAACGCACCCACGATACAGGAGAAATTCCTAGTGTGGGGCAAGGTTTAAAAAAAATTGTCTAGTTTTTAACCGACTTCCAAAAGGAGGAGGTTCTCAATTCGAGTGTATGTTTTTTTTTTTTTTTTTTGTATGTTTGTTACGCGATTACTCCGCCAATTATGAATAGATTTTGATGATTCTTTTTTTGTTTGGTAGATCATACTTCAGAGGTGGTCCCATATAAATTGTATTAACTTTGCTTGGGTAGTTTTTGAGTTAGCTTCAATTATACGTATTTTTAACCGACTTCCAAAAGGAGGAGGTTCTCAATTCGTCTGTATGTTTTTTTTTTTTTTTTTTTTTTTTTTTTTTTTTTTTTTTTTTTTTTTTTTTTTTTTTTTTTTGTATGTTTGTTACGCGATTACTCCGCCAATTATGAATAGATTTTGATGATTATTTTTTTGTTTGGTAGATCATACTTCAGAAGTGGTCCCATATAAATTTTATTAACTTTGCTTGGGTAGTTCTTGAGTTAGCTTCAATTATACGTATTTTTTCCCACTTAGTATGTAGATGATATGATAACTTCTTGTCACTGTTATTTACATAGCAGGTAGTGGTATTCGAATTTGTATGGGGTAGGTACCACAACTAAAAAGTGAAAAATAAAAACTTTTTACAAAAAAAAAAAAAACAACCGACTTCAAAAAAAAAACACTACAAAGTGAAAAATGACTTTAATTTCGGAAGTCGGTGTCTTTGGTTTTGAATTTTCGTTTGTCACCGACTTCCGAAATTAAAGTCATTTTTCACTTTGTAGTGTTTTTTTTTTGAAGTCGGTTGTTTTTTTTTTTTTGTAAAAAGTTTTTTTTCCCACTTAGTATGTAGATGATTATGATAACTTCCTGTCACTGTTATTTACATAGCAGGAAGTGGTATTCGAATTTGTGTGGGGTAGGTACCACAGCTAAAAAGTGAAAAATAAAAACTTTTTACAAAAAAAAAACAACCGACTTCAAAAAAAAAAACACTACAAAGTGAAAAATAACTTTAATTTCGGAAGTCGGTGACAAAGAACGAAAATTCAAAACCAAAGACACTGACTTCCGAAATTAAAGTTATTTTTCACTTTGTAGTGTTTTTTTTTGGAGTCGGTTGTTTTTTTTTTGTAAAAAGTTTTTATTATCCCAGCTATTTATTATAGGAAGCGAAGTGGTTACGAGAAGTGTTCTAGTTTTTGGAAAAAATGGAACTCTAAAAACTAAAACCTTCTCTTTTAGTTGGATCCAATTTATTAATAGCAGTGAAAACTTAAATAGTTACTACGACATTTGTATGTTCTCTTTTGAAAAATAAAGAAATGAGAAATGAGATTGAACTACCTATGTTTTGTTTGTTTTTCTTGGGAAGTTGAACAAACTTAGATGAAAGATACCCAGTAAATTGTGTGTAGTTCTTGAACACAATCACTATAGTTTTGTTTTTACTTTTAAACTACGTAGTCTGACCTTTAAGGCATAAAGTGGGTCTAATTACATTGGTGACAACTTATTTTGTTACATCTATACTGTATACACTTATACTTATGTAATTATACTTTATGTAATGTATTTAAATATAATTATACTTCGTTTATTCATTCTAATTCTTATTTGATTACATTTTTAAATATTTGTTAAAATAAAAAGGATAAAAAAAACATTTAAAAATATAAAAAATAGAGTTCCGCCGGTGTCGGGAGCAGGGTCCAAGCTACCGGTGGTTAGGACTGCAGAGACAGGAACCTCCTCACAATGCGAGTCGTATCGAGGAGTACTGCCTTCTGAATCAGGCGCTTTGATCCAACCGCCTAACGAGAGCCTCGAGAGATGTTGGTCGAGGCTTTCGGCCATCAGGCCATTAGCCGTTACGACAATCGGCACAATGATAGCCGAGCTCACATTCCACATGTCAACAACCTCGTGTGCTAAGTCGAGATATTTTATTTGTTTCTCTTTCTCAGCTTTCACGAGGTTCTCGTCATGTGGAATGGTAACATCGACTATCATTGCGCGGCGCGCTAATCGATCTATCACTACTATATCAGGCTTATTTGCTACAATAGTCCTGTCAGTAATGATAGACCGATCCCAGTACAACGTGACATGGTTATTTTCGAGAACTGGGTCGGGCAAATACTTGTAATACGGTACCTCAGAGTCCACAAGTATATATTTCAAAGCAAGTTGCTGGTGAATAATCCTAGCCACTTGGTTATGTCTGTGCAAGTACTCGCCGTTAGCTAGACGCGAGCAACCAGAGATAATATGTCTGATGGATTCACCCGGACGATGGCATGCCCGACACATGTCAACCGTACCGTCCTTCATAATATGTCTCCGGTAGTTATTCGTCAAGATAACTTCGTCCATAATTGCACAGACGAAACCTTCGGTTTCCCCGAAAAGGTCACCGAAACGTAGCCAGGATACGGACGCTAAGAAATCTACACCGGGCTCATGAAGAGCCCGTTAGAAGCGCCCGTGAAGCGCCTTGCTTTGCCATCATACCTCCTTGCGGTCATCTGTAGTAAGTACTACAGGTTTGCGCCAGTTCTCTTTAGCCATGGAGAGCGGGGTGAGCCCGTTGTCCACTGCGACCACATCACGGTGCATACCCACATCGGCTTTAAGAAAGTAGTCCCTGAGGCTGCACACCTCGCGGTTGTGGAGGGTCTTCGCATTTAAAAAGCCTCGACCCCCGCACTTCCGCGGGATGTACAGTCTTATCACCGATGAACGTGGGTGATGCATCTGGTTTGCGGTCAGGAGTGTACGGACCCTCCTGTCCAGGGCGTCGAGTTCAGTCAGAGTCCATTTGAGTATGCCGAAAGAGTACATCAAAACCGGCATGACCCAACCGTTGAAGGCGCGCACCTTGTTTCCGCCTGAAAGAAGACTATTTAATTTGGTCGCCTGAAAAAGGTATTAAATAGTCTTCTTTCAGGCGGAAACAAGGTGACCAAATAAGCGCTCCTTCAACGATTGCTTCACGTCAGCAACGTTGATGCCTAACGCTTCCGACATACCCAAATACATATAGCTTTCGGTTGAGGAGAGGGATCTAAGGTGTATGGAGTCCAAGAGTTGGGTCCCCTCGGATTCCATAATCTCCCCTCGCTTTACATGCATGACTGCACATTTGTCCACACCAAATTCCATGCTGATGGCGCCACTGAATGTTTCAGTTACCTTCAGTAGCTCCATCAGTCGCAATTTGTTGGGGGCAAAGAGTTTCAAGTCATCCATGTAGAGGAGGTGAGATATGACCTGACCACCTCTCCTCAACCGATAGCCTAGACCTGAATCCTCCAGCAGTGTGCTTAGAGGATTCAGAGCTAAGCAGAACCAAAGTGGACTCAAACTGTCGCCCTGGAATATTCCCCGTTTAATCCATACAGGCTCATCATTCCCCTGGATCTGTCGACATCCTGGATAGCGAAGGACCGTCCTCCATTGCCCCATACACGACATCAGGAAGGTGCGCAGAGTTGTATCTATCTTGTACAATTCTAGCACCCTCATGAGCCATGTATGTGGCACCGAATCGTAGGCCTTCTTATAGTCTATCCAGCATGTCGACAGATCCTTGCGGGATCGACGAACCTGTTGGCTTATGGCCATGTCGATGAGGAGTAGCTCCTTAGTACCGCGGGACCCATTCCTACATCAATTTTGAGAGGCAGACATATTATTTGAGTTATTGTCAATGTGTGTGTTAATTTTCACTCTCAAAATGGATGTAAGAAGTTTATAAACCGTTGACAAACATGTGATCGGTCTATAATTCTTGGGTTCCGCGGGACTACCTGACTTATGGAGCAGGTGGGTAATGCCTGTTGTTAGGAACTGTGGTAGCGACCCAGACTCTAAGGATGTCTGGAACTGAGATGCCAGGCAAGTGTGTGAACTAATTAGCTATTTTAGCCAAAAGTGGTGCAGCCCGTCCGGTCCCGGTGACCTCCAATTCGGTAACGGACGGACTGCTCTGGCTACATCTAATGGCGTGATTTCAACTTTTTCCATTTCTGGTATAGTTTCACACACTCGCTCGACATCCAGCATCCAGTCAGCCTCAGCGTGACAGACGGGCACCGACCATATGCTGCGCCAGAATGCACTTGTGGCGGCATCATCCGGGCGGCACACGTCTGTCACATTTTGTTCAGGTCGCTCCCAAGCTCTATATATCCACCTCTCATCGCTCTGGAACATGCGATTCTGCGTGTATCGATCAACCCGCCGCTTATACCTCCGAATACGGCTCGCCCATGCGCAAACTTTCTGCTTCAGGAAGTCGATGCGCTCTGTGACACGGGACATGTATTCTCGAGGGCTGATTCCAGTCCCCGAGAATGCCCGCCTTACAAAGCGCATCACTCATGGTCGTGTATTGCCCTCCCTGAAGCAGTATAGTTTGCCGATGAGTACCCTGGCCCCATCGATACGTCGCTCGATCCTGCACTGCCAGGCTGGTACGGCTGGTTTTGGTCGAGTAGCGTCACAGTTTGGGAACTTAACGTTAGCTAAATGACATGCCGCAACAGCCGCGCAATACAGGATCGAGTGTGTATCAATGAGATCCTCGCTGCTCTCGAAAAAATTCGTAAGCTGGAGTCCAAGGCACACACCAGCGCCCTATTTTTTTTTGTGCATGGGTAGGCGTGGTAATCGGGGTCTAAGTTCGGTCGGAGTGTACCTATACTCGCGGAACGCATCCTCCAGTGCGTTCCTCAATCGTTCATTACACTGGCTACTTACTGTGGCAACCCTATGATCCTCCTCTTCAACACCATGATTGAACCGCGGCGGGATTGCATCAATATTTGACGCTTGTGCCGCGGTTTGTGCCCGAGTCGAGACGATTAATAATATTTACGATAATTATACTTATTATTAATTATTAATAATATTATAAAGAGATAAAAATTTGTTTGTTTGTAAGTTTGTATGCAGGGGGTAATCTCCAGAACTACCAGTCAGATTTGAAAAAATATTTTTGCATTAGATAACCCAATTCTTGAGGAAGGTTATAGTGTAACATCACGCTACAACCCTTAGGAGCAGAGCCGAAAGAAAAAAGTCAGAAAGGACACTTAGCAAAGAGAAGTAATTGCACGGGTGGGTGATAGATGAAGCGGTGGGTGGCAGAAATTTTACGCAGACAAAGTCGCGGGCAGAAGTAATATATAAATATTATAAATTAGTGACGCTATTCGTGTCTGTTTGTGTGACAGAGTTGTTCCGGTTCTTAAACCAGTTCTCATACTCATACTGGCTAATTAGATAGATAGAAGATAGATAGAATATTCTTTATTATGTACACCAAAAAAAATTACAGACATTAATTTAGAAATTTTACATTAGGTGACACAATGGGCGGTCTTATCGCTAAAAGCGATCTTTTACAGACAACCTTTGGATGGATTTAAATGGAAAAGAAGAGACAATACTGCAGATGTACCATTTACATATACAACATATACACAGGATACATAAAGCATATAATTACCTATTTAAATATATACATATTAGATAAATAACAGATATACATAAAATTATAAACATGAAACAAGAGCAAGGAACTATATGTAATGATGATGTTTAAGGAGAGAGGAAGTGTTTTTTTACCAGAATTTTAAAAGTGGACAAAGATAGAATCTGAATTAGTTGTATAGCTAACTATAAAACAACGTTTATATGTAGGTAGCTAGTTAATATTTTACTACAAAATGTCCAACAAAAAATAAAGGGTCGCCCGCATGCGCCTGCTCTAGCGATGTGACGTCTTATGCAAATTATGTCCTGCCTCAAAATTGTTATAAATATTATCTATCTTTTGCGTGCTCAACAATTACTCTAGCATTAAAAGTCTTGTAGTTATTAGCGATTGAAATCTTACATGAAGTAACAACTGAGGTGCAACACACTCTTCACTAAAAACACGTTAAGATCTGTTAAATTTAAATAATTCCAGTTTTACTCGAATTTAATAAACAAAGTTTAGAGTTGCATTCGAAGCGAATTAAGCGATTTTCTCTATACTTTAGTAACTTTTCGAGAATAGTTTTATACAAGGCTGTGCTTGGACTTTTCTTTTGAGTTCTTTAGCGTTACTAACGAGTAAATAATTTCTATGAAGTTCAAAACTTCTTGTGTATTGGTGTGAGTTTTATAGTTCGATAAGCAGTGGGCCGCGGTTTCACCCGCATAAGTCTCGATCCCGTAAGTATATCGGAATAAAAGTATCCAATGTCCTAATCCAGGTCATGGTCTACCCATGTGCCAAATTCCATCCAAATCCATTCAGCCGTTTTAGCGTGAAAGCATAAGAAACTCGCGGTTTCACCCGCATAAGTCTCGATCCCGTTGGAATATCGGGATTAATATCATCCTTAATTATAAAACAAAGTCCCCCGCCGCGTCTGTCTGTCTGTCTGTCTGAACGCGATAAACTCAAAAACTACCGAACGGACTTTCAAACGGTTTTCATCAATAGACGGAGTGATTCATGCGAAAGGTTTTAGTGTATAATTCATTAAGGTTTTGTGTAAATTGGCTGAAATTTGACGATTATTGTTGAAGAAGTCGGAAAAAATCATGCCAACTGGGAGCTTTACTGGCGTGCGCTGCCTAAACCGAAAAAGATACATCAAATTAATGTTCTACGGTATTGTTCATCTTAAAAAGTCAACAAAAAAGTCTGCGATGACATATTCTAAGGATGACGCACAATAACCATTTGATCTTTCAGAATTTGATAAAAATTTAATTGTTATTTCTGAAGCGTTTTTGATCGGTATAGTATTTATCCTTATCCAATAAAATATGTTATTTAAATTGGGCATTTAATTTAGATTAAAATATGCATTGACATTATATCATTTAAAAGAATAGTTAAAATGAATAGAAAATTACGCGTAGCAACGCGGGCGCAGCGGTAGGAGTCGATGACAATTTTCTCGGTTATTAGGTATTAAAGCTCGGTAATACGATCCCGTAGGATATTTTTCGACATCCACGCGGGCGAAGCCGCGGGCAAAAGCTAGTATGTTCTAAACCAGTTCATGGTCTACCAATGTGCCAAATTCCATCCAAATCCGTTCAGCCATTTTAGCGTAACACATTAACAAACAAACTCACATTCGCATTTATAAATAGGATTGCTACGTCCTCTAAGAATTCTAATTTCCCTAACAATCAAAATCAAAGAAAACTCAACTATTATTAACATTTGCACAAATTCTCATCAAAACTAAGCTTAAGTAATTAAGGAGAGCCACGCTTTCAATAGATATTATGATAGCCAGGTTTAATGAATATTTAGTGGTTGTATTTATCGCCGAATGCCATGTCTGACTATAAAATAGAAGGCCGTGAACTTAGTAGTTGTAATTGTCTGTGGTTTTGGGTTTATTATACTGGCGTAAGTTTCTGTGAAGATATAACTATTTTGATATTATGATTAACTTTGCTAAATGGAATCATAAAGTTTAAATTGATTTATAATATATCTGTGCAGGAAATAAGTTCTTATATAAAGTGCTGAGTAAATATTAAAAAAAAACTAAATAAAAAAGCAACCTCAATTTTTTTATATCATAGCAGTTCTTCTTGTTTTTAATGGCCGGCTTGAGTGGAGATTCGCAAGAGAAAACGTGCTCGGAGGAAGGAAGTATTCCAGTAAGATGCTGGTAGGGATCTTGACCGTATGTATACTCCAGGGACTGTCCTGATAGTCAAGGAATATCTTTCCACTCACCATAAGCCTCAGGACATGTTGCCCCCTTATCACTACGACACTATGTGCTAGCGACAGTTTTCAGGGGCCCATTATTGAGTGTGCAAGTCACCCCTTAGCCATTTCATCCATGTATATACATAAAATATTGATCAGGTAGGGGCCATAGTCCTTCCATAGGTAACCAGTCTAGTTTAGCCACTCAAACCCATAGTTCAATATCTTTGTTCCCATATCCTGCAATAGTTCTACACCAACCGGGGGTTGTCCTTGGGTGCCCTTGCATAGTCCATAGTCGTCGGTTGGTACCGCATTCAATTAAAAGCGTCTAACGGGCTTCTGCGAGTTGGCTTCGGCCCCTCGTACGTCTTCCAAAGGTCTGGGACCCCAGGATTTCGAGATATTATGTCAGAGTCATTTGAAATAATAATAAAAATAACTAACGGACAGAAAATGTGGGCGCATAAATTCGACAAAAAAGTCTTGCTAAATACAACAAACAATCGAGCTTTAGCATTCCTGACAAACAGGCAGCGCCAAAACAAATTAGGCTCATTTATCGATATAGCATGTTTACTTCAACATTGCCCATCGTCGTCGGCTTCCAAGAGTGTAAATAGGACCATTACTCACCGTGTAGGCAGGATCGCATAATTTATGCGACCATCCCCGAATAAGGCTGTTTGTCTTCAATACTAATCGGCGTATGTTTACGTTGTAGGTAAGTAATCGATGTAGGCGACATTATGGTTAAGGTTTTGGATAGCTATTTATGTGTGGAAATTCTTATAGATACCCTACGTTTCGGGAAGGTGGTGAGTATCCGTGAAGATCTTGGATTTCTACAGCTAAAACTGCTTGGTAGCGTTTTCAGCACGTTCAGAAGGAATCTTGGGTAGTATTCGAAGCGATTTTAGCAACGCTGCTGGTACGTATCAGAAGAATTGTTGATTCACCAAGACCCGAAAAACCCTGTTCAAGCAATTCTTATGGTTAAAGTGTTGAGTAATTATGTATGGAAATTCTCATAGATATGTAGCTACTCTACGTTTCGGGAAGGTGCAGGGTATCCATGATTATCGTGGACTTCTAGCACTATAGCTATGGTGGTTGTCCTCAGCACTGTTGGGGCTCAGGTATCTTCGGCAGACTGAGTCCGTACTAAGCTACGCCGGTGGTACGTTTCAAGATAAACTTATTCAAGGCCCTCGTGATGAACTATATACCACAGTCTAGCTGTCGAGGGACTGTGGTCCTGACACCTGTCAGTTGGACAAATTCTAGTAGTAATAAGGATCAAATTCGCAAAACACTTATTCGTTAATATGAAACTAATAGGTTTCAAGAACGCAATCTCTCAACGTCCGGACTGTAAGTACAGGGATGTACTCGTAAGACAATAACTTAAAACCATGAAATAGGTCTTCACACAAACTGTCTTCGATCAACTGATTGTTTTGTTGGTAAAGTTTGTAGACAGCCCACTATTTAATGTTGTTAACACCTAACAAGAAGTTACAGACATTATGCATTGAGCATATGCGCACTATACATTAGCAAAAAAAAAAGTGGTGGCTCTCCGGGAGTGCCGACAGAAGTGAAAACTTGAACAAGATCGCCTTGGTGGAAGAAAAAAACTTGTATAGAACATTGCTCCGTAACGTAATATAAATAAAGAGCACAATCGCATTTACAAAAATGAGGTGTCGGTAGCAGTGTCGCGAGTTCAATTGTTTTTTCTCATCTCAAAAATGTCCAACGCGCCTAAAGAAGTTTTTACTTCAATAACAATGAGTACAAAAACCTCTTTTGCAAGACCTAAATTACCCATCACAATAATCACACTGTCTTAAAGTACCTATAAAATAACATAATTCTCCCCTCCAAAGCTATTTATCCACAGCATAATGTATCTAGCGGCAAAACCTGCTTTCAGAGGGTAAAACGGAAGACGGCCGAGCACCTTGTTCCGGAGCCGTACCGCCAATTAGATCCGCAGGCGGATTGAACCGCCGCGCGCCGGTTTGCACTGGATCGTACTCAAGTAATCTGGATTAAGCCAGATTTTTGTTAGTGATAGCAGCGTTTTTTGGGATTTTTTGGGTGCTGTTGTTTATTTTTTGGTAGATGGGAATATTTTGTAATTCTATATCCTAATTGCGTAACTTATTTTCGTAAACAATTATGCCTAATTTGTTTCATTTTGACAGTTCAACAACATTCATTGCGTTATTTACGTTGTTGAGCAGAATTTTTTTCCAACTTATGAAGCAATGGATTAGCAATCTGTTTCCAATCGAAACAGTTTGTGTTGTATTACGGAATTAGGGTACTGTTCTACTTGGTCTATGTATTTGTTGTATATTTTTTATTAAATTTTCGATGAAAAAAGTTGGTTAATGTGCCGGTAAAATTAAAAATGTTAATGTTAGAGCAATGAGGAAATTTTATTGTCCAGAGTTTTTTTTTTCCAACAAAAACTCAAAGCAACGCTATTTCAAACGCCAAGGTTACAAAGCGTTCATTCATAAACTTTCAGGCGGGTACATACCCATCGGGTATGAAACAGGGCGTACTGAACTGTAAGCACGGCCAAAACAGGCTGTTTGACGCACGGTCCGACTCACATCCGGTAGCAATCCGGCAAGCTGTGCCGGCCGCAAATTAAAGTGATGCCGTCTGCACCTACAGTCCTACACTTAGGTACATAATGTATTGTGAGGAGCCTATCTACGGCGTTAGTGCGCGGAATCAGAGTCAAAATTGTGAATCGAAAAATTCAAGCCCACATACACACGGGCGCTTTTATTAACGCGAAAAAAAGAGCGCCCGTGCGAACGTAGGCTAACTGTCACGTCATGTTTCGTAGTATTGTCACTCAGCTAGGGCAATCCCACTATGGGCTCAATGTCGGACTCAATTTGTCTAGAATCATAGACAATTCACGACGATGCAGCAACGATGTTTGATCAGTAATTCTCTTTGCTGTGTAGGTCTTGATTAGCTAATGTTCTAGGGACCCTGGGGAGTTGGGGGAACCCTAGTGAACTGTAATGGTAGTGGAGCTTTCTAAATGATGGCTTATTACTTTGATAAACGAGTTCTTGAGTGGATAGCGTATTTTTATAGTGAAATTAATCCCTTAAACTATACAAAATTGGCCCTACATCGCGTGTTTTATGTAAGAACTAGCTGCACCTCACGGTTTCACCCGCATAAGGCTCGATCTCGTAAGAATATCGGGATAAAAAGTATCCTATGTACTAACCCAGGTCATGGTCTATCCATGTGGCAAATTTTATCTAAATCCGTTCAGCCGTTTTAGCGTGAAAGCGTAACAAACAAACTATCTTTCGCATTTATAATATTATAGTTAGGATATTGAAATAAGTGGTCTTTTAGATAGTGTTTGATACATATTAATTCATGTTAAGGGGGATACGCTAAGGTAGATCGCGAAATTCAAATTTTCTTTAGTTTCTTGCATTTTGCAGGTCAGTGTCAGGTTTTATGTTGATTAAATATGATTCGCGGCCGTAACAAATATGGCTTTACTTAATTATAATCATTACAATCAGCAATACAACTGCATAACTTAGCAAAGGTGTCAAGTTTAATGATTTCATGAAATCATGACATTTGACAGTTATGCTAATTTAAGTAAAATTAATCAAAATTGTAGTTAAGCAAAATTGGTATAGTTCACGAGTTTATACATTACTAGCTTCTGCCCGTGACAATGTCCACGTGTCTCTTTTTTAACATAAAATATGAAACTCGACAATATTATAGCTTCATTTATTGGTGAAAGAATTTTCAAAATTATATCAGTAGTTCCGAAGATCACCTCCTACATACTAAAGTGCCTGCTAAACGGTCGCCAACCGCGTCCCAACAGAGGTAACCTTGGTGGTTTACAACCGTATAGTTGGTGGTTTACGACCAAATTTCAAACAGCTGTCGCCAACCAAGGTCACCTCTGTCGGGGACGCGGTTGGCAGCCGTGTAGCAGACCCTTAACTCACAAATTGTACCTCTTTATAATATTAGTATAGATAGGTAAGTCATATTACAGTCAAATAATAAATAATATTATGATAAGCAACCCAAGGTTAATTTTTACTTACACCTTAACAATTTTGCCGACTACGTCAATGAAACGTCACGTCACTACGTCATTTTGAATGAAAACCACAATTCGAAAATGTGACATGTGTGAAAGTGACATGTGTATGTGGAAAAGGTATTTGGTTGAATTTAAGGCTCTCGCAGAAACGCGCAACACGACAGCGTGAGGAGACTCGTGGAACAGTTTCTATGAAAACTTCACGGAAATTGTTCTACCAGTGTCGCGTCGTGCCTGTCTGCGGCAGCCTTTCGATATCGCTCCTCGACCGTACCTACTCCTTTGACGAAAGTACCTAAGGGCTCACGTAATGTAAGAGCAACATGTTTTTATAAAAGCCAGCCTTTGTAAAACTCGTTACTGTACGTCACAAAAAGGTTCATGCTACCAATTTCCATTACATCGTATATTTAACCTTGATGTCGACCCCGTTTAGTTTCAAAAACGATCATATGGCGCTGTTTTAATACTTATACAACCTGTACCTAAAGCTAGGAATACAAAAATACCAGTAAATTAGACATAGTTTGCAAGTCTCGTATCCACTTGGCAACATTGACGCGCAAAACGTGACGTTTAACATGTTCGGCAACGTTGCACAACAGCGCGCGACGTTGCCAGCTGGCGCGCAATATGACGCGCGGCTTGTTGTTTGTTTCCGTGCAACATGCAGTTGAGCATCAAATGTTGTCGAGTGGAGACGTGACGCGCAGAAATGTCCGTAATATGGTGTAACGAAAAAGTGCTCAAATTAATTGAACTGTACCAAAACTATGAATGTTTATAGGATACTGCTGATGCTACTTCTTTTTGATGCATTTTTCGGTAAAATTATAACCACCGCCGCTGAAATCAACACTATTTCCTCTGGCGACATGTTGTCGATGACTGATCTTGCGTAGACAGACAACGTTGCTTAACAAAAGTTCCGCGCTGACTTTCAACATGTTGAGCAACATGTTGTGCAACATGTCACGCGCCAAATGTTGACTAGTGCATACGAGGCTTTATAAGTATCTTGCATGCAACATAACATAACATCACGCCTGTATTTCCCGAAGTGTTAGGCAGTACCTATAATACCCCCACATTTCTCCAGCTATGTTTTATTTAAGTTCCACGTAATAGGGGGCGAGCCTATAGCCAACAAACGGGCACAAATCCATACTCCGGGCTGCTACTGAGAAATTCCAGATAGAAAAAATTATCACTTTGTCCGACCCGGGAAGTGAACACAAAATGTAGGTACTATAGGAGCATCTCCTCCTAACCCTTGGGAGATACTGGTGTGATGGGTGTGTGTTTGTGTTTTCTATACTAATCTTATAAAGAGGTAAAATTTGTTTGTTTGTAAGTTTGTAAAAAGGTAATCTCTGGAACGACCAGTTGGATTTGAAAAAATATTTTTGCGTTGGATAGCCCAATTCTTGAGGACGAAGTCACTGGCAGAAGCTAGTATTTATATAAAGTATAAAGTCTCTTTTGTTTCCTTTATTTATTTTTTGTTGTCATAAAACAAAAAAAATGTGTGTCTTGTTATTACTGGAGGACATTGGCTCCTGCAACACTGTTTTATCTAGCGCAGGAGTCAGAGAATTCTATCATGTGAACTACTTGTTTTATGTCTATTAATTATTTGTATTATTTTTGTATTTATATACACACAAAACACTTAATAAGAGAATGGGTATATCACAATGACAGGCAAGGTACTCGCATACTTTTGTGCAAGTTACTGGCATGCCTATTTCTGTTTTTATGCTGACTATGGATGTATAGCTACTATTTTACAGGGTGATCGTGTAAGTAGTACCTACCTATTTAGGAGTGTGTTTCGAAAAGGTAGCCATATCTTTGAAGACGTAGGAATGTCTTCCGGATAGGAAGGGACGGTTTAGGATAGTATCTTCGTTAAGTATGGCCTCTTAAGAAAGGGTGTAACCATTTGGTTAATGGAGTCACAGTTTCATATTATTGGCCACTGACGCAAAAGCATGATATTATGATGTTATAGATACATCGAGAGGAAAAACAAAAAAAAATAATTGGAAATTGGCAGGTGTGGCATAAGTACAATGCGTTGATCCGTTCCGACGACGCAACGCAACGCACTAATGAGAGCTCACTCTATTCTATTTAAACTTCGTACAACACTAGGCCACCTCAAGATAAGTGCGGTCGACTGTACCATGAATTTACACGACATTGAACTAATTACTTACCACCTTTGTATTTCTTGTTGTACTTGTTAGTTGAATACTAATACTTCTAATAGTGTTAATAATAGTCAATATGCTTTGGTTTCCTAGAAAAGTGGCTCCGTCATGTTATAACGGTCGTCATGAAAATCTATAATTTTCACTAGTATTTGACATAAAGGGGTATTGCTAAGTAAGATAGCCCGCGAAATTCAAATTTAGATCAACATACAACCTGACACTGACCTGCAAATTACAAAAAACGTAAGAAAATTTGAATTTGAAATGGCCGCGAATCATAATTAGATCAACATACAACCTGATACTGACATGCAAATTCCAAAAAACGTAAGAAAATTTAAATTTCGCGGGTAACCCTGCTTTCGCCTTAGGGAGGGTTCAAAAAACGTTCTGTATTTGGATAGCCGTTATTGTGTAACCGTTCGCCGCTTTCTTAGGAAACAAAGATTTGTGTGGCCAGAAAGGTAAACACTAAGAGTACACAGAGAAACTTTAGGGTTAATAGTCGGCTACCCCTGACCTTGAGACGATTAAATTGTTGGAAACACTTTGTTATCCAACAGCAGAAGGTAACTAGATACCTGCCTGCGAAAAGGGGTTATTAAAGTGAAACTTTTATTACATCGTCTCAAACTTTTTCGTCTGTGTGTTGCATGTCGCGTGACGGTCGGCCGCGGAGTAGGGATGAAGTGAAAGGCGCTCGTCAGAGCAGCCAAGGCCAATAAGGCGGCGCCTATAGAAGTTTCACTTTTACCGTGGTTTCATAAAACCACACAATCCTTTTTATTTTCTCAATAGAGAAGAATCATCATCTGCCTAGCCTAGTCTGCCTAGCCAGCTAAACTAAGACTAAAAATAACAATCAACATCAGAATTCAATTATTAACACAAATTTTAAGTATCCCAAAACAAACGTACCGAAATTATTTTCGCTAAAAAAAGTGGTCCCATCGGATAAAACAGTGACAACCCAAAAAAAACTAATATTTTGTCTATAACTTCTAAACTCTATGACATTAGGACATAGTTTTTTTGAGAGTAATAGAAGAATAACAGATCTGAATTGAATTACTAATATCTCTTTCTAAAACAGCGAATAATGGAGAAAAAAAAAATCTCTGACTCCAAGCAATTTACGCGATTCTTTAAAGCTCTATAAAATGAAGCTTAAAAGTCACTTTTGAACTACCCAATTAATTACTTTTTATTGCAAGTAGTTTTTTGTGTAGATTTTGTTTAAGCTTTATCCAGACGATTTGTGAGATTAAAAAATAAAAAACTACTTGATTATGCATATTTGTCACTCGGGAGTTCTATTGTAACGTTTTAATATGACTAAATTGTATCTAAAAAGCTGACGTCCGAAAAATGGTCTCTATGCCATGTGCCAAAGTTCGACCAAATCCGTTCAGCGGTTTTAGCGTAAAAGCATAAAAAATAAACAAACTCACTTTTGCATTTATAATATTAGTTAGGATTCAAGGTAATTTCTTTTTTTATGTTTTGTTTTAATAAATAAATTAAGGTCTCCAGCCAGGGCATAAAACTTAGAAACTAAGCGACTACACGCTAAGGGCACCCTCTGTGGGGTACGGACCTCGGCTTAGGGCGTCGCTGGTGGAGGACAGCAAGGGAAAGGCTGGATCGGATTAAAAAAATAGGATCATGGTAGGTTAGTTAGATATGCGTCTGAACTTTAACCCATAACTGCATTAGTTGCACTTTATCCTGTTTGTGTTTCCCTTTGTTCTAAGACCTTCCTCTCTGATGGAACTAGTGGAAACTTTAGCGGAACTTAGCTTGGAGTTCTGTTGGTAACTGATTGGATTCGATTTGTAATTTTACTTGAGTGTTTAATTATTAATTTGTAGATAAGAAGGTTTATGTAGTGCAATTAATTCGTTTTTAATTATTTTTAACTATTGTGGTATATTAATCTGATTCCAGGTGAATGTTCTTCACATATAATTATAAAATTAATGTATACAAAATATTGTAAAACATTTTAAAAGAGTAACGGTGGAGTTTCTTGCTCATTCTTCTCCACACAAAAACTACCTTTTGGAAGGGGCGACTAGAATCAATTCTATTTTTTTTTTATTTGACGTTCAAAAGTGCCTTCAAATTCAAATAATTTATTTCAATTAGGCACATTCTAATTGAAATAAATTATATGAATTTGAATTTGTTGTCATCTTTTTTCACCTACCTATATTATGGGCCTGTTCGCCAATATCCAGAAAGTGGAATATCCATAATTTTATAAATTTATCTGCTACGAAAGATAACCGAAACTTTATATGAGCAGCAACCTAATTGCGTAACACACGATCAATTACAATCTGAATAATACTAACCCATTGCTTCATTTGTTCGAAAAATGTGTCTGCTCGGCAACGTAAATAATGCAATGAATGTTGTTGAACTGTCAAAATGAAACAATGGAATTGATCGTGTTTTGTGATCGTGATCGTGGTCATAACAGGCCTTAAGAGCGGCCAACCCGTCATACTTTTCATACAAACGCTCGTACGTGATTATGGCGTTGTAACACATCTTTCTTTAATTCTTTTAAACTAATAGGTATCTTGTGCACTATATCTAGGTTTCTATGAAATCAAAAAATAAAAATTTGGCGAAACAAATTCAATATAAGCCTCCAAAAATCTGCTTTTTTGCACAAATTTTACCTCAACTTTGACCGTTCATAATGTACTTATAAATTGTAAAAGTAAAGAAAACATCTTTATAGAAACCTCGCCCATGTAATGGAGATTCTAAATTACAAAAAAATATTTTACAAACTTGTAAGGCGTATTCAAAAACACGTATTTCCTGAAACCAGTTATTTTTCGTACAATGTTATCGCGTTCTCACTTGCTTGTTAGCGGTTCTCACTTGCGCTGGATGAAACAACAAGCTTTTCGACCATGCTCGCGTTGACGATAGACGGATCGGGAAGGGCCCCCTTAAGAGTAAGATATAGTTTATCATTTAAATTCATTAATATAACTCCTGCTCACATAAAAAAAAATGAATGATTACCTATTATAAAATCCGCTTCACCTAACCACAAAATTCGAATTCACGTCATTACACAATAGGTTGGTATTATATTGTGAGCTGAATATCTAGCAAACATAAATTACAATGAACTATTTTCGTTTGTCATTTAAAAGTATCGTAAAATCATCGGTCCAATTGTCTTATTTTATTGAAACCATTCCAAAACTACTGCAATTAACAAGAATATTAGACATAACACGCAAATTCGTCTGAATATCAACGACGAATAAATATTCAGAGCAGCGAAACTGCGGCCTACTATTTACGAACTAATGTTGCTTCTGTTCGGCTAGCAAAGCCGAATATTCGGCCAATAAGAAAAACATAAAGCTTTCCCATCTCTTAGGGGTAACTATGGCGACGATCTTTTTGTGCGATCATATCTGCAGCACACAAAGTCGCATTCCTTTTGTGAATGTTACTTCATTTATGTACAGTATTTTTACAGGTATTTAACCTCAGCAACCATAGAGCAACGAGAATAAAGAACACTGTGATGTAAAATCAGAGATGAAAATTAAATTTATTTTCATAATTTTCAAAAATTTAAAAAAAAGTTACCAACTATACTATTGTCCCATAAATGGATAAAAAAGTGTGGCCAGAATCGTCTGACCATAGAAATATAAATCTTATATCTTTGCGTTTGAAAATCACGGCACGCAAACGCAGATTATTTATCGTCGCATACTCAATCGCATTGAAAGTCGATCGTCTGCATAGGTCTTTGTCTTTGGAGAAGCAGGAAATCCCATGACGCGTGATATCACAAGGACGTGATCTTCCTTCCTCTCCCCCTTTTCCCCCATTCCCATTACTCCCCTCTTTTATTTTCTCAGTCACCGCACTACTACTGTTTTCGTTATCCTCGGGTAAGTGAGGGCGGGCGAATAGTGTCGTCTAAGCGTTGTTGTGTTACGTAGTTTTTTTTGTATGAGAATGAAGACTTCGTGGTTTGTTTTTGTGATATTGTTTATGAAATAAGCTTTTTATTTACGTATTGAACAGGGAACTAAAGTTTGAATGCCAACTTTATGTAAATACGATAAGAATAACATCCATGGTGAATACTTATACTTTGGTACTTAATTAATTTAGATGTTTGTTTATCAGGTAATTTTGCTCAAAAATAAAACTAAATACCTAAAAGTCCAAATTAGAAAAATTCTATTCAGTCATAATCTAGTTGTTTATGCCTTAAATATAGCGGGCCACAGATAAACAAAAATAAATTGACCAAGGAGTTCAAACGCAGCTGTCAAAACTATGCCACAATTTGCATAACTGTCAGACTGGAATAATAAACCTTTATGGGATTTCGAAATTCGATGCAGGAAATAAAAAGTAGGTTGAATATCGATAGCCAATAGGCATAGAAACGTTGCCAGGTAAAATAACTGGCGAAAAGCCATGAAATACAGAATTGGTGTAGTATCTAGATTTACTATAAGAGCTGTTTATTTTGATTCGAGGGTGTGACAACAGATTTATTGCTGAGGGAAAAACATACTTGGAATAGCATTATATTTTCTTAGAAACTGAGAAAATTATGAAAACTCAATGCCAGATAATAGTTTTCATCATTTAAAGTTTCCTCTTATTTATAATTGTTATTCCCACGATACCTATTTATTATAAGCATGGGGGCAATATTAATAACTTTATTTGAAAAATCGGAATTAACTTTAAATTACATTGCTTTTTTTCCTTTAAAAGCGAACTTAAAAAGTTACAACGTTCGCAACAAAACGATTTTAACGAAAAATCTAAATTAAAATTCCTACAAAACAGGCTGAAAAAATGGGAAGCTGTATAAAAGCTATACATTTGTGCGTAATAAAGTAACCCGACGCAAAATCAATAGCAACGTAAAACAAAAGAGTTGTCATTAAGCCGAGCTATTTAAATTGACGTGCGATTACGTCACTGGATATGTCACTCGCGCTATCCTGCCATAGACACGAACGGGATTATTTCGGTAACATTCGTCATTCGCGCGCGCAATCTGCATTGACAGCTCTTATTCGCGCGGGAAATTGACAACCATTTTATTTTATTGCTTTCAACTTTCGTTTGATGTATGTTAGCAGAGAATCGGTTTCCGGAAATGGTGATAGTTTTATTATGTAATGAAATTGAAGAGATTTTTATGAAGTTGATGACTTCACGTAATTGGGGGAAACAAATAGTAATAAAATGATTTATTTTTTCCGTTAAACAAGATTTTGTGATCTTTCTTTTTGTGAGAACGTGGCTCATAAAAATGACTGCGATTTCGTCGCATTTATAAGATTACGGTCGCCCTTTCTCGTATTATGATAATTTCATGATCCCAGATAGCTTTTTGCTTTCAGACATAAATAAAAAATGTGGCCGTGGCTTGCTCACAAAAACTTACCAAACACAAGAAAAATAGCACACCAATCTAGAAACCGGAGTAACTTCTGAAATCCGAGCCCCGATTCCTTCTAGCCCGTCACGTAATGGAGTTATCTATACACGTCAACACTACATACAAGAGAAACGAGATACCCTGAAAATGGACTCGCCCTAACAAACGACCTACATACTTTATTAGATTTCGGTCGCCCAACCCCAACACTGTCATCGGCCAGTACATAAGAATGATTGATAATCCATCAAACTCTATACCAGAGCATGAATGTCTGTACTAAAATTGTTGGGCGAGAGATCTATTGTATCGGCGTGATTGAGTAGAACAAATATTGTTAAATAAAAGTATTTCGTATATACATGGTTATCGGTTTTTCTGGTTCAAAGAACTCGGAAAGTAAATATGTGTCGTACGTTCTAGCCACCTACAAATGTGAACGTAAATGCTTTTTTCCCCTCACAAGGTTGAGCTTGGCTGAATACGAGCTTTCCATTGCCGACAAACACAATATAAAAACATTTCTCTTCGTCGCCTCTGTTAGCGCGCGAATGTCAAACAACAGAAGGCTCCTTGTTTACGTTGGGAAAATCAATGAAAATCAGCGATGTATGAAACAAATAGACTTTGGGACGTTTGTTTGGTATTCAGTAAATATTGTTAATCCATTCCTCGCATGGTCTCGTGTGAACAATTAAAATTATTGTTTACCGTTTATATCGTTTGTGGCTTGAGGCTCTAATTGTTAACTTAATAAATATTGTTTCCCAAAACCAGTATCCTGATCAAGACTAGGTAATATTTTAAGCAGATTTTATTACCTTTTTGTCTCCTAATTTTGCGAAATAACCATTTCGCTTATCATATCCAATATCAGTACCTACAAGCATAAACGTAATTACACAATTCCGTCCAATCGGATAAGTCCAAAATTCATATCTCCACCCAATAACGGAGTAAACCTATTGGCTTGAAACACCGCACCGGACCTCTGGAGGTCCGTTTTATCTCCTGTTAAAGTGCCCATTTCATTCAAGACCCCTCAAAATTATGTATAACTTAATAACAGGGGCCTTTAAAGGACCCTTCGTGAGCTACGAACCTGTATAAAGGATTATATGGGAGCAGCCGGAAAATATAATATCGTAAGGAGATTTGTGCAGTTCGTTGAGTTTTGTAGTTTCTTTACCGTTGTTTGATTTTGATAGTTGGGTTTTTCTAGGGGTGTCCTTTTGGTTTTCATCGTAAGTTTTAAGAAGATATGGTTTAAAGGTTGTTGGTGCCCGACATAGTTATTGGTTTTATCTTGTTCGTATAAAGCGAAGAGGAAAAGTAATCTCTCATTCACATTTTTGTTGAAAACCGGACTTTCTGCATTTAATTACTCAGTGTATTAATAACCAATGGACATTGGACATTTTTATTGTAGCCTAGAATTATTTCCTAGCAAAATTTACTGTACCTTTAAATTTTCTAGCTTGCTAGTCGACACATTTCCCTCCACATCAGAGGATGTCCACCACATTTAATGTCACCTTGAATTATTATGAGTAAAATGCTCAAGAATCAAACACGACTCCTAAATTCATACCTACCAATGGACAGTAGATAATATTACTATAACCTGAAATTATTTCCAAGTTGCTGTATCTTTAAATTTTCTAGCTTGTTAGTCGACACATTTGCCTCCACATCACAAAATTTTCACTACGTTCATGTCACCTTGATTTATTATGAGCAAAATACTCAAGAATCAAACACGACTCCTAAGTACATACTCGAATTTATCATTGTCAGAGAGTACTGAGTATGACGTAATCACGAGACTTCAGTAATTTCACTAATTACGCAGACAATTCAAATATTATTTTAACAGAGCCGAGTTTTGCTGAGGAAATATAATTTTGTTTTACAAGATTTCCTTCTGAAGAGTAATTTATTATAATCATAACGTTACAGATTCCCGCGGACAGGCGCAACGCGACACCGGTATAACAATTTACAATAAGTTTTCAAAGAAAAAGTTCTATAAAATTCGCCTCGCTCCGTCGCGTCGCGCCTGTCTGCGGGAGCCTTAAATAATTAATAAATTAATATATAATCATTTATTACTAAAAGGCCAATCTTTTTTTTCCTTGTTAGCTAATATGAAGTTATTAACTCACAGTTATTATTATACCTAAATTATATTAGGTATTATTAAGAAAAAATATTTTGATTTTACAATGAAAATGTTGCCGTTAGCCGTAGATTCGTAACACATAATGTGTGGCCATTTGTCAGAAATCGTCTTTATACATTTATTTATACCCCAAAATAATAATGCTGAACTAAACTCTTCGACTTTTGCAAATTAAAGTGGCTGCTTCGTTGGTCTAGTGGTCGCAAGCACCACTGCTGAGTTTCCCATCATGTGTTATTGGGTTTCCCATCTGAAATTTCTCAGTAGCAGCTCGGAGTCTTGGATTTGTGCCCGGTTGATGGCAACAGACTCGCCCCCTGTTACATGAGACTTAAACATAACTGGCGAAAGGTGCACCTCTGCCTAACCCTTCGGGGAAACAAGGCGTGATGTTATGTTATGTTAAACACGCTCTTCAACCCTTGAAAATAAAAATGGCACTTAACACAATTTTTCCTTTTACTCCTCTATGATTTTAGTAGGTACACAGTAGAAGTTCAGATAGGGCTCGAACAACCAATAATATTATCGCCGAAAAAGGGATAAGTGATCCCCGGACAAACGGATTAATGCTCCAAAACGGTGTGCCCAATGTAGGAAACCATTTTTCATTTCATCCCAAAAGGAAAATAAAACGATGGCGCATTTTCTTTTAAAAATATTGTTTTGTTGAGACTAAGTTAATAAAATTTTTATTCCTGGAATTTGGTCTTACAAAAAAATTGTGATATTTTAGTCCGTGTTCGCCAATAGTGTCTTGGATTTTTTTTTACAAGTTATTTTGCATTTACTGTTGTTTTGTTTCTCGTGATGGTCGTTAGATTTTGTTTTTCGTTCAGGTAATAGGATTCATATTTATTGTTTTTGGGGACTAAGTTAATAAAATTTGTATTCCTGGAATTTAGTCTTTTAAAACATTTTAGTGATATTTTAGCCCGTGTTGGCCAAGCGGTGTCTTCAATTTTGTTTTAATTCAGTGAACTCTTTATCTATTTCTGAGTTGATTGATCTATTTCTTGTGAATTTAAGTAGACATAATGATTGAAATACGAACATACACTAACCACTCCATTAACCTACCACGAAGTGAAGACTATCAATTTACAAATTGGAACAAACTTGAAGGAAAAAAAATTGGCACTCACATACACTAGAATCATACATATTAGGTATAGGTTCAACATTATCTATATTAATATCATCATCATCATCATTTCAGCCGAAAGACGTCCACTGCACCGCCACTTCGACCGGTTCCGTGCTTCTCGCATCCAGCGGTTTCCTGCGGCCTTCACAAGTACCCTAATTGCGTAATACACGATCAATCATAATTTGTTTCGATTTGAAACAGATTGCTAATACATTGCTTCATAAGTTGGAAAAAAAATCTGCTCAACAACGTAAATAACGCAATGAATGTTGTTGAACTGTCAAAATGAAACAAATTTGTCATAATCGTTCACGAAAATAAGTTACCTACGCAATTAGGGAGCAGGTGATCGGTCCACCTTGTGGGGTGCTTTCATTTCATTTGATATGCCACACGGCGCTGATTGCAAAACTTTTTTGCCCCTAAAAGTGACCCCCTTAATCAAAATTCATTTATTTACGTAACACATCCGTGTTTGGGTCACTGAAATACTAATATATGTGTGTACCTTTCAACTCAATCGGTCCATTAGATTCGGAGTAAATTGGCTGTGACAGACGCATAGACAGACAGGCACACGGCTGATCCTATAAGGGTTCCGTTTTTTCCTTTTGAGGTATGGAACCCTTAAAAAAGTCAGACAGAACGCTAACCAAAAACGAAGTTATAGCGCGAGCGGACGATGCGATGCGATGTGGTGGGTGTTAAACAAGAAATTTCACGTGGAAGAAGTCTCTGGCAGAAGGTAATCTATCTATATTTAAAGTGTTTAATTATCATTCCCAGATCCGCATAGCAACCAATCTTCTAACCAATAAAGCTGTTTATATTTGTAATAAATAACGTAAATATCCATATTTATTTCCATATAATTTTCCAGAGCGCTGGCTACCTAATACGTATAATGTAATAGTATTTTATTGATAATAAGCGAGATTATTTGCCATGAGCGGTTATGGCACAGAGTAATGTAGATACAGAAGCTTTACTATGAAAACTAGGCATGCACAATTCAAAACCTGAATGGGTAATTAACGATTCAGGTATAAAAAAAAATGTGAAAAAAAATCTTATTTTAGAGGTGCACTTAACAATATATTTTTTGAATTTTTTCGTCCCTTTTTCCTTTCTCATGAATGCCGTAGTCTCTTTGATGGAAATACCTACGTTATTTAGGAAATCGATATGTTCTGACCAGCAGTGTAAGCTAATTTCATTTAGCATTCTCGTCAAAACATGTCAAAAAGAAGGCACGCCTACTTAACCAGTAGGCTTTCTATTAAAATGACATGAAATGAAATGTTTATGAAAAACAAAGTAATGAGCAAGTCTTCTGATCTCTCTTATTCCGTGGTAACAAGATTATTTACATTTAGAAACGCAAAAGAAATATAATAATATCTTGTTTACATAGTTTGTTGAGCTTATTGGATAGAGAATTCCGCAAACTCAGTTTATTGTTTCATATTTCAACAGAGAGGATGTCATTTCATGCTAGACATAAGTGAGTACGTATTATTTGATGCAACAAAGATGTTTCTACCTATACTCCATAGGTTTAGGTAAACAAATCGTAAAAAGGGTTTTTATAGATGACACTTTCTTGTTTAAAATTACGATAAAATCACATTAAATTTATTTTAGATTTTTACAATAGTATCCTCTGTTATTAACGTATGTTAAACTTAATTATTTATTCTTAAACTATTCTTCGTAGCTGTAACTGCTTGAACACAATTTTTTTGTTAGATTAATTTATAATAAAAATGTAATATTTTGTAATCGTCTATTGTAAAGAGCTCAAATTCTAAACGTCAACGAATTATAACGTTGCTAAATTGAAGAGTACAACGGTGACGTAGGATGACAACTGAAATGACTGGTATTATGTTTAGTCGGTTATTTGACAGCTGTCTCGTCACGTGTTTTTTTTTGTTTACCTTTATTTAACTACCTAAACCTATGGAGTATACCTACCTACTTATATAGAATTTTCTAGTAGATAAGTAGCTATTATAAAGTGAAATGAATTCGTTAGCTGCGTAGGTACACACGCTTACATATCAAGCTATACATTTCCAGTATACGCTGATCTCGCATTGTATAGGATTTCCGTACAATGAGAGGTCTGCTTAAAAGTACTAGAAATGTGTAACTTGATATGTATGTTAAAGTATGTTAAAGTATTCCACCATTATTATTTTGGTTCTATATTCAAAATTGTTACTTTTTATTAACTGGAACCTTGTGGGAATCTGTTCTTCTAAGGTTGAGGAAGACTATCCGCTCGTGATACAGTTTTAAACTAGTACGAGGGAATAGGACGAATCAGTCCAAAGACAACCAAACTATTTTTAAAATCTACCAATTTACATTCTCCAACTGTTGACCTGCCTAAATTTCATTGTCAAAAAATAACCTTTAACGATTTCTGGTCTATCCTGGGCTTATTATTAAGTTATTATTAAATAAGTCTGTATGGTTGTTTGTGTTTGATTCATGAATAAAGAAAGATTATTATTAGATATTATACTAGCTTCTACCCGCGACTTCATCCTCGTGAAATATCTTGCTCCCCGACTCACCGCGTGGCATCACATGGTCGGCTCACGCTATAGTTTGACCAATACCGCTGTACCGCGCCTTAGGAAGGCGTCAAAGCTCTCGGCGCACGGCGTCCCGCCCGCCGCTCATTGGTCAACACTGGCCTCGCCGCGTATTCCTAAAGCGCGGTACAGCGGTATTGGTCAAACTATAATACTTCGCTTTCACTAAGCGTTCTTTTTAGTTATTTTTTTGTTTTTGTTCGGCTCCTAAGGGACGTAGTGTGATTTTAAATAGCCTATCTATGTATAACCTTCCTTTAGAATTGGGCTAACATAATGCATAAAGAATTTTTCAAATCCGTCTGGTAGTTCCAGAAATTAGCGCGTTCAAAAAACAAACAAACTCTTCAGCTTTATTATATTAGTAAAAAATATCAAATTATTATAAAAATCAAACAAACATTTCACTAGTTCCATTTTCAAAACATCATAAAGCATAGAGAATATTATATAGAGTGACGTCGCACAACGGAATCAATTACATACAGCCAAGCTTAATTGGAGGCAGTCGCCCCGAGCAAACAAGACGTGCCCGCCACTAAACGTTATTTATGTCTAAATCTAGGTAACGTTACGTAGCTGTAGCGACAGTAAAGGTTTAGGATTATTTAGTAAAATATAGTAGGTAGGAAGCAATTTATTACACCGTATTACATATTTGAGCAGTGGTCAGAGCAGTGGTGGCCCAGTGGTAACAGCCCCGACGAGTTGTAGGTTGTTGTCTATGGCACTTTACTTTGTGTAATTTATTTTATCACCACTGTTCCAAAACGGTGAGGACATCGTGAGGAAACCGGCATGTCTTCGAACCAAAAATTCGAAGACATGTGACATCTACATGATCATGTGGGTTACGACCCATTCCCCCCTCACCGAAAGGAGGCCTGTGTCCCAGTAGTGGGAATGTTATAGGCTGATAATGCTATAAATATTTTCTATTATTAAGTAAAACAGTTTTCATTCAAATTCAAACTCAAAACGTACTTGTTTCAAAAACTGCTGCCCGTGGCTTAGCCCGCGTGGACCCTAATTACTATAGCCCTAGTTATTCCTTATAACATCAGCTATCTTCCAGTGAAAGTCCCGTCAAAATCGGACCAGCCCTTTCGGAGATTAGTCGCAAAAAACAGAAAGACAGACAATTTTTTTTTTGTATGTACCGTATATACTTTCAAGCATTTAGTAAAAAGCTGTTATTTTGACATCACAAACAGACACTTCAAATTTATTTATTTGTATGTAGTATGTATAGATAAACTAATTACAGGCACTTTTGAATTGTCAAGGGGTTGGCCAGTCAGAAATATTGAGCTGTTGCCCATTCCACAGTGTATTAAGTACCTATGGAGAAGAAGTGTCAAGAAACTCCACGGACACTCTTCTCGAAAAAGCCGTGAGGTAGACCTACTCTAGATATTGTTTTAGAGTTAGTTACTTGGATTTTCCTTTTTGGTTATAAATGCAGCTACAGATTCTGTATTGAAGTATGAACCTTCAAAATACAAATTTAACACAAAGGACAGGTTGAAAAGTTACAGATGAGTTTGAAAGTTTCAGTGAGATTCAAACATGGTTTCAAGTTTGAATTTCATTGAAAGTTTCTCAATTTATCGATACGCGTTGGCCCCGAGGGGTCAAAGCGAGTTTGTTTGTTTGTTTGTTACGCTTTCACGCCAAAACGGCTAAACGGATTTGGATGAAATTTGGCAAATGGATAGACCATAACCTAGGTTAGGCCATAGATTACTTTTTATCCCGATATTCCCACAAATCGAGATTTATGTGGGTAAAACCGCGGGGCGCAGCTAGAAATGGACAATTCATTGTGTCCTATTAGTCAGTACGTGATAGATTAATGAAAGTTAATCCTACAAAAATCGCAATTATAAATACAATTCACCAGCGAACACCCATCCCGCGTCATATCCTTCCAAAGATACTAACAAAACAAAAAAAAAAAACAATTTGTCTACGGTCAAAATGGCGATGAAACACGCGCCAAAACCGTAGAACAACGCGTATAGTTGCCATAGATTGTAAACAAACACGTACTGGCGTCATCTTGACCTAGAGCGGGCCAACAGCCTTTTGAGTCTATTTCGGTACAGCACTACCCGGTACTGAGACGAAACATATGTTAGGATATTCCGAATTGTTGGAAGATTTACGCAAATTGAAATGACAATGGTTTCGAGAAGAATTTTTTATGTAGCATCATCTTAGTTTTATTTCTGGTAATGTATCATCTCACTAATAATATTAAAAACGCGAAAGTTTGTGAGGATGGATGTATGGATGGATGTTTATTACACTTTTACGCGAAAACTGCTACACGGATTTGAATGAAATTTGGCACATAGATAGTTCATAACCTGGATTAATACATAGGGTAATTTTTATCCCGATATTCCCACGGGATCGCGACTTATGCGGGTGGAACCGCGAGGCGTTGCTAGTTTATGAAATGCTTTTGAAAATCTTGGTTAATCCGAATGTATGGGAAACTAACTTTTGGCCGCGGTCTCGCTCGAATTTAGTGTCTATCGCTCGGGAACAGTACCTTTTTTGTCCTTAATGTCATTTTCTGTACCCCATTTATGCAAAATTTCATGATAATCGGTTGAGTAGCGTAACAAAAAAATAAACGAACAAACTCACTTTCGTATTTGCGCGTTTTTTTTTTTTTTTGCTTTTGTTTTTTCGCGGTTTCACCCGCATAAGTCTCGATCCCTTCGGAATATCGAGATAAAAGGTATCCTACGTCCTAACCCAGTTCATGGTCCACCCATGTGCCAAATTTCATTTAAATCTGTACCCGCTTTAGCGTAAAAGCGTAAAAAATAAACATACAAAAAATCTAATCTTTTCTCTTTCTGATATTATAGTTTAGATTTAGGAAGGACTATTCCTTTAAGTCACGATAGCAATTAGCACGTGTCATCATCATCTACCAAGCCTTTTCCCAACTATGTTGGGGTCAGCTTCCAGTCTAACCGGATGCGGCTGAATACCAGTATTTTACATGGAGCGACTTCCTATCTGACCTCCACAACCTAGTTACTAGGTAACACGATACCCCTTGGTAAGACTGGTTGTCAGACTTTTTGGGCTTCTAACTACCCGTAACGACTGTCAAAGATCTACAAATGACAGCCGGGACCAACGGCTTAACGTGCTTTCCGAGGCACGGAGGGGTCTTGGTTTGTAAAGATGGTCACCCATCCACAGACCAACCGTGGCAAGCGTATAACATAACATCACGCCTTGTTTCCCCGAAGGATTGGGCAGAGGTGTCCCTGGAGCAGGTACACCCACATTTCGCCAGTTATGTTTAAGTCTCATGTAATAGGGGGCGAGCCTATTGCCATCAAGCGGGCTCAAATCCAGACTCCGAGCTGCTACTGAGAAATTTCAGATAGAAAAACCCAATAACACTTAACCCAGAAAATATTACGATATTTTATGTCATTATGATCAATCAGCCTTTAGCAATACACTGTTGGATGATACCTACTCAGTAACCAGGTATCATTTTGATAACATTATTACGGTATCAAAAAATATTTAAAAATGTAATACGTTCATCCTTAATATCTGTAATAAATCATGGTTGGCATTCCTTGTGCCTCGTAACAAGTATTCAATTTATCATCCACCGTAGATATTAATCTTCGTTATCGCAATTACCGATCAAATCTGACGTAAAGTAGGCTAATCTGTGAAAATTTGATGATTACAAGACTTTGTTGATGTTATTGTAAGTTTACTTAGCGGGTTGTTTCAGGCATCGTGTAGGTTAATAGATTTTTCATCAAGGAATGGGTGAAAAGCAATTACCTATATAAATAAGAACTTTCTATTTTTTTTAACCTCTAAGTCGACCACAGTTTTAACGCATTATACTTACAGGCTGGCAGGGACATCGATGCGAAAACTTATATTCTGAACCTGCGTTGAAATATTTCGTGGGTTATTAAAAAAAAACTGCTGTTTCGTAGAAAAGTGCAATACCTACGCGGTCAAAATGTATAGAACAGCAGATTTTTTTTATAACCGACGATAAACTTCAATGCGGGGCGTCTCTGCCACCTTGTATTACCTACCTAATGATATTATTTGAGTCAGCAAGACGTCAACAGGAATTGAAGACCAAACATCTTTCAACATGAATCATGATTAACAATTTTCACAACTTTTCATTTGATGAGATATTTTGTAAATGTTTTTGTAGCAAGAAATAAAAATTTGTTAGTGAAATCATGAATGCATCACTTTTCAAGAGCGAAGAACATAATTCTGAAAAATATTTTAAATTTCGAACCGAACGTTTAGTTTCTTCATATCTTTATTGTTGTTACACTGAGATTCGAGCGCCCAGAGGCGGATGTATCGCAGTGGAAAATTCGCTCCACATATTCTATCCTATTTATAAATGTATGGTATCCGAACGGCCATTGAGATGTTCTATGTACGTATCACTCGCATGGGTGAGTTTGGACGTTTATATTTATTCTTGTTTCCTACCTACTAGGTCCATTTACATACCAAAAGATTTTAATTTCTGAATTTGATTTCATTTGTTTGTTTTTTTTTTATTCGGGTCTTTGTCCGGCTGTCAGATGGACATGACTGGCTGATACAAAAAAAAACAGATTTGAATTTAGAAAATATTCTGGGCCCAAATCTTTCAGTTAACTACACATACAACGGTGCTTAACAGCTCTTCTGTACACGAACCGGGAATTCAAGAACAAATTTTGTTTTGCAAGTCATCAGAGAGCTCACGAAAGAAAAGAAAATTATTTTATGTCGCTGTTACCGCATGTGGTAAAGAGGACTGTATAACGAGTTCCTTTTGATGTTCCATAACTTTAAGGTTACTTAAATGCTTTAAGTAAAAATACAAAAAGTTCTAGAATAAGTGTTCCAAAAATACATAGTTTAGAAGATAACATCAATCATAATATTAACATTATTATGTTTCATTGATCAGTACGAGTAAATCATTTTCATTCCAACCAATCATTCATATTTGAGGTTAAGAAAATGTGACGTCATATAACACGTAAGGGTGTTTTACCAAAATAATCGTGACCGTCGAATTTTTTGTAAGAAAAATGAAAATGAAAAAAAAAAAGTGGTACTCCGGGAGTGCCGACAAAAGTGAAAACTTGAAAAGATCGCCTTGGTAGAAGAAAAATACTTGTATAGAACATTGGTCCGTAATCTTATCTAAATAAAGAGCACAATCGCGTTTACAAAAAAATATACCTACTTCCAAAACCTTTGAAGTAAAAATACTTGCATGGAACATTGATCCATAACGTAATATGAATTAAGAGCACAATCGCATTCACAAAAATGAGGTGTCGGTAACAGTGTCGCGAGTTCAATTGTATTTTCCCATCTCAAAAATGCCCAACGCGCCTAAAGAAGTTTTAACTTTTTTTTTTGATTCTTTGACATGGTCTCATTAAGACCCTAGAGTTATTGGATATCAAAAGGAACACGTTGTATATGGGACGATGGTCCTGAATCTCGATTTGAAATCACTACATTTGAGTAGATTTGTAGAAACTCTCAGTTTTAGAACCAAATGCAATTCGTTCTTAGATTAAGGACGGAGTCTGAAGTAGTGTTTTCTTCAAAAAATCTGACATTTTGGCGGTTTAGAAAGGTCACCTTCAACATTGGACGATTACTAGCTGATATTATCCATGTAATGATTATGGTTGTGTGTTACTAGATAAACGATCTAACAAAGCTTTTAGTGGGATTTTATCGCCTTTTAACCCATAGTGTTTATGCAAAATATGTTTTGGCATGATTGTTTGTTTATTTGTTATTTGGAATAGATAATGCACATGTGTTATTTCCCATTATGGTTTCCCACTAAAAGTCACTTGAGATTTAGGAGTAATAATAGTTAGACAGCTGGTTTTGTAGTGGAATGTTTCAGTAAAATATTTCGAAGATTATTATTGAATCGAGAAATTTAAAATTTAAAGAATAACCAATTTGCTTAGCCTTTTACCAACATTGGGGTCGGCTTCCAGTCTGACCGGATGCAGCTGAATACCAGTATTTTACATGGAGCGACTGCCTATCTGACCTCCACAACCCAGTAACTGGGTAATACGATACCCCTTGGAAAAACTGGTTGTCAGACTTTCGGGCTTCTGCCAACCCGTAATGACTGTCAAAGATCCATAAATGACAGCCGGGACCAATGGCTTAACGTGCTTTCTGAGGCACCGAGGAGTCTCCCATACACGAAAGATGGTCACCCATCCACGGACCAACACCGGCAAGCGTAGCTTAACCTGATGGATCGACCCGTGCGGCTGTTAGTTCTTGGCCACGTGCTGCTCACTAACACACTTAGAACACAAACTTATAGAACATATTTTTATTAATAATTTATTTTAATAATGTTCCTGTATAGGTTTTCTAATTCTGACAAGTATTTTATCAAAAAGTTGTTTTATTTTTTTATTTAAGGATCTCGCGGTCTAGACGGCCACGACTCCGGCCAGTCGTGGCCGTCTTGTACGCGAGATCCCTAAACCGTGGTACCTACAGTAGCTACTGTAATAATTTAAACTATACAGGGTGGCAGGGACATCGACGCGAAAACTGAAACCATGGATTCAGTATATGATTCTGAACCCCCTGAAAATTTTCGGCGGTTATTAAAAAAAAAGTCTACACATCAAGCTATACATTTCCAGTATAAGCTGACCTCGCATTGTACGGAAATCTTATACAATGCGAGTTCAGCATAAACTGGAAATATATAGTTGGATGTGTAGCCGTGTGTACCACCATACGCCAACTATAATGTAGTCATAGAAACATTTCCATTTATAATAATAGTGGGGCTATAACTAAAGATAAACATTCGATTTACATGTTATTTCCCCCGCGGAAATCCCGTAGAGTAACAAAAACAATTCGCAGTAGAAGATGGGAGGATAATAAATAATGCAGAAAAGCTTCGTTTAGGTATTTATAAATACATTAATGTATCATTGACCATCACGACCTTCAGTGGACTGTTTTGTAATTTTAATGTTTTTTACGCCAGCTCGGCTTTAAAATCGTTGATAATTATAATTTAGAAACTTTAGTAAACATACAGTCAGGTACTAACCTATATTCAATCAATCAGCCTTTCCCAACTACGTTGCTTGGGGTCAGCTTCCAGTCTGACCAGATGCAGCTAAATATCAGTATTTTACATGGAGCGACTACCATATCATATAATTGCGTTTTATTTAAAATAGGTTTTTTACTTTTTTTTAATTAATTAATTTTTTTGTATAGATTCTTTTCTACATATTTTGTGAATGTGAGAACGCTGTAGGCTTAGTGGATTGTAGACCTGTTGACCATTTTCTATTTTGTTAAGTACTTGGTACTTATTGAAAGACCTACACTGTCCTCCCATACCTAGAAACACTGTTATTTGAAAGTGATTTACATCAATGTTTGAAAGTATTGTAAAAGCCAATTATTTTTAAAAGAGTAACCGTGGAGTTTCTTGCCGGCTCTTCTCCATAGGAAACGACCAATTGGAACCGTGCACCTAGCTTCTGACGTTTCATAAGTGCCCATGTAGGTTTATGTGAAATAAAATATTTTGATTTTGATTTTTGATTTTACCTATCGGACCTCCACAACCCAGTCACTGGGTAATACGATACCCCTTGGTAAGACTGGTTATCAAACTTTTGGGCTTCTGACGACCCGTAACGACTGTCAAAGATTCACGAATGACAGCCGGGACCAACGGCTTAACGTGCTTTCCAAGGCACGGAGGAGTATTGGTATGTAAAGATGGTCACCCATCCACGGACTAATCGTAGCTTAACCTGATGAACCGACCCGTGTGGTTGTTATTACTTAGCATCGAGCTCCTCCTACCCGTGTCCCAGCAGTGGGAATATTATAGGCTGATTACCTATGCATATTTTCACCCGAGCAGAGCTCGGTCGCCCAAAGTTTAGAACAAGATACTGAATAAGTACTGCTATTCTGTAACCATCTCACCGTTTTATCTTAGGTGAAGTGAGCGTGGAGTGAGCAGTCAGTTGCTAAGGATTGACACTATTGGCAGCTCACTTCACCTAAGTTATCACGGTGAGATTTTTACAGAATAGCACTAAAGGTCATGAGTCATGACATTATTGACATTAGAATAATGACATGGCAGCCTGGAATTAGTAAGTACCTACTATCATGGCAGTATGGAATTAGTAGGTACTATCCTATACTATTAAATGAGCATTCAAGATATAAATGTAAGAATTTTAAGTAGGGTGACACAATGGGTCGCGGTCTGTACATAGTAAATTTTCCATAGTGAAAAACTACACTACTTATACGTAAGAAACTGCGAGCTCAACTAACAGTATATATAAATTCACGCACTTTGAACGTTTTAATTTATATTAATGAGTTCTTTGTCGCTTGACAGGCTCTTAAGCCTGCTAAAGTCATCTGACAAAAGGTTTGTGTAAAATAGAGAATGTTCAATTGTTGAAGCCATAGATAATGCTAGTTTTTGACAGAATAGTCGACATCGGCTTTGCTTGCCATTTAATAAAAACAGAATGGAACGCTAGTTTTAAATTATAATATCTACATCTATGGTTGAAGCTCCAACAGTTTCCGTATTTGTCCAAACATTTAATGTTTACTAACAAATTATGAATTATGTCGAAATAAAATGATTATTATTATTATTATTATTTGTGATTTGTAGCCAATACAAGATTTATGCTTACCTACTTTATACAAATTGACATACAGTTTGTAATTATCCTGAATTAACGCAAATGTTTGTACAAATACGCTAACAGTAGTCCCGCTTAAACACAGTAGGTACTTTTACTCCACCAGACGTTTTTGGGGCTGTAAATTCGCGCGATAAATTATAAAGATTAGAAATGGTTTTAAGTTTTCGCAGCGATTAATTTTAAATTTGTTATTTGGGTCTCCTTTCGGTTTTGCAAAATATTCCAAACCGGACATTATTTATTTATTGAAACATGAACGCATCTATGTGCATTTTGGTTGTGATTAGAAACAAAAGCATTTAAGAAACATGTTAATTATTATCATGAGAGACAATTTATACAAAATATTATATTTATCAAGAAAATACAATAAATAAAATGCTCTAAGTATCGTGATATTCATATTTTCGTATCATGTTCAAAACACATCCTCGTATGAATCGGAATTGAAAAAAACGTTTTGATTTATTGGAATTGAAATTCGAACACAGATAAAAAAAAAAAAGTAGAATATGTATCGAAATGTATTGCATTCAGAAATCGAATACAATTTTGTGCACTTTGTTTTGTTTTTATTAATGGCAACTCTGAAAGGAAATAAAATTCTACCGTAATAAAAACTAATGAAAAAAACTTACCAAGCGATATGAGGCCACTGTTGAGCATAGGCAGCTTGATGCTATTGGGGATGGACACCAGGCTGGTAGTGCCTGATGTCCTGAAGTCCTTCTTCTTCGGCTTTTTCTCCATATCGTATCTTGTGGTGGACCGCGAGCGGTGTTTCCGCTGGCTGGTCGCAACTGACGTACCACGCTGCCCCGTTCGCGACGACATTTTGGCTCACCCCACGAATTTCCCGCCGATATATACTCAGTTGGATATGAACGGAAGCAGGCGCAATTAATGGCACACCGTCATTTTATATCACGTACAAAATCACTCACAAACACTGTTTTCGTTTAGTTATTGTGGTATAAAAGATTTATGGTTGCTTTATTCGGTTTTTATTTATATTTTCGAAACTAAAATAAGCTTTGCGAAATAAATTTTAAAGCTTAAATTTAATACTTTTATATCAAAACATTCAATAATTATACATTGCTACCCTAGAATTTGACGCATTATAACTAAAATGGCAATGTTTATGTAAGGGTTGCCAGTCGAAATATCATAAGGGCCCTGTCATTTCGGCAGTGGGGTGTGTTGAAGTGTATAGTCGTCGCCTGAAACAAAGAAATAAACACTGGTCAATAAAGGCACTTAACAGCATTATATTAATACAAAAGTAGCAGAAACCAAGGTTTGATTGGCAATTTCTTGGCGTTAGTAGACAAATTGGTGTGAAAATCTATGTCTGTATTGCGAGAAACAGCCATACCTAAGGAGGTACCTTCCTACTTTGACGAAAATTAACATGAATTGATTATTTGCCACATCCGCACAAGTACCTACATATACAAGCATCTGCAAAATACAAAATGCGTTCAGGTTCACTATTTATGTTCAATGACACATTTATAGTAATCTGTACTAGGTACACTCATTCATTCATTCATTTAATTTTCGCGCCAACTTGTGAACGAAAGCAAAACAAGAGTCATTGAAGGTGACATTCCGTAGAGTTCACAGACAATTCCTTATTTGAAATCTTAGTTTGAAATTATGTAATGTGTTTGAGCTGAAAACTTTTGCTGCTACCATAGATGTATTATTAAAATATCTATGGTTAATACCTGCGTCCAGTTTTACTTTGCCAACGCATTCTAGTTGCAGTAGGAACGGTTTTCGTAGTTCAACTGATCAGCGGTTGACTGTACGATACCTACTATGTTTCTAAACGTATAATGGTTTTTGTTTTTTCAGTAAAAGGGCTTACTAAACCTGTTACAACCATAAAAAAAAGCAATTCACCAACAGAACGCAGATTATGGAAATGTTTTACATTAGAAACATCATTTGCTGCATAGATTGCATTATTGGCAACGCAAATGTCAACATCATAACGGTTAAGTGCCGAAAATGGAAGCGTTGTATCAAAATTTCCCATGAATTTGATCGACGAGGTTTGTTATGTGTGTATCGAGCTATTTACGGGCACTATCAACGTATTTATAGCAGCAATGATGCAGCTCTACAGATATGCGACTACGTAAGTACCTACGTTTAAACGGTAGGAACTCGACTTACTTCGTACTCTGTAAATAGCATTCCTCTGCTCGGAAAAGTTCGGATTCTTGATAAATCGCGAGGAAAGCGGATTCCGAGTGGATGACAAAAGTTTTCGATTGCTGGTCACACTAAAAATAATCGATTCAAAGAACTCTGAACTGGCAGCCTTGAGCCTTGTTCAAATTTGGAATCAGTCACGTTGCATATGCTCTGCACGTTTATGAATGAAGCAAACACGGATGACGGTGGAATTCCACGTTTGAAATCTGAAGAATCTGGAAAATTTGCGCCTGTTACTGCAAACTCTTTTTCGTTTCGTTCTTTTTTTAAAACGATAGTGTTTGTGAATGAGTGCGTGTATTTATTATTAGGTACTACATAACATAACATCACGCCTTGTTTCCCCGAAGGGTTGGGCAGAGGTGTCCCTGTAGCAGGTACACCCACATTTCGCCTTAGGTACTGTGCGTATTATTAGTCGTATTACCGTTTTTAACATTTTTCCAAGTAGTTTTATAAAACGATTGTCAGTGCAAATCGTCATAATTCTAGGAAAGTTGGCATGGATTTGCATGACGTATTTCATTGAAGATTTTAAAAACGTATATGACTATTAATATTGTACGAGAAGACAAATTTTTTACTTACATTTGTACAGACAAGTAATAATCATCGTGTGAACTCATTAGACGACAATAGATTTAACTGGTTTGTTCTGAAATTCGAAGTATTTGAAATGGTCTGAAAAAAAGTAGTTTTAGACTTTGTAACAATTTTGTGTGACGCAAACGGAGTTTTTATTTAATTCAATAAAATCGAATTGAATCAACCAATACAATATCAAGCCACAGACAACATAACAACAAAAATTATAAACCCACTTCCTATGAAATTCGGTAACGAGTTCTAAATTCAAAATGTTTACGTGCGATGACGTAAGATGACATGCAACAACAACAGACTTTCAACGCCATTGCAACTCATTGGCACCATAGATACGTTCGGTGGCATAGTGCCCGCGCTAATTGCAGAACGATAATCTGTCTATGAGTAGGTAATGTGACTGTATTTTGGTCGAGAATATTCTAATATTATTTAAGTTCTATTTTATCTAGTGGTTTTGATTTTTTAGGACTGAAATGTTTATGTGCTAAGTTTAATGAAATAATAATGGGCGTAATGTAAGTAAAACCAGCTTTATTTAACCGTAGAATGCTACTTCATTTTTGGACACGAATTTAAAGTTTTAAAAATAGTAGTATGTAGGTAGTATTTAATTATTGTTTATAACTTTACGGCACACGTTTTCCAGTATGAAAAGCCAAACATTTCAAAGATCAAAAAAAAAAACTATAAGGGTCCACCTTATAGTTTTTTTTTTGAGCTTCGAAATGTTTGTGTTCGAAATGTATAATGCAAACAAATAATAGTACTTACTCATTAACTTCAGGACTATTCCACTTTTACAAGAATTAGCGGTCACAACAACAAACAATTTCTATAGCTCATCTCTGTTAAAACACGCACAATGACGTGTATTTCAGTGACGAGATCGCCATGTTTGTGTGGGTTGCGTATGCGCAATGTGTAACATTCCTACGCTCAACATTGCACGACATAAAATTTGAATTATTTTCCAATAACAACAGGACATTATGAAATTTCGGTGACGTGAATAGATGCTGGCTACTTCATTACATATTATAAAACAAAGTCCCCCGCCGCGTCTGTCTGTCTGTCGATCTGTCTGTCTGAACGCGTTAAACTCAAAAACTGCTATACGGATTTTCAAATGGTTTTCACCAATGGACGGTGTGATTCATGCGGAAGGTTTTAGTGTATAATTCATTAAGGTTTTGTGTAAATTGGTTGAAATTTGTCGATTATTGTTGAAGATGACGGAAAAAATCATGCCAACTGGGAGTTGGCGTGCGCCGCGGAAATCGTAAAGTTACATCAAATTTATGTTCTACAGTATTGTTCATCTTAAAAAAATCAACAAAAACGTTCGCGATGGCATAATAATATGTCTATCTTCTAAGGATGATCCACAGTAACCATTATTATCTTTCATAATTTGATGAAAATTTAATTGTTATTTCCGAAGCTTTTTTGACCGGTATTGTATTAATCCTTATCCAATAATAGTAGATTGTTATACGAGGGGCTAAAATAACCCATTGTAACGAGGTAGTTTTACTCCCGAGCTTTAGCGAGGGAGTAAATAGAAACCGAGTTATAATGGGTTTTAGCGCCGTGTGTTACACTCTACTTTTCACTACGATTGCGAGAAAATAAAATAATCCAATACAATATTAATTTACCTTTTTATAATTCAAATCTGTAAATGCGATTATCGCCATTTTGATGACAGTCGAGGTCGAGACTAAAAACATAAAAATTGGGGATTTCGAACATCCAAACTCCACCACAAGGGCAGTGAATACTAACATCATTTAATTATTTGACGAGTTCATCCATTTTTCAAGTTAAATAAGTAGTGGTAATTAAGTTTTTGATAAGTATCCAAAGTCGAAGTTTCGCGCCAATCGTGCGAGTTTACATTTTAAATTTTCACAAATATCACACATACACATGTAGATACGATTTAAAATGTGACAAATATTATTAAAAAATATTATACACAACTAGAAAATGCCCAGATCTTAACGTAATAAACGAACACAGGTCCAATAACACGTAATATTCATTACCACTACTCAATTTGTGTTAAAAATCGCCGATCATTTTTTTTTTATTGTGATGATGTGCGAAATCGATTATGCCAAACGATTTTTTTTTTCAATTTTGATCGACTCGATTAATTAATATGTCGAATATCAGAAATCGAAAAATTAAATAGAATTGTTTTAAGCATTAAATTAGAGTTTTTTTTTAAAGATTTCGCTCCAATGCCTTTTTTATTTCTTCTGTAGCCGCAACGCAATGCTCGCATTCTACCGAAGAGATAGCCGCATTTAGTTCCATTTTCAAAAATAAAATGTTCTTTTTTTTTTTTTGAACATGTAATAGGTCGAGTCCATACTCATAATTATTCTACAAAAGAATAAAGACTTTTTAATTTTTCAAGGCTCGTTGGAAAACACAAAATTTTTAAAAAAAATACTTTTTCCCCTAGAGCAAGAAATGCAACTTTTTCCCCGCTCTGGTACTCTACAATGACGGCCTTTTTGAGCAAGAGGAGTGAAAATATGTTATTTAAATTGGGCATTTAATTTAGAATAAAATATGCCTAGACATCATATCATTTAAATTAATAGTTTAAAACATATCACAGTTTCAAAATTACGCGTAACTACATAATTATGGTTAACAACAACGCGGGCGCAGCGTTATTTGTCAATGACATTTACTCTGCTATTAGATATGTAATCCCGGTAGTACGTTCCCGTGGGATTTTTTTTCAACATCCACACAGGCGAAATATAAATATATAAATCTTGCTTTTACGTAAGTATTGGTCATAAAACGTCGGCAAAATTAAATGTTTCATAAAAAATATTGGCTTTGACCACAGATAAATACAGTTGGTTCACTCAGCATTTTAGGTATGAACCTACAAGTACGAGGCAGGCTCGACTTGTCGGGCCAATTCAGTGAGTGTAACGTAGTCAGAAGATCTAAGAGTTACGCGGTAGAAAGAGAGGCAACTTCGATGCAATGCCCTAATCCCAATTTATTTGTGGTCGGCGCAACATATCTTTTTCTTTCATACTTCTCTATTAGCCCAAGATCTTTTCTGCTTAGCACCGAGAGTTGAAAATCCAACAGTGTGTTTATTCAACGCGCTGGGACGAGAGTGCGTCCCAGCGCGTTGGATTCTCAATGCTTGGCGTAACTCCGAGAGTTGAAAATGCAGTGCGCGATAAAATCCCGGCACGATTTTATTACGTCCGTGCGAATGTTAGCTTAGTTGTCTTATATTGGTATGTAGTCACTCCCTTTCTGCATGACAACTGATTTCCACACAACTTTTCAGTCACCGATGTCACGAACATAGAATATCACTTAAAAAAAATTAGCATTTTAAGCCGCAATTTAAATGTGTGTAACATCGCCGAATTTAAAAATAGAATTCAAAATAATAATTGAAAAAGTAACGCGGAGGCGACAGAATTGCACTGCGCGGTCTATGGTCCCTTGTGGGAAAGACGTGTACGTGCTCTGTTTCTGAATGGATGGAAATTACATTTTGGGTTAGTTTACTGAATTTTAGAGAGGTTCTCGTGCTTTTTATGTAGGTTGGCATTCTAAATTAAGAGCAGTTTATACAGTCTTATGTGCCTGTTTGAAAGCAGAAAAAAGTAGGAAAACTTGATCCGTAACGTAATATAAATAAAGAGCACAATCGCGTTTACAAAAACGAGGTGTCGGTAACGGTGTCGGTAACGGTGTCGCGAGTTCAATTTTTTTTCCCATCTCAAAAATGACCAACGCGCCTAGATATGTTTTCACTGGCACTCCGGGAGTGCCGACAGAAGTGAAAACTTGAACAATTTAAAAAAATACTTCCAAATCCTTTAAAGTAAAAATACTTGCATAGAACATTGATCCGTAACGTAATATAAATAGAGCATAATCGCGTTTACAAAAATAGGTGTCGGTAACGGTGTCGCGAGTCCAATTGCTTTTCCCATCTCAAAAATGCTCAACGCGCTTATAGAAGTCTTCACTTCAAAAAACGTACAAAGGTGACGCTGATTTAAAAAAAAAATCTCGACTCTTGACTTTTGAAGAAGGTTTTGTTAACGCCTAGAGCATTGGGTGTTGAAATCGAGATAAAAAACAGTTTAATAAATTGATTCAAGTAGGTACCAGGGAAGGAAAACATCGTGAGGAAACCGGCATGCCCTAGCATCAAAACATCGAAGACATGTGACATCTACCAACCCACACTTGACCCGCGTGGTAGATTATTATACCCACTCCCTCTCGAAGAGAGGAGGCCTGTGTCCCAGCAGTGGGAACATTATAGGCTGATTATGATGATGATGAGGTACCAGTTATATTCAAATAGTCAGTAAAGCGAAATAATGCAAAGTTTACAAAACCCTCTCCTGTAATTTTTCTTCAATTATTACAAAACTGACCCTAGCACATTTATCTGCAATATATTTAACCTTGTCTACAGGTATACAGAAGCGCCGTATCTTGAACCATTTTAATAAAATACGCTATATGCAAGGAGCCACTATAAATCCCATGTCCCGGTAGGAACGCAAACCGCGGGAACTCGCCGACGCTTTGCCGAAGATATGCGATCGGATACACTGTCCAGATACATACATACTTACATAAACTCATGCCTACTTCCCAAGGGGGTAGGCAAAAACTATAGAACACCTTCCTTTTACTTCGTTTACGTCATACATCTGTACCCTAATTGCGTAATTCAAGATCAATCACAATTTGTGTCGATTTGAAACAGATTGCTAATCCATTGCTTCATAAGTTGGATAAACAATCTGCTCAACAACGTAAATAACGCAACAAATGTTGTTGAACTGTCAAAATGAAACAAATTTGTCATAATCGTTTACGAAAATAAGTTACGCAATTATACTGAAGTAATATTCCCACTGAAGTAATATTAAAATAATACTGCTTTTGAGCTGGTGGTAGGCCACTGGTCCTATACGCATGCCGGTTGCGAGTAAATGAGTGATAGATAACATTACGCTTCCTCTCTTCTACATGTTTGTAATTTTGCTGTGCCCGACAGGGTCCATAATTATTTATATTTATTTATTCTTATCACCTGTGAGTACATTATGTATTGCAATAAAAATAAATAAAATAAATTGTGTAGGTACTACACACCTGACCTTTCTGAAGAACATCACCAATAATTACTGATTAGACAAACAACTGGGCTGGAGAACTGTCCGGATAAACTTAACCTAATATTAGTTTTGTGGTTGTGTGAAGATATACAAAAGATTCGATTTAAAGACAGTTTGTGATTTTTTTTAAATGTGCCATTACTAAACTAAGTACATCACTAATTGTCATCAGATACACGTGGGTAGGTATTTACTGGCGAAAATAACACTGCCTTTGAATTAATTAAAAACGGAAAAACAACCATTCATTTATCTTCACAAACCAATTACAAAATTCTCCGATGGAATTGTACCTACCGTATTTACGTGTGTACGTAATTCTCAGGACGAGAAAAAGAAAATTAATCATGTTCCCATTAACTCTACACTTGAAAAAAAAAAAGCACTCACTTTTTCCGAAATTCTCAAATTGAATTTACTTCACTTAAGTAAGGTATGGAATTAGTATGTACTATTTATTATATTTGACAAATGGGTTAAAAAAATACTCGTATAATTAATGTACACAGACAGAAAAAATACAGTTGTTTTGTGTAGGTACCCAAAAAATCCGAAAAATAAATCTAACTGCGGCGCCGTTCGTCTATGTGAACTAGGTAGGAAAAACAAAAGAAAATCTTTCAGCTCAACGCGCACTTTGCTGAATGAACGAATGAACGAGTAAACAGTTGAGTGACTCACGTTCGATATTGAATGGAACGGTTGAGTTCACTCAAAGGCGGCCGCTGTTGTCGAAATAAATCATGGCGGCTTCGGAATGACATGTGCCATGAATGAGTGAATCATACGCATTTTTGGCTAGGAATAATTTATAAAAATATTTGGTCAGTCATCCGTCGGAGTGTGGAGAAAATAGGAAAATTCCAAGAGAATTTATCATCAGTTACTTACTTAGCCTAAATAAAATTCAGATACGTGGGTTGATACACTTTATTCCATGAAATAATATGAAAGATAAACCTATGATTATTTGTATGTCTAGATAGAGTGTCACGCTACAAAATAACTAAAACAAACAAGCCAACTTTGCTGGTGTGCGTGACAGCTACATACGTTTTACACTCGCGCCGCGTCATTGTGCTGTCATTGTGCTTTTCTAGTGTGCGTGCAATTAGTGGCCAACAGTTGGACGCTTGTTTTTTTCAACGAGTTTACAGGTGTGACTATCTAGAAATATTTATATCTTTGGGTAAAACACACTTTCCTGTTTTTTAAACAAACAACGTCTTATTATGAATTGAAAATTGAAATGAGATTGAAATCCTACATTTGTTATAAAATTCACAAAAATCTAGTCGAGACATAAATCCCAATTATAAAACCAAATTTGACTACCTACTATTCTAGAAAAAATATCCCCGGGGAAACCATAACAAGAGAAAACTAACAGCAAATTAATTAATACGAAACGAAAAACAAAGATTCCCTTCATCAAGTCCATTACATATCTCCGGCCATAATGTATTACTGACCCACGACAATGAGCTTATCCTAAAGCCTTTGTGAAACTTTTCTCCCATAATCCTAACAATAATGTACTATGGGTAGTGCTCCAATAGATCCGGGATACAAAGTGGGAGTCCCTTTTATCCAATTTCGTTCTATTGTATCAGAGACTAGAGTATAATCTTCTATGACAGTAACAGGGACGCCACGTCTCGCCTACGTAAATGTTTGTTGTGATGTGAAGATGTTCGTAGTTTAGTTTTAGTATTTACTAGCAGCGCCCCGCGGTTTTACCCGCATAAGTCTCGATCCCGTGGGAATACCGGGATAAAAAGTATCCATCGCCGTCCCCGGAGAATAAAACGATAACTACAAAAACGCTTAAGTTTTTATTGTTCACTTTTTAGTTGTGGTACTGTGAGCACCAGCTTGGCTGCGGCACTCAGGATCGTGTAGTGTGTATGAATTAAATACTTTTAAAGAGAGCAAAGACTATATTTTAAACCATTAATACAAAGATACACGCACGTGGTGCCCGGGGGCAGACTAGTTTTTTTCTTTTTCAACAAATGAAAACCCTTACGAATCCTATTTTAAATATATTTTGATAGATTATTCGGAAGCACATAGTATTTATGCCAGCCTTTGTCATATGAGGTTCTATCTCATATTAAAACCTCACAGTACCTACCCCACACAAATTCAAATACCACTACCTGCCATGTGATTTAATTTGCCATTGTCCATTTTTTTGGAGTTATTCGTCCATTTTTCGCGCACATACTTACCTAATGCAAATTTAAGACTTATATGGTTTTCTCCTGGATACCATTGTCAGAACTGGACCAAATTGAAATGAGACCACACGGGAAGCACTAGCTTTCAAATAAAAAAAGAATCATGAAAATCGGTTCACCCAGTCCAAAGTTCAACAAATATAAAAAAATACAGTCGAATTGAGAACCTCCTCCTTTTTTGAAGTCGGTTAAGAATAGTCCCCGGAGAATAAAATGATAACTACAAAAACCCAACTTTTCAGGAAAAATAAAAAACATGTTTTCGGCGATTGCTCCTTAAATAATGGACGTAGAGAGATGATTGTCAGCTTTGCAAAAAAAGTTATTTTTGTCACGAGAACTTAATTCTATGACTGTTTGTCATACTAACAAGTGGGAATACATTTTGATAATACCTATCATATTAATAGTTTATTCTCGTAATTTAAGGCCTGTGTTAAATCTTTGAATGCTTTTGTAATATTTTGTAACTTCGTAATTAGCCGTATAAAAATTACGAAAAAAAATTAGCAGATGTATAAAATTAGTACCCACAGATTCCAAAAATTACATAACACTAAAACTAAGATAATGGCGGTTATAATTTTATTCTCCGGGGACGGTGCTATGTCCTAACCCAAGTCAGACACCAATCTACACACATGTTCTAACCAAGATTTTTTTCGGCCTTCGAGTTTGTTTCGGCCTTTCTTCTCAGAGTAGTCAGACGGGACACGCCGAGCTCATTTAGTTTTGAAATATGATGAACGTGTAAAAGTGTTTGTACAAATCTACTTACAGAAATATTATTAATAATATTAATTTATCGCCTCTAATATTTTCTCCTAAACTTATGTACATGGCAAAATAGAAACACACATCTTGCCAAAGCATCGTAACAGTCAGATGAGTATCCCTGATTTATGTCATCATGAAATCCATTTCAATCCCTCAATCATAGTTCCTTGTCCGACATAAAGCCGAAACATCATAGACTTGAGCCCACAGCTTCCGGCTAAAACGGTTTACTTCCTCTAAAGCCAGTAGTTACAATGAATTCGGAGAATTTCAACTGTCAATTGTGTCAGTTCTAAGCATGTGGTATGACAGCTCACTTCATTAAAGTTTTCATGGTGAGATTTTTTCAAAAACTAATAAAAACTACATATAATATGATATAATTTATAATAATAATATTATAAAGTGGTAAAATTTGTTTGTTTGTATGTAGGGGGTAATCTCCGGAACTATCAGCCGGATTTAAAAAAATCTTTTTGCATTTGATAGCCCATTTCTTGACGGTTATAGGCTCGTTGACGAAGTCGCGGGCAGAAGCAAGTTATCCAAAAAAAAAACGATATTAAAATATCTTTAAAAAATTCAAACCATATTCTAAGAACGATGCTCAAGCATTAAGCAGATTTGAAACCAGATTGAAGGTTTTAAATCGAGAATCAAGTTTGAGCATCTATAAAATGTTACGCATAAAATAGCTCACATAAGTGAAAACTCTCAAGTTTGTCCCCAAACTGTGGAAAGTCGTATAAACGCTCAATTGAATGTTCACAATGTGTAACGATTCTTATCGCCCTCGCTTACGTACAATTACGCGCTGTAAGTAAAGGATAATCCTTACATTTATATATCGTTACCGCTGAAATCCGCCGTTAACTGGTTCAAACTGAAATAATCTGGAAAATTCATTGTTTGAGTCGAATGAGAAAGTTCAATTGTTTTAGTTGACTAGGGAATTAAGGAAGTTGTGCTTTTGTATCTCGAATACGGTTTAGAGAAACGACACCCGGCATTGAATTAAGTGCTTACGCTTTTAAAAGAAAATCTTATCGTTTTTTTAATTCAGGGTCAAAATAAATTAGCTAGCAAAACTCTGCAGATGTGATGGATATTTATTTATGTTAGCCAACAATTGTTTACACAATACATTTAAAAGTACGTTTATAAGTGCAACAATTACTTACAGGCTAACACAACATGCACCATTTATGGTTTTACATAATATATACAAAGCCAAAAAGGATATTAACAAATTCAATTATTCAATAATCTTTGGTATTTCATGGTCTACCAATGTACCGAGTTTCATAATCATAATCATTTAATCATTTGTTAACATAGGTACAATAAAATAGTTGTTATAAAAAAATAATTACAAGCGCGCTATGTTATACCAGCAGGCGTACAAATATTCATGGATGTCATTGATACTAAAAATTGATAACATAATTACATTAATCAAACGATATTAATTGACTTTCTCAAAATAAATGACAAGAAAAAAAAAATCCGTTTCGCTGTTTTAGCGTAAAAGCGTAACAAACTCACTTTCGCATTTATAATATTAATTAGGATTTAAATTAGGATTGATAAAAAAAAAATCACTAGGTAAATTCTAATATTATTTGGAGTCCTTACTTTCAAGTGCAAATGTCTGCCCTTTTCTCATCAAGTAATAAAATCTTAAATATTACTTTTTCTATCGAAGTATCTGTTAACGTTAGTGAGCGTAAATAAGACAGTGATTAAATGTTGTTTTTGCTCCGTCCCTTTATTTTTTACCAACCCAACACTTAGGTGTTGCCAAAAAATAAGTTAACTATAAAAGAATCTATGACCTTAGGGTCATAGATTCTTTTATAGTTAACTTATTTTTTACCCGACTTTTTACCCGAGCATACTTTTTCGAGAGTATGTATATATGTCTATTTCTTTGGCACGCTCTGTAGCTTAAACGGTTTGATGGATTTTAACCTAGAGGTGTCGTTAGATTTGTCTTAATTGTGGGAGTAACATAGGCTATGTAATATGTATATATTGCATCTGCAAATACAAAAAATTGAGGGCGTTTAAAAAAAAAAAATTACTACAATATTTGTATCAAATAAAAGCTAGTAATGAGTCAATTCCAAATATATTATATTAGTAAAACTAAAAAGTTTAAAAAAATAAAAAAATTCGACAGCAAAAACAAATAACTGAAAAGAGAAGAACAAGCACTGAACTTTGTTTTTTGTAAGGTATTGCAGGCGGGGACAACAAAAGTTACACCATATTTCAGGTTATTGGTTTGCCTCCGCCGGGTTTTTTGTTTTTTATTATTATTTAAATAAATATATCAAGTAAGATATTGACCAAACGCGAGCCTTTGGTCACCATCTTACCAAATAGTAACGGTCATGTGCGGCTCGTGGTTTAACAATAACAGCCGCACGTGTCGATCTTCAAGGTTAAGCAACGCTTGCCAAGGTCGGTCCGTGGATGGGTGACGACGGTTAAGCTGTTGTTCCCAGCTGTTATTCATAGATCTTTGATAGTATTTACAGGTAGTCAGAAACCCGAAAGTCTGACAACCAGTCTTATCAACTGGGTTTAACATTATAACTGGGTTGTGGAGGTCAGATAGGTAGACGCTCCATGTAAAATACTAGAATTCAGCTGCATCCGGTTAGACTGGAAGCTGACCCCAATATAGTTGGCATAAAGTTAGGCAGCTTACTAGTAAAGAGGAAGACTAATCATCACCAGAAACATTGAATATTTCCAGTTGCGTTAGAAAAGGTAAAACAAATTGGTTTGCATTACCGGTTCGTCCAAAATTCACCATAGAGCTGTTCCGTGGTTTGTACCCAAAGATAATTAATAGACAAAACGGTAGCCGAGCACCTATACTTGAAATAATCAAGGAGACCCGACCACCGCCTTCGGGGCCGTGATTACCATCGAAATTGACTTTGAAACACAATTTGACGGAAATCATGACACCCACTAACGAACAACCTCTTTAGACTTTACCTCTAAGGTGGCTTACATACTTATTCGGATCGTCGTGAATCGGCACGACTCGGCACAGCCGACCGTATTAAGTAGTATGTTAAATAATAGAGGGCGTTTGCTTAAACTCGTTAATAAATATCATTAAAATAAAAATATCAGTACAGAAAAGTAAGTACAAAAAAGGCGAATTCGATTTTTTATTAGATGACAATATTTGAAACGTTCTGTTAAACCAAATAGTAGTGCGGAATAGTACCTATTACCGCGTATTGGCGCTGTCCAAACCAGCCGTACTTTCACGTTGAAAGAAAATTGCGCGTGTACAGAGTGTTTCTTTTACGTATCAATTTAATATCACAATTATTTAAAAAATAAAAACATTTTGTTTTTGCATTTTTTTTTTGTAAGTTTTTTTTGCGAGTTCGCGGGAACGCCTTTCGTTAACATACTGTACCTATAATATTCATTAGATTTTGCCGCCCGGTTGTGCCGAATCATGCCGACCCGAACATAAGTGTAAAACCCCTAATAGGAACATTTTATGAAATATTCGGTGGGGTAAATATTAACATAACATCACATTCCAAGAATGGGGAGGCAGAAAAGTACCATAATATACTCTTACATAGGTTTAGCCAGTTATTGAAAGAAGCTTATCCACTTTTTGATGTGTAACATCTCTCCTCTCGCTTTCCTGCAATCTGAGGGAGTGATTTCGTGAAAAGGGACGGAAGTGTGTAACAGGAAGCCGGGGAAGCGCGCGCTATTTGATTTGACCAATGAGCGCGCGCAGTGCTAGAGTTGGCTGTCATATGGTACCAACCCATTTTCCGAGAGGTTGGTCTGTCAGCCAAGATGTCAGATGTTCGCTTAGGCGACTACTGTAAAGCTCGCTCATTTTTTTATCACTTATTTATAATTTTCTGTTAACTTCACACAGTAAGGCATTCTGGAAATTTGTTGATTAATAATTCCACTTAAGGGGGAACCGTCAGGGTAGCCCGCAAAATTTAAATTTTCTTACGTTTTTGCATTTTGCAGGTCAGTGTCAGGTTTTATGTTGATTAAAATGTGATTCGCGGTCGTAACAAATACGGCTTAACTCAATTATAATCATTACAATCAGCAGTACAACTCCATAAGTTAGCAAAGGTGTCAAATGTCATGATTTCATGAAATCATGACATTTGACACCCTTATCTTCTTCTTAATCACTATTGCTGATTTTAATGATTATAATTGAGTAAAGCCGTATTTGTTACGACTCATATTTTAATCAACATAAAACCTGACACAGACCTGCAAAATACAAAAAACGTAAGAAATTTTGAATTTCGCGGGCTACCCTTACGCTTCGCCATAATTCCTTCCGCCAAAATCAAGAAACAAATCCCACAACAAACCCTATCCTTATAACCATCAGACCTTAGTATAAATAGGATAGCGTAAATAAACCTAAACGTTAGGAGGGCTTCCGCCATGCTTGCGTTTTTCTCTACCAAAGTTACAATTTACGATACTACCGTATTTCCCATGAGAACCACGTCTATATTAAGAAATAAAGCCCACTTGTGGGACCCAACAGGATTGCTTTTCGTGATTCCCGGCGATTTCGGTGAAATAATGTCGGAGTATTGTGACAGCGAACATGGGAAGTGAATAATTATATTGCATTTGTTAGATCGGTGCTGAGAATCAAAGACTGGACCTGGGGAGAGGAATGTGGAGATGGAAAAACAAGAAAACTCGTATGGATATACGGAGCGATTAATTAGTAGGGTGGTAATTTCTTATAGACGTATCGAGAAAAAAAATCTTAATTCACAATTTCAAGTTACCTACCAGTGAAAATCCATTTTTTTATTGTTTTATCGTCAGTATATAACGATGCCATACGGAAGAGCCGGTAGCGGTTACACCGCCACATACGAACTACGCATCATAGACATGACGTCACACAAATCCTGCATCGCGCAATTAAAGTTTACCGAGCGATCAACATATATACAAGATTTCAACTTCAAACCGATGGGCAGTTGCCCGCCAGACACAACACCCGTCTGGTCGGAGGATCCTCCCTTTTCTATGGTGGATGAGTGAACTTTACACCCTGTTCCTCATACCCCTAAAAGCCACGGCCACGGGAGAAGCTCGTGGCCAAGTAATAACAGCCGCACGGATCAATCCATCAGGTTAAGCTACGCTTGCCAGGGTTGGTCCGTGGATGGGTGACCATCTTAACATACCGAGACTCCTCCGTGCCTCGGAAAGCACGTTAAGCCGTTGGTCCCGGCTGTCATTTGTGGATCTTTGAAAGTCGTTACGGGTCGTCAGAAGCCCAAAAGTCTGACAACCAGTCTTACCAAGGGGTATCGTATTACCCAGTTACTGGGTTGTGGAGGTCAGATAGGCAGTCGTTCCATGTAAAATACTGGTATTCAGCTGCATCCGGTTAGACTGGAAGTCGACCTCAACATAGTTGGGAAAAGGCTAGGCAGATATACCTAACGGTACCAACTATCTCTGTCAAAGTCAAATAATTTATTTCAATTAGGCACAAAAAGGCGCTTTTGAACGTCAAAAACAAAAAAATGAATTGATTCTAGTAGCCCCTTCCAAAAGGTAGTTTTCGTATGGAGAAGAATGGGCAAGAAACTCCACCGTTACTCTTTTAAAATGTTTTACAATATTTTGTATACATTAATTATATAATTATATGTGAAAACGATGCACCTGGAATAAGATTACTATACCACAATAGGTAAAAATAAAAATGAAGCAATGACAGAAAAAATAATGATGTACCTAATGGATACATGGTGTTCACATATTTACAAGCATTGTAAAAGAAGGTACCTATACGATATTCCTAAAAAAATTACAAGTGATACTAATTAGTCAGTGTGTGAGTTCAAGTAATCACAGAATGTAAAAAAAAAATGTTATAATATTGAATTACACAATTAAATTAGCAACCAGTTTGATTTTGTCTAGACTAAAAATTGTCCTATGGAGCTAGACCAGCATGCTTCCAAGCATTCTTATCTAGGATATAATCCTCTAATTTCTAATATGCTTGTTTACAAAGAGTAGGTACTTTTAATATGCGTTTTAAATTTTCTTTCAGTTAACTGTAATATATCACAAGGTATTTTGTTGTAACATTTAACACAGTACCCCATAAAAGATGTTTGTACTTTGGATAATCTGAAAAATGGTTGATCTATTATATCTTTATTTCTAGTATTAAAATTATGTAAGTGTCTGTGAAGTTTTGCTACCGAATTTTATTTGACCCTGCATATTTAATCTACAAAAACGATGGATGGACTGTGTGAGAGATGATATGACTATCGAGATGACGACAAATAGAGGTATGGAAGAAATAACATTGCGCCGACCCCAAATAAATTGGGACAGGGACAGGAGGATCTAGTCAGGAATCGCAGGCCGATTCCCGGCCACCGTAGGCGCGGACTTGCGGGCGGTGAGCAATGGGTAGCTCGCCGTCCGATAAGGACCAGGCCCGGGTCGACGGCGCGTTGTGTTCCACGCGCGCCTCAAAGAGATGTCAGCACAACTGACGGAGTCCACTAGGACCACAGATATAGATATACCTAGATAACGCAAGTATCACGATGTGTATGAAAACCAAGCGTGCCATTTTTGGACTACCTACTAAGACGTCACAGAAACATTTCTTTTATTTTTTCTCCTCGCATTTGCACAGTTTTTACAATTTATAACAGCGTAATTAACCATTTTCAATTTTTTTACTGACTTCCGACAAACGTGGCAGCGATGCAGACTGAGCGCGAAAGTGGCAGCTTACGATTATTGTGCGTAAGCTGGGCACGAAAATGGTACGCGAAGTAGTTGCTCTTGCGTTATCTAGGTATATCTATATCTGTGACTAGGACCGATGCCTGCTGGGGTCGCGGGAAAGTCCGAAAGCGATACCTTGGCCCCCAGCAACATGGCAACTGAAGGAACACGGGTGGGTTTTAGTCAGTAAGAGTCTGACACGCCCTCCCGCTCCGCCCAGAGCGGGTTATTTGATAATTTCCCACCCACAAAAAGAAAAAAAACTAGGATCTAGTTCAATCATAATCATAATAAGCCTATAATGTGCCCACTGCTGGGACACAGGTCTCCTCTCGGTGAAAAGGAGTGGGCCGTAATCCAACACGCGGGCCCAGTACGGGTTGGTAGATGTCACATGTCTTCAAAGTTTTAGTTCTAGAACAGTCCGGTTCCCTCACTCACAATGTTTTTTTATTGTTGGTTTTCAAGCTGTGTACCGTATTATCTCTAAAATTATAATGGTGACACAATAACATTCGTAATAAAGGACCTAGTTTAATATAGGTCAGACAAAAGTTTCCAGTAGGTAGATAATTTAGGTCAGTCTGAAGCTTCAAGTACGTTTCAAAATTAAATATTTCAAGTATAACGCTGAGCTGTGCTATCACATTTATCACCTTATCGTGCAATGTCAAGAGTAGAGGTAATGTGTTAGTTTTATACATAGCGCCTTGTTTCTCCAAAGGGCTGGGCAGAGGTTTACATATAGTACACCCACATTTCGCCGGTTATGTTTAAGTCCCATGTAATAGAGCGAGCCTATTGCCATCAACCGGGCACAAATCCAGACTCCGGGCTGTTACTGAGAAATTGCTGAAAGAAAAACCCAATAACACTTTGCCTGATCTGGGAATCGAACCCAAAACCACATGCTCAGCAGTAGCGTGACCATTAGACCAACAAGTCAGTTAGTTTTAATAATAACATAAGCTTAGTATAGAGGCAGATTTTTTTAAAGCTTAATTGGTTATATTCCGAACAAAAGGTCTTAAGAAAAAAAATATAGCTCATAGTTCCCCATTAGCTAAATTATAAAGAAAATTAAAACTACGTCAAAATTGAAAATGACTTCTAGCGACTTTAGAACTATGATTGTTACATGATTTACTTTGTAATGTGATGTAAAAAAATGCGCCCTTTTAATTATAAGTGTATTTTAAATTCTGTAAAATTCTTGTCATGGTTTTTTTCAGCGGTTTTTTTCCTGAGTTTAGAACTTACCCATACTGGCTCGAAAAGAAATTTACCCTTTATATTAGACTTATGTTATTATTAAAACCAGTAACTGTAGTAGGTACGTACAAGTCTACCTATTTTCTTATTGTCCCTCGGCAAACTTCGTGTTTCGTCAGTCGTCGGATTTCTATCAGTTAGTGCAGACCGGACGTTCTCAATCGACTTGGAAGTATATAGAGTTGTTAATACTCTTTTAAACTTAATGTAATTTATTTTAAAAATTTTAGGAAAGCTGCAAAAGTCGCATGCACGAAAATAGTTTTACAGCCTCAGGAAACCAAAACAAAACAACAATAAAGTACTTAGCTCTGACTTCAAATTATTTATTATACACGATAAAAATCTAATAATTGATGGACATGGAAATTAGCATTCACATTAAGAAAATAGTCGGACTGTACCTACTGGATCTATGCCACTATTATATGAGAAATCATCTCATGTACCTACTTACATATTTCATCTCGACGCTGTATCTTGACGAGGGTAGACAGAGTTAATGTAATAACTTCATCCGTCCAGAAATATTAAGGTTTGAACCTTTGCACCTGATATCCCTACATAGTTAAGCTAGTATGATATTAGAATCATAAATTCTTTAAGTTTTGCAGACAGGAATATTGTTCATTTGTAGGTACTGTTATTAATGCTTGCAGATTTAATAGGATAGAAGCCTCCCGACGCCTACCCTAAAAACCCACATAACCCCCCCCCCCCCTAAATTTTTCCTCATCCATACTACTATCAGCCTTCATAGAATGGCTCACTGGATCATAACGCAGCACCACCCCAACTCATTGGGGAATTACCGCAGACAGTTCCGACTCACCACGAACCATGCGGCACCGGGTTCCGACTCACTGGAACTTCAACTGGCACTGTGAACCAACGTAAGATACAAGACTCTGCCCACTATCGACCCCCGGTCTCCGGAGGGGAGTGATCTGCAACGCCACATGTGAACCACGTTTCAAAGACGTCACACAAATCCTGCATCGCGCAAGCAACGTTTACCGTACGAACAGCATATATAAAAATTTCCGACACCAGACACGACACCCGTCTGGTCAGGGTATCCCCTCTTTTCTATAGAGGATGCGTGAACTTTACACCCTGGTCCTCATACTTCTAATAATATAATAAACGTTAATTGTCTCCAGTATTACAGGTGGTTGCGAAGAAGTCTGAAAGGGTTATCGTGGCCCCCGGCAACATGGCAACTGAAGGAACACGGGTGGGTTTTAGTCAGTAAGAGTCTGATACGCCCTCCCGCTCCGCCCAGAGCGGGAGAAATTATTTGATAATTTCCCACCCAAAACATAAAATAAAAAAAGTATTACAGGTAGTATTAGAAGGTACCTACTCAACTTGTGTTAAAGTTAAATAAACCACCTAATTTCTAACCGCGTCTCCTAATTTCTAACCGCCTCTGTGGTCTAGTGGTATGACCACCTGTTTCAGACCCAGAGGTCCCGGGTCCGATTTCCAGCGGGGGCAAAATTTTTAACTTGGTTTGGTTGGTAGAGTAGGTCTTGCTCTAAGTCCGCCTGGCTAGCTACCACCATCTTATCTAAGTCTGTCGCCATAACAACAATGTATACAGCATTTTCGTGTTTCGGTAGTTATAGAGGTAAGATAGCCAGTTCCTCTGTGTTTGAGGATTCCAGGTGAAGCCCGCTTCCACCTTCGGCCTGATCATCACTTACCATAAGGTGAGATGAAGGTCAAGAACAACCACGTTGTGGTTAAAAAAAATCACCACCTTTCTCGCATCTTTCACACAATATATCAATCGTTTCTTTGGTCTCCTCCTACTTTTTACCCGACTACGGCGAAGTAAAAAGGAAGGTTATGATTTTTGAAGCGTCTTAATTGTCCGCTGGTTATAGGCTATGTAACGTCACGTTAAATGCAATATAGCGCCCTCTAGAGGACATAAAGTCATGAACAAACTAAAAAGTTATAATGGCATGCGACCACAGCTTTACCTTGACCATTTTTGTACCTATGTCTTGATTTCTGTCTGACATATGTCTTGTTTCATATTTTTTAGAGTGCAATTTTTCAGTAGTCGTGTTTTAGTTTTTCAACTTACTTTTTATTAAGAAGGCCACAACCTTCACTCTCAAAACATCAAACGAAATGCCCTTCATTTACTCGTGGAATGCCAAGAGAGAATATAAAGCAGGCAAAGGCACAGATGAATTCAGAAACGAAAGAGAATCTTTTATTTTCAAATAAACAAGCGAAACTTGAAATTCAGAGCCAACAAACAAAGCCACAAGCCGTGGAACACCGCAAAGCATTCGGAAAATTCTAATTAAAATTAGTCAACTCTGTTTAGAGTGCGGACGCAAAGCGAATCAAAAATAAAATGTACCGCCCGCTCTAAATCCCGGAGTCATAACCGCAGAATTTCGAGCGAAATGCAATTTAATTAACTTTTGTTCACATTATTGTTTAGTCCATCGAGTGCTTAACTTTATAAGTGGTCAAACCTAAAAAGGGATTTTCGCCACATTCAAACATTTTCATTACTTTTTTTTTCTTCTGTTTATATTTCCTGTGCATGTCCCAAATAAAATATTTTTCTTTCTTTCTTTCTATTTCTTTTCAGTTTAAAAGAGTAGGCGGTCACTCTTTTAAACTTTAGTACGAGGTATAGACAACCTTAGTGGTCTCAAGCATGAGATTCTGGGATCAATCTTCGGGTCCGGAAAGTTGTTACAGGATTTTTACCCGACTGCCCCAGAAGCAGGGTAATGTTTTTCGAGAGTATGTATGTTTGTCTATTTCTTTCGCACGCTCTGTAGGCTAAACGGCTTGATGGATTTTAACATGTGAGGTGTCGTTAGATGCTGCGCGCCGACCTCCCTACTGGCGTCAGCGTCGTTTGTTACGCTGACGACACGCTGGTCCTGGCGCAGGGGAGGTCGTACCAGGCGGCGGCCGACTTAGCGACACGCGGGGTTGCGACAATCGTCGACAGAATCCGGCAGCTGGGACTCGAGGTGGCCCTGCACAAGTCCGAGGCCATGGGTTTCTATGGTCCTCGTAGTGCGCCACCGTCGGGTTCCCAGGTATTGGCGGGAGGGGTTCACATCGGCGTCGAGTCGACGATGAAATATCTGGGACTCGTCCTCGATAGCCGGTGGAACTTCGTGGAGCATTTCCGACGTTTGGCTCCCAGACTGGACCGGGCCGGGGCTGCCTTGAAGCGGCTCCTGCCCAATCTGGGAGGTCCAAACGCCTCCTGCCGGAGGCTCTACGCGGGGATCGTGCGGTCCATGGCCCTTTACGGGGCGCCGGTGTGGGCGCCTTCATTGAGGCGGCAGCCAGGCCGCCGGCTGAACGCGTCCCAAAGGGTCATGGCCATCCGGCTGGCCCGAGGATACCGCACGGTCTCCTGCGAGGCGGCGAGCCTCCTTGCCGGAGTACCGCCATGGGATCTGGAGGCAAAGGTCCTCGCGCACATTTGGGAGTGGCGCGAGGAGGCGAAGCGCCGGGGCTTAACTCCGATGCCGCAAGAAGTCGCGGCACAGCGGACAGAGCTCCGGCGGGATCTCATGGCGGAATGGAGACTGCGATTGTCGCAACCCAGCGCTGGGCACGCCACAATTGAGGCGATAAGACCCCTCTTTGAGGAGTGGCTAGAGAGGCGCCACGGCGTCCTCACCTTCCGCCTGACGCAGGTACTCACCGGACACGGCTGTTTCGGGAGGTACCTGTTCAGGATAAAGCGGGAGGAAACGCCCGGGTGTCGTCACTGTGTGGATCGCCCGGAGGACACGGTGGAGCATACGGTGGAGGTCTGCCCGGCTTGGGCAGGGCATCGCCGTGTCCTCGTGGATGCGATCGGCGGCGGTGATCTCTCGCGTCCGGCCCTGATTCGGGCCATGCTACGGAGCGAGAGGAAATGGGAGGCCGTCACCTCTTTCTGCGAAGCAGTAATTCTCGCGAAGGAGGAGACGGAGCGCGTGAGGGAGAGGCAAATTTCGCGCCCTCGCGCCCCTAACCGCCGCAGCAGGAGACGCCCTGGGCGTCGGGAATCGCAGGAAGATTTCCGGCCACCGTAGGCGCGGGCTTGCGGACGGTGAGCAATGGGTAGCTCGCCGTCCGATAAGGACCAAGCCCGGGTCGACGGCGCGTTGTGTTCCACGCGCGCCTCAAAGAGATGTCAGCAGAATTGACGGGGTCCGCTAGGGCCAATGCCAATGCCGGGGGTTCGAAGAAAACCGATAGGGAAATCGTGGCCCCCGGCAACATGGCATAGGAAGGAACACGGGTGGGTTTTAGTCAGTAAGAGTCTGACACGCCCTCCCGCTCCACCCAGAGCGGGAGAAGTTATTTGATAATTTCCCACCCAAAAAAAAAAAAAAAAAAAAAGGTGTCGTTAGATTCTTCTTAATTGTGGGAGTGTCATAGGCTATATAATATTTAATATTGCATCTTCAAATACAAAAAAAGGGAGGGGTAGGTTTAAAAAAAAAAACTACATTATTGGTATCAAATAAAAGCTAGTAATGAGTCAATATATTTTAATAAAACTAAAAAGCTTGAAATATTTTTTATTTTATTTAAAAAACAATTTTGGTATTGCAGGCGGGACAAACCAATAACATGAAATGATGGTGTAATTTTTTTTGTCCCGCCTGCAATACCAAAATTCTATAGATTATAATGTTTGTTTTTCTCTTTTCAATTATGTGTTTTTGCAGTCGGGTTTTTTGTTTTTTAAATAAAATAATATTAAGAATTTCTCAGCCTGAAGTATAGATTTGTGTCCGCTTTATAACTGTAGGTAAAGAAGGTAAGAATATGAGGAAAATGTCGTGAGGAAAGTGTTGAGTACGAGTACGAATGTTGATGGCTATAAGAGTTTATTTATTTATTAATTTATTAAGCAAGGCACACCAACAACATATTTACAAGGATAGTTACAATAGGTATGACAAGTCTTGAGTATTGTGTAAATACATCACTTATAGGCATGCATAACATTCTTATTAAAAGATGAACAATTATTCTACAAATTATTAAATCATTAAAATATTAGCATTAACATTAATTTGATATGTAATAAAATTGCGAAATAAGATTAGGTTATAAAAATAAATGAATTACACTTCGCTACATTGCATGAGAACAAACAACATCAAAAAACAAAAAAAGAACAAAATACTCGCTCATAAAGTAACAATACTAAATATGGAATAAAATAAAACATAAATCGTTAGTCTAATTAAAATCCAAATGAAATGAAGTTATTATTAAATTTGATTACATTACTATATGATTAAAATTACATTATTAAAATTAGTACAAATATAAATAAGCAGCTGATTACAGGTCAATTTTATTAACTTTCTTTTTACATACTGGCAGACTGTCAAAGAAAATATCTATACTGTTGTCAACTGAACAGGCTCTGTTGTAAAAAGTCAACATTCTGTTTAGGGGAGCATGCTGGCCCAGGTTTGTGCGACATGGTTTGGGGGCAAAAGTCCTAGAAGTACGCTTGGACCGGAGGTGAGAATGACGAGGTACATCCAGGTTGATTTTGTTAAGGAGATCTGGAGTTGATGTTATCCCGTTTACAATTTTATAGATTGTTGACAGATCATTTAGAACCCTTCGTCGCTTCAATGAGTCTAATTTGAAGTAGCTTAGCCGTTCTGCGTAATTGGCTCTAAATGGACATTTGTGTTCTTTAAACCGCAAGCACCTCGTCATTTTTTTTTGAACGCGCTCTGTTCGTTCTATATGAATGTTATAAGTGGGACTCCAGACGGGAGATGCATATTCTACGAGGCTGCGCACAAAGGTGTTATAGAGCACTTTCAGTGCCAAAGTTCCCTTAAATTCTTTTCCAATTCTGTTAATAAACCCAACCATTCTCATTGCTTTCTTAATGATATTATTGATGTGTGTGGTAAATGAGAGATCGCTGCTAAGCACTACACCTAGATCCCGTATGTTTTTGACTTGTTGCAGTGATGTTCCGTTGAGGGAGTAAGTTGATGTTATGGGATGCTTTTTCCGCGTAAATGTTATGTGATAACATTTACAGGCATTCAGAACCATCCCATTCACCACACACCAGCTCTGTATTGAGTTCAGATCAGTTTGGAGTAGAGCGCTGTCTTCCTGAGTTTTTATTTGACGATAGATTTGAAGGTCATCGGCAAATAAGGAACATTGGCTATGTTTGATGCAATTTACTATGTCATTGATGAATATGACAAAGAGAATTGGCCCGGCATGCGATCCTTGGGGCACACCCGAGGTTGCGATATACTCCGGAGATCGATAGCCGTTTACCACCACTCTTTGTGTTCGCCCGCATAGATACGACCTGAACCACTCCAGCAGGGGCCCGTGTATGCCAAGACCATGTAATTTCAGCAGCAGGATTTCATGGTCGACCTTATCAAAAGAGTTGGGGAAGACCAAAGAAACGATGTATGGACTGGTGAACGATGATATGGGGGGTGACTACTGAGATGAGAAGCCTCCAGACACTATCAGTAATGCCATCAACCGGGCACAAATCAGAGAAATTTCAGATAGAAAAACCCAATAACGAATAGGTGAATGATAATCATAACATAAGGCAAGGTTTGCCCCCTATCAATGGAACTTATACGAAAAAGGAAGAACCTAGTGACTGCGTGAATTATAGGACACGCTGTCACTTATAGTAACTTATATTCTAAATAACCACTAAATAAGGCATTGTGGGCTTAGACCACCACAAAACGGGTTCTTGAAAATGTTCAACGGCATCACGGAAGGCCTAGGCGTAGATGGCAGGACGAATTTGACGCTTACAGGAGGGGGCTTGCATGGTCCATATTTGGCTCAAGATCGAGTTTAGTGAATGAAGGAGGGAGGGGTAAAATTTTTACTGTAAAATAAGGCAGTACCTATCAAGGCATTTTATAAAACGATCAATCAGAATACATGTATGTGTATTACCTATAAGTTATAACCTACTTGTGTACTGTTGTTCCTACATTTTATTTATAATGATATATTTTTAATAATTTTCTCTTTGTTCCTCTCAAACAGAGCACCTGCCATCTAATCTCTTCACCACCCTTGGTTGACTGGTAGAGAATGTCTATGGCATTAAGTCCGCCTTTGTACCTTTTTGTGTGTGAGAAGTTTAAATAAATGAATAAATCAGAACCTCTAATGACAATAAAAATTAAGCTCAAAATATAAATTTCACACCACCAACCACGATAAAAGAGCAGTGGTGGACCAGTGCTAACGGCTGCAACTTACGAGTTGTAGGTCGTAGGTTCGAACCCAAACAGGTGCTTCACTTTATGTAAATTATTTTCATCACCACTGCTCTCAAAACGGTGAAGGAAAACATTGTGTGGAAACCGGCATGTCCTAGAACCGAAAATTCGAAGACATATGACATCTACCAACCCGCACTGGGCCCGCGTGGTGGATTACGGCCCGCTCCCTCTCACACAGAGGAGGCCTGTGTCCCAGCAGTGGGAACATTATAGGCTGATGATGAACCACGATAAAATATAATGAATTCAAAAATATGATGTAGAATGAAAAAACGACTCAACAAATGGTGCTTGAATTATTACATGAGAGCCACTGAATTTATATTCAAAATTCGTTCGTACCATTTCGGTATATTCATAATTTCATGAATTTTTAAAACCCACTCGTTTGTAGAGCTTGCCGCAAAGTGTGTAATGAATAAAATATATCTATTACTAATTTATTATTTTTGGGACGCCTTAGCTGTGGTGTTTCTGGATTTATTATGAGTGGTATCATATGACTTATGGGTGTAAGGCTTATGAAGAACAATAATAATAATACACATGGCATCGTACGAATTCATGAATTTTTTTATAGACAATGTCGAATAATAAATACTCGAAACTAGATATTTCTACATAAAATACTTGAAAACAAACGGCGATGGTTTTTGCTCAGCTTTAATTAATAATAGGTTAGGTTACCCTACTAGCTACGTAGGTAGTGGTTTTGTGAAGCGCGCTTCATCAAATTGAATTAAAATAAAACATAAATTAAGATACATATTTAAAAAATTCACATTTTTGCAAGCTCTAAACTAGCTTGCTTCGATCGTATGAGTTTCCAGTTACTCCCATTGTCATCCATTTTTTTAGATAAAATCTCGTAACGAGTCTAAGAGCACCACGTTAGCCCATGCCCGTCTAAATCAATTTTTCAAACAGTTAAATAAGGTTCCATAATGTCTTTTGCACCAAAGAGATCTTGTAATTCTATAAAAAGCGAAGACTCAAAGTGCAGCGAGTAAAAAGATATCCAATTAGCTGTGGGACGGTCTCAAGAAAAGGTATAAAAAATTCATGCTGGTCGGGCGTTAAGTTGAATAAAAGTACAATTCCGGAGGCGACGGAAGACCTCAGCGACACTATGGTTTCTATGTATTTCTACGAAAACGCTTCCATAGATGGCCACAATGCTGCCTGCTGCTGCGGTCGAACGGCACCTGCAGACGGCATAGCAGTAGTGCTGTCAGTGGCTGTCACTACGGCTAAGCGTATGCTGAAACGCAGGTGGCGAAGGTCCACGCAGCGCAGGGCAGAGCAAATTTTGTAATGTATGAACGTACTGACAGATGTGTACGCTGCGGTGCAGGCACGTGCGGTACAGACATGTGTCTGTCCTGCTCTGCGTCTCATTGTAGAACCGGCACAGATTTCTGCGCGACGCGTGCAGGTCGTCACTTGTTTTTTTGTAGAAACGCAGCACAGCCGTCTATTGTTTGTACTGGCTAGGACATGCGAATATCTGTGTAGCTGCGTCGCAGCATGCGCTCGCGGCCTATGTCTGCCTTGCCTGCCCTAACCTGTAAGATCTGTACTGTGCTGTGCTGCGTCACCTGCGTCTCAGCTTCGCTTAGCCTAACAGAACGACAAACGTATTTTTTGTTTGACAAATGAGTTTCTCGAAAGTGAAGAGTAAGTGTGTTTAATTTCGAACGGCGTCGCGTTCGGAATTTAAACCGAAGCAGCACTATCGCTTGCAGTTATTGTTAACCGCAACGTCACTGCCCTCTACGGTATTTAGTTGTCTTCGGAAGTGTACCTTACGGGTAGGGACAAATCTGCACGGAAAAACGCGGAGGTACATCACGCACTTTTTATCAGCCCTAAGTACGAAAAGAACGGAGGTATTAATAAATGGCGTTTTTCCGCTTAGGTTTGTCCTAATAGCACCCTAATTACGTAACACACTTTCATCACAATCTGAATATTTTGAAGGATGTTACCAATCCATTGCTTCATATGTTCGAAAAATGTGTCTGCTCAACAACGTAAATAATGCAATGAATGTGGTCGAACTGTCAAAATGAAACCCATTGCTACTACACGTAAGGATGTTAAATTACCCCCACATAACATTGAAAGCAGAAAAATCTAAAAGTTTGCTTGAATTTCAGCACGTTTTAAAGCTATATTTTGGTGCTAATGGTTCACTTAATTATGTAAATTGTGTACCTATATAATTTGGCTTAAAGTTACTTGTGAATGCTAACTTCGGGATAAAAGGGTAATTTATGTAGATTTATTAAAAGTTTTGTTCTGAAAGTAGAGGTTAGATGTGTTAATCTCGGTTGTTCCCTTTGTTTCAGAAGAACTGGAGGTTAGTTTTAGTAAGGTAAGGTTAATTTTATGTTTATATTTTAACGAAAATCAATCTATATGCTCACTAAATTATTTATGAATATTCACAGATTCATCTCCTTTCAAAATAATTTTTAAACGTTGCCGCCGCCGCCGCTGGAATGATTATTTTCTCACATCAAACACGCTTTGCAAATTGAGCTTGAATACGCTTCATTACACTCGTAATGAGACGTCCACACATCGAGTCATAACTCACTTTCAAAGAGCTTACACATTTGCTTCTCACTTCGCAAACTTAGGGTCAAGAATGCCATTAACCCTGCGTTTGCTACGTAATTTTAAAGGGTACATTTTTCCCCACGTCCCTGTGCGGTCGCTTGAATTTTACTTTTAATATTAAAAGCCCTGAGATAATTGAAATCCTCGCCGATTCAGCCTTGCCGCTAGAGAGGATAATGAAGCCGTAACTTTGGCTCACTTACAAAAGGGCTTATGTTACTCTTTATGTCTTGCTAATTTTAAATAGCATTTTTGTATTTTACTTTTTGAATGAAAAAACAAACCATCCATACCCATCATATTTTTTTGGACTTAGACCAGCATAATTTGGAATAACCATCAAACTAACTGTTAGTTTTTTTATAAACAAACGCTTTTATGATAAAAAAACATTACCCACCTTCTGGGTCAGTCGGGTAACACGCTTTTCATTTTAATCCATCAAACTATGTGAGCCAGAATTATCATCCACACTTTAAATGTTAGTAAATTTTGATATTCCAATACAAATGCATTTTGAGTAATAAAACCACACTGAACCACACATTTCTATTTTACGATTGAAACTAATGCTATGCTGTTAGTGTACTGTAGATTACATTGAGTTCAAATCAGTGACTATTTATTCGTCGTATGTAATTTATGCTGCTGAACTCATTTTCCAAAGCGAATTTCTTACAAATTGAAACAAAGGTCTTTAGGGATTTTAAGCGTCATTTTATTATGCATGTATTTTGGGTAAAGGAAAAACAAACTCATTTAGAATAAATCATACCTTAAATGTAACGTATATTTGCAATATAATTACGTAAATTCAATAACTCTCAAAGTTAACTGTACCCATTAACATAATTGTAAAGGTATACTTCCCTATTATTGGAAAGACGGAACAACATTTAAGACAACGCTCACATTATGATGTGATTTATTAAATTCGCGAGTGAGTCGCGTCTTCTCGCGTTGGTACCGTGTAACCGCGCGCGGCCTCGTCGCGACCCCGGCTTGTCTTTGGACCTGTCATACGTAGGGTCGATTCATACTAGCGCAGAGCCGAAGCGCAGCTAAGCTTCAATCTAAAAGATAAAATAGCAAACACCCATATCTCTACAAAGTAATGCACATATTTCCATAAATATAAAAAAAAACAATGCACAAACACGAGCGACCAGCAGTGATTGGTTGCAGCATTACGTTGTAGAGATAAGGGTGAATTTGATAAATTATCTTTTAGATTGATGCTTCGCTGCGTTTCGACTCAGCGCTGGTATGAATCGACCCTTACTCGGTAAAAATGCGTAACGGTAAAAGTAAAACACAGCAATAGAGGGTTAGAACAACCGAGATGTAATTTATTACCAAAACGTTTTCGCATGCGTGAGACGTAATACGACAACAACATTGCTTTTATTGTTCTTAAACAATCTGGCGTATTCAATAGGCTTATTCAATAACTCTTGTATGGATGTAGAATTTAAATGGGGAAAAAAATAAATATAAGGTTGCGTTTCGGTTTAGTAACTTTGAATACTTGAGAAGAATACAAAAGATTGAAGTTTTTTTTTATGATACAAAACCCATAGGTAAGGTCTGACATAATTCTTGCTTGAATTTGTATGGGATCGCGTAGGGTTGTCAATTTTATTTAGAAGAAGAAATAAAGTACCTATTTCTGATTTCAGAGAGGGTAATTATAGAGTACAGACTTATAAGAAAGAGTTAATTTTATGTTTTTTTAAAACAGCATTTTTATAATTTTTTGCGGAAAATAACAATAGTTTGCGCTTAAAAACAAAAACGGCTCTAGAAGTCTAGACTACGAATTCTAAGTTCAAATTGATGAGTTAATCAGTTATTATCAATTTAAACGTAGCCCAGCCGATCGATTCTGTAAAAATCTCACCGTGAAAACATAGATGAAGTGAGCTTAAAGTGAGCTGTCATTCCACCTGATGCTAGGGATTGACATAATATTTTTTTTGACAGCTCACTTCACCTAAGTTTTAACGGTGAGATTTTTACAGAATCGATCGGCTGGGCTTCGTTTAAATTGATAATAACTACATGTGAAAACTTGTAATTGGCCATATTTTGTTTAAAATATTAATGATTGTGTCTGTTTAGCTGTAAGTTTTCCAAAAAATAAAACAAATAAATAAATTAAAATAAATAACACGGCTGTTTCTGTATTCCCGCCAGTTTGCAATTCTAACCGAAAACTAGGCCGTCTAAAGCTATTGCCACCCGCCTCGAATAGGTTAGGTTTTCTTTTGGCAGCCTCCAACTACGACGCTGGCAGGAACTTGGGGGCGACCCATGGATCTCTGGCCCTGGGGCACTTGCCCAGAGTGGCCAAAGGAAAAGACGACCGAAAAGAGTCTCTCAGTGAATGCTGAATTGATTTAATTCAAAGTGAGAGTCAATACAAATAGAGTATTTTAGCGGACTCTATTGCTTTTGTAGATTATAAAGTACGCCTTCTCGAAATAGAGTACAATTCTCTAAATTAGAGTACGATTGACAACCCTAAATACGTGTAACATCTTACGAGTATAATTTGAAGCAATAGTTTAAGAGAAAATCTCATGCTGAATATCATGTGACTGTACCTACTTTAAACACCGAGGATACTTTCAACCTCAAACCATACATATATTACAACGAAAGCAATATAAATTACAACATAATACATTCAAAGGATCAAAACCATTTTAGTTGCCGCTACATACATTTTACAGCCGACTGGATCTCCTCGAACACTGCTGGTCGGTAAACTAATCAATGTTCTGGATAGAGTGACAAGATACCAACACGATGTGAAGGGTTGTGTTAGATAAATGGTACACAGAACTTGAGCCTGTTACTCTGGTCTGGACGTAACGGGGACAAAGGATCAAGATTGCTGGCGGAGTTTGACGGGAAGATTTAGGGTTGAAATTGGTTTTGGTTGTGTAGTGTAAAGTACATGTGCAAGGACGTATGAACAAAATTTTGTTAAACTTTGCTCTTCACTTGGATTTGACCTGTACTCTAATTGCGTAATACAACACAATCACAATCTGTTTCGATTTAAAACAGATGGCTAATACATTGCTTCATAAGTTGGAAAAAAAAATCTGCTCAACAACGTAAATAACGCAATGAATGTTGTTGAAATGTCAAAATGAAACAAATTACGCATAATTGTTTACGAAAATAAATTACGCAATTAGGGTACTGTTTCGTGATTTAATAAAATCCCCCAGAAAAGAAAAAAATTGTACTTCGAAATCATACCATAATTTTTCAGTGCGCGAATTGTAAATAGGTTCGTATATACTTATATATTTATGTGAGTTTGTATGTAAGGCTTAATCTTCGAAACTACTGATCCAATTACGAAAATTCTTTCACTAATGGGAAGCTACAGTATTGTCTAGAGTCACAGGATATATTTTATGTTAAAACAAGAAATTTTACGCGGACGAAGTCGCGGAAAAAAGCTAGTACTTATACAATATTTTATCATATACTGTGGCAATAGGCTCGCCCCCTATTACATTTCGCCAGTAATATTAAACATTACTGGCGAAATGTGGGTGTACTATAGGGTCACCTCTACCTAACCCTTCGAGAATACAGGCGTGATGTTATGTACTAGTTTTTTTAAGTAATTTTTTAAGGTTCCAACCTTTTAAAGGGAAACCTTTACAATATATTTTTTTTGTCCGTCTGTCACAGAGATTTTTCTCGAAATCTATTGAATTTTGGCATAATGACGTGCACAATTAGTTGCACTTGGATCGCTAGTCAAAGACCATTTTTTTATTCGGTTTTTAAATCGATTCTAAGATTTTTTTTAACGAGTTTGTCTTGGTATCATTTGAAAGAGCTTTCTCTAGGAATTAAAAAAAAATTGTTATCATAGTTTTAGGTCCGGGGTATAAAACTTTTTTTTCTCTAAAATTTCGGATACAAGATAAATGTTAAACGATATTAATAAAGAAGAAAAAGAACGATATTTATTTCTGTATGTTGGTTCAAAAAATACTTTTACACGTCAAAAATATTGTGAGCAGAATAATGCGGAGCGGAGTGCGGACTGTGTCTATCCATTGATGCGGAGCAAGGTAGTACGGAGCGGAGTTGCGGACTGTGCGGAGCTAGGCAGAGTTCACGTTACGAGTAATTTGAGCGGGCTGTAATAACCCGCGGCCAGTTTTTATCCGTTTCCCCGCTCCGCTGCCCCGCTCCGGTTTTGTATGATTTTTAACCGGCTTCCAAAAAGGAGGAGGTTATGTGTTCGACGCGTACGTTTGTTTTTTTTTTTTTTATGTACGCCCACCGATTTGTGGACCGATTTTGAAAATTCTTTTTTTGTTTGAAAGGGTAGACTCCCTAATTGGTCCCATATAAATTTTATTAACTTTGCTTGGGTAGTTTTTGAGTTAGCTTCAAAATACGTATTTTTTTCCCACTTAGTATGTAGATGATGATATGATAAGTTCTTGACACTGGTAGCAGGTAGTGGTATTCGAATGTGTGTGGGGTAGGTACCACAACTAAAAAGTGAAAAATAAAAACTTTTTACAATAAAAAAACAACCGAATTCCAAAAAAAACACTACATAAAAACTTTTTACAAAAAAAAAACAACCGACTTCAAAAAAAAAAACACTACAAAGTGAAAAATAACTTTAATTTCGGAAGTCGGTGTCTTTGGTTTTGAATTTTCGTTTGTCACCGACTTCCGAAATTAAAGTTATTTTTCACTTTGTAGTGTTTTTTTTTTGAAGGCGGTTGTTTTTTTTTTGTGAAAAGTTTTTATTTTTCACTTTTTAGTTGTGGTACCTACCCCCCACACAAATTCGAATACCACTACCTGCTATGTGAATAACAGTGACAAGAAGTTATCATATCATCTACATACTAAGTGGGAAAAAAAACGTATAATTGAAGCTAACTCAAGAACTACCCAAGCAAAGTTAATAAAATTTATATGGGACCACCTCTGAAGTATGATCTACCAAACAAAAAAAGAATCATCAAAATCTATTCATAATTGGTGGAGTAATCGCGTAACAAACATACAAAAAAAAAAAAAAAAAAAAACATACAGACGAATTGAGAACCTCCTCCTTTTGGAAGTCGGTTAAAAATGAAAAATAACTTTAATTTCGGAAGTCGGTGGCAAAAAACGAAAACACAAAACCCAAGACACCGACTTCCGAAATTAAAGTTATTTTTCACTTTGTAGTGTTTTTTTTGGAAGTCGGTTGTTTTTTTTTTTAAACTAGTTTGCAAATCCCTTTCCACTGAAGCGGAGCGAGGTTTTATGCAATTCCATTGGTTAATATTGACACAGCTCCGCTCCGCTTCCTCTCAGCTCCAATGGACAGTCAGCCTTATACCAGCATTTAATAACCAAAAGCCGAATATCTCTACTTTAATATAAATTGCATATTCTGTCAAAATGCCTCCTCAATTACGAAAATCATCTTGAAGTAAAAAAAAATAAGTAAAAAGTTAATGAGATCGCCTATCCCCAACAGCACGACGGTAGGCTCGTTTTTTTCCTCCTAGCTGTCAAATATAATTTTGTTCTACAATCATCTGTATCAATTTCAATAAAGTTAATAATGAATATAGATTACTTTTTCGTAGCGAATTAAATTAAAAATAGGTTGTGAAAGGGAAGCTTTCTCAAGTTAAAGGTACTCTTTAGGTACCCTCCTACTCTTTACTTTCATCAGAACACTCGACTCTTTCTAAGAGCTGTCCTTACTACTTAGGCTAGTATTTGTTTCTTTTTTCAGTCGTTTAGAAAACAACACTAAAGGATAAATTTCTCTTAGGGGTGTCAAAAAGCAAAATGGACGTATTTTAGTAAACCTAAAGCCATGCGCACTTTGTACGTGTTTTCGTACGAATTTTACTTGTGTGAACACATACAAACACGCTTGAACGATCCCGACCTTCCTAGTACTAAGGGAGCGCGCGAGCGCGAGTTAGTTGTACGTACAGTTTCAACGTACAAAAACAATCCGAACGTGTTGGGATTTTTCGTGCGTTCAATGCGATATCAACGGAAAACTACCATTTTGTTGGAGAAAAACGTATTCAGTTCGTGCACTCAATTCGTAGTTTAAAGTCCCTTTCGACACGAACATGTATCGTACGTAAACGTATGATCGTGGTCGTACGAATTGATTTATATACAATACGTACGACTAACTCGCACTCGCGCGCTCCCTTAATACGTAGAAGGTCGGGATCGTTCGTGCGTGTTCGTATGTGTTCGCACAAGTAAAATTCGTACGAAAATACATCCAAAGTGCGCACGACTGAAGAGTTCATGGAAAAACAAGTTATGAAACTCAAATGGAGTTGGGCAGGACACTTGGCAAGGCACAGTGATGACAAGCAGTCAGGTGAAACAAGGCTGTGACTGAGTAGCGTCTGAGGACTGGAAGACGAAATGTGTGACATTGTTGCCATCACGGGTAGAACCGGATGAGACTGGTACAGGAGCGTGGGGATTGGCACAAGAAAAGAGAGGCCTATGCCCAGAAGTGGTCATAGCAGTGATAGCCTAGTGGTGTGCCAAGTCATAGGTCTCGAGTTCGAACCCAAGGCACGGCAACGCACCTCTGACTTTTCGGATTCATGTGTGTATTGTGTAATTATCACTTGCGTGATGAAAAACATCTTGAGGAAAACCGATGCCTGAGAGATATTTCTGGACGGCATGTGAAGCCCAGTCAGAGGCTCATGGGCGGCAGATTAGTCACTAACCACACGAAAAAGAAGAAGCAGTCGGTGAAGTCAGGCTGTGTATCATGATAATGAAGAGTTAATCAACTGTGTCACAGTAGCGCACACCTCACTTTTGTCTCACTAAAACAGCATTTTGATATAACAATCTTCTTCTTTGATCGACAGATTTTTACTTTGAGTCACAAAAACTTTTACCTACAGTTCCTGATCATAATGGACAGGAAACAACACACACAACTCATTAATAACTAAGTTACCAATATCCTTAAATCCTCATTCCGAAATTATTACGTAAAAGCTAAGAATGCGTAAATCCGGGGATTTTCCGCGGGGGATAATGTATAGTGGAGTGTGGGCGGGCTGATCTCCAACTATTGATCAATATTACTTTGCACATTGGTTAACTAGGGGCCCGTAAAGTATATAATGGATATGTGCTTATAACTCTATTATTTTGTGAGTTTGTTTAGCCTTGACCCTTGGTATGCCGGAACGTGGATCCACGCGAGACAATGGTTTTTTAATTGTTTCTGTAATTACGGCATTCGGGAGGTTAAGTATCAATCAATTTGCCTAGCCTTTTCCTAACTATGTGGGGTCGGTTTCCAGTCTAACCGGATGCAGCTGAATACCATTATTTTACATGGAGCGACTGCCTATCTGACCTCAACCCAGATACTGGGTAACATAGATAGCCCTTGGAAAGATTGGTTGTCAAACTTTCGACCTTCTGACGACCCGTAACGACTGTCAAAGATCCTAGAATGGCAGCCGGGATCAACGGCTTAACGTGCTTTCCGAAGCACGGAGGGATCCCGGTATGTTAAGATGGTCACCCATCCACGGACTGAACGCGGCAAGCGTAGCTTAACCTGGTCGAAGTTTAGCGGTGAGCTCTCTAAAATATGGTTGAGCTAGCTGGTAGGTATGCTTCCGTTTGTCAGGAATGGCCTGTGTTAAGTCTGCCTTTGTAGAATCAGGAAATCAAAGAATCGAATGCATGATTCTTGATCTACAATCACTAGTGTGACTGTCTATAGTTAGCGCGCGACTGCTATTCACAGCCTGAGGGATGTAAGCGGTGAGACGGGGGAGGTAGACAAAAGCCAAGCTATCTCAGTCTGCCAATTTTATCAATGACGCCCTCCTCCATCTTACCGCTCACATACCTCAATACCTGAGGCGGTGACTACCAGTCGTGCACGGACTATCATCATCAGCCTATAGCAGTCCACTGCTGGACATAGGCCTCTCCGATTGCACGCCATTCAGCTCGATTCTCGGCAACTCTCATCCAGCGCCTACCAGCCACCCTGCGAAGATCGTCACTCCACCTAGCCTGAGGGCGTCCTACCTTACGTTTGCCAATTCGCGGTCTCCACTCAAGAACACGTGTACCCCAACGGTCATCGGTTCTACGGCTGATATGGCCGGCCCACTGCCACTTCAGTTTGCTAATTCTGTGAGCTATGTCGATAACTTTGGTTCTCTGCCGGATCACTTCGTTCCGGATTCGATCCCTCAGAGAGACTCCAAGCATAGCCCGCTCCATGGCTCGCTGAGCAACCTTAAATTTATGGACCAGCCGTATCGTGAGTGTCCATGTTTCGGCTCCGTAGGTCATAACAGGCAGGACGCACTGATTGAAGACCTTCGTCTTTAGGCTCTGTGGAATACGCGACGAGAAGACTCGACGAAGTTTCCCAAACGCTGCCCAGCCCAGCTGAATTCTTCTGTTAGCCTCCCTCTCAAAGTTGTTCTTACCAAACTGCAGAGTTTGCCCGAGGTAAACGTATTCTCGAACAACCTCAAGAGCACCGCCATTGACAGCAATCGGCCCCGGAGTGACGTGTTCGTTGAACATAACCTGGGTTTTGTCCAAGTTCATCCGGAGACCAATGCGTACAGAAGAATCAACTAGGCCGTCCAGCATCTGCTGTAAGTCATGCAGCGATTCGGCCAGTATGACGATGTCATCTGCAAATCTCAAGTGTGAGATGTACTCGCCGTTGATGTTAATGCCACGCCCTTCCCAGTTCAGCGTCTTAAACACATCCTCCAATGCGTTAGAGAACAATTTCGGGGAAATTACATCCCCTTGTCTCACCCCTCGACGCAGGGGGATATGTTCAGTACGCTGATCCTGAATTTGGACGGTCATTGTCGCGTTTTCATAAAGACATCTCAGCACTTGGATGTATCGCCAGTCGACTTGGCATCGCTGCAGAGACTCCAAAACAGACCAGGTCTCGATAGAGTCAAAAGCCTTCTCATAGTCCACAAACGCAAGACACAGTGGCCGATTATACTCATCAGACTTCTGTATAATTTGCCGCACTGTGTGAATGTGGTCTATGGTGCTGGATCCTCCTCGAAACCCAGCCTGCTCCGGTGGCTGAAACTCGTCGAGTCTTCTCGCTAGACGATTCGTAACGACTCTTGAAAACAACTTATATACGTGGCTAAGGAGCGAAATGGGTCTGTAGTTCTTTAAAAGAGTCTTATCACCCTTTTTAAAGAAGAGAACGACCACACTCTCTCGCCACGCTTCTGGAGTTCTCCCAGAGAACAGGACAGAGTTGAAGAGCTCCCGAAGCTCTTTCAGTACAGGGCTTCCTCCAGCTTTCAGGAGCTCGGTCGTTATCCCGTCCTCACCAGGGGCTTTTCCATTTTTAAGCTGTTTAAGAGCCGCCTCGATTTCGTCTTGGCTGACTTCTGGCAGGTCTTCCGTGAAATGGCGGGTTAAGGTGGCTCTGGAATCCTCATTTTCGGGATCAGGTCGAGATGCATGCGATGCGTACAACTGGCCGTAGAAGTTTTCTACTTCCAAAAGGATCTCCGGCTTCGAAACGACGATATCCCCACTGGGTTTGGTCAACTTCGTCAGGTGGCTCCTCCCGAGTGACTGGACGAACACTTTCGACCCCCGATTTTGCTCAATTGCTTTTTCTATAGAGCGCGTATTGGAGCGTCGGAGGTCGCGTCGTACCAGAGTTCTTATATTTTTGTTGAGTGCCCGTTGTTCTGACGAAGTGATAGGTGGGTTTTCTCGTCGTTCCGTCATAAGCTCCAGAGTCTCTTTTGAAAGTTTTGACTTCTTGCCCGTACGCCGCATTTTACAAAAACGCGTACCTTCCTCCCTGAGAATTTCCGCCACTTGGTCAAGTGCCTGGTCAACGTCATTTGTGGTTTCCACGGCAGCAAATCGGTTCTCCAGGTTTGACTGGAACGCTTCAGATCCTAGCATGGTTTGGAGCATGTTTGGACGGAGCCTAGACCTCATCAAACGAGTTCGCTCGAGCTTGAAGTTGATATTCAGAGAGCCTCGGACAAGTCTGTGATCACTGCCGGTGTTGAACCTGTTGATCACCGAGACGTCCCTGAATATATGCTTCTTATCCGCTATGATGAAGTCTATCTCATTTTTCGTCATAGTATCGGGGCTTCGCCACGTCCACTTCCTTTGGAGCTGTTTCTTAAAGAAGGAGTTCATCATGAAAAGCCCCTCCTTCTCAAGGAAGTTGACAAGCATTTGCCCCCTATGATTTCTGCTACCAAACCCATAAGATCCTACTACCGATTCGCTGCAATTCTGTACTCCCACTTTAGCATTAAAATCCCCCATGAGAACATTGTAGTGGGCCTTAGTGGTGGAATGCAAGGCCTTGGAGATATCCTCAAACATTTCCTCCACTTCGTCATCCGAGTGTGCCGAGGTCGGTGCGTAAACCTGAATAACCTTGAGACTATACCTCTTGGTTAGCTTCACTACAAGGTACGCTACCCTGTTCGAGACACTGGAGACTTCTACAACGTTGTCACAAAGGGATTTGTTTACCAGGAACCCGACTCCGCCTTGGGATAGTTGGTTTCCCTCTCGAAAATACAGAAGGTGGCCCGATTCAAGGGTTATTGTGTCCTCCCCCTCTCTTCGGACTTCACTTAAGCCAAGAATATGCCACCTTATTTTTCCGAGCTCTTCCTCTAGCTGCACTAGGTGTTCGTCGAGCCGTAACGTGCGTCCGTTGTACGTAGCCAAGGTCAGTTGGGTTTGGCGGCCATTCGTAACCCGGGGATTCTTCGCACCCCCTACCTTACCGTTACCGTGATTGCCGCCAAAATCAGGAATAGCAAGGCGGCCGGGAACTGGAGGCCGTGGTTGAATTTGACTTGCACGGACTATAAAAAGTTTTAAAAAAGTGGCACTCCGGGAGTGCCGACAGAAGTGAAAACTTGAACAATATCGCCTTGGTGGAAGAAAAATACTTGTATAGAACATTGGTCCGTAATCTTATCTAAATTAAGAGCACAATCGCGTTTACAAAAAAAAAATACTTCCGAAACCTTTAAAATATAAATACTTGCATAGAACATAGATCCGTAACGAAATATAAATAAAAAACACAATCGCGTTTACAAAAATGAGGTGTCGTCATGGTGTCGTGAAATCAATGCCCCACGCTCCTAAAGAAGTTTTCACTTCAAAATATTATTGTATTTGTGTTTCTACCGACAAGATAAAGTTTCCATCAACTCCACCCAATAAGAAACTGCAAAAAAGAAAGAACCGTCCACTATCAAAGTCCAATGTACAACTATCTTAACATCACTGGAGGAAGCCTTTTGATGGATTATAGCAGAAAACTTTCAGCTTCGCCTCCCACTGAAATTAGTTTTACTTAACTTTTATATCGTCTATGTGTGTTACCAAAGTACTTCTGTATATTAAATGGTTTTACACATAGAGAGCAGTGGTGGCCCGGTGATATCGACCCCGACTTACGAGTTGTAGGTCGCTCAAAAACGAGGTGCCAGCAGTTGTTGCAGCTGAGCACGTAGCTTTAAATACCTCGCATAATAATCATGATGAAAATCTAAGTTTGATCCAGCCTGTCCTTTCTTACTGTCCTCCTCTCAGCGATGCCCTAAGCCGAGGTTCGTACCCCACAGGGGGTGCCCTTAGCGAGCACTCGCTTAATTTTAATTTAGTATAGTTTAAAAGCTCCTGGCTGGAGGCTCTAAGTGTAGAAGCTTAAGGCCACCACAGGAAAAATCCGGTTAAGCAGCCATGACCTTAGTGGTCACAACTGCGAAAGGCCATTTAGTTGTGAGTCGTGGGTTCGAACCCAAGCAGGGCTTTACTTTGTGATTTATTTCATCACCACTGCCTTTGCGGTGGTGGAAAATATCGTGAGGAAACCGACAAAAGTTCGAAGACATATTGACATCCACCAACCCGCACTGGGCCCGCGTGGTGGATTAAGGACATTAAGGGCTGATTATGCTACACATAAATGATAAATGATAAATGATTTTATTTCTGTAAGTAGGTTTGTACAAACACTTTTACACGTCAATCATATTTTAAAACTAGATGAGGTCGGCGTTTCCTATCTGACTCTGAGAAGAAAGGCCGAAACAAACTCAGAGGTCTCAGTCTCTTTTAAAGTCCAGACATAATCTTGGTCAGATCATGTGAAGGCCATGTGGATTGGTGTCTGAAGTGGTCTTTTGAGGAAAGCACCACACAGATTGAGAGGGCCTGTCCAGTCAGTGCACGCATTTGTTAGTTATCGTGCAGCTCAACTCAGAATTTAAGGAGCTCAACGATTCGACGAACAATACCAAAAACAGGACATATGGGTAGGCCACTTAAATTACTCAAACTGTCAGACCATGATTAGAAGTAACTGAGAAAATATTAAAAACAAAACAAAAAGGAATGACCCACAGAGTCTTCACATTCACAATAATTAAAATAATAAAATACTTTAAAAGTAAATATTCATGTCATTGTTTATATAAAATTCATTAATGTCAATGTGTATATAAAAAAAAAACATGGTTTGCATATGTGTTATGCAATTGTGGTACACACGGCTACACATCAAGCTATACATTTCTAGTATAAACTGACCTCGCATTTTACGGAAATCCTATACAATGTGAGCTCAGCATTAACTGCAAATGTATAGCTTGATGTGTAGCCGTGTGTACCTAGATGGCAAAAGTGAATTTTGTTGGTTACGTAGGTCCCTTCCTACCTTCTTTTCGAAAGCTGCGGTTACCTAGAAAAGCGGTGGCCGCAATATAACGGCCGCAGTGACGGCTGTCATAAAAATGATGGCGGCGGGGTTTGACTTTACGGTGTCAAAAAATGCTCTCTAGGAGAACACACCAACTTACTTTCACAAATAACGTTTCAGTGACGTCATTCGCCGGTAAGTTGCGGACGCTGTGTGGCGGCCACCGCTCTTCTAGGAAACCGTAGCTTTAGATTTCACATGTAGGTATATATATATTTTTTTCTTTCTATATTTTTGTTAATGTTGTGTTTCCTTCTGTTAGGTTTCAATTTATGAATTCGTAATTGTTGGATATTGTACTGGCAACACCCAAAGATTTGATATTTTAAAATGGGGGTAACAACGACTTGCTGGATTGGGCGCTCGTGACGGTAAGACGTGCTTAGTGGCTGTGTCGGTAAAAAGATAGATTGGCATAGTATTGGTTGGAGATCTACTGTAAATTAAGGTAACCTATTATTTTTATGGTAAATATTAGAATACTGATTGAATTGTGATATTATGTGGGGAATAGGAGATGTGATGGTATGGTGTAGAATATTGAATTTGATGTTGGCAAAGAAATATACTGACTGACAAAATATCTTGGTGTTTCATATTATTTCGTTATCCCTGAAATATTGTAAATATGTACTTTTATTAAACAGTTTTAGATTATGATGAATGAATCATAAAGATTCATTCGGAGATTAGTGTCTATTTTGAGGTTAAATAATTATATTCGGAATTAAATCAGATATTTTAGAGTAAGGACGGTTCTTATTTCACTTCCTTCATTTGAAGTACTTTGAGGAATACAAAAAATCCTTAATGGTACCCACTATAGAGCAGCTATCTAATTACGTAACTTATTTTCCTAAACGATTCCGACTAATCTGATTCATTTTGACAGTTCAACAACATTCATTGCGTTATTTACGTTGTCGAGCAGATTTTTTTTCGAACTTATGAAGAAATGGATTAGCAATCTGTTTCAAAACGATTCAGATTCTGATTGATCGTGTATTACGCAATTAGGGTACCTAAACAATTCTTAACGGGAAATTATAAATCCTTTTTGAGAGGCAAATGCATTAATTATCATCTTTCTCCTATGCCTTTATGCCAATTTATTTATGGTCGCCGTAATATGGCTTTTTCTTCCATACTTACTTCTCTGCTAGTAGTAATGTAAAAAAATAAATTAAAAAAAAAACAAAAAAAAATGTGAACGTAGGGTAAAATAATACAGATGTTATATTTAAAAAAATGACGGTCCATACTACTATGTCCCGCCAGAAGGCATACAAAATAACTTAGGTAATCGAATTTCACATTATTAACAAAATAAAAACAAAGTTTAAAATAAAGTCAGTAGGTATGTAGATGTCACAATTTCATGCCTATCACTAATATGGTTGAGCTGAATGGTGCTAATCCATGCGTCATGTTCGTGAACGGGCGCCGTCAGTTGGGACTGGTCATCTCTTAGCTGCCAGGGCTTATTTTTATTTTTATTTTTTGAATTGTTCTTTGTTTTATCTTTTTATTACGGACGCTTCTAACGTGCACGTCTTTCTACATTGTTCTCACATGTATAATTTCAACATGAATGATGTAACCAATATTTTGTAACAATTTTTTATTTAAAAGAGTGTCCGTGGAGTTTCTTGCCCGTTCTTCTCCATAGGTACCTACCTACTACGCTTTGGAATGGGCAACTAGCTTCATACCTATTTCTGACTGACCGATTCCTTGACAATTCAAAAGTGCCTGTAAATGGTTTAATTGAAATAAATGCTTTGAGTTTGAGTTTGAGTTTGAGTTTGAGTTTGAATAGGTAATAATTTGTCAATAAATTAAGACGGCACATAAATAATTAAATAGGCAGTATTTAGTCACAATTTTGAACACAAATAATTGAAATAAAAAATGTCAATATAAAATATCATTATCATACGGGAGCAACATTTTAATTATACAGACAGATAAAAAATTATGTAAATATTATTTTAATGTGTCATAAAGATATTCACTAACATAATAATACGCCTTGTCATTCAATAATTTAAAAAGCCTACGTTTAAACTCATTAATGTTGTTGCTTGATACAATTTGATCAGGTAATTTGTAATAGAGTTTTGGAGTCATTGCATATACAGTGTGATTCTTTATAATGTGTACATATCGAAATTAGGGAATCTATTTTTAATTATAACGACGGAAAAAATATTTAAAAAAATCATTTTTCTTTTTAATATTTTTCAAGTTTTTTTTTTTTTTTTTTAACAAAACGGTCTCACTTTTAAACTAAATCATCTATCGCAATGAAACAAATTCCATAATGATTGGAAGTAATTAGGCGTCCTTATAAAATTAAAATTGAGAAAAAAAAACTACCCTCAATTGAAAATAAATATGCTTTCTTAGAAAAATCTGTATTTTTAAAAATTTGACAATAAGATGCCAAAGAGAGAAAAAAATTTGTTTTTTTTTATTCAAAAATTAACAAAAAAAAACCGTCTATAAAATTAAGCATAGATTCCCTCATTTCGATATGTGCACAATATAAATAGTCACACTATACTATTGTAGAGAAATTTGGTTTTAGTGCATAACGGGTGCAACTTATTTGAGTCAGTTTTTTCTCGGTAGTCACCACCTTTCTAGCCATATCATCTTTAACACTGTCCATCTAACGTTTTTTTGGTCCTCTTTTACTCTTAAAGCCGTCCACATTCATACTCCAAACTTTCATAACATAACATAACATCTCGCCTTGTTTCCCCGAAGGGTTGGGCAGAGGTGTCCCTGTAGCAGGTACACCCACATTTCGCCAGTTATGTTTAAGTCCCATGTAATAGGGGGCGAGCCTATAGCCATCAACCGGGCACAAATCCAGACTCCGAGCTGCTACTGAGAAATTTCAGATAGAAAAACCCAATAACACTTTGCCCGACCCGGGAATCGAACCCAGGACCTCATGCTCAGCAGTAGCGCTTGCGACCACTAGACCAACGAGGCAGTCCAAACTTTCCTCACGAAATTTTCCCCATTCCCTCGCATCACATGCCCATACTATGACAACCGATTTCTACACAACTTTCATCGGCAAATGTAAATGTTACTATGCTGTTTTATAATTTCATGGATTGACAACAGAGTTTTATAACACAGCAATAACTTACAACACGTCAATCACGAAACATTCTCTACGAAGAAATCTAGTGCGCAATAATTTTTTCTCCTACAGGAAACCCCACAAAGTAAGTAATAAACAATACTGTTATATTTCCAATATATCCAAGAAAATCTCCATAAACAATTACGTAATCACAACTTGTATAACTTTATAAGAAAAAATATAAAAGAGTAGCGAATGAGGCTTCAGTAACTAGACTTTAACGTAAATATTTACGTGAAGGCAGGAGTTTAATATTAGACTCGAAAAAAGTCCGACAAACTCCTTTGTGAAGTTTTCGAGTCCAAATGACTATTTCCTTTTGAGTAGCAAGTTGGCGAAACTCGAAAATGGTGACTTAAGTAAAAATAAACCCTGATAAGTGGACTGCAGAACTTGTATGTCGCAAGTTATCTTTGGTGAAAAAGGACAGTTCAAACGTTATAATAGGACTGAGAAGGAGGTGTTACTAAATCTGCTGATCATTCAGAAAGAGCATCCTTTGCGTAGGTTTTTTTTTATTTAGGTACTGATTTTTTCTTTTAGAAGAGATCATAATATGCTTGCTTCGCTGCAAACTAAGGCCCGTATTGCAGAACCTCACTCAAGACTCAAGCATTACTTAAAACTAGTTTCAACCAATCAAAAGGCTTTAAACGAGTTTAAAGTCATGCTTGAGTTTTGAGTGAGGTTCTGTAATACGGGCCTTAAAGTGATATTTTTGCTACTAAACTTGAGTATGGAATCCGGTAGGTTACTTAATATATTCATCTCACTGCACTGGAAGGAATTACGAAGTTACCTAAAGAAAGTTTACCTACCCTCGACTGTCTCGTTGGTACAGTGGTCGCAAGCGCTACTGTTGAGCATGAGGTCCTGGTTTCGATTCCCGGATCGGGCAAATTGTTATTGATTGATTCCATCTGGAATTTCTCAGTGTCTGGATTTGTGCACTGGCAATAGGCTCGCCCCCTATTACATGGGACTTAAACATAACTGGCAAAATGTGGGTGTACTGTTGATACACCTCTGCCTAACCCTTCGGAGAAACAAGGCGTGATGTGACGTACTTATGTGTATGTATTTATTTAATTATTCTTTGAATAAAACTAACCAAGTAATGACGACATAATTTGACCTGAAGCCCTAGACAAAGCGATATATTATACTATCAGCGATAACTATGATGCATAAGCATAATCGGCCTTTAATTTTCCCACTGCTGGGACACAAGCCTCCTCTCTTCGAGAGGGACTGGGCTGTAATCTACCACGCGGGCCCACTGCGGGTTGGTAGATGTCACATGTCTTCGAATTTTTGTTTCTAGGACATGCCGGTTTACTCACAATGTTTTCGTTCACCGTTTTGAGATCATTGGTGATGAAAATAATTTACACAAAGTAAAGCGTCTGTCAGGATTCGAACCTATGATCTCAACTCGTAAGTTGCGGCCGTTATCACTGGGCCACCACTGCTTCTGATAATTATGATGGAAAAGTCAAAAATGTATGGAACCTTATGCCATAAGGTACTGAAAAGCTTTTGTTGAAAGTCATTGTGGAAAGACGAAACGCTTTGAAAGCGATTGCCAATTGTCTAGGTCCTTTGCTGATATGTATAAATCTTCCAAATCTGAAGCCTCGTATCCACTAGGCAACATTTGGCGCGCGACATGTTGCACAACATGTTGAAAATAGCGCGGAACTTTTGTTTAGCAACGTTGTCTGTTGGCGCATGATCAGTCGTCTACAACATGTCGCCGGAGGAACTAGTGTTGGTTTCAGCGGCGGTGGTTAAAATTTTATTAAAAATGCATCAAAAAAAAAAAACCACGTTGGTGGGTTAGAAATTACTTACAAAATAAAGAAAATGTATTCAGTGAACTCCGTGTGGTTTATGGATTTGATGCTCAACTGCATGTTGCACGGAAACAAACAACAAGCCGCGTGTCATACTGCGCGCCAGCTGGCAACGTCACGCGCTGTTGTGCAACGTTGCCGAACATGTTGAGCGTCACGTGTTGCGCGATTGTTGCCTAGTGGATACGAGGCTTGAAGAAATCAATACCAAAATAATCAAACAACGATTCAGATGATCAATCAACCGTCAATCTCCTCGCGAATATCAACACTACAGAAACAAAGCTAGTTAGAAAAGCCTTTATGACCCACAAAGGGAACCTAAAGCGTATGTTCTGTTCCATGTGTACGAACACCTTCCATTGTCACGTCAGTCCCGCTTTGTGGAACAAACTCAACGATAAACAGAAAATACTAAAACCTTTGCCGTAAAACGAGAATGAAGTTAGTGGAAAAGGCGTGTTTTTAGTTGAAAAGGATTCACATTCTTTGTGTTCGAAAATTACGTTTGGAGAGGTGCTCCTAGTGGAGCTTTTGAGGTCTTGGGTCCGTGTTGTTATTTAATAATTTTTGTAGAGTTTTGGCTTTGGAAGAGGGTTCGATTGGGTTAAGCGACGGCTAAGTGCAATTGACTTTGGTAGTAGAAGGTGAATTGAATGAATTTTGCGATAGAAATCATAAACGATATCAATAATAACGTATAGTATAAGCAAACGCATAATCAGCCTATAATGTTGCCACTGCTGGGACACAGGCTTCCTCTCTTTGAGAGTGAGTGGGCTGTAATCTACCACGTGGGCCAAGTGTGGGTTGATAGATGTCACATGTCTTCGAATTTTTGGTTCTAGGATATGCCGGTTTCCTCACGATGTTTTCCTTCACCGTTTTGAAAGCAGTGGTAATGAAATTATTTACACAAAGAAAAGCGCGTGCCTGGGTTCGAATCCACGACCTACAACTCGTAAGTCGGGCCGTTACCTCTGGGCCACCATTGCTTTTAATAACGTATAGACTTGGCCCAAATATCAATATTCTAAAAGCCCCGCGTAAACAGGTACATAAATACTGGTTTGACAGTCAGTTGAGGTCTCTAAAATATTTATTAATAGTTATTTACAAAGCAATATGCGCTTTCCTCGTTCTTGTACCTTTAAGAATTCGTCGTACAGTATGTTTATCTCACGAAGCGACGCTCGCTTTACTTCTGGTTACCAAGTGTTGTGAATACAACCAATGAATGTGACCAACACGCTGTGAATGTGTGCGTGACGACGAGTAGCATCAGCACATAACACACACAGGCACACACAATTCCAACTTCGCCTTTGTCTTGGACGGCATTGAGTGCTCCTGCACTTACACACACATTCACAGCGTATTTGTACACTTGGTAACCACAAGTAAAGCGCGCGTCGCTTCGTGAGATAAAAATACAGTATATGGTTGCGGAAAGTAATCTCATTCCATCTAATATTATTCTAGTCCCAACGTCTGAGTTCATATGCGATATTGCATTCGTCTACTTGTGAATTTTGTACGAGATTATTTGGTTTTGCAGGGATTGTGCAATGATGAGAGACAAAAATTGTTTTAAAGGTATTTTATATGTTTGATATAAACACTAGCTTCTACCCGCGAATTCGTTCGCGTGGAAGTCGTAAGATAAACAATATACTAAAATAACAGTCACATTTTTATAAAACTCCCTCGATCCCCGACTTAATACATCGCATCGCATCGCCCGCGCTCTATAACTTCGTTTTCGCTTAGAGATCTTTCCGGCTTTTTTCTTTTTGCTCGGCTCCTAAGGGTCTTAGCGTGATGTAAAAAAAATCAACATCGATTGGTAGACACAGGCGCGTTCAAAAAAAAAATCTACTTTGTTTATCTATATATATAAAAATTCTCGTGTCACAATGTTAGTTGCCATACTCTTTCGAAACGGCTTGAAAGATTTTTCTGAAATTTTATTTATTTATTTGGTAGGTCTGAGAATCGGTCGTTATCTATTTTTCATATCCCTAAGTGATAAGGGTGATCCACCCCAAACATAAATAATTTATATGGCAAAAAAACGTTTGCCAGGTCAGCTAGAATTAGCATAGATTTCAAATAGGTTGCATCGTTTTTATCTTTCGCTAAAGTATTCTTTCTGCACACGGCCCTAAAAATAAATAATTTCTGACATATGCAGCATTTCTTGTCGCGCTATCACCATTTGACGTTCAAATAGGATATCATTATCAAGTTCCAGAACTGCAGATTTTAGTACTTTTTATCGTAAACTCCAAGGACCTCTACTTGTCAATTCATCGACCTTTTTGGTAAACGAAATTGTCTCTGCTATTCTGCAATTTCTAGTCTTCACGAAAAACTGCTGACTAAGCGCTGACATTGCACATTGACGTTACATTAGCGGAATTAGAAGGAAAATGTGGTTTGGGACAGCTTATTTGTGGTATCTTGGCCTTATTTTGTCCTTTATTTATCTTAGTTATGCAACAGTGGGAGGTTTTACATACATACATAAACTCACGCCTTCTTCCCATGGGGGTAGGCAGAAACTACAGAACGCCACCTGCTACGATCCTTACATACTCCTTTTGCCTCGTTTACTTTCATACATACACGCACGCCATTTGAGGCTTTATTTTCACAAAATATTTGAATTGACGAAAATATTTAGGTAAACAATCTGGAAATGTGTTATAAGAAAATCTGAAGAGTTTATAGGAAGTCAAAAGATTTAATAAACATTAAAATATACAAGAACTGATGCAACTGGAGGCGCCATACACATAGTCAAATTCAGGACCAGTCAATGAATATTGCCAGCGACAAACTAAGAAGATACTATGGAGATAAGGAAAAACTGCTATAAAACTCATACACTGCAACTGATACACATTATTCCCCGTACTCCACTATAAAAACCAGATCTGATCAACACACAGTATCTGACGCAGCAATCGCGCACAATCTGATAGCGCAGAGGCGTCGGGATGTACCTGGCAATCTCATCTCGATCGCTCGCTGTTTGCTCCGGTGCAAAAACAAAGAACTGGCAATCATACCTCGTAACGTAGACACGGATTGTAAACGGAATGGAATGATGCACAGGAATGGAAGGAAAATTTATTTTTACAATCGTGCAAACTGGAAAAACGTTGAAATTTAACATTTATCTGTATTCCCCCAAAGGGTTATGGATAGGTGTACCAATGGAAACACATTTCGTCAGTTATATTTAATGTCTTATGTAAGGTGTAGGAAAAGCTATTAAAATCCCGAGCACAAATCCAGACTCCGGAATGCTACTGACAAATTCCTTATGCAAAACCAAAACCCAATTTGCTCGACGTTGAAAGTTCTACAGAAGAAAAAACAGAACCTAGCCGTGCTAAACTGAATAGTTGACACAGAAAACGTTGAAAAACACGAATTCCAAATTGAAAAAGGTATGGAAATACAAAATTCAAAACTGGACTCGTTGACTTCAAATACACTAGTAGTATTGAAAATAGGAAACACTTTTGGTAAAGTCTTTAATAATCAACATGCAGAAGTTAGGTATTATTATCATACAACGAGTTCTCATGGTGTTAGATAAACAAAACATCCAGAGCTCTAAAGATAACTGGAAATAGAAAAAGATAGAAGAATGTTGAGGAATGTGCAATAAGCTACAATGCTAGGCAGACGTTTGTGAAGACATAGCGACAAATGCGGTGGAGTGAGGCAACTTGATACAGAAATGAGGTTCTGCATTTACTGTTGAGCAGTGGTGGACCGACCGATGGTAACGGCCGCGACTTAACAGGTTCCCAGGCAGGTGCTTACTTTGTGAAAACTATTTCATTACCACTGCTCTCAAAACGGTGAAGGAAAACATCGTGAGGAAACCGGCATGTCCTAGAACCAAAAATTTGAAGACATGTGACATCTACCAACCCGCACTGAGCCCGTGTGGTGGATTACGGCCCACTCCCTCTCCCTGAGAGGAGGCTTGTGTCCCAGCAGTGGGAACATTATAGACTGATAATGCTATTCGCGATTCGTGGAGGCTATTCTGATGAAGTCCATAAGTATCGTATTTTGTTGAATAGGAGCTTTAATATTGCAAGAAATTTAATATTGTAAACATCAAAACCCAATAAAATAAAAACGAATTCGTACATTTCGATGTAGCTTCTTTATCAAAGCAGTAACATAGTGTACCTCAACGTGCTAAAGCGATTGGCAACTGGATATAACCGCTGAGTCGGCGTTATATTTCAACCCTTTGCCACTACCCGCTACCTGGCATACAAGCCTTTTATACCGTAAACACGTAAATATGAATATTGGAACAATGCTCTCCATTTATTTCGATAGAATATGTATGGAACCCTTTTTATGGATTGAATTCTTATTTTAAGTAACAGTTGGAATATATTGTTTTGTTTCTTCGTCTTGTTTTGTGATATTTTAAGACGAAAGTTGGGCTTTCCAATTTTATCGTAAACTAGCTGACCCGAAAGACGTCGTCTTGACCAAACATTGGTGAGTTATGGTCTTGAGTTCATACAAAAATCCCATAGAAAAGTATCGATTTTGAAAAACATTTTTTTTTTGCATATAATTGCCTAATTCGGACTACTACGAAAATTTTAAAACAAAAAATTACCAATTCGGTTCAGTCATTCTCAAGTGCTACGCTTACCAACGAATAATATTTCATTTTTAATTTTAGAAATATAGATATGCTGCTTTTTTTTTATTGGGTCAATATCAAATAACTTCTCCCTCTCTGGGTGGAGCGGGAGGGCGTGTCAGACTCTTACTGACTAAAACCCACTCGTGTTCCTTCAGCTATCGCCCCAGGCCTGGTCCTTATCCGACGGTGAGCTACCCATTGACCCATTGCTCACCGTCCGCAAGCCCGCGCCTACCGTAGCCGGGAATCGTCCTGGGCTTTCCGACGCCCAGGGCGTATTCTGCGGTGGCTAGGGGCGTGAGGGCGTGAAATTTGCCTCTCCCTCACGCATTCCGCCTCCTCCTTCGCGAGCATTACTGCTTCACAGAAGGAGATGACGGCTTCCCATGCCCTCTCGCTCCGTACCATGGTCTGGACTAGGGCCGGACGCGAGAGATCACCGCCGCCGATCGCCTCCATGAGGACACGGCCGTGCCCCGCCCAAGTTCGGCAGACCTCCACCGTATGCTCCACCGTGTCCTCCGGGCGATACACACAATGATGACACCCGGGCGTTTCCTCCCGCCTTATCTGGAACAGGAACCTCCCGAAACAACCGTGTCCGGTTTGGACCTGCGTCAGGCGAATGGTGAGGACGCCGTGGCGCCTCTCTAGCCACTTCTCGAAGAGCTGGCTTCTGCTTGCGACTTCGTCCGCGAGCCTATAACCTTCCTCAAGAATTGGGCTACCTAATGCAAAAAGAATTTTTCAAGTCCGACTGTTAGTTCCGGAGATTACCCCCTACACACAAACAAACAAATTTTACCTCTTTATATTAGTATAGATTGTGTCTATGTTTTAGACAAGTTTAATTATTGTTTTTCAAACACTTTATCAATGTTAGCTTTGAAAGAAATTGAAGTTAGAAACTAGAAACAAATTGATTAAAATCGGATCAAACTTTCACAACAGAAATATTTATTGCTTAAACTACGAGTTCTGATAAAATCTGATTTATTGTTTATTCTCTGAAAACAAGTGTAAATATCTCATGCTAAATTGCTGATCATGGAACTCAGCTGAAAGTTCTCGACTTTTCTTATTGTTATTGTTTCATGTTATCAACCAAAATGTATAATTTAAACACTAGAAATGTTCGTGTTATTTTTAAACTTTAACACAGCGTATGAGTTCATCGCTATCGTTACTTCTTTGTTCTCAGTTGACGTCAAAAAAATAAAGTGGTCTTAAATATCTGCATATAAGGCACTTGCCCCATCTATCAACGGTTTTCTAGCTAAACATACAAAAGAATGTTGGTCCCGTGTAATAGAGATACATACACAACATGTCCCGGAATTAACGCACGCCACCAAACACCCCAATTAGAATATTATGTTACATTAACTAATTTAATAAATAAACAATATTTCATAAATAATAGTAAAAATTCAATGAATGTATTATGATTGTAACATAATATTATATGTGTACAATCATAGACATCATGGTCATGTACACCGTGAAATTTGAATCACAGTTTTGCTAGAACAAACGTTATTCAGACCATGGTCTACTACTATTCAACAGCATCCAAATAAAAAAAAAACAAAATGGGTTTTTGAAAAAAACACAAAAGACAAAGTTTAAAATGTCAAGATTATCTACTGCTTACAAAATTTCGTTTATGGAGGTACATTTCCTTGTAAACAATGCTGTGTCCCATGCGTAGCGTCTGTGTTGTAGGGAGTAACGATAATCTTGACATTTTAAACTTTGTTTTTTTTTGTGTTTTTTCAAAAATCAATTATGTTTTTTTTTATTGGATGCTGTAGAATGGTAGTAGACCATGGTCTGAACAACGTTTGTTCTAGCAAAACTGTGATTCAAATTTCACGGTGTATATGATTTAATAACTTATTTTATGTACCTACATTCTAAGCAAATAAAGACCTATTCTATTCTATTCATAATACATTCATATAATTTTTACTAAAACGTATAAAACATTGTTTATTTATTTTTGTTATACTTATTGTGGGAGAAAATTGTGGTCACATTACAAATCTACGCACGCACACGTAAAAGGGTCTAGTTTAGTATGGACTTCGTCCATATTGGTTTGTTTCGACTGTACAGTGGAAGTGTGACAGTTTGCATGGTTTTAATTATTTTTTATATAAAAAAAACTTACATTAAAAATGATAGAAATCGATCGCTCCGCTCCAGTGGACAGGCAGCCTTAACCCCTGTCTACTGTTTGACTTCCTTGACTTTCGTTTTCATTTGGTTAAAAATGTTCGAAATTTTATTTCCAATATAAAAACAGTTTCTTTTCCGGCACTTAAAATGTGTACGAAATAAATGATTTCCTTTTATAAATAAATTAACGAGTTACTTTAAACTCAACTTTTAAACCTTAAAAAATCCTCTCGTAACCTTTACATTTTAATATTATATTATAATTCATATTTATAATTATATTATACCTAATTAATATTTATTGAGGGTTTCAAACCCTCAATAAATATTCAAAATGGCAGAATCAGGGACGGATATTATAAAGGTCGTTTTAGACGCCGGCCCTATATCTATTCAATACAGCCGGTGGAAGGTCGGTCTACCACAAACTTTATGGGCCTACCACACGCTCAAGCTTCACCACAGTTTTGCCTGAGCAGGCCGGTTCGTACACGGAACACCGTGGCCCAATAGACATGGCGCAACTATGCGGCATGCGACTGCGACAGCTGGGCAACTGGACGCAACGACAAGCTACGGCCGAGAATTTTAAAGTAAAAACCTACTTACAGAAATAAAATCATTTATCTTTTTAGATGCAGTTAACGCGATATCTTACTACAATAAAAAACGACTGACGTTAGCGCTAAAGTTTTTTATGTTTCCACTATTCTCTGCTTAAATTAAATCGGTGCAACCTCTAGAGAAATAAACGTTTAGATTCTTTGTTTTTCCATTTCTACATCTGTTTTATCTTTCTTTGAGATTTCGCATTAGAAAAACCGGTGTGAAATTCAGCAGACTCATGTATTTTTTATTTAAAACAAACGAATTAACATAAAACACATGGGAACAAAAAGTAAGAATGGAATTTTGCTACCGAGATTATTGTAGTTTTTTTAAGACAGCGAATTGTTTTATCAGAAAGGTATGTGTATTGTTCCATAATCTCATTTTATTTGAGAAAAATAAAATCTACTTAAATGCGAAAGTGAGTTTGTTTATTTGTTTGTTTGTTTGATAACCTTTCACGCTAAAACAGCCGAACGGATTTGGATGAAATTTGGCACATGGATAGACCATGATCTGGGTTAGAACATAGGATACTTTATCTCGATAATACATTTCTGTTAGGCAATATCCAACCTCCACGTGGGCGCAGCCATGGGCAAAAGCTAGTACTTAATCAATAAGAGAGAAAATATAGGCAGTTCTTACTAATCATTACTCCAAAGCTGTAACCTTATTGGTTCGCGATGATCGAATTTCATCCATCTATCCCTCGTTGATAGGTAATAAATTATGAACGAGCTTCGTATCGGACTGACGACAAAGATTTACATCGTTCGATTTGCCCGCACCGTACTTAGTTACATAAAAAAGTGTCCGTACTGAGAATATTGAGCTCACACATTATTGATAGTCTTTCTATGACAATCAAGTCAAGTCCCTGCGTCATTGTGTGTCAGAGGTGTCAAAACAAAACAAAAACACAACTATCTTTTGACGCGGACGAATCTAACGATTTAAATCTTTGACTGTCGACGGATAACTGTACCGATAACAGGATTACATCGTTACACATTCACCATTGAAACTCGTTCGTGCACTGAACTGAAAACTTGATTCGAAAGCTGGTCATATTTCAATATGGAAGAATTTTATACGAAGGTAACTATGGGCTATAGTTACCATCTACGTATAAAATTCTTGCGTATAAATTACCTTCGTATAAGGCCCTTTGTGGCTGACTTTTCTTTTTATGTTGCCTATTTATGAATTATTGATCGTTTGGAAGTCGATTGAATTTTATGTTCTGATCCATCCTTGAAATTAATAATGTAGAGAAAAATATACTGCAAGATCATCATGTCATCAATAAAAAAAATCATATTAAAAACCCAATTTTTTGTAGCTTTTAGTTATTTTTTTTAAGTTTTATTCTATCAAACAGATTAGTTTATAGTTTCTTTCTTCTCACAAAATAATACATATATAAATTCTCATAAAAATTAAACTTAGTTTGGTTTATAATCACTTGCCCTTTGTATTTGGTGAAATCCTTTCGCTCGATCCAGTCATGTACAAATATTGAGCTGTGATAATCGTCTTTTTGTCGCATCAAAAATTGCGAACAGTGACGTCATCAAGTGATAATACATGGAAATTCACAAATTGTTGGATCAGGGAACAGCTACGACTGTTTAATTGACGAACTTCGCTCCTGGGCTCGTGAAACGACTTCCAATCAAAATGTATTATGTTCTGAAAATTACTTTAGACGTGCCTATAACTATTGAATAATTAATTTTGTATCTAATATACGCGATAAGTTTTAGTTTAAAGCTAAATTGAATAAGGCTTAAAGCAGTTTTGATTTAAAATTAATAACGAATTTACGGAGATTGTAATTATTAGTAGACTTTGGAAGACTCATTCTTGAGAAGACAACCTGGTCTATTTATTAAAATATTTCGAGCAAAATAGACTCGCAGACAGTTGACCTCTTTTATCGTCCTTACTCTCAGACGTCCTAGAATTGTCTAGCTCATGTCAAAGGTAAATTATTTGTACTAACTTGTAGACAAAGCTTGACTTTGATAGTTTAGGCACAAAGCTTACATCAAATTTGATTGCCTTCGTTGGTTTAGTGGTCGCAAGCGCTTTTTCCGAGCATGAGGTCCTGGGTTCGATTCCTAGGTCGTGAAAAGTGTTATTGGGTTTTTTCATCCGGATTTTCTCAGTAGCAACCTTGAATCTGGATTTGTGCCCGGTTGATGGCAATAGGCTCATCCCCTATTACATGGAACTTAAAGATAATTGGCGAAATGTGGGTGTACTATACTGCCCTGCTAAGCCGAAAGGCGCTATCTCTGAGATACGCATTTTTAGTTTTTTTATACCATTCAATAGCTTTAACAATTTTGCATTTATTGGTATAAGCGAAATAGCGCTATCTAACTTAAAACATTTAAAAAACCACTGAGTAGTTTTTTATATCTCCATTTACATTACAATTTACAAAAAGTTAATTTTCTCTAAACTTGCTCCGGTTGAGATAGCGCCTTTGGGCTTAGCAGGGCAGTATAATAGGTACACTTCTGCCTAACCCTTCGAGGAAATGCGTGATGTTATGTTATGAATTTATGATTGGCAAGTAATTCTATATAAATGAATTACAGAACATGTCACCAGAATGAGGCATTGTTTTAAGTAATTATGTTACCGGATCCTTGTCTTTGGTACTTTAAGGGTTTGTATTTCAAGGTTGCTTATCATCTACCTAGCTAGCCTTTTCCCAACTATGTCTGAGTCGGCTTCCAGTCTAACCTAAACTGTAGCTGTAAAGAAAATTTGCCCCGAAGAATTCACAATTAATTCAATTTTACATGACGCGACTGCCTATCTGACCTCCACAACCCAGTTAATGGGTAATACGATACCCCTTGATAACACTGGTTGTCAGACTTTCGGGCTTCATTTTCGCTGTTGCTATGGTTACTGTATTATGTCGCTACGAGTACAAGTTTTCTGTTCAATGCGTTTCATTTTGGTGTACGGGGAAGATAGTCAGATAGATCACGCCAAAATAGAAAGAAAGAAAGAAAAATAGGTTTATTTTCAATTAATTAATTAATTGAACAACGTTTTACTAGATTTGTTTAATATACATTAAATGTTTTAAAAATTATGTATGTCTGACGTTTGCTGGCAATCTTTCAGAGGGTCAAATTACTCACGATTATGAACAATAGGACATGAGACAAAAATAAAACTCTCATTTTTCGTACAAAAATATAAAGAAAATTTGCCCCGAAGAATTCGCAATTAATTCAATTTAGGCCTTATCTATATTAACATAAACATAACATAACATAACATCACGCCTTGTTTCCCCGAAGGGTTGGGCAGAGGTGTCCCTGTAGCAGGTACACCCACATTTCGCCAGTTATGTTTAAGTCCCATGTAATAGGGGGCGAGCCTATTGCCATCAACCGGGCACAAATCCAGACTCCGAGCTACTACTGAGAAATTTCAGATAGAAAAATCCAATTACACTTTGCTCGACCCGGGAATCGAACTTAGGACCTCATGCTCAGCAGTAGCGCTTGCGACCACTAGACCAACGACTTATCTATATTAATAATCTATACTAATATTATAAAGAGGTAAAATTTGTTTGTTTGTATGTAGGGGTAATCTCTGGAACTACCAGTCGGATTTGAAAAATTATTTTCGCATTGGATAGCCCAATTCTTGAGGAAGGTTGAGGTTGAGGGCAAAAGCTTAATTAATTATGAAGAGGTAAAACTTATAGAGTTTGTATGTACGGGGTAATCTTCGGAACTACTGATCCGATTCCGAAAATTCTTTCACTTATGGGAAGCTACGGTATTGCTGAGTGTCATAGGATAATATAATTTATGTTAGTCTGGCAAACGAAAGTAGAGAGAAAATATCAGCATAGCAACTCCAAAATTTGTATGACATACCTGCAATAACCTAATTTGATACTTTACAATTTTTTTTTTAAATCGTCCTACCGTGTTGTGTTCCAAATCAAAGAGGGTCTTGATATTTCGAAAAATCAGTTTACTTCGTCTGAATAAAAATACGAGTGTAGGTAAGTAGTAATTTGAATTAAAAAAAAGAACAATATAGTGTAATCATTTTTGTTAATACTCACTACCATAATCAAAATCTGAATCTAAAACTTACATGTGAAAAGATTCAATGGAGTCACTGTTGTGTCATTTTTTAATTAGTAAATGCTGTATAAAGATCACAACAAGACACCAACAACACGGTTGACATTAGTATATCATTGCTATATTAAAACTTTGCAAATAATTCGAGTGTCTACTTTCGTTTGTCAGACTTCTAGAACAAGAATGTTCATGCGAACGAAGTCGCGGGCTGAACCTAGTCTGTAATAAACTAGACATCCGCATTTGCATCATAAAAATAAAAACTGAACAACCCGGAATCGAAGTCAAAGACAATAAATAAACCCCCAACATGTATTATTTATTGGAAATTCAACTCAACACATTACCTATCTCATTTGTCGAGTCGAGCAACTTTTCCTCATGAAACAAGAGCCGTCAAAACAATGCTCACATTTAATGCTTTTCAACATAATTTGCGATTGTTTTCGTGTAATTATATTACTGTTTGACTACAATGAGATAATTAATTTAATTTAATAAGATTTCTCATTAAATGTCAGTTAAGACGGGAGGTTTATTGAGTCCTTTGTAATTTATTTCAGTTAGTAACTAGGATACGAGGATTAGTTAGGAATAATTCATAGATCGAATAATTTTGTGTTGAGAGCCGAAAAATTACTTCCTTTTCTAAGAATCTTGTCTCATGAATAAATACAAGGAAAATATTAACAGTAATAATTATTATTCTAAAGTGTCTTTGACATAAATCTTGGGATCCCCACGGTCTCGGACCTTTGGAGCCCGTACGAGGGGCCGTGGTCAACTCACAGAGGTCCGTTAGACGGTGTCAATGAATTTTGTTTTTGGTACTTAAACATAACTGGCTAAATGTGGCTGTACTATTAGGTACACAGGATCTTATGTGTTATGTATAACTATTTTATTTTTAAACCAGCAAGCCAGAATGACAGAGAAATATGCCCCTATCAGAAACTGAAACCGTTACCCTCTCCACGTGCGTCTTAAGGTAGATCTACACAATTTATGAGGGACGCTCGTTAAGGCCGTGCCAGATTGAGTTATAAATAAGGCTCGGACGAAAACACCTGGGTTATTGCCCTTCCCGATTGATTGATGTCCCACTCTGGATAAAGTGCCCAGAAATAAATTGTATGAGGTTATTCTGATTAATGATTTGAGCCTATGTAGACGTTAAATCTTGGTCGGCGCCATCTTTGAATATTTTTCCTGATGAAAATGTACAAAAATCAATATAATTTGCAGTGAGTGAAAATGGGTGATAGAAAAAGAAATAGGTGAGTTATTTATATCAGTATCACATCTCATCATTAATTGTTATTTAATTTATTTTAATTTCATCTCATTTATTGTTATTTAAAAATCAGATTTTTGTTACCAAAAATACCCTAAATCCATTAAAACTTAGCAAATTTTCAACAGGGTCATAAATTATGACTTGCAGACACCCGCTAAATGACAGCTGCCCATGCCTCATGTCATAAACCGGTAAAATTGCCAATTGAAAAAAAACCGATTGTTTTTCTTTTTTCTTGAAAATTGCCACATAAATAGACTCTCAGTACGATATTTAAAAACACCCTTACAGATCGGACAGGGTTTTTTTACATGTTATATTTTTATCTGTATAACCTTCCCCTTAATTTTGATCATATTCATAGGTTTGGTGCCCGACACCTGTGAATATTATCAAAAAGTAATAAAATAGTTCTGAAACTAAACAGCCAAACATTAGCAACATCACGATTACTCAAATCTGTGTGGATCTTTCCTCAAAGACCATTTCCTCATATTATTATGGCCTGACCAAGATTATGTCTGGACTTTAAAAGAAACTGCTAGGAAACGCCGAACTTATCTTGTAATTTTAAAATATAAGTTATTTTTGTCGTGTAAAAGTGTTTTTTTTTTAACCAATTTACACAAATAAATATTAATTGTCATTATTTAAGGTTTTATTCTATGAAGATCAATTTCTGAAATTCTGAAAGACTGAAGAGATTATGATTGAGATGATTATATATTTATTGCGACCTTAATTCCAGTTAAACATACCTATAGATAAGAACACAAAGCTAAACTACTGCCATTGCCACTGCTACCATTTACTGGGTACGTCTTTCATTGACTTAAATGTGCCCTAGCGGCTGAGATTATGTCATGCTCACTATAATGTCTCGGTGACGGTGGCGCGTGTGTTGGATCATTTAGCTCCCTTAAAATTGGTTAAGCTGAATGGTGCTGATCCATGCATGATGTTCGTGAATGGACGCCGTTAGTAAGGACTGGTCATCTCTTAGTTGCAATGGCGTTTAAAAAAAAAAAAATCTGCGTCGTTCTCACATACAAAATACAAAAAGTTTTAGTATGTACAGTGATCTTCAAATTCAAATTCATTTATTAATTTTGTGAACATAGGGTAAAAAATTATAGAGATGTTACAAATAAATATCGGTCCATACTACGTCCCGCCAGAAGGCATACAAAATGTTTAGGTAAATAGATAATCAAATGTAACATTAAGAAAACGAAAATAAAAATATAAAGTCAAGGTACATGTCACAATTTCATGGCAAACACTAATAGTTACTAATAATAATAAAATGTCAATAAATTAAGACGGCACATAAACAAATAGGTACCTATTTAGTCACATTCTCGTCTCTTCATGGATACAATCAAGTTTAAACATCACAATGGTGCCGATTCCCTTGTTCACAAACTAAACTAAATTTAAGTTCACTGCATTTTTTTCTTTCTATTTCATTAAGAAAAGGACAGAAGATAAATTTTAGTTTAGTCCTGTCAAATTAATCAGCGCTTGACGTAATTTTAGTAGGCAAGTTTTTAATCACGTCTAAACTTGTATGGAGTAGTGACAGGCGCTGATTAATTTGACAGGACTAAACAAAAATTTAACTTCTGTCCTTTTCTTAATGAAATAGAAAAAAAAAGATGCAGTGAACTTCAATTTAGTTTAGTTTGTGAACAAGGAAATCGGCACCAATGTTTTGTTTTAACCGTTGACCCCCAAACTAAGCAGGGCTTGTACCTATCTTGGGGGATGGAGTGCGAATGAACGGAAAAAAATATGTTAGTTTACAGGGCTAGTTCAGTAAAACGTGTATTATATTGTGTGTGTGTTTGTGTGGCTGAGCGTTAAAGTGTGAGAGAGGGATGTTGTTTGCTGGCACTTTGGTTTGTCGATAAACGTTAGAGAAATGATTCTGTTTCGGTGTATTAAGTTCCAGAAGCCATTTCTTTAGTACAGTTTTAAGGCGAGTGGAAAGCAAGTCTTTGATGTCCAGTGAGTGATCTGCAAACCTTGTTAAATGTGTGGAGGTGAGAGTAAGCTGGACTGCGTCTGGCCAAAAGGGACTTCACAGGCAGAGATAGAATTCTGAACAGCCACTTAAACAAAAGTTCACTATAGTCAGCTCTTTTGGGGAGGGTCTTTTGAGGTCCGCACTCAAAAGACCCTCCCCAAAAATTGCAGTTAAAATGAAAAGTTGCCTCACGCGGAGGACTTGGATTTCACTGTAGAGCTTGTCAGTTGAGAATCGGAATGGTTTCCTAAACGTGACTTTCAGAAGTGCCCTTTGAGCTCTCTCAACGTAAATCATGTGGCTTTTTCCGGCACTTCCCCAGATAGAAACGCAGTACTGAATTATGGGCTGACAGATAGCAAGGTAGAATTTCTTAGGAGATCTGGTTTCACGAAGATTGGTTACACGTTAATCACGAAGATTCTTCATTATGAAGATTAGTTTCCTTGTTCTGCCAGCTAAAGCGGAGATATTTGACCAGAAGGAAAGCCTCGAGTCAATAGTGATGCCCAGATATCTGACTGACGAAGTGCGTTCAATCGGGCGGCATGTGCAGTTTGCAGGTTGTAAACGTATAATAAAGAAAGAAACATGTCTAACTTCAACATTAATGATGTAATCAATATTTTGTAACCGTATTTTGATTTAAAAGAGTGTCCGTGGAGTTTCTTGCCCGTTCTTCTCCATAGGTACTTACTACACTTTGGAATGGGCAACTAGCTTCATCTTTGTGACTGAACGACCTCCTGACAATTCAAGAGTGCCTGTAATTGGTTTATTTGTGATTTGAGTTTGAGTTAAAAAAATCCAAAACAATTGAAATCCAGCTTTATATTTTTGCAATGCTTTCAACTTCTTTTTGTTCAAATCCACACTTTTTCTGTTGAAGATAAGCAACCATTTCCCCTGAATTCTTAAAAATAGTAGGTAGTTTCTCATTATACGCTCTCTACTTGCTCTTATTTTTTTTATATCTCGACCCTTTCAAGCAAACTTTTGTTGAAAATTCTCAAGTCTAAATGAAACAAGAAATAGGGTAAAATTGGGTAAATAGGCACCTACTTATTTAATTTCTTCGTCAAAGGCATAGCAGAAGTAAAAAAAAAAACAAAACTGATAAAAGTCTAGAACTTTTCTTTCGTAAAACGTAAGTAATAAGTTTTCAGCATCTGGAAATTAATTAAAAGGAAACAAAAATACTTCTTGAAAAAACGCTGAAGAAAATAACTTGTGAGAGCTTTTAGAAAAATGGCGTCTAAACGTTTACGAGGGAAAACGCCTTCGACGTGTGAAACAAATGACTTTTACCTTTTATACTTTGTGGAATGTGGAAAGATTCATGTGTAAAAAACAGGAAAATGTAGTAAAAAGATAAAGAAGAAACTGTGAAATTAAAATAATACGAAGGTAAGGTAGTAATATCTTTTTCCTTTATTAATCTTTTTTTATGTTTCTTTTTTTATAAAGTTTACTGCAGTCTTAGCCCCCGTTCCAACGGGCGATTTTCTTAGCACCGAGTGTTGAAAATCCAATAGCCTGTTTTTTTGACGCCCTGGGAGGCGATTTATTGGATTTTCAATGCTCGGCTTAATACCAAGAGTTGAAAATCCAGAGCGCCATAAAAAATCGTCGAGTTAATGAAAACATGGCCCGTGCTACCTTGGCATATAGTTGAACAATGCACCACAAAAGGAATTGGGTTTTTTCATACAGGGTCTGAAACACACATCACCAAGCCGAAATCTACTAAGTATTATATTTCAGTGAATTAAAAGCACACAGATATGTAGTTAATATTCAGAATTGAACACCTAAAATACTTTTAATCCTGGTGTACGTTCTCGTGGGATATTTTTCGACATCCACGCGGGCGAAGCCGCGGGCAAAAGCTAATATCCATGGAAACTAACACAAATAGAAAGATTCACAGAAATAAAGTATATTTTCTATCTTTTTGTTTCAAATTGCTGAGTGCTAGAAACGAGCTCAACAAATAGAGATAACTTTTTCATTAATCTCACTGGAGTTTTGTTAAAGGCCTTTAAATTTTAATAAGGAGCTTCATATTTACAGAGCAGTGGTGGCCCCACTGGGCCACTACTGCTCAAGCTGCAAGTCGGGGTCGTTACCACTGTAACGACCCCGACTTTCGAGTTTTAGGTCGTAGGTTCAAAACCAAGCAGGCGCTTTACTTTGTGTAAATAATTTCATCACCACTGCTCTCAAAACGGTGAAGGAAAACATCGTGAGGAAACCGACTCGCACTTCGCCGGTTTTTTTCTATTTTTATTAACTGACAGAGACGCTGCTCTGCCTAGCCCTAACAAAAGTGTCGGAACGATCAAGAGGTACAGGTTTAGCTCTCATTTGCGAACTGTGTCCTCATTCATCAGTGCGGTATCGTGACGTTATGTTTTCGGTATAATTCGTGCAGTACCGGTTAATTCCTCACGAGAAAATGTCGTCGTCGAGTGATGAAGATGTTGTGGTGAAAAAAAACGAAAGTGCTATTGGTGACATCAGTAGATTGAAAAAAAAAAAAAATTGTTAATCAATTCAGATGTGACCTTGCGGAAATCCATTATAAAATACAATAGACGTGGATATATTTAGTAACCTGTTCCACTTAGAACAACAAGCGCTAAGCGGAACAGCTTACTAAATATTATATCCACGTCTATTGTATTTTCTATTATATATCTACAATTAAACCACGTGACGTGTCTCAAAACACCAAGCGGGCACTGGGTAGGTATTTCTACCGAGACGCGGTACTCCGAAAGGATCCCGCCACGCTCCTGCGCATACCAAGCCAATCAGGACACGCTCGTTGAAATATAGGCGCTCGGTGAGTTTTCAGTACCATGTATACTGAGCACGCTGATCCCGCACCGCTGACGCACCGACCAGTGAGGAAAGGGCTTATAATGTGTGATAACGAACTTGGTTCCAAAAATAAATAATTTATGAAATCTCAGAACATCGCCTTTGTCAGTGCAAACTGCCATGAATTGTTTCAGAAAAACATCTCTGCAGTAATTAATTAAATTTTCTTCAGCACAGCACACGAGAGGTATACCTACCTAATTCAGTAATGTCTTCCGCTCTCAAAGTTAAGTCGATATTTTTGCTAACTCTCACATCATTTAAGTATATTGACTCGCTTGTGTTTGTTCAGACATCTTTCAACGTTTTTATTTGAATGAGGAGCTCGTGGCTAAGTAATAACAGCTATACGATCGATCCATCAGGTTTAGCTACACTTGCCAGGGTTGGTCCATGAATTGGTGACCATCTTTACATACCGAGACTCCTCCGTGCCTCGGAAAGCACGTTCTGTCATTCGTGGATCTTTGACAGTCGTTACGTATTACCCAGTTACTGGGTTGTGGAGGTCAGATAAGCAGTCGCTCCATGTAAAATACTGGTATTCAGCTGCATTTGGTTAGACTGGAAGCTGACCTTAATTTGGAAAACAATTTGAATCCTTAGGACAAGTATTTGTATGGCGTCAGTTGATTGCTTGGATTCCGAGGCCAAGCATGGATTTTTTTCTCTAACAAAATAATCTAGTCATTGTGCTGAAAGGCTTGTTAAAAAATCATTTTGCATTTTACCTATATATTTTTTAACCCCAAAACATATAAATATCCTCTTTCTTCTATTGTTATCGATATTCCCTTTCTTCTCGCTTAAAAACAAAATACAATCTTTGGACGTATAGCTAGGCTTATTCTGATCGGATCCCACAATCCAATCCCACTTTTTGGGATTCGTTAGGAATGTGGATAACATTCATATTTTGATCCGAACCCATTCAAGTACAAAATGATCCCTGCTGTGAAACGATAAATGGAAATGTCAGAGTCAAAGTCAAATCATTTATTTCAAATAGGCTCATGTATGTATGGCGCTTTGGAACGTCAAAATTTACAAAAAAAAGTGGCCAACAGAAGTGAAAACTTGAACAAGATCGCCTTGGTGGAAGAAAAATACTTGTATAGAACATTGGTCCGTAACCTTATCTAATAAAGAGCACAACCACATTTACAAAACCTTTAAAGTAAAATACTTGTATAGAACATTGATCCGTAACGTAATATAAATAAAAAGCACAATAGCGTTTACAAAACCTTTAAAGTAAAAATACTTGCATAGAACATTGATCTGTAACGTAATATAATTAAAGAGCACAATCGAATTGACAATGAGGTGTCATTATAGTGTCGCGAAATCAATGGTTTAGTCCAAAAGGTAGTTTTCATATGGAAAAAAATAGGCAAGAAACTCCACCGTTACTCTTTTAAAATGTTTTACAATATTTTGTATAGGAGTGTACCTAGTTAAATAATTATATGTGAGGACGATGCACATAAAATGAAATTACTATACCATAATAGGTAAAAATAATTAAAATCGACCATCAAAAACAAATTTAACTTTGTAGTTGAAAAACATGTTCTCTGATACGGAATGTATGGGAAAATATGTTTTTGCAACTGCAAATATAAGTTATTTATTTATTTATTTATTTATTTATTTATTTATTTATTAAAAGCACAATTATAACACCTTTACAGATTAATCCAAGGCGATGTTATAAGTCACAAAATATACACAAATTAAAATAAAATATATTTAAATATCCTGTAAGCAGAATTACAATGAATTATATAATATTATGTAATATAACAATTATTCTAAACATGACAACTTTTATTCTATCAAACCTTTTAGTTGGTCGGTTAGTTGGTCGATTATTACTCGTTAACTTGTAGAGCCAACTTAGCTGTGATTGTTTCCCTTTTAAATTCATTATTGTATAAACTATTGCTATAATTTTTTTCACGTAAGCAAAACCAACCATTTAGCTGGTAGGAACACTTGACTCTAACGAAAATTTACACTTTAAAGCTTAATATTTCGCTAACCCTGAATCCAAAAATAGTTTCACACACTCACAATAATTTCGAAGGACCTTTCCAACGATACCCCACACCATGGGATGGAAAAAAAGGGAGGTACCCTAAAAATACAGCATATTATTTGGATTATTATTTTAACTTAACACAGTTGGCCCAGTTGCAGGTTACCAGTCCATTCTGCCCGTTGACTAATACTAAACACATGTTTGCTCGTCTACCGCATAGGGCTGGGCTCGGCTGTAATATAATGCCCGTGTCATGTACTGCCAATAGATAGACATTAACCGCTAGACTGCCATCTCACGGTAAATGTCGCTTGTCATGTCACTGTCGGTAAAACAGGCTTGGTATTGAATTTAGGCGGGTTTTACTTTTAAAAGCATAGAAAATAAGCGTATTGTTTCCAGTTAGAAGGTTTTTTTTCAGTTTCATAGCCGTTTTAACTGACCGTTTGACTATAAGTCGAATCGTGGGATCGAAATTTCACGGACTTCTTGTAATCTGGACTAATAATTATGATGGCGTTTACAAAATATAATCGTTTTACGTTATTGATCATTGATAAATGCTAAATGAACCGGAAAAGTTAGTCTTAAAATTAGTAAAGTTTCAAGCTGAATGTTGTAATAAAACTACAAATAAATTATTTATAACCGAGTGAGAATTTGTTCAGCATAAATATTGTATCAGAAACAACATCAAACAAATAAAGTTTCAGCAAATAACGCAGTAGGTACAACATTATTTATTTATTTATTAACTATTCAAAACTCAAAGCGAAAGTTTTCTCCGACTCAGCGTACTAGTTAAAATTCAGTAACTTTTCACACTAATTACGTTAACTAACTAGAATCTAAATAAATTGACGGTTATTGTTGAATATTAATATTGTTTATTTTAAACTCTTTGTTGTACAGTCAGCCTCAAAATGATGTATTTAAATTATATACTCAAACTAAAATCATTTATTTCAATCATTTACCTATAATTATTTCCCCACCCTTTTTAGGGTTCCGTACCTCAAAAGGTAAAAACCCTTATAAGATCAATTTCTTGTCCGTCTGTCTGTCCGTGTGTCACTACCGATTTTCTCAGGAACGGGTGGATCTAGCAAGTTGAAATTTATATCAGATACTGAAGTCTATAGTCTCTATTAGGTGTATAAAAATCAAGGTCCTGAGTCAACACAATAAAAAGATATGGGCAAATTTAGATTTTCGCGAAAGTTTTGTAAGTACCAAAATTTACCTTAATTTTCAACTTTTAATTTTTCGGAATTTAACCATTTACTTGTGCTGTAAGACCTTGCTTTTGACCAAAACTAATAATTCTAGGTCAACTGGAAGTACCCTATAGGTTTTGGGTCGAAAACCTACTTGGTAGTTCCCGTTGACCTAGAATCACGAAATTTGGCACTTTTTTTAATATACTTTATACATAAGACTGTTAATTTTTTAATTATGGAAATATTAACTTATTAAAATTTGAAATAAGGAAAACAAAAGGATAACCATTTACAGGCACTTTTGAATTGTTAAAAAGTCGGTCAGTTACTGAGAACGTTGAACCTAGTTGCCCATTCAAAAACGTAGATCTCTATCGAAGAACGGGCAAGAAACTCCACGGTTATTCTTTTAAAAATAATTCTGTACCTTCAGTGAAAAGTGATGTAACTGGAAAATCATGATTCTGAGAAAATTAATGTTAAAGTTTAAAAAAACTGACTCTTTGTCTACTTCACTAAAATGAGTGCTGATTACTGATATTGGTAAACAATATCTTAGAGCATAATTTAGTGTAAGAAGAAACAGATTAATTTGTATAGTTTTTTTATAATTTAAAAATAAATCCTGTTGTATCACCTAACACTACATATTAAATTCGTTTTATGTGTAAATTAATTTAAAATGACTTGAACTATTTACACATTATTTATTGGTTGGTGTTGGATTCAGTTCACATTGATATTATTTAAAATGTATTTTATTACACATTAATAAATGTAAAAAATGCTTAGTCAGAGCACTTTACACCAAAATAAGCTTGCTTAATTTAAATCTTAGACTGTTAAACTTAGTGTAACAATATTAAAACTGATATAGGTCAAGTTATATCACTTTTCACTGAAGGTACAGAATTGGCTTTTACAATATTTTCAAATAACAGTGATAATAGGTATGGAAAAACAATGTAGGTCTTTTAACAAGTACCAGCTATTTAACAAAATAGAAAATTTGTGATTTCAGAGTGGACAAGCTTTAACACGGCACCCCTTGGCCAGAATATGGTTATCAGAATAAACTACCTACCTACTAAAAACCAACTCATAAAAATCAAATACAAAAACAATCTCATAAACTGAGAAGAATATTGAAAGCTTCTACTCGGAAGCTGTAGAAATGCGCCAAGTCGACAAGAGTCACTAAGACTCGCCAAGTTTTGTAAAAGGTTTACGAAATACGTTGACAACTGGCGACTACTGGCTGTTAGTTGGCTTTGCCTGTACGTACCTGTTTTGCTACTTAATTATTACTTCGACTGTTTTGTTTTTAACGAGTTGAAATTTTAGGTAATTCTAAATTTTCCGTTGCAACATTGTGGGTAAAATCACCGCCGTAATGTAAGTTTTATTATTTTTCTTTTATGTATCTTTTACAGAGTAGTGGTGGCCCAGTGGTAACGGCCCCGACTTATGAGTTGTACGTCGTGGGTTCGAACCCAAGCAGGCACTTTATTTTATGTAAATAATTTCATCACCACTGCTCTGAAAACGGTGAACAAAAACATCGTGTGGAAACACCCCGGCTCTAGAACCAAACATTCGAAGACATGTGACATCTACCGACCCGCACTGGGCCGGCGTGGTAGATTACAGCTCACTTCCTCTCGAAGAGAGGAGGTCTGTGTCCCAGCAGTGGGAACATTATTGGCTGATTATAAATAATATGAGTAGGTGGAAAAAGCGCTGTCCTACTCATAGAAATATTTAAATATTTTAAATCTATAATTTGTTTTGTTCTAAAACTTTATTTTAAAATGAAACTCAATTAACAATACCTTTGTTTAATTTATTTTAAATAACATGAAACATTTTATAAATAAACTCCAAAAAAACATATTGTCCTGACACCATTCGTTTTAAAAAGAATTAAGTATTTTAAAAAGTTATGTAAAGAAAATTTGGATTATTTTCAACATTTCAACTCTCCACGTAATATTCAAAAGCATATTGCGATATGGTATCAAAATAGACGTTAAAAACGTCGAATATCCATTAGACAAGAAAGTGGTTACACAAGTAGGTCCTTAATACATTTTACGAAGCGTACATTACTGTGACTGTGATGGATAGTACACTATCCCATTTGTCAGCATCGGTTGAAGGGTTCCTGATGAATATCCACTTACAACTATCCTCTTTCTAGGAAATATTTAAGTACAGATAAGTGGATTTCTTAAGTTTTTTACTAAATCCTTACCGCCCCCCTTTCCTATCCAGAAATTTCCCAACTAAATAGAAGCTACGAACTAATTTGGCCTTATCTAATATATAAAATTCTCGTGTCACAGTTTTCGTTGCCATACTCCTCCGAAACGGCTTGACCGATTTTGATGAATTTTTTGTGCTTATCCGGTATCTATGAGAATCGGCCAACATCTACTTTTTTTTTTCTATTTTAAGTGATAAGGGTGGTCCACCCTAAACATGTATATGGCAAAACAACGTTTGCTGGGTCAGCTAGTTATGTATGTATTTGACATTAGTATTTTATATTGACATTATTATTGTATATTGACAGTCTTATTATTTGTTTTCAGTCTGTGTGTTCACATGCAGTTTTGACATTTTTCATTTTATTTTATTTTTTTCTTTCTTGCTCTTTGATTGACATTGATTTCTATTATTACCTACTGATTATTAATTAATTTGTATTATAGTTGTACATAATTATTTAATATTTAATTATTGTGAGCAATCTGGCTATATAATACTTGATTACAAATATTTCTAAACCCATCTGACATAAAATAGCGCACTCTTTATTTTCAATTATTATTGTAGGTACCATTGTTAAACAAGCAATAAAAGACTTAATATGGCTTTTCACTTATGTTGTGGTTTCTTGCAAAGCAATAAACACGTTACATTTTGATTTTACATTTTGAATTGCATTCAAGATCTGTCAGTGTCAATATGCCAAGGCAATGTCAGCACTTGACCGCGATTTAGACGTGCTGGTCGGGTTCCATTTTAATATGTGAGATTCGCTCATAAGTAAATCACTCCCAATGTTGATATGTGCATTCTCAGACTCATAAACTAACAAAGACAATTTCTCGTTAAATAATTTTGGTAAAAACTACTGTTTTTTTTCAAACAGTACACCGACGTTGTTGTTTATTTTTTAGGGTTCCGTACCTCAAAAGGAAAAAACAGAACCCTTTTAGGATTAAGTTAAAATTTGGTACACATATGTATGTCTGTGACCCAAACACGAGCGTGTAGCGTAAATTAATTAATTTTGAATATAAGGGTCACTTATGGGGAGCAAACAAGAAAATAAAAAAAACAAACTTTTGCTAACAGTACCGTGTGACATATCAAATGAAAGGGCTTATTGCGAGGATTTTAAACATATTTTTTACATAACTTTAAAATAAATACTTTTAAAGATATTTAGGAAATTCGATGAAAATTGACCATTCTCCCAAACTAATGGACCTAAAATTTTGAAAAAACTACATAGTATGGCTGTTTACTCATAGATTACAGAAAAATCTATAAGAAATCTATGGTCTTAAAATAACATGGTAAATGTCTCAAAATTGTGCGTACAAACTTACATTTGCAGTTGGAATGTATGGGAGAACATGTATTTCAACTACAATGTTAAGTTTGTATTTGGGATAAATTCATCCCAACTACGGAACCCTTCATTGTGCGTAGTCCGACACGCACTTAGCCGGTTTTTTCGTCTTTTCACGATTTAATATGGAACACCATCTTCACTAGGTATTATAGCAAATTGTTCTAGTCTATTCTATCATTTAGATTGTTGTCTTCATCTTAAGACGTAGCACCTTAGTACTAACGAGGAGTCAACAGTTCACGCCTATGTACAAGGCTACATGCTCAATATAATTTTGCACGTAGCGATCGTAGCAAATACCTCTCGTAGCTGCTCGCGTAGCAATGTCCGCGTAGCACATGCCCGGCGTCGTGTAGCAAGACGCCATTGCAACTTGCGCCACAAATCACTAAATAATTTAAAATATTGTTGTGTTTCTGACAATCATTTGAAGATGATAGAGATACAATGATATTTTAAATACGTTTAGCTCTTAACGCCTTTAGTAATTTCTGGTGCAAGTGAGCCTTAGATAATGTCAGAAATTCGGAAATTATCTGAATTTATTATCGATACAAAGAAAATCTAAGGAATAAGGTACCTATACTTAAATTATATTTTTCTTTTAGTAGTGACAAAATAGTGCTCTGTCTTTTAGTAAAATCTTCGACGATGTCATATTCCAGAAAGTCAAAGACTTAGTACCAATGTGAATAGGTTCTGGTAACGATTTATAAGTTTATAAGCCTTTCTAATAATTTAGGTATTTATTGTATTCTCCGGAACCAGTATCTGGAACCAAAATCGGTTTTCTCGCAATCGTGACAAAACTATGCTTAGTCGTCGTCCGATAAAATCATAAAATAATTTTATCCCGTTGACAAGCAATTTATTAAAACAATTTTTCCACGACATTTGATTATTATTACTGAGTATTGCTATTGTTTACTTTTACCGCGTTAAAATTAGTTTTCAACAAAAATAAACAATGTTCTTTCTTCTTTATTTTCTTTTTAGCCAATTCTAACCAACAAAGTTACAACCACCCACACATCCAATTATAACTCATTCTTCCAACTACCACTCTATTTACTTACCATGGTAACCCACCACACTTACCCGCATATATAAGGTACCCGGGTAAGCTGGGTAAACAGTAAGTTTTACCGCGGTTTGTTCCAATTACCCAATCGTTTGTTCCGACCGGCTGGCTGTAAGGGAATTAGTCTGCGTTCACCGGCTTGAATAGAACAATCACTATGTAGGTTGAACTGGGAAGTTTTGTAGTACCGTGTTCATAGTATTGTATATTAACTAAAATACACTAGCGCCACTCCTTTACAAAAATATAATCTCGTAACTGAGAAAGAATAGGCCTGTGTCCAAATTTTTTTTTGTCTGTCTTGTAGGTTATTAAAAAATATTGAACACGTATTTTTTCTTTTTTGACGTAATCAAAAAATTACGGCGATACATTGAGTTAAAATGTGGCATGACGTCATGCCTTGCTAGATTTTATACTGAGTTGTGCCGTAGCGAGCCCCCACTCCCCAACTTTAATGAAGTTATTTTTGATTTACCTATATACCTATGATAAAACCAAAAATAAGTGTTTTTTTTTTTTTCTGAAAGACGGACTAAATAGAATTTCTTTTTAACGGTTAATAAGGACCCTCCATGTGTCTAGAATTTTCTAATACCTTTTATAAAGTTCCATATTGAGACACAAAGCAACAAAATACGATATAGAGGAATTTGGCCGCTTTTCTTTAGATTGAATTTTGAAATAAATGATTTGACTTATACTTGGAGCTCCAAAAAAATCAAGCTTCTAAGTCAAGGCAATTGAAAAATACGGCCATTTATGTGACATTTTTTGATACTTGCAAATAAATCAAAACCTACAGGGTACTTCCCGTTGACCTAGAATCATAGCAGGAAGCGAGATCTCACAGCACTAGTAAAGGAAAAAGTCCGAAAGTTGATTATTTGTAGTTTAAACACATACAAAAAAAGAAATGGTATTACAAATTTACATTTACATTTGGAGAATTGACCGTGACGTATATCGATGTTTTGGAGAACGTTTCTCAACTAAAAAGTTAAGTTTGTTTTTGGGATAAATTCGTCCCAACAACGGATCCCTTCTTTGTGCGTGGTCTTATTATTAAACACCCCAGAGGTATATCGCAGATATACTTTAAAAAAATTACCAACTTTATTTGAAGCAATCTGCAGCAACAATAAATAATAATCTATTCTATATTAAATAATTCATTCTGCTTCTGACCAAAAAACACAAGATCTAAGTCGATCCTTGATTTTCCGTGAAATTCAATTAACACGGAACAATACCTCCTTTTTTTACCCGACTTTGAAACTGACAAGTCATTTCTATGAAACAAACAAATAAAAGATTTTTACTGGACGCGGCGAAGTAATGGATTTTGTAGGGATGCTCCTTTTTTATTTTTCAATTTCGCTCTACGTAGTTATTGACAACAAAGAATCCCCACTTCGCTGTAAATGGGGACAGTGGCGTTCATATACACACGAGCGTAGGGCTGGTCCGAACAAGATTTTCTTTAAAATTGTTTTCAAAGTGTTTATTTAAAAAGTAGAAGTTTTGTACGAGGGTTCCTTTGCAGCATAGGAGTTTATGCTGCTGGATACTAGAGTGTGGAGCATGTTATCTTTGTGAGAATAAAATGGGTGGGTGAGGCTATATAGCTCAAGATTGAAAAAATTACGTCACTTAGAAGACCACAATTTTTTTAAATAAAATGAAACTATCCTGGCACAGCTATTAATTCACGGAGGGAACACACAATTTGTTATTCTATTTTTTTATACTTAACAATGACTAAGGGAAAATGTCACCATTGTTGAAAATGGTCCTTAGTCTCTTTAAATACTTTCGTAACGTAAATCTAATGTATCACACCTAATCTTACTCAACACTTAAACTCGCACCCGTTCATCCCTACCCGCAAGCTGTCACCTAGACAGCTCTTACCATCGCGGGCCACATTTTATGAGCGGCCATCGATTTTACATAAAACTAAGCACCTTGGCACACCCCTAGCAAAGTAATAGAGTACCTAACATGATGGGAATGTTCAAAACTTGGGCTACCGGGTGTTACTGTAACATAAGGTGTATTTATTTTTAAGAGCTAAAGACGAACATCACTTACGAAAGTTCCTTACCGACCTTGACGACCCCATTACCCTCCTCCAGGAGAGCAGTAGGGAAACCAGCACAGTGTACAAAAACAGACGCCTCCCATCATTCAATCTTTTTTTGCGTCATGTTTACCGCAAATAAACGAATTTTCTTCTTTCTTCTTTATTTCAACCTCACCGCCGAGGTCCTTTGTGATCGCGACCGCGTCCCCGAGTAAATGATACCCCCCCCGACCCTTGCTCGATGACGAGGTGCCCGCAGTTGTTGCAGCTGAGCACGTAGCTTTAAATTCCCCGACTAATAATCATGATCAAAACTTTGATCCAGCACGTCCCATCCTTGATGTCTTCCCCCCGGTTGACGCCCTAAGCTGAAGTTCGTACCCCACAGCCCTTAGTGAGCGTTCATCTAGTTTTAATTAGCATAGTTGAATTAACCCTGGCTGAAGGTTTTAAGTGTAGTAGCTTAAAGCACCCACAGGAAAGCCCGGTTAAGTAGTCATGATCTCAGAGATCAACTATGAGATGGAATACCAAAAAAAAAAAAACTTGCGAAAGTGCAACCACAAATATTATGTCGGAGATACGTTACTGAGTTAAATAATCGGGATGCCAGCGCTGCCTAGCGGCGCTCGACAGAGTCTACAACATAACGCTCGGATTGGCTGGAGCTAAGCAGAGTTACAGCGGTAACGGTAAAGCAGTGAACACGTTCAGAAACTGTCGTGCATTCCGAATAATCGTGTCGTGTACCAACAGTGTATGAATTGGTAGTGTGATTAATTTTATAGTAAATTATAATTTGACTGCCTCGTTGGTCTAGTGGTCGCAAGCGCTACTGCTGAGCATGAGGTGTTATTGGGTTTTTCTATCTGAAATTTTTCGGTAGCAGCTCGGAGTCTGGATTTTTGCCCGGTTGATGGCAATAGGCTCGCCCTCTATTACATGGGACTTAAACATGACTGGCGAAATGTGGGTGTACCTGCTTCAGGGACACCTCTGGCCAACCCTTCGGGGAAACAAGGCGTGATGTTATGTTAAATTATAATTTGATCTGAACTGTAAACGGTTTTTCTATTGCGCAATAACCAACACTACCCACAGTACGCCCACAGTATTTAAAATATGGCTGATAATTACGAAAGAAACACCTACCCTCTCCGTCATATAGAATAATTTATACATCGCAATTTAATACATACTCGTATTAAGCCTCGTGCAGACACCAGTAATTGTTCCACCGTGAAGTTTTCTTAGAAATTGTTTTATTTTATTAGAGCGTTGCGCTCTCGCCTCGCGCCTGTTTGTAGGGGCCTTTGCAAGCGGTTGCTGAGTGCATGTTACAATATCAACAGTTTGTTAAAGAATTCAAATACACACTTTTTCATGAATACATACATACCACCTACCGTATACGATGCTGTAATCACAAACAGCTCGTCGTTGTTAGCTGAGACTCTTTATTATAATAATCATGTTGGTATGGTATTTTTACTTACACGATAGTTTCCCACGATTGTGGTCGATCGAAAGCGCGTTGTTTTGAACACACCAAATTCGATTGCTGAGTGATTCTTACCCTGAAAAGAAGAGAAATATCTAATTAATAAACATGTTGTTAATATCCAATTTATTCTTATTACAATGTTATTTTTATTGTTAATCTGTTGAAAAGTAATTCTCATTATTTTACTTAGGTAGGTACCTACATCTTTGAAATAATAAAATTAATGTACCCCTATAGCAATTTAGAATATCGAGCCGTGTTGTAGAGTTCTACAAAATTACTTTCGATTACTTTATATTAGGATACTTTATGGGGGATGTGCTAGTAGCCCGCAAAAGTCACATTTTCTTACGTTTTTTGCAATTGACCGATTTTGAAAATTATTTTTTTGTTTGAAAGGGTATGCTCTCAAATTGGTCCCATATAAATTTTATTAACTTTGCTTGAGTAGTTTTTGAGTTGGCTACAAAATACTTATTTTTTTCCCACTTAGTAGTATGTGGATGATATAGTAAGTTCCTGTCACTGGTAGCAGGTATTCGAATATGTGTGGGGTAGGTACCACAACTAAAAAGTGAAAAATAAAAACTTTTTACAAAAAAAAACAACCGAATTCCAAAAAAAAAATACTACAAAGTGAAAAATAACTTTAATTTCGGAAGTCGGTGGCAAAAAACGAATATACAAGACCCAAGTTTTTTATTTGTAAAAAGTTTTTAAATTATTAGAATCAGCAATACAACTCCTTCAGTTAGAATTGGCCTGAAATGTCATGATTTAATTAAATAGTCATTCAATAGATTAACAGGAACTTAGAGAGTTGTATTGATAATTTTTATGATTACAATTCCATAAATAAATATTTGATACGGCCGCGAATCGTAATATTTATATCAGCATATAACCGGATACTGAAACTAATTTAAATCTCCTGCAGATTGCAAAAAAACGTAAGACAATTTTAATTTCGCGGGCTATGACGCTTTCGCCTTAAAGCTGAAATCTAACCAAAAAATTACTGCACGACACAAACGAAAATATTTCTAACCTGTAAAACTAAACGTTTCTTTATAAAATAAAAGTTAGACCCTTTATTCTACCATCTACCAATATTATTTGAATAATAAAATCCGCATGAACCCATTTCATCATTATTGTTTGACGGCAAAAGAGGGTAATAGAAATCGGTTATCAGGCCAAACTGAAGAGACGAGGCGTCCGTCAATGATTCCGGTTCAATGAACTCGTTATTGCCCCAGCGAGGCAACACTGGGGCACTCCACGTCCTCTTGTTTTATGTACAAACTAGTATATTGCTTATCCTATGTACTGCTGAATACAGAGATTAATTGTTACTGTGAAAAGCTCGGGGCTAGGGTATTAACTATAGGCAACATTCGGGTTATAATTATTATTACCTACACGGCTACACATCAAGCTATGTATTTCCAGTTTATGCTGATCTCGTATTGTGTAGGATTTCCGTATAATTAATAAAATACTGGTATTGAGGAGCTCGTGGCTAAGTAATAACAGCCGCACGGGTCGATTCATCCGGTTAAGCTACGCTTGCCGGGGTTGGTCTGTGGTGTGATCTTTACATACCGAGACTTCTCCATGCCTCGGAAAGCACGTTAAGCCGTTGGTCCCGGCTGTCATTCGTGGATCTTTGACAGTCGTTGCGGGTCGTCAGAAGCTCGAGAGTCTGACAACCAGTCTTACCAAGGGGTATCGTATTACCCAGTTACTGGGTTGTGGAGGTCAGATAGGCAATCGCTCCATGTAAAATACTGGTATTCAGCTGCATCCGGTTAGACTGGAAGTCGACCCCAACATAGTTGGGAAAAGGCTAAGTAGATTGATTTAAATAAAATACTGGTATTCAGCTGCATCCGGTTAGACTGGAAGCCGACCCATGCTGGTTTTTTTTTTGCTAGTTGGATACATTGCTATTTTTCGTAAATCGTAACTACCCATTTTGGGGCAACTAGAATCAATTCAATTTTTTTGTAAATTTTGACGTTTAAAAGTGCCTATTTTAAATTAATTATTTAACATTGACTTCTCGATGTGTATAACATAAAAAAGATCAAAACGATTGAAAAGTTCCTACTAAATACATTTACCGTAGATTCCACTACAGTTTACCTATTTTAAAAACTCCAATAACATTAGCCTGGACGACTAAACATTGTTTGCAGATGAAAGTACTAGCAAAAATCCAGGAACAAAATACATTTTACTAGGATTAAACACAAACAAGCTGTGTTGGACCTTCCAAAACAAAGTAGGTACAAAAATATTGCACCAACATTTTGCACAAATAAAAATTAGTTCATTACTTGATGGAAAAGCTGGATACATTTTAAGTGTAGTGAAACGTAATATTATTATAAAATGCTATGCACCTGTACCTAGTACATTTTATATTTATTTTAGTTGTCATTTAGAAAGAAAAATAATGTATTGTGAGTTAGCCCATGTTTGCACAGAGAGTTGAAAATCCAGTGCGCGATAAAATCCCGCTGCGATTTTTCACACACAGGTTTCTGAACTTGGTTTCATGACAGATTTTTCGGTTAAGTAAAGGATAGAATCAAATCCCTAAGACATAGTGATTAATCGTGTTAATACTCATTTCTTTTTTTCAGAAAAAATGCCTTTTGCCAGTATTGCGATGGTTATGTCTAGGCTGTTCAAATTCAAAATCTTTTATTCGAGTGAAGACTCTTAAAGAGTAATATTGGGATTTGACGCAGAATGTCCCATTCGCAAAATGTCATCGTGAACGAATGTCCTATTTTCGAAACGTCCTATTCGCAAAATATACCATTCTCAAAAGGTCCCATTCACAAAGTCCTTAAAACTACGTATTATAGTAAACAACACAATAGGGTGACACATGTAACTGACAGCAGTTAATTATATAAGGCGGTCCACTCTGTCAGCTATCATTTTCAGAACCCTGTTGGGGCTGGCCATGACTTGTGCCACCATTGATGCAGCGCGCTTGCACAATATACAGTGTGATTCTTTCTAATGTGTACATATCGAAATCAGGGAATCTATGCTTAATTTTAAAGACAGAAAAAATATTTAAAAAAATCTAAATATTTTTTTTATGGAATTAAAAAAAAATTGTAGCAAAACTGTGTAACTTTTAAACTAAATCATCTATCGCGATGAAACAAACTCCATGATGATTGGAAGTAATTAGGCGTCCACATAAAATGAAACTTGAGAAAAAAAACTAACCTCAATTGAAAATAAACATGTTTTTTTAGCAAAAATCTGTTTTTTTTCTTCAATTTTTACCCTATTTATAAAATTTATAAATAAGAAGCCAAAGAGAACAAAAAAAAAATACTTTTTATAAAAAAATGTAAAAAGAAAACAGAAAAACAAAATAAAATCCGTCAATAAAATTAAGCATAGATTCTCTCATTTCGATATGTGCACATTATGAAGAATCACACTGTAGTAAAATCATTATCCTTCCTTTTGGCTTTGCCGTAGTCAGGTAAAAATAATCTACACGGGCCACCGCAAACATCTCTAATGTATTGCCAACCACAGCACTGCACTGCTTTGTTAGTTTTAGATGTTCCTTTTTTAGTTTTTAAAATATTTTTCTTTCTTTATTTCTTTTTTTCTTTAACTATGGCAACACCATCAGTTTTCTGAACGTGTTATTAAATTGGACACGAAGGGCTCCATACGATGCTCGTGAATACTTCTCCCACAAGCTGCTTGTGTAGAAAGTGGTACAGAATGCTTTGCTCTGCTCTTCTATTGAGGCAGATTATTCAATATGTTACTATGTAGATTATATTAAAGTGGTTCCTATATACCTGTATAAATGTGTAACAACATTAAATAAAATACAATTTTGTAAGTGAGTTCACAATTTTTATGTAACTTTGTAATTTCATAAACCCTTTGTCACTTACGAAAATGAAATTCAAATCCACACAAGCAGAAATGTGTGTTTTGTTATTCGTTGAGATTAGTCGCGTCGATCGTGTGCTCTACTTAAGTGCAAAGTGCAGACGCAGCAAATCAGCCGCGCCGGCCGGACCGCGCTCGCCGCGATGACACACACAATTACGTAAGAATTGACCTACATTTCAATTATAATTATTAAGTGATATTTATTAACTCGCCAATATAACATGGCTGAGACCACCAAAATTAAGGTGAAAACCGAAAATGAACAACTGCTGTACAAATATTACAGCGCAGAAAGAGCTGATAATGAACAGCTGCGTAATGTTATTTCTGATATGGAAAAACAAATAGAAAGCCTCCAACAACAAGTGAGGTATTTACAGGATAAAGCACAACAAAGTACAGCTGCAACTAGTAAGCCAGTTGAGCCAGTAAAAAGTCCAACACAGTGTCCTGAATACTGCACGGACGAGGAGGAGCTAGCCAGGGAAACTCAGTGGATCAGGCAAAAGAGCAGGAAAAAACGAAAATTAAACACATCGCCCACTCACACTGCCAACATTGAACACCTAGAGACTGTTCAAATCGAGAAACCGAAAACCAAAAAGATTCCACCACCTCCGCCAGTAGTAGTAGATGGCGTCGAGAACTATCAGGCCTTGTTTGACTTATTGCCGAAGTCTGAGTCTGGTGATAAATTCACTACTAAAATGTTAAATGGGAAGTGCGTTAAAATAAATGCAGTGAACGAAGACACATATAAGTCAATTTCAAAGTTATTAACTGAAAATAACTTTCTCTGGCACTCCTACGAAAACAAGCAGGAAAGACCAATACGAGTCATGGTGAAAAACCTTCATTTCACATGCAAGCCTGACAGAATAATTGCGGACTTACAAAGCAAAGGTTTCAAGATTGAAGATGCAGCAAACAAATTGAGATGGAATAATAAAGAGCCTCTGAACATGTTTATGCTGACTTTCAGCAATGAGGAAGACATAAATAAAATCTATAGCATTAAGTCAATATTAGGATGTAAAGTAGAAGTACATCCTCTACATACTTCGAGGCTAGTACCTCAATGCAAGAGATGCCAGGCGTACGGACACACACACAAATACTGTTCTAAAGAACCTAGATGTGTTAAATGTACAGGCAAACATCTGACTGCCGACTGCAAAAAACCGGCAGAAGAGAAGCCAAAATGCGTCCACTGTGGGGAACCGCATCCAGCTAATTATAGAGGATGTATAGTTGCCCGGGAAATGCAAGGTATAAAAAACAAAACTATAAAGAAATCGGCAATAAAAAGCCAGCGCAGAACCAACGACATATTGCAAACTAGTTCACAAACGCAAAATCATTACGTGACACAAAACCCTAATAATAAAACATACGCGCATGTTGCAGCCAAAACTGTCAAGCTTGCGAATATTCGTGAGAATTTTTATGCCGATAAAGGTATGGAAGGAAAGTTGGACGAAATGATTAAATTGATGTCGTCATTTAACGCTCGTTTGGATAGACTAGAAAATAGCGCTACGAATGCTATTTCCAGACCAAAAAAATGAATCCGTTAAAAATAATGGCATGGAACTCAAACGGACTACTTAAACATCAACAAGAATTAGAAGTAGTCCTGATCACAGAAAACATCGATGTATGCCTTATATCTGAAACTCACTTTACTAAGCAGTCATACATAAAGTTCCGAGGATATAAAGTGTACCATGCACTGCACCCTGACAATTCTGCCCGAGGTGGCAGCGCGGTTGTAGTCAAAGAGAATCTCTGTCATCATGAAGAAATTAAGTATGAATGCCATGAAATTCAAGCTGTGGCGATTTGTATACAATCTCAACTGTATCCAGTCACCGTAGCGGCTATCTACTCGCCTCCGAGATATAACATAAAGAAAGATCACTATGTAAGGTTCTTACAGAAACTCGGACAAAGATTCATCTTAGGTGGCGACTTCAACGCTAAAAATATGCATTGGGGTTCAAGACTAACCACCACTAAAGGAAAGGAACTCATGAGTGCCATGAAAGAGCTAAAGTGTGAAGCTATATCTACCGGAAAACCAACTTATTGGCCAAGCGATCCACGCAAAGTACCAGACCTAATAGACTTTTTTATTACTAAAAATATATCTAGTAATTATTTAAGCATCGATGAATGTTTTGACATGAATTCAGACCATTCTCCTATAATTTTATCAGTATGGCATCAGATCTTACGCGTAGAGAGCAGTCCTACACTTGTAAATAGATATACAGACTGGGAAAGTTTCAGAATAGACTTGGATAATACAATACAATTAAGAGTTCCATTAAAAACTGCGGAACAGCTGGATTTGGAACTAAATAAATTTACAACTATTATACAGCAAACTGCCTGGAACAACACACCGGAAAAAACACACCGGGTCAAAGCAACCGCCTACCCTGCAGAAATAAGGTGTCTCATAACCGAAAAGCGGAAACAAAGAAATAGGTGGCATCAGACCAGATGTCCACAAGATAAAAGACTGCTAAACAAGCTTAGTAAGCGTCTTACGAAAGAAATTGAGCACTACAACGACACCTTAACAAACAACTACCTTAGCCAATTGACGAGTGATACCAAAACAGGCTACTCGCTGTGGAAGGCTACAAAGTACATGAAACGCCCGATCATACAAATTCCTCCTATTAAGGAACCAAATGGAAAGTGGGCAGTGACGGACCAACAAAAGGCCTTAAGTTTCGCTGACCATTTAGAACAAATATTCCAACCAAACGAAGCCCTGGGTCACAATGCGAGGGTAATACAGAGTGTACAAATTAGTTCAGACATTAAGTTGGTTACCCCAAGAGAAGTATCTAGAGAAATTAAGAGTAATTTTAATCGGAGAAAATCCCCCGGTTACGACTTAATTACAGGGGAAGTTTTACAAAATCTCCCACGCAAAGCCATAGTCAAGATTACCACGCTCATTAATGCTGCATTTCGATTAAAGCACGTTCCTGACTTATGGAAAGTAGCTGAAGTTATAATGATAGCCAAGCCTGGGAAGCCACCTCATGAAACAACATCTTACAGACCGATCTCACTTTTGCCTGTGTTGTCAAAGCTATTTGAGAAATTATTTCTAAAGAGATTGAAGCCCCTAATCGAAAGTGAAAATCTGATCCCCGATTATCAGTTCGGATTTAGAGAAAGACACTCCACGCTCGACCAAGTACACAGAATTACCAATATTATTGAAAGAACACTAGAGGAGAAGAAGGTGTGCTCCACGGTTTTCCTTGATGTAGCCCAGGCTTTTGATAAAGTATGGCATGAAGGCCTCATATATAAACTAAGAACGATGCTGCCTCAACAATTTTCAGACATCCTAGAGTCGTATATAACAAACAGATTATTTATGATAAGACAAAGAAACGCCTATTCAGACCTTAGACAGATAAAAGCTGGAGTACCACAAGGAAGTGTACTTGGTCCGGTCCTGTACCTACTATACACCTGCGATATTCCTGAGCTAGAAAATAATTTTATTGCAACCTTTGCTGACGACACAGCTATCATGGCTGTTGGAAGTAGTCACGAGGAAGCTGTAGAAAAGGTTCAAGATTCCATCAATCGTATCTATGAGTGGACTACAACATGGCGTATCAAACTGAATGAAAGCAAGTCTATCCACATTGACTTCACGAATAAAAAGCCAAAATACTTCCCGGTATTCATCAATAACCAACAAATACCATACGCGAATACTGCTAAGTATCTCGGCATGACCCTGGATGCAAAACTGCGCTGGAAAGAGCATGTCAAAAAGAAAAGATCGGAATTAGATATTCGGTACAAAAAAATGTATTGGCTACTTGGTAGACAGTCGCCATTGTCAATACCTAACAAATTGTTGTTATATAAACAAGTTTTAAAGCCTGTATGGACCTACGGTATTCAGCTGTGGGGCTGCACCAGCCAAAGCAATCGTCAAATCATACAACGTTTTCAAAACAAAGTACTAAGGGATATAGTCAACGCGCCCTGGTACATTAGAAATAGTGACCTCCACCGGGACCTCAAGATGGATGTCGTAAACATAGTTATACAAAAATATGCAGAAGCTCATGAACACAGACTTCATCATCACGTGAATGTTGAGGCGATCCAACTCCTTGACAACACTGAATTAGTGCGAAGACTAAAAAGGGTTAAACCTTTTGAGTTAGTTTAGTGCAGAGTAAGTGAACTTAAACTGTAGTGCAAGTGCTGACTTACAAAGAACACGTGAATCAAGTGTCTTCCCCTTAACTTATAGTGAATAAGAAAGACGTTATTGGACGACTTCTTAATTTTATAGTTACATAGCAGTTTAAGTTATATTTAAATTACTTATTAGCTAATAGGCTAGATTGTAATGTGAATAAAGTATCACAAATTGTGAAACTTTATAAAGGAAAAAAAAAAAAAAAAAAAAAAAACAAGCAGAAATATACAAAAATTCTTTCACAAAACGAGCTTCTGTTAACAGTAATTAAATCAGCACAGTTAAACAAGTTTCATATTTTGCAAGCGAAAACCTCTGCGGCCACCCGTCACACCGTGTCGTAACAGCGAACAGCCTTGAGCTCATGAACAATTCAAACCAAGTTACATCTCATTACTCTGAGCAGCAAGCTTGAACATTTATTATTTCTCAGAGATTTCAAGGGACTTAATAAATCCAGATTATTTTACTTTACTTTTACATGAATATAAGAAATGTAAGTGTAAATAAAAGTGGACAGATTTTATTTTTTTCTAAAAAAAATCTATATACTGTAGTGAAATAGGTCTTATTTATTCATGCTTGAGAAATGAACATGAATTAAGCTAAATTCAGGTTAAAGTGTGACTATAAAAAAAGAAAAAAACTGCTCTTTTTAAGTCGTTCTAGCTACTTTATTTATGCTGGCAAGGATTTCAGACAATTCAATTTAAAAGAACCTATACATCTATTTCATCTGTCAACGAAGTTACCGATAACTCGATATCTAAGTTCACCTTGACCTTTCCAACTAACTCAGACACGGCGACAAAAGCGGAGCAACACAAATACTAACTGCAAACATTACGAACACAAACACGAAAGCCGAACACAATCAACTCTGTTTATTTACCTACCGTTATTCGGCGCTCCGTGATCGGTAAATAGTCGGACGTTGTGATAGACGGCCTCAGTCAATATCGGTTTTCATGCAAATATACTCCTTCATTTTGATTCCCTTTGGTAGAAACTCATGAAGAGTTCGGTGGGTCTTTAAAAACGTACATTCATTTGAAATGTTAAATGTAGGTAGGTACTCAGTTTTACAACACCTATGTCAATTCCGTCCTATTAATCTGTCCGACTATAATGTTTTTGATCATAATAAGGTGTATATGAGTAACTTAGGGAACTTTTATGCTGACAAAGGAGTATTTGTGGCCTCGCACAGGTCATACTAGTATTACAGTTTATTTTAAAAATATGAAAGTTTGTATGTTTGAAAGAAAATAAGTTAATTTGTCCCATAAACACGTGCATAAAAGAAAAGAACAATAAAATAAAAAAAATAGATTTATAAATATAATCACGAGCACAAAACAGAAATATGCGGCAGCTGCACGTCATGACTGTGACAAGAAGGCTTCCACTCAGCATGATGCAGCGCTATGGAGACCCACAGCACAGCGCTGATTTTCAGTGGTCATCCGAAAAAGTCGTACGGAAACCAAGTTAGGTTTAATGAATTAAATATAAATTCTGCTTGAGTATAGTTCTCGATGTTTTTGGTTGGTATATTGGCGTGTGCTAGCTGACATATGGCCAGTAATTTATAATTAAAATAATGTTTTGTGTTGCATAATAATTTTGCATACTATTATATAGAATCATTTTTTTTCTAACTTGAACAGACAGCTGTGCTGCTGGGGAGTTTGTTGCGCCACTTCTTCTCCCCAGCTAAAGGCACTAGGAAGTGGTGAAGGGTGGGCGTTTTTGGGGGACTGTCTTATGTAATTTTGACGTTCGAAAAGTGCTGATTCTCAGCCTAGTTTGAATAAATGACTTTTGATTTTGATTTTGGTACCATCGAAGAAACGCATACCTAAGCAGTTTGAAAACAAAATCCCGTGCACACGACGCTTTTATTTCGTAGGTAAGCGTTATTATATCTGCCGAGCGCTGCAAGCAGAAATAGTCCTTACGGTGTATAGTTACGCGTTTCTTCGATGGTATATAATGTATTGTAAGAACTTGCATTACTCGCCAAACGGTTCAAATGCTAATTCCATTTGGTTGCCCATTAATTTGTTACTTCAAGCTAACTGCTAACCTGTAATCTATGGCAATGAATACAACTTAGGTACTTTAAGTACCGGTGATCTGTTAGTCTGGTCCTCTTCCTTTAGACTTTTACTGGAGAAATAAATAACTACCGTAAGGGTAATAAAACTTTTCGAGTTAGAAGCCGTCTGGAATTTAAAATGCATTTAAAAGAGAAAATATACATAGACAATATCATAATTCAGAAGTTACTTGATACAAAGTATTACAAAAAAATGGGTAGGTACTAATTAGTTTAGACATGAACGTATTTAAGTGTTTTAATCACAAAAATAGTTCAAATATTATGATCCAATTACTAGGAATTACCCAGTAATTTGATCAAGAAAGTGATATTCAATTTAGGCTTCCGCAAACAAAATTTTGGGTTTCGGAGATAAGGGTGGATCAATTTTCAATGGTTTCAATGGTCAATTTTCATCTATTTTCTCAAATATCTTTAAAATTATTTAAAAACAATGAGATCCGCACAACAAGCCCTCCCTTCATAAGTCACACATTACAGTTTGCAAAACATTTTTCATTATTTTTCCATTAACCCCCGAAAAGTGACCCCCATATTCAAAATTCATATATTTTCGTTACACGTCCGTGTTTGGGTCACAAAAATTGATAATAGTACCAAATTTCAACTTAATCGGTACATTAGATTCGGAGCAAATTGGCTGTGACAGACAGACAATCACACGAATGATCCTATGAGGTTTCCGTTTTTTCTTTTGAGGTACGGAACCCAAAAAAAACCCTTAATACCAAAAAACAAACTCTAATTAACCTTAGTTAACTCTAAATTTCACGTTACAAAGTGAAGTTTCCCGGTCAAAGGAAATTATAGGGTGAACACGGAACATTTGTCATTGTCTCCCCATTAACGTCGGCAAGGAATCCTGTTCCATCATTCATCTTGTAATAAATTCTTCGAAGTCTTTCGACCCTTCATATTTCTATTAGGGTTGGTGCTAAAAAGTTTTCAACGGCTTTCGACAGCCTGTTGGTTTTATTGTTAATGTCATTTACTGGACATGAATAATAATTTATTTTCATAGATTTTTGAATCAATGGAATGGTTGAAGAATAACGAATAGGATTGACTCTTCTGGCCAACAAACCAAAACTCAGGACAGTTTTTCAGTATTATGAAGAACCTGAAAGTCTTACAAGCTTGAGCTAACTTAGGATTTAGACATGCCTTCCTAGACATGTACTTAGGTTGAGATAACTGTGGGCCTAGCAGGAATGCGCGCAGTAAACGTAAATTCGTTCGATTTTTTTATCGAAAATACAACAAGGTATCCTATGGAATTTTGTTTTAAAATACGACAAGCACAACAAATATCACCTATAATTAGAGTCTTAAAACTAAAAAACCTTAAGTGCGATACAAGTATTTCTAATAAAAAATGGATCGAATTAACGTTACTTTTACTTAGCGCGTTATCGCTAAGTCCTTTGATACTTAGTTTAGAATATCTGGATGATCGAGTTTTGCTCGTACTGTAGACTGATAAATTTTTCTCGTTTCCCGAAGTATAAGCAAAAATGTAAAGACTTTTTATGACAATGCTTTGACAGGAAATCTAATTAAGCTTTTCCCTTTGCTTTCGGCTTATCAAAGAATGTTTTTGCTTGGCAATGCGGCTGCAACGACTTGACTGATTAATTCCTTTTCACTTTCAACTAGCTATGAAATATCTGTGACAAATTTATATTGGCGCATTTTTCTTTTTGGTTGGCAGGATTAATCATGACAGGAATGTGGTGAAAAAGGTATAAATATTTTTAGGAAGTACACAGTATGTGCCTCTATATAAGCGCGTTTGACTTGGTATGGGTATGTGATGAGGAGGGTGGAAACGGATGTGACACAAAGCAATGAATAGAAATATGAATAGAATGATTAGAATGTTTATGGATGGAGAGGGAGGGAGAGGAAGGCCAAAGATAAGATTAATGGATTGTGTGAGGAAAGATATAAAAGAAAAGGGAGTGAATCATAGCGTGACGGTTGACAGGGGAGAGTGAAAGAAGAAAACGGGGTGCGCCAACCCCACGTAATATGGGCGGGGAGATGATGAAGATGATTTGCCTCTGTTTAAGTTTGTTTAACAATCCTAATTAAAATATCATCATCATCAGCCTATACTCGGAATGTTCCCACTGCTGGGACACAGGCCTCCTCTCTGTGAGAGAGAGTGGGCCGTAATCCACCACGCGGGTCCAGTGCGGGTTGGTAGATGTCACATGTCTTCGAATTTTCGGTTCGGTTTAATTAAAATATAATCCATACTAATATTAGTATGGATTATATTTTAATTAAACTGTAGATAATAAATTAAAATTTGTTTTAATTTTATTTCAATTATTATATCCGGACGAAGTCGCGGGCGGAAGCTAGTATAATGTATAATAATAAATACGAAAGTGAGTTTGTTTATTTATCTGTTACGCTTTCACGCTAAAACGGCTGAACGGATTTGGATGAAATTTGCACATGGGTAGACCATGACCTGGAACCTTTTCCAGGTCTTGTTCATAGGATACCTTTTATCCCGATATTCCCACGGGATCGAAATTTATGCGGGTGAAACCGCGGGGCGCAACTAGTAATAAATACAAAAATGATAAATTTATGACCTCATAGTGGAGACAGAAACTAATTATGCAAAAGAGATACTTAAGTCCTTTGACTTAAAAATGGATTAAAAATAATAATCCGTTTTGTAGCGGTGGCTTAATTTTACTTAACGAAAACTCGATGACTTGATGAAAAAGTTTTCATTATCATTTATTTATAATCAAGTCAAACCACTTTCAAGTCAAATAAAGCCACCGCTACAAAACGGATTATTATTTTAAATCCTTTTTAGGGTTCCGTAGTAAATAAGGAACCCTTATTGTTTCGTCATGTCCGTCTGTCTGTTTGTCCGCGGTCTAGCTCCGAGACCCTTAGTACTAGAAAGCTGTAATTTGGCATAGGTATACATATTAATTACACCGACAAAGTAGTAAAACAAAATTATGAAAAACATTTTTTTTAGGGTACCTCTCATACACGTAAACTGGTGATGATTTTTTTTTATCCCTTGATGAGGGGTGCTATTGAAAAGGTCCTTCAAAAACATTGCGAGTTTGTTATAACCAATTTTTGGATTCAGGGATCCGTTTGCGAAATATTAAGTTTTAAAGTGACAATTTTTGTTCGAGTCAAGTGTTCCCCCCTGCCAGCTAAATGGTTTGGTTTTGGATGCGTGACAAAAATCACAGCAGTAGTTTATATAACGAAATTAAAAGAAAAACTATCACAGCTAAATAGGCTCTACAAGTTAACGAGTAATAATTGACCAACTTAACTTTGCAGTTGCAAAAACATGTTTTCCCATATATTCCGTATGGCAGAACATATTTTTCAACTACAAAGTTAAGTTTGTTTTTGGGATAAATTCATCCCAACTACAGAACCCTTCATTGTGCGTGGTCCGACACGCACTTGGCCGGTTTTTAGTTTTTATTACTGTTTGTATTTCCTGTGCATGTCCCAAATAAAATATTTTTCTTTCTTTATTTATTTTTCTTTAATTATGGCAACACCATCAGTTTTCTGAACGCGTTATTAAATTGGACACGAAGGGCTCCATACGACGCCTGCAAATAATTCTCCCGAAAATTAATAATTCCCCAAAAACCGGCCAAGTGCGTGTCGGACCACGCTCACGTGGTCCGACACGCACTTGGCCGGTTTTTTTAAAACGAAATGTTTCATAAACATTTGCTAAATGTTTAAAACGCTAGCATATTATGTATAGTGCCTACTTACAAAGTCTGCTACAGTTTCAAATAGGTTAATCAGGCGATAATTTATTAATTAATTACCCGTTCTGTTACATACCTTAGTTATTCTATTTACTCGCACCATACTATTACATGTCAGGTGCAGCGACTTGCAAGCTATTGGCTGGCTTTCACCCATGGACGCTCGATCCAAGGTAATTAAATCATAATATTAATTAATTCAGGGAACTGAATCGAACACGCGTGTTAAATGATTTAATCAATCAGGGTACTTGGTTGTTTGTCAATCACGGGAATTTTATTTTTAAAGCGACGATAACCGACCATTTATGTAGGAAAGTTCTTCTCAGGGTATGTGTTGGGTCTATAAATGAGTTCGACCCACGTTAACAGTAAAAGGTATATAATAGGAAATATAGAAACACAGTATAAAGGGCACAAACAGGTAAAACAATCTTTAACTAAAATTAACACGAGCGTTTCGCGAGTCGTGACGTACGCTCTCGAGTTCTTTCGTCCATTGTCCGTTCGTGTCGTCGCCGCGCTTAAGGGCTAGTCCGTACACAAACGTTAAGGTTAACATTAGTGATTTTATACCATGCTCACGTCTAAACGAGTAGTGTTAATGATTTGGATAAAATGTTATGTTAAATTAGAGCATTTTCTTAATAACTTTATCTGTGAATATTTTAGATTAAGTATGTTTATAAAGTTGTAAAGTTATATCTAACACGGATAAAAAACTGCGAATCACACAAAAACTATCAAGCGTATTTTTCTGAAACCTTCACAGCATAATTTAATTGTTTATATTTTAGTATAAACAATTAAATTATCTTTAAATTAATAATTAATCTAATTTGGGACAGCGCTCCTTGATGGGCGAGTCGTATTACTGGCTGGACGAACGACGCCATTCCACGAGCTTAGCACAGAGCACTCAAGGCCATTGGCATAATTATATCTGCGTCTTAAGTCATCATTGAGAACTCGGGTATAACTTACTTCGAATTGATGACCTTTTGAATTTTTGTTGATAAGTTATCTTAGTCAAAGCATGCGTCGTGAGATTATTCACAGTGGAGTTGACACAGTTATATTGTTTTGGGTAAAATAGCACTCAAATTTTAATTCAATAAATCAAGACGTTCTAGTAAATAAAGATAAAAATAAAAATAAATTTTATTTGGGACACGCACAGGAAATACAAACAGTAATAAATTTAAAAAAAAATAATAATATAGGAACATTAAAAACTAACAAAATAATAATGACCTGTGCGAGGCTATAAATTCAAACTCAAATTCAATCATTTTATTTGAGACCAAGGGATCCATATAGGTATAAAGGCTCCTATATCAGCACTATGCGGCGATATTTAAATAAAAAAATACCGCAGCGCTGCTATTCTGATAGGGCCCACTGTGATGCCACGGACACACCTATGGACTTAGATAAATCTCACTACGGGATTACAAAAGAAATAAAACACACTACGTATGTAAGTACGTACCCTATGTAATTAATATGTGTCGTTAAAACATCCAATATCATTACACAACCATTTTCTTCAGCTTCTCTACAGTCAAGGAAAATTCCAACTAGATCGTAGCTTATAGAATATTCCACCGGATTTCAAGTTGACTTTGCTTCACTTCAGCTGTGAAATCGTGTTCGGTAAACTGTGGCTTTCCTGAGTGAATGCATAATTTTGAATATTTTTACACGAATCCTGTAAGCCAGATTGCAGTGGAAAACGTTAAAAAAGTTGAGCAATTCTAGAGTTACAGTTTCTTAGAAGAGCAGTATCGCAGCATCATGAGCATCATATTATAACGGCTGTTATGAAAATTTGTTATTTTCTCCAATATTTGTCAATAAGGAGTCAAAAAACATTCTGAATTTAGACAGCCGTTATTGTGTGTGTCCGTTCACCCGATGAATGATTCGACTCGCAACCTCGTCGGTAGTGGCTCCGATCGAGTCCGAAAAGAATCGGAAAATCCCGATACCAACTTGAGTAAAACCGTAAACAAAATAATGTGCGTTTATTTTGTGCAGAATAAACAATTTTTCTTTCCTTTCTTTCTTTTTTTTTCTAAATAAAACTACGTCTCCGCACTTTCACAGCTTAACGTCTGATACGTAAAGTTTCTGTCGAACTGAATAGGTCTCTATATCTATTTACCAATGTTTTTAAATGTGTAGGTACTCTTCTCTTGAATACTAAGTAAATAAACCGGCCAAGAGCGTGACGGACCACGCACAATGAAGGGTTCCGTAGTTGGGATGAATATTTATCCCAAAGACAAACTTAACATTATAGTTGAAAAACTGCAAATGTAAGTTTGTACACACAATATTGGTTATTTTAAGTTATTTTAAGACCATAGACTTATTACTTTTCTTGTGCATATAAGAATGGAACTATTTTCTGTATTTTTTTTTCAATATTTTGGGCTCATTTGTTTCAGAGATAAGGTTAATTTTCATCTATTTTCTTAAATATCTTTAAAAGTATTTATTATGAAAATTATTTAAAAAAAAATGATTTCCTCACAACAAGCCCTTTCATCAGTTTCATCACACAATACAGTTTACAAAACTTTTATTTTTTAGTTTGCCCTCGAAAAGTGACCCCCATTCAAAATTCATTGATTTTCGTTACACGTCCGTGTTTGGGTCACAAACTTAATATGTGTACCAAATTTCAACTTAATCGGCCCATTAGATTCAGAGCAAATTGACTGTGACAGGCAGACAGACACACGAGTGATCCTATAAGGGTTCCGTTTTTTCCTTTAGAGGTTACGGAACCCTAAAAATTTACCACTAGCTTCGTCTTGCCTCCAATTCACCATAATCTACTGATTTAGGTACTGAAAATCTCCACAACCCCCACACACTCATCAATAGACCCTTTATAATATACCTAATCATAATTACGATTCATGAAATTACTCGTCAGAATGGGCTCACGGTCTGACACAAATTGAATTATATCCACATGTTTACTTAGCTATTGTGTTCACTTAATATTGGATAGACTTTGAAGGAGCATAATCCTAATACTAATATAGATTAACGTACGAGTGATTAACATAGAAAGATATATATGTGTCGGATCCGGTCATTAGTACGGACACGAAACGAATCGCAAGCGCGTCACTGGTGACATCAAGTGATCTACCCACACCAAAGGCGCGCTTCTACAGAGTCGTGATGTTTTAAGGCCACGGCGAGGAGGGCATTCAGCCTCTGGTCGCATCGGAGAGAAGACGTCACGGAACTGTTCTCGATTCGTGGTGCTCAGTTATTGTGTTAGTTGTAATTTATGATCATTGTGTTAATTTTTGATTATAATAAACGCCGTCGCACCCTGTGTGTGTATAATTTAGCTAGTGTGATTCATTTGATAGTAAATTATAATGTGATCTGAACTGCAAACTGTTTTCCTATTGCGCATTAACCAACACTACCCACACTACGCCCACAGTAGTATAAATATCGCTGATAATAACGAAAGTCACATACCCGTCTCCGACATATGTATTATCTTGGATATAAGAGGTTTTTAATAGTTGATTAAAATAGATATGGTATGGGCAAGTTTCACGACCTAAAGACGTTAATAAAATGTAAATTCGGTTTTGTAAGTTCAAACCATTTTGTGTAATGCGGCTAAGTCCACCCAGAGAAATCTAGGGAAAACTGGGAGTATAGGTGAATAATAACTAGGTACTAATAATTAAAAAATACAATAGACGTGGATATATTTAGTAACCTGTTCCGCTTAGCTATTTCTAAAGAGCCATAAAAAGCCCTGAAAGAAATCGACACGTGTTTCAGCTCTCAATGAGGCATCCTCAGGATGACGATTGACTTGTTGCTAAATCGAACACGGCGTGTTGCCACACCAAGCGCTGAACGCAGAGCGTCTCTGCATCAAGTCAATCGTCATCCTGAGGATGCCCGTGTCGATTTATTTCAAAGTTTTTTATGGCTCTTTAGAAATTAGGCGGAACAAGTTACTAAATATATCCACGTCTATTGTATTTTATAATGGATTTCCGCAAGGTCACGCCTGAATCAATTAACTATTACTAGTTACTACGAAAGAGTGAAGAAGAATGAGAACACTACATAATAGCTTAAAAAAGAACGTCAGAGAGATTTAAAATAATTATTCATATTATTCTATGAACATAGTGATGACTTTGAACAGATTGTCCCAACGATAGACATCTTTTATCCGTGGAATAAAATGGACGTCTGACAGTTATGTAGAATATACCTAATTGTAAAAAAATCAATAGTTTGATTATTTATATGAAAGACTAGCTTCTACCCGCGACTTCGTCAGCGTGGAATAGTTACTTTGGTGCTCCAATCCTATTGATCTTAGCGTGATGATATATAGTCTTTAGCCTTTTTCGATAAATGGGCTATCTAACACTGAAATAATTTTAAATCGGACCAGTAGTTCTTGAGATTACCGCGTTCAAACAAACAAACAAACTCTTCAGCTTTATATATTAATAGTATATAGATTCAAAATTATTCCGTGAAAAAAAACCAGCCCGTAGAGTGAAAACAGTTGTTGTTGTTGATAGAAATGGTCGAATGTTGGATGAGAAGACAACACCCAATAAAAGTTGTAGTGCCGAAAAAACTAAGAAAGTAAAAAAAATATGTAAGTATGTCAGTTCAAAGATACAAATAAAAGAAATAATAAAACCTACTGTTCTTCGGCCCGAAAATATACAACACAGACTAGTGCCGGGTTCACGATTTTAATTTTGAATTCACAGACACTTTCCGTGGACCAAGCGCGACCTAGTTTTGGTTTGAATAAATATTTTTTGTGAATACAATTCAAGATGGTTTAATTTTCATATTGCTTCGTTACCTAAATGAGTCTGTCTGGTTTACTGAGAATATATTTTCTTTTAAAAGCTGCCGCGCTTGCGATAACTGCAGTAAGATCATTTTTGTCCCAATTGAGTTAAACATAGATTCGGAATCAGCTCAATGAGCTGCAAAATTTGATCTGATTTCCATTTTTAACCGACTTCCAAAAAGGAGGAGGTTATATGTTCGTCGCGTATGTTTGTTTTTTTTTTTTTCCTTTTTTTTATGTATTTCCACCGATTTCTCCGTCAATAGTGGACCGATTTTGAAAATTCTTTTTTTATTTGAAAGGGTATGCTCTCGAGGTGGTCCCATATAAATTTTATTAACTTTGCTTTGATCGTTTTGGAGTTAGCTTCAATAATACGTACTTTTTCCCACTTAGTATGTGGATGATATGATAAGTTCCTGTCACTGTTATTTACATAGCAGGTAGTGGTATTCGAATTTGTGTGGGGTAGGTACCATACTTAACTAAAAAGTGAAAAATAAAAACTTTTTCCAAAATAAAAACAACCGACTTCCAAAAAAACACTACAAAGTGAAAAATAACTTTAATTTCGGAAGTCGGTGGCAAAAAACGAAAATCCAAACCCAAAGACACCGACTTCACTTTGTAGTGTTTTTTTGGAAGTCGGTTGTTTTTTTTTTTGGAAAAAGTTTTTATTATATTAACTCAACCTTTAGTTTTCAATAAGGTTAACGGTAGTAATTCGATTTTACGATAAGTTTTCCCTAACATAGCAGCAGTAAGAAACGGCGAGTTTCTAAGTAAGTACAGTATCATTCATGTTTTACTTCTGGTATTTTATGAGCATTAACTAAATACTTACTGCGGTTATATTAAGCAATTGATGCTAAAGTTATTAAACTCGTACTAAATATGTATAAATTAGTTTTATCATTTAAAAGTATTCTAATAGATATACAAATTTAATGATTATGAAATTAAATTATTTAAATGTTGAATTTTGGACAGTTCAAAATTTCAAAGTTCAAAGTTTCAAGTCGGAAAAGGCAAAATGTGACGAGAAACTTTGAGCGCCAATTATTACTCGAAACTACGGAAAACATACTTACTACTATTATCGCTAGCGCGGCAGAAAGTAGGTCTGTAGCTCTATTACGATTATAATATCCAGTTTCATGATAGTTTATTTTAATTTCGCCTTACTTAATTAATATATTTTCTACATCTTAAACATACCCCACTGGGTATGTTTATAAATCTAGACTGCGGGCTGCTACTAAGAAATTCCTGATAAAAAAAACCCTTTGCTAGACATACAAAAAACGCATTAATGTACAATCACCTTATTTGAATAACATTATACAATGTACAGTACCGACCAAAAGTCCATGAGCAATCTCACAAAGCAATAGACTGACGCTTCGGTTTGACTTACGACCTTCTTCTATAAGTTGTTACAATACTGTAGACACGCACATTACACACACACACTCACTTTGTCTGCAACCAATGACTAGTTCAATAATCATCATTCGTTTTTAGTTTCATTCGTCTTGTTCACATAAATATTAAAGTTTAGCAGGTAGACCACAAAAAACTAAGTAAATTATTTCGATTTCTGTGGGGTAGATGCAGTTTGTTACGAGTATTTAATTAATAGAACTTTTTTGGTTCGTGGATAATATTGGTGACGAGTATTTAGCGCAGTGTTGTGGTTATTATTATCAAAAAGCAGGCATAAAATATATTGAAGAGATCAGATCAGATCAGAGAATATTATTGCGCTGCGTAAAAGTGAAGTGAATATCTAATGAAACCGGACTAAGTGTGAGTGTTATCTTAATATATTTCATATTTTACCAAACATAAATCTTAATCAAGGGTATTGTTGATAGAACAGAGGTATTGTTGAGACAGAAGATGCCTTTAAAGTTTTAAATTCATTGTGAGGTTTAATTCGATTAGTGAATAATAAATAATAAGGTATTATGTGTAATAAAAACAATGTTTTTCTTTGTTCTAGAGAAATACTGTGAGGGTTAAGAGATATGAGGAAGGGGCTTATTATCGAGTAGCAGCGACGTCAAATGGTGAATGAAACAAATGGTTTCATACCAACGAGACATTTTGCTGAATTATTAAAAACACGTCATTATGAACCGTTCGCCGTGCACTCTGAAGGCTTGCATCACTGAAGACCAGCTAGAAAACCGTTTTTGACCTTAAAATATTGACCGTACCAACTTAATAAACAACAGATTCGTTATTGCATGAATTTATGGTAACGAATTTTTTAAGCACGTTTCAATAGGGTGTTTGTCGTATTTCTTGCAGATATACCGAAATTGTTTAATATTATTTTAGTAATAGTATTATTTTAGGATAAAAATTTGAGGTTTAGTTTCAATCTTCTTTTCGTAAAGAAAATGAATACTTAAGCTTTAACCTCAATAGCAACCAATATTTACTAAAGTCAAATAAAATGTAAAATAATTAATACAAATAAAATATAAACAAACTGCCCATATTTAACCTTAAAATTACCTATTCTGTAAGTAGTTTTTTACATTTTAAGTAGTCTAATATTCTTATTTATTACTTAATTACTTCGACCATGATCAAAGCTTAATATTTATGGTGAAAAAATCCATTAAAAATTTAAAATATTTCATAATTTAAATATGTCTAAATAATACAAACTGCTTCTAAGTTTCTTGACATCTATTTCACAACTTATTCAGCTGAAGTAATGATAAATAATTGTAGCAGTTTATTAACTTATGTAAAATAAATATAACGAATAAACATATTTTTTTTAATTTTGTTATCATATATCACGCATTTTTTATTCTAAACCCTTTATTGCAATAACAACATAAAAAAGCAGCAATATTTAAAAAATATTATTATCGAAAACAAAAATAATAATATTTGCAAAAAACCGCACTGTGTTTCACGAGATTAGAACCTGAGGCAGTTTGAATTCCATACCAACGCTTAACGCTTTCTGCTATCTGCGCTTGTTATGTTACTATCGAATTTTAGCGATGCCATTAACTGGTCAAGTTCACGCGCATAGTGCGTGTGTGCTAGCATGTTTAAAGCGACGGAAATATATTGTTGTTTCGTGTAACTGCGTTATCTGTGGTGTGTGTATCGTGTTGCTTACACATACAAATGTACGAGCTATACCGCGTGTTCACAGCAATACGACTCTTAGCGTGCTCATGCACTTTTGAGCGCTTACTGTAACTTCTAAACAGTTCCCATACATAACTTAGGATATATCGTCGTTTTAATCACACGCGCCGATTACGCGCGAGACCACCCAGAAGTGGCGTGACGGATGCGCGTGTTACGCCAAATACGCCGCAACAGACGAGAGGTAAGCCCTTTTGAATTTCTCGTAAGTAGAGCTGACTCTTCTGTTTTATCAATGTTGCCACCACATGCAAAGAAGAAGAAGAATGTTGCCAGTTTGATGGAGAAAAAATAGGCAAGAATCTTTAAAAATGTATTAAGTAAATAAAAATAATACTTATGCTGTTCGTTTGTAAGCGCATTAAGGATAGAAAAAATTAAATAATTACTCGGAAAAATGGGAAATTCGGTAAAAAATGAACGTGATTTTTTCAATGGGATTTTTGTATATACTTTTGGCCAGGATTACGTGTGTTGGGTCAGCTAGTATTAACATAATATTGTCTATCTACTTCATAAGATGGAAACCAGAACAGGTACGTTGCATTACTCGAAAGGTTTTCAACTCAAACATCAAAACCAAATTTAGTCTTGCTTGCTCTCAGAAGTTTAGCCCAATTCCTCCAAATCCCACGCATTTCACATTACATAGAATACTGACGTCACGCCGCAGTAAATTGATGGCGAGGAGCGACATCGTGGCTTCGTTCACTCTTTGTTATAGCTACTATTTTAGTACAAAATCAATATAATGACGTCAAAACATCTCTGCGAAGGAAGTATATCGAAAATAGATAGCGTTTACCGCGGTTCGTATATTTTACCGACCGTTATCAGGTAATATTAAAACTCGTTTACCTGAAATTATGATAAAATGTTGTTATTTTAGGTAAAATATTAAAAAGATCCCTCTCACAGAGAGGAGGCCTGTCTCAGCAGTAGGAACATTATAATTATGCTGATTATGTTAAATACCTCTTATGCACGAGGGTTCAAATCTGGGCAAGTACCAAGGTGACTTCTTCAATTCATATGCTTTCTGAGTTTATTTTGGATTATTACTGACATCGGTCAGAATGAAGGAAAACATCGTGAGGAAACCTGAATTTATAATTAATATGTTTGTAATCGCCAACCTGTTTTGAGCTAGCGTGGAAATCAATGCTCGTGCCTTCTCTGTATGAGAAGAGGCCTTTGCCCAGCAGTGGGACAATAATAGGCTGGTATTATTATTAAATAATAAGTAGCTTGTATCGTACTATACGTTTTTTGTTATGCAACGTTTGAAGATAAAGTTTATTGTTAAAAAATTACACCATATAAATTAATACACTGGTCCTCACACAGGATTCCCTGTGGTGACAGATTTCCCTGTGTCGTGAGTTCCAGGATCTTCTATAACAGATGATCTACTGAATCAATTTTCACGCCTCCCCCTTAAGACTTGGGCCAAATATTTTTTGATATTCGGATAGCTCATGACCAAGAGGTGCCTTAAAGAATAAGAATAAAAATCTCTACTAATTAAAAAGTTATGCAACAACTCGAAATTTCGCGGGCGATCTGGTGCTAAACAATGAAACAATGGTGCCGATTCCCTTGTTCACAAACTTAACTAAATTTAAGTTCAGTGCATCTTTTTCTTTCTATTTCATTAAAAAAAGGACAGAAGATAAATTTTAGTTTAGATCTGTCAAATTAATCAGCGCTTGACGTAAATTGACGTAATTTTAGTAGGCAAGTTTTTAATCACGTCTAAACTTGTATGGAGTAGTGACAGGCGCTGATTAATTTGACAGGACTAAACTAAAATTTATCTTCTGTCCTTTTCATAATGAAATAGAAAGAAAAAGATGCACCGAACTTAAATTTAGTTTAGTTTGTGAACAAGGGAATCGACACCATTATGGCATAAAATAAATTTGGAAAGATTTTTTTTTTTTGTTAAACTTAACGTACGAGTAGTATCGTTGGTCAGTAGTTGCAAGCACTACTGCTGAGCATGAGGTCCTGGGTTCGATTCCCAGATCGAGCAAAGTGTTATTGGGTTTTTCTATCTGCGATTTCTCAGTAACAGCTCTGAGTCTGGATTTGTTGGCATGGCAATAGGGTCGCCCCCTATTACATGGGACTTAAACATAACTTGTGAAATATGGGTGTTATACAGGTTGACAGGGTCTGGACCCGCTATAGCAAATTAGCATATAGAGGAGGCCATTTGCTAATTATTAGACCTTACTTTCCCTAACTAAAGTTTTATAGGTTAGGAGATATGTCAATTTGCAGAAATCAGATGATTTTCAGTCTTTTTTTTTAAAGCGTTCTATCTTATTTTTAACCCTAATTTAGGAGAAGTTCCCAGGTATTTTAATCACCAATGATTATGACTACTAACAATAATAATTAGTAATAAAACTACTAAAATAATTGAAAAAAAAGTTATGAATGCTTGAACGTCAAATTTTTGAAAAATCTCAATAAAGTATAAAAATTTAAATGTCTCCCAAACTATAAATCTTTAGCTAGAGAAAGTATAGTTCAGTAATTAGTAAACGACCTCCTCTATATCCGAATTTACTGTTGCGGGTCCAAATCTAGTCACCCTGTATAGGTAAGACCTCTGCCCAACCCTTCGAGGAGACAAGTCGTGATGTTATTTACAAGTAGTATCTATAAGTTAAACTTCGTTTTCCAATAAAGGAACATATACATTATTTACATAAGCGAATGAGTTGAACGCTTGAACAGAGTACTTAATACAGTTTTGAAAACTAATTGTCTCTCCATTAAAAGCAGGAATAACAGGCCCTGAGGGGTTTCAAAAGCGATCAGGAGTACGCCATGAAATAATTGGAATTAAGCAGAATTTTAGATGGGAAACATAATTGGTTATAAACGACATATATCTATGACAACAGTAACTAGATATAGGTAAGCTATTTGGTTTAGCTTTTCCGCGGCTTTGGCTGCGTGGAGGTATGAAATTATCCCACGGGAATGTAATACCGGGATAAAGTATCCAATGTGTTAATCCAGGTTACAAACTTTTTGTGTGCCAATTTCATCCAAATCCGGTCAACCGTTTTTGCGTGATTGAGTTACAAACATCCAATTATGCAAACATACACATTAATATCAGGATTGTGTTTCGATTCGTTATAAGCTGTCACAATGAAGCTTAAATATTAATTTGAAACTGTGCGTTGCATGAAATAAAACATTAGTGTTCATGTACTGATTTTAGTCTAACTTATAGATCATGAGTGAAAATGATTATATTTGAAGATAAGTATTGAATGCTGTACTCAACTACATTATGAAAAAATATGTATAACGTTAAACAAATATTTTATGACAGCTGCGCGCACAGATTACAATAAGTCTGCGGCGTGTGAGTCGCCGACGGAATGTTGCCATTTTAAATTTTATATTTATATAAACAGGAATTGTATTTATTTATTTTTCATTTCTTATTTTGTTACCTATTACGCTTTATGCTGCACCGGTTGACGTTATCACTTCAACGCCGGCTGTCGCAGAAAACCAGCGCTGGGGCTCTGTCTCGCATGGACTCGCAGCATTCTGCTGAGCGATGGCCGTTTTGCGTGGATGTGACGCAAAAATGTGTGTGATACTTTCCCCCAAACTGTTATTTTGGTGTTTTGTTCTTTCTTATTTTTTTTTTCTTTTTTATGTATACTGAACATAACACTATTACAGTATCGCACTGGAGGAACCGATGAACGCCGTCGAAGGCGCCGTTTATGTTGTGGATAACTAGACTAATAATAATAAACGTGCCATCGACACTTGAAGAAGAATACCTAATAATAATGTAAAGATGCATCCTAATGTATGTACTGACCTCAGACAGAAACCTAACCGCGCAGCTGTATATTAGAAATAGTCCACTTAGAGCACCCGTCCGAATAGCACCTGCGCGAATAGCACCTAGCCTAGTCCACGAAGAGCACCCAGGTGCTCTTTGTGGATTAAAATTTATTTTTACATTTTTGCACCCACGACTCAGCAGCCTACTGCTAGGATGTATTTGTTTTACAGGACGTTATTAAAGAAAAGATATCGATAAAAACACTAGAATTTTTATTAATTACACATACGAAATTTGTCTAGGTGACATTTAAAATTGAAAAGTAATAAAAATCACTATGACAATAATTTATAAATCTTACCAAATAATAGCACTTCTTATTTTTAATATATCACAATCAGTCTCCACATATCACTTTTATTGCAAAATCAGCCTTAATTACATATTTATTTACATTCGTATTATGTAAAATATGTGTATACGTAAGTACTTATGTGTAATTAATAAACATTCTAGTGATTTTTATCGATATCTTTCCTTTAATAACGTCCTGTAAAACAAATACATCTCAGCAGTACGCATCTGAGTCTCTCGCTCTTCATGGACAAAAATATAAAAGTAAATTTTACTTGTGCTCTTCGTGGACTAGACTAGGTGCTATTCGCGCAGGTGCTATTCGGACGGGTGCACTAAGTGGACTACTTCTATTTATCCTTTTGTTAAAACAATTCCTAAGCCGTGTTTTACGACTCTAGAGGGTGTCCTATTCATTGCCAACAATCTAAACCAACGAAGTTTATTAGACATCCATTATTTCTTCTATCTGAATCAAGTCTTTGCTCCCTAAAGACGAGTAAACTTCTTGTTATTGTCTTATATTTTCCCTCCAATTTCGAGTTAATATTGCCGTCACGACCACAATATCGTTGTCTCAGTTGCTCTCAAGGGCGTAAAGAGGCAACAAAAGAAGACAAAAGAAATCTAAGGAGTCTCTGAAGAGCTCAGAACTTGTATATTACTAGCTTTGTGTTGCTTAATCATAGTGGTGATAATAAGAATTGTGTGGCGCGATAAATGTTGGGCTTGATTGTAATGCTGTTAATGTTGACTCATCATACAGATAATGATCAAGTGCAGATGTTTAACACAGTTTTTAGGGTTCCGTACCTCAAAAGGAAAAAACGGAACCCTTATAGGATCACTCGTGTGTTTGTCTGTCCGAATCTAACGGACCGATTAAGTTGAAATTTGGTACACATATGTGTTTCCGTGACCCAAACACGGACGTCAAAATTAAATAAATGAATTTTAAATATGGGGTCACTCTCGGGGGCAAAGAAAAAAAATAAACTTTATCGTGTGATATATGAAATGGTAGGGTTTGTTGACAGGATTTCAATTTTTTTAAATATTTTTAGGATAAATACATTTAAAGATATTTAAGAAAGTAAAATTTACCACCTCCATCTCCGAAATCACTGAGCGAAAATTTTTGAAAAAATGCAGAGGTTGGTTCTTCACTCATAGATTTCAGAAAAACCTATAAGAAATCTGTGGTGTTTAAATAACATTGTAAATCTATCAATATTGTGCATACAAACTTACATTTGCAGTTGGAATGTATAGGAGAACATGTATTTCAACGAAAGACTTTTCCTTACCGACTTCGAAGCCACACGTGATGATAAGGTCTACTAATATTGCACCCATGGTACTGTGTGGCGACATAACTAACCCTGGTGGGAGGCAACAAAATTGAAAAGAAAATAAGAACGAAGACGCGGTTATTAGGCACAAACAGAGGATTTCAATTATTTCAAATTGAACACTAAACAATACAAATTAGTTCTAAAATATTTGAGTGTGCCCCACCCCTACTAAGGCTGCAGCAAATAAGCCGAACCTATATCTAAAGCTTCCATTTAAGTAGGTATTGTTACTCCGTCGTCTGATTAATCGGATCCAGCCTGTTCCTTACTGTCCTCCCCCAGCGACGCCCTAAGCCGAGGTCCGTACCCCATAGGAGGGGCGCTTAGCGTGTAGTCGCTTAGTTTCTAAGTTTTATGCCCTGACTGGAGGCCTCAATTTATTGAGGCAACCACAGGAAAGTCCGGTTAAGCAGCCAACAACCTCCTAGATCGACCTGCAAGATCGATTAAAAAAAAAAAAATCCGTCGTCTCAGACAAGAACTTTATATTTCTTACCGTGGACCGAGCAATGAGTAAACAACTCGGCAATAGTTAAACCTTTTTTGATTTCTCAGTAGCCACCCGGCTTCTGGAATTAAGCCCGGTTGATGGCAATAGGCTCGCCCCCTATTACATAGGACTTAAACATAACTGACGAAATGTGGGTGTACTATGTATTCCTCTGCCCAACCCTACGGGGAAATTAGGCGTGATGTTATGTACCTTCAAATTTTGTATTCCTTTGAACTTATCGGTGAACGTGACTTTCCCTAAAGTGCTTTTGCAGTTTGATTTTTTATTCTTTGAATATCACAAAAGAGAGGGAAATGGGAAACGGGCGATTTTTGGAAATTAGGTCACTTCTGTTCCAGCTATACGATGAAAGAAAAAGTATTTATTGAGACTCGCACAGGAAATCACAAATTAAACTAAAACACACTCTTAAGACATAAATAAAAAAAACAAATTAAAATAAATAAAAGAAAGATCTGTACGAGGTCAAAATGCTTCCATCTCAGCATGATGCTGCGACATTAAAAAAAAAACGTGTGGCACTCGGGGACTGCCGCGGTAAAGCTATTGCATAGCATTTGTAACCTCCATACTTCCTATTTGTCAACGCTACACTTAGGATGATTACATGGTAGGCGGAGTGGGGGGTGTTAGGTTTTATTTTCGTTACGGAATTTCTTGATTCGGTCGCCGCGCTCAAAGTCCGCGATAAAAGCTATGCAATAGCTTAATAAATGTCACAGCGCTGGTATTCTGATAGGGCCCGCAGTGATGTCACGGATAGATAGATACAGGAATAAATACTAAATAATAAAAAAATCTGACGTAATTACTTACTTGTTTATGCCTTTAGTGTCTGTGGTACTCTATGGCATCGCTGTGACAAGTAAAGAGAAGAAGAGAGAGGTAGTATCTTACATCGTGGTATTTATGCGAGGTTAGAACCGGCACACTAGTTGCGTAACAGACTATCAATCATAATCTGAATGATGTTTAAAAATATTGCTAATCCATTGCTTAATATTATGTTCGAAAAAATATCTGCTCGACAGCGTTATAACGCAATGAATGTTGTTGAACTGTCAAAATGAAAGCTATTGCTATTGTAAGTGTGTTACGCAATTACCCCGTTGGTTTAGATACCACGGGACGTCGGTTGAGACGCAGTCCTAGTTAAATAGATATAAAGTTCATAATTCTTTGTTGTAGGTACACTGAGAGGACGAAAATATGACACAACATCAGTAGTACGTCGAACAATATAAATGGCGGTCTATAAAATGGTACTTTAATTAATATTTTATCCTGGTGATGAAATAACTACAAAGGGAGTTAATCCAGAAATCATGACTGATAGAGATCAATCAATCTGCCTAGCCTTTTAACAACTATTTTGGGGTCGGCTTCCAGTCTAACCGAATGCATTCGGCATAGGCAGTCGCTCCATGTAAAATACGGTATTCAGCTGCAGCTGAATACCGTATTTTACATGGAGCGACTGCCTATCTGACCTTCACAACATAGTGAATATTGTTTTTATTTCTCTGCTAGTTTTAGTGATGGTCTGGCAGTTTGAGTAGTTTATGCGGCCTACCCAAATGTCCTTTCTTTGGTATTGTTCATCGAGTTGAGCTCCTTAAGTTCTGAGTTGAGCTCCACGATTACTGACAAATGCTTGCACTGACTGGACAGGTCCACTCAAATCTGTGTGGTTCTTTCCTCAAAAGACCTTTTCAGACACTAATCTACATGGTCCTCATATGGCCTGACCAAGTTTATGTCTGGACTTTAAAAGAGACTGCGACCTCTGAGTTTGTTTCGGCCTTTCTTCTCAGAGTAGTCAGATAGGAAACGCCGAACTCATTTAGCTTATTTTTAATATTTTTTTTGTATGACATGTAAAAGTGATTTCGATATCCTATTTTACAGAATAAACAATTTCATTTCATTTCATTTCAACCAAGTAACTGGGTATTACGATGCCCCTTGGTAAGACTGGTTGTTCTTCTGACGACCCATATACCGACTGTCAAAGATCCACGAATGACAGCCGGGACCAACGGCTTAACGTGCTTTCCGAGGCACGGAGGAGTCTCGGTGTGTTAAGATGGGCACCCATCCACAGACCAACGAGGCATCCTCAGGATGACGATGGACTTGTTGCGAACTCTAACACGGCGTGTTGCCACACCGAGCGCTGAGTGCAGACTGAGCCTTATCGCAGCAAAGGTGCGCCCCTTATCGCACTGATAACGGTCGCACTGATAACGGCGACACTATATAAGTGGGTTTCACGGGCGATAAGGCTCAGTCTGCACTCAGCGCTTGGTTTGGCAACACGCCGTGTTCGAGTTCGCAACAAGTCCATCGTCATCCTGAGGATGCCTCGTTGAGAGGTGAAACACGTGTCGATTTCTTTCAGGAGTTTTTTATGGCTCTTTAGAAATAGCTAAGCGGAACAAGTTACTAAATATATCCACGTCTATTATATTTTAACAATGATATCTCTAACCCTTCGAAACACTATACGAATAAATATCCAAAGAGGGTCTACACTTTGAAACCGTCTCTTCAAAGTAGGAAGGTAAGCAAGTAGGGGATGCGTGGGATCCAGATTAAGGGATAACGCAAGGCATTCAACAAGGAGGCGTGGAGCAGAGAGGCTGTTTATCTTAGAAGCGTGAAACGGCAGGTATTTAGAGTCTTTGTTCAATGTTACTGAGCAGAAGGGTCTGTATTGTGAGCTAGTGAACTGTGTGGGTACAATTGGATCTGTAATTTTGGTTGAGGGTGTAGTGGGATTGTTGTATTTATCGAGCAAACCTTTCGTCTTATTGGTGATAACAGACACGATAAAAACTTCATCACTCTGCAAAATGTTTGTGTTTTTTTAACTTATTTCTAAATACACATTGCAGCACACAAAATTGCTGCACTTGCAGTTTGCACTACAATTTTTGCAAAAAGAATAGCTTAGTTAGCTATGCAAGCTCACTTTTATTATTTAGTCACTAAAATTACACTATCCATCAAAAACAATACAACGCATTACAACACTTCGCATTTTGCTGTACAAGCTGTATTGCAATAATTGAAAACATCTTAAGAAGTCATTATACTCTGCAAAAAAAAATCTGCTATTTTGACAAGTATTATGTAGGGAACGGCTGATTTTTTTCGCAGATTTGGTTTGGTCCCAAAGTAAAACTTGTGTATAATTATGAGTACAATGACGCCATAACAGGTTTTCAATTATTGCAAATACACCTTCCTTGTCTAAATCCATTTTATCCAAGATATTTTTTTTTAACTACTTTACAACGATTGACAGGCACTACTGAATTGAGAGGGAGTTGATCTGTTAGTCAGAAAAATGAAGCTAGTTGCCTGTTCCAAAACGTAGATCTCTATGGAGAAGAACGGGCAAGAAACTCCAAGGACACTCTTTTAAGACGCAGATATATGACAGTGACCTTGAATGGTTAGCGTGCGTGTTCAGTACTGCGCTCACGCAACGCGTCGTACGTTCAGCCAGTAATAGGACTCGCCCATCAAGGAGCGTTGTCCCAAATTAGACGCATTATTAATTTATTACACGTAAAACAAAAGGTATTTTTATAAAACACGTATACTAAAAGATTGATAATTTAATTATCTTTAAAATGGTGAAGTTTTCAGAAAAATATGCTTGATAGATTTTGCGTCATTCTCAGTTTTTTATCCGCATTAGACATAACTTTACAAATTAATTTCACTATGTAATATAAACATAATCAAAAATATGCCTATATTAAAACATTAAAAAAATGCTATAATTTAACATATATTTTTTTCAAATCACTAACACTACTCGTTTAGACGTCATCTTCAGTATAAAATCATTAAAAGTCAGTTATCGTCCCCTTAAATCAAGATATTACAAAATCCTGGGTACATTATTAAGAAATTATGTAGCTTGAAATTGTCTAAAGTACTGTAGTAGGTTAAGTTGTGGCACTAAACACGGTGCACACGTAAAAATGAAGAGGACTAAAGTTTTAAAAGGACCATACAGTAAACAAAAACACTAGGTTGAAAACTTCAAAAGAATTTTACACACCTCAACACTTTGCAAAAAACGGGACCTCACGCCCAAGTAACCTCGTTTGAAAACTCGGTCAAAATGTGGTTGAAGAGGTAATGACAAAACTCGGTAGCCCGTTTGCACATCTAACAATGGCAGGGCCACAGAATAGTATATAAAAAGTACAGAATATTATTATAATATTATGTTTTAACAATATCAGATAATTATAACACAAGGTACTGCTCTTAATCTAAATAAATGCTATCATTTACTTAATTAATGTTAACAATTGATATCTTAAAATTCAATAGACGTTTATGTATTTTAGTGCGAACCCAAACACGCACACTCTGCGTCCGGCGCTCATAGTGGCAACACGCCGTGTTCGGGTTCGGGTACAACAAGTCAATCGTCATCCTGAGGATGCCTCGTTGCAAGGTGAAACACGTGTCGATTTCTTATAGGGTTTATGAAGACTCTTTAGGAATAGTTAGGCGAAATAGGTTACTAAACATATCTACGTCTATTATATTTTATAATGGATTTCCGCAAGGTCACGCCTGAATCAATTAACTATCTTAAAATTGTTAATTGTTTCCATAAGTTATTTTTATTACATAAAATATTTAGTACTTTTTGTTGCGCCTTACAGGATCCGTTATTGTACCTTTATGCCATACACATACAATGAGCGGAAACACACGCACATGCAGACAAGCTTCATGTACAATGAGTGCAAGTGCACTCGCGACCGGCATTTGTTTAAGATCGCCGTACGTACGCGTCAATGTGTGCGTGCGCCCGTTCTTGCTCATTATATGGAGCCGGCCTTCTGTTCCCTACCTATTCTGTGGTGTTACCAAGGAGAGTCTCAGACATATTGTGCAGAATTCATGAGCTGTCGGGAGTTTTAGAATATTATCTAACACTTAACGAAAAGTTTTAAAGTGGGGTATCTTCAAACTGAGCTTGTTTTAAAATCTCTTTTCTGTGAAACTGAAGTGGTGATTGAAAATAGAGAGTAAAAACACAATGACAAAATTTTATGTCTTCATTACATTTACATTTTACAGCTTAAAACTACAGCTAATAGAGGAAGAAACTAAAGTCTGTGAAAGAATTGATCAGGAAAGCTTTGTTTTAGTAACCATGTAGTAAGGATATGGTTGCTGGTAAAAAAAACACACATACCTACATACCTATACACAAAAACAAACACTCACAACGTTATAATTTTTTATTACATTATATACGTAGTTATAAAATTATAGTTGCATTTAAGAGCGTTTATTCTGAGAGTGGGCAACGTCGCAAATAGATGTCAATATTTCGCTGTTTTGATTAATTTGGCAATATTACTCTATGGAAATAAGAAATGTGGCTAACTAGAGAACTAGAATATTAATTATCAATTGCAATTATAACACTGAATTTGATGTTGTAACCGTTTTAGTTTTAAAAAAGGCATTTGGAAGGTTTCCAAATACTTTTTTTACATCTAAAACTAAATATTCGGTGTTACAATATTACTAGAGCTGATCAAAAAGTAATGATAATAATCGGTTATTTTTCTTTTTGCTTGGCACCTGTGGGTCCTAGCGTGATGTTAAATAGCCTGTAGCCTTCCTCAAGAATTGGGCTTTGAAATGCAAAAAGATTTTTTCAAATTCGACTGATAGTTCCAGAGATTAGCACGTTCAAACATACAAAAAACTCTTTTGCTTTATTATTAGTATGGAAAATATGAATTGATTTATCATTACTTTTTGATCAACCTAGTAATTATTGCATTTCATAATCAATATTTTAGTTCCCTAGTTAGCCACATTTCTTAATTCCATACAGTAATATTGCCAAATAAATCAAAACAGGTAAATATTTGCCAACTTTTAGGATAAACCCTCTTAAGGGGGAAGCGTCAGGGTAGCCCGCGAAATTAATATTTTCTTACGTTTTTTGATTGTATGATTGATGTAATGATTATAATTGAGTAAAGCCATATGTGTTACGACCGTGAATCATATTTTAATCAACATAAAACCTGACACTGACCTGCAAAATGCAACAAACGTAAGAAAATTTGAATTTCGCGGGCTACCTTTTTTTTTTGGATTTGAAATTATCAAATAACTTCTCCTGCTCAGGGTGGAGCGTGTCACACTCTTACTGACTAAAACCAACCCGTGTTCCATCGGTTGCCCTATTGCCGGGGGCCACGATGTCCCTTTCGGCCCATATTCGCAGCCCCGGCAGGCATTGGCCCTAGCGGACCCCATCAATTCTGCTGACATCTCTTTGAGGCGCGCGTGGAACACAACGCGCCGTCGACCCGGGCTTGGTCCTTATCGGACGGCGAGCTATCTCGCGGGCTACCCTGACGCTTCCCCCTTAATCATCATTAAGTGAACTAAACATTGAAGGATATTCACAACCTACCTCCGACACAACCCCCACATTACTCGTAACTTATATAAAAACGTTACAGCTACCGTACAACCAATGTAACAGCGTTGAAAAACCCCATGCTTCTCGTAATTCAAACTCAACTCAAACTCAAAGCATTTATTTCAAATAAACCAATTACAGGTACTTTTGAATTGTCAAGGGGTCGGTCAGTCAGAAAAATGAAGCTAGTTGCCCATTCCAAAGCGTAGTAAGTACCTATGGAGAAGAACGGGCAAGAAACTCCACGGACACTCTTTTAAATCAAAATATTGTTACTAAATATTGGTTACATCATTCGTGTTGAACTTATACATGTGAGAACAATGTAGAAAGACGTGCACGTTAAAAGCGTCAGTAATAAAAATATAATATCAATTCAAAAATTTAAATAAATTAAAATAAACCGTGGCAGCTAAGAGATGACCAGTCCCTGACGACTGACGGCGCCCGTTCACGAACATGATGCATGGATCAGCACTTCCAACACACATTCCTACCGTTCTCGTAATTCCCACCTTTCTCGTTTGCATATTTCTCCGTTTCTCGCAGATATTTTTTTGACACCTACCTACGCTTGCAGGGATTTCGCTGCCGGTTTAGCAAAAGGGATTTAGTTCAAGGTAACGTTCCTTATTACGACATATTTTTCATCGCCCGTCGTATGGCGAATTTGTTGGTATTGTGAGTGGGTACACCTTTTTTTATTATTTTATGTTAAATGTATTGTTGAGAAGCTCGTCGCTAAATGATAGCAGCCGCATGAGTCGATCGAAGGTTAAGTTACGCTTGCCGTGACCGGTTTGTGGATGGGTGACCATCCATTACATATTGAGATCCCTTTGTGCCTCGGAAAGCACGTTAAGCCGTTGATCTCGGCTGTCATTTATATAATAGATCGTTGACAGTCGTTACAGGTAGTCAGAAGCCCAAAAGTCTGACAGTCTTACCAATGCGACCCACAAACTGGGTTTTCGAGGTCAGATAGGCAGTTGCTCCATGTAAAATACTGTTTTCAGCTCCATCCGGTTAGATTGGCTGCCAACCCCAATATAATTGGGAAAAGGCTAGATAGATTTTAGGTATTGCTGTCATTCTTATTATTTTTAGTGTTTTATCTAGAGATGTGCCGGATATCCGTATCCGCGGATATCCGCGGATATCCGAGGGAGAAAAAAGATCTATAACCTGTATCTGTATACATTTCATAGAATAGAATAGAATAAAATAATATTTATTTGCTTAAATACGTAATGAAATGTATTCATATAAAAGATCCGTTCAAGATCCACCAAAAAGTAACGGATACAGATTGTTTTTCTCCCTCAGATATCCGCGGATATCCGCGGATACGGATAACCGGCACATCACTAGTTTTATTATCAACGTAAGTCCCTATAAGAATATCTTTGATTCAAACTGGAAACTAGATATTGAATATTCATTTAAGACAGCTGAGCTGACTATCTTCAAAAATGATTGGAGTCCTTTAAAAATCTCTATATATTAATATGATTAAATTTAGACCTTACTTGTATGGTATGAATTCTAGTTTTCCTGGATTAACTACCTAGGAGTAAGTTTCTTGAGGCCTGTTTAGAAAGTGACATACTTAGATATCGTCGCTGCGCTTTCCATAATCACTATGTGTTTTTTACACACTTTACAGGAGACGCAAAAAACTGATTTTCTCAAAAAATACCCAGAGTATTTAAATAATTTACTTTTACTTTAATACATATAACAAATTGACGTATTTTTAGATTACTTTTGAATAGATAACATTATTAACATAACATCACACCTTGTTTCCCCGAAGGTTTGGGCAGAGGTGTCCCTGTAGCATTAACATTATTAATAATGCCAAAATTAAACATGATAGGCAAATTTGAATTTTTTGCTGTTTTTACAGTATGTGTGTATTATATAAATCACGAAATAACACATAGCGACTTTTGCACGCTCAACGACGATATGTGAGTAGATATTTTATCAGTAGAGAGATTTCACGAACATCCTACATTCCATAATTTCAACTTAAATTCATGCATCTTAAGTTCCACCTGACTAGCTTAACTCAAGTTATGCAACAACTAACCACAATTTAGAAACTGTTGCACTATAGTTCGAATAGTTAGAATGAAAGACTTTAGCTAAACTATTTCGACGTGTTAAATGCAGTTAGTAAAATGTCTTGACATCGTTAGTGTAGTTAACAATAGTTTTAAAACTGAAACGTTTACATACTCAATTTCTTGTGGACTTAGACCAAATAAAAAAACCGGCCAAGTGCATGTCGGACCACGAACAATGTAGGGTTCCGTAGTTGGGATGAATTAATCCCAAGAACAAACTTCACTTTGTAGTTGAAAAAAAAAATCTTTCATACGGAATGTGAACATGTTTTTACAACCGCAAATCTATGTTGGTCGATTATTACCCGTTAACTTGTAAAGCCTACCCAACTGTGATAGTTTTCCTTTTAAATTCGTTATATAAGCTACTGCCGTGAATTTTTTCAGATATCTAAAACCAACCATTTAGCTGGCAGGGGGGGGGGGACTTGACTCTAACAAAAATTTGCACTTTATAGGATCTTTGAATTCAAAAATGGTTTTAACACACTCACAATGTTTTTGAAAGACCTTTCCAACGATACCCCACACCAAGGGATAAAAAAAAAACATCCCCATTTTACGGGTAGGGCAGGTACACTAAAAAAAAAATTTTTTTCATAATTTTATTTTACCACTTTGTCGGCATGATTAATATGTATACCCATGCCAAATTACAACTTTCTAGTACTTACTAACAGTCTTGGAGCTAGACTGCGGACAGACAGACAGACAGAATGACATGACGAAACTATAAGAGTTCCTTGTTAACTACGGAACCCTTAAAACAAAGACAGCGCTGTCAACAATGACGTGAAGCCAGTTTCGTGAACATGTGTGCACTTATTCTTATTTTTGTGTTGTTAGTGACTTACCTAGTGTCAGAGTTTTAAAGCCGTCGAGAAATATCGCTCAGGCATGCCGGTTTCCTCACGATGTTTTCCTTCACCGTTTAAGAAGCAAGTGATAATTATACGATACGCACATGAATCGGTAAAGTCAGAGGTGCGTGCCTTGGGTTCGAACTCGTGACCTATGACTTGGTAGTCCGACGGTCACACCACTAGGCTATCACTGCACTGTGTACTTAGTGAGGTGTAGTTTAATTGTCAATGGTTGTAAATGTGTGCATGTGAGCGTGTATGCACAGAGCGGAGGTGTAGTTTTGACAAGCTTCACTGTATTGTTCGCAGCGCTATGTATTGGTTTTTATTTGGTCTGAGATTGTGAGTACTAGAATAAATTCCATGAAAATTGTATTAACTAGTATCGCTCATCCAATCCACTGGACTTAAAATTAATCTTATTAAATTTAAATAATGCTAACTATGCTAATGATTAGGAGCCTTTTCCAGCCCACCACAATAAGCCTACTCAATTTACATCAATTTTCGGGGCTCGTTATTCAAAATAATTACCAATTTATTCTACTAATCTATTAGTAGGTGAAGCAAAAACTTTGTACCCCTTTTTACAAAAATTACGCGGACGGAGGAGTATGAAATGTGGCACAGTTAAAGTTTATATGGAGAAAAGGCTTGTGCAGACCAGCGCGACACGCGACGCGACACAAAGACACCGCTCGTCGCGCGACGGTGCCTTTGTGTCGCATCGCGTGTCGCGCCTGTTCGAAAGAGCCTAAAGAGTGCAGAGAGCCAATATTTTTATATAATATGCATTAGAAATAAATTAATAAAAACATTACACACACTACCGTGCGTTTGACACACACTATGGTTAAAGATGGCTACCTTAGAATAATGACATGTCAGCATGGAATTAGTATGTACTATACATTGAATTTGTAAAATTCAATTCAATTCATTTATTCTGTAACAATTCACATTGTGTTCGAATATAATTCAACATGAAACATAAACATACACAAAAAAAAAATACCTACAATTCAATTTAAATTAGGAAATAATAAATCGATTTAAAAAAAAAGAAATGTAAAATACCATGCTAACATAATTAATTATAAAACCATATGTCAAAAATAAACAGCAAGATAAAAGTAAACAATCATCGAAAAATAAAATACGACTACAATAATTAAAACCCATAGACAAATAATGAGACATGTCAGTTTTAACAGAATAGGACTATAAATCATCTAATGAATAAAGACATCTTTCCAACAGGAATGCCTTGAGCCTTGCCTTGAATGAGCCTGTGTACAGTATGCTTTTTAACTCAAGCGGTAATGAATGATGGTTAGTATGAAATATACTAAATGAATTATGGTTGAATTTCGACCACTGGGCGATCACTAGTTCTACTATGTAATTATCGACACAAAATCTTCATAAATCTTTTACTAAAACTCAAAAATTCACACAGTCACAAACGTAATTCACAACACGGCAATAAAACATAGAATCACCCGGAAAAAGATTAAGCATTTTCTTATTCCTTTGATAAAACGACTTGAAAGGGCAGAGGAGATTAATTTATACACAAGTGACGTCATAATAAAGTCATCAGTTATAACAGCTTCCCCCCCTGCCCTCCCCTCGGGGGTATTAACATTCCGACACGTTCCATACGAGGTCGACATGGAATTAAGATATAGAGACAGAGCAAAAGAATCTCGGGAACATTTTAAGTCTTTGCCGTCATTTTTATTGAGTTGAAATGAATAATGTTTTTTAATATGGTGAAGATAATTTCAAGGAAATACTTGTCAGACCATTACTTTGTGAATAGCTCGTCTGATCTTTAGGTATTGTGAGAAGCTGGAGGTCAGGGCGAACCTTAATTTTATTGATAAATATAGTCTGGCCACGCTAAGTCTGCATAAGTAAAAAAACGGTGGAATTTGAACATCTATAGATGGCAACACCATCCTGTCCTACGAAAAAGGAATGTCCTATGAAAAAAGAATTTGATACTTTGTTTGTCTTTTTGTTTTTGATAGGTTATTTTGTTTATATTCTGATTTATTCCTGGTAAAGAATAGTCACTTTAGCAGGATGCATTGTGGATTTGATAAAGTTTTGTCATCGTATGGGGGTAGAGCATAGGTACGTCATAGTCTATTACACATATAGATTATGTGCAAAAATCTAAAGGCAAAGTATCAAAATCATTAGATCTACTTACAATCCCGAAACTGACATAACCGACTGATGTAAAATATACCATATACAGGGTGATTGGAAGATGGGTGCAAAACTTTAAGGTGAAGATAGTATAGACAATTTAGAACCATTTAAGCCATGGTTGTCTTAGACGAAGTCTTACCAAATTTTTTAATTTTTAATAAGGTTTAAAAGACGTATTGTACAAATTTTTTATTTTTTCTGAGCTTTAAATGTCTGTAAAAAAATGTCTAATGACACAGAAGCCTAAAACATGTTTTGCTTGATTGCTTACACATTACTTTAATTAAATAAATAAAAAATGAATTCATTTATCATTCAATTTGGCCATAATTATGCAGTTTACATTAAATTTTGAGAATTTCCGAAAAAAAACTTAAAAATTTGGTTAAAAATATTTGGTAAGACTTCGTCTACGACAACCATGGCTTAAATGGTTCTAAATTGTCTGTACTATCTTCGCCTTAAAGCTTTGCACCCATCTTCCAATCACCCTGTATAAAACTTTTTGGGGTTGCCCATTTAATCCATTGCAGACTATTAGCGTGGCCAGACTCTATTCCTAATTTGTTTCATAAAAAAAACACGTCGTTTGTAAGTTTAAAAGGATTCAAGTAATAAATATAACATCACGCCTGTATTCCCTGAAGGGTTAGGAAAAGGTGTACCTTTAGTACACCCACATTTCACCAGTTTTAGTTTGAGTCCCATGTAAAAAATCCCATGAAATCCAGCCCCCGGGTTGTTAATGAGGAATTCCTATTAAATAAACAATAATAATCCGTTACAATCAGTATCAATCAATCAATCAATCTGCCTAGCCTTTTCTCGACTATGTTGGGGTCGGCTTCCAGTCTAATTGGATGCAGCTGAATACCAGTATTTGGCGAGCGACTGCCTTTCTGAACACCACAACCCCGTAAGCCAACGTACGCACGGACGTAATAAAATCGCGGCGATTTTTTTTCGTGCACTGGATTTTCAGACTTTTTGGGCTTCCGACTACCCTTAACGACTGTCAAAGATTTACGAATGACAGCCGAGACTAACGTTGCTTTTCGGGGCATGGAGAGGTCTCGATATGTAATAGATGGTCTCCCATCCACGGACCAACTGCGGCAAGCGTAGCTTAATCGACCCGTGCGGCTGTTATTATTTAGCCACGAGCCTCTATTGTTGCAGTATGATTTATAGTAATAATCAGTTTCCATTAAAATTATTCAGCTCCAGAATGAATAAATCCTTCTTCAATTATTTCCAACACAATGCATAAAAGTTTCAAGTTACGTACAAACTTGAAAAGCAGCTGCTTCTAACATGAATTTTATATGTTGTGACCAAAGTTTAGCAAAATATGCTGGTTCTTAAATATTCTTATTTCGTTCATTCGGTTTTATAAAGAGGACAGCTTCTGTTCCGTTTTATTTCTTTCGACGTTTGAATGGTCTTTATATTCGGATGTTTCTTAGCTTTATTTTTATACTTATGCCTACTTATAATATTACATATACACAGGTCACTCAGAAAGTTTTGCGACTAACAGTTTTTGTCTATGGGACACTGGCTGGTTTCGATATAAATTAAAACTATGACTATTTATTACAAAAAAACACAACATTCCAAATTCGAAATTCCCTCCACATTTTTTTACGAGCAAAATCAAAATACTCTGTCTCACTGAAAAATGGATTAACAACGAGAACATTTTCGCGCGATGATTTTGTATGATTTCAAATGTCGACTAAAACCAGAAGAATCGTTTCTTTACTGATCTAAAATCAGCTGTTCCCTACATTTTGACGAGTTATGCAAACATGACTTTTTTTCGCGATTTCAGGTTTGGTCCCATACTAAAAGTCGTTCATAATGGTGAGTACAGTCACGTGTTAAAGTTTGCGCACTGCATAAAAACTTACCCTGTATACACAAAGAGGTTTTATTTGTATGTTTTCTGCAAAGTAATCGATAAAAATCTTTTAGTGATAGAAAGCCACACAACTTTCGAGTGACAAAATTATATTTTTAATGCCAGAAACATGCTAAGTTCCTGTGGGAATCTCCCTGTGAACCAGCGGAGCGCAGCTAGCAAAAAAACACTTCTTCTTAGGTCATCCATACTATCCATTTTTCCATACAAATAATAACATAACATAACATCACGCCTTGTTTCCCCGAAGGGTTGGGCAGAGGTGTCCCTGTAGCAGGTACACCCACATTTCGCCAGTTATACAAAAAAATAATACAGATACGAAAGTAATTAGGATGTCTGTCTGTCTATCTGTGCGGATTTCACTGTTTGGCAGTCCGATAGAACATGACCTGGGTTAAGACATAGGATCATTTTTATCCCGGTAGTACGTTCCTGTGGGATATTGTCCGACATCCACCCAGGCAAAACCGCGGTACAGCTAGTGTAAAATAAATTACATGAATATCGGATCTTAAAAGAGCTTCAAGCAGATGCCAACATTACATTAACAAAATTAGTACACTACCATATAATTCAACTATATCCAAGCGACTAGACGAGGTAAATTCTAGTTATAAGAAATAAACCTGATGAAGTAGGGGTCGGCCATCTTGTCGTGTACCATATGTTTGTCTCGGACTGTACTGTGGCATGATTAATGGTGTTAACTGTCGTCGCCTTATCCTTCCGGTCTGTGTAAGGGATCCACTGGCTTTATATTACGTACTTGTGAGTACGTACATAGAATATTATTTATTTAGTGGTTGGTAGGTAAATTGGCGTGTGCTAACTGACATATGGCTAATAGTTTATAATTTAAATTATGTTTTGTGTTGCGTAATGTAAATTATTTTGCATACTATTGTATATAATAAATTTAATTTATTTTTCTAACTGAACAGACAGCTGGGGAGTTTGTTGCGCCACTTCTTCTTCCCAGCTAAAGCACTAGGAAGTGGTGAAGGGTGGGCGTTTTGGGGGACTGTCTTATGTAATTTTGACGTTCGAAAAGTGCTGATTCTTAGCCTAGTTAATGACTTTCGAATTTTGTATTTTTTTAAATTATAGATATTGTTAGAAGGATTTCCTGTTTTGAGAGGCAACATTTTTTTTTAAAATCATTTCTCAAATTCTTCTAAGAAAAAACCTACATCAATCTGCCTAACCTTTTCCCAACTATGTTCGGGTCAGCTTGCAGTCTTACCAGATGCAGCTGAATACCAGTTATTTTACATGGAGCGACTGCCTATCTGACCTGACATCTAGATATTGGTCTATATTTCCATTTTAATCCAGTTAAAATAAGCTACGAAGGATACGAACGTATTTATTTTTTTTTTAAAAGGCTACACAACTTCTCAGCTGTTGTGATGTTTTTCCTAAAAAAATACACGAGACATAAAATATTTTTGAAGTGAAAACTTTTTTAGGCGCGCTGGGCATTTTTAAGATGGGGAAAAACAATTGAACTCGCGACACCGTTACCGACACCTTTTTTTTTTTTTTTGTGGGAAATGATCAAATAACTTCTGTGCGTGTCAGACTCTTACTGACTATAACCCACCCGTGTTCCTTCGGTTGCCCTGTTGACGGGGGCCACGATCTCCCTGTCGGTTTTCTTCGAACGCCTTAAAATTTTTTGCGCCTCTAATGATGCACACTTTTTTAAATAATTGGTCTTCTTTGTAACTTCCTGCCCTTTTCTCACAGCTGGTCGCAGTAACTAAGCTATTGTAACCCGACCATACGGGTTAGGTTAGGTTGGAACTGTAACCAACCAATCGCGAACCGAAGTGGTCGCGGTAACTAAGCTAGGATATCCCGAAAAAATGGTACCCTAGTTACTTGGCTATTTCGTATTTTTAGGACCCCAAAATAGGAATTATTTGAGGTTCACAAAAAGAGGTGCAATCATTATATTAGAGTGTTCAATAATATTTTCAGGAGCCCAATAATATTTTAAAGAAAATTAATGTTTATTTCACTATTCATCGTCATATCATTCCTAATTTGTGGCAAGAGGTAACACTACCTACAACATTAATTCAGAGTAGTAAGGTCTCTCGAATAGACCCAATGAAGCTTAAAATTCATACAAACGTAGGTAGGCACTGAGGGATGATTTGAATAGACCTTTGAGAAGATATTTGATACATACATAGTCAACCACATAAGTACTCTGAGGTTTGAGGATATCGCAGAATTTAAACTGGTATACCTCCAACTACAAATACAATTTACAAGGATATAGAATGTATTATTCGTATTTGCTATGTCCTTTATTACCCTCACTACCTGGTCGACCGAGGTCTGCGTGGGTGAAAATAGAGAATGCCCACTTAATTATAGGATAGTTCATACTAATTTTATGCTGCCATGATAATAGGTACTTACTAATTCCATGCTGTCATGACATTATTCTAAGGCAGCCATCTTGTTCTAAACTTTGGGCGACCGAGCTCTGCTCGAGTGAAGATACGGAGAAAACGAATTTTCCCAGATTGAGACCTAGCTAGATCGATTTTTTGCCCTATATTGCAACTTTCATCGAAATTGTTAGAGCCGTTTTACACAACGTGATTAAATAAAATATTGCTCGTTAGTATAGGATATTAATTTTTTTACTGACCCTGACCAGAAGCTGTAGAATAATTTTAATAAACTGTTCCACAGAACTGCACTTATGAAGATTTTATTTCAGTGTGGTTAATGTTACAGCTTAAGTGCCGTTCGGGCCAGTGCCGTTGAAATCAGTGCTCTGAGTAGAATACCTCCTGTATAGCACGATTCCTTTCGACTTTAATTTTTAAAATTAAACAATTAGGTAATCGTTACTAAATTGTTGGTTAAAAACATCCCCTTGCCACAATCACGTAGAAATTACTGCACACTGTAGTTATGTGGAGAATAACCCTAGAGCCTTAGTTTCTCAGTAAAAGATAATAACTGTAATGTTTACTGGCATAAAAAGCTATTACTATACTTAGATTACTGTTATTCTTTTATTTAAAACATACTGAAAACAGTATTAAACTCGTATAACAGCGCAGGGAATAGCCCTACAGATTTAGTCCCATAGTGAAAAGTGAAGAGAATAAATAACATATTCTAACGGAATATATATATTTTTTGTTTGGCACTTTCACATTTAGCCAAATGTACGGACGGTGAATGTTCTCCTTTTGACGTTCAAAAGTGCCTTTTATGTGCTTATTCTAAATAAACGATTTGACTTTGAGTTTGAGGAAAACAAACAGGATAGATAGAAAATCGACAGACAATGCGCGAATCCAGAAAAATGCATGCAATTTAAATGGTTGAACTGCATGCCACAAATACTCGGACGTCTCACATATACCTGATATATCATATCAAAAGCATACTTTCAAAGTTCCAGAGCTATGAAAAATTGCTGTGACATAAATACATTTGACATTTGTTTCGACAGTCCCCATACTTGAAAAGCGACGGTCACGAATGTCGAAAATATTTCAGCAATGATTTACGACGGTACCTTGTATCAGTATGTTTCAGTTTATGTAACGTGTGGCGTAGGAATAATTTACGTAGGTAATGTTTTTATGTGATGACTTTCGTGAGTGCCTTTCGTGTATTGAGAATTTGTTATGCTACGTTGCCATGTGAATAAAAATGAAAAAAGAATAAGTACCTACTTACTACTTAAAAAAATCTAATTTGATCATTTAATTTGAGAGCAGTGGTGCCCTAGTGGTAACGGCCGCGACTTACGAGTTGTAAGTCGTAGGTTCGAACCCAGACAGGAGCTTTACTTTGTGTAAATTATTTCATCACCACTGCTCTCAAAACGGTGAAGGAAAACATCGTGAGGAAACCGGCATGTCCTAGAACCGAAAATTCGAAGACATGTGACATCTACCAACCCGCACTGGGCCCGCGTGGTGGATTACGGCCCACTCCCTCTCACAGAGAGGAGGCCTGTGTCCCAGCAGTGGGAACATTTATAGGCTGATGATGATGACTTAAAAAAATAAAACTGAAAGTATCATTATGCCCGAAGAGAGACTTGTAGTAGAATTTTAAACGCGCATTCTAGTCATAGAGCACTGGTTAGGTACGCTTGTTAATAAACTTTTTTAAACCTTCAAATACAAGCTAGTAACTATCGAATAAGAAAAAAGTTGAGCATCTATGCCAAGGGTCAGTGACAGCTTGGCCCGAGTCAACTCAAACCGAATAATAATATCTGATACTACGTCGTAAAAACGACGAAAAAAGTGTGTACCAGCGGTATTAGCACATTGGCATCAGAATACCGATGATAAAGTCGTATGATCTCACCCCATCTGTTCAAATGTTGATATGAAACGACTCATCGACCAATCATGCATCTAGTTAAAGAAAATATGTGTTAAAAACGTTGATTTTCATCAATCTGTAGCAGCTTTACATTAGTAATAGTAGTTAGGTCGTACTTTGTAGGATGCCACTAATATTATAAACTAGTGTTAGGTTTCAATTAATTGTAATGGCAATACCAAAAGATTCGATGTCTCAAAAGTGGCGCAGCAACGGGTTCTTCTGGGTTGGGCGCTCATGACGGTACGACGTGCTAGCGGCAGTGTTGGTTAAAAATATAAATTGGCATAGAATGGTTGGAGATCTACTGTAAATTAAGGTAACCTATTAGTTTTATTGTAAATATACGAATATTAAATAAATAGTGATATTCCCAATAGGAGATTCCCAAAGAAATATAAATAACTAGCTGACCCAGCAAACGTTGTTTTGCCATATACATGTTTAGGGTGGACCACCCTTATCATTTAAAATAGAAAAAAAAAAAAAAAAAAAAAAAAATTGATGTTGGCCGATTCTCATAGATACCGGAAAAGCACAAAAAATTTCATCAAAATCGGTCAAGCCGTTTCGGAGGAGTATGGCAACGAAAACTGTGACACGAGAATTTTATATATTAGATGAATGACAAAATATCTTGGTGTTTCATATAAACACTAAGATATTTTGTCATTCGTTATTTATATTTCTTTGCCAACGTCAAATTCAATATTCTATTTTCCTCATTACTGTATATATTATGTACAAGTATGTAAAGGAAAAAGTTAAAAATAAAGACAAGAGCTCATTGGGCGTCAAAAAATTCGTCCGCATCGCTGTCAGCGGGAAAAGTGCCCAAAAGGCTGGCAGCATTGCCACGTTGGATGGCGATGCTGATTCTTTATATAGTAGTTAGTTGCTAATATGTTTGTGTATATTATATGTTAACATGAGAAGCAATTAAAGCCAAAAAAAAAATTTTCCTCATCCCTAAAATATTGTAAATAGGTAGTTTTATTAGACAGTTTTAGATTATGATATCGGGTAACTACGCGATTAGTATCTATTTTGAGGTACCTATTCGTTTTTTTTAGAGCTAGAGTAGTTTTTAGGGTTCCGTAGTAAACAAGGAACCCTTATAGTTTCGTCATGTCCGTCTGTCTGTCTGTCTATCTGTCCGCGGTCTAGCTGCAAGACTGTTAGTACTAGAAAGTTGTAATTTGGTATGGAAATAATTATGAAAAAAATTTTTTTTTAGGCTACCTCCCCTTCACGTAAAGTGGGGATGTTTTTTTTTTTCTATCCCTTGTTGTGGGGTATCGTTGGAAAGGTCTTTCAAAAACATTGTGAGTGTGTTCAAACCATTTTTGAATTCAGAGATCCGTTTGCGAAATATTAAGCTTTAAAGTGCAAATTTTTATTAGAGTCAAGTGTCCCCCCCCTGCCAGCTAAATGGTTGGTTTTAGGTATGTGAAAAAATTCACGGCAGTAGCTTATATAACGAATTTAAAAGAAAAACTATCACAGCTGAGTAGGCTTTACAAATAAACGAGTAATAATCGACCAACTTAAATTTGCGATTGTAAAAACATGTTCTCCCATACATTCTGTATGAAAGATTTTTTTTGTCAACTACAAAGTTAAGTACTTTTAAACGTACGTTCCCGTGGGATGATTTCCAACTACCATGCGGGCGAAGCCGCGTGTAAAAGCTAGTCATATAACAAAAACTTCATAGGTATAATTTTCCCAATACCTATAGCAGTTAACACATCATAAATTTCTATCCAAATAAGCCTCATATACATCGCTATTCGGAATTGCGACGCATCGGCGCGTGTATTCGTGACCGCGGTGATTATCAAGCACTAGATACTCAGTTGAGAGTGGACTATAATCCCTTAATAGTCTCATTATCAGTACATGAGTTATGGCTAGATCGTAGTTAAGTTTAGGTGATGATGTGGTGTTATTTATGGTTTGTTATTGAAGACAACTTGACATGTACACGTAGTTCCTCTAGTTTAACCTCTCGAATGCCGTAATTACAGAATAAATTAAAAAACCATTGTGTCTCGCGTGGATCCACGGCATACGAATGGGTAATCGACTTTTTCGCTTATACGCGCAAAACTTCACTCTCGGAAGTTCAAATTCAAATATTTATTATTGGAACAAAAAACAGGTTTACAATTTTTTGTGTTTGTTAACAACTACATTAGTTTTAAAAAAACTGTGTTGCAACCATTAGCGCCCACCTCGGAGACCCCTCTCGGAGGTGGGCGTTCGTCGGCGTTCCAACATTTATAACAGTTGCACCCGAGTGGCTACGCAGTAAGCATACTCTAGGTCAGTGGTCGGCAAACTGCGGCTCTTTGACCTATTGAGTGCGGCTCTATACAAATGACGATGAGTGTGAGCTTAAATACGCGCGGGGGTCGGGGTTTCGGTCACTAAGCAAGATATCAAGTTTTATTCAAAATTCAAACTATATTTCAAATATTTAGTTCCGAATTATTGTCACCAAAAATTAACAGGATATCGTAAATATATCATTTACTACCTTTCAAAGTTTTTCAAAGTTAATTCAAGACATTCAAAGACAACCCACTTCTTAGCAAGTTAATTTTAGGAAGCGTTGTGGAGTGAAAGAGGATGGGAGTTTTAAGGATTAAGAAAAGTGTATTGAGACAGTTTGGACACACAGAAAGCATGGCACTCATAAGAAATCGTTGTCGTTATGGAATTGATATTTGGCTCTAATAACTAATGAGTTTGCCGACCCCTGCTCTAGGTGATTGTATACAATAATTCCGTGGCTGGCGTGAATACATCGACATCTCGACTTATATGTTTTTTTTTATTGGCTTAATATGTTCTACGCATTAGGAATTTATATGAAAAAAATTGACAGCTCAAAATATAAATAACTTTTGGAGCAATCGACTATGGTATTATGTTGACATCTCGCATTTTTACGTGTTTTACTTGATAACAACATGTCAAATTAACGACTCACATGGTTTTGTGAACGAACACCCCTAAAACAACTAAAACACATACTGTAAACTAATTTACCGATTTACCAGAAGACCTTTAAAATGGCCGTCCTCACAAATTGCCATTTTAGACATGTCAACATATTCACGCCAGCCACGGAATTATTGTGCACTCAACTGTAACATGCGCTGTTTTGTACTCCGGCCTAAGTTCAGAGGGCTCAAGTTTTGCGTGAACTTTAGTTAACAGGGTGGCAGAGACATCGACATCAAAACTGTTACCATGGATTCAGTACATACCACATATTCAGTATAGCCACCCTGTATACTTTATTGTACACCAGAAAATAAATAGCAAAAAAATAATTTAACACTACAAATATATTTTGTAGTGTTAAATTTATTTTAATAGGCGGCCTTATCGCTTTCTGCGATCTCTTCCAGGCAAACTTGGAATAGACAGTGAGAAGATTAATATGGGATTGTCTTTTTCACTTCCGGAAGTGTCTCTGTAAGAATATTCATCAACTAAATTCAAAGGTCATTTATTCAAACTAGGCTGAGAATCAGCACTTTTCGACCGTCAAAATTACATAAGGCAGTCCCCCAAAAACGCCGCCCTTCACCACTTCCTTAGCTGGGAAGAAGTGGCGCAACAAACTCCCCAGCTTAAATTACTATACTACTCTATCTACTTATCTGTTTTAACGTAGAATGTAGGTACTTAATACCTAAACAGCTGTCCTTAGCAATTTGCAGACAGGTATCCGAACAGAGAGGTAATTTAACCCAATAGTCTGTACTAGGCACCGAATATCTAAATACTCGTATATTCAACTATCGTTTGTTTGCCCGGGCCCCAGTCGCCCGACCACCCGTGTTTACCAACCCTGCTTTGTCAGGGCTGACACTTTACTAATTGCATTTCAGATAAATCCCCCGGGTATTGCAGGGTTAAATAATAATATATCAAGGGTTTAATGAGTTTCTATTTCGGTTTTTAGTGATTGGTTTAGAATTGATTTTACGGCGGGTTTAGATTTGCATTAGTTTTGCGAGTTGAATCCCTTGACACTATATGCTACAGTTCTCGCAAAACTTTACAAGTCCTCTGAACTTAGGCCTGAATACGAAACAGCGCATGTTACAGTTGAGAGCACAATCATTATTGTATACAATCAAAGTATGCTTATTGCGCAGCTACTCGGGTGCAACTTCCGAGAGCTGGTAAAGTTTTAAGCATACTGTTATACTGTACTATTCAGGGTGGCAGGGACATCGACGCGAAAACTGTTACCATGGATTCATCATGGAAAAATAAATAAATGTATGAAAAATTTAAAACAATTTTACATAATCATTGAATCGTTTAATTTCTAGACACACTTAATCTTGTTTTCCTTTGTCTCTAATTTTCATATGTTGAATGTCATGCATACCTGCCATTTGCATGGTTACTGAAATGTAAATTTGATATGTTATTTAATTGGAATTGTAAATGACTGTGCTGTTGGTGTGCTTATGATAAATAAATATGTCGGATCCGGTCATTAGTACGGACACGAAACGAATCGCAAGCGCGCCACTGGCGACATGAAGACTGAGCTACCCACACCAAAAAAGGCGCGCTTCTACAGAGTCGTGATGTTTTAAGGCCACGGCGAGGAGGCATTCAGCCTCTGGTCGCATTGGAATCAAGACGTTACGGAACTGTTCTCGATTCGTGGTGCTGTTATTGTGTTAGTTATAATTTTGTGATTATTGTGTTAATTGGTGATTTTAATAAACGCCGTCGCACCCAGTGTGTGTATAATTTAGCTAGTGTGATTCATTTGATAGTAAATTATGATGTGATCTGAACTGCAAACTGTTTTTCTATTGCGCATTAACCAACACTACCCACACTACGCCCACAGTAGTTAAAATGTGCCTGAAAATAACGAGAGTCACATACCCGTCTCGAACAAATAAATATAATTTCTTCCCAGGATTCCAACTCAACATCCTAATTCAAGTTTATTTATTTCTGAAATAATATGAGTACCTAGGTGTTATTTCTGTGTACTCGTAATAATGCCTAACTATTTCTGAATTACACTTGAAAAGGTAAAATTTCATTCATCCTTGTCAAGTAAGTTTGTCTTACAGAGGTCGGAGGAGGAAGTTGTCTTGCTAATTGAGCCTCCCACACCTTCGCTTTCAGCCCCTAATCAATATGTTAAATTATTCAACGGTTTCATTAGAAATTTCTGTGTTATTTTGTCGTATCTCTGTGCATGTTTTGGTTTCTAAGTAACAATATTAATTGTTTTCATCAGCATTGCTAACTAAGCGTTTATAAAATGTGGAAAGAATTAAGCGAAAATAGTTAAGCGGAACAGGTTACTAAATATATCATCGTCTATTGTATTTTATAATGGATTTCCGCAAGGTCACGCCCCATCAATTAATTATTTGGGGTGTGTTGAATCCATCTATACTAATATTATAAATGTGAAAGTATAAGCCGACGTCCGCACGGACGTAATAAAATCGCGGCGGGATTTTATCACGCACTGGATTTTCAACTGTCGTTGTTAAGCCGAGCGTTGAGAATCCAACGCGCTGGGACGCACTTCCCATCGTGTTGCAAAAACACACTGTTGGATTTTCAACTCTCGGCGCTGAGAAGAGCGTTAAAAATCCAGTACCTACACGCAATTTTATTACGTCCGTGCGTACGTCGGCTTACTTTGTCTGTTTGTCTGTCTGTCTGTTACGTTTTCACGCCAGGGAAGGACATGAGCTACTTTTCATCCTGGATTGCTTCTAAAGGAGTCGCGGGCGTAAAATCCATCCAACATGTTGCTATGTTGGGCAACATTCAATTATGTTGGGGTCGGCTTCCAGTCTAACCGGATGCAGCTGACTACCAGTATCTTACATGGAGCTACTGCCTAATTGACCTCCACAACTCAGTAACTGGGTAACACACTGGGTGACAGCCGGGAGCAAGGATGTACCTACGGAGGGGTCTCGATATGTAATGGCCGATGGTCACCCATCCACGAACTGACCGCGGCAAGCGCAGCTTAACTTTCGATCGATTCGTGCGGCTGTTATTATCTAGCCACGAGACCCTCCATCGAACACTATCGGCACCCTAATTGCGTAACACACGATCAATCACAAGTTGTTTCATTTTGACAGTTCAACAACATTCATTGCGTTATTTACGTTGTTGAGCAGACAAATTCGAACATATGAGAAGCAGTGGATTAACCTTAAAAATTATTCAGATTGTAATTGATCGTGTGTTACGCAATTTGGGTGCAGGTATTATAAATTTTTAGGGTTCCGTACCTTAAAAGCAAAAAACGGAACCCTTTTAGGATCACTTGTGTGTACCTATGTCTGTCTGTCCATCTGTCACAGCCAATTTGCTCCGAATCTAATAGACCGATTCAGTTGAAATTTGGTACATTTATGTATTTTTGTGCCGCAAACACGGACGTGTAACGTAAGTAAATGACTTTTGAATATGGGGGTCACTTTTGTGGGGCAAGTAAGAAAATTAAAAAAAAAAGTTTTTCAAACTGTACCGCGGGACACATCAAATGAAAGGGCTTATTGCGAGGATCACAAGTATTTTTTTTTTTCAAATTTAAGAAAATTGATGAAAATTGACCCCTCTTATCTCCAAAACTATTGAGCCAAAAATTTAAAAAAATACAGAGAATGGTTCTTTACTCATAGATTTTATATGAAAACCTATAAGAAGTCTACGGTTTTAAAATAACATGGTAAATCTCTCAATATTGTGCGTGCAAACTTACATTTATAGTAACATGTTTTTCAACTACAATGTTAAGTGCCCTGCATTGTGCGTGGTCCGACACGCACTTGGCCGATTTTTCATTCTTATGCAAGCAATCTCTTTAGAAAATCCCGAATCCTCTTCCGTCGACTTTATAAACGAATAAGATGAACTCTCCTCACGCTATCTTTTTTATCGAAATACCCTATTTATGTCTTTTGGCATACCTGTCAAATGTGCTTGATAAAGGGGCGATAAGGGGTGATCTTTTACAAGGGTTTAATAATAACTGATACGAAAGTTCCTGTGTTATCGCAAAAGCTTTGTGCTATAGATAGCTGCTTACGTCATTATCATACTGAGTAACCGTTGCGATCAATGCTCGTACGTACTTACGTACTAAACTTTTTTTTTCGTGGAGATACCTTCATGGAATATTTACAAGGTAAATGCGATTGGAAACGCGGTAGGGGACGCCTTAGAAGGACATATAGTGACCTTATTGGTGATGTTCTTCAGAACGGTCAGGTGCGTAGTACCTACTCTCAACCGGCGTGTGTGACCAGGGGGCTTAAAACGGTCGCTTTGATAGAATCATAATATGATAAATTGATAATAATAAGAATCACACAAACTGACTCATAATAATATTATTATCTGCGTTCAATTTATATTACGCAATTCATCCGTTTGACAGTTTTGTATTTTAATGAAATGACATTTAAATTGTAGAAGTGAAAATAAAAATATCATTTGACTAATAAAAACTGCAAAGAAAAAATATTCGATAAAATTACGGTCCTCATTTTTTTCATGCGACAATATTTAGACCAAATATGATTCTGATATGAATTGTATCGAATATGATTCAGATCATTCATGATAAAGGAATTGCTGGGAATTCAGAACATGAATTGCTTTTAGAGGAATTGCTTAATATGGCCGTTTTAGGCCCCCAAAGATTTATGAACGTTAACAAAGCAAAAGGAGTATGTAAAGAAAGAAAGAAAGAAAACTTGTGGCGTTCTGTAGTTTCTGCCTACCCCCATGGGAAGAAGGCTTATGTATCCTCATGGATTCGTTTTTCTAATTTACCTACCTACATTTTTGAAGATACAGTAATTCAGTGGAACAATATCAAACTTAGAAAATTACAAATTATCATTATTATGAAAAGATTTACGAATTTGAACAGTCAAAATTGGTGCCACCGCATCAAAATTAAACCATTGCAGTAAGCAAAATTGCCTATCTTCAATTAGAATTTTCATGAAGTTTATAAGACGTATTTGATGACAGGTTAGGTTAGGTTAGGGTTGCGCGGGTGAAATTTGATTTTTTGCTTGCTTTATACGCTCTCTTAACCTACATAAGTAAGTATGCATTTTTTGGTTAGACACTCCCTTTTCTAAGGAATTTTAATGGAAGTGTACCTTATTAATGTATTTTTCACACATAACATAATATTACGCCAGTATTCCCCGAAGGGTTCGGCAGAGGTGTACCTATAGTACACCCAAATTTCGCCAGTTATGTTTAAGTCCCTTGTAATAGGGGGCGAGCCTATCGCCATCCCCCGCATGCATTTTTCCACTCACAAGTCACACCCTCCCTTGTTAACAACAATTAACCAGAAAACCAATTACTATTTAAACCGTAATTATTGTACCTACGTGTACACTCATTATGGTAATTTATTAACATGACGACGTACATTACAGCGCTTTTACGACCGGCACATATAAATTGTTGGGTTAAATCTGTGACGGCGGCGGCGTAAGGCTGGCGCGACCCGACTCCGGTAGAACAATTTCCATGAAGTTTTCAAAGAAATTGTTCCATCAAAGTCGCGTCGCGCCTGCCTGGCCTTTAATAATGAAGTCATAATACCTACATGACTTTATAAAGTCTATAAAACAATCATAAAGTGTCGCATTGTTCCCATGGTGGACAAAAATGCCACGTGCTAAAAGCTTAGCTTTTACCCGCTTGTGAGTTGTGATTATCCCCAATAAGAGGTCAGAAGCCACTTTTCATGCAAAGAAGTAATGAGCATTAATCATAATCATTTATTTATTTGCCAGAATATGATACATCTTCTTCTTCGTCTTAAGATTAGTCAATGGTATCATAATATTCTGCCAAGTGTGGCGTGCAAATGTTAGGTACCTACATATATTTATTGCAGGATAGACATTATTATGTTAGGTTAGTATTAACATTATTGATTGCATAATTACGAATTAAAATTACAGTTTTAAGAATGTCAGTTATCGGCGACGGTGATCTCTCGCGTCCGGCCCTGATTCGGGCCATGGTAAACTTTGCTGTTTGCCAGGTTCGATTTTTTATGGGTTGGTTGATGTTTTGTTAACAATGATTGTGTTTTTGTTCTATAGATAATCTCAACTCAGGTCTGTATGCAGCCTTAAAACACCTTTAATGCGGTATTATACGTATATCACGCCATATTACCGCTTGTTTGCGCAGCCCGGGGCAATCGGATGCTGCAAGTTGGCTTATTAAACGGGCAGAGCGCCCTGTTCCAATAAAGACTGTTGATTAACTTTTAAAACGTTTATTATTGGTTTATACTTATTACAAAGTTAGTCTATTAACCACATATATAGATAGACCTAGATAACGCAAGTATCACGATCTGTATGAAAACCAAGCGTGCCATTTTTTGACTACCTACTATGACGTCACAAGCACTAGGAAACGTTTCTTTTATTTTTTCTCCTCGAATTTGCACAGTTTTTACAATTTATAACAGCGTAATTAACCATTTTCAATTTTTTAACTGACTTCCGACAAGCGTGGCACCGATGCAGACTGAGCGCGAAAGTGGCAGCTTACGATTATTGTACGTAAGCTGGGCACGAAAATGGCACGCGAAGTAGTTGCTCTTGCGTTATCTAGGTATATCTATATCTGTGCTATTAACCCTGCCGCTCCGCGTGGCTCACTCCCCTCACAGAGAGGAGGCCTGTGTCCCATCAATGGGGACGTTACAGGCTGATTATGCTTATACATAATCTGAGTATGAGGTCCTGGTTTCGACTCCCGGGTCGGATAAAGTGTTAATGTGTTTTTCCATCAGGAATTCCTCAATAGCAACCCGTAGTCTGGATTTTTTCCCGGTTCATAGAAATAGGCTGGCCCCCAATTACATGGGACTTTACATAACCGGCAAAACTTCGGTATACTATAGATACACCTCTGCCTAACCCTTCGGGGGTAACAGGCGTGATGTAATGTTATATGGCATGTAGTATTGAGGTTATAAAATATCATAAGCTCTTAAACCAGGGATTCCCAACCGGTGGGGTTCGCCCCCCGGGGCGCGTAGAGAGACCAATGGGGGGGCGCGGCAGCTCTGATAATAAACTATAGATTTATTAAATTTTTAAGTTATTTATTTAGAAAAGGTAAAGGTTGGTTTTCAAAACCCGATCGTTTCATAATATTGTAGGTAGGTACTGTAAAATGAGCTTCAGCTTTTCTGCATAAGTCGACAAAATAAGTTTTCCTAATTTTGTATGAATGGACTAAAGAAAACCGAACCGAAACCGAATTTTTGAGCTTACTTTGCTCGCTCTTCCATTCTACATTCTCTTGATTCTTCAACTTTTCTGCATCAGTCGACAAAATAACTCCTTCTTCTGTACAGGCCAAAAGAAAATGTACCAAATCCGAAATTGTACAACATTTTTCGAACTCGCTTGCTCGCTCTTATATTATGCATTCTTATAATTCTTGACGTTTTCTGCAAAACTGGACCAAGTAACTTCTATTTCTGTTTGAATGATTAAAAGAAAATCTAACCTATCCAAACATTTTCGACCTCACTTTCACTCGCTTTTCTCTAATTAACTTTCTATTCTTATGCTTTTGTGCTTATGTCGACAAAGTAACTCAGAGGCGTAGTGATTTTAAAAGAAAGTTAGGGGGGCGCGTATGTTAAAAGTTTGGGAACCTCTGCCTTAAACCCTTCATCGTAGCCCTTAAACAACCACTTCAGTATGATATGGGCCACATATTAGACCACTACACACCACCAACCGCTAATCATTAACACATCGCAAATATTGAAATAAACTATGCAAAGCCGCGTGTTGTAATCGGGTAATTGACGAATAATTAATAACTGATAATCATTTATTCACAATATTCACCCCGTACGGAAAAATACACTCCCAGACTCCTACATCGACCCACCGTGCATTTTCATGTAACGTATCAAGACCAATATAATAAATTATAGAGTCAAAGTAAAAGTTTTTGAAGTGAAAACTTCTTTAGGCGTGTTGGGTATTTTTGAGATGGGAAAAAACAATTGAACTCGTGACACCGTTACCGACGCCTCATTTTAGTTAACTCGATTGTGCTCTTTATTTAGATAAGGTTACGAACCAATGGTCTATACAAGTATTTTTCTTCCACCGAGGCGATCTTGTTCAAGTTTTCACTTCTGTCGGCACTCCCGGAGTGCCACTGTTTTTTTTATGCAATTTTGAAGCACACATCATGACACCACTGGTGATCATTTTGGTGTCATCATTGTTACGAATTCATGACCATTTAAAAAGTAAACAACCGACTTCCAAAAAAAACACTACAAAGTGAAAGTTAACTTTAATTTTGGAAGTCGGTGTCTTTAGTTTTGGAATTTTCGTTTTTTGCCACCGACTTCCGATATTAATGTTATTTTTCACTTAGTAGTTTTTTTTTTAAGTCGGCTGCTTTATTTATTTTTTTGGAAAAGTTTTTATTAATCTCTTTTACTTGTGGTACCTACCCCACACAAATTCGAATACCACTACCTGCTATAAAAATAACAGTGACAGGAACTTATTATAATATCATCCACATAATTATATTAAGTAAGAAAATACATATTATTATTGAAGCTAACTCAAAAACTACCCAAGCATAGTTAATAAAATGTATATGGGACCACCTCTGAAGTACGACCTACCAAAAAAAAAAAAACCTAAAAAAACAATTCAAAATTGGCAGAGTAATCGCGTAACAAATAAACAAAAAAAAGTACAGTAAAATACAGTCGCATTGAGAACCTCCTCCTTTTTTAAGTTGGTAAAAAATGCAGGGTGGTTCGATTCAGGTGTCCGGGAGCGTATTTCAATTGACCAATACATTATTTATGAAATTACTCATAACACATCATTAATAACTTAATTATTATGATGATCAATAAACCTGGACCGATTAAAACATTTATTTCATAAAGCTTGCAAAGTGGAAATATTTTTATTCGCCTGGTAGTATATCAGTTACCTATGTACGAATGAATTTTGAGGGTTTTTCAATTAAGTATGGGATTATTTTTGAAGTGAAAACTGCTTTAGGCGCGTTGGGTATTATTGAGATGGGACTAAACCATTGATTTCGCGACACTGTTACGACACCAGCTTTTGACCATTAAAAAGACATCAACGCGTTGACTACCGCGGTGCATGGAGTAAAAGAAATCAACGCGTTGATTACCGCGGTGCCGATTTTTTTTTTAAGTTTTCACTTCTGTCGTTTTTTCCTATTGTTTTTATTTATTAGGTAGATAATGGACTAAGGCAGTAATCCTGGAAGAACTTATATTGAAAATTTATTGATTGACTGTACCAATTGAACTGAGTGAGTGCTGCCAGCAAAGAGTGATGAAATTATTTACACAAAGTAAAGTGCCTGCTTGGGTTCGAACCCACGAGCTACTTGTAAGTCAATCTCAATCTGCCTAGCCTTTTCCCAACTATGTTGGGGTTGGCTTCCAGTCTCACCAGCTGAATACCAGTATTTTACATGGAGCGGCTGCCTATCTGACCTCTACAACCCAATAACTGATTAATAAGATACCCCTTGGTGAGCCTAGTTGTCAGACTTTCGGGATTCTGACGACCCGTAACGATTGTCAAAGATCCACGAATGCCGAGACCAATGGCTTAAGGGGACGATAACTGACTTTTAATGATTTTATACTGAAGATGACGTCTAAACGAGTAGTGTTAGTGATTTGAAAATATATGTTAAATTATAGCATTTTCTTAATATTTTAATATAGGCATATTTTTGATTATGTTTATATTACATAGTGAAATTAATTTGTAAAGTTATGTCTAACGCCGATAAAAAACTGAGAATGACGCAAAATGTATCAAGCGTATTTTTCTGAAAATTTCACCATTTTAAAGATAATTAAATTATCAATCTTTTAGTATACGTGTTTTATTAAAATACCTTTTGTTTTACGTGTAATAAATTAATAATGCGTCTAATTTGGGACAACACTCCTTGATGGGCGAGTCCTATTACTGGCTAGACGTACGACGCGTTGCGTGAGCTCAGTACAGAACACACAAGCTAACCATTCAAGTTCACTGTCATATATCTGCGTCTTAACGTGCTTTTCGAGGCACGGAGGAGTCTTGGTATGCAAAGATGGTCACCCATCCACAGACCATCCCCGGCAAGTGTAGCTTAACCCGATGGATCGACCCGTGCGGCTGTTATTATTTAGCCACGAGCTCCTGGGCCACTGGGCCACCACTGCTTCTACAAACTATTTACGCTCAATATTAATTAGTTTATGTAAATAACATGGTCGTGCGTGTCCTATGTAAATATTCGATTTCTTTTTTCGGCCATTTCAGATTTTTGAAGCGAAAATTTCTTAAGGCGCGTTGGGCATTTTTGAGATGGGACCAAAACCATTGATTTCGCGACACCATGAAGACACCTCATTTTTGTAAACACGATTGTGCTCTTTATTTATATTACTTACGGATCAATGTTCTGTGCAAGTATTTTTACTTTAAAGGTTTTGTTAACGCGATTGTGCTCTTTATTTAGATAAGGTTACGGACCAATGTTCTATACAAGTATTTTTCTTCCACCAATGCGATCTTGTTCAAGTTTTCACTTCTGTCGGCACTCCCGAAGTGCCACCACTTTTTTTACCTTACATTTCTACAACATAACTAGGTGGGTACAGTAATTACGAAACGGAGAACAAAATCTGAAAATACATCGACATAATCTCTTTTACTTACGGAAGCACAACTTCAGTATTCACATTACCTACATCAAAGAAGCGCTGCTTCATTAGCCGAATCAAAAACTGTTTCATCTTCAAAGTTTGCAACACTGCAGGCTTGTGTTTCTACCCTGTTACAAAGTATTTTGAACTTTATATCTACTTGCACACAGCCTTGTACTTATGTACTTCTTAACAGATGTACCATCGCTGTAATGCATATCTAACCACTTTGAAAACAAAATCCCGTGCACACGACCCTATATTTTCGTAGGTAAGCGTTACTATAGCGGCCGAGCGCTGCAAGAAAGAATAGTCCTTACAGTACAGATATGCGTGTCTTCAATAGTACGAGGAATTTTCAACGTCATGCCTGTAGTCCCAGAAGGGTTACATGTAATAAGGGACCAGCCTACTGGCGGTGAAGGAAAACATCGTGAGGAAACCGGCATGTCCTTGAACCAAAAATTCGAAGACATGTGACATCCACTAACCCGCACGGGTCCCGCGTGGTGGATTACGGGCCATTCTCTCTCACTGAAAGGAGGCCTGTGTCCCAGCAGTGGGAACATTATAGGCTGATAATGCTATTGGCATCAACCGAGCATAAATCGTGGAATTTTGTATTTAAAATAGCAACAAATAAGTGTAAATGAAATGTTTTAAAAGTCATTATGTTTTAATTAAAAAATTACAGAACTTTTACTAGATACCGATATCAGCACAGCGAAATTATAACTTAATTTATTAATTTGTCATTTATGATAATTATTTTAATTGTTATAACAACGTGTTAAAATAACTGTTATAAAAATAAATACATTATTAGTGTAGATGATGGAGTGGAGGTATGAGGAACAGGGTGTACAGTTCACTCGTCCTCCATAGAAAAGGGAGGATCCTCCGACCTGACGGTTGTCGTGTCTGGTGGGCTACTCCTCGATAATTGATGTCGAGATGTTGTATATATGTCACCGTAAGATTGTAAGAACCGTTAGTTTATAATCTGTCGGAATTATTTCCGTTAGATTATAAACTGTCGAAAAATTGTGAACTGGGTGAAATGGGTTAGGTTAGGTTAGAACTGTGACCAACCGCGCGCGAGCCGAGCGAGCGAAGCAAGCGGTGCCACGGTAGAGCGGCTGGCGAGCGCTACTTCCAAGTTGCTCGCAGCCAGGCAAGCTATTTAATATTAGCGCAAGGTGCGTTACGTCGCAAGCAAGTTTGATACCAGTTCATAATTTGTCGGTTTCCCATGGAAAGATTATAAACTAGCGAAAAATAATGCGTTAAATTGTAAATGGTTCGTTGCAGTTCACAATTTTTCGACAGTTTATAATTAACGGAAATAATACCGATAGATTATAAACTAACGAAGTTCATAATTATACAGTGACATATACCAGTTCTGTAGTAAACTGGGCTTGCGCGATTCAGAATTTTTGCGTGACGTCAGTGTGATGCGTAGTCCGCATGGCGATGTAGATGCGGCCCACAGGTACATCACAGGTGATAGAGCGTCATCTGTAAACGTGATGACGTAATGTCTGCATCAGTGGATGGTGTTAGCGTTGCTGAGTACCTACTGGGCTAAACATACAATTTTACATCGTTAGGCTAAGCAGAAGTAGGTATTATATATATAGCTAAGTATAAGTATTATATATACTTTTAAAACTATGATTAGGCACCTAAAAAGAGATAAAAAGACAATAATAATATGTAAATGCCATTCTACACAATTCTAGGTGAACATTTTAATCATTCTCAGTCAAAGAGCTCTCACATAAAAGTCCTCATTACTAATTATATGAAAATTTTGTCTTAACAAGTCTGAAAACGGAATTTAACAGAAGTTTATCAAAGCAAAAACTACGCTGTTGTAAAGTTGATCATCACAGAGAACTTCTACAACTGAATTCAGCCTGAAATTAAACGTTGTATGCTTATGTAAAGCCCTCCATACCTACTACCTAGAATTTCTAAAATCAGGGCTTAATTCTTCTTTTTCTCAAACCTGCTTGGAAATTGTAGCATTATTCTGACAACCTTCTTCGATATAAATCGAAGTCGCTGTGCGAGCGCCCGGCCGGCAATGTTTGTATGAAAATCCATATCTGTCGTGTTATTTAAAATGGAACAAACTTTTTACTTCACCACATGGCAACCAAGGAGGTAACTTATCAAAGACTTTATTTAAATTTCGATTTGGCTTGCAAATAGAGTTGTTTAAAGTACCTAAAGAAGAAACAAATGAACAAAATGGCGCGTGAAAAATTATCGTTGTTCGTCATTGATTCTGGAATTTATAATGGAAAATAATAAAGCTTCCAAAAAACAAATTAACTTCCGACGATCTGTGGTTGAATGTAATACGATGTGTTAAAATGAATTACTTACCGAAAAATTATTACAAAATTAATCGACAAAAAATGTTGTATTTAAAAAACAAACATGAGCTTATTCAAAATACAATTCTACGAAAAATAATCTGTACTTTCAAATAATAAACTAAATTTCCGAAAAAAATACTAAGTTTCCGAAAACGTATGTTCTGCTAAAATAATACGTTCGTTCATGTTTTTGTTTACGTTTTGCTTTGAAAGGTAGGTTAGGTTAGGTTAGAACTGTGAAACCACAAAACGCACGAGCCGAGCGAGCGTAGCGAGCGGTGCCGCGGCAGCGGCCGGCGAGTGCCAGGGTCCGTTTCGGCACAAGAGAATGTAAAACACCACATTTCCAAAACATTACATTCTCTTGTACCTAAACGAACCTGGTCTTTGTTTGCGCCACAGTTTATAAAATGTGTAAGGTTAATTCTAAATTCATAACAGGTGAGTTACGATAAAAATGAGTAAATGAATATTACGTCAGCAAATGCTGTATTGATTTTACAGAATTTTCAGTATTTTATTCGGTCGTTTCTTTATTTGTATTCGGTTAAAAGTTGTCGGAAAATTAGTATATTAAGCAGTCAATTTCATATTTTGAGAATGCTCATATTCTGATTTTTTTTCGGAGGTTTTATTACTATCCATTTATAATTAATTTACTTAGTTTGAATTTCCGCGCATTATTTGGAAAAGTACTTATTTTACAAGACTTGGCCGCAAGCAGGCATTGATTGACTCACGTACCTATGTGTGCCTCGGTTTCGCCTCGGCCCACATTTTTACGATCATCCATCAATGCCATTGTTGCAGGCCGCGACAGTAATGTACAATTTATTATTCGCTTCCATAGAATTAAGCAGAAGGATAAAAAAAATCATTCTATCTTCCCTCAGCATTTCTGGAAGACTCTAAGTTGAACTTGGCACTTACTCTTACGCGCCGTACAATCTACTAGTATTTGTTATTTTATTTTTTTATTTTTACTGGCGACTGTTTTTCTGTGTTATATTGTTAGCCAGATCATGATGCTGTAAACGAGACCATAGAAATTCCTAACACTGTCAACTCTGGGAATACACACCAGAGCCTTCGACAGTCACGCTTGACATCAACAACATAATGGTACCAGCCTGTAACTGTCCTCCTGCAGGGCATATGTACTTGCCCGGATCTAAAACCCCGTGCATGAGAGGGGGCGAGGTGAGTCCTATTACATTTTTTACGCAAATTAATGATTTTTGGCGTTGTAATTTTTAGCAGCAGTAAGATATTTTAATTATTTGATAATGAATAACGATAATGCCATTATTTTTCTTGTAGTTGGAGTTCCACATTTAAATTTTTCTTTTCGTGTAATTTACTACAAATATTTTACGAACTCAGTTTCCAAGAAAAACTGTCGGCGATGGAAGTTTGAGGCTCAAATTCACTTTGTTTTATTCAATTCTAATAAAAGTTAAAATTAATAAAAGATAAGTTGAATGTTTTACTTGTTTATGGGAGTTCTAGAATTTCTTTAAATTCCTTGAGTTTCACGAAAAAAAAAAGCAATAAATGTCTTGATTCCAAATTTACACAATTTTATCAAATAAACTAATATGATATAAGACTTCTATCTACAATGAATACGTTTAATTCGTTTTCGTTTCTCAATATAATCAAATAATTAAAATATAATGCTGAAAATTATAACGTCAAATATCATGAATTTCCGTAAAAAAAATTAATAGGACTCATAAGCACTTGGCCATCACGACTCAACAATTTACCTACCAAAAATAAAGCTACATTCAAAATAAACCTTTCATTCCTTCCCCTTTTGTTTTGATAAAGATCTCATTCAACCCTGACGTTTCGCTAAAACATGAGCAATTCGGGGAAAAAATGGCGTATCTCGGAAACGTGGTCGCGTTTTTTTAAAACTTCCAAAAGTAAGGGAACGTGAGATGTATCCATGAGTGGGACGTGCACTCTCATTAGCATATGTATCAAATAAAAGGCATATTGTGTTATTCCCAAAAGGATGAATAAGTAAGTAATTTAATCGTATCAGCAATAAATATTTAAACGCTGAACATCTAAAACCTCTCCGCGAGCAAAACCGTACTCGTGTTATAAGTGAAGCTTCTTAAAAAATAAAGAATAAGAGAGATTTTGTGTTAGAGTGAGAGAGTAGTATATCTTTCGTCTCTCTCATGTAACGAAATGTGCCTAAACGTTACGCGTCCTTGAAATTTCCCTCTCAATAATCGCGGCCTTTTTTTTTTTTTTTGGGTGGGAAATTATCTAATAACTTCTCCCGCTCTGGGTGGAGCGGGAGGGCGTGTCAGACTCTTACTGACTAAAACCCACCCGTGTTCCTTCGGTTGCCCTGTTGCCGGGGGCCACGATTTCCCTATCGGTTTTCTTCGAACCCCCGGCAGGCATTGGCCCTAATGGACCCCGTCAATTCTGCTGACATCTCTTTGAGGCGCGCGTGGAACACAACGCGCCGTCGACCCGGGCTTGGTCCTTATCGGACGGCGAGTTACCCATTGCTCACCGTCCGCAAGCCCGCGCCTACGGTGGCCGGAAATTGGCTCGCGATTCCCGCCCCGGGCGTCTGCGTGAGGGCGCGAAATTTGCCTCTCCCTCACGCGTTCCGCCTCCTCCTTCGCGAGCATTACCGCTTCGCAGAAGGAGGTGACGGCCTGCCATTTCCTCTCGCTCCGTACCATGGCCTGAACCAGAGCCGGACGCGAGAGATCACCGCCGCCGATCGCCTCTACGAGGACACGGCGTTGCTCCGCCCAAGCCGGGCAGACCTCCACCGTATGCTCCACCGTGTCCTCAGGCCGATCCACACAATGGTGACACCCGGGTGTTTCCTCCCGCCTTATCCTCGTGTCCGGTGAGGACCTGCGTCAGGCGGAAGGTGAGGACGCCGTGGCGTCTCTCAAGCCACTCCTCAAAGAGGGGTCTTATCGCCGCAATTGTGGCGTGCCCAATAATCGCGGCCTAAGAAGTTTCACTTCAAAAAGTGGACTACCGACTATTCCGTTCACTATAGGTAATATTTTGATTCCTAATTTTGTAATATTTTATGCCATTTAATGTGGCAGAACACAGTGATACCTCTTTTGTTGTAACCGTATTATAACCTATGTGCAGAAATAAATATGTTTGATTTGATTTCATTTGAATGATCTACACTTAATTAAATATTATAAAGAGAAAATATTTGTATTTTATTTAAGAATAAACTTAACAACCACTGGACCGATTTAAAATATTATTTCAATAATAGAATGATATATCACTGAGTAATATGCCGCTGGCGGAAGTTAAGAGAGGTTACAACAACATTCGATTTTCGAAAATGACACACTAAAGCTACGGTTTCTTTACGGGTCTTACCGGCGAATGACGTCACAGAAACGAAAATTATGAAAGAAAGTTGGTGTGTTTTCCTAGAGCACGTTTTTTGACACCGTAAAGTCAAAGCTCGGTGCCATCATTTTCATGACAGCTGTCACTGCGGCCGTGAAGTGGGGTACGTACTCATAAACAATGTAATATTGTAATGTCACACTATTTTAGATGGCACTGAGAAGTACCTAGGACGGCATGTCGTTTTTATCAGGAGCGAAAAAGAGACCAGTATATGTTGCTGAGCGACGCGAAACTGAGTTCAGGTTTGCTAACTAGCCGAGTGTTATCATTGTGGAAATTCACAGATTTACCAGACACATTTTTTGGCAATGATGATGATGATGGCGTTTTTTATGTTCGTTATGACGTCACGGCAATAGGCAGTTCGAACTAGCTCTCCGTTCATCAATTTAGATTATCAAATCGATCAATGACTGTCGACAGACGTTGTCATATTTATGGAAGAAAATACGCTCTCGAATGAATCGTGATTTATGTTTCCATCGCAAATTAGACCATTTATTTATTTAACTCTTCATCAAGGTTAGAAATATAATTAAGAATTGCCTGAATATATTTTTATTTGCCACGATCTGTCATCGAATTCCGTCTAATCTTTTACACTATTTAATTTTATATTTTCTTTAACTCCGATAGCTATGAGAAAAACTACGAACTGTTTACTCGCGAATCTAATATTAGCGTATAGTTTTTGTGTCAATGTCAGAAACTGCAAATGTCATTGCCGCTTGGTTGCTAGCCCGCCATTGCCAGCCCGGTCGCGATCTGCCGACCAACTGAGCTAGAGAACGATATAACGTTCTAATTATTTTATCGTTTATATTGTAAACACGGCATCCCTTGAAACTGAAAGACTGCGAAGAGAATAGGAGTAAAAGTTGTAATATTTTTGACCCTAATAACCCTAATCGATACAAAAAGAAAATTGGATAACTATGGAGAGACCTTTGCCTAGCATCTCTCAACGTCCAATACTGCACATTAATATACGTATTATTTCCTTATCAGCATTGCCATACAACGTGGCAATGCTGCCAGCCTTTTGGGCACTTTTCCTATTGACAGCGATACGGACGAATTTTTTGATGACCTATGATCATTTCCCCGCCCCCCCCCCCCTTTTTATATACTTGTACATATTATTATTTTAAATTTGATAGTTTTTAAATAATGTAAATACCTTTGTAATTGATTTCCTTATAAATTATATTTCTCAAATTTATATTTTTATATATATTTTTTTTAATAAATAAAAATTTTAGCCCACCGGTATCGGGAACAGGGTCCAAGCTGTCGGTGGTCAGGGCTCTAGAGAGAGGCAGCTTCTCACTATGCGTGCTATGTCCAGAAGTATCGCTTTCTAAGTATTATTATTGGTATCTGACTGACCGACAAAGCCACTGATTTCTCCTAATAAACAGAAATGGTTACATTGTCCATTTTTTGCCACGATTTGTGATCGCATTTTGTTTTGAAAATGACTAAAATTTTTTGTTGTAACACAGTCACTTATTTATTCTATTGATACAAGAGAATAGGTACAAAGATAGCAACGACAAGGATTCAGATTTTCGTAGAAACAAATATTAGGAAACTAACTGTTTACGACTATATTTCGATAGGATCCAATCCAATGTAACTGGTATTTTTATATTGTTTGGAAATACAGCTGAATTTATTGTGTATTGTCTGAGTACTCTATGCATAGGATATTTTTGTATGGAACAATGAACTGGCTAATAACACTTGTCTGTTTAGTCCATTTCGGCGTAGTGTATTAAGTTGCTACAATAGTGTAGTACAATTTATAAGTTGTAAAGATAAGTTATGATCTTCATTCTTCAATCAAATTCTATAAACGCTATAAAATCCTTGAATTCAAAAATTCCATCTGTTGTTAAGAATCAACGTTTTACAAAAATACGCAAATTAAAAAAAAAAATTACCTTCGTTATAATAATTAGGACAAAAAAAGCTTATCTATTTCCTGAAAACACGGAAGCTTAAAAAAAAATACAACTCGCAACCATTTCTCAAATTAATATCTTAATAACGAACGTACCGTAACTTCAACAAGAAGGTTCTTCTTTTTTTCATAAAAGTAAAAAGAAAACTATTACACTGTTGTATAAATAAACAATGTTTTACTTAGCTCTACAGTCGTTTGTATTCAGACTTTGCTGCCTTACCTTTTGTACTACACAAGGAAAAGTTACCTGTTAAAGATTCTGAAGCGAACGTGTGTACTAGAGAAATCAATGAAGCTTACTTATTTAGACAGCATGTAAAAGAAAGATCTAGTCGTATTTAAAGGTACCTCTTACAGACCATCAAATGACACCGATATCTTAATCGCAAAAAAATTATCAACTTGTCTCATACAAAACTTCAATACCAACTCGACCCAAGTGTGACAGCTGATAATTTTTTCGCGACTATCATGTTGGTCCCATGAAGAAAGTTGTTCATTTTAGTGGTCTATACACACCCTTAAATATGTCCACACCTTGCTGATACATGCTGTATATGAGTTACTTACATAACCAAAGTATTACTTAAGAAACTATTTTTTGTCTCGCACATCGGCACGAACATTGCTTTGGTAGTTGTAAACATATCTGCCAGTCAGCTCTTCTTTTTCTTGGTAGCACTTTTGACAGAGCGGTTGTGGTCTTCATGTAGTTTCTTGTCCAGGGGCTGATGTGATTCGCCTCACGATTTCTCGCCATCTACTCCGATTTTTTGTAGTGCACTCATACACGGGTACGCCCACAGCGGATTTAATTTGGTCAGTTCATCTCATGGGTGAGCGACCGCGTGGTCTAGTGCCCTCCACTCTACCCTGCACGACAAAGTGCTCTATAGAGTCACCCTCACGCCTCGAGTTGTGTCCGAAGTATTTGAGGATGTGGTCCAGTCAGCTAGGAGGCCCATTATGCAATTTGTACATAGTATTTACAATTGGCATGATTACTAAAAACACACACATGGAACTTAAACATAACTCGCGAAATGTGGGTGTTCTATTGGTACATCTCTGCCCATCCCTTTGAGGAAACAAGGCGTGATGTTATGTTTTAGGTAGAACTGAAAACACCTTAAAACTATCAAAAGATGCAAATCTAATGCTAAAAGCACGCGTGTCATGACAACCATCGAAACGGGTTTTCTACGGGTTTTGTCGACGGAAGAATATACAAAATGACAGATAAACAATCACAATCTGTCATTTTGTCTATTCTTCCGTCGACAAAACCCGTAGAAAACCCGTTTCTATTGTGATCATTGCTGGCTGTATAATCTATGAGACAACATTTGTACAGTAATATTTTACAATGGCTGGGGATTAAAATCTATACACCGATCTTTGGTAAACATTCTTGTCTGCTTTAACCCGATGTATTTTTAAAGCACCCATGTCCTAAGCATTCGAAAGAAAAACGCTTAAAAGTGTATTTTTTCTTGTCATGAATTTCGTTGAACTTAGACGAGAACCGACTCTTATAACGGAGAAAAAATAAGAAAACATATGAAACCCAAGGACAAACGGAACTCCAAAAATGCTGTAACGAAACAAAATGTATAAATACGTAATGTTTATGAGATTATACCGCGTATAAGTGATAATATTCGTGAGAATATACTCGGCAATAAAAACAAGCGGGCCTTAACGCCGGGGAATAACGGTACCTGGGGGAATATCGCACAGATGGCATGAATTTGCGGAATTAAAGAGGTGGAAACTGTACGAATTTTGTAAATACTACTGAATTTCATGCTGGCAATTATTATGATAAGTTGTGGAAATTATTTCAGGGCAAATTAATAAGAATTTCTCAGTTTCGTTGAGGCATACACATTTACCATATTATATACATTTTCATTTCTTTAGTGGAAATGATACACAATTTTAATATCATTTCGCTTTCCCAGTGCAGTAACTGCAGTTATTAAAGTTCCTGGAGGTTAAGTAAAATGTAATTAATATTTCAGTTCGGCAAAAATCTGTGGGAATTGGACTTTTCTTGCGAAAAATATTTATTTGGATACTTCACCATGAGAGACAACATTGGTCATACATAATATACCAGTAGTGCTATTCTGTAAAAATCTCACCGTGATAACTTGGGTGAAGTAAGCTGCCAATAGTGTCAATCCTTAGCAACTGACAGCTCACTTCACGTAAGATAACACGGTGAGATGGTTACAGAATAGCACTACTGCATTCTATTTCGTAGTCACCTTGCTTAGCCGACAGTTTTGTGATCGCATTTAGGTTAATGTTCTGCCAATCTACTATTTAAAATAGTAACCTCCAACGACACCCAGGAAAAGGATGTATTCGGAATATCAAACCGTCCGAAACAAAAAACTGTGACATCAGTAAATATACATTGAATGTTAACATCTACACTTATGAAGATACGGAGTGCGTATGTGAAGCCATACAACGGCCTAATATCCACCATATTACATTCCAACATGGCTGCCATTCCAATGATAATTCAGAGACGAATCCAATGACATTCATTGGAATACCGACTCACAGTTTGTGTTTTTTAGGTTATTATATACCTAATGATGCGTAATGTAATTTATTTTGCTTACTATTGTATAAAATCAAGTTTTTACTAACTGAACAGACAGCTGTGCTGCTGGAGAGTTTGTTGCGCCACTTCTTCTTCCCAGCTAAAGCACTAGGAAGTGGTCAAGGGTGGGCGTTTTCGGGGACAGTCTTATGTCATTTTGACATTCCAAAACTGCTGATTCTCAGCCTAGTTTGAAATAAATTACTTTTGATTTTATGGACATCTATAATCTTAAAGAAACGTGGGTGCGTTGCCATCTGAAAGACAAAGCCGAAAAGCCGCATTTTTAATTAAATTACACCGGCACCTATAGGGTGTTTTTCCATTGCAACCGTCACCAGAACGTCACCGAAAACGAGATGACGGCGCCAAAGTACATCATTTTAAATATGGCCGCGTGTCCACCGCACGTCCGTCACCCGAGCGACGTCATCCTGGCCGCCGAAATTTCGAGTAGTTCGGCACAAAAGCTAGAACTCGGTCCGAGATTGTGACGGCACGCTGCCGTTGCACCGGCGCTGTTGGTTCGACTTTTTTTTTGTCTATTAAAACATACTGAACCGCCGAGTTTGATCGCGATGGAACAAACGATCGCCTTCACCGGGACGTCACGTTCGGTTCGAATAATCTCGTTCCTTGGTGACGTCCCGGTGACGGCTGCAGTGGACCAACGCTCTTACTCTTCCAACCAAAACAAAGCAACGCTACTAGGTAGCAAATAAATATTTTGGTGGTCGTACTTTCCTGGACGAACTTCTTATCAAACAGAGCTATAGAGCTCCAGTTGTCTACTATGTAGCTCTTGTGTAAAGACAACTCCAGCTAGTGATGCACTCAGGCGGGAATGCAGCCGATTTGTTTTGTAGTTTTTTTACACTCTCGCTAAACTAACTCCGGGAGTCGTCGAACTGGGAAAAATTAATCGTAGTGTCGTTTGGTTTGTCAGTTTGTTTTTACATTTTCTTTTTATTTGATGTACTCGTAGTCTATGTTAGATGCTCGTACTTAGTAGAATTTGCAGTAGTTATTTGAGTCGCAGCTTTGTCGGAGAACTATTTGTATATGCCTGTGATGGGAGCTTTGAGGTGAATTTGAGCAACAGCATCAAACTTCCTAAACTTTTCCCAACTATGTCGGGGTCTGCTTCCAGTCTATCCGGATGCAGCTGAATACCAGTATATTTCGTGAAGCGACTGTCTATTTGACCTCCACAACCAAGTTACTGCGTAACACGATACCCCTTGGAAGAACTAGTTTTCTCACTTTCGGTCTTCTAACTGTTTGACTACGGCATATTATAGTAATATTACTAAAACTTTCGAGCTCACGAATCACACAAAGATATGAGATTTTCCAACACGGTTACTGAGTATGAACGCAATGCAATATGGCGCCAGGCATATTCTTTGTAAGTTGTAACGAAATATTTCCTGTATTTGCCACATAATCTTTATGAGGCTACAAATGCTCTATTACAAAATCCATGGTAAGGTTAGATCCCTAGATGGGGTGATCATTGAGTCATTCAAATAACAACAATCTACCTAGTCTTTTCCCAACCATGTCGAGGTCGGCTTCCAGTCTAACTGGATGCAGCTGAATATCAGAATTTTATATGGAGCGACTGTCTATCTGACCTTCACAACCCATTTACTGGGTAACATGATACCTATTGATCGCTGCCGGACTTTTAGGCTTCTGACTACCCTTAACGACTATCAAAGATCTTCTTATGACAGCCGGGATCAACTGCTTAACGTGCTTTCTGAGTCACGGAGGGGTCTGGATATGTACTGGATCCCATCCACGAACCGACCAGGTTCGATTCGGCACGAGCTCTTCAAATAACAACGTTGATCAAAATATGACAGAAATAGTCAGAGCAGCCATTTTTATGGTACGTAACGACTTCAGTATCGGCATATTATTGGTCGCTCTGGTCAATAAATATACTATTATGAGCTGATGCGAGCTCGCCACTATATTTAGATCTTAGCTGCATACAGCGGATGAGTGATCGATTTTAAAGCGCTGAATGATATCACTGTGATCAAAATAATAAAGAATGTTGTTTCTATCCAGTGTTATTTTTGGTGAAAATAAAACTTTACATCCGAGTAGACTCAACTCGGATGTAAAGTTTTATTTCAAACAACATCACGCCTTGTTTCCCTCCAAGGGTTGGGCAGAGGTGTACCCATAGTAGGTACACCCATATTTCGCCAGTTATGTTTAAGTACCATGTAACTGCCACTGAGAAATTCATGATGGAAAATCCTAATAACACTTTGCCCGACCTGGGAATCGAACCCAGAACGTCAACCTCAGCTGTAGTAAAAAAACTTTTTCCAAAACAAAAACAACCGACTTCCAAAAAAAAGAGTACTTCCACTTTGCCCCACCAAGCCCGGGCCACTGGTGGGGCAAAATGGAATACCTAAAATTTTGCAGTGGAATCTGCCCCACTGCACTGGTTCGACTTGGTGGGGCAGATTCCACTTCATCCCCACTAGGGTTGGCACCTTAGAATTTGTGTAGGTGCTCGTATTTTATATTTGTTTAGAAAAGAAAGAATAAAGAAAAGAAGACAAAAAGAAAGAAGAAGTAAAAATGTAACTAGGACTGGTAACGTTGGACTTAGTACATACTTAGGTAGTGTATTTAAAAGTTAAAAAATTTTTGTTTGGTAATTTTTATTTAGGTAAGTACTATTTGTTTCTGGAGGGAATCGGGTTGTATATCACAGATTTATCACCACAATCACCAGAGGGGCGGCTTGGTGGGGCAAAGTGGAAGTACTAAAAAAAAAACACTACAAAGTGAAAAATAACTAAATTTCGGAAGTCGGTGTCTTTGGTTTTGAATTTTCGTTTCTTGCCACCGACTTCCGAAATTAAAGTTATTTTTCACTTTGTAGTGTTTCTTTTGAAGTCGGTTAAAAAAAAACAAACACTCTACGAACATAACCTCCTCCTTTTTGGAAGTCGGTTAAAAATCCATAAAATGGAAAGAAAATAAATGAGTTCACATTCTTATATTTATCGTGTCGATGGTAATATAAACTTAACTCTACTAGTTTTGTATAGGAATAATAAAACATTAGACAGGTCCATTAAATTCAGTTTTAGTACAGAAATTAAAACAACTTTGTTGTGCAAGAGAACTAATATACGTGCACTCGCATTTTATATGGCCATGGGTGTAAAGCGAAATGGTCTCCTTGGACATTTCAACGGAGACACTTAATTCTTCTAGAATTATTGTTATGACCGTGTTGGACAAAGAGCTTTGGCTGATACACGTGTTTCTTTTTTTATATCTTTTTATTATATTTAAGTTTATACAACGTGTTCTTTTTGATATTCCATAACTCTAATAAGGTATTAACGTGACCATGCCAAAGAATCAACTGGCATATGATTTTTTTTTTTTCTTACAAAATAATTCGACTACGTCACGATTATTTATATAGAACATCCTTACGTGAAATATAAAAATTAAAAAAACAGACTCTTTGATGTCTTTTACTCCACGGTGTCGGTAAATTCCGTTACAGTGTCGCGAAATCAATGGTTCAGTATCATCTCAAAAATGCCCAACGCGCCTTAAGAAGTTTTAACTTCAAAAAAATTATGGCAACGTCGCATTTTCTTAGCTTTATTAAATAGTAATTATTGGTTTGAATGACATTTATTTACTCGTACTTATCAATGAAACTTAGATACACACATCGAAAGTCTAGTGTACGAGTATATTTTTAGAACACTCGTTGTAGGACTTTTTGTATCATTTTTACATATACCTTAGAGTTAGGCTCGTACAGACCAGCGCGATATCACGGGCGCGACAGCCAGCGCAAACCTTGTCGCACCCGCGATATCACGCTGGTCTGCAAGAGCCTTTATGGGACATCAACGTTGTATAAACGCTACTAAAGGTGACGAGTTTCGTAGCCAAATTCTGGCCCGTATCTATTTAGATTGCCATCGACACGCTAAGAAGAAAGTTTATACAGAATGTATCAAAAATGTGTAGTCATAAATAGGTTGTATGTGGGTTACCAACTTTTTTCGTATCGAATATAGTATTATCGAAGCCGTTGCCTGTAAACAGTAGATTTTTTACCAAGGGAGCAAACAACTATTTTGATGGCGAGAGTGTTTCTTTGAATCCAGAGCACAGTGAGGGATTCAAAGTACTTCACTCGAGCTTAAAATCGACTCGGTTCTCTTCGATTCGACGCGTATCGTCTGTAGTCGACGACGCCAGGCTTAATAGTGCTTAAAATGTGTCAATTATTGTCATGTGACATGTTATAAGTAACAAACTTTCGCATATCAACCTACGTTTGAATAGGTATTCGTGTTCAACTTGATCTGAACTCCAACTTTATGGAGGTGGCATAGTTGTTGACACGAGATGAAATAGTTTTACCAAGTATCGTGATTATGATACAAGTTTCACTCAAGTTAACTTGTGTATCTATGTGATATATAGATAGTTTGAACACTTTGAGGAACACTGAACGCCCATATGCGTTATAACAATAAAACTTCTATTGTGGCTCGTTCAGTGTCTTTGAATGCGATAGTAATGCAGAATCATCATCATCATCATCAGCCTATAATGTTCCCACTGCTGGGACACAGGCCTCCTCTCTGTGAGAGGGAGTGGGCCGTAATCCACCACGCGGGCCCAGTGCGGGTTGGTAGATGTCACACGTCTTCGAATTTTTGGTTCTAGGACATGCCGGTTTCCTCACGATGTTTTCCTTCACCGTTTTGAGAGCAGTGGTGATGAAATAATTTACATAAAGTAAAGCGCCTGTCTGGGTTCGAACCTACGACCTACAACTCGTAAGTCGCGGGCGTTACCACTGGGCCACCACTGCTCCTCAATACAGAATGTTAAGCCCTTAATCAGTTAGGTATTTTTTTTTAAATATTTATCTGCATTTATTTACGAAGTAATAGGTTAATTTATTACTAGGTAAATAAATGTAGATCGTAAATTATGTTTTTCAGTTAATAATCATTGTTTTTCCACCTTATAAAAGTTATCCTTACTATAATATTAAATGCGACAGTGAGTTTGTTTGTTACGCTTTCACGCTAAAACGGCTGAACGGATTTGGATGAAATTTGACACGTGGGTAGACCATGATCTGGATTCGGACATTAAATACTTTTTATCCCGAAATTCTCACGGAATCGAAACTTATCTAGTAACCTATAATTATCTGATGTATATTAGGTATTAGGATAGACTGCCTCGTTGGTCTAGTGAGTATGAGGTCCTGGGCTCAGTTCCCAGATCGGGCAAAGTGTTATTGGGTTGTTCCATTATTAATTTCTCAGTAGACGCCCGGAGTCTGGATTTGTGCCCAGTTGATGGCAATAGGCTCGCCCCCTATTACATGGGCCTTAAACATAAACATAACTGGCGTAATGTCGGTGTATCTCTATTGGTACATCTCTGCCTAGCCCTTCGGCAATTTTAGGCGTGATGTTATGTTATGTTTATTATTAGGATACTAGCTAACCCGGCAAACGTTGTTTTGCCATATAAATGTTTGGACCATCCTTATCACTTAGGGGTATAAAAATAGATTACGACCGATTTTCAGACTTACCGAATTTACATACCTATAAAATTTCATAAAAATCGATCAAGCCGTTTCGGAGCAGTATGGCAACTAACATTGTGACACGATAATTTTATATATAATATAGAAAGACAGGTACCCAATCTATCTGATTCCTCAAATTGATATGTCAAACTTAGACAATAAGACAGTTTCACCGTTGACCTTTTACTGAAGTATCTTTAGGAAAACTATTCTTAGGAATACAGCGAACCTTTATAACTGTTCCCAAGAAGGTAAATAATATTGAGAAAAACTTTATAGTTGTGGTACCTACCCCACACAAATTCGAAAACCACTACCTGCTATGTAAATAACAGTAACAGGAACTTATCATATCATCCACATACTAAGTGAGAAAAAGTACGTATTATTGAAGCTAACTCAAAAACCATCGAAGCAAAGTTAATAAAATTTATATGGGACCACTTTGAGAGCATACTCTTTCAAACAAAAAAATAATTTTCAAAATCGGTCCACAATTGGCGGAGAAATCGGTGGCCATACATAAAAAAAAAGAAAAAAAAAAAAAAACAAACAAACATACGCGACGAACATATAACCTCCTCCTTTTTGGAAGTCGGTTATAAATAATAATACAACGAAAAACGCCGACGTCGACGAAACGAAATGTTACCAATACAAGACAAAGTATTATTTAAACATTTAAGACTAAGTATTGTATTTATTTTATTTTTGATTTGTTATTTTACTAAAATGCTGCACCGGTTTACGTCATCACGTCAGCGCCGGCTGTCGCTGAAAACCAGCGCTGTGGCTCTGTCTCGCATAGGGTCGCAGCATTGGGCTGAGCGATGGCCGTTTTGCGTGGATGTGACAGATATTTTCCTCCAATTTTTTTTTTATTTGCGTCCTGTTTACCGCATATAAACGTTTTTTTTCTTTTTTATCTTTCAATTTTTTTTTTTATAAAGCATCTTGCTAACTATAAGCACCATCATCATTTTCCTAGCTTTTTCAAAATATATTGGTGTTTGCTTCCAGTTTAACCGGATGCAGTGACTACCAGCATTTTACATGGAGCGACTGCATTATTCTGACGTTCACAACCCAGTTACTAGGTTATAGAATACCCTTGATAAGGCTGGTTGGCGACTTCAAGCCGTTGGGCAGTTGCCCACCAGACGGGTGTTGTGTCTGACGGGCAACTGCCCAACGGTTTGAAGTCGGAATCTTGTATATAATACTCGTATATACAAGATTCCGACTTCAAACTGTTGGTATTATCTCCTAAAATTAGATCAAAAAGCTATTATTTTTTTTTGGGTTACTAATTAAATAATAAACTTAAATAATAACTGTTTTGAATTTCAACAAAAATACTCCAGTTGTTAATTTATTATGATTTTTTTGTGAAAACTAAAACTTTAAATCAATTTATTGAACAATTTAAGCAATGGTCGTTAATACAATATGCCTTTCTAGCGTCGATATGTTGATCGCTCGGTAAACTCTAATTACGCGATGCAGGATTTGTGTGACGTCATGTCTTTTTGATGCGTAGTTCGTATGTGGCGATATAACCGCTACAGTTAGACTTTCAGGTTTCTAAATACCAGTAACGACTGCTGAAGATCTAGGAATGACAGTTGGGAACATCGGCTTAACGTGCTTTCCGAGGCACGGAAGGGTCTTGGTATGAAAATGAATGTTTATAACAAAGCGTTGTAGGAAGTCACGAACCATATTTTATAACGTTGCTCCCTCACATTTTACGTCGTAACAGTATTAAAAATTGACGAAGGTTCCTTTTAACACAAGCGGGCATTACTAAGCGTTTTAAGTAACACGTATAACCTTTTTAAAAGTAATGGAATCGCATGATTGTCATTCTATTACTTTTCATTGTCTCACAAACTAAATTACGAAGGGTTTTCAACTTAACAGACAAAATGGTGGCTGAATGGACAATACTTCAATTTAATAGAGCGAGGTCAATGTTGGCGGCCATTTTGGTAACCTACTATTGTTTACGCTTGGAGATTATAACAAAACTTTTGAAAAAAATACATAGTATGCCTCTTTACTCATAAATTACTGGAAAACCTTAAAATAACATGGTAAACCTCTCAATATTGTGCGTACAAACTTACATTTGCAGTTGGAATGTATGAGTGAACATGTATTTCAACTACAATGTTAAGTTTGTATTTGGGATAAATTCATTCCAACTACGGAACCCTTCATTGTGCGCAGTCCGACACGCACTTGGCCGGTTTTTTACTCTATCGCATCACCCCAAAAACAAAGTCACAATTATATATAATTACAAGCTTCTATAATTTACAAGCTTTATCCGCGTGAAAGTTAATGACGTTAAAAAAAAGGAACAGGATCCTAGCTGTCAGTGGTCAGGGCTCTAGAGAGAGCCTATTATATTATTATTATTAGTATAGATGTATAACACATTCAAGAAAAACCAGGCAGAATCTCAGGCACAAATAGTCTAGCTATAAATCATAATATTATCCTATTCATCCCAAGTTTATACAGTAAGCGCCATTTTTAAAAACACTTTTTGTTCTAAAACCTTCTGACACCGACCGGTTGGCCAGTGAAGCAGAAAAAGCCATCAGGCAGCGGCGCCCCGCTATGTCGACAGGAAAAATAGGGGTGGATTGAAAATACATTTCTTTCTTATTTTTTTACTTTTTCTCGTCAAATTAACAAGCATTGAGGAGCTGATGATATTTCTACCGATAACTTTGGAAAAGTGAAAAATCTTTTTTCGATCCTCTGTATGTTTGACAGGGAAATCACAGTGTCAATACCTAAAGCATTATTGGTAATTGTGATCCTATTGTTGAGTTTTTAGATTATATATTTAAACATAGGCTGACTAATTTAAATTTTTATAAATTACTAGCTGACCCGGCAAACGTTGTTTTGCCATATAAATGTTTGGGGTGGACCACCCTTATCACTTAGGGGTATAAAAAATAGATTGCGACCGATTCTCAGACCTACCAAATATACATATAAAAATTTATTAAAATCGATCAAGCCGTTTCGGAGGAGTATAGCAGCTAACACTGTGACACGAGAATTTTATATGTAAATATAGATAGATAGATTATTAGCATGCTATCCATGCCTACAGTGGACGTCTTTGGGCTAAAATTATATAGTCCTCCAGACTGTATTTCGGCCATGGCGGCCAATCTTAACGGAGACTAGCCTTCGGCGCGGGAGATGTTATAGTGCACAAGTGTGTGCGCGGACGCAGGTCTCTCTCTTCCCTCACTCTCATAGTCCGATGGGACGGCACGCAATCCGACACAACCGGAGAGAGATCAACGGCTTAACATGCTTTCCGAAGCACGGGGGTATAGTTTGACCAATACCGCTGTACCGCGCCTAAGGAATACGTGGCGAGGCGGGGGGCAGTGTTAACCAATGAGCGGCGGGCGGGACGCCGTGCGCCGAGAGCTTTGACGAATTTGCGCACTGCTCCCCCGTCTCGCCGCGCGCCATCCTAAGGCGCGGTACAGCGGTATTGGTCAAACTATATCACACCGCCAAACCAGACTGTTTCTAAGAAATTCCTAATTGAAAAATCCAATTTCACTTTGCCCAACCACTGGAAATCGAACCCAGGACCTGGCAATCAAATGATGATGATGATGATTCATTTATTCTAGAGTTTACCCCTAGCTCTGAAAATATATTCGTATCAGTTACCACATTTTAGTCGAATAAATACATACGAGTACATACCTACATACTAACTTGTAAGTTAATGAATACCCACATTACATGTAGTGTACCACACATACTGTCAAAATGAACCTTTTGCATGGCTTCGTCGGGCGACCAATCATTTTTCCAACTATCATCACAAAATTGCCAATAATAAGGTTTCCTGCGAAAGCCGCAGATATCCCATTATTTTACGTAGGTAAATTCAGTGGTTACCGCCCACTGCACTCAACACGGCGCTCACAATTTTGTGGCCATTTAAAATCGTATGAATCATTTTTTTTATGAAACTTGATTGAATCAATCCATGATATTGATTGATATGACATGATTGATTCACATGTTTAGTATACCGCGGGCTGTGGATTTGATGGAGAATTGGTGTTACCGCTAATGTATTTTTAAGAGATTTTTTTACTAAAAAAAATCTTAGCAAATCCCACTGTAAGCGTACAAATTTACAAGGGCTAATTCGTGTTTAGTAGCAAAAACCGCTATAACGACATGTGTCACTTTCAAACGGCCCTAAAACCAAATACACCAATCAGAGCGCTTCATTCATTCGTTCGCAGTATGGCGATTTCTGTTGTTAAGTGGTGAATTACGTGCGGTAATATTGTGTTTTTAGTAATAAATAATGGAGGAATTAATGCAAAATGTTCAAAAATCGGAACTTGGCAAATCCAGGAAACGTCCTGTTATAAAAGCTAAGTGGAAACGAGAGGTAGCACGTGAAAAAAGGTATGTTGAATGTTTACTGGTTTGCACGTTCTGTTAGTATTAGGATGATGTTATACAAACCTGCGATAGTAGCACTAATAAAAAAAGCTTTTATAATATTATTTTATTGAATTTCATTAGGAAAAGATAAATGATAGGTATTTAGCTAACCACCACCGTTCTTTGTTAACAACAAACTATGCATAAACCCATCCAAGTTTAATTTTATGTTGCTTGCAAAGTCCCTTATAACGTAACGAGTCAACATCAAATGCCACTATAATGAATGATGAGTTTCAAAATCCACTATATTGAAACAATTTTATTTAATCTTCTTTTTTCTAAGACTATATTGACAGTTCCATTTTTTTCTTTGGTGTTATCGTGCTTCCTTTCGTAAAAATTTTAACAGGTACAATTAGTACTGTGCATTATTAAGTAATAAAGTAAAAAAAAAACTTCCTCATTTTTTTCCGAGAATCATTTTAGGGGGTTTTGCAACTATACGCCTCACATACTAACTTGTAAGTTAATGAATACCTACATCACATGTAGTGTACCACACATACTGTCAAAATGAACCTTTTGCATGGCTTCGTCGGGCGACCAATCATTTTTCCAATTATCATCACAAAATTGCCAATAATAAGGTTTCCTGCGAAAGCCGCAGATATCCCATTATTTTACGTAGGTAAATTCAGTGGTTACCGCCCACTGCACTCAACACGGCGCTCACAATTTTGTGGCCATTTAAAATCGAATGAATCATTTTTTTATGAAACTTGATTGAATCAATCCATGATATTGATTGATATGACATGATTGATTCACATGTTGAGTATACCGCGGGCTGTGGATTTGATGGAGAATTGGTGTTACCGCTAATGTATTTTTAAGAGATTTTTTTACTACGTATTAATTTTTTTGTTGTACAGTTTTCAGTCTACTCGACAAACTTTCAGCCACCCAATTAAAATCACCAGACCATCTAGTCGTGTGTTTTGACTCTTAAGTTAGATTAAATAAACTCTTAAACTAATATACTCAAGTCAAAGTCCTAAGATTCTGTCGGAAAGCACACCGAAAGAGACGCAGTAACTCTTAAAATCACAGCTTAGTATCCTCCCGGACTAATCTTCCAAACTAGCTGCACTTTTTTGGGTCCAATCCGCGTCTTAACCCTCTCGATATACTTTCTTAAAGCTCATTTATACGAAGAGATTTCCTAGCCTCCAATAGACGAATGTCAATTGAAGGGAGATAAATAAAAAGTTGATTCGTCTAAACAGTTCGTTCTTATAAGTTCGTACGAAAGACGAGTTTTGTTCAAAAAGCTTATAGATAAAAGTGGAGGCAGAAATACCTAAGTGAAGACGACTGTGGTCGAACGCTCTCTTTCTAAATACACACATAAGAACGAGACAGTGATATGTGTTTTCTTTATCTTATGTATGCATTCAGAAAGAGAGTGTCCGACCATAGACGTCTTCATTTAGGTATTTAGACTGTTGCCTCCCCTTTTATCTATAAGCTTCTTGGTTTCGTTTTACCTTCAAATGTTTTCAGCGTATAAATGATAACAAAAATCTTCTTTCAAGCTGTCAAATCAGCACCCCAATTGCGTAACACACGACCAATCACAATCTGTTTAATTTTGACAGTTCAACAACTTTCATTGCGTTGTTTACGTTGCTGAGCAGACAAATTTTTCGAACATATGAAGCAATGGATTAGCAATATCCTTCAAAATTAGTCAGAATTGATCGAGTGTAACATAATTACGATGCTGTTCAATCAGTTGTCAGTTTGAGAAAATCGCCTAAAAAGCTTTATGAGATGACATGCTTAATCGTAAGCGAGTTCTTGTTCTTCACTTGAATGTAAGCACATGAGCTTGTTATAATCTCCTGGCGAGTCTCACCTTTGACATTCACATGGACATTGCCACTTTTGGACGTGTGAGAAACTCTTCTCGTGTAAACGACCATTTAGTTCATCTTCGCTCGGTAAACTTAGTAAAATAACTGCAACTAGCGATCCTAATTTTACGAGAAACGCTAACATCTCTTCTCTCGTCCTTATGAGATGATATTAAAATTTCGTACTTTTAGTATCTGAAAAGGCTGCAGACGTAGAAATGACACTTAAAAACTATGTGAAAGACTGAATGGATTTAAACAGCTTTTGATGTTTTTAGTATATGAAAGAAATATTTTATAACTTTGAGTATAAAAACTTGTTGAGTTACTTTACCTTCATTAAACCAGGCACTCGTTTGCAATAAAGTTAATTTTGCTGTCTGATTGTATGCTTTTAGTAAAGGGATGATTTGATTAACAATTTCTGATGTGTAACATCTTTCCTCTAGCTTTCCTGCAATCTGTGGGAATAATTTCGTGAAAAGGGACGGAAGTGTGTTACAGGAAGCCGGGGAAGCGCTCGCTATTTGATTTGACCAATGAGCGCGCGCGGTGCTAAAGTTGATGTCATCGTCAGATGGTACCAAGTTACCAACCCATTTTCCGAAAGGTTGGTATTGTCAGTCAAGATGTCAGATGTTACACATCATATGCGACTACTGCATAAAGCACGCTCGTATTGTTTTTCTCATATTGTTTGGTTATAAAATCCTCTAACGAAACCTACCACTAACTGTGAGACTTTGACCTCTGAGTTTGTTTCGGTCTTTTTTGGGTTCCGTACCTCAAAAGAAAAAAAACGGAACCCTAATAGGATCACTCGTGTGTCTGTCTGTCCGTCTGTCACAGTCAATTTGCTCCGAATCTAATAGACCGATTAAGTTGAAATTTGGTACATATATATATTTTTGTGACCCAAACACGAATAAATTAATTTTGAATATAGGGGTCACTTTTGGGGGGAAACAAGAAAATTTAAAAAAAGTTTTGCTAGCAGTACCGTATGACTTAACAAATAAAAGGGCTTGTTGCGAGGATCGTAAAAATATTTTTTTGATAATTTTAAAATATACACTTTTAAAGATATTTAAGAAATTCGATGAAAATTGACAATTCCTTCCTTATCTCCGAAACTACTGGACATCAAATTTTGGAAAAAGTACGTCGTATGGCTCTTTACTCATAGATTACAGGAAAACCTATAAGAAGTCTATGGTTTTAAAATAACATGGTAAATCTCTCAATATTGTGCGTACAAACTTACATTTACAGTTGGAATGTAGGGAGAACATGCATTTCAACTACAATGTTAAGTTTGTATTTGGGATAAATTCATTCCAACTACGGAACCCTTCATTGTGCGTAGTCCGACACGCAGTTGGCCGGTTTTTTTCTCAGAGTAGTCTGTTAGAAAACACCGAATTTATCTAGTTTTAAAACTTAATTTAAGTTTGACGTAAAAGTGTTTTTTTGAACCAATTTACATAAATAAATACCATTTATCATTTTATGCGAACAAAATTTGAATTTTTATGCAGTTTTGACTCCTTAAACTAAATTATAATAAAAATATAATAACCTAGCCTAACTAAAACTATAAACAAACTAAAATATGTCGTCGAATAATTCCTCCGCATCGCTGTCGACTGGTAATGTACCCAAGAGACTGGCGCCATTGCCACGTAGTCAGTACGCAGTGACTTTAGTCGCCGGCTACTCGCTGGCGATTTCAAAATCTCACGTCCAAACACAGATTTAAACAGCCGATTTTTTGCTAGCGATTTATTTATTTATTTAGTAAAAAACGTGCACAATATTACCTACAGACATTGATAAAAGTTATTGCACAGTAAAATTTCAATAAAAGCAGACATATTTGCACAATAAGCGATATCAAAATATTATGTGTGGTGGACGTGAGATTTTGAAATCGCCAGCGAGTAGCCGGCGACTAAACTCGCTGCGTGTGTACAGACCTAGCATAACAAATCACAGAAAACCAAACAAATATTTTCTACTTGCAATCGTGATTTATTATCTCGAAGCTCAAACATTGTGACCGCTGTATATGACCAGCGCTCGTATACAATGCCATAACACAATATTATATTTTGTGACCGATTCGGACGATGCGTTCGTTTCCAATTTCGAGTGCAATCATAAATTTCTGTTACAACTGGGGACACAAAAACGAGGAGTTTACAGAAGATTTACTCCATGCAATGTCCAAAGGTTACCAGCAAAGCAGACCCTCGATTAGGAACTTTTCAAAATTGAAAAACCGCTCGGTTTTTCACAGCTGCAATTTGTAAAAATATGAACGCTTTCATATTTTTTTCTAAATTGCATCGAGAACCGTATCAAAATCCATCTGCCAAGTAAAAATACTAAGAAAATATCAACTCTGAGGAAAGGACTTTTTTTTCTACTCTTTCGAAAATGAGTGTTAAAATTATAATAATTTTAACATAGTACCTAAGGATTAGTAATTTCTACGATAAGACGCACATAAAACCTTTAAAATGGGCACTCAATCCATCATGAAAAATGATGATTTATAGAATTACAAAGAAATGTGTACCCGAATTGAACGTCGAATAATTTATCGGCAGGTGCTGAATCAGGAGGTTGTACGGAAGGAACATATTGCTGAAGCGTATACTCAGCCCCAGCACAGCAGCTTTGCATGTAAATGTTTGGTTGAAATGGAAATACATGCACATAGCCTGCAGCAGGACCGTTTTCGTAGTCACAAGACACCTTCTCACAGGCACAGAAGGGAAATTCTAAACCGGCTAAACCTTGTAGGTATATTGAAAGCGTAATCAACTCACTGGATCAGTAAACTAGAAGTCTCAAAATCTCGTCGACCAGAACAAGAACAACCATTGGTTAGTGACACGAGATATCACTTTAATAGTCTAGTTACAAATACTCGTTCAGATCATGGGCACTACTGGTCAATCTTCAATGCTGACACAATTTGTACCCGACTACGGCGAAGCAAAAATAGGTTATAATTTTGACCGGTATGTATGTATGTTCATCTGTTCTTTCATAACTTCTAAACTACTTATGATAATTTGACAAATGAGGTTTTATTGCGTCTTGATCGTCCGCTGATTATAGGCTATGTGACGTCACATTTAATATCGAGTCACACGTAATCTGTTCGATTTATGCCCACGACGTGTGACTCCAGATTTGTAATTTGTCTGTCTGTGATGTTTTGTTTATAACTTTTTAGTTGGCATTTTAGTCGTAGTTGGGATTTAGTTTTTATAACTTTTATTTTTGCTGACTGCTTTTAACGATAAGACCATAGTGTTACCTTATGTAAAATTTCTACATATTTATCTGTATTTTTTTTAAGGTGTAGGTTATAAAGAGTATTCTATCTATGTACATTTTCAAGCAAAACCTAACTTAAGTGCATTCAAGACTATTTACAAACGCCTGCACTAAATGACACCACTTTGTTAGGTACAGCATTTAAAAGCGTGAGGGATAACCAATTAATGAAGGCATCTGTTGTAAGACTTCTATGTGTGATTGTCCATTCTTGACGTCGTCCCTAGGAACCGTGACGTGTGCGTTTATCTAGGTATGTAGGGCATATTCGAAGGAGTAAATATTCAGCATTTACCAGGCACTCCAAAGACAATTTCTACGCAAACTCCGCCCCCATGCATCCCACCACTCCACTATGTGCTAAACGCTAACACATCAGTAATAAAGTTGAATATCGCGTGCGCTCTTTGGTCGCACGGAACTAAATGTCGTAAGTCTCAATTCTTATTTCGATACTTACCTAATTACTAAACTAATAATTGATCTAAAGAAAAAATATCTTATATTTGGACAATAAACTAAATTTTCTTACTGTCAATAATTATTTTAGACATAAAAGCCAAGTAATCTTGTTTTTGTTTCAAATAATCTCTAAAAAAAGACATGATTTTCGAAAAAAAAATTAATCGAGCGAAAAATGTTCCAATTACGTACCTAACCGTCTTACATTTAGAAAGAAAAAGATCCAATAAATCATATACTAAAGTTCCATTTTGATTGTGTGCGTGACTTTTTCAGAATATTAATGAAAATTAACATACAATTTAGGGAGCCTCCTCTTAAATTTCAGTGCCAAGGTACAGACCAAACGGCTTCACTTTAAAATCATTCTTTACAGTGACAAATGTGTATTGATGAGGATTTTCAACCATTTTGTTAGTCGCCGCTAAATCGTTGGGACCGGTTACAAATCGTTTTCGGACTAAACTATTTAGCTGGCGACCTAAATGTCCACGGACGTTGGAGTATTTGTTTAGCCGTTCTACAGGAACGGAAATGGATACATTTTAGCTGACGCCTTCCCCCGTAACAGACGTGACAAAAATCAACTGTGTGCGCATACATCAAAGACGGCATTAATGGGAAAAAGCGTTTTCTGCATGACTCCAAAAATTTATAATAAAATACCACAGTCATATAAAGCATTGCCGGTGAATTTGTTTAAAAAAAGATGCGAGATTTATTAGCGGACAAGTGTTATTATAATATAAGTGACTTTTTGAATGACACTACCATAAATGGATTAAGTGCCTTTAGAATTTAGTTTTATTTTGTAATTTAGTTTTTATGTTATTTATTTTTTGTAAATTTTATAAATTTGTATGCCTTACGGGTGAAACATGTACGGACGAAATATTAATATTGTGACATCCTGCATGCTTAATTTGCATGTATACGCATGTTTAGACAAGTAAAATTATCTTTATCTTTATTTGAAGGTATTTTAGGGAAGAACATGGGAATGCTTTTTAGTTTGTGTCTGTTCAAAGATTTAGTAGTAGTTAATGGTATTGTTGAAAATGCAAAAGTAAAATCTGTTATTTATCATTGTCAATCAATCTGCCTAGCTTTTTCAAACTATGTTGGGGTTGGCTTCCAATCTAACCGGATGCAGCTGAATAACGTATTTTACATGGAACGACTGCCTAGCTGACCTCCACAACTTGCCGGGGATGGTCTGTGGATGGGTGACCATCATAACATACCGACACCCCTCCGTGCCTCGGAAAACACGCTAAGCCGTTGGTCCCGGCTGTCATTCGTGGATCTTTGACAGTAGTTACTGGTCGTCAGAAGCTCGAAAGTCTGACAAACAGTCTTACCAAGGTGTTTCGTATTATCCAGTAACTGGGATCTGGGATGTAGAGGTCAGATAGGCAGTCGCTCCATGTAAAATACTGGTATTCAGCTGCATCTGGTTAGACTGGAAGCTGACCCCAACATAGTTGGGACAAGATTACCCAGATGATGATGACGTTGTAACTAACATGTGAAACCGTAAAACCGTAACTCATTCCTAAACATGAGTTCCGATGAATATTCGACGAGACAGTAAAGTGCTTAGTGTCAATTGACACAATCTCATGCATGTAAGTGACATAATTCGACAAAAGCTGGACCTATTTGTTAAATTGGATTCACAGGCGCTAGATCCAAATGACGTTGTAGAAACAGTTGTATAAACAGTCAAGTAAATACAGAAAATACCTTCTACTTTCAACACGAGAAATTCATCATAAAAATATTGAATTGAATATAGATTGGTTTAGCCGTCGCTGGCCTATCATCGAAAATGCGTTAAAAACATTTTCCTCTCCTCATGCTTAGCATAACCCAAGATCTTAGCTGTCAATAAACAAAACCCAAAACACTGCAGAAGTCAATAAACCCCTTTGATTCACCCTATTGTCCGTCTTTGACAAAGGAAACTCGATTAACCTTTCCAATAAAAAAAACCATCGACGTACCCAACTCCTTAAGTCCTATTCTCCCCAATCCCATACATATAGGTAAGTAGTTTAATTTGACATAAGCTACGTTTATAATTGAAATCGAGCGTTTGGGGACAATCGGCTAATTGGACGTAGACTCAACTGACTATGCATGGTCCACCGCGGATTTGGGCCCGCTGTGATTAGGCTAAATTGGCATAAATTGAGGTTTGCGGTCTCTTTATACACTTTAGTTAACGCTGATACTTTGAGGTTAGCTGTTAGTGCGAGGCGTTAGTGGATCAAAAGTGTCACTAGTTTTCAGTTTGAACGGTTACGGTTCTTGATGTGGATCGTCGTACTATCGTACCTACCTACTATCAGCAGGTAAAAGGTAACAAATTTTGTCACTGTCTCTTGTGACACGGAGACAGAACAAGCATTAATTTTTACGATGGTGCGCCATTATGGGCCTCGTTCGTAGTGTCCGGATATCCACTATGTAGCTAGTAGATAAATAAAAAACTCCGAGACAGAAGTCAAAACTTGAACAAGATCGACTTGGTGGAAGAAAAATACTTGTATAGATCATTGGTCCGTAACTTTATCTAAATAAAGAGCTGAATCGCGTTTACAAAAAAAAAAAACTTCCAAAACCTTTAAAGTAAAAATACTTGCATAAAACATTGATCCGTAACGTAATATAAATAAAGAGCACAATCGCGTTTACAAAAATAACGTGTTGGTAACGGTGTCGCGAGTGCAATTGTTTTTTCCCATTTCAAAAATGTCCAACGCGCCTAAAGAAGTCTTGACTTCAAAAATTTAAGAGATGTAAGCTAAGCAGTACTGCAAGCGAAACAGACCGTGATGAGCATTAATCTTATATTTTTTTTCAGAGTACGTGCACATAACACATTATCACGCCCGAAGGGTTAAGCAGAAGTGTACCAATAGTACACCTACATTTCGCCCGTTATGTTTAAGTACCATGTAATAGGGGGCGAGCCTTTTGCCATCAATCGGGCACAAATCTTGATTCCGGGCTGCTACTGAGAAATTCAAGAAAAACCCAATAACACTCTGTCCGACCCGGATATAGAACCCAGGCTGCTCCTCAGCAATAGCGCTTGAGACCACTAGACCAACGAGGTAGTAATGTTTCAGTAATGTTTCAGTAGTGTTGTGATTAAAGTAGAAACCATTATGGATTCGAACGTAACAATGTTCAAACTACCAACTATAAACAATTCAAATTGAAAGTATCTACTTTTAACACACTCAGAATGTCGATCGGATTCCAGTCTAACCGGATGCAGCGTATTTTACATGGAGCGACTGCCTATCTGACCTCCATAACCCATAACTGGGTAAAACGATACCCCTTGGTAAGACTGGTTGACAGACTATCGGGCTTCCGACAACCCGTAACGACTGTCAAAGATCCAAGAATGACAGCCGGCACCAACGCTTAACGTGCTTTCCGAGCCACGGAGGAGTCTCGGTATATATAGATGGTCACCCATCCAGGGTCCAACCTCCGAATGTCATAAAACAACTATAATAGAAAACAAACGCATTAACACACAGTAACAAAGTTTCAGGGTATCTCCACGCAAACGTCCCCTTTTGAAACAATCTAATTCCAAGTTGCTGAAGTTAAGCGACGTGTGCCCTCATAATTATCAAGTAACTGGGCTTGACATGGGCAACCAAGTAAATACGTACTGAAGTTTACTGAGTACTGTGTATTGTGGCCATCGTATTATGGGACTGTCTGAGTTATGGAATGTTTGAAGCCCGAAAATCAGAGAATCTGACAAAACTATTAATCCTGCAGTAAGCGGACGATTTTAAAATAATGCTGATATATACATTTATACATACATACATACCATCAGGGTAACGTATATCTAACTAGTTTGAAAACAAAAACCCGTGCACATGACCCTTTTTTTACTATAGCGGCTGAGCGTGGCAAGCAAGAATAGTCCTTACAGTATGATATGCGTTTCTTCGATAGTACATAAACTCACGCCTTCTTCCCATGGGGGTAGGCAGAAACTACAGAACACCACCTGCTACGATCCTTACATACTCTTTTGCTTCGTTTACGTTCATACATCTGGTCATACACGCACGCCGGTTGCGAGTACTACGCACCTGACTTTTCTGAAGAACATCACCAGATGATTATTCATTTATTTCTGAATAAATATTCATGTGAGTATGAAGTCTTTTTTTTATTCGACTGGAAACCAGTCCCATCGTAGTTAAAAATAAAGAGGAATGTGTATCAGCCTAGGCTTTGATTAGATACAGTAAGACAATTAACCATACACCTATAGACCGTACAAGGTATCATTATGTATCATTAACCACCTCGCAAACTATGCGACATTCGACTGCGACAGCTCGGTCCAATTATTATTATTTATTTATTTATCTTTGGTAAGTGTAACTAATAAGCTAAGCCCCACAAAACCATAGTAGTGGTTTGACTGGGGGGGCGGTGAGACTCTATACACTCAATAAACTTTATACTTAAAACTAATTATTGTTTATAGGTAGCATAAACTTTAACATGTTTAAGATAGTTAACTAACGTGTTTAACATGTTTCTAAATCATATTTTTTAAATTTATTTTTAAAACGATTATTGTTCAATTCACTCCTTCAATTCAATTCAATGACCGGTCGCATGCGACTGTCACTGAGTGTACGCATGCACCGTGCGTTTAATTAGACGCTGCTGCGACTCTGCAACTCGACGCCAAGTGTGCGGAGCTTTGAACAAAATGTATGAAAATTGTCGGCCGTAGCCTGTCGTTGCGACTAGTTGCCGATCTGTCGCAGTTGGATGTCATACGCATAGTGTGCTTGTGCTTTAGTAGTGAAGATCTACAAAAATAACAATTTAGCATCTGATGACAGCAATGCAGCTGTTTGGTGACATAAAATAACAAAAAAATAGGTAAACATAAATACAAGGTTACTTAAGTAAGAGAATGAGCTAGTTAACCCATCCAAACTCGTGACCAATCGGTTGAATACTTATTACAAACAGGGTTTGGTGTAAAACGATACGTCCCGGGACATTTAATCAGAACAAAATGTCACTCACGATGGCAGGTCCCTCTAATTTGAGTCAATGGTTGGTGGGACCGGACCTTTTCCTTTCAATGTGTGATCACCATTTCCTCAACCTGAATTTAGATGGGATATTACGATCAGTTTATTGATTAAATACCTCCTTGGAGAACTCTGAATGTCTATGTTTTTGAAACCGCAATTGACGTCTTTGATTTTCAGTTTAGATACTTGTGGTTTAACATACAACGGCGGTCTTTGGTAGGAAATTCATGATCGACGTAAAACCATTAGTATGTCATTGCAATTGCACATGATTGCATCGCTTTATGTTGTATTAGAGGAGGCCTCTGCCCATGTGTGCATAATCAGTTCCCACTGCTGGGACACAGGCCTCCTCCATTCAAGAAGGAATAGGCTGCAATCTATATACCACGCGGGCGCAGTTCGGGTTGGTAGATGTCACATGTCTTCTAAATTTTGGTTCTAGGACATGCCGGTTTCCTGGCTGTGGTGACGAAAATATTTACATCAAGTAAAGCATTATTTAAGGCCTTCTGTCAATCTTTTTACACCTGCAGCCTGTGGACTTAGTACACGTAGCGTACATACAGTGCTCTGCGAGTCCAGTACAATAACGCGTTCAGGGTACTGTTCGGGCTGGCGCGGCACTGCAGCGCTTCAGTAATGTTTGCGGTTAAAACCGTGGATAGTTTTCATGCCATCATGCGGAAGCGTTGTGCGTTTCTTATAAGGCGCATGCGGGCCAGTTCGAACAGCCTTCTGAGCGTGTTCGTGGGCCGCTGGGACTCGCCGATGTGGCAGCACTGGATGCGACTACACGCTGTGGGTGGACGCGTCCATGGCTTGGCATAAACTGGCACTCCTGTGCGGTATCACTTTGTGGTTTGAATTTTTGTTTTTATTTTTATTTCTTCATGTGGCTTTGTTTTTGTCTATACTAACAATAGCTTTATAAGGTTTTTTTTTTTTTGTACTACTAACAGTATATGGACTACGTCTGAAATAAATGTTTTGAATTTGAATTTGAAAGCACCTGTCTGGGTTCGAACTCACGACCTAATTCGTAAGTTGGGGTCGTTACCACTGGGCCAACAGCTACCACTGCCCATGTGATCTTGAATATAAATAATGTAATGTGTAGTACTTAGCAATTAAAAGTTACTAACCAATTCAACTAGTTTTCTAACAGAGAAGGAACAAGCATTCATCACCAAGTTTGGTGTTTGATCTTTCATAGGTGTTTGTTTTCAAATATTTCTCATAGCCCTTGTGTGGGAAGGTGTGTTTAAAAAAATTTATCGATGTGAATTTTTATCAAATTTGTAATTAAAAATGTGTAAACCGTGCAGTTTACCTTAACAGGGATGACGACAAAAAAAAATCTGTCTTATTAAAAAATATTGGACACGTATTTTTGTTTTTTTACGTAATCAAATGATTCAACTCAAACTCAAAGCATTTATTTCAATTAAACCATTTACAGGCACTTTTGAATTGTCAAGGAATCGGTCAGTCAGAAATAGGTAAGAAGCTAGTAGCCCATTCCAAAGCGTATTAGGTACCTATGGAGAAGAACGGGCAAGGAACTCCACGGACACTCTTTTAAATAAAAAATTGTTACATAATATTGGTTACATCATTCATGTTGAAATTATACATGTGAGAACAATGTAGAAAGACGTGCACGTTATAAGCGTCCGTAATAAAAAGATAAAACAGAGAACAATTCAAAATATTTAAATAAAATAAAAATAAGATTACGATTACGAAGAAAATTAGATTACGGCGATACATTGAGTTAAAATGTGTTATGACGTCACTTGTATGTACATAGATTTTATACTTGGTACTTGTAACGTAGCAACCCCCACTCCCTAACTTTAATGCGTTTTATCTAAATCAATTTTTATTAAAATGATAAACCAAAAAATACGTGTCTAATATTTTTTTATTATCTAACTGACGGACTAGATAGAAATTCTTTTTTTTCTAACCCAGGCATCATGCCTATTACAGGACTGTACTACTGAACTTCCATGTTTAAAATACCGATGTACTGGGGTTGATAAATTATTGCGCCGGTCATGTTTGTCACGTCAAACACGCATAAGCGTTAAGTGTCATTAATACGAAGCAGATAATATGTAATTTATTAAAAACTTTACTGTATTAATACTAGCCTTTTATTGTCCCATTGCTGGGCAAATGCCTCTTCTTATACAGAGAAGGTACGAGCATTGATCACCACGCTTGCTCAAGACGGGTTGGCAATTTCAGACTTATATTGACTATAAGACTAATTCCCTTACGATGTTTTTCCTTCACTGATGTCAGTAATGTCCAAGATAAACTCAGAAAGAACATATGTAGCCGATGTCCGGGCAAGTCACATTGGTACTTGCCTGGATTTGAACCCACAACCTTTTGCATGAGAGGCGACGCTTGGCCACTGGGCCATCACGACAACACCTTATAAAAAATAAATAATTATATTCCTAAATGGAAACGTCATTATAACTTAGGTATCGTGAATGCAGCAGCAAAGGCGTAAGGACTGGCGTGCGAGGAGTCATGGGTTGCTTACCAGTTGTACTAATGACCCACTCTTTGCACAAGTACACTTAGCTTAGGTGGTAGGGTTAGACTAGTGGCTACACTGTGCAGTGTTCTCCCTCACATTCTTTACCACTACATAAAAGAGTGTTTTTTTAAGTTTCTTGTCCAATCTTCCATATAGAGATCTACGTTTTGGAATGGGTTTCAACTTTCTAACTGACCGACTCCTTGACAGTTCAAAAGTGCTTGTAAATGGTTTAATTGAAATAAATGCTTTGAGTTTCGAGTCCGAATAGGAATACATTTCTTTGTGGCTCTAAAGGCCAAATCCTAACTCACAGACCTCTCTGTATTAGGTTCTCTAATATCCGTCTAAGTATATTTCGTCCTCACCCAAATCTTCTTATCGTTATTGATTGGAGTATCCGTCCACGGACAATTTTCATTAGCGATCAGAAGATTGCGAGGATACAATAAAGAAGTTGGATAGCAACCCATTCCCTCTTGGGTTCAAACCTAAGCAACTTTTCACCCAGGCACTAATCTTCTTATCGTCATTGATTAGAGTAACCGTCCCTAGATAGGTACTTGTTATTAGCGGTCAGAAGATTGCGAGGATAAAATAACAAAATTGGATAGCAACCCATCTCGTATTTGGGTTAAAACCTAAGCAGGTTTTTACAAAACCTAATTAATTACCAAAAAAGAAATCCGATTCGTCTACAAAGTTAGAACTTGATTGATATTTCCATACATATCAACTATCGATAAATAATTTTTAACCTTTATTTCCCACTGAATTATTAGTTTAATCTATAATCAGAAGTAACAATCCAACAGAAATCCAATAGGTTAATTAAAGTGTGTTCACAGCTAGAATCTAGACCTTATTGTGCAAACTAGACGACGGACGTAAGGTCAATCCAGAGTTGATTGTAAATGTAGCTTTAATAAATTAAATTTCTTTTGAAATTAGCTCTATTCTTTTTTCAATTTTTTACTTCGAGTGGAAAGGTCAATTTGTGTGTTGAAAAGATTGACAAATAAGTAAGATTGGCAGTAGTGCTAACTGCCTAGGATACGACGTATAGCAACCTCGTAATAAATTGATTTATCACTTTTGTCACAATCTCCACCAAAATAAAACTTCACTGAGGTTACGCATTACCGTTTATCGTGTGCGTAAATGCGGTAGTGGCGCGCGTCATTTCAGAGTGGACAAGCTATAGCTACCTAAGTGTCCTAACGAATACTTTTCTTCTCTTAAATCTGCACAAACTACGTACATGGCAGTAGCTCTTGCCGTGGTTCAGTTAATAGATAATCAGCAAGGTATAAAGAACTGTCTAGTCTATTCCTAGTTCGAAATTAAATAGTATCACCAGTTATGGAAATCATTTGAATTCACCCCACGTATCGAACTATACCGAAACATGAACAACAAAACTTGAAAAACATCAGTTTCTGTCCAACCACGTTGTCTGACCACATCCCTACATATATCCGGAAGCGTCCACAGCGCAGCGTAATATCCGTCCACCATCCATAGCCTGATAGATCCATGTAGCGGTATTTGTTCCTGCACGAAGCTCCGCCGATGATAAACGAATCACTTCGTGTGTTTCCGTCGCTCAGTGACAGCTGTCAGGCTATTGATGGCCATCCATCACTCCGATTGCTAAGTGCTGCGATTGGAGTAATGGGAGATTTCTTTTATGGAAGAAATGGATTGAAGATACATCTAATCTGTATAGTATTAGAAATTACTTATTTTGGTTATGGTTCTGAACCAATTTCGTATATTAAATAGAAAGTCTGGCCCATTGTTCAGACCTTCTACTTCAGATACCAAATTGGTTCAGAATCATTGATTAGATAAATACTTGTTGCTGTCACGAATGATCACTGATGAATCATAATTGAGAATACAATAATAATAATTTAATAAGGGGTGCTTATGTACGGTGCATCAGATGGTACAAGCATGCGAGGCAAGAAGCAATATGGCCAGTTGAAACCTTTTAATCGTTAGGCAATTGCCGGTTTTGCTTTGGCCTGATGCATTATACATTTGGCTAATGGGTTTCAGATGGGTAAACCATTTAGGAATGGTAATGAATTAAACTTCGAATTGTTTCATCAATCAGTACAATTAAAATCGGAGAAGAGTCTTCTCTACTTCAATTTTAACTTTCCTCCTCTTTCAACGAAGTCACAGTCATATTTTTACTAACTAGCTGCGCCCCGCGATTTCACCCATATAAGTCTCGATCCCGTGGGAATATCGAGTTAAAAAGTTTGATATGTGTTAATCCAGGTTATAAACTATCTGTGTGCCAAATTTCATCCGAATCCGTTCAGTAGTTTTTTCGTCACAAACTTTCGCTTTTTCAATATTAGTAGGATTTCCTCCATAATTTCAGTATAGAAAACTGTAAATATCGTTGCTATAGAGAAACCTGGAGATTAGTAGACACGAAAACAAAAGAATCCATAAAATACATAATTCATTTGTTTAACACATATATTATATCTAGATAAAAACAATACGTAATCCCTAATTGCGAACGCTGGTTCCATTAAATGTGAGTAATCACTATTCAATAGCAGGTAATTGCGTTCATATTGAGCGAACCCCGTTGTAAAATAAAACGTATTCATTCAGAAATGGAAAAAGAATCAGCTCCCAATTTGTTGGGTACTAATTGAATTACTGTTCAGTTGAAATACGGGTTTTTAGGAAACAATATACCGGTTAGGCAGATATTTATTTATAGTCGAAATAAAGTAAAGTAACGTAAGTAAAAATCGTTTAATTCAACATTCAAAATTACAATTTGGAGGATTCGTTGATCTGAAACTAGGCACAGTCTTGTGCCATTAAAAGTAACAATATTTTGGATGTTTTTAAATAAAAAAAAATTAAATTTAAATATAAAGATGAAACTAAATCTAAAGCTAAATTTGGTTTTCCAAGTTTGGTGGCAACAAAAATTGTTTCTTCTTCTGTTAAGTAGGTGCTGTAAGTACTATCCCACTGTAGGGCAAAATACTCTTCTCATAAGAAGAACATTGACTTTGACCATCAGGCTTTTATAGCTCTTTCTGACTACTGGTATCTAAATCTAAACCATCGAAACAAATATTACAAAAAGAAAAGATTAGATTTTTTGCGGCTAAACGGCTGAACCGATTTTGATGAAATTTGGTATGGGGATACTTTGAACCGTGGGAAAGGACAAAGAGTACTTTTTATCAAGAAGCTGGTATTATATATAATTAATCTACACCAATATTATAAAGATGAAAAAAAAGAGTTGATTTGGATTTTTGTTTGCAATGAATAATCTCAAAAATACTGGACTGATTTAAAAAGTCTTTCATCAGTTTAATGCTTTAAAATTACTGAGAAACGAATGCTATAATTTATAAGGTTATCATGCTGGCCAAACAGTTTGCGGAAGCTAGTATTATATAATTATAAACGTTTAATGATTACGAAACTTCTCTTAACGTAAAAAAAGTTTATAAATAAACCGTTATGTGTAAAGTCCAGGTTTTTCACGATATTTTCCATCACCGTTTGTGAGAGATTTCTAAAGATTACCGAAGGAAAATAGTAATACGATATTGGAACAGTCTTATTTGTACTGGCCAGGTTTTTGAACCCGTGACCTCTCTCTATAACTAACTAGGTACGCCGAAAAACAATGGGCAACTACAACTAAGACTTTGTGGTTACATTATGTCTCCCTATTTCTGTTTGTTTGTAAGTACCTATTATGTTTTCCTCTGAATTCAGTAACAATCATTAATAGTTACAGATAATAGTGCTAGAATTACTAGTTCATTGTCAGATTCTGCGAATCTATGATCATTAATTACTAACAATAGTACTTAACTTGTATTTTAGTCGAATAAATGTAGTATTTAGATGTAACAGATGCTATAAAACATTAATATAATCGTATGTTCGTGACTAAAGCCCGATTATATCAGAACTTTAATAAAGTGTGAAATAAATAACATAAATGCTCGCCAGTTAACTCATAATAACAATATTATGTTTTGCATATTTCAAATTACTAACTGAATCTCATACTACGAACATTGCCAACATTTTTTTACGATTCTGACAACAAAACGTTCGCAAAACGTAGAACTGTACTCGTATACATCTCTAGTACAGTCATCAAGACTCTATTACATCGCATTCTTTTCTTTTCATACCTGTAAAAAAGTCAGGAATAAAAATAGATAAACTTTATGATCTCGTAATGGCTTCAAACAAGCAATCTTCTCGTCTTCGCACTTTACGAGCCGTCTGAACATTAACGTGAATATAACAAGGTGTCAGAACCTTGACATGAATATTATCGCCCTTGTTTTCACAACTTCCACAATATTAATCGTTCGGAGCAAATACAAATAAATCTTGCAGCCCGATACATTAATGAAATTCCTTCCGCGCTATTTCTGTTGTACGCTGAACCGCGCGAAGTCAGAGTAAAAATCCTAAGATCAGCTGCGACTTGCGAGTCACAATGACCAAAATACTGACAACGACTCAAGGTTGAGCGTTCGTATAAAATGGCCGTAAGCTCGTCGGATGATTGAGATAAGTCGCCGTCAAAGTTTGTGGAGGTACTCACTGTGAGGCGACGTGCAGGGGCGGGCTGCTGAGTCACTAGCACTGTACGGTCACACTACACTATCAGGTCAACGGTATGTAGTAGAGGACAGTTACTGGCGTGTAAAATTAGCGCGGCTGTGCACTGAGCGGCATGCGTCTTCGCTGTAGCAGCGGCGGGCGGCGACTGGGGCGTCTGGCCGGCGCCCGCCCAGCCGCCGCCCGCCCCGCGCCTTATCACACGAATAAAATTTATTTAATGGATAACCGGCCCGACGATGGGATGCCCATTGAAATTTTCCCGTTTTACGACAATTATTAATGACTTAAATGGTGTTTGGCATATTGTTGCCGGCTCGGTGCACAATTACGATTATCGTTAGCGTTTCATTGAGAGTATTAAGGAATTATTGATGATAAAAGTGTGAATTTGTTAGGGCTATCATGTTGAATTGAAAGTAGGTCATAGACTTCGGATAACCTGACGTTGAAGAAATGAAACGTGATTTGCTGCGATACATCTTACTAAGCAGTCGCTTTGTGATGTGTGAATGTTGTTAATAAATAATAAGTTTCGCGTTTTCCAACAAGCATTTTCCGAACAATGTTTGGTTTGGCTTTCAATCGTCAGATGCTTTTGTCTGTAGGTTTTTTCCACGAGATGATTGCCATCTGACCTATATGACCCAATTGCTGGGAAATACTGTAAAGTAAACCCTATAGTCAGACTTTCAACCTTAACGAAACGACTGTCACGTAAAATATTTATATTTTCTTAATATCCCTCGGGTATCATCGTATTTCCGAATACAAACGAATGCAAATTTCCATGTCCATCAATTATTACATTAATCGTGTATAATAATTTGAATTCAGAACTAAGTACTTAATTGTTGTTTTGTTTTGATTTCCGTGTGAACTACATAGAGCTGTAAAACTATTTTCATATCTATCATACCTGCGACTTTAGCAGCTTTCCTCCCATTTTTTAAATACATTACATTAAGTTAAAAGAGTATTAACAACTCTATATACTTCCAAGTCGATTGAGAGCGTCCGGTCTGCACTAATGTACTCTGTGGTCTGTACCAAGTGCAAAGGGCAACTGATAGAAATTCGACGACTGACGAAACACGAAGTTTGCCGAGGGACATTAAGAAAATAGAAATACAGTATGTGTCTGTATAATTATCTTGTAGGAATCTGTGCGTATAACTCCCGGGAGTAACTAAATCAACAAGACCGATACCGATACCTACCTGCGTATAAACGCGATTGCTTAGTATGAAGTCCTGGATTCGACTCCCAGATCGGGCAAGAGTTTGACATTGGTGGGTAGAGAGGCTGAAGTGTACAGTATTTTACATGGATGTTTATCAGTATATGTAAAATACTGTAGACTTCAGCTTGAATGGCTGCATTCTTCAAAGGTATTAAGTAGAGGTATCAACACACCTCTGCTACTTTGAAGAATTCTGCCGTGATGTTAAATTAAATTATCTTATTTGCACATTCAGAACCTACTGCAAACATCTCGAGCGGGTATATTCTGAGAGATCCTTATATGAAATGCTCAACATTCCCGGAGGGTCCCGGTAGAGAACCCGTTTCTTTGAAGTCGGTTCATGGTGCGGCAGCGATCGGCATCTTAGAACAGATCTCGTTTTCTCGGAACCACTCGTACGAAACACGCTTCAGAGGACTTTGATTGCTCTTCATTAATCAAGGAGGCGTTACTTGATTATAAACTAATTAGCGACACACCCCTGCTTTGCACGGTTTTTACGACGACTTTCGGAGTAAGTTGTCTAAATTATGGTGAAAATCTCATCAAAGTCCATTGTGTAGATTAGAAGAACAACGCGGTCACAGAAACAGACACGAAAGGTGACTTTAAATTAAAATAATGTATATATCGCAGATGGATTGTCGAATTGGCTGTTTTACATAACCGCTAGCTGTTTTACTAAACAGATCCGTTATGTAAAACAGCTGAACGACGCGTTTAGCGGTATTTTATCATTACTATACCACAAAGACTTGCATAAAGGTTTTACATTTATCAATGCAGCGGGTAAACGATTAGAGATTATTTAAAACAGCGTGAAATGAAACGTCAAAGCGCTTAGCATGAACACAATAGAAACGGGTTTTGTCGACGGAAAATAGACAAAATGACAGATAAACAATCATCTGTCAATTTGTCTATTCTTTCGTCGACAAAACCCGTAGAAAACCCGTTTCTATGGCTGTCATGCTACACGTGCTGTAGTACAGTAAGGCCTAGGGAAAAGCTAGTAAATCCGAAGAACGATGTAACATAATCCAGAGTCAAGGAATAAAATGGGACCTAAGTACATATGTCTACATCAAACAAAGTGGCAATGCTGCCAGCCTTTTGGGCACTTTTCCTGTTCCGACTACAGCGATGCAGACGAATTTTTTGATCCCCTCTATTTTCCTCAAATCAAATCAAATCAAATCATTTATTTCTTTGCAAACATGGGTAAATTTGTACATAGGTGTTGTCATAAAGTTAGCTCTCCATGTTCTGCCGTCACATGGCATGTAAATCAAATTAATTAATATCATTTTAATCACATTAGAAAATATTATCATAATTACAAATTTTACAGAGTAATGTCAAATCATTTGAATCACAATAAATGTAAAATGTCATAATCTTACATCAAATGTCACTCACTGGCTACAATATTAAAACTATGTCAAATGGATACAATACAAGCATGTCAATCCAAACAAGTAAAACTAAGAAAATTATTTTATCAAAAATGTCAATAATAAGTAATTACATTTTACTTTTATTTTTATTATTTCAAAAGAGCATGTCAAGAATAATAAACTGAACAAGATGAGCAAGCACCAGGAAAACAATCATAAAGTCATTTAAAATTACAACAACATCGATACTTAGGTCCCACAGATTTTTTCCGATAAGAACTCCGAGATATTATAATAGGATTTACTTATGAGAAAGTTTTTTAAATGACTTTTAAACAATTTAACATTTAAGATTTTGATTGGTTCTGGTATGCGATCATAAATAATTGGTGCCATGCATCCTCTTTTTAGGGTTCCATACCCAAAGGGTAAAACGGGACCCTATTACGAGACTAAGACTCCGCTGTCCATCCGTCTGTCACCAGGCTGTACCTCATGTACCGTGATAGTTAGACAGTTGAAATTTTACAGATGATGTATTTCTGTTGCCGCTATAATAAAAACAGAATAAAATAAATATTTAAGGGGACTCCCATACAACAGACATGATTTTTTGCTGTTTTTTAACCGACTTCCAAAAAGGAGGAGGTTTTTTTTTTTTTTTTTTTTTATGTATGTCCACCGATTTCTCCGTCATTTGAGGACCGATTTTGAATTTTTTTTTTTTGTTTGACAGGGTATGCTCCCAAATTGGTCCCATATAAATTTTATTAACTTTGCTTGGGTAGTTTTTGAGTTAGCTACAAAATACGTATTTTTTTCCCACTTAGTATGTAGATGATATGATAAGTTCCTGACACTGGTAGTAGGTAGTGGTATTCGAATGTGTGTAGGGTAGGTACCACAACTAAAAAGTGAAAAATAAAAACTTTTTACTAAAAAAAAAACTACCGACTTCCAAAAAAAACACTACAAAGTGAAAAATAACTTTAATTTCGGAAGTCGGTGGCAAAAAACGAAAACACAAAACCCAAGACACCGACTTCCGAAATTAAAGTTATTTTTCACTTTGTAGTGTTTTTTTTGGAAGTCGGTAGTTTTTTTTTTATAGATAATGGTACGGAACCTTTCGTGCGCGAGTCCAAATCGCACTTGGCCGGTTTTTATATACATGTACCTACATAATATTAATATTTATAGTATGTTAGCTTATAAGTATAATAAGTAAATATTATATTACTGTAAATAGACTTCCAAATACAATTTACAACTAGAATCAAGACCCACAGTAATCTTAAACCAGGAGACGTAAAATGAGCGACCATAAAGTTGGTTCACCGTGGGCGTTCAGAGGAGAATGTATTGTGTTATTAATAGTACTGGGCGACGTGATAATGGTCCCATTTCTGTGATGTTAACATGTGTTGAAAAGTGGTAGTAGGTGGGGATTTGAAGGTGTTATTGCGACGTAATCTTTGAGTTAAGATGGGCACCAGCTGCCTATAATAGCGGTTTATTTATTTATTTTCCTATGTCAACATTTAATAATACGTATCATATAAACATAACATAATTAATGGATAGGGAGAGAAATGTCAAAGAAAAGATGGATGGATTGTGAGAGAAATGATATGAAAGAGAAGGGAGTGAATGAAAGCGTGACGGTTGACAGGGGAGAGTGGAAGAATAAAAAGTAGTGCGCCAACCCCACGTAGCATGGGACAAGGGCGGGGAGATGAGGATGATAAACATAATATCACGCTTGTAAACCCTGTCATGCAGTCATTACACAAATTTTATCGGTTATGAAGTCTTGCTTGAATAATGTTCGAGTGTTTTGATGCAGTATTAGGTTGTGAAGGTTATATTTAGCGGACACGTTTTAAGCTAAAGCATAGTGTAAGTCAACAACTTATAGTCTACCTAATCCTGTATTGTTAATATTTGATTTGAAAAGGAACCAAAATTCCATAACACAGAGAGAGAGGTGTTAGAGCAGTGGTGACCCAGTCGTAACGGCCCCGACTTACGAGTTATAGGCCGTCTGTTCGAACCCCCAAGCAGGCGTTTTTCTTTATGTTAATAATTTCATTACCACTGCTTTCAAAACGGTGAAAAAAAACATCGTGAGGAATGGCATGTCCTAGAACCAAAAATTTGAATACATGTGACATGTACCTTCCCGCACTGGGCCCGCGTGGTTGATTACAGCCCACTCCCTCTCGAAGACGGAAGGCCTGTATCCCAGCAGTGGGAACATTATAGGCTGATTATGCTATAAAGTAAGTAAACAGTCAACCTAATCTTATATTGCATGAATTTGATTTAAAAAGGAACCAAAATGCCATACCTAACAGATAGACAAACACAGACAATGAAAAGTATACTCAAATATTTCTGTCGCAATAACGCATCATATGCGTGGGTACTATAAAGCTTAGGTCACATTGAAAGTGGATGGACCAGGGAGTAAGTAGTTCCCACAGAAGACGATGTGGTCACTGCATCGACCCCGTGAGTTCGTTAAATAATATTGTAGTACGTTGTCCGATGCGTCATTATTAGCCTCCAGGAGTGGCGATATATGTATCCAGCGAACACTGGGTAGCCTCGCTACGACCTTGCTGACTGCTCGTATTTTAGGCACAGTATGTAAGTACTAAGCATTGAGGTACTATGTACTAACGCACTAGTACGTACATAGTATCTCAATGGTGCTAAGCAATTCCTATTTCCTATGTAAAGCTTGTGCTGATACAAGTAAACTGGATCAACCAAGACTCGTGTTTGTTAACACTCCGCCTGAGAGCATCGTCGTCGCCGAAAGCTTTCAATGTAAAGCTCTGACGCGCATCGCCCTCGCTATCTATATAACTGAGGCCTAACCCCGAGAGTTCCGTAAGGATGTAGGAGCATAAATGTGAGATGATATTCGTGTAATTCAACGCAAGTGCAAACATTTGTAGACATCACGATGAAATATCGTTAGGAGTGTACTCGTATGCGTCAGAGCGGTTTTATGCGAAGAGCTTGGGCTTTGATGACGTAAAAGGTAATGTTGTGGGCGGAATTAGGTCATTAATATATGTTTGTTTAAATCATTCTGTTTAGTAAATTAGGCGACAATGAACTCTAAGTGGTGTCTGTCAAGGTCCAAACTGGGGTTACTTGTCAAAGTTGATTCTTCTGAGTTTTCTTTTTAATTGGAAGTGTTGAAGTATGTGACGTCATATGGGATGCATTTTGTACTGCTGTTTCTAGGCACATTGAAATTTCAAGGCAGTCTGGTCTTTTTGGTTTACTATTGATTCGGTTAGACAGCAAGGTTGTAACGGATGTAGTATAACGGATGAAGATGCGGATGAGGATATCGAGATAATCGGGTTTGAGGATGCGGATGACGATACGGTTATTGGAAAATTCCTTATTAAGGATGCGGATGAGGGTGCGGATGCAGATGTCGTATGAAAAATAGCCCTTGTTTTGACACCTGACACCACAATCATGCCACTACTGTCACGTGCAGCCGATCGTCTGTCACAGGACAGGGACACTGCAAATTCAGGCAATAGGAACGCGTCACTCACACTCCGGCCCGCACATTAGCTCAGAGCGATTTAAAAAAAACACTATTTGAGCGAACAACGTAGATAAGGTCACATCCCCATATAAATTATGAGGATGCAGATGAGGATGCGGAGCTTTTAAAAAAACAAAAAATCAAAACCTGAGGAAGCGGATACTTTGTGGATATCAAAATTTATACGGATACGGATACGGATATCCGTTACATCCCTGTTAGACAGGTCGCTTAACAAAATCAATGTTAAGCTACAGGAGAAGCTCTTGGCTAAGTAATAACAGCCGCACGCGTCAACCCATCAGGTTAAGCTTCACTTGCCGGGGTTGGTCCGTGGATGGGTGAGCATCTTTACAAACCAAGACTCCTCTGTGCCTCGGGATGCACGTTAAGCCGATGGTCCCGGCTCTCATTCGTGGATCTTTGACAGTAGTTAAGGGTCTTCAGAACCCCGAAAGTCTGACAACCAGTCTTACCAAGGGGTATCGTTTTATCTAGTTACTGGGTTAGATAGGCAGTCGCTTCATGTAAAATACTGGTTAGCTGCTTCAGGTTAGACTGGAAGCCTACCCCGACATAGTTGGGAAAAGCCTAGGCGGATTGATTGAGGCTACAATCCCAGAACTATAGGTATTCATTAAAAGCCTGTCACATGCTGTCTAATATAGTAATATTTATTTTAATTTTTGAATTGTTTTTATTTTTGTTACGGACGCTTTTAACGTGCACGTCTTTCTACATTGTTCTCACATGTATAATTTCAACATGAATAATGTAACCAATAGGTATTTTGAAACAATATTTTTTATTTAAAAGAGTGTCCGTGGAGTTTCTTGCCCGTTCAAACTCAAACTCAAACTCAAAGCATTTATTTCAAATAAACCAATTACAGGTACTTTTGAATTGTCAAGGGGTCGGTCAGTCAGAAAGATGAAGCTAGTTGCCCATTCCAAAGCGTAGTAGGTACCTATGGAGAAGAACGGGCAAGAAACTCCACGGACACTCTTTTAAATAAAAAAATTGTTACAAAATATTGGTTACATTATTCATGTTGAAATTATACATGTGAGAACAATGTATAAAGACGTGCACGTTAAAAGCGTCCGTAACAAAAAACAAAAATAAAAACAATTCAAAAATTAAAATAAACCGTGGCAGTTAAGAGATGACCAGTCCCTACTGACGGCGCCCGTTCACGAACATGACGCATGGATCAGCACCATTTAGCTCAACCATTTTGAAGGGAACTCAATGATCCAACACACACGCCACCATCAGCGAGACATTTGAGTGAGCATGACACTCTCAGCCGCCAGGGCACATTCAAGTCAATGAAAGACGTACCCAGGTAATGGTAGCTTTATGGAATGTACGTGGTCACAATGCCCACACATGTGATATGCAATTATACAATACAAAGAGATTGAATTTATACAAAGAAAGATAGTTTTTACAATCTTCATCAGCCGCAACAACACTTTCGAATGCTCATCAATTAATTTATGTGCCCTTGTGGAGCTGGACCAGCGCTAAGCCAAGCATTTTTATCAGCGATGTAATCCCCCAACTTATAATATGCTTGGCAGCATAGTGTGCGTTTTATACAAGATTTAAATTTCGTTACGTTCAGTTGGAGTATGTGGGGAGGTATTATAATATAACATTTTAAACAGTACCCCATGAAGGATGATTCTACTTTAGCCAGTCTGAAACCCGGTTGAACTAATTGGTCCCCATTTCTAGTCCTATAATTGTGTCTATCACCTCTTTTACTGAAAAGACTTAGGTGTTCTTCTCCATAGGTACCTACTACGCTTTGGAATGGGCAACTAGCTTCATCTTTCTGACTGACCGACCCCTTGACAATTCAAAAGTACCTGTAATTGGTTTATTTGAAATAAATGCTTTGAGTTTTAGATAGGTAGGTACTTCCAATCCAATAACAAATGTATTAAGTCAAATCAACCAAAAGTAACTTTCTAACTGCTTCTATTATAAACCGAGATATAAAAATTGGTATCTCATATTTTCCCTATTATTCAAATTCTCTGAAACAGTTAAAGTAGTAAAAACCGGCCAAGAGCCTGTTGGACCACACACAATGAAGGGTTCCATAAATGGGAAGAATTTATCCCAAGAAAACAAACTTAACAGTGAAGTTGAAAAACATGTTCACTCCTCCATATGAAATGTATGGGAAAACATGTTTTTTCAACTCCAAATGTTGGTCGTTTATTACTCGTTAACTTGTAGAGCCTACTTCGATGTGATAGTTTTCCTTTTAATTTCGTTATATAAACTACTGCTGTGATTTTTTCCACATATTCAGAACCAACCATTTAGCTGGCAGAGGGGGGGAAGGACACTTGATTCTAACAAAAATTTGCACTTTAAAGCTTAATATTTCGCAAACGAATCCCTGAGTCCAAAAATGGTTTCCACAATCTCACAATATTTTTGAACGACCTTTCCATTGACAAGAAAAACAAAAACATTCTCACTTTACGCGTAGGGGAGGAACACATTTTTTTTTTATTATTTTATTTTAATGATGATTAATATGTATACTGATGCCAAATTACAGCTTTCTAGTATTAACAGTCTCTGAGCTTAGCCACGGACAGACAGACAGACGGACATGGCGAAACTATAAGGGTTCCTTGTTGCCTACGGAACCCTAAAAAATGGCGATTTCGCAATTCCGAGATTCGTGAGGTCTGAACAAATAGCATTGGCTGCTGATGGAGGACATTATTCATACTGCCCGGCTAAAGTGGTACCTAATTATTCCAGCTGAACGTTTGAACTGCGATTACGATTCCCGTCAAAAAGTTTAGAATGCATTTTTTTGAATGCATTTAATCTTGAGAATAAATGTAGGTACGAAAATAGGATAAGAAAAAAATTGAGTTTATTTTACTTAAACAGTAGTAAATACTACTCGTTAGGTAGCTGTGCGAACGTGTTTTTTTTTTTATTAAGTGAAAATTCTTCAGGCGCGTTGGGTTTTTTTGAGATGGGAAAAAACAATTGAACTCGCGACACCGTTACCGACACCTCATTTTTGTAAACGCTATTGTGCTCTTTATTTATATTGTGTTACGGATCAATGTTCTGTGCAAATATTTTTACTTTAAAGGAAGAAGTATTATTTTAAATTGTTCAAGTTTTCACTTCTGTCGGCACTCCCGGAGTACAACTGTTTTTTTTTTCATAGGCTTTTTCGTATGTCTAGTCTTTTCCCAACTATATTGGGGTCGGCTCCCAGTCTTACCAGATGCAGCTGAATACCAGTATTTTACATGGAGCGATTGCCTTTCCTAGGCATAAGAAGTACCTAATACAATTAGATAATGCGATCAAGAGATTAATGCTTGAATTGAAAGCCTACAGATTCTGTTTGATGGTTATCCAAGATCAAGCCCACTATTCAGAAGTTTTACGAGTACCTATGTTCTGTGTAAAATCCTTAGAATATCCCTCCCCGCAGGCATCAGTCTTCCCAGGGCATCCACTGGCTGATGAAATCAGTGAGTTCAAATGATTTTCCTTCTAAATCTTAACTATCCTAATCCTAACTATATTAATATTATGAATGCTTTCACGTTAAAATAGCTGGAAGGATTTGGATGAAATTTGGCACATAGGTAGACCATAACCTGGGTTAGGACATAAGCTAATTTTTATTCCGATATTCTTATAGCATTGAGACTTATGCGGATGAAACTGCGGGTGCAGCTGGTTATACCATAAAAAGCTACGTTTCCTGACTGGAAACTTATTGACACAAGATCTTTAACAGCAAAAGCATTTTCCGTATTTAAGAAGGTAAGATCAAACACTGCCTCGACTGCCTCGTAGGTCTAGTGGTCGCAAGCGCTACTGCTGAGCATGAGGTCCTGGGTTCGATTCCCGAGTCGAGCAAAGTATTATTGGGTTTTTCTATCTGAAATTTCTCAGTAGCAGCTCGGAGTCTGGATTTGTGCCCGGTTGATGGCAATAGGCTCGCCCCCTATTACGTGGGACTTAAACATAACTGGCGAAATGAGGGTGTACCTGCTACAGGGACACCTCTGCCCAACTCTTCAGGGAAACAAGGCGTGATGTCATGTTATGTAAGATCAAACATAACCGAGTACCAAAATTGGCACCGTTTATGCATCTTGTCAGCTACCCCTTTAAAAAAGTGCGATAAGAAAAGTGTTTTCCCCCACCTCCTTCTTTTTATGACCTCTTAAACATCGTTACAGGCTTTATCGAAACCATGCGATGCTCAGATATTCCAGGAATATAACATTTAGAGCCGATAGGGCTGGCTCATTGCCTTATCAGGAATTAGCACATCTGTCACTTTTACCCGACCATGTTCCATTAGGAGGGTGGATAGTGAGTGCTTCTTGCCAGACTTTTTGTTTACAAACTCCCAGCCTAATTTTAACGTGACTTTTAATTTTAATAGCTTGTGTTTTTCTTTTGAAATTACGAGAAGAAAATGCTTGGTTGTCTTTATTTATTTAAATATGTTATTATGGTATGATATTCAAAGCTTTTAGTATTTCAGCTCTTCTGTTAAGTCATGATCAAAAGGGATTTGAACTGTATTTTCTTGGAAAATTTGTATATCGAACTTTAGCTAATAAAAGATGAATAAGTATACCAACCTTTACAAAGCATTTTTTTTTAATATAAATTCTAACGTCTATCAACCCTAACTCCAGACATGAAGGTCACAGGGTAAGTGCGGGTCACTCGGATCCTTTCAGCATTCCAGACGGGTATTCAACTTTAACCCAATCTAATGCTAACGAGCAAAACATAATAATGTAATTAATGGTGCCTCCTCCAAATGAGGTCATTTCATTAAGGTTTTAGGGATTTTTCGTGCTTACGTCATCATATCGTCCCGTACTGATTAATATGGGTTTTACGACTGCTAACATGATTAAAAAATAAAATTAAAAGAAGTTTTGTACCTACAACACACACACTACAGTACCTATGTACTCAAAATTATAATTATAGTCTTATCTGTATGTATTTTACTGTGTGTACAAAATAATTAAATAATAAAATCTGTACTAATAATATAATAATAATATTATAAAGAGGTATTTGTTTGTTTGTAAGTTTGTATGTAGGGGGTAATCGCCGGAACTACCAGCCGAATTTGAAAAATGTTTTTGCATTGGATAGCACAATTCTTGAGGACGAAGAAGGCTCGCGGACGAAATCGCGGGCAGAACCTAGTAAAGTTACTAGGCATTTCATCATACAATCACTGAAAAAGTCAAAAAAAACATTGACCACCATATCGGATCGTAGTTTGTTGTTATTTTCAACCAGGATGAGGCTTCTTACTATAATAGTTTTGACTTAGTTTACTCGAATTATTTACGACACTCACAGGGAAAGGGCGGCCTTGGCCTGGATAAAAAGGGACATCCAACATTCGATAAAATATTACTAACTAGGACAGTGAAAGAAAAGGAAATATTTATTTACGCATAAAATCATGCAAAACCAAATTGAGAATGCACGAGTAGATAAATCATAGAGACTAGATTAAAACCATTTTCCAGCAATTATTTGTTAATAAAATGGTCCACTGACTAATTTAATGGACACAAAAATAATATTCCAAAAACCTGCAATCTGATTATTTCCTTTAAAAACCCAAAAAACCGTTCCCCTTACATTTAAAACCACTATATCTTAGTAACCCTGTATATTTTGATGCCGTCACTACCGCATGTCGCCTCATTGTCGGCCTTGTGACCCGCCCCCTGGTCCCCTTTTGTGATGAATGGCTCTTTGCATTATGGCCCTCTCTCCTCTCCTTGAGAAAAACTGCGGGAAGAACTGATAAGGTTCTAAAATGTTATTTTATCGTTTCAGAAGGTAGGAATTAATTAGGGGCGGGTCAAGGTAATGCGAATGAATTTCAATTGTTGTATTATTTTTTAGCTGCTAGTTTTCATACAGCTTCACACATAGATAATAACATTCAATAAGGTGCCTGGGCATGGTCGTTTTACATACTTATTTAGCTAAGTCTGTAACAAAGTCTGACAACTCCTAAAAACTATCGGAACCATTTCCATAAAAAACATAATGTGTGAAAAATGTGGGTGTACCTGCTACAGAGACACCTCTGCCCAACCCTCCAAGGCGTGATGTTATGTTATGTTATTAATGGGTGAAACGTGTGCCAAGCTACTGTTCCCTAAAACAGCGGTCGCCGCCACATAACGGCTGTCATAAAAATTATGGCAGCGGGGTTTGACTTCAAAGCCGCGTTTTCACTAGAGGACATTAAATTTGTTCCGCGACTCTGTCGCTCGACACGAAATTCACGTGTCCCGCGCGATGTCGCCCGACGTCGCTTGGGACATTTACTCTTCATTAACTTACTTACATAAATAAGATTTCAGTGACACATGTCTGAGAGATGTTTCTTGACGGCATGTGAAGCCAAGTCAGAGCCCATAGGTGGCATAAAAACTCTGACACGAGAGGCCCTAGACAAAGTGACATTCATCAGCGATAACGATGATAAAAAGTAAAAAATGTATTGGATTTACGAGTACTTATGCTGCTAAAAAGCTTATGTCAACCCTGTTAAAAGACGTTGTAGAAATACAAAACGCTTTGAAAGCGATTACCATTTGTCTAAGCCCTCAGGCTTATACCATACGAAAAAGAAAGAAAGAGTGACGTCATTCGCCGGTAAATTGCGGACGCTACGTGGCGGTCGCCGCTCTTCTAGGAAACCGTAACTTTTAAGAGGGTTTATCCTAAAAGTTGGCAACGCAAAAAGACAAGATAAAATTCAATTAAATTACAATTAGTGACAAAATGACAAAAGTGAATTCGCTTGTTTAAGAGCGTTTATTCTGAAAGTGGGCAACATTGCAAATAGCTGTCAAATATTTACCTGTTTTGATTAATTTGGCAATATTACTGTATGGAATTAAGAAAAGTGGCTAATACTAATACTAATTATTATACACGATAAATCTAATAACTGATGGACATGGAAATTAGCATTCGTTTGTATTCGGAAATCCGATGATACCCGACGGACATTAAGAAAATAATACTGAAACCTAGATACTGTTATATTACATTAAAAAACCTAAACAATTTTACCCAACAAAATATATTTGGTGGATATAACATGGTTATGAAATTGATGAAACAAATCTAATGATGCGCGTATAATTCCAATTTCATCCAATCCGTTTTGTGGTAGACCTCGCAATTAACAAATGATAGATGACCAATAAAGCGAAACAATCCTTAAATAATGTTCTCTCTAATTTTCTTTTGTTTGTTGTTGATTTAATATTTTATTATTATTCTTCGAGAAGGCTTTCTATTAGTTGATAGTTCCCTATGTAATTAGGTTTATGTACTTGTAACAACTTCACAAATATATTTTTTTTTAGTTTTCCGCACATTCGAACTCGCGAATTCGCGTATTCAAAAGATAGGTACTAAATGAGCACTGAGATAGGTCTTCTGTTACCACTTAAGTAGTACATTTACAAGATTTACGCCTCTTTGTTCCAGGGACTAAATTACCCAAAATATAAGGTACCTTTAAATTTCAGTATGACGTCATACCGTTAAATAAGGGTTACCGAAATATTTCGATACCGTTCTTTTTTTCAGTAGCGTAATCGTTTAAAGATTAAATAACGGTTTAGCTCAACCTTTTTTTATAAATGTATCGGTATAGCTCAACCTTTATTTCAAACCAATACCGGTACATTTTTGAGGTATCGTAACCTTTAACCGTAACCGCTTTCAGTCCCTGCTTTGGTCTAACAAAACCTATAGTTTCAAATCCCTAAAGATAGTGGGGATCGAAAACTGACACGGGTTTTAAATTATTATTTCAGTTAGAAAAATCTCTTACTCAAGTAAGAGATTTTTCTATGGAGGTCACCATTGCAATAGTTATAAATAACATAAATAATGTTAAGCCCATACCCTGTCTTATTCAAGCAGATAACCCTTTAGCGTTGTGTGGGAATACTACAGATAACCCGAGCTTACTGTTTGATAGAATTTTGATATTAAAAAAAAAATACATCGTTCGAATCCTTTTGAAATTACAGATTATCTTGACGAACTCCTGAGGGAATAAGATGTTATATTAGTAGTAAATGTGTAGAAGTCATTCAGTATGGGCAAGGAAAATACCCCAGATGGTAGAAGGTCTATAATGCTTGTTCGTTCTCAAACTCAAACTCAAAGAAATTATTTCAAGAATTGTCAAGGGGTCGGTCAGTCAAGAAGATGAAGCTAGTTGCCTATTCCAAAGCGTAGTAGGTTCCTATGGAGAAGAACGAGCAAGAAACTCCACGGACACTCTTTTAAATCAAAATATTGGTTACATCATTCATGTTGAAGTTATACATGTACGAACGATGCAGAACGTTAAAAGCGTCCGTAATAAAAAAATAAAACAATTCAAAAATTCAATTAAAATAAGCCGTGGCAGTTCTGAGATACAATTTGCGAAATTCAATGTGGCGTGAGAGCAAGCACTTTATAGGAAAAATAAAAATGTTTATCTGAAGCATATGTGGCGTAAGTCGCTTAACCCAGGCAGTATCGCGACATGTGCCCTACTAGATATGTCACAAATTCTGCATTCACCTTACTAGAAATTCCAATTGAAATTCAATTACCAGACAAACTACTTAAAACAAACTCAAACGCTCAAACGCGCGTCCCCCGCGTGTCTGTTCCCTTATATGACACACACTTTGCAAAGAGCAAGGTTTCACGAAGCATCTTTATCTCCCACATAACACCACTCAAATTGATTTCCTCGCTCAAAGACATTTCCAGGACTTGAACGTCTTTATTGATTAAATTGATATCAAATTGAATCCCCTTAACATGCGTGTATTCGGAGAATTCCAGGAAATTGCCTGTCAATTATATGTGTCCAATTACCTTTATATTGTTTCAAAATCAGCAGAGTAATTGCGTTATATACATAAAATGGAAACCGATCGCAATGCCTTTCATTTTGATGCCTTTGACAGTTCAGCCGCGTTCATTGTGTCATTTACGTATGTTGTTGTGCAAACGAATTTTTCAAATCTATGAAGCAATGTTTGTCAAAATCAAAGGCATTGCTATCGATTCCCGATTGCTATCGATGCTCGTTATTTCATTGTTATTATTTTAAAATTTAAGGTGATGATTGTTTAATTATAAGTCGAAATACTATTGATGAAATGTATATTTTTTTTTCATTATCTTTAAATTGTAGATGTAATTTATGAAATTCAAATGTAATTTATTTTAGTGTATATTCTGTAATTGTGTAATTTTGTGTGAAAATTCAGATACAAGTTACTTGTTTATAAATAAATGACTATGCCATTTTATGAGCGTTACGCATTTACCTCGCAAACATCATTTAATCAAATTAGGCCGCATTCATGTAGAACGCAGTTTTCATACTTTTTAGGGTTCCGTACCTCAAAAAGAAAAACGGAACCCTTATAGTATCACTCATGTGTCTGTCTGTCTGTCAGTCTGTCTGCCTGTCCGTCTGTCACAGCCAATTTTCTCCGAATCTAATGGACCGATTAAATTTACATTTGGCACACATACGTATTTCTGTGACCCAAACACGGACGTGTAACGTAAATAAATGAATTTTGAATATGGGGTTCACTTTTGGGAGCAAATAAGAAAATTTAAAACAAAAGTTTCGCAAAAAGTACCGTGTGACATATCAAATGAAATTACTTATGCGAGGATTCAAAATATATTCTTACATTATTTTAAAAGAAACACTTTTAAAGATATTTAAGAAAATCGATGAAAATTGATCTTTTGAAAATTGAAATAGACCTTTTTTTTTTTTGAAAAATTACTTTTTTTTTTTGATAATATAAATCGCTAATATTTGATTTACACAAACATATTCACAACTAACTCCTTGTACATAATATATATAGTAGTTAGTTGTAAATATGTTTGTGTATATCAAAGAATTGATTATTACCCTAATCTCCGAAACTACTGGGCCATAATTTTTGAAAAAATCACGTAGAATGGTTCTTTACTCATAGATTACATGAAACTTATAAGAAGTCAAATCAGCGCAAACCGGCGCCGATAAGCGCCGACAAACTCCTATCTAATTAGTTTTCGCCGATTCGCGCTGATCCAGCAAAAGGTATGGAAACTGCCTACGCCAACCAGCATTGACAACTAGCGCTTGTCGACGCCAACGAGCGCTGGCATATCGGCGCCTTTTACCACAGTTCTACATGAATGCGGCCTAGGCTGAGAATCAGGACTTTTTGAACGTCATTTACATGAGACAGTTTCCCAAAACTTTCTAGTGTTTTAGCCGGCAAGAAGGAGTGGCTCAACAAACTCCCCAGCAACACATGTGACTGTTTGTGTTATTTAGCTGGTTATTATTTACAGTACTCATCTGATAAGCGACTGTTTTATCTAGCTGCTTGACTGCCTTTCAAAAGACAACAATCGATACGTTTTCAAAATGCGTTGTAACTTTAATGTGCGTTGATATTTGCACAATAGGACTCTTTATATTTCCTTCTTGTTTCTTTTTATGGATTTGGCCAGCATCGTAATCAATTTTTATTTTAAACTAGCTTTTGCGCGACTTTGTCCGGGATTTTACATAAAACATATCCTATGGCACTCGACAATACACAAATAATTCTATCTGTGAAATAATTTCTGAAATCGGATTAGTAGTTTCGGAGATTATCTCTTACATCCCAACTTACAAGTTTTAACTCTTTTTAGTATTAGCATAAATTCATGACTAGTAAGAAGATTGTAATTTTTTTTATTTTTAGGATTCCGTATCTCAAAAGGAAAAAAACGAAACCCTCATAGAATCACTCGTGTGCTGTCTGTCGGTCTGTCTGTCTGTCCGTCCGTCCGTCTGTCACATCCAATTTACTCCGTTAATTACTTTACCGTAATTACTTTAATGAACCGATTAAGTTGAAAGGAGATGGAAAATGTTGGGCCCAAGTGTAATAAGTTGAGATATGATCTAAAAATTAGTCATATTTTTTTTTCCTTGAATATCAAAAATCAGCTCAATTCTTTGTCTGGAAGCGGAGAAATATGATAAAGATAGTTTTCGTGAGATCATCGATTATAGTAATCGATTACACAACTACAAAAAGAAAACCTACCCACTAGGTAGCACTAGGTAATATAGTTAACTAAAAGTAATTAAATGCACTATATATACTTTTATACAATATAGTGCATTTAATTTAAATAAAACATTATTAATTACTGAAAAACCAAAATAATGATTTTATTATCAATTTCATATCGATTCAAATCAGTTTTATTTTTTTGTCTATGTCACTGGCAGTACATATTCTGCACTGGCAGACTGACATTGACAATTTGACACTAGACATTAGTGGTGGGTCATTCTCGAATTTTTGGCGACCGAAACCGTTTTCCAGACGATGAAAACGGTTGCAGAAAACGATTAAAGGACGAAACTTTTCCAACATGGAATAAAATTGCGTTTTCGTCGAGCGCAGTTTCTTAAAACTATCAACGATTTGAAATGTATGAAATGGTTTTTTCGCATCACGAACGACAGCACTGACAACTGGTAACATGCATTACTGACTGTATTTCATTTCAAAGAGTTCACTTTTTAAGAGTTCACTTTTTTATTGGAAGGACTGTTTTACGAGTGTGATAGATAGTTGAATCATTGTACCCGACTGTATTTTCTTAGATGTAAAAATCGCACCAAGTAATTCGAAGACTGGTTTGTGCAATGAAGACTGTTTAAAGTTGAACTCAGAACTTAAAACGGTTTCATCATCACAAAACTGTCTTTGTTAACGGTTCTTTGTCGCAACGCCCATCCCTACTAGAACTAGACAGCTGTCACTTATTTCGTGTTTTCGGATGTGTTATTTTTATTTGTTTTAATTTTTCCTTTGTTTTCACACTTACTTTCGACATTGGCAGAATAGTTGACATCGGCTTTGCTTGCCATTTATCAAAAATAGAATAGAATGCCTTCGTAATTATTTTTCATTTTCAACAATCACTGCTTTGATTTTTACGGATTCTGACCCTGCCTACCAGTACGACCCTTGCTTTTTTTTTACACTGGACACCGAAGATCGCTCACACGATTGACTAGGAATTGTTATAATGGATTTTACCGCGCCGCTTTGTGGATTGGATATTGTTGAAACTATGGATCGCTATGTGAATTGTGGGATAGCATAGTTGCTATCCCACAATCACTGCAATACACTAATGTATGTATGAATATATAAATTCACACCATTTACATCTCGTTACTGTTCAGTCTCCTTTGGTACACATAATATGTATTTCTGTGACCCAAACACGGACGTGTAATTTTAATAAATGAATTTTGAATATGAGGGTCACTTTTTGGGGGCAAAGTGTAAAATTCAAAAAAAAGTTTTGCAAACTGTACTGTGTGACATCAAATGAAGGGGCTTATTGTGAGGATCTCAAGTATTTTTTTTACAATTTTAAAATAAACAATTTTAGAGATATTTAAGAAAACAGATGAAAATTTACCCCCTTATCTTCGAAACAACCGAGCCTGAAATTTTGAATAAACAGAGAATTGTTCTTTACTCATAGATTACAGGAAAACCTATAAGAAGTCTATGGTCTTAAAATAACATGGTAAAACTCTCAATATTGTACGTACAAAGTCACATTTACAGTTGGAATGTATGGGAGAACATGTTTTTCAACTACAATGTTAAGTTTGTTCTTGGGATAAATTCATCCCAACTACGGAACCCTTCATTGTGCGTAGTCCGACACGCACTTGTCCGGTTTTTTTTTACTAGTCGTCCCTGTCCCACTCGTGGGCAAAGGCCTCCCTCCACTGTTTCCATCTTTTTCGTACTTCTTCTGGTTTTGACGGAACCTATCCAGCTCGTCCCACCACTACGTAGTCTACCGCGATCCCGCCTCGCTATATCTTTGTAAAATGCGCAGACATGTAGAATGCAATTTTAGAACGCCTACAAATTTACCATACTATTAAATAAATACGTGCACGGATCATTCTTAACAAGTATGACAGTTCTTCCACAAGGGTTGAAAACATCAAATAAGATTGATGCGTTAACCCTTCACAGTTTATAATAATGTTCAGACTATCATAACATCCCGAGAAAGTACCGCCCGCGCCGAGGGGATAACCCTTTTCCTCGGTCACCTTTTACAACCCTCTTGGGACCATAGGAATGGGATGTAGAGGGATATGTATTTTTCATTTCAAAATCGGCAGAATCACAAACGTCTTTCTCGGATACATGCGAAAAATGTGGATCAAGAACGACCATCATAAAATATGTAAAATAAGAGCCACCACGAGGTAGGTAAAGATTCGTCTGCCGTATCCTGCGCGTGGGCACTGGCTAGTCAAATCAGCCATTTTAGTATTTTACTTCTTAAGGGGAAAGTGTCAGGGTAGCCCGCGAAATTCATATTTTCTTACGTTTTTTGCATTTTGCAGGTCAGTGTCAGGTTGTATGTTGATTAAAATATTATTTGCGGTCGTAAAAAATTTAGCTTTACTCAATTATAATCACTACAATTTTACTGTTTAGCTTGTGCTCTAACGAGAGATAGATATACAAGGTCAAATAAAATTATCTAGCGAAACTGCAGACGTGGTGAGTCTCGATATCTAGACACAATAAAATAAAACGAATTTGAATTTGTTTTTCGGGGATCATCGACCTCTGGTAGTGATGTTACTTGAAGTATGAGTTGAGAAAATATGTTTTCTTTTGTTTTATATTATTTAGGTATCGATACCAATCACGTCTGTGAAGTTTACACAAAAAATCTGGTTTAACTGATATTTTAAGTGATTACACTAGCTGTGGTTAATGACCCCACAAAAAATCATCGAGTTAATTTCTTTTTGTTTCATCTTTAGATATCATGTCTGCGGGGTTTCGCTAACTAATTTTATTTGACCCTATTTATTAAATAGCATGAAATACGAAAGGCCATAATGTTGATCAGTTATACAAATACTGGTGTGAAGAACGCTCGTAAAGATACCTACATAACAATTAAAAAAAAACAGTGGCACTCCAGGAGTGCCAACAGAAGTGAAAACTTGGTGGAAGAAAAATACTTGTTTAGAACATTGGTCCGTAACCTTATCTAAATAAAGAGCACAATCGCGTTTACAAAAAAAAACTTCCAAAACCTTTAAAGTAAAAATACTTGCAGAGAACATTGATCCGTAACGTTAATATAAATAAAGAGCACAATCGCGTTTACAAAAATGAGGTGTCGGTAACGGTGTCGCGAGTTTAATTGTTCCAATCCCATCTCAAAAATGCCCAACGCGCCTAAAGAGGTTTTCACTTCAAAAACACTCTTAACTTTGAGCATTATCATTTAAGTGACGAACCTGAACACCAAACTTGCAGACTGGGTCATCTTCCACACCACGATATGAGCTGTTCTTGTATAGTTCGTGCTGACTCTAGAGAAGAAACTCAAAGACTACATGGGAAGATGCCTTAACCCAAAATACCTTGGCCACCAACCCACTGCCACGACCTACATCAAATGCTCTCTATCGGGAACCATAAAGCCATTAATATATACAAGGACATGTCTTCGCTCTTACATGCGTGGGCGTCAGTTGTTATACCATTAAGTTTTCATTGTTCAGATAAATACTCGTATGTAATAAAGATAATATTTATGTAGGTTAGTCAGGGCTCAGATAACGGTATTTTTTTTTTTTGGTTACGTTCGAACGGAACGATATAAAAACGTTTTTGAAGGAGAACAAAATTTAAATCGTTATCGGTTAATAAAACGTTTTAAGCGTTTTTTTTTTTCCGTTTTTGTGTTGATCGATAGGAAACTGGCACCACAATCTTTACGGCAAGCGCATTGGAATCAATGGTGTAATGAAATGAAGATATGGTACAATTTAACTAAACAAGTTCATGGATGTCGGCGCACGCCCCGTGCGCGGCTGCGTCCTGCGGAATAAACCGATTTTTGTTTTGCGGAATGAACGTTCTCATTTCGTTTTCGTTTCAAACAAAATGTTGTACAAAGAACTGTTAAAAACGTTATTTTAAATAACGTTTCCGAGCTCTGGGTTAAGTACATATACACCCCACGTGTTTAGTTACACGGTTACCTATTCGATCTATTTTTGGAACGAATTTTCCAGATTTAACTTCGCATCACGCCTATATTGCCTCAATGGGTTAGGCAGAGGTAAACGCCACATATGTTTAGGTCCCACGTAATAAGGGGCGAGCCTGTTGCCATCAACCGCGCACAAATCCAGACTCCGAGATGCTGCTAAGAAATTCCTAATGGAAAACCCAATATCACTCTGCCTGACCCTCGAATCGAACCCAGGATTTTCCGGATTTTCCAACATTATGATGGTTAGCGAAGTAGTGGTTGGTAACCCTATACAGATAGAGGACATACGTCTGTATGGTCCTCTATCTGTACACAGACTCTAGCTGTACACAGACTTTATCTGACAGACAAGAATAAATTTGGCGCCTGAATGACACTGACAGGGGGCGTTGTTGGTAAACATTTGTGAAATTGTGTCACAAATTATATTGACAAACCAAGATGGCGACCTTAGTTCCGATTTTGGCCACGCGCCAAAATAAAACAAACCTTTTTAACCAAACTCTTAAAAAAAGAAATACGGAACATCATTACTTATACTAGGGCTTCCCAAACTTATTTTTACTGTGACGCCCTTGGCAATTTTCATTTTTTTTGCGACGCCCCCCTCTAACTAGAAGTACAAAAGTATCTACCAGTTGTAGTTAAGCGCCTAGTAACAAGTTATCAGAAAAACTCCAAATAACAGTTATGATTTTTATTACAAAATAAGAACAAAAACAAATGATGTGTTTATTTTACTTAGTTGGCTGACTACTAATGAGAAGGATGTGCTGAGCATAGCCTCTCAAAACGGGGCTCAAGTTTAGAAATCTCCACTCTCGTCTCTTTCTCTACATTGAGAAACTGAGCTCCAAAATTCAAGCAGTTTGTCTTTGTCGTATTATAGCTTAAAGCTGGAGTCACAGGACAATTATTCTATTAGGTAATTGTTCTTTTTCCTCTGTCGAAAGTGTTGATAGTAAGTAGTAAGGTCGACTGGAAAGGGTTTCTAATCTATGTGGATCGCCTCACGACGTCCCTGGGATAATACCATGACGCCCCAGGGCGTCGCGACGCACAGTTAGGGAAACCCCGGCTTATACAATCAGCTATTAGCCGATTGATGTGGAAATAACACAAATTAGTATAATATTCACATAATATAATCACATACATAATAATTTTCGTTTAAAATCAACTTAATTTAGGAACGACAAAATAGTTTTAACATAGGCACACGTTGGTACTTGTTACCCTTTTTCATAGACTGTAGGTGAATGAATACTTGTAGACAGAAATGTACTCGCAGACTGGGAGCGATCAACTCGTGAAACACTTTTTCCTAAACGCTCGTTTACTGAGCGGTCCGCGGTCAGGTGGCGGACGTGACGTCATGAAGCCTTTCCCAATTAAATAAAACGCTGTCGGCAACATTTTGGAGAACGTACCTTCACATTTGGGCGGGCCGCACGAGTTTCGGAATTTGAATGTCTGAAACAATTGCTGCGTTGCGGTGCAGCCCGCAGCGCTCCTCTAAAGTGCTTTGACGTATTTTTGCAATGCAACGCAAAAAATAAACCAATATCTTGGTTTCTCTACCTCAATACACTATCACAAACTGCCTGTTTCTTCATTCTACTTGACATTCAGCTCAGCACAGCCGTCACAATTACTCGCTAATGGTACATTTAAATGCAAAGACCAGCGGACGCCCCTCCGAAGTCGTGCCGCCACTGAACATGACTGAATTGAAGTTGTATTCAAGAAATATCAGTGAATATCTCTTAATATCATATAAATCTACTAGGCTAATTTTAGGGGAACTTTTTCTTATAAGAAAAACTTGTTCTTTTTACTTTTGAATCAATGGAAGTAAATTAAGATATTGTAATCACTGCCTTTTTTGGCACCTACCTTACACAGGCGATCCCAATGTAAACCTATGTAAAAGTCTGTTGTGCCTGTACGCACTTTTATACTAAAATACAAAAAACAAAATAAAAAAAAATACAAAATACAAAAATAAATACAAAATATGGCGGTAATGAGTACCTATTCCCAGAGGAATTTGTTTCATCGATTGTGAAAAAGTACGGTCGTTCAAACACCAGCATAGCATTGAATTATCAACCTAGCGTAGATACTCCAGTTGACATCCTTTAGCTTACAAAACAAATAACACAGAAAGTTATGCTCATTTACGAACACCCGGGATAATAATCTAGCAATTCGAAAGAAATATGGACCTTTAAAACAAGATGTTAGAGAGCCTAGATTTCTGTGGAAAAAACAGTGTATCACTTTATATTTTAAACTTCACAGTTCACGTCTATAGAAGAATGCGTCCTTGTTTTGGTGATGCTAAGTAGGCACCTAGTGTTGGTACAAACGGGAATTTAGGACGGTGCAAATCCATTTAATTTTTTTACTGTTTTCAACTAGGTACATTAAGCTTTTTTGTCACTTTTTCGATGAGCTGTAAGCGTGGTGGTAAGCACCATCTTCACGGGTTGACTGGAAAATACAGAGATTCCAAGTACTTATTTAATATTTTTCAAATAAATCCGTCTAAGTTCTTTCCGTTTTCTACGTCTTTTGCTACGCCCATTACTGGAAATCATGAAGATGTAACGTAAGTGACAACCATCCCCATCCCACGTGTATTTTAGGCCCACATCACCACAACACCATTCTCGGTTTCGAAGTTTTCAAACAACAAAACTTCAAGTCCACAAAAAAGAAAATAAATTTTCATTTCTCCCCAATTTCGTGAAAGGTTTAGTTGTTCCAAGTGGTCCATTTTCGCGACTCCCACGCAATAACTGTCTATGTCCATCATTGTCACATCCACTCCAAAGTTTACAAAGTGAGCGAGGTCAGGGAGTTTAAATAAACTCTCTGGTTCGGTCCTTGGGTACTTACTTTAGGTTCTTTTACATCCTTTAGCTTCCGATTTGTGACACATTTAGGTAAAACTGTGTTGAAAGTGAGATTCTCTTGTACACCGAACTAAACTAAGTAAACTGTCACTAAAGTTTCTATGAATTAATTAAAATTGGCTATGAGAATCATAAAGCTATTCTGCAAAATAAATTCTCTAAAAAAAATTGATTTTGGCACAACTAAATCGAATTTGACAATCGCGACTCCACACGTGAATTTTTTTCAGAGCCGGATTCGCACAAGGGTGGCAGCCTCGACGTGTTTTATATGGAATTTTTCACTTTTTGTATGGAAAATAAGAAAAAATATTTCCTACATGTTGAGTTTTAGGGGTTTATGGGTTTCATAAAGGGGGTCGAAATTTTCATTATTTTTGCGATAGGACACACCATTTTCAAGAAATAAAAAAGCGAAAGAAAAAAAAGATACAGTACTGTTTCAGCACCTGCTGAAGTAGAGGTTTTGGTGTTAATTTAAAGTTCATAACAACCAATTTTACTTCACACGTTTTTAATCGCGATTAGAAATAGTCAGATTTAGTTAGAAAATCAAAATTGCCATTTTAACTAAATTAATATCTCAGTGCCATCTTAGTGCTGTCAAACTAAAATAAAGTTAAGTTGTGTCACTTTAGTCTATTTTAGAATAGGAAGTCGTCGTTTGACAGGAATAAACTAAATTTTGGTGATTTTTAGTCTAGTTTAGAGGCATTTGTGACAAGAGAATCGGCACCAATGTTCAGCAATTTTTTAAACGAATATTTAGTAGTAGGTAAGTACTATTACATCTTTACATGATAAGTAGATTATAAGGACCAAGCCTCGTGCAGACTGGCGCGACGCGACTCTAACAAAACAATTTCTAAGAAAACTTCACGGTGAACAATTTACCGGTGTCGCGTCACGGCGGGCGCCGTCGCGTCGCGCCTGTCTGCACGAGGCTTTACACTTGCTCACTACGTGTGGGTTTTGTCCTTACAAAACCTGCATCTAAAATGTATCATGTACAGAAAACGGATCATAATTGCCCAATTAAGATCCGTTTTCTGTAAAACGAGTGTCTATTTATTTTTGTATATAATGTATAGTTAGTTAACATAACATCACGCCTGTAATCCCTAAAGGGTTAGGCAGAGGTGTACTTATACTAACACCCACATTTTGCCACTGATGTTTAAGTCCCATGTAATAGGGGGCGAGCCTATTGCCATCAACTGGGCACAAATCCAGACTGCTACTGAGAAATTCCAGATGGAAAAACCCAATAACACTTTCCTCGACCTAGTTCTGTAATAATTAATTTATTATTGTATAATTAAATTACCTACCTGTTAATTTCGTATTATATATCAAAATCTGCCTCGTTGGTCTAGTAGCGCTACTGCTGAGCATGAGGTCTTGGGTTCGATTCCCGGGTCGGGCAAAGTGTTATTGGGTTTGTCTATCAGAAATTTCTCAGTAGAAGCTCGGAGTCTGGATTTGTGTCCGGTTGATGGCATTAAGCTCGCCCCTTATTACATGGGACTTAAACATAACTGGCGAAATGTGGGTGTACCTGCTACAGGGACACCTCTGCCCTACCCTTCGGGGAAACAAGGCGTGATGTTATGTGTATGTAGTTTATCAAAATCCAATAAAATTTTCGATGAAACAACATACCTGGAGATTGTGTTCCTCTACAGAGTAACTTCTCCTGTAATTGGACGATGCTACTAAAGTTTATACAAAACAGTGCATTGTGAAGCTGGGATTTCATTCGGTGCCATTACCGCTATACGCTAGTATAATATGTATTATATGCCACAATATTGCAGCACCTACAAGTAATATTCGATTTCGTACAGCGGAATATGCGAAACCCTATAATTATTTCCACCATGATATTGTTCTAACAAGTATTATCATGATAATCTAGTTTATCGTTATTTAATTATTAGGTGAAATGTTTGGTGCATTTGCACCGTCATTTGCAAGACTTAATTAATTGTCAAGTTGTGAAAGTCAATCGGTGAGTCAATATTCCCGACCACATTTTTCTAGCAAGTGTGTTGAAAAACGTCACTTGAAATATATGAGCATTGGAGCCGAGAATGCAATAACAAACTTGGCCCTCTTGTATCAAAATCAACTATTTAAAGCATGCTAATCCAATTTTCTGCATTGGTGTAATTAAAGATCATCATTTCAGCCGAAAGACGTCCACTGCTGGACATAAGCCTTCCCCAAGCACCGCCACTTCAACCGATTCTATGCTTTCCGCATCCAGCGGATTCTTGCGGCCTTCACAAGGTCATCGGTCCATCTTGTCAGAGGCCTTCCAACGCTACGTCTTCTGGTACGCGGTCGCCACTCCAGAACCTTTCGGCCCCATCGGCCATCCGTTCTGCGAGCGTTCGTCCGTTCTGAGAATTAAGGATCACCTCCTGATGATTCCCGCTTAACTATCAGGCTGAAAGTTTCATGCAAATTATATGTTTATTTAATACTTCAAGCACACAAATGTACAGAGGCGGACTTTATGCCATAGGCATTTTCTACCAATCAACCTTTGGGTGATCAGGGTGATGCAGAGACAAACAGTGGTAGGTGAAAATTCTGTTTTTTTTTTCATAAAGTGATAGAAAGAAAGAAAGAAAAATAGGTTTATTTGTCACAGAAACACGTGCATACCTACATAAAAGACAAGAGTAATCAGAGAACAACACAAAGTACATAACAAATCACGAGCATAGAACAGAATTTACTTAGGCGGCAGGTGCACGACATGACTGTGACAAGAAGGCTTCCACTCAGCATGATGCAGCCTATCCTATTCTTAAAGATCTCTGCAATGGAAAATACCTACAAAACAAATTGTCCCGCATTAAACGAAACATTTACAATATTTGACATACCTAATAATGAGTATCATGTTACCGACGCGTTATCTTATCATTATGCAAGTGCAGTGTACTAAATGGTATTTATTTTATGACAATGACATTAATTGGCCAAAGTGTCATTGTTGGAACAACGCACGATTGTACTATGAACCTGCTAGGATTAATTAATTCTGTGGCATAGTAACATTATAATAAAATAATATAGATATATTAAAGGCCTCTTTTCATATAGAAGAGGAACGAGCACTGATCATCACCCTCTTTCATGATGTGGCAGGGTTGAATGACGAAAAAGATAAACTAACACTTGTGCATCACTGTCAAAATCACAATGATCTTTATTTTCGTTTCAATAAGGTTGCTATTGGGTTGCTGCTGTTGGAGGTAAAACTCTGAAAGGACAGTCGAAACTGTCTACATTTACCTAACTATGCCGCAACTACAATAGTTTGATGGGTAGTTAGTTGCATAACAAACGCTTGAGGACGAAGAATAAAAGACTTGTAAAGTACGGGTGGAAATAATTCGTGTAAAATTGATATTCTGACGCATTTGCTTACACTGAAAGTCAAGGCCAAAATAGTAGTAGAAAGACTCGATGAAGAAGAAGATCTAGCACTCGATGTAAATAATAAACAAGAACCACCACACGCAGTCACAAGTATTAAAACAAGAGCAATAAATGCACAGATAAAAGGAGCAACGCACACTATTTATAACTTAGTGATAGTTGGACGCGAATAATGTCACAAGAGCCACTACAGTACTTACCTCCAGAAAAATGGAGCGAACTTCAGAGTGCCTTCAAGAAGGACTGGCCACGAGGAGTGTCAGGGTTCTCGATACTGGCCATGCAGAAACAGTGGTTGGATAGAGGGATTGACTATGATTTTAAAGTTTATTGCCCGTTTGGCGATGTGCAAAGTGGAATGGTCGCTGTGAATGAAAAGGTAGGTAACCTAATTATTACTAAAGGTCACTCCAAAACCAATTAGGTACTTAGAAAGTATAATGCTAAAGTAGACAGTTGAGTAAGTGGCGATGGAATGTAATTTATCTGAGACTAGGTGACTCGGTGAAACAAAAATTTGAATTTTTCGATTTTTCGGCTCTTCTTTTGGGTTCTTCCAAATTTACTTTTTTTTTGTTTTTTTTTATCTTCTCAATACTGGGGGTACTTATTGAAAAGAAAAAAAAAAAAAAAACACCAATCTATCGAGCCATTTTCGAGTTTTTGCGAGACTAATGCACGTCAATTGATTTTTTATAATTATAAAAAGATAGATAGATTATGAATTCAAGTATCTAATCATTATTTTTAATTTCTCTAATTTAAAGTTTTGTTATTGTAGGCATCTGTTTTGTTTTTAATTCTGTTAGTAACAGGCTTTACATTCTTACACGTGGATTTGAGAGAGACAGGGAGGAGATGGGAGGGCTTCTGTTACAGGTATCTCCATACTTAATAGAAGGTCTCTTCAATACACCTAAGTATTTGTTAAAACCTGTTGATTACGAAATAAACTTTATTATTATTATAATAATGTTTTAGTTATATCTAACAATTAGATAACCTAAATTAGGAGTCACCAAATGGCGGACCGCGGATCGCCGCTGACCTATTTTGTGCGAACCCAAACTACAACTCAATCTAAAAATAAAATAAAATTTTTGAGTTCTAGCTTGCACCAACTTTACTCCAGACTTCAGACAGATAATACTGAGCAAAAATTTAATTTGTCACATTAATATTAATTATTTACTTTCCTATATTTGTTCTTTATTACTTAATAAAAAATATTTAGGTTTCTTTCCGTTTTACCTATTTTATAATTATATATTTTTTTCTTGGTTGCGTCTACCAAACGGACCTCGACAGTCATATTATTATTTTTAAAACAGATCCCCAATGAAACTAATTTGGTGACCTCTGACCTAAATTGTGTAATAGGTACCGACTAGTACTACCTAACTAGTAGGTACCCATAGTTACCAAACACGATTATGTATTAAAGTAAGTAATCAATATTTACGATTTGATAAGGAGTATCCACCAGCTGACTAAAGTAAACTTATAATAATTATTTTCTCTATTTATAAAAATATCCACGAAGTAAATACGATTGTAAGTAAAGTGCCATCTGGCGGTATCACCGCATACTAATATCTAAGCAAACTTTATAAGCAGCACATAGATGGAGCTAGTGTTCGCCCAAATATTTGTGGATTAAATACATTATGATAATTAAGTTGATTCAACATTAACATAACATAACATCACGCCTCTAATCCCCGAAGGGTTCAGCAGGTAGACCCACATTTCGTTAGTTATGTTTAAATCCCATGTAATAGGGGAGGAGCCTTTTGTTTTCAACCGGGCACAAATCCAGACTCCGACCTGATTCATTATTTGCTAAATAATTTATTTCGAATAGCAACACACTGGACCTTCCGTTCATCCTCTAAACTACAGATAATTAATTATTTTCATTTTCAATAATATGAAAACTTTTATGTGCGTTATGGACATGCCTTGATATTATTATAATGGTTGATTACATGTAATTTTCTGTTCCAGAATGCTTTTTACGAAGTGATCATTCAATGCCCGAGCGACGACGTCGCAAACCTCGGAACCGCATTGAAGAAAACAAAAATCATTGATTGGAAAAGATCAATCATAGTGCCATTTGTCCCGTACAACATAATTGAATTAATTAAGACAATTTTACAAGACATTAATGTGGAGATCGAGCTGATATTACCGTCAGCACATTTTATATTAGAGACAAAAACACCCTATCAAGATGTTAAGTGAGTTTTTTTGTTTATTACGAACATTGATGACACGTTTACCCCAAGTAGACAGTTATCACGGTTGGCGCAGTGCCTAAGCGTTAAATTATTAAGCATAATTAGCCTACAACGTCCCACTGCAGCTGGGACACAGGCCTCCTCTCTGCGAGAGGGAGTGGGTCGTAATCCACCACGCGTGCACAGTGCGGGTTGGTAGATGTCACATGTCTTTGAATTTCTGGTTCTAGAAACAAATAAATTCCTTGACTATACAAGTACCTATAATATATATATATAATGTCCGTGCCGATGTATACGTTGGAGAAGCTCGTAGCTAAGTAATAACAGCCGCACGGGTTGATTCATCAGGTTAAGCTACGCTTGCCGGGGTTGGTCTGTGGATAGGTGACCATCTTTATATGCCTCGGAAAGCACGTTAAGCCGTTGGTCTCGGCTGTCATTCGTGGATCTTTGACAGTCGTTACGGGTCGTCAGAAGTCCAAGGGGTATCGTATTACCCAGTGACTGGGTTGTGGAGGTCAGATAGGCAGTCGCTCCATGTAAAATACTGGTATTCAGCTGAATCCGGTTAGACTGGAAGCCGACCCCAATATAGTTGGGAAAAGGCTAGGCAGATTGATTAATCCGTTCCGATGTATTCTGTCAAAATCTCCCTGTGAAAACTTAGGTCTGTGAAGTAAGCTTGATGTGGACTGTTAATAGTGTCAATCCCTAGCTTAAGGAGAAATGTCAGCTCACTTCACCAAAGTTTTCACGGCAAAGGTTGTTACTGAATATACCGGCTGGCTTCTATAAATGAGACGTAAATATTTGTGGCAGATTTTCGTCTATATGTATAAATGCACTCAAGATACATTTGAAAATCTGAGTGTGGGGGACAAAGTTTACTGAAGTGAAAAATTCTATAGGCGCGTTGGGCATTTTTGAGATGGGAAAAAGCAATTGAACTCGCGACACCATTACCGACACCTCATTTTTATAAACGCGATTGTGTTCTTCATTTATATTACGTAACGGATCAATGTTCTATGCAAGTATTTTTCCTTTAAAGGTATTGGAAGTATATTTTGAAATTGTTCAAGTTTTCACTTCTGTCGGCACTCCCGGAGTAAGTACCACTGTTTTTTTTATCGAAAATAATATTACTAGGTATAAATAAACTCTTTATACTTCGAGGAATAAAGGCCTAACGGTATTTTATTGTTATATTACGACTCTTACGTCTCTTATGTCATTTTATGATCGTATTACGTAGACATCTTCATAAGTCACAGTTAAATTGAATTAGCATATGTAAAGCATATGCATATGTATGTAAATAACAGGTTCGGATAGAGTTATGGCCATATTATGCGGCTACAGATATCTAATGACCGATATGGCCACCCAATTCTTTTTTTAGAACTGTTAAGCTAGTATCAAAATTGCATTGTCCTACTTTGTGGGAAGTTATGTCATTAAGTTCATGCATATGTATTTGTATAGGTTTCATGATGATAGTTTAATTTTATTGTTTTTTTTAAGTACAAATAACTGGCCGCGGACCGGTCGTTGTGGTGATGCCTAGTTGTCAGGCCTAGCAGTGGATGTCTTTCGACGGTCATCATCGTTTCAGACAAAAGACGTCTAAAACTGGGCATGGGCCTCCCGTCAGGATAGCCACAACGACTGATCCTGCGCTGTCCACATCCAGTATACCTTGCGTGGACTACTCATTTTGAGTCTTCCTTAACTATTGTACTCTTTTATTCTACAAAAGCATGCAAATTAGAGCAGTGGTGGCACAGTGCTAACGGCCCCGACTTACGAGTTGTAGGTCCTAGGTTCGAATCCTGACGCGCTTTACTTTGTGTAAATTATTTCATCACCACTACTCTCAAAACAGTAAGGAAAACATCGTGAAAATATCAGCATTTCCTAGAAGCAAAAATTCAAAGACATGTGACATCTACCAACCCGCACTGGACCCGCGTGGTGGATTATAGCCCACTCCCTCTCACAGAGAGGAGGCCTGCGTCAAAGCAGTCGTAAGATTTTAGGCTGATTGTGGTAAACAATTTAACTTTGTTTCTTGACAGCTTACCAACGGATATGACCTTCAAGCTTCTAACAAATAAATACCTGGACATTATCGACTCCACATGGCCGCACCGCTATCCCTCATCATCTACGTACTTCGAACTGCTCATAGACAACAAGTATGGCTACGGCCTCTTCCTGAACAATACCTTAATCTGCTGGCTCCTTATCAACGAATCTGGAAACTTATTACATATGTACACGGTCAAGGTCAGTTAATATTTACTTTATGAAGTATTATATTATTAATTTATTTCAATAACTGTGAATGTGAGGACTATGTGGGACTTTCTTTTACTGTTATTTTAAGGATTGTCTGTTAGTTTGGCTAGAATATGCGGCCTTCCCAAATGTCCTTTCTTTGGTATTGTTCGTTGAGTCGTTGAGCTCCTTATTAAGTTCTGAATTGAGCTACACGATCACTGACAAAATGTGTGCAATGACTGGAAAGGTCAAAAGATCATCTCTGACACTAAACTGCATAGTCCGCATGGCCTGACCAAGATTAACATGTTCATTGCCGAGAGCCCTCCTGGAGGGTTCACCTAGTCGCGTATGGGATGCCGAAAGCCCTCGCGGTGGGCTCATTTTAAAAGTAGGATTTTCTTAGCGAATACAGCATTCTTGGCGTTTGTTTTAAAATTTAAGCTTTTTTTTTTTTTTTTTGTTGTTTGTTACCAAATATTCACTAAAAATTTAAAAGGTTGGAAACCACGTTTAGCGACAAGACACCCTGAAAACACAATTTTACTTCGTTTTTTAGTGTTTTATAACACAGTTTTAAACCTAATGCCGTTGACCATCCGCGATGGTTAACTTTAGCGCAAACATAATGCCGGTAACCCTCTCAGAGGGTTTACTTCCAATGTAATGGCGGCATGGCGTATGAGTTCTATGAAAAGTGAAGTCTAGGCTTTAAAAGAGACTGACCCCTCTGTGTTTGATCGGTCTTTTTTCTCAGAGTATTCGGATAAGAAATTCCGACCTCATCTTGTTTTAAAACATAATTTATTTTTGACGTCTAATAGTTTTTTTTAACCAATTTACGGAAACAAATATAATTTCAGGAACATAGGCAGAAACGGTATGCAGAGCTGCTACTGAAATTGGTCAGTAATGTGTTGATAAAAGATGGTAAGATAGTGTCTGCCTACTGCTTAGAAGATAATTATAACGCTTGTAAGTTGTATAAGAAAGCTGGGTTTGTCAGAATTGAAGGTGTAGCCTGGTGCTATTTACGTAGTCTAATAAATTGAATGTTTCAAGGAAGTAGATATTGTTGTTTTATTTGGATCCTGAAACTTGGGCTTGAGATATATTTTTAACTGTCACACTGTCCTATAATAAAATAAAATAAAACTTTCTTAAAGCAACATCCATATATGGGTTAGTAAACAAAAATATAACTTATATATAGATATAATATCTATTTGGAAACAAGGCTGTTGTTCGATATGCATCTTCGAACAACATCACCTAAAAAGGAGAATTGTACCTCCTCGCTATGGTATTCAGGATAGAGTTGGAGCTTTCTCGCACTCTGCAGAGCAAAGAGGCAGATTTCTGTCTGACGATGGCGTAGAAGCCATCGACGTGTGCAAGTGCGAACATACCTGATGCACTGCAGAAACGGGGCAGCCATCAACATCCTGAACCCGTTATTATATTGGACCCGTAGGGCGCTGATAGCCCGCTGAGTATAGAAGGGCTATGAAGGGTTTTACAATATTTATGTGTTTCAGTACCTAGTATTTTTTTTTTCAAATATCGTAGCATCGTGCTGAGATAGAAGCCTTTTGGCCTCGCACAGGTCTTCTTTTGTGTTTTCACTATTTTGTTAGTTTTAATGTTGTTTTTTATTGTTGTATTTCCAGTGCGTGTCTCAAATAACAAATAAAATCTTTCTTTCTGTACTTACAGACTTGATTTCTTTTTGTTTCCCTTGCACCAGTATATATATAAGGCCACAAACCAAGGCTCAGTTCTTGAACTCGGCTTTTATGTCTGATATAATTATTGACAGTTAGAAAATATAGTTTATTTTCCAGATATAAGATGTTTTTTCTCTAGATCAATTATTACTTTAGTTACGAAATAAGAATTGAGACTTACGACATTTAGTTCCGTGCTCGAACACGACCAGAGAGCGCACGCGATATTCAACTTTATTACTGATGTTAGCGTTTAGCACATAGTGGAGTGGTGGGGTGCATTGAAGCGGACTTTGCGTGAAAATTGTCTTTGGAGTGCCTGGTCTTACAACAAGAAATTTCACGCGGACGATGTCCCGGGCAGAAGCTAGTCGTAAATAAACAAAAAAAAACAGTGGCACTTCGGGAGTGCTGACAAAAGTGAAAACTTGAAAAAAAATCGGCACCGTGGTAATCAACGCGTTGATGTCTTTTTAATGGTCAAAAGCTGGTGTCGTAACAGTGTCACGTAATCAATTGTTTAGTCCCACCTTAAAAATGCCCAACGCGCCTAAAGAAGTTTTCACTTCAATAACTCATCGAGCCTCCAAAGATGTCACACAGATAAGAATGACACACGACGCTCAACAATGCCTAACTTTTACAAACATCAATTGTTTACAGACGGTTACCGTAACAGTTTCACGACCTGCAAAGTAGACCCTACCTAATCGGGGGCAGGCCACAAAATGTCCACTACTAAACAGGGGTCCTCCCTATAGACCACAATGAACAATTTTAGGAGAATATGCCTATAATAACTTGGACGGCAGGCAGTTTGAAGACCACAGTATGATAAGTTAGGGATGGAGGTAAATTATAAATATAGAGGTGAAACATTGAGGTGCCTTTAGAGGATTGTTCATTGTTACTTTGAAATTATTCTCATTCCTTTTTGCTGCATATCTCAAGCTGACTGACTATCATTGATTTGATTACATCAATATCACGTCTGTATTCTCCGGAAGCGTAAGCAGAGGTGTATGGTCCGACCACATTTGCCTCATAGGCGAAAATATTGTAACAATTTTTTGGGATTTATTTTATTCAGGAAAAAACTTTTTTACTTTTTGCTCGACCTGAATATCGAACCTGGGATTACTCAGGTCTTCCTTGCAATCTCTAGTCCAACGAGTCAATAAATAAAATATTTTAAAAAATAGGTAGAGGGAAGTTCTCATACCATCAAACTAGCCATAGTTAATAACTTATTACGTCACAATACCATCAGCGTTATCCCACTTTCTACCTCACATACCTTCCTACCTATGCATAAATGCCCTAATACCGGTATCAATTACGTCATCAAAATTTACGACAGTGTCAGCAAATTGTGTCACCGTAGACGAGAAAATCAAGAGATGTGAGATTTATCAGTAAATTAATTATCATTTATTTACATAATACATACATAATGGGATGTTTGTTTTAGGGGCACGTTAATTAGTGGGAAATTGTTAAATCGCTTGCTTTGTTAAAATAATATTTATTCTGCACACTGAAAATATTTTGATGCAATGTGAAAGGATTTCAATGAGCTAGAAACGTTAACATAATGGCAATAATTTAAACCTTAAATTACAATATGTGGAATAATACTTATACCTTTCACTAGGTTCCAATCATGACGAATTAATTTATGGCTCATACATTGAAGATTCGAATTCAAAAAAAATATTTTTATTTTCATACAATTTGCCACGTATAGGCAAGCGTAGGTAGATACTGCTTTCTTTATGAATTTTATAAAGATACAAGTAAAGATATTTTATTTTGCAAATATAGATATAGCAGTAGTCTTTTTTGAGCCTTAAAAGAAAGAAAAAGAAAGAAGAAAGAAAACTTGTTTATTCTGCACAAACAAAACGCACATTTTAAAAACTAGACATAAAATACACACAATACAAAAGTAGCCAAAAGCCTCGTATATAATCCAGAAAAAGTTAGACATTGTTGTTCATGGCTTAAATATCACTGGTTCATTGGTTGATGTCAAGGCCACAGACCAAAGACAACATTATGTAATTACCATAGACATATCAAGGTAATTACTAATTACCATTGAAATAGAAATAACATTACCTACTGATGCAACCTTGGCAAATGACAACAAAACAAAAGCATAACAAACGCAAAAGCTGTTTCATTTTCGATATTGTCACCCCAAAATATTGTTCCATATCGTAGCTACGATATGGAATAATATTTTGGGGTTCGGCTGTGCTGTAGTAAGCAATAAGGAATGCATCCGTGTGTATTGTTGACGATAATGTATGTAAAGCATATTTTCTTTAAAAAATATTAATGTGTGATGTCCAGTTAATCGTTAGTTTATCTATTTTATACCTGAACCATTTCATAAGACCGGCGAGGCGGCAGCGGCGGCGGCTAACGGTCTCGAATTCAGCATTCTGCTAATTTTACGATGAGAGAAGACAAATGCGCTGTGTGACCTAATAATTCTATTAATAACAATAGAACGTGTTTTATTTTGTTTCTATAATTTATTATGTCGGTCATTGTTTTCTTTTTTTTCTATTCAATCATGAATATATATTATTTCTGAAAATATCTTGGAAATCACTGAAATATCTACGGAAGGAAAACATAATGCACAGACAAACCACCAACACACGGTGACCAAGGGGTAATCGCCAATGCTTGAAGCTTTCTCTATATAAGGAGATACTTTTTTCTTGCAGTAGACCAATAAGCTGGCATTTGATTTTTTTGCTGTTTGTTCATTGTGAAATAATGTTTTTTCTCAAAATGGTAATGTAGGTAGGTATAGGTTCATGCAGCTGTTATACATGCCCAATGCCTAATTACCTATAATATCCATTTCATTTTATTTAACTACTCCCAGAATTGGCAGAAACGAGTACCTACCTATATCCTATAATACTAACTCGAGGAAGAAAACTACCCCCAAGGGAATTCTTTGAGTCATTCGCTGTAGTGCTAAAATGTAGTCGAGCTCCTCCTGGAGTTTGCCTTACTTATTTCTGCCAGCAAGCAATGAATTTAAAAGTAACATAGTGCATGGACTTTCGAATTCATAAACCAACTTGCCTGAAGTAGATACCTACCTAACTTAATTTTACATGATTTTCGTTTCTGAAACTTGACTACTTAGTGTTCTAGCTGGCTCGTTGGTCTGGCAATGGGTTGGTCGACTGCTGAGCATGGGATTCGATACGCAGGTCTAGCAAATTGTCGTTGAGTTTCTCGATTAGGAAATTTTCAGTACCAGTTCAGAATCAAAAAGGCATTTGTGCCCGGTAAGTTGACATAGGCTTGCCTCTACTACATGGGACCCTTGGACATAGCTGGCGAAATGTAATTGTATAGTTACTATGCCCCTCTGCCTAGCTCTTCGAGCAATACAACCGTAATGGGTCATATTTTTATTTTACTTTTTCTCTTTCTCAGTTACTTTTAATGATAATCTGGCAGTTTGAGTACTTTATGCGGCCTACCCAAATTTCCGTTCTTTGTTATTGTTCGTCGAGTCGTTGAGCTCCTTTTAAGTTCTGAGTTGAGCTATACAATTACTAACAAATGTGTCAACTGACTCAATCAACTCAATCTGTGCGGTTCTTTCCTCAAAAGACCATTTCAGATACCTATCTACATGGTCTTCACATGATCTGACCAAGATTATGTCTGGACTTTAAAAGAAACTGTGACCTCTGAGTTTGTTTAGGCCTTTTTTACCCGACTGCCCCAGAAGGAGGGTAATGTTTTTCGAGAGTATGTATGTATGTCTATTTCTTTGGCACGCTCTGTAGCCTAAACGGCTTAATGGATTTTAACATGTGAGGTGTCGTTAGATTCGTCTTAGTTGTAGGAGTGTCATAGGCTATATAATATTTATATATTGCATCTGCAAATACAAAAAAAGGGAGGGGTAGGTTTAAAAAATACTACTTTATCGGTATCAAATAAAAGCTAGTAATGAGTCAATATACATATATTATTTTAATAAAATTAAAAAACAAAAACCCGTTTGTCCCGCCTGCAATACCAAAATTCTATAGATTATACTTGTTTTTGATTATGCTTGTTTTTCTCTTTTCAGTTATGTGTTTTTGCTGCCGGGTTTTTGTATTTTTTTTTCTCAGAATAGTCAGATAGGAAACGCCGACCTCATCTAGTTTTGTACAAACCTACTTACAGAAATAAAATCATTTATCTTTTAATGTTTGTTGTTATGTTATGAAAATGTTACATTTTCTTCGTGTGTTTTCTGGTCTTGTCTTTCAATTCTGGCTGCAGACATAAAACGGACCGACCATCAATTTTATGGCACACTTGCTCGAGCGAGATACGACAACTATTTGCTATAAAACACGTGATCCTGACCTAACAATGCAATGCAACTATAGCAACAATGTTGAGACGAGGGCTCCTTGCGAAAATAAATCCTATAAAATTAGACGAAGGCGATATACAGTGTCAAATACCAATCTATTCGTGAGGAGAGGAGTTCGTGGCTAAGTAATAACAGCTGCACGGGTCGATCCATCAGGTTAAGCGACGCTTGCCGGAGTTGGTCCGTGGACATGACCATCTTTACATACCAAGACTCCTCCGTGCCTCGGAATGCACGTTAAGCCGTTGGTCCCGGCTTTCATTCATGGATCTTTGACAGTCGTTACGGGTCGTCAGAAGCCCGAAAATCTAACAATCAGTTTTACCTAGGGGTATCGTATTACCCAGTTACTGGGTTGTGGAAGTCAGATAGGCAGTCGCTCCATGTAAAATACTGGTATTCAGCTGCATCCGGTTAGACTGGAAACCGACCCCAACATAGTTGGGAAAAGGCTGGGCAGATTGAAATACCAATCTGTTGTTTGACTTTGAATGGATCTTCAAAATTAAACGGAGGACGACAAAACACATAACATAACATCACGCCTGTCATCCTCGAAGGGTTAGGCAGAGGTGTACCTATAGGGCACTTACATATCGTCGACCGTAGGTTCAATTGAGGTAAGGGACAAAATACCCAAAATAAGTTGAGTATACAGTTTTGTTCAGAATTTTTCGCTCTATCGAATGGTGAATATGAAAAAATTCTAACGTAAGAAAAACGGTTCACCCTTGTTTGGTATAACAACTTTTGATGTAATGTTACTAATTCGAACAACGTTTAAGAAAATAATCAATTTGTATAATATCGATTAACATAATTTTCATTTCATCGAATATTTATTTGCGATAACAACATTTGCGCTATTGATCAAAAGGTATAATGCTCATTTGATGTAGTATTCAGGTGGTATAACATGTATTTTATCGAATATTCAATTGGTGAAAAAAAATAAAAATTAAAGTATTGTCTTAAAAAATCATTATGTCGTGCTACAAAAGTTAGTGACAGAACCGAATCGCTACAAAACCGACTCCACGTAGTCTTGTCTGCCCTACCCCTAGAGTGTAATTTAAAATCGCGTAGGCGCGTAGGGGCGAGGCGGCCCGCGGGCTGAGGAGGAGGCGGCTGGGAGCGAACCGCCGCGCCTGAGGCTGGCCGGCGGAGCCGGCCAGTAAGCCGAAGGTGCGGTGGTGAGCGAAAGCCGTCTGCGACGATTAGCACGCGTGGGGCCGCCGGAGGCCCGCAGCGCTGGAGCCGTGACAGAAACCATGCCTGCTGCATGCTGCATGCTTGCTTGCATGCTGCATGCTTGCTTGCATGCTGCATGCTTGCTTGCATGCCTGGTGTATGCTTGTTTACATGTTGCATGCTTGCTGCATGCATGATATATGCTTGTTTGAATGTTTCTTACAGCGAAAAAAACTTATGCTTTAGAATGTTATGCTTAATAAATTTATGCTTTAGATTTTTAGAATGTTATGTTTTATCATTATTATGATCAGATAAATTATGCGTAAGCTGTTATGCGTAAATAATATTATGCGAAAATATAATTAGGACAAACAAAAGTATGCCAAGTAATATTAGGTCTTAAAATTTTATCTAAATGACATAACAATAACATTAGTTTAAATAAAATTAGTGCATTTGAAAATTCGGTGAAATGAAATTTGTTCAAATGAAATTAGTTCAAATAAATAATTATGCTAAATAAAAATTTACCAATGAATTATTCGGTCAAATGAATAATTCTACGAAATGACTTTATTGCAACTAAAATTCGCCGAAGTGATTTTCGACGAAACATTGTTCGACCAAACAAGGGTGAACCAAGAAAAACAGACCCGAAAAAGGTTAATAAGAAAAAAGTTATGGGCGATTTAGTCCAAAAAAAAAACTGCGTCGGCCTCTCCTGAAAAATCTTATTTTGTCCCTTACCTCAATTGAACCTACGGTCGACGATATAGCTAGTTATGTTCAAGCCTATTGTCATCAACCGGGCACAAATCCAGACTCAGGGCTGCTACTGAGAAATTCCAGATGGAAAAACCTAATAACAATTTGGTCGACCCGGAAATTGAACCCACGACCTCGTGCTCAGCAATAACGCTTGTGACCACTAGACCACTAGACAACGAGGTAGAACGAAAAAAGAGGAACGATAATACCTAACACTTAAGGAAGTAAGTTTAAATAGCCTGTTCTAATTTATCTGTATGTGGACTTCTTTTCTCTGTGAAGTAACGTGTCACAAAAGCAAATTAAGGTCTTCATTTTAACCAAAACTGCCTGAATACTCTTTGGCAACAAAAAACCTTCCATTCGTGGTCTTACTGTGAGCGTGGAAGCCATCAATCTCAACCAAGATGATTTGGAGTTCAGATAAAACTCTCACTTGGATATTAGACCACATTCAACAAAAAATGTATTTACAAGGCTGATGTGAAGGGAAAGGCCGGGCGAGGACGCCCTAGGAGGACTTATACTGACTTTATTGGTGATGTTCTTCAGAAAGGCCAGATGCGTAGTACTCGCAACCGGTGTGCGTGTATGACCAGATGTATGAACGTAAACGAGGCAAAAGGAGCATGTAAGAATCGTAGCAGGTGGCGTTATGTAGTTTCTGCTTACCCCCATGGGAAGAAGGCGTGAGTTTATCTATGTATGTCAACAAAAAAATCCCCAACCATTACAGACCAGTACCCTAATTGCGTAACTTATTTTCGTAAACGATTATGACGAATTTGTTTCATTTTGACAGTTCAACAACATTCATTGCGTTATTTACGTTGTTGAGCAGATTTTTCTTCCAACTTATGAAGCAATGAATTAGCAATCTGTTTCAAATCGAAACGAATTCTGATAGATCGTGTATTACGCAATTAGGGTACTGAATACAAATAATAAATACCTTATTTATTTCATCAAAACTAATACAACGGATTACACATACTTGTAGGTCAGTACTTAGGAGTATATAACATGGGAGCATCTGTAGCTGAACCAGGCATACAGCGCCAGACCCCTCAAAACAAACATTTAAACATATTAGCCTAAAATACATGCAAAAAAATGCATCAATAAAGGATTTTAAACACGAAAAACGGAATAATTTTATGCATATCACATTTGTAGCCACATTAACATTAATTATTCTTTCAAAAGATACGTTTTACGCCTCATAAATCTCAGCAACAGTAAAATAAAACAAACACGAAACAAAAACCCATTGGATCTTTCATCACACCATTGAAATATCAAGAATATGAGCAGTAAATGTTATCATTTTCTCACAATCTGATTTATGTATGTCATTTTACTATAAATCGGTTCGCACGGTGTGGATAACTCAGCTGCTTTACATAGAAAACGCAAAAAGGGGATAAAATTAATTATATCAACACACAATAGGATTGCACGTCGTCGGTATGACGGGTGATAAGGAAGGAAATATAAATCACTAGCTGCGCCCCGTAGTGCCACGAGTTTTGCGTGAAAGCGTAACAAACAAATAAACAAAATCACTTTCGCATTTATAATGGTGCCGATTCCCTTGTTCACAAACTAAACTAAATTTAAGTTCAGTGAATCTTTTTCTTTCTATTTCATTAAGAAAAGGACAGAAGATAAATTTTAGTTTAGTCCTGTCAAATAAATCAGCGCCTGTCACTACTCCATACAAGTTTTAGACGTGATTAAAAACTTGCCTACTAAAATTACGTAAATTTACGTCAAGCGCTGATTAATTTGACAGGACTAAACTAAAATTTATCTTCTGTCCTAAAAAGATGCACTGAACTTAAATTTAACTTAGTTTGTGAACAAGGGAATCGGCACCAATATTACTAGCGACAGCGTTTTAACGACTTTAAAAAACATCGAGATTTCTTAAGTAAACGTAACTTTAATATTTACGTATCATACACATGAACCTTCCAGAATAAATTCTCTAAACGATCGTGAAAACCTCATCAAAATCTGTTGCGTGGTTTAGAAGAAAAACGCGGACATACAGCGAAAAGCGACTTTGTTTTGTAATATGTATAGATAAGTTAGGAATTTAGGATAGTTAGGATTATAGTTAGTGAATAGAATTTAAAATAATTAATAGGACAGTATGATAAACAATGGGTAGGTACTTAGGAATTATCTACATACAATTTAGTTATCACCTACATTAGGAGGACTCCTCCTAACCACCATTTGTATACTCAATAGTTTGAATCCCAGTATGTTTAGTTAGAAGCACTGTTCCTGAATTCAAAGCAAACTACCATTGCAGTTAACTTATAATTCCTCCTGGGACCTAGTGAGTAGTGGGATGTGTCTCGAGATTTGATATCAGAGTCTCCTGTCTCATAAGCCAGAATATTAGTTAGCCGCGTGCGAAGTTTAGAGGTATTGTAGTGTAGAGTATTTTACACATATTTTACATACTTATATGAATATGAATAATTAAGTCTTCAGCTAATGGGGAAGGTCTTATTTGGTTTTACTTCACTTTTTTTCAAATGTATTTGACGTGAGAAGTGTCAGAATTTAAAACCTTAAATATTGCCATTTCCTCGATAGCACTATCTTCAAAATGTTTCCGACATTTAAACCTCAAACACTGTTTTTTTTTTAAGTCACAATCTTTTAATTTTATGGTCTTTCAAAATAGTGGGCTTCAATTTCGGAGTATTTAGGAACAGAACAATGAGTCGTTTTCGCAAAAAATAAAATAAAACCACCTCACGCGTTGTATTAATAGCTTGTTTTGGGGACGAGACTCTCTAAAACTCAAGTATTACTTAGGACATGATTGATTGGTAGTCCTGATAAGGTAAAGTGGATGTTTATTGATATTAATATGGCAAAGCAAAATTAATTTCTTCTCTAAACATTGAAGGAAAACATGGTAAGGAAACCGGCATGTCCTAGAACAGAAAATTCCAAGATATGCGTCATCAATCAATCGCCCACTGGGCCCGCGTGTTGGATTACGGTCCACTCCCTCTCAAAGAGAGGAAGCTTGTGTCACAACAGTGGGAACAGATTCATTATGCTTATGCTAGCAAAGCCTACGTCAGACTTCTCGATCATTTGATGTTGTATCAGGAGCTTAAGGGATTACCTTAAGACTCTGAAGGTAATCCCTTAGTTAAGAGCAAAGACAGCAGTTTTCCTTTGCGACGATCATCAATCAACATTCTTAAATTGTTGACAATGGCAATTTATATCCTCTGTTGAATGTTATATGGTCATTCAAGGCTTAATTACAGCCACAAACCTTAAACTTTACACGATACATTTTTGCAAAATTGATGATGTATGGCGTCATTTTCACTAGTCGATAATTCGGTCAACATACAGCATGCGGGACTCCCCACAGGCGATGACTAATGAAAGTCATAAGTCGATAACGTGATCCGTACACCGTCTGCGGGGAATACCCGTAGCGGTCGTAGCGACCAATAAAATTCATCGGTCGGTAAAAAGCGTGTGGATACTCGCACCCAATGAAAATAAGCCTACAACGCAACTGCCAAACATGCGCAGCAGGTTCTTCGTATACCGCAATCGTTCCCAATCGACTAATGAAAACGGTTCCTTGCATGTGACCCCTATGGCATGCATTACAGGAATGTCCCGCACCCCGCATACGAGACGTATCGACAAATGATAAAAACTTTTTACAAAAAAAAAACAACCGACTTAAAAAAAGAACACTACAAAGTGAAAAATAACTTTAATTTCGGAAGTCGGTGTCTTTGGTTTTGAATTTTCGTTCTTTGTCACCGACTTCCGAAATTAAAGTTATTTTTCACTTTGTAGTGTTCTTTTTTTTAAGTCGGTTGTTTTTTTTTGTAAAAAGTTTTTATTTTTCACTTTTTAGTTGTGGTACCTACCCCACACAAATTCGAACAAGAAGTTATCATATCATCTACATACTAAGTGGGAAAAAATACGTATAATTGAAGCTAACTCAAAAACTACCCAAGCAAAGTTAATAAAATTTATATGGGACCATCTCTGAAGTATGATCTACCAAACAAAAAAAGAATCATCAAAATCTATTCATAATTGGCAGAGTAATCGCGTAACAAAAATATAGAAATATAGACGAATTGAGAACCTCCTCCTTTTGGAAGTCGGTTAAAAATAAGGCTTTATATGCATTGACAATTAATAACTGTTATAAATTATAACAGTACCTAATTGTTTGCAATCACGTTTTCGCAGTGGCGATTTAGTCACCTGCATCCATGAAGGGGGTGATTCTAACCGTCAAAGTAAACAACTTTCGTTAAGAAACTCATTTAATCAATTTACCTTGCCTTTTCCCAACTATATTGGGGTCGGCTTCCAGTCTAACCGTATGCAGCTGAAAACCAGTATTTTACATGGAGCGACTGCCTATCTGACCTCCACAACCCAGTAACTGGGTAATACGATACCCCTTGGTAAGACTGGTTGTCAGACTTTCGGGCTTCTGACGACCCGTAACGACTGTCAAATATCCACGAATGACAGCCGGGACCAACGGCTTAACGTGCTTTCCGAGGCACGGAGGAGTCTCGGTATATGTGAAGATGGTCACCCATCCACAGACCAACCCCGGCAAGCGTAGCTTAACCTTATGAATCGACCCGTGCGGCTGTTATTACTTAGCCACGAGCTCCTCAAGAAACTCGTGAAAAAAAAAACAAATTCTGCAACACAACTTTTAAAATATGCAATTTTGCAAACAAAAGCCAATACACTACAAAAACCTTATGCGACGAATACACGGTTGTGTGCACACAGACACTGTGCACGTATTGATCAATACTGACACCAATATCTAGGGCGCCGCGGGATTAGCAAATGCTCTATCTAATCTTACTTACTTGTGCTTTGTGGAGCAGGGATGTTGTAAATATTTTTACCTGAGAACTGAAGGAAAATCTATGTTTTGCTTTTCTAGATTGTCAGTTCGATAAGGGAACTGATTGTGTGCCCATTATTTTGCAAGAAATCCTACCCCTTTAATGTACAATTGTATGCATTATAGATTCTTAGTTTGATAAAAGATAAAAAATATCACTAATAATAATACAATATTTTATCCGCAGGGCAGTATGTGGCGAGCTGTTGGGCAGTAGCTACCACACGGACCCTATCTCCCGGGAGAAGTTTTGTTCCTCACCTCTGGCTTGCCGTTATTAACCGGCTCGAGTGAACACTGACGACGGAGCTCCCACCTCGTTCTTGCTTAATTGGCCGGCTTGAGTGAAGATTCGCAAGAGCAAACGTGCTCGGAGGAAGGAAGTATTCTAGTAAGATGCTGGTAGGGATCTTGACCGTACTTCCGGGATTGTCCAGTTAGCCGTGGAATACCTCTTCACTCCTCATAAGCACCTCGGGACATGTTGCCCCCTTGTCGCTACGACACTTTGTGCTAGCGAACGTTTTCGGGGGTCCCTGCCATTTTCCTGTGTATTTTATAAAAATATTGGTCAAGCAGGGGCCATAATAGGAAACACAGGTTTTCATAAATCTAGATCAGGCTAGTCTACATTACAGTTAGAATTAAATTTTCCTCGATTGTAATTAATGTAAATCATAATTTTACTTTATACTTGAATAAATTTTATTATAGTTTTTTCCATAGCTCTAGATAACCAGTTCATTCAGCCACCCAAACTCATAATCCAATATCTTTGTTTGTTCCACATCCCGCAATAGTCCTGCACCAACCGGGGGTTGTCCTTGGGTGTACTAACATAGTGCAAACAGGGATAATCGTCGGTTGGTGCCTCATTTAATTAAAAACGTCTAACGGGCCTCTGTGAGTTGGCTTCGGCCCCTCGTACGCCTTCCAAAGGACCGGGACCCTAGGGTCCCGAGAAATGTCAAAGACGATAAAAATAAAGTCAACCTCTTTATAAAAAAAATGGTCTTATGCAATGTGCACTAGGTTTACCCTGTATCACGAATGCCATCACCTTCCTCCGGACCAATTAAGATTTTTTTTTACATTATTATAATATAATTTAATAAACAGACACTAATTATAGTTGGCTTAATATGCAAGTACCTAGTACTTGTCATAAATAAGGAGCTTCTGATTTACGTGGGTGATTGCCGAATAACCTCTAGTCCTGTGTCATATCATTGAGCAGAAACTCAAAAAAAAATTAAGTATGTCTTACTGTACTTACCCAACATTATAATAATGAAATTCATGATAACCTCCGCTCATCTACTCCTTATTGATTCCAGAAGAACTCGACAACCACGATAGTTTCCCTCAAAGTATTAAACGCCATGTTCTTTCAAAAAGAACTGGACGAATGCAAAATGGCGGCGGAGCGGTGGAGGAAGAAACTTTAAATTCAAAATGCTGCCACTATTCTCCCAAACTTTTCCCAGACATCAAACTTCAGAAAATGGAAGTTTTCCTCTATCTCCAGACCATGAAACTGAGCAGTAAAATCTGACAATAACTCGCCATATCTTTACGGCTGATTTATTTTAATGATCCGAATTGTTTCGTGCACATCTTAATGGTCAATATGGAGACGGAAGCACATTTATATGCTTTTTATTACTCAATCATGTCTTTTATGTCTGTACGTATAAGAATTGTACTAAGTCTGTTCAGAAGGTATACAATAATTGAATAAAATGGCATAGGTTTTAGTGATAGAGCTTAAATTAATGTCCGGTTCATAGTGTTAGGAGATTCACTGATGACTCAGGCCTGGAGTGTAAATGTGGTACTGCTCCACAAACTTAGGTATGTACGTACTAATCGTAACATTAAGACAAGTAATAATCAATAACTAAGTGAAAATTTACCTAAGCCGATATTTTGGTAGTATATTGTCCCTTTGACGATCTTCAAGTACACAAGCTTTGATATTGGCAAAGAGATCTATTATATACTATCTTTAATTTGAGTACCTAATTTAACAGGTGCTTATTTTATTTTGGAGCAAAACATTGTTTTTAAAAAGAAAAGCCACATCCATTTTCCACACTTCAAACATAGAAATATTTTCTTTTTACAAATGCAACTCACATTCGTTTCCAACTGAAACCAGTCCACGATCCCGTATAAAACCAACAGGATCTTTTAATCAGTTCACGATTTCAGTGCATACAGCGCACTCTTACGAGAAAAATCCTACTTTCTATTACGAAACCTCTATAGGTAAGTGTAAAAAGTTTGTATGTTTGTTTCTCAGTCATGCTTCAACGACTGCACGGATTCAAATGAAAATTGGCACACAGGATCCACAAATAATACCTACCAATTAATTAACAAATTTCTTCTTCTTTTATTTTTATTAATTTACTTAATTTTTAATATTATAAATAATTATATTTTTAATTTAAAAAAAATAAGTAAAAATTATAGATTTTTTTTTTCTATTAATAGGTTCCCGTTTCCCGTGGGATAAAATTATACTTCCACGCGGACGAAGACGCGGGAAAAAATCTAATATTTTCAATAAACTCATGTGAATGGTGGCGCCCTCTTTCGGTACATATTTCATAGCAAAGGATCCAATATCTATACTCTCAGACACCTGTCGTTGCGTGTATGTTGCTCGACATTTAATTTACTTTATATTAACTCATGTAAACCTTGTTCTGATAAGATAAGAAAAATAGAGAAGAATTTTCTTTGAATAATGCTTTGAAAATGTGACAGGAGGCAAGACATTTTTATCATTATACCTACTTACGAGTATGTTGGTAGCTGTGCATGTACACTATGTTAGTTTCAAGGCATGCCTATAGATTCCTGCCGGGGCTGCGAATATGGGCCGAAAGGGACATCGTGGCCCCCGACAACAGGGCAACCGAAGGAACAGGGGTGGGTTTTAGTCAGTAAGAGTCTGACACGCCCTCCCGCTCCGCCCAGAGCGGGAGAAGTTATTTGATAATTTCCGACACAAAAAAAAAAAAAAGAAATGCCAATAGATTCCTCCTACCTATTAATCGTAATCTATTTATAAAAATGTATGTTGTCAAGTAAAAAAAAAATACCAAATTAGATAATCTGTGTTTATTAGTGTCACTGTTACTAATGCTAAATCATTCATTCATTGTCACAAGTGTGCTGTCTTTATTAATTATACTCAGTTGTATTTCACATGGAAATACAACTGAGTATAATTAATAAAGACAGCTATGATCCATAACCAGATCAAACACAACATAAAACCGTCCAAATTCATGTCAAGCACACAATAATCATAAGAAAACTACTAATTAACATAGCGAATATTTCTTTCTGCTCCACATGTTGTCCAATGTGCAATAAAATTACATATGAACCACTATACGACCGACAGTATTACATCTAGTACTAAGTGTGCAATTATTATATTTGTTCATAAAGCCTATGATACACGGTTCAATCAAAATTGATGCATTTTGGTTCATTGGTTGAAAGCCGCGAAATAGATACCACTTTGATACACAAATAGAGACTGCGAATCGGCAAGCGTAGTGTTCGATGCTCCCATGCTGTGGCTGGTAGTAGGGTTGCTGGATAAGTGAGAGAGATGTATCTACATTGTTTTCACATGTATAATTTCAACTCGAATGGTGTAACCAATATTTTGTAACAATATTATGATTTAAAAGTGTCCGTGGAGTTTTTTGCCCGTTCTTCTCCATGGGTACCTACTACGCTTTGGAATGGGCAACTAGCTTCATCTTTCTGACTGACCGACCCCTTGACAATTCAAAAGTGCCTTTAAATGGTTTAATTGAAATAAATACTTTGAGTTTGAGATTGATGAGAGAAAGCCTAGTTAGCCTTGTTTCACTGTAGTTCGTTTCTCGGCTTGAATGACACTTACAGGGGGGCATTGTCGGTAAACATTTAATTTTGTGAAAAATAGGCAGTGTCCCGCAATGGACATTTATAGGGTGATGATGACGATAATGCTTGAAAAGCACGTTTAAACGATTAATTTTGGTAGTTTCAACCAGATTCTAAGGCAAAAGTGAACCGTGTAGTTCCAGCATTAGTATGAGACGGTATTATTGGTACAGCAGAGTTTTTTGTCGTTATTCACATGACAATCAATATCAAAAGGTTTTTATTTAACGTTACATTGTCTAGTTAAGTACTGCGTGAGTTAAGTGCTTAGTATGTGCTGATAAATCAATATACTTTACTGATATATTTCGGAAAATTCTCTGTAACGAATCTCGGCTGTCATTCGTATTCGTACATTTTGACAATCGTTACGGGTAGTAGGAAACCCAAAAGTCTGACAACTAGTCTTACCATGGGATATCGTCTTACCCAGTAACTGGGTTGTGGAGGTCAGATAGGCAGTCGATCCATGTAAAATACTGGTATTCAGTTACGTACGGTTAGACTGGAAGCCGACCCCCAAGATAGTTGCGAAAACGTCCGGCGACATCGAGGCAGACCCAGGAGAAGATGGAGGGACGAGCTTGACAGGATTGGTCTCGTCTACAGACAGATAGGAGTGGAAAAGAGAAAGGGAGATGTTTGTACTGTAGTAGGACAACAGGCTAAAAATAATAATAAATAAAAATAGCGATCCATTTATGAAAGAAAGACCGGATAAAAACATTGGTGATACACGTCCTACATTATAAAACATAACACTACTACTTTAGTACGACATAACATTATTGAATAAGAACCAACATAATCGTTCATTTATCATAACACTCGCAAATACTCGTAAATAAAACTTCGCAACGACTATAAAAACTAAAGAGCTTATACGTTGCCGTCGAATCGGTAGATCATAAATAACATTGAACAATATAGTATGTTGTGAACTGTGAACAAAGTAACAATATGAGAATAATAAATCCAAATACGTAGAAGCGAAACTTGCTTTAAAAGTAATTACCTTTTTTTTTTGGTTTGTAAATTAAGTTTCAAATAACTTCTCCCACTTTGGGCGGAGCGGGAGGGCGTCAGACTCTTACTGACTAAAACCCACCCGTTTTCTTTCAGTTGCCAAGTTGCCGGGGCCACGGTATCCCTTTCGGACTTCCCCGCAACCCCGGCAGGCATCGGCCCTAGCGGACCCCGTCAGTTCTGCTGACATCTTTTTGAGGCGCGCGTGGAACACAACACACCGTCGACCCGGGTCTGGTCCTTATCGGACGGTGAGCTACCCATTGCTCACCGTCCGCAAGCCCGCGCCTACGGTGGCCGGGAATCGGCCGCCACCGATCGCCTCCACGAGGACATGGCGATGCCCCGCCCAAGCCGGGTAGACCTCCACCGTGTCCTCCGGGCGATAATAACCTTAGTTTATACCCGACACGTAGAATAAGAGAAATCAGTTTCATCCAACATAGTTGTTGACAAGGTAGAAGACGGTGATTGTGGATGATAGACCAACAACCAGAAGATGAGTGGATGAACTACAAGAAACCGCAAGTAAGGTCTGGATGAGACTATCACAGACCCAGGATAGCATGGCAAAAAAAGGAAGAGGAGATGGAACAAGGTGTCACTTAAAAGTAAAGAAAAGAAATTGGACGTTCTTCGGCTTGGAGTGGGCGAAGGGATCTGTCAGAAAACTTATTTAAATACAGAATATTGAATGACATTGATAGTTATACCTACCTATCAGAGGGACAGTTCCCGTAATTTTTAAAAATGTTCGCATCTCAAAAATACAATCAATTTACCAATATTTTTGACAAGTTTGACAGATTGCGACTCGAATGTAAACGTTTTTTTAAGTACGAGAATTGGACTTCAGGATGACTTCAGGTATCAACATAAATTTTCCGAGACTGACTTATGATTATTTATTCCCAATTAATTTCGAGCGAGATCACTGAAAAAGGTGTTTAGTACTGGCAATTGCAGTACAACAAAGCACTATCGCCTCTACGTAACTTAATACTTTTCATGGCACCACATAGTAGGGCGGAGTACCCTCTACCTACCTCTAAGAGAGCGACGGCTTTTCATTCACAATGTTGATTCAACCGTCGTAGAGTAGTGCCACGACCAGTGCCAGTGTACATATTGTTTATTTTTTTATAAATAGAGGTGTTACACTTTGTATAGAACGGTTTAGTGCAAGTGTGTGGATGATCTTCTGATATGTGGAGCTTGGTGATTTTTTGTGAGTTATTTTGTACTTTTTGTAGAACTTAAGTTTGTCTTAAGAAAAGTCTGAATCTTTCGTAGTTCACTTCATCTGAATAGAAATTTTCTGTAGAGTTCGATTTCCTTCCAACTTGGTTCATTTTACTTACAAAGATGTTTGTATTGACGAATTAGAAATCACTTTGTGGAAATAATTATGGTTTTCCAAGTTAGAATTAAACTTTTCAGTGAGTAAATTTTAAGTTCATTGGACATTTTGTTTAAAGTGTGATTACAATTTACTGACTGACCAAGTTCTCAATGTATCGGGGTTAAAACTTGCCCTAAAGAAAGTGACCTAACCACTCAACTGTTTAAGGCATATTTGATCAACATAGAACCCAATACCGACCAGAGAAAATTTTAATTTCGCGGGCTACCTACCTTAGCATCTCTTTTAAATCGCGACATATTATAAGGCCACATACACATACTGGGTGTCAGGGACATCGACGCGAAAACTGAAACCATGGATTCAGTACATGATTCTAAATGCCCCTGCGTGGAAAGTTTTTGTCGGTTATTTTTTTTTTTAATTGCTGTTCCATACATTTTGACCGTGTAGGTATTGCACTTTTCTATGAAACAGCAGATTAAAAAAAAAATAACCGACGAACATTTTCAACGCAGCGAGGTTCAGAATCATGTACCTACTGAATCCATGGTTTCAGTTTTCGCGTCGATGTCCCTGACACCCCGTATAGAGAAGTAACTCGGATAGGTTTTCTTATGACTATTTATACAGTATCTCATGGGAGTTACTTTGTCGACTTCTGCAGAAAAGTATATAGAACAACTAAGATGAAGAGCACGCGAAGAAAGCTCAAAAATTTTAAGCAGTCCGCCTGCGAGAGGTGTGATTTTGTTTGATAATTTAATACAGAAATAGGACTGCTTTGTCGACTTTTGCAAAAAAAGCTAAACAATTACCTAAGATAAACGCAAGAGCGAGCTTAAATAAAATAAAATATTTTTTTTCGGATAAGGAACATCCATGGGTTAGTAAATATAAAGATAACTTATTTCTATGTTAGTAAACTTATTATCTATTTCGAAACAAGGCTGTTGTTCAGATAAGATAAGATAAGATAATTTTTTATTTGTCAAAAACATGTGTAGGTTTACAGTTGGTATGTTCAAAAAAAATAAAGTTTCAACATGTTTTGCCTGGTAAGGCGTACAAATACAATAATAATAGCTTGAAACAATGAAATCATGCAGTTACATTAAATTAATAGAACATTTCAAATTAATACAGTAATTAATAAAATAAAATAAAAGATGTCAAAAGTAAGATAACAATTCAAATTAATATTCTAATTAATAAAATAAAAGATGTCAAAAGTAAAATAACAAAATAAAAAATGTCCATAGTGCATCATTGAAAATTTATACAACAATAATAAAAACTGTCTAAATAATGTCATTTAAATAGTCGGCAATATTATAGTAGCTTTTATTTACTAGAAAATTCTTCATAGTTTTATTAAAATTTTCAATATTTAAATTTTTTGTATGCCTTTGGTACCTTGTTGTATAGGTTTGGAGCCATGCAGAATACACTCTTACCCATGAGAGCTGTTTTAGCACTATGAGAGCGAAGTCTTTGGTTATCGCGTTGACTTCTTACGGAACCATCGGAATACTTCGGAAACAGTTGGGGATTCTTCTTAACAAATAACAATGTTTCCAATATATACAAAGAAGGAAGTGAGAGAATTTGATATTTAATAAAATATGATTTGCAACTGTCTGTTATATGAAGACCAAACATAGCTCATAAGCATCGTTTTTGGATTTTAAATATAATATCTTTATGTGTGGAATTTCCCCAGAAAATAATTCCGTATTAAGGATCGATGCAACAAGTCCGTGATAGGCAGTAAGCAATGTGTCCGTATTTACTATTGGGGCGAGTTTATACAGTGCGAAGGAAGAACTGCTAATTCTCTTACTAATTACGTCAATGTGATCTTTCCAATCAAGTTTTTTGTCAATGGTTAGTCCTAGGAATTTGGCATTCAATATGCACCTTCGAACAACATCACCTAACAAAGGAGAATCGTACCTCAACGCTATTCAGGATGGAGTTGGAGCTTTCCCGCAGCTCGCTGAGTATAGTTGGTCCACAGGCTGCACGTGTAGAACACTTGACAATAAGCTTTAAAAAGCGTTATCTTGACTGCCCTGCTATAGCGTGTAAACCGGCGAGCCAACATGTTACATCGGGCTGCCAGCGCCCTACGTTCCCTCTCAATATCTACTTAGTCATTAAGGTCGTCGGTTACATAATGCCCCAAGTACTTGAACTGGTACACTCGCAAGTAATACGGGCTTAGTAAGCCCGAAATTTTTTAACATCCCACCTTGGAGAGGTTAGATTTCTTTTAACCATTCATATAGAATATTCCATCAGACCTACCGATGGTATAAAAACCAAGACTTGTTTAGTAAGTAGACAAATATACTGAAATGGCCAAATGTAGCAAGAAAACGTGGTGATCAATTCATGTTGCTTCTGTGTATGAAAAGAGGTTTTTGCCCTGAAATACATCGACCACAGACTGATGTTTATGAACAAGCAGCTATCTAAATCTGGAAAATGAATATGCTTAATATTTACGGCTGGCAAAACTTAATTAAAACTTGGTTTATCTCCGGCGATGCGTCTTACAAGTTCATATTTATGATCGTGGCACATCCCGCGGCATGTGCACTAGCATAAATATTGTTATTACATTCTGCCGAGAATATGTGAGGTGTAGAGGGGCTTATCTCAGAATATCAGAGATTTATAATAATGGAATGTGTCAGGATCAAAGCAGGTGGTGTTCTGTAGTTTTAGTTTCTACCTTCTCATATGGGAAGACAATAACAACAACAACAATAACAATTCATATTGTGTCTGAAAGTTTCACAAAGATAATTAAAAAATAACAATTTAATTAATAACAATAAAACACAAATAATTAAAATAATAACAAGTTAAACACAGGATTAAATTGGTTCCACACAAGTATATGTCACCTACCTAATAATTTCATTTAATTGTTAATAATAATAACACAAATTATAAAATAAATTTACAATTTTGACCATCCAGGCATATAATTAACATGACGCGTGGACCAACGCACAGACACAACGGACAGAGCTCCGGCGGGATCTCATGGCGTCATGGAGAGTGCGATTGTCGCAACCCCGCGCTGGGCACGCCACAATTGCGGCGATAAGACCCCTCTTTGAGGAGTAGCTTGAGAGACGCCACGGCGTCCTCACCTTCCGCCTGACGCAGGTCCTCACCGGACACGGCTGATTCGGGAGGTTCCTGTTTAGGATAAGGCGGGAGGAAACACCCGGGTGTCACCATTGTGTGGATCGGCCTGAGGACACGGTGGAGCATACGGTGGAGGTCTGCCCGGCTTGGGCGGAGCAACGCCGTGTCCTCGTAGAGGCGATCGGCGGCGGTGATCTCTCGCGTCCGGCCCTGGTTCAGGCCATGGTACGGAGCGAGAGGAAATGGCAGGCCGTCACCTCCTTCTGCGAAGCGGTAATGCTCGCGAAGGAGGAGGAGGAACGCGTGAGGGAGAGGCAAATTTCGCGCCCTCACGCCCCTAACCGCCGCAGGAGGAGACGCCCGGGGCGGGAATCGCGAGCCGATTTCCGGCCACCGTAGGCGCGGGCTTGCGGACGGTGAGCAATGGGTAGCTCGCCGTCCGGTAAGGACCAAGCCCGGGTCGACGGCGCGTTGTGTTCCACGCGCGCCTCAAAGAGATGTCAGCAGAATTGACGGGGCCCGCTAGGGCCAATGCCTGCCGGGGGTTCGAATAAAACCGATAGGGACATCGTTTCCCCCGGCAACAGGGCAACCGAAGGAACACGGGTGGGTTTTAGTCAGTAAGAGTCTGACACGCCCTCCCGCTCCACCCAGAGCGGGAGAAGTTATTTGATAATTTCCCACCCAAAAAAAAAAAAAAAAAAGGCATATAATTAAAAAAATAAAATAAACAAATATATAATTATAATGAAATAGGAATAAGTGATGCATACCCTGTTTATTCTGAATGAAATCGGGTTTCCAACTAAATTACTTATTTACATAAGGTTTATGATAGGATAACTTTAACCAATATTTTAATTTCAAATAATTGAGACCCACTTGATACACTGCTTAAGATCTTTAAGTCCTAATTATCTTTCTTTTGATTTAAATCGCGGTACGATACTTAAGTTTTAATACGTTCAAACGGTTCAATGCATCTGAGTAGTCAGACTAACAGATGAGAAAAGCTGTTCATTTAGAAGATTAATCCAAATTTAACTGATCAAAACTCTGATTGAGAGGGCTTCCCTTTAGGTCAACCTTATTAATACCTTGTAGCTTAACTATCCATTTTTCTTTTTTTTTAATGATAGCATAACACAAACATAAACAAGTTGCCGTGAAAATTCTTTATTATTTACACACACGTATTTACATTATTTAAAAACTATCAGACTTAAAATAATAATATGTACAAGTATATAAAAGGGGGGGGGGTAGGGAAATAATCATAGGGTATCAAAAAATTCGTTCGTATCGCTGTCAATAGGAAAAGTGCCCAAAAGGCTGGCAGCATTGCCACGTTGTATGGCAATGCTGATTCTTTGACCAAAGAATAGGCCAGCCCTCTGGTCACGTGAAGAATCGACCAGCCGCTTGGCGATGTCTTGAAAAACAAAATTGGAAAATTCGGGAAAACTGAAAGTGCATTTTCTATAGAAATTTTGTATGAATTAGGTACTTATTGAAATTTGGACACGACAAGGGTCAGCTGGTTATATAAATAAAAATCACCATCATCAAATTAATGTTTTCCAAAACTTGCTTATATTAAGACTAATTTCACAAGCAGCGTTGACAGTTTCCAGTTTCCAAACTACGCAATTTAGCCGTTCACATTTATCCAACTGCCTATACCTATGGCAAAGGCAAGTTTCTCAAAACGCCATAAAAATTATACCATAAAAATAAAAAAGCCGTGACATAACTCTGTTCGTAAATAAACAGCCATTACTAAACTGTGTCGAAGAAATTCCTATCAAAGCCCAATATGTCACACCTTACGTAAGACAAACCTTTGTGATATACTATTAGTTGCCCAAGTCGAAAATAGATAAAAATCCCATTTGTATACATAATATAGCTAAATAACTGAGAGATACACGTGTTTACTTGGAAGGAAGAGATGCTGCTTTCCTACTCTTTTAGCTATAACAGTCATTTCATAATGAAAATTCTTATTTGGTGACTAGGTCTTAAAATGTAATATAATATGTTGGGGTAAGTTCGTCACTGGGATAAGACCGTAAAAGTCAAATTCTACGCCATTTTATTGAATTAACCCTGTACCCTAATTGTGTAATACACGATCAATCACAATCTGAATCGTTTTGAAACAGATTGCTATTCCATTGTTTGATAAGTTCGAAAAAAAATCTGCTCATCAACGTAAATACCGCAATGATTGTTGTTGTTTTGTTATGTTGTTGAACTGTCAAAATGAAACAGGTTAGTCTTAATTGTTTACGAAAATATGTTACGTAATTAGATAGCCGATCGTCCGCGTCATCGGGCAGAATAAAATGGCGCAGGACAAAATGTTGTCCGCTAAAACTCCCGGATAATTTGGCAATATTTTTTAAAGTCAAATATTGCCAATAAAAAATATTGCCAAATTATCCAGGAATTTATTTCGTCCGGACTTATCCCAGAGTCAAATTTACCCTAACACACTCTATCATATACAGCATAACAGTACGGTGTTTTTTTTTTTTAAATCAACACTTGAACCTGAGTTTCTATCTATAGATACTATATTATATCTATATAATTATGTCAATCCACAAAACATTTGTTTTTTATCTTGTGTGCACGCACCAAAGTGAAAGAAATGTTGATTATTGCCACATCAATTTATGTGGTGATTCAAAAGCCTGCGAGGTGCAGTTTGAAATATCAATTACAGTCATTAGATTTAGAATCTTATTGTAAGTCGAATCATATATGGAAAATAATACTGCCATTTTTTGGTAATTTTTAAAAAGCCTGTTTAAAAAAGGTTGTATTAATCGGGGTTCTTGATCCCTAATCTAAAATGGTTAATTAATGCGTAATATATCCGATAACACAGGCATAACGTTGCAAGCTCCGCATAAACCCATTTGACGTAGTAAATAGGCAATTCTTATCTGTAAATTGAGTTCTCATGTCAGGCCATGGGGTTCCGTAGCAATTAATTCTCGTGGCACGTGCTTACACTACATAGAATACTAAGAAGATCCACTCTGTTGTGTTCAACTTGTTGTAATTACCTTCCTACATATACCTAGACTTCTTGAGAGGTTGGGTTTAGTTGACTCGGGCCGAGCTGTCACTGACCCGTTGGATTACCAGTAGTCTTATCAAAAGAACGAAAACACGTAAGAACGAAATTTCGTTTTTGTTTTCGGTTTTCGGAAACTGTTGTGATATTCTGTAAAATTCTACTAGGAACCTTGACGAAAACATACATGACAACGAACTCACAGTAATTGTTTTAATATCTTCGTCATGGATTCACCTTTCGAGATTGGATGTTTAGAGACTAGAACTGAAAAGATGTCAAATTCATAATCTTCAACTGCAGTAGTTTTTAATTGAACCTTTTCTTTTTTCCGAATCCTTATCCAAAATTTGACTAGTTTTAGATAAGTAGATACCTACTAGTGGAAAAACTGCATGGTCCGGTCGCACTTACTGCGGTCAGTTCGTGACCATTCGTTATTTTTAGAGAGTCCTCTTCAGGCCTTTCATACCGTTTAGTGAGAGAGAGCACGTTAAAATATCGTCCCCAAATATCACTTGTACCTACTGCACCAGTCTACGAAATCGACTGAACTGAAGACTGCCAACCCGCTGGCGTAATACCTACACTAAAAATTGCAAAGCTTTTCATTTTAACAATTCGACAACATTCATTGCGTTATTTACGTTGTCGAGCAGACGAATTTTAGAAAAATATGAAACAATGGATTAGGAATTTCTTTTAAAATCCCTCGGGTTGTGAATGAAAGTGTGTTATGTACGCAGTTGGGGTGCTGATTACATAGCTTTAGAATACCGATATTGCCCTAAATAAACACAATATACAGGACACTCGGTCAAAGATTTCATATGGTTGTATATTTCCAGCATAAGCTGACCTTGCATTGTACGGAAATCCTATACAATGCGAGATCAGCATAAACTGGAATTGTATAGCTTGATGTGTAGCCGTGTGTACCTAATTCAAAATTCTACAGATTGTTGGACATTCTTCATCAAGAAATCGATTCGCCTACAAATAAATTAATATTGCTTAAAAGTGTCGATTCGCTCGTTTCGGGCAAGTAAATTCGGGCGAATCACCAATAAGCTCAGGGAAAGCGCCAGACTCTGATGGACTTTTACCGATTAAAACCGTGGTGCGAAATAATGACCAAAGAAATTCGTTCACGCAATAATTAGGGATGGCGATCTGAGATCGATTAATCGCAGAATCGATTTTTCGGGCCCAAAAGTTCGATTTTTTAAATCGATTCAGTAGGTACTGCATGTACCTACTGAATCGATTCAGTGAATCGATCGATATTTTACCCTTGGAAATCGCCATTCGATTTTTTTTTTTTTGTTTTAAAATTATTTACAACTAGTTAAATGTACCCGTAATATCACGGTGTTGCTGGTTAAAGGGTTTGTTACTCAAAAACTCGCGAGATTTCATGTCCCTAATAAATACATTTTGAAAATAAATGTCTTCTTTCATAGATGATCATTTCATTTCCTGATCTGACTTTAATATGGTAGTAAAAATAATTGTTATTATCGAATTCCCCGAATGAAAAAAAAACTGATTTTACTGATAAGACTTCAATTATTATGGTATTGTAAGGTTTTATTAATTAAACTAAAACTACACTGTTTAAAATCTACAAATCGACGGTTAAAATTTTTGTACTGGCCATACTGATGGCGGAAATGCGTATTGGAATAAAATCGGGAGATTGAATGGATTTTGCACTGGCCACACTGGTGGCGACGGTTGCGGTGATTTGGCAAAAATCGGGCACTTTTTGATGGGAGTTGATAGCGAGCAGTCGTGGGATTGTTGTACCGTGGTGATTAATTTTAAGAAATAAGTTTTGATAATAATAAGTTGTGAGAACAATAAATAAGTTTTGAAGGTTAATTAACTGTGTTATTTCTGGAGTATCCTATAGTATCTTTCTTGTTTTTCATAAATTTTTATTATAAATTTTTATGATACTGTAGTAATTAATGTAGGTAACATTATAAATGCAATCTTGTATAAAACGCACACTATGCTGCCAAGCATATTATAAGTTGGGGGATTACATCGCTGATAAAAATGCTTGGCTTAGCGCTGGTCCAGCTCCACAAGGGCACATAAATTAATTGATGAGCATTCGAAAGTGTTGTTGCGGCTGATGAAGATTGTAAAAACTATCTTTCTTTGTATAAATTCAATCTCTTTGTATTGTATAATTGCATATCACATGTGTGGGCATTGTGACCACGTACATTCCATAAAGCTACCATTACCTGGGTACGTCTTTCATTGACTTGAATGTGCCCTGGCGGCTGAGAGTGTCATGCTCACTCAAATGTCTCGCTGATGGTGGCGTGTGTGTTGGATCATTAAGTTCCCTTCAAAATGGTTGAGCTAAATGGTGCTGATCCATGCGTCATGTTCGTGAACGGGCGCCGTCAGTAGGGACTGGTCATCTCTTAGCTGCCACGGTTTATTTTAATTTTTGAATTGTTTTTATTTTTGTTTTTAGTTACGGACGCTTTTAACGTGCACGTCTTTTTACATTGTTCTCACATGTATAATTTCAACATGAATAATGTAACCAATTTTTTGTAACAATTTTTTTATTTAAAAGAGTGTCCGTGGAGTTTCTTGCCCGTTCTTCTCCATAGGTACCTACTACGCTTTGGAATGGGCAACTAGCTTCATCTTTCTGACTGACCGACCCCTTGACAATTCAAAAGTACCTGTAATTGGTTTATTTGAAATAAATGCTTTGAGTTTGAGTTTGAGCAAACTTGAAACAAAAAAAATCGAGAATAGTTTTTTTTTTTAATCGGTCTTTTAGACCTCGATTTTTTTGTAAATCGATACATCAGCTTACGATTCGAATCGATTTTAACATCGATCTTTTTCGGAAAGAATCGACATCCCTACACGCAATCACCGCCGCTCCCGGTTGGCAAAACAAGGCTAATGCAACTTCTGTATCTCTCCAGGAGTGGTTGTTATTATGCGGCTAGTAATTCAATAACTGTGTATTCGTGTTATCTGACAGTTATGGCCGACTGGCTGACCAGCCTCCTACATGATGCAGTACCCACAGACAAATGAATGCAATGGTTGTGGTAGGATGTGAACGGCATCCTGTCGGATTGTGTGGCTGCTTTTGTTTTCAATTTTGTGGGCTGCAGGAGAATTCAGATGCAAAATGACTGTGTAAATGCGAAGGGTTGTTATTTGTGGTGGATTTTCAAAATAGCTGTTTTGTTCACCGCATTATAGAATACGTGCGTGGTTACCTAGTTAAAGTAGGTGCCTGCCTCGTGAGCCGGCGACACAGTCGGGGATCATGGAAGGCGCACAAGATCTCTTGATCCCCGCTCCAAGTGTTGGAAGAGAACACCGGGGTGGTTTTTAGTCAGTAGGAGTCTGACAGACCCCTTCGCCCGCCCCAGGGCGGAGGACATTCATGAGGATTTACCCACCCCGAAACAAAAAAAAAGGTTTCTGCCTCGTCTAATAGCAACACTAGTTTTAGTCTGCTACGACTAATAAAAAGCTTGCCACACTGGCACTATGGCCCTTTCTGCCCACATCCCTGACAGATTTACTGCGATCAACTGTCAGAAAAGACTAGAAACTTAAAAAGAGGGTCAAATATTTAAAAAAGGTCGCAAAATGATTTCAATAAGTGATTAAAGGATCAGTTACATATTTCCCATTCAAAATGTATTCTAGTCAAACACAATTTTTCTCTCCAATGCTTATTGTTTTTCAAGAATCAATATCTGAAGGGCTATGCCCCGCCAAAGATCATTTAAAAGCTATCGTTTCTTTTAATGGTGCGTAGATGTCTCCTAACAAGATGTGTTATTATATCAAGAGAACAATGCCAACTTTTTGTTACGAATGTTATTCGAAGTGTTTTGTCTGTTCAACTCTTATTTGTAATTACATACCCAGACTTCTTAAGACGAAAGCGACCAGTTGGAACCGTGCACCTAACTTCTGACGTTTCATAAGTGCCCATGTAGGTTTATTTTGATTTTGAAAGAGGTCGTTGGATTACCAGCAGTTTTATTTATCCCAATGCACTTTTTGAAAGTTAAAGTTAAATGAAATTAATTAAATTAGATAAGCACAATAATTGAGAAAATACTGAATAACTTCAGATTTTTTTATTTTGTACCTCCGTGTGATTAAAGTTTTAAACGTTGTAGTTTGTTTTTTTTTTATTTTATTTATTTAACAAAATTCAATACACAATACACATAACTTCATCAAACAATACATTAACATTACAATAAAATACAAAACAAAAACCACTTTATGAGCGTGTTTTAGTTTAATTTGTGATTTCCTGTGCGAGTCTCAATAAATACTTTTCTTTCTTTCTTTTTTTAAACGGTCGTATGGATTGACATTTCATTCATTTTAATGTCACCAAAGAAAAACTTATCGTAAACTAAAAAACCGGCCAAGTGCGTGTCGGACCACGCACAATGAAGGGTTCCGTAGTTGGGATGAATTTATCCCAAAAACAAACTTAACTTTGTAGTTGAAAAATATGTTCTCCCATACGGAACCTCTGGGAAAACATGTTTTTGCAACTGCAAAGTTAAGTTGGTCGATTATTACTCGTTAACTTGTAAAGCCTACTTAGTTGTGATAGTTTTCCTTTTAATTTCGTTATATGAACTACTGCTGTGATTTCTTTCACATATCCAAAACCAATCATTTAGCTGGCAGGGGGGGGACACTTGACTCTAACAAAAATTAGCACTTTAAAGCTTAATATTTCGCAAACTGATCCCTGAATCCAAAAATGGTTTTCACAAACTCGTTTGTGTTTTTGAAGGACCTTTCCAATGATACCGCACACCATGGGTTAAAAAAAAAATCATAACATCACCACTTTACGTGTAGGAGAGGTAACCAAAAAATTTTTTTTTTCATAATGTTGTTTTACCACTTTGTCGGCGTAATTAATATGTATTAATATGTCTTGGAGCTAGACTGCCGACAGACAGACAGACAGACAGACGGACATGACGAAACTATAAGGGTTCCTTGTTTACTACGGAACCCTAAAAATCTCAGTTTTCTTATTGTTTCTGTTTTCAGCCGAAAATGCAAATCAGGGCGAATTTCGTTTTCCATATTCGGTCGAACTCTTTGTACAGACGCCAGCACATCAAGCTACTACAATCTATCAAATTTATTTAATAGATTTTCAACTTTATCGTTGAAGTATAAGGTTCAAAGTTGATTGGGAAAATTTGACAGTTTCGGGTATCTTGATGTGCTGTACATCCATAGTTCGTGTAGACCATCCATATCAGAAACGGTAGAAATTTCTAAGATGCAGTCGGCGGAGATATTCTGTTTAGTTTGAAATCAAACAGTAACTCATTAAATAAATCCAACATAATAATAAAATAAAGATCATGTCAACATGTTGGATAGATTATAAGAAGGCCTACGACTCGGTGCCACATACATGGCTCATGAGGGTGCTGGAGTTGTATAAAATAGATGCAACTCTACGCACCTTCCTGATGTCATGTACGGGGCAATGGAGGACGGTGCTTCGCTATCCAGGATGTCGACATATCCTGAGGAATAGCGAACCGATAAGGATCGAGCGAGGTATATTCCAGGGTGACAGTTTGAGTCCACTTTGGTTCTGCCTAGCCTTGAATCCTCTAAGCACACTGCTGGAGGATTCAGGGCTGGGTTATCGATTGAGAAGAGGTGGTCAGGTTATATCTCACCTCCTTTACATGGATGACTTGAAACTCTTTGCCCCCAACAATTTTCAACTGCTGGAGCTACTGAAGGTAACCGAAACTTTCAGTAGTGCCATCAGGATGGAATTTGGTGTGGACAAATGTGCGGTCATGCATGTAAAACGAGGGGAGATTGTGGAATCCGTGGGAACCCACCTCTCGGATTCCATACACCTAAGATCCCTCTCCTCAATCGAAACCTACAAGTATTTGGGTATGTCGGAAGCGTTAGGTATCAACGCTGTTGACATGAAGCAATCGCTGAAGGAGCGCTTCTTTAACCGCTTGAATAAAGTATTAAATAGTCTTTTATCAGGCGGAAACAAGGTGCGCGCCTTCAACGGTTGGGTCATGCCAGTTTTGATGTACTCTTTCGGCATACTCAAATGGACTCAGACGGAACTTGACGCTCTGGATAGGAGGGTCCGCACACTGCTGACCGCAAATCGGATGCATCACCCACGTTCATCGGTGATGAGACTGTATATCCCGCGGAAGTGCGGAGGTCGAGGTTTCTTAAATGCTAAGACCCTGCACAACCGTGAGGTATGCAGTCTCAGGGAATACTTCCTAGAAACCGACGTGGGGATGCACCGAGATGTAGTCTCAGTGGACAAGGGCCTCACCCCGCTATCCTTGGCTAACGAGAACTGGCGCAAACCTATAGTATTAGATACTAATGACCGCAGGGAGGTATGGCAGAGCAAAGAGCTTCACGGGCGCTTTTCCCGGGCCTTACATGGGCCCGATGTAGACCTGTTAGCGTCCGTATCCTGATTGCGATTCGGTGACCTCTTTGGGGAAACCGAAGGTTTTGTCTTTGCGATTATGGACGAAGTTATGATGACGAACAACTACCGGAAATATATTGTGAAGGACGGCACGGTTGACATCTGTCGGGCATGCCACCGTCCCGGAGAATCAATCCGACACATTATTTCTGGCTGTTCTCGTCTGGCTAACGGAGACTACTTGCATAGGCACAACCTTGTAGCCAGGATTATCCACCAGCAACTTGCTCTGAAATACAGTCTTGTGGAATCGGAAGTACCGTACTATAGATATGTGCCCGACCCAGTCCTCGAAAATGGCAATATCACGTTGTATTGGGATCGATCTATCATCACTGACAGGACTATTGTTGCCAATAAGCCAGACATAGTGGTGATAGATCGATTAGAGCGTCGCACAATGATTATTGATATAACGGTCCCGCATGACGACAACCTCGTGAAAGCTGAAAAAGATAAACAGATTAAGTATCTTGACCTGGCTCACGAGGTTGTCGACTTGTGGTATGTGGATACAGCAATCATTGTGCCGATAGTCGTGACGGCCAATGGCATAATAGCCAAGAGCCTCGACCAACACCTGAGGAGGCTCTCGTTAGGCAGCTGGATCAAGGGCTTGATCCAGAAAGCGGTACTCCTGGACACGGTGCGTATGGTTAGGAGGTTCCTCTCTCAGGAGCCCTGACCACCGGTGGCTTGGACCCTGTTCCCGACACCGGTGGGCTACTATTTTTTATATTTTTAAATGTTTTTTTAATAATTTTTATAAGAATATTTAAAAATGTAAATTATATGTATATAGATGAATTAAAGAAAATAAAGATCATAAAAAATAAGTTCATTGCGCGAACCCGTCCGCTCATTATGAACTTCAATATTGACTCGTTCATTCAGATCGCAAACAATATGCCGACGATCTGACAAATAATTGGCCCATACGGATATACAACGTATTACAGGTGTAGGTACAGTCAGGGAAATTAATTGTTAACTAAATTGACGACTAACAAAGCAGATGTAAGTGGAAACGCCAAGACGCCCTAGAAGGAATGTATAGTGACCTTGTTAGTAATGTTCTTCAGAAAAGTCAGGTGCGTAGTACTCAAAACCGGCGTGCGTGTATGATCTGGGGCCCAAGTCTGCTATTTTTATAAATTCGTCATTCCAACACGATCCTATTGTCATTTTGTTAAAAGTTCGTAATCTGCTAAATTCATAATGGTCGATCATTGGTCGGTCAATGATCTCGTAATAGAATTGTGTTATAATGGCAATGGTGCCGATTCTCTTGTCACAAATGCCTCTAAACTAAACTAAAAATCACCAAAATTTAGTTTATTCCTGTCAAACGACGATTTCCCATTCTGAAATAGACTAAAGTGACACAACTTAACTATATTTTAGTTTGACAGCACTAAGATGGCAACGAGATATTAGTTTAGTGAAAATAGCAATTTTGCTATTCTGAATTTGACGTTTTTCACCTAAAATTTAGATTTTCTAACTAAATCTGACTATTTTTAATCGCGACTAAAAACGTGTGGAATAAAATTGGTTGTCATGAACTATAAATTCACACCAACACCTCGACTTCAAATGCAAAAACAGTACTGAATCTTTTTTTTTTCTTTTGCTTATATCTCGAAAACGGTGTGTCCAATCGCAAAAATAATGAAAATTTCGACCCCCTTTATAAAACCCTTAAACCCCTGACACTCTACATGTAGGTAATAATTTTTCTTATTTTCCATACAAAAAGTGAAAAATTCCATATAAAACACGACGAGGCTGCCCCCCCTGCGCGCCTCCGGCTCTAAAAAGATCACGTGGTTAGGTATCACGTGTGGAGTCGCGATTGTCAAATTCGATTTAGATGTGTCAAAATTATTTTTAAATTTAGAGAATTTATTTTGCAGAATAGCTATAAGATTCTCATAGTCAAAAGTAAGGAATTTTAGTGATAGTTTAGTTAGTTTAGTTCGGTGTACAAGAGAATCGGCACCATTGTCGTACAATACGACCAATTATACCGCCTAAGTCAGTCATTCATTTGTCATTATGTATGAGATTACCAATAAGTGCCATCTCTTTCAATGGAGTGTCAGTGGCTGGCCATTGGAAAGTCATAATGACGCCATTATATTAGTAGATTACCAAACTTGTCAAAATCAACAATTATGAAATCAATAATAGACCATTCTGACACTATTGTAATAGCAGAGTTGAGGATGTATGAACGTAAACGAAGCAAAAGGAGTATGCAGCTGATGGCGTTTTCTGTAATTTGTGCCTACCCCCATGGGAAGCAGCCCTGTATTTATGTGTATATAAATAAATTGACACCTTACGTCAATCTGCCGTGTTATAGCAATTTCATACAACTGTCAAAGAATGATAGTTGTGATTTGAATATACGTACAGTTAGTAGGTAGTCAATTTGCTAAACATTTAATTTCTCTGACTTTTCACTTAATACAGAGCTTGAATAACAGCTTTCGTAATTATTATTTCTATAGGATTCCCAGCAATTTGCGGCCGTACCATATAGGTGATTAAACTTTTTTTATAATGACGATAAATATAAAAATGTATTACTCAATTATGGATGGATAGAGACATCAATTTCGAAGGCAGTTTATATCGTTATTGTAACACTTTCACTGTTCGCGAAATTAGTTAAACATTAGATTGCTGGCAGAAAATAAAGAAGAAGAATACCCTGGGAAAGGGTTAAGGGTAGTATCTTTTACTATTCAAGCTGTATTTTTAACCGACTTCCAAAAAGGAGGAGGTTATATGTTCGTCGCGTGTTTGTTTTTTTTTTTTATTTATGTCCACCGATTTCTCCGTCAATTGTGGACCGATTTTGAAAATTATTTTTTGTTTGAAAGGGTATGCTCTCGAAATGGTCCCATATAAATTTCATTAACTTTGCTTCGATTGTTTTTGAGTTAGCTTCAAATACGTAGTTTTTCCCACTTATTAGGTGGATGATATGATAAGTTCCTGTCACTGTTATTTACATAGCAGGTAGTGGTTTTCGAATTTGTGTGGGGTAGGTACCACAACTCAAAAGTGAAAAATAAAAACTTTTACAAAAAAAAACAACCGACTTCCAAAAAACACTACAAAGTGAAAAATAACTTTAATTTCGGAAGTCGGTGACAAAAAACAAAAATTCAAAACAAAGAAAGACACTATTTTTCACTTTGTAGTGTTTTTTGGAAGTCGGTTGTTTTTTTTTTTTTTTGTTATGGCATCTCGTAGGTGACCTTTGAGATCTTGACTACTTAACCGGGCTTTCCTGTGCCTTATACACGTAAAACCTCCAGCCAAGAGTTATTCAACGATGCTAATTAAAACTAGGTGAACGCTCGCTCAGGGCACCCCTGTGGGGTACGAACCTCGGTTTAGGGCGTCAACCAGATGGGACGAGCTGGAGTTCAAGCTTTACGGTTATGGAATGCTTTGCCCGTATCGGCAAGGCGTGCTCAATCTTTGTTCACTTTTAAAATGATTGTAAAAAAACACTTTCTCTCTATTATTTATAGTTATTTGCTCTTGTTTATATGTCGCAGTAAGATGGTTATAGCCGTGATATAGTTATATACCTAGGGATATAGCTGTATATCGTAATATAGTTATATGAAAGCGGTTCGTAACTGTCGGAGTGCCCTAATAGTTATATTACTAGATCGTGTTCCTATCATAGTGATATTCCTAGTAAGACAGTTATGAACCGCTTTCATAATATAAATATTACGGTATATAGCTATATCCCTAGGGATATAACTATATCACGGCTATGACCATCTCACGGTGACATATAAATATATGTATATAAAAAAGTATATGCTTATGTATGTGTATATTTATTGCATTTTAACTGGTACACCGCAGACTACCTGCTGTATTGTCTCTCCTTCTCTCTTTAAATCCATCCAAAGGTTATCTACTTCTAGTATATACAATATGTTGTGTTGTGTGCTTTTTAAATAAATGTATTTTGTTTCTTTTTCTTTTTTTCTTCTTTTCTTTCATCTTTAAAAGATCGCTTCTGGCGTCGTCGTCGCATTGTGTCACCCTATTCAAAATTTCTACATTTATATCTGCAATTCGCATAGTGTACAGACAAGCACATCAAGCTACTACAAACTGTCCAATTTATTTAATTGATTTTTAACTTTATCGCTGAAGAATAAGGTTCAAAGTTGATTGGGAAAATTTGACAGTTTCGGGTAGCTTGATGTGCTGGCGTCAGTACATAAATAAAGAGTTCTATTCTATTCATGGCAAGCAAAGCCGATGTCGACTGTTCTGCCAATGTCTAAAGTAAGCTGGAAAAACAGAGTATTCTATTCTATTAAATTCTATACTTGTTATTACTGACTAGAGTCCGCGCCACTACTGTAGTCCATTTGACGTGGCGTTAGTATCTATGTCATTGCATCAAATTGCATATAAAAAAATGTAGTACCATAACTTTCCGCCGGCGTTCTTTCGTGGGGCGCACTCTATGTTAACCTACACCTGGGGGCCTACCACCAGCTCATAAAGCAGTATTATTTTAATTCTACTTCAGTGGGAGAAAGAGATGGAGCTATACGTCCTGTAGAGCTGCATCTCTTTCCCACACTGAAGTAATATTGAACTAATACTGCTTTTGAGCTGGTGGTAGGCCCCCTATAATCATAGTTAACCACGTGCTCAAGTAGCCCATAAAAGTCGATTTCACACGTCGATATTTTTTTGACAATAAAAAAATTGTTTGTCCATAACAAACTCGAAATCGACATAATTTTCCCATAGCCCACTGACCTTCCGTCACACACACCTATTAGTCCAAATAGGTAACGATTACCTAATAATAATATATTGTCAACTTTCTACCACGAGATTGGACATGGTACCTACCTATAATATGGTCCACCTGACGGACGTTAGAACAATTTATTATAATATATTCCTTAACTCATTCAAGAGGCTTTATGACATAACTTCCCTTTGCCTAATGACATATTCTTTTCAAATGACAGATGATGACAGTTTGTATTTTAATTTTTACTCTGTGGGAACTGAATAGCCGTTTTTAATAATGATAAATGGATTGGATTAGCCGATTGATCTAATGGTCGGCGCGTGATGAATATGGATTGTTTATTGCAGATTAGCCCGTGTATACGTTTATAAATCATGATTATTAAGCTGTGTTATCAATGCCGCTGTTGAGTTATGGTGCTATTGTTTGATATAAATGAAACTTATAAATGGCCTTCAATTTCATATTGTTTAAGAAAACTATATAAGTTAGCTGTAGGTTTCCCAAATAGAATAGAATAAAAATGACTTATTTAGCTTAATGTTTACGTTTATTAATAATTGAGATAAACGTGTTAAACCAATGCATAAAATACTTAACGTAGATTCAAAAATGAACGTAAAGTGAGCCGTCCACCGCCAGCTAAACTAAGTTAGTTTGCACTTTGTATGTACCACGGAGTACAGAAAGAAGTATGTACACACAGTGCATCATATGTACATGTCCACCCACATGTATGAAAAACTGGCAAGCTAATCTAAACTAACTGCAAACTAACTTAGTTTAGCTTGCAGTGGATTGCTCGCGTAAATATCAAACACTTTTCACATCAGCCGTCAATACCGAACCCAGTGCCTCTCGAAAAAAAGAAAAGCCATAGACCAACGAAGCTATTGAACGAAGCAGTTTATAGAACACAAATAAACAATCTACAAAATAGCGATAAACCAAACACAAACTTATCCCATCACTGTTTGAAAAAGTTGAAAAACCAATAGCAATAAAACTTTCCATTCCGAAATAGTTTTGATTGGTTCCCTTTTCCCGGACATAAGCCAATCAATTGCGCAAGTGCTAAATCCGAGTGCTCAATATTCGTTTTTCGAATGTCAAACAAAACCAAAGCGATCCATCAAAGTCGAGTCAAAGTTCGTGGGTACGTAATTATTATGATGTTGGTAGTCATTCGGGGGAAAAGGACGCACTTTTTAGGGTTACGTACTCGTAGGGTGCCAAACGGAACCCTAAAAAAAAGTACTAAGGCTTTGCTGTCCGTCCGTCTGTCTGTCAGCGGGCATAAACCATAATAGTACAGTTGAAATTTTGTACCATTATGGTTCATGCTCATGAAATTTTCAGAGATTGTGTATTTCTATCGCTGCTGTAACAACACATAACAAAAATAAAGTTAATAAATAAACAAGAAACCTTGTTTTTTTTAAGTGAAAACTTCTATAGTCGCGTTGGGCATTTTTGAGATGGGACTAAACCATTTATTTCGCGACACTGTAACGCAATTTACCGACACCGTGGAGTAAAAGACATCAACGCGTTGATTACCGCGGTGCCGCTTTTTTTTTCAAGTTTTCACTTCTGTCGGCACTCCCGGAGTGCCACTGTTTTTTTTTCAGCGGTTTTGCTCTATCTTAATACGATACGGAACCCTGTGCGAGTCCGACTCGCAATTGGCCGGTTTTTCTTATGTCTCCTCTGAACCGAAACTATTTCGATCGTTTTTCTGTGCTATCTGTAGCAGAAATACAAGAAAAATATTCGATTAAAGATCAAGTGGTCTTTTTTATTTTAAACTAAAATATATCTTGATCAGGCTGCGTGCGTACCCTTACCCCAAGTTGTGGGTAAAAATACGCGGTAATTTGGGTAAACGTACGCAGCTAGAAAACATATGTCAACATATTTGGGTATAATACAAGAAGAAACAAATTTCGCTGCATATCGTTTACTTCTTCTCTCTTCTATTAGTTTTCTTCGGGTGGAATGTCAGATAACTTCAAGGTCACTTCATCCAAGTTTTCACAGAATTTACATTTTTATATAATAGCACGGCTAATGTCCTTTTGAACAAATGACGAGTTACTTCAAACATTTTCGTCCTGTCCTGTCGAAAATTGTGCTCCTTGCTCTTGCTATTCCGAAAATGCACTTTGTTTTTTCAGGAAAAAGTGTCTTCCAACTCCAATGCATAAGTGCACAATAAGTCACAAAAACATCAATCTGCCTAGCCTTTTCCCAACTATGTTGGGGTTGGCTTCCAGTCTGGATGCAGCTGAATACCGTATTGTATAGACGCCAGCACATCAAGCTACCCGAAACTGTCAAATTATCCCAATCAACTTTGAACCTTACACTTCAGCGATAAAGTTGAAAATCTATTAAATAAATTTGACAGATTGTAGTAGCTTGATGTGCTGGCATCTGTACATGGAGCGATTGCCTATCTGACCTCCACAACCCAGTAACTGGGTAATACGATACCCCTTGGTAAGACTGGTAGTCAGACTTGGGCTTCTGACGATCCGTAACGACTGTCAAAGATACGCGAAGACAGCCGGGTCCAACGGCTTAAAGTGCTTTCCGAGGCACAGAGGAGTCAGCAGACCAGCCTCGGCAAGCGTAGTTGAACCTGATGGATCAAACTGTGCGGTTGTTATTACTTAGTCACGAGCTGCATAATAAGTCACTACTTACGTCTAGTCATTTGTTAGATTACCTAGATTTACAACTCCTAGCCTAATTAGTTTCAGGAGCTAAATACTACTAGTTACTGTGTCGTAAACCTGAGCGGGTAATCAGTTAGGATCGACTCTCCGCACATAAAGCACTAGTTTTTCTTGTTGCTAGGTGCTATGTATTTCGACGGCATACCCGGAAGGGCCTGGGTCCTGGCCATGGGGACTCTCGGGCCTCGACTGAGAGGGCTCCTAAGCGCATGCATGGAGAGGGGCCAGTTCCCACTTTGCTGGAAGACTGGGAAACTGGTCCTCATCAGGAAGCCGGGGCGCCCAGCGGACTCTCCGTCCGCCTATCGGCCCATTGTGCTGCTCGACGAGGTGGGCAAGCTCTTTGAAAGAGTCATTGCAGACCGCCTCGTCGGGCAGCTGGTGCGAGTGGGGCCGGATCTGGCGGAGAGCCAGTTCGGTTTCCGCAGGGGGCGCTCTACGGTGGACGCCATCATGCGCGTGCGGGCCCTCACGACGGGGGATGCTGTGGCCCGGGGTGGGGTCGTCTTGGCGGTGTCTCTAGACATCGCCAATGCCTTTAACACCCTGCCCTGGAGTTGCATCAGGGAGGCACTTCGGTATCACCGGATGCCGACCTACCTCTGTCGTGTGGTCGAGGCCTATTTGACAGACAGGGCTGTCATCTACCCCGGTCACCAAGGAGAGTGGAACCGGCGAGAGATGTCATGCGGTGTCCCACAGGGATCGGTCCTGGGGCCGCATCTGTGGGACATCGGAAACGACTGGGTGCTGCGCGCCGACCTCCCTACTGGCGTCAGCGTCGTTTGTTACGCTGACGACACGCTGGTCCTGGCGCAGGGGAGGTCGTACCAGGCGGCGGCCGACTTAGCGACACGCGGGGTTGCGACAATCGTCGACAGAATCCGGCAGCTGGGACTCGAGGTGGCCCTGCACAAGTCCGAGGCCATGGGTTTCTATGGCCCTCGTAGTGCGCCACCGTCGGGTTCCCAAGTATTGGCGGGAGGGGTTCACATCGGCGTCGAGTCGACGATGAAGTATCTGGGACTCGTCCTCGATAGCCGGTGGAACTTCGTGGAGCATTTCCGACGTTTGGCTCCCAGACTGGACCGGGCCGGGGCTGCCTTGAAGCGGCTCCTGCCCAATCTGGGAGGTCCAAACGCCTCCTGCCGGAGGCTCTACGTGGGGATCGTGCGGTCCATGGCCCTTTACGGGGCGCCGGTGTGGGCGCCTTCATTGAGGCGGCAGCCAGGCCGCCGGCTGAACGCGTCCCAAAGGGTCATGGCCATCCGGCTGGCCCGAGGATACCGCACGGTCTCCTGCGAGGCGGCGAGCCTCCTTGCCGGAGTACCGCCATGGGATCTGGAGGCAAAGGTCCTCGCGCACATTTGGGAGTGGCGCGAGGAGGCGAAGCGCCGGGGCTTAACTCCGATGCCGCAAGAAGTCGCGGCACAGCGGACAGAGCTCCGGCGGGATCTCATGGCGGAATGGAGAGTGCGATTGTCGCAACCCAGCGCTGGGCACGCCACAATTGCGGCGATAAGACCCCTCTTTGAGGAGTGGCTAGAGAGGCGCCACGGCGTCCTCACCTTCCGCCTGACGCAGGTACTCACCGGACACGGCAGTTTCGGGAGGTACCTGTTCAGGATAAAGCGGGAGGAAACGCCCGGGTGTCGTCACTGTGTGGATCGCCCGGAGGACACGGTGGAGCACACGGTGGAGGTCTGCCCGGCTTGGGCAGGGCATCGCCGTGTCCTCGTGGATGCGATCGGCGGTGGTGATCTCTCGCGTCCGGCCCTGATTCGGGCCATGCTACGGAGCGAGAGGAAATGGGAGGCCGTCACCTCTTTCTGCGAAGCAGTAATGCTCGCGAAGGAGGAGACGGAGCGCGTGAGGGAGAGGCAAATTTCGCGCCCTCGCGCCCCTAACCGCCGCAGCAGGAGACGCCCTGGGCGTTGGGAATCGCAGGAAGATTTCCGGCCACCGTAGGCGCGGGCTTGCGGACGGTGAGTAATGGGTAGCTCGCCGTCCGATAAGGACCAAGCCCGGGTCGACGGCGCGTTGTGTTCCACGCGCGCCTCAAAGAGATGTCAGCAGAATTGACGGGGTCCGCTAGGGCCAATGCCTGCCGGGGGTTCGAAGAAAACCGATGGGGAAATCGTGGCCCCCGGCAACATGGCATAGGAAGGAACACGGGTGGGTTTTAGTCAGTTAGAGTCTGACACGCCCTCCCGCTCCACCCAGAGCGGGAGAAGTTATTTGATAATTTCCCACCCAAAAAAAAAAAAAAAAAGGTGCTATGTATTTGCCACTAGCTGTTGCCCGTGACTTTGTCTGCGATCTTTTTCTTTCTCCTGGCTATTATCCCAATTTATTTGGGGTCAACCCTCCTTTTTTTTTTTTGGGTGGGAAATTATCAAATAACTTCTCCCGCTCTGGGTGGAGCGGGAGGGCGTGTCAGACTCTTACTGACTAAAACCCACCCGTGTTCCTTCGGTTGCCCTGTTCCACGATTTACCTTTCGGCCCATATTCGCAGCCCCGGCAGGCATAGGCCCTAGCGAACCTCGTCAATTCTGGGGTCAGCCCTCCTAGTACTTCTGCGCCCCACCGTCGCGTACGGTTGTGGGTTGTCTCTTTTGTTGTGTTGCTCGTCATCTTAACGTTTTTTATTGTTCGTATCCAAGTTATTGGTGGTCGTTCACGGCCTCTCTTTCCGTCTTCAATATTCATGACTGTTTTAGTCATATGATCATCATCTCGCCTCATTGTATGTCTAACCAGCGCAAGCGGTTTTCACTAAGTTTCTCGTGTATCTTAGCGACTATAAAAGTACACACGGCTACACATCAAGCTGTAAATTTCCAGTATAAACTGACCTCGCATTGTACGGAAATCCTATACAATGCGAGATCAACATAAACTGGATTTGTATAGCTTGATGTGTAGCCGTGTGTACCACGGTTATACTCGTTTCTTATTTTATCTATTTTCGATTTTTTTTTTCTGCGATCCAGGATAAAAAAACCTATCCTATTCTTCCCCAAGTCATGGTCTACCCATGTGCCTGTACCCATTCAAATCCGTTGAGCCGTTTAGCATGAAAGCGTAACAAACAAACAAACTCACTTTCGCATTCATAATATTAGTTAGGATTTCAATTATACGCATAGCTGTATTGATGAAATGTGGTTGGTCATAGCGACACCTCTACCTAGCCCTTCGGGGAATTTCGGCGTGATGTTATGTATTGTTGCGTCGTGTTTTTAACCGACTTCAAAAAAAAAGGAGGAGGTTCTCAATTTGTCGGGATATTTTTTTTCTGTTTTTTTTTTATGTATGTTCCCCGATTACTCGAAGACCGCTGGACCGATTTGAAAAATTCTTTTTTTGTTTGAAAGGGTTGACTTTCAAATGAGTCCCATTGTCATTTGGTCACGATCTGATGATGGGATCTTGGAGAAATCGAGGGAACTCTTCAAATATTATAGGCACATCTATAGCGATTTGGGTATTTTTGATAAGCAGTTGACATATGGCTATTGTAACTTAGATAAATTACAAACCAAATCACTAAAAAGATTTTATTAAAAAAAAAGTTTTATTTACCAACCTACCAGGAATTAGGGCACCAGGAATTCGTTTTTCTACTCAAAGTACTTACATATCTAAATAAAATATCGACATTTAATTTAAACTGCTAGGGATGTAGAGTCGTTAAGTAGGTACTCGTGATGAGGAAAACTTAATAACTTACTTCGACCATGCAAGTAAATTAATTATCCCAGAGCAAGAAAACACGATTGAACTGGCTAAAAATCATTCCCACACTGTACCTACTTCGTTGCCAAAGGTGATTGAAGGTTATCATCTCTCTCGCTCGACACACCAAGCCAAGATACTTTATACACGTCTATGCATTCCTATGATAGGTATTTATCACTCTACACCAGCACATTGTGCCCTAGGCGTCCTCGTAACAATACCCTAGCCAAGTAACCGTGTGAGTATATGTCAACGAGGTAGTTTTTCCCCCAGATTACTACTTTAACCAACAAAAACTATGAGAACTGTCTCCATAGTATTGAAGTTTGCGACACGATTGTGGAAGAAACTATGCTGGAGTGAGCTGGGAATAGTTGAAAGCTGTGTTTAACTTACAATTCGTATAATTTATAATTTCTTATAATTTATTTTACAGACAAAGTGAAGTTCTGCTCCTGCGCTAGGTACGAGTAACAACACCTGTGTTACAGGATCCAGTGTCTTCTCTCAATCAGTAGGATCTGGATTTTATAGAATAAACATAGATTATTATATAACGTTTATTAGGTACATGGAGTTAGTGCATTGATTGAGGTCATGACTTTGGTGTTTATTTGGTTTCATCGAAAGCGTTAACTTCAACACAAAAGTCGTTCTTAAAAATCTATCCACAATCTAGAACTAAAGCAATATCAGAATCATGTTAAATGCTTTTTTTTTGCTTTGAGTTTCAAATTAAGTGAACAATTCCAATTCAATAATTTTTTTGAGAGCACTGGTGGTGGCCCAGTGGTAACGGCATCTATACCTATTGAAAAACTAAACATCAATAAGACAACAATGTTTAAAAAACAACTAATTTTTGTTTTTACACATGCAGAGCTAGCATTCCTTTCCTCCAACAATTTCTGCTTCGTTTATTAGCGTTCGTACATCTGACACGTCTATCTCTGGTTACTCAAGCACTACTTATTCCCTCCAGGGAATTTATTTAGACGAGTTCGTCTCGAAAACACTTAGCTAAATTGAGTTCGAAAGCAACGGATCGCGATAAAACACAACGCTGCAGCAGCTATCACGGAAAAAAATAATGAAAAACATCGATGGTTTTACACGTTTTTCAATACAATATGTATGATTTACTTTATTTTGCTTTGTATTTCTGTACTGCATTTGACTCTGGTGAAAAAGCGAATGGAGTAAGCCGACGGTCGCACGGACGTAATAAAATCGCGGCGATTTTTTTTCGTGCAGTTGATTTTCAACGCTCTGCTCAGCGCCGAGAGTTGAAAATAATACAGTGTGTTTTTTCAACGCGCTGGGACGAGAGTGCGTCCCAGCGCGTTGGATTCTCAACGCTCGGATTAACACCGAGAGTTGAAAATCTAGTGCGCGATAAAATCCCGCCGCGATTTTATTACGTCCGTGCCAACGTCGGCTTATGGGTTAATTCTACTTCTATTGATTTTATAACATAACATCATGCCTACATTCCCCGACAGGTTAGAAAGTGTACCTATAGTACAGTCACATTTATGGAAGCAAGCCTATTTATTTATTTCCTGTGTAGGACCTACAGCTAAACAAAACAGACTAAGAGCTTGAAACTGTAACTGACAGCCAATTACAAGTCTTCACATATAATTAACAGAATAATAATAAAAGAAATCTGTGAGCAACACAGTACTGCCAACAAAAACAATAAACTGCCAAAGCTAGGTATACAAAACTATGCATAAGAATACTAATCCAATAATACATTGCTAACCAAGGTAACCGACATAGCCCGAAGAATTGCCAAACTTAAGTGGCAATGGACAGGGCACATTGCTCGCAGAACGGATGACCGATGGGGTCGAAAGGTTCTGGAGTGGCGACCACGTACCGGAAGACGTAGCGTTGGAAGGCCTCCCACAAGATGGACCGATGACCTTGTGAAGGCCGCAGGAATCCGCTGGATGCGGAAAGCACAAAATCGGTTGAAATGGCGGTGCTTGGGGGAGGTCTATGTCCAGCAGTGGACGTCTTTCGGCTGAAATGATGATGATGATGAATACATTGCTAATACTCGTACTATTGCCATCAACTGGGCACAAATCCATGCTCCGGGCCGCTACTGAGAAATTCCAGATGGAAAAACCTATTATCACTTTGCCTAATCCGGGAATCGAACCCAGGACCTCATGCTCAGCAGTAGCGCTTGCAACCACTAGTGACTAGACCAACGAGGCAGTATCGATTTTAAATGGGATGTAGCACTTTACATTATTTATAAGTAGTGGAAATCATTATTTTTGTAGTTCATTCAATTAATATTTTAAAGCTAAACATTTTAAAGTGTTAAATATTACTTTTAAAGTGCGTTTATATATTCCCCATTTTATAGTAGATACATTATTATAAATACTAACTACATGTTCATTTACCCGTCGCTCTACCTAAGTCGCTATATTCTAAGATCCGGCTGCGAGATTACTACGCTCATGTAGTTTTAATCAAAATCTATTTTTTACATACATTTATGAATGGGGCTCATATATTTTTGCCGAGGTGCCTATAAAAATGTGGCCGCTAATAAGTACTTAACAATAGATTTTTCAGAAAACATTTCATGCACTTGTTTTGAAAGAAGAAAGAAAGAAAATACGTTTATTTGCGGTAAACACGACGCAAAGAAAGATTTAAAAAAAAAAACACGAAAATAACAAATTGGGGGAAAATATGCGTCATATCCACGCAAAACGGCCATCGCTCAGCATAAATGCTGAGTTTTATAAATAAATAATTATTATAAGCCCATTCACAGCCATTTTTAAGTAAAGAACTTGTCCTACTACGCGAGCCGAATTGGTCGCAGTAACTAACTCAGGGCACCCCGACCAAATGGGTTAGGTTAGGTTAGGTTAAGATATATTCCTATTCGTCGCATAAAAATCCCTGGCCGTGCCTTGCCGCCAGTGAGCGCAGACCCTAAGGCAACCAGCTCAGAACTGCTATAAAGATTCAAAGCCAATTAAAATACTCGACTGCAGTCATTTTGTAAAAGCTTGCTTAATTAATCGCTTTCATTTGCCTCTTTAGTGATTGCCTTTAGTCGTTCAGTCTATCCGCCTTGATAACTTTGAATTTATTTTTTCAGTTTATATCCTAGAAGTTGTTTATACATTACTAGCAGACGTCACGCGGTTTCACCCGCGTAGTTCCCGTTCCCGTGGAAGTACGGGGATAAAATATAGCCTATGTTACTCGCTGATAATGTAGCTATCCATTGCTGAAAGAATTTTTCAAATCGGTCCAGTTGTTTTTAAATTTATTCGTTAGGTACCTACAAAAAATCAAAGATACAAATCTTTCCTCTTTATAATATTATTATAGATTAGCCGATGTTATTGACAAATAATAATAAATTATATTTATTTTTGTAAAATGGTTTATAAAAAACATATTTACAGGTCAAAAAAAAAAATTATTCTAAAACTAGATGAGGTAATTTTTTCCGACAGTTCCAATTTCAAAGCGTACCTAGTTATTACACGACTGCCAAAAAATGAATGTAATATTTTCAATGGTCATGTATATATCTAGGGAAGTTTCTTTGTTCCACCCTTTTTTTCATAGGTTGCTGCGTCATCGGGTTTATTATTAAAATTTCTGCCAGCATCAAAGCACGGGCAATTCAAGACGACAACAACTTTAGTTGTCTAAAGACTAAAGTTGTATCTTTCCATATTTCCAGTGTGCCTCGCCATTACATGGGCTGAAGCCCAGAATGGTCGAGGGCCGCAGCACCAGGACCACAACGGACGTGGGTGGGACATCCGGCTGGCAGTTCCAGGGGAACCCGGCAGTGACTACCCCACCCTGGGCGCAATACCACGAACATCCTTCTCGTGCGCCGGCAGAGAACCAGGTAATCTAACCAAAAGCTCTGTAAAAGAGCTGGAAACTGGGTAGATGGAACCAGAAAAAAGGGCATAAACCCAGGCCCTAGCGAAATAAACCTTTTGCGAAATATTTTGACCTGTGTACCTATTCTTATTTGAAGTGAAACCTAGTGTTTATTCTGAAAGTGGGCAACGTCGCAAATAGATGTCAAATATTTAAATTTAAACCCCTTTTACTTTCCCCCCGTTTCTTATCCCCAAAATCAATTGTATTAGTCTAGTTTATTCTTATTTTTTTACGTGCACATTACTAAATTGTAAGTAACTATTATAACATCCATAATGGACGAATAGATGACCCCTGTAACATAGGTTTTTCCTAGCATGGGGTTCATTGTTCAATATTTGTATCCGGCTATTTCCACGTGTAATTAAGTGTCAACCTGTATCTGTGTACTTTTATGTCAAATAAATATATTATTATTATTTCGCTGTTTTGATTAATTTGGCAATAATACTGTTTGGAAATATGAAATATGGCTAACTAGCTAACTAAAATATTGATTATGAAATGCAAAAATTACTATCGTAACACCGAATATTCAGTTTGAGAAATAAAAAAAGTATTTGGAATCTTTCCAGATGCCTTTTTTGCACCTAAAACGATTATAACATCAAATTCATTGTTACTATTGCAATTCATTATTAATATTCTAATTCACTAGTTGGCGATATTTAATATTTCCGTACAGTAATATTACCAAATTTATAAAACAGGTAAATATTTGATAACTATTTGCGATGTTGCTTTTAGAATTAACGTTCTTAATTATCACTGTCTAAAACATAATTTAAATTTCAGGATACTACGCAGATTTAGAAGCCGACTGCCAAGTATTCAGAGTCTGCACCGTTGGATCAACATACGGCTTCCAATCCTTCCTCTGTCCTAATGGAACGTTGTTCAACCAAGCAGTCTTCGTGTGCGATTGGTGGATGAACGTCAACTGCCAGAACTCTCAACAGTTAGTTAATAACAACAACGAACAATTCGAAAATCTAAGGTTAGGGCCACAGCTCATGAAGGACATAAAGAAAATGCTTACTCATCCGATGCTAAACCCCTATGATAAGAATGCAATGAAGAGCAATCTCATCGTAATGCAAGATTACAAGCCACCATTTGGACAATTGTTCCCCAACGGAGCATTACTAGCTGGTCCAGAACGAGCTCCAAACAACGTTTATTTCCCCGCAAAACAAATGCAACAAAATCTTATTCAAGGCAATCCAAACGACTTCACATATTCAGCATCTACACCTGACCCTAGATATATACCAGCGCCTATGAATTCTAACTTTTTGCCGTTGCAAAGAGATGCAGAAGTATTCCAAAGGCAGAGACAAAACGGACAATACAACGCTGGAAATGGTATTCAAAACGCTAGAGTGCAAAGCACACAAACATCACAGACAGGAAATCTCATTTCTAACGGACATGCTGGCAGATTTTCACAGAATGGAAACGCAAACTTAGCTAATACCAATGGTTACTCACAAGCACAAGTACAAACACCACGACCAACACAAATCTCTAACAACTTCCCACAGAGACAAATAAGTTCTTTGAGCATTTCTCAATTAAGCAATGCCCAAAACACTCAAAGAGGACAAGTAAACAAACAGCGAGCACAGTATTCAGAACCCAGAAGATTACCTCAAACGAATAACGAAGCACAATTTGCGAAAATACAGAACGGTCAAAATAATAATCAAGATAAACAACCGTACACATACAGTACAAGTACACCTGCTTCCAACACACCACAGTATTCAAATAATTTAAATAACCCAGCTGGTAGAGAACTAAAAGAAAATTTGGTGAGTACAATTAGAGATATTCCATCTACTGTTATAACAAAAACATTGACATATAGTAGGGTTATACAGGAGCCGAAGGTCGGCAAACCAAAGTCTAGAATAACGGTAAAAACTTGGATTGTAAGACCTACTAAATCTGCAAAATTAATAGTGGAGCCTACTCCATACACTTACGCTAGACCGTCTGCGCCATTACCTCCGTCAGCATCACCTACAGAAAGGCTGATTGAGGAAAATACACCTTATGTGTATGATATACCTACAAGTTCTTCTCAAACTGAGAAAATAATCTCACCAGAACTGGAATCTGAGTCATTGGAGGAACCTTATGTTTATACAAGGCCTACTGCTTCTGCTAAGCAAGTACAAACAACTGAGATTGAAACAACACGTATCTATATTGCCCCTACAACGTTGCCGACTCGTCCTACTTTTTCGGGACGAATAACGAATTTCCCACAAACATCTCCACTCCCCACAAAAGCTTCTCGCCTGTATCTTACTCCTTCGCCATTTACTTCGACTGCTCGATTCTATCTGCCTCCACCTCGAAACCCAACTACTCTGCCTCGGCTATATTTACCCCAAAATGTTCAACAACCAGTATATTATCAAAATGCTCAATTAAGAGCCGCACCGACCATACCTACTCCCACTCGTGTGTCTTTTAGTGAAAATTTTAATCAACCTTCATTTTCTTTAACGAAACTATCTGGATTTAACGCCAACCATCAGAATTTAACGTTCACTGATATTCTGACTAAAGAAAAACTCGATATAACTGTAAATGATATTGTAAAAGACACAGACGGTATTTTGAAAACAGCTTCTCCACCACAATATAGTCAGTATCAGAATCAGAAAGAATTCAAATTTCTTGATTATCCAGACAATTACTTAGCATCAAGGACAACAACCGATAGCGGTGAAACTTTGACTTCTCAAGTTCCAATACAAACTCCAACGGTGTCTACAAAAACTTCTAGAATTATGGCAACACCTGTAACAATCTTGCAACCTCCTAACGAAAACGTTATATACCAAAATAATAACCAGCTCTCGAATTTGCCTTTCTTTAAAGAAACTGGCATACCAAACACAATAGAGCGCACAGTCTCAATAAAAATAACAATTCCAGAGAGAATTGCCGCATTTCTCTTCAAAAATCGAAGTGACTCCGACTTTGATAAACTAGAAATACTAAACACTGGAAGCAGCAACTATTTAGTTATGAGTAACAACTTTATACCTAAGACAAATGAGTTCAATTTTATTCCAATCGCTAAACTGATTGGAAATCAAAACTCAAATAATCTTTCTGATTCACAGGCGCTCGTGTATTCGTTTTTGACTGACTCTATCAACGTAGCGAGGGAATACAACAACATTGCACAACGAGATATACAATCTTCTACAGCAACACCTGCACTAGCACAATTACAAAACCTGAACAACGAAAAACTGTCACAAATTACGAATCAAATATCACAACTTACATCATCACAATACTCTAGTAACAATCTCAACAGTTTTGGCACTAATGTTAATATTATTCCTACCCAAAGAGCTAATACTAATCAACTTAAACAATTTACAGGCAATGCAAAATATACAGATGGATCAAATCAGGCACAACAAACACAAACAAACCAATTAACACCTTCACAACAAACTCAAGGTAATTTTTACTCATCACGATACCAAGTACCCAATAGTCTACAAAATCTTCTTAACAGTCAAAACCAACTGTACAGTGGTCAATTATATCAATGGTCTGTTCCAGATGTCACTAATCAAGTATACAACAGCCCAAGTCCTGCAAACCTCGTTAATCCCAGCAACATTCAACAGCAGACTACACAAACGCTCAGTTTACAGCGAAATACAAATCAAAACAATGCAATTGGCAATTTTAAGAAATCAAATCCTCAATTTGAAGTTGTTAAAGCAGAAACTGTAGATTTGAATCCAGCCAAACTGCAACTCGAACCGCCAAATAAAGCAGAACAATTTGCTAGTCAAGAGTCTTTTAACAGTTTGCTAAATAGTGAAAATGGGATATCGGCACAACTAGAAGATAAAATCGTAGGCACTATACTGCATCCATTAGAAGACAACAAGGTCCTCACATACAAGAAGAACCAATCATACTATCTTTACACAAAACTAGAAGACAACACTATTGAACAGAATACTCCAACAAACCAACAGACCAATACAAATACTGAACAAAATGCAAAATTGCAGTATTTTAATAACAATATGCCAAAAAATCAAGTATCTTTCGAACTTATACCTTCAGTGAGTTACGAATTAGAAAATGAGAAAGAACAACAAAAATTCCTTAACGTTTTCCAAATTGACGAGTTCGGTGCTCCTAGAGAAATCACTAGGCCACAGCCTGGAGAAAACCAAAACAATAATCAAGGACAGCAAATCAAGACCATGACGTCAAGTGTAGACTTTTCTGTTGAACACCCGACAACAGCTAAACAAAATGAACAATACAGAATAAACCCACTGTATTCTGGACCATCTTCGTATACCGCTCCACAATCATCAGTTGGTAACTTACCATCTGGACAGGTAGCACAAAATAACTTAAGTTCTAGACTAGAAGATTTTGACAGTAGTAATAACAATGGTTACCCCAAAGAAAGGCCTGCGCGCCAATTTTTTCCTACATACAGTTACAACTAATATTCTTAGCCAAGAATAAATAAGTTGAAGTGAACCAATAAGTGTGCGTTGAAAAATATTGTTGTAACCGATGTAAATAAAAATATAGATGTAAGTACTCGTAGATAAGTAAGTATCTATAAAAGCAATACCAAGTATTTAGAGATTTGACTGCAACCAAAAACGAGACATTACAAAATAAGTTAAAAAGATAAGTATAAATAAGATAAGTAAGTACTTAAATACTGAAATACTCGATATGAATTTAAAATTAGTAATTTGTTGTGCAAGATATGTGATAAACGATTAAAGATAAATAATAAAGGAATTACGTACCTATACTGATTTTTTGGCACTTTTCCTGTTGACAGCGATGCGAACGAATTTGTTGATGCCCTATGATTATTTCCCTTCTTTTTTTATATACTTGTACATAATATTATCATAATTTTTTAAGACTGTTATCTTTAAATTATGTTAACATTATCTTGGAAATTTTAATAAACGAACTCAACAGATTTTTATAAAACATAACTTCTAAAATGAATATCATCACGTTACACCTACAAGGAGCTAAGCCAAGCTAAGCAGTCAATCATGATTGCATAAGATACATAATTATTTCAGCCTTACTATGGGCGAAATAAACAGCCTAAAACGGTTCCAATACTCGTATCGCCCTGTAAATCTGGTGTCGTAAAAGTTCGATCCCAAACAGAACATTACTTTTTGTGCACGTTTTTATTAATATTTTTTTAATGCCGTAGGATATTCAAATAATAAAACAATTTGACATAGATTGTTTTCTATTTTCTATAATCTATTATGAAGTCAAAACTGTAAATTGAATATTTTTGAAAAAAGTCATTGTTGACGTGTAAGTGTGAACGAGTCTGATGCCAAAAATATAGTTTTTTATCATTTATTTTAGTCCGTGTTCTGTTTGTCCGGATGTAAGTTCCGGATTGGCGCAAAAACGGCTGAACGGATTCGGATGAAATTTGGCACACAGTTTATAACCTAGATTAATACATAAAGTACTTTTAATCTTGGTATATATGATCCTGTGGAATATTTTCCGACAACCACGCGGGCGAAGCCGCGGGCAAAAACTGGTTTTCCAAATATTCATCTTAGAAAGTAATAATTGAAAGATTAAATTAGACAATCAATTGTTACTGAGTAGGAGTATTTTTCTTTCTTTATTTATTTTTGTCGAGAATAAAAAAAACGTGTGCGGTCGGGGGGACCCAGTCAGGAAGGAAGTTCTTCCTCACGTATGATTTAAAACAAAAACAAAATTTTGACCTCATTTCGGCTATAGCACTCTAGAAATCTATGAAAACGACGACACCCATGACGAAAGATTTGAAAATTTTCGGGGCCGCTATCTTGTATTTACATTTTGACCTCACTATTGGCTTTAACACCCTCGAAAACTATGAAAACGACACCCATGACGAAAAATTTTCATTTTTCGCAGGCGCCATCTTGGATTTACATTTTAACCTCTTTATTGGCCTTAGCACCCACGAAAACTATGAAAATGAGACCCATGACGGAAATATTGAAAATTTTCGCAGCCGCCATCTTGGATTCACATTTCGACCCCACTATCTTTGAATTAGAAGAAGACAGTCGCAAGTATTAACAATTTTAGCGTGACGATTTCTGAAAGTTTACAAGCCGTTTTATAGAACTTCGTTCCAAAAACAAGTAGAAATCACTGACAGCTTAAAGAGTAAGCAAGCGGTATAACAGTTATGAGATCTTGTGCCTGCTGAAGGAACCATGGTCTTTGGAAGGAAAGTCGCCATAGTATACCTAAGGCGGTATTCTCGGCGGCAGCGGGCAGCGGGGCGGCGCACAGTGTATTTTTTAAAGCTAGCGGTACAAAATACCTATAAAACAAGAATGGAAGTTGAACGTAAAACCCCTTCGTAATGAAAACTAATTAGCTTATCGATCCAAGAATAGGAACAATACGCACGGCAATAGGCAATAGGCACGTGTTTTATTATCTTTACCTCAAACACAGGTTACGACGTGTTTCTCTCAGAGCGGATCTGCTAGTCGTCTATCGCTTCATTGTGAAGGTTGTGTTGTGAAAATATGTGCTTAAATTAAATACCTACTTGTTTTTGTAATGGAGTAAATTTTACGTTACCATCTTCGATCAACAATACCAACTAGATAACGGGTCACGTAGCTACAAAATCAAAGCTAAATACTGTCTTCGTGAATATACAGGGCGTCCCAAAGTTATGGGACATGAAGGGAAAGTACCTTAAATATCGTAGATAGGGTATTTTGCTGAAAGAAGACATTATGTTATTTTTAAAAGTTAGTAATTCTGCATTCAAAGATTTTCTAAAAATGACTTGCCTCGTCTGGGAATCGAACCGACTTAAATGTAAAAAAAAAAACACCCCTACTTTTATGATGCCAATCGAAAGAATGGCCAAAAAATAATAACTCTTCTTAAGTAACATAGTATTTTAAAAGAAAGGAACAGCGTGAAATTAATCATTTTAATCAAATTAAAAACATACATGAAACTGCCGTAGTCAATTAAGTGGGTATTTTTTTTTGTAAATTAATTAATTAAATGCTCAAAATGTGATCCCTCTTGTCTTACGCAAATCGCCAATCTTTTAATGAGTCCGCTGCCTGTTGATTTTCTTATCACAATTCTGTTTGTAACTCGCCCGTTCTCGTATCGTTTTTTGTATAGCATATCTTTCACGTATCCCCAAAAGAAGAAATCTAATGGTGTAAGGTCCGGGGATCTGGCCGGCCATCTAATCGGTCCATTCGTACCAATCCATGTCCCATAATTTTGGGACGTCCTGTATAATACAGGGCGTCCCAAAATTACACCATTAGATTTCTAAATACCCTATCTACGATATTTAAGGTACTTTCCCTTCATGTCCCATAACTTTGGGACGCCCTGTATACTTATACATCTTCATTTGTTTACTACGAAGTTCAACCTAATTACAACCATGGCACCTAGTAATAAAGTCACAAATCATCAAAATATTATGTTATACTTACGATCACTCGTCACAAAAAACGAGCAAAGCAATATTATTACTCCTGTTACTTAAAATAACATTTAGTGTGAAATCAACCTTAAACCACAACAAATAAAGTACTTTTTCCAGTTATTGCCTTGCGAGTTACATCGTTTTGTCTTTGCTTCTTCCAATTTTACTACAGGAGGTACAGACGCCAGCACTTCAAGCTACTACAATCTGTCAAATTTATTTAATAGATTTTCAACTTTATCGTTGAATGATAAGGTTCAAAGTTGATTGGGAAAATTTGACAGTTTCGGGTAGCTTGATGTGCTGGCGTCTGTACCATGGAGTCGCATTGAACACTAAAATAATTTATAAAATGAACGTGAAAGTTTAGTTGGTTAGTTTTTTTTATGTTTTGGGCATCTATGTTTGTTAGTATGACATACTTATTACTTTATTAGCGTTATGTTTTTGTGTATAATATGTTTATTTACTTTAACAGTTGCTTTATGTGTTGTACACAAAATGTAAGTATGCCGGTTGTTTTTATGGTTCCGTACCTCAAAAAGAAAAAACGGAACCCTTATAGGATCACTCGTGTGTCTGTATGTCACAGCCAATTTGCTTCAAATCTAATGGACCGATTAAGTTTAAATTTGGTACACACATGTATTTCTGTGACCCAAACACGGACGCATAACGTAAATAATAGAATTTTGAATATGGGGGTCACTTTCGGGGCAAATAAGAAAAAAAAACTGTATCGTGAGACATATCAAATGAAAGGGCTTGTTGTGAGGATCTTAAAAATGTGTTTTTGATCTTATAAATACTTTAAAAGATATTTAAGAAATTCGATGAAAATTGACCCCCCCATCTCCGAAACTACAGGACCTAAAATAAAAAAAATACATACATAGTATAATAAGAGCCATTCTGACTCTAGAATAACTTATTCAGTTCCGAATATAATTATTTAACCTCAAAATGGATACTAATCCCCAAATTAATCTTAAAGTCGTTACCCCGATATCATAATTTAAACTGTTTAATAAAACTACATATTTACAATATTTCAGGGATAAGGAAAATAATATGAAACACCAATATATTTTGTCAGTCATTTATATTTCTTTGCCAACATCAAATTCAATATTCTACACCATACCATCACATCTCCTATTCCCCACATAATATCACTATTTAATGAGTATTCTAATATTTGCCATAAAACTAATAGGTTACCTTAATTTACAGTAGATCTCCAACCAATCTATCTTTTTCCCGACACAGCCACTAAGCACGTCTTACCGTCACGAGCGCCAGACCCAGAAGGTCGTTATTACCCCCATTTTCACATATCAAATCTTTTGGTGTTGCCAGTACAATATCCAACAATTACGTATTAATAAATTGAAACCTAACAATAGTATGGCTTTTTACTCATAGATTACAGGAAAACCTATAAGAAACCTATAGTCTTAAAACAATATGGTAAATCTCTCAATATTGCGCGTACAAACTTACATTAGCAGTTGGAATGTATGGGAGAACATGTTTACACTTTTAATGAGGTGTCGGTAACGGTAACAGTGTCGCGAGTTCAATTGTTTTTCGCATCTCAAAAATGTCCAAAGCGATTAAAGCAGATTTCAGTTTAAAAAAAAATACAATACAAATCTACTCCGTACATCTACTGTTCCGTTACACAAAAGTTTGCGTGTGTATTAGCCAACCTTGGCCAAACATTTGTAGCGGTGGTTTAAAATTGGTAATTTTGTTCAAAATTTTATATTATTCGTTAGTTTAAAGCTTAAAATGTGACATAGAATAGATGTACTTACCGAAAGTAAGAAACTCCAGCCGTTAAATTGCTTTTTCGGGCATTATTTTTACAAGTTTTGAATACGCATTGCGGCATTGTGAAACGTGGTTATATTGGCTGTGTATCAAGCGAACTAAACAAAATAGGGGCTCAACTTTCAAGTGAGCTGTTATTTGCCGAGACGTTTTTTTCGCGCCGACCCGATATCTAGTTGGTATTGTTGTTCGAAGGTTACCTTAAGGTATTGTTGTTCGAAGGTTACCATAATCAAAATTAAATGACAGAAGGAATTGTGGAGTTAGGATGATTATTTTACAAAATCTTTTGAGTTGTATTCCTAATGCTCGGGCCACTCCAACGGGAAACGCCGTTAATTATCACGATGATAGACCTTAACCCGTCGGAATAAAGTCTATCATCGCGATAATTAACGGCGTTTAAAAACAAATATCTCGACGACACAACGTCGTCGAGATATTTGTTTTTATTCGCGAACGAAATGTCTGAACAACGGAGAGAACATCTTTTTGATTCAAATTTATTCCTAACGATCGATTTATTGTGGGCAAAAGAAGAAGTGAATCCCTACTATAGAGCAACGAAAAGAAAAGGCGAGTTTTGTCGTAATTATGAAGAACAGAGACAATGTCCTGACAAATTCTACGACTACACCAGAATGAGTGTAGAAACTTTTGATTATATTCTTGAAGCTATCAAGGGCGATTAAGAGTCTGAAATTAATCCAAAACGATATAGAGGTACTTAAATTATATTTAATTTCTTCCCGTAACTGGTTAATTACTCTTCTATTTTTATGGTTCACATCTTTGCTGTTCCATATCGGTGTCCTCTCAAAAATTGCTGAAATAATTTGCTCTAGCACGTCCGAGGACATTTCGACACGTCACAAAAATAAATTGCACAACACTACAATGCAGACGCGCGGGCGGTCACCGCTTGACTGGAGCACAGACCACAGAGCATGTAAGACTGGAGTGCACAGTGCACCGCTCGTTGCCCGCCGCCGTGTCACGCCGCCCCGCCGCTGTTTTCGAGGGCTGGCCCATTTGAAATTTTCGTCGTTTTAGGACCCGGGATTTTCAAAACCAAATCCCGGTTCTTTCGGTACTTTCAGGAAAAGATACTTCGCATTTAAAATATTTCTAATTTTATTGCCCAAAGCTCGACCGCTTAAAGCGTGGAATACACATGCTACCTAGTAGTATGTCTTTAATGTCCTAATCAAGGTCATGGTCAACCCATGTGCCAAATTTTATCCAATTCCGTTCAGCTGTTTTAGCGTGAAAGACGAACAGACAAACAAACATACAAACTTACTTTCGCGTTTATAATTTATATATGTATACGGGGTGTCAGGGACATCGACGCGAAAACTGAAACCATGGATTCAGTACATGATTCTGAACCCCCCAGCGTTGAAATTTTTCGTCGGTTATTGAAAAAAAAAACAGCTGTTCCATTCATTTTGACCGCGTAGGTATTGCACTTTTCTATGACACAGCAGATTTTTTTTTATAACCGACTAAAAATTTCAACGCAGGGGGTTCTATATAATGCGCTTGTTAGAAAGTGCTGTAAGCACTGTAAATGTATATATAGGTATTACCCAAATTAGCAAGCTTCTAATGTCAGAATGATTACTGGTTATTTACTATGTATGAAAGTTCTGATATATGTTTATAGGGAAAGGATTTCATGAATTAAATCACAGAAAGACAAGGCTAGACATTTATTTAAATAGACTTGTCAGTATTTAATCAGAAAGCTAGTTGTCCGTTCGTAAAACTAGGTCTTCATGGAGAAGAAGGACAAGAAACTCCATGGAAACAGTATTATAGTATTCTATCAATACATTTCTTATATTTCCATAAATTATCGTTATATGTCTTGAATAATAGCAACATCATAAAAATAGCAATATTGGCAATAATATACCATACACAACAACATAATCGTAATAAGCAATAATTACTGTATAATATCAAATTACTTAACTTACGTGACACCTGGTACATCTATTCCACACAACAACGGCACTAGAACCAACCAACTGAACATTTACCGAGCAACTGACCAACACCACTGTGGCTCCGCTCTTTTATACCCGATAACAAACAAGTATGATTCACAATGACAGTTGAGTCAAATCAGTGTTTGACTAATACAAATAAGTTTGTTACAAAAATCATTTAGTAAATTAACAACCGAATATTAATTATATTTATAGGTAGGTATATCCAGTATTTATTTTAAATTATTAGACACATAATACAGACATATAGACATATAATTACATTTATATATCACGGCCATACTGACAAGTACTTCGCTCTCGAAGTACATTGTGTAATTTTACTTTTGTTTTGCCAATTGTCTAGACGTGTCAAGTCCCCTCCACCCGCTGCTGGTGAGATAGACAAGCACCAAGTAAACGATCGCCCAGCGGATTTTTACTTTAAAGACTTTTTAATTAGGTAAAGCTCAAACTCAAGAGGTCACGGATCGTGGCTTGATCTAAAGATTCAGAGGCCCGTCTTTGACTTGGCTTGACTGAAATTTATCCAACTCAAAATGAAATGTTTCACCTAATTTTATACATAAACTTTCTTTTCCAATCGTAAACAATTCAGTAACTCATTCATATTTAATGGCCGTTGAATCGAAGCACCAACTAGCGATCACAACAGTAATTCAAATAATTCATCGCTCACATCACAGATCACAGATCACAGATCGAATCACAGATCGTCATAAATTTTGGTTTAATAACTTCTATTATAGGTAATATTAAACAAATCTTATGTAGTAAAATCATATTAAAATATTATAAGGTAATTAAGCAATTTAATAAAAGCTGATTCGTAATTCCTAGATAAAATTCAATAGAATATAAACATCAACCGACAGTATGGTGACAATCGTTTGAAACAGCTTATTATATTAAATATTACGTAACAATTAATATTAATAACAATTAAATTAATTTTACAAGTTAAGTGTTATTTTTAGGTAAACACAATACCTAGTCAAATTAGGTACTTCTACATTAGTCCCGAGCTTTGTAAATGTGACAGATGCTATTTTCAGACCAACAATATTTCACACGGCCAGACTGACAAGTACTTCGCTCTCGAAGTACAAACACATTATTCTTATTACTTAAAGGTACATTTTGTTTACATAACATCTGTAATCGTTTCATAATCATCAAGCTATAATCAATAATCAGACCTTACTGGGCAGACCAAACCCCCGCAGTCAGTGAAGCTTAATCACCCGCAGCCAGTGAATGTCATACCTCAGCCAAGTTTTTAATTTATCCGTAATAATACAATCATCTCTTAAACTTAATATTATAATAAACCTTCTTCTAAAGCTAAGGTTTTAATCCATCCATAATATAATCAAGTCTTGAACTAATATTATAATAAACCTTCTACTACAGCGTTTTGTTCAATCCACTCTCCAGGCCACAGGCGAATTTTTTTCTTTTGCAACTATTATATTTCTTAAATTTCCAATACCCCTTAATGAGAATCTGTCATTATCCAATACGTTCATAATTTCGTAAGGTCCCTTAAATTTTGCAGTTAGTTTGTCATGTCGCCTATGGTCTTGATTTACATAAACAGTGTCTCCTACGCTATAACTTATGTTATCTCTACGCGTTTGGTCAAAGCGGTCTTTGAATTTATCGGCAACAATTTTAAGACGCTGATGTGCTAGTTGACGATCGGCCGTTACGTCAATAATTATATTATCATCTTGTATTACCTCATCTAATCGAGTTTGTATACACGGGATGTTCGAGTTTTTGCCAATAAGCAGCCTAAAAGGTGAAAAGCCAGTTGATTGCTGTACAGTAGTGTTTAAGGACCATTGGACTTTCCACAAAACGCTCGGCCAGTCTGACAATATTATTGAAAACTGTATTCAACATTGCCTTTTAACAATTTCACAAATTTTTACTTGGCCACTCTGACCACTCTTTACTTTGGAAGTCAAAACTTCTAATACTTATTTCACACAGACCACCAATAATAAAAGAAAAAGAATATGTGATACTAATATAGAATTAATCGAAAGTATATATTTAATTTACTTTACGATACTAAACTAAGTACCAACTACTAATTCTAACTACTAATTCCATATACCTAAGCTTAGTTTTAATTTCTTCAGTAAAATATCTTGGCAAAATATTTCGTAAACATCAGAATCTAATTTAAGTAATTATTAACTATCGATTTATAAAGTATGGATTGGATGGGTTAGATACAAGCAGCTACATCCAAAATATGTTCGTTACCGGGTTTATTACATTACTCATAATTTTTTTCATCTAATAATTTCTCATTTCACGATAGAATCTGCTTAACTGACTCAGAGGTCGCAGATCGTGGCTTGATCATAAAGATTCAGAGGCCCGTCATTGACTTGGCTTGACTCAAACTCCGAGGAAGCAAATCGTGACTTGATCATAAAGATTCAGAGGCCCGTCATTGACTTGGCTTGAGTCAAACTCAGAGGTCGCAAACCGTGGCTTAATCAAGGAAGGAATTTGAGAACTGATGAAGATATAAAAGATCAGACCGTACTTATAAAATAGTAAAATCAAATTACAACTGATAAATGTATTTGTGTAACATAACAGTATCCAAAATATCATATCTAATCTTTGACAATGTATAGTTTGAACATTATGTTAAACTGAAATGTACCAAAATGATCATCAAAAAAGGAAATAAATTTGAAAATAATCTATCATGGCCATGCCAAACTGTACTTCACTCTCGAAGTGCAAGTCTCAAAAGCAACAAAAGAGACATTTTACATTTTAATCAGAAGTCGCTAACCTTGAACATGTTAGGGCTCCCATCTGCTGTACATGAGATCCAGACTAACAATAGGCCAGCTCAATTTTATCGACTTCTTTTTTTCTTTTCCCTTCCTCCAAATCAGTTTATTTTTAACGTTAACTTTTCTTTGAAGCTTTTTATTGTTTATTAAACTTTTAATTGAGTTTGTAAACTTTGTATCGTAAAGTGCAAACCTCTCAAGCTTATTCTTGTGAGCACTAGAAACTCCAATCGAATACGATATATAATTTCATAATTATCCTTATTAAAAAGCTCACGCTAATTTTAAATGTCACAAAATAATCTAATCAGCCAAAACAAAAAAAAGGAAATTGTATTACTCCAATCTACTTGATCATTATCACAGTGAACAAAGCATTAAATATCAATTCTGGCTTTTTACTACCACATTCTAAAATATTTTTGTAATTATATTCCCAAATTATATTTCAAAACGATCAAGTATTTAACATAGTAAAACATCCTAATTTATATCCTTTATAAGCCAAGCATAAACTAAATGCTTACATAATAATGATCCAAAATTATTTCGCAATACCTAAACCTTTCGATTTCATCATCATAAATAATTGTATTTCGTTTTAATATAAAAGCCACTAAGGGCCTTACCGACTTTAGCTATTTCTTAATAGCCGGGAAAGCTTCCCGATATTCTTATAGTAGCTTGAGGCTCAACAGTCTCAACGGTCATACAATAACTTGCAGCTCTGCAGCTCCGATGTCAGAGGCGGCAGCGCGATGTCATCGTTATGGTGTGATTGAAGTCAGCAAATCGCCAACCAACGTTTCCAGGTTAACGTTTAACAAGCTCCAACATCGATCATGAAAATAGCGAAATAAAATTAATTAGTAAACTGTTTTAAAAGGCCAGAGAACAATCCCACTTCTGATGTTAGAAAGTGCTGTAAGCACTGTAAATGTATATATAGGTATTACCCAAATTAGCAAGCTTCTAATGTCAGAATGATTACTGGTTATTTACTATGTATGAAAGTTCTGATATATGTTTATAGGGAAAGGATTTCATGAATTAAATCACAGAAAGACAAGGCTAGACATTTATTTAAATAGACTTGTCAGTATTTAATCAGAAAGCTAGTTGTCCGTTCGTAAAACTAGGTCTTCATGGAGAAGAAGGACAAGAAACTCCATGGAAACAGTATTATAGTATTCTATCAATACATTTCTTATATTTCCATAAATTATCGTTATATGTCTTGAATAATAGCAACATCATAAAAATAGCAATATTGGCAATAATATACCATACACAACAACATAATCGTAATAAGCAATAATTACTGTATAATATCAAATTACTTAACTTACGTGACACCTGGTACATCTATTCCACACAACAACGGCACTAGAACCAACCAACTGAACATTTACCGAGCAACTGACCAACACCACTGTGGCTCCGCTCTTTTATACCCGATAACAAACAAGTATGATTCACAATGACAGTTGAGTCAAATCAGTGTTTGACTAATACAAATAAGTTTGTTACAAAAATCATTTAGTAAATTAACAACCGAATATTAATTATATTTATAGGTAGGTATATCCAGTATTTATTTTAAATTATTAGACACATAATACAGACATATAGACATATAATTACATTTATATATCACGCTCGTACCGAAACGATGTCGCATCGCAGACGTACCGACCAGTGAGGAAAGGGCCGAAGGAAAAAAATACAAACGTAAAAAAAATGAATTCTGTTGTTCAACTCATTGATATATGAAAACCCAAGATGAACACTCAACGTCTAAAAACGTCCGCAAAAAATGAGCGCAACATTCTAAACTGTGCGCTCATTTCAAAGTCTCGCGTCGCTCGCGTTTGGAAGCAGTCGTTGAAAATGCCGAAGTGTTCTGTAAGAAATTGTAAAAATATTACGTCAAGAAGGTTATAAAAGGATGGGATATCGTGTTTTCGGTAAGTAAAAACTTATTGACTAGTTTTTGTTGTTTTTATGACTGATAAAGTATAACAAGCAATGTGTGATTTTGATTTATTTTTTCTAAAAACTTCATTCAACGCTCAAAGTACAATACGGCTAACTTCAATGGCTGCTTGTTCAGTGTTAGAACAACGCATTACAGTCTCCTTTTTATTTTCTTAGCATTATAAAAATGACCCTGTTCTAATAAGTGGAGTCGATTTTTAGTATTTGTGTGTTTTTTTTTATTAATAAATTTATGTACTTTTGAACTTTTTTGTATGTAGTTTTTGACAAATATAAATATTTACGTTACGTAACGTATAGGTCAGGAGGTAGCCAATTTAATTTTTTTTTAATGTTTGTAAATATTATGATGTTTATCGATTAATTTATGAGCCAACTTATGAATTCGCGACATGCGGCATGCTAAGGATAGACTGAAGTGCCACATTATAAACTTCATGGAAACTTCAAATTTTTATATTATAGTTTTCCTCGTGACCCAATACGATGTGGAGAATGGACATCAATCGTCAGCCAACAAAGGCGAGAAGATTTTTTTAAGCCGAATAATTCAAGCATAATATTTGAATAAACAATTGTAACAGTTATTATTTGTTTTTTTGATATGCCAATAGGCTACACAAAAACATATTTAAGATGCACAAATAAAAGTATATTTATGTGTTTTAAAACACAATTTAACAAACTCTTAAAATACTACATAACTAATAATGTATGATGAAAAAAAAAAAGTCATGTTTGACTCCACTCAATACCTTGTCCGACCGATCACGGTCGGTCGTAAAATTTTATTGCAGTACCTGCGTTATAATAACTTTAAACAATTGTCGTAAGGTTGAACTTGCAATAATATATGCTTGTAGCTTATAGAAAGAGACAGAAATAGAGTTTTGGGACACTTTCGAGCGTTAAGTACTTTTATTCGAGACTTTGCATCTCGGGTTTTTATATAACAATGGTTCAACTGCAAATATTTTATACTGTGGCATGGATTTTCCTCGAAATAGTCAGTCAGACACATCTTCACCGCGCCCCGCAATATCCAAATTGTATTTTATTAAAGGAAAGGCATAGCACGTAAATGTTAAAACTTTTGTATGGTAGCACACTTTATTATTACGAATATGTACGCGCAAAATTATAAATTAAATTCAATATTTCGCATAATTATAGCAAGGTAAAAACTTAGTTACTCGTGTAGCAGAGTACAGACGCCAACACTTCAAGCTACTACAATCTGTCCAATTTATTTAATAGATTTTCAACTTTATTGTTGAAGTATAAGGTTCAAAGTTGATTGGGACAATTTGACAGTTTCGGGTAGCTTGATGTGCTGGCGTCTGTACTTAGTTGTTAGAACTTTTGTTGTAAGGTATAACTAGGCCCTTTATGGATATAGGTAGGAAATGATTTGAAAAACTGAATTTTTTTATTGGAAGAGCTACGGGATATTTTCAGTTTTTTCAGTAGGTAGTAGCTTGATGTGCTGGCGTCTGTACATATTTTCCATTATTCCACAGTACCTATTTGTTAGCATTTTCACTAATAAAAAGTTTAGATAGTAGGTACTAATAAAGAAACAATAAAGTGTTTTATCTAAAATTTTATATTATTGTTGTAACATGAAAATAGGTAACAGAACATAAATATTCTACGTAAATAAAAGGTCAATGCTGAAAACAATATAACCTCATTGGCTGAAAAACGATATTTGATGCATGCTTTGATGTCTCGAATATTTCCGAACGAGAAACAATAACAGCGCGAAAATTTGAATCGCTGTCATGTCACTTTGAAAGAAAAGTTTTGTTACTATGGCAGCCAAAAGTTGTTTTGATTTCATTGTTTTTATTACTGTCTTACTTCTTAGAAACCGCTAATGCTATTATCGATTGGTACTAGCTAAACTTTGTCTAATCTGAATATAAGTAGGTACGTAATTATGTAGAAAAACAGTGTAAAAAGTGAAATTGTAAAGGTTACCTCAGTGAATCGCTGTAACCATATTTGGAGAGAAAGGTAATTAAGTAAATGATGAAATACTTTGTTCCTTCTTTTCGAAGAGTTAAATATTTTGGTTTTTAGGGATCAAGTTTCAGTTTTCTTCTAATAGGATCTGATTGCTTCAAAAAGGAAACATGACGGACACAGAAGCGTTAAAGTCGATGTATGAAGACACATCGATCGACGATCCAGATGTCTACCTAGACCTATACAACGATCCAAGAGTATTATGGTTCAAGGACCGAATCCTTGCGTTCATTGGGTTGGATGACGATAGCCTTTTCTACAACATGTTAGATGAAGGGGAGCAAACTAAACAGAAGTTTGCTAAATACATAACGGGGACTATAGAGCCAGATGAATTGTGTCTCCAAAAGAGAATGATGTACGTGTCTAAGGTGATTGTTGACAAGCTTATTCACGAAGATAAAGAATTTACTGAATGGAGTAAGTTACCATTTCATTTTGGCCCATTTAATTTTTTACTTGTATAAGCTATTTTTGCTCCTTTCTTTAAATAAAAAGTTTAACTCATTTATTTACATAAATGTATTTGTGATTATTAAAGGTTTTTTTAAATAATTTAATTTATACAAAGAATTTTTTGTCTTGTCTCACTGAAAGCCTCCATCCTTTTTATATTCTCCATATAATTTTTTATGTACTTAAGTAAACAAATTTCAGGAGTCATACCACCGCCCGCACCACCACCACCAAAACAAAAGAAGAAGAAAAGACCAAAGACTCCGGAGCCTGTTCCGGAGCCTGAGGCTGAGCCAGAAGAAGCTGAAAGTAAAAAGAGTACAAAAAGCATGAAGAGCATGAAAAGCATGAAAAGCATGAAAAGCATGAAGAGCGTGAAGAGCATGAAGAGCTCGAAAAGTATGAAGAGCAAGATGGGTATGTATTTTGCAGTATAGATACTTATTACTTTTATCTAAGTAGATCTAATAATTTATTCTTCTTCTTCCCAGCGAAAGGCACTAGGAAGTGGTGAAGGGTGGGCGTTTTTGGGGGACTGTCTTATGTAATTTTGACTTTCGAAAAGTGCTGATTCTCAGCCTAATTTGAATAAATGACTTTTGAATTTTGAATTTTGAATTTTATAAAGGCAAAATTATAACATAATTGACCTGCCTAAATATGAATTGTGATGTTAGAAAAACGTAAGAGATGATAATTATAGCACACCATCACTCTTCATTTAATAGCTGAAAAAAAAATAGCAACCTTGTGTGTAGGTACTAGAGGTGTGCGCCGATCGGTGTGGCGCACGCCACCGGTAATTACAGCCACGCTGCCGCCAAGTATGTTTTTAGCGGTGTCATCGGCGTCAATGTCAAAATATGTTATATTCTAGATTTAGGTATACGCAAATATACTAACGAACTAAACACTAGAAATGTCTAAATAAAATCTTATTGTTTATTTCGACGTAGTTGTTTTTAATAATTTAATAATAATGGCATTTTTACATGAGCATAATTTAAATGGCAGGCACGATGCACATGTTGAATACATTAGTTTTCAAACATTGTGGTAGACTTGACACAATTTTCTAAGCGCTTCTTGGATGAAAAGATAATTTTGTTATAGTGGTTTGATTTTAATGGTACTTTTATTTTCACCATCCACGTCGATTACGCCGATAATGTCGCCGCCCGCCGCCGACAAATTAAGCCGATAAAAAAATACCTCGGCGCACACCTTTTAGTAGGGACTACTAAAGGCGAGTTTTTTTTTTTTTGCAGTTGAAACGCTGCCATCTACCGCTGGTAAGTAACTTTTGCATGCCACCTTGTTATATTTACTTTAATTTAGTTGCATTAACAATTTATTTAACACAGAATTCAAAATTGATATTTTGAGACTGTGTTCTAAGGTCAGTTTTTGTATTATGAACTTTATATTCGTTGAAATAAAGTACAAAATACAATAACTAGCTCGAAGGTTTGGGCTGGGACTAAAGTTAGAACATTTTGTAATAGAGACGGTATGTTTCTGTCTAAGGGCTGATATTACCAAAGCTAGAGGGGCAATTCCCTTATTTTTAAGAATGTTCTTATTCTAATCTCAGTCTCAATCTGTCAAAAAAATATCTAATTCCCCCCCACATTTTTGACAAGTTTTTCCATTGATTGTCGCTAAAATGAGATTGCAAATTGAATTTGACTGTTTTTAAGGTACGAGAATAGGCCTTGTAATACAGGGACTGCGGAAGTACTCCATGAGGGGGAGGGGGGGCAACATCTTTGGTCCCCCCACCCGTTTGATTTTAGGGATTCGGCCCCACTTTCGAGGTCCCTGTTCAGATATCTTTTATCTGAGGAATACAAAAACTGCCAGATAGTTTATATGCAAGATAAGACTTAAATAAAACTTTATGTACAGAAGTGGATGTGGAAACCATGTTGGATGATGACATAGGAGAGCCTTCAGAATTTGAGATTCGTCCGGTCGCCGAAGACACGTACTACTTCCCACCACGTAAGTCTCAAATGTTGTTTTTTCATTTAAATACTAGCAGCCCTTCCCGGTATCGCTCCAGCACTGATGTTATAGACCTTTTTACCTTGGAAAATGAACTGAATGATGGTGAACCGCAGCGTATTTCCAATCTATACAAGGCCAAAACAATCACTTTTGAGTTGTGTTGAACAGTTACACAGTACAGAATATTAGTGAGTAGTTTTAGATTACACTTGAATAAATCAAATAATAGTCAAGCAAAATAATGATCAACCGTAATAATATAGCAGAAAAACAAAGCGCGAAATGAATACGATAAAATTAAATGACAACGGTGAACGAGTGAGAGTGAGTGAATGAGTGATTGATTAGTGTAGTAAATGAATGAAGGAAAGGTTAGGAATTTAACTGTAAACGGAAGGAACGATTTCGAGCAAAGATCGATCAAAGAAAAAGAAGAATAAGAAACGACAACCGAGAAGGTTCAGAACGAGTTAACTAGATGGCGTTGCCATAACCATAAACGTTAGCCGTAAGGTCGCAAGTTTTAAAACTTAATTTCTTATTTGATACAATACCTGCCAAAAAGTACTCATTGAGTAAAAGTATCGAATGCAAAGTATTGAGTACAAAAGTATCGGTATCGAATGGAAATGTACTCGATACCACAAAGTATCGATACCTCCTTCTGCGAAGCTGTAATGCTCGCGAAGGAGGAGGCGAAACCCGTGAGGGAGAGGCAAATTTCGCGCCCTCACGCCCGGAATCGCCGCAGGAGGAGACGCCCTGGGCGTCGGGAATCACAGACCGGTTTCCGGCCACTGTAGGCGCGGGCTTGCGGACGGTGAGCAATGGGTAGCTCGCCGCCCGATAAGGACCAGGTCCGGGTCGACGGCGCGTTGTGTTCCACGCGCACCTCAAAGAGATGTCAGCAGAATTGACGGGGTCCGATGCCTGCCGGGGTTGCGAAGAAAACCGAAAGGGAGATCGTGGCCCCAGGCAACAGGGCAACCAAGGGAACACGGGTGGGTTTTAATCAGTAAGAGTCTGACACGCCTTCCCGCTCCGCCCAGAGCGGGAGAAGTTATTTGATAATTTCCCACCCAAAAAAATAAAAAAATAAAGGGAAGTCACATGTGCAGAAGGAATTATTACCAAACTTCCTTGTCTTCAATCATTTGATAAGGACACGTTTGATGTGGGTTTTGAACTTTCCATCGCTTAGTTCTGTAACCGACTTTGGCAACTTGTTATAAAAACGGATACTGTTTAGAAGAAATCATTTACTAGTTTTAGTTAATCTAAAGGGTATCACAATTTCATGTTTACTACGTGTATTTATATTATGGAAATCGCTTTTTATTTTGAAAAGTCCCAAAGTTTTTGCGAACATACAAAATACTTTCTAAGATATAAAGAGAAGGCTGAGCACTCCCGGAGTGCCAGTTTTTTTCTTAGTAGTACTAAGCGAATACCGCAGTGGTGGCCCAGTGGTGACGGCCGCGATTTATGAGTTGGATGTCGTGGGTTCGAACCCAAGCAGGCACTTTGTGTAAATAAATTATTTCATCACCATTGCTCTCAAAATGGGGAAGGAAAACATCGAGAGGAAACCGGCATGCCCTAGTACCAAAAATTCGAAGATATGTGACATCCACCAACACGTGCTGGACCCGCGTGGTGGATTATGGCTCACCCCTGTGGAAAGAGGAGGCGTGTGTCCCAGCAGGGGGAATATTATAGGCTGATTATGCTTATGCTAAGCGAATACTGATACAAATTACATTGTTTTAAACTATACATTTTGGGTATTGTGATATAGTGAATTCTTTTGCAAAGAAATTTAAGTACTGCATATTTTTGCTGTTCGATTTCAGCTTGTATAAAACGCACACTCAAATCTTGTATAAAACGCACACTATGCAGGCAGGCATATTATACGTTGGGGGATTACATCGCTGATAAAAATGCTTGGCTCAATGCTGGTCCTGCTCCACAACTAATTGATTAACATTTGCAAATACTGTTGGAGCTGCTGAAGATTGTAAGACTATCTTTGCATTGTATAAACTCAATCTCCATTGTATTATATAATTGCATAGCACAGGTGTGAGTACTATGTACTAAAGAGTTACCATTTACCGGGTAATATGTCTTGCATTGACTTGAATGTGCCCTGGCGGCTGTGAGTATGTCATGCTCACTCAAATGTTTCGCTGATGGTGGCGCGTGTGTTGGATCATTTAGCTCCCTTCAAAATGGTTGAGCTGAATGGTGCTAATCCATGCGTCATGTTCGTGAACGGGCGCCGTCAGTTGGGACTGGTCATCTCTTAGCTGCCAGGGCTTATTTTTATTTTATTTTAATTTTTTGAATTGTTCTTTGTTTTATCTTTTTATTACGGACGCTTCTAACGTGCACGTCTTTCTACATTGTTCTCACATGTATAATTTCAACATGAATGATGTAACCAATATTTTGTAACAATTTTTTATTTAAAAGAGTGTCCGTGGAGTTTCTTGCCCGTTCTTCTCCATAGGTACCTACTACGCTTTGGAATGGGCAACTAGCTTCATACCTATTTCTGACTGACCGATTCCTTGACAATTCAAAAGTGCCTGTAAATGGTTTTGTAGCAGCTCATACTTACGTATAGTCATACCAAATAGAGGAGCGCAGACGGCCGTTCGCCACCGCGCGCCCGCGCACACTAGCCAACCTAAGTGAAAGGAATGCGAACCGGCCGGCTGCATCATCACGCTCTCACAACGTAGGGAGCGCGGCAGATTCTACCTACATTACTCAATATTGTGTTAGTCCTAAGTTTATTCATGTACCTTATTTATTTTGATATATGTACCAGTAATGTATATAAGCAGCGTCCCACAATAAAAGACACAGATCGTTATTCGCCTTCTTATTCGCAACAACCTCCCCTAAAGTGGTGACCCCGCGTTCCAAATGGACACGTCCGTATCGAGAGACAAGACTACGCCTGAAGACGTCGAAGCAATTAGCGTCCAGTCGCGCATACCTAAATTCTGGTGCAACAGACCTAAGCTTTGGTTTGCCCAATTTGAGGTTATTATCCACAACCAGAAGCTCGGCGATGAAAGCAAGTTCGCACTTGTCGTGGCTCAGCTGGAGATCAAGGACATCGACCAAATCAGCGATATCATCTTGTCACCGGCCAACTCCGGCCGATACGACGCCGCAAAAAGAAGACTGTTGGAGGTTTACGAAGAAAGCGAGGGTATTCAGTTACAAAAACTACTGAATGAAATGGAGCTCGGCGATCAACGGCCATCACAGTTGCTTCGCCGAATGAGAAACCTTGCTGGGAAAAAGATGCCAGAGGACACCCTGAAAATGTTGTGGCAAGGACACCTACCTACTTCTACCCGCACAGTGTTGGCAGTGAGTGAAGAATCCAAGCTTGACTCGTTGGCTGCCATGGCAGACAGGATGCAAGAACAGCTAAAAGAGGTAAACGCCGTGTGTTCCTGCCAGTGTCAACCTTCCACGTCAAAGGCCCCAGCGGCAGCGACGCCAGCCGAAAAAGTGGCGACATCTGAACCGGCAGACCAGAAGCTCTACAGCATGATTGAAGCCCTGACCATGGAAGTCGCAGCGATGAAAACGAATCGATCCCGCAAATTTCAACGCCGATTCCACAATCATAGAAGTCGTTCTAACTCGAAATCACGGGACAGAAGAAACGTCGTGTGCTATTTTCATAAGAAATTTGGCAAGGCAGCATACCGATGCAGAAGTCCGTGCAGTTTTAAAGGAATAACAAGTGAGAAGTCGGAAAACTAAGGGAGACTCAAGCCGCGGCGGTGGCCGAAGTCGACGATTTATCCACATACCGCCTATTTTTACACGACAAATCAAGCGGACAAAAATTTCTAATCGACACGGGCGCAAATGTTTCGGTGTTACCTGCCACTGCACGAGATAAACAGCGGACACCAACCAACTACTTGTATGCAGCAAATGGTTCACAAATACCCGCATACGGCGAACGAACCATTGTTCTCAACATCGGAATGAGGCGTGCCTACAGTTGGCGATTTATGGTTGCAACAGTCAGTCGGCCGATATTAGGCGCTGATTTTTTGCATCACCACGCCCTAATGGTGGATCTCCATGGACGACGATTGGTGGATAAAAAAACCAATTTATCGGCACGAGGTTTCCTGTCACCCACAGCTGAAGGAAGCATCCGAACCATCGACGACAAGCTTCCCTACCACGACTTGTTGGCCAAGTTCCCAGACATCACGAGACCAAACCTAAAAAAACTGGGAAATAGTGAAGTCGAACACTACATAGAAACCACCGGCCCGCCTATATTTACAAAAGCGAGACCACTACCGCCACATAAATATAATGCTGCAAAACAAGAATTCCAACTCATGATGGACCAAGGAATTTGTCGACCGTCTAATAGCCCATGGGCTAGTCCATTGCACATGGTTTTGAAAAAAGACGGTACCTACAGATCCTGCGGCGATTACCGTAGACTCAATGCAGTAACTACACCCGATCGATACCCGATACCACGACTGCATGACTTCACACATAACCTCCAAGGCAAGAAGATTTTTTCAAAAATTGATCTGCAGAAGGCCTACTACCAAATTAAAAATAGAGAAGAAGACGTGAAGAAGACAGCCGTGATTACACCTTTCGGCTTGTACGAATTCAATAGGATGTGTTTTGGTTTAATGAATGCAGGCCAGACATTCCAACGTCACATTGACAACGTGCTTCGCGGCCTACCTGTTTTTCCATTCGTCGACGATATTCTTGTAGCTTCTGAGAACCAAGAAGTACACAGAAGAGAACTTCAAGAAGTGTTTAAGCGACTTAACGACAGTGGTTTAAAAATAAACGTCGCTAAGTGTATTTTCGGCCAGTCAAAACTCGATTTCCTGGGATACACAATAAGTCCAGAAGGCATTACACCGACGGAAGAAAAGGTACAAGCAATCCAGTCTTATCCATTGCCAAAAACGATCCAAGATCTACGTCGTTTCGTCGGAATTCTGAACTTTTATCGTTCGAGTATACCCCATGCGGCTGAACATCAAAAAGAATTGAGTGCATACTTTCACAACGCAAAGAAAAACGATAAAATGAACATACAATGGACCGAAGCGGCAAAAGAAGCATTCAATCAATGTAACCAAGACATCAAGAATTATTCATTATTGTCCTATCCGTCACTGAGCGAACCATTCGCATTGATGACAGACGCCTCAAACACATGTGCTGGTGCCGTTATACAACAAAAGATCAACGGCAAGTGGAGACCACTGGGATTTTTCTCCAAGAAGTTCAGTGACGCACAACAAAAATACAGCACATACGACCGTGAGTTGCTATCAATATACATGGCAATACGTCACTTCCGTCGTGTGTTTGAAGGACGAGAATTAATTGTTTACACAGACCACAAACCACTGTGTAATGCATTAACTTCAAACAGCAAGTCTGAGACGCCCCGCCGAACAAGATACCTTGAATATATCGGACAGTTCACGTCAAATATTCAACACGTAGCCGGCCCGGACAACAAAGTCGCAGACGCACTATCACGGGTTGAAACAATAACATGCCCGACACCGATGGATTACACCGAGTTAGCAAGAAAACAAGACCAAGACGAAGAATTAAAAATACTAGCAAACAAAGGAAAGTACATATTCAAGAAGATCGCCATTCCCAACTCAACTGCCGAACCCGTTACCTGCGAGATGTCAGCAAGCACTGCACGTCCATATCTGCCACCAGATTTTCGAAAAGTAGCATTCCGAGCAATTCACGACCTTAGTCACCCAGGGCGACAAGGAAACTAGTCACTGCTCGCTACTGGTGGCCCTCCATGAATAGCGACGTAAATGAGTGGACTCGAACGTGCGATGCGTGCCAGCTTACTAAAGTGCAACAACACACGAAAACACCTATTGCGAGTTTCCAACAAGCAAACAGACTGGAGCATGTGCATATAGATATTGTTGGCCCATTACCTATTTCTGACGGCTTTCGATATTTATTGACCATGATAGACAGGGCTACCAAATGGCCTGAAGCCTTACCATTAGAAGACATAACCGCAGAAACAGTTGCAAATGCATTCTATGAGGGTTGGATCGCGAGATTTGGTTGCCCAGTAACCATAACCACAGACCAAGGCAGGCAATTTGAGTCTGACCTATTTAATAAATTGATGCAACGCATGGGAATTCACCGCACGCGCACCACTGCCTACCACCCGCAGTGTAACGGCGTGATAGAACGATGGCACCGTTTACTAAAGACGTCACTCACCGCAAGACTAAAATCTACAACATGGACACATGAGCTACCTACAGTGCTGCTGGGACTGCGCGCTTCGATAAAAGAAGATGTTGGCACAAGTACTGCTGAACTACTTTACGGTCAAACGCTGCGATTACCCGGAGAATTCTATGAAGAATCTACAAAACATCGTGATACAATTTCAAACTTCATGAATAAGTTGAATGGAGCATTAAAAAAGGCCCAGGCGCAACGGAAATCCAACCAATCCCGAGCGACATTTATTCACGATGACCTACATAAATGTTCGCATGTTTACCTACGCAATGACGCATCAAAAAAACCTCTGACGACCGACCTACACTGGACCGTACGAAGTGATCAGTCGTAAGGACAAGTATTTTACTATCCAGTTACGCAATAGATGCACCAACATCACTATTGACAGACTAAAGCCAGCTTTCCGGATCAACGCTGAGTCAGAAGCACCAGTCACAGATACGCCCGCATACGTCACACGAACAGGAAGGACATCGAAGCCCTGCGTACGTTTCACTAGCGGGGGAATGATGTAGCAGCTCATACTTACGTATAGTCATACCAAATAGAGGAGCGCAGACGGCCGTTCGCCACCGCGCGCCCGCGCACACTAGCCAACCTAAGTGAAAGGAATGCGAACCGGCCGGCTGCATCATCACGCTCTCACAACGTAGGGAGCGCGGCAGATTCTACCTACATTACTCAATATTGTGTTAGTCCTAAGTTTATTCATGTACCTTATTTATTTTGATATATGTACCAGTAATGTATATAAGCAGCGTCCCACAATAAAAGACACAGATCGTTATTCGCCTTCTTATTCGCAACAACCTCCCCTAAAGTTTAATTGAAATAAATGCTTTGAGTTTGAGTTTTTGAGCTTAAATTCCAATACTCCAATACTTACATGAAATTCTATTTATATTCTGATGGACATACGGTTCAAATTTTTTTGCAGCACCCGAGGATTTTGATCCGGAAGTCGACGGAACTTTGGAATTCTATACCATTATTGTAAGAAAAATGTCACAATTCTTAACTAAGATGTAGAACATTTTGTGGCGTTTATTTCAATTACGTAGGTAGTTACTAGTCTAGTAGGTATTCATTTCTATGTATGGTTTGTTCCAAAAATATTATCTCATGAAAATTTTAACAAATGAATCAGAAAATGTTCCTGTTAATGCTAATTTGTAGTGGCGTAGTGCCACTTACAAGTTGAGTGCTTTCATTTAATTATTATTTGAATACTTAAATCCGAAATTCTAATTTTAAGTCACCCTGCTTGTTTTTCACTTGAAAATTATTGTGGTTAATTTTATAACCTCAATTTTTGTTGATGATTTTTCAATTAGAATTTAATTATGTTATTCAAACAAAAATATTGTTGGAAAGTGGTGAGATTAAAGTTGAAACCTTCTAAATACAGATGAATTTATTACTAATTCCCTTTAGTGAGGAATTGCGTAAGAATTTCTCCTGAAGGAACAGGGTTTGTTCACACTTTTATAAGATACTTTTGGATCAGACAGTAGTATTTTTTTACACAATAGTATGTCGTAGACCTTTAATTACGAAGTAGTGAGACAATAAGCTGCACAATCACCTCCCCCGAAAACCACCTTTGGACTTTGTTACATAATATAACAAAGTTGTATTTGAAAAGTAGAGTTTAATTTAAACTTTATTTATCAAATTGCTACATAATATAACAAAGTTGTATTTGAAAAGTAGAGTTTAATTTAAACTTTATTTATCAAATTGCTTTCTTTCACTTGTTCATTTTATGAAAAGTATTGTATGGCATGGTATAGCAAGGCTCCAAAAGCAAAGTTAGCAAAGGCAAAATTCGCAAACTGCGCAAAGTTAGCGTTTCATACGAATACGGACTTTATTTTTAAGCTACTTAAGTTCATATTCGTATAAGCGAATGTCAGTAAGTGTTATTCTGAATGTGCCTGAACCTTATTTTTTTTAAATAAAGTTCTCTCCTGAGTACGCAATTATGCAAGAGAAAACCTTAATTTTGGTTTGGTCATAGTTTTATAAGGCTGACTGCACTGACATACAACCATATATCTTTATAATTTTGTTTTGCGCCTATTCACACAGAGACCAGTCCCCCGCGTGATCCAGTACCCCAAGCTGACTGTGGTATTCGGCGAGATGACTCCTCATATAGCAAACCGCAACCGACGATACCTGTACTTCGTGAGACAGTCGCAAGAGGGCGTGCCCATCCATGATTGTGAGCGGTTCATCAAGCTCAAGATGTCGGAGTACTTCCTCTCTGGACTCCTTACTGGCAGGGTGCTTATGAGTCTTGGACACCATTTGAAAGAGGTAATAGCATAATCAGCTTATGACGTTCCCACTGCTGCGACACTAGTCACACAGGCCTCTCTGTGAGAGGTCGTGGGCCGTAATCTACCACGCTGGCCCTGTGCGGGTTAGTGGATGTCACATGTCTTGGAATTTTTGGTTGGAAGGAGGTAATGTCAGACAGTAATAGGCATGATGCCTGGGTAAAAAAAAAAGAAATCCTATTTAGTCCGTCAGTCAGATAATAAAAAAATATTAGATACGTGTTTTTTGCTTTATCATATTAATAAAAAATGGGGTTAAATATAATGACCACCATAAAATGCTTTGATACCCTTAGTTCTTTTACCAAAAATATATACTTGACACCAGAAAAATAAAGTCTAAAATTACAATAATACTAGCTATTTTAGTCACGACTGCACTTCAAATTGTATTCGAACACCAAATGTAGTAAATGATCACCAAATCTTAGCGAGCAAATTAATGCGCTATTTCTGCCTAAATAAACCACTGTGATTGCCATAAAATGTAGGCTTATTACCAAATAAATTATTGTGATGCCATATTAAGTTATGTCTCCGGCTTGCAATCCCCTCCCACCGCAATTAAACCTAAATAATTAAAAAAAGGATTATTGAAATTTTAAGAGTTTCATTTTTATCTTAGGCATATAATTTGGTTGAATAAACGAAACGCTCAAGAAATTATTTTTTTGTTAGTGGTTAATCAATTTGGAGACAAAAAGGTTAGGAGCTTATTTACTATGTTTGGCAAAATATTTTTTTTTGCCGAGGGTAATTTACTTTAATCGGATAACGAGATTTTATTTTGTTGCATGTCATTTTATATTGAAATGTGGTTAATAATTTGGTGTTCATTAACTACTTTTGGATTAATAATGATTTATTTGGAGTCATTTTGCTTAAATAGGATAGCGAGATGTTAAAACTTTGGTTATAATTTTACATTAAAATGCGGGTTTAATTTTGGTGATCATTTACTATTTTTGTCTGTTATATGTTACTATATCTGGTGGTAAGTTAAACATAAGCCATAAAAAAATTACTTAGATAAAAACGCATTAAAGTTGGGGAGTGGGGGTCGCTACGTCGCAAGTAAGTATAAAATCTACATACAAGTGACGTCACGGCACATTTTAACTCAATGTATCGCCGTAATCTTTTGACAACGTAAAAAAAGAAAAAATATGTGTCCAATATTTTTTAATTATCTACAAGACGGACGAAAAATATTTTTTAGTCATCATCCCTATTGTACTTATGCATGGTAAAATCCTTCGTTTTCTCTTCACGCGCCTTTACTTTAGTTACACCTCAAATCTTGAAAGTTTCCTTGCTTCAACTTTTTTACCTAGTTTATCTCGCTTTTGATCCAAAGATATTTCAACGACCCTAACTCACCTAAGTTAGCGATGGTGCAAGTTTGCCTAGAAGTAACCTATACACTGATGACTAAAAGAGTCTCAGGCTCTGGTATGGTAGTCACAGCTATTGGTACTCATAATGAACGTGTTTCCGGAAAGTTTTGTATCTATGGTAACGCGTAGTCAGAAGCCCGTAAGTCTGACATCCGGTCTTCCCAAAGAGGTGTCATGTTGTCCACTAACGTGGGTATCGTATTACCCAGTTACTGGGTTGTGGAGGTCAGATAGGCAGTCGCTCCATGTAAAATCCTGGTATTCAGCTACATCCGGTAAGACTGGCAGTCGACCCCGATATAGTTGGGAAAAAGACAGATGATGAATCGAAATATTTAGAAAAAAAAAAATCTTCAATTCATAATCTCAGATAAATAATTTACATTCAATCGCCAGTTACTCAACTATCTTTTTTAGCGTTGTGTTCTAAAATTTGATTGCAATGGAATTTGTACTTTGTCATATATAAGATTGAGTTTGTGGTTCCAAAACTTTATAATTATCTTAGATACTGAATTCAAATACTATAATGTATTTGAATTCAGTATCTAAGATAATTTGACTTTATGTTTTTTCATGTTCCCAGGCCGTCATCCCGTTGTTCGAGAAGCAGTTCCGTGAGATCACAGTCAGTACGGAGGCGAACCATTCGTCGCTCACGAGACAAGTCTCCTTTGCTGGTAGTCATCACACGAAGGCGGATGCCGGGTCACAGGTACGTGCAACATTTTAATCACAGTACAATGTTGCAAGAAAACAGACTTTACTTGAAAAGTAAAGACTGTTTTTTCTTATGACGATTGTATTAAAATAATAATATTATGATCAAATATTTATTTTGCTTTGTGCACGAGACGTCACTTTTTGAAGAAACAAAAATAGATGTAAAATATTTAAAATATAGAAGAATAAACATAAAACTATAAGAAGAGGTTTTACACTTCTTGTTGGCTTAAACCATTGATGAGACATAGTGAATGTGAAGTTACATCAAAAGGAATGTGAAAAGGAAAGAATGTGAAATTACATCAAAAGGTCAGATCGACTGTTGGCGTGACGATGCCACGTCGCCACGCCAACAGTGCCAATGCCAAACCAACGCCAACACCAATGTTGGCGTCGGTAAACTATCTTTTTATACATATTACCTGTACATAATAATTTCTTTGTTTCACATCTGCCAGGCGTCCCGCGACGGCTCATTTTTTTATTCATAAAATGTAATGCATGCTTTTTGAAAATTATTGCAGCTGCTATACTTACTGTTCTTTTGAATGTTCTGCTCAGGTGAACTACCTTAGACCTTCAGACTACAGAAGAATGTCTAACATAGCTAGAGGAGAAAATGCCGAGAAACGGTTAGTAGCCAGTTCTAATTGCATTTGTGAATTTATAGTCTCAAAAGAACTCCTTTTTATTTCCTTCTGGATGTGTAGGGGAAGTAGAAGACTTCCCTCCGTATTCCTGGAATGGGCACGAAATATAAGCTCAAGCTTTGGGTAAAAACATTTGCCAATCATCAGCAAGAGATTAGCGACGCTGAATGCTTAGGCTGTACTGAACTGCTGTTATCTCCATAACAGTAATACGCGGAGTATAATGCGGAGTCGAAATTGTACATTTTCATCGCTTGTAGAAACTGGATGGGGCTGACTCAGGTGTGTGGGGATCGGCACAAGAAGAGAGTGGCCTATGCCCAGCAGTGGACGAAGTCATGTTGTAGGTGATGTTGATGATCCTTTCTGATTGATTTTGTTGCGGGTTCCTAATCTTCCTAGACAGTTAAATCATTTACTGGGACTTGCTTCATTGTTTTGGCGCTTTAACGCATTTCTGGTTGGTCACCACTGCAGATTTTAGCCTGGTGGATTTTAGCTGCAGGTTCTGGGCTTGCAGTGGTTGGGAAAAGTGTGGCGGGCTATCGCACGTCTGTGTGTTTCTTATGTCCAAAAAGTTATTAGAAATAAAATTAACTAAAGAATGAAAACACGTGCCCAATAACACAGTTATACGCAAACTGTGTTATTGGGCACGTGTTTTCATTCTTTAGTTAATTTTTGCTATTCATTGCTATGCTTTTCATACTTTATAATCAAAGTATTTATTATTTGTAGAATTAAGAACATGCGCTCAGTTCCAGACAGTACGATTTCATCACCTCACTTGAGTCGAGATAACCTGGTATTTATTCAATTTTTATTTTATTATGATTTAATACAGGTGAACCCATCAGCTATAACAGAAGCATAACGATTGTTAAGATAACACAGAGCCAATTACAGGTTAGCACGTGTAAAAACAGAAAAGTAATGGAAATCTTAGGATTACAAGATCAACACCAACAAGACGGCTCGTTTCCCGTTGTAAAGCAACCTTTCAAAAATACAATAGAATAGATTTAAATGCGTAAAACATGGTATAGAAAGGTGGTCTAATTATTACATTAAGAGAGTTGCATTTATATATAAATACGAACGCTTAATATAATATTTTCTATTTTCCGTACGTTTAAGATTGACTATCTTTATGATAGTCAAGCTTAAATGCAGGGAAAACTCATTAAGTTATTCCACTATATCCCTGCATTTCACTCTTTTTTGCACCCTAGATAATATATTCACCCTTCAAAAGTGTTAACTTGTAAGTGCACCTATTAAATTCTGCATCTGTTTCACCTAAAGGTTGACTGGAATCGATTGAGGCATTATGTCTCTGTAAAAAGATTCGTAAAGAATAAGTTCTAATGAAATAGTAAAAAAGTTAAAGCTGGTATGCACCAACGTAGTGATAACTAAGAGATGTGTACTATGGTTTATCGACCGTTTCTGAACTTAAGCCCCGTACCCATTCATTGAATAAAGTTGCGCATCTTAGTTTTAGCAAAATGTTTTTGTGTTGCAAACAACCATGTTAATGTTCCATATTTATGGTAAACTAAAGCTGTTTCCAATAAATATACTAAAAAGCTTTGTAATACTGGGATTTGTAAATTTAAAAGGAAATTTTTTTTTGAAGCGTAATCTTCTTGAGGCGCGTGGGGCATTTTTGAGATGGGAATAAACCATTGATTTCGCGACACTGTTACGACACCAGCTTTTGACCATTTAAAAGACATCAACGCGTTGATTACCGCGGTGCGTGGAGTAAAAGACATCAACGCGTTGATTATCGCGGTGCCGATTTTTTTTTTAAGTTTTCACTTTTGTCGGCTCTCCCGGAGTGCCACTGATTTTTTTTTGCTCACCTTTCAAAAGCAACTAATGCATCCATAGTCTGACTCTAGAATATTGTAATTCATTAATTAGAAGTGGAAACTTGTAATTGGCTTAAATTCGACAAAAGACTGTAACCATACTTTGTTATTTGCTGTAAGGTTTCCAAATAAAATAAATAAATAAAACTCTGGCCACACTGAGGTGAATTCCGCGCGTGATGCAGGATGCGATGCGCGCGTCTATAGTTTTAATGTTTAAGTAGTCTCACGACTACTCGCGCCAATTAGAACACCGTCATACAAGTTAGTTGACACAATCGGGGCGGGCGGATTTCGTCCCGCATCTCGCTCGGGATTCGCTTTGGTTTGGCCAAAGCCCCTTACAAAAAAGGGATGTGAATCCAGTAGACTAAGTAGTTTGATGTGAACCTGTGTTAATTTCATTTAATGTTCTAGAGCTCACCGATATCGATGTCTACTTTCGCCGAAGCTGAAACTAAAGCAAAGTCCTCGGCCGATGAAGTCATAACAGATATAGAAAACCTCGTTGGAATTGTTAATTGGTTTGTAAAACAATTTAAATGAAAGAGATATTTGGTTTTGATCGCTTGCTCGCTTTCCTGCAATCTGTGGGAGTGATTTCGTGAAAAGGGACGGAAGTGTGTAACAGGAAGCCGGGGAAGCGCGCGCTATTTGATTTGACCAATGAGCGCGCGCGATGCTAGAGTTGGCTGTCAGGTGGTACCAACCCATTTTCCGAGAGGTTGTAAACATGATGATGATGACGATGACGATTGTTTATATCATATATGCGTCAGCCAAGATCTCTGATGTTACACATCATATGCAACTACTGTAAGGGTCGCTTGTTTTTTTTTTTTCTTTAGAACATGTAGTGACGATTAGAAGCTATGAAATTGTTTATCTAGCCTCTTTCTGCATCAGAACATTGTATGCCATTTTTTCGGATTGTAAAAAGTTTTCGTCCATTTTTAAGTTGCCAACTTGTAAGAGGTATTCAAAGAGGCAAACTAGTACTTTAACCTTTATTGCTGCTGAGCTGAATTCTTGTATTTTAAGAACGTTATCAATCTAATAGCAATATCAATCTGTCAAAAAAATTATAGCCTTTACCTACATTTTTGACATTGATTGTCACCGAGATGAGATTGCGACAAGATTTTGAAGGTCTATAACTAAAGGAAATCGCGCAGCCCTGGGGCACACAGTCATGTCATAGAATTAAGTTGTATTCTGTACTAAATAAACACAATGCTCTTTCACCATCCAGGACCATAGAACACATAGAAGGTGAGATTCAGCTCCCGATGCCGAACATACCGATGTTGACTGAAGAACGCACCCAGGTTGTAGAGATCTTAGACCCTGAGGTCGTGTCGCAACTGGAGGAGGCAGTCACGATGTGGCAGGAGCATATCGACAACACTATCGCAGCTTGTTTGGGCAAGGTAGGTAGACTTTAAACAAAAATTGCCAGTTAGCAAGGTGGTAACGAGTGCTCTTACAGGCAACTTTAATTTACTCCAGTCGTTGTAAATCGAAATAGATCTTTTTAAGCGTATTAAATAGTCATTTAATTTGACACTAGTCGTTATAAAGCTTTATCCAGCTATCCGTTGGTTTTAAACTTAGCAGTGTAGCGACACCTATGCTACTGTATAAGAACTTCATAGCCAGGCAGCGGGTGACAAGTTTTCAACACAGATGGCGCCACATAACTACATCGCGCAAGCAATGTATACCCTGAAATTAAACCACATATCCAAAAGGCTTATAAATTAATTAATAAAATTACTTTTTCTCAGACGAGGTTCATACATTTAACAAATTCACTTCTGATTCAAAATCAGAACACAAGGTTTCCTAGAAGAGCGGTGGTGGCCCGATAACGGCCGCGGTGAAAATGACAGTACCGAGCTTTGACTTTACGATTCCATGAAACGATCTCTAGGAAAACACACCAACTTACAGACAAACTATGTTCGTAATGTCCCTCGGCAAACCTCGTGTTTCGTCAGTTGTCAGATTTCTATCAGTTGCCCTTTGTACTTGGTGCAGACCGGACGTTCTCAATCGACTTGGAAGTATATAGAGTTGTTAATACTCTTTTAACTTAATGTAATTTATTTAAAAAATAGGAGGACAGACGCTAAAATCGCAGGCACGACAGATAGGAAAATAGTTTTATAGCTCTATATAGTTCACACGGAAATCAAAACAAAACAACAAAAAAGTACTTAGTTCTGAATTCAAATTATTTTATTATTATACACGATAAATCTAATAATTAATGAACATGGCAATTAGCATTTGTTTGTATTCGGAAAACCGATAATACCCGAGGGACATTAAGAAAATATAAATACTATACTTTCATTTAAACGTTTCTGTGACGTCATTCGCCGTTACAGTGCGGATGCTATAGTCCGCGCAATCCACGAAGACGCGCCGCACTCCGCTCCGCGCCGCACTTCAGCTTACAGTACAGTAATCGCGGAGTGGGGCGCGTCGTCGTGGATTGCATGGACTATATTTGGCGGTCACCGCAGTCTTAGGAAACGCTAGCTTGACACCAGGTGATGCCGTTGCCTAAAAATGCTACTTTCATAAGTCACGTTATTCGTCTGCAACACTTTAACATTTTAATTAATTGACAGACTCGCGAAGGTGATGGTCCAGTGGCAGAGTACAAGTACTGGCGCGAGCGAGATGCAGAGATATCGTTGTTGGTCGAGCAACTCAAACAACCTATGGTGGTCAAGATACTGTCCCTACTGAAGAAAGCCCAGTCTCCCTTTCTTCAGGTACCTATTGTTGTTTTAAGATGTTTCTGGAGTGATGGTGTTGTGTCAGTCGGTTGAGCCTAGTAAGATTTGTTGAGCTACCCGATGATTGATGCATGCGTGCTGTCTGTTGGGACAGGATTATAGATGTAAAAAAACTGATTTAAAACGTTTTAAATCAAATGTTGCCGTTTTAAACCCCAATTAATTTTAAACGGTTGAAAACTTGCTTACAAAAAGGTGGCGCGGCTGCCGCGCGCGGCAGTTTATGTATATGCATGTGTTTGTAGGGTAGGCGAGCTGGCAACGTTGCGTCGAGTCACGAGTGACGACGTCAACGAGAGTGCGAGAGTGTGAGTTTGATTTTAAACCGAATCAAACTGATTATTTATATCGTTTGAAAACAATGAAAAAAATGTTTATTTACCAACACAGTTTTTGTAACTTAGGTAGGTAATACCTACGCTTGGTCGGACGGACCAACTAGAACTAAACCCGCTAAGTATATCAATATCAGTATATCACACATTTTAAAAACCTTTACACAGTTTATAGGTACTCCGTTATATCAATACCTCGGTAAAATCAAGAAAATTTAGTTCTAATTAAGAAAAACATAGTCATCAAGACCAACCGTTTTAAATCGAAAAAAATGGTTTATTTCGGTTTTAAACGCTTTTTTTTTTGTTTTAAACAGATTGGTTTATTTGGTTTTAAACCGGCCTTACATTTATAGACAGGATCACATAAGCTGTTGGCGACATTGTCCGCAATCAGCCAGACGTTGTCTTACATTGTTCTAAGCATTCAACGTACAGAATAAATAAGTTCGTTTCATAATAATGTAAAAAGTCGCAAGAAACCGCTGGACGCGGGAAGGAAGCACAGGACGTGTCGTTGGGGGTCATGTTTGGTATAGACCTATGTCCAGGAGTATTTCCCCTAAATGATGATGATTAATTATTATGTACTATAGTTTGACCGCGACCGCTGTTCCATACCTTAGGAATGCGCGGCGGGAGGCAGCGTTGACAGCGTGACAAATGAGCGGCGGGCGGGACGCCGCGTGCCGTGAGCGTTGATGAATGAGCGGGCTGTACTACCCCCCGTCTAACCGCGCACGTACCTAAGGCGCGGGACAACGGCCTCGGTCAAACTATAACTTATATTTTTTTTTTTCTTAGCCATTATTGTCCCACTGCTGGGCAAAGGCCTCCATACCCTTTTTCCACCTCTCTGTCCAGAGCTTCCAAGGACCAATCTTTCTTAAAGAAGTCCAGCTCATCCCGCCATCTCCGTCTGAGCCTGCCGTGATGTCGTTTGCCATTAAGCTTTTCTGTCTTATCATTCTGCCTTTAATATTAAAATTGGTTTTATTTCAGAATTTCACGCGCTACAAAGAAAGACTAGTGGAGCAATACAATATGGCGAATGATAATTTGAAGTTCCTGTCCACTTTGATGCGTTTCTTTACTGTAAGTATAACGTTAAAGTTCAATTTAATAAGTTATTAAGAACTAGCTTTTGCTCGTGGTTTCACCCGCGTGTAGGTCGGAACTCATCCCACGGGCACGTACCACGGGCACGTACCACGGGGTTAAAAAGTATTCTACATTATAACCCGGGTAATAGTCTATCCGTGTGCCAATTTCATCCACAGCCGTTCCGCCGTTAAGGCGTGAAAAGGTAACAGATAGTCTGACAGAGTAACTTTCGCATTAATAGCATAGTTACTTTACTTTCGCAGATATACATTATATCGTGAAAAAATATTTGAACTAGTATAGAAAACAGAGGAATACGTTATTATGGAATGAACGCCAACGACCACGTGACCACGTTTCCTCTTAACACGTTTATCGTTTACCGAACTTAAAACATCGTTCTGTAGTTATCTGCCAATCATTTGAAGAAGAAAGTTTTTTTTTTTTGTATGGCTTATCGCAGATCAACCTAGGAGGTTGTCGGCTGCTTAACCGGGCTTTCCTGTGGGTACCTCAATAAATTAAGGCCTCCAGCCAGGGCATAAAACTTATAAACTAAGTGACTTTAGTTTAACCGGGACCGCTGTTCTGCGCCTTAGAAATACGCGGCGGGCGCGGTGGGACGCCGCGCGCCGTTAGCGTTGATGAATGAGCGGCCTGCACTCACCCGCCTCGCCGCGCACGTACCTATGGCGTGGAACAGTGGTGTCGGTCAAACTATACACGCTAAGGGCAACCGCTGTGGGGTACGGACCTCGGCTTAGGGCGTCGCTTGGGGAGGACAGCAAGGGACAGGCTGGATCGGATTAATATTAATATTATTAGGGGAATTTAAAGCTACAGGTTCAGCAGCGCGAGCTGACTCAAGCAAGAGTCGGGGCGGGGTAAGATGACAGGTACAGAATGATGTTTTAAATATATTTAGGGTAAAACGTATTTAGTGATTTGTGGTGACACGGAAAACTTCTTCGCCCATGTCGGCACGAAGCACATAGGAATAGCGTATATCGCGGAAATATAATATATTTGCCATCCAGAAAGGTGTAACGCGGAAATTGTCCAAATATTCAAATCACAACTGCAATTTCTTATTAGACACACGTAGTGTGCTAAACGAACCATTTCCTTGACTACGTCAAAGTATAGCCACTCGTAGAGTTTATTTTCACGTATGCCAATATCCTTACAGGTCATAGAAGACGACTCAACGCTACCGCAAGTGATAGAAATTCTCCCGGAGTTGGTGGAGAGTATCTACATGATGTGGGTGCTGTCTAAAGGGTACCGCTCTGATGATACCATGGTGCCATTACTGTCTAGGATCTCGTGGGCTCTTAACGCCAAGCTGGAGCATATCCTAGACGTGCATAAGCTTTTTGAGTAAGTATAGAATGTGTTGCCTTTTCTTGCTAACGAAACTGGTAACGAGTTTTGTGTCCCTCAAAATTACTTTGCATTCAGTTTCATTCAACATTGCTATTACCGCCACAATGTTTAAACATTATAAATACTAATTTCAGTTGATTTAAAATAAAATAACTCCGGGTTCACTGACCTGGCTGGGACCACATTTGCTGGTTGATTTGACTTACAACTTAGGGCTGACTCAGGACGTGCGGTATTATATACATCGTAAAAGAAAATGAAAAACTAGTCGTAAAACAAATGCGCTCGCTCTATTTTAAATATTTTGACTTGACCTAATTTACCCTATTAGAAAATTTTGTTTTCCCTAAAACCATCTTTAGACAGCTTATTATCTAAACACATACAATTAGACTGTTTATAGATAAAATAGGTTTAAGGCTTATCAGAAATGCCCCTTGGGTTAGTTACCTATTATCAAGTAATCTAAACGCAAATAACAATTTTCAGCTATCCCAACGAAGTAGTCTTGGCCTTGGCCCGAAACGGACAGAAGATAATGGAGATGTGGCACGCGTTATACAGGGAGACTCGACGCAGCATAGAACTGAGTAACAAGGGAGCGCGCTGGGAGTTCGATCAGCCGCTGTTGTTCACGCAGACTGACTATATGGGCACTGTTGCTAGGGACTTGGGGGATGTGGTGCAGGTAGATATCAACCCTATGTCTATTAATATAGGGTAGCTAGTTCCTCGTGACAAGGGAGCACGCTGGGAGTTCGATCAGCCGCTGTTGTTCACGCAGACTGACTATATGGGCACTGTTGCTAGGGACTTGGGGGATGTGGTGCAGGTAGATATCAACCCTATGTCTATTACTATAGGGTAGCTAGTTCCTCGTGACAAGGGAGCGTGCTGGGAGTGCGATCAGCCACTGTTGTTCACGCAGACTGACTATATGGGCACTATTGCTAGTGACTTGGGGGATGTGGTGCAGGTAGATATCAACCCTATGTCTATTACTATAGGGTAGCTAGTTTCTCGTGACAAGGGAGCGCGCTGGGAGTTCGATCAGCCGCTGTTGTTCACGCAGACTGACTATATGGGCACTGTTGCTAGGGACTTGGGGGATGTGGTGCAGGTAGATATCAACCCTATGTCTATTACTATAGGGTAGCTAGTTCCCCGTGACAAGGGAGTACGCTGGGAGTGCGATCAGCCACTGTTGTTCACGCAGACTGACTATATGGGCACTATTGCTAGTGACTTGGGGGATGTGGTGCAGGTAGATATCAGCCCTATGTCTATTACTATAGGGTAGCTAGTTTCTCGTGACAAGGGAGCGCGCTGGGAGTTCAATCAGCTGCTACTATTCACGCAGACTGACTTTATGGGCACTGTTGCTAGGGACTTGGGGGATGTGGTGCAGGTAGATATCAACCCTATGTCTATTACTATAGGGTAGCTAGTTCCCCGTGACAAGGGAGTACGCTGGGAGTTCGATCAGCCGCTGTTGTTCACGCAGACTGACTATATGGGCATTGTTGCTAGGGACTTGGGGGATGTGGTGCAGGTAGATATCAACCCTATGTCTATTACTATAGGGTAGCTAGTTCCTCTTGACAAGGGAGCGCGCTGGGAGTTCGATCAGCTGCTGCTATTCACGCAGACTGACTATATGAGCACTGTTGCTAGGAACCTGGGGGATGTGGTGCAGGTAACTATTGACTCTTTGTCTCTTACAATAAGATAACTACGTAAGTCCCTAGTAACAAGGGGGCGCGCTGGGAGTTCGTTCGATCAGTTTATCGAATTCTGGTTTTCAATGTCAAAGAAATATCACCCTTGTTAAAATGAAATAAATTCAGTTTTACAACCATAATAACTCTTCCAGGTCCTAATAGACTACGAGCGTATATTCGGCGCAGAACTAAAATCGATCATCAGCGATCCAACACAGATCGACGCCGTGCGCAAACGCGTCAAGAACCTCGTCTATCCGATCAGAACGATCGATTTCAGTATTTTCGTCTTCGATAATAAAGAGAACTGGGATGTTATCATGGGAGACTTCTGGAACGAAGTTAGGTATCTAGAGGAAGAAGCCAAGAATTATATTAATCAGAGTTTTGGGAATTTGAGGTGAGTTTTGCGCAATCGGCGTTTTCAATTTGTAGATTTTAAAATGTTGTGACTCTTAGTCCTGTTGCATTTGACCGCTTTTTCGTACGAATTTCAGTAGAGAATACGTACAAAAATGCATCATAAATTATGTGGAACCTGGCACACTGTGTCATCATCATCATCATTTCAGCCGAAAGACGTCCACTGCTGGACATAGGCCTCCCCCAAGCACCTCCACTTCGACCGATTCAGTGCTTTCCGCATCCAGCGGATTCCTGCGACCTTCATAAGGTCATCGGTCCATCTTGTGGGAGGCCTTCCAACGCTACGTCTTTCGGTACGCTGTCGCCACTCCAGAACCTTTCGGCCCCATCGGCCATCCGTTCTGCGAGCAATGTGCCATGCCCATTACCACTCAAGTTTGGCAATTCTTCGGGCTGTGTCGGTTGGTTGGTTCCCCTACGGATTTCTTCATTTCTGATTCGATAACGTAGGGAAACTCCAAGCATAGCCCTCTCCATTGCCCTTTGGGTGACTTTTAGCCTTCTGATAAGGCCCATTGTGAGCGACCACGTTTCAGTACCATAGGTCATCACTGGCAACACGCACTGGTCAAAGACTTTCGTCTTGAGACACTGTGGTATGTGGGACGAAAAGATATTGCGTAGCTTCTCGAACGCTGCCCAGGTGAGTTGGATTCGACGATTGACCTCTTTCTCGAAGTTGGACCTACCTAGCTGGACAGTTTGTCCTAGGTAAACATACTCGTCCACAACTTCGAGCGTAGCGTCTCCGATCTTCATGAGAGTAGATGTCACATGGGCATTTGACATGACTTTTATCTTGTCCGTGTTCATTTTAAGACCCACTCTTTCGGAGGCTCTACTGAGGTCACCGAGCATTGTACTGAGGTCCTCCATGGTCTCAGCCATGATAACTATGTCGTCGGCAAACCGAAGGTTAGTGATATACTCGCCATTGATGTTGATGCCTAGCCCTTTCCAATCCAGAACCTTGAATACATCCTCCAGTGCAGCGGTGAACAGTTTCGGAGAGATAACGTGTCCCTGTCTCACACCTCGCTGCAGAAGGCTAGGTTTCGAAGTCTGGTCCTGGAGTCGGACTGACGTAGTGGCGTTTTCGTACAGACACTTTAGCACCTCGATGTACCGATAGTCGATCTGGCACCGTTGAAGAGACTGCAGCACGGCCTATGTCTCGATCGAATCGAAGGCTTTCTCGTAGTCCACAAACTCTAAGCAGAGAGGCAGGTTATACTCTTCGGTCATCTGTATAACCTGCCGCAGCGTATGTATGTGGTCTACGGTGCTAAAGCCTTTACGGAATCCGGCTGGTTCTTGGGAGGCTGGAAGTCGTCAAACCTGCGCGCGAGACGGTTTGTGATAACTCTTGAAAACAGCTTGTAGACATGGCTCAGTTATGTGATGGGCCTATCATTCTTAAGCAGGGCATTGTCGCCCTTTTTAAAGAAGAGTACCACCACACCTCTGTTCCATCCCTGTGGCGTTTGACCCTTGAGTATGACGGAATCGCAAAGCTTCTGGAGGGCCTTAAGAACGGGATTTCCACCGGCCTTCAGGAGTTCGGCCGTAATTCCGTAATCACCTGGCGCCTTGTTCTTTTTAAGCTGCTTCAGAGCCATCCTAATCTCGTACAAGCTGACATCCGGGATGTCTTCGGTATAGTGTCGGGTCAATCTGGCTCTTGGGTCGTTTGCTAGATTCGTAACGGGGTTACTGGTAGACGTGTATAACTGTCCATAGAAACTCTCGATCTCTCTCAACAGCGGATACGATTCTGCCATCGTCGGTCTTCAGTTTTGCAAGCTGGCTCTGTCCAATAGACAGATCCCTTGCAAAAACCTTGGAGCCCTTGTTCTTGATCTGTCTATTGAGCCGCCGGTATTTGAGCGCATCGTCTGAAGACTGCAGCCTCTTACGAAACAGTGATCACTTCCGGTTTTCACCGCGTTGATCACAGAGACATCATTGAATATTTGCTTCTTCGTCGACATAATGAAGTCAATCTCATTTTTGTTGCTGCATCAGGGCTCTGCCAGGTCCACTTTCTGTGCTCACGTTTTCTGAAGAAGGAATTCATCATAAAGAGGCCTTCCTTCTCCATAAAACTGGCCAGTAAGTGACCCCGGTGGTTCCGACGTACAACTCCAAATTGCCCCACTCGCAGCTCATCATCGTTTCGTTTGCCCAGTTTCGCGTTGAAGTCCCCCATGACAACAGTGAAGTTAGTTTTAGAGCCATGCATGGCTCTGGAAATATCCTCATACATGGTCTCCACCTCATCGTCGGGGTGTGACGAGGTCGGGGCGTAAATCTATACGACCTTCAGCGAATATCTTGCGGATATTCTGAGTATAAGGTACGCCACCCTGGTCGACACACTCTCGATCTTCACCACGTTGCTCACAAGAGACTTATGGACGATAAACCCGATACCACCTTGGGCCTGCTGGTCGCCCTCCCGGAAATAGAGCAAGTTCCCGTATTTGAGGATTATCGAGTCCTCTCCCTCTCTTCGGACTTCAGATAACCCTACTATACCCCATCGTAACCTGCTCAATTCTTCCTCGAGTTCGATGATCTTTTCGTCGGTCCGGAGTGTACGCGTGTTATATGTTGCCAGGTCCAGTTTCCGGTGATTATGGTAGCCGGAGCTCTTCCGGGGATTCTTCGCACCCCTTGCCTCACCATGGCCTTGATCGCTACCGTAGCCAAGGGCAGGTGGGCCGCCAGGCACTAGGAGCCATTTCGTTTTGGTGCTCGTCATTTTTTGGGGAGGTATGCCATAATCGCCACGCTTGGCAGGCAGGTTGACGATCGCAGTATGGTGTTAAAAATGCATAGAGAACGCTGCTGCCCATTCTCTAGTAAGTCCCTTAGTCGCCTTTTACAACACCCATGAGAAGAAATAGGGTAGTGTTATTCTTTACCACATGGACATCACTGTGTGATATCACCGAAAGACCGCCTCAGCGTTCAGCTTGACAGAAAATACGTGTGTGCAATCAATTTGTATAGTCGAGCTCATAATTGCTTTTTCATCCTAAGATTGAATGTCACATGCACGTCATAAAACGACAAGGTCTGTTTGTGTGACAGTTAGCTAGTTTCAACATTAAGAAAGTTCCATTAGTAAAGTTTAAAATTTATGTCAATTATTTCTGCCGACTATACAACCTGATCGTAATTTTACGTGCGATTCAAATTCGAATGCTATATGTAGTGAGACTGAGTGAGTAGAGTTAGCTACTCACTTGGATATCATTGCGACAAGTGTTCCCGAAGGCATAGTACACCCACATAAACATAACTTGCGAAATGTGGGTGTACTATAGGTAATGTGCGTGTGGATTGAGTGCTCCTATTTAAAAGTTAATTATATTTTTACGAAGTCAAGGAAGAATTTAGGAAATAATTGTGAAAACTTCATGGTGAAGATAAAACAGTGGCACTCCGAGAGAAGTGAAAACTTGAAAAAAGCGGCACCGCGGTAATCAACGCGTTGATGTCTTTTACTCCACGGTGTCGGTAAACTCGGTAACAGTGTCGCGAAATCAATTGTTTAGTCCCATCTCAAAAATGCCCAATGCGCCTAAAGAAGTTTTGACCTCAAAAAGACTAGACTAGTAGTACACTTCTGTCCAACCCTTTGGAGAAACATGGCGTGATGTTCACATAACATCCACATCATGCAAGGCTCGAGTAATAAAGGGCGTTATATTACCATTGGCTCAAATTCAAACTCCAGGCACTATAAAAGAATATAAACGAACAAGTTAAATTAAATACGAATTTGAGAAAACACGACATATTTTGAAAAAGACAAAGAAAAATTGAAACACCTTGTTGGTGATGTTTTTCAGAAAGGTCAGGTTCGTAATACTCTCAACTGGCGCGGCGGCGTGCGTGTATGACCAGAGGCCTTAGTGTGAGTTTATTTGAACCATCTCGACTTTACGCATTGGCCTTTAACTGGCCTTCACTGGTGAAGGGCCAATTAGAGCGCCAAACGCGGTCGATGCGTTAAGTCGAGATGGTTCAAATAAACTCACACTAGGGCCTCAGATGTATAAATCTAAACGAGGCAAAAGGAGTATGTAAGGATCGTAGCGGGTGGCGTTCTATAGTTGCTGCCTACCGCCATGGGAAGAAGGTATGAGTTGTTTAGTAGACAGACAGACGGACATGACGAAACTATGAGGGTTCCTTGTTTACTACGGAACCCTAAAAAATTGTCATGTTACATGTTCTAGAACGCGGCAATTTCAAAGAAACTTCAAAACCATTATATTAGTGTTGTGTAGTTATTTGTAATTGTTAGTAATAGGGTTATTTAAAATAATTAATATTATAAGCAGGCTTAGCTATCGCATTAGGTTTCTAAACCTGTAATGATAGTTTAAGAGTTTTAAATAAATAAATAAATAAATTCTCTCCCCTCTAGATCTGCAGAAGAATCGCTGACAGTATTGCTAAAGTTTCTCGATTTCGACATTCGCGATTCGATCAAAAAGCAACTGGCCACTAAGTTCGACCTCGTCATGCGTCAGTTTATTAAGGAGATCACTGTTATTGAGGATAAGTTTACTGTGAGTACTGGGGTATCGTTTATACTATGATACTAGTTTTTGCCCATGACTTCGCCCATTTGGAAGTTAGCTATACGATGAAAATATCCTATGACACTCGGCAATAGATAGTGTAGCTTTCTATAATGCTGCGGCCCCATCTGCGACTAGCGTGCCGAAGCTTCGTATGTTTTGCTCGCTAAAAAGTTATCGCGGCTAATACGGTGGTCACATTAGCGGCTTCATAATTTTAACAGAGCGTCTACGGAGTCCGGAGACAACAGTCGAAATGAACAACGGTAGTCCGACCACGCACCACGCTAATTAGCGCGCTAAAACCCTTTGATATACCCGGGCGATAAGTGCTACGCAGCCCGAACTATCGCGACGATAACCGATAATGGTTGGTCACATCTGCGTGTATCGTATCACTGTGCGAAGCTTCGTCACGATAGACGTAGATGCGGCCGCAGCATTAGTGATCATCATTTTTGTCAAACAAACAATTTTACCTCTTTACAATATTTGTTTAAAAGTTTAGTTTACAATCAAAAATCCCTAGCCTTGCGTCTAGGGCTAGGGTTTTCAATTGAAACTGTAAACTGGGCAAAACTGCGCTAATAATTTAGGCTTGTGAATTTAATATTTTTTGCAGAAATATTTACAGACAATAAGTCACGGGTATGTACAAACTTTTTTTCTTTAAAACCTATGTGCCCCTGTTGTTTTAAACATAGCTAGCGGAAGTTCAGACAAGCAAAAACTGTAGACTAGAAAACATTTTGTTCCGTGCTAGCTTTTGCGACTGAAATTCATAGCAGCAAGCCAAACTCTTAGCCCATACTCTAAATAAACCAAGCCGTTAAATACCAAAATTAATAATGTTTTATTTACATTTAGGAATTTAGCCATAGAATATAAAAATTAATACTTATATTCGAATACAGCGTTTCCGCAAAAACCCTCCACTTCTCCGTTATCACCCACCGGTCGCTGGCGCCATCTATTGGGCGAGAGCGCTTTTCAACAAAATGAAACAACCTATCATGAAATTCCAAAAGGTACACTAACTCATAAATTTATTCAATAATTTATATTATACGTAGTTTTCTTTAAATATAAGTATGTAAATCTTATCTAGATGGTCTTCATCTTTTCGTGTGGTTAGTGACTAACCTGGTATCTGAGTTGTAAAGCCGCCCATGAGCCTTTGATTTGGCTTCACATACCATCGAGAAATATCTCTCAGGCATGCCGTGTTTCCTCACGATGTTTTCATTTACCGTTTTTGAAGCAAGTAATACAACAAGCAAGTATATATACAGGCTGGACCAAATAGTGACGTCATAAAAATTCAATGGAATCAATTTTGAAAACTATCAAGAATCATGGAACATACATGGGGATAACCCTAGTAATGAGGAATCTAATTTTTTTTATTGACGTCACTATACTTTCAGAATGTTGTTAGGGCTCCCACGTTACTGTAGCGCGTCAGGAATGTTCGCGGAAGCACGTACTGACGGTTTCAGTACCATTTTACGTAAGAAGACTGCTTCGATGATGCGCAGAGTGCGTGGGAGCGGCAATGACATTCTGCAGGTCATTAGTGATGAGTCGTGCTGCACCATTATGGCCATTGGGCACGTGTACATGTACCTACATATACCCGGTGCGTCTGGTGAGTGCAGCAGATATATGAATTAAATGTTGTTTTTCGTTTGTTACTAACATAGCTTATAAGTAGTGTGTATTACTAACATCATATGGATCAAGGTCTGAAATAAAGTTTTTTTTTTTTACTATTTGTTCCACCTGTATATTAACAAGCTGCACCCCGCGGTTTTATGCGCATAAGTCTCGATATCAGGGGAATATCGGAATAAAAAGTAACCTATGTCCTAACCCAGTTCAAGCTCTACCCATGTGCCAAATTTCATCCGAATCCGTTCCGCAGTTGTAGCTTGAAAGCGTAACAAACAAACGTACAAAAAACGTACAAAAAATCAATCTTTATAATATTAATTCAGATTGGATTTCTACATGGTTAGAGCATTGTTCTAAAATGTTGTTATTGAATTAGCGCAAGTTTAGCACGAAAGGTATCCATGGGGCGAAACTGCATAAACGATTTACACAAAATAAATACTAAGGTTTTATTACAAAAATGTTACATTGTACTCTGAAATGATTAACATTTCTTTAACTAAGTACTTACTTTCAATATTCGAGAATAACCCCAGCAATAGATTACATGTAAAAATAATCTAGTATATTAATTATTATCCTTAAAATTTCCCAGATCCCGGAACTAAATAACTCTCTACAAAAGAGGGAGGCTTTCATACAATACAAGGCATTCTCTAAAGCAATCAAGGAATACGAAGACGCCAAGTATAAGGATTGGGTGACGGGAGCAGCAAACTTTGTGGATGATGTGATGAAGAAGAATATCCTCAAGGTCGAGTTTAAGCAGGAGAATGGTATGTTAATTTATTTTAGAATCACAGTTTTGGTTTTGTTCACCCGAACTCCACTACTAATCGGTCGGCTTGTCGGCTAGTCGGCCAAAGTCGGCTTATCTCTATTTAGGTGCATAAAAATACCATCAATACGTAAAACAAAAATAAATGAACTCTTTTGTTAGATACTTTTGACATTTAAAAAGAACGATTGGAGTGCCTGATTTGAGTAAATGATTTTGAATTTTTAACCGACTTCTTAAAAAAGGAGGAGGTTCTCATTAAAATTTCATCTGTATATACATATATGTATAAACAGACGAAAGGGGCAGGTGTATATGAAGGCAGAGTGTCTGACATCTTAAATGAAAGTAAGAAATATAGCGGAAATCATCATTTATTCCCAAAGCTTATTATTACACTAATTCATGTTATATTCCGAATGATTTTATTTTAATTCAGACTACAATAAATTCAGTATCTAAACGCTACAACATGTGCACCGAGCCGAGCATGCGGCATGAATGATCCCCTCCTTTTTTTATGTATCCCGGGCTATCCTGTGGCTGCCTTAAGCTACTAACCTAAAGCCTCTAGCCAGGGGCGTAAAATAATTTATATACTAGGCAAGCTCTCGCTAATGGCACCCCCTGTGAGGTACGAACCTCAGCTTAAGGCGTCCCCTAAGGGAGGACAGCAAGATGGAACAGATAAATTCCTGTCACTGATATTTACACTGATAGCACAGATTACATATACTACTGATAGCAAGAGGTATACGACTTTGTGTAGGGTAGATACTACAACAAAAACGTGAAAATAAAAACTTAAAAAAAACTACTGCCTTTAGAAATTAAAGTAATTTTCGACGTTGTAGTGTTTTTTTTTGTATACCTACACGTTTTACTTGTTTATTTTACAAGCAAACGAAAGCGATGAAGATGGTAAGACTTTTTTCACTACTTTTTCATTATCTCTTAAGGCTGTGCTCAAAACAGTTGTTTTATACTTAGTTTTCAAAATACTATTTACCATCATAATATTTTTTCATACAAAAACAGGATAAAAAGAATTATTTTCACAGAGCAATATTATGCTTAATACTTTAACTTTATAAAAAAATGTTAACCCCCACAATATTTTTATAGTGCCAGCTTCAAAAACCGGGCGCGGTATGGACTTAACAGCGGCCGGTCGAGCGCACGTGGAACGTAAGAAGAGAGCAGGCTCCAAGACGTCGTTGCAGCCCGCCGACATTGTCAACAAGGAGATCGCTGAGAAAAGGAAAAGGGATAAGGCGTGTAAGTACTAGTGCTGACCACACATACGGTTAAAGATATTTATTTCTCAAAAACATTACAAATTCACTTACATACAAAAAAATTAAGTAGGTTGTGCAATGCTGTGCCATTAAGGCGCAACTAGCCGATACTTTTTCCATACAAATTTCGGGGGGGTTTTACTCCACTGTTACACATCCAAAGTAAAACATGAAATTGTTTTGTCTTATTATTATTTTTGTCTGTAGAGAAGCAGAATAGTAAAAAAAAAAGCAATTAAAAAGTTATGAGCCAACAAAGATTCGTTTTTCCTGCTAATTTTAACGCAACTTTGGGAGTAAATAAGTAATAAAAGAAGTATAAAATCTCCAAAACAAAGCTCTTTCCGACAATGCTCAATTGTCGAAGATTATAATAAACTTTATTCGTAATTGATTTATGCAGTAGTTTTTTCATAAAACTCCACCTTCCAAAGGACTTTTCGTAATTTTTTACGCGCTCGTTTTACTAAAATTGTTCTGATCGGTGTTTGTGTGCGTGCGAACTAGAGTTTGTGCATGTAGACCAGCGTCTAACTGCTCATCACTGATACTATCTCTGTCGGACACGATGCCAGGTGAGATAGCGTGCTTTTTGACAAAGCCCACCAATGAGTTCGAGCCCGCGACTAGTTCAACCTTAAGCGTAACTTAAAATAAAATACTGCTCCATTGTGTTACTTAATACAAACATTAGATTCATTACATCATCATCATTATTTCAGCAGAAAGATGCTCACTGCTAGACATAGCCCCCTCCTGCTTTTTCGTATGACTCATATTTTTGAAGTGAAAACTTCTTTAGGCGCGTTGGGCATTTTGGAGATGGGAAAAAATAATTGAACTCGCGACATCGTTACCGACATCTCATTTTTGTAAACACGATTGTGCTCTTTATTTATACAGGGTGGCAGGGACGGGACGTCGACGCGAAAATGTTACCATAGATTCAATACATGATTCTGAACCCGCCTGCGTTGAAATTATCAGTCAGTTATTTAAAAAAAAAATCTGCTGTTTCATAGAAAAGTGCAATACCTACGCGGTCAAAATGTATGGAACAGCAGATTAAAAAAAAAAACCAACGAAAAATTTCAACGGTGCAAAATCATGTACTGAATCCATCCACCCTGTATTAAGTTACGGATCAATGTTCTATGCAAGTATTTTTACTTTAAAGGTTTTGGAAGTATTTTTTTAGTTTTCACTTCTGTTGGCACTCCCGGAGTGCCACTGTTTCTTTTAAACATGAGATACTCTACTTGGGCTTCGCTACAGTCGGGTAACAATTTAAGTGCATTAAATGTCCTCATGAGCGACGATGCTCAAATGAGTGTTCAATGCACCCTGTGTAGTTCGCCTATTAAGGGGTCGTCCATTAATTACGTGTGATTTTTTAGCTTTGATTTAAAAAGCTGTCAAAAATCATGTCATTTGGCATTGACGTAGTTTGGTATCTAGAAAATGACCGAAAGTACTTTTGATCCCGGAAAATATAATACATTGAAAGAACACACTGGTCTAATATTGAGTATGCACGAAAAACTCGTCTTAACTTCATAATCCTGAAGAAAAGTGAACTAAAACTGGGCTTTCTGTTGTAAATTGACCCTATATATCCTTAGTACCCTTAGCCTTCCCTTCCACGTACACACGGCTACACATCAAGCTATACATTTCCAGTATAAGCTGACCTCTCATTGTACGGAAATCCTATACAATGCGAGATCAGCATAAACTGGAAATGTATAGCTTGATGTGTAGCCGTGTGTACTCGGCTTACACATAAAAAATAAATTAAGAAACATGCATAAAAAAGCAATTTCGTAAATGCCTGAAGTTGCTAACAAACTCACATCAACATAAATTAATTCGAACTTTTGTGTTGTAAAAATAATGGTTCTTTTCCTAAACAAAACTCAATTTCAGCAAATAATTTATTCCAGTTAACTCAAAGCGATGATTAGGACAGCTGTTATTTTTTTGCCAGCACCACTCGACTCAAGTATAGCTGTCAAGTAGAGAATAACTACAATATTAACACGAAAAATACGTGAAAAAAAAAAAAATGGCCAAGTGCGTGTCGGACTACGCACAATGAAGGGTTCCGTAGTTGGGATGAATATATCCCAAGAACAAACTTAACATTGTAGTTGAAAAACATGTTCTCCCATACATTCCAACTGCAAATGTAAGTTTGTACGCACAATATTGAGAAATTTAACATGTTATTGAAGTAAAAACTTCATTCGGCGCGTTGGGCATTTTTGAGATGGGAAGAAACAATTGAACTCGCGACACCGTTACCGACACCTCATTTTTGTAAACGCGATTGTGCTCTTTATTTAGATAAGGTTACGGACCAATGTTCTATACAATTATTTTTCTTCCACCAAGGCGATCTTGTTCAAGTTTTCACTTCTGTCGGCATTCCCGGAGTGCCACTGTTTTTTCTTTTACATAATAAAGAATATACTATCTATCAATCTATCTATCTATAAGTTTTCTTGTAATCTATGAGTAAAGAACCATACTCTGTATTTTTTTCAAAATTTTAGGGTCAGTGGTTTCGGAGATGGAAGGAGACGGAATGGTCAATTTTCATCAATTTTCTTAAATAGCTTTTTAAAAGTATCTATTTTAGAATTATAAAAAAAAACACATTTGAGATCCTCGCAATAAGCCCTTTCTTTTGATATGTCACACGGTAGAGTTTGCAAAACAATTTTTTTTTTAAATTTTCTTATTTCCCCCCCAAAAGTGACCTTCGTATGCAAAATTCATTTATTTACGTTACACGTCCGGTTACAGAAATACTAATTATGTGTACTAATACTACAATTATGTGTATCAAATTTCCATGAGAACAGCCATTAGATTCGGAGCAAGTTGGTTGCGACAGACGGACAGACAGACACCCAGACACCCAGTAAGCCAGCCAGACACACGAGTAATCCTATAAGGGTTCCGTTTTTTCCTATAATCAAATGGTCCCATTTTGAAATATGAGACCACATTTTTTCTAATTCGTTGATAATTTTCAGTGATGCTGATGAGGATACCGGGACAGCATTATGAGAACGTCAGGTCACCAAGTTCTACGTCCCTGCTAGCCAAAGAGGGATTGGTAAGTACAGATTCTAATACCGTTATCATGTCCTCGGAAACATCCATTCCTGAACGTAAAAAAGACAACATCCTTTTCTCCCTTAATCAACAATTTATTTATGTATGTACATACATTTAAACAGACAAGAAGAAAGGAACAGAAAAATACGTACAAAGGTGATGCTTATTTCTAAAGAAATCTCGTCCAGCAAACCTGCGATAGGAAAGTAGTTAAAGAGATGTAGACAACGTGTGTAAGAGTAGAAGAGAAAACAGAATACATAAAATAAAAAACTTAACTATTCACTAATTTAAATATAAACATACAATGGATTCCCTTGTTCACAAACTAAACTAAATTTAAGTTCAGTGCTTCTTTTTCTTTCTATTTCATTAAGAAAAGGACAAAAGAGAAATTTTAGTTTAGTCCTGTCAAATTAATCAGCGCTTTTCTATAATAATAGGGATGATATTTGGTTAAAAAAAAAAGACTATTTAGTCCGTCAGTCAGATAATAAAAAAACATTAGAAACGTTTTTTTTGCTTATAAAAATACTTAGATAAAACGCATTAAAGCTGGGGAGTGGGGGTCACTACGTTACAAGTAAGTATTAAATCTACATACTCGCGACGTCATAGCACATTTTAACTCAATGTATCGCCGTAATCTTAAAATTACGTAAAAAAAAGAAAAAAAATACGTGTCTTTTTTAATAATGTACCTGATAGACAAAAAAAAGTTTTTTTGACGTCATCCCTATTTTTTCGCAGTAATTGGTATTAACTGAGGCTGGCATTTAATCGTTTTAAAACGCTGATAATGTCAAAACATTTAATTTAGTTAGACCATCAACTCTTGAAAGTCAATATTGCCATGAAAAGGAATTGAATCTAATCACACATTCCAAAAAGTGGTATTAAAATATTTACACTATCTTCTGCTTTATCCCAATTGGTTGATGTATTTTCGTCCATACATCTCTATTAGTCATGTTATCAAAATTCAAAAGTCATTTATTCAAACTAGGCTGAGAATCGAACGTCAAAATTACATAAGACAGTCCCCCAAAAACGCCCACCCTTCACCACTTCCTAGTGCCTTTAGCTGGGAAGAAGAAGTGGCGCAACAAACTCCCCAGCAGCACAGCTGTCTGTTCAGGTTAGAGAATGATTCTATACAATAGTATACAAAATAACTTACATTATGCAACACAGAACATAATTCAAATGATAAATTATAGGCCATATGTCAGCTAGCACACGTCAATATACCAACCAAAAACATCGAGAACTATACTGAAGCATTATTTAAAATAAAATAAAAACTAAACGTAAACAGAACTAAATATCTAAATAAAAGCCTCCAGACATAAAGGGCGTGCCCGCTTACATAAAGCTGTAATTGGCAGTTATAAATGATAAACTAGGACCATCGAGATAAAATAAATGAACAGTTAATTACTAGTAACAATAACAAAACCATGATCAGCAAGACGACCAGTCACCACAAGCAGCACCCGTTCACAAGCATAACGCAAAGATCAGTCATTACCCCCCTCGCTATATTTGAGCCATCATAATCTCAGCTCTTCATTGTTCTTTCTAACTACCCAGACGGACGTGACATGGCGTGACCTCACAGTACACAAGCTACTCCAGGAGTTCAACCTCATCTTCCAGCCCAACTTCGACGAGAAAATATTCCTCGTCATTCGCGAGGCTGAACTGTTGGAACAACTTGGTAAGAAAATTAAAATCTAAAGTCGTTTATACAAATTAGGCTGAAAATCTGTAGTAGAATAGGGTGTGTGGTAGGTAGAAAGTGGGTATTGAAGTAATAAGTCACAAGTATACAAGAAGAAGAACGAAAGTTTATTAAGAACACAGACACAGGTTTCAGTTCACACACAAGAGTTCCACTTAGACGAGAAGGAGTGGTAGAAATGAAGACAGAAGAGAACAGCACGGAAATACAGTTAGTTTAATAATTTAATCAGACTTCAGTGTGTAAGTCACTACAAATCTGCATTTTATGTCAAACACCCGCACCACTTCCTAGTGTTTAAGAGGGTTTATCCTAAAGTTGGCAACGTCGTAAATAGCTGTCAAATATTTACCTGTTTTGATTAATTTAGCAATATTATTGTATGGAAATAAGAAATGTGGCTAACTAGTTCCCTAGAATATTAATAATGAAATGCAATAATAATTAATATAGTAATGATTTTTATAAAAATATTTAAAAATGTATTTAATATGTAAAAAAATTAATAAATGAGAAAAAATATAGTAATACCAAATATTTAGTTTTAGATGTAAAAAAACAATTTGGAAACTTTCCAAATGCCTTTTTACACCTAAAATTGTTACAACATCAAATTCAGTGTTATAATTGCAATTCATTATTAATTTTCTAGGGAACTAGTTAGCCACATTTCTTATTTCCATACAGTAATATTGCCAAATTAATCAAAACAGCGAAATATTTGACATCTATTTGCGACGTTGCCCACTTTCAGAATAAACGCTCTTAAGGCGTGGGACAAGAGGCGAGGGGCGCGGGCAAGGTGACGGTGCGGCGCGGGCGCTGCGCCGCTCCTTTCATATTTCATACAAAATGTATAGAGTGACGATACGTGAGATATACACAGCCGACGACGGGGCGCGGGCGGAGTGCGTATCGTCGCGTTTTATTTATTTGTATTTATAAAATTGAAGTGTCTGTTTGTAATTTTAAAATAACTTTTTACTAAATGCATATGAAAGTATATACGGAACTCGTAACAAAAAATCTTTTGTTATTGTCTGTCTATCGTGTTTGTTTCGGCTAATCTCAGAAACGACTAGATCGTTTCGGACGGGACTTTCACTGGCAGATAGTTGATGTTATAAGGAGTAATTTTATTTTAGAAAAAGAATTTGAGTCGACGCGGGCGAAGCCGCTGGCAGCAGCTAGTTAACAGTATAATCATACACATTGATTTGATTTGACAAAGAGCCGGCTTTTAGAAAGTTCAGATTAGAGCTCCTTATCTGCGTTTCACAGGTTTCGACCTACCATCATCCATTCGCGACGTAGCCATGCAGAAGGCTCGGCTATACTATGAACTGGAAGCACTAACCATCGTGATCGAAAGTTACAACAAGAGCACGCTCTCACTCAGTCCTTCGGAAACCTTCGTCATGAAGAAACATCTTCTGGACATGGAGAGGCACATCCTGCCAGGGCTCACTAGAGTCACGTGGACTGCGCTTAGCATTGGAGAATATATCAAGGATATTAGTAAAGGTTTGTTTGAAATATACATAAGTACACATGTTTTTACCTATTTCTGCGGCCAAGCATGTATTCCTCTTTGATTTTGCAATTTTAAAAATTAAGTATTAATTAACTTTTTTTTTTTTTTTTTTGAAAATTTGATTGTCAATTGACACGAAAAGAAAATTGTCCTTCTCAATCCTTGTTCTTGTCCGATTGGAGGTCTATATCCAGTAGTTGAACGTCTTTTTCTATGCTATTCGTATTGGATGACAAACAAGCCGACGACCTACTTGGTGGTAAGTGCCACCACCGCCAATGGACATAACCAGAAATATCGCAAAAGTATGCGTTGCAATACTATTAACCGTTCACAATAACTTGTCCCTTGCCGTCATGTTGGCACTATTGCTTGTCAAGCTCAGTTTCAATACCAATAGAGTTCAAAATGGCGACTGACAGAACAGTGCTAACATTCGCGTCACGGGACATGTTATAATGAACGCAGTGTATAGACAAAACTGAAATATCGTATGTGGCTGTCATTACACCGGCTCCCATACCCTTCAAACGGTAACAGAGTACCTAACGCAGATGGCTGGATGATGGTTATGATGTCCAAGTCAAAGCTAGCCGCCTCCTTGTCTCGGGTCGCAAATGCGACTACTGAGCGTGGGCTCCTAGGTTCGATTTCCAGATCGGTCAAAGTGTTATTGGGTTTTTTCCATTAGGAATTTCTTAGAAACAACCCGGAGTTAGTAAGTTGGCGGTGTGATACCCACGTGCCTCGCGCGCACTGTCGCCCCTAGTCCTGCGGCTGATATCTCTCCGCGAGAGTCGGTTTGCTGTTCCATCGGACTATGAGAGTGAGGGAAGAGAGAGTGCACCTGTGCCTGCGCACACACTTGTGCACTTGTGCATAACCGAAACACGGTCTGGAGGACTATAAATACAGGATAAGTTTGAATCTAGTGCGCAAACTTTTGACTTTACTCATCATAACGAACAACTTGAAAAAAAAAATTTGCTTTTCCCTACATTTTATGTTCGCATAACTCGTCAAAATGTAGGGAACAGCCGGTTTTTTTTTCGCGATTTCAGCTTGGTCCTATAGTAAAAGTTGTTCATAATGATGATTAAAGTCACGTGTTAAAGTTTGCGCACTGGATAAAAATTTACCCTGTATATATGATGTCCAAGTATAAGACTTTCCCCAAACCAAAAAAAACCTCAACGTCTTCCATAGATAATGAAATTCACGAGCGCACGTCGTGTGACTCTTATGTCATTGTTGTATGGTACGGGAATGATTGACGCGCGTCCGTTAAATCCCAGGTGAACATGCCTTACAAGCTGTGTATAAGCAACTGAAGATGGTGGAGAAAGAGATCCAATTCCTGGTGGACCAAGTGCAAGCGTTCGACCTGTACCCGCTCTTGCAACCAGAGAACTATGTGGACCCTGAGACCGGCATCCCTGACTCCACGTGGCTCTATCCCTGCAAAGTAAGAACCCTGTTTTATTCGTTAAAGTATTTTCTACCTATCCATACTTCGTACGGTTTTTACGACTTGAAAAATCATTGAGATTTTTTATAATAATTATAGCTAGTGCAATCCACGAAGATGCGCCCCACTCCGCGATTACTGTACTGTAAGCTGAACTCTAGTACGGCACGGAGCGGAGTGGGGCGCGTCTTCGTGGATTGCACTATCTATACCCATGTTACTTAAATATTAATGTATAATACACATAGTTCTTGCCGAATAAATTCTTTAAATGATAGTAAAAACCGCATCAAAACTTATTTGTGTTTTAGAAGATCTAAGCGGTCACACAGACATACGAAAAGCGACTTTGTTTAAAAAAAAATTGTTTTTACCGCAACGGTGTAGCTCTTGGCCTGCATCTCACCTGATGGTAAGTGATGATCAGGCCGAAGGTGGAAGCGAGCTTTACCCGGAATCCTGTACAATGCTATATTATTTACTAGCTTCTGCCCGCGGTATCGCCCGCGTGTATGTCCTCCCGGACATCCACGCGGGTATGAAATTTCGGTAGTACGTTCCCACGTACTACCGAAATTTCATACCTAATAACATAGGAAAAGGTCATTGATTCCTACCGCTGCGCCCGCGTTGCTACGCGTAATTTTGAAACTGTGATATCTTTTAAACTATTCATTTAAATGATATGATTTAAATGCACATTTTAATCTAAATTAAATGCCCAATTTAAATAACATATTTTTTTGGATAAGGATTAATACTAAACCGGTGAAAAAAGCATCGGAAATAACAATTAAATTTTTATCAAATTCTGAAAGATAAAATGGTTATTTTGGGTCATCCTTAGAAAATAGACATATGCCATCGCGGACTTTTTTGTTGAACTTTTTTAGATAAACAATACCATGGAACATAAATTTGATGTATCTTTTTCGGTTAACGCAGCGCACGCCAGTAAAGCTCCCAGTCAGCATGATTTTTTCCGACTTATCCATCAATAATCGTCATATTTCAGCCAATTTACACAAAACCGTAATGAATTATACACTAAAACCTTCCGCATGAATCACTCCGTCCATTGGTGAAAACCGTTTGAAAATTCGTTCGGTAGTTTTTGAGTATATCGCGTTCAGACAGACAGACGTGGCGGGGGACTTTGTTTTATAATATGTAAGGATGTAAGGATAGCTATTTATCTGTTCCTTAGTCCTTCTTCGTGGAACTAGAACATGAACGTCTCGACCGCGTGGCAGCTCTCGGGCGCATGTACGAGCGCATCGGTCCGATCCTCATGAAGCTGGAGTACCTGATCCTGGGCACCTGCACCGGCACGTCGCCCATGATGAACGCCTACTACACGCACTGGGAGATGAAGATCTTCAAATGTCTCGTCAGGTTAGTAAAGGCATAGATATACTATTACAGATTCAACGCTTCAAGGTTCTAAAGTCGGAACTAACGGCACTAGTCTTGTCAATACAATTTCTGTGACCATTTCTTAATTATTATTAATGTTTACCAGCAACCCAATTCAATTCAATTCAAATCTTTATTGCATGTCTCATGTTATCTCCTGTCAATGTCAGGCAGGCGCCAAAAAATCCTGTAGCATTCATTTCATATTTAAAATTGCGACTCCTATTTTGGTAACTGTCAACTGTTACAGTCACTGACCAATAAAGGTATCGAATTGGAGCGTATTTCAAAAAATTCACTTGTATCCAACAAGTGAATTTTTCAAGAGTGCGCCACAGTGCGCGGTTGGCGAAATCCGGAACTATTAGCAAACAATACAAATGAGAATCACAGGGTCATAAAAACTAAATAAAAAACAAATTTCATTTATTGAAATTAGGTTGAGATTCAGCATTTTTCAGGGGTCCGTATCTCAAAAGGAAAAAACGGAACCCTTATAGGATTACTTCGTTATCCGTGTCTCTCTGTCACTCTGTCAAGACCTTTTTTCTCAGGAACGCCTAGAGGTATCAAGTTGAATTTTTTATTAAATACGTAGGTCTATGGTCCCTAGGAGCTCTAAAAATCAAGTTTCTAAGTTCAACGCAATAAAAAAATAGAAAGAAAAATATTTTATTTGGGACACGCACAGGAAATACAAATAGTAAAAAAAAAAAACAATGGTGCATTTAAACTAATAAACAATAATAATAACGACCTGTGCGAGGCCAAAATGGCTCAAATACGCCCATTTACGAGGGCGACACTGAAAGTTTTTAGAACTGGCCACTTGTACACGATATAATAAAAAAAACTGTTCAAATTTTGAAAATGGAACTCTTGGCCAATATTATTGTGTATGTATTTTATTAATTTGTCATTTTGTTTACGATTTGGCGGCAAATTGAAAATTGTCTGTGTCACGTCAGCGTGAATTTAATGGGCCTACCACACGCTCAAGCTTCAGTTCAAGTTCAGCTCAAGCACAGTTTTGCCTGCGCAGGCACGATGTTCCGTGTACAAACCGGCCTGCGCAGGCAAAACTGTGGTGAAGCTTGAGCGTGTGGTAGACCTATTACGCGAGAAAATTTTCGTACAATGAAATTTTATGACTTTCGATGTCATTTAAGTCAACAAGGCCTTTCACGATGAAGCCCCGTCTCGTGCCACTGTTTAAAACTGGTTTAATGAGTTTAAACTTGGTCGCACTAATCTCACCGATGATCTGCGTGAGGGACGGCCTTTTACGGCGACGACTGAAGATAACATCAGTGTTGTGCGGCGTATGATAGAGACTGACAAAAGAGTGACTTATCAGCAAAATTCTGACAAGCTTAGGCATCGGTATGAGTCAAGTGCACAAAATCCTCCATGAACATTTAGCGGTCAGGAAGCTTTGTACCCAGCAGATACCTCATGATTTGACAGAGGCCCAAAAACTCCGTCGTGTTGATTGGTGTCGTGAAATGGTTCAAAGATTTAACGGAGGTGACTCAAATGCTGTGTTCGACATACTCGTGACGAAAGCTGGATTTATTGTTATGATCCTGAAACTAAGAGAAATCTGCTGTCTGGGTGTTTCCTTCCGAGGAGTTGCCAACTAAAGTGAAGAGAGGTCGAAGCGTGGGAAAAAAGATGGTGGCCTCGTTCTTCAGAAGGACAGGTCATTACGCAACAATTGTTTTGGAGGATCGAAAAATAGTTACTGCAGAGTGGTACACTAACAATTGTTTGCCACTTGTCTTGGAAAAAGCAGTAAGATCCTCCTTCACCACGACAACGCCTCGTCGCACACCGCCAAGCAAACAATCGACTACTTGGTGACGTCAGACGTGGAATTACTGGGTCACCCGCCCTATAGCTCCGACCTGCACCTTGCGATTTTTATTTATTTCCGAAAATAAAAGAAAAACTTCAAGGAAAACGTTTTATGGACGCCGAGGAAGAAGTGGCTGCGTTTCAAAATGCCGTCCAAGAGACCCCTAAGGACGAGTGAGTAAAGTGCTTTTCTCAGTGGTTCCATCGGATGCAGCGATGTATTTATGTAAATGGACACTATTTTGAAAAGATATAATTAAACGAATAACTTGCTAGTTTGTTCAGTTTTTTATTTTCTAAGAACTTCAGTGTCACCCTCGTATGCGACATATTTTGATTCTCGCAAATAAATCAAAACTTACAGGGTATACTACGCGTTTACCTACAATCATGAAATTTGACAGGAAGTAAGGTATCACAGCACATGTGAAGGAAAAAGACCGAAAATCGTTAAGGGGCTGTGCACGAAATCGACTGATTTTGATCAATTTTGTTCATTAGTTGTGAGAAAGGGAAATAGAATTTAAACAAAATTATTTGTGATTTGAAAAGTCGAATTCTTTGTCTTGTACATAGCGGAAAGGGATTTTTCAAATAAATTAAGGATTTGTGGAAAATCACTAAAATTCGCAACAAGTTTTCCAAAAATTTACGCGAGACTGACGTTTGATCGTTTCGTTAGAAAAAACTACTTTTGATTTTGAAAATTAAAAAATTACATCAACATATGGTCTACTTGTACATAGGGAAACCACTTTTTTCAACTTCCATGCAAAATATAGCATTAATTTTTTTATTACCATTTTTTTATAAACCCTGTCAGTAATGTATTTTTCCTATTAGGTATTTAGTAAAACATATCAAGAAATTTAAAAATCACACATTAGTCTTCAGCTATCCTTGAAATAAAGTCAAGTTTTATTTTATGATTATACTATATCTTCATTAAGTAAATTAAAGGCGAAATAAACCATATTTTCGAGAGCGCAAAGTTATGCAACCATTAACAGGTGCTGTGACTGACACGAATGAACCTAGCACCACGATAACTGTACTTTTATACTTACACAGACTTAATGTTTCAATATTTCAAGCTTTCTTACAATTAGATATTATTGACGAAAAAGGTAATTAATTCGTAGTCTTTTCACAAAAAAAAAGCCATTACATACTTACATTTGCAGTTGGAGAATTGTGAGTGACGTATATCAATCTATGGGAGAACATGTTTTTCAACTACAATGTTAAGTTTGAATTTGGGACAAATTCATCCCAACTACGAAACCCTTCATTGTGCGTGGTCTGGCACAGTTTTTAACCAACGCCCTACCTTCACCGCTTCCTAATATTTTATAATTTACCACTCCTACCAAAACTGCATCATTAGATTGAATACTCAGATACTTCGTTTCAATACAGATGTTACAAATGAATGGTATTTTTTCTAGATTGACCTTAGAAAACTTGGAAAACTTCCAGCAGAACCTTAGCGGGAAGGTGCCTATGTTCCAAGTTGACGCCGTGTGGGTGCCTGCTGACATTACCATGCGGCCCACACAAACGGAAGTGTGCAACATACTCGGATATGACGCCAAACATTATTTTAACAGGTGAGTTAGAAAAGTCAGATGGCAGGTGACTCGAAAATCAGAGAACGGAATAGGAAGAGTATATTTACCTATACTTCAAGGAAGTAATACAGAGTGGATAATACCTCCCTCTAAAATCCCGAAATAGTCATGACCTTTTCATTCCGGAATTTAAGAAATTACTATAGATAGTGCAATCCACGACGACGCGCCCCACTCCGCGATTACTTTACTGTAAGCTGAACTCTAGTACGGCGCGGAGCGGAGTGGGGCGCGTCTTCGTGGATTGCACTATCTATAATTATTATTTATCGCACTTTACATTTTAAACAAATTATTATTTTGTAGAATCTTATTACGTTTTTAGGGGTCCGTAATAAAATTAAAGTGTTTATAAGACACATAGGCAAATAACTTCTAAATTTGTTGGCTGGTTGTTATGTGCATTTACTTGATTGTATTGCGAAATGCTGTAACACATGTATCATCGCAGAAAGCTATAACTAACCAAAGTCAAAGTCAAATCATTTATTTCAAATAGGCCCATGTATGGCACTTTTGAACGTCGAAATTTACAAAATATTAAAAATGACCACCGTAAGAACTATTCTTGCCTGCAGCACTCTGCCGCTATAGAACTGGGGCGGTAACAGATGTGGTCATCGTGTGCACGGGATTTTGTTCAAATTGGTTAGTTATGGGCTTCCGCGACAGAACCTACAGCTTTGGTTTCCAGCGACTGCCGTAAAAACTACCATTGGTCTAATCTGGCCAAAATCCGCACGAAATTATGGGTGTACCACTTCTGCCTAACTCTTCTGAGAATGCAGACGTGATTTATATATGATTATATTAAGGTTAACAACATTCCCCCGCTGGATGAAGAAGACCTGCCTCCCATGCGCTGCACAACGCATAGCAGACGCCACCGGCAACGAGTTCTTCACATGGTCGTTCTTCGAAGACATTCTCCGCGTGGAAGCCATCAATGACATCTCGCTGCTTATTCAAGACACCATCTTTAGACTTACTTCGGATATCAGCAGTTATATAGTCAAGTATGGTTCTTTATTTTACTAGATAGTATAAGAAAGGAAGAAAAATATTTTATTTGCACGCACAGGAAATACAAACCGTTAACAAAAGGTGCACTTAAGGCCTTAGTTATATATAATAATAATAAAATATAAGTATAATATACAGGCTGGCAGGGACATCGACACGAAAACTTGATGATTCTGAACCCCTCCCCTGCGCTGAAAATGTTCGTCGGTTATTAAAAAAAATCTGTTGTTTCATAGAAAAGTACAATACCTACATGGTCAAAATGTATAGAAAAGCAGATAAAAAAAAAAAAAATTACCTCCCTAAATTTTGCCTCTCCCTCACGCGTTCCGCCTCCTCCTTCGCGAGCATTACTGCTTCGCAGGAGGTGACGGCCTCCCATTTTCTCTCGCTCCGTACCATGGCCCGAATCAGGGCCGGACGCCGCCGATCGCCTCCACGAGGACACGGCGATGCTCCGCCCAAGCCGGGCAGACCTCCACCGTCGCGACGACCGACACCGTCACGCGAGAGATCACCGCCGCCGATCGCCTCCACGAGGACACGGCGAAGCCGGGCAGACGTCCACCGTATGCTCCACCGTGTCCTCCGGGCGATCCACACAATAGTGACACCCGGGCGTTTCCTCCCACCTTATCCTGGACAGGAACCTCCCGAAGATTCTGACCACCCTGCGTTGAAATTTTTCGTCGGTTATTAAAAAAAATCTGCTGTTCCATACATTTTGACCGCGTAGGTATTGCACTTTACTATGAAACAGCAGATTTTTTTTTTTTAAATAACCGACGAAAAATTTCAACGGGGGGAGGGGGTTCAGAATCATGTACTGAATCCATGGTTTTAGTTTTCGCGTTGATGTCCCTGCCACCCTGTATAGTTTTTTTTTTTTTTTTTTTTCTGTATTAGTAAGAATTGACGTTCTTAGTAATTGATTACAATCTAGCCTAATAGACTAATAAGCAATTTAATTCTAACTTAATATTTTACGAGATAGATTATGTTATATCTAAGAATAGTGTCAATTTGCACTCTTACACAAGGTCAATTTCGTAGCACTTTCTTAGGGTCTGATAATTGGTATAACACTTTGTTCTTGTGTTATATGTATAGCACAGCATTGTTACTATTTATTAATTCACTATTTACACACTACACTAACTCAAATGGTTTAGTTCTTTTTAACCTACGCACTATGTCCGTGTTGTCTAGCAGCTGAATTGCCTCGACATTCACATGTCGGTGAAGTCTGTGTTCGTGGGCTTCAGCAAATTTTTGGATGATGGTGGTGACGAGTTCCATTTTAAGGTCACGGTGGAGGTCGTCATTTCTAATATACCATGGTGCATTTACAACATCCCTGAGTACTTTGTTTTGGAATTGTTGAATTATTTTGACGTTGCTTTGTTTAGTACAGCCCCAAAGTTGGATGCCATACGTCCAAATTGGCATAAGAATATGCTTGTATATTATAAGTTTGTATAGTAAAGAAATTTTAATATTTTGTAACAATTTTTTATTTAAAAGAGTGTCCGTTGAGTTTCTTGCCCGTTCTTCTCCATAGGTACCTACTACGCTTTGGAATGGGCAACTAGCTTCATACCTATTTCTGACTGACCGATTCTTTGACAATTCAAAAGTGCCTGTAAATGGTTTAATTGAAATAAATGCTTTGAGTTAGAGTTTGAGTTTAATGTTCTGTCATGTCAAAAAAATCAGGGTCGGGTTGCTAGTAAAATATAAAGGACTAGTGGCGCTAAATATTTCTAACCTAAAAAAAAACGCTTGCTTGTTAAACAAAAAGAGTCCTGTGTCCCGACAGTAACTTCATACGTTAAAAAATTCTATCGACAATAGAAATCCAATAGATTTCTCAATGAACTAAATACAATTACTTTTTCTAGATGGTACAAATACTCTCACCTCTGGTCATACGACAAGAACCTCTCCTGCGAGAAATACGTACAGAAATACGATCAAATCTTCAAATACGACGAGAAATTCTTCTTTTTCGAAGACATCATAGCCGACCTCCATGATCACTTGAAATTTGTCGACATAGGTGCTATAAGGGTGAATCTAAGGCCCATTATAAAGCAAGTACAAGATCATGCGCAAGAGTGGAAGGATATATTAGGAGCGTGCGTTGCAGCGAAGACCAGAGCTAGCATGCATGATGTGAAGAATCAACTTGATGTAAGTTCGTTTGTTTTTTAATCTACTTTAAAATTGTCTGTCTGTGAATTTAAGATTGTTAAATCTTAAATTCACAGACAGACAATTTTGAGCCTAAACCGCTGGGTCTAGAAGGTTGGAATGTTGCACAAGAGTTAAAGGAAATATCTCATCTCCAAAAGGGGTTAAATAAGGGATGAAAGTTTGCATGGCAGAAAAAGAAAGAGTTTTTGATGTGTAACATCTTTCCTCTCGCTTTTCTGCAATCTGTGCACAGAACATAATATATATTCTAAAAATATGTGGGAGTGATTTCATGAAAAGGGACGGAAGTGTGTCACATGAAGCTCGAGAAGCGCGCGCTTTTTAATTTGACCAATGAGCGCGCGCGGATGCTGATTATTGATAGAAATAAGTAGAAGTCTAGTAAAGCCTTAAAAACTAAACTTTTATTGTAGTTACATAATAAGTACAGTGGAAAAGTATGAGGAGACCTTTGCCCAGCAGTGGGACAAAATAGGATAAAAAAGTACAGTATTTCTAAACTACTCAAAAGAAAATAGGGCCCACAAATAAACTTAGTCTGTCGCCCATTTCCTGTTACCATTTGATGAAAAATGTTATGGTTAGTAGCAAGGGGAGCCTCCTCTGCTCTGTATGCCCTCTCTGAGCTATTCTGGTACACTTCAATAAGATGGGTAACATTTTGTTCCGGAATTCGTTCCCAACCGAGTTTTAGCGCATTAATGAGCTCCTGTTGACTGTTAACATGGCTCTAGTTTTCTTTAAAGCATATTTTCAATTGATCCCATAAATGCTCGATGGGGTTGAGATCGGGACTCATAGCTGGCCATGGAAAAACCGTGATATTGGTGTCTGAAAGTGCTTTTTGTGTGGCACGGGCCGTATGTTCGCGAGCATTTTCATGCATAAAAAACAAATTCAGCGACCACTCTTTGTGAAAATGGGATGACATGAGGTTGGATTACCCGCTCAACGTAACTGGTGGCGGTTACAGTATCCTCATCCACAATTAGTAGCTCTGTTTTGCCTACAAAGCTTATTTATTCCCGCCCATACCATAACACTTGGGTCCCCAAAACGGTCTGTTCCGTGGATGTATGGTTCTGTAAAACGTTTACTTTTTTTTCACACGTGGACTCGTTTATCATCACTGGAAACCTTGACCTTGCATTCATCTCTAAAGGAAAGCCCTCCAGTTATCCATTGCTCAGTTCAAATGCTCGCGAGCGTATCTTTATCGCGCTGCACGATTGGCTCTTGTCAGTTTGAATCGAACAGCTCGCACTCAGGAACGTTCACCATCTTCGTGGAGAAGATTACGAATGGTTTGATCACTGACTCTAGTGTCAGTTGATTGCCGCAGCCAGATTTGTAAGGCCCGGGCGGTTACAGTACGCTCTCGTCGTACAGTTTACCTGATATACCGGTCTTTCTAGGAAGTTGTGGCTCAAATTCTTCCTAATTCAGGCCTCTTAGTTGCACTCCCGATCTCCTGGAAGTGTTTCCACACGTTTCGAATAGCTTATCGCGACGCACCGAGAAGTATTGCTACAGATCTCTGAGAACCTCCTCCCTCCTGAAGCATAGCAACAGCTCTTGCTGCGCTTTCCATGTCCATATGACGACGAAAAACAGGCATAGTAATCATGATTAATACCGAAATAAAAAAAAGCTGTGACAGAAAGTGGCGGGTAACGTCAACGCTTAGAATCGGACTGAGAACACAAGTCACAGAAATTGTGCATCAAGTGTTTTTTCAAGCACTTCACACTTTTTCTGTCTACCTACTTGAATTCAACGCTAAAATTGATGCTCGAAACATTGTTAAGGATCCATAAACATGTTAAGAATAAAGTTTAGTACTTTACTTCGCCAATGCTTACTTAATTATTGATTCTTACACCCGTATTTATAAACAAGTAATTACTTGCTGCTAAGTAATTACTTAATGAAGTCATTACTTGAGGATAGAATGCTTCATTAAAAAATCTTATTCTATTGTCGAGTAATGTACGTTACTTAGGTACTTGAGTAAATACTTGAGTAAGAATCTACCCTCGATAGTTGTTTCCCTCTCACTCAGTTACTGCGTTTTGTTTCATTATAAGGCATACGTGAGATGTAGATTATTTTACTGTAACTTAGTACTCTGTACTTTAATAATACCTACTACTTAAATTTTATTTTACTTTTTAATTTTAACACAATTATCATTAAAATATTATTTTAATACAATTATCACTAAAATATTAATTTTAGGACTTACAATTATCATAAAAATATTAATTTTAGTACTTACAATTATCATTAAAATATTAATAAGTGTTTGTTGGAGGAAAAAACAACGTTTGACGCGACAAAATAAAAATAAAAATACATTTTTTTTTTAAATTAAAGAAAAATAAAATAAAAATGGACTTTAATTTACTGGAAACTTAATGAAATCAAAAGAGTCCGTAATTCTCGATAAAACCGCAAAATGGTCAAATTCTCAATGCTTATGTAAAGGAAATGGTGACTATTACTTGGCTAAGAATTCTAACTTTTGACAGTTTTAACTTCAAGCAATTACTAAACTATAGAATAAAAATCATTACTTGAGTAATTACTTTTACTCAAGTAATTGCTTTTACTTGTTTATAAATACGGGTGTTAGACAAAATTCTAAATTAACTTAGGGTGGGTCCTATTTTGTTTTGAGTAGTTTATTTTCTTAATGGAATGCAGAGTTCGTGTTTCGTTAGTCGTCGGATTTTTATCAGTTATCGTTTGCACTTGGTGCAGATTAGACGCTCTCAATCGACTTAGAAGTATATACAGTTGTTAATACTCTTTTAACTTAATGTAATTTATTAAAGTTTCAGGCATGATAGACAGGAAAATAGTTTTACAGCTCTATATAGTTCACACGGAAATCAAAACAAAACAACAATAAAGTACTTAGTTCTGAATTCAAATTATTATACACGATAAATCTAATAATTAATGGACATGGATATTAGCATTCGTTTGGATTCGGAAATGCGATGATTCCCGAGGAACATTAAGAAAATAGGAATACTGTGTATCTATCTGATACTAATGTTAAAGAGGCAAAATTTGTTTTTTTTGTAAGTTTGTATGTAATCTCCGGAACTTCCAGTCGGATTTGAAAAATTCTTTTTGCATTGCATAGCCCAATTCTTGAGGAAGGTTATAGGTTCACAGACGAATTCGCGGGCAGAAGGTAGTCATCAATATTGTTGCTTGTCATGTTGTGCGATTACCTACCGATATACTCGTACTGTGATTGTAACCTGTAGTTGTTTGTCTTGATAATTAAATAAATAAAAGCTCATTCGTTGTACTTTATCCAACCAGAATCTCCGAGTAACGGTAAATATGAACATCAAAGGTCTGGAGGACTTTAAGCTGGTGATGGCTACCATTGGTCTAGTGCAACAAATGACCGTTACCGCCGAGTGCAGGCACCAGAATATGCAGGAGATATTCCATATGCTGAGGCAGCATAATATTGAAGTAAGTCTTGTTTATTTGTCTAAACTAGTATCTGTAGCAATCTATTAATTTGGCGACATGTCAAATATTCAGATTTCTTTTCTATAACTAAGTTAAATTTTAATGTATTTTGTTTGTTGTGTTTTGTTATTTTGTTTTTTTTTCTTTGTGTTTTTTTGTATTTTTTTTTTCATTCATTAATGTTTGCATGCAGCCTAATCTAAGGTAGATTGTACATGGATCACATTTTTTTTTTTAATTCGTTATGTTATGTACCTACAATCTATGCAAATAAATAAACTTTACTTTACTTTACTTTACACATAAACCTACCGGAATTAATGCTCTAAACTAAATGATAATAAAAAACCGCACAAAAATACATGTGTGTAATTTAGACGAACTAGGCGATTACGCAGACAGACTCGAAAGCGACTTGTTATAGAAACACGTTCTTTTTCCTTCTACTTTTCTGATACTCTTTGACTTATAAAGGTGCTTAAAAATGCTATAGGTATATTCTACCAGTCTATTTTAGGGTGGTGCGGAGACAAAAATGGTAGGTGCAGGTAGGTAGAGAAAAATAAATAGTGCTTCCTATGGAAAACTTAGACTCAATTAGGTCGCTTTAGTTCATTACAATTACAATGAACTACTGACCCGCACCTCTTAATGAAAAGCTCAGTAACAAGTACAAAACCCACGTGATCCATTCTTGTATTATTTTTAACCGACTTCCAAAAGGAGGAGGTTCTTAATTCGTTTTTTTTTTTTTTTTTTGTTTGGTAGATCATACTTCAGAGGTGGTCCCATATAAATTTTATTAACTTTGCTTGGGTGGTTTTTGAGTTAGCTTCAATTATACGTATTTTTTTCCCACTTAGTATGTAGATGATATGATAACTTCTTGTCACTGTTATTTACATAGCAGGAAGTGGTATTCGAATTTGTGTGGGGTAGGTACCACAACTAAAAAGTGAAAAATAAAAACTTTTTACAAAAAAACAAAACAACCGCCTTCAAAAAAAAAACACTACAAAGTGAAAAATTACTTTAATTTCGGAAGTCTGTGACAAACAACGAAAATTCAAAACCAAAGACACCGACTTCCGAAATTAAAGTTATTTTTCACTTTGTAGTGTTTTTTTTTGAAGGCGGTTTTTTTTTTTTTGTAAAAAGTTTTTTCATCTTTAAAACCCTCTCATTTCACAGGTACCAGATGATGATGTGTTATTTGCTAAAGACTTACAGTCTTCTTGGGGTAATCTGTACCAAATGACACTGTTCAGAGCCGCGACTTTAGAAAAAACAAAAGACAAATTCTCTAAAATGACTGTGATAGAAATAGCGAGTTTCTTAAAGGAGCTCGACGATTTCGTTGAGAAGTTCGACAGCATAGGCCCCAGCACCGTCGGCGAGGACATGGACAGAGGATTGGTTCTTATGGAGGTAATAAATTTTTATTGGTTACTGTATGCGTTCAATAGAATACAGATATCCCGAGTAAAGTATGTGCTTCCGGAATTATCGTCTATCTTCGAAAACACGAATGCACAATGATGTGGTCTAATACAAACATTTCACAACCATGGAAATATTATCCTATTCTGTATTATCATTATTACAAAATTATTGGTTAACAACTCTATGCAATTCCAAAAAGCTATTGAGTGACCGATGACGATCTGCAACCGCAGTAGTTAAGAGAGAAAACTTCATAATAACACGCAATAATAGGTGCACAACCAAAAAGTGCGGTAGAACAAAACTACCAAAAATTGCCTCTTTTTTTCTGGTGGGAAATTATCAAATAACTTCTCCCGCTCTAGGTGCAGCAGGAGGGCGTGTCAGACTCTTACTGACTAAAACCCACCCGTGTTCCTTCAGTTGTCATGTTGCCGGGGGGCCACGATTTCCCTTTCGGCCTTATTCGCAACCCCGGCAGGCATCGGCCCTAGCGGACTCCGTCAATTCTGCTGACATCTCTTTGAGGCGCGCGTGGAACACAACGCTCCGTCGACCCGGGCCTGGTCCTTATCGGGCGGCGAGCTACCCATTGCTCACCGTCCGCAAGCCCGCGCCTACGGTGACCGGAAATCGACTCTCGGTTCCCGACGCCCTGGGCGTCTCCTCCTGCGGCGGTTAGGGTGAGGGCGCGAATTTTGCCTCTCCCTCACGCGTTCCGCCTCCTCCTTCGCGAGCATTACTGCTCCGCAGAAGGAGGTGACGGCCTCCCATTTTCTCTCGCTCCGTACCATGGCCCGAATCAGGGCCGGACGCCGCCGATCGCCTCCACGAGGACACGGCGATGCTCCGCCCAAACCGGGCAGACCTCCACCTTATGCTCCACCGTGTCCTCCGGGCGCTCCACACAGTGGTGATACCCGGGCGTTTCCTCCCGCCTTATCCTGAACAGGAACCTCCCGAAACAGCCGTGTCCGGTGTGGACCTGCGTTAGGCGGAAGGTGAGGACGCCGTGGCACCTCTCTAGCCACTCCACAAAGAGGGGTCTTATCGCCGCAATTGTGGCGTGCCCAGCGCTGGGCACGCAAGGATCAGCATTTTTTGTATCTCAAACGCTTACTGACACTTAAGAGGCTACATTCCTTAGAGCGCGAAGTCCGCACGAGCACGATTGCTCAGAATATTACAGAAGGTATGCTCCATGACAAGTGTGTATGGCTATCCCGATCTATCTTAACCGAATACTCACTATATGTGAAGACTTTATGTTTGCGAGGCGTACGTTTTCGCTTATTGTAAGGAGCCAAACTTCTGTTCTCTAGTCATGAGCAAAAATATGCATACACTTAGCAAAATTAAAAATGATTTTCTCGTGGAATAACGATTGCAACTTGACATAAGCTCTATGTAGTGTGGGACTGTGGGTTCCAAAATACTATATCCCTAACAACATACAATTACAATCAATACAATAGAAGAAAATAACTCTAAAAAGTTGATAATTGTTTACATATTAGTGCTCGTGACTATACAAGAATATTTTGCCGCGTGGTCAAAATTGGAACTAACGTCACCATCTTGTTTTTTCAATACATTTCACTATAGTTTGACCGAGACCGCTGTTCTGCGCCTTAGAAATGCGTGGCGAGGCGGGACGCCGCGCGCCGTGAGTGTTGACGAATGAGCGGCCTACACTGCCCTCCCCCACCCCACACATGCCTAAGGCGCGGAACAGAGGTCTCGGTCAAAATATAAACAATTTCACAAACATAAATTAACAGCGCCCCCATGTTAACTCATTTGAGTGCCAAAAGATCCTTGTAGCCCTGTATTCTGTGACGATTGTGTAGACTCTGTATGTTATTCTACAATCAATCAATATCACCTCCAACAGGAATTCACCAAATACTTTGACGAACTTGAAGGCCGAAAGAAGGTGCTTCAACAAGCAGAACAACTTTTTGACAATGCGCTAGCAGACTTTTCAAACTTTAACCGCGCTAGAACCGATTTTAGTCACATGGACTTGGTCTACAAGATTTATAAGGCTCAGAAGAACGCGAGGGAAGTATGGTCGAAGACTCTATGGAGTAATCTAAATCCACAAGGTCTTGTCGACGGTATTGAGCAGTTCTTTAAAGACTTTAGGTAAGTGCTTCATTAGGTTTGACGGAACTAGCCTGGCTTCCCGCAAGGTGGATTTAATATAACTAAGAATACGACATATTTGTAAATAAAAAATAACATAATTTACACATTGTCACATGTGCTGGTCAATAAAACAGAGAATGTATGAAGGAAACTTGTAAAATTGTCGTATTGTCAGATGGTCGCCTTTCGGTTTCATTCAGCAGATTCCCGCGACCTTCACCAGGGGTCTTCCTGGTGAAGGTCGCGGAAATCTGCTGGATGCGAGAAACAGGACCGATTGATGTGGTGACGCTTGGGGCCTATGTCCAGCAGTGGTCGTCTATCGGCTGAAGTGATGATGATAATTTGGAACTAGTGGTTTAGGGCAAATGTAGCCTTCATGTCATGATGCTAAACCAATGTTAAATACCTACTTTGTTTCGGTGTTTGCTCTCTGTTATTTTTTTACTGCCAATTTTTTTATTTGACTCACTGTCCTGGACTGTCTCCATAGGAACCTACTACGCTTTGAAATGGACAACTAGTTTCGTCTTTGATAATTAAAAAAAACCGGCCAATCGCGTGTCGGACCACGCTAAATGATGGGTTCCGTAGTTGGAATGAATTGATCGCAAGAACAAACTTTTTTTTCAACTAAATTGGTCCAATAGATTCGAAGCAAATTGGCTGTGACAGACGGACAGATTGCCAGCCAGATAGATAGACAGATACACGAGTGATCCTATAAGGGTTCCGTTTTTTTATTCGTACGTACGGAACCCTAAAAAGTGCTTGTGAATAGTTTAATTGAATAATTCATCACCATCATCAGCCAATGACAATCTACTGTTGGTCATGGCTTGCCACTGAAGTCGATTCTCGGCCACTCTCATCAGACCATTACATTATCTCGATGTATCTTGCATGTGTATTGTTTAGTATAGCCAGTAATTATTGTACGCGTGTGCCTACACTTCACAGTAAAAATACTCGATACTTTTTTAGACCACTAACAATATGTTTACCGTTACGGGCAACCTTCTAAATAAAAAACTAATACTGGTAACAGCCATCGTAAGAATGAGTTTCATCAGTCATCGAGGAAAATTTATACTTAAACAAATACCGTTTCTTAGGAAATTACCTAAGGTAGTCCGCCTGACGGCTAGTGGTCAGATGTTGGACCTGAAGATGAGGCAGTTCAAAGGCGTGGTGCCGCTGATGGTGTCGCTGAAGAACGAAGCCATGCGCGAGAGACATTGGAAGATCCTCATGAATAAGACTGGTGAGAACCATATGGTTATAACAGGTGTATCAAAGATATGTCACAAAGCCGTTATCGACGCATTCTGTACATCAAACATAACATTGAGCGATAATTGCTGGGAAGAGACTTATTTTTGGTGTGAAAATTGCTGTTTTCGGCAGCGCGCAATGTTACGCATGCAAAACATGTTTCTTATACAACATATAACTTTAGTGGTGTGGCTGTATTTAAAGTTAAGTAGGTAATAACATTTAAAACTCGTTTTCGTAACAAAAGGTTTTAAAAAAGTCGAAGCTTTGACCTTCAATATCTCCGTAAGACTCCTGGGTATGGTCCAGTACGAAAGAAAATATCACAATGATGGGGAAGACAGGCAGTGACTCTCGGCTTCGTTAAGCGTATTTTTATACACGTATTGCATAGCAAAAAGAGCCAATACAGTTCCCACTGCTGGGATACAAGAGGAGTTCTTCTTGAACTCCTCTGGGAGGGGGAGAAGGTCATAATCTACCACGCGGGCCCAGTGCGTGCTGATATATAAAAATGGTGCCGGTGAACGGTTTGTTTTGTGTTGTGATTATGACCCAGCCTGTCCCATCTTGCTTCCCCCCTCTAGCGACGCCCTAAACCGAGGTCCGTACTCAGACAGACTTGCTTACAGAGTTACTTCATAAATAAAACATCAATTTTGAACTGTTATTCAGGTCAGGACTTCGACATGTCTCCGGAACGCTTCACGCTGGAGAACATGTTCGCTATGGAGCTGCACAAGTATCAAGAAGTTGCCGAGACGATTGTCAATCATGCTATTAAAGTAAGCTATACTTGAATACTCAATCTTGATAATTAAATGTATTTCCTGTTAATCAACTTTCAACTTTAACATTATGTATTTTAAGTTGATTTTGGATTGACTATTTGTTGTAAAAATCGTAATGGCAAAAATGCCGAACTTCCATACATGGATAAAATATTTTGCATACCTCGTTTAACTCATTTATGCTTTTTAAAAAATCCTTACAAATAAACAAAAATCTTTATTGCAGGCTACATAGTCCATAAAAAGTTAATATATATAAAATACACACAATAAACTCGCGCGTTTCTTATAAGTGGTTACTTTCGTCATATAAGGAACTCTTTTAAAAAAAATTCATGCTGGCATGTTGTCTATCAGTGAATAAACTTAAGATTTTATTAAACGTATCCTGAAATCATTGAAAATATACATCGAATTAAAACCATGCAAACTTTCCATACGTTTACAGGAGTTGGCAATAGAACGAGGAGTGAAGGAAGTTCAAGACACATGGGCTAGCATAGCCTTCACAGTAGCGCGACACTTCAACCGCGGGGAAGACCGCGGGTATACCCTCAACCCGTGCGACGAGATCAGCGTGAAGCTGGACGATGATGCCATGACCCTGCAGAGCATGGCCGCCTCGCAGTTAGTATTATTGAGGCTTTCATATCAGCGGATGGCTACCAAAAGATTTTTATGAGATGAAACAGCCCCTAGCAGCAGACAATCATCAACTTGGTATACTTTAGCGAATTAAATTTTTTTATTCAGGATTTTACACTAAATTAATCAATCAATATGCATCATCTATACTTCTATACTAATGATATTATAATGAGAAAATATTTGTATTTTAGATTGTAATTCAATTAATTTATTTTAAAGACAACTTATTGGTCCATAGTAGTACACGTAATATATATTTAAAAACTATTCACATAATTATAACATTGAAAATACTATTAAATCAACAATCAACAATAGTCATACATTAAAATATTCAATACAATGTCACACTTTTAATAAATTTCAAAATTAAATTATAAACAAAAATTTGTAATGAATAAACTTAAAACTACTGGACCGATTTTAAACATTCTTTCACCAGTAGAATGCTATATATAATGCTATATATATGGTGGCGCTGTTTCGGTCTCAGCATCGAGCACCTCAGGTGCTACTACTAGTCTCATCATCGATCACCCTCTGAGCCGGCCCAATTGGAGGTGATACCATAAATCGATATTTGAACATGCGGGCTATGTCCTCTGCCGAACCGCATTCCCCACACTCACAGGTCGACTTCCAGAACTCCGAAAAGTTCTTAGACGCTCGGTGCAACGCTAATAATTATGTCCATCTTAATTTGATCCTGGTGATTTTGGCACCATTTAAGCCCACCCTTAAAGATTCTGCGACTCCATCGCATGTCTTCCCAAATTCTATCAGATTTTGGCCTATTATAGAACAGCCACGTTTGATACTTAGACCGAGCCTCCCCATAAGCGCCCCGAACGTGTTTGTTCCAGCCTGCCACTTGTCTTACCTTTTGGGGTTGCTTGTCATTCGAAGCCTGCACAGCAGGGTCGACGGCGCGTTGTGTTCCACGCGCGCCTCAAAGAGATGTCAGCAGAACTGACGGGGTCCGCTAGGGCCGATGCCTGCCAGGGTCGCGGGAAAGTCCGAAAGGGATACCGTGGCCCTGGCAACATGGCAGCTGAAGGAACACGGGTGGGTTTTAGTCAGTAAGAGTCTGACACGCCCTCCCGCTCCGCCCAGAGCGGGAGAAGTTATTTGACAATTTCCAAAACAAAAAAAATATATGGCTTGCACAGCAGCCACTCACAAAGCATTTACAATATTGCCATACATACGATCTAGAGCACGCCTATGTTCTAGAATATGACACATACTATCTCCACACTTCTCCAACAACTCAGGATAGTGGATATTCCTCAACTCTATGTTACATAGTTCCCGATACCTATCTATTTCCACTTTATCGTGCTCCCGCCATAAAACTTTATTCTGTACTTTAGTTTCCTGCGCTAGTTTTGGCACGATTATATTTAAATCGTACTCAATTACTAAGAGTAGATGATCTGACCAATAGGTATCGAGATCCACGTTGACATTTGTTACAGTGTGCCACGCTGACTTCGTAACGATACAGTGATTCAACCATCGTGACTACCATTTATGTCACTGACATATGTAAAAACGTCCGAATCAATACCTAATTTTTCTACATCAACGCATATCCACTGATGATCTTGACAGTGGTTACGTAGCTCAGACCAAAACGGCTGATGTGGATGAGAATTAAAGTCTCCTAACATGAATATTGTTTGTGTCAATGTTTACCACAGTGGCACCTAAACAATTTGCGTATTCTAGGAGATTCTTTAGTATCACTGAGTAACATAGGCTATAATTTATAAAGATATCATGCGGGTGATGCCGCTGACGGAAGCTAGTTTTCAATATTTTAGAGCAACACAGAGCGACATTTCAGAATTTCATTTAGTAATATTAATTAATTAATCTAAATAGTAAATTACTATTATTAGTTTTTAACCATTCGACAGCTATGTGTGCCGCTTTGACTAGATGAGGAAAAATATACACAAAGACCAATTTTTTTTTTCTTTTTTCCAGATTCATCGGTCCATTCCTCGCCGTGGTCCACACATGGGAGCGTAACCTGTCCCACATATCAGAAGTTATTGACGAGTGGCTTGCCACGCAGCGCAAGTGGCTGTACTTGGAGGGAATATTCGTTGGAGGTGATATCCGCGTCCAACTGCCCGAGGAAGCCAAGAAGTTCGATGATATTGACCGTTCTTTTAGGAAGGTGAGTTATTTATTAAAATTACATAAAATTTCGCCAGTTATGTTTAAGTCCCATGTAATTTGGAGCGAGCCTATTTCCATAAACCGGGAAAAATCCAGACTCTGGGCTAGCGCTGAGATATTTCTAATGGAAAAACCTGAAACACTTCATTGAAACAAGATTCCTTAAGGGATGATTTCAATGAAAATGGAATTAATGCTAGCGTGATTACTACGCGAGTAATTGTAATTAATAAAAAAAATATATATATATCATTTCATTCAAACTATTTTTGTCCATATTTTGTTAGTACCTTTTACATTCTCTTAAAACTATGTTAGTAATGACTGAAAGTAAATAAATAATTGAAAATAAATTAAAATTAAATTAAATAATTGAAAATTTAATTAAATAATTGATTATAAATTAAAATACGGTAAAATTAAATAATTCGAAATAAAGTAAAATAAAATATAAAAATTCATTAGGCAACATGCAGCCTGATGAGCCTTCCCACAGCTGGCGATACTGGTTGGTCTGTAATCAATCATGTATAAACTATTTCAGATCATGTTGGATACAGCTAAAAGGTTAAACGTGGTGGATTGCTGCATGATGAGTGGTAGACTAGAGGAGTTCGTTGCCTTGGGCTTCGGCCTGCAGAAGTAAGTGTTTTTGTGCTTAGAGTATGAGTAGTAAAACAGGTATTAAGACCGCCCATTGGCCCCGACTCACGAGTTGGTTCGAACCCACGCAGAAGCTTTACTTTGTGTAAATAATTTCATCATCACTGCTCTCAAAACGGTGAAGGAAATATCGTGAGGAAACCGAAATGTCCTAGAACCAAACGTTCGAAGACATGTGACATATACCAACCCGCACTGGGCTCGCGTGGTAGATTACAGCCCACTCCCTCTCAGAAAACCGGAAGGCGCCCTCTGTCGGCGAGCGAACGCGTTCAAGTTCACCGAACAAAAAGTGACATATGAATGCGACCATCGCGTATTCGCGTGACGTGACGATCGCTATTAAATAGGACAGAGACGATGCTAAAAACCGAAAAATGCCGAATTGTTTATATAACTTAAAATTTATCTTCTGTCCTTTTCTTAATGAAATAGAAAGAAAAAGATGCACTGAACTTAAATTTAGGCACCATTGTCTTTGGTTATTTATTAGGTTATTTTTCACTTTGTATTCTTTTTTTGGAAGGCGGTAGTTTTGTTAGTAAAGATTTTTTTTTTTAAAGAGCGACTGTCTATCTGACCTCCACAACTCAGAAACTGGGTAACCGTTCTAATAACTGCATCATATGCATTATTATATAGGGATGGCTGCATGGCATCGTTTTTTAAATCGGTAATGATTTTCATGCGAGAAGGGTACCTAATAAAAATATTTACAGGTGCCAGAAATCGTTAAATGATTACTTGGACTCAAAGAGAAGAATATTTCCTCGTTTCTTCTTCATTTCGACGGACGAGCTGCTTTCCATTCTCGGCAGCAGCGAGTGCACCTGTGTGCAGGAACATATGATTAAAGTAAGTAAGCTTTTGATACTTAAATAACAAATAATATCATAATTAATTGATTCAGGCGTGACCTTGCGGAAATCCATTATAAAATACAATAGACGTGGATATATTTAGTAACTTGTTCCGCTTAGCTATTTCTAAAGAGCCATAAAAAACTCCTGAAAGAAATCGACACGTGTTTCACCTCTCAACGAGGCATCCTCAGGATGACGATGGACTTGTTGAACACGGCGTGTTGCCACACCGAGCGTTGAGTGCAGACTGCACTGCCTTGTTGAGAGGTGAAACACGTGTCGATTTCTTTCAGGAGTTTTTTAAGGCTCTTTAGAAATAGCTAAGCGGAAAAAGTTACTAAATATATCCACGTCTATTGTATTTTAAATAATATTATCAATAACAACGAAGATACCCTTTCTGTGATTTTCAATGGAAAAGAACTTTTGGTTTAAAGGTCAATTTTATGTAAAATGTGTTGCGGAAATTACGGAAACCTTTCATCGATCTTATTCAGTCACTGTCAGTAGCAACGATTCCAATCATTCGGCTATTTCAGTGTTCTAGCAAAAAAACGTGTATGATAGTGATAGCATTAGCTCGCCTGAATAAAAATAATTAAATTCCAAAGATCATTTAAATTTCATTGATGCTTTATTGAAGTATGAAAAACTGATTTTTCGAACTCTTGTAATTCCCATAGTATAAACTTTTTTTTTTGTTTGGTCGGCCATGTAATTTTCGAATTTAGCCCAAAATTAAGAATCTCCTTTCATACCGGTTGTCGTTGTATATGTCGCCTGCCGGGGGTTCGAAGAAAACCGATAGGGAAATCGTGGCCCCCGGCAACAGGGCAACCGAAGGAACACGGGTGGGTTTTAGTCAGTAAGAGTCTGACACGCCCTCCCGCTCCACCCAGAGCGGGAGAAATTATTTGATAATTTCCCACCCAAAAAAAAAAAAAAAACGGATATTGTCAAACCAGTGATATTATAATTTCACTAGTGAAATTATAATTGCACGAAACATTGTCAACCGCCTCCATTTCTCACAATTTAACGGGCTCATTTCAGTGACATTATAATTCTAATGGACCCACGCAGTCACTGTATGTGATTTCACTGTATGTGCAAAGCCCGTTAAATTGTGAGACGGTCAATGATTCGTACGTTTCCAACGTCATGCCTTACTTATATCATAAAATGAATAAACTTCTACATGTTATTATGCAGATCTTAAAGGCGGATGAAGGAGAGTTGACCAATCAAAACGCACGAAAACCCCTCTACAAACTAGACTCACAATACAATTGGATGCTGTAGAATGGTAGTAGACCATGGTCTGAACAACATTTGTTCTAGCAAAACTGTGATTCAAATTTCACGGTGTATACCTAGGGTTATTATAAAATCACTACAGCGTGAAATGAGCCCGTTAAATTGTGAGAATTGGAGGCGGTTGACAAAGTTTCGTGCAATTATAATTTCACTAGTGTAATTGTAATATCACTGGTTTGACAATATCCCTGCGACATATAAATAAATTTATTTTCTTACAATTTTGGCTTAAAAGTAGCGACTAGCGTTAATTTTGAAGATCGGAGTAAATACGTAAGTCGTTTTCAGATGTTCGATAATATTCGTTCTTTGGAGCTGTATGTCGATCACACCAACCGTCCCGTGGCCGCCAAAATGATATCCGCTGAAGCAGAGGTAATTAGACTTTTTATTACTTAATTTGTGCTATATATAATAACTAGCTGTGCCCCGTGGTTTCACCCGCATAAGTCTAAAAATAATAAATAATATCGGGATAAAAAGTGTCCTATATCCTAACCTAGGTCATGGTCTACCCATGTGCCAAATTTAATCCAAATCTGTTCAGCCGTTTTAGCGTGGAAGCGTAACAAACAAACAAACAAAGTCACTTTCGCATTTATAATATTAATTACGATATTAATAAAAAGACGTAAACTTTGCGAGTTTGTACATACGTAGGTCAACACTTTCAAACTTTTTTTTTATTGAATATGTACGAGGCTTTTGGCTACTTTTGTATTGTGTATATTTTATGTCTAGTTTTTTAAAATGTGCGTTTTCTTTCTTTCTTTTAGGGGGTAAACTTCAGAACTACCGATTCGATTCGGATAAATCTTTCAGTAATGGGATGCTATAGTATTGCTGATATACAACGTGATTGAAAGCACAAACCTAGATAATTATTCTACAATGGTTTTGCTATTGGGTAATAGTACTGGTATTACTAGAAAGGACATAGTGGATGGTGTAGACACCTTATTAAAGTTAAATATAGGAAAGCTAATGTTGTGTGCTTTACCTTACTCTGATACTTTATCAGATTACGAAAATAATTATATTTATAAGTTGAATAGTATTATTCACAGGCTGACATGTTGTCATAGTGACAAATTATTGTATTTTGACACTAACAAGTTTGTTAGTGGTTTTAAGTTAACTCGGAGAACTTTATCTCTGTCTTGGGAATGTAGACATATGATTGCTATGTTGATAGCACATAATATAAATGAGGTTATAGCAAATATAACAAATTGTAGTATTAGTGACTAGTCTGTGTTGTCTAGTTATACTAACAACATAGTAATTAATTCTGAAGCATCATGTTGTACGAAGGAGGATCCACCTACAATACCAACATCTTTGGAGGCCACTACCAGTCAGATAGGGTATTCTCTTCCTGCTGGAACTCATACGGGCATTCTAGACTCTTCAGTTGTAGTTGTGGAGTTCACTCCGGATAACTTTTTAAACTAGTTAGTAAGACAACAGAAGTTACCCCTTCAAATAACCAATTATTATTAGAGAATAATAAAAAGGTATCTTCTGGCAATATTTTACATTATAATAATAATAAAAAACCAAAGGGGGGGCAACATACTTTAAAATTATTTAATCAAAATATCCAAGGTTGCTCTTCCAAATTACTGGAAATAGAATTGTTTTTAGAAAATACCAAGTTTGATGTCATTTGTTTAACAGAGCATTGGTTAAAAGATCATCAAGTAATGTCAATTAATTATGAAAATTATTGTGTAGTTAGCCATTTCAGCCGAAAACGTATGATACATGGCGGGTCATTAATATTGATAAAAAATTCTATTAAATCGAAAGAAAGAAAAGACATTATCGGACTGTCTGTTGAACACAACATTGAATTGTCCTGTGTTGAGCTTGATAAGCATGTTATAGTATGCGTATACAGACCTCCAAGTTACCAGAATCTATCTATGTTTGATTCTGTAATGGAAGATGTACTAAAGAAACTTAGTGCTAGTAGTAAGTCAATAATCATATGTGGTGATTTTAATATTAATTTATTAGAAAATAACTCGAACACTATCAGATTATTAAGTCTTTTTAGGTCATTTGATTTGTCAAATGTTTTTATTGAACCAACCCGAGTGACAGCTTCTTCTGCCACTTGTATAGATAATATATTTTGTAATTGTGATTACTTACATAAACAAATTGTAAATAAGTTGCCATCTGATCACAGTGGTCAAACAGTAACATTTTGTACCTACATGCCTTTACAAAAAATTCAAATAAGGTTTAGGCCAATTACATGTAAAAACTTAGAGAAATTAGATAACTCTTTGGCAAGTAAATTATGTGTTCAGAGTTTTAATAATATTTTTGACCCTAATGAGTTTTACGCCGAGTTCTTTTCACTATTAAACAAGCAATTCATTGACACTTTTCCACTAAAGACTAAAACTATTTACACAAAGTTCTTATTTAGTGATTGGGCCACTCCAGGTATTCGTAAAAGCAGGGAAAAACTTTTTGAACTTTATGGCCTAAAGCAACATATGAATAATACAAGCTTTCATCAGTATGTCGCAAAATATTCTAAAACTTTTAAAAGTGTGTGCAAAATAGCTAAAGCTCTTTACATTAGCAATAAAATAAAATCAGCTGATGATAAAATAAAAACTACCTGGCAAATAATAAATAATGAAACAGGTAGGAAAAAACAGCGTAATACTGAATTAAATTTAAAGACTGCACATGGCCCCATCAACTCAGATGTAGAAATAGCTCAGGAATTTGAAAACTTTTTTGCTAATGTTCCCCTTAAAACTACCGAAAATTTAAATTCATCACCCGCGCTTTCTGCCGCCTTACTTAGAAATAATGTAAATGCATGCCCTTCAGAGTTTAGGTTTCAGCATACAAACCCCCAGGCTGTTATAAAAGCTTTTAAAGATCTTAAAATTAAATCAACAGAAGATCTATGGGGAATGTCTGTAAAAGTCTGTAAATCTATCATCGAAACCATTGCGCCCTATTTAGCTTTCATATTTAACACCAGTGTAGACCAAGGAGTCTTTCCGGATCTCATGAAACTCAGTAAAGTAGTTCCATTGTTCAAGTCCGGTGATAGTAAGGAACCCAACAATTATAGGCCCGTGTCAATTCTGCCAGTTCTCAGTAAAGTGTTTGAAAAGTTGATGCTTAATCAAATGTTACGTCACTTTAATAAAAATTCCATCTTTCATGAACAACAGTACGGTTTCACCAAAGGGCGTTGTACCACTGACGCCGGTGTCACCCTAATAAAGAACATTTTTAATGCCTGGGAAGAAGCACAAGATGCCATTGGAATCTTTTGCGACCTCTCGAAGGCGTTCGATTGCGTAAACCATGAAACACTTCTGCTGAAACTAGAACACTATGGCATTAGGAATACAGCTTTTGATTTACTAAGATCATACCTAAAAGATAGAAAGATTAAAGTTCAAGTAAACGGCGTAAACTCGTTGGGGTCTGAAATGGCAATGGGTGTTCCTCAAGGTTCGATATTGGGTCCATTCCTCTTTTTAGTTTACATAAACGATTTACCCCAATTACTTCAAAATCAACCGAAGATGGTGTTATTTGCAGATGACACATCATTGATCTTTAAAATAGACCGACGGTCACAAAATCTTGACGACGTGAATAACTCTATTCTTCAGGTCCAAGATTGGTTTACGGTAAATAATTTGGTACTTAATAAAAAAAAAACCAAATGCATTAGATTTAAATTACCGAATGTTAGAAGTAGCGAATGTGACATCATATTGAATGGAGAAAAACTGGAATTTATTCATCAAACAGTTTTCCTGGGAATCACGCTAGACGAGAAACTACAATGGGGACCTCATATAACATCTCTTGCGGGGCGGCTAAGCTCGGCCGCTTATGCTGTTAGAAAGATAAGACAGTTAACAGATGTAGAAACCGCGCGTTTGGTCTATTTTAGCTACTTTCACAGTATTATGTCATATGGCATTTTACTGTGGGGTCGGGCTGCTGACATTGAATCCATCTTTATTTTACAAAAGAGGGCTGTCAGAGCCATTTATAATCTATGTTGTCGCGAATCTCTCAGGGAACTATTTAAAAAGATTAATATTATGACGGTACCTTGCCAATTCATCTATGAAAATATTATGTATGTAAGGAAAAATCTGCATCTTTTTAAGAAAATAAGTGATAGACATAATTTTAATACTAGAAATAAAGATAAAATAGATCAACCATTTTTCAGATTATCCAAAGTACAAACATCTTTTATGGGGTACTGTGTTAAATGTTACAACAAAATACCTTGTGATATATTACAATTAACTGAAAGAAAATTTAAAACGCATATTAAAAGTACTCTTTGTAAACAAGCATATTACAAATTAGAGGATTATATCCTAGATAAGAATGCTTGGAAGCATGCTGGTCTAGCTCCATAGGACAATTTTGAGTCTAGACAAAATCAAACTGGTTGCTAATTTAATTGTGTAATTAAATATTACAACATTTTTTGTTTTTACATTCTGTGATTACCTGAACTCACACACTGACGAATTAGTATCACTTGTAATTTTTTTTTTTTGGGAATATCGTATAGGTTTTACAATGCTTGTAAATATGTGAACACCATGTATCCATTACATAATTATTTTTTCTATCATTGCTTCATTTTTATTTTTACCTATTGTGGTATAGTAATCTTATTCCAGGTGCATCGTTTTCACATATAATTATATAATTAATGTATACAAAATATTGTAAAACATTTTAAAAGAGTAACGGTGGAGTTTCTTGCCCATTCTTCTCCATACGAAAACTACCCTTTGGAAGGGGCGACTAGAATCAATTCTATTTTTTGTTTTTGACGTTCAAAAGTGCCTTTTTGTGCCTAATTGAAATAAATTATTTGACTTTGACTTTGACTTTGACGTGATAGTTAGACGGTTGAAATTTTCTTAGATGATGTATTTCTGTTGCCGCTATAACAACAAATACTAAAAAACGGAATAAAATAAATATTTAAGGGGCTCCCATACAACAAACATGATTTTTTTGCCGTTTTAATAAAATAAATATTCAAGGGGGCTCCCATACAATAAACATGATTTTTTGCCGTTTTTATAGATAATGGTACGGAACCCTTCGTGCGCGAGTCCGACTCGCACTTGGCCGGTTTTTTTTTACCTTTCCTCTCTCTTTCCTGCAATCAAAATCAATAGCGAATATTGCGAGCTATGATTAATATTAACGTATGCTCCTTTTTCACCATGACAGCCAAGAGGTGAGTCCCGAATTTGGAAGTTTTTGTTAGGCGGGTCACGGTCCAGTCAAACTCAAACTGAAAGCATTTATTTCAATTAAACCATTTACAGGCACTTTTGAATTGTCAAAGAGTCGGTCAGTTTGCCAGAAAGTTGAAGTTAGTTGCCCATTCCAAAACGTAGATCTCTATGGAGAAGAACGGGCAAGAATCTCCAAGGACACTCTTTTAAATATAGATATTACAAATTCCTGGGTACATTATTCTTGTTGCTTCTATATGTGAGAACAATGTACAAAAAATAATCGAAAGCAATTGAAAATATAAGATCCTGGCAGATAAGCGATGACCAGTCTCAACTGACGGCGCCCGTTCACGAACATGACGCGTGGACCATCTAGCTCAATCATTTTGTAGGGAACCGAATGATCCAACACTCTCGCCACCATCAGCGGCAGCGAGACATTTAAGTGAACATGACATACTAGGCAGGCAGGACATAATGGAACTGTAATTTACCTAACACCTGTCTGTATAACCTATGCCCACAATAAAAAGATTTGATTTGATTTGATACGCTCAATTGCCATGCTCTTTCAAGTCAACATACATCTTAATAACATAATAAACAGTGTATTTGGGACATAAAAAGTAGGAAGTTTTCACCAAATTTCGTAGATTTTTTTTTTAAGATAAAAATAAAAGTCCTAATACTTGGTTATTTTAATTTTTCACATAAATTTTGAGGTTATGTGAAAAAAATGTAAATTCAAAAGTTGTAAATCTTTTTATTACCTACAACTTTGCCATTTAACTTTTTTCCATAGGACTTGTAGTTTTGCCGGAAATCGAGATACCCTTAAAAACTCACCCCCATCCACTTCCCGACCTCAGATCGCCCGTAAATTATTTTTCCTTTCATTTTTGTTATATTCTTTTCCTTTTCCAATGGGTTTCATCCTATTGTTATTTTTTTTTTGTTTAAAATTTTGCATGTTATGTTTGTATTCTTCTATAGTTTACCGCAAATTGTATAAAGACTAGCCAAAAGGTTAAAATATTGCAGATAATTACGAATTTAACATTTTAAAAGATTATCGTCACGCTATACCTTTATGGAGCTAAGCAGTCAATAATAAGATCATAACATATACAGAGTGGATTTTGAGAAGGGGCAATAAGGGCAGGTACCTTAACTGTTGACGCTTCAAGAAAACAGTCTTAGGAAACTGTCCTTAACTTTTTGAAAAATTCATAGATTTTGAAAAAAAAAATCATGTCAGGAAGAAAATTGCAAATTTTCACAAAAACTTTTTTGATGCCAGTCGATCCTTTTTCTTATTACTAGGATCAAAAAACTATACTTATCAGGCTAACTGAGGTTTGAGCATGAGAAATATCAGAAATTGCAAAAAAAAACTTCCCATAGATACATTACGTAGGAAATGAGAGGAGATAGATCACAATATACCTTTGTATGATGAAAAATCTTTTTAATGAGGTACTATTATTTAAATGAACACAATATAACACTATACAACAGTTGAATTATATATTCAAATACTTCACTGGGCTGAATAAGGAACGAATGTAGCAGATAGTTACAGATTTAACCTTTTAAATGGTTATATTATCATCCCGCTATACTTTTATGGAGCTAAGCAAACAATCATGAATTTGAATAATTAGTATTTCAAGTAAGGCATTTAGAATTATATAAACCTGTTTTATTTATATTAAAAAGCCGTCAAGTGTGAGAAGGATTTGCGCCCTGAAGGTTCCGTCTCAAAACTGTGCTTGTTCGGCTGCCCGAATTTCCAAATCAGGATTGAAGGATAAACTTAACTTTTCAATTAAAAAAAACTTTTAATACAATGGAGAGTACCGATTTGAATGAAATACTGACTAAATGTTACTTCAAGACACGGTCTAAGAATTTTTGATCCGAGATTGAAGAACAAACTTAACTTTGCAGTTTGGTATTGATAAAAACCGTTTGAAAATCCGTTCGGTAGTTTTTGAGTTTATCGCGTTCAGACAGACAGACATACGCGGCGGGGGACTTCCTTACATATTATAAAACAAAGTGTCTGTCTGTCTGTCTGAACGCGATAAACTCAACTACCGAACGGATTTTCAAACGGTTTTCACCAATAGACGGAGTGATTCATGCGGAAGGTTTTAGTTTATTATTCATTAAGGTTTTGTGTTAATTGGCTGAAATTTGACGATTATTGTTGGAAAAAATCATGCTGACTGGAAGCTTTACTGGCGTGCGCTGCCTAAACCGAAAAAGAAATATCAAATTTAAGTTCTACGGTATTGTTTATCTTAAAAAATTCAACAAAAAAGTCCGCGATGGCATAATATGTCTATCTTCTTAGGATGACGCACAATAACCATTTTTATCTTTCAGAATTTGATAAAAATTTAATTGTTATTTCCTAAGCTTTTTTGACCTGTATAGTATTAATCCTTATGCAATAAAATATGTTATTTAAATTAGGCATTTAATTTACATTAAAATATGCCTTACATCATATCATTTAAATGAATAGTTTAAAAGATATCACAGTTTCAAAATTACGCGTAGCAACGCGGGCGTAGCGGTAGGAGTCAATGACAATTTCATCCCTGTATGAAATCTCGGTAGTACGTTCCCGTGGGATATTTTCCGACATTCACGCGGGCGAAGCCGCGGGCAAAAGCTAGTATAATTTTGTAATTAATGTATACAAAATATTGTAAAATTTTTAAAAGAGTAACTGTGGAGTTTCTTGCCCATTCTTCTCCATATGAAAACTACCTTTTGGAAGGGGCGACTAGAATCAATTCAATTTTTTGTAAATTTTGGCGTTCAAAAGTGCCTTTTTGTGCCTAATTGAAATTAATTATTTGATTTTGACTTTGCTCAAAGTATGGAAAAGCACACAATATTATTTTCTGACAATTAATCATCAAGATTTCAGTGACACTGTCAGTGATGTCATCTTTTTAGGGTTTCGTAGTCAACAAGGAACCCTTATAGTTTCGTCATGTCCGTCTGTCTGTCTGTCTGTCTGTCCGCGGTCTAACTCCGAGACTGTTAGTACTAGAAAGTTGCAATTCATTGTGACTATGTTAAAACCATTTTTGAATTCAGAGATCCGTTTGCGAAATATTAAGCTTTAAAGTGCAAATTTTTGTGTCCCCCCCTGCCAGCTAAATGGTTGGTTTTAGATATGTGAAAAAAATTCACGGCAGTAGCTTATATAACGAATTTAAAGGAAAACTATCACAGCTGAGTAGACTTTACAAGTTAACGAGTAATAATCGACCAACTTAACTTTGCAGTTGCAAAAACATGTTTTCCCATACATTCCGTATGGGAGAACATATTTTTCAACTACAAAGTTAAGTTTGTTTTTGGGATAAATTCATCCCAACTACGGAACCCTTCATTGTGCGTGGTCCGACACGCACTTGGCCGGTTTTTTTTTACATTAGTGACCAACTTTGGGAACCACTCACTACCCTAGAGTTATGGGATATCAAAAGGAACACCTTGTATATTTTTATGATATAACAAGAAATTTCACGCTAGTCAATACTATAATGTTATAAGCAGATATTTGTTTGTTTGTATGTTTGTATGTAGGGGTTATCTCCGGAACTATAGTCCGTGCAATACACGAAGACGCGCCCCACTCCGCGATTACTGTACTGTAAGCTGAACTCTAGTACGGCGCGGAGCAGAGTGGGGCGCGTCTTCGTGGATTGCACGGACTGTACTGGTCGAATCTTTTTGCATTGGATAGCTCAATTCTTGAGGAAGGTTATAGGGTTACGGACGAAGTCGCGGGCAGAAGCTAGTACTCAATATGTTTTTTTTGTATTCCACAATGTGAACTCATCTAACGGGCACTCTCTCAACAGTGCTATTAAGAGCGTGCATTCTGAAAGTGGGCAACGTCGCAAATAGCTGTCAAATATTTCGCTGTTTTGATTCATTTGGCAATATTACTGTATGGAAATAAGAAATATCGCTAGTCTACATTACAGTTAGAATTAAATTTTCCTCGATTGTAATTAATGTAAATCATAATTTTACTTCATATTTGAATAAAATTTTATTTTATTATTTAGTTTTAGATGTAAAAAAGTATTTGGAATTTGATGTTTAAACCTAAAACGGTTACAACATCAAATTCAGTGTTATAATTGCAATTCACTAAGTATTAATATTTTAGATCAGGGTTACCATGAGGTCCTGGGTTCGATTCTCAGATCGGACAGTGTTATTGGGTTTTCTATCTAGAATTTCTCAGTGGCAGTCCGGATTCTGGATTTGTGCCGGGTTGATAGCAATAGACTCGTTCCCTATTACATGGGACTTAAACATTGCTTCTGAAATTTGGGTGTACTATAGGTACACCTCTGCCTAAACCTTCGGGGAAACAAGGCGTGATGTTATGTTATTTTAGGTCACTAGTTAACGATATTTCATATTTCCATACAGTAATATTGCCAAATTAATCATAACAGGTAAATATTTGACAGCTATTTGCGACGTTGCCAACTTTTAGAATTAACGTTCTTAAAGCCAAAGTAGACCGTGTCGTTTTATGACGTGAAAGTTACATTCAACGTTAGGGTGGTAAAGAATTTTTATTATTTTTATTTCGTGTGGTTAGTGACTAACCTGGTGTCAGAGTTTTAAAAGCCGCCCATGGGTTTCTGACTTGGCTTCACATGCCGTCAAGAAATATCGCTCAGGCATGCCGATTTCCTCACGATTTTTTCCTTCACCGTTTTCGAAGCAAGTGATAATTATACAATACGCACATGAATGCGAAAAGTCAGAGGTGCGTGCCTTGGGTTCGAACTCGAGACCTATGACATGGCAGTCCGGCGGTCAGACCACTAGGCTAAAGCAATTTGGTTGACTGTACAATTACTTGAACTTCGTACCGAAACATAAACTCGCGAATATAATTTTTTCTTATAGCCCTGTTATTGTTTATTTAGGTTTTGGACTTCCGGCATGTGGTCTACACTGAGGGTCGCGTCGAAGACTGGATGAACCTGGTACTCATTGAGATGCAAAAGACAAACAAGTTTATCACCAAAAAGGCTATATTCTACTACGGGAGGAACTGGAAGGTGCCAAGGTGAGGAGCCAATATTGCAGATAAAATTATTGAAGCTAAAAATACAATTAGTTCAGATGAAATGTAATGCGCCTATACATATAGGAGAGCCTATAAATCAATTGTGATCGCATTGCAGTCGACATGAGTTCGACAGCCTGTCAACCAATTTCTGTGTCTTTCAGAAATTGGCGCCTTTTATCGAACAAATTTCTTTTTCAGCACACTTGCATAAGTGGCTCTTATTGCACTGTTTTTAGGTTCACAATGCAGTGTTTTTATCACGCGTGCTAAAATTAGCATTTCCGCACTAGTCCGGGAAAGTGCGCCATAGATAATCAAATATAAATTAGTCAAGGATGTGCGAATTTTTAAATCTCAGCAAAGAGCCTTCATGCCTTATTATGTGTATATAACTGTGTAAATAAATAAATAACATTATATTTCATCAACTTATTTATTTTTGTCAACAATTTAATATTAATTAGTGTTCTATAAATGAAACATTCAGTTTTTATATTTTTTACAATAGGTTGTTTGGTGGCTTCAAGTTCCTCTCCTTCAGAATACGAAAGCATGGCCCACAAAAAAAAACCGCGTGTCATTCTTCACAAATATTTGTTACAAAATATTATGTTTATGATTTATTGTGTCCTCGCAAACGGTAGAAAAATTTCGTTTGATACGCGTGAGCGTTTTTCATTGCACACTTGCATCAAAATTTGCAATTTCTTACACTTTCTCCAGAACCGAGTGGATTATCGAATACCAAGGTATGGTCTGCTTAGCCGCAAACGGCGTGTGGTGGACGGCTGAAACGGAGGAAACGTTCATACGCATAAGAAACGGAAACAAGAGAGCCATGAAAGAACATTTGTTCGAGCAGAACGAACAGCTAGCCGGACTTGTCGTTAAAGTGAGGCAGAGTAAGTACCTTGAATACATTTATCATCAAAGACTGTAAAGTAACCGACTAATAATATGGCACTTTCACACAAATGTAAAAAAATCCGTACTTTTTCTAAAATTTGATCGGTCCTATTAACGGCTGCTTGTATTATCCCTTCCATAATTATCTTCAATAAGTATTTCATTGCGCATGTATAAAAGCATGAAATCCTTTCGATGTTAATATTAGAGTCTTGTAATTTTTTTTGCAAAAGATAGATAAAACATTTATTCAGTGCACACAAAAGACACACATTTTTTCTTTTTTAATGTTTCACAATTGGTGATACTTTATTCACATTACAATCTAGCCTATTAGCTAATAAGTAATTTAAATATAACTTAAACTGCTAAGTAACTATACAATTAAGAAGTCGTCCAATAACGTCTTTCTTATTCACTATAAGTTAAGGGGAAGACACTTGATTCACGTGTTCTTTGTAAGTCAGCACTTGCACTACAGTTTAAGTTCACTTACTCTGCACTAAACTAACTCAAACCGTCTTATTACAAAAAACTGATTAGGTACTGGTTTAAACCAAGACTTAAAGGTCTAGGATTGTTACGGTAATAAAGCTAGTACCAGACTCAAAAAGTGTTCTTATTACAAAACGAAGACTTTTCGAGGATCAGTTAGTACCAAAGAAGGTTAATAATATCCACAGATAAGAATCAAAAATGGCATTCTTTCATTCACTCACGCAGATTTTATTTGAAGCAACGTTCTGTTTCTCTAAATATTGATAATACTAGTATTTCTGCGAACAGTAGACCTCGCGAGCACAAACTTTTTTACAACAATTAATTTACCACTAAAGTTATTTACAACGGGATATTAACTATGTTTTTTGTTTAAAACAAGATGTTATGTTTAATATACCTATCCAACTTATATTTTATTATTATTAAACATTGAAATAAGTTCTCCTTGGTAGGTACATATTTCTTACAACGGAATACATGGCTGATTAATTGCCAATGTCAATGATTAGATGTCACGTCAAATTAAAGTCATAATTTTATTGTTTGTTTGCTTTGGCTATCTACACAAATTAAGTAATTTTACAAGAACAGAATGACTAAAATAACATAAGTGAACTGATGACTATCACAATAACATCAAGGGTTATCAAGATATCAAGAAGAAGTGTGGTTTTCGTAAAAAGTGCGGTACTGGGTACTGCACCAACGCTTCTGTACTTACATACAAACATCTATCGAAATTCATGAAGACTGGGCGAGAGGTGAAATGGTGATTCCTAAGATCGCGGATAGCGCGCGATACATGACGCCGACTATTCGTGTAAACTTGTGGATATTGTGATAATGTATTGTTTACATGTAGTATTTTTTTTAGTTGTTGAAGATCTACATTAAAAAAATTGAAATAAAAACATTTGAAATCTTTCGTTTTTTTAAATGCTTTTGAAACAGTACATCATGTTGGTGGTACAATAATAATAGGCGAGTAGGTAGGTATATCATTTGTTTCTAGTGATAAAAGAACCTTTACATAAATACCTTACAGACTCATAAATAAATTCAGTATACACCCAAGTATAAACAACAAAAAGGTATTAGTTTAGTTTTGGTCATGCTTCGATTTTGGCCGGCTGGAGTTGTGTTTAGATGTTACAGCATCTAAACACAACTCCAGCCGGCCAAAATTCGTGTGCTGACATCCATATAATACAAGGAATTACAATATATACAAGTCCGCCGTACTGCCGTTCTGACCCGCGCCCGACAAACCCGCCTTGTGTGTGTGTTAAGCTTTACTGTGACATGGTTTGTTTGCGAGTTGAATCCAACTTATCTACGTAAAGAAGAGAACAAACAAACAGACACCTGTGGCGTCCACCATCACCTTCTCCTAAGGACTTGGAAATAATGATGATTGCTCCTCACGACATTGTCATTGAAGTTGTCATGGATCCTCGATTTGTGCTCGGTTGATGGCAATAGGCTCGCCTCCTATTACATGAGACTTAAACATAACTGACGAAATGTGGGTGTACTCCTTATATGGTACACCTCAAACATAACTGACGAAATGTGGGTGTACTCCTTATATGGTACACCTCTGCCTAACCCTTCGGGGAAAACAGGCGTGATGTTAAATGACTACGATAGCGATGCATTGGTAAATAAAATTTCATATACAGTTTATTATAACATTTAATAAAAATTGATCGATTTTAGATACTTTACATTATTTATGTAGGAAATGTGTCTGTGTGAATATGTGTCTATTCTATTGGCCCAATTACTGTAGGAAAATAAGCAATACTGCGGAATTTCCTAATGCTTTCCTCCTGTTCATTTGGAGTAATAGGCATTTTTATAAATCTTCGGGACATCCGTGACAAGTTTTTACATGTTTTGCTGAAAACTAGTTGAGACACACCATGTTAATCAGCTGTATCGTCTTGAATCTACAAATAAAACAATAATATTAGTAAATTATTTGGATTTTGTCTAATGTTAGGTTAGCATTGACCAAGGTTAGGTACTTACATACTTAATGGCGAGCCCAGTTGCGTAATGCGCAAACCACTTGCACTTCAGGACTCAATGGGCATCCTCGAGGGTCGTGGGATAAATCCTCACGTAAAACAACCACTAGTTTTTCTCCAAAACGTTTTGTGAACCTACACTTATTCTAAAATCTTCGTCACTCAATTCAAAAGGATTCACACGACGACGATGTCTGTAAGATCGCCGAGACGTCCCAGCATATCCAAATCTTTAAAATCCATCAAGATAATAATATTAAATATCCATTTTTAACAATTTTTGTATAAATTGACACACAACAATAATCAACGCAAACGTCAAATAAATTAGTACCAAAGATAAACTAGGGGACTCGGCGGACCAACTTTAGTACCATAGATAGTTCAGGAACTATTGATAAACTTCATTTTGTAATAACGTTTTATTTAGTCATGGTACTAAAGCTAGTACTAATCCCAGTACCAAATTTAGACCGTGTTTTGGAATAAGACGGAAAAGGTTTAACCCTTTTTAGTCTTCGCACTAATTCAGTGTTGTCAAGGAGTTGGATCACCTCAACATTCACGTGATGATGAAGTCTGTGTTCATGAGCTTCTGCATATTTTTGTATAACTATGTTTACGACATCCATCTTGAGGTCCCGGTGGAGGTCACTATTTCTAATGTACCAGGGCGCGTTGACTATATCCCTTAGTACTTTGTTTTGAAAACGTTGTATGATTTGACGATTGCTTTGGCTGGTGCAAAGACACACATAAGCACAATTAAATGATAACAAATTACATGAATACATATTAAAAAAAATCATCTCAAACATTGTAGCATACATAAATTGAGACAGACCCGTACCCTAATTGCGTAACTTATTTTCGTAAAAGATTATGCCAAATTTGTTTCATTTTGACAGTTCAACAACATTCATTGCGTTATTTACGTTGTTGAGCAGATTTTTTTTCCAACTTATGAAGCAATGGATTAGCAATCTGTTTCAAATCGAAACAAATTGTGATTGTTCGTGCATTACGCAATTAGGGTAGGTAAACTCGTAACTGGTAAACTGGTAGGTTAGTATAGTACTTGTAGTTGTATCATCGAATGTTCGGTATTTTTCTCGCTGCATATCAGATTCCTTCCTTCCTCAGATCTATCATCAAACGATCGCCTTAAGTTCCGTACAATATGCACAATCGACGTGCATGCACGTGACATAATCGAAGGCTTTGTGCGTGACAACGTTACGGAAGCCAGCGAATTCGAATGGGAGAGTCAGCTCCGATTCTATTGGGTCAAGAGAGAAGATAATTTGTTTCTCAGACAGTGCACAGGTTATTATTATAATAAATTAAATTTAGTCTATGCATAGTCGGAAAGTTTGTTAATGGTAACGTAGCACGACGTAGGTGATGTTACAAAAGACATAAAAGAGTTTATTCTACTAGATTATTGTTTTTTTTTATATTTGTCAGAAAAAAACACAAGTTGGACTCCTGCCTTTTTACGGTTTCGTACCCGAAGGGTGCTACAGAACGCTAGTACGCTAGAACGTAAGCCTTCGCTGTCCTTCCGTCCGTCTGTCTGTCAGCGGACTGTATCTCATGAACCGTAATAGGTAGACAGGTGAAATTTTCACAGATTGTGTATTTCTATTGCCGCTATAACAACAAATAAAAATAAAATAAACTTAAAAATTAAAGGTGGAATTCAAGAAACTTGTATTTTTCGGCGTTTTTTTGCTTGAATTTAATACGGTACGGAACCCTTCGTGTGCGATTCCGACTCACACTTGGCCGGTTATTTAAGCTCTGGGGGCATACGACCACCTCATATTATTTTAATCTGACTTCAGTGTGGGAAAGAGATAGAGATGGGGATGAATGGAAGTGTTGATATTTACAATAAATTGTCTGAATCAGAAACAAAAAGTATTCCAAATTATTGCAGGTACATTCGAATACGGCTGCGAATATATGGGTCTGAACGGTCGACTCGTGATCACGCCGCTCACTGATCGAATCTACCTCACCATCACACAAGCCCTCACCATGCAACTCGGTGGCGCGCCTGCAGGTAAAATATGAAAAACATAAAAACGTAATGCACTAACTTACAACTACAAATTGCTGGAATAAACACATGTAACACAGGCCTTATTTTCCTATAAGAAAATTAAAATCCTCTCCTGTTGAAACTCGAGTATTATATACTCTGACGTCTGAATTAATTTTTACGTCCCTTTTGAAGCCAATTTATTCTTGATGCAAATGCTGCCAATTTCTCGGCAATCAAGAGAAATCGAACAATTTCGATTCTTGTGTAGTCTACTCTATATCATCATTAGTTCAGCCCGAAATCATCCTCTGCATAAAAGTTTATCAGCGAACGAAAACATTCACCTCCGCCAAAAATATTCTAGGTCCCGCCGGCACTGGTAAGACAGAAACAACAAAAGACCTAGCAAAAGCCCTAGGGCTCCTGTGCGTGGTCACAAACTGCGGTGAAGGCATGGACTTCCGCGCCGTGGGGCAGATCCTGGCGGGCCTGTGCCAGTGCGGCGCGTGGGGCTGCTTCGACGAGTTCAACAGGATCGACATCTCCGTGCTGTCCGTCATCTCCACGCAGCTGCAGTGCATCCGGTCCGCGCTCTTGATGAAGCTCAAGAGATTTACTGTGAGTGATTTTTTGACCTGACTGCTGTGAAGCCCAAAAGGAGGTTACTGTTTTGCGAAGTTGTTTAATAGGCGGTCTATCTAATAAAAACTGGATTTAGACAACAGTATTGCCTAGTTGGTCTAGTGGTCGCAAGCGCTACTGCTGAGCATGAGGTCCTGGGCTCGATTCCCGGGTCGGGCAAAGTGTTATTGGGTTTTTCTATCTGAAATTTCTCAGTAGCAGCTCGGAGTCTGGATTTGTGCCCGGTTGATGGCAATAGGCTCGCCCCCTATTACATGGGACTTAAACATAACTGGCGAAATGTGGGTGTACCTGCTACAGGGACACCTCTGCCCAACCCTTCGGGGAAACAAGGCGTGATGTTATGTGTGTATTGCCTAGAAGATTTCGATCTTTCGAATAACAAGTGAGAGAGTCACCGTCATCAGTCTGAAATTTCGAGAAAGAGCAGTAGTGGCCCAGTGGTATCCGCCACGACTTTACAAGTTGTAGCTCGTGAGTTCGAACTCAGGCAGGCAGTTTGTATATTTAATTTCATCACCACTGCTCTCAAAATGATGAAGGAAAACATCGTGAAGATGTCGTAGAATCAAAAAATTCGAAGACATGTGACATCCACCAACCCGCACTGGGCCCGCGTGGCGAATTATGACTCACTGCCTGTCACACTGTGACTAGTGTCCCAGCAGTAGGAATATTATAGGCTGATTATGTATGTATGTATTGCCTAGAAGATTTCGATCTTTCGAAGAAGACTCATTAGTCTCAAATTTCAAGTGATGAATGAATTAGTTACTTCTAGGGCTTGCTGCATCACCGCATCATCGTTAACCAGCGGCAGCACGCGTAGCATGACAACCATAGAAACGGGTTTTCTACGGGTTTTGTCGACGGAAGAATAGACAAAATGACATTTAGTGGTATGAGGAACAGTGTATAAAGTTCACTCATCCACCATAGAAAAGGGAGGATCCTCCGACCAGACGGGTGTTGTGTCTGGCGGGCAATTGCCCCTTGGTTTGAAGTTGAAATCTTGTATGTATGTAGATCGCTCGGTAAACTCTAACTGCGCGATGCAGGATTTGTGTGACGTCATGCCTTTGATGCGTAGTTTGTATGTGATTGTTTATCTGCCATTTTGTCTATTCTTCCGTCGACAAAACCCATTTCTGTTGTGATGATGCTAACCGTGCAGGTAATAGTTAGGTAGTGTAGTAACGACATTATGCTAAGCTTTTCTCGCCTTTCGGTATAAGTATTCGTATTCTATCTTTTTATTTGTTTTTTGTTCTGATAAATTCCAAAAAACGAATTTTATTTTTCCTTTCTAACAAACAGTGGTTTTAATCACCGAACACCTTATTATCATACAGAATCGGCATTATCAAAACAAGATTTATCTTTAGACCCAGTTTTAAACTATCCTTTTTTTTTTCGAACTTTCTTCTCATTCAAACTTTAAATACCACAAACACAGAATAAATAACAGTACTAACGCCACAACCACTACAGAGCGTTTCATCAAATAGTTCCTATGCCGTAATGTTGGCTCCACTGTTGTAGGACGAACACGAATACGCTACGGCGCTTCCTAATAGGTCCGTTGTTAAAGTTTAACAGTGGAGCCAACATTACGGCAAAGGAACTATTTGGTGAAACACACTGTTAATCCGTTTAGCGTTAAACATATTTAAAAAATCATTCTGTCTCTTGTCTACAAACCAGTGATAGTGGTTTGCGGTGCAAACGGGTCTAATTTTATAAATTTTTAACCGACTTCCAAAAGGAGGAGGTTCTCAATTCGTCTGTATGTTGTTTTTTTTTTTTTTTGTATGTTTGTTACGCGATTACTCCGCCAATTATGAATTGATTTTGATGATTCTTTTTTTGTTTGGTAGATCATACTTCAGAAGTGGTTCCATATAAATTTTATTAACTTTGCTTGGGTAGTTTTTGAGTTAGCTTCAATAATACGCATTTTTTCCCACTTAGTATGTGGATGATATGATAACTTCCTGTCACTGTTATTTACATAGCAGGTAGTGGTATTCGAATTTGTTTGGGGTAGGTACCACAACACTAAAAAGTGAAAAATAAAAACTTTTTACAAAAAAAAAAACAACCGACTTCAAAAAAAAAACACTACAAAGTGAAAAATAACTTTAATTTCGGAAGTCGGTGACAAAGAACGAAAATTCAAAACCAAGACACCGACTTCCGAAATTAAAGTTATTTTTCACTTTGTAGTGTTTTTTTTTTTAAGTCGGTTGTTTTTTTTTGTAAAAAGTTTTTATGTATTTAGAACTTTATCTCAGTCGGGTAAAAGATCATAAGGTTCGAAACACAAACTTGCTAGAACATTTAAGCTTGGACCAAAGTAAACACTCATTTTGTAATAAGACCGTATTTCTTTCCCTAGTTCGAAGGTCAAGAGATAGCGATGGACAGCAAAGTGGGCATCTTCATTACCATGAACCCTGGGTACGCTGGCCGCACGGAGCTGCCGGAGTCCGTGAAGGCGTTATTCAGACCCGTCGTCTGCATCCTGCCGGATCTCGAGATGATATGCCAGATATCGCTATTCGCTGATGGATTTCTGACTGCTAAGGTAAGGGCCAATCTGTTAATCTTGTCGACTAATTAAACAAATTAATACTTTTATCAAATTCTTTGAATGAATGAATGAATGAATTATATTTATTTGCAAGAATGTAGGTACATATGTTCTTAAGTACTATGGTTTTCACTATATTCGGCATTTCAGCCGTGCAAATATTTAGATTTACATCTTGGTTATACTTATAGCATGCAGTTGGTACACATTTAATAATTAGCAATAAAATAAAAATACTAATAATAATTTCAAAATTTAAATTTAGATTGGTCTGTTGGTAGCATGCAGTAGGTACACATTTAAGCGCTACTGAGCATGAGGTCCTGAATTCGATTCCCGGGTCGGGCAAAGTGTTATCGGGTTTTTCTTTCTGGAATTTCTTAATAGCAGCCCGGAGTCTGGATTTGTGCCCGGTTGATGGCAATAGGCTCGCCCTCTATTAGATGGGACTTGAACATAACTGGCGAAATGTGGGTGTAACTACTTGCCCAACCCCTCGGGGGATACAGGCGTGATGTTATGTCAAGTTATCAAATACAGACCCACTCAGGAGCCCAATGACTAAGTCTAAACTGCCGACTTACACTCATCATCATCTGCCTAGCCTTGTCAGCTTCCAGTCTAACCAGGTGCAGCTGAAAACCAGTATTTTACATGTAGCGACTGCCTATCTGACCTTCACAACCCAGTTACTGGGTAATACGATACTCCTTGGTAAGACTGGTTGTCAGACTGTCTACCTACACTATAAGTTCAAAATCAGCAGATAATAATCAGTGGTAAGGGTAAGTACTTTCAAAGAGTTTGATTATTTTTAATTAAACTTCTGAATACCGTCAAATCTTTACAAAAGTGTCAGCTTCAAATTCAAAGAGTATTTATTCAGAGCTTCGAGGTTCGTTGATTTAGAGATAAATGTAAAATTATGACTACATTTAGGTTGCGCTGTGTGCCTTTTTGTCTGTGCTAAATAAATGTATTTTCTTTCTTTCTTTTACTTTTCTGATTTTATGAAACCAAGTAGCTCCATATTTTTGTTTTTTTTTTTTATTATTTTATAATAAAAATGTATTAAAATTTAACAGTAAAATAAAGGACATACTTCTTATTTTCGTGTGGTTGGTGATTAACCTGATATCAGAGTTTAAAAGCCGCTCATGGACCTCTGACTTGGCTTCACATGCCGTCGAGAAATATCGCTCAGGCATGCCGATTTCCTCACGATTTTTTCCTTCACCGTTTTCGAAGCAAGTGATAATTATACAATACGCACATGAATGCGAAAAGTCAGAGGTGCGTGCCTTGGGTTCGAACTCGAGACCTAGAACCTAGAACCTAGAACTCGAGGCAGTCCGGCGGTCAGACCACTAGGCTAAAGCAATTTGGTTGACTGTACAATTACTCAATTACTAATCATGGCCATCCGGCTGGCCCGAGGATACCGCACGGTCTCCTGCGAGGCGGCGAGCCTCCTTGCCGGATTACCGCCATGGGATCTGGAGGCAAAGGTCCTCGCGCACATCTGGGAGTGGCGCGAGGAGGCGAAACGCCGGGGCTTAACTCCGATGCCGCAAGAAATCGCGGCACAGCGGACAGAGCTCCGGCGGGATCTCATGGCGTCATGGAGGGTGCGATTGTCGCAACCCCGCGCTGGGCACGCCACAATTGCGGCGATAAGACCCCTCTTTGAGGAGTGGCTGGAGAGACGCCACGGCGTCCTCACCTTCCGCCTGACGCAGGTCCTCACCGGACACGGATGCTTCGGGAGGTTCCTGTTTAGGATAAGGCGGGAGGAAACACCCGGGTGTCACCATTGTGTGGATCGGCCTGAGGACACGGTGGAGCATACGGTGGAGGTCTGCCCAGCTTGGGCGGAGCAACGCCGTGTCCTCGTAGAGGCGATCGGCGGCGGTGATCTCTCGCGTCCGGCCCTGGTTCAGGCCATGGTACGGAGCGAGAGGAAATGGCAGGCCGTCACCTCCTTCTGTGAAGCGGTAATGCTCGCGAAGGAGGAGGCGGAACGCGTGAGGGAAAGGCAAATTTCGCGCCCTCACGCCCCTAACCGCCGCAGGAGGAGACGCCCGGGGCGGGAATCGCGAGCCGATTTCCGGCCACCGTAGGCGCGGGCTTGCGGACGGTGAGCAATGGGTAGCTCGCCGTCCGGTAAGGACCAAGCCCGGGTCGACGGCGCGTTGTGTTCCACGCGCGCCTCAAAGAGATGTCAGCAGAATTGACGGGGTCTGTTAGGGCCAATGCCTGCCGGGGGTTCGAAGAAAACCGATAGGGAAATCGTGGCCCCCGGCAACAGGGCAACCGAAGGAACACGGGTGGGTTTTAGTCAGTAAGAGTCTGACACGCCCTCCCGCTCCACCCAGAGCGGGAGAAGTTATTTGATAATTTCCCACCCAAAAAATGCTCAGAGGTGCGTGCCTTGGGTTCGAACTCGAGACATATGAAGGACATACTTAACTACTTTTACTACTTTTTAAAATGTGCGTTTTTTTTTGTGCAGAATAAACAAGTTTTCTTTCTTTATTTTTATTTACATTATTTGTAGCTCCTGTGGCTTAAATCTCAGGTACTTTTAGAATGTCGCAGGTCAAACTGTATTTAGTCCCTTTAATTCCTCACCAGGTCTTAGCCAAGAAGATGACAGTACTATACCACGTGGCCCAGCAGCAGTTGTCGAAGCAATCGCACTACGACTGGGGCCTGCGCGCCCTCACAGCGGTACTGCGCATGGCCGGCACGCTGCGCCGCGCCTCGTCCGGCCTCAGTGAGATCATGGTGCTGATGAGAGCTCTCAGGTACATCCTGAATTAATACACAGGTCACTCAGAAAGTTTTGCGACTAACAGTTTTTGTCTATGGGACACTGGCTGGTTTTGATGTCAGTTAAAACTATGACTATTTATTTAAAAAAAAAACACAACATTCCAAATTCGAAATTCCCTGCACCTTTTTTTACGAGCAAAATCAAAATACTCTGTCTCACTGAAAAATGGATTTACAACTAGAACATTTTCGCGCGATGATTTTGTACGATTTCAAATGTCGACTAAAACCAGAAGAATCGTTTGAAAGACTTCGAATGGTGTTAATAGACAAAAGCCCTTCTAAAGCGACTGTTTTCCGCTGGTTCAACGAATCTATGCGTGGTCGAGTAACTTTGGCGGACGAAGACAGAAATGGCCGCCCTATGACGGCTGTTACATAAGAAAACGTGCTGGCTATGAAAAATTTAATTCAAGAGAATAGGCGAATTACATATGAAGAGGTTCAACATATACTGCAGATTGGATCGGGAAGTGTGCATGAAATTCAACACAACAATCTTCGGGTAAGGAAGATAGTTTCACGGTGGTACCGCAAAATCTAACGCAGGCTCAGTAGAAGATTCGGGTAGAATGGTGCCAAGACATGATAGCAAAATTTGAAGCAAGCTCGTCTCGGCGCGTTGAAGATATCATTACGGATAGATTTATTATTTTTGATCCCCAAAATAAAAAATAAAAACAACTCAAGGGAAAACAGTTTTCATCACCGGAAGATGCACTGGCTGCATTTGAGACGGGGATTGAAGAGGTGTCTGATGGGGACTGGAAAATGTGTTATCAAAATTGGTGTAGACGTATGAAACTGTTTATAAATGCCAACGGAGAGTTCTTCGAATAATAGTGTAAAAAATTATAACCAGTCGCATATTTTTTTTTTTGTATCGCAAAACTTCCTGAGTGCCCCATGTATTTAGATTCTCACGACTTGTCATAAAAAATGATGAATAAAACCACGACAGGCCATGGCATGATCAAAAACGTCGAAGACCGGCTACGTTCAGCATACCGCACTGAGTCCACGTGGTCATTACGACCCTCAACCCCAAAGACAGAATATTTGGGGCCCAGTACATACTTAAGTCCGCCTCTGCACACTTGTGTGCTTAAAGTATTAAATAAATTAATAATCATAATTACTTGCCGGCTGAAGAAGAACATTGAACAGCAATTAGACTAAAGATGATTATAATCTTGTGTTATAAACACACACCTTCCTTTCAACTGTCATTAACGAGACACAATAGAATTTTAATTGTTATCCACCTCAATGAGGCGTCGTAACAGATGATGAGTTATTTTAGAGACATGAACCACCCAAAGTTCGTGTTTGAAGACGTCCCGCTATTCCTGGGTCTGATCAAGGACCTGTTCCCTGGACTGGAGTGTCCACGTGTGGGCTACCCGGACTTCAACGCAGCAGTCAATGAGGTGCTTGAGACTGAAGGGTACATCGTGCTGTCTCACCAGGTTAGTGTGCAATCACTATACGAAAACGGTGATTACTTTTGTCACTTTATTTATTTTATTTTATTAATTTTAAGAAAACTTACAGCTAGTACATTCGAGTAGTCAGAAGTAATATGTAGAAGAAGGCCAATTACAAGTTTCCACTCATATAAACTTAGTATAAAATTGACAAAACGGTACAAACAGCGTGACAGTAAAACAACCCTGTACAACAATATTTGTTATACAAGGTGGCAGGGACATCGACGCGAAAACTGTTACCATGGATTCAGTACATGATTCTGAACCCCGCCACCCTGTATTAAACTCGTTTTAGTGCTACAAGAATCTTTTGGTACTTGAATGACATTGAAAGGAGCGCGTTGTTGGTAAATGTTTGTGAAATGGATACAAAAATTGTATTGAATAAACAACATGGCGGCGTTAGTTCCGAGTTAGCCGACGTACGCACGGACGTAATAAAATCGCGGCGGGATTTTATCGCGCACTAGATTTTCAACTCTTGGCGCTAAGCAGAGCGTTGAAAATAAAGTGCACGAAAAAAAATCGCATAAGTATGGAAAAGTTCGAAGCATGGTCAAGGGTTTTTTCATAGGCCGACTGTATATCTGATAACCCTAGGGATACCTCATTTTTTCTCTATTGAAAATATAGGAATAATCAATACTAATACAGGGTGGCAGGTGTTGGATCATTCGGTTCCCTACAAAATGGTTGAGCTGGATGGTGCTGATCCAAGCGTCATGTTCGTGAACGGGCGCCGTCAGTTGAGACTGGTCATCTCTTATCTGCCAGGGCTTATTTTTAATCTTGTATTTTCAAATGCTTTCAATTATTTTTTGTACATTGTTCTCACATATAGAAGCAACAAGAATAATGTGAAGAACGGGCAAGAAACTCCAAGGACACTCTTTTAAATATACACTGTGAAATTTGAATCACAGTTTTACTAGAACAAACGTTGTTCAGACCATGGTCTACTACCATTCTAAAGTATCAAATATGTTATTAAAACAAACTGACCTAGGCGTTCTCAAATAAGTCTTATGTTACTCAAACGTGTTCAAACATTACCATCAAATTACTCATCGCGGCAGTGATATGCCATTCAAAAGAGTTATGAGGAGTCCACGTGGACTACAAGGATGTCCAGCCAATGCGGGCCGAAATGCAAACAAATCATTAGCCAATGACATGCAATCACGCGAAATATCGTCCCGCCCATTTCTTTTGTTGACTGCCGCCAGCCGCCCCCGCCACCCGAGCGGTAGCTAGTCTACTGAAATCTCTCGAGCGGGTCAAACCGCATCCGATGTACTTACGTCACGGGCACGTATCGCGCGTTTTTTTGTGAAAATTAGTTCCAAGTGTTCTAAACACATATTTTAATGTGGAGTGGTGTTGGATATGGCGTTTTGCGTGCAATTTTGTACCTACATTCTGAACTGTGATGTAAGAAAGTAACTAAGTAGGTAGGTACCTACTTTACTAACCAGAACTAATAATTAACATCAGCTAGAATTTCTGACGGTCTTAGGATCGTCAGAAATTCTAGCTGGCCCGATAAGATTCTAGCCCGATAAGAAAGAAGAGAAATTGGAATCAAAGTTGTCTTGGTGCACAGCTAACTGTTATTATGTTGTGATCTCAGGTAGATTCATATTAGATTCTTATTAGGTTCGTGTTAAAATACTTACTTTGATCCATTAACAGTGTTAAAAGTAAATTTGGAAGGAAATTTTAGCAAATTGAAATTGTCATAATTACGTAACTTGAAAACTCACTTTTTTGTATGTAAAGATATTTCTTTAGTTTTGGTCTTAAATGAAAGGTCTAAAACTTAAAACTATTTGTCACGTTTAGTTCATGAAAATCGGCCCGCGGAACAAAAAGATACGGTAATTTTTATGTATGGAAATTTTGTTTTGTTAATAATTTGTAAATGTTTGTTCTAATAACGCCTCACTTTTAGTTATCTCATAATTATACTCATTGATTTTACTCATAAAATTTTCGTACCTACCGCGGGCTTAATATGAAAATACTTTGATACACGAGCGCCGCCGCCGCCGCAGTGTCTGTGTAGTAGGGAGTAATGATAATCTCGACATTTTAAACTTTGTCTTTTTTGTGTTTTTTTCAAAAAACAATTTTTTTATTATTACTATTGGATGCTGTAGAATGCTAGTAAACCATGGTCTGAACAACGTTTGTTCTAGCAAAACTGTGATTCAAATTTCACGGTGTATATTTAAAAGAGTGTCCTTGGAGTTTCTTGCCCGTTCTTCTCCATAGAGATCTACGTTTTGGAATGGGCCTCTTTGACAGTTCAAAAGTGCCTGTAAATGGTTTAATTGAAATAAATGCTTTGAGTTTGAGTTTGCAGGGACATCGACGCGAAAACTGTTACCATGGATTCAGTACATGATTCTGAACGCCCCTGCGTTAAAATTTTTCAACGGTTATTAAAAAAAATCTGCTGTTCCATACATTTTGACCGCGTAGGTTTTTTTGCGTACTTTTTTAATAACCGACGAAAAATTTCGACGCTGTGGGTTTCAGAATCATGTACTGAATCCGTGGTAACAGTTTTCACGTCGATGTCCCTGCCACCCTGTATATAATATTATTAATGCGAAAGAAACTCGTGTTTGTGTGTGTCTGTTACCTGGTGTACTAAATGGATTTCAATTAAATTTGGTACACAAGTAGAGCATGACCTGGGCACATAGGATATGTTTTATCCCGGTAGAACGTTCTCGTGGGATACTTTCCGAACTTAAAGTGAGCGAAGTCGCGGGCAAAAGTTATTAATAAATAAATGAAGCAAAATATAAAATAGATACTTTAACCTTAAATTATTATATTTCATTATTATTTGATGGCACGGTTGTAGCAGTGGTAAAGCGATTAACTGCTGTGCTGCGTGTCATGGGTTCGATTCCCGTACGGATCAAATATTTGTATGACCTACAAGTAGTTGTTCCGGGTCTGGCTGTTTGTGTATGTGAGTTTTAAATGTTTGTAAAGCACCCACAATAGAGGAGAAATTCCTAGAGTCTGGCAAAATTAAAAAAATATATATACATAACACCACAGGTCGATAAAGTGGTACAATTATACGAGACGATGATGACGCGGCACTGCACCATGATCGTGGGCCCCACAGGCGGCGGCAAGACAGTTATAATACACACGATCGTCAAGGCACAAGGAGTAATGGGTTTGCCCACTAAACTGACTGTGGTGAATCCTAAGGTGAGATTTTTATTTATATAACAATTGCTTACTGCACTTACAGTAAACACCAAAGCGCGCACCAAGCCAACAACGTAAACTAACTAAAAACTTCGTGCAAACATTAAACACGCACAATGGTCCACCTGAAGGACTAAATGCGGAAACCAAACCCCAACTCACGCACTGACGTAGTAGTATTACTTGTAAAAAAATTAGGAAAATCGTATAGGTACTTTAAAAATGCAGGTAAATATGTGAGCACCATATATTCATCACATAATTGATTTTTCTGTCATTGCTTCATTTTTAATTATTTTTACCTATTCTGGTATAGTAATCTTATTCCAGGTGCATGGTCTTCACATATAATTATATATTTAATGTATACAAAATATAGTAAATCATTTTAAAAGAGTAACGGTGGAGTTTATGCCCATTCGTCTCCATACGAAAACTACCTTTTGGAAGGGGCGACTAGAAACAATTCTATTTTTTGTAAATTTTGACGTTTAAAAGTGCATTTCATGTGCCTAATTGAAATAAATTATTTGAATTTGACTTTCATAACATAGAACATAGCAATAAATAAATATGTCAACATCCGGGTCCTGAGCAATCAGGGCTTTCAGAAGATTGATCGCCTGGGTTGTGGGAGCATATCGAGCAGTATGGTACTCATTGCGAACAGGCACCGCGAGGCACAGGCGCGCCACCGCCGCACCGCTCCGGAGCAAACTATGAACCGCGAGCTAGAATAGTCGCGTCATGATCTCATTAATGAGCAATAAGTAGTAGAATATTAAAAGAGCACAGTTGCGTCTCAGTTCCACCGTGTTTATGCCTAACATTCCCGCAACAAATAGAGACGGATACAAATATCTAATCCCCGTATATTTGTTTATACAATGTGGCCCATTGGCATGTGCCCGCCCGCATTTTTCTGAATATTCATGAAAAATTATCGTAAATTATCTTCTTTTTTTTTTCAAAGTATTATTATTTATTATGAATTTACACTTGTTTTTTTTTTTTTTGAATAAACACTGTGTTTTTTTAGAAAAAAATGTTTTCACCTCCGTTTATTTTATTTTTTTGCATAGTCGACAAATTTTAATAAAAATGTTAGTTAATCCGATAAAATAACTCATCAGCTTTTAGAAATAATAAACAGAATCCAAATCTAGCCAATAACATCGGAGATATGGCAAACGCTACTCAAAACATAAAAAAATTTATAACTTGAAAAATATTAAAGATAGACCCCTTTTTAAAGTTATTTTTCGATAATATTTCATATTCGGAAAAATACGGGCGGGCATATATTTTTTTATTTTTTTTTAAAGGGCATCTCACAGTACTGACCACTAAGGTTGGCTTGCAGTACTGACCACTTGGCTGCTTAACCGGATTTTCCTGTGGGTGCCATAAGCTTCTACACTTAGAGCCTCCAGCCAGGAGCTTTTTGAACTTATTCTAAATTAAAATTAAGCGAATGCTCGCTAAGGGCACCCCTGTGGGGTACGAACCTCGGCTTAGGGCATCGCTGATGGGACATGGACAGCAAGAAGAGACAGGCTGGATCAAATTTATATTTTCATCAGGACGAGCGCATGCCGATGGGCGACGTTATATAAGTAGGGAGCAAATTTTTGATGAACCCATTCTATCTTGAGCTTATATTACTTAAATACCTATAGTTAGTTCCAAAATTATGTGATGAAAGTGTACAGAAACCCTGTTCAGGTTAAATTCTTACGCAATTACTGAATAAAGCACAGAACCACACAGAAGCACAGATGAATACAGATGGTTCACTCCGCAAAATCATTTAAATAAAAAGCGACTCTTGCCACGACGCAATAAAGTACAATTCAGGTCGCACAATGCTAATTACCCTCAGTAAAAAAATACAATAGACGTTGATATATTTAGTAACCTGTTCCTCTTAGCTATTTCTAAAGAGCCATAAAAAACCCTGAAAGAAATCGACACGTGTTTCACCTCTCAACGAGGCATCCTCAGGATGACGATTGACTTGTCGAACATAACTTGGACAAAACCTAGGTTATGTTCAACGAACACGTCACTCCGGGGCCGATTGCTTTCAATGGCGGTGCTCTCGAGGTTGTTTGAGAGTACGTTTACCTCGGGAAAACTCTGCAGTTTGGTAAGAACAACTTTGAGAGGGAAGCTAATAGAAAAAATTCTGCTGGGCTGGGCAGCGTTTGGGAAACTTCGCCGAGTCTTCTCGTCGCGTATTCCACAGAGCCTAAAGACGAAGGTCTTCAATCAGAGCGTCCTGCCTGTTATGACCTACGGAGCCGAAACGTGGACACTCACGGTACGGCTGGTCCATAAATTTAAGGTTGCTCAGCGAGAAGAAGTTGAGCCAGCAATAACTTCTGCAAGATGTCCGAATTTGCTGAGGTTAATAGTGTAATTATTTAAAAACGTGTCGGATGCCCGAATTCGGGCATGTTCGTTCGGATTCCCGAATGCGATCAAACAATGTGATTGCCCCTTTGGAGCGTGCATTCAGAAAGTTGGCATCATCGCTAATAGCTACAAAAAAATTCGCTGTTTTAATTAATTTGTCAGTAAACTAAATAAAATTATACAATATCGCTCTTTAGAGCTTTAAACATTAATATCTTAGACTGAAACTTTAATTAACGCTTTTACGGTAATGAAGCAGTCATTACCGCCTACATAAATAAAAACTAGTCTTCTATTTCCAAATATGCTTTATGCTAATGGGTATTACAAAATTGACAATTTTCAGGCTTGCTCAGTAGTAGAGCTGTATGGAGTACTGGATCCGGTGAGCAGAGACTGGACAGATGGCTTGTACTCTAAAATATTCCGGGAAATGAACAGGTATTATATTCTTTGCAATACACGAGCGCCCCTCATGTGACTCGTTGTGATATCTAAGCTAAAATATATGTTTGTTTGTAATGGATAAACTCAAAAACTACTGGACTGATTTAAAAAATTCTTTCACCAGTACAATATTATACTATCACGGAGTAACATAGGCTATCCTAACAGATATTATAAATGCGAAAGTTAGTTTATTTGTTTCACTTTCACGCTAAAACGGCTGAACGGATTTGGATTAAATTTGGCACATGGGTAGACCATGACCTGGGTTAGGACATAGGATACTTTATATCCCTATATTCCCATGGGATCAAGACTTATGCGGGTGAAACCGCGGGGTGGAGCTAGTAATTTATAAAGATATCACGCGAGCGAAGTCGCTGGCGGAAGCTAGTAAGGTATAAATTGCAATTATTGGTGCGTTAGTGAAATTTTTATTACTACTAACTAGCTGACCTTGCAAACGTTGTTTTGCCTTATAAATGCTTGGGGTGCACCATCTTTATCATTTATTACCTACCCTACCTACCCTACCTACCCTACCTACCCTACCTACCCTACCTACCCTAAAACCTTGTCCTAAAAATAACGAACATTTAAAAAAAAGAATTGGCCAAATTGGTCTAGGCGTTGTTGAGTTATGCGCTTACCAACACATTTTGCGATTCATTTTTATATTATAGATATAGTTTTATTTTTAAGTCAAATGTAATACTAACACCCTATGGGCTAATATCCTCTTCCCCCGGACCGCCGTAAGGTGCTAACGTGTCTCTAGTTCTGTACTTACTTGTTTTAAAAACAATTTAGTAAATTAATTCAGAAATTAAATCTTTCAAAATAATAGGAGTGCATAACATTAGAGGAAGTTCAAATTCACAAGCCACTTAAACGCCGGAACGTGTAATACCTCTGCACGCCTGGTACTTGATCGGACCAAGCAGCGCAAGCTCCACCTTCAAGGACACGTGAGAGTACTTTTAATATTTAAAAACGCCCCTGTGCTAATTGAGTGGAGAACTTCCGAATGGTGGCCCCACCCCTCATTAGCAGACGACACCAATACCCAATTGTGTTACAATTTTTTGCGGAACCTGCTAATTGGGTCACTCCCCTGACTCTGGCGAGTGCACTACGTCATACTATAAGTAGCAACTCGTACCTCCTCATTACCGCTGCTATCCTAGTATTGATGGGCTCGCCGATGAACAAATCTGTTTCTGATTCTGAGCTTAGTCTGATGGAAAAAGATAAGCCGGTAACGCCATTGAACTATGTATTCCAACGAACTAAAAGAGGTAGAGAAGAAATCTCCTTATGCGATCAGCTGGACGAGTTTAAACATGAAATTAAGGAAATGATGTCTATTTTCTCGACTAAACATGGCAATGAAATACAACAGATGACCTCAACCTTAAAAGAAATCCAACAAACTAACCTTAGTATTGAAAACTCAATTAGCTATCTCACTGCACAAAATGAGGCTCTTAATAAAAAAGTTACTCAACTAGAGAGCCAGACCAGGGAGGACAAGCAATATATTGAGGTGCTGGAGAGTAAATTGGAGGAAATGCAGATAGGAAGTCGCAAAGCTAATTTCGTCATTAAAAATGTTCCAAAGCGAAACAATGAGACCAACGCAGACCTGGTGGACATGATTGTCTGCCTCTCGCGAAACATAGAATGTAAAATTGAGAAATCGGATGTGAAGGATATATATCGACTTCGTGGAAAAAACAGCGAAAGCCTGAATCAACCCATCATTGTCGAAACTGGGTCCACATTCCTTAAGTCTGATGTTATGAGAATGAGCAGAGCTTACTACATTAAGCATAAGTCCCGACTGAGCTGTAAACACTTAGGATTTAAATCACAGGAAGACACACCGATATACCTAAGCGACCACCTGACAGCTAAAGGGTCTCGCCTTCACTTCCTGGCCAGGGACCTAACCAAGTCGGGAGCTTACAAATTCTGCTGGACAGCTTATGGAAAGGTCTACGTAAAGAAAGATGAAGGTTCGCCCACCATTCCAATTAGATCTGAAGAGCAGATACATAAGCTCATGGGGGCCAAATGACTCCCAGCGAATAATCAACCACACTACTTTCATATTTTACCCGACTATGTGATAATTAATACTGCTGTGGTTGTCTCATTGTTTTTTCGTACTATATCTGTCCTAAAATGCGACTCTTTTGGTTTGATTAATTTTTCAGTCTACCTTTTATTGTATTTTCTTATAAATATAACTATCATAATACATGTTAACACACACATATACACAACTGATACTCACACTTACACAAACATGCTGTATACTTTAAAAATAACCCAGTACTCTAATCCGAGCTTCAGTCAGCCTAGTACGCGTGGTTACTGTCTTAATATAACTTGTACGTTACATATCTCTAATCTACTTTGTGGCAACGTCTATTCAGTTTATAACTCACACAAATGGGTGACACCCTTCAAACTCTAGAAGAGATCGATCAGATCGAAGTTGCGCGCGCATTCCAATGTGCCTGCACGGAGCTGCACGATCATATTAAAATTGGTAAACAAGACTTGACCATTATTTCTCAGAACATAAGGAGCATTTTTTACAACTTTGAAGACTTCACACTTTTACTGTCAACATTAAAATTTGAAACGGATATCATAATTTTAACCGAATGTAGGCTACACACGAATAAACCTATACCTCAACTTGATAACTATCTCTCTTTTTCAACTACTCGTCAACTAAATCAAAATGACGGCGTAGTACTTTACGTAAAAAAAAACTTAAAACCTAAAGTTAAAGAAATTAACCTGACTCATGCTTCATGTCTACAGTTGGAAGTACTTAATAATATTATTCTAGGCGTGTACCGATCCCCATCCAACCCAAACACGGAAATGTTTGTAGATTCTCTTAGTACTCACCTCAATACTTTAACTTCTCATAAAAGTATCGTTATAGCGGGGGATATTAACATAAATCTCAAATCCAAAGATACTGAGCCGCCACATGAATACAGAAATAGGGTAAACTATTTAAATATGTTATCACTATACGGAATACTACCTGGACATACTTTACCTACACGTGAATCCAACTGTTTAGACCATTTTATGATCAAAATAAATAAAAAGAAAATATCTGCTTCTATTGCTATATTACACACTTCCATCACCGACCACTTCACTACCTTTCTATCGTTATCTAAGCTAAAGACTAAAGTTATTACCAGTAAAACTAAAATATCTATTGATTTTGATCAAGCCTTAAACCACATTAGAGAAAATAAAATAGCAGACCTACTTTTTTGTAATGACCCGGACCATTTAACTGACCTACTAATATATAAATTAACTGATTCTATTAATCAAAGTACTGTTACTAAAGCCATTCCTAACAGCAAGCGTATTGTTAAGCCATGGATAACTGCCGGTTTACTAAGATGCATTAGGAATCGCAACAAACTCCAAAAAAAAGTACGTAACGACCCTTTTGATAATATCCTAAAAATAACTTACCGTCGATATCGCAACTACTGTAATAACCTAATAAAAAAGTTAAAAAGAAAATTCGAAAGAGACCTACTAGCTAATTCTGTAACAAATAATAAATTACTGTGGCAAAACATTAAAACCTTAACTTACACAAATAATACAAAAAGTCATAACACTGAATTATTACAAATGAGATCAAATTCAACTGAGTCTGTTAATTTAATTAATAACTACTTTGCAAATATTGGCAAAGAGCTAGCCCAAAAAGTTCAACCTTCAGCACACAACATAAATTCTTTTAATTCTGAAACACTGTCTACACAGATAAACTCGTTTGTTCTTTTGGATACGGATACCGAAGAAGTCGATGGGGTCTTGATGAGCCTAAATTCTGACAGTGCACCCGGCTGGGACAACGTGTCCACAAGATTTTTAAAACATATTAGACAAGATATTGTTCCCATAATAACCCACTTGGCCAATCTTTGCTTTGCAAAGGGCAGCTTCCCTGCACCACTTAAGCAATCTATAATCACTCCTGTTCACAAGGGTGGGGACAGAGGCGATGTCAACAATTACAGACCTATATCCATCTTGCCAGCCATATCGAAAATTATTGAAAAGCTTATAAATAAGAGGCTCTTAAAATTTCTACTCAAATTTAACATCTTAAGCAGCTCGCAATTTGGATTCAGGCCGGGATTATCAACCGAGGATGCAGTTACTGCTCTTAGCTCCCTAGTGACTGGTAATCTGGATAGTGGTAACAAATGTCTGACGGTTTTTCTGGACCTAAAAAAAGCGTTTGACACCGTCTCTGTTCCTGTCCTCTTGAACAAATTAGAAGCGTCAGGAATAAGAGGAATTCCACTCAAAATGTTTACCGACTACCTCTCGAACCGGAAACAAAGAGTAAAGGTGGGAGAATACGTTAGTAACGATGCAAAAGTCACTTTCGGTGTGCCTCAGGGAAGTGTGCTTGGCCCTACATTATTCCTGCTATATATTAATGACCTCTGCAACCTTAAAATAAATAACGCTACAGTGTTTTCCTACGCTGACGATACTGCAGTAGTGTTTTCTGGGAAGTCTTGGGACGATGTTGCTAGAAGTGCTGAAGCTGGTATGACTCAAATTGCTAAATGGCTCTCAAATAACTTACTTACACTTAACACAGCTAAAACAAATTACATATGTTTTAGCATATCACACAGGACACAACCAAACCCCGACTTTATTATAAAGGTACACGATTGTGAAAATCCAATTAACTGCCTATGTCCAACATTAGTCAAAGTTTCTCAAACCAAATATCTTGGTATTGTTGTTGACCAAAGATTATCTTGGTACTCCCATCTGGAACAAGTTACCAACAGAATTAGAAAACTGAGTTGGATTTTCAAAAATTTAAGGCATATCGTGCCAACTAAAATAACCGCTAACACAAATAAACCCAGAAATCTACTCAATGAAATTTACATAGCTATAGTCCAGTCTGTCTTAGTATATTGCATCCCCATTTGGGGTGGGGCTGCTAAGACTAAATTCATAGACCTGGAGCGGGGACAGCGGGCTCTAATAAAATTAATGTACTTCAAAAACCTAAGGTTCCCTACTCAAAGTCTCTATCAAATAAGTAATTTACACTCTGTTCGCAAACTATATATAGTTAAAACTATTCTCAGGAAACATAAAACTCTTAAATTTGATCCCAGCTTAACCCTTAAAAGAAGAAAGGATATAATAGTTGAAGTTCCTAAAACTAAAACCAAGCTCGCCCGTATTCAATACGACAAACGCTCAGCTCAGCTTTACAATCGAGTTAACAAAGAGATCTACATATACAATAAACAATTAACTGAAAGTAAAAAAATAGTAACTAATTGGATAAAACCACTTACTTATGATGACACGGAGAAGCTACTGGAATAAAATAAAGCCTTACACTTACTGCTCTCATCTCTCGTACTTGTCGTATACAGTCTGATTCATTCATTGCCACTTACACGCACTCTGTATTTAACATTAAATTTAACAAACCCTCACACTATCACTCAACTTTCATACACACCGATGCTCACATTCAACATTCAAATTCACATTTACACACCTTTATACTCACCCTAACACTCCTTAGTATTCACACTCACACACCCCCATTTTCACATTACACACCTTCATAGTCATAGTCACATTCACGCACCCTCATACTCACATTCACACACCCCTACTCTCACTCACACATTTGCATGCTTCTTGTCTAGTTTTAATTTTCTCTTTTTATTTTAAACCGCCTGTTTTTATAACACTTAAAACAAGTAATCTTATGTTATTATTTTAAGTTTTGGAAGAGCGGAGTCTCCTAACACAGGCTTTTTTGCTTAAAAGGAGACTCCAATCACTAGTTGTTAAATTTTACTTGTATAATAATTAATAAAACATTTTTCATTTTTCATTTTCATGGGCCTTGATGCCTGATAATAAAATATTTTTATTTTTTATTTTATTACTATTTATTTTAAAATAATAGATTAATTTATAGGAGTTGTTAAACAGCGATTAATTACTTGTTATTGAACTGTAGAGATAGAAAGCTTAAAGGTTTTGCCTAGTGATCGCTAGAACGACTTTTGACTACAGAGACCAAGGTTCAATACAACGTCGAGCAAAACCTATTAAAAATAGTCAACAGTCTAAATTATATATTTAAGCCTGGTAAATAGCGATAGTCTCGTTTTATGACAAGGGTGTAAGGCTGTCTGTTCACTGCGAGGCAGTGAAGCGGAGAAATGTGCCAATATTAACGAATATAATCTAAACTCCGCTTCAGAGCTCCGCTCCATTGGACAGGCAGCCTAACGAATTGTGTTTTACCTTACCCCACCCCATGAGGAAACAAACATGATGTATGAATTCTTATTATACCAGGCCATCAGATAAAGACGAACGTCGCTGGTCCCTCTTCGACGGCGACGTGGACGCCCTCTGGATAGAGAACATGAACTCGGTAATGGACGACAACAAGCTTCTGACGTTAGCCAATGGGGAGCGGATCCGCCTGGCGCCATATTGTGCGCTACTCTTTGAAGTCGGCGACCTGAACTATGCTTCGCCCGCTACTGTTTCCAGGGCAGGCATGGTGTACGTCGATCCGAAGAATTTGGGCTACCAGCCTTATTGGGATAGGTTTGTATTTTAACTCTAAAAACTCGGTTATTCAAAATTGACAATGTTATTCCAACTTCACTAAATGAAGCAAGTGATAATAATTATACAATACGCACATGAATCCGAAAATTCAGAAATGCGTGCCTATATGTTTTTTTTTTGGGTGGGAATTTATCAAATAACTTCTCCCGCTCTGGGTGGAGCGGGAGCGCGTGTCAGAATCTTACTAAAACCCACCCGTGTTCCTTCGGTTGCCATGTTGCCGGGGGCCACGATCTCCCTTTCAGATTTCTTCGCAGCCCCGGAAAGCGTCGGCCCTAGCGGACCCCGTCAGTTCTGTTGACATCTCTTTGAGGCGCGCGTGGAACACAACGCGCCGTCGACCCGGGCTTGGTCCTTATCGGACGGCGAGCTACCCATTGCTCACCGTCCGCAAGCCCGCGCCTACGGTGGCCGGAAATCAGCCTGCGATTCCCGAAGCCCAGGGCGAATCCTGCGGCGGTTAGCGGCGTTAGGGCGCGAAATTTGCCTCTCCCTCACGCGTTCCGCCTCCTCCTTCGCGAGCATTACTGCTTCGCAGAAGGAGGTGACGGCCTGCCATTTCCTCTCGCTCCGTACCATGGCCTGAACCAGGGCCGGACGCGAGAGATCACCGCCGCCGATCGCCTCCACGAAGACACGGCGATGCTCCGCCCAAGCCGGGCAGACCTCCACCGTATGCTCCACCGTGTCCTCCGGGCGATCCACACAATGGTGACACCCACAGAATGTGTAAAAAGTATTCTCCTCGGTGATAAAAGTACCCTCGTCTTGGGCGAGCTTGAATGTCTCGCTGCACTTAAGATTCTGATCTAGTCACTTCGCTCAGGAGTTACTCTGAACGTAACGCTCGAGATTCCAACTACCGCCCGTGTAATAAGACACTGCTTCACCCCCTCAGTGAATAATCTACTATCTTAGTTTAATATAAATTTCGACTTAGTGATGAATTTCGTGCAGTTAACACACCGTAGCTCAGATGTAGAGCGCTCGCTTGCGAGAGGTACCGGGATTTGATACCCGGCGGCGGCGTCTCCAAGTTATATTTATTTTTGGGAAATACTTTGTTCTTACTTTTCCAATCAATTAAATTAGATACAAATATTACTTTGCTGTGCTGTATCAATTTCTATGAAAAATTGATGAATTAGCGACACGCTATCGGTGCCTTTTTAGCCGACTTCCAAAAAGGAGTAGGTTATAATTATGTTCGTAGCGTATAATTGTTTTTTTAATTTTATTTTTGTCTTTGCACCGATTTCTTAATCAATTATGGACCGATTTTGAACATTATGTGTTTGTTTGAAAGGGTATGCTCTCTAAGTTTCCATATAAATTTTATTAACTTTGCTTGGATAGTTTTTGAGTTGGGTTCAATAATACGTATTTTTTTCCCACTTAGTATATGGATGATATGATAAGTTCCTGTTACTGTTATTTACATAGCAGGTAGTGGTATTCGAATTTGTGTGGGGTAGTTAACACAACAAAACCTGAAAAGTAAAAACTTTTTACAAAAAAAAAATCAACCGACTTCCAAGTCGGTGGCAAAAAACGAAAATTCAAAACCAAAGACACCGACTTCCGAAATTAAAGTTATTATTGCTACATCGTGTTCATGCCAAATATTGCCAAGAGACCTTTCCCGACCCATCACAAAATAAGGTTTTTCTTTAAAAATGGTTTAAGCCATCGAGCCAGTTTTTGTAATACGAACATTATTTCGACTACTTTTAAGTTCTTAACCCAAAAAAAAAAACGTATGCACCGAGTCTAAGTTGACAATTTTGACTATAACATAGTCGGAATATATTTCAAAATACAAAACAGACAGCTGTGCTGCTGGGGAGTTTGTTGCGCCACTTCTTCTTCCCAGCGAAAGGCACTAGGATGTGGTGAAGGGTGGGCGTTTTGGGGGACTGTCTTATGTAATTTTGACGTTCGAAAAGTGCTGATACTCAGCCTAATTTGAATAAATGACTTTTGAATTTGAATTGAATTTGAAAAAACGAACTCGAAGGCTTAACTAGAGTTAGAACTTGTTATGAAAAATGTCGTGTCTTGTTGTGTGCCTTTTAGTCTGTACTGAATAAATGTATTTCCTTTATTGATTTTTCCGTTCTTTCCTTTAATGAGACGGGTTCTGTTTAACTTTTCCTCTTGCTCCATACAGATGGATACGTAGCCGCAACAACGAGCTGGTCCGTGAGCAACTGAACGGCATGTTCGACCACTACGTGTCGGGCGCCATCAACTACATCGTGTTCGGCATGTTCGGGCTGCAGCAGCAGACGCCGCTCAAGACTATTGTGCCGCAGACGCCGCTTAACTTGGTCACTATACAAACTTCGTTATATTTTTAAATGTTTTTTTTAATCATTTTATAAGAATATTTAAAAATGTAAATTATATGTTTGTAAATGAAATAAAGGAAATAATAATTCTTTATTCACAAAAAACATAAACTTTGACAATAGATAGGTATACAGAAAGGTAAGCAAACTTAAGTATTATTATACAAAAATGAGGTCGAAAGTCCAAGAAGAAATGTACCCTGCCCCCAAACTAGGAAAATCCTGTATCTTGGGCGGCAGTGTCTTCGCGTAGATACAATAAGGTCGAGCGATTATTATGAGCATACAAGTTGATTTAGAGTTAGAGAATTGTCAAAGATAAGATTATGTACTAGTGAAAAGAAAGAAAAAAACAAAATAAAATAATAAGACGTTGGTATATAATTGGACGTTCATCATCATCATTCTCTTCCTTTTTTTCCCAATTTATTTGGTGCAACATGTCTTTCTTCTATATTTCTCTATTAGTCGTCATCTCGGTAGTCACTCCCTTTCTAACCATCTCATCTTTCACACAGTCTATCCATCATTTCTTTGGTAGTCTTCTACTCTTAGCTCAAGGTCGAAAGGATAAAAAAAAAATTGTCGACAGAAGAGAAAACTTGAAAAAAAATCGGAGTCGCGGTAATCAACGCGTTGATGATGTCTTTTTAATAGTCAAAAGCTGGTGTCGTAACAGTGTCGCGAAATCAATGGTTTAGTCGCATCTCAAAAATGCCCAATGCGCCTAAAGAAGTTTTCACTTCAATATCGTGGCGGGTATCGCACACTGTTAGCACCGAGAGTTGAAAATCCAACAGTGTATTTTTTCGACGCGCCGGAATGCTCAACGCTCGGTTTAACACCGAGAGTTGAAAATCCAGTGCGCGATAAAGTCCCGCCGCGATACTTTTATGTCCGTGCGAACGTGGGCTTATAGCCATCCACAGTAGTCAGTAAACATAATAAATAATAAAAAACAAGACAAGAAGAGACTGGGACTGCCTCGTTGGTCTAGTGGTCGCAAGCGCTATTGCTGAGCATGAAGTCCTGGGTTCGATCTCGGGTCGGGAAAAGTGTTATTCGGTTTTTCTATCTGGAAATTCTCAGTAGCAGCCCGGAGTCTGGATTTGTGCCCGGTTGATAGTAATGTGATGTTATGTTATGTTTATGTGTAAACAAGAAGAGTTGTCTCTGAGAGCAAGAGATGTTATTTCGCAGAAAAGGTCCGAGTTCGATTCCTCGATGTTGTATCCTCTCATAAATCAGACATGTGTACAGTACAAATATGTTCTTAATGTCCCTCGGCAAACCTCGTGTTTCGTCAGTCGTCGGATTTCTATCAGTTGCCCTGCGCACTTGGTGCAGACCGGACGCTCTCAATCAACTTGGAAGTATAAAGAGTTGTTAATACCCGTTTAACTTAATGTAATTTATAAAAAAAAATGGGAGGAAAGCCGCTTTAGTCGCAGGCACGACAGATAGGAAAATAATTATACAGCTCTATATAGTTCACACGGAAATCAAAACAAAACAATAAAAAAGTACTTAGTTCTGAATTCAAATTATTATATACGATAAATCTAATAATTGATGGACATGGAAATTAGCATTCGTTTGTATTCAGAAATCCGATGATACCCGAGGGACATTAAGAAAATAGTTAGACTGTAGAAAGCTTAGCTTCACCGCCTTAGAGTATATATCACTGGAGAAGCCTTAAGCCCAATATTCCGAACAAAAAAGTCTGTCACTTTTGGCGGGGGACGCGCGGTAGCTTCTATGAAAAAGAACAATAGCTATTGTTTTTATCGAGCCCGGAAAGAGAAGTCCATACCACCGATTTTTTTTTATCGATATCCATAATCATTCGGAATTTTGCTTGAACCCAGAAATAAAACAGCTGATGCATAGAAAAGTTAAATTTTAATAATAACAACTATAAATAAAGTAAAAAAAAAATTATAGTACCAACAATTAATACCTACATATTAAAAAAATCTGTAGGTTCATAACACCTACTGATTTTTAAAGTGAATAAATTTGGAATATATTATGGCGAATACATTTTTAGGGGGTCCCTTATTTTTGTAATGTACGCAATTCTTGTATCTGTATATTTGGTCATTACGGCTTTAGCTAGTTCTACCTCATGACTATTAAAGACATCGGTATCATGATCTTGTGAGAACAATGTTTTCCCAACAAGATTCCGCAGAGTTCGTGTTACGACATAGGTGGTGGTATATTTAATACTAAAATTTTTGCGGTCATCCAACCAAGCCTTATTAACTTCTCACATTGCTGACATAAAGAAATGGATTTTGATTTCGAATTTCTCTCTTTCTGTCGATCGAATTAGAAGACAGTTGGAAGTATAAACGCTTTTTCACATGAATTTTCTGCCAGTTTACTCCTACCGCAAGCCGCGTTAATGAACTTCGTGCAAAAACATTTTTCTTAAACAACAAAAAATACTAATTCGCCTTGAGAAATTATCGACATGTCAATTTTGGTTTCATACATGACCCCAACCCTACGGTAGTCTTGTTATCATTTTTGCTAGAAGACATAATCGCATGGCAAGTGCATGCCAATTTAGCTGATTTGACATACATTTTCGTAATGCAAAAAAATATATTTTGAACCTTATGAACATAAAAACGAGGTGTAGCGAGACATGGTGACGTCACGAAAGCAATGCGAGAAAAATACTCGATTAATGCCTTATTTTATGTTGAATCGAATGAAAAGTCAAAATGTATTATGGGGTAGGATCTTGAATTTCACTGAAAACATAACTAGATATTTTAAAAAAAACTTACATATGGTTATTCCGTCTTTATTTAACTTTGACGTATTTGAACGATTTTTATGTGTTTTAACAGCACAGCTAGGCATTTTCACGGAGCACTGATGAAAACCCCGCGACTCGAAAACGATTAACGTTGTGCGTTCGAATCGATTTGAAAGTAGTTTTTATGACCGTGTTAGAGCATTTGCTCTGGTACTTTTACAGAGGGGGAAGTGTTCGTAAGGCTTCTCCAGTGATATATACTCTAAGTTCACCTCTACTTGCGAAGCGATAAAGCTAAGCTTTGAAAGTTTAGCTAAGGTTGAGTTAGGAGAGTACAGGTCGTGCCATTAAAGTTGAGACTTAACACACCACGTGGTTTGACTTGCGCAGTAGACGATTTATCGGTCTCTTTAGCGGTATGAGGTCCCCGCCGGGGCGTCATCGGGGCGGCGCCGGCGGGAGGCGCGATCAAGTCTCAACTTTAATGGCACGACTTATACTATGCTACTTCAAGGGGAATTTTGTGACCATAAACCTACCTACCCCCTTACTTTATTTTATAAAAATATCCTTTTTATGTTGACACTTTACGTGGTATTATTTATCTCCACCACGTAGATATTTTCCGTCACGTTATCTTTAAAAAGGGTTCACCCTTTCTACCAGAGCTTAGCCAAGCATGAAAATCAAACGAACCTATTGTTTGATATCATACACATCCAGCGCTACACAGCTTAGCGCATCTCTGATGGAAAGGCAGTCTGCAAGATCCTGCCCATCTTATTCTCTTCTTACTTAACAGGGTTTATCCTAAAAGTTGGCAACGTCGTAAGTAGCTGTCAAATATTTACCTGTTTTGATTAATTTGGCAATATTACTGTATTTAATTTGTGTTGACTGCCTCGTTGGTCTAGTGGTCGCAAGCGCTACTGCTGAGCATGAGGTCCTGGGTTCGATTCCCGGGTCGGGCAAAGTGTTATTGGGTTTTTCTGTCTGAAATTTCTCAGTAGCAGCCCGGAGTCTGGATTTGTGCCCAGTTGATGGCAATAGGCTCGCCCCCTATTACATTGGACTTAAACATAACTGGCGAAATGTGGGTGTACCTGCTACAGGGACACCTCTGCCCCACCCTTCTGGGAAACAAGGCGTGATGTTATGTTATGTTTATGTAATTAAGAAATGTAGCTAAATAAGGAACTAAAATATTGATTATGAAGTGCAATAATTAATATCGTAACACTGAATATTTAGTTTTAGATGTAAAAAAAGTATTTGGAAACTTTCCAAATGCCTTTTTTACACCTAAAACGGTTACAACATCAAATTTAGTGTTATAATTGCAATTCATTATTAATATTCTAGTTCGCTAGTTAGCCACATTTCTTATTTCCATACAGTAATATTGCCAAATTAATCAAAACAGCGAAAAATTTGACATCTATTTGCGACGTTGCCCACTTTCAGAATAAACGCTCTTAACCGATTTATACATTACCAGGTAGTGCAGCTATGCTACATGATCAGCGGCTTGCTCCCGAACCTGGAAGATCCTGAGGAAGTGGTTAACCCGTCGGTCGTCGAATGCGTGTTCATGGTGGTAAGTATAGACAATGCCTATCTTATGACTCTTTATGTCATTGTAATAAGGTATAAATTGGAATGATTGACGAGCGTGTACTTACTACGGACTGCGCGGCTGTACGTGCAATCCTATCGTCATACTATGTAGTCCATAAGTTATGCTCGTAGTACGTACTTACAGCGAATTTTACTACTGAAAGCTCTTGAACGCGGTTCACATGTGCTAAACGCGGTTCACATGTGCTAAACTCGTTTACTTTGATTGATGAAATTTGCCCTTCGTCTGTAAATAATGCACGTCAGACATGTCTATGCGTTATTTTGTTTGTGAGTCGAGCAAGATAAAACGAATTCTCATTTGTTTAATAATATTAACACACGCTTTATCTCTTATCAGATAATGTTGAACAAATGTTTTATTGCTTAAGATTTTCAAGGTAGCGTCATATTAATGTCACGTACTCACAATAGTAATTTATTATTATTAATAAAAATAACATTTACTTTAATTTCTGACTTGGTGACGAATTTCGATCAGTAAACGTATGGGGGGCGTAGCTCAGATGGTAGAGCGCTCGCTTAGCATGCGAGAGGTACCGGGATCGATACCCGGCGCCTCCAAATTATATTTATATTTTGGATCATTTTTTTAATAAGCATCCATTATCTTTACAAATTAGCCAAAAACCCATAATTTTGGATATCACTCCTGTATTCCCAGTAGGGTTTTACAGAGGTGTATATTTATAAAGTGCCATCCACGAAGATGCGCCCCACTCTTCTTCCTAAACGCGAAGGTGTACTCATTGTATGCTGCACTGGTCGACGTCATAACGTCAACTCCGGCTGTCGCTGAAAACCAGCGCTGAGGCTCTGTCTCGCATAGGGTCGCAGCATTATGCTGAGCGATGGCCGTTTTGCGTGAATGTGGCGTATATTATCCCTCAACTTCTTTTTGTTTTATGTTCCAAAAACTGCAAAATTCTGGCACATCTTTATGTTTGTGAAGCAAGCTAAATTTAATACAATCAGAGCCCAACCCAAGCACTCTACGTCTATTGGTTGCGAAGATACAGCTAGTCAGAAATTACCATTATTTTTCCAAGAATGGAAAAATTCTCGATTTAGGATCATTTTCCGAAACACGCATCTACCGGCCGAACAAATTGTCCTTTTACAGAAAATGTTTAACGAGAGAGTTGAACTCAGGAACCTAACAATATTACAGGGTTAGTAGTTATAACCTATACGTCGGCAATCCATTAAGGGGATGTAGGAGAGGTCATTTGCAACCAAATTACCCCTGATGACCCCTATGCTAATATTAACCATTTTCGAGTGATTACGGTTACACCGCCACATACGAACTACGCATCAAAAAAACATGACGCCACACAAATCCTGGATCGCGCAATAAGAGTTTACCGCGCGAACGACATATATAAGACTATCGACAACAACCGTCGGTCTTCCCCCCCCCGACCCTTGCTCGAAAACGAGGTTCCAGCAGTTGTTGCAGCTGAGCACATAGCTTTAAATACCCCGCATAATAATCATGATAAAAATCCAAGTTTGATCCAGCCTGTCCCTTAGGGTGGAGCGCTCAAAGTATGAAAAAATTTTTTTTTTGGAATTCCTTTTGTGCGGGGTTATTAAAAGTGGCCAATATACTTAAGCATTACGTATGTTAAAGATTTTCCTAATCAAGCCATTAGAAGTACTGCCCCCAGGCCCTCAGACTTTAAAAAAAAAACAAAAATCTTGAAATTTTCATAGGGTCTTTACAAACCAAACGAATTGACTTATCATCAATTTTTTATGTAAAATCAATAGTAAACAGACACAAAAACCAATATAAGACAGCAACAGCCACATTTGATTGCTACTCATCTCTAAAATATTCAAAAATCAAAGTACACAAAAACGTCAAGATCTTGTCAAAAATACATCGGCAATTGTTGTTACCGAAATCGAAACGATTTGGGGGAAGCTTCTATTCCCATTATAAAACGTACCTACTATAACAGCTCTGATAAGAGTATTTCACGACAAATACCGCTCTATTTTAAAACCTTACCAAGGTAGAAAAAATAATTAAAATTATATACGTAAGGTAGAACAATTCAAAAACGACAGTAACAAGTTATTTGACATTGCTTCCTGCAAATGTTTGTCCTTCGTTATATGTTTGTGTGAAAAAGACCGCAAAATACCGATTCAAAAAAGACATTTCCTGCCTAATCAAAGAACAGAAAGAAAAATGGTTATTGGATCAATAGATTTAGTAACTACCAAGAAAATTGAGAAAAAAATAATTAAAAGACAAATAAAACGCAAACCTTGCGAAAACCAACATTTACAGGCTGCGACAATCAACAAACAAACACCTACTATTGAACGATCAACCTCTTCTACGGAGATAATTATTGAAAGAAGCTGTGAAACTATAAACGACATGCCGTCGACATCTTCTATTGTATCTACGCCAAGTATCACCGTGCTACCAGGAACGTCGTATGTGGCAGTTGCTAGAACATTGGATCGTTTCGGAGTTTCTGATGGAGCTGGTGCTGCCATAGTCTCTGCTACGCTCCAAGATATTGGTTTAGTGACAAATGAAAACACGGATAATATTCTTGATCGGTCCAAAATTCGCAGATTCCGATCGAAGACAAGAAAATCTTTGAAAAAGAAAAATTTAACTGACTTTCAAGATAATATTGGGATTTCGTTTGATGGCAGAAAGGATAAGACATTAGTTCAAGTAGACAATAGAAGGAGAGTCATAGTTGAAGAACACAACCCTTTTGAAAGAGCCGGGGTCCAAATACTTGGGTTACATCTCCTTAAAAAGAAGTCTGGGAATGCTAGAACAATAGCCAATAAGTTGTTTTCGTTTTTTGTGGAAAACTCAATTAGTTTGACAAAAATAGTGGTTATTGGTTGTGACGGAACCGCCGTGAACACTGGTGCTAAAGCTGGAATTATTAAACTGCTTGAAAGCAAGCTGCAACGTCCACTACAATGGCTGGTATGTCATGCAAATGAATTGACTTTAAAACATCTTTTTGAGCATTTAGACGGTACTACCACTGGCCCAAAAAGTTTTAGTGGTTCAATAGGAAAGACACTAAATAATTGTGAGTGCCTACCAGTCAAAACATTCAGTGCCTTAACATGTTGTTTGCTAGACATAACGAAGACCCGTAACGATCTGAGCACGGACCAATTATATCTTTTAGAAATGTTTCAAGCAATCAAAATATGTCACTCAAGGTGGCTTACTACGGCAAACAGTATTCTGCGACTCTACGTTTCGACTGAAAACCCATGTGATAATCTGAAAATATTGTCTGAGTTCGTGGTAAAAGTCTACGCTTTTATGTGGTTCCGTATTAAAACTCATCCGCATTGCATTTATGGAGCCAAACATTTGTTTGATACAATTAAACTATCACGATACCTGCCAGATAGTCTCAAACAGGTGATAGATCCCGTGATACAGCGAAATGGGTATTTTGGCCACAATTAAAATTTATTAATTGCCTTGTTAGCGGACAATCGAAAACACATTAGAGAAATTGCCCTTCGACGAATTTTAAAGATACGTGATCGTTCTACTGGATTTACCTACTCCTTTGCGTGTGTTTAAATTACCACAATTCAATTTTGGTGCTCAAGATTTTACGGATCTGATACATTGGGGAAAGCTTACGGAACCACCTCTTACCAAAATGATTCCTACCGAAGTGATTTTAGAAGCCTTGACAGATTACCATAAAGTGGATTCCGAAATTTTATCAGAACGTCACACAGCACTCAAGCAACCGAAAGATGCACAAAATTAGTTACAGAATCTTGCTAAGTAGTCTGTGGATCGGTAAAAAGGAAGGCTGGATTAGGAATATGTTGGAGTCGTGTCGTATTATACCCTCGTTCAATACAAAAAAGAGTACAAAACTAAAGAAATTTTGTTTTTTTGTCACTTGCATGTCGAACGAATTAATTCAATTTTTATTTTTTTAATGTTTGTTTTAGTTTCTTCACATCTTGTCAAACAGTAAACTGTACTATTTTAATTAAAACATATTCCGTGGATTTAATTTTTTAATTTTTCTGTGGACCTAGTTTTTTCCTTTTTTTTGAAAACTTCAAAGTACTTGGGGCAGTACTTCCACTAATTTAATTTAATTGTCTCCATAATAAGTTTTAAACCTGATACCAAGATGCAACTTTTCCGCTATCCGCCATTCCTAAAATCTAAAAAAATAAAAAACGCTCCACCCTACTGTCCCTTCTTGCTATCCTCCCCCCAGCGACGCCCTAAGCCGAGGTTCGTACCCCACAGGGGGTGCCCTTAGCGAGCGCTCGCCTAATTTTAATTTAGAATATTTTTTGCCCCTGGCTGGAGAGCTTAAGTGTAGAAGCATAAGGCACCCACAGGAAAGTCTGGTTAAGCAGCCAAGACCTCAGTGGTAAAAACTGCGAGAACCGCTAGTTCTAAAAAAAAAACCGTCGGGCAGTTGCCTGCCAGACATAACACCCGTCTGGTCGGAGGATCCTCCCTTTTCTATAGAGGATGAGTGAACTTTACACCCTGTTCCTCATACCTCTAAATAAACACTAACCTTGTATATCAGGGTTATTGGTTACATTTTACCTTTTTATTTCATACATTTTAAAATATAAAATGTTGAATTACTTGAAAATGGTTACGCATAACCATTAATCCTGTATATTAGGGTTATTGGGTACATTTTATATTTTGAATTCATAAATTTAAAAAAAATATGTTAAATTACTCGAAAATGGTTGACATTGGCATAGGGGTCATCAGGGGTAATTTGGTTGCAAATGACCTCTCTTACATCCCTTAACGGATTGCCGACGTATTGGTTGTACGTTACGGTTATATAACCCTACCTATTACGGTTGTATAAAAGTTACATGCGCGTTTGCGATGTTTGATGTTGTTATTGACTGGGCTACTACTAGACAAAAGAGGCAGTAAAAGAGAAACTAACGTGATATATGCATCTGCTACTAAAGTATACAGGCATAATATGTAATACAAGCCTATTATTTTCCTACTGCTGGACAAAAGCCTCTTCTCAAACACATAAGGCACGTGTATTGTTCACCACGCTTGCTCGTGTACGCGCCCGTGCATGCGCATGCACCTTGCTTACACAGACATACATAATCAGCCTACAATGTTTCCACTGGTGGGACACAGGCCTCGTTTATGTAAAAGGGAGTGGGCCATAATCAACCACGCGTGCCCAGTGCGGGTTGGTAGATGTCACATGTCTTCGAATTCTTGGTTCTACGACATACCGGTTTCCTCACGATGTTTTTCTTCACCGTTTTGAAAGCAGTGGTGATGAAATAATTTACGCAAAGTAAAATGTCTGTCAGGGTTTGAACCTTGACCTTGTAAGTCGCGACCGTTACCACTGGGCCACCACTAATCTCAGGCATACTTTGCTTACTATAATTACAGGTTTAGTAATTAAAAATTTATATTTATTTCAGTCGATGTATAATAGTCTCGGGGCCTCCATTATTGACAATGGCCGTTTGGACTTCGACTTGTACGTCAAGAAAGCTTGCCCGATGATGCTCGTCGAAGATACGCTGGAGAAGAAAGCCACTACAAGTAATAAAACAATTATTATGTATTGGTAATCTAATGCAAAAAAACATACAAAAACGCTTTAGCACTAACGTGAAATAATAAAACAGTCTTTACCTACTTACTAAAGTGAAGACTTCTAAAACCCAGAATGAACACATATGGCTGTTATTGGAGTACACATGATGTCCCTAAACTTTATTAAAGATATCTTGCCTAATCTATAAGAGAAATAAGCCAACGTCACGCGGTGTTCCCAGGCGGTCACCCATCCAAGTACTGACCGCGCCCGATTTTGCTTAAAATCGGTGATCGGACGAGAACTGGTGTATTCAACGTAGAATGGATGTTGGCGATAACCGTACCGAAAATTCGCTTTACAAACTATGAAACAAATATTTGACAACAGGAATGTATGTTACAGTTGAAATTCGTTTGAGTGGAAATAAAAGAACAGGATTTAAATAGCCTAATAAGTAATTAAACGCTCTTCAAACCCACAGAACACTTCCCAATGGCTTTCCCATCGCTTTACGACTACTGCCTGGAACTGACTACCAAGACCTGGGAAGCTTGGGAGTGGCTGGTACCAGAGTATATTCACGACCGTGAGATGAAGTTCCCTGCTATCCTGGTGCCCACTGTGGACACGCTGAGACTTACCTGGCTCATCAAGATTATGGAGAGCGTGAGTATTTACCCGACTGCAGCGAAGCCAAAAAAGGAGGGTTATGTGGTTGACCTTTATGTATGTATGTGTCCGTCTCTATGTTCTCTCGTAACTAAAAAACGGCTGTACCGATTTCGATGAATTATGTCGTTAGATTCGTCTTTATTGCGCGAGTGTCACTGGGTAAAATTAAAAAAAAAAAACAAAATGACGTATTTTTGTCGCCAGGATGTATGTTTAAAAAATATAAAAAATCTTCCAATACTATCGAGTGGGGTATCAAAATAAAGGGGTTTAAAAGGTGATTCCAAAAGTTATTTGTTTAAATGTAATTTGGAATGAGAAATGATAAAACAATCCAGAACTTTTGAACTGAGTAAAAGGCCGTTTTTTTAGGGTTCGTACCCTTATAGTTTCGCTATGTCTGTCTGTCTGTCCGTCTGTCTGTCTGTCCGCGGCTTAGCTCAGAGACTCTTAGTACTAGAAAGCTGTAATTTGGCATGGGTATAAATATTAATCACGCCGACAAAGTGGTAAAATCATGAAAACACTTTTTTTTATGTAAGTACCTCAACTACACGTAAAGTGGGGTTGTTTTTTTTTTTCATCTATCCCATATTGTGGGGTGTCGTTCGAAAGGTCGTTCAAAAACATTGTGAGTTTGTGAAAACCATTTTTGGATTCAGGGATCCGTTTGCGAAATATTAAGCTTTACAGTGCTCATTTTTGTTACAGTCAAGTGTCCTCCCCCTGCCAGCTAAATGGTTGGTTTTGGGTATGTGAAAAAATTCACAGCGGTAGTGGTTTGGTATTTTCGCTTTTTGCCACCAACTTCCGAAATTAAAGTAATTTTTCACTTTGTAGTGTTTTTTTTTGGAAGTCGTTTGTTTTTTTTTTTTTGTTTTAAGTTTTTTTTTTCACTTTTTAGTTGTGGTACCTACCCCACACACATTCGATTACCACTACCTGCTACCAGGGACAGGAACTTATCATATCATCTACATACTAAGTGGGAAAAAAATACGTATTTTGTAGCTAACTCACAAACTACCCAAGCAAAGTTAATAAAATTTATACTTTCAAACAAAAAAATAATTTTCAAAATCGATACACAAGTGACGGAGAAATCGGCGGATATACATTAAAAAAAAACTAACATACGCTACGAACATATAACCTCCTCCTTTTTGAAAGTCGGTTAAAAATAGATAAATACAGAAAGCTGGCTTTATACAACAAACGAAAACAGGCGCACACGCACATAGACGCTTACGTACGGCGATCTCATTCAAATGCCAATACGGTAGTTGCCTAGGTAAAAAAAAAATCTATTTAGTCCGTCTTTCACATATTAAAAAAATATTAGACACGTATTTTTTGCTTTATCATATTAATCAAAAATAACTTGGAAAACATGCATTAAAGTTGGGGAGTGGGGACTCGCTACGTCACAACGCAGTATTAAATCTAGCAAGGCGTGACGTCATGCCACATTTTAACTCAATGTATCGCCGTAATCTTTTGATTACGTCAAAACTATGAAGAGAGACTGAATTACTTTAAAATGAAACCTTTGCAGTGGCGTAGAGATTTTGCAGGTCAAGTTTTCTTATTCAAGATATTAAATCAAGGCGTGGATTGCTCACAGCTTCTATCGTCAATTAATATTAATACGCCCCGGTCGTCAGCTAGACTTCATAATTATAGGCCTTTTGCTCCCGGTGGCCGCAAAACCAAGTACGGGAGTAATGCCCCCCTTTCCTATATTCTCAGAAAGTGTAACGACATTTTTCACGATTGTGACTTCGACAAATTTTCAGGCAGCATCACTAAGTTTAAAAGAGCTGTGCTCAATAATATGTGATTTTTTGCTCAATAATGTTTATTTTTTATTTTGTGTGTTTTCTTTTTTTTTTAAATTATGTTTTTGGTATGTTATTTAATTCAATTTTATTCAATTTAATTTAATTCAAGTAAATGTTAAGTATAACAGATTGTTGATATTAGTTCTAATTACATTGTTATCCATCTTTATATTAATTATTATTGTCTAGTGAGATCTAAATAAAATGTTGTGCTTACCTTTAATTTAGATGCATGCAATGCTATTGTATTTGTAAATGTTATATACTTTGAATGTCTGTGTATGTATTTAGTTGGTTTGCCTAAATAAATAAATAAAAAAGAAAAAAAATACGCGTTCAATATTTTTTAATCATATTATAAAAAATAAAAATAAATTGACACTGGCCTATTGCGAGTGCACTTGCACTCGTTGTACGTGGACGCGTATCTATGTGTGCGCGCTTTTTAGACCTTTACAAGGCGAACTTCTGCATCCATCTATTCTATACTATATAATAATATTATAAAGAGGAAAGATTTGTATTTTTGTATGTAACAAATAAACTTAAAAACTACTGAACCGATTAGAAAATGATCAGCGATTAACATAGACTATATTTTATCCCAGTACTCCCACGGGAACGGGAACTACGCGGGTGAGACCGCGTAACGTCCGCTAGTCTGTGATAAAGTAGTCGACAAAGCCCACAAAATAAGCAAGTGGTAATGCTGCTGATGACTTGGCTATCAAGTTTTCTTGAGTGGAATCGTTAGGTCTCTAAGGCGCCATCTCCACGGACGAGAGAATCACGGCGATAGTCCCGCTGTGCCATCAAATGATCGCCGCAATGATATCGCCGTGTGGAGATTGATTCATAAAGTTTCTATTGAATTTGATGGCACGGCGATGCTATCGCCGTGATTTTCTCCCCCGTGGAGATGGTGCCTAAACTCTGCAATGTCTTATTTAATTATCTAATTTTTCAACAGGTGGAACGGCCCGTGCTGCTAGTTGGTGAAACGGGAACATCAAAAACTGCTATAATCACTAACTATCTTCGAGGATTACCAGGAGAAAAATATGTAAGTACACGCTAATTATATTATGACTTGTAAGGAATCCTTTCCAATCAATGCAGACTATGACTATAACGTAAACATAGATAATAAATAACATTAACGTCACGTAAGTTTGGAAATAAGGATGTACCATCGGGGTAACGCATATCTAAGCATTTAGAAAACAAAATCCTGTGCATACGACCCTTTTTTTTCGTAGGTAAGTGATACTATAACGGCCGAGCGCTGCAAGCAATAATAGTCCTTACAGTGTACAGAAATGCGTTTCTTCGATAGTACCTTTCATCCTTATTTCCAGATTTTATGTCACAAGGGTAAGGCGCCATCCGTGGAGATGGCGCCAATCGCGGCAATAATCACGCTGTGCCTTCAAATTATCGCCGCTATGATATCTCCGTCTGGAAATTGATTCATAGTTTCTGTTGAATTATCTTGTCCGTGGAGATGGCGCCTAAGTCTCTCAAGCATAAGACGGCGACTATATTGCCATAGCAGACTGAATTGAAATAGACTGTATGGGCATAAATCCAAAGTTTGGCTGCCATATAAAATTTCTTAACAAATTTACCTATCGCGGTCGAACCAAAACCTTGGTAGTCGTATTTGCTACCACTAAGCCAACCAGAATGCACATAATGATCAACAATTTCAACCTAAATCTCGCCAACGTCCATACTACGTTGAATACACCGGTTCTCGTCCGATCACCGAAGTTAAGCAACATCGGGCGCGGTCAGTACTTGGATGGGTGACCGCCTGGGAACACCGCGTGACGTTGGCTTTTTGTTTTTTTTTAACGTAAACTACTTTTAGAAGAATAGGAAAATTCTCAAATATATAAAGAAACAAAATAAGACCGTTTATTTCAGCCATTTTACTTGCAAATAAACCCGTACAAACAATTTTACGAAAAAAAAGGGTCATGTGCACGGGATTTTGTTTTCTAACTGCTTAGCTATGGTTTCTTCGATGGAACATGAATTAAGACACTAGAACGCTTAACATGCATGCAGTTTAAAGAAAACGAATCAAGTATTTATGTTGTTCTTGCAAATTACAAGGTCACCCTCTGGTAAGGCCCAGTTATTTTCTCTGGCAGATATTTTCTTACAATTATTTTTTTCTGGTCACTTTGAAATAGGACTTGATAAAATGAGCAAAACCAAATACTGCACTTAATCATTCAAAAAAAAAAACGGGTTTTATTTTGTACACTCGCTATACAGGGCGTCCCAAAATTATGGGACATGAAGGGAAAGTCCCTTAAATATCGTAGATAGGGTATTTTGCTGAAAGAAGACTTTATGTTATTTTTAAAAGTTAGTAATTCTGCATTCAAAGATTTTCAAAAAATTACTTGCCTCGTCAGGGAATCGAACAGACTTAAATGTAAAAAAAAAACACCCCTACTTTTATGATGCCAATCGAAAGAATGGCCAAAAAATAATAACTCTTCTTAAGTAACATAGTATTTTAAAAGAAAGTAACTGCGTGAAATTAATCATTTTAATCAAATTAAAAACATACATGAAACTGCCGTAGTCAATTAAGTGGGTATTTTTTTGTAAATTAATTAATTAAATGCTCAAAATGTGATCATTCTTGTCTTACGCAAATCGCCAATCTTTTAATGAGTCCGCTGCCTGTTGATTTTCTTATCATTTTATGGTGAATACTCGATATGATATGGCACAATTCTGTTTGTAACTCGCCCACGTTCTCGTATCGCTTTTTGTATAGCATATCTTTCACGTATCCCCAAAAGAAAAAATCTAATGGTGACCCCCGATCATGGAGATCCCCGGACCTTAGGATCTGACTCAAACATTTTACGTTGTTCGTTTCTTTTAAAATACTATGTTACTTAAGAAGAGTTATTAGTTTTTGGTCATTCTTTCAATTGGCATCATAAAAGTAGGGGTGTTTTTTTTTTTACATTTAAGTCTGTTCGATTCCCAGACGAGGCAAGTAATTTTTAGAAAATCTTTGAATGCAGAATTACTAACTTTTAAAAATAACATAGTCTTCTTTCAGCAAAATACCCTATCTACGATATTTAAGGTACTTTCCCTTCATGTCCCATAATTTTGGGACGCCCTGTATATTATGAAAGCTCGCTCAACTATTTATAACCTTACTACTGTCATGGAAAAGATTACGATATGAAACTGGTTCTATAATAAAGTAAATGCCGCTCGCGATTGTGAACGGCTATTTGGACCCATTTTACAACGGGGGCGTAGCTCAGATGGTAGAGCGCTCGCTTAGCATGCGAGAGGTACCGGGATCGATACCCGGCGCCTCCAAATTTCTCTTTTTGTGTTTTTATAAAATTAAAATTTCATGCTTACATAAGAATTTAGAGTAAGCAGTGTTGATTGAGTAGTATGAATATAATTGAAGTTACCCATTTTTTGCAAAGAAATAAATGATTTGATTAGATTTTTTGATTTTTCATTTTGCCAGTTTAACTACTAAATTATAGATTTGTATTTTTACTTTTCCATCATAATAAAATTACTTTTGTCCTTTTTTTGGTATTATTCGTCGAGTCGTGAGCTACATGATTACTGACAAATGCTTGCACTGGCTGGTCAGTTCCACTGAAATCTGTGTGGTTCTTTCCTCAAAAGACCATTTCAGACAATGATCTACATGATTTAACCAAGGTTATGTCTGGACTTTAAAAGCGACGTTGACCCCAGAGTTTGTTTGCCATTTCTTCTCAGAAATAGTTAGATAGGAACTTGACTCTGGCTTACATTTTTACTAGCTGTTCGTGCCCGGCGTCGCCCGGGTGTATTTCCGACTTTTCGGGTGGATTTTCCAAAATTTTCTTTCATGCAAACCTTGTCTAGTTTTACTTATAGATAGCATTTTCAAAATAAACTAAACGTGAATTCATGCAAGCCTAGTACTTTTTGTTAGTCATAAACTATTTTGTGTGCCAAATTTGATTCAAATCCTATTATAGGTATAATACTATTGATTGTAATACTATCTTGAATTCATGCGAGCCTGGTACTTTTTGTTAGGATACTGTCAGAAATTGTGGAACGTGTCGTGAATAGAATACCGTCTTGTATGACGATAACTTTTTTTTTACAACATCCGAGTTTAATGAAACAAAACCTATATTCTAATCCAGATGTGAAAACTATATGAAAATCCGTTCAGTATTTCCGGAGATGTGCGTGAACAAACAAACAGACAGACACCGGATTCTACTGTTTTATATATGTATAGAAGATGTGACGTGTAAAAGTGATTCAGATATCCTAATACTGGAATAAACAATTTCATTAGTGTAGTTTAAATCAAAGTTAATTTTGTGTTGTAATTTAGCATTGAGAGCGCCTTTACCTCGTGTACGTGTATTTCGGTGCTCAAGTCTCACTACGGACGAGCGGTTGACTGTACACGAAAATAAAATATGAATAGACAGACAGCTATCCTACCTGTGGTTGTACTGATTACATAACTATTTATTTCGTGAATTTTAAGTATAGCATCATACCCAAGCAATTTTTTTTTTCTACCACTATCTACTGATGATCAGGCCGAAGGTGGAAGCGAGCTTCACCCGCAATCCTCAACCACAGAGGAACTGGCTATCTTACCTCTAACTGCCGAAACAAAACAATGCTGTAAACATTGTTGTTATGGCGACAGACTTAGATAAGATGGATAATACACATAACATCACGCCTAGTTTCCCCGAAGGGTTGGGCAGAGGTGTACCTGTAGTAGGTACACCCACATTTCGCCAGTTATGTTTAAGTCCCATGTAATAGGGAGCGAGCCTATGGCCATCAACCGGGCACAAATCCAGACTCCGAGCTGCTACTGAGAAATTTCAGATAGAAAAACCCAATAACACTTTTCCCGACCCGGGAATCGAACCCAGGACCTCATGTTCAGCAGTAGCGCTTGCGACCACTAGACCAACTTTTAATAAACCTTTTCCACCATTCACAGATAATCCAACAAATGAATTTCTCCTCGCGAACATCATCAATAGACGTCCAACGCAACTTGGAATCTGTTGTGGAGAAGAGAACTAAGGATACTTTCGGTCCACCGGTTGGCAAGAAGATGTTGGTGTTCATCGATGACATGAACATGCCTATTGTAAGTATCTGTGCTATTTGTTAAGCCATCTACGTACGGTAGTGTTGGTAAATATGGAACATAGCGTTTTAGTAAAAATACGGTTTTTTACAACATTCCCGGAATTAACGCACACCACCAAACATCCCAATTTGAATATATGTTAAAATCATAATGTATGTATTATGATTATAACATAATGTTCAAACTACAACTGAATTTTTATTATTATGTATAAAACATTGATTGATTGATTTTTACTGATTATAGAAGAAAGTTGTGGTCACATTACAAATATACGCACGTGCACAGTCGCACACGTATATAAGTCTAGCGTAGTAGGTACTTCGTCCTGCTCCTGGCTGGAGGCTCTAAGTGTAGAAGCTACCACAACCACCACACTAACATACCACCACAAAGAAAAACTACACACACCACACCACCACCACAGGAAAAATCCGGTTAAGCAGCCAAGACCTTAGTGGTTACTGAGAGAGAGGGAATTAAAAAAAAAAAAGTACTTCGTCCTCTCCTGGCTGGAGGCTCTAAGTGTAGTAGCTTAAGGCACCCACAGGAAAGTTCGGTTAAGCAGCCAAGACCTTAGTGGTCAAAATTGCGAGTTAAAATTAAAAAAAAAAGAACTTCTTCCATTTTGGTTTGTTTTGACTGTACAATGGAAGTGTGACTGTAATTTACGTAGTTTTCATTATTTTTGGGATACAAAATTATGTATATAAAGAATGACAGAAATAGATTCAGTAAACAATTCTGAGCAAATTACTTTCGTAATGTGCATCAATTCAGTTACACATTGTCGATTGTTGTATCTCTTATACCTGTCTGACAGTTTAATCAGCGCTGTGCTGTGGGTCCCCCATAGCACAGCATCATGCTGAGTGGAAGCCTTCTTGTCACAGTCATGTCGTGCAGCTGCCGACTAATTTCTGTTTTATGCTCGTGATTATGAATATATTATTATGTACTTTTTGTTGTTCTCTAATTGCTCTTATCTTTTATGTATGCACGTGTTTTTGTGACAAATAAACCTATTTTTCTTTCTTTCTAAAATTCGAGTGTGTTTCTGTACGCCCGTATTTTGGGAGTCTATTGCGAAAAAGAAAGATACATTCGGCCCACCAGTGGGCAAAAATGTATGCTCGTGTGCATCGAAACTGTCTGAAAGGGTGCGCCGAATGGAACACGTATTGCCATGAAGGAGACAATTATTTTTGAAAAATAAAAGAAAACGCGTACTTTTCCAGCATGTGTGTTTAATCACACAAATAGTGAAAATCTTCAAGAAAAATATCTATTTGGAGGCGCCGGGTATCGATCCCGGTACCTCTCGCATGCTAAGCGAGCGCTCTACCATCTGAGCTACGCCCCCGATATGTTAGTCACTATAAAACGGCTACATTTATGTTGTACGCACTTACTAAACTTACTCAACGACGTAATTTTACCTTTTCCATGCATTTTAAGTATTTTGAGAGAACTTGTTAGTTATTACCTACACAATTATGATGATTGTGCTTCTACCATAATGATACCATGGTATCCATTCAATCCCAGAAAATACATAATACGGAAACGGCTGTTCCACCCGTGGGTTATTCCAAGGGCACCGGTAGAAAAAGTTCAAAAAATTAAAATCAAAATATTTTATTTCACATAAACATACTCGTACATGGGCACTTATGAAACGTCAGAAGCTAGGTGCACAGTTCCAATTGGTCGTTTGATATGGAGAAGAGCCGGCAAGAAACTCCACGGTTACTCTTTTAAAAATAATTGGCTTTTACAATACTTTCAAATAACAATGTTACTAGGTATGGGAGGAAAGTGTGCGTCTTTCAATAAGTACCAGGTACTTAACAAAATAGAAAATGGTCAACAGGTCTACAATCCACTAAACCTACAGGGTTCTCACATTCACAAAATATAAAAGAATCTATACAAAAGATAAATAAATTAATAAAAGTAAAAACCTACTTTAAAACGTTTTTTTTTCTCAGAATTTCAAATGAAATAAAATACAATAGAAGTGGATTTCCGCAAGGTCACGCCTGAATCAATTAACTATTTCAAATGGAATGACCACTTGAAAATTTCTTGTTTACAGGATAGTGAATAATTTTTTTTTTTTTTTTTTTTCAATGCTCCTCATGCGAAGCAAAAAAAATATATTTATCAACAGCTTGTACTTTACGCCACATAATTGTGACTTCAGGTATGTTCACTTGGTAGTGGTTACGTGGTAGGAGGGGTAAAGAAAAACGTTACGGCGCGTTACATGGGGGGAGGGGGGGTCAAAAATCTCCAAAAATTGCGTTACGTAATACTTGAATGCTCCCTTATATAATCACCTATACCTGGGGTAGAAATAGCAGTGGTCTACACTGGAACCTTTCATTCATTACACAATATAAATATTAAGTATCAGTAAGAATAGGAAAATCATTCAAACAAAAGTGGTATAACTGTTTAAGTAATTACTGCTGAGATTACTCAACTATTTTGCTTACACAGCGCTTATGTAAGTTATTGCGTCATCAATATGTACCTTTATTGCACTCGCAAATACATTACGTTTTATAGTACCAGTACATATCGGGGGCGTAGCTCAGATGGTAGAGCGCTCGCTTAGCATGCGAGAGGTACCGGGATCGATACCCGGCGCCTCCAGATCTATTTTTACATAGGAAGAATTGAACTATCTTCACGATTTCTTCGCCGATTTAATCGTAACCATAATGATTCAAGACTACCGCAGGTACTGCCTATTATAATATTTTTTTAAAGGTAGATATCAAAGCATTCATATAAGCCTGTATTTATACACGGTGATTTTTTAAATTCACTGTTAACTTTAAGTACTCATGATTATAAGCAACTGTCACTATGAGACCAACTCTGAAATATCGATCTCGAAAATATATCTGGTGTTTCACACAAAAACGCAATATTTACCCGAATTAAAATTGTATGAAACCGATGAATTTTTTTTAATATTTCTTTGTAGGTTCCGTAGTGAAAGTTGTTTGTAATCATGAGTACTTTCACCTCCTGAAAGGTTAACAGTGAATTAAAAATCACCGTGTATAAATACAGGCTTTGTTATGATATGTCTACCTACCAGGGGCGAAACGTCCATATAAGCCGATTCCTACCGGCTTCCCTTTGGAAATTCGGAACACAACCACTCTATCGTCATTGAATAATCAAACTATAAGTATTTGATACACCTTAAAATTAAAATACCTATTACAAAACGCCTACATACATAAAAAATTGTCTTAATAACCCAACAACAAAACACTGCGCTAAAATAACTCGTAGGCGCGTCCTAAATTCAATTTCCTTACAAAAAATAAAGTCATCATGACGTCACTTCGGTCACGTGATGCCGCGGTTTCTATAAGCCGGGTAAGCCGGTCTGTAGCGAGTTATTGTAGGAACATACTAGCAGAAACGTGCGCGCGGGAGCGAGAAGGAATTATTGCTATTGCACCACCTCTTTCTGGCACACGCATTGGATTCGGTAGTTTTCGTTGAATTTCGTAATACTGGGTAGGAGTTCGGGGTTCGTAAACATTTCATTATTTGTATGACAATGTGTGGTTGCTTTTTGACGTAATCGCATTAGAACCATATTAATTTGCATTTTTTTCGCACAGTATTTATTGAATTCATTAGTTTATCATTACTAGTAGTATTAATATTTGTTTGTAGTTATAGGACAGTGATTAACATAGTGTTTTGAGTTTATTGTATGTGAAAATAAATACGTTGTAATTAGGTATTGGGGTAAGTAGATAGTTTAATAAGCTGAAATTACTTATTTAGAGTAGATTTGAAAATAGTTAGTACGATCTTTTTGGATGGCGGCATTCATAGTTTTAGAATGTCGTTTGACAGATTACTTTGTGAAGAAACATGCTTTTCAAGGTTAAGTTTTGAAAATACGTGCTCGCCCAGATGTGACTATAAATTACAAACGCCGCGATGGTTCGTTCAAACATTTTAATGTTTCCCTTTACGATAAATATCAATGAGTGACTGGCAGTCGTAAATTTAATAAAATGTATTGTTCCCGTGTTTACTTTTCTTAGATTGTAGTTGTTTATAGAATATAGGGTTTTTAAAACATATTCGTAGCTGTTTTATGAGTTCGGGATTGGTAGGAATAGAATTATTTTTATTTTATTTTTTTTGCTGCTCCGGCTTCCCTCCTCCATAACGTGAGCCTTCGCTACTGCTACCTACTCCAACTTTGTAAGTTTAAGCTTACCTTCTTTGTAAGTTTTAATTTATTGCCGCAAATACACTGTTCGCTCACAATATACAGGGAAAAATTTAAACCAGTGCGCAAAAAATCTGCTGTTCCCTACATTAATGTTCGCATAACAAGTCAAAATGTAGGGAACAGCAGATTTTTTCGCGATTTCAGGTTTGGTCCCATAGTAAAAGTTGTTCATAATGATGAGTAAGTCACGTGTTTAAGTTTACGCACTGGTTACAATTTTTTCCTGTATTGAATAGTGTAATTTCGTCATTGAGTGAATGTTGTAAGTGCGAAGTACTAAATAACTTTTATATCGGCAGTACATATCGGGGGCGTAGCTCAGATGGTAGAGCGCTCGCTTAGCATGCGAGAGGTACCGGAATCGATACCCAGTGCCTCCAATTTCTTTTTTGCGTGGTTTTTTTTATGAGTAGCTAAAATACGAAAAATAATACTGTTTCCTTGTTTAATCAATTGTAGAATAAAACTTTTTTTAATTTCGGGCTGTTTTCAATACAAGAATATAATATATTCACATATAGCTGTAAGTTAGTTGACACGCCTGCCTTAAGTTCCCCGAACAATAAAAAATAAAATATTTAATCGTCGACCCAATCATATTTAAGCGTCGACCCACTCAAGTTGTCTCCTCGCTCACTTCAATCATCACTGTTAGTCTCAAAGAAAAATCATACCTATACCATAGACAATAAAGCAGTAACTATCATGTCATCTTTGCAGGTGGACAAATACGGCACCCAACAACCCATAGCCCTGCTGAAGCTGCTGTTTGAGAGAAAGGGTTTCTACGACCGCGGCAAAGACCTCAACTGGAAGAACATCAAGGATGTTGGCTTCTTAGCTTCTATGGGCAAGGCTGGTGGTGGGAGAAATGATGTGAGTTCAACATTCTCATCTTCCTGCCTTTGTCCTATATTACTTGAGGCCGGCGCAACACGTTTTCTCTTTCCATTCTCCCTGCCAACCGTCACGCTATCATTCACTCCTTCTCGTTCATATCTCCTCTCCTCACACTGTCCTTCCATCTTTTCTTTGACCTCTCTCTCCCTCTCCATCCATCAACATTTATATTCATCACTCTTTTACTCGCATGTGTTTCTTCCCTCCTCATCACATGCCCATACCAACGATTTGCTTTCAACTTTTTTGTCACTGGCGCCACTTTTAAACTTCCCCTTAAATACTCATTCCTTGAGTTGAATATTAATTATATTTGTCTTTAAGCCGACGTTCGCTCGATTTTATCGCGCACTGGATTTTCAACTCTCAGTGTTAAGCCGAGCGTTGAGAATCCAACGCGCTGGGATGCACTCACTATCATCCCAGTGCGTTGAAAAAACACAGTTGGATTTTCAACTCTCGGTGCTAAGCAGAGCGAGGAAGTCAAAATAAAACTAGCATTAATATTGTTTATTTGTTAATGGCAAAAGCGTGTCATGAATATGCGGCGCCTTCAATAATTAGTGTGTTTTTACGTTATGTACAAAATTTTCTCCCATCTCTTTGCCTCACCAGGTGGACCCCCGCTTCATCTCAATGTTCTCAGTGTACAACCTGCAGTTCCCATCAGAGCCCACGCTACGTCACATCTACGTGTCAATCCTGACAGGACACTTCTCCATCTTCCCCGAAGAGATACAGCAAATCGTCGATAAGATTGTAAACATGACCCTGGATCTATACAAGGTAGGGTCACTCCATAATGTGTACTACAGGCTGGTATCCGCAAATCCACGTCAACGCGCGTATGTTGCGTACGGGTCGGCGTGTGCCTAGTAAGCAATTAGAGTCTTTCTGCTTTAGCTTACTTCCTCGTCAGTTGATCCTAAAACAACATCAAACCAATATTTAGCAACAATTAAGTAACTGATTCCAGCACGCGTAGCATGAACGGAAGAATAGACAAAATGACAGATAAACAATCACAATCTGTCATTTTGTCTATTCTTCCGTCGACAAAACCCGTTTCTATGGTTGTCATGCTACGCGTGCTGACAAGACATTGGTGCCGATTCCTTCGTTCAAAAACTAAACTAAATTTAAGTTCAGTGCATCTTTTTCTTTCTATTTCATTAAGAAAAGGACAGAAGATAAATTTTAGTTTAGTCCTGTCAAATTAATCAGCGCTTGACGTAAATTGACGCAAGTTTTTAATCACGTCTAAACTTGTATGGAGTAGTGACAAGCGCTGACTAATTTGACAAGACTAAACTAAAATTTATCTTCTGTCCTTTTCTTAATGAAATAGAAAGAAAAAGATGCACTGAACTTAAATTTAGTTTAGTTTGTGAACAAGGGAATCGGCACCATTGTTTCGTTTTATGTAGACTGCGTCCAATACAGAAGTGGTCGACTAAAAAGACAACTTTGTCCAAGCGTCGCATACGGTCGCATAAAAGTGTGATTATATATTGAAGGAACTAAGTCCATACTCTCTAAAAATACTAATATCTAAACCGGATCTCTCGGGAAGTTACACTTGTCCTTTTTGTGAAGTTTAAAAATATGCAAAAGAATACCATGTCAGATTTATAATTTTTTAAATATAAAATTTCAAGCATTACTATGAAAAGTAGATATAAAACAATAATGAATTACCTCCTCGAAGCAAATCCATCGATAAAACGAAAATGTTTAAGAAGAAAATTTTTTTTTTTTAATTATTAAAAGCAACACTTTCACGAACAATCTGCTGTTGATCAAGTCGAACTTTGACTCTTAACCAAGCAGGTTAGAAGACAAAAAGATCGCGTTGCGTGCGCAGGTAGTTTGTATTGTTAATCTGACTTGTCGGTAAAACCGATTTTTATTTGTTTGGAGTACTTCTAAGTTTTTTGCTTTTGTCCGACTCTTCTTGATTTTTTGCCTGTGTGCTTCGCTCTGATAGTGACAGCCAGTTACGGCACTACTGGATCTCGGCTCTACTGGTCTGCAGTCGTCCTTTAAGATATTCCGTTTTATTTAATATTCACAGATAATGATAATAGAGCTACCACCAACGCCAGCGAAGTTCCACTACATCTTCAACCTTCGCGACCTCTCCCGTATAGCGGCCGGCATGTGTCTCACTCACCCGAACTACTTCAGTGAGAAGCGCTGCGTCGTGCGCTGCTGGCGCAACGAGTTCACGAGAGTGATATGTGACAGACTGATTAGTGTACAAGTAAGTTGTGAGGGATCCGTCAAGGCAGACCGCGAATTTTTTTGAAGTTAAACTTCTTTAAGCGCGTTAGGCATTTTTGAGATGGGACTAAACCATTGATTTCGCGACACTGTGACCGTTTTTCCGTTTTTTACTTTTTTGAGGTACGGAACCCTAAAACAACTGAATTTTGTGGGCTTCTTTGAAGGAATCACTGACAGGCGCACTCTCGACATTACGCGCACGTATGGCTACATAGGATTTTTCGCCATTAAAAACTCTTGGATATATATATGTGCATAAAAGATCTTCGAGCGCTAAGTACGCGAACTTACATTGCGTCTATTAGAAAAATAGATTTAAGAGAATCATCCAATGTACTGCACCCAAAATCTACAAATGACTTCATATTCTAATGCTCTCTAGCCGTATTATAAAGAACTAGTTGCGCCCCGCGGTTTTTACCCTCATAAGTCTTGATCTCGTGGGAGCATCGGGATAATAGGTATCCTATGTCCTTCTCCAGGTCATGGTCTACCCATGTGGCAAATTTCATCCAAATCCGTTCAGCCGTTTTGGCGTACAAACAAACAAACTCACTTTCGCATTTATAATTTTAGTTTTTTTCAGTGCAAGACAGAGATGGAACTATACATGAATGATAGCACCGTCCCTTTTTCGCAACTGAATCGTGATGATACAAAGGCCTCTGCCTCGAATCTTGCGGGCAGCGGGGCGGCAACGGCGGTGGCGCGGCAACGCATAGTTTTATATGGAACCGCTCGCTCCCCGCGGCGCTGCTTTCGAGGCCAGTTACATATAAATCTATGCATTTGAACGCGCCGCTGCCGCCGCCGCCCCGCTGCTCGCAAGATTCGAGGCAGAGGCCTAATACTGAGTGCGGCTTCTGTTTTGCGTAAACAGGATAACGAGCTGATGCGCCGCCATATGCACGAGCAAATGATGATATACTTCCCTGAAGAAGAACCTGTCGTTCTTGAGGAAGCCGTGTTGGCCGAGGAAGAAGCCAAAGCTGAAGAAGAAGAAGACGGTATAATCCGCGCCATTAAATAACCCAATTTAAAATGGCGGCCAAACAAAGAAGCTTGTCATGTCCTTTCACTTATATGGTATAATATTGGAAAGGAGGCACACCGCCGCTATTTTAAATTGAGGGATGCCTTAAGGTAGCCCGCGAAATATAAATTTACTTACGTTTTTTATTCTGTAAATACATAATTATTTGTTACGGTCTCGAATCATATTTTGATCTTCCTACAACCTGATACTGAAATACAATAGACGTGGATATATTTAGTAACTTGTTCCGCTTAGCTATTTTTAAAGAACTATAAAAAACTCTTGAAAGAAATCGACACGTATTTCACCTCTCAACGAGGCATCCTCAGAATGACGATTGACTTGTCGCTAACCCGAACGCCGCGTTGCCACACCGAGCGCTGAACGCAGAGTCTCCGTTCAGCGCTCGGTGTGGCAACACGCCGTTACATTTTATAATCGATTTCCACAAAGTCACGCCTGAATCAATTAACTAACCTGATACTGACTTGTCAATTGCAAAAACGTGAGAAAATTTGTAGTTAGCGGGCTATCTTGGCGCTTTCGCCTAATGGCAAAAACTTTACTGTTCTTATAGTCCGTGAGCCAGCAACAGGTTTTTCGGACCAATTTCCTCTCATGCGATAACTCGTGAAATGCTTCAAAGAGTTGTATTAAACAGCATGGTGAACGTCAGCTGCCGCTCCGTGGGTGTGGGTGGGGCAGCGGCAGACTCTCAATCACGTAAAAAAAAAAATGTTTTCAGTCATTTCCTCCCGACTGAAAATTTGTTAAATGATAGTTAACGCAATTATTCGAAGATAAAAAAAGTCAGCTGGCCGTACCGTGGTGGATTATACGTTACCTGGTCACACGAACATGCAAAAAAAATTTTTTCGTTCAGATTTCCTCTGCGCGTTATGTTCCACGCGCGCCTCAAAGAGATGTCAACAGAACTGACGGGGTTCCATAGGGCCGATGCCTGCCAGGGTTGCGGTTATTGTCCGAAAGGTTTAACCGTGGCCCCTGGCAATAACTGAAGGAACACGGTTTTACTCAGTAAGAGTCTGACACGCCCTCCCGCTCCACCCAGAGCGGGAGAAGTTATTTGATAATTTACCACCCAAAAAAAAAGTAGATAACTACATCGACTTGTCCCACAGAGTTCGGCATGATAGTAGAGAAGGAGGCCGGCGCAGCAGCAGGTGCTATTACTGAAGAAGTTGAAGAAGAGGAGGAAATAGAACCCGAACATGAGGTCACGGTAAGTACCTATTCACAGTCAAAATATGTATGTTTGTAGGTTAATTAAGGTTGCACTAGTCAACGGCTCGAACTCGTCGGTAGCGTGGCTAACATGCATGCTATTTAGTATAGTAATTTATTTATTTAGTTTTATTAATTTCGTATTTATTTATCTAGTTTTTATTTAGTGAAATAGACGATGATTTATAACGAAAACGAGCGCGTAAAATTTTATAAACAGACCTTTGGGCGTATAGATATTATGGAAAAACTACTGGATGTATCTACTCAAAATAAAATTATTTGAACTTTTGAACAAATTATCCATCCCTGTACGGTTTTTATTTTGCCATTTTCATATTACATAAGATGAGCCAAAATTTGTGGTAAACTGTGGAAGTTTCGACGCTCATAACTTGCAAATCAATTTTTTTTGCCCTTCCATACAGGGCTAGATAATGAGAAGACAAATTGATATAATTTTTAGCTTTGAACGTAGACGGTCAAACAGACGAGTAATAAATATTACGTTACTACGACCATACTACGTCACCTTAAGAGCTTTAATTATTTGTCTGCTCATTGCTCGATAGAATCAGCATAATCGACTCAGCATTATACAGGATTGATTTTTGAGATGGGCCAGTAAAGACAGACATATAAATACACATAACCGATGTAGCTATAAAAAAGCGGTTGGTAACTTGTTGAGACATAACATAACAACATCACGCCTGTAATCCCCGAAGGGTTAGGCAGAGGTGTGCCTATAGTAGACCCACATTTCGCCAGTTATGTTTAAGTCCCATGTAATAGGGGGCGAGCCTATTGCCTTGTTGAGACATTTTGGAAAAAAAGGACTGCCTCGTTGGTCTAGTGGTCACAAGCGCTGCTGCTGAGCATAAGGCATCAAGAATTTCTCAGTAGCAGCCTGAAGTCTAGATTTGAGCCCGGCTGATGGCAATAGGCTCGCCCTCTATTACATGGGACTTAAACATAACTGGCGAAATATAGTATAAGTATAAGTATAATTTATTTTCAAAAATATACATCAGTTTAATTATGGTAATACACTCTAAGACACTTGTTTGTACGAACAGATTTTGAACATCTGTGTCTGAACTAGATATATAATATCTGTATTTCAGACATCAGCGCTCTCCCCTGTTGTAGGCGACACTTAGCAAATAACTTTGTTTTACATCTTATAAAACACATAATTTTTGATTAAAAAGTAAGACAAAAATAATAATAATAAAAATAAAAAAAAAGAAAGTGACAAAAAGAGGGGGAATAATCTTAAAATAATAATTAATGTAGTGATGGCCTCCGGTGAGTAGAGTGTAAATGAGTGGATGTGTGTGTGTAGGAGGGTGAGTATTATTAAAGGCTACTTTACTGTAGACAACAGGTTTTCGGTCTCATTGTAGTTTATCTTGCAGATGTAATCTACTACCGTAGATTTACATTTGTTCCTATTTAAGGGGTGTATATCTACAAGCTTATTTATTTTTTCATACAGAAAAGAGCCTAGGTAACAGTAATACTTGCGAGCGTATGGGTGTTTATAGGTCGTTAGATCATTGTATATCACCTTACGTCTACGTTTAGACAAATACGAGGACTTGTCATACTTTGTACAAGCATGATATCTCAAGACCGCGTGCAGGACGAACAGCTGCCGGACTGTGAGGACTACACAAGACTGGTACAAAAGGTATGTTGGGAATAGGTAGGGGCGGAAAGTGCTGACTTTGAGTACTGCTCTTTGTGCAACTTCTAAAGGTTTGAGTATAGTTTTTGACGTGCCACCCCATACAGAAATACAGTATTGCAACACTGATTGACCAAGAGCTAGGTACACTTGCTTAATCAATTTAGGGTCAGCTGCATGTCTTAAATTTTTGAAAACGAATATTAGTTTTCTTACCCTAGAAGTAACCATGTCTATATGAGGTCGAAAAGATAGATTATGATCAATAATTATTCCTAAATATTTTAGTTTGTTCGCTTTAATTAGAGCAGGGCAAGAACAGCTTACATCATTACAGCAATTGTGTGCTATTATGGAGAGAGTTGAGGGTGGGGGATTACAATTACGCATAGAAAAAGTGAGATACTGCGTTTTACCTGCATTAAGAGTAAGTAAATTCTTTTGCAGCCAGTGGCTTACTATATTAAATCCACGCTGCGCCTTCTTAAAGACATTTTCCCAAGTATCAGCCGAAAACAGAAGCACCGTATCGTCTGCGTATGATATTATTTTACCTCCATCAAGATGTAGCTCACAAAGATCATTTAAATAGATGAGAAATAGACTTGGGCCCAAAATACTACCCTGAGGGACACCGAAGGAGACAGGTAAGTCACTGCTTGTGGTATCACCTATTTTCACACATTGTGTCCGATTAGAAAGATAGTCTTTAAAAATGTTGAGTGGGTCTCCTCTAACGCCTATTCGTTCCAATTTTTGTAAAAGCAATGGCACAGAGATCGTGTCAAAGGCTTTGGCCAAATCCAGGAATATGCCCATGGTCTTTTTGCCCGCATCCAAATTTCCTACTACGTAATCAACGAGCTTATGGGCTGCATCACTTGTCGACCTGCCAGCTCGGAAACCAAATTGGTTGTTAGAAAGATGGTTACTTGTTTCTAAGTAGTTTATGAGTCTTTTATTGAGGATGCGTTCAAGGAGCTTGGAGATAGAGGGCAAAATAGAAATGGGCCTATAGTTGGTGACGCGGTCCTTATCTCCGGATGTATGTATCGGATGCACCACTGATTTCTTTAGGACTGTAGGAAAAGCACCTTGTGATAAACAAGTATTGAAAATATGTGTCAAAAGGGGCACAAGTATGTGTTTATTGTCCTTAAGAAGGCTATTTGGTATAGAGTCCCAACCAACGGAACAGGCATTTTTCAGACCCATGATTAAATTCTCTACCTCCGCCTCATCTGTGTCCAATAAGGCTAGAGATTTCAGACAGTGCTTTGGGTTTTCAGTTGAGAAATGAAGGTGCTCCGGATTTGCACAGTTTGTAGTACTATCAGCCAAGTCTTTACCTACACTGACAAAGAAATCATTCAGTTTTCCCACTGATTCCCTTGCGTTAGAAGTATTAATTAATTCCGTCGCAGTGTTTTTAGTTTTTTTAGTGTTCGTTATAGTTTTTATTGCATCCCATATTTTTTTGTTATTAGTGCCCGCAGTTTTCAATAGGTTCTTTTCATATGATGTTTTAACTTTCTTTAGTAGACGGTTGCAGAAATTTCGGTACCTTGTGTAGCTAACTTTAAGAGTGTTGTTTTCAGGTGACTTTCTTAACTTTGTATGTAATCTATCCCTGTGTCTCATGCAACGGATCAGCCCTGGGGTTATCCATGGTTTAATAATTTGATTACGTCTAGATAATTTTAGTATGGTAGTGTTTGCTGCAATTTCATTCTGAATAGCTGTTATGAAAAATTCCACGGCAATATTTGCGTCAGATGTGGAGTAGACCGGTTGCCAATCAATTTGGGATAATTTAGAGCTTAATTTTTCAACATTTATTTTGCTGACGGAGACGTGGGCAAATGTTCTTGCCTGCCTACGGTGAAGACATAGCAAAACAGCCTGATGATCAGTGATTGTCGATTGCAATACAGCAGTGAGTGCCGGAGATTGCGTTTTAAGCATCACGTGATCAAGGCACGTTTTGCCACTTCTCGTGGGCAGGGTGTGGGCAGGTAAGATACCGTGGTATGCACATAGATTTAAGTACTCTAAGGATTTAGGGCCTTGGCCTTCCGGACAGATGTCTATGTTAATATCTCCAATAACAGAGATATTTCTAAAGGTACTGAGACTAGTTAAGATGTTATTGAGACATAAAAGAAAGTTATCAGCGTTTCGATTTGAGGGAGATCTATAAATTGCAACTATTGCAGTTTCGGTGCCGATTTTCAGGACGAGGCAATTACAGTCTCGGCATGGCGGCTCCTCACAAATAGCATGGAGACTTGCTTTATGAAATACAGTAACTCCGTCATTTTGATTAGCATAATTATTTGAAGAGAATCTATTATATCCGTCGAGATTAGGTAATACAGGGTTACATGATAACCAGCACTCTGTCAGGATAATAATGTCACAGCCGATACCCAATCTAGATAGAAACACCGTGAATGCATCAAAATTTCGAGATAAACTGCGTATATTTTGGGTAACAACAGTCAAGCAGTCATTCGGAGAAGGAATCAAACCCCTGCAATCCTCGACATCACACGCAACTGAATTTGACACTGATATCTCATCAATTTCCGTTGAAATGTCAAGCATTTTTAATTAAATATGTAGGCACAGGATCAATTAAATGTAACTTAGAATATTTGAAGATAAACAATTTTTACGAGTTATTAAGTAGTCGAGCAAGACTGGTTACGTCGTTATTGCGATACATTTTCCAACAGGATGTAACTATTTTTTGTGGTGTATTTATAATAAGCGTTATAGAATTAAAAACAGACGTAAATGTACGTATTTTGCAGATAAGGCTGTATTTAAGGTTGCTAAGTATTAGTGTGGAGTGTTTGAGTGTTTGGTGTATTACAGTATTTGTATAACAAAGAGTATTTTTTATATAATTAACATGCAATAACAAAAAACCTAGGGATAATGAATGAGAACTTAAGGATTGAGATTGAACAGAGAGAACATAATAATATAGACATAGTCATTCCGTGGCCTTCTGTTCATCCTTAAGCTTATTGAGGTCTTGTTCTTCATTAATACGGATGTGCAGCATACCCTCTTTCTTTCGCAAATAAATTTTTCCATAGGAAGTCCAGCAGTAAGTGTACTTATACGTAGTTGCAAAATCACGCGCCAAGAAAAATAGTCGCCTGCCCTTTGGTGTTAGACAGTCTGATATAAATATCGGTTTCCGGGGGCTATCAAGGCTGACTAAGCTAGTATTTAACTTTTCGGTCTTCTGTGTCATAGTTAAGTTTTTTACACTGTTTAGGACACTTTCTTTTGTAAGAACTGAGGTGAATTCAACGACAATCGGTTTCAGTACGTTCGGTTTTGCAAAAGGACGATAAATGTCTTTAATATCCGAGGTTTGTAGTTGAAGATTGAGAACATTTCCGATTTTCTTCGCCACATTACACAGCTCAACTTTCGTCTCGTTTTGTAATTTTGGAATGTTTCTCAATTCTATCTTAGCTGAACAGGACTGCCTTTCAAGGTTTTCTATTTTATTTTCCAGGGAGTTTATGTAAGTCAAATTTTCCTTACGTTCAAACTTGAGGCTTTCTAATTCTTTAAGTATGACGTCATAGTTGGAGGACAAGGCCTGCATAGACGTATTAATACTGTCATTCTGGATTTTTATTTCAGCTAAAGACGATTCTAAACTTTGTAATTTTAAATTATGTTCCTCAGAGAACTTCGCGAAGGAATCGCGTACCTCTTGCATAAAATGACTAAACTCGTTTTCTTGTTGTTTACGTTTCAACATACGCCTCATATTCATGTTACTCCGGTCGCTTCCCTCAACACTCTCAGAGTCAGTCTCCGAGAGTATCTGCTGTTTCGGTGGTGTGCGTTTAAGCGGCATTATTGTATCGTCGATTTAAGCGACGTACCAGGACAAAAGCGCTGTAATAGGGTGTCGATGAGCCGTGCGAGAGAGTAATAGCGAAATACCAGGAGCACCGGTACGTACCTCCCAGCTATGGTAGTGATGCGGAGCCGTGGCCTTGCGCGTGCGCAGCTAATTGGCTGGAGTTTGTTACGCCCCAGGAGGCGGGCTGCTGGCAGCAGTGGGCGGTGGCAGCGCAGGTGGAGCTGGAGCGGTGCGTCACTTCAATGACAGACTACGACTTTTGGGCGAAATAAGATCTCCTCGAAAGTGATGAACTCCTATTTTTTTAACTCGATTTAATTGCAGAAATTTTATATAAATATTGAATTTAATTAAACAGCGGGTCTCCTTAAATGCGTCTGAGCTCCTCAGAGGTCCAGGGGGGAGAGGTATGGGTGTACTATATAAATAAAGAATAGTAGTTTATGAAACTGTTGCATAATGAGGGGTATTAAAACATGAGTGTGTGTTTAAAAACCGAGCCGTAGGTAGTCGAGGTTTTTAATAGTATCACACGAGTGCTTAATACCTAGTTATGTGCAGTTTCATACACTACTTTATCTACTCTCATACATTGGGATTGAACCTAATACTAAATAAAATATCAAAATTAAAGATCAAGAATACATTTAAAAATCCCACGAAATTCAGTACAACAAAACAAATGAATGTCGTCTGCAGCGGGTGCTGCTGTCCCCCGGTTAAACGTACCATTACAAAAATCGATGGAAACTTCTTGGTGATATTAACTTTTTGGATTAGCTCTGGTTACACTGGTTTACAGTGTTCTCTCATCTGTCTCATTCCTACAAAATAAATGGAAAAGTTTTTTTGCCTTTTCTGATTTTTCAGTTGGTTAGATTGAGTTTTTTGATCTCGTATAAGAAACAGGATAGATTGCACCGTCTTTCTACATTGTTCTCACATGTATAATTTCAACATGAATAATGTAACCAATATTTTGTAACAATTTATTATTTAAAAGAGTGTCCGTGGAGTTTCTGACTGACCGATTCCTTGACAATTCAAAAGTGCCTGTAAATGGTTTAATTGAAATAAATGCTTTGAGTTTGAGTTTATAAAAAAGTTACTGTGAATATTGTCAATTTTCTTGCTGACTAAATATTTTCTCAAAATCCGTGAATACAGATCAACGTTCTCAAAAATATTGGGACAAAAAACGGTCTTAGAGGACCCTAAGACCGTTTTACTGTGGCTACAATGAATAAGGTACCTGCCCTTACTGCCCCATCTCAAAATTCGTCGTAATGTCAATACCACAGAAAAATGTGACAATGACAGACTCTGAGAATGAAACAGATTTATATTTCATGAAATGGCCCAATTAAAATGTTTTCGGTTAGGTTCAGCCTATAATGTTCCCACAGCTGGGATACAGGCCTCCTCTCTGTGAGAGGGAGTTGGGCATAATCAACCACGTGTGCCCGAACGCGTCACGTACGTGTCTTCGAATTTTTGGCTCTAGGACATGCCGTTTTCTTCACGATGTTTTCCTTCACCGTTTTGAGAGCAGTGGCGATGAAATAATTTACAAAAGTGTCTGTTTGGGTTCGAACCCACGACCTATAAACTCGTAAGTCGCCGCCGTTACTATCGAGCCATCACTGCTCTATCTTCGATCTTTGTTATCAAGTATTTAAATATAGTTTTCCTGACTTAATAAAGGTTTTTTTTTTTGAGCAGTGGTGGCCCAGTGGTTACGGCCGCGACTTACGAGTTGTAGGTCGTAGGTTCCAACCCAGACAAGCGCTTTAGTTTGTGTAAATTATTTCATCACCACTGCTCTCAAAACGGTGAAGGAAAACATCGTGAGGAAACCGGCATGTCCTAGAACCGAAAATTCGAAGACATGCGACATCTACCAACCCGCACTGGGCCCGCGTGGTGGAATACGGCCCACTCCCTCTCACAGAGAGGAGGCCTGTGTTCCAGCAGTGGGAACATTATAGGCTGATGATGATGATGATGATGAATAAAGGCAAGAATTTGAAAACTGTCGAAGGTATAAAAGACTTGACTGTACTACGAGTACCTTATTTATGGTCCACCTAAATGTCAATTCTTCTTCTTTTGAAAGCCGTTGGTACTTCTTAAATGGAGTTCATTAAATCCTCAAACGTCGGGTGTATGGCCACTGTGGTTATGTTCTGGACAGAACCACTCTCACATTGGATATCGGATGGGTTCCTCATTTTGCCAAGTTTACTTTGTCAATTTTAAAATTAGTACGGTTTTAAACCCATAAATAAATGAATGCAGATGGAGGATTACGTGTTCCGTGACCCGCTATTGTTCGGTGATTACCGCAATGCACTGGACGAGGAGGAGGTCAGATACTATGAAGATCTACTCGACTATGAAGCTGTATACTTCTTGTTCCAAGAGGTACTATTAAATTGTACTTATAATACACTATTCCCCTTATTCATAAACGTTGCTTAAAGTTAAGAGACGTTTAAACATCAAAAATGTATAGTTAAGCAGACATTAATCATAACTTCACTTATGTATTAATGTACTTGATACTTAATAGGTATAAATATAGATGCACGTTCAATGAGACATCCATCGGGGAATCGAGTAAACAATCAGCATGTTCCATACATTAATATTCACAAAATTAATAAATGTATGGAACAGCTGATTTTATTTCTCAATTTCAGGATTAGTCTCACAGTGAAAGTTGTTCATAATTATGAGTTTCATAGCCCCTTTTAGGCTATTTCAATTACACCTTGTTTATGGACACTGGCTCCTTCAACAGAGTTTTAACACGGTAAATATATAGCTCTAATGTGGTTTTAATTAGCGCAAGAGTCTAGAGAATTCCATGATTTTTTGTACATCTTGTTCAGATAATTATATTATTATTTTGGTAAGCATGTTCTGTTTATTAGCTCTTTAGCTAGTTTAAGCTACATTAACGGGCCCAAGCCAAGTCAAATGTATTATTATAATTATTTCCTTTAATTATTTCATTTGATACACATATAAATTAAATTTTTTATTTTATAAACCTTCCAGATCCTAGACGAGTACAACGACCGCGTGGGTAAGATGTCAGTTGTCCTGTTCGAGGACTGCCTGGAGCACTTGACGCGCATGCAGCGCATCCTGCGCATGGACCGCGGGAATGCGCTCATCATCGGCGTGGGCGGCTCCGGCAAGAAGTCCATCAGCAAGCTCGCGGCCTTCGCAGCTGGTACGATCACCTTACGAAAACGTTGATCACTTGGACTTGATTCTTGTTAATTGTGGAACAATCAGTTTCCGTAAACGTTGGTCACTTTTCGTCACCGTGCAGTGGAAACCTCGTGATTGCTATGAACGTTATATGATACAAAATGTCTGAGAAACGGCCGTCATTGGCGTTTGATAATGACGTTCTCTTTATCATCAATAGAAAATAAAATAAAAACCATCCTTGCTCTACCACCACGCACCTTACACCCCTTACGCACCTTATATATTTAATTATTCCAAAGTATGTCATAATGTCACGCCATTTCTATACTTATGTTTCTTTATTTTCTTTTTAGGGTTCCGTACCTCAAAAGGAAAAAACGGAACCCTTATAGGATCACTCGTGTGTCTGTCTGTCTGTCTGTCTGTCTGTCTGTCTGTCTGTCTGTCTGTCTGTCCGTCTGTCACAGCCAATTTACTCCGAATCTAATGGACCGATTAAGTTGAAATTTGGTACACATGTGTATTTCTGTGACCCAAACACGAATGTGTAACGTAAATAATTTAATTTTGAATATAGGTGTCACTTTTGGGACGCAAACAAGAAAATTAAAAAAAAAGTTTTGCTAACAGTACCGTGTGACATATCAAATGAAAGGGCTTGTTGCGAGGATCTTAAATATATTTTTTATATAATTTTAAAATAAATACTTTACAAGATATTTGATAAATTCAATGAAAATTGACCATTCCCCCCCCCTTATCTCCGAAACTACTGGACCAAAAATTTTGAAAAAAATACATAGTATGGCTCTTTACTCATAGATTACAGGAAAACCTATAAGAAGTCTATGGTTTTAAAATAACATGGTAAATCTCTCAATAATGTGCGTAAAAACTTACATTTCGTCGCTCGGCATCCAAAAGGCCCATCTCTCTAGCTACTATAATATCAAAAGTGTTTGACCGTCTGCTTAATACACAAATAAATAAAACTGTAAGTGTTCATGACAACCAATTCGGGTTTCGGCGTGGTTTGTCAACAGAAAGTGCAGTGTTGTGCCTTAAGCATACTAACTATCACATACTTACTATACACAGCGTGGGACGCCGATTTATGCTAGGTTCATCGATTTATTCAAGGTTTCTGATCAGTTTGCTTATGACGTATTGTGGAGAAAGATGGAGAAGGATAGGTTGCCAACGGAGCTTATAAACATCTTTAAATAGTGGTATGGCAACCAGATCAATAGTGTACGATGGGCTGGAACTTGTTCCAAGCCATACAGGTTGGAATGCGGGGTGAGGCAGGATTGGCGAGCTCAGCAGCACCAGAGTGGGTTGCTATATTGATGGTATTTGTGTAAATAATATTAGCTATGCTGATGATATGGTGCTTCTGAGCACGTCAATCTGTGGTCTCAGAAAGTAATTGGTCGCCAAATGTGAGCAGTATGCCAAAACACATGGTTTGATGTATAACTCCAATAGGTCGGTGCTGCCCCGTTTTTGTAGCGCATCGGGAATATTCGCGGACGCACATATTAATTGCTTTTACGCAACGATGCGAATGAGGTGTGCATCCCTGGTACGCAGAGTACGGGCCAGCTCCAAAAATATCGTTAGCAGTCTGGATTGCATGTACATCAATCACTGCAGTGCCGTCTCCCATGGGGTGAAATAAATTTAAACTAGATTACGTGGGGCACTCAGAAAGTTTTGTGATACTAGAAAAAAATATACTACAGGTTATAATTTTTTTTATTATATCTTTTGAAAGAACTCTCCATTGGCATACACAGTTTTTACGTCTAAACAAATTTTCATAACACATTTTCCAGTCCGCATCAGACACCTCTCCAATCTCCTTCTCAAAACTGTTTTCCTTTGAGTTGATTTTTTATTTTGGGGAACAAGAAAAAGTCGCACGGAGCCAAATTGGGACTGTAAGGAGGATGACCTATGAATTTGACCGGTGTGCTGTCCAGAAAGTCCCTTGTTTTGAGCGCCTAGTGAGCCAGCGCGTTGTCGTGGTGAAGCAGTAGCCCACGGAGGCCAGTGTTCGGTCGCTTGCTGCTTGCAGTAGTAAAAACTTCTGGCAAACATTTGGTAACATACCATTCAGCATTGATGCTTCTTTGATCTCGTCGTATTGACACCAGATGACCTGGTAGAAAAAAAAAAAACTTGCGATCAACATTTTGCCTACACTTCTGGCTCGCTTCACTTTGGTAGGCGTTGGTTCATTTTGAAACAGCCACACGGTCGACTGATGCTTCATTTCTGGATCATATTGATAAATCCAAGATTCATCACCCGTAATGATATCTTAAACGCGCCGAGACGAGCCTGCTACCAATTTTGCTATCATGTCTCGGCACCATTCTACCCGAACCTCCTTCTGACCCTGCGTTAGATTTTACGGTACCAGCGTGAAACTATCTTCCATAACCGAAGATGCCTGTGTAGAATTTCATGCACACTTCCCGATCTAATCGGCAATATACACCGTGAAATTTGAATCACAGTTTTGCTAGAACAAACTTTATTCAGACCATGGTCTACTACCATTCTACAGAATCCAATAAAAAAAAACATAAATTGGTTTTTGAAAAAACGTATACGGTGGTGTCTGTGTTGTAGGGAGTAACGATAATCTTGACATTTTAAACTTTGCTTTTTTTGTGTTATTTCAAAACCAATTATGTTTTTTTTTATTGGATGCTGTAGAATGGTAGTAGACCATGGTCTGAACAACGTTTGTTCTAGCAAAACTGTGATTCAAATTTCACGGTGTATGCTGAACCTCTTCATATGTAATTCGCCTATTCTCTTGAATTAAATTTTTCACAGCCAGCACTTTTTCAACAACTGTCATAGGGCGGCCACTTCTTTCTTTGTCTGCCAAAATTAGTAGACCACCCATAAATTCGTTGAACCAGCGAAAAACAGTCTCTTTAGAAGGGCTTTTTTCTATGAACACCATTCGAAGTCTTTCAAACGATTCTTCTGGTTTTAGTCGACATTTGAAATCGTACAAAATCATCGCGCAAAAATGTTCTCGTTATAAATCCAGATTTCAGTAAGACAGAGTATTTTGATTTTGCTCGTAAAAAAATGTGGAGGGAATTTCGAATTTGGAATGTTATGTTTTTTGTAATAAAAATAGTCATCGTTTTAATTGACATCAAAACCAGCCAGTATTCTGGATGATAATTTTTTTTTAACGACGTTTTCTAAAAATGAAACCTAGCTAGATCGATTTATCGCTCCTGAAACCCCCTGCATACTAAATTTAATAAAAATTCTTGGAGCCGTTTCCGAGATTCAGATTATATATACATAGGTATATACAAGAATTGCTCGTTTAAAGGTATTATTATTATATTAACACCGCGAATGTGAATTTTTTTACGAAAATCTGATTTTTGTTTTATTTCATTCTACACATTCAAATAAGTGACCCTGCAATTTAAAAAAAAAATGTCACAGTCGCGGTATTGGATGCCGAGCGATGATTTGCAGTTGGAATGTATGGGAGAACATGTTTTTCAACTACAATGTTAAGTTTGTTCTTGGGATAAATAAATTCATCTCAACTACGGAACCCTTCATTGTGCGTAGTCCGACACGCACTTGGCCGGTTTTTTTGTACATTGGCATCTTGTTTTTATTTAATTTGTTATAATTTAATTGTGTTTATGTGTGTCTTTTGTGTGCACTAAATAAATGTTGTATCTATCTATCTATCTAAAATAACTAATTTAATTCCAAATTTAATTATTTAACCTCAAAATAGATACTTATCCCCAAATGAATCTTAAAGTCGCTACCCCAATATCATAATCTAAAACTGTTTAATAAAACTACATACATATTTACAATATTTCAGGGATAAGGAAAATAATATGAAATGCCAAGATATTTTGTCATTCATTTATATTTCTTTGTGAACATCAAATTAAATATTCTACACCATACCATCACATCTCCTATTTCCCACATAATGTCACTATTTAATCAGTATTCTAATATTTATCATAAAACTAATGGGTTACCTTAATTTATAGTAGATCTCCAACCAATGCCAATCTATCTTTTTACCGACACAGCCACTAAGCACGTCTTACCGTCACGAGAGCCCGACCCAGAAGGCCGTTGTTCTACCATTCTGACATATCAAATCTTTCGGTGTTGCCAGTACAATATCCAACAATTATGTATTAATAAATTGAAACCTAACAAAAGCATTAGAAACATCTTAGAACTGTGCACGTTTGTTCTAAATAAGCTTTACGAGGCTTTCTACTATCAAATAAATAAAAAGAAAAACAATCAATATTTCTTTATAGCTTGTCCACTCCGAATGTGGTTTTCACTGCACGGCGACGTCACACTAAACTCATTGCTTGTTTTGATCTATTACGTCACATTTTAGTAAGCCTAAGATTCAGAAGTAGCCCAATATCCATTTTAAGCTGGAGATCTGTAAGATAAAGCGTGCCTACTTAGACTTTGCTAAGTAAGCGTTCTGTTTGAAAATTATTCGTATTAAATTAATGTTCATATTTTTGTGAAATGCTTTATCACACTGTATTACAGGAAAACAAACATTATTCAAAGAATAAGGTTCATATTTGTATGAAACGTTAGTAAAGCCTAAGTACCCTTCATAGATCACAGCCTGAGACCCAGCAGTCACAGTAGACATATTAGTATTAACACAAAGTATTTCAAATATAAATATACTGTACTATTATGCAGGTTGTGACGTGTTCGAGATCGTAATAATGCGTAACTACAACGAGAACTCGCTCAAAGACGACATGAAGAGGCTGTACACCTTGCTGGGCTTCGATAATAAGAAGACTGTGTTCTTGTTCGGCGCCGCACAGGTAATGTTTGTACCCTGTTTAGGCGACTCGTAATGAGAATGGAATAGAATATTATGTACTAGCTTCCGCACGCGGCTTCGCTCGCGTGGTATATCGAAAAAAAGTAGCCCCAGTATTCAAAGTACTCCCATACCAAATTTCATCAAAATCGGTTCAGCCGTTTAGCTGTGAAAGCATAACAAACAAACTCACATTCGCATTTATAGGGTGCACAAAAGTAAATTTAAAAGTCTTAATTGAAACTACACTTAGGTTGAAACTATCTAACTGTCACATCGGTCTTAAAGGAAATATAGTCCTTAACGTTTTATGACGTGCAAGTGTCATTCAACCTTAGGGTAGCAATTACTATTTAATGTGACCATACTATTTTACAAACCAAACGGCTTCCAAAAAAAAAAAACACTATAAAGTGAAAACTAACTTTAATTTCGGAAGTCTTTTGTTTTTTGGGTGGGAATTATCAAATAACTTCTCCCGCTCTGGGCGGAGTGGGAGGGCGTGTCATACTCTTACTGACTAAAACCCACCCGTGTTCCTTCGGTTGCCCTGTTGCCGGGAGCCACGTTTTCTTCACAACCCTGGCAGGCATCGGCCCTAGCGGACCCCGTCAATTCTGCGGAAGTCGGTGTCCTTAGTTTTGAATTTTCGTTTTTGCCGTCTTTTTTAGAAGTCGGTTAAAAAGACAGTCAGCCAGTTTTTTTAACGAATTAATAATCTAAATAAAAGGTGTAAAAGAGAGTCACTTTTTCTTCCCGTCATTGTGATATTTTTTATTTGTACCGGACTACATCTGGGAACCTTGAGATATTGAAAATCAAAATTTAAAAAAAAAATGTCTTTTTGCGAAATTAAGTTACTTAACTTTAAATATACCGTCAACCCGTGTACCGTAGCATACACCCATAAACAAAATGTTTAGCGTGCGTTCAATGTAAATGTAGAATTCAAAAGCATAAATAAAACTTATTTAAAAACAAATTAAAGACATATTTATTGAGGATATTAAAGTATCGATGAGTTCATAGATGACAAACGACGGCAACTTTTAAATTATTTGTGAATTATTATTATTTGTGTTTATAGAATAGAATATAATTTTTCTTTATTGGAGTAACCAAGATTCAACAAGATTGTTAGTAAAACTTACGACTATGTTAGTAAACACAGACACTAAACAAAAACAAAGAGAACAAAACAATAAATAACGGTTGGTCACCGCTGCGACATCCCATGAGAGACGGCACAACAGTGACCCACGTATTCGCAGTCCAGGCGACTCGCAACCATGCTTAAGACCCTGTTGAAGCTGCCCCCATACCCTGCGCACCAGGGAGGCGCACCTTTTATAATGTTTTTTTTTTATATTGGATAAATAATTTTAAATTTGAATGCAATGTTGGTGATTATTTAAATTATTGACATAAAATTATATATCAATGATATTGATACATTTTAAATGCGTAATGAATTTTAAATAATAATTTAATGTTTTTTTTTGTTTGTTATTATTTTATTTATCATCACTGTAATATTTTCAACGCAATGTATTTTGTTATGACATAAATGACTTATGACAGCGATTTTTCACACCAAACGTAAGTCATTGAGGACTTGAAAGCTATAATAATTAAACTTGATTTGCTGTAGGTACAGAATGCTTCGTGATGTGTCTTTTAACACCCTGTATAAATAGACTAGTAAAGTTTAAGGCTCTGTGCACAAAAAATCAATAACTTATGTAATTGTAAGAAAGCTTGAAATAATTGAAACCATTAAGTATGTGTAAGTATAAAAGTACAATTTTCGTGGTGCGTGGTCAGTCACAGCACCTGTTAATAGTTACATAACTTTTGCGCTCTCGAAAATATGGTTTATTTCGCCTTTGATTTACTTAATGAAGATTTAGTATAATCATAAAATAAAATTTTGATTTTATTTCAAGGATAGCTGAAGACTAATGTGTGATTTTTAAATTTCTTGATATGGTTTACTAAATACTAGGAAAAGTACATTACTGAGAGGGTTAAAAAAAAATTGTTTATTTCAACATTTTTTTTCTGCTATATTTTGTATGGAAGTTGAAAAAAGTGGTTCCCATATGTACAAGTAGACCATATAATGATGTTATTGATATTTTTTTAATTTTCAAAATCAATAGTAGTTTCTAACGAAACGAATAAACATCAGTCTAGCGTCAATTTTTGGAAAACTAGTTGTTAATTTTAGTGATTTTCCACGAATCCAAAATTTATTTGAAAAATCCCTTTCCGCTGTGTACAAAAGAAAGAATTCAATTTTTCAAATCACAAATAATTTTATTTAAATTATGTTTCCCTTTCTCACAACTAATGAACAAAATAGATCAAAATCAACCGATTTTGTGCACGGCCCCTTAAGCCAGCAATCTATCCCCCTAGATCATCGAGGAAGGTTTCCTGGAGTTCATCAACAACATCCTGATGATCGGCATGATCCCCGCGTTGTTCAGCGATGACGAGAAGGACGGCCTCATCAATGGTGTGCGTAATGCCAGCATCGAGGCTGGATATGGGGTTGCCAAGTTAGTATACTATACCGATTTGTACGGCTTTTTAGAAAATAAGTAACAATAAAAAAACAGACGATTTTTCCTAATATTAGTCCTAAGGCGCTGAGTAGACGATGGAAAATTTGTCCGCGGACAATTTGGAATCGTATGGAAATCTAACGCGCACGCGGACTAAATTTCCATACGATCTTTGGATTTCCATACGACTCCAAATTGTCCATCGTCTACTCAGCGCCTTAGGACTAATTTAGGAAAAATCGTCTGTGGTAACAATATTTGTAAAAACTTGGGCACCATGTATCTATCAACATAATTAAGTTTCTAATACTATGTACCTATTTTAGTACATTAATTTTATTCCTTGTACATCGCCTTCACATACTATAAGTATATAATTAATGTATAGATAAGATATTGTAAAACATTTTAAAAGAGTACTTAACTATGGAGTTTCTTGTCCATTCTTCTCCATTCGACACTACATTTTGGAAGAATCAATTATCAACTAGAATTGATTTTAATTTCTTGAAAATTGTAACATTCAAAAGTGCATTCCATTTCACTGCCTTGAAACACAACTTGTAAACCCGTGCGCGATTGGAGGATGAAGTTCCATGCATCGCCTTGAACACGTGTTTGGAAAGGGAGTCGGCGTAACAAACCTGTGCATGTTTCAAGGTAGTGCTGCCCACAGACATATAAAGAGTAGCAGACTAAACATTAATCCATAGTTATATTTATATCTATGGACATGATTCTCTATCCTTTTTTTGCTAAGCGACAAGTCGTAAATTGTATCTCGTTCTGTCACCTGTTGTCACACTGACTCACACATAGACAAAATTTGACGCGTAGCTTGTTTAGGCCGCGCCGCCATATTGATAAGCAACATCATCTGCATCGCGTTCTATGTTTCAACCGCGTTATTTAGTCAGGGACGGATTTGGCAACAAAGACGAAATTTTTTGTAAAATATTTACCATTGAATTTTATCAAACAGAACCTCAGTTTACTCTACGATTTTTAAATCTTTTTGGTGACATTGTTCCAGAATACTGCAAAGTGCAGATTGTCAGTGTACACACACATGCTATTAGTAATAAATTATAAAATTAATTTTGTTTCCCTGTATCTGTGTGATGGATAACATGAACATAGGCATAGGTAAGTATACATAAATAGGTTACTCACATAACTTTGAAATTTCATTTGGCAGGTAATAATTGATTGATTGACTTTATTGTTAAGTAATCATACTTCTTTTACCCAGAGAATATAGATTTTCACGGATTTTCAGTATCGTTATAAAATACCGGCAACCCGCCCTAGTCCGGCTCTGTATTGACAACATTCCCTATGTGTGCGTAATGGCTACGCAATTTTTAGCGAATGTTTGGTCTGCTACTCTTTATATGTCTGTGGTGCTGCCTCCTATTACACACGGAAACGTAAATACGCTATCGGGCCGCAGCGCATTTCATTACAGTTAAAAAAAGCCCGGTGCGATCCACTAAAGCGGTCCGGTAAAGCGCGCTAGTTCGTATAAAATGAACGAAAGTGATCGGCGCGGCCGATAGCTTTTGCCGGTCGCCCAAATGTACGTCAGCCAGCCTGATGCACATTTGCGACTGGCAAAAGCTAGTAAGTAGCATTATAAAAAAACAAAAAGTAAGTATATAAAATGGCCGAAGCCCGGCCCTGAAATGGTAAATTTTCATAAATTTACTTAAATATCTTTAAAAGTATTTATTTTAAAATTATGTAAATTATTTGAGATCCTCACAACAAGCCCTTTCATTTGATATGTCACATGGTATAGTTTGCAAAACATTTTATTTTTTTCCAATTTTCCCCCCAAAAGTGACCCCCATTTACAAAATAATTCATTTATAATAATATAATAATTCAGTTACACGTCCGTGTTTGGATCACAGAAATTGATATGTGTACCAAATTTCTACTTAATCAGTACTGGTCCGATTAAGTTTCGGTACACATGATTTGGAGCAAATTGGCTGTGACAGACGGACAGACTGACAGACACACGAGTGATCCTATAAGGGTTCCGTTTATTGATTCGGTCGTACGAAACCCTAAAAAAGAGTTAACAAATATAAATGTAAAAACTTAAAGTAAAAAACCGGCCAAGTGCGTGTCGGACTACGCACAATGAAGGGTTCCGTAGTTGAGATGAATTTATTTATCCCAAGAACAAACTTAACATTGTTGTTGAAAAACATGTTCTCCCATACATTCCAAATGCAAATCGTCGCTCGGCATCCAATACCGCGAATGTGACATTTAAAAAAAAAATTAAATTGCAGTGTCACTTATTTGAACGTGTAGAATGAAATAAAACAAAAATCAGATTTTCGTAAAAAATTTCACATTCGCGGTATTAATATAATAATAATACCTTTAAACCAGTAATTCTTGTATATACCTATGTATATATAATCTGAATCTCGGAAACGGCTCCAAGAATTTTTATTAAATTTAGTATGCACCCCTGCTGCTGTTTCAGGAGCGATAAATCGATCTAGCTAAGTTTCATTTTTAGAAAACGTCGTTCAAAAAAAATTATCATCCAGATATTTTTCTTTATTTAAGTAACAAGGACTCATTGCGTTAGTAAACTTATGAACTATGTTAACTTATTTTACGAGGTCACTTAGAAAGTTTTGCGACTAACAGTTTTTGTCTATAGAATACTGGCTGGTTTTGATGTCAATTAAAACGATGACTACTTATTACAAAAAAACATAACATTCCAAATTTGAAATTGCCTCAACATTTTTTTACGAGCAAAATTAAAATACTCTGTCTTACTGAAAACTGGATTTATAACGAGAACATTTTCGCGCGATGATTTTGTACGATTTCAAATGTCGACTAAAACCAGAAGAATCGTTTGAAAGACTTCGAATGGTGTTCATAGAAAAAAGCCCTTCTAAAGCGACTGTTTTTCGCTGGTTCAACGAATTTATGGGTGGTCTAGTAATTTTGGTAGACAAAGAAAGAAGTGGCCGCCCTATGACGGTTGTTACATAGCAAAAAGTGCTGGCTGTGAAAAATTTTATTCAAGAGAATAGGCGAATTACATATGAAGAGGTTCATCATACACCGTGAAATTTGAATCACAGTTTTGCTAGAACAAACGTTGTTCAGACCATGGTCTACTACCATTCTACAGCATCCAATAAAAAAAAAACATAACTAGTTTTTGAAAAACACAAAAAAAGCAAAGTTTAAATGTCAAGATTATCGTTACTCCCTACAACACACACAGAATCTTGGATTTTTCAATATGATCCAGAAATGAAGCGTCAGTCGACCGTGTGGCTGTTGAACCAAAATGAACCAACGCCTACCAAAGTGAAGCGAGTCAGAAGTGCAGGCAAAATGTTGACCGCAAGTTTTTTTTTTTTCTACCAGGTTATCTGGTGTCAGTACCCTGACGAGATCAAAGAAGCATCAATGCTGAATGGTATGTTACCAAATGTTTGCCAGAAGTTTTTACTACTGCAAGCAGCAAGCGACCGAACACTGGCCTCCGTGGGCTACTGCTTCACCACGACAACGCGCTGGCTCACTCGGCGCTCAAAACAAGGGACTTTCTGGACAGCACACCGGTCAAATTTATAGGTCATCCTCCTTACAGTCCCGATTTGGCTACGTGCGACTTTTTCTTGTTCCCCAAAATAAAAAATCAACTCAAAGGAAAACAGTTTTCATCACCTGAAGATGCACTGGGTGCATTTGAGAAGGAAATTGGAGAGGTGTCTGATGCGGACTGGAAAATGTGTTATGAAAATTTAGACGTATAAAACTGTGTATAGACGCCAATCGAGAGTTCTTGCAAAAGATATAATAAAAAAAATTATAACCTGTAGCATATTTTTTTCTAGTATCACAAAACTTTCTGAGTGCCCCACGTAATCTAGTTTAATTTATTTCACCCCATGGGAGATGGCACTGCAGTGATTGATGTACATGCAATCCAGACTGCTAGCGATATTGTTGGAGCTGGCCCGTACTCTGCGTACCAGGGATACACACCTCATTCGCATCGTTACGTAAAAGCAATTAATATGTGCGTCCGCGAATATTCCCGATGCGCTACAAAAACGGGGCAGCCCCACCAAAACCCTGAAAGCGTTGTTGTATTGGACACAAAGGGCGTTGCATGACCTTTGGGTATATCTAGCCCACAGGCTGCACGTGTAAAACCTTGTACAATAAGCTCGAAACAGAGTAATTTTGGCTTTTTAAGTGAGCAGCGTGCAAACCTGCGAGCCAGCATGTTTGCCCTTACCGACAACGCCCTTCGCTCCCGCTCAATATCGAATCCGTCATTGAGGTCAGGGGTCAATATATGACCAAGACATTTAAACGTAAATAGTCTTTGTAGTGGAGTCCCATTGAGTAATACAGGTGGTACATAACCCGGTCTGCCCCCAGCCTCAAAGACCATGATCTCCGACCTATTGGAGTTATACATCAAACCATGTGTTTTGGCATACTGCTCACATTTGGCGACCAATTACTTTCTGAGACCACAGATTGACGCGCTCAGAAGCACCATATCATCTGCATAGCTAATATTATTTACACAAATACCATCTATATAGCAACCTACTCTGGTGCTGCTGAGCTCGCCAATCCTGCCTCACCCCGCATTCCAACCTGTGTGGCTTGGAAAATGTTCCAGCCCATCGTACACTATTGATCTGGTTACCATACCACTATTTAAAGATGTTTGCTCCGTTGGCAACCTATCCTTCTCCATCTTTCCAAACCTTGAATAAATCGATGAACCTAGCATAAATCGGCGTCTCACGCTGTGTATAGTAAGTATGTGATAGTATGCTTAAGGCACAACACTGCACTTTCTGTTGACAAACCACGCCGAAACCCGAATAAGTTGTCATGAACATTTACAGTTTTATTTATTTGTGTATTAAGCAGACGGTCAAACACTTTTGATATTATAGTAGCTAGAGAGATGGGCCTTTTGGATGCCGAGCGACGAAATGTAAGTTTTTACGCACAATATTGAGAGATTTACCATGTTATTTTAAGACCATAGACTTTTTATAGGTTTTCCTGTAATCTATGAGTATAGAACCATACTATGTTTTTTTTCAAAATTTTTGGTCCAGTAGTTTCGGAGATAAGGGGGGGGGAATGGTCAATTTTCATTGAATTTATTAAATATCTTTAAAAGTGTTTATTTTAAAATTATATAAAAAATATATTTAAGATCCTCGCAACAAGCCCTTTCATTTGATATGTCACACGGTACTGTTAGCAAAACTTTTTATTTTAATTTTCTTGTTTGCGCCCCAAAAGTGACACCTATATTCAAAATTAATTTATTTACGTTACTTATTCGTGTTTGGGTCACAGAAATACATATGTGTACCAAATTTCAACTTAATCGGTCCATTAGATTCGGAGTAAATTGGCTGTGACAGACGGACAGACAGACAGACAGACACACGAGTGATCCTATAAGGGTTCCGTTTTTTCCTTTTGAGGTACGGAACCCTAAAAATACTTAAAGATGACACACCGTCACAATATGGGTGTACCTACTACAGGTACACCTCTGCCCAACCCTTCGGGGAAACAAGGCGTGATGTTATGTTTATGTTAATGACACACCGTCATACATCCTTCTCACATGTCGTACATTCTGACAGTATCGTCTTCCATTCTTCCGATTTCAGGGACTCGGTATGGAACTTCTTCTGCAACAGATGTTCTGAAAATCTGCACGTGGTACTGTCCATGTCTCCCAGCGGTGATATATTGAGGAACAGGTAAAAGTTCACATTAAAAAATGTAATATAATCAAAATAACGTTCCAACTGCCCCCGACAGGCTTAGTCTGCCACTGGTCCTACCAGTGGCAGACTAAGCCTGTCGGGGGCCCGGGGCGGCAAAACAAAATTAGGCCCGCCCGGTCTTCTCAGTATAAGTAGAATTTTCTAGTAACGTTTTGAATAAAATGAATAATGACTATTAATAACAAAAAAAATACAAACAGTGCCACTCCGGGAGTGCCGAAAGAAGTGACAAAGTGTTCCATAACAACTATTGACCTTACTGAAGATTCTTTGCTGAAACAGAATTATAGTTATAAAGTTAGTCATAAGAAAATAAAAAAATATGCAAAACTGAATAGAATAATAAAAAAATGTAATCAATTTAAGAAACAACAAAAACACTTTTCCAAAAATATTCCACTGAGGAAAGAACGTGTTAATTTACTCAATAAATTAAATAATTATCAAATAAAATTAGAAGACAGCAAAACAATCTATGAAATTGATACACAGCGCTTACAGTCTGACATACAGTTACTCGAGGGAAGACTTAGTTCCCTTTATATTAAATATGTGGGTTCTCAGAACCAAATTAAAGAACATATTCTTGCTGCAAATGAGTTAGTTATGTGTCAGTGTACTTGTCAGGTTTCAAACCCTGATGCTGTCCAGCCTGAGGCAACGGAGGACCCGTCCCAGACTGAGAGTTTGAATCAAGGCTTTATTCTCAACCAAGATATATCTGATGTAGTACAAGATCTATCTCAAGTGGTACAGCCTGAGATTGGTAGTTGTCCATCTTTTAGTAGTCATGATTGTTATCATTCAGTTATGTTCTCAGATAGTATAGGAAGAGGTTTAGGTAAATTAATTAGTAACAACCTGTGTTATTCTACTCAAAATTATTGTATGCCAGGGTCTACCTACAAAAGAATAATGGCATCAGTAACTGGAAATGTTTACAATCCTAAAACCAACATTACTGTATTTGTAGGTAATAGTTCTAAGGTCAAAAAAGAAGAAATCACTGACTGTGTAACTGAATTGTTAAAGTTAAATTGTAGTAAAATAATATTGTGTGCTTTCCCATATTTTGAAAAATTGACAAATAGACAAAACAATTATATTCATATGCTTAATAAGCATATGCAATTCTTAGTTAGTCATTATAGTGACAAGTTTGTATTTCTTGACACCAACAGTTTTGTTGAAACTTTAAAATCGACTAGGGATACTGTGTATCTGCCTGTTAGTTTTAGACACATAATAGCACGGCTATTAGCTTTTTATATAAACTCAGACATAAGTAGTATGTCGCAGTCTTGTATTATTAACACCACAGTGGTTAGTAATAATACTAATAATAAGGTGGTGAACCTGAATAAATGTAGCTCAAATGCTATAAATATTTATACAAATTGTACGAAGGAGGTTCCATCTCCCTCACTCACTATGAGCTCACTGCCTGGTGATGACACTGAAATCTTGGGGTTAACTCCGGATAGTAATTTAAACTAGTTTGTAAGACAACAGAAGGCACCAGTAAGAATATTCTTAAACCTAACAACAACAAGGTGTCTTCTTGCTCCAAAATTAATAATTATCAAAAAGGAGATCAGCAGAATGCCTTGAAATTATTTCATCAAAATATTCAAGGTATTTCTTCCAAATTATTAGAAATCGAAATGTTTTTAGAAAAAACAAAGTTTGACATTGTTTGTTTTACTGAACATTGGTTAAAAGATTACCAAATGCTAATTAATTATGAGAACTATAGTGTGGGCAGTTGTTTTAACCGTAAATCTATGCTGCGTGGAGGTTCTCTAATCTTGATAAAAAATTGTTTAAAATCTAAGCAACGTAATGACATAGTTGGTTTATCAGTTGAACATTGCATCGAACTGTCCTGTGTTGAGCTGGATAAGCATGTTGTAGTGTGCGTATACAGACCCCCTAATTATCAGAACTTTTCTTTATTTGAGTCAATAATGGAAGATGTCCTAGCGAAACTTGCATCCAGTAACAAAGCCGCAATTATTTGTGGTGATTTTAATATAAATATTCTGGAAAATAATTCAAATAGCAGTAGAATATTAAGCCTTTTTAAATCGTTCAATTTATCAAATGTTTTTACAGAACCAACTAGAGTAACTTCAACTTCTGCTACTTGTATCGATAATGTCTTCTGCGGTTGTGATTATTTAGATAAAGCCATCGTAAATTATTTACCGTCTGATCATAGTGGACAAACGGTAACTTTTAAATTTAGAACACCTATTCAAAAAGTGCAAATACAAATTAGACCAATAACAACTGGCAAATTAAATAGATTCAATAGTACCCTAAATAATAAGTTAAATGCTCTGGGCCCTAATATGGACGATGCAAATAAATTGTATGAGGATTTCTTTTCAGTAGTGCACACTGAATTCAATAAAACTTTTGAAAAGAGAACAAAAAATATTTGCCCTAATTTTATTTTTAGTGACTGGGCAACTAGAGGTATTAGGATAAGTAGGGAAAGACTGTTCGAGCTTTATGGCCTTAAGCCTTACATTAATACTGAAACTTTCAACAAGTATGTTGCTACATATTCCAAAATTTTTAGAAATACTTGCAAGATAGCTAAAGCTCTGTATATTAGCAACAAGATTAAATCAGCAGAAAATAAAATAAAAACAGTTTGGAAAGTTATAAATAATGAAACTAATAGGAAAAAAGTACGAAACACTGAGTACACATTGGAGACTTCACGTGGTGCCATAAGCTCTAACTTAGAAGTAGCGCAAGAGTTTGTACATTTCTTTACCAATATACCATCTAAAACGACGGAAGCTTTAAATTCTTCACCCGATGTCTCAATTGATTTATTAAGAGCGAACGTTCCAGGCTGCCCGGTTGAATTTCAATTTAAACATATAAACCCAATGATAGTTATAAAAGCTTTTCGGCAAATCAAAATCAAATTGACCGAAGATCTATGGGGATTATCTATCAAAGTTTGTACATACATAATCGACACTATATCACCGTACTTAGCTTTAATATTTAATTTGTGTGTGGATCAAGGAGTCTTCCCGGATTTAATGAAATACAGTAAAGTAATACCACTTTTTAAATCTGGGGACAGTAAAGACACTAACAATTATAGACCAGTATCTGTGCTGCCGGTATTCAGCAAGGTTTTCGAAAAGGTAATGCTCAATCAAATGCTTAATCATTTTAACGCCAACCAAATCTTGCACGATCAGCAATATGGTTTCACCAAAGGACGTTGTACAACTGACGCCGGTGTCACCTTACTAAAACACATATTTACAGCGTGGGAGGAGGCCCAAGATGCCATAGGAATCTTTTGTGACCTCTCCAAGGCATTTGACTGCGTGAGTCATGAAACCTTGCTCTTGAAACTTGAGCATTACGGACTAGGAAAACTTGCGCTCAATTTAGTAAAATCTTATTTAAATGATAGACAGCAGCAGGTTCAAGTAAATGGTGTCCATTCAATCGGTTTAAAAGTAAAAATGGGCGTTCCACAAGGCTCGATATTGGGTCCTTTCCTCTTTTTAGTATATATTAATGATCTACCCCATTTATTAAAAAACCAACCACAAATGGTGTTATTTGCTGACGACACTTCCTTAATTTTTAAGATAAATAGACGTGCATCAAATCTTGACGGAGTAAATAACGCCCTACTGCAGGTCCAAAATTGGTTCACTGCTAATAATTTAGTATTAAATGGGAAAAAAACTAAATGCATAAGATTTGCTTTACCAAATGTTAAAAGTAGTGATTGTGACATAGTATTGAATAAGGAGAAACTAGAATTTGTCGATAAAACTGTTTTCTTGGGGATCACGCTCGATTCAAGGCTGCAATGGGGTCCTCATTTAACATCTCTTGCAGGACGGCTAAGTTCAGCAGCATATGCTGTGAGAAAAATCCGTCAATTTACCGATGTAGATACCGCGAGGCTAGTCTATTTCAGTTACTTTCATAGTATCATGTCTTACGGTATTTTACTATGGGGACGGGCTGCAGATATCGAGTCTATTTTTATTCTACAGAAGAGAGCCATCAGAGCAATATATGGCCTCCGCAGACGCGATTCTCTAAGGGAACTGTTTAAAGATATTAACATCATGACGGTACCTTGTCAATATATCTATGAAAACATCATGTACGTAAGGAAAAATCTAAGTCTTTTCAGTAAAAGAGGTGATAAACACAATTATGGGACTAGAAATAGGGACCAATTAGTTCAACCGGGTTTCAGACTGGCTAAAGTAGACTCATCCTTCATGGGGTGCTGTTTAAAATGTTATAATAAAATACCTTCCCACATACTCCAACTGAACGAAACGAAATTTAAATCATGTATAAAACGCACACTATGCTGCCAAGCATATTATAAGTTGGGGGATTACATCGCTGATAAAAATGCTTGGCTCAGCGCTGGTCCAGCTCCACAAGGGCGCATAAACTAATTGATTAGCATTCAAAAGTATTGTTGCAGCTGCTGAAGATTGTAAAACTATATTTCCTTTGTATAAATTCAATCTCTTTGTATTGTATAATTGCATATCACATGTGTGAGCACTGTGACCATGTTGTACATTCCATAAAGCTACCATTTACTGGGTACGTCTTTCATTGACTTGAATGTGCCCTGGCGGCTGAGAGTATGTCATGCTCACTCAAATGTCTCGCTGATGGTGGCGTGTGTGTTGGATCATTAAGTTCCCTTCAAAATGGTTGAGCTAAATGGTGCTGATCCATGCGTCATGTTCGTGAACGGGCGCCGTCAGTTGGGACTGGTCATCTCTTAGCTGCCACGGTTTATTTTAATTTATTTAAATTTTTGAATTGATATTATATTTTTATTACGGACGCTTTTAACGTGCATGTCTTTCTACATTGTTCTCACATGTATAAGTTCAACACGAATGATGTAACCAATATTTTGTAACAATATTTTGATTTAAAAGAGTGTCCGTGGAGTTTCTTGCCCGTTCTTCTCCATAGGTACCTACTACGCTTTGGAATGGGCAACTAGCTTCATTTTTCTGACTGACCGACCCCTTGACAATTCAAAAGTACCTGTAATTGGTTTATTTGAAATAAATGCTTTGAGTTTGAGTTTGAGTGAAAACTTGAAAAAAAATCGGCACCGCGGTTATCAACGCGTTGATGTCTTTTACTCCACGGTGTCGGTAAATTTCGTTACAGTGTCGCGAAATCAATGGTTTAGTCCCATCTCAAAAATGCCCCACGCGCCTAAAGAAGTTTTCACTTCAAAAAAACAAGTATAACGTGTGTAATTATTTACTACTCTTTATAAAACATGGGCCTCGCATCCAGCAGGTTTATTTTTTTTGAGAGTTTCATTTCATCTCCACAATGTGCTATTCACGGACATTTTCATCGAAAAGCAAGAATATGAGATGCTAGAGCGAGTGAGGCGACGTCGAAAATTTTTTCACACCAGCTTGTGTTGGATAGAGTTACCTTATCGATTTAGGTATGAAGAAAAACCTGACAATCAAGGGAATGTTGACACAAATGGGTACTATTCTATTCTATCAGATGTCGGAGTTTCCCCGGGCTGGTGAACAATACCACCATAGACTGGCAGTTCCCGTGGCCGAAGCAGGCGCTATTGGCTGTGGCCAACGTCTTCCTTGCTGACGTATGTATTCTTTCAACTTCTCTTAAGAGGGGTGCATTCTGAAAGTTGTTAACGCCGCAAATAACTCTCAAATATTTCGCTGTTTTGATTAGTTTGTCAATATTTCTGAGTAAAATTGTGAAATATCGCGCTGTTGTGCTAAAATTTTGATTATGAATATTGCAATAACTAATATCGTTATTCTGAAAATTTAGTTTTAGATGTAAAAAAAACAGTTGATAATGCAATTAAACCTTACATATAAACAAAGTCCCCCGCCGCGTTTGTCTGTCTGAATGCAATAAACTCAAACACTACCGAACGGATTTTCAAACGGTTTTCACCAATGGATGGGTTTCACCATTCATGCGGAAGATTTTAGTGTATAATTCATTGAGGTTTTGTGTATATTGGCTGAAATTTGACGATTATTGTTGAAGATGTCGGAAAAAATCATACCGACTTGGATACTTTATTGGCGTGCGCCGCCAAAATCGTAAAAGTTACATCAAATTTATGTTCTACAGTATAGTTCATCTTAAAATATTTAAACAAAAAACATACATACATATACCGCTAAAATCATAACCCTACCTTTTGGCTTTTCCGTAGTCGGGTAAAATCTCCGCGATGGCATATATCTATCTTCTAAGGATGACCCACAATAACCATTTTTATCTTTCAGAGTTTGATAAAAATTTCATTGTTATTTCCGAAGGTCAAAATGACCGGTATTATATTAATCCTTATCCAATAAACTATGTTACTTCAATTGAGCATTTAATTTAGATTAAAATATGCCTTGACATCATTTCATTTAAATGAATGGTTTAGAAGATATCACAGATTCAAAATTACGCGTAACAAAATAATTATAGTTGACGGCAACGCGGGTGCAGGGGTAGGAGTCAATGACCTTTTCCTTGGCTATTAGGTATGTAATCCCGGTATCGGTAGTACGTTCCCATAGGATATTTTCCGACATGCACGCGGGCAAAAGCTAGTAACCAATATTTTAGTGCAACACAGAGCGATAGTCACCTGCAGCCCGATGTCAAGGTGGTGATTCTAGCCGTCATAACAGTAGACGTATTTATATTAATAGTTGTTCTGTTTTTAGCCCATGATTGGACAAATTTAATAGTAAATATCTCTGTATGCTCGCTAAGCGGCATGCTATTGGCTGTGACGTACTCACTCCGTGCCGCAGAAAGTCCAAAAAAATCTAGTGACTAAATTGCCACCCTGTATATTTGTGTTCGTAATTATACAACCAACTGGAGTCGATACAGTCAAACTTTGCCTTTAACAGTCAAAATTAGCCTTAGTATGCGCAAATTAACTATCAATGTCCGAAAAGAGATCATAAATTTGTACTTAATGCCCTTTAAATCTCAGGTGGCGAAAATCCCTGAAGAGTTCCGACCGATCATAGTGGAACACGTGGTTCACGTGCACATGTCGATCGCGTTTTACTCCCAGGAGTTCCTTCTGCGCCTGCGCAGAAACAACTACGTCACGCCCAAGCATTACATGGACTTCCTCACCAACTACCTGTCGCTGCTTAAAGAAAAGGACGCTTTTATTGTGGCACAGGTATGTATAATTTTATTATTAAACATTTGGAATATATGTAATACCCAGAAAGGAGATATTTTGTTTTAACTAATGCCAAAAATGGGTCCGCGCTTTAAAAAAACAGAGGGTGGCAAATATCCCATGGGTGACCATCTTTACATACCAAGACTCCTCCGTATCTCGAAAAGCACGCTAAGCCGTTGGTCCCGGCTGTCATTTGTAGATCATTGACAGTCGTTACGGGTAGTTAGAAGCCCAAAAGTCTGACAGCCAGTCTTACCAAGGGGTATCGTGTTACCTAGTAATTAGGTTGTGAAATGCTCAGCCCCATCCGGTTAGACTGGAAGCCGACCCCAACATAGTTGGGAAAAGGCTAGGTAGATGATGAAATATCGGTCAGACAAACGCTGCTGAAAACCGAACTAAAAGACATAAATATCCCTGAATGTGATCTGTTTGCTGATGAATGGAGCAGAATTATGCGTGTATGTCTGATGTTTTGCGAGAGTAAGTATGCTAGGTTGACCTCTATTAGGTATATGTTAGTATTTGATAGAAATAGAAATAGTTTATTGTCCAGGTAATACAGTAAGCAGGTTTACAGGTTAACACCAAGTTGAGACGACATGAGTAGCTTAAAATATTACCTATAGCTAGGTTACAAAATATTTACCAATGAGCCCCAAACTAGACAGTTAGTCTGTATCTTGGGGCTCGGGGTACGAATTCCATAGTGGAGACTAGAGAGGTGATTCCAGGTGTGGGTATATCTGGCGTGTTTGTGTACGTGTGATGTGAGTGTGGTGTGTGTGAGTGTGATGTGTGTGAAAGTTGTGTGTGTGATTGTGGTGTTTGGTGTGTGTAAGTGTGTGTATGTTTGCGAATTTGTTCCCATTGTGTAACGTTTGATTCAGTGTCAGGTCAGGGTATCTAGATTAATTGTTCCGAGTCATCATAACCAGAGTTTTGCAACATTTCCTTTGATTGTTTACAATACCTGTTTCAATTTCTATGTTAATTAATGTTATGACCGATTCCCGGTGATTCTGATCCGACTTTCGTCATTATGTCAGAGGCATTATAAACGCAAAAAAATAAAATTGGTAGGTGACTGATTTTCCTACTAAAGTCGACCGTTATCGGACAAAAATCACTAAACAGTCATTAACAAAGTAAAGCAAAAAGTTTTATGTATGGAACATACAACACATGGGTAGGATTACAATAGAAACGATAACAACAATTGCTGAACAATCATCACCATCATCATTATTTCAACCGAAAGACGTCCACTGCTGGACTTAGGCCTCCCCCAAGCACACTTCGAAAGTTTCTGTGCTTCCCGGATCCAGTAGATCCCTGCGGCTTTCACCAGGTCATCGGTCCACCTTGTGGGGGGCGTTCCAACGCAACGTCTCCCGACGTCATCATAATATTATTATTATATTGTCTCAGTGCGAGCGCCTGATAGGCGGGCTGGCTAAGATAGCAGAAGCCAACGTTCAGCTCGAAGAACTGAACGCGCAGCTAGCGGTGCAGAAAGTCATCGTCGCCGAACAAACCAAGGAGTGCGAGATTCTGCTCGCGGAGATCACCAAAGGTTTGTTTCTTTATTCGTTACTATGTAGCTTCCGCCAGTGACTTCGCCCGCGTAATAATAAAATATATTTTTTATTATTTTTAATATAATGTAATATCTTTGTAAAAATTAGCCTATGATACTCAGTGATAATTTAGCATTCTACTGGTAAAATATTTTTTTAAATCGGTGCAGTCGTTTTTGAGTTTATTAATTTTACAAACAAAAATACTAATTTATTTTCTCTTTATAATATTAGTGTAGATAAATTTTATAAAAGTGCCCCCTGACTGATTCACTTTTAATGTAACATTACAGATTCGATTTTGACCATTACGTTACAATACTGTCTCCTTGACTGACGAGCATTCGCCTGTAATGTAACATTTCTCACTAAATATTACAGACATTGGCGCACTGTAATACTCGGTTCTCCTCCCTCACTGATGTAATGCTCGAATTGTATCATTACAGGTTGCGCCCTGTAATGCTCGGTTCTCTTCCCTCACTGCTGTAATGCTCGACTCTGAACGTTATGTCGCGGTTACACCGCCACATACAAACTACGCATCATAGACATGACGTCACACAAATGCTGCATCGCGCAATTAGAGTTTACCTAGCGATCAACATAAATACAAGATTCCGACTTCAAACCAATGGGCAGTTGCCTGCCAGACACAACACCCGTCTGGTCGGAGGATCCTCCCTTTTCTATGGTGGATGAGTGAACTTTACACCCTGTTCCTCATGCCTCTAAATCATGTCATGTCATTACAGGCGAATGCTCCCGGTGAGGGAGCACCTTAAAGAATAAATTAATATTTAAAAAAAACACTAGAAAAACACGCTTCTATAAATGCACTTACGTGGCCTTTCTCGCAAGTGCAAACACGACTATGATACGATATTCCATCATGGAATGCCAGTGCCTATCTTCCGGCTTCATCATCAGACCTTGAAACCTAATCGTGGTCAAAGTTCATTGCAAGACTTTTTAAAAAAATCCAAAACAGCTATGATACGATTTTCCATCATGAAGTTCCAGTTCATATCTTCCGGCTCCATCATCAGATCAGTTCGACAGTACCATATTATTGTATTGTCATCAGAACTACAAACAGCTGCCAATTTTCATTACGCTACGACCCTTGGAAGATGGTTAAATTAGTTACCTTAGATTCCATTACATAGTTACAAACAGGTCGACCTAATAAAAGCGAGTTAAAAACACAGTACTATTTGTTTCTCTTCTTAATTAGTATCAGCAATTCGGCATAAACTTAACCATATAACAGAGTAGTAATTTGCGATAGGGCCTTAACAGCTGTTTTTACTCGAAAACGTTCTTAGGAAATCATCCTTAACTTTAAGGCCACTCCTAACCGAAAGCAACTGTCACGCGAGTACGCAAACGTCACGCTCGGTGAAATGAATAAGACTTACTCGCCGATGGCCGACGGGGCCGCAAGGTTCTGGAGTGGCGACCGCGTACCGGAAGATGTAGCGTTGGGAGGCACTTGGCGCTAGTGAAGGCCGCAGGAATCAGCGGAATACGAGAAGCACAGAACTGCTCAACGAGGCGGTGCTTCAGGGAGGCCTATGTCCAGCAGTGGACGTCTTTCGGCTGAAATGATGATGATCACATACTGCGCGATCAATCAAGCCGCGTACGAACGTCATTATTCAAGTAAACGATCGCACAGTCACATATTCCCGCGACGGTCGCTTGGGTTAGTGTGTTTGCCAAATACATTTAAACATTTTGGAATAAAAGTATAATTAGGTAGAAACACGACAAATCACTTTTTTTGTTTTTATGCCAATTGATACAGTTCATTTTATTTTATTCTATTCGGGAAACTTACAGCTAACTTACCCAGTGTTCTTAAATAATATAAAATTGAAGGCCATTTACAAGTTTCCACTGATAAACACATAACTTATTAAAGAGAAAAAAGGTCGGCACAAAATACCTATTAAACATAAATTAGGAAAAAGATAGTAAGTACACGATAAATTACAAACTAAAAATCAGATTTTGCTAACAATTACTTTTCCGTAAAGAAGCTTTTTACCAACAAATGCTTAAGCCGAGAAACACTGGTGTTGAATATATCCAAATCATGTTCACCAGACAGTTTATTAAAACCTCTGCTTGCACGGATTAAAAATGAATTCTGCCTGTACGCGAACTTGGAATGAGGGACATGCAACAAACTAGGTTTGCGAAACATTTTGCAGTGTGTAACTAACCCTAAACTACCTAACATCTCAGGGCAATCTATAGTACCATTTGCGATTTTAAATAAATACGTCATATCTGCAATGCGTCTGCGCTCATGAAGTGGTAAGATGTGAAACCTTTTACATCGCGCTGTATAGTTTTCTAAAAGAATTAAAAGACTCTGCCGGACCAAATGAGATAAGACTACAAGAAAAGTCACAAAACACAAAAAAATACTCATTTCATTTATTTTAAAATATTACAATAATAATTTCCTTTCCCAACAGCCACAACCGCAGCAGTAGCAAAGCAAACAGTTGCTTCGATCAAATCAACGGAGATCACAGAACAGAGTGCTATCATCTCTGAAGAGAAGGCAGATGCTGAGGAGGCTCTGTCAGAGGCTCTCCCGGCCTTGGAAGCTGCGAGGCTCGCTCTGGCAGACCTTGAAAAGAATGATATCACTGAGATTAGATCCTTTGCGACACCGCCCGAGGCTGTGCAGGTTAGTGGCACACGGGTTGTTCCAAAAGGTAAGGTGGATGCTTGGATCAAGAATATACTAGAGCAATAATCGCTTACCATTTAGCACGTTCAATCATTGCCATTCAAGACAAGTATGTAAGTGTTTACACGCGTGCGATTTCATACAATAATTGAATGCAAGTTTTGACATTCGATAATTCATACGATTTCTGTTTACACAAAGGCAATTACTGCATCTAAGTTTTGCCTCGTCTAAACACAGAGTTACTCATCTCTGACTTAAGTATTGCCAGTATATGCACTACTAAATATTTCATGCAATTTAATTGAACGTCTTCTCCAGATTTTTTTTAAACTTGTTTCGTTCTTTTCCGCGCTCATGAATGATAGAAAATTTTCATGCCATAATTGAATACAATTTTATTGGACGTGCTGCTTACACCTACACCAGTTTTGAACGGCAACTAACTTGCCCGTATCGTGCAACAGTTGTACTTGTTGTTTAGACGGTGCCAGACAATTGTTGCTTAAATTTAATGGTGTGGCACAGGCAATAAACTAGCACCGTGTTAATGGGGCTTCAGGGCTAGCGCCTGAAAAATGGCCCGAAAAATAAGACAAAGCAGCGTTAAGGAGCCGTGCACGAAATCGACTGATTTTGATAAATTTTGTTCATTAGTTGTGAGAAAAGGAAACAGAATTTAAACAATATTATTTGTGATTTGAAAAGTCGAATTCTTTGTCTTGTACATAATGGAAAGGGATTTTTCAAATAAATTAAGGATTCGTGGATCGCTTCGTTAGTAGAAACTACTTTTGATTTCGAAAATTAAAAAATATCATCAACATCATTATATGGTTTACTTCACGGCCAGCTAAACTTCTCCGCCGGTAAGCGGTCACAGGCAGAGGCCGGCACAAGCCGACCAGCGCCCAGTCAACCGCCAACCAGCGCTCCGGTGAAACCCAAAGGTGACACTACACAGCGACCCGATTGGAAGGATCAGGCCGCGGCCAAGCGAGCTCTCAACGAATCCTTGACACCTCGAGGAGAGCACAAGCGGCCGCGTCTTGATCAATCCAATAGGGTCGACAAACGAAGCTACGCCCAAGCTGCCAGCGCAACCCTAGACGTCGCTATCACCTGCGACCGCACGGGGATCCTCAGCAAGGACGCATCGGACCAGGTACTCGCTGCTATCCAGAAGCAGATCATCCTCGAGGCCTGCTCCCCCAAACAGGATACCCCAGGGCCGACCTTCAACGCCAAGCCGCTGTTTGCCGGGCATCCTTAAACTTTGGTGCGGTAATGACCACACCTTAGCCTGGCTAAGGAAGACAGTCTCCGGCTTGACTCTTTCAACTAGCACCTCGTTAGTCGTCGTGAGTCAGTCGGAGATCCAGAAGCGTGCACGGTGTGGCATCGTGATCCCGGACGAGCAGGGGGTCTACGGAGAGTCGACGATGATTGGGCGTACTCTCAGCTACCAAAACTCTTGGGTAGACATCAAGAGGTGGGTACTGCTGCACGCTGATAAACAAGCCGCGGCGTGGTTCGTGGTGGTCGGTGTCCCTGTGGACCAAATCCCGACCCTGATGGAGGCCGGACGCCGCCTCTCAATTGGATTAGGGGCGGTCTACGTGAAGTTCCAGGGTCGGAACGGTAGGTTCACCGACGTTCCACAGGGATGGGACCCCGCCACGGGAACCGTCTGCGAGGCGCTGGAACAGCTGCCGCAAGCACCAGCAGGGGAATCCACTCCCCCTTCACACAACCCGGAAGCATCTGCGGCTGAACCTGCTGCTGCAGAGTCAGCCGCCTCTGCCACCGCCACCGTGGGAGTAGTTCCCTCATCGGGCGGGGAGCTGGACGACATGATCCTGTCTCCGGCTTCGGGCCCGGGGGAGGACGGCTTCGACGAGGGCGACCTGTTTACCGGGCTCAGACTTGGGGGGGAAGACGAGGGTTCGACCAGCGATGGCGTCCCTTTCGTCAGCCTGTAGAGTCCTCCAAGCAAACCTCCACCACAGTCAAACCGCGACGGCTCAGCTACGCAAGTGGCTGGAGGTACAACACACGGCCATTGCCTTAATCCAGGAGCCGTGGATTAGGGCGGGTCGTATACAAGGACTCTCCAATCTTGGCGGTAAGCTCCTAGTCACCTCAGATCATGATCATCCCAGATCGTGCATCTATGTCTCAGGTAACCTTAAAACACAGCTCTTAACTGACTTCTGTTGCAGAGATATCTCTGCAGCTAGGCTGCTTATACAGCGCGACGATGCCACAGAGATGGTGATCGTTTTCGCCTCGGTCTATATCTCCATCATGGCCAGGGAGGTTAAAGACCACTCGATACGAATACTCTCAGACAGCATGGCTGTTCTGCAAGCGCTAAACAGTCACACTGTTGATTCTGGGCTAATATACGAGTGCCACCAGCGCCTCAACCAGGTGGGTGACCTCAATAATATAACCATTCAATGGATTAAGGGACACAGCGGTTCGCGGGGCAATGACGCAGCCGACGAACTTGCCAGAAGGGGGTCGAGCATGGCACCAGTGGGGCCTGAACCCATCACCCCACTCCCCTTCGGGTACCTACGCACTCTGGTAAGGAAACGAACCAGGGAACAACATCACAAACTATGGGTGGACCACGGTGAGTGCAGGCAGGCCAAGGAGGCTCTCCCTACAATCGACGGCCGCCTCACGAAACAGGTTCTCCGATTAACAAAACAGCAGCTGCGCACAGTTACAGCTGCCCTAACTGGCCATGGGTCATTTAATAAACACCTCTTTGTCATAGGAGTCACAGACAGTCCGCTGTGCAGAGCTTGCATGGAGGACGACGAGACAGCAGCCCATGTGCTGTTAAACTGCCCGTCGGTCGCCACATACAGGGCAAAGTACTTCGGTAACCCAGGTACCCTACGTGAGATTGTCAGTGACACCAAGGCGTTGCTGGCCTTCTTTGAGGAGCTGGGGTGGATCGAATAACAGATTTTCCCACCCATACGCAAAATACGCGCTTTGACGTGGAGTTGCGGATACCAGCCCGTATTACCTATTACCTATGGTTTACTTCTACATAGGGAACCACATTTTTCAACTTCCGTACAAAACAGCAGAATTTGTTTTTTTAAATAACCATTTTATTTTTAAACCCTGTCAATAATGTATTTTTTCCTATTATTTAATATTTTATATATATAAAGAAATTAAAAAATCACACATTAGTCTTCAGCTATCCTTGAAATAAAATCAAAATTATATTTTATGATTATACTCTAACTTCATTAATTTAATCAAAAGCGAAATAAACCATATTTTCGAGAGCGCAAAAGTGATGCAACTATTAACAGGTGCTGTGACTGACACGAATGGTTTAGCACCGCGAAAACTTTTATACTTACAGAGACTTAATGTTTCAATAATTTCAAGCTTTCTTACAATTACATAAGTTACTGACGAAAAAGGGTTTTTTTCGTGCATGGAGCCTTATGTTGTACGATTAAATATAAAATAAGCACCTATTGAGTTTCATATTTTTTCAAACTTTTCTAGATTTTAAGTTTTATATTTTTGTATATGTCGGAAATACGTTACTGAGTTGACTAATCGGGACACCAACGCAGCCTGGCGGCATTCGACAGAGTCTGCAATATAACGCTGGGACCGGCCGGACCGAAGCTGAGCAGAGTTCATGGATGGCGGTCAAGCTGTGAAGACGTTTAGACACTGTTGCGCATTCCGAATAGTCGTGTCGTATACCTACAGTGTGCGAATCGCTAGTGTGATTAATTTGATAGTAAATTATAATTTGATCTGTTTTTCTATTGCGCAATAACCAACACTACCCACAGTACGCCCACAGTAGTTAAAATATGGCTGATAATAACGAAAGAGACACATACCCTCCTCCGTCATATATTTAATATAGAATAAATATTTTTGGACTTTTTCCTAAATTACTTTATTTGAGAACTTCAAGCTAATTCCTTTTAAATTTTTCTCCGATGACTAACTTTCTTCTTCTTCTTCTTTTCGTGTGGTTAGTAAAGTAAGTGGGTGGGAAATTATCAAATAACTTCTCCCACTCTGGGTGGAGCGGGAGGGCGTGTCAGACTCTTACTGACTAAAACCCACCCGTGTTCCTTCGGTTGCCCTGTTTTCGGGGGCCGCGATGTCCCTTTCGGCCCTTATTCGCAGCCCCGGCAGGCATTGGTCCTAACGGACCCCGTCAATTCTGCTGACATCTCTTTGAGGCGCACGTCGAACACAACGCGCCGTCGAACCGGTTAGTAACTAACCTGGTGTCAGCCGCCCATGGGCCCATGATAATAGACATTCAAAAGTGTTTACTTATCGCTAACATAATTCTACTTTATGTTCGAGTATTAATTTTGAGGTGCCTGCCTCATTGGTCTAGTGGTCGCAAACGGTACTGCTGATCATGAGGTTAGATTTGATTCCCAGGTCGGGCAAAGTATTATTTGGTTTTTCCATTAGGAATTTCTTAGTTGCAGCCGAGAGTCTGGATCAGTACCCGGTTGATGGCAATAGGCTGGCCCCTATATGGGACTCAAACATAACTGACAAAATGTGGGTGTATTATAGGTGATGTTGTGTTATGTTATTAAGGTTGATAAAAATCTGAAGTTAAGGATATTTAAAATACCTTTTTATTTTGATTCATTAGGAATATTAATGTACAGAAGGTACTATTTTAGTGGTATGAGGAACAGGGTGTAAAGTTCACTCATCCACCATAGAAAAGGGAGGATCCTCCGACCAGACGGGTGTTGTGTCTGGCGGGCAACTACCCAATGGTTTGTAGTTGAAATCTTGTATATATGTCGATCGCTCGGTAAACTCTAACTGCGCGATGCAGGATTTGTGTGATGTCATGTCTATGATGCGTAGTTTGTATGTGGCGGTGTAACCGCTACACTATCAATCGCAGCCAGTTGAGCAATGAGTTTTTGTTCGTGATACTGTATCTAGTATATTCTTGATCTAAGAGTAGAAGCCAAATCACGTTTCACGTTACTGTTCGCACTAAAAAAGCCGTACACATTAAGACATTGTTTGGGAATCCGAATTAGGCATCCCAAAATGTGTGGCATTACTCAGCCAGGTTGAGGTTTAGTAAACAGTCAACTATCTTTACAAGTCTAGTACTTAGTAGTTTGCTTACATCAATATTAGAAAAAAAGATCATCATGATCTGTCCAAGATAATGTTTTGATGTTCTGAAGTGATTTTTACAACCAATTTGCAGAAATACAATATTCATTCATCATTTATTAATCCTACCCTACCCTATTTCTATCCACCAGACCGTATGCGAGTGCGTGGCCATAATCCGAGGCGTCAAGGAAATCAACTGGAAGGGCGCTAAGGGCATGATGGCCGACCCCAACTTCTTGCGAAACCTGCAGGAGATGAACTGCGACCTTATCACGCAGAAGCAAGTCAAGGACGTAAAGGCACACATGAAGAAGAGCAAGAAGTTGGATACTATGCAGAATATCAGTAAAGCTGGGTAAGCTAATTTGAACGTAAAATGTTAACACAATGAGCTCTATTTTTAACCGACTTCCAAAAAGGAGGAGGTTATATGTTCGTCGCGTATGTTTGTTTTTTTTTATGTATGTCCACCGATTTTAAAAATTATTTTCTTGTTTGAAAGGGTATGTTCTCAAGTTGGTCCCATATAAATTTTATTAACTTATAATTATAATTTTTTACCAATACTATACAGGACAAATCCAAGAAGTATTATATCACCAAGGAGCTTCCATATACAGGGCGTCCCAAAGTTATGGGACATGAAGGGAAAGTACCTTAAATATCGTAGATAGGGTATTTTGCTGAAAGAAGACATTATGTTATTTTTAAAAGTTAGTAATTCTGCATTCAAAGATTTTCTAAAAATTACTTGCCTCGTCTGGGAATCGAACCGACTTAAATGTAAAAAAAAAAACACCCCTACTTTTATGATGCCAATCGAAAGAATGGCCAAAAAATAATAACTCTTCTTAAGTAACATAGTATTTTAAAAGAAAGGAACAGCGTGAAATTAATCATTTTAATCAAATTAAAAACATACATGAAACTGCCGTAGTCAATTAAGTGGGTATTTTTTTTGTAAATTAATTAATTAAATGCTCAAAATGTGATCCCTCTTGTCTTACGCAAATCGCCAATCTTTTAATGAGTCCGCTGCCTGTTGATTTTCTTATCATTTTATGGTGAATACTCGATATGATATGGCACAATTCTGTTTGTAACTCGCCCGTTCTCGTATCGTTTTTTGTATAGCATATCTTTCACGTACTTTAAGGTACTTTCCCTTCATGTCCCATAACTTTGGGACGCCCTATATATATTTTTTTCTATTGGAATGCATATACGGGCCGCGCCATTTTTATAGTATTACAAAAAAGTTTTTACTTGACTGTGGCACCCGCTTCAGGACATGCGCGGTGATGTGCTGGGTTTTGGCGCCATTCATACGTTTCGTGGAAAAAAACGCAATCTTTAAACTTTGATCTTTTATTTAGTAGGTTCAATCCCAATGTATGAAAGTAGATAAAGTAATAGTGTATGAAACTGCACATAACTAGGTATTAAAACAGTTTCATAAACTACTATTATCTCCTATTGTATACAGTTTTTTATTCTTGAACTTAAGGGACGAAAAAGACTGATTTTAATCAATTTTGTTCATTGGTTGTGGAAAGGATAAAAGAATTTAATCAAAACTATTTATGATTTGAAAAGTCGAGTTCTTTGTTTTGCATATGGCTGAAAGGGATTTTTCATATAAATTAAGTATTCATGGAAAATCACTAATATTCGCAACAAGTTTTCCTAAAAATTACGCAAGACTGACGTTTGATCATTTTGTTACAAGAAACTACTTTTGATTTTGAAAATTAAAAAATATCATCAACATCATTATATAGTCTACTTGCATGTGGCTGAACCACTTTTTTCAACTTTCATACATAATATAGCAGAAAAATAATGTTGAAAAACCTAGTTTTTTTTAAACCCTGTCAGTTGTGTATTTTTTCCTATTATTTAGCAATCCATATCAGGAAATTTAAAAACCAGTCGTTAGCCTTCAGTTATCCTTGCAAAAAATTAAATTTTTATTTTATGTTTATACAATATCTTCATTAAGTAAATCAAAGTCGAAATATACCATATTTTCGTGAGCGCAAAAGGGATGTAATATATGTAGTTAACACATAATCACTTTAAAACAGGTTAGGTTAACAGGTGCTGTGACTGACACGAATGGTTTAGCACCACGATAACTGTATTTTTATAGTCAGACAGACTTGATCTTACAATTATTTCAAGATTTCTCACAATTAGTTAGGTTAGGTTAGCCTTATGGTTTTTTTGTATTTAAGTACTATTACTAAAACCTTCAATTAAGATTTGCGCACCAGATACCAGATGACGGAAACTTATTATGCACTAGCTTTTGCCCGCGTCTTCGCCCGCGTGGATGTCGGAAAATATCCCACGGGAACGTACTACAGAGATTTCATACCTAATAACATAGCCACATAGGAAAAGGTCATTGACTCCTACCGCTGCGCCCGCGTTGCTACGCGTAATTTTGAAACTGTGATATCTTTAAAACTGTTCATTTAAATTATATGATTAACAGGCATATTTTAATCTAAATTAAATGCGGAATTTAAATAACATATTTTTTTGGATAAGGATTAATACTACACCGGTCAAAAAAGCTTCGGAAATAACAATTAAATTTTTATCAAATTCTGAAAGATAAAAATGGTTATTGTGAGTCATCTTTAGAAGATAGACATTATGCCATCGCGCACTTTTTTTTTGAACTTTTTAAGATGAACAATACCGTAATACATAAATTTGATGTATCTTTTCCGGTTAACGCAGCGCACGCCAGTAAAGCTCCCAGTCGGCATGATTTTTTCCGACTTCTTCAACAATAATCGTCATATTTCAGCCAATTTACACAAAACCGTAATGAATTATACATTAAAACCTTTCGCATGAATCAGTCCTTCCATTGGTGAACCGTTTGAACATCCGTTTGGTAGTTTTTGAGTTTATCGCGTTCAGACAGACAGACGCGGCGGGGACTTTGTTTTATAATATGTAAGGATATCAACTCACTGCAGTCGTACTTTTGCAATAAATATTATTTTCTCCTTCCACAGCTTTGGTCTACTGAAATTCGTGATCGCCGTACTGGGCTACTGTGCCGTGTATAAAGAGGTGAAACCCAAGCAGGACAAAGTGGAAGCTCTCGAGAAGGAGTACTCTGAAGCGTGCAACTACTTGGCATCGTTGAACCGCGAGATCGATCGGCTGCAGAAAACACTTGACAAGCTCAATAATAAATATGAAACTGCCATGTTGAGGAGGCAGGAGCTGCAGGAGGAGACTGATATTATGATGAGGAGGTAGTCCTTTTTTGCTATCTATATGTTAAAGGGGCCGATTTTTCATCATTACAGAAATGCGACTATCTTTTGACGCGGTAGGGCGAATCGTAACGATTTAAATCTTTGCCACTGCCAACATTGTTCTGACAGCCGCAACTGCGGCCGTTAGTGGCGCCTAATGCTCTTCTAAGAAACCGTAGGTTTAGTTGTTGTGTTCATCTTGAGAAATTAATTTTAATGTTGCCAATACAGCATATTATGTTTGGACGACCCATTCACATGTGCATGCATCACATACATTCTATTTTTGTATCATACCTTAATGGTATGATATATATATATGTCACGGCTAAAACCCGAAGTGCGGCTATACCTAGTTTTAGCCGGCTACAATTAGGTGCGACCGGTAGCAGTTGGTTAAATTTAGTTGTGGCAAATGAAAATGGCTGAAAGGTAGGTTAGGTTAGGTTAGAACTGTGACCACTTAACACACCGCACGAGCCGAGCGAGCGAAGCGAGCGCTGCCGCGGCAGCGGCCGGCGAGTGCCAGGGTCCATTTAGGCAAGTTTAACCAACTGCTACCGGCCGCACCTAGTTGTAACCGGCTAAAACTAGGTGTAGCCGCAATTCGGGTTTTAGCCGTAACATATACACAATTAAATTTTCTTCCTTTCTTTCAAGATTGGTCGCTGCCGACAAACTGATGTCAGGCTTATCAAGCGAACAAAAGCGCTGGACATTAGACTTGGCAGCGCTTTACGTGGAACAATCCCGCTTGATCGGCAACTGTTTACTATCAGCTTCATTCCTGAGTTACGCGGGACCGTTCTCGTTTTCGTTCAGGCAGACCATGATATATGAAGACTGGTTGGGCGACTTATTGGAGAGAGGCATACCATTGACTCAGCCGTTTACTATTGAGAAGAATTTGACTAATGAGGTTGAGATTAGCGGGTGAGTTTTTTTATGAGAAATACTACCTGGCTAGTAGTGTCTAGAATCGCCATAACTCCGGATAAGTTTTCGGTAGATAATTTCATACGAATTCCGTTCCATTTTTAGGGTTCGTATCTCAAAACGAAAAAAACGGTACCCTTACAGGATCACTCGTGTGTCATTTGCTCCGAATCTAGATTCAGATTCAGATTATTTGTTTGTGAACATAGGTTATAGTACACAGGTGTGTGAGATGTTACATTTTTGTAAGTTCTCTATGTTTTGCCATTTGGCGTACAAATGTTAGTATCAATTTTAATTATTTCATTATTCACTTCACAATATCAAATAAAAATTATAGAAAGGGCTAGTATTGGCTAAATCAATATAATATTCCCTGACAATATTAATTCAACGAATTAAAAGTACAATGTCAAAACAACTACCAAATTAATAAAATATTTAAAAAATGTCAACAATAAAAATTTAAGATAAAACAGAAATGACAGAAAAACTAAAATAGGATAATGTCAATTAATCAAATTAATACAAGAGTGTCAAAATAAGTATTAATTTGATTAATTGACATTATCCTATTTTAGTAAATAAAAAATTACTCGTATGTTTGCTACGTTAATCCAAAATTGACCTCTGATGAGTTTCACATACACATTTTACACATACCTACATAAACACACTTTCCCATACGCGTAGGTAAGAAACTGCTGAACGCCAGCAGCTAAAATCCTTACTCCTTCGTTTACGTTTATACATCTGGTCATACACGCAAAATTTGTTGATTAGATGATTTTTACTTATTTAAGTAACCAATTTTTACTGACGTGCTTAACTTAACAACAACTTTAGTTGGAACTCGGAAGGTCTACCTCCCGACGAGCTGTCTGTCCAGAACGGCATCCTCACGACGAGAGCGTCTCGGTTCTCTCTGTGTATCGACCCGCAGACGCAAGCGCTGTCCTGGATCAAGAAGAAAGAAGCGAAGAATAATCTTAAGGTATGTGTTATTGTCATATGTTACACTGTTTTTATTACATAGATAGCCAGACATTAATCGCTTGTGACATCAGGACGAACAGAATCTAGTACGTTTAGTGATAGGGTCTAGTCTATGCTTTATGCCACTCTTTGGGTACGGAAATTTCTTGTGAAGATCGACAACAGTGAGTGGAATCTGACTTGGATATTCGAAACTATGCAAAATGAAGTGAAATTCTTTATAAGTTAGGAAACGTGGTATTGAGCGCCTCTGTGGTCTAGTAGTTAGACCACCTATCTCAGACCCAGGTTCGATTTTCAGTGGGTGCAAAATTTTCTGCTCGGTTTGGTTGGTGGTAGGACTTGTTCTAAGTCCGCCTGGCTAGCTACCACCATTTTATCTAAGTATGTCGCCATAACAACAATGTTAACTGCGTTGTTGTGTTTCGGCAGTTAGAGGTAAGATAGCCAGTTCCTCTGTGGTTGAGGATTCCGGGTGAAGCTCGCTTCCACCTTTGGCCTGATCAGCACGTACCATCAGGTGAGATGCAAGCCAAGAGCTACCCAGTTGCGGTTAAAAAAAAATGGTAAAGAAGAAAGTAAACACTCTGTGTATTTATTGTCAATAAATTCACAATGATGCTTCGAAAGAGTGCTAAAGTTAATAAAGGTCGTGTTTTGTTTCGTCAGTCAATCATAATCCTCATCTTCCTGACCTTGTCCCATGCTACGTGGGGTTGGCGCACCCCGTTTTCTTCTTCCACTCTCCCCTGTCAACCGTCACGCTATTCACTCCCTTCTCTTTCACATGATTCCTCACAAAATCCATCCATCTTTTCGCTGGCCTTCCCCTCTCCCTTTCAATCCGTGAATAAATGAATCGGAAAAATATTACACTTTAATTTAACATGCAATTGAAATGTAAAAGATTTAATATTTTAACAGGTGTTATCATTCAACGACCCTCAATTCCTGCGCCAGTTAGAGATGGCCATCAAGTACGGCATGCCGGTGCTGTTCCAAGATGTCAACGAATACATAGATCCAGTCATTGATAATGTACTCGAGAAGAATATTAAAGGTATGTGAAATCTGGGAAAATCATTGTTTAGCAAATTGAAACCACAACAGCAATTTTTTGACAGTTGTACAAAATGGCTATGACACGGAAGTTTTACGTAGGATTTCAATTTGATAAACAGTAAATGTTCCAAACTGGATTTATAAATATAAAATAAAATTGTATGTTGGAATGAACCTGACAAAGCAAAACTTAATAAAGTCAGCTTATGTGATATTAAAATTTACAGATTTCCCTTTGTACGAGTACATGTTCAGGTTCAAATAAAAGAGCGTTCACGTGTGATATACTGAAGTAGGTCAATCAGCCCACCAGCTGGCAGCTGGCGGCTGGCTGGTCCTACTATCATGGCAGCATGGAATTAGTATGTGCTATACATGGAATTAGTATGAACTATCATATACTATTAAATGAGCATTCTCTTTTTTTTTCAGAGCTGAGTTTGGTCACCCAGGTACTTATTATTTAATCTATGTGTGTTTCCAGTGGAAAGTGGCCGCTCATTCGTGATGCTGGGCAGCACGGAGGTGGACTACGACCCTAACTACCGCATGTACCTCACCACCAAGCTCGGCAACCCGCAGTTCAACCCCGCCACCTACTCCAAAGCCGTCGTCATCAACTACACTGTGACCGTGCAGGTTTGTAAACATACCTTACATCAATAATTATGTACAGTGCTACAAGGATCTTTTGGCGTTTAAATGACATTGACAGGGGGCGTTGTTGGTAAACATTTGTTTGAAGGTTTTGTGAAACTGTATTGAAAAACAAGATTAGCATTCGTTCCAACTTTTGCCACGCGGCAAGGTTGTATGTGTAGTTGTACATAACTCTTTTTCTCCCGCTCTGGGCGGGTCAGACTCTTACTGACTAAAACCCACCCGTGTTCCTTCAGTTGCCTGTGTGTTGTCGGGGGCCACGGTAACCGTTTCGGACAAACCCGCAACCCCGCATAGTTGCACATACCTTAAGGCGCTTCTAAACGGGCCTTATTTTCCCGACAATTTGCGCTGTAACATATTGCAGGCAATACTTAAACTACGCCAAGCACCAAGCAAGCAAGCCGCCACTGGCAAGTATTGCTGCAACTCTTTCCATGTCTTTGCTCTGTTTTACTTCAACATGTACGAAAATAGTTGATTTTAATTATTTGGCTCGTCACCAGGCAGTCGAATCGTATCGGTATCTCAATAATAGGATGTGTTCAGTTTCCGATGAAAATATGTTATTCAGACTTAAAAAGACCATAGCCATCTTTGATGTAGGCGTGAAATATGAGTTTTTTTAGGGTTCCATACCTCAAAAGAAAAAACGGAACCCTTATAGGATCACTTCGTTGTCCGTCCGTCAGTCTGTCAAGACCCTTTTTCTCAGGAACACTTGGAGGAATCAAGTTTAAATTAATATCAACTACGTGAGTCTATGGTCCCTTTGAGCTCCAAAAAAAATCATACTTCTAAGTTAAAGCAATAAAAAAATACGGCCATTTATGCGACACAAAAATATATACTCGCAAATAAATCAAAACCTACAGGGTACTTCCCGTTGACCTAGCTAGAATCATGAAATTAGGCAGGAAGCAAGGTCTCACAGCACATTTAAAGGAAAAAGTCCGAAAATAGTTAATTTATAATATATTATCATTAAAAAAAACATTGTGTTTTTTGCGATTACAAACTTACATTTGCAGTTGGAGAATTAACCGTGACGTATATCGATGTATGGGAGAACATGTTTTTTTAGCTACAATGTTCATTTGTTATTGGGATAAATTTATCCCAACTACGGCACCGTTCATTGTGCGTGGTCCGAGAATGTTTTTTTTTTTAAATAATTCTTATGACTACGACGAAAATTGCTTAGAATAATTTTGAAAAAAAAAACATGCTATTCTTGTATCAATACCAAGCTTGACTTTCCTAGATTAAATATTATGTCAGTTACCACGAAAATGTATAATTATTATGATTAATTGCAGCCTATTAACATATTCGAGTATGCTTCTTCCCCAGGGCTTAGAAGACCAGCTACTAAGCGTAGTAGTCCGCTGCGAGCGATCAGACTTAGAAGAACAGCGAGAGAGCCTTATCATCGAGACCAGCGCCAACAAGAGTCTACTGTCAGGCCTTGAGGACTCTCTGCTGAGAGAACTGGCCACCTCCACCGGAAACATGCTGGACAACGTCGAGCTCGTCAACACGCTGGAGAACACCAAGTCCAAGGCAGCTGAGGTAAAGCAAGAAAATAAAAATTGGGTCTCGCACTAAAAGATAAACATGCCTTTACAGAAGTCATAGTGTGAAGTCAACCAAGTTGCACTACCCAAGCCATGCTATACTTATGTTAGGTTTTTAGCCAACAAGGAACCCTTCTAGTTTCGCCATGTCCGTCTGTCTGTCTGTCCGCTGCTTAGCTCAGAGACTTAGTACTAGAAAGCTGTAATTTGGCAAGAGTATACATATTAATCTTGCCAACAAAGTAGTAAAAGTACCTCCCTTGCACGTAAAATGGGGATGATATTTTCTTTTCTCGTCTATTCCATGATGTAGGGTGTCGTTGGATAGGTCATTCAAAAATATAGCAGGTCTGTGAAAACATTTTTCGATTCAGGGATCCGTTTGCGTATTGTTATGCTTTAAAATGCAATCTTTTCTAAGAGCCTGTTCAAACAATGAGTGGGCGGCGAAATATTCACGGGGCAGCGCCACAACGCATCATGTGAACACGCTCTTAGATGCAAGTGTCCCCACTTGCAAGTCCCCTCGCCAGTTAAATGGTTGTTTTTGGTTATGTGAAAAAATTCACGGCAGTAGTATATTATAACGAAGTTAAAAGGGAAACTATCACAGGTAATTAGGCTTAACAAGTTAACGAGTAATAGACGCCCAACTTTCATTTGCAGTTGGAATGTATGGGAATGCATATTTTTCAACTACAATGTTAAGTATGTTCTTGGAATAAATTCATCCCAACTACGGAAACCTTCAATGTGCGTGGTCCGACGCGCAATTGGCCGTTTTTGTTATACAAAAAATCCTGAACAAACAACCGTGTCTACCCTTCTGCCTCACAAACAACTGAGCGGTGCCGCTCCGGCGTTGCAACGCGTACACCCCTCTCCCCACCTCGTCTCGCGGGCTGCATACGTGCGGTGCGGAACCGGAACGCGCCGTGTGGCATACCATAGATATTTATATGCAGGACGCTGCAACGCCGCGCCGCTCTTAACGTGCTGTCCGAAGCACGGAGGGGTCTTAGTATGAAGCATCTTTTACATTATTATAACAGGCTGACATTACTCAATATTGTTCCCAGGTGATGGAAAAACTCGAGCTAGCGGCGTCAACAACTGCAGATATAGAAATATTGCGCGATGGGTACCGACCGGTGGCCAAGCGCGGGTCCATTCTATTCTTCGTGCTGTCAGACATGGCCGGCGTTAATAGCATGTATCAGTATTCATTGTCTTCATACCTTGATGTAAGTATTGACATAGTCGTCACTCATGTCAGTATGAGCAGCAAGCCCGATAGATCTTGTCAAATTTAATAGAAAGAAAAATAAGTTTATTCGTCACAGAAACACGTGCATAAAAGAACAGAACAATAACATAAAATAAAACAATAGATTTAAATATAATCACGAGCACAAAACAGAAATATGCGGCAGCTGCTGGCACGACATGACTGTGACAAGAAGGCTTCCACTCAGCATGATGCTGTGCTATGGGGGACCCACAGCACAGCGCTGATTTTCAGTGGTCACCCGAAAAAGTCGCACGGAAACCAAGTTAGGTTTAATGAATTAAATATAAATAGATAACAAAATAAAAAAAATCGTACTTAGAATATAATGCTACTTTACAACCAATTATATGATTAAATATGATTATATAACATAGAAAACTATCCGCAGGTATAAAAGGGCAAGCAAAAAAAAAATTACGCAATTTTTTTTTTTTAAACTTCCGTCCGTTATAGTGATTTAATTAGTTCAAATTAATGCCATCGAGTCAGATCAGCTTGCTGCACACGATCAATAGCATGTCAATAGGAACACTAAAAATACCAAAACCTTAATTACTGCTACGAAATAAAGACTCTTTCAAGGTCAAATGTCGCTGACTTTTACGTGCCCTTGAATCTACGAGAATATTTTAGCTCATGCTGTTGTAAAAAGAATAGTCAGTCAGGAAGCTTGTATCGCGACTTAATGCCCAGGGTGCGTCAGGCGAACTCCTTGTAGACACGGCTACACATCAAGCTATACATTTTCAGTATAAGCTGACCTTGCATTATACGGAAACCCTATACAATGAGAGATCAGCGTCAACTGGAGTAGTATAGCTTGATGTGTAGTCGTGTATACAGTTTCTCGTTGAGGCTCTTTTAGTGTACCATAATGTATTTAAGTTATCTGGATGACCGAGCTTAGCTCGTTTTTTTTTTTTCAACGACATTTTCTAAATATGAAACCTAGCTAGATCGATTTATCGCCCCCGGAACCCCCTGCATACTAAATTTCATGAAAATCGTTGTAGCAGTTTCCAAGATTCAGTTTATATAATATACAAGAATTGCTCGTTTAAGGCATCGTTCACACCAAACGTATTGTCCGCCGCCCGCCGACTGTGAGTATGCTCACTGTCTGCCCTATGATACGTAATAGCGTATAGTCGGTTCGGTGTGAACAAGAAGTTAAATATATATTGAAAAGCGATAAACTGCGTAACGCGTGCTCACAGTCAGCGGCGGACAATACGTTTGGTGTGAGCGATGCCTAAAGGTATTAGATACACAACATTACAGAATAAATAAACCACAGGCGTTGTACGATCGATGCAATTCCCAAGGTAAACACGAGAAAATTACAATATTAACAAACAAAATAACACTTGTTAAAATAAACAAAATGCAATAAAATGAAAAACTATCTTCATCTAACTTCTCAACAAATCATAAACATTCACGACACTGCGAAACACATCTATTCATCTCTCAGCAAACAAGTCACACTCTGGTCACAGATAATATAATACTAGCTCTGGTGTAGATTTCAAAAGAGCATTGTTATAGTTCTTACAAACATAATTAGATGCTGCTTTGCAAAGAGAACTGTCAGAATTTGCAACATTAGATAAAGTAAAACCAGCAATAAAAAAGCTTTCATCGATAATATTCAAAATCAAAAAGCAAAAAGCCAACGTCACGCGGTGTTCCTAGGCCGGTCTCCCATCCAAGTACTGACCGCGCCCGATGTTGCTTAACTTCGGTGATCGGACGAGAACCGGTTTATTCAACGTAGTATGGATGTTTGCGATATTTCAGTTGAATTTAGTGCTTATTAGTGATGTGCGGGATATCCGTATCCGCGGATATCCAAGGGAGAAAAAAGATCCGTATCCGTATCCGTTTCTTTTTGGCGGATCTTGAACGGATCTTTTATATTAATACATTTCATTACTTATATGAAATTTTAAAGATATGTAGCAATGAAATACTGTTAACTTCAAACCAAATTAGCAAAAAAAAATTTTTTATCATATTTATTATAATTCAAGTAGAGTAAGTACCAGGAAATTAAGTTATAAGGTAGTAATTAAACTATCTTTGTAGTTAGATCAAACCTCTAATATTTGTGCTATGCTAATTGAAATAATTATGTGAGTTAACACATCAATAAAAACTATGTAATTTTCAAGAACTTAAAAAAATACACGTCATATTAATATTGAGTAATGGTAAATTATGTTTCAAAAAGAGTAACTTGGCAGCTTTGTCCCCCAAAAGTCAGTTACGGTGAGGATCATAAATAATTCCTACTGAACCTGAAGAAAGTTGAGATCCGTATCCGTATTCGCGGATCTAGACCCTTATGATCCGTATCCGTATCTGCGGATCACATTTTTTAACGATCCGGCACATCACTAGTGCTTATATCCAAAAACTACAGATTTAATATGCGTTAACAAATTTTTTTTGTTCTCCTTAAGGTGTTCTCGTTTTCACTGCGTAAAGCGATGCCGAATGTAATTCTAGCAAAACGTCTGAAGAATATTATAGACATGCTCACCAAGAATCTCTACGACTACGGATGTACCGGTAAGCCTCTTCTCGAGAAGTATTATTGATGATCTTCTGATTTCTCCCCACCCAAGAAACATCTTGGTCGTAAACAAATCGTAACGCTGTTAAATATGCTCAAGGTGGAGTTTCGTAAATCCTAATACATTCTCGCCTGGATATCTTAATTAGACAGTTCTTTACAAGATTTTTTTTGTATCGGTAACTAATACTCAATAGACTAAGGGCCTGTTTTACCACCTCCGATTAGGTTCTCGTTAACTTGCTTGGCAGATATTATCCTACAAATTATGTTCCATTTTTGAATTTATTCGGTAAGTAGTGGCTATTCGGACATCGTGAAATAGGCCCTAAGAGTATAATATAACACTGGAGAAGCCATAAGCCCAATATTCCGTACAAAAAGTCTGTCACTTTTGGCGGGGGACGCGGTAGCTACTACACTAACTTTTTTGTTTGAAAGGGTAGGTATACTTTCAAGTTGGTCCCATTGTCATTTGGTCACGATCTGATGATGGGATCTTGGAGAAATCGAGAGAACTCTTCAAATATTAAAGGCACATCTATAGCGATTTGGGTATTTTTGATGAGCAGTTGACTATATTTTTGATAAGGCTATTGTAACTTAGATAAATTACAAATCAACCCACTAAAAAGTGAAAAAAAAACTTTTTTCCAAAAAATACAACCAACTTCCAAACTACAAAGTGAAAAATAACTTTAATTTCGGAAGTCGGTGTCAAAAAACTAAAATACTGATCCAAAGACACCGACTTCCGAAATTAAAGTTATTGAGACATGGTGACGTCACAAAAGCAGTGTGAGGAAAAATACTCGATTCAAGACTTGACTTGTTTTATGTTGAATCGTATGAAAAGTCAAAATGTATTATGAGGTTAGGATTTTGAATTTCAATGAAAACATTACTAAATATTTTAAAAAAACTTACATATGGAAGGTTATTCCTTCTTTATATAAGTTTCATGTATTTGAATGCTTTTTACAAGTTTTAACAGCACAACCAGTCATTTTCACGGAGCACTGAATGAGAACCGCGCGTCTTGAAAACGATGAACGATGTGCGATAGAATCGATCTGAAAGTAGTTTTTATGACCGTGCTAGAACATTTGTTCTTGTACTTTTACAGGGGGGAAGTGTTCGTAAGGCTTCTCCAGTGTTATATACTCTAAGCAAAAAAAGCGTTCTTATATTTTGTCACTTCACTTGGTGTTTTTTTTGCTAATACTATTTGCGTTACCAGGGTAATACAAAATATATTCTATAATCATTGTAATGAAGTTGATATTGTATTAGTGGAATGACGCGAATAATTTCACAAATACGCCTAGGGAAATGCTAGCATATTTAAAGCCTGTGATGTCTCACAGCATGGGAAAGGCCTCCCTACTCCCTTTTCACTTCTCTCTATTTAAAGCTGCTAAGAACCAACCCACCAACCGGCACAGGGCCCGCGTAGGAAAATGCCAGCATTAGTAATAGCATATTAAATTCCAGGTATATTCGAACGCCACAAGCTGTTATTCTCGTTCCAAATGGACATAAAGCTGGAACAGAGCGACGAACGCGTCAACCAGATGCAGCTGGACTTCTTCATCAAAGGCAACGTGTCGTTGGAGAAGTCGACCCGCGTCTGCCCCGCGCCCTGGATGCCTGCACAGGTCAGATACCGTAACAAAGTGTTAGTCATCATTGTTCCAGTGCAAGAGTGATGGACCTATGCAGTGCAGATAGCACCATCTCTTGCTCAAGCCTTTGTTTAAGAGGGTGCATTCTGAAAATTTGCAATGTCGCAAATAGTTAACAATTTTTTCGCGGTTTTGATTAATTAGTATAGTTTCTTTTGTCTTCACCTACTCTTATACACATTAAGCTGATACATTATTCAGTAAAATTATTTTTACAGGGTTGGCAAGACATAATGAAGCTAAGCACAGACTTCCAGGAATCCTTTGCTTCTTTGCCCGATGACATCACTAGGAAAATGGCCGACTGGCAAGAGGTATGTTAATAGGTAATACGGGCTGGTATCCGCAACTCCACGTCAAAGCGCGTATTTTGCGTACAGGTGGGAAAATCTGTTATTCGATCCACCCCAGCTCCTCAAAGAAGGCCAGCAACGCCTTGGTGTCATTGACAATCTCACATAGGGCAAAGTACTTCGGTAACCCAGGTAGGGTTACCGAAGTACTTTGCCCTGTATGTGGCGACCACCGGGCAAAAGCTGCTGTCTTATCGTCCTCCATGCAGGCTCTGCACAGCAGACTGTATGTGACTCCTATGACAAAGAGGTGTTTATTAAATGACCCATGGCCAGTTAAGGCAGCTGTAACTGTGCGCAGCTGCTGTATTGTTAATCGGAGAACCTGTTTCGTGAGGCGGCCGTCTATTGTAGGGAGCCTCCTTGGCCTGCCTGCACTCACCGTGGTCCACCCATAGTTTGTGATGTTGTTCCCTGGTTCGTTTCCTTACCAGAGTGCGTAGGTACCCGAAGAGGAGTGGCGTGTTGGGTTCAGGCACCACTGGTGCCATGTTCGACCCTCTTCTGCCAAGTTCGTCGGCTGCACATTGCCCCGCGAACAGCTGTGTCCTTTGATCCATTGAATGGTGATATTATTGAGGTCACCCACCTAGTTGAGGCGCTAGTGGCACTCGTATATCAGCCCAGAATCAACAGTGTGACTGTTTTGCGCTTGCAGAACAGCCAGGCTGTCTGAGAGTATTCGTATCGAGTGGCCCTTAACTTCCCTGGCCATGATGGCTGAAGCGGCGCGAGATATACCCATGCATTCGGCCTGGAACACTGTGTTATGGACTCTCAATGGTGTGGCTATGTGTATGTTGAAATCCTCCGAGAAGATTCCAGCACCTGTGCCACTACCTGTTTTGGATCCGTCGGTGAAGATTCGCAGCTCTGCGGGGCGCAAACCCTCGCATCTGCGATCTTCGTCTAGTTGGATCCTGTATTTTTTATCGAAGATAAATTGTTTGGGTCAAGAAGAGGTATATTTTAATTGTAGCATTTTAACCTCTCAAGCCGCCCTATTTGACAGATGAGTCATTTCTGTCAAGCCCCGCGACCACCCATGACGTAAAAGATTTATGACTCACTTTGAAATAAACAAAATACTCAAGTTTCTCATAACATGTTGAATGTTATCGTCAGTTGTTTTCGGTTCTCGAATAGATAAGGGATCCATTATAAATATTTACGACTTTCGTGAGAAACGTTCACTAAGGTTTATTGGTGCCGATTCCCTTGTTCACAAACTAAACTAAATTTAAGTTCAGTGCATCTTTTTGTTTCATTAAGAAAAGGACAAGATAAATTTTAGTTTAGTCCTGTCAAATTAATCAGCGCTTGACGTAAATTGACGTAATTTTAGTAGGCAAGTTTTTAATCACGTCAAAACTTGTATGGAGTAGTGACAGGCGTTGATTAATTTGACAGGACTAAACTAAAATTTATCTTCTGTCCTTTTCGTAATGAAATAGAAAGAAAAAGATGCACTGAACTTAAATTTAGTTTAGTTTGTGAACAAGGGAATCGACACCATTACCCGTTTTTGTTAGGAATTCTATTGTTCACTTTTTTAACGATTTCTGATAAAACTACCGAACCAATTCACACAAAATTTTTTTTAGAGACTAACATTGAAACTAAAAAATTCAATCAATTTAGATTTTTGATGACCTAGAATTTCTAGTGCTTATGTAACTTTCTTCGTTCCAAAAAAAATTTTTTTTTGTTTTATTTTCCTGAAAACACTGTCTAAAACGATGACAAAACTATTTATTACTATAAAAAAGGGACTTACCGATTAGATACCGGTGATTACACACCAGAAAACCACAAAAGGGGCAGGGCCTCGTCAAGGTTGACTCTAACATCGCGCGCGCTCCTTGGTCAAATCAAATAGCGTGCTTCCCCAGCTTCCTGTAATACACTTCCGTCCCTTTTCACGAAATCACTCCCACAGATTTCCCACTCCACAGATTGCAGGATAGAGGGAGGAAAAATTTGCAGGCAACCGAGCGAAAAGATGTTACACATCAATAGTCCAGAATTACACATTATTATTTTTGATGTCACTCGTAAACATGCTGGATATGTTTAAGGCCCACGATGATGATTACCTATGATGATTCTATTTAAAGTAATCTTTTCCTACACTCCTCGTCCCGCAGTGGTTCGACAGCGACACGCCCGAATCGGCCGTCATCCCGGGCGGCTACCGCGAAAAACTGGAGCCCTTCGAGCTACTCATGCTGCTGCGGTGCTTCCGCGTCGACCGCATCTACCGCGCACTCACCGACTACATCACCGTCACCATGGGCGAGGAGTACATCACTCCGCCCGTCATCAGGTACAGTCCACCGCATCTACCGCGCGCTCACCGACTACATCACCGTCACCATGGGCGAGGAGTACATCACTCCGCCCGTCATCAGGTACAGTCCACTGCAACTACCGCGCGCTCACCGACTACATCACCGTCACCATGGGCGAGGAGTACATCACTCCGCCCGTCATCAGGTACAGTCCACCGCATCTACCGCGCGCTCACCGACTACATCACCGTCACCATGGGCGAGGAGTACATCACTCCGCCCGTCATCAGGTACAGTCCACTGCAACTACCGCGCGCTCACCGACTACATCACCGTCACCATGGGCGAGGAGTACATCACTCCGCCCGTCATCAGGTACAGTCGACCGCACCTACCGCGCGCTCACCGACTACATCACCGTCACCATGGGCGAGGAGTACATCACTCCGCCCGTCATCAGGTACAGTCCACCGCATCTACCGCGCGCTCACTGACTACATCACCGTCACCATGGGCGAGGAGTACATCACTCCGCCCGTCATCAGGTACAGTCGACCGCACCTACCGCGCGCTCACCGACTACATCACCGTCACCATGGGCGAGGAGTACATCACTCCGCCCGTCATCAGGTACAGTCCACCGCATCTACCGCGCGCTCACCGACTACATCACCGTCACCATGGGCGAGGAGTACATCACTCCGCCCGTCATCAGGTACAGTCCACCGCATCTACCGCGCGCTCACCGACTACATCACCGTCACCATGGGCGAGGAGTACATCACTCCGCCCGTCATCAGGTACAGTCAACCGCATCTACCGCGCGCTCACCGACTACATCACCGTCACCATGGGCGAGGAGTATATCACTCCGCCCGTCATCAGGTACAGTCCACCGCATCTACCGCGCGCTCACTGACTACATCACCGTCACCATGGGTGAGAATTTTGAACAAGAGTTCCTTTTATAACGAACGAAATGACAACTTTGCTATTTCTTATCAAAATTATATTTTGCGTGACTTTTGGGATACCCAGTATAATGCATTTTTATTATTTATTTTATTTATTTATTTATTTATTATTATTTCACTTTACAACCGCAAAAACATGTTTTTCTATAACTAGCTTCGTTCGCGGAGAAGTCGTAAGACACCTCAATATACTAAAATAACAGCCACATTTTATAAAACTTCCCAGGACACTATGCTTAACATCTAGAATTGTATTTAATGTTTTTCTAATTGGATCTAGTTGTCTGTTAAATAAATGAATAATATTAAAAAAAATATATGTTTGTGGTTTTGGTCTCAGCAGCCAAAATATGCAGAGAGTCAGGACTGGTGACGCGGGAGCAGTCGACGTACAGTTCTCCGTATGGTCGCAGCCTTTAGTAGCAATACTTAATATATTCCATACTTACTTAAAATTATAAATGCGCATCCTCGCGCTGCATTTGGGGGAGGCGGAAGTAGCGTTTTAAAGGCCTACATACAGGGCCGGAAAACCACGCCTAAACGTTCGTTGGTTCACAGACAGACGCACAAGTTGCGTTGCAACTTCCAACTTGCAAATATCTGTTCCAAAGAGATTATAAATATAATGCGCAAACAAAACAAATGAAGACTGTCAATCTAGAGAGAAATAAGTCAACGTCACGCGGTGTTCCGAGGCGATCTTCCCTCCAAGTACTAACCGCGCCCAATGCTGCTTAACTTCGGTGATTGGACGCCAATCGATGTATTCAACGTAGTATGGCCGTTGGCGATAGCTTTTCTCAAAATTACAATATCTATCTGGCATCCTTATTAACATTATTTTTATATTTGATTACTTCTTATGTCCAAACTATTTATTACTTTTACACGCCTGTATCGTTTGCGACTTACTTCTACTCACTTAATTCCGATCACTAATATTAAAAATGCCTCAAAGTCAAATCATTGACTTAAATGATTTGACTTTGAGGCATTTTGCATCTGTAGATCTCAAAACTAAATTGCGAAATTATTAAAAATTACATAACCGAAAGCAGTCATGTTTAAAGTGTTTAAATGTAATAGCCCAGTCAAAATGAAAACCATTATGATTTTGTATTTTTGCACGTCTCACGACAATGAGCGCCCTTACTGGTCCATGGCCCTTACCGCCCATGAAATTGAAAATAATTATTTTACTTCTAGTCGGGGTGGGTAAGGGTATCTAGTCAGTCATCGTCATGTCATTACATGACGATGCCGTTACACTTCTACCAACCATCCTAATAATAACTAAAAAGGTTGACCGTGAAAATACTGCATTCTACTGGAATTTAATTAATAATACATACACAAACTCCCAAGGAGGTAGAAAAAAAATTGTTTATTTGCACCTTCCAGTAATAAAAAAATATCGTTTACAATGAAAATAGGCGTTAAGTTAAGTAAGGTTGTATGTTCGAGTTGCAGCCAATACTTTTTTTTTTTTGGTGGGAAATTATCAAATAACTTCTCCCGCTCTGGGTGGAGCGGGAGGACGTGTCAGACTATTACTGACTAAAACCCACCCGTGTTCCTTCAGTTGTCCTGTTGCCGGGGGCCACGATGTCCCTTTCGATACATATTCGCAGCCCTGGCAGGCATTGGCCCTAGCGGACCCCGTCAATTCTGCTGACATCTCTTTGAGGCGCGCGTGGAACACAACGCGCCGTCGACCCGGGCTTGGTCCTTATCGGACGGCGAGCTACCCATTGCTCACCGTCCGCAAGCCCGCGCCTACGGTGGCCGGAAATCGGCTCACAATTCCCGCCCCGGGCGTCTCCTCCTGCGGCGGTTAGGGGCGGGAGGGCGCGAAATTTGCCTCTCCCTCACGCGTTCCGCCTCCTCCTTCGCGAGCATTACCGCTTCGCAGATCCTTCTGCCAGGCCGTCACCTCCTGGTGACGGCCTGCCATTTCCTCTCGCTCCGTACCATGGCCTGAACCAGAGCCGGACGCGAGAGATCACCGCCGCCGATCGACTCCACGAGGACACGGCGATGTTCCGCCCAAGCCGGGCAGACCTCCACCGTATGCTCCACCGTGTCCTCCGGGCGATCCACACAATGGTGACACCCGGGCGTTTCCTCCCACCTTATCCTGAACAGGAACCTCCTGCAGCCAATACCTAAGCTAAGATAACTTAAAATCTTGAAATTATAGGTATCAGCGCCCACCCACGTTATCATTATAGGCGATGACATTGTGCCTACCTTATGGAATAATTTAAAACAAATGAGAAAAACACCTTGCAGCACCCACAATAGTGATGAACTGAACAAAAGAAACTTCGGATGAAAGTATTTTTTAATTAATAATCATAATATTATTTTCAGTTTGGACATTATATTCGAGCAAACAACACCGTTCACTCCCGTGGTGTTCATTCTGAGTCCCGGTTCGGACCCCACGGCTGATCTGATGAAGCTGGCAGACAAGTGCGGCTTCGGGGGCGGCAAGTTCAAGTACTTGTCGCTTGGCCAGGGACAGGAAGGGGTAAGGAATATCTTAAATGCATCAACGTACAGCCTTATCCGCTGAGTGTAGAAGCATGAAGTTTTCACATAGAGAATGTCATATAAAGAGAGCAGAAAGGATTTTCAAAAATGAATCCCCTAAAGGGATTAAATTAGGGATGAAAGTTTATAAAGAAGTTTGTCATTTTCACCGATGGGAAATTCTTAAGCCATTGTGTGGATACCATAGAATTACTTTGTGAAATAACCCATAATTATAAGTAGTCGCGGGAAACACCTAGGTGAGGGGATGCACGGGAAGTATGGCAGATAAAAGGGGACACATATAAAGGGTGATGATGATAACCAGTCGGAAGATTCGTGTCACTTTCTAGTTTTGGTCTGGTTCTGAACTTTGGTAGTTTTACGTAGCTAAACCGTAAACCTATGTATTGTCAGGAGTTAAGGTAGGTAGTTTTTGATCTATCAATTGAAAACTAGCCAAATCGACAAATATTTCTTGTTGTAGCACACCAGCGACCTGGGAGTTTTCTTTAATACTAGCTTTCGACCACGGATAAAAAGTATCCAGGTTATAAACTATGTGCCAAATTTCATCTAAATTCGTTCAGCCATTTTTGCGTGACTGAGTAACACACAAACATACAAACGTTCACATTTAAAACATTATATTATTTGCACGAAGTTTGCTGACCCAGCAAACTTTAGTAGTACTACTATAGGTATGGTAGGTAGGGTAGGGTAGGTAGGGTAGGGTAGGTAGGGTAGGGTAGGTAAGGTAGGGTAGGGTAGGTATGGTAGGTAGGGTAGGGTAGGGTAGGTATGGTAGGTAGGGTAGGTAGGGTAGAAATTTTACCTACCTACCCTACCTACCCTACCTACCCTACCTACCCTACCTACCCTACCTACCCTACCTACCCTACCTACCCTACCTACCCTACCTACCCTACCTACCCTACCTACCCTACCTAGATATAAAAAAAGCCGATCCACACAAAATGTATGAGAACGTGAATTTCCTTAATATTTTTTTTTCGTGAGTTTTTCCATATTTTCTCAACGGTTAAACCTTCCCTGGACTACGACAAACATTTCAAAACAAAAATCTGCTAAATCGGCCCAGCCGTTCTCGAGTTTTAGTGAAACTAACGAACAGCAATTGATTTTTATATACGAGGGCGCACTGAAAGTTTTTAGAACTGGCCACTTGTTAACAATATAATATAAAAAAACTTTTTACAAAAAAAAACAACCGACTTCCAAAAAAAAACACTACAAAGTGAAAAATAACTTTAATTTCGGAAGTCGGTGTCTTGGGTTTTGTGTTTTCGTTTTTTGCCACCGACTTCCGAAATTAAAGTTATTTTTCACTTTGTAGTGTTTTTTTTTGGAAGTCGGTTGTTTTTTTTTTGTAAAAAGTTTTTATTTTTCACTTTTTAGTTGTGGTACCTACCCCACACACATTCGAATACCACTACCTGCTACCAGTGTCAAGAACTTATCATATCATCTACATACTAAGTGGAAAAAAAATACGTATTTTGTAGCTAACTCAAAAACTACCCAAGCAAAGTTAATAAAATTTATATGGGACCAATTTGGGAGCCTACCCTTTCAAACAAAAAGAATTTTCAAAATCGGTCCACAAATGAGGGAGAAATCGGTGGATATACATAAAAAAAAAAAAAAAACCAACGCGTCGAACATATAACCTCCTCCTTTTTGGAAGTCGGTTAAAAACAGTTCAAATTTTGAAAATGGAACTCTGCCAATATTATTGTGTATGTATTTTATTAATTTGTCATTTTGTTAACGATTTGGCGGCAAATTGAAAATTGTCTGTGTCACGTCAGCATGAATTTAACGCGAGAAAATTTTCGTACAATGATTTTTTATGACTTTCGATGTCATTTAAGTCAACAAGAATGTTATGATAGACTTCGATTGGCCTTTCAAGATGAAGCCCCGTCTCGTGCCACTGTTTACAACTAGTTTAATGAGTTTAAACGTGGTCGCACTAATCTCACCGATGATCTGCGTGAGGGACGGCCTTCTACGGCGACGACTGAAGATAACATCAGTGTTGTGCGGCGTATGATAGAGACTGAGAAAAGAGTGACTTATCAGCAGATTCCGACAAGCTTAGGCATCGGTATGAGTCAAGTGCACAAAATCCTTCATGAACATTTAGCGGTCAGGAAGCTTTGTGCCCGATGGATACCTCATGATTTGACAGAGGCCCAAAAACTCCGTCGTGTTGATTGGTGTCGTGAAATGGTTCAAAGATTTAACGGAGGTGACTCAAATGCTGTGTTCGACATACTTACTGTATGATCCTGAAACTAAGAGACAGTCTGCTGTCTGGGTGTTTCCTTCCGAGGAGTTGCCAACTAAAGTGAAGAGAGGTCGAAGCGTGGGAAAAAAGATGGTGGCCTCGTTCTTCGGAAGGACAGGTCATTACGCAACAATTGTTTTAGAGGATCGAAAAACAATTACTGCAGAGTGGTACACTAACAATTGTTTGCCACTTGTCTTGGAAAAAGTTCGGGAGAAACGACCTCGCAGTAGGATCCTCCTTCACCACGACAACGCCTCGTCGCACACCGCCAAGCAAACAATCGACTACTTGGCGACGTCAGACGTGGAATTACTGGGTCACCCGCCCTATAGCCCCGACATCGCACTTTGCGATTTTTATTTATTTCCGAAAATAAAAGAAATACTTCGAGGAAAACGTTTTATGGACGCCGAGGAAGCAGTGGCTGCGTTTCAAAATGCCGTCGAAAAGACCCCTAAGGACGAGTGGGTAAAGTGCTTTTCTCAGTGGTTCCATCGGATGCAGCGATGTATTTATGTAAATGGACACTATTTTGAAAAGATATAATAAAACTAATAACTTGCTAGTTTGTTCAGTTTTTGATTTTCTAAGAACTTTCAGTGTCACCCTCGTATATAGATAGATAGATTAGTAGGAAGTAGGACTAGCTTTTGCCAACAGCTTCGCCCGCGTGGATGTCGGAAACTATCCCACGGAAACGTACTACCGGGATAAAAAGTATCCTATGCGTTAATGCAGGTTATAAACTATCTGTGTACCAAATTACATCCAAATCCGTTTTTGCATGATCGAGTAACAAACATCCAAACTTTGACATTTATAATATTAGTTGAATATTTAAGTTTAATATGCATGTATTAAACACGTAAACCTTCCGGAATAAATTCTCTAAATTCTGGTGAAAACCGCATCCGGTTGCACAGACAAACACAAAAAGGACTATTGTATAGACTACTATGCTGCCGTCCTTACGAAAAGTGCAATAACTAGGTTAAACCTGATTTCGAGAAAAACGCGGGTAGAGATTTTATTTTTGGTTTGTTTGTACTAGATATTGCAGTTAGTTTTAGTATTAAAACCGGCTTCGTCATAGATACGTAAAAAGTGTCTAAAAAGAATATATAGATCTCGTTCTGCAAATTCCGAATATGTACTTATCTCAATTCGGCGCAAAACTCGAGTTATTGCACTTTTCGTAAGGACGGCAGTATGGCTCATTTGCTATTTAGGATGGATCTATAGTCCGCGCAATCCACGAAGACGCGCCCCACTTCACTCCGCGCCGTACTAGAGTTCAGCTTACACAGCGGAGTGGGGCGCGTCGTCGTGGATTTCACGGACTATATATCGCAGTGAACTTTGTTTAGGTGATGGGTTTTATGTGCCTGTACCTAAATTACCATAGGCTGATAAATGTTTAGTTTTTCCTAATTATGTTAAGTACCTGGTACCTGAAAATAGAAATAAACATATCGTCCAGGTATATCAACGTTGTATCACATTCCCGAGGCTGTGAAAATAGAGAAAACAAATTTTCCCAGATATGAGACCTAGCTAGGTCTATTTTTCGCCCCGTAAACCTCTATATTGTAACTTTCATCGAAATCGTTAGAGCTGATTTCGAGAACGTGAGTACAAATATGGTATACAAACAAATATACAAATATTGCTCGTTAATAGTCTAGGATATTCCTGTTGAAGTCTAAAGTGATTGATTAAGTGCGGATTTCGCCAAGAAAAAGCACTTCTAAAACGCGTTCAAGTGCTGTCATTGTCAATATTACATAACAATTTTGATACTGAAAACTCGCGTTCAGGACATCCGCGTTGGTTTAGATGTCCTGAACGCATTCAGTTTCACTGGTGAAATTCGCCCATAATAAACATTCTTGAACGTCAAAATTAAACGAAATATTTCCAGGCAGCCTTAGCTCTACTGGAAGGAGCAATCTCCCACGGCCAGTGGCTGATCCTGCAGAACTGCCACCTGCTGGTCTCCTTCCTGCGCGAGCTGGAGAAGCAGCTGGAGATGATGTCGAAGCCGCACCCGGAGTACCGGCTCTGGCTCACCACGGACCCCACGCCCACCTTCCCTATTGGGATACTACAGAGATCTCTTAAAGGTAGGTATTACGGCGTTATAATACTTCTCCTATCTATTAGTTTGCTGGAAGCCTCGCAGCGAGAAAGCGCTGAGTTTTTGTCACTGTCTTGTCAAAGCGATAAAATATGACCAATCGACGACGAAACAAAACACTTAGCTCCATCTTCCAAAAAAGTTTTTACCAACTAATTCCATTGGTAGCTGAATAAAAGTAACAAACACTTAGCGCCATCTAGACGGAACAGTATATATATAGAAGTCTATGGACGGAATTAATTTGACAGTTTTCTTTATTTCATTCTCAACTACAGACCGTTCACTATAACTTGTCCTCTCTCAGTCCTCAGTCTCAAATTCCTTTATATCAGTAGATGCTAATTATACAGGGTGGCAGGGACATCGACGCGAAAACTTTTACCATGGCTTCAGTACTTACATGATTCTGAACACCCGCGCGTCGAGATTTTTCGTTGGTTATTTTAAAAAAAATACTGCTGTTTCATAGAAAAACCCACGCGGTCAAAATGTATGGAACAGCTGTTTTTTTTTTTTAATAACCGACTAAAAATATCAACGCAGGGTTGTTCATAATCATGTACTGAATCCATGATAACAGTTTTCGCGTCGATATCCCTTTTTTTTTTTGTTGGTAAATTATCAAATAACTTCTCCCGCTCTGGGTGGAGCGGGAGGGCGTGTCAGACTCTTACTGACTAAAACCCACCCGTGTTCCTTCGGTTGCCCTGTTGCCGGGGGCCACGATGTCCCTTTCGGCCCATATTCGCAGCCCCGGCAGGGGAGTCGATATCCCTGCCACCCGTATAGTGATTGTAGCTTTTTATCAACCGCTCGCCAACGTCCATATCCGCGTTGAATACACCGGTTCTCGTCCGATCACCGAAGTAAAGCAACATTGGGTGCGGTCAGTAATTGAATGGGTGACCGCCTGGGAACACCGCGTGACTTTTAGCTTTTTGCATGAACTTAAGTTTTTCCTAACCTTTTTCTTTTATTAATTATTTTCTATATTATTCATTCAATAAATCTACTGTATAAAAATCTAAAATTCATTCTTTCACTGAGAGACAACGCACAGCCTTTTCTTTTTTTTTTTTTGGGTGGGAAATTATCATATAACTTCTCCCGCTCTGGGTGGAGCGGGAGGGCGTGTCAGACTCTTACTGACTAAAACCCACCCGTGTTCCTTCCGTTGCCATGTTGCCGGGGGGCACGATGTCCCTTTCGGCCCGTATTCGCAGCCCCGGCAGGCATTGGCCCTAGCGGACCCCGTCAATTCTGCTGACATGTCTTTGAGGCGCGAATTATAGTTTTGGGGGCAATCGGTGAGGTTGAATATAAAGTTTTTATATGTTATTAGACTTTATTTTATAAAAGGTTACATGTCGGTACAAGTATCTAGCTTAAAGTTACGAACGAGAGTAAGAGTCTGTCACTGCATGTGCATACGACACGGCACACATACCAAGGTACACTGCACTCACACAACGAGGCTATAACACCCCCCGCACTAGTTCGAAGCTCTTTCTTCTCCAGAGAAAAAGAGCTGAGCACCGCCACTTTGTAATTCAGCTTGCTCTATTACTGGGTTAGTCTTCTTTGTCTTCAACCATCGGTAGGCAGCAAAAAGGGGAACAGCTAGGATCATTATAATGTAGATAGGGGCAGTCCAGAAATGATAACTGTTATCTTGATATTTATCCAATTTTAGGTAATTTTCTTTTTCTACCAAGTTCTGCAATCTGTGCATTTCATCTAGTGGAACGTCTTCCAATAATAATGGGTGATCCTTATTTTTTATGGTTATGTTATTGACATGGAAGGACAGCAGCTTTATTGGAGTCCCTCTTATTTTGTTCCTATAATTCAGTATTTGATGGAGATGTGTAGAAAAATTGCAACCTTCTGGTACTTCGATCAGATATGTACCTTGTAATGATTGGTATGTATCTCGGTCACAATGCAATTGCACCTTGGTGTTTCTGGTACATGACCAAACATAGTGGTAATCATCTAATTTCTGTAACATCTCAGATTCGGCCTTGAATTGTACGAAACTGCAGCTGCTCATTATTTCTTGTTTTAGCATCAATTGATAAATACAATCGTTTGGGTTTGTATTGGTCGTAAGTTCGCCTTCTTGGCAATAATATACCTTGTGGAACCTTTTACATTCTTTGTCCATATAACGATGGTCGTCGTCGTTCATTGCCAGATATGGTTTAGGTGGAATTAATATTGTGTTATTAACAGTTGGAGTAGGGAAAAGATGGTAATAAGTGTACATGTTCGAATGCAATATGGGAAACTTCAGAATGAATACAACCGTATTGTCTACATAATACGAACCACATACAATAATATCATAAAAGTCTCTTATTTCAGTATATTCGTCGATCATTAATTCAGATTTATCATACAACTTTAGTAACACATCAAGCATAAAACGGATATTTTCAGAACTAATTACACTATGATGAGTTATGGAAAGTTTACAAAAACTCAAGGCGTTTTCCAAAGATGTTACATAATTTAAAATATTTTGTAAATTGATTTTTAACAAACTAAACAATCCGTTAGTTTTAACAAAATCACTTAACCTATAATTAGTCATATTAACAGTAGTCATAACATCATTTAGTTTTGCATGCAGTTTATATTCATTTGATACAAGAGTAGATAAGGTCATGTTAAAAGCCTCTAGTATTTGCTTGTTTAAACTAATTCCTGAATTTAATTTATCTGTTAAAGCCTGTTGATTATTTTGCAAAATGTTTATGGCTTTATTGTAAAACAATGCATCATCCTGATCTAAGTTACCTGATATTCCTTTTATGATTGATCCCAAACCATTGATAAGACCACGTTTTTGTTTAGATTGCTTAAATAAAGAGTTAAACCTATTGTATATAGTTCCTAACATACTTACGAGTACTTGATTAGTAACTAGTAAGGTATCGCTAAAGTAAGCTTGGTCTGATGACCTAATGTACTCTATGTATCTACCTAAATAACTTTCTATATTATTAATGCTATCCTTAATTCTATCTAACTCATAATAATGTAAGAACACATGTTCTGTCTTTTGAAACTTAACGCTACCTAACCTAAAGGGAAGTATCCCTGGATTGTTCACCAGCTCCGTGGTCACTATTTGTTCAGCCCGGATCAGTGCCAAGACCCTGGAACAAGGTATTTTGATATCTTAGAGGTTTCCTCAAGATACGTTTATGGTGAACAATGTTCTTATCGTCTATAACTTTTATATCTAAGTTTTTCTTAACTCTACGTCCCAGATAACGAGGTTTGGTCTTATGCCGAACCGCAAGAGGGTTTTTTACGTATAATGCCTTACCGTCTTCGTATTGAAGGGGTTCCGATTTGTCTTTATTAGCGTTAGACGTTGTCTTAATCTGGTTATTGTGTAGTTTTTTATTAATTTCACTGTATAACTCCATGGTTACAGTTTTGTGTCTGTTAACATAATGTTGAAGATAGATGTTTTCTAAATTTATATCAAAAGGATCGTTGTTGTTGGTATGCCCGGTTATAATTTCCATAGGTTTCATATTTGTAACCGAATGAATACTATTGTTATATCCTATGACAGCATATAACATCAACTCGTTTGTAGATAATTCAGAATGAGTAACAGATAATATGCGGATGTGTTCTAAAATAGTAGAATGAAACCTTTCAATAGCTCCATTTGATTGAGGATTATTGACGCTGATAAAGTGTAACTTAATTTTGTGTAAGTTTGCAAACTCTTGTATAGGCTTGTTTTTAAACTCAGTTCCTTGATCGGCAGTTACACTAATTGGTACACCATGATGAGATATATATATTGACAACGCATTCATTACACTCACTCCTGTAAGCGATTCTAAGGGATACGCTTGGGCATATTTGGAAAATACGTCTATAATGGTTAAAAACTTTTGTCGATTAACGGTTAGAGTGTCAATGTGCAAAACATCAAAGGGCTTATCTGGAATAGGAACTAACTGAAAACTTTGTTTATTTGGGGCTCTCTCATACTTGCAAGTTTGGCAAATACCGCAATTATTTATGTATTCTGTTAGCTGATTTTTAATATTAGGCCAATAATAGAGTAACTTAATTCTTTGTTGAACTTCTTGTATTCCGCGGTGATTATTTTTACTTTCGTGGTAATTTTTAATTATTTGATATTGTTTGTCCTGGCATGTTACATCTTCAATTTTAGTTTTACAAAAGGTTAAATTATAAGCAGAATTTTGGAATGTTTTCTGTAATACAGTAGTAATTAAGGGGATAAATCTAGATTCAGTTGTGTATATGCCATATTTAATACCTGGTTTAACATATTCCTTGAATATATTTACAATACTATTTTCCAAATTACTCTTATCTACCTGTATTAATAATCGCTTTTTTCCCGGGAAGACTTCAATGGTTTTTGGTTTAGTAGGTGAATGATGTACAAAATTTAGGAATATCTGATTGTCAAAAACGTTAATATGTTTTTCAGAAATAGGGATTTCCAAGACAGGGTTTTCTAATTCAGTATGGATGGTACTACTATCGCCAGGTAGTTTGTTAGTTATAGGTTTTTTTGACTGATTTACTATCATCGAAAGCGGTATGTCGTCTTCCTCATTGCTTTGGGACATAGTTTCGATATCATTATTGTTAATCTCTAATCTTGAAAAAGAGCGTCTGCATTTGTATTGAGTGAGCCTTTCTGATATATAATATTGTATTCGAATTCTGCCAAACGAAGTCGCCAACGAGTCAGACGGCTATTAGATTCTTTAATATTCATTAGATATTGTAAGGGTTTATGATCCGTTATGATATTAAACTTTCTGCCATACAGGTATGGTCGAAAGTATTTAGTTGCCCACACAATTGCAAGCAACTCTTTTTCGATAGTACTGTATTTTGATTCGCTGTCATTGAGTGTACGTGACGCATATGCAATTGGCTTATCGGCGCCTATGGGACCCTGTGATAGAACTGCACCTAATGCAACATTGGAGGCATCTGTACGTAAATTAAAATCCATTTCGAAATTAGGGTATTGTAATATAGGATCATTAATAAGTAAATTTTGACAATGCTTAAAACAATTAACGTACTCTGGAGTGAGTTGGATTTTTGCACCTTTTTTTAAACACATAGTTAAAGGTTTGACAACATGGGCAAAATTAGGTATGAATTTTCTGTAATAACCGATCAAACCAAGAAAGGATTTAATTTCTTTTGTAGTTTGAGGTACGGGGAACTTTTGTACGGCTTTGATTTTGTTAGGATCGGGTTTAACTCCGTCAGCAGTAACAATGTGACCTAAAAATGGCGTCTCTTTTTTCATAAATTCTGTCTTGTCAAGTTGGATTTTGAAGTTAGCCTCTCGAAGCCGCTGGAAAACGGCTTCCAGGTCCTGAATATGCTCTTGCAGTGATGAACTATAGATACAAATATCGTCCATATACACAGTTACATTTTTAAGACCGCGAAGAACATTGTCCATGACCCTTTGGAATGTTGATGGGGCATTTTTTAACCCAAAGGGCATTCTCAAAAATTCGTAGTGGCCACGATATCCATCATCAACGTTGAAAGCAGTTTTTGGAATGTCTTTGGGACATATTTCAATTTGGTGGAAACCAGATTTTAAATCGCACACTGTGAAATATTGGCTTCTGCCCAATTTGTCCAAGATATCACTAATATTTGGGATTGGATACCGGTCACTTACAGTTTTTTCGTTGAGCTTCCTAAAATCTATCACTAAGCGCCATTTTGTTTTACCAGAGGCGTCCTGTTTTTTAGGCACTATCCATATTGGTGATGACCAGGGGCTATTTGATGGTCTAATAATATTTTGATGTAACATTTCCTCTATTTGGTTTTTTACTTCTGCTTTATGTATGTGAGGATATCTATAAGATCTGCAAAAAACTGGTATCTCGTCTGTGGTATTTATTTGGTGTTTGATTTGATTTGTGAAGGTCAACTGATTATTGTCAATGTAGAATATGTCACTATATTTACGGCATAACTCTATTAAATTATATTTTTCTTCCGAATTAAGATGTTCAGTACGAATTAAAGAATCTATTATTTGTTTATTTTGTTTACCGTCACTAATGCATTCAAAATTAAACAAATCATAATGATCATGTAGTATTTCAACCTTCAGCGGCGAAACTAAACTCACGATGATGTCATTATTAGTAGGATTCGTTATCTCCAGGTATGCATAACCAGAGTGCGCTCGACTTATCGTGGGTGGTATGCGACAATTGTTTATGTTAGTCTCCGGTACAAAAATATCACCATTAGAAATACTAACAGGGATTTTTACTGTTTGTGACGATTTTGACCTAACCAAGGCCTCAAAAAGATTATTTATTCCACTGTCTAAAAGTTTTATAGGCACTTCCGCATTTGGTGTAACAATTTTTTTTCTGTGGAGATCTACGTTTGCCTTAATATTTTCTAACATTTTAAATCCAACTAAGCCATCGAAGACATTGTGAAACTTATAAATATAGAACTTAGAGAAAGAGTTTTCATTTAGTTCGGAAAAAGTAGGTATATTTATAGAGTAATTGTTAACAGTAGTGTAGCTGTTCATATTAGTTACGATAAAAGGCTCCTCATTCGGAAGTATGTGTTGGTAATATTTTTCGATTACTTCTGGAGATAAAAATGATTGATTAGCCCCGGTATCAATCAACAGTTTTAGGGGTGGTTCCTTAATTTCGATGTATGGTAATTGCCGCTGTATATGAGTATTTATTTCCGTTAGGTTTCGGGGTTGACATTCAAATCCTGAAGAAAATTTTGTTCATCCGGAACGACAACATTTTCAGAGTTGAATTGCATATTATCATTCGATTCATTATAACTTATACACGGATCAACGTTATCATCAAGTAGTACATCGCAGCTCGGTTCAGCGTAGGCGTTGTTTGGGTTAGGCTCGGCTACATCGAACTGATTGCATGCAGCTGCGCTTGGATATTTGGTACTATGATAATTTGCTACCGGTTGTCGCAAAGGGGTATGAGCAGATTGATAGGATATTCCACTCATGGGTTCTGGTTTTAGTTTATTATTCGTATTTATGTTATACGAGCCATGTTGCATTGGCCTGTATGGGAACTGGGGTCTATTCCACGCATTGTTATTGAATTGTTGTTTATTAAAATTTGGCCTTGGAGTGCCAAACTGATTGTTATTTTGATTGAAATACGGCCTAAATTGTTGCATGTTATTATTAGGTTTAGGAGGTTGTAATGGCTTGTTTATGTTCAAAAATGGTAAATTTTTTGAATTAATGTTGTTGTTCTGAGATGGTTTATTATTATCAAACGGCTTATTACTATAATAACTTTTCTGTACGTATCGAATATTTTCTTCCTCCTTAATAAAATTAAGCGCTGTAGGCATATCTGAAGGCCGCATTGCTCTGATAGATGTACCTAGAGGTTCTTTCAAACCAGCTAAAAATGTCTTTAGGGTTTGAGCCTGAAAGAAACTTCTTTTGCAATCTTTTACAGACTGCAGGCTTACTCTTGAAATCAATCCCAATCTCGATCCGATTCTAATCCGATCCCAGTTTCAATTCCAATCTTCAGAAAATTGACACTCTTGAACGAAATCGAGATTGAGATTGGAATCGACTGCAACTTCGATTATACTGATTCACATGGGGTGGCCATACACATCAAAACGTTAATTACCAAATTTATAAATATTGAATAACTCGTTAAATCTATTTATAAATCTGTTCTGATATATATTTTAACATAAATAATCATTTAAGTGTTCTTTGCTTGCATTTAAATGTATTTTAATACAAAATTTTTAGGTAGCAAAGGCTCATTGTGAATGTCATTGCCAAAGTAACATTAAAAAAAAAAAAACTCGCGCGTTTTTCGTCCACTTAGAATCTTAGAAGTTCTTTGAATAAAAAGTGTGAATTATTACTGTTACGATAAACAAAACTTTCAAAGCGATGTTATCTAAATGTTTTCAAGTGTTTAGTTTGGAATGTATTAAAGTATGTTTCTATGCACAAGTTCAAGTTAGTTTTACTTTAAGACAAGTATTCAACCGAGGAAGACGAAAATATCAAGGTAAGGCCACAATTCTATTATATATATATTTTAACACTAATTCCTTTAAATTTTAACATTAAACACTTTTGCTTAACACATATTGTTCTTATAGGATGAGTAGGCCAACACATCAACAGCTGGAGACTCTGGTAGATTTCCTGGTACAGAACCCAGGAATTGCCAAGGGGTTATTGCGCACTGCTCATGCTAAGCAGGAGACAAAGAGAAAGTGGAACAATATAGCAGTATCCTTAAATGCACTAGGCGGTGCACAGAAAGATGGTAAAGGCTGGGCTAAGGTACTGTCTACACACTAATAAACATTTTGTTTTTCACTTAATTATATGAAAACAGTTACAATAATTAGTACATTTATTTCCTTTTCAGTATTGGGCTGACAAAAAGCATAGCCTGAAGAAGACATGTGGCGAGCATGCACAGTCGATGAGGCGTACCGGTGGTGGGTCTGCAGATAATTTATCTGTATTAACACCCATTGACCAACGCCTGATAGCAGTGATGGGGGGCCTTCAATTTGCTGCAGGAGACAGCCATGTTGCTGCCAATCCGTTTCCCTCTACTACAGTAAGTCAGTTTAGTTGTAGATAAATTTGAATACACAATTGTGAACTTGATAAAAGTAAACACCTTCATAATGAAGTACTTATTCTATAATTGCAGAGCCAAAGCCAGAATGAAATTCAACTGGAAGTGATCATTCCAACCGAGGATGTGGATGCAAATGAATTGGAGTCTCATGCTTCTCCCGACCAAAATGTAGAGACTGTGAGAGGTAATAATCTTTCACACTATGTATGACATCTTTCATGATGATACAATTACTTACATAAATGTTATTTATTTTATTTGTACGTTTCAGCAACACCAAGAGATCAAAGTCCTAGAAGGACCAGCCTGCCCCCAGGACAGCGTGTCCGATCAAGGACTATGTTGGAACAAGACCGGGAGAGATTCACAGAGATAGAGAGGAAGAGGGTTGAAGCAGAAACTGTCACAGCGAGGGCCTTATCTCGAGCTGTTGAACAAATGGAGGGACTTTCAGCAGCCATAAGAGAAGGCTCTCAAGCTGTGGCAAATTCCCTAAATAATATTGCTGATGCCCTGCGAGAAAATAGGCAGTAATTAAATTTATATTAATAGCTATATTGTAAATATGTACTAGTTTAGAATTATAGAACAGTTTTATAGTGTTTTTTTCTTTTCATTAATTGAAATTCATAGTGATAATATTGCTAAATTAAGCAAAACTTGTGATAAAATAGTGATTCTACGAAAAATCGTAAGTAAAACCCTTATAACTTCAATTAAGTGGGCTTTATAGCTGTAATTTATATATATTATTTTTTTGTTTGTCCAGGCACCCTAGACTTAGCCATTGATGATTGATGTCCTTTTGAAAAGCCTACTTTAATTGAGTTATAATTATATTATTATGTTGTAAAACTTTAGTTTGTTATAATTTGTAAATATGGTTTTTGTAACCATCATTCCAGGGCGCGTCACGCCCTGAAAAACGTAATTGTGTTATTTTAAATATTGTATTGTTTTAGGTCAATAGACTAGCCTGTAAATCGGTTAAGTACTTTTCGAGTAATTTAACATTTAAAACAGTTTTTTATTAAAAATAAATCTTTTTACATTGAAATAACTTTTCATTGGAAACAGATAAATATAATATAGATACCTCAGAAGATAGATCATTTTGTAAGGAATCCAATGATGTGTGACATGTCTTATACAGTACTTGTATAAATACGGTGTTTAGACCTAACTTAAGATGTGAACCAAATTAAAATTGCTTGTGTGCTGGAAATGCAGTGAATATAAATAAAAATAACTTAATAAAAAGGCTATTTTTATTTTAATACTTGTTAATAATAATTAGACATTACCTTTTAAACTTAAGCTCTTTATTAATTGTACCATGAACATATAAAAAAAAAAAAAAAAAAATTCAAAAGTCATTTATTCAAATTAGGCTGAGAATCAGCACTTTTCGAACGTCAAAATTACATAAGACAGTCCCCCAAAACGCCCACCCTTCACCACTTCCTAGTGCCTTTCGCTGGGAAGAAGAAGTGGCGCAACAAACTCCCCAGCAGCACAGCTGTCTGTTCAAGTTAGAAAAAAATAATTCTATACAATATGCAAAATAATTTACATTACGCAACACAAAACATAATTTAAATGATAAATAATGGGCCATATGTCAGCTAGCACACGCCAATATACATTACTAACCCTCAGCACAACACATTACATTATTTAATACACAATAGAAATCAAAGGACACAATAGAACAATAGTCTTACAATTATAATATAAGAGAGTACAAGTCTTGATCACATAAATATTCACCTATCTTTATAAATAGAATGAGTAGTGAAAAAAAAAGATTAATTTACTAAATATGTTTCATTGAATTAGAGTCAATTAGGTTTTTAGTTACAAAGAATAGTCTTAGTCAAAAAATTGTTCTTACATAAGAAAACAATAATATTAATGGAGATGCCGAGCTGTCCACAAGTCTTGTACAAGCTGTACACGAGCCTCGCGACCCCTGCGCAGCTCCACAGAGGCAGAACCTCGATCCACTTCTAACCCACTCTGCGCCAATTGCATTTCTCCCATGGGTGGTACGGCATCCTCAATATCATCCAAACCCAATCGTGCTCGGTTACAAATGTTATGTAAAACACAGCATGCATTTATAATTTTAGCAGCTGTGTCTGGATGATAATGAAGAACTCTATGGCCAAGAAGACATCTCCATCTATTTTTTAAAACCCCAATTGTGCGCTCCACAGTATTGCGAGCCACACAATGCAGATTTGTGTAGTACTCTTCAGCTGAGCCTGGCGGTGCATCCACTATTGGGGTCATCATATATTCCCTTTGAAGATAACCGGAATCACCTATAATTATATTAAAATGTCTTAGTACTTATTATAATATATTGTAGACCTAATGTAAATTAATTTCCAATTTGAACAACTGTTTATAATGCTTACCAAGTAAAAAAACTCTTTCTCCTGCATTTATTAAATTTTGTAAGTGATTCTTAACTGGATGTTGGTTCCAAACAAAAGTATCATGTGAGGCTCCACCAAATGAAGAATCAACACTGAGTATGTTGAGATCCGCATCACAAATCTGTAAATTAAATACTTTTTATAGAAAGTTACAGTTACTCTAATAATTAATAACTAGATAAATAGCCAACCTAACTCACAATCAAAACATTTCTCGAATGGTAACCTTTTCTGTTGTAAAACCGCTCTTCATTTTCTGATGGTCTTACAATAGCCACATGAGTACCATCAATACATCCTATGACAGCAGGAATTTTAAATTTTTGGTAAAATCTGGAATTAATTTATTATTAGCTTATTATTCTTCACAAATAAGTTTTAAGAAAAACATTTTAAACATCAAAACAACATAATGTCTAAAGTATTGAATGATACTACATATTATTTAATATTATGGTAAAAATAAGTAAGTTGTACCTTTGTTTAATTAAGTCTCGTTGTTGGCGAGTCGGTGGAAATTTAAGCCATTTATTTAAAATATCGTTACAATTCAGAGCATTTGTAACTTCTCTTATTGCTCTTGAAACTGATTGTTGAGACATCATTGTACCTTGTGTCCCACCTACTAATCTTTGGTAGCTGCCTGTGGCGTAGAAAGAAAGAGCCACTAGTAACTAAAAATAAAATGAACATAGTTAATAACTCGATAATTGTATAAAAAATGCCTACCATGTGAAAATGGAATTGCTAGTTTACAAACCTTGTATTTTCTTGGTATGTCGCTACGGCGAGTAGGCTGGGGCATCAAAGGTTCCAAATCCCTAAAAATCACTTCGAAAAGCTCCTTATTTACACGGTAATTTCTCCTAAATTCCTCGTCAGTCATGGCAAATGCGTTGTCTGCATAACGCGCCATTCGTCTCAAATTTCGCCTTTGTCTCATATCTAACTTATGAGCATTGTCCAAAATATCACAAATAAGTTCTAAATGCGCCATTATTCACAATAAAAACTTCAAAAATCAGCCACAATATCAAACTCGATCCCAAAAAAGTTGCCTTTTTGTAATCGTTCAACTTTGACATTAATACGACTTCAAACTCGATATGTCAACGTCAAAATCTCGTCAAGAGTACCGAAAAAGTGCATTCGTTCGAGTAAAGTCGATTTCATTTAGTACCAAAAAAAACCACCTAATACGATTCCAATCGTGCGCTAGTGTGGCATTCAAGAGTGCCAAATGACAAGATTTCGATCCCAATTTCGAATTCCGATTGAGATCGAGTGTCGAGAGTAAGCCTGCTGGTCTGCTTCATGTAAGTCTACATAATTAATAATAGTACTTAAAATATGCATGCAACGGTTATAATAATCCTGGGGTGACTCATTTTCTTGCCTCATATTAACTAGATCTCGATTTAGAGAGTTTTCATCTCTCTGATCACCAAAATTTTTCAATAAAACATTTTTTATGAGTTCCCAAGAGGATACACCATGGATATTAACTATTTCTTCTGCCTTTCCCTCAAGTCTGTTCAAAATATTGTGCAATATGATTGTATTGGAAAAACAATTCGGTTCAGTTCTATTATAAAATTGAGTCAAAATAGTTTCACAAGTTGTAATGAATCTGTTCAATTGGTTTGGATTTCCATCATATTTAGGAATAATCAATAGAGCAGTTTTAATACATGATAAAGTTGTAGGATCCATGTTGTAAAATATTTTTTTACAATTATACCTACACTTAATATTCGTAAATAATAAAAACAACAAACACAGTTTTGATAAAATAAAATACCACAATTCACGAATTGACCCTCGTTCAATGTACTTACTTATTTTTCTAGCAAACAAGTTTTAAATATATTATACAAAAGAAATATTTTTCTGAAGTTCCCAAAATCTCCACAATATTAAATCCACAAAATCAAAAAAAATCTGGACTTACGATTTGATGAAAATCCAGGTCCACAGTCTCATGATCGAAACCACTTTTGTCACCGAAGGCCACAATTATCAGGAACAAGGTTACAACTGAACAGGAACGTTCAAAGCTCTTGATTTTTGAAAAGCTCAGATTTCCTCTTCAACAATCCTGTCGACTGCGCCAATTATAGTTTTGGGGGCAATCGGTGAGGTTGAATATAAAGTTTTTATATGTTATTAGACTTTATTTTATAAAAGGTTACATGTCGGTACAAGTATCTAGCTTAAAGTTACGAACGAGAGTAAGAGTCTGTCACTGCATGTGCATACGACACGGCACACATACCAAGGTACACTGCACTCACACAACGAGGCTATAACACGCGCGTGGAACACAACGCGCCGTCGACCCGGGCTCGGTCCTTATCGGACGGTGAGCTACCCATTGCTCACCGTCCGCAAGCCCGCGCCTACGGTGGCCGGAAATCTTCCTGTGATTCCCGACGCCCAGGGCGTCTCCTCCTGCGGCGGTTAGGGGCGCGAGGGCGCGAAATTTGCCTCTCCCTCACGCGCTCCGTCTCCTCCTTCGCGAGCATTACTGCTTCGCAGAAGGAGGTGACGGCCGCCCATTTCCTCTCGCTCCGTAGCATGGCCCGAATCAGGGACGGAAAAAATATAAAAAAAGGCTAAATATTTTTATGGAATTTAAAAAAATGTAACAAAACGGTGTAACTTTTAAACTAAATGATCTATCGAAATGAAACGAACTCCATAGTAAAATTATTGGAGGTAATTAGGCGTCCTCTTTAAATGAAAACTTTGGAAAAAAAGAACTACCCTCAATTGAAAATAAACATGTTTTAGGGTTCCGTAGTAACCAAGGAACCCTTATAGTTTCGTCATGTTCGTCTGTCTGTCTGTCCGCGGTCTAGCTCCGAGACCCTTAGTACAAGAAAGCTGTAATTTGGCATAGGTATACATATTAATTACGCCGACAAAGTGGTAAAACAAAATTATTAAAAACATTTTTTTTAGGGTACCTCCACCTCCCCTACACGTAAAGTGGTGTTTTTTTTAACGAAATAATCGACGAACTTAACTTTGCAGTTGCAAAAACATGTTTTCCCATACATTCCGTATGTGAGAACATGTTTATCAACTACAAAGTTAAGTTTGTTTTAGGGATAAATTCATCCCAACTACGGAACCCTTCGTTGTGCGTGTCCGACACGTACTTGACTGGTTTTTTTTGCAAAAAAACTGTTATTTTTTCATATTTTTTTACAATATTCGTAAAATTTCTTAATAAGATGCTAAACCGGTTTTTTTTTTTTTTTTAGATTTTAAAAGAATTTTTCTCCGTTGATAAAATTAAGCATAGATTCCCTCATTTCGATATGCGCACATTATAAAGACTCACACTGTATAAAGGGTGGGGTAAAAGTAATGCCATAATGAGAATTGGATGCCATATAAAAAAAAGGGCCCTATTTTGTTTGAAACATTATTTCAAGGTGTAAAATTGATGAGGTCAAAAAAATTAAATCGGTCAAAATTCCACCTTCTGAGTTGATGCTCATTTCTACTCGTTTTACGGCATTTTGAATTAATCTAGCCCCACTTTGGTGATTTCTTGTTCAATGTTGGCTTTTAAGACTTGCAAGGTTGTGGTTTATGTTGGAGTAAACGCGAGATTTCAAAAAGCCCCAAAGGAAGAAGTCTGCCACCGTCACAACTGGCGATCTAGCCAGCCAGATGAAATCGCCAAAACGAGAAGTTATACGGCCCAGAAATTGGTGTTTCCAAAACTCCGTCATCTAAGGCTCCTGAGCTGTGTATGGCTCAACTAACTCTCCATCTGTTTAATACCTAAATGTCAAAGCACAATGACATTTGATGCCATTAGCAAAAATTATGGCACATTCACGTTGTGACACTTGTATTTGTATTATTAACACTCGTAATAAATTCCTGTACAGTGGTAACAGAGCCTCCCAACGGGCTGAAGCTGAACCTGCGCAACACGTACTTCAAAATGCGCAACCGTGCGCTCGAGGAATGCATCCATCCGCAATTCAAGAAGTTGACGTATGTGCTCGCCTTCTTCCACGCTGTTGTGCAGGTAACTTACTCCCAGATGCTAAAAGAATTTTGGTTTTCTTGCTATTTTTCCATACAAGTCAATTTTACTCTGTGGATAATTTTTTGCCGAAGTTGGAAAAATCAGCCCTTAGTCTTTTGTCGAACTTCATGATAAGTCATTTGATTAGCAACCCACCTTATTTGAATAGTTGTCAATCATTATAGCAAACTAGCCAAATTTTTAATTTCTTATGCACTCATTTTTCCTCGATTATGATGCGAAAAAGTACCCGGTCGTAAATGGTTTCTGTAGTTTAAACTTATTGTAGTTTTTCGTCCACCTTTCGCCAACGTCCTCGTTGAATACACCGGTTCTCGTCCGATCACCGAAGTCAAGCAACATCGGGCGCGGTCAGTACTTGGATGGGTGACCGCCTGGGAACACCGCGTGACGCTGGTTTTTTGTATCTTTTGTTTTTCCTGAATATACATATTAAAAATTGATAAATTAATTATCTGCTGTCAAATCTTGATATCTATGTCGAAGTTGATTGTCAGTTACAATTGTGGGTAGTCAACAGAGTTTGTTATGACTTGTTTTTATTATTATTAATTTAAGTGATTTGTACTATCAATTATTGTCTAATAAATTGGAACATAGTTTATTAAGTACTCGGTGTACGCACCAATTGATTTTTGGCAACTTATTTCGATAATTTTAACCGATACTTTTGTTCCAAACAATTGATGACATGCTTTAATTGATGACATACTTTAATTGATGACATACTTTAATTTTAAAATTATTTACTTTGTGAATTCACCATTGTTTATTAACGGCAATTATTCTTGTATTATTTGACTACTTTATAATGTAAGTCTTATTAGATTTAGCACATTTTAGTGTTTTGTAACAAGTAAACACGTGACGCACTAAAAAAATTGTCGTGGAGGGATTGCAAAGTGCCCCCGCCTTGCAATCCACGCACTCGCAACACGCACTCGGTATGCGAGCCCCCCTCGACCCTTGCTCCCCCGACCCTTGCTTGACAACAAGGTGCCAGCATGCGTTGTAGCTGAGCCTGTAGCTTTAAATTCCCTGATTAATAATCATGATGATCTAAATTTGATCGAGCCTGTCCAATCTTGCTGTCCTCCCCCCAGCGACGCCCTAAGCCGAGGTTCATACCCCATAGGGGGTGCCCTTAGCGAGCGTTCGCTTAATTTTAATTTAAAATAGTTTTTGCCCCTGGTTGGAGGCTTTAAGTGTAGCAGCTTAAGGCACCCACAGGAAAGTCCGGTTAAGCAGCCATGAATTTAGTGGTCAAAACTGAGAGATGCTCTAGAAAAAAAAAAGCTGTTCGTTGGTGAGCGCATCACTCGAGAACGGCTGGACCGATTTGGATGTTTTTTGTTTTAAAATGTTTGTAATAGTCCGAATTAGGTTTTTATAGAAATACAAATTGGAAAAGATTCCCGGCAAATTTTCATATCCGGGAAAAATGGAACATCCTTTTTCTATGGGATTTTTGTATGAAATATTAAAATTTGGACACTAGGCTATTTAAATTTCAACTTTATAAAAATCTTAAGAGCTAAATTTTATAGCTTATAGAATTTTGAATGACTGAAAAATAAATGCATAATAAATTATTGCGACATCTAATTAAATTTCAGTCTTTAGAACTAACTTACTTATTGTTAAATACTATTGTAATAATGTGATTATGTAAACCTTATTGTATTTGTACGCCATGTCTAAAAGGCATAACAGGTAGCTGTGTTGTTCAATGTTTTACAAAAACAATGCATTTTTATCTTTATGACATAAATTTTAGTCTTATGTTGTATTATGTGATGGGTACCTAAAATAAGTATTCAATAAATAAATATTAAGTTGAAACATTTTTCAGGAGCGTCGCAAGTACGACAAAATCGGCTGGAACATATCCTACGACTTCGCGGAGTCTGACTTCACGGTGTGCATGCAGATCCTGCAGTGCTACCTGGACCGGTGCTACGCGGTGCGCGGGCCCACCCCGTGGGCCACACTCAAGTATCTGTTTGGAGAGGTACGTGTTTCAAAGCAAGTAAACAAACATGTGTTTTTAGGAAAATCCAGACTCTGGGCTGCTGTTAAGAAATTCATGATGGAAAACCCAAAAACATTCCCCACGTTCCTTCACAAGACCCACGTGACCAAAGAAATTGTTGAAACTCTAATATCATAAAGGTTATTAAAAAAACATATCTATACAACAAAGCAAAATCAGATCATATAGAGAAATAGTGATACACTTACTCTGTTACGCAAGGTTCGTAGTTTCGTACTAATTCAAAAACAAGAAGATTTCAAATTCAAAATGTTTTATTTCACATAAACCTACAAGGGCACTTATGAAACGTCAGAAGCTAGGTGCACGGTTCCAATTGGTCGCTTCCTATGGAGAAGAGCCGGCAAGAAATTCCACGGTTACTCTTTTCAAAATAAATGGTTTCTACAATGTTTTCAAATTACAGTGTTAATAGGTATGGGAGGACAGTGTAGGCTTATCAACAAGTATCAGGTACTTAGTAAAATAGAAAATGGTCCACAAGTCTACAGCCTACAACGTTCTCACATTCACAAAATCTAAAAGAAAATAATCTATATAAAATATAAACAAAATAATAAAAATAAGGACCTATTTAAACCAAATGACATTATTGCCACTACAGTTGTAACAAATCTAATTTGATTTAAAAAAATATAGAAAATTATAGGTATATAATGTCAAATAATGAAAAGATTATGTCAATGAAGTATGTAAAAAAGTAAAATAAAATAATCATCGTAATTTGGGAGCAGTTAATAGACATGTACATTGTTATGCCGTTGATGAGGTACCAGGGAAGCCACATGTGCAGAAGGAATTATTGCCAAACTTCCTTGTCTTCAACGTAGTATTACCGAACCGCCTACTTTTTCTGGTTTAACTATAATGACAATACTCTTCGGCAGGTGATGTACGGCGGGCGCGTCATCGACGACTACGACCGGCGCGTGGTCGGCACGTACATGGAGGAGTACCTCGGAGACTTCCTGTTCGACAAGTTCCAGCCCTTCCACTTCTTCAACGACAGCGTCTTCGACTACGTCATCCCGCCCGACGGAGAGAAGGACATGTATATCGGTATAGAAATGCATCATCAATTAAATTAATGTGACAATAACATTTCCCAAAAGTTTACAAAACTTTGACATACCACTAACATGCCATAGGGTGATGCTATTTTTTTAATTTAGTTTTTTTTGTTTTTGTAAATAGTGCAAACAATATCTTATTTTTTTTTTAATGCAATTTATAAACATTTTAAATTAACTGCTAGACAAAGACAGCACTATCACGACTATGTTACTTCATACTAGCGCCATAGAATGTCCGTTCTGCGCGACGACGGGAATAATCCCTTCCAAAAACTTTTAAAGCGTGTGGTTTCTTCATATTTCCATTGATTTTACAGATTTTACTATTCTTTTGAAATTACATAACATAACATCACGCCTTGTTTCCCCGAAGGGTTGGGCAGAGGTGTCCCTGTAGCAGGTACACCCACATTTCGCCAGTTATGTTTTTAGTCCCATGTAATAGGGGGTGAGCCTATTGCCATCAACCGGGCACAAATCCAGACTCCGAGCTGCTACTGAGAAATTTCAGATGGAAAAACCTAATAACACTTTGCCCGACCCGGGAATCGAACCCAGGACCTCATGCTCAGCAGTAGCGAACGCGCGCGCGTAGTCAGTAAGAGTCTGACACGCCCTCCCGCTCCACCCAGAGCGGGAGAAGTTATAAATTACATTATTTGTTTAAACATTTCTAATTTTAGTCATCGTCGCTATTTGATAGCACATCATTACATTGCTCTCAATACCGTCCCCCGCTTCCAAAAGAGAGCAATATAATTATGTGTTGTCCAATTGCATGTTAACTGATATAATTAGCTACCAAAATTACAACAGCCAATTAAATCACTTGGACTGAGATTTGAAAACTGTTTGTAGCATCTCAAGAGCAGTTTTTAATTTGGGTGAGAAAAATCATCTATCCAGATAGTGTTAAATAAATAGATCCTCATAGGTAGATGGATTTCTAGCAACCCTACATCTCTAATGCTGGCACTACTTTGGTGTATTTGCGCAAATATTCGCATTATTTTAATGATTTAATACAAAATGAACTTTAACCCAAATTAATAGGGTATATTTTGTAATACCCAAGTAACACGAAGTTTTTACAAATACACCGAGTGAAACGCCAGTATAACGATGAGCGTGGTAGGTAACCGTACCTGTTGAAAAACTGACAGTTGTACATACATTGTATATTGATAAGTTGATGCATACAGAATTCATCGACAAGCTGCCACTGGCGAACACGCCCGAAGTGTTTGGCCTGCACCCGAACGCCGAGATCGGCTACTTCAGCCAGGCGGTGCGGGAGATGTGGGGACATCTCATAGAACTACAGCCGCAAACAAGTTAGTATCGTTCTAGATCACGAGTTTTGACGCAAAGCAAATGAAAGAAAAGTTGGATAAAAACATTTTTTTCTCCAGTTTCCGATTTTGATATTATCGATCAGTACCTAGACCTAGCACGAACGCACAGAGTATACGGAACGTAAATTCGACCGATTTTTTTACTGGAAATGTGACTAATCTATAGCATTTTCACACATAGGTAGGATGTATTAATAAAGCCTCAAACGAAATAAAAAACATAATAGCCAATTAAAAAATCATTCGAATTTACGTGACGTTTACTTCGTGCGTGCTTGTTAGGCTTACCGAAATAGAAATCAAATCCAATTAGCCATTGCTTCTCGACTACTCTGGCAACCTGCGTTTATGGAATTCTACATCGGATTGATAATATCGAGTGTCGGATGAGAGTAATGGAGAAACTTTCTAATACAACCTGTTTTTTAATGACCCATAACTCGTAAGGCTCGTTAGTGTTCCAAAAAGATATAGTTTCGAAGATAACACTATACACTCTCGATGTGTGTATCTAAGTTGATAAGTACGATTAAATCATAATTTTCATTCAAACCAATCATTCATATTTTAAAGCTAAGAAAATGCGACGTTGTCATATTTTTTTATGGACAAAAATAGTCTGAACTAATTTTAGTTTTTTTTATATATATATTTAACGTAAGGGTGTTTTACATAAATAATCGTGACTTTATCGAATTATTTCTGCACATTGTTTACCCATATTTGCAAATACATGATTTTGAATGAAACATGAAAAAAAAAATTGTAGTAATTCATATGCCAGTTGATTCAATGATATGGTGTCATTAATACCCTAGTTATGGGATATCCTTGCATTGTACGGAAATCCTATACAATGCGAGTACAGCATAAACTGGATATGTATAGCTTGATGTGTAGCCGTGTGTACAGCAAAAGAAGAAAAAAAACGAAAAGTAGGAATGGCCATCGGTCTTTGATTTTTTATGAAGTAAAAATATTTTTCTAAATAGCTATATAGGGTGGCAGGGACATCGACGCGAAAACTGTTACCATGGATTCAGTACATGATTCTGAACCTTCTGCGTTGAAACTTTTCGTAGGTTATTTTTTTTTAAACCTCCTTTTTAATAGAATAGTGCAATACCTACGCGGTCAAAATGTATGGAACAGTTTTTTAATAACCGATGGAACATTTATTCTCAGGCTGGTTCAGAATCATGTACTGAATACATGGTAACAGTTTTCGCGTCGATGTCCCTGCCACCCTGTATATTTTTAACCTGCATATAAGATTATTTTTCTGTTTCCACGCGGCTTCAGCAAAAGTATGGGACCGTAAGTATAAGGAAATGTATTAATGAAATCGTATACACTCATGTACGTTATTTATGTGATCTAATTTTAAATTGTTTGATTTTTATGCTGCTAGGCATTGTCCAAAGTAAGTTTACCACCACATTGCTATTGAATAATCTATTATTATGATTGATATAAGTAGATAATTAAGAGGAAAAGTGTGACTTATGAAGTTTGTGAAGTCCATTTTTGGGCACGGTTATCGCCAACGTCCATACTACGTTGAATACACCGGTTCTCGTCCGATCACCGAAGTTAAGCAACATCGGGCGCGGTCAGTACTTGGATGGGTGACCGCCTGGGAACACCGCGTGTCGTTGGCTTTTTGCGTAGTTGTAATATTTCATGTTTTATTACTAACCGAAATTTGTTCGATTTCTGAAAAGAAATGCAGATTTGATGTAGGAATCTCTTCGCAGGAATCGTCTTCGTCCGGTAATAGAATCTTCGATCAACAATAGTAGGCTACTAGATTTCCGATGAGCGCATTCAAATCGGCCGGAAAAATAAGACCACAAATAACGTAGTGGTCTTATTTTGCAACATAGTTTTTTCAACCTTATTGCTTAGAAATTATGTTTTATGTTTGCATTAAAAAATACTACTAAAAAAAACTTATTTAAAAAATACGTTTACTTATCAATCGAAGTAGTAAAATATATTGCAAACGATAATAAACTTTATATTTGAGTGTTAAGGTTTATAATCAAGTTATATGCAATCGCGGCCACATGTGCGATGTGTTTTTGATCCTAATCCTTAATCTATTATTGATTGAAGAATGGAATACCTTCTCTTTATTTTATACCATAAGTATGTTAAGATGGTATTATTTTGAATTCTCTACTTCTGGTTTACACACTACATAACTAGACGGCCATCTCGTATTTGAAATCGTTCAAAATCTAGTTCCATCATTCTCATCTTAACGACAGTCAAGCCAAGTACAATAGCCAAGTTAGAGGCCCATGTGCAGCATGAAAACTCTGACACCAGGTTAGTCACCAACTACACAAAAAAAAAAAGAAATCGAAAATCAGTCAAAAAAAAAAGTAGTCATATCATAAGTGTAGGAAAATATTTTTGAGCCTGAAAGTAAGGCAATTGCCCCCAAGACAACAATGTTAACAGCATTGTTGTGTTTCGGCAGTTAGAGGTAAGATAGCCAGTTCCTCTGTGGTTGAGGATTCCGGGTGAAGCTCGCTTCCACCTTCGGCCTGATCATCACTTACCATCAGGTGAGATGCAGGCCAAGAGCTTCCCGTTGTGACATTTGAGTAGGCCACATAACTACTAGTTACTAGGAACAATATTGTCAAACTTTTTTACTACTTGAATACGAGGCTTTTGGCTACTTTTGTTTTGTGTGTATTTTGTAGTTTTTAAAAAAATGTGCGTTTTGTTTGTGCAGAATAAACAAGTTTTCTTTCTTTTTCTTTCTTTCTTTCTACATAATAAATTAATCAAAAAATAAAAATTATAAAACTAAAACCCAACTACGACAAGTCATCTTAAAAGGTATAAACAAGACATCACAGACAGACAAATTAAGGTGATATATTGAAAAAAATGGCGTTTTTCGTTATCGTGTAACTTTTTAAGTGTAAGTATATGGAATAGGGATTTAAAATTTTGGTCTAAGTTTTTTGACTATATGACCTAGTATCCTGAAAAAGGAATACACTTCACATGCCGTCGAGAAATATCGCTCAGGCATGCCGGTTTCCTCACAATGCTTTCCTTCACCGTATTTGAAGCAAGTGATAATTATATAATACGCACATGAATCCAAAAAGTCAAAGGTGCGTGCCTTGGGTTCGAACTCGAGAGCTATGACTTGGCAGTCCGACGGTCACACCACCAGGCTATCACTGCTATGGTGGTGTACATAATAGAGAGTATTCTATTCTATTCTATCGCCTGCCTTATCTCTTATCAGGCGAAGCCGGCGGTGCGATGAGTCGCGAAGACTTCATCGACAGCACCGCGGTGGACGTGTTGGCCAAGCTGCCGCCGCCCTTCGAGATCTGGCGCGTGCGCAAGCAGTTCGAGATGAACATTACGCCCACGTTGGTTGTGCTGCTGCAGGAATTGGAAAGGTATAGTATATAATAAATACACAGTGGAAATCGTAATGCTAGCTTAACACTACACTTGGCTTATTTATCTAAATATTTACGTGATTACAAATAGTGCCATTCATGAAGACGCACCCCAATCCGCGATTACTGGTCTGTACTGTAAGCTGTACTTAAGTACGGAGTGGAGCGGAGTGCGGCGCGTCTTCCTGGATGGCACTATTATATAATACACTAGCTGACCCTGCAAACGTTGTTTTGCCTTATAAATGCTTGGGGTGCACCATCTTTATCATTTATTACCTACCCTACCTACCTTACCCTACTTACCCTACCTACCTTACCTACCCTAAAACCTTGTCCTAAAAATAACGAACATTTAAAAAAAAGAATTGGCCAAATTGGTCTAGGCGTTGTTGAGTTATGCGCTTACCAACACATTTTGCGATTCATTTTTATATTATAGATATGAGTTTAACTGTCACACTAATCTATCGTCTTCTAAATTTAAATCGACAGTTGACCAGGCACTTCCTCGCTAATCTATATGTAGTCGCAAGCGCTACTACTGAGCATGTCCTCGATTCCCAGGTCGGGCAGTGTTATTGGGTTTTCCATCTATTCTTCTCAGTAGAAGCCTGGAATCTGGACTTTTGCCCAGTTCAATAGCAATAGGCTCGCACCCTATTACATGGAACTTAAAGCTTAACTGGCGAAATGTGGGTATACTATAAGTACCTACCTACACCTCTGTCTTATGTATTAATTACCATTATTTGATTTCTTATTCGGTTACGAAAGCCTAACTGCCAAACGTTCCCCCCAGGTTCAACCGCCTAGTCCAGAAGATGCTCAGCACTCTATCCTTACTCCGCAAGGCCTTAGCCGGCGAGATCGGCATGGATGCGGTTCTGGACAACGTGTCGTACTGCATGTTCAACGGGCAGCTGCCGCAGGTGTGGCGCGACCTGGCCCCCGCCACCTGCAAGGGGCTCGGCGGCTGGATGGACCACTTTATGTCTCGGACTAAGCAGTATACTGATTGGGTATGATTTTTGTATACTCTTGGACTTACAGTACATACTTTGGCATTCTTGCAAAAGGAAAACACCAAATTTAAGATATCTAATGTATGGAAATACTAGCCTAATCATAACGAATGAAACAAAATAGCTTGATGCTTTCCTATGCCTTCATATCAGTAGCCTGTTAAATTTGAGATGGCAAAGCTTCTGCGTGTTTCTGGTATGGCAGATGTTCGTAGGCGGTGGTAAACGGACCGTCGGCTCGTTTGCCATAGAATAGAATAGAATAGAATATTCTTTATTATGTACACCAAAAAAAAAAAATTACAAACATTAATTTAGAAATTCCAAAACAAAACCAAAATCCAATAACATTAATTAGCTTAGGTAATGAATGATGGTTATTTACAAGGTGTAATTGAAATAACTGAAAACCTCTTCGCGGGTCATTGTATTCATCATTATGTGCAAGTTTTAACTACTTACTATGAATCGCGATAATAGCTGTCCCCTACATTTTGTCAAGTTATGCGAACATAAGGAAAAAAAGCACTTTTTTTTTTGGGTGGGAAATTATCAAATAACTTCTCCCGCTCTGGGAGGGCGTGTCAGACTCTTACTGACTAAAACCCACCCGTGTTCCTTAGGTTGCCCTGTTGCCGGGGGGCACGATGTCCCTTTCGGCCCTTATTCGCAGCCCCGGCAGGGGCTAAGCGTACATATGCTGAGACGCTGGTGAAGCAGCACAACACAGTACAGATTTTGCAGGGTAGGGCAGGCGAGACAGAAATAGGCCGCGAGCGCATGCTGCGACGCAGCTACACAGACACATTCGCGTCCTAGCTAGTACAAACAATCTGTCATTGAAACAAAATAAAAAAAACAAATGACGATCTGCACGCGTCGCGCAGAGATCTGTGCCGGCTCTACAACGAGACGCAGAGCAGGTCAGACACATGTCTGCGTCGCACGTACGCAGCGTACGCAGCTGTCAGTAGGATGCATTAAAAAATCTGCTCTGCCTTGCGCTGCGTGAACCTGCGTCACCTGTGTCTCAGCCAGTGGCGTGCATAGAGATTTCAGACAGGGTATGCACGGCTAAAATAAAACTTACCTGTTTCCACTCGTTTCGTTCGGTGGCCCATCGACTACCTACCCTACCTGACTTACCGCACGGCGCCATTGGCTTCGCATGATGTTTGTTTGCGACCACCACGAATATCTAATTAAGTGATTGATGGTAATATAACAGGTCACTTAAATGATATCCAAAGTGGCCTTTGAAGGCCGTGAGATGTTACTTTTGTTTTCTTTGCGCAAATTAGTTAAAATTCAAAATAAGTTACCTGCTTTAATTTCAACTGATTACTTTCTACAAGCTAATGTTTATCTTTTTTTCAGATAGTTTTGCAATACGTCGAATTTGTAAACAAAATGCAAGGGAAACAATACAATGTGTTTGTGTATACACAACCTGTTAGCCAGTAATCATTATCGTAAAGCTTTTTATGAAAATAACGAGTAGCATTACCTTTTTTTAGTTAAATCTAACCCGGGTACACACCGTCCCTTTGCAATCAATTTAAATTTAAGCTCTTAAGATAACGTCGAAAAAGCGGCAGATATTAAATTTATTTAAAAATGGAAAATTATACCTGTGAGATCTGTGCTGGCGAAGGTATAATTTTCCATTTTTTTGAATAAACTTACTAAATAATTACGGCTTAGTAGAGCTTAGACAGTCGATCACTTGCGCCAAGAAAAACAATCGAAACAAATATGGCGAAAAAGCTTTGCAATTACGAAATTTACGAACTAATACGAACTACGAACGAATGAATTAATCGGTCATTTGGTCAATCCGACAAAAAAAAGTCGACCCTCTGAAATCAACAATTAAACGGTGCTTTTACGGCTTCTCAATTTGGACGGGTTGCAATATAAGCTGAGTTGCTCTGTAAACTACTTTAGGCCAAAACCATAATAAAAAATAAAATCTAAAACCCGACTGCTGTAAAAAGTGAACTTTAAAAAAGAAGGAAACTGAACCTGTTTCAGTCTCCAATACCATTTAATACTATAAACAATCTCATGCAGTCGGAGCCATCTTCTTAAATTAAACAATAGAGATGACATTATATTACTGCTACTACTGTGAACTTATAATTATAACTGTGCAAAAACTGAAAGAAATTATCGCCTTCCACACTAGTACTGTTACTTACTGTAAACTTATATAAGTTTAACTACTTAGTGCATTTTATTGGAACGTGTTTCTTTGTATTAAACTAACAACTTACAACTCACGACAAATGGTGTACGGAGTATTACAACCCGTACATTCACGGTCCTTCGAGACTTCGTGTTTGTCTCTTGTTACGGTAGCGAATCGGTTCAGCTGGTCTCCCGGAAGAGGGTCGCCCGAGTTGGATTGAGAAAGCACAAATACTTAGCCAGGGTGGGTACAGGCATCTCCTTCTGCGAAGCAGTAATGCTCGCGAAGGAGAAAGCGGAACGCGTGAGGGTGAAGCAAATTTCGCGCCCTCGCGCCCCTAACCGCCGCACGAGGAGACGCCCTGGGCGTCGAGAATCACAGGCAGATTTCCGGCCACCGTAGGCGCGGGCTTGTGGACGGTGAGTAATGGGTAGCTCGCCGTCCGATAAGGACCAAGCCCGGGTTGACGGCGCGTTGTGTTCCACGCGCGCCTCAAAGACATGTCAGCAGAATTGACGGGGTCCGCTAGGGCCAATGCCTGCAGGGGCTGCGAATACGGGCCGAAAGGGAAATCGTGGCCCCCCGGCAACATGGCAACTGAAGGAACACGGGTGGGTTTTAGTCAGTAAGAGTCTGACACGCCCTCCCCCTCCACCCAGAGCGGGAGAAGTTATTTGATAATTTCCCACCCAAAAAAAAAAAAGGGTGGGTACAGGCACATTGAGTACCGGAACTAACTACAACTACTAGAGGAGCCTTCAACTACCCTCCCTAAATTTTGTCGAGTTATATGAACATAAATGTATAGAGCCGCAGATTTTTTTTTTGCTAAGTCAGGTTTTTCATAATGATGAGTACAATTACCCCTGAAGAGGTTTTCAGTTAATTCCATTACACCTTGTATAACTAACACACTTGTTCTCTTCTTTCTGCACAGTCGACTATAGAAGAACCAATAGTAATCTGGCTGTCAGGGCTACACATCCCGGAGTCGTACCTCATAGCGCACATACAGATCGCGTGCCGCCTCTACACGTGGCCGCTCGACCGCTCCACTCAGTTCACTCGCGTCACCAACTGGACCTGCGCCGATGAGATCGAAGAGAGACCCGTCTGTGTAAGTACCTATTATTTACTTTTTGACGCGGTGAAAGAACTGTTTATGGCTTTGAAGATAAGTGGAAGAGAGATCTCGACAGCGGGCGAAGCCGTAAGCCACCCTCTAACATACAATACCATTACCACAATGGTGTTCTAACGTACACTGTGCACGTACATTCACAAATTACATTAGCCACATCAGAGCACACGCTCGTAACCTACAGTCGTCAAAAACCAAACAGAAATAGTCACCATAGCCGAAATCGGTATGAGATGTTCTTTCCCGCGGCTTTACCTCGTCGTCTTCCACAGGAACCGTATTTTTTTTTTCCGGGATTAGAAGTAGCCTATGTCACACGTGAACAACGTAGCTTTCTGTCAGTGGAAGAATTTAGTAATCGGATCTGTATTTACAGAAGTATAAACAACTTTGTCTGTTTATAAAATTAAATGAGCTAAGGCACTTTTACCTCTTTACGATTTTTGTATTAATAAACAAACTAAGAAGGGTGTGAACTATACCAAATCTACCCTCGGAATAAAATTAAATCCTTGGAATTTCTCACGTCATTTTCTGCCAAATTTTTTCCCCAAATATATTGGGGTCGGCTTCCAGTCTTACCGGATGTAGCTGAATACCAGTATTTTACATGAAGCGACTGCCTTCACAACCCAGAAACTGGGTAAAAAAAAAAAAAATTATACCCCGATATTTGCATTTCTCACATAAATGTATTCTATTTGATTTTGTTTGGAAGTACCTACATAATGTACAGACCCAGACCTAAATAAAACAACGGGGCATTATAGAAATTTGTAGTTTTATTTTTTAAACTAGCAATCATAAAATATGAGTTTCATCGCTGAGATCAACATAAAAAAAAAACAATGTAAGTACCTTACACCCACCCGGGTTCTGATTTGAGAATTTGAAGTTGTGACCTTGTCAAACTCAAGCATAAATGTACAATTCCGTAGCCGACCGCAGGCGGCAGCAGCAGGCGACGTTTCACTGCGACACGACTGTTTTTCATGTATTTCTAGACGTGTCGCTAAGAATTTCTATGAAATACCTTCCGTAGCTAGTACGGAAGGTATTTCATAGAAATTCTTAGAAACTATATTATATTTTCATAGTCGTGTCGCAGCGACACGTCACCTATTGCTGTCTGCGGTCAGCTACGGAATGGGACCTTTACCTACAGAAGGTGAAAGTTCTCGAAATTCAAAATTTATTTCCAAAAAACGTGAGAAATTTTGAATTTTGCGGGCTACATTGACTTTAGGCTTTATTTTTTGTGAGTAATTATAGAAAAATTCAAAACAAAATGGACATTTTTTCAGTTAGTTGTTTAAGTTTAATCTCACTTCACGCGCTTGTTTTAATTCTAAAATTTCTCGTTCTAGTGTGGCACTTTTTAGTTTTTCTATCTGTATTGCAATTTTAAGTGAATGTTCTTCTTCAGCCATTTCTAAACGTCTCTTGTGTTCTTCCTCTTTTAAGTTTTTTATATGGCTTATTATGCAGCTTATATGGTCATCGTCGTCCTGTAAATGACAACCTCTTTAATAAATTAAAAATTGGTTTATTGATAAAGATAGTCTAACATAACTAAGTAAGCATTTCATGAACGCGGGTCAATAATTACAGGTTGCCCTGTCCTTATTTCAATAATTCATACAAAAATAGGATAGGAAAAAAGCACCTGCAGTTTTTCCCGAATTTTCTGGACAACTTTTCCAATTTTTCTTTCCCTAAAAACCTTATCCGAAAGGCAGGGAGGAAAATAAAAAAAAATAAACAGCCATTCTTAAGTGATTACCAACGAACAGTATTTCATTTTATATAAATGGAATCTATATTAATAAAAATTAAATACTGTTACGCAATAAATAAATAAAATCATCCATAATAATCATCATATAGATTATTTTATTTATTTATTTATTGCGTTGCCATTCAACGTGGCAATACTGTCAGTCTTCTGGGCACGTTTACGGATGACAGCGATGTGGAGGAGTAATTCGCCGCCCAAGTACAATGACATTAGAGTCACTAGACGCGCGCTCGTGTATCTATCTTGTATATAAGTAAATAGGTACCTTTCTGTGTGTCAAACCATTCTCGAGGATATTGGGCATTACATTTTGATTGGGTACCTGCAAATAAAATAAAGAATTAAGTTCATAAGAAAGTTTTCAAGGAGTAAACATTGGAACGTTAATAATATAAATTCATACATACTTTCTTTACTGGAATTGTGCCCATATTTTTTTCCATCTGAGGGACCTTGAATATATCTCTAGAGATCTGTAAGAAATTGCAAAAGTGGAAATATTAACATAAATTTTAACAGACATACTGCGTTTAAGCATATTTTTGTTAAACTCACCCTTAATAAAGGAGTATATATATTCTGATCATCCACTTGTGCATCAATATTCTCAATTGTTTCTAAACAGTCCTAAAAAAAGGTTGAAAATTTTTAACTCACTTTACACTTTTTATTTTGTATCTGCTGCTAATTATACTGTGTGCTTTTTGGTCTGTGCTAAATAAATGTATTTTCTTTCTTTTCTTTTTATTTTCTTTATAGTTCTTCAACTAATACGCGCCCTTTTCCGTACTAAAGTACAGCTTACAGTACAGTTATCGCGGAGAAGGGCGGGTCTTTGTGGATGGCACTATGATGATGACAAAATTTGACGCAAAATTGATTTGATACGTGATGGCAAAATTTGGCAAATTTTGGCAACCAGGATTAGAAGGTGAAAATACCTGAACATTTCAGATTAAAAACAGGCAGTATAAGAGCAGCAGTTAATAGAAACACGCAATGAAAACAGGTTCAATGAAACTCAATTTTCCTGTCCATGTTTTGGTTTTGCTCTATCTAACAGTTAGAGAGAGCTCTTATGCGCAAAAACAGTAGTGAGAAAGAGACAACAAGCAGAGTGCACGTTACATCTTTATTTTTAAAGTACCCAGCACCCCGCATTTGAAGGTCATAGAAAAGACTTTTAAAGACCGATAAAGGTAAGGTTGAAGGCGCGAAAAAAATATAGGACTTTACCAGGATTCTTTTAAAAACCCAGGATTTTACTTAACTCCAGGGCACCCCAGGACATCCTAAAAAGCAGGACATGTCCTGGGAAAACAGGACGGTTGGCAACCCTAATCTATACTATAATATGCCTAAAGTGCATCCTGTCTTTTCACTTATTACAATTCTAAGCTATGTATAATATCATTTTTATTAATATTCTGGATGCAATATAAACTCATAAATTAGTAGACATTGTAATAGATACTTACAGCTATCTGCTGACTTTGTTTGTTAATATTATCATTTACGCATGTATCCACAAATGCCATTGGTTTCAAGTTCTGAAACAAGCAACCTCTGTCTCACCAATGTTAAGTATTAATTATTATTACTATGTATTTGTTTAACGAACTTGGGATCTATTAAAAGCAATTTGATAACAATTGTTTGTATGGTTAAATAGAATAAGCAATTTATATCTCTCAAGCCTGATTTACTTAGAGCAGGGATTCCCAAGTTTCCTAGGGGTCGACATAAACAAAGTCAGAATGAAAAATAACACTCTGTAGCAGCTGTTTTAAGTTTGCGGACCATTATGAATAATGGGGTTGATCTTAAAACTAGGTAATTTGGCCATGGGGGTCTGAGGTACTAGTTCATTTTGGAAAAGGGGTCACTTGTCCAAAATAGTTTGGGGATCCCTGACTTAGAGCAATTTAATTGCCTGAGACATATGATATCTTTGGAAATCGCTCCCTCTGAACATCAGAATGGCACTATTTGGTTATCATTTAAAGTGAAGGCATGTGAACATATTTGTAAGAAGTTGGCTGATTTCCTCCTCTACCAATCGTTATTTCTCCTGACAATGTTTAGTTTGTTTATAATGTATGTATATTTCTACTTATGTTATTTTTTTTTTTTCGTGTTATCTATCCCTTATGTTGCAGCTGCCATGTTTTGTCTCTGCATAACCCCGAATTCGTATAGTATTTTTTTACTTGTGCATAAAGTTTTAATACATAAATAAAAATTGTAAATTACTTTGAAGCAACAGTGAAAGTTGCTCTGTCTAAAAAGTGTTTAGATGATGGTTATTTGTGACTTCAATTTTATTGTATGCCATAGGTAAGAAACTTGCATGGTGTAACTGGGGCTTAACCTATTTAATTGGCAGAAAGCCATTAAAAGTTAAGGTAAAAAATAAATAAATAAGTTAATAATTTGCAAAAAAAAAACAATATATAATTATTACAAGATGTTCTCACATTCTGTTTCGATGTCTCTGCAGGATTATATAAATCGTTAATTTCAATTACTGCATCATTAGGAGTAGCTGATGTCGGATCCCCAAGTTCCCTCTTTATCTTCCTCCTCTTCCGGGCTTTTAACTTCATCGTTTTCCATTGAATTTTCAGCTGGATTATATTTCGATGTCGACCATTTAACTCATTAAACCTAGTACAAGATGGTGAAATATATTAGTTATGAATAATATTTGAAAAGGAAAATGTAGTTATTGGGACTCGCACAGAAAGGCCCGTTAAGGGTTTTTTTAAACACTGCTTAAAGTAAGAGACATTTTAACGCCAAAAAGTAACGTTTATAAAATAAACCCATAATCCTACCTACTTACCTACTTGATATAAAATTACAAATTGTGCTGATATCAAAACAGGCTTGGATCAATATGGCTGAAATACTTATGGGTCATTAGTCTTTTTTGCGAACAAAATCGCAGGTAAACCTGGGTAGATCATAAAAACAGAAGAAAACCAACATCTTACTTTTTGTAGACTTCCTCCCAAGCTTTATTTTTAAGCTTGATTGTTTTGGTATCTATTGTTTTATTCTCAATAACATTCGCATGGTCTCTCAGTACAAATCGAAGTAATTGCTGAAACAGTAGTATAAATTCTCACTTACAGTAATTAATAGCTTTAAAGAGCACAATATCTATACACATCATCCACATGTTTACCTTTTCTTCTTCATCCCAGTTGGCGGATCGACTGCGTTTTTTGTTTATATTCATATTCAATTAATAATAAAAGTAGTTTATTTCAATAATAATGAGTTCTTCGAAACGGTAACAATCCTGATTAATTTTTCCGTCCGCACGCAAATAAATAAACAAATGGCAACGTACATTCAAATCAAGTTGTCAACAATGTCAACCTCCAAATATTAAATGTCAGTGTCAATACGACTGTCAGGAAAGGGTTGCCATAGCGCATGAATTAATCCGCGACCCAAGGAATGTAAAGCCCGGACTCCATCAAAGCGGAGACGAGAAGAGATGTTTTTCAGCTAGGGTATATCCACCGAAGCTGTGCGGAGATGCGTACTGGCTACTGAAGCAGAGATCAGATATGTGTGCTGGTTAGAGCGGAGATGTGTGCTGGCTAGAGTGGACATTTATGTGCTGGCTAGAGCGGAACTGAGCTGCGTGTAACGTGCGTTGGATGTAACGAAATTACGGCGCCGCTGACATCACTTCTCGTCTCCACTGCGTGCCGGCGGCGTCGCGCGTCGCCGCGTCGTAGTGTTGTTATCGTAAAAATCTGAGCTGCCCGTATGTCACAGTCGTTTGCCGTATTTTAAGGGGAGAAAACAATTAAAAGTTTATTTTAAAAATTTCTATTCCTAATTTTTTTCTTCTCCATAAAGGTTTTTTATCATTTCTATTACTTTGATTCATGTTTATCTAATGTGTACTTATCCTTTGCTTTTCGCACATGTCGCGCGACACCTAAACTTGGTACAGTACCCTTGATTTTTGCCTGTATTTTGAATTGTGTCTGTCATCGATTGTTTGAAGGTCTTTTTTGTTTTAAGAATTCGTGGTAGTTTGTGGGTTAGTGGCAACATTGACGAAAAATTCTCTCTAATAATGTGGCGCACACCGCGCACAGCCTCTTTGGTGACAGATATTTGAGTTTAATTTTCGTTTCATTCACTATGCTAGTGAAAAAACGTTTTGTTTATCCTATACGCAATTGCCGTATTTTGTGATACGGCAATGAGAGGCCTGCCGTATACCGTATTTTTTCGAAAAAAAAGTCGTAGAATGCCGTATCAATAACAACGCAGGGTCGCTAGTTTATGAGGCACAGCTCACATCTCCGCTTTGTACCGCCGCCGCGCCGCGCCGCCCAGCTCTAATCTTTTCGAGGCACAGCTCACATCTCTGCTTCGATCGCGCCATAAATATATGACACATCAGCACATCTCTGCTCAGTGGTATCCACTGAAGCGAGATACGTGATACGGATACGAGATGTGTGAATAACGAAATTTTATTGCTTGTTAAAAACACATCTCTCCTCTCGTCTCCGCTTTGGTGGAATCCGGGCGTCAGTCGAGTAGTCCTACGTGTGAGGTTACCTTATGCGTGCACCTGTGAAAATGTGACAATTTTGTCGTTTTAAGGGTTCCGTAGTCAACAAGAAACCCTTATAGTCTGTCCGTCTGTCTACGGCTTAACTCAGAAACTCTTAGTACTAGAAAGCTATAATTTGGTATGGGTGTACATATTAATCACGCTGACAAAGTGGTAAAGAAAAACCATTCAAAAAAGTTATTAGGTTACCCCCCGTGTTCCCCTATACGTAAAGTGCGGGAGATGTTTTTATTCTCGTCTCATGCTGTGGGGTGTCGTTGGAAAGGTTGTTCAAAAATATTGTGAGTGTGTGAAAGCCATTTTTTGATTCAGGGATCCGTTTGCGAAATATTAAGCTTTATAGTGCAAATTTTTGTTAGAGTCAAGTGTCCAAAAATTAAAAAATTCAAAAGTCATTTATTCAAATTAGGCTGAGAATCAGCACTTTTCGAACGTCAAAATTACATAAGACAGTCCCCCAAAAACGCCCACCCTTCACCACTTCCTAGTGCCTTTCGCTGGGAAGAAGAAGTGGCGCAACAAACTCCCCAGCAGCACAGCTGTCTGTTCAAGTTAGAAAAAAAAAAAAAATTCTATACAATACACCCCGTCTGCCAGCTAAATGGTTGGTTTTGGAATTATGTGAATAAATTCACTGCAGTAGTAGATATAACGACATTAAAAGGAAAACTATCACATTAATCCGATCCAGCCTGTCCCTAGCTGTCCTCCCCCAGTGACGCCCTAAGCCGAGGTCCGTACCCCCAAGGGGTGCCCTTAGCGTGTAGTCGCTTAGTTTCTAAGTTTTTTGCCCTGGCTGGAGGCCCTAATTTATTGAGGCCAATAAATTAAGGCAGACACAGGAAGGTCCGGTTAAGCAGCTGACAACCTCCTAGGTTGACCTGCAAGATGCCATAAAAAAAAACCGACCAAGTGCGTGTCGGACTACACACAATGGAGGGTTCCGTAGTTGAGATGAATTTATTTATCCCAAGAACAAACTTAACATTGTAGTTGAAAAACATGTTCTCCCATACATTCCAACTGCAAATGTAAGTTTGTACGCACAATATTGACAGATTTACCATGTTATTTTAAGACTAATGCTTTGACCACTTTGTTCTTCTTTTCATCGTCGGGTTTTCCCCTGAAGTCCTAACAATGCAATGTTTGCAACGCAAAAAAAACTCAGATCACGGAGGTGCCGGTTACGGCGGCCGCTGCTACAGGACGGTGTTGTCAACTCTTTCCATACGAAACAACCGCACAAATTACGTATAGAAACTGACGGCTTTGTAGGCAGCCCGTGACAGATGTGCGCTTGAAGAACTTTTGGACACGGACTTGAAAACGAAATTAATTTCGTTCCGATACACAAAATGTTATCTAATAACGCTCCAAATTTTGTAACGATACTAAAACCTAAAAATATTAATAACGTTACAAAAAAAAAACGTTATAGAATATCATTTTTGCAGAACAAAATTTTAAGTAACGTTATAGGTATCAGTAACATTATGCTTATATCCACTTGTAATAACGTTACAGATTCATTTGTATAACGTTATTCTTAAGAACTTTTCCCGCTGACCACCGCTCTGTCGTCGCCCAGCACCACCACCACCACCGGCCACCCCCGTTACAGCGGCCAGCGGCCGGCTGGTGGTAAGCCACCGCCGTATTCAAACATAAGTTCGTACGAAAGTGCTCATTTTTTACAGACAGTGTTGTGAATGAATGGTTATTGTTACCTACCTACTTTTATTTTCATGTGATAGTGTCATGTTCACAGTTTTTTTGGCAATTTTGCGTATCGTAATGAATAACGTTATTATTTCGTTATACCGATATATTAATAACGATATATTTTAAATAATGTTTTTAACAGTTTAAGATTTCGTTCCGTTTGTTAGTATCGTTATAGTCAATGAATTAATTTTGTTACGATCCTGGTGGAACGGTACAAATTATCGTTACCGGAACTTCACGTAACGTTATTTTGAGTAACGTTTCAAGTCCCTGCTTTTGGAGTGTGCGTTACCCAGGCCAGATGTTGTCGAAAATGGTCATTTGAATCTAATAGATAATTAGTTTTGCGGCTTCTGTAATTGTTGCGCACATTTTTAAATTTGTTGCGCTTATAGTTTTTTAATTATTTCACAAAAACATTTCCTGCTGGGGTAACGTTATCCCAGCCAGACCTTTTTCTTTCTAATGGGAATATTTAAATAAATACTAGCTATAAAATTAGTTGTCTAGATGAAGTAAATGTTGTGCCTTATTTTGTATTTGTTCTTTCATCGGTTGCGAAGTTATTCGAGATTTTGCTGGGGTAACGTTTTTGGTTTTGCTAGATCTTTGAAACGGTTAAGCGGATTCTTATCATATTTTGTACATGACTTCTTAGGATTTACTTTACATTTGTTCTGCAATAAAAAAAACAAAATAATGCATAGTTTAAAGGTTATTTCATTAAATAGAAAAACACTTCAATTGGTTCCAGCACTCTCAATAAGAGGTCTAAAGACTTACTTTAAACGTTATTTTAAAGCTTGTAAATGTTTTCAAATGTATGTGAAGTTTCATTAGTATCCTGTAAGTATTTAACAAGTTATGATGATATTCAGTTCTTCACGAGCACGGTCTTGATGCGCGCGGTGTTATTTGGCCACTGGATTGGATATATGAACTGAATGTTATATCAATTATTAGTTGTTTAGTTCAGTTGTATGTCAGTAAAATTTCAGCGTAGTACATTGGATAATTAATGAGATAATACGATTAAAGTCATTAGGAAGTGAATGACCGAGGTAACCCGACCAAGTTTAGGTGGTTACGAAAAAGCGAAATCGCAGAACATTATGGCACCTTCTAAAATATGTAGGATAGTGTTACAAATTTAGTACAGACATGTACACAAGTTTAAAAAAAACTACATGTTTATTAAAGAATTTTTATTAACAGGTAAAATAATCATTTCAACTGAACTTTTAAAGTATTAATAAACTTATACTTAAAAAAAATCACAGATTAAAATTACAGATAGTAATTTTGCTATTTTGAAATTTTCTAATACTTTTTATTTAAATTATAGATTTCAGTATACACAGTAGGTACACAGTTACAGTTTTTATTTAAATATACACATATTGGAATGTGTAATGATCACAGACAATAAATTATATATAATGACTTTTTTCAGTTAACTCTAAACTTACGTATGTCTACTAATACCTACTTATATAAATGATATCACAATGTAGTAAAATGCTCACAGTTAGTCCTACTGTTTTGTTGTCTCATTTAGCTCTCACGCACTCGATAAATATTTGCATAAACAGGAAACGGAACTGCCGAAGCGCACGCGCACTCTACAAGATGAATTATGTGATTATGGAGCATGTTTAGTGCGTTATGCAAACAATGAATTACCCCTTCACCCCACCCCTTTCGCGTCCCACCGAACGACATGTTATATCGGTGATTTTTGATAAGTATGTGCAACTGGAAGATAATAATAATGTTTTCATAGTACAGATATTATTATATTATTATGTATTTAACAGTGTACGCGTCTGTACCGAAATTGTAAGGTGTATTATACTAAACATTTCTAAAGATAGCATAATGTTCTGCGATTTCGCTTTTTCGTAACCACCTAAACTTGGTCGGGTTACCTCGGTCATTCACTTCCTAATGACTTTAATCGTATTATCTCATTAATTATCCAATGTACTACGCTGAAATTTTACTGATATACAACTGAACTAAACAACAATAATTGATATAACATTCAGTTCATATATCCAATCCAGTGGCCAAATAACACCGCGCGCATCAAGACCGTGCTCGTGAAGAACTGAATATCATCATAACTTGTTAAATACTTACAGGATACTAATGAAACTTCACATACATTTGAAGGCATTTACAAGCTTTAAAATAACGTTTAAAGTAAGTCTTTAGACCTCTTATTGAGAGTGCTGGAACCAATTGAAGTGTTTTTCTATTTAATGAAATAACCTTTAAAGTATGCATTATTTTGTTTTTTTTATTGCAGAACAAATGTAAAGTAAATCCTAAGAAGTCATGTACAAAATATGATAAGAATCCGCTTAACCGTTTCAAAGATCTAGCAAAACCAAAAACGTTACCCCAGCAAAATCTCGAATAACTTCGCAACCGATGAAAGAACAAATACAAAATAATGCACAACATTTACTTCATCTAGACAACTAATTTTATAGCTAGTATTTATTTAAATATTCCCATTAGAAAGAAAAAGGTCTGGCTGGGATAACGTTACCCCAGCAGGAAATGTTTTTGTGAAATAATTAAAAAACTATAAGCGCAACAAATTTAAAAATGTGCGCAACAATTACAGAAGCCGCAAAACTAATTATCTATTAGATTCAAATGACCATTTTCGACAACATCTGGCCTGGGTAACGCACACGCTTTTGGACGCCACGAATTTAGACGCTACCGGCACTGGGATTCCGTGCTCTGTACCAAAAACCACATAAATGCCAATAATAATAATATATTTTAACCCTTCTGACTAGGGTTGCTACTTGCGTGGTCTATACCTGGAGGGGGCCCGATGGGACCTGGATGAAAAATGCCTGAAACGATCGCATCCCAAGGTGCTGGTCACAGAACTGCCTATCATGTTCGTCATACCCATAGAGGCACACAAACTCAAGCTACAGGTAAGTTCCTACAGCTATACTTAAATTACGTTAAATTTCCCTAGAGATATAGGTACCTCCTACTAAAACGAGCGAACGAGCGGGATGCTGGACTTTACTGCGAGTGTTGATTGTTATAATGATTAGGAAGTCACGCGACTATTCACGCCAGTTTGTGAACATCTACATAATATAATTTTAGCTGGCACAATCGGCACGACCGATCCTCGGTATCCTGCTCGGTCGCTTCTGATAGGACACCAGCTAAGTACTTACTTTGTGGCGTTCACGAATCAGTTAGGTAGGTACCTGTTTTTTCCACCTGTCGTCCATATTCTCAATATTTGAAGATTTTTACAAAAATCTTTATCAAATCAATAAGGAACGTCAAGAAGTGGTGGATCTTAACAGTGTGCCTGCGAGTTGCATCAAGCAACCTTTAGGGACTAGGTAAAATTCATGTCTACCTTTCTCAGTAGGTGCTTTGTCTAAACTTGAGATTGAGACTAAGGGCAAGCTTCACCGACGGCGCGTTGTGTTGTGTTCCACGCGCGCCTCAAAGAAATGTCAGCAGAACTGACGGGGTCCGCTAGGGCCGATGCCTGCCGGGGTCGCGGGAAAGTCCGAAAGGGATACCGTGGCCCCTGGCAACACAGGCAACTGAAGGAACACGGGTGGGTTTAAATCAGTAAGAGTCTGACCGCTCCGCCCAGAGCGGGAGAAGTTATTTCATACAATATAAAAATCACCGACGAAAAAAAAAAATACTTTGCAAAGTAAAGAGTGCCCATACATTGCTGCACATGACCAACATGAACGGTTGAAAGGAAAAGCTCCCTAATTATATCACAATGTTTGGATGTATTGGAAAAGTGCGGTCTGTGAATCTTGTCCCTTGACTAGACAAACGGAGAGTCCACCTTAACCTTGACTATGCGGCCTGCCCAGACGGGGACATTCCCGATTATGACATAACAATAGAAAAAAAAAAATACAATAACATAGATATTCCTCGCGCTGTTCGTGTGATTTTTTTATTTTTTCATCGATAACGTAGGTACTTACTATGACGCAAAACCAGTTCCGAGTATTGTTATGATTTATGAACTGCATGGAATGTGTTGACGACGTTGTTATTTTGAGGGATATCACTAAAATAATGGATGCTACAGTCAGATATTTGTTTTCTTTTTCAATCGATTTTAGATTTTAACCACTTAGTAGGTATCTACCTACTTATATGTACCTACTTACTTAATATGAAAATAATTTAAGAAGCAAAATGGACTGGCCAAAATCATCTAAGAACACCAGCATCGTGCATCGTGATAAATAATAATAACTAATAATAAAAATAAAAAATAAAATGTTTATAATAAAATCCAGACATTACATAGGTACTTGACGAAATTTCTTGTCTTCTGATATGATCATAAAGCCTCGAATTCACTGTACCTATGCATTTAAAATGTATAAGATTTAATTTTTGCATCCTGATCTAAAAGTACCTACTTCAATTTCTTTTCCCCGTTCCGCGCAAAATAAATCTAGTTTTAAATTATGGAATCCATACACTTCCTTCTATCTCTTTTGTGGCAGTCTTTTTCAGGACAGCAGTTCTGTTCTATTTAGGCTTTTTGGTATTTTATAAATTTCCACCATCATCAATGCGCTTAGCCTTTTCCCAACTATGTTGGCTTTCAGTCCAACCGGATGCAGCTCAATGGGTACCAATATTTTACATGGGAGCGACTGCCTATCTGACCTCCACAACCTTACTGGGTAACACGATACCTCTTGTTAAGACTGGTTGTTAGACTTCAGGGCTTCTGACCACCCGTAACGACTGTTTATGATCTACGAATGACAGTTGGTATCGACGGCTTAACGTGCTTTACGAGGCCATAGATGAGAACTCATCGAGGACCTAAGCCTCTGGACATTTATTCGTCGCCTAGTCATCTAGTGAGTACGCGACTTTAGCCACTTTGATGTGACCTCAGTAGGTGCCGATAACCCACATTACTAAACATATTCAAGGCCAAGAGTTTATCTGTTGGTTTTATTAAAATTTATTTGTAGGCGTTTTGTTTGTCCACAAACTACACTTCTTTACATCCTGTTATCTTCACTAGTTTTTGGAATTCGCTTCGTGTGTGATAAGATATTTTTAATTAGTCTGCGAATGTATTGTTGCAGCGGTTGCAGCTTGATTGTTCTTCCTTTCCTAAGTAGCGCTAAAAGCATCGATAGGTAAAGGTATGATTCCGAACAACACTGCATGCGGCAGTGCGCAGCAATGTTGCGTCATTTCTGCGTGCCTTGCTCGGAATGTAATCTCATATAAACCTATAGAAAATGTATGGGGACCAGTAGTGACGCGGCAGCACTGCCCTCTGCAGCGTTGTTCGGAATCATACCTTTGAAAACTTAATTTTTTTTTGCACATTAATTGTAATGTGCAGAATGACTAAAATCTAACTGCATTTGCCTACTGCCTATTTGCCTATGTTAAAATACCTAGGTACCTACGCCTTCCATCCAAGAATATTATTAAGTATCTATAAATCTATCGAACAAGGAGACAGTTGGACCTTGATTTAGAGATGCCAGATATCCTATCTATCTGATATTAGAGTAATTGATCAAGCTACTGTGACAGGCATTTCCGATATTATCAACATATTTTTAGAATATACCTACAGGCTACATGTTAGCCATGTAATGTTACTATTGTGACAGGAAGACATTACCGATAGTGTCATCAAAATCTTTTTAGATAAACATACCTTATAAGTTAGTCATGTTTGTTGTTCATGATTGCTTCAATCAATGGATCACGACTTCACCTGAAACTGTCTCATACTTGGGTCCAGTAGCCGTTCCAGGGGGGGCTAAGGGGCTCAAGCCTCCCCAAAAGCATCTGAGTTCTTACGTGACAAATCTTAAAGTGAACTTGATATTTAATCTGCCTAGCCTTTTCCCAACTATGTTGAGGTCGGCTTCCAGTCTAACCGGATGCAGCTGAATACCAGTATTTTACATGGAGCGACTGCCTATCTGACCTCCACAACCCAGTAACTGGGTAATATGATACCCCTTGGTAAGACTGTTTGTTAGACTTTCGGGCTTCTGACGACCCGTAGTAACGACTGTCAAAGATTCACGAATGACAGCCGGGACCAACGGCTTAACGTGCTTTCCGAGCCACGGAGGAGTCTCGGTATGTAAAGATGGTCACCCATCCACGGACCAACCCCGGCAAGCGTAGCTTAACCTGATGGATCGACCCGTACTGCTGTTACTATTTAGCCACGAGCTCCTCAATTAAAATGAACTTGATATTATTCTAATTAAACTTTTTAGCAAGCATTTCTCTACTTTTGGTACAATGTCATCAATTACTTATCTCTTTATGGTATATTGTTTACGTGACGAATTTTGAATCTGCGCGCCGTTCGTTCTGCCACTCACGCTGCCCGGTTTGGTCTCTATGTATTAGTGATGTGCCGGATATCTGTATCTGTATCCGCGGATATCCGAGGGAGGAAATAGATCTGTATCCGTATCTGTTACTTTTTGGCGGATATTGAACGGATCTTTTATATTAATACATTTCATTACGTATATGAAATTTTAAAGATATGTAGCAATGAAATACTCTTCAATCCAAATTAGTAAAAAAAAAACACATTTATTATAATTCAAGTAGAGTAAGTACCAGTAAATTAAATTATAAGGTAGTAATTAAACTATATTTGTAGTGAGATCAAACCTCTAATATTTGTGCTATGCTAATTTAAATAATTATGTGAGTTAACACATCAATTAAAACTGTGTTGTTTTCAAGAATTTAAAAATATACCTCATAATTAATATCGAGTACCTAGTGGTAAATTGTATTTCAAAAAGAGTAACTTGGCAGCATTGTCCCCCAAAAGTCAAAAAAAGTAAATAATTCCTGCTGAACCTGAAGAAAGTTGAGATCCGTATCCGTATCCGCGGATCATATTTTTTAACGATCCAGCACATCACTACTATGTATATTCACCACCGCGATATCTCTGGTAGTCTACAACCTAACGAAGTCATTGAGGAATTTGCGAAAAGTAATCCGAATTGTTGTGTTAAGCAAATTAAAATATTGTGTGCTTTTTTTAGTGTTTATTTTGCTAAAACCTACCCTCGGCGGCAACCCAACCGACAATCCTGGATCCGCCACTGCTTGGATCCTTTTACACCACAACACCAACAACAACACCATATGACAACTTATTGCTAGATAGAGACCCCTGGATATGCCATTTCACTCGAGACAAGCGATGAGAGACAAACACGCGAGTAAAACCGTAAACGTTAAAAAATTATAAAGCGGCCAAGTGCGAGTCTGAGTCGCACATGAAGGATTCCGTGCCACCGTACAGTATTTAACACTGCGTTTTTTTTCCTTTCCGCCCGCGTGATATCTTTATAAATTATAGCCTATATAAACTCAATGATAATATAGCATTGTAATGGTGAAAGAATTTTTTTAATCGGTCCTGTAGTTTTGAGTTTATCCATACAAACAAACATACAAAAAATCAAATATTTTCTCGTTAATAATTAATATAATTTTATAATAAATATTATAATATTAGTTTAGATTTTTATAGCGGCCACAATAGAAACGCACTCTGTGAAAATGTCAAGTGTCTACCTATTACGGTCCAATAGATACCCCTGTGACACTACTTAATTAATAATCACCATTTGTTGTACAGAACACCCTACGTACGCCAGTCTACACCACATCGATGCGCCGCAACGCAATGGGAGTGGGTCTGGTCTTCAACTCAGACCTATGGACTGCAGAACACCCTAGTCATTGGATCCTGCAAGGAGTTTGCCTTATTATGAATACCGACTGATCTAGGAAGCGAATCTTCTAAAGGCGGCGATGGCATCTGAGTAAAAATAAATGCAGTGTAAAAAAAAATGCATCGAGTGTGTTATCTATACAGTGAGGTCGTTGTGGCGATCTTTGGGGGAGGCCTACGTCCAGAAGTGGATGTTTTCGGCTGAGATGATGGCACATTGAAATCATCGCGGGTTTTCCTAAGGCAATCTTGCAAGGAATCATCATAGAGATATCATCAAGCATCTATCAATGTGTCACGTAAAAAACAATGTAACGACTTTAAAAAAAAAGGCAGCATTTTTAGGTTGTGATGCTCAGCTGTTTTTATTCTGGATTTATTTATCAGTTCTCGTGATGACCTTGTAATACATTTAAGAGTTCGCCTATCTGTCTAACCACTGTATGGAGTAGGTAAGGTAATTTCATTATGTTATGGTGGCACTTCACATTGCTATTCGTGTTCGCGTATTCGTCTTAGCCTAAATTCACATGTATCGCGCGTTAACGCGTGTCAACGCACGATAAATTTTAAAGAGAGTTCAGATGACGAGCGCTAACGCGCGTTGCGAGAGTACGAAAGTTAACAAAATTGCAAAAAAAGTACTTGTAATCGCGATGAAAGCGCGCGCTCAACTGAACAGCAAACGGACGTTACATTAACATCAAAGCGTGCGTCAACGCGCGATCGCCTGCGTCTAGAGACTTTTTCTCTGAGCGCTGCGTTAAGGCGTGCGCATATCAAGACGCACGATTTGAAAACGCGCTCAAAATTTTGCCATCTGAAAATAGCCTTATTTGCCCAAATACGACGATGTGAAGTTATTCTATTCGCCTATTTTTTACGAATACGCAAATACACGAACACTCTTATCCGCCGGTTGTCGGTTTTTGGTCACATGATTGCGAATATATCGAATAAGTTCGTTTACCGTCCACACATAGCTTGCTCAGTAGTGTGCGGTGTTTTATGTACGCATAACAGAGAGGAAATAATAAGTCGCTGCTGCGGTCAACACGTCCATCTTTGAGTTCAGATTAGCAAAAAGATAGCAAAAATAGTTTTGAATGTTAATCATGCATATTCGGTGTTCATGACGATGTGTGGACGGTGTGTTAGAGTTATTCGGACTTTACACTATTTAGCCGAATAAAGTACAGTAAAACAAGCTAATACCGAATAGCGATGTGGAGTGCCACCATAATAGATACAGCGCCAAAATGTCTCGCCGCCAAGTCAACTCATTAACTATCTAGTCAGTGTAGTACCTATTTCATTTTGGAATAATTGTTTTTATTATAATAATTAATTATGTTTCACTATACCTAAGGTTTTTAATTATATGTTAATTTTAAATAAACGACTGATTACAATTTAAATTACTGTTTTTTATTGTTAAATAATAATTTGTAGTGTGTAAAAATATATTTATTTAAAATTTATTTCACATGTCTAAGGAAGAAGTAATTTGACAGGTGACAGGTCAAGGTTGTCTGACCACAAAACTAAATGGCTTTGACCTACTACTTATGTCTTTGTAAGGTCAAAACACTTCTTTAACAAAGAAAAAAAAACATTTGGATTGTCAAGTTTGTGTATTAAGAATTTTATTCGTGGTCATGCCAGTCAATTATTTTTCTGATGACATTGAATAATAAAATTTACTCTCAATAACTATAAATATTATAAAGCAGCTGTCGATGTATAAACAACTTTGCACTGTATAGTGCATTTTTCTATAACATGGAATTCCCCTGCTTTGCTCTCCTCTAGATCTGCACAGAGCCTAACTCAATTTGCCTTTGGCTTTCACTTGAGGTAAACATAAATTATAAAATGAGCTACTTATGAAATCTGACAGTCGCTGCCACTTCACCCAGCCCTTGTTAAAGAGGAACTCTTTTGTTTGCTCCTTTCCTACATAATGGGGATCCTGCAAGTAATTAAAATATTGATTAGAAGTAACCCTTATACACTTAAGCACTATGCAATCCACAATAAACTATGAGAGTTTTTGTCAGAGAAATTAACCAAAAATTTGGAAAGACTATCAAGCAAATAGAAAAAAAATGTTCAGTTTTATTTTAGAATAGGAAACAACTGAACTGAACTGGTCATGGCATACGCTTGATCACTATAAGATTACCTTTAGACAAATTTCTAGATTCTCTTGAAGTTCCACACAAAAACCATTATAAAATTAATTCTTACCACAATTAATAGACTTGCATCTTGTCTTCCAACATGAATGCCCACAATTCCTTTAGAAGAGGCATCAACATCTCCACCCATCATCACAGGACTGCCAAACTTGTCAAAATGGCCCACTAAAGTATCCACTAACGTCTTCAGTTCATCTCCATGATTCACATGGAGGATCTTGCAGGGTATGTCATACAATTTATCTATTACGAGACATACCTGTAACGTGTTAAGGAGGTTTTTAGTTGAGTAAATGGTGAAAGTGAGATTTAAGGGTTATTCTGTGTATCCACCCCACAAAATCCACCCTAAGGTGGATACTCAGAAACGTATGTCCGAGAATCCACCCTAAGCCTATAAATTCCGTTTATCCAACTAGGCCTAGGGTGAATTCTCAGACATGTTTCTGAGTATCCACCTTAGGGTGCATAAACAGAATAACCAAGATAAAATTGTTTATTGCCCAGGTAATACAGTAAGCAAGTACATAGGTTAACATAAGTTGAAATGACATGAGTAGCTTAAAATATTACCTTCAGAGCTAAAATGAGTAGCTTTATAAGAATTGTTTGCTAGTGATAAACATCTTACTGGTAGTGTTGAGTGTTTCGGAGTAGCCAACTAGGTGTAGCGAGCAAAGTCGGCGTCGCAATTTAAAAGCTCGACGGCACTTGTTTGAATAAGCTTGCCTTAGCCTCTTATACTGTAAGGCTTCTAACCTAAGTCCTAAGATACTTCAATAAGTTTTAGTAGTGAAAATAAACCAAGATAATTCTTACCTCAAAACTACCAATCCATTGCCTTGAACCCAGAAATGCTTGGGGTTTGTCTTCTAGTTGTACCAATATATCTTGAATCTCTGTTATGGATGGGACTTTGACTTCACAGTTTTGATTATCACTCAACCAGGAACATACTGTTTGCAACGTTCTATAGCCACATCCCCAGCCCTGGGAGTAAAATATTTAAGATAAAAACAAACACGTAAACAACATAACCTAACTTATTAATAGCTGGTAGGAGAATCTAACGATTAATTAATACAAAAAGTATCTTACCCTGTCGTCAAAACCATCGCAAAGGTAATGATAGTATTCATAGTTTCCACAAACTAAGTATGTTTTTCCTGAATCCTTTACAATCCCATTACTTTCATGGACGTTTGTCAACAAACGTGACATTTTAATGGCAGTGTTGCTATCTATTATATTTTTTTTAACTGGCCTTTTTGTTCATGCATTGTGCTTACAATCAAGTTTTTATATTTTGCTTATTTAGAGATATAGATTGCGGGCTTATTGCGGGTCGGGCATTCTGAGGCTGCATGGAAAAAAATACAAGAGAACATCCCTAAATAACATCGCCAGTAACTTAAAATAATGGCAGCACCATCACATTGTGCTCGAGCCCAATGGGTGTAGACAGAACTGTCTCTGTGAAATCATGTTGTAAAAAAATTTATACGCAACGAGAATCAAGCAATTCTTATTATCTAATCCGAAACTGCCATCAAAAACAGGAAATACAGGTAGGTTGTGATCGGCATGCACGGTACCGTGTTGGTAGTAGTCGGGAATGGTTATCTATTCACGCTACAGAGTTTGAACAGTTTCGTAAAAGGTAGGTAATTTGTTTTTTGAAAATATTTTAAGACGTTCCGGATTGCCGAAACTACTGCGGAGACCTTTACATCTTCAACTGTCACTAACGGACACAATAGAATTTTTAATTGTTATGGCCTTCTAAAGGCCAATCAACAGATGATCGGATAATTAGATACCTAAAAAAACCTATAATTTAATAGATAGGTATTGATAGAACGCATTTTTCATTTCCTATTATTTCGTAGTTTTTTTTGTCGATTTATCAAATACTAAGTTAGTGCTTATTTAAATACTTAATTTTATGCAAAAACAGGTTTTTTGACAACGTCTTACATAGATGTGATTTATGAACCTACTAAGTAGAGGTACAGTTGACCGCACGACGGTAGTAACTAGAGTTTCAATAGAATAAGAAGCCAGAGCCAGTTTACCTCCGGGGTCGCGGGAAAGTCCGAAAGGGATACCGTGGCCCCTGGCAACACAGGCAACTGCAGGAACACGGGTGGGTTTTAGTCAGTAAGAGTCTGACACACCCTCAGCTCCGCCCAGAGAAGGAGAAGATTTCCAACACAAAGAAAGGCTAGTTTACCTCCTACCTACTGGTTTTTTCTAAACAGTAACAGTGGTGTTTCTTGTCGTCTTCTCCGTGGTAGGAAACGACCAGTCGTAACCGTGTATGTAGCTTCTGACGTTTCTTATGTGCCTATTTAATTCCTCTGTACGTATGTCACTGAACTCCTAAACAGGTGGACCGCCTTTGGCGTAAATTTTTGTGTGTGTTTGAGTGGGTCCCTCAATGGTTTAGATTCACAATTGGACCCGGTAGGTGGCGCTGCAATCGAGTACTAGACAACAGGACAACGTCTGTTCGGTCAGATGTGTGAAATAAATTATTTTGTATTTTGTTACCGCTGACATGCGGCTGACTGTAGGTATTATCCAAATATTACGTAAATTTCTTTCATAAATATGTTAAAACAGGAATATCTACATAGCAACTACTTTAAAATTCAATAAAATAATACCGGCGGAGAGCAGTGGTGGCCCAGTGGTAACAGCTCCGAATTACGGTTGTAGGTCGTAGGTTCGAACCCATGGAGGCGCTTTACTTTGTGTAAATAATTTCATCACCACTGTTCTCAAAACGATGAAGGAAAAACATTGTGAGGAAACCGGCATGTCCTAGTACCAAAAATTCGAAGACATGTGACATCTATCAACCCGCATTGGACCCGTTTGGTAGATTACCGTAGCCCACTCCTCGAAGACAGGAGGCTTGTGTCCCAGCAGTGGGAACATTATAGGCTGATTATGCTTAAGTATGCTATAATACCGGCAGTAGGTATTCAAATATTCCAATATTTTGTGTCGCGGAACCACCGTAGGTACCGTCAGTAACGAAGATCAAATTGTTTTTTTAATAAAAATGGAAGAATCAAGAATCTCAATCGAGTGATCGTTATCACGCGCTTTATTTCTGGTGATCATCCACGTCGATTGCCTTTTCATAATTATGTAAAATTATAACATACTAGCTGCGCCCCGCGGTTTCACCCGCATAAGTCTCGATCCCGATGGAAATGTCGGGATAAAAAGTACCCTATGTCCTAATCCAGGTCATGGTCTACCCATTTGGCAAATCCGTCCAGCTGTTTTAGCGTGAAAGTGGAACAAATAAATAAACAAACAAACACACTCTCGCATTTATAATTTTAATAAAGTTAGGACTAGGATGCCTATTAATTCGGGAGGTTCCTGTTTAGGATAAGGCGGGAGGAAACACCCGGGTGTCACCATTGAGTGGATCGGTCTGAGGACACGGTGGAGCATACGGTGGAGGTCTGCCCGGCTTGGGCGGAGCAACGCCGTGTCCTCGTAGAGGCGATCGGCGGCGGTGATCTCTCACGTCCGACCCTGGTTCAGGCCACCCAACAAACAAAAATTGCTCTTGTAGTGGCTTATATTGCCAAAAATAATATTCTTATAGGAGCCGCATTATCGCTAATAAGGGTGCGTTTGGGCACAAATTGTAAGGACAATAACCTTATACCCCCCTTATAGTTGCGTTATTGTCCGCTTTTTTTCCTTAAACGTGTTATATTATGACAAAGAACAAGGCCAATACACTTGTAAGAATCATATAGAAAGCGTTAATACAGGCGATCACCCTTATACGTGTTTTATTATGGTCTGATACAAGGGAGTTAAACTCATTGCGGCAAATCAAAGGCTCTTAAAAAGCCGTAGGCCCTTATAGCCGTCTGTTTATGATTCTGCAATAAGCCTTTTTCTTAGTGATTTACATTTTCGCAACAGTTTGGCAAATAAAGAGAAACGTCAACCATTTTACTGAAAAGTAAACGGTCAATTATTATTTTATGTAGTTTATTTACCTGATTTATGTGCTCGTTTATAGTGAAAAATGTATGGGAATTTAAATGCATGGTAAAATGTGGTACGCTGTGTGTTGTAGTATCAACCCGCCCTTGAATTTAAGCTGTTTTTGTGCTACAAACGTTATTAATTATTTAGTCATGTTATAAACAGTGCTATTATGAGAGCAAAACGATTCACACATCATCTACAAGGAGTCTATGAGAGTGAAGACTTTATAATGGCATCATTTGCTGCTTATGCTATCGCCATTTTACATATCGTTAGGGTTCCTTTCTCACGAACAAAATCCTGTACCTAGCTAGTCTTGTTCCCATATGTATAAAATGTATGTTTCACTATGGTTGGGTTGGCTGGAAGAGATCTTTTTACAGGGATAAGCTTGCTTTTGTACACTAGTTTTAAGTTTGAAATATAATTATAATTGTATGTACACAATACAGAATATAATTATATATATAATATGTTTAATAAACATAAAACGTGAACATGTTTAATGTGTAATATACATAATATTATACATATTGGCAAATGTTGACAAATTACTACAAAGAAAAGATCTAAATTTTCATAATATGCGATGGCCATGGAAGTGATTCTTCCTCACTGGTGTCCTTTTCATTCTTATTTTCTATAAAATAATACTCTGCGGAACCACTGGCTGATTCGTTGGTATCGGCTTGGCCATTTGTAGCATCATAGCTCCGTAATAAATTCACACAATCTGCTGTACTTCAAAATGGCGAATCTAGTTATGTAAAACATTTTAATGTAACCATATAGAGAATAATATCTTTATAATCACTGTACAAGGGAATACTGATTGCTTTTAGCCTTGTAAAGATCATATAAAATGTTAGAATTTGTTTGTTGGATAGATGTCTTATCAAATGCTCCTATAAGTCAAAAAGCATCATAGTTACCTTGTGTATTACTTTTCTAAGAATAATTGACCATATTAAAAGCCTTTATATGACTTTGAATATTATATGGCTTAAAAGCAATGTAACTAGCCTCTATAAAAATAAAACATTTTGAACCCTTATTGTTGCCATATTAATTGGATTTATTAACGTTTACCCAGCCAAATTATAAGAATAAAGGTAATATTAGCCAAATATTCTAATAATGTGCTACTATAAGGAACATTGACATAATAAATGCTCTTTTATAACAAGTATAAGAGTTTAGACCTTATAGACTTAATTTTATAAGCTTAGTTTGTTTGTTGGGCATGGTACGGAGCGAGGCAGGAGCAGGCCGTCACCTCCTTCTGCGAAGCGGTAATGCTCGCGAAGGAGGAGGCGGAACGCGTGAGGGAGAGGCAAATTTCGCGCCCTCACGCCCCTAACCGCCGTAGGAGGAGACGCCCGGGGCGGGAATCGCGAGCCGATTTCCGGCCACCGTAGGCGCGGGCTTGCGGACGTTGAGCAATGGGTAGCTCGCCGTCCGATAAGGACCAGGCCCGGGTCGACGGCGCGTTGTGTTCCACGCGCACCTCAAAGAGATGTCAGCAGAATTAACGGGGTCCGCTAGGGCCAATGCCTGCCGGGGGTTCGAAGAAAACCGATAGGGAAATCGTGGCCCCCGGCAACAGGGCAACCGAAGGAACACGGGTGGGTTTTAGTCAGTAAAAGTTTGACACGCCCTCCCGCTCCACCCAGAGCGGGAGAAGTTATTATATCATTACCAAACAAAAAAAAAAAAAGGATGCCTATTAAAACAAATGTTATTTATTGTCTCTGGTCCAGAGCTCGACGGGGGGCCGAAGTAAACTGGCTACGGCCTTGAGAAGAGGTGGTGGGCCCATGCCCATTGGACTTTATCTAATACGACTTGCTTTGAAGAAGAAGATCCCCCTCCAGCCCCCCTCCCTCCTCCCTCGTAGTGGGACAGTATAGGGCTAAAATAATGCTCATTTGTAATCGTATCCAAAAGTTATTAAATAAAAATGAAGAGTGTTAAGGCTTGTGCAGACCAGCGCGACACGCGACGCGACACAAAGTCACCGCTCGTCGCGCGACGAGCGGTGCCTTTGTGTCGCGTCGCGTGTCGCGCTGGTCTGCACAAGCCTTAAACCGACTTCTGATGCTGACTGTACATGATACCTACATGATACCACTGATGTGGATACCTACCTAATTATTACCTGTTTGCTAATAACATACAAACAATAGAGAGATGCTAAGTAAATGGAAGATGGCAAAATTCACGTGTACTTGATGAAAATTGAAGTTTTTATGTACTTATAGGTGGCCACACCTACAGTCAGCGGCACACACTCCCCGGTCTTATCCCCAATTCCCCCCCGTGCCTTTTGAAGGCATCCCCCGAAAAGAAAATAAAAGGTACGGTCAGCGACAAAAGTCTATTTGCTTTACATTTCCAGTTTATGCTGATCTCGCATTGCATAGGATTTCCGTACAATGCGAGGTCAGCTTAGACTAGAAATGTATAGCTTGATGTGTAGCCATGTGTACTTTTTTTTATACATCATCTAAATTGACACAAAATTATTCAACACATTGTATTACAGCATTTCATATAATAGCTAAGAGTTTGTATAAGCTTAAAAATAAAATAAAATAAAATAATACTTGACATAATATCACGCCTGTAATCCCCAAAGGGTTAGGCAGAGGTGTACAGTACCTACACCCACATTTCACCAGTTATGTTTAAGTCCCATGTAATAGGGGGCGAATCTATTGCCATCAACCGGGCACAAATCCAGACTCCAGGTTGCTACTGAGGAATTCCTAATGGAAAAACCCTTTAACACTTTGCTCGACCAGGGAATCAAACCCAGGACCTCAGCCTCAGCCGTAGCTCTTGCGACCACTAAAACAACGAGGCGACTATAATTTATTTAAAAAAAGTGTTATGTAATCGACTTTGTCGTTGATTGTATTAGAAGGATGGTACCATCGAAGAAACGCATACCTACCTAAGCAGTTTGAAAACAAAATCCCGTGCACACGACCCTTTTTTTCGTAGGTAAGCGTTACTATATCGGCCGAGCGCTGCAAGCAGAAATAGTCCTTACGGTGTATAGTTATGCGTTTCTTCGATGGTACCTCTACGTACCTAGTCTATACAAATAAATAAAATTGAAGTTCTTTGCAAATGTCAAAATAACAGCTTTTTACTAAATTCATGTGAAAGTATCTACGGTACAGACGCCAGCACATCAAGCTACTACAATCTGTCAAATTTATTTAATAGATTTTCAACTTTATCGCTGAAATGTAAGGTTCAAAGTTGATTGGAAAAATTTGACAGTTTCGGGTAGCTTGATGTGCTGGCGTCTGTACCTTATAACAAAAATCATTTATTTTTTGTCTGTCTGTCTATTTGTTCCGGCTAATCTCCGAAACGGCTGGACCGATTTTGACGGGATTTTTACTGGCAGGCTACTTTTATTTTAGAAAAATAATTAGGGTCCACGCGGACGAAGCCGCGTGCAGCAGCTAGTCTACATAAAATTCTCATAAGTAACATAAATAATTTGATTTGATTCTTCTTCTTCTTTTGTGTGGTTAGTAACAAAGCTATTGTCAGAGTTTTAAAGCCGCTCTGTCTCTGACTTGGCTTCACATGCCGTCGAGAAATATCTCTCAGGCATGCCGATTTCCTCACGATGCATTCCTTCACCGTTTTTGAAGCAAATGATAATTATACAATACGCACATGAATCCGAAAAGTCAGAGGTGCGTGCCTTGGGCTCGAACTCGAGACCTATGACTTGGCAGTCTGATGGTCATACGACTAGGCTATCACTGCTCTCAAACTGATTTGATTTGATTTCGTGGACGTATGGAAATAGCGTTTTGTTTTTCATGAATTTAGCACCTATGTATACATATTGTTTTGTTATTTCAGCTTTACGTACACTTTAAGACAAAGAGCAATTATTTGTACATAGATGGCTTAAATACAGGTCGCCGAGCCAAATTCGCTCGGATATTACTGTCCGAGCACAGTGTAAATACTTTTTGGAAAGACAATTAACCGCAGAACCGACGAAAAAAAGGTCTTTTTAAATATTTTGTCCGTCTTATAGTTGGTCTGGATTTTTTAATTGAGAGAGGCAGCAATATAGGTACTTTTTATTGGGTTGGATTGCATAGGTATTTATTGCAGAAAGTTACTGGCAAAATGTGGGTCGACATACCTATCTATGTAGGTAATATAGGCCTCTATCTAGTACCTACCCCTTTCGAGAATACAGGCGTGATGATCAGTAATCGGAGTAGGTAGAGTGATTTGGGGTCAATGCACTGGCACGTATATATTAGTATGGATATGCCCCCAGGATTGCGGGGTTTTGAAATTATTAAGACTTTTTTAAGGAATTTTAAATTTTGTAATGTGTAGAATAAAGAATACATCAATATGAATAAGAAATATTTAACCCTTTTGCTGTCTTTTTGATAGTATAGGTGATCGGAAAAAAAAGGATAGGTATACTATAAAAACAATATAATAATATAATATATTTTAAATGTTTATCTATCGCATTCTATAAATTTATAATGTAGTAGTTTAAAAATCCTTACTTTTACAATATTTGATTCAATCCCGTAAGTACTAAAATGAAATCCCGGAAAAAAGGCTTATCCATGTTATGATTTCTGTGACTATTCATGATGCGAGTACATAAAATCACTCTACCTACTCCGATCACTGGTGATGATATATGTTCAGCTGTAAATTCCTTTGACACAATGTTATACCAAATTCCCCATTTGTCGAAGGGAAAATGGGCATTTTCCATTCGAAAAATTGGGAATTCGGTCGAGACTTCGGGAGGGTTCACGACCGATTTTGGTCACGGCGACCAATCTCAACGGTAACTAGCTAAGTACGCAGGAGTTGCCTAAACACAGGTGCACTCTTTATTCCTTTACTTTCAAACTTTCGAGTTCCGACACGACCGGAGGGAGATCAGGCGCAGGACCAACGATCTTACGTGCTTTCCACCACACCACCAACTTCTAAAATCTGGGCAGTCGCTAAGAAATTCCATAAGGAAAAAACCCAATACCTACCACTTTTCCCGACCTGGGAATCCAACCCTTCAGGACAGCCACGATTGCGACCACAAGACCAATGAAAAATATCGTCTAGATATGTAGGTAATTACGTACCTATTTCGGAAATCACAAGAATGGGTGGAGAAGGTAAGTAATTAAAAATATTAATTATGTACCAAAAACATTAGCAGAGTAAACTATTTTTAACTGACCTCAGGAATGGTTTTTGATTATAAGAAGAAGATGAGAATAACAAACAAAAATAATTCATAGAAAAAAAAAACATTTCGTCGTGACCCGTAGATAACATTTGAACAAATTATGAACGATGACATGAAATTACTGGAATTGTACAGGAAAACATTTTGGAACTATTTGTACATCGCAACGTACCAAATATTTGAACGCTTCACTATTTGAACAATATTCGCTTGGGTCGGACAGGTTATCGACAAAGCACTATAAAAGAGACATCTCTAAAAAATAATCAGCATACGTACTCGTCTGGTCTTATAGTTCTCACATCATCTGTGATATTATTAAACAAAATGAGGGCATTTTCGGTGAGTCAACTATTATTAAGGTTTTTGTTTCTTGAAGCTATTACTTTTCCAACTTCTTGGCACAGTATTAAATTACATAACAAACAAATACTTATTTTTTTAATATGTAGTATTAGGCATTTCTGAATTAAATTACAACAGAAAAATTGTGTTATCTCACAAACGTGTTTATTTGTTCTTAAACAACAATTTTAAGACATTTTTCACAATGTCCGTTCGCAAAATTTTTGTTACGAGTATGATTAGGGTTGATTTTTACAATGTCACATATCTTGCATCCGTGAAATAAAATTGACGTCGTGACGATTTTTAGTAAAAAAACTGTCAAAAATAGAAATATGAAATTTTTCTGGTGATTATATTATCGATACCTATCTGGAGTTGGAAAAATCAGCCCTTAGACATTTAAATGCCTCAATAAAAGACCGGCCCACAGATGTTTTTTTGTGTGATGTTAGTGTGTTGTTCTGGGGTGCGCTCAGCTCATGTTTTGAGGTAGTTGGGATAAATGTAGGTATCTGCAAGTCTATTTTGATTGTAACATCAGAGAGGTCCAAGTATTGATCCCTGAGGAACACTTCTAAAAGGGGCCTGAAATTTAACATTTCAAGTCCATACATGCACGCTTGTATCTGCCAGATCAATATACAATACCTATGTGAAATGAACACCTAAAATGAGACAAGTTACATATAAACATATAAATCACATTCACACATGTAACTGATTCAAATAACTTACTTGAATAAACTTTGTTTTTGCCAAATTCCTTGATAAAAGTTATAGCTCTAAAATGGACAGGACAAATTCCAAGAGTTTTCTGTAAAGACAACTCCTAGGGTCTTTAACTTCTCCAATTGTTGCACTGCCTATAGATAAGGTAATCACTTTTATAAATAAAACAGTTTCAGTTCCTAAGTAAAGTACGATAACCCACGATAAGACAGCCCATATTAAAAAGAACAACAAACTTGTGCAAACAAAAATCATACTCAATACCTAATAAGTTTATATTTATTATTTTGATAATATATAGTAATATTGTTATTAACACGAAAGTAACTCTGTCTGTCTGTTACCTTTTCACGCCCTATCGACTGAACGGATTTAGATGGATCTTTGAAATTTGACACACAGCTAGACCATGACCCGAGTCAGGACATAGGATACTTTTTATCCTGGTAGTAAGTTCCCGTGGGACGAAGCCGCGACCAAAAGCTAGTACCTACCTTATAAAAGAGTGACTGGTCAAGTCGATTGCAAGTTGATAACGAGATAATTATACTGTTTTTTAATTGAGATTGTCTGTATACCTACCTACCTATCATTCCAACGCACAACATTGTCTCTATAACTTGTGTAGGTAAACAAGTAATTATTAATTGCCATTGTGCGATTGAGTGAGTATTTCAATCTGTTATATTTCAATATTTGTGCTATTGTCCGTTTGCTGTAGGGAAGGTTCTCTTATGTTATGACGTTTTCAATAATCGGTACCATAATTTTTTCTGCTTTAAATTGTAGTCACATTCCTTGATTATATAAGATAATAATATAATATATACTCTTATAAATTGTGATACCTCATTATAATCGCTTTCTTGCAAACAAAAACATTGTTTTCCTTTGCCACACGTCACTCTAAATATTCCACTGTGTCCGCGATTTTTTGGAGTTTTTCATCAACAAAAATAATGTTTCATCAATTTTGTTATTTCAAAACCACCGTATCTAAATAATTCAATGCCTTAACCAAAATGATCATTTTGTGCGCAAACAATGAGCGCCAAATCAAATTGTTTGAATAGATAAACAAACGGTCCAGTAGACAAAGCGAAGGCTATGTGTGATAACTTTATGTATGTAAGTATTTACATAAATGATTCAAATCTCAGAAACAGGTCTCATTTAGCGGAAGTCCTTGACATCACATATTCTTTGGGTTTTTTTGTCCGTGTTCATACTTACTACTAATCATAATTTTATTTGTCTAGGTACTAAAATAATGAAATCTAATATAATATTTGTTTTTATTAAAGGCGAGCATAGTTATCGTTATTTTAAAACGTACCTACCATTGCGCTTGTAGGTATTCCCCTGAGCTCCATAAGTTCTGAGATGAGTTCTCCACGATTACTGACAAATGCTTGACTGACATTGACTCGACAGGTCCACTCAAATCTGTGTGGTTCTTTCCTCAAAAGACTATTTCAGACAGTAATCTACATAGTCCTCATATGGCCTGACCAAGATTATGTCAGGACTCTAAAAAAGACTGCGACCTCTGAGTTTGTTTCGGCCTTTCTTCTCAGAGTAGTCAGATATTTTTTTTGTCAACTTCTCTATTATCCAACGGGAACGTACTATTATCGGGATGAAACTATCCTATATCCAAACCCAACTGTGCGGCGATAAAAGGAAACAGGCAGGCAGACAGTTACTTTCGCATTAAAAATATTTGTATAGTATGCATTGACATATATATTACTGCGTCGATATGGATTTTAGCTTATAATAATTTATTTTACTGCCTCGTTGGTCTAGTGGTAGCAAGCGCTACTGCTGAGCATGAGGTCCTGGGTTCGATTCCTGGGTCGGGCAAAGTGTTGTTGGGTTTTTCTATCAGAAATTTCTCAGTAGCAGCTCGGAGTCTGGATTTGTGCCCGGTTGATGGCAATAGGCTCGCCCCCTATTACATGGGACTTAAAAAACATAACTGGCGAAATGTGGGTGTACCTGCTACAGGCACACCTCTGCCCAACCCTTCGGGGAAAACAAGGCGTGATGTTATGTTATGTTATGTAATTTATTTTAATCTTATTGAATTCAACGTTCTTAATTGACGTAATTAGGCAAAAAAACTTGGTGATCAGGGTTAATCCTGGTGAATAACATAAGTAACGAACTAATCTTATCGCGACAAGATAAATCGAGTCCGTACCTACACGTAATCGACTACGGCACATAAGTATCTGTCAACATTTGGAAATTCATAAATTTATTTCATACTTGCATCAGTCTGAAAGTGAAACAGTGTTAAAATGAAGGTGTTTTTCGTGTTCCAGGTATTCTTCGCATTGGCGCTGTTCGCCATGGCTGCAGCTCAAGGTTTGCTCAACTATTAATAATTATTGTTGGATGTATTATTTTTTTGTCTTTATTTTGATTACTTTTTCAAAATAATATTTAGGTACCTACTTACTTATTTAAAAAACTTACAGATTTAAACTAATAATAATAATGTGTACAAGACGTACAAGTATATGAAAAAGGACGGGTAATAATTATTTGTAAGAACATAATTTAGTAGGTGATATTTATGGAGTTTCGTCAGATTTTAATTGATTGTTTTTTTATTGATTTGATTTGATTGTTTTTCTTATTGATTTAATTTGATTCTAATTTGAGATTTTATCGTGTTCTAATTTTTACGAAGCAGTTTCAATAGTGATTGTGATTAGGTAGATATCATTAAAGCCTATGGATTATAGGATGAAGCTAATATTTTTCTTATATTTTCGTAGATACTGTTACCGTAGTTTCATAATGTAGAATCTTCGAGGTTATATTTAATAACTAGGTACTGTGGGTTTAGACCTCCCATTGTAATCTCAGGGAACTTGATTTATAAGTTAATTGACTATCAACTTAAATTATCCGTAAATTAAATACATGGCTCTAAAAAGACAAATATACACAGTGTATCAATCTGGTGAACAATTAATTTTTCTGACTGTACATCCATGTTTAATTTATTGTTGTGTCCTGTGTTATATATTATACATGGTCATAATAAACTTTCCTATTTCTATGCTATTCTTTCCATAAGCCTCTTCTAAATGTTAAACATAATGATTATTTTCATCCACAAGACGATGAAAACGCTTTGCTTATGTGTGCTTATGTATTGTTTTCAGTGAATGTTGTCGACAACAACCCTGAACAAGGTGAGTCAAGTAGAATTCATAATTATTTTTCAAGGATTTTTTTTGTGAGGAGAAATCGTGAGGGATGTCCTCCGTTTGGAGACAATAGAGTGTTATGTATGGCGGTCTTTGACTAAAACCCCACACCCTCCTTTTGTTCCGATAAGACAAGAGTAAGGCTAAGGGGTATACTTCGCACCCTATTATAAGTACAAAGAAACTGGTAAAAAAAACCTTTTATTTTTATTAAAAAAAAAAATGATTACAACATGACGTATAACAATATCAATTAAAACTGTCAATTTCGCATAATTAAAAACTACTTCAAAATAAGTACCTTCTTTTAGTCAGGATATATTCTTTGCTCATTAGAAGTTCATATTGCTCACAGTTCACTTCGTAGACAACAACAATCCTGGCCAAGGTAAGCTCATTTGACTAATAATATACAGGTCTTAAGGGACGTACACACTGTAATAACTGGTCCACTCTGAAATGACGCGCCCCTTTACCGCGCGCGATTTACCGTATGCGTAAAAGGCGGTAGTGGGGCACGTCATTTTAGAGTGGACATGTTTTATCATGAACTCAGTACATCATTCTAAACTCACCGGGGCGTTGAGATTTTTGGTAGGTTATTAATATAAAACAGCTATTTGTTATTTTCACCATGTTTGTATTGCACGTTGGCGGGGGGGGCAAAAATCATATACTGAATTCATGGTAAATCATAAACACCGTGTATAATACCTAGGTACTTTTATAATAGATACCTAATCGCAAACTAACTTCTAAGTAATAAAATAAAAACTACTAATTACTAAAACAGCCTTTCTTTCCTAAGAAGCCGCTACTTTTGCATGATTACCTATTTATTTTCTCTCACTTACCTACTAACCAATAAAATGTGGTCTTATCAACAAATGAACACTGCACGAGTTAGACACTCTTAGATAGAAGGGTAATTTTCTACACCTACTTAGTGGGCTTGCCCTGGGTCATTTACCTCACCTGCACCTGTAGTTATAGTGATCGAGCTCTCCATTAGATACAAGAAAGGCAAAAGCAGTCTTAATACCTTTATGAATAAATAAGTAATTAATTATAAAATAAAAAGGTCCACTCATTCTGAACACTCACTTTGGAATGCTCGTGGTCATTTCACAAACCCAAATGCTTACATCAATGACATTCTTTTCAGGGAATTTTGGGGGTAACAAACCTACACCTGGTGAGCACATTCAATAATTAAAATAAATGAATTTCAAATTAAGACATTCGAAACGTGAATGCAATGTGTGTGAGCATAGAGCAAACCATCATCGAGCATTTTTAAATGCTCCACGCAAGCTCATGTATGAATGCTTATCCTGAGAATTTTAACGGGAATGCTCGATATATTCACGTTGCGAATGCTAACTTTTGAATGATTTCACTTGGGACGCACCGAAAGTGCTTAGCTCATATTGGTCATATTATTTTCAGTGCACTTTGTGAACAACAACAGACCGGGCAATGGTGAGCACACAAACCTATGTTTTGTATATTGGTGTCAGGGATATTGACGCGAAAACTGAAACCATGGATTCAGTACATGATTCTGAACCCCGCTGCGTTAAAATTTTTCGTCGGTTATTAAAAAAAAAATCAGCTGTTCCATACATTTTGACTGCGTAGGTATTGCACTCTTCTATGAAACAGCAGATTTTTTTTTAAATAACCGACGAAAAATTTCAACGCAGGGAGGTTCAGAATCATGTACTGAATCCATGGTTTCAGTTTTCGCGTCGATGTCCCTGACACCCTGTATACAACATGTAAAAAACCCTGTCCGATCCGTGATGGTGTTGTTAAGTATCGTACTCTATTTAAGTGCAAATATTCAGGAAAAAGAAAAAAAATCTCCACTTTTTTTTCAATTGTGAATTTTGCCGTTTTTACATGGGGCGCAGGCGGCCATTGTTTAGCGAGTGTCTACAAGTCATGATTTATGACAACTATTGAAAATTTCCTAATTTTTAACGGATTTGGGGTAATTTTGGTACTAAGAATGTGAATTCTAAATAGCAATAACTTTTTTATTTTGAATAATAATAAGATTTTTATGACTTTTTGGTATTGTTTTGCAATATATTACCTATTCGAATCGGACAGGGTTTTATTTACATATTGTATATTATATGTATTTAATGATGTGACAAGCAGTTAGGTAGGAATCGAGACTGCGTTCTAGAAACTACTTTAACTAAACTAATACAATGTACTAGAACAACTTTATCTATACTGGAACTAGTAAATGAGTGGTTCTTTATATTAATGAATGCTCACTCTGGAATGCTTGTGGTCGTTTCGCACGAAACAAATGCATGGCTTATTATATTATATTGGTGAAATTATTTTCAGGCAACTTTGGGGCTAATAGACCTAGACCTGGTGAGCATATTAAATATTGCTATTTGGCGCAGCCGCGAGGCACACTTTCCTGTTAATTTCTTACTTTACACTTTTGATTTGTTTCCTTTTATTTATTTATTTTTTACTTGTTGTGTGCCTTTTAGTATGCGCTAAATAAATGTATCTTCTTTCCTTTTTCTTTTTTTTCAAATTAAAGCATTTAATAAAAAAATATAAAAAATTGTGACATATTATATTACAACGTTTATTCAACGAGTATGTGGTTCCTTAAATGCTGAAGTCTATAAGCATTCATTCATGTGCAAAGCAAATATAACGTCACAAGCAAAAAGCACAATAACGTCAGCAATAATTTTAGACAGCAGCGTCACAAGTGTAAGAGCATTTTTTTTTTGAGCATTATTGAAATAAATCTACATGCCGAGTGTAATAACTGTGGCCAATAGATATCCATTTTGAGGGGACTGTAACGCACTATTGCCTAATTGTTGAGATGCTCAATTCTGTGTTATTGTTACCGGGAATGCTTGGTTTTATACTCACGTAGTCTCGTTGCGAATGCTCGCTTTTGAATGATTCACAACGACACGCAAATGCTTTGCTCATATTGTTCATATTTTTTTCAGTGCACTTTGTGAACAACAACAGACCTGGCAATGGTGAGCACACGATGTTATAAAATATGTATTTAAAAATAAATTCAGTAATTTAGACCTTTAGGGACGGTGTCCTAAAACTGGTATACCTAACTAATTACTTATGAGCAATATCAGATTCTGGTAAAATCCCGTAAATAAGGGATCTCGCGCACTAGACGGCCACGACTCCGGCCAGTCGTGGCCGTCTAAACTACATTTGAAATAAAATTAGACATTTAAACAAACCTTTTTTACAGTCCGATCAACCGATTTTGACTTCTATTCCGTAGGCATAAGGATGGCATTTAAAGCAAAAAAGTGGTTACAATACCAATTGTTTACTGCAGCTGTCATTTGTCATGTCATCATTGCAATAGAAGTCAAAATCGGTTGTACGGACTGTAAAACAGTACCCTAATTGCGTAACTTATTTTCGTAAACAATTTTGCCTAATTTGTTTCATTTTGACAGTTCAACAACATTCATTGTGTGATTTAAACTTTAAAGGTTTTCTAATTTTCAATCAACATGTATCTCATAAACTTATCATAAGTGCACTTTTCACATTGAACATTCACGCTCTCGGATGCTTCTGTAAATCTGTACGTGCGTACTTGCAATGCTTTGCTTATAATGGGTCACATTATTTCTAGAGCACTTTGTCGACAACAACCAATTCCAATACAACAACCCCAACTACCCGGGCCAAGGTGAGCAATAGTATACTACCTACTCGTACATTCTAAAATATGTACATTCGCAAAACGAAAAGGATCAGCACTTTTCAAACATAAATTTATTTTATTTATTCCTTTCTCTATATTTATCACCTTTTTGCAATGTGCAAGTAAAATTATACCGAAAGGTGCTAAATCTTTTCATTCTTTGACTATTAAACTTATCCTTATCCTTACATATTATAAAACAGTCCCCCACCGCGTCTGTCTGTCTGTCTGAACGCGATAAACTCAAAAACTATCGAACGGATTTTCAAACGGTTTTCACCAATGGACGGAGTGATTCATGCGGAAGGTTTTAATGTATAATTAATTAAGGTTTTGTGTAAATTGGCTGAAATTTGACAATTATTGTTGAAGAAGTCGGAAAAAATCATGCCGACTGGGAGTTTTACTGGCGTGCGCTGCCTAAACCGAAAAAGATACATCAAATTTATGTTCTACGGTATTGTTCATCTTAAAAAGTCAAACAAAAAGTCCGCGATGGCATATGTCTATCTTCAATGAATGGCCCACAATAACCATTTTTATCTTTCAGAATCTGATAAAAATTTAATTTTTATTTCCGAAGCTTTTTTGACCGGTATAGTATTGATCCTTATCCAAAAAAAAAATATTTAAATTGGGCATTTAATTTAGATTAAAATATGCCTAAAATCATATCATTTAAATGAATAGTTTAAAAGATTTCACAGTTTTAAAATTACGCGGAGCAACGCGGGCGCAGCGGGAGTCAATGACGTTTTCCTGTTATGTTATTGGGTATAAAATCTCGGTAGTACGTTCCTGTGGGATATTTTCCGACATCCACGCGGGCGAAGCCGCGGGCAAAAGCTAGTACATTTATAAAAGTGAAAATACGTTTAAACGTCAAAAATGTACGGTTAAACAGTCGCTAATCATTACTTAACTTAAGCAACTTAACTTCTACGAGACAGCTCTAAAAGCCAAGGCTTATAAACAACTGTTGACTGTAAATAATAATGGTCATATAGGCTTCTCCTCTTCAGACTTTAATTTACTTTTTCATTGTACAAACAGCTAAATTAATAATTTTCTGTACTTACTATTCAAATATCCACATAAGTAGGTAATGCTCGCTCTCGTATGCTGTTGGTGGTCGTACCATGCTTTGCATAATCGTTCATGTATTGTTTCTAGTGAACTTTGTCAACAACAACCCCAGTGACCCGACTGCTGGTGAGCAAACTACTTAACTATAAAACATAAATAAAGTATCTCCTCCTCAAAGGTCCTCAAAGAGTTCAGAATATTGTGTGAAATAGTATTCGAAGTTACTTTGGCTTGATTTGTTTATTTTTTTATTTTGAGTGGTATTTAAACAATACTTTGTAGAGTTCCATGATCTATCTCTGAAGGTCTTGATAAATATTGTTCACAAAATTAAAATAGAACTACCAGAAGGTAGTCCTATTGACAGTTAAAAAAAAAGGAATGAAAGTTTAAAATCGAATGCTTCCCTCGTGAATGCTGTTGGTGGTCGTACCATGCTTTGCATATAATCATTCATGTATTGTTTCTAGTGAACTTTGTCAACAACAACCCCAGTAACCCAACTGCTGGTGAGCAAACTATTAAACTATAAACAAAAATAAAGTACCTCCTCCTCAAAGATCCTCAAAGAGTTCAAAATATTGTGTGAAATAGTATTGGAAGTTACCTTGGCTTGATTTGTTTATTTTTTTATTTTAAGTGGTATTTAAACAATACTTTGTAGAGTTCCATGATCTATCTCTGAAGGTCTTGATCAATATTGTTCACTAAATTAAAATGGGACTACATTCAAATGAAAATTGTTGAAACAAAAACGAATGAAAGTTCAAAATCGAATGCTTCCCTCGCGAATGCTGTTGGTGGTCGTACCATGCTTTGCTTATAATCGTTCATGTATTATTTCTAGTGAACTTTGTCAACAACAGCCCCAGTGACCCGACTGCTGGTGAGCAAACTTCCTAAATTAAAATTAAAAAAGCGCCTTAAGAATTCACAATCGTGTAAATGTGTGAAACAATTTCAGTAGCACACTGCCTTTGATTTGATTGTTATGAAATTAGTTTTATTTTGAGTGGCATATAGACAATACGTAGGTAGTAGTACCATACATTGAAGAGTTCCATTCTCCACATCCAAATCTTTAGAAAAAACTTAAAAAACCAATTAAAGTAGCCATATCAAAAACTGTTCAAATGATGAATACTCGCTCTCGTATGCTGTTGGTGGTCGTACCATGCTTTGCTTTAATCGTTCATGTATTGTTTCTAGTGAACTTTGTCAACAACAACCCCAGTGACCCGACTGCTGGTGAGCAAACTACTTAACTATAAACAAAAATAAAATAAAATGATCCTCAAAGAGTTTAGAATATTATGTGAAATAGTATTAGAGGTCACCTTGTCTTGATTTTTTTTCTGGTATTTAAACAATACTTTGTAGAGTTCTATGATCTATTTCTGAAGGTCTTCATATATTGTTTGGGACTTCCTTGGAATGACACTTTTTCAAAGACAAACCAAGTTCAAAATCGATTGTTTTTCTGTTGAATGCTGTTGGTGGTCGTACCATGCTTTGCTTATAATAGTTCATGTATTGTTTCTAGTGAACTTTGTCAACAACAACCCCAGTGACCCGACTGCTGGTGAGCAAACTACTTAACTATAAAACATAAATAAAGTATCTCCTCCTCAAAGGTCCTCAAAGAGTTCAGAATATTGTGTGAAATAGTATTCGAAGTTACTTTGGCTTGATTTGTTTATTTTTTTATTTTGAGTGGTATTTAAACAATACTTTGTAGAGTACCATGATCTATCTCTGAAGGTCTTGATACATTTTGTTCACTAAATTAAAATGGGACTACATTCAAATGACAATTGTTGAAACAAAAACGAATGAAAGTTCAAAATCGAATGCTTCCCTCGCGAATGCTGTTGGTGGTCGTACCATGCTTTGCTTATAATCGTTCATGTATTGTTTCTAGTGAACTTTGTCAACAACAGCCCCAGTGACCCGACTGCTGGTGAGCAAACTACCCAAGGAAATATAAGATTTAACCATAATAGTGTAGAACACCCACGAACATTAACAAAAAACAGTAAGAAAACTCGCCGAATGCATAACCTGCTTCTTTTTTCAAGTCGGTTAAAAACCGTATCTTGAAACTTAGTAATTAGTTTACAACGCGATTTTTTGGAATTTTTTACATGGAAAGTTCAAATCACCACTTACTAGGTATTTAACACTATTTTCGTTAGATCTTATGTTTTGGCTGCTACACATACATATCATAGCCAAAGACTGCTATGTACGGCTTTGCTTTTAATCGTCATTTTTCATATTATTTCAGTGCATGTGGTAGACAACAACCCTGGACAAGGTTAGTACTGTACTAAGAAAGCCTCTAAAGATTAGAATATAAGATTTTCAGCAATTAAGTACCTCTATCGTAATGAATTAGGAAAATATATTAAAATAGGATAGCGTAGAGCGAACTTCCGCGCGCGTTTTTCGCTCGATATTGAAGTCTGTAGCAACTGTAGCCTTAAAAACTTTTCCATAGGACAATAAATATGCAGAAAAACCAGATCATGGAAATAACAAGCTAGTAACTAATTTACAAGTGTCTAACTTCTTTTTTTTTGTTTCAGTTAACCTCAACAACCGTAAGTACTTACAAACTATTACATAGCTGCTAAATAAATCAGCAACACATTAAGTAAAATATAGCGCAAAACTTTTTTCATACCTCGACATGCCGAAATCAGGGTAATTGTATGAGGGTATTGCGTTCTACCAGAGATGCATTAAACCACGCCTGATTTCCCTGAAGGGATAAGCAGATGCATACACTTACACTTACCAACATTTGTGGTAATTTATATTCTAAATCCCATGTGATAGGGGGCGAGCCTATCACCTACTACTTTAACACAAGTTCAGACTGCAGTACACATAATTTCCAGGAGTAAACTAAGGAGCCCATAGCACTGAGTTGCACATGTTTCATTTTCACTAACATTAGACAGCCGAAATGAGCGACATACAAACTAAGAGGCAGCTAGTGAAACAAGCAAACTATTTTGTAGTTCATTGCATAATCAGCCTATAATGTTCCCACTGCTGGGACACAGGCGTTCTCTCTGTGAGAGGGAGTGGGGCTGTAATCTACCACGCGGGCCCAGTGTGGGCTGGTAGATGTCACATGTCTTTGAATTTTTAGTTCTAGGACATGTTTATGGTCCATAACTCCTTTAAAAAAGTTAGCAAAAAACTAACTTTAAATCATCACCGACTCCCTGGCTGTAACTATGTGGTCTTTACTTAGATACTTAATTCTGTGTTTTCATATACTCATGGGAGATATTTATGGTTTTACAGCTGACCCAGCTTTCGGCAGGCCCACATACGAGACACCCGGTAAGATCGTTTATTTTTATCTACCTGTTCAAATAAATTTACTTAATGTAGGTATCTTTGGTAGCACATCGACTAAGTAGAGTGAGGAAAGAGTTAATTATATTTTTTCGATCTAAATTAACTGTGATTCGCAAAGTGTTAATAACGCTGCTCAAAGTGCGTCGACGAAGTAACATCATAACATAACATCACGCCTTGTTTTCCTAAAGGGTTGGGCAGAGGTGTACCTGTAGTAGGTACACCCACATTTCGCCAGTTATGTTTAAGTCCCATGTAATAGGGGGCGAGCCTATTGCCATCAACTGGGCACAAATCCAGACTCCGGGCTACTACTGAGAAATTCCAGATAGAAAAACCCAATAATTTAAGCATTTTATTCATTCAAGCATTTTATTGGGTCTGATGAATCTAGACGACTAACCAGATTTCGATTTCCACGACTGACAACAGACAAATTACATAGCCCCCAACAATCTTCCTAGTGAGTTTTACCGAGAAAAGACTGACAAATTAGATCTAACCCCATGGTTAGATCTAATTTGTCACGCCCATGCGTGTTACAATACAGCTATAAAAGTCGAGTTGTTCATTATATTTTTTTCCTTCCCCAGACATTTCACCAGCCTGGGCCCCGAACAACCGTCCGCGCTACCCCGGCAAGCAATGTAAGTACAAGCCTAGTGACTATGACCTCGGTGTTGCGCCGAACATAAAGTATCCAACAGAGTGCACCTCAAGCACGTCAAAAAAATACACTGTTGGATTTTCAACTCTCGGCGCTAAGCAGTGCGTTGAAAATCCAGAGCTGCGATAAAAAATTGCCCGTGGGCTTACCGTCAGGTGGGCCACCAGCTTGGTTGCCAATATTGCCATCCAACTACACAAAACAAGCGAATTTCCTCAAGATGTGTTTCTTTACTGTTTTGATTATTTTTAAAATGATGATTTTTCTAATAAACATTTGTTTGTATTTCAGATGACAACCCCTACGCACGCGGCGGCAAGTGAACAACTTCACTAAACGACCTAATTACGAAAAAATTCTAATTATAAATTACGAATAACTTCTAAGAATTAATACCCAGAACTTTTTGTACTACAAATATAAATTTTCTAATACATACATATATGAAAATTTTTACGTAAAATATAACTACCTACTTTGTTATTCAAGCGTTTAATCAACTTAGAGTTTTTGGCTGTTTGTATTTTTTTCCAATCTGCAAAATTATTATAAAATAAACACATTCTCAATTTTACTTGTTCTTTTATTTTTATGATGAAGATACTGACCTGTGTCTATGTTTGTCTGGCTGTGGAGTTCAAAAGCTCATGGTTTGTTCTTAGAAATCTCCAAACGGCTGGTTGACACTTCCCATGACCCAAGGGCTGACTTTTACCTTGGCCAGAGGCTAAGCATTGCCATACATTACCAGTCGACAGCGATGCGCAGGAATTTTTCGACGGCAATTTTTTTTAAATAGTTTTAGTTTAACTTAACTAAAACTAAGTATAAAAAAATAAAATTGTCGGCGGTTATTATGTTTTTATTTTTAAAGTTTATTAGTTAATTTAGTAAAAAGGTACAATTCCATAGCCGACCGCAGGTCCCGTTGATGACCCTGATTGTCCTCTACCCCCATCGAACCAGATGAGGTGCATGATATCATCAAAGGTCTTAAAATCCGCAAAGCCCCCGGCTCAGACGGACTCACCAAGAAACAGAGCACAAACACAGACGCCTCCCGTCATTCCGGCGTCGCCGCCGAGGTTCTTTGCGATCGCGACCGCGTCCCCGAGTAAATGATACTCCCCCCGACCCTTGCTCGAAAACGAAGTGCCAGCAGTTGTTGAAGCTGAGCACGTAAATACCCAGCATAATAATCATGATGAAAATCTAACTTTGATCCAGCCAGTCCCTTCATGCTGTCCTCCCCCCAGTGACGCCCTAAGTCTAGGTTCGTACACCACAGGGAGTGCCCTTAGCGAGCGTTCGCTTAATTTTAATTTAGAATAGTTTTTGCCCCTGGCTGGAGGCTTTAAGTGTAGCAGCTTAAAGCACTCACAAGAAAGTCCGGTTAAGCAGCCAGTCAAAACTGCGAGTTGCCCAAGTAAAAAAAAAAAACTTTGTCAAACGCTTTCGCTATATCGAAGAAGACCGCATCTGTCTGCTGGCCTTGGGTGAGAGTACCGCTGACTAGCTCGATTATACGGTGGACCTGATGCACGCTAGAGTGCCGAGCTCGAAAGCCGAACTGTTTGTTGGGGATGAGGCTCTGCATAGTCTCTGAGATGCTTATAAATAAATAATAATAATAATATAAATCTTTATTTTCAGACCAGAGATCCATAACATAAGTAATTAATACTAATAATACTAGGTAGTAAAATAAGTTGATACTTACTAACTAAAACACGTTTATCGTACTACATCACATATCTGAATGACGGTCTGTGTGCCGCCATCCAGTGACGTATTGTTATACCATCCACCCTGCCGGCTACAGTAGCCACGAGGCTGTTGGGGCTGCCGCGCACCCGACGCATCAGCGATGCGATTCGCAGACGCAGCAGCGAGCCGAAATCCGGAACGCGTGCGTCTGCGAACATCGCCGACGCGCTACAGAAGCGCGGCAGCCCCAGCATTACCCGGAACGCGTTATTATATTGGACTCGTAGAGCATTGTACGAACCCTGGGTATAACTGACCCACAGGGCGCACGTGTACAGCGACTGGCAGTAGGCCCTGAACAGTGTTATTAAATAAGCCTCTCATAGATTTTGCCGAGAACCTTGAGCAGACTGATGGGGCGATAGCTAGAGGGCTCGATTTTGGGCTTGCCGAGCTTTGGGATACCTCTTTCCACATATGGGGAAGTTATTATTGCTTAGAGCACCATTGAAGATGGTGGTCAGTAGCATGATCAAGTGGGCTGGGAAGAGTTGAACCACCCTATTGGTGAGTCCGTCTGAGCCAGGCGGGGGCTTTACGAATTTTAAGACTTTTGATAATCTCGTGTACCTCATCAGGTTCGATGGGGGGCAGAGAAAAATCAGGGTCATCAACGTTCGACTTCGGCGTCTACCTCATGGAGGTGAGCTTTTTCTACTGGTAGGGAGCTTGGAGAGCATTGAACTTCTAGACTGCCGGCTAGGCACTCAGCCTTGTCGATGTCGTCGAAGGCGATGGATTTATCAGGGCGGACTAGAGGAGGCATAGAGGCTGACTGAGGGGACCTGAGTTTCCTCTGAAGTTCCCAGAAGGCTAGATGGGCTCGAGATCACTCAGCATCTTATCCCAACCCGCTTCACGCAGCTCCGCAATACGTGTCCTTACAGATCTCTGTAAGTAGCGCATGTGGGTATTGTTAGCGGTTCAGGGAAAGACGCTGTAGGCACGGACAGCCGCGTTCTTCTCAGTCTACAGAGCACGCACATCGTCCGGGAGTTTCAAGTAACAGGGATCTGTTTGCTGGAACCTCCCTTGAGCAGTCACTCAGGACGGTTTGTACGTGCTCAATGAGTAAGTCGATCGCAGCCGTCGTGCTAGCGATAGAGTCAAATTGGTCGGGAATAGCGTCTAATAAGGGGAACGTGTTGGATTTCAGCTGATCGATTACTTTCCTCCAGTCCGTCACCTTTTTAGTGGCGAGGGGATGGTTGAGGTCACAGGGACCTATGCGAGAGACAAGTTCAATGATGACTGGACGGGTTGGTCAGAGGTAAGCTCGTGTACGTTTCTATGGAGTCAATACGTAATTTACGTTCTTAGGAGCGTTAGGTCAAGGACGTTAGGGGTATGGCTGATGGTGTGGGGATAGTGAGTGGGATTCATCGGAGCGATAATGTCGAAGTTAAGGGAGGAGGAGAGGTCGAACAAGTGTCGGCCTCTGGTATTGTTGGTGGAACTATTCCAGGAGGGATGTTTGGCATTGAGATCGCCCGCTATGATGACGGAGTTACTCATGCCGAAATGTAATTCGAAATCGTTAGAGAGTATTTATAAGTTTTCCAAAAACACAACTAGAACTAGAGGGATATAGACCGACACTAGAGTGATCGGTTGGTAACCAGTAGCCTAGGTGGCAGACTGATACTTCTAGTCGGGAGGGGAGAATGCCACCCGCTTGACAGCGCGTCCTATTGTTCCAGATTAAACGATAGTTAGCTAGGGTTTCGTTTATGGAGCTTTAAGAACGTTTCCTGTATGAGGAGAATATCTAATTGATGGTCGCGGTGGAATTCCGCGATTTCATCTTTTTGATTAATTAAGCCATTGAAGGTAACCTAACTTAACTTGAGGGATCGGGGTTTAAACCTTTCATAAGTGGCGTTACACATTATGAGGGGGTTTAGCGAAAGATTCAAGGACTTCTGTAATATCCGGGTACGCATAATATAATTATATTCTGGATCATTTTAATGTCGCAGAATTTTCTGGCTTCGATTAATTCGTTGGCCATTTTTGTAGCCCTAGGGGTACAGAAAGTCATTTATTTATTTAAGTTTTCATGCACAGCATAACAGAATATACTTCCAAGGCGTTGTACAAAACAATATACAAACTAAAAATTACACACATACCTACGTAGTAAGTAGGTTATGTAAATAACAAAAAAAAAACATGAAACACGAGAAATAACAAAATTAACAAACAAAATATCATGAATGTGGAGGAGATGATACCGAATGCATCATTCATTGGTATATTTTGGCCACGGGAGTGGGAGCGGGGCGTGGAGCTTTAGGAAGCATAGAGGGTCTACCGGGGGGCGCAGGGGGAGCGGGGAGCGTGAGATGCGCGGGGTATGTGGGGCGGACGGGAAATCCGGGGGGCGAGGGAAGGCGGACACGCGGGTCCATGAGAGAGTATGGGCTCTTGCAGACCAGTGCGATATCGCGGGCGCTACACGGGTCGCGCTGCCTGTCGCGTCCGCGATATCGCGCTGGTCTGCACGAGCCTTATAGCGGGGTGTGAGGGGGAGGGGAGCGCGGGGTAGACAGGGCTGGGAAAGCCTGCTGCTGGTTTAATTGAGACCAGGGGCGAAATAGTCCTGACATTAAAAATGAGGTGATGCCCCTCGGTAGGGGAGCTCACGACGAGAACCATGTCGTATGCTACCCTGCCGCGCGACGGTGCATACGGTGCACCTCATCGATGGGGATGTTTTTCTCTTATCTTTTGGTCTTCTGGGAGACTGTAGGTGTGGAATGACACCTCTCTATCTCAGAACTCTAGTTAAATCCCTATAGTCTTTCAACGTTGGGACTTGGACTTTACTTAATACCCTGTTGGGTAGACCTAGTGTAGGCAATTTTCAGCTCTACACACCACTTTGATACTGCCGTCCACTTATCTTTATCCTGTATGAACACAGGAGGTGAAGGTGCGACCTTTTTAGGGACAGAGTTAGGAATGGATGCGTCATTCTGCGAGGATGACGCAATCGGGCGGGGAGAGGGGGAGGGGGAAGCTACAGTAGCTAGTACCGCTACTTGTAGCGGTAGTAGCTATGCTAACTATCGGAGGGGTGGAAATGATAGAGTCGTCGATTGCGGCGACTTTGTTAGCCTGGGAAAAGTTCTGTCTCTTCTTCTTCCTCTTATTCCCCTTGCCAGTGACTGTCGTAAAGCCATCGTCATCAGAGTGGGAAGAAGAGGAATGAGCAGAGATTTAAGCCTCCCTGTCAGGGACGTAATAAGGGTGGGGGGTCGGGGCGCGCGCTGTAAGAGCAATCATGTCTTCAATGTGTAAAATGTTGCAGGGTCAAAGCCAACATTATTCAACCTATTATGGGTAATCTCCCAGAGCAGCGTCTACATTTAGAGTTTCCATTTTTAGATATAGGGGTGGACTACGCCGGTCCCATCATGATAGCTGACCGGAAAGGTAGAGGATGTAGGCTCATCAAATGCATTATTTGTGTGTTTAGCTACGAAAGCCATCCACCTCGAGCTTGTGTTGGACCTTACAAAAGAAGCTTTCTTAGCTGCACTAAGCCTCTTAATTGCTCGAAAGGGAAAACCTCGTAATATCTTTTCCGACAACGGTACCACCTTTGTCGGTGCTTTCAATGAGTTGGCCAGGCTGCTTTCGCAAGACTTAAACGTAAACAACATCGACCCTGGCATAAACTTTTCATTCATTCCTGCATATACTACACACTTCGGAGGCCTATGGGAGTCTGCAGCTAAATCCACCAAGCACCATCTTCGACGCATTTTGGGTTTAACAAACCTAGCGAGAGATGGCTACTTTTTAATTCAAGTTAAGGCTATTTTGAATTCAAGGCCCTTAACTCCACTATCCAACGAGCCTTCCGACCTCACTCCTTTAACCCCGGCACACTTCCTTATTGGTCGTTCTCTAATCATGCTGCCTCATCCACAGTTCCAGAACGCCAACGTCAACAGCTTACAACGATTTCGGCGTATTAAATATTTAAAGCAACACTTCTGGGCTCGATTCTCCCATGAATATGTTCTGTGGCTACAGGAGAGAACCAAATGGTGCCGGTCGTCTGGCGAGCTCAAGGAAGGCACATTGGTCGTCATAAAAGAAAAAAACTCACCACCTCTTATGTGACTTCTAGGACGCATCACACACGTTCTCCCAAACAGAGACGGCGTTGCGAGTGTCACCGACATCCTCACACGAAAGGGTGTCATCCGGCGCGCCTTCAACACCATCTGCCCGCTGCCGGTCACCACTGTTGAAGACTCTTCAACGGGGGGAGTATGAGACCTCTGTTCTCAACATCGCCGCGCGCTGGCGGCAGTGAACAAGGCGTGCGGGGCAGTGACGAGTCAGCTGGCCTCACAGCTAAGCGCGGACCCCGCGCCTCGGCAGTCAGCTGTTGCATGCCCTCACGCACGGCTGCGCTTACGCGTTTATTAACGTACATGTTAATATTCTCATGTTTGCTTTCCGCCACCGTTTGTATTTTCCTTATTTTCATAAATCTCATGTTAAACAGTCCACTCACTCATCTTTCATTTTAACTCCACTACGACCTATCGTCGCGACCAGTACCTTAAGAAGTTATACATTAACCAGTGTATATAGTTTTATCGTCTTTAATAAATAGACCATGTACCTACCTGTGTCTGTGTGTGTGTAAAAATCATAACTTTTAATAATAATACCAGCCTATTATTGTCCCATTGCTGGGCAAATGCCACTTCTCATACAGAGAAGGCACAAGCATTGATCACCACGCTTGCAAGGCTTTTGCCTTTTTTATCTCGATGGTCCTAGTTTATCATTTATAACTGCCAATTACAGCTTTATGTAAGCGGGCACGCCCTTTATATCTGGAGGCTTTCATTTAGATATTTAGTTCTGTTTACGTTTAGTTTTATTTTCTTTTTATTTTTTTAAATAATGCTTGAGTATAGTCCTCGATGTTTTTGGTTGGTATATTGGCGTGTGCTAGCTGACATATGGCCTATAATTTATCATTTGAATTATGTTTTGTGTTGCATAACGTAGGTTATTTTGTATACTATTGTATAGAATCATTCTCTAACTTGAACAGACAGCTGTGCTGCTGGGGAGTTTGTTGCGCCACTTCTTCTTCCCAGCTAAAGGCACTAGGAAGTGGTGAAGGGTGGGCGTTTTTGGGGGACTGTCTTGTCTTATGTAATTTTGACGTTCGAAAAGTGCTGATTCTCAGCCTAGTTTGAATAAATGACTTTTGAATTTTGAATTTTGCCTGACGCAGGTCCTCACCGGACACGGCTGTTTCGGGAGGTTCCTGTTCAGGATAAGGCGGGAGGAAACGCCCGGGTGTCACCATTGTGTGGATCGCCCGGAGGACACGGTGAAGGTCTGTCCGGCTTGGGCGGAGCATCGCCGTGTCCTCGTGGAGGCGATCGGCGGCGGTGATCTCTCGCATCCGGCACTGGTTCAGGCCATGGTACAGAGCGAGAGGAAATGGGAAGCCGTCACCTCCTTCTGCGAAGCAGTAATGCTCGCGAAGGAGGAGGCGGAACGCGTGAGGGAGAGGCATATTTCGCGCCCTCGCGCCCCTAACCGCCGCAGGAGGAGACGCCCTGGGCGTTGGGAATCACAGGCAGATTTCCGGCCACCGTAGGCGCGGGCTTGTGGACGGTGAGCAATGGGTAGTTCGCCGTCCAATAAGGACCAAGCCCGGGTCGAATGCGCGTTGTGTTCCACGCGTGCCTCAAAGAGAGACCAGCAGAATTGACGGGGTCCGCTAGGGCCAATGCCTGCCGGGGTTGCGAATAAGGCCGAAAGGGAAATCGTGGCCCCCCGGCAACATGGCAACTGAAGGAACACTGGGTTTTAGTCAGTAAGAGACTGACACACCCTCCCGCTCCACCCAGAGCGGGAGAAGTTATTTGATAATTTCCCACCCAAAAAAAAAAGGGTGACGGCCGCAGAGGGTGACGAGGGTCGCCTATATGTTAGGCGCGCCAATAGCTTGTTAGGGGAGTGAGTGAGTAAAAAGCTACCTAGCACAAGGACACATTCGAACTGGGATCCAAACCAGACACTATGCAGGAGATTCTGGGTACCTACCTGATCAAGTATGATTGCAGACTTATACCACGTAATGAGTCAGCCAGCCAGTTACAGCCTCATACGGTTTTTAGTTAGGTTTGGTAGTAGAATGTAGAAAAAAATAAACTAACAATTGTTTGGAAAACTTTAATTACAAAGACAAAAAGTCGAAGAGACACAGATTTAAAATTAATTTATGCGAAAAACACAAGCACATACAGCTTACCTATAGTTTTAACAGAGCAGCTATTTATTTATCTATCTATAGAAACTGCCTTTTCACTGAACATGTTTGGGATTTGATTAAAAAATTGTTGCTGGCGGATCTCGGCGCCCCCTAACACCACCCTTAACCAACGGTGAGGACTGCACTTCCTGCACCAGAGTTGAAGCCGCCTCTGGTGGCTGCTTTTGGGTGTTTTGTAAGCTAACTTGTGGCTGCTGCAGTGGGTACTGTTGAATGGGCTGTTTCGTTTGCTGCGGCCATTGTTGGCTGTATGGTGAGACAGCCTGTGGCTGCTGTTGTAAGTACTGTTGGATGGGCTGTTGAATGAACGGTTGCGCAGGTTGTGGAACATACGGGGTGTAGTACGGTGAGCCATTTGCTGGATAATTCAGTGTACCATACGGGGAGCCAAAGCCAGACCCAAAGTTGTTTGGTGGAGGTGCCGCAACAACTGCGTGATTCTGGTTCTTTTGACTGTCCATTCTGTTACCCCCGATTTTTATACCGAAGAGTGTGTCAGTTCCTAGGACCGCTACATCTTTAACCTTCCCGAGTAAATCGAGTTTAGAATCAAGATCGGACAAAAATTGTGCACCTGAAACTGAACAATACCTAACATTAACATTTAAGTTGCATAAGGTACAGTCAGAAATAAAAGTAGATTACCACAAAATTTTGGAATTTTTTAATCTTAATCATCGCTCTAAATGTGGCTTTGGTCTCCTATTTTATGCTCTAAGCGACGTCGGACTTTGGCGTCAACGTTCCGATTGACGTCTGAACGCAAAAAGTCACCAACGTCAACGTGTGAAAGAGACTACAACAGTATAAATTAATATAGTATGCACCGTAACGCGGCGTACGGCCTGACGCTGTAAACGGCCGACGGCATTTATAGGAGACCATTAAAATCTGAAAGAATAGTGGTTTATGAAAATGTTACAAATCGGTAGTTAGTTACACGAGTTATATACAGTTTCAAACACTACTAAACTTTATATACGTATACCTAAACTTTTGCAATTCCATTAAAAACAGTCTATTATGCGCATTACACACAAATATTGTACTTGACCATATTTTAATCTGCCAATTCGTATAGCCTGGAAGTCGACCCCAAGATAGTTGGTAAAACAACTATCTTGGGGTCGACTTCCAGTCTTACCGAATGCTGCTGGATACCTACCAGTATTTTACATGGAGTGACTGCCTATCTGACTTTCACAACCCAGTTACTGGGTAACACGATACCCCTTGGCAAAACTGGTTGTCAGACTTTCGGGTTTCTGACTACCCGTAACGACTGTCAAAAATCTACTAATGATAGCCGGGACCAACTGCTTATTAACGTGTCTCGAGTTCGAACCAAAGGCATGCACCTCTGATTTTTCGGATTCATGTGCGTATTGTATAATTATCACTTGCTTCACAAACGGTGAAGGAAAACATCGTGAATCCATCGTGCATGAGCGAAATTTCTCGACGGCATTTGAAGCCAAGTCAGACGCCCATGGGCGGCCTTAAAACTCTGACACCAGGTTAGTCTCTAACCACACGAAAAGAAGAAGAACGTGCTTTCCGAGGCACGGAGGAGTCTCGATATGTAAACATGATCACCCATCCACGGACCAACCCCGGCAAGCGTACCTTAACCTGATGGATCGACCCGTGCGGCTGTTATTACTTAGCCACAAGCTCCTCCATACATACATACATACATACAAATAAATAAAATTTAAGTGTCTGTTTTCAATGTCAAAATAACAGCTTTATACTAAATGCATAATTATGAAAGTATACATAGACGAGAAATACAATAATACTAAAAAATATTGTATAAAATTATTATTTATGATAATTAATTAATATATTATTAAACATAACATCACGCCTTGTTTCCCCGAAGGGTTGGGCAGAGGTGTCCCTGTAGCAGGTACAGTAAGCGCTCAAAAGTGCATAAGCACGCTAAGAGTCGTATTGCTGTGAACACGCGGTGTAGTATAACATTTGTGTGTGTAAACAGTCAGACGTCTGTGGTGTGAGTGCCGTACACACACCACAGAGAACACACACTGTCGTATCGTCACGGTTCGCGGGCGCCGCACTTATATTTCCATCACTTTTGTTAGCACGCTGCGCATCATACGCGTGACCTTGGCCAGTGTATCGCATTGCTAAAATTCGAACGTAGATTATAAGTGCAGATAGCAGAAGGCGTTAAGCGTTGGTCTTAGATTCAAGATGGCTAAGGTTCTAATCTCGTAAATCACAGCGCTGTTTTTGCAAATATTATTATTCTTGTTTGCAATAATAATATTTTTAAATATTCCTGCCTATTTATTAATGTTGTTATTGCAATAAAGGGTTTAGAATAAAAAATGCGTGATATGTTGTAATAAAAAATAAATAATATTTATTCGTTATATTTATTTTACTTTAGCTAAACTGCTACAATTATTTATCATTACTTCACCTGAATAATATGTGAAGTGCAATTTGTATTATTTTGACATATTTAAATTTTGAAATGTTTTAAATTTTTAAATGGATTTTTTTCACCATAAATATAAAGCTTTGACCATGGTCGAAGTAATTAAGCAATAAATAAGAATGTTACTACATAAAATGTAAAAAAATCTACTGACAAAATTGTTGATTTTGTTTGTTGTTGTTTTGTTGTTCATATTAATTATTTTAAACTTTATTTGGCTTTAGTAAATATTGGTTGGTATTGAGGTTATAGCTTAAGTATTCATTTTCTTTACGAAAAGAAGATTGAAACTAAACCTGAAATTTTAATCCTAAAATAATAATATTACTAAAATAATATTAAACAATTTCGGTCTATCTGCAAGAAATACGACAAACACCCTATTGAAAGGTGCTTAAAAAATTCGTTACCATAAATTCATGCAATAACGAATCTGTTGTTTATTAAGTTGGTACGGTCAATATTTTAAGGTCAAAAACGGTTTTCTAGCTGGTCTTCAGTGATGCAAGCCTTCAGAGTGCACGGCGAACGGTTCATAATGACGTGTTTTTAATAATTCAGCAAAATATCTCGTTGGTATGAAACCATTTGTTTCATTCACCATTTGACGTCGCTGCTACTCGATAATAAGCCCCTTCCTCATATCTCTTAACCCTCACAGTATTTGTCTAGAACAAAGAAAAACATTGTTTTTATTACACATAATACCTAATTATTTATTATTCACTAATCGAATTAAACCTCACAATGAATTTAAAACTTTAAAGGCATCTTCTGTCTCAACAATACCTCTGTTCTATCAACAATACCCTTGATTTAGATTTATGTTTAGTAAAATATGAAATATATAAATGAAAACACTCACACTTAGTCCGGTTTCATTAGATATTCAATTCACTTTTACGCAGCGCAATAATATTCTCTGATCTGATCTGATCTCTTCAATATATTTTATGCCTGCTTTTTGATAATAATAACCACAACACTGCGCTAAATGCTCGTCACCAATATTATCACGGCACGAACCAACAAAGTTCTATTAAATTGAATACTTGTAACAAACTGCATCTACCCCACAGAAATCGAAATAATTTACTTAGTTTTTTGTGGTCTACCTGCTAAACTTTAATATTTATGTGAACAAGACGAATGAATGAAACTAAAAACGAATGATGATTTTCGAACTAGTCATTGGTTGCAGACAAAGTGAGTGTGTGTGTGTAATGTGCGTGTCTACAGTATTGTAACAACTTATAGAAGAAGGTCGTAAGTCAAACCGAAGCATCAGTCTATTGCTTTGTGAGATTGCTTATGGACTTTTGGTCGGTACTGTACACCCACATTTCGCCAGTTATGTTTAAGTCCCATGTAATAGGGGGCGAGCCTATTGCCATCAACCGGGCACAAATCCAGACTCCGAGCTGCTACTGAGTAATTTCAGATAGAAAAACCCAATAACACTTTGCCCGACCCGGGAATCGAACCCAGGACCTCATGCTCAGCAGTAGCGCTTGCGACCACTAGACCAATATATATATATATTATTATTTATAATAATTCATTAATATATTATTGTTTATAATTATTATTAATAAATTTTTTAAATTTTTGTCTGACTGTTTTTTAGTTCCAGCTAATCTCCGAAATGGGAGCTTCGCTGGCAACCTATACAAACCAGAGACCGAAACCAGTACGACAAATACCGGTATTTTTAGGTTATCACCTTTATATTTGTTACGGGTATTTTTAAAGGTTACCTTAATTCTTCAATATGATAGAATATTCTTTATTATGTACAGTACCGACCAAAAGTCCATGAGCAATCTCACAAAGCAATAGACTGACGCTTCGGTTTGACTTACGACCTTCTTCTATAAGTTGTTACAATACTGTAGACACGCACATTACACACACACACTCACTTTGTCTGCAACCAATGACTAGTTCAATAATCATCATTCGTTTTTAGTTTCATTCCTCTTGTTCACATAAATATTAAAGTTTAGCAGGTAGACCACAAAAAACTAAGTAAATTATTTCGATTTCTGTGGGGTAGATGCAGTTTGTTACGAGTATTTAATTATAGAACTTTGTTGGTTCGTGGATAATATTGGTGACGAGTATTTAGCGCAGTGTTGTGGTTATTATTATCAAAAAGCAGGCATAAAATATATTGAAGAGATCAGATCAGATCAGAGAATATTATTGCGCTGCGTAAAAGTGAAGTGAATATCTAATGAAACCGGACTAAGTGTGAGTGTTATCATTTATATATTTCATATTTTACTAAACATAAATCTTAATCAAGGGTATTGTTGATAGAACAGAGGTATTGTTGAGACAGAAGATGCCTTTAAAGTTTTAAATTCATTGTGAGGTTTAATTCGATTAGTGAATAATAAATAATAAGGTATTATGTGTAATAAAAACAATGTTTTTCTTTGTTCTAGAGAAATACTGTGAGGATTAAGAGATATGAGGAAGGGGCTTATTATCGAGTAGCAGCGACGTCAAATGGTGAATGAAACAAATGGTTTCATACCAACGAGATATTTTGCTGAATTATTAAAAACACGTCATTATGAACCGTTCGCCGTGCACTCTGAAGGCTTGCATCACTGAAGACCAGCTAGAAAACCGTTTTTGACCTTAAAATACTGACCGTACCAACTTAATAAACAACAGATTCGTTATTGCATGAATTTATGGTAACGAATTTTTTAAGCACGTTTCAATAGGGTGTTTGTCGTATTTCTTGCAGATATACCGAAATTGTTTAATATTATTTTAGTAATAGTATTATTTTAGGATTCAAATTTGAGGTTTAGTTTCAATCTTCTTTTCGTAAAGAAAATGAATACTTAAGCTTTAACCTCAATAACAACCAATATTTACTAAAGTCAAATAAAATGTAAAATAATTAATACAAATAAAATATAAACAAACTGCCCATATTTAACCTTAAAATTACCTATTCTGTAAGTAGTTTTTTACATTTTAAGTAGTCTAATATTCTTATTTATTACTTAATTACTTCGACCATGATCAAAGCTTAATATTTATGGTGAAAAAATTCATTAAAAATTTAAAATATTTCATAATTTAAATATGTCAAAATAATACAAACTGCTTCTAAGTTTCTTGACATCTATTTCACATCTTATTCAGCTGAAGTAATGATAAATAATTGTAGCAGTTTTTTAACTTATGTAAAATAAATATAACGAATAAACATATTTTTTTAAATTTTGTTATCATATATCACGCATTTTTTATTCTAAAACCTTTTTTGCAATAACAACATAAAAAAGCAGCAATATTTAAAAAATATTATTATCGAAAACAAAAATAATAATATTTGCAAAAAACCGCACTGTGTTTTACGAGATTAGAACCTGAGGCAGTTTGAATTCCATACCAACGCTTAACGCTTTCTGCTCGCTGCACTTGTTAAGTTACTATCGAATTTTAGCAATGCCATTAACTGGTCAAGTTCACGCGCATAGTGCGTGTGTGCTAGCATGTTTAAAGCGACGGAAATATATTGTTGTTTCGTGTAGTGCAAAACTGCGTTATCTGTGGTGTGTGTATCGTGTTGCTTACACATACAAATGTACGAGCTATACCGCGTGTTCACAGCAATACGACTCTTAGCGTGCTCATGCACTTTTGAGCGCTTACTGTACACCATAAAAATTACAGAAATTAATTTAGAAATTTTACATTGGGTGACACAATGGGCGGTCTTATCGCTAAAAGCGATCTTTTACAGACAACCTTTGGATGGATTGAAATGGAAAAGGAGAGACAATACTGCAGGTACTCAGTGGTGTACCATTTTACATATACAACAGATACACAGATACATAAAGCATATATATAAATATATATATTAGATAAATAACAGATATACATAAAATTATAAATATGAAACAAGAGCAAGGAACTGTATGTAATGATGATGTTTAAGGAGAGAGAAAGTGTTTTTACCAGAATTTTAAAAGTGGATAAAGATTGAGCACGCTTTATCGACACGGGTAAGGCATTCCATAACCGTACTGCTTGAACCTTAAAAGATTTGTCATAAAAGCTGGTGGAATGCATCGGTCTCAAATTTTCCGATGACCTCAGATATCTAATTGTGTGTCATGAAGGTGCTTGAAACGTTCTTTAATATGAGAGGGGGTTGTAGTACAGATACGAAATTTTATATACGCATTCAATGATGCTAGTCCGTTATAAGTTCACCATGATCTAGTTGCTGCACCCAGGGTTGGCTCCAGTAGAGGGAACTCCTTATAATGAACGCACTGTATCCACAAAAAACCATATCCTAATCATTTGGTCGGGTTGCCATATATGTAGTAACTAGCTGCCCGCCCCGGTTTCACACGGGTAGCACTTAGTACTTTTCTTAACTACCTACCCTACCTACCCTACCTACCCTACCTACCCTACCTACCCTACCTACCCTACCTACCCTACTTACCCTACCTACCCTACCCTACCTACCCTACCTACCCTACCTACCCTACCTACCCTACCTACCCTACCTACCCTACCTACCCTACCTACCCTACCTACCCTACCTACCCTACCTATCCTATCTCTCAAGTTGGATCGAACTGCACATGGTGTGCAAATTTCATTATAATCGGTTAAGTGGTTTAGGAGTCCATTGAGGACAAACATTGTGACACGAGATTTATATATATTAAGATATGCGGCGTAAAATGCAACGTAACATTAAAATAAGTTTAAAAAAATCGAAAATTCAACCCGCTTGTGGCACTCCAACAAAATGGGTTAGGTTAGATTAGAAGTGTGACCAACCACGCGCGAGCCGAGCGAGGGCTACTTTCAAGTTATTTGCTTTCCCTATTATCATATTTGGAAATCCAATAAAAGTCCATCGACTTTTTTTGCGTGGTCACCCATGTTTGACCACACCATGAAGTAGTCGTGCGTTTAATTGCTCATATCGTCAAACGTTGAATATTTAATAATCTGGCCAGCACCCTAACACACGAACTGTCACAATCTTAATCATTTAATTGCTTCTGCTCAACAACGTAAATAACGCAATGAATGTTGTTGAACTGTCAAAATGATACAGATTGTGATTGATCGTATGTTACGCAATTAGGTTGCTGACTGCTGACCAGTCAGCAACCCTTCATGATACAACCATTTTATAAAATGATCAATTCAATCAATACCACTGTTTTAATATAAAAAGTGTAGGTACTGTGCTAGAGCGCTCAAACAAATTGCAAGTACAACAGTTTATGAACTTCGTTTACGAGGAAGTGCTGCCCTCTATTAGAAAAACGGGTGCGTAAGTTTCTCCGCAAATTAAATAAATAAACTACCGAGTTGGTTTCTATGATGAGAGAAAAAGATAAACAAATGGCATTTTACCAATTTACAATGTAACACAAACATAACATCACGCCTCGTTTCCGCGAAGGGTTGGGCAGAGGTACACCCATATTTCACCAGTTAAGTCCCACATAATAGGGGGCGAGCCTATTGCCATCAACCGGGCACAAATCCACACTCCGAGCTGCTACTGAGAAATTTCAGATAGAAAAACACAATAACACTTTGCCCGACCCGGAAATCGAACCCAGGACCTCATGCTCAGCAGTAGCGCTTGCGACCACTAGACCAACGAGGCAGCTTGAACTTGAGGCTTATCTTAATGTGTAAGAAGGATGTTCACGTCTCAAGCTTTTAAGAATATATTAAAGTTCAATGTTTAAGTAAGTTTTATTTGGTACTTTTAGTTAATTAAAACTTTTAGCTTGTTTAAAAAAAGTTTTTTCTTAAATTTTATTTTACACTTTTTAGCATTACAATTTGTTTAAATATCTGTTCTATCACCTTCACTTGAAAGGTACTTGTAAAGACAAATTCAACGAACCCAAACGCATTTACACAAGTCATGGTGTGAAGTCAACCAAGTTGCACTATCCAAGTCATGCTATACTTTAGAACGGGCTATCGTAATTAAATGCGTATACAAAATTTCGTGCCTGTGCTGCTAACCGCTGAAGAGATCTCATGTATGGAGCCAATCCTGGGTTGGCAGGCAGGTCATGGTGTATGAAGTGTTTATAAAATTTACTGTCTGTGCTGTTGACTGTTTGGGAGTTTCCTCCTCTGGAGCCATCTCTGGGTGCAACACCAAGATCATGGTGTACTTTGGAACGGGCAATCATAATTGAATACGTATATAAAATTTCATGTCTGTACTGTTGACCGTTGAGGAGTTCCCTAGTCTGAAGTCAATCTTGGCTGCAGCAGCCAGGTCAGTGTAGACTGTAGAACTGACTGTATTAGTTAAATGCGTATATAAAATTTCTTGACTGTATTGTTGAATTTTAAGGAGTTCCCTCTTTTGGAGCCAACCCTGGGTGCAGCAACCAGATCATGGTGAACTTATAACGGACTATCATCATTGAATGCGTACATAAAATTTAGTATCTGTACTATTGACCGTTGAGGAGTTCCCTCGTCTGAAGCTAATCCTGGCTGCAGCAGCCAGATCCTGCTAGAATTAAGAACGAACCATTTTAATATTTAATTGAAATGGTTGCGTATATAAAATTTCGTGTCTGTACTCTTAACTGCTGAGCAGTTTCCTCGTCTGGAGCCAAACTTGGGTGCAGCAGCCAGGTCATGGTGGACTTTAGAACAGACTATCATAATTAAATGCGTACATTAAATTTTATACCTATGCTCTTGACCGTTCAGGAGTGCTCTCATCTGGAGCCAATTCTGGGTGCAGCACCTAAATCATGGTGAACCGTTAACACGGGCTATCATAATTGAAGCGTATTTAAAAATTTTTGTATGTACTATTGAGGAGTTCCCTCTTCTGGAGCCAACCCCGGGTGCAGCAGCCAGGTCATGGTAGACTTTAGAATGGACTGTCATAATTAAATGCGTATATTAATTTCTTGTATGTACTGTTGACTATTGAGGAGTTCCCTCTTCTGGAGCTAACAGTGGGAGCAGCAGCCATGTCATGATGAACTTAAGAACGGGCTATCATATTTGAATGCGTATATAAAATTGAGTGTCTCAGTTGTTGATCGCTGAGGAGTTTCCTCGTGTGGAGCCAATCCTGGATGCTGCAGCCAGGTCATGGTAGACTTTAGAACGGACTATCATAATTAAATGCCTATATTAAATTCCGTGTCTGTACCGTTGACTGCTATGGAATTCCTTCGTCTAGAGCCTGTTAGAGGTTGTAAACCTATAAGTTTAATATAAACTGCATCTTGTCTACTGTTTATGGTGTCCTAGCAACCGTAGTAATTTTCTAGTCTAAAATATATTTTTCTGTTGCACTACAAATAAGTATTTTCTTTCTGCAATCGTATCCCATTCTCTAATATGGTAGCAGAGCGTGAGGAAGCAGAACGCGTATGATATAATTAATTACATTATCAAGTAATAATTACGAAATCGCGAAAATGAGTAACCAATCCATCGCAATTGAAAAACTCTCCGGAGTAAATAATTACACCACCTGGAAATTTCAAATGAAGATGTTGCTTATTCATGAAGACTTGTTTGAATGTGTCAACGAGGTCGATAAGAAAAACAAACCAGAATGCGAAGACAAGAAGAAACAGGAAAAAGCGCTGGCACGAATCTGCCTCAGTGTTCAGCCATCTATTTACTCCGTTGTCAGAAACTGCAATACTGCGTTTGACGCCTGGAAGAATATACAGAATTCGTTCGAGGACAAAGGTCTGTGTAGAAGGTTAGGTCTCCTTAGAATGCTATTTAACTTAAAATTAGCGCAGTTTGAGAGTATGGAGGCGTATCTTACAAAAATTCTAGATACAGCCCAACAACTGCAAGACATAAATGCTTCTCTGGAAGACGAGTTCGTTGCTATAATAATGCTCAGTGGGCTCCCCAAGCAGTTTGACCCACTCATTATGACGTTAGAGCATAGTAGCCTGTCTCTCTCAAGTGAACTGGTGAAAACTAAACTACTCCAGGAGGCACAGAGACGAGGTGATGCAGAAGGTACGGAACAGAATGCCCTTACGACTTCGACTTCGATCTCAAAGCGTCCCAAGTGCTTTCGATGCAAAAAATTTGGTCATTACGCTAGAGATTGCAAACAGAAAGCTTCGCATAAGGATAAGCCATCTAGTTCCAGTTGTCAAGAGGAGGAGAAGGTTCAGAAAACTCCTGGTAGGACGACTATGTTGTCGGCTCTGACGGTAAAGTTGGATCGAAATGTGTGGTACGTCGACAGTGGTGCAACTTGCCACATGACCAATAATAGAGACATTTTGCATGATTTTGTGTGTGATACGCCAAAAGAAATAAGCGTTGCGAACGGTGAAAAACTTTTTACATCGGGTCGTGGTAATGTGAAACTCTTTTTACAAAACCAATGGATAACTGTCAGTAATGTAGTTTTTATACCGAACTTGTCATGTAATCTGTTATCTGTCAGTATTTTGACACAAAAATGTTTTGAAGTAAATTTTATATCTAGTTTTTGTAATATTTACGAAAACGGAAAGGTAGTAGCTGTAGCAAAACGGGATGCATGCGGTCTTTATAAATTAGAAACCGGAGATGCGTCTCTAAATTCCGTTTCGCGCGAACACAGTATGCCAGTAAGCGTCTCCTTGAATACCCAGGTAGAGGTTCAATCTCAGGGTTTATGGCATCGTCGGCTTGGACATCTGAATAGTCGCAGCATGAACCTACTCAAGAGTGGTATGGCAGCTGGTATCGACTATGATGTTTCCACATACGAGCAATGTATCGCTTGTATTGAAGGTAAGGTTACTAATTTACCTTTCCCTAAGAAATCTTTTTCACGTGCAAGTGAGGTGTTAGGACTGGTTCACACGGACGTGTGCGGCCCTATGCCAGTGAAATCTATAGGCGGTGCAAGATATTTGCTAACATTTATTGACGATTTTTCTAGGAAGACATTTTGTTATTCAATAGAATCGAAAGACAAAGTTTTTGAATGTTTTTTGATTTTTAAAGCTCTTGTAGAGAACGAGACTAATAAAAAGATTAAAATCCTGAGAAGCGACAATGGTGGCGAGTACATCAATACGAGATTTAAGCAGTATTTGAGTAAGTGTGGAATCCGGCATCATACTACTGTTCCTCACTGTCCACAGCAAAATGCAGTTGCCGAACGCGCGAACCGCACGATTATGGAGGCGGTGCGCTGTATGCTTCTGGAAGCAGGTTTGGATCAACAGTTCTGGGCTGAGGCTGCGAACACTGCGGTGTACATTAAAAATCGCTCACCTACAAAGGCAGTTAGAGGTGCAACTCCAGAAGAAATTTACACTGGACATAAGGTAAACTTAGATAACTTACGTGTGTTTGGTTGTTTAGCATATGCTGTACAAAATAATCGTAATAAACTGGATCGCAAATCTAAACCTTACATATTCGCGGGATATTGTGAGAACACAAAAGGATACAGGCTCTTTGGATGTTGAGAGCTATAAGCTAACAATAGCGAGAAATGTTAAGTTCATTGAGAATCAATTCCTCAAGCATCTGAACTTCACTAAAGTAGAATCAGATATGGTTATAGAACTTAAAACTCCTTGTGTATCCGAGCACAGAACAGAGTCGGAACAAACTTCTGTGACTTCTGATGATGCTAATGATAACGAGGCTTCGACCAGTTAGCTCGGTCACAGATCATCACTCGGATGCTACTTATGTTCCAGATGTTTCATTTGAGACAGATGACTCTAGAGCAGAATACGTAGAAGCTGATGAGAACATCTTCCTGTGTGGTTTTTTGACGAGGGAAGCGTGTGGCAGTGATGATCCAAGAACAGTTGAAGAAGCGTTAAATAGTCCTGAAGCCAGGCAGTGGCGAGCTGCTATGAAAGACGAGTATCAATCCTTTTTGGACAATAAGTGCTTTACCTTAACCGATTTGCCGAAAGGTGCAAAGCCAATAAAGACCAAATGGATATTTAAGAGGAAAAGAGGGCTTAACGGTGAACTATTACAATACAAAGCACGTCTAGTGGCAAAAGGATTTACACAAAAGTATGGAGTGGATTATTTTGAAACTTTTTCACCTGTAGTGAGATACGAAACCATAAGAATGTTATTAGCTTTGGCTGTGGAGTACGACATGGAGATTGACCATATGGATGTAAAAACAGCCTTTCTAAACGGTGATTTAAAAGAAACCATTTTTATGGAAATACCAGAAGGTTTTGAAAAAGGTAGAGGCAATAATAAGGTGTATCGACTACACAAAGCTGTGTATGGTCTAAAACAAGCGTCTAAATCATGGAATGAAAAGATAAATCATATTCTTGTCAACAAACTCAAGTTTAAGAGATTGGTCTCTGAACCATGTGTATACATAAAGCGAAATGGCGACAAGTTTGTGATTATTGCATTGTATGTTGATGATTTAATAATTTTTAGCAATTGTAATGCGAAAAAAACTAAAACTAAATCATTGCTGATGAAAGAATTCGTGATGAAAGATCTTGGTCCTGTAGAAAGAGTTCTAGGATTAAGAATCAGGAAAGAGAATGGCAAGATTACTCTAGATCAAAGTGCCTATATTAAAAAGATATTAGAGAAATACAAAATGCAAGACTGCAAATCTGTTGAAACTCCAATGCAGTGCCAAAAATTGAACAAAGCTGAAGAAAAAGATGACAGTTTGGAGTATCGAGAATTGATCGGTTGTCTTATGTATGTAGCGGTCTGTTCGCGCCCTGATATATGTCACGCTGTAAGCGTATTAAGCCAATTCAATAACTGTTTTTCCGATGTCCACTGGAAAGCAGCTAAACGCGTGTTGCGTTATCTTAAAGGTACAGTAGATTACTGCATTACCTATAAGAAAACTGGCTTATCTGTGACGGGTTTTGCTGATGCAGACTGGGCTTCTAATGAAATTGATAGACGTTCTTATACGGGATATGTTTTCAAAATTGGGAATTCTATTACGTGTTGGGAAAGTAGGAAACAGCGTACCGTTGCGTTATCGAGTACTGAGGCGGAGTACATGTCGCTCTCCGATGCCTGTAAAGAAGCACTGTTTATAAAAACTTTCTTGCACGAATGTATAGGTAGTAACATTGAAATAACTATTTTCAATGATAATCAGTCGGCCTTAAAATTAACTGAAAGCAGTATGTTTCATGGTAGGTCAAAACATATAGACGTACGTCATCATTTCGTCCGGGAGGCGGTCAGCAATGGTGCAGTAAAAATAAATTACATGCCAACGTCCAAAATGACGGCGGATGTCTTAACTAAACCTTTGTCGGTAGAGAAACATAAGTATTTTGTAAACGAGTTAGGTTTGTTACAATAGAGCCTATCCTGGGGGTAGAATCAGATAATACGTTATAAAGAAATTGTCTTCAAAACTGAACCAGCGTGTAAAATTTCAACTCCGTGGAATAAGAGGAAGTCGTTTTAATTCAGCTTGCAAGATTTGCTAACTAACTCACACGGCAAGTTGAATAAAAGCTTGTAATAATAATAAATAGTACAGCACGCACGATGGTCTCCCTAGTAATGTATTTTTTTCAAATGCCAACAAATTTTCGGCATTGCGATATTCTCTTTCTCGTAATCAAGGTCATTTTTAGGTAACCGGTACTGAAACGGTAACCTAAATATAGGTAACCTGTTTCTTCTTCTTGGGTTACCCAGATAGCGGTAAACCTTAATCGTAGAAGTAACCTAAATTCTTCGATACCTGTACCGGAATTTATATAGGTTTTCGGTCCCTGATACAAACAAATAAAATTTAAATATAGAATTCCACGCGGACGAAATCGCGGGTAGCAGTTAGTTGTAAATTAAAAACTCATCTCACAAGAATCTAAAACTAATTACAGACTTTGCCAGTTACAACAAACAATGAGCGCACCGAGGTTATTGCGAAATAATTGTGTTCGATTGATCCCTATCTTTATTACCTACTTAACCTTTAGTTATGCAATCAATATGTAATAATATATTTAAGGATTTGCTCTATACATCATACACTTGACGTTGGCGTCCAATTTTTGGAGCACCATACATTGCAAGAAAAAAGACGAATTCTATTTGTAACGATGTCTTGTGTAGAAGAGTCAATCTTTGTAAATACTTCTGTGCAATCAATTAAATTCGCTCTACCAAATGTTAGAAATCTAGGACCCAACATCGTCTTAGATAAAGAGGTGCTTGAAACTGTGAACTCGGCAGTTTTTCTGGGCATAACAGTAGATGCCAAACTTCAGTGGGGCCCACATATATCAAGCCTAGCGGGAAGGCTCAGTTCGGCCGCCTATGCTGTCAGGAAAGTAAGACAATACACTGACGTTGATACAGCTCGGTTAGTCTATTTTAGTTATTTTCATAGCGTTATGTCCTATGGTATTCTGCTGTGGGGTAAAGCCGCTGACATTCAAAATATATTTGTTCTTCAAAAACGAGCAGTTCGAGCAATTTACCAGCTAGGTGCCAGAGTTTCTCTAAGAGATTTTTTTAAAGATGTTGGTATTCTCACGGTGGCATCACAATTCATTTTCGCCAACATCTTATATATTAGGCAAAATATACACTTATACACTAAAAACAGTGATATTCACAATGTTAACACTCGAAATAAGGACAAACTACGAGCTCCCTTTCACCGGCTTCATAAGGTTCATAACTCATTTGTTGGGCTTGGTATAACCTTTTATAACAAGCTACCCTCTTCCTTGCTAGATTTGCCTTTTAATGCGTTTAAAACTAAAGTAAAATCCAACCTCTGTTCAAAGGCATACTATTGTATCAACGACTACTTAAATGATAAGAATAGTTGGTCGTTGTGATTAACTCAAGACAATGTTTATGTTCTTTCTCCAGAATTAGCTTACCTACTGACAGTTTATATGAGTTTATATAATTGTTTATTTTATTTGAATTTATGATTAAATTTTTTTTTTATTTTTTAACGAGTCAATTTATTTTTATTTTATTTTGTTGTTGACATAATCTACTCATTACAATGTTTTTGTTATGAGTTGTATTGCAATTTGTGGTTAGCTAGCGACCTCGACAATTGATCATATTATTTTTTGCCTGAGCAACCGGCAGCAAGTTCGTCATGCTCCCTTAGATGTCATTGCTTGCGGTAGCGTCGGGGGTCGGGTTGCCTCCTTCCCTCAAATATGGCGAGGGGGGTAATGGCTGATCTTTGCGTTATGCTCGTAAACGGGTGCTGCTTGTGGTGACTGGTCGTCTTGCTGATCATGGTTTTGTTATTGTTACTAGTAATTAACTGTTCATTTTTTTTTTATCTCTATGGTCCTAGTTTATCATTTATAACTGCCAATTACAGCTTTATGTAAGCGGGCACGCCCTTTATGTCTGGAGGCTTTTATTTAGATATTTAGTTCGGTTTACGTTTAGTTTTATTTTCTTTTTATTTTTTAAATAATGCTTGAGTATAGTCCTCGATGTTTTTGGTTGGTATATTGGCGTGTGCTAGCTGACATATGGCCTATAATTTATCATTTGAATTATGTTTTGTGTTGCATAATGTAGGTTATTTTGTATACTATTGTATAGAATCATTCTCTAACTAGAACAGACAGCTGTGCTGCTGGGGAGTTTGTTGCGCCACTTCTTCTTCCCAGCTAAAGGCACTAGGAAGTGGTGAAGGGTGGGCGTTTTTGGGGGACTGTCTTATGTAGTTTTGACGTTCGAAAAGTGCTGATTCTCAGCCTAGTTTGAATAAATGACTTTTGAATTTTGAATTTTGAAATCATTACATTTTTCAAACAATTTAATTGATTCTATATGAAATTGATTCCGTAGATAAATATAAATATATTTGAGGTTTGTAAAATCTGCATGGAACAATAAAACAGTACAGTTGTCTTGTCTGCTTCCAACATCTGCTTCTGCCTTTCAACACTTGTATCGTGTGTATTATCAAGTTCAAGTGTGGCTAGGCAATGAGTTAGACCCAGAAGAATGGGGTTGGAAATCAACAGATAATTATTTGGAGCCAATTCAAACTCTACTCCCGCCTGCAAACTTTTCTGCATATATCGACAAAATAACTCCTTTTTCTGTATTTATAAATGTTCAAAAGAAAATCTTACCTATCTGAGACTGGATGCTAAATACTTCACAGAAGGTCATCAGTTTTTTAATAGTAACAAAACTACATGTTTTCGATAACGTATACATTTTATATTTTTTGTGTATTCGTTTTAATAATATGAAGGAAATACCTAAATCAGCGCGCGAACCGCCCATTGTTTATCCCGCTCTATTCCATTCATTAGCGGCAAAAGCTCGTGCGCCCTTATTAAGTAGGTAGGTAATAATAAACGAGTACTCACAGTAGAATAATTCAAATAGCGCCAAACTCAGGATAACTCCAAACTGTAAAACAAATAAGCTTTAAAGTGCAAATTTTTGTTAGTCATGTGTCCCTCCTTTCCAGCTAAATGGTTGGTTCTGGATATGTGGAAAGATTCACAGCAGCAGTATATATAACGAAATTAAAAGAAAAACTATCACTGTAGTAGGCTTTACACGTAAACGAGTAATAATCGACCAACTTACATTTGCAGTTGAGAGAACATGTTTTTCAACTACATTGTTAAGTTTGTTCAAGGGATAAATTCATTTCATCTACGGAACCTACACGCTAGTGTGCCGTGTTAAAATACTCTGACGAATAAAGGCCTCGCCGATGAAAATTTAAAATGGTACGGAACCCTCGGTGCGCGAGTCTGACTCGCTCTTGGCCGGTTTTTGTAAACAGTTGCAAAGCTGTTTACTACAAAAATACGGGGACCCATGTATTTGCCAAAGATGTTATAAGAAGAAAACTGTGGGAGAAAGCTCTCCGAAGAAAAATGGAACCCGATATTTCGTCGAGACATGTGCTAGTGCTATCCAGCCTTTTATGGGAGAAAGTGGTTTTAATGCTCCCAAGAGAAACAAAGTCTGTTTTCATTACATACAGGCACTTGTGATGTGATATTATGTAAATTGTAGTAAAGTATGTGTGTGTTTATATTATCATATTATATTAGTGCTAGAAGTGCTATCTCTGAAGTTTTTCAGTCAAGAAGATCATGCCCGAGTTAGTTTTCAACTCTGATCAGGTTATTTCTATTGTATGTATTACGGTTATTTGTATTGTCTTTAACAAAAAACGAACATATAGTCAACAAAAACAAAATAACCTATAAATTATAAAACGTTTATAATTTATTAACTTTTCCACTAAATCAGTTTTTTTAACAGTGATAGACTCTTCCCCTGTCCTTAGTTCGTCTTATAATTAATAGTGCTACACTCCAAGTCTCATACATATTTATCACCTTATAACCATCCACCATATTTATACCTTGCCTCGCCTGATACACAGGATGACCTAGTTCAGGCACATTACATATTGAATTTTTCGTAGATTTAAGCATATTTGTATTTAGTGTTTTACCTTTTTATATGAATAAAGTTTTATTATTATTATCAAGTTTTCGTATAATTTGTAATCGACACAAAAGTAAACAACACAACAATGGCGGTTTAAAGACGTACAACTGTGCTGCCACCTGTTATGAGCTTTTAGTTTTTAACCTCATTGTTTACCGAGTCATGAGCCACTATAAACTAAAGATAATATTTTTACATTTGGAAATCCCGACATACGGGTCAGTAATAACAATTATAAGATCAGTCAACAATACTTATTATCGGCTGTTATTTATGCAACTTATTGTTCGAAGAGCTCGTGGCTAAGTAACAACAGCCGCACGGGTCTATCGATCAGGTTAAGCTACGCTTGCCACAGTTGGTCGGTGGATTGTAATTACTTAGATAGATACTGATTGTTCTAATTTAATCGTTTTATTTTATCTAGGTACTTTTCTCATACTATGTGTCAGGTTATTTTGTTATTTTTGTTAAGATATTCTGTTACTGCAACTTAAAGTTACATGAAAAAAGTGATTTTATAAAAAAAAAACAATGGTTTTTTTTTTTGTGAAACGTATTAGTTGTTGAGTAAAAAAATCTATATTAAGTAAAAAATAGTCTGAATTCTAAAAAATCCGGTATTCGAAATCTCTAGCTTGCATGGATTCGAACCCATAATCTACAACTCGTAAGCTGGGGCCGTTACCACTTGGCCACCACTGCTCAGATAGGCAGTCGCTTAATGTAAAATATTGATATTCAGCTGCATCCGGTTAGACTGGAAGCCAATCCTAACATAGTCGAGAAAAGGCTACTCAGATGATGATGATTTATGCAACTTTTTGTTGAAATCCAGTATAATAGTGAAGCTCCGGCCAAACAGAAGCGAGCGAGCGAGCAGTAATGGGGACGCTACTGCGCGCGTCGATTGTTTTAATAACGGGATATTATAAATTGCATATCAAATAAATAATCGCCTATCAATACATACTCATCATTTATATTCTTTTTTACATCAAATAACTTACTTCACTACAAATAAACTAAATGTTTAACAAAACTCAAACTGCAGATAATTCGAAATTATACATCAATATAACATTACTTTTTCCTCATAATGCAATACAGTTAAATTTATTTTTGTACAAAAATACTACATACATAGCATAAATACTGACTGCACAGCAAATTAATAATATAAAATATAAAAAAACAAAACTGGTTTGTTCTATGGCTGAATGGTAGGTTAGGTTAGGTTAGAACTGTGACCACATAATATACCGCACGAGCCGAGCGAGCGAAGCGAGCGGTGCCGCGGCAGCGGCCGGCGAGTGCCAGTGCGAACACCGTGTTTTCGAGTGCAGTTTACCAAGATATTTCCCCATAGAACAACCAGTTGAACCATGGGTAAATTTACTTCTCCGTAGTACAACCAGTTGGACATCGCAGTTACTATCGCTAGTATCACCGGTGGTTCAGTTCGGTAGTACTAGTGGGAACAAAGGTTGGGAACAAACAGTCTCACTAGAAAACTGCTGTACATAATATAAAAATAGAAGCTATATTTAAAAGAAAAAGAGTTAACATGTATAATGTGCATTAAGATTATTAGCTGTGCATTGATGAAAAAGCTTTTGCTATAGGAAAAATCGCTGTACGCTGCGAAAATAAATTGTAGTGTGTTTAGTGATATTTTGAGTTGAATATTTTGCTGTCAATCAGTAATTTTGATGGGAATTCGGAATCTTATTGCATAGAAAAAGGATATTTTTTGATTTGCGTTTAAATACTACCCTTTAATAACTAGGAAGTTACGCGACTTTTCGCGCCGGTTTGAACACCTCCATATAAGTTAATAATTGGCGTGAGTAAATTTCAGCTCACTTGCTCGCTTCAGTTTGGCCAGAGGTTTAAATTTGGAACAAATTGGCTGTGACTGTGACAGACGGACAGACCGACAGACAGACAGACACACGAACGATCCGGGTTCCGTTTTTTCCTTTTGGGGTACGGATCCCTAAAAACGATAAAAATAAAATAAGAGTAAAACTTTTATCAATTAAATATGTTTGTTTTCTGCGGTCCGAACTCGCAAGTCGCATTTCGCGGGGAGGTCAAGGGACCACCCAGAAGCAAGACCACTTGAGATTAAAATGACGATATCTCTGAAGTTTTGTTTGCGAGCTGTTTATAAAACTTATGTCGTTGGAATCGTAATGAAATAAGCTAACACATTAAAAATGGATATGTGCTGTTTTTTTTTCGTAATAATTTTAATGTAAACTCAGGGGGGCGGGTTTTTTTCCGATTTACCGTCAAAAAGAAATTAAAAGCAAAAAAAAAACGATTAAGTTGAAATTAGGTACATTTATGTATTTCTGTAACCCAAACACGGACGTGTAACGTAAATAAATGAATTTTGAATATGGGGAGAAAATAAGAAACTTTAAAAAAAAGTTGTGCTAACAGTTCCGAGTGACATAACAAATGAAAGGGCTTGTTGCGGAGATCTTAAATGTATATTTTTAATAATTTTAAAATAAATACTTCTAAAGATATTTGAGAAAATTTATGGAAATTGACCACTAAAATTCTGAAAAAAATACAGAGAATGGTTCTTAACTCATAGATTACAGGAAAACCTATAAGGTCTAGGTCTCAAAATAACATGGTAAATCTCTCAATATTGTGCGTACAAACTTACATTTGCAGTTGGAATGTATGGGAGAACATGTTTTTCAACTAAGAAAGAAGAAAGAAAAAGTATTTATCGAGACTCGCACTGGAAATCACAAATTAAACTAAAACACACTCATTAAAACATTAATAAAAATAAAAACAAATGAAAATAAAAGCAGAAAGTCCTGTATGAGGCCAAAAGGCTCTTATCTCAGCATATGCTGCGACATTTAAGGAAAAAGTAAATGACACAGCGCTGGTATTTTGATAGGGCCCGCAGTGATGTCACGGATAAATAAATATAATACAGAGGAAGGAGGAGGAATTTGGAGAAATACAGATAAACTAATGTTAAGCCTTGTGCTCGTCGCGTGTCGCGATGGTCTGAACAAGCCTTAATGAGTGGTTTATGAATTTCAAATTTCACCTATGACAAACAATGTAATAGAATAAAAAAACCGGCCAAGTGCGTGTCGGACCACGCACAATAAAGCGTTCCGTAGTTGGGATGAATTTATCCCAAAAACAAACTTAACTTTGTAGTTGAAAAATATGTTCTCCCATACGGAATGTATGGGAAAACATGTTTTTGCAACTGCAAAGTTAAGTTGGTCGATTATTACTCGTTAACTTGAAGAGCCTACTTAGCTGTGATAGTTTTCCTTTTAATTTCGTTATATAAACTACAGCTGTGATTTTATTCACACATCCAAAACCAACCATTTAGCTGGCAGGGGGGGGACACTTGACTCTTAACAAAAATTAGCACTTTAAAGCTTAATATTTCGCAAATTACAGCTTTCTAGTACTAAGGGTCTCGGAGCTAGACCGCGGACAGACAGACAGACAGACAGACAGACGGACAGACAGACAGACGGACATAACGAAACTATACTTGTTTACTACGGAACCCTAAAAATGAAACAAAATGCGACACAACTGCTGTGTCTCAGTGAATTACAGAGCATAATCGCTGCGAAACGCTCACCACCACAATGTTAAGTTTATTTTTGGGATAAATTCATCCCAACTACGGATCGAGCGACACGCACTTGGTCGGTTTTTTATTCCATACATTTAGCTACTAAAACAATTGCATATCTATATAATAAATAGATTGAAACATAAAGTTAATCATAATTGACTTACCGAGGAAAATACCTTCATTTTTGATAAATATGAGATACTCAAGACACGCGATGACCAGAGAAGTGTATGCCGGCTGTCCTTCAGATTTGTGTCTTTTATAGCGAGAAGTTGATAAAATTGTCTTGTTTTCTTTTTAAATTAAGGAAAATGTGAATCCTGTTGATACCTATAGGCAGAAAAGGCTAACATTTAGGGCACATTTGTATCGCTTGTTGTGGTTTTGCTTAAGTAGCGATTTCGATGTGCCGATAAATGTATATGTTGTATTATGTAAAACTAGCTTCTGCCCGCGACTTCGTTCACGTGGAAGTCGTAAGATACCACAATATACTCGTACTACAATAACAGCAACATTTTTATAAAACTTCCCTGTATACTACGTACGTTTGCAGTTTTGGTCTCAGCAGCCAAAATATGCAGAGAGTCAGGACTGGTGACTGGTGGAGCAAGCGACGTACAGTTCTCCGTGTGAGAAGCAGCCTTCAGTGTCTGCCCCTGTGACTTGTTGATGATCATCGCAAAGGAATCGTCCAACCGCTTAGTTATTTGCTTTGTCGAAACTTAGCTAATAAAATAGCCGTCCTTATTTATTTCATGATTGACTGCTTAGCTCCATAAAGGTACAGCGTGATGATAATCATTTAAAAAGTTAAATCGGTAACTATCTGCAATATCTTAACCTTTGGCGCGTCCTTTTACAATTTGCGGAGAAGAATACCAACATAATGTAATATTGCTCATCCCCCATAGCAAATAGTGTGATAATTATACCCTTCAGTTTGACCAAACCTATAGGGAATGTCTGTGCAAAATTTTAATATAATCTGTTTGGTAGAATTTGCGTCATGCTGGAACATACATTCAGACAAACTTCTTTTTTTTCAAAAATATTCAATGTGCAGTTTTGACTTCGCTACGATTTTGTATCATATTATTATGTACCTATAGAAAAGTTTAAAATAAATGTGCTCGATACAAATCGCCATGTTACATATACTTGGACGTTTGCCCTAGTGCCGCGTAGATGTGCCTTCACGAAGTCTCTTTTATAACGGGACCAACTGCACTTATATAAATATACTTACATATTAAAACGACACTAATTACCAACGTCACCTCAGTGTTTGTTGTCGTCGCCGTCGTATGCCGCACCTTGTACACAAGGAAAGTCAAACATGAACCTATCTAATTTAAATGAGGAGGATGTTTAAAAAAAGAGGGAAATGTCAGTGTAGTAAAGTAGAAGATAGATAGGTTTTCTACATAACGGTTTTCGGTACCTATTACTGTGCCCTAGCAGGGTTCATGTATGAAACCTATTTAAACTTGTAACAACTTGTAAACTACATGAATGCAATAAATGATGATTATGATCATGGACAATTCATGCGTCGCCACATCCGCGTTTTTAAGTAAGTATATGTTTTAGGCAGGTAAGTTATTTTATGATTTCATCCATATAGGTACCTATGTAGGTACTTATAAGCATCCATAATTAGCAAGTAACTTCAGTGAATACTTATGTACTAGGTAATTAACTTTTCATTAGTGGAATAATCACACGACCGACATCTTGTGTTAAATGTTTTATTGTTTCTATGACGTTGATATAAGTCAGAAGGGCTTGCGGCCACACGAGTCGATCTATCAGGTTAAGCTACGGTTGCCGCGGTTGGTCCGTGGATAGGTGACCACCTTGGGTCACCTAGGGGTCTTGACTCCTCCGTGCTTCGGAAAGTACGTAAGGCCGTTGGTCCCGGCTGTCATTTGTAGATCTTTGACAGCTGTTATGGGTCGTCAGAAGTCCAAAAGTCTGACGACCAGTCTTACCAAGGGGTATCGTATTACCCAGTAACAGGGTTGTAGAGGTCCGATAGGCTATCGCTCCATGTAAAATCCCCATGGTACAGACGCCAGCACATCAAGCTACCCGAAACTGTCAAATTTTCCCAATCAACTTTGAACCTTAAACTTCAGCGATAAAGTTGAAAATGAATGAAATAAATTTGACAGATTGTAATAGCCTGATGTGCTGGCGTCTGTACCTACAGGATTTTTTTTTTAACCAGTGCGCAAACTTAAACACGTGACTTTACTCATCATTATCAACAACTTTTACTATGGGACCAAACATGAAATTGCGAAAAAAAAATCAGATGTTCCCCACATTTTGACGAGTTATGCGAATATATACCTAAATGTAGGGAACAGCTAATTTTGTTTTCGCGATTTCTGGTTTGGTATCATAGGAAAAGTTGTTCATAATGATGAGTAAAGTCACGTGTTTAAGTTTGCGCGCTGGGTAAAAATTTTTCCTGTAGGTACCATGGGGATTCACATTTTCCTTAATTTAAAAAGAAAATAAGACAATTTTATCAACTTCTAGCTATAAAAGACACAAATCTGAAGGACAGCCGGCATACACTTCTCTGGTCTTCAGTTCACTCATCGCGTGTCTTGAGTATCTCATATTTATCAAAATGAAGGTATTTTCATCGGTAAGTCAATTATGATTAACTTTATGTTTCGATCTATTAGATATGCAATTGTTTTAGTATTTAAATGTATTGAAAAACTAACTATCTGTCAGGGGTTCGACACACATGCTCGAGTTGCATATTCAATTCGGCAGTATTTGTTGAATAACAAAACCGGCCCAAGCAATAACTAAGTACACATATTGATCGGCGTTGTCGTTTGTACATGATATGTACAAATGACAACGCTAAACTTGGCAATTAGCTTCCCAAGATAATAAACAGTTTCATGAAGAAAGACGCATGGCCGCTTCAGCACGGAACCCTAAAATAACTTAACAATTTTTTTTTAACAGTTTGGGGTTATCCTGAGTTTGGCGCTTTTGGAATCATTCCACTGTAAGTACTCGTTTATTATTACCTACCTACTTATTAAGGGCGCACGAGCTTTTGCCGCTAATGAATGGGATAGAGCGGGATAAACAATGGGCGGTTCGCGCGCTGATTTAGGTATTTCCTTCGTATTAATAAAACAAATACACATTTTGAAAATGTTAAACGTATACTTTATCGAAAACATGTAGTTTTGTTACTATTAAAAAACTGATGACCTTCCGTAAAGTCTCAGAGAGGTAAGACTTTCTGTTGAACATTTATACAAAAATAGGAGTTATTTTGTCGACCTACACAGAAAAGTTTGAAAACTAAGATAATTATGCATGATTCTCGGTTTTTTATCCGCGTTAGACATAAATTTAAAAATGAATTACATTATGTATTGTAAACATAATCTAAAATATTCACAGATAATGTTATTAAGAAAATGCTCTAATTTAACATATATTTTTTCCAAATCATTAACACTACTCGTTTAGACGTGATCTTCAGTATAAAATCATTAAAAGTCTGTTACCGTCGCCTTAAAGGGGCGGGGCCTCGTTAATGTCGTTTCTGAGGGCCAATTCCAGCACCGCGCGCTCTTATTGGTCAAATCAAATAGCGCGCGCTTCCCCGGCTTCCTGTAATATAATTCCGTCCCTTTTCATGAAATCACTCTCTCAGATTTCTTACCCCACAAATCGCAGGAAAGCGAAAGGAAAGCTGTATTGTTTGTTACATATTAAAAACAAACAAGATTTCGATGTACAGCGGAAATATTAATGTTTTTTGATGTCTAAATTATTTTCGTTTTCGGCTTCGTTTTCGGCTGAAAATCCATTTTCGGTCGGACACTAGAGAATACAAGTATGGTCAGCGACAAAAGTCGATTAAAGTTCTATCCACACATAATTATGAGGGCCGTATTACACACAAGCAACTGAAGCACCATCGCCGGACACGGATGTGTGTGAAAGAGTTCATATAAAATGTACCTACACTCCGATATTGTTTTTGAGCTGCTGACGTCCCGGGCAGGGCCCTGATATGGTGTGGATACACCTTAACACTGCTACTTTTACACATCTAAATTGACACCAAATTATTCGATACATTGTATTTCAGCTTTCCATAAGGGTACCTACCATAGCTAAGATTTAATATTCTTTTATTTAGTCTCAATTGTAAGGATTTAATAATATGAAATTAAAAATATTACCTACCCAAAATAACAGACTTTAGCCACGTACAACTCTAATAAAATTAAAAAGGTTATTAGGTATAACACACTTTCCTTTAAAATAATGTCTTTTTTATAATAAACTATGGCTCGTCCAACGAGTTCTGAAGCCATCAACGAATAAGGCGATTATCACACTGCATCGCATCACGCTGCATGTTGCGTGTCAACGATCTGACTGAACGCGCGTTTTCTGTGTGTTGGACTGTGCGTGTTTTCTATACCTACAAACAGAGATACTTACAAGCAACGTTAAAACACACATTCATGCGCTACGCTGCGTGGTGCGTGACAGTGTGTTAATCGCCTAATATAAGTAGATTATGCACTAAGGGGATAAAGTAGTGTTTTATTTAGCGGGCGCCGTATTGAATCCCGAGCAAAACGAAGGATTCTAGCGTTAACTCCCAAACAAAGCGAGGGAGTTAAGATAAGAATCCTGAGTGCAGCGTGGGATTCAAGGTCGCTCAAGATGAAGGCACCTTTATCCCCGAGGAGAATACTCTACGTTTCACACCATCTACTAGACAATAAAAAGCAATAGTACTAGAATCAAAGCATTTATTAAAATTACAAGTTAGTAGACCTATTTAAAACAATTAAATGTTAAAGGTAACGTTTGATTCATTAGACCAGTTGTGGAAAGACAAAGTTCAAATCTGGCAAATTTACCAGCAACAAATCTAAATGTTTTTCGATATCTTCGATTTTAATGTTTACGAGTTTATTTCCACGACAAGCGCCATTCACTCCAAAAATCAATGCCACCTGTAACAAAATAGGTAGGTAGGTAGGTTAGTATTTAAATAGGAAGGTAACTTACGTAATATATTAATTTGTATGTATTACATGTTATAAACTTTCTTAGATTTGACTAACACACTCATGTGTGTGTCAGTCAAATCTAAGAAAGTTTATTATTTTTAATAATAACACATAAACCTTACGAAAGTTTACAATAATATTTATTATTCGAAACATCACATCAGGGGGCCTACCACAAGCTCATAAAGCAGTATTATTTTGATATAATAAAAAAATACTGCTGTGGTGGTAGGCTCCCAGTAGATCGCACAAGCGATCGATTCATGAGCGGGTAGGCTAGTACCTATATTTACCTATTGTTAGTATGTAGCTATTTTAGTTTCTAAAAATTGAATCAATAGGTAGGTACTTACTTTTGGGGCAAGAAAGCTGTGGTCAGGGGCTTCAACGTTTCCACATTTTGAGCTCAACCTGCTTAGCTTTTTCCCAACTATGTTGGGGTCAGCTTCCAGTCTAACCGGAGGCAGCTGAATACCAGTTTTTTACATGGAGCGACTGCCTATCTGACCTCCACAACCCAGTAACTGGGTAATACGATACCCCTTGGTAAGACTGGTTGTCAGACTTTCGGACTTCTGATGACCTGTAACGACTGTCAAAGATCCATGAATGACAGCCGGGACCAACGGCTTAATCCTTTGATTAAAAAGCTATTTTAGTCCCTGTTTACGAAGAATAAACTAGCTCTTTTTGAATAGATGTGATAAAAATAGTTTGAAAATCGACTCGAATCGTTTGAATCGACTATTATTAGAATATAAATAAAAGAAAAATAGAACGCTTTTCAAGGCGTTTTAGGAATTGATGGATAGTGGGAATCTTTCGGTCGAGATGGAGAACGAATAATTTTTTTTTTTTTCTTTACGGCTTCTTATAGCTGACCTCTGAGGTCATGACTATTTAACCGGTGAATTCTGTGGTTGCCTTAAGCTTCTACACTTAAAACCTCCAGCCAGGGGTTATTCAACAAAGCTAATTAAAACTAGGTGAACGCTCGCTAAGGGCACCCCCTGTGGGGTACGAGCTTCGGCTTAGGGCGTTTACTGGAGGAAACAAATACAGAATTATCACTTTTAAAATGACTAGCCTATACGTTCGGGCATCTAGTCGGTAAAGGGAAGTTACAGGGGCTCGGGTGTTAGAGGGGTACTACGCAGTTAGCCTGCTGTAGTGAGAGGGGATGCGGGAGACGATGCATGACGCAGTTGCCGATGTACATAGCACTGTTTATGTTCGAGAACGAAGGATTTTGTTAGTTTCCCGACATGAATTGTCATTTCCTTTATGTATACTATGTATTAGAATAAGAAATGACGTAACTAGTGCTTTTCTAAAAGTTTACAGATTCTACTACGACAAACAAAGAAGTTACGCACCTTTTTCTTAGGTTTAATAGAGGTATACAAAGTTATTTTGTTACAAATAGACGTACTTATCTGACTGTTTAGCACAGCTTTTAGTTACAATGGTGTCTATAGGTAGCCTAGTTATTTCTTAAAACCTACTTGATCATACAAAATCACCCTACTTTGCTGTGCTTCCCATAAAGTAAAATTTTCATAAACTATTATTAATTTGACTTTCTTCCAGATTTTAATGGTCTCCTATAAATGCCGTCGGCCGCTTACAGCGTCACGCCGTACGCCGCGTTACGATGCTTACTATAGAAATTTATACTGTTATACTCTTTCACACGTTGACGTTGGTGACTTTTTGCGTTCAGACGTCAATCGGAACGTTGACGCTGAAGTCGGACGTCGCTTAGAGCATAAAATAGGAGACCAAAGCCATATTTAGAGCGATGATTAAGATTTAAAAATTCCAAAATTTTGTGGTAATCGACTTTTATTTCTAACTGTACCTTATACAACTTAAATGTTAATGTTAGGTATTGTTCAATTTCAGGTGCACCATTTTTGACCGATCTTGATTCTAAAATCGATTTAATCAGGAAGGTTAAAGATGTAGCGGTCGAAGGAATTGACACACTCTTCGGTATACAAATCGGGGGTAACAGAAGGGACAGTCAAAAGAACCAGAATCACGCAGTTGTTGCGGCACCTCCACCAAACAACTTTGGGTCTGGCTTTGGCTCCCCGTATGGTACACTGTATTATCCAGCAAATGGCTCACCGTACTACACCCCGTATGTTCCACAACCTGCGCAATCGTTCACTCAACAGCCCATCCAACCGCAGCCCCCGCAGCAGCCACAGGCTGGGTCACAAAACCCCCAACAGTTGCCGCAGCAAGAGACGCAGGTTGCCTCATAGGTCACTCAACAGTCCATCCAACAGTACCCACTGCAGCAGCCACAGGCTAGCTGACAAAACACCCAACAGCAGCCACCAGAGGCGGCTTTATCTCTGGTGCAGCCTACACGGGTGTAGGGGGCTACGCTCAATATAAACGTAGAGTGCTAAAATTTTGACCTCTACGTTCCCTTTTTTTTAGAATTCTCTGCGTAAATTGACAATGTAATTCCTTTTTATTATGTATGAACTAGGTTCATAATTCTCGATTCCGTGGGAGTATCGGGATAAAAAGTATCTTATGTGTTCCAGGTTATAAACTACCTGTGTGCCAAATTTCAATGAAATCCGTTCAGTACAATTTTGAAATGTAAACTTTATAGATAGATGTATAAATAGCTGCTCTGTTAAATTTACTATAAGTAAGCTGTATGTGCTTGTGTTTTTCGCATAAATAAGTTTAAATCTGTGTCTCTTCTCTCAAAAAAAAAAGTAAAGTAAAGTTTTCCTAACAATTGTCAGTATTTTTTTTACATTCTACTACCAAACCTAACTAAAAACCCTATGAGGCTGTAACTGGCTGGCTGACTCATTACATGGTATAAGTCTGCAATCGTACTTGCTCAGGTAGGTACCCAGACTCTCCTGCATAGTGTCTGGTTTGGATCCCATTTCGAATGTGTTCTTGTGCTAGGTACCTTTTTACTCACTCGCTCCCCTAACAAGCTATTGGCACGCCTAACATATAGGCGACGCTCGTCACCCTCTGCGGTCGTCACTTTACGGCCGCAGTTCCCCATGAGAGGTGCGCGCGGAACAAGACGCGCCGCCCTCTCGGGTTTGCGTTTCTTCAGATGACAAAACCTACTCAAAAAAAAAAAAAAAAAATTCACATAATCCTACAAGGGCACTTATGAAACGTCAGAAGCTAGGTGCACGGTTCCAATAGGTTGGTTCCTATGGAGAAGAGCCGGCAATAAACTCCACGCTTACTCTTTTCAAAATAAGTGGTTTCTACAATGTTTTCAAATTACAGTGTTAATAGGTATGGGAGGACAGTGTAGGCTTATCAAGAAGTACCAGGTACTTAGTAAAATAGAAAATGGTCTACAAGTCTACAGCCTACAACGTTCTCACATTCACAAAATCTAAAAGAAAATAATCTATATAAAATATAAACAAAATAATAAAAATAAGGACCTATTTAAACCAAATGACGTGATTGCCACTACTGTAGCTGTAACAAATCTAATTTGATTAAAAAAATATAGAAAATTGTAGGTACATAATGTCAAATAATGAAAACATTATGTCAATGAAGTATGTAAAAAAAAAATGTAAAATAAAATAATCATCGTAATTTGGGAGCAGTTAATAGACATTTACATTGTTATGCCGTTAATGAGGTACCAGGGAAGCCACATCTCCAGAAGGAATTATTGCCAAACTTCCTTGTCTTTTTTGATAAGGACACGTTTGATGTGGGTTTTGAACTTTCCATCGCTTAGTTCTGTAACAGACTTTGGCAACTTGTTATAAAAGCGGATACCGTTTATAAGAAATGACTTACTAGTTTTAGTTAATCTAAATTTGGGTATCACAATTTCATGTTTACTACGTGTATTTATATTATGGAAATCGCTTCTTGTACTTATTTTGCTTCAGTAAAAGATATGATGGCCCAGTGGTTAAGGCCCTGCCGCTCATGCACGAGGCTGTGATTACAATCGGTAGTGCCAAAGTGAATTTTCAATAAATCATCGTAAGGAACCCTGAACTTATATTATACAGCGCGTATCAGAAACGTATGGTCATATTTAAGAGTGTGGTACAGACCATCAAACTGAACAACTTTCTCCACGAGACTGACATCCTAATTGCGGAAAAATAATCAGCTGTCCCATACATATTTTACGACCACACACACCTTTCTAATACATGCTGTGTTAAAATATAAGTTTGAAATCGCCAACCCATCTTGAGCAAGCGTGGTGATCAATGCTCGTGCCTTCTCTGTATGAGAAGAGGCATTTGCTCTGCAGTGGGACAATAATATGCTTTTATTATTATTAAAAGTTATGATTATACAGTTTACAGACACAGGTAGGTGCATAGTCTATTTATTAAAGAGGATAAAACTATATCCACTGGTTAACTTACGTATAACTTCTTAAGGTACAATTGCGTAGACAACCGCAAGTGGCAACTGCAGGCGACGTGTGGCCACGATACGGAAGTTATGGACCACAAACATGTCCTAGAACTAAACATTCAAAGACATGTGACATCTACCAGCGCACACTGGGCCCGCGTGGTAGATTACAGCCCACTCCCTCTCACAGAGAGAACGCCTGTGTCCCAGCAGTGGGAACATTATAGGCTGATTATGCAATGGGCTACAAAATAGTTTGCTTGTTTCACTAGCTGCCTCTTAGTTTTTATGTCGCTCATTTCCGCTGTCTAATGTTAGTGAAAATGAAACATGTGCAACTCAGTGCTATGGGCTCCTTAGTTTACTCCTGGAAATTATGTGTACTGCAGTCTGAACTTGTGTTAAAGTAGTAGGTGATAGGCTCGCCCCCTATCACATGGGATTTAGAATATAAATTACCACAAATGTTGGTAAGTGTAAGTGTATGCCTCTGCTTATCTCCCTTCAGGGAAATCAGATACATTTTCAAGGTCAATATCAAACGTCTCGCAGGTCATTAGGTCATATAAAAAATGTTAAATGTATGGTAAATAATTTTTTTGAAGTAAGGAGTAGTCGACGAGGCTCCGCTTGGTGGGGGTCCTATTTCTGTTTGCAGGGTCTAAAGCAGTGGTTCCTAACCTTTTTAATATTGTTTTTTGCTGACATTTCTTTGAGGTGCGTGTGAAACACAACGCGCCGTCGACCCGGGCCTGGTCCTTATCGAGCGGTGAGCTATCCATTGCTCACCGTCCGCAAGCCCGCTTCTACGGTGGCCGGAAATCGGCTCGCGATTCCCGACGCCCTAACAAAACCCTCATTTGGAACTAATCGGGAAAAACCCAGGAATCTGGTAATCGGGTCGGGGTTGTTTCTTTAGAACAGGCTACGCAACTGCTTGTGACCCCAAACAGATGACGCAAGTGGTGGCTAATCTTAGGTTAGCATTTGGTTGCGATGGTTACATGTACTCAGGTGAGGTAATGAATTAAAAGAAAAACAAAAATTTCTGCTGCAGCTGACTTTGTAATGTTCCACAAGTATGTATAAAATACACAATAATAAAAAAAAATTGGATTGCTTTCATCTAATAACTCTAATACATTGGTCCAGGTAAACGTTTAGCTCTTTCCATCTTGAGGTGGTTTGGCGGCAAGTTTGGGGTTGTCAACCTTGGGTAGGTCTGGTTTGCCTTCGGTCCGAAGAGAGGGGACGTCGGGGCGGGGCGGGGGGATCTGAGGGTCATGGCGGGAACCGTTGAGCTTGGCCCCATCTTTGGGTGGGTCCAAAGCTTTCATGTTGGATGGCATATCGACGCAGACGGCCACGGCCACCAGCATTAGCAGGCATGCGAACATCTGTGTTGGAGCGTAAGAAATATTATTGATACACACACAAACACATAACGCAATGAATGTTGTTAAACTGTCAAAATGAAACAAATTAGTCATAATCGTTTACGAAAATAAGTTACGCAAGTAGGGTACAGTAGTACTATTCTGTAACCATGTCGCCGTGTTATCTTAGGTGAAGTGAGCGTGGAGTGAGCTGTCAGTTGCTAAGGATTGACACTATTGGCAGCTCACTTCACCTAAGTTATCACGGTGAGAATACACGCACGCCGGTTGCGAGTACCTACTACGCACCTGACCTTTCTGAACATTATTGTTTGGCCAGAAAAAGAATAATAGCAGCCTGTTATTATCCCACTGCTGGGCAAAGGCCTCTTCTCATACAGAGAAGGCATTACACACACACACACCCTATTTGGTTGCCGACAGAATAGATCATTTCTCATCTTTACTGAGCGAGTTCGCAAGGGTAACGTTACACGTGTTATATTTTTAATGTGTGAATCTTATGTTGTAAACTATTTCATAAAGTGTTAATTAACTACACACAACCACTAATTGGGAGACTGTAATGGTAGCCGTATGTAATAAATAAATAACATTAATCACTACGCTTGCTCAAAGGCGGGTTGACGATTTCTGATTTAGTTTTTTAGTAAACATGAAAAATCTTTTTCCTTTTTCCAAATACAATATTCTCGGTAATTTTTACAATTACTACTAATCTATTAATCTGTCTGTTATTGTATAATTGATCAACGTCGACGTTTTGAAGAGCTCTTAGCCTAATTATTCGTAACAAATAATGTTGAATGTGTATGGTAAATGTTTATTAAACAGTTTTTGATTACTAACTTGCAGCAAATAATTTTACAATTTTACTTATTACAAATTACACTTGTATAAAAGGCAGAGCAATGTGCACTAAATAATAGTTATTATTTAATTACGGCGCTGTGGTAGTGAAACGCGCGTGCATAACAATGTTTTTTTTTACATTATAACACTCGTTTGGCTGATATTATGGTTACTATGACACTGGTTGTTTTAATGTTGGCAATAAGCTAACTGTTTCAGAAACTTTTATACAGGATTTATTGCATGGGTGTAGATAATAAAAATTTACAAAATTAAAATAATCTAAATATAAACTAGAACCAACCCAAAATTCGACATGTGACATCCACCAACCCGCACTGGGCCCGGTTGGTGGATTACGCGGCCCACTCCCTCCAACAGAGAGGAGGCCTGTGTCCCAGCAGTGGGAACATTTTAGCCCGATTATGCGATGCTAAGCAATAGTACGGTATAAATGGAAAATAAAATAACAGAAGACAGTAAGAACTCACCCCCAGACGAGACATTTTCAATATATCTGATCACTGACTGATTGTTGACTAAGACAATGATCTTTTATATTAGTTTTCTACACAAATACATGATCTATTTACCGTGGGATACAAACATAAGTAGTAATTGCATTATTTCATAAAAACACGACACGAGTACAATAATTACAATGGATAATCTAGGATACGAGAAATTACCTATAGCGTTGTCAATCAAGATTCCTATCTGTAAGTAATTATTTAATTGATACATCCTTTTGCAATGTACCTATATTTATCTGACAAAGAAAACTGTAAGGAAAATCATCAAGTATATAAAATGGAGACGACAATAAATGAACACTAGCAATACTAATAGTATTTAGAAACTATGAAATAATACTAACATCGAAATAACCAAAATAGGCCAGTCATTTAAAACATCGCAGGTCGCAAAAAATTGCACTCTAGGTAATTTTTTTTAGGGATTTTGGGATATTGTCAGGATAAAATTAAATACCAATGTATCTATCCTGACAATATCCCAAAAAAATTGTACAGAGCTGCATACTTGGTTTTTGACTATTAAGTCAAAAACCAAGTTTGCAGCTTCGAAAAACCTAGGCTGTGCTAACTGCGTGGTGCCCCGAAAATCACAAAATTTTCGGATTTCTTTCAGTTTCTTCTTACAGTCAATTGAACCTACAGCTACGGCTGTGCTCAAATTGTAGCATAATAAAAATGTAAAGAATGACTTATTCCGTAGGATGTACCTTTGAGAAGATACAAATAAGCCAAAGCCAATTTTTCTACGGTGAAACGTCTCAAATTGATTTTTTCAAACTAATTAGATAGTAATATGATGGGTGGACTATGGGTTTTGCTTTGCCAATCTTTGACTAACTATAGTGAATAAACTATTCCATGTATTTAGTTGAATTTTTGTATGCATTTTAATTATTGTCGGGTTGTCTTCTTCACCTTGTATTGTAATAAATGCCTATTTGATAAAATAATTACTTAAAAAAATATGCAACGTGTTCCTTTTGATATTCCATAACTCCAAGGTATAATTTAAAAAAACATGAAAAACATTTTCATACAAAATAATTCGATTAACTCACGATTATTTATGTAAAACATCCTTACGCGAAATATATATGAAAAAAAAAAAACAATTTTTGTCCATCAAAAACAAATTACAACTTCGCATTTTCATAGCTTTAAATATGAATGATTAGTTTGAATGAAAATGAACTTAGATACACACATCCAATCTAGTGTTAAGGCTCATTCAAACAGGCGCGACGTCTTTGTGTCGCGACGCGTGTCGCGCTGGTCTGCACAAGCCATTAATCAGTCGGTAATCATTAATAATTAATATAATAATTATAATCAATAAATAATATAATAATAAATAATATAAGTGTTCGGGGTTGGGGTGAGATTAAAATAAACTATGATTGAAGGTTATAAAGATTGCTATATTTCAGTTATACAAATGGGATAACAATTAAAACTAATGAGGTGAATGAGATTGAGTCGCGCCCGATATGCTATCCGAAAACGTACTGACTATTTTACTTAGGTAATACATAAAATATTCAAGGCATGGAGCGCGGTGTCGCGATTACGCTGACATGTTATTATTGTTCGGTGATTGACCTGAACATGCTCCCGAGGGAGAAAAAGATGAGGTTAGTAAGTAGACGTATAGTTAAATGGGTAATAAAATTAATATTAACAAGGTGAAAACAATGTTCAAATAATACTAAAATAGTTATGTAGGGTTAGTTATGTTAAAATATGAGATTAAAGTAACATTACAAATTAAACGGAATCACTACAATGTAAATCAGGAAGAGAAAACACGCGAAAGATCGGTGAAGAACCTCTATCTTCCTTTTTTAAGCACTCACTAGATAGGGTTAGTCGCTTTGGATCACTTTTCACTGATTTACTACTAGATTACCCTTTTTCCCTAATTTCACTACACTCAATCACAACACTTTCTTTAACCGTATGTAGAGATGGCAAAGCAGTCGCCACAGAGGCTGTCGACCGCTCTGCTGCAGAAGTGGAACGATTTCCTTTACGTTGCCTTTGTCGCCAACGTTTAAAACAGTAAACTGCCACCAATAACAATATTCCCAATATAATGAGATATGTGACAGTATAAAGATGGATGACGTGGTAAGAGATATTGGTGCTCAAAGGTTCGCTCTGCTTCATGATCTCAAGACTTCTCTTAATGGCTTCAAATTCTCTGAGGTTGTCTGAGTTATTGGGATTAAGTTCATATGAGATTTCTGGCATAGTGATATTTATTAAATGATTTATTGGTGATATTTCTGGCGAGAAAATCTTTGTCGTCGTGCTAATTTTACTAGACAATCTTTTGCTTGAATACACCGTAAAATCTTCTGTTTTTACTAAACAGCCTTCCCCAACACGCAACAGACCAGCACCTGATAACCTAACAGCCATAACTTGATTTTCACACAGAAGCTTGACGTTACATTAATTGCAGCATAAATAATAATTTTTGTTTTCCGAGGTTAACTCTCTCCAGTCACTCTTACACGAGGTAGTTTTAGTTTTACAAGTTCTCGTGCCTGGGATCGTCTCACAAAGGCTATGATCATCTTTCATGTGGTGAATAGGCCTTCTGATATGACACAGAATAGTCACAGGGTTTTGCAATACGCATGACTGCAGATCCGTGTCTGTGATAGTTAAATACGAATCTTTTCTCATGTTGATGGCTGCTAATTCAGAGATAGTTTCGACCTTCATCATCATGTTATCTTTCACAATGCGTGGAACCGGGATAAGATTGAATACTTCGTAAATATCCCTTTCAATCAGGGGTATTCTTATTTCTATAATTAGGTATTTGCCAGAGTATTTAGCTCTTATTTTAAGCAAGCTGTAAAGATCTTTAAGATGAAAGTTGTCCACAGGAACTACCAAGTCTCCAGATATTTGTGCTGATATTATGCTTAGCTCTGATCTGAGTTGCTTCGGAGATATCATATGAAAATCTAATTTTCCACTATAAATATCAGTTACTGTATCTAAAATTGAGTCCTGGATTCGTCGAAGGGTATACAACAAGTTGTTGGCTGTGAATGCCGAGGTTATGAAGTCCGTGATGATGGTTATGTTTTGCACTTGCAGAGAGAGATTTTTATATGAATCTTGGAGATAATTAAGCTTTTGATTTATTATTTTGTGATGTTTGTTTATAGTACTCTCCATCCTTTTCATGAGATTAAATTCCGCTTCTACGACCGACGTTTGATTTTTCCAGAGGTTGTATAAATGGTTTTCATTGTGCTTTAAAAGGTCAATATCCTTCTCATATTTCTCTGCAAATCGTTGGTCCAACACTCCGAATAAACTATTTGCAACGTTACCTACTCCGTCTATCAAGCCGCGTCGCCGGCGTTTCTTATTAGTCATAAACGAGTCATTTATCATAAGAATATTATCATAATGTTTAATTTCTTCGAACTCGTGCTCAAGTTGTAACATCAGGCCGTCGCAAGGTGTTTGTGTTCTAATCGTAGAGCATAAGGTTTCAAGATACTTGATATACTTTATTAATGCCGCCGTTCCTTCTTGATAAGGATTTGTGTCATAATAGACTATTAAATGCCAATCATCTCTAATTAAATGCATATTAGATATTTTGTCGAAGTAGACACTATTGTTTGTTAGCAAGGTAAAGTTGTAGGATGCTTGAGCGGTGTTTATTAGTGACAGCAAAAATAATGTCAAAGATATAACCATAGCTAAGAATGAGATAGGACGTTTTTTCTTCGTCGCTGGGAATTTTTTATCAACTTTTGGGGCCTCTGGATCTTGATAATTTTTATTTGTTGGCAGTAAGGACAATTTTACAACTGGGCGTTTTAAGAGCCCGTTTTTGGTTTTAAGTGTGACGACCCTTACGTGTCCGTCACTTCCAGGATGCAGCGCTACAACGCGACCTAGACTCCAGTTTCCTGGTGGAAGGTTATCGTCCTTTATAATAACGATGTCGTTAAGGTTGAGATCTTTTTGTTGCTGTCGCCATTTGGACGTTGTAGAAAGCTGCGACAGGTAGTCAGTCTTCCACTTATCCCATATATCTTGATAGAATTTTTGCGTCAAGTGCCACCGCGTTCTGAGATCATGCTCTGTTTCGAAAATCGTTAAGTTGGGGCCACTTGCTAAAAAGTGAGCCGGGGTCAAAAAGTCCAGATCCTCAGGATCTTCTGTCAGAGGGCACAGTGGTCTGGAGTTCAAACAAGCCTCGAGTTGGGATAGTAGGGTAATATATTCCTCGTAGGTTAGTTTTTGCTCTCCAACAACACGCTTGAGATGATGTTTTAGGCTCTTCACAGCAGCTTCCCAGAGTCCGCCAGCAGATGGCCATGATGGGGCGTTAAAGTGCCACTCAATATTCATTTCAGAGATTGTCGAGGTTACTTCTTGTTCAGACAAGATGTAGAAGATTTCAGCATACTCTCGTTTTAAAATTTTGTTGGCTCCTATGAAGTTATCCGGCTCGAAGGACCAATGTTCGGGGTTGGGGTGAGATTAAAATAAACTATGATTGAAGGTTATAAAGATTGCTATATTTCAGTTATACAAATGGGATAACAATTAAAACTAATGAGGTGAATGAGATTGAGTCGCACCCGATGCTATCCGAAAACGTACTGACTATTTTACTTAGGTAATACATAAAATATTCAAGGCATGGAGCGCGGTGTCGCGATAACGCTGACATGTTATTATTGTTCGGTGATTGACCTGAACAATAAGTGACGGCCAATGGCATAATAGCCAAGAGCCTCGACCAACACCCGAGGAGGCTCTCGTTAGGCAGCTGGATCAGGGGCTTGATCCAGAAAGCAGTACTCCTGGACACGGCGCGTATTGTTAGGAGGTTCCTCTCTCAGGAGCCCTGACTACCGGTGGCTTGGACCCTGTTCCCGACACCGGTGGGCGACTATTTTTTATATTTTTAAATGTTTTTTTAATTTTTTTGTGAGAATATTTAAAAATATAAATGGTATATTTTTAAATGAAATAAAGGATAATAATATAATTATAATAATCAATCAATAATATAACAATAATAATTAAATAAAATAGCAATAATAATAAATTCAATATTATAGCAATAGTAATTACTCAAAAGAAAGCAATTTATTTATATGAATAAACAGAATTATAATAAATAAAAAATAAAAGGTATGTAAAAATTATCTAAATTTAAGTACTTTTTACAGATAAAACATAAATAATAATAGTTGAGCGAAATGTTAGTAGGTATCTTATTCGCGATCTCCTGACTTTGATTATATGTAAGTTAAAACTTGTTCCCACAAAAACAATGATCTCCTCTTAGATGAATGATTGGTCTCGCTGCGCTCGACGCAGCGAGACCAATCATTCATCTAAGGATCTCCTAAAACAGAGCTTCCTCTCTCCTACCTTTTTTGCTGTGCCCTACAGGGTCCATAATGATCTAAATTATTAATCTAAATTATATAAGTACACATTATGGTAAAGCAATAAAGATATTGAGTATTGTCATGTTATCTTCGAAACTATGTATTTTTGGAACACTTGTTCTAGTACTTTTTGTATTATTTTTACTTCTAGCATAACCTTAGAGTCACACAAAAAAACATCAAAAGGAACACGTTTTATATACCTAACAAATTTATTACATCAATAGTTATGGTAATTCCTCAAATTGATCAACAAAGTAGGTGTATTTTATATGAAACATTTACTTAAGTACATCGTAGGTATGTAACATTATACCTACATCATAATTATATTATCTTAGAGAATAGAGCTGGTGAGTGGTGTACGGTGTATCATCGGATGTGATCTTCATTCAATTCAATAAGTTAAGGTCGCCCGGCCTTGTTTCCATCTGTAATATAAACAAGATTTTATAACAAACTAATAAATATTACATTACATCATGCCTGTTTTGCCGGTAGGGTTGGGCAGAGGTGTGTAGTAATACTCACATATCGCCAGTTATAGTTTAAGTCCATGTAATAGGTGCCGAGCCGACTGCCATCAACCGGGCACAAATCTTGACTTCGGAATGCTACTGAGAAATTCCTGATGGAAAACTCAATAACAATTTGCCCGACTTGGGAATCGAACCCTGTACCTCATGCTCAGCAGTAACGCTTGCGATCACAGGAAAAATCATTTCTTTTATTACAACATGTCATGATGACCTCTCATGCACGTGGTTGTGGGATCAAATCTGCGCAAGTATGTACTAGTGTGATTTGTTCACTTTCATAATTATGTAGTTTCCGAGTTTATCTTGGATATTACCTATTGACATCGGTGAAGGAAAAATATTGTAAGGAGGCCTTGACTAATAGTTAGTATAAGTCTGTTATCGCTAGGGTTGCCAACTTTTTTATATCAAATATAGTATTTTCGAAGCCATTGCCTGTAAAAATATAGTAGAATGAGAAAAATAAAAACTTTTAACAAAAAAAAAACAACCGACTTCAAAAAAAAAACACTACAAAGTGAAAAATAACTTTAATTTCGGTAGTCAGTGTCTTTGGTTTTGAATTTTCGTTCTTTGTCACCGACTTCCGAAATTAAAGTTATTTTTCACTTTGTAGTGTTTTTTTTGAAGTCGGTTGTTTTTTTTTTTGTAAAAAGTTTTTATTTTTCACTTTTTAGTTGTGGTACCTACCCCACACAAATTCGAATACCACTACTTGCTATGTAAATAACAGTGACAAGAAGTTATCATATCATCTACATACTAACTGGGAAAAAATACGTATAATTGAAGCTAACTCAAAAACTACCCAACCAAAGTTAATAAAATTTATATGGGACCACCTCTGAAGTATGATCTACCAAACAAAAAAAGAATCATCAAAATCTATTCATAATTGGCGGAGTAATCGCGTAACAAACATACAAAAAAAAAAAAACATACAGACGAATTGAGAACCTCCTCCTTTTGGAAGTCGGTTAAAAAATGGTAGGTACTATGGATAAAAAAACATTTTATTCTTTAAATGCATATTTTTTGCTACCATGAACTTTATCAATAGGTTTTTAGTGTCTTATTTTTACACTCTAAATTAATGTTATAAAATACTAGGTAATACTGGTTCTGTTCCGATCATCTCGCTATTTTGTATTGAAATAAAAAATGTAATAGTTTCCCCTACTTATAGTTTTTCTTCAGAAATATAGTATTTGGGCCTAATATAGCAGGATACTATATTATTTAGTAGGGTTGGCAACCTTAGTTATCGCCAACCCGTCTTGAGCGAGCGTGGTGATATTCAATGCAAAGAGAAATGCCTTGCAGTGGACAAATAATAGGCTAGTATTATTATTATCAATAGTTCATTATTAGATAGTACTTACATCCTGGGTGTCGTCGCGGGTCATCAGTAGTACTTTTCGTAGGATCTGCGAATAATAAAGATGTTGAGCAACTTCATATTCCCAGCTCCAACCATGTCTACGGTAAAAACGATCGTTCTAGAAAATAAACTTTAAGTACTAGAGCCCTTTGCTCCGTCTGAAAACACGCACAAACCCGCGATGTAAACGTAATGTTAATTCGAACGATTTTTGTATCGAAAATACAACTATTATAAAGAATTTTGGTTTACAATAAGTATCACTCATAAATATGGATAAAGTCTTAAAATAAAACTAAGATATATGAGGCAAACGAGTATTTTCAATTTAAAAATCGTTCGAATTGACGTTACGCTTATTCCGCGCGTTCGTGCTAGGGCACAGGTAGGTATATTCCGGCAAACAGTTATACAGTTTTTTTTTTAGTTCCCTACAGACTAAAACATCGTTTTTACGGTAAGCCGGTGTGTTTCCACTGAAGTGGAACCTAGTGGAACGGAGCGGAGCGGAGATGTGCAAGCAAGAATCAGGCACTTTGGACGAAATAGCGTCTCTCGTTTCTTCTGTGATTGATCGATTTCTGCATCAGTAAAAACGCACCCTTAGTGTGACCACATGAGAGTGCAACAAATCGCTTAGCGCCTAAAGTTCGAGATTAAATGGTACAAAGTCGAGACAGTGCGCCGCAAATGCACACATGTCTCAGTCTGAGGCGTGTCACATGCGTGGTTTACCATTCGAAGCAATGGCTCGCACAGTCTGTACACACCTTTAAAGCATCTCATAGACATTCTTGCAACTCAACGGTTCAGAAGCTCTCCTCGTGTTAATGAGCCGTAAGGATAATTTTGATACTAAATAAATGGATGGTACTTACAGCCGGGATGGTAATGAGCTGAAAAAAAAAAACACACAATTTTATTATTTACGAGTGTCCATCACAGGATGGCAAGACTTCGCCAAATGATTGTAGTAAATAACGTATTGTCCGTGCAATCCACGAAGACGCGCCCCACTCCGCTCCGCGCCGTACTAGAGTTCAGCTTACAGTACAGTAATCGCGGAGTGTGGCGCGTCTTCGTGGATTGCACGGACTATAATAATAATAATAAAGCCTCTTTTATTCCTTAATTAAAAAATAAACAAAGTATAACAAAAAAAAAAGTAAATAATAAATAAAATTGAGGAAATTAATTAAGGACCCCTCTTTGGGTAAAGGCCTCCTCCCTTTCTTGCCACTCTCTTCTGTCCTGTGCTACTGCAGGCCAATTCTGGCCCGCTACCTTTTCTATTTCGTCGACCCATTGCACGGACTATACGGACTGCATAAAATATTTAAAGAGAATGTAATGAGTATGTTATGAGTTAGTTTAAAAGATATTATGTACACAAAATGTACACCTCTAGGAAAATATTTTTATATTTGCTGAACCATTTCTGAACGCGTCATATACCCCATTAGCTAAGCTACATCTTCACCATGTCGCAGTGAAAACACTTTTTCTTCACTTTACTAACGGTTTTTTTTTTTTCATACAGTTATAGCAGATTTTGTACTTACCAGATCGGAAACCTTCTGAAACAAAGAAAAATAAAACAATTACATCGATGCGATCCCCAGTGAGGCAAGTGTCTTTTCGAAAATATGTGAATTCAGTTCTACTTCCTCTTTTTAATCAAGGGAATATTCCTGTGAGTGAAAGTTGCTAAGACAGTTCAGGTTTCTGCGGCCTTTTCACCCTTTAACGACTCTCGGCTTCAGTTTGTGAAGCGAATCCCACGTGGGACGTGACGGCACGCTTGAACTGTTTTAATGACTAGGAAGTCACGCGACTATTCGTGCCAGTTATGGAACACCTCCGTACAAGTTAGTTGACACAATCGGCGCGAGCGAATTTCCTCCCGCATCCCTCGCGACATTGACCTCAGTTTGACCAGAGTTTAAAGTGTGATGAATTAATAATTATGATTTTGTTTAACTGACCTGGTAGCGCGGCAGCCATGGCGATCAGCGCCAGTACAAAGAAGAACTGGAACACGAAAAACATCTTAATTTGAACACTGATTCACTTTCATGCTCGGGCCACACACCAACGGGAAACGCCGTTAATTATTATTGTCGCGATGGTGGACGTTATCCCGTCGGAATAAAGACTATCATCGCGATAATCAACGGCGTTTCCCGTTGGTGTGGCCCCGGCATCAGACTGATTCAATTTTGAAACAAATAAGTACTCGTAGGTAGATATACACCGTGAAATTTGAATCACAGTTTTGCTCGAAGAAACTTTATTCAGACCATGGTCTACTACCATTCTACAGAATCCAATAAAAAAAAATACATAAATTGGTTTTTGAAAAAACACAAAAAGACAAAGTTTAAAATGTCAAGATTATCTACTGCTTACTAAATTTCGTTTATGGAGGTACATTCACCGTAGACAATGCTGTGTCCCGTGCGTGGTGTCTGTGTTGTAGGGAGTAACGATAATCTTGACAATTAAACTTTGTTTTTTTTTGGGTTTTTTCAAGAACCAATTATGTTTTTTTTTTATTGGATGCTGTAGAATGGTAGTAGACCATGGTCTGAACAACGTTTGTTCTAGCAAAACTGTGATTCAAATTTCACGGTGTATAAATTTCCTTAACTACTCTTTCATGTTGATGGTATACACGGCGACACACCAAGTTATATATTTTCAATATACAGTATGGAAACCACATATATGCAATAAATTAAACCACATACTTGTTATCGCCTTTTCTGACGATACACAAAAAATGGACAAAATCGGTCCAGTAATTATGTAAAAAACTAGAGTTCTAATTTTGATCAAATTTGAACACTCTGTAGAATTGGATCACTGGGTCAATGATTCAATGAACTTGAATCCTTGAACATTGAAAAGCGACGTTGCCATACAGTGCAAACTATCACGACGCTTTTACGTATTCTACTTACCTATTTGCCTAAAATGTAAAATCGGTACACCTAAACGACAAGCTGGAATTTAAAAAAAAAATGTTTATTTCAATTACAAAAGAAAAAAATATTAAAATGTAATACATTTTATTTCAACGTTCGAGTGCGCAAACTAAGTGTGTATGGAGGCCGCGGCAGCATCGCCCGACTCCCCGCGTGATCTCCGCCGCCGCCGTTGCTCTACGCAAATACATTCGTTTCTTGAAATGTATGGAATTTAATACCATGATGGTACGGCCTACTCCCTCTCACAGACAGGAAACCTGTGCAGTCAATGTGTGCAGGGAACATTATAGGCTGATTATTAAATTTAATGTTTATGTTGTATTTGTTGTGTTTGTTTGTTTGTTTGTTGTTGTTGTTGTTGTAATACTGGCATTCAGCTGCATCCGGTTAGACTGGAAGCTGATTAGTACTTGGAAATTTGGAATTTCCTTTTGACCTGCCACGGCCGAAAGGACAATGACCAAAAGTGGTACCAAAAAGTCTCGCGCATCAAGACCAAAATTTTATAGTAATTACTTTCATAATTTTTTACGATATTATACGTCGGGGATTTGATTTGTGAACAGGGAATTTACTTTTGAGATTAAAAGTATGGATATTGTTTTACTCCCTATAACTGACGTTCCGTTTCACATGAACAGCCCCTTGTCTGTCGACTTGGCAACAAATTAGATGTTACGAAATGCCTTGTTTGCAAGCATAACATTTTATGACAACCGTTGGCGTCCTTCGTTTTTTAACCCCTGATTTTTGAAAGCGTCATGACCACTGTAAAAAAGAATACTTTGCCGATTCTACATTATTTAAAAAAAAACTAGAATATAATGGAATCTAATTGTATGATTATCATTATTTTATCTATGGTTAATTGGCTGTTCACAGCCAGTCTTAGAGATGTAGAATGCAATAGAATTGATTTTTGATGAATCGACTAACCAGTAATAGTTTCTTTTGTGTAATAAATAATTATATAATGTTTGCTTGAAAAACATTTCACGAATTATATGTTTTTGCTTTGATTTCTTTGATTATCAGCAACAATTAAGTAAAATCAAACAATTAAGTACACCAAATCGATTTAGTTTGGCTTATTGCTAATTGACACAAAATCGATTTTCATACCCTTAAGATTTTTGTTTATCGATTACATCCCTAAATCCCGACTAGTTACTTTATAATCTGTGCATTGTCTGTGCATTGATTTGACATTTTTGGTGGTACTCTATTGACGTATCAAGTACCAACTATCTTTGCGCTAGCGAGTACTGTTTTTGAGAGTTGAGAACTTGAGATTATATTAGATAATGATTGAATTGTGCGTTGAGAAGTAGAACTTGTTTGTATTTTTTTAACTTCTTTTTCTGTGTTGTGTATTGTGCAAATATGGCGGGTCGTGGGGTCGACCGATTGACACCGTCAGTCAACCGGCAAATCCGACGATGTATCAATTGTTCATTTTTGATACCCAGAAACCAACCTACACATTCATTAGAACAAGCGTCAACTCCAATGATTAACTTGTTACAGTCAGGGATAACTCCTACTCAGGTAAGCAGATCCGCTCACAGTATTGGCAATATAAAGGTCGGGCAAATCTCAGAGTTTTAGTCACGCATCCTGTGGCGCGGCTATTATGTTGCAATAACTCGTAATTCTTACTAATATTAGTGGATTACGCTATTTTTAGAGCAATAATGTTCGTTCGTGTTTAACGTGTCTATTTAAAATAGGTCGTCGGAAGCGTCGAAAAAAATAACCTAGTTTTTAGGTTATTTTCGATTTTATAAAATAACTCCAAAACCCGGGTTTTTTTTTCAAAAATAACTTTTGTAGGAGTTAATATGATCAGTGTAGTCTATAAAAAACAAAGTTTGATTTTGATGCAACATGGTACGGGATTCCAAACATCCATGAGCATTCTCCTTTATTTTGCAATTTACACAAACATAACCTATCATCACTGGCACGCGCTAACATTTCCTGCGGGTGTACGTAGGCAGCGGTGTCTTTGGCGGTATCTTGCAACAGGCGGCTCGAGACATGCGGCGTTTTTCAAAGGCGACGGTTATTGTGAACGAATTTTGCGGGCAGCAGGGAAGGAGGGGTGCGCGTAGGTAAGGACACCTGTTATTGACTTTAGGGAATAATTATCTATAGACAAAAAAACTGTTTAGCTTTAAATACTTAGGGCGGGCGTAGTGTTTTTATTAGAATGATCGTGCTCTTGTGATAATTCTAAAACACTATGCCCTAAGTATGTATACAGCTTCTTTGTTTAAGTGTGTTGTGTAAGTTCTTGTTAAATATTCAGTAGATTTAGAGATTAAATTAATGAATTAGAAGTAAACAATAACAATTTTATAAGTTACGTAGAAGCAACCTATTAATAAAAATCGTACCTACTTACACGTTTGCTAGTCAGGAAATCACTCACAAAACGGTAGTTTCTTAAGTCCAATCGTACAAAATTACTAAAACTTTTTTTAATACTTAATCCAATCAATAATTTGTTAATCGTTAAAAATATTAAAACAATCGAATAACACAAAAATGCTTGTATTTTAATGCCTTGTTTTGGTAGTAGGTAAGTAAGTGTAAAAAAGTATCGATAAACGATAATTGCGCCGTTAACCCTAAATTATGACTTTTATTATTTTCGCCATTTTTGAGAAGTCTCGCTTTGTCAGTTCACCGCTGTCTTCCGGGATAGTGTATCGTGACTTTCACAGAGATTTAGTAGCGCGCATTGCTTCAAGTGATTTTGGCACACTAATACTCGTAAATAGGTACTTTTTTTAAGGTGAAATTGACACTTATTTGCTACTTGACTTTGTGTGTGTATAAATAGTGTTTTTAAGTTTATTTTTATTTATTTTTTACGGTGAAATTGACACTACTTGACTTGTGTGTGTGTACCCGTGTTTTTTTAACAAAATGCCAAGACAACATCATTTTTACAGTGCTGCAGAGTATACAGACATGGTTTTATTGTATGGCGAATGCCGCCAAAATTCAGCCTTAACTCTACGTACCTACTTATCGTGAGAGATACGGCGCAACTCGTGTCTGCCCTACTAATGTCCGGACAATCCTGGGGGCTGTCCAAAGGATCAGAGAAAATCAGCACATAGTGCCGAACACTCATGAAGGAGTTGCTCCGCGTCACGTTCCATCCTCTTTTGAACAACGAGTCTTAGACCATTTCGATCGGAACCCAACTCGCAGCCTTAGACTAGCTGCCCGTGTGTTTAGAGTGAGCCATAGAACAATACATCAAGTGCTGAAAAGGAACAAAATACGTCCTTATAAATATGCAAAGGTTCAGGCGCTGCTGCCCCGTGATAAGCCGATTAGAGAGTTTTACTGCCGCTGGGTACTTGAAAAAATCTCTCAAGACCAACATTTTTTATCAGATGTGTTTTGGACAGATGAAAGCACGTTTACTCGGAACGGCATGTGGAACCGACAAACCATGCGTCACTGGAACCATACGAATCCCCATTTATTTAGAGAATCAGCTCATCAGTACCGTTTTTCCGTTAATGTTTGGGCAGGCATTCACGGAGATCAAATAATCGGTCCTGTTTTTATCAACGGAAACCTGAATGCACAGAAGTTTCTAGATCTTCTTAACGGCCCGATAGCACGATATTTGGAAAGATTGCCTTCGGTATCTTTCAGGCGGGTATGGTTCGAGTTAGACGGAGCTCCTCCACACTCCGAACTCGTCGCGAGAGAGCGGCTTAACACCATGTTCGGCGAACAATGGATTGGGCGCTATGTCCCCCACAGGTGGCCAGCTCGGTCGCCCGACTTCACTCCTCTAGACTTCTTTTTATGGGGCTTTATTAAAAATGAAGTTTACTCGCGGGTCTCCGAAACCGAAGATGAACTGCGCAATCGTATTGTCGCTGCCTTTGACAAATTAAAAGCCATGGCTCTAGATCCTGAACGAAATTTGTTGAGCAGGCTTCGGGACAACATTGTGCGGCGATGTAACTTGTGCATTCAGAAACGTGGTGGACATTTTGAAAATTTGAAAATTTAAGTTTACTTTTTTTTACTAATGTGCAATAGTTAATTTAGTTAGTTCAGTTCAGCTATCGCGAAATAAAAACGTGGCGGTAAAAATGAACTAAGTGAATTTTGATTTCATCGAACATTGACAAACGATCAAACGCCAGCGCCGATAAAAAAGCCGCCATTGGATGTCACCCGCGTGCGTAGTTGCCGCTCTTCCTGAGATCAAGGTACGTTTTCTAAACAGAGTGTTTACTTTTATAGAATTTATTTTGATATTTATTTTGTTTGAAAATTTCACTTTTTTAATTTACGGTGTTTTATTTAATATTTAATTTTGCTATACTTCTGTGGACTAGTATTACTTGTGGTTTCATTTATTGCATATATGTGGTTTCCATACTGTATAGGTATGAGATGACCTAGCATTTATGATCGACACATCATTTATTTATTACTAGCTGCGCCCCGCGGTTTCACCCGCTTAAGTCTCGATCCTGTGGGAATATCAGGATAAAAAGTATCCTATGTGTTAATCCAGGCTATAAACTATCTGCTTATCAAGTTTTATCCAAATCCGTTCAGTAGTTTTTGCGTGAAGACGAGACAAACAAACACACACACGCACACACACAAACTTTCGCCTTTATAATATTAGTGTGATTATCAAAATCAATGTTGTACAGGAAAGAAAAGGCACATATTATTAAACATCGTCACATCGACACCTGCAAGGAATAACATCGTAACTCAGTTTTAGGCAATTTTAAGTTCGATCATATTCATGTTATACAAAAAATGCTGGTATTTTTTGCACTTACCCCTGTGTTTAAATTCCTTTGCGTACAGATTTGTACAGTGTAAAAACATTGTAAGTGAGGGTCAACTGTAGTTAATAAAAAGGTATATTTAGTTACACATCATCATCATCATTGTTTATGCTCGCCATTATTAATATAACATTGTAATTCAAGATAAACTCTTGTTCTTGTTCTGATTATTTCTTATTAAAAAATGAGCTTTCATCGTAACCTTAGGTAAAATTAACATTTTATGAATTTTATCTCAGACATACAATTTATTTTATTTAATGTAGTACGTTTTATCACACTTTATGCGATTGTATGTCTGTTACAATGACATTTTGTACAGTATGTTGTGGAATGTCATTGTAACTCACAAAACGTCTTAAAATATACATAAATATAATAATACAATCATATGAATGTGTAGCTAATCCCTCGTTGACTCATATTTTCAAGGTTGGTTGGCATTAAGACTTAACCGAAATCTGAAAGATTTTTTTAAATCTTTGACGCGCTCTCCTGTAACGTTACTAAATATTAGTTACAGTGTTATTCCTTGCAGGTGTCGACATGTTACAAGCTTATATCACAACCGGTTTAATAACAAGAAGGTGCAGTTCAACAGAGTAGGTAACCTCACTGTAGATAAAAATTAATTAATTGTAAATTTAATAGAAACAAAACTTAAGCTTTCGTTCCTAATACAGGACAGCGGTTCCGTCATACCATTCTTTCGGCCATCATGAACATCTGCCATTTTCAAACGTATTCGACAAGATGTCAAAAAACCCCTCGTATTTGAACAGCCGTTACCTAAAAGAGCGGAGGTCGCACTTAACGGCCGCAGTGACGGCTGTTATGAAAATGATGACAGTGGCAAAGATTTAAATCGTAAGATTCGCCCTAACGCGTTGAAAGATAGTCGCGCTTGTTTCTTTTTGACACCTCTGATACACAATGACACAGTGAGTAGCCTTGATTGCGTAAGTAATGTAATTGTAATGTGTAAGCTCACTCTTCTCAGTATGGACACTTTTTCGCGTGACTTAGTAATTAATTAAAGACTCTATTTCAGACCATGTGTCCATTTTGTTAGTAACGATGTTCTTATAGACTAGTGTTAGTAATACTTAAAATTACCCACAACAACATATATTAAAGAAAGTTAACTCAATCACTACTGCGCCATTCCATGACAAATGGCGCAGCAATGATTGATGTAAGCACAGTATAGCCAACTAGCGATCAAGCTAAGGATGCTGTTGGCGCTGCCACGTACTCTACGCACCAGGGATGCGCACTTTAAATCTTTGTGCAGCGAGGTATGACACACCAATTTCCATTTTTTTTTAAGTTGCAGTGACGTCATTCGCCCGTAAATTGCGAACAATATCTGGTTACCACCGCTCTTCTAGGATACCGTAACATTTTTGTGTGACTGTTCACCGATGTCTTAGGAAACTGAAGCTCTACACCCGGTTACTGCAACGTACATCAACGATGGGTACACTACATAAATACGAAAAACTTTGTTCCATCAGTCACGAATACGAATTTAAATACCGATTTTCATAATCCCGAATGGTTCAAACTTCCTAATATAACAACTCCGATTTATCATTCATCCTATTTTTATAATTCCAGATTATATCTATTTTTATAATTACTATTTTCAAAATACCGAGTTTCAATAAATCGAATAACAAAAAGTCCGACTTAATAATAATTCGAAACATCAAAAATACGAATTCTGATTATGAAAGTACCGATTAATTTGAATTCCGAAATAAAAACGCCCTAATAAACTGAACGGCAAGACAAATATACACATAATTGCTCGTCAGAGAAAATTATAATGTTACGAGTATGTTTAGTATGAGAAGATAGAATTAAAAAACTAATGACAGATCTCATTTAAAACTATGATTAAAAACTTGTGAATAAAAATATTTTCTTTCGCTGCCGCTGGTCACAGTTCTAACCTAACCTAACCCAAAGGATTAATTATCAGTAGATGGTACCCGACGTTTTTGGGGGACTATCTTATGTAATTTTGACGTTCGAAAAGTGCTGATTCTCAGCCTAGTTTGAATGAATGACTTTTGAATTTGAATTTGACGCAGGTAAAAGAAGAAGAAGAAAACACACATAAAAATGATTAATACACAAATATTAACAAAGTAGACGTTTTTAAATTACATTAAACGTTACTTATAAATTTTGAATTTATATGCGTAATTGAATATTATACTAAAGAAATCAGAATCCTAATTTTAGCAGTTTGTTCGAAGTATTGAAAATCGGAATATCGTTTTTCGGACCGAGAACCCATCGAGCATTTGATTCTTCGAACGTATGAAAATCGGAAAACACACAACACGCATTTCCGACTTTCGGTAAAGTAAATTTCGTGATTTTTAATAATAGACATTATAATATTTAGGTATTATGAAATTCGGACTTTTGAAAATCGGAACATCGAAAGTCGTAATAAAATATTTCGGAGTATTTGGGTATGCCCGTCAACGATGTGTCAAAAGTTAACTCATGTCAAGTGATCTGGTTTGAAAACTCGCTCAACCAATCATAGCGGGGGACGTTGGTTTTACAATTTGGTATCGAATTTTTGTGTTGGTTTTCGATCCAGGAGCCGGTTCTTAGATTATATAATTATAGTAGACTCACCAAATAAAATGCTTTCATTTTGTTAAATAATAATTATCAAGTCGATGCGATAGGTATAAGACTACACGAATGTTTGTCGACTTACCTAAAGATTTGCGTCTTTTATAGCACACTTATAAACCAGTCCTAGCAGGGATGCCATTTATTATCGGTTTTAAAATCTAGTTCTCAAAAGCATTTTGAGATTAGTCTCAAAATGCTTTTCGCGCCACAGTAACTGTTGTAGGCTATATCATCTGACCTTTTCCCGAAATGGTTGGGGTCGGCTTCCAGTACAAATTTTAAGGTAAGGCAAAGAAGCTTGTGCAATAGAATTTACTGACTGCAATCATCATACGTCTCTGAAGAACAGACAGCATACCTACCATCATCATCATCAGCCTATTACAGTCCACTGCTGGACATAGGCCTCTCCAATTGCACGCTACTCAGCTCGATTCTCGGCAACTCTCATCCAGCTGCTACCAGCCACACCTACCATAAGCAAGATCAATTTACCATATCTATAGGTAGGTACTCAGTTTATGTACGATTCCGAATATAAACGTAACAAATGTGGCGTCCTATAAGGACGTGTGTTGGGGCCAACCCTGTTCCTATTTTGAATAAAGTCCATTACTGATATAATAATGGATCGATAATATGATTCGATCGGTAAAAATAATGGAAAAATAATCGTATTTTTCCATTATTGTTTCATCTAATACATAATGACTATGAGGCTGACAAAAAAACGTACTGAGACTGCTTAATCATAAATGACCTATCAATAAATCTAAATGTCTGTCAAATAAATATAATTGAATTATCCTCATCTCAAAAATGAAGCTTGGTTTAGCAGACATCAACAAGGAAAAACAAGATGACACCGTAACTAAAAAAAACATTTGTTTATGCACTCAAACTGGTTAGAAACATAACATTTAACTGACAATGTGGCAGTAATAACATCATGCATAATACAAATGTATTTAATATAGGTACCTAAACCCTATTATTATGCAGACAGAAATTGTTTGTAGCGTCATGTGCTAATGGCACCGCTGGCACCCTTTGGGTACGAAACCCATAAGGATACAATTGGATTATACCTCCGGAGATGAAATACTACGTCAAAGTCAAAGTAAGACTGGTTGTAGACTATTGTTCCGGTCTACAAATGTTACTTAAACTTAAAGCATTTATTTCAATTAAACCATTTACAGGCACTTTTGAATTGTCAAAGAATCGGTCAGTTAGTCAGAAAGTTGAAGCTAGCTGCCCATTCCAAAACGTAGATCTCTATGGAGAAGAACGGGCAAGAAACTCCAAGGCCATGTAAATAGAATAACATACATACATACATAAACTCACGCCTTCTTCCCATGGGGGTAGGTAGAAACTACAGAACGCCACCTGCTACGATCCTTACATACTCCTTTTGCCTCGTTTACGTTCATACATCTGGTCATACACGCACGCCTGTTGCGAGTACTACGCACCTGGCCTTTCTGAAGAACATCACCAATAAGGTCAGTATATGTCCTTCTAGGGCGTCCCCGCCCGGCCTTTCCCTTCACATCAGCCTCGTAAATACATTTTGTTAGTCGCCTTTCATTCATCCTCTCAACATGCCCAAACCATCTCAGCATAATAAATAAATAGAATAATTTTCCTAAAAATCACTTATGCTAGGTTCCTCTAAACAAAACGAATCGTTTTGCTTACCAATGGTAGTTCTTTTTTGCCGAACTGGGCATATAAATTGAAAATAGATTCGTAAGGTAATTTTACCTGTGATAGCCACTTCCATAAGGGAGGGTGGGTCTACTAAGTGTGCAAAACTATGAGGTCTTTGTTTCCTTATTGGTAAAGATACAAGAGTCTTTATTAAAGAAAATAAACTATTTGTATTTGTATTTGTATTTGTATTTGTAACCGGTCCGTAAATTATATGAATCGGCCATTAACCGATGAAATACAGGGTGGCAGGAACATCGTTCCTAGAGGAAGACCATATATTGTTATTTTCGGAATTTATAAATATACTATCTGAAGTGAGCAATTTTTGTAATAGAGGGAACCAGGGTTGCGAAAACCAATAAGGATAGACAAGTATGCTTTCAGCCTAATCTATAATGACTTTTCTAAACATTTTAATATTAGAGAAATAGGTGGGAAGGCATAAAAAAACATGTTATTCCATAGAATTGTGAACGCGTCTATCGCTACGGCATTTGGGTCTGGTTTTTATGATATCAGGTTTGCCTAGTCTAGTCATAATTTTATCAAATACTTCATCCGACAATTTTAGTTCTATGTCTTTGTTAATCTTGCGAAATTCTTCATCAGCTTCTTTATTATCTTTGCTTTTATTATTCAAATTCAAAATAATTTATTTCAGGAATACACCCGTATGAAATTCACGACAGATTACAAATTCAATTAATTAATACAATTTATAAATTATTACAACATTATTAAAAAACAATCAATATTACAAAAAAAAAAACTTTAAGACGCAGTTAAAAATAAATTTCGGTCTTCGCACCAACGCTACATTTCTCGTATCAAGTCATTTAAACGGGGGTATTGGATACCAGCCATGCGATCAATGTAGCTTAATACTGTGGTATTATCGATACGTAATAGAATGGAACAGTTACGTATGTCGCGTGCAAAACATTTGAGACCAAAAAATACTGCCAGCAGCTCTAAATAGTTGATATGGAATTCTAACTCATTTGACTTCCATTTACCGTTAACTCTTTTGCTATCGGAAAATGCGCCTCAGCCAGACCTGGGGGCCGACCACAATCTTTTACGAAACAATCTTATTTCAGGAGAGTTTTGTTTCAAGCTTACAATAACATAACTCATATTCGTACCATGACCTTCATCGTTCAAGAATGTTTTATTCCTGCTTAGTGCTGGGAAAGAACGAACTATTTGTAAGATTTGTCTATTGCCTGCTATAGTAGAAAAGAAACAACGCTATGTGAACTGTATAGCGCTATCCCTTTCACACGTTGGTCCGAATCGCTACTACGAAGTATTGGTCTTGAAGCAAAATATTATTTTCTTTTACTTAAAATATTACTTTGCATTTTAATCTAATTTTTATGAGTAATTTCCATGAAATTGACTCAAATGTTAAAAGCTTTGGCTTTAAAAAATAAGAAAAACAATTGACATAACATAACATCACGCCTTGTTTCCCCGAAGGGTTGGGCAGAGGTGTACCTGTAGTAGGTACACCCGCATTTCGCCAACAAAACAAAACAATTGATAAAATTAAAAATAAGCTACGGCTAAGCTGTTACATGATATAAATCGGAACAGAACGAAATTTGAAACTCGGGCCGCATTCGGAGTTACGCCTTAATCGCTCACATCAATATTTTGCGTACCGATTTAGATATACTTTCACAAGATGGTTGGATTACAGTATTTCTTTAAGTATACTCAACAAATTTCTTCTTCTTTAATTAGGTGACGACTGTAGCCAGAAGCACAATTTCCAAAATGCCACGTTAGTTTAAAGATATGGTGCAACTGAAAACAAAACAGCACAACTGTCATTTTGACAGCGCTCACGGTGATATTAATTTAGGGCATGGTCAGCGTTATCGCAAGATGGCGTATGCTATGACGTCATGTATGACGATTCACAGCACGTTGTTATCGCGCTGACACTAATTCGGTATGGGTGTTAGTACGCTCTAATCGATTGCAGCGTAACTCTGAACACAGCCTCGATGTAGCGATATTTTTGTTTATGGATAACTACTACGAGGTTGAACTTATTTTAACATATTTGCTAATGAATTTATGATCTAACTGGCTACAAAATCGACATGGAATCAAGGGAAGGTTAAGGTTACTCAGTGAATAAGTTTTAAAACAAAGAAATGTGTAATGTTTTGACGAAGATAGTTCGAAACAATATATTGTGGTCAGACTCAGTGATTAGTGTTTTGTTATTAATTTTGCAGTCGGGTTTCCGGGCGGCAGCTAGAGGTACTCTGGGAATTTTTATTTTTCTGCGTTATCCGCTTCCAAAAACTCAAATGTTTCGTATGCATTCGCCATCAAACAAGAAATTAATTACACATGTACTAAAATCTATAGATACACAATTCATTCGGCAAGTTTACGTAAATAAATACATTTTACTAACTTTACATGACACGAAAATGTTTTTTCTTAATATAAATTGCAAAATAATAATATTTCCGTCGAGTCCGAGGAACTTTTTTGAGATTGCTAAATTTGACATTAAAACAATATTGCTAGTTGTCAAAAATCACGTCGTGTACGAATTGAATGAACTTTTAGAGGTTACGTCACCAAAATCGCTAAGAAAATAAGATTGTTTCAACATTACAATAAGCTTATTTTATGGACGTCATGGTACGAAAAGTCAAAGTAAGATTATAATAATACTGCTATAAGAGCTGGTGGTAGGCCCCCTGGAGGCGTCTGTAAAAAATTCTAGATGAAACTTATCAGGCCTTAGGAAGTAGATATCGAAAAAATGTTCTGAGACCACCATTCCAGATATGGCAGTATTACAGGCGAAAGACTAAATTTAGATTCGTATGTTTTATAAGTCTTTAATGCTAAGTACTTTTGCCTCTCAAGACGTTTAGTATACACCCAACCGTACTTAACCGCCGGACAGGCGGATGTTAAAACACCGATTAAACTGGCAAACTCTTTAATAGTGCAACGTGGTAAGGGAACCATTTTTAAACTATTTTTACTAACTCGTTTATCATTCGGTAAGGATAAAGACATGTTATTAGTGTTATAATTAAAACCTAGGAATTTAGTCTGTTGTGATGGTTGTAAAGAGCTTTTTTCGAAATTTATCATGAATCCTAAACATTGTAATAGTTTAACAGTCTCCTTTACGTTATTTAAGCATTCAGTATATGTATGACCAATACTCGTACATAGCAAATCATCGAGATATATAACAGATGTCATCATCATCATCATCATTTCAGCCGAAAGACGTCCACTGCTGAACATAGGCCTCCCCCAAGCACCTCCACTTCGACCGATTCTGTGCTTTCCGCATCCAGCGGATTCCTGCGGCCTTCACAAGGTCATCGGTCCATCTTGTGGGAGGCCTTCCAACGCTACGTCTTCCGGTACGCGGTCGCCACTCCAGAACCTTTCGGCCCCATCGGCCATCCGTTCTACGAGCAATGTGCCCTGCCCATTGCCACTTAAGTTTCGCAATTCTTCGGGCTATGTCGGTTACCTTGGTTCTCCTGCGGATCTCCTCATTTCTGATTCGATCACGTAGGGAAACTCCAAGCATAGCCCTCTCCATTGCCCTCTGGGTGACTTTTAGCCTTCTGATAAGGCCCATTGTGAGCGACCACGTTTCAGTACCATAGGTCATCACTGGCAACACGCACTGGTCAAAGACTTTCGTCTTGAGACACTGTGGTATGTGGGACGAAAAGATATTGCGTAGCTTCCCGAACGCTGCCCAGCCGAGTCGGATTCGACGATTGACCTCTTTCTCGAAGTTGGACCTACCTAGCTGGACAGTTTGTCCTAGGTAAACATACTCATCCACAACTTCGAGCGTAGTGACTCCGATCTTCATGAGAGTGGGTGTAACATGGGCATTTGACATGACCTTTGTCTTGTCCATATTCATTTTAAGACCCACTCTTTCGGAGGCTCTACTGAGGTCATCGAGCATTGTACTGAGGTCCTCCATGGTCTCAGCCATGATAACTATGTCATCGGCAAACCGAAGGTTAGTGATATACTCGCCATTGATGTTGATGCCTAGCCCTTTCCAATCCAGAACCTTGAAAACATCCTCCAGTGCAGCGGTGAACAGTTTCGGAGAGATAACGTCTCCCTGTCTCACACCTCTCTGCAGAAGGATAGGTTTCGAGGTCTGGTCCTGGAGTCGGACTGACATAGTGGCGTTTTCGTACAGACACTTTAGCACCTCGATGTACCGATAGTCGATCTGGCACCGTTGAAGAGACTGCAGCACGGCCCATGTCTCGATCGAATCGAAGGCTTTCTCGTAGTCCACAAACGCTAAGCAGAGAGGCAGGTTATACTCTTCGGTCTTCTGTATAACCTGCCGCAGCGTATGTATGTGGTCTACGGTGCTAAAGCCTTTACGGAATCCGGCTTGTTCGGGAGGCTGGAAGTCGTCAAACCTGCGCGCGAGACGGTTCGTGATAACTCTTGAAAACAGCTTGTAGACATGGCTCAGAAGTGTGATGGGCCTATAATTTTTAAGCAGGGCATTGTCGCCCTTTTTAAAGAAGAGTACCACCACACCTCTGTTCCATGCCTGTGGCGTTTGGCCCTCGAGTATGACGGAATCGAAAAGCTTCTGGAGGGCCTTAAGAACGGGTTTTCCACCGACCTTCAGGAGTTCGGCCGTAATTCCGTCATCACCCGGCGCCTTGTTGTTTTTAAGCTGCTTCAGAGCCATCCTAATCTCGTACAAGCTGACGTCCGGGATGTCTTCGGTATAGTGTCGGGTCAATCTAGCTCTTGGGTCGTTTGCTAGATTCGTAACGGGGTTACTAGATGACGTGTATAACTGTCCATAGAAACTCTCGATCTCTCTCAACAGTTCAGGTTTGGCGGATACGATTCTGCCATCATCGGTCTTCAGTTTCGCAAGCTGGCTCTGTCCAATAGACAGATCTCTTGCAAAAACCTTGGAGCCCTTGTTCCGCTCTATCGCGTCCTTAATACGGTTTGTATTATAGAGGCGCAGGTCGCTTTTCAAGGACTTAGAGATCTGTCTATTGAGCTGCCGGTATTTGAGTGCATCGTCTGAAGACTGCAGGATCATCTCGCGCCTCACCTCCATGAGCTGCAAAGTAGCATCAGAGAGCTTCTTGTTTCGATTTGTGCGGCGGGTCTTGAAGATCTTGGACCCGACCGTATGGACAGTTTCCACGAACCCATCGTTATAATCGTCGATGGAGCTCCCTAGGCACTCGAAACGATTCTCAAGTTCGAGCTGAAAGGTCTCGGGGTTTTGGACCTGGATCAGTGCTGGGCGGAGCGTAGACTTCATCAGTCGAGATCTTTCCAGCTTGATATTCAGGTTCAATGTGCCTCTTACCAAACGGTGATCACTGCCGGTTTTCACCGCGTTGATCACAGAGACATCATTGAATACTTGCTTCTTCGTCGACATAATGAAGTCAATCTCATTTTTTGTTGCACCATCAGGGCTCTGCCAGGTCCACTTCCTGTGCTCACGTTTTCTGAAGAAGGAATTCATCATAAAGAGGCCTTCCTTCTCCATAAAACTGGCCAGTAGGTGACCCCGGTGGTTCCGACGTCCAACTCCAAATTGCCCCACTCGCAGCTCATCATCGTTTCGTTTGCCCAGTTTCGCGTTGAAGTCCCCCATGACAACGGTGAAGTGAGTTTTAGAGCCATGTATGGCTCTGGAAATATCCTCATACATGGTCTCCACCTCATCGTCGGGGTGTGACGAGGTCGGGGCGTAAACCTGTATGACCTTCAGCGAATATCTTGCGGATATTCTGAGTATAAGGTACGCCACCCTGGTCGACACACTCTCGATCTTCACCACGTTGCTCACAAGGGACTTATGGACGATAAACCCGACACCACCTTGGGACTGCTGGTCGCCCTCCCGGAAATAGAGCAAGTTCCCGGATTTGAGGATTATCGAGTCCTCCCCCTCTCTTCGGACTTCAGATAACCCTACTATACCCCATCGTAACCTGCTCAATTCTTCCTCGAGTTCGATGATCTTTTCGTCGGTCCGAAGTGTACGCGTGTTATATGTTGCCAGGTCCAGTTTCCGGTGATTTTGGTAGCCGGATCTCTTCCGGGGATTCTTCGCACCCCTTGCCTCACCGTGGCCTTGACCGCTACCGTAGCCAAGGGCCGGTGGGCCGCCGGGCACTAGGGGCCATTTTGTTTTGGTGCTTGTCATTTTTGGGGGGGGTTTGCCATAATCGCCACGCTTGGCAGGCGGGTTGGCGATCGCAGTATGGTGTTAAAAATGCATAGAGAACGCTGCTGCCCATTCTCTAGTAAGTCCCTTAGTCGCCTTTTACGACACCCATGGGAAGAAATAGGGTAGTGCTATTCTTTAAGTCCGGCACCACACGGACAACAGATGACAGACGTATAACAGATGTATAGCCGCGATATCTGAGGTGAGCCACAACCTTTCTCATAATTTTCGTAAATGTTTTTGGTGCCGATGATAAGCCGTAAGGCATAGCTTTGAATTCATAAGTTAAATTATCACCGACTTCATTACTTCAGTTAAAATGGGCGTGCCTCAAGGTTCAATTCTCGGCCCTTTCTTATTTCTAGTTAATATAAATGATCTTCCTTACATGATGACTAACTTATCAGATATGATTCTATTTGCTGACGACACTTCTCTTATTTTTAAAATAGACAGGAAAGATAGAGATGTATTACATGTTAACGATAGTCTGGCTGTACTTTCAAAATGGTTCGCAGCTAATAATCTTTTACTTAATGCGAACAAAACGAAATGTATTAGGTTCTCATTACCAAATGTACCTCAAGTAGGTCTAAATCTAAAACTTGATGGCAAAAAACCAGATGCAATAACGGAAACTATATTCTTAGGAATTACTTTAGATTCAAAATTACAATGGGGCGCCCATATTAGAACTCTTTCAGGTAGATTAAGTTCAGCTGCATATGCAGTAAGAAAAATAAGGCAGTTGACTGATATAGCCACAGCTAGGTTAGTATACTTTGCTTATTTCCACAGTATTATGTCTTATGGCGTCCTGCTGTGGGGATCGGCAGCTGACGTAGATTCAATTTTCATTTTACAAAAGAGGGCAATCCGCGCGATCTATAAAATGGGTCCTCGCGAGTCCCTTAGAGACAAATTTAAAGAAATTGATATACTGACTTTGCCTTCACTTTATATCTTAGAAAGTATTATGTATGTTCGCAAAAACTTAAGACTTTTCAAAATAAGAAGCGATTTCCATAATATAAATACACGTAGTCGACATGAAATTGTGATACCCAAATTTAGATTAACTAAAACAAGCAAGTCATTTCTTATAAACAGTATCCGCTTTTATAACAAGTTGCCAAAGTCTGTGACAGAACTTAGCGATGGGAAGTTCAAAACCCACATCAAACGTGTCCTTATCAAGAAATCATCTTATAAAATTAAAGACTACGTTGAAGACAAGGAAATTTGGCAATAATTCCTTCTGCACATGTGGCTTCCCTGGTACAGTAAGCGCTCAAAAGTGCATGAGCACGCTAAGAGTCGTATTGCTGTGAACACGCGGTATAGCTCGTACATTTGTATGTGTAAGCAACACGATACACACACCACAGATAACGCAGTTACACGAAACAACAATATATTTCCGTCGCTTTAAACATGCTAGCACACACGCACTATGCGCGTGAACTTGACCAGTTAATGGCATTGCTAAAATTCGATAGTAACTTGACAAGTGCAGATAGCAGAAAGCGTTAAGCGTTGGTATGGAATTCTAACTGCCTCAGGTTCTAATCTCGTGAAACACAGTGCGGTTTTTTTGCAAATATTATTATTTTTGTTTTCGATAATAATATTTTTTAAATATTGCTGCTTTTTTATGTTGTTATTACAATAAAGGTTTTAGAATAAAAAATGCGTGATATATGATAACAAAATTAAAAAAAATATGTTTATTCGTTATATTTATTTTACATAAGTTAATAAACTGCTACAATTATTTATCATTACTTCAGCTGAGATGTGAAATAGATGTCAAGAAACTTAGAAGCAGTTTGTATTATTTAGACATATTTAAATTATGAAATATTTTAAATTTTTAATGGATTTTTTCACTATAAATATTAAGCTTTGATCATGGTCGAAGTAATTAAGTAATAAATAAGAATATTAGACTACTTAAAATGTAAAAAACTACTTACAGAATAGGTAATTTTAAGGTTAAATATGGGCAGTTTGTTTATATTTTATTTGTATTAATTATTTTACATTTTATTTGACTTTAGTAAATATTGGTTGTTATTGAGGTTAAAGCTTAAGTATTCATTTTCTTTACGAAAAGAAGATTGAAACTAAACCTCAAATTTTAATCCTAAAATAATACTATTACTAAAATAATACTATTACTAAAATAATATTAAACAATTTCGGTATATCTGCAAGAAATACGACAAACACCCTATTGAAACGTGCTTAAAAAATTCGTTACCATAAATGCATGCAATAACGAATCTGTTGTTTATTAAGTTGGTACGGTCAATATTTTAAGGTCAAAAACGGTTTTCTAGCTGGTCTTCAGTGATGCAAGCCTTCAGAGTGCACGGCGAACGGTTCATAATGACGTGTTTTTAATAATTCAGCAAAATGTCTCGTTGGTATGAAACCATTTGTTTCATTCACCATTTGACGTCGCTGCTACTCGATAATAAGCCCCTTCCTCATATCTCTTAACCCTCACAGTATTTCTCTAGAACAAAGAAAAACATTGTTTTTATTACACATAATACCTTATTATTTATTATTCACTAATCGAATTAAACCTCACAATGAATTTAAAACTTTAAAGGCATCTTCTGTCTCAACAATACCTCTGTTCTATCAACAATACCCTTGATTAAGATTTATGTTTAGTAAAATATGAAATATATTAATGATAACACTCACACTTAGTCCGGTTTCATTAGATATTCACTTTACTTTTACGCAGCGCAATAATATTCTCTGATCTGATCTGATCTCTTCAATATATTTTATGCCTGCTTTTTGATAATAATAACCACAACACTGCGCTAAATACTCGTCACCAATATTATCCACGAACCAAAAAAGTTCTATTATTTAAATACTCGTAACAAACTGCATCTACCCCACAGAAATCGAAATAATTTACTTAGTTTTTTGTGGTCTACCTGCTAAACTTTAATATTTATGTGAACAAGACGAATGAAACTAAAAACGAATGATGATTATTGAACTAGTCATTGGTTGCAGACAAAGTGAGTGTGTGTGTGTAATGTGCGTGTCTACAGTATTGTAACAACTTATAGAAGAAGGTCGTAAGTCAAACCGAAGCGTCAGTCTATTGCTTTGTGAGATTGCTCATGGACTTTTGGTCGGTACTGTACCTCATTAACGGCATAAATAAGTAAGAGTCTATTAACTGCTCCCAAATTATCATGTTTATTTAAATTTTTTTTTTTATTTATTTTTACATTCGCCCTTGACATATTTCTATTATTTGACATTACCTACGATTTAATTTCAACTTTTTTTTTGTTTGTTACTATTGTGGACATGATAATTATCAGATTGACTACAGTTGTAATAGCAATCATATAATTGCGTTTATTTTAAATAGGTTTTTTACTTTTATTAATTTATTAATTTTTTATATAGATTTATTTCTACATATTTTGTGAATGTGAGAACGCTGTAGGCTTAGTGGATTGTAGACCTGTTGACCATTTTCTATTTTGTTAAGTACTTGGTACTTATTGAAAGACCTACACTGTCCTCCCATACCTAGAAACACTGTTAGTTAAAAGTATTGTAAAAGCCAATTATTTTTAAAAGAGTAACCGTGGAGTTTCTTGTCGGCTCTTCTCCATAGGAAACGACCAATTGGAACCGTGCACCTAGCTTCTGACGTTTCATAAGTGCCCATGTAGGTTTATGTGAAATAAAATATTTTGATTTGATTATGAAATTGAAATCTTAAATATTTTCTGTGTGATGGATTAATTGGTACCAATAAATATGATTCCTTTAAGTCAATCATGGCCATAAAGCCGTTATGAGGAATTAATTTGCATGCTGTTCTATAGTCCTCCATTTTAAATGATTTTGACTTACGAATTTATTTAACAATTTTAAGTTTAAAATAAATCGTTTTCCGTGGAAATACATTTATCTGATTGTGGCTCACATTCATGTATCGCTCGTATTCTTGTCGCTCAATAGCTTTAGAAGCTCTTATGGTTTCTGAGAGCTTTTCTCCGAAAAGCGTCTCGTCTCTTTCGTGGTATTTTATAAGGGGTGTAAAAGACTTGTCCACACAGGGAGTTACGAGTTTTAACCTCACCTGAGTTTCGGGATAATGTACGTCGGTCAAGATCCTACAGCTATCAGAAATAATCTTAATAGCCTGAATTTCATCATCTCCTAGGAGAAGCTGGGTAATAGCTTTATTAAGCGCGCTTATACCGAGGCCTAGTTGATCTTGTTTCAACTGTATATTTTTATCACGGTTAATAATAATTTCTGAAACCGCAGCCTTAATATCCGGATTCAAAGAAGGCGCCCTAAGGAGTTTGCAGTTCTCCGGTATCTGATACTCTTTTAGTATTTTTTCTTTGAGATCTTTGGCAAGTCTTTTTTTTTTTAGTTATGGTATCCAACGTCGTGCTAAAGTGTGGTGTATATTTTTACCGTAAATCGGCTGTTCATCCGTGGTATCACCCAGCGCTGATAGTAACTCTGGATCGAGCTGCGAAGAATCATCCTGAGCTAGTTGAATCGGCGCGTCTGGAGTAATTTCAATGTTTTTTTGAATGTCATGAGATTCAACTGGAACGTGAAGCTGCGTAGCTGTGATATCATCTTGCATGGTTCTGTCGTCTGAAACGATCATCGTTTCAAATGTAAACCAACTGGCCAAGCGTTTTTAAACGTTTTTCAAACCATCGTGTTGACCCGCAGTCAACCTCCAGGCATATTTTACACATCATGCTATATCTTCGCGATACCCTCAAAGTGATATCCTGCCATCACCACACCACCACCACATAAAAAGAGTATAAAAGGTATCACGTATACACAATTTTGAAAAATGGTTATAACTCGTACTTTACGAAATCAGTTAATAAAAATACATCATAACTAACGTTGATTTTTCTCGGAATCCGACGCAGATGAATATATAATCACACGACTTCGTTTTTTGTTTGCATGTTCTTTAAGTCTTTTAATTTTATTTTCATAGTAACTAATTTTGCTGTCAGTGCTACGCTTAGACATAATGAAAAAGTAAATTGAAGATAACTTTAACGACATATCACTGAATATATAAAAGTATTGAAGAGTGAGTGCTTGTTGCCGCGCACAAAGAAAGAATAAAGTTATATGCTCTGTGGGAAGAATGAGGAGCGTCGGCGCCGTTGCGGCGGGTTGGACGGAGCGCAAGTAGGGAAGTTTTTCAATCTACCCTAATAATAAGTACGAAGTTGCCAGTACAATGAAAGTACTACATGTGTCTATTATCTATCTGAAGAATGAAACGTACGTAATATAATTACCTAGTATATATTCACTGAAGTTACTTTCTAATTATGGATGCTTATACATAAGTATATAGACATAAGGATGAATTTATAAATTACTTACTTACCTAAAATATATACTTAGGTTAGGTATCCGATCATTTTAATACAGTTTTATACAAATGCTTTTATTACGTAGATTAGTACTCATATAACTTACCACATTGACATTTGCCTCTTTTTTTAAACATTTCCCTCCTAATTTAAATTAGATACATGTTTGACTTTCCTTGTGTACAAGGTGCGGTATAAAAAACTTAATGACGAAAATAAGCGTGTCCGTATGGACTGAGCAGCCATGTCTCATATTTAAACGCGGCCGCGCGGGTACTACCAATATTTAGTAGTAAATTAGGCAATTTTGTAGGCCCAATCCTGGAATTTGTAGTAAAACCCTTAAAAAGATACAGGACATTTAAGGTGGCTCCTCAATTCAGACGTCTGAATTGAGGTGCCACCTCACAACTCTAAAACTAGCCGACGGATATGTTTGAAAATTTGATAGGATTTAGTAGTACTTATGCGTAATCTCTACAAAAAAATGGGTATTTTACGGCTGAATTTGAGATAGCTGCAATGTTTTTATTTTCACAAAAAAATCATAAATTTCACCGCGCTGTTTCTCAGAAAGTTATCAACCAATTACAACATATTTTTAGTATAATTTAGTAGTAATTATGTTTTAATTTGTAGTATAAAAATAAAATGGAAAAACTATATAATTTCGCTAATACAACACATTTTATGTGGCTCCTCAATCCTGACGGTCTGTAGAACATATATGTACAGTACCGGCCAAAAGTCCATGAGCAATCTCACAAAGCAATAGACTGACGCTTCGGTTTGACTTACGACCTTCTTCTATAAGTTGTTACAATACTGTAGACACGCACATTACACACACACACTCACTTTGTCTGCAACCAATGACTAGTTCAATAATCATCATTCGTTTTTAGTTTCATTCGTCTTGTTCACATAAATATTAAAGTTTAGCAGGTAGACCACAAAAAACTAAGTAAATTATTTCGATTTCTGTGGAGTAGATGCAGTTTGTTACGAGTATTTAATTAATATAACTTTTTTGGTTCGTGGATAATATTGGTGACGAGTATTTAGCGCAGTGTTGTGGTTATTATTATCAAAAAGCAGGCATAAAATATATTGAAGAGATCAGATCAGATCAGAGAATATTATTGCGCTGCGTAAAAGTGAAGTGAATATCTAATGAAACCGGGCTAAGTGTGAGTGTTATCATTTATATATTTCATATTTTACTAAACATAAATCTTAATCAAGGGTATTGTTGATAGAACAGAGGTATTGTTGAGACAGAAGATGCCTTTAAAGTTTTAAATTCATTGTGAGGTTTAATTCGATTAGTGAATAATAAATAATAAGGTATTATGTGTAATAAAAACAATGTTTTTCTTTGTTCTAGAGAAATACTGTGAGGGTTAAGAGATATGAGGAAGGGGCTTATTATCGAGTAGCAGCGACGTCAAATGGTGAATGAAACAAATGGTTTCATACCAACGAGATATTTTGCTGAATTATTAAAAACACGTCATAATGAACCGTTCGCCGTGCACTCTGAAGGCTTGCATCACTGAAGACCAGCTAGAAAACCGTTTTTGACCTTAAAATATTGACCGTACCAACTTAATAAACAACAGATTCGTTATTGCATGAATTTATGGTAACGAATTTTTTAAGCACGTTTCAATAGGGTGTTTGTCGTATTTCTTGCAGATATACCGAAATTGTTTAATATTATTTTAGTAATAGTATTATTTTAGGATTAAAATTTGAGGTTTAGTTTCAATCTTCTTTTCGTAAAGAAAATGAATACTTAAGCTTTAACCTCAATAACAACCAATATTTACTAAAGTCAAATAAAATGTAAAATAATTAATACAAATAAAATATAAACAAACTGCCCATATTTAACCTTAAAATTACCTATTCTGTAAGTAGTTTTTTTACATTTTAAGTAGTCTAATATTCTTATTTATTACTTAATTACTTCGACCATGATCAAAGCTTAATATTTATGGTGAAAAAATCCATTAAAAATTTAAAATATTTCATAATTTAAATATGTCAAAATAATACAAACTGCTTCTAAGTTTCTTGACATCTATTTCACATCTTATTCAGCTGAAGTAATGATAAATAATTGTAGCAGTTTTTTAACTTATGTAAAATAAATATAACGAATAAACATACTTATTTTTTTTAATTTTGTTATCATATATCACGCATTTTTACAAGCAAACAAGCATATTACAAATTAGAGGATTATATCCTAGATAAGAATGCTTGGAAGCATGCTGGTCTAGCTCCATAGGACAATTTTGAGTCTAGACAAAATCAAACTGGTTGCTAATTTAATTGTGTAATTAAATATTACAACATTTTTTGTTTTTACATTCTGTGATTACCTGAACTCACACACTGACGAATTAGTATCACTTGTAATTTTTTTTTTTTTGGGAATATCGTATAGGTTTTACAATGCTTGTAAATATGTGAACACCATGTATCCATTACATAATTATTTTTTCTATCATTGCTTCATTTTTATTTTTACCTATTGTGGTATAGTAATCTTATTCCAGGTGCATCGTTTTCACATATAATTATATAATTAATGTATACAAAATATTGTAAAACATTTTAAAAGAGTAACGGTGGAGTTTCTTGCCCATTCTTCTCCATACGAAAACTACCCTTTGGAAGGGGCGACTAGAATCAATTCTATTTTTTGTTTTTGACGTTCAAAAGTGCCTTTTTGTGCCTAATTGAAATAAATTATTTGACTTTGACTTTGACTTTTTTTATTCTGAAACCTTTATTGCAATAACAACATAAAAAAGCAGCAATATTTAAAAAATATTATTATCGAAAACAAAAATAATAATATTTGCAAAAAACCGCACTGTGTTTTACGAGATTAGAACCTGAGGCAGTTTGAATTCCATACCAACGCTTAACGCTTTCTGCTATCTGCACTTGTTAAGTTATTATCGAATTTTAGCAATGCCATTAACTGGTCAAGTTCACGCGCATAGTGCGTGTGTGCTAGCATGTTTAAAGCGACGGAAATATATTGTTGTTTCGTGTAGTGCAAAACTGCGTTATCTGTGGTGTGTGTATCGTGTTGCTTACACATACAAATGTACGAGCTATACCGCGTGTTCACAGCAATACGACTCTTAGCATGCTCATGCACTTTTGAGCGCTTACTGTACGTAGCGACTAAAGTAGTTGATCAAATCGGATAACAATAGCACCAATATTTAGTAGATATTTCTACTAAATATTGGCGTAATCCAACATCCTGTACATTCAGTATTTCAAAAGATATTAATAAAATAAACATTCCTTAATAATCTAGTGTGGAACGAAAGCCCACGACCAAAACCATATCACATCGTTTTACGGCCAAAACCGTATAAAATCATTAGTTTAGATGATTCCTGAACCCAACTCTATGGGAAGTACCGGTCTGAACGTCCCAGTTTTATGGAAGCCCATTTCTGTTATTTGAAAAAAAACAGACAGTCGGTTTCATCACAATATGTCGGATATTAAAAATGTACATAGGTTTCGTAATTTTATTACGAAAAAGTTTGTTTTCAGACATTTTACGTGTCACATGTGGACCGAGCGCATTTTCAAAAATGTCAAAAAATTCAACCGGTCTGTCTCATAGCAACGTGGTTCAATTTTTTTTTAATCTTTTGTTTAGTTACTAAAAACCTGTTTTCAGACATTTTAAATGTCATATTATATACTCCAAAAACCGAAAGAACGTTTCGAAGTCGCCCGGCTAACGCGCGGTGCTTGTTACGCTGAAGCCGCGTTTCCACTAGGCAACAATTGACGCGCAACATGTTGCACAACAAGTTGCCCAACATGTTGAAAGTCAGCGCGGAACTTTTGTTGAACACAACGTTGTCTGTCTACGCATCTCGCAGTCGTCGCCAACATGTCGCCAGAGGAACTTGTGTTGATTTCAGCGGCAGTGGTTATAATTTTATCGAAAAGTGCATCAAAAAGAAAAAAAACCACGTTAATGGGTTAGAAAATACTTACAAAATAAAGAAAATTTATTACACCACACTACGGACATTGTTGCACGTCACGTCTCCACTCGACAACAATTGATGCTCAACTAACGATGCTCTTTAAACAAACAACAAGCCGCACGTTATGTTGCGTGCCAGCTGGCAACGTCGCGCGCTGTTGTGCAGCGTTGCCGTACATGTTGAGCGTCACGTGTCGCGCGCCAAATGTTGCCTAGTGGAAAAGCGGCTTTACGACACCGATGATGAGCCCGACGATTACAAAAAAAAAATATGATAATTTTATTTCAATAAACAGTTATTTTCAAACGTTATCCCAAATCCTTTGTCCAATTTATTTAAAAAAAACCTTTTAATTTTATTTTGACTCTGAAACGTTCTTTTGGTTTTGGAGTTTTAAATAATATGACATTTATAATGTCTGAAAACAGGTTTTCAGTAACTATACAAAAGATTAAAAAAAAAATTGAACCAGGTTGCTATGAGACAGACTGGTTAAATTTTTTGACATTTTTGAAAATGCGCTCAGTCCACATGTGACACGCAAAATGTCTGAAACAAACTTTTTTGTAATAAAATTACGAAACCTATGTACGTTTTTAATATCAGACATATTGTGATGAAACCGACTGCTTGTTTTTTTTTTAAATAACTGAATTGGGCTCCCGTAAAACTGGGACATTTCTGACCGGTACTTCCCATCGAGTTGGGTTCAGGAATCATCTAAACTAACGATTTTTATACGGTTTTGGCCGTAGAACGATGTGATATGGTTTTGGTCGTGGGCTCTTGTACCACACTAGATTGTTACGGAATGTTTATTTTTTATTAATATCTTTTGAAATACTGAATGTACAGGATGTTGGATTCGCCAATATTAAGTAGAAATTTCTACTAAATATTGGTGTTATTGTTTTCCGTTTTGATCAACTACTTTAGTAGCTACGTACACACGGCTACACATCAAGCTTGATGAAACAATGCGAGATCAGCATAAACTGGATATGTATAGCTATACATATCCAGTTTATGCTGATCTCGCATTGTTTAGGATTTCCGTACAATGCGAGGTCTGCTTATACTGGAAATGTATAGCTTGATGTGTAGCCGTGTGTGTGTACATATGTTTTCTACAGACCGTCAGGATTGAGGAGCCACATAAAATGTGTTGTATTAGCGAAATAATATAGTTTTTCCATTTTATTTTTATACTACAAATTAGAACATATTTACTACTAAATTGTACTAAAAATATGTTGTAATTGGTTGATCACTTTCTGAGGAACAGTGCGGTAAAATTTATGAATTTTTATGAAAAATCAAAACATTGTAGCTATCTCAAATTCAGCCGTACAAAACCATTTTTTTTTTGTAAAGATTACGCATAAGTACTACTAAATCCCACCAAATTTAAAAAACATATCCGTCGGCTAGTTTTAGAGTTGTGACGTGGCACCTCAATTCAGACGTCTGAATTGAGGAGCCACCTTAGATGTCCTTATCTTTTTAAGGGTTTTACTACAAATTCCAGGATCGGGACTACAAAATCGCCTAATTTACTACTAAATATTGGTAGTACCCGCTTTTAAATATGAGACATGGCTCCTCAATCCATACGGACACAAATAAGCACTGTAGTTACGTTGGTCCTTAGTGTCGTTTTAGTATGTAAGTATTTAGAAGTGCAGTTGGTTCCGTTATAAAAGTGACTTCGTGAAGCCACGTCTACGTGGCACTAGGGCAAACGTCCAAGTATATGTTACATGGCGACTTGTATCGGGCACATGTATCTTAAACTTATCTATACCTACATAATGATGTCTAATAAAATCGTAGCGAACTCAAAACTTTTCTTTGAATATTTTTGGTAAAATTTAATTGCTAAGAGGTCTGGGATCGATTCTAATGCCGAAAATATAGTTTTTAGAATTTTTGTCTGTTTGTCTGAATGTATGTTCCAGCATGACAAAAGTTCTACCGGACAGATTCTGTTAAAATTTTGCATTGATATTTCCTATAGGTCTGGTCAAACTGTAGGGTATAAACTATCACACTATTTGCTATGGGGGGATTAGCAAAATAACATTCTGTTGGTATTCTTCTCCGTAAATTGTAAAAGGATGCGCCAAAAGTTTAGGATTGCAGATAGTTACCGATTTAACTTTTGAAATGGTTATCGCTATACCTTTATGGAGCTAAGCAGTGAATCATGAAATATATAAGAACGGCTATTTTATTATCTAAGTTTTGACAAAGCAAATAACTAAGTAGTTGGACGATTGCTTTGCGATGATTATCAACAAGTCACAGGGGCAGACACTGAAGACTGCGGGTGTCGACCTCAGGTTTGGCTGCTGAGACCAAAACTACAAACGTACGTAGTAAACAGGGAAGTTTTATAAAAATGTGGCTGTTATTGTAATATATTGTGGTATCTTACGACTAATACGTGAACAAAGTCGCGGGCAGAAGCTAGTTTTACATAATACAACATATACATTTATCGGCACATCGAAATCGCTCTTGAGCATAACTGCAACAAGCGATAAATAAATGTGGTAGCCTTTTCTGCCTATAGGGGCCCATGGGGCATATTCTGCCCATGGGGCTTCACAAATTCCTTAATTTATAAAAAGACTAGCTGCGCCCCGCGGTTTCACCAGCAGAAGTCTCGATCCCGTGGGAATTTCGGGATAAAAAGTATTCTATGTGTTAATCCAGGTTATAAACTATCTGTGTACCAAATTTCATCCAAATCCGTTCAGCCGTTTGAGCATGAAGAAGAGACAAACATACACACACACTCACAAACTTTCGCCTTTACAATATTATATAGTGTGAAGTGGGAAAACAAGTCAATTCTATCAACTTCTCGCTATAAAAGACACAAATCTGAAGGACAGCCGGCATACACTTCTCTGGTCTTCAGTTCACTCATCGCGTGTCTTAAGTATCTCATATTTAGCAAAAATGAAGGTATTTTCCACGGTAAGTCAACTATGATTAACTTTATGTTTCGATCTGTTAGATATGCAATTGTTTTAGTAGTTAAATGTATTGAAAAACTAACTATCTGTCAGGGGTTCGACACACATGCTCGGGTTGCACATTCAATTCGGCAGCATTTGTTGAACAACAAAACCGGCCCGAGCTATAACTATTTTAAGTAGACATAGACATATTAATATCAAACATAATATTATACAAAATATGTACAAATGACAATGCCTATTAATATGTGTACTTAAAATAGTTATTTATAGCTTATAGCTTGGGCCGCTTTTGTTGTTCAACAAATACTGCCGAATTGAATGTGCGACCTGAGCATGTGTGTCGAATCCCTGACAGATAGTTAGTTTTTCAATACATTTAACTACTAAAACAATTGCATATCTCATAGATTGAAACATAAAGTTAATCATAATTGACTTACCGATGAAAACACCTTCATTTTTGATAAATATAAGATACTTAAGACACGCGATGAGTGAACTGAAGACCAGAGAAGTGTATGCCGGCTATCCTTCAGATTTGTGTCTTTTATAGCGAGAAGATGATAGAATTGTCTTGTTTTCTTTTTAAATTAAGGAATTTGTGAATACCCATGGTACCATAGAAACATAAAAAACAGGAGAAGTGGCATGGGGGCGTGTCTGTGTCCGCGCGTAATGATCAAAGTGCTCATTGCATACGAAAATGGCCGTCTCCGCGAACTAGTGTGCTTTCGGCCGTGATCGGGACAATTTATAAGAATGCCGTGTTGTTCAGTGGTTTCTTGTAAAAACCGAAGTCAAAACAAAAACTTTGTGAATCACTTACCATATGTAAGTACAAGTATTTTACTATATTTGTCTTTAAAATAATGAAAAACAACAAATCGTAAAATATTTCTTGCTTTTACTACGTTAATTACATAACATCACGCCTTGTTTCCCCGAAGGGTTGGGCAGAGGTGTCCCTGTAGCAGGTACACACCCACATTTCGCCAGTTATGTTTAAGTCCCATGTAATAGGGGGCGAGCCTATTGCCATCAACCGGGCACAAATCCAGACTCCGAGCTGCTACTGAGAAATTTCAGATAGAAAAACCCAATAACACTGCCCGACCCGGGAATCGAACCCAGGACCTCATGCTCAGCAGTAGCGCTTGCGACCACTAGACCAACGTAACTACGTTAATTATGTTTCCAAATATCACAGCGACTGTACTATTTTTGGACTACATACATTGCTCGTTAACCACTACCTAAATATGTCGCTCAGTGACTCAACAAGCAAAGTAAAAATCACAAAACGATACTGTGGACTGCGGATGCATCGCGCAGTACGGCCGCTGTGTCTGGCGACGAGCTAGTGATGTGGTTGTGCAGCAGTAGCGAAGGCTCACGTTATGGCGGAGGGAAACCGGAGCAGCAAAAAAAAAAAAAAACTCTTCCTTCCAATACCGAACTCATAAAACAGAATATTCTATAAACAACTACAATCTATGAAAAGTAAACACGGGAACAATACATTTTATTAAATTTACGACTGCCAGTCACTCATTGATATTTATCGTAAAGGGACACAATAAAAAATGTTTGAACGAACCATCGCGGCGTTTGTAATTTATAGTCACATCTGGGCGAGCACGTATTTTCAAAACATAACCTTGAAAAGCATGTTTCTTCACAAAGTAATTGTCAAACGACATTCTAAAACTCTGAATGCCGCCATCCTAATAAGATCGTACTAATTATTTTCAAATCTACTCTAAATAAGTTATTTCCGCTTATTAAACTATCTACTTACCCCAATACCTAATTACAACGTACTTTATTTTCACATCCAATAAACTCAAAACACTATGTTAATCACTGTCCTATGACAACAAACAAATATTAATACTACTAGTAATGATAAACTAATGAATTCAATAAATACTGTGCGAAAAAAAACAAATTAATATGGTTCTAATGCGATTACGTCAAAAAGCAACCACACATTGTCATACGAATAATTAAATGTTTACAAACTCCGAACTCCTACCCAGTATTACGAAATTCAACGAAAACTACCGAATAAAATGCGTGTGCCAGAAAGAGGTGGTGCAATAGCAATAATTCCTTCTCGCTCCCGCGCGCACGTTTCTGCTACTCTGTGCCTACAATAACTCGCTACAGACCGGCTTACCCGGCTCATAGAAACCGCGGTATCACGTGGCCGAAGTGACGTCATGATGACTTTATTTTTTGTAAGGAAATTGAATTTAGCATAAGCCGGACTCGCCTACGAGTTATTTTAGCGCAGTGTTTTGTTGTTGGGTTATTAAGACAATTTTTAATGTATGTAGGCGTTTTGTAAAAGGTATTTTAATTTTATGGTGTATCAAATACTTATAGTTTGATTATTCAATGACGATAGAGTGGTTGTGTTCCGAATTTCCAAAGGGAAGCCGGTAGGAATCGGCTTATATGGACGTTTCGCCCCTGTTGTGCAGATCCACTACCGTAGGCTATCGACAACAATGTCGTTTGGCGAATGAATTTATTGCTATTATACTTTATTCTTCAATTTGTCAACTGTTTTACCCGGGTGGAAGATCGATGTGAAATAATGTGTTTTACTTATTTTGAGTATTTCACAGCGTGGTAGAGAAATGCTTAGTAAGAGAATGGAAATAATCATAAAAACAGCTTGTCTCACCAATAATAAATTAACAGTTAAAACTAAAAATGTCAAACAGGAACTCATGGCAAAGGCTTTGCCTCACTTCATAGGATTAGATCTCTTTGATAATATTAAGTTTCACCAATTGGAGCAGTCTCCGATGAATAATCACATAATATTTCTAATTAAAGCAGTCATGGAAAAATATATTAATTTAAGACTACACTATTTGACAAAACATGCCACTCCAGTAATATCAAAGCGTCAAATGCTGCACAAATACCTCCACTTTAGGTACAGGTCAGGGAGTAAACATCATAGCAGGGTTTAACAATATCTACTGTTTCAATAAACTATGACAGGTTAAACCAACGTAACTGGATTTTTTAATTGTTTGAATTTATTGCTTATTATTTATTTTTATTATAATATTTTCTGGACTAATCGTTTTTATTTTATTTTCAGGACACCAAATTTTTTACAGTATAACGACGGTGAAGTATCAATATCTAATAACTACAAAAACATGGTTTTACAGGAGGAGAAAAAACGTTTAATTTCTATAGTTTTTGACCATTTGAAGTAAACATTAGTAAGTGAAAACCGCCAAAATGTTAGTTATTAGATATTGATACTTCACCGTCGATAATATTAAATAGAATAATCGATACCTTTCCGATTTAGTCAATCACTAGCGTATATGTAAAATAAATTGTTTCCGTACAGCACAACGATAGAAATGATGTTTTCGTGTGAGTGAGTTGTACGGTGCATGGTAAATACACGCTGTGTTTGATGGGATAAGGTTTATAATTGATTGTGTAGTACGTTCTGATTTATGAATTGCAAGAGTGAGCGCAGCCTCGTATCTATTTGGTTTACTGATCTGCATGTGTAGTTGTGGCGACTAGTGGCGAGGTAGTGGGGACAAAGTGGAGACATTGGGTTTCGATACATTTTCAACTACCTATCTCCTTCTTTCTTATATCTATGCATGGTACCTATAGGCAGAAAAGACTCCCACATTTATTTATCGCTTGTTGCGGTTTTGCTTAAGTAGCCATTTCGATGTGCCGATAAATGTATAATAATATGTTGTATTATGTAACACTAGCTTCTGCCCGCGACTTCGTTCACGTGGAAGTCGTAAGGTACCACAATATACTACAATAACAGCAACATTTTTATAAAACTACCCTGTATACTACGTACGTTTGCAGTTTTGGTCTCAGCAGCCAAAATATGCAGAGAGTCAGGACTGGTGACTGGTGGAGCAAGCGACGTACAGTTCTCCGTGTGAGAAGCAGCCTTCAGTGTCTGCCCCTGTGACTTGTTGATGATCATCGCAAAGGAATCGTCCAACCGCTTAGTTATTTGCTTTGTCGAAACTTAGCTAATAAAATAGCCGTCCTTATTTATTTCATGATTGACTGCTTAGCTCCATAAAGGTACAGCGTGATGATAATCATTTAAAAAGTTAAATCGGTAACTATCTGCAATATCTTAACCTTTGGCGCGTCCTTTTACAATTTGCGGAGAAGAATACCAACATAATGTAATATTGCTCATCCCCCATAGCAAATAGTGTGATAATTATACCCTTCAGTTTGACCAAACCTATAGGGAATGTCTGTGCAAAATTTTAATATAATCTGTTTGGTAGAATTTGCGTCATGCTGGAACATACATTCAGACAAACTTCTTTTTTTTCAAAAATATTCAATGTGCAGTTTTGACTTCGCTACGATTTTGTATCATATTATTATGTACCTATAGAAAAGTTTAAAATAAATGTGCTCGATACAAATCGCCATGTTACATATACTTGGACGTTTGCCCTAGTGCCGCGTAGATGTGCCTTCACGAAGTCTCTTTTATAACGGGACCAACTGCACTTATATAAATATACTTACATATTAAAACGACACTAATTACCAACGTCACCTCAGTGTTTGTTGTCGTCGCCGTCGTATGCCGCACCTTGTACACAAGGAAAGTCAAACATGAACCTATCTAATTTAAATGAGGAGGATGTTTAAAAAAAGAGGGAAATGTCAGTGTAGTAAAGTAGAAGATAGATAGGTTTTCTACATAACGGTTTTCGGTACCTATTACTGTGCCCTAGCAGGGTTCATGTATGAAACCTATTTAAACTTGTAACAACTTGTAAACTACATGAATGCAATAAATGATGATTATCGACAATTCGATCATGGACAATTCATGCGTCGCCACGTCCGCGTTTTTAAGCAAGTATATGTTTTAGGCAGGTAAGTTATTTATGATTTCATCCATATACCTATATACTTATAAGCATCCATAATTAGCAAGTAACTTCAGTGAATACTCATGTACTAGGTAATTAACTTTTCATTGGTGGAATAATCACACGACCGACATCTTGTGTTAAATGTTTTATTGTTTCTATGACGTTGATATAAGTCAGAAGGGCTTGCGGCTAAGTAATAACAGCCACACGAGTCGATCTATCAGGTTAAGCTACGGTTGCCGCGGTTGGTCCGTGGATAGGTGACCACCTTGGGTCACCTAGGGGTCTTGACTCCTCCGTGCTTCGGAAAGTACGTAAGGCCGTTGATCCCGGCTGTCATTTGTAGATCTTTGACAGCTGTTACGGGTCGTCAGAAGTCCAAAAGTCTGACAACCAGTCTTACCAAGGGGTATCGTATTACCCAGTAACAGGGTTGTAGAGGTCCGATAGGCTATCGCTCCATGTAAAATCCCCATGGTACAGACGCCAGCACATCAAGCTACCCGAAACTGTCAAATTTTCCCACTCAACTTTGAACCTTAAACTTCAGCGATAAAGTTGAAAATGTATTAAATAAATTTGACAGATTGTAATAGCCTGATGTGCTGGCGTCTGTACCTACAGGATTTTTTTTTAACCAGTTCGCAAACTTAAACACGTGACTTTACTCATCATTATCAACAACTTTTACTATGGGACCAAACATGAAATTGCGAAAAAAAAATCAGATGTTCCCCACATTTTGACGAGTTATGCGAATATATACCTAAATGTAAGGAACAGCTAATTTTGTTTTCGCGATTTCTGGTTTGGTATCATAGGAAAAGTTGTTCATAATGATGAGTAAAGTCACGTGTTTAAGTTTGCGCGCTGGGTAAAAATTTTTCCTGTAGGTACCATGGGGATTCACATTTTCCTTAATTTAAAAAGAAAATAAGACAATTTTATCAACTTCTAGCTATAAAAGACACAAATCTGAAGGACAGCCGGCATACACTTCTCTGGTCTTCAGTTCACTCATCGCGTGTCTTGAGTATCTCATATTTATCAAAATGAAGGTATTTTCATCGGTAAGTCAATTATGATTAACTTTATGTTTCGATCTATTAGATATGCAATTGTTTTAGTATTTAAATGTATTGAAAAACTAACTATCTGTCAGGGGTTCGACACACATGCTCGAGTTGCATATTCAATTCGGCAGTATTTGTTGAACAACAAAACCGGCCCAAGCAATAACTAAGTACACATATATTGATCGGCGTTGTCGTTTGTACATGATATGTACAAATGACAACGCTAAACTTGGCAATTAGCTTCCCAAGATAATAAGCAGTTTCATGAAGAAAGACGCATGGCCGCTTCAGCACGGAACCCTAAAATAACTTAACAATTTTTTTTTTACAGTTTGGGGTTATCCTGAGTTTGGCGCTTTTGGAATCATTCCACTGTGAGTACTCGTTTATTATTACCTACCTACTTATTAAGGGCGCACGAGCTTTTGCCGCTAATGAATGGGATAGAGCGGGATAAACAATGGGCGGTTCGCGCGCTGATTTAGGTATTTCCTTCGTATTAATAAAACAAATACACATTTTGAAAATGTTAAACGTATACTTTATCGAAAACATGTAGTTTTGTTACTATTAAAAAACTGATGACCTTCCGTAAAGTCTCAGAGAGGTAAGACTTTCTGTTGAACATTTATACAAAAATAGGAGTTATTTTGTCGACCTACACAGAAAAGTTTGAAAACTAAGATAATTATGCATGATTCTCGGTTTTTTATCCGCGTTAGACATAAATTTAAAAATGAATTACATTATGTATTATAAACATAATCTAAAATATTCACAGATAATGTTATTAAGAAAATGCTCTAATTTAACATATATTTTTTCCAAATCATTAACACTACTCGTTTAGACGTGATCTTCAGTATAAAATCATTAAAAGTCTGTTACCGTCGCCTTAAAGGGGCGGGGCCTCGTTAATGTCGTTTCTGAGGGCCAATTCCAGCACCGCGCGCTCTTATTGGTCAAATCAAATAGCGCGCGCTTCCCCGGCTTCCTGTAATATAATTCCGTCCCTTTTCATGAAATCACTCTCTCAGATTTCTTACCCCACAAATCGCAGGAAAGCGAAAGGAAAGGTGTATTGTTTGTTACATATTAAAAACAAACAAGATTTCGATGTACAGCGGAAATATTAATGTTTTTTGATGTCTAAATTATTTTCGTTTTCGGCTTCGTTTTCGGCTGAAAATCCATTTTCGGTCGGACACTAGAGAATACAAGTATGGTCAGCGACAAAAGTCGATTAAAGTTCTATCCACACATAATTATGAGGGCCGTATTACACACAAGCAACTGAAGCACCATCGCCGAACATTTTAAGAAAAAAATAATTTACAACCAAGTAAATGAGAACGCCCCATATTAATTCTAGAATTAGTTCTTACAAAGAGTAAGGGAATTAACAGACACGGATGTGTGTGAAAGAGTTCATATAAAATGTACCTACACTCCGATATTGTTTTTGAGCTGCTGACGTCCCGGGCAGGGCCCTGATATGTGTGGATACACCTTAACACTGCTACTTTTACACATCTAAATTGACACCAAATTATTCGATACATTGTATTTCAGCTTTCCATAAGGGTACCTACCATAGCTAAGATTTAATATTCTTTTATTTAGTCTCAATTGTAAGGATTTAATAATATGAAATTAAAAATATTACCTACCCAAAATAACAGACTTTAGCCACGTACAACTCTAATAAAATTAAAAAAGTTATTAGGTATAACACACTTTCCTTTAAAATAATGTCTTTTTTTTATAATAAACTATGGCTCGTCCAACGAGTTCTGAAGCCATCAACGAATAAGGCGATTATCACACTGCATCGCATCACGCTGCATGTTGCGTGTCAACGATCTGACTGAACGCGCGTTTTCTGTGTGTTGGACTGTGCGTGTTTTCTATACCTACAAACAGAGATACTTACAAGCAACGTTAAAACACACATTCATGCGCTACGCTGCGTGGTGCGTGACAGTGTGTTAATCGCCTAATATAAGTAGATTATGCACTAAGGGGATAAAGTAGTGTTTTATTTAGCGGGCGCCGTATTAAATCCCGAGCAAAACGAAGGATTCTAGCGTTAACTCCCAAACAAAGCGAGGGAGTTAAGATAAGAATCCTGAGTGCAGCGTGGGATTCAAGGTCGCTCAAGATGAAGGCACCTTTATCCCCGAGGAGAATACTCTACGTTTCACACCATCTACTAGACAATAAAAAGCAATAGTACTAGAATCAAAGCATTTATTAAAATTACAAGTTAGTAGACCTATTTAAAACAATTAAATGTTAAAGGTAACGTTTGATTCATTAGACCAGTTGTGGAAAGACAAAGTTCAAATCTGGCAAATTTACCAGCAACAAATCTAAATGTTTTTCGATATCTTCGATTTTAATGTTTACGAGTTTATTTCCACGACAAGCGCCATTCACTCCAAAAATCAATGCCACCTGTAACAAAATAGGTAGGTAGGTTAGTATTTAAATAGGAAGGTAACTTACGTAATATATTAATTTGTATGTATTACATGTTATAAACTTTCTTAGATTTGACTGACACACTCATGTGTGTGTCAGTCAAATCTAAGAAAGTTTATTATTTTTAATAATAACACATAAACCTTACGATAGTTTACAATAATATTTATTATTCGAAACATCACATCAGGGGACCTACCACAAGCTCATAAAGCAATATTATTTTGATATAATAAAATAATACTGCTGTGGTGGTAGGCTCCCAGTAGATCGCACAAGCGATCGATTCATGAGCGGGTAGGCTAGTACCTATATTTACCTATTGTAAGTATGTAGCTATTTTAGTTTCTAAAAATTGAATCAATAGGTAGGTACTTACTTTTGGGGCAAGAAAGCTGTGGTCAGGGGCTTCATTTAGAAACGTTTCCACATTTTGAGCTCAACCTGCTTAGCTTTTTCCCAACTATGTTGGGGTCAGCTTCCAGTCTAACCGGAGGCAGCTGAATACCAGTTTTTTACATGGAGCGACTGCCTATCTGACCTCCACAACCCAGTAACTGGGTAATACGATACCCCTTGGTAAGACTGGTTGTCAGACTTTCGGACTTCTGATGACCTGTAACGACTGTCAAAGATCCATGAATGACAGCCGGGACCAACGGCTTAATCCTTTGATTAAAAAGCTATTTTAGTCCCTGTTTACGAAGAATAAACTAGCTCTTTTTGAATAGATGTGATAAAAATAGTTTGAAAATCGACTCGAATCGTTTGAATCGACTATTATTAGAATATAAATAAAAGAAAAATAGAACGCTTTTCAAGGCGTTTTAGGAATTGATGGATAGTGGGAATCTTTCGGTCGAGATGGAGAACGAATAATTTTTTTTTTTTCTTTACGGCTTCTTATAGCTGACCTCTGAGGTCATGACTATTTAACCGGTGAATTCTGTGGTTGCCTTAAGCTTCTACACTTAAAACCTCCAGCCAGGGGTTATTCAACAAAGCTAATTAAAACTAGGTGAACGCTCGCTAAGGGCACCCCCTGTGGGGTACGAGCTTCGGCTTAGGGCGTTTACTGGAGGAAACAAATACAGAATTATCACTTTTAAAATGACTAGCCTATACGTTCGGGCATCTAGTCGGTAAAGGGAAGTTACAGGGGCTCGGGTGTTAGAGGGGTACTACGCAGTTAGCCTGCTGTAGTGAGAGGGGATGCGGGAGACGATGCATGACGCAGTTGCCGATGTACATAGCACTGTTTATGTTCGAGAACGAAGGATTTTGTTAGTTTCCCGACATGAATTGTCATTTCCTTTATGTATACTATGTATTAGAATAAGAAATGACGTAACTAGTGCTTTTCTAAAAGTTTACAGATTCTACTACGACAAACAAAGAAGTTACGCACCTTTTTCTTAGGTTTAATAGAGGTATACAAAGTTATTTTGTTACAAATAGACGTACTTATCTGACTGTTTAGCACAGCTTTTAGTTACAATGGTGTCTATAGGTAGCCTAGTTATTTCTTAAAACCTACTTGATCATACAAAATCACCCTACTTTGCTGTGCTTCCCATAAAGTAAAATTTTCATAAACTATTATTAATTTGACTTTCTTCCAGATTTTAATGGTCTCCTATAAATGCCGTCGGCCGCTTACAGCGTCACGCCGTACGCCGCGTTACGATGCTTACTATAGAAATTTATACTGTTATACTCTTTCACACGTTGACGTTGGTGACTTTTTGCGTTCAGACGTCAATCGGAACGTTGACGCTGAAGTCGGACGTCGCTTAGAGCATAAAATAGGAGACCAAAGCCATATTTAGAGCGATGATTAAGATTTAAAAATTCCAAAATTTTGTGGTAATCGACTTTTATTTCTAACTGTACCTTATACAACTTAAATGTTAATGTTAGGTATTGTTCAATTTCAGGTGCACCATTTTTGACCGATCTTGATTCTAAAATCGATTTAATCAGGAAGGTTAAAGATGTAGCGGTCGAAGGAATTGACACACTCTTCGGTATACAAATCGGGGGTAACAGAAGGGACAGTCAAAAGAACCAGAATCACGCAGTTGTTGCGGCACCTCCACCAAACAACTTTGGGTCTGGCTTTGGCTCCCCGTATGGTACACTGTATTATCCAGCAAATGGCTCACCGTACTACACCCCGTATGTTCCACAACCTGCGCAATCGTTCACTCAACAGCCCATCCAACCGCAGCCCCCGCAGCAGCCACAGGCTGGGTCACAAAACCCCCAACAGTTGCCGCAGCAAGAGACGCAGGTTGCCTCATAGGTCACTCAACAGTCCATCCAACAGTACCCACTGCAGCAGCCACAGGCTAGCTGACAAAACACCCAACAGCAGCCACCAGAGGCGGCTTTATCTCTGGTGCAGCCTACACGGGTGTAGGGGGCTACGCTCAATATAAACGTAGAGTGCTAAAATTTTGACCTCTACGTTCCCTTTTTTTTAGAATTCTCTGCGTAAATTGACAATGTAATTCCTTTTTATTATGTATGAACTAGGTTCATAATTCTCGATTCCGTGGGAGTATCGGGATAAAAAGTATCTTATGTGTTCCAGGTTATAAACTACCTGTGTGCCAAATTTCAATGAAATCCGTTCAGTACAATTTTGAAATGTAAACTTTATAGATAGATGTATAAATAGCTGCTCTGTTAAATTTACTATAAGTAAGCTGTATGTGCTTGTGTTTTTCGCATAAATAAGTTTAAATCTGTGTCTCTTCTCTCAAAAAAAAAAGTAAAGTAAAGTTTTCCTAACAATTGTCAGTATTTTTTTTACATTCTACTACCAAACCTAACTAAAAACCCTATGAGGCTGTAACTGGCTGGCTGACTCATTACATGGTATAAGTCTGCAATCGTACTTGCTCAGGTAGGTACCCAGACTCTCCTGCATAGTGTCTGGTTTGGATCCCATTTCGAATGTGTTCTTGTGCTAGGTACCTTTTTACTCACTCGCTCCCCTAACAAGCTATTGGCACGCCTAACATATAGGCGACGCTCGTCACCCTCTGCGGTCGTCACTTTACGGCCGCAGTTCCCCATGAGAGGTGCGCGCGGAACAAGACGCGCCGCCCTCTCGGGTTTGCGTTTCTTCAGATGACAAAACCTACTCAAAAAAAAAAAAAAAAAATTCACATAATCCTACAAGGGCACTTATGAAACGTCAGAAGCTAGGTGCACGGTTCCAATAGGTTGGTTCCTATGGAGAAGAGCCGGCAATAAACTCCACGCTTACTCTTTTCAAAATAAGTGGTTTCTACAATGTTTTCAAATTACAGTGTTAATAGGTATGGGAGGACAGTGTAGGCTTATCAAGAAGTACCAGGTACTTAGTAAAATAGAAAATGGTCTACAAGTCTACAGCCTACAACGTTCTCACATTCACAAAATCTAAAAGAAAATAATCTATATAAAATATAAACAAAATAATAAAAATAAGGACCTATTTAAACCAAATGACGTGATTGCCACTACTGTAGCTGTAACAAATCTAATTTGATTAAAAAAATATAGAAAATTGTAGGTACATAATGTCAAATAATGAAAACATTATGTCAATGAAGTATGTAAAAAAAAAATGTAAAATAAAATAATCATCGTAATTTGGGAGCAGTTAATAGACATTTACATTGTTATGCCGTTAATGAGGTACCAGGGAAGCCACATCTCCAGAAGGAATTATTGCCAAACTTCCTTGTCTTTTTTGATAAGGACACGTTTGATGTGGGTTTTGAACTTTCCATCGCTTAGTTCTGTAACAGACTTTGGCAACTTGTTATAAAAGCGGATACCGTTTATAAGAAATGACTTACTAGTTTTAGTTAATCTAAATTTGGGTATCACAATTTCATGTTTACTACGTGTATTTATATTATGGAAATCGCTTCTTGTACTTATTTTGCTTCAGTAAAAGATATGATGGCCCAGTGGTTAAGGCCCTGCCGCTCATGCACGAGGCTGTGATTACAATCGGTAGTGCCAAAGTGAATTTTCAATAAATCATCGTAAGGAACCCTGAACTTATATTATACAGCGCGTATCAGAAACGTATGGTCATATTTAAGAGTGTGGTACAGACCATCAAACTGAACAACTTTCTCCACGAGACTGACATCCTAATTGCGGAAAAATAATCAGCTGTCCCATACATATTTTACGACCACACACACCTTTCTAATACATGCTGTGTTAAAATATAAGTTTGAAATCGCCAACCCATCTTGAGCAAGCGTGGTGATCAATGCTCGTGCCTTCTCTGTATGAGAAGAGGCATTTGCTCTGCAGTGGGACAATAATATGCTTTTATTATTATTAAAAGTTATGATTATACAGTTTACAGACACAGGTAGGTGCATAGTCTATTTATTAAAGAGGATAAAACTATATCCACTGGTTAACTTACGTATAACTTCTTAAGGTACAATTGCGTAGACAACCGCAAGTGGCAACTGCAGGCGACGTGTGGCCACGATACGGAAGTTATGGACCACAAACATGTCCTAGAACTAAACATTCAAAGACATGTGACATCTACCAGCGCACACTGGGCCCGCGTGGTAGATTACAGCCCACTCCCTCTCACAGAGAGAACGCCTGTGTCCCAGCAGTGGGAACATTATAGGCTGATTATGCAATGGGCTACAAAATAGTTTGCTTGTTTCACTAGCTGCCTCTTAGTTTTTATGTCGCTCATTTCCGCTGTCTAATGTTAGTGAAAATGAAACATGTGCAACTCAGTGCTATGGGCTCCTTAGTTTACTCCTGGAAATTATGTGTACTGCAGTCTGAACTTGTGTTAAAGTAGTAGGTGATAGGCTCGCCCCCTATCACATGGGATTTAGAATATAAATTACCACAAATGTTGGTAAGTGTAAGTGTATGCCTCTGCTTATCTCCCTTCAGGGAAATCAGATACATTTTCAAGGTCAATATCAAACGTCTCGCAGGTCATTAGGTCATATAAAAAATGTTAAATGTATGGTAAATAATTTTTTTGAAGTAAGGAGTAGTCGACGAGGCTCCGCTTGGTGGGGGTCCTATTTCTGTTTGCAGGGTCTAAAGCAGTGGTTCCTAACCTTTTTAATATTGTTTTTTGCTGACATTTCTTTGAGGTGCGTGTGAAACACAACGCGCCGTCGACCCGGGCCTGGTCCTTATCGAGCGGTGAGCTATCCATTGCTCACCGTCCGCAAGCCCGCTTCTACGGTGGCCGGAAATCGGCTCGCGATTCCCGACGCCCTAACAAAACCCTCATTTGGAACTAATCGGGAAAAACCCAGGAATCTGGTAATCGGGTCGGGGTTGTTTCTTTAGAACAGGCTACGCAACTGCTTGTGACCCCAAACAGATGACGCAAGTGGTGGCTAATCTTAGGTTAGCATTTGGTTGCGATGGTTACATGTACTCAGGTGAGGTAATGAATTAAAAGAAAAACAAAAATTTCTGCTGCAGCTGACTTTGTAATGTTCCACAAGTATGTATAAAATACACAATAATAAAAAAAAATTGGATTGCTTTCATCTAATAACTCTAATACATTGGTCCAGGTAAACGTTTAGCTCTTTCCATCTTGAGGTGGTTTGGCGGCAAGTTTGGGGTTGTCAACCTTGGGTAGGTCTGGTTTGCCTTCGGTCCGAAGAGAGGGGACGTCGGGGCGGGGCGGGGGGATCTGAGGGTCATGGCGGGAACCGTTGAGCTTGGCCCCATCTTTGGGTGGGTCCAAAGCTTTCATGTTGGATGGCATATCGACGCAGACGGCCACGGCCACCAGCATTAGCAGGCATGCGAACATCTGTGTTGGAGCGTAAGAAATATTATTGATACACACACAAACACATAACGCAATGAATGTTGTTAAACTGTCAAAATGAAACAAATTAGTCATAATCGTTTACGAAAATAAGTTACGCAAGTAGGGTACAGTAGTACTATTCTGTAACCATGTCGCCGTGTTATCTTAGGTGAAGTGAGCGTGGAGTGAGCTGTCAGTTGCTAAGGATTGACACTATTGGCAGCTCACTTCACCTAAGTTATCACGGTGAGAATACACGCACGCCGGTTGCGAGTACCTACTACGCACCTGACCTTTCTGAACATTATTGTTTGGCCAGAAAAAGAATAATAGCAGCCTGTTATTATCCCACTGCTGGGCAAAGGCCTCTTCTCATACAGAGAAGGCATTACACACACACACACCCTATTTGGTTGCCGACAGAATAGATCATTTCTCATCTTTACTGAGCGAGTTCGCAAGGGTAACGTTACACGTGTTATATTTTTAATGTGTGAATCTTATGTTGTAAACTATTTCATAAAGTGTTAATTAACTACACACAACCACTAATTGGGAGACTGTAATGGTAGCCGTATGTAATAAATAAATAACATTAATCACTACGCTTGCTCAAAGGCGGGTTGACGATTTCTGATTTAGTTTTTTAGTAAACATGAAAAATCTTTTTCCTTTTTCCAAATACAATATTCTCGGTAATTTTTACAATTACTACTAATCTATTAATCTGTCTGTTATTGTATAATTGATCAACGTCGACGTTTTGAAGAGCTCTTAGCCTAATTATTCGTAACAAATAATGTTGAATGTGTATGGTAAATGTTTATTAAACAGTTTTTGATTACTAACTTGCAGCAAATAATTTTACAATTTTACTTATTACAAATTACACTTGTATAAAAGGCAGAGCAATGTGCACTAAATAATAGTTATTATTTAATTACGGCGCTGTGGTAGTGAAACGCGCGTGCATAACAATGTTTTTTTTTACATTATAACACTCGTTTGGCTGATATTATGGTTACTATGACACTGGTTGTTTTAATGTTGGCAATAAGCTAACTGTTTCAGAAACTTTTATACAGGATTTATTGCATGGGTGTAGATAATAAAAATTTACAAAATTAAAATAATCTAAATATAAACTAGAACCAACCCAAAATTCGACATGTGACATCCACCAACCCGCACTGGGCCCGGTTGGTGGATTACGCGGCCCACTCCCTCCAACAGAGAGGAGGCCTGTGTCCCAGCAGTGGGAACATTTTAGCCCGATTATGCGATGCTAAGCAATAGTACGGTATAAATGGAAAATAAAATAACAGAAGACAGTAAGAACTCACCCCCAGACGAGACATTTTCAATATATCTGATCACTGACTGATTGTTGACTAAGACAATGATCTTTTATATTAGTTTTCTACACAAATACATGATCTATTTACCGTGGGATACAAACATAAGTAGTAATTGCATTATTTCATAAAAACACGACACGAGTACAATAATTACAATGGATAATCTAGGATACGAGAAATTACCTATAGCGTTGTCAATCAAGATTCCTATCTGTAAGTAATTATTTAATTGATACATCCTTTTGCAATGTACCTATATTTATCTGACAAAGAAAACTGTAAGGAAAATCATCAAGTATATAAAATGGAGACGACAATAAATGAACACTAGCAATACTAATAGTATTTAGAAACTATGAAATAATACTAACATCGAAATAACCAAAATAGGCCAGTCATTTAAAACATCGCAGGTCGCAAAAAATTGCGCTCTAGGTAATTTTTTTTAGGGATTTTGGGATATTGTCAGGATAAAATTAAATACCAATGTATCTATCCTGACAATATCCCAAAAAAATTGTACAGAGCTGCATACTTGGTTTTTGACTATTAAGTCAAAAACCAAGTTTGCAGCTTCGAAAAACCTAGGCTGTGCTAACTGCGTGGTGCCCCGAAAATCACAAAATTTTCGGATTTCTTTCAGTTTCTTCTTACAGTCAATTGAACCTACAGCTACGGCTGCGCTCAAATTGTAGCATAATAAAAATGTAAAGAATGACTTATTCCGTAGGATGTACCTTTGAGAAGATACAAATAAGCCAAAGCCAATTTTTCTACGGTGAAACGTCTCAAATTGATTTTTTCAAACTAATTAGATAGTAATATGATGGGTGGACTATGGGTTTTGCCAATCTTTGACTAACTATAGTGAATAAACTATTCCATGTATTTAGTTGAATTTTTGTATGCATTTTAATTATTGTCGGGTTGTCTTCTTCACCTTGTATTGTAATAAATGCCTATCTCAGACCAACAAAAAAAGAAAGACGGCGCGCCGCGAACATTAAAAGTGAAGCCACAAAACCGTGCTCCTGCAAGTAAATACACCCGCTCACGCACACACCTACACTAAAACCATGCTCATCGCTCTTAGTACGTCATGAGTCGTCGTCTAGTTAACATTGATTAAAAAATATATAATTATGCTTTCCTGTGTAGTGAAAACTTATAAAAACAATAGCAAATCACAAAAAAAGTCTCACGGAATCACTTTTCACCCCTAAGCATTGATGTACTTGAAATAACATCGTTTTTAGGTTACTTGGAACAAATAACCTCAACAAACGAAAGCAGTGACTTAAAGTACGAGGGTTGCCATAATATGATTTAAATCTTTCCCATGCGATTCAACAAATTAAAATGTGATTTCTAACTTCGAGTTATATTCATGTTCTCTTTTTTATTTATTTAATATTTTAGATTTCTAATTAATACTAGTAGGTTAGAATTGGGGGTTCTGCATCACTTGCTCTCGCTGCGCTCGCGCCGTGATGCAGAATCCCCAATTCTATCAGCGAGAGCAAGTGATGCAGAATCCCCAATTCTATCAGCGAGAGCAAGTGATGCAGAACCCCCAATTCTATTTCGACGTGATGCAGAACCCCCAATTTTATTTCGATAAATAAGCAATGAAATCTTCTTGCACTGTATCGCTGACCTGAGACTTTGATGAGTCTATGCTCGATTTATAATTTGCAACAAGTATTAATTATAAACTCTCTTCCTTTTACAGCGTTCAAATAAAAACATTGAGGAAAATGTATAGCATGTTGCATCCAAGGATCGTCATAAATCTCCCAATCTTCTATAACACCTCCACATGAGAAACATGCTACTTTATCATCTATACTATTGCCACAATAAAAGAATCCAGCGTCAGCCATTTCCATCACTAATCTTTTCTTTGAATCAGCCGTTGCCCAGTAATAATTAAATGAAAATTCACGCATTTTATAAGTATTATACATGTCATAGCGGGGTTTGTATTTATTTTGAGACATGCTTCGTTTTATAGATAAATGCATAATGACATCGCTTAGCTACAGTTAGTAGCTTTTAATGATTTGATGACGTTGACGGGGTTGGGAGGGATAGGAAACGTTTACCTAAGTATTTATATAAATTAAACAAGAAAATATTTTTATTTAAAAATTTTATTATCATAGCACCATTTATTTAAACACAATACATTTTTTAAAGCACAAACAGAGTCATGATACATACAACTATACAAATCTTGACAGTATTTATATTGATTGTACAGACTTGACAAACTAGAACAACCTTTGTCTTCTAAATTAAATATATTACTATTACTGTTTTCTAATATATTTTTTAACCACGAGACTTTTTCTGAACCCTTAACATAGACACATTTATCTCTTAAAATATCAGCAATAAAATTCTGGTAGTTGGAATAAGGTACAAATCCTTCACGCCAATATATCTTTCTGTTACGTTCAATCCAACTAACTTGCTTTCTTTCTGCTTTTGTCAAATTGTAAAATGGAAATGGTGGCTTAATCAAAAACAATTGAATTTTTTTATTATACAATATAGCGATTTCTTTTATTATAAATTCATCTGTTTCTGTTCGAAAACCTTGAATATCTACAATAGCAATCATGATAACCGGCGTACAGTGTTGGTGAGAGGTTTATATTCCACAAGTCGATCGTTTATAATCAAACAATATGCAGTTGTCTTATCTGGTATTGGCGTTGAACATTCAATTTCTAATCGCACGTCCACTGGACCTGATTTTAGACTATCGTTTTGCCTTGAGCAGTCTAAGATAAAGAGGGGAGCTTTTTCTTTAAAGTCCTTTAGGTCAAGCAACGGGTCTGCTGGACAGTTGTAATATGACTGACGAAATTTCACATACATTTCGTATAATATACTGTATTTGTTGTCAGAAAACTTTAAACCCAAAGGCTCATAAGGATAATATTGTGAATTTAAGAAAAGCGTAACGTTTGTCACCTCGCAATGATCGAATAGCGAACTGTCTTTAGTTTTATTATTTTTTCTATTAGTTTGTAAGCAAAAAATTACATATCTAGGCTTTTCCAATTGTGAAGCAGTCTTAACTGACCAAGAATGTTTTGTGGTTTTAGGTAGTAAAGGATATTCATATAAATCCCAATTTCTAAAAGCCATCTGAATGGGTTTATCTCTTTCTAAATGCTTTAAAAGTGTTAATCGTTCTCGATCTGACACTTTTATGTGTGGCACCCTCCATTGAACTCTTTGCATATCTATTTGAAAATGAGCAACATCATCAGTAAGAATAACGCTGTTTAAGTTAGAGTTACTTCTATTCAATATAAGTTCGTGTTTACAATTTATAACGATTTTATTGTAATCCTCTGCAAACCCTAAAATCTTATTTAACGGTATCACAATACTAAAATGACCATCACTTTGGAATCCGTTTAAATTCCAACCCCATAGTGCAGCAACTTTATTTTCACCTTCATTTAATGAGATGTATGATTTTATTGCTGATGTTATTCCAGAATTTTTTATACGATCTATTTCAATACCATTCATTTCGTACCTGATGTCTTGAAACAAAGACATAATAGGGTTATTAGTGAACGAAACAGTTTTCTTGATCGGATTCCCATCTTTACCGAGCAGCTTTGCTTGGCCTTCGATGTAAATTGAACTGGCTGATGGTAGCACGTATATGTCTTGCTGATGTATGGGGATTCTGATTTCATCGTTTTCTCTAAAGCTGTTGTTGTAGGGATTATATGAATGGATTTCATAACTTTCGATCGAACTATCGAAGTGAGGTAATTCAGTAATTTGTAGTATATTCATACTTTAAAACCTAGGGCTCTAAGAAAATCTCTATTTGCTTTAGTCAATTTCTTAACTTTTTTCTTACGTCTACGCACCTTAATGGTTGTAGAAGGAATAAGACGTTTTATTTTCACAGGAGTGTTTTTATAATATACTATCATTTTGTTTTTCTTAAATGAAGGCGTAATTGAATATCAGGTTCATCACCAAAGTTAATACAATAACCAGATTGATCAACAATCTTAACAGATATAGATGAAATTAAGTTTTTGTTAACTGGAAAGTAAATAACGTTTGGCGGTATTTCTATGCACTGATGACCAGGAGCAGTATTAAATACAAATTCATGAATAAAATGAGTTGGTAATCCATTACAGTAGGAACCGTGTACAAGATCACATTCGATTCGGATTACAGATTGACTGCTGATATTGATGGGCACATTTGGTCTTGAATTTAACACTGAAAAGTATAACAAACCGCACTCGTATGGATCAGATAAATGCAGATGTGGTTGAAAATATGACACCAATTCAGATTTATTTCCGGAGATAGTAACCGTAGTAGACATGCTTGCATACTGAACTCTTTCAGAATATCCTCTTTATTTTATCCCTTGACTACACCAAAATTTTTTTAAGAACTTTAAACAGAGATGGCCGCAATTGAAAGGGTGATCACGTTGTATATTATCATAATTATAATGGACTTTAGAACCTACGTATTTTATAAATTCTTTTGGAGGCTTAAGATTTCCGTAACTGTCAAAGTACTCAATATAATCATTGTATTTTGCATAGGCTACCCAATGAGAGCCAGGATCTTTAGAACTATCTAAATTAATAACTCCACATTCTTTTTTAACGGGTATTTAGGAAGCTCATCTCTCATATAGACTCCTCTAAAATAGGGAATACTATTTCCATACTTCAAAATGTCAAAGTTAGTTAAGGCTCGTTTGGGTAGCCGACTTAGTTTTTTTCATTCGATACAAAAATTCCAAGCCCGTTTTTATGTGGTTTAAGGTGTAGTCCTTTCCCAATGCAGAGAGCTTCCATTTTTTCATTATGTCTCTTCGATTCAGTCAACAGCTTTCTAGCCATTTTGAATTCATTTATGGTTTTGGCTATACCAGCTGCCCCGCCTGCTATTGCTCCCACTGCTGATAATCCAGCAAAAATAGGAATTAAAGGTAATACACCACCAGTTTTTGGTATAGGAATAACTCGAGGAAGTTTAATGGATAAATCATCAGCTAATTCTCTGGCTGCGGCAATAGCTAATTCTATTGCCACTTTTTTGCATTTTGGCTTCAATTTTTTCATGTGTCTTTTCGTTTTAGTAATAACATTTTTAAATTTATTTTTTAAACCTTTTCCAGATGTAACTTTTCGATTGCATTTTTTGCCACGTTTTTTTAGTCCAGAACCACTTTTAATTTTTGTAGACATTGTCTTGCTTACCAAGCCTGCTGCGAGTTTTTCGCTTACACTCGCATCCGAGGCAACTACTCGCTCTTTAGCCATTTGTAGTAAAATTAAATCAGCTCTGTGACGATCCTTTAAGTTTGATGATTTATGATAGGCAATGTCGTGTTCTTTGCAATATTCGTCTAATTTATTAATACCTTCATCTCCGCGTGTAAGCCTTTTAATTAATTTTGTACCAGGGCCACAATAATTGTATCCTGGTAAGTGTAATTCAAACGGTAAATTGTTTATAAGCCAATTGAGAAGACTACTCTCTCCAATACACATCATAAGACTAATGAATCTGGATTGAACACTTTAATAAATACTTATACGATTCATTAATGACTTTGTTGTTAAGTTATTTTTATTTATAATAGTATATTCGATTTATCAATCCAACTATTTTCAGCAGAAGGCAAACCTAACCATTTTACTAAAACCCTGTTTCCTTTTCTTCTAAGAACTTTCTCAATTAGATATACATTAGGATGTTTAGTCTTTTGAAGCTCTTGTAAGTAAAATGCTCCTAAAATAGGTTGACCTCTGATTGTATCTTCAATTAAGTAGGTGATAGGAGTTGTATTTTGTATTTTTCGAATTTTAAATATTTCCGTCGACCAGTTAGGCGTATATCCTTTTTCAAATGTTCCTTTGTACTTACTGATACGTACATAATCTCCAATTTTATACTTGCTTCTTATTCTTTCGTTTTTTACCAAACCTAAATACGTTTTTAATATACATTTTTTATTAATATTATCCACATTAGCAGGTATTTCATGAATTGTCCGATGATAAGTGTGATTGTATTTATAAATAACATCATTAAGGGTATTATCTATCCAATTATAGTTACCTTTTAAACTAAATTCCTTATACAGTTTAGATTTCAATGTTCTGATAAATCGTTCAACTATTGAGGCCTTTTTTGTTGAGAAGGTTGAATAATGGTTGATATGATTAGATTTCATAAGCTTTTGAAATTTATTATTATAAAATTCTGTTCCATTATCCGTTTGGAGATTTTTTGAAACACGTCCTGTAGCCAACAAAATTTTGAAAGATTTACATACATCATCTTTGGTTTTACTTTTCAGAGGAAAGGCCCAAGCATATTTAGAAAATGTGTCAATAACGGTAAGTATAAATCTATGATTTTTATTTTCTTTTGAAAACGACTGCATATCAATTAAGTCTGCTTGCCATAGGTCATCTATATCTTTCATTATAACATGTCTTCGCGGAAAGTTCACCCTCGCATTTTTATGTATTTCGTTTACCACATCAGCTTTGCTCATTTTCAGAATTCAGTACATTTGTCTTGAATCCATCTACAATACTGAATGTAAAGCATATTATTACAACTATTTATTCTGTAATTATGTCAGCTTCTTTTAACTCTTCAATTATCGATAAAATTTCATTATCGTGGTTTGTATTGCCAGCATCTTTTGAAGCAACTAATAGTTTCAATCTTTCAACTAATTCGTTAGGGTCGTCCCAATATACCAAGTCAGTGTTGTTTTTGTATTTTTTTAGTGTTGCTAAGTTTCCTCCAAGTTTAGGGTGAGCAAGTATATAATCGTTTGACGATTCGGAAAACAGTGGTTTGATTATTTCACGATATTTTGTTCCTTTATCGCCTCTTATTTGTCCATTAGGATTAAAATCTCTCTTATGAGCATTTGTATAATGCAGCATATCCTTATAGACAAGCTTATCTTTGCTAGAAATTAATTTTAAATCAGGTTTTTTTCGAAGTAAAAGTTCCTTCAGGCCTGGGGTTAAATTATAGGCTTTATCATCGACTTTAATTAAAATTTCACTATCGTCATTTAAACCATCAATTTTAGAAAATGATACAACTGAATTGCCCATCAATAAAGTTTTGTTCACACTTCTTATTCCAAACGGTATATTTACACCATCATAAATATCATGGATATCACAACCCTCTAATGAAATTTCTAAATCATCTGGTAATTCCATTTTATTAGACTTTTTAGGTGATTGAATAGAATTTAGTTTTGGATCGTAGCAGTCTTCAAACTTTGTAGATGAGCTAGTATTGATGTCATCCAATTCAATGTCTTTAGAATTAGCGAGTATTGTATTTTCTAAATGTTTTATTTTTTCCATAGATATATTTGAATTAACTAGGGTTTTAAGTGGATCTGTGACAGGTTTTAGCATTTTATCGAATGACAAGTTTATCGAGTGTTCCTGGTTTTTCATTTGTTTTATTTTATTCTTTATAGAGTTTACAGACTTCATTAATTCTATTTTAATATTTTTCTCCATGTTGTAACAACTGGGTTCAGCTGAAGAACAAACAATACTAATTTTCTTTTTGAGTGTTATTTACTTATATTTAAAAACATTCAGTCAAATTTAAAAAAGAAATCAAAATTCTGTCTGTACCTTCCATTATTTAATGGTGACTCTTTATTAATAAGAAGAAATTGATATGGATTACTCCAAACAGTTTTACAAATATCTTTGAACTGATTCCATGGTAGATCGGAGTTGACATGTTCTCCATAGATATGTTTTAAATTTACATCATCTTGTTTAAATATTATAAGAAAATTGGTGTTATCACGTAACAACTGTTTCGGTATTTTGGAGTAGGTTTGCGATAAGTAAAAGCAATCAATTTGTTTATGTCTACCCATTGAGAAATAATTACGGATATTTATTTGTTTTTCACACGCAACATCATCAAATATAAATATAGAATTCGGTAACGCTTCATTGGGAGATATGACTTCTTTATTGTCATTGAATTCAATGAAATTAATCTGAGGCACTCTTCTTAATACTTCACTTAAGAAACGATATTTTGGTTGGAAAGCAGTTTTCGAGTAAAGATAAAGATTTTGGAATTTAAGACCATTTTCATGCAGCAATAAACTGATCATAGCGTTTGTTTTGCCGCAGTTCGAGGGTCCACATATTATGCAACGAATCGTATTAGGCAATAAAGCACTGTGTCTAATCTGACGAGCAGAGTCATTAAAATTGATATTATTCACGTTCAGGGATATGGGTTGTTTGATCAACTTCATCTTGCTTATTATTTATTTTCATTACTTACTATCCTTTATATATGAATATGTGAGCACATTATTCAACCAACAGGTTTGGACCTGTGTCGTTATTAAGATGATGTTCTCGTCTTACCGGCCATAAATGTATTTGTGACTAATAACCGAAAGGAGAACATATTCTAGGTATGTCAAAGTAATTAAACATTACACTTCATTGCAGTAGCTGATCAAAGTAGGACCTTACGCAAATTTTTCACGATTTAAACAATAGTTTCAGTCTAAAGGTAAGTGTTTGAATAATAACCAATCAAACAAAAAGAATAAATAAAATATTTGTTTAAATGCTTATTTGTAAATAGTATTTTATTTTTTCAGAATAATGTCTCGAGCACCGTCACCATCCTACAGCCCCAGCATATTGGACAATGAAAATGTGATTTCTGTTGAACAAGAACAATCCAGATTACGTGAGGTAATCTTTGTTTTTATATTTCATAGAAGTAGATTTTCCTATTGCTATTTTTATTTTTTTACGGGGCTAATTTCTTTTTTTTTTTGCAGTGGAACTCCGAGGTACTCAATAGCAATCCTGTTATGAGTTCATTTTTTTACTCCCAGGGCAACTACGAACCATATTTTGAAGGTTTAAATCAGAGCGCTAAAATTGAAAAGCTGCTCACTGGAAATGATCAAGCTCAAACATCTAAAAAGTCTTCAAAAAAGAGAAAATCTTCATTGGGATCATCATCATCATCATACATTGTTCGCAGAAAGGGAAGCGATAATGGAGGTCATCTAATTAAATTAGAAGTGCATAAACTTAAAGATTCTAAAAATGAAAATGATTATAGTGATAGTGACAATGCGTGTGTAAGTGTGCAATATGTGGTGCATGAAACTTATAACGAAGTGATGGAAGCAACAGAGACCCTTATTAAAAAAATTGGGAAGAAGTTGAGTGACCCGGAACAGTTTTAGGTAATTTTTGTATGCCTAGTTAATAAATAGTTTGTACTGTCAAAATGCACATATACTTGGACATTTCGTTACTAACTTATTATTTTATTACTGTTTCGAGATTTGATTTTATTATTTTATACATAGTCGACTGTAAATGATCCATGTTTTGTTTTTTAAAACAGTTAAAAAGACTACATTTTTGTGAAAATTAAATAAATGTTATGATTATCAACTATTCTTGGGTTTCATTTTTCTTTGACTAGGTACAGTTACGAGCACTAATATGTATCCACTTACCAAAACAAAAAGCGATTTTCTCGTGGAATATTTACTGCAACTTTGAGATAAGACCTATTCCATATTGTGGGTTCCAAAATACTATATTTCGTAACAATTTAAAATGACAATCAACAGAGTAGGTGAAAATCACTTTGAAAGGTTGCTAAGTGTACCTATACATATTAGTGCTCATGACTGTACTTAGTTTAAATAAGAAGTAGGTATAGAATATCATATTTAAACACAATACATACTGATTACAAATGATTTATTTCATATTATGTAATAATTCAATACATTTTTGCTTACATACTTTACCTTAAATTAATACATTGTTATTAATACAGCGCTTAATTAAAATACTGTTTTATGATGCCCCCAAGGCAAAGTTTTGCAACCATCTTCCATTATTTGTCTTTTATCATCATCCCTACTAAGAATCAGCTTATTAATCTTCTGAGTGAAAATCTTATGATTTTTCGACTTTATAATACACATGTCATCTCTTAAGCATTCATTGTACCGTAAAGCTCGTTTATATTTTTTTATATCGAGTTTTTTCACAGCTGATTTTTTTACACCTTTTGCTCTGATGATTGAAGAAGCTAGAGAGTCTATACAATACAATTTTGCTCTTAAACCTACAAACTCGGTTATAATATCACCACCCATTTCATCCTTAAAAAAACCTGGTATTTTACAATTTGCTTTGTGTATATTAAATTGATTTCCAGTTTCAAAGTTGCTCGTATCAAAGTATTTTATATTCTGTTTCATGTCCTCATAGAAATCTTCTGTATATATTAAATACAAAAGGCTATCAGTATCAGTATAACATAGTTGAATATCATTTTCGTAAAGACGTTTCATCACAGAGTAATTAAATCGATACAAATGAGTCTTAGCCAATTCTAATATTGAGAAACCAATATAAATTGGTCTATCAAGAACAATTTTCGTTTGTTGTAACTGGATTGCTACTAATGTATCAGAAAATACAGATAAGTTTTTGAAATTGGGGGCACTTACATATTTTTCAGCTCCACAAATTTTGTTTGTTTTATTATGAATATCTTTCCATACATTAACCAGTTTTACATCGACTTGTTTTCTTTTGTTTTCTATAGTTTTTCCAAATATAGAGTTGTTTTGTTTTTTAAAAAAGTCTCTTTCAAAATCGGAAGACGCTCTTTGTCTGAGAGTAGTATTCAGCAAGATATATGGAGCTAAAAATGAACTTTGTTCAAACGCTAGTATTCTATATATCTTTAATAAAATAAGTCCATTTTTTACACATTCTTTAAGATGAACATAGTGAATGATATATTTATGTTTATCATACAGGTTAGCAATTAGTTTAACATTTTTACTACCTGGTGGAGCAAATTTTTCGACGGCAAATGGTAAATCCGAATGAGTTTCGTGAATTTTATAAGGATAACATAAGTCAACTTCTAAAATAAATCCTGTGTCACTATCATTTAAAATACACATTACATTAAAATTATTTATTTCATTTTCGTTTAAAAACCTAAAGTTTCGAGTAGGAAGCGGTTGCATCATAGCGTGGCCATATAAATTTACACAATCAAGATAAATTAAATAGCTGTCAGGTTCCTTATTGTTATAATTTGGAAGATATTTATTATTTGCCTTCGCATATCTTAAAGAACATTGGGCAAGTCCCCCCCTTATGCCTTGTTCTAACATTTGATACATATCAATATCTGAAATTAAGTCTAAATTAATTTTTGTATATAATAACATCGCATCCCAACTTAGCGAGGGAGATGATACATAATAACAAGGATCAAGGTCATAAAACTTTAAACTCATTGATCTAAACTTTTCAAAAACATCACATAAAAGTAGGACATCACATTTCAAATATAAGTCTGTGTACTCCCCTAAATTAGAAATATCAAATGTATTCCAGACTTTTAATGCATGATTATAATCTTCATCTGAAATAGATTGGGATGTGAGTTTATTATAAAATTTTGATGAATCTGGCAATTTAGTATCTTTATAACGATCCCACGAATCGATGTAATCATAACAATATACACCTTTCTTGCATGCCAAATTAAACAAATAATCATCATTAAAAAACTTTCGTAAGTTTTGAAAATCTTCCGTTTTCATCGTTTTTATTAAATTATCTAGACTTGAACTTAAAAAGTTAAAAGAATCAATAAACTTTAACTGAGCTACATTTTTTTTGTCAATCGGGACGAATTTTGTGAAAGAAATATATTTTTCTTTGTTTTTGGGAATAAGATTTATACGACCGCAAAGACCTGAAAGTTCCTTTATAAACAAATGACAATCATAACCAGAAAGATTATGAAATATGACAGGTATAAATGGACAAGATTTTGCATTCAAATTACATGAATTGTGTGCTGGTCCTCTATACATTCCGGTGAAATGATCATGATCAGCAACAACGAGGTCAGTATCAGAAAAAGTTTTCTTACATAAGTGACATTGTTTAGCGTTGTTTAAAGACATTTGTTGAGCTTTGTTAATTATTAGGGGTTTTATCTCTGACATTAGTCTATGAAGTCTTATTACATCCTGACTAATAGATTTAACGAACTTTTTCGAGCAGTCTGGCCCTCTATAAGATCTAAACTCATTTAATTCAGGTTTAGACTGACAAAAAATGTAATATCCATAACAACTTGCCATATGGATTTGAATATTTTCTACACATGGGGATTTATTTTTGTCTGAATATTCTTGTAATAGACTTTCAAAATCGCCGTAAATAACAATGGGAACTCTTTGAGTCCTATTAAAATTTGAAAAACTAAGTTTTGAGTTTTCTTCGGGAAGGATAGTTTGCACTCTTGCACAGCTATGATTGAATTGTTTTTCTGGTGAGTCGAAATACACAAAACATTCGTCACATAAATATAACTTAGACTTATGTTTTGTAAGTTGTCTGTGTACAAGCTTATTGAAATATTTAATTAAGCAAAAATGACTTTTACCGTTATTATTGAAATAAAGTAAATTTACATGATAAAGTTTTCTTTTTAAAGTTTTATACAACGGCCCTGTTACATTGTAATTCTGTTCCAAACCATAGACGTTAACACTTACGTTTGGATTTAAATCTTCAAATAATTTGATGTCGTCTAAACTGGGTGGAAATGTCATGTTCGTAATGTTTAACACTTTTGAATAGTGAGGATATGATGTAACTCTATTGGGGTTATTCTTTGCTGGGTACAAATATGCTACTATGCTCCAAAGAAAACAATGATTATCTTTATTAACTATGTTTAGACTTGATTTCGTATTTTGAATTCGTTTAGGTAATTCTAAATAAGAACCCGCTCTCAAAGGACTGTATTTAGCGAAATTAATTTCTAAATGACTAATCGATTCGATTGTCCAGCCTGACTCACTTAGTTCGAACTCAGAACATTTATTTAAGATTTTTTCTGCAAATGCATGATATGTGGATAATATATCTGTGCTTTGAAGTATAATTACATATCTTGTATTAAAAGATTTAAGACTAATTTCGTAATTTTTAGGTAAAGTGTACGAAACAAAAAGTTCGAAATTGACTTTCAAAGAAACGTGTTGTTTTAATAATTCTTTAATTAGATAGCAACATGTGTCTGAAGTTTCAGTTAAAAAAAATTCAGGTGTAATAGTAAAACTTTCAGGATTTATTTTGTAACTGACTATTTTGTTTTTAAAAGCACAAGCTATTATACGGACATTATCAAATTGAGTTTTTATGAGATTATTAGATTTATGGATGTTAGTTTTTTTGTGAGAAGAATAATTGGGACAGTTAATGTTACAAGTTTGACAGAATACCATTTTTGAATAATTTTAGAATAGCTTTATTTGTATTTTCTTAGTATTATTATTATTTAGGTTTTTGTTTTATCTACTAAGTAGATTCTGTAAGAGAACAATGCAAAAATTTAGAAATAGGTTAGTAGATACTTAACCAAATTAAACATATTTTTAAAACATACTATTATCGATTATATGTATATTATAAAGGATTAAATTAAAGTTGAATAAAATTTAAGTAATTTGTTAAACTAAATTTACAAACATAGTATAAGAGATAATAATTATATTATGAATATTTTATTATTTTCAATTTTAGGTTTTTATTTAGGTTTTTGTTTTATCTACTAAGTAGATTCTGTAAGAGAACAATGCAAAAATTTAGAAATATAAGTTACATTCAGGTTAGTAGATACTTAACCAAATTAAACATATTTTTAAAACATGGGTACTAATATTGATTATATGTAGGTATATTATTAAGGATTAAATTAAAGTTGAATAAAAGTTAAGTAATTTGTTAAACTTAATTTACAAACATAGTATAAGAGATAATAATTATATTATGAATATTTTATTATTTTCAATTCTAGGTTTTTATTTAGGTTTTTGTTTTATCTACTAAGTAGATTCTGTAAGAGAACAATGCAAAAATTTAGAAATATAAGTTACATTCAGGTTAGTAGATACTTAACCAAATTAAACATATTTTTAAAACATGGGTACTAATATTGATTATATGTAGGTATATTATTAAGGATTAAATTAAAGTTGAATAAAAGTTAAGTAATTTGTTAAACTTAATTTACAAACATAGTATAAGAGATAATAATTATATTATGAATATTTTATTATTTTCAATTCTAGGTTTTTATTTAGGTTTTTGTTTTATCTACTAAGTAGATTCTGTAAGAGAACAATGCAGACATTTAAAAATATAAGTTACATCCTTGTTAGTAGATATTTCACCAAATTAAACATTTTTAAAACATAGGTACTAATATCGATTATATGTATATTATAAAGGATTAAATTAAAGTTTAATAAAAGTTAAGTTTTTTGTCAAACTTAATTTACAAACTTAATTTAACTGGAATAAAAAGGTTTACAAAGAATTTTGGGGGTACAAAATTGGTTGGATAGAGGAATAATCCTCTTTAACTGCTGCAACCACCTGAGTAACCGCCTTCCAAGTTGGGCTATTGTCATTTACCGCTGTTTTGAAAGAAACCAATGAATGTTTCCAGCGGTTGGTTGTTATGGCCTCCAACTCCTGACAATTCGATATGCGAACCTCAATATAATATTCTCCGCGCCTTGTGGGGTTGCTTTGCATAGTATAACCAGATCCGACTCGACGCGTCAGGTAGCTCTTCAGTTTTGCTGCCCGAATTGGTTCACGTTGCTCTTCATCCTGGAAACAAACCAAAAAATAGTTTCATTAAATCATCGTTATAATATGATCATTTTAATATGATGATTCATAATGATCATCAGCCCCCCTTGCTATTGTTATAAATCATCACAATAATAATCTTAAGACATACGTATTCTTCATTGATTTAATTCGGTTTCAACATGTGAATGAAATCTTTTAGACCTTAAAAAATGTAAACCGTACAAAATCCTAACAAATCATGAGTTGACCTTTACTTATTACGTAACATCACGCCTATATTTTTCGAATAGTTATAATTTCATGCTGCTACTATAAAATTATTGAAACTTGGTCCAATTATCTACACTTAGTCAGACCTGAGACTCGAACTCAGGACTTCACAATTATCAGTAACTATGCTTACACCACTACTAAACCTGAACAACTATCTGTAGGTGGTACAATATTTATTCTGCACGGGAATCGAAGCCGCGCAGCAGCTAATCGCTCAGCCCCTGCGCCAACCGAGTCGTCAAAATATAATAATTAAATGACAATTTCATCTCAACTTACCTCGGAATCAGGGTAGATAGATAGTTTTCGTTTCTTTTTAGCAGATGTAGACGCAAAGACAGGTGCGGTCGAAGGGTCAGCCTCTGATTCAGACCCACTACCAGCAAACGGCTGTTCTTGGAGTGGTTTTTTAGTTTTTCCTTTTGGTTTCGAGGGTTTTGGTGTTAAAGGCTTACTTGGTTTCTTCTTTTGTGATATAGGGATCACTTCAGTGTCTGAGTCAAATGGATTGGAAAACCTAAAAATAAAACATAATTTTCATCAAGTCTACTTACAAACATTCATACGTTTAGTTACAACTACTCGTATTATCGAACAGTCCAGTCATGATAAGTAGGTACTACACAATAGGTTCCTGTCACGCCAAGCTATTTTTCTGCAAGGAAGTCGAACTTATAAACTCATTCTCAACAGCGACAACCTCTGAACCTATAAGACCATCGATCATATTGATCAAAAAGACCTACTAATAAAAATGCCCGGTTGCATCCCACCCACACACACACCCAACTGCACCCCTCACAAATATACACTGATCATAAAATTTATAAAGTTAAAATGACACGCACATACTTACTGTTTTATTTGTTAAACGCACTAATTATTAAACGACGTTAAGTTAGACGAAAACCACTGCAGAATGCACTGCTAAAAATATTCTGTGAGACTATCGCCAGGTGACACTGATTTTATATCCATAAATTGTAAAACGGCATACACACATAATGAATGTTTATTAGTTATAGTTTATTTAAAATTAAGCGTAAATATTGGCATACAATTTTAATCCCTATGCGTATTGCGCATAAGATTTATTATTATTTATTTCATAATAATCATTCATACTCAATTGTAACGTTGTCCTAACTTACCGTTTTAGGAGGATATATAATACGGCGCCGCGCGGTCGCTGAAAACTGAGACGAAATTTTTATAAGGTAATCGTACGTACTTGTATACAAATGGGTCTCTCCATCATGAAATTCTAGAGATCAACCATAACGAGTTCTGATATTAACCTTGAATAAGACTAATATAAATTGAACTCCAAAATATTTAACATTTTTTTTTATTTGTCTGCCTCGTTGGTCTAGTGGTAGCAAGCGGTACTGCTAAGTATGAGGTCCTGGGTTCGATTCCCGGGTCGGGCAAAGTGTTATTGGGTTTTCCATCTGGAATTTCTCAGTAGCAGCCTAGAGCCTGGATTTGTGTTCGGTTGATAGCAAAAGGCTCGTCCCCTATTACATAGGACTTTAACATAACTGGCGAAATGTGGGTATCCTATGGATATACCTCTGTCTAACCCTTCGGGGATTACTTCATGCGTGATGTTAAATCGATCTAGATAGGTTTCATTTTTAGAAAACTACAAAAAAAACGAGAAAGCTCGTTCATCCAGAAAATGTTATGTTATGTTATAACATAACATCACGCCTTGTTTCCCCGAAGGGTTGGGCAGAGGTGTCCCTGTAGCAGGTACACCCACATTTCGCCATGTTATAATTTATTGAAAAACAAAGATAATATTAAGACTCATTAAAACCTCAGGTGTTCGATTCAGTGCAAGAAGATTTAATTGCTTATTTATCGAAATAGAATTGGGATTCTGCATCACTGGCTCTCGCTGATAGAATTGGGGATTCTGCTTCACTTGCTCTCGCTGATAGAATTGGGGATTCTGCATCACTTGCTCTCGCTGATAGAATTGGGGATTCTGCATCACTTGCTCTCGCTGATAGAATTGGGGATTCTGCATCACGGCGCGAGCGCAGCGAGAGCAAGTGATGCAGAACCCCCAATTCTAACCTACTAATACTGAATTAAAAAGTAAATGGATAGTAGATATAAGATAAAGTCGGAATGATCCAGAATGGCTGCCGTCGAAAACCAGCGTGGTTTGTTCCGATCATTTTGATAATAACGACCTTCATTAAACTAATCGTGGACCAAAGGCTATATTATGGTTAAAAAAACTTTTTGTTTGTTACGATTTATCTTGATATTACTTTTTCTTCAGAGTCAGTGATTTTGTTGTTGTGATCTTTTTGTATTTAATAAAGGTAATTGACAATTTAATTACCTATATTATTTCAAAGTAATTTACATAATGACTTCATACATACCTACGACAATGTTATGATTTACGCTTCAACAAACTTATAATTGAATTTCTATGTGCATGGTTATCTAAAGAAGCTGTATTTCACTTCTTTCAATCCCAAGACACTGTCGCGGGTAGGGTTAACTTACACCTAAAGTTATACCCTATACTAGAACTAAATATTTGCAAATTTTAACCTCTCACACTCTCGTACTAGCGCACTCTCACCCACACTCGCACACGTCACACAATTAGGCGCATTTTTGCCTTTTTCTCTGTATTAAGCTCGTTCATTTATATAAAGTTATTTGATTTTTCTATAGTTTAAAACTAACCTATTTATTTATATTTGTATTTTGAATTTTTTACATTCAATTGCAAATTAATGGATATTTCTAAGGCCCGTATTACAGAACCTCACTCAAAACTCAAGCATTACATAAAACTCGTTTAAAGCCTTGTGATTGGTTAAAACTAGCTTTAAGTAATGCTTGAGTCTTGAGTGAGGTTCTGTAACACGGGCCTAAGTGGAACAGCGGAGTCTTCCAAAGCCCAACACAACAATTCTTGCTATAGGTAGAGGTGCACTTTATAATTGTTTTTTTTTTCTGATGTAATTTCTTTTGTTTTGTTCGGAATAGAGGTCCTTCTAAACAATTGAGGTACAATGCCATACTTAACAATATCTTACTTGTACAATATTAGCCTACCCATAAAATATTATTACCCAAGTTATGGGGTATTTTTTTTACAAATGGCAACCCTTCGACTCACACATAGATAAAAAGGTGGCTTCAGTTTTGATGTTCGCAGCGCGCCGTCTTTCTTTTTTTGTTGGTCTGAGATGCCTATTTGATAATGTTTAGTATTACCATACTAATTTATTTAAATATTCACTTCTATCCATCCCTTTCACACATTCTCGCTCTCTCGCTCTCTCTCTGGTACAGTGATTCGCCATACACGCGCTCTGTTTAATTTAATTAATTACTTTAGAAATAATAAGCCGAACCCATTGTGAAGTGTCTACCAACAAGTATAAATAAATAGTTTGTGATTGGTGATCGTGTTTCTTTAACAACCAGCTGCCATCAGCAATTCTCAACATAAATTTGGTCCTTCGAGTTTCTCCGAACGCCATTTTTTGGTGGTTAGGCGTGGCTTGCGCCAAGCCGGCAGGAAGTCATCGACAAGGTCGACGAAAGTCGGCTTACTTCGGGTCGCGTCGTGCCACCTCGGGCCTCTTCGGCATACATCACCAGCGCCACCTACGAAGACACAAGTGCTGTTTTACCGACAAGACCGGAGAGAAGCATTCAATCGGCAATCGATATACTAAGTTGTCGGTAAAGCAGATGACATAAGGCAGATTCAACCAATCCCACTGCTTTACTAATCAATTGAGAGTTTCACTTTCATTTCCGGAAAAATAATATATTTTTTGGGACCGACCGACGACGCTGGCTTCTCGGTCGCGATTTTGGGCAGAGACTTTTGATAGTCGTTCTACAGAAAAAGTGCAATATCAGTGAAATATTTATATCGTTTCAGCTCACAAGCATTTTTCTATAAAGCTCACAAGCAACCTTCTAAAATATTCCACGGATTCCATCAAACAAGATAATCTTTAATAATAATCATAAATCTTTATTTATCTCAACATCTTATTACAGGCACTAATTAATAAAATGCACAATATTAAATAGAGAAAGGTGTCTGAGGTAGGAAGGTCCTGTGTTACAGATCACCCGATGGAAGAAATCGATAATTTGCGCACGACCCGTGCCGCCATCAAAGGTAAAATTACAAGACTAGCAAACTATGTGCAAAACTACGATCCTGCAAAGTGTAACAAACACGACCTACAGGTCAGATCAGAAGAATTGACAAAACTAATGGATCGATATGATGAAATCCAAACTAATATCGAAATGTTGGACTCGCCCGATCGGCAACATGTCAACCTCAGACCAACAGACCTTTTTTTGTTGGTCTGAGATGTCAACGAACAGGATCGGGAGACTACCGAAGCGAAATATTATTCTACGAAAGCAAAAATTGCGGCACTAACAGGAGGTTCGCAACAAACGATGGAGCAATCTCATTTAAATTCTACCACATTACATGATTGTACAGCAAGGAAACCACGTGTCAAGCTGCCATTACAGGAGCTTCCAAAATTCGATGGTGATATCCGCGAATGGCCAGCATTCAAGAACATATTCTACGCTTCTGTTGACAGTGCAGATATTCCAACAGTGAACAAACTTCAATATCTCAAGTCCGCCTTATCAGGTGAAGCGGCTGGGCTTATAACCTCACTTCTCATAACTGAGGAAAACTACAGTAAGGCACTAGATATACTAGCAAAAAGGTATGAGAACCAAACTATGATCGTTAACTTTCACTTAAAAGCTATTACTAATTACAATGTTATTACTAAACACAACTTGAAAGAATTTTTAGTCACTTTACAACAAAGTCTAGATTCCCTTAAAGCTATTAAGCTACCTGTAGACAGTTGGGATGTTCTTTTAGTATTCCTAATATCACATAAACTGGACAACTCGCTGAGAGCAGCGTGGGAAATAAACAAAAAGAAAGTGTTCTTGCTACATTGTCTGAGTTACTGGATTTCTTAAACCAAAGGCGATCAGCATTTGAAGTACTCAATGACAAGCCTTGTGATAGGTCTACTGTTAAATCTACACATTTGTCCACTACCTACCTCTAGGCCTCAAATAAATTGTTCATTATGTCAACAAAAGCACGACTTGCACAAGTGTCCTAATTATATAGAAATGAGTGTACCTAATCGCATTAACTATATAAAATCTAAATCATTGTGTTTTAACTGTTTACAGCCTTACCATGCAAAACATAAGTGTTCAAAATTGAAGTGTTTGTCATGCCATCGCAAACATCATACAAGTATACATATGGATCATTCTAAACAAGTAAGTCCTGCCACAGCAGATTGTAAGCTACCTGGTACTATTGCTTCACTGAACTCTTGCGTGCCACAGCACAATATAGCACATCCAAATGCCCAATGTGAAACAAACTCACACTCTAACCCTTCAACAGTACTTGTCTCGAACACTAATAATCATATTACCTTGCTATCAACAGCTATCATAAGAATACAAGATGCTATGGGAAACTGGGTAAATGCACGAGCTTTATTAGACTCTGGAAGTGAAATCAGTGTAATAACACACAGGCTTGCAGCTGTGCTAAAGCTTCCATATAGTTACCATTCATGCACAATTAAAGGTGTGGGCAACAAAGACAGCCTTGCACAATTAAGCTTAAATGCTAATATTTCTTCTCGATATAATGATTATAATTCTAATCTAACGTTAATAGTAATGAACAACATTACAGTGCCATTACCGCATAGTTACATACCTACACGCAACTGGAACATACCTTCCACGCTTACATGCAAACTAGCTGACCCCACATTCTTTATACCTAGCACTATAGACATACTCATAGGGGCCGAGCTTTTCTATTCTCTCTTACTAACAGACCGCATAAAGTTAGGTCACAACCTACCTGTCATGATTGATACAGTATTCGGTTGGATTGTATCAGGCACACTCACAAGTGACAAGCCTTTACATGCATTTGGTCCTAATCCTCACATTAGCATGTATGTATCTTTATTATCAACAGATCAGCTACTACAACGCTTCTGGGAACAAGAGGAAATCACACCTCAAAAGCTAATATCTCCACAAGAAAAATATTGTGAAACATTATATGAGTCTACCACTATACAAGATCACACGGGTAAATACACAGTTAATCTACCCCTACAGGCAGACAAACTACAAGATTTAGGTAACTCCTTTAATACTGCCTACCGATGCCTATTACAGTTAGAGTCTAGATTTCAAAAAGATCCTTCATTATTCACTCAATATAAAGAATTTATCGATGAATATATTGCATTGGGTCATGCATATTATGTAAAGGAATTCTCCCCTACACAAAACAATACATATTACTTACCTCACTTACCTGTCATAAAATCTGAAAGTAGATCAACAAAGTTAAGAGTTGTTTTTAATGCTAGTTCCAAAACATCAACAGGCACATCCTTGAATGATATTCTACATGAAGGTCCTAACATTTACAATAATTTACTTGATATAATTTTGAAATTCAGACTATTCAAGTATGCCTTTTCTTGTGATATAGTTAAAATGTTCAGAGGTATATTCGTGAATCCAGAACAAAGACCATATCAGAGGATTTTATGGAGGGAATCTAAATCTGATCCACTCAAATGCATAGAATTAGCAACAGTTACATATGGCACTAAGTGCGCACCTTATCTTGCATGTCGTACTATGTTAGATATAGCTTACAAAAATAAAGAGACTCATAGTTTAGCTGCAGAATGCATAGAAACTGGCAGTTATATGGATGACTATTTATCCGGTCAACAGACCCTTGAACAGTGCACTCAACTCTGTTTACAATTAATAGATTTGCTTAATAAAGCTGGGTTCAAGTTACACAAATGGACTTCAAACAACCCCCATATTTTAAAACAGATTGCAATTCCTACTATGGACGCGTCTAGTGAACATATTTCACAGAATAACTCTGGTTGTCAAAACAATTCATACAATTTTAACAAGCCAGACTCTGTTAGGACTTTAGGTTTAATGTGGCTACCTACACAGGACATACTCCATACTCACATACCTGAAATTACAAACATTTCTCACACTAAAAGATCTATATTATCACAGATAGCACAGATGTTTGATCCAATAGGTATTCTAGCACCTACAGTAATTATTCCTAAAATCCTAATGTAAGACATCTGGAAAGAAAACATTGACTGGGATAGTCCCATACCTAACAATTTACAAGATTATTGGCAAAATTTTATTGATCAATTAAATTACTTAAAGTCTATTAAGATCCCTAGATGGTACTTTACTGATATACCTATTAATGTATGCCTAATTGGGTTTTGTGACGCATCTAATAAAGCCTATGGTGCTTGCTTATATTTTAAAGCAAATTATCCTAACAAAAAATCGACTTGCATTTTGATCATGGCTAAGTCGAGAGTAGCACCTATTAAAAGACAACAGTCAATTCCCAGACTTGAGTTATGTGGAACACTATTATTATCAAATATTTATGATAAATTTATTAACACTACAAAAAATAATATAGAAATTGATCATACATTTTTATTTACAGACTCATCCATAGTCCTAAGCTGGATCAAATCCCCTTACAAACACAAGCGAGACACATATGTATCTCATCGTTTAATGCAGGTTATTGAATTAACTGCCACGGATGATTGGTATTATATAAACACCAAACAAAATCCAGCAGATTTAATAACTAGAGGGGTGATGCCCAAACAATTGCCTACTTGTGATTTATGGTGGCAAGGCCCCACCTGGATTAAACAGGATAAATCTACATGGCCTATATCGGTGCCCCAAGAAGTTACTTCTCAAGTAATTACTCCTGTCCACAATACATGTACACAACTATGTCATACACCCACACATACTTCTAAAAAAATTCCTATTAATTATGAATATTTTTATGACTTGTTTCTTAGAATATCTAACTTCACAAAGTTAACAAGAGTCATTGCATTCATGTTTAGATTTTTAAATAATCTAAAAAATAAGGTTCAAAGCAATTCTCCTTACATAGCTGTACAGGAACTCAACAGAGCTACTAATTTCATAGTTCAAATCGCACAATGTAAGTCTTTCACAAGAGAATATTTAGAATTATCATCACTCAGTCAATCAGATATTACAGACTTACCTAAACGAAAGCTATATACATTCCAATCCAGTCCCATAAGGAAACTAAATCCTTTCCTAGACCAAGACCAGCTCATTAGAGTTGGAGGTCGTATTCAGCATTCAGACATATCCTATAGTCAAGCTCATCCTATTATACTACCTGCTAAAGATCACATAACATCATTAGTTGTTCAATATTATCACCAAAGGTGGTTACACTCTGGAATACAAAACACTTTATATAATATAAGATTAAAATACTGGATCATACATGGTAGGAATGAAGTAAAAAAGATAGTTCATTCTTGTGTGAAATGCATCAGATTTAGAGCACAAACCTGTAGTCAGCAAATGGCTAGTCTTCCTTCACCTCGAGTAACCCTAACAAGAGCGTTCCTTCATGTAGGCATTGATTTCAGTGGTGCTATAGCTATCAGGAGTTCAATGACTCGAAACTGTAAGTACACAAAGGGATACATATGTCTAATTGTATGTCTAGCAACTAGAGCTATACACCTAGAGCTCGTAACTGATTTGAGTTCTCAGGCATTTATTTGTGCTTTGAAAAGGTTTGTATCTCGAAGAGGTACTCCAATATGTTTGTATACTGATAATGCTACTAATTTTAAAGGTTCTAAGACTGAACTACATGAGCTTTATAAAATGTTCAAGTCAGATAAGTCTTACAGCCACATACTGGATTTTTGCACTATTAATTATATTAATTATAAATTTACAATACCTCTTGCCAGTCATATGGGTGGTATTTATGAAGCTGGTATAAAATCAGTCAAGTCATTGCTTAAAAGACATTTATTTTCTACTAAACTAACTTACGAATTGTTATATAGGTACTACTTTAGTCCAAATAGATTAGAGAGCATATTAAATTCAAGACCATTATGTACAATTGCTGATGTTCCAAATGATGTTATCTGTTTAACTCCAGCCCATTTTATCATAGGAACTTCTTTAACAGACATACCAGAACCTAGTGTGTTAGATTTGAATGAATCTAGATTAACCGGTAAAGGACCGCGGACGCACAAACAAAAAATTATGCAAATAAAACAAAGATTTTGGAAACAATTTTATTTTACCTATATTTCTGAATTACAAAGTAGAAATAAGTGGTTAGACATTAAGAAAAACTTAAAAATAGGAGACATTGTAATAATCAAAGATGAATGTACACCTCCTACATTGTGGCCTTTAGGTAAAGTTATATCTACTAATGTAAACAAAAATGACAACTTAATAAGATCTGTAACCATTCATACATCCAAGGGTGATTATACTAGGCCCATACATAAATTGATTTTGTTACAACAATGTAATAATAATAACTAGTTTAAGAATATTTACTACCTACATTAAGATTTGTATGTTTAAACTTAAATAATTATTAACGTAATTATAACTAACTTCATATTAATAACTTACCTTACATTGTAATACTCACTAACTACTAACACTATACTATAAACCAATTAGCATTGTTATATCCACCAGTAGTGCAGTTTGTTAAAAGAAGGCGTGAGAATGTTTAGTATTACCATACTAATTTATTTAAATATTCACTTCTATCCATCCCTTTCACACATTCTCGCTCTCTCGCTCTCTCTCTGGTACAGTGATTCGCCATACACGCGCTCTGTTTAATTTAATTAATTACTTTAGAAATAATAAGCCGAACCCATTGTGAAGTGTCTACCAACAAGTATAAATAAATAGTTTGTGATTGGTGATCGTGTTTCTTTAACAACCAGCTGCCATCAGCAATTCTCAACAGATAAAATAATTACTTAAAAAATATGCAACGTGTTCCTTTTGATATTCCATAACTCCAAGGTATAATTTAAAAAAACATGAAAAACATTTTCATACAAAATAATTCGATTAACTCACGATTATTTATGTAAAACATCCTTACGCGAAATATATTTATGTGAAAAAAAAAAACAATTTTTGTCCATCAAAAACAAATTACAACTTCGCATTTTCATAGCTTTAAATATGAATGATTAGTTTGAATGAAAATGAACTTAGATACACACATCCAATCTAGTGTTAATCAGTCGGTAATCATTAATAATTAATATAATAATTATAATCAATAAATAATATAATAATAAATAATATAAGTGACGGCCAATGGCATAATAGCCAAGAGCCTCGACCAACACCTGAGGAGGCTCTCGTTAGGCAGCTGGATCAGGGGCTTGATCCAGAAAGCAGTACTCCTGGACACGGCGCGTATTGTTAGGAGGTTCCTCTCAGGAGCCCTGACTACCGGTGGCTTGGACCCTGTTCCCGACACCGGTGGGCGACTATTTTATATATTTTTTTTTTTTTTTAATTTTTTTATGAGAATATTTAAAAATATAAATGGTATGTTTTTAAATGAAATAAAGGATAATAATATAATTATAATAATCAATCAATAATATAATAATTAAATAAAATAGCAATAATAATAAATTCAATATTATAGCAATAGTAATTACTCAAAAGAAAGCAATTTATTTATATGAATAAACAGAATTATAATAAATAAAAAATAAAAGGTATGTAAAAATTATCTAAATTTAAGTACTTTTTACAGATAAAACATAAATAATAATAGTTAAGCGAAATGTTAGTAGGTATCTTATTCGCGATCTCCTGACTTTGATTATATGTAAGTTAAAACTTGTTCCCACAAAAACAATGATCTCCTCTTAGATGAATGATTGGTCTCGCTGCGCTCGACGCAGCGAGACCAATCATTCATCTAAGGATCTCCTAAAACAGAGCTTCCTCTCTCCTACCTTTTTTGCTGTGCCCTACAGGGTCCATAATGATCTAAATTATTAATCTAAATTATATAAGTACACATTATGGTAAAGCAATAAAGATATTGAGTATTGTCATGTTATCTTCGAAACTATGTATTTTTGGAACACTTGTTCTAGTACTTTTTGTATTATTTTTACTTCTAGCATAACCTTAGAGTCACACAAAAAAACATCAAAAGGAACACGTTTTATTTAACAAATTTATTTCATCAATAGTTATGGTAATTCCTCAAATTGATCAACAAAGTAGGTGTATTTTTTATGAAACATTTACTTAAGTACATCGTAGGTATGTAACATTATACCTACATCATAATTATATTATCTTAGAGAATAGAGCTGGTGAGTGGTGTACGGTGTATCATCGGATGTGGTCTTCATTCAATTCAATAAGTTAAGGTCGCCCGGCCTTGTTTCCATCTGTAATATAAACAAGATTTTATAACAAACTAATAAATATTACATTACATCACGCCTGTTTTGCCGGTAGGGTTGGGCAGAGGTGTGTAGTAATACTCACATATCGCCAGTTATAGTTTAAGTCCATGTAATAGGTGCCGAGCCGACTGCCATCAACCGGGCACAAATCTTGACTTCGGAATGCTACTGAGAAATTCCTGATGGAAAACTCAATAACAATTTGCCCGACTTGGGAATCGAACCCTATACCTCATGCTCAGCAGTAACGCTTGCGATCACAGGAAAAATCATTTCTTTTATTACAACACTAGCTGTGCCCGCGACTTCGTTCGCGTGGTTGTCGAGAACAAAACAACGTCGTTTAGATAAGAGTATATCACCTTTTTGATGATTTAGATAAGAGTCCTGACTTTGGTATAGTTGATGCATGTGGTTGTGGGATCAAATCTGCGCAAGTATGTACTAGTGTGATTTGTTCACTTTCATAATTATGTAGTTTCCGAGTTTATCTTGGATATTACCTATTGACATCGGTGAAGGAAAAATATTGTAAGGAGGCCTTGACTAATAGTTAGTATAAGTCTGTTATCGCTAGGGTTGCCAACTTTTTTATATCAAATATAGTATTTTCGAAGCCATTGCCTGTCAAAATATAGAGATGGAGAAAAAATATAAAAATATAGTAGGTACTATGTTTTAAAAAACAATTTTATTCATTAAATGCGTATTTTTTGCTACTATGAACTTTATCAGCAGGTTTTTTAAATACTGTAGCGGTTACACCGCCACATACGAACTACACATCATAGACATGACGTCGTTTTTTTAAATTTACTTTTTGTAATTAGAACTGTAGCAGCGTCTGAATAAAGATGGAAATTCAAAAATGGCTCACTGGCCTAATGCTGAGTACATAAACCTTGTTTTGTAATAATAGGTACTGAGTCCAAGATCTGATCTTGCCCATTGCTCTGTTGTCTGTTAGAGAGCAGTGGTGGCCCAGTGGAAGCGACATAAGAGCGGCCAACCCGTCATACTTTTCATACAAACGCTCGTACGTGATTATGGCGTTGTAACACATCTTTCTTTAATTCTTTTATACTAATGGGTATCTTGTGCACTATTTCTAGGTTTCTATGAAAGCAAAAAATAAAAATTTGGCGAAACAAATTCAATATAAGCCTCTAAAAATCTGCTTTTTTGCACAAATTTTACCTCAACTTTGACCGTTCATAATGTACTTATAAATTGTAAAAGTAAAGAAAACATCTTTATTGAAACCTCGCACATGTAATGGAGATTCTAAATGACAAAAAAATATTTTACAAACTTGTAAGGCGTATTCAAAAACACGTATTTCCTGAAACCAGTAATTTTTCGTACAATGTTATCGCGTTCTCACTTGCTTGTTAGTAGTTCTCACTTGCGCTGGATGAAACAACAAGGTTTTCGACCATGCTCGCGTTGACGATAGACGGATCGGGAAGGGCCCTCTTAAGAGTCGTCGTAGGTCGTTCCAATCAAGGCAGGCACTTTACTTTTTGTAAATAATGTCATCTCCACTGCTCTCAAAACTGTGGAGGATAACATCGTGTGGAAACCGGCTTATCTTAGAACCAAAAATTCGAAGTCATGTGAAATCTACCAACCCGCACTGGATCCGCGTGGTGGATTACAACCCACTCTCTCTCAAAGAGAGGAGGCCTTTGTTCCAGCAGTGGGAACATTATAGGCTGATTATGCTCTGTTGAAATGACCCTATTTCTAGAATACGAACTGTGTTTTACTGTTACTTGCCATTTACTTGCTTGGTGCTTTCATTATTGTAAACAATTTGTCTATTATCGAACTCTTAGTGTCGGTGTAATACGATCGTCAGTAACATGCTATCGAAAGTTATCCCGCAGAAATAAATGTTAAGGATAGGTTATAACTAAGTTCTTACCATGCCGGCGGCATAGGGCTAACATGACAAGCGCGAGAACGCTGTTTTTCTCGTTTTATCGTAATTTGTCTACGATTCTGACGTCATTCTTATCCCTAATATGACCGTAAACGACGAGTAAACTCGAAAAAGGTACTTTGACACTTCTTTATCACGCGACGAGAGACCGATGTTGCAAATGATTAAAAACAAATTATTTTTATGATAACAACATCGGCTTGAAGTTCTGTTTCTTTCATTCAATTTTATGCATGGAAATATGTAGGTACTTTATTCGATAAACGTCTCTCTTAATTATTCTCTCTTTTAATTATTTATGATTAGTTTTTTAGTGGTATGAGGAACAGGGTGTAAAGTTCACTCATCCACCATAGAAAAGGGAGGATCTTTCGACCAGACGGGAGTTGTGTCTGGTGGATAACTGCCCATCGGTTTGAAGTTGAAATCTTGTAGGTATGTATGTCGATCGCTCGGTAAACTCTAACTGCGCGATGCAGGATTTGTGTGACGTCATGTCTATGATGCGTAGATCGTATGTGGTGGTGTTTCCGCTACAGTTTTTTGTGTAACCGACTTTTTGATTAAAATTAAATGATTTCTTTGACATGCTGAAATTAAAATACAAAATGACGGAAATTAAAATTAGTGGCACCTACCACCTTTCCTCGTCTTCTTCCGAGTTAAGAGGGTGCGCCCTCTTAACTCGGAAGAAGACGAGGAAAGGTCCGCTGCCGCCTCCTCTACCTCTTCCTCCCCCTCCGACGACGGCTTCGTAGCCGTCCAAGGAAAGGGGAGAAAGAATAAGAACAGGAAGCAGAGCTCCGCGCAGGCCAGTAAGGTCGCCGCGGTTGAGGACTCTGACTCCTCTTCGTCCACAGTAACCTTAAAATCCGTCCCGGCAACCTCACGCGCTCGCGCTACCGTAGCCCCCCCCCCGCCCCTGCCCCCGTCCCCTCTACCTCTACCGCCCCCCCGACCGCGTCGTCGTCATCCTCCGCGAAGGATACCCCCGCGCCTCCCGCTCCCATAGCCCCCCCGACCGCTTCATCCTCCGCAAAGGATGCCCCCGCGCCCCCCGCGAGAAAGATCGCCCCCCTCCACCCCCCTTGTTCATTCAGGACAAAGGGAAGTGGACGGACATCTCGAAATGGTGCGTCGATCACAAGATCGATTTCACCTCGGCCCGCAATACCCAACAGGGTATAAAAATCCTAGTCCCTACATCGCGCGATTATAGGGAACTAACCCGTCTCCTGAGAGCGAGAGGTGTGTCATACCATACCTACTCCCTCCCGGAAGAGAAACAAGTTCGCGTAGTCATTAAACGCATTCCCAGGGAAATCCTCCCGTCCGATATTCTTGCCGACCTTCAGTCGCAAAACGTCCCAGTAGATGAGGTCCATCGTATGCACCGCTCCAGAGGCGGTGACCTCTACGATATGGTCCTAGTCATATGCCCGCCCGTTGAGGGCCACCACCCGTTCTTTCAAATTCGTTCTCTGTGTCGTCTCACAGGGTTCGAAATCGAAAAACCTCAAAAGAGTGGCATTGTCGGACAATGCCACCGCTGCCAGTTATACGGCCACTCACAGCGGAATTGCCATGCGACACCCAGGTGCGTAAAGTGCCTGGGCGAGCATAGCACTTCCGACTGCTCCCGCCCCAAAGACCGTACCCTCTGTACCGTACCTCCCAGCTGCGTTTTATGCGGCAAAGAGGGCCACCCGGCTAACTACCGGGGTTGCTCAAAAGCCCCTAAGGCTTCTTCTCCCAAGCTGGGGAAGCGCTCCGGCGCTCGCCAGCAAAGGGAAACTCCCTCCTCATCCTCTTATAGGATCCCCTCTGCCCTTATGCCCCAACGACTAAACCCTCAGAGGCCTAGTCCGTGGAACTATCTCCACCACCAGCAGTCTTTCTCTGCCTTGGTGCCCTCTCACGGTCACTTCCCTCCCCCGCCCCACCCCCGCCCCCCCACTTTAGGGACCCCCGCTTCCGTGGCACCGTGCCACCCGCGCCCTCCGCGCCCCCCGCGCCCCCCGCGCCCGCCGCGCCCGCCGCGCCCCCCGCGCCCGCCGCGCCCCTCGCTAAACCCGCGCCCGCTCCCGCTCCTCAAGCCCCGCGTCCCCCGACTGCCGGTCCCGCGACCGCGCAGCGCCAAGGTCTTGATTCATTCAACATCATTACCTCGACCTATATGGCATTTGTCTCCCCGCGTGCAAAGGCAATGGCCAATTTAATCATCTCCGCTCAAGGCAATATCCCTCAGATACAGTCTATTTACAATGCATATCCGGATATCACGCAAGTCCTAGATAGCCTAGCTATCACACCTAAAACCTTCAATGGATAATACGGCGATAGCTAGGTTCAAACCCCGATCCCTAACAATAGGCTTCTTTAACGCCAATGGCTTAAAAACCCAAAGGGCAGAGATAGGGCTCTTCCTCCGCGATCACGATATAGACGTTCTCTTAATTCAAGAGACGTTCCTAAAGCCCTGCAATCGAGACCCGTCACTTGACAACTACCGGATTGTTCGCAATGACAGGTCGCGTTGTCACAAGGGTGGCACCCTTATTTATTATAAAAAAGCAGCTTCACTGCATCCCATTAGACCCCTCCTCCCCTCTCGGTATTAGAAGTTTCCGCCTGTCGCCTAGGTATGTCAGGTCACGAGCCGATCACTCTCGTATCGGTCTATAATCCCCCCGATAACGCCCCGGGGCACTATCAATCCCTCTCAAACGATCTCTCGATCCTACTCGCTATGAGTAACTCGCTCATCATAGCGGGCGATCTAAATGCCAAACATCCCTCTTGGAATAGTTCGGTAACCAACCCCAGAGGTCAACACCTGTTCGACCTCTCAAACTCCCTGACTTTTGACGTCATCGCTCCGATGACTCCCACTAATTTCTCTCTCATAAATCCCAATCATACCCCCGATATCTTAGACGTGGCGCTCCTTAAGAACGTCAACCTAAAGTTAGAGTCAGTAGAAACGGTACAAGACCTCGACTCTGATCACCGCCCGGTAGTCATGAGACTATACCCCCGCATAGGTCTCCCCGACCCGAACGCCCCCCCTATCACTAAGAGGATCACGGACTGGAAGAAAGTAAGCACACAGCTGAAATCCAACACGTCCCCTCAGTTAGACTCTATCCCCGATCTCTTTGACTCTGTCGCCGACACCACGGCCGCGATCGACTCACTCACTGATCATGTACAAACCGTCCTGAACGATTGTTCAAGGGAAGTGTCAGCGACGGACGACCGTCGCTGGCGCTTGCCGGACGATGTGCGTGCATTACTGACTGAGAAGAACGCGGCCATACGTGCGTACGATAGCTTTCCCTGTAACGCCAACAAAGCCCATATGCGCTATTTACAGAGATCTGTAAAGAAACGTGTAGCGGAGCTGCGGGACGCGAGCTGGGGAAAGTTACTCGGCGAACTAGAGCCAAACCATCAGGCCTTCTGGGAGCTCCAGAGGAAACTCAGGGCTCCCCAATCCTCCGGCATGCCCCCTCTGACCCGTCCCGATAAAACCATCGCATTCGACGATGCCGAAAAGGCTGAATGCCTCGCAGACAGCCTCGAAGCCCAATGCACTACCAGTTCCCTACCAGTAGACCAAGCTCACCTGTCAAAGGTTGACGCGGAAGTCGAACGTAGAGCCTCCCTCCCTCCCGTCGATGACCCTGACTGTCCGCTGCCCCCCGTCCTCCCGGACGAGGTGCACGACATCATCAAAGGTCTTAAAGCCCGTAAAGCCCCCGGTTCAGATGGTATCACCAATAGGGTGATCCAACTATTCCCCGCCCACCTAATAATGCTTTTGACCACCATCTTCAATGGTGCCTTAAGCAACAATATCTTTCCCCAGTCGTGGAAAGAGCCACCGTCATCGGTATCCCTAAGCCCGGCAAGCCCCAAACCGAGCCCACCAGTTACCGTCCCATTAGTTTGCTCAAGGTTCTCGGAAAAATCTATGAGAGGATTATTTATAAGCGTCTCAGAGACTTCGCCGAGACCAAGGGCCTCATCCCCAACGAACAGTTCGGCTTTCGAACTGAGCACTCTAGCATGCATCAGGCCCACCGTATCGTAGAATTCATAAGCGCTGGCTTCCAGCACGGTTATATGACCGGTGCAGTATTCTTCGACGTAGCGCAAGCGTTCGATAAAGTCTGGCACAACGGCTTAATATACAAGCTGTACCAACTCGGTGTGCCAGATCGTCTCGTGCTCATCTTACGAGACTTTTTATCGAACCGCGTCTTCCGCTATCGCATCGAAGGAGCGTTATCCACTCCCCGTCCCATCCGCGCAGGTGTCCCTCAGGGCTCTGTGGTGTCCCCCCTCATATTCACGCTATACACTAGCGACATCCCTAAAGGTTGCCGTAGTTCGCAGTTGGGTCTGTTCGCAGACGACACTGCCATCTACTGCAAATCTAGATCCCCCGACTCTATTCGCCTCACTCTCCAACGCGCAGTCGACAGACTGGCCGCATGGTTTACAAAGTGGCGGATAGAAGTGAACCCAGACAAAAGCCAAGCGGTTCTCTTCACGAAACTGCGTAAAAGGCTCAAATACCCCCTCCCCCGACCGATCACCATGTTCGGCAAGCCGATCCCTTGGGAGAAGCGAGCCAAATATCTCGGTGTCGTTCTCGATCATCATTTGACCTTCGCAGAGCACATAAAGATGGTTCGTTCGCGAGCCGCTTTCGCTCTCGGTAGACTCTTTTTCCTGGTGAATGCACGTAGCAAATTGTCACTTAGGTGCAAATTGCGCGTTTACACGGCGTGCATTTGACCGATCATGACCTATGCGGGTGCCGTCTTTGCTCATGCAAAACCCCGTCATATCCATAGAATGCAAACAGTCCAGAATAGATTCCTTCGTAGGGCGACAGGTTCCCCATGGTTCGTCAGGAACGAGGCTCTCCACCTCGACCTAAAGATTCCCACAATCCACCAATTTCTAAAACGCCTTTCAAAGCGTTTCTTTGAGTCCGCGGCCAAACATCGCAACCCTCTGGTTGTCGAGGCCGCCAGTTATGTCCCTAGTAGAATAAGTCAAGTTCGCCGCCCAAGGCATATCCTAGTAGACCCCGATGACCCCATAACCCTCCTCCAGGAGAGCAATAGGGAAACAAGCACAGTGTACAAACACAGACGCCTCCCGTCATTCCGACCTCGCCGCCGAGGTCCTTTGCGTTCCCGACCGCCGCGCCCCCGAGTAAATAATACTCCCCCCCGACCCTTGCTCGAAAACGAGGTGCCAGCAGTTGTTGAAGCTGTGCACGTAGCTTTAAATTCCCCGTATAATAATAATAATGATCAAAACCCTTTGATCCAGCCTGTCCCATCTTTTGATGTCCTCCCCCCGGATAACGCCCTAAGCCAAGGCTCGAACCCCGCAGGGGGTGCCCTTAGCGCGCGTTCATCCTAAGCTTTTTAGCTTAGTTTTATACAGTGCCCTGGCTGGAGGCTTTGAGTGTAGTAGCTTGAAGCAGCCACAGGATTGACCGGTTAAACAGCGACGGTTTCTCAAAACCAGCTGTGAGATGCATTACCGAAAAAAAAAAATAAAAAAAAAAACAAACCGATGGGCAGTTGCCCGCCAGACACAACTCCCGTCTGGTCGGAGGATCCTCCCTTTTCTATGGTGGATGAGTGAACTTTACACCCTGTTCCTCATACCACTAAATTGGTGACCCCGACGTGATGAACGTCAACGCAGCCTTCGTGCAATTACTTCGGCGTGACGTCATCATCATCATCACTCCTGCAAGCTTTCGTGAGGCGAGTCACACAGCCTGCCAGCACCCACGGCTTCAACGGGTATCCTGACCACCAGCATGCAGCGAACGCGCATTCCTGGTCATCACCCTCAGCCTCATCACCCCGACTCACTGGGGAATCAACGCTATCAGCCTCATCACCCCGACTCACTGGGGAATCACCACAATCACCACAGACAGTTCCGACTCACCGCGAACTATGTGGCACCCGGTTCCGATTTACTGGAACCACCGCTGGCAGTGTGAAGCATCGCAAGATTCAGCCCACTATCGACCTCCGGTCTCCGGAGGGGAGTGATGTAGCGCTTACACCACCACATACGATCTACGCATCATAGACATGACGTCACACAAATCCTGCATCGCGCAGTTAGAGTTTACCGAGCGATCGACATACATATCTACAAGATTTCAACTTCAAACCGATGGGCAGTTGCCCGCCAGACACAACTCCCGTCTGGTCGAAAGATCCTCCCTTTTCTATGGTGGATGAGTGAACTTTACACCCTGTTCCTCATACCACTAAAAAACTAATCATAAATAATTAAAAGAGAGAATAATTAAGAGAGAGAGACGTTTATCGAATAAAGTACCTACATATTTCCATGCATAAAATTGAATTAAAGAAACAGAACTTCAAGCCGATGTTGTTATCATAAAAATAATTTGTTTTTAATCATTTGCAACATCGGTCTCTCGTCGCGTGATAAAGAAGTATCAAAGTACCTTTTTCGAGTTTACTCGTCGTTTACGGTCATATTAGGGATAAGAATGACGTCAGAATCGTAGACAAATTACGATAAAACGAGAAAAAGAGCGTTCTCGCGCTTGTCATGTTAGCCCTATGCCGCCGGCATGGTAAGAACTTAGTTATAACCTATCCTTAACATTTATTTCAGCGGGATAACTTTCGATAGCATGTTACTGACGATCGTATTACACCGACACTAAGAGTTCGATAATAGACAAATTGTTTACAATAATGAAAGCACCAAGCAAGTAAATGGCAAGTAACAGTAAAACACAGTTCGTATTCTAGAAATAGGGTCATTTCAACAGAGCATAATCAGCCTATAATGTTCCCACTGCTGGAACAAAGGCCTCCTCTCTTTGAGAGAGAGTGGGTTGTAATCCACCACGCGGATCCAGTGCGGGTTGGTAGATTTCACATGACTTCGAATTTTTGGTTCTAAGATAAGCCGGTTTCCACACGATGTTATCCTCCACAGTTTTGAGAGCAGTGGAGATGACATTATTTACAAAAAGTAAAGTGCCTGCCTTGATTGGAACCTACGACCTACGACGACTCTTAAGTCGCTTCCACTGGGCCACCACTGCTCTCTAACAGACAACAGAGCAATGGGCAAGATCAGATCTTGGACTCAGTACCTATTATTACAAAACAAGGTTTATGTACTCAGCATTAGGCCAATGAGCCATTTTTGAATTTCAATCTTTATTCAGACGCTGTTACAGTTCTAATTACAAAAAGTAAATTTAAAAAAAAAAACCCAACTGCGTAGAAAGTGAACTTTAAAAAAGATGGAAACAAGATGTCCTATTTCTGTCTCCAATCTCACTTACTTCTCATGCAGTCTTCTGTCAGTCTCAGGAGGTTTTTATTGTTTTTAAGAAGATTCCTCCGACTGCATGTTTTAATAATCACTTGTTACGCAGTCGGGATTTTGATATAAAAAATTTAAGTTGCTATTTTTTTTATTTTACACTTTTTGGTTAGGTTTTTTTATCATATCTCATTTCAAATTACATTTAAACATAATTTGTATATATTTTTCTAATCACGTCATTTTAAAACCCTTTTGATACCCCACTCGATAGGCTTGGGGGTGTTGTTTTTTTAAAACATACCTTTTGGCACCGAACTTCTATGTGTAGTTGTTGCTAAGTTGTCAATTTTGTATTAAAAACTTAATTTTTAACTTAGAATAAAGTTCAAAATAAACTGACTCGATGGTTTAAGCTTGGACCAAAGTTTCAAAAAGTTTCATAATGAGACGGACAAATTTTCGTTCACCTGTTCCGAGATTCAGTCAAACTCGACATATTATTATTATTAAATTTATTTATTCGGACAACAAAAGATCCATTATGTTAGTAATATCTTAAACCTAGTGTTAGTAGAATATAATTATTATTGAGAATGAGATTGAGACATTTTGCACAGAAGATGACCAAGTAAGGTACCTACAAATTTCTCACCTGGCCATCCTCTCCACAAAATGCCTCAAAATGGGAGAATAAAAACTCTCAGACACTGTCATCAGAATGCTGTTGCTACTGGCCCGTGTTCTAGCTACTAATGATGCGACTTTTTTCCGAATGATCGCATGAAAGCCGTCAGTTCGATTCTGTGCAAACATTTCCGACGCACTACAGAAACGGGGCAGTCTCAACAGCATTCTGAAAATATTGTTATATTGGACGTGTAAGATATCTAGCGACCTTTTGGTGTATATTATGCGGTCAGTAAATCATTGTTAATAAAATTAAAAAAAAAACACTTACATTCAACTTCATGGTGGCTGCAGACAGTATGTTACGTATGAATCACTTCACTAAGTACCTGACACAGATAATATAATACTAAGCTCTCAATCGTACCAGCGGTTACAAGACGTGAGTGTGACTTATAACGGATTCGGTTATCTTGCAGTAGCAAGACTACTGTCAAAGTTCAAGCATTACTTGCGTCTCAAAATTATGTATAGTTTAAGGAAATCGGTGATATTTAAGTACAGCGATAAAGAGGTAGTCGCTGAACTAAGTTTTTCTTACGGCTTCGGCTATCTTGTAGTGACCTCAGTCTTAGTAACAGTACAGTGGCTTGGTACGAATACTACTGTCAAAGTCCAAGCCTACATACGTTTAAAAAATATTAATTAATTAATTAAAAGACTACCCACAACAAAACATATAAAAGAAAGTTAACTCGAATCACTACTGCGCCATTCCATGACAAATGATTGATGTAACCACAGTCCAGCCGACTAGCGATCATGCCAAGGATGCTGTTGGCGCTGCCACGTACTCTACGCCAGGGATCGTATCGTAGCGTAAAAGCAGTCTACGCGACGTTCAGCAAACATCCCTGATGACCTACAGAATCGCCGCAGCCCCATCAGTACCCTGAACGCATTATTAAATTGGACTCGGAGAGCACTGTGAGACTTTTGAGTATAGTCGGCCCACAGGCTGCACGTGTAGATTGATAATAAGACTTAAAAAGTGTAATTCTGACTTCTGTCGAACAACATGTAAACCTGCGAGCTATCATGTTCGCCCGCACTGCCAGCGCCCTCCGTTCCCTCTCGATGTCATCATTGTCCCTGAGGTCAGAGGTCAGCATATGTCCTAAGTACTTATATTTGGATACCCTACGCAAAGCTGTACCATTAAGCGTAATGCTGGGAAACACGTTACTTGTACTGTTTCCTCTGGCCTCAAAGACCATGACTTCACCTTTGAGTGGATTATATTTTAATCCGTGTTGCTCGACATAGCTTCACAGATAGTAAGCAGTTTCTTGATGCCACATACCGATGCACTCAGTAGCACCATGTCATCAGCATAGCTTATGTTGTTTACATTAATTCCGTCTATGTGACAACCTACCCGGGTGCTACTGAGTGCCACAATCAGATCGTTCATATACAGGTTTAATAGGGTTGGCTAGAACAATCCCCCCTGCCTCACCCCGCACTCCAACCTGTACGACTGCGACATGGTTCCCGACCAACGAACGCTATTGACCTGGTTTCCGTACCAGTACTTGCAGATGTTGATGAGTTCTATTGGTAGATTATTGTTTTATAACTTTTCCATAGAATATTATAGGAAACCAGGTCAAAGGCTTTCGAAAGATCTAATGTATAATACAATGCGCGGATAATAATGTAATGTATAATACATGCAATTAGTAAATTACATTAAATTAATTCATAGATGACATTATACTATACACTACAAAAATTCCAAATTATAATCCAAAAACTCAAGTACACTATAAAAGCATTTATCAGTGAGTAGTTTTGTAAAATTACGCTTAAATTTAAAAAATGGAAGTGTTGATATAACTTATTAGTATTATGAGATCGAGGGGCATAGTAGCTTGTCACTTGCTGAATTGCATAAGGCCATACATTACGCAGAAGCTGTCCGTCCGCAATGAGTACAATGTTTCCTGGTTGTATCTGTGGACGCGAGTCTCGAGCATCACCGCGCGGTGCTAAAGTTGGTAAGTACTCGTTCATCCAGCGGGTCCAGAATCTATCCGCTAGCGCCTGGGACACGCGCCACGTCCGTCTGTCCGCTACATCACATTGCCCAGTGGTGGGCAAGCCGGTAGCCGTGCCCAACAGAAAATGATTAGGCGTAAGAGCTTCTTCGTTATCTGATTCGATACTGACATGTGTGAGCGGTCTCGAGTTTACTGTATGCCTGATCTCCGTCGGGAGGGTAGCAAGAATCTCCTTCCTAGGTGAACGCTCTTTCAAAACCACCGGTAAGGACGACTTCACACTTTTCATTAGCCGTTCCCACGCGCGGCCTTGATTTGGTGCTCCGGGGGTCAATGAACCGCCATTCCTTATTCTGTGTGATAGCGAAATCACTAAGCGAGTACGACCACTGCTTATACGCCTGCTGTAATTCAGTGTTGGCGCCACGGAAGTTCGTTCCATTATCAGACATTCTAGGCCAGTCACGGCGTGCTGCCATCCTTCTTATTGCCATAATGGCCGAATCAATATTCAAACTGGGCAGCAATTCTATGTGTATTGTCCGCGTAACGAGACAGGTAAACAATATTCCCCATCGTTTTTCATGACGCCTTCCAATCGTAACTGTCATGGGGCCAAAACAATCCACTCCGCAACGAGTAAATGGGCGGAGGTGTATCTCCAAGCGTTCCATAAGTAAATTTCCTTTTACAGGCAGCGGTGGCGCCATGCGGCATCTGCATAAAGCGCAATCCTTGATCATCGGTCGTACCGTTGATCGTAATTGATATATCCAATAACGTTTCCTTGCTTTATTTACTAAATACTCGTGGCCAGCATGATGATCCTTTTCATGTAATTGACGTAGATATATATATACGTGAAAATACGTGCTTTCCATGTAAAATCGGTGGACGTTTACGTTCTTCGGAAACGTTAGCCGCGTTTATCCATCCGTTTAAACGAATCTTGAAATAGGGTAAGGTGGTGCAAGAGTGCGCGGTCGATAAGAGTACGCATCTAACCTCCAGCAAATACTGTGTGACATTTGCAGCTAACTTCAGTCGTATTTTGGTGATGAAGTAAACCTGTGCGCGCTCCTGATAAATAAAATCTATGTGAGACTACAGACGTAGGTTTTAGGTTGGCCAATAGGTTTTTACTTCACTTGACATAATATTTTAGTGTTTTCTATTGAATGCTGTTCGAAAATTATACAGGAAACAAAAATCTAAAGTTTTTCATCACAAAACTCGGTGTTAGTTCAAACAGATTTAAAGAGGAAATTACGATACGTCGCAAGAGATGTCGCTTGTAGCATGTCATTCTACATTATGCCAACTCGTGTAAGATTTGCGCACTGTCGGCACGTGTAAGACAGCGTGCGCACTCTTATACTTACATCTTTTTTTTTTGTATTATTATTTATAAGAGTTTTGATTAGATTAAAATAGAATAGAACAGACTTTATTGTAAATCATAAAACAATACACATAAAATAAACTGTTTGTGCAATCTAATAGTACAATGTATATTCCTGTATTATCCCTAATCATTAGCAGTTCACCATACAAATCTGAAGTCCAAAAGCAAATTAATATACAAAAATAGCCAAAATAAAAATTTACACACAAATATCCGATCCCAGCAAACGTCAAAACGCAAGAAAAGGATGTCAAGAAAAAGAAGAACTGGTGTCATGTGTTGGCTGCCAGGAATTGTATGTACAAAGAGCCTATCATTGAAGATTGGATTCAGTGTTCAGACGGTAAAGAATGGTGACATGAGGAGTGCACCGCCTATTTATCCAAGGTTTCTTTATTTAAGTGTGACTTATGCGCTCATATTAAAATGCGCACTTTTATACACCCTGACGCACACTCTTTTACGACCTAATGTGGCCGTTTTAGACCCGCAGCGGGTCTAAAACGGCCACATTAGCAATTCCTCTAAAAGCAATTCATTTTCTAAATCCCCAGCAATTCCTCTATGGTGACACAAATATTTTATCTGAATCATATTTAATTCAATTCATATCAGAATCATATTTGGTGTAAATATTGCCGCATGAAAAAATGAAGACCGTAATTTAACCGGATAATTTTTCTTTACAGTTTTTATTAATCAAATGAGATTTTTTATTTTTTATTTCTTTGGTTTAAATGTTATTTCATTAAATCACAAAACTGTCAAACAGATGAATTGTGTAATATGAATTGAACGCAGATAATATTATGAATTGTCAGTTTCTGACAGTTTGTGTGATTCATAATATTATCATAATATTATGATTCTGCAAAAGCGGCCATTTTAGGCCCCCCGTTGTTTATGAGTGCACATTTCCCCATTTATATTATAAATGTGATGCTCTCACCTCAATTTTATTAATAGCTATAGCTTGTTTAACTTCATGATGATTTGTTCTAAGATTTAAAATAAATAAAGTTGATTTCTTTATCTATAATACTCTTTTGTATATAAAGCCTTGTTTAAAAAGTGCGCACTCCTGCACCACCTTACCCTATATCTGTAAAAAGCATAACTTTTAATAATGACACCAGCATATTATCGTCCCACTGCAGGGCAAATGCCTCTTCTCATTCAAGAAGGCACGAGCATTGATCACAACGCTTGCTTAAAACGGGTTGGCGATTTCAAACTTATATTTTAACTACAGCATGTATCAGAAAGGTGTGTGTGGAATTATACCACATAATATAATTATAATACATAAAAATATGTATGGGACAGCTGGTAATTTTTCCGCAATTAAGATGTCAGTCCCGTGGAGAAAGTTGTTCAGTTTGATGGTCTGTACCATACTTTTAAATATGACCATACATTTCTGATACGCGCTGTATAATATAAGTTCAGGGTTCCTTACGATGATTTATTGAAAAAGTCACATTGGCACTACCGATTGTAATCACAACCTCGTGCATGAGCGGCGGCGCACAGTGGATCGTCCCCATACAAGAGGTCGGACATAGAATTAAAAATTGAAAAAGTATTTAATTAAAAAAAATGAAATATACAGTTGCATTACTCTATTATGGAACTACAAAAAATGTTACTACAATTTTTTTATTTGACCAGTACTTTATGAGCAATTCGATGAAAACTGTTATTTTTCTATGGAAATGGTCACAAAAATGTCTGTATCTCATGATTCCCTCCTTGTTTCGATTTGCGGTTTTCACTACTGTTATTTACCCATTTTATGCCACATTTTCTTCAAGGACACATGGTGCCCCCAGCGACCCCCTTCCGAGATATTTTGCTTTTAGTAACTATACTTTTTATTATATAACTGATGAAATGGAGGTACATTAAGTATATTCATTACTGAGAATAAGTCATCCCTAAGTAGTTCCTTAAATAACAGGTGCATTTGCGATTACTTTAATGACTTATGAACGCTTCTGTTGCCATACAACAAAAGCGTTAATGAGTCCTTAAGTAAAGATTACCAGTACTTGCTTAATCTAATTAGTTATTGTAATTACTATGTTAACAGCCCTTAATCTCTGCATTGTGATTGTCTAATGTCATCATTAGCTTATCAAATTCATTGCTAGTTGCCTACTTGCTGCCCTATATATTTGAGTGTGTTTAGCAAATGTAATTCAGTTGTAATTATAACTTCTATTAAGTGTTGTCATTATGGCTTTCCGTGGGTTTTCTACTTATCTAGATCTTTACGTTGCTCTTCGTAATCATAAAGATCTTCGTGACTATGACAATTTATTTAACACATTGAAGTCGAGTACTAACGTCCAGTTAAGTGAAAGTGATGTGACGGATCTCAAGAACTGGTGTCGACGATTTTGCTTATAGGGTTTACACCAAATGGGTGCAATCAAGAATGACAGTCGACAGGTTCATTAACAAGAACGGAGAGTGGTTAAATTCCGATATCGTTTGGCCAGATTGCTTTAAAGAAAATATTGTTGACACTGAAGAAGCAAATGAAAATGAGGCAGAAGAGGTAGTCAGTCCATCAAAATCAGATGCATCAACTTCAACATACGTTTACTTGCAGTTATCCAAGTGGCGTTACATCACACTTCGGGACTTTAGTTTAAAAGAAGGTCATGCGAAATACCCAAGCTACTATTTGTTAGTTAAAGAAAAGCTTAAATGCTACCCGGCAAAAGAAGACATAACTGTGACTGAAACTTCCGCAAAGATACGGATCCAAGCCCTCCTTGATCTCACAGTTAGGAGGCTGATCGATTCACTTGAATCAAATTTTGATGCTGGTGAACCACTTGTGCTTCACAGTAAATGGGGTTTTGATGGAGCTTCAAGTCAAAGCATTTACCATCAAACGACAACAACAAGTGAACAAGACTTATCCAGTGTATTTATGGCAAGTCTTGTACTGCTTAAGTTAGTGACTTCTAGTGGAAGTATAGTGTGGCAGAATGATCGGCCATCGTCAACCACATATTGTCGCCCGATTTCATTTACATTTATGAAAGAAACGGAAGCGAATGTTAAGGCTGAAATGGAAATATTTGAGACCGAGATTCGTGAACTGAACCCGACTGATTGCGGCAATGCTACTGTTACTCACAATCTATGGCTAACCATGATTGATGGTAAGGTACATTCAATCATATCTGGTACATTGGCAGCAGTGTGTGATTTGTGCAAAGCTCGCCCAAGTGAAATGAATAACTTGGAAGAAGTGAGAGCTAAACCCGTGAATACAGATTTATACAAGCATGGATTTAGTTCATTGCATGCTTGGATTCGGTCTATGGAGTGTTTATTACACATTGCTTACAGAATGGACATAAAATCATGGCAAGCAAAAGGTGACGAAAATAAAAAAAAAGTTAAAGATAAGAAAGAAGCCATTCAAGAAGCTTTCCGAAGAAGCACAGGCTTACTTCTAGACGTTGTTAAGCAGGGTAGTGGCAATACAAACACTTCAAATGCTGCAAGAAGGTTTTTTGCAAACCCTGAAACGACTGCGGAAATTACTAAATTAGACGTTAATTTAATTAGAAGACTCGCCGTTATTTTGCAATGCATTTCCTCAGGCAAAAAAATTCAAGTCCAAAAATTTAAATTATATTGTGATGAAACAGCAAATTTATTCGTGGAATTATATCCATGGTATAACATGCCAGCAAGTTTATACAAATTGTTGATTCATGGATCACAGATAGTGGACCACTTATCAGTAGTACCTATAGGTTTTTTGTCTGAAGAAGCATCTGAAGCAAGAAACAAGGATTTTCGTAAATTTAGAGAATATCATACACGAAAGCATAGTAGCATCGCCACTAATGAAGACATTCTTCATAATCTGCTATTATCTTCCGATCCTCTTCTCACCAGCTTACGACCGAAGATGACAAATAAAGCCAAAAAGTCTTCATTTAGTGAACTAGACGATTTACTCATAGTTGATCAGAGTGAATTGGAGTTCATTGACGTTTCAACTGATACACTTGCTGCATGTAGTGACGTTGAAGAAGATGATGACGATAATAATGATCATGATGTCGTTATTGATGAAGATGAAGAAAATATAGTTTAAGTCTTATAGTACCTAATATTATTATTAACAAGCAGTTTCTTTGTTAATTTCTTGTTTTTGTGTATTTTTTTTTATTCTGTTCTTTTTTTGTTTTGTGTTATGCCACCCATCGGCCAATAAATGTTTTTTTTTTCTTTCTTTTCTATTGTTGTTAGTAACTAAATGGTCGTGTTAATTAATTAATTTCCTATTATAATTTAGTTCTTAGTAGTTGTTTAAATTTTAGTTTGTTTTAGGGTACATAGTTGTTTTATTTTTAAATTATTTTTACAGTGTTATATTATTTACATAAAAAATATTTTTATACCTACATATTTTCTTATTGATCATAAAACTCTATTTCTTTTCGATGTGTTATTGTAAATTCGACTCAGTCATTACTAAGCTAATGATGACATTAGACAATCACAATGCAGAGATTAAGGGCTGTTAACATAGTAATTACAATAACTAATTAGATTAAGCAAGTACTGGTAATCTTTACTTAAGGACTCATTAACGCTTTTGTTGTATGGCAACAGAAGCGTTCATAAGTCATTAAAGTAATCACAAATGCACCTGTTATTTAAGGAACTACTTAGGGATGACTTATTCTCAGTAATGAATATACTTAATGTACCTCCATTTCATCAGTTATACAATAAAAAGTATAGTTACTAAAAGCAAAATATCTCGGAAGGGGGTCGCTGGGGGCACCATGTGTCCTTGAAGAAAATGTGGCATAAAATGGGTAAATAACAGTATAGAAAACCGCAAATCGAAACAAGGAGGGAATCATGAGATACAGACATTTTTGTGACCATTTCCATAGAAAAATAACAGTTTTCATCGAATTGCTCATAAAGTACTGGTCAAATAAAAAAATTGTAGTAACATTTTTTGTAGTTCCATAATAGAGTAATGCAAATGTATATTTCATTTTTTTCAATTAAATACTTTTTCAATTTTTAATTCTATGTCCGACCTCTTGTATGGGGACGATCCACTGTGCGGCGCCTTAACTGCGAGCCATCATATCTTTTACTGAAGCAAAATAAGTAGGTTTTGTCGTCTGAAGAAACACAAACCCAAGAGGATGGCGTGTGTAAAACCGCGCGCGCCTCTTATGGGGAACTGCGGCCGTAGGGTGACGGCCGCAGAGGGTGACGACCGTCGCCTTTATGTTAGATGCACCAATAGCTTGGGGAGCAACTCAGTAAAAAGGTACCTAGCACAAGAACACATTCGAAATGGGATCCAAACTAGACACTATGCAGGAGAGTCTGGGTACCTACCTGAACAAGTATGATTGCAGACTTATACCACGTAATGAGTCAGCCAGCCAGTTACAGCCTCATAGGGTTTTTAGCTAGGTTTGGTAGTAGAATGTAGAAAAAAAATTAACTAACAATTGTTTGGAAAACTTTAATTGCAAATACAAAAAAGATGAAGAGACACATATTTAAAATGTGAAAAACACAAGCACATACAGCTTACCTATAGTAAATTTAACAGAGTAGCTATTTATCTAACTATCTATAGTTTACTTTTCAAAATTGTACTGAACGGATTTGATTGAAATTTGGCACACAGACTTATAACCTGGAACATATAAGATACTTTTTATTCCGATACTCCCATGGAATCGAGACTTACGCCGTGAAACTGCGGGGTAACTAAACTTGTATCATGCTACAAAGCTGGATTTGGGCGCAGTTATAGGAGCGTTTATTTCTATAACTATCTTATAATCAACTTTAAAAATGTTACTAAGCCCTATAATATATTTGACGAAGCGCAATAGCTTCTATAATGATATGAGACTACACAATTACAAGCACAAACGCTCTTGTTAGTATCTGACATAAGTATCTTACTAAACCAATCTTGTTTATAATGCACTAGTAATGTGCTTAGTTACTAGTTATACGTATATTTTAATAGAAGTTATCTTTGTTGTTACTTCGGCTGGTTGTTTTGTGGTAAATACTTAATAAAAACGTAAATCAAATCAAATCAAATCATTATTTTATTACTTTGCAAACATGGGTAATTATTACATTGATGTTTTATTAAGAAAGTCCTCCATGTTCTACCGTCACATGGGCATGCAAATCATGTTAATTTACACAAATTTAAAGACTTATTAAATTTAAATAACAAACAGGAAATTTTAACAATACATAATAAAAATTAATGTCAAATCGTTCAAATTACAGTAAATGTCAAATTAAAACAGAATGTCAAATGTCAAAAAAAGGTAGCAGTAATCAAAAAATAAAAAAGTCAAATGGATTATTAGCATATCAATCAGTCAGTGATTCATCATTAAGAAATTCGTCAATTGTGTAATAACTTTTTTCTATTAATATTTTATTTAGTGCCCTTTTGAATTTGAGTCATATTTTTAATAACATTAGGTACTTTATTATAAATGCGGGGGGCAAAACCAAAAAAACTTTTTTGCAGTAGTGCGGTTTTACATTTTACTATAAGTTTTGCTGTAAGTTTCTATTACTATTATTTTGTATTATTGTAGAACATTAATTACTAATATATATTGTAAATATAGTGTATGAACTCGTGGGGAAGTAATTTCTACTGTAAATGTGTAGGTACCGTAATTTAGTTATTTTCACAATCCCCTCCGAAAAATAGCTCATTAGTATATTGTTGTAAATAAAATATTTCATCAATTCTTATGAATATTCGCCATGTTTTGAAATTGCTCTTCATTAAGTACTTTATAGAACCAATGTAGGTAAATTAGTACTTACATATAGCAGTTTCATTCCAGATAACTCGCTTCCATTTAAAAATAAATTAGGGTTCCCTTGAAATATGCCTGCTAATGCTAAATTTACATTTTTTGGGATTTAATTCACAAGATGGTTGTATTTCTTGATGTCGACTGTTTTTTGACCAAATATTCATTGATTTTACTGACAAATATGAGATGGCCTTGGACTAATACATATTTTGTGTTATCCAAAAGCTGCAATAGGTGTGGATTTCCAGTTTCTTTAAACAATATGTATAGACCTACTCATTTTATTTTTAATCAAGAAAACATAATAGTTTTATTGCATCAAATATTTTTTTGGTGCCCGACTTGCTCCCAGTACAGCATATATGACCATTACATCGAAGATGACTGCACAATTTGCTACTAATTTTGTATCCACATAATCTTTGAATACACATAATAAGTTCCATTTACTTTTTGAATAATTTTATCTAATAAATAATATTATTATAAGGACTAATATGTTGCATGGTTAAAAAGAAAGATGATTTTTGTGTTAGCAAAATTTGCAAAATTTTAAACATTACGCGTCCAAGCAATCAAATTAACAAGGAATCCCCGTCTCGTGTCGCCTGTTCGGCAAATATTTTGAAGGTACAATTACGATTGCTATAAAACTATATCAGTAGTTACTAGTTCAGTACGCAGTACGGGTGCTAGAGGTACGGGGGGAGGCTTGCATGTCCGAACCAGTAGCAGTAGCGCCTGAGTTGTCAGGAAGAGCGCGTGTGCTTTGTGCAAAGGGTTTGTGACCGCCATATTTATGTAATTTCACTATATTTCAAGTGAGTTGATTGACCGTGTAACGGAAACGGAACAAGAAACATTGGGTTGTGAAATAAACAGTTTGCATATCTTTAAGCAATTCATGATTTTTTCATGATTTTTTTCTTCGATATGTAAATCGTATTCTTCTTCCCAATTTTCATCTTCTTCACTTTCTGAGAGGTGGGCTAGGGGTGAAAAAATATTTTTGGTCACAGAACCCTCATTTACTTCACCTGCGTTTACACTTGATGCGCTTGATTTACTTCCTGATCCTGTAGATTTTATTCCTGATGAAGCTGGCCTCATTAATTCATTATACCTATTTTTCAATTTTCTCCTGTAACCACCACTCCTTTTCAATCGTTTCCAATCGCTTAAATTCATGTTCAACTTATTTTCTTAAGACGAAGGAACAACAAAATGGCTGACGTTTACTAATAAAGTTATTGATCTAGTACCTTATAAGCTTTTTTGATCAAATAGCGCTCTTACAAAGTACTAATAGATTTAAAAGAGTCTCGAGCAAAACTATAACGGCGTTAACATATAGTGATCTCAGCTAAGTAGGTTATAATATCTTGTTTTCTCACAAAATGCTACTATCAGATCAAATATTATTCTGGATTATTTAGTTTTACTGTAAACAATTATAGGAAACTTATTCCTAAAAATATCTTTAAAAAAATCTTGTAGCAAACTATAAGACTGAGTTATAAAAGCAAATGCTCTTGAGAATATCTATGCTTGTGAAATGCTATTACTAGTAAAAGTGTCCTATAAATGTTTTAGAGGTCAGTCTTGTAGCGAACTATAAGACCGAGGTATAAAACTAATGTACTTGAGTATGTTAAGGCTTGGCAAGTGCTATTATAAGTTATATAGTCTAACGCAATGCCTTTATAAGAACATTATTAGTAGTAAAAGACTTATAATCTTTCTTTATAGGATTACTTTGCTAGTTGATAGTTCAAACATAAATAAAAAGAAATTACATGGTCAATTTACACAGTTAATTCTAAGAAAAAAAGAATGTTGAGGTCGAAATTTTAGCACTCTACGTTTATATTGAGCGTACTACCCCCCTACACCCGCATGGGCTACACTTCCTGCACCAGAGATAAGGCCGCCTCTGGTGGCTGCTGTTGGGTGTTTTGTGAGTTAATCTGTGGCTGCTGCGTGGGGTACTGTTGAATGGGATGTTGAGCGACCTGTGAGGTAACCGGCGTCGCTTGCTGCGGCCATTGTTGGCTGTATTGTGACCCAGCCTGTGGCTGCTGCGTGGGGTACTGTTGGAAGGGTTGTTGAGCGAACTGTGGGTCACCTTGTGGGGGATACTGTAGCGCAGGTTGTGGAGCATACTGTGTGTTGTACGGTGAGCCATTTGCTGGATAATTTGGCATGCCATACGGGGAGCCAAAGCCTGGCCCAAAGTTGTTTGGTGGAGGTGCCGCAGCAACTGCGTGATTCAGGTTTATTTGACTGTTCACTGTGTTACCCACGACGTTAATACCGACGAGTGTGTCGGTTCCGAGTTTAGAAAAAAGATCGGTAAACAATGGTGCACCTGAAATTGAACAATACCTAACATTAACATTTAAGTTGCATAAGGTACAGTCAGAAATAAAAGTCGACTACCACATTTTTTTTAAATTATTAATTATCGATCTAAATATTTAGATTAAAAAAAGCCATATGGCTTTGGTCTCCTATTTTATGCTCTAAGCGACGTCCAACTTAAGAGTCAACGTTCAGATTGACGTCTGAACGCAAAAAGACGCCGACGTCGACGTGAGAAAGAGACCACAACAGTATATTTCTACAGTAAGCATCGTAACGCGGCGTACGGCGTGACGCTGTAAGCGGCTGACGGTATTTATAGGAGACCATTCAAATCTGAAAGAAACCAAAATTAATAGTAGTTTACGAAAATGTTACAAATCGGTAGTTGATTACACAAGTTATATGCAGTTTCATAAAATGAAAGCAGTGGGTGCTTTGCACAGACTGTTGCCTAATCTTGGTGGACCTCGAGAAGAAATTCGTTGCCTCTACGCAGGTGTCGTGCAATCAATGGTCCTTTATGGGGCACCTGTTTGATCAAATAGGCTATCAGGCATCCGACGCTGCAGGACTAAAATCAACAGCCTGCAGCGGAAAATGGCTATTCGTATCGCACGAGGATACCGAACTGTATCCTTTGAGGCGGCAACTCTCTTGGCACGCTTTCCGCCGCTGAACATCTTGGCGGATATGGACGCGAGGGTCTATAACCGAATCCTTGTCATCAGCCAAAGTGGCAATGGCATGCCAGGAATCGCTGTTGCACGGCTGAGGCGGCAGGAACGGCAACACGCGCTCGAGCGGTGGCGTGAACGGCTGCAACAGCCGCAATATTCGCGTAAGCGCGTTGTCGAAGCCGTCGTACCGCACTTCGAAGCCTAGCTGAAAAGAGAGGAGCGCATCTCTTATAGGCTCACTCAGGTACTGACCGGGCACGGTTGCTTCGGTGAGTACCTGAACAAGATTGGGCGAGAGGCTACGGCAAATTGCCATCATTGCGGAGGCGGCTTAGATTCTGCGCAGCACACGCTCGAGGAGTACCCTGCGTGGGCTGCTGAAAGACGGGTCCTGGTCGCCAGGATCGGGCGAGATTTGTCTCTACCAGTAGTAGTTGAGTCTATGCTGGCGGCGTCGGAACTGGCGAGAAGTGGCCTCTTTCTGTGGGACCGTGATGGTTCAGAAGGAGGCTGCCGAGCGGGATCGTAGGAGGGCTGATCCCGCTCGTAGGAGAAGGCGTCGGGGAGGCAACTGCCTCGACGCCTAACACGCCGAAACCCCGTCTGCAATCTTTAAGGCAGGCGGGAATTAGGGATCACGGGCGCTTAGAGTAGGGACTCTGTCCGCCCACTGAGTGACCTCAGGGTAGACGGTGCACGGTGGTCACGTGCTGCCTTGCACACTTGTACAGTTAGATTTCGGGGAGATCCCTTTACAGTCTCCCCAGAGATGTGCCCTAACAAGCGCTGCACAAAGGGGGTTCCAGATTGGTCTTTTGAGAGGTAACGGTGCCCCTTCCATGTGCAGATGGTGACCACCGGGGTGGTTTTAGTGAGGTAAAAATCCCACACTTCCCTGTCTTATCCCCAAAGTCTGGGCGCCTTTTGAAGGCTACATCCCAAAAAAAAAAAGTACCCTTATGGAAAGCTGAAATGCAATGTATCGAATAAAATACAATGTGTAAAAATAGCAGTGTTAATGTCTATCCACACATATCAGGGCCCTGCCCGGGACGTCGACGGACCGTGCTCCGTCAGGGGATCAAAAAATATATTTTATATAATGTATAAAAAAAAAATACTTTTCGATTAATACATAATTTATTGAAAAGTTCTAATAATTTCATTTTGATTAGATACATACAGTAGTTTTCCATAATATTTATACGCCCAAAGGTCTGATCATGAAATTTTACACGCTCGTTTTCGTTATAAATCATCGTCTTTTTCACTAAATAAATAAATAAGAATAAATATGTAAAAATAAATGGTGGCATGCATAATAGTCACGCCACCAACGAGTTCGAGCCGTCGACTAGTGGAACCTTAGTGTTGCTTATTACCGAGGTGAGATGTCAGATTTTACACATCGTACCTATGCGACTACTGTCAGGTTCGTTCGTTATTTTTTTATAAGTTTGGAGAGAAAGAGCAAATATAGGCTTTAAAACAAATAAAACACAGTAATTCCACTACAGGATACAAAATTTCGTGTGGTTCATGTTGTATTGATTTACCTGATATTGCCGAGCTTTACGAAGTACGCTGAATGAAGCGCGACAATTCACGAACATCTGATTTTCGGCTTGGCCGAAGCTCCGGCTGGCTGATTTGCTGCTAATTTTATCAGACATGTGTTCAACGAAGGCGGACATAAATACCTCAGGCGGATAGCGGACAGGTTTAAGTGTAGGCACAGACTATAAAGTACCCACATTGCGCCTGGAATGTTCAATTCTCATGTCGTAGGGGGCGAGAATATTGCTATTAACTAGGACAAACAAAGACTGTGCTGCTATTGAGAAAATTCTAACAGAAAACTAAATAACAACCCGTCCCGGGGATCAAACCGCGCTTGCGACCTCTAGACCGAAGGCAGACCATTACAATACCTATTTCAATAATTAGTGAAGATTGGCAGGAACATTACTTACGCCACATATACATTATGTAGATACCGTATGTACATATACATATATATATATATAATACATACAATCAATCTGCCGAGCTTTTCCCCAACTACGTTGGGGTCGGCTTCCAGTCTAACCGGATGCGGCTGAATATCAGTATTTTATATGGAGCGACTGCCTATCTGACCTCCACAATCCAGTAGCTGGGTAATACGATACCTCTTGGTAAGACAGATTGTCAGACTTTCGGGCTTCTGACGACCCGTAACGACTGTCAAAGAGCCACGAATGACAGCCGGGACCAACGGCTTCATGTGCTTTCCAAGGCACGGAGGAGTCTCGATATGTTAAAATGGTTACCCATTCACGGACCAACCCCGGCAAGCGTAGCTTAAAACCTGATGGATTTACCCGTGCGGCTGTTATTACTTAGCCACAAACTCCTCCATACATACATACATACAAATAAATAAAATTTAAGTGTCTGTTTTCAATGTCAAAATAACGTCTAAATGCATAATTATGAAAGTATTCTTATACGAGAGATACAATAATAATAAAAAATATTGTATAAAATTATTATTAATTTTTTATCATATATATTTAAATATCTCGGGACCTTAGGGTCCCGATCTTTTGGAAGGCGCACGAGGGGCCGAAGCCAACTCGCAAAGGCCCCTTGGACAATTTTAAATGGAATGAGGCACCAACCGACGATTATCCCAGTATGCACTATGCCTTGCACCAACCGGGAGTTGTCCTTGGGTGCACTTCCAAGGACAACTCCCGGTTGGTGCAAGGCTATTGCAGAACATGGAAACAAAACATAAATGGGCTATGGGTTTGGGTGGCTTAAGTTGACTGGTGACCTGGAACTATGGAAGGACTATGGCCCCGCCTAATCAAAGTTTTATATGTACATGGATAAAATGGCAGGGGGTGACTTGCACACTAAATAATGGGCCCCCGAAAACGGTCGCTAGCACAAAGTGTCGTAGCGACAAGGGGGCAACATGTTCTGAGGTGCTTATGAGGAGTAGAGAGGTATTCCAATCCCGGAAGTGCGGTCAAGATCCCTACCAGCATCTTACTGGAATACTTCCTTCCTCCGAGCACGTTTGCTCTTGCGAATCTCCACTCAAGCCGGCCAATAAAGGCAAAAATGAGGTGGGAGATTTGTTCCTAGTCAGTGTTCACTTCAGCTGGCCAATAAAGGCAAGCCAGAGGTGAGGAACAAGACTTCTCCCGGGAGATAGGGTCCGTGGGGTCGCTACTGCCCAACAGCTCGCCACATGCTGCCCTGCGGGTTTTTGTATCTCTCTTGGTCTGGCTCCTCATCCTACCTGTTCCGGCAAAGTTAACTGTACCGGCACAGACCCAGAGTTCGGAGCACGCAAGCCCCACCACGACGTCAACGTAGAGATACGGTGGTGGGGTTATTTATAATTATTATTAATACATTTTTAATTTTTGTCTGACTGTTTTTTAGTTCCGGCTAATCTCCGAAATGGGACTTTCACTGGCAGCTATACAAACAAATAAAATTGAAATATAGAATTCCACGCGGAAGAAATCGCGGATAACAGTTAGTTGTAAATTAAAAACTCATGTCACAAGAACCTAAAACTAATTACAGTCTTTGCCAGTTACAACAAACAATGAGGCACCGAGATTATTGCGAAATAATTGTGTTCGTTTGATCCCTTACTTCATCGTTATTACTTTACCTTTAGTTATGCAACTAATATGTAAGATATTTAAGGATTCGCTCTATACATCATACACTTGACGTTGGCGACCGCCGACGGCCTCGCGCCTGTGGGGGCCTCGCAAAAAAGTTTCACAAGGTATTCAAAGTTTAGTTATGTATAAGTATCTAGTTCCTCCTCAGCTCCCGGACCCGGGGGGCTCCCATCTATCGAGAAGTACTTTTAAATCAAATCCCAAACAAGGCCAAAATATGTTCAGTAACAAAGAGACAGTTTGAAGTTGGAGGCCCCCCTACACGTAAGAATGCCAAATATAAACCAGCATGCTAAAATTTTCGAGCTCGCGTCGCTCGCTCTGCCATCGTACATTAATCTTAGTTTTCAAACTTTTCTTCACAGGTCGACAAAATATCTCCTATCCTTATCCTTACATATTGTAAAACAAAGTCCCCCGCCGCGTCTGTCTGTCTGTCTGAACGGGATAAACTCAAACACTACCGAACGGATTTTTAAACGGTTTTAATCAATGGACGGAGTGATTCATGCGGAAGGTTTTAGTGTATAATTCATTAAGGTTTTGCATAAATTGGCTGAGATTTGACGATTATTGTTGAAGAAGTCGGAAAAAATCATGCCGACTTCGAGCTTTACTGGCGTACGCTGCGTTAACCGAAAAAGATACATCAAATTTATGTTTTACGGTATTGTTCATCTTAAAAAAATCAACAAAAAAGTGATGGCATATGTCTATCTTCTAAGGATGACCCGCAATAACCATTTTTATCTTTCAGAATTTGATAAAAATTGAATTGTTATTTCCGAAGCTTTTTTGACCGGTATAGTATTAATTCTTATCCAAAAAAATATATTATTTAAATTGGGAATTTAATTTAGATTAAAATATGCCTTCAAACTATATCATTTAAATGAATAGTTTAAAAGATATCACAGTTTCAAAATTACGCGTAGCAACGCGGGCGCAGCGGTAGGAGTCACTGACCTTTTCCTCTGTTATTAGGTATGAAATCTCGGTAGTACGTTCCCGTGGGATATTGTCCGACATACACGCGGGCGAAGCCGCGGGCAAAAACTAGTTTCTGTATAAATGTTCAAAAGAAAATCTTACCTATCTGAGACTGGATGCTAAATACTTCACGGAAGGTCATCAGTTTTTTAATAGTAACAAAACTACATGTTTTCGATAAAGTATACGTTTAACGTTTTCAAAATGTGAATTTGTTTTATTAATACGAAGGAAATACCTAAATCAGCGCGCGAACCGCCCATTGTTTATCCCGCTCTATCCCATTCATTAGCGGCAAAAGCTCGTGCGCCCTTAATAAGTAGGTAGATAATAATAAACGAGTACTCACAGTGGAATAATTCCAAAAGTGCCAAACTCAGGATAACCCCAAACTGTAAAAAAATATTGTTAAGTTATTTTAGGGTTCCGTGCTGAAGCGGCGATGAAAGAAAGTCTTTCTTCATGAAACTGTTTATTATCTTGGGAAGCTAATTGCCAAGTTTGGCGTTGTCATTTGTACATGATTCGATCAGTATGTGTACTTAGTTATTGCTTGGGCCGGTTTTGTTGTTCAACAAATACTGCTGAATTAAATGTGCAACCCGAGCATGTGTGTCGAACCCCTGACAGATGGTTAGTTTTTAGGGTTCCGTAGTCAACAACTCTTATAGTTTCGCCATGTCAGTCTGTCTGTCCGCGGCTTAACTCAGAGACTGTTAGTAGGTACTAGAAAGCTGTAATTTGGCATGAGTGTACATATTAATTACGCCGACAAAGTGGTAACATAGAATTATGAAACATATTTTTTTAGGGTACCTCCACTACATGTAAAGTGGGGATTTTTTTTTCTCGCCTATCCCGTAGTGTGGAGTATTGTTGGAAAGGTTGTTCAAAAATATTGGGAGTTTGTGATCATTTTTGGATTCAGGGATCCAATGCTTTAAAGTTACCCCTCCCTGCCAGCTAAATGGTTGTTTCTGGATATGTGGAAAATTCACAACAGTAGTATATGTAACGAAATTAAAAGGAAAACTTCACTATCACAGACTCAGGCTCTACACGTGAACGAGTAATAATCGACCAACTTAGCACGCAGTTGAAAAAACATATTCTTCCATCCATACATTCGGTATGGGCGAACATGTTTTTCAACTACACTGTTAAGTTTGTTCAAGGGATAGATTCATTCCATCTACGGAACCCTTCATTGTGCGTGGTCCGACACGCACTTGGCCGGTTTTAGTACTTAGTTGATCTTCATAGCTTAGCTTTTCAACGATGAGGTTTCTGTTAAAAACCTTTTATTGTTTAACATTATATTCCATGATTTGCGAATTTAGTTCAAATGTACCTATTTGTTTTTCATCTAAAATTGGACAGTCTCAGCGATAAAAGAGTACTAAGTGCTCGGCGACACGACATACAGTGGACAAAAAATTACTTTTTTTGTTCAAATATCTACCTACACCACAATTTTGACGTATCGCTGCCATTTTTTTTATGCACTCCTGAGGTAAGATAACACACTTTGGTGTATCACTGCCACTTTTCCTTAAAAGTCAATACCATAACCTCAAAAAATCGGAAAATGAAGCAAAAACAATTTCTAAAAAAAATATTTTAACAAAAATCTGTTTCCGGGGTTTTTTCAGGTCCCTGGTCATGAATTTACCGTCTGTTTATAAAAATTCAAAACGGAGCGGACACAATGGCGGCAAAAAAAAAAAAATTGCTTCAATTTGCTTTTTTTTGAGGTTATTGTTTTGACTTTTAAGGAAAAGTGGCAGTGACACACCAAAGTGTGTTATATCAAGAGAGTATAAAAAAATGACAGCGATACGTCAAAAATGTTAGGGTAGGCAGATTTTTGAACAAAAAAAGTCGTTTTTTTTCCACTGTGCGACGCCATCGCCGCCTCGCCACCGCGCCGCCGAGCACTTACAAATTGTTTACCGAGTCATGCTACTAAAGATAAAATTTTACATTAGGAAATCCCGACATACGGGTCAGTAATAACGATAAGGTCAGTCAACGATACCGATACTTATTATCGGCTGTTATGTATGCAACTTATTGTTCGAGGGGCTCGTGGCTTAGTAACAACAGCCGCACAGGTCTATCGATCAAGTTAAGCTACGCTTGCCGCGGTTAGTCGGTGGATGGGTGTCGAGACCCCTCCGTGCCTCGGAAAGCACGTTAATTTTGGTCCCGGCTGTCATTCGTGGATCTTTGACAGTCATGGGTTGTGAGAAGCCCGAAAGTCTGATAACCAGTCTTACCAAGGGGTATCGTATTACCGAGTAACTGAGTTGTGGAGGTCAGATAGACAGTTATAGCATGATGAGCCTATAATTTTCCCACTGCTGGGACACAGGCCTCCTCTATTCGAGAGGGAGTGGGCTGTTATCTACCACGCGGGCCTAGTGCGGGTTGGTGGATGTCACAATGTTTAAATTTGGTTCTAGAACAGACCGGGATCCTCACGATGTTTTCCTTCACCGTTTTGAGAGCAGTGGTGATGAAATTATTTACACAAAGTAAAGCGCCTGCTTAGATTCGAACCCATGACCTAAAATGGGCCACCACTGCTCAGATAGGCAGTCGCTCCATGTAAAATACTGGTATTCAGTTGCATTAGGTTACACTGGAAGCCAACCTCAACATAGTTGGGAAAAGGCTACTAAGATGATGATGATTTATGCAACTATTTGTTGAAATCCAGTATAATATTTAAGCTCCGGCCAAACAGAAGCGAGCTTGCTCGCTTCAGTTTGGCCAGAGGTTTATCTTGACTGTTTGAAAACAAATAGTTGCATAAATCATCATCATCTTGGTAGCCTTTTCCCAACTATGTTGAGGTTGGCTTCCAGTCTAACCTAATGCAACTGAATACCAGTATTTTAGTTTTCCTGTTATTTTTATTGTTTTTAGGGATCCGTACCTCAAAAGGAAAAAACGGAACCCGGATCACTCGTGTGTCTGTCTGATTGTCAGTCTGTCCGTCTGTCACAGCCAATTTGCTCCGAATCTAATGAAACGATTAAGTTGAAATTAGGTACACTTATGTATTTCTGTGACCCAAACACGGACGTATAACGTAAATAAATGAATTTTGAATATGGGGGTCACTTTTGGGGGAAAATAAGAAAATTAACAAAAAAAGTTGTGCTAACTGTGTCGTGTGACATATCGAATGAAAGGGCTTGTTGCGGAGATCTTAAATATATGTTTTTAATCATTTTAAAATGAAGATATTTAAGAAAATTGATGAAATTTGACCATTCAAATTCTGAAAAAAATACCTACAGAGAATGGTTCTTTTCTCATAGATTACACGAAAACTTATAAGAAGTCTTGTCTCAGAATAACATGGTAAATCACTCAAAATTGTGCGTACAAACTTACATTTGCAGTAGAAATTTATGGAAGAACATGTTTTTCAACTACAATGTAAAGTTTGTTTTTGGGATAAATTCATCCCAACTACGGAACCCTTCATTGTGCGTAGTCCGACACGCACTTGGCCGGTTTTTTATTTTATACATTTAACTACTAAAACAATTGCATATCTAATAGATCGAAACATAAAGTTAATCATAATTGACTTACCGATGAAAATACCTTCATTTTTGCTAAATATGAGATACTTAAGACACGCGATGAGTGAACTGAAGACCAGAGAAGTGTATGCCGGCTGTCCTTCAGATTTGTGTCTTTTATAGCGAGAAGTTGATAAAATTGTCTTGCTTTCTTTTTAAATTAAGGAAAATGTGAATCCCGTTGATACCTATAGGCAGAAAAGGGTAACATTTAGGGCACATTCGTATCGCTTGTTGCGGTTTTACTTAAGTTGCGATTTCGATGTACCGATAAATGTATATGTTGTATTATGTAAAACTAGCTTCTGTCCACGACTTCATTCACGTGGAAATCGTAAGACTCTATAATATACTACAATAACAGCCACATTTTTTTTAAACTTTCCTGTATACTACGTACGTTTGTAGTTTTGGTCAGGATTGGTGACGCGGGAGCAAGCGACATACAGTTCTCCGTGTGAGAAGCAGCTTGTCCTGAGGTCGACACCCGCAGCTTTCAGTGTCTGCCCCTGTGTCTTGTTGATAATCATCGCAAAGCTTACCCCAGGCAGCACACAAGTCAAATAACTGGCCAACAATTTAACCTTATGCAGAGTTAAGCTTAATTATATATGTATAGAAGCTATGTGTATTACGAAGTTCTGTATTAAAGTTTTTTTTGCTGTAATAATGCTACTAGCTGAGTTAGTTTTGTAATTTGCGGATTTTATTTCTTAAAACTGAATAATCATCATAAAAAGACCTGTTACTCAAGAGTTTGTGTAACCTTTTGTACAATATGGATTTAAAATTCCAGTATCAAGCATGATGCCGGATAAGTTATATTCTATTCTCTTTTAGTTGTATTACACACCACATCTTGACAGTTATTCAGCTGCTGTATAAAATAGGCGTTATTTATGTTATAAAGCATAATTATAGCGACTTAGCAGAAATTAAGATAGCTGTTATAACTACTTTATGCCGCTTTAAGTACGAAATTACCGTCATTTGCAGCTAACTGTGGTTAAAGCAATAGTAACAGATTCTTATGCAGAAGTTTGCAGGGTATTCACGAAAAGTAGATTTTTTTTAAGCTAGAAGAACTGTTCTGGAACGTTAGTCAGCATTTAAGCGGCTAACTGCGCTTTGTTTTGTAGTGGTTGTGTGAAAATGCCTCCTTACAATTTTTTTTTAAAGCTAATGCAAAAATAGAAAAAGAACAGGGGGCCTACCACCAGCTCAAAAGCAGTATTATTTTAATATTACTTCAGTGGAAGAAAGAGATGGATCTATACGTCCTGCAGAGCTTCATCTCTTTCCCAAACTGAAGTAATATTAAAATAATATTGCTTTATGAGTTAGTGGTAGGCCCCCAGGAGGCATACGAAGAAAGTGCTTGCTTTGATAAGAGCTAAAAAGAACAAATAATATACCTATACTGTGGGATTCCATTACTATAATTATGACTGAATCCTGTTTGATTTACAGTATGAATGTGTGTGATTATAGAACAGTTATCGAAAAATGTTAAGTGCAGACTACTTTTAACCAGAGCATAACTTAATAAGTGGACACATAAGGTCTGTTATACAGACATAAGACGATAAGCCACTGTGCAATCAGATTTTATTCAGAATGAGCGTCGCCATATCGAATAACATAACCAATTATAATGATGTGGAATTTTATACTCAAATGCTCAAGTTTAATAACGAAATCGGTATAATATTCTTATAAAAGTATTACAAGGTTATTTTTGAACCCTTAAATTGCATAAAATACAAAAAAAAATCACACTTAAAAACATATCAATAGAAATGTTGTTTATTTCTCCAAAACCCAGTTTATCATGTGGCGCGTGAAAATTTTACACGAAATGTATTTATAAATACACGGTAAAGTTGCATGCGCATCAACAATTTCTTCCTCTTTTCATAAATAAGGTAACATTTATTTACGATAGGTAATATAATTTGGCCATATATATTAAGGACGCTGTTCGGATTTGTCAATTTCAATTTAATTTGATTAACTTCTTGATAAAAATACTGAAATGAGCTAAACGCTGTGTATCGTCTGAATATCTGAGCTTTGAAGGACTTAACCATTAGTTCATTCATCATTCATTCATCATCTGGCTAACAGAGCTGTAATACTTGTATTAAAGAATAAAATGCTTTTATGCAGAAGATACTCAGCTTGTCGTACAATTATTCAAAACTTATTCATCTGTTACGTTGCTATTACACAGTTATTAGCGATATAATTTTGTGCCCAAATTGCTTGAATAACCTCTGAGTAAGCGCTTAATCAGCTAATTACGGTAGTCTTATTCAGCGATTGGTTTCTATGACTGCTGTTAAAACTTACTCAGAAGGTTTGTGCTGGCTGGGACGCTCACAGGGAGTACGAGTATACGCGGTATAAACACTGTCTCGCCAACGCCATAACCTGTTAGAATTTCTGCCTCGATGACGTTTCGTTGCAAAGACACGACTTTAAACTGGGTTCCGTTACACAGCTTCGGCAGTGTTATCGACACACCAACCTTCAGCTGGATGATGTGCGCCGAAAGTCCACTTGCCGTTCACTAACGAAATTCAGAAATTCTACGGGGTGATGTGTGACATCATCTTGCTCCACAACAGTATTAATGGAGGTGTATATCACTTCGCTCCCTTCAATTTGGGAGAGAATAATGTGGTTGATCGCTGCTGCTTGAAAATTTTTGGGCGTTAAAATGGCCCGTTCACACACCCAAGAATTCTCTTGGCACGGTATTCGCATGACCTCCCCGTACACCAGACAATTCAGATCTTCTAATGTGGGAACTACTCTACCAAGAGTCTCTAGTAGGACTACCTGGTCACTCTCCTCTGGTGGAGTGCCTTCACAAATTCTTAGAAGAACATCAAACATTGTTCTTATTTATTTCATGATTGACTGCTTAGCTCCATAAAGGTATAGCGTGATGATAATTAATCATTTAAAAAGTTAAATCGGCAACTATCTGCAATATCCTAATATTTTGGCTCGTCCTTTTACAATTTGCGGAGAAGAATACAAACACAATGTAATTTATTTATTTATTTATTTAAATAACACGGGAGTCTTACAGGTAAAACAAACAGATCAAGGACAGCACAATAGTCTGAAAGCCAATTACAGGTCTCCACTTATAAGAAACAGAAAAAAAAAGTAAATTCAAAGGACACTCACAACGAGGTACTATATACTACAGCATAATTACTATGTTGCTCGCACTGCATAGCAACCATCATAACAAAATTTACTATATGAAAAAGTTACGGCTTAAGCACTTCCTGGCTGACGACACACTAGTTATAAATGGATCTATATCGTACTGTTTACAAAGCCTGTTTAAATTTCTGCTTGCACGCACAATGTACGAATTTTGCCTATAATTGGTCGAAGCAAATGGCACGCGCAAAGGTGGATTGTATCGCTTAGACTTCGTGGGAATGCTGAAATAAAATTTTGTCAAAATATCGGAACAATAAATAGTATTGTTAAAAATTTTCAACAAACACACACAATCAGTAATCTCGCGGCGGTTGAGTAAAGGTAATATATGAAATTTTTTACATAGCTTATGGTAGTTTTCAGAATGGTACGGTACTTTTTGATGATAACATAGGTACCTTATGAAGCTTTTTTGGATGCTCTCTATGCGGTTAATATATTTGTAGTAGCATGGGTTCCATATTTCCGACGCGTATTCCAAGTGGCTTCTGACAAAACTGCAGTGTAGAATTTTTAGAGTTTTGGCTTGAGTGAAGCACTTGGATAACCGCAGTACGAAACCCAGTGATTTTGAGGCCATAGCGACTATTGCATCAACGTGTGTTTCAAAACTGAGCTTGGAATCGTGGTGAACCCCCAGATCACGGGTGGAGTTTGATCTAGGTAGAGCTTGATTACCTAGGGTATACGATGTAGCAATGATTGAGCGCTTCCGAGAATACGTAATAACCGAGCATTTAGCGGGATTAAGATCCAGCTTGTTTCTTTGGCAGTAGTCTTCTAGGCGACGCAGATCATTTTGAAGCGCCGTTACGTCCATCTGCGATGATATTGTGGCATAAATTTTCATATCATCAGCAAAACACAAAAGATTAGATGAATTCAAGCAAGAGTCGATGTCGTTAATATAGATAATAAATAGCAATGGACCAAGCAATGAACCCTGCGGGATTCCACTAAGAACAGGGACCCAGCTAGATATATAATTATTTAGTACTACTGCTTGGGACCTGTTGACAAGGTAAGAGGAAAACCATCTGAGTAGATCGCCACGAATTCCCATGCCATTTAACTTGGATATCAGAATGCTATGATCAATTCGATCAAAGGCTTTGCTGTAGTCTGTGTAAACGACATCAACCTGCTTACCGTTGCACATGGCATCAGTTATAAATTCATTAAGTAGAATCAAGTTGGTGACAGTAGACCTCCCTTTTAAGAAACCGTGTTGGAACGAGCTAAATGATTTTTTTAGAGCAATAAAAACCTGATTATATATTATTCTTTCAAAGACCTTTGCTATAATACACAGTTTAGATATCGGCCTATAATTCGCTGTCTGTTTTGACACCTTTTTTATGTATAGGCGTTACAAACAACGTAACAAAAACGTAATATTGCTCATCCCCCATAGCAAATAGCGTGATAATTTATATTCTACAGTTTGACCAGACTTATAGGGAATATCTATGGAAAATTTGAACAGAATCTGTCCGGAAGAATTTGCGTCATACTGGAACATACATTCAGACAAACAGTCAAAAATTCGAAAAACGTTATTTTCGGCATTAGAATCGATCCCAGACTTCGTAGCAATTATTTTTTCAAAAATATTCAATGTAGAATTTTGACTTCGCTACGATTTTATTATACATAGCGGTCGTCACGCGGTTTCACCCGCATAGTTCCCGTTCCAGTGGGAGTACGGTAGAGTTGGGTCCGATATCATGTCACATGTAAAAATCATCGATATTTTAAAATTATTTCATCATGCAATGACAACGACAAAATCATCAATGCTTTTAAATCATTTCATGAATGAACGCGAACTTTGGTGATTCGGATGCTACGTTGCGAGGCTGCGTGATCGGCGATAAGTCACAAAATTCATAGTTTCGATAAAATGCCCGGTGCTGGGCGCACGTCATTGCATCAATGCTGTCACTTGCGTTGTTTAAGCGCGGCAAGTGCTATTTATCTAGCATTTTGTGTTTCGTAAATCATTGTTTTGATTAGACGAGGACGACCACACTTATACAAAAAGCTTGAAGTTAAGATTGGAATATTATGTAGGTACTTGTAGGGAAGGTGCGTATTTACGCGATCAAGTTTTTACACCTGGTATTTACTTACTTGCAAGAACGCAAGATTGCCACATGAAATACAAAAAAAAAACTGCAAATATAGCTAATGAAAACATATTGAAAATTTCCATGATTATTAATCAATACTATTCTAAATACACTGCCATGAATGTCGTAAACAAAGAAAATTTTAATTTCGCAATCTTACTTAGAGGATAAATAACCCTTAAGGTGGACAAGTACGACCAATGCCTACTAAATATATAATGATAATTTCACAAAGCCGTTCCGCAATCATTTCAGCATTCATTTGAAGTAACGTGATCATATTCTCAAATAAAAATCATTGATGATTTTGTCATTGTTCCCGTCATCGATATTTTGTTGTCATTGTCATGCAGTCATTGATACAGAAAAATCATCACTCAGCCCATCTCTAGAGTACGCGCGGGGATAAAATATAGCCTATTTTACTCGCTGATAATGTAGCTATCCATTGCTGAAATAATTTTTCAGTAGTTTTTAAGTTTATTCGTTAGATACAAAAATATAAGAGTACAAATATTTCCTCTTTATAATATTAATATAGATAATTATGTATAGATAACTTTAAGATACATGTGCCCGATACAAGTCAACATAATATACTTGGACGTTTGCCCTAGTGCCGCGTAGACGTGCCTTCACGAAGCCAATTTTATAACGGGACCAAATGCACTTCAATATACTAACATATTAAAACAACACTAAGTACCAACGTCACCGTCGTATGCCGCACCTTGTACACAAGGAAAGTCAAACATGAACCTATCTAATTTAAATTAGGAGGTAAAATGTTTAAAAAAAGAGGGAAATGTCAGTGTGGTAAGGTAGAAGGTAGATAGGTTTTCTACAAAATAAAAGGATAGTGCCTTACTTAATTAATTAAGTATATGTTTTAGGTAGGTAAGTAATTCATTGATTCGTGCGTGACCTTGTGGAAATCCATTATCAAATACAATAGACGTGGATATATTTAGTAACTTGTTCCGCTTAGCTATTTCTAAAGAGCCATAAAAAACTCATGAAAGAAATCGACACGTGTTTCACCTCTCAACGAGGCATCCTTAGGATGACGATGGACTTGTTGCGAACTCGAACACGGCGTGTTGCCACACCAAGCGCTGAGTGGGTTGTCAGAAGTCCGAAAGCCTACAACCAGTCTTACGAAGGGGTATCGTATTACCCAGTAACTGGGTTGTACAGGTTCGATAAGTAGGCAATCGCTCCATGTAAAATACTGGTATTCAGCTCCATCCGGTTAGACTGGAAGCCGACCCCAACATAGTTGGGAAAAGGCTAGGCAGATGATTACGTTGATATAAGTCGGAGTTACCGATGTTCAAATGTATTTTCAAGTTTCCACAAAGCTAAACGAATGATTTATATGAATAGAATTCCACTGTAAAATTATTTTATTATTAAGACATTTATTTCAGACGTAGTTCATATACTGTTAGTAACACAAAAAAAACCTTATAAAGCTAGGGTTAGTATAGTATACAAAAGTTTTGGGCTCCGCTCGCACCTTGGATCTTGCCCCTAATTGCCTAAGTGTATCTACTCGCCCCCTTGAATATTAGATACCCCAAATCGCCTCCGATTGTTAGTAAGTTAAAAGTATTGTCAGCACTCTAAGTTTTTGAACATTTCAATAAATAATTTATTCTTAAAACTTCTCAGTGTCTACTTTGCTGCTTTTTGTACTGCAGTCTACCGTTAGAAGACACGCTAGCGTTCCCCCAACTGACCCTAAAAAACCAAAAAACTACCCTTAAGTACCCCCCACAAAACCGCCTTCGCTCAACACCAATACTACACATTAAGTACATACATATACAAACAAGTTCACAAAAACCTTAACATTGTTGATCATAATAAATATTAATTAAAATCAAAACTAATGGAATGGCTACTGGAACAGGACTATCTACGAACAGAATCCTTACTTAAGTACGTGTCCTAATTACCTAAATATCCCCAATCACACACAACACACCCACCCACACGCACCCCCACACACGCAAACAGACACACACATCACATATAAAATATATTGTATTATTTAATTTAGCTCTATATTAATAGTCGCTCAGGTAGATCGACACAGTCTACTATTATAATAAAGCATCACTTTTTAAGCTGAATCACTTTCTCTCAAGATACAGGTTTCCTAGTTTGGGAGGCAGGGTTTTCCATATTGTGTACAGGTTTCAGTTATTAGATTATACTGCATTGTGTTACTACCAAAGCTCATCTAATTTGTGCTCATATATAAAATATGTTAAATCTGTATTTTTTTGTAAAATAAAGTTATTATTATTATTTTTGTATGTATTTAAATATCTCGGAACCTTAGGGTCCCGGTCTTTTGGAAGGCGTACGAGAGGCCGAAGCCAACTCGCAGAGGCCCCTTACACAATTTTATATGTAATGAGGCACCAACCGGCGATTATCCCAGTATGCACTATGCAAGTGCACCCAAGGACAATCCCCGGTTTGTGTAGGACTATTGCTAAATATGGAAACAAATCTATTGGACTATGGGTTTGGGTGGCTTAAGTTGACTGGTGACCTGCAACTATAGAAGGACTATGGCCCCTGCCTAATTAATGTTTTATATGTACACGGATAAAATGGCAGGGGGTGACTTGCACACTCAATAATAAGCCCCCGAAAACGGTCGCTAGCACAAAGTGTCGTAGCGACAAGGGGGCAACACTTCCTGAGGTGCTTGAGGAGTGGAGAGGTATTCCACGGCTATCAGGACAATCCTGGAAGTACGGCCAAGGTCCCTACCAGCATCTTACTGGAATACTTCCTTCCTTCTCCTTCCTTTAAATAAAACTACTAAATTACGGTAATGTAAAACAATTAATTTTTTTACACTTTTTGTTTTATAGATAATTAAATAAAAATCACTGATGACTAAAAAACGTACAAAATAATCACAGATTTTCTATTTAAAGATTACGGTTTTGTACAAAAACTATTGTAGGTAATATAATTATATATATCTACATAATAATTAAAAAAATAACAATAAAATTATAATTAAAAAAACATACATACACATACATAAACTCACGCCTTCTTCCCATGGGGGTAGGCAGAAACTACAGAACGCCACCTGCTACGATCCTTACATACTCCTTTTGCCTCGTTTACGTTCATACATCTGGTCATACACGCACGCCGAAATTGAAAAGGGTATGCTGAGATGGTTTGGGCATGTTGAGAGGATGAATGTTGGCAACTAACAAAATGTTAAAAAAATTACTTTGAAAAAATTGTTTAAAAATTAACGTACCTATAATGTATATGTATACACAAAATATGAGTTTTTGTTTGGACAATATAAGTTAATTACAATTAAGGTATTTTTCCATTTAAACATTTATTGTGGAAATAAAATGTCAAAGTCACAACACGGCAGATTATCCATGACTATAAAGCAGTCACAAGTACGTACACAGTTTTTCTAAACATAGACTTATACCTACTAATTTCTCATTTTATTCATTTCATTACAATGTACTTTTAATCTTTGGTCTCGTTCAATGTACTGTTTTTTACGATTGTTTGATTCAATGCTATTTTTTTCTTTTATTATTTTACTTTCTTTAATTAAAATAGTGCAGATTTTTTTAAATATTGAGACGTTCTTTATAATTAAGTTTTTTATTAATGCGAGAATGCTAGTCTTCCACTTTACTAATAGTACGATGCTGTTCACCAAAGAAAAAAATAAATAAAGATAAAGCTATTAAAGTAATCAAACATGGCGTTATTCATAATGTGTGCATTTTTCGATCTAACTGCACCTTTTTATGTTAAATTTTAAAGGAAATGCCGTAAGGGGCGAATTGATATACCACAATAATTATTTAAATATCAATACACCAAAATAATAAAAAAAACCGGCCAAGTGCGTGTCGGACCACGCACAATGAAGGGATCCGTAGTTGGGATGAATTTATCCCAAAAACAAACTTAACTTTGTAGTTGATAAACATGTTCTCCCGTACGGAATGTATGGGAAAACATGTTTTTGCAACTGCAAAGTTAAGTTGGTCAATCTCGTTACTCGTTAACTTGTGGAGCCTACTTAGCTGTGATAGTTTTCCTTTTAATTCGTTATATAAACTACTTACTGCTGTGATTTTTTCACACACCCAAAACCAACCATTTAGCTGGCAGGCACACACTTGACTCTAACAAAAATTAGCACATTAAAGCTTAATATTTCGCAATATTTCCCTTAATCCAAAAATGGTTTCGACAAACTCACAATATTTTTAAAGGACCTTTCCACTGATACCCCAGACCACGGGATAAAAAAAAAAATCACCACTTTACGTGTAGAGGAGGTACTCTAAAAAAATTTTTTTTCATAATTTTATTTTACCACTTTGTCGGCCTAATTAATATGTATATCTATCCCAAATTACAGCTTTCTAGTACTAAGGGTCTCGGAGCTAGACCGCAGACAGACAGACAGACAGACAGACAGACGGACAGACAGACAGACAGACGGACATGACGAAACTATAAGGGTTCCTTGTTTACTACGGAACCCTAAAAACGGGGTGGGTGGAACATTTTAATCGAAAGGGGCAAGATCCAAGGGGCGAGCGGACCCCAAACCGGTTGGATGATTGCTTTGCGATGATTATCAACAAGTCACAGGAGCAGACACTGAAGGCTGCGGGTGTCGACCTCAGGACAAGCTGCTTCTCACACGGAGAACTGTACGTCGCTTGCTCCACCAGTCACCAGTCCTGACTCTCTGCATATTTTGGCGGCTGAAATCAAAACTACAAACGTACGTAGTATACAGGGAAGTTTTAAGAATAAAAATGTGAATTTTTTTAGAATAAAAATGTGGCTGTTATTGTAATATATTGTGGTATCTTACGACTAACACGTGAACGAAGCCGCGGGCAGAAGCTAGTTTTACATAATACAACATATACATTTATCGGCACATCGAAATCGCTACTGAAGCAAAACCGCAACAAGCGATAAAAATTTGCCATAAATGCCTTTTTTTGCATATACAGGGAAAAAGTTTAACCAGTGCGCAAACTTAAACTCGTGACTTTACTCATCATTATGAACAACTTTTAGTATGTGAAAAAAAATCTGCTGTTCCCTACTTTTATATTTGCAAAACTCGTCAAAATGTAGGGAACATCTGATTTTTTTTTCGCGATTTCAAGTTTCGTCCCAAAGTAAAAGTTGTTCATAATGATGAGGAAAGTCGTGTGTTTAAGTTTGCGCACTGGTTAAAATGAAATCCTGTAGGTACTATGGGGATTCACATTTTCCTTAATTTAAAAAGAAAACAAGACAATTCTACCAACTTCTTGCTATAAAAGACACAAATCTGAAGGATAGCCGGCATACACTTCTCTGGTCTTCAGTTCACTCATCGCGTGTCTTAAGTATCTCATATTTAGCAAAAATGAAGGTATTTTCCACGGTAAGTCAATTATGATTAACTTTATGTTTCGATCTGTTAGATATGTAATTGTTTTAGTAGTTAAATGTATTGATAAACTAACTATCTGTCAGGGGTTCGACACACATGCTCGGGTTGCTCATTCAATTCGGCAGTATTTGTTGAACAACAAAACCGGCCCAAGCAATAACACATATTGATCGGCGTTGTCGTTTGTACATGATATGTACAAATGACAACGCTAAACTTGGCAATTAGCTTCCCAAGATAATAAGCAGTTTCATGAAGAAAGACTTTCTTTCATCGCCGCTTCAGCACGGAACCCTAAACTAACTTAACAATATTTTTTTTACAGTTTGGGGTTATCCTGAGTTTGGCGCTTTTGGAATTATTCCACTGTGAGTACTCGTTTATTATTACCTATTTACTTATTAAGGGCGCACGAGCTTTTGCCGCTAATGAATGGGATAGAGCGGGATAAACAATGGGCGGTTCGCGCGCTGATTTAGGTATTTCTTTCGTATTATTAAAACAAATACACATTTTGAAAATGTTAAATGGTCCGTCGACGTCCCGGGCAGGGCCCTGATATGTGTGGACACTGCTAATTTTACACATCATCTAAATTGACACAAAATTATTCGATACATTGTATTTCAGCTTTCCATAGGGGTACCTACCATAGCTAAGATTTAATATTCTTTTATCTAGTCTCAATTGTAAAGTAATTAATGTTATGAAATTAACAATAATACCTTTTAATAACAGACTTAAGCCTCGTACAACTCTAATAAAATTTAAAAAAGTTCCTAGGTATTACTTACTTAACACACTTTCCCTAATAAAATAAAGCCTTTTTTATAATAAACAACGGCTCGACCAATGAGTTCTGAATTAATAGGTTTTAGTTGCCATAAACGAATGAAATAATCAAATTACGCTACTTTAATTGTGATAATGTAAGTAGTTTAATAATGGGTAATAATAATGTATGTGAATTAAATAGATAAAACAAAAATGATTATCTACTTATATCTAATTTTTTTTGATCACGTACCGGTGACCCCTCCGTGCCTCGGAAAAGCTCGTTCTTCTTCTTATCGTATGGTTAGAGACTAACCTGGTGTCACAGTTTTAAAGCCGCCCATGGGCCTCTGACTCGGCTTCACATGCCGTTGAGAAATATTGCTCAGCCATGCCGGTTTCCTCACGATGTTTTCTTTCACCGTTTTTGAAGCAAGTGATAATTATACAATACTAACATGAATCCGAAAAGTCAGAGGTGCGCCGTGCCTTGGGTCCGAACTCGAGACACGTTATTATGCAGTTGGTCCCGGCTATCATTCGTAGATCTTTGACAGTCGTTACGGGTACTCAGAAACCCGAAAGTCTGACAACTAGTTTTACCAAGGGATATCGTGTTACCCAGTAACTGGGTTGTGAAAGTCAGATAGGCAGTCACTCCATGTAAAATACTGATCCAGATGCATTCGGTTAACTTGTTGGATTTGTCTTGACAAGTAAGAACCTTACAAGTGAAAGTGACACAACAGATATTTTATCAAATTCTAATGCTAAAATTAATAAAAGAAAATAGAACTAAATTGTGGTTATCGACTTTTGTTTCTGACTGCACCTTATGCAACCACATGTTAATGTGAGGTATTTTTCAATTTCAGGTGCACCATTGACTGCCGGTCTCGATTCACCCGGGAAGTTTAACGATGTAGCGGCCCTAAGAACTGACACACTCGTCGGTATTAACGTCGGGGGTAACACAGTGAACAGTCATAAGAACCTGAATCACGCATTTGCTGCGTTCCCGTATGGCATGCAGAATTATCCAGCAAATAGCTCACCGCACAACACACAGTATGCTCCACAACCTGCGGCACAGTATCCCCCGCAAGGTTGGCCACAGTTCGCTCAACAGCCCATCCAACAGTACCCCACGCAGCAGCCACAGGTTAGCTCACAAAACACCCAGCAGTGGCCGCAGTAAGAGATGCAGGTTGCCTTACAGGTCACTCAACAGCCCATCCAACAGTACCCACAGCAGCTGCCACAGGTTAACTCACAAAACACTCAACAGCAGCCGCCAGAGGCGGCCTTATCTCTGGTGCAGGAAGTGCAGCCCACACAGGTGTAGGGGGCTACGCTCAATATAAACGTGGGGTGCTAAAATTTCGACCTCAACATTCTCTCTTTTCTTAGAATTCTCTGCGTAAATTGACAATGTAATTCCTTTTTATTATGCATGAACTAGCAGCACCCCGCAGTTTCACCAGAATAAGTCTCGATTCCATGGGAGTATCGGGATAAAAAAAATCTTATATGTTCCAGGTTATAAGTCTGTGTGCCAAATTTCAATGAAATCCGTTCAGTACAATTTTGAAATGTAAACTATAGATAGTTAGACAAATAGCTGCTCTGTTAAATTTACTATAGGTAAGCTGTGTGTGCTTGTGTTTTTCGCATAAATAAGTTTAATCTGTGTCTCTTCGTCTGTTTTGTATTTGCAATTAAAGTATTCCAAACAATTGTTAGTTAATTTTTTTCTACATTCTAATACCAAACCTAACTAAAAACCCTATGAGGCTGTAACTGGCTGGCTGACTCATTACGTGGTATAAGTCTGCAATCTGACTTGCTCAGGTAGGTACCCAGACTCTCCTGCCTAGTGTCTGGTTTGGATCCCATTTCGAATGTGTTCTTGTGCTAGGTACCTTTTTACTCACTCGTTCCCCTAACAAGCTATTGGCGCGCCTAACATATAAGCGACGGTCGTCACCCTCTGCAGCCGTCACCCTACGGCCGCAGTTCCCCATAAGAGGCGCGTGCGATTCAACACACGCCGCCTTCTCGGGTTTGCGTTTCTTCAGACAACAAAACCTATTTGTTTTGCTTCAGTAAAAGATATGATGGCCCGCAGTTAAGGCGCCGCGGCTCATGCACGAGGTTGTGATTACAATCGGTAGTCCCAAAGTGAATTGTTCAATAAATCATCGTAAGGAACCCTGATATTATATTATACAGCGCGTTTCAGAAACGTATGGTCATATTTAAGAATGTGGTACAGACCATCAAACTGAACAACTTTCTCCACGGGACTGACATCCTAATTGCGGAAAAATAATAATAATGTATTGATCAATGGGTAAGCTCGCCATCCGATAAGGACCAGGTCCGAGTCAACGACGCGTTTTGTTCCACGCGCGCCTCAAAGAGATGTCAGCAGAGTTGACGGGGTCCGCTAGGGCCGTTGCCTGCCGGGGCTGCGAAGAAGTCCGAAAGGGAGATCGTGGCCCCCGGCAACATGGCAACTGAAGGAACACGGGTGGGTTTTAGTCAGTAAGAGTTTGATACGCCCTCCCGCCACAAACACCCAACAGCAACCATCAGAGGCGGCCTTGTCTCTAGTGCTGGAAGTGCAGCCCACACGGGTGTAGGGGGCTACGCTCAATATAAACGTAGGGTGCTAAAATTTCGACCTCAACTTTCTCTTTTTTCTTAGAATTCTTTGCGTAAATTGACAATGTAATTCCTTTTCATGTATGAACTAGCAGCACCCGCAGTTTCACCGGGACTCATATTAGTCATAAGTCTCGATTCCATGGGAGTATCGGGATAAATATTTATTTGTTATACAAGAGTGATACTGATGTTTGGTAGAACATTATTTAGATTAAAAAGAGATACAAAGAATGGGTGAAATGAGTTACAGGGTAAATAAACACGAAGCAAATAAAAATAACAGTGTTTAATTGAGATCAAAGAATAAAAAAGTGACATTTTTTTTCGTAACGATTGAACAATCACATATTTGCGTGTAAAAATAAAATCAGGCGCACTTTTTTACCATTCAATCGGTTGCGCCTGTCAGTAACGACATGTCCTGCTTTTGAAAAAACTCTTTCGGAAGGAGTTGAAGTAGCTGGAGTACAAAGGTGTCTTTTGACTACATCATATAGGCGTGGATATGTGTGCCTTTTCGTGTACCACCATAATATGGGGTCGCTGGATTTCTTTCTGCTGATAAGAGGCTCATCGAAGTATTTATCTACTTCTACGATTGCAGCTGCGGTCGGGTTTTGATTTTTAACTGCATCTACAACTTTCAGGTCGAATTCATCCCATATAGAAGGTTTTTCTATGTTTGTATCCATTTCTGAAATATTTTCACTTATTTCGGAATCAGTTTAAATATTCGATGCAATAGATTTAGCAGCTATATTAGATAAATATTTTTTAGCATTATCAACACTACTTTTTCTGTCATCAGGAAAACCATATGCCTTAAATCGTGGGTCTGAAAGCGTACTTACGGCAAATAATTTATTATCCTCTACATTTCTAAACCGTTGCGCTATATCAATAACGAACCGCTTGGCCAAATTCATTACAGCTTGGGGAATGTTAGAGTCTTGATTAGTGAACGCCTCACACTTTTTTTTGAGCAAATTCACTAAAACTATGATTTGCGATAGAGTAACATGTTTTTCTGCACTCATAATTTCAGTGACTGATTTAAAGTGTCGTAACAAATCACAACATTTAGACAAAATTTCTATGTCTTCGGGGGTCAAATTTGGCGTGTGGGGATAATCGGTGGCAATGGTGGAAATCACACTTCTTTTTATGTCTAAAATCCTCTCGAACATATCGAACGTAGAGTTCCACCGTGTTATCACGTCTTGTTTGACTTTTAGTTGTTTCTCCCCTAGCTGCTTTTGCATGGCTGTTAGGCGCTCACTAGCCAAAACGCTCCTTTTGAAAAGTTCCACTATAGTTTTGACTTTAATTTGAATTACCTTTATTTCGGATAACCCTGCTTGAACAATCAAGTTTAAAGTGTGAGCAAAACAAGGTACTTGCTTCCATTTTAATAACGAAATGGCAGCTTGAATGTTATTAGCATTGTCAGCAGTAACTGACACTACTTTTTCGAAGATATTCCACTCGGTGCAAATTTTTTTGATTAAATCAGCTAAGTTCTGTGCGGTATGGCGTTGGGGATCTGGAGTGCATTCTATCATTACCGCCTTAATGTTGTTATTTTCAATAAAATGTGCTGTTATGGCAACATACTGTTGATGAGAAGCAGAAGTCCAGGCATCCGTAGTTAGGGCAATATAATCCGCTTGTCCTAGTAATTTCGTCACATCTTCTCTTACAATGTTATAAAATTTCAATAATAACGCATTCGATAACGTCTTTCGTGATAGAGCAACATATGAAGGACACAATTCTTGTGTAAATGCTCTAAATGAATCGCTTTCGACGATTGTAAAAGGCAAATAATTTTTGACAATCATTCGAAGGAGCATCTTATTAAGAATTTCGGTTTTCTTTAATGATAGCGGTTTTGCAAAATATTGATTGATTTGATTGTTATTTAGATTAACTAGAGGACGACGGTTCGGAACGGCAGTTGCCGGTACAAATTGTGTAGAACCATCGGGGCAGGCTGAAGACGACTCATCTTGAGACGTAGATGGAATCGCAGGTGTAACAACAATATTATCGTTGTTTATAGCCATACAATCTTCCTGAATCCCAGCTAGGACAAGGGGATGAGTGGATTTTAAATGTCTGGTTAAATTATATGGACCTGCACCCCTGTGTGACAAAATTTTCATGCAAATTGCCTTATATTCTCCCAAATCCGTAAAAAACTCCCAAGTTTTCGATTTTTTTACCGTTGGAGCCATAATCACGTTAAATATGTAGGTATGGTAAAACCACTACCAGCAGCAATAAGTATGTCTACCACACCACACCACACCACCACCACCACCAAAACCAAAACAAGCTAATAAGTATGAACACAAAAAAAAAACAAAAGTTTACGTAATTGTTGGAACAAAATATCAATAATTCACTTCACGTGCACCTCCAAGGTCAACATTAGGTAAACTATTAAAATTATTAGTCAAAACGAATTTTAAAGCAAATATTCTCATTTCAGATAATTATGGTTAATTATTATGAACTCTAAAAGCATTAGCATTAGATTGGTAATCAAGTGATAATGATTCGTTTATTTTGGCGGTCTAAAATTTATGAGCGAAAGAAAATGATGTGTGTGAAAGATGAGGGAGATGTAAATAATCGGACGGAGAGTCGTGATTTCGTGAATACTCGTGAGTTGTCGTCGCGCCCGCCCGCCTCGTTCCCTCAGACGTTCGGCAATAATCGGCAGAGTTCGGCTCGGGCGCACGAGGCGTGAGGTGAATACCGTTGCACGAATCCTCACCTCAAATGAGGGGTACCTCGTGAGGACCTCACGAGGAAAAGTGAGGTACTCACTCAACCTCAAATAAAATTGATGAGTTACCCATCACTACTCGGTTTGCACCGCTATTTATACTCTCTCGGTGTTGCGTCGCCCCAGCTACGCGAATATCGCGGCGATATCGCGGCGACACCATACAAAATGTTCCTATTTTTGGTATCGCGCTGCATATCGCCTCCGCTACCCGGTGCCGCGCTGCTATTCGCGTGTCGCGCGATATATCTGTGTCGCAGCGCGACAGGTCGCTCCAGTGTGAAGTGTCGCGCGTGTTTTCATAGAAATTGTTCTACGGATATAATATCGCAGAATCGTGTCGCGCGACAAGTCGCGCTGGTCTGCACAAGCCTTTAAATATCCAGAATTGTACAAATTGTACATAAAATAAACAATTTAATATTGTATTGGTAAAACTACCTCGTTACAATGGGTTATTTTAGCCCCTCGTATAACAATCTACTATTTGAATTCACAAACTTAGTGCACATGATGTTCTAAATTCAATTTACTTTTTCCTCTAGCGGATATTAAACGGCTTTTGCACTTAGATATCGAAGAGCAAAAATACTCTTTCCGAGATGGGGAGATGAAAAGTATCTTATGTGTTCCAGGTTATAAATCAGTGTGCCAAATTTCAATCAAATCCATTCAGTACAATTTTGAAATGTAAACTGTTGCTGCTCTGTTAAATTTACTATTTAGGTAAGCTGTGTGCTTGTGTTTTTCGCATAAATAAGTTTAAATTTGTGTCTCTTCGTGTTTTTTGTCCGTTCTGCTCCTCCACCATTATGTTGTGGTGTTCAATGTGTGAGTTAATTTTAGTTGTTATTGCTGATGTTAAAATGTTATAGTATATCGTAGGTGGGACCAATTACGTGCCTAATTGGTCTTTATTGGGAAGGTTGTGGTGAATTTTTAGTTTTAGGCAGCATGTGTGTTATATCAGTTGCAATAAAATTGGGTATATTTTGTTGTCCTAATAAAATTTCGTAAAGTTTTTTGCTATGGGTTTGTATAATGAAGTTAAATTTTGTACCAAAAATTGTGTATTTTGTCTATACCAGGAGATTTCCAGTTATGTAATCTGCGTGTTAAGTGTTATATCGGCCTCTGTAATCTCTACAAATTCCGTTTCATCTATTGCCCTCCATTTTGTTTCTCTCATGATTTGTATCAGGGTCTAGTTTGTGTAGGTTTCCATAAAACATTTTTTCATTCATGGCAAATATGGCAGTATCGTTTTTGCATTGTTGTGCTTTTTTGTATCTCCTAAGCCTATGAACTTTAAGTGCTAGTTTTTGTTTTAAGGTGTCTAAGAATTCTTCAGGTTTTCTGTTGTTATTTTCGTGTCTTGTGTGTGTGAAACTACTCTTAAATATAGCCTCAACTCTCGTTACTACTTTATTTAACCTGATGTTAATGTATTGTGTAAGTCTACTACAATCTGCAATTAATTTTTCTATGTCTTTTTCTAACCTCTGTTGCCATGCTGGTTTGATATTCTGTTTTGGTCTTGTGTTTCCTGTGTGTTGCGTGATTTTTAAGTTAAGTTCTTCTGATATGACTACCGCTGTGTAATATATAAGTGTGTGTATATCTATAAGTTGTGTGTTATCGGAAATAAATTGATTAAGTATGTTTTCATTAAACAACTCTTACTTTTCCAGCCTTGGTGGACGCGGGTAAGAAGGAACTAACCTCCCGGGCAACATTCAAGGTTGGAGTTGTCGGAATTGAATTTGGTGGAATTGAATTTAAACTAGTAACGGGAGGTGATGATGGTATGGATGGTAATGATGGTCTAGAAGGTGTGTAAGATACTGTGCTTGGATACGTTTCTACAAGGGTGCTTGTCCTGTTCATCAGTCTGTCACCTTCGTCAATAATTTTGGCTGTAGCATCTTTGTCGGTGGGAGCCCGCCTGTTCAACTCCTCACCGCTGACGGTTTGCATGTTGTGACACTCAGCGTCAGCTCCAAGTGTGCCCCAGCGATCGGCCCCGGGCAGCGGCCCTATGCGTTTACTACGGACCGGTCTCGGACCTTTGGAAAGCGTACGAGAGGCCGAAGCCAACTCGCAGAGGCCCGTTACACGTTTTGAATGAAATGAGGCACCAACCGATGATTATCCCTGTTTGCGCTATGCAAGTGCACCCAAGGACAACCCTCGGTTGGTACAGAACTATTGTAGGATATGGAAACAAAGATATTAGATTATAGGTTTTGGTGGCTAAGTGAACTGGTTGTCTAGAGCTATGGAAACACTATAGCCCCTGCCTGACCAATATTTTATATTATTATTATTATATTCTTTGACATTTCTCGGGAACCTGGGGTCCCGGACCTTTGGAAGGCGTTCGAGGGGCCGAAACCAACTCGCAAGGTCCCTCAGATAGTTTTAAATGGAATGTGGCACTAACCGACGATTATTACTGTATGCACTATGAAAGTGCACCCAAGGACAACACCTTGCCTCAATGCCAATTATTAAGGCAAGGTGTCTTAATGCCAATGCCAATTAAGGCAAATGTCAAAGACTATAATAATAATAATATAAAATATTGGTCAGGCAGGGGCTATAGTGTTTCCATAGCTCTAGACAACCAGTTCACTTAGCCACCAAAACCTATAATCTAATATCTTTGTTTCCATATCCTACAATAGTCCTGTACTAATCTACATGGTCCTCATATGGCCTGACCAAGATTATGTCTGGACTTTAAAAGAGACTGCGACCTCTGAGTTTGTTTCGGTCTGTCTTCTCAGAGTAGTCAGATAGGAAACGCCGAACTCATCTAGCTTATTTTTAATATGACGTGTAAAAGTGATTCCGATATCTTATTTGAACAATTTCATTTCATTAGAACTTTTATACTTAACACAAAGTTTGAAAGACGGTTAAGTGTGTTGAATGTATAATAATTGCGCAGACATAAAAGTCGAATATATAATAATAATGTTACTAATTTTTCCTTGGAATAAACAGTAAATAAATTCATAAACAATAAACCTATTTACAATGAAAAAACCAAAAAAAAATACTATAACCAAAAATGACAGTGTCAAATACGGACTCCCACATAAATAAATTATGCAAGATATAGAAATTATGGAATGTTGACGAGATCAGCTACTCGACGAGCACGCCTACCACCTCCGGACTCTTCGCTCAGCTCCGCCTCGCCGCCGCCGGGTACACAGCCCCACTGTGAGTGCTGTGTCGACACTGGCCGCGGCAGTTGCGTCGAGCTCGAGCGACGAGTACTTTTCCCCGCCGACGTCGCCAACACCTGTACGTCGGCCGGGGAAAGGCCGGCCACCGAAGAGCTTGGGACTTAGGGGCCAACCGGCCCCGAGCCGGGTCCCCGCTGCCGGTGGTTGTGTGCAGCGCATGAGATGGACTCAGTCTATGAACGAGAACGTCAAGCGCGCATATTACGGATCTACAGAGGGAGGAACTAACCTCACTGCGTACCGTGTTAGGATGCTGTCTCTGTTCCAGGAACTAGAGCCAGCCGTCAACGTCTCGGCCCAACGACTGTCGGATCAGGTGCGTGTCATCCAGCGCAATCATAGGCTGGACGATGCTGCACTTGATAGGCTGCGCTCAGAGGTACTGAGCAACCACATCGTCTCAACTCGGGCACAAACCGCGGCACAAGCGTCAAATATTGATGCAATCCCGCCGCGGTTCAATCATGGTGTTGAAGAGGAGGATGATAGGGTTGCCACAGTAAGTAGCCAGTGTAATGAACGATTGAGGAACGCACTGGAGGATGCGTTCCGCGAGTATAGATACACTCCGACCAAACTTAGACCCCGATTACCACGCTTACCCATGCACAAAAAAAATAGGGCGCTGGTGTGTGCCTTGGACTCGCAACTTACGAATTTTTTCGAGAGCAGCGAGGATCTCATTGACACTCACTCAATCCTGTATTGCGCGGTTGTTGCGGCATGTCGTTTAGCTAACGTCAAGTTTCCAAACAGCGACGGAGCTACTCGACCTAAACCAGTCGTACCAGCCTGGCAGCACAGAATCGAACGACGTGTCGATGGGGCCAGGGTACTCATCGGCAAACTATACTGCTTCAGGGAGGGAAATACACGACCACGAGTGATGCGCTTTGTAAGGCGGGCATTCTCGGGGACTGAAATCAGTCCTCAAGAATACATGTCCCGTGTCACAGAGCGCATCGACTTCCTGAAACAGAAAGTTTGTACATGGGCGAGCCGTATTCGGCGGTATAAGCGGCGGGTTGACCGATACATGCAGAATCGCATGTTCCAGAGCGATGAGAGGTGGGTATATAGAGCTTGGGAGCGACCTGAACAAAATGTGACGGACGTGCGCCGCCCGGATGATGCCGCCACGCCACGAGTTCATTCTGGCGCAGCATCTGGTCGGTGCCCGTTTGTCACACTGAGGCTGGTTGGATGCAGGATGTCGAGCGAGTGTGTGAAACTATACCAGAAATGAATACTGTGCTAATCACGCCATTAGACGTAGCCAGAGCAGTCCGTCCATTACCGAACTGGAAATCACCCGGGCCGGACGGACTGCACAACTTTTGGTTAAAATGGCTGAGTAGTTCACACACTCGCCTGGCATCTCAATTCCAGTCAGCCCTAGAGTCTGGGTCGCTACCACAGTTTCTAACAACAGGCGTTACCCACCTGCTCCATAAGTCAGAACCCAAGAATTATAGACCGATCACATGTTTGTCGACGGTCTATAAACTTCTTACATCCATTTTGAGAGCGAAAATTAGCACACACATTGACAGTAATTCAATTATGTCAGCCTCCCAAAATGGATGTAGGAACGGGTCCCGTGGTACTAAGAAGCTTCTCCTCATCGACATGGTCATAAGCCAACAGGTTCGTCGATCCCGCAAGGATCTGTCGACATGCTGGATAGACTATAAGAAGGCCTACGACTCGGTGCCACATACATGGCTCATGAGGGTGCTGGAGTTGTACAAGATAGATGCATCTCTGCGCGCCTTCCTGATGTCGTGTATGGGGCAATGGAGGACGGTCCTTCGCTATCCAGAATGCCGACAGGTCCAGGGGAATGCCGAGCCTGTATGGATTAAACGGGGAATATTTCAGGGCGACAGTTTAAGTCCACTTTGGTTTTGCTTAGCCCTGAATCCTCTGAGCACACTGCTGGAGGATTCAGGCCTAGGCTATAGGTTGAGGAGAGGTGGTCAGGTCATATCTCACCTCCTCTACATGGATGAATTGAAACTCTTTGCCCCCAACAGATTGCGACTGATGGAGCTACTGAAGATAACTGAAACATTCAGTGACGCCATCAGGATGGAATTTGGTGGGGACAAATGTGCAGTCATGCATGTAAAGCGAGGGGAGATTATGGAATCCGAGAGAACCCAACTCTCGGACTCCATACACCTCAGATCCCTCTCCTCAGCTGAAAGCTATAAGTATTTGGGTATGTCGGAAGCGTTAGGCATCAACGTTGCTGACATGAAGCAATCGTTGAAGGAGCGCTTCTTTGGTCGCCTGAAGAAGGTATTAATTAGTTTTCTTTCAGGCGGAAACAAGGTGCGCGCCTTCAACGATTGGTTCATGCCGGTTTTGATGTACTCTTTCGTCATACTCAAATGGACTCAGACCGAACTGGACGCCCTGGACAGGAGGGTTCGTACACTCCTGACCGCAAACCGGATGCATCACCCACGTTCATCGGTGATGAGACTGTACATCCCGCGGAAGTGCGGGGATCGAGGCTTTTTAAATGCAAAGACCCTCCATAACCGCGAGGTGTGCAGCCTCAGGGAATATTTTCTTAAAACCGATGTGGGTATGTACCGTGATGTGTAGGGCTTCCAAAATTACGGATATATTAATTACGTAATTGATTACGAATTTTGGTGGTCCAATTACGTAAGTACGTAATTACGTAATTTAAAACATATTTTTGAAATCGAATGTTTAATTTTTTAGGTAGCAATCGACAATGTAAGAAGTGTAAAAAGACTTTGATTAAACTAAAGTTTTTATTGATTAATATGGACATACAGAATAATGTTACATTATCAAGAGCATAACTTAACAGATTCTCCTATTAATTTAATCACAATCACAATCACAACACAACGCTCTATTATATATTCTGTGACAACGCTTAGATAGTATTTAGATTCGTAACAAAATAAGAATATCTTTTTCCTAAACGGAATGCTTATTACTTATCTACTTATTTGACTTTTCTTGAAAATGAGATCTCATAAACGACAACGCATTTAGTGTTTTATCACTTAATGAACTTCTTAATTTACTACATAGATAACCAGCTGAAGAAAAAGCACGTTCGGCTTCAACACTTGTTGGTGTAATCGATAGTAAATAATTATACGCTGCTGTTAGGTAAAATCCACGACCACCGCCAGCAGTATCATAGATGCACATTTCCACTCTAACAATGGACTCAAGATCTGTGTTAACCGTAGATTTGTTTACCTGTGACGTGGCTTTGCATATCTCTTTTTCTAATTCCTCGGCCACAGTTAACTCTTCATCACTGGAGTCAGTATGTGCTGTGCTTATTTGTTGTATTGGACTTTGACTTGTCTGTGCAGACGTTGTGCTAGCTGTAAATTTCAGCCTTTCTAATAATCTAGTGATATATGTCCTTATATAATCTGACGTCGGTTTTGTGAAGGTTTCTGTTGATATTGTTTCGTAAAATTGTTCATTGTTATGCAAATACTGTAAAATACCAGATACACTAGTTCGTCTCTCTTTTATTCTTTTTCTAAGGGAATTAGCAAGCCTTTCGCTGAGTTCGTTGTGCTGATAGTCAATTTTATTTAACATAAACTGAAGAGCAGCATCTGCCGTCAATAAGTTTGAATCCCGGCGACACAAAGACATCACAGTTGTTTTTATTACATCTAAACTATGATGAATGTTTTGCAGGTCTTGAATTTCTTTTTCTGTAAAATTTATATTTGATTTTAAATCCAATAATGCCTTCATGACACATGATTTTAATTTTAAAAATCTGCCAATCATATCGGACAGGCTGTTCCACCGTGTCTTGCAGTCGAGTATAAAATCGAGGCCCTTTTCATATTCTTCTACAGAGTATTTCTGCAACAAGTCGTTTTTCAAGGGTGACTTTTTAAAAGATTTAACCAAATCTCGTACTTTTTTTATAGTATCTTTGTAAAGAAATTCAGATTCTGTAATTCTTGGTACTTCTATATCAAATCCTCCATAGTTTTCTTCAGAATCTTCAGAGTCGTAATCTAGTTCTATATCTTGTTGCTCTGGGTTGGGATTGGGAGTTGACTGATATTGTGATTTATATAGCACATCGAGCACCGCCAGTTGTATGCCATGGGCAAAACACAATTGATGGTGGCCGTCAAAATTTTTGCCCATTTTAACCATTACGCTGGCTCCGTCGGTTGTGAAAGCAATTATGTCTTCAAGACTAAGTCCGAAATTGTTCAAATGCTGTTGTAATAATTGGGTTCCTACATCTGCTGGCATTGAACCTTCTATTCTCACCAGACCCAAATTTTTGTAATAAACTGGTTCGAGATCTTTACTGTGGATATTAATATTCATGTATCTCTTATTTCGAGTAGAGGTCCACTCATCGAATGTCATTGTAAATCTTTTGTTCTGGGACTTCATCTCCTTTAAAAGACGTATCAGAGCGTTTTTTGTATTATCATGTAGCTCTAAAACTATCCTGGTTATAGTTGATGGCGATTTCGGTAGATCATAGCCGGATTTTTTGAAAACATACCTCAGGTCTTCAGAAGTACAAAATTTGCTCAACGGGATACCATCCGAAGCTGCCATTCTAGTCACTCTTAACTCCATGGAAGACTCACTCACATAATAATCCGTGAGTTTAGTTTTCTTTTGGGGTGCTTCATGTGGGGCCGGGGCGCCCTTTCTTTTTTCTTGAATTTGAGCACTATCGGACGTTGATGTTGAGGTACTCGCTTGTGGCACTTCAGTGATATGTTTGGCCCGCAAGTGAGTATGTAATGCTCCCGTTGCACCACCGGGCGTTTTTAAAACTTTTTTACAGTGCTTACACTCGACGGTTTGTCCATTATCGGCTCTTAGAAAATGTTCCCAGATTGAAGATGTTGTCCGTTTGTTTAAGAACTCCTTGAAAACTGTCTTCTTTGTTGACGACCTAAAACAATTACAACAATATATTTAACAACTAAATATGCTATAGCAATATTGGCACTCTCCAGTCAGTAGTCCCCCAACTATATCTATCTATACAAAAATCACATTGAACTGTGTTGCTCCGTTTTGACGTGGTAGAATGACAAACACAAATATAAAAATATTTTTAGAAAATAAACCGACTTCACAACTTTAATTTATTAATGAAAAAAGGGAGATAAACCTTACGCCGACAATTTTTTTTAAGTCGGTGCCAGCCTTAACATTTAACTATCGTCGAACGAAACGATAGTTTTTGAGCTACTTACGCGCGGACAAAAATATAAACATGCGACTTTAAACCTATGCCACATTAATTAGTAGAACCTATTCAAGCTGATTCTATAATGAAACAGTGATATCACAATTTATACTAAGTATGTCTAACTTTCTGGAAAAAATAAAATAATAGATTTTATTCAGGTACTTACATATTTGTTGTAGTTCCTTAGTTCCTTACACTTAAATGAAATATCTCCAGCGAGGAAGTGTTCAAAATTACACGTAACATGTCATAGTCACTCAACAAAAATACTTTATCGACCAGGTTAATATCATTAGGTCAGTCGTGAACTTCGAGGTGTGAACTGTGTGTGAACGTATAAGTCTAATAACAGACGAATGAGTACTGAGACTTTATTTCCTACATACATTAGAGTTCAGAGCTAAACTCACACATTGAAAGACGCGGGGATTCCCTGTGAACCTATTGTTTATCAAAATTATACTCTATTTCTTACATGTCAAAGAGAATAAGTGCCCTACGTTATCCAAAGCTGAAATAAATTGCGGGGAAGTACCGAGAATTACAGATTATATTTCGGATTGATTTTATTCTCTACGGGGGAATACCCGCTTGGTCTGTTTCAATGTTGGCTGGGTTGTCTTGTCATGTCATACTGTTTAAAAAAAATGTTGCCAACTTGACTTACGTAATTACGGATTTCAACCCCTCAGTTACGGACTTGTCAGGAGTTATTTTTTTTGCGTAATTACGTAACTGCGTACTTACGTAATTACGGAATGGAAGCCCTAGTGATGTGGTCGCAGTGGACAATGGGCTCACCCCGCTCTCCATGGCTAAAGAGAACTGGCGCAAACCTGTAATACTTACTACAGATGACCGCAAGGAAGTATGGCAAAGCAAGGCGCTTCACGGGCGCTTCTATCGGGCTCTTCATGAGCCCGGTGTAGATTTCTTAGCGTCCGTATCCTGGCTACGTTTCGGTGACCTTTTCGGGGAAACCGAAGGTTTCGTCTGTGCAATTATGGATGAAGTTATCTTGACGAATAACTACCGGAGACATATTATGAAGGACGGTACGGTTGACGTGTGTCGGGCATGCCATCGTCCGGGTGAGTCCATCAGACATATTATCTCCGGTTGTTCGCGTCTAGCTAACGGCGAGTACTTGCACAGACATAACCAAGTGGCTAGGATTATTCACCAGCAACTTGCTTTGAAATATAAACTTGTGGACTCTGAGGTACCGTATTACAAGTATGTGCCCGACCCAGTTCTCGAAAAGGACCATGTCACGTTGTACTGGGATCGGTCTATCATTACTGACAGGACTATTGTAGCAAATAAGCCTGATATAGTAGTGATAGATCGATTAGCGCGCCGCGCAATGATAGTCGATGTTACCATTCCACATGACGAGAACCTCGTGAAAGCTGAGAAAGAGAAACAAATAAAATATCTTGACTTAGCTCACGAGGTTGTTGACATGTGGAATGTGAGCTCGGCTATCATTGTGCCGATTGTCGTAACGGCTAATGACCTGATGGCTGAAAGCCTCGACCAACATCTCTCGAGGCTTTCGTTAGGCGGTTGGATCAAGCGCCTGATTCAGAAGGCAGTACTCCTCGATACGGCTCGTATTGTGAGGAGGTTCCTGTCTCTGCAGCCCTAACCACCGGTAGCTTGGACCCTGCTCCCGACACCGGCGGACCTCTACTTTTTTATATTTTTAAATGTTTTTTTAATTCTTTTATTTTAAGAAATATTTAAAAATGTAATTTAATAAGAACCAAGATAAATAAATGTTAATAAAATTGTTTCATTTTTGCTTCCCTTAATTTCATTTAGATCTGTGATAGCTAAGCTATAAAACTTGAAACTAGCGTATAGATTTGCTTTGAATGATTAAAGTTGGTTCATTCCAAGCAAAATACCATCAATTTTAATAGTAGTCTATAGTTACATGAAATTCAACACTGTAAAAGTCCTTTACAATAGAAATATATGATTTTCTATTCCTCTTACTGCTTACACTATGCTCGACGGTTTACACATAAAATATTAGTAACGTAAGGCACTATTAAACATCTTTTTAGGGTTCCGTAGTTAACAAGGAACCCTTATAGTTTCGTCATGTCCGTCTGTCTGTCTGTCCGTCTTTCTGTCTGTCCGTCTGTCTGTCCGTCTGTGTGTCTGTCCGCGGTCTAGCTCCGAGATCCTTGATACTAGTTAGCTGTAATTTGGCATAGGTATACATATTAATTACGCCGACAAAGAAGTTAAGCAAAATTATGAAAAACATTTTTTTTTAGGGTACCTCTCATACACGTGAAGTGGTGATGTTTTTTTTTTTTTATCCCACGGTTTGTGGTATCATTGGAAAGGTCCTTTAAAAACATTGCGAGTTTAAGGAAACCATTTTTGGATACAGGGATACGTTTGCGAAATAATAAGCTTTAAAGTGCTAGTTTTTGTTCATTCCCATACATTCCGTATGGGAGAACATGTTTTTAACTGCAAAGTTTAGTTTGTTTTTGGGATAAATTCATTCCAACTACGGAACCCTTCATTGTACGTGGTCCGACACGCACTTGGCTGGTTTTTTTTTTAATGTAAGGGACATGCTATATTATTCCTAAATCTTTCAACATTGCTCTAGACACAATTCAAATTGGAGCAGACAGTAAAGAAATATAAAAAATAAAAATAAACGTTTTTTGGCTCTCCTGAAAAACCGTGGTTTGTCCCTAAAATTAATTGATACTTCTGGTATCGATATATTGTTCGGGACCTCCTTGGAATGACACTTTTTCAAAGACAAACCTTAAATTATGGTGGAACTAAGTTCAAAATCGAATGATATCCTCGTGAATGCTGTTGGTGGTCGTAGCATGCTATGCTTATAATCGTTCATGTATTTTTTCTAGTGAACTTTGTCAACTACAACCCCAGTGACCCGACTGCTGGTGAGCAAACTACCCAAAGAAATATAAGATTGAACCATAATAATATAAAACACCTACAGGCATTAAAAAAATACAAATAGAAAACTCGCTGAATGCTCACCCTGCTCCTTTTTTGAAGTCGGTTAAAACCGTATCTCTAAACTTAGTTTAAATTAGTTTTCATTGCGATTGTGCATTTTCATTACGGAAACTTCAAATCACTACTTACTAGGTATTTGACACTATTTTCATTAGATCTTCTGTTATGGCTGCTACACATACATATCATAGCCAAAAACTGCTATGTACAGCTTTGCGTTAATCGTCATTTTTCGTATGATTTCAATGCATGTGGTAGATAACAACCCTGGACAAAGTTAGTACTGTTTCTAAGAAAGCCTCTAAAGATTAGAATTTAAGATTTACAGCAATTAAGTACATATATCGTAATTAATTAGGAAAATATTCTAAAATAGGATAGCGTAGAGCGAACTTCCACGCGTTCAATAACTTCTATAAAAAATAAAAAATATAAACTAGTCGTATTGCGGCCACACGTAGCCTGCAGTTGCCGCCTGCGGTTGGCTACGGAATTGTACCTTAAGAAGTTATACGTAAATTAACTAGTGTATATAGTTTTATCCTCTTTAATAAATAGACCATGACCTACCTGTGTCTGTATACATATTATGGGGAGCAAACATCGGACGCTGCCGGGAGCAAGTGAGGTGTCACTCCTCACATCGCTGAGAAGTCTGAGGGAACGAGCCACTGTCTGCGTCTTCAATATTATGTGTCGTCTCGTCTAAATTAGAATGAACGTACTCCAGAATTTATTAATGCGAGTTAAGAGGCAATAATTTTTTGCAAACTGTGTTCCCATATGGAAGGGGGAGGTACTCTGTCTAGGTTGACACCAGCCTCGCTAACGGGGGCATAGCCCTTGCAAGGTGTGTCTAGTTGACACAATTGGTTCAACTTAAGACTGAGGTCTCACAGTTTAGGCAGAACTGACTGACATTTGATAAAGGTTGAGTCTTGTGAGGATAGATTGAGATTTTGAGATTTTCCCTCTGGAGTATGGTCGTGAATTATTAATGTAATTGAACGCTTTGTTCTTAGTCCTTCGTTCCCTCTGGCTCCATTATGTCCGATGGAGTTAAGGCTTAGGATGTGGAGTTCTTTATCTTCATAAACCCCCTCTGGGTAGATGTGAACTGTCACATCAGTTTGTTTGTTGCATCTTTTTCGATGGTTTTGATGTAGTAAGGTTTAAGCATGACGACGTTAATCTTGTGTATACATGTTAGCACATATTGTCATTTAACTTTGCTGATACCTAATCTGGTATCAAGACTTTGCAATTCGTACGTCCTGACTTAAGCCTTCTCTTGCAAGAGAAAGACCTCACTATGTATTTTACACTATGTGTTTTTATTTTTTATTAATGTTTTAAGGTGAAGGTGTTTAGTTTAATTTTTTATTCCTTGTGCGAGTCTCAATAAATACTTTTTCTTTCTTTCTTTCTTTTTATTTTAATAGAATAGAATAGAATATTCTTTATTATGTACACCAAAAAAAAATTACAAACATAAATTTAGAAATTTTACATTAGGTGACACAATGGGCGGTCTTATCGCTAAAAGCGATCTTTTACAGACAACCTTTGGATGGATTTAAATGGAAAAGGAGAGACAATACTGCAGGTAGTCAGTGGTGTACCATTTAAATATACAACAGATACACAGGTATATAAAGAATATAATTACCTATTTAAATATATACATAGACATATTAGATAAATAACAGATATACATAAAATTATAAAAATGAAACAAGAGCAAGGAACTATATGTAATGATGATGTTTAAGGAGAGAGGAAGTGTTTTTTTACCAGAATTTTAAAAGTGGACAAAGATTGAGCACGCCTTATCGACACGGGCAAGGCATTCCATAACCGTACTGCTTGAACTGTAAAAGATTTGTCATAAAAGCCGGTGGAATGCATCGGCATCTCAAGGCTCAAATTTTCCGATGACCTCAGATATCTATTATGTGTGTCATGAAGGAACTTGAAACGTTCTTTAAGATAAGAGGGGGTTGTAGGATTGAACAGAATACTGTAGAGCTGAAATAAGATATGAGAATTCCGGCGAAGACGTATGGGAAGCCACTTGAGCTTTGTACGAAATTCAGAAATGTGATCATATTTGCGCAGGCCAAATATAAATCTTATGCAAAAGTTTTGAAGTCGCTCAAGCTGATCTAGTTGTGCCTCAGTGAGATCAAGATAACTGACATCAGCGTAGTCAAGGATGGGAAGTAAAAGGGATTGTGCAAGCGCAGTTTTAGTGGCAGTCGGAAGAAAGTTCCGCAATCGTCTCAAGGACTTACCAGATGCAAAAATTTTGCGACTTACGTCCTGTAGGTGGGGACCCCAAGAAAGATGTTTGTCAATCCAAACCCCAAGATTCTTAACCTTTTCGCTGACTGGAATAGCAGTTCCGTTAAATTGAACTTGGGGAAGCTGCGACCAAGCTATCTTGGGGGTCATCCTTGAGCTACCAATAACAATGACCTGAGTCTTCGATGGATTAACCTGCAACCCATGTGCCTCACTCCACTCGCAAATTGAACCCAAATCCTTGTTTACGATATTAATTGCATCTGCCAAATCCGAATGGGCAGCTTGTTTATATATTTGCAAATCATCTGCATAAAGGTGGTAGGAAGAAAGAAGTTTTTTGGAAATAGAATTTATAAAAATTGCGAAGAGTAAAGGAGATAAAACGCCACCCTGAGGTACACCGGCAGAAGTATAACACCAAGAAGAACAAGACTCTTCTATGCATATACGTTGCCGGCGGCCATACAGATAACTACGAAACCAGTCAATCGCCGTTGGAGATATGTTAAGCGAGCGAAGTATGCTAAGCAGGATATCGAAATCGACAGTATTAAATGCGTTACTGAAATCCAGTAAGCAAAGAACCGTCAGATTTCCTCCTTCCATGCCTAACCGTATGTCATCAGTGACGTTAACTAGGGCTGTAGTAGTGCTGTGACCAGGACGAAAACCGGATTGGAAAGGATTCAGCAGACTATTTTACAAAGAAAAGTACTAAGCTGATTGTGGACAAGGCGTTCTAGGACTTTGGAGAGAAAAGGCAAGATAGAGATAGGACGGTATTCGGAAAAGGAAGTAGGATTAGATTTTTTGGGTAGAGGAGTGATTTTTGCCTCTTTCCACATCGATGGAAAAACACCATAGGATAAAGAATAATTTAGGATATAGCATAGGATGGGAAGGATTTCGTCGAGGACAGGGAGTATCATTTTCCGACTTACGCAATCACGATGTGATTGAAACCACGCTCTTCTTAACATCACAATCAGAGAATTGACTAAAAATAAATGGGGGATGGTCCGGAGTTGGAAGGTTCGAAAGATAGTTTATTGTAGCTGCCCTCATGGTCCCATTACAGTGGGTCGAAGATGAGAAGTGTTGATTCAGTAAATCAATATTTAAGTTTTTAGGAATCGATTCTTGGCGCGATTTTCCAACTCCCGAGGATTTAAGAAATTTCCAGACTTTAGCTGGATCTCCGTTTTCAACTGAGGTGTGGATATGGCGGCGTTGGGCATCTCTACACACCTTATTGCAGCGATTGCGAGCATCCACAAGGATCTCCCGATTTGACGGCGAGGGCCGACACTTAAATTTAGATTTGGTTACAGCCTTCCTGTACATAATATTTCTTATATCGTCTGTAATCCACGGTGCCGGAAGATGTTTAATTTTTATGGCACGAATGGGAGCGTGGACATCGTACAGCTTCACTAGGTTGTCCGTCAGCAGGTTGACTTTATCGTCAATCGACTCAACACAGACCAAAGGAGACCAGTCTATGCTGTTGGCATCTCTTCGGAGATCATCCGAATTCATGCCACTAAAGTTGCATGAATTCGGATATTTTCATCATTCGTTTAATTTCCATCGTTAGGTAATGTTTCTTTTAGGCATAGGTAGGAAGGGTGGATTATTCGGATGCTTTGAATAAAAGTATCTGCTGGATCCATTTATTCAAGTGGGGCGTAGCTCATGTGAGGTTTTAATATGAGATAGAACCTCATGTGATTGATTGGCTGGCTTGAATACTATGTGCTTCCGAATAATCTGTCAAAATGTATTTAGGGTTTTCATTTGTTGAAGGAAAAATATACTAGTCTGCCCCCGGGCACCACGTGCGTGTGTCTTTGCATTAATGATTTAAATATAGTCTTTGCTCTCTTTAAAAGTATTTAATTTATACACACTACACTATTCTGAGTATCGCAGCCAAGCAGGTGCTTACAGTACTTAGTGCTACCCGTGCGAAGCCGGGGCGGGCAGCTAGTGAATATATAAAAATCAATCCTTATTTCCCTTGGTCACGGCATCAAACTAAAACGGTTGAACAGATTTGGATGAGATTTGGCATATGCGTAGACCATGACCCGGAGAAGGACATAGGATACTTTTTATCCCGATATTCCCTCGGGATCGAGACATATGCGGGTGAAACCGCGGGGTGCAGCTAGTAATACATAAAAATATGTATGGGACAGCTGATTACTTTCCGCAATTAGGATGTCAGTCCCGTGGAGAAAGTTGTTCAGTTTGATGGTCTGTACCACACTCTTAAATATGACCATACGTTTCTGATACGCGCTGTATAATATAAGTTCAGGGTTCTTTACGATGATTTATTGAAAAAGTCACATTGGCACTACCGATTGTAATCACAACCTCGTGCATGAGCAGCGGTGCCTTAACTGCGGGCCATCATATCTTTTACTGAAGCAAAACAAGTAGATTTTGTCGTCTGAAGAAACGAAAACTCGAGAGGGCGGCGTGTCTTATTCCGGGTGTGCCTCTTATGGGGAACTGCGGCCGTAAGGTTGGGGGTCGCCTATATGTTAGACGCGCCAATAGCTTGTCAGGGGAGAAAGTGAGTAAAACGATACCGAGAACAAGAATACATTCGAAATGGGATCCAAACCAGACACTATGCAGGAGAGTCTGGGTACCTACCTGAGCAAGTACAATTGCAGACCTGTACTACGTAATGAGTCAGCCAGTCAGTTACAGCCTCATAGGGTTTTAGTAAGGTTTGGCAGTAGAATGTAGAAAAAATAAACCAACAATTGTTTCGAAAACTTTAATTGCAAAGACGTAAAAGACGAAGAGACACAGATATAAACTTATTTATGCGAAAAACACAAGCACATACAGCTTACCTATAGTAAATTTAACAGAGCAGCTATTTATCTATCTATCTATTTAAGTAGTTTACATTTCAAAATTGTACTGAACGGATTTGATTGGAATTTGGCACACAGATAGTTTATAACCTGGAACACATAAGATACTTTTTATCCCGATACTCCCACGGAATTGAGACTTATACCGGTGAAACTGCGGGGTGCTGTTAGTTCATACATGAAAAGGAATTACATATTGAGCGTAGCCCCTACACCCGTGTGGGCTGCACTTTCTGCACCAGAGATAAGGCCGCCTCTGGTGGCTGCTGTTGGGTGTTTTGTGAGTTAACCTGTGGCAGCTGCGGTGTGCACTGTTGAATGGGCTGTTGAATGACCTGTGAGGTAACTGGCGTCGCTTGCTGCGGCCATTGTTGGGTGTTTTGTGACCCAGCCTGTGGCTGCTGCGGCCATTGTTGGCTGTATTGTGACCCAGCCTGTGGCTGCTGCGTGGGGTGCAGTTGGATGGGATGTTGAGTGAACTGTGGGGCACCTTGTGGGGGATACTGTGGCGCACCTTGTGGGGGATACTGTGGCGCAGGTTGTGGAGCATACTGTGTGTTGTACGGTGAGCCATTTGCTGGATAATTCGGCATGCCATACAGGGAGCCAAAGTTGTTTGGTGGAAGTAACGCAGCAACTACATGATTCTGGTTTTCTTGACTGGTCACTGTGTTACCCTCGACGTTAATACCGATGAGTGTGTCAGTTCTTACGGCCGGTACATCTTTAAACTTCCCGAGTAAATCGAGTTTAGAATCAAGATCGGCAGTCAATGGTGTACCTGAAATTGAAAAATACCTCACATTAACATGTAGTTGCATAAGGTACAGTCAGAAACAAAAGTCGATAACCACAATTAAAAAAAACACTTAATTATCGATCTAAATATGGCTTCGGTCTCCTATTTTATGCTTTAAGCGACGTCGAACTACAGCATCAATGTTCCGATTGACGTCTGAACGCAAAAAGACACCGACGTCGACGTGTGAAAGTGACCACAACAGTATATTTATAAAGTAAACATCGTAACGCGGCGTACGGCGTGACGCTGTAAGCGGCCGACGGCATTTATAGGAGACCATAAAAATCTGAAAGAAAGTCAAATTAATAGTAGTTTATGAAAACAGTTACAAATCGGTAGTTAGTTACACGAGGTATGTGCAGTTTCATACATTACTAAACTTTATATACCTAAGCTTATGTAATTCCATCAAAAACAGTCTATTATGCGCATTATTCACAAATATTGGACTCGACCATATTAATCTGCCAATACTTATAGCATTTTACCAACTATCTTGGGGTCGGCTTCCAGTCTAACCGAATGTAGCTGGATACCAGTATTTTACATGGAGTGAGTGCCTATCTGACTTTCACAACCCAGTTACTGGGTAACACGATACCCCTTGGCAAAACTGGTTGTTAGACTTTCGGGTTTCTGAGTACCCGGAACGACTGTTAAAGATCTACCAATGACAGCCGGGACCAACTGCTTATTAACGTGTCTCGAGTTCGAACCCAAGGCACGCACCTCTGACTTTTCGGATTCATGTGCATATTGAATAATTATCACTTGCTTCAAAAACGGTGAAGGAAAACATCGTGAGGAAACCTGAGCGGCATGCCTGAGCGATATTTCTCGACGGCATGTGAAGCGAAGTCAGAGGCCCATGGGCGGCTTTAAAACTCTGACACCAGGTTAGTCTCTAACCACACGAAAAGAAGAAGAACGTGCTTTTCCGAGGCACAGAGAGGTCTCCGGTATGTGATCAGAAAAAAATATTATATTATTTTTAATGTAATCATTTGATATGTCACACGGTACAGTATGAAAAACTTTTTTTTTTAATTTTCTTATTTGCCCCCCAAAAGTGACACCTATATTCAAAATTCATTTATTTACTTTACACGTCCGTGTTTGGATCACAGAAATACATATATGTATGTACCAATTTTCAACTTAATTGGCTGTGACAGACAGACAGATACATCATACGAGTGATCCTATAAGGGTTCCGTTTTCTCCTTTTGAGGTACAGAACCCTAAAAGGCATTATTTTATTAGAGAAAGTGTGTTATATCTACCTAATAACTTTTCTAAATTTTATTAGAGTTGTACGTGGCTATAGATGTAAAACAACCGATTTAAAACGTTTAAAATGAAATTGTTGCCGTTTTAAACCCCAAATAATTCGTTTTAAACTGTTGAAAACTCGCCTACAAAAATGCGACGCGGCGGCTGCGCGCTGTTGTTTATGTATGTGCATGTGTGTAGGGTAGGCGAGCTAGCAACGAGTGACGTTTTAGTCACGAGTGACGACGTCAACGAAAGTGCGAGAGTGTGAGTTTGGTTTTAAACCGAATCAAATTGATTATATGAAATAAACATTTTTTTATTGTTTAATAAAAAAATGTTTATTTTATTTTATCAATCGAGTTTTAATAACTTAGGTATACACATGGTCGAACGGACCAACTAGAACTAAACCCGCTAAGTATTTCAATATCAGTATATCACACATTTAAAAAATCTTTACACAGTTTAATGTACTCCGTTATATCCTTACCTCGGTAAAATCAAGAAAATGTAGTTATAATTTAAAAAAACATAGTCATCAACACCAACCGTTTTAAATAGAAAAAAATGGTTTATTTTGGTTTTAAACGGATTGGTTTAATTGGTTTTAAACCGGCCTTACATTTATATACGTGGCTGAAGTCATAAAGGTAGTATTTTTAATTTCATAATATTAAATATTGAAACTAGATAAAAGAATATTAAATCTTTGCTATAGTAGGTACCCTTATGGAAAGCAGAAATACAATGTATCGAATAATTTTGCGTCAATTTAGATGATGTGTAAAAGTAGCAGTGTTCTATCCACAAGGTAAGGTCTATCCACACATATCAGGGCCCTGCCCGGGACGTCGACGGACCGTGCTCCGTCAGAAACTAAAAAAATATATCGGAGTGTAGGTATATTTTATATGAACTCTTTCACACTCCTCCGTATCCGGGCCGGCGATGGTACTTTAGTTCCTTGTGTGTGATACGGCCCGCTGTTACGTTCTGGGCATGGCCCTCATATTTCGCCTTTAATCTTACTTTCGGCCGAAACGAAGCCGAAAACGAAAATGATTTAGACATTAAAAAATATCATATTTCCGCTGTACATCGAAATCGTCGTCGTTTATATTTGGCATACTTGTGTAGTCACGTAAGTATGCCAACGGTAAACGTAGTATGCTAAAATTTTCGATCTCGCATCGCTCGCTCTGCCATCGTACATTATCTTAGTTTTCAAACTTTTCTGCATAGGTCGACGACATAACTCCTATTTTTGTATAAATGTTCAAAAGAAAATCTTACCTATCTGAGACTGGATGCTAAATACTTCATGGAAGGTCATCAGTTTTTTAATAGTACCAAAACTACATGTTTTCGATAACGTATACGTTTATCATTTTCAAAATGTGTATTTGTTTTAATAATACCTAAATCAGCGCGCGAACCGACTATTGTTTATCCCGCTCTATCCCATTCATTAGCGGCAAAAGCTCGTGCGCCCTTGATAAGTAGGTAGGTAATAATAAACGAGTACTCACAGTGGAATAATTCCAAAAGCGCCAAACTCAGGATAACCCCAAACTGTAAAAAAATATATTGTTAAGCTATTTTAGGGTTCCGTGCTGAAGCTGCGATGAAAGAAAGTCTTTCTTCATGAAACTGTTTATTATCTTGGGAAGCTAATTGCCAAGTTTGGCATTGTCATTTGTACATATCATATACAAATGACAACGCCGATCAATATGTGTACCTACTTAGTTATTGCTTGGGCCGGTTTTGTTATTCAACAAATACTGCCGAATTGAATATGCAACTCGAGCATGTGTGTCGAACCCTTGACAGATAGTTCGTTTTTAGGGTTCCGTAGTCAACAACCCGCATAGTTTCACCATGTCAGTCTGTCTGTCCGCGGTTTAACTCAGAGACTGTTAGTACTAGAAAGCTGTTACTTGGCATAAGTATACCTTCATATTAATTACGCCGACAAGGTGGTAACATAAAATCATGAAAAATATTTTTTTAGGGTAAAAAAAAAATCACCACTTTACGTGTAGGTCCCCACGTAAAGTGGTGATGTTTTTTTTTTCTTTCTATCCCATATTGTGGGGTATCGTTGGAAAGGTCCTTCAAAAACATTATGAGTATGTCCAGACCGTTTTTGGATTCAAGGATCCGTTTGCGAAATATTAAGCTTTAAAATGCAAATTTTTGGTAGAGTCAAGTGTACCCCCCCCTGCCAGCTACTCGTATATGGTTGTTTCTGGATATGTGGAAACATTCACAGTAGTAGTATGTATAACGAAATTAAAAGGAAAACTATCACAGCTGAGTAGGCTCTACACCTGAACGAGTAATAATCGACCAACTTACATTTGCAGTTGAAAAAACATGTTCTTCCATTCATACATTCGGTATGGGCGAACATGTTTTTCAACTACACTGTTAAGTTTGTTCAAGGGATAGATTCATTCCATTTACAGAACCCTCATTGTGCGTGTTCCGACACTGACTTGGCCGGCTTTTTATTCTATACATTTAACAACTAAAATAATTGCATATCTAATAGATCGAAACACAAAATTAATCATAATTGACTTACCGAGGAAAATACCTTCATTATTGCTAAATATGAGATACTCAAGACACGTGATGAGTGAACTGAAGACCAGAGAAGTGTATGCCGGCTGTCCTTCAGATTTGTGTCTTTTATAGCGAGAAGTTGATAAAATTGTCTTGTTTTCTTTTTAAATTAAGGAAAATGTGAATCTCGTTGATACCTATAGACAGAAAATAGTAACATTTAGGGCACATTCGTATCGCTTGTTGTGGTTTTTTTTAAGGCTTGTGCAGACCAGCGCGACACGCGACGCGACACAAAGACACCGCTCGTCGTGCGACGAGCGGTGCCTTTGTGTCGCGTCGTGTGTCGCGCCTTTTTGAAAGAGCCTTTAAGTAGCGATTTCGATGTACCTATAAATGTATATCGTCGACCGTAGGTTCAATTGAGGTAAGGGACAAAAATACCCAAAATGAGTTGAGTATACAGTTTTGTTCAGAATTTTTCGCTCTATCGAATGGTGAATATGAAAAAAAAATCTTATTTTGTCCCTTACCTCAACTGAACCTACGGTCGACGATATGTTGTTTTATGTAAAACAATCTTCTGCCCGCGACTTCGTTCACGTGTTAGTAGTAAGATACCATAATATACTACACAAACAGAAACATTTTTAAAAAACTTCCCTGTATACTACGTACGTTTGTAGTTTTGGTCTCAGCAGCCAAAATATACAGAGAGACAGGACTGGTGACGCGGGAGCAAGCGTCGTACAGTTCTCCGTGTGAGAAGCAGCTTGTTCTGAGGTCGACACCCGCAGCTTTCAGTGTCTGCCCCTGTTACTTGTTGCATCATCTCAAAGCATACACTCAGGGAATACGCACTTAAACTGGAAGTAGGTAATTGTAGGGAATTAGTGGTATACGCGGTATAAACATTGTCTCGCCAAAGCCATAACCTGTTAGAATTTTCGCCTCAATGACGTTTCGCTGCAAAGACACGACTTTGAGCTGGGTTCCGTTACACAACTTCGGCGAAGTTATCGACACACCGACCTTCAGCTGGATGATGTGCGCCGGAAGTCCACTTGCCGTTCACTAACGAAATTCAGAAGTTCTACGGGGATGTGTGACATCATCTTGCTCCACAACAGTGTTAATGGAGGTGTATATCACTTCGCTCCCTTCAATTTGGGAGAGAATAATGTGGTTGATCGCTGCTGCTTGATAATTTTTGGGCGTTAAAATGGCCCGTTCACACACCCCAGAATTCTCTTGGCACGGTATTTGCATGACCTCCCCGTACACCAGACGATTCAGATCTTCTAAAGTGGGAACTACTCTACCAAGAGTCTCTAGTAGGTCACTCTCCTCTGGTAGAGTGCTGGTAGTTGGCTCGTCCTTTTACAATTTGTGGAAAAGAATACGAACAAAATGTAATATTGCTCATCCCCCATAGCAAATAGCGTGATAGTTTATAATACCCTACAGTTTGATCAGACTTATAGGGAATATCTATGCAATATTTTAACAGAATCTGTCCGGTAGAATTTGTGTCATACTGGAACATACATTCAGACAAACAGTCGAAAATTCTAAAAACTTTATTTTCGGCATTAGAATCGATCCCAGACTTCGTAGCAATTATTTTTTCAAAAATATTCAATGTAGAGTTTTGACTTCGCTACGATTTTATTATACATAGCGGTCGTCACGCGGTTTCACCCGCATAGTTCCCGTTCCCGTGGGAGTATGGGGATAAAATATAGCCTATGTTACTCGCTGATAATGTAGCTATCCATAGCTGAAAGATTTTTTCAGTAGTTTTTAAGTTTATTCGTTACATACAAAAACATAAAAATACAAATCTTTCCTCTTTATAATATTAGTATGGATAATTATGTATAGATAACATTAGGATCCTCCATGTCCCTCCCGCAGTATTTCTCAAATCGTCTTCCCATCTTTGAAATGGTCTTCCTCTTTTCCTCTTTCCTTCTCTGGGATACCATTCTGTTACTTATCTGGCCCATTTTCCGTTTCTATCCCTGATGACGTGACCTGCCCACTTCCACTTAAGTTTTTTTATTGTGTAAGTCACGTCTGCTACGTTTGTTTTTCTTCTTATAAGATTGAGATTTACTTTGTCTTTTTTCTTTATGTTTAGCATGCTCCTTTCAATGTTGTGTTGACATGTTTCCAATCTTTTTATGTTTTCTTTTGTAAGGGGCCACGTTTGGCAACCGTAGGTCATACTAGGAAGAATGCAGGAGTTAAATATGTGACTTTTTAGTCTGAGTGGTATTGATGGGTTTTTAGTAACTTCTTTTAGCGACCAGTATCTTTTCCACGATGCGGGAGGGAGGGACATGGAGGAGAAAAACTCACGATCGTGAGTTATGGAAAAGCCTGGGGGAGGCTTATGCTAAAGAGCAAAGCAGTCTGGAGAATTCTGATGTCTAACTTAACCTTTAATTTATATGTATAAACTGTAAAAATAGTTTTTTAAGATTGCTAATAAAGGCTATTTGAATTGAACTTTAAGATACATGTGCCCGATACAAGTCGCCATGTAACATATACTTGGACGTTTGCCCTAATGCCGCGTAGACGTGCCTTCACGAAGCCAGTTCACCTCAGTGTTTGTTGTCGTCACCGTCGTATGCCGCACCTTGTACACAAGGAAAGTCAAACATGAACCTATCTAATTTGAATAAGGAGGTAAAATGTTTAAAAAAAGAGGGAAATGTCAGTGTGGTAAGGTAGAAGGTACATAGGTTTTCTACATAATAAAAGCATTTATATAAAACTTTATTAAAATGACCGGATAGTGCCTTACTTAATTAATTAAGTACCTATATGTTTTAGGTAGGTAAGTAATTAATTGATTCAGGCGTGACCTTGCGGAAATCCATTATAAAATACAATAGACGTGGATATATTTATTAACTTTTTCCGCTTAGCTATTTCTAAAGAGCCATAAAAAACTCCTGAAAGCAATCGACACGTGTTTCACCTCTCAACGAGGCATCCTCATGATGATGATGGACTTGTTGCGAACTCGAACACGGCGTGTTGCCACACCGAGCGCTGAGTGCTTAAAACGCAATCTCCGGCACTCACTGCTGTATTGCAATCGACAATCACTGATCATCAGGCTGTTTTGCTATGTCTTCACCGTAGGCAGGCAAGAACATTTGCCCACGTCTCCGTCAGCAAAATAAATGTTGAAAAATTAAGCTCTAAATTATCCCAAATTGATTGGCAACCGGTCTACTCCACATCTGACGCAAATATTGCCGTGGAATTTTTCATAACAGCTATTCAGAATGAAATTGCAGCAAACACTACCATACTAAAATTATCTAGACGTAATCAAATTATTAAACCATGGATAACCCCAGGGCTGATCCGTTGCATGAGACACAGGGATAGATTACATACAAAGTTAAGAAAGTCACCTGAAAACAACACTCTTAAAGTTAGCTACACAAGGTACCGAAATTTCTGCAACCGTCTACTAAAGAAAGTTAAAACATCATATGAAAAGAACCTATTGAAAACTGCGGGCACTAATAACAAAAAAATATGGGATGCAATAAAAACTATAACGAACACTAAAAAAACTAAAAACACTGCGACGGAATTAATTAAAACTTTTAACGCAAGGGAATCAGTGGGAAAACTGAATGATTTCTTTGTCAGTGTAGGTAAAGACTTGGCTGATAGTACTACAAACTGTGCAAATCCGGAACACCTTCATTTCTCAACTGAAAACCCAAAGCACTGTCTGAAATCTCTAGCCTTATTGGACACAGATGAGGCGGAGGTAGAGAATTTAATCATGGGTCTGAAAAATGCCTGTTCCGTTGGTTGGGACTCTATACCAAATAGCCTTCTTAAGGGCAATAAACACATACTTGTGCCCCTTTTGACACATATTTTCAATACTTGTTTATCACAAGGTGTTTTTCCTACAGTCCTAAAGAAATCAGTGGTGCATCCGATACATAAATATGGAGATAAGGACCGCGTCACCAACTATAGGCCCATTTCTATTTTGCCCTCTATCTCCAAGCTCCTTGAACGCATCCTCAATAAAAGACTCATAAACTACTTAGAAACAAGTAACCATCTTTCTAACAACCAATTTGGTTTCCGAGCTGGCAGGTCGACAAGTGATGCAGCCCATAAGCTCGTTGATTACGTAGTAGGAAATTTGGATGCGGGCAAAAAGACCATGGGCATATTCCTAGATTTGGCCAAAGCCTTTGACACGGTCTCTGTGCCATTGCTTTTACAAAAATTGGAACGAATAGGCGTTAGAGGAGACCCACTCAACATTTTTAAAGACTATCTTTCTAATCGGACACAATGTGTGAAAATAGGTGATACCACAAGCAGTGACTTACCTGTCTCCTTCGGTGTCCCTCAGGGTAGTATTTTGGGCCCAAGTCTATTTCTCATCTATTTAAATGATCTTTGTGAGCTACATCTTGATGGAGGTAAAATAATATCATACGCAGACGATACGGTGCTTCTGTTTTCGGCTGATACTTGGGAAAATGTCTTTAAGAAGGCGCAGCATGGATTTAATATAGTAAGCCACTGGCTGCAAAAGAATTTACTTACTCTTAATGCAGGTAAAACGCAGTATCTCACTTTTTCTATGCGTAATTGTAATCCCCCACCCTCAACTCTCTCCATAATAGCACACAATTGCTGTAATGATGTAAGCTGTTCTTGCCCTGCTCTAATTAAAGCGAACAAACTAAAATATTTAGGAATAATTATTGATCATAATCTATCTTTTCGACCTCATATAGACATGGTTACTTCTAGGGTAAGAAAACTAATATTCGTTTTCAAAAATTTAAGACATGCAGCTGACCCTAAATTGATTAAGCAAGTGTACCTAGCTCTTTGTCAATCAGTGTTGCAATACTGTATTTCTGTATGGGATGGCACGTCAAAAACTATACTCAAACCTTTAGAAGTTGCACAAAGAGCAGTACTCAAAGTCAGCACTTTCCGCCCCTACCTATTCCCAACATACCTTTTGTACCAGTCTTGTGTAGTCCTCACAGTCCGGCAGCTGTTCGTCCTGCACGCGGTCTTGAGATATCATGCTTGTACAAAGTATGACAAGTCCTCGTATTTGTCTAAACGTAGACGTAAGGTGATATACAATGATCTAACGACCTATAAACACCCATACGCTCGCAAGTATTACTGTTACCTAGGCTCTTTTCTGTATGAAAAAATAAATAAGCTTGTAGATATACACCCCTTAAATAGGAACAAATGTAAATCTACGGTAGTAGATTACATCTGCAAGCTAAACTACAATGAGACCGAAAACCTGTTGTCTACAGTAAAGTAGCCTTTAATAATACTCACCCTCCTACACACACACATCCACTCATTTACACTCTACTCACCGGAGGCCATCACTACATTAATTATTATTTTAAGATTATTCCCCCTCTTTTTGTCACTTTCTTTTTTTTTATTTTTATTATTATTATTTTTGTCTTACTTTTTAATCAAAAATTATGTGTTTTATAAGATGTAAATAGAGGTCAAACAAAGTTATTTGCTAAGTGTCGCCTACAACAGGGGAGAGCGCTGATGTCTGAAATACAGATATTATATATCTAGTTCAGACACAGATGTTCAAAATCTGTTCGTACAAACAAGTGTCTTAGAGTGTATTACCATAATTAAACTGATGTATATTTTTGAAAATAAATTATACTTATATACTTATACTTAAACACGTGTCGATTTCTTTCAGGAGTTTTTTTGTCTTTTTGGAAATAGCTAAGCGGAACAAGTTACTAAATATATCCACGTTTATTGTATTTTTAGGGTTCCGTACCTCAAAAGGAAAAAACGGAACCCTTATAGGATCACTCGTGTGTCTGTCTGTCCGTCTGTCACAGCCAATTTACTCCGAATCTAATGAATCGATTAAGTTGAAATTTGGTATACATATGTATTTCTGTGACCCAAACACGAATGTGTAACGTAAATAAATTAATTTTGAATATAGGGGTCACTTTTGGGGCGCAAACAAGAAAATTTAAAAAAAAGTTTTGCTAACAGTACCGTGTGACATATCAAATTAAAGGGCTTGTTGCAAGGATTTTAAATATATTTTTTATATAATTTTAAAATAAACACTTTTAAACATATTTAATAAATTCAATGAAAATTGACCATTCCCCCCCCCCTTATCTCCGAAACTACTGGACCAAAATTTTTGGAAAAAATACGGACTCTTTACTCATAGATTACAGGAAAATCTAGAAGAAGTCTATGGTCTTAAAATAACATGGTAAATCTCTCAATATTGTGCGTACAAACTTACATTTCGTCGCTCGGCATCCAATAGGCCCATCTCTCTAGCTACTATAATATCAAAATATCAAAGTATTTGACCGTCTGCTTAACACACAAATAAATAAAACTGTAAATGTTCATGACAATCAATTCGGGTTTCGGCGTGACAGAAAGTGCAGTGTTGTGTCTAAAGCAAACTATCACATTCTTACTATACACAGCGTGGGACGCCGATTTATGCTAGCTTCCTCAACTTATTCAAGGCTTCTGATCTGGTTGCTTATGACGTATTGTGGAGAAAGATGGAGAAGGATAGGTTGCCAACGGAGCTTATAAACATCTTTAAATAGTGGTATGGTAACCAGATCAATAGTGCACGATGGGCTGGAACTTTTTCCAGGCCATACAAGTTGGAATGCGGGGTGAGGCAGGATTGGCGAGCTCAGCAGCACCAGAGTGGGTTGTTATATAGATGGTATTTGTGTAAATAATATTAGCTATGCAGATGATATGGTGCTTCTGAGCGCGTCAATCTGTGGTCTCAGAAAGTTGGTTGCCAAATGTGAGCAGTATGCCAAAACACAAGGTTTGATGTATAACTCCAATAAGTCGGAGATCATGGTCTTTGAGGCTGGGGGTAGACCGGGTTATGTACCATCTGTATTACTCAATGGGACTCCACTACAAAGAGTATTTACGTTTAAATATCTTGGTCATATATTGACCCCTGACCTCAATGACGGACTCGATATTGAGCGGGAACGAAGGGCGTTGTCGGTAAGGGCGAACATGCTCGCTCGCAGGTTTGCACGCTGCTCACTTAAAAAGTCAAAATTACTCTGTTTTGAGCTTATTGTACAACGTTTTACACGTGCAGCCTGTGGGCTAGATATACTCAAAGGTCATGCAACGCCTTTCGTATCCAATACAACAACGCTTTCAGGGTATTGGTGGGGCTGCCCCGTTTTTATAGCGCATCGGGAATGTTCGCAGACGCACATATTAATTGCTTTTACGCAACGATGCGAATGAGGTGTGCATCCCTGGTGCGCAGAGTACGGGCCAGGTCCAACAATATCCTAAAAAAGATCGCTAGCAGGCTGGATTGCATGTACATCAATCACTGCAGTGCCATCTCCCATGGGGTGAAATAAATTTAAACTAGATTACGTGGGGCACTCAGAAAGTTTTGTGATACTAGAAAAAAATATACTACAGGTTATAATTTTTTTTATTATATCTTTTCAAAGAACTCTCCATTGGCGTCTTTACACAGTTTTATACGATTTTTATAACACATTTTCCAGTCCGCATCAGACACCTCTCCAATCTCCTTCTCAAATGCAGCCAGTGCATCTTCAGGTGATGAAAACTGTTTTTCTTTGAGTTGGTTTTTTTATTTTGGGGAACAAGAAAAAGTCGCACGGAGCCAAATCGGGACTGTTAGGAGGATGACCCATAAATTTGACTGGTGTGCTATCCAGAAAGTCCCTTGTTTTGATGCGCCGAGTGAGCCAGCGCGTTGGCGTGATGAAGTGGCCAGTGTTCGGTCGCTTGCTGCTTGCAGTAGTAAAAACTTCTGGAAAACATTTGGTAACATACCATTCAGCATTGATGCTCCTTTGATCTCGTCAGGGTACTGACACCAGATAACACGGCAAAAAAATAACTTGCGATCAAAATTTTACCTGCACTTCTAGCTCGCTTCACTTTGGAGGGCGTTGGTTCATTTTGAAACAGCCACACGGTCGACTGACGCTTCATTTCTGGATCATATTTATAAATATCCCGTAATGATATCTTAAACGCGCCGAGACGAGCCTGCTACAAATTTTGATATCATGTCTCGGCACCATTCTACCCGAATCTCCTTCTGAGCCTGCGTTAGATTTTACGGTACCAGCGTGAAACTATCTTCCATAACCGAAGATGCCTGTGTAGAATTTCATGCACACTTCCCGATCCAATCGGCAGTTTATGCTGAACCTCTTCATAATGTAATTCGCCTATTCTCTTGAATTAAAATTTTCACAGCCAGCACGTTTTGTTATGTAACAACCGTCATAGGGCGGCCACTTCTTTCTTTGTCCGCCAAAATTACTCGACCACCCATAAATTTGTTAAACCAGCGGAAAACAGTCGCTTTAGAAGGGATTTTTTCTATGAACACCATTCGAAGTCTTTCAAACGATTTTCCTGGTTTTAGTCGACATTTGAAATCGTTCAAAATCATCGCGGGAAAATGTCTCTCGAAAATGTTGTGAATCCAGTTTTCAGTAAGACAGAGTATTTAGATGTTGCTCTTAAAAAAATATGGAGGGAATTTCGAATTTGGAATGTTATGTTTTTTTGGTAATAAATAGTCATAGTTTTAATTGACATCAAAACCAGCCAGTAATCTATAGACAAAAACTGTTAGTCGCAAAACTTTCTGAGTGACCTGGTAAAATAAGCTAACATAGTTCATAAGTTTACTAACACAATGAGTCCTTGTTACTTGAATAAACAAAAATATCTGGATGACCATTTTTTTTTGAACGACGTTTTCTAAAAATTAGACCTAGCTAGATCGATTTTTTTTTCGAAATTTAGTAAAAATTCTTAGAGCCGTTTCCGAGATTCAGATTATATATGTCACCGTAAGATTGTGAGCACCGTTAGTTTATAATCTATCGGTATTATTTCCGTTAGATCATAATCTGTCGAAAAATTGTGAACTGTGTGAAATGGGTTAGATTAGGTTAGAACTGTGACTAACCGCGCGCGAGCCGAGCGAGCGAAGCGAGCGGTGCCGCAGCAGCGGCTGGCGAGCGCTACTTCCAAGTTGCTCGCAGCCACGCAGGCTATTTAATATTAGCGCAAGGTGCATTACGTCGCAAAGAAGTTGGTTACCGGTTCACAATTTGTCAGTTTTTCATGGATACATTATAAATTATCGAAAAATTATGCGTTAAATTGTAAATGATTTGTCACAGTTCACAATTTTTCGACAGTTTATAATATAACGGAAATAATACCGATGGATTATAAACTAACGAAGTTTATAATTATACGGTGACATATATATACAAGAATTGCTCGTTTAAAGGTATTAGATTTAGGTTATTATTATATTATACCGCGGATGTGAATTTTTTTACGAAAATCAGATTTTTGTTTTATTTCATTCGACAAGTTCAAATAAGTGATCCTGCAATTAAAAAAAAAACGTAAAAAATGTCACATTCGCGGTATTGGATGCCGAGCGACAATTTGCAGTTGGAATGTATGGGAGAACATGTTTTTAAACTAAAATGTTAAGTTTGTTCTTGGGATAAATAAATTCATCTCAACTACGGAACCCTTCATTGTGCGTAGTCCGACACGCACTTGGCCGGTTTTTTTAGGTAAGTAATTTATAATTTCATCCATATACCTATGTACTTATAAGCATCCATAATTAGCAAGTAACTTCAGTGAATACTTATGTACTAGGTAATTAACTTTTCATTAGTGGAATAATCACACGACCGACATCTTGTGTTAAATGTTTTATTGTTTCCATGACGTTGATATAAGTCAGAGGGGCTTGTGGCTAAGTACCTAATAACAGCCACACGGGTCGATCTATCAGGTTAAGCGCTAAGGTTGCCACGGTTGGTTCGTGGGTCTTGACCTCTCCGTGCCTCGGAAAGCACGTAAAACCGTTGGTCCCGGCTGTCATTTGTAGATCTTTGAGAGTTGTTATGGGTCGTCAGAAGTCCGAAAGCCTGACAACCGGTCTTACCAAGGGGTAAGACCGTATTACCCAGTAACAGGGTTGTAGAGGTTTGATAAGTAGGCAATCGCTCCTTATACTGGTATTCAGCTGCATCCGGTTAGACTGGAAGCCGACCCCAACATAGTTGGGAAAAGGCTAGGCAGATGATTACGTTGATATAAGTCGGAGTTACCGATGTTCAAAAATGTTTTTTCAAGTTTCCAAAAAGCTAAACGAATGATTTTATTTATATGAATAGAATTCCACTTTAAAATTATTATTAATAAGACTTTTATTTCAGACGTAGTTCATATACTGTTAGTAACACAAAAAAAACCTTATAAAGCTAGGGTTAGTATATACATAAGTTTTGGGCTCCGCTCGCCTCTTGGATCTTGCCCCTAATTGCCTACGAGTAAGTATATCTACTCGCCCCCTTGAATATTAGAAACCCCATATCGCCTCCGATTGTTAGTAAGTTAAAAGTATTGTCAGCACTCTTAAGTTTTTGAACATTTAAATAAATATTTTATTCTTAAAACTTCATAGTGTCTTCTTTGCTGCTTTTTGTACTGCAGTCTACCGTTAGAAGACACGCTAGCGTTCCCCAACTGACTCTAAAATAAGAAAAAAACCACCCTTAAGTACCCCCCACAGAACCGCCTACGCTCAACACCAATACTACACATTAAGTACATACATATACAAACAAGTTCACAAAAACCTTAACATTGTTGATCTTAATAAATATTAATTAAAATCAAAACGAATGGAATGGCTACTGGAACAGGACTATCTACGAACAGAATCCTTACTTAAGTACGTGTCCTAACTACATAAATATCCCCAATCACACACAACACCAACACACACACACACGCAAACAGACACACACATCACATATAAAATACATTGTATTACTTAATTTAGCTCTATATTAATAGTCGCTCAGGTAGATCGACACAGTCTACTATTATAATAAAGCATCACTTTTTAAGCTGAATCACTTTCTCTCAAGATACAGGTTTCCTAGTTTGGGAGGCAGGGTTTTCCATATTGTGTACAGGTTTCAGTTATTAGATTATACTGCATTGTGTTACTACTAAAGCTCATCTAATTTGTGCTCATACATAAAATATTATGTTAAATCTGTATTTTTTTATAATAAAGTTATTATTATTATTATTGTATATATTTAAATATCTCGGGACCTTAGGGTCCCGGTCTTTTTGAAGGCGTACGAGGGGCCGAAGCCAACTCGCAGAGGCCCCTTACACAATTTTATATGTAATGAGGCACCAACTGGCGACTATCCCAGTATGCACTATGCAAGTGCACCCAAGGACAATCCCCGGTTGGTGTAGGACTATTGCTAAATATGGAAACAAATCTATTGGACTATGGGTTTGGGTGGCTTAAGTTGACTGGTGACCTGCAACTATAGAAGGACTATGGCCCCTGCCTAATCAATGTTTTATATGTACACGGATAAAATGGCAGGGGGTGACTTGCACACTCAATAATGGGCCCCCGAAAACGGTCGCTAGCACAAAGTGTCGTAGCGACAAGGGGGCAACACTTCCTGAGGTGCTTGAGGAGTGGAGAGGTATTCCACGGTTATCAGGACAATCCCGGAAGTACGGCCAAGGTCCCTACCAGCATCTTACTGGAATACTTCCATCCTCCGAGCACGTTTGCTCTTGCGAATCTCCACTCAAGCCGGCCAATAAAGGCAAGAATGAGGTGGGAGCTCTGTTCCTCGTCAGTGTTCACTCCGGCCGGCCAATAAAGGCAAGCCAGACGTGAGGAACAAGACTTCTCCCGGGAGATAGGGTCCGTGGGATCGCTACTGCCCAACAGCTCGCCACATGCTGCCCTGCGGGTTTTTGTATCTCTCTTGGTCTGGCTCCTCATTCCAGACCTGTTCCGGCAAAGTAAACTCTACTGGCTCAGGCCTAGAGTTCGGAGCACGCAAGCCCCACTACGACTTCAACGTAGAGATACGGGGGTGAGGTTATTATTATTATTATTTGCGATTTCATGGTGAAGATTGAAATAAAACTACAAAATTACGGTAATATAAAACAATTTTTTTTTTACACTTTTTGTTTTATAGATAATTAAATAAAAATCACAGATGACTAAAAAAACGTACAAAATAATCACAGATTTTCTATTTAAAGATTACGGTTTTGTACAAAAACTATTGTAGGTAGTATATATATCTACAAAATAATATTTAAAAAAACAATAAAATCTTTATTTAAAAAAATATGCTATAAAAGAAATTGTTTAAAAATTTACGTACCTTAAATAAAACTCATATTTTGTATAAACAATATGTTTATACAAAATATGAGTTTTTTTAACAATTTTTTTTTTTACACTTTTTGTTTTATAGATAATTAAATAAAAATCACAGATGACTAAAAATACGTACAAAATAATCACAGATTTTCTATTTAAAGATTACGGTTTTGTACAAAAACTATTGTAGGTAGTATATATATATCTACAAAATAATTTAAAAAATAACAATAAAATCATAATAAAAAAAAAATGCTTTAAAAGAAATTGTTTAAAAATTTACGTACCTAAAAAAGAACTCATATTTTGTATAAACAATATGTTTATACAAAATATGAGTTTTTTTTTTTGACAATATAAGTTAATTACGATCCAGGTATTTTTCCATTTCCAAGCGGAGATCCTGCGGGCCAGGGCACTGGCCCGCGAGGAGATGCTGGAGACTCTGAACAGAGACCCGTGGGGACGCCCATATAAGATGGTGCGGGAAAAACTCCGCCCATGGGCTCCCCCGCTGACGCAGAGTCTCCGGCCCCAGCTTATGGAGGACGTGGTGAGCACTCTGTTCCCTTCAAGAGGGGAACATACGCCCCCGCCCATGGCTCCGCCCATTGCGGTGCCCGATGCGGACCACACCGCCGACGACGACGACGATGCTCCGGAAGTGACCGAGGTAGAGATGAGAGTGGCGGTACGCAGGATGAGTGCGAGGAATACCGCCCCAGGACCCGACGGCATACCCGGAAGGGCCTGGGTCCTGGCCATGGGGACTCTCGGGCCTCGACTGAGAGGGCTCCTAAGCGCATGCATGGAGAGGGGCCAGTTCCCACTTTGCTGGAAGACTGGGAAACTGGTCCTCATCAGGAAGCCGGGGCGCCCAGCGGACTCTCCGTCCGCCTATCGGCCCATTGTGCTGCTCGACGAGGTGGGCAAGCTCTTTCAAAGAGTCATTGCAGACCGCCTCGTCGGGCAGCTGGTGCGAGTGGGGCCGGATCTGGCGGAGAGCCAGTTCGGTTTCCGCAGGGGGCGCTCTACGGTGGACGCCATCATGCGCGTGCGGGCCCTCACGACGGGGGATGCTGTGGCCCGGGGTGGGGTCGTCTTGGCGGTGTCTCTAGACATCGCCAATGCCTTTAACACCCTGCCCTGGAGTTGCATCAGGGAGGCACTTCGGTATCACCGGATGCCGACCTACCTCTGTCGTGTGGTCGAGGCCTATTTGACAGACAGGGCTGTCATCTACCCCGGTCACCAAGGAGAGTGGAACCGGCGAGAGATGTCGTGCAGTGTCCCACAGGGATCGGTCCTGGGGCCGCATCTGTGGGACATCGGATACGACTGGGTGCTGCGCGCCGACCTCCCTACTGGCGTCAGCGTCGTTTGTTACGCTGACGACACGCTGGTCCTGGCGCAGGGGAGGTCGTACCAGGCGGCGGCCGACTTAGCGACACGCGGGGTTGCGACAATCGTCGACAGAATCCGGCAGCTGGGACTCGAGGTGGCCCTGCACAAGTCCGAGGCCATGGGTTTCTATGGTCCTCGTAGTGCGCCACCGTCGGGTTCCCAAGTATTGGCGGGAGGGGTTCACATCGGCGTCGAGTCGACGATGAAGTATCTGGGACTCGTCCTCGATAGCCGGTGGAACTTCGTGGAGCATTTCCGACGTTTGGCTCCCAGACTGGACTGGGCCGGGGCTACCTTGAAGCGGCTCCTGCCCAATCTGGGAGGTCCAAACGCCTCCTGCCGGAGGCTCTACGTGGGGATCGTGCGGTCCATGGCTCTTTACGGGGCGCCGGTGTGGGCGCCTTCATTGAGGCGGCAGCCAGGCCGCCGGCTGAACGCGTCCCAAAGGGTCATGGCCATCCGGCTGGCCCGAGGATACCGCATGGTCTCCTGCGAGGCGGCGAGCCTCCTTGCCGGAGTACCGCCATAGGATCTGGAGGCAAAGGTCCTCGCGCACATTTGGGAGTGGCGTGAGGAAGCGAAGCGCCGGGGCTTAACTCCGATGCCGCAAGAAGTCGCGGCACAGCGGACAGAGCTCCGGCGGGATCTCATGGCGGAATGGAGAGTGCGATTGTCGCAACCCAGCGCTGGGCACGCCACAATTGCGGCGATAAGACCCCTCTTTGAGGAGTGGCTAGAGAGGCGCCACGGCGTCCTCACCTTCCGCCTGACGCAGGTACTCACCGGACACGGCTGTTTCGGGAGGTACCTGTTCAGGATAAAGCGGGAGGAAACGCCCGGGTGTCGTCACTGTGTGGATCGCCCGGAGGACACGGTGGAGCATACGGTGGAGGTCTGCCCGGCTTGGGCAGGGCATCGCCGTGTCCTCGTGGATGCGATCGGCGGCGGTGTCTCTCGCGTCCGGCCCTGATTCGGGCCATGCTACGGAGCGAGAGGAAATGGGAGGCCGTCACCTCTTTCTGCGAAGCAGTAATGCTTGCGAAGGAGGAGACGGAGCGTGTGAGGGAGAGGCAAATTTCGCGCCCTCGCGCCCCTAACCGCCGCAGCAGGAGACGCCCTGGGCGTCGGGAATCGCAGGAAGATTTCCGGCCACCGTAGGCGCGGGCTTGCGGACGGTGAGCAATGGGTAGCTCGCCGTCCGATAAGGACCAAGCCCGGGTCGACGGCGCGTTGTGTTCCACGCGTGCCTCAAAGAGATGTCAGCAGAATTGACGGGGTCCGCTAGGGCCAATGCCTGCCGGGGGTTCGAAGAAAACCGATGGGGAAATCGTGGCCCCCGGCAACATGGCATAGGAAGGAACATAGGTGGGTTTTAGTCAGTAAGAGTCTGACACGCCCTCCCGCTCCACCCAGAGCGGGAGAAGTTATTTGATAATTTCCCACCCAAAAAAAAAAAAAAAAAAGGTATTTTTCCATTTAAACATTTATTTAGAAAATTGTAAAATTTCACACTTGACTCTAACAAAAATTAGCACATTAAAGCTTAATATTTCGCAATATTTCCCTGAATCCAAAAATGGTTTCGACAAACTCATAATATTTTTAAAGGACCTTTCCAATGATACCCCACACCATCGGATAAAAAAAAAAAATCACCACTTTACGTGTAGGGGAGGTACTCTAAAAAAATGTTTTTTTCTAATTTTATTTTATCACTTTGTCGGCGTAATTAATGCCAAATTACAGCTTTCTAGTACTAAGGGTCTCGGAGCTAGACCGCAGACGGCCAGACAGACAGACAGACAGACAGACAGACAGACAGACAGACGGACAGACTGACAGACAGACGGACATGACGAAACTATAAGGGTTCCTTGTTTACTACGGAACCCTAAAAACGGGGTGGGTGGAACATTTTAATCGAAAGGGGCAAGATCCAAGGGGCGAGCGGACCCCAAACCGGTTGGATGATTGCTTTGCGATGATTATCAACAAGTCACAGGAGCAGACACTGAAGGCTGCGGGTGTCGACCTCAGGACAAGCTGCTTCTCACACGGAGAACTGTACGTCGCTTGCTCCACCAGTCACCAGTCCTGACTCTCTGCATATTTTGGCGGCTGAAATCAAAACTACAAACGTACGTAGTATACAGGGAAGTTTTATAAAAATGTGGCTGTTATTGTAGTATATTGTGGTATCTTACGACTAACACGTGAACGAAGTCGCGGGCAGAAGCTAGTTAGTTTACATAATACAACATAATATACATTTATCGGCACATCGAAATCGCTACTGAAGCAAAACCGCAACAAGCGATAAAAATTTGCCATAAATGCCTTTTTTGCATATACAGGGAAAAAGTTTAACCAGTGCGCAAACTTAAACTCGTGACTTTACTCATCATTATGAACAACTTTTAGTATGTGAAAAAAAATCTGCTGTTCCCTACTTTTATATTTGCACAACTCGTCAAAATATAGGGAACATCTGATTTTTTTTTCGCGATTTCAATTTTCGTCCCAAAGTAAAAGTTGTTCATAATGATGAGGAAAGTCGTGTGTTTAAGTTTGCGCACTGGTTAAAATGAAATCCTGTAGGTACTATGGGGATTCACATTTTCCTTAATTTAAAAAGAAAACAAGACAATTCTATCAACATCTTGCTATAAAAGACACAAATCTGAAGGACAGCCGGCATACACTTCTCTGGTCTTCAGTTCACTCATCGCGTGTCTTAAGTATCTCATATTTAGCAAAAATGAAGGTATTTTCCACGGTAAGTCAATTAAGATTAACTTTATGTTTCGATCTGTTAGATATGTAATTGTTTTACTAGTTAAATGTATTGAAAAAGTAACTATCTGTCAGGGGTTCGACACACATGCTCGGGTTGCTCATTCAATTCAGCAGTATTTGTTGAACAACAAAACCGGCCCAAGCAATAACTAAGTACACATATATTGATCGGCGTTGTCGTTTGTACATGATATGTACAAATGACAACGCTAAACTTGGCAATTAGGTTTCCAAGATAATAAGCAGTTTCATGAAGAAAGACTTTCTTTCATCGCCGCTTCAGCACGGAACCCTAAAATAACTTAACAATATTTTTTTTACAGTTTGGGGTTATCCTGAGTTTGGCGCTTTTGGAATTATTCCACTGTGAGTACTCGTTTATTATTACCTACCTACTTATTAAGGGCGCACGAGCTTTTGCCGCTAATGAATGGGATAGAGCGGGATAAACAATGGGCGGTTCGCGCGCTGATTTAGGTATTTCTTTCGTATTATTAAAACAAATACACATTTTGAAAATGTTAAATGGTCCGTCGACGTCCCGGGCAGGGCCCTGATATGTGTGGATAGACCTTAACATTGCTACTTATACACATCATCTAAATGGACACAAAATTATTCGATACATTGTATTTTAGCTTTCCATAGGGGTACCATACCTACCATAGCTAAGATTTAATATTCTTATATCTAGTCTCAATTGTAAAGTAATTAATATTATGAAATTAACAATAATACCTTTTAATAACAGACTTAAGCCTCGTACAACTCTAATAAAATTTAAAAAAGTTCCTAGGTATTACTTTCCCTAATAAAATAAAGCCTTTTTATAATAAACTACGGCTCGACCAATAAGTTCTGAATTAATAGGTTTTAGTTGCCATAAACTAATAAAATAATCAAATTACGCTACTTTAATTGTGATAATATAAGTAGTTTAATAATGGGTAATAATAATGTATGTGAATTAAATAGATAAAACAAAAATGATTATCTACTTATATCAAATATTTTTTTTGATCACCTACATGGACCCCTCCGTGCCTCGAAAAAGCACGTTCTTCTTCTTTTCGTTTGGTTAGAGACTAACCTGGTGTCACAGTTTTAAAGCCGCCCATGGGCCTCTGACTCGGCTTCACATGCCGTTGAGAAATATTGCTCAGCCATGCCGGTTTCCTCACGATGTTTTCTTTCACCGTTTTTGAAGCAAGTGATAATTATACAATACGCACATGAATCCGAAAAGTCAGAGGTGCGCCGTGCCTTGGGTCCGAACTCGAGACACGTTATTATGCAGTTGGTCCCGGCTGTCATTCGTAGATCTTTGACAGTCGTTACGGGTACTCAGAAACCCGAAAGTCTGACAACTAGTTTTACCAAGGGATATCGTGTTACCCAGTAACTGGGTTGTGAAAGACAAATAGGCAGTCACTCCATGTAAAATACTGATCCAGATGCATTCGGTTAACTTGTTGGATTTGTCTTGACAAGTAGGAACCTTACAAGTGAAAGTGACACAACAGATATTTTATCAAATTCTAATGCTAGAATTAATAAAAGAAAATAGAACTAAATTGTGGTTATCGACTTTTGTTTCTGACTGCACCTTATGCAACCACATGTTAATGTGAGGTATTTTTCAATTTCAGGTGCACCATTGACTGCCGGTCTCGATTCACCCGGGAAGTTTCACGATGTAGCGGCCCTACTAACTGACACACTCGTCGGTATTAACGTCGGGGGTAACACAGTGAATAGTCAAAAGAACCTGAATCACGCAGTTGCTGCGTATCCTGCACCAAACAACTTTGGGTCTGGCTTGTATGGCATGCCGAATTATCCAGCAAACAGCTCACCGCACAACACACAGTATGCTCCACAACCTGCGCCACAGTATCCCCCACAAGGTGCCCCACAGTTCGCTCAACAGCCCATCCAACAGTATCCACCACAGCTGCCACAGGTTAGCTCACAAAACACCCAACAGTTGCTGCAGTAAGAGATGCAGGTTGCCTCACAGGTCACTCAACAGCCCATCCAACAGTACCCACAGCAACTGCCACAGGTTAACTCACAAAACACCCAACAGCAGCCACCAGAGGTGTCCTTATCTCTGGTGCAGGAAGTGCAGCCCACACAGGTGTAGGGGGCTACGCTCGATATAAACGTAGGGTGCTAAAATTTCGACCTCAACATTCTCTCTTTTCTTATAATTCTCTGCGTAAATTGACAACGTAATTCCTTTTTATTATGTATGAACTAGCAGCACCCCGCAGTTTCACCAGAATAAGTCTCGATTCCATGGGAGTATCGGGATAAAAAGTATCTTATATGTTCCAGGTTATAAGTCTGTGTGCCAAAGTTCAATGAAATCCATTCAGTACAATTTTGAAATGTAAACTATAGATAGTTAGACAAATAGCTGCTCTGTTAAATTTACTATAGGTAAGCTGTATGTGCTTGTGTTTTTCGCATAAATAAGTTTAATCTGTGTCTCTTCGTCTGTTTTGTATTTGCAATTAAAGTATTCCAAACAATTGTTAGTTAATTTTTTTCTACATTCTACTACCAAACCCAACTAAAAACCCTATGAGGCTGTAACTGGCTGGCTGACTCATTACGTGGTATAAGTCTGCAATCGTACTTGCTCAGGTAGGTACCCAGACTCTCCTGTATAGTGTCTGGTTTGGATCCCATTTCGAATGTGTTCTTGTGCTAGGTACCTTTTTACTCACTCGCTCCCCTAACAAGCTATTGGCGCGCCTAACATATAAGCGACGGTCGTCACCCTCTGCAGCCGTCACCCTACGGCCGCAGTCCCCCATAAGAGGCGCGCGCGATTCAACACACGCCGCCCACTCGGGTTTGTGTTTCTTCAGACGACAAAACCTATTTGTTTTGCTTCATTGAAGGATATGATGGCCCGCAGTTAAGGCGCCGCGGCTCATGCACGAGATTGTGATTACAATCGGTAGTGCCAATGTGACTTTTTCAATAAATCATCGTAAGGAACCCTGATATTATATTATACAGCGCGTTTCAGAAACGTATGGTCATATTTAAGAATGTGGTACAGACCATCAAACTGAACAACTTTCTCCACGGGACTGACATCCTAATTGCGGAAAAATAATAATAATGTATTGATCAATGGGTAAGCTCGCCATCCGATAAGGACCAGGTCCGAGTCAACGACGCGTTTTGTTCCACGCGCGCCTCAAAGAGACGTCAGCAGAGTTGACGGAGTCCGCTAAGGCCGTTGCCTGCCGGGGTTGCGAAGAAGTCCGAAAGGGAGATCGTGGCCCCCGGCAACATGGCAACTGAAGGAACACGGGTGGGTTTTAGTCAGTAAGAGTTTAATACGCCCTCCCGCCACAAACACCCAACAGCAACCATCAGAGGCGGCCTTGTCTCTAGTGCTGGAAGTGCAGCCCACACGGGTGTAGGGGGCTACGCTCAATATAAACGTAGGGTGCTAAAATTTCGACCTCAACTTTCTCTTTTTTCTTAGAATTCTTTGCGTAAATTGACAATGTAATTCCTTTTCATGTATGAACTAGCAGCACCCGCAGTTTCACCGGGACTCATATTAGTCATAAGTCTCGATTCCATGGGAGTATCGGGATAAATAGTTATTTGTTATACAAGAGTGCAAAGTTGCTCTTTAACTGCGTGCTCAATTTTGATGACTGAGCAAGGGAAGGATTCTAAAATTAGAATCCTGAGCGTTAGCGAGGGAATCAAAAGAGCACCAGGTGAAAAATCTTTGTACTCGAGTGCATCGCGTAACTTTTCATCCCACCTCAGCGAGGAAATAAATGACTAAATGCAAAAAATAAAAAATTACAATCACACGATACTTTTATTTCAGTTTAGGTATTAACTACTCCATTATAATAGGTAAGTATTACAGAATAATATTTAGGTTATAACAAATAATACTTAGGTATAATTAGGAAAAATTTAAAGTAACGTTGCTACAGTTACTTAAGTCGAGTGTAATATTTTTGTTAAGTACTAAATGTAATGTTGGTGTTATAGGAGCTCGTGGCTAAGTACTAACAGTCACTAGGGTTGATCTGTCAGGTTACCTTATAAATCTCCCTATGTTATGAAATAATGATTCCCTCTAAAAGAACAAAGAACATTGGTTTTGTCGTCATTATTGTTAGTTTAAGGCGGGAGTTCGTCACGTCCGTTTAGTGTCGTTAAGTATTAGTAGAATTTTAAAATTGTCCATTTTGTCCCTTTAGTAACGGGACAATTTTTTATGGAATGCTTCAGGTAAGTATTACAGAATAATCTTTAGATTATAAATACATATAAATAAATAAATAATATACTTAGGTATAATTAGGAAAAAATTAAAATAACGTTGCTACAGTTACTTAAGTCGAGTGTAATATTTTTGTTAAGTACTGTAATGTTGGTGTTATAGGAGCTCGTGGCTAAGTACTAACAGTCACTAGGGTTGATCTGTCAGGTTAAGCTACGCTTGCCGAGGTTGGTCTGTGGATGGGTGACCATTTCTACATACCGAGACTCCTCCGTGTCTCGGAAAGCACGTTAAGCCGTTGGTCTCGGCTGTCATTCGTGGATCTTTGACAGTCGTTACGGGTCGTCAGAAGCCCGAAAGTCTGACAATCAGTCTTACCTAGTGGTATCGTATTACCCAGTTACTGGGTTGTGGAGGTCAGATAGGCAGTCGCTCCTTGTAAAATACTAGTATTCAGCTGCATCCGGTTAGACTGGAAGCCGACCCCAATATAGTTGGGAAAAGGCTAGGCAGATACTGTAATGTTGGTGTTAGTGACTTGTGTACTGTTTTTCGGTAAACTATCTGTCATACTTAATAGTTGTACCGATTCATCGGATTCCCTTGGCGTAAATGTTGGCGAGAGAGGGCGATGGTTAGGAGTTTCGTAACGGCTCATTTTTGATGTAGAAGGGCCAGTCCAAGGATCTGACTGAGGCTCTTTCAGTGTAATGGCTCCTACGATGCCTTTACATATTTTAGACTTATTTTGGATGGAATCCTCTATGTATCCCTCTACAACCGCATTGGACTTCCAGCCTCTATGGCGCTTAAGAGACAACAGATCAGCTCCTGAATCGGCCAAAAGTGTGGCTGAAGTTCGTCGGAAACAATGACCCGTGTACAACAAGGGTTCTGGAACTTCAAGAAATGTTGCTATTACTCGTGGGATACTGCCAATTTTATTAGCACCCATAGGCTGTCTAACACGCTTTCCGTTGCGATATTGTAGAAAAAATCGATTGATTGGAGTGTTAGGCGGGCGTAGGGCTTGATATTTCTCAACAATTGTTACGTATTCCTTGCAAATGACGAAGTTGCGGTCTCTTTTTAGGGTTCCGTACCTCAAAAGGAAAAAACGGAACCCTTATAGGATCACTCGTGTGTCTGTCTGTCTGTCTGTCTGTCTGTCCGTCTGTCACAGCCAATTTACTCCGAATCTAATGAACCGATTAAGTTGAAATTTGGTACATATATGTATTTCCATGACCCAAACACGTGTAACGTAAATAAATAAATTTTGAATTTTGGGGTCACTTTTGGGGCGCAAACAAGAAAATTTAAAAATAAAGTTTTGCTAACAGTACCGTGTGACATATCAAATGAAAGGGCTTGTTGCAAGGATTTTAAATATATTTTTTATATAATTTTAAAATAAACACTTTTAAACATATTTAATAAATTCAATGAAAATTGACCATTCCCCCCCCCCCCCTTATCTCCGAAACTACTGGACCAAAATTTTGAAAAAAATACGGGCTCTTTACTCATAGATTACAGGAAAATCTATAAGAAATCTATGGTCTTAAAATAACATGGTAAATCTCTCAATATTGTGCGTACAAACTTACATTTCGTCGCTCGGCATCCAATAGGTCCATCTCTCTTGCTACTATAATATCAAAATATCAAAAGTGTTTGACCGTCTGCTTAACACACAAATAAATAAAACTGTAAGTGTTCATGACAACCAATTCGGGTTTCGGCATAGTTTGTCAGCAGAAAGTGCAGTGTTGTGTCTTAGCATACTATCACATACTTACTATACACAGCGTGGGACGCCGGTTTATGCTAATTTCCTTGACTTATTCAAGGCTTCTGATCTGGTTGCTTATGACGTATTGTGGAGAAAGATGGAGAAGGATAGGTTGCCAACGGAGCTTGTAAACATCTTTAAATAGTGGTATGGTAACCAGATCAATAGTGTACGATGGGATGGAACTTTTTCCAGGCCACACAGGTTGGAATGCGGGGTGAGGCAGGATTGGCGAGCTCAGCAGCACCAGAGTGGGTTGCTATTTAGATGGTATCTGTGTAAATAATATTAGCTATGCAGATGATATGGTGCTTCTGAGCGCGTCAATCTGTGGTCTCAGAAAGTTGGTTGCCAAATGTGAGCAGTATGCCAAAACACATGGTTTGATGTATAACTCCAATAAGTCGGAGATCATGGTCTTTGAGGCTGGGGGTAGACCGAGTTATGTACCACCTGTATTACTCAATGGGACTCCACTACAAAGAGTATTTACGTTTAAATATCTTGGTCATATATTTACCCCTGACCTCAGTGACGGACTCGATATTGAGCGGGAACGAAGGGCATTTTCGGTAAAGGGAACATGCTGGCTCGCAGGTTTGCACGCTGCTCACTTAAAAAGTCAAAATTACTCTGTTTCGAGCTTATTGTACAACGTTTTACACGTGCAGCCTATGGGCTAGATATACCCAAAGGTCGTGCAACGCCCTTCGTGTCCAATACAACAACGCTTTCAGGGTATTGCTGGGGCTGCCCCGTTTTTGTAGCGCATCGGGAATGTTCGCAGAAGAGATTAATTGCTTTTACGCAACGATGCGAATGAGGTGTGCATCCCTGGTGCGCAGAGTACGGGCCAGCTCCAACAATTTCATTAAAAAAATCGCTAGCAGGCTGGATTGCATTTACATCAATCACTGCAGTGCCATCTCCCATGGGATGAAATAAATTTAAACTACGTGGGGCACTCAGAATGTTTTGTTATACTATAAAAAAATATAGTACAGGGTATAATTTTTTTTATTATATCTTTTCAAAGAACTCTCCATTGGCGTCTATACACAGTTTTATACGTCAAAACCAATTTTCATAACACATTTTCTAGTCCGCATCAGACACCTCTCCAATTTCCTTCTCAAATGCAGCCAGTGCATCTTCAGGTGATGAAAACTGTTTTCCTTTGAGTTGATTTTTATTTTGGGGAACAAGAAAAAGTCGCACGGAGCCAAATCGGGACTGTAAGGAGGATGACCCATAAATTTGACTGGTGTGCTGTCCAGAAAGTCCCTTGTTTTGAACGCCGAGTGAACCAGTGCGTTGTCGTGATGAAGTGGCCATTGTTCGGTCGCTTGCTGCTTGCAAAATAAAAACTTCTGGCAAACATTTGGTAACATACCATTCAGCATTGATGCTCCTTTGATCTCGTCAGGGTACTGACACCAGATAACCCGGCAAAGAAAAAAAACGATCAAAATTTGCCTGCACTTCTAGCTCGCTTCACTTTGGTGGGCGTTGGTTCATTTTGAAACAGCCACACGGTCGACTGATGCTTCATTTCTGGATCATATTGATAAATATCCCGTAATGATATCTTAAACGCACCGAGACGAGCCTGCTACAAATTTTGACATCATGTCTCGGCACCATTCTACCCGAACCTCCTTCTGAGCCTGCGTTAGATTTTACGGTACCAGCGTGAAACTATCTTCCATAACCGAAGATGCCTGTGTAAAATTTCATGCACACTTTCCGATCCAATCGGCAGTATATGCTGAACCTCTTCATATGTAATTCGCCTATTCTCTTGAATTTAAATTTTCACAGCCAACACGTTTTGTTATGTAACAACCGTTATATCTTTCTTTGTCCGCCAAAATTACTCGACCACCGATAAATTCGTTGAACCAGCGGAAAACAGACGCTATAGAAGGGCTTTTTTCTATGAATACCATTCGAAGTCTTTCAAACGATTCTTCTGGTTTTAGTCGACATTTGAAATCGTACAAAAACATAGCGCGAAAATGTTCTCGTTGTGAATCCAGTTTTCAGTAAGACAGAGTATTTAGATTTTGCTCGTAAAAAAATGTGGAGGGAATTTCGAATTTGGAATGTTATGTTTTTTTGTAATAAATAGTCATAGTTTTAATTGACATAAAAACCAGCCAGTGTCCTATAGACAAAAACTGTTAGTCGCAAAACTTTCTGAGTGACCAGGTAAAATAAACTAACATAGTTCATAAGTTTACTAACACAATGAGACCTTGTTACTTGAATAAACAAAAATATCTGGATGACCATTTTTTTTTTTGAACGTCGTTTTCTAAAAATTAAACCTAGCTAGATTGATTTATCGCTCCCGAAAACCCCTGCATACTAAATTTAATAAAAATTCTTGGAGCCGTTTCCGAGATTCAGATTATATACACAAGAATTGCTCGTTTTAAAGGTATTAGATTTAGATTATTATTATATTAATACCGCGGATGTGAATTTTTTTACGAAATTCAGATTTTTGTTTTATTTCATTCGACATGTTCAAATAAGTGATCCTGCAATTTAAAAAAAAACGTAAATAATGTCACATTCGCGGTATTGGATGCCGAGCAACGATTTGCAGTTAGAATGTATGGGAGAACATGTTTTTCAACTACAATGTTAAGTTTGTTCTTGGGATAAATAAATTCATCTCAACTACGGAACCCTTCATTGTGCGTAGTCCGACACGCACTTGGCCGGTTTTTGTCTTTGTTTTAGGTTAATTAATAGTAAGTCATCTGAATGTTTCGCAATGTTTTTGACATTAAGTTGTGTTAGTTCATAAGTTCGACATGCTCCGTTTATACCAGTAATAAGAACAACCTGTAACGTATTGTAACGTAACTAGGGCTATGGGGTCCGAGTGCTCACCGAGTATTCCGGGACATCGCCAAGCGGTTGGTCGAATCTTTACGTGACCAGAGGGCTGGCCAATTCTTAGGCCAAAGAATCAGCATCGCCATCCAACGTGGCAATGCTGCCAGCCTTTTGGGCACGTTTCCCGCTGACAGCGATGCGGACGAATTTTTTGACGCCCAATGAGCTCTTGTCTTTTCCTTTACACGTCCGTTTCACGTTGTGAACTTTTTCCTTTACATACTTGTACATAATATATATAGTAGTTAGTTGTAAATATGTTTGTGTATATTATATGTTAACATGGTAAACAATAAAAAGTAACGTAAAGAGTATTGTAGTAGATAAATCAATAAAATTGATATGCATGCATAATTATGCCTATCAACATCTACTAAGTACGTATTAGATTATGTTAAGTAGTTCATTAATATACTTAAGTAGATACTGAATGTGGAACTGACTTACTTCTGTCGCCAAATATACGGAATCAGGTGCTTCGTTAAGAAACTTTTCAATTTCAGATGCTGTGAAAACCTTCGATTTTTTTGGTTGATGACCAGAAGAGGCTCTTTTTAAAAATGCCACTAATTTAGGACAGGTGTCGATATATGTTTTTCTAGCGGATAAAAACGGCTTTTGCACTTAGATATCGAAGAGCAAAAATACTCTTTCCGAGATGGGGGGATGAAAAAGTATCTTATGTGTTCCAGGTTATAAATCAGTGTGCCAAATTTCAATCAAATCCGTTCAGTACAATTTTGAAATGTAAACTGTTGCTGCTCTGTTAAATTTACTATTTAGGTAAGCTGTGTGCTTGTGTTTTTCGCATAAATAAGTTTTTTGAGTCTCTTCGTGTTTTTTGCCCCTTCTGCTCCTCCACCATTATGTTGTGGTGTTCAATGTGTGAGTTAATTTTAGTTGTTATTGCTGATGTTAAAATTTTATATATCGTGTGTGGGTAGGCATGTAATTGGTCTTTATTGGGAAGGTTGTGGTGAATTTTTAGTTTTAGGCAGCATGTATGTTATATCAGTTGCAATAAAATCGGGTATATTTTGTTGTCCTAATATAATTTTGTTAAGTTTTTTGCTATGGGTTTGTACAATGAAGTTAAATTTTGTACCAAAAATTGTGTATTTTGTCTATACCAGGAGTTTCCAGTTATGTAATCTACGTGTTAAGTGTTATATCGGCCTCTATAATCTCTACAAATTCCGTTTCATCTATTGCCCTCCATTTTGTTTCTTCTTCTGTTATCCACGTTGCTTTGTCGTTATGTTGTTCTTGTTCTTCCCAAATGCTAGACCAATATGTTTCTAGTGCTGTTCTTTTGTAGGTTGGTCAGGTGCGTATGTGTTATTCTCATGATTTGTATCAGTGTCTAGTTTGTGTAGGTTTCCCTAAAACATTTTTCATTAGTGGCAAATATGGCAGTATCGTTTTTGCGTTGTTGTGCTTTTTTGTATCTCCTAAGCCTATGAACTTTAAGTGCTAGTTTTTGTTTTAAGGTGTCTAAAAATTCTTCAGGTTTTCTCTTGTTATTTTCATGTCTTGTGTGTGTGAAACTGCTCCTAAATACAGCCTCAACTCTCGTTACTTCTTTATTTAACCTGATGTTAATATATTGTGTAAGTCTACTACAATCTGCAATTATCTTTTCTATGTATTTTTCTAACCTCTGTTGCCATGCTGGTTTGATATTCTGTTTTGGTCTTGAGTTTACTGTGTGTTGTGTGATTTTTAAGTTAAGTTCTTCAGATATGACTACCGCTGTGTAATATATTCCAGAACCATACACACATAGAACACATAAGATACTTTTTCATCCCCCCATCTCGGAAAGAGTATTTTTGCTCTTCGATATCTGAGTGCAAAAGCCGTTTTTATCCGCTAGAGGATAAAGTAAATTGAATTTAGAACATCGTGTGCACTAAGTCTGTTAATTCAAAACATCATTAAACCAATGTACTTCTCCCTCCATGGCGCCGAATTTATCATACAACCTTTTTTAATTTGTTAAAAACTCAGACTCGGAACCTTCTTGGTGCACTTTTTTTTAATTTGCTTTTTTTTTCTTTTCTTTTCAAGTCATATTGTTAAAACCTTAGGTTAAAAACAAGAACCTTAAAAACAAGTGAAAAACCTAAAATGAGTGAATCTAGCGACGAGGAAGTTTATTTGGCGCCCACAGAATTGACTGAAACTGTTAATAATGCGTAAATGAGCTTTCGCCCTCAACAATCCGCGAGAAGTATTTACACGTGGCGATTAGCTAAAGGAGCCAAAACTATCTCAGAAAAGGTTTTGCTGGCATATTTTATTGAATCATCCGAGACCAAGAAATCAAGCTATCGATGGAGTACGTATTCAATGCTAAAAGCAACATTAAAGATGAAAAAAGACATATAACGACACCTATCCTAAATTAGTGGTATTTTTAAAAAGAGCCTCATCTGGTCATCAACCAAAAAAATCGAAGGTTTTCACAGCATCTGAAATTGAAAAGTTTCTTAACGAAGCACCTGATTGCGTATATTTGGCGACAAAAGTAAGTCAGTTGCACATTCAGTATCTACTTAGGTATATTAATAAACTACATAACATAATCTAATACGTACTTAGTAGATGTTGATAGGCTTAATTATGCATGCATATCAATTTTATTGATTTATCTTCTACAATACTCTTTACGTTACAGGTTGTTCTTATTACTGGTATAAACGGAGCATGTCGAACTTATGAACTAACACAACTTAATGTCAAAAACATTGAGAAACATTCAGATGACTTATTATTAATTAATTTACCTAAAACAAAGCCAAAAAGAGACCGTAACTTCGTCATTCGCAAGGAATACGTAACAATTGTTGAGAAATATCAAGCCTTACGCCCGCCTAACACTCCAATCAATCGATTTTTTCTACAATATCGCAACGGAAAGTGTGTTAGACAGCCTATGGGTGCTTATAAAATTGGCAGTATCCCACGAGTAATAGCAACATTTCTTGAACTTCCAGAACCCTTGTTGTACACGGGTCATTGTTTCCGACGAACTTCAGCCACACTTTTGGCCGATTCAGGAGCTGATCTGTTGTCCCTTAAGCGCCATAGAGACTGGAAGTCCAATGCGGTTGTAGAGGGATTCCATCCAAAATAAGTCCAAAATATGTAAAGGCATCGTAGGAGCCATTACACTGAAAGAGCCTCAGTCAGATCCTTGGACTGGCCCTTCTACATCAAAAATGAGCCGTTACGAAACTCCTAACCATCGCCCTCTCTCGCCAACATTTACGCCAAGGGAATCCGATGAATCGGTACAACTATTAAGTATGACAGATAGTTTACCGAAAAACAGTACACAAGTCACTAACACCAACATTACAGTATCTGCCTAGCCTTTTCCCAACTATATTGGAGTCGGCTTCCAGTCTAACCGGATGCAGCTGAATACCAGTATGTTACAAGGAGCGACTGCCTGTCTGACCTCCACAACCCAGTAACTGGGTAATACGATACCCAGACTTTCGGTCTTCTGACGACCCGTAACGACTGTCAAAGATCCACGAATGACAGCCGAGACCAACGGCTTAACGTGCTTTCCGAGACACGGAGGAGTCTCGGTATGTAGAAATGGTCACCCATCCACAGACCAACCTCGGCAAGCGTAGCTTAACCTGACAGATCAACCCTAGTGACTGTTAGTACTTAGCCACGAGCTCCTATAACACCAACATTATACAGTACTTAACAAAAATATTACACTCGACTTAAGTAACTGTAGCAACGTTATTTTAATTTTTTCCTAATTATACCTAAGTATTATTTGTTATAATCTAAAGATTATTCTGTAATACTTACCTGAGCCATTCCGTAAAAAATTGTCCCGTTACTAAAGGGACAAAATGGACAATTTTAAAATTCTACTAATATTTAACGACACTAAACGGACGTGACGAACTCCCGCCTTAAACTAACAATAATGACGACAAAATCAATATTCTTTGTTCTTTTAGAGGAAATCATTATTTCATAACATAGGGAGATATAGAAGGTATAATTCGTAAATGAAATAATGTTTTAAGAACTTCCCAATATCACGTTATAACTGTGACTATAGTGGACTTCTTATTTGACTACCTGTAGTTCGTACGCCTTTCGTCACCGATTACCGCGTCACGGCTGCCCGATGGGTAAAAAGAAATGGCTGATCTACCATAATAATATTACCATGAAAAGAAAATAACTTGTTTTGTTAGTTTTGTACTATTGAAAGCAAATAAAACAGTAGTGACTAAAGTAGAATGTCCACCTTGGTGCTAATTTGATTATCATTATTTCATGAATTTTTGAAAGATTTGTTTATAAAATTAATGTTATAAATTAAAACAAAACAGAATTCTTTAAAACCTCACAAAAAAACGCTGAGGTGTGTCTTATAAAACCATGAAAAACGGTTAGTCAAAGTTAGCGACAGGAGGTGTGACACGCTAAAATTGCCTGTTTTGCTTCTTATTTTTAATTATTAATCTGTTAAATTAGCAACAATTGACTCCATCATACATTTTTTTAAAGCACAAGAACTAAACAGTACATTAAAAAAAAACTGCGTTCAACTGAGAATAAGAATATCTTGTAAATTGTTTGTTAATGTTTGTGACAATACTTTTTCCTTAGGTACAATTTTTCACGGAATGGCTCACATATCATAATGTAGTAGTTAATACCTAAACTGAAATAAAAGTATCATGGGATTGTAATTGTTTTTTTTTTTGCATTTAGTCATTTTCTCGCTGATGTGGGATGAAAAGTTATGTGATGCACTCGAGTACAAAGATTTTTCACCTCGTGCTCTTTTGATTCCCTCGCTAACGCTCAGGATTCTAATTTTAGAATCCTTCCCTTGCTCAGTCATCAAAATTGAGCACGCAGTTAAAAAGCAAATTTGCACTCTTGTATAACAAATAACTATTTATCCCGATACTCCCATGGAGTCGAGACTTATGCCGGTGAAACTGCGGAGTGCTGCTAGTTCATACATGAAAAGGAATTACATTATCAATTTACGCAGAGAATTCTAAGAAAAAAGAGACAGTTGAGGTCGAAATTATAGCACCCTTTTTTTTTGGGTGGTAAATTATCTAATAACTTCTCCCACTCTGGGTGGAGCGGGAGGGCGAGTCAGACTCTTACTGACTAAAACCCACCCATGTTCCTTCGGTTGCCATGTTGCCGGGGGCCACGATCTCCCTTTCGGATTTCTTCGCAACCCCGGCAGGCAACGGCCCTAGCAGACCCCATCAACTCTGCTGACATCTCTTTGAGGCGCGCGTGGAACACAACGCGACGTCGACCCGGGCCTGGTCCTTATCGGACGGCGAGCCTACCCATTGATCAATAGATTATTATTATTTTTCCGCAATTAGTATAGTTAAGCAGTGAAGTTATGCAGTTTGATGGTCTGTACCACACTCTTAAATATGACCATACGTTTCTGATACGCGCTGTATAATATAAGTTCAGGGTTCCTTACGATGATTTATTGAAAAAGTCACATTGGCACTACCGATTGTAATCACAACCTCGTGCATGAGCGGTGGCGCCTTAACTGCGGGCCATCATATCTCATACTGAAGCAAAACAAATAGGTTTTGTCGTCTGAAGAAACGCAAACCCGAGAGGGCGGCGTGTGTTGAATCGCGCGCGCCTCTTATGGGGAACTGCGGCCGTAGGGTGACGGCCGCAGAGGGTGACGACCGTCGCTTATATGTTAGGCGCGCCAATAGCTTGTTAGGGGAGCGAGTGAGTAAAAAGGTACCTAGCACAAGAACACATTCGAAATGGGATCCAAACCAGACACTATGCAGGAGAGTCTGGGTACCTACCTAAGCAAGAACGATTGCAGACTTAGACCACGTAATGAGTCAGCCAGCCAGTTACAGCCTCATAGAGTTTTTAGCTAGGTTTGGTAGTTGAATGTAGAAAAAAATTAACTAACAATTGTTTGGAATACTTTAATTGCAAATACAAAACAGACGAAGAGACACAGATTAAACTTATTTATGCGAAAAACACAAGCATATACAGCTTACCTATAGTAAATTTAACAGAGCAGCTATTTCTCTAACTATCTATAGTTTACATTTCAAAATTGTACTGAACGGATTTCATTGAAATTTGGCACACAGACTTATAACCTGGAACATATAAGATACTTTTTATCCCGATACTCCCATGGAATCGAGACTTATTCTGGTGAAACTGCGGGGTGCTGCTAGTTCATACATAATAAAAAGGAATTACATTGTCAATTTACGCAGAGAATTCTAAGAATGTTGAGGTCGAAATTTTAGCACCCTACGTTTATATTGAGCGTAGCCCCCGACACCTGTGTGGGCTGCACTTCCTGCACCAGAGATAAGGCCGCCTCTGGCGGCTGCTGTTGGGTGTTTTGTGAGTTAACCTGTGGCAGCTGCTGTGCGTACTGTTGGATGGGCTGTTGAGTGACCTGTGAGGCAACCTGCATCTCTTACTGCGGCCACTGCTGGGTGTTTTGTGAGCTAACCTGTAGCTGCTGCGTGGGGTACTGTTGGATGGGCTGTTGAGCGAACTGTGGGGCACCTTGTGGGGGATACTGTGCCGCAGGTTGTGGAGCATACTGTGTGTTGTGCGGTGAGCTATTTGCTGGATAATTCTGCATACCATAAGGGAACGCAGCAAATGCGTGATTCAGGTTCTTATGACTGTTCACTGTGTTACCCCCGACGTTAATACCGACGAGTGTGTCAGTTCTTAGGGCCGCTACATCGTTAAACTTCCCGGGTGAATCGAGACCGGCAGTCAATGGTACACCTGAAATTGAAAAATACCTCACATTAACATGTGGTTGCATAAGGTGCAGTCAGAAGCAAAAGTCGATAACCACAATTTAGTTATATTTTCTTTTATTAATTCTAGCATTAGAATTTGATAAAATATCTGTTGTGTCACTTTCACTTGTAAGGTTCCTACTTGTCAAGACAAATCCAACAAGTTTACCGACTATCTTGGGGTCGGCTTCCTGTTTAACTGAATGCAGCTGGATCAGTATTTTACATGGACTTTCTCAACCCAGTTACTGGGTAACACGATATCCCTTGGTAAAACTAGTTGTCAGACTTTCAGGTTTCTGAGTACCCGTAACGACTGTCAAAGATCTACGAATGACAGCCGGGACCAACTGCATAATAACGTGTCTCGAGTTGGGACCCAAGGCACGGCGCACCTCTGACTTTTCGGATTCATGAGCGTATTGTATAATTATCACTTGCTTCAAAAACGGTGAAAGAAAACATCGTGAGGAAACCGGCATGGCTGAGCAATATTTCTTAACGGCAAGTGAAGCCAAGTCAGAGGCCCATGGGCGGCTTTAAAACTGTGACACCAGGTTAGTCTATAACCATACGTTAAGAAGAAGAACGTGCTTTTCCGAGGCACGGAGGGGTCTCTGTAGGTGATCAAAAAAAAAATTACATATAAGTAAATAATCATTTTTGTTTTATCTATTTAATTCACATACATTATTATTACCCATTATTAAACTACTTATATTATCACAAGTAACAGTAAGTAATACCTAGGAACTTTTTTAAATTTTATTAGAGTTGTACGAGGCTTAAGTCTGTTATTAAAAGGTATTATTGTTAATTTCATAATATTAATTACTTTACAATTGAGACTAGATAAAAGAATATTAAATCTTAGCTATGGTAGGGACCCCCCTATGGAAAGCTGAAATACAATGTATCGAATAATTTTGTGTCAATTTAGATGATGTGTATAAGTAGCAGTGTTAAGGTCTATCCACACATATCAGGGCCCTGCCCGGGACGTCGACGGACCATTTAACATTTTCAAAATGTGTATATGTTTTAATAATACGAAAGAAATACCTAAATCAGCGCGCGAACCGCCCATTGTTTATCCCGCTCTATCCCATTCATTAGCGGCAAAAGCTCGTGCGCCCTTAATAAGTAAGTAGGTAATAATAAACGAGTACTCACAGTGGAATAATTCCAAAAGCGCCAAACTCAGGATAACCCCAAACTGTAAAAAAAATATTGTTAAGTTATTTTAGGGTTCCGTGCTGAAGCGGCGATGAAAGAAAGTCTTTCTTCATGAAACTGCTTATTATCTTGGGAAGCTAATTGCCAAGTTTAGCGTTGTCATTTGTACATATCATGTACAAACGACAACGCCGATCAATATGTGTACTTAGTTATTGCTTGGGCCGGTTTTGTTGTTCAACAAATACTGCCGAATTGAATGAGCAACCCGAGCATGTGTGTCGAACCCCTGACAGATAGTTAGTTTTTCAATACATTTAACTACTAAAAAAATTACATATCTAACAGATCGAAACATAAAGTTACCGTGGAAAATACCTTCATTTTTGCTAAATATGAGATACTTAAGACACGCGATGAGTGAACTGAAGACCAGAGAAGTGTATGCCGGCTTTCCTTCAGATTTGTGTCTTTTATAGCAAGATGTTGATAGAATTGTCTTGTTTTCTTTTTAAATTAAGGAAAATGTGAATCCCCATAGTACCTACAAATTTCATTTTAACCAGTGCGCAAACTTAAACACACGACTTTCCTCATCATTATGAACAACTTTTACTTTGGGACGAAACCTGAAATCGCGAAAAAAAAATCAGGTGTTCCCTACATTTTGAGGAGTTTTGCAAATATAAAAGTAGGGAACAGTAGATTTTTTTTCACATACTAAAAGTTGTTCATAATGATGAGTAAAGTCACGAGTTTAAGTTTGCGCACTGGTTAAACTTTTTCCCTGTATATGCAAAAAAAGGCATTTACCTATGGCAAATTTTTATCGCTTGTTGCGGTTTTGCTTCAGTAGCGATTATGTAAAACTAGCTTCTGCCCGCGACTTCGTTCACGTGTTAGTCGTAAGATACCACAATATATTACAATAACAGCCACATTTTTATAAAACTTCCCTGTATACTACGTACGTTTGTAGTTTTGATTTCAGAGAGTCAGGACTGGTTACTGGTGGAGCAAGCGACGTACAGTTCTTCGTGTGAGAAGCAGCTTGTCCTGAGGTCGACACCCGCAGCCTGCAGTGTCTGCTCCTGTGACTTGTTGATAATCATCGCAAAGCAATCATCCAACCGGTTTAGGCTCCGCTCGCCCCTTGGATGTTGCCCCTTTCGATTAAAATGTTCCACTCACCCCGTTTTTAGGGATCCGTAGTAAACAAGGAACCCTTATAGTTTCGTCATGTCCGTCTGTCTGTCTGTCTGTCCGTCTGCCTGTCTGTCTGTCTGTCTGTCTGTCTGTCCGCGGTCTAGCTCCGAGACCCTTAGTACTAGAATGCTGTAATTTGGCATAGATGTACATATTAAGGTAAACGCGGGTGAAGTCGACAGTGACCCAGAAGTCGTCAAATTATCTAAAAACATCAATATCTTTTTCTACTCAACATAAAACTGGCCAATTTTTATAGCAACATATTTAAGATTACATATTGAACAATTAAAATAACAACCCTAAGTTTTAACTGTAATGGGGTCTGAAATATTTTACTTGAAAGGTGTGTCTCACAAAAATTTAATTTTTTTGCTAGTTTAGCTACTCAATGTGAAACTCAGCACGTAGTTTTATGTTTTGATTTGTGAAGTTTCAGTGGGGTCTACGGTAAGTCCGATTGTTTGATGAATTAATTTAGTTAATTAGTAAACAATATAACTTAAAATTTGGAATACTTTTATCTTATAAGTATTTTTTTTCGATTGTGACATTTATTGGTACCTTAAAATTCCTACTTGACCCAGAACTCGTCATTTTAAGTACTATTGTGACGATTACTGGGACACGCTTAATAGTTGCTTCTAAACTCGTCATATTAATTTGAACTCTCGGGTCTTGAACATAAAGTTCAAGATAAGCACAAAAAATTGTGATCGTCTTTGATATTAGTGGCCAGTCTAAGAAACAAAAGGTGGTTAGAAAACCAAATCCCAAGAAATGACTAAAGCTGTTAGCAGAGCAGGTAGGTCATAAAAACAGCAAGACAAATTAAATTCTAATGTATTTTTGTTTAAAAATTAAGAGATCATACTGATAAAATCAGATTCATTTTAATCAATTTCGACGTGAAAACGTGTTTCCGCTCGGGGTACTGATGGTAAGCTCAATATTTCTGACCATCAAAAACATGTAAGATTTGAGCCGCTAATAGCTACGAGAGTTTGAATACGTAATGGTTGAGCATTCAAAAAGTAGGTTATATATTTGTACTAATTTTGAGGCAGGATATAATTTGCCTATGGCGTCACATCGCGAACACACGTGCAGGCACGCTACCGTCTATTTTTCACTATGTGTCGCAATTCCAATTTAAGTAGCTCAAAAACATGTTTAGTTAGAACGATGATTCTAGTGCCATTGTCAATATTTGACAAAGCTCTACCAGTTTGAGAGAAACAACAGAAATCTTTATTACAATAGGGTTAAAAATGCACTTAAAGTTGACAATACCAAGATAATTTATTTATCTAGCCAGAAATGAAAAGTCTCAATAAAAGTAACTACGTCATAAGGAAAGCAATGAGCCTCAACAGTTCAGTAGCAAATACAATAATTACGGCAGTATTAGAAACCTGGCAAATACATTAACCACGGCAGTATCAGAAATCGAAATAAAATCTGCCGCAAAGAGCAAAAAAGTTTAAGATGTCGTCTCATATTGGCCGTAAAAAACTCAGCAGTGAAAAATATCACTTGCGATGAAAAGTTACTTTATGAGGAATGTAGTGAGCCTACTAAGTCCAGTGCCGAGCAAATACAATAGCTACGGTACTATTGAAAACAGTAAGATTTAAAAAGAAAAGCCTATAAAGTAAAAAAGATTTCGCCTTATATCGGCTGTAAATCTGCTCAAAATTGTAAATTCAAACGACAATCGAAGAAAGTTTACATCGTAAGGTACACAATAAGCCTAAAAAATCTAGTTGTGAGCGAATATAACGCGTCCTAGCGCGTTGGATTCTCAACGCTCGGCTTAACACCCAGAGTTGAATATCCAGTGCGCGATAAAATCCTGCCGCGATTTGATTAAGTCTGTAGAAATAAGTCGAGTTGACCAATTCTACTTGAGTCGGGAATACGCTTAATAAAATCACGGCGGGATTGTATCGCGCATTCTGCATTCCTTATAAAGTAACTTTTCATCGTAAGTGATATTTTTCACTGCTGAGTTTTTTACGGCCGATATGAGACGACATCTGAAATTATGTTGGTATTGGTGCCGATTCCCTTGTTCACAAACTAAACTAAATTTAAGTTCAGTGCATCTTTTTCTGTCTATTTCATTAAGAAAAGGACAGAAGATAAATTTTAGTTTAGTCCTGTCAAATTAATCAGCGCCTGTCACTACTCCATACAAGTTTAGACGTGATTAAAAACTTGCCTACTAAAATTACGTCAATTTACGTCAAGCGCTGATTAATTTGACAGGACTGAACTAAAATTTTTCTTCTGTCCTTTTCTTAATGAAATAGAAAGAAAAAGATGCACTGAACTTAAATTTAGTTTAGTTTGTGAACAAGGGAATCGGCACCATTGTCAACTTTAAATGCATCTTTAACCCTATCAGTAGCGAAGGCTCACGTTATGGAGGAGGGAAACCGGAGCAGCAAAAAAAAAAATATATATCTATTTCTACCAATCCCGAACTCATAAAACAGCTACGAATATGTTTTAAAAACCCTATATTCTATAAACAACTAAAATCTATGAAAAGTAAACACGGGAACAATACATTTTATTAAATTTACGACTGCCAGTCACTCATTGATATTTATCGTAATGGGAAACATTAAAATGTTTGAACGAACCATCGCGGCGTTTGTAATTTATAGTCACATCTGGGCGAGCACGTATTTTCAAAACTTAACCTTGAAAAGCATGTTTCTTCACAAAGTAATTTGTCAAACGACATGCTAAAACTATGAATGCTGCCATCCTAATAAGATCGTACTAATTATTTTCAAATCTACTCTAAATAAGTAATTTCAGCTTATTAAACTATCTACTTACCCCAATATCTAATTTCAACGTACTTTATTTTCACATCCAATAAACTCAAAACACTATGTTAATCACTGTCCTAAAAAGCAAATTAATATGGTTCTAATGCGATTACGTCCAAAACCAACCACACATTGTCATACGAATAATGAAATGTTTACGAACTCCTAACTCCTAGCCAGTATTACGAAATTCAACGAAAACTACCGAATCAAATGCGTGTGCCAGAAAGAGGTGGTGCAATAGCAATAATTCCTTCTCGCTCCCGCGCGCACGTTTCTGCTACTCTGTGCCTACAATAACTCGCTACAGACCGGCTTACCCGGCTCATAGAAACCGCGGTATCACGTGACTGAAGTGACGTCATGATGACTTTATTTTTTGTAAGGAAATTGAATTTAGCATAAGCCGGACGCGCCTACGAGTTATTTTAGCGCAGTGTTTTGTTGTTGGGTTATTAAGACAATTTTTAATGTATGTAGGCGTTTTGTAATAGGTATTTTAATTTTATGGTGTATCAAATACTTATAGTTTGATTATTCAATGACGATAGAGTGGTTGTGTTCCGAATTTTCAAAGGGAAGCCGGTAGGAATCGGCTTATATGGACTTTTCGCCCCTGAACCCTATTTTAACAAAGATTTCTGTTGTTTCTCTCAAAGTGGTAGAGCTTTGTCAAATATTGACTATGCACTAGAATCATCGTTCTAGCTAAACATGTTTTTGCGCTACTCAATTTGGAATTGCAACACATAGTGAAAAATAGAGGCTAGCGCGCATGCACGTGCATTCGCGATGTAACGCCATAGGCAAATTTTATGCTGCCTCAAAATTAGTACAAATACCTACCTTTTGAATGCTCAACCATTACGTATTCAAACTCTCGTAGTTATTAGCAGTTCAAATCTTACATGTTTTTGATGGTCAGAAATATTGAACTTACCACCAGTACACCGAGTGGAAACACGTTTTCAGGTCGAAATTGATTCAAATAAATCTGATTTTGTCATTCTGATCTCTTAATTTTTGAACAAAAATACATTAGAATTTAATTTGTCTTGCTGTTTTTATAACCTACCTGCTCTGCTAACAGCTTTAGTATTTTTTTTTTAATTTGGTCTTCTACCCACCTTTTGTTTCTTGGACTGGCCACTATTATTAAAGACGAGCACAATTTTTTGTGCTTATCTTGAACTTTATATTCAAGACCCAAGAGTTCAAATTAGCATAAAAAATTGACGACTACTGGGTCTGTTTGACGAGTAATAGCACAAATCTGACGACTATTGGTACAAATCGCCCTTTTTTACATTTGCTTAAATAAGTATTTATTAGCACTCCTAATTAAATGAATTAACTACTTACTTAGAATAATGGATAAATTTCCTATTTAGTCATGCAAAAAGTTTCATTCTAAATGAAATACTTATCACACAGCAGTTCTTTAAAGTCAGTGAATTTCAAAATCCGACGAGTATTGGTACGTTTACCTTAATTACGCCGACAAAGTGATAAAATAAAATTATAAAAAACATTTTTAGAGTACCTCCCCTACACGCAAAGTGGTGATGTTTTTTTTTTTTATCCGATGGTGTGGGGTATCATTGGAAAGGTCCTTTAAAAATATTATGAGTTTGTCAAAACCATTTTTGGATTCAGGGAAATATTGCGAAATATTAAGCTTTAATGTGCTAATTTTTGTTAGAGTCAAGTGGGAAATTTTACAATTTTCTAAATAAATGTTTAAATGGAAAAATACCTAAATTGTAATTAACTTATATTGTCAAAAAAAAACTCATATTTTGTATAAAATATGAGTTTTTTTTTAGGTACGTAAATTTTTAAACAATTTCTTTTAAAGCATTTTTTTTTAATTATGATTTTATTGTTATTTTTTAAATTATTTTGTGGATATATATATATTACCTACAAAAGTTTTTGTACAAAACCGTAATCTTTAAATAGAAAATCTGTGATTATTTAGTGCGTTTTTTTAGTCATCTGTGATTTTTATTTAATTATTATCTATAAAACAAAAAGTGTAAAAAAAAAAAATTGTTTTATATTACCGTAATTTTGTAGTTTTATTTCAATCTTCACCATGAAATCGCAAATAATAATAATAATAACCCCACCCCCGTATCTCTACGTTGAAGTCGTAGTGGGGCTTGCGTACTCCGAACTCTAGGCCTGAGCCAGTAGAGTTTACTTTGCCGGAACAGGTCTGGAATGAGGAGCCAGACCAAGAGAGATACAAAAACCCGCAGGGCAGCATGTGGCGAGCTGTTGGGCAGTAACGATCCCACGGACCCTATCTCCCGGGAGAAGTCTTGTTCCTCACGTCTGGCTTGCCTTTATTGGCCGGCCGGAGTGAACACTGACGAGGAACAGAGCTCCCACCTCATTCTTGCCTTTATTGGCCGGCTTGAGTGGAGATTCGCAAGAGCAAACGTGCTCGGAGGAAGGAAGTATTCCAGTAAGATGCTGGTAGGGACCTTGGCCGTTCTTTCGGGATTATCCTGATAGCCGTGGAATACCTCTCCACTCCTCAAGCACCTCAGGAAGTGTTGCCCCCTTGTCGCTACGACACTTTGTGCTAGCGACCGTTTTCGGGGGCTTATTATTGAGTGTGCAAGTCACCCCCTGCAATTTTATCCGTGTACATATAAAACATTGATTAGGCAGGGGCCATAGTCCTTCTATAGTTGCAGGTCACCAGTCAACTTAAGCCACCCAAACCCATAGTCCAATAGATTTGTTTCCATATTTAGCAATAGTCCTACACCAACCGGGGATTGTCCTTGGGTGCACTTGCATAGTGCATACTGGGATAATCGCCAGTTGGTGCCTCATTACATATAAAATTGTGTAAGGGGCCTCTGCGAGTTAGCTTCGGCCCCTCGTACGCCTTCAAAAAGACCGGGACCCTAAGGTCCCGAGATATTTAAATATATACAAAAATAATAATAATAACTTTATTTTACAAAAATACAGATTTAACATATTAATGGCGGTTAATATCAATTTTATTTAAAAAAAACGAAATAAATGACTAAAAACTAGTCTTTAATAAATTTAAACAAATACAATTTTAAACATAAAAAAATACTTCCTGATAAAAATAACGAGTTACACAATATTAGAAAATGATGTTGTCACGACGGCTGCTGGAGACGGAGTAAGGGGCGAGCACTGGTCGCACCCCGCTTTTATAGGCACCACCGCACGGTAGTTTTAAAATAACGTTTTCACGCTAATACGGCCTCTCCTGATATGTGGTTGTCCTCAGCCACATTGTCCAGATGATGGTCCTTGTTCGCTGCAGTCACGATCTTCTTCAAGTGGACTCGGGCGACGCGAAGGGCTCATGTCTTCAATAGCTGCATCAGTAATAGATGGACCCTGGTGTGTGTCTGCATCTCCACGACTTAAATAGTCTTCGCAGCTAGTTGCACTGGTAGATGGTGCTGCGAGACTTTCTTCTTCAGCTAAAAATAAAAGAATGACACTTATTAGTAACATCCTTATTACTCAATCTGAAGATATGTTTGTTGTAATTAAATACAACACATCTAGACGGAGGCACCCAGTTAGCTCGTCTTGGCAAAGACATATCTCAATGCCCTTATAAATAAACTGAGACGGAGGCACCAAGTTAGCACGTCTCATTCGGCAGAATTACACTATAACTCAATGCCCTTTTAAACAGACGGAGGCACCCAGTTAGCACGTCTTGGCAGAGACATATCTCAATGCCCTCATAAATAAACTGAGACGGAGGCACCAAGTTAGCACGTCTCGGCAGAGCCATAGCTCAATGCCCTTGTAAGTAAACAGACGGAGGCACCAAGTTAGCACGTCTCGGCAGAGCCATAGCTCAATGCCCTTGTAAGTAAACAGACGGAGGCACCCAGTTAGCACGTCTCGGCAGAGCCATCGCTCAATGCCCTTACAATCACCACGCATGTACACATGACTATTTTAGTCCATATAATCAAACACATTTGAAACAGTACATGATCATGCATCCCTTAGATAGAAAAGTAAATATAAAAATCTACTTACTATCAAAAAACGTGGCACACGACTCGGGGGTCCACTCTCCTCGCCAAGCAACCATGTGCCCAGCGGCAGCCTGAGTGACTTTGCCATACGAACCAGTTAGCAGCTGTAGTTCGTATCGATCGTGGGGAAGGATTTTCGCCACACGATATGGCCCTCGCATCCCTGAGTCCAGCTTGCCTGTAACTTGAGAAGTTTTTATTACAAATACGTTATCATTTAGATTAAACGTACGCTTGACTTTCCGATTTCTATTAACGTACTCATCTTGTTTGCGTCGATTCTGGTCAAGCAGTTCGCTAGCGCGCTGTCTTTGTAACTCTCTTAACCCGTCGCGATTCGGTCGCACGTCATCAATAGCGACATCGCGAACAAGTGATCTTATGACGGGCGTGACTGCCTCAACACCAATAAGCAATTGTAAAGGTGAGATCTGAGTGGTCTTGTGTTTAGTGCAGTTTATAACAAGCTGCATTTTCCACAAGGTATCGGACCATTTACTCTCTGGCTTAGAAGCCTCTATGCGTAACATATTGAGCAAGGTGCGACAGTAGCGTTCGACCTGACCGTTTTCACAATGCATCTCAGGTGTTACAAAATGAATCTCGCTACCCATTTCAGTAACCCAGCCCTGAAAACTCGCACTCTCAAACATTCGTCCTCTATCACACACAATAAGTTTGGGAGTACCGAATAGGGAAACTGCGTTTGAAAACATTTGTTTTAATTCGTTGGAATCTTGCCTTTTTATAGCATAAAACAAACAATACTTAGAGTAGGCATCTACAATAAGCAGTACATACTTTTTATCATTTGAAATAGGTAGTGGACCTAATACGTCCATGTGGACCGTGTTAAACGGAGTATCAGGCTTATTCCATGATGAAATCGGGTAATGAGGAGCTCTAGGAACTTTCTTGGATGAAAGACAAATCAAACAATGACCTACATATTTCCTTACAAAGGCATAGAGCCCTGGAAACCAAAAATGACGCAAAATTAGGTCAATGGTCTTATCTGCACATATGTGTTCATGCTGGTCATGAAAAACTCTTAGGAGACTTAATCGGTGTCCTTTGGGAATGAAGCATAGTAGCTTTGGCTCCTGGCCCGTGGGGGTGTATTTATAATACAGCAGATCGTTACGAACAACATACCGGGAAGAGTCTAGCTCGTTATTGTTGACTTTGTCAATCAGCGTGCGAGTTTCCTCATCCGCAGATTGAGCAATCTGTGCCCAGTTTTTCGGCTTAGTTATTTGGAGGACATCAACAGGATTTCGACTTAGGTAATCGGCGTGCTGCATCATAACACCCTTTCTATATTCGATTGTAAAGTTAAAATCCTGCATGTATATCCACCAACGCGCGACACGTGGTAAAAGATCCTTCTTACGTTCCGTCAGTTTAAGCGCGTTACAGTCCGTCACAATTTTAAACGAAATACCCAACAAATAGTGGCGAAAGTTTTGTAAAGCTTTAATGATCGCGAGCGTCTCAAGTTCATAAGAATGGTATCGCGGTTCGGCACCTTGCGTAGTTTTACTAAAGTACGCCACTACTCGCCGTTTACCATTTTCATGTACCTGAATAAGAACCGCGCCGTAACCGATGGAACTCGCATCCGTATGCAACTCGGTTGGTAATAACGGATCGAAAATAGCAAGCACAGGTTCACTTGTAAGACAACGGATTAGGTATTTACGCGAGTTTTCTTGTTCTTCGCCCCAGTGAAATTTAACGTTACCCCGTGTTAAACTAGCGATAGGTGCTGTCTTAGATGCATAGCCGGGTATATAGCGACGGAAATACCCTGCCAAACCGAGTAGCTGTCGAACCTGTTTTACATTTGTGGGCACAGGGGAGTTAATTAAAACCTTAATTTTTTGTTCGCTCGGTCTAACCTGACCCTCAGAGATAGTGCGACCTAGGTACTCAACCTCTGTAGCCACAAAAGTACTTTTCTTTAAGTTAATAGAAAACCCCGCAGAAGTAAGTGTTTTTAGTACCTCGCGTACGTTCTCGATTGCTTCATCGATAGAAGAAGCCAATAATAACACGTCGTCAATAAATGTGAGGGCTTTACCAGACTCTATTAGTGATTTAAGCGTATTTGTGATTATTCGTTGATATACGACCGGCGCGTTCGCAAGACCAAACGGCATTTTCAAATATTCGTAATGACCTTCTGGGGTCACGAAGGCGGTCTTCGCTACAGAGTCGCTATCCAACCTTATTTGATGGAAGCCTGTCGCCATATCTAAACAGCTGAAGAACCTGCTCTTACCAAGGCGATCAATATGGTCTTCTATCAGAGGTAATGGATAGCGATCTTTTACGGTAATCGCGTTCAACGCACGGTAATCAACGCACATGCGATCTTTGCCGTCTTTCTTCTTGACAAGAATAATCGGGCTTGCGTACGGAGAGTTGGACTCGCGGATTATATTTTTGTCTAGCAAATCTTTTACGATATCACGCACTTTAAGTTTTTCGTCGATTGAAAGCCTGTACGGCCTATAACAAATCGGTGTATCACTCGTCAACTCAATACGCATATTACCAGTTGTGACTGTTGTTAAAGCAGTCCCAATAATAAAGAATTCCTTAAACTGATTTACGACTGACATTAATTTTTCACGATCGCTACCTTCAAGCGGCGTGTTAACCGAAAAATGTTCACTTGAGTTGATAAGCAATACATTTTGACTAATCGAACTAGGAATTCTAGTTATACGTTGCTCATTGTTTGCGCGAATGTACGTTACACCCTCGCGGTTCAAAACATCTGTTCCTATTAGTACTGGCACATTTAGGCATTTCAAGGGAACAACAAAAAGATCCACCTCCAATGAGATGTCGTTAAATTCTATAACTAACGTTACGCGGCTATTACACTCAATATTTTGATCACCTATACCACGTAATACCTGATATGTGGGTAGTCGGATACACTTAAAATATTTTAGCACCGATTCCGAAATAAGTGAAACGCGCGATCCGCTGTCTATCAGCACGTCTGTAGGTATACCCTGTATTACGGCCGTTGTGACGTCACTGTCTGTTGACGCGCCTTTCAACTCGAAACAAAAATTAACATTGTTTTTATTACGCGTTTCAGATCTTTGTTTAGCAAAACAGACAGAGGCGTCATGGCCTAGCTTTTTACAGAATGAACACGACCCGTTAGGTTTCTTATTAATTGTTTCTGTCGATTCATCCGATTTAACCGTTTTCGATTGTTTAGGGCACGCGCGCTGCACATGACCCACACTACCGCATGAAAAACATGTTATTTCGCGACTTTTACTATTATGTGGACGTTTTCGAGAGTTTCGGTCAAACTGTTTACTTTGGGAAGATTTCACAGAGGTTACAGATGAGTTGGGATTCGGTTTGGTATAAATAGAAAAGAATTCAACAAGATCTTTGGTCGTTAAATGAGCGTTAGTCGCAGCAGCACGTACTTGTGCGTCGGTTATACCACGTATGACAATTGCAACTGTTAAATCATCGTTTAACCCTCTAACAATATTAAGTCTCAAGACGGAGCGCCTAGCATATTCTGCATACGTGGGATATTTGTCGGAATTAGTACTCATGACGTCAAACAAAATATTTGCGACATCGATTCTTCGTGAGCAAAGTGGTTTAAATTCGATTTTAAAGTTAGACCAGGTACGGTCATTCGTGACCCAATCATTTAACCAACTACGGGCATCTCCCTTCAGGCAATTAGCAATCCGGGCTAAACACTCGTTGTCATCCCATCTATTAAGGTCACGTGCCCTTTCAACCTCTTCACACCAAGAATCAATATCATGTATGCTGGGATCAAAATTTGAAATGTAATAATGGTTGGATCTGACCTTGGTTAACGCACTCAACGCTCCTATGAGGCGATCTGTAGCATCCAGTGACGTTGAAGTACTTGCAAGCGATTCGCCAACGATGCTGTTGTTCGACTCGGGCACTGCTGGTTGTGGCTCCTGCGGCGGAGACGCGATGATCTGCCCAGGCGCCACAATGGCACGTGCATCCGGAGTCGATGTCGCCGACACGGTACTAGTTGCGGGTAGGCTGGTATTTTCTAGCGCGGTCAGGCGCGCCAGAATAGCTCCAAGGGTTTCTTGGAGTTCAGTTGCATCACTATTTTGATCACGCCTATTTCTACCTCTATTACGAGTGGTAGCTCTTTCGGACATGATTCAAAAGCTTTTCGCACAACACAGAGAATAAGATAGGCAATGGAGCCTATCCCACTTCTGATAATGGCGGTTAATATCAATTTTATTTAAAAAAAAACGAAATAAATGACTAAAAACTAGTCTTTAATAAATTTAAACTAATACAATTTTAAACATAAAAAAATACTTCTTGATAAAAATAACGAGTTACACAATATTAGAAAATGATGTTGTCACGACGGCTGCTGGAGACGGAGTAAGGGGCGAGCACTGGTCGCACCCCGCTTTTATAGGCACCACCGCACGGTAGTTTTAAAATAACGTTTTCACGCTAATAATATTTTATATATGAGCACAAATTAGACGAGCTTTGGTAGTAACACAATGCAGTATAATCTAATAACTGAAACCTGTACACAATATGGAAAACCCTGCCTCCCAAACTAGGAAACCTGTATCTTGAGAGAAAGTGATTCAGCTTAAAAAGTGATGCTTTATTATAATAGTAGGACTGTGTCGATCTACCTGAGCGACTATTAATATAGAGCTAAATTAAGTAATACAATATATTTTATAATATGTTCATATGGACTTGAACATAGTTGGGCCAGGCCAAGAAACAGAATTACAGCAAACAAAATAGGTATAATTAATCAGACATAACATAGTGATAGAACATGACATGTTTTTAATTAATAGGTAGCGGACACAACTTTGACACACTCCTTCTATAAATCTTATCATTAAATTTTACATCAGCCACTCTTACACATTTATCATTTCCTGGATAAACTTTTATTATTCTAGCAATAGGCCATACTAATGGTGATGTATTTAAATGCTTTACCAGGACAATATCACCATGTGATGTGTGTGTCTGTTTGCGTGTGTGTGTGTGAATGTGTGTTGGTGTTGTGTGTGATTGGGGATATTTAGGTAGTTAGGACACGTACTTAAGTAAGGATTCTGTTCGTAGATAGTCCTGTTCCAGTAGCCATTCCATTAGTTTTGATTTTAATTAATATTTATTAAGATCAACAATGTTAAGGTTTTTGTGAACTTGTTTGTATATGTATGTACTTAATGTGTAGTATTGGTGTTGAGCGAAGGCGGTTCTGTGGGCGGTACTTAAGGGTGGCTTTTTCTTTTTTTAGGGTTAGTTGGGGGAACGCTAGCGTGTCTTCTAACGGTAGACTGCAGTACAAAAAGCAGCAAAGAAGACACTGAGAAGTTTTAAGAATAAAATATTTATTTAAATGTTCAAAAACTTAGCGTGCTGACAATACTTTTAACTTACTAACAATCGGAGGCGATTCGGGGTATCTAATATTCAAAGGGGCGAGTAGATATACTTAGGCAATTAGGGGCAAGATCCAAGAGGCGAGCGGAGCCCAAAACTTTTGTACATACTAACCCTAGCTTTATAAGGTTTTTTGTGTTACTAAAAGTATATGAACTACGTCTGAAATAAATGTCTTAATAATAATAATTTTAAAGTGGAATTCTATTCATATAAATAAAATCATTCGTTTAGCTTTGTGGAAACTTGAAAAAACATTTGAACATCGGTAACTCCGACTTATATCAACGTAATCATCTGCCTAGCCTTTTCCCAACTATGTTGGGGTCGGCTTCCAGTCTAACCGGATGGAGCTGAATACCAGTATTTTACATGGAGCGATTGCCTACTTATCAAACCTCTACAACCCAGTTACTGGGTAATCCTTCGTAAGACTGGTTGTCAGGCTTTCGGACTTCTGATGACCCACTCAGCGCTTGATGTGGCAACACGCCGTGTTCGAGTTCACAACAAGTCCGTCGTCATCCTGAGGATGCCTCGTTGAGAGGTGAAACACGTGTCGATTTCTTTCAGGGGTTTTTTTATGGCTCTTTAGAAATAGCTAAGCGGAACAAGTTACTAAATATATCCACGTCTATTGTATTTTATAATGGATTTCCACAAGGTCACGCACGAATCAATTAATTACTTACCTACCTAAAACATATACGTAATTAATTAAGTAAGGCACTATCCGGTCATTTTAATACAGTTTTATACAAATCCTTTTATTTTGTAGAAAACCTATCTACCTTCTACCTTACCACACTGACATTTCCCTCTTTTTTTAAACATTTTACCTCCTAATTTAAATTAGATACGTTCATGTTTGACTTTCCTTGTGTACAAGGTGCGGCATACGACGGTGACGGACGAAACGGTGACGTTGGTACTTAGTGTTGTTTTAATATGTAAGTATATAGAAGTGCAGTTGGTCCCGTTATAAAAGTGGCTTCGTGAAGGCACGTCTACGCGGCACTAGGGCAAACGTCCAAGTATATGTTGACTTGTATCGGGCACATGTATCTTAAAGTTATCTATACATAATTATCTATAATAATATTATAAAGTGGAAAGATTTGTATTTTTATATTTTTGTATGTAACGAATAAACTTAAAAACTACTGAAAAATTCTTTCAGCGATGGATAGCGACATTATCAGCGAGTAAAATAGGCTATGTTTTATCCCCGTACTCCCACGGGAACGGGAACTATGCGGGTGAAACCGCGTGACGACCGCTATGTATAATAAAATCGCAGCGAAATCAAAACTCTACATTGAATATTTTTGAAAAAAATAATTGCTACGATGTCTGGGATCGATTCTAATGGCGAAAATATTTTTTTTAGAATTTTTGACTGTTTGTCTGAATGTGTGTTCCAGTATGACGCAAATTCTACCGGACAGAATGTGTTAAAATTTTGCATCGATATTCCCTACAAGTCTGGTGTAAGGTATAAACTATCACGCTATTGGCTATGGAGGATGTGCAATATTACATTGTGTTTGTATTCTTCTCCGCAAATTGTAAAAAGACGAACCAAAATGTTAGGATATTGCAGATACTCGTAGTTACCGATTTAACTTTTTAATTGATTAATTATCATCACGCTATACCTTTATGGAGCTAAGCAGTCAATCATGAAATATATAAGAACAATGTTCGATGTTCTTCTAAGAGTTTGTGAAGGCACTCTACCAGAGGAGAGTGACCAGGTAGTCCTACTAGAGACTCTTGGTAGAGTAGTTCCCACTTTAGAAGATCTGAATCGTCTGGTTTACGGGGAGGTCATGCGAATACCGTGCCAAGAGAATTCTTGGGTGTGTGAACGGGCCATTTTAACGCCCAAAAATTATCAAGCAGCAGCGATCAACCACAGTATTCTCTCACAAATTGAAGGGAGCGAAGTGATATACACCTCCATTAACACTGCACTGTTGTGGAGCAAGGTGTTGTCACACATCACCCCGTAGAACTTCTGAATTTCGTTAGCGAACGGCAAGTGGACTTCCGGTGCACATCATCCAGCTGAAGGTCGGTGTGTCGATCACTCCGCTGAAGCTGTGTTACGGAACCCAGCTCAAAGTCGTGTCTTTGCAGCGAAACATCATCGAGGAAGAAATTCTAACAGGTTATGGCGTTGGCGAGACAGTGTTTATACCGCGTATTTTACTAATTCCCTACAATCACCCACTTCCAGTTTACATGCGTGCAGTTCCCTGTGAGCGTATGCTTTGCGATGATTATCAACAAGTCACAGGGGCAGACACTGAACGCTGCAGGTGTCGACCTCAGCACAAGCTGCTTTTCACACGGAGAACTGTATGTCGCTTGCTCCCGCGTCACCAATCCTGACCAAAACTACAAACGTACGTAGTATACAGGAAAGTTTAAAAAAATGTGGCTGTTATTGTAGTATATTATAGTGTCTTACGATTTCCATCTGAACGAAGTCGCGGACAGAAGCTAGTTTTACATAATACAACATAGGTATACATTTATCGGTACATCGAAATCGCTACTTAAGTAAAACCACAACAAGCGATACAAATGTGCTCTAAATGTTACCCTTTTCTGCCTATACTCGTAGGTATCAACGGGATTCACATTTTCCTTAATTTAAAAAGAAAACAAGACAATTCTATCAATTTCTCGCTATAAAAGACACAAATCTGAAGGACAGCCGGCATATACTTCTCTGGTCTTCAGTTCACTCATCGCGTGTCTTAAGTATCTTATATTTATCAAAAATGAAGGTATTTTCATCGGTAAGTCAATTATGATTAACTTTATGTTTCGATCTATTAGAAATGCAATTGTTTTAGTAGTGTATAAAATAAAAAACCGGCCAAGTGCGTGTCGGACTACGCACAATGAAGGGTTCCGTAGTTGGGATGAATTTATCCCAAAAACAAACTTTACATTGTAGTTGAAAAACATGTTGTCCCATACATTTCTACTGCAAATGTTAGTTTGTACGCACAATTTTGAGTGATTTACCATGTTATTTTGAGACCAGACTTCATATAAGTTTTCCTGTAATCTATGAGAAAAGAACCATTCTCTGTAGGTATTTTTTTCAGAATTTGAATGGTCAAATTTCATCAATTTTCTTAAATATCTTCATTTTAAAATGATTAAAAACATATATTTAAGATCTTCGCAACAAGCCCTTTCATTTGATATGTCACACGATACAGTTAGCACAAGTTTTTTTCAAAAAAATCTGCCTACCCTAACATTTTTGACGTATCGCTGTCATTTTTTTATACTCTCTTGATATAACACACTTTGGTGTGTCACTGCCACTTTTCCTTAAAAGTCAAAACAATAACCTCAAAAAAAAGCAAAATGAAGCAATTTTTTTTTTTGGCCGCCATTGTGTCCGCCGCGTTTTGAATTTTTATAAACAGACAGTAAATTCATGACCAGGGACCTGAAAAAACCCCGGAAACAGATTTTTGTTGAAATATTTTTTTTAGAAATTGTTTTTGCTTCATTTCCCGATTTTTTGAGGTTATGGTAAGGAAAAGTGGCAGTGATACACCAAAGTGTGTTATCTTATCTCAGGAGTGTATAAAAAAAATGGCAGCGATACGTTAAAAATTGTGGTGTAGGCAGATTTTTGAACAAGAAAAGTAATTTTTTGTCCACTTAGTACTCTTTTATCGCTGGGAGGGGACTGTCCAATTTAAGATGAAAAACAAATAGGTACATTTGAACTAAATTCGCAAATCATGGAATATAATGTTAAACAATAAAAGGTTTTTAACAGAAACCTCATCGTTGAAAAGCTAAGCTATGAAGATCAACTAAGTACTAAAACCGGCCAAGTGCGTGTCGGACCGCGCACAATGAAGGGTTCCGTAGATGGAATGAATCTATCCCTTGAACAAACTTAACAGTGTAGTTGAAAAACATGTTCACCCATACCGAATGTATGGATGGAAGAATAGGTTTTTTCAACTGCAAATGTAAGTTGGTCGATTATTACTCGTTCACGTGTAGAGCCTACTCAGCTGTGATAGTGAAGTTTTCCTTTTAATTTCGTTACATATACTACTGTTGTGAATTTTCCACATATCCAGAAACAACCATTTAGCTGGCAGGGAGGGGTACACATAACTCTAACAAAAATTTGAACTTTAAAGCTTAATATTTCGCAATTGGATCCCTGAATCCAAAAATGATCACAAACTCCCAATATTTTTGAACAACCTTTCCAACAATACTCCACACAAAAAAATAACATCCCCACTTTACATGTAGTTGAGGTACCCTAAAAAAAATATGTTTCGTAATTCTATGTTACCACTTTGTCGGCGTAATTAATATGTACACTCATGCCAAATTACAGCTTTCTAGTACCTACTAACAGTCTCTGAGTTAAGACGCGGACAGACAGACTGACATGGCGAAACTATAAGGGTTGTTGACTAGGGAACCCTAAAAACTAACTATCTGTCAGGGGTTCGACACACATGCTCGGGTTGCACATTTAATTCAGCAGTATTTGTTGAACAACAAAACCGGCCCAAGCAATAACTAAGTACACATACTGATCGAATCATGTACAAATGACAACGCCAAACTTGGCAATTAGCTTCCCATGATAATAAACAGTTTCATGAAGAAAGACTTTCTTTCATTGCCGCTTCAGCACGGAACCCTAAAATAACTTAACAATATTTTTTTACAGTTTGGGGTTATCCTGAGTTTGGCGCTTTTGGAATTATTCCACTGTGAGTACTCGTTTATTACTACCTACCCACTTATTAAGGGCGCACGAACTTTTGCCGCTAATGAATGGGATAGAGCGGGATAAACAATGGGCGGTTCGCGCGCTGATTTAGGTATTTCCTTCGTATTAATAAAACAAATTCACATTTTGAAAACGTTAAACGTATACTTTATCGAAAACATGTAGTTTTGTTACTATTAAAAAACTGATGACCTTCCGTGAAGTATTTAGCATCCAGTCTCAGATAGGTAAGATTTTCTTTTGAACATTTATACAGAAACTAGTTTTTGCCCACGGCTTCGCCCGCGTGTATGTCGGACAATATCCCACGGGAACGTACTACCGAGATTTCATATCTAATAACAGAGGAAAAGGTCAATGACTCCTACCGCTGCGCCCGCGTTGCTACGCGTAATTTTGAAACTGTGATATCTTTTAAACTATTCATTTAAATGATATACTTCGCAGGCATATTTTAACCTAAATTAAATGCCCAATTTAAATAACATATTTTTTTTAGATAAGAATTAATACTATACCGGTCAAAAAAGCTTCGGAAATAACAATTCAATTTTTATCAAATTCTGAAAGATAAAAATGGTTATTGTGGGTCATCCTTATAAGACATATGCCATTGTTTTTTTAATGATTTTTTTATGATGAACAATACCGTAGAACATAAATTTGATGTATCTTTTTCGGTTCGCAGCGTACGCCAGTTAAGCTCCCAGTCGGCATGATTTTTTCCGACTTCTTCAACAATAATCGTCAAATTTCAGCCAATTTAACCACCCGCTATAACCTTCCGCATGAATCACTCCGTCCATTGATTAAAACCGTTTGAAAATCCGTTCGGTAGTGTTTGAGTTTATCCCGTTCAGACAGACAGACAGACGCGGCGGGGGATTTTGTTTTACAATATGTAAGGATAAGGATAGGAGTTATTTTGTCGACCTGTGCAGAAAAGTTTGAAAACTAAGATAATGTACGATGGCAGAGCGAGCGACGCGAGCTCGAAAATTTTAGCATGCTGGTTTATATTTGGCATTCTTCCGTGTTGGGGGGCCTCCAACTTCAAACTGTCTCTTTGTTACTGAACATATTTTGGCCTTGTTTGGGATTTGATTTAAAAGTACTTCTCGATAGATAGAACTAGATACTTATACATAACTAAACTTTGAATACCTTGTGAAACTTTTTTGCGAGGCCCCCACAGGCGCGAGGCCGTCGGCGATCGCCAACGTCAAGTGTATGATGTATAGAGCGAATCCTTAAATATCTTACATATTGATTGCATAACTATAGGTTAAGTAGGTAATAAAGATAGGGATCAATCGAACGCAATTATTTCGCAATAACCTCGGTGCGCTCATTGTTTTTTGTAATTGGCAAAGACTGTAATAAGTTCTAGGTTCTTGTGACATGAGTTTTTATTTTACAACTAACTGCTGTTCGCGATTTCGTCCGCGTGGAATTCTATATTTCAATTTTTGAAATATAGAATTCCACGCGGATTTATTTGTATAGCTGATATTTGTTTGTATAGCTGCCAGTGAAAGTCCCATTTCGGAGATTAGCCGGAACTAACAAACAGAAAGACAACAATTTAAAAAAAATATAGATACCGACTAACTTCATAATTAATTATTATAAATAACATTTTTTATTATTATTGTATTTCTCGTATAAGTATACCTACTTCCATAATTATGCATTTAGTATAAAGCTGTTATTTTGACATTGAAAACAGACACTTAAATTTTATTTATTTGTATGTATGTATGTATGGAGGAGCTCATGGCTAAGTAATAACAGCAGCACGGGTCGATCAATCAGGTTAAGCTACGCTTGCCGGGGTTGGTCCGTGGATGGATGACCATCTTTACATAATTATCGAGACTCCTCCGTGCCTCGGAAAGCACCTTAAGCCGTTGGTCCCGGCTGTCATTCGTGGCTCTTTGACAGTCGTAACAGGTCGTCAGAAGCCCGAAAGTCTGACAATCAGTCTTACCGAGGGGTATCGTATTACCCAGTTACTGAATTGTGGAGGTCAGATAGGCAGTCGCTCCATGTAAAATACTGGTATCCAGCTGCATTCTGTTAGACTGGAAGCCGACCCCAAGATAGTCGGTAAAATGCTATAAGTATTGGCAGATTAATATGGTCGAGTCCAATATTTGCGAATAATACGTATATTAAGACTGTTTTTAATGGAATTGCATAAGTTTAGGTATATAAAGTTTAGTAGTGTTTGAAACTGCACATAACTCGTGGAACTAACTACCGATTTGTAACATTTTCATAAACTACTATTAATTTGACTTTCTTTCAGATTTTAATGGTCTCCTATAAATTCCGTCGGCCGCTTACAGCGTCACGCCGTACGCCGCGTTACGTTGTTTACTATAGAAATATACTGTTGTGGTCTCTTTGACACGTCGACGTCGGTGTCTTTTTACGTTCAGACGTCAATCGGAACATTGACGCTGAAGTCCGACGTCGCTTAGAGCATAAAATAGGAGACCAAAGCCATATTTAGATCGATAATTAAGTATTTTTTTAAATTGTGGTTATCGACTTTTGTTTCTGACTGTACCTTATGCAACTACATGTTATCAGGTATCAATATACAGGTATCTTTTAATTTCAGGTGCACCATTAACTGACTCACTCGTCGGTATTAACGTCGCGGGTAACACAGTGAACAGTCTTAAGAACCTGAATCACGCACTTGCTGCGACACCTCCACCAAACAACTCTGGGTATGGCTTTGGCTCCCCGCATGGCATGCCGAATTATCCAGCAAATGGCTTACCGTACAACACACAGTATGCTCTACAACCTGCGCCACAGTATCCCCCACAGTTCGCTCAACACCCCATCCAACAGAACCCCACGCAGCAGCCACAGGCTGGGTCACAATACAACCAACAATGGCCGCAGCAAGCAGCGCCGGTTACCTCACAGGTCGCTCAATAGCCCATCTAATAGTACCCACAGCAGCTGCCACTGGTTAGCTCACAAAACACCCAACAGTAGTTACCAGAGGCGGCTTTATCTCTGGTGCAGGAAGTGCAGCCCACACGGGTGTAGGGGGCTACGCTCAATATAAACGTAGAGTGCTAAAATTTCGACCTCTACATTCTCTTTTTTCTTAGAATTCTCTGCGTAAATTTACAATGTAATTCCTTTTCATGTATGAACTAGCAGCACCCCGCAGTTTCACCGGCATAAGTCTCAATTCCGTGGGAGTATGGGGATAAAAAGTATCTTATATGTTCCAGGTTATAAACTATCTGTGTGCCAAATTTCAATCAAATCCGTTCAGTATAATTTTGAAATGTAAACTTTATAGAGAGATAGTTATATATAACTGCTCTGTTAAATTTACAATAGATAAGCTGTATGTGCTTGTGTTTTTCGCATAAATAAGTTTAAATCTGTGTCTCTTCGTCTTTTTTGTATTTTTTATTAAATATTACAACATTTTTTTTTACATTATGTGATTACTTGAACTCACACACTGACGAATTAGTATCACTTGTAATTTTTTTAGGAATATCGTATAGGTTTTACAATGCTTGTAAATATGTGAACACCATGTAGGTATCCATTACATAATTATTTTTTCTATCATTGCTTCATTTTTATTTTTACCTATTGTGGTATATAAATCGTATTCCAGGTGCATCGTTTTCACATATAATTACATAATTAATGTATACAAAATATTGTAAAACATTTTAAAAGAGTAACGGTGGAGTTTCTTGCCCATTCTTCTCCATACGAAAACTACCCTTTGGAAGGGGCGACTAGAATCAATTCTATTTTTTGTTTTTGACGTTCAAAAGTGCCTTTTTGTGCCTAATTGAAATAAATTATTTGACTTTGACTTTGACTTTGCAATTAAAGTTTTCCAAACAATTGTTAGTTTATTTTTTCTACATTCTACTACCAAACCTTACTAAAAACCCTATGAAGCTGTAACTAGCTGGCTGACTCATTACGTGGTATAGGTCTGCAATTGTACTTGCTCAGGTAGGTACCCAGCCTCTCCTGCATAGTGTCTGTTTTGGATCCCATTTCGAATGAGTCCTTTTTACTCACTCTCTCCCCTGACAAGCTATTGGCGCGCCTAACATATAGGCGACCCCCGACCCTACGGCCGCAGTTCCCCATAAGAGGCGCGCCCGGAATAAGACACGCCGCCCTCTCGGGTTTGCGTTTCTTCAGACGACAAAACCTATTTGTTTTGCTTCAGTAAAAGATATGATGGCCCGCAGTTAAGGCGCCGCCGCTCATGCACGAGGTTGTGATTACAATCGGTAGTGCCAATGTGACTTTTTCAATAAATCATCGTAAGGAACCCTGAACTTATATTATACAGCGCGTATCAGAAACGTATGATCATATTTTAGAATGTGGTACCGACCATCAAACTGAACAACTTTCTCCACGGGACTGACACAGCACACAGGACACACACGGGACTGATACAGCTGTCCCATACATATTTGTATATATTATAATTAAATTATGTATTATAATTATGACCACACACACCTTTCTGATACATGCTGTAGTTAAAATATAAGTTTGAAATTGCCAACCCGTCTTGAGCAAGCGTGGTGATCAATGTTCGTGCCTTCTTTGTATGAGAAGAGGCATTTGCCCTGCAGTGGGACAATAATATGCTGGTATTGTTATTAAAAGTTATGACTTTTACAGCTATACTGACACAGGTAGGTACATGGTCTATTTATTAAAGAGGATAAAACTATATACACTGGTTAACTTACGTATAACTTCTTAAGGTACAATTCCGTAGCCAACTGCAGCCAGGCGGTAACTCGGCAACTGCAGGTGACGTGTGGCCGTGATACGACTGGTTTCTTCTTGTTTTTTTTATTATAAAAGTTATGTGTCACAAATATGTATTAGAATCAAACATTCAAAGACATGTGACATCTACCAACCCGCACTGGGCCCGCGTGGTAGATTACAGTCCACTCCCTCTCACAGAGAGAACGCCTGTTCAGCAGGGGTACATTATAGGCTGATTATGCAATGGGCTACAAATAGTTTGCTTGTTTGTAGCTGCCTCTTAGTTTTTATTTACATCCATGCTATAAAACCTCTATAGACGTTTCTGAAACAGTTACCTTATTGCCAACATTAAAACAGCCAGTGTCACAGTAACCATAATATCATCCAAATGAGTGTTATAATGTTGTACTAAATTTCATTAAACAACTCGAATTTAAAAAAGAAAAAAAAATAAAAGAGAAAAAAAAGTTGTCATGCACGCGCATTTACGTCGTAATTTTAATAAAACTTATAGGTTATTCGAATTCACGTCGTATCCCGGCATTTTTGTTCGTTAATAGTATTGCAAAATTTTATTACTTTTTTGTTTACAAAAATGAGTGATACAAGCTTTGATAACACACCACCAGATATTTCTAATGCACCAAAGGACATTTCTAACCAATTATTAACAGAAAAATCGAGAAAACAATATTGTACAACACCCTAAGTATGGTTTCAGAAGATTCATATCATGGGTGTAGATAAAGTCTTGTATGTAACTGTTCATAATTAGGTATTAAAACACTCATGTGATATACCCATATTCGTGTTTTAATACTCCTTATTATACAACAGTTGCATAAATAACTATTTTATTATAGTTTCACTATGTATTGCCATTTGGCGTACAAATATACATTTATGGGTGGCTTTTGCCAATTAAGTAAATTAAATTAAAATAATTCAGTAGTATCAATGTATTTTTTTTTTCACCATCACCGGGTTTTCCACTATCAGGAAAAGGCCAAACTGATCTGTATGTGCTACCTGAAGGTCAAACAAATACTGGTTCCGTCCAGGAATTTAACCTTTTAATAGTGCAGAAGAAAATCCTAAGTAAGTAGCCTAAGAAGTTGAAAAAAAAACAGAAAGTTTAAAAAAGTTTAATATTAAGCAATTTATTTACATACATATGAAAAACAATGATATCTAGTACCTATTAAAATTAACTGCAACAAAAACTATCCAAAACAGAAGACAAGAAGAAAACATTTAGAACGTCGAACTTTTACAAACTCCAATCTATTTATTCGTGTTTGAACAAATAAACTATCTTTTAGTTCCAAAGTGGCAGTCAATTCTAAATTAAAGATACTTATTTCTCAAGACTTCTTTCTAAATCATTTTATTTTATTTTAAAACCGAAGTCAAACTAAATTAGTATTGAATAATATTTCTTTAAGTGATATTCGTACAATTTAGTAACCGCAGGATAAAAAATAAAGATGGAGTACCTAGTTTATTTGCTGTGTGATAGGTTTTGAAGAATTATGTCAGGAGCTGGTCGAGTGCTCCTATGAGGCGTTGTCAAGAGGCTGAGCTGGAGTCTCTTGAATGCCAGTCGGTGTGACAAAGAACTGTTTTCGATGCGATGTGTCGTCACCAGTTTTAACTGGTATTTGAACCGATGTGCCATTAGGTATGCTATTTGGTGAGCTGTTTGGTGCGCCATTTGGTGAGTCGTTCGGTGCTCCATTGGGCGTTTGATGTGCCGTATCGAATGGTGTTGGATACAGAGTTCCGAATCGTGTTCTGTCATATTGTGGTCTATAAGAACCTCGGTGATACGGTGTTCTCTGTGGTGTGCCGTTCGATGTTCCTCCTTTCCTGCCATGCGGTATGTTATAAGTTACACCGAATGGTCTACTAGACCGTGTGGGATGAGGTGTGCGATACGATGGGAACCTTGGAGATGAATAATATAGTTGGTAACTTGGTTTATGACCTAGCCCATTCTGGCGATACGATTGGTACCCGTGGAGTGGATAATTTAAATTGTACCTTGTTCTATCGCTCAGCCTATTTGGGCCATACGGTGGGTAGGTACCTGTGATATGAATGGTAATTTGGTCCATAGCCATATTCATGCTTATTTTTGCTCTGCCCACTTATCATTGTTTTCGCTGTGAAGCCAAGGCAGAAGCTCAACTTTCTTTCTCTGTCATTATCGTTGCGTCTTCCTCCACAGGGCCAAAGCAAACACGGTTCACCTGAAATAAAGAAGATTATTTTACTTTTGATAAATGGACAGCTTATTATGGAGAGATTTCGGTGATGGACCAAATGTTACGCGACCCGCATCTTAAGAACGAGGTCGTGGGTTGAAACATAAGCTTCTCTTTCCGGTTTAGTGGTTAATGTGAGTAACCACTAAACCAGAAAGAGTTAATTTAACAAGACATAGTAACAAAATAACATCGGTTTTAGTTTTCGTATTACCGGAGTCATTTTATGTGACGTCATGTGCAAACCTGCGGCACAACATGATGTTTCCAACGATACCTCGTTTATCAAAATACGACGAGTAGTTTAGAACTTATAAGGGAACATAATTATGAACATTTAAACAAACATAACCTGTTAACATGATAACCCTTCTTTGGCTTTGCCGTAGTCGGGTACAAATATGATATCCATTCCTACATTTAGGTGAAAAAAATATCGAAAGGATATTATTATTATTATTATTTAAAGGGTCTTAGACACTTCTCGGGACCCTGTGGTCCCGGACCTTTAGAGCCTGGCATACGAGGGGCCGAAGCCAACTCGCAGAGGCCCATTAGACGTTTTTAAAGAAATGAGGCACCAACCGACGATTATCCCTGTTGCACTATGCAAGGGCACCCAAGGACAACCTCCGGTTAGTGTAGGACTATGGCAGGAAATGGAAACAATAATATTGGACTGTGGATTTGGGTGGCTATGCTGGACTGGTTAACTGGAACTATGGATGGACTATAGCCCCTGCCGGATCAATGTTCATATGTACACTGATAAAATGGCAGGGGGTGACTTGCACACTTAATAATGGGCCCCCGAAAACGATCGCTAGCACAAAGTGTCGTAGCAACAAGGGGGCAACATGTCCTGAGGTGCGTATAAGTGGAGAGGTATTCCAGGCTATCAGGACAATCCCGGAAGTACGGTCAAGATCCCTACCAGCATCTTACTGGAATACTTCCTTCCTCCGAGCACGTTTGCTCTTGCGAATCTCCACTCAAGCCGGCCAATTAAGGCAAGAATGAGGTGGGAGCTATGTTCCTCGTCAGTGTTCACTCCAGCCGGTCAATAAAGGCAAGCCAGAGGTGAGGAACAAGACTTCTCTCAGGAGATAGGGTCCGTGGGGTCACTGCCCAACAGCTCGCCACATGCTGCCCTGCGGGTTTTGTATTTCTCTTGGGCTGGCTCCTCATCCCAGACCCGTTCCAGCAAAGTAAACTTTACCGGCACAGACCTAGAGTTCGGAGTGCGCAAGCCCCACCGCGACGTCAAATGAGCAAGCGTGACGATCAATTCTCGTTCCTTTCCTGCATAGCATTGCAGTAATGCCACAATTTAAAAAAACTTAATTATTAATTATTAAAATTGTTACTCACAATGGTATTCTTCCAAAATCATCAAAACAAGGCAAACGCAAGCCTGTAACAAAATTGTTTATTGTATATTATTATACAAGTAGCAGAAACACATTGACGATGTTTATACACAGATTTTAAAACACTTTAAATGCTCTACACTTCTAATTTTATGAAAAATTACATCAAATACCACACTAAAATTATTTTAGAGATAATAAAAGCCGGTTGTTGCGTCTTTTGTATTAATTTTCTTTTTTTGTTGTGGTATCTACCCTGCATACATTTATTTAACACTACTTGCTGTGTAAATAACAGTGACAAGAAGTAATTATAAAATCATCAAAATACACTAGGTGGAAAAAATACGTATTATTGAAGCTAACTCAAAAACTACCCAAGCAAAGTTAATAAAATGAATACGGAAAAAACGCATAAATTTTTTTTTTCAAAATCGGTTCACAATATTGACAAAAATATCGATGAACACAAGGTAAAAAAATCTCCTATTTTAAGAAGTCGGTTAAAAAAACTTACAAACAACTTCGTTCTGACTTAAGACTTTGACATAAGAGTGGCCAACCCGTCATACTTTTCATACAAACGCTCGTACGTGATTATGGCGTTGTAACACATCTTTCTTTAATTCTTTTAAACTAATGGGTATCTTGTGCACTATATCTAGGTTTCTATGAATTCAAAAAATAAAAATTTGGCGAAACAAATTCAATATAAGCCTCCAAAAATCAGCTTTTTTGCACAAATTTTACCTCAACTTTGACCGTTCATAATGTACTTATAAATTGTAAAAGTAAAGAAAACATCGTTATAGAAACCTTGCCCATGTAATGGAAATTCTAAATTACAAAAAAATATTTTACAAACTTGTAAGGCGTATTCAAAAACACGTATTTCCTGAAACCAGTTATTTTTCGTACAATGTTATCGCGTTCTCACTTGCTTGTTAGCGGTTCTCACTTGCGCTGGATGAAACAACAAGCTTTTTGACCATGCTCGCGTTGACGATAGACGGATCGGGAAGGGCCCCCTTAAGACTTTGACTTAAGACTTTGACTTAAGACTTTGACTTAAGACTTTGACTTAAGACTTTGACTTAAGACTTTGACTTAAGACTTTGACTTAAGACTTTGACTTAAGACTTTGACTTAAGACTTTGACTTAAGACTTTGACTTAAGACTTTGACTTAAGACTTTGACTTAAGACTTTGACTTAAGACTTTGACTTAAGACTTTGACTTAAGACTTTGACTTAAGACTTTGACTTAAGACTTTGACTTAAGACTTTGACTTAAGACTTTGACTTAAGACTTTGACTTAAGACTTTGACTTCAACAAACAACGGAAACAATCAAACAAACAACGGACACCAACAAACAAACAACAGAAACAAACAAACAAACAACGGTCACAAACAAACAAACAACGGAAACAATCAAACAAACAACGGACACCAACAAACAAACAACAGAAACAAACAAAAGGAACAAACAAACAAACAACGGACACAAACAAACAAACAACGGAAACAAACAACGGAAACAAACAAACAAACAACGGAAACAAACAAACAAACAACGGAAACAAACAAACAAACAACGGGAACAAACAAACAAACAACGGACACAAACAAACAAACAACGGAAACAATCAAACAAACAACGGACACCAACAAACAAACAACAGAAACAAACAAACAAACAACGGGCACAAACAAACAAACAACAGAATCAAACAATTAAACAACGGACACAAACAAACAAACAACGGAAACAAACAACGCAAACAAACAAACGAACAACGGGAACAAACAAACAAACAACGGACACAAACAAACAAACAACGGAAACAAACAAACAAACAACGGAAACAAACAAACAAACAACGGAAACAAACAAACAAACAACGGGAACAAACAAACAAACAACGGACACAAACAAACAAACAACGGAAACAAAAAAAACAAACAACGGAAACAAACAAACAAACAACGGAAACAAACAAACAAATAACGGGAACAAACAAACAAACAACGGACACAAACAAACAAACAACGGAAACAAACAAACAAACAACGGAAACAAACAACGGAAACAAACAAACAAACAACGAAAACAAACAAACAAACAACGGACACAAACAAACAAACAACGGAAACAAACAAACAAACAACGGAAACAAACAACGGAAACAAACAAACAAACAACGGGAACAAACAAACAAACAACGGACACAAACAAACAAACAACGGAAACAAACAAACAACGGAAACTAACAAACAAACAACGGAAACAAACAAACAAACAACGGAAACAAACAAACTAACAACGGGAACAAACAAACAAACAACGGACACAAACAAACAAACAACGGACACAAACAAACAAACAACGGAAACAAACAACGGAAACAAACAAACAAACAACGGAGACAAACAACGGAAACAAACAAACAAACAACGGGAACAAACAAACAAACAACGGACACAAACAAACAAACAACGGAAACAAACAACGGGAACAAACAAACAAACAACGGACACAAACAAACAAACAACGGACACAAACAAACAAACAACGGAAACAAACAAACAAACAACGGAAACAAACAACGGAAACAAACAAACAAACAACGGGAACAAACAAACAAACAACGGACACAAACAAACAAACAACGGAAACAAACAAACAACGGAAACTAACAAACAAACAACGGAAACAAACAAACAAACAACGGAAACAAACAAACTAACAACGGGAACAAACAAACAAACAACGGACACAAACAAACAAACAACGGACACAAACAAACAAACAACGGAAACAAACAACGGAAACAAACAAACAAACAACGGAGACAAACAACGGAAACAAACAAACAAACAACGGGAACAAACAAACAAACAACGGACACAAACAAACAAACAACGGAAACAAACAACGGGAACAAACAAACAAACAACGGACACAAACAAACAAACAACGGACACAAACAAACAAACAACGGAAACAAACAAACAAACAACGGGAACAAACAAACAAACAACGGACACAAACAAACAAACAACGGGAACAAACAAACAAACAACGGAAACAAACAAACAAACGACGGAAACAGACAAACAAAAAACGGAAACAAACAAACAAACAACGGGAACAAACAAACAAACAACGGAAACAAACAAACAAACGACGGAAACAGACAAACAAACAACGGAAACAAACAAACAAACAACGGAAACAAACAAACAAACAACGGGAACAAACAAACAAACAACGGACACAAACAAACAAACAACGGAAACAATCAAACAAACAACGGACACCAACAAACAAACAACAGAAACAAACAACGGGAACAAACAAACAAACAACGGATACAAACAAACAAACAACGGAAACAAACAAACAAACAACGGAAACAAACAAACAAACAACGGAAACAAACAAACAAACAACGGGAACAAACAAACAAACAGCGGAAACAAACAACGGAAACAAACAAACAAACAACGGAAACAAACAAACAAACATCGGGAACAAACAAACAAACAACGGACACAAACAAACAAACAACGGAAACAATCAAACAAACAACGGACACCAACAAACAAACAACAGAAACGAACAAACAAACAACGGACACAAACAAACAAACAACGGAAACAAACAAACAAACAACGGACACAAACAAACAAACAACGGAAACAAACAACGCAAACAAACAAACGAACAACGGGAACAAACAAACAAACAACGGACACAAACAAACAAACAACGGAAACAAACAAACAAACAACGGAAACAAACAAACAAACAACGGAAACAAACAACGGAAACAAACAAACAAACAACGGGAACAAACAAACAAACAACGGACACAAACAAACAAACAACGGAAACAAACAAACAAACAACGGAAACAAACAAACAAACAACGGAAACAAACAAACAAATAACGGGAACAAACAAACAAACAACGGACACAAACAAACAAACAACGGAAACAAAAAAACAAACAAAACAACGGACACAAACAAACAAACAACGGAAACAAACAACGGACACAAACAAACAAACAACGGAAGTAGTATATTATTGGGCATTCTATACCACTATCGGCAAGTTGCTCGGCGAGTGCGCCTCGCTGCCGATAGTGGTATAGAATGCCCAATAATTGATAATCGACTCGCCTCTCCACTCGACCGAGACAGTACATTTTGCCGCGTACTTGATGAGCAACGATGATCATCCATCAACTCTCCGTTTACTTACTCTCTAGTGTATAACTGTATACAACCAATGATCATGCGAGTTTGTTATCGCTCTGAAGGGTGGTACAGAATGCTTAATAATGAACAATCCACTCGATCAATGAACCAGTAACGCAAAAGAGGTTGTGGTAAGTTTATAAATGTTAACGTACTATATACATTCACTCATTTTTAATCGGTTCATTTCCAACAGTAATCATGAAATTTGTAAAACAACCGCAATCGCTGCATGTTGATACAGTCTGTGATGATATTTGTAAGACTAGTTTTCGCCATGGAGAATTATTACCTAACTCAGTACGATGTATCATTTGTGGTCCATCCAATTGTGGAAAAACCAATTTATTAATTGGTCTTCTTATACACGAAAATGGATTAAGATTTGAAAATGTTTATGTTTATTCAAAAACTCTGCACCAACCCAAGTACATTTTCTTAGAAAGAGTTTTGCAGCGGGTTCCCGGTATTTCCCTCCAGAAATATCAGGGAAATGAGGAAGTACTAAGCGTTCAGGACGCAAAACCCAACTCCGTGATTATTTTTGATGATGTTGCTTGTGAAAATCAAAATAACATGCGTGATTATTTTGCAATGGGAAGACACAAATGCATAGATTGTTTTTATCTGAACCAAACATATAGTAAAATCCCCAAGCAGTTAGTAAGAGATAATGCGAACTTAATCATACTTTTTAAACAAGATGAAATTAATTTACGACATATTTATGAAGAACATGTCAACACTGATATGACATGGATTGAATTTCGTGAAATGTGTTCGAAAATATGGAGTGAACCTTTCAATTATGTAGTGATTAAGGACGCGTTTACAAATCTGACCAAAATAAGCAGTTTTTCGGTACATTTTACGGCAGAACTGAACCAAACTAAATGCAAATAATAATTACCACAGATAGATTACGCCTTCATCTTTAAATTTTGGCAATTTTTTTTTTGAAAATTTTGTTTTATAATATTGTAAAAAATCATTTCCGGTGCCTCTTCACACAAAATTGACAATATCGTATTGAGTTTAGGAACATTTTTCTTCTATTTAATAACAGAAATGTATTTATTTAAAAATATTTAATGTAAGCAGACATGATCAAATCAAAAATGTGGTAGAAAAAACTACCAAAATGTTCTAAATAGTCTCCAAAAAAAAATCAAATCTATTTTAGTTTTTTAACAAATTTAGCTTTATCGCAGGCATCTTAACTGCTTGAATATAAGGGTTATTTTACTGGTCATTGTCGTGATTTATTGCACAAAAATTTGTAACGAAATATTAGTCTGCGCTCGGCCGCCGTCGTGAGTGGACACTGTGTCGCTTGTAACCACCAGCTCGTGTTGAAAAAGATCGCTGTACGAATACAAAATATTTGACATACCAAACTTGATACTTCACGTGTTTTGTGCGGACTACGGACAATCAAGGTTAGTTTTTTATATTTTTTCTTGAATTACCTACGGATTATAAATTTACATTTCGTTTCGGACTTGATGGAGTGACCTGAAGGTATACTTCGAAGACTGGAACTGGAATCAATAAACGAGTGGAGCTAGGTGTGCCGAGTTTGGGCTCGTTGTGTTAGTTATGATGAGACCTTACCTTAGGTCTTGATGGAGTGACCTGAAGGTGTACTTCGAAGACTGCTACTGGAACCAATAAATGAGTGGAGCTAGGAGTACTGAGTTTGGGCTCGTTGTGTTAGTTATGATGAGACCTTACCTAAGGTTTTGATGGAGTGACCTGAAGGTGTACTTCGAAGACTGCTACTGGAACCAATAAACGAGTAGAGCTAGGTGTACCGGGTTTGGGCTCGTTGTGTTAGTTATGATGAGACCTTACCTTAGGTCTTAATGGAGTAACCTGAAGGTGTACTTCGAAGACTGCTACTGGAACCAATAAACGAGTGGAGCTAGGTGTACCGAGTTTGGGCTCGTTGTGTTAGTTATGATGAGACCTTACCTCAGGACTTGATGGAGTGACCTGAAGGTGTACTTCAGTCACTACTAATGGATCTCCTCGACTACTAGAACTAGGTGTGCCGAGTTTGGGCTCGTTTTGTTAGTTATGATGAGACCTTACCTCCGGACTCGATGGAGTGACCTGAAGGTGTACTTCGGTGACTGCTAGTGGAACTCCCCGACGAGTAGAACTAGGTGTGCCGAGTTTGGGCTCGTTTTGTTGGTTATGATGAGACCTTACCTCCGGACCTGATGAAGTGACCTGAAGGTGTACTTCGGTGATTACTAATGGATCTCCTCGACGAGTAGAACTAGGTGTGCCGAGTTTGGGCTCGTTTTTTTAACTTATGATGAGACCTTACCTCCGGACCTGATGAAGTGACCTGAAAGTGTACTTCGGTGACTGCTACTGGATCTCTTAGACTACTAGAACAAGGTGTGCCGAGTTTGGGCTCGTTTTGTTAGTTATGATGAGACCTTACCTCCGGACTCGATGGAAGGACCTGAAGGTGTACTTCGGTGACTGCTAGTGGAACTCCCCGACGATTAGAACTATGTGTGCCGAGTTTGAGTTCTTTTTGTTAGTCATGATGAGACCTTACCTCCGGACCTGATGAAGTGACCTGAAAGTGTACTTTGGTGACTGCTACTGGATCTCCTAGACTGCTAGAACTAGGTGTGCCGAGTTTGGGCTCGTTTTGTTAGTTATGATGAGACCTTACCTCCGTACCTGATGAAGTGACCTGAAGGTGTACTTCGGTGACTACTAATGGATCTCCTCGACGAGTAGAACTAGGTGTGCCGAGTTTGGGCTCGTTTTGTTAGTTATAATGAGACCTTACCTCCGGACCTGATGAAGTGACCTGAAGGTGTACTTCGGTCACTACTAATGGATCTCCTCGACTACTAGAACAAGGTGTGCCGAGTTTGGGCTCGTTTTGTTAGTTATGATGAGACCTTACCTCCGGACTCGATGGAGTGACCTGAAGGTGTACTTCGGTGACTGCTAGTGGAACTCCCCGACGAGTAAAACTAGGTGTGCCGAGTTTGGGCTCGTTTTGTTAGTTATGATGAGACCTTACCTCTGGACCTGATGAAGTGACCTGAAGGTGTACTTCGGTGACTACTAATTCATCAGGTCCGGAGGTAAGGTCTCATCATAAATAACAAAATGAGCCTAAACTCGGCACACCTAGTTCTAGTAGTCTAGGAGATCCAGTAGCAGTCACCGAAGTACACTTTCAGGTCACTTCATCAGGTCCGGAGGTAAGGTCTCATCATGACTAACAAAAAGAACCCAAACTCGGCACACCTAGTTCTAATCGTCGGGGAGTTCCACTAGCAGTCACCGAAGTACACCTTCAGGTCCTTCCATCGAGTCCAGAGGTAAGGACTCATCATAACTAACAAAACGAGCCCAAACTCGGCACACCTAGTTCTAGTAGTCTAAGAGATCCAGTAGCAGTCACCGAAGTACACTTTCAGGTCACTTCATCAGGTTCGGAGGTAAGGTCTCATTATAAGTAACAAAACGAGCCCAAACTCGGCACACCTAGTTCTACTCGTCGAGGAGATCCATTAGTAGTGACCGAAGTACACCTTCAGGTCACTTCATCAGGTCCGGAGGTAAGGTCTCATTATAAATAACAAAACGAGCCCAAACTCGGCACACCTAGTTCTAGTCGTTGGGGAGTTCCACTAGCAGTCACCGAAGTACACCTTCAGGTCACTCCATCAAGTCCGGAGGTAAGGTCTCATCATAACTAACAAAACGAGCCCAAACTCGGCACACCTAGTTCTAATCGTCGGGGAGTTCCACTAGCAGTCACCGAAGTACACCTTCAGGTCACTCTATCAGGTCCGGAGGTAAGGTCTCATCATAACTAACAAAACGAGCCCAAACTCGGCACACCTAGTTCTAGTAGTCTATGAGATCCAGTAGCAGTCACCGAAGTACACCTTCAGGTCACTCCACCAGGTCCGGAGGTAAGGTCTCATCATAACTAACAAAACGAGCCCAAACTCGGCACACCTAGTTCTAGTAGTCTAGGAGATCCAGTAGCAGTCACCGAAGTACACCTTCAGGTCACTCCACCAGGTCCGGAGGTAAGGTCTCATCATAACTAACAAAACGAGCCCAAACTCGGCAGACCTAGTTCTAGTAGTCTAGGAGATCCAGTAGCAGTCACCGAAGTACACCTTCAGGTCACTCCACCAGGTCCGGAGGTAAGGTCTCATCATAACTAACAAAACGAGCCCAAACTCGGCAGACCTAGTTCTAGTAGTCTAGGAGATCCAGTAGCAGTCACCGAAGTACACCTTCAGGTCACTCCATCAAGTCCGGAGGTAAGGTCTCATCATAACTAACAAAACGAGCCCAAACTCGGCAGACCTAGTTCTAGTAGTCTAGGAGATCCAGTAGCAGTCACCGAAGTACACCTTCAGGTCACTCCACCAGGTCCGGAGGTAAGGTCTCATCATAACTAACAAAACGAGCCCAAACTCGGCAGACCTAGTTCTAGTAGTCTAGGAGATCCAGTAGCAGTCACCGAAGTACACCTTCAGGTCACTCCATCAAGTCCGGAGGTAAGGTCTCATCATAACTAACAAAACGAGCCCAAACTCGGCAGACCTAGTTCTAGTAGTCTAGGAGATCCAGTAGCAGTCACCGAAGTACACCTTCAGGTCACTCCACCAGGTCCGGAGGTAAGGTCTCATCATAACTAACAAAACGAGCCCAAACTCGGCAGACCTAGTTCTAGTAGTCTAGGAGATCCAGTAGCAGTCACCGAAGTACACCTTCAGGTCACTCCATCAAGTCCGGAGGTAAGGTCTCATCATAACTAACAAAACGAGCCCAAACTCGGCACACCTAGTTCTAATCGTCGGGGAGTTCCACTAGCAGTCACCGAAGTACACCTTCAGGTCACTCTATCAGGTCCGGAGGTAAGGTCTCATCATAACTAACAAAACGAGCCCAAACTCGGCACACCTAGTTCTAGTAGTCTATGAGATCCAGTAGCAGTCACCGAAGTACACCTTCAGGTCACTCCACCAGGTCCGGAGGTAAGGTCTCATCATAACTAACAAAACGAGCCCAAACATAATATAAACAGCAATACGGAATGTTTTTTGTAGGTTCTCATGTATTATAACATAAACAAATAAAAAATAAACTTTCAAATATCAAAATTTGTTCACTTGACTACTATTCCCGCAATTTACCGTGCTTACACTTGTATGTGTGACCTGTGTCAATGTAGTAGCTCGATTCTTTACCTATCAATTTTGTAAACGCGTCCTTAATAAGGATTGCTCCAAAAATAAAGGATGTTATAGAAATAAATTTGACACTTTTGTTGTCTTTGATTAAAAAAACTTATATTTAAGACTGTTACCCTCGCGATATTATTATTCTTCAGACAACGCTTAATCAATCACGAACTTTTTGTTATTATGGAAAAATCACTGAAAAGACAAATTGTTGAGGCTGCAGATGCTGTTAAGAAGAAGGTGCGAAAGATGAGAGATGTTGAGCTTAACAATCAGCAAGTACTGGAATCAGTTTTCAAGCCGGTAACAGAACCACTCAACCAAATTGCTAATGTCAGTAAGCAAGCTTCTCTTATGCATAATATAGAAAATGAAGAAACCGAAGTTCCGTTTATCGATAAAACTTTGCAAAAAGAACCCACAATTAGTAAAGGAACCAATGATAATAACGACAATGAAGACGAATATGAATCTGATATCGAAAGTGACTCTTCGTACAAATCATTAGTTGAAAACAACCAAGGTATTGATTCGTCATCCTGGCCAGTGTTCTCAGAAGCTCTGACCGATATTCCGTTTGGTGTCAGAGTAGAGGGCGGAAAATTGATGTTAGGTTCTGATCGTATAACGATCAGTGATGAGTATATCATCGTAGCTGGACGCAGATACCGAAATACGCCTGGTTTAAAACAGTTGCTGTTGAAAAAGAACGCCGATTTAAGCTTGGTTACAGAGAGTGATATGAAACATTATAAGTCGATGCTACTTGACACAAACGCACATCGACGAGACTATGAGCCTGGTAAACCAATCAAAAGTAATAAAGGACAAAAATATTTGCAAATTATTAAGCCTCTATTCCAACTACCAAGTACAATTCAGGACCACCAATCGAAAGGAAAAGGACTACCCTTTACAAAAATGTGGAGGAAAAACGTTGATTTTGTTTATTGGGACGATCCAAATGAACTGGTAGATAGGTTAAAATTACTAATTGCATCTCGAGATGCTGGTAACACAGGATTAGATAATGAAATTATATCTATCATTGAAGAATTGCGTGAAAGTAAAGTTATAAATAAATAAATATTTTAAAATGTGTTTATTTTATTATCAGCTTCTCGATACAATACACCTTAAATATGAACGTAGACAAATTCGGACACTACATTCACAAAAGAATGCGTTTATCAGAGTTATTTGAGTTTAATGAGAACGCATTGTTAAAATTAGAAAACGGAGATTTTGATTTAAAAACATCAAGACTAAGAGGAGTTCGATCTCCAGTAGAAGCAGACGATGCTGTGAACAAGGATTATGTTGATCGATTGAATGCTAACATGTTAAAAGAATTAAATAACCTGACCGTGAACAAGGATTATGTAGATCGATTGAATGCTAATATGTTAAAAGAATTTAATAACATGATTGGTTCATTGCGCTCTCAAATCATAAAAGACACAAAGGGCACAGTTCAGGCTACTTTAAAAGCAAAGATACCTGAGATTTCAACTCATTTGGAAGATAAGTTTTATACCAAAGCAGAGGTAGATAAATTACTACAAAAAACTCCGTAATGGCAAAACAGCAAATTGTTAATGAAATACACAAAGCAGCACGACGAAATTTCGTTAGACGTCCTGTCATTCTAAAGGGGATCGATGACTTGTGGCAAGCTGATCTGATGGACATGCAAAATCTAAGAAAATATAATAAAGGTCATAATTACATTTTAGTGGTGATTGACTGCTTCTCAAAGTACGCTTGGGCAGAGCCATTAAAATCAAAAAATAAACTTGATGTTACTCATGCATTTAAACGAATACTGATTAACAGCAATCGCAAACCGGTTAATTTACAAACTGATATGGGGACAGAATTTTATAACAACTCATTTCAAACGCTTATGAAGACTTACATTGTTAACCATTACTCAACGTTTTCTACCAAAAAAGCTTCGATCGTAGAGCGACTGATTAAAACTCTTAAAAATAAATTATATAAATATTTTAGTCTGAACGGAAACTATATGTGGTTAGGTATACCGTTAGAGGTTACGTTAAAGATATATAACAATACAAAACATCGTACAATTAAATTTAAACCAATTGAAGTCAATAAATCTTGCGAGTCTGTTATAAAAGAAAATATTAAAAAAGCCTTAAATCATGTAACCGTCCGTAGAAAACCTAAGTTCAAAGTAGGTGACTTTGTTCGTATCAGTAAATACAAACACCATTTTGAAAAAGGTTATACACCTAATTGGTCAACTGAAATATTTACTATAAAAAAAATTAATCATACCATACCAGTAACATATCATATACAAGATCAGCGAAAGCAAGCCATAATGGGAACCTTTTACGAGCAAGAACTTCAGAAATCTTACTATCCTGGTATTTATTTGATAGAAAGGGTTTTAAAAAGAAAAGGATCAAAAATGTTTGTGAAATGGTTGGGTCTAAACAACGAAGAAAATAGTTGGATCGAGAAAACTGCAATAGTGGATTAAAATAATTATATAACGATTACTTTTGCATCATGTCTCTCATTACACATTAGACAATGCAAGGAGGTGAACTTGTTAATACCTTAATTAATAATCTACCGTTCGAACTTCATTTACCCGGCTACAATTATTGCGGTCCCGGAACTAAATTGCAGAAACGTTTATTACGAGGTGACCGAGGTGTAAATAAGCTAGACGAAGCTTGTATGCATCACGACATTGCATATGCAAACCATACAGACTTATCCAATCGTCACAAAGCTGATTTGCAACTACTAAATATGGCTAAACAAAGACTTAAATCGAGCGATGCTGGGAAAGGTGAAAAACTTAGTTCATGGTTAGTGAGCAAAGTTATGAAAGCCAAACTGAAATCTGGTTCTGGCATTAAAACGTTTAAAAGTTTCGTGTCAAAAATAAAAGCAAAAATAAAGAAACTGAATCCAAAGGACAGTAAAACTTTAATTAACGCTGCTTACTCAGCAGCAAAAAAAATAATTCCATGCATTCAGAAAATTCGAGTGCCGCGAGTGATACCCTTACCAAAGACTGGAGGTATTCTACCTTTAATCCCAATTTTTGCGGGTTTATCAGCTTTAGGAACTTTAGCCGGTGGTGCGGCTGGTATTGCAAAAACTGTTAACGATTACAAAGCAGGTCAGCAAAATTTGCGAGAAACACAACGACATAATAAGGCTATGGAGTCTTTAAAGTTAGGCCAGGGCTTGTACATTAAGTCACATAAAAATGGTAATGGTTTATTCATTAAGTCTTCAAAAAACTGAAAAATAAGCTACCTAATCGTGCTCTCACTAATATAGACATCCAAAGGTTTGCACGCAACATCCCTCACTTTCGAGGAGTATATATGAAGGATCAGTTACCAAGGACGCCAAAACGGGTTGAATGTGGTGTCGTTAACTTGGACGACTCTAAGAACGAAGGCACGCATTGGGTAGCTTATGTAAAAGTATGCAATTATTGTGAATATTTTGATAGCTTCGGAGATTTAAAACCTCCAATGGAATTAATGCGATATTTTAAGAATTGTAATGTTTGTTATAATTATACAAGATATCAGAAATTCAACACTGTAAATTGTGGACACTTATGTTTAGAATATCTATGGAATTTTTGGAAATAAAAAGTATAAAACTTATGCTTTTCTTTTATTTGAATCATTTGCAAGATGTCACTCACATTATCGATAACTGGAAACTCGTCAACTTTATCTACTTACTATCCTAACACGTTGCAACTATATGAACAGTATGAGTGTGCCTTATTGCATTTCGCAACATTTAATTCTATTCCAAACATTGACAAAACGAATAATAAGTTCTATTATGGTTCTAACGAAGTTATTGAAATACCTGACGGCACCTATGAATTGCAAGATATTAATGATTATTTAAAATCTGAAATGAAAGATGCATCAATCAAACTACAGTGCAATAACAATACTTTAAAAGCTGCTGTATATTGTACAAAAGATATAAATTTTAATAAAGAAGGTACGTTTAGGAATTTGTTAGGGTTTAATAAGCAGATCTTAAAAGCAAATAAATGGCATGTATCGCACTTTCCAGTCAACATTTTACCTACAACAGTGATCAGGATCGAATGTGATATTGTAAGCGGCTCGTACACAAACGGAGAACCCAGTCACATTATCCACGAATTTGCACTCAACGTGCCTCCCGGATATAGGATTATAGAAATCCCGAAAAACGCGATATACTTTCCAATTAACCAAAACAACATTAGCTGTATACATATCAGGCTGTTAGATATAAATAACCGCTTAATCAATTTGCGCGGTGAAGAAGTGCAGCTGTATTTGCATCTCAGAAGAAAAAAATGATTGACTACAATAAATATATGCATCAACAAATCAAAAATATCAGTTCCACTCAAGCTTCCAACCAAATAAGAGCTCGCCCTAAGAAGAAAATTAAATTAACTAAAGAAAACAAGGCATTTCTCAAAGCGATCGGTTTGCTAAAATGAATATCTTAGACGTTTTATCTGCTCCGACTTATGACAACACTGTTGAAGGAATCGAATTTCATTCTTATAAGCCCTACGTAACTAGTTTCAATAGAAACGATGAAATCCGCATACCTATTAACCAACAGGACTTGTATATACTTCCCTCAGCTAGTACCTTGTATTTGGAAGGAACTGTTGTCGTAAGTAAAAAGGATATGAAAGAGAAAGCCACTAGTGTTAATTTTACGAATAATGCTCTACTCTACTTATTCCAAGATATAAGATATGAGCTGAATGGAGTGGAAATTGATAGAATAAAAAACGCTGGCATAACTACCACCATGAAATCGTTAATATCAATGAGTGAAAGTGAATCAAAGATAGCCAATGCATGGGGCTGGAATATCGATGGAATAAAAAATATTAATGGGGGTAGTTTTTCTGCTTCTATACCACTCTGTAACATCATCGGTTTTGCAGAAGATTTCAAGAAAGTCGTGATAAATAGTAGGCACGAACTGATATTGCTACGAAGTAACACTAATCTGAATGCTGTGAAACTTAACACCGGGGAATTTGTAGATGACGTTCAGATAAATAAAATCATCTGGCGTGTACCGCATGTAAAAGTGTCCGACAAAGAAAAAATAAGTTTGCTAAAACTGTTAGAAAAAGATCGACCACTCCAGATGATATTCAGAAATTGGGATCTGTACGAATATCCAGCTTTACCTAAAACTACAAAACATACCTGGTCTATCAAAACTTCCTCACAAATAGAGAAACCAAGATACATAATTATGGGTCTACAAACAAATAGAAAAAACAATTCAAGTTCTGATATGTCCCAGTTCGATCACTGTCATGTTCGTGACGTTAGAGTATACCTAAACTCAACTTACTTCCCGTATGAAAACCTAAATGTCAGCTTCGCGAATAACAGAATCGCTTTATTATACGAGCAATACATCAGATTTCAACAGTCTTATTACGGACGTCGCTCGGAACCCTTATTAAGTGAGAAACAATTCAAAGATTTGGCGCCGCTATTTATCATAGATTGCTCTAGACAAGCTGATAATGTAAAGACAGGTCCTATTGTGGATGTAAGAGTGGAAATTGAGAGTGATTCCGATATACCCGATCAAACTTCTGCATACTGTCTTATATTGAACGACTGCATAATTGAGTACAAGCCATTGAGTAATACTGTGAGAAAAATATCATGAATCCGAATACTATCATATTAGATGTTCAAGGGTTTAAAGACCTGAACAATAATTTTATAATAAAAGAATTAGCTTTTGCAAGTCGTGATTATACGCAAACATTTTTAATAAAACCGCCATACTTGTTTAAATACTTAACAAGTGACGAAAAGAGACAAGTTAAATGGTTGGAAAGAAATAGAGGTATTTATTGGAATGAGGGATATATTGACTATAGAGAATTTCGGCGTATAATCGTTCCATATCTAGAAAATAAGGAAATTATTGTAAATGGTTTGGAGAAGGTGAATTGGATAAAGGAACTGTGTGTGAATTGTAAAGTATCAGACCTTGGTACAGAACAATGTCTTAGTTTCTCTGTTTTGCATAAAAAATACTGTGAAGGAAGATCTAATTTTAATTGTAATAAACATCTAAAGCATTGTGCTCTTAAAAATGTGCTTTGTTTAAGGAAATATTTAGAATGGGTATAAATGTATGTGCTCATATGTGTAATGTATTTAGATTATTGGTTTTAAGGTTTTTAAATAAAAATCAAAATAATGTAAATTTGCTTTTATTTTGTTAAACACCCCCACGCTACTCCACAAATAACACAACCTAATACAAAATTAAATAAAAACATCATAATAAAAATACAAATATCAACTACTTTACAAAAACGGTTAATAAAAGTCAGTACCTATTAAAGATTTTGATATTTTCTTAACTAAAGACTCAGTTTCGTCCATAACACTGTCGATGGGATCTTGAACAATATATTGAGCGTTTATAATAACGTTTTCACTGTCACTATCACTGTCTATGGTTTGAGGATTGTTGTTACACAGATCTACCACTGAAATTTTTATTAACTTAATCCCTTTACGCTGTAGTCGACTCATAACGAAGGATTTTGTAGGTTTTTGCTTTATCGATTTTTCCCTGCACCGTTGTTTTGGTTTTTTATCTTTCGTGACTTGTTTGCTTTGCCCGGGTTCACTGCGAAACATCTCGGAGAATCCCTCGTAAGGATCCTGAGCATACTGGCTGAATACAATCTCGGTGTCAGAATTCTGGAACAAAATATAAACACAATTTATACCACTATTCCGCTAGTATAGCGTTTTAATTGGGTTTTCAATCGAGAAAGTCTAGATTTAGTTTAGATTAGTGACAGTAGGCTCTGGAAAAATGCAACACAACACAGCTGCGAACACAATCTCTAGTTATGAAACAAACATAAAAAAACGAATTAAAAATATTTTACTCACCGACATGATGACTTTTGATGGAAGTTAAAAAAGTATTAAACAGGTGTTCGCGTCGAATAATATTTCATAAATGATGACAATATAACTAAATAATTACATGTCATACTAATATTGTCAACTAAGCGTTTGTGTCTCTAAGCTAAGGCCAATGAACTGCAACGTAGGTAACACTTATACAATGACAAATAACGCCTTGTAAGCATGTTACTTAATCGTAAAACGTAAGTTATTCGAAAATCAACTTTATGATGCATGGTATTTTAGATGCATAGTGAGATAACTGCACTCAGTGTTAACTTTGTTTACCGATTTTAAAAAAAGTGTAATGATATTTTGAAATAAACAGGATTTCATAAATGAAACAAGTCAATAATTATAATAATTCACATTTTATTTCATTTTTGTATAACATTAACATTTATTATTTCCTAAAACTAAACTATGAGTAGGTAACACTTAACTTAAAATTATGATCAAAGTAATTCATTCTTAAAAATAAATGCATGACCCCAGGCTCGGGTTGATATTTGATCCACAGATATCGATCGTTTGTCATCATTTCTAGATAAAGCAACTTTGTTGACAGTCCGAGTAAATATTTCGTGCTTTATTGATTTAAACATATTATTTTTTCTCCGGATTACTCCACCATTAAATAAAATGGTTTCATAGTCTGATAAGTTTAAATCCCTGACCACGCATGATTTTACTCCTTTTGCTTTTTTAATGATACTATTAGGGGTTCTTATAGAGTAAAGTTTCGATCTCAAACCAACAAAATCAGTAATATATTTTCCTCCCATTTCATCTTTAAAGAGACCGGGAACCTTTTTATTTTTTAGCGGTATCTGTAAATCATTTGTGATTTCATAGTTACTGCTGTCAAAATATTGTAAAAAATTATATTTCAAATCATGGTAAAAATCGTTGGTGTATATTTTATAGACAAAGGAATCGGTATCTGTGTAACATAGTTGCACTCGATCTTTATAAAAAGGCTTTACAATATTGTAATGAAAGTAATACATGTGTGCTTTTGAAAGTTCTAATACAGTGAAACCTATGTATATAGGTTTATCTAAAATAATTTGATCAGGTTTCATTTGTATTGCAACTAAATTTTCTGATAAAATAGATGCACTGTGGAAATAGGGGTTGGCTATAAGTTTCTCAGCGGATATAAATTTCTTAGTTCGATTGGACTGATCGCACCATTGATTAACTAAATGTACGGTTACTCTATTTTCAGTATTTTCTAATGTTTTTCCAAAAACACTGTTATTTAATAACTTAAAAAAGTCTTGTTCGAAGGAACTTTTTGCTTTCTGTCTTAATTGAGTATTTAACTCTATGTACTGTTTTAAATATGGACTCTGTCTAAAAGTAATTGCTCTATGAATTTTACGTAATATTAAACCATGTTCTAAACATTTTTTTAAATGAACGTAGTGAATCACGTAGTTGTACTTATTATACAAATTAGCTATTAATTTCTTTGTTTTACCTCCCGGGGGTACACATTTTTCGGGACAAAATGGTAAGTCATTATGGTCATTATGTAAATGCTCGGGATACAATAGATCGACTTCTAATATGAAGCCCCAGTTTGCGTTATCCTCTATAGTGGTAACATTAAAATTTACTAATTCGTTATCACTTAAAAATCTGAAACTAGAGTATGGTAAATACTGACACATGCTAAAACCGTAAAGATTATTACAATCTAAATATACTATGAAACTCTCAGGTTGTGATGGATTATATTCAGGCATGTATTTGTGATTGGCTTTAGCATGCCGATGGGAACACATGCACAAACCGCCGCGTATACCGCTTTGTATCATTCTGATGATAGCTAAGTCCGACACGAGTTCTAACTGAACGCCCGTTTTTAGCAACATTGCATCGAAAGATAAACTAGGTGCAGTAATGTAAAACGCTGGGTCAAGACTGTAATATTGTTTACAGGTTTTCCGAAAATTTTGAAATATGTCTGTTAACAAAAGCACATCCGTTTTTAAGTATAGATCCGTATACTCGCCGAGGTTATTAATATTGAATTCAGCCCAAACAGCCTGTGCGTGATTATAATCCTCATCTGTAATGTCTTCGTTAGTCAAATAATTATAAAAATTACCCTTAGACGGCAATGATTTTTGATCGTAACATTTCCAATTGGTCATGTAATCATAAGGATATATACCTTTTCTTGTCAATAAATTAAACTGTCTGTCTTTAGAAAAATGAAATCGAAGATTAACAAAATCTTCCACCTGCAATGTTTTAGCGAGCTTGTCTAAACTTGTTCCTAAAAAGTTGAATGAATCTAAAAATCTTATACAAATAAACTCGTTATCAGCAATAGGAATAAATTTGGTAAATGCGACGTATTTTTCTTTAGTCTTAGGGATTATTTTAATTGAGCCAGGAATTTCACCTAACTTTTTTATAAATAAATGACAATCGTACCCGGATAAATTGTGAAAAAATATTGGTATAAATTTTGGTACTTTATGTTGCAAATTACAGTGTCGATGTGCTGCACCTCGATACAGGCCTGTAATATGACAATGATCTCTTACTTTATCGGTCAAGAGTAAATTGTCGCAAATATGACACTTAACGGCACGTTTGAACTCTAGAGAATTGTCATCAGTGAATATCATAGGCTCGCTTTTGGATATAATCTGATGTATTTGTTTTACATCCTCAGTAAGAAAATTTATAAATTTTGAAACACAATCATTGCCGCGATAACTTCTATAGCCTTCAACGCTATCATTTTTATTTGATGACACGACATTGTAAGCGAATGCAGCCGGCACGTGGCGTTTAGAGTATGACGTATTAGCGGTGTTGAAATCATCGCCGGAAATGGGTTCAAGTAACGTTTCGAAATCGGCGTATATGACGAATGGAATGTTTTGTTTCCGATCATAATTTTTAAATTTTAAAAATGAACCTTGTTCTGGTAAAACTGTGACGACCCCCCCACACAAGTGTGATTCAATTTGACTAAGCGTTGGAAAAAACAATAAACAAGTTTCACAGAAATATAGTTTACCATGATGTTTGGTCATCTGATTTCTAACTAAACGAGATAAATCTTTGATAAGACAGTAATGAGAATTATTATTGTTTTCTATAAACAGTAGATGGATACTTTTATTAGACTTATTATTCAACGTTGTATAAAGCGGTCCAATAATTGTCTTCTCATTTTTTAAACCATACACATATATATTAACAGAAGGATTATTTTTCTCAAAGATAGCTATGTCCGAAAATGTGATTGGAAATGTCAAATTATTAACATTCAAAACATCCTGAAAGCGGGGATAAGACGAAATCCTATCGGGATGTCTATTTGTGGGGTACAATGCCGCCACAACACACCACAAAAAGCAATACTCATCATTGTTCCGAATATTCAAACAAGCTCTTTTACTTTTTATGAATTTCGGCAAAGTTAAAAATTTAGATCCGCTGAGTGGTTGATATTTATTAATATTTAATTCTAAATGTGAATTGCATAAAAAAGTCCAACCACTATCCCTTTCCTCAAATTCTTCAATTTTTTTTAGTAGTAAATCAATAGTTAGTTTATAAATAGAATCAAAATCGTAATTAAAATGTGTAATAATGTTGTTTGTACGGAATGATTTTATTTCTTGTTGATCATTTTTATACATAAGAAACGAAGCAAACAGTTCAAAATTTATTTTGACAGAGGTGTGTTTCTCTATTGAATTATCTATTAAATGTTTGACTTGTGTACTAATACTTTTGAGAAACACCTCAGGAAAACTATGTATTTGTTCACCTGTCGCTATGATTTTGTAACTTTTGATTCGTTCTTTAAAAGAAGAATTAATAATTGCAACATTATCATACATAGGGGTAGAACTATTGTTTTTATGTACATTGCTACGTAAATGACCAGACCATCGACGATTGTCTACAAATACTTTACAATCAGAGCAGTGAGGCATTATGTTATTGTTTGAAATCCAAGAACACTTAAAATTATTATTTCAATAAATTTGGATTAGATAATACTTACAACTAATATTCACCGTCTTAGGTACCTATACCAGCCAAAATATTTTATATAATTAGTACAACTTGGTCAGGACAATTTTACGCTGATTTCAAGATCCTTGTGTAATTCTTCACAGGCAAGTCGGTAATTATGTTTAGGCAGGATGTATCTGAAATAATAAAAAAATGGATGCATTAGGTACATAATCTGATTAGGTAAGATAATGGTATATTCTGGGAAGAAAAATATATTTCATAATTACCTGCAAAATATGAAACTATGTATACATAAGAGTACGTGTATCTGCGTGGTCCAAATATGTAGGTATACTTCAGGTAATTTAATAATTCTTCACAGGCAAGTCAGTAATTAATATTATGTTTAGGCAGAATGTATCTGAAACAAAAAAAATGGTTTATTGGTACCGATGAAGAATTAGGTAAATAGCTGTAAATTCTAGAATGAAAAATAGTCATAATTATTATAATGTTCTAAATAGTTATCGTATTATTGTTGTGTTATATTTGATAATTACCTGCACAGTATGAAATGGTTCATACATAAGATTATGTATTTGCGTGATCCAAATATGTATGTATATTTCAGCACCTCGATATAACGAACACAGTTGCTCCAGGAGATGAAATTGTTGTTGTTTCTGGTGTGTGATCAATTAAATATTTATTTATAATAATTAACTTGATTGTACTGTAACAGTTTAGAAAGGTGCTCGCTCCGAGAGACTTTTGAGGTAATAAATAATATTTTAGGGTTTTTTTGTTTTGTGTTTTTGTCTACAAAGCAGAAAAATATTTCATCATAAAAGTTGTTATTGCCTAATTGTTACACGTGTGCTAAATATAATTATTTATTTCGCGAACACAATAATCAGCTATTTTGGTAGGGTTGGTAACAACTTGGTAGGCATTCAAATATACAAATTTCACACAATGCACTAAATCGATTAAAATATATCATAGTACCTATGTCGATAGACGACATGACGATGACGATATCATATAACGTTCATGGTTTCCTCATGACCGTTACCGTAGTTACAGGAATTATATTATCTATTTATTTTAGGAAATCTAGAGAAGTACGCGGTAGACGGCAGTAAGTTCATTTTTTCTACACGAAACCTAAATGTAGATGATGAAATAATTACCTTGGAAACATTTATTTACTTCTTTAAAATTATAAAATCCATCTGGTTTGTGGCGATTCCGTTCACGCTATCGTTTGGTCAGCCCTACGGTAGCTTATTTCGCCGCATCGACATTCGATACAGTATAAAATTTTCCTTCGTCTTCATTTTACCAACGCATATAATACGACTATAGAAAAAGTTACTTTAACAAAACAATACCGGATTGATTGTAGTGGATTTAACATTCCTAACTTATAATTCTATTTTAACTTATAAGCCACAAGTTTTTCTGTTCGGTACAAAGTATTCGCAGTCTGCAAGTGCAACGAAGTGCTCTTGTATAATAGAAAGAAAAGAAAGAAAAATTGTTTATTCTGCACAAAATAAACGCACATTACACAAAAAAAAAAAAAAATACATAAATCATAAAATTTAATAATCCTACATTCACCAAAAGCCAAAAGCCTCGTATTCAGGTTCGAAAAGTGATAAAAAGTTCAAAAAAAAATTGTCTATTTCTTATGTCAAGGCCAGATACCAAAGACAATTTACAATTTTGTTTGCAAACCTTTTAAGGACCGCGATCGCCCAAAAGCGCCAGTTTCTGAGCCATACCGTTAAGGACCGCTGGCACTTCTAAGAGCCGGCGCGCGTTGCCAATTGGCTACAACTTAAAATATTATTTTTGCGTAAATTACGGAACTTAGTCGATTGCTAATATTTTTCCTACACTGGCAAGAATATTTGTAAGCCATAGACAATAAAAGTTACTAAAAACTTCGTGCCCAACACTGTAAAAAAAAAATATGAACGCGTCCTTTGTTTACATTGATATTCCGTGGTTTATGGCCGTGCTTTGTGTTATTGTTTTATTTATTGTGAGTTATTGTGATGGATTTTTCTAGTAAAACTTAGGTAAGTACATGAATAATGAAACAATAGTGGATTGTGCAAGTATTTGGCTAATCGTTTGCGTAAAACAATATAGTAAAAATGATTTTCAAGCCAATACATTTTTAGGTTATTTCGTCTTACACATTTGCCATATAAATATATTATTGTTGATTGTTTTTCAATGATTTTGTGTCTATAAACGGTAATTATCTATGCAAAAACTAATTCTAATTAATTATTTCATGCATTTGAAGCGTGTTCATTCATTTTTATCCATTTTTCAAAGATTTTTCGAAGCATTTTGATGTGTAGGTAAAATGTATCAAATTATTATGCCGAATTATTATGAAATAATATTAGATTTGTTTTGTAACTATAAGTGAATTAATTACAGGGGTTATAAATAAGGAATGTGTGTACAGAAATTGATAAACCACTACATTCATGTTTACTTTCAAATAAGATTCTAACTAGTATAGATAAATTTCCGGATAAAATGATCCGTCAAGGTCATCTTGGTATTTTACTAATTATCGTATCATATTTTTACGATTCATGGATAGCAATTAGTCGAAAAAGGTATAGGTAATATCCTAGAAACATTTAATACATGATATAATGCTCATTATAACTCGTATGATCGTTTCCAATATCACGAATTGAACTACGCAATTCAAAATTACAGCACCGCGCACTATGAAGTTTGAGTTAGAATATTATGAAAATATTGTATGTAAGACTAATAAGAAAAAAATCTAATTGGATTACTTGTATATTCATGATATTATTACCAAAATTTCGCGTAAATCAATTCATTACTTTTGCCAGAAACTAACATAATACATTAACAAGTCGGCTTACGGCCAGTTCTCTATTTTCAATAGGATGTTTATAATAATAACTAAACGTATGAGTGTTATGGATATTATCATAAGTGGCCCCCATTGTTCAAACACCCGAATCTGTTTACAGATTGTAAATTGACGCAATAGAAACGAAGCTACAGCAGTTTTTGTGAGCAAGGTCAGCGCGTGTCAAATTACATCGCGATAAGCCGCGTGAAGTGGCACTTAAGGGATTGTCGCGCGCATTTTTTGCAAGGCTTGAGAGGTTAAATGAAAACAACAAACATTCAAAACATAAACAAAATGCCGATTGCTGAGTGGAATAGTAGACATTTTCTGTAACAAGTGAACAACAATAACAAGAACAATTAATCTGTGCGTCGTATCTGTGCAAGAATAGGTCATGCTCAGCGAAATGCCGCAACTTCGGACGAACCTAAGGTTACGGCGCTGATTTTCAGCAAAAACCTCGCGAATGACGTAATGACGTCCCCCTATGTGACAATAAATATCAGGTAAGCAAAATTTATTACGGAAATGAGTGTGAATTTATCTGAACATAATATGTACATTAAAGTAACAATCAAAAAAAATTATAGTACTTAAATACTTAGGTAAGATCTATAACTCATCACCAGTTAAGCAGCCTTATAAAGGCGGATAACAATTAAAATTCTATTGTGTCTCGTTAATGACAGTTGAAGGGCTAAACGTAACATAAAAGAAATAAACAAAAGAGAAAACTGAGAGTTATAATAATTTCAATGAAAAAAAAAATAAAAATAAAATAAAGTCATTATGTGGTGTATCTTCCTAAATCCAACATTTTAGTAGGTAAATATAATTGCAAGCACCATGGGAATTTCGATCGATGGCATGGCGGCCATTTGCAAAAAGCATGGCGTTGGCGAGTGACAACCATGCTTTCATTTTCATTCATTCATATTTCATTCATAATTGAAAAAATGTTATTAGGATTCTTTTATTATTTTAGTGGACTGAATGGGACTCAATGGAGGATGAGCTCGATGTAAATCGATGAAAGGAGCAAGATCCACCGACACAAAGAAATGGAAAACCAAACCACCTTCCAAGCCTCCTAATCGTAATGGTAAGTATTACAATAGGTATTTGTATTGCTTTACCAATCAAATTCAAACCGAAACCAAGCCTTACATTAAATAAAATTGGCAATCCTCGCAACACCATCGACTTATACCTACCCATTGTCCCACCTAGACAATGCAGCCTCGGAAAGACACAGCAAATACGCCCCAGATGACTAAGGACTGCCATTCCTCCCGTGACAATAACACAGACCGGACATAAACTGGGAGGAATCAGACAGAGGCCACACACACTGTTGGAAAGCCATATCCATTGCCCGTAGGCCCTGACCCATAAGGTAAGTCCAATAATAGCAACTATTGTTTCTAGTTCCAGTTCTAAAATCATGTGGATTGTTGTATCTGCATAAACATTTTCTTTAAAATACTCAAAAAATGCCTTTTTGTTCTCAGGACTCTAACTGGTGGAGGAAGGTTATTCCAACAGTGCGTGGCAGCGTATCTGAAACTCCGCCTGAATGCTGCGGTCCTATGTGTTGATGTACAAAGAGGTTCGGTAGAAAAACGTGGTTCATATTTGCTCTGCCTCCAGATCAACTTCTCAAACAGGTAGTGTGGTTTTTGTGTTGTCACTACTCCAAAAAGTAAACTAGCCATATGTAACTTTCTCCTAGCAGCCATTTTCAAAATATTATTTTCGTTTATAAAAGGAGTGACATGACTTCTACGAGGTATCTTTACACAAAACCGTGTACAGTACCGACCAAAAGTCCATGAGCAATCTCACAAAGCAATAGACTGACGCTTCGGTTTGACTTACGACCTTCTTCTATAAGTTGTTACAATACTGTAGACACGCACATTACACACACACACTCACTTTGTCTGCAACCAATGACTAGTTCAATAATCATCATTCGTTTTTAGTTTCATTCGTCTTGTTCACATAAATATTAAAGTTTAGCAGGTAGACCACAAAAAACTAAGTAAATTATTTCGATTTCTGTGGGGTAGATGCAGTTTGTTACGAGTATTTAATTAATAGAACTTTATTGGTTCGTGGATAATATTGGTGACGAGTATTTAGCGCAGTGTTGTGGTTATTATTATCAAAAAGCAGGCATAAAATATATTGAAGAGATCAGATCAGATCAGAGAATATTATTGCGCTGCGTAAAAGTAAAGTGAATATCTAATGAAACCGGACTAAGTGTGAGTGTTATCATTAATATATTTCATATTTTACTAAACATAAATCTTAATCAAGGGTATTGTTGATAGAACAGAGGTATTGTTGAGACAGAAGATGCCTTTAAAGTTTTAAATTCATTGTGAGGTTTAATTCGATTAGTGAATAATAAATAATAAGGTATTATGTGTAATAAAAACAATGTTTTTCTTTGTTCTAGAGAAATACTGTGAGGGTTAAGAGATATGAGGAAGGGGCTTATTATCGAGTAGCAGCGACGTCAAATGGTGAATGAAACAAATGGTTTCATACCAACGAGACATTTTGCTGAATTATTAAAAACACGTCATTATGAACCGTTCGCCGTGGACTCTGAAGGCTTGCATCACTGAAGACCAGCTAGAAAACCGTTTTTGACCTTAAAATATTGACCGTACCAACTTAATAAACAACAGATTCGTTATTGCATGAATTTATGGTAACGAATTTTTTAAGCACGTTTCAATAGGGTGTTTGTCGTATTTCTTGCAGATATACCGAAATTGTTTAATATTATTTTAGTAATAGTATTATTTTAGGATTAAAATTTGAGGTTTAGTTTCAATCTTCTTTTCGTAAAGAAAATGAATACTTAAGCTTTAACCTCAATAACAACCAATATTTACTAAAGTCAAATAAAATGTAAAATAATTAATACAAATAAAATATAAACAAACTGCCCATATTTAACCTTAAAATTACCTATTCTGTAAGTAGTTTTTTACATTTCAAGTAGTCTAATATTCTTATTTATTACTTAATTACTAAAAAATCCATTAAAAATTTAAAATATTTCATAATTTAAATATGTCTAAATAATACAAACTGCTTCTAAGTTTCTTGACATCTATTTCACATCTTATTCAGCTGAAGTAATGATAAATAATTGTAGCAGTTTATTAACTTATGTAAAATAAATATAACGAATAAACATATTTTTTTTAATTTTGTTATCATATATCAAGCATTTTTTATTCTAAAACCTTTATTGCAATAACAACATAAAAAAGCAGCAATATTTAAAAAATATTATTATCGAAAACAAAAATAATAATATTTGCAAAAAACCGCGCTGTGTTTCACGAGATTAGAACCTGAGGCAGTTTGAATTCCATACCAACGCTTAACGCTTTCTGCTATCTGCACTTGTTAAGTTACTAACGAATTTTAGCAATGCCATTAACTGGTCAAGTTCACGCGCATAGTGCGTGTGTGCTAGCATGTTTAAAGCGACGGAAATATATTGTTGTTTCGTGTAACTGCGTTATCTGTGGTGTGTGTATCGTGTTGCTTACACATACAAATGTACGAGCTATACCGCGTGTTCACAGCAATACGACTCTTAGCGTGCTCATGCACTTTTGAGCGCTTACTGTACATGCATTTTGAATACGTTGTATCAGCTTCTCTGTTCTTGCTAACAGGCACGGGCCATACACGGTATCACAATAGTTAAGTCTTGATAAAATTAGGCTATCCACTAATTGTTTCCGTAGATCAACACTCAGATAGTCTCTAATTGAATATAGGAGCTTCAATCTATAAAAACAATTCCTCATGGAGTTACTGATGTGTTTCTCGAATCGTAGTTCCGGATCCATGGTTAACCCAAGGTTGCATGCTATCTCTACCCTATCTATTTTTTCCCCCCTGACAACAATTTCTGGCTTGGTTGACAGTATTGCACTGATCATCTTCCTACTTCCTAAAACCATAAATTTAGATTTCAATGGGTTTAATACCAGTGAATTATTGTCTGACCATACCATCACTCTCTCCAGATCGTCATTAATTTTTTCCACTGCCTCTAATGTGTCAACTGGTTTAAAACTTATATATAATTGGATATCATCTGCGTACATGTGATACCTGCAATGCCGAAATGACTTAATAATGTCTGCACTGTAAAGTATATATAAAAGGGGCCCTAAAATTGATCCCTGAGGCACACCACGTGACACCCGACGAGGGGGGGAAGACATCTTTGATCCATCCTCCTTCCGGATTTCAACGAGCTGTGACCTATTTTGCAAGTAGCTAGCAAACCACTGTACTGTTTCTGTTGAAAAACCGTAATAGGCCAACTTGGAAAGTAACAGTGTGGTATTTATTGCATCGAAGGCCCGTGAAAAATCCAGGAGTGCAAGGATTGTTCCCTCCCCCCTATCCCGTGCCTCTAGGATATTCCCCACTACGTCAGAGAGGGCTGTGGCCGTCCCACGGCCCTTCCTAAAACCAGACTGAAGGTCGGGTAGCATCTTGTTTGCTTCTAAATATTCCAACATTTGGTTATAAACCACCCTCTCTAAGACTTTAGATAAACAAGGCAAAATGCTAACAGGACGTAAATCTTTAAAAGTAGTCGGGTTGCCGATTTTGGGTAAAGGACGCACAATAGCGCACTTCCACAAATCAGGGAAAGTGTGGGTATCTATCGACTTATTTACCATTGTAGTGATAGCCTGAAGGGTGGTTGGTAACGTTAACATTATCATATCCAGACTGACTCCATCACTCCCTTTAGCATTTGTCCCCAAGCTCTTAATAATTTTCGAAATTTCTACCTCATTAACATTTCGTAGCTCAAATTGAGTTTCACCAAATCTATTTGTTTCAAAATATGATAGTTGCGATGCGCTCAGTATGCACTGTCCTGGTACATTTAGAAATGCCTTGTTTATCTCGTCTGGGTCATTAAATTGCATGGGAAGCGTACCTTCACTATGTTCTGAAAAAACATCTGATTTAAGATTTTTCCAAAGCTTTTTGGGGTTTTTTATCTGACTATTAATGTGCCTATCAAAGTATACCTTCCTTTCCTGCATTAGTGCAGTAACAGATTGTTTTTTTAAATCTAAATAATATTTCTTTGTAATGTCTAACTTGTCCTTATGATAATTATTTTTTGCTTCGTCCCGCAGCTTAAACATTAATTTAATATTATCCGTTATCCACGGCGTGGGTCGGTCCCTAAATTTCTTACTCTTTACAGGGGCATGTAAATCAAATAATTGCGTGATAAGGTCATTAAAATATTCAATCATGCTGTTAACATCGGGCAGTGAAGCAATTTCAAACCATGGCATTAATTGCAGATCCACTGCAAAGTAATCCATCAATATATCCCTTAGAGGCCGATATTCAACTAGCCTAGGTTTACTTTTTATCTTTTTTATGACAGTATCACATACAATAAAAGAATGATGACCAAGTTCACTGACATGACTGACTAACACATTACGAACCCCCACATCGGTACAGATCACGTCTATGAGAGTACTACTATCCCCTACAAAATGTGTTGGTGACTGTACCACCTGACTTAGATTGGTATAATTAAGGAATTCCATCAAATCTTTGGTTTTTGCATTGTTTGGATCTAATAGATTAACATTGAAATCCCCCAGTAACACCAAATGGTCGTAAGGTGCTAATGCGCTAATACTGTCAGTTATTCCATCCAGAAATTTTGACAATTCAAACCAGGGCGGCCTGTATGCGGTGCCAATCAACAACTTTCTACCATTGATAGTTAGGTTCAACCACATCTGTTCCACATCGGACTGCTCTGAGTGTGGCCGTACACGCGCCCTAACTCCCGTTTTAATGTAAAACGCCACTCCCCCGCCTCGTCCCCCGCGTACAGTCGCAGGGCGCGGCACGTGCTTCAACCTATATCCCGGAACCTTAGGCGCGCGTCCTTCTTCCCCAGGTCTCAGCCACGTTTCGTTGATTGCCATTATATCCACTGAGTGCTGTGACATGGCAATTAGAAACTCGTCCTGGTTGGTTGCCAGAGAGCCCGCATTGAATAAACCAAACTTTAATAGTTTTGACTTGGTCATGTTATGAAAACATTAATGACTGTATATGTATATTTGTATAGTAATGATAGTATGTTATTCATATATTTATTATAGTAATTTTCTTTATTCCTTTCGTTTAAATAATATTTGTACATAAGTTTTAATTGTGGTATTAAATAAATAACTGTGTTACCTTTAAAATAATGTTCCCAATCATTATGAATTGAAAATATATATAAAATGTTTGTAAATAATGTTGTTGTTAGTGTGTAGATAATAATTTGTGTAAATAATAAAGCTACGTTCCTCATACTATCGCAGTACTCACATTGATATTCCCACCTCCTCAGATCACAACAGATACGACACACAGACACCATGTTTAGTAAGCGATAACAAGAACAACTAAGAAAACCATAATCTACAAAAAACTGTGCGGCATCGAACAACGGTTTATTTATTAGTGTCCATGTATGGTCCAATAATCTGTTCAATGTTGTCTTCAGATGCAATCCTGTGAGTGGATTCTCCAGGCTTTTGCCGGACCAAGATGCGACCGCGCTTCGTCCATACGAATCGCCATCCATGAATAATCGGTCTACAAACACTCCGTGTCGCCTACAATATCAGTGACGGCATTGTCGATAGCCATCCGCTGCTGTCATCACCAGCCAAGTCATCAAACCGAGTGGAACTTCTGATCGGAAAAAATGTAAGTCTGATAAAATAGTCTGTTCGTTTTCATGGATCACACTTGTGATTAGCCTGTCATTTATAACTACATATATTTGTTTGTGAGCGCGTTACTTCACAGATCACCTGATCTGTACATAGTATGACGAGCTCAGTCTCAGTGCTATCCCATTTAAATATTAGAGAACCAGTGTTTGCCCGAACACTTGTGTCCTATAGTATGCCCAGCGCAATGGACATTACTCCATTGGATTAATTAATAATAATTGTGTGACTACATTTCCTCTATTTTTATTTCAGGTCAGACTCTGAGTGTGATTACTCGCAAGCATCGATCACTGGACACAAAGTGAAGGCCTATCGCAGACCGTCTGCAGACAGCAAAGGGAAACGCAAGATGCAGTCACAAACAACAACCGTAGCTCGTAGCAGGTGAATAATATTTTGAATTTATTATCTCCTAGTTCTGATTAAATTAAAACAGTAAAGTAGTACGTTTCCACTAATTGAATTATAATAGGGCAATTTGCATAAGTATTCCATTCGCTGATTAGTCACTTGTAATATTTTCTACAGAAATATCCGTGGTGTCGTTCATAAAATATTATGCGATTGTGCATCTCTCGTTCTAAACATTAACTAATAACAGTTTTCGTTATTATTTCAGTAAAAAAACCAACACTGGCATGGACATATTCGACATCAGTAAAAACCGCGACATCCCACACAAAGAACATTCATCGGATCACCTAACTTCATTCTTTGTGAACCGCGTAGCCAGCGGCTGTGAGCGCCGAGCAACAACCACTGACGGAGAGTACTACATCGACTGCAAGGTGTACAAGGCTGACGACGCTCGCCTCACCGACTCCGCCGAGCTGTGGAAGAAAGCGCTCGTCCGAATCAAGTTCCAGACCGACGCGGACTCTCCTCAGTGGCGAAAACTACAAGAGCTCGTGAGTGCGGCTGATATTTTGTTTCCAGACAAACCAACATTTTATGATAATTAAACCAAGTAACTAAGTTACAGTTGTTTATTATTTACAGTAACAACCCGTTAACGCTTTAGTCACAAGCTTTGGTTTGTTACAATCATCAGCCACCATCACTCTCGCTCGACATTCTGTTAACAGCGAATACAAACTCGAGTGATCGGTCGAGTGCAGTAAGTAAACGGAGAGTCGAGTTGATAGTTCATCGTTCTCCGAAACGCCGCATACTGGTCAGACGTATGGAGTAAAGCTCATCCAGTACGCGACACAATTAACTGTCTCGTTCGAGTGTATCGGTCGAGTTGAGTGGCGAGTCGAGTATCGATTTGGTCGAGTTAATCGTTCCAAATCAAGTTCTCAGTACAATGTACTGTCTCGGTCGAGTGGAGAGGCGAGTAGATTCAGTGGCGAAAACTACAAGAGCTCGTGCGTGCGGCTGATATTTTGTTTCCAGACAAACCAACATTTTATGATAATTAAACCAAGTAACTAAGTTACAGTTGTTTATTATTTACAGTAACAACCCGTTAACGCTTTAGTCACAAGCTTTGGTTTGTTACAATCATCAGCCACCATCACTCTCGCTCGACATTCTGTTAACAGCGAATACAAACTCGAGTGATCGGTCGAGTGCAGTAAGTAAACGGAGAGTCGAGTTGATAGTTCATCGTTCTCCGAAACGCCGCATACTGGTCAGACGTATGGAGTAAAGCTCATCCAGTACGCGACACAATTAACTGTCTCGTTCGAGTGTATCGGTCGAGTTGAGTGGCGAGTCGAGTATCGATTTGGTCGAGTTAATCGTTCCAAATCAAGTTCTCAGTACAATGTACTGTCTCGGTCGAGTGGAGAGGCGAGTAGATTATCAATTATTGGGCATTCTATACCACTATCGGCAGCGAGGCGCACTCGCCGAGCAACTTGCCGATAGTGGTATAGAATGCCCAATAATATACTACTAACGGACACAAACAAACAAACAACGGAAACAAACAAACAAACAACGGAAACAAAAAAATCTCGTACTGCATAACTGTATGGGGTGGTGCGACAAAAACATCAATGCTGCGGATCGAACGTGCACAAAGGGCAGTTCTAAAGGTTATTAATTTCCTGCCTTTCTTATTTCCCACCAGAGAACTTTATGAGCGAACTGGAGTGTTAACTGTTCGACAACTTTTCATTTTAAATACGATCCTGCGCAAACACTCTCTTCTTACCTATAATCCTAATCTATTTGAAGGTAAGCGACGTAAACACGCAGTTTGTCCCACAACTCGGTTCCATACTGCTTTCTCCCATCGACATTTTGGTTTTCTTGGAAGTTACTTGTACAACAAAATTAATGGAATTTTGTCAATCTATGCCCTACCCAAACAGCGTTGCAAAAAAACCCTATCTACCTGGTTACAAAAATTGAACTATGATGCCACGGAGCAGCTACTCATTGTTCCCTCGTAATATAAAATAACTTCGGGTTCTTGACTGTAACAAAATCCTTCCACATCCACACTCACACCATCATTCTACCTATCCTCACACCTCACCTGCACTTTACACATTCATTACACTATACAATTTTTTTTTTTCTTATGTTTTCTCCTTCATCAATAAATCATTTGTCTAGAGTTTGAAAATGTACCACTGACCATTGTAATGTTAATTAGATTAAATTCGGGTTGAGAGCCTGGTGATCAGTCACACAAGGTATCCTAGTATGGACGCCAGTCTCTCGCAAAGGATCATATTTTATGCATTTTTGTAAAACGATTTAATACTTGTCTCTATGTTTATTACTATGTGAACCTTTGTGAAGAGAGAAATAAAATTATATCATTATTATTAAACAACGGAAACAAACAAACAAACAACGGAAACAAACAAGGGAAACAAACTAACAAACAACGGACACAAACAAACAAACAAACAAACAACGGAAACAAACAAACAAACAACGGAAACAAACAAACAAACAACGGACACAAACAAACAAACAACGGAAACAAACAAACAAACAACGGAAACAAACAACGGAAACAAACAAACAAACAACGGGAACAAACAAACAAACAACGGGAACAAACAAACAAACAACGGACACAAACAAACAACGGAAACAAACAAACAAACAACGGACACCAACAAACAAACAACGGAAACAAACAAACAAACAACGGAATCAAACAAACAAACAACGGAAACAAACAAACAAACAACGGAAACAAACAAACAAACAACGGAAACAAACAAACAAACAACGGGAACAAACAAAAAACAAACAACGGAATCAAACAAACAAACAACGGAAACAAACAAACAAACAACGGAAACAAACAAACAAACAACGGACACAAACAAACAACGGAAACAAACAAACAAACAACGGACACAAACAAACAAACAACGGAAACAAACAACGCAAACAAACAAACGAACAACGGGAACAAACAAACAAACAACGGACACAAACAAACAAACAACGGACACAAACAAACCAACAACGGAAACAAACAAACAAACAACGGGAACAAACAAACAAACAACGGAAACAGACAAACAAACAACGGAAACAAACAAACAAACAACGGAAACAAACAAACAAACGGCGGAAACAGACAAACAAATAACGGAAACAAACAAACAAACAACGGAAACAAACAAACAAACAACGGGAACAAACAAACAAACAACGGAAACAAACAAACAAACAACGGAAACAAACAAACAAACAACAGAAACAAACAAACAAACAACGGAAACAAACAAACAAACAACGGAAACAAACAAACAAACAACGGAAACAAACAACGGAAACAAACAAACAAACAACGGGAACAAACAAACAAACAACGGGAACAAACAAACAAACAACGGAAACAAACAAACAAACAACGGAAACAAACAAACAAACGGCGGAAACAGACAAACAAATAACGGAAACAAACAAACAAACAACGGACACAAAGAAACAAACAACGGAAACAAACAAACAAACAACGGAAACAAACAAACAAACAACGGAAACAAACAAACAAACAACGGAAACAAACAAACAAACAACGGAAACAGACAAACAAACAACGGACACAAACAAACAACGGAAACAAACAAACAAACAACGGAAACAAACAAATAAACAACGGAAACAAACAAACAAACAACGGAAACAAACAACGGGAACAAACAAACAAACAACGGACACAAACAAACAAACAACGGAAACAAACAAACCAACAACGGAAACAAACAAACAAACAACGGGAACAAACAAACAAACGACGGAAACAGACAAACAAACAACGGACACAAACAAACAAACAACGGAAACAAACAAACAAACAACGGGAACAAACAAACAAACAACGGACACAAACAAACAAACAACGGAAACAAACAAACAAACAACGGACACAAACAAACAAACAACGGAAACAAACAAACAAACAACGGGAACAAACAAACAAACAACAGACACAAACAAACAAACAACGGAAACAAACAAACAAACAACGGAAACAAACAAACAAACAACGGGAACAAACAAACAAACAACGGGAACAAACAAACAAACAACGGACACAAACAAACAAACAACGGAAACAAACAACGGGAACAAACAAACAACGGACACAAACAAACAAACAACGGACACAAACAAACAAACAACGGAAACAAACAAACAAACAACGGAAACAAACAAACAAACAACGGAAACAAACAAACAAACAACGGACACAAACAAACAAACAACGGGAACAAACAAACAAACAACGGGAACAAACAAACAAACGGCGGAAACAGACAAACAAATAACGGAAACAAACAAACAAACAACGGAAACAAACAAACAAACAACGGAAACAAACAAACAAACAACGGAAACAAACAAACAAACAACGGAAACAAACAACGGAAACAAACAAACAAACAAAGGGAACAAACAAACAAACGACGGAAACAGACAAACAAACAACGGACACAAACAAAGAAACAACGGGAACAAACAAACAAACAACGGACACAAACAAACAAACAACGGGAACATACAAACAAAAAACGGAAACAAACAAACAAACGACGGAAACAGACAAACAAATAACGGAAACAAACAAACAAACAACGGAAACAAACAAACAAACAAATAACGGAAACAAACAAACAAACAACGGACACAAACAAACAAACAACGGAAACAAACAAACAAACAACGGAAACAAACAACGGAAACAAACAAACAAACAACGGGAACAAACAAACAACGGACACAAACAAACAAACAACGGAAACAAACAAACAAACAACGGGAACATACAAACAAAAAACGGAAACAAACAAACAAACGACGGAAACAGACAAACAAATAACGGAAACAAACAAACAAACAACGGAAACAAACAAACAAACAACGGAAACAAACAAACAAACAACGGAAACAGACAAACAAACAACGGACACAAACAAACAAACAACGGAAACAAACAAACAAACAACGGAAACAAACAACGGAAACAAACAAACAAACAACGGAAACAAACAAACAACGGAAACAAACAAACAAACAACGGAAACAAACAACGGAAACAAACAAACAAACAACGGGAACAAACAAACAAACAACGGACACAAACAAACAAACAACGGAAACAAACAAACAAACAACGGGAACAAACAAACAAACAACGAACACAAACAAACAAACAACGGAAACAAACAAACAAACAACGGAAACAAACAAACAAACAACGGGAACAAACAAACAAACAACGGGAACAAACAAACAAACAACGGACACAAACAAACAAACAACGGAAACAAACAAACAAACAACGGAAACAAACAAACAAACAACGGACACAAACAAACAAACAACGGAAACAAACAAACAAACAACGGACACAAACAAACAAACAACGGAAACAAACAAACAAACAACGAAAACAAACAACGGACACAAACAAACAAACAACGGAAACAAACAAACAAACAACGGACACAAACAAACAAACAACGGAAACAAACAAACAAACAACGGGAACAAACAAACAAACAACGGACACAAACAAACAAACAACGGAAACAAACAACGGAAACAAACAAACAACGGAAACAAACAACGGAAACAAACAACGGACACAAACAAACAAACAACGGAAACAAACAAACAAACAACGGAAACAAACAAACAAACAACGGACACAAACAAACAAACAACGGGAACAAACAAACAAACAACGGGAACAAACAAACAAACAACGGACACAAACAAACAAACAACGGAAACAAACAAACAAACAACGGAAACAAACAAACAAACAACGGAAACAAACAAACAAACAACGGAAACAAACAAACAAACAGCGGACACAAACAAACAAACAACGGAAACAAACAAACAAACAACGGAAACAAACAAACAAACAACGGACACAAACAAACAAACAACGGAAACAAACAAACAAACAACGGGAACAAACAACGGACACAAACAAATAACGGAAACAAACAAATTAACAACGGACACCAACAAACAAACAACGGAAACAAACAAACAAACAACGGGAACAAACAAACAAATATCGGACACAAACAAACAAACAACGGAAACAAACAACGGGAACAAACAAACAAACAACGGACACAAACAAACCAACAACGGAAACAAACAAACAAACAACGGACACAAACAAACAAACAACGGAAACAAACAAACAAACAACGGGAACAAACAAACAAACAACGGACAAAAACAAACAAACAACGGAAACAAACAACGGAAACAAACAACGGAAACAAACAAACAAACAACGGGAACAAACAAACAAACAACGGACACAAACAAACAAACAACGGAAACAAACAAACAAACAACGAGAACAAACAAACAAACAACGGAAACAAACAAACAAACAACGGAAACAAACAACGGAAACAAACAAACAAACAAAGGGAACAAGCAAACAAACAACGGACACAAACAAACAAACAACGGACACAAACAAACAAACAACGGAAACAAACAAACAAACAACGGAAACAAACAAACAAACAACGGACACAAACAAACAAACAACGGGAACAAACAAACAAACAACGGGAACAAACAAACAAACAACGGACACAAACAAACAAACAACGGAAACAAACAAACAAACAACGGAAACAAACAAACAAACAACGGAAACAAACAAACAAACAAACAAACAGCGGACACAAACAAACAAACAACGGAAACAAAGAAACAAACAACGGAAACAAACAAACAAACAAACAACGGAAACAAACAAACAAACAACGGGAACAAACAACGGACACAAACAAACAACGGAAACAAACAAATTAACAACGGACACCAACAAACAAACAACGGAAACAAACAAACAAACAACGGGAACAAACAAACAAATATCGGACACAAACAAACAAACAACGGGAACAAACAAACAAACAACGGACACAAACAAACCAACAACGGAAACAAACAAACAAACAACGGACACAAACAAACAAACAACGGAAACAAACAAACAAACAACGGGAACAAACAAACAAACAACGGACACAAACAAACAAACAACGGAAACAAACAAACAAACAACGAGAACAAACAAACAAACAACGGAAACAAACAAACAAACAACGGAAACAAACAACGGAAACAAACAAACAAACAAAGGGAACAAGCAAACAAACAACGGACACAAACAAACAAACAACGGACACAAACAAACAAACAACGGAAACAAACAAACAAACAACGGGAACAAACAAACAAACAACGGACACAAACAAACAAACAACGGAAACAAACAAACAAACAACGGACACAAACAAACAAACAACGGAAACAAACAAACAAACAACGGGAACAAACAAACAAACAACAGACACAAACAAACAAACAACGGAAACAAACAAACAAACAACGGAAACAAACAAACAAACAACGGGAACAAACAAACAAACAACGGGAACAAACAAACAAACAACGGACACAAACAAACAAACAACGGAAACAAACAACGGGAACAAACAAACAACGGACACAAACAAACAAACAACGGACACAAACAAACAAACAACGGAAACAAACAAACAAACAACGGAAACAAACAAACAAACAACGGAAACAAACAAACAAACAACGGACACAAACAAACAAACAACGGGAACAAACAAACAAACAACGGGAACAAACAAACAAACGGCGGAAACAGACAAACAAATAACGGAAACAAACAAACAAACAACGGAAACAAACAAACAAACAACGGAAACAAACAAACAAACAACGGAAACAAACAATGGAAACAAACAAACAAACAAAGGGAACAAACAAACAAACGACGGAAACAGACAAACAAACAACGGAAACAAACAAAGAAACAACGGGAACAAACAAACAAACAACGGACACAAACAAACAAACAACGGGAACATACAAACAAAAAACGGAAACAGACAAACAAATAACGGAAACAAACAAACAAACAACGGAAACAAACAAACAAACAACGGAAACAAACAAACAAACAACGGACACAAACAAACAAACAACGGAAACAAACAAACAAACAACGGAAACAAACAACGGAAACAAACAAACAAACAACGGGAACAAACAAACAACGGACACAAACAAACAAACAACGGAAACAAACAAACAAACAACGGAAACAAACAAACAAACAACGGAAACAAACAAACAACGGAAACAAACAAACAAACAACGGAAACAAACAAACAAACAACGGAAACAAACAAACAACGGAAACAAACAAACAAACAACGGAAACAAACAACGGAAACAAACAAACAAACAACGGGAACAAACAAACAAACAACGGACACAAACAAACAAACAACGGAAACAAACAAACAAACAACGGGAACAAACAAACAAACAACGAACACAAACAAACAAACAACGAACACAAACAAACAAACAACGGAAACAAACAAACAAACAACGGAAACAAACAAACAAACAACGGGAACAAACAAACAAACAACGGGAACAAACAAACAAACAACGGACACAAACAAACAAACAACGGAAACAAACAAACAAACAACGAACACAAACAAACAAACAACGGACACAAACAAACAAATAACGGACACAAACAAACAAACAACGGAAACAAACAACGAGAACAAACAAACAAACAACGGACACAAACAAACCAACAACGGAAACAAACAAACAAACAACGGACACAAACAAACAAACAACGGGAACAAACAAACAAACAACGGAAACAGACAAACAAACAACGGACACAAACAAACAAACAACGGAAACAAACAAACAAACAACGGAAACAAAAAAACAAACAACGGACACAAACAAACAAACAACGGAAACAAACAACGGAAACAAACAAACAAACAACAGAAACAAACAAACAAACAACGGAAACAAACAAACAAACAACGGAAACAAACAAACAAACAACGGAAACAAACAACGGAAACAAACAAACAAACAACGGGAACAAACAAACAAACAACGGGAACAAACAAACAAACAACGGAAACAAACAAACAAACAACGGAAACAAACAAACAAACGGCGGAAACAGACAAACAAATAACGGAAACAAACAAACAAACAACGGAAACAAACAAACAAACAACGGGAACAAACAAACAAACAACGGAAACAAACAAACAAACAACGGAAACAGACAAACAAACAACGGACACAAACAAACAAACAACGGAAACAAACAAACAAACAACGGAAACAAACAAACAAACAACGGAAACAAACAAACAAACAACGGAAACAAACAAACAAACAACGGACACAAACAAACAAACAACGGACACAAACAAACAACGGAAACAAACAAACAAACAACGGAAACAAACAAACAAACAACGGAAACAAACAAATAAACAACGGAAACAAACAAACAAACAACGGAAACAAACAACGGGAACAAACAAACAAACAACGGACACAAACAAACAAACAACGGAAACAAACAACGGAAACAAACAAACAAACAACGGGAACAAACAAACAAACAACGGACACAAACAAACAAACAACGGAAACAAACAAACAAACAACGGAAACAAACAAACAAACAACGGAAACAAACAAACAAACAACGGAAACAAACAAACAAACAACGGAAACAAACAAACAAACAACGGAAACAAACAAACAAACAACGGAAACAAACAAACAAACAACGGAAACAAACAAACAAACAACGGAAACAGACAAACAAATAACGGAAACAAACAAACAAACAACGGAAACAAACAAACAAACAACGGGAACAAACAAACAAACAACGGAAACAAACAAACAAACAACGGAAACAGACAAACAAACTACGGACACAAACAAACAAACAACGGAAACAAACAAACAAACAACGGAAACAAACAAACAAACAACGGAAACAAACAAACAAACAACGGAAACAGACAAAAAAACAACGGACACAAACAAACAAACAACGGAAACAAACAACGGAAACAAACAAACAACGGAAACAAACAAACAAACAAACAACGGAAACAAACAACGGGAACAAACAAACAAACAACGGACACAAACAAACAAACAACGGAAACAAACAACGGAAACAAACAAACAAACAACGGGAACAAACAAACAAACAACGGACACAAACAAACAAACAACGGAAACAAACAAACAAACAACGGAAACAGACAAACAAACAACGGACACAAACAAACAAACAACGGAAACAAACAAACAAACAAACAACGGAAACAAACAAACAAACAACGGAAACAAACAAACAAACAACGGAAACAAACAAACAAACAACGGACACAAACAAACAAACAACGGAAACAAACAAACAAACAACGGGAACAAACAAACAAACAACGGTAACAAACAAACAAACAACGGACACAAACAAACAAACAACGGAAACAAACAAACAAACAACGGACACAAACAAACAAACAACGGAAACAAACAAACAAACAACGGGAACAAACAAACAAACAACGGACACAAACAAACAAACAACGGAATTAAACAACGGAAACAAACAAACAAACAACGGGAACAAACAAACAAACAACGGACACAAACAAACAAACAACGGAAACAAACAAACAAACAACGGAAACAAACAAACAAACAACGGACACAAACAAACAAACAACGGGAACAAACAAACAAACAACGGGAACAAACAAACAAACAACGGACACAAACAAACAAACAACGGAAACAAACAAACAAACAACGGAAACAAACAAACAAACAACGGAAACAAACAAACAAACAACGGACACAAACAAACAAACAACGGAAACAAACAAACAAACAACGGGAACAAACAACGGACACAAACAAACAACGGAAACAAACAAATTAACAACGGACACCAACAAACAAACAACGGAAACAAACAAACAAACAACGGACACAAACAAACAAATAACGGACACAAACAAACAAACAACGGAAACAAACAACGGGAACAAACAAACAAACAACGGACACAAACAAACCAACAACGGAAACAAACAAACAAACAACGGACACAAACAAACAAACAACGGGAACAAACAAACAAACAACGGACACAAACAAACAAACAACGGAAACAAACAACGGAAACAAACAAACAAACAACGGGAACAAACAAACAAACAACGGACACAAACAAACAAACAACGGAAACAAACAAACAAACAACGGAAACCAACAAACAAACAACGGACACAAACAAACAAACAACGGAAACAAACAAACAAACAACGGGAACAAACAAACAAATAACGGAAACAGACAAACAAACAACGGAAACAAACAAAGAAACAACGGGAACAAACAAACAAACAACGGACACAAACAAACAAACAACGGGAACAAACAAACAAAAAACGGAAACAAACAAACAAACGACGGAAACAGACAAACAAATAACGGAAACAAACAAACAAACAACGGAAACAAACAAACAAACAAAAAGTTTTTATTTTTCACTTTTTAGTTGTGGTACCTACCCCACACACATTCGAATACCACTACCTGCTACCAGTGACAGGAACTTATCATATCATCTACATACTAAGTGGGAAAAAAATACGTATTTTGCAGCTCACTCAAAAACTACCCAAGCAAAATTAATAGAATTTATATGGGACCAATTTGGGAGCAAATTATGTTTGCTGGAGCCGGAGGATGCAAAAAAAACCAATTTACTTTAGACTAATTTATTAAAATCAAGAAATTACAATTTATAACTTTAAAATTATGCAGGTGACAATTGGTCGATGTATGTACCAAGAATGAGTGAAAACGTGGAATCGTGGAAGGCGTTGTCGATGTCCGGTCCCACGGTTACGAAATGCTGCGTAGGCAGCACGTGTAAATCGTTGCGATGCGCAATATTGGTGTCACGATGTCCACAGTCCGTGTGTTATACCGAATCGTAATATCAGCGATCCTTATGTTACACCGTTGCGTAACATCTCCCCCCGTAGAACAGCAACTATTTGTTAACTGTTGTTAAAAATGTTGCTGTAAGATGACTAGGGTCCATCTTGATTCCAGCTGGATGAATATTCCTTCTTGGTTCCACTTCAGCATAAATGTCTTGATCTGCGTTTATTTCTACAGATGTAGTGTCGATCTCCTTGTCTTTATTTCCCATCCAATGCCGGTATGTAAGAGCAATGGCAAGTACACCTGCACTGAATAGTAATAGGTATACAGGTATGGTAGTATGGTAGAGGCTCCCATCTGATATCTTGTTAAGTCTTACTGGAGGCTGTACTGAAACTTTCTTGTAACTTTCGTGGAGATTCTCGAGGTTGATTGAATTAAGTTGTACCAATGATTCTTCGGTTCTTGATGTAGTGTTCTGGTCCAATAGTGTTCGTATTCTAAGTACATGTCCCTTAATTCGGTTATCAATGTTGGCGATAGTGAATTCGGTGGCTCTTATCAGGCAACCTTGGGGTACTGTAGCTAAGTAACTTCCTTGAAGTGTTCTGAATTGTTCCTGTCCACATAACATCTGTACTTTTGCAGGTATCGGGAAGCTTAATGTGTAGTGTTTTTCGTCAAGTTGTTCCAGAGCTTGCTTGTGTAGAGTGACTGGCGTTAATGTACAGGAGTTGAGATGCTGTTGGGTGATGAGCTGCTGCACGCAGTCCGGCTTGTCTATAATCTTGAAACCAACTTTCTCTTCGCAGAGGTACCATGAGTTAAGCTTCGGACATTCTGTCTCTATGTACATAGAATATAAGTCATGAATTGCTATAAAAGGTGAGGTAGGGATAAGGGCCATATTATTTTTGTTAGGAATTATGGATAACTTGTATAGGTTATAGATTCTTGGTAAGGCAATCGGCACCTTTATAACTATAACTAATTTCTTATGAATATAATACGATCCTATTTTTAGAATATCATAGTACTCTCGCAGATCGATATCAATGATTTCGTCTTTTGAGTATAATAACCCTAATTTTCTTATTATATTTCTAAGGTTAACTAAGCTAATCATAGAATGGGTAGTGCTGGAAGCACGCGTAAAAGCTACCATAAGTTCTATTTTATTTAACTCATCCGATAATGTCTCTATATTATCGTTTAATATAAGTAGGTGCTGTGCCAGATGGGCATACGTTACTAGATCTGCCTGTTTAGATGCGTCTTGTTTTATGATTTGGTTAAGTTTATTAGCAATAATGTTCTGGTTGTCTACTATATTTTTTAATACATTAGAATGTTTTAACATCCATTCTTTAGTCAAGCTTATGTGACGGTTAAATTCCGTTTCCAGTTTATTGTCATTACCTTCTAAAACTTGGATGGCGTTATTATATTTGATTGCATCTGTGTAGTCTAAGTTTCCTGAGATACTTTTTATGACTGATCCTAATCCGTCAATGAGTCCTCGTTTAACGCGACTAGGTTCAAAACTTTCTAATTGTGTGGATATCTTTTCAAGTTTGTCCCCAAGGTAGCTCATATGGGGTTCAAACAGTGAAAGTGTTTTATTGTTAATTAGTGGCCTAAATTCACTTAATTGTGACTTAACTAAATTAACCTTCGACTGAATATCTTCTAGGTCAATGTGTAAGAGGAAGGAATGATAATGGGACACGATTTTTGTAGGTCCTAGTTTGAAAGGGAGTAATCCGGGTCCGTCTTCTAGGGGCTCAAGTAATATGTCCTCCGCTTGGACCAGGTGTAGCAATATCGTCAGCGGTATTCTGCAACAATTGTTTCGTGTTAGGTGTTCGTTTAAGACGTGATTTGGCAACGGGACCGCGTTTTTTCCTTGTGTAAATATGAATGGGCAGGTCAGCTAATACTGTGTCGTCTGTATAACGAGGTGCTAGTTTCTGTCTGTTAGCTAGTGGATTCTTAACAAATACCTGTTGGTCTGGCTCGTATTCCTTTTCAGGCTTCCTATCTTTGTTCCTATTTTCGATTAGTTCTGTGCGTTTATGCAGGGACGTTTCATTAATAGCCTCGTATACTTTAGACATCCTATTTCGGTGTTCTTGCACGTATTGTTGTAGCAAGTGCACAGATAAATCTATGTCTAAGGGATCGCGAGGATCCGTATGACCGGTAACTACTTCCAGTGGTCTACATTTTGTGAAACTGTGTATGCTGCTGTTGTATGCTAATAAGGCATATGTCATAAGGTTAACAATCGCTTCACTACGGTGTTGAAGTTTTAGAATTCTCAAATGTTCTAGTAAGGTGGAGTGTAAGCGCTCTATCATTCCATTATCGTTGGGCGTATGGGCCAAGGTTTTATGATGTTGAATTTTATGGACACGCGTAAATTCGGTAAATAGTTGATTAGTAAATTCGGGTCCCTGGTCCGTGACTATTGATACCGGGACGCCATGATGGGAGCAAAACTTTAAAAAGGCTTGGACTACACTTACTGCTGTGCCGTCTCTAAGATGGTATGCCTGAGCGTATTTAGAGAAAGCATCAATGATGGTCAGGTATTTCTCGTTTTGGGCCGTAAACAAATCTAGGTGAACTACACTAAACGGTTTTGCTGGTGGCGGTACTATACAGAATCTTTGTTTTATAGGATTTCGATCATATTTGGCTTGCCCGCATACGTTGCATTCATTTATATACCTCGAAATTTCGTCTTTCATTTTTGGCCAATAGTATTTATGGGATAAGGCTAGGTAGCATTCACTTATACCGCGATGATTAGTTTTACCTTCGTGGTATTTCTGAATGATCTCTTGCTGTCTGAGATATTCTTTTACATTTTCGACTTCGGTTTTAGTTAAAACAAGATTCATAGCGGAGCTCTTGAATTTTTCTTGAATTATTGGAACTATTCTATACATGGCTAGTGGGGGGTGTATTATAATGCCGGTCTTAACTTTCGGGTTTGCGAATTCTTTAATTGCATTTATTACATCCTCCTCTAAATTCGATTCGGAGAGTTGGATGGAGGTACGGGTATGAGTTTCAAAAGGCTTAGAAACTGCTGGGCGTTTCTTTATATCACCTACTACTGTAAAGCATATTTGTCTGTTAAATCTATTTAAGGGGTCATCTGAAATTGGTATTTCTAATATTGGATTTTCGGCGCTAGTGTGAGCTGTGAGAGTGGATGAGCCCACTACGGAAGGTGACTTTTCGGATACGTTAACCATGATTGAGCTCGTTTCTTCGTTATTAATCTCGATTCGTGACAAAGCATCGGCATTTGTGTTGCTTTTGCCCTGTTTATAAACTACTGAATAGTTATATTCACTGAGCTTGAGTCTCCAGCGAGTTAGTCTCGAGCTAGGTTCTTTTAAGTTCATAATCCATTGCAACGGTTTATGATCTGTTATAATTTTGAATTTACGTCCGAATAGATATGGCCGAAAATACTTAGTTGCCCAAACTATGGCTAAAAGTTCTTTTTCTATTGTGCTATAATTGATCTCGCTTGTGTTTAGTGTGCGCGAAGCATAGGCTATTGGTTTGTCTGAACCTACAGGTCCCTGTGAGAGTATGGCTCCTATGGCTAGGTTTGATGCGTCTGTCGTGAGTAGAAAATCTTTATTAAAATCGGGATATTGTAAGATCGGGTCGTTTGTAAGTAATGTTTTACATTTTTCGAAGCAGTTTACATAGTTGGTATCATTACAGTTTATTTTTGAGCCCTTCTTCAAACATTGGGTCATTGGTTTCGTGATTTTGGCGAAATCGGGAATGAACTTCCTGTAGTACCCTAGTAGCCCTAAAAATCTTTTAATTTCCGTGGCTGTTTTAGGAAGTGGGAATTTTCGGATAGCTGAAATTTTATCAGGGTTCGGTTTAATGCCATCTTTACTGATTATATGTCCGAGATATGCTGTTTCCAATTTTAAGAATTCTGACTTATCCATTTGTATTTTAAAATTAGAGTCTCTGAGTCTTTTAAAGACCTTTTCCAAATTTATTATATGCTCCTGTAAACTAGTGCTAAATACGATGATGTCATCTAAATATACTAGGCAAATAGAGTTCTGAAGGTCCCTAAGCACATTATCCATGGTCCTTTGGAAAGTTGATGGTGAATTTTTAAGTCCCATTGGCATGCGTAGGAACTCAAAATGGCCATGTTCTACATTGAATGCAGTTTTTGGGATGTCATTTGGGTTCATTTCGACTTGGTAAAAGCCACTAGCGAGGTCGAGGGTTGTGAAATATTGGCAATTGCCTAGTTTATCTAACACATCAGTTATATTAGGAATAGGGTACTTATCATCGATGGTTTTTTCGTTCAGTTTCCTGAAATCCACTACAATTCGCCATTTGACTTTACCGGATGCATCAGCTTTTTTTGGGACTACCCAAATGGGGGAGCTCCAAGCCGATTCTGAAGGTTGGATGATTCTCTGTTCTAGCATTTTTGAAATTTGATTGCGAACTTCTTCGCGGTGTACGAATGGGTATCTATAAGTTTTAGTATAAACCGGTACTTCATCTGAAGTACGTATGCTGTGTTTTATTTTATTGGTAAAGGTAAGCGGTTCTCCCTCTACATAAAATATATCGGCATATTGCGAAACCAAGGACTTCAGATTAGCGCGCTCTTCTTCATTTAGATGGTCAGTGCGTAACCGAGATAATACCTCGTCTACTCGGGATTGATTTGATTGGTGAGTACATTCTAAGTTATATGTTTCCGCTTTAATAGGTTGGTCCATGGAAAAAATTAAGTCATTGCTGGTTGGATTGAAAATTTCTAAATAACCGCGATTATTTCTAACGCTCGTAATACACTCATTTATGCAGCAATTTGAAATTATCTGATCAGGAATTAAAGCATCACCCTCCTGTATATTAACTGGGACTCTGACTAACTTTGAGGAATTCGCTGGGATAATATCTTCATATAAATTGCTATTGCGCGAATTGTACATAACTATTGGGTTAACTGCAGTTTTTGTAATTAGCTTATTATTTTTAAGATCAATATTTGACTCCCATTTATTTAACAAATCCAAACCGATAAGGCCGTCAAAATAATCGTGAAACCTGTAAATGTAGAATGTTAAATGATTATTGTCGTTTATCTCCTGAAAACAGGGTAAGTTAATGGAGTAATCGTTACGGCTAGTTGCATGCACATTTGTTACCTCAAAGGGGTCATAGTTCCATCGTAAATGTGGGTAAAACCTCTGAACAGCTTCAGGGCTAATAAATGATTGGTTTGCTCCTGTGTCGATTAATAATTTTAACGGTGGGTCCGAAATTACTATATATGGTAGGTAACGTTGAGTTTGTAGATTGACCTCTATTTTGATTCGTTTGTAGTCCGACTCCCCCGAAAATTTTCCTGGTTAGAAGACGCTGACTCCTCGGTGGATTGCCCTTCACATGTCGCCTGACTTACCTCAGGGGACGTACCTAATTGCTGGTTATTATATGCACTCAAACCGTCATAATAAGAATAGTCGGGCTGTTCGTAGGAGTTGTACAGATATCCGTTGAAGTCATTATCACAATAAGGTTCAAACATATATGGATATTCAAAGCATTCGTTGAAATTCATTTCTCTTGTCCTAAAATAATTAGAAGGTGGTGGGTTCCCTTGCCTAAACCAATCGTTACCCCGGAATGGCATTGGTCTCGGTACGAAATGAGATACACCGCTCATTGGTTTTGGCGTATCATTTGTGTTCGGCCCTTTAAATTGATTATTACCGGATGAATTATTATGTGGATTATAGTTAGAAGGACGTGCCCCGAATATCTGTTGCGTACGCGATGGACCTTGCTGTTGGAATTGCTGTGGTTGGTTAAAGCCTTGTCTCCACATTTGCGGCGGACGTTGCAGCGGATGTGGTATAGCTATATTTGGTCGAGAAGGACCGGGCATATTAAAATTAAATGGCCTATGCATAGGCATGGGAATATGCGGCATAACAGGATTGAATAATTTGGTCTGATCAGTCGGTGCCTGAGGCTGTGGCTTTCTAGCCGGTGTGTGCTCGTTTCGCTGTTGTAAGTAGAGAGTGTTCATTTCTTCATGAACAAACTCAAGCGCTTTTTCTATCGTGTCCGGTCGCATGCACCTAATGCGTGAACCTAAGGGGTCACGAAGGCCCCGTAAGTAAGATTGCAAAGTTAACTTTTTATAAAGGGAACGTTTCGAATCGATTGTACTCTGAACGGTTTCATGTAGTGACACGTAGGTCATTATAGTGGCAAATAGAGTTTGGCACTTTTCGTAGAAATCCTGTGGTGTGGAAGAGCCTTGAGTTAATAGAGCCATGTCGTTGTAAAGCGAGGTCTCATCGCGTTGGTCAGAGAAATTGTTGACTAAAGAACTACGTATGCCACTCCAAGTTTCTGGTACGCCGTTGGTGTTAATTAACCGGGCTGCGGGTCCAGTGACCTTGTTAAGAATCCCGTTCAAAAGAGTCAAATTTATTAATTCGCGCCCTGGTTCAGCTGATACGTAGGCTTGCACTAACTGGTCACACAGTTTAATGAATCTAGTGAGGACATTAGGGTTTCCGTCAAATTCGGGAACTATGCGTAAGGCCTTGTAAATTTCGTCTATAGCCGACATTTCTACGGTTATTTCTCTATCTTCTAAGTGCCTAAATGAATCTAACAATAACGATCTGGACGATCTGTCTAGCCTAAGGGTCCTCGATTGCCTGGGATGGAAAATCTTGGGTATTTATCTTTCAATTTTATGATTAACACTTAAGGATAAGGATGAGCAACTCAAGAACTATTCTAAAGTACTCACATGAGCATGGTTGGTACCTCTGCGGTATCGATGTCTGGATACTCCTCCCGACGACAGCTTCTGAAGATCCGGATACTCGTACGGTGCTTGATAGCCACCCGGGTGACTCGCGAGTCGCGATCCTAAGGTCGATCCTATGAATTTACTCTCGCGAACCGGCCCGCGAGTATCCTACCGACTGCGCCAATTATGTTTGCTGGAGCCGGAGGATGCAAAAAAAACCAATTTACTTTAGACTAATTTATTAAAATCAAGAAATTACAATTTATAACTTTAAAATTATGCAGGTGACAATTGGTCGATGTATGTACCAAGAATGAGTGAAAACGTGGAATCGTGGAAGGCGTTGTCGATGTCCGGTCCCACGGTTACGAAATGCTGCGTAGGCAGCACGTGTAAATCGTTGCGATGCGCAATATTGGTGTCACGATGTCCACAGTCCGTGTGTTATACCGAATCGTAATATCAGCGATCCTTATGTTACACCGTTGCGTAACAAGCATACCCTTTCATACAAAAAAATAATTTTCAAAATCGGTCCTCCAATGACGGAGATATCGGTGGAAATACATTAAAAAAAAAAAAAAAAAAAACATATAACCTCCTCCTTTTTGGAAGTCGGTTAAAAAGCTTGGGATTGAGCTGCTTGCTCTGTTAAGCCTTGTGATAAAACCATAAAACTTTCCAGTAAAATTATTATGTAAAATCATCAAAATATACCAGTTTTATATACACATTGACATTGTTGGAAATTTTATTTAAAATGACATGATTACTTTGTAAAGTATTATATTATTTTAATTATTGTGAATGTGAGGACTATGTGGATATTATTTTTATTTCTCTGCTAGTTTTAGTGATGGTCTGGCAGTTTGAGTAGTTTATGCGGCCTACCCAAATGTTCTTTCTTTGGTATTGTTCGTCGAGTTGAGCTCCTTATGTTCTGAGTTGAGCTCCACGATTGCTGACAAATAGTTGCAATGACTGGACAGGTCCACTCAAATCTGTGTGGACCTTTTCAGACACTCTACATGGTCCTCATATGGCCTGACCAAGATTATGTCTGGACTTTAAAAGAGACTGCGACCTCTGAGTTTGTTTCGGTCTGTCTTCTCAGAGTAAGTCAGATAGGAAACGCCGAACTCATCTAGCTTACTCGTATTTTTAATATTTTTTAATATGACGTGTAAAAGTGATTCCGATATCCTATTTGCATAATAAACAATTTCATTTCATTAGAACTTTTATGCTTAACAGAAAGTTTAATAGACTGCTACGTGTGTTGAATTTATAATAATTGCGCAGACATAAAAGTCGAATATATAATAATAATGTTAATTAAATTGTTTTATTTTTGCTTCCCTTAATTTCATTTAGATCTGTGATAGCTAAGCTATAAAACTTGAAACTAGCGTATAGATTTGCTTTGAATGATTAAAGTTGGTTCATTCCAAGCAAAATACCATCAATTTTAATAGTAGTCTATAGTTACATGAAATTCAACACTGTAAAAGTCCTTTACAATAGAAATATATGATTTTCTTTTCCTCTTGCTGCTTACACTATGTTCGACGGTTTCCACATAAAATATTAGTAACGTAAGGCACTATTAAATATCTTTTTAGGGTTCCGTAGTAAACAAGGAACCCTTATAGTTTCGTCATGTCCGTCTGTCTGTCTGTCCGTCTGTCTGTCTGTCCGTCTGTCTGTCCGTCTGTCTATCTGTCCGTCTGACTGTCTGTCCGCGGTCTAGCTCCGAGACCCTTGATACCAGAAAGCTGTAATTTGGCATAGGTATACATATTAATTACGCCGACAAAGAGGTAAAGCAAAATTATGAAAAACATTTTTTTTAGGGTACCTCTCATACACGTGAAGTTGCGATGTTTTTTTTATTTTTTTTTTAACCCATGTTGTTTGATATCATTGGAAAGGTCCTTCAAAAACATTGGGAGTTTAAGAAAACTATTTTTGGATACAGGAATACGTTTTCGAAATGTTAAGCTTTAAAGTGCTAGTTTTTGTTAGAGTCAAGTGTCCCCCCCCCTGCCAGCGAAATGGTTGGTTTTGAGTGTGTGAAAAAAATCACAGCAGTAGTTTATATAACGAAATTAAAAGGAAAACTATCACAGCTAAGTAGGCTCTACAAGTTAACGAGTAATAATCAACCAACTTAACTTTGCAGTTGTAAAAACATGTTTTCCCATACATTCCGTATGGGAGAACATGTTTTTTAACTGCAAAGTTTAGTTTGTTTTTGGGATAAATTCATTCCAACTACGGAAACCTTCATTGTGCGTGGTCCGACACGCACTTGGCTGGTTTTTTTAATGTAAGGGACATGCTATATTTTAAACCATTTGGCATTCCTAAATCTTTCAACATTGCTCTAGACACAATTCAAATTGGAGCAGACAGTAACGAGATAGAGTCAGATAAAAAAATCAAAATAAACCTTTTTTGGCTCTCCTGAAAAACCATGGTTAGTCCCTTAAATTAATTGATACTTCTGGTATCGATATATTGTTCGGGACCTCCTTGGAATGACACTTTTTCAAAGACAAACCTTAAATTATGGTGGAACCAAGTTCAAAATCGAATGATATCCTCGCGAATGCTGTTGGTGGTCGTACCATGCTATGCTTATAATCGTTCATGTATTTTTTCTAGAGAACTTTGTCAACAACAACCCTAGTGACCCGACTGCTGGTGAGCAAACTACCCAAAGAAATATAAGATTGAACCATAATAATATAAAACACCTACAGGCATTAAAAAATACAAATAGAAAACTCGCTGAATGCTGAACCTGTTCCTTTTTTCAAGTCGGTTAAAACCGTATCTTGAAACTTAGTTTAAATTAGTTTTCATCGCGATTGTGCATTTTCATTACGGAAACTTCAAATCACTACTTACTAGGTATTTAACACTATTTTCATTAGATCTTCTGTTATGGCTGGTACACATACATATCATAGCCAAAGACTGATATGTACGGCTTTGCTTTTAATCGTCATTTTTCGTATTATTTCAGTGCATTTGGTAGACAACAACCCTGGACAAGGTTAGTATTGTTTCTAAGAAAGCCTCTAAAGATTAGAATATAAGATTTACAGCAATTAAGTATATATATCGTAATTAATTAGGAAAATATTCTAAAATATGATAGCGTAGAGCGAACTTCCGCGCGTTCCTTTAGTTCTATATATAAAAATATAAACTAGTGGTATCGCGGCCACACGTCGCCTGCAGTTGCCGCCTGCGGTTGGCTACGGAATTGTACCTTAAGAAGTAATACGTAAATTAACTAGTGTATATAGTTTTATCCTCTTTAATAAATAGACCATGACCTACCTGTGTCTGTATACATAGCTGTAAAAGTCATAACTTTTAATAACAATATACCAGCATATTATTGTCCCACTGCAGGGTAAATGCCTCTTCTCATACAGAGAAGGCACGAGCATTGATCACCACGCTTGCTCAAGACGGGTAGGCGATTTCAAACTTATATTTTAACTACAGCATGTATCAGAAAGGTGTGTGGTCATAATTATAATACATAATTTAATTATAATACATAAAAATATGTATGGGACAGCTGATTACTTTTCCGCAATTAGGATGTCAGTCCCGTGGAGAAAGTTGTTCAGTTTGATGGTCTGTACCACACTCTTAAGTATGACCTTTCTGATACGCGCTGTATAATATAAGTTCAGGGTTCCTTACGATGATTTATTGAAAAAGTCACATTGGCACTACCGATTGTAATCTCGGCTCTTAACTGCGGGCCATCATATCTTTTACTGAAGCAAAACAAGTAGGTTTTGTCGTCTGAAGAAACGCAAACCCGAGAGGGCGGCGTGTCTTATTCCGGGCGCGCCTCTTATGGGGAACTGCGGCCGTAGGGTCGGGGGTCGCCTATATGTTAGGCGCGCCAATAGCTTGTCAGGGGAGAGAGTGAGTAAAAAGGACTCATTCGAAATGGGATCCAAACCAGACACTATGCAAGAGAGGCTGGGTACCTACCTGAGCAAGTACAATTGCAGACCTACACCACGCAATGAGTCAGCCAGCCAGTTACAGCCTCATAGAGTTTTTAGTACGGTTTGGTAGTAGAATGTAGAAAAAATAAAGTAACAATTGTTTGGAAAACTTTAATTGCAAAGACAAAAAAGACGAAGAGACACAGATTTAAACTTATTTATGCGAAAAACACAAGCACATACAGCTTACCTATAGTAAATTTAACAGAGCAGCTTTATAACTATCTATCTATAAAGTTTACATTTCAAAATTGTACTGAACGGATTTGATTGAAATTTGGTACACAGTTTATAACCTGGAACACAGAAGATACTTTTTATCCCCATACTCCCACGGAATCGAGACGTATGCCGGTGAAACTGCGGGGTGCTGCTAGTTCATACATGAAAAGGAATTACATTGTACATTTACGCAGAGAATTCTAAGAATAAAGAGAATGTAGAGGTCGAAATTTTAGCACTCTACGTTTATATTGAGCGTAGCCCCCTACACCCGTGTGGGCTGCACTTCCTGCACCAGAGATAAAGCCGCCTCTGGTAACTACTGTTGGGTGTTTTGTGAGCTAACCTGTGGCAGCTGCTGTGGGTAATGTTGGATGGGGTGTTGAGTGAACTGTGGGGCACCTTGTGGGGGATACTGTGGTGCAGGTTGTGGAGCATACTGTGTGTTGTACGGTAGGCCATTTGCTGGATAATTCGGCATGCCATGCGGGGAGCCAAAGCCATACCCAGAGTTGTTTGGTGGAGGTATCGCAGCGTGATTCAGGTTCTTAAGACTGTTCACTGTGTTACCCCCGACGTTAATACCGACGAGTGTGTCAGTTAATGGTGCACCTGAAATTGAAAGATACCTCAATTTAACATGTAGTTGCATAAGGTACAGTCAGAAACAAAAGTCGATAACCACAATTAAAGAAAATACTTTATTATCGATCTAAATATGGCTTTGGTCTCCTATGTTATGCTTTAAGCGACGTCGGACTTCAGCGTCAATGTTCCGATTGACGTCTGAACGCAAAAAGACACCGACGTTGACGTGTGAAAAAGACCACAACAGTATATTTCTATAGTAAACATCGTAACGCGGCGTACGGCGTGACGCTGTAAGCGGCCGACGGAATTTATAGGAGACCATTAAAATCTGAAAGAAAGTCAAATTAATAGTAGTTTATGAAAATGTTACAAATCGGTAGTTAGTTACACGAGTTATATGCAGTTTCAAACACTACTAAACTTTATATACCTAAACCTAAACTTATGCAATTCCATTAAAACATAACATAACATCACGCCTTGTTTCCCCGAAGGGTTGGGCAGAGGTGTCCATTAAAAACAGTCTAATATACCTATTATTCGCAAATATTGGACTAGACCATGTTAATCTGCCAATACTTATAGCCTTTTACCGACTATCTTGGGGTCGGCTTCCAGTCTAACAGAATGCAGCTGGATACCAGTATTTTACATGGAGCGACTGCCTATCTGACCTCCACAACTCAGTAACTGGGTAATACGATACCCCTTGGTAAGACTGATTGTCAGACTTTCGGGCTTCTGACGACCTGTTACGACTGTCAAAGAGCCACGAATGACAGCCGGGACCAACGGCTTAAGGTGCTTTCCGAGGCACGGAGGAGTCTCGATAATTATGTAAAGATGGTCATCCATCCACGGACCAACCGCGGCAAGCGTAGCTTAACCTGATTGATCGACCCGTGCTGCTGTTATTACTTAGCCAATGAGCTCCTCCATACATACATACAAATAAATACAATTTAAGTGTCTGTTTTCAATGTCAAAATAACAGCTTTATACTAAATGCATAATTATGGAAGTATACTTATACGAGAGATACAATAAAAATAAAAATATTATTTATAATGATTAATTATTAAGTTAGTATTTATAATTTTTTTAAATTTTTGTCTGTTAGTTCCGGCTAATCTCCGAAATGGGACTTTCACTGGCAGCTATACAAACAAATAAAATTGAAATATAGAATTCCAAGCGGACGAAATCGCGGTTAACAGTTAGTTGTAAATTAAAAACTCATGTTACAAGAATCTAAAACTTATTACAGACTTTGCCAGTTACAACAAACAATGAGCGCACCGAGGTTATTGCGAAATAATTGCGTTCGTTTGATCCCTATCTTTATTACCTACTTAACCTTTAGTTATGCAATCAATATGTAAGATATTTAAGGATTCGCTCTATACATCATACACTTGACGTTGGCGACCGCCGACGGCCTCGCGCCTGTGGGCCTCGCAAAAAAGTTTCACAAGGTAATCAAAGTTTAGTTATGTATAAGTATCTAGTTCCTCCTCAGCTCCCGGACCTGGGGGCTCTCATCTATCGAGAAGTACTTTTAAATCAAATCCCAAACAATGCCAAAATATGTTCAGTAACAAAGAGGTAGTTTGAAGTTGGAGGCCCCCCTACACGTAAGTATGCCAAATATAAACTAGCATGCAAAAATTTTCGAGCTCGCTTCGCTCGCTCTGCCATCGTATATTATCTTAGTTTTCAAACTTTTCTGCATAGGTCGACAAAATAACTCCTATCCTTGTCCTTACATATTATGAAACAAAGTCCCCCGCCGTGTCTGTCTGTCTGTCTGAACGGGATAAACTCAAAAACTATTATTAAATTATGATTATGGAACTATGATTTTCAAACGGTTTTCATCAATGGACGGAGTGATTTATGCGGAAGGTTTTAGTGTATAATTCATTAAGGTTTTGTATAAATTGGCTGAAATTTGACGATTATTGTTGAAGAAGTCGGAAAAAATCATGCCGACTGGGAGCTTAACTGGCGTACGTTGCGTTAACCGAAAAAGATACATCAAATTTATGTTCTACGGTATTGTTCATCTTAAAAAATTCAATATAAAAGCGATGGCATATGTCTATCTTCTAAGGATGACCCACAGTAACCATTTTTATCTTTCAGAATTTGATAAAAAAATTATTGTTATTTCCGAAGCTTTTTTGACCAGTATAGTATTAATTATTATCCAAAAAAATATATTATTTAAATTGGGCATTTAATTTACATTAAAATATGCCTTCAAACTATATCATTTAAATGAATAGTTTTAAAGATATCACAGTTTCAAAATTACGCGTAGCAACGCGGGCGCAGCGGTAGGAGTCAATGACCTTTTCCTCTGTTATTAGGTATGAAATCTCGGTAGTACGTTCCCGTGGGATATTGTCCGACATACACGCGGGCGAAGCCGCGGGCAAAAACTAGTTTCTGTATAAATGTTCAAAAGAAAATCTTACCTATCTGAGACTGGATGCTAAATACTTCACGGAAGGTCATCAGTTTTTTAATAGTAACAAAACTACATGTTTTCGACAAGTATACGTTTAACGTTTTCAAAATGTGTATTTGTTTTATTAATACGAAGGAAATACCTAAATCAGCGCGCGAACCGCCCATTGTTTATCCCGCTCTATCCCATTAATTAGCGGCAAAAGCTCGTGCGCCCTTAATAAGTAGGTAGGTTATAATAAACGAGTACTCACAGTGGAATAATTCCAAAAGCGCCAAACTCAGGATAACCCCAAACTGTAAAAAAATATTGTTAAGTTATTTTAGGGTTCCGTGCTGAAGCGGCGATGCAAGAAAGTCTTTCTTCATGAAACTGTTTATTATCTTGGGAAGCTAATTGCCAAGTTTGGCATTGTCATTTGTACATGATCCGATCAATATGTGTACTTAGTTACTGCTTGGGCCGGTTTTGTTGTTCAACAAATACTGCTGAACTAAATGTGCAACCCGAGCATGTGTGTCGAACCCCTGACAGATAGTTATTTTTCAGGGTTCCGTAGTCAACAACCCTTGTAGTTTCGCCATGTCAGTCTGTCTGTCCGCGGCTTAACCAGAAAGCTGTAATTTGGCATGAGTGTACATATTAATTACGCCGACAAAGTGGTAACATAGAATTATGAAACATATTTTTTTAGGGAACCTCCACTACATGTAAAGTGGGGATGTTTTTTTTTGTGTGGAGTATTGTTGGAAAGGTTGTTCAAAAATATTGCGAGTTTATAAAACCATTTTTGGATTTAGGGATCCGTTTGCGAAATATTAAGCTTTACAGTACAAATTTTTGTTAGAGTCATGTGTACCCCTCCCTACCAGCTAAATGGTTGTTTCTGGATATGTGGAAAAATTCACAACAGTAGTATATGTAACGAAATTAAAAGGAAAACTTTACTATCACAGCTGAGTAGACTCTACACGTGAACGAGTAATAATCGACCAACTTACATTTGCAAAAATATAATAAGCAACAGCCATATTTAACCAAAAGGCATGCAAAAGTTCAAGTAGAAATGAATGGGAGAACAGGTTTTTCAACTACAATGTAAAGTTTGTTTTTGGGATAAATTCATCCCAACTACGGAACCCTTCATTGTGCGTAGTCCGACACGCACTTGGCCGGTTTTTTATTTTATACATTTAACTAATAAAACAATTGCATATCTAACAGATCGAAACATAAAGTTAATCATAATTGACTTACCGAGGAAAATACCTTCATTTTTGATAAATATGAGATACTCAAGACACGCGATGAGTGAACTGAAGACCAGAGAAGTATATGCCGGCTGTCTTTCAGATTTGTGTCTTTTATAGCGAGAAATTGATAAAATTGTTTTGTTTTCTTTTTAAATTAAGGAAAATGTGAATCCCGTTGATACCTATAGGCAGAAAAAGGTAACATTTAGGGCACATTTGTATCGCTTGTTGTGGTTTTACTTAAGTAGCGATTTCGATGTGCCGATAAATGTAAATGTTGTATTATGTAAAACTAGCTTCTGCCCGCGATTTCGTTCAGATGGAAATCGTAAGACACTATAATATATTACAATAACAGCCACATTTTTTTTAAACTTTCCTGTATACTACGTACGTTTGTAGGTTTGGTCAGGATTGGTGACGAGGGAGCAAGCGACATACAGTTCTCCGTGTGAGAAGCAGCTTGTCCTGAGGTCGACACCCGCAGCTTTCAGTGTCTGCCCCTGTGACTTGTTGATAATCATCGCAAAGCATACGCTCACAGGGAACTGCACGCGTGTAATCTGGAAGTGGGTGATTGTAGGGAATTAGTAGTATACGCGGTATAAACACTGTCTCGCCAACGCCATAACCTGTTAGAATTTCTTCCTCGATGATGTTTCGCTGCAAAGACACGTTTTTGAGCTGGGTTTCGTTACACAGCTGCGGCGGAGTTATCGAAACACCTACCTTCAGCTGGATGATGTGCACCGGAAGTCCACTTGCCGTTCGCTAACGAAATTCAGAAGTTCTACGCGGGGATGTGTGACATCATCTTGCTCCACAACATTGTTAATGGAGGTGTATATCACTTCGCTCCCTTCAATTTGTGAGAGAATACTGTGGTTGATTGCTGCTGCTTGATAATTTTTGGGCGTTAAAATGGCCCGTTCACACACCCAAGAATTCTCTTGGCACGGTATTCGCATGACCTCCCCGTACACCAGACGATTCGGATCTTCTAAAGTGGGAACTACTCTACCAAGAGTCTCTATTAGGGCTACCTGGTCGCTCTCCTCTGGTAGAGTGTCTTCACAAACTCTTAGAAGAACAACGAACATCGTTCTTATATATTTCATGATTGACTGCTTGGCTCCATAAAGGTATAGCGTGATGATAATTAATCATTTAAAAAATTAAATCGGTAACTATCTGCAATATCCTAACATTTTGGCTCATCCTTTTACAATTTGCGGAGAAGAATACAAACACAATGTAATATTGCACATCCCCCATAGCAAATAGCGTGATAGTTTATACCCTACAGTTTGACCAGACTTGTAGGGAATATCGATGCAAAATTTTAACAGATTCTGTCTGGTAGAATTTGCGTCATACTGGAACATACATTCAGACAAACAGTCAAAAATTCTAAAAACTTTATTTTCGGGATTAGAATCGATCCCTGACTTCGTAGCAATTATTTTTTCAAAAATATTCAATGTAGAGTTTTGACTTCGCTACGATTTTACTATACATAGCGGTCGTCACGCGGTTTCACCCGCATAGTTCCCGTTCCCGTGGGAGTATGGGGATAAAATATAGCCTATTTTACTCGCTGATAATGTAGCTATCCATTGCTGAAAGAATTTTTCAGTAGTTTTTAAGTTTATTCGTTACATACAAAAATATAAAAATACAAATCTTTCCTCTTTATAATATTAGTATAGATAACTTTAAGATACATGTGCCCGATACAAGTCAACATATACTTGGACGTTTGCCCTAGTGCCGCGTCGACGTGCCTTCACGAAGCCAGTTTTATAACGGGACCAACTGCACTTCTATATACTTACATATTAAAACGACACTAAGTACCAACATCACCTCAGTGTTTGTTGTCGTCACCGTCGTATGCCGCACCTTGTACACAAGGAAAGTCAAACATGAACCTATCTAATTTAAATGAGGAGGTATAATGTTTAAAAAAAGAGGGAAATGTCAGTGTGGTAAGGTAGAAGGTAGATAGGTTTTCTACATAATAAAAGCATTTGTACAAAACTTTATTAAAATGACCGGATAGTGCCTTACTTAATTAATTAAGTATTTGTTTTAGGTAGGTTAGTAATTAATTGATTCAGGCGTGACCTTGTGGAAATCCATTATAAAATACAATAGACGTGGATATAAATATGTCCACGTCTATTGTAACTTGTTTCGCTTAGCTATTTCTAAAGAGCCATAAAAAACTCCTGAAAGAAATCGACACGTGTTTCTCCTCTCAACGAGGCATCCTCAGGATGACGATGGACTTGTTGCGAACTCGAACACGGCGTGTTGCCACACCGAGCGCTGAGTGGGTCGTCAGAAGTCCGAAAGCCTGACAACCAGTCTTACCAAGGGGTATCGTATTACCCAGTAACAGGGTTGTACAGGTTCGATAAGTAGGCAATCGCTCCATGTAAAATACTGGTGTTCAGCTCCATCCGGTTAGACTGGAAGCCGACCCCAACATAGTTGGGAAAAGGCAGATAGGCAGATGATTACGTTGATATAAGTCGGAGTTACCGATGTTCAAATGTTTTTTCAAGTTTCCACAAAGCTAAACGAATGATTTTATTTATATGAATAGAATTCCACTTTAAAATTATTATTATTAAGACATTTATTTCAGACGTAGTTCATATACTGTTAGTAACACAATAAACCTTATAAAGCTAGGGTTAGTATATACAAAAGTTTTGGGCTCCGCTCGCCCCTTGGATCTTGCCCCTAATTGCCTAAGTGTATCTACTCGCCCCCTTGAATATTAGATACCCCAAATCGCCTCCGATTGTTAGTAAGTTAAAAGTATTGTCAGCACTCTAAGTTTTTGAACATTTAAATAAATATTTTATTCTTAAAACATCAAAGTGTCTTCTTTGCGATTTCATGATGAAGATTGAAATAAGACTACTAAATTATTGTAATGTAAAACAATTAAATTTTGTTACACTTTTTGGTTTATAGATAATTAAATAAAAATCACAGATGACTAAAAAAACATACAAAATAATCACAGATTTTCTAATTAGATTACGGTTCTGTACAAAAACTATTGCAGGAATATATATATATCTACATAATAATCAAACAATAACAATAAAATGATGATTAAAAAAATTACTTTAAAAAAATTGTGTTAAAATTAACGTATATTGTATATACAAAATATGAGTTTTGTTTTGACGATATATAGTACATTACTGCCGCGGTCTATAATGACTTCTTTGCTGGTCGCGCTGATGATGGCCGACAGCGCAGCGTAGCGCAGCTCCAGGCCGACACAGCGCGGTCAGCGTGCAGCACTTGATGGACGAGTTGAGATAAAGGCCGAGGCCGTAGGTCGAGGCCTTTACAGCGAGGACAGCAACGGCTGCAATGATGGCCAAGCTGGAAGGCCTAGAGCGTAGCTAGGCTAGCTCGAGGCAATCATAGCGTGACCAGCGAAGCAGTCATAGTGGGCCAAGGCTTGTATAGTGCTTTACTCAAAAATGCAAGTACCTAATCTAAATAAAACCAGTAATTTCAATAAAATATACTAGAAATTTAATTAAAATGACATTTATGAAAAGTACCTACAGTTACTAAAATTCAACACCGACTTTCCCGGTTTGATATTACTAATAGTTTGCGATAATTTTAATGCGGTGTTTGACTGCTGTATTATTTTTCCATTTATTACGCAAAAAAGTCACTAATTAAAAATAAAATTTTCGCTGAACCGCGCTTTTGTTACTTCTTTGTTTTTTTTTTTTTAACAATGGTAATTGGAACTATACAGCCAAATATGGAATAAAATCTTTTTGTACCTATCTCTATAAATACAAACAGCTGTGTTTTAAATAAAATCTTTTTGCATTTGATTTTTTAAAACGTTGAAACGTCAAAATAGCGGCCGGCAATGTTTTGCCGGCCTGTTAGAGCGACCAGCAAAATTTTGCCGGCCGCTCCTTGAAACAGAACGGCAAGGTCGACTTTGCTCAAACAAGGTTGTCGAAATAATGACCACATTACATGCATTTTTGAGTAAAGTTAATTAAAATTTAAGCATTTCTCCATTTAAACATTTATTTAGAAAATTTTAAATTATTAGATTATTACATAAGAATATTGCAGCGATTTGACAACTAAGATTTGTTATCAAAAAAAATCTAAATGATCAAAATCAACAAATATGTAAAATTGTGGAAATAAAATGTCAACATCACAACACGGCAGATTATCCATGACTATAAAGCAGTCATAAGTACGTACACAGTAATTCTAAACATAGACTTATACCTACTAATTTCTCAATTTATTAATTTCATTACAATGTACTTTTAATCTTTGGTCTCGTTCAATGTACTGTTTTTTTCGATTGTTTGATTCAATGCTATTTTTTCTTCTATTGTTTTACTTTCTTTAATTAAAATAGTGCAGAATTTTTTAATATTGAGACGTTCTATTAAGTTTTTTATTTATGCGAGAATGCCAGTCTTCCACTTTATTAAAAGTACGATGCTGTTCACCAAAGAAAAAAAAATAGAGATAGAGCTATTAAAGTAATCAAACATGGCGTTATTCATAATGTGTGCATTTTTCGATCTAACTACACCTTTTTATGTTAAATTTTAAAGGAAATGCCGTAAGGGGCGAATTGATATACCAAAATAATTATTTAAATTTCAACACACCAAAATAATAAAAAAAAACCGGCCAAGTGCGTGTCGGACCACGCACAATGAAGGGATCCGTAGTTGGGATGAATTTATCCCAAAAACAAACTTAACTTTGTAGTTGATAAACATGTTCTCCCGTACGGAATGTATGGGAAAACATGTTTTTGCAACTGCAAAGTTAAGTTGGTCAATTATTACTCGTTAACTTGTAGAGCCTACTTAGCTGTGATAGTTTTCCTTTTAATTCGTTATACAAACTAAGGTAAACGTTCCAATACACGTCGGATTTTGAAATTCACTGACTTTAAAGAACTGCTGTGTGATAAGTATTTCATTTAGAATGAAACTTTTTGCATGACTAAATATCCATTATTCTAAGTAAGCAGCTAAATCATTTAATTGGGAGTACTAATAAATACTTATTTAAGCAAATGTAAAAAAAGGGCGATTTGAACCAATAGTCGTCGGATTTGTACTATTACTCATCAAACAGACCCAGTAGTCGTCAATTTTTGATGCTAATTTGTACTCTCGGATCTTTAACATAAAGTTCAAGATAAGCACAAAAAATTGTACTCGTCTTTGATAATAGTGGACATTCCAAGAAACAAAAGGTGGGTAGAATACCAAATCCCAAAAAATGACTAGGTGTTAGCAAAGCAGGTAGGTTATAAAAACAGCAAGACAAATTAAATTCTAATGTATTTTTGTTAAAAAATTAAGAGATCAGAATGACAAAATCCAGTGCGCGATGAAATCCCGCCGCGATTTTATTAAGTCTGTAGAAATAAGTCGAGTTGACCAATTCTACTTGAGTCGGGAATACGCTTAATGAAATCACGGTGGGATTTTATCGCGCATTCTGCATTCCTTATAAAGTAACTTTTCATCGTAAGTGATATTTTTCACTGCTGAGTTTTTTACGGCCGATATGAGACGACATCTGAAATTATTTTGGTATTGTCAACATTAAGTGCATCTTTAATCCTATTTAATAAAGATTTCTGTTGTTTCTCTCAAAGTGGTAGAGCTTTGTCAAATATTGACTATGCACTAGAATCATCGTTCTAGCTAAACATATTTTTGCGCTACTCAAATTGGAATTGCGACACATAGTGAAAAATAGACGGTAGCGCGCCTGCACGTGTGTTCGCGATGTGACGCCATAGGCAAATTACACTTCGTCGCTGCATCCTCGAGATTTACATGATTCACTAGGTAGTACACTCCTCAATGTACTAGGCATCGCACAATTTTTTGATAAAAAACTAAAAAATAAAAATAATATTAGATATTAAACGACTTCCGTAGTACCTGCGGTGGGGGGGCGTCCGCCGCACCCGGCCATCTACGATCGTTCACTTGTCATTCGCTTCTTTTGTGCGGGCATCGCAACATTAATAATAATTGTTGGTGTTAAAAATATTCCATCCATTTTTATCGAATTCGCGTGTTTGTTTCTTGTGACCATGGGAAGAAGACGACATGAAGATGATCCAAGGACCATCAGACGAAAAATAAGGCGACTGGAAAAGCGTTTACAAAGACAACGCGAACATACATCCAGTGAGGAAGGTTAGTCAGATTTATCGTACTATTAACGGTGTTATTTATAATCCTTTCCAACCGGTTCCTTATCAGTCGCCGAGTTCAATAGTTATGATTATTTCAAGTGTCTTCTTGTTCGCACACGTGCGGTATGACTCATAACTTTCTATTGTTGTTGTTCCATTATCATTTTATATTTAAAAAAAAAAAAAAAAAAAGGAATTCTTTTGCATCGACTTTATTTTTACAATCAATTAGTTAAATTAATTGGACGATGTGTACTGCGACGAGATTGCAGTCGTTCCAGTTTTTTCCTAACTACCTTCCTATGCATATTCTGCAAGTACCGTGATGAGATCCCGGTCAAGTTAAAACAACTATTGTACCTATGAATAGATAAGTGTCGTGACGCGATTACGACCATCTATAATAAGTGATTACATTGTTAAGTGGTTTGATGCGATCAAATCCTTTTATTGTCATTGTTTGAAGCCAAATTTGAGTCAATGCTATAGTAGATGGAAATATCGTTCCAGATGTTGAGTCTGACCACTCAAGACCTGCCTCCTTACCTCCCGAGTACGAATCCTCTGAGCATTACCAATCAGATCTCAGTCGAACTTTCGATCTGTGGTGACAGTTCCACAACACACTATCTCTGATACCGTCACTGGTGGCGCGGGCACCAGCACCGCACCAGAAGTTGTGGAGGCCCTCCCGCCTGATATTTTAGAGGTTCTTGGAGAATCTAAGGAAAAAGATGAGGTATTCGGGCCAAAAATCAAAGAAGAGATCTCCAAACGTTGGGGAAAGATTATTATGGAAGGTCTAGGTAAAGAACAGAAACAAAAGCTGTTTAATAATATTTTGATCCCGGAGAACTTTCAAATTATTAAGGCACCAAAACTAAATCGAGAAATATCCTCGGTCCTAACGGAATCCTCCAGAAACAGGGATAAGCGTCTTGAATGGACACAAAACCATCTAGGCATTGGTATAGCGGGTATCACTAACCTACTGTCATCCGTAATTGACGGCAATTTAGAAAAAGCTGAGATTATAAAAAAGCTCTCAGAAACAGCCCAAATATTGTTAGATTTACATTGCCAAAATACTGCTAACAGAAGGAAGTTAGTTACATTCAGCTTGGATAAAAAATTCTTGAATATTGTTCAAGGAGTTAAGAGGGATACATTCCTCTTCGGAGAGAATTTGGGCGATAAAATCAAGGCTTCTAAGATGGCTGAAAAGTCTGGACTACAGATAAGGAGGACCGAACCTCAACCATCTACCTCCCACAGACCGACACGTTCTAATAATTATCGTCAGGGAAACTCGAGGCGCCCACTTCGTCATCAGAACTACAGAGGCAGGTCGAGTGGGCCAAGGACCCAAGCCTCCAACTCGAACACAGGGAGATACCCAGCGTCAACAGAACGGTACAACTCTGCGAAGACAGCCTCGAAGGCTCCTCCGAAGCCCGAATAGAGGTAATTAAACATGCGGGTCGGTTACGATACTTTATATCAGCTTGGAAAAGTATAACCAATGATCCTGTAATCTTACAATGTATATATCATGGTTATAAAATACGTTTTAATCGAACCGTTATTCAGTATGCAGAACCAATCAATAAATCGTTTTCTTTCCAAGAGACCAATAGTCTTAATATTGAAATTTCAAAGCTTTTATTATCAGGTGCGATAGTAAAATGTGATGACATTCATGGTCAGTTTATTTCGAATATTTTTTTGATACCTAAAAGCGACGGTACCCATAGATTTATTCTTAATCTTAAAAAATTAAACAATTACATTGATCCACAGCATTTTAAAATGGAAGATGTTAGAACTGCTTCTAAATTATTATCAAAGTCATATTACATGGCCCATATTGACCTTAAGGAGGCATATTTTTTAATCCCAATTTATGAAAATAGTAAAAAATATCTACGGTTTAGGTTTTTCAATCAGACTTATGAATTTCAGTGTTTACCCTTTGGTTTATGTTCAGCACCGTTGATTTTTACTAAAATAATGAAACCAGTGATTACATACCTAAGAAAGAAAGGAATCATACTGGTTATTTATTTAGATGATTTATTGTGTATTAATGAAACATTTGAAAGCTGCTCTCGTGATGTAAAAATAATCACCGACCTGTTAGAAAAGCTCGGATTTGTGATAAACATTAATAAAAGTGATTTAGTTCCCAGCCAACTCAAAACTTTTCTAGGTTTTGAGTTAAACTCAATGGACATGACTTTAAAATTGCCACTAAAGAAACGTTTAAAGGTTCTAGAGATAATCGATAGATACTACAACAAACGTTTTTTATCTATTAGAGACTTTGCAAAGTTTTTGGGATTGCTTACGTCATCGTGCCCAGCTGTTAGTTATGGGTGGGTTTATACCAAACGATTTGAAAGAACTAAATATCTCGCGCTTCAGAAATCAAATGGAGATTATGATGTTGATATAATCATTCCTAATAACCTAGAGCCTGATTTTTCGTGGTGGAAGGCAAACATCATGAATGCGTTTTGTCCAATCCGTCAAAACAAATACTATTTAGAGATTTATTCCGATGCGTCTCTAACGGGTTAGGGTATCGCTTGTAACGGAGAAACCAGCGGTGGATTTTGGAGCACGTCTGAGGCCCAAAACCACATAAACCTATTGGAATTAAAAGCAGCTTTCATTGGTTTAAAATGTTTTGCCAAGGACCTTGTAGACAAAGAGATTCTTTTAAGAATAGATAACACTACTGCAATCTCGTATATTAATAGAATGGGTGGTGTTCAATATACACACCTTAATGATATAGCACGCGAGATTTGGCAGTGGTGTGAAGAGCGTCGTCTCTTTATTTTTGCTTCCTACATTAAGTCAAAAGACAACACGGAAGCTGACCAAGAATCAAGGCACATAAATGTCGACACCGAGTGGGAATTATCTCGTTCAGCTTTCCATGACGTAGTCCTTCATTATGGTACTCCAGAGATTGATTTATTCGCAACTTGTTTGAATGCGAAATGTCATAAATATGTGTCCTGGAAACGAGACCCACACGCTTTCGATATCGATGCATTTACTTTAGATTGGGGTAACTTAAACTTTTACTCGTTCCCACCTTTTTCGTTGATTCTCAAGTGTTTAAGAAAAATAATAGCTGATAAGGCTACAGGGGTGCTCATAGTCCCATATTGGCCTAGTCAGCCATGGTATCCACTGTTTATTTCGTTACAGATAAGGAAACCTATTTATCATGGACCAAGTAGTGATCTCCTTTTATCTCCTTTCAGAACGCAGCACCCCCTTTGGATGAAACTTACCCTGGTATCATGCCTGTTATCAGGGAAGCATTTTCTCGAAAGTCATTGACTCCAGAAACTATAAAAATTATCACTGCTTCTTTATCTAATAATACATTAAAACAATATAATATCGCTTACAGAAAATGGTGGCAGTTTTGTCAAACCCATAAGGTAGACTGCTACACTGCATCTATACAACCGGTACTGCAATTTTTGTCCAGAGAATTCGAAACAGGAGCCAGGTATACTACATTGAACACTTATCGTTCGGCGCTCGGCTTAATTATAGGTAGACAATTAAGTACAAATGATACTGTCTGCAGATTTATGAAAGGTGTTTTTAGACTGAAACCAGTTTTCCCTCGATATCAGTCTACTTGGGACACTAATCTAGTTTTAGATTTTTTGTTCAATTATTTTCCTAATGAAAATCTGTGTTTAAATAAATTAACAAAAAAACTGGTAACTCTGCTCGCGTTGTCGACTGCACAACGCGTGCAGACGTTATCCTTTATTCGTCTATCTAATATAAATATTTGTGATTCAAACATTGTAATAACAATTGATGATTTGTTAAAAACCTCTGCACCTGGCAGACAAACACCCCGTTTGATTATCCCATTCTTTCCTAATAAAATAGAGATATGTCCAGGAAGGACTTTATGTTCATATATTAATGTTACAGATACATTTAGAACTGAACCAAATACCGAAAGGTTGTTATTAACTACTAAGAGACCAGTCCACAACGCCAGCTCCTCTACGATTAGCCGCTGGATTAAACAGACGCTAGCAGATAGTGGTATAGACACCACAATATTTTCGTCACACAGCACGCGCCACGCGGCTACTTCAGCGGCTGGTCGTAGAGGTATTTCTATAGATTTAATTAAAAAGACTGCCGGTTGGTCCGGCAATTCTCTAGTATTTGGCAAATTTTATAACAGACCTCTGCTTACAGAGGAAACCGATGATTTTGCTCGCGCAGTTTATGAAAATAACGTTTGAATATTGTTGAAATTACCATTTTTGTTTTTTATATAATCCCTTCATGGATTTGATTTAATAATGTAACTGTTTTCAAAATAAAACATTATCATTATACGCATTTATTTTCTTCATCACTAATGTATTGGCTATTTATCTCAAAACTCTGAACATCTACCTAGTGAATCATGTAAATCTCGAGGATGCAGCGACGAAGTGTAATTAATGGTTAAACAAACTTACCTGAAGTGAAGTTTGACCGCAATTACACGAGTCGCTGCATCCGAAGAGATTTACAAACCCGCCCAACCCTTCTTTGCAAGAAATCCCGATATTAAAAATAGTTTAAGATAAATAGCCCTCTTAAATGAATGACAAGTGAACGATCGTAGATGGCCGGGTGCGGCGGACGCCCCCCCACCGCAGGTACTACGGAAGTCGTTTAATATCTAATATTATTTTTATTTTTTAGTTTTTTATCTAAAAATTGTGCGATGCCTAGTACATTGAGGAGTGTACTACCTAGTGAATCATGTAAATCTCTTCGGATGCAGCGACTCGTGTAATTGCGGTCAAACTTCACTTCAGGTAAGTTTGTTTAACCATTAATTATATCCTGCCTCAAAATTAGTACAAAGATATAACCTACCTTTAACCTAAGATATAACCAAACTCTCGTAGTTATTAGCGGCTCAAATCTTACATGTTTTTGATGGTCAGAAATATTGAACTTACCACCAGTACACCGAGCGGAAACACGTTTTCACGTCGAAATTGATTAAAATAAATCTGATTTTGTCATTCTGCTCTCTTAATTTTTAAACAAAAATACATTAGAATTTAATTTGTCTTGCTGTTTTTATGACCTACCTGCTCTGCTAACAGCTTTAGTCATTTCTTGGGATTTGGTCTTCTACCCACCTTTTGTTTCTTAGACTTGCCACTAATATCAAAGACGATCACTATTTTTTGTGCTAGTATCTTGAACTTTATGTTCAAGATAAGCACAAAAAAATTAATATGACGAGTATAGAAGCAACTATTAAGCGTGTCCCAGTAATCGTCACAATATTACTTAAAATGACTAGTTCTGGGTCAAGTAGGAATTTTAAGGTACCAATAAATGTCACATTCGAAAAAAAATACTTATAAGATAAAAGTGTTCCACATTCCAAGTTATATCGTTTGCTAGTTAACTCAATTAATTCATCAAACAATCGGACTAACCGTAGACTCCACTGAAACTTCACAAATCAAAACATAAAACTACGTGCTGAGTTTCACATTGAGTAGCTAAACTTGCAAAAAAATAAAAAATTTGTGAGACAAATCTTTCAAGTAAAATATTTCAGATCCCATTACAGTAAAAACTTAGGGTTGTTATTTTAATTGTGCGAAGTGTTATCTTAAATATGTTGTTTCACACACCCAAAACCAACCATTTAGCTGGCAGGCACACACTTGAGTGGGCGCGTTCATCGAGGCTGCGGCCAGCCCGCCGGTTGAACGCGTCCCAGAGGGTCATGGCCATTCGGCTGGCCCGAGGATACCGCACAGTCTCCTGCGAGGCGGCGAGCCTCCTTGCCGGATTACCGCCATGGGATCTGGAAGCAAAGGTCCTCGCGCACATCTGGGAGTGGCGCGAGGAGGCGAAACGCCGGGGCTTAACTCCGATGCCGCAAGAAATCGCGGCACAGCGGACAGAGCTCCGGCGGGATCTCATGGCGTCATGGAGGATGCGATTGTTGCAACCCCGCGCTGGGCAAGCCACAATTGCGGCGATAAGACCCCTCTTTGAGGAGTGGCTTGAGAGACGCCACGGCGTCCTCACCTTCCGCCTAACGCAGGTCCTCACCGGACACGGCTGCTTCGGGAGGTTCCTGTTTAGGATAAGGCGGGAGGAAACACCCGGGTGTCACCATTGTGTGGATCGGCCTGAGGACACGGTGGAGCATACGGTGGAGGTCTGCCCGGCTTGGGCGGAGCAACGCTGTGTCCTCGTAGAGGCGATCGGCGGCGGTGATCTCTCGCGTCCGGCCCTGGTTCAGGCCATGGTACGGAGCGAGAGGAAATGGCAGGCCGTCACCTCCTTCTGCGAAGCGGTAATGCTCGCAAAGGAGGAGGCGGAACGCGTGAGGGAGAGGCAAATTTCGCGCCCTTACGCCCCTAACCGCCGCAGGAGGAGACGCCCGGGGCGGGAATCGCGAGCCGATTTCCGGCCACCGTAGGCGCGGGCTTGCGGACGGTGAACAATGGGTAGCTCGCCGTCCGGTAAGGACCAAGCCCGAGTCGACGGCGCGTTGTGTTCCACGCGCGCCTCAAAGAGATGTCAGCAGAATTGACGGGGTCCGCTAGGGCCAATGCCTGCCGGGGGTTCGAAGAAAACCGATAGGGACATCGCGGCCCCCGGCAACAGGGCAACCGAAGGAACACGGGTGGGTTTTAGTCAGTAAAAGTCTGACACGCCCTCCCGCTCCACCCAGAGCGGGAGGAGTTATTTGATAATTTCCCACCCAAAAAAAAAAAAAAAAAGGCACGCACTTGACTCTAACAAAAATTAGCTCAATAAAGCTAATATTTCACAATATTTCCCTGAATCCAAAAATGGTTTCGACAAACTCACAATATTTTTAAAGGACCTTTCCAATGATACCCCACACCACGGGATAAAAAAAAAAAAACATCACCACTTTACTTGTGGGGGAGGTACTCTAAAAAAAATGTTTTTCATAATTTTATTTTACCACTTTGTCGGCCTAATTAATGTGTATATCTATGCCAAATTACAGCTTTCTAGTACTAAGGGTCTCGGAGCTAGACCGCGGACAGACAGACAGACAGACAGACAGACGGACATGACGAAACTATAAGGGTTCCTTGTTTACTACGGAACCCTAAAAATGGGGTGAGTGGAACATTTTAATCGAAAGGGGCAAGATCCAAGGGGCGAGCGGAGCCCAAACCGGTTGGATGATTGCTTTGCGACGATAATCAACAAGTCACAGGAGCAGACACTGAAGGCTGCGGGTGTCGACCTCAGGACAAGCTGCTTCTCACACGGAGAACTGTACGTCGCTTGCTCCACCAGTCACCAGTCCTGACTCTCTGCATATTTTGGCTGCTGAGACCAAAACTGCAAACGTACGTAGTATACAGGGAAGTTTTATAAAAATGTGGCTGTTATTGTAGTATATTGTGGTTTCTTACGACTAACACGTGAACGAAGTCGCGGGCAGAAGCTAGTTTTACATAATACAACATATACATTTATCGGCACATCGAAATCGCTACTGAAGCAAAACCGCAACAAGCGATAAAAATTTGCCATAAATGCCTTTTTTTGCATATACAGGGAAAAAGTTTAACCAGTGCGCAAACTTAAACTCGTGACTTTACTCATCATTATGAACAACTTTTAGTATGTGAAAAAAAATCTGCTGTTCCCTACTTTTTATATTTGCAAAACTCGTCAAAATGTAGGGAACATCTGATTTTTTTTTCGCGATTTCAAGTTTCGTCTCAAAGTAAAAGTTGTTCATAATGATGAGGAAAGTCATGTGTTTAAGTTTGCGCACTGGTTAAAATGAAATCCTGTAGGTACTATGGGGATTCACATTTTCCTTAATTTAAAAAGAAAACAAGACAATTCTATCAACATCTTGCTATAAAAGACACAAATCTGAAGGACAGCCGGCATACACTTCTCAGGTCTTCAGTTCACTCATCGCGTGTCTTAAGTATCTCATATTTAGCAAAAATGAAGGTATTTTCCACGGTAAGTCAATTAAGATTAACTTTATGTTTCGATCTGTTAGATATGTAATTGTTTTAGTAGTTAAATGTATTGAAAAACTAACTATCTGTCAGGGGTTCGACACACATGCACGGGTTGCTCATTCAATTCGGCAGTATTTGTTGAACAACAAAACCGGCCCAAGCAATAATTAAGTACACATATTGATCGGCGTTGTCGTTTGTACATGATATGTACAAATGACAACGCTAAACTTGGCAATTAGGTTTCCAAGATAATAAGCAGTTTCATGAAGAAAGACTTTCTTTCATCGCCGCTTCAGCACAGAACCCTAAAATAACTTAACAATATTTTTTTTACAGTTTGGGGTTATCCTGAGTTTGGCGCTTTTGGAATTATTCCACTGTGAGTACTCGTTTATTATTACCTACCTACTTATTAAGGGCGCACGATCTTTTGCCGCTAATGAATGGGATAGAGCGGGATAAACAATGGGCGGTTCGCGCGCTGATTTAGGTATTTCTTTCGTATTATTAAAACAAATACACATTTTGAAAATGTTAAATGGTTCGTCGACGTCCCGGGCAGGGCCCTGATATGTGTGGATCGACCTTAACACTGCTACTTATACTCATCATCTAAATTGACACAAAATTATTCGATACATTGTATTTCAGCTTTCCATAGGGGTACCTACCATAGCTAAGATTTAATATTCTTTTATCTAGTCTCAATTGTAAAGTAATTAATATTATGAAATTAACAATAATACCTTTTAATAACAGACTTTAGCCTCGTACAACTCTAATAAAATTTAAAAAAGTTCCTAGGTATTACTTACTTAACACACTTTCCCTAATAAAATAAAGCCTTTTTTATAATAAAGTACGGCTCGACCAATGAGTTCTGAATTAATAGGTTTTAGTTGCCATCAACGAATAAAATAATCAAATTACGCTACTTTAATTGTGATAATATAAGTAGTTTAATAATGGGTAATAATAATGTATGTGAATTAAATAGATTAAAAAAAAATGATTATCTACTTATATCTAATTTTTTTTTTGATCACCTACAGAGACCTCTCTGTGCCTCGGAAAAGCACGTTCTTCTTCTTTTCGTATGGTTAGAGACTAACCTGGTGTCACAGTTTTAAAGCCGCCCATGGGCCTCTGACTTGGCTTCACATGCCGTTGAGAAATATTGCTCAGCCATGCCGGTTTCCTTACGATGTTTTCTTTCACCGTTTTTGAAGCAAGTGATAATTATACAATACGCACATGAATCCGAAAAGTCAGAGGTGCGCCGTGCCTTGGGTCCGAACTCGAGACACGTTATTATGCAGATGGTCCCGGCTGTCATTCGTAGATCTTTGACAGTCGTTACGGGTACTCAGAAACCCGAAAGTCTGACAACTAGTTTTACCAAGGGATATCGTGTTACCCAGTAACTGGGTTGTGAAAGTCAGATAGGCAGTCACTCCATGTAAAATACTGATCCAGATGCATTCGGTTAACTTGTTGGATTTGTCTTGACAAGTAAGAACCTTACAAGTGAAAGTGACAGAACAGATATTTTATCAAATTCTAATGCTAAAATTAATAAAAGAAAATATAACTAAATTGTGGTTATCGACTTTTGTTTCTGACTGCACCTTATGCAACCACATGTTAATGTGAGGTATTTTTCAATTTCAGGTGCACCATGGACTGCCGGTCTCGATTCACCCGGGAAGTTTAACGATGTAGCGGCCCAACTAACTGACACACTCGTCGGTATTAACGTCGGGGGTAACACAGTGAACAGTCATAAGAACCTGAATCACGCATTTGCTGCGTTCCCGTATGGCATGCAGAATTATCCAGCAAATAGCTCACCGCACAACACACAGTATGCTCCACAACCTGCGGCACAGTATCCCCCACAAGGTGGGCCACAGTTCGCTCAACAGCCCATCCAACAGTACCCCGCGCAGCAGCCACAGGTTAGCTCACAAAACACCCAACAGTGGTCGCAGTAAGAGATGCAGGTTGCCTCACAGGTCACTCAACAGCCCATCCAACAGTACCCACAGCAGCTGCCACAGGTTAACTCACAAAACACCCAACAGCAGCCGCCAGAGGCGGCCTTATCTCTGGTGCAGGAAGTGCAGCCCACACAGGTGTAGGGGGCTACGCTCAATATAAACGTGGGGTGCTAAAATTTCGACCTCAACATTCTCTCTTTTCTTAGAATTCTCTGCGTAAATTGACAATGTAATTCCTTTTTATTATGTATGAACTAGCAGCACCCCGCAGTTTCACCAGAATAAGTCTCGATTCCATGGGAGTATCGGGATAAAAAGTATCTTATATGTTCCAGGTTATAAGTCTGTGTGCCAAATTTCAATGAAATCCGTTCAGTACAATTTTGAAATGTAAACTATAGATAGTTAGACAAATAGCTGCTCTGTTAAATTTACTATAGGTAAGCTGTATGTGCTTGTGTTTTTCGCATAAATAAGTTTAATCTGTGTCTCTTCGTCTGTTTTGTATTTGCAATTAAAGTATTCCAAACAATTGTTAGTTAATTTTTTTCTACATTCTAATACCAAACCTAACTAAAAACCCTATGAGGCTGTAACTGGCTGGCTGACCCATTACGTGGTATAAGTCTGCAATCGTTCTTGCTTAGGTAGGTACCCAGACTCTCCTGCATAGTGTCTGGTTTGGATCCCATTTCGAATGTGTTCTTGTGCTAGGTACCTTTTTAACCGACTTCCAAAAGGAGGAGGTTCTCAATTCGTCTGTATGTTTTTTTTTTTTTGTATGTTTGTTACGCGATTACTCCGCCAATTATGAATAGATTTTGATGATTCTTTTTTTGTTTGGTAGATCATACTTCAGAGGTGGTCCCATATAAATTTTATTAACTTTGCTTGGGTAGTTTTGAAGTTAGCTTCAATTATACGTATTTTTTCCCACTTAGTATATAGATGATATGATAACTTCTTGTCACTGTTATTTACATAGCAGGTAGTGGTATTAAAATTTGTGTGGGGTAGGTACCACAACTAAAAAGTGAAAAATAAAAACTTTTTACAAAAAAAAAAACAACCGACTTCAAAAAAAAAACACTACAAAGTGAAAAATAACTTTAATTTCGGAAGTCGGTGACAAAGAATAAAAATTCAAAACCAAAGACACCGACTTCCGAAATTAAAGTTATTTTTCACTTTGTAGTGTTTTTTTTTTTAAGTCGGTTGTTTTTTTTTTTTGTAAAAAGTTTTTACTGACTCGCTCCCCTAACAAGCTATTGGCGCGCCTAACATCTAACTCATCACCTGTTAAGCAGCCTTATTAAGGCGGATAACAATTAAAATTCTATTGTGTCTCGTTAATGACAGTTGAAAGGATAAGCGACGGTCGTCACCCTCTGCAGCCGTCACCCTACGGCCGCAGTTCCCCATAAGAGGCGCGCGCGATTCAACACACGCCGCCCTCTCGGGTTTGCGTTTCTTCAGACGACAAAACCTATTTGTTTTGCTTCAGTAAAAGATATGATGGCCCGCAGTTAAGGCGCCACCGCTCATGCACGAAGTTGTGATTACAATCGGTAGTGCCAATGTGACTTTTTCAATAAATCATCGTAAGGAACCCTGAACTTATATTATACAGCGCGTATCAGAAACGTATGGTCATATTTAAGAGTGTGGTACAGACCATCAAACTGAGTAACTTTCTCCACGGGACTGACATCCTAATTGCGGAAAAATAATAATAATCTATTGATCAATGGGTAGGCTCGCCGTCCGATAAGGACCTGGCCCGGGTCAACGACGCGTTTTGTTCCACGCGCGCCTCAAAGAGATGTGTGTGAGGGCCGTTGCCTGCCGGAGTTGCGAAGAAGTCCGAAAGGGAGATCGTGGCCCCCGGCAACATGGCAACTGAAGGAACACGGGTGGGTTTTAGTCAGTAAGAGCGCCCTCCCGCCACAAACACCCAACAGCAACCATCAGAGGCGGCCTTATCTCTAGTGCTGGAAGTGCAGCCCACACGGGTGTAGGGGGCTACGCTCAATATAAACGTAGGGTGCTAAAATTTCGACCTCAACTTTCTCTTTTTTCTTAGAATTCTTTGCGTAAATTGACAATGTTATTCCTTTTCATGTATGAACTAGCAGCACCCGCAGTTTCACCGGGACTCATATTAGTCATAAGTCTCGATTCCGTGGGAGTATCGGGATAAATAGTTATTTGTTATACAAGAGGGCAAAGTTGCTTTTTAACTGCGTGCTCAATTTTGATGACTGAGCAAGGGAAGGATTCTAAAATTAGAATCCTGAGCGTTAGCGAGGGAATCAAAAGAGCACGAGGTGAAAAATCTTTGTACTCGAGTGCATCACGTAACTTTTCATCCCAGCGAGGAAATGATTAAATGCAAAAAAAAAAAATTACAATCACACGATACTTTTATTTCAGTTTAGGTATTAACTACTACATTATAATAGGTAAGTATTACAGAATAATATTTAAATGATAACAAATAATACTTAGGTATAATTAGGAAAAATTTAAAGTAACGTTGCTACAGTTACTTAAGTCGAGTGTAATATTTTTGTTAAGTACTGTAATGTTGGTGTTATAGGAGCTCGTGGCTAAGTACTAACAGTCACTAGGGTTGATCTGTCAGGTTAAGCTACGCTTGCCGGGGTTGGTCTGTTGATGGGTGACCATTTCTACATACCGAGACTCCTCCGTGCTTCGGAAAGCACGTTAAGCCGTTGGTCCCGGCTGTCATTCGTGGATCTTTGACAGTCGTTACGGGTCGTCAGAAGCCTGACAACCAGTCTTACCTAGGGGTATCGTATTACCCAATTACTGGGTTGTGGAGGTCAGATAGGCAGTCGCTCCTTGTAAAATACTGGTATTCAGCTGCATCCGGTTAGACTGGAAGCCGACCCCAACATAGTTGGGAAAAGGCTAGGCAGATACTGTAATGTTGGTGTTAGTGACTTGTGTACTGTTTTTCGGTAAACTATCTGTCGTACTTAATAGTTGTACCGATTCATCGGATTCCCTTGGCGTAAATGTTGGCGAGAGAGCCCGATGGTTGGGTTTTTCGTAACGGCTCATTTTTGATGAAGAAGGGCCAGTCCAAGGATCTGACTGAGGCTCTTTCAGTGTAATGGCTCCTACGATGCCTTTACATATTTTAGACTTATTTTGGATTGAATCCTCTACGTATCCCTCTACAACCGCATTGGACTTCCAGCCTATATGGCGCTTAAGGGACAACAGATCAGTTCTTGAAACGGCCAAAAGTGTGGCTGAAGTTCGTCGGAAACAATGACCCGTGTACAACAAGGGTTCTGGAAGTTCAAGAAATGTTGCTATTACTCGTGGGATACTGCCAATTTTATTAGCACCCATAGGCTGTCTAACACACTTTCCGTTGCGATATTGTAGAAAAAATCGATTGATTGGAGTGTTAGGCGGGCGTATGGCTTGATATTTCTCAACAATTGTTACGTATTTCTTGCGAATGACGAAGTTGCGGTCTCTTTTTGGCTTTGTTTTAGGTAAATTAATTAATAATAAGTCATCTGAATGTTTCTCAATGTTTTTGACATTAAGTTGTGTTAGTTCATAAGTTCGACATGCTCCGTTTATACCAGTAATAAGAACAACCTGTAACGTAAAGAGTATTGTAGTAGATAAATCAATAAAATTGATATGCATGCATAATTAAGCCTATCAACATCTACTAAGTACGTATTAGATTATGTTATGTAGTTTATTAATATACCTTAGTAGATACTGAATGTGCAACTGACTTACTTTTGTCGCCAAATATACGCAATCAGGTGCTTCGTTAAGAAACTTTTCAATTTCAGATGCTGTGAAAACCTTCGATTTTTTTGGTTGATGACCAGATGAGGCTCTTTTTAAAAATACCACTAATTTAGGATAGGTGTCGTTATATGTCTTTTTTCATCTTTATTGTTGCTTTTAGCATTGAATACGTACTCCATCGAGAGCTTGATTTCTTGGTCTCGGATGATTCAATAAAATATGCCAGCAAAACGTTTTCTGAGAAAGTTTTGGCTCCTTTAGCTAATCGCCACGTGTTAAACATATCGTACTGTTTCAAATACTTCTAGAGGATTGTTGAGGGCGAAAGCTCATTTACGCATTATTAACAGTTTCAGTCAATTCTGTGGGCGCCAAATAAACTTCCTCGTCGCTAGATTCACTCATTTTAGGTTTTTCACTTGTTTTCAAGGTTTTTTTTTTTTAACCTAAGGTTTTAACAATATGACTTGAAAAGAAAATGGCGCGCGCAAAGCAAATTAAAAAAAAGTACACCAAGAAGGTTCCGAGTCTGAGTTTTTAACAAATTAAAAAAAGGTTGTATGATAAATTCGGCGCCATGGAGGGAGAAGTACATAGGTTTAATGATGTTTTGAATTAACAGACTTAGTGCACACGATGTTCTAAATTCAATTTACTTTATCCTCTAGCGGATAAAAACGGCTTTTGCACTCAGATATCGAAGAGCAAAAATACTCTTTCCGAGATGGGGGGATGAAAAAGTATCTTATGTGTTCCAGGTTATAAATCAGTGTGCCAAATTTCAATCAAATCCGTTCAGTACAATTTTGAAATGTAAACTGTTGCTGCTCTGTTAAATTTACTATTTAGGTAAGCTGTGTGCTTGTGTTTTTCGCATAAATAAGTTTTTTGAGTCTCTTCGTGTTTTTTGCCCCTTCTGCTCCTCCACCATTATGTTGTGGTGTTCAATGTGTGAGTTAATTTTAGTTGTTATTGCTGATGTTAAAATTTTATATATCGTGTGTGGGTAGGCATGTAATTGGTCTTTATTGGGAAGGTTGTGGTGAATTTTTAGTTTTAGGCAGCATGTATGTTATATCAGTTGCAATAAAATCGGGTATATTTTGTTGTCCTAATAAAATTTTGTTAAGTTTTTTGCTATGGGTTTGTATAATGAAGTTAAATTTTGTACCAAAAATTGTGTATTTTGTCTATACCAGGAGATTTCCAGTTATGTAATCTGCGTGTTAAGTGTTACATCGGCCTCTATAATCTCTACAAATTCCGTTTCATCTATTGCCCTCCATTTTGTTTCTTTTTCTGTTATCCACGTTGCTTTGTCGTTATGTTGTTCTTGTTCTTCCCAAATGCTAGACCAATATGTTTCTAGTTGTTCTTTTGTAAGTTGGTCAGGTGCGTATGTGTTATTCTCATGATTTGTATCAGTGTCTAGTTTGTGTAGGTTTCCATAAAACATTTTTTAATTAGTGGTAAATATGGCATTATCGTTTTTGCGTTGTTGTGCTTTTTTGTATCTCCTAAGTCAGCGGTACTCTAAGTGTGTTCCGCGAAACCCTAGGGTTCCGCGATACCCCTGTAGGGATTCCACAACGATTTAGAAAAAAAATCAAAACTCCTCTCTCTGGTCACTGGTCGAACGTTTTGACTCCGCCCGTCGCGCGTATACTTGTCCCTTTGATAAAAGCCGCCTCTGAATTAGACGCTATAGTTGTGAACAAGCGACTTTCGGCTCTATCTTCAAAAACATAAAGTCGAGATTGTTTACAACGCATTTTTTTGTATTTCTATTTTTATTTCCGCTTTTTGTTTATCAAAGGCGCCGACTCGAGTATTTTTGAGAATGTTCGAGTTCGAGTCTAGGACTAAGTATAAAAGCGGCGATCGCGCGTCGCGCCTCGTCCCAGCCCGTCCCATCTTTTGATGTCCTCCCTCCGGATAACGCCCTAAGCCGAGGCTCGAACCCCGCAGGGGGTGCCCTTAGTGCGCGTTCATCCTAAGCTTTTTAGCTTAGTTTTATATATGTGCCCTGGCTGGAGGCTTTGAGTGTAGTAGCTTGAGGCAGCCACAGGATTGACCGGTTAAACAGTGACGGTTTCTCAAAACCAGCTGTGAGAGGCCATTCCGAAAAAAAAAAAAAAAAAAAAAATCGCGCCTCGTCAGTCAGTTGACGATTAGCGTTCGGAGCGATAAGTTCGTACCTACCTACTTACAAGCTGGCTAGCCTGCTGCCTGCTTGTAAGTTCTACTGCCTGCTGTATTCTGTTTATATCAGTTTTGTACATTTCTTCTTTGGACTAAACTTTGTCTCATAAATGCAGTAACGATTGTGCATTATTTTGACCCCACCATCCTGACGTGTAACATTATTAATAAAGAAGAATGGAACGTTGGCTTAAGAGTCAAAAAGCATGTTGTTTCATCTAGCGCAAGTGAGAACTGCTAACAAGCAAGTGAGAACGCGATTACATTGTACGAAAAATAGTGTGCGGAAATTTCATAAAACTTGTTTCAGGAAATACGTGTTTTTGAGTAAGCTTTACTAGTTTGTGAAATAAATGTTTGTCTTTTAGAATCTTCATTACATGTGCAAGGTTCCTATGCAGATTTTTTCTTTACTTTTACAATTTATGAGTATATTATGAACGGCCAAAGTTCAGGTAAAAATTGTGCAAAAATGCAGATTTTCGGAGGCTTGTACTGAATTTATTTATCGACATTTTAATTTTTTGGTTTCATAAAAACCTAGAAATAGTGCAAAAGATACCTATTAGTTTAAAATTTTCAAAGAAAGATGTGTTACGACGCCATAATCACGTACGAGCGTTTGTATGAAAAGTATGACGGGTTGGCCGCTCTTAAAGGTGTTAAACGTGTTGCAACAACATCTTCTAATGACGCTGAATGTTCAAAAGCAGTGCGCGCGGAGAATACAGCAATTACCGATCCAGACGATGATGTCACGACTTTTTGGAAGTCGGTTGTTTATTTTTTTGTAAAAAGTTTTTTTAAGTTTATTCGTTACATACAAATCTTTCATCTTTATAATATTAGTATAGATTAATTATAACTTAGATATTTGCATACCTACTCGCGGAACAAACTGACATAGACCACCCGTCTCAACAGAGTGTCCGTATGGATTGAGGAGCCATGTCTCATATTTAAACGCGGGTACTACCAATATTTAGTAGTAAGGTAGACTGGGTACGGTTGTGACAGGTTACGATTGTGACAATCGCAATATTAGCGAAACTATAAGGAATACCGGGGAGGGTGTAAGGAGAGAGAGGAGCGCTATGCGGGTCTGAACGTGTTTCATAGTATTGCGTCAGCCAACGCGCGACGTTGATGTTAGCAGAGGCCCTCATTACTTTTTAACAGTCAAAAGTAACAATTTTTATTCGATTTCTTTTAATGATTGTTGTTAAATGTTTACAGATACAGTAATGACTGTTCTTTTTCATTATTAGTTAAACATTAGTGGTTAAATAGCAGTGCTTACTTTGTACGTACATTATTTTATATGGCCACAGTGATTGCTTTTCTTGCGAAGGAGTGCTTTGAGTACGGTTGTGACAATTTTTTGGGTACGGTTGTGACGAATATTTAGTATAGTTTGTATTTTGACATTGTTACCGTATTGTTAGAGTTATACAATACGGTAACAATGTCAAAATACAAACTATACTAAATATTCGTCACAACCGTACCCAAAAAATTGTCACAACCGTACTCAAAGCACTCCTTCGCAAGAAAAGCAATCACTGTGGCCATATAAAATAATGTACGTACAAAGTAAGCACTGCTATTTAACCACTAATGTTTAACTAATAATGAAAAAGAACAGTCATTACTGTATCTGTAAACATTTAACAACAATCATTAAAAGAAATCGAATAAAAATTGTTACTTTTGACTGTTAAAAAGTAATGAGGGCCTCTGCTAACATCAACGTCGCGCGTTGGCTGACGCAATACTATGAAACACGTTCAGACCCGCATAGCGCTCCTCTCTCTCCTTACACCCTCCCCGGTATTCCTTATAGTTTCGCTAATATTGCGATTGTCACAATCGTAACCTGTCACAACCGTACCCAGTCTACCTTACTACTAAATATTGGTAGTACCCGCGTTTAAATATGAGACATGGCTCCTCAATCCATACGGACACTCTGTTGAGACGGGTGGTCTATGTCAGTTTGTTCCGCGAGTAGGTATGCAAATATCTAAGTTATAATTAATCTATACTAATATTATAAAGATGAAAGATTTGTATGTAACGAATAAACTTAAAAAAACTTTTTACAAAAAAATAAACAACCGACTTCCAAAAAGTCGTGACATCATCGTCTGGATCGGTAATTGCTGTATTCTCCGCGCGCACTGCTTTTGAACATTCAGCGTCATTAGAAGATGTTGTTGCAACACGTTTAACACCTTTAAGAGCGGCCAACCCGTCATACTTTTCATACAAACGCTCGTACGTGATTATGGCGTCGTAACACATCTTTCTTTGAAAATTTTAAACTAATAGGTATCTTTTGCACTATTTCTAGGTTTTTATGAAACCAAAAAATTAAAATGTCGATAAATAAATTCAGTACAAGCCTCCGAAAATCTGCATTTTTGCACAATTTTTACCTGAACTTTGGCCGTTCATAATATACTCATAAATTGTAAAAGTAAAGAAAAAATCTGCATAGGAACCTTGCACATGTAATGAAGATTCTAAAAGACAAACATTTATTTCACAAACTAGTAAAGCTTACTCAAAAACACGTATTTCCTGAAACAAGTTTTATGAAATTTCCGCACACTATTTTTCGTACAATGTAATCGCGTTCTCACTTGCTTGTTAGCAGTTCTCACTTGCGCTAGATGAAACAACATGCTTTTTGACTCTTAAGCCAACGTTCCATTCTTCTTTATTAATAATGTTACACGTCAGGATGGTGGGGTCAAAATAATGCACAATCGTTACTGCATTTATGAGACAAAGTTTAGTCCAAAGAAGAAATGTACAAAACTGATATAAACAGAATACAGCAGGCAGTAGAACTTACAAGCAGGCAGCAGGCTAGCCAGCTTGTAAGTAGGTAGGTACGAACTTATCGCTCCGAACGCTAATCGTCAACTGACTGACGAGGCGCGATTTTTTTTTTTTTTTTTTTTTTCGGAATGGCCTCTCACAGCTGGTTTTGAGAAACCGTCACTGTTTAACCGGTCAATCCTGTGGCTGCCTCAAGCTACTACACTCAAAGCCTCCAGCCAGGGCACATATATAAAACTAAGCTAAAAAGCTTAGGATGAACGCGCACTAAGGGCACCCCCTGCGGGGTTCGAGCCTCGGCTTAGGGCGTTATCCGGAGGGAGGACATCAAAAGATGGGACGGGCTGGGACGAGGCGCGACGCGCGATCGCCGCTTTTATACTTAGTCATAGACTCGAACTCGAACATTCTCAAAAATACTCGAGTCGGCGCCTTTGATAAACAAAAAGCGGAAATAAAAATAGAAATACAAAAAAATGCGTTGTAAACAATCTCGACTTTATGTTTTTGAAGATAGAGCCGAAAGTCGCTTGTTCACAACTATAGCGTCTAATTCAGAGGCGGCTTTTATCAAAGGGACAAGTATACGCGCGACGGGCGGAGTCAAAACGTTCGACCAGTGACCAGAGAGAGGAGTTTTGATTTTTTTTCTAAATCGTTGTGGAATCCCTACAGGGGTATCGCGGAACCCTAGGGTTTCGCGGAACACACTTAGAGTACCGCTGACTTAGGAGATACAAAAAAGCACAACAACGCAAAAACGATAATGCCATATTTACCACTAATTAAAAAATGTTTTGAGGTTTTATTTAAGTATTAATTTTCTTTACGAAAAGAAGTTTGAAACTAAACCTCAAATTTTAATCCTAAAATAATATTATTACTAAGTCTATCTGCAAGAAATACGACGAACACCATATTGAATACGTGCTTAAAAAAATTACATAACATAAAATCACGCCTGTAATCCCCGAAGGGTTAGGCAGAGGTATACTTAATAGTACACCCACATTTCGCCAGTTATGTTTAAGTCCCATGTAATAGGGGGTAAAAAATTAGTTACCACAAATTCATGCAATAACGAATCTGTTGTTTATTAAGTACGGTAAATATTAAGGTTAAAATATAGCAGTGTCCCAGTTGAAGTCTAAATATTCTCGTGCGAAACTTAAGAGCGGGCTAAAGCAAAATCTTCAATCTTTGATTCGATTTACACAGCTGTAAATCATGTTCAAATTTGAAAAAGTATTGAAGTCTGAATATACACGAAAAACATAGTATGATAAAATGTTCTCGATAGAAAACCATCACAAAGTTACCTCAATTTTTTTACTTTTTTGGTTTTCATTCTGTTTTGGTGCATATTACTGCACCACAAATTAGATAAATAATAACACTTATATAACCTAGAGATGACCCAGATTTTTTTTAAAATATTGTCTATTTTAAAAGATAACAGAATAAAAAGCGTTGGCGCTTGCTACATTTTTTATCCGCGAAACACGCTGTCTTCCGTCTCGTGCAACACGAGCTTGAGACATCTGGTTGTCTCACCGAACTGATCAGCGATCTGTTGCCCTTGCTCGAATATTAGCTACAATGTTTTGATTTTTACGAAAAATCAAAACATTGTAGCTATCTCAAATTCAGCCGTACAAAACACATTTTACATTTTACAAAGAATTCTAAAGCGTATACAATTAGGTTAGCTTTTAGGACTGATTGTAATTTAAGACTAATTAAAGTACTAGTTATAAGCAATCAAATTGCTATATGAAGATTTGTTTTAATAACTATAGATGCTACAGTGTCTTATTATTTATAAACATTAAATGTTCTTACGTAATATAAATACGTAAATGTAGTTACGTAAACGTATTTTTTTTGAGAAAAATGGATTTTTCTTGCAATAAAAGTGACTGATGACCATTTTGGTGTATTTTTTAACCTGTCACTACCGACCCCAGGTACTGTCACAACCGCCCTTGGGGTGTGGTCGGTTGTGACATTTTCTCTTTTTTTTCTAACATACTCCTGTGAGTTAACCATAGTACTTAGAAACACAATTTTAGTATTTATACGTAGGCAAATGTACTCTTCATAATACAAAACTTCTTTTTTTCAGCTAACTGCCACACAAACAAAATTAAAGGTCGTCAAATGAAAATTGTCACTTCCGTACCCAGTCTACTCTAAATTAGGCGATTTTGTAGGCCCGATCCTGGAATTTGTAGTAAAACACTTTAAAAGATACACGACTTTTAAGGTGGCTCCTCAATTCAGACGTCTGAATTGAGGTGCCACCTTACAACTCTAAAACTAGCCGACGGATATTTTTGAAAATTTGGTAGGATTTAGTAGTACTTATGCGTAATCTCTACAAAAAAAATGGGTTTTGTACGGCTGAATTTGAGATAGCTACAATGTTTTGATTTTTCGTAAAAATCAAAACATTGTAGCTAATATTCGAGCAAGGGCAACAGATCGCTGATCAGTTCGGTGAGACAACCAGATGTCTCAAGCTCGTGTTGCACGAGACGGAAGACAGCGTGTTTCGCGGATAAAAAATGTAGCAAGCGCCAACGCTTTTTATTCTGTTATCTTTTAAAATAGACAATATTTTAAAAAAAATCTGGGTCATCTCTAGGTTATATAAGTGTTATTATTTATCTAATTTGTGGTGCAGTAATATGCACCAAAACAGAATGAAAACCAAAAAAGTAAAAAAATTGAGGTAACTTTGTGATGGTTTTCTATCGAGAACATTTTATCATACTATGTTTTTCGTGTATATTCAGACTTCAATACTTTTTCAAATTTGAACATGATTTACAGCTGTGTAAATCGAATCAAAGATTGAAGATTTTGCTTTAGCCCGCTCTTAAGTTTCGCACGAGAATATTTAGACTTCAACTGGGACACTGCTATATTTTAACCTTAATATTTACCGTACTTAATAAACAACAGATTCGTTATTGCATGAATTTGTGGTAACTAATTTTTTACCCCCTATTACATGGGACTTAAACATAACTGGCGAAATGTGGGTGTACTATTAAGTATACCTCTGCCTAACCCTTCGGGGATTACAGGCGTGATTTTATGTTATGTAATTTTTTTAAGCACGTATTCAATATGGTGTTCGTCGTATTTCTTGCAGATAGACTTAGTAATAATATTATTTTAGGATTAAAATTTGAGGTTTAGTTTCAAACTTCTTTTCGTAAAGAAAATTAATACTTAAATAAAACCTCAAAACCTACCTATATTTACTTACTAAAGCCAAATAAAATGTAAAATACTTACATAATTTAAAAAAAACTTAACCTTAAAATCACCTATTTTGTAAGTAGTTTTTTTACATTTTGAGTAACCTCATATAAATATTTATTGCTTAATTACTGCGATCAAAATCCATTTAAAATTTAAATTATTTCATTATTTATTACGAGTATGTCAAAATTATACAAATTGCTTCTAAGTTTCTCGACATCTATGTATTTCACATCTTATTTTATTCTTCGTAGCAGTTTGTTAACTTCTTGTAAATTTAATATAACGAATAAATCGACTGTAGCAATTAACATTGTCGGATCTACATTTTTTCGATTTTTTATTTATTGTATAATTTTTTTTAAATAAATTATAGAATGTCGGTTTATATAATAAATTATTATGACTAGTAGTAATTATTAATAGTAATTTTTAGCAAATTTATCGCTCTGTTGCATGAGTTTATACTTTAAATGCATGCGTGCGAGTCGTGCCATGCCATTAAGGACTATTTAGAAGATAAATCAATAGAATCTGTAATTGAGATTAATTGACATTGCTGATTGTGAATACATTTGCACGCCATGTTATTTATGGCAGGATATGCTGAAACAAATTTACTGTAACACCTTATGTACCATATTCTAGCAAATAAATATTTTTGATTGATTTGATTGATTGACCTCAATCCTCCAGCAGCGTGCTTAGAGGGTTCAGGGCTAGGCAAAACCAAAGTGGACTTAAACTGTCGCCCTGAAATATTCCCCGTTTAATCCATACAGACTCGTCATTCTTCTGGATCTGTCGACATCCTGGGTAGCGAAGGACCGTCCTCCATTGCCCCATACACGACATCAGGAAGGCGCGCAGAGTTGCATCTATCTTGTACAGCTCCAGCACCCTCATGCCTCATGAGGGTGCTGGAGCTGTGGTGAAAAAATACGTATAATTGAAGCTAACTCCAAAACTACCCAAGCAAAGTTAATAAAATTTATATGGGACCACCTCTGAAGTATGATCTACCAAACAAAAAAAGAATAATCAAAATCTATTCATAATTGGCGGAGTAATGGCGTAAAAAAAAAAAAAAAAAAAAAAAAAAAACATATCGACGAATTGAGAACCTCCTCCTTTCGGTTAAAAATATCCGAGCAAAGTAGACTTACAATACAAAGGGTGCAAACACTTTTTCGGAGACTATACTGATAACGTAGTTCATAGAATTATCACAAACGAGGCAAGCATTTACAATGTGGAGTATTTACTCAATGTTGAAAGCCACAATAAAGAAAAAAGATGACGTCGTGTACATTGAAACCTATCCCAAGCTTATTGCATTTTTGAAGAGAATGTCAGTGGAATTATTTTACTTTTAATTTTTAATTTTTTGATATACTTTGTTTTACAAATATACATGTGGTTAAATGTTTACCATGTTATATTTTTTTACCTTTAGATACTACGAATAATAAATTTTGATGATATTCATAGGTTCTCACTGCTGAGGTGAAAAGTTGTATGTGTTTTGAACACATCCAGGGCCTGGACGACTCCGTGACGGAGGCAAAGGTGGTGGCCGCCGTCGCTAAGGCTGGAGGGTGCTCTGTCGAGCAGATCAAGGCAGGCACCATCCATCCTGATCACACGGGGATGCAAGCCATTAGAGTGAGCTGCCCCGTGACGGCGGCCAAAAAGATAGCCGGGGAGGGCCAAAGGCTTTTGGTGGGCTGGGTTTCGGCGCAGGTCAAACTGCTGGAGCCCAGACCTCTGAGGTGCTTCCGTTGCCAGGTGGGCCACCACGTAGGGTCTAGCACCTTTGAGGTAGACCGCAGCAACCTCTGCTTCCGCTGTGGTCAGCCCGGTCACAAGGCCGGCTCGTGTAACCGCCGCGGCAGTGTCCTCACAGGGGGCTCGGAGAGAGGAGGGGGTAGACATGGTATGACAATAACGGCCCCATTACGCCTCCTCCAGGCGAACATCAACCACTACGCCGCCGCTCAGGATCTGTTGCTCCAGAGCATGGCGCAGTGGTCGATTAACATCGCCGTGGTCGCTGAGCCGTACTTTGTCCCTCATTTCGTCGGCCGCCGCCGGTACTCCGTCCCTCAAGTCGGTCAAGAGAGGACTGGGTTGCGTTGCAGCACGGTTCGGGGAGATTGTCGTGGTGGGTGTTTACTTCTCCCCGAGCCGAACTCTTGCCGAGTTCCACAACTCTCTTGCGGAGTTAAGAGTCGTCGTCGTCGGGTTTGGTTCCCTCCCCGTGCTAGTACTTGGGGACTTCAATGCCAAGAATCTGGCTTGGGGTTCCCGGTATACGGACACACGGGGCAGGATGGTAGAGGACTGAGCTCTGGAGACAGGCCTGGTCGTCCTAAACCGGGGTTCTGTCCCCACGTGTGTGCGGATGCGGGGTGAATCGGCGGTGGACATTTCGTTCGCCAGCCCCGCTCTGTCGCCGCGTTTCATTGACTGGCGCGTCATGGAGGGGGTGGAGACCTACTCCGATCACCGGTACATCCGGTTTGACGTCTCCACCTAGACCTCGAGTGCGCCGGTCCGACAGACCCCGAGTGGTCCGCGGTGGGCGCTGAAGCAGATGGACCGGGAGCTTCCCCTGGAAGCCTCGATCGTGCAGGCCTGGGTGTCATCACCGGACAGATCTGCCGACATCAACGACGAGGCGGAGTGGTTCCGGGAGGCAATGTCCAATGTGTGTGACATGGCAATGCCCCGGGTCCATCCTAGACGTGCTTCGCGCCGGCTGTACTGGTGGTCGCAAGAGCTGGAGGCTCTGCGCAGGGCGTGTGTTGCTGCGCGACGCCGGTACGCCAATCATCGCAGGCTCCGTATCCGCCCTCCGGATGCGGAAGCCATTCAGGCGGAGTTGTACGATGGGTACAGAGCGACGAAGACCGCCCTCCAAGCGGAGATCCTGCGGGCCAGGGCGCTGGCCCGCGAGGAGTTGCTGGAGACTCTCAACAGGGACCCGTGGGAGCGCCCATACAAGATGGTGCGGGAGAAACTCCACCCATGGGCTCCCCCGCTGACGCAGAGTCTCCGGCCCCAGCTTGTGGGGGACGTGGTGAGCGCTCTGTTCCCTTCTAGAGGGGATCATACCCCTCCACCCATGGTTCCGCCTACTGCGGTGCCCGATGCGGACCACACCGACGACGACGGTGCTCCGAAGGTAGAGATGAGAGTGGCGGTACGCAAAATGAGTGCGAAGAATACCGCCCCAGGACCCGACGGCATACCCGGAAAAGCCTGGGTCCTGGCCATGGGGGCTCTCGGGCCTCGACTAAGGGGGCTCCTAAGCGCATGTATGGAGAGGGGCCAGTTCCCACTTCGTTGGAAGACGGGGAAACTGGTCCTCATCAAGAAGCCGGGGCGCCCAGCGGACTCTCCGTCCGCTTATCGGCTCATTGTGCTGCTCGATGAGGTGGGCAAGCTCTTTGAAAGAGTCATTGCAGACCGCCTCGTCGGGCAGCTGGTGCGAGTGGGGCCGGATCTGGCGGAGAGCCAGTTCGATTTCCGCAGGGGGCACTCTACGGTGGACGCCATCATGCGCGTGCGGGCCCTCACGACGGGGGATGCTGTGGCCCGGGGTGTGGTCGTCTTGGCGGTGTCTCTAGACATCGCCAATGCCTTCAACACCCTATCCTGGAGTTGCATCAGGGAGGCACTCCGGTATCACCGGATGCCGACCTACCTCTGTCGTGTGGTCAAGGCCTCAGTCACCAAGGAGAGTGGAACTGGCAAGAGATGTCGTGCGGTGTCCCACAGGGTTCGGTCCTGGGGCCGCATCTGTGGGACATCGAACACGACTGGGTGCTGCGCGCCGACCTCCCTAGCGGCGTCAGCGTCGTTTGTTACGCTGACGACATGTTGGTCCTGGCGCAGGGGAGGTCGTACCAGGCGGCGGCCAATTTAGCGACACGCAGGGTTGCGACAATCGTTGACAGGATCCGGCAGCTGGGACTCGAGGTGGCCCTGCACAAGTCTGAGGCCATGGGTTTTCATGGTCCTCGAAATACGCCACCGTCGGGTTCCCAGGTAATGGCGGGAGGGGTTCACATCGGTGTAGAGTCGAAGTCGAAGTATCTGGGACTCGTCCTCGACAGCCGGTGGAATTTCGTAAAACATTTCCGACGTTTGGCTCCCAGACTGGAGCGGGCCGGTGCTGCATTGAAGCGGCTTCTGCCCAATCAAGAGGATCCAAATGCCTCCCGCCGGAGGCTCATTGCGGGGATCGTGCGGTCCATGGGCCTTTACGGGGCACCGGTGTGGGCGCGTCCATTAAGGCTGCGGCCAGCCCGCCGGTTGAACGCGTCCCAGAGGGTCATGGCCATCCGGCTGGCCCGAGGATATAGAAAGAAAAAGAAAGAAAACTTGTTTATTCTGCACAAACAAAACGCACATTTTTTTAAAAACTACAAAATACACACAAAACAAAAGTAGCCAAAAGCCTCGTATTCAAGTAGTAAAAAAGTTTGACAATATTGTTTGTTATTTCTATGTCAATGGTAACTATAACACTGGTTCATTGGTTGATGTCAAGGCCACGAACCAAAGACAATATTGCATAATTATTATTGCAATATTGGCAAATGACAACAAAAACATAACAACACAAAAACAAAATGCCGATTGCTTAAGTATCTACTTTTGTAACAAATAACAACAAATATTAATCTGTGCGTCGCATCTGCGCAAGAACAGGTCATTGCTCAGCGAAAAGCTGTGAATTCGGACGAACCTAATTTCTACAGCACTGGTTTTCAGCAATTACCTAAGGAATGACGAAATGACGTCTCCCTGTGTGACCTAATAAATCGGGTAAGTATTTTTTTCCATTATCGCACGGTCTCCTGCGAGGCGGCGAGCCTCCTTGCCGGATTACCGCCATGGGATCTGGAGGCAAAGGTCCTCGCGCACATCTGGGAGTGGCGCGAGGAGGCGAAACGCCGGGGCTTAACTCCGATGCCGCAAGAAATCGCGGCACAGCGGACAGAGCTCCGGCGGGATCTCATGGCGTCATGGAGAGTGCGATTGTCGCAACCCAGCGCTGGGCACGCCACAATTGCGGCAATAAGGCCCTCTTTGAGGAGTGGCTTGAGAGGCGCCACGGCGTTCTCACTTTCCGCCTAACGCAGGTCCTCACCGGACACTGCTGCTTCGGGAGGTTCCTGTTCAGGATAAGGCGGGAGGAAACACCCGGGTGTCACCATTGTGTGGATCGGCCTGAGGACACGGTGGAGCATACGGTGGAGGTCTGCCCGGCTTGGGCGGAGCAACGCCGTGTCCTCGTAGAGGCGATCGGCGGCGGTGATCTGTCGCGTCCGGCCCTGGTTCAGGCCATGGTACGGAGCGAGAGGAAATGGCAGGCCGTCACCTCCATCTGCGAAGCGGTAATGCTCGCAAAGGAGGAGGCGGAACGCGTGAGGGATAGGCAAATTTCGCGCCCTCACGCCCCTAACCGCCGCAGGAGGAGACGCCCGGGGCGGGAATCGCGAGCCGATTTCCGGCCACCGTAAGCGCGGGCTTGCGGACGGTGAGCAATGGGTAGCTCGCCGTCCGATAAGGACCAAGCCCGGATCGACGGCGCGTTGTGTTCCACGCGCGCCTCAAAGAGATGTCAGCAGAATTGACGGGGTCCGCTAGGGCCAATGCACTGCCGGGGCTGCGAATATGGGCCGAAAGGGACATCGTGGCCCTCGGCAACAGGGCATCCGAAGGAACACGGGTGGGTTTTAGTCAGTAAGAGTCTGACACGCCCTCCCGCTCCACCCAGAGCAGGAGAAGTTTTTTGATGGTAATTTCAAACCCAAAAAAAAAAAAAAAAAAGGTAGGGACATATTTTTTTCTTATTTCAGCTACACTACACTTTTGAGACAAAGAGCAATTATTTGTACATATTGTAGACGACAAGAACACAGGTCACCGAGCCAAATTCGCTCGAATGCAAATTACCTACCGTCTGTGCTAGTGTAAACACTATAAATACCTACTTTTTGGAAATACATGTATTATACCACGGAACATACAAAACAAGGACGTTTTTTTTTTCAGTCCGGGTTTTTGGTCTGGTTTTGGTCTGAGTGCGGCAGCATTGTACTTATTATTGTGTTGGATTCGATACGTATTTACTGAAATAAAATGAAATGAAATTGTTTATTCTGTAAATAGGATATCCGAATCACTTTTACACGTCATGTTTAAAAAATAAAATAAAAATAGCATGAGTTCGGCGTTTCCTATCTGACTACACTGAGAAGCAAGGCTGAAACAAAGTCAGAGGTCGCAGTCTCTTTAAAAGTCCAGACATAATCTTGGTCAGGCCATATGAGGACCATGTAGATTAGTGTTTGAAATGGTCTTTTGAGAAAAGAACCACACAGATTTGAGTGAACCTGTTCAGTCAGTGCAAGCATTTGTCAGTAATCGTGGAGCTCAACTCGACGAACAATACCAAAGAAAGGACATTTGGGTAGGCCGCATAAACAGCTCAAACTGCCAGACCATCTTTAAAACTAGCTGAGAAATACAAATAATAATAATAATAACCCCACCGCCGTATCTCTACGTTGACGTCGTGGTGGGGCTTGCGCGCTCCAAATTCTGGGTCTGTGCCGGTAGTTTACTTTGCCGGAACAGGTCTAGCATGAGGAGCCAGACCAAGAGAGATACAAAAACCCGCAGGGCAGCATGTGGCGAGCTGTTGGGCAGTAGCGACCCCACGGACCCTATCTCTCCGGAGAAATCTTGTTCTCACCTCTGGCTTGCCTTTATTGGCCGGCTGGAGTAAGCACTGACGAGGAACAGAGCTCCCACCTCATTCTCGCCTTTATTGGCCGGCTTGAGTGGAGATTCGCAAGAGCAAACTTGCTCGGAGGAAGGAAGTATTCCAGTAAGATGCTGGTAGGGATCTTGACCGTACTTCCGGGATTGTCCTGATAGCCGTAGAATACCTCTCCACTCCTCATTAGCACCTCAGGACATGTTGCCCCCTTGTTGCTACGACACTTTGTGCTAGCGACCGTTTTCGGGGGCCCATTATTGAGTGTGCAAGTCACCCCCTGCCATTTTATCCGTGTACATATAAAACATTGATTAGGCAGGGGCCATAGTCCTTCCATAGTCCCAGGTCACCAATCAACTTAAGCCACCCAAACCCATAGTCCAATAGATTTGTTTCCAGATTCTGCAATAGTCCTACACCAACCGGGGGTTGTCCTTGGGTGCACTTGCATAGTGCATACTGGAATAATCGTCGGTTGGTGCCTCATTCCATATAAAATTGTCTAAAGGGCCTCTGCGAGTTGGCTTCGGCCCCTCGTACGCCTTCCAAAAGACCGGGACCCTAAGGTCCCGAGATATTTAAATATATGTAAAAATAATAATAATATAGACCTCTACCTACCTCTTTCGAAAATACAGGCGTGATGATTTTTGTTTTTTTTTTAGGTAGGGCATCTCGTAGTTGACCTCTGAGATCATGACTACTTAACTGGGCTTTCCTGTGGGTGCCTTAAGAGGGCCCTTCCCGGTCCGACTATCGTCAACGCGAGCATGGTCGAAAAGCTTGTTGTTTCATCCAGCGCAAGTGAGAATTGCTAACAAGCAAGTGAGAACGCGATAACATTGTGCGAAAAATTACTTGTTTCAGGAAATACGTGTTTTTGAATACGCCTTACAAGTTTGTGAAATAAATGTTTGTCATTTAGAATCTCCATTACATGTGCGAGGTTTCTATGAAGATGTTTTCTTTAATTTTACAACTTATGAGTACATTATGAACGGTCAAAATTCAGGTAAAATTTGTGCAAAAAAGCAGATTTTTGGAGGCTTATATTGAATTTGTTTCGCAAATTTTTTATTTTTTGCTTTCATAGAAACCTAGATAGATGTTTCTATGAAAGCAAAAAATAAAAAATTTGCGAAACAAATTCAATATAAGCCTCCAAATATCTGCTTTTTTGCACAAATTTTACCTCAACTTTGACCGTTCATAATGTACTTATAAATTGTAAAAGTAAAGAAAACATTTTTATAGAAACCTCGCTCATGTAATGGAGATTCTAAATTACAAAAAAATATTTTACAAACTTGTAAGGCGTATTCAAAAACACGTATTTCCTGAAACCAGTTATTTTTCGTACAATGTTATCGCGTTCTCACTTGCTTGTTAGCGGTTCTCACTTGCGCTGGATGAAACAACAAGCTTTTCGACCATGCTCGCGTTGACGATAGACGGATCGGGAAGGGCCCCCTTAAGCTACTACACTTAAAACCTCCAGCCAGAGGTTATTCAACTATGCTAATTAAAACTAGGTGAACGCTCGCTAAGGGCACCCCCTATGGGGTACGAACATTGGCTTAGGGCGTTTACCGGAGGGAGGACATCAAGGGTGGGACGGACTGGATCAAAGTATTAATCATGATTATTAGTCGGGGATGATATTTTGTACTGCTGTAAATTATCTTGACACAATTTTGTGCCGAATTCCCCATTTTTCGAAGAGAAAATATCCTCCCGACCGAATTTCGGTCACAGCGACCGAAATTCGGTCGATCTCAACGGTGACAAGCTAAGTACGCAGGATAGTTCACTAATGTTTGTGAAAACCAGCGTCAGACAGCATCTGTCTGGCATTAATGCTGAAATGAACCTTTTTGGTGCAGCCGTGAGGCACACACTATTGTTGTTAAAACATTATTTTCACTTTTTACCCGACTGCCCCAGAAGGAGGGTAATGTTTTTCTTCATTTTGTTATTTGTATTTTGTGTTTAACGAACTGTGTCCAAATAAATGTTTTTCTTTCTTTCTTTGTGCGCAAACACAGGAGCACTTTCTATTTTTTACCCAACTGCCCTAGAAGGAGGGTAGGTATGTAAGTATGTATGTATGTCTATTTCTTTGGCACGCTCTTGTAGCCTAAACGGCTTGATGGATCTTAGCATAGGAGGTGTCGTTAGATTTGTTCTAATTATGGGAGTGACATAGGTTATATAATATTTATATATTGCATCTGCAAATATTTAAAAAAGGGAGGGGAAGGTTTAAAAAAAAGTAGGTACATCAATACTGGTATCAAATAAAGGCTAGTAATGAGTCAATTCCAAATATACCTATAAATATAGTAATAATATACCTATTCCTCGTTGGTCTAGTGGTCGCAAGCGCTACTGCTGAGCATGAGGTCCTGGGTTCGATTCCCGGGTCGGGCAAAGTGTTATTGGGTTTTCTATCTGGAATTTCTCATTAGCAGCCCGGAGTCTGGACTTGTGCCCGGTTGATGGCAATAGCCTCGCCCCCTATTACATGGGACTTACACATAACTGGCGAAATGTGGGTGTACCTGCTACAGGTACACCTCTGCCCAACCCTTCGGGGAAACAAGGCGTGATGTTATGTGTTATATTTAAAAAAAACTAAAAAGCTTAAAATAAAGAAAATTATTAAAAAAAACAAAACCCGACTGCAAAAACGCATAACTTGTTTTTTAATTTAATTAAAATATATTTTTTACTCTTATATCCTGATGCGAAGGTCATCCGACACGACCGGGGAGAGATCAGGCGCAGGATCAACGTCTTTACTCGCTTCCCGAGGCACGGGGGTGTCGCACCGCCAACTGTTCTACTCCAGGCTGTTCCTAAGAATTTCCTAATTTAAAGAAACAAATACCTAACACTTTGCCCGAACTGGGAATCGAACCCATCAGTACCTCAGCTCAGCAGTCACGCTTGCCAACAGCAGACAAGGCCAACGAAAAATATGGTCTTATTATGTAATTATTAAATTTTAATTGTCTATCACAATACTCCAAAATTGTAACAGTAACCGTAACCAGAAAAATATAAACTTGTAACAGTAAAATTGTAACAGTAACCAGTTTAACAGAGTGCTAAAGATTTATAGTTTAAGTTATAATAGGTGTAACTTACTTGTACAAGAATATTTGGCAAAACTCAATTATGCAGACACGGAAAAACTACTAGAAATTTTAAAATAAAATTTATATCTACGTACTCTATCTTAAGTCTATACTCTATATTAAGTCTCTTCCTTTACCAAATTAATAATACTTTGTCGACTTTAATATTATTTGTTAATTTATTTAAACATAATATATCTTACATAATCTAGTTTTAAAATAATATACCCAAATAGTTGCTGTTTAAGTACCTAATTGAAAATATTATGTCTTGTTTTTAAATGTTTGACGTAAATTGATGGCCTGAAACACAGGTTTTCATAAACCTAGATCAGGCTAGTCTACATTACAGTTAGAATTAAATTTTCCTCGATTGTAATTAATGTAAATCATAATTTTACTTCATATTTGAATATTTTTTTTTTTAGTATCATCAGAAGCAATATGTAACCTTTACGTCATTATACCTTAGGGGACCGGACTGCTTCTCCTTAAGACAGGTTTTCATAACCTAGCTAGGAGAGCAGTGCTCACCCACACGTTGTACATATAGTACTTATTTTGTAAAACTGTTTTTTTTTAACATGTACTACAATGCTTTGTTTTTGAGTAAATAAATATTTATTTATTATTACTTATTAATTACGTACCTACAGATTATTTCTGGCAATTACAAGGTTAGTAATTAAAATGTTATTCATCAAAAACGATAGCAAAGCAAACTGTTTTTAATTGACCTCTGGAATACAGGTGGTTTTCGGTTGACAGCAAGAAAATGAATAACAAACAAAATTAATATATAGATATTACAGCAAAAACATCTCGTCTTGGCTCGTAGATAACATTTGAACAGATGAACGGTGACATGAAATTACTGGAATTTTACAGGAAAACATTTTGAAACTATTTGTACATCGCAACGTACCAAATATTTGAACGCTTCACTACTTGAACAATATTCACTAGGGTCGGACAGGTAGGTCGCTATAAAAGAGACGACTCTAAAAAATATTGGCATACGTACTCAACTGGTCTTATAGTTCTCTCATCATCTGCGATATTATTAAAGAAAATGAGGGCATTTTCGGTGAGTCAACTATTATTAAGGTTTTTGTTTCTTTAACCGAAGCTATTACCCTGTCAAAACATACAGTTACATAACAAACAATACTCGTTTCTTGACGCTGAAAATAAACGTATTTTCTTCTTTCTTTCTCCAATATTAGGCATTTCTCAATCAATTTATAGCAGGAAAAACATTGAAAAATACAGGTTTTATTTTATACACAAGACAAGCGGTTGCTTATTTTATTATCTAGTGTGGATTTCAAAGATCTTGTTTTCTCACAGACGTGTTAAATTTTTGCTTAAATAACAACTTCAAGATATCCTGCATATTTTCCCTTCGCAGACTTTTTGAATATTTTGATAATAATACCAGCCTATAATCGTCCCACGGCAGAAAAAACGTATCTCTTCTCTTATAGAAAATTTCTGAGAATTTTACCACGCTTGCTCAACGCAAATTGGCGATTTCAAACTTATATTCATTGTAGGTAAGTTCAGGTTTCCTCACGGCGTTTTTCTTTCACCAACGTCCGTGATGTCCAATCAATCTGCCTAGCCTTTTCTCAACTATGTTGGAGTAGGCTTCCAGTCTAACTGGATGCAGCTGAATATCAGTATTTTACATGGAGTGACTGCCTATCTGACCTCCACAACCCAGTAACTGGGTAATACGATACCCCTTGGTAAGACTGGTTGTCAGACTTTCGGGCTTCTGACGACCGGTAACGACTGTCAAAGAGCCACGAATGACAGCCGGGACCAACGGTTTAACGTGCTTTCCGAGGCACGGAGGAGTCTCGGTATGTAAAGATGGTCACCCATCCACGGACCAACCCCGGCAAGCGTAGCTTAACCTAATGGATCGACCCGTACGGCTATTATTACTTAGCCACGAGCTCTTCACCACAATGTCATAATGTCAGTGATGTCCAAGATAACTTAATTAAAAAGTCAAGTCACGTTGGTACTTGCTCGAATTTAGATCCACAACCTCATGCATGAGGTAAGGCCTTAACCTATGGGCCGTAACGACCATATTGATTATTTCATCATAAAGCCAAAGGTCCAAGTATCGATCCCTGAGGAACACCTCTAAAAGTGGTCTGAATTATAACATTACAGTAGCCTATGTCCCAGCTCCGTTCGTGGTCTAACTGTGTGCCTAACATCGAAATCCGTTCAGTCGTTCAAGGAGATAAGAGGAAACAGACAAGCAGACAGAATTACTTTCGCAATTAAAATATTTGTATAGTAGTTATGGAGTTTATTATTCTTATAATCTTTTATTATCCTTATAATCATTTATTGGTGCCGATTCCCTTGTTCACAAACTAAACTAAATTTAAGTTCAGTGCATCTTTTTCTTTCTATTTCATTAAGAAAAGGACAGAAGATAAATTTTAGTTTAGTCCTGTCAAATTAATCAGCGCCTGTCACTACTCCATACAAGTTTAGACGTGATTAAAAAAGTGCCTACTAAAATTACGTCAATTTACGTCAAGCGCTGATTAATTTGACAGGACTAAACTAAAATTTATATTTTGTCCTTTTCTTAATGAAATAGAAAGAAAAAGATGCACTGAACTTAAATTTAGTTTAGAACAAGGGAATCGGCACCATTATCCTTATATAATCATTTTTAATCCAACGTTCCAAATTTTAGACTTAGCATAAGCATAATCAGCCTATAATGTTCCCACTGTTGGGACTCAGGCCTCCTCTCCTGATGATTAACACTAGCTACATACTAATCCTATTGACAAAACAAATCGAGTCCGTATCACATAAGTAGGATCTGTCAACATTTGGAAATTTATATTTATTACAAACTTGTATCAGTCTGAAAGTGAAACAGTGTTAAAATTAAATTGTTTTTCGTGTTCCAGGTATTCTTCGCATTGGCGCTGTTTGCCATGGCTGCGGCTCAAGGTTTGCTCAACTATTAATAATTATTATTAACTAGCTGACCGGACAGACGTTGTGTCCTGTCCAAATTTCAACAATTCATACGAAATACCCATAGGAAATGAAAAAAAATTCCCGGCAACTTTTATTTTTTTTTCCTTCCGTAAGGCAAGTACTTGATTCGGAATATTACGAACATTTTAAAATGAATTAATTGCCAAATCGGTCCAGCCGTTCTCTTTATATTTTTATATAAATAAATAATATCTAATAGCTGCTACCCGCGGCTTAGCCTAAAATAAAATTAGACTAAAAGTGAGAGTCACGTCAAAATCAGTCCAGCCGTTTCGGAGATTAGCTGGAATAAACAGACAGACATACATACTTTTATTTTTTGTTGATATTTGTGTATATTGTTTTATATGCATATAAAAAGCTACTATTTTGACATTAAGAACAGACACTTCAATTTATTTATTTGTTTATTAATAATGTAATAGATAATAGACAGTATTTATTTCAAGAACATAATTTAATTATTTGAGATTTGTATTAATTTTAACCGACTCCCAAAAAGGAGGAGGTTCTATAGTCGTCTGTATGTTTTGTGCATCGATATTTTGGCCAATTGCGGACCGATTTAAAAAAATCTGTACATTTTAATATGGAAAATTCTAATCACCAGTAAATGGTGATTAGAATTTTTTATTTATTTAACACTAATTTCGTTAGATCTTAAGTTTTGGCTGCTAAACACACATATCATAGCCAAAGACTGCTATGTACGGCTTTGCTTTTAATCGTTATGTTTCATATTGTTTCAGTGCATGTGGTAGACAACAACCCTGAACAAGGTTAGTACTGTTTCTAAGAAAGCCTCTAAAGATTACCAAGTATCTAAGATTTTCACCTACTTATATCATCATCCTAACTATTTTCTAATGACCCTGACCCTATTTTCTAATGCTCACCTTCGTTTATAAGGAACTCTAGTACACAAGTTAATGCTTCTAGACCCAGCGGTTTAGGTTGCGCCTTTGGGCTGCGCGTTGTCTGTCAGTGTATGTTTGAATTTAAGAATTTTACTAAGTAGAATGCAAGCATAGTGGAATCTTTAAACGGCTGTACCGATTTTGATAAAACATGTCTAAGAACCATCGCTAGAAATCCTGATTTCAAATAAAAAAAACCGCATTCAAATCGGTTCAACCGTTTAAGAGCTACGGTGCCACAGACAGACACACACAGCCGTCAAACTTATAACACTCCTCTTTTTGCGTCGGGGGTTAAAAACAATAGTAAATGGCTTTTTTTTTTTTGGCAGGGAAATTATCAAATAACTTCTCCCGCTCTGGGTGGAGCGGGAAGGCGTGTCAGACTCTTACTGACTAAAACCTACCCGTGTTCCTTCAGTTACCATGTTGCCGGGGGGCCACGATTTCCCTTTCGGCCTTATTCGCAACCCCGGCAGGCATCGGCCCTAGCGGACCCCGTCAATTCTGCTGACATCTCTTTGAGGCGCGCGTGGAACACAACGCGCCGTCGACCCGGGCTTGGTCCTTATCGGACGGCGAGCTACCCATTGCTCACCGTCCGCAAGCCCGCGCCTACGGTGGCCGGAAATCTGCCTGTGATTCCCGACGTCCAGGGCATCTCCTCCTGCGGCAGTTAGGGGCGCGAGGGCGCGAAATTTGCCTCTCCCTCACGCGTTCCGCCTCCTCCTTCGCGAGTATTACCGCTTCGCAGAAGGAGGTGACGGCTTCCCATTTCCTCTCGCTCCGTACCATGGACTGAACAAGTGCCGGACGCGAGAGATTACCGCCGCCAATCGCCTTCACGAGGACACGGCGATGCTCCGCCCAAGCCGAGCAGACCTCCACCGTATGCTCCACCGTGTCCTCCGGGCGATCCACACAATGGTGACACCCGGGCGTTTCCTCCCGCTTTATCCTGAACAGGAACCTCCCGAAACAGCCGTGTCCGGTGAGGACCTGCGTCAGGCAGAAGCTCTCAAGCCACTCCTCAAAGGGGGGTCTTTACGCCGCAATTGTGGCTTGCCCAGCGCTGGGTTTCGACAATCGCACTCTCCATGCCACCATGAGATCCTGCCGGAGCTCTGTCCGCTGTGCCGCGATTTCTTGCGGCATCGGAGTTAAGCCCCGGCGTTTAGCCTCCTCGCGCCACTCCCAAATGTGCGTGAGGACCTTTGCCTCCAGATCCCATGGCGGTAATCCGGCAAGGAGGCTCGCCGCCTCGCAGGAGACCGTGTGGTATCCTCGGGCCAGCCGGATGGCCATGACCCTCTGATAGTAAATGGCTTGATTTGTATTACTTTTAACCGACTTCCAAAAAGGAAGAGGTTCTATAGTCGTCTGTATGTTTTGTGCATCGATATTTACGTCAATTGCGGACCGATTTAAAAAATTCTGTACATTTTAATATGGAAAATTCAAATCACCATTTACTATTTAACATTAATTTCGTTAGATCTTAAGTTTTGGCTGCTAAACACACATATCATAGCCAAAGACTGCTATGTACGGCTTTGCTTTTAATCTTCATGTTTCATATTGTTTCAGTGCATGTGGTAGACAACAACCCTGAACAAGGTTAGTACTGTTTCTAAGAAAGCCTCTAAAGATTACTATCTAAGATTTTTACCTACTTATATCATCGTCTTTACTATTTTTCTAATGCCCCTGCCACATTATGCTCCTCACGCTGCTCAGCGCGCTGCTCCTCGTGCTGCCTTGATGTTACACTTTCTGCCCACATACTGCTCTACTCAGGCAATTAATCGCGACGCTTCGCACTTCGTCCTTTGACTCGCGCCCAAAAACCGACAAAAGAGGGAGCAGTGGGCATAACGAGGAGCATGACGTGCGACATGACGAGTAACGTTGCCACACTACGTCTCTGCCTACTTTCTACTTGCGTCGATGGAATCGATGATGCGTGTGTCACCGATTAGTCGGCTTAGTATAACATACAAAATACACACACGAAATTTTGGTAATTTTACAAGTCTTTAACCTAAAAATTAACTTTCTTTAAGGCACAATAAGCCGAGAAACCAGATCATTATAAATAAACATAAGTACTTACTACTTAATCTAAGTAAATAATACACAAGTGTCTGACTTCTTTTTAATTTTGTTTCAGTTATCCTCAACAACCGTAAGTACTTAATGAAGCTAACTCAAAAACTATCCAAGCAAAGTTAATACTTATATGTGAGACTACCCTTTCAAATAAAATAAGAATTTTCAAAATCGGTCCACAATTGATGGAGAAATCGATGGACAAACATAAAAAAATAAAAAATATACGCTATGAACCTAGAACCTCCTCCTTTTTGGAAGTCGGTAAAAACTATTATGTTAAATAAATCAGTGCCCTGGTCGAGTTAAAATTAAGAAAAAGCAAAACTTTATTTCTGCTACGACATGCCCAAATCAAAGTAACATAGGGAACTATTTGTACCAGAGATGAATTTCTCTACGCGACACCTACATCATTTGCCTAATTTAAAGCGCACTGTTGGATTTTTGAGCTCGGCGCGTACCAGAAAGTTAAAAATTCAATAGCGCGCTCTTATTTTAGTTATATTTTTAACCGACTTCAAAAAGGAGGAGGTTCTCAATTTGACTGAAGGTTTTTAAAATTTTGGATTTTTATATATACGCGGCCAATTATGAATTCCTTTTTTGTTTGGTAGGTCAGACATCAGAGGTAGTCTCATATAAATTTTATTAACTTTGCTTGAGTAGTTTTTGAGATAGCTTCAATAAAACGTATTTTTCCCACTTAGTCTATGTGGATGATGTTATAGTTCCTGTCACTGTTATTTACACATAGTAGTGGTATTAGAATTTGTGTAAGATAGCTATCACAACTAAAAAGTGATAAATAAAAACTACTTACAATTAAAAAACAGCCGACTTAAAAAAAGAAACAGAAAAAAAGTGAAAATAGCTTTAATTTTGGGAGTCGGTGTCTTTGGTTTTGTATTTTGTTTTTTGCGACCGTTGATATCGTTCGTTTTTTTTTTTGTAAAAAGTTTTATATGTGGCATCTGTACAGTAGAATCAAGCAAACTCTTTGTAGAAACCTTTTTTTTTTTGGGTGAGAAATTATCAAATATCTTCTCCCGCTCTGGGCGGAGCGGAAGGGCGTGTCAGACTCTTACTGATTAAAATCCCCCCGTGTTCCTTCGGTTGCCCTGTTGCCGGGGGCCACGATCTCCCTTTCGGTTTTCTTCGCAGCCCCGGCAGTTTTAGTACATACCTCCTACTTAAATTGTCAACAGAATAGATTAATAAAGGTGCTTAAAGGTACCGCATAGTAGGTAGGTAGTAATCGTAAATTCTGTGTTATAATACCTACTAATAAGAGAAATTTATGGTTTTACAGCTGACACAGCTTTCGGCCAACCCACATACGAGACATCCGGTAAGATCATTTATTTAATTTATCTTTGGTAGCACATCGACTAATAGAGTGAAGAAAGGGTTAATTCTAATTTTTCGATCTAAATTAACTGTGGTTCACTAAGTGTTAATAACGTTGCTCAAAGTGAGTCGACAAAGTAACAAACATGCATTTTATTGGGTTGGATGAAACTAGACGACCAACCAGATTTTGATTTTCACGACTCGATTCAAGTGAGACAACGATTTGTGATTTTAGCGGTCCTTCCAGTCCTGTGCCCATATCTCTCGCCGGAACGCCCTTACCAATCTGCTCCGATTTTCGATACCTCGGGTGGCTTGTCTAGGGGGATGGCGGAGTAGACCGAGAGGTAACGCGCCGGATCAACTCAGGATGGATGAAATGGCAACAGGTCACTGGAACAACTTGCGACCCACGGATGGCCCTCAAGTTAGAGGCGAAATTCTACAAGTCCTTGATAAGGCCTGTCGTATTGTATGGATCGGAATGCTGGGCTGTGAAAAAGACGGATGAAAAATCATTGCATGTAGCGGAGATGAGAATGTTGAGATGGATGTGTGGAGTAACGAAAACGGATAATGTAAGAAATAAGTACATAAGGAAGCTTAAAAGTGGCGCCAGGGACAGAATAGTTGAAAGGAAATCGCTTGGCCTGGTATGGGCATGTGATGAGGAGAGAAGAAACGCATGTGACTAAAAGAGTGATGAATATAAATTTTGATGGATGGAGCGGGAGAGGAAGACCAAAGAAAAGAAGGAAAAATTGTGTGAGGAATGATATGAAAGAGAAGGGAGTGAATGATAGTGTGACGGTTGACAGGGGAGAGTGGAAAAAGAAAACGGGGTGCGCCAACCCCACGTAATATGGGACAAGGGCAGGAAGATTATGAGTTCAAGTGAGACAAAATTACATAGCCCCCAACAATTTTACTAGTGAGTTTTACCGAGAAAAGACTAACAAATTAGACCTAACATTATCTTATCCTTTTCACCAGACGATTCCGATACTTTAGCTTCAGAAAGCGGTTCGGTCGCGTACCCCGGTAAGCAATGCAAATAAAAGCCTTGTGCCCAATGGAGTTCCCCATCGGCAAAAATTACGAACTTCCATACAAACTGTCATCCCCTATTTAACCCCTTTAGGGGATGAATTTTCATAAATCCTTTCTTAGTGCTCACCTTCGTTTATAAGGAACTGTAGTGCACAAGTTAATACTTCTAGACCCACCGGTGCAGGCTGGGTCTTTGGGCTGCGCGTTGTCTGTCAGTGTATGATTGAATTTAAGAATTTTATTAAGTAGAATGCAAGCATAGTGGAATCTTTAAACGGTTGAACCGATTTTGATAAAATATGTCTAAGAACCATTGCTAGAAAAACTGTTCAAGAGCTACGGTGCCACAGACTGACACACTCACATAGCGTTCAAACTTATAACACCCCCCTTTTTGCGTCGGGGGTTAAAAACAATAGTAAATGGCTTGATTTGTATTATTTTTAACAGACTTCTAAAAAGGAAGAGGTTCTATATTCGTCTGTATGTTTTGTCCATCGAAATTTTTGCCAATTGCGGACCGATTTTAAAAATTCTGTACATTTTGGTATGAAAAGTTCAAATCACCATTTACTATTTAACACTAATTTCGTTAGATCTTATGTTGTGGCTGCTAAACACACATATCATAGCCAAAGACTATATCTTTTGTCATTGTAATATTATAAACTGTTTGACATTACATCTGAAACTTTTTGACACTTTATTTGAATGTTAACTAATAATTAATAATAAGTAGTTGTATTTTGTTTTTTGTCTGTAAATTGCATGTTATGCCTGGATTCAACACAATGTATATTGTTTATGAATAAATGAAATAAAATGAAATGACTGCTATGTACGGCTTTGCTTTTAATCGTTATGTTTCATATTGTTTCAGTGCATGTGGTAGACAACAACCCTGAACAAGGTTAGTACTGTTTCTAAGAAAGCCTCTAAAGATTACTATCTAATATTTTTACCTAATAATATCATCGTCCTTACTATGCCCCTGCCACATTATGCTCCTCGTGCTGCAGCGATGTTACACTCTCTGCCCACACACTACTCGCGCAATTAATCGCGACGCTTCGCACTTCGTCCTTTGACTCGCGCCCAAAAACCGACAAAAGAGGGAGCAGTGGGCATAACGAGGAGCATGACGTGCGGCATGACGAGTAACGTTGCCACACTACGCCTCTGCCTACTTTCAAATTTGTGTGAGATAGGTATCACAACAAAAAAATGAAAAATAAAAACTTTTTCCAAAAAAAAAAACAACCGACTTAAAAAAAAAAAAAAAAATTTCGGAAGTCAGTGTCTTTCGTTCTGTATTTTTTGGCTTTTTGCCAAGTTACAAGTCGTTTTAAAAGTTGTTTTTTTTTTTGTAAAAAGTATTTTTATATTTTTTTTTGCCTATGTGTCATCAAGCAAACTCTTTGTAGTAAACACCTCTTATTTAAATTGTCAACAGAATAGGTTATTAAAGGTGCTTAAAGGTACCGTATGGGTAGGTAGTAATCGTAAATTCTGTGTTATAATAACTACTAATAAGAGATATTTATGGTTTTACAGCTGACATAGCTTTCGGCCAACCCACATACGAGACTCCCGGTAAGATCATTTATTTAATTTATCTTTGGTAGCACATCGACTAAGTAGACTGAAGCAAGAGTTAATTCTATTTTTTCGATCTAAATTAACTGTTCGAAAAGTGTTAATAACGCTACTCAAAGTGAGTCGACGAAATAACAATTATGCATTTTATTGGGTCGGATGAAACTAGACGACCAACCAGATTTTGATTTTCACGACTCAGTTCGAGTGAGACAAAATTACATAGCCCATCTTACTACTTAGTGACTCTTACCGAGAAAAGGCTGAGAAATTAGACCTAACCATGGGCGTGTATAAAAATCAATCTATAAAAATCTAGTTGCTCATTATTTTTCTCCTTCAACAGACATTTCCCCAGCTTACGCTCCGAATCCGAACAGCCGTCCCTCCATCTACCCCGGCAAGCAGTGTAAGTACAAGCCTTGTGCCCGACGGGGTTTCTCATCGGCAAAAATGATGAAACGCGATGTTTGGCCCCGTGGTAACAGTTGTTCATAATGATGAAAGAGAGAATGTAAAGCTTTTTCAGTCTTCTTCTTTTCGTGTGGTTATGACTGGTGTCAGAGTTTTACAGCCGCCCATGGGCCTCTGACTTGACTTCACATGCAGACGACAAATATATCTCAGGCATGCCGGTTTCCTCACGATGTTTTCCTTCACCGTTTTTGAAGGAAGTGATAATTATACAATACGCACATGAATTCGTAAAGTCAGAGGTGCGTGCCTTGGGTTCGAACTCTCGGCAGTCCGATGGCCACACCACTAGGCTATCACTCTTTTTCAGTTATTTAAATTACACTATGCCTCTGGTAGTGCAGATGCTCATAAGTGCCGGTGAACACTTACCAGGCGCACAAAACAAGAGTATTTTCTCAAGATATGTTCCTTCACCGTAAGTGCTCAGGACGATTGGCCGCGGATTGTAGTGATATGGCAAAATCAAGCGGAGACGACGCGGTGACGACTTGGCGACGGTGCTGCAGCGGCACTTCAGCGTTCAGTTTACGTAGTTACGCGAAGTGGGCCGTCTACACGAGCCTTCGCTTTCCACGACTCATTTTAATAGAGACAAAAATACACTGGTTTAGCCCCTAAACCAACAGCCTACGCACAGATGAGTACAGATGGGACACTCCGCAAAATAATTTAAATAAAAAGTGACTTTTGCTACAACACAATAAATTGCAGTTCAGGTCGCACAGCGCTAATTACCGACAGTTATATTCACATAGAAGTTACCAAAATGTCTATCCCGTAACTCTTATATCTTCTGACTACGTAACGCCCACTGAATTTGACAAGTCGAGCCCGCCGCGTACCTACTTGTAGCTTCATACTTAAAATGCGGAGTGTCCCATTTGTATTCATCTGTGGCTTAAGAGACAATTTCGCCAACGAAACTGAATGTGATCCACATAATTATCTAACCCGCGTTCGAAAGCTGTAAAGGTGGTTTTATACCAGCAAGGCGAGGCGTGGATGGGATGGGCGAGAATTGAAATCACGCTTACCCTTTTACACCGGAAGATGTCCAGCGCGATACCGCGCTGTCTCGCAATGGCCAGCGCTGCCTCGCGTCGGCTCGCGATGTCACGCGCCGGCCATCCCTACCTAGCGCCGGCTCGTGCTATCACGCACCGCCCCCCGGCCAGCCGAGAATATAGTATGCAGAGATGACTCGCGATAGTTGGAGAAAGCCGGCGCATGCCAGCGCGATACTTCGTGAGTCAGCGTTTGACGAAGAGAGACCGTGCGGGTCTTCGATGGCGGCTGCGAGATTTGTATATCTGTTTTACAAAGTAAATAAATGCTCTAATTGTACAGAAATAAAGTTCAATATTGTGCTAACAAATATTTCAATTCTCGCCTCGCACATCCTCGTGCATCACCTTTTACACCAAAGATGGGCAGGGCGTGGATAGAAACTTTGCGTTACAAATTTCAATTCTCGCCCATCCCATCCCATGCCTCGCCCCGCTGGTGTAAAACCACCTTTATTGTCATCCTCGTTGTGGAATATAGACACTGCTGTCGCGTTCAGTTGTCTTGGTGAAATCCGCCTCCAAGACTGACAAATTAGACATGTCCGCGTGTATAGCGTGACAGAGCCACGGCGAGCTTTAACTATGGATGCGTTACAGCTGTAAATAAAAAATCGAGTTGCTCATTAACTTTTCTCTTTCACCAGACTATTCCCAGGCCGAATCTCCGAGTTTACTCAGGCGTCCGGTCCCGTACCCCGGTAGGCAATGTAAGTACAAAACTTGTGCCCGATGGGGTTCCTCATCGGCAAAAATAAGGAACTTCCATACAAACTTTCATCCCCTAAAATCCTTCTTTAGTGCTCACCTTCGCTTATAAGGAACTCTAGTGCACGAGTTAATGCTTCTAGACAAACTAATTAAAATAACTAAAACCCTAAAAAAACTAAAATCTGCCGTTCCCTACACTTTGTCGAGTTATGTGAACATAAAATGACATGTGGAGCAGCAGATTTTTTTTGCGATTTCATGATTGGCCACATGGTAACAGTTGTTCATAATGATGAAAGAGAGAATGTAGAAGTTTTCAGTTATTTCAATTATACTATGCCTCTGGTAGTGCAGATGCTCATAAGTGCCGGTGACCACTTACCGGGCGCTTGTTTGCCATCCAACAATACAAAACAAGAGAATTTTCTCAAGATGTGTTCATTCAACGTACGTGCTCAGGGCGATTAGCCGCGGATTGTAGAGTGATATGGCAAAATCTAGCGGAGACGGCGCGGTGACGGCGCGGCAGCGGCACTTCAGCATTCAGTTTACATGGTTACACGAAGCGGGCCGTCTACACGAGCCTTCGATTTCCAGGACTCAAAAATAATTTAAATAAAAAGCGACTCTTGCTACGACACAATAAAGTGCAATTCAGGTCGCACAGCGTTAATTACCGACAGTTATATTCGCATAGAAGTTGCCTCTCTTTCTATCGCGTAACTCTTATATCTTCTGACTACGTTACGCTCACTGAATTCGACAAGTCGAGTCCGCCGCGTACCTACTTGTAGCTTCATACCTAAAATGCGAAGTGTCACATCTGTCTTCATCTGTGGCCTAAGAAACAATTTCGCCAACAAAACTGAATGTGATCCACATAATTATCTAACCCACGTTCGATAGCTTGTTATTGTCATTATTGTTGTGGAATATTGACACTGCTGTCGCGTTCAGTTTTCTTGGTGAAATTCGCCTCCAAGACTGACAAATTAGACATGTCCGCGTGTATAGCGTGACAGAGCCACGGCGAGCTTTGACTATGGATGTGTTACAGCTGTAAATAAAAAATCGAGTTCCTCATTAACTTTTCTCTTTCACCAGACGATTCCCAGGCCGAATCTCCGACTTTACTCGGGCGTCCGGTCCCGTACCCTAGTAAGCAATGTAAGTACAAACCTTAATTTTGCCCGATGGGGTTTCTCATCGGCAAAAATAAGGAACTTCCATACAAACTTTCATCCCCTAAAAATCCTTCCTTAGTGCTCACGCTCGTTTATAAGGAACTCTAGTGCACAAGTTAATGCTTCTAGACAAGGTAATTAAAATAAGTAAAACCCTAAAAAAACAAAAATCTGCTGTCCCCTACACTTTGTCGAGTTATGCGAACATAGATGTGAACATGAACATATCGTTATTTCTCCTGACAAAGTTTATTCTGTTTACATGTATGTATGTATATTATACTTTTTCGATTTAACTATCCCTTATTTGCACCTGCCATGTTTTGTCTCTGCGTCACCCTAAGGTCCACTGGTAGAAAATGCCTCAGGCATTAAGTCCGCCTTTGTACAGTATTTTTTACTTGTGCATAAAGTTTTAATAAACAAATGACACGTGGCGCAGCAGATTTTTTTCGCGATTTTATGTTTGGCCCCTTGGTAACAGTTGTTCATAATGATGAAAGAGAGAATGTGGAGCTTTTCAGTTATTTCAATTTATACTATGCCTCTGGTAGTGCAGATGCTCATAAGTGCCGGTGAACACTTACCGGGCGCTTGTTTGCGATCCAACAACACAAAACTAGAGAATTTTCTCAAGATGTGTTCCTTCACCGTAAGTGCTCAGGGCGATTGGCCGCGGATGGTAGTGCGGCGAGCGTCGTCGCTGTGCCATCTCCGCTCCGCAGCGGCGCTTTAGCGTTCAGTCTAGATGGCTACGCAAAGCGGTGTCGGCATGGTTGCAATGCCATCTACACGAGCCCTAAGTCAACTTAAAAATTATTATTTATAAATAATGATTTCTAATAATCTTTTGTTTGTTTTTCAGACAACCACCCCTACTTACGCGGCGGCAACTAAACAAATTCACTAAACGACCTAATTACGAGTAACGTCAATTTAATACCCAGAACTTTTTGTAATATTTCATTTCTTATTACATAAACTTATATCATAATTTTGATGTATGTAAAATATCTACTTTTTTATTCAAGCTTTTCAACTTGAGTATTTGGCACTTTGTTTTTTTTTATCTGCAAAATTATTATTATTAAATAAACACATTCTTAATTTCACTTGTTCTTTCATTTTTATTTACGTCTGAAATTCCTGGGTACCCCAGAGTCCCAGATCTTTAGAAAGCGTATGTGGGGCCGAAGCCAATTCGCAGAAGCTCGGGCGTTCGACGTGTTTAATTAAATGAGGCACCCACCGACGATCATCTTATCATACTCTGTGCAAGTGCACCTAAGGACAACCCCTTTGGTGGTTGGTAGGTATTGCACGATATGGAAACAAAAACAATTATTGGACTATGGGTTTGGGTACCTAAAATGGACTGGTTATTGTTATCTAGAACTATGAAAGGACTATAGCCCTGCCTGACCAAAGTTTTATATACATGTTCAGGCCACTGGATATAGTAGTTTAGCCCAGAACAATCTAGTTTGGGCTAAATACTTTAGGCTGAGCTGATTGAATCGTTGCAAGTGACAAAATAAATACGTTGGCATCTGCTAACGCGGACATCTCCCTCCCTCGCTTCTTTTTATCATGCTTTCGTTGTTTGTGCACTCATTACGCGCAAATTAATTTTATTTTTGGAAGGTAGTTAAACCATTTTGTGTTGGTTTTTGTATTTTATTTTGTATCCATCGTCTAGTGTTCAAGTTAATCTGTTATAATAAAGAGAGCGGTTTTTAAAACAAATTTTGCAAAGTGAAAATATGAATTATTTTCTTTTTGATGTTTTAACAAAGGATACATACTTAGATCTTATCCTACAAGTGGAAGAGGCTGAAAAGGCTCAACTGATAATAATAATAATTCTTTATTGGCAAAAACACCGGTTACAAAAATAAATGTGAAACCCTGGCCTGGTGTCTGACTTCTTTCAGTTAAGTTACTTAATTATGCAAGTTTTATGCAGCGAAGGTTTAAAATTATGTTACTTGAAATTAAGTATAATAGCAAAAAGTAAAAAAGCGATGTAGAATCAAATTTTAAATAAAATTAGAATAAAAGAAAATGCAATAAAATCATGAAATCAGAAAGCTGATTAGATCTTAACCAATAGCTTACGAGTACTTTATGCAGTCCCAGTTCGGCGCTTCGTCCAACTTCGTGCTAGGTGTTCACTCCAGCCGGCCAATAATGGCAAGCCAGAGGTGAGGAACAAGACTTCTCCCGGGAGATAGGGTCCATGGGGTCGCTACTGCCCAACAGCTCGCCACATGCTGCCCTGCGGATTTTTTTACCTCTCTTGGTCTGGCTCTTCATCCCAGACCTGTTCCGGCAAAGTAAACTCTACCGACACAGGCCTAGAGTTCGAAGCGCGCAAGCCCCGTCACGACGTCAACGTAGAGATACGGCGCGGCGGCGGTGGGGTATTATTATTATTCTATTTACAGAATAAACAGTTTCATTTCATTGTTTTGTGAATGTATGGAATTTTGAATTTGAATTTTAATGTACATATATTATTTTAATGTTCTAATGAATTGTAATGTACTTATTTACGTATTATAAGTTATAACCTATTTATGTACTGTTGTTCCTACATTTTTTTTTCTAATGATATATTTTTAATAATTTTTTCTTTGTTCCTCTCAAACAGAGCACCTGCCATCTAATCTCTTCACCACCCTTGGTTGACTGGTAGAGAATGCCTATGGCATTAAGTCCGCCTTTGTACCTTTTTGTGTGTGAGAAGTTTAAATAAATAAATAAATTTTGTATTGGTGTAATGAATTTAATGAATTGTATGTATTTGTGATTAGTGTATTGGGACCTGGTGCCTTATTAAGTAAATAAATAAATAAATTGTAGACACCGAGTCGGTAAAAAAGTTGTGTCGTTAAGTAGTTTGCACTGATGGCGTTGCTACACCGTAGCACGGGATCTACACCATGGACCATTTTGATTTGTTGCTACGAGTGACGTAGCACATGATCTACGAAAATCAGTTTGTCTCTGGCGCGCCGCTATTGCAGATCCTTTAGACGTTAGAGTTTAAAGGCTGTGTGCCGACCGAATCATAAGCATTCTGTGTATCGATGTTTTCATTAATCGATAATCTACTTAAGACAGTTTTGACTAGGTCTATGCTCGGCCTTATCAGCTGAACAATTTTAAGCTCAGTCATTCAATGCTTCAAGGATATTTTAGCGATTGAATGACGTCGTCAAGGAGGTTCTTTTGGAAAACATTTGTGCAATTGTTTAACGGGGAGTATTGTTACTTTTATTCTTTAATTACCACGCAGTCGTCTCATAGACTCTGTAACACGCCTTCATTGATCCCTAGAATCACTTTTCTTAGTTGATTTGGAACTCAGCAGTGGGTCTAAGTCGCTTTGTTCACATATATGATAACGAAACTTATGTAGTGAATTTTCGAAATAGTTTTAATCTATAGCATAATAGTACTAGAATACACAACAACTAGAACGTTGTTTACCGTTTTTGCATCATCTTTACGAAAAACTAAATTTTATTTTAATCTAGGCATCCTACCCACATATGTAAAAGTCCTAAAATCATAAGAAAATAAAATCAATATAACTTAGTATCTGATCAAATCAAGTTGCAGTACAATTATATTTAGCAGCCTACCTCATTTCTTTATAAGTAACACTAATTTCTCTCATTTTCCTTTCATTTCTAGCTTTCCTTTTTTGTTTATCTGTCTAAGTAGTTCTCACCGTTCCTTTAATTCTACTTTCAGTACTAATTCCTGAAACCATGCCTGTGATGACCCGTAAGGCTGTTGCTCAGGAGTTGGAGCTTAAATTGAGAACGGCCATTCAGGACCTTGAGGCTTCAAACAGTAAATGTCAACAGCTGTTACAGGAGATAGATGAAAGTGAGAAGGAAGTCGAGAAGGTCGTTTTCAAAAACACAGGCTTAAAACGGGAGCTAGTGGACCTTCATCAGCAATACCTGGATGTTGTTGATGAACGGGACAAACTGCGGGTGGTCACAAATGGTTTCAACAACTGCAGCAACATATATGAGGAGGCTTTATGTAAGGTTAGGGACCTAGAAGAAGAATTAATTCATGCAAATGTACGAATTAATCACTTACAGAAACAAAAAGAATGTACTCAGGCTAAGGAAAATCATAACTTGTATAATGAATTATTAAACACTACCTGCAACCCGCATTCCTTAATAACAATAGACCTTACTGAAGATTCGTTAGTTAAATATAATAATAGTAGTTATAAAGTAAGTCAAAATAAAATTAAGAAATATGCAAAGCTAAATAAAATCATTAATAAATGCAATAAATATAGAAAACAACAAAAACACAATTCCAATAATATTAAACTAAGGAAAGAACGTGGTTTTCTTATAAATAAATTAAATAACTATCAAATTAAATTAGAAGACAGTAAGAACATTTATGAGTTTGACACTCAACAGTTACAGTCTGAAATTCAGGTACTAGAAGCGTCACTACAGTCACTCTATACTAAGTATGTGAGGTCTGAAAAACAAATTCAGGAGCACATCCTTGCTGCAAATGAGTTAGTGGAAATGTGCAACTCTAATGTAGATAAAGTGGACCTGCTGACTCCCAGCAGCCCTCAATCTTCATTGCATAGGATATCCAATCTTGGCACTCTCCAACCTGAGGCAACGGAGGGCCCGTACCAGTCAGGAAGTGCTCAGATCACTATTCCAAATAAAGATTTACCAGAAATTGAACAAGGTACATTGCAAGTAGTTCAGACAGAAGCTAGTTCTCCCCTTTGTAATAGTAAAGTTTGTTACTGCTCCATTATGTTTTCTGATAGTTTTGGAAAAGGGTTAGGAAAATTACTTAGCGACAACCTGAGTCATTCTTCTCAAAACTATTGTAGGCCTCAGAATTCCTACAAACAAATAATGTCTTCAATAACTAGGAAGGAATATGATCCTAATGCCATTATCACTGTATTAATAGGTAATAGTTGTAATGTTAAAAAAGATGATATTACTGATAGTATCACCGAACTATTGAAGTTAAATTGTAAGAAAATAATTTTGTGTGCTTTTCCATATTTTGAGCACTTGTCAAACAGACAAAACAACTACATTCACATGTTAAATAATTACATGCATTTTTTAGTTAGTCACCATAGTGACAAGTTTATATTTTTTGACACCAACATTTTTGTTGATAAGCTCAGGTCGACTAGGGATACTGTGTATCTGCCCATTAGTTTTAGACGTCAAATAGCTAGGCTATTAGCTTTTAATATTAACCCAGACATAATTAGTATGTCGAAGTCATATAGAATTAGTACCACAATTAGTAATAGTACTAATGTTAAGGTGGTTAGCACTAATAGTTTAAACTAGTTTGTAAGACAACAGAAGGTACCAATAACAGTATGATTAAACTTGATAACAAAAAGGTATTTTCTAGCACTAACATAGTTAACTGTACAAAAGGGGCTAAGCAGAAATCCTTGAAATTATTACATCAAAATATTCAAGGTTTTTCTTCCAAACAATTGGAAATTGAATTGTTTTTAGAAAAAACAATGTTTGACATTATATGTTTAACTGAGCATTGGTTAAAAGATTATGAAATGTTAATTAACTATGAGAATTATAGTGTGGCTAGTTGTTTTAACCGAAAATCAATGCTGCGTGGTGGTTCATTAATCTTAATTAAAAGTTGTATTAAATCAAAAACCCGTAATGACATAGTTGAACTATCGGTTGAACATAGCATTGAACTGTCTTGTGTTGAGCTAGATAAGCATGTAATAGTGTGCGTTTATAGACCCCCAAATTATCAAAACTACTCTATATTTGAGTCAGTAATGGAAGATGTTTTGGCAAAACTTGCAACTTGTAATAAATCAGTAATTATCTGTGGTGACTTTAACATTAATATTTTAGAAAATAATTCAATAACCGGTAGATTTTTAAATTTGTTCAAGTCATTCAATCTGTCACATGTGTTTGTGGAACCGACCCGAATAACTACATCTACTGCTACATGTATTGATAATGTGTTTTGTTGCTGTGACTATTTAGATAAAGCCATAGTTAATTATCTCCCTTCGGATCACAGTGGTCAATCCGTAACTTTTGAGTCTAACATACCATTACAAAAAGTGAAGATACAATTCAGACCAATAACAGCTGTTAATTTAAATAAATATAATAGCACTTTAATTTGTAAGTTAAGTAATTAGGTCCTTACAATGAACAATGTTAATATTTTGTATAAAGAATTCTTTTCGTTAGTCCAATCCGAGTTCAATAATTGTTTTAAGAAGAACACTAAAACTATCAGCCCAAAGTTTTTATTTAGTGACTGGGCAACTACAGGACTCAGGAAAAGTAGGGATAGACTTTTCGAGCTGTATGGCCTTAAGCCTTATATTAACACGGAAACTTTTAATAAGTATGTTGCTACTTACTCTAGAACTTTTAAGAACACTTGTAAGGCAGCTAAAGCCTTATACATTAGCAACAAGGTTAAATCAGCAGACAATAAAATACAGACAGTTTGGAAAATTATCAATAATGAAACGAACAGAAACAAAAAGCATAATTCTGATTATACACTGAAGAAGTCATGTGGTGGTCTCATTTGCAATAGCAAAGAAGTTGCTCAAGAATTTGTAAATTTCTTTACCAGTATCCCACTTAAAACTACTGAAACCTTAAATTCCTCGCCCTCGCTCTCTTTTGATTTAGTAAGGGCCAACGTTTCAGCATGCCCGATTGAATTTAACTTTAAGCATATTAACCCCATAACAGTAATAAAAGCTTTTAAACAAATCAAGATCAAATTGACCGAAGATCTTTGGGGGATGTCCATTAAAGTCTGTACCTCCATAATTGAGACCATAGCGCCTTACTTAGCTCTAATATTTAATTTGTGTGTGGATCAAGGAGTCTTCCCGGATTTAATGAAATACAGTAAGGTAATACCACTTTTCAAATCCGGGGACAGTAAAGACGCCAATAATTATAGACCCGTATCCGTGTTGCCGGTATTCAGCAAGGTGTTTGAAAAGGTAATGCTTAATCAAATGCTCAATCATTTTAACACAAATAAAATACTTCACGATCAACAGTATGGATTCACCAAAGGACGTTGTACGACCGACGCCGGTGTAACCCTATTAAGACACATTTTTAACGCGTGGGAAGAGGCTCAAGACGCCATAGGGATCTTTTGTGACCTCTCCAAAGCATTTGATTGCGTCGATCACGAAACCTTACTCTTGAAACTTGAGCATTACGGACTTGGAAAACTTGCACTCAATTTAGTAAAATCTTATTTAAATGATAGACAACAGCAAGTTCAAATAAACGGTATCAATTCACTAGGTTTAAAAGTAAAAATAGGTGTGCCACAAGGCTCGATATTGGGTCCATTCCTCTTCTTAGTGTATATAAATGATCTACTACATTTATTAAAAAATCAACCACAAATGGTGTTATTTGCTGACGATACTTCTTTAATTTTTAAGGTAGATAGACGTGCTACAATTTTTAACGACGTAAATAACGCCCTACTGCAGGTCCAAAATTGGTTCACTGCTAATAATTTAGTATTAAATGGAAAAAAAAACTAAGTGCATAAAATTTTTTTTACCAAATGTCAAAAGTAGTGATTGTGAGATAGTATTGAATCAAGAGAAACTAGAATTTGTCGACAAAACTGTTTTCCTAGGGATCACGCTCGACTCAAGGCTGCAATGGGGTCCTCATTTAACATCTCTTGCAGGACGGCTAAGTTCAGCAGCATATGCTGTCAGAAAAATCCGTCAATTTACTGATGTAGATACCGCGAGGCTAGTCTATTTTAGCTACTTTCATAGTATCATGTCTTACGGTATTTTACTGTGGGGACGGGCTGCAGACATCGAGTCTATTTTTATTCTGCAGAAAAGAGCGATCAGAGCCATATATTATCTCCGCAGGCGCGATTCTCTAAGGAAACTGTTTAAGGATATTAACATCATGACGGTACCTTGTCAATATATCTATGAAAACATCATGTACGTAAGAAAGAATTTACATCTTTTTAGCAAAAGAGGTGATAGACATAATTATAGTACAAGAAATAGGGACCTATTAGTTCAACCAGGTTTCAGACTGGCTAAAGTAGATTCATCTTTTATGGGATACTGTTTAAAATGTTACAATAAAATTCCTCCCCACATACTTCAACTGAATGAGACGAAATTCAAATCTTGTATAAAACGCACACTATGCAGGCAGGCATATTATACGTTGGGGGATTACATCGCTGATAAAAATGCTTGGCTCAATGCTGGTCCTGCTCCACAACTAATTGATTAACATTTGTAACTACTGTTGGAGCTGCTGAAGATTGTAAGACTATCTTTGCATTGTATAAACTCAATCTCCATTGTATTATATAATTGCATAGCACAGGTGTGAGTACTATATACTAAAGAGTTACCATTTACCGGGTAATATGTCTTGCATTGACTTGAATGTGCCCTGGCGGCTGTGAGTATGTCATGCTCACTCAAATGTTTCGCTGATGGTGGCGCGTGTGTTGGATCATTTAGCTCCCTTTAAAATGGTTGAGCTGAATGGTGCTAATCCATGCGTCATGTTCGTGAACGGGCGCCGTCAGTTGGGACTGGTCATCTCTTAGCTGCCAGGGCTTATTTTTATTTTAATTTTTTGAATTGTTCTTTGTTTTATCTTTTTATTACGGACGCTTCTAACGTGCACGTCTTTCTACATTGTTCTCACATGTATAATTTCAACATGAATGATGTAACCAATATTTTGTAACAATTTTTTATTTAAAAGAGTGTCCGTGGAGTTTCTTGCCCGTTCTTCTCCATAGGTACCTACTACGCTTTGGAATGGGCAACTAGCTTCATACCTATTTCTGACTGACCGATTCCTTGACAATTCAAAAGTGCCTGTAAATGGTTTAATTGAAATAAATGCTTTGAGTTTGAGTTTGAGTTTTGAGAAATGTATTGAAAAATCATTATGGCGGCGCTTCTTCCGATTTTGGCGTCGCGCCAAATGATTCTTGTACAGGGTAACAACGGTATTTTTTTCTTATTGTTTTTGTCCCACTGATGAGCAAAAGTGTCCTCTACAGCCTTCCACTCATCTTTGTGTGCTGCCTTCCTTAGCCAATCTCTCATTAACGATTTCGTGTTTCCTAATCTAATCTAACAAGCCTGTATTATCCCACTGCAGGGCAAAGGCCTCCCTCTCCCTTTTCCACACAATTATGTCCATTGCTAGTATCGGCCAGTCCTTTCGGTAGGAGTCAAGCTCGTCCCGCCATGTTCGTCTCGGCCTGCCGCGATGTTTCGTGCGTTTAGTGGGACCCAATCAGTAGTTCTTTTAGCCAATTTGTCATCTAACATGCGGCAGACATGTCCGGCCCAGTCCCACTTAAGCTTAGCGGCTTTCTGGGTAACGTCCGTGACCTTGGTTTTGGCACGCAGTGTTATGTTCCTTATACGGTCCGAAATTCGAACCCCCAGTATACTACGTTCCATGGCTCGCTGGCAAACCTCGAGCTTGGACCTCTGCTGAAGTGTCAAAGACCAGGTTTGAGTACCATATGTGAGAATGGGGAGAATACACATGTCCATAGTTCTCCGTTTGAGACATAATGGTAGATCTCTTTTTAGAAGATCTTTCATTGTTGATCTTTCGTGTTTCCTAGTATTTAAAAAACCAGTAATTTACATCCTCACACACTAACTCTTGCCTCAATTTGAGTGTACTAAAAGTACTGCTCTGCCTTACCCTCCAAGGATAATTGGCGTGATGTAATATTATGTTTTGATGCAAAACATTAAATTGTGCTATCAAAGGTCACGTTCAATGCGAGATAACCTTCGTATATAAAATTAAACAACATTCAGTACTTTATAGCAGTTTGATATTTGCTAATTACTGTCGTTTTTGAAGTCGCAATCATGAAGTTGATAGTAAGTGTATTTTTAATTTAAATACTTAATATCGGGTGTAGTGTTAATAAAACCCATGACGCATGAATTGAGATACGTTTATCTTTTCTTTTAGTTTAATAATAAGTTTATAATTTATCATCAATTGCAGTTATTAATGCAGCTGTTAAATTTATCATCGTCATTGTGATCGCCACTCGTCAAATCATATTCAGCAATTTTTTATTTTTACTTTTTATGCGTCACGTCTTGGCGTTAAAAAATGTTAAGTCTAAGTAATCAGGGCTACCACATAAAACGGGTTTAGTTTTTTTAATTGTCACAGGCGTACAGTATTCTGCTGCTAGTGATTCTGGAAGAATCTTATTGTGAGTATTAATACTATTACTAAGTACTACAATAATTTTAAAAGTGGTGTATGTAAATTAACCGACTTGAAATTCTTAGTTCGATGAAAGACTTAATTATTTTACTTTTGTATTAATTTTGTATCAAATATGTTCTGTGCCCTTAATATTATAACATTTCATCTTTACTGACCGGCACAGCAACGGCACAGCACGACACCGGCAACGGCTAAGACTGAAGAGACAAAATAGTATGAATTCATAGCATTGCCTCCATATTTGTCGTGCCGTTGCCAACACAGAGCCAGAGGCCTACCACCACCTCCTAAAGCAATATTATTTTAATCTTTCTTCAGTGTGGAAAAGAGATAGAGATACAGGTCCTGTATAGCTCCATCTGTTTCCCACACTGATCCCACAATGGCAATATACCCATTCGCAAGAAGCATGACTGTCGTAGCACAAACTTCTATGTCGCGTAGACCCAGCGTAGCAGCGTAGACCGGCGTAGACCCGCGTAGCACTACGCTGGATAACAAGTTAGAATAATATAATTAATTAATTATCTTCTCTATCTCTTTAAATGATTTAATACTATGATACTGATAAGGTTATGATACGGTTTTCATCATCATTTGGATTTCTCGAAAAAAGTTATTAACACATTCATATTATTATTTAATTTCACCGGGGTAAAGGCGGGGTGGGTTACTAGGAAGTCACTGTCAAGTATGAATTCTATCTCCCAATGAATGCAGACTTCTGTAACTACGACTCCTGCGCATAAGTACATATATCGCCACTTACTAACAGTAACTATAAATTCCAGGTACAAGTACATCTACAGTCAACAAGACAAGTACCAGCTGGGGCTATGATTACAGCCTCAATGAACCAGCGAATACAAGATAAAGCATAACGACAAAAGATACCGATTTGAACCATCTTATAGTAACAGCAGTTCTGACCTAAAAAAACACTACAATTCTAGGTCAGTTTATGATCAGTTTACATCGCCCGGGGCAACCGACGACAGCCAATCGCATAGCTCTACGAATGACGTTATCAATGGCACCACTAACTCCAGATCAGACAGCACGGTACCCAATAAAGTACTTTTCGAGACATCGGCTGGCGGAGAAACCACCACAGAATCCCGCAGAGTACCTTTAAAAAAAACGCATACAGTAACCGTGACTGAAACGCAAACAGAAGCCTCTATTGCAACTGACAGAACAACCTCAAGAAAGATCTTAGACAAACCTTCAACTAACTCTGCAGGGAGCTCCTCGAAAAACTTGTCAGACTACGCGACAGTCAGCCCATTCGATGACATGCCAGCAGAAAACATAGATGACTGATCGCGACGATAGGTCGTGGTGGAAAGAAATTAAAGACGATTGAGTGGACTGTATAATATGTAGGTTTATGCACATAAGGAAGGTACAAAACGGAATAGGAAAAGAACAAGAATTGAATATGAACGCTAATAAGACGCGTAAGCGCAGCCGTGCTTGAAGCCGTGCAACAGCTGACTGCCGAGGCGCGGGGGCCCGCGCTTGGCTGTGAGGCCAGCTGACTCGCCGCTGCCCCGCACCCCTCGTTCACTGCCGCCAGCGCGCGGCGATGTTGAGAGCGGAGGTCTCAACAATGACTTTAGTAAATCCTTTTGACAACGCTGTAGATGTCTACTCTTTCTCTACTGCACGAACCGTAACCAATAGATATTAAATGTAACTTCCTACTTACGACGGAACTTTTCAGTAACCCATCTCGAGATACCGTAATTAAAACATTAGCCTATTAGTTTTTTAAATTATGTAAATACGTGTGTGTAAATTAAAAAAATAACATTTTATTTAACATTATATAATTAGGAAATAAAAAAATTACATAAAATGTTTTTTTTTTTATTTACACACACGTATTTACATAATTTAAAAAACTAACAGACTTAATATAATAATATGTACAAGTATTTAAAAAGGGGGGGAATAGGCATTGGGCATCAAAAAATTCTTCCGCATTGCTGTCAGCGGGAAAAGTGACCAGAATGCTGGCAGCATTGCCACGTTGTATAGCAATGCTGATTCTTTGGCCAAAGAACAGGCCAGCCCTCTGGTCACGTGAAGAGTCGACTAACCACTTGGCGATGTCTCGAAAAACTAAGTGGGCACTCGGACCCCATGGCCCTAGTATTTCAACCCCAAACGGCTCAAACATATAGTCCCAATAAGATTGGAGTATGTGTAATGAGTATGTGTGTGTAATGATTGGACATGACATGGATGTGACCGTGGAAAATTCTGTAGAGATGCCTGTAGCCATGTCTGTAGACAGGCCCTCTGGAAACGTCTCGGAAAAATCTTTAGACAAACCTTTAACAAACTTTGCAGAGAAATTGTCAGACCATGCGACTGCCAACCCATTCGATCACATGGCTACAAAAAACCCATTAACCGATAAAAAATATCAGCCTGATAATTAATTTGTATTTTTTTCAAAGAATAAAATGAAGTTATTATTATATCTACCGTTATTATGATCTTTTATTTCTAGACTTAAATTTCAATTATAAATATGTAAGTATATATATCATATTGTCCAAGTAAATAAATATGTTTAAATTGTTAAAAACAAGCAAAAGTGATACTGTGCTACGTACGGCGCGGCTGTACAATTAATACCTATTTTATGTACCATAATTTCCGTGATGATCCTGTGATTAAGGCCTCGCCTCTCATGCACGAGGTTGTGGATTCAAATCCGGGCAAGTACCAATGTAACTTTTTCAATTCAAATGTACTTTCTGAGTTTATCTTGAACATTACTAACATCGGTGAAGGAAAAACAGCGTGAGGAAACCTGTACCCTAATCGAATCGGACCAGCAGTTCTTGAGATTAGCGCGTTTAAGCAAACAAACAAACAAACTCTTCAGCTTTATATATTATAAGGCTAAAATCGCCAACCCGTCTTGAGCAAGCGTGGTGATCAATGATCGTGCCTTCTCTGTATGAGAAGAGGCCTTTGCCCTGCAGTAGGACAGTAATAAGCTGGTATTATTGTACCAAATAACCCAAAAAAAATGTTTTAAAGCTGCTCTGCAAATAGTTTATTACGAAACTATAACCCCAAAATAATTTAAATAAAAAGTAAGTTCAAAAACTAAAACCCGACTAAAAGGTATGAAACAAGAAAATGTTTCAGACAGAAGTCAAGACATAGGTACAAAAATGATCAAGGTAAAGCCGTGGTCGCATGCTTGTACATGTACAAAATTATAATGGCAATTATTGTACCAAATAACCCAAAAAAAATGTTTTAAAGCTGCTCTGCAAATAGTTTATTACGAATCTATAACCCCAAAATAATTTAAATAAAAAGTAAGTTCAAAAACTAAAACCCGACTAAAAGGTATGAAACAAGAAAATGTTTCAGACAGAAGTCAAGACATAGGTACAAAAATGATCAAGGTAAAGCCGTGGTCGCATGCTTGTACATGTACAAAATTATAATGGCATGCGACCACGGCTTTACCTTGATCATTTTTGTACCTATGTCTTGACTTCTGTCTGAAACATTTTCTTGTTTCATACCTTTTAGTCGGGTTTTAGTTTTTGAACTTACTTTTTATAAACAATTTACACTATATTTTTGCAATCATTCTACATGAAAAAGCTGGGACATAGGCTACTGTAATGTTATAATTCAGACCACTTTTAGAGGTGTTCCTCAAGGACCGATACTTGGACCTTTAGGCTTTAAGATGAAATAATCAATATGGTCGTTATGGCCCAGAGGTTAAGGCCTCACCTCATGCATGAGGTTGTGGATCTAAATTCGAGTAAGTACCAATGTGACTTGACTTTTTAATTAAGTTATCTTGGACATCACTGACATTATGACATTGTGGTGAAGAGCTCGTGGCTAAGTAATAATAGCCGTACGGGTCGATCCATTAGGTTAAGCTACGCTTGCCGGGGTTGGTCCGTGGATGGGTGACCATTTCTACATACCGAGACTCCTCCGTGCCTCGGAAAGCACGTTAAGTCGTTGGTCCCGGCTGTCATTCTTGGATCTTTGACAGTCGTTACAGGTCGTCAGAAGTCCGAAAGTCTGACAACCAGTCTTACCAAGGGGTATCGTATTACCCAGTTACTGGGTTGTGGAGGTCAGATAGGCAGTCGCTCCATGTAAAATACTGGTATCCAGCTGCATCCGGTTAGACTAGAAGCCGACCCCTAACATAGTTGGGAAAAGGCTAGGCAAATTGATTTTTGATAGATACGAAAGAAAAACATAACTAACATCAACAATGATAAATAATTACGAGTACATACAGTGACATACATATGTCGCAGGTTTTTCATAAAATTAGGTTTTTGATCAAAAACCTAGGTTTTTAATGAAAACAAACTCAATTTCATCATAAACCTGTAACAATCCAGAATCACGGGTATGCTTTGTTTTATGACAAATAAATCAATTTAATTGAAATAAATAAAACAATCCATCATCATTTGCAACTTAGTAGAAAGAAAACAATTATTTATTTATCAAAATTTTACATCCATAATCCAATCAATATTCTCCTCCTTCAATCCATTTATGAAATGAAATGTTTCAATTTCACGTATTAATCTGATTTTGATAAGCCGCGAAAATGAAATTTCGTAACTATTAAATACGAGTAAACTGAGTCAAAATTAAAAAAAGAATAAAAATGTAATAAAGAAACGTTTACCACGTGCTTGCTTTTTTATAAATCTGCTAGTATGCTTTATTTATTATGACAGTTTGTTGACTTGTGACATCTAGAATTGCATAAAACATTTTTTTCTTTTTTTTTTGCATGCACCTCGATTTGTCTTGCAGCGCACTTTAGATTTTACGCACGAGCATTTCTTAAAACCTTGGCCTCCAAATTAAGACATCTTTGAAGCAATTTCACGCAAACTCAGTTCATTTGTCGATACAGGTTCGTTAAAGGCAGTAGTTGATATTTGTTTATAAGATAAGATAAGATAAGTCTTTATTTGCCTTAAACATGGTATTACGAGTAAGTTGTTACAGTCTGGTTTGATATAATGTCCACATGTTTAACTATACAGAATAATTGTATCAATTGCATGCAAAATAATTAATAACTGGTAATACAATAATAGTCATTCAGATAGATTAATTGGTAATAAAATAATAATACAATAATAGTCATCACAAACATTTTCATTAATACCTGTACATACACATTTTATATTTTCAAGTTATAGAAATCATTAATGTCATAAAAATTATGTCCATTAAGCCATTTAAATAGTTTGTTTTTAAATGAGTTAAGATTATTAAATAATTTCAATTCTTTTGGTATTTTATTGTATATACGTACACACATCTACACTCACATATAGAGGAGTTAATAGAGTTTCGAGGCAGCCAGTCTTTTAGAACCCCAGCTGAGTTACCAATTTTGAATTTAAAATCGTTCTTCTTACCCATTACCTTTCCTATAATGTTACTTGCATCCAGTGGCCCTCTATCTATTTTCGACACATCAACTAAAATTGTAGCACCAAGACACAGAAGAGAATAGAATTCTCTTCGGTGTCCACAATGGTTTCTCTTTATTTTTTCGGTCTTCAAACAAAGTAGTAAACGCTCTTTCAAAATCTTCTTTACATACAAATTGCTTACCTATCCATTTGGTTTCCTATAGATGCCATTTGTAGTAAGCACTAGCACAATATTAATGAGATTTATTCACTTAATTATATTTTACGTAATTATTTGTCGCAAAAATGAACGGAAATGTATATCAGATTGATTATAAACCCAAACTAGTTCAGGTTTTTGATCAAAAATCTGGATTGTTACAGGTTTATGATAAAATTGAGTTTAAAATATGTCATCTTCCGGTTTTTCATCAAAAACCTAGGTTTTTGATCAAAACCCTAATTTTATGAATAACCTGCGACACATACATACGTATTGAATTTATAGCCTACTTTTTTAAGTCAGTAAAAAGAGTAAATTATTCAATGTCAACTCAATAAAATTAAGTTTTGTTTTAAGCTATTGCATAGCTTTTATCGCGGGCTTTGAGCGCGGCGACCGAATCAAGAAATTCCGTAACGTAACGAAAATAAAACCTAACACCCCCCACTCCGAATACCATGTAATGACGGTTCGTGATGTTGTCACGGGAACGTAATTTTTGTTTTATGTCATCACGTCATCATCCCAAGTGTAGCGTTGACAAATAGGAAGTATGGAGGTTACAAATGCTATGCAATAGCTTTACCGCGGCAGTCCCCGAGTGCCACAAGTTTTTTTTTTTTTTTTACTGTAACACCATGTATTATTGTAAAACTACGAGTATGTCTAAATAAAATAGTTCCATGTCAACTCAAATAAATATAATACTAAGAATATTTTCATTTGTCATGTAGAAATAATGTCCATATTATGATACATTAAAATATAATTCTGCTTCTCTATGGGCTTGTCTACAGCATACTACAGCCATCAAGTTACATGCTCTGTGCAGGCCATAGACATATATCTCTGTCTGCGGCCATTGAAATAGAAATAACATGGAGGCGCCGCGATATTCTATACATTACAAATTGAGTGAAATACGATGATAAATTGTAAGTTATTTGACATTGATATTTATTTAATTTTCTTGTATTATTTGTATTATTATCTTTGTTTCCATTCATTATTTATATCTATACTCAATTGTTAATATTTTGCTTGTTTTAGCTAGCTTGCGATTAGTACATAGTACTAGTATCGATACTCGAAATAGTAACACTATGTTCCCTGATTGACACAACCCTAGCATGTGCAGCCATTTTAAGAGACATTTTGAGTTGTAGATAGGGTAGATAGGCACCTTTTTTTTGTAGCTCTTTCCAGTCCATTACTTGATATGTCTATGGTGCAGGCATCTTTACGTGTTTGTCAACAGGCATCTCTAAAGGATTGGCGATGGTCACGGGCTTGTTTATGAAAATCTCATCAAGCTTTTCTACAGACTTGTCTACTGGATGCTCTTGATTGCAGGACGTAGATTATGATGATGCCTGTGTAAATCAATTAGCTAACTACATAATACATACTAATTTCATAATCTCAGATAATTGACTTTCTATCGCCATACTCAACTATCTACTTTAGGGTTATGCATTCTAAATTTGGGTATACACTGGAGCATCTTGTCAAGCATTTCTATGTAATGTAACATGTAACATTCTTACGAATGGTACAATACAAGCAAAACGTCAATTTAAAAAAGCGGCCAAGTGGGAGTCGGACTCGCCCATGAAGGGTTCCGTAGCAGCAAGTAACATTGAATGAAAGGTAAATTGCGGTTTACGATTTATGACGTATTAAAAAAAAACTACTTGCTTGGTCTAGTGGTCGCAAGCGCTACTGCTGAGCATGAGGTCCTGGGTTCGATTCCCGGGTCGGGCAAAGTGTTATTGGGTTTTTCTATCTGAAATTTCTCAGTAGCAGCTCGGAGTCTGGATTTGTGCCCGGTTGATGGCAATAGGCTCGCCCCCTATTACATGGGACTTAAACATAACTGGCGAAATGTGGGTGTACCTGCTACAGGGACACCTCTGCCCAACCCTTTGGGGAAACAAGGCGTGATGTTATGTTATACTTGCTTGATCTCGTTCAAACCAATTTTCGGTGGAAGTTTACATGGTAATGTACATCTTATTTTTTTTTAGTTTTATCATTCTCTTATTTTAGAAGTTACAGGGGGGGACACATATTTTATTACTTTGGAAGTGTCTCTCGCGCAAACTATTCAGTTAGAAAAAAATGATATTAGAAACCTCAATATCATTTTTAAAGACCTATCCATAGATACCCCACAGGTATGGGATTGATGAAAAAAAAATTTTGAGTTTCCGTTCTAAGTATGGGGAACCCCCATTTTTTTTTGCTTTTTTTTATTTTTGTGTAATAATCTTAATGCACTTCACAGAATACATCTACTTACTGAGTTTCAATAGCATAGCTCTTATAGTTTCGGAAAAAAGTGGCTGTGACATACGGACGGACAGACAGACAGACATGACGAATCCATAAGGGTTCCGTTTTTTGCCATTTGGCTACGGAACCCTAAAAAGCATTTCCATGTAATGTAACGTTCCTGCGAATGCTCGACGCTGCGTTCGAAGTAATGCTCAGGGCGAGTGAACATTTACCTGCAACATTTGCTATCTACCTTGCGTTCATTGTCCGCGCACCTCACTCCGCGTCGCCCGCACTCGTACTTTTGTTTAATAAAATGGATACACCAATACGGTCGTTGGATTTTAAAATGGTTTTAAGGCTCTTACAAACAGGCGCGACACGCGACGCGACACAAAGGCACCGCTCGTCGCGTGACGTGCGGTGCCTTTGTGTCGCGCCTGTTTGTAAGAGCCTTTAACAAAACATCGAGCGTCGTGTTCGAAGTTCGGTTCGGGAAAAAAACGGCAAATATACTTGATGTTCTTACGAGTAAATGCTTTAGTCTATACTCACTTTAAGTTAATTTTTGAGTAACCATAATATCTATCCACAATGTAAGGAAATGACTACCTACTTACATTGTGGATATACCTGGATATACCTACCATTTCCATAATTTGTTTTTAGAATGACCGATAAGATAGATGAAGGGAGGAATGAATGAAGGTGAACTGACATTACAGCATAGAAGAAAGTAATATATATCATTACAGTATTGTGCATGTCATTGTGATTTTAAGGTTATGAAAAACTATGGAACAAAAACCGATAAATCACATTAGTGTTTTTTGTGGAAAAATGTATAAATATGGCTAAGTTCATGGTTTTCTAATTTAGAGTTAAACAAAATCTATCAATTTGTTGGTGTTAGCATCAATGTTTGGAAACCTAAATTCTTATTATTATTTATTATTTTAATTATTGTGAATGTGAAGACTCTGTGGGTCATTCCTTTTTGTTTTGTTTTTAATATTTTCTCAGTTACTTCTAATCATGGTCTGACAGTTTGAGTAATTTAAGTGGCCTACCCAAATGTCCTGTTTTTGGTATTTTTCGTCGAATCGTTGAGCTCCTTAAATTCTGAGTTGAGCTGCACGATAACTGACAAATGCGTGCACTGACTGGACAGGCCCTCTCAATCTGTGTGGTGCTTTCCTCAAAAGACCACTTCAGACACCAATCCACATGGCCTTCACATGATCTGACCAAGATTATGTCTGGACTTTAAAAGAGACTGAGACCTCTGAGTTTGTTTCGGCCTTTCTTCTCAGAGTAGTCAGATAGGAAACGCCGACCTCATCTAGTTTTAAAATATGAATGACGTGTAAAAGTGTTTGTACAAACCTACTTACAGAAATAAAATCATTTATCATTTATCATTTATCTGCATTCATGCCTGTGGTACCTGTTGAGTTATATAAAAAAAGAAAATGGGTATATCGGTTTTTGACAAAACACTGTAGGATATATCGGTATTTGATAAAACGTTGGTAGGAATATGAGAGCTTGATAAAATGCGGCTGAACATGCGTCAATGTTTCTAAACCCAGATTAGGTGGTTTCCAATCAAACAACTTTATTTAAAATCACATCATACTTTAATGTTGTTTGTTTAGTACCTACGATTGATGTAATTATCGGTTTTTGTACAGATCCGGGTATTTCGCAGACGAATTTAGAGCAGATTTATCAGTTTTTGACCAGGTTACATTAACCATAGAGCAAGATAAGTACAACCAAATTGGCATCATATTTTTTTTTTACAAAATGTGATTTATCGGTTTTTCTTCCGATGCTCCTCATTTAAAATACCTAAAGGATTTAAAGGAGACGATATTCGTGAAATTAAAAGCTTTGAATGTGGTTTCTTTATTTACATGTAAAGTAATATTTTGTAAAGCAGTAGGTACTTACTTTATAAAAGTCTTTTGTAAAACAATAATAGTTACTTATTTACTGAAACGCAGTTGAGTTTATTTACGTACATCGGACCTTAAATAAGATATCCTATTTATAATAAAAACTAGCTTCCGCCAGCTGCTTCGCCCGCGTGATATCTTCATAAATTATAGCCTATGTTACTCAGTGATAATATAGCATAATACTGGTGAAATAATTTTTTAAATCGGTCCAGTAGTTTTTGACTTTATTCATTACAAACACGACACATACTGTGGACTGCGGATGCATCGCGCAGTACGGCCGCTGTGTCTGGCGACGAGCTAGTGATGTGGTTGTGCAGATCCACTAACGTAGGCTATCGACAACAATGTCGTTTGGCGAATGAATTTATTGCTATTATACTTTATTCTTCAATGCAAAAAATTTAATGTTTTCTCTTAATAATATTAGTGTTGATGAATCGCTGAAATGTATGTATGCGCATAACTTCCGAACGATTGCATCAAATTGGATATTTTTTTTTTTTGTTGTGTTCGTTATTAGGACAAGGTATGTAGTTAGGTTTGAAGGTAGGTATGTAGGTAGGTAAGTAGGGTGGTTAGGTAGGGTAGGTAGGTGGGTAGGGTGGGTCGGTAGGTATGTAGGATAGGGAGGTAGGTACGTGCACCGTAGATAAGTTCTTAGTACTACCCCTGCAAAGCCGGGCCAAGTAAAGCTGGTTTAGAATAAAAAGGTCCTAAGAAAAGGTTGGTTGCAATTTCAAAACATTCTTCTTTGTTTTTATAGTTTGAGCCCAGGAGCTGGCCACGTAGATTTCGTCATCAGTGGCATAATTTAGGTCATCAAAGGTGCACGTGAAGGGGCACTTAGAACATTTCAGCAAGTGGGACATAGTCTGATTAAGGCTTGTTCAGACCAGCGCGACACGCGACGCGACACAAAGGCACCGCTCGTCGCGCGACAAGCGGTGCCTTTGTGTCGCGTCGCGTGTCGCGCTGGTCAGAACCAGCCTTTAGAAGCACCGCACTCGCAATCGGTGTTGGATGGGTCAGGAATCCCCCACTTCGACAAAGTGAGCCTGCAGCGGCCTACTTGGGTACGCAATGGATTGAGAGCTTTCCATTTAGGCCACTGCAAATCACGCCGGGGGGGCAAATGGTCTTGGGGTTTAACGACGTCGGGACGTGGTGGAACATTCACCACGTCCCAAAATCGTTCAACATCGTTCTCTTCTCATAATTTGCTTCTCTCTTTAGTCGGTTTTGTATTTGGAAATCAGTTTAAAGCTTCGGCTAAACCTGCGCGACCACAACGCGGGACTCGAAGTGGAAGAGTCAACAACGCGAAACTAAACGTGCACACACCTGCGCTTCTACAGAACCGAACAATGATTCCGTTCATTGTTCGGTTCGTGCTGTAGTCGCGCAGGTCTCCCGAGGCGAGCCGAGGATGCACCAAGTTATTCGCCTCTCTACACTCTCGTCCTCGCCCAACCGTCGATCAACTTGGTGAAGACGCGTGCGTCCCGCTTTGCTGACGCGGTGTTCTCGAGTTACGGTCGGAAAGGCGCCATTATATTAACACGAGCAGCGTCCGCCGCGTGGCTGACGCTCCCGCTTCGCGATCGCTTTGATCATGCAGGTTTGGCCGAAGCTTAAAATACAGGGTGGCAGGGACATAGACGCGAAAACTTTTATCGTGGATTCAGTACATGATTCTGAACCCCCTTGCGTTAATAAATATGGTCATTCATTAAAAAAAAATCAGCTGTTTCATAGTAGAAAAGTACAATACCTACGCGGTCAAAATGTATGGAACAGCAGATTTTTTTAAAAATAACCGACGATTCGACGTAGGGGGGTTCAGAATCATGTATGTACCCTCAAATATGGTGTGAATATGGTGACTGGTCGTCTTGCTGATCAAGGTTTTGTTATTGTTACTAGTAATTAACTGTTCATTTATTTTATCTCGATGGTCCTAGTCATAGAAATATAAAAAACAGGAGAAGTGGCATGGGGGCGTGTCTGTGTCCGCGCGTAATGATCAAAGTGCTCATTGCATACGAAAATGGCCGTCTCCGCGAACTAGTGTGCTTTCGGCCGTGATCGGGACAATTTATAAGAATTCCGTGTTGTTCAGTGGTTTTTTGTAAAAACCGAAGTCAAAACAAAAACTTTGTGAATCATGGAATCACTTACCATATGTAATTACAAGTATTTTACTATATTTGTCTTTAAAATAATGAAAAACAACAAATCGTAAAATATTTCTTGCTTTTACTACGTTATTTTTGTTTCCAAATATCACAGCGACTGTACTATTTTTGCACTACATACATTGCTCGTTAACCACTACCTAAATATGTCGCTCAGTGACTCAACAAGCAATGTAAAAATCACAAAACGATACTGTGGACTGCGGATGCATCGCGCAGTACGGCCGCTGTGTCTGGCGACGAGCTAGTGATGTGGTTGTGCAGATCCACTAACGTAGGCTATCGACAACAATGTCGTTTGGCGAATGAATTTATTGCTATTATACTTTATTCTTCAATTTGTCAACTCTTTTACCCGGGTGGAAGATCGATGTGAAATAATGTGTTTTACTTATTTTGATTATTTTACAGCGTGATAGAGAAATGCGTAACCAACGGTCGTAAAGTTAATAAAATTTTTGGTGGAGTGTTTTGGGTTTGAATTATCGCTGGTCTATTATGCCTTATACTCGTGCTATTTCCTTACTTTTTTATGGTTTTGGTATTTTACTTCCGTTAAAGTCTTCAAAAGCTTTGAATGCGTTATAGTAATCGGCATGGTTCAGATAATTACAAATATGAAGAAACACTTCATTTTATAAAGTATAAGGACAAAGGTGGGCTTATGTACCCATCTCCTGATGTCGTCATGATTTGTAAGATAGTGGAAATAATCATAAAAACAGCTTGTCTCACCAATAATAAATTAACAGTTAAAACTAAAAATGTCAAACAGGAACTCATGGCAAAGGCTTTGCCTCACTTCATAGGATTAGATTTCTTTGAAAATATTAAGTTTCACCAATTTGAGCTTTCTCCGATGAATAATCACATAATATTTCAAATTAAAGCAGTCATGGAAAAATATATTAATTTAAGATTACACTATTTGACAAAAAATGCCACTCCAGTAATATCAAAGCGTCAAGTGCTGCACAAATACCTCCACTTTACAGGTCAGTGAGTAAACATCATAGCAGGGTTCAACAATATCTACTGTTTCAAATAAACTATGACAGGTTAAACCAACGTAACTGGATTTTTATTGTTTGAATTTTTTGCTTATTATTTATTTTTATTACCTATAGTATTTTCTGGACTTATCGTTTTTATTTATTTTATTTTCAGGACACCAAATTTTTTAAAGTACAACGACGGTGAAGTATCAATATCTAATAACTACAAAAACTTGGTTTTACAGGAGGAGAAAAAAACGTTTAATTTCTATAGTTTTGACCATTTGAAGAAAACATTAGTAAGTAAAAACCGCCAAAATGTTAGTTATTAGATATTGCTACTTCACCGTCGATAATATTAAATGGAAGAATCGATACCTTTCCGATTTAGTCAATCACTAGCGTATATGTAAAATAAATTGTTTCTGTACAGCACAACGATAGAAAAGATGTTTTCGTGTGAGTGAGTTGTACGGTGCATGGTAAATGCACGCTGTTTTTGATGGGATAAGGTTCATAATTGATTGTGTAGTACGTTCTGATTTATGAATTGCAAGAGTGAGCGCAGCCTCGTTTCTATTTGGTTTACTGATCTGCATGTGTAGTTGTGGCGACTAGTGGCGAGGTAGTGGGGACAAAGTGGAGACGTTGGGTTTCGATACATTTTCAACTACCGGGCATATCTCCTTCTTTCTTATATCTATGGTCCTAGTTTATCATTTATAACTGCCAATTACAGCTTTATGTAAGCGGGCACACCCATTATGTCTGGAGATATTTAGTTCTGTTTACGTTTAGTTTTATTTTTATTTTTTAAATAATTCTTAAGTATAGTTCTCGATGTTTTTGGTTGGTATATTGGCGTGTGCTAGCTGAAATATGGCCTATAATTTATCATTTGAATTATGTTTTGTGTTGCATAATGTAAGTTATTTTGTATACTATTGTATAGAATCATTCTCTAACTTGAACAGACAGCTGTGCTGCTGGGGAGTTTGTTGCGCCACTTCTTCTTCCCAGCTAAAGGCACTAGGAAGTGGTGAAGGGTGGGCGTTTTTGGGGGACTGTCTTATGTAATTTTGACGTTCGAAAAGTGCTGATTCTCAGCCTAGTTTGAATAAATGACTTTTAAATTTGAATTTGAATTTGAATTTGTACTGAATCCATGGTAACAATTTTCGTCAGCCTGTATAAGCCTAGAAATAAAAGAACATAATGTTTCTAGGTACTTTATTCCTTTAAAAAATACGAATTAATTATCAGGGTAACCGTATAATGGTAAATGGGTTTTCTGTAGCTATGTCTAATAGGTTTTCTGTGGGAGTGTCATCGAATAGGTAGATTGTCGCATAGTCTGGCCAGTTCTCCGAGGAGCTCTCTGCTGTGTTTGTTGAAGGTATATCTAAGGGTTTGTCCGAGACTTTTCCAGAGGGCTTGTCTACGGATTTGTCTACAGGCTTGTCTACTGGCTTGTCTCCAGACGTGTATACAGTCTTGTCTACGGAGTCACCTACTACGGTTATATTTTGAGGTTTGTTTACAGGCGTCTTTTTATGATTGGCCACGGTCACGGGTTTGTCTTCAGGATTCTCTACAGGCTTGTCTAAAGGTATCTCTACGGAATTTTCCACGGTCACGGACTTGTCTAAGGGCTTTTCTGCAGACTTTTCTACAGTCCTGTCTGTGGAGTCGCTTACGGTCATATCTTGAAGTTTGTTTGCATGCATCTCTACAAGATTGGCCACGGTCACGGGTTTGTCTGCAGGCACTTCTAAAGGCTTCTCAACAGGCTTGTCTACAGATATGTCTACAGATATGTCTACAAGTACCTCTGCAGGATTTTCTACGGTCACTTGCTGGTCTAAGGATTTTTCTACAGACTTTTCTACAGTCCTGTCTACAGACGTGTATACAGTCCTGTCTGTAGAGTCGCTTACGGTGATATCTTGAAGTTTGCTTGCAGACACCTCTACAAGATTGACCACAGTCACGGGCTTGTCTAAAGGTTTCTCTCCCGGCTTTTCTACGGGCATGTCTACAGGCATCTCTACAGGATTGACCACGGTAACGGGGTTTTCTACGGTCACGGACTTATCTACAGTCATGAACTCATCTACGATCAAGGACTTTTCTACGGTCTTATCTATGGGCTTCTCTACGGTCACGGGCTTTTCTGCGGTCTTGTCCACTGGCTTGTATATAGGCGTAATGTTTGGAATAAAAGGCCTTGAACCGTACTGGGAACCGTAGTGGGAACCGTAGTGGGAACCGTAGTGGGAACCGTAGTGGGAACCGTAGTGGGAACCGTAGTGGGAACCGTAGTGGGAACCGTAGTGGGAACCGTAGTGGGAACCGTAGTGTAAATCGTAGTGGGATCCGTAGTGGGAACGAGGCCTCTGATGCCACGTACCGTGCCGGGATCCATACCGGGAACCGTAGGTTAAATGGGACATTGGATGGTACTGCTGTGTACCAAACCGACTGTTATAAAGAGAGTGGTAATGGCCATTGTATGATGTACAATGTGGTCGACATCTGTAAGATGAAAGTGGTCTTGACGGACGAATGTGATGATAATGTCTATTATGTCGTCCCCTCGTTCTTATGTACGGTGCACCTGAAATCAATAGAGTTACTAATAAATAATTTGACAATTGACATTCCATCGCCGCTTACTCAATTATCTCCTTCAGTGGGCGAGCACGAAACCAGGCAGCGGCGAGGAGCGATAGCCGAGTGGTTCAAAATTTTTACAATTTGTCCCACTCGGCCATAGCTCCTTGCTTTTCGTGCCCGCCCACTTAAGGTTATGCATTCCAAGTTAATTTTAAAGTGACCATTTATAACAAAAGGGTCTTAAGAACATTTGGATTGCAGCAGCATTTGAACTTGTATAACATGGAGTTTGGTGTTGACTATCTAAGACTCCGATTTCAAAATTAGAAAAAATAAAATAGGATTAGGCCAATTCTCGCACTTAAAAATAACATTCAATGTGAAGGCCAATTCTCGTCCTTAAAAATCATTCATGTTCACGCAATCTGTCAAAAATGTTGGTAAATTGATTGTATTTTTGACAGATTGCGAATGAGATTAGACTAAAGACTATAGATTAGATGGACTATAAGTCCATGCGCGAACGTTCATAAAAATATGGGATTTGCCCCTCTGATCTCAAAGACAATCAATGCCAAAAAGTTGTCAAAAAAGTAGGGAAATTAGAGGTTTTTTCGACAGATTGAGAATAATGCGAACGTTTTTAAAACTTTGCGAATGGCCCCCTCTGATAATTTGACAGTGGCGCTAATCCTGCCACCACCAATAAACCATCATGACATAATTATACTAATACTAAAGGTACCATGTTCAGGGTCAACATGCAGTTTTACCTCACAATTTATAATCTGTATGTATTGTCTATGGATTACTATATTAGGTACCTAGATGATAAATATAGGGAAATATTTTGCTGATCCTCTAAATACTTATTGTTCTTCTATTGATAGACATTTTAGGACTAGACAATATTTTAGGACCCCAAAATAGGAATTGGAGTCTAGCAAACGAAAGAAGAGACTGAAAAAACCGGCCAAGTGCGTGTCGGACTACGCACAATGAAGGGTTCCGTAGTTGAGATGAATTTATTTATCCCAAGAACAAACTCAACATTGTAGTTGAAAAACATGTTCTCCCATACATTCCAAATGCAAATCGTCGCTCGGCATCCAATACCGCGAATGTGACACTTTTACGTTTTTTTTTAATTGCAGGATCACTTATTTGAACGTATTGAATGAAATAAAACAAAAATCTGATTTTCGTAAAAAAATCACATTCGCGGTATTAATATAATAATAATCCCTTTACCTTTAAACGAACAATTCTTGTATATACGAGTATGTATATTTAATCTGAATCTCGGAAACGGCTCCAAGAATTTTTATTAAATTTAGTATGCAGGGGGTTTCGGGAGCGATAAATCGATCTAGCTAGGTTTCATTTTTAGAAAACGTTGTTAAAAAAAAATGGTCATCCAGATATTTTTCTTTATTCAAGTAACAAGGACTCATTGTGTTAGTAAACTTATGAACTATGTTAACTTATTTTACCAGGTCACTTAGAAAGTTTTGCGACTAACAGTTTTTGTCTATAGTATACTGGCCGGTTTTGTCATGTCAATTAAAACTATGACTATTTATTACAAAAAAACATAACATTCCAAATTCGAAATTCCCTCCACATTTTTTTACGAGCAAAATCAAAATACTCTGTCTTACTGAAAACTGGATTTACAACGAGAACATTTTCGCGCGATGATTTTGTACGATTTCAAATGTCGACCAAAACCAGAAGAATAGTTTGAAAGACTTCGAATGGTGTTCATAGAAAAAAGCCTTTCTAAAGCGCTGCTTTCCGCTGGTTCAACGAATTTATGGGTGGTCTCCTAATTTTGGCGGACAAAGAAAGAAGTAGCCGCCCTATGACGGTTGTTACATAACAAAACGTGCTGGCTGTGAAAAATTTAATTCAAGAGAATAGGCGAATTACATAGGAAGAGATCCCCGATTGGATCGGGAAGTGTGCATGAAATTCTACACAGGCATCTTCGGTTATGGAAGATAGTTTCACGCTGGTACCGCAAAATCTAACACAGGCTCAGAAGGAGGTTCGGGTAAAATGGTGAGCACTTCTGGCTCGCTTCACTTTGGTAGGCGTTGGTTTATTTTGAAACAGCCACACGGTCGACTGACGCTTCATTTCTGGATCATATTGATAAATTCAAGATTCATCATCCGTAATGAATCTCGAATTTATCAATATGATCCAGAAATGAAGCGTCAGTCGACCGTGTAAAATTTTGATCGCAAGGTTTTTTTTTTGCTGGTTTATCTGGTGTCAGTACCCTGACGAGATCAAAGGAGTATCAATGCTGAATGGTATGTTACCAAATGTTTGCCAGAAGTTTTTACTACTGCAAGCAGCAAGCGACCGAACACTGGCCTCCGTGGGCTACTGCTTCACCACGACAACGCGCTGGCTCACTCGGCACTCAAAACAAGGGACTTTCTGGACAGCACACCGGTCAAATTTATAGGTCATCCTCCTTACAGTTCCGATTTGGCTCCGTGCGACTTTTTCTTGTTCCCCAAAATAAAAAATCAACTCAAAGGAAAACAGTTTTCATCACCTGAAGATGCACTGGGTGCATTTAAGAAGGAGATTGGAGAGGTTTCTGATGCGGACTGGACACTATATACATAGTTTTATACGTCTAAACAAATTTTGCCAATGCCAATGGAGAGTTTTTTCAAAAGATATAATAAAAAAAATTATAACCTGTAGTATATTTTTTTCTAGTATCACAAAACTTTCTGAGTGCCCCACGTAAACTCAAACTCAAACTCAAAGCATTTATTTCAATTAAACCATTTACAGGCACTTTTGAATTGTCAAAGAATCGGTCAGTTAGTCAGAAAGTTGAAGCTAGTTGCCCATTCCAAAACGTAGATCTCTATGGAGAAGAACGGGCAAGAAACTCCAAGGCCACTCTTTTAAATATAGATAGGTATTACAAAATTCTGGGTACATTATTCTTGTTGCTTCTATATGTGAGAACAATGTACAAAAAATAATCAAAGCAGTTGCAAATATATGATTAAAAATAAGCCCTGGCAGATAAGAGATGACCAGTCTCAACTGACGGCGCCCGTTCACGAACATGACGCGTGGATCAGCACCATCCAGCTCAACCATTTTGTAGGGAACCGAATGATCCAACACACTCGCCACCATCAGCGAGACATTTAAGTGAGCTTGACATTCTCTCAACTGCCATGCTCTTTCAAGTGAACATACATCTTAATAACATAGTAAACGGCTCCATGGTACTCACATTTACAAAAATCTAAAAATGCTTCTAAATTATACAAAACTATAGTTTGCAATGTATTTAAGAAATTAATAGAATTTTACTACCAAAAAGTAAGAAAATCATTATTATCTAATTGTATCGTAATCTAGTTTAAATTTATTTCACCCCATGGGAGATGGCACTGCAGTGATTGATGTACATGCAATCCAGCCTGCTAGCAATCTTTTTTAGGACATTGTTGGAGCTGGCCCGTACTCTGCGCACCAGGGATGCACACCTCATTTGCATCGTTGCGTATTAAGCAATTAATATGTGCGTCCGCGAACATTCCCGATGCTATGTGATAGTATGCTCAAGACGTTGTGTCTTGAGCTGCACTTTCTGTTGACAAACCACGCCGAAACCCGAATTGGTTTTCATGAACATTTACAGTTTTATTTATTTGTGTATTAAGCAGACGGTCAAACACTTTTGATATTTTGATATTATAGTAGCTAGAGAGATGGGCCTATTGGCTGCCGAGCGACAAAATGTAAGTTTGTACGCACAATATTGAGAAATTTACCATGTTATTTTAAGATCATGGACTTCTTATAGGTTTTCCTGTAATCTATGAGTAAAGAGCCACACTCTGTATTTTTTTCAAAATTTTTGGTCCAGTAGTTTCGGAGATAAGGGGGGGGAATGGTCAATTTTCATTGAATTTATTAAATATCTTTAAAAGTATTTATTTTAAAATTATATAAAAATATATTTAAGATTCTCGCAACAAGCCCTTTCATTTGATATGTCACACGGTACTGTTAGCAAAACTTTTTTTTAAAATTTTCTTGTTTGCGCCCCAAAAGCGACCCCTATATTCAAAATTAATTTATTTACGTTACTTATTCGTATTTGGGTCACAGAAATACATATGTGTACCAAATTTCAACTTAATCGGTCCATTAGATTCGGAGTAAATTGGCTGTGACAGACGGACAGACAGACAGACAGACAGACAGACAGACCGACAGACAGACAGACAGACACACGAGTGATCCTATAAGGGTTCCGTTTTTTCCTTTTGAGGTACGGAACCCTAAAAACGCGGCAAATTTAAAAAAATATCAGCATAGCGACTCCAAAATTAGTATGACATACCTGGAATAACCTAATTTCACCTTAGAATTATTTGTTTAATCATGCTACCTATTAAGATCCAAATCAAAGAGTCGACGTTTCTTGACATTTGAAAAATCAGTTTACTTCGTCTGAATAAAAATACGTATTTATGTATTATGCAGCAATTCCAATTAAAAAAAATATTCCATAATAATTTTGGTTAATATTTACTACCATAATCAAAATCTGAATCTAAAACTTCCATATGAAAAGATTCATTAGAGTCACTGTTTTGTCATTTTTGAGTTAGTAAATGCTGTATCAAGATCACAACAAATCACCAACAACACTCAATCTTATTTTGGCAAATTGAGGTTGGCATTAGTATATTATTAGCTAAATAAAGTTTGCAAATAATTCGAGTGTCTACTTTCGTTTGCCAAACTCTATTTGAGGTTAAAAAAGGCGCAATCATTATAATGATTATTCCTTTTTTTTCTTTAGTATGTATACATATTAGAGGATATTTTTAGAAAATAATTTTAACAGTACAAAATTACAATTATTAGAGGTTCGAGTAAATATAATGACATGTCATAACTATATACGGACTACTACTTTAATTTTAGGAAAAAAAGGTCGGCACTAAATAAAACAGTACTATAAAATATTGAAACAAATCGTTAGATTACTGAATTTTATTACTTACAGTTGTATTCTTCTAAAATCACTACGATCAGGAACACAAACACCTGGAAAAATGTGGAATGTTAGTAAGATAGAAAACGTAATAAAACGTGAAAGCGTAGCTCGCCAGTCTGCCAAGCTGTGGCTAGCCCAGTATTTTGAACGCGTTCGAAACGAACGGAATGTTCAACCAGTCAAGATTACTGTAGTATATTTAGCTTTAAGTATGGCAACACAAATTTACTATGTATGTTGCGACAGATCTTGTCTATACTATCTAAGTCCTAAGCAAAGACAGGAGTGGGTCGTTACGTGATTTTTGCGAAACGTAACGTAACTAGTGACTTCGAGGACGTCACCGGTTTTGAAAACTAGTGATTTTAGTAACTAGTTATTTTTCCAATTCTATTGGCTGATTTAAGAGGGAACAGGGCCTGCGAGGAATTCGAAAAATAGGTATTCGAAGAAACTATTGCCGTCGTCTTACCTCAAGTCTGCCCCCGTAGAGTGCGATAGGGACAGCTGCAGTTCAGACCGATTTATATCACAAAAAAAACGAGATCGACGTTTGGTACTCCCCTTTTTTCTCCTCGAAAACTGAGCTGATTAAATTATTTTTTACATTAAAATTTTAAGAAAGAGTATAGTCTAGGTTCCTGTTATTTTCTTTTATGTTAAAAACTTTTCGAATTTGTCTGGTAGTCCTCTAATCACGGCGGTAAAAATGGTGCATTTTTGTAATTTTTGGAGGGTCATAAATTTTCTTTACTAATAAGTTGCTGAAAAAAAGGAAATAACAGGAGCGTGTCTACAGCTGACTTCGATTATATGAAAAAAAAATTGCTCTAGAGACATTATTCAGGAAGAAAAAAGGAGAATACATTTGTGTGGAGAATCGCAGGCCCTGTTCCCTCTTAACACGGTGATTCTATCGAAGTATAACAGTTATTTGCGAAACGAAAATATAAATGAATGAATACCTACGTAATACGTTACATATCACAAGCTTTAAGTTTTTGGAACGAATAAGTTTTGTAGCTACAATTATATAAGCAGTTAACGCGCGAAAGAAACAACATCCACTCGCAACGTACTTTTGTTTCGTTTCACTCTTTTCATTCAATCACTGCATTGTGATGTAACTAGTTACAACAATCACGTGTTTATGTGTGACTGGAAACTAGTTATTCGGTTATATGCCCTGTAGCCAGTTATTGTAACTAGTGACGTGAAATAACGCCCATACCTACAAAGACAACAATTTTATAAGCCACTAAGAAGGTCAGATTCATTGTAAAATAAAAGGTATTTTAAATAGCTATGGAAGCATTTTTATTTCATTGATTTACTCAAGATTTAAAGACACTTCAATTACACCCGGTACTAATCTAATCACCTGAAAAGTGTCATATACACTGTGTGCGACAAGGATGGAGCTAGAATGGCATTGACATATAGAGGCGTTGTTTGTAAACAATTGAGCGTAGAGTGCTACGAGGCTATAGATAGTGCGATTAATTGCGGCATGCGCGTCTTCGTGAATGGCACTATCTGTACAAGGAAGTTTTGGCGCATGAATGACATCGATTGGGGAAGGGCGTTTTGGGAAACATTTGTGAATTGTCACAGAAATTGTACTGAAAAATAAAACAAGATGGCGGCTTTAGTTACATCTGCATTTTGAAGGATATTGGTAAAAAAATCTGCTCAACAACAACGTAAATAACGCAATGAATGTTGTTGAACTGTCAAAATGAAACAGATTGTGATTGATCGTGTGTTACGCAATTAGGGTGCTGCTGATCTTGGCACATGCGCCAAAAAATCCTTATACCTTTGTACACCATCCTTACAATAACCGAATATATGGGCCTTTCACAACTATAGTCTGGCCACGCTTGTGGTGATAAATAAATAAATCTTACGTTAAGTCTGCAATGGAATAAATGGACAACCCCAAAAAGTTTTATACAGGGTGGTAGGGACATCGACGCGAAAACGGTTACCAGGGATTCAGTAGGTACATGATTCTGAAACCCCCAGCGTTGATGTGTTTCGTTGGTTATTTAAAAAAAACAGCTGTTTCGTAGAAAAGTACAATACCTATGCGGTCAAAATGTATGGAACAGCTATTTTTTTAAATAAAGATCACTGCATTAATGCCGAAATTAACCTTTTTGGCGCAGCCGTGAGGGACACACTATTGTTGTCAAAATGTTATTTTCACTTTAATTTCTTTTTTGTATTTTGTGTTTCACGAACTGTTGCCAAATAAACGATATTTTTTCTTTTCTTTTTTCTAGCGCAATTTCTTATCTATGGCACAACCAAAAATATTTTTTTCACGCTCACGTTCCCAAAGGTTCCAAAATTAATACAAAAATGCATGGTTTGCCTTTTTGGATTAATTTTGTAATGAAACAGAATAAATAAATTAAAAATGATTGTAAAAAGAAACACTTACGATTAACTTCATAGTTGCTAATAATTATTAGAGAACACAGATATAACTTAAACTTTACAAGTGTAGTTGTGGAAGATCTCCTACTGAATAGCGACTGATATTTACAAAGTATAATATTTATACACACAATCTTCGTCGACCTGTGAACCCATAATGACGAATATAATTTACTTATTAAAGATAACTTCCTATGAATTAAAAGCAACAGCTCTAATCTCTTGTTTTGTGTCACTTACTTTAAGGAAATATTTTTGTCTAAATATATATTTTGTTCGGAAAACCAACATTCTGTTTATGTTTTTTTAGGTTTTTCTAACAAATAATTCTCAGTAACAGAACTAGTAGAACTGACGAAATGTGGGTATCTTTTATATCCAATATTCATTTCAATATTCAATATTCATTTCAATATTCATTTCAATATTTAATATTCATTTATTAAACTTACACATAGTTTACAAGCATACAAGTAACATGGCACGAAATTCTAACCAACAGAAAACTTATACAGAATTAACAACGGATCCCCAAACTAGGCACAGCCTGTATCTTGGGGACCCAAAAAGGAGGAAGGTGAGATACTTACCTATTCTGTATTAGTGATGTGCCGGATATCCGTATCCGTATCCGTATATCCGCATATCTGAGGGAGAAAAAAGATCTGTATCCGTATCCGTTACTTTTTGGCGGATCTTGAACGGATCTTTTATATTAATATATTTAATTACGTATATGAAATTTTAAAGATATGTAGCAATGAAATACTGTTAACTTCAACCAAATTAGTAAAAAAAAATTAATCATATTTATTATAATTCAAGTAGAGTAAGTACCAGTAAATCGAGACAACATCACGATAATCAGGAAGTTATGAAGTTAATTACAATACTTTTTGAAAACTGCCCTAGGCCGATTAAATCTAAGAAACTAGGAAAATATGTGCAAAACAAGAACCGACCCATAAAAGTTCACCTCGAAAATTCCGAGTCAGCAAAATACCTGTTAAAAAATAGAACCAAACTACCTGAAAATATGCAGATTTTTTCTGATCAAACCCCAAAACAAAAACAATACTTAGAAACTCTGAAAGAAGAGCTAAACAAGCGTACACAGGATGGCGAAAAAAACCTCACTATTAAATATGTGAAAGGAACACCTACAATAGTTATTACAAACCAAAAAAACCAGTAAGTACCCCATTACAAAATGCCAAAACGACGAATAGTTCTAGGAAACTATGCCATCATATAGTAAATAAATATGAGGACATTCCATTGCACCCGTCTTCACTAAGATTCCTTTATGCGAACTTACGCAGTATTCGCAAGCCTGGGAAGTTCGACGAAATAAAATGCATTCTTAACCTCTAAGGCCCTATTTGACAGATGATGACTCATCCGTCAAGCCCCGCGACCACCCACGACGCAAAAGATTTATGACTCACCTTCAGATAAACAAAATACTCAAGTTTCCGAGAAGCTGTTGAATGTTATGGTCAATTGTTTTCGGTTCTCGGATAGATAAGGAACCCAACATAAATATTTATAACTTTCGTGAGAAATGTTCACTAAGATTTATTACGCGTTTTTGTTGGCGAGTCTATTGTCCACTAATTTAACGATTTCTGATAAAACTAGCTAACCAATTCACACGAAATTTTGCAGGGTACATTATGGATAGGTATGTTATCTAACAAAAGCGTTTTTAGAGACAAACGTTGAAAATAAAAAATACTAAAAATCTAGAATTTTTAAGATCTAGAATTTCTAGTGTTTACGTAACTTTCTTCGTTCCAAAAAAATATTTTTTTGTCGTATTTAGTCAAAAAAAGTGCCTAACATTATTAAAAATCTAATATTTTAATTAAAAAAGGCGACTTACCCATCAAATACCAACGATTACACACCAAAATACCACAAAATCACAGCACGATCACTTTTTCATTCACATGTTTGTTTACACTTTTTGTTTGGGTCAAAATAGGTATAACATGATGTTATTTACTGCAAATATTATCTACAACGACGTAATATTTACTTAAAAATGAAAATAACACCACTTCCCGTCGATTTACACACAAAAACCACAATAAAAATGAAATATTACGGTAATAACCTTCAAGGCCGGAGCGTAGACTGACATTTTTTCGTCCCCGAACGTCACTTTCAATATTTTTTTAAAATATTGCGTTCCAGGTATTTTAAAATGAAATGGTTTTGTTGTTTAGCATATCTATCCGACCATAGAATAAAAAAGCCACAGAGGACATTAGACATTATTTTATATTAGAAAAAGATAAAATCCCGGTGTCCAAGAATGTTTGTCGGGGTGTCAAACATTGTTTGACACCGGGGCTTCACGGCATGTTCCAAGTGTCAAACATTGTTTGACACCGGGGCTTGAGCTATAAAAATTACTACTCATATATTGATTTTCACGGAGACGTGGATTAACTCAGAGTCTGATGCGAAACTATACCAACTACCTAGCTATAATCATATCTATAACTACAGACAGAATCGTAAAGGCGGAGGAGTTTCCATTTATGTGCACGACAGTATTAAATATGAAGGCGCAGGAGGGCCTTCATCAGAACTCATCTCGCAGGGCGTGGATATAAGGCGGTGAATAAAACCGAATACCCTCAAAAATCAACTAATATAATGCTTTCTTCAATAATCACAATATCACTAAAATTAAACTTCTAATAATAAAACAATAGTCTCTAGTCTTTAAATCTTCACAAAACTTATTAAAAATAACTTTGATCGAGGCAATGGAAAGCGATTCGTCGCAGACGTGGTGCGCTGGCGCCGTTCCGTTCAACCGTCCCTTGAAAAGATGGCCGCCCCGCTACCATCGACACGACGCTCCGCTAGAGTGGCTTTGACAGCGATCATAAAGCCACTCTTGACGTTGACATTTCGATTTCAATGTCGACGCGCCGTCACGGCCGGACTGACATACGACCGTCCTCGGGCGTTAATATGCATCTAGAAAAAAACAATTTTCTAATCACTAGGACATCCGCTCGATCATCCTGCCAATAATATGACTTTTCTGAATGGATTATCGTCATAGACAGCAACGCAATATTACTAGAACTAGGACCATCCTCGCAATGACTTGGACCGGACGAGTGCATCCCTTCAACCAACCCACATTGGTCTGGCCCGGACGACACTGTCCCTTCGACCAGTCAACCAACGCAATACATCTGGACCGAGCGAGTGCATCCCTTCAACCAAACCCTTTAGGTACGGCCCGGACGACACACCTCGACCAGGATAGACAACCTTTTTTACTTCTGGCCCGGAACACAAACCGAGACCAGGATAGACTACCTTACATCTGGGCTGGACTAGTGAATCCTTCCTCGTTCAGCGAACCCGGATGTCACTATCCACCAGGATCAAACACATACATAAAACGTATTGACATACCTATAACTGCCGGTTATCTTGTTCAGCATAAATTTCTATTTCATTTTGTATGTCCCATGTCTCTGGATCAGAGTGTACACTGAGAGTATCTGACCCGGCTGTGTTTGTCCGGGAGTCAGCGGAAACAGTATCCGAGCATACGGTCAAAGTATCACAGTCGTTTGAAAGTAATGCGTCATCTCGATCATCTAAAGTTACATCTTCTAGCGCCGTCTCGGGCTCATCATAATTCAAAAGGTTAGTCGTGATTTCAAGCAATCCATCATGTCCTTGGGGTACTGAGCGCAAATTCTCGTGGGCATACTTGTACATTCGATGAGAACTACCACCTAAGCTTTTTAATTCATACCGATCATTGTCTAGTACAGTAGTTACGACAAAGGGACCCCTAAACTTCCTATCCAATTTGGTTTGACTCCGTTCGCTATTTTTAAGGAACACAAATTCACCTTTTGTAAACGGTTTTATTTTTGCGCGGCCCCGATTAAAACGAACTACCTCAGATTTAGCCGCTTTTTCAATATTAGCTGACGCATTTTCCCGTATAGTATCGAGGTCTAAACGATCTTGTTGACCATTTACTTCCAAGTTTAGCTTAGACATGCCTAACGATTGTGCACGAATCCCTAACATAAGTTCTGTGGGTGAGTATTTTGTAACGGCAGATTTGGTGCTGTTGAGTGCAAGTTGAATGTTTTCTAGTTCATCGCGCCACGTTTTATTGGGATCGTTTTCAACAATAGTTAACAAGCTTTTGAGAGTGCGCATAACCCTCTCAACTTGTCCGTTTGCCCTGCTAGAGCCCGTCGCAATAAAATGAAGTTGTATCTTATGCTCAGCACAAAAGTTCTTGAAATCAGAACTAATATAACAACGACCTTGATCAGCAATGATTCGTTTAGGCGCTCCAAATAGGCATACTGCTTTTTGTAGTGCACGTATCGCACTCTTGGCATTGAGAGAAGAAGTATGTTCAAGCAAAACAAATTTGGTAAAAGCATCGATTATTACGGAGCAGTATTCTTTTCGATCACTCTTCCCGCTAAGCTTACCCGTAAAATCGATGTGTATGGTGTGCCATGGCACAGAGACTTTTGGGATTGGGTGGAGCTGAACGGGTTGAGCTCCCGATGGGCCCTTTGATGCTTTGCAGATTATACACGAGTCGATAAACTTACGCACGCATTTCGACATCTCGGGAAACCAGTATTGCTCATAAAGTTTATCTAATGTTTTATCCTTGCCTAGATGCTGTATCTCATTATGGGTGTGGTTAATTAGCGTCCAAATTAAAGACCGTGGAACTACTGGTAACCAAGAAACGGTTTTGTTTCGGCAGATTTTTCTGTGTAGAATACCTTCCCTAATATCATAGGTGTCAGCTATTGAGTCCGGAAAGCCATTATCATTATGTTTCGCGATAAGATCTTGTATCTCGCTATCACGCTTTTGTTCGACGGAAAGCCAATCTTGATGAAGCTCAATATACTGAACCTGCTTTGCCTGTGAACTCTCGGAAGATGTGCTGGCAGCATCGATATTAGGTAGAGGATTTCGCGAGAAGTAGTCCGCGTGTTCCATTCCTCGTCCTTCACGATAAACAATATCAAAATCGTAGGCTTGTAAGAAAGCCCACCATCGATGCACGCGAGGAGTAAGGTCTTTTTTTGACTTTGAAGCCTTTAGGGAATTGCAGTCCGTAAAAACTACAAAACGTCGACCGTAAAGGTAATGCCGGAAGTGTTCTACCGCTCGTACAACTGCTAACGTCTCTAATTCGTACGAGTGATAGCGCGATTCTACTTCCGACGTACGTCGGCTAAAATACTCTACGACATGCGGTAGATTATTCTTTCTCTGTATGAGAATCGCACCATATCCTTCTGAGCTTGCATCGGTATGCAACTCTACTGGTAGTTCCGGGTCAAAGATAGTTAGTACCGGTTCAGATGTTAAAATACGTATTATAGCATTACGTATTTCCTCGTGCCTCTGAGTCCAATTAATGGGACCTTTTAATTTCGTAAGAGGATACAACGGTCCCACGATGCGTGTGAAATCGGGAATGAATTTACGAAAGTAGGAGGCGAGTCCAAGAAATTGCCGGACTTGAGTGGCTGTTTTTGGTTGAGGAGAATCTACCAACGCTTGTATTTTCCGAGAGTTGGGCCTTATTTCACCAGATTGAAGCGAATATCCCAGATACTCTATTTTAAGCTTCATAAACTTACATTTTTGGAGATTGAATGTAAACCCAGCATCTGCTAAAGCACCCAATACCTTCTTTAAGCGCTGCAGACCTTCAGTTACGTCAACAGAGTAGCACAAAACGTCATCCATATAGATCAATGGCTTATCTGTTAGATGATTTAGAGCCTTAGTGATGCATCTTTGATAAACTGATGGAGCATTTCGCAGCCCGAAAGGCATGGCAAGGTACTCATATTGCCCCTCGGGTGTAACGAATGCCGTTTTCCCCACAGAATCAGGGTGCATTCTAATTTGGTGGAACCCTGATGCCATATCTAAAGTTGAGAAATGATTAGCCCCGGCAAGCTGATCTATTTGCTCTTCAATACGTGGCAGAGGATAGTGCTCGGGCTGTGTATTTGAATTTAATTCCCGGTAATCCACGCACATTCTGTATGAGTTGTCCCTTTTATTGATTAATAGTATTGGGCTGGCAAAGGGGGAGGAGCTTTCCTGTATGACCCCAGCATCTAGCAATTGTTGAACCTTATCTCTGACTATCTGTTTTTCTGCCGGCGCTAGCCTATATGGACACCGTTGTACCGTTTTATGTCGATCTACCAAATTAATTTCACATTCTCCTGTTTGAACTCGGCGGGAAGGAATGCCTTCGGTGAAACAATCGGAATATTTGCTTAATAATGATATTAGCGATTCCCTATCCTGTCCTTGTAAATCCGTGTCAATTTTTGTAAAGTCGAGTCTGTTTGAGTTTGAGTCACAAAACTGAGTTTGTTCCTTGGAATAAAATATAAGATTGTCATTGTCAATTTTGACGCATAGCCCCTGCTCAAAAATGTCTCTCCCGATTATAATAGGATCAGAAATATGACTATCTGGGACAACATGAAAAAGTAAATTTACTGTAAGTTCGTCAATTGTTACATTGCTTTGAATTTGGGTTGTACATTGTACATCATCACCACCTATGCCACTAAGATAAACGAGACTCTTACGCACAGTACCCAAAAGTTTGTCACAGAAACTTTCTTTTAAAAGAGAACAAGATGACCCGCTATCAAACAAAAAAGGGACTGGCTCACCGGAAGATGTCTTCAAAGTACCCCTGGAAGGGCGGTGTTCGCATTGATGTACTTCCTTGACCGCAGCTCTGCCACCATTCTTCCTGTCCGGACAAACAGTCGCCACGTGCCCAGGTTGGCCACACGTGTAGCAGGTCACAGCAGCTTTCTTCTCCACAGTATGTGATGAACTTGAAGTATCTCGCGACTTCGATCCAATATCGTCACGTCGCTTCCTACACTCGGCTATACGATGACCAGCCACTCCACAGAAGTGGCACCTGCCACTGAATCTCTCCGTCATACGAGCTCGCTTGGCTTCAGGTTCTTGGGGTTCAGCATCCAAACGTCGCTTAAGTGATATTCCGCCAAGGATTCGGAATAATTGAGCTCGACTCGTAACTGTTTGTGCATTTAATTCACGACGTATTATGCTATCCTTCTGGCATAGCACCGATATAACAAATCCAGTTATGACTTCTTCAGGCATCGTAGATTTAGGAATTCGTTCGATGAGGTTCCATAACCGAAGAGCAGATTCAGACGCCGTCTCTTTAACGCCTATTTGGAATCGCAAAACATCGTCGAAATAGTCTTGAACAAGTCTCGGTTTAGCAAACCTTGCGATTAAAATCTCTCTAACTGAACACCATGTAATTTTATTTAAATTTAGCTTAGTAAGGCATGCAGCTGCACGGCCTTTCAGCGCACCCGTCAGAGCCACGAGTAGGTTAATTCCTTCCAGGCGTTTATGTTGCACGATTGCTTCTGTTAGTTCACACCAACCATCGATATCCAAGTCTGAGTCATCCGGGTCAAACTTTAAAAATGGCATTTGATTAGTACTCACTGTTGGTGTCTGTTGCGCTGCTAAAACTCGGGTAAGTAACGCTTCCATGTTACACAAAAGTTGCTCAGCGGTTGTTTTATCCGGCGGCTTTGCTTCGCCTTGCAGTCCGTTCGATCCCACTTCTGATGAAGGCGCAGGAGGGCCTTCATCAGAACTCATCTCGCAGGGCGTGGATATAAGGCGGTGAATAAAACCGAATACCCTCAAAAATCAACTAATATAATGCTTTCTTCAATAATCACAATATCACTAAAATTAAACTTCTAATAATAAAACAATAGTCTCTAGTCTTTAAATCTTCACAAAACTTATTAAAAATAACTTTGATCGAGGCAATGGAAAGCGATTCGTCGCAGACGTGGTGCGCTGGCGCCGTTCCGTTCAACCGTCCCTTGAAAAGATGGCCGCCCCGCTACCATCGACACGACGCTCCGCTAGAGTGGCTTTGACAGCGATCATAAAGCCACTCTTGACGTTGACATTTCGATTTCAATGTCGACGCGCCGTCAAATATGATATAACGGAAGAACTATGCGAGAACGGAAACCACTATCTATGGATACATGTAAACAAACTATCATTAAATATTGGAGCGATTTATAAACCGGGGGATACCAACGTAAACAACTTTATTGAAACCTACTCATCCCAATAAGAGCGACGAAGAAGATCAATAGTTTTTGGAGACTTCAATTTAGACTTACTTAGTGAAAATAGTAATGTACCGAAATACCAACATGGAATCCAAGAAGCCGGCAATAGAATAATAAATAAAATCAACAAATCATACAGCACACGTGACACGGCCACAACAAACACAATACTGGACCATGTATGTACTAATATAAACAACCATTCTTTCAGTTTCTCAATAATTGAATCATGTCTTTCTGATCATAAACAGATATATCTCCAAATAGGAAGTTTGTCTCCTCAACATAACAAAAAGAAACATTATAAGGCACTGAATTATGAGAATTTGTACAAAAACACACTAGAAGCAAAATACAGCAATGACGACCACGACTACAACCACCTGGAGACATTTATCTCGGAACAGATAGTCAGGAACAAAATAGATAAGATTAAAATTCTAAACCCTCCACAAAAAGACTGGATTAATCAGAACATTATAAACGCAATCAATTCACGAAATAGTTTATGGCAACAAACCAAATCAGACTCAGATAATGACGGTTTACGAAAAAAGTTCCAGGAAGAACAACAGAGAGTGAAGATGCTAACAAACACACATAAGAAGACCTATTACTATAATTTATTTCAAAACTGCAGTAATCAACCAAAAAAAATATGGGACCTGATTAATAGTTTGGGATTAAATAAAATTAAAGACAGCGATGCCCCTCCTAAACTAATGTCAAACGCTGGACTTCTAACAGAAGGTAACTCAATATGTGACTTGTTTAATTCTTTTTTCTCATCTATAGGCGCAGACTTAGCAAAACAAATACCAGACACATATCACACAAATACGGGTAACATACTAATGTACGATCATAACTATACACATGACATAACACTAAACGAACTAACGCCGTGCACCACAGAAGAAATAATTAGAATCATTGACAACCTCGACAGTGACACTAGCACTGGTATGGATGGTATTAGTACTAAGGCAATAAAATGTCTAAAAAACATAATCGTTGAGCAGCTAACTAATTGTATAAACACCTGTTTACTACATGGTACTTTTCCCGATACCCTCAAGATGGCTAGGGTCAGTCCTATTTACAAATCTGGAAATAGAACTGACCCAAGCAACTACAGACCGGTGTCAGTGTTACCAGTAATGTCCAAAATATTCGAACGCGTATTATATAGTCGCCTAAATAACTATTTGACGGATAAAAAATTTCTAATAGACGAACAGTATGGCTTTCGCCCAAAATCAAGTACTCTCTCGGCTGCAACGGATCTCATCACCAAAATGAAAACCTATATTAGATCAAGGAAGCTATGCCTTAGACATTTTCATTGATTTAAAAAAAGCGTTCGATACCGTGAGTCATCAAAAGCTGCTACAGAAGCTAGATAACATAGGTGTTACAGGTACAGCACATAAAATGTTCAAATCATACTTGGAGAACAGGCGTCAAGTTGTTAAAATAGGAAATATTCACACTAGCTCAGTCCAACATATTTCATATGGCTGCCCTCAAGGTTCGATTATCAGTCCGTTACTTTTTCTTATTTATATAAACAATATTAATAAAATAGGGTTAACAGGACACCTGACACTATATGCGGACGACACCTGTCTCTTTTACTTTGACAAATCAATTCATGACATTATGAAGGACGCTCAACATGACCTTGATCTATTAAACGAGTGGTTAAAGTGCAACCTTCTTACAATTAATACGTCGAAAACCTCATTCATGATTTTTACCACTAAAAATAAGCGTATACCGGACTTCTCGCCTCTCAAAATAAATAACGAAATAATAAAACGATCAACCAACGAAAAATATCTTGGATTAAGGGTAGATGAAAAACTATCTTGGAAATTACACATCGACCATCTCAAAAGTAAATTAACATCGTTATTGGGAGCGTTACGGAAAGTAGCAAACTGTATTCCAAGTAAAGTTCGCACTTAGATTTATAACTCGTTAGTCAAATCGCATTTAGAATATTTAATTGAGATATGGGGATCCGCAGCAGTAACTAATTTAAACCCACTTCAAAGAGTTCAAAATAAAATAATTAAAACGCTGTTCCATTATCAGTATCTTACTCCAACAAAGACCTTATATGAAAAAACTAAACTATTAAATATTAGACAGCTATACATTTACTACACTTGCATTCTTATTAAAAACATAACTACCAACTCAATACAAACTAACACACAACTAAAGAAAGAAACCATGTCATATAACCTGAGATATAGATATAAAAACCATCTTGAAGTCATCAGCGCACGCACTAATTACAGTAGAAAGACTATATTATTTGAAGGAGCACAGGTGTTCAATGGATTGCCGGACGATATAAAAGAGTGCGATAACGTGAATACTTTTAAAAATAAGCTTAAGAAACATGTATGTACATTATAACTTCTAATACTCTGGAGGAAATTGTATTGTATTATCATACGAGTACGTATTACTTTGTATCTCATTATAAACGGACTGTAAGTTCATATGAGAATAAATTTATTTAAACCGAAATTAAGTACAATTAGTGAGATCAAACCTCTAATACTTGTGCTATGCTAATTAAAATAATAATGTGAGTTAACACATCAATTAAAACTATACTGTTTTTAAGAACTTAAAAAAATATACGTCATAGTTAATATTGAGTAATGGTAAATAGTATTTCAAAAAGAGTAACTTGGCAGCTTTGTCCCCCAAAAATCAGTTACGATGAGGATCATAAATAATTCCTGCTGAACCTGAAGAAAGTTGAGATCCGTATCCGTATTCGTATTCGCGCATCTAGACCCTTATGATCCGTATCCGTATCCGCGGATCACATTTTTTAATGATCCGGCACATCACTACTCTGTATACAGCAGTTGCTGTGTTCCGGTCAAAGTCTATGGGGTACCGATGTAGACTCAGGCGTCGTTTCTATTTTGTCTCTATAATAGTCCACGGACCTGCGAAGCTTCTGGTGGCGGAAAGCACTTACTATCATATTATATAATATTATTATTATATAATATTATCATATTATATAATATTATTATTATTTTAATTATTGTGAATGTGAGGACTATGTGGATCATTTATATATTTATTTATTTTTTTCTCAGTTACTTCTAATGATAATCTGGCAGTTTTGAGTACTTTATGCGGCCTACCCAAATGTCCCTTCTTTGGTATTTAATTGTTCGTCGAATCGTTGAGCTCCTTTTAAGTTCTGAGTTGAGCTACACTATTACTGACAAATGCGTGCACTGACTGGACAGGTCCACTCAAATCTGTATGGTTATTTCCTCAGAAGACCATTTCAGACACAAATCTACATGGTCCTCAAATGAAATGCTCTGACCAAGATTATTTCTGGGTTTTTATATACACATTGACATTAATGAATTTTATATAAACAATGACATGAATATTTACTTTTAAAGTATTTTATTATTTTAATTATTGTGAATGTGAAGACTATGTGGGTCATTCCTTTTTGTTTTGTTTTTAATATTTTCTCAGTTACTTCTAATCATGGTCTGACAGTTTGAGTAATTTAAGTGGCCTACCCAAATGTCCTGTTTTTGGTATTTTTCGTCGAATCGTTGAGCTCCTTAAATTCTGAGTTGAGCTGCACGATAACTGACAAATGCGTGCACTGACTGGACAGGCCCTCTCAATCTGTGTGGTGCTTTCCTCAAAAGACCACTTCAGACACCAATCCACATGGCCTTCACATGATCTGACCAAGATTATGTCTGGACTTTAAAAGAGACTGAGACCTCTGAGTTTGTTTCGGCCTTTCTTCTCAGAGTAGTCAGATAGGAAACGCCGACCTCATCTAGTTTTAAAATATGATTGACGTGTAAAAGTGTTTGTACAAACCTACTTACAGAAATAAAATCATTTATCATTTATCAAATGGCCAAGTGCTGTTAGCCACAATTGCCACAAAATGTGATAAGAACCGTCCAAGTGCTAGTCAGACACGCGTTTTCACTATTATTTCGTGGAGATTGAATCGCGTTACACAAATGGCTTCGATGGCATTTTGACAGTTCAGTCACGTTCATTTATCGTTATTTATGTTGCTGAGCAGACGAAATTTTCAAACCTTCTGAAGCAATGTATTAGGAATTTCCTTCGAAACCCTCGGATCGTGATAGAAACTGGAATTAGGATGCTATAATGTTGCATGGGGTCTGCAGTGTATCTATTCTGTCCACCGGTATTCTAAGGACGGAATTCTAGTGTAATGACTTAATGAGTTGGGGTACTCTGAACTGAATCAGCAATTAACCGGTGCATTTTTTGGAGTAATGTGTCGTATTCCGTGTCGTGAGCCGTACCATCTCCCGTACCGGGAATCGTTCCGTGGTCCATACCGTGAGTGATTGATATGTTGTGTACCATCTCCATACTTCCTCCTGTGTCAAATAAATTTATTTTCTTTCTTTTTTTCTTTCTGTAGAGCCAACGATTGCAGTATCGACTTTTGTATAGTATGCTTTGTGGTCGGCATTTGTAAAATGAAAGTTCTGCAGACGCACGATGTCTTTGGTACTGTAAAGGTTTTAATATGAGATGGAACCTCATATATATCACAGGCTGGCATGAAACCTTTCGTGTTCCGAATAATCTGTCAAAATATATTTAAATAGGATTCGTGAGGGTTTTCTTTTGCTGAAGTAAAATAAGGCTAGTGTTCAATGTTACCTTTGGACATTGACTCAGCACTCGGACCGGCTCACGCGCGGCCCAGTTAAAATATTGATTTGGTTGCATCTCACACGTATAGAACACTAAGAATTTATGTAATAGTGTGTGTTAAGTAATTGTAGTATATAAGCTGCAACATGTTATCAATAAATCAGATTTGAATTTTATATTCTTGTCTCATTACCCCTCACTGTGGCCAAGACACCTTTAGCCATCTCTGATCAGTCTCGTGAGTCTGCGGGACTGGCAGTGAGTGTACCCTTCCCGAACCTGGAAATCCTGTCTACCATCCGTCTGTAACCTTAGGTCGCATGGTGCAGACATCCTGAACTTATTTATATATTTATCTATCACACTAGGTATATGATAGGTTAGGGCTGTAGGGCTTATAGGACGTAGAGTCATAGGGACTGTTAGGCTTGTAGGTCTTAGCAACTTCCTCAACTTATCATATATTTTCATGTATTATCACACCCTTAACAGTATAGCGGCCTTACGTGACGTTTGTTAAGGGTGGATGTACAGCTAGTCAGCCCCAGGCCTTCGCCCGCGTGTGTCTTTATATTAATAATTTAAAATATAATCTCTGCTCTTTAAAAGTATTTTACCACTACACGATTCCGAGTATCGCAGCCAAGCTCGGTATTCATCCAAAATCCGCAATATCAGGAACACAAAGCAGCCTTGGAAAAGATGATGTGTTGTTATGAACGTTAACCGTGTTCATTGTCGGTCGCTCCCATGTAAAAAAGTGTTATTCAGCTGCATCCCGTTACAATGGAAGCCAACCCCCCCCTTAGTTGGGAAAAGGCTAGGCAGACGATGATGATGAAAAAGGTTTAAAACCAGGCACTCCAAAGACAATTTCCACGCAAACTCCGCCCCAATGCACCCCACCACTCCACTATGTGATAAACGCTAACACATCAGTAATAAAGTTGAATATCGCGTGCGCTCTTTGGTCGTGTTCGAGCACGGAACTAAATGTCGTAAGTCTCAATTCTTATTTCGTCTATAACTAAAGTAATGATTGATCTAGAGAAATAATATCTTATATTCTGATAATAAACTATATTTTCTTACTGTCAATAATTATTATAGACATAAAAGCCGAGTAATCTTGTTTTTGTTTCAAATAATCTTTAAAAGACATGATTTTCGAATAAAAAATGAATCGAGCGAAAACGTTTATGAAAAGAAAAAAATCCAATAAATCATATACTAAAGTTCCATTTTGATTGTATGCGTGACTTTTTAAGAATATTAATGCAAATCAACATAGAATTTAGGGAGCCTTAACTGTTCAAGTTCTTTGGTTTATGCAAATTATGATCTTATACCTAAATTTATTTTGAACTTTAACACTTTCGACTCCACCCACTTTTTATAGAACTCATACGCCATGCCGCCATACATTTTGGAAGTGAACCCTCCCGTCACCGGCATTACGTATGCGCTAAAGTTAACCATCGCGGACGGTCAACGGTATAGATGTAAAACAACCGATTTAAAACGTTTTAAATAAAATGTTGCCGTTTTAAACCTCAAATAATTGGTTTTAAACGGTTGAAAACTCGCCTAAAAAAGGCGACGCGGCGGCCGCGCGCGGCAATTTATGTATGTGTATGTGTGTAGAGTGCGAGTGTGTTTATTTTTACCGAATCAAATTGATTATTTATATCGTTTGAAAACAATGAAAAAAATGTTTATTTACCAACACAGAGTTCAACTTTCATTAACGAGACACAATAGAATTTTAATTGTTATCCACCTCAATGAGGCGTCGTAACAGATGATGAGTTATGGGTAGATAGGTAATACCTACGCTTGGTCGGACGGACCAACTAGAACTAAACCCGCTAAGTATATCAATCACACATTTAAAAATCTTAACACGGTATTCTGGTTATATCCCTACGTCGGTAAAATCAAGAAAATGTAGATAAAATTAAGAAAAACATAGTCATCAACACCAACCGTTTAAAACGGGTTTTTTAGTTTTGAATGGATTGGTTTAACTGGTTTTAAACCGGCCTTACATCTATATCAACGGCATTAGGTTTAAAACCGTGTTAAAAAACACTGTAAAACGAAGTAAAATTGTGTTTTCAGGATCAGAGTCAAATAGGGTCTTGTCGCTATACGTAGGTTCATGATTATACTTTTCAATTGAAGATCACATAACCATACTTTCTTAGTATAGGTATTATTGTTATAATTTTTCGTGTATTCCCGTTATCCCCGTAGGCCGTCAGGAATTTAATAAAATAATTAAAATAACTTCCCGTTATCCCCCGTACCTGTACTGTCCCCGTTAATTTATTGTCATATAATTTCTTTTCAGTAGAGCCTCCGAAAGAGTGGGTCTTAAAATGAACATGGACAAGACAAAGGTTATGTCAAATGCCCATGTGACACCCACTCTCATGAAGAACGGAGACGCTACGCTCGAAGTTGTGGACGAGTATGTCTACCTAGGACAAACTGTCCAGCTAGGTAGGTCCAACTTCGAGAAAGAGGTCAATCGTCGAATCCGACTCGGCTGGGCAGCGTTCGGGAAACTACGCAATATCTTTTCATCCTACATACCACAATGTCTCAAGACGAAAGTCTTTGACCAGTGCGTGTTGCCAGTGATGACCTATGGTACTGAACCGTGGTCGCTCACAATGGGCCTTATCAGAAGGCTAAAAGTCACCCAAAGGGCAATGGAGAGGGCTATGCTTGGAGTTTCCCTACGTGATCGAATCAGAAATGAAGAGATCCGCAGGAGAACCAAGGTAACCGACATAGCCCGAAGAATTGCCAAACTTAAGTGGCAATGGGCAGGGCACATTGCTCGCAGAACGGATGACCGATGGGGTCGAAAGGTTCTGGAGTAGCGACCACGTACCGGAAGACGTAGCGTTGGAAGGCCTCCCACAAGATGGACCGATGACCTTGTGAAGGCCGCAAGAATCCGCTGGATGCGGAAAGCACAAAATCGGTCGAAGTGGCAGTGCTTGGGGGAGGCCTATGTCCAGCAGTGGACGTCTTTCGGCTGAAATGATGATGATGATGATAATTTCTTTTCATATTCTGACTAACTTTAGATTTATAAATCTAGTTGTGTTTTGTGTGTAAACATTTCTTATTTGTTTCTATATTTTAAATTAAAATGTATTATAAACAAAATAACTTTCATTTTTGTTAGCTTTCCGCGCTAAATTACCCACGTTTAAAAAATAAATAATAATTTAAAGTGGATCGGATACGTTGTCCCCGTTGCCTGTATGTATGTAGGTGGGCTGCATCAATTGGGTACCCCAGTTGTATTAAAATTTTAATACAACTAATTCATGCAGCATAAGGAAATTTTATGACGTTCTGTTGTCCCCGTGACAAGGACAAAATTACGGGGACAACCGACGGGAATACACATAATTTTTTAATTCAAAATTCTTACAAAATTATGCACAGGCAAGGAAATTAATTGTTAAGTAATTAATACAAATAATTGACCCCTACGTTAATTTGCAGTGTTATAGCAATTTAATACAGCTATCAAAGAATAACAGTTGTTTTTTGAATATACGGCCAATTTAAATTGGTAGTCAATAAAATTAAAATAAATTATGTAAGAGAAAAAACGACACTTACAAGTAACTTCATAGTTGTTCGTATGAGAAAACCTCCTGTTTAAATGATTTAAAAAGACGGGCGTGTCTAAAAACACTACCTATTAAAAAGATCTTCTCAAACTGAATGGCGGACTGATATGTTTGTAAAGCTTTGGCCCGTGTCCTAACTGCGATCTCCCATCGCGCGAATACGCGATCGACGCGATCGTTTGGATTTTAATTATGATGAACTAACGCGACTCTTACGTTGATCGAGCGAATATATTCATATCCTAATCCTAACTTATAAATATTATAAATGAATGTGAAACTGTGTTTGTTGATTTGTTTGTTTGTTTGTTACGCTTTCCCACTAAAAGGGCTTAACGGATTTGGATGCAATTTGGTACATGGGTAGACCATGACCTAGGTTATGACAAAGGATACTTTTTATCCCGATATTCCCACGGGTTCGACACTTATGCGGCTAAAGCCGCGGGGCGCAACTATTGCAGTACCTATGAGTCCCTTTCGGACCGAACAGTGTTTTTTTTACATATTGTATAGCTTATATTATAACCACGAGTAGTTTAGAAGCGATAAGGGAATAGATGAATTGCCAAACTTAAGTGGCAATGGGCAGGGCACATTGTTCGCAGAACGGATGGCCGATGGGGCCGAAAGGTTCTGGAGTGGCGACCGCGTACTGGAAGACGTAGCGTTGGAAGGCCTCCGACAAGATGGACCGATGACCTTGTGAAGGCTGCAGGAATCCGCTGGATGCGGAAAGCACAGAATCGTTCGAAGTGGAGATGCTTGGGGGAGGCCTATGTCCAGCAGTGGACGTCTTTCGGCTGAAATGATGAAGGGAATAGATGAACACATGATAGACTGATAGATAGACAACAAAGACGGTTATCCGTCTTTTGGCTTTGCCGTAGTTGGGTAAAAGAGCAAGATGATCGCGGACTCGCGCGATGATCGCTTTTAGTTAGGACATAGCCTTACACTGCAATCTCCTTCGGTAACCTGTGACTGTGAACTCATTACAGATAATTAATTACTACAGAAATATAATAATGATAAATTTAAAACTGCGCTTTAAGTCTTATCTTTAGTCTCTTCTATTCTAGGTTGTTTTTGTAAAAAAAGTATTCTTTCGGAAATCCCGCATTATGTTACGATTGCTGTATTGTACCTACATAATTGTTTTTATATTCTTTTAGACAGTAGTAGATAGATAAAACCTTCCTTACGATCAAGGGACTCTTGGTTAAGTAATAACAGCTGCAAAGTCGATCGCAGGTGAAGCTACGTTTGCCGAGGTCGGTCCGTCGATGGATGACCATGCATTACATACCGAGATCACTCCGTGCCTCGGAATGGTCCCGGTCGTCATTCGTTCCAGGTGGTCAGAAGCCAGAAAGTCTGACAACTCGTCTTATAACCCGTGTCGAGTTACCCAGTAACTGCACTGTTGCGGAGGTCAGATCGGCAATCACTCCATGAAAAATACTAGTACCTATTCAGCAGCATCTGGTTAGACTGGAAGCCCGGTCTAGTAAGTCCCATGTAATAGGGGGCAATAGTATTACGGGTAGGTAAAACAAAACAATAAATACATGTAGGAGGATTACAAATATTTATCGCAGTAACATGGTTATAACTGTGACATAGTTATATCCCTAGGGATATAGCTATATACCGTAATAGAGTTAAAAAAAACGGTTCATAACTGTCTTACTAGGAATATAACTATGATAGGAGCACAATCTAGTAATATAACAATTAGGGCACCCCGTCCAAATAGGTTAGGTTAGGTTAGAACTGTGACCAACAACGCGTGAGCCGAGCGAGCGCTACCTACGTCGAAATTGGTCGCAGTAATCAAATTAGGGCGCTCCGATAGTTATGAACCGCTTTTTCCGCATTCGCTATATCATATCCCATAACTATATAACGGTATATTGCTATATCCCTAGGGATATAACTATATCACGTCTATAACCATCTTACTGTGACATATACAAATATTGCTCATTTAATAGTATAGGATACCCGCACTGGGCCCGCGTGGTGGATTACGGCCCACTCTTTCTAACAGAGAGGAGGCTTGTGTCCTAGCAGTGGGAATATAATAGGCTGCTTTATTTTTAAATACGATTCATATTAAAATTAAAACATTACACTTACAAAGAACTTCATAATTGCTGATGTAATGCTTACTATAAGGTACAGTGTCATATACCAACTAATTAGGGGAATATAATTACTACAAGAAGATATAAGTATAGCAGATAAGAAATACATGTTTTGTTTTTATTAATATCATTTGGTTTTGTTGGTCAATGCCAGCCAGCGAGGCCTGATAATAAAAAAAAACGTAAATATCCATATAAATAAATAAATATATATCAATACACTTAGATTTGTTGTTGTGGGAATGCCCAACCGTTAATATTCGCGATATCTCGAAGTGAGGTTCGCGACCTCACCGCGCGATATTTGCGTCTACCGATAAACTCTGAATTTTTCCCCGAAATGACCCATAATTTGACAAATGCAGTATCATTGGAAGCATCTTGATCGTCCGCTTGTTATAGGCTATGTGACGTCACATTAAATGCAATATGGCGCCCTCTAGAGGACATAATGATGTCATGTTTTTTTTAATATATTATTGTGACATGTTTGGTATCAAATGAAAGGGCTTGACGAGCACATTACAAATATGTATATATATTATACGGTGTAAGTAAATAAATATGTATAAATTGTTAAAAACAAGCAAAAGCAAGACTGTGCTAAGTACGACGCGGCTGTAAAATTAAAACCCAAACAAAAAAAACATTAAAGCTGCTCTGATAAATACTTCTTCATGAAATTATAACCCCATAATAATTTAAATAAAAAGTAAGTTCAAAAACCCGACTACTGAAAAATCACGCTCTAAAAAGTACGAAACAAGAAAATATTTCAGACAAGGTAAAGACAATGGTCAAGGTAAAGCCGTGGTCGCATGCCTGTACACCTACAAAATTATAATGGCATGCGACCACGGCTTTACCTTGGCCATTTTTAGGGTTCCGTAGTAAACAAGGAACCCTTATAGTTTCACCATGTCCGTCTGTCTGTCCGCGGCTTAGCTCAGAGACTCTTAGTACTAGAAAGCTGCAATTTGGTATGGGTATATACATATTAATCACGTTGACAAAGTTGTAAAATAAAATCATGAAAAAAACATTTTTTGAAGAACCTCCCCTACACGTAAAGTTGGGATGATTTTTTTTCCTCATCTATCCCATAGTGTGGGATGTCGTTGGAAAGGTTGTTCAAAAATATTGTGAGTTTGTAAAAACCATTTTTGGATTCAGGAATCTGTTTTCGAAATATTAAGCTTTCAAGGCAAGTGTCTCCCCCCAGCTAAATGGTTGGTTTTGGATATGTGAAAAAATTTACAGCAGTAGTATATATAACAAAATTAAAAGGAAAACTATCACAGTTATGTAGGCTGTACAATTTAACGAGTAATAATCGACCAACTTACATTTGCGGTTGCAAAAACATGTTCCCATATATTCCGTATGTAAGAACTTGTTTTTTAACTACAAAGTTAAGTTTGTTCTTGGGATACATTTATCCCAACTACGGAACCCTTCATTGTGCGTAGTCCGACACGCACTTGGCCGGTTTTTACCTATGTCTTGACTTCTGTCTAAAATATTTTCTTGTTTCATACTTTTTAAAGCGTGATTTTACAGTAGTCGAGTTTTAATTTTTGTATTATTACTATACGATGTAGTGTGGTATTCTGCTCCGCAGAACCACAATCTAATCTATTTATATGTTTTATACTAAATACCTTTTGATCTATTTACATATTAAAATCCTATGACACGTAACTCACCTTTTATATATTCTCCAACATTGTTACCTCTGAAATGCATACTTTTAATTATACACTGATTGTTTTAGCATCCAAAACTTCTTTTATATTACTAATGTTCGTCTTTGTAAAAAAAATCTTAGAATTATTTATATTCTGACATTTTCAATCTAAACTGTCATCCATAGAGGAAAGCTGTCATCTGTCCAATTTATTTTTATAAATCATAGACATAACACACCATGGAAAAGTTACTTGATATGTCTATGGGAAAAGTACACTTTATCGACTTTATCGTTTCCTGCTGTCAAATTTATTTTTATAAACCATAGACATAACACACCATGGACAAGTACACTTTATCAGCCGATGTATACATATGTCACCGTAAGATTGTGAGCACTATTTCCGTTCGATCATAATCTGTCGAAAAATTGTGAACTGGGTGAAATGGGTTAGGTTAGGTTAGAACTGTGACCAACCGCGCGCGAGCCGAGCGAGCGAAGCGAGTGGTGCCGCGGCAGCGGCCGGCGAGCGCTACTTCCAAGTTGCTCGCAGCCACGCAGGTTATTTAATATTAGCGCAAGATGCATTACGTCGCAAACAAGTTGGTTACCAGTTCACAACTATCGAAAAATTATGCGTTAAATTGTAAATGATTTGTCACAGTTCACAATTTTTCGACAGTTTATAATATAACGGAAATACTACCGATGGATTATAAACTAACGAAGTTTATAATTATACGGTGACATATAGGTACACTAACCCTAGCAATAAGGGCACTGTAGGCTTTCCTCTCTGTAAACCGCTTTTATTCGCTCTGGCCATTTTAATTACTTGAAATATGTTTGAAAACGTTTTAAAAAATGACACAGAACGATAGAAACGGGCTTCAAGTTTTTCAGTTGAATGGAGAGTTTGCTCTGAGCGCGGCCGGTGAGGCCTTATTTTCGAAACCCTGGAATCTAGTTCTTAAACAAAGTTATTTTAAGTACTCAAATCTTTGTCTGTTCAATGTTGAGTGTCCAAAAATAAATAAACTCTTGAGTGCGTCTGAACTTTTCGTGTATAATTTTCCACGCCCCTGTGCTTCACTTTCTGGCCGCGTGGCGCAAGGTGCCACACGTATACAGCGGCCAAAGAGAGGCCTCCGACGTCAAGCGACGTGACGCCAAGCGACGTGACGCCAAGCGACGCCACCCTCCGAGAGAGGCTTTCGTCGCCCTCCGACGTCAAGCGGCGTGACGCCAAGCGACGCCACCCTCCGAGAGAGGCCTCCGTCACCATCATAGCCTGCAGTCACGCGTAACATTGACGTGGCCCTCCCGTTAGCGTGAGGCGCCACGGAGTGCCTCCGCTACCTAATTATTACTCACACCCACCTCTCCGTCCGACAGGGCTCGCTGTTCGAAGCGTGATGCCACAGCCGTCCTCCACACTCCCTGACTGCCTACCTGCCTACCTGTCTCCGTGCCTGCCTACCCGTCTGTCAACCTGACCCCGCCTATCCCGAGCATCCCACGTCCTGCAAAGCCGGCCCTTAATCTAATTTAATTTTAATTATTTTATTATCTATTTTTATTTTTATTTGTGACTTACATTTGCCTCCAAAGAGGTAAACATAACGTTACAGTAGATCCTAAAAATCGAAAGACAGAAAAGTATTTTCAATGAAAAATTGGGACTCGCACAGGAAGATATTTAGATCATTTCAACAAACTTTGTAGCTCTCTAAGCCCTTATTATTATGCCGTATAGTCAAATCAATCTGCCTAGCCTTTTCAGAACTATGTTGAGGTCGGCTTCCAGTCTAACCAGATGCAGCTGAATACCAGTATTTTACATGTTATTATGCGCTATATCTACTAACTAATCAAATGTCTCCATTCCCATGCTCATGATAATAATTATAGAAGTCCTCCAAACCGAATTTCGGCCATGGCGACAAATCTCAACAGAGACCAGCCTTCGGCGTGGGAGATATTATAGTGCACAAGTGTCTACGCAGACACAGGTGCACTCTCTCTTCCCTCACTCTCATAGTCCGATGGGACGGTAATCCGCCGCGACCGGAGAGAGATCAGGCGCAGGACCAACGGCTTAACGTGCTTTCCGAGCCACGGGGGTATCACACCGCCAACTTCCTAACTCCGGGCTGTTACTAAGAAATGTCTAATGAAAAAAACAAAAATACTTTGCCCGACCCGAGAATCGAATCTAGGACCCCACGCTCAGCAGTCGCGCTTCCGACCACGAGACCAAACGGGGCAATCAAATGATAATGCATTTTATAGAACTAATAACTTTAAAAAAGGTTAGATTAAGATCTAAATCTAGAATTTGGATTTGAACTTAGGTCCACCTATCTAGTTTAGCTCGCCAGTTTTTCATACATGTGAAAATCTGGCGAGCTAAAGTTAACTAACTGCAAACTAACTTAGTTTAGGTGGCGGTGGACGCTCGGGGTTAAGGCTTTCTCTCAAAGATTTATATCGGGGAAAATGGTTTTTCGGGAAAAATTCGAACTTTATTGATAGCCGCTTATAGCGCGGTGTGGCAGGTCTCGAAGCTTTTGCAGGTGGTAAAACCCGGTGAGTAAACTTTTATAAACTATGTAGTTAGGTATCTACTGTGTACTGTTATTGACAGCAAAATAATTACTTCGAGATTAACCGACACGTTAGTATAAAAAACTGTGCCCATTTGGTACAGTACACAGTACGAGTGCGACTTTTTAATTGACTACACTATTCTTCTATCAGCAACGCTATCATGAAGTTCTTTGTAAGTGTTTTAACTTTTATTATAAAACTAGCTGTTACCCGCGACTTCGTCCGCGTGGAATTCTAAACATCAATTTTATTTATTTGTATAGTTGCCAATGAAAATCCCGTCAAAATCAGACCACCTGTTTCGGAGATTAGCCGGAACAAACAAACAGACAGACTGACAGACATTTTTTTTTTTAATTGTGTTTTTGTTGTATATACCGTATATACTTTCGGCTTATTCCACTATTCCCCCCTGAGAGAATCCCCCTCAGGGGGGAAAACTGGACTCTAATGTAAAAACAGTCCAGAAAGTCCCCTTTTCATTTTGAGTTATTCCACTATTCCCCCCTGAGAGAATCTTCCTCAGGGGGGAAAACTGAACCCTAATGTAAAAAAATCCAGAAATCCCCCTTTTCATTTTGGATTATTCCACTTTTCCCCCTTATTTTTAGTTTTGATTTCTACGCTCTTAAAGTAGAATTTTGTTATACCTAATAAAATGTGATGCAGAGTAAAAACAATCACAAACAAACAGCGATAAGGGAAATCGGTCGATATTAGTAAAAATAATAATTAAAACAGTTTAAACAAAGTACTTACCTAGAAAAACTAAAGTATTTAGCATACAACCCCCCCCCCCCCTTGAACATCACATAATTATTTCAATATGTAACAATTATCAAGTTTTTCGGCAATTTGCAGAAAGTAACAATGAAGTACAAAGATAAAGAGAAAATATAATATAAAACAATCACTTGTAGACGACAACACGGTTGACTAGTAATTAGACAGTTTACGAATACTTAAAAAAAATACATTATTAGGTATACGTACAACAATAAAAAGAAGTATTGCTAATAACAATAAAAAATACTAACAATTCAAAGTAAAAATAAATCATAATAGGTAATGCACCGAGAATAAAACAATCATTATTATTTTTTAGGTTTGACTGAGCTGACTGTACCAAATTCAAGTTGTTAGTATTCGTTCGCAAATTAATTTAATTATTTAAAGAGAAGTATCCGTTCGGTGGACTGCCTCGTTGGACTAGTGGTTGTAAACGCTACTGCTGAGCATGAGGTCCTGGGTTCGATTCCCAGGTCAGGCAAAGTGTTATTGGGTTTTTCCAGCAGGAATTTCTCAGTTGCAGCCTGGAGTCTGGATTTGTGCCCGGTTGATGGCAATAGGCTCACCCCCTATTACACATACTGACTGACTGACATGACTTAAACATAACTGGCGAAATGTGGGTCTACTATAGGTACACCTCTTTTTTTGTTTTTTTGTTTGGGATATTATCAAATAACTTCTCCCGCTCTGGGCGAAGCGGGAGGGCGTGTCAGACTCTTACTGACTAAAACCCACCCGTGTTCCTTCGGTTGCCCTGTTGCCGGGGGCCACGATGTCCCTATCGGTTTTCTTCGAACCCCCGGCAGGCATTGGCCCTAGCGGACCCCGTTAATTCTGCTGACATCTCTTTGAGGCGCGCTTGGAACACAACGCGCCGTCGACCCGGGCTTGGTCCTTATCGGACGGTGAGCTGCCCATTGCTCTCCGTCCGCAAGCCCACGCCTACGGTGGCCGGAAATCGGCTCGCGATTGCTGCCCCGGGCGTCTCCTCCTGCGGCGATTAGGGGCGTAAGGACGCGAAATTTGCCTCTTCCTCACGCGTTCCGCCTCCTCCTTCGCGAGCATTACCGCTTCGCAGAAGGAGGTGACGGCCTGCCATTTCCTCTCGCTCCGTACCATGGCCTGAACCAGGGCCGGACGCGAGAGATCACCGCCGCCGATCGCCTCTACGAGGACACGGCGTTGCTCCGCCCAAGCCGGGCAGACCTCTACCGTATGCTCCACCGTGTCCTCAGGCCGATCCACATAATGGTGACACCCGGGTGTTTCCTCCCGCCTTATCCTGAACAGGAACCTCCCGAAGCAGCCGTGTCCGGTGAGGACCTGCGTCAGGCGGAAGGTGAGGACGCCGTGGCGCCTCTCAAGCCACTCCTCAAAGAGGGGTCTTATCGCCGCAATTGTGGCGTGCCCAGTGCGGGGTTGCGACAATCGCACTCTCCATGACGCCATGAGATCCCGCCGGAGCTCTGTTCGCTGTGCCGCGATTTCTTGCGGCATCGGAGTTAAGCCCCGGCGTTTCGCCGAGGCCATGGGATCTGGAGGCAAAGGTCCTCGCGCACATCTGGGAGTGGCGCGAGGACCTTTGCCTCCAGATTCCATGGCGGTAATCCGGCAAGGAGGCTCGCCACCTCGCAGGAGACCGTGCGGTATCCTCGGGCTAGCCGGATGGCCATGACCCTCTGGGACGCGTTCACCCGGCGGGCTGGCCGCAGCGTCAATGAACGCGCCCACACCGGTGCCCCGTAAAGGGCCATGGACCGCAAGATCCCCACATAGAGCCTCCGGCAGGAGGCGTTTGGATCCCCTTGATTGGGCAGGAGCCGCTTCAATGCAGCCCCGGCCCGCTCCAGTCTGGGAGCCAAACGTCGGAAGTGTTCTACGAAATTCCACCGGCTGTCGAGGACGAGTCCCAGATATTTCATCGTCGACTCGACACCGATGTGAACCCTTCCCGCCATTACCTGGGAGCCCGACGGTGGCGCATTCCGAGGACCATGAAAATCCATGGCCTCAGACTTGTGCAGGGCCACCTCGAGTCCCAGCTGCCGGATCCTGTCAACGATTGTCGCAACCCCGCGTGTCGCTAAATCGGCCGCCGCCTGGTACGACCTCCCCTGCGCCAGGACCAGCATGTCGTCAGCGTAACAAACGACGCTGACGCCGCTAGGGAGGTCGGCGCGCAGCACCCAGTCGTATCAGATGTCCCACAGATGCGGCCCCAGGACCGAACCCTGTGGGACACCGCACGACATCTCTTGCCGGTTCCACTCTCCTTGGTGACCGGGGATAGGTACACCTCTGCCTAACCCTTCGGGGATTACAGACGTGATGTTATGTTATGTATTATCCATTCGGAATAGAAAATAAATATGAGTTGAAACAAATACCAGTGGTAAGTCAAAATGTTCCCAAGCTCGCTTCGCTCGCTCCTGAATTCTAGGTTATCTAAGTAAAATATCCGCAGGCGTCCGCGGTAAATATTTTGGCAACCAGCACCGGCGAACAAATCGACGCCCAGCGCCGGTAGCAGAGGCACTCTTTAAATTCTAAGGACCTCAGTGGGGATTTCTGGACGTTGGTTTTTCAGATTCCAATTTTCCCCCCTAAGGGGGATTATCAAGGTGGAATTCCAGACTTTTTTTTTTTTGAGTCCAGTTTTCCCCCCCAGTGTGCACTTTCACACTGGATTTGTGGAATAAGTATTTTTTTCGATTCCAGTTTTCCCCCCCAAGGGGGATTTTCAGGGGGGATTTCTAGACTTTTTTTTATAGATTCCACTTTTCCCCCTTAGGGGGGATTTCAGGGGGGATTTCGGGAACAAGCCTATACTTTCATATGCATTTAGTAAAAAAAAAAAAAAACAAAAAAAACATACAGACGAATTGAGAACCTCCTCCTTTTTGAAGTCGGTTAAAAAGGGTGTTATTTAGACATCACAAACAGACACTTCAATTTTATTTATTTGTATGTATAGATGTATATGTTACGGCTAAAACCCGAAATACGGCTACACCTAGTTTTACCCGGCTACAACTAGGTGCGGCCGGTAGCAGTTGGTTAAACTTGCCTAAATGGACCCTGACAATCGCCGGCCGCTACCGCGGCACCGCACGCTACGCTCGCTCGGCTCGTGCGGTGTGTTATGTGGTCGCAGTTCTAACCTAACCTACCTTTCAGCCATTTTCATTTGCTACAACTAAATTTAACCAACTGCTACCGGCCGCACCTAGTTGTAGCCGGCTAAAACTAGGTGTAGCCGCACTTCGGGTTTTAGCCGTGACATATACATAACATTACGCCTGTTTGCCCGAAGGGTTAGGCAGAGGTGTATTTATAGTACCTACACCCACATTTCGCTAGTTATGTTTAAGTCCCGTGTAATGGGGGCGAGCCTATTGCCATCAACCGGGCACATCATCACAATCCAGGTTTTAGGCTGTTACTGAGATATTCCCGATATCGTGTCCATATAAAATATTGTCCATAGCAGGGGTCACCAATTAGTTTCATTGGGAGTCAGTTGTTAGAGTTCCATAGTCAACAAGGAACCCTTATATAGTTTCGGCATGTCCGTCTGTGTCTATCTGTCTGTTCGCTGTCTAGCTCCGAGACTCTTAGTACTAGAAAGCTGTAATTTGGCATGGGTATACATATTAATTACGCCAACAAAGTGGTTAAACAAAATTTAGGTTACCTCCCCGACACGTAAAGTGGTGATGTTTTTTTTATTTTTTTTTTCTATCCCGTGGTCTGGGGTATATTTGGAAAGGTCCTTCAAAAACATTGTGAGTATGTTAACACCATTTTTGGATTCAGGGATCCGTTTGCGAAATATTAAGCTTTAAAGTGCTTATTTTTGTTAGAGTCAAGTGCCCCCCCCCTGCCAGCTAAATGGTTGGTTTTGGATTAAAAAACGAAATTAAAAGGAAAACTATCACAGCTAAGTAGGCTCTACAAGTTAACGAGTAATAATCGACCAACTTATATTTGCTGTTTCAAAAACATGTTTTCTTATACATTCCATATGGGAGAACATGTTTTTCAACTACAAAGTTAAGTTTGTTTTTGGAATAAATTCATTCCAACTACGGAACCCTTCATTGTGCGTGGTCCGACACGCACTTGGCCGGTTTTTTTTTGTTGTTAAAAATAATCATGTTTTCAACAAGGGTATGACTTATATGACTGATAATTTAGACACCCGCTAAACGACGTGACGACCGCCCGCGCCCAACCCGTAAAATTCCCCATTGAAAAAAAATGTGGCAATTTTTTTTTTAGTTTTTCCTGAACCTTCCACTTAAATATTAAATACGATACTTAACAACACCCTCACGGATCGGACAGGGTTTTTTTTACATGTTGTATAACAGTATTAAAAGGAAAACTATTACAGCTAAGTAGGCTGTACAAGTTAACGAGTAATAATCGACCAACTTACATTTGAACTTACATCATGGGAGAACATGTTGTTCAACTACAATGTTAAGTTTGTTCTTGGGATAAATTCATCCCAGCTTCGGAACCCTTCATTGTGCGTAGTCCGACACGCACTTGACCAGTTTTTTAAAATAATATGGCTGTCACGGTCCATTTGGCAGACGATTACTAGTAATTAATTTTAAGCAACAAACAAATATTATGTAATGAACATAAATAACAAAATAAATAATTAGTATTAAAGGCTCCGCAAAAAGGCGCGACGCGACTCTAATAAAACAATTTCTAAGAAAACTTCACGGTAGTCGCGACGCGCCAGACTGCACGGGGCTTAATATGCAAAATTTCATTTTTACTTTGAACTATCGGTCTGAAGTCTGGAGTATCGACGGCAGAAAAGAAAAAGCACGTACTTAATTAATTGACCTGCCTCGTTGGTCTAGTGGTCCCAAACGCTACTGCTGAGCATGAGGTCCTGGGTTCGATTCCCGGGTCGGGCAAAGTGTTATTGGATTTTTCTATCTGGAATTTCTCAGTAGCAGCCCGGAATCTGGATTTATGGGCCGGTTGATGGCAATAGGCTCGCCCCGCGAAATGTGGGTGTACCTACTACAGGTACACCTCTGCCCAACCCTTCGGGAAAACAAAGCGTGATGTTATGTTATGTTATGTGTTTAATTAATTGACTTTCACAAAAAAAAATATTTTAGTTAGCAATATTACTGTTTACAAAACGGCGGCCCGGATCTGAACCGCGGTCCGCCATTTGGTGACCGGTCTATAGTAAGCACCGAAAAGTTGGTACTAGGTCCGTTTACCAACCAGCTCTAGCAACCTGACTAACCAACTGTTTAGAACTAGGACTGGCACTCCTAGAAATAACTAACCATTTCAATCAGGTGTGGGCTCTTCATTGTGTCATTCACATTTAATATTGTAGGTGTCATCATGAGAAACACAATTGTTTTCCATGTAGGTATACTCAAATAGGCACCTTTCAAAGATTTAAAAATGAATATTTATTTAATCTTTCAGGTTCTCGCCCTGTTGGTGCTGGTGTGTTTCGAAGGGTTCTACTGTAAGTTTTTTTTAATTCTTTTACCTCCTTTTTAGGACCTAGGTTGATGAGGTCAGATAGGCAGACGCTCTATGTAAAATACTGGTAATCAACTGCATCCGGTTAGACTGGAAGCCGACTCCAAATTGGAAAAAGGCTAGACAGATAATGCTGACCTACTTTTTTATATGCCCAGCAGTTTCACCCGCATAAGTCTCGATCCCGTGGGAATATCGGAATAAAAGGTATTCTATGTGCTTCTCCAGGTCATGGTCTACCCATGTGCCAAATTTCATCGAAATCTGTTCAGCCGTTTTAGCGTGAAAGCATAACAAACAAACTCACTTTCGCATTTATAATATTAGTTATGAAGTTAGGATGTTTACATGCCTTATACAGCTGGATTCCGTTCCTTAAAAAGAACGAATCCTGATCCAAACTTTTTTAGTGTGGAAATCTTCATGTCAAACTATCAAAAATTGACATGAGGATGTGTGTGCCCAAGGGATGAGAGCGATCACGAGTTATTCTTAACCCCAGCAGGGAATCTTTAATATGCAATACACTCCTATCTCTCGTTTAAACAGTCAGCTTGTATAAAAAGAAAGAAAGAAAGAAAAAGTATTTATTGAGACTCGCACAGGAAATCACAAATTAAACCAAATACCTTCATTAAAAAAAATTATAAGAAAAAAAGAAAGTAAAATTAAAATAAAAGCAGAAAGTCCTGTACGAGGCCAAAAGGCTCCTATCTCAGCATTATGCTGCGACATTTAAAAAATTAAATGTCGCAGCGCTGGTATTCTGATAGGGCCTGGAAAGTCGGATAATTTATTTATATATTACATTATAATCATTTCAGGTGCACCATTTTTGGAAGTCTTTCTTCCTGAGAGCAGCCAAATTAATTATGGCAGACAGACTACCATAGACATCCCCAAATTTTTACACATTCAAAATAACCCTGGCTTCAATTGGAATGTGAAGTGGCCTGAGCGTAACCCACGACGACAATACGAATACCCGCAGCCAAGCTATGGCTACCATCAGCAACGCCATGGCTACTCCCAACAATACGACTACTCACAACAATATGAAGATAACTACCCGCAACAATATGAAGATAACTACCCGCAACAATATAACGACTGACCACAACAACATGAAGACGAATAACCCACGGCGTGGTCCTAACAAAAACCACAAGGGCAAGTACCATTAATTTGTATGAAATATATCAGGCAAATGAGATCAAAACCATTACTTTTAACCAATTATTGTAGCAAAAAGGTGTAATTTTCTTCAAAAATAGGGAAAAATACAATGGACGTGGATATGTTTAGTAACCTGTTCCGCTTAGGTATTTCTAAAGAGCCATAAAAAGCCCTGAAAGAAATCGACACGTGTTTCACCTCTCAACGAGCCATCCTCAGGATGACGATTGACGTGAACCCAAACACGGTGTGTTGCCACACCGAGCGCTGAACGCAGAGCGCTGCGACAAAAGTCAATCGTCATCCTGAGGATGGCTCGTTGAGAGGTGAAACACGTGTCGATTTCTTTCAGGGTTTTTATGGCTCTTTAGAAATAACTAAGCGGAACAGGTTACTAAACATATCCACGTCTATTGTATTTTATAATGGATTTCCGCAAGGTCACGCCTGAATTAAATATCTATACAAAATCGATAATTTTGAAAGCGATATTTTGTCAAGTAGATAGGGATTTATGTTTAGTTATTAAGAGTCCTTATTTTATTTAAATAAATTGTTTACAGAAATATTTTATCTATCAAAAATAGGGGGTTAAGCGATATTTTGTCAAGTAGATAGGGGATTTATGTTTAGTTATTAAGAGTCCTTATTTTATTTAAATAAATTATTTACAGAAATATTTATTTTATTTTATTAAGCATTAAAATGTAACAATACGAAAGCGAATACACTATATACCTACCTTTTCTCGAAGCGTTTAGTCGTATTTTCAAACCCTCATAACTTTGGCTTGGATAATGCTAGAGAACTCAAATTCTTAGAATAAGATGTAGTTAACAGACTTTCAAAACACATTGTCTGGCTTTACTTTGGACCAAAAAACGTCGATTTCTTCACTGACTGACTCACTCACTTAATCTGGCACTTCCCGTAGTCCTAGAAAACTGTTTGGTAGGCGGGTTAGGATTTGCACACTAACAACAAAAAATGTAATAAATCTGTAATTTCCACCCTCTATCCCCCTTAAAGGGGGGTGCAAGTCTGTATTTCCTACGGATAATAGGTATAGCTACTTCCATTTCTTATGAACTCTAGATTAGTATGTAGATAAACAACGAAGAAGAAACTCTTTTTCGTTGGCTATAATGAAAGTAACTGCTAGAAATACCTATTTTCCCGACTATGAATGTGGAAAGTTGGTGCGGGGAATTTGAATTATCAGTGAACCACTCTAAAACTGAACTAGTCATGTTTACCCAAAAACGAGCATTAGGCCCTTTCCGCCTATCCATTCTGTTCGATACAGAACTTCAGTTGGCCAACGAGGTCAAGTACCTTGGGGTCATTCTAGACAGTAAGTTAAACTAGAGTAGTCATGTAGACAACAAGTTAAACAGGGCCTGCATCACATTCTGGCAGTGCAGGAAAATGATAGGTAAGAAGTGGGGCCTATCCCCCAAAATCATACTGTGGCTGTACACAGCAGTGATCCGCCCCATGATCGCTTACAGGGCCGTGGTCTGGTGGCCCCGCACTCAGCTGATTACAGCTTCCGACAAACTACAACGCATGCAAAGACTCACTGCAGACCCACCATACCCTTGTCCATACCTCTGGTGGTACGGTGGGCATTTTAAAGTTAAACGATACCACTGTATGAAGTGACCATAGTGCTGTGCTGATGTAGATACTATCGACAGGAAATTATAAACATTTATCTCGCAGCAAAGACTAACCTGCGTGGCGACCACGGGCTGCATGAGGACTACTCTGACTGCAGCATTCGAAGCCATGCTGGGACTACCACCGCTCCACCTGTTCATACAGCAGGAAGTGACAATGGCGGTGGTGCGTCTTAATGCAATTAATCTCTGGGGTAAGAGAGACACATAACACACCGCGCTGCTTTAGGGACTCAATAATGAGTTCCCTATTATGAAAGCCAAAAATGGCTGGGTACCCAAACAATTTATCTTCTATAAAAAATACAGGATCCAACTTCACGAGGATCGCCGATACGAGGATTTGCACCCCGCAGAGCTACGAATCTTCAACGACGGATCCAAAACAGGTAGTGACATAAGTGCTGGAATCTTCTTGGAGGACTTCAACATACATCGCGCCAATCCCCTTCGGGTACTTACGCACTCTGGTAAGGAAACGAACCAGGGACCAACATCACAAACTATGGTTGGACCACGGTGAGTGCAGGCAGGTCAAGGAGGCGGCACTCCCTACAATCGATGGCCGCCTCACAAAACAGGTTCTCCGACTAACGAAACAGCAGCTGCGTACAGTTACAGCAGATGTAACTGACCATGGGTCATTTAATAAACACCTCTTTGTCATAGGAGTCACAGACAGTCTGCATCACGGGTAGTCAGAAAGTTTGACAACCAGTGTAACTAAGAGGTATCGTATTACCCAGTTACTGGATGGAGGTCAGAAGATAATCAGTCGCTCCATATAAAATTCAGCTGTCTCCAGTTAGACTAGAAGCCGGCCGCAACATAATAGGGAAAATACTACGCAAATGATGCTGGACATAGACTTTTTTTTTTTTTTTTTTTTTTTTTTTTTTTTTTTTTTTTTTTTAAATGGCTTCTCTCAGGTTAACCTAGGAGGTTGTCAGCTCCCCACCGAGGGTATCTCCACGTTGTCATCGTGGTGGGGCTTGTGTGTCTCAATGATCTTGGGGCTCTGCCGGTAGAGTTACTCATGCCGGAAAGGTCCAAGTGAGAGACCAGACCAAGAGAGATACCGGGACGGAGACGTGACCATGCCGCTGCGGTGTAGGCGCACCAAAGCGGCGCGTGTTTCTCTCCTTGAGGAGAGAACTTTCGGCGGGTTCGCTGAGTCGGGCTGACCGGACAGCGAACGGAGGCATGTTTAATGCCGCCGCCGGGGGCTTGGCTTAATTGCCTGGCCCAGAGGAAGGCTACCTCTAAGATAAAAAACCACCCAATCCTAAGCTTTGAAGCGCGGTGAGAGGATGAATGGCTGGAGGGAGTCCAGTCGTGAGCGCTTCCCCTGTAGAGCACCTGCCGCACTCTGCAGTATGTAGGCTTACCGGGCATCTAGGCTCTGCCCGGTGGACATTTTTGACCTATATCTACTCGTGGGATTCATATGGATACAATAAATAAAACTAATAAAATAAAATCGAAGGAGTTGCCGATCGTGTTGGTCGAGCAGATGGGGGTGAGTGCGCTGTCAGATTCTGACACCGCATCTGATAGGATAAGTGTGGCGAGCGTAGCGAGCGTAAGCTCAAAGCGCTCACCGATTGAGGAAGCAATGGCTGGGCGTCATTCCAAATTTTGGAATAAACGCTCACGGAAAGAGGAGAAACGCGCTGGGTTGACAGGCCTCTCTTCTAGCGAGGAGAACCTACCGGCCGCTAAAGTGTCGACAGGCAGGATAGGGCGAGGTCGCGCAGTTGGTGGAGCGTCAGCTCCTTCAACGTCGCGCGATCCTCAAGGGCGCTTCCTCAAGCGCCCCGACACGCCGGCACCCAGCGGAGGAAGCGATTCAGGGACCAAGCAAGTGGAGGGCGTTACTACCCAAAACTCGATTTCCTTGGTCAGCACTAAGGGGGAGGTCAACTCTGCTAGGAGAGAGGAGAGACGGGCAGTGGCTCTTGACGAGGTGGCTGAAATGGCCAGTCAGGCCAGAGAGCGCCGGTCTGCTCGCTTGACCGCCGCCGAGGATTTGTCGGCGGCAGCCCTAAACCGCCAAGTGATGGACAGCGTGGACGTGGTTCTGAAGGTTGCCACTAAGTCTGGTAACTTGAAGGGCACGTTCACGCGAGCTCTAAAAGAGGCGGCGGATGGGATCAAGGAGGCGGTGGAAGTCCTCCTTAATCGCTCGACTTCGGAGGAGACGGCAAAGTTGTGGGAGGAGAACAGCCGTCTCCGATCCGAGCTGGAGGACCTCAAGCGGGAGTTTGCCGCTCAGAGGAATGACTGGCAGCAACAGGCAGCTCCCGCATTTACCGGCTCCCCTCCTGCCACGCCTTCATTGGCCCCTGCACCTGCTCCACCGACTGCACTTGCCCTGTCGGACCACGAAATTCAGAGAGTGGCCCGAATATGCATGCAGCAGTGTGGGGGCATGGTGAGTGCCCGACTTGAGGCCATGGAGACGCGCCTCCCCCCGGCTGAAATCCTCCGGCCGCCGCTTGCGGCAGATAGGCAGAGGAAGGAGGAGTCCGCCAAGACTAAGCCCGTGCAGGCGGCCGAAAAACCTGCGGAGTGGACCAAAAAGTCCACGGAGAGGCCCAAGAAGCCCGCGGCGAGTACGTCCGTTCCTCCTTTCCACTCAACCGCGGTACCGGCGATCACGCCTCCCACCCAAGAGGCCTGGACGACGGTGGTAAAAAGGGGTCGCAAGAAGAAGTCGGCGCTACCGGCACCCGCCAAGGTCCCGGCTTCAAAAGAGGGCACGAGGCCACCCAAAGCCAGGACCCCACGCTCTGAGGCTGTATTTATTACATTGCAGCCCGAAGCCGCGGACAGGAGTGTGACATATAAGTCGGTCCTGGCGCAAATAAAGGAGAAGCTGAAGTTCAGCGAATTTGCCACCCCAGCTGGCTTTGTTTTTAAAACGGCAGCCACGGGTGCCAAAGTGTTTGAGGTGTCGGGTGCTGGGTGTAGGTGCTGAGGTGTGAGGTGTAGGGACGTTCTGGCCGCCAAGATACGAGAAGTCCTCAAACCAGAGGATGCCCGGGTGTCCAGGCCCACTAAAACGGCTGAGTTACGCATAGATGGGCTGGACGACTCCGCAACCCCGGAGGAAGTAGTGGCGTCTATTGCTCGAAGCGGCGAATGTCCGCCCGAGAGCGTACAGGTGGGCGAAATTCGCTGCAGCGCGGCCGGGCTTGGCACGATTTGGGTACGGTGCCCGGTAGCGGCTGCAAACAAGGTCGCAGACGGCAGACGTTTGCTAGTGGGTTGGGTGTCTGCCAGGGTGAAACTCCTGCCAACAAGGGCTATGCAGTGCTTCAGGTGCCTGGAAAAGGGACATGTCCGGGCACAATGCACTGCAGAAGCAGACCGCAGTGACCTTTGTTATCGCTGCGGTCAACCTGGTCACAGGGCGGCCCAGTGCTCCGCTACACCGAACTGCAGTCTTTGCGCAGCTGCAGGGAAGCCTACGGAGCACAGACTTGGCGGGAAAGCTTGCAAGGCTCCGAGAAAGGTTGGCAGGAGAACTGGGGCTATCAGAGGACCTGCGCCTCTCCCACAGCCCGGCAATCAAGCAACTGACTCCCGACCCAGGGAAGGAGGAGATGCCAAGGAAATGGAATGCCAGTGATGGCACAATTCCATTTCCTCCAGGCGAATATCAACCACGCCGCCAGAGCTCAGGATCTTTTGCTCCAGAGCATGGCGGAGTGGTCGATCCATGTGGCTGTGGTCGCTGAGCCGTATTTTGTCCCTCCCCGCGATAACTGGGCAGGGGACCTAGACGGTTTAGTGGCCATCATTGGCGGGACACTGGTCAGTCCCTCCCGAGGACACGGTTGGGTGGCCGCCCTTGCGGACGGAATTGTCACCATTGGGGCGTACTTCTCGCCCAACAGGAGTCTTGCTGACTTCGAGGGGTTCCTTGTCGAACTGGGTGCCGTCGTGGGCCGGTTCCACCCTCGCCCGGTGCTGTTGCTCGGGGATCTCAATGCCAAGTCTACGGCGTGGGGATCCCCGGTCACCGACCCCAAGGGTGAGGTATTGGAGGAGTGGGCGGTCACGACCGACTTGACCATCCTGAATCGGGGCTCAGTTTACACGTGCGTGCGGCAGCGGGGTGGGTCTATAGTGGACGTCTCGTTCGCTAGCTCCGCTGTTGCGGGTCGTGTCCGCGACTGGCGAGTTGCCGTAGAGGTGGAGACGTTGTCAGACCATCGATATATTCGCTTCGACGTCTCCACCCAGACTGCGGGCGGCGGCCGACCGTCAGCCCCGCGAATGGATGGTCCTCGCTGGTCGTATAAGCGACTCGACAGGGAGCTTCTCGAGGAAGCCGCTATCATCCAGGCCTGGGTCCGGGAGTCACCGACGAACGAACCCGTCGACGTCGAAGAAGAGGCGCAGTGGTTCCGTGGGGCGATGACACAAATCTGCGACGCGTCCATGCCCCGCGTCCGCACAAAGCCCACAAGGCGTCAGTTGTACTGGTGGTCCGACGCAATCGAGCAGATGCGCGTGACCTGCGTGGAGGTTAGACGCCAGTACACCCGATACCGGAGGAGACGTCGTCGGGTTCCGGAAGAAGAAGCCGCGCTGTATGAGGTGTACCGCGCGGCGAAGCAGACTCTGTGGCTGGCTGTCGGCGAGTCTAAGACTCGAGCCAGGGAGGAGATGTTGGCGACCCTAGACGGGGATCCGTGGGGGCGCCCTTATCGTGTAGTCCGAGGGAAACTTCGTGCCTAGGCGCCTCCAATAACGGAGAGCTTACAGCCGCAGTTGCTGGAGGATGTGGTCGCAGCTCTCTTCCCTGCTAGAGAAGAGCATACACCGCCGCCGATGGCTTTGCCCACAGCCGCAGAGTCGGAGGATGAGGAGGTCAACGTCCCTGAGGTGACACAGCCGGAGATGAGGGCGGCCGTAACGCGGCTCCGGGCTAAAACCGTTGCCCCGGGGCCCGATGGAGTTCCCGGCCGCGCGCTCGCCCTCGCTCTGAAACAGCTAGAGCCCCAGCTGAGAGGACTCTACTCAGCTTGTTTTGAGCGGGGCCTATTCCCTGCTCAGTGGAAGACAGGTCGTCTGGTCCTGCTCAGGAAAGTGGGGCGCCCAGCAGACTCGCCGTCCGCATACCGGCCTATAGTGCTGCTAGACGAGGTGGGTAAGCTTTTTGAACGGATAATTGCAGCCCGCCTCGTCTGTCACTTATACAGAGAAGGGCCGGATCTGGACGACAGTCAGTTCGGCTTTCGGCATGGGCGTTCCACTGTCGACGCAATAATGCGGGTGAGAGTCCTGGCGGAGGAAGCGGTATCCCGGGGCGGGGTTATGTTGGCGGTGTCCTTGGACATCTCCAACGCATTCAATACCCTGCCCGGGAGTTGTATTCGGGAGGCACTGCGGTACCATAGGGTGCCCCGCTATCTCCGTCACATCGTTGGGGCTTATTTAGCGGAAAGGTGTGTCACCTACAGGGGACGCGACGGTGGGGGCCGGCGCGATATGTCGTGCGGTGTTCCACAGGGCTCGGTCGTGGGCCCGCTCCTGTGGAACATCGGTTACGACTGGGTGCTGAGGGGCGAGCTCCAACCGGGAGTGGACCTGACGTGTTATGCGGACGACACGCTGGTTACGGCCCGGGGGAGCTCGTATAGGGAGGCAGCGTTGCTGGCGACGGCTGCGGTCTCACAGGTGGTGGGTCGCATACGACGCCTGGGCCTGGAGGTGGCTCTCAATAAGTCGGAGGCCGTGGTCTTTCACGGCCCTCGGCGAGCGCCACCACCGGGATCACACGTCGTGGTCGGGGGGGTCCAAATTGCTGTTGAGTCCACCATGAAGTACCTGGGACTGGTGCTCGACAGCCGGTGGGACTTCGGCCCCCACTTTCGACAACTGACGCCCAAGTTGATGGGCGCCGCGGGTGCGCTGTCGACGCTGCTTCCCAATCTGGGGGGCCCGAGCACCGCCTGTAGGCGGTTATACTTGGGGATCGTGCGATCCATGGCCCTGTACGGGGCCCCGGTGTGGGCTTCTGACCTGACGGCCGGTAGCATCGCAATACTGCGAAAACCGCAGAGGGCGATGGCCGTCAGGGCTATCAGGGGGTATCGCACGATCTCCTATGAGGCGGCTTGTGCACTGGCTGGATCCCCGCCCTGGGACCTAGAAGCGAGAGCCCTCGCTTCACTGCACCGGTGGCGCGAGGAGGCGCGAACGAGGGGAGGTGGACCGATGCAGCGTGAGATCGAGCTTCATCGGTCTCAGCTCCGCGAGGTCCTGGTGACGGAATGGCGGGACAGGCTTTTGCGCCCTACCGCCGGCCTCGCTACCGTCGACGCGATCCGACCAGTGCTCGACGAATGGTTCGGGAGGAGGCACGGTTCCCTGTCGTTTCGGGCGACGCAGGTGCTCTCGGGGCATGGCTGCTTCGGGAAGTACCTGTGTCGCATAAACAGGGAGCCGGACGCTCGGTGCCATCACTGCACCCACTGTCGGGAGGACACGGCGCAGCATACACTAGCAGAGTGTACCGCATGGGAGGAGCCGCGCCGTGCCCTCGTATCTGAAGTCGGAGCCGACCTGGCGCTGCCGGCTGTCGCTCGTTCGATGGTCGGGAGCGCCGAGTCGTGGGATGCGGTGATCTCCTTCTGTGAAACCGTAGTTTCGCAGAAGGAGGCTGCGGAAAGGGAGAGGGAGATTGAGACCACTCTCCTAATCCGTAGCAGGCGGACTGGGCGTCAGCGGAGGGCGGACAACGCCCTCTTCCAGCCCCCGTAAACAGATCCGGAGGGACGGCGGACTCGGGGACGTCCGCCGCCCCCCATCCAGCAGGACCCGAGGTGGCGGTGCGTAGTGTTCCACGCGCGCCCCTATTTGACGTCGCGGGGGGAGTCTCACCTCACTCCCCCCGCGGGCATGAAGTGGCCCGCAAATGCGGGTCGGCACCAGTCGGGGATCATGGAAGGCGCACTAGATCTCATGATCCCCGGTCCAAGTGTGGGAAGGGAACACCGGGGTGGTTTTTAGTCAGTAGGAGTCTGACAGACCCCTTCGCCTGCCCCAGGGCGGAGGACATCCATGAGGATTTTCCACCACGGAACAAAAAAAAAAAAAAAAAAAAAAGGAGGTTGTCAGCTACTTAACCGGACTCTCCTGTGGCCTCAATAAATTAAGGCCTCCCAGCCAGAGCATAAAACTTAGAAACTAAGGGACTACCCGCTAAGGGCATCCCCTGTGAGGTACGGACTTCGGCTTAGGGCGTCGCTGGGGAGGACAGCAAGGGACAGACTAGATCGGATATGATTATTAGGGGAATTCAAAGCTACAGGCTCAGTGGCGCGGGCGGGCTCGAGCAAGGGTCAGCGCGTGGATGGACGGGGACGTCGCGGTGGCCCTCGGCGGCAAGGACGGAAGGACGGCGATCGGTTTTTGTTGTTGTGTGCTAAAGTACTAGTTTCCCTACTACTCTTTTGGAGAAGGGTTGTGAGGTTGTCGAGATAGTGCGAGTTTACCTTGGTCGGTGAATCCTACTTATGCGGGATGGAGTGTAACGTGCGGCTGCCGCAATCAGAGGATTGGGGGTGCTGTATAGCAGAGTCGAAGAAACGCTTTAAGAGGCGTTTCATGAACTGCTGGCCGGTGGGCATTTTGAGATCTAAGTGAAGGTCCAAATTGCGGATAAAGAAGGGAGCTCCCATCACCTTTCGAAGGAAACGGTTTTGGAGAGTCTGCATCCTATGGAGATGGCGTGAATTAACGTGTGCGAAGACTACGCACGCGTAGGTCATGATGGGGGACATAGACCACTCCAATCGCACGCCTTTTATAGATAGTGCCATCCACGAAGACGCGCCCCATTCCGCTCCGCTCCGTACTAAAGTACCTACAGCTTTCAGTAGATACAGAAATCGTGGAGTGGGGCCCGTCTTAGGCCTCGGTCTCGAAGTCAGCGGGCAGCTGGGCGGCGGGCGGTGGCAGTTACATATACTACTACTATGCATTTGAACTCGCCGCTGCCGCCGCCGCGCCGCTCCACTGCCCGCTGACTTCGAGTCCGCGGCCTTAGTGGATGGCACTATCTGTACCTCGATGCTCGGCTTCCTCATCCAGCTATAATTGGACTATAGTTTTCCCAACTACCTATCACTACAATGAATGGTCAAAGGGTATCAGGAGACGTGTAACAATTTATTTACTAACAGAACTTGATGTCTACGGAGAAACCGAGTGTTACTCTTTTGAACCTAATAAAAATATGAGATAACTACTTACTTCAATGCAGATAACCTGTTTTAAGGTTCTATATGTCCGAATGAAAAAACGGAACCCTGATAGGATCAGTCGTGTGTCTGTCTGTATGTCCGTTTTTCACAGCCAATTTGCTCCGAATCTAATGGACCGATTAAGTTGAACCGAGGAATTTGGTACACATAATTAGAAGTTTTTGTGACCCAAACATTAACGTGTTAGGTACGTAAATCAATAAATTTTAAAAGGCGTCACTTTTGGGAGATAAATAAGAAAATTAAAAAAAGAGTTTTGCACTCTGTACCGTGTGACATTTCAAGTGAAAGGGCTTCTGTGAGGATCTCAATTATATTTTTTTTTATAATTTTAAATAAAATTACTAAAACTTATTAAAGAAAATAAATAAAAATTTACCATTAAACAGAACCAAAAATTTTGAAAAAATACTTACAGAAAATATAGTTCTATACTTATAGATTGCCTAAGGCTCGTACAAACCAGCGCGATATAGCGGGCGCGACACGGGTCGCGCTGCCTGTCGCGCTCGCGATATCGCGCTGGTCTGCACGAGCCTTTACTTACAGGAAAACCTTTAAGAAGTCTATGGTCTTAAAATAACATGGTAAATCTCCCAATATTTGCGTACAAACTTACATTTACAGTTGGAATGTATCGGAGAACATGTTTTTCAACTACAATGTTAAGTTTGTTCTTGGAATAAATTCATCCCAACTACAGAATCCTTGATTGTGCGTGGTCCAACACGCACTTGACCAGTCAATATCTACGAACCAGATAGCAGTTAGCATATTTTCTTTTCGTATAGATAATAATATATTTCATAAACTCGTATTTTCTGGGCCAAGTAGGTCCACGTCAATCGCGGTAGATCAACACTATCTCCTGTCTCCCGTTTTGGCAGCAACCATGAAGTTATTCGTGAGTATGAATTATTTTAATAGGTGTAGCAACATCGACCTATATCCACCTTCCTTATTTATTTTGTAATCCTATAGTGGGATTTATGTGTCCGTAGGTGTGTCCGTGGCATCACAGCGGGCCCTATCAGAATACCACCGCTGCGGTATTTATTTTTTAAATATCGCAGCCTATGCTGAAATAGATACCTTTTTGACCTCACACAGATCGTTTATTATTTTTATTTTTTTCCTTTCGGTAATTCGAAAAATTTTGTTAGTTTTAGATGCTCCTTTTTAGTTGTTAGGTTTTACTGTTTTTATTTCCTATGCGTGTCCCAAATAAAATATTTTCTTTCTTTCTTTCTATCAGACACCGCAGATAGTCGCCTGTGTACGAAATTCAACTTAATCAATACTAATAATATTATAATGAGGTAAAATTTGTTTGTGTGTATGTTTGTTTGTTTTTAGGGGGTAATCTCCGGAATTACCAGTGGGATTTGAATAATTATTTGAAATATATTATATATAATTATTTTTTTGAGTGCAGTTGTTTAAAACAAGTAAAAATGTCTACAAATATCAAATGGGACGTCGAAACAACTATTAAATTTATACAGTTATATAAACTAAATCCGTGTCTATTGAACTTTAAATCACCTGAATACAAGATAAAGCAAAACCGGATGCAGCATATAATTCCATAGTTAATGGAATGAATATAACGGGATTCGGTACACTAGAAGTTAAAAACAAAATAAAAAATTTACGGTCGACGTACCAACAAGAAAATAAAAAAATTCAAGAATCGAAGAAATCCGGAGCGGGTCTCAGTAATGTGTACGCTTCTAATATTAAATGGCTGAAAGAGATGGAAGAGGTGTTTTCAAAAGATTTAAACAAAAATGTTTTTGAGAACGTAAGTATTTTTTATTATTACTTTTTATGTTATAATGTAGATAGGGAGACTGGGGACACTTGATTCCCTATTTTTATCGCTAATTTACTATATTTTTTACCGTCGTTGAATTTATTATACTTCCCGGTTTATAATTTCAATATTTATCAAACATTCGAAAGAGGCCAAGTTATTTTATATTTCCGTCATAAATTAATAAATAATCAACTCTTCCTGATATAATATCAGGGAGAGTAGTTTTCGGCCGAATTACCATGAAAAAATTCCAGTTCACCGTACATTTGGGAGATTTCTACTGTTATTACCGATTAAAATATCTATAACATCGTTAAAATATGTCGCCTAGAGATGAAGTGTCCCTAGTTTTCCCTATTTCTTAAATAAAATTATGAAATCATTCTGTTTTGCCACGATACGGCACCTGCCCCACTGAAGAACTCTGCATATTTATCTCGAAGCTCCCTTGCTGTACGTGCTGCATTGTTGGTGCTATGATCAGTGATAGTTGGCAAAGTAGCTATAAGTTCTCGCCTCCAACTCCCCTCAGAAACGGATCCTGAATCTATATCTTCTTCATCAACACAACCCCTTGGAAAGTAATGGCCGGGACTTGTGAGACGTAACCAATTGTGCAGCGCACATGAGGCGCGAATAATTTTATCGGTGGTTTCGTCATTAGTTGGTATGGGTTTTTGAAAAATTCTAAACCTGCTTGCCAGAATACCAAATGCATTTTCGACGATTCTCCGTGCTCTAGAGACTCTGTAATTGAATATTTTTTGTTTCGTTGAAAGATTTGTGCCACTGTATGGTTTTAATAAATATGATTTTAGTGGAAACGCATCATCTCCAACTAAAAATCCTCCTTTTGGAAGCAAATTATTCTCAAGATCACTACGTAATTTGCTGTTTTTGAATATCCCCCATCTGAATTTCTTCCATTAGCCCCAATATTTACATATCGAAAACAATAGTCATGATCCACCACAGCCATCAAAACAACACTGTTGGAACCCTTGTAATTAAAATATTCACTTCCACAATTCGGTGGTGCTTGAATTATCACATGCTTCCCGTCTATAGCGCCGTGGCAACCAGGGAAATTCCACCTTGATCTGAAGCCTAATTCTATTTCTTTCCAGTCTTCATTGTTCTGCGGTACCTGAAACAATAATTTATTTTCATTTCATTTCACAGATTCCTGGTCCTACTAATGAAGACACAGTTTCTCAGAACAGTAGCTCTGCTACATCTTCGCATCCAAACATCAACCAGGAAGTATTAGCTAATACAAGCAACGACCAGCAAGCACCACTTACTGTAACTACGACTGCCACTGGAAATACTGCGAGACCTAAAAAGAGAACTAAAGAAATTGTTCAAGCTGTTTCTGATCTCAAAAAGTTGAATGATGGGATAAATTCTGAGAGTGAAACCGTATTTGATGTGTTTGGAAGGAGTGTTGCGTTACAACTTAAGAATTTATCGGCAGAGAATGCTCTAATAGCACAAAGTAGAATCCAGAATATTCTGACAGAATTTGGGATAAAAGAACTTAGACAAAGAACTACTTCGTCTTTTTCTAATCACAGCTACCAAACACCGTCTTCTGTATATTCAGACACGACTAATGACTATTATCAGTTTGATGAAACTTATGTGGATTCTCCGCCACAACTACCAACACCAGCTCTATCTACATCGCAAACAATCTTTGCTGCAACATCTACTCCAGTGCCTAATGTCAACGCTACGCCAGATTCTATAAGCACTAATGACATCGTAGCAGCTGCGATGTTTGCAGCTATGGAAACAGATGGAAGACAACAAGTTTGATTTTTATTTTTGTCTATTTTGTACCCTTTCTTTGAAATTAATAAAAAAGTAATAAATTCACTCAAGTTTTATTTTTAGTATGTAAGAAAAAAGTACGTACCTTTAAATAATTTTCCAAATAAGTAAATATTGCATCCATGACTTCCGGTATGAGTGATGATATTGCAGCCCGAGATACTCTGTAAAAAGCCTGCAAATAACGGTAGCTCGCGCCAGTTACCAAATAGCATAACGCTATTTGTAGTTTAGTCTTTGCAGTTATAGCTTCTCTCATGACTGTATCTTCCCTTTGTATCAATGGAGTAATATTTCCTAACAATGTGTCAAAATGTTGTACATCCATTCTTAAAAGCATTCTGAATTCATCAGGACCTCTAATTCATTAAAAACAGTGTTTGTGGCGCCAAAACTAGATCTTCTCAACATCCATGGCCTTGTCCAAATGCGGCGTTGCTCCTTTTCCAGCAGTTCATTTAATTCTTCTACTAATAGTGGAATAAGTAACTTTGTGCATTTTCTAATTATCTTTTTACGATCCATCATATCCGAATTGTAGTCTCAATATAACTGAACTGACTGTGCTTATTTCAAAACGTGTGTGCAGCTACTCGCTTACTACACTGTCTCGGCCGAGAAACATTTTACTGTCTCGCCGGTTTGCTCGGTACGTGTGATCAAGGCATTGAAGTAGTGCTCTGATCACACGTAACGAGTAGATAGGCGAAGCAGTGCTGTCGGCCGAGTGCTCGATACGTGTAAACACGTCACCGAGTGCTCGGCCGAGTTGAAGGGCGAGACATTCGCTCGAACCCTGTACTATTTACTAGACCGAGTGCTTACCTCCGCGCTTCCTCGCACTGACTCGCTTGCTCACTCGGCAGAGAAACATGCACGCGGTGCGTACTCGCCACTCGGCACACTTACATCACTCGCAGCACGCTACCGTTTCCCGCGATTTTTGAGAAGTGACTGACTGAGTCGGTGCCAAGTAAAAAAATACATGTAAACACCTACTCGTCCACCCAACTCTCTCGGTCTAGTACCATTTTACTGTTTCGCCCATCCGCTCGGTGCGTGTGATCAAGGTATTAGGACGACTTTCGTAGAACAAGGAGCTCGTGGCTAAGTAATAACCACCGCACGGGGCGATCCATCAGGTTCAGCTACTGCCAGGGTTGGTCCGTGAATGGGTGACCATCTTTACATACTAAGACTCCTCCGTGCCTCGGAAAGCACGTTAAGCCGTTGGTCCCGGCTGTTATTCGTGGATCTTTGACAGTCGTTCCTACGGGTCGTCAGAAGTCCGAAACTCTGACAACCAGTCTTACCAAGGGGTATCGTATTACCCAGTTACTGGGTTGTGGAGGTCAGATATGCAGTCGCTACATGTAAAATACTGGTATTCAGCTGCATCCGGTTAGACTGGAAGCCGACCCCAACATAGTTGGAAAAGGCCAGGCAGATTGAAGTGTTACCACTGATGTTCGGTTGACTGAACTTTAGATCAGTTCTGTGCCCGAAAACGTAAAAGAAGTAATGAGACTTTTTCTTTTCAAGGGGCTATTCCACCTGGTTGAATTTAGTTGTCTAAAAATGACGCAGTTATGATACGGCTACTCTTCGCGCGTTCTCTGTTGTACAGTGAGACGTCGAGCGATGTGCGAGAGAGAGCGTGCCAAGTTTAGTTCGCGTTATCGCGAAAATGTAGCCGTAGCATTACTGAATTCAAACAAGTGTATCGCATTCAGCAAATTAGCCATCTAAAAACCATAAACTTTAAATACGAGTATGTAGAAAGAAAAACGGTCGCTGAATGCTAAAGTTACTAATCTACATAGCACTTTTTTTTTTTTGGGTGGGAAATTATCAAATAACTTCTCCCGCTCTGGGCGGAGCGGGAGGGCGTGTCAGACTCTTACTGACTAAAACCCACCCGTGTTCCTTCGATTGCCCTGTTGCCGGGGGCCACGATTTCCCTATCGGTTTTCTTCGAACCCCCGGCAGGCATTGGCCCTAGCGGACCCCGTCAATTATCTACATAGTCCTCATATGGTCTGACCAAGATTACGTCTGGACTTTAAAAGAGACTGCGACCTTTGAGTTTGTTTCGGCCTTTCTTTTTAGAGTAGTCAGATAGGAAACGCCGAACTTATCTAGATTATTTAAAAAAAATATATAAATGTCGTGTAAAAGTGACGCTGATATCCTATTTACAGAATAAACAATTTCGTTTCATTTCTCTAAATTCAGCAAAGCCTGTTTAGAATCAAAAGAGAATAGCCGACCTACTCATTAAAACTGTGCATAAGTATTTTTTTACATTGTCTCAGGCATACCTTTTCTTGCTGTTTGTGATTATGGAAGGAATCTATTGTGAGTATGAATGAAACAAATAATTTAAAGTGTATATTTTCATGTTTATAATTTTAAAATAGTATTACGAAAATAGATGAAAATTTTCCATTCCGAAAACACTGAGCTTAAAATTTTGAATAAAATACAGAAAATAGTTTTATACTTACATATTACCGGAAAACCTAAAATAACATGGTAAATCTCCCAATATTGTGCGTACAAACTTACATTTGCAGTTGAAATGTACCGGAGAACATGTTTTTCAACTATAATGTTTAGTTTGTTCTTGGAATAAATTCATTTCAACTACGGAAGTTTACGGAATTCTTCATTGTGCGTGGTCTGACACGCACTTAGCCGATTTTTGCATTTATTATGTATAATGTTGTCCAGAGAGCATTGAGCACGAGCCCGTCCCATCTTTGATGTCCTCCCTCCGGTTGACGCTCTAAGCCGAGGTTCGTACCCTACAGGGGGTGCCCTTAGCGTAGCGCTCGCCTAGTTTTAATTAGCATAGTTTTTTGCCCCTGGCTGGAGGCCTCGAGTGTAGTAGCTTAAGGCTCAGGCCACAGGAAAGCTCGGTTAAATAGTCATGACCTCAGAAGTCAGCTATAAGATGCCCTAAAAAAAAAACAAAGTACTGGGCAGTCATCTACGAACCAGCTGGCAGTTAGTGCATCTTCTTTTCGTATCGATAATACTATAGTAATATTTTAAGCACCATATTTAACATGGTTTCATGAACAAACACATTTTAGTTCCGTTTAATTTCAGGCAAACCGTTTTGGAATAGTCGCTCCAAAGATACAGAAGTCAGATACGAGAGACATCATCAAGTAAAAGTCCTAGGTATGACTTTTGACACCCAGAAGCGTGTCAGTAGAAACAATTCTCCACTAGCTAGGATCATCGGATTGTTCGTGCCCCGTGATACCAAGATTTGGCACGAAAAAGACTATCATATTAGCATACCTGAGCTATTTGAGATTAAGGGACATAGAGGCTATGGTGTTGAAAACTATTGAATAGTTCAGTATTTTATTACCAGAGCGATTTTTTTTTTTTTGCATTCGATGGTGTCTAGTTATTATTTTATTTAGTTATTGTTTTGACCAAAATTTCGCTAAAGATTTTGGACTGACTGAAATGCATTTACTAACAATAGGTAATATTATTGAAATAATTCAAATAAAAATGTCGTTGGGAAAATATTATGTTAATTTTTTTTACCTTACCTTCCCTAACTATTGATGTAGTTGTAGGTAGTCAGGGAAATTAATTGTTCGTCAAATTAACACACTAGGTATGTCACGAAAGATGAGACTTTACCGCGCCTCCCGCGCTTTTTCCGCCGCCCCGATGACGCCCTGGCGGGACCTCATACCGCTAAAGAGACCTATAAATCGTCTACTGCGCAAGTCAAACCAAGTGGGTGTCATCTTTAGTGACACGCACTGTACGTCAATTTGCCGTAAAGGCATTTGATTTGTCGCTGGCAGAATCATAGATGTATTATAAATCTATGAGCAGAACAGTCGACATCGGGTCAGTTGCCAAAGAAAAAAAAGGGTCTTTGATGCAACTGTCAGAATGACAGTTGTGATTTGATTTTTGGTTCATAAGGCGCTTGACGAAAATCAGAACTAACGACTCCATCTTGTCTTTTAAATACATTTCACAAACCAATTACACAAATGTTTACCAACACGCCCCCCTATAAACGACATTCGATTGCCAAAAGATCCTCGTAGCAGTAGTGTACGGGCAATTTAGTTGAAAGTCAATTTGCTAAACAATTAATTTCCCCGATTTTACCTTTTTTAGGGTTCCGTACCTCAAAAGGAAAAAACGGAACCTTTATAGGATCACTCGTGTGTCTGTCTGTCGGTCTGTCCGTCTGTCACAGCCAATTTTCTCCGAATCTAATGGACCGATTAAGTTGATATTTGGCACACATATCTATTTCTGTGACTCAAACACGGACGTGTAACGTAAATAAATGAATTTTGAATATGGGGGTCACTTTTGGAGGGCAAATAAGAAAATTTAAAACAAAAGTTTTGCAAACAGTACCGTGTGACATATCAAATGAAATGACTTCTTGCGAGGATCTCAAATATATTTTTCAAATAATTTTAACCGACTTCAAAAAAAAGGAGGAGGTTCTCAGTTCGGCGGAATATTTTTCTTATTTTATTTTTTCTAATGTTAAATTCCCCTATTACTAGAAGATGGCTAGACCGATTTGAAAAATTCTTTTTTTGTTTGAAAGGGTTTACTTTCAAGTTAGTCCCATTGTCATTTGGTCATGATCTGATGATGGGATCTTGGAGAAATCGAGGGAACTCTTCAAATATTATAGGCACACCTATAGCGATTTGGGTATTTTTTATAGTAACTCGTTCATTTTCTCTCGGAAAGCACCATTTGGTGAAGTGGAACTGATGATGAAGGACGCAGATGGCCACCGGAACTACTCAATAGTAATATTACACGGGTTGCGATTCGATTACTTTAATATGGTTGTAAAGCAACTGATGCTCGTCACAATTCATATGGTGCAGTGGAGCTGATGGTGAATTACCTGGAGAACTCATAACATCATCACATAACATCACGCCTTGTTTCCCCGAAGGGTTGGGCAGAGGTGTACCTGTAGTAGGTACACCCGCATTTCGCCAGTTATGTTTAAGTCCCATGTAATAGGGGGCGAGCCTATTGCCATCAACCGGGCACAAATCCAGACTCCGGGCTGCTACTGAGAAATTCCAGATAGAAAAATCCAATAACACTGCCCGACCCGGGGATCGAACCCAGGACCTCATGCTCAGCAGTAGCGCTTGCGACCACTAGACCAACGAGGCAGTCAATGCAACCGACTTCCAAACTACAAAGTGAAAAATTACTTGTAAAAAAGTTTTAAAATAAATACTTTTAAAGATATTTAAGAAAATCGATGAAAATTTACCACTACCCCCCCTTATCTACGACACCACTGGGACAACATTTTTGAAAAAAATACGTAGAATGGTTCTTTACTCATAGATTACAGGAAAACCTATAAGAAGTCTATAGTCTTAAAATAACATGGTAAATCTCTCAATATTGTGCGTACACACAGCTACACATCAAGCTATACATTTCCAATATAAGCTGACCTCGCATTGTACGGAAATCCTTTACAATGCTAGATCAGCATAAACTGGAAATGTATAGCTTGATGGTGTAGCCGTGTGTACGCACATTTGCAGTTGGAATGTATGGGTGAACATGTATTTGTGCGTACTTAGTCGGACACACACTTGGCCGGTTTTTTTCATGGATACTCTCCATCTGGGAAGAACGTTGGTTATATCAGACTTCTACTGACTAAAACCCCACAGTTACTTCCAGTACCATAAGGTCGGAGGCCCGAAGGATAGGTACCTACTTGTAGATTCACCGCACCCCCGATTGGTATCAGCCCGCCATGCCAGGGGGCCCCATCACCAAGTGCGGCCGATCCCATGACCGTATGTCATTCCACTAACTTTACCTACTTAGGCTATAGATATAACCAAATGTCACCGTAAATACTTTCATTATGATCTTCTTCTTCTTTTCGTATGTTAGTGACTAACCTGTACCCTAATTGCGTAATACAACACAATCACAATCTGTTTCGATTTGAAACAGATTGCTAATCCATTGCTTCATAAGTTGGAAAAAAAAATCTGCTCAACAACGTAAATAACGCAATGAATGTTGTTGAACTGTCAAAATGAAACAAATTAGGCATAATTGTTTACGAAAATAAGTTACGCAATTAGGGTACTGGTGTCAGAGTTTTAAAGCCGCCCATGGCTTCTGACTTGGCTTCACATGCTGTCGAGAAATAAATATCTCTCAGGCATACCGGTTTCTTCATGATGTATGTTTTCCTTCACTGTTTTTGAAGCAAGTGATAAATTTTAAATAATAACACAATACATGAATCCGAAAAGTCAGAGGTAAATTTTATGAAACGCCTAAAAATATTAACTGAGCAACAACATGCGTAATCGTGTGTTGCCATAAAAACTACTCGTAGGTTTACCAATACCAAAAATATGTAGCTATTAGAAAGAATTCAATGTTTTTTTTTATTATTTTATTTATATACAAAATAGTTAATTCTATTAATGGTTTCTATGGTCAGTATGGCGACCTAAGTATCGATCCTGGTAACCATATATAGTAGTTACCTATGTGTACTAATGTGTACCTAGTCCTTATTAGCATAGGTACACGAATGGTTTTATTAACTGTTTTAATAAGCATTAGGCACTGGGCGTTCAAATAGCCTTAGAATTCCTAATGTTGCGCGTGAAAGTTAGGTAATTATGTATCTATGGGAAGGTCTACTAATTACCAGCCAAGATATGAGAGGAGTCTATGATTCATTATTGTTGGAATACAACAGTCTTGAATTCAATTTGATCAACAGTAATAGGTATAGTATAGGAAGAATATTATCATCAAACTCTTGCACTTATCCCATTTTTTTTGTGGTCGGCACAACATTTATTTTTCTTCCATACTTCTCTATTAGGTAGTCTTCATCTCGGTAGCTATACATAGTGGGTGAAAAATCGTGGATCAAACGAAACAGGGCGATAGTTAAATATAAAACTACATACAAAAAAAATTCGTGAGACTTAAAAGATATTGAAAAAAATGCCAATACTTACTCATATATTTATCATGGTACCCACTGTCATGAAAGTAGGTACTTTTGTAGTGATGATAAATTTTCTAGAAGCAACTAAACATTATTTTTTGTTTTAAAATAGGTACCTACCCATTTTACTCTAATTGCTTATTATAAAAAAAATTCACGCGTGGTAGAAGTGAAACCTTCAAAAATTTTGGCTTCAAGATAATGAGACGAATGTAAAATTTCGGGACGAGGATAATTGTAGGTGTTAGTAATGATCATAGTGATACAAAGTTTGATAATTATTTTACATTATGCGTAATAGAACTATAATTTTCCACATTCAATAACTCTTTTCGACGTGCACGAAATTCACGAACACGAACTTTTTGCTGTCTTTTTAATGTTGTTTTCCCTTTTTTTTCGATAATCGCGACAATATTCTGCATTCGTTTTCGGCATATTTGTACGCGCACAAACAGGTATTAACACACGTACAACGCTGAGGCCCAAGCAAACTCCCACTATGCCTTGGTAAACACGAGTGGAGGGGAACGAAGCAGAGCACAACGAACATAAGAAACACTGTATAATGATTCCTATCTCATTTTCTCCCACGTTAAATCTTATGAATTTACTAGCTTCTGCCCGCGACTTCGCTCGCGTGGAATCATAGATATAAGAAAGATGGAATAGTTAGGTACTTTGGGCTAACGCTAACTTTAACTCACGACTTCGTTTACGTAAAAGGTGAAAATATTTTTTTAAATCATACGTACGTTAAGGAGCTATTTTAGGTACCTACGTCACGCTTTTATCAGTAAGAGTGGAAATTTAAAACATTATGTAAAAGTACTGGTTCTTATAATCTTATATCATGTAGATTGTAGGTTTATTCTAAAAAAACTCAAAACTAATGTTATTTTAAAGTACTTCTGCGTACACTATATTTTTAGTTTGGTTTTCTTCCGGCATAAGATACTGATCTTCACCAGAACCAGATCTCGATAGGGCCACATATAGTTGCCCGTACGAAAAACACTCTTGGCGTAAATCTATTCCTAAATGCTTAAATGTTTGCCCCTGGGCCTTATTAATTGTTACCGCAAACGATACCTTCACCGGAAATCGCAAGCAGTACTTGATCATTATTTTGCTGCGATGTTATTTTAAAACTGCGATATCTCCTAAAATATTAATTGAAATCGAATGATGTCAAGGGCAATTTTGTTTTAAATTAAATACTTGTGATGAATAACGTATTTATTTGGATAAGGATTAATATCATGTTTATAAAAACACCTTCGCAAATAATGCATTATTTTAGAACTTTGGTTAGCATAAAAAAGGTTATAGTGAGCCTACCTTAAAAGATAGACATATTATACTGTCACGGACTTTTTTTTAGAACTTTTAAAGGGGAACAATTCTGTCATACATGATTTTTGCGAAACTTTAATCGTTTACGCAGCACACGCAGCGGAAGCTCTTAAAAGAAAAAAAAACCCGATTTTGAAACATTCTTCATTGGCGCTCCTCTCCTATTCGTCTTAGCGTGATGATATAGCCTATAGCCTTTCTCGATAAATGGGCTATCTAACACTGAAATAATTTTTCAAATCGGACCTGTAGTTCCGGAGATTAGCGTGTTCAAGTAAACAAACAAATTAGTATAGATGTGTCTGTCTCTTTTTACCGTCGGTTTTTCGTTTTATCGACTTTCAAATCACAACGATGCTAAAGAAGTTTTCACTTCAAAAAATATTTTCTTAGAAAACACTCGAATAGTTATAACTTTTAAGGAGATCAAGTTAGGGCTCTGCCAAAGAGATTTTTTTTACTGCAAATAACCCCAACTATCGCCCTGTTTCGTTTGATCCACAATTTTTTACCCAACCTGTATATAGCGCACGTAGCATAACCGCCGTAGAAACGGGTTTTATCGACGTAAGAATCATTGAAATATGACAGATTGTAATTGTCTGTCATTTTGTCTATTCTTCCGTCGTCATGCTACGCGTGCAGGAAGGATAATAAGTACTATAAATAAAAAATTATAATCGGTGTTTGCTATCATTTAATTATAAGACAGACTTAATTGCCAATTTTTTAATATTTACATAACTTTGATCAGTCCAAAATCTCGTTAGATCTGCCGCTAACCATTTCTATGGAAGAATGAGAAATGGATGTAGATTATTATCTGTTAATTGTCTAAGACAATAGGGTATCATCACTGGGTCGATTCACTGTTTTTTAGTGGTGGATGACCTTTCCGCCACCATAGCCGAGGCCGCCGAAGCCGCCGTGGCCGTAGCCAACGCCGCCGCCGAGTCCTCCGAGACCCAGTCCGTAGCCGCCGAGCCCGCCAACAGCGACGGCCGGTCCAGCGATCACTGCACCACCACCGAGTCCACCGCCGCCTCCCAGCAGGAGAGCACCGTCCTGAGCTTGCCTGGCGACGGCGTCAGCGACCGCTTGCGCCTGGGCCGCGCTGGCGGTGACTGCGGCAGCCTGCGCACGAGCAGCGTTAGCGATACGAGCAGCCTCAACAGCGCGAGTGTTCCCAATAGCGATAGCCTGGACGCGGGCAGCGTTGGCTAAACGTTCGGCTTCGGCAGCGCGTGCAACTTCAAGTGCGCTGGCGGCACCGGCGCGTCTAGCAGCTTCCGCGGCGCGCGCGTTCTCCCAGGCGGCGGCCTGTGCGCGCTGCACGTTGGCAACGCGGGCAGCGTCCAGAGCGGCAGCGTTGTTGATGGCGTTCGCCTGGCCGGCGCGCGCGGCCGCCTCGGTGACGCGGGCGCCTTGGATTGCGGCAGCGGCCGAGTTGGCGATCTGTGCGGCCTGAACAGCCTGAGCGTTTTGGATGGCGCTAAGCTGAGCTGCTCCTACAGAGCCGGCGTTGTTGAGCGCTGCGCCCGAGCCGAGAGTGGGACCGGTGGCGATGACTGCGGGGCCGGCGATTATGCCAGCGCCGCCAGCGATAGCTGCGCCCGCCAGACCAGCGCCACCGAGCCCACCGAAGCCGCTGCCGTAGCCCCCACCGAAGCCGCTGCCGTAGCCCCCGCCGTAGCCGCCGCCGTAGCCACCGTAGCCGCCATAGCCGCCATAGCCGCCGTGCCCGATGCTGATGCCGGACTGCTCCGCACGTGAATCTGCTACTTTACCTGTCAAATATAACAAGTGTTATTAATAGTTGTAGTTGTCAACATAAGACATTAATTTTACTTACCGTCTGCAACGACTTCATACGCCACAGCGATAACAAAAAGAATCTGAAAGAAAAGAAGTATTGTTTTAAGTATGTTTTTTTTATTACAATGTTCAAAATACTTAATTATATTTATAACTTTACACTTAACAAAACTTTTTAGTTAATTTATTAGAATGATATGTTTTAATCAATGATAAAACACGAGATGCCTCATCTTACCGTAAGTCGAGACATTATTAATAATTATTTGTGTATTGCTGCTCGCTACGATGCTACCGAATTGGACTGTAAACTGTAATTGTTGTGGTTACTGCAAATTGCGTGCACTTTTATACTGCACCGAAAATTATTAACATCAAATTAACAATGCTAAATAGTTGTTTGATGCCGCCCCATTTGAATATCATTAGGTACTTGAGTAAAAACTAATCGGCGGTTTGTACATGTTGTATGTTGTACACAATCGCAGCAAGCGGAGGAGATATCAGACCATGTCGGATGCGCGCACCGCACATCCCTTGAACACACCAAGCAACGAACACTGATACTAACATGGATTGATAAACAATATACCTAAGTGTCCAACTCAAGATTTTAATTATTTGAAGTGTGGCACATAGATCTCATGGATCCATAGCACAAACGAACTGAACAAATTGAAAGCCTAGAGAGGAACCTGGTAAGATTGTAAATGAATCAGATAACTTTGGATTTTTATTTTATTAAAACAAAACGGTGCATGTATACAGAAAATCTGTTCAGTATTTAAACTAAATTAAGTCGACAAGAAGATCTTTGAAGCTGAAATTGGTGTCATTCGAACACATATGTCCAGTCATTACATACACATACATATTCATTCAGCAAACAAGTTTTACTTTTGTTTGAACGGCAACTGCTGAAAGAAACAGTTGCTTCACCTCTGATATAGTAGAAACTAAGGATTGCGATCACATCCTTTCCTGTGCCGAATCAGAAAACATTACAATAGTGTGAAACACCAGCGATTATATGAAAACCAATTTGCGTGTCAAACGATTTAAATGCATAATATTTAGGCTATGTTGATCCCACTGCAGGGACTCAGGCCTCCTCTGTGTGAGACGTACTGGACCGTAATCCACCACGCGAGTCGTACGATCTACAACTAGTAAGTCACGGCCGTTTCCACTGGCTCACCACTGCTCGATTTAAATGCGTGTTCAGTTAATACAAAACTGTGTTAATTATTGAACATGGCATGGAAATGAAGTTCGTTTATTGGTTTATTCAGTTGAAATTAAACTGATGTAAAATACTTTGATGGTTGCGTGTTTTGACGCCGCGGCAGACATATTGTTTTGACGGCAGACATCTTGATATATTCCCAACTGGCCTGACTTGTCGCTGAGGCAGCCTGGTCAGCAACATGTCAAACAGCAAACCACTAGGATTACGTACCTACTTGCATACTGGATATATGAATTTAAAAAAATCTAGTGACCGTAAAAAGTCAGTCGTCGTCGCCCATCGCGTGTCATTTGTATTCTAGTTGAGTAATACGATTTTACAGAACGGTTATTTGATAAACTGCTTGAGTGGGTAATTAATCAGCATTGATTATTAAAGATTTAGCTTTAGTGTGTTTGTTTTTGACGGCTGACCTGGTTTTATCATGAGGAGTGGATGTAATGTCATGGGTGCTAATAGGCATTTATTAGCTGTGTTTCAGTGGAAGATATCATTGATTACCAATTGGCGAGGGGAGAGAGAATCCTGAAATAAGTGTCATATCTCCAAAAAAATGTTAAAATATAAATATTCTAATTGTATCTATTAAGGTTAGACTATATCTGGATATATTCTCTACTACGAAAGAGGTACCATTGCCGCTTCTATTTTCTGTATTCATTAATTTTGTATTAACTGGTCCCAAAATTGTACCCTGCGGCACGCCGACTGTTGTTGCTTAGTTTTCGCGTTGGTAAGTACCCGATGTTTATATTACCAACAATGCAAATAATTGTTAATATTGGTGGTGGGAAAAGCCAAAACCACTTGCTTAGCATAATATCAAAAGGCACTAGGATCACACACAGAATGAATTTTTAGTAAAAAAATGTAATATTTTTTGAATATAATTTTTATTGTAAAATTAGGTTCGTGGATTTAGTAACACTGCGTACGTGGCCTTCATTTCTTTCCGAATTGGAAGGTCTCCATCAGAGGTCCAAATACTTGAGGGGTCTGAACGATCCTGGAAAAAAAATAAAGATTAAAATCAATGTTGAAAGCAAATTCATTATGAATAACCTGGTTTCGAGGAAAGGAGTTGAATGTGTTATCATATCTCTAATCGTGCAGTAAACAATACTAGACAAGATCAAAATATTTTTCCTGAATTTTCAGGTTTAACTATCGAGAAAGAGTTATATCAAGAAAAATATTTGCTATTAGTGCATCGGGGCAGACTACATTAGCTGAGCTTCAAATCTCAGCAAAGTTTTCCACAAGACCTAAATATGGTCTATAATTGTTGTTTCAACTCTAAAAGCTAGTTTTGTCTATGAAAAACAATGACTACATTTATCAGCATATTGAAGTAGAAACAAATAGGACTCTAAGTTTGTTTCGGTATTTTTTCTCAGAGCAGTTGGATAAGAAACACCTAACAAATCTAGTTTTAAAACATATTTTAGTTTTGATGAGTAAAAGTGTTTTTCAACCAATTTACAGAATTAAATATCTTTTATCTGCATCATAAATCAAAGTCATACTCACTCATAACTGTAGCGAGAGTTAGTAGGGCCGACAATCTCAATGGAAGGTGCAGCCTCATTCACGGTATAGACTGACTGACTGAGCTGAGGGGGTGCTGGGATCTCCCAAACCTGGGGCCTGACGTCCATGGACACTGTATTGATTGACGGGAACTGGACTGGAACCTGAATCGCCTGGAAAGAATTCAACATGTTTAATATTGATATAGAGGAAACTCTTTTATTAATAGAGTTGTTATGAAGGCTTAGAGCAGTGCTCTTCCGACTGTTAATAGAAGAACTACCAAAACGAATTTACATAACATCACGCCAGTATTCTCCCGAGAGTTGGGCAGAGGTGTACAGTACACAGACATTTCATCTATTAAGTTTACGTGTAACAGGATGCAAGCACTAATTTGTCTTCTATTATGATGGCAGTTCATAGCTTTATTAAGACTTTTCTCGCTTTGAAGCCATGGACAATGGACAAAATTCAACTCCAAGTAATGCAGTGGACATTAAAGGCCTGGTCATAAAATATAGTATAGTGGTCACTGATGTCCACTAACCAACTAAATATGCACAATTTAAATTTAGTATTGGAAGCATCGACATTGCTCTTTAAAACATTCAACACAATGTACGTAAAATATGATATTCATAGCTAACATAACGATTTCACTCATTGGAAGTAGATATAGCGGATTTTCACTTCCTCGTATGAGAAACTACACGGTAGTCTATTAAATTAGTATGCAAATTGTGATTTAATAACAATTAACTTCTCTGCGTGGTTCACCTTTGCTTTACCCTTTATGGGTCACAAACTCAGAGTAACAGAGTGTTTCATTGGCTGTTCGTTGTACTAAGTCCCAAAATTTCTGACTTCTGCACTTTGTATCGTGCGTCATTTTCAAATCCCACTTGAAACAATTTATTTTTATTTTCCACAAATTTGTTGCTCCAGCACCCTAATTGTGTAACATACGATCAATCACAATCTGAATCATTTTGAAGGATTTTGCTAATCCATTGCTTCATATATTCGAGAAATTTGTCTGCTCAACAACGTAAATAACGCAATGAATGTTGATGAACTGCCAAAATGAAACCGGTTGTGATTGATCGTGTTACGCAATTAGGGTGCTGGTCTAAAACTTGGATCACTTGAAATTTATTGCTAATAAACCTACAATACCTAGATATAGATATGATAGCAATAAAGATATTGAATATTGAGTATGATCCAAATATTTTCGTACGAAATACGAATTTTTTATTTTTTTAAATACTTAGTTTGTATATCAGCACTGTAAGGTCAGGTTAATTAATTGCTAAGCAACTCGACTACCAATTTAAATTGTCCGTATTATCAAATCACAACTGACATTCTTTGACAGTTGTACGAAATGGCTATATCAGGGCAAATTGACCTAGGGTGTCAATTTCCCTGACAAAAATGATATCTGCATATATATTTTAGTTTCTCAATACTCACTTGATCATATTCAACAAGAACAGGCTCCTGGACTATAGTCTCCGCCACGATAGTATCCTGCACACGCACGGGTGTTTGGAAGACGATTTTAGAAGGCTCATACACCAAGGTTGGCTTCCCACTGAACTTGGCTGCGATCATGTTGAGACCAGCTTTCGCGATGGTAGCTCCGATGGACACGGCACCGTTGATGGCGGCTGCAGCTATTGAGCTGGCTGCTGTCTTCAGGGCTTGACCTTAAAAGGAAGAATAACATTAATATTTAAATTATATTTAAAGATTTAAATCATGAGATTTGCCCTCACCTTACTAAGTCACACAAAAAGTGTCCATACTGAGAAGAGTAAGCCCACACAGTAATAATGGCGTTTCCTTGACAATCATGTCAAGTCTCTGTGACATTGTGTATGTCAGAGGTGTCGAAAGGAAACAGAAACGTAACCATATTTTGACGCGGTAGGGTGAATCTACGATTGAAATCTTTGATCTGACCTATATAATGACCTGAATAATTGGTGAAAATAATTTCACGTATCTTGTCTTTTGTTGAGATTTATTCGTTGTGTCAGTAGGTGGAAATTTTCTATCACGCGTGGTTGGCGATCGGTTATCGCAGTATTATTAACACTTCAAGCGAGACATATAACAAGAAATTATTGAAGTTTTATTGTTATCAAGCCTAAAGGCGTTCAATATCCCAGAATAAATTAAAGCATTCAAAGGGAATGGTACTGCCCATTCTATAAATGATTTTTTAGACCACGATTTGCAAGACTGTAGAGAGTCCCTAAGTGCAGCGATGAAACTCACATAAGTATAACTTGAAGTATCTTTACCGTACAAGACGTATCTTCCAATAGATAGAGATCCAATTTCACTAAACCAAAGTGAACCAATGAAAGATATCCACAAGAATACACTTTCGATATCCACAAAATAAATCATACCTTTAAGAGCAACTCCTTGGATAGCAATGGAAGCGATATCCGAGGCAGCCTGCGCGACAGCTGTCTTTTGAGCAGCTATGGTCTGGGCGCCTATGGAGACGATATCCTCTGATGCTTGGCCAGCTACTACCTTAGCAGCCAAGAGATTGAAAGACACTGCTGAAGGAATCAGGCAGGCGAAGCAGGCGACCTGGGGAATTAAAAGAGATAATTTATAATAGGGGGACACAGCATGTTTAAATGACAACTGTCTTCTTGATTCACCTAAGGCAAAAACAAAGCTACTGCAGATGTTAATTTGAACACTACAAATAGGTACAACCTGAAAAACGCCTACGTCGTGTTTAATGGTTCGTAAGATCTTCTCAATGATGAAAAGATGGTCTTTTTGGAAGCTGTGTATAACGGTTTGGAAAGCAATGATTTAAATATTGATTCTGAAACTATTGTTCATCACGTGCTCTGCTGAACATTGGCTATCAGTGTCCAATGACTACTAAGCAGGGAAAGAAATAAGAAAGAGAGAGATGAGAGTATTGTATAGAAAGCAAATGGCAATGATGGCGACGTTTGGCAGATAATTTAAGAATGCTGAAGTCAGCTCAATGAAGATCGCTGATGGTTAAGTAAAGTTATAACTTACCGATAAAATGACAAATCTTAACTGCATTTTGATTTTTTTGTCAAACTTGTATGGAGAGACGAAATATAAATATTCTTCGATGGTGAACTGTGTTCAACTGATGACCTGATTACTTTCCATCGTGGTTTTATAGTAAAAGTATTGCAAAATTAAGTACTTTTGTAAATGAGTCTCATTAATTAGGGTCTGGTTCACATTGCCTAATTTAATTGTGATGTGCTTACAGGTATTTTAATGGTCTTTAAATCACATTAGTAGGTACTCGCGGATTAGCATTCCTGTCAACATTATTAATTAGGACCTCAGTAGGTATGACTATTTTTTGTAGGACATAGTTGGCCTGGGAGAACTGAAAACGGGAATAGATATCAAAACCTGTACAACATGTAAAAAACATTGTCCGATCCGTGTGGTTGTTAGGTATCGTACTGAGAGTCTATTTACGTGTTAATTTTAAGGAAAAAAGAAAAAAAAACACCACATTTTTTTTTTCAATGAGAATTTCCCTGGGTTATTACATGGGGCGCGGGCGGCCGTTGTTTAGCGGGTGTCTACAAGTCATAACTTATGAACCCTGTTGAAAATGTTCAAATTTTTATGGATTTATGGTAATTCTAGTACTAAAAATGAGAATTTTAAAAAGCAATGAGTTTTTTTTCATTTTCATTAATATTTTGTTTTTAACTTTTTGGTAATGTTATTGCAGTACTTATGTGCCCCTTTCGTTAGAAGCCCAAAAGTCTGACAACCAGTCTAACCAAGGGGTATCGTGTTACCTAGTCACTAGGTTGTGGATGTCAGATAGGCAGTCGCTCCATGTAAAATACTGGTATTCAGCTGCATCCGGTTGGACTAGAAGCTGACCCCAACATAGTTGGGAAAAGGCTAGGCAGATGATGATGATGATGATGTGCCCCTTTCGGATGGGTCAGGGTTTTTTTTTACATATTGTATAGGTATTCGAAATCCGGACTTCGGTACATATCCGTTTGAGTGTATGTACAACCCAAATAGGTTAGTACTTAAAAGATACTAGGTTCTGCCCAAGACTTCATTTGCGTGAAGTATCGGCCACCAACCCACTACGTATCCTGCATACCATCACCCGCCCCTCGCTGTTATTTCCTTTTTGCTCGGCTCCTAAGGGTCGTAGCGTGATGTTAAATAGCTTATAACCTTCCTCAAGAATTAGGCTATTAAATGCAAAAGAATATTTTAAATCTGACTGGTACTTCCAGAGATTATATACCGTGGTATTTTAATCGTCGTACACAAGCAGCCCACTTCATGTATCCAATATGACTACAAAAAAATATTTTTTTTTTGTAAAATTGTATCAATTTTTTAATTGCTCTTAGAGGTATTTTATGTCGGGTACATTGAGTGGCCCTTTGTAACAGGGATGTAAAAGATATCCATATCTGCATCCGCAACTGCGGAGCATCCGCATAAATTTTAATATCCGCAAAACATCCGCTTCCTCAAGTTTTGATTTTAAAAGCTCCGCATCCTCATCCGCATCCTCATGCGCATCCTCATAATTTCTATGGGGATGTGTGTGATTTTTTTAAACTCGCTCCAAGCTAAATATGCGGGCCGGAGTGTGAGTGACGCGTTCCTATTGCCTGAATTCGCAGTGTCCCTGTCCTGTGACTGACGATCGGCCGTTCGTGACAGTGGTGGCATGATTGTGGTGTCAGGTGTCAAAACAAGGGCTATTTTTCATACGACATCTGCATCCGCACCCTCATCCGCATCCTCAATAAGGAATTATCCAATATCTGTATCCTCATCCGCATCCTCAAACCCGCTTATCTCGATATCCTCATCCGCATCCTCATCCGTTATACGACATCCGTTACAACCCTGCTTTGTAAGACGACTAAAATGTCACGGAGCATATAATTTTTTTTAAATGAATGTTTAGTAGTTATTCGTTATATATGAAGAGGGCTGCTTTTGTAAGACGATTAAAATGCCACGGTGTATAGCGCGTTTAAACAAACACTCTTTAGTTTATTATTAGTTTAGATTGCAGTTCGTCTCTGTACCTACTTATTTTTGCGTTGTATTAACCTTGACAAACGTAAAGAGTAAAGAAACCAACCGAAATTAGATTTAACATCGAGTTATCTTATACCTACCAATTTATAATTCGTTCTTTGCTGATTCGAATCTGTGATTCTGTACTGAATTGGGTAGTTGCCTAGGTTAAAAAAAAGAAATTCTATTTAGTCCGTTTTTCAGATAATAAAAAAATACTAGACACGTATTTTTTGCTTTATCATATTAATAAAAAACTACTTAGAAAACACGCATTAAAGTTGGGGAGTGGGGGCTCGTTACGTCACAACGTCGTATAAAATCTAGCAAGGCGTGACGTCATGCCACATTTTAACTTAATGTATCGCCGTAATCTTTTGATTACGTCAAAAAAGAAAAAATACGTGTTCAATATCTTTTTTTAATCTACAAGACGGACAAAAAATATTTTTTTTGGAATCAGGCCTATTTGTTTAACAATCCAGCTACATTTTATCTAGATAGTAATACTTATTATGGCGGAGGGGCTTGTAACTAGGTACAGCCGCACGGGTCGATCAATCAAGTTAAGCTACACTTGCCGGGGTTGGTCCGTGGATGGGTGACCATCTTTACATACCAAGACCCCTCCGTGCCTCGGAAAGCACGTTAAGCCGTTGGTGCCGGCTGTCATTCGTGGATCTTTGACAGTCGTTACGGGTCATCAGAAGCCCGAAAGTCTTACCAAAGAGGTATTGTATTACCTAGTTACTGGGTTGTGGAGGTCAGATAGGCAGTCGCTCCATGTAAAATACTGGTATTCAGCTGCATACGGTTGGACTGGAAGCTGACCCCAAACATAGTTGGGAAAAGGCTTGGCAGATAGATAGATGTAATACTTATTATGTATAGGTCGGTACATTAAGTATATAAAACACTGCCTCACCTGCCTGCCCTATCAACTACCTGCTGCCTCAATGGTCTCGTGGTCGCAATAGCGCCACTGCTGAGCATAAGGTCCTTGGTTAGATTTCCAAGTCGGGCAGTGTTATTGGGTTTTGCTATCTGAAATTTCTCAGTAGTCCTGGAGTATGGATTTGTGCCCGGTTCATGGCAATAGGCTCGCCCCCATTACACAGGACTTAAAATCATAACTGGTGAAATGTGGGTGTACTATTGGTACACCTCTACCCTACCCTTCGGGGAAACAAGGGGTGATGTTATGTTGTCTAAACTATAATAATATTATAAAGACAAAAGATTTGATTTTTTGTATGTTCGTATGTATGTTTGTTTGTAACGCTTTCACGCTAAAACGGCTGAACGGATTTGGATTAAATTTGACACATTGGTAGACCATGATCTGGGTTGGGGCATAAAATACTTTTATCCTGATATTCCCACAAGATCGAGTCTTATGCGGGTAAAACCGCGGGGCGCAGTTTGTCTTATATAAAACTACATACATCTAATTTAAGTTATTAATCCAACTAATTTACATTCAAACTTTAGGTACTTTTACATGAATAAAAACAATAAAATATCAAGCTCTAAACCTAACAGCAAACTACTTATATGACGTCGAAAAATACCTCCGCATTTCTGTAAACTATCTTGCTGGCTCTAAGGCGATTGGCACACTGCACCGCATCACGCAGCGTAGCGCGTGAATGCGTTGCTTGTAAGTATCTCCATTTGTATAGAAAACACGCACAGTCCAACACACTGAAAACGCATCCACGCGCGTTCATTTTAGTTCGTTGACACGCAACATGCAGCGTGATGCGGTGCAGTGTGATAATCGCCTTAGTAGCAGAATAGGAATTCAGCGGAATATTCCTGGCATAAAACCACACACAGAACTTATAGCCTTCCAGCTCTTGTTTTTGATAGGTTTGGGTAAAAACCACAATCCATAATATTAATCATAATATTGTGATTTCATATGGAACATTAAAAACTAGCTGCGCCCCACGATTTCACCCGCATAAGTCTCGATCCCGTGGGAATATCGGGGTAAAAAGTATTCTATGTTCTAATCCAGATCATGGTCTACCCATGTTCCAAATTTCATCCAAATCCATTCAGCCGTTTTAGCGTGAAAGCTGAACAAACAAAAAAACTTGTACTCTAATTGCGTAATACAACACAACCACAATCTAGAATCCTCGCTAGAATGCTCGCTAAAACGCTCCCGTTTATTTTTCTGTAATGTAAAATTCGACAGATTACTAATCCATTGCTTCATAAGTTGGAAAAAAAAACTGCTCAACAACGTAAATAACGCAATGAATGTTGTTGAACTGTCAATATGAAACAAATTAGGCAAAATTGTTTACGAAAATAAGTTACGCAATCAGGGTACTGGGTTAGGACAAAGGATACTCTTATACCGATATTCCCACAGGATTAAGACTTATGTGGGTGAAACCGCGAGGCGCCAGCGCCACTAGTTCACCATAAAAACAACGTAATAGCCTAAGAAAACATATACCTTACATATAAAATACAATTAGAATACAAAATAAAGTGGATATTTACATTAAACTAAGTAAAATACTGTAACGATAAGTATACTATGAGTCGGGGTGTGTGTGTGTGTGGGGGGGGATGAGGGTGTGTGTGGGGGTGTGTGTGTGTGTTTAATATGAACATAATAGCGACCCGCTCCTGCTTCGCACGGTTTTTACGACTTGACAAAATATTGAGATTTCTTAGGTAAACATATCTTTAAATAAACCTTCCGGAATAAATTCTCTAAACGATGGTAAAAACCTAATCAAATCAATGCGTGGTTTAGAAGAACAACGCGGTCATACAGACAAACTCGAAAAGCAACTTTGTTTTATAATATGTATTAGATGAGTTAGCAAGTTGAATTGAATGAAAAAAGATGAGATGTAATCGTAAGATCAATCTGCCTAGCCTTTTTTCCAACTAAGATGTTGAGGTTGGCTTCCAGTCTAACCGGATGCAACTCAATACCAGTATTTTACATAGAGCGACTGCCATCTGACCTCCACAACCCAGTAACTGTTAGATGTAATCGTAAGATGAATCTGAAATTAATGATTATTTATTTATTTTATTTTTATTTAAAAAGTTATTTATCTTCTTTATTAGGTAGGTATTTAAAAGGTTTTAGGTATTATTATTATAAATCCAAAATGCCCTTTGGATTTATAATAATAATATTATAATATTGATTTTTATTTCGGAACGAAGAATCCATAGAGTGTTAGTAACATAAACATAATAAATAAAGTACATTTATTTCGAGCAACTTTGACTCATATGTGGAGTACCTACACACAAATACAGAAAACAAAATAAAACAAACTGAAAGACTTAATAACTAACCGGCCCTGCTGACGGCAACATGCCTATCACAGTAGTGTATGAGCAGTAATATTAAAACAACTTATTATCTAGTACCAATCACCCTTCGCACAATTTACTTTACAATTGGGGAGCTGAAGCTCTCCGCTACAGTTCTCAGGATGCTGTTGCGACTGTCTCTCACTCTTCTCATCAGTGAAGCTGTTTTCTTGCGCACAACCGCGTGAAACCCGTCGATACGAGCTTGCGCCGACGTGCTGCAGTAGCGAGGAAGTCCCAACAACATCCTGAAACAATTGTTATACTGAACACGCAGTACGTCGATCTTTTGGTGTAACAGGCCTGTGTCCAAATTTTGTTTGTCCCTCTCGTAGGTTATAAAAAAATATTGAACACGTATTTTTTCTTTTTTGACGTAATCAAAAGATTACGGCGATACATTGAGTTAAAATGTGGCATGACGTCACGTCTTGCTAGATTTTATAGTGCGTTGTGACGTAGCGAGCCTTCACTCCCCAACTTTAATGCGTGTTTTCTAAGTTATTTTTGATTAATATGATAAAGCAAAAAATACGTGTCTAATATTTCTTTATGATCTGAAAGACGGACTAAATAGAATTTCTTTTTTTTTACCTAGGCAACCACCGTATTGACCCATAGATTACCCGTGTACAGACTCTGGCAGTAAGCCTTGAAAATACCTCTGTCTTCGTATCTTTCTGTCCCTACCTACACTGGACAAAACCTTTCCACTATAGGTACCATGCATTCTAATGGTACATTTCCACTACCTATAGGGAGTATTTAGGTACCTACATGGAAACCCTGGGTCTCTTTTAAATTTTGGGTAATACCCAGAATAATAACCCAAAATTATTGTGTTTTTCGAGTCATACCTACGTTCTGTTACGAGGAAGAGGTTAACACCACAAGGTGATTGGAGTTCCAATTTCAAATTCCAGAAATCGAATCCAAAACTCAATCTACCTACACATTCTCTAGTTTCACCGAAGTGAGAGTATGTTTACCTTACAAATGATGTCAACCATACATTGTTTTGTATAGTGAAGCATGTCAGTATGTTAGTCATGAAACGCAGATAGATGCTAATTGGTTCAGCAAGTGACAGCGAAGTAACACGGACTTGTGGAGTCGCAGTTGGAACTATAATATTTTGAATTGAATTTGATTAAATGACAATGAGTTATCTAGAAGTTAGGGCAATTTTAACAATCATTAGTGTAACATGATTACATCAGTCTGTAATTCCATACTAATAGATTATTGTTTGGTAGATATTGCATAGGAGAACGCTAATGAAATCATTAGGTACCTAAATACCGTACCTTCTATTATTTTACAATACCCGGAGACACGGATAGATAACATAAATATACATACTATACGAAAGTACTTTACTAATGTAATATCAATACCATCTGAAAATGTATTAGTCAGAAGAAAAAATAGATAACTAATAACAAATTACGAGTACCTATGTCCCGAAAAAAAACTTTTTACATAAAAAAACAACCGACTTCCAAAAAAACACTACAAAGTCAAAAATAACTTAATTTCGGAAATCGGTGTCTTTGGTTTTGAATTTTCGTTTTTTGCCACCGACTTCCGAAATTAAGTTATTTTTGACTTTGTAGTGTTTTTTTGGAAGTCGGTTGTTTTTTTTTTTGTAAAAAGTTTTTATTTTTCACTTTTTAGTTGTGGTACCTACCCCACACAAATTCGAATACCACTACCTGCTATGTAAATAACAGTGACAGGAAGTTATCATATCATCTACATACTAAGTGGGGAAAAAATACGTATAATTGAAGCTAACTCAAAAAGTGCCCAAGCAAAGTTTATAAAATTTATATGGGACCACCTCTGAAGTATGATCTACCAAACAAAAAAAGAATCATCAAAGTCATGCAGACGAATTGAGAACCTCCTCCTTTTGGAAGTCGGTTAAAAACATCCAAACTAACCTTACAATTATGTATTTAACACAATATCACCGATCATAAGCAGCCCATAACGGCACCAATTATTATGTAAATAAGGAAGATTATAATTAAATAACAGTAAACCAGTTACAAACCGTCAATAATAAATAAAGGAATGACTCATCGTGGTTAAGGCTGAGGAAATCACTAAATCTTATACCGGTAATTAATAAACAATGGTCAAAGTTCATATTAAATCATCATCAGAGTAAAGGAATCATTGGCCGATTCAATAAGCTAAAACGATATTGGCTTTGCCCCTATTTGAGGAAGTACGGTTATTTTAGGACTAATCCGCGATATCAATACGACAAATTGATTGGTGTCCTTTCCAATAGAATTCTTAGGTACAATACGCGCTACGAAAGATGAGACTTGACGAGAGTCGTACTGCGCCTCCCACGCTCTTTCCGCCGCCCCGATGATGCCCGGTCCCTTCCCGCCCTCAGACCTTATACCGCTAAAGAGATCTGTAAATCGCCTACTGCGCAAGTCAAATCACGTGGTGTGTAAAGTCTCATCTTCAGTGGCACGTATTGTACCTAGCTTATTTCTATACTCCGCCCTCGGTTATTCTAATTTAGCTGCTTCCTGCCACCCTGTTAGCCATGTTAGCTGTGTTAGCCTGAGGGAATCTTATCCTACGTTTATCGATTCCCGGTGAAACGAATTGTTGAGCGCCAACAGTACTTATTTTATATTTATAATCCACTGTCTATTCTTTGGACGTCATCTTAAGGTCATCTGTTTCCTCTAAGCGGAAGCGTTAGTACTACGCAGTATCTATGGTCATTGTAATTGGAAAATTATTTAAACTTAGTTTAACTACTCTTCATTATTTATGATGATCGATGAGATACAAGCTTATTAGACTTACCTACCTACTATTTTAGAGAACAGTTGTGGTGAGCAGAAGTTGAAAATTCTTTAGTCGACTATTGATTCTTTTGAAGAACTAAATATTTTTATTTATTTAAATAACATGGGAGACTTACAGCTAAAACAAACAGATCAAGGACAGCACAATAGTCTGAAAGCCAATTACAGGTCTCCACTTATAAGAAACAGAAAAAAAAAAGTAAATTCAAAGGACACTCACAACGAGTTACTATATACTCAGCATAATTACTATGTTGCTCGCACTGCATAGCAACCATCATAACAAAATTTACTATATGTCGACATTGTTTTAACGTTTAAGATATTCTGTAGTACCGAACAAAAGCGTAAAAAATGTCGTTGTACTTTCAAATAAATCATCATGAAAAACAATTGTTGTCGACTCCATCGGTTGTGTTCTGCATGTAACCCATTTTTAAGTCAATAAGTATAACTAAGAAAGTCAAGTTCAAGGCATTTCCACTACATAAAAGTGTGTGTACCTTATTGATGTATCAGTGTACTGTCTTCTGTCTACCACTAAGTTATTAAGTACTTAGCTGTAGAAGAATAGTTTCTCAGACAGACTCAACATGGACAACTTTAGACGAGCTTTATTAAAGGTAAGTTTTTCCTTAAAAGTGTTGTATTATTTTATTTAAATATCGATGTTGTCACAAACTGGTTAGTATACCTGGAAACTCGTATGGTTGGTTTTGTCTTTTTTTTTTTAAGATTGATCTGTGGGGCTATTCCCGTATTTTTAGGAACGTTCGCATTCTAATCTCAGTCGCAAACTGTCAAAAATACTTGTAATTTACTCGTACGACCATTTTTGACAAGTTGTATAATGGTTTTTCGATCACTTCAGTTGGGTTACCCATTTTCAAGAAATTTGCTAGGGGGTGCTAGCGTCCTCAATTATTACCTAAAATAGGGAAACGTAAATGGTTTCAAAAGATGCCTTACGAAAAGGGCAACATAATTACAAAAAAAATTGTAAAATGTTTGAATTATTTTTTTTTTTATCAAAAAAAACGCCTGTTTAAAATAATAATATCCTGGAGAATATAAAGGGTTTCAAAATTATACCATTCTGGTTTACCACTTTCGGAGACACCTCTGATTTTTAAGTGCCTTAATGAAATAAAGTCATTTTCATTGCGCCGAAAGGTCATGGGTTCTGACCATGAGTTCTGTAGATTTTTGACTTTGATTGTCGCTGAGATAAAATTGCGACTAAATTTTGAACTGAAAATGTTTAAAAATACGGGAATTGTCCTTCTGCACTCTAATTGCGTAACACACTATCAACCACAATCTGAATAATTTTGAAGGATATTGCTATTCCATTGCTTTATATTATGTTTGTAAGAAAAATCTGTCAACAACCTAAATAACGCAATTAATGTTGTTGAACTGTCAAAATGAAACAAATTGTAATTTATCGTGTGTTACGCAATTAGGGTGCTCCTGCTGATCATGTTTGTATTTATAGTAAGAACAATTAAGAAAAGTTTCCCATGGGGTGGATCTACACAATTGTTTTTAACATTCGCATAATCGCATAGGACGGTCCATGACCCTCACAAGTTTAAGCGAGCTCATATTTATGAAGAAGATTGACGTATTTTCACAGGCGCATAGACCATGAGCATTTTTAGGGTTCCGTATCCAAAGGGACGTGCCAGGACCAACGGAACCCGCACCCTAATTCAGGGCCTCGGCATGGTTTCGCCTGTGTGCGAAACCTATGAAGCACCTCTTTTTTGACGTCCAGTTTTGCCGCGTATTTTTTTTTTGTTTCATATTTTGTCTTGGAGATTTGCGCTTACTCATCGATACTCAACTATGATGAATGTTTTGTTATTAATACTCATAATCTAAGCCAAAGCCTCATGATTTATGTAAAAAACAGTAATTGGCGCCGACATTTAATTAAGTCTTAGGGTCGTCTCCGGCGCCCCTAGTGCCCTGGCGCCTGTGTGCGCCGCACACTTCGCACATACGGACACATAGTGTGTTGCGCATACTAATTGCGCAACACACTATCAGTCACAATCCAAGGGTTTTGAAGGAAATTCCTACTCCACTGCTTCATAGGTTTGAAAAATTCATATGCTCAACAATGTTAATAACGCAATGAACATGGCTGAACTTTCAAAATAAAAGGAATTACAGTCAATTGTCATTATGTAATGGACCATTTAGACGGGGCCAATCCCCGAGACAATCCACTAAGCCAATCCAATAATAGCATCGTGTAAACAAAGCCAGTCCACTGCATTGGATTGTCTTCAAGCCAAATAACCTTTTCATTTCCTGGCTCAATGATCAATTTACTGGCTTAATGGATTGGCTTAGTGACTTAGTGGATTGTCTCGGGGATTGGCCCCGTCTAAATGATCCATTAAGCAATTATCCTACTGGTCTGTTCGAATTTTTTTCTTCCTTTAAATCAAACCATAATCAAAGGCACCTTCCTTCTAAACTGTTCCACCCACAGTAGGTACCAATATTTTTTTTTGGTTTATGTTTTTTTTTACCTGTTGCAAATGTTAACATCAGAATTTTATTTTCAGATTATCATTTTCACCTTGATTGTCGCCATCATATCTGCCAGCATTGTGGACGCCAAAAAGAACAAAAAACACTCATCAAAAGCCTCAAAACGGCATTTAGAACAAGATTTAGAAAAATACCACAACAAAGCGAAAAGGAGCACATACAGCCGGAATTGGGGAAAGTCTAATTACGGCAATTATGGCTTACCGCCATATTTGGTTTATAACAGAAAATTAGGAGCTTACTATCCATATTTTAAATACCCCGAAAATAGTATCAGACGGAGTATGAGGAAAACTAATTATAATTCTAGAAGATATAGCTGAAAACCTGTCTTAAAAAAAAAAAAACAAGAATGTTGTTTTTACCTAGAATAACAAAATATAATTTAGGTACAGACGCCAGCACATCAAGCTACTACTACAAATTTATTTAATAGATTTTCAACTTTATCGCTGATAAGTAAGGTTCAAAGTTGATTGGGAAAATTTGACAGTTTCGGGTAGCTTGATGTGCTGGCGTCTATACCTAATTTTTAAATTTTAAACGTTTTTTAAAATATTACTTAAGAAAAATACTTTTAGTAGGTAAGGGTGTTTTTCGTTTTCTCAAAAACAGGACAAGTAAAATACTAGATATCACAATATCCTACAAAAGAAGCCTCGATATGGATTGATTGTAATTTCTGGGCTTAGATAGTAACCTGCTCTACTGTATCCATATACAGTAGAGCAGGTTTGATAGTACTTTTTCATATGAATCAATTTCTTGGCAAAGAAAAATAAGTACTGATATAAGCAAGTGACCAAAAAGCTTAGATAGCCTCTTAGCCCAGAAATTACGATCAATCCTTGTCGAGGCTTCTTCTGCAGGACATGCATTCTACGAATGGACCATTTAAGATAAGATATTAATTTAATTAAACAATGAGAATATTATGTTTTCTCTTTTGAAAAATTCCAATGTGCTCGCGCTTTGTCTTTGCACGCAATGTATCTATGCATCCAGTATGCATATTTATTTATTTAAATACTTTAGAAATAATGAAATGACTGAGTATTTGTATCTTGTAAATAGGGCTCAATCTTTGTATAATATTATTATGTAGAAAACTTTTTGTAAAAGCTGTGTCTGTACCTACTTTGTAATAAACACACATTTAAACTAAAAGAACAACTGTTTTAAGTATTTACTTAACGCAATTGGAAAATCAAAAAGTGCATGCGTCACAGACAGAAACATGTTGACGATTTCTACGGAAATAAATCTAAGAAAATTCATCGATTTTTGTTAATTAAATATCTTTTATAGATTCCGTGGTGGCCCCTGGCAACATACAAAGAGTCTGACACGCCCTCCCGTTCCGCCCAGAGCGGGAGAAGATATTGATAAAATCCGACCAAAAAAAAAAAAAGGCAAAGCATGTTAGCAGATTAGCAGGTAAAATAATTAAAGTAGAATTCAAACTGCTACAACGAAAAATGTCCAGCACTGGAGTTCTGGGTGGATGAATGGAGTCGAATCTTGAACCAACGTAACACAAGTTATAATCAATTATGCCACAAGATCGTTCAAGAGGTCATCGAATTCAAAACATTGTGAAATGTTGTAAGTTTTATTAGAATCCTTGATAGATAGATGCCTACCTACGTAGATTATCTTTTTAATTAAGGCCAGATGAGTAGTTATTCAAAGATTTCTTAAATTCGATAATATTATGTCACAATCCTATTTTAAGGGTTATCAATAATTATCTGGTAAGATATGTAGGTATAGATTCAACGACTCCGCCTTGGAGTGTAAGTGTGGTGCTGTTCCACAAACGATGGAACACTTAATTAATTTCGTGTCCCGCGTGTCCTGTCAGCTGCACGTTACAGGAACTGATGGACGCTAGTGATGGCGCCAAACACGTCCAGTGGCCGAATTCTGTAGAGATGTAAAACGGTAAAATTACCCTGGTATAATTTTTTACGTAATTTACGGTAAAATATGGTAATTTTCGGTAAAAAAACGTATTAAACGTACTCATACAATCATATCTACTAAAACACTACAAATGCGGAAGTGTGACACTACTTCACTATTAACGGATAAATGGATTTGAATGAAAGCCAGAGATATAAGCAGAGTTGGAACTTAAAAAAAAACAGAAAACTGGGCTCGTGCGACTCATGCGGACTAAAAATACCTTTTTTTTTGGGTGGGAAATTATCAAATAACTTCTTCCGCTCTGGGCGGAGCTGGAGGGCGTGTCAGACTCTTACTGACTAAAACCCACCCGTGTTCCTTCGGTTGCCCTGTTGCCGGGGGCCACGATCTCCCTTTGATACCTAAAACATAATTCTCAAGTCAAGAATTCAAGATATTAATCACACCATGTCATGGATTATAATAATTTCATCTATGTGCAGAGGCAGATCAGAGGACAGCACAAATTAAAATTTAAAACTTCATAAGTTGCCGGTAATTTTACCGTTATTTATATAAATGACCGTAAAAATTACGTATTTTACCAGCGTTTTCCGTAAAATTACGTAATTTTGCAACCCTTATTCTGGACCGAGTCCATTTAGATAGCGATTGACACGCAAAATGAAGAATTTACTTTCATAATCATACATCCATCTAACAAATTCTCTCCGCCTGTCCACCTGCTTACCAGGGGGCCTACCACAAGCTCATAAAGCAGTATTATTAGAATATTACTTCAGTGTGGGAAAGAGATGAAGCTATCCATCTCTTTCTCCCACTGAAGTAATATTAAAATAATACTGCTTTTTTTAGCTGGTGGTAGTCCCCTGGTCAGGAATGTGTAACTTAACTGTCCAGGTTATGCAATTTTTTGTTGCTTGGTTTTTGTTAAATCTAGTTTTGTGAGGCTTCAGTGCACTCTAGGTGACTATGCCAGCCTCAAATATATCATAGCAAAATTATTACTAACATGACGTAGTCTGCAGTGTCTGCATGCTTTTTAAACTTAAAGTGAACCATAAACAACAAAACATATGTTGCACTAAGTGTATAGGTTATTGACCTTTACTGGCTTGAACAGAATTCCTTTATTAATGGAACAAGTTTTACCAGTAAAAGATAGTGCAACTTGATACCTATAGTACCCAGTATAGTGTTAATAATAAACAAGAAGTGCAAGCGAGTCTGTTTTGTGTTTCCTTTTCTCCCGGGTTTTGCCCAGGCGCAGTCCAGTCTTTTATATCTTTGTAATGGACGAGGTCGATCTATCCTCATGAGATCGCGCAGGGAATTTTATGAGAAAACTAGAGTCTAGACAACAGGATAATGTGTTAGTATAATGTAGATGCTAGGTGCAGGATTCTAATCTGATGTCCCACAGACCCCATTTGTTAGCAATAAAAAAATACATTATTGCACTTGTGGTTACATAGTTTTTACATACAAAGGGTTCAGGGTATAACCCATCATGAATTCTGTCGGTAAAGACATCATCATGCGTCATGCACTCACCAACATTATTTTTAGTCTCCTCAAATCTTCTAGAAAGACAAAGAAAAATCTTCATTCTGTTATGCAGAAGTGCTACTTCATAAAAATGCATTCAACCTGAGATTCTACTGACTTATTATATTGTTGTCCGGAACCCAAAACTGTTGTGTCAGCGTAGTTGTTGACGTCAACCAATGAGAAAAAGCATCAAGTTTTGTTGATTTATTTACAACACAGTATGATCCAAAGAACCCGAACAACCTGTATTTCTGCTAGACATACTTACTTATAGTTTTTTAAATATATATTTAACATAACCTGAACCGTGGTGTTGTCTGTCTTATGTTGCGGTGCAACAATAAATGTGGGTGTTTTAGTAAATGCCAACACCACGCAATATTCGGTGGGCACTCCTGGGTCAGGCCAGGATATGAATCGAATAGGAACAATCTTTTTTTTCCCATGGCGACCAAAGAACTTGTAAATGTTACTCCAGTTGAAGAGCAACTATGCAATCAAATGCCTTATGTCTGTACGAGAGCTCAGCCGATATATTCTTTAATAGATCAGCTGAAATTAAAATTCGAACACACGAGCTTGGATGTCAAAAGCACAGCAGTATTTCCTAGCCTACCTAATAATGTTCCCGCTGCTGGAAAACATGCCTTCTCATGAGAGTGTGTAGTAAATCCTACACGGCAGTGCGAATTGGTGAACCTCACGTCTTTGTTCTAGTCCTACGAAATTTCTTTTTCCTCACAATATGTTCTTTTACGGTACCGGTTTAGAGCATATTTTCCCCCAACTTGTTCTTTTTGTGTTTGTGTCTTTTTTTTGTTTCATGTTTTACCGCAAATAAACGTATTTTCTTTCTTTCTTTTTTTTCACTTTTTTGTGATCCAATCAATACAAAAGCCAAGCTGGATGAACAAGATTAATAGAAGACCACCTGCTATCTAATTGCGTCACACATTTTCGTAAATGATCTGATTCATTTTGTCAGTTCAACATTTATTGCGTTATTTACGTTGTTGAGCACATTTTTTTTTCGAACTTATGCAGCAATGGATCAGCAACTACGATTCAGATTGTGATTGGTCGTGTTTTACGCAATTAGGGTGCTAGTAATAGGTATAATATTATACAATCGTTTAGTAACAACAGTAACTAAATATTTATCCTAAATGTTTATCTAAATGTCCGATTTTAAAAGCTACAACAGCATGCTACTGTCCACAAGGTAATTACGATCTATATCTACATACGTACGGGTCCAGCTGATTAAGCAGCTTATATCTACTTCTCCTGAACTCTAAATGAGTATATAAAGAGATGCTCATCTCGCGAAGGACATAGTCGTTGGTTTAACGTGTGTTGATCATATTGTGATACTTGTTTTGTTAATTAATAATATGGCTAAGTTTGCGGTGAGTATTTTATATTATCAGTGTGGAATTATACGTAACACAGTGATGTGGTTTATCAAATTATTGTTCGTGCTTTACGGCGACCAGCTTCATCTTTCTGACTGACCGACTCCTTGACAATTCAAAAGTGCCTGTAAGGTTTAAAAAAAAAACGCTCTGAGTTTGAGTTTCGTCTACTAAAGTGCTAATAATTCGGAATAAAATAGCCTTTTTTATAAATTAACAATGATTCACTTAAATTTTCTGAGGCTCCTAGGCCCTTGAACTTTTTTCTTGAATCGATGAAGGGTTTAACCCCTCGTGTCTTTGTAATTACTGGGATTTAGGTACCTATTTGAAGGTTCTCTTAGAAAAATTAGTTTGAAATGTGAATCAGCACTAAATATAACAAAATATCTAACAGTGCGTGCGTGGTGTGAGTGAACCCTTGTAGCCATGAGTGTACCCAGCATTTTTTTAGGGGCAGGACATAATTCAATAAACTCGATAATTACGCATGCGCGCTCGATTTATCAATAGGTATAGTCCGAGCAATCCACGAAGACGCGCCCCACTCCGCGATTACTGTACTGTAAGCTGAACTCTAGTATGGCGCAGAGCGGAGTGGGGCGCGTCTTCGTGGATTACGCGGACTACCTATACTACATTGTTTTGCGCGGTAATTTAAAATTTTACAAAATTAATAATTTATTTTGATACGTTTTTAGCTTCGAGTTAATAACCAGCAATGACTATAGTGGTTTGGGGATATATCTCTTAGGGGATCAGGGTGGGGCAAAAGCCCCACCTTGGTCCACCGTGGGTACGCCCATGATTGTAGCTAGCACGATATGACGAGACAAGCAGAGAGCCAGAACGAGGCATACTTACCGGCTATAATATCTCAAGCGTTTCAGTTTCAGTTCTAATATGGCATTTTTCCGAACCTCATATAAACAGATAATTTCATAAAAACTCTGTTCCATTTTCGGTATTTATGTAGGTACCTACAAGAATACAAGCCTTGTGTGCAATAGGATTTCCAATCGGCAAAAATTACAAACGTTCATAGAAACTTTCATCTCGTATTTAATTAAAGGAAGATTTTTTTAAAAACCCTGCATTAGTGCTCACTTTCGCCATACAGCATGTAACAAAAACCCTGTCCAATACACCGAGCAACACCCTACAATAAAGGGAGCGCATAGGTATCACAATTATTACTGAATATAAAAGTAATTGCTAATTAAAATTCACATTTTTAGTATCAAAATTACCCCAATTTCATTTATAGTAAATTAGCAAATTTTATGACTTTTGTACACCCGTTAAATGACGGCCGCTTTTTTTTTTTTTTTTTCTGTAGGCCGTCTCACAGCTGGTTTTGAGAAACCTTCGCTGTTTAACCGGTCAATCCTGTGGCTGCGTCAAGCTACTACACTCAAAGCCTCCAGCCAGGGCACATATATAAAAACTAAGCTAAAAAGCTTAGGATGAACGCGCGCTAAGGGCACCCCCTGCGGGGTTCGAGCCTCGGCTTAGGGCGTTATCCGGGGGGAGGACATCAAAAGATGGGACGGGCTGGATGACGGCCGCCCGCGACCCATGTAATAAATACCCCGGTTAAATTCCCCATCGAAAAAAATGTGGGTTTTTTTTTTCTGAAAATTTCCACGTAAGTAGACTCTCAGTATTTCTTAACAACACCCTCACGGATCGGACAGGGTTTTTGTTACACGCTGTAAACAACATATGAAAAAAAAACCCTGTCAGATCCGTGAGGGTGTTGTTAGGCATCATACTGACCGTCTACTTACGTGGAAATTTTCAGAAAAAAATAAAAATTCGCCACATTTTTTTTCATGGGGCGCGGGCGGCCGTCTTTTTGCGGGTCATTACTTACTACCCCTGTTGAAAATTTGTTTTATGGACTTTGGGTACTTAATTTTCTTAACTTTTTTATTTTCAATAATAATTTTAAAAAAAAACTTTTTGGTAATATTGCAGTACCTATGTGCCCCTTTCTGATCGGACAGGGTTTTTTTACATATTGTATACAAGGTACTTTTGTGCATAATTTCATGCTATTAGACCCAACGGTTTAGGCTGTGCGTTGGTTTTAATAGGTACTGCGGAGTACCTATTAAAACCAACTAAGTAGATTACCGATTCCGTACCTCCAAAAAACCTCCGAAAATGTTATCAGTATAATTATAATAAATCAAATCTATTCCATTTTGAAATTTATCTAGTTATCCGGTATGTGGAAAAGAGGTCCATTAAAAAAAAAATTGGTGCCAATTCCCTTGTTCACAAACTAAACTACATTTAAGTTCAGTGCATCTTTTTCTTTCTATTTCATTAAGAAAAGGACAGAAGATAAATTTTAGTTTAGTCCTGTCAAATTAATCAGCGCTTGACGTAAATTGACGTAATTTTAGTAGGCAAGTTTTTAACCACGTCTAAACTTGTATGGAGTAGTGACAGGCGCTGATTAATTTGACAGGACTAAACTAAAATTTATCTTCTGTCCTTTTCTTAATGAAATAGAAAGAAAAAGATGCACTGAACTTAAATTTAGTTTAGTTTGTGAACAAGGGAATCGGCACCATTACGACCATTAAGTACTTACCTGTATTTTTATAATTTTGCATATTATTAAAGTTCAAAGAAAATTATTAAAATTGGACCATTTCATTTTTATTGCAGTTAAACATATTCTACGAAAAAAAAGCATAATGTAGAGAATCTGTCAACCGATCTGATGATATTTTTCTATTTCAGCTACTTACTGTGGCGCTAGTGGCAGCCATGGCAGCTTCAGGTAAATTCCATGAACAATTGAACATCTTACGACAACATTCTGCCTATTTCTATCTAAAATCTGCATGGTCAGCATACATTCGATTTTTTTTTATAGTTAAATGATTCAGGCGTGACCTTGCGGAAATCCATTATAAAATACAATAGACGTAGATATATTTAGCATCCTATTCCGCTTAACTATTCCTAAAGCCGAGCGCCGATCGCCGGACACAGAGACGCCGCCGGCGTGTGTGGCAACACGCCGTGTTCTAGTTCGCGATAAGTCAATCGTCATCCTGAGGATGTCTCGTTGAGAGGTGAAACACGTATCGATTTCTGACAGGGATTTTTATGACTCTTTTGGAATAGTTAAGCGGAATAGGTTACTAAATACGTATATCTACGTCTATTGTATTTTTTAAATGGAAAATGGTTGTAAACCAAATTTTAAGAAATTACACAGCGCCCCATAATTTTTTTTTTGCAGTAGTGTGAAGTTTCGCCAGTTATTTTAATTTGATCTTTTAGTTCCAATAGCATGCTCTTATATTAACTTGCAGGCCCCGCTTTGTCCACTTACAAGTAAAAGATTTTTTTCCCTTATTTAGCAGATACCTACTTACATTTACCAATATTACCCATGCTATTCTGCTTTTTGTTATTACGAGTATCGATATGGCCAGTTCATGAGAAAACAATAGATTTCATTCAATTAGAAACAAATAGGCAATTTAAATTCTACAAAACTTTTGTATTTAATACTTTTTATAACGTTTACAGCGTACGCCAAACCTGGCGGCTATGGCGGCTACGGCGGCGGTTACGGAGGCGGATACGGCGGCTACGGCCATCACGGCCATCATGGTCACGACAATCATGGTCACGACTATCATGGTCACGACTATCATGGTCACGACAAAGACGGTTCCAATGAGGAGAAATGGGACCACCATAAGGACAAACACGAGCACAAAAAAGATTCCGATGAGGACAGCAGTGAGGAGAAATATGGAGGACACCATAAGGACAAACACGAGCACAAAAAAGATTCCGATGAGGACAGCAGTGAGGAGAAATATGGAGGACACCATAAGGACAAACACGAGCACAAAAAAGATTCCGATGAGGACAGCAGTGAGGAGAAATATGGAGGACACCACTCGGAACATTCTGACCACAAAGAAAAATATGACCATCACAAGAAACACGAGCATCACGACGAAAAACATGAACACAAGGAGCAACCCAAACCTACCACTCCTAAAGTCGAAGTACCTAAACCTACCGAGCCACCAAAAGAAGCTGAAAACAAAGATGCTTTTGCCCAAATATTTGGCAGTCAAACAGAAGAACTAACTGCTGTTCAAACTGGCTCCAGAGCTTCTGGCATCGCGAGTGGCCAAACGGAAGAGAAAACCGAAGTAACTGAAGGTATCCAGGATCACAAAAGTCATAAGGAACACGGAGGGCGAGCATGAGCATGGATTCGGCCACCATTAAGGCGCAATCGAACTACATTAAAAGTTTGAATTACAGATATTTTTGCTCTTTAGGAATTAAATATTTATTGTAAGCATGTAGTGGTTTTATTTTGATTTTGTCTTTTCCTGAAACCCATAATTTTGATCTCAAATGTTAGGATTTCTGAACGTTAAAGCGGTTTTGTATTTCCGAATTAATAGCTTTTATTTGATACCAATATTACTGTTATTTATTTACAAAAAACCTTCCCCTTCCTTTTTTTTGTATTTGCAGATGCAATATAGGTCTAAATATTATATAGCACAGGGTTTCCCAAACTTATTTTTACTGTGACGCCCTTGGGAGTTTTCGATTTTTTGCGACGCCCCCCCCCCCCCCCCGCCCCCCCTTCTAGCCAAGAAGTACCTACCCAGTCTGTAGTTCTAGACTAGTAACAAGTTATCATAAAAACTCCAAATAACATATTATTTGCGACCTTGTTATTTATTGCTGCAACTGCAGAAAAGCGTGTTTCGCATAAGTACGATGTCGCAAATGGTAATAGAACCCTCAATGACGGCACGATATTCATGAGAAACTGAGATCCAAAATTCAAGCTATTTGTCTTTTTTCGTATTGGAGCTTAGTTGTTAGCCCTGATAAGCCTATGTCACTCCCACAATTAAGACAAATCTAACGACACCTCATTATGTTAAAATCCATCAAGCCATGTTTATCGAAGGACCGATGGCCAGTGGAGCAGACGAGTCCTAGAGTGGAGACCGGGTATCGGAAAGCGTAGTGTGGGACGCCCCTCAGCTAGATAGACCTAAAGTTGGGTGGGACAGACTGGATGCAGAAGACGGAGGACAGGATGTTGTTGCGCAGCCTGGGAGAGACCTATGTCTAGCAGTGGACTGCGATAAGCCGATTTAATTGATTGATTAAAAGGTTGAGCAGATTGATTGATTGATATAAAGCTAAAAAATAGCACGGTCCGAAAGGCCTCGAGCCTCCAAAGTTGATGCAATGAGTCGTGCAGGCAGCCTCATGACGTCATGCAGGGAAGAGTAGGCCGCGGTGTGACCCGACAGTTCACCCCCCTCTCTATGAGTGACGGACGTGTTCTATGCGTTTTGTAGCATTTGTGATACTACCACCTATGTTGACAAAGTAACTCCTATTTCTATAGGTATGTGTGGTCAAAAGATAATCTATCCTATCCGTCTGGCCGATGTGCCTCTCCCAGTAATAGATCCTGGATCCGCCCTTGGTCACATGCAAAGAAAATAATAAAGTTAAGTATAAATAACAAGTTCCACATAGTCATTAATCTTGTAGCAGGTGGATATTGACAGTGCCCCGGGGGCCTACCACCAGCTCATAAAGCAGTATTATTTTAATATTACTTCAGTGTGGGAAAAAGATGAAGCTCTACAGGACGTATAGCTCCATCTCTTTCTCCCACTTAGAAAAGAAAGAAAGAAAATTTGTTTATTTGCGCACTGAAGTACGAACGTGACGCCACTGAAGTAATATTAAAATAATACTGCTTTTGAGCTGGTGGTAGGTCCCCAGAACGAAACTAACCATAATTTAGGCTTAAAACACTTTTTTTACGTCTTCGGTACCCAACGATAGCACACAATAGTTACAGTACATCTTAGTACTAAACATATTTCAATGGTACTAAATTACTATCTCTCTACCATACTACCTCTTTTGCAAAAAGAACTGCATTGCATGTGTTCACACCATCACTAATTTAAGAAAAATACAGCAATTTTTTCTTCTATTCTACATTCAAAATTGAAAAACAGAAATCAAGCAAAGCAACGGCCCATTTACCTCAGTATAATTTTAAAACTCATCATAAAATCATATACTTTTATAAAATCGATAAAAAATATTTTTTCTACATTTTAGAACCATAGTTTCTTCAATTTTAGGCCCATAGCTTTAAAGTTTCTGTCGTAGTTTTTAATAACATTATAATTTCAAGATGTTCGGTTTCGGAGGTAAGTCGGTTATTTCCTATTCATGTCCTCACGGTGAACCTCCACGAGCAAGGAAGTGCTAATGCCGAATATCATCGACGCTTCTAGATTGAATATTCATTTGCTGCATTCCGCGTTCTTAAAGACACCGGAACGCTCATTTCACGATCTTGGATCAGCTCGCTAATGTAATGAGCTTTATTTTCACTTTGAGCCATTTTGTTCATTCGGCATCTTTCACTAAGTGAAGCGTCTGAAGCGAATTACGTACCCCCTTTGCTAGTACTGGTACTGTTCGTCCGGCTGCTTATCAAATGGTATACAGGTGCTCAGCGGCAGTTTCTATCCCCGACATTGTGTGCAAACTCCGGGTGATGTTCATTTTAATTCCACAGGTAATTGCGGATTCGGTGGACCGCAGGGCTTCGGTGGTCCCCAGGGCTTCGGTTCAGGCTTCGGCGGACAAGGCGGCTTCGGAAATGGATTCGGAATGCAAGGAATGCAAGGGCAAAGTGGATTCAGGCCCGGTTCCATGGGTGGTGGCAATGGCGGTTTTGGAGGATATAGCAGCGGTCAAGGCAGCTACGGCGGGATGCAGAACGGCATGCAAAGTCAGGGTCAAGGTCAAGGTCAAGGTCAAGGCCAGAGCCAGAACGGCTACAGCAGTCAACAACAACAAGGAGGCTATGGAGGCCAGTCGGGCTATGGCGGAAGCAGCGGATACGGCCAATAGTCCAGTATTGTCCAAAGTGCTACGTAGTTTACCTAATAAGTGTAACAAGTTTGTGATTAAAAGTCAGCGTTAGCGTCATGTATTTTGAAATAAAATGTTTTAGTCGCGTTACAAATGTTTTTGATTTCTATTTACATTTACACATGCACGTACACGTACACTCCACTATAGGCTTTCTGTTCCCTCCCTCCTCTCATTACTGGAGTGTTCACTCTTCCCTTTAGTGTTCACTCTTCCCTGTTCACTCTTCCACTCTTTCACTCTTCCCTCTTACTGAGTTTTCACTCTTCCCTCTTACTAGTGTTCACTCTTCCCTCTTACTGAGTGTTCACTCTTCCCTCTTACTGAGTGTTCACTCTTCCCTCTTACTGAGTGTTCACTCTTCCCTCTTACTGAGTGTTCACTCTTCCCTCTTACTGAGTGTTCACTCTTCCCTCTTACTGAGTGTTCACTCTTCCCTCTTACTGAGTGTTCACTCTTCCCTCTTACTGAGTGTTCACTCTTCCCTCTTACTGAGTGTTCACTCTTCCCTCTTACTGAGTGTTCACTCTTCCCTCTTACTGAGTGTTCACTGTTCCCTCTTACTGAGTGTTCACTGTTCCCTCTTACTGAGTGTTCACTGTTCCCTCTTACTGAGTGTTCACTGTTCCCTCTTACTGAGTGTTCACTGTTCCCTCTTACTGAGTGTTCACTGTTCCCTCTTACTGAGTGTTCACTCTTCCCTCTTACTGAGTGTTCACTCTTCCCTCTTACTGAGTGTTCACTCTTCCCTCTTACTGAGTGTTCACGTTTCCCTCTTACTGAGTGTTCACGTTTCCCTCTTACTGAGTGTTCACGTTTCCCTCTTACTGAGTGTTCACTCTTCCCTCTTACTGAGTGTTCACGTTTCCCTCTTACTGAGTGTTCACTCTTCCCTCTTACTGAGTGTTCACTCTTCCCTCTTACTGAGTGTTCACTCTTCCCTCTTACTGAGTGTTCACTCTTCCCTGTGTTCACTCTTCCCTCTTACTGAGTGTTCACTCTTCCCTCTTACTGAGTGTTCACTCTTGCCTCTTACTGAGTGTTCACTCTTGCCTCTTACTGAGTGTTCACTCTTGCCTCTTACTGAGTGTTCACTCTTGCCTCTTACTGAGTGTTCACTCTTGCCTCTTACTGGAGTGTGCACTCTTCCCTCTTACTGGAGTGTGCACTCTTCCCTCTTACTGGAGTGTGCACTCTTCCCTCTTACTGGAGTGTGCACTCTTCCCTCTTACTGGAGTGTGCACTCTTCCCTCTTACTGGAGTGTGCACTCTTCCCTCTTACTGGAGTGTGCACTCTTCCCTCTTACTGGAGTGTGCACTCTTCCCTCTTACTGGAGTGTGCACTCTTCCCTCTTACTGGAGTGTACACTCTTCCCTCTTACTGGAGAGTGTACACTCTTTCCTCTTACTGGGGAGTGTACACTCTTTCCTCTTACTGGGGAGTGTTTCCCTCCTTTCCCTCTTACTGGGGAGTGTTCCCTCCTATCAGGAAGTGTTCACCTCCTCCCTCACAGGGCAGGGAGTGTTTTTTTCCCCTCACGGAGTGCTCCCTCCCCTTCTGAGAACGGAGTGTTGTCCTCCCACAGGGCAATGAGGCCTGAATTCCTCTTACGCTGTCGGTGCGTACGTACACACCGCTAACATCAGCGTCGCAGTATAGTGCTATAAAGAACACAATGTATATACGCACGCGCGACGGATGTACGCGACCGACATCAGCGTAAGAGGAATTCAGGCCAAGTGTTTCCTCTTCCTTCTCTTCCCTCTTAAGTGTTCCGTACCTCCCTCAGGAAGTGTTCCCTCCTCACCCTCGCAGGGAGTGTTCCCTCCCCCTCAGAACGGGAATGTTCTCTCATCCCACTCGGAGGGCAACGAGTATTGCCTCCTCCCTCACAGGACAGAACTGCCTGTCCACTGGAGCGGAGCGAGGCAGGAACCGAGATGTGCCAATATTAACCAATAGGAGCGGAGTTTAGATTCTATTGGTGTTATTGGCACATTTCTCCGCTCCGCTACCTCGCTCCGCTCTAGTGGACAGGCAGCCTTATGGCCTCCTTACACGCACATGCAACATATGATAACCAAGCATTGCACCATTGCCATGTATCTTTGACTATTGGTACGTAGAATGCGAATGCGTCCAATGTCGATTGTCTGGCTGCGTGCTCTAAGCTGTGCGTATCAGTCCAGCCCCAGATGGGGTCAAAACCTGGGCCAGTGCCCCGGGCGCCGAGCGTGGCAGACCCTGAATTCCTCTTACGCTGATAGAACGCCCGCGCGTACGGTCAGTCGCGTACGGTCGGTCGCGTACGCAAATGCTATTTATCGAAATCGTCGGGGCATGGTACAAAATAAAACACCAAAATCATAAAACAATAGAATTTATTTTTCATTGTATTACATGTCGTCTATCTGCATCTGTCATAATTTTCGACATAACGTGTCGCATCTCATTGGATCAACTAAAGGCAACTGAAAGTCAAGCACAACGTCTCTTTATATAAATCTATCACGTATGAGAAAATCTACGTTCTGTTTTGTTTATTATAGAAAAATACACGTCCCCAGTGCTTTAACCACCTAATCTATGTCGAACGCACCACTGACCTGAAGAAAGACGTAAGTGCAAACAATACTCTATTCTCTATAAATACCACGCGCAATTTTAAGCTACAAATTACAGTGATTAAATTTCAACATTTGCTGTTACGACTTTCTTCAACGTGCTGGTATAATTTATACTTTTTTTATCGTTACACTGTGCATATTAATTAGACTGTGATCATAAAATTACATTATATTACTTTATAACAAACGCACCCTCATAATGATGTTATAATTTCCCATTATTAGTACCACTATGATTTAAATCTTATTTCTGTCCAAAATAAATAAAAATCCAAACATCTAAATAAATATATTTAAATTCTACTATTTACAACTCTAACAATTATATACACAGATCAATAATTTATATTATATGTAATAATAAAACGAAAAAGCGTTTTTTATCTATATCTCAACTAACATTAAAGCATTATAGAAGGCGAATAAACGAACACTATTATTATAATCATAATTATTATAAAGCCCCCTAGATACGATCCAAATTTCTTGCCTGTGGCATCACAGATTAGAAAGTTCACTTCGCAAAATCATTTAAATAAAAAGCGACTCTTGCTACGACACAATAAAGTGCAATTCAGGGTCGCACAGCGCCAATTACCTACAGTTATATTCATCTAGAAGTTACGAGTACCTCTCTTGTAAGGATGGTTAACTCCGCAAAATCATTTAAACAAAAAGCTACTCTATCTGCGACACAATAAAGTGCAATTCAGGTCGCACAGCGCTAATTACCTAGTTATATTCACCTCTCTTTCTATCGCGTAACTCTTATATCTTCTGACTACGTTACGCTCACTGAATTCGACAAGTCGAGCCCGCCGCGTACCTACTTGTAGCCTCATACCTAAAATGCGGAGTGACCCATGTGTATTCATATGTGTTGGCACGAAATAAAATCGAAGCAACAACTGGAAAACGCCAACCCGTCTTGAGCAAGCGTGGTGATCAATGCTCGTGCCTTCTCTGTATGAGAAGAGGCCTGTGCCCTGCAGTGGGACAGTAATAGGTTGGTATTATTATTATAACTGACTTGCATCGTCTAAACACTGTTTAGACTTCCACCACAGTATAAATAAGTAACAGTATTATGTCTTAATAGAAAAACAGCCACAACGACGCGCTCAGAAATCTCAGTGTCTCGAGTTAGTTACGCACGGACGCGGAAGGTTTATCTACCGAGCGGCCGTAAGTAATTATTTCACGGTCACTGCCGAGACATAATACTTTATTATACTGTGCTTCAACTTATGGTATGCCACAGGCAATTAATTTGCACCGTTTTAATCAGGCTTAAGTTCGAGATAATCTCACCACCGCACATCGTAATCAAACACAACGTAACCAATTGTAAAATAGAATCTACATTTCGCACTCTTCAATCGTTACCCTGTCGTTAAGCGATATAATGAAAATAATTTAGTAACAACTACGTCACATAAAGATTTTTTAATATTAATAACTTGTATTAGATACATCTGTTAGTTAAATTATGATTATGAGCAATAATAATTATAATTTTAATTATTAACGGCCATGAAACAAGCGGTTTTAGTCGCTCGGGGAGTCGTTTAGCCAATACAAGTCGTCGGTCGACAAAATGGCTGTTTTTTTTCTAAATCACTAATTATTGCTATCTATATTTTTCATTTATCTGAACTCTTTTCATTACATCTTAAAAAAAATACTCACTTTCAAACATTAAAAGTCAAATATGGACAATACAATACGGTACAACATAAAAAATGCAATATCTGCGTCTCTGATGTGCTTTTTGAGCGTATCAAAGATATGAAAATAAATGAGACAGTAAAAGCACCGCGAAAACTGTCTTGGTAATCGCTTATTTCATGGCCCCACTTCCAACTATTGCTTAAACTCAGTTTTAATAACGCGACGAACAATACTTTTAAATGATCGTAAAACTATTGTTAGTGACGTCACTAAGTCTCATAATATAATGCAATGGTAATTAATATCCAATGCGGATATTGTAACACTCGTATATCTGATAATGAATAACCAATTATAAGGAACCCTTAGGATTTGTAAAAACACCGATATGAATAATTTTATGGTCGAATAAATTTCTTCAACAGCTGCGCATTTACACATTGAATGTGTATAAAATAAACTACCATTTTATAAATAAACTACAAAATGCAGCTAGCTGCAAATAATAGTAATTATTATAAAAAAGAAAACTTGTGCATTCATAATAACAGTATAACACGTTAATTGAAATAATACTAAATAATGATTAGATGTAAGTTGGCAACCCGAAAGTTTCGATGACGTCATAAGACTGTTCTATATGTAGGTGGGGCAATGTTCTAGACTAGTGCCGCACGCGTCGCACACCTTTGCGTCTCGCTCATTCACGAGCGTGCAAGCGGGGCATTCACGCCCGCCGGACCTTAGCGGCTGTATTTCAGGCCCTCTCTTCGACTTACCACACATCTCACACGCTTGCATACTTCCCCTATTCAAGTACGTGCAAGTCCCGCATTCCCATTTGTCTCTTTTCACCTCGCTGGGCCCTGTATCTGGCCTCTCCCTCTCGCTGTTGTGTTGGCTCGGCGTCCTACTGACTGGTCGCTCTCGGTCGCCATTTTGTTGCGAATGCTTCGGTGGGGATCGGCGTACGTGATCCGCTTCGTCGAGCGATACTATTAGTTGTGCTTTTAGGTCGTAACTCGATGGATGTGTGTTTGTAACTGGAATGTTGAAGAAATACGATAAATTACTAACAGTTCAAAAATAATAGAAATGATTGAATATTGCAATTAAACTTGAATTTAGAAATCAGATAATTTTCATGTTTTGGAACCATAAACGCAATGTTCAAATTACATTGCATCCAGCAGTTTTTTGTACCTTTTAAACCGACTTCCAAAAGGAAGAGGTTCTCAATTTGACTGTATGTTTTTGTGTCTGTTACGCGATTACTCCACCAATTATGAATTGATTTTGATGATTCTCTTTATTTTTTACTATAAAGTATGTGGATGATATGATAAGTTCCTATCACTGTTATTTACGTAGCAGGTAGTGGTATTCGAATTTGTGTGGTGTAGGTACCAAAACTAAAAAGTAAAAAAAAAAACAACCGACTTCAAAAATAACACTACAGAGTGAAAAATAACTTTAATATCGGAAGGCGGTGGCAAAAAAAGAAAATTCTAAACCAAAAACACCGACTTTCGAAATAAAAAGTAATTTTTCATTTTGTAGCATTTTTTTTTGGAAGTCGGTTGTTTTTTACTACAAATGGTCGCTCAAGAATCAACTTAGGTTACAATACGGCCGATGTATCATAGTCGGTCTGAACATAGGCTCTCCGAACACTCGCCTCATGTCACCTTTTGGTTCCTAAAAAATAATATTGCACATCCTGCTACGCAAAGTTCGGATCGGCCATAATTCATTGGCCGTATTGTAATCGCGGAAAGCCATAACTAACCACCATAAGAACTATTCTTGCTTGCAGCGCTCGGCCGCTATAAAACCGGGGCGGTAACAGATGTGGTCATCGTGTGCACGGGATTTTGTTTTCAAAGTAATTAGTTAGACAGCTGAGTGAATCTAGGATAAATTATCTGAGATTCTGAATTGAAGTATAATAATTATGTTGAACCAAAACTCACCTGGATTACTTTTGGAACTGTGCGCCGTACTATGAACTCCATTCTCCACCGCCTTACTCTTCGGCTTGTCTGCCTCAACAGCCACTAGTTTCGATGGTTTCTTGACTTTTTTAACTTCAGCCGTATTAGGCCCCGCCCCATTCACCGTGGTCTGCTGCTTTATAACATCCTTCCTTTCTTTTATATCCTTCTTGCTGAGTAGTTTCACTTTGTCTGGTGCAACTTTTGGGGTTATCAACGCATCGGCCTTGGGGTTTGCAACCGGTTCTGGTACTTGTCTCCTGGCCTTCAACTCAGCTTGTTTTTTTGCTAACTGTCTCGCTCTCTTAATTTCTTGCTCCTGTTTCATCCTCATTAGGTTCTCTACCTTCGCTGTTCGGTATACCTCTTCGTCGTATGACCGGTCGAGGTTCAGAGCTTGTAAGCCGTCTTCTAAGTCCAGAGTTGTCGGCTGATACTTAGCTCTTCTCTCCTCTCTATCTAGCCTATCGAGAGTCCTCGAATCTCGATCGAGTGACGGTGAAAATCGACTTCTTCCATCTCCCTCTTGATCTTTGCTCGATAAATTCCTAAACACGTAATCCCAGCTCTCGTAAGTCCCCATGCCATCCTCCCTTGCTTTGCTTAGAGCTGGTTGCGTATCAGATCGCGGTAAACTTGGGAGTGATACATCACTGAGCCCAGATTTCGACGTGCTATTTCTTCGGGAACTTTCCAGATGTCTCTTCTTATGAATTCTGTCTTCATCTTTGTACCTTTCGAATTTGCCGTTTTCGTAAACTGACGGCGTGTCTAGTTCGATGAGTTGCGCAGTTGGGACAGCGGGGTATCTGTACTGTGCCATTGGGGGGTATCCGTTCACGGGGACCGTAGCTGCGTGTTTGATAGGGGCGTATACTGGGGTGGGGAGCATGTAGGGGGACTGTACGGGGTAGTAGTAGGGGACTCCGTAGGGGCTCATCATTGGTATGGAGCTGCACTGTGGGAGGGTGACGGGCACGTCGGGGTGCATGTGTTGCGGGAGGGGGTACATCATGTGGGGTAACATAGCGGGCACCATGTAGGGGGGACATTGAAGCACTGGCTGTATTTCCTGGTCTGTTTCGTCACAGATGTGGTTACAGTGTTGAGTACCGTGGTACCTGTCGTCGACGAGTCGGCTACGGTAGGCGTCGGAAGCAATCGTTGTTGGTATGTTCGAGTATATTTCTGAACCTGGAATTAAAACGTTGAATTTGGACATTGATTTATAAACTTTTCAAGAATACACTAGATACAGTATCACAAACAAAATAATAATAAAAAATTACTGCTTTATACATTCTTATAATTCAACTGGCCGCGATTGATAGTACTGTACATTTATATCTGTAATAAATAAAATTATAAAAGTTATTTTAAATATCATGATATTTAAAATAACTTTTATAATTTTTTTTATTACTTCTAATCATTTTCAACCTTAACACTCGAACATAAAGTTAAATAATGTTTGCGATATATTAATAATTAGGACTGTTCAGCTGAAGCATGAAAATAAAGTCGTTTTGAAATAAGGTAAGTAGGTACATAAATATTACTCAAATATAATAAACTTAAAACCGGGTTTTTTTGTGTTTATTCTATTTTTGATCGCACAACAAGGCCACGTTGCCTTATTATTCTAGCCGTTTTTGAGATGCTAACCCTGAATCTACTATGTTCTTGATCGAAGAGTGAGGGCCAGTGAATTAAAGTCTAACCAGATCCCGCGATGCTACAGATGTTAGCCACATAGTAGCACGTCAAAGCATCCCGAGGATATCTTGAGATAAGTCCTAACTATTCCCACTAAAATAAAAAGTACTCACTCTCACTATACACACACTTGTTGTTCCGCTCCACGTGAGGGGGGGCGGCAAGGCGCGCGGCGGCGGCGTGCGGGGGGGCGGCGTGTTGCACTCTCTCGCGCCACACGTCACGCCACGACACGCGACAGCCGCGCGTCCAGGATTCTTCCCAGATGTGGGACATTATCTGGATATAAGCAACACATTGATAAATGAATGATTAATGTAAGAAATATTTTAATTATAATAGACATTTGTACACCTGTCAAGGCAAAATATGGTTAAAGAAAATACAATAGACGTGGATATATATTTAGTAACTTGTTCCGCTTAGCTATTTCTAAAGAGCCATAAAAAGCTCCTGAAAGAAATCGACACGTGTTTCACCTCTCAACGAGGCATCCTCAGGATGACGATGGACTTGTTGCGAACTCGAACACGGCGTGTTGTCTGCTCTCAGCGCTCGGTGGGCTCTTTAGAAATAGCTAAGCGGAACAGGTTACTAAATATATCCACGTCTATTGTATTTTATAATGGATTTCCGCAAGGTCACGCCTGAATCAATTAATTATGGTTAAAGAACTTTTGTTATATGTTTACTACCTCATGTATTACCCATAATTATTCAAGCAACTAAATGATTTGATTATGATTTGAATTATCGCACTCATGTGTTTTAAATCACACTATCCTACTATAATATTATAAAGGCGAAAGTTTGTGAGTGTGTGTGTATGTTTGTCTTTTCATCACGCTCAAACGGCTGGACCAATTTGGATGAAATTTGGTACATATATGGTTTATAACCTGTATTAACACATAGGATACTTTTTATCCCGATATTTCCACAGGATTGAGACTTACGCGGGTAAAACCGCGGGGCGCAGCTAGTATTACATAACTTATTTACTACACGAGCAAGTACAGTGAGAACGCGAAAATAAAATACGTGAGACCAGTAAGCATTTAAACGCGGGCTAAGACAAATTTCCGACTGCTAATAATTAAATTTAATAAATAAATTAAAGATATTAATCAATCAAATCAAATAAAGAAAGAAAATACGTTTATTTGCGGTAAACATGACGCAAAGAAAGAACACAAACACAAAAAAGAACAATTTGGGGGAAAATATGCGTCACATCCACGCAAAACAGCCATCGCTCAGCACAATGCTGCGAGACCGAGCCCCAGCGCTGGTTTTCAGCGACAGCGACAGATTCTAAAGTTATGCACGGCCTCTTAAGAACGCTTTCGTTAAGTTTTGAAATTATAACGGTTAAAGTAGCTATCCACGAGGGGCAGTACCGATCTGAAATACTCAAACTGTAGATTTTTTACTACAAGTTATCAATTACTCCGTACTAAAAGACTTCTAGAACACAAACTGCTTTAACACGTAGTACACATTTCATAATGGCTGAAATAATAGGACTTTTTTAAATTATCAATTCAACAATCGTACATATTTTGAAAACATTCGATTGTGTCTTGGGGCTATGACAATAGTATACAAAAAGATACTATAGTTATTAGAAACATAATACTTCAGTAACTCATATTATTCATAATGCACAATTAAACAAGTTTCGTTAAAGGGCCGTGCACGAAATCGACTGATTTTGATCAATTTTGTTCGTTAGTTGTGCGAAAGGGAAACAGAATTTTAATAAAATTATTTGTGATTTGAAAAGTCGAATTCTTTGTCTTGTACATAGCGGAAAAGGATTTTTCAAATAAATTAAAGATTCGTGGAAAATCATTAAAATACGCAACAAGTTTTCCATTTACGCGATACTGACATTTGATCGTTTCGTTAGAAGAAACTACTTTTGATTTTGAAAATTAAAAAATATCATCAACAACATTATATGGTCTACTTGTACATAGGGGAACCTTCCTTCAACTTCCATACAAAATAAAGCAGATTTTTTTTAAAATAACCATTTTTTTTTAAACCCTGTTAGTAATGTATTTTTTTTCCTATTATTTAGCAAACCATATCAAGAAATTCAAAAATCACACATTAGTCTTCAGCTATCCTTGAAATAAAATCAAAATTTTATTTTATGATTATACTACCTACATACATACATAACATCACGCCTTGCTTCCCCGAAGGGTTGGGCAGAGGTGTCCCTGTAGCAGGTACACCCACATTTCGCCAGTTATGTTTAAGTCCCATGTAATAGGGGGCGAGCCTATTGCCATCAACCGGGCACAAATCCAGACTCCGAGCTGCTACTGAGAAATTTCAGATAGAAAAACCCAATAACACTTTGCCCGACCTGGGAATCGAACCCAGGACCTCATGCTCAGCAATAAGTAAATCAATGGCGAAATAAACCATATTTTCGAGAGCGCAAAAGTGATGCAACTATTAACAGGTGCTGTGACTGACACGAATGAACCAAGCACCACGAAAACTGTACTTTTATACTTACACAGACTTAATGTTTCAATTATTTCAAGCTTTATTACAATTAGATAAGTTATTGACGAAAAAGGGTTTTTTTCGTGCGCTGAGCCTTAATAGGAAATTAATGAATGAAATGCACCGACCCCAGCGTGGTTTAACCAGACTAGATAAATCGAATTAACCCCAAGATTTGCACTAGCCCCTGGAGCCTCATGCTTCATGGGGCTACAGAGGCAAAACAATAATAATTATTAATCTATGTAAGTTACCTTTTGTAATATAAGTACTTACTTACATATATAACAATAAATATAAGTAAGTTACAAATAAATGATCATTGTGGACTGTTGCAATCTAAAACAAGGCTAAATTACATACATACATAAACTCACGCCTCCTGCCCAGGCAGAAACTACAGAACGCCAACTGCTACGATCCTTACATACTTGCGTGTATGACCAGATGTATGAACGTAAACGAAGCTAAATTATTTAGATTTAAAAAAGTCCTATAGTTTGACCGAAACCGCTGTCCCGCGTCATGAGCGCGGCGAGCCGGGGGGGCGCTTACGCTGCACGTCGTAAGCGTTAACGAATGAGCGGCTTGCACTACCCCCCCCCCCCCCCCCCGTGAGCCACGCACATACTACCTAAGACGCACAGCGATCTCGGTCATACTATAATCCTCGATCTGACAAGGAAAATCGCGGAATTTTTGTTAAGTCATCCTACTATGCTACAAGAATCTTTTGGCGCTAGAATGACATTGACAGACAGGCGCTGTTGGTAAACATTTGTGAAATGTATTGAAACACGGCCAAATGCATGTCGGACTAGCACACGAAGAGGAACCCTTCGTGCGTACCACCGTACAATATTTAACAAAAAAAAACGCCGAAAAAAAGACGTTTCTTGTATGGGGCTCTTTAATTTTTAACTTTATTGTTTTCATTATTTGTTGTTATAGCGGCAATAGAAATACACAATCTATGACAATTTCAACTGTCTATTACGGTTCATGAGATACAGCCCACTTGTAGACAGACGGACACACAGTGGAGGCTTAGTAATAGGGTTCCGTTTGGCACCCTTCGGGTACGGAACCCTAAAAACAAGATGGCGGCGTCCCTTGTAAAACTTGAATACATAATAACAATACATCGGTGTTGAAACAAGATAAAATTGTATACCTGACATTCGCACTGCGCGATAAGTGCATCTCTAGACACTGCGGCGACCATGTCTGGACAGATGGGCGCGTCCAGTTCGAACCGGCCAGCGCCCAAAGACTTGTAACCCATCGCTTGGAGAAGGGTTTCGGCTCCTACCATGTTGGCTTCTACCTCGTGTTTGAAGTAGCCGCAGTATAACTGGAATATGTATGCATTGTTTAGAGCTCAGCACAGTAGCGTAAGTATTGAAAGATCTAATAATCGCGACGTCACCTTATCTTACCACCATTGTTAATATCTTATTAGGGCTAAGCAGGAGTTAAAAACTGATTTTTTGAAATTTTTGACGTTCAAAAGTGCCTTATTGTGCCTAATTGAAATAAATTATTTGACTTTGACTTAAAAAGTATTTCTTCATGAACATATTCAAGGCGAATATTTTTCTGATGTCTTTTTTTTTCATAATTATGAGAAGGGTAGCTGATGAAGTAGAAACACTTTCTAAGTTACTGGTCATCATCAACTCAGCTTATTGCAGTTCAGTGCTAGACATAGTGGATATAGGCCTCTCACAAATAGGCCTGTGTAAAAATTAAAAATTGTCTTGTAGGTTATTAAAAAATATTGGACACGTATTTTTTCTTTTTTGACGTAATCAAAAGATTACGGTTATACATTGAGTTAAAATGTGGCATGACGTCACGCCTTGCTAGATTTTATACTGAGTTGTGACGTCTCATTACGTCACAACTCAGTATAAAATCTCCAACTATCCCCACTCCCCAACTTTAATGCGTGTTTTCCAAGTTATTTTTGATTAATATGATAAAGCAAAAAATACGTGTCTAATATGTATTTTTTTATTATCTGAAAGACGGACAATAGAATTTCTTTTTTTACCTAGGCAACTACCGTATTGTACCATTACACCTTACATATCCAATCTATCCCAGTTGCCTTTTTAAGTCGTCAGTCTACGACTGGGGTCAAGGTTACTTCTAAGCCCATTCTCACACGGGGTGACGGCAACCTAAACTGGTGTGCAATGAGCGTTGCCAACTGCTATGCAACTGGTAAGTCTCACATGGCGCAACTCAAGTTATATCAATTTTAGTAATTTCATCATGCTTCGACGACATGACATACGACCAGTCTGTCATACTCACCCGTATGACTTTATACTCCTTCCTCCAGGGCTGGGCCAGCAAGTTGGCCGCATACCTGGCCAGCGCCGCCCAGCCCAGCCCAGCTCGATACGCGCTGAACTCCGTCAACTCGTTTATCGTCTTTTGGAACACTTTGCCGGTCTCCGCAAGCCCAAATTTGCACTCATGAGGCACTAATGATAGGTATTCTATTATGTAGTCTGAAACGAGAAAAAAATAACTTTTTATAGCACTTTTAGCGATCATAAGCGTAGGGAAGCTAATGAATGGCAACCTTCATTTCTGATGTACACAGTAAACGAAGAAATTACAACAGCTCTTCTTAAACCCAAAGACATTTAACTTGGACCTAATCAAACCAGTCTCGGGATAGTTCGTATTTATGCCAATGAACACATTTTCCTTTTTTCTTTACCCGGCCATAATAATATGACCTAAGTAGTTTGGCTATGTTGACAATGTCTATAAAGCAGTGGCCCATAAATAACAATACACAATATAGCAGTTAGTTTTGCTCTATCTATTCGCTAATAGGTGGCGCATAACTTTCCACTTTTGTCACTACAACAGCATCATGGTAGTCATAATGAAAGCCTGCAAACCACTCCAGACACATCAGTAATAACGACATTACATTCAAGTAATGTAATGCACTAGTGTGGTGATTGGAATGATGTTGTGATCATAATATTTTCATAGTTTTACGTCAACATTGGAAGGAATGACAGTAATATTAATGTTATTATTACTAATAGTGTCTGGACCCCATTTGTTACTATCACATCACCATCATTTCAGCCTAAAGACATACAGACATAGGCCTCCCACAAGCGTCGCCGCATCAACCGGTTCGTGCTTCTCGCTTCCAGCGAATTCGCGCGTTCTTCATCAGGTTATCGGTTCACCTTTTTGAAGGCCCCGCTGCGCTACAGTCAGAAATTAGCAAATCCTACCCCTACTAATATTGTAAATGTGAAAGTTTGTATGTTTGCGAGTTCGTTTTGGACCTTTTTTTACTAATCAAACGAATTTTTATGTTTGGCACGCGGGTAGACCGTGAGCATGAGCAGTACCCTAATTGCGTTATACACGATCAATCACAATCTGAAACGTTTTGAAAGAGATTGCTAATCCATTGCGTCATAAGTTCGAAAAAAAAATCTGCTCAACAACGTAAATAACGCAATGCACGTTGTAGAACTGTCAAATGAAACAAATTAGTCTAAATAATTTACAGAAAATTTGTTACCCAATTAGATAGCTGCCTAACGGGAGATTGGAGCCTCTCCTTTGAATATCGCAGGATACCCTGGCGCTTTCTCATAAAATAAAATCTACAGCTTTTGTTTTACCTTCAAGTTTCTTCTTCTGTTCCAACTTTTCCGGGCTGTCATCGGTCTCGAGGTAGCTGTAGTGAGCGTCCTCGATGCGACGCCACAAGGTGGGCAGCCGCTCGCGGAGAACCGCGTCACCCATGCCCGACGAGCACGTCATCACCATTACAAGAGGTACCGGTCAGGGGTCAACTGGGGAACGAAATAAGGAGCATATAATTATGTAGGTATAGAAAATGTACGCAAAAAAGATTTCAATTTTCTTTGAGTCCCATTAGATCCATATCGAACTCAAAGAAAAGCACTTCAATCCTGACATTTCTAATAAGATCTTTTCTTTTGAGGAAAATACAGAATGAAATCTCTGGAATGGCCTTACAAAGAGCCACGTAGATATCAGTGGACCTGTCCCATCAATTAGATCAGGGCTGTCCAGACAAGGCCCGCGGCCTGTTTTCATGCGGCACGCGACGCATGTTTTAATCAGAAAATAGTTTTGGACATAAATAATTTGGATAATAGAATTCTTTGTCAAAACATATAATCAATATTTGGTATAATTTCTACGGCGCTCCAGCTTTTGTAGTAAATTTAATTAGCCCGCGAAGGTATGTAGTTTGGACAGCCCTGAATTAGATCATCGAGTAGATATCGTATTTATGGACGTACTTCCTGTCTCATTGTTTGCCTTAAGTTAAGTATAGACTAGAGCATTTACTTGTAACAGAAAATCGAGCATACAGTTTTAAAATTTTATCGAACCGCACTTCGAACACGACGCCCGATGTTTTGTTACAACTTAATTTTAAAAACCAACGAGCGTATTTGTGTAAAGCCCCAACTACACGTTGGCCGAGCGCTCGGCCAAACATATATACACGCAAATCAAACGGCAAATCACGCACAAAGGCCCGATATATGTTGGCCGAGCGACGGGCTCCCCCAACGAGTACTGGGGGCTTTATATTTTATCGAGCAAAGGCACGAGCGCGGGCGACGCGAAGCGAGGTGCGCCGGCCGAGGGCAGTTCGTTACAATGAACGCAAGGTAGAAAGTAAATGCTCACTTGCCATGAGCATTACGTCGAACGCAGCGTCGCACATTCGCAGGAACGTTACATTACATGGAAATGCTCTAGTTTATACTGACCTTTATAAAGGCAGATAGTGCTACGAAAAGTGAAATGCTCGGACTTGCGGACAAAATGAGTGAAACACTCGAAACTGGCAGGAAGTCCTAAAGAGTCATAGTTGCACGTAGGATTGGCCAAATTGATCGGAAGACCGACGCCAGTTGAGTATGAAATATTCTCCAATACCAACTACGAATCAGCACGTGTAGCATGACAACTATAGAAACGGGTTTTCTACGGGTTTTATCGACAGAATAGACAAAATGACAGATCGTGATTGTTTTTCTGTCATTTTGTCTATTCTTCTGTCGACAAAACCCGTTTCTATGTGTTCATACTATTCTTTCAACTGTCATTAATGAGACACAATATAATTTTAATTGTTATCAATCTCAATGAGTCCTCGTGACAGTTGAACTCCTAAGCGTGCTGAAAGTGGAAGGTGAACTGCCAATCTGGCGAGTATAATTTTGGTACTTAAATCAAAAGTGAAATTGTAACTGGTACTATATTACTAGGCAGTTTCAGTTTTCTCTTTTGCCGCATGCCAATAGCTATACTGTGCTCAGACTTGGCACACAGAACAATAACGAAACCAAAGTAGATAATGTTGAAAGGTGAGTAAATCATTCAAAACTAATGACTGGTTTAGAGTGTCACCACTTTGCCGTTAAAGTGGTTGGTTGGTATGTGTGTATTATCAGAAGGTTCGGCAAATGAAAGAGCGTGTTCTCAGTCGTTCAGTAAACCTTCAACTGAGAACACGCTCTTTCATTTGCCGAACCTTCTGATAATACACACATACCAACCAACCACTTTAACGGCAAAGTTTAACCTACATCTCTTTCAGTTAGTGCAATCCAGTTAAATATAGCCTCGGAAATAGGGTACTGGTACTTCGCATTTAAAAGCTGAGGCGATGAGATAGTATTTCTTACAACGTAAGAGGCCTTTAGCTATGGGATATTTCCAGTTACGTTCATCTAATCCAATATGAATCGAAACCCTGGAATTACCACAAAAACACAAGCAATCGTGTTGTTAAAGATTTATTTTTGGTAACCACGCCATCGATGCTTAGCTAAACAGGAAATACAGATGGAGTTCGGGGTCACAACCACCGGTAAACAAAAGCGACGGTGCTTCAGCTCGATGTAGCAAGCTTATCAAGGGAAAAAGAAAACAACGTGAGGAAACCGACATGTCCTAGAACCAAAAATTCGAAGACATGTGACATCTACCAACCCGCACTGGACCCGCGTAGTGGATTATGGCCCACTCCCACTCACCGAGAGGAGGCCTGTGTCCCAGCAGTGGGAACATTATAGGCTGATTATGTGTGTGTTATGTGGTAATGTAGGTTTTATCCTAAAACTTTTGCTCCACCAACTTCACGGCACCAGCCAAGCATGGCGAAAAAATGGACCGACTTCTAAGACTCCCGAATTCTTCGTAATCTTGGCTCAGGAGCTCAAGTTATTAAAAGGAACTAAGGAGGAAGGTACGGAAATAGTGATGTCTTCTTCTCTTCCCATTAGCGTGTCGATGGCAATCAAAATAGACTCGGCCCAGAATTCGGCCACGTGTTTGGCGCCATCACTAGCGTCCATAAGTTCCTGTAACGTGCAGCTGACAGGACACGCGGGACACGAAATTAATTAAGTGTTCCATCGTTTGTGGAACATCACCACACTTACACTCCAAGGCGGAGTAGTCTATAAATCTCCACCTAAACAGTTTTCCTTGCTTCGGCCAACCTGGGTCTGGAGTCTGTTTAAAGACTTCAAGGCTACCCGAAGCAACTCAATCGTGATTTTATGGTAAACGATCACAATCTTTGCTTTAATAAGCAATCCTACCTACTTGTAGCATATAGTCTGGCATCGCTAAGTCTGCATAAGTAAAAAAACGGTGGAATTTGAAAATCTATAGACGGCAACACCATCCTGACCTACGACAAAAGAATTTTATACTTTGTTTGTCTTTTGTTTTTGATAGGTTATTTTGTTGAGAGCAGTGGTGGCCCAGTGGTAACGGCCGCGACTTACGAGTTGTAGGTCGTAGGTTCGAACCCAGACAGGCGCTTTACTTTGTGTAAATTATTTAATCACCACTGCTCTCAAAAACGGTGAAGGAAAACATCGTGAGGAAACCGGCATGCCCTAGAACCGAAAATTCGAAGACATGTGACATCTACCAACCCGCACTGGGCCCGCGTGGTGGATTACGGCCCACTCCCTCTCACAGAGAGGAGGCCTGTGTCCCAGCAGTGGGAACATTTATAGGCTGATGATGATGATGATGATGAGGTTATTTTGTTTATATTCAGATTTATTGGTAAAGAATAGTCACTTCAGCACGATGCAGTGTGGATTTGATACAGTTTTGTCATAGTTTGGAGGTAGAGCATAGGTACGACATAGTGTATTACACAATCTATTATGCAAAAAGCAAAATATCAAAATCATTAGATCTACTTACAACCCCAAAACTGACATAACTGACTGATGTAAAATAAAAAGTATACCATATTTAACACTTTTTGGGGTTGCCCATTTATTCCACTGCAGACTTAGCGTGGCCAGACTCTAAACGAGGACGACGAAATTGCGCAGTTTTCTCTAGGACTACCGAATATTTCTACCGTAATCTTGGTTACAATAGGTTTTGTTGTTACTATCTATAGGGTTCAAGAGCTCAAGTTGTTAGAAGGTATCTACGGATTACGGAAAAAGTGCTGATGTTTTTCGATCGAATTGTTTCTGTAAGGAGAAATGCTAATTATAATTAAACAATTTAAAATGAGCAGTTAGTCGTAGTAGCCGCACGGGTCGATGGATCAGGTTAAGCTACGCATGCCGCGGTTGGTCCGTGGATGGGTGACCATCTTTACATACCAAGACCCCTCCGTGCCTCATAAGCACGTTAAGCCGTTGGTCCCAGCTGTCAATTGTAGATCTTTGACAGTCGTTACGGGTAGTTGGAAGCCCAAAAGTCTGACAACCAGTCGTACTTAAGATATCGTGTTACCCAGTAACTAGGTTGTGGAGGTCAAATAGGCAGTCGCTCCATGTAAAATACTGGTATTCAGCAGACCCCAACATAGTTGGGAAAAGGCTAGGCAGATGATGAAGAGTCGTAGTAGCACTCAAGTCAAAACTTACAGTCAGGACATAGATAAGTAACCGTTACATCAGATTAAAAATGTTCCACTACCATCTGGCATCGTTTTGAGCACAAACAAACACAGTCACCACATTGTAGCGGTACCTACTATTATATACTGTTGATAAACAATTAAATCACGCACAACCCGTGTTATCAGAACAACAGCATCGACTGGCATGTATCCATGACAACAAACATTGTTATCAAACATAGAATGCAATCGAAGAAGTCGTACGCAACGCAACTCCAAAGCAAAGAGAACATTAAAAACTTGGCCGTATACTTGCACGGCATGGCATGCAATATAGTACTTTAAATATGGCATAACATACTTTGTAACAACAAAGATAGAGTTCAAATTACAATGGCATGTACTAAGGTCTCGAAGTCAGGGTCAAAGCACACTGCGACAGAATGTTTCGTGCTTTGTGGCAGGCATAATATGTTTCCATTTCCTCTTTCTACTGCATTGATTGCAGTCTGAACCATTGAGCCTAGCTCAAATACCATTTTTGACTTACACTAGCCGGGCACCTAAATAAATGCCTAAATAGAAGCGCTCTGTCGAATTTTCAACGCTCGTCTTATCGCCGAAAGTTGAAAATCCAACTTACGAAGTAAACTACCAATTTCTGTAAAAACATGAATTACCATTACAAGTATATGTTTCATGTTAGACTTCGATGAGAACACGGATTGCAAATCCTTTGTCTTGAAAAAAAGTACATTGCCGTGCCGTGCTCCGGTAGATACAAAGCATAAAAGAGGGGGGGTAGGCAGTCAATCAGCTATTGAAGAACGGCTCGCACAATACGCGAGTGAGTCATGCAATTGTTCAGCAAATACATCGATGTTTCATTCATTCACGACAATGAATTATATGATTCTTGTTGGGTCGTTTTAAGGCCCAGGCGACGCTAGTAGAACAATTTCCGTGAAGTTTTCATATACATTAATTGTTCCATCAGCGTTGCGTCGCGCCTGTCCGCGGAAGTCTTTATATGTTTGAGTATGTTGTAGTATCAATTTCCAATGATATTATATTTGTCATAATTTGAACTTTGAACAGATGTTTGTTGTTGTTTAGTGCATGACTGAGGGGTCAGTTAGGTGATAGGTATATTTGTATATTACATAATGTATATTTGCAATATATTGAAAAGTTTGAGCCATTTGAAGTTGAGTGGACAATGCAGTTTCAGAGAGCAAGAACAATAAGGACTTAAATAACAAAGAAATGTTTTGCACAAATATTTTGCCATGAATTAACAAACTGCCTCAAACTCAAATTCAAAGCATTTATTTCAATTAAACCATTTACAGCCACTTTTGAATTGACAAAGAGTCAGTCGGTTAGTCAAACAGTTGAAGCTAGTTGCCGATTCCAAAACGGATCTCTATGGAGAAGAACAGGCAAGAAACTCCAAGGACACTCTTTTAAATATAGATATTACAAAATCCTGGGTACATTATTCTTGTTGCTTTAAAAAATAAAATAAACAATTCAAAATATAAGATTAAATAATAAATATCAGTAAGTTGCAGTAGTTTTATTAGTATTTTAGTTAATATTTGTAAGTTGGCCTAAGGTGTCTAATCAATAAGCAAATAAAAATATAAAGAAATATGTACTAGGTTAAGGTTTTGATGGGTCTATGCCACCCGAAACAAAGTTTTATATATTATTATTAATCAGAGAGTGGATGTGAGCTGAATAGATAGGTCTGAATTTCAATAACAAAATATTAAGAAAACAGCAACTAAAACAAAATAAACATTTAAAACTGAATACTAATAATACAAGACAATTCCAATAATACTTTTATTTGGATTCCGTAAAATTGTTATCAGTCAATGAGCTGATAATGGTGGAGCCTTGATAATAAAAAGAAGAAGTCAATTTGTTAGGAACATATAATTGTGTGATAAGATAACACATACAGGTAAGTTTATCATAATATGTGTGATATGACTCATGCAGTATTTATTACTTACAGTTTAGTATTTGTACTTAGATTACTCGGTAGGTATTATTGATCCAACTGAAAAAAATCAATGCTTTTGGTTTCAGATTTCAAATAAAATTCTCGAGACAATCATGTTTTTTATGATTTCTTAAAATTGTACCCATAAAGTTGTTTTTTTTTTTGTTGTGTTATAGAACTTCTGTTTTAACCAATATGATTGAAATTGAAACAATACAAAACATTCCATGCCATTTTTTCAGCTGTGTTTCAAAGAAAGGATTCCTAGCAATGTAAACAATAAATAAAAACATTAAGTAGCACCATTTAGTATGGTTTGCTTAGCATTAACAAACAATTTAGACCACAGGTGAATGCAATTATGATACAAAGAACTGAAGATATGTGAAATTTGGTTCTGACTTTAAATTCCTTATTTCATAGTAAATAATTTGATGATGATTTCAAGGAAATCATTCTAAATATTTAGAACTTTACACAGCTAATGTAGAAAACAATTAGAGATATACAGTGTGTAAATTAGAGAAGATACGGGCAGTAATTATTGCATTAAAAGAATCCAAGAAAGCGACGTCGCAGCAAAAAATATGCTAATGATCGTACTCCCACGCGATACACCAATGTGCGATTCAAACAAGATTTAACCTAATTCTAGGCTCCAGCTGTTATCTATAATATATACTAGGGTCTAACGAACTTACCGTACAGGAAGAACATTCTTTTCCTGGATGTCAAAATTTATTCCAATGCACCGAAACTAGAGCGGACAAAAATAGTTCACCCAAAATAAAAGCGACCGCTGGCAAATGATTTCCAATTATCACAAACAAATATTATACACATTTCATAATCACAGCTTAAATCAATTTACAATAAAAGCGACAAATCCCCAGTAAATATCAAAGAAATAAAAAAATAGTAGGACAAAATTTTGGGATTTTGTTTTGACGTTTATTACTACCTGGCACAGATCATCAATGAAATAAGATTTTGACGTAAATATTGACGTTTCGTTACTCGGTTGTCTATGGCTGCGTTCCGAGTTACGTTGTAATCGATCAAGCGATTTGAGCGTGCTAGAACCGCTCCGAGTTAGCGTGAGCGCGATAACGATGTCTCATGAAGACGTCTTGCGATAACGCCGACCATGCCCTAAAATAATATCACTGTGAGTGCTGTCAAAAATGACAGTTGTGCTGTTTTGTTTTGAGTCACATCTTATCTTTAAACTAACGTGGCAGTTTCGAAATTTTGCTTCTGGCTACCGTCGCCACCTAAACAAAGAAAAAGAAGAAATTAGTTGCACAATGAATTAAAGTTTTGACGTTGAGCGAACACTGTCTGTGAGCGCGTTCACGAGCGTTCAGAATTGTTCTGAATTGTAAAATCTCTCAGAGAAACTCTAGCACCTAGCTGGTAAATTGCTCGAACAGCTCATTTTTGAAGAAGAAATACACTATGGATGTCTGCGACTTTTCCCCACAGCAGAATACCGTAACCTAGCTGTATCAACATCAGTGTACTGTATTACTTTCCTGACGGCGCAGGTCCGAACTGAGCCTTACCGCTAGGCTTGATATATGTGAGTCCCACTGAAATTAGCCGAGTCTACAGTTTCAAGCACCTCTTACTAAGACTATGTTGGGTCCTAGATTTCTAACACGAAATGTATAAAGTTCGCCTTATACATACCTACATAAAGCGAACTTTATACATTTCGTTTTATTGGCATTGAGAACTACTTAATTAAGTTATTTGTATTAAGTTATTTAATCCGTAACCATTGAGAGTGCACCGTTGACGTCGTCAAAACCTTGTCTATTCCTGTTCACTTTAAAAATAAGAGAGGTATCATCTGCAAACAGTACAACATCACAGATACTTATCCTATAAAAAAAATAGTTGGTCATTGATATAGAATAAGAATGGACCCAATATTGCGCCTTGAGGTGTACTCACCAATCAGGGCTACCAGTTCAGTTAGGTGTACCTAACTGAACTGGTAGCCCAGTAGATTTTACACCAATAACATCTACATATTGGAACCTATTTCGTAAATAAGAATTTCTTACTTCGAGAGCTTCGTTTTGGACACCATAATGCATAGTTTACGTAAAACCGTGTCATGGTGCACGCATTCAAAGGCTTTGGAGAGATCACAGAAAATTCCAATAGTAGCCATTTTGCGAGTTCTTTTATGTGTTTAATATATCTTTCAGCAGAGCAACACCTGAATCTGTGGTCGAACGATCTTTTGTAAAGCCACATTTTTCATCATGAAGGAGACTGTTAGTAATTAAAATGTCGCATTAAAATGTCTTAGCTTGAGTATTAACTTTTCAAATATTTTGCTAAAATAATAATGCAGGTAAGATAGAAATAGGTCTGAAATTCCCAACATCATTTTTATTACCTGATTTAAATAATGGAATGACATTACTACTCTTCATTTGGTCAGGAAAAGTTCTTAATCAACATAATTTATTAAAAGTAATAGCTATATACGATGTCTATTAAAATAGTTAATAATTTAATGGAGATGCCCCAATAAACCAGTGTTTTTAGACAGTAATTGTGTTGAAAACAAAAACTACATCACGAGGTATTACATGTTCGAAGCTAAATAAGCAAGCTAAATAAGCCACTACATATAAACTAGCACTACACAAAAAAAAAGTACTTACAAAAAGTTTTCAGCTTTAGACGGGGACGAATTTAAGGAGTGAGTCGTAGATAGATAAATTGGCAAAAAACTCATTTAATGCCTCAGCTTCGACAGCGGCTTTATTAACTAATTTGTTGTAGACTATAATCTTGACCACTTGGGGCGGTACCTCTAAAACTTATATGATAAATTTAGAGAGAGCCCAAAGAGCTATATTAAAAGTTAGTTGCTTTTTCCCAATCCTCTATCCAACTTCCGAACTTTACCAGCACTGCCAAGTGTTAACGGTCCGGCAATTGTTCATTCTCATGACAGTACTAAAAAAAACACACTGAAGTTCCCTTCGATCACGATTTACCAACACAAAACAGACGATCAGCAAATGTTTGTTCAATCATCCGTTATAATACTAGTTTCTCCCAAAAGTTTTTCTGTTTTCTTGGCACTTTTCTTTATAATTCAATTAATAACAAAATATCTATCTACACCCATACTAAATCTATTTGTAAAAGAAAATTACGCTTTTGGCTATTAAATCTGGACTACATTGCCACAGAAAATTTATTAAAACCAATGTCTTAACACCCACACATTTACACTCACACACCTACACTTACAAACATTCAATACACACAACATTATTCATTTCCCCATTCATTCATTATTTCCCTCATTATTATTTTATTTGCTTATTTTGTTAAGTATTATTGAATAATAAAATAGGTGCGTATGTTACCTACATAAATTGTATGTTTCTTTGAATTTTATGTTGACTTGCTTTTCTTTTCTTTAATTTGTTTTAATTTTCTTAGGTTTTTCAAACTTTTGCTTTACTAATAATATCTTGACTCTACTGTTTTGTAAATTAACATGTCCTATCTAAGAGAGCCGGGTGATCTGTAACACAGGACCTTCCTACCTCAGACACCTTTCTCTATTTAAGATTGTGCATTTTATTAATTAGTGCCTGTAATAAGATGTTGAGATAAATAAAGATTTATGATTATGATTATGATTATCTCAAGTTGTTTTTCTTGTTAAAAAAACAACAATTTACTAACAATGAAACTTCCAAGTGAATGAATTTTCCAAGTGGTTTTTACTTTACTTTATTATCAGAATTTTAATTGTATCGCTTAAAAATTTACTTTTAGCAAAAACACAAATATTTTTAAACAATTTTGAATAGGTACTAAAGTCTTCCCCACAATAATGGTAAAAATTTTACATTGACAGCGCCTTTATATCGTACCAGTAAGGGTGATTTCAGTAGTTTAAGTGTAACCACTGATATACAGACGCCAGAACATCAAGGTACCCGAAACTGTCGAATTTTCCCAATCAACTTTGAACCTTATTCTTAAGCAATAAAGTTAAAAATCTATTAAATAAATTTGACAGATTGTAGTAGCCTGATGTGCTGGCGTCTGTACACTCTCGCCTAGTTCAGTTGAAGTTGTGAACCCCAAGAGGATGGACGCAGACATTGAATTAGCTGCTACCGTTGCTCTATGTGCCATCAGTTATGCACGAGAGTGTACAGCGACGCACTCGCAATTGCCACGAGATCCTTTGACTCGGGCACAAAAAACCGACACGGGACGGAGAGTGAGCAAGGAACGCCAAGGTGGGTCGAGCGCTCTTATCTACATTCTCGCACTCGGCCTGTCTCGGTGAGCCTCGGCGAGAGTGTACAGCTGCCATTAGCGCATTCCATCGCGGCCTCACAGGTTTAGCAAATTAGAAACGAAGTTTGTACGATTGATTCGTTTTGATTGTGGTATGAAATGGTTATACTTTGACCATAGAGGAAAGTAATTGACTTGTCACTGTCAGTGTTATACACAATTTTTGAAAATGGTTAATTTTATTCTATTCTCTGATCCTTTACGGCAAGAAGAAATAGTCACTTTTTACACGGTTTGTAAATTGCATGTGTGAGAATACATAGGTTACTTGACAGCAATTTTATTTCATTTACTTACCTCTTCCACAGGCTTGTCAAATGCATCGTAATTATTACAGAGGGTATCCTGAATGCCATCATCCGCTTAAGTTATTCATAGAAACTGATTATTTGTGGCATTGCCCATCAGAGATGTCTCAGTAAGTGCAGTTGCAGACCATATTATATTGGCCAGTGTCGTTGTAGGGACGGACCTGTCTGTCATTATTCAGACTGATGCTCATAATTATCCTTAAAATAAATTTATTTCACAGGGTGTACCTGAGTTTCCCGGCGTACCATGTGAAGTACAAGCAACCCGTCTCATGGCCATTAACTCTGGAACGCACTATTGAAGTACCCTCACTCCCTGACAGAACCTTGGCTGGGCAATTCAATAGAGCCCCTTGTAAACTTTTTGTCAGATAAAGAAGAAAATAAAGGATTTTATCTATCATATTTACATGCTCTCGGAATGTTTTGTTGTTTTGATAAATAAATTTAATTTTTTTCATTTATTATTTAGATTTTTAATAAAAAAAGTGTTGTTTGTAACTTGGCCAAGCAGTAAAAATCTACATTTATAAAATAGTTTGATGATGGCTGAAAAAACTGGCAATTAATTGGAGTAGGACCTTGAAGGCTTTTTACAATAAAAAGAAAGAAAATAGTATTATCTGTTTTTCTCTATGGCCATTACTGCCAACAAATATCCATAGACAATAATACTGTGAGACTGACAAGTGACATTGGCACTTGATTTGATCCCAGATTTTAGTGGTTAGGCAGTTTTGGCCAGTTTTGGCAAACTACCCACTCTCAAAGATTTCAACCGATGCCATCGATGTCCACCCGGCTTTGACCGGCGCGGCGCGCTATCCAAATTATTAATTCCGTTATCACACTAGCAAAATTATAGTAAGCTTTGGAAATGGACATTTTATTCGTAGACAATGCAAGACAAGATGAAATAGAACTTTTTTATGAAGTAAGTGCCGTAAAAAAGTACATTACAGAATTTTTGTTGTTTACAAATTTGGGTTGATAAAGACAAATGTTTATTGTATTTTATAGTCCTGCCAACGCCATAGGGACTTCTACCGAGGATATCCCAATGCTCATCATCCTCTAATTTACTTCAAAGATGCAGAATATATGTGGCAATGTCCCAAAGAAATGACTCCGTAAGTACTTCGTGTTATAGAGAGGAATAGAAACCTTAGTTATGCTGAAAGCCTTCTTGATCCTTGATCTAATGACTACTGTCTACGAACTCGCCATGAGTACCTACATTGTCGTCTTACGTCACTAACTTATATCCTTATGGACTCAACCCAATATAGGTACCTTAGGACAGAATCAGCCAAACATCGTCACGAAACAATCTTTATTGATAAGCCCTTTCGTCCTAACTTGCGGTTATCTTTCCCCAGTGTATACCTCTCGTTCCCGATGTATCATGTGAAGTACAAACAGCCGACTATGCTGCCTAACAACATAGGCCGTACCTCAGGAATGCCATCGTTGCCGGGTCGCACGCTTGCCGGACGATTCAATAAGGCAGCTTGTAAACTATTCGTCAGATAAACTGTAACGGTAACTGTGTTTATATTTACTCATTTGGTATGCTTACCTATACTTAGCATATTTTTAACAAGCACCTCATTATAGTAGGTATTTCTGCAATCCACACAATAGGACGTCACCTAAAACTAAGCCCATTGACCCATTCTTTCCTGGGTGGTAAGTAATCTGACAACGCTAATCGGAGGTCGTCGTCCTTATCACCTAATATCTACCATGGCAACATTAATTTTTTTTAATAAAAAGAAAGAAAAGTCGTCTATTCTGCACAAACAAGAAGCATATTACAAAAAAGACATAATACACACATACCTACAGGTACAAAGTAGCCAAAAGTATCTTCTACTCTATGCTACGTGGGGTCGGCGCTAAGGATGTAAAACGGTAAAATTACCCTGGTATACTACGATAAAAAATGTAATTTTACGTAATTTACGGTATTTTACGGTAAAATATGGTAAAATTTTGGTAAAAAAACGTATTAAACGTACTCATACAGTCATACCCACTAAAACACTACAAATACGAAAGTACGTTTGTGTGTATCATGTGTATGTCACTACTTCACTATAACGGATAAATAGATTTGAATGAAATTTGCCAGAGACCTATGCCTATGCAGTAATGGAACTTAAAAAAAAACAGAAAACTGGGCTCGTACACACGGTTACACATCAAGCTATACATTTCCAGTATAAGCTGACCTCGCATTGTACGGAAATCCTACACTATGCGAGATCAACATATTTGGAAATGTATAGCTTGATGTGTAGCCTTGTGTGTGTACGACTCATCATCATCATCATCATCAGCCTATAAATGTTCCCACTGCTGGGACACAGGCCTCCTCTCTGTGAGAGAGAGTGGGCCGTAATCCACCACGCGGGCCCAGTGCGTATTCAAAAAAACCGCCCAAGTACGTGTAGGACCACGCACAATGAAGGCTTCCGTAGTTGGGATGGGATGAATGTATTCCAAAAACAAATTAACTTTTGTAGTTGAAAAACATGTTCTACCATACAACGATTTATAATTCTCCGTAAATTTAAGTTTATAAATTACTAACGATTTTCAGACCTTTTCCTTTACTTGTGCTGAGAGTGCTGAGACCTTGATTTTGCCTTTCATGATTCAAGGTCAACAGAAAGTACCCTATTAATAGTTATGATTTATATGCGAGTATCAAAATATATTTGTCGCATAAATGGCCATATTTTTTACCCGGCTACGGCGAAGCAAAAAGGAGGGTTATAATTTTGACCCTCAGACCAACAAAAAAAGTCTGTTTCTTTTTTTCTGTTTTTGTTGGTCTGAGTTTTGACCGGTATGTATGTATACAGTATGTTCATCTGTTACCACATAACTTCTAAACTCCTCGTCTTAATTTGACAAATGAGGTATCGTTAGAAGCGTCTTGATTGATATTTTTTACCCGGCTACGGCGAAGCAAAAAGGAGGGTTATAATTTTGACCGGTATGTATGTATGTATGTTCATCTGTTACCACATATCTTCTAAACTCCTCGTCTTAATTTGACAAATGAGGTATCGTTAGAAGCGTCTTGATTGTCCGATCACAAACAGACGAATTAAACACAAAACAGAAAATAAAAAATCCGGAGTCACACGTCATCTGTTCGATTTATACACGTATGATTCCGGATTTTTTATTTGTCTGTCTGTGATGTCTTGTTTATACCTTTTTAGTTGACTTTTTTTGTCGTAATTGGGTTTTAGTTTTTAACCTTCCAAAAAGGAGGAGGTTATAATAAACAAATATACGCGACGAACATATGTTCGTCGCGTATATTTGTTTTTTTTTTAGTCCACCTATTTCTCCGTCAATTATTGTGGACCGATTTAGAAAATTCTTTTTTTGCTTGAAAGGTTATGCTCTCGAGGTGGTCCCATAACTTTGCTTCGATAGTTTTTGAGTTAGCTTCAATAATACGTACTTTTTCCCACTTGTTATGTGGATGATATGATAAGTTCCTGTCACTGTTATTTACATAGCAGGTAGTGGTTTTTTTTAATTTGTGTGGGGTAGGTACTACAACGAAAAAGTGAAAAAAAAACTTAAAAAAAAATCAACCGACTTCCAAAAAACACTACAAAGTGAAAAATAACTAAAGGACCGCGGACGCACCGGTGCGTCCAAGTACCCACGCGGCTTACAACTCTATTTGTATTCGCTGTAATGGCTATTATTGTCTGTGAATTTTTGTGTCTATGGTCGGATAAATATTCTCGTCAAATAAATCGACTAAAAGCAAAAATATTAATTTCGGAAGTCGGTGACAAAAACAAAAATTCAAAACCAAAGACACCGACTTCCGAAATTAAAGTTATTTTTCACTTTGTAGTGTTTTTGTTACTGCGATGTTTTAGAAGCTTGATTTTTTTTAGCTCCTAGGGCCCGTAGGCATCCACGTGTTCCTTAGAAAAAGGGTATTGACTGACTGACAGACAAACAGACGGACAACGAAGTGAACTTACCTACATGTGTTCCGTTTTTCCTTTTGAGGTACGGAACCAAAAAAAAAAAGACAGTTGACAATATAGTATCTATAATAACGTATGATAGGTATACAATCGATTAATTTAAAATAATAATTATGTACTTTTACAATCTAAAATAAAATGACGACGGGAACTCCGGTAGTCTAGCCATAATGAGTTTGAATTCATTCAATCCAATGCCACCACTCTTGTCTAAATTAATTTCATCTAATATCTGTGAAGAAAGAAAACAAAACCGTTTGCAATATGACAAAATAGGAATGAGGTAACAATTTATCTTTTTTACAAGAGCCCTGTACCTACCCTAATTGCGTAACTTATTTTCGAAAACAATTTTACCTAATTTGTTTTAATTTGACAGCTGAACAAAATTCATTGCGTCATTTACGTTATTCTGCAGATTTTTTTTCCAACTTATGAAGCAATGGATTAGCAATCTGTTTCAAATCAAAACAAATTGTGATTGATCATGTATTACGCAATTAGGGTACTGATTCGCTTACTTAATCTTATTTTATATTTGACACCACACTGACATTTTTTTTATTTTTGTTATTCCAATGATCTGCATATTTCAAAAAAAAAAAATTGGAATGTAAACCTTTGCATGCCCACGTGACGGTAAAATATGGAGAACTTTATTATAAAAACACCTATGTACTATACCCATTTTTGCAAAGAGATAAATGATTTAATGATTTGACGAGCACAACGGCAAACGGCTAAATGCCTCCTCATAATGCCAGCCTATAAGTGTCCCATTGCAGGACAAGGTTTCTTCTTATAAAGCAAAAGCAACCTAATCCATCATTTAGAAACACATTCTCCCTTGATACTGGTCAAAATAATTACTGAAAAGGAAATCGAAAACCACAAAAATACTAGCCCCATTCACAAATACGATCTAAAATATCAGCGAACAGCTGCAGTGAAAGTGCATTTAGCAATACAAATTGACCTGACGTAAGTATTACCTACGCTTTTAGAAGTGTGCAGTCAGTGACATTTTGTCGATCTCGATATATTCGTTAAATTTGGTTCTCCTGGTATTCAGGCCTTGCATTACATTCACAAATTGGCTTCTTCTCTCGGTATGAGAAATTTAAGAATTCGTAATTTGTGCCATGCCGTGGTAAAAATATTTCGCCAGTCGGCAGTCAGCGAGGTGATAGTAGGTAGGTACGTCATGCTCCCTAGCAACCCCATCACCTGTTTTTCCATTTATAAGTTTATAATACCCAATATGTACCTACTCAATTTGTACATAAAAAGTACTTTGAAAGGTTTAAGAGATACAGACACCTCAATTTTATTACTCTGTAGAGTAAGTAGCGTAGAGCATCTCTCCAGCAACCCTAAGTTAAAAAATGAGGAAACTTACGTAGATGCTTATTGTATTAACAAAGAAGTGTCTGAAAATAATTGTACTGTTATATTACCATTAAATATGCAAGCTATGACTTGTTCTCGGCCTCGGGCTATTGATGTAAGCGCCTGAGCAAAAATACATAGCAAAGTGTATAATAAACTTTGTACCTACACATAAAATTGTTTAGCGTTGTAGATGTCGTCATTGTTCCGCCTTCGATCAATAACGCCGGTAGCACACCTCCGCCGCGAAACCATAGCAGCAAAACCGCAGTGGTTCAATTCAACTGGCTCGCGCCATATTCCGCTACTCGAAATTCGAGGAGCGGAACATGACGCAAGCCAGTTGAATTCGCGGCGGAAGTGTCCTACCGGCGTGATGGATCGAAGTGTTCCACTACTCGAATCGGATTTGAGTAGCTGAACATGACGCGACTCAGTTGAATTGAACTACTACGGTTTCGCTGCTATGGTTTCGCGGGGAAGCCGAGAGCCTTTGCACACCGCAAAAGTAGCGTAAAATTATACTTACAACTTTAGCAATTTTAAGCTTAGAGTCCCGATCGATGTGATTATCCGCCGTAATTATACGGTTATCAATAACAGTCCAAGTCAACCGGTCCACGATCCGGCTGATATCCTTTTCACTAATCTGACCATCTTCATCGAAATCTGAAACCATGACGATACATCCTCCAAATAAAGTTTACAAGTTCCATAGGCAGTATTTGTTATGGAAGACCGATGGATTATTGTTCTCTGATATTGTGTAAAGAGCCACTTTTCATCCTAGCAACAAAACTGTAGGTATAGGCTTCTGGTAGAGTTATCTATAGAAATAAATCAAATTTAAGTGTCCGTTTGTAATGTCAAAATAACAGCTTTTTACTATTATGAAAGTATATACGGTACAAACAACAAAAACACTTTTTTTTTTATAGTCTGTTCCGGCTAATCTCCAAAACGGCTGGACCTATTTTGACGGGACTTTCACTGGCAGCATACATACAAATAAATAAAATTTATGTATCGAATTCCACGCGAACGGAGTCGCGGGTAACAGCTAGTTTATTATATTATTTAAACTAGGTTTCCACAAATATACTCATTTACAACCAAAACTAATAATATGCTTTCAGATTTTGCAATATAACCTTCAATGGCTCAAGCCCTCTACGTGCCACCAACTACGTCATAAAAAAAATACATACCAAAAATTCTGAACGCCCAAGCAGCCTTAACTTCGGCGGGGCAGCCAGCGCTCATAGCCGAACACAAGTCCACGAGATCTTCGAACGAAAAACAATCATCGTCTTTCGAGGAAAACACACTGTATATCCTGTCTTGAAACGGATTGTTCTGAAAATTAACACGTTACAAAATCTACATTGATAACAACAGTTTGAATTATTAATAACCTTTATTTCTGAATTAATGACAACAATATAAGTCTGGAATGAAAAAAGTGGATGTTTTTCATTGTGCAGTTTTTTTCCTCCAATTTGTCTAATTCCGATGTCAGAATTCAGCAAAAATGATATACATTTTTTTTTTTTTTTTGTTATTATGGCCAAAACAAGCAATCTGCCGATTTGCGTCAATTTGGTTATCTTACAGAAATTTTATAAGTATATATAAACAAGTGTTACCTTTAGGACGCAGAACTTGTTCACAATATCTTCTCTGCTAAATCTGTGATGGTAGTTATTTTTAATCATCTCTGGATCAATGGAATAAAACTTTTTCATCAAGCTGAAAAATGATGTTATTTGTTTAGACTTGTGTAATTTAATGAAGTGGGCCTAAAGGAGAAACTATGAATCACTTACTACAATATTTCTCCCTTAGACAGATATGTCAACGATGCATAATCTTCTAGAACATCCTGGGTCAATCCCGGATAAGATTGTGCACTGCCCATTATTTTGTTCGATTTTGGTTTATTTCCGTGTAAACACCTAACACTCGCCCTAATGTATACTAACAAAAACTTAATCTCTCTATAAAAATTATCTTATCAGGCCTATTAACAGTAATTAAAAACAAAGATTATATCGATTATCAGGTTATTAAGTACTATATGACTTTGTGACGTCGCCGCGTCAGCAGGTGCCAATTGTTCAAATGAAACTGCGAATTATATTAAGGAAAAATAATTTATTGTTTAAAAATAACACCCGAGATCATACTCAGCAATAGTAACACATACATACACGAAAAGTCAATGCAATACAAATATAGCAATACAATGCTCTCTACAATTTGCTAATTTATTTATTCCAGGATAATGTCGTTTTATGGGCTACTAGTTGCTAGAAAGTCATGCACAACGATATAAATATATAAGACAAAACAATATTCTGTAAACTTGCGATTAAGGAAGCGTCTAAGATATTAGAATGACTAAATAGTGGTTGGTTCAAAAATTACTAGAAATTCAAGTCAATATCGTTTTCACAAAAGTTTTAAATGATTCCACTTGCACTTATGATTATCACTAATATTTACAAGCGTCGGTAATGTTGGTCATTTTCAGTTGCGATTAGTCTTGCACCTGAAAAGTTGATGTTGTGCGCCTGCACATCACCTTTTAGGAAAGTCAACATTGTCAAAACTTATTTGGCGTCGCGCTCTCATTTTAGCTGCTTCTTCGAACGAAGGCATGGAATTAGACTTGAAGAGCCCCAGACTGGACTTGTCAAGCATGCTGAGTCCACTGCTGCTATTCGAATTACTATCTATATTCACTAGTTTGTCTTGTAGGATATTTTTGGAGCCACTTTTTGATTGGTCCTGTTTGATTCCGACACTATGCGTGTTTTCTTTGATCTGGGAGGTGAATGTACTGGGTATGTTCTGCCGGGCTCTCATCTGCTGGTAGGCATTGGCTGATATGTAGCCTGATATTTTGTTGTTGGTTTCATTTGCAATTTTCATCTGTTCCTCCTGGACACACTCGTCGACGGTGCGACCTTGTATAATCGCGAATACGTACTGACGCGCTAGCCTGCAAAAGATGTAATGCCGTGTAAATACAAATGGGAACCTTATAATCCGAGTAGTTGAGGCTTGCGTATGTGCCTATCCTATACAAATGTTTCTTGTCTAAACTAAATAATGATTGCCGGATTAAGGTTTCGTGTCCGCAGGCTAAAACTTGTTAATGCAAAGGTTCTTACTTTTGGGCTTTTTCACCTTAACAGTAGTATTCATAGTCCCATGTAATGAAACAAAACTGGCACCTTGTGGGTGTACTATACACCTGTCTGCCGCTTAAAGGAACACAGGTGCGATCGTATGTGATTGTGGTTTTCATGTTTTAGGGAAATAGTCGTATACTCACTTTAGCATCGTTTCAGATGTAGATAGTTTAGGCGCGGCCAGTTTAGCAGCGTGTGGCGGCAGCGCTAACAAGCGGCGCGTGAGTCGCGCCAGTGACGACGCCTTCTCACGGAACCCGGGCGATGACATGCGCCAACCGTGCACGCGCAGAGCCTCTGATACTGCCCATAATAGTTTCTGCAAAGAGTTTTAGAAAATTTACGTCTAAAAATATTTTATCGGGCACAACTAGTAAAGTTCAAGTTATTTATTTCATAACAAAAATACATTTGTGTACATTTGTTTAGTGGACATAAGAGCGACTGCTGAGCGTGGGGGCTCGATACCTGGGTTGGGTTGTTTTCTTGGATTTTTCCGTTACAAATTTCTCCATAGCAACCTAAAACCTGGATGTTTTAAGAGAATGTAAAAGGTACTAACAAAATATGGACAAAAATTGTCTGAATTAAATGAATTTTATTTTTATTTTATATGTGTCTGGTTGATGCTGAAAAAACTTGCCCCATAATACATGAAGTCACTGGCGAAATGTGTTTACGATACATCTCATTGGTGCTCTACAGTTCTACACTCACTACCTAACCCAATGAGGAATATACATTGTCGCCCATCGGCATGTGCCCACCCGCATTTTTCTGAATATTCATGAAAAATTATCGAAAAATAACTTTAAAGGGGGGGGGTCTATCTTGACTTTTTCTTTTTTTTTCAAAATCTCCTATGAACTTACACTAGTTTTTTTTTTTCAAAAGCATTTTTTTTTAGAAAATAATGTTTTCTCCTCAGTTTTTTAGGGTTCCATACCCAAAAGGTAAAACGGGACCCTATTACTAATACTCCGCTGTCTGTCCGTCTGTCACCATCACCAAGCTGTATCTCATGAACCGTAATAGTTACAGTTAAAATTTTCACAGATGATGTATTTCTGTTGCCGCTATATATAACAACAAATACTAAAAAACAGAATTTAAAAAAAAAACATACAGACCAATTGAGAACCTCCTCCTTTTGGAAGTCGCTTAATAAATATTTAAGGGGGCTCTTTATAGAGGGAGGTTTTATAGATAATGGTACGGAACCCTTCGTGTGCGAGTCCGACTCGCACTTGGCCGGTTTTTTGCATAGTCGACTAATTTTAATAGTTAATCCGATAAAATAACTCGTAAGCTTTTAAAAATAATAAACAGAATCCAAATCGAGCCAATAACATCGGCGATATGGCAAACGCTAATCAAAACATAAAAAATTCAAAAACATGAAAAATATTAAAGATGGACCCCTTTTAAAGTTATTTTTCGATAAATTTTCATGAATATTCAGAAAAATACGGGCGGGCACGTGCCGATGGGCGACATTGTATATGTGATGTTATGATCTGCTTATTTATGTATATTTCCAAAGCTTTGGTAAAGGGTAAGGATATGCAACATGACCAACCTTTTTATGAGTCTCATTCAATTCAGTGGAGGTCCTCGTACCAAACGCCTCGGACGCTCGACGTGCAAATGTAAGTTGTGAATGCGAGCTCCCTATACTATCGCCTCCGAACGACAAACTCTTTGCTATCTTACTCCTTCCATTATCAGAGTCATCATCAAAAGGATCGCGCTTTCTCTTCAAGAAATGATCACTTTGTGTTCCATCCATACTTTTGGTCTCGGCAGTACGGACCGGTGACCCGAATAATGCCCGTTTTGATTTCATTGCCTGAGCTGGTACTGATGTGGAAGGAGCTTGAGGCATAGGTCTTCGATTTTCGGGGCTAAATAGGGCTCTTTTGAGAGTTTCTCGAGCAGGCTGTGACCTTGTTAAGTGGTCAGAATCCATGAGCAATCTTCTCATTGCTTTTTTCTTGCTAGAGCCGCCGCTTCGCGTCTTGGGTGTTTTTGCTGGGGTCTTTTTCCCTGGGGTCTTGCGAATTGGTGTCCTCTTGCCCGGAGTGCGTCTGGTGCGAGGACTTTTCCTTTCTGATGAGTTGACCAGCTTTCTGTGCGGGAAGAAACTTGAAAGGATTTCGATATCAGTATTAGATAGTAATAAAAACACAAGTAGCATCTGGTATTAACTGGTAGAGGGGCTTGTGGCTAAGCAATAACAGCAGCACGGGTCGATCGATCAGGTTAAGCTACGCTTGCCGCGGTTAGTCCGTGGAAGGGTGACCATCTTTACATACCAAGACCGGTCTCCGTACCTCGGAAAGCACGTTAAGCCGTCAGTCCCAGCTGTCATTCGTAGAGCTTTAACAGTCGTTACGGGTCGTCAGAAGCCCGAAAATCTGACAAACTAGTCTTGCCAAAGAGGTATCGTATTACCCAGTAACTGGGTTATGGAGGTTAAATAGGCAGTCGCTCCATATAAAATACTTGTATTCAGCTGCATCCAGTTAGACTGAAAGCCGACCCCAACATAGTTGGGAAAAGGCTAGGCAGACGATACCTAGTATTAAACACATCCGTGTGACGGACGCCGATTAGCATAAACTAAATATAGCAATAACTTTAGAGATTAAAATAGGCGACAAATCTCACTAACAAAAGTACCTTTTGATTACACAATAAAAGAATTAAAATAAATTTTGGATTGAAGGGAAGAATGGTAATACAAAGCTCTTGTGTCATTTTGTATTTGTTTGAAATAATAGACTATTTATTATGTACTTACTTCTTATCAATGAGCACCATTTTGGCGGTGGACGCTTGCGCCTTCTCGTTAATGGTGGCTGCGCTGGCGAAGGCTTGCCGCCGACGAGCTAAGTGCGATAAACGACGGCCAGGCGACTTGGCTTGAGCCATCCTGTGAACAATTAATAATTTAATACTATTACAATACTAGAACAGAACTTTAAAAATGGCGGAATGAGTTTCACGCTTACATTGTGGGTGGGATAGTACTAGTTCAAAATCAAAGACAGAAAGGCCTTTCAGGGGGGGCAGAATAGGCAAAAAAAATCCGGTCAGTTGCGAGTCGAACTCGCACACGACGGGTACCGTACCGTATTATGATCGAGCAAGTAATGCCGAGAAAAAAACACGTTTATTGTATGGCGGCAATAGAAATACACAATCTGTGAAAGTTTCAACTGTCTACCTATTAGGGTCAACTCACACCGAAAGAACGGCGAAGGGCAGCGAAGCGGAGCGCAGTTTCAGTGTCATATGAATTTTAACTTTATTTTCATTACTATAATACTTATTATCGCATGAGAAACTCTAACGAGTCGCGCGGATGCCTGCGGCGCCGCGGGAATTCCGGCGAATTCCATAAACGGGCGCCTCAGGCCTGCGACAGCTTTAGTTCCAAAAAATGCGTTATGGCGCTGCGGATGCTACTTTCGGTAGCCATGTTGTTGGCAGCAATTTTGGCTGTTGTGACACATTGTATTTTCCGTCATTCGTGTCGAATCACTGAGTTTGTGTATTATTTAGATTGGCCGCAAAAGGATTTTAAATGAGGAACATAATGGTAAGTAGATAAACTCTCTTTACAAATAGCCTTTGCATGCACATAGTCTGCGTAGCAGTTGGGAATTATCTGGGATAAAAAGTATCCATCATCATTCATTTAAAAATATCCATCAGTATGTTAGTCCCAAATTTGTGCCAAATTTCATCCACAAACGTGTTCAGCTGTAAAACCACACTTTGACATTATTTTATAAATTTGTAGAATTAGGATCTGAAATCCATCAAATTAACTTGTTGTACTAAAAATAGCTTTTTTGTTTGCAGATGGAACTATTGAAATGTCAGGACATCGTTTAAATGTAGTGTATGATCCCCCACATCTACTTAAGGGCCTAAGAAACAACCTTCTTTCAAAAGACATGGGGTTTTCAAAGGAAAAGTTGCCACTTGGAAGGACATTGAAACTGTGTTTGATGCTGATTGCCAACTAGGTCATACTCGAATGCATAAAAATCTTACAGAGCACCACGTTTATGCAGCAAAAATGAAGAAGATGAAAGTTAGTGTAGCTGCCCAAACTCTGAGTGCAACAACCAGTGGAATGCTTAAATACACTGCATTGTTTAGTAAGTTTTTACTTTGTTATCAATACCTATGCATTATCTAATAACACTAAAATCACTCACTCGCTTTACTTTTATTTATTTAGGGTCTCAGGTATGGGTATAAAAGAAATACATGAATTCACACTATATAAATATTTATTCTATGTTAAAAAGAATTAGGTTTTTAATAATTTAATTACAATTGAGCCTTCAAGACTAATAACATGTTTGATTCAAACGAATGTACTAAGAATAATATCTGTTTCACTTTCTTATAGTCTGATAGAATGGAAATGGAAACACTTTGTTGTTATTTTTGTACTAATATATAATTGTGTAATATTTCAGAAACTACAGCCTCGGGTGAGACAATGGCCACATAAGGCGAGGCTGTTGAATTCATGGACAAGCTCTTTAACAGCATGAACGGATCTCGAAGTGTGTGCACAGATCATAAATCCGAAGTAATGGAATGGTTGCTTAATTTAATGATACGCACCCATGTTCATAATTGGTGCAACATACTTAATAAATGAATTTTTAAAAGGAGGTGTACAAGAAAAACTTGTGAAACAGATGTGTGCACTCAACAAATTGCCTTTGAGAAATATAAAGCCTGTAGGTTAAGAGGAAAAAAATAAATAAAAAGTAAAATCTGAATAGGTAGTCGTTTTATTTTTACATTTCTTTCGTTATATTCGTATCCAATGAACTTAACGGAAGAAACCTTGCTAATTATAAAATTAACCCTACAAGAATTTTCCATGGCACATCACTATGCTATCGATATTCGATGCCCGATGCTATCGATATACTTTTTTAAGCTGTGGATCATCACTCGGTGACATTACGACACTAGCGCTTGGCGCATATTTTTGGAACTAATCGTCAACCATTGTACTGTCCTATCTGTCTCTGACTAGTATATAGTTATCTGTGGGGCGCCTTCTCTACCGAGCGGTTCGCTGCCCTTCGCCACTCCTTCGGTGTGAGTTGACCCTTACGGTTCATGAGAGCCTAGCCCAGCTTAGTAATCAAAAGTTAGCTCCTTGTTTGTGCACTATTGTCAAATACTAGCATTAAGAGTGGCCAACCCGTCATACTTTTCATACAAACGCTCGTACGTGATTATGGCGTTGTAACACATCTTTCTTTAATTCTTTTAAACTAATGGGTATCTTGTGCACTATATCTAGGTTTCTATGAAATCAAAAGATAAAAATTTGGCGAAACAAATTCAATATAAGCCTCCAAAAATCTGCTTTTTTGCACAAATTTTACCTCAACTTTAACCGTTCATAATGTACTTATAAATTGTAAAAGTAAAGAAAACATCTTTATAGAAACCTCGCCCATGTAATGGAGATTCTAAATTACAAAAAAATATTTTACAAACTTGTAAGGCGTATTCAAAAACACGTATTTCCTGAAACCAGTTATTTTTCGTACAATGTTATCGCGTTCTCACTTGCTTGTTAGCGGTTCTCACTTGCGCTGGATGAAACAACAAGCTTTTCGACCATTCGCGTTGACGATAGACGGATCGGGAAGGGCCCCCTTAAGTACGTAACTTGTGTAGAAAAAATAAACGTCTTATATTATTATTATATTATAGTAATAGGGTTCTGTTTGGCACCCTTTGGGTACGGAACCCTAAAAATACTACAATAGTAATGACTCATTACTATTGTAGTATTTTTAGGGTTCCATTAGGGTTCCATACAGGGTCATTGTTACTCAAACTGTATGGTCGTACATACCTATGTACGACCATACAGTTTGCTTAACAATGACCTCCTAAATTACAAAAAGAAACTCATATTTTTTCTGCTTCCTATGCAAGCAATGTGTTGCTCAATGATTAATTAGTTAATGAGGGCATTAGGTTAATGCTGACTAGTTTATAAACAATACAATATTGTTGACTGTTGCCTCAACGACATGCCTGGTCAAATGTGGGTGTAAGATACATGTGATACATGTCTGTCTGATCCTTCGAAAAATATAGGCGTAATGATGTTATATAATAATACTATGATATACATACTTGAGCCTCATAGCTTTCCTCTTGCTAGCACTGTTGGGAGACTGCAGGCCTCCAGAGTAAATATTTACACTTGTATCAGTCTCTGCACCAACGTATCTCTCTCCATAGCGTAATGCAAGTAATTCTAGCTTCTCTGAATGCTTTGTCACATTGTAGCTGAAAAATGGTACAAATAAAATAACAATTAGACCGCTTAACTGAGTCTGCTCCCGAGGTAGCTGCGCAGTGCGGGAGGGGTGTGGTGTCGTGATGCGAGAGCTCAGTGATTCAACAACGTGTGACCACTGTCACCCCTCCCACACCGCGCATGGACTCAGTTAAGTGGTCAGCCTATACACATAGTATGAAATAAGTCGCCTAGTCATGTCATCTATTTGTTTGGAAGGCTAAGATTTTGATGCAGTTTTTGCTCTCTTTCACAGCATTAATTGAGGATAGTTTAAAACTCTAAAACTCTTTCGCATTTAATAGCCTGAACAACCTGGGACAGGTTGCTTGTTATGACATTAAAATATAGTTATTTTAAATCAAATGTTAGATATTTCCTCAAACATAGTTTGAATCCATGAGGAAATAATTTTTTTAGGAATATTTTGCTCCATACCTATGAAAAATAATAAGTACAATGTTATTAGTAAATAATACTTACTAGACATCATAGTATCTGCATTTCACCACATCTGGCCACGCCGTCTCAGCTACCTCTATTTCAGTACACATTTTCAAATGTATACTTTTATCATTCACACTAGTATCTAACTCAGGAGTCTCAGTAGATGTAGAATGCTTCGATTTCTCCCCATTAGAACTTTTGCTAGTACTTTCATCAGTATCCAGTGTTTTCGAGATTTCAGGAATTTCTACAAATGACACTCGTTTCGTAGGTGTTGTAGAGTTGATTTCAGGCACAATAACTTTTGCTTCTTCATCAAACAAAGGTAGATAAGAATAATACTTCTTGAGCATATCTGTCACATCAGTCTTTAGGATGGTCACTGAAGGTGGTGGTAAGACTCCTTGAAGAGTAGCCTGTTGGAATGTTAAGTTGAATAAATATAGGTTTTTTTTTTATCACCAACTAAATATGACAGACCTACAAAAGTTTTAAGTTATAAGTACTAAAATTTTATTGAATACAAATAATTTTACAGAGCCAAAGGACTTCGGTAAGTTGATTTTAGTAAGCTGTTGATGTAGAAATCCCAAAAATTAAGTTGTTTACATTTTGTTTTTCCTGTAATATTATTAGCTGGTGGATGAGATGCTGCTGCTTAATATCTTTACTTTGTTTACATTTTGAATCATAAATATTGACATATTGAGTAATAAGACTTTAGTACTAAGCAGAATTAGCTCATGGCCAGCAGAAGACCGAGATTGCAGCAAAATTAAATGATTGATGTTACTTTAAACAGTATTTTTCAAGTTAGCATGAATTATTCAGTGTTAAATAAATTGGTTTGAAACAAGTAATTGTGTAAATACTTGTTTCTAAACTTGTCCAATTAGACAAAATAAGGTCATTGAACAAGTGATAACCACACATTTGGGTGTTAACCACACAAGGATATTGCTAACCACATGATGTAATGCTATATAAAACTCCAAACAAAAAATATCTGTGTTTATTCAACTGTGAAACATTCAATTGATAAGAAAGAACTGCATAACTACTCAGATAAATAAATGCAAGGTGCATAAAAATCACATGGTAACACAATTCTTTCTGGAAATTCATTATTGTTATATCATATATATCTTTAGAAATATTAGAAATAATTTTATTGCAGTCATCAAATACCATTTTATGTTGAGCAAACAGAATAAGACAATGTAGGTTTGCAGGTTATTATGTTAATGACAAAGGTAAGGTTAAAAATATTGTTGGCATTCTGCAATATCTATGCTTACCTCAATCTTCCTGACTTTTCTTTTGTCATGAATTTCAAAATCTTTGAGGAAAGTCCAAAAAGGTTCTGCCTCTGAAGGAGGGTCATCATCATTATCGTTATCAGAAAACATATCTGGAGACCTTACTCCACTGTCAAAAGATGCCTCGAGTGATGAATAACTATGCTCCGAATTCCACTTTGCTGTGCTCCCATCATCATTTACATTTGGACAGTCCTTCTTATTCTCCTCATAGTGTGAGTCTCCGGTACTCTCCGAGTTCTTATCTAATCTATCACTAACATTGTCTGATGTATCACTAACTCTCTGCTCACCATAATTACTCTCAATAATTGACTCTGCATTATCATTGCTACTTGTGTACATCCCACAACTTTCATCTTCGCGTTTATGTTCTAAATTAGCTAAACTGGTGCTACTCATTGCCGAGATAGGGTCTACGATAGGTTTCAACTTTTGAACGTGCTTAATAGTACCATTAAAAGATAGTTCACTTATAGGTAACTTGAATACATTTTCTGAAGGCCCCACATCTCTAAACATAGGTACACTGTCTACTGCATTATTACTATTTTCCATAGTAGGGGTTATGAACATGGGATGTTTAACTATTTCAGTTCTTGAATCCTCGGACGTCTGAAGGTCGGTTTGGTTAGATTTCTCGTTTATAAGACTGTGGTCGATCGTCGCGAAAGAATTCTCAAGTAATGATGCCGCGAGTGGTGAACAAGGTGAATTGATTTTCACACACAAATCTGTATCTAAACTAGATCCTTTGTCAGTCATATGATCACGAACAATTTGATTTAATAAATTGCTCTCAGTTTCAGCTGTTTCGCAATGTTTATTTTTAACATTAGTTGATGTTACGATGGATAACTCTATGTTACCTCTACTATGCGAACTCTCAGAATCACAGTGGTTCGAAGATATACCCTCGTTCGGTTCACGTTTTACACTTTCTTCTATTAAAGGATCAACAACATTAAAACTTCTCAAATAGCGTTCGTACAAAGAAAAACTATCGCTCATGGAGTGACAATTTGAGTCTTCAAAGGATTCCATCACCACTTCATTCTAATTTGAGAAACGTTGTTTTAAGGACCCATGTTTTGTTTCTGCACAAGAAAAGATAATTTAATTAGTAAAATTCTCTAAATAATATTGCAAATTGAGTTTATTAGCTCCTATTCAGAGCTTACACAAACGCGCCATTTACGCCATGTTGCTAAAACTAAATAAAAAAATGTGTCAGGTAAAGACAAGCAAGCAACAGCAAGAGGACGGCACTAAACGACTGGCGTTTTTAGTCTATGATTTGAGGTTTAGTCGATTTCTAGCTTGTGGGTAGCGAGTTAGCCGAGTTACTTGTATCTGGTCGAGATAAAAATTAATCAGATCATTATATTTTATAGTGAATTCTAAGTAGAAGCAAACTAGATAGAGCCACAATAATGTGTTTGGTACAGGTAGTCCGGTACAGACGCCAGCACATCAGGCTACTACAATCTGTCAAATTTATTTAATAGATTTTCAACTTTATCCCTGAAGTTTAAGGTTCCGGGAAAATTTGACAGTTTCGGGTAGCTTGATGTGCTGGCGTCTGTACATTTGTTAATGGTGCTGAACATGCGACCGTACAGGCACGCAACCCAATATGGATTGCGGATGTCACAAGTCATCGAATACTTGCTAAATTTCCTTTACCGTTTTTAGAAGTGTTTTGAGAGCAGTGGTAATTGCACAAGTAAAGTATACCTGGGTTTAATACTTACAACTCACCTTCTACAGGCCAATCGATAGTTGAGTGGTAGTTGGGACATGGTTGGGACCATACCATAGACATATTTCTATTTCAATGGTTGGGACCGATACATCTAGGCTAACTGCCACTGCTTTAGTAATCTGGCAACGATTAGGTATGGGCGTTATTTAACGTCACTAGTTACAATAACTGGCTACAGGGCATGTAACGGAATAACTAGTTTCGAGTCACACACAAACACGTGATTTTTGTAACTACTTTCATCACAATGCAGTGATCGAATAAAAAGAGTGAAACGAAACAAGCTTGTGTTATGTAACGTATTACGTAGGTAACCATTTACATTTTCGTTTCGCAAATAACAGTAACACTTCAATGAGAATAGAATTTGAAAAATAACTAGTTACTAAAATCACTAGTTTTCAAAACCGGTGACGTCCTCGAAGTCACTAGTTACGTTACGTTTCACAAAAATCACGTAACGACCCACCCCTAGCAACGATTTCTCAATATTCAATACAAACTATCGTCTATCGGCCGATGCTCGATACCACAGAATAGAAAAAACAGCTCGATCTGCTTCTGAAATATTAACAGTCTGTGGAATCATGTTGTTTTAGTTGTCAAAAAATGACAGTGGTATTAGATGTTAGAGATGTAGACATACGTTTTCATCAACAATATCGATAATACTCTATATTATTTTTCGTCAGAAACTATAATTCTTAATAATTAGACCAAATAAATTTCCGCCCACCATTATAATCGATTCGATCTATTTCTACTAAAAACTGAAAAAACATCGATACATCGAGTATATCAAAAGCATTTCAAAACACCGGATCGATTCGATGTATCGCATTGCAAACATCGATGTTTCCAATGCATCGATGTTTTTCGAATATCCCTAGCGCGCCTGCCGTTAGTCGTCATAGCTCTATTATTTACTGAGATGAGATATTGCCCGCCGCAGACGCAGGTTGGCTGCCCCTTATATCTGTTTGCCCTAGGCCCGGGCTTCATTGGCCTTAGGGAAAATCCGCCACTGCCAGGCCTCGTGTATAGCATACGTGCCACTGGCATCATTGAGTTCGCCCGACAGCATCATCGCCTATAATGTAGTGGTATGACAACAAAAAGTGAAATAAAAACATAAGAAAAAATTATCCACGCGAGATCGTGTCAGTATTGTGAGATCGTACATCGTACAGACGCCAGCACATCAGGCTACTACAATCTGTCAAATTTATTTATTCGATTTTCAACTTTATTACTGAAGTGTAAGGCTCAAAGTTAATTGGGAAAATTTGACAGTTTTGGGTAGCTTGATGTGCTGGCGTCTGTACATACAGTATTGTCGGAAATGGTCGAACCATCGGACACGAAATGTTATTTTCATTCTTTATCGATACAAATTCAATATTTGGCTGGACATCTCTACATGTAAGATCGAACAAACATTATTGAATGAAAAATTGTCAACTTGTGAAACACAAACAAAATCCCGGCGTCGGAAATAAATCTTATTGGTATGTAAAATCAATTATTATAATAAATCCACTGGTATTGTAAATAGAGAATCCTTTATACACTGCACCTTTACGTACTAAAAAAGTTTAGAAAGCATTTGTAACTTTTTAACACGCAATCAATTTAATTCGCTAATGAAATAATGCTTTCAGCTTTGTAGTGTATTATTCAAATGAAACTACTACTGACTTAAAGGAGGACGCATTAATAAATGGTTTGTAAGGGTATCTGCTTTATAAATGTGTTCTTTTGCTTCGCCGGTACCTATTCTATTTATTTGTACCTACCTACCAACATAAGATATACATTACTTAAACTTTTTTGTTAATGCTGTTCACAGCTTGTAAATCTTCTAATTATTATGGTGAACTTAGTTAAAGTCAATGGCTGCACAGAAATATCATCATCAATATTAGTACTTAATTAACTTTATTTTAATTCCAACTACCTACATAATATTTTAAAACAATGTTCAGAAAACTAATACTGACTGTAAACTGTCAATGACTTCTCAAAACCAGGTCCTCGGTCCCAATCTACAAGATTGATTGATTGATTTACAAGAGGACCTGGTCAACATCCTGGTGAACATCTTGTAGATTGGGACCGAGGACCTGGTTTTGAGAAGTCATTGACAGTTTACAGTCAGTATTAGTTTAGTGGACTTTTTGTATTATTTTTACTTACAGCACCTTAGGGTGCTGTAAGTAAAAATAATACAAAAAGTCCTAGAACAAGTGTTCCAAAAATATATAGTTTCGAAGACAACATCAAGCATAATTTTTAACCGACTTCCAAAAAGGAGGAGGTTATATGTTCGTCGCGTATGTTTGTTTTTTTTTTTGTTTTTTTTTTTAAGTATGTCCACCGATTTCTCCGTCATTTGTGGACCGATTTTTAAAATTCTTTTTTTGTTTGAAAGGGTATGCTCCCAAATTGGTCCCATATAAATTTTATCAACTTTGCTTGGGTAGTTTTTGAGTTAGCTACAAAATACGTATTTTTTTCCCACTTAGTATGTAGATGATATGATAAGTTCGTGTCACTGGTAGCAGGTAGTGGTATTCGAATATGTGTGAGGTAGGTACCACAACTAAAAAGTGAAAAATAAAAACTTTTTACAAAAAAAAAAAAAAACAACAGACTTCCAAAAAAAAACACTACAAAGTGAAAAATAACTTTAATTTCGGAAGTCGGTGGCAAAAAACGAAAACACAAAACCCAAGACACCGACTTCCGAAATTAAAGTTATTTTTCACTTTGTAGTGTTTTTTTTTGGAAGTTGGTTGTTTTTTTTTGTAAAAATTTTATTAACATAGGTAAGTTTTATTGATAAGTACAAATAAATAATTTTCATTCAAACCAATCATTCATATTTAAGGCAAAGAAAATGCGACATTGTCATATTTCACATAAGGGTGTTTTAAGTACAGACGCCAGCACATCAAGCTACCCGAAACTGTCAAATCATCCCAATCAACTTTGAACCTTAAAGTTCAGGGATAAAGTTGAAAATCTATTAAATAAATTTGACAGATTGTAGTAGCCTGATGTGCTGGCGTCTGTACATGAATAATTGTGACTGTCAAATTATTTTGTATGAAAAGAGATAAAGAAAATAATCATATGCCAGTTGATTCTTTGACATGGTCTCATTAATACCCTAGAGCAGTGGTTCCCAAACTATGGGTCGCGAGCGAATATTGGGTGGGCCTTAAAAAATATATTTTCAGCTATGATTAATATTGGACGTATCAAACTCATTGCGATTAAAAATAACTAAAATTGAAGTTGTTTCCAAAGCTATAATGATAAAAAAAAAGAAAAAAGAATTGGTCCTTTTCATTTAAATATCACTCCTTCATCCTTGTATTTAATTAAGCATAAAAAAATTCGATTATAATAAGAGTGACACGCTTTCCTGCTCCGCTCAGAGCGGGAGAAGTCATTTAATAATTTCCCACCAAAAAAAAAGTATGCACCTTCTTCACCATAACAGCCAAGAGGTGAGTCTCGAATTCGGAAGTTTTTGCTAGGTGGGTCACGGTCCAGTCAACTTTGAGATCCACTGCCCTAGAGTTATGGGATATCAAAATTAACATGTTGTATATACGCTCAAAGCAGAAAGCACAACAAGCATAACATTGTAACAGAGAGCAGAACTTGCATAGTCTTTAGTCTTGTGGCAAGATCAGCTCTACAATCAATTCAGTTGTATGAAAAAAAAAAAAATAATAATACCCACATAAGATAGTTAATTGATTCAGGCGTGACCTTGCGGAAATATTTATTAACCTGTTTCACTTAGCTAAGCTGAACAGGTTACTAAATGTATCCACGTCAATTGTATTTTTTAATACCCACATATTCATGATTGTCATAAAGATATCTTAGGTAAGAACCAAAAGTACATTCATATGAATAAACTAGCACTTTGCGTGCAACTTCATTCGTGTTGATTTCATACTCTCCCCAAAAAAATATTAAGACCCCACTTTAAAAGGCTTTTTTAGGATTCCGTAGGTAAATGGCAAAAAACGTAACCCTTATGGATTCGTCATGTCTGTCTGTCCATCCGTATGTCACAGCCACTTTTTCCGAAACTATAAGAACTATGCTGTTGAAACTTGGTAAGTAGATGTATTCTGTGAACCGCATTAAGATTTTCACACAAAAATAGAAAAAAACAATAAATTTTGGGGGTTCCCCATACGGGTATCTATGGATAGGTCTTCAAAAATGATATTGAGGTTTCTAATATAATTTTTTTCCAAAGTGGTAAAATGTGTGTTTTTTTTAAGTAAAAACTTCTTTAAGCGCGTTGGGCATTTTTGATATGGTTAAAAACATTTTTTTAATTTTACAGGAGAGGATTTCAAAATTTTTTTTCGTATTTGTATCCTCATTTCTCGATTACTATTTATAGTAGGTTTGAAATCTTGATAAAATTAATTGTTTATTTTGTTTGCTATAATTTTAAGTTAAAAAGCTTGTGTTGAATTATCAAAAAATCCTAATACTTAAAAGACAACAAAAAAAAGTGTCCTGAATTGTGACTTTGTTGCACCGAAGGTGCGAATTGAACTCGCGACACCTTATCTTTGTAAACGCGATTGTGCTCTTTATTTATATTTCGTTACGGATCAATGTTCTATGCAAGTATTTTCACTTTAAAGGTTTTTTTTTTTTGTAAACTCGATTGTGCTCTTTATTTAAATAAGGTTACGGACCAATGTTCTACACAAGTATTTTTCTTACACCAAGGCGATCTTGTTCAAGTTTTCACTTCAGTGCCACTATTTTTTTTTTGCTCAGCTCCTAAGGGTCGTAGCGTGATGTTAAAAAACCCTCGTCAAGAATTGGACTACCAAATGCAAAAAAAAAAACCAACGTAATCCCAGAGATTACTGTGTTTAAAAAAACAAACTCTTCAACTTTACTTGTATTAGTATAAATTAATTAATCATTCATTTCTGAACCATACAAGGTCCAAAAGTGTGACATTGTCAATAAAATGATGTGTATCCTTCTCTAACTTATTTGTAAATGCATAACATCAATAATTATAATAAGTCTTTACTTATACAACGTTTTAAGTCAATAGCAGGTATAGACTGTAGTAAAATATATTAATAAACAATTAACACAACACACATAAGTACATGTATAACATATTGATGTAGTAAATAAAATCATACAGCACTGTTATTAATAATTTTATTGTGATATCTATATGAAATTGTAACAGGTAGTTTGTGTGTTGGTTTGTTCATATAATATTTAATATGTATTGTACCAAGTTTTGTAGCGAATATACATCATCTTCACATATAATTAATGTTTTATACAAAATATTGTAAAACATTTTAAAAGAGTAAATGTGGAGTTTCTTGCCCATTCTTCTCCATACGAAACTACCTTTTGGAAGGGGCGACTAGAATCAATTCTATTTTTTTCTAAATGCTGACTTTCAAAAGTGCCTTTTTGAAACAAATTATTTGACTTTGACTGATTAATGATTATATCAATCAATCATTCCATCTTTATTCAGAATGTATTATTATTATTATGTGGGTAAAATATTATTATCCTGTTAAATATTATCCTGTTCTAGGTTGAAAGTGGTCAAATATTTCCTTATTTGTGATAGAATCATTTTCAAATTGTTAACTAGTAAGTAATAGAGATTAGTGCTCCGCAACATCATTTAAATAAAAAAAAACCGGCCAAGTGCGTGTCCACGCATAATGAAAGGTTCCGTAGTTGGGATGATTTTATTCCAACTTCGGTAGTTGAAAAACATGTTCTCCTATATGGAATGTCCAAGTTAAATGAGTCAAATAATTTATTTCAATTAGACACAAAAAGGCACTTTTGAACGTCAAAATGTACAAAAAATAGGATTGATTCTAGTCGCTCCTTCCAAAAGGTAGTTTTCGTATGGAGAAGAATGGGCAAGAAACTCCACCGTTACTCTTTTAAAATGTTTTACAATATTTTTTATACATTAATTATAAAATTATATGTGAAGACGATGTACCTGGAATAAGATTACTATACCACAATAGGTAAAAATAATTTAAAATGAAGCAATGACAGAAAAAAATACTATGTAATGGATACATGGTGTTCACATATTTACAAGCATTGTAAAAGTAGGTACCTATACGATATTCCTAAAAAAATTACAAGTAATACTAATTAGTCAGTGTGTGAGTTCAAGTAATCACAGAATGTAAATTAAATGTTATAATAATTAATTATACAATTAAATTAGCAACCAGTTTGATTTTGTCTAGACTCTAAATTGTCATATGGAGCTAGACCAGCATGCTTCCAAGCATTCTTATCTAGGATATAATCCTTTAATTTGTAATATGCTTGTTTACAAAGAGTACTTTTAATATGAGTTTTAAATTTTCTTTCTGTTAATTGTAATATAATATATCACAAGGTATTTTGTTCTAACATTTAACACAGTACTCCATAAAAGATGTATGTACTTTAGATAATCTGAAAAATGGTTGATCTATTTTATCTTTGTCTTTATTTCTAGTATTAAAATTATGTCTATCGCTTATTTTATTAGAAAGATGTCGATTTTTCCTTACATACATAATATTTTCATAGATGAATTGGCAAGGTACCGTCATAATATTAATCTTTTTTAATAGTTCCCTGAGAGATTCGCGACGACATAGATTATAAATGGCTCTGACAGCTCTCTTTTGTAAAACAAAAGAAGCTGTCAGAGCCACAGTAAAATGCCATATGACATAATGCTGTGAAAATAGCTAAAATATACCAACGCGCGGTTTCTACATCTGTTAACTGTCTTATCTTTCTAACAGCATAAGTGGCCGAGCTTTGCCGCCCCGCAAGAGATGTTATATGAGGTCCCCATTGTAATTTCTCGTCTAGCGTGATTCCTAGGAAAACTGATTAATAAATTGCAGTTTTTCTCCATTCAATATGATGTCACATTCGCTACTTCTAACATTCAGTAATTTAAATCGAATGCATTTGGTTTTTTTCTCATTTAGTACCAAATCGTTTACCGTAAACCAATCTTCTCTCTCACAGAGAGGAGGCCTGTGTCCCAGCAGTGGGAACATTTATAGGCTGATGATGATGATGGTGATGAAACCTATCTTGGACCTGAAGAATAGAATTATTCACGTCGTCAAGATTTTGTGACCGTCGGTCTATTTAACAACACCATCTTCGGTTGATTTTGAAGTAATTGGGGTAAATCATTAATGTAAACTAAAAAGAGGAATAGACCCAATATCGAACCTTGAGGAACGTCCATTGCCATTTCAGACCCCAATGAGTTTACGCCGTTAACTTGAACTGTAATCTTTCTATCTTTCAGGTATGATCTTAGTAAATCAAGAGCTGTATTCCTAATCCCATAGTGTTCTAGTTTCAGCAGAAGTGTTTCATGGTTTACGCAATCGAACGCCTTCGAGAGGTTGCAAAAGATTCCAATGGCATCTTGTGCTTCTTCCCAGGCATTAAAAATGTTCTTTATTAGGGTGACATGTGACAGGTTATTAGGGTTGGTGAAACCGTACTGTTGTTCATGAAAGATGGATTTTTTATTAAAGTGACGTAACATTTGATTGAGCATCAGCTTTTCAAACACTTGTATGGGAGAACATGCTTTTGCAACTGCAAATGTAAGTTGGTCAATTATTACTCTTTAACTTGTAGAGCCTACTTAGCTGTGATAGTTATCCTTTTAATTTCGTATACTACTTACTACTATGAATTTTTTCACATATCCAAAACCAACCATTTAGCTGCCAGGGGCGACACACTTGACTTTAACAAAAATTATAAGTGCTAATTTTTGTTAGAGTCAAGTGTGTGTCCCCCTGGCAGCTAAATGGTTGGTTTTGGATATGTGAATTTTTTTTTAAGCTTAATATTTCGAAAATGAATCCTTAAATCCAAAAATAATTTTCCCCAAACTCACATTATTTTTGAACAACCTTTTCAACACTATGGGATAGACGAGAAAAAAAAACATCCCCACTTTACGTGTAGGGGAGGTAACCTAAAAAAATTTTTTTCACTGTTTTATTTTACCACTTCGTCGGCGTGATTAATATGTATACCAATCCAAATTACAACTTTTTAGTACTAATAGTCTCTGAGCTAAACCGCGGACAGACAGACGGACGGACATGGCGAAACTATAAGGGTTCCTTGTTAACTACGGAACCTTAAGAAGCGACTCTAGCTAGGACACAATAAAGTGCAATTCAGTTGCACAGCGCTAAATATCCACAGTTATATTCACATAGAAGTTGCTTCTCTTTCTATCGCGTAACTCTTATATCATTTGACTATGTTACGCTCACTGAAGTAGCCCGACACGACGGGCCCGCCGCGTACTTGTAGCTTCATACCTAAAATGCGGAGTGCGCCTTCTGTACCATTTTCTGCTAGTAAGCCGACGTTCGCACGGACGTAATAAAATCGCGGCGATTTGCTTTCGTGCACTTGATTTTCAACGCTCTGCTCAGCGCCGAGAGTTGAAAATCCAACAGCGTGTTTTTTTTCAACGCGCTGGGATAAGAGTGCGTCCCAGCGCGTTGGATTCTCAACGCTCGGCTTAACACAGAGAGTTGAAAATACAGTGCGCGATAAAATCCCGCCGCGATTTTACTACATCCGTGCGAACGTCGGCTATAAGTACAGCTACAATATTTGCTCCATGTAAGTAACAGAAATAAAATATAGTAATAATACCAACCTATTATTGTCTCAATACAGGGTCCGCTTCTTATACCGAGAAAGCATGAGCGTTGATCGATTTGGCACAATACTGACATTGGTAAAGGAAAACATTGTGAGGAAACCTAGTCTTATAGCTTAAGTAGCTGTTGCCCGCGATTTCGTCTGCGATCTAGGATAAAAAGTAGCCTATGGCCTTTTCCAGATCATAGTCTACCCGTGTGCCAAATTGCATCCTAATCCGTTCAGCCGTTTTAGCGTGAAAGCGTAACAAACATACAAACTTTTGCATTTATAATATTAGTTAGAATATGAGTCTGAAATTTCCAACCCATCTTGAGTAACAAAAAAGAAAATAATAGCTATCCTTATGAGTTAAGCAAATATAAATATATTTACACCTAATTAAGAAATGGGAGGTTTATTAGTTGTCTGTTCAATTAGCAGTATACTTGATCATTAGTTATCTTTGAATCTGGTCTGAGAAATAAGGCCTAACAATGGTTTGTAAAAAAAACTATAAATATAATTTATTAATAAAGATTTACCAACGCAACAGCTTCGGTATGTAATAAATCTTAAGTACTGTAGGTAACAATAGCCTCGGACTTACACAATCGCCAATACAGGTTACCCAGCATTCTCAGAAACATGTAACTTCTAAAAATAAAACACAATAAAACTGAAAACGACTTCATTTAATTTTGGCTGTAGATAGAATGATTACAGCAATTATGTGTGTTCATTTTTGAAGTGAAAACTTCTTTAGGCGCGTTGAGCGATTTTTAGTAGGGGATAAACTTATGGATTCGCTTCACCGACATGCTTGCGCCGTAGTGCTGTACTACAGAAGCTAGATGGCGCTAATAACAGTTTTAAGTTTTCACTTTTTTAATTTATTTACTTGTTCATATTATTATTTTAAGACTTAGATTTTAAATAATGTAAATATTGCTTATTTATACTTTCCTATAGCTAAATTGGTTGTTAAACACATAATCATAGGAGCAAAGTCGTAGAAAATCACTAGTAATTAGATATATTGGATATTTGTCTCACTGGCCTCACGATATCTGTCTATGATTGCACTGACCTCTGCCCTCTGCGCCTCATTATCTATAAGGTATAAAGAAGTCAAAATGATGTATTCACTCTGGCTCCTGCACTCATTACCAGTGCCTCATTAAAAATAAAAATTAAAAGATAACGGTGCATACAACATTTTTTTTTACATTATACGTGCGCATGCACATGCGCCAAGTGAATGATATAACATAGTTTTGTGGTGTTAATCGACTTAGATTTTCTCGCGGAAATTGTGAAGGTAATGTAAATATATTATGCTGATTAGTATAGATAATATCTTAAATAGCTTTTGTTTTAAATGTATTTGTTCTCTGATAATTTCGGGGATAGGCAACGAAGCGAGACTGTCGTTTGTGGTGTGGAGAATATGCTTTAGTTGTTTTGCTATTACGTATAAAGGTGCACGTGAGTTGCAGGAGCTTGTTATATTATAATAGTTACCTATTATATTAAGGTAGGTGCCTACCCTACTAAAAATAACTTTTATTATGAGCTAAGCTCATTCCCTGTATCTCTAGTCAATAATGTTTACTTAGAAACATTATTTCAAAAATGTTTACAACCGACTTCAAAAAAAAAACACTACAAAGTGAAAAATAACTTTAATTTCGGAAGTCGGTGTCTTTGGTTTTGAATTTTCGTTCTTTGTCACCGACTTCCGAAATTAAAGTTATTTTTCACTTTTTAGTGTTGTGGTACCTACCCCCACACAAATTCGAATACCACTATCTGCTATGTAAATAACAGTGACAGGAAGTTATCATATCATTCACATACTAATTGGGAAAAAATACGTATTATTGAAGCTAACTCAAAAACTACCCAAGCAAAGTTAATAAAATTTATATGGGACCACCTCTGAAGTATGATCTACCAAACAAAAAGAAGATTCATCAAAATCAATTCATAATTGGCGGAGTAATCGCGTAACCAACATACAAAAAAAAAAACAGTCGAATTAAGAACCTCCTCCTTTTGGAAGTCGGTTAAAAAGGCCCTTGTATGGCACTTTTGAACGTCAAAAATTTACAAAATAATAGAATTGATTCTAGGATAGTCACCCCTTCCAAAAAGGTAGTTTTCGAATGGAGAAGAATAAGCAAGAAACTCCACCTTTACTCTGTTAAAATATTTTGTATCTTCCTATAGCTATTTTTTCGTAGTTACCTAACCAATGTCTTATTAAAAAACCAAGATAACTAGCCACTTGTTTACTGCTTAAAAATACTACGTGCGTTGTTAAAATTGACCAAGTGCGAGTCGAACTCCCCACACGAAGGTTTCAACATTACGTTTTTTACTTTAGTAAAAAAGACATGTTTTCTTGTATTGGAACCCCTTTAATTTTTATTATTTGTTGTTATAGCGGCAATAGAAGTACACAATCTGTAAAAATTTCAACTGTCTACCTATTACAGTTCATGAGATACAGCCCTTTGACAGACAGACGGACGGACAGCGGAGGCTTATTAATAGGGTTCCGTTTGGAACCCTTCGGGTACGGAACCCTAAAAATCTATTGTGAGTTGTGAGTTTGGGATGAAGTGATTTCGACATGCCAATTTTTTTACGAGATAATTAACTTGTTTCACAAAAATGTTTCTTACGAATGATTTAATTGCTCCAATTAGTGATTCTAAATTAATTAGAGACACAATCAGATAAATTAACATATATTATTATACATATTGGCGTCTAGACACGGACGCTGTGATTTCTATATTTATGTTGTTTACATCTCCACAACATATCTACTTAAAGTACTTATTATATTTACTTGTCACTGGAATTTGAACGGGGAAGTAGGTAGCTTATTTGTGATTCCGTGTTGCTATTCCGCTATTTGACCATTTTAAAATATGCCGTATTGCCAACAAAATAAAGTTTATTTTGTGAGGGGATTTTACGGGAATATTTGTACAAAAACGCCCAAGACTGTGCCCCTTTAATAATAGGCCAATTTATCTCTTGCCTTCGCTTATGTAAGACCTAAGGGTCTTACAAAAGCGGAACAATGGTCGACGTAGGCAGGCTCTTAGATAGAAACTCCTAAAGACTTAGCCATTCAGGGTATCAAGCGAGGGGCGGGAATCGCGAGCCGATTTCCGGCCACCGTAGGCGCGGACTTGCGGACGGTGAGCAATGGGTAGCTCGCCGTCCGGTAAGGACCCAGCCCGGGTCGACGGCGCATTGTGTTCCACGCGCGCCTCAAAGAGATGTCAGCAGAATTGACGGGGTCCGCTAGGGCCAATGCCTGCCGGGGGTTCGAAGAAAACCGATAGGGACATCGCGGCCCCCGGCAACAGGGCAACCGAAGGAACACGGGTGGGTTTTAGTCAGTAAGAGTCTGACACGCCCTCCCGCTCCACCCAGAGCGGGAGAAGTTATTTGATAATTTCCCACCAAAAAAAAAAAAAAAAAGGGTATCAAGCGAACTTTCGCTTATCATAAATATCCTAAATGAAATGACATCAACTTTTCTTTTCTGATATTCTCATGCATGTCCACCGCCCGCTCAGCTATGGACGAACGGAGGAGTTCCCGGTAGAGAGTTACCATCTCTCAAGAAACCAGCCTGTTGCTGCTTTTAAGTGCTTAATTTCTTTTGCCTGTCTTCAACCAGTTCCTTGTTCGAAAATGCTGCCAACAATTATTATTATTACAATCACTGTCAGCTTTTAAAAGAGCGTTCATTCTAAAAGTTGGCAACATTGCAAATAGCTGTCAAATAAATACCGTTTTGATTAATTTGGCAATATTACTGTAAGGAAATATGAAGTATCGCTAGCTAGTGAACTAGAATATGAATGAATTGCAATGATAACACTGAATTTGATGTTGTAACCGTTTTAGGAGTAAAAAAGGCATTTGGAAAGTTTCCAAATACTTTTTACATCTTAAACTAAATATTCGGTATTACGATAATTATTGCGTTTCATAATCAATATTTTAGTTCACTAATTAGCCATATTTCATATTTCCATACAGTAATATTGCCAAATTAATCAAAATAGTGTAATATTTGACATCTATTTGCGACGTCGCCAGAATGCACGCTCATAATACTTGCACTCAGGTCAATAGGACATGTTTTGTTTTCTTTTACTCATAGTTTATCAGTAACGATTTCATCGTTAATGCAGAAATATTTCATTTAAACAAACTTACACTTTGTACACTACAGACTATACTCACGCTTTCTAGTGGAACTAAGGTGTTTTTAAGCTCTTGGGAAGTACTTACAGCTTGCTTAGAAAATATTTGGGCCTGTGGGAAAAGATACAATGAAGAAGCCAAAAAAGTAGTGAGGATTTAGCCTTTTTTTTGGGTTGGAAATTATCAAATAACTTTTCCCACTCTGGGCTGAGCGGGAGGGTGTGTCAGACTCTTACTGACTAAAACCCACCCGTGTTCCTTCAGTTGCCCTGTTGCCGGGGGCCACGATCTCCCTTTCCGATTCCTTCGCAACCCCTCATGCACGCGTAGCATGACAACCATAGAAACGGGTTTTGTCGACGAAAGAATAGACAAAATGACAGATAAACAATCACAATCTGTCATTTTGTCTATTCTTCCGTCGACAAAACCCGTTTCTATTGCGGTCATGCTAAGCGTGCTGGATAGGTACCACAAACACACAAACAAACTGCATAGGTACCTACGTCTCCTGCAATTACAATCTCAGTAATTTCGTAACACACTTGAAATCAGGGACTTGAAAACGAAATTAATTTCGTTCCGTTACACATAATGTTATCTAATAACGCTCCAAATTTTGTAACGATATTAAAACCTAAAAATATTAATAACGTTACCTACAAAAAAAAAAAACGTTATAGAATATCATTTTTGTAGAACAACATTTTAAGTAACGTTATAGGTATCAGTAACATTATGCTTATATCCACTTGTAATAACGTTACAGATTCATTTGTATAACGTTATTCTTAAGAACTTTTCCCGCTGACCACCGCTCTGTCGTCGCCCAGCACCACCACCACCACCGGCCACCCCCGTTACAGCGGCCGGCGGCCGGCTGGTGGTAAGCCACCGCCGTATTCAAACATAAGTTCGTACGAGAGTGCACATTTTTTACAGACATTGTTGTGAATGAATGGTTATGGTTACCTACCTACTTTTATTTTCATGTGATAGTGTTATATTCACAATTTTTTTTGGCATGTTGCGTATCGAAATGAATAACGTTATTATTTCGTTTTACCGATATATTTAACGATATATTTTTAATAATGTTTTTAAACAGTTTAAGATTTCGTTACGTTTGTTAGTATCGTTATAGTCAAGGAATTAATTTTGTTGCGATCCTGGTGGAACGGTACAAATTATCGCTACCGGAACTTCCCGTAACGTTATTATGAGTAACGTTTCAAGTCCCTGCTTGAAATCACAATCTCAGTTATTTCGAAGGATGTTACTATTCCATTGCTTCATATGCTCGAAAAATTTGTCTGTTCAACAATACAAATAACGCAATGAATGTTGTTGAACTGTCAAAATGAAATCTACTGCTACTAGTGTCACGCAATTACCCCGCTGTTTGCCGTGTATTGGTTCGTCTTTTCGCAACTTGATTTATTGCGCTCGTTCTATACGGATGGATAACCGCAATTATTAGTATGCTGATCACTTTCAACATTCGCACAACCAACATTGTTCATAATTAATACATCTATTCAGTTGTATATTCAACTGTTTCAGATATGGAGCTGGTCTCTCTGGCTAAAGAAGTGTTCCAGACAACAGCGGAGCATATGGCGAGCTACCGACTGGGGCAGTTGGCACTGAGGCACCTCGATCGGACGCTGTGGGTCGTCGAGAAGTGCGCGAGATGGGCTGTCCCACCACCCTGTTAGTACTGTTCTTTATACTTAGGTTTTATGTCTGATTCTGGGTCTTCCAAATAGGAAAAATAATTAATACAAACGACGCTTTTACTATCACTCTTAACAATCGAGCGTTGGATGCAGAAATAGTTGAGTCTAATCGTGCCTGTTGTCATTAAAATTGGCTGGCAAAACTACACACACACACACATATACATAAACTCACGCCTTCTTCCCATGGGGGTAGGCAGAAACTACAGAACGCCACCTGCTACGATCCTTACATACTTCTTTTGCCTCGTTTACGTTCATACATCTGGTCATACACGCACGCCGGTTGCGAGTACTACGCACCTGGCCTTTCTGAAGAAATGTATTTTGAATAATTAATATTTGATTAGCAAAGACCTTGATTAAACGGAAATGACACCCATGCGCGTGATTTGCGCTTGAGGCTTTCTGAAGCACACTTGGCATTCTAAGTTCAGTACTACATTGTTAAATGGATATGAGTACCTACTTACTCATAATCCTTTTAAACACTGACGGATTACATATCAACTAAAATCTCGTTTTAAAACGAGGTTTGTGACTGATTAACGTTATAGAATACGTACCTAATTCGTCTAAAATTCAGCTCGTTCAAACAAAATTAATCAACGCATGAACAACCTTACTAAGTATACGTTTAAAGTCCATTTTACCATTTCCTCGTTAGATAACAAAAATAGATAAAACGGTTGAATGGAGACTGCTCTCTATTTTGTTTCTTTATTCTACGAGATAAAGTATAGCAGACATTAGCTATGTTTTGTTAAATCATGCTATCTGTCACATTATCTGTGTATGTGAATCATGCGCCTAATAATGTTCGTCTGCTGATTGCGGCATCGTGTGACTAAAATTAAGGCGCTGACAAGAGGCAAATGTTCTAAGTAGGCTTGTCAAATAACTTCTCCCGCTCTGGGTGAAGCGGGAGGGCGTGTCAGACTCTTACTGACTAAAACCCACCCGTGTTCCTTCAGTTGCCATGTTGCCGGGGGGCCACGATATCCCTATCGGCCCGTATTCGCAGCCCCGGCACCGGCAGACATTGGCCCTAGCGGACCCCGTCAATTCTGCTGACATCTCTTTGAGGCGCGCGTGGAACACAACGCGCCTTCGACCCGGGCTTGGTCCTTATCGGACGGCTAGCTACCCATTTAGTCTGGCCACCCTAAGTCTGCAATGGTATAAATGGGCAACCCCAAAAAGTTTTATATATGGTATACTTTTAGCCAACGGACGTACGCACGGACGTAATAAAGTCGCGGCGGGATTTAATCGCGCACTGGATTTTCAACTCTCGGTGTTAAGCCGAGCGTTGAGAATCCAACGCGCTGGGACACACTCTCGTTCCAGCACATTGAAAAAACACACTGTTGGATTCTCAACTCTCAGCGCTAAACATAGCATTGAAAATCAAGTGCACGAAAAAAAATCGCCGCAATTTTATTACGTCAAGGCGAACGTGGGCTTACATCGATCAGCGATGTCAGTTTTTGGGTACTTGAAATGTCAGATTACTTACGATATAAGTTGTTTTCACAAAATAAACTAGAAAAATGGTTAAACCTATTAAAAGAAGAGTGCGGGAGTTATTATATAATTTATGATATGTAAATTCCAAGATGTAAAGGAACAACACGATGTCGTCCTTAAGCAAAAACGACAATGTTTACAAGATATCGTAAAGTTGACGTGTAAGTAGATCTAATGATTTTGATTGCCTAATAGATTATGTGTAATAGACTAAGTCGTACCTACCTATGCTATACCTCCATACAATGACAAAATTATATCAAATTCACACTGCATCTAAAGTGACTATTCTTTACCAGGAATAAATTAGAATATAAACAAAATAATCTATAAAAAAAAAACCAAGTATCAAATTATTTTTTCGTAGGACAGATGATGCTGCCGTCTATAAACTTTAAATTTCCACCGTTTATTTACGTAAGCAGACTTAGCGTGGCCAGACTCTAATCTTGAACATATTTCTCAGAACTTGGTTGTTACTAAAACACGTTTTGAAACAAAAACTCGATTCAAATTAACGGTAAAGTAACCTTTTATCTTGAGTTTCAATCCAAAATATATATTGGTATTTAATTAATAACTAGTACGTCTTATTTGAATTGTTTTTTTATTATCGATTACTCAACTCTTTGTTGAGTAAATATATAATTGCTTTTATAATAGATCACACAACGCTTGTAATTTATTGCAAAATATTATTTTGCAATAAATTACAAGTGGCCGCACTTTAACTCTTATCAGCGACTTAAGGCTAGATTACTTAGTACTAAACTGCAGTGGACCCTAACTAACGTCTTTGTTGTCTTGGGTTCACGGCTAAAACAACTTGTACGCGGATCAATCAAGAAGCGTGGCTATAGTTCCCGCCTGTTCTAAACGCGAACCTAGGTCTCGGTTGCTATACGAATTATCACGAATGTCCATGGCAACCGTTCCAGTAATGAAAATCCAGAAAATCTGACAACCTGTAGCATTGAGTTACAGCATTGTAATACTAACCTTCACTTCCTAGTCTACCTATCCTGGGTTAGAAATTTAATATCCAAAAATGTAAACAAATATATGTTTTTACTGCAAACATTCTCTAATCAACTTAATTTACACTTTTATAAAGTTGATAATTATTTGTTTTAATGGAAATAACAGCAACTGGAAACGAATTTGAACATGGAATATAAGTGTTTCTGCATTGTAAATGTATAAACACACCGAAATATTAAACACTAGCTTCTGCCCGCGACTTCGTCCGCGAGCCTATAACCTTCCTCAAGAATTGGGCTACCCAATGCAAAAAGAATTTCTCAAATCCTACTGGTAGTTCCGGAGATTACCTCCTACATACAAACTTACAAACAAACAAATTTTATCTCTTTGTAATAGTATTATAATTAGTATAGATAGAAAATACAAAGATTTAAAAAAAAATACCAAAAAAAAACCGACTTCCAAAAAAAACACTACAAAGTGAAAAATAACTTATTTTTGGAAGTCAGTGGCGCAAAAAATGTAAATTCAAAACCAAAGCCGACTTCCGAAAATAAAGTAATTTTTCACTTTGTAGTGTTTTTTTTGGAAGTCGGTTTTTTATTGGTAATTTTTTTTAAATCTTTGGCCTATTCTTATTGTGTTTTTGTTGGAAGTCGGTTGTTCTTTTTGTAAAAATAAATACCTATTTTATTTTTTTTTGTTGTGGTACCTACCCCACACAAATTCGAATACCACTAACTGCTATATAAATAACAGTGACAGGAACTTATAACATCATTACATCATCCATATAGACTAAGTGGGAAAAATACGTATTATTGAAGCTAACTCAAAAACGACCCAAGCAAAGTTAATAAAATTTCTATGGGACCACCTCTGAAGTATGACATACCAAACAAAAAGGGAATCATCAAAATCAATTCATAATTGGCGGAGTAATCGCATAATAAACATACAAAAAAAAATAGTCGAATAGAAAACTTCCTTGTTTTTAAAGTCGTTAAAAAACAACTTTTATTTTTGCAGTGGATCAAGACGAGCGCCCTCAGCCGGAGTTAGTGCGTCCGCTGCCGTGGGTGTTCTTCTTAGTGATGATAGTCACGTTAAGGATCATTCGCGAGGGTATATCGCTGCTCAACCTCGTCATGGGGAAACCGCCGTTAAGGTCTACTGATGTGGTATGTAAATATTGATTTTTTAAATTAATAGTAGCTCTGTTAAAATATTGTTGCGATGGAGTGGATCGAGGCCTTTGCTCAGGAAAACAAAATAAAACTTTCTGCTTTTTTTATGAGGGTTCAAGACAGTGTTCTTTTGCCTACACCGAAGCGAAACAGCGAGGTTTCCTGCCAAATTTTCATTTCAACTTGGTCATCGAACTGCCCTCTAGATTTGATCAAAGAAAATATATATGATTAAACACAACCAATTTTATAATTATGGCTGACAATTAATGCTTTTAGGCTCCAATGACACGGCTAATAACATTAAATACAGTCAAAAATAAGTTTTTCCATAGTGAAGCCCTACAAGTTCTACAAAATATTTTTCCATTTTCCCCAGGTAATGTACATACAAAGCAAGAGACGGTACCTACGCACCCTGAAGTACCAAGGCAACAGAATGATGCGCGCACGCACAAGCAGTGCTGGAGCACCGCGAGAGTCCTGGTACAACGCGTTACATTCCATCTTCGAGTTCACGATGTGCTTCCGCCGTCAGTCGCAGCACTACGGCAACAACAACACGACGCGCGTCAGTAACAACGACGAAGTAGTGGTAAGTTATAATTAAAGTCCATCTGCTTAAATTGTGGCGCCCTTTGAAAACGACCGCGCGTCATGAGCCGCTGAAGATCAAGAACAACAAGAACAAACGATCACGTACCTGCGTGGTGCAGTGTTGATAGACTACCATAGGATTAACCGATGATCTGGGTCCTATTTAATAAAACTGACAGACGACAATCCGGTATTCTTACAATTCCTCAAGTTTGCATCAGTTATTTACGTTATTAAACAGCACCCTGTCATGAAAATGTGACAATTATTTAATTTTATGACAAGTGACATACTTTAAAAAAAAAACAATGTCACATTTGTCAGTTATATTAAATGCACAATCATAATCTGAATAATTTTGAAACAGATTGCTAATCCATTGCTTCATAAGTTCGAAAAAAATCTGCTCAACAACATAAATAACGCAATGAATGTTGTTGAACTGTCAGAATGAAGCAGATTAGTCTTAATCGTTTACTAAAATGTGTTACGTAATTAGATAGCTGGAAAAGCTCGCAGGAATCAGTAGGATGAGGGCAGGACAGGACAGGTCATCAACAGTCCCATCCCAATGCAAATAATGATCATTCCATCTTATCTGTACATATTATAAGCATATAAATTATTTAAATTTTGTCAATGTCAGGACCATTAAGAGGTCCTGTCATTGACAAAATTGAAATAATTTAGGGAGGTTTCTTCGAAAACCTCTGATAGCCTATTTCATTTGACATGCCAACTAATCTGTAATCAGGGTTATAGAATCTGGGGAGTTGTCTTAGGGAGTTTTATCCAAATTCCACTATCAAAACCTTTATTTTTATTAATTCAATAACCTACAGGTTGTAAAGCGAAGCAAGCGCGGCCGTGAGCACACGAGCCCGTCGGCAGCCTCCACTAGTGAGACGACCATGGAGAGGCTGATCGAGAAGATGATGGTGGACCTTGATGCTGACTCTGAAGAGGACTCCAGTTTTACGGTATTTTACAAATACACATATTTAAACTACAGTCCCGCCGTTGAAAGAATACGTTTCTGACACCTGTCAGTTGGAAATTTTCTAGTACTAAGAGTGTTTATCCTAAAAGTTGGCAACGTTGCAAATAGCTGTCAAATATTAAAAATATGTAATATGTGCTGTATGGAAATATGAAATGTGGCTAACTAGCGAACTAAAATATTGATTATGAAATGCAATAATAAATATCGTAATACCGAATATTTAGTTTTAGATATAAAAAGTTACAACATCAAATTCAGTGAATTTGATGTTGTAACCGTTTTAGGTGTAAAAAAGGCATTTGGAAAGTTTCCAAATACTTTTTGTACATCTAAAACTATATATTCGATGTTACGATATTAATTATTGCAATTCATTATTAATATTCTAGTTCGCTAGTTAGCCACATTTCTTATTTCCATACAGTAATATTGCTAAATTAATGAAAACAACGAAATGTTTGACATCTATTTGCGACTATGCCCACTTTTAGAATAAACGCTCTAGGAGCAAAACAGTTCGTTAGTGTATGTGTGTGTGTGTTATTTATTTCAAATAAACCAATTACAGGCACTTTTGAATTGTCAAGGGGTCGGTCAGTCAGAAAGATGAAGCTAGTTGCCCATTCCAAAGCGTAGTAGGTACCTATGGAGAAGAACGGGCAAGAAACTCCACGGACACTCTTTTAAATCAGAATAAATGGTTACAAAATATTGGTTACATCATTCATGTTGAAGTTATACATGTGAGAACGATGCAGAACGTTAAAAGCGTCCGTAATAGAAAATAAAACCAATAATACAATTCAAAAATAAAATTAAAATAAGCCATGGCAGCTAAGAGATGACCAGTCCCTACTGACAGCGCCCGTTCACGAACATGACGCATGGATTAGCACCATTCAGCTCAACCATTTTGAAGGGAGCTAAATGATCCAACACACACGCCACCGTCAGCGAGACATTAGAGTGAGCATGACATACTCTCAGCCGCCAGGGCACATTCAAGTCAATGAAAGACGTACCTAGTAAATGGTAGCTTTATAGTAGGTACATAGTACTCACACGTGTTATGCAATTATACAATGCTAAGGGATTGACTCTATACAATGCAAATAGTTTTTAAAATGTTCAGCAGTTCCAACAGTATTTTCAAATGCTAATCAATTAGTTTATGCGCCCTTGTGGAGCAGGACCAGCGTTCGGCCAAGCACTTATATCAGCGATGTAATCCCCCAACTTATAATATGCTTGGCTGCATAGTGTGCGTTTTATATAAGATTTAAATTTCGTTTCATTCAGCTGAAGTATGTGAGGAGGTATTTTATTGTAACATTTTAAACAGTACCCCATGAAAGATGAGTCCACTTTAGCCAGTCTGAAACCCGGTTGAACTAATTGATCCCTATTTCTAGTGATATAATTGTGTCTTGCACCTCTTTTACTAATGAATGTTGTTGAACTGTCAAAATGAAACAAATTGTGATTGATCGTGTTACGCAATTAGGGTGCTGGTCATACACGGTTGCAAGTATTTTATAAATCAGGGTATTAGGTTATTATGACACTGGCTATTTCAATGTTGGCAATAAGCTAACTTTCAGAAACTTTTATAGAGGTTTTATAGCATGGGTGTAGATAAAATAAAGAATAAAATCTATTCACTAATATTGTTATGTTAACAGCATACAAATGTTGTTATGTTTACAGTTTACAAATTTTGTAATGTTTACAGTAAGTATACAAAGGTTGTTATGTTTGAATGGTAGTATATTTTCTTATTATTTTGTGTACAGACGCCAGCACATCAAGCTACACGAAACTGTCATATATTCCCAATCAACTTTGAACCTTATGTATCAGCGATAAAGTTGAAAATCTATTAAATAAATTTGACAGATTGTAGTAGCTTGATGTGCTGGCGTCTGTACCTACATCTGAAAAGTTAAAACGTCATGCTTTTGGCCTTGAAACAGACATACTCACAGTCGACGTAGTATCTCTTCAATAGGCATGATGCCTGGGTAAAAAAATAAAATACTATCTAGTCCGTCAGTCAAAGAATAAAAAATATTAGACACGTATTTTTTGCTTAATCATATTTAAAAAAAAAAAAAACTTAGATAAAACGCATTAAAGTTGGGGAGTGGAAGTCGCTACGTCATAAGTAAGTATAAAATCTACATACTCGTGACGTCATGGCACATTTTAACTCAATGGATCGCCGTAATCTTTTGATAACGTAAAAAAGAAAAAATATTTGTTCAATATTTTTTAATAATCTAAAAGACGGCCAAAAAAGAACAATTTTTAGTCATCATTCCTATTATGTTTATGATAATTGCGTTAAATTAACAACTTGTCTTACAAGTCCCTGACTATTCAAAAGTACCCTGTAAATGTAAACTGTAGATGGTCCAATTAAAAATAATGCCTTGAGATTACAACTATAAAGGGCACAGTTTAGTCCTCACGTTTTCTTAAAAGCAAATTAAACATAATATTTGTAGACAGCCAAAAAAATACAATATACGTAGATATACTTAGTAACCTATTCCGCTTAACTATTCCTAAAGAGTCATGAAAAACTCTGTAAGAAATCGACACGTGGTTCACCTCTCAACGAGGCATCCTCAGCATGATGATTGACTTGTCGCGAACCCGAACACGGCGTGTTACCACGCCGAGCGCAGGACGCAGAGAAAGCCAGACAATTTAAAAAAAAATGTGTTGTTGTTATAACTACCGTATATACTTTCATACGCATTTGCTCTTACAACTTTGAAATTACAAACAGCTACTTCAATTTTATTTATTTGCATAGATTTAAATGAAACTCAACTTTATTACAGTTAACCAACGTGACAAGTCCTAAGAGTGACCGATCAGATTTTACAACCGAATCGGACCAAGACACGATATACCATAACAACATCCCGGACAAAGCACCCGAGGAAAACGGCCAAGAAATAGAGCCACCACTTTCACCCGACATGTCTGAAGCACCCTGCTCCACTCCCGAAAGATCAGAGGTCCTAATACCAGACCTTGAAACACCCCCTATATGGGAGGTCTCAGGAGAAGCGATCGTGGAGCAAGAAGTTTTATCACCGAAAGAAGAAACGCAAAAGGTCATACCACAAGAGATAACGACGTCAAAAATCCCGAGAACTCCAAATAACGAACAGAAAATCGGTACGAAATTAAAGATTTGGTCTATTAAAATGAAAGAGAAATTTTCTAAGCAACAACATACATCACTTGGTACGTTGGAGTATTGATCGAGTTTCTTTTCTTTGTTTTTCAGCAAATGGGCGAGTGGTTAAGAGTGTGCCCAGCAAAAAGAAAGGTATTCTGATGATTTTATGACAGATGCTTAATTTATCATTTTATCATTTGAAATGCGATCCGAATACTTCATCGTAATTTGCTTGCCCCAAGTTTCCAGTAGATGTTCTCTTTTTAAAAGCATGATTCATATTTTTTAAATATAAATATTTAAACAAGTACAATTTATCTGTCTTCGTCTGATAAAAACGACTTTCATATTTGCCTTATCAATTTCATTGTTATATCTAAATGTTTTTACAGTACAGTGATCCGTAAAAATCATTAACGTTGCATTGATTAAAAATCATCATTAAACCACATCTTTGCGATAAAACTCATTATCACGACCTTCTATTTACAAATAACTTTGTAAAACCGGCTTTTGCATTTGATTGCTTGCTTCATATTTTACTGTTTCAGTAACATAACATATTACAGTTCATATTATTTTTTCACACAGACTTTGAAATAGTTATTTTTTGGTAGATGTACTTGTATTATCAACGTCTCTTCCTCGAAAAATACTTTAACCCTACTCAAAGTAATTATGTCATTATGAGTGAAGTTTTAACTATTCAAATTTAATATTTGCACATTTTTAGGGTTCTGTACCGAATGGTGCCAAACGGAACCCTATTACTAAGCCTCCTCTTTCCGTCCGTCCGTCTGTCTGTCAGCGGGCTGTATCTCACGAACCGTAACAGGTAGACAGTTCAAATTTACACAGATTGTGTATTTCTATTGCCGCTATAACAACAAGAACCGTTTTTTTTTTTGCTAAATATTGTATGGTGATTAATTTGACAGGACTAAACTAAAATTTATCTTCTGTCCTTTTCTTAATGAAATTGAAAGAAAAAGATGCACTGAACTTAAATTTAGTTTAGTTTGTGAACAAGGGAATCGGTACCAATGGTACGGAAGCTTTCGTGCGCGAGTCCGACTCGCACTAGGCCGGTTTTTTTTTGGGTGGGAAATTGTATTATGCAGCTGTATATTGAATTTATCACACATTGCATAAACGGAGTGTTAGTCTATCTCATTCACTGTCTCGACGCGGTCTTAGAATGCAAACAATGTATAGTTAAAAAATCCATTAGTTCTCGCTTTTATGACCCTTGAGTGTTTATTTGTCGTGTGACTGTTAAAAATATGGTTATACTTATCAGAAGCAATCTGTTAGGAATCTTAATAACTTTTGAGATTTATGAAAATGATGGTTGAGAACTCTAAGTATCTTCTGTTTAGAATCCACATGTATTACCCGACGAAAGAGAAAAAGAAAAGATATCGATAGGTTCACAATCCATTGAAATTAATTAATTATAATAGTTATGTTCAGCGCAGCATGTTCATACCATAGTATAAAGAGAGGTAGTAAGCTATCTTCATAGAAACGCACCGCGCGCGGCTTGTATGTGTGGGGCCATAGTATCTATGCGTCGCCGCACGCACACTTAACAAAATCTCGGCTGGTTTCTCACGAGAAACGGGTCGAGATTTTGTTAAGTGTGCGTGCGGCGACGCATAGATACAAGCCGCGCACACATACAAGCCGCGCGCGGTGCGTTTCTATGAAGATAGCTTACTACCTCTCTTTATACTATGTTCATACTGTTTCATTTACACCGAAATTTACTGCCTGCTCCATACTTCATAAGAGCCATAACTGCACACATTATCTTTTCATACTCTTTATTTGTTACTCAGGATCGCCGATGACGGAGAAAGACAGACGAAACGCAGATGGTAAAAACATATCAGAAAATAACACCAAATAAGGAGGATGAAAAGGTAACTGACGTTCTCTTCTGACGATATCTCTTTCCTTGTAAGATGTTCGATTGTTCTGAGTTATTTCCTACGCTGTCTTATATTACTCATGACAAAAGGGTTTGAGTAGTTAATTAACATAAGGCCTATTTCTTTATTTAATTTATTGAAGTGAGCGATTTTTGGTAGGGATAACATTTTGGATTCGCATCACCGCCATGCTCACGCCGTAGTGCTGTACTATAGAATATAGATGGCGCTAATTTCAATTTAAAGTTTTCATTTCGGTCCCCAAGATTACCTATTTTTTTTTATTATTTATGCACCGGTTATGCTTGACCTATTTCTTTCTTTATTTCTTTTTATTTACACTTCAGTCATTCTTAACAAGTAATTTATGTAACACACTTTGATAATAAGTAAGTTTAATTTAATTCTGTTATCAAAGTGTAAACAAATGAAGTGGCTATATATTACATGAAAACGCGCAGTTTGTGAAAATTACAATAGCGTCTGTGAACGATAAATGAATTTTATATCAATCAGTATGATTTTAATTAACAATGAACTGTTGTAATGTGTTTGTACAATGCAAGTATTTAATTAAACTTATACGGAGTGAAAATGTGTCCACGAATACAATGACATTTTTCATCATCTTTAGACATTATTTTGTTTAAGAGCGTTTATACAGAAAGTAGGCAACGTCGCAAATAGCTGTCAAATATTTCGCTGTTTTGATTAGTTTGGCAATATTACTATATAGAAATAAGAAATATATGGCTAACTCGTGAACTAAAATATTGATTATGAAATGCAATAATTATTTATTTATTTAATAAGAAAGAACACCAACAGCATATACATTCAACAATTGGATTAAAGAAAATCATTATAATTAAGAAAGGTATTACTGCTAATGTATATGTCACCGTAAGATTGTGAGAACCGTTAGTTTATAATCTGTCGGAATTATTTCCGATAGATTATAAACTGTCGAAAAATTGTGAACTGGGTGAAATGGGTTAGGTTAGGTTAGAACTGTGACCAACCGCGCGCGAGCCGAGCGAGCGCTACTTCCAAATTGCTCGCAGGCAGGCAGGCTATTTAATATTAGCGCAAGGTGCGTTACGTCGCAAGCAAGTTTGATACCAGTTCACAATTTGTCGGTTTCCCATGGAAAGATTATAAACTAGCGAAAAATAATGCGTTAAATTGTAAATGGTTCGTTGCAGTTCACAATTTTTCGACAGTTTATAATTTAACGGAAATAATACCGATAGATTATAAACTAACGAAGTTCATAATTATACGGTGACATATACACAAATTAAAGGTGCACATAACATTTAAGGAATAACAACGTTGGACAGAAACAGCTCATAAACTAAAAGTAAGATTTAAACAAAACTTCAACAAACAAAATACAACTGAATACAAATTAATTAAGGGGATGAACACAATATAACACGCATAATTCTAATTCAGACACATAATTCCACCTAAGATAACTTATGAACTAAATGTATTTAAGTATTTTTTTCCGTATTAATCGTAACACCGAATATTTAGTTTTAGATGTACAAAAAGTATTTGGAAACTTTCCAAATGCCTTTTTTATACCTAAAACGGTTACAACATCAAATTCAGTGTTATAATTTGCAATTTCATTATTAATATTCTAGATAGATAGATAGACGATTCTTTATTATGTACACCATAAAAATTACAGACATTAATTTGGATTCTAGTTCAGTAGTAAGCCATATTTCTTATTTCCAGACAGTAATATTGCCAAATTAATCAAAACAAGTAAATATTTGACAGCTATTTGCGACGTTGCGTTAAAAGGAGGAGGTCTTCAGTTCGTCGGTTTATTTATTTTTTTATGTATGTTCCCCGATTACTCTAAGACGGCTGGACCGATTTGAAAAAATATTTTTTTGTTTGATAGGGTATACTTTCAAGTTGGTCCCATTGTCATTTGGTCACGATCTGATGATGGGATCTTGGAGAAATCGAGGGAACTCTTCAAATATTGTAGGCACATCTATAGCGATTTGGGTATTTTTTATGAGCAGTTGACATTAGGCTATTGTAACTTAGATAAATTACAAACCAACCCACTAAAAAGTAAAAAAAAATATATGTTTTACAAAAAATACAACCGACTTCCAAACTACAAAGTGAAAAATAACTTTAATTTCGGAAGTCGGTGTCTATTGTATGTATTTTCTGTAAAAAAGTTTTTTTTTTTTGGATGAACGCTCTTAATGGTTTATTTGGCTCACGCATCCTTTTTTTTTATTTAAATCCGAAGATTTACCGACTGCTTCATTGGTCAAGTGGTCGCAAGTGCTACTGCTGTGCATGAGGTCCCGGGTTCGATTCCCAGATCGAGCAAAGTGTTTTTGAGTTTTTCCATCAAGAATTCTCTGGATTTGTACCCGGTTGATGGCAATAGGCTCGCCTCCTATTACATGGGACTTAAACATAACTGGCGAAATGTGGGTGTACTATAGGTACCTATACCTCTGCCTAACCCTTCGGTTGTTACAGGCGTAATGTTATGTTAAGGGTAGTTATCGTTATCAAAATCAATAAACATTAGTTATTGATGTGAAACGTCTATTAGCGGCGGATCAGACCGAATGTTGGCGTGGTGTCGCGTCGCAACGCCAACAGCCAACACGCCAACAGTTGCCATATTTATTTACTTACGACAGTAAATAAATAAGAAATATGGCTAACTAGTGAACTAAAATATTGATTATGAAATGCAACAGTCGTCATATTTATTTACTGTGCGTCAACAGTCGCCATATTTATTTACTGTCGTAAACTATCCTTTTATGCATATTACTTGTACATTGTATAATAATTTCGGTGTTTTTTTATTATTTGAGAAAAGTTTTACAAATTAGAAGATGATGATGACGATGGCGTCAGTGGCGATGACGATGGCGATGGCGATGGCGATGATAATGGTCAAAGTCGAAGTCAATTTCAATGTTTCACATCTGCCAGGCGTCCCGCGACGGCAAATTTTATAGTTAATTGATTCAGGCGTGACCTTGCGGAAATCCATTATAAAGAGCCATAAAAAACCCTGAAATAAATCGACACGACATCGAGCGCTGAACGCAGAGACGCGTTCAGCGCTCGGTGTGGAAACACGCCGTGTTCGGGTTCGCGACAAGTCAATCGTCATCCTGAGGATGCCTCGTTGAGAGGTAAAACATGAGTCGATTTCTTTCAGGGTTTTTTATGGCTTCTTAGAAATAGCTAAGCGGAACAGGTTACTAAATATATCCACGTCTGTTGTATTTTATTGGCTAATTTTATGTAAAATATTATAAGTATATTTATTTCTATTTTCAGTAAATCTCGCACAGTCAATCATAGGACGCTGCCGTGCAGTCTGTTACTAGGTTAGGTTTATTCATGTGTATTGTCTTATGTCTGTCAATATTATGTATCGTAAATGTCATGATCATGGCCACTTTGAACTAAGCGATAGGTATAAGAACACTAAAGATAATGGCCTGTTTCACCACCTATTGATAAGGTCCGGTTAACTAATCTGACATAGTTTCGAGCAAAATCTTCCAATTTGTAATTTATCTTGTGGATAGTTTCTACCCGGACTGTGAAACAGGCTCTAAATAAGCAACTAACTGTATGCGGTGTGTAGCTTTTTTGAACGTAAAATTATGAAATAAAATGCCTTCATTGTATGCAAGATTGTATGATGCATATTGTGTCGTAGATGTCCTCCAAGTCTTCAACGCATATCCGCCAAGCCTATACCTACTGCAAATTTTCTACATACTATTAAAACCATTACAATACAGGCAAGTTAGTCAAATGCTCGCTTTGCATACAATTTTTTTGTCAAATGAGTTTCCTTATCAACTTTTAAGTAATGGACGTCAATTATAATATAATTATTTAACGAAAAACATTTCAAAGAATCTTTAGTCAAAATGATTATGTGTTCACCTGTAATCTGCCTGTATTGTGACGCACTTCGTTGTCAACTAGACGTTAAGGCCTGTATACACTTTAATTAATGCAACACTTCAGTAAATTAGCATAAGACGTGCATACATTATTACAAGACATTAACACCACGCTACGATAATTAGTACTGCGCGATAATCGTTCACGTTTTCCTTTTATCAAAGTGTAAATAGACCTTTAGACGATTTGTGGCAAGCGTTGATGCTGTATACAGGGTGGAGACGTCAATTCGACAATAAATTATCCTATTTCATCACCACTGCTCTCAAAACGGTGAAGGAAAACATCGTGAGGAAACCGGCATGTCCTAGAACCAAAAATTCGAAGACATGTGACATCTACCAACCCGCACGGGACCCGTGTGGTGGATTACAGACCACTCCCTCTCACTGAGAGGAGGCCTGTGTCCCAGCAGTGGGAACATGATAGGCTGATTATGCAAAACTCATAGTCTGTTTCTAGCTGATTAAAAAAATAATGTATATATTTTTTAATTTCGATGTATTTGATGGTTTCAAAATACTCTTATGCACTAGTATTGCTAGTATTGTCATTTATTGTCGTAGTGACGTCCCTACATAGCATAAGCACAATTTGTATGATATAAGCTTATGTTTTCGATACCGCTAATTACTTTGTGAATTTCATAATTTGGTCAATTTTATAACTTCAACATTGTTTAGCTCCCTGGTAATCAGAAGGATTTTTTACTAGGTATTTGTTATATTCATTTATTTATGTAAGTATATGATTTTGATCAACCTACGATCAGTACATTATTTTGTTCGGTTTTCACTCCACACCATAGTGTTGAGAAAAATAATCACAATTATTAATTTATGGCAAGTACCTACTTATTATGTAAATATGTCTTGCAGTAAATTTTCTGCGTTCAATAATTGTTTGAAAGAAAGAAAGAAAGAAAAAGTATTTATTGAGACTCGCACAGAAAACCACAAATTAAACTAAAATACACTCATTAAAACATTAAAAAAAAAATAAAAACATTAAAAACTAAAAACAATTAAAATAAAAGCAGAAAGTCCTGTTTCTATTCTTTCTACAATAAGCATTTTTATCTTTCATAAAAAAGTTTTGAAGTCTTTATAACATTGTCAATATCACTTTTACTACATATTTTCTTGTAGAAAACAAAAACTCTTTGATTTCCCCGGGAGTAATCTATAATTTTACCACGTAAATTTTATTGCTGGGTTAGCAGATTTGTCGCAAAAAGTTATAATACTGAAATGAGTTGCTTGTTTAAAGTTGTTGAATTTCAAGAGCTCGTCAATCATTGCATTTTCAGCCTTATGGCCAATGACTTAAATTAAAAGTCACATGACGCGCTTGTGAATTGCAACGACTCTAACCCAAACTTAGGTGTATGTATATGTGTAAGTTACTTGGAGTTCCTCACGTAATCGTTTTATGTTATATACCATTTAAATATAGTGTAAGGTTAAGGTAAGGAGGTAAAATTTATGATCAAAGACAAATGTTTTTTTTTATTTATGGTAGAAGTCGCAAAAGTCTATAGTAAATGTAAACCATATAAACTCAATGTATAAGAAAATAAAAACATATATTTTTACGTGAATAGTAATCAGAAGACTTAAAATTTATATCTAATCAATGAAAAATTTACGACTTTAGTACATAATTTTTCTTGTTTTACATAATAATAAATGCACACTAATGCTCGACTAGAATACTCAAATTTAGATTGTCGTCTTTAAAAGGTACATTAAATTGTTCCTAAACAAGTGCAATTATAACCACATTAGAATACTCTGTAGAAATTATTTCAATAAAATTATTTATTATTTTCATATTTCCAAAGATTTGGCTGTGTACAGATCAAATAATATAAAAGACTGATGAAATTGTAACAACTATTATTATTATAAATGTTTTCGTTTCCTAAATTATATAATCTTATATTTTTTATAAAGTTTGATACGTTGTAAATTATGAAATTATTGTTACAAATATATCTTTAACAATATTGTCGCTGGTTTTATTAAATTCCCTTTCATTTATTATAATTATTATACAGTTGCAGAAAATAATTTACGATCAAAATGAGTTCTCGTAATCCAAAACTACGTTATTTTTGCATCATTTGCTTAGCAATCGTTTGTTGCAGCAAACTTGGCCTTGCTTGGTCACAATCATAGTTTTCTAAACGTAAGTTTCAAGGCAATATACTATGCTGTTAAACTCTAAACAAATTCAACAAATATTTATTTTATAAAGTAACTAGCTGACCCGACAGACGATTAATAATTCATACAAAGATCCCATAGAAAAAAGGACATTCGGGTTACCCCGAATTTGAGATTTTTCCGGGATTTGTTTGCATATTTTCCTTTCCATTGAAACCTAATTCGGACAATTACGAACACTTCAAAAACAAAAAATAGCCAAATCAGTCCAGCCGTGCAAAAGGGATGCGCTTACCAACGAACAACATTTATATAGATTATTTTTCAGATATCTCTGATCAGCCCCAGTTCAAGAAAGCGTGAAGATAAAAATGATCAGCTAGCTAAAAAAATACAAAAAGCAACTGTTTCCGCCCGGGATCGAACCGGGGACCTTGTGCGTGTGAAGCACACGTGATAACCGCTACACTACGGAAACTTGACTTACAGTGTCAAAATTACTGTGGACTTTCTGAATTGAAACGAACTCTAACAAAAACGTCGACGTATTTGACATGAGTTGTTTATAACCAAGCAACCTGTCGCTCAATGCTAACCCCGGAGGCAAAAAGAGATATTTGTTGCGTCTGACCAAAATAATAAAAGGCATTCTTCACATAATAGTGAGAGCAAGCTGTTCGCATCCCAGTCTCGCGGCAACATCGCCCGCGGATAGTCGCGGACGCGCGTCACCGTGTCACGCTATTGTCGGTGTTTAGTTGTGCAAATAATTGATAATAAACCGTGAAATAAACTAAAATCTAACACCATGGATCCCGAAGCCTTCTTGGACCTGGCCAACCAGGTCATTAAACTAAAAATGTACCCATATTTCGACATAGCACATTCTCTATTATGCGCTCTTGCAGTCCGAGAGGATTTAGGATCCGGTAAGTGGTATTTCATTTATTTTTAAATGGAACCCGCCAAAATAATGGGGTTTATCGTCGCACTTCCGCATCCTGTAATCAATTTGTGTTCGAAAAGTAATTTGTGCGGAATGTTCTAAAATAAAAGACACCTAAACGCGTTTATAAATAGATCGTTCCCGCAGCATCCAGACCGAATAGCTCCAATAACAGCTAATGTTAACTGAACACAATATATTTGCATAAACACATTGAAGTATAAAAGAAAATGACACTATCCTTATGTATTGAAATTAGAGTGTCTATTTTTATGTAGGTAAAAAAAATTATAAAAATAAATAATTTACGATGTATCATATTAATTTTTTATCAAATGAATAATCGCTTGATCTTATCACTGACGTGGACACTTGCAACTTGTTCTGGGAAAAAATACCTACCTATTATATTATTGTAAATCATTATTATTCCATGGTGAGGTTAGGTTTGAGATAAGAACCTTATTTGAACTGGCTCCGAATCTTGAAGACTAGCGTCCTTCGTCTTGTTATACCTAGCAAACAGATGGCGCTAAATTAAAAAGTAAATCTTCCCCCAAAAAAATTTGCAGGAAAGAATTTGAAAGCCCTCGATTTATAAAACCATCGCGATCTAAAAGTGATTTCTCACGGGCTCGTCCGGGATTTGAACCCGGGACCTCTCGCACCCGAAGCGAGAATCATACCCCTAGACCAACGAGCCATACTACTCTTTGGCGAAATTACGGATTAGTTTCCACGAAGTTCTACGTCATCAATAATATTTAACTTCATGCTCGAAAAAGGGAAAAATTTAACCAAAATATTAATACTAACTTTTAATCAAGCGTCACTTCATTAATTAATACTAACACACGCATGATTGTATCCTTATGGTGCTGTATAGCGATAGCGCCTGTTTGAAATCACACTGTACTTGCAAACAAAATCATAATAGTATTAAATCAAAATAACAGTCTCGTGCTAAATTTTGCACCTTATTGCAGGACCTTTTGTGACGTAAAAAAATCACGATAATCAGTGTCGTTTGCACGATGGTGTGCAATTTTTGAGAAAACGGTTCTAAATGAAAACCAATAATTTGGGAGGTACCTAATTAATTGTACTAGTGCATAAAGTTTCACTAATAAAATACAGTCTATTTCTCAACTTTACAGTATGTATCAATTCAGGAAGGCATAGAACTTTCCGCTAGTTTGGCTTTGTTCAGCTGTTCACAAGATCTCCCCTGCCTCAAATGTAGCGTTGCGTTGTATCTGTGCATGTATGCACTGTATTGCAGAGTCTAAAATGCACTCATACGTTTCCAACATAAAACCTTAAGAACGTCTAATTAAGGTTCAATATTTAACGCCGCCGGAGCCCGGAGGCTGTCAGCGGTGCCTTCACAAAATGTTAGAGCAATGCTTCAAAACGCACAATAAGGGTTAGCCGTTAAAGACCACGTGTAGATAACCTGCGGTGTTTTAATATTAAAATGCCAAGAGACACTAAAGAGACAGGTTGTTGGCCTGACGCCAGCAAACACATTTGTCTCATGAAGAGACAGACGCGAGACCACTAGCAATTTCTATACATAATATTTTTCTTCGTGATTTATTCTGTCTTCCTAGATTAGCATAGCAAGCAAAGTTATGTAGTGTAGGTACTTAATTTAATATGACGTATGTTCATAATATGGCCGATTTGTGCGCTATAAAAAGCTTCGATATAGGTAAACGATAATCCGGGTCGGGAAATACGCACATCCGCCGATGTAAAAAAACAGGAGAATTGCTTATAATCATCTTTATTATATAAATGTTGAACTCTGATGCTACAAACTCGCTAAAAATACGTTCGGGCCCCTTGTCGTGTATACCTACTTTACTTGTTTATAAAGGGCGAACAGTGAATAAATAAGTAGTTGCTCACTGCACCCCTCTCAAACGAATATAATTCTTTTAACTACTTCCTATACAGTGGGTACCTACTTCGAACGACTTACGAAATTTCCACAATCATCAATACTAGCCGACCAAGTTAATTAAACGCCAGATATTTTCTGCTGGACGGACGTCATCCGCTTTTGAACAATTTGACTGTAAATTTTGGGTCTATAATATTAGGTACACATGGCCACACATCAAGCTATACATTTCCAGTTTATGCTGATCTCGCATTGTATAGAGGATTTCGGTACAATGCGAGGTCAACTTATACTGGAATGTATAGCTTGATGTGTAGCCGTGTGTACCTGGGCAACTGAGCTCTGCTTAGCGCGCTTTAGCATGACCACAATAACGGGTTTTGTCGACGGAAGAATAGACAAAACTGATAAATAAACAATCAATCAATCAATCTATTCTTCCGTCGATAAAACCCGTAGCGAACCCGTTTCTATGCTTATGCTATGCGTGCTGGTGAAAATAGAGAATCCTCATTTTAATAGTAGGTATAGGAGAGTTCATACTAATTCCATGCTGCCATGTAATTATTCTCATGTCATTATTCATTATCTTGTTCTAAACTTTGGGCGATCCAGCTCTGCTCGCGTGAAAATACGAAGAAAACGAGTTTTCCCAGATATAAGACCTAGCTAGATCGATTTTTCGCCCCCGTAACCCCTTATATTGCTACTTTCATCGAAATCGTTAGAGCCGTTTTCCATTATATCAAATATTGCTCGTGGTATAGGATAGGATAGGAATTTGTCAGGCGCACAGACAGGTACTTACTGTCTCGGTGTCCTAAAGGTAAAGTTTATTTATGTTTCTGTGTGGCGCCGGCTGAAAATCAATCGGTAGACTTTGTTAACACTGGGTAACACAAATAGCCTGTCACTTAAAACAGTTATAGCTGTTTCGATTACGATCGCACCGCATTATTGCAAACCAACATTTTATGGCAGCCACATAAGCATGAGCCACATACACCTACCTAACACGCTTGCAAGACGTAAGAGCGTTATCACACTGACGATTTGCCAACGTGTTTGCAGCGAGGTGATTTAGGAAGTTGCTCTCCGCGTGTGCAAAGCGAGCTAGCCGTGAGAAACTACGTGACTGTTGTGCTGTACTTGTGATTATGAAATAACCTCAAAATGGCAGCAAACGCCCGGCGAGTGGCAGTCAGCAGAAGAATGGAGGCAGTTGATTGGTCGAATGGCCGTCAATCCGAGCAGTACCGATTTATTCCGAGATTTGACGACTACGCGTTAGATGTCGCCTTCTCGTAATCAACAAAATAATGTTGTAACAAATATTCGAATGTTCGAATACTTTATAATTTACTATTCGAATATGAATTTCAAATGGATATTCGAATAATTCGAATATTCGAATATTCGATTGCAATCCCTAGCCGTGACCACGGTGTTCTTCACGTTTTCACTATATTTTACAGTATTTTTATCTCTCGAAGCGACGCGCGCTTTACTTGTGGCAACCAAGGGTACAAACACGCTGTGAATGTGTGCGTGAAGACGAGTAGCGTCAGCACACACACACAACAAACACTTCCGACTTCGCCTTGTCTTGGACGGTACCGAGAGCTCCTGCACTTAAAAACGTTGGTGGCTAGGCTTCACAGCCTGGCTCATCGGCGTAATGTTGCTTGCCTGGCAGTCTACTACAGACTGTACTTCGGAGAGTGTGCGTAGGAGCTCCACGACCTGATCTCACCATCGCCCTTTTATTACCGGACTACCAGACGTACTACAGGGTACCATCCGCACTTAGTTGATATCCCGTCCAGTCGTACTCAGCGCTTCTCCTCCAACTCTCTGCCAGCGTCAGTGTTCCCTTCCACATACAACCCGTCTGCCTTCAAAGCAAGAGCCAACGGGCATCTTCTAGGCACGCACGTCCCATTCCATCATAGACCTCATCCATCGCTTTCCATCAGGCGAAATCGAGGTCAAGAGCAAGTCCATACTGCAATAAAAAAAAAGTACCTACTAGCTTCTCTCGATCTGTCTTGTACACTCACGTCAACGCTCTCGTTCCGCAAACGTGGCGAGCGCACAATCACCTCTGAAAGATCGCCAGTGTGTTAAGGCCCTTATGTAGTGGATATAGTGCCCGTGCTAGAGCAATGTTTATGCCCATGTCGTTTGGTCCTTGGTAAAAATAGGTAATGCCATTTCGATTTGCCCATGGGTTTTAAAATCATGGAAGCAAAATCATTACGCACATACTGCCTATACCTACAGCATGTATCAGAAAGGTGTGGTCAAATTTAAAGGTGTGGCCCATCAAACTCAACAATTTTCTCCATGGGACCGACATCGTAATCGAGAAAAAAATATCAGGCGTCCCATATATTTGGGTCGAGTATCTTATCTAGGTATTGAAGTTTTTTATGGGTCTGTTGATAATTTTTTTTCACACCACACCTTTCTGATAGGTATTAGTAATTTAGTATAGGTTTCAGCTTGCTGCAGGAGTTAATCATGTAGGAAAGACGGAACCTAATTTATTCTTCGTCCCAGCTAAAGGCACTAGGAAGTGGTGAAGGGTGGGCGTTTTGGGGGACTGTCTTATGTAATTTTGACGTTTGAAAAGTGCTGATTCTCAGCCTAGTTTGAATAAATGACTTTTGAATTTTGATAAGGTTTAAGGTTAGTAAGAGCTTTGATAGCCTAGTGGTGTCACTGTCAGACTGCCAAGTCATAGGTCTCGAGTTCGAACCCAAGGTCCTCTGACTTTTCGGATTCATGTGCGTATTGTATAATTATCACTTGCTTCAAAAACGGTGAAGGAAAACATCGTGAGGAAACCGGCATGCCTGCATGAGAGATATTTCTCGACGGCATGTGAAGCCAAGTCAGAGGCCCATGGGCGGCTTTAAAACTCTGTCACCAGTTTAGTCACCAACCCTACGAAAAGGAAAAGAAGTACCTAAGTTATTGAGAGTGCAGAATCTCCAAACAGTAAACGCTCAATCTAAATATAGCATAGTATTCATGAGTAAGGTACTCCAACGACGTGTAAGATGTATAAACCGGGATCCTGCCGTTTTGCCGAAAAGATTTTGCCAAATTTTCATTACCCAAACAAATTTTAGCAACCTTTTTTTATACAAATGTAATATTTGGAATAATTTTAGTACGCACATTTTCATTTGGTCAAATGTTTACTTGGCAGATTGTTACCAAGGATAATGTCATTAAGGCTTTTGGTCTTTAATCAAATGATTTATTACAGCAAACAATATTTAGACAATAAACGTTTAGGTTATTTATGGAACTAGTTACAGTAGGTTATTAATTTAAAAAAAATGGTTAGGTTAGGTTAGGTTAAAACTGTGACCACCTACGCACGAGCCGAGCGAGCGAAGCGAGCGGTGCCGCGGCAGCGGCCGGCGAGTGCCAGAAACGACTAGATTATTATACCAACTGAAATATTTGACTAGATAAAAAATGGTAAAAGTACTAGTTGGTGAACAAGTTATTGTTCAAACGTTCACTTGCCAAACATAGGTTTTCGTAACAATTATTTGTAAAGAGATTTTTTGGTAAGTAATAATTTGGCAAATGAAATTATGCGAAAATTTGTTTGGGAAGTGATAATTTGGCAATTTCTTTTCGGTAAAACAAGGGAGACCCGTATAAACCTGGGGGCCTACCACCAGCTCAAAAGCAGTATTATTTTAATATTACTTCAGTGGGAGAAAGAGATGGAGCTGTAGAGCTTCATCTCTTTTCGTAGGGAGGGACGTCATTATGACCTAAATTGCCAAAACCTAGTTCCCTAGTTTCTCTACGCCCTCCGGCAACGGGTGGCAGAGGTCAAACGGTAGTCGCTCTACGTTAATCTAGGTCACTGAATCGACCCTCCAACAGGTAGGTAGGTGTTATGTAAGTTATTAACACGATCCACGGACGAAGGAACTTGCCCTACTTAGCTATGGGACGAGAGATTACTTGTCTCTTCAAAGAACTAATTATAATTTTATCCGAAGTTTTATAAAATCATGATGTGTGTTCCTATGAAGTCAAAATAATCTACACTTCTACAGAATCAATAGAAGTAAGTATCATCACAAAGATGATAAAAGACCTTCAAATTATGGGCAAAGAGACAACATACCTCAACTTTGTCAAACTCCTTTCGTAAATATGTTGCACCGTTAAGCCACACTTTTTCATCAGACGGATGGACCTAAGTCTAAACGGCTTGTTTGTTTGAAGCTGACCAGGCTATAACTTGTTATACTTATCGTTTTCAGGTGCACAAGCGTTTTCCCGGAAGCACCCCCTGTCATGCTGGCTGTCCACTATGCTGGTGATCTTCGCGGGCGGCATGGTGGTCAACGGGCTGCTCGGGGAACCCATGCTGGCACCACTCAAGAACACGCCGCAACTTATTATTGGAACTGTTACATGGTATGTTTTTTCCCTCAAAGTTTTAGGTGGCAGGGCTTGTGGCTAAGTAATAACAGCCGCACGGGTCGATCGATCAGGTTAAGCTACGCTTGCTGCGGTTGGTCCGTGGATGGGTGACCATCTTTACATACCAAGACCTCTTTGTGCCTCGGAAAGCACGTTAAGCCGTTGGTCCCGGCTGTCATTTGTAGATCTTTGACAGTCGTTACGGGTAGTTAGAAGCCCAAAAAATCTGACAACCAGTCTTATCAAGGGGTATCGTGTTGCCTAGTAACTAGGTTGTGGAGGTCAGATAGGCAGTCGTTCCATGTAAAATACTGGTAGTCAGCTGCATCCGGTTAGACTGGAAGCCGACCCCAACATAGTTGGAAAAAGGCTAGGTAGATGATGATACTGCGTATAGGTGGTAAAAAAATATTTGAAGACATAAGTGCATGAAGGTGATATGTCGCAAAATTCTAATTTCGAGAAAATTGAGTTCAAAATTTCGCATAAACATTTTAGGATATTTCAAAACGCCTTAAATTTCAATTCACGCCATCCCTAAAACTAATTTTTCCATTATTTGTATTTTTTTTCTGTTAATCAAATTTAAATTCACTAGCAAATCGTTTATTTTCCTGAAATGGTCAGTCATATCAATAACTATATTGTTTCGTGAAGCTTTGCTTATAATGGTACGGTATTGTTCAGGTGCATAGATTGTATCATTTTATCGAAGCACTTTTTCGATCCTCCCAAAATCTCGATTAGAATCCAAATATGAATGTCCCACTTCGGGAAATTAGTGTATGATTTTAAAAAATCCATTTAAGATCAAGTATTGGTAAAGACATATTAAATTGAAATTTTTGTTCTGTCCGGCACATGAATCCGACCAAATTATCAAATGATTTTTACCTTGGCAACTTGCATCTACCTCCACAAACCCACACACTCTTGAGGTTTGTGGAGGTAGATGCCTCCACAAACCTCAAGAGTGCACTTGTGACTTCTGAACTTCCACGATCCGCTATATCTTCAGTCCATGTACAACAAACAACTTTTTCTTTGCATGTTCCGTCTATAACATGAATACCAAAGTTATAAAACCAGATTTGTCGTAGATAGAATGCCTTGGATGTAGTTAATTTTGGCAAAGGCATTGTTTGCTGTAGATCTACTGTAATGTAAAGCACATCATCAGCCGGTTTAGGTTTCTTTCGGTCGGCTTGCATCCGGTCAGTTTTAGTGGAATAGTCACTAAATTACGAACGTTTTATATTTTATAGGTTATTTTGTGTTTGTTGACTTTATGTTCGTTTTTTGGGTCAGTGGGTCGTCTTATGTTAAAGACTGGAGGCGTACGATAGAAATAACCTGATCAGAGTTGAAAACCAACTCGTGCATGATCTTCCTGACTGAAAAACCTCAGAGATAGCACTTCTAGCACTGATCTAATATGATAATATAAACACACACATACTTTACTATAATTTACATAATAGCGCACCACAAGTGCCTGTATTTAATGAAAACAGACTTAGTTATCTTGGGAGCATCACCTATAAACCACTTTCTCCCATAAAAGGCTAAAGGATAGCACATCGTCTCGATGAAATATAGGATTCCAATTTTTTTCGGAGAGCTTTCTTCCACAGTTTTCTTCTTATAACATCTTTGGCAAATATGGGTCCCCGTATTTTTGCAATAAACAGCTGCGCAACTGGGCTCAATAATGAATGATGCGTAAAATAAGTCACTTGTTCAGAAAAAATGTATGGCTAGCTGTCAAATTATAAGACGCTGGAGATCAGCGCCATCTGAAGTGAGCAAGTGGCAGTTTTTATTTCCATTGCATTCACCATTCACACGTTTCGTTTTTACTTAAAGTTTTACGCAAATTGTAATTTTTAAAACTGCGTTTTGTTATTTGCATTTCAAATGCATTTTTGTATTATGGAAGTAAATTAGAGTAGTTGGCTTTTTGAAAAGGGACGGAAAAGGGACTGAACATATGAACGGACATCGAAGGGACGTAAAGATGTCTAAACGGACAAAAATCGTCCCTTTTGGGACGTTCTGGCAACACTGCTTTTTAGGTATCTATAAAAATGTTAAGTGAACATACCACATTCATCCAATATTGATTTAAAAAAATAGTGTACATGACACCTCCATCAAGTAGTGAATTCCTAAAATAGCCACAAACGTGGTTGTTTTAAGGTTTAAAATTGTTTGTATGCACATAACACCATCATTCATGCATAGAACAGCGAAAATCTGAAAATGCGACATATCACCTTCATCCACTCATGTCTTCATTTACCTATGTTCTTACCTGAAACTCTACATAAACTTTTCAGCAATAGGTAGGTATCCTATCCACTGAGAATCATAAAAACCCAATACTTGCAAAATAAAAGGTGTTAACTGTGGTGATACGGAGCAGTGTGGAATCCTCTCGCTTTGCATTTGCCGGTGTAAAGGTTACCTACTATTTAAATCTATGGTAAAGGTCGAGAAAAATTAGAACTTGTTTGGATGGATGTAACAATTCATAAATAGCTACAATAAGCTAAGTTGATTCAACCAGTTTTGCAGTCAGTATTTTAGTCACAACTGCGATACTGGCCGTTTATCGATGTCATAAAATGAATGGGCAATCACACCACGACATAACGCTATTCATTGCCGTATGTAGGACATGTTATTAAAGTTCCTATGGCCACTATGTGCCTACCATTTTAGGAAGGTATTTTTTATTAACTGTTTATCATCTGAGTATTGACGCAAGTCATTCTTCTTTTTGAGTCGATCTGTCGATGTTAAAACATGTTAAACGAGTTGGGCCCAGTAGTTGACCACGCCAATCGCGGCATCAGTGGAATTCTTTAGGTCCTCAGAAGTGCAGGTGTGTGGACTTTCGACACTCCAGCATATGACATGGTTTAGTCAGGAGCACCGCATTCGCAGTGGTTATCGATGGGATCTATTATCTCCCATTTTGCTAAATTGTGCCTGCAGCGGCCTACTAGGGTCCGCAGTCGATTGATTGCTTTCCATATAGGCCACTGCAGGTCACGTTCGGGTGGCAGATGCTCCTGAGGCTGAACGAAGTCGGGTGGTGGCGGGTGCTGACTTTCCCATAGGTCTCTTCTCACCTTAGGCGGTTGGTCCTGGATAGCTTGTGTACAGCGAAGGAAAATCTTCCGGCTCCTAAGTCTACCTGGCGCTGTTGTGTGTTCGTAGAGAGGGAATCGGCTTCTTGCTTATGCTTCTCAATCGCGCATGCGACTTGCCTGCGAACGATAAGTGGTGCGATACCGACCAACGGGTAGAGCTTATGAAGCGGGGTCGGTTTAAATCAACACTTTTCGTTCAGGGTAATGTCAACTTGCTTTGCGTGAGCGCATCGGTGCCATACTGGGCAAGCAGAGAAGCATAAAGACATACCAGTGGTGCGAAGAACCCTTGCTGCACGCAAGTCATTAAATTCCAATAAGTAGACTGATTTTATCATAGAAATATAAAAAACATATCTATGGATTTTATTCATATTAAACATCGGCACATCGCCCGACATATACTTTAACAAAATGCACTTAGCAACAGAAGATGCAATGGACGATGGCCAAAATAATAATTTATGATAAGATTTGATTATTATGATATGGATATTATGGAGGATATTATTATAATTTGTGGATAGGGGATTTCTTGCTCTTTGCGGCTTGGCAGCTGCCTTTGAAGGCCAAAGGAACTCATGATGAGTTGACGACCAGCTGACCTTGGCTAAGCGACCTTTCAGGATAAGATATGGATATTGGACAGGATACAGATAAAAGAGCTCTAGTTCTCTGGTATCTGTATCTCAAGGTAAAACGTGTGCAAAGGCTTGCACAGGTAGGAAGATAGAAGGGTTTTTCGCCTCGCTCGTAGGCTTATGACTCTGGTTGACAAGCTGCTCGACACATTTCAGTTAGAGAACCCATACTTAAACTTATCGATATTAATTGCATGCAGTAAAGTCCTCAATTTAGGAAAGTACTAGACGTTTATTTGAAGATGCAGAAAATTCAAAACATAGTTCTAGTTGTAGGTCTTATAGGGCAGTATCTAAATGCTTGGTATTGGAGATAAAATTCATGGAACTAGCTCTCAATAGAAAGATTTAGTTGGTACGGTAAGCTGCTCGTTAGAGGTGGATACCAAAACCAGTGTAAGCTGGCCTCTTATTCTATTGAATCTCCTTACTGCGCTAGGCCGGCTCAAGGTCATTGTGTTACCCTGGCCCTGCTGTGCCTATGATAGGGACATGGATGAGAGAACATCCTTTAAATTGAAGCTTTTAGAGCACCTCAGGATTATTTAACCATTTGCAACCTGAAGAGCAGTTTCTCAAAATCTTGTGCAATTTTCTTACGTAACTACATAACCTTTTAATTTTTCCAGGTACCTAGTATTCTACACACCATTCGACGTGGGGTATAAAGTGGCAAAGTTTCTACCTGTGAAGGTAGTAGCGTCAGCCATGAAAGAAATCTACCGTGCAAAGAAAGTGTATGACGGAGTCAGCCACGCCGGTAAACTTTACCCCAACGCTTACGTCATCATGATTATAGTCGGTAAGTAAGATTATCTGTGCTAATCTGGTAGTCTGGATTCTGATAATGTTTGGTTTCGCTAAATAAATGTTTTATTATGATAAGGTGCGTTGTTAAAAAAATATTTTTTCTTCTTCTGGATAGGTAATGTAAAATGTTTCCTATGATCTAGTTCTAGTATATGTACCATCGGGGTAAAGCATATCTAAGCAATTTGAAAACAAAATCCTGTGCACACGACCCTTTTTATGTAGGTAAGCAATACTATAGCTGCCGAGCATAGCAAGCAAGAATCGTCCTTACAGTGTACAGATATACGTTTCTTCCATAGTACTTACGACGGATTTCGCGAAACTTATCATACCTAAAATTAGGCCCGTTTAGGACCCTAGAAGCCAAGGTCACAGAATCATTTAGGATCTAATCTAATCTAACTAGTCTTATTGTATCACTGCAAGGCAAAGTCTTCTCTCTCCCTTTTCCACACAAGTCTGTCTTTTGCTAGTGCCGGACATTCAAAATATGCATATAAAAATATGAACCGCGAAAACACATTCTAGAATTACAATCATATTTCGCTATTTCCTGAACAACGTAGTTCATCTTAATCTTTGGTCTTTTTTTGAAGTGTTCGCAAATATTTTTCCTTTAAACTTCAAATCAAGTTAAACAAAACCTTCGTTTATTTTCAGGTACTCTGAAGGGCAACGGTGCAGGCTTCACCAAGTTGATAGAGCGGCTCATCCGCGGAGCCTGGACACCAACTGCCATGGAAACCATGCAGCCTAGCTTGTAAGTTATACCTACGATATTTCTAAGATTTGGATTAACGCTCTTTGGGTTTGGGTTTAGAATTTTGCTGGTTCATGCGGGTTTTCTATGGACCAAGCGATTGACTATCTGAAGTCCTTTAACAGTTATTTTACTTCTGCAAACCAATAGCAACAGATCCCTATGATTTTGACAGTGTTGCAAAATAGGGCGTAAAATAACTGTGAAAGAACTGTTTGGTATGCGTCAAAATTTATGGCGGCTCTGAAGTGCGCTACACGCTGAGCAGTACCGCACCTCTCACCCTCGCTGACACGTGCATTTGTTACTGCACAGCGACTCGCCTCAAGTTCCGAGCCGCCATAAACTTTGAATCGGATTTGTATCTGTAATTCAACAGTGTTGTCAGCCCAGCTACCTCGTTTCTACCTATTTCAAGTTTTTACCATGGCCTGATTTATTTTATTTCTCTTTAAAAAATTGTGCCTATAAAAGATAAAATCTTGACCTTTCGCTGTAGTCAATATCTAATAGACTGCCTTCTCTTAACCCATCTGAGAACTGTAACACCAATTAAAAATAATAACTTCTGGCTTTCTAAGTTACTTTACTGCATGCAGGTCCCTGCCGAACCACCAAAGGTAACCCTTTTTAACCCTCACTAACCATAGACAATAAGCTCGCTTTTTAACCAAGGACAAGCACGCGGCACGTAGGTAGTTCAAGGGTTAGCTAAATGTTCTTTATTCAAATTCTTTTGTTTTTTTTCAGCTACACAAAAGCATCTCTGGTTGCGTCCATTATCTTCGTGTTGGACAAGAAGACTGACCTCATTTCTGCGCCGCACGCTCTTGTGTACTTCGGCATAGTGATATTCTTCGTTTACTTTAAGGTGCGTAGCGATTTACTCGATTATTCGATAAGACTTTAAACTAGGGTTGCCGGTAAAGAAACAGACTATTATTCTGTAGTTTGCTTAGATCGACGATTTCTCAATACAACATAAAATAATTGTAATTTTGCTCGGAAACCATTGTGTGGAAACTGTTCAGTGACAAGAACATAAATAAAATTATATAGAAACTTTAAGATTCACTTTATTTGATATGATCTTTTTATATAATGCAGTACACATTAAATTTTATTGTAGTCGCCATTCGACCATCTTTGTCAGAGAGAGGAAACGGAAGTTCCCTTAAAAATGTTACCAATAAAATACACCGTAAAAATGTAGCCAGCCTATTACAACAAAACTTAAAATCTATGTTCGGATACGAACATACTGGGGGCGCCTTTGGCCTTTTTAACAAAAAAAATGGAATCAACCAATTACACAAGTCTAAACTTAAATATAAATTACCTAACTATTATCTTCGTTTACAGGAAAAGGACATACTTTCATAACACTAGTTCGGATGACCGATCCCTTAGCAGTCTTTACTTCCAAAGCCCGAACACAACCATCTTTGCCCGGCATTACATTTAAAATTCTTCCTACTGGCCAATTAAGTGGATTTATGTTATCATACTTTAAAATTACCATGTCACCTGGTTTTAAATTTGGTTGGATACTTTTCCATTTTGGTCTATTTTGTAAAAGAACCAAATAATATTTATGCCATTTTTTCCAAAATAATTGTTGCATTTGTTCACACTGTTTCCAAAAGGATAATCTTCCAACATTTACGTTACTTATATCTAATTCAGGATAAGAAGACAATGGTGATCCCGTTAAAAAATGTCCAGGTGTCAAGTAAGACATATCATCTGGGTTTCTAGACAGAGGCGTCAACGGCCGCGAGTTAAGAATTCCTTCAATCTGCACTATAACAGTATACAATTCCTCATAAGTTAACACTGTATTACCTATTACCCTTTTTATGTGATACTTGACACTTTTAATGCCTGCCTCCCACAATCCACCAAACACAGGAGAATAACTTGGTATGAAATGAAAGGATATTCTCTCTTTATTGCATAATTCCGTTACAGTGTCTTGGTGACTTGTAGAAGCTTGCAAATCATACAATTCTTTTAACACATTAGCAGCCCCCTTATAACAGGCACCATTATCACAATAAATTTTTGTAGGTTTATTCCTTCTAGATATAAATCTTTTTAAACAACCCAAAAAAGTCTTTGTTGACATATCAGATGCTAGTTCTATGTGTATGGCCTTAGTTACAAAACACACAAATAACACAATATAGGCTTTAGTTATTACTGGATTGCGAATACGAGTTTGCTTGACACTAAAAGGGCCACCATAATCAGTACCAACTATCTGAAATGGCCTTGTCATATTTACCCTATCCAAAGGTAAAGATCCCATTAATTGAGTAGCATTCTTAGCCTTTAATTTAAAACAAATAATGCATTTATATAAAACAGATTTAATTTCACGTGAAGCATTAATAATCCAGTATTTTTCACTCAAACTACTAAGTACCAAACTTTGACCTGCATGTTTTAATTGAATATGTTGCATCCATATAATCCCCTTAGTAACATTCGATTTTTTAGCTAAGATTATAGGATGCATCCCTGCAAAAGGTAAGTCAGCGTTGTGCAATCGACCACCCACTCTTAATAACTTACAAGAATCAAGAAAAGGATTAAGACTATTCAAACTAGATTTTACACAGTTACCAACTTGTAAGTTTTGAATCTCACTTTTAAAATGTTTTCCCTGGTCTAATCTTATTATTGTTTGCAGGGCAGAATCTAATTCTTTTGGACTTAATTTTTTCACACTTTTACAATGTTGCGCCTTGCAAATATTTATAAATCTTAATACATATGCCACTATTCTAGTAATTTTTTCTATATCTGAGTATTTTTCCAACATAGTCAATAACGTATTGTCCTTAACACATACATTACTTGTTTTTATTACAGGTTTTATTTCTTTTATTTCGGGTAGATCTTCCATGGTCATTAGAAGTGGATCAGTGTCATGAACAAATTCAGCATTCCCCATATACTCGGGTCCATGCCACCACAGTAAATTATCCTTCAAAGAAGAAGGACTTACACCTCGGGACAGACAGTCTGCTGGGTTATCTGCAGTGTTGACATAGAACCATCTATAAGAGGAAGTTAACTGAAGTATTTTCTTAATTCTATTAGCAACATACATGTTTAATTTTACAGGTTCTGTTTTGAGCCATGCAAGTACTATTTTAGAGTCTGAATACAAATATGTACGAACATTATATTTCAGAGATAATTTAGTATTAACTTTGTTTGACAATGTAGCCAACAATAATGCACTTTCCAACTCAAGTCTAGGTATTGTTAGTGCTTTGTTTTTAGGATTGATGCGTGACTTAGAGCAAAATAAATTAATAGTTACGCATTTATCAGGCCCTATTACTCTTAAATATAAGCAACAACCATAGGCGACGCCAGAGGCATCAGAAAATCCTACTAATTCAAAGCTATTATTACATGTAATACTTTTAATATTCCTAGGAACAGCAATACATGGCATATTTATCAAATCTTTGGCAAATTCAACCCATTTTCTATTAATATTTGATGGCAAAAGCTGATCCCACCTTATATTATGAAACCACACTTCTTGCATTAGAAGTTTTGCTGAGACCAATATAGGTCCCACAAGACCGAGTGGGTCAAAAAATTTACTTATAAAACTAAGCATTTCCCTCTTAGTATATTTTAGCTTTAACTCTTTTACAGGACATTGTATTTCCAAACTATCAGTTTTCACATTGTAGATTAACCCTAATGTTTTAACATATGAACAGTTTTTATCAAAATCCTTTATATCTAATTGATGTAAATTAGCAGGAATGTCTTTTAGTAAGCTAATATCATTTGAACACCATTTATGCAATGAGAAACTACCCATGCTTAATAATTTGCAAAGCTCATTCTTGGTCTGGTTTAGCTCATAGATATCATCACTGCCAAATTGTATATCATCTACATAACTAGAGTTATACAGACAAAATGCAGCTAAAGGATACTGGTCTTTAAATCTATGCGCTAGTTCAACTAAGCAGCGCGTGGCAAGGAAGGCAGAACTTTTTAAGCCATATGTTACAGTCTGTAGTTGAACACACTGAACAGGATTTTCCTTGGATTCTCGCCAAAGAATATTTTGCAAACCACAATGTTTTTCATCTAGAAATACTTGTCTATACATAGCCTTAACATCACAGAACAATACATACTTGTATGTTCTCAACAAAGTCAATATGTCAAACAAATCACTTTGGACAACGGGCCCATTCAACAAAATATCATTTAATGCTAAACCATTTTTTGTTTTTGCACTTCCATCAAACACAGCCCGGACTGGTGTTGTTTTACTATTCGGATTTACAATAGGATGATGAGGAAGAAAGTTTAACTTACCTAAATCTAGGTTTTGGTTTTTAGTATCTAAGTATTTTGCATGACCTTGCTGAATATAATCAGATATAAATTTTTTATATTGTTGAAACAAGTTAATATCTTTAGCAAATCTTTTTTCTAAATTATGCAATCTGCTCAAAGCCACAGGAAATGAATGCCCTAACCCAGTATTTTCAAAATCAACTTTCAAGGGCAAAGCAACACTAAATCTATTGTTTTCTAATTTTACAGAATCCTGAAATGTTTGTTCAGCTTGCTCATGCTCAGAAATATCCTCTTTGAAAACCTTGGGGACATTTTCACATTCCCAAAATTTTAAAATTGTTTCTTCAAGCTGACTGTCTTTAGTAGTGCATGTGTTACATACCTTTGAATGGTTATCTGGATTTATTAGCAAACAAAGATTAGAAAAGCTTTTTCCTCCTGAGGTGATAGGCAAACTGCCTGCTACAATATAACCCAAACTTGTATTTATCAAGTAAGGTCCTGATGTAGTTACAGGCAAGGACTCACGGCGCAGCACCTGGAAAAATATATCACACCCCAATAGCAAAGACAGTTCTCCAGTTTTGTTGAAGTTTTTATCAGCCAGTTCCATATAAGAAGGAAAAGCAAATTGTGAAATGTCAAAAGACTGCTGCGGTAATGGACATGCAATATTTTTTACAACACAACATGAAACTGATATGCTGTAGTTACTTATGGCTGAATAAACAGTGAAATTAGCCCTGCGTGATACATTTTGTTCACCTCCTTGACACACGCCTATTATAAGCTGATCAGTCTTACTCAATTTACATTTAATGTTGTCAGCCAAGCTTTCAGTGATAAATGATACTTGACTGCCCGAGTCAAGTAGAGCCCTAGCAGTGATAAACGTGCCATCAGCTTTTACCAAGCGCACCATAGCAGTGGGCAATAAGACATCTGTGCAAGCTGTTGCGCTCGATAAAGTAACCCGTTTAACTCCAGCAACATTTTTAAGATTATCCAGCAATGCCATATTGCTAGATGCATTACTTTCAGATGCATTGGTGTGCAAAAGCGTATTATGCCTTTGCCCACAAGTCACACACTTTATTTTAAGCAAGCACTTTCCATTATGGTTGTTAAGGCATATTTTACAAAGCTTGTTGTCATTGACAAAAGATAATCTTTCTTTTTCAGAAGCTAATTTAAATTTTGAACACTCATAAAGCTTATGTGCCTGCTGACAATACTTACATGATGCGGACTTGGATGTGCTTACACCGCTCATTACTTTACTTGGCTTTTGGGAATGGGATGACTTATCATCAGTGGTGTTTTCCATTGCAATAGCCCTCCGGTCCAGAAAATCTAGAAACTCCGATAACTTAGGTATATCCTTGCTAAGCCGTTCTTGATGGAACCCCCTGTTAGTGTAGTTATCTACCTTTTTGGACACAATATTAACCAGTAAGGTGTCCCAGTGCTCCACTGGCTCCTCCAGATTCTTTAGTGCAGCAATGTTTAAGTTTATCACTGAAACAAGAGACCTAAGACCTTGAGCAGTGCATTTAGTGACAACAGGCAATTCTAGAATATTATTAATATGATGATTAACTATAAGTAATTTATTGTTAAATCTGTTGTTTAATAGTTCTAATGCTACTTTATAATTTTCATCATTTAAAATCAAATTTTTTATTAAATCTAGAGCCTCCCCAGTCAAGAATGAGCGTAAATAATGCAGTTTTTCACACAAACTTAGTCGACTATCTGCATCAATAACAGATTTAAACATATTAATGAACGGTAAATAATCCACTACATTTTTGCCATTAAATGAAGTTAAATTTACTACAGGTAACTTTTTAAATTCACCTTTAGGAGGTGTAGTATCTTTAATAATAGATTTTGGAGCAAGGGCTGTGTTAAAAGTGGAAACTGTAGAAAAATACTTTTCTTCTACTTCACTATAATCTTCCTTATCGTTAGGACTTAGATATAATATTTTTTTATTCAGAGTTTCGTACTCCTTAAATGCTTCGGTTAATTTCTTACACTTTTCTTTGAGTAACTCTTCTTGTGTTTCGGAGAGATCATTTTGTGTAAATTTGAACAATCGAGTAATACTACCTTTGACGTAGCCTCTTTGGGCTAGAAGTTCTTGTAAATCGGCCATTGTACCGATCGTTTGCAATAACGCAATAATAAATTCACTGTATCTTTAACGTAGCACTTGTATGTACAATAGTAACTTATTGTAGGTATCTTCTTTGTAGAAATTGTGCACGAACTGATCCAATTTATGTTTATTTTATTAAAATGGTTTTCCCCGCTTGAAGGCCCCGCAAGCCAGCAGATGAATCCCTGATTTAGATTACTGAATTGCAATCCTCCAGGCCCTCCGCCAAGACCGCAGGAGAAGATCCCGCAAGCCAGCAGATGAATCCCTGATTTAGATGACTGAATTGCAATCCTCCAGGTCCTCCGCCAAGACCGCTGGAAAATTTTCCTCCACGTGCTTTATTATTCACTTGCAACAGAAACCAAACTTTCCGGTATCGGAACCAAATTTTTGTTCAGTGACAAGAACATAAATAAAATTATATAGAAACTTTAAGATTCACTTTATTTGATATGATCTTTTTATATAATGCAGTACACATTAAATTTTATTGTAGTCGCCATTCGACCATCTTTGTCAGAGAGAGGAAACGGAAGTTCCCTTAAAAATGTTACCAATAAAATACACCGTAAAAATGTAGCCAGCCTATTACAACAAAACTTAAAATCTATGTTCGGATACGAACAGAAACCATACAAAAATGTCCTCTAAGGAGACTAAGTAATATCCACAAATCCACACTGGGCTCGCTCCCTGACAGAGAGGGAGCGTGAGTGCCACCATTGGGAGTATTAAAGGCCAATTATGCTTTGTTCAGCTGTCTGGCTGTGAACTGTTGAGCATTTATTTAAATGAATTGACTGCTGTGACAATAATGCATCTCTCACTTAGCTCCGTCTGGTAGAGTAGTGTTGAGTCTGTAATAAAAATGTTATGGCTCATTATCCAGAGCAGGACATACGACATCTCACAAATTACCTTCTGATAATATCTGTATTCTCTCCCCAGCTGTCATCAATTCTCCTGGGCATCCACGATCCCTTCGTGCCCTTTGAGAACCTATTCTGCGCGCTGTTCTGCGGCGGTATCTGGGACTCTCTCGCCAAGCTGTTGGGCAAGGGACAGCCCAAGGAGGAGACTAAGGATACTAAAAAAACTAATTAGCCAATACTATCAGGTACGTAGTATACCTAGTACTTAAATATCTATGGGCGTTAGAAGAGCTCTACGAGTGACCCTGCTAGTACCTACATTCGGCAAATTCTGGGCAGTATAGTACAAATGAATGCAAATGGTTCACTCCGTATTTTATTTATGTATGAAGCTACACGTATGTACGCGGCGGGTTCGACTTGTCGAATTCAGTGAGCGTAACGTAGTCAGAAGATATAAGAGTTACGCGATAGAAAGAGAGGCAACTTCTAGGTGAATATAATTGTAGGTAATTAGCGCTGTGCAAACTGAATTTCGCTTTATTGTGTCGTAGTAAGAGTCGCTTTTTATTTAAGTTATTTTGCGGAGTAAACCATCTGTACTAATCTGTGGTATAGGTCCCACGGATCACGCAATCGCCGCGCCAGCAATGCGTCTGGAAACGGCAGTAGATACTTATAAAATTCGTGGCGCTGAGAGTGCGTTGAGCTCAAAACTTATGTCACGGATCTAAGTTATATGTTTCTATTCGGCGTTAGGGCGTTTGCCAACTTATCCATATCCGGTTCAGGTTCAAATCCACCTTGACCCTGACCTTTCGCAGAGCACGGAGATGCCTCGGCTGCTACTTGAGGCGGCATTATCAATACTTTCCATTCAAACCAAGCGTGTCTATGGACTCTATGGTACTCGCACTACGACACTAAGGGCTTTTGCCCACTTATCCGTATCCGGTTTATATTCGATTCGTGTTCGTTTCAATTCGTTCGTCCATAGAATTACTAGGATGACCAAATCGGATCAGAAACGAACACGAATCGAATATGAACCGGATACGGATAAGTGGGCAAAAGCCCTTAGTGTCGTAGTGCGAGTACCATAGAGTCCATAGACACGCTTGGTTTGAATGGAAAGTATTGATAATGCCGCCTCAAGCAGCAGCCGAGGCATCTCCGTGCTCTGCGAAAGGTCAGGGTCAAGGTGGATCTTGTTGAATAGCTAATATTTTTACTGCAGCGTGAGCTATTTTAGTAAAGGTCCATAAATTAAAGGAAAGAAGACACCAGTATTTTTATTTTATTTTGTATTTTATTTACAGGTGTCACAAACATTTTGGCGTGGTCTCAAATTCTAACCGACTCTTTCATTGTTTTCAGGTCGCATTTTATAATCTGCAATATTTGCGCTACGTAATCAACTGACACCGACAATACAAAATACGACGGCTTTATTTATAGGCAATGAAATAATACTATAAAAAGGAAAAAAGAAAAAAAATAGTAAAACCCTTAAATCCTAAAAAAATGGCACAACGACCAAAGTTTGATTTCATTAGTTTTAAGATCCACTAGTCTTAAAGTTTATAAATGTTTTAAGTTAATGACGTGGTATGAGTTTTCGTTATGTACTTAGAGGGGATGTAAGTAGTTGATATTTAGTTATTCAGTTCCTACAAGCAACTCTTTGCCAAAAATTGTGATACATTTAGTATTTACCCACAGTATCAACTATGCTATAAAAACTTGCCATAATAATTAATAATACCTACCAATATTATATTTATAATGTAAGCATAATAGAGTTAGTAAAAAATCTGAAAATTAGTTCCCTGAGTGAAAAAAAAAAAAAACTATCGAGCATTGTAATTTTATTTTTATAATTTAGTTGACGAAACGAAAATCGACTAAGCCGACTTCCTTTACATAAAAAAAACAACTGGGAAAATGGCTACCATTTTTTCCCGCGCAAAATTTTATTTAGTTTTAGATTTATGAATATTCTGACCGATTCGCATGGGTGCACGCGATGAGGAGCATTTTATTCGTGTACAAATAATATCATATCAAAATAAAATACATAGGTACATTATTTATTAGAATATTTAAATTGTGCTGTTAGTTGAAAGGTCTGACCAAGTTGCTGGGTGCACTGCAATGAGGAACACATCTTTCAACACGTTAAATGTTTCATGACATGTATGCTATTCTTATTCAATGATATCTGGGTATGCTAAAGGAAGCAATAAATTGTTTTTATTAATTTTGTAGTTTTTGTTTAAACCTGATTTTGTCCCCATTCGGCAACAGAACGGCGTAACCATAGACATAGAGAATTGACTGAGCGTTCCGTATTCAGTTGTGCAGTGAATACAGACCGAAAAATACGAGAGAGACAAAGCGAATTTCCGGCCAGTGGCCGGAAATTCGCCGCATAATAGTCTCTTTTTCTAGAGAGTGGTCACTTTTGTGAGGGCAACGCACAGTCCAATTCTTTATATCTATGGGCGTAACTAACGGCTAGAACAGACCTCAACTTCGGGGACGGACTGGCTGGCAAGCGAGAGGAAATAAGTTTGAACTTCGAACTTTACCGGTTGTACTTGGTAAGGACGTGACCACACATTGTAGCGGCTGCAAATCGGAGCCAGTCCAAATGCTGCAGCAAAATCGACCAGTGAGGAAGATAAAATGTTCCTGGTGCTGCGTGGAACGAAGACGGGAAGTCCGGTAAACTTATAGGTACTTGAAATTATTGAAAAAAATCCGTAATAGCATCTAGTTTCTTGCCATCAAGTTTTTTTGACCCACTTGGGGTAATACCTACATTAATTGATACTGAGAACTTAAGACATTTAGATTTGTTCGCAAGTAAATGATTTTAAGCTGCGAACTATTTCGAAAGAACAGCCAGACTATCGTTGACATGTAAGACATCCGTATCTTTTCTAACTATTTAAAAAATAAAAGAAGTGTCATAGCTAATAGAATTATATCCGACTAGCTTCCGCCAGCGGCTTCGCCCGCGTGATATCTTTATAAATTATAGCTTATGTTACTCAGTGATAATATAGCATACTAATGATGAAAGAATTTTTAAAATTGGACCAGTAGTTTTTAAGTTTATTCATTACAAACAATCTAATATTTTCTCTTTATATTATTAGATTAAATAAGTTAGCCATCATGTTAGTAAGGTCATTAGATAAACTGGAAATAGGAAAGGGCCAAGAATTGAACCTTGAGGTACGCCCATTTTAACTAGAGACTCCGAGGACGCCGTCGCCCCGTTAACGTTTTAAAAGTTTAGAGGCAAACAATTACTTTTCCGTAAAGAAGCTTTTCACCAACAAATGTTCAGTCACTGAACTTCAGTGCCGGGAGCTCGGCACTGAACGTAGGTGGAGGGTTCACTCTAGGCGCATATGGGACGCCGGGACCCGGGAGCCCTCGCGGAGGGCTCATTTTAAATGTAGGTTTTCATTATAAACTGTGAAAATAAAATCTGTTGTATATTTTAACAAGATTTATTATGTAGTATGTAGGTATATGCGTTAGTTTTAAAATACAAGCATTTTTATATTCAAATAAATTTTCGTGTCATGAAGTGAAGCCAGTATTTCAGGTGTGGAAAACCATTTTTACGGTTACAAATATTCACAAAAAAAACTAAAAGGTTGGACACCCCTGTCTCGGTATCAGAGTGAGTAATTATTATATTTTTTTAAATTTTTATATTGGAACGAAGTTCCTTATCGCGCGTTGCGAAAGGGGGCTAGACGGAAAAAATTAAGACCAAAAGTTGTAACGACACTTTTTAAGACCAAAAGTTGTAACGACACTTTTTTTATTTTTTTAAGTTTTAAATGTCTCTGAAACGGCTGGGAATATCAAAGTTTTGATAAAATTTCCCCAACCCCCCTAGTACCTCTCTCTCAGCTAGAACCTACATTCAGTTAGACCCCTTAGACCCCATTTTTGACCCCCTTTTCTTTTGACCCCCAATATCTGCAATATCTGTAATAAGGTATATTATCTTACAACTCTCTTATATATATAACCTCCCCCCGAACCCCTCTCGATATCCTCCCGCGACCTCCTGATCCCGATACACCCCCTGCACACCAAACCCCCCCCCCCCCCCCCGGGTCTTAACTTTGGAGCCAGAGGTCGTAGACCTATCAAGTTTGGGGTCCCCGAAATCAGGAGAAAAAGACCTCTCTTTTGGGAAAACGCCGAATAATGATGCGGCGTGATTTTATAACAATTTTAATAGGGAATACCCTATTTTGGTATAGTGTGCTGCGGTGTACGCTGTGTATGTGGCGTATGCACTCACTTACCTACTTACTCATTTTATTACAATTCCTTCACTAATTAATCGAAAGGAACTTCGTTCCATACGGGTGTCCATTGACACCTCTCAAGTTTTTTTTAAATCATTTCTCGTCCCCCACTAGTACCTGCATGATAATACGTACCCCCAGAGATACTACGAATAGCGACAAGACCTTCTGAAAACTCTATCTTACATCGTTTTACAGTGTTTTATAACACAGTTTCAAACCTAATGCCGTTGACCGTCCGCGAGAGTTAACTTTAGCGCAAACGTAGGTAATGCCGGTGACCCTCCCGGAGGGTTCACTTCCAATAGGTATGTATGGCGGCATGGCGTATGAGTTTTATTAAAAGTGGGTGGAGTCGAAAGGGTTAATCCGAGACACTGGTATTGAATATATCCAAATCGTGTTCACTAGACAGTTTAGTGCTTATTGTTTGTTTTTAAAAATGACTATGGCACGTCTTCTAGTAGTTAGCCAAGCCACAAAGTTAATAGACACAAGACTGATTGAGCTCCAGCAAACCGGATCCTGACACAATTAAACTGTGATTCACTAACGCTTTGAAGAGCGATAGAAAGAAAGATTATTGTGATAAAAATTAGGTCCTAATTGGATCAAGTTGATTATCTTGATAAACGTTAGAAATGAATCAGGTGAAAAAACATTATACGATAAGTTAATTGGATAAAGCAAAAACCCAATTATAATAAACCGATAAAATCATTTGACAGTAGTAATTTTAAGTATCTACACCATAACCCTACCTCAGTAGGTGCCTATTACCAACCTAGTATTGAAAAGGTATCAGGGCTTCCCAAGAACCCTTGAAGCTCTTAGAAAACAGCAGTGGAAGTAACATAATAGGGTAGCACGACAGTACGTGTATATTGTATAGAGTCAAATTAAATTAGCTGGCGAAACCACAGAATAGGTAATAGCTTAACACTTTCGACTCCACCCATTTTCGTCGAGCTCATACGCCATGCCGCCATACATTTTGCAAGTGGACCCTCCGGAAGGGTTCCCGGCATTACGTTTGCGCTAAAGTTAACCATCGCGGACGGTCAACGGCATTAGGTTTAAAACCGTGTTATAAAACACTGTAAAACGAATTAAAATAGTGTTTTTGGGGGGTCTTGTCACTATAAGTAGTTTCCAATTTTTTGTGAATATTTGTAAACGAGAACAAAAAAAAAAATGCGAAAATAAACATCAGATTTTATTTTCTGGATATCTATGTGATGCTGTATCAGCTAAGAAAAACCTACCTTTAAAATGATCCCTCCGCGAGGGCTCCCTGTATCCTATATGCGACTAGGTGAACCCTCCAAGATGGCTCCCGGCACTGAACGTGTTAATGACGTAGCGAAACTTCGCAGTGGTGATAGGTAGGATTGATATTTAACATGAGATGAAACAGATTTTTTTTTGTTTTATCGACATTAGATTTCGAAACCAATCACGTGTCTGAAGTTTTGCCAGCTATTATAATTTGACCCTTTATGTGTATGTGCATATTGTCGTGCTACCCTGCATTACTTCCACTGCTGTCGTCAAAGAGCTTCAAAATTAACGGTGGTTGGTGGGATGCCCTGATACCTCTTCAATGCTAGGTCGGTACTGTAAGGTTTTATGCAAGAAGCAACCTCATGATGTGCAGGCTGGTGAGAAAGCAGCACTACATCCGAACAATCTGACAGAATATATTTAAAATAGGAAATTCAAACTCCAACTCAAAGCATTTATTTCAAATAAACCAATTACAGGCACTTTTGAATTGTCAAGGAGTCGGTACCCGACATAGAGGAAAGTAATAGGTATTTATCGTACCCGATCTAAATTACTTTCCTCTATGGGTCGGTCAGTCAGTATTTTAATGGTCAGAAAGATGAAGCTAGTTGCCCATTCCAAAGCGTAGTAGGACCTATGTTAAAAAATACTCTGTGGTACCTACCACAGAGTATTTTTAGGTTCGCCCGTTCTTCTCCATAGGTACCTACCTATGGAGAAGAACGGGCAAGAAACTCCACGGACACTTTTAAATCAAAATATGGTTACAAAATATTGGTTACATCATTCATGTTGAAGTTATACATGTGAGAACGATGCAGAACGTTAAAAGTAAAACAAATAATACAATTTAAAATAAGCCGTGGCAGCTAAGAGATGACCAGTCCCTACTGTACGTCGATTCTGTAAAATTCACACAGCAACTCTCATCTCACATTGCTATTCACTCTCACTTCGCTTAAGGTTCAAAATACCGTGATTTTGCATTCTGTAAGCATCACCTAGTCACTTGCGAAGTGGAGTGAGCACAGTTTTTTTAGCTAGTATACAGGGTTACTGGTAATTCGACGTATATCCGTCAGGAGCTGATAAGGGGACCAAAATGCAACAAATTGAACCCCCCATATGTATGGCCGAAATTCAATAGTTTTCGAGATATTTGAATTTTAAGGGTTTTTCGGTATTTACCCAAAATTTGACATTTAATTCCAAATAAAACAAAAACTACATATTTGAATGGGTACCATTAAAAATTATATTGTAGCTGGCACTTCAATTAAGCTATGGACATAATTAAAACTACTTAATTTAACAAAATAATTAGGTAAAATAATGAGCGATATAAGTAATATCTTACCAATATTTTCATTTTACGCTTCAAAAATGTTGTCTCGTCACAAAAATTTCTATGACATTAATCGTACAAATAACTAAAACAACTTGCTTATTCTGTAAGCTTTCCAAAAAGGTATAAAAGTCAATTTTAAAATACATAATTCGTGGCATGGCATGTGTTTGAACCGGCGCGCGCGGGGAGAAAAATCATCTGTGTTTTTAGTTTATGATCCTCGCTAAAACAGCCGATTTTACTGGCGAAATTCTTCGTGATGGGGCGGGGTGTGCGGGCGGGGGAGCGTCTGCTGCGCTCGCGTCGCCGTCGCCTTCCTTAGTAAGTTTCAAAGACTACTAATTACTAGTAAGTTTTGACTCTACGCCGCGCAAGTACGTGTGTTGTTATCTTGCTATTAACCAATCTCTCATCGCGTTAATTTGCTATCGATCATTAATGTTAATTCTTGTTTCTCTTGTTATTCTTTTGTTATCATTGTTATTTCGGATAACACGGCTTCGTATTCTAATAACGAATATGCAGACATAATGTTTTGTTATGGTTTTGCCGATGGAAACGCGGCTGCGGCTCGGCGAGAAATCGAGAATACCAACGCCGCTTTCCCGATCGTCGACTTCCCCACGTTACTGTTTTCAGGAGCACCTATCGACGATTGTCTGAAACTGGCAGTGTTCAGAGAGCACAATTCAACGCTGGCAGACCTCGACTGTACACGGCTGATGAAGAGGACACCATTCTTCAGTGTTTTATTGATGACTCAAACATCTTAACGAACATTGTTGCAAGACAGCTCGGTATGTCCCAGTGGAAAGTGTGGTCGGTAGTACATCTATCAGGTAGATACCCGTACCATTATCAACCTGTCCAAACATTGCACGAGGGAGATCCTGCCAGGTGACTCGAATTTTCTCGGTTTATGTTAAACGCTGACGCTGACCAATAACATATCCTAAGAAATGTTTTGTGGACTGACGAGTCAAAGTTTGACCGGGATAGTATAACGAATTACCATAACTTACATTTTTGGGCACCTAAAGCAGGGAGGAATCCAAAAAAACTAAAAGAAACTGCGCCGCAAATGAAATTTTCCCTGAACGTATGGGTGTCCTTGATAATTATTTGCTGGGCCCTCATTTCTTGCCCCAAAATTTGAACGGCGAAAATTACGAGGAGTTTTTGAGAAACAACCTAGACGATTTGTTGGCGGATGTTCCCGAAAAAATAAAAAACAACCTCATGTTTCAACATGATGGTTGCCCAGCACATTACCGGATTACTGTCCGACATTGGCTAGACAAGAGATATCCAAACCGATGGATTGGGAGGGGAGGGCCAATTCCGTGGCCAGCACGAAGCCCTGATATCACACCACTTGATTTTTACGTTTGGGGTCTTATAAAGGAATTAGTTTATGTGACCCCAATAAATTCAGTCGAAGAACTTCGACAGCGAATAATAAACGCGGCGCAACAGACGAGAACAACGTTCACATCAAGAGTGAAGAAAACCGAAGTTAGGAAGAGAATTCGAACCTGCATTCGTAATCGAGGAGCTCATTTTGAACAAGATGTGTAAAATTTTTAATAGAATTTGACGTAGGTACATTTTTTAATGCATTTTATTTCATACAAATACAAATGACCCTTTCTCTCCCCGTGCCGATTCAAACACATGCCATGCCACGAATTATGTATTTTAAAATTGACTTTTATACCTTTTTGGAAAGCTTACAGAATAAACAAGTTGTTTTAGTTATTTGTACGATTTAATGTCACAGAAATTTTTGTGACGAGACAACATTTTTGAAGCGTAAAATGAAAATATTGGTAAGATATTATTCTTATATCGCTCATTATTTTAATTATTTTGTTAAATTAAGTACCTAGTTTTAATTATGTCCATAGCTTAATTGAAGTGCCAGCTACAACATCATTTTTAATGGTACCCATTCAAATATGTAGTTTTTGTTTTATTTGGAATTAAATGTCAAATTTTGGGTAAATATCGAAAAACCCAAATTCAAATATCTCGAAAACTATTGAATTTCGGCCATACATATGGGGGGTTCAATTTGTTGCATTTTGGCCCCCTTATCAGCCCCTGACGGATATACGTTGAATTACCAGTAACCCTGTATTGTTTAAATTAAATTTCTTATTTGAGATAGCTAATAAGTAAAAAAACAGAAAACTAAATTCGTGCCATGAATATTTATAATCTATGCGAAAAAAAAATGTCAGATGTCAGAAACATAGACTACTATTCTATGGTATATGGTCAGAACCGTCAGAACCCATTCAGAACATATTCAGAACCATATAATAGTAGCAAAGAGTAAAGTACCTAACTAAGTCGTCTATGGTCAGAACATAGAGGAAAGTATTTTGATACGGCGGCGTTGCGTTGTTTTGTTGGTTTGATTCGATCGTTCAGTGCCGAAAATAATTATGAAATAATCATGAAGTAAGTTTATATTTATGGTTGTGAAGTTTAAAAATGATATTAATATAGTATTTAATTTGTTTTCTAATCCAACAATAATATTCCAGTCCAAATGAGACACGTTCCTCTCAGCCATCGTCGGGTCAGGTTGAAACTCTGGTAGAGTTTATGGAAAGAAACCCTGGCATGGCGAAGGGTTTCTTGAGAACTCAAAATGCCAGAGAGCGAAGTCGACGCCACTGGGAGGAACTAGCCGTGCGCCTAAATAGTTTAGGTGGCACAATAAAAAATTACAAGCAGTGGACCAAGGTTAGCATCGCTTTTTTTTACCACATGTTCATTCCTCAAAGAAAATGTGCGACGATTCTTGGTTTAAAGTGTGTTCCTTGGTTTCATAATTTTAATTTTACTCAATCAATGACTATTAATAATAAGAAAATAGTATGGGTCTGACAAAAAAAGCGCCATAAAAAAAAGTTGCCATGCACACTGCTGCTTGGCGTAGGACTGGTCGTGGAGGATGAAGTGGAGCTATCAGAGCTTGAAGAAAGAGTTGTTGCTTTTGAGTTGTCACAGTAAGTGTGAAGACTCAAATCATATCTTGAGAACAGATCCGCTACACTCTGACCTGTGCTATAGTTTTGGGAGGTAGCAACTTACTTAATTTAGTTTCTTATTTTTGTTGAATAATATTTAATAACATCTACATAAGATTTCTTTTAAATTTCTTTTTGAAATTTGAAGTGCTTTAATATTATTTACTGCAGCAACTTTCCTTGGAATTGTCAATATTTAAAAATAATATAGGTACTTGGGTTTCCTTTTTAGGATTGTTTCTGTTGTTTCAGAATACCCAGTTAGAACAAATTCCTCCTCCAAATCCTCATATATATCGTCCTAGCCTGTCCCCTCCACCGATAACATTTTTACACACACCCACACCTTATCCTTCACGCCGCGGTTCCACCCAAGTAGTCTCCCCAGTGATTCGTCGTCGAACTGCTGCTTCGTCATGTAAGTAACCAACAATGTTAAACAACTTTCACTTTTTTTTTAACAAAGGGAGGCAACCTGTAGGAATATAACTGTAGGTGAATTAACGTTGTGCGACCTGAATTGCACTTCATTGTGTCGTTTTAAGAGTCGCTTTTTATTTTAATAATTTTGCGAAGTGTCCCATCTGTATTAATCTGTGATAATACCAAGCAATTGATGAATATTTTAAATCTAGAAGTGACGAGGTACTCTATTTGTGAGAAAAAAAAAACACCAATGTCATAGGTGGGAAAAAACTTGAGATTATAGAACCTTCATGTATGTATTTATTTATCTTTTTAGCTTCACGTCACGCAACGCCAATTGCTTCCCCTTCTCACCGCTCCAGGACAAATATGGCTCATGCTAGTCGAGGTGCTGGTTCTGTGTGTAAGTACAAAATAAAAATAACTATCAAAACTTCATTTTTCAAACAAATGACAACGAAAAGCTGCCATTAAAGATTTTTTTATTGACGCATCATAGTAATTGGTGTTCTTTTTTCAGCTTCACGTCACACGTCGTTAGTTGCTGCTCCTCCACCATCTCAACGGCGAACGGAATTCTCTACCACTACTGAGAGATTCTTGAGGGTGGAAGAACAGCAGCTGGAGATACAGCAACTAAATGCACAAATCCTGCAGTCCTTTCTGGAGAGGAGTGCGGAAAGAGAAAGGGCCATGGATGAAAGGAGTGCAGAGAGAGACAGGATTTTGGCTGAAGCTGTGGCTGAAGTGGGGAAAGGGCTGCAAGCATTGGCAGAGGCTAAGAATAGAGATAGGGTGTAGTAATATAAGTTAATAAATAAAACACTTTCAAACGGATACTAGAGTGGTTTTATTGAAAGTCATTGGTGATTAGTTTGGATTTGGTTTGATTTTATAAATTTCCCGATGTGCTAAAAATAGGAATCTATTGAATCTACCACCATTTCACAAATTGGGAGGCCTCTCCAAGAAAGAAATGGCGAATGAAAACTTAGAAAGTGTTGTTGACCTCCGTCTTTTATATTTATCTACCAGCTTTTGCCCGCGGCTTCGCCCGCGTGGATGTCGGAAAATAACCCACAGGAACATGTATCATATGTCCTAACCCAGCTTATGGCCTATCCGTATGCCAAATACGTTCAGCCGTTACGGCATGAAAAGGTAACTGACTTTCCTGTGGCTGCCTTAAGCTTCTACACTTAAGAGCGGCCAACCCGTCATACTTTTCATACAAACGCTCGTACGTGATTATGGCGTTGTAACACATCTTTCTTTAATTCTTTTAAACTAATAGGTATCTTGTACACTATATCTAGGTTTCTATGAAAGCAAAAAATAAAAATTTTGCGAAACAAATTCAATTAAGCCTCCAAAAATCTGCTTTTTTGCACAAATTTTACCTGAATTTTGACCGTTCATAATGTACTCATAAGTTGTAAAATTAAAGAAAACATCTTCATAGAAACCTCGCACATGTAATGGAGATTCTAAATGACAAACATTTATTTCACAAACTTATAAGGCGTATTCAAAAACACGTAAGAGTAAGGGGCTTTTATAACACCATAGTTAAAAAACCGGCCAAGTGTATGTCGGACCACGCACAATGTAGGGTTCCGTAGTTGGGATGAATTTATCCCAAGAACAAACTTAACTTTGTAGTTGAAAAAAAAAATCTTTCATACAGAATGTATGGGAGAACATGTTTTTACAACTGCAAATGTAAGTTGGTCGATTATTACTCGTTAACTTGTAAAGCCTACTCAGCTGTGATAGTTTTCCTTTTAAATTCGTTATTTATGCTACTGCCGTTTTAAATTCGTTATTTATGCTACTGCCGTAAATTTTTTCACATATCTAAAACCAACCATTTAGCTGGCAGGGGGTGGACACACACTCGACTCTAACAAAAATTTGCACTTTAAAGCTTAATATTTCGCAAACGGATCTCTAAATTCAAAAATGGTTTTAGCACACTCACAATTTTTTTGAAAGACATTTCCAACGATACCCCAAACCAAGGGATAGAAAAAAAAAAAAACATCCCACTTTACGTGTAGGGGAGGTAGGTACCCTAAAAAAAAATATTTTTCATAATTTTATTCTACAACTTTGATGATTCTATGATTAATATGTATAGGTACCCATGCCAAATTACAACTTTCTAGTACCTACTAACAATCTTGGAGCTAGACCGTGGACAGACAGACAGACGGACATGACGAAACTATAAGGGTTCCTTGTTTACTACGTAACCCTAAAAATGAAGCTATCATGAGTAGCTCCACCATATGTTGGATCCACATTTAAAATATTTATTAGATCTGAATCTGTTATCTGAAAAAAAAATGTAAATAAAGAAATATTAAGAAGACTAATTGAATACCTAATAGTAATAGTAATAACCCCACCGCCGCATGTCTACGTTGACTTCGTGGTGGGGCTAGCGCGCTCCGAACTCTAGGTTTGTGCCGGTACAGTTTACTTTTCCGGAACAGGTCTGGGATGAGGAGCCAGACTAAGAGAGATACAAAATCCCGCAGGGCAGCATGTGGCGAGCTGTTGGGCAGTAGCGACCCCACGGACCCTATCTCCCGGGAGAAGTCTTGTTCCTCACCTCTGGGTTGCCTTTATTGGCCGGCTGGAGTGAACACTGACGAGGAACGGCGCTCCCGCCTCATTCTTGCCTTAATTGGCCGGCTTGAGTGGAGATTCGCAAGAGCAAACGTGCTCGGAGGAAGGAAGTATTCCAGTAAGTGCTCGTAGGGATCTTGACCATCTTCCGGGCTCTGGGATTGTTCTGAAAGCTGTGGAATACCTCTCCACTCCTCAAGCACCTCAGGACCCGTGTATTTTATATAAAATATTGGTCAGGCAGGGGCCATAGTCTTTCCATAGATCTAAATAACCAGTTCATTTAGCCACTTAAACCCATAATCCAATCGTTGTTTCCATATTCTGCAATAGTCCTGCACCAACCGGGGGTTGTCCTTGGGTGCACTAGCATAATGTGAACAGGGATAATCGTCGATTGGTGCCTCATTTCATTAAACACGTCTAACGGGCCTCTGCGAGCTGGCTTCGGCTCCTCGTACGCCTTCCAAAGGTCCGGGACCTAGGGTCTCGAGAAATGTCAAAGACGTACAAAACAATAATAAATAGTAATAATAACAACATTGAAATCCATATTACCAATTGCACATTTCTTGCATGGTAACCTTTGCGGCAGTAGAAACGTTCTTCATTCTCTACTGGTTTTTTAATGCCACCGACAGTGTGCCATCGACACACCCAAGAGCTGCTGGAAAGCCAAACTTTTTGTAGAACCTGTAATTTAAAGTAACCACTAACATAACTATCACAAAAATGTAAAAATCAAAGAAGGGTCACTTTAATTATAATATACCTACCTACTAACCTTTCTTTTAACATTTGTCTTGTATATTTTGAGGAAACCTTATATTTTTCTACTATTGCCGGATTATTAAGAGCTTCCACTACTTCATTTATGCAACGAGATGCTGCAGGTTGTGATAAGTATGTTCTTATATTTTCTTTTATAATTTTCTGATAACTGCCATTAGCCAAGAAAGACAAGGTGCATAATATCTGTGAAACAATAAATCATTAAAAAAATTAAGTAGGTAAGTAAGTAATCTAGATCTAGTCAAAACAAAATAGGAACTAATATTTTTATTTACATCCCTAATGATAATACCAAGTACCTATATTATATCAATAAATATAGGGTCCTTAGACTAACATGAAAACATAGCTAACAGGGAAACATCCTAAAAGGTTATTATGAAGAGTGTTAATTACTCGTATGTTGGTGTGCTTAGTTACAAATCTATCAGCTATAAACTGTGTAAATACTTACAAAAGTAACTTTATACTTAGTAAAATGAAGCACTTACTTTTAAACGAGTTGAAAGTCCTTTGCCTCGAAGTTTTGTGGGCTTTATCAGAGGCAGTAAACTCATGCTCTAGTTGGTCAATTACTTAGTTCTTTTGACAATCTATATACGCTCACATTGTCGGATAAACGTGTCCCTTCGTCCAGCATACTCACCATGGAATCCTGATATTTCATGAATGTCAAAAAACTGTTCTGAAATAGTGCTAAATAGTGCCCAAAGGAAAAAAATAGTGCTCTTGTACTTGCGAAGTTATAGCCATAGTTCGATGAGTATGCTGGACGAAGGTTTCGCCCAGCATACTCACCTCCGTCCGGAGAATCTGTATACGCTTCAAACATAATTCATACTTCAAAAAATAGTTCCCAAATAGTGCCAAACGGTGCCCAAAAAGAAAAAACAGTGCTCGAATAACTTCGGAGTTATAGGCTTCGTTCAGTGAGTATGCTGGGCGTAGGTTCTACGCCCAGCATACTCACCTCAGTGCGCGAATATCGAACGAGCTATAGGTACAATTTACGTCTCAAAAAATTGTGCTTGAAATAGTGCCCAATATCAGTCCAATTTTTGCTTGACTTTTGACTTAGAAAACCATTAAATTTTAATGTAAACTTCTACATACTAACGTAAAATGGGGTACAGTCGTCGACACATGTTTTTGGACAAAAATATTAAACTTTCTAATTGTAGACTTCATGTTATTGGAAATAATTATGGTATTTTCTCACATGTCAAAAACTTTCGATTAAATGCATTATTATATATTTTATAAATAATAATAAATGAATGAAACTTTAAGCGTAAATAAAGTCTATTACTTCATTGCATTGTGTGTTTGTCTGAATAAAAACAGTCATTTGCAGCCAATAAAATTAATATCTTGAAAAATTGTAAAAAGGAAATTATACAGTTTCTTTTTGTATATATGTTGCAGGCAAAACTTATAACCAGTCAAAACTAGTACTGTGACATAGTTATACAAATTTTTAAAACTCTTTCCAATAGTTTCATCAATGAAAGGTTTAGCAATAAAAAACATTTTTAATTACTTACGTTATTTATTACTATTTAAAGGGCCAAAGTAATCAGAATTCTAGTTAACTAGTTCACAGCTTTTGTTAACATTCATAATATAATCAATGTAAATAGAAAAAATTGTAGTTTTAATATTGTATATAATATACATATAAAAAAATGTTTAGCCAAATATTGGTAAAACTTTCTAAAATATAACACGTAGGTACTTGTACTTTGTTTTACTGCTACAACGTTTTAATCACAATAAAATTATCTTACAAATAAGTATAAATTGAGCAATCACAGTTTATAATCACGTTTTTTTTATTAATATTAAATACCCTATAGTAATTACAAATTAACAATCACAGTTTATAATCACATTTCTGTAAGTTATTAATAAAATAACTTTTACAAGAACAAAAAAAAAACAAACAAACAATAACAAAATAGGAACTAACAAGTTAGGACCGATCTTCATCTTACATTCGCGTATAAATAATGCAGTGTGGTACAGTGTATTGGGAATTACTACAAACTTTTTTACTAAGGTCATCATAGCAGTTCCAAGTTCTCTTTAGCAATCGATAGCACTTTGACTTGTAATGCCCCATGCGTCCTGATTCACCATTTGTAAAATCTATTACCGACAGAATTTTAAAGGTGTCACCGTTTATTATGATCTCTTTAGGAATTTCATCAATTTCTATTTCAATTGAAGTATTAATTTCAATAAATACGAAGTCTAGTACTTCATATTTGTATGCGTTTTTACCGTTACATAATTGGTATTTACATTTCCTTTCAGTATCATTTACTAATAGAGCTTCATTAAGGGCTCCAATACCTTGAGTCGTCAATATGTTTACATTTATTGGAATCCAACTACATTTTGTGCCAGAACCTTTATTGATTTCACAGTTCTGGTTTGTACAATTTAAGTATCTATTAGCACTATAAAAACCATAACTTTGTATGTTATCTATTATAAAAGTTACATTACACTCACAATTTTTGCAACTACTAAAATCGGATTCCACAGTATCATATATTTTAGCCAATACCTTAGAACGAGTAGTGTAAATATCTTTTGGTTTTCTAGCCTTCTTAGTGATTTTCTTTAGATTGTCATACGTGATCAAACTTCTGGTCAGTTGTGAAAGATCGTTTTTTTTATCATTGATATATTTTCTAATATTAGGTCTATCTAAATATGCAATTGAAAAACTTTGGACCACGGAATCAAAAGCACACGTATTAATAAACGTGAATCTGTATGTTCCTGAAGTAGAAACACTGCCGTTTTGTAAAATATGTAATTTTGTACGACGATTGATTCGTTTTTTATTTTTCTTCTGTTTAGACACCAGTCCCCGCCAGTCTTCAATATAATTTGGTTCGCTCCTAAAAATTGAGTTTTCATAAAATGATTCATCATTGACGAGAGTATTTATTTGTGGTGTGTTATGGTCACTTATTTCATTTTTTTCATCGACAATATTTTCAGTTCCTTCTTGAACATCAATCAAGTCACTTTTGGCTAAGCGTATGGAACCGGTTATCAAAGGCTCGTGTTTAATAATAAACTCATCTACGCGGTACTTATTTGAATTTGTTTTAAAAAATAACTTTTTTACGTCTTTCATATAACTTTCTACATTTGAACTGGTTGGAGTACAATAATTACTGTTAAAATAAGTCATCATTATATTTCCCCATAGTGGAAGTTTTTTAAGAATCCTAATCAAAGTGTCCTTTATTTCCGGCAAGTAATAAATATTTTCGATTTCAGTTTCTTGATCACACAATTGTTTAATTAAATCTTCTTTCTCCTCAAGATCTTTATAAATTTTCAGAAGCGGGTTTTCTTCTTTATCTAATCCCTCCCATAAAGAATGTTTAATTGGAACGTGATTTTCCGAATCTACATTTTGTATTTCACATTCCTGCAAATTAGTTTTGATCCGGTTTTTTAATTCTAAAATCGCCGTTTCACACCGTGTTAAATTTCCATTTCTACTGCCGCGGTGTTTATTATTTGCTATAATATAAACATTTTCTATAATTTTCTTTACCTCTCCGTATGAAACACATTTTTTAATCAGAATCATACAATCAACAAAAAATTTTGTTACTCTAGTGTCTATATTTTTGAAAATACTTTGATTGTACAATGTTTTTATGAAATGCGAAGTATCAAGGCGAACATAACAGGTTGGAATTTTTTTGGTTCTATTTTCTAAAATATTAAAACATGTATTTAAGTAGTCAGAGGTGGATTTATAACCACAAAATACTTTTACCACCGCACCTACTAAAGCTGCGGAATCATCAGTTACTACTTCATTTGGAGGTTTTCCATTAGCCAACCAAGATTGTAACCAGCTAGCAATAGTATCTAAAGAGTGACTTTCTGATATACACTGTGAAATTGGCACGCTACTTTTAACGGTTGTATCTGTCATCATAACATACAAAAATATAGGACTTTGCGACTCTTGAGATAGTTGTGTGTGTTCATTGACGACAGGCCGAAGATTTTTATTAAATATAGAACCTGTTGCGTCTATAGAAACTCTAATATAATTAAACTCTTTTTGGCATTTTTTATAATAATTCTTTTGATCGTCCGTCCAGTAAAATGTATAAAATGGAAAAGCAGAAACATATCTAACACATTTATCAAAAGGTGGTGAAACACACATACAAGTAAGTGACAATATTGGGTTGGGATGGAAAACATCAACTTTTTTATTTTCATGTTTAATTCGATGTAGTGTTTGTAATTTTGGCAATACTGGAGGTTCCTTGTCATTTTTCTTCATTAAAGTTGAGGCTAATTTATATCATAAAGAAGCTGCTGCTTCGTGTTGTAATTTTTCACCTAATTCCCTTATTTGGTAATACCGTAATCGGTTTTTTTTACTGGTGTTATGAGAGTACTTTTTATTTTCATTAATTATGCAACATTCTAGTTTAATTAAATTTTCCGTTTCTAAGTTAGTTGTTATAATTATTTTTGCGTGACATTGATTACAATATCCTGTGCATTTGATTTCGTAATTGTCTTTCACAATATTATTTTTAAAACACCAAGTGCATAAAGATCTTATTTCTTTCCATAGATGCATTTGAATTACATTAGTCCATTGGTTTGGTTTTAATTTACGTCTGACATTATACAGACTACCAGGGGCGATTTTGCTATTTCGGTGATAAAAATACCTTTGAGGCTTAATACTATCCCAAGTTATTGTATCCATATAAAATGTATGCGTACTGGTGTTCTCCGAAACACTATTAATGCTTTCGTTTGATGACGATGTAGACTTTTGATTTATCAAATTAGAATCATTATTACGAATTATTTCTTTTTTATCAACACCAAAAAAGTATTCGTAATTTCGTTTTATGCTTAATATGATTGATTTAATACTCATTTTGTAATTTAACCGTGTTTGAATTTGTTTATAAATTGAGTCATTTGCGGAAGGAATATTTTTAAAAAAGTCATCTTTGAATTCTGAAATTACTAATTTTTGCGTTTCTAATGAAACCTTTGGTTTAGGCCCTCGTTTTCCTTGCTGATCCATGTCGTTAGATTCACAAGAATTATCACAAATTATTATGCCATTTGTTTTCAATATTAACATAATATGAAATAACAACTAACTAACTAACATATAAATCAACATCAATAACATTATGAACACTTGTGTACTTATACTACCTATATTACCTGAAAATACCAACTATAGATGTAAAAAACATAACGGGCCCCACCGCTCACGCAGTACGAGTCAGAAAAAGTTGTCTTCTAACGTGGTAAACATTGTGTCTTCAAGATAATCTGAAAATAACACGTATTTAAATAATTTAATATAGGTATGACAGGCTCCAGCCTTCCTCTAAAGGTACTTAAGCACTTACGTGTTTTCCATTATTTTAGCGTGATTTCTATTATAAATAGCGAAGGGGCAAAACACGAGGCTGAAGACGATTTCCCGAAGTCACAACTCCCATAGAAAATGTGATGAATAGGTTGACGACACTTAAAAGTTTAAGTGCATTCGCCGGATGACAATCGGTAATAGTCTTCACTTCACGTCATATTATCTAAAAAATACATCTGTGTTAATTCTATAGTTACGTTTATACTTACTACCGACGCTCGCGCTGACTGATTCTACCTATTTCGATATTGAAATGTAACTAACGTGAACTTAAGACGAGAACAGATCCTGACGGGTAACGAGGACAAGCTTGTAATAAAAAAATTGAAGAAAAGTAAATTATATCCTAGCAAATAAGACAGTGTTTCATTTCCAGTAGAATTGGAGGATAAAACCAGGCCTCCGCAGAAGTAGGTATATAAATAGGTATTTGAGATCCAATTAGATAAACAAACAAGTTACATTACGTTATTATGTGTGTACCTACCTACATCAAACCTTTAAAAAAGTAACTAAGTAGGTACCCATTTTTAAAACTTCTTAAGCATGTCCTTAATTTTAAGTGTACAGTGTCATATTCAACGAAAAAATGAACGTGTTTTTGTAAAAAACAACTCGCTTGCTACCTAGTTTTACAGTGCAATTAATGAATGAGTGTAAAATCAATTTAGTTAAATGCCACTATTATAAATTGAAATATACTTACTGATTTGGGTGCAGCTCCTATATTGATTACGTACTAGATACACAATTTTATATAGGTAAATAATGACATCACCAACACATTGTTTGGTTTTGCAACCCACTATGTAGTCAAACTCAAAAGCCGGCGTTATTATAATGATGTGCGACGAAGTAAACAAACAAAGAAACTGAGAAGCGCTTGTTCGTTTCGATTGCTTTGTGACACAAAATGGACCCTTATCACCTTCAAAATACAGATCAGTCTTGTCTAATAATCGTAAGATGTTAGGGCAGCGCCATCTAGTATTTAAACATAAACATATTCATTTGCGTCGCGGGCGCCGCGCGTCGCTTTGTGACACAAAATGGACCCTTATCACCTTCAAAATACAGATCAGTCTTGTCTAATAATCGTAAGATGTTAGGGCAGCGCCATCTAGTATTTAAACATAAACATATTCATTTGCGTCGCGGGCGCCGCGCGTCGTAAGCCCCATACCTATTGACCGTACGTGCATCCATTACTGCCACACTATATTGAACTTTATCACATGAGGAATACAGGTCAATTCCGTAAACGTTGTGGTACCGTCCTTGATCCGGAAAATGATTATTTTGAATAATTTTGTCAGTTGTAATGTAAGCATTAATAACAGCAACTTTATTTTTCATGCATGATTTACTTCATTTGATATCTTAATCCTTCAAGCGCCGTGATCTAGACAAAATATATAAAATCATTGTTCCTAGCTACCGGGGTCCCATGCGACGCGCGAAGGCTTAATCATATTATTATAAAGTATTATTAAAATAATGTGTAATTAATAATATTGCGATTCTAAAGTAAATACTCCCTTACATAGACAATTAATAATTTACACAAGACAAAAATTGTTAGAAAGAAAGTTAATAATATTGTATTCGACTGTACTCAATGTAATGTATGTAGAAGTTTACAATCAAATTTAATGGTTTTCTAGGTCAAAAGTCAAGCAAAAATTGGACTGATATTGGGCACTATTTCAAGCACAATTTTTTGAGACGTAAATTGTACCTATAGCTCGTTCGATATTCGCGCACTGAGGTGAGTATGCTGGGCGTAGAACCTACGCCCAGCATACTCACTGAACGAAGCCTATAACTCCGAAGTTATTCGAGCACTGTTTTTTCTTTTTGGGCACCGTTTGGCACTATTTGGGAACTATTTTTTGAAGTATGAATTATGTTTGAAGCGTATACAGATTCTCCGGACGGAGGTGAGTATGCTGGGCGAAACCTTCGTCCAGCATACTCATCGAACTATGGCTATAACTTCGCAAGTACAAGAGCACTATTTTTTTCCTTTGGGCACTATTTAGCACTATTTCAGAACAGTTTTTTGACATTCATGAAATATCAGGATTCCATGGTGAGTATGCTGGACGAAGGGACACGGATAAACTTCGAATTTGGTTAGATTGTCGACGCTTTTCTAGTTTATCCAAAGCATGAGCCTCTTCTAATAAAGATTTAAACAAAAACATTCTTGCCATCGTTATCGTTACTTTACACAAACGCCCTAATAGTAGATTGTTATACGAGGGGCTAAAATAACCCATTGGAACGAGTTAGTTTTACTCCCGAGCTTTAGCGAGGGAGTAAATAGAAACCGAGTTATAATGGGTTTTAGCGCCGTGTGTTGCACTGTGCTTTTCACTACGATTGCGAGAAAATAAAATAATCCAATACAATATTAAATAGTTTATTTTATTTAGATGTTCAATTTGTACAATTCTGGATATTTAACAAGATGCTTTTTTCCGGTAACTTAATTTCAGTCCTCTGTGGAGATGTTCTCGCTAGATGATGACATTTTCACTGTTGTAAATTATAACGGTCACCAATTTAATTCGTAATTAGAGAAAAATTCTAAAGATTTCGCGCCAATGCCTTTTTTATTTCTTCTGTAGCCGCAACGCAATGCTCGCATTCTACCGAAGAGATAGCCGCATTTAGTTCCATTTTCAAAAATAAAATGTTCTTCTTTTTTTGTGAACCAGTAATAAGTCGAGTCCATAATCATGATTATTCTACTTAGGAATAAAGACTTTTTCGTTTTTCAAGGCTAGTTGGAACAGACAAAAATTAAAAAAAAAAATACTTTTTCCCCTAGAGCAAGAAATGCTATTTTTTCCCCGCTCTGGTACTCTACAATGACGGCCTTTTTGAGCAAGAGGAGTGAAAAAGTAGTTTTTAACCACTTTATAGTTATTGTAAGTACTAATTTTGAACAATGTGACATGTTCAACTCGCTGACACGCTTGTAACGGTGGCGCTAGTGTATCAACCGAGTTTTTAGAATGCCAATCAAGAAACTCAGCGGATTCAGATTCGAAGTTTAGAATGAGGTCTTACAGAATCAATCACACTGGACAGCGCGAACATGACGCATGAATTAGCACCATTCAACTGAGGATTGGGATATGTTTGGTTTGAAGAAGAAAAGTGAGAGAGTCCCTGCCAGGCTGTCAAGCCGGCGATTATAAAAGATATTAATGTAAAACGTAGCTCAGTTTTCTAGGAATAATTATTATCAAATGCTTGATCTATAGTGTGTTATTCGTTCCGGTACTCGTAGACAAACAAAGTGTTAACAGTAGGTACATACTGTAGGTAGGGTTATAGGGTAGCTATAAGAACCTAAATACCTATCCTGAATACCTTTGCCCTGTTATTTTGCTTTTGAACTTTTTCACGACTTCGCATGAGCAGAGAGCGCATAAAACGACGCCAAAAAACCTACTTTTTAACTGGTTTTTACAAATAAAATAACAATGCGTTACATAGCCATTCTTTCATCTATTATGTGTCCCTCCTTACACCATTCTAATAATTCCGTGTATATATATCTTTTGTCATGAAATCGCTCTCAATTTTGTACATTTATTTCATAACCATACCAAGTTACACTAACCAAACCAAAAAGCATTCCGTCAGTTTTTCCTAGAACTTTGAAAGCAAGGGAAAACGGGCTCGTCCGGGATTTGAACCCGGGACCTCTCGCACCCGAAGCGAGAATCATACCTCTAGACCAACGAGCCACACTGACATATAGAAACAGCCCCTATTTATCAACCCCAAGCTTTGTTATATAAATCAATACTCTTTTTTTATAGCGACATGAACTATGAACAGCTATGGGTAGGTTCTAGGTATGTCGTACCTAATAAAAAAAATGTTTGGACGTAAGGGTGGAATTAGGGTTGCTCAGGGTGTGCCGAACGTACCTAAGTATTGTCATATATACCTACCTACTATTAATTTTCGTGCTCTCTATATCGCAAATATCATTTTCGAGTACGCCGCTGTAAGTTGGTCAAACTGTGGTAATTACTAGAACTGAGTAGAGTAGCTGTCTAGCTGTTATTCTCATTAGTTAGAATTACCCCACAGTCGAAATAGCCCCGGGCCGACTCTACCTATATATTTTTCAAAAGTAACTTAATTTAAAAACCTGAACCTAAACATGATAAATATTTAGGTAGTACTTAGGAGGTGAAACGACAGTAGTGCATCGCGGTGTACAAATATGTATGTAATGCGGTCGAAAACGGCGATGCGTTTGATTTTAGTTGAATCTCGTGTCCGCCAATAATATGACAGTTATTTTGCAGTTGTAAATTAATTTAAAAAAAAAACATCAATAAGTTAATAGTAGTTTATGAAACTGTTGCATAATGAGGGGTATTAAAACATGAGTGTGTGTTTAAAAACCGAGCCGCAGGCGAGGTTTTTAATAGTATCGCACGAATGTTTTAATACCTAATTATGTGCAGTTTCATACATTACTTTATCTACTCTCAAACATTGGGATTGAAACAAATACTAAATAAAATCAAAGTTAAGGCTTGTGCAGACCAGCGCGACACGCGACGCGACACAAAGGCACCGCTCGTCGCGCGACGGGCGCGCGACGAGCGGTGCCTTTGTGTCGCGTCGCGTGTCGTGCTGGTCTGCACGAGCCTTTAAAGATCAAGAATAAATTTAATAAAAATGCCACGAAATTCAGTAAGTACTACAAAACAAATGAATGTCGCCTGCACCAGTTAGCACATCACCGCACCGCACATGCGCTACAGCGGGTGCTGCTGTCCTCCGCCAAAAGTTGATGGAAACTCTTTGGTGATATTAACTTCTTGGATTAGCGCTGCATAGTAATAGAAAAAAAAATGTTTTATAGTATTATTTTGTTAGAGAAAAAGTGTTATGATATGATTCTATTTTTAAATTTCGGTATTCTGTTTTTAAAGTATTTCAATATAAACTCGTTTTGAAGTTTATAATTCGAATATTACGCTATGAGAGTAGATAAAAGATTTTACATATTTTATTTCTTATGCAAGTTGATAAAACCTTTTTAAAAATTACAAAAAAAAAATTGTTGTCGCTCAAAATATTGAGCATTTCGAGACGAATAGTACTTAGATTAGTAGCCAAGGGTTGTAAGTCGTCTGCTCTGTGGTCAATTGCAGCCCGAGATATTTAGGCGCACGAGCGCAGCGAGGGCGCCTATAGTTCGAGGGTGCAATTGATGCTTACACCCGAGCTAACTACTCTGCTTTACATCTCGATTGTGAGGTAAGTAGAAAAAAACCGGCATTACAAGAATAAAACATTTTATTAGTTAAAATTTATAGTGAAATGAGAACAATTTTCAAAGGAGAAACCCGTTTCTGGGCCTAACTGTTCCACGAATCAGATATGTACCAAAAAAATCGTCTATTTTGCTTAATTAACCCATTTTAATCTTAGCCTCAATAGCAATGGCCAAGTGTAGAAAATAAGTAGTTTTCTATTTTTTGTTTTAAACAACCTTTGTACACCATTAAAACACTTATTTCGTTAAACATCACTAACTTCACAAACGCTGGCATTATATCAATAGAGCGTGCCATATGAATATGATCTATTTAGTGGAAATCGATACTGTTACAAATAATTAAATAATACTCCATTATTTTATTATAATTATTTTTTATGTTAAAATCATTGTAAAATAAAATAAAACTGAAATCTAATTGATTTTTAACGTAACCACCATAAAAAAATCATTAAAAGAAATAAATAATCGATAAAAGCGATTGCACCACGGATTGCACTAGTAAACGGCAAATGTCAATGTCAAAGTCTGTCAAATGTCATGTCATTGTTGTCATTCGCTTTTATTGTGTTTTTTCGTATTTCTCGGGATTTATTATTTCTTAGAACCTCTGCTCGAATACTGAACTCCGAAATTGATTGCCTTCCGACTGCCCTCGCTTGAACATTGGACGCCGTACCCTGCCACCCCTGTAGACCTTTGCTGGAAAACCAGATCTGTATAATGATCTTTTGAAGACTGGATATATACGACATCATGAGCCTGTACATTAATTGCGGAATAGGAACAGACCGCTGCAATACAATAGGAAGGCAATAATTGGAAGATGAAAATGATTCTTTCAATTTACAGGAATGGGTCGCGCCTCAAACGGTTAGTATCCGATATTTTTATATCGTAACATTTTTGTATCATGTAATTATTTAATGTAATCAAACTAAATAGTATTATCGTTTGTGTCCAGTTGTCTGTTGATAGTTGTATTTTATAAAATGATACCAGAATGCAACAAATTCATATTCGAAGACATATCTGACATCACCAATCCGGACTGAACCTGCATAGTTAATTACAGCCTATTTCATCTTCAGAGAGGAGGTCTGTGTCCCTGCGATGGAAATGTAATCAGGCCGCTTATGTTTATAGATTGTGCAATCCACGAAGACGCGCCCCACTCCGCGATTACTGTACTGTAAGTTGTACTTTAGTACGGAGCGGAGCGGAGTGGGGCGCGTCTTCGTGGATTGCACTATCTATACCCAAACGTGCCACTCAGATGTTTCTTGCTAAATGCTAGTGCTAGACCTAATAGTCAAATGATAAATGTTTGTTTCAGGTACTTAAATGAAAATGAGATTATCTGCCAAGCTTGCCGAAAACATGCCAATGCTGTATCTCTTGATTGAAATAAGTAGACCAGAAGAGAGTGAACAGACACCTATAGGACACTGATGAATGGAAGTGTGTAGAGAGGTGGACGGTGGCCTACAGCAAGAGCTGTCAACATCGGACTCAAACTGGATGTTGAGAGGAAGAATAAAATCAAGCATATTAGTAATACGATGTATTTCGTTTATATATTAGTCGACAGCTCTCTAAGTGGGAGGGATCCTATACTTCAATATTATTGCACCTGTTTTGTTGGCAAAAGAACTTTTGGTAGCCGTACCCACACGATGAGGAGAATTATGATAATTGTCTTGGTTAGGCACGGCACCAGGGTAGCCAAATGCCTTCTGCACAATTTCTGGATACTGTATTATTACATTATGATAATCCTAATGAAGAAAGTGATTAATAAAACCATTTATCACAATTATGTGTTTTTACTTTATTTTATATATTATTGCAATCTCAGATTACTGTAATATGAGATTGCATTAAATCCCCTAGTAGATACAATATTAACAAATGCAAGCCAGTAATGTTGTAAGTGAGCCTTGTTTATTAAATATAGTTTTCAACTGACATTTTCAGTAAGATTATTCAGATAAATCTAAAGGTCACTTTAAATTCCCCCCCCCAAGCGCTTTGTGTGTACCTACCTAAAACCTCATCATGATAGTCTGCAGGCGCTGCAGCACAAGCCTCAAACTTATTTTTTTTATTGAAATAACTCAAATAATAAAAATAACCTAAAATATAAACATTGTCTGATTTGACCAATTTGGCCATTGCTGGGAGACGTGAAAATTGGGGTCATGAATCCTTCCTAAATACTCTAATTTATGTCCAAATTCCAGTGCTGGAACGCCAGGCCCAAGTTTCTATGGAGTTTGGGTTTCTCCTTTAGGGACAGGTGTTTTTTGGGCATGTTAATAGTTTGAGATTGTGATATTTGTTGGTCATGGATAAAATTTGACGGGATGAAGCTTTCTCCAGCAGAAGTTGATGGTTGCGGATCATCTCTTGAGAAAGATGATTCATTTTTTGAAAGCTGAATAGTTTTCGTTATTTGGTTGGTAATTTTACTTTTATTTTGTATGGAATCTTCAATGTAACCTTCAGCCACCTTGCTGGACTTCCACCCACCGTGCCTTTTTATAGTGGTTAAGTTAGCCCCAGCATCGGCTAAAAGTGTAGCCGATGTTCTCCGGAAGCAATGACCTGTGTACAATTCTGGGTTTGCTAACTTTAAATAACTTGCGATTTGCTTCGGCATACTTCTGATGGTATTTTTTCCAATAACTTGTTTGTAGCATTTGCCTTGGTGGTACTTCAAAAAAAATCGGTTGGTGTTTACATTTTCAGGACGAAGATTTCTGTATTTTTGTACGAATGCAGAAAATTCTTGAGGAACTACAAATGTTCGGTCAATTTTAGTTTTTGTGTTCGGTAGTTTAATTACTAACAACTGACCCTGTTGTTCTATGTTCTCTATTGTTATATTTGTCAATTCAATACCTCGGCATGCGCCAGTTATACCGAAGATAACAACCACCTAAAACAAGCGAAATATAAAAATAAGTAGGTATGTTTTATAGGATTGTAAGAATTTAAAAGATAAATGATGAAGTATTACCTACCATTACGTACCTTAACAGCTAAATATATGTCATCAGGGGCTACATTTGCCTCGTCGGGCAGCTGGTGCGAGTGGGGCCGGATCTGGCGGACAGCCAGTTCGGTTTCCGCAGGGGGCGCTCTACGGTGGACGCCATCATGCGCGTGCGGGCCCTCACGACGGGGGATGCTGTGGCCCGGGGTGGGGTCGTCTTGGCGGTGTCTCTAGACATCGCCAATGCCTTTAACACCCTGCCCTGGAGTTGCATCAGGGAGGCACTTCGGTATCACCGGATGCCGACCTACCTCTGTCGTGTGGTCGAGGCCTATTTGACAGACAGGGCTGTCATCTACCCCGGTCACCAAGGAGAGTGGAACCGGCGAGAGATGTCGTGCGGTGTCCCACAGGGATCGGTCCTGGGGCCGCATCTGTGGGACATCGGATACGACTGGGTGCTGCGCGCCGACCTCCCTACTGGCGTCAGCGTCGTTTGTTACGCTGATGACACGCTGGTCCTGGCGCAGGGGAGGTCGTACCAGGCGGCGGCCGACTTAGCGACACGCGGGGTTGCGACAATCGTCGACAGAATCCGGCAGCTGGGACTCGAGGTGGCCCTGCACAAGTCCGAGGCCATGGGTTTCTATGGTCCTCGTAGTGCGCCACCGTCGGGTTCCCAAGTATTGGCGGGAGGGGTTCACATCGGCGTCGAGTCGACGATGAAGTATCTGGGACTCGTCCTCGATAGCCGGTGGAACTTCGTGGAGCATTTCCGACGTTTGGCTCCCAGACTGGACCGGGCCGGGGCTGCCTTGAAGCGGCTCCTGCCCAATCTGGGAGGTCCAAACGCCTCCTGCCGGAGGCTCTACGTGGGGATCGTGCGGTCCATGGCCCTTTACGGGGCGCCGGTGTGGGCGCCTTCATTGAGGCGGCAGCCAGGCCGCCGGCTGAACGCGTCCCAAAGGGTCATGGCCATCCGGCTGGCCCGAGGACACCGCACGGTCTCCTGCGAGGCGGCGAGCCTCCTTGCCGGAGTACCACCATGGGATCTGGAGGCAAAGGTCCTCGCGCACATTTGGGAGTGGCGCGAGGAGGCGAAGCGCCGGGGCTTAACTCCGATGCCGCAAGAAGTCGCGGCACAGCGGACAGAGCTCCGGCGGGATCTCATGGCGGAATGGAGAGTGCGACTGTCGCAACCCAGCGCTGGGCACGCCACAATTGCGGCGATAAGACCCCTCTTTGAGGAGTGGCTAGAGAGGCGCCACGGCGTCCTCACCTTCCGCCTGACGCAGGTACTCACCGGACACGGCTGTTTCGGGAGGTACCTGTTCAGGATAAAGCGGGAGGAAACGCCCGGGTGTCGTCACTGTGTGGATCGCCCGGAGGACACGGTGGAGCATACGGTGGAGGTCTGCCCGGCTTGGGCAGGGCATCGCCGTGTCCTCGTGGATGCGATCGGCGGCGGTGATCTCTCGCGTCCGGCCCTGATTCGGGCCATGCTACGGAGCGAGAGGAAATGGGAGGCCGTCACCTCTTTCTGCGAAGCAGTAATGCTCGCGAAGGAGGAGACGGAGCGCGTGAGGGAAAGGCAAATTTCGCGCCCTCGCGCCCCTAACCGCCGCAGCAGGAGACGCCCTGGGCGTCGGGAATCGCAGGAAGATTTCCGGCCACCGTAGGCGCGGGCTCGCGGACGGTGAGCAATGGGTAGCTCGCCGTCCGATAAGGACCAAGCCCGGGTCGACGGCGCGTTGTGTTCCACGCGCGCCTCAAAGAGATGTCAGCAGAATTGACGGGGTCCGCTAGGGCCAATGCCAATGCCGGGGGTTCGAAGAAAACCGATAGGGAAATCGTGGCCCCCGGCAACATGGCATAGGAAGGAACACGGGTGGGTTTTAGTCAGTAAGAGTCTGACACGCCCTCCCGCTCCACCCAGAGCGGGAGAAGTTATTTGATAATTTCCCACCCAAAAAAAAAAAAAAAAAAGGAGCTACATTTATGAACGTTTTCACCTCTTGCGCTGTAAAAACCTTTGACTTTTTGCTTTTGTGCCCAGCTGATTGTCTTTTTAGAAAAGATGATAATTTTGAAAAGTTCTTGATATTGATGTCGTGTTGGCTTATTCCACTATTCCCCCCTGAGAGAATCCCCCTCAGGGGGGAAAACTGGACTCTAATTTAAAAACAGTCCAGAAAGTCCCCTTGTCATTTTAAGTTATTCCACTATTCCCCCCTGAGAGAATCTTCGTCAGGGGGGAAAACTGAACCCTAATGTAAAAAAATCCAGAAATCCCCCTTTTCATTTTGGATTATTCCACTTTTCCCCCTTATTTTTATTTTTGATTTCTACCAGAAAGTAACAATGAAGTACAAAGAGATAAAGAGAAAATATAAAACCATCACTAGTAGACGACAACACGGTTGACTAGTAATTAGACAGTTTACGAATACTAAAAAAAAATATCATTACGTATACGTACAACAATAAAAAGAACTCATAAAATAAATCATAATAGGTAATGCACCGAGAATAAAACAATCATTATTATTTTTTAGGTTTGACTGAGCTGACTGTACCAAATTCAAGTTGTTAGTATTCGTTCGCAAATTAATTTCATTATTTAAAGAGAAGTATCCGTTCGGTGGACTGCCTCGTTGGTCTAGTGGTTGCAAGCGCTACTGCTGAGCATGAGGTCATGGGTTCGATTCCCAGGTCAGGCAAAGTGTTATTGGGTTTTTCCAGCAGGAATTTCTCAGTTGCAGCCTGGAGTCTGGATTTGTGCCCGGTTGATGGCAATAGGCTCGCCCCCTATTACACATACTAACTGACTGACATGACTTAAACATAACTGGCGAAATGTGGGTTTACTATAGGTACACCTCTGCCTAACCCTTCGGGAATTACGTGATGTTATGTTATTATATTATCTGTGATTATGTGTTATCGGAATTCATTCGGAATTGAAACAAATACCAGTGGTATTATAACAGAATAAGTCAAAATGTTCCCAAGCTCGCTTCGCTCGCTCCTGCATTCTAGGTTATCTAAGTAAAATATCCGCCGGCGTCCGCGGTAAATATTTTGGCAACCAGCACCGGCGAACAAATCGACGCCCAGCTCAGGTAGCAGAGCACTCTTTAAATTTTAAGGACCTCAGTGGGGATTTCTGGACGTTGGTTTTTCAGATTCCAGTTTTCCCCCCTAAGGGGGATTCTCAGGGGGGAATTCTAGACTTTTTTTTTTGTTGAGTCCAGTTTTCCCCCTCAGGGTGCACTTTCAGGGGGGATTTGTGGAATAAGTATTTTTTTCGATTCCAGTTTTCCCCCCCAAGGGGGATTTTCAGGGGGGATTTCTAGACTTGTTTTTATAAATTCCAGTTTTCCCCCTTAGGGGGGATTTCAGGGGGGATTTCGGGAATAAGCCGAACTCCGGTAGCCGGTTATCGTACATGCGATTACTACTATTTACTTTAGAAATCACAGATAGATAATGAACAGGTAAATAAAATCAAGGTTAGGTACTTTTATCAATTATGTAGGCTCGCATTTTAAAACAGGAACTTCTGATTAGGTACAATTAGTAAACGACTTTGTTTAAGAAGTTAAAGAAGATATGAGAGAAAATCATTGTGGACCAGTCCAATCCCAGTTTCGTAATAAAATTGATTGTTTGGTTATTGATTCCATTTATTCGTTGAGCTTTCAATATTATGGGTAGGTAGGTACTATGTTGTAAATAATTTACTCTAACATAACGTCAGAATTGATCGAGGACAAGGACTTGTAAAAATTAGGGGCACACACACACGGTCGTATCAGTGGTGTAGTACCTAGTAAAGGGGCCCTGTATCTTAATATGTTGGGGGCCCTTTTCATCTGACTGTAGCGAAGCTCAAAAGGAGGATTTTTTAATAAAATAAATAAAATAGCATCCTGAGTCGCGAGCTTCAGCTATCATTGTGACCTTACTAAGAGAATCCAAGAGCGAGCAAGGCGAGCGAGAAAACTAACTCAGATAGGTACGTTAAGTTTTCATTGAAGAGCGAGCGAAGGGAGCTGGAAAATAAAAGCATTCTGAACCGGGATTGGCGGGATTGTTGAAGATTTCATTGGAATTTGAATAAACAAGAGCGAGCGAAGCAAGCTAGAAATTTGAAGAATCCTGATTCGTTGTCATTTCACTAAGAGAATGTAAGAGCGAGCGAAGCGAGCTCGAAAATCGGTGCATCCTGACTCGTAGGTTAGATTTTCTGTGTAATTTTACTGAATGAATGTAAGAGCTTGAGAGTTAGACCGTGCCTTTAGCTTGAAGCCTTAGTAAGATAAATTACGATAATTTTCATTAGGTAAGTATTCATTCATTACGGGCTCCTCATCAATAAGAATTTGAGGTTATGGATAATACTGTCAAAATAATATAATAATATTGTAAAAAAAAAATCAAGCTACAGGGGCCTTCAGGTGTGTACCTGGAGGCCCCTGTAGCTTGGGGGCCCCGTATCATTGATACGGCTGATGCGGCGGTACCTACGCCCCTGGGTCGTAATCTATCTCCATAGAGCCGGTACAATTTTATAAGAGGCACCACTTTTCTAGAGGCTTGCTTATACCTAACTAGCTGCTATTCTTTAATAAAATTGAAGTGTCTGTTTATAATGGCAAAATAACAGCTTTTTACTAAATGCGTATACTAAAAATACTTATATAAAAACATCCGGCTAATCTCCGAAACGGCTGGACTGATTTTGACGGAACCTTCACTGGCAGGTAGCTGATGATATAAGGAGTAACTTAGGTAGGGTATCTACTTTTATTTTAGAAAAAGAATTAGGGCCCACGCGGGCGAAGCCGCAGCCAGCAGCTAGTCTTAAATACTTAAAACTAGTCTTAAGTTACTCCATAAAACATCAACTCAGTTATTCAGTACCTAAACCACAGACGTATAAAGAGTAGCAGACCAAACATTCGCTAAAAATTGTGTAGCCATTACGCACACATAGGGAGTGTTGTCAATACAGGGCCGGACTAGGGCCGGTTGCCGGTATTAAAGTTATGTGAGTAGCCTATTTATGTAAACTTATCTATTCCTATGTTCATATTATCCATCACACAGATACAGGGTAATATAATTCATTTTATAATTTATTACAATAGTATGTTTGTGTACACTGATAATCTGCACTTTGCAGTATTCTGGAACAATGTCACCAAAAAGATTTAAAAATCGTAGAGTAAACTGAGGCTCTGTTTGATAATTCAATGGTAAATATTTTACAAAAAATATAGTTTTTGTTGCCAAATCCGTCCTTAACTAAGTAAATAACGCGGTTGAAATATAGAACGCGATGCAGATGATGTTGCTTAGCAATATGGCAGCACGTGATAGACAAGCTACGCGTCAAATTTTGTCTGTGTGAGTCAGTGTGACAACAGATGACAGAACGAGATAGGTACAATTTACGACTTGTCGCTTAGCAAAAAAAGGATAGAGAATCATGTCCTTATTTATTTTAATATAACTATGGATTAATGTTTGGTCTGCTACTCTTTATACGTCTGTGACCTAAACAAAACCAATTTATCACAAATGTATATCACCCTCCTAATCTACTGCCTTTTTTGTATCGCGACAACAAAAACAGATGAATGATACCCAGATAAAACAAGTGTTTTTTGGGTTCCGTACCTCAAAAAGAAAAAACGGAACCCTTATAGGATCACTCGTGTGTTCGTCCGACTGTCACAGCCCATTTTGCTCCGAATCTATTGGACCAATTTAGTTGAAATTTGGTAGGTACACATATGAATTTCTGTAACCCAAACACGGACGTGTAACGTAAATAAATGAATTTTGAATATGGACGTCACTTTTGGGGGGCAAATAAGAAAGCAAAAAAAAAGTTTTTCCAATTGTATCGTGTGACAAATGAAAGGGCCTGTTGCGAGCGAGGATCTAAATTTTTTTTCGTTATCGTTTTAAAAGATATTTAAGAAAATAGATGAAAATTGCCTTATCTCCGAAACTACTAAGCCAAAAATTTTGGAAAAAATACAGAGAATGGTTCTTCATAGATTACAGAAAAACCTAAAAGAAGTCTATGGTCTTAAAATAACGTGGTGAATCTCCTAATATTGTGCGTACAAACTTACATTTGCAGTTGGAATGTATGGGAGAACATGTTTTTCAACTAAGTAAGTACAATGTTAAGTTTGTCCTTTGGATAAGTTCATCTCAACTACGGTACCCTTCATTGTGCGTGGTCCGATACGCTCTTGGCCGGTTTATTTTTTGTGCACAGTTCCGTTCCGTGACTGGTAACGGAAGCTTTTGGGATCTCGGATATACGAACGATGAGACAGCCAAGTTTTTAGATGACTTACGGTATTCTGATGTTATTAGCATACATTGTAGGTATGTACTTACAGCTAGTTATGAGGTCACTGTCGCTGACTAGCAGGCTGCATTCACACCGATACGAACGAGGCCTTTCTTTCGACGTGGATTTTATTGACTTATTCGCAAAATCCACGAAAGAAAGGAGAGGAGAGAAAGGGTTTCTGAAAGCTTAACTTGGTTGTCCAGATTAAAATGTAAATTGCCATAATGTCAATATGATGTCTAATGGATTAACTATTAACTTTAGAAAGCTATAAAACTCGTCAGGGGGCTTACCACCAGCTCATATAGCAGTATTATTTTAATATTACATCAGCGTGGGAAAGCTCTGCAGGACATTATAGCTCCATCTCTTTCTCCCACTGAAGTAATATTAAAATAATACTGCTTTTGAGCTGGTGGTAGGCCCCCTGGATAAGTTATTTTAAAGGTCCTACGGTCAAGTCTCGTTTCAGTTCATTTCATGGAAGAAGACTTACAGTAATATAAATTATGAATTTATGATAGTCTATAATGACGGTAGGTATGTTTAGTTTGAGTACAGAGGCATTAAAAAAACTGCAGGATTTGTATTCGGTGAAGTGCATGATGAAGTGGCTGGTCCAACCACTCACGCGGATCCCGAATTGAAGGGCTAACTCTTTGCTTGGAAAGTTGACCCACAGACCTCAAACGATCGTTAGGATCGAGCACAATCTAAAACAATAACGCATTGAAATCGCGATCTCTCACCGATTAGAAAGCATAAACAACCAATCGTGTGCTTACACCTATAATTAGGTATCTACTTATTAACTTTCGTGTATTATCACTGGATACACCACGTCTGATATTCGCGCCAATAATTCGGTGTGATTGCAATCAAGCAGGTTGCAAACTACACTGCAGTGACGTCGACTGACACACCGAGTATTGCGCGGCCGCGGCCCTCAATCCGCCAGATGCGCGAGCGATCAGACCTAGACTGAACGCGCCGCTTATTTTAATAATTATATTTTAGTTTTAGCTTAGTTTTAACGTAACTTAGTGTTAAAATTAGTGTAACAATCAATTAATGGGAACAGTTAAATAAGGTGAGTGTTCAATTATTTATTTTCTCTAACGGTGCTCGAAAGTGAACGTCGATTTCTGTGAAAACAGTTAGATGGGATTCTCGTGCGGGCATGCGATGTGATCACTTGATCAGTTGCTGTCTTCGGTTGTATGCTTAAAATAATGCCTTCACTAAGGCAGTTCCTTTCAATCGTTTACTTATTTAATTCACTGTTTGCGACTGTAGATAAATATAAGTATTTTATGTTGGGGTGATTGACATCATGTTGCGAATCTTATTTTCAGTTGATTAAACAAAATTTTTACTCTTTTATTTGGTCTGGTCTGGTCTGGTTTTTGGATCTGGGTCTGGGTTTGGAGGTAACAGGAAAGCACAAGGAAAAATCAATATTTTTCTAACTGCAGAAGGTTGATATGCAATCATTACTTTTAGGATCTTGGGATTCCAATATTTTCAATAGATATGCCTATCAAGTTACGATAAGATTCTTACTGATCGATTCTTTTGGAATTTTAGTTAGCAGAGAGCATGTTCACGGCTTTGAGTTAACTAACAAATCTATTTGTAGAGAAACCATTATTATTTCTAGTTTAACTCCTTCCACGTAAACCAGTCTCGTGCAAAGCGAAGATTGCTAAAACATGATATTTTCTTTTTCTCCTGCATACTTGTATTACTTTATTGTGCTACGAGATTTTTTCTTAGATCTTAGAGAAAGAGCACTCAATCAGTTTAACGATAAATATGATGCATGTTGGCTAATCAATTCAGCACTTTAATCTCTCTTTTAAATAAAGTAAAGGTTCCCCGAAACGATCAATTGCATTTGTCAATTTTTACGTGATTGCGTGAGTGTACTTATTCATCAATGCGCAAATTGATCGTATACCAAATGCAATTGAAGCGATTGACAATATTAGAACAATTGATCGTTTCGGGGACCCTTTTATAGGTTTCCAGTCAACCACGCTTAAAACTGAAAAATCAGTAACAATATTCCAAAAAAGGCTAAAACTGTAGCTAATCCAAAAATGTTTCTACTCAGTAAAAGAATAAGAGTAGCTTAAAATAACGATTTTCTCTCATGTATAAAAGTGGCGATCTGTCCTATACAAACAATAAGATTTAGTCTATCCTATATAAGTTCAAATAACATTATAATTACAATTAGTACTACCTGAAAAGAATGACATTAATATTGCTGAATTATTGTTTTAAATTCAATAATCTTGACATTTAATTTTTGACATAACTATAATTTCTCAATCTAATTGTACTAATATAAAAGAAAATAATTAAGTAACAATAATGTTTAATGCATGCTAATTTAGGATGATGAGGGCAGGCGAAGTATAATTGCAATGCTGCTAAGTCCTAAGTACTAACATAACACAATTCCACCATTGTACTCTTAGTTCGCAATAAACGTTTTTTTACGTTTTGACTTTGACGCTGTGACGCTGCGTAGCATGATCACAGCCTATAATCTTCCCACTGCCGGGACACAGGCCTCCTTTCTGTGAGATGACGCTCTGGCTTGTATAATATTACGGTTTACCCGAAGGCCCTGCCGTTGGCGCAGCATCACTTACAAAGCAACTTTCGTAGGTAAAACAAATTAGGTAGATTAGGATGATCTTTATTGCAATCTACAGAATGCTAACATAAATCTTCAGTATTAGGACGAAAAATACGGTTTTAGCATTATTTGATTGAAGAACCAACTCAATCAACATGTGCTCTGTTAAACATAAAAACTATTTACAAAAAAAAAAACAACTGACTTCCAAACACTACAAAGTGAAAAATAACTTTAATTTTGGAAGTTGTTTGTTTTTTGTTACAAAAAGTTTTTATTTTTCACTTTTTAGTTGTGGTACCTACCCCACACAAATTCGGAAACCACTACCTGCTATGTAAATAACAGTGACAGGAACTTATCATATCATCCACATACTAAGTGGGAAAAAGTACGTATTATTGAAGCTAACTCAAAAACGATCAAAGCAAAGTTAATAAAATTTATATGGGACCATTTCGACTCTTTCAAACAAAAAAAGAATTTTCAAAGTCGCTCCACAATTGACGGAGAAATCGGTGGACAAACATAAAAAAAAAAACAAACATACGCGACGAACATATAACCTCCTCCTTTTTGGAAGTCGGTTAAAAATAACTATGAGTGCTCCGACTCTTGCAACTATGCTAGTGTCCTCTTGCAATATAGGATTTTGCATGGATAACTACCTTACACACTTCATTCTCCTTACTTGTTGTTGCAGTTCTTTTTTTTTATCGTTTGATTCCCAAGACTGGATCTGTTTGATTGGCTGTCATCTTTCTGATCTCCGCAACCCAGTTTATGCATAATACCGACATTCTTTTGAGCCACTGACAACGTAGACCGTTAGGTCATCATCGACAAGAAAATATATTATAATTAGGTACCCTTCCTTGAACTAACCAGTCGATATGCTCAGCATTAGACAATTAATATTCGTATAGATTCTAATATATTAATATAATTAATTTTACCCTTAAAATATTTCATTTTATGAAAAAAAAATTGTAAGTTCGCAAATTGACCGATCGTTTCTAAGCCCCAAAGATTCGCTTTTCCATTCAAACTACACGATATCACATCATGTACCTAATACCACAAACACTTGTATAATAAAAAACTGCATCGTGTGTCGCGTGAGTCAGGAGGACGAACGGAAGCATCATAAGTAACTCGCCATGTGTTATGAATTATTCATACCATGAAGGCATGAGAGCGTTGGTTCAGACTTCGGTTATCCTTTTCCATTTCTCAGAAGGGCTCTCGAATTTGTATTTTGTTATTTGTGGTAGGTCTGGCTTTTCAAAGTAATTCTGTACCTACAGATGGGAGTGCTAATCCAGGCCTTTCGTATCTGCCGCAACTAAAGTTGCCACGACCAAAAATAGAAAAGCCGGACACAGATTCATATTTAGCCGGACATTTTGCCCTGAAGGTTGGACACACTGATTATTAAATGAAAAAAAAATGCATACTTTCATTTGTGTATTTATTACTGTTATTCATTTGAGACTTACTCTACTCTTATGAAGCACATTTTGTTCTTACTAAAGTAATTTGTAACTTCTTTACATTGAAAGTAATTAAAACAATCAATAATCAGGCATCTTTTGGCGGGGCGGGGTTGACCAAAAGCCTAACAAAAGCCGCACTTGTGTATATTTGGCCGGACATGATTGTAAAAAGCCGGACACCTGGCAACCCTAGCCGCAACGGTCTCTCTGGGACTCCTCTTTGCTATTTCATGAACTTCCCGTTTTTGAAAGTAAATCTATAATATGTACCTTCTTAGAACTATGTTTCAATCTAATGGTGCTACCGGTACAGTCTGATTTCAAAATTTTAAACAGCCTTTGCTTATCCTGGGGAAATGTCGTTTGGTGACGTGTCATTTATTGTCTGCGTAACTTACTGCTGAGCTTTTAGTTAATACAAAATTCAAGCTCTCGTTTCTGAAAAATCTCCTAATATTATTTTTTACGATCAAACTTTTTAAGTGTTTAGGTACCAAAAGTTAAAGAGGCTCACAAAAATTCCCATGCCTTTACTTAAAGTTAACGGATTCGTCACATCATGTCAGACAGTCCAGACGAAACGTGTTGAATGTAGTTTTACATAAATTATGCTAATAAATGAGATCAGCATAATAATCCAATAGGTATGTTCGGTTTTAAATGTATCGAATTTAATTTAGTTTCTAAAGTAAGATGGATGGCTGTTATGTTGATGGATGTGTTTGTTGAATATTTTCGACCATTCTGTCACACCGGCGGGTAACTGTTTCAAGGAAAACCGTAAAATTAAGTATTTTCCCTAAGTACCCATACTAGCTTATTAGCAAATACCTGTAACTGTAATATTAGCTTCTAGCTGCATTTCTATATGCGTTTGGGGTGCATGAACTCAATAACGCGGCAAGACAGGACGTTGTAAAAAGAGCAAAGCAATATGGACCCTTGCTCCTTGCAAGCGTGGATAGTAATTATGGTTAACGTTACTTAAATCATGGGTTTTTCCCGTTCTTTCCTTATTTTAAAGACATTTGGCGAAGAGCCGTTCTGTTGAATTATGATTGAAGTCTTTCCGAGATAATTGGGGGCTAAAGATTCTTGTTTTAGATTTTTGCGAAGGATTTAAACATGCGTCTTATTTTTGTTCTGCTTTTTACTCAGAAACTTAGTTCAACTTCTGGATTTAATACTTTTAATACTGACAATTGAGACAAGCCATGGATTGGTGATTGCCAAAAATCGATAACACCAATAGCTTTGAAATACTTAAGTTAATGTTTATAACTAACATCATTTCTTATGTAGCATCTATTCGATGTTATCCTTCTTGGGTCCACGAATTTCAAGCCTTAGAAAAAAACAGTGGTACTCCGGGAGTGCCGACAGAAGTGAAAACTTAAACAAGATCGCCTTGGTGGAAGAAAAATACTTGTTTAAAACATTGGTCTGTAACCTTATCTAAATAAAGAGCACAATCGCGTTTACAAAAATGAGGTGCCGGTAACGGTGTCGCGAGTTCAGTTGTTTTTTCCTATCTCAAAAATGCCTAACGCGCCTAAAGAAGTTTACACTGAAGACACTGAAGCTAGGACTACTACTAACTGGCGTACACAACTGTGTGGAACTCATACGCAGACAATTCCTATAAAACTAGAAATGTAGCCTCGGCCCATAAGAGCAGTTCTTTGTGGTATACTAGATATTTTCAAAGTATAAAAGCTAGACAAATGAAACTACTAAATGTTATCCTTGAGAATTTGAGCTCTCTAGCATTATCCAGTACCTAAGTATACTTAATTGCTGACATGTATCTACAGGGTTATTTTTAATGACGTAAATGCGGAAAAGATTCTAAGAAAATAATATAATTACGCGCTTCTAAAGATAAAGTTAAAAGCCGTGATTGAATTGTTTAGTTCATCATTTTGATAATTGACCATAACACAACGGATCCGTATTCATTTCCGATAGGTAACCATGTATCAATATCTTATCACGATTTTGACGGTAGGTAGGTAATCGTGATTTCTGTTTAATTGTTGTTAAGATGACGTAATTTGATACGGCTAAGGCTCCCACAAACAGGCGCGACGTGACTCTGGTGGAACAATATCTATGAAAATTTCACGGAAATTGTTCTACCGATGACACGTCGCGCCTATCTGCAGAAGCTTTATCGTGGAACATCCTCTTTGGTTGATAATAGCTATGCTTCAGTGATAGTGAGTCAACTAGGAACTGTTTTACAATACCTACCCTTCTCTATCTCTACATATTGATACTATAAAGGTATCGGGGCCTACCACCAGCTCAAAAGCAGTATTATTTTAATACTACTTCAGTGGAAGAAAGAGATGGAGCTATACGTCCTGTAGAGCTTCATCTCTTTCCCACACTGAAGTAATATTCAAATAATACCTACTGCTTTTTGTGGTAAGCCCCCTGATCTTAGATGCTAGGAAAGAGCTCAATCAAAGGATTTAATTTGTTTTTTTAGGGTACTCAATTTATTTTACTTGAATAAAATAATTACTCCTACTATTCAAGTATATTTTAAATTAAATGATTCGTGATAAATTCCTCGAAATACAGACTTGCCCTTCCTTTAAAGGGGTTGAATGGAGGGTGACAGTTACAAACTTCTTAACTTTTTTGTTGTTTGTGTGAAAAACCTAGCCTGCATTTAAAATTTTAGCTTTCTAGGACTTTGGGAAGTATCCTAGAGGTTTTATTTTATGTAGATGCCTGCACCCTTCTTTATTAGTGATCGATGCTGCACCCCCCATTATTACGGGGGTTGGAGGCTTGGGTTGAAGGGTGAAAGATTTTGATTTCTTAATTTTTTTGTTCTTTGTGTGCAAATTTTTGCTTTCTAGGACTTCGGGAAGTGCCCTAGAGGTTTTGCTGAGTGAGTCAGTCAGTGACGATATCGACGTATTTTAGGTAGGTATTAATAAAATCCAAATCAAATCAAATCTTTTTATTGTGGGCATAGGTTATACAGACAGATGTTAGGTAAATTATAGTTCCATTATGTCCTGCCTAATAGGCATACAATAATTATGTCGACATGCAGCAAAAATAAAAAAAGCGGCCAAGTGCGAATCGGACTCGCCCATGAAGGGTTCCGTAGCAGCAAGTAACATTGAATGAAAGGTAAATTGCGGTTTACGATTTATGACGTATTAAAAAAAACTGCTTGCTGATCTCGTTCAAACCAATTTTCGGTGGAAGTTTACATGGTAATGTAGGCATCATATATTTTTTTTAGTTTTATCGTTCTCTAATTTTAGAAGTTACAGGGGGGACACACATTTTACCACTTTGGAAGTGTCTCTCGCGCAAACTATTCAGTTTAGAAAAAAATTATATTAGAAACCTCAATATAATTTTTAAAGACCTATCCATAGATATGGGTTTGATGAAAAAAAAATTGTTGAGTTTCAGTTCTAAGTATGGGGAACCCCCAAATTTTTTGTTTTTTTTCTATTTAGTGTGTGAAAATCTTGATGCAGTTCACAGAATACATCTACTCAAAAAGGTTCAACAGCATAGCTCTTATAGTTTCGGAAAAAAGTGGCTGTGACATACGGACGGACAGACAGACATGACGAATCCATAAGAGTTCTGTTTTTTGCCATTTGGCTACGGAACCCTAAAAAAATCTTAGGCATCACTTCAAAAGTAAATCTGAGAAAATAACAATTTTATTATGGTGACAGATTGTAGTAGGCACTAATTATTTAGAAAATCTTGGATCGTGCCGTAAGCTTTGTCAATTAAAAAATTACGCAATTTATGTTTGAATAGTGGCAGTTCTTTGGTGCTTAAAATGTCCACAGATATCTTATTGTAAATTTTAGATGCCATTCCAAAAAAACTTGCCCATAAGAGCAGTTCTTTGTGGTATACCTACTAGATATTTTCAAAGTAGGTAAGTATAAAAGCTAAACAAATGAAACTAATAAATCTTATCCTTGAGAATTTGAGCTCTCTAGCATTATCCAGGCCGAAGTTATGAGGGTTTGAAAATACGACGAAACGCTTCGAGAAAAGGTATGTAGTGCCCCAGCTTTTTATTTTTGGCTCGTTTTGGCGGGGGCTTTGCCGCGCCCCCAGATGTCTACAACAGCTGCGATTTGAAACATCTTCAGATGACAATCATAAACAAACTATTATTCTCAATGGTATAAACTAGACTTTTTCAAATAGGTTTGACACATAGAGGTGCTAAGTTAGTAACTGTAAGGTCATGTCGACAATAAAAACCCCTTCCATGTAAACACGACCATGGCTTAGAAGTTAAATTGCGACAAAATACGACCATCTCAATGAAGTAGGTTCATTGTCCTTTGCAGTTGCGCAAGCGCAACTATTTGATGAACGTTTAGCAACACCAGTCTTCTCGTAATTGTTAGTTGACAGCAATCTGGCAACTTCTTGCCTCCTAGATAATTCTATATTAATTTTATTATGATTTTCTGAGTACTGTTTATAACATCATCTTCATGCCCTTGTCCCATAATATGTTACCTGGGGTCGGCGCAAAACGTTTTCTTTTTCCGTCACTCTATCATTCCCTCCCTTCTCTTCAGCCCCGGCTCTAGGGGGGGCAAACCGGAGCCCGTGCCCCGGGCGCCAACTTCAGGGGGCGAAATTCCAGCGTAGCAGACAAGTGTACCACCCAGCACACAGCAACTTTGCAATAAATGAGACGCGCAGCACATTTATAATCTTTCTATTTTTTTTTTTTTAAACAGTTTTGGCGCCCCTTTTGAATTGGCGCATTATCGATCGATAAAATTTGATTAATAATTTATATTGCAGGCAAAATTTTCATTTTGAGAAAATTTGAATTTTTCGGGCTAACTTAGCGCATCCCCATAAAAGATTGGCGGAGGGCGGCAGACGGCAGCTTTTGCCCCGCCTCAAAAAAAAAAACTAGTTCCGGGGCTGCTTCTTCCTTACACAATCCATCCATGTTTTCTTTGGCCTTCCTCTCCCGATCCATCCATCAACATTTATACAACGTACCTGAAAATAGTTTGATTAGAATAATGAGCAGAATCAATTGAACCACTTTTTAAAATAGGTCACATTTTTCAAAAAATCTTCATTAAAAACGTTGCCGTGTCTATTTATTAATAGGTCAAGCCATCACATGCGCAAACCCGCCACAATAGGTAAACAAACACAAATTGTTGTTGACCAATTTAAATTTTCTGATACGCGGGATAATAATAGCTTTGATTTCAATGCAAATACGAATCTTACGAACTAAAACAGCACATAAAACCTTTACAATTTTTTTTAATGATTTTTTTTCTCTCTGAAATAGGTCAATTGATTTAAAAATCAGTTGGGTGTCTGAGGTTTTGCGCATTTAACGTTTGTTTTACACGTTGTATTCATCACTTTTTTAGTCACACGCGTTTCCACTGTTCGGATTCGAAGTACCCACCTAGTTACAGTAGTTACCAGACTTTACTTAGGTAGCTATTTCGTCGTAGATGTGGAACAATTGTGACAATCACTTTTTACCCAACTACGGCGAAGCAAAAAGGAGGGTTATGATTTTGACCAGTATGTATGTATGTTCATCTGTTACTTCATAACTTTTAAACTGCCGATCATAATTTGACAAATGAGGTATCATTGGAAGTGTTTTGACCGTCCGCTGGTTGTAGGTGACGTTACATTAAATGCAATATGGCGCTATCTAGAGGACATAAAGTCATGTTTATTTTTATTTTTTTATTTTTCCATGTGGGGTATCAAATGAAAGAGTTTGATGAACACATTACAAATATGTATATACATCATATTGTCTAAGTAAATAAATATGTTTAAATTGGTATAAAACAAGCAAAAATGAGACTTATGAAAAAAGAAAATATTCCAGACAGAAATCACACATAGGAAAATGGTCAAGGTAAAGCCGTGGTCGCATGCCATTATAATTTTTTAGGTAGGTATACAGGCATGCGAACACGGCTTTACCTTGACCATTTTTGTACCTGTCTTGATTTCTGTCTGAAATATTTTCTTCTTTCATACTTTTTAGGTAGTCGGGTTTTTCGTCAAAGTAGTTAACAACAAAAACCCCAATGTGCGTGCAATTTTTTTAATAAAATAAAAGAACTTATGCACTGAGCTACTATAAATATCCAAAATGTCCTCACTTCAAGTACATTTAAGGTCGACTGATTAAGGAAAACATAAAAATAAAAGCTTCCATATGCACTTAATGACAAATAATCGCATATAATCGAGATCATTAATTAAAACAACAGACGATCAAACGTAAAGAAACGGAGTGAGACGTGATCTTACCGGATGTTCTTGACTGAGTCACGAAGACACAGCTGGCTAATAGCTCATTGTTTTAGATCAATAGGCATTGCATTAGGAAGTGGGTTATATTGCGGATGCAAATTGAGAATCTGCCTTCAGATTTTTAAGGTTGCGAATTATAATAAGGTTTCAAAATTGTCTAGAAGGTATTCGGTAGATATCGTAGATAAACCATAACCAAAATGTTATTAACATAATATTCAACTTGGAAGAGTGAATACTCAAATTAAATATAGCCCATTCCTGTTTTAGTGAGTAACTTGAGAAGGTAGGTTTATGGGTTTTCTGGGAAAATATTGTGAAGACGGCATAAAAAAAACGGAAAGCTATTATTCATTCATAGGCCCCAAAAATGGGAAATAATGAAAAACCTTGCTGCACTATTGAAATTGGTAAAATAGTGAATAAATTCTTCAAAGGGCAAACGAATTTGTCCCTCACCTGTGGTTCGCGTGCATGGTACATGCACTTGACTTTGAAATTAATACTAATAGGTTACAACGATAATCATGGCCATCTACCGTTATGTTTTTTTACCTAACAAGCTGTTGTCAGTTGCTTTCATTTTAAAGGAGAATGGGCACCGAACTATGGATTTCTGCCCTGAAGCCTGGCTATTGAGCCATAAGATATATCCCAATGCAAATGGAAAGAGCTTTTCAAGTAGAACCTTTGCTACTAACACGAATTTTGCCAATTTTTGCTCAGCTTGGAGTTATTGGCCTAAATAAGTAAACCACTTGGGCATAGAATACAATGTCGCCCATCGACATGTGCCCGCCCGCATTTTTCTGAATGTTCATGAATAATGATCGTAAAATAACTGTAAAGGAGGGGGCCCATCTCGACTATTTAGAAAAAAAAACTTTTTTTTTCAAAATCCTCAGTGTTTTTATGAACTTACTTGTTTTTTTAAAAACACTTTTTTTATAAACACTATTTTTTTATGTTTTCACCTTCATTTTTTTTTGCAAAGTTGACAAAATTTTATAAAAATGTTAGTTAATCCAATAATAAAATAACTCATAAGCTTTTAGAAATAATAAACAGAATCCAAATCGAGCCAATAACATCGGAGATATGGCAAACGCTTCTCAAAACATAAAAAATTTAATAACATGAAAAATACTTATTTAAAGTTATTTTTCGATAATTTTTCATGAATATTCAGAAAAAATCGGGCGGGCACATGCCGATGGACGACATTGTATACACCAATCTACTTTGTGCCCGTTCAGTAGTAGGTACATCTATGTAGTCAGGAGAAAATGTGAATCCCCGCACGCCCTAAAAAAAAATACAAACTGAAGAAATCATTGTTACAGAACAAACGACAGTCAAAATGTCACGATTCAAGACAATACTAGTAACTGGAGGCGCAGGCTACATCGGAAGCCATTGTGTGGTGGATCTCTTGCAAGCTGGGCATGACGTCGTGGCTGTAGACAACTTCGCCAACGCAGTGGGCGATGATGATGGGTCACCAGCACTGCAGAGAGCGGAAGATATTACGGGAAAGAAGATTCATTTCTACAGAGCAGATTTGCTTAATAAGTCTCAAATTAACGATATTTTTGATAAGGTGAGTTTGATTTCGTAATTCCCTCCTTTTCTGATTGTTAGGCTTGAGGGTTTTCGTCTTTACTTCTGCCATAAAGGACCACAACTCCCAAATATGGGTCCTGCGAGACATACTAGACTAGGCGTGATTTAAAAATTCCGGACAGTTCGATCTGCGCAGGAGTTACTTGGTCTATAGTGAATTCTAGAAATAACAGTCCCCTGTCCCCAGCTGCTATCCTGTAATAATCTTCCCCGGATTTACTGTAAATGCTAAAATATCCGTTTATTTCCAGCACCCAATAGACTGTGTGATCCACTTCGCTGCGCTGAAGGCCGTCGGGGAGTCCATGCAGCAGCCTCTACTGTACTATCAGAACAATCTACTCGGCATGCTCAACTTATTGGAGGTAAGGACTACCAGATGTTTAGTTTACAACTATGATAGAATCCATCACATTGAGTTAAATATAAATCAATGATCTACCACAAGATTTCTATTAAAACTGCGATATGTAGAACAAACTAGGTTTCACGCCGAAGTCCATTTATTCCTTCCGTTTTTGTTTTCGGACCTTTTAAGACCATTTAGCTACATTTATTAAGAGTGCGTACATCGTTACACTAGCGCCACTCCTTAAAAAAAATATCTCGTGACTGAGAAGTAATTATGAATAACGGCTAATATAAAGACCCTCGGTAAGTGTGTCTAGAATTTTCTAATACCTTTTACAAAGTTTCATATAGATCCACTCTACTTAGGGATCTAGAACAGGAGCATCTTACATTCCATTAATATTTCAATGAGTTATCTTAGTATTGAGACACAAAGCAACAGAATACGATCTAGACTAATCTAAAGGAATGTGGCCGCTTTTCTTTAGATCGAATTTTGTTGTTTCGTGTCTCAATATGAAACTTTATAAAAGGTATTGGAAAATTCTAGACACACTTACCGAGGGTCCTTATTAGCTGTTATTCATAATTCCTTCTCAGTCCCTGTACGCCCTCTTAAGCATCCTCGAATGGAGACTTATTTAGTCTCCATTTGAGGATGCTTGATGTCCGTCATAAGAAGGTAGTCACTCACGGATCATCATTGTGCAGACACATACTTCCTTTCAGGTAGGATGGTGATAAAACATCTTTACTAGCTAGGATTTATGTCTTACTAGCTCTTACCCGCGGCTTCGCCCGCGTGGATGTCGGCAGTACCGGGATTACATACCTAATAGTCCAGGAAAAGGTTATTGACTCCTACCGCTGCGCTTCAACCATAATTAATTTGTTACGCGTAACTTTGAATCTGTGATATCTTTTAAACCATTCATTTAAATGATATTATGATGTCAAGGCATATTTTAATCTAAATTAAATGCCCAATTTAAATAACATATTTTATTGGATATGGATTCGCATTTTTTGACTCATCTGTCAAAAAATGTCTGAGAGGTATATGATACCGGTCAATATAGCTTCGGAAATAACAATTGAATTTGTATCAAATTCTGAAAGATAATAATGGTTACTGTGGTGAATCCTTAGAAGATAGACATATGCCATCGCGGACTTGTTTGTTGAACTATTTAAGATCTTCAATCCCGTAGAACATAAATTTGATGTATCTCTAACGGTTAACGTGGCGTACGCCAGTAAAGCTATCGGCATGATTTTTTCCGACATCTTCGACAATAATCGTCATATTTCAGCAAATTTACGCAAAACCTTTAATGAATTATACACTCAAACCTTCCGCAACAATCACTCCGCCCATTGGTGAAAACAGTTTGAATATCCATTCAGTAGTTTTTGAGTTTATCGCTTTCAGACAGACAGACAGACGCGGCGGGGACTTTGTTTTATAATATGTAAGGTAAGGTATACTATGTAAGGAAAAGGATATAAGCTCACCGACAACACGTACAAGAACAGCGTATCTAGTGAAAAAATTGAAAAGATTAGCTACTAGCAGTCGGCAACGTTGGTCGCCAGTTAGCTGAGATAACGAGGCTGACTGCCATAGTTTTAATGCATCATATGCACACATGGTAGATACGGATAAAAAATTCCACCAGATCACGATCATGTGTACGAAGCGGCATATATTGAATGTTTTATTTAGTCAATTTGATAAATATACAGTACAATACAGTTGAAAAGATGCTAATCTGTTGAGATTTTCTTGATAAGTGGTAGGTATATGAGATTCTCAATTGATATTTGGTGTAGCGTTTCTTATCGTATGGAATTTACTTAAAAATGATCTAATTCACAGCGTTAATCGCAGGAAATGCCGATAAAATTAGATACATAGATACCAGCTAACATTATATTATTTACCGAATTATTATAATATTTACCTTAATTACTTTCTTATCAAATTTCTGGCATTGCTTATTATAATGTCTGATTCACTATCGACTCCAATGACCTCTTTTAAAAGAGGAAAAAATACCTCAAAAATACCTTGTCACATAGACTACTCCGCGACGCAGAATTTATGTTTTTTAATGCTTTTATGGAGTCTTAAATATTCAAATGAACTACCTGACCATCTTTACTAAGGCATTTTATGTTCGAGCAATTCACTGAGAGCTTCACCACCACCTATCGCTCCACGTCTTTTATTTTTGGATGAAGCAACCCTAACTATATCCATTCGAGGAATTCCTCTCTTGTAAAGTCTACTACATAACGTGTAACTTTTTGGAGAACCTACACACACAATCTATTTTAGCTAAGTTTACCAGTTCAGTCTTACTGCTTGCTTACTAAGTTTTATCTAAACAACCGTTCGCACTCCGAACCCGTTACCAATATTGTAATACTCCATAAGACACTCGTATTATGACGTTCACCGTTACCCGGAGCTAGTAGGTAGGTAGGGTACTGCAAAATCTCCGTATGGAGATACAGAAGGTTGTCTTACACAGAGCTGTACGTACCTGACTTACTTCCTTGTAGATTTGTACTATGCCATACGAATGTCACAAAAATCTCGGGTAGTTCTTGCTAAAACCCTCCTAAAAGGCATTTTTTTTACAATTCCAGATTATGCGATCACATAACTGCTATCAAATGGTGTTTTCTTCATCCTGCACGGTTTACGGCGAGCCGGAATACCTGCCCATTACCGAGAGCCATCCTACTGGCAGCATCACCAACGTGTACGGAAGAACCAAATATTTCATCGAAGAGATGCTCAAAGACCTCAGCGCCGCTGATGAGGTAAATGTTCTGTGCAATCACTGATATTACTTAACTGTTACGGAGGCTACGATGTAGTGTTGGTTAATTTTGGCCAGTTACAACATGCATAGTATTTGCATTCGGGTGATGCGGATACTTTTCTTCAAGGACTTATTGCACGTTTTCATGGAAGTGTTTATGTGATAACCGCAATGGGGGATTCGGGATCTTTTGGGGTGATCATGATTTTCTTCTTAACGGGGCTTAGCTGACGCGTACCTTTAATGTTTTTTTTTTGCTCAAAATTGTTACCTACTAAGTTATCAAAGGACCAAATATTTTCATCGATGTTGGTCAACAAAAGCTCAAGCCTCAGCTAAATTAGGAGGAGGATCTTTAAACCGGCACCTTAATTGCATAATACACGATCAATCACAATCTGAAACATTTTGAAAGAGATTGTTAATCCATTGCTTCATAAGTTCGATATTTTTTCTGCTCAACAACGTAAATAACGCAATGAATGTTGTTGAACTGTCAAAATGAAATAGATTAGTCTTGATCGTTTACCGAAAGTGTTTACGCAATTAGATAGCGGCTTAGTATCTATGTGTGATTGGTTTGGCAGCACTAGATTTGTTGTAGATATATGACCAATTCCCAATTTGTACAGAAGGACCAATTTTTTGCGAAAGATTCTTATACAAATAAACCTGTTAATTTAGACGGCAAATGTTTTCTAGTAAACAGCCAACTGGTCAATGAGTACGCTTTCTAAATCAATGTCCAGCCGGTGTGATTCAATACCGGTCTTGTTGGCCTACTACCGCGAATGCCAAGGTCGAAAGACGCCAACATAATTGTATCATCCGCGTAAATTATATCATTCCAATGATTCCAATCACATATTTTTTAATGCTATATTTAATTAAATGCATTGATCAATATGGCAAGTGTCAAAAGAATAATTTATCGTTAAACTTAAAGATATTTTAAGCCATTTGTGGTTTATTTCCTGCTCTTAAAATTATGCTTGTTTTAGTTATGTTTGTAAAATATTTTTTTACTCCTAGCAAGCGCAATTTTATGCATGAAAATTGCGCTTGCTAGGAGCTTTTTTGGGTTGATTTAACTACTGAATTTCTGATAGATAGTGCTTTAGCTTAGATTTAAGCTTATACAAAGTTAAATTCATATTATTTATCTTCCCCAGAAATGGAACATAATATGCCTCCGCTACTTCAACCCAGTGGGCGCGCATCCTTCAGGCCTGATAGGAGAGGACCCGACCAAAGAGTTCACAAACCTGATGCCGTTCATGGCACAAGTGGCCCTCGGCAACAAACCTGTGCTCACAGTCTTCGGAAACGATTATAATACACCTGATGGAACTGGTAAGCAGATTATTTATGAACAAGACGCCCGCGAATCCTCTGGTAGATTCAGCCCATAGGTGGGTATGTCACCCCAGATGTTTTTATATCTTGTGAGTCTTGTTACAACTACTTTCCTTATCGTTTTTAACGACATAATTAATGTAGGGGTATGCTCAACCTGGTTACTCTTGGTTTCAGGTATCAGAGACTACATTCACGTTATGGACCTGGCAAGCGGACACGTCGCAGCACTGAACTTGCTCGGCAACAATCACGTTAAACTAAAGGTAACTATTGATTCAATCAGTCAATTACATTCAGCTGGTGCTCAGGTCAAGGACTGCTCTTTACAGATTTTGGTCTGCTGAGACTTCGCCCCAAACTCGATGTTATTAATTCTGATAGAATAAAATCCCACCACAAACGCAAAGCCACTCAAATTTTTGAGCGATACATGTATGGGAACATGATTGGAGAAGTCCAACCAAGATGTCTCTGGGTTGGGTCATCTATAGCATAAGCGCTCTTAAAATAAACGAATTTCGACACACAGTGGATTTCGCGAGGCCCAAATTTTCGCTGCGTTTCCCCGGATGGTGTTGTTTACGCGCAAGTATTAACTCAACCCAAAAAAAGCACATGATATTATAAACTCTATGCCTTGTTTTTATTTTAGGTTTATAACCTTGGCACCGGCAGAGGGGTATCAGTCAAAGAGCTAGTAAACGTGTTTGAAAAGGTGACCGGTACTAAGATACCTCTGAAGTACGTGGCCAGAAGACTGGGCGACATCACAGCTATGTGGGCAGACCCCACGCTTGCTAAGGAGGAGCTAGGCTGGACTACCAAGTTGAGCGTCGAGGAGATGTGTGAGTATTGAAATGTAGGATATTTTAATCAGATTGTGAACATTTGTCTGATCCAAATAAAATACAAACTGACGAATCGTGGTTGACCAGGAATTTATCAAAAATGAACAATACCAAACGTAGATTGGTAGACTTGTATTTCAAACGATGATGACAAAAAATAAAATATGCCTTTCTTGTAGATTATTAAAAAATATTAAACAAAAATAAATAAAGTTAATTTTCTATATTGTTTGCAAATGTTTTACAAATTAAACTTGGCTAGTTTTGAGTACAAATGAGTTAAGCATCTGTAGCCGAACTAGGCAAAAACCTGTATTTCGGCTATCAGCGCCAATCCCCTCGGATAATTTTATATTTATCATAGCCGTTTACATTAATTTTGACAAGATAATCAACAGTAGTGTTATTAACACATTATTACATTATATGTAGAGTATGAATGCGTGACCTCTCATTGTGTGGAATGAAGTGTGAGTGTGTGAATTGAGAGAGGGTGTGTGGGGTGTAGGTGAGTGTGTGTAGTCCATGAGAAGTTGATTATTTGGAAGTTGTTTTTTGAAGTTTTACGAGTATATTGGGTAGTTGATAATTCTTTCGCTGCGTACCACACCCTTAAAATTTGACCACACCTTTCTGATACATGCTGTATAAACGAATTTTCGTTTCTTTCGTTACAATCGGTGGTCAAATTGGAACGGTAGTTTTTGATGACCTTCATTTCAGATTTAATATCGACATAAGCTACGCGTGCAATTTGATAACCCCTTTTTAATAATTTCTAGGCACTGACTTCTGGCGATGGCAGACGATGAACCCTGACGGCTATCCCAAGAAGAGCAAGAAGACGAGCGTCATCGTGAACGTGAACGGCAACAGTTAACATGCATTTCATATCCATCTTATTATTATTTATAGTTCATTATTAAATAAGTATACCTACTATTTATAACACGGTGTTTCATTACCCAGTCATCAAGAATTTACGTTCCTTGGTCACGAGCGTAAGTTATGCCGGCGGGACATTACTGTTAGAATTTCTAGCCAGAGGTGTAAAGGCAAGACCGAGGGGTGCCTTTGCGTCGCGTTTGTTTGTAAGAGCCTTTAGTTTTTACTTTAGCAATAACTCCGTCAGACTCTGAAAGACTGCCGGTATACGAGTCAATCCAAATACCCGTCGCTCAGGGGAAGAGACAGAGGATTATGTCAGACCCATAACTATAACTCTACGGTATTCCTTCTACCATGCTCATGGTTCCCTCGAGGAGGAGCTCGTGGCTAAGTAAAGCAGCCGCACGGGTCGATCCATCAAGTTAAGCTACGCTTGCCGAGGTTGGTCCGTGGATGGGTGACCATCTTTACATATCGAGACTCCTCCGTGCCTCGGAATACTCTGAAAGCACGTTAAGCCATTGGTCCCGGCCGTCATTTGTGGATCTTTCTACAGTCGTTACGGGTCGTCAGAAGTCTGACAAGCAGTCTTACCAAGTATTCAGCTGCATCCGGTTAGACTGTAGGCCGACCCCAACAGTTGGTAAAAGGGCAGATTGATTGCTCATTGTTCCCCCAATGGCAGTGGCGGCGTGGGGTAGATTGGCACCCCGGACGGTTTTTGTATTGAGCACCCCTACTTAAAATAAAACACCAAATACTAAACATGCTTACGAGATCTTATTTTACTAAAATATTTGAAAACATTATCAAAATAGACATCCCTGTCTCTTTCAATTGATAAAATTGATAGATTGGTTAATCGGGCTTGATTAATTTTTGTTAATTTTAACTTTGAAAAGCTTCTTTCACTTGAAGCCACCGAAACACAAATTGTTAAAAAATCTAAGACATCGCTGCGAGATTTTGTGCGCATTCTTTGGCTGTACGAGTGAGTTGTCGTTGTCACTCCTTGGTGCTTGGCACCTGGGGCGCACCGCCCCCTCCGCCCCCACTTTACACTGCTACTCCCCAATGGCGGCCCTGCCTTCATAAAATTTTAGGGTTTCAGGCCTTATTTATATCCACAGTGGTGGATTCGACTGATTGGTAAATAAAAAGATAGTTTTGTATAAGTACCTGTGTTTCTTTATTTTTATTATTCATGTTATTTCTTCATACAAAGAATCATGCTGCCATTTCAATGGTTCATAGCCGACACTGGTAGTATTCGGTAGTAGATATCTTGCAAACAATTCTAGGGTTTGTGGACTGCCTGTCTTCACAAAGGGAGATAAAATATCTGGAACATATGCATAGACAAGGATTAGTTTGAAAATCTTGCAACCTTTTTTACGAGAATAACTCATCACCTGTTAAGCAGCCTTATTAAGGCGGATAACAATTAAAATTCTATTGTGTCTCGTTAATAACAGTTGAAGGGATAACAATAGATAAACTGTAGACTTTAATGCTATCCTACTGTGAGGATGGATGGATGGATGGATGTTTGTTACTCTTTCACGCAAAAACTACTGAACGGATTTTGATGGAATTTGGCACACAGATAGTTTATAACGTGGATTATCACATAGGATACTTTTTATCCTACGGGATCGAAACTTATGCGAGTGAAACCGCGGGCCGCCGCTAGTCCTATATAATAATTATGTCACAAAAGTATGGATGTCTTTGACTTTGTGACTTTATCAGAGTACATGAAGTAATTATCTTAGGATGCGAGTCAAAACTGCCGAGATGTTTAACAATAAATGGTCCCTGAAAAGATTATTAAGCCTTAAAACAGTTATTTTAAAGGCATCTTACCTAATAACGGCGGTTTATGAGAATGCAAAGCGCTGGGGACACTGACAACCAACTGACAATCTGGCACAACATTCACATTGCCAACTCTTCCCAATATAATCCTCTCATACGGCTGCTTCTTGCAACCAGTTCCAAAGCCACATAATGGCTGCAAATCTACTGTCACTTTCAGCCAGTACCAAGTAGCAACATATTCAACTCCCCATTTTGGAAATATTATGTTTTTTACAGCGGCAATATTGCTTGGCGCGTTTGTACACCATACAGCAACTAGGCAGTTTTCTGAAAGGAGGTTTTGTACTGGTATTGCTGCTATGTCTTCGTTGTACATCATTGAGTAACTAAAAAATTAATTTAAAAATATATTGATTTTAATAGGTACTGTCAGCTTTTATCTCTCCATTTGGTATGACACCTGATAGGACAGTCTTCTGAAAATTCAGAGGTGCGTGCTGTGGGTTAGAACTCAAGATCTATGATGACTTGGCAGTCCGACGGTCACACCACTAGGCTATCACTGCTGCCAGTAAAATTATTGAACTATATTCTTCAACAAAAGAGTGCTATACATACATGAGTCCATCAATGCTTATTTGCGGCCAAGGCTTGTATAGTACTTTTTTCAGACAATGCGCGGAAATTCAAACTAAGTAAATTAATGATTAAATTCCAGAATCAATGGTGAACAAAAAATTTTTTTCACGCGCACGCGCCTATAATGTTCATTTATTTCTTCTTTACTTTAGACAGCTCTATTTGCTATTGCTAAGCCAGTTCGAAATTTAAATAAAATCTTTGTTAAGTTAACTCCTTAGTTGCCATGGGTTGAAATAAAAAGTTAGTTCCATTTTTAAATAACACGACAGATGAGTTATAATAGTAATTTATTTACCCGCTAAACACGACATATATGCATATATATGGATTTCTAAAAGTTACATGCTCTGTGGATTTCTATAATATAGAAATAGAAATAGAAATAGTTTATTGTCCAGGTAATACAGTAAGCGTTTACAGGTTAACACCAAGTTGAGACGACATGAGTAGCTTAAAATATTACCTATAGCTAGGTTACAAAATATTATTTACCAATGAGCCCCAAACTAGACAGTTAGTCTGTATCTTGGGGCTCGGGGTACGATTTCCATAGTGGAGACTAGAGAGGTGATTCCAGGTGTGGGTATATCTGGCGTGTTTGTGTACGTGTGATGTGAGTGTGGTGGGGGTGAGTGTGGTGTGTGATGTGTGTGAAAGTTGTGTGTGTGATTGTGGTGTTTGGTGTGTGTAAGTGTGTGTATGTTTGCGAATTTGTTCCCTTTGTGTAACGTTTGATTCAGTGTCAGGTCAGGTATCTAGATTAATTGTTCCGAGTCATCATAACCAGAGTTTTGCAACATTTCCTTTATAATTTTTTTTAATCTGTATGAGGTAGTATTTTTGACATCACAGAGTTTGCAGACTTTATTGTACGTATTAATAAGAGAGTAAGCTGGAGAGCGTCTAGCTAGCAATGAGGTGTTGTCAGGTGTAGGGATTCTATAGTTTCTTTTGCTTATGATTGATGTGTAATCGGGTCTGTTTTTAATTATTTTATGAGTTTTGGTGCAGGCAGAAAGAATAAAAAGCTGGCGGACTCTGAGAACTCTCGTTTCACGATAGAGTAAGTCAGTAGAGAACCGATAGGGCTTCTTAAAAGTTACTTTAAGAAGCGCTCTCTGTGCTCGTTCTACTTATATATATTATTAGCATTGCTGGCCGCCTACTCGTTTGTTTTTGACCAGTACTTACAGCAATTTCGATTTATCTTGAAGAAGGTTGTCAAAATAATGTTCGAATTTCCAGACATGTTTGAGAAAAAAATATGAGCCAATTTTTCCCTCTATAGAGGGTGCAAACAATATAAAGTAAGCTTGTCCTCTTTGAAATGACGCGCCCCAGTCATTAGTGATTAGAGTGGACAAGTGGATAAGTAGTATATTAAAGAACCACTAACAAAGTTCAAATACTTGTATTCTAGGACCATAATTTTCATCTAGAACTGGTTGAAATATTTGTATTTATTAGTACCTATTGAAGGACCAGTTTTTTTTTTCTAAAACTTCTGAATTTTCTTAGTTATATTTTTTAAGTCAATATAAAAAGGAAAATAGAAGGCGATTTACCTTAATTTATCATTAGCACTCTTCAGCCTTCTTATGTACTTGTTCCACCAGGGTGGATCTGCAACAAGTATGTCAAACTTACTGCCTTCTAGTTTTAGGCACTGTTCCTTTACACATCCACAGTAGAACCTGAAAGAGTAAAAGAGAATACATAATATTGTATTGCTGCTCTCTTTAAAATGTAGAAACAACAACAAAAAAGTTTTTTGTATCTTATTTTTAAGGAAGTTTTTAAATGTTATAGCAAGACATACAAAAAAAAAATTGTTAAATAATTCTTACTTTAACTTGAACAATACCTTGAATTGGGTGGTATTAAGAAATTACTCTCTTTCACTGTACATTTTAAAGAAGTATCAGCATTATTACCACCCTTTACATCCGTTATGTCAAAGATGGTCGCTTCAAATAACTGTTTTGAAAGATCCCTAACATCTGATGTGTCTAGTAATTTGTATTTACTGATCAAACTCTCTTTTATCTTTGAAGGTACTTCTTGAATGAATCTTTCATAAATTCCCTTCACTATTGCTGTCTGAAAACATTATGGAATAGGTTATAATGTGGATTAAAGTTCAGGAAGTCAAGTTCATTATTCATTTAAATCAGTAAGTATGACATAGCCTATAGCAGTGGACTGCTCTATAGTCTGATAGTCTGATCTGATGATGATGCGCCAATAGATTTCGTACCAAAAACACAGTTATGAAAGAATTTCAACTTACCTCTTCTTGAAAACTTTCAGAGTTGTGTGTTCTTTTCCTGTTGCTTTGATTCTTATCAACATGTATAATAGAGAACAGTTTTGATAGCATACTTAATGATTTCGTTTCATTTTCGTTAACTAAAGTATTTTTATAAACGCTAGTGATAAATTCTCTATGATCAATCAAGTAATAATCACGATTCTTAAAAATTAAAGCCATTTTTGTTTTTCTGCTCTGGAATATAATTATATATTCATAGATCAAATAAGGATATTGCCATCACAAAACTGTAACACAGTTCAGTCATATTTTTTATATATTACGCTACGATTATCTTATTGTAGTGGTAAACAATGGAAAATGAATAAATGACAATCTTTGATGACATTTCTTTTGTTTTGGTTCCTATCTTGCTCACACTACAGTCAAAGTTCTAATACTCTGTCCTTGTATAAAATTGTGACATTTTAAGAAATGACGTACATGTAATATGACATGACATCTCTTTCAGAGATGAAGATGACAACATACTAATTGCCAATAATAGATCAAATAATGTGAATGGTAGTTTATTTTTTCTGTATTTGCCTATTTATTTAAATAAAATATAGGTGTAAAAACATTCAGAACTAAAGAAATATCCAAAAACGCCTAACACAGTAATAGAAAATAATCTATTCGAGGCGAGATCCTAAAATTGTCGAGCTCGCTCTTGCTTTCTGCAATCTCTCAATTCTAAATCTTCTGTGCATTAGTCGACAAAGTACCGAACTCCTATCTCCAAAAATCTTATGGCCCTAGGCGGGGTACTAACAGTATCGATCTTGCTTCGCTCACACCACAGACTACAATGGCTCGCACTTGCATCCTACTCTTAATTCTTAAGTTTTTTTGTATAAGTCGACACTGTTAGTTCTCTTTCTGTATGAAGGGAAAAAAAACCTATCCCATTCAAGACGAAATGTAAAATTATCGAGCTCGCTTCGCTCGCTCCTATACTCTGCTTTTCCGCATAATTCAACAAAGTTACTCCTTGTATGAACCTAACATATCTGAGGTGAACTACAAAAATGATCGAGCTCGCTTCGTGGAGCTGAAGATGTCGCCAGGTTTATTTTCAGGGGTATACCCCTGAAAATAAACCTGCCGGCGCCCATGAACACACGTCCTATTTAGGTAGACTTTAGAGTGAATTCACATTACACAGAACCTCACTCAAAACTCAAGCATTACTATTAAAAGTAGTTTCAATCAATCAAAAGGCTTTATATGAGTTTTAATGCTTGAGTTTTGAGTAAGGTTCTGTAATACGGACCTTAGTTAGACTACAACTATTTGTGAACACTAGATTCCAAGTTTTTGAAATACATAAAGCAAGCAGTGGAAACATTATAGCCAGATTATGCTTAATCTGTGATTAATTGATTATGCTATACATTGTACACGCGGACCGTGGGCTGTATCCGCAGTATATAGGTTAGTTAAAAAAAAACCAGAGACGATTTTTGAACAGGGTGGAACGGAAAAATTGAATTTATTTTTGTTTGGTAGATTTATGTTTTTTTACTGCTCAAAACCCGTTAAGTTCCTGTCAAGTAAACTGTCAAAACGAGAAAAGACTCGCTCGATCTCGAAGCTAAAAGCAAATCAAGTTGGAAGTTTCACGATCGCTTCCTACGCTAATTCAACGGTTTGTTGTATATTCAGTGATAGCAAGAGTTATAAGACCTGCAAATTGTCATCACGTGCATATTCCGTGATCAGATTCGCTGAATAGTTGATTATCTCGGAAGTTTGTTTTGAAACAGAAACAATCTTTTTTTGAAGAAGTTGATGACGATGTTTTGTATTGGAGGATCTTTTATTTAGATCATGGCTGTAAATAAAGGTAACTTTCTTTTATACATTTGCCATAACTTAATTTCTTACTATGTATTTTAGTTGTAAAGTATTCTACGTAATAGACGGCCTTGCTACTCAAGAACGCCGACTCGGTTTTGTAAATAACTATATTTTACTAAAAAATATAGCCTTCCGGTTTTTCCGGTTTACCAGTGACTTAACTAAGATGTATTATATTACATTCTTAACAATATACTTACCCTTTTAACCTTTGATGGTCATAATTTGAGTTAGCATAATGTTTGGAATAAAACTAATTAAATATTAATTTATGTTACGTAGTCTTTAAAAAAAAATTACCATTATTCTCATTACATAAAAACTTATAAGAGTTCACTTTCTTATGGTTGAAAAACTTAAATTCTATTTTTTTTTTGTATAGAAAGTATTGACTACCCAATTTAAATGTACAATCCAGAAAGTATAACTAAATTATTAACCAGTTTGTTTATTAGATTATATAAAAACCTAGATATATGTAATTGATTAGGAAGTAGGATTTTTTTATTCAGGATAGATACTATTTTTTAAAAATGTTTTAAAATAATGGTAAATGATTGTTACATAATTAAAAGTAAAACATAAAATTTTAATTTACCATTACTGTTTGGAATATTCAACATTACTAAGCATATTATTATTAGCTAATTAATAAAGTGTTACCAATTCTATCCATACATAGAATGATTCAATGATCAGAGTTAGTAAAAAAATTATAGGTTTAATTTGTAAGGTATTTTAAATGTGTCCTTTCCTATGTGGTGGTGGTTTGGTCCTGTTTCTTGCTTTTGTTTGTGATTAAAAATTAAACGATTTTACAACTAATAAAAAAAAAAAAAAAAAACTCAAATTATTAAAATAACTCTTCTGTACAATACATGAATAAAATTGATGTATTATTTTATAATTAAACACCATTCATTGCGAAGTTGGATAATGAAGATTAATTTGGAACAGAGCATTAGCAACAGATATTTAGCTATTATAAAGACAAATAATAAGTAGGTGAACAAATTGCATACTTCTTTAAAATTAAAAATAAAGCAACTTATACCCAACAATCATAAGGATAAATTGTATAATAATAGATAAATAGGATAAATAGTGTGTAATTACAAAAAAAAAAATACAAAAAAAAAATATGTTATCATATGTATATATTGAATTTATATTTAGGCTATACAGGCATTATAATTTCCTTATGCAGGATTTAAATTGATATATACTTTATCATACTTTTCTGTGTAATATTGATAATAATTCGTGGTACCTACATTAAATGTTCTCTACCCCATTTCCTTTCAACTCTTACATTATCTTATCTGTACATAAACAAGCTGACACCATCAGCCTGTGGATTATTTCTCATTTTATCTTGAAGCTGATAAACAATAAATTTAAAACAGTACTCTTATTTAAATAACGAAATATTTATGAGTATAAAAACTCAACATTACATAATTGTCGAGACAGGAACCCTTTTAGTATTTCAATTGCGACATATAAAGTGCTCTCAACAAAAAGTAAAAAGTCGCATTCATATTTACAAGTCCCGACACAGAATATTGAGCAATGTTTCATTGAAGAGAACCATAAAAGTTGTACGAAGTGGAGATCGGGAGCGAATATTGATTAGGGGTGGTTGCGCGCGCGAGCGGCGCGGCGGGGGGAGCCGGCTGCGTGCGCCGCCGCCCGAGTGCGCCCATGTGGTGCCACCGCTGCGACCCTCCATTGCCATCCCAATTATACACTAATGTTAAAATCCACCAAATATCAACTATTTCTGCCTGATTCGCCTACGACCGCGCCACTCCATCATGTGAGCCGGACCGCGGCCGCGACCTAACGCATGCACATAATGCGAGCGACATCGTAAAAATCAATAAATCTCCCAGTGAAACTTGGATATTGTATTTTCATATGAACAGTGGCTGTAATGTAGTCGCGCAACGGTGTGGAGTGTGTTCCAATAGTGTATTTGTATTTCAGTGAAGATATAAAAGTTACCGATGTTCAATCACAAGTTACCGACTGATTTTCCAATGCAAACCCTTCGTAAGAAAACCAGCCCTTGCAAATGTGAGTCCGTAACGCTAACGTTAGATCGAGCAGCTTCACGATCACCATGTTTTTCTATACTTTTGATATTACGGTAATGCGGTGTTATTAGATAGCGCTAAATGTTCCCGAACACGTAATTCGCATAACTTAGCTTTATTATATTTTGCGGTTTATGTTGTAACCTGCATGAATCGGCTCAATACTATCACCCTACTAACTAAGAGGTGGCCCAGCAGCGTGTAGACGAGTGGCGTGCTAGTCCATGTCATAATTAGTGACCCCCGTGGTGTTTTGGACAGAGGGTGTGTTGTGGGCCCGTGGCGGATGTGGAGCGGCGGTGCGCCGGGGGGACTAACTCCATAACTTGCTATTTGTCGGTTTGTACGGGAATTATGCAGGTGTGTCATTTCCAGCACCTCTTGCGGCAGTTCGGTGAGTCCATTTGTCCTTAGATACGACAATCATGCTTGTGTGCTGTGTATCTACGTATGTACCTTTGTATAAATGTCATCGCATGTATTCAGTCCTGTATTATTCCTGTTGTATGCTTCGTTTATTATTTTTAATTAATGCCGCTATTGTATTCGTTAACAACGTTGTCCGCTAAATTATCTTACGTATTAATTTAGAATGAACAGACACTCTGTACGTCTAATATATATTTTTACGCCAAACAATTTAGAGCACATTCATGACATGATGATTTTGCTGATGTCCCTCTTTTAATTTTATATGTGTATCGCTCTATATAACAATATTAAAAGAGGGTTCGGTTGGTCAATTAAAAATTAAAGGCTAGGTTTAAAGCCTAATAATATAAACTCTCTCTATCTGCTCTCGGCTGCAATACCAATCAAATTTGCAATTTTTATCTCATTTTAACTACCAATTGTATCTTAGCAAAAACAACATCTCTTATTGTTTAGTAATATTCGGTAAACAGAACTTCAACAATATAACATCGAATTCCGCGACTAGACTAACATCTTCATATCCTCAATAACAAAGCATGCTCTTTCGTAAATAGCATACCTATCTCTAACTATGTACTTATATGTATGCAATGATTGCGCGGTTTGCATACAACATTCTTGTAGTATTTCTGTTACCTCACACTTGTGAAAGAGAGGATTTAAAACATATCACTGTGAATCTTCAGTTCAAAGAGGTCACATCCAACAGGTACCAGCCAGTGCGACAATCGTGGTTCTAAATTTAAAAACAGGATATTGAATTAACTGGGAACGATGGACCGTAAACAGGGGCCAAAATAGGACATCGCGCTCACTTTTATTTGCGTTGAACTTCAACGGCGGTGTAGTGCTCTCGAAAAAAAGAAGTGTAAAAATATAACCATGATATTGAAAAAGATTGAATCAAAAAGTCTAATTAGCAAAGGTGATATGCAAACTACTATTATGTGTGTGTACTTGTGCTCGACTAATGTGCTTTGTGCTATTTAGATCGCTGGTTGACTTGCTTAGTATAACTCTGGTACTGTTTACGATTCTGGTACTCTTTACGACGCTTTTATTTCCACGACCTATGGGTAATCGCGCTGATTATGCCGACCGTCGAAGTAATTTATGTGAAGTCCTGATTTATTCTGAAAACAATGCTGTTGAACGACATTGGCATTAAAGTTCAAGTCATCGGCCCTTGAAAGATAATTATGAGTGTCTGTTTTGTGTGAGTGTGTCTTTAAAGCCATTTTTTGTGTGCATCGAAAACCAGCAAAGGGCTCTTATTGTCGGGTCAGCACGTAGACCTGACCGAGTATCAGAGAACTGAAAAATGTGGTAGTGACTGCAGAAACAGGAAGCGCCAATTTTTGACAGCGACATCCCTGATCTCCGTCATTACAGGTCAATATGTTCTGGCAAAGGTTTATTCTTTTAATAATATTTTAAAATGACTTTAAACAGACAAGAACGAGCCGGGCCGGTTCTTAGGCGAAGGCGTTTCGTTTCGTGCGAAGCTGATCGGTGTACTGGAAGTACCCGAGGCCCGGGGGGACAGGATGTGCCAGGAAGCCCTGGCTGACCTGAAGATGGCTATCAGAGCCGCTGGAGAGCATAAGCAGAGGATACAGGTCCACGTCGCTATAGATGGCTTGAGGCTGCGCGATGATAAGACTGGGGTAAGTAATATTTTCACATAAAAATCCACAGATTCAAAATTGTTCCGTGCACTGAAAAACAAAACACTGTCGAAACCGGTGAGACAATATCATGATCTTTTAAAATTGCTCCAAATGATTAATCGAAATTCGAAAAACCCAGTGTCAAAATAGGTGACGATATCATCGGGATATTCGAAACTCTACCTGTGACTGTTTCAAACGGGGTTCGAAGCAAACGAGGTTGTGGTCTGTTAGTTATACATAATGAAGAAGTACCGGCTTCCTGTTACATTTTTAATTTGCAACAATGTTCGTTTACTGTCGACAATCCATTTGGCTTAGTAGTGTGGCTTGGTGGCACTTTTTGCGTTACGCATCGCGGATTCGATTCCCGCACTCAATTGGTATAATTTAGGTCTATAAACGTATCTAGCTGCTTAAATACCTTTCTTTTCATTTGGAAAAGGGAATTTAAAATCTAACAATCAACCATCATCATATAGACGTCTGCGGCATCTCTGAGCTTTAAGGTATGATTCCGAACCGCACTCAAAACTCAAGAAATTTGTTTTAAACTTTTAAGTACTTAAGTCTTGAGTAGGTAAAGTTCTGAAGCACGGGACCTAATCTTTCTGATTTCGCACCGGGGCCGCGCGGTATCTCAGCGGAATACGTCAGTGTGATAACGGCGTAAAGGTATGATTTCGATCCCTGCTGCACGCGGCAGTGTTGCTGCAGCAGTTCTGCCGCGTCATTACTGGTCCCCATACATTTTGGTTTATATGAGATTACATTTCGAGCACGGCAGCAATTTCGTGGCAGCACTGTGCGTGGCAGTGTCGCCCTGCCGCCACGCCAGACCAGTAGTGCGGCGTTACAACAGCAAGACACCACAAACAGCAGGTGCTGGGAATCAGCGGCCAGCGGTCTGCAGCACTGCCGCGTGCAGCGGGAATCGGAATCATACCTTTATGCCATTATCACACTGACGTATTCCGCTGAGATACCGCGCCGGTGCGAAACCAGAAATTATTAACTTTACTCAAGACTTAAGTACTTAAAGTTTAAAAATAATTTCAACCAATCATGCTTGAGTCTTGAGTGACGTTCTGTATCTTAAGGCTGCCTGTCCACTGGAGCGGAGCGACGCAGGGGAGCGGAGAAATGTGCCAATATTAACTGCCGCAAGTAATATTAGCAGCCGACTCCCATGTTTTCATATATTTTGGTCCGTAATATTTTCACCATCGCATGCCTTCGCTGTCGGTGTACTAAAAGCATTATAATGTAGCGATCTATGTCCATATTGTTTGTCCTATGTCCTATTTACATGAAACATAGATGGCTGAAACATGTGTGGCGCCGAGGCTATTAAGGGATTAGGTCACGAGGATATAAAGTAGGACTCATGTGTGTTCTAATCAAATAAATACGATCAGTTATCCATCCGCCATTTACGAACTTATGTATTAATCCAATGGTTGAAAATTGATTGATGATTAAATCCTGATGGTTCAAATATTTTTGATGCGTGAGAATTCAAGTGGTTACCTATTTTAGCGCAAGCATCTGATGTAATCTTCGAGTTGACAGTACAAGTACCTACTTATGTAAGCTCGGCTCGTCAAACTGAGCCGACATTGGCTCACAAGTCACACAGATTGGTCCAATATTCCAAATGCCTTTTCGTTAATCCGCGCTCCGGCAATGTTTGGTCCAATTGTTGGACCAAAAATAACCATGGTCCGTACACACGACTACACATCAAGCTATAATTTCCAGTATAAGCTGACCTCACATTTTACGGAAATCCTATACAATGCGAGATCAGCATAAACTGGAATTTTATAGTTTGATGTGTAGACGTGGAGTGGAGTTGCAGACCTCATTCCGTTACACAATACATTACTTGGACCCTAAGAAATACAAGTGTTTAATTATATTATTATCTACTAGGACTCCCTGTATCACCACCCGGTCCACAAGATATCGTTCATCGCGCAGGATATGACGGACTCCAGGGCTTTTGGCTACATATTCGGCTCTCCCGACACGGGCCACCGGTTCTTCGGCATTAAGACTGATAAGGCTGCTAGTCAAGTAAGTTGCATTACCATTATCTTTTGGGTCAACCATTATCTTTTGAGCCATGGCACAGATGAATACAGATGGTTCACTCCGCAATATCATTTAAATAAAAGCGACTCTTGCTACGACACAATAAAGTGCAGTTCAGGTTGCATAGCGCCAATTACCTACAGCTATATTCACCTAGAAGTCTCTTTCTATCGTGTTACGCTTATGTCTTCTGACTACGTTACGCTCACTGAATTAGCCCGACAAGACGAGCCCGCCGTGTACTTGTAGCTTCAAACCTAAAATTCGGAGATAACCATCTGTATTTATCTGTGGCATAGTCATTATTAACCCACATTTAAAATTCTAAATTCTAAAGTAATTTATTCCAACTAGGCTGAGACTCAGTTTTCGAACGTCAAAATTACATGACAGTCCCCTAAAACGCCCACCCTTCACGTTCACTTTCGCACGGACGTCAAAATATCGCGGCGGGATTTTATCGCGTACTGGATTTTCAACTCTCGGTTTTAAGCCAAGCGTTGAAAATTTCACAGAGAGCATCCCAGCGCGTCAAAAAAATACTATGTTGCATTTTCAACTCTCGGCGCTAAGCAGAGCGTTGAAAATCCAGTGTGCGAAAAAATCCCGCCGCGATATTTTTACGTCCGTGCGAACGTGGGCTTGGTCATTTATTGGTTAGGCAAAGAGTTACAAGTCATCACTATAAACATCATTACATTTAGATATTTCAAGAAATATATTACAAAAATTGACTGCCTCGTTGGTCTAGTGGTCACAAGCGATACTGCTGAGAATGAGGTCCTGGGTTCGATTCCAGGGTCGGGTAAAGGTTACTGGGTTTTGCCATCTGGAAATTCTCAGTAGCAGCCCAGAGTCTGGATCCGTGCCCGGTTGATGGCAATCGGCTCGCCCCCTATTACATGGGACTTAAACATAACTGGAGAAATATGGCTGTGCTAGAAGGGCACCTCTGCCTAACCCTTCAGGGAATACAGGCGTGATGTTATGTTGTTATACACAGACAAAAACACACAAAAAAAAACAACTGTTTTCTATTAGCCCACGTTCGCACGGACGTAATAAAATCGCGGCGATTTTTTTTTCGTGCACAGAGTTGAAAATCCAACAGTGTGTTTATCAACTCGCTGGGACGAGAGTGCGTCCTAGCGCGTTGGAATCTCAACGCTCGGCTTAACACCGAGAGTTGAAAATCCAGTGCGCGATAAAGTCTCGCCGCGATCTTATTACGTCCGTGCGAACGTCGGCTTACGGTTCATGAGGTACAGGCTGCTGACAGACAGACGGACGGACAGCGGAAGCTAAGTAATAGGGTTCCTTTTGGCACCTTTCGGGTACGGAACCCTAAAAACGAAGACTAGAACTTTTACAAAAGAGGTTCGGCCAACTTGAAAGAAAGCGAAAGGTCAACATCGTAATCGCGAAAAAATTCTCAGTTGTCTCATACATTTGGGTCGAGTACTCGTAGGTTTTGAAGTTTTGTATGGGACGACTGATTATTATTTTTTCACGATTACGATGTTGGTCCCATGAACAAAACTGTTCAGTTTGATGGTCTGTACCTGTACTGTACCGCACCTTAAATTTGTACCACACATTTCTGAGACACCCTATACATACGTATTTCTATATTTATTCACAACAATTCTTTAAATAATTATTCAGACATAATTTTTTTTTAATCGTTGCCTCACACTTGGAATTACTCCTGTACCGTGGGTGCGTTTACAAACATTTAAACTCACATACACAAACAGCCAGCCAGACCCGGAATAACTACCTGTAGGCAATACAAATATTTGTTCCGTGCGGGAATCGAACCCGCGACACGCAGCGCAGCAGTCGATCGCTCAGCCACTGCGGCAACCGTGTCGTCAAATGTATTGAGTCAGACATATCATAATTCAGTATCCAAAACTATTGAGTGTTGTTTTGACAAATTAGGATGTTTTGAAGTTACCATTTCCACCCCTACTTGAATACAAACATAGACAATACTAAAGTCAGTCAGTGAATAGCGTAACAGTAGGTTAGGACTCCTCCGGTTAAGTCGTCGGCCTTGCACGTAAAAAGACATTAGAAGGCTTTACAGGCCCTAGACCGAAAGATTTTTGAAGCTGAAATACGACTATCCTATAGTATTTATTTTTGTGGCAAGCGTAATTGTATGAGCGTAGTGTAATATCACCTATAGATTTGAATAGTCATAAACTAAGTAAATATTTTGTGCAAAACGGGTATTTTCAATTTTAATATATCGTTTCAATTTAGCCCACTACTTAGCGGACTATAATTTGACCGAGACCACTGTTCCTTGCCTTAGGTATGTGCGCGGCGAGACAGGGCAGTGCAAGCCGCTCATTAGTCAACGCTCACGGTTTCCCGCCGCTCATTCGTCAACGCTGCCCCCCGCTTCGCCGCGTATTCCCAAGCCGCGGAACAGCGGTTTCGGTCAAACTATAGTTATATTGGACAGTGAGCCATGTCATTATCCTTTTAAAACATTTCTGTTATAGGTAGTAATAGCGATGAGAGACTTATTCCAAGTAGTATTCGAGCTCAAGAAGAAAGAAGTGGAAATGGCGAAGCAGCAGTTGGAAGGCAAGACGGTCACCAGCAGTTTAGTCCGGCACGCGACCAACGCCTCTACTGAAAGTAAAACTAAGGTAATTATTGGGAATTAGAAACATATTTAGCGTAATTTTTATAGTGTAATAAAATAACTTTCCTAAGTGACATTTGTGTTATAGTTGATTATAGAAATGAGATAAAGAAGGAAAGAAATAAAATACGTTTATTTGCGGTAGACATGACGCAAAGAAATAATAAAAACACGAAAATAACAATTTGGGGGAAAATATTCCACGCAAAACGGCCATTGCTCAGCATAATGCTGCGACCCTATGCGAGACAGAGCCCCAGCGCTGGTTTTCAGCGACAGCCGGCGTTGACGTGATGACGTCAACCAGTGCAGCATATAGTGAAATAACAAAATTAAGAAATCAAAAATAAACACAATACTTACTACTACACAGTCCTAAATATTTAGGTATATAAATTAATATTTAAAATGGCAACATTTCGTTCCGTCGGCTTTAAATAAAAAGTTGACTCGTGTAAACAATTAATAACATAGTTGCATCTCGAAAGGCGAGATTCACTTCGCCTTTTAAAATAGCTTCTGAGAAAACTAAAAATATATTTTCCAGTTGTCAGAATCACAGTTCGAGAAAGTCTAGTATGGCAGAATCGTATTCGAGAGTTAGTTTCTGAGGATAAACGAACACTCTTCGAGTCCCGCATAGACATTCTCGTCTAACAACGGTCGAGGAACTCTCGCTTTAGTGTGTGCCTTTATGAGGTCGCAAAATGCAACTTTACCTCGTGTAGCTCATAAGATTGCGTTGTTACTTGCAGCCAGTTGTAGCGTGGCGTTTTATTTTGACCCGGTTCTACATAATATGTAGAAAGGGGGGGGCCGGGTCAAATATTTTCTGTATTAATTAAACTTTACGGTCCGTTTGTCAGTCGGCGTGTGACACCGCAGCTTAAGGGTACACTAGTCGGTCATTCTTCCATACAAATGTATTATGGTGATTACTCGTCTGTTTGACGGTGTACGTTCAAAACTTATATCAATTTGCCTTGTCATTTTCTAGCCCTGTATTCTGTATGGAAGCAGAATTGGGAAAAAGTATTGGTTTGGTAGTTATGAGCGTCGAAACTTCCATATTTCAACACTAATTTTAACTCATTTTTGGGCTTAAATAAATAACTTATGTAGTATGAAAATAACAAAATTGAAACCGTACATATCCCTGTACGGTTCTTATTTTGCCATTTTCGTACTACATAAGTTAGTTACATAATTTATTGAAAGTTCAAATAATTTTATTTTGAGTATCTATACTCCATTTGAAATAAGATTAGACATTTAAACAAACCTTTTTTACAGTCCGTTCAACCGATTTTGACTTCTATTGCGTTGGTGGCATGACAAATGGCAGCTGCTGTACACAATTAGTATTGTAACCACTTTTTTGCTTTTAATGCCATCCTTATACCTAGGGTTTAGAAGTCAAAATCGGTTGAACGGAATGTAGAAAAGGTTTAAATGTCTAATCTTATTTCAAATGGAGTATAGATATCCAGTAGTGTTTCCATAACATCTATACGCCCAAAGGTCTGTTCATGAAATTTTACGCGCTCGTTTTCGTTAAAAATCATCTTCTATTTCACTATATAAATAAAAACTAGATAAATAAATACTAAATAAATAACTTTACTAAATAGCATGATAATAGCCACGCCCCCAACGAGTTCGAGCCGTTCGACTAGTGGAACCTTAACGTAAACGTTCTAAACTATTCAGGCATCCCAGAAACATTCACACATACTAAGCCCAGTATTTAAAACTCATAAACATATTTGGCATTCCATAGATTTCTAAGCGGCTGTTTTGAAAACAATGTTGGTATCAAAGGAATAGTGGCACGGAGTTGTGGATTTTAGAAGGAAAATAACTAGACTTTTCATGTGTTTGGTAACCGCTAATGCTAAATATAACATATTTCACATTTCTCAGTGTGTTTAGTTGACAACATCATCTGTAAATATGCTTACAATTTTGTCAAAGGAGCATTCAGGGTCGAACATTATAAATAAAATAAAAATACTGTTTTCCTAAGGCAAATTTAAAATCCTAAACATTTTTACGATTTGTAATCGAAAATCTAGGATTAACTACAAAGTGTAGGACTTAATTAAGATTTCGGGTAAGTAATTTTATTCCGAACGGCGCACGGTGGGCTGAAAATCGGCTTTCATAGACTTAGGGATTTCAATTTGCAAGTGCTTGTTTTTATGCTGGATATCGCTTCTATTAGTCATTACTATGTACAAAAATGACACCCGAGTTAATTCAGCCCAAAAACGAAGGAAATATAATTTTTTTACGAAAAAATTGTATGAAGCTAGTATGAAAAATCGAATTATCTCCTAAACGGCATGTTTAACCGTAATATCCTTGGAGGTGGTCATAGTGCTAATTATTTATGATTTTTCGGTTGCCGATTTGACGAAAAATTTCATGCCGTTTTTTTTTTAAAAGTCGTCAAAATATTTTTATTTGTTTTTACATATGAAACGATTCCTTTTAGTGTTTATGTTGAAGAACACGGACTTTTAACTACACGTAACATAAAATAGCATCACTCCTATATTTCCGAAGGAGTTGGCAGAGGTTTATAGTACACCCACACGTAGACAACTATGTTTGAGCTAGATATTTATCAACACATCATGAGTTTTAAAACTTTTCATACAACAAATTACCAATTGTTTACTCTTCTAATGAGTCCGAAAAGAAGTGATTAAGTAACTACACTGATTAGGTTTTCTAATGAGTCTTTATAGGTGATTTAATGATATATCTCACGACAATGCCAACTATGAATTGACGCCGCCGCGGCGGCGTCAATTGAACTTCAAATAATTCCCTTATTGCTTTCCTAAAAATATCATTGAACACTTTAATAATAATGAATATCTTTTTGTGAACCCCAAATAATTCTTATTTTGGGGTCCTTAACTAAATAGCCAAGTAACTGCGACCACCTGGATGTAGCGCTCGCCGGCCGCAGCCGCTGCACTGCTCGCTTCGCTCGTTCGACTCTCGCGCGTTTGGTCACAGTTCTGACCTAAACTAACCCATTTGCTCGGGGCGCACTAGTTACTGCAACCAATTCGGCTCGATCGTTGTTGGTCACAGTTCTAACCTAAGCTGACCCGTATGAAAAGGCCATAAAGTTAAAAGAAGCTAATTTATTACAAAAAGTGTGCATCATAAGAAGCCCAAAAAGTTTTTAGAGGTTCAGTAATCTAAAAAAGCGTTCATCATTAGTAGGACAATAAATTTATAGAGGATCAGTTAAATATTTCCCATTCCGAACTCACAGCAGCAGTAGTTTGGTGTTTCTTGCACTAGTAAAAGATGTTCAGGATATTATTTCCCGTAAGAATCTATTTTTTTTAGTAGGTACGGCTCGGTATTTTTTCAGTTCTACTACCTAACGTAACGTGTACAATTTTCATCAAATAATCATTGTGTTGTGTAGTGTGTAGTGACGCATAATCGATTGTTGAATCGATTCGTCAAAACATCGAGTAACTTCAATCACTAAGTAGCATTGACCAGTTCACGTAATGTGCATAGCTGGCACCGAATGATCGTGAAATGTTAATATGGAGACGTGGCTCCTTAAACCGGCTTGGTCTGTAGAGATTAATAAAAAGGTGCAGTGTTGACTTTGTGATAGATTCAATATTTTTAACCGACTTCCAAAAAGGAGGAGGTTATATGTTCGTCGCGTATGTTTGTTTTTTTTTTTTTTTTATGTATGTCCACCGATTTCTCCGTCATTTGTGGACCGATTTTGAAAATTCTTTTTTTGTTTGAATGGGTATGCTCCCAAATTGGTCCCATATAAATTTTATTAACTTTGCTTGGGTAGTTTTTGAGTCGGTTGTTTTTTTTTTTTGTAAAAAGTTTTTATTTTGTGTTGTATTTTAACTACGCGTGCTTTTTTTTTTTTTTTTTTTGGGTGGGAAATTATCAAATAACTTCTCCCGCTCTGGGTGGAGCGGGAGGGCGTGTCAGACTCTTACTGACTAAAACCCACCCGTGTTCCTTCCTATACCATGTTGCCGGGGGCCACGATTTCCCCATCGGTTTTCTTCGAACCCCCGGCAGGCATTGGCCCTAGCGGACCCCGTCAATTCTGCTGACATCTCTTTGAGGCGCGCGTGGAACACAACGCGCCGTCGACCCGGGCTTGGTCCTTATCGGACGGCGAGCTACCCATTGCTCACCGTCCGCAAGCCCGCGCCTACGGTGGCCGGAAATCTTCCTGCGATTCCCGACGCCCAGGGCGTCTCCTGCTGCGGCGGTTAGGGGCGCGAGGGCGCGAAATTTGCCTCTCCCTCACGCGCTCCGTCTCCTCCTTCGCGAGCATTACTGCTTCGCAGAAAGAGGTGACGGCCTCCCATTTCCTCTCGCTCCGTAGCATGGCCCGAATCAGGGCCGGACGCGAGAGATCACCGCCGCCGATCGCATCCACGAGGACACGGCGATGCCCTGCCCAAGCCGGGCAGACCTCCACCGTATGCTCCACCGTGTCCTCCGGGCGATCCACACAGTGACGACACCCGGGCGTTTCCTCCCGCTTTATCCTGAACAGGTACCTCCGGAAACAGCCGTGTCCGGTGAGTACCTGCGTCAGGCGGAAGGTGAGGACGCCGTGGCGCCTCTCTAGCCACTCCTCAAAGAGGGGTCTTATCGCCGCAATTGTGGCGTGCCCAACTACGCGTGCTGCGACTTAGATTTTTAGGGGATACACAAACAGCATCTGTGTTTTTAATATTGGTGTTTCTCGCAATCATGTTCGTAGGGCAGTGTGTGGGAAGGCCATGTTCGGTTGTAGGCATTTACTCAATACTCTACATAACTCTCAATACATGTGTTTGGTGTTTAAAATACATTGGACTATTTATTTAACTCAAATTGTATTGCATTTATTAAAACTTTTTTATTTGGGATAGTGAGTAAATTCATAATTTGATAGAAATGACTAACCTTCGAAAAATCTTAATTACTGTCGTTTATAAATCGAAAAAATATTAAGAAACTTACGGATAAAAACGTTGGCGTTAAGCCGGGCCTCCTGCGCGTGTTTTTTCGAAACATTACACAAAAACATCGCAACAAAGAGGCGTGGCCATACACATTGTGTAAGCAAACACGATGTTTTTGTTTTCCGAGCTGGATGGAAAACATTCCCCGCGCGGGTGAAGAGGGGAAGGGTTTGTTTAATTTTCAACCGCTGCGCACATCGCGAACATCTGTCAATGGTGCCGATTCCCTTGTTCACAAACTAAACTAAATCTAAGTTCAGTGCATCTTTTTCTTTCTATTTCATTAAGAAAATGACAGAAGATAAATTTTAGTTTAGTCCTGTCAAATTAAATCAGCGCCTGTCACTACTCCATACAAGTTTAGACGTGAAAAAAAACTTGCCTACTAAAATAATACGTCAAGCGCTGATTAATTTGACAGGACTAAACTAAAATGTATATTCTGTCCTTTTCTTAATTAAATAGAAAGAAAAAGATGCACTGAACTTAAATTTAGTTTAGTTTGTGAACAAGGGAATCGGCACCACTGTCATTCAACACAGGTTATAATGGTGGCGATTCTCTTGTACACGAACTAAACTATCACTAAAATTCCTTACTTTTGGCTATGAGAATATTAAAACTATTCTGCATTAGAGCCGGAGGCGCGTAGAGCGCGCCTCCGGCTCTAATGCAGCCTCGACGTGTTTTATAAGGAATTTTTCACTTTTTGTATGGAAAAAAAATCAAAAATATTATCTACCTACATTTTGAGTTTTAGGGATTTAAGGGTTTATGAAAGGGGTCGAAATTTTCATTATTTTTGCGATAGAACACACCATTTTCGAGATATAAGCAAAAGAAAGATACAGTACTGTTTTAACACCTGAAGTCGAGTGTTGGTGTGAATTTTAGTTCATGACAACAAATTTTATACCACACCTTTTTAATCGCGATTAAAAATAGTCGGATTTAGTTAGATAATCAAAATTTTAGATGAAAAACGTCAAATTCAGAATAGCAAAATTGCCATTTTCACTAAACTAAACTCAGTGCCATCTTAGTGCTGCCATCCTCACCTTCTGCCTGACGCAGGTCCTCACCGGACACGGCTGTTTCGGGAGGTTCCTGTTTAGGATAAGGCGGGAGGAAACACCCGGGTGTCACCATTGTGTGGATCGGCCTGAGGACACGGTGGAGCATACGGTGGAGGTCTGCCCGGCTTGGCTCGTGGCTCGTAGAGACGATCGGCGGCGGTGATCTCTCGCGTCCGGCCCTGGTTCAGGCCATGGTACGGAGCGAGAGGAAATGGCAGGCCGTCACCTCCTTCTGCGAAGCGGTAATGCTCGCGAAGGAGGAGGCGGAACGCGTGAGGGAGAGGCAAATTTCGCGCCCTCACGCCCCTAACCGCCGCAGGAGAAGACGCCCGGGGCGGGAATCGCGAGCCGACTTCCGGCCACCGTAGGCGCGGGCTTGCGGACGATGAGCAATGGGTAGCTCGCCGTCCGATAAAGACCAAGCCCGGGTCGACGGCGCGTTGTGTTCCACGCGCGCCTCAAAGAGATGTCAGCAGAACTGACGGGGTCCGCTAGGGCCAATGCCTGCCGGGGGTTCGAAGAAAACCGATAGGGAAATCGTGGCCCCCGGCAACAGGGCAACCGAAAGAACACGGGTGGGTTTTAGTCAGTAAGAGTCTGACACGCCCTCCCACTCCGCCCAGAGCGGGAGAAGTTATTTGATAATTTCCCACCCAAAAAAAAAAAAAAAGTGCTGTCAAACTAAAATATAGTTAAGTTGTGTCACTTTAGTCTATTTCAGAATGGGAAATCGTCGTTTGACAGGAATAAACTAAACTTTGGTGATTTTTAGTCTAGTTTAGAGGCATTTGTGACAAAGAGAATCGGCACCATTGTCTTGTGAATAGTTGTAATAAATTGACGATGGATTGGAATAGATATATTTTTTAAGTAGGTACGTCTTACGTACGTCGGAACTCATTACGACATCTACACAAAATGTGTAGACGTAATCTAAAAATATTTTGATACGCAGGAGACAACTTGTGTCTGCAAACAAATATTTATGTGTAAGGTTTTTTTGTGCAATGTCGGCTTTAGTTTGGCATTGCATTTGTCGCTCTGACCCGCCGCTATAGATGTTTCACATAAAAAATCATTGAATTTTAAACTACTTACATCCTTTTCCAAAACAAACACAGACAGGTTACTTCGGTCGATCAAAGTCATAATGCGAAAAAGGATAACACTCTATGTTAGAGCGAGAATAAAAGCAAGATGAGCTAATAAAGCTCTGTCTTTTAGGACACATGACGTAGCTGCCTACATTTATTTATATAACAGTATTGATCTTCTTTGAAAACGTTTTCTCTTTGAGCCTGAAAAGAATACGTCGGTGTTAATACTCTACCTACTGAGAGCAGTGGTCCCGACGATTTGTGGGTAATAGGGATTAAGCATAGGTAAAAAAAAAAACTATTTAGTCCGTCTTTCAGATAATAAAAAAATATTAGGCACGTATTTTTTGCTTTATTATATAAATCAAAAATAACTTAGAAAACACGCATTACAGTTGGAGAGTGGGGGTCGTTACGTTATAATTCAGTGTAAAATCTAGCAAAGCGTGACGTCATGCCACATTTTAACTCAATGTATCGCCGTAATCTTTTAATTACGTCAAAAAAGAAAAAATACGTGTCCAATATTTTTTATTAATCAAACTGCCGGACAAAAAAATTTGACACAGGCATATTATTCCATTACCACTATTTTAAAAATAATGAAGGGAACACCTTGAGGAAACCGGCATACAGTCTTAGAACAAAAAATCAATAAATTTTTAAGAATGTCCTGACATCCACCAACCCGCCACGGGCCCGCGTGATAGAATATGGCCGGTTCCCTCTCACAGAGAGAATCGGCCTGAGCCTCCGAGTCCTGATTATGTAGGTAAATACTGTTTAAAAATAAATGTCATGCAAATAGCTGCCTACGCTAATCGTCAATCTCCTTTAATTTATATCTTGGATCTAATGGATGATGACCTTTGCTGAATCATTCATTTCTAGTTTATTTCAAATGGAAATTAGATATTCGTATTTTTCTATAACGCAGGGTAAAGCTCAGACAGTTTGAAATAATAGTTCGTTTCGTTAAGTTTCTGTTTTCTCGACGACCTGCTAATATATTCTGAGCTGTCTGTGGTGGGACCTACTGAAGGTCGCGGGATCGATGTTCGAGCTAAGACGTAATTTATTTGTGTGACCTACAGACTGTTTGTTTTGAGTCTGCGTCTGTAACGCTGCACCTACATATATGAGATTTATTTATGTTATAATTATGACGAGGACGTTATGGTGCTTTATTTTCAAAGAAAATACATGCATAAAGACTACACCACATGGAATGATTTTAAATCCCGCAGCAGATTTTATAACTAGGAAAAATAAGACTTCGTGCTTAATCATTTTAAAGTAATTCAACTAAAATGCAGTTTTGTTGGCAAATAACATTTGTAACATTGTCATGCCGAATTCGTAAAGAGCTATCGTTTATGCAGTAGGTAGGTAAGTACATTAATATTCTCGAACGATAATTTTTATATCTCACGCGATTTGTTTTGTAAATCTTCGATGTCATGCAAACGGGGTTTCGGCGTTTAACTGGTCGCTTTTCAGTTAATTTTGCAGTTAAATTGTCTACAGCAAGGAGTTTGACTGGTACCTATATTGATTTTATATGATAGTTTCAATAATTCGATCAAGCCAAGCGCTGTTCAATTTTGTGGAAAAAAACGTCTGTAGAAAGAATACACGCTTATGTCAGTTTATCCTGCAAGTTGTTTTCTACTTGGGTTACAATCCCAGATCGTCAGAGCCCGCAATGCTAAATCTACGTAACATAACATGCATCTAGCTGAATGCAGCATGCCTTGATCCTCTGTGATCACGCAAATACTTTTTCACAAACGCGTAAACATAAATACAGGCCAGGTAACCGTATGTATGGCAAATGTATTCATATTTTTCTCCAATTTATTATTATGCATTAAACATTAATATCTTAGTTGTTCACAACTTGTGGTATTGCAATCTAAAATACAAATAAAAAGCATTTGGTATAAGCACAACCCAAAACACTGCTAATAATTTCAAGAATTATAGACACACTTACATATGGTACTACGAAGTTATCATTAATTAACTCCTACGAGACGAAAGCTAGCTTCAATAATCATCCCACAATGTCCTTCCGAGATACACGGAATAAAACAAAAGGCTATCAACCCGTTATCTCTGTGTAGTAATTTCTTTGTATCCGTTACAGTGACGTTGTATCCTTAGGTCATGGCCAAGGAACATTGATATCCGCTGCAGGATATTTTTGTGTTAGATACCAACGACCGCCCCCGTCCTTGTGTGATAGCTTTTTTGTTTTTTGTTGTAATAATATTTATTTTAATACAAACTTACGATACTCGTACAGAGGATTCGTTAAAAAAATAAATTGAGTGTGGTAAATTTTTTTTTGGGGTTGGCTGTCTTGGTTCACCGCAAAAATAAAGTTGGCTTACATCCAAATAAATTCCATGCTGAAATCGATATAATTTTAGAATCTAGTATCAACCTATAGGAAAACCCCGCGTCCAGAGGTTTAGTTGAAAAACTATAAGAGTGTGGTGAGATTTTTGTTGGGGTTGGCTTGGGCCGCCGCAAAAATAAATTTGGCTTACATCCAAAATTAATATCACATCGATTTAAGATAAAAACCTCAACTATCAAAAAGGAAAAACCCGCGTCCACGGAAAAATAAATAATAATTCGTATAGCAGCGAAACTCTCGCTCCTACCTAACCAAATATTTAAATCGTTAGATTCGCCCTATCGCGTCAAAAGATTATTATTTAAATTTTCTTTTTCCACCCTGTCCCACTAATGGGAACTGAACTACTTTCCAAAGACATAAATAATTTCAAAGATAGTATCGCAATCTTCCTCAGAGTATCGCTTCGGCTGGTGAGACCAGCTCATCCACATCCAAGGTCGTGGATGTTGGGGCGGAAGGGGGCGTGGCCGAGCTGGTGGATTTGGAACAGGAGCTCAGTTCCCTTAGGAGAGGACTGACCCAGGTCGAGGGTCTGACCCCATCTAACGACCCATTTGGAGACTCCTTCACGGCTTTGCCTTCGCAGGTAAACTTGGGAACTACTATACAGGGTCAAATTCATTTAGCTAGCCAAACTAGGCGTGATGGGTATCTAAAAACAAGATAAAAAAAAAAGTAAGATTTGATGTTCTTTTTTTTGGAGCATAATGACCGCTGGTAGTGTAGTGACCCATCACGTCTGCGGAGTTTTGCTAACTGTATTAGACTAAATAATATACAGTATTTCTATTTTCTTAATGGCCCTCGGGTATCATCGGATTTCCGAACACAAACGAATGCTAATTTCCATGCCCATCAATAGGGTAGTTGCCTAGGTAAAAAAAAAGAAATTCTATTTAGTCCGTCTTTCAAATAATAAAAAAATATTAGACACGTATTTTTTGCTTTATCATATTAATCAAAAATTACTTAGAAAACACACATTAAAGTTGGGGAGTGGGGGCTCGCTACGTCATAATGCTGTATTAAATCTAGCAAGGCGTGACGTCATGCCACATTTTAACTCAATGTATCGCCGTAATCTTTTAATTACGTCAAAAAAGAAAAAATACGTATTCAATATTTTTTAATAATATACAAGACGGACAAAAAAAAATTTGGACTCGGGCCTGTTATTAAATTTATCGTGTATAATAATTTGAATTCAGAACTAAGTACTTTATTGTTGTTTTGTTTTGATTTCCGTGTGAACTGTATAGAGCTGTAAAACTATTTTCCTATCTGTCGTGCCTGCGACTTTAGCAGCTTTCCTACTCTTTTTTTAATAAATTACATTAAGTTAAGAGTATTAACAACTCTATATACTTCCAAGTCCATTGAGAGCGTCCGGTCTGCACCAAGTGCAAAGGGCAACTGATAGAAATCCGACGACTGACGAAACACGAGGCTTGCCGAGGGACATTAAGAACATATTTGTACTGTACAGATTTAGTAGTAGGTAACTACTAACTACCCACGGCTGAACTTGGCTTTTCCCTTTATAGTTAGGTCTTACAAACATGTTGGCATTACGCCAGTATCGTGACGCGCCGAATTTGTCTGAAGATGTGAATTAATTTATTTGAATAATTTGCCGATTTTTATTCCTTGTGTTCAGGGTAGTTTTTCACAATAATTACTATCGATGTGTTCATCGATAGTAATCGGAAATATGCTAATAAATTCATATTCCATTCATAAAATTCTCTTAATCAATAATCATACCCACATATTGCATCATCGACATAAAAGATAATATTGCTAGAAAGGGGGTGAATACCGACCGCGGCGGGATTTTATCGCACACTGGATTTTCAACTTTCGGTGTTAAGCCCAGCGTTGAGAATCCAACGCGCTGGGACGCACTCTCGTCCCAGCGCGTTGAATAAACACACTGTTGGATTTTCAACTCTCGGCGCTAAGCAGAGCGTTGAAAAATCAGTGCACGAAAAAAAATCGCCGCGATTTTATTACGTCCGTGCGAACTTGGGCTTATAGAGAAGTATGGAAGAAAAAGACATTTTGCGCCGAACCCATATACATTGGGATAACGACAGGAGATTGATGATTATAATATATATAATAATAATAATACGACAAGCTATCTCTGTCGTCATTCACATTTTAAAGTTTTGCACCGACACCATTACACACAAGCAAATTATAATCAAAAGCTAACAAAATGCTCTCTTCTTAATTTTAGAAGGGTCTCCTCCCGCCCCCTCCGTCGGGCGCGTCCACTCGCGGCCGCAGCACTCCCGCGGCCCCCCCGTCCTCCCGCGGCGTCTTCAGCCCGGGCAAAGCTGCGCCCGCACTGCCTTTCGACCTCGCCACCGTTGCCGCTGAGTTTGAACCTACGCCTGCTCTTGTCGACAATCTTAATGATACACCGGTGAGTAGAACATGCTTTAGATGTAATGTAAAGATGTACTCTAATGTAGGAAAAGAAATATTACTTTGTATGGAAGTGAAACTGGGCGTTTCTTACGCCACGAATCTGCGCGATAAGATCGCTAATTGCATCACAATATCTTTAAATGTTTCTGCTTGTATTTTATATGGCGTACAGTCGACCTCGTAAATGCTTTACCACTTTTCCTAGGCCCGTCCAATTTTTTTTTTGCCCGTCAGGTAGATTAATAAAAAATATTGGACACGTATTTTTTCTTTTTTGACGTAATCAAATATTACGGCGATACATTGAGTTAAAATGTGGCATGACGTCACGCCTTGCTAGATTTTATACTGAATTATGACGTAACGACCCCCACTCCCGAACTTTAATGCGTGTTTAATAAGTTATTTTTGATTAATATAATATGATAAAGCAAAAAATACGTGTCTAATATTTTTTTATTATCTGAAAGACGGACAAAATTTTTTTTTTTTTTTACCTATGCGTCACTAACTGTCACATAGTCAAATAGACCGTGTCGTTTTATGTCATGCAAATGACATTCAACCGATTCATTTATTTTACCAAGATTATAAGTGAACAATGTAGTCTTCTATAATTAGAAGCGCTCACTAATATTTGTTCCGATTCTTGTATACTTTGCATGTATTTGTATAATGTCTGTTGTAGATCCAATAAATAAGCTGCCTTAGGGTGATAAAGCAATTACGACGACGGCTATACAATAAAGAGTTACTTATCTATTTGTAGTCAAATAGCGCGATTTGTAACGCGTTCTCCGTGAAAGTTTCGCTTCATATACTGCAGTATTTCATTTTCTATGGCCCCCTTATTTATTAGAACCGTTTATAAACGTTTTATAACTCTCTGTCCATGTCATTTGCATGTCATTGAATTGAGATGGCAAGAGAATATAACACCATTTTAGTTATAAGACGTTTGTAATGCCGGGTACAGATTGACAGAAAGTAACATGAAATGTAACAACAACTAGGCGAATGTGTTTTGTGGCGGCATCTACAACGCCACATGGGAACTATGCATCACCATGACGTCACGCAAAAATCCTGCATCGCGCAAGCGGAGTTTACAGCGTGACGAGATAAAAAAATCTGCTGTTCCATACATTTTGACCGCGTAGATATTGCAATTTTCTATGAAACAGCAGATTTTTTTTAAACATAACCAACGTAAAATTTCAACGCAGGGTTCAGAATCATACACTAAATCCATGGTAACAGTTTTCGCGTCGATGTCCCTGCCACCCTGTATACAACATGTAAAAAAAACCCTGTCCGATCCGTGAAGGTGGTGTTAGGTATCGTACTGAGAGTATATTTATGTGGCAGTTTTCAGGAAAATCGAAAAAAATATCTTTTTTTTATAGGGAATTTTACCGGCTTATTACATGGGGCGTGGGCGGCCGTCGTTTTGCGGGTGTCTACAAGCCCTGTTGAAAATTTGCTCATTTTTAATGAACTTGGGGTAATTTTGGTACTAAAAATGGGATTTTTAAATAGCAATAACTTTTTATTTTCAATAATAATTAGATTTTTAATTACTTTTAGGTAATTTTATTGCAGTACCTATGAGCCCTTTTCGGATCGGACAGGGTTTTTCTTTTACATATTGTATACAACGTCCTGAACTCCCGACATCAATCGTCGGGCAAGTCCGGTTAAGTAGCCGACAACCTCCTAGGTTAATATGCGAGATGACATTGTTAAAAAAAAAATTGTTTGCCTGTAAAGTCGGTTTACGGACGATAGTTTAACGTGACAACGTCATAACAAAACATTGATGAAATGATTGCATACTTTTATGAATAAAATTTTCTGATTAAAAACATTAATATACAATTTTTGAATTTTATTTATCGTTCTTGAAAGTTTGATTTGAATAATTTGTTTACATATAATTATGAAATAAACTGTAATCAAATGAATGTTAATTCGAAATGACGAAATTTACAATTTTAATTTAAAAAAAAAATGCTACTTTTGACAAGCCCGCTTTAACTTATTTCATATAATAGCAGATTTCCTCGCACGGCGCCGGCGGTTGGCCGAATCATCTTTTTGTTTGAGCACATTGTTATGATATGTGTGAGGTTAAAATTTAATTTGTAATCCTACATTAATAACTATGCAAAATTATTTATTTCCATTTAATTATAAAGAAGAGAAAACTTTTTATCTATCATCAAATATGAATCACCATAATTTTTTTGTCAATTGTAACATAACCTATTATTACTGCACTTGCCGACCGATGCTACTTTTTTAATAATAATAGTACATTACTGCCGCGGTCTATAATGACTACTTTGCTGGTCGCGCTGATGATGGCCGACAGCGCAGCGTAGCGCAGCTCCAGGCCGACACAGCGCGGTCAGCGTGCAGCACTTGATGGACGAGCTGAGATAAAGGCCGAGGCCGTAGGTCGAGGCCTTTACAGCGAGGACAGCAAGGGCTGCAATGATGGCTAAGCTGGAAGGCCTAGAGCGTAGCTAGGCTAGCTCGAGGCAATCATAGCGTGACCAGCGAAGCAGTCATAGTGGGCCAAGGCTTGTATAGTGCTTTACTCAAAAATGCAAGTACCTTCATTTTGTTGGAAAGATCATTGAAATACGCAAGAAAAACATTTTCGGATAAAGATTTAGATTTCCTACTGATTTTCCACTGCACAAATTTTTCATATGCAAGCTTATATATTTCCTTTGAGTTTCGCGGTATTAAATTAACAACCACTAATTTAGCTTCATCTTTAATGTCTAGCGGTGTTAAACACATTAAATCGGAAGAATTTTTGCTTTGAGAGCTCCTTTTTGAGCAAAAAAGTCACAAAATAAAAATAAAATTTTCATTGAACCGCGCTTTTGTTACTTCTGTTTTTTTTTTTTTAACAATGTTATTGGGAACTATACAGCCAAATATGGAATAAAATCTTTTTGTACCTATCTCTACAAATACAAACAGCTGTGTTTTAAATAAAATCTTTTTGCATTCGATTTTTTAAAACGTTGAAACGTCAAAATAGCGGCCGGCAATGTTTTGCCGGCCTGTTAGTGCGACCAGCAAAACTTTGCTGGCCGCTCCAGAACAGAACGGCAAGGTCGACTTTGCTCAAACAAGGTTGTCAAAATAATGACCACATTACATGCATTTTTGAGTAAAAGAATAAATACTTGAAATTTTACTAATAATCAGATTTAAAAAATGCAAGAATAATTTACTTTTATTGCCGCAATTGTTGTTGTAATAAACAATGAAAGCCACATTAACTTTTCACTTTACTTTATAAACAGTCAACGAAACAGTTCACGTGTAGATGTAAGTTGTGTGCTGCCGCTGTCTTTCTTCTCCTTCGGACGGATAGGCCAATCGAGTGGAAGAGAGATAGATGCGGCGCAAGCCGAACGCTTAAGCCGATCGTGCCTTTCACTCGCTCGTGCAGCGCTCTCGCTCCGATCGTAACGTGACAGTGAGCGTAACGTTACAATGAGTCATCCTTTTTCGTGGGTGCAGCGCTCGGCGTTCATCGATTTATTAGACGTTGTCACGTCAAAAAACAACTGTCGGTCAGTTGCCCACCAGACACAACACCTGTCTGGGCTTGTCCACATCACCACGTCACGACATCGTTAACGTGAAACGGTGCGTCTTATTGTATGTCTACACTATACACAACACCGCACCGGTTCACGTTGACGACGTCGGTCGTGACGTGGTGATGTGGACAAGCCCTCTGGTCGGAGGATCCTCCCTTTTCTATAAAGGATGAGTGAACTTTACACCCTATTCCTCATACCTCTATAGTCTCAAGGTGTGTTACATTTCACCAATCTGTACACGGCATAAGACGATGAAATGTGGATAACTCTATACAGTCGGTTCGTTTTATCTGAGTAATCGTACGGTGAGAAATAAGCAGAGCTAATGTTCTAAGGAGCATCAAACACTATCCTGACTCAGCCACCGTTTTGGACGTTCAATGTAAAATGAACCCCAAATAATTAGCAATGAACCGTTGTATGGAGTAAATAGTTATAGCGAAACATGACATCACTTGCGATTTATTTAAAAACTTTGGTATCTAAGATTTAACACTTCAAGACCCAGATTACCACTCGCAATCCGGTTGTCTCTCCGATTAAATTTTACGTGTCGTTGCTTTAACTATTACTCTTTACCTATAATGTGTATTGATGTGCGTTCGTGATCTCAAGAGGCTCGTATCAAAAGCAAACTTGAGGTCGCGAATAAAACTAAGGCCCTGTTTCACCACTCGTATAAGTCCTAAATTAATACGGAGGTTAAACTGCCTTCTTTTCCCTATAATTTATACTAACTTTCTGATCTCAGAAAATGATGATCCGCGTAGTGGTGAAACGCATGAAATATAATAAAAATAATCGTATACTCTATATTTATATGAACTAATATTTACTATGCCTAAATATGTCTTAATTTATGTTATAAAACGGCCGTTTGGACAGATGTAATAACTATTTATCAAATTAAAGTTTTTCTTGTAGTTGTGTACTTATTTTGGCAACGCTGTGTACTTTATGTTAATGTTATGTGTAAGTGATATACTGTTTTAGTACCCTATAGTGCATGATCTCTCTTGTATTGCTTGAAAAATACTGCTGTGAAATGTTATTGCGACAAAAGTTATAGAAAATGATCGAATCGACTCCCTTCTTAGGCCTTATTGTAAGGACAGATGCGGTTTTTAGTAGTGTATTAATTGAAGATGTTATAGCGGGATAATTGACCGGTAAGACGCTACCTAATACCATCAGCGAAAAATGGTAGACACAGTGGAATTCTTACTCCTTTGACACATTTTTTTTCGCAATAATATTTCACAGTCAGTAGTAGCTCCCTGTGCTGTGACGTCTGGTCTGTATGCTATAAGACTGAATTATGTGGACGTGACGCTTAACTTTACTTTACCGAGAACCGTTTACCTGAAGCATGACGCTACCTCGCGAGTCGCGGTGTCAGTATGGCTGCTGAAACTATCGTCGAATATCCTAAGCTAAACGAACTACCCCGCACGACTCAATCTCGCCCGGTTTACGTTACGCACTACGAAACGCACAATCTACGGTTATGTGTTTAGACGCACGCTTTCATCATTGTAGAACGAACTTTTTTGTTTATTAAAATTTCAAATGTTTTATTAAAATCCCAGGATTACTTGCATCGCCAACGATCGAGTAATTCTTGAACTGTCGAACTATGAATGCGCTCCACGTCTGCATATACTTAGTGTTATGGTGACGGCTGTGTTACAGGTTTGCCAGGCCGGCGCGTCCACGACGCAGTCGCTCAGTTACGACGTATTCACGGAACTAGACCCCCTCGGCACCGGCCGGAGTAAACCTTACGTTGACAAAAAACTCTTCTTTCAGGAGCTCAAAAATCCACCAAAGAAAGTGCTCAAAGACCTCGTGTCCACACAGAGTCTTATATCAGACATATTGCCGGTCACCACAGACACTAAGATAGAGCATTACGGGCCGGCGACGACGATGACGTCACTCTCGCGGCACTCGGGCGGGTCCGTAGCGATCGTCAAGCCGACGCAGAGCGCTCTGTTCTCGGGGAATTTTTTCTCGTCGGATCCGTTCGCGGAGACGGATCCTTTCGATAACACTGATCCGTTCTCGGATTCGTTTAAGGACGATCCGTTTACGAGCATGCAGGAGTTTCCGAAGTCGAGTGTATTGCGAGTGGATGAGCTTAAGAGCAAACTGAGCAGGGAGGCGATTGTTGACAAGCCTGAGGTGGTGGAGAATGGGAAGAGCGTGTTCAACGGACCGCTGCAGGTCAGCCTGCCGCCGGAGCCCGCGCCCAAGTCGCCGCGGCTGCAGAGACAGGTAGGCATCCATCATGTAACATTTTGCGGAAATATCTGTTTGCATCAAATCGGAATTTAGCAAATCTACAGATGTTTTCGCAGATTTATCATATCTAAGGTCCTTTTGCACCATTTCTCACTAAATCTTAAATACATTTAGCGCCAAACATGGTGATCAATGGTCCAAATAGAATTGTGTACATACCTTTTTTGTTATACTGGGCAAATTATTCTGCTCCTGTCGCGCTCAACTCCAGCTTTTCCTGATGACTCGTTTTCTTACAGCAAATATCTATCTAAACGTCGAGTATGACGAACGCGCATCGACAATCAATCAAACAAAAAAGTGTAATAACGCGCTTGTGATTTGCATCAACGTAAAGTTAAATTCGCAGAGCACAGAGGGCAGCACAGTCAGAAAGCGTCCCCAAGCGCACAAGCTGACGTCAGACAGCGCGTCTCCCCCCCCTCCCCTGCCGCCCAAGAAGGTCGCCGACCTGCCCGCCGCGCGCCCCCCGCCCCGCCCGCCGCACGAGCGGGACGACGACGACGTGGGCCCGCCGCTGCCCAAGCCGGCTATGCGGAGGGAACCACTGGTGAGATATATTAATGTAAATAATTATGCTTTAGTGTTAACCCATTATTGCAGCATCTTTGATATGAATATATTAAAACACGTAATGACATGACTGCCCATTAACCGGGTCTAAACTCCAGACCAACCAAAAGCCTCACGAGCCAAGAAACTGCCTCAATATGACGAACGCCAGAAAGATGTAGACGCGCCTCGCACGTAGCGTTTCCTTATACTTTACGCATTCAAGCGACCTCGTGAGGCGACTAGGTCGGTCTGTGCCGTGGTATCACCAGTGTTTATAAACAAAATATTTTGTGTAGGCGGACCGCAGTATGAAGCCGCGCCTATCGTCGGCCGCTACCAACAGCAGCGAGGACGAGTACCTCACCCCGGCCCCCCCGCCCCTCCCCACCGCGCGGCGCTTCGACATCACGCTCAGCCAGCTGCTCACCTGCACCATGGACGAGCTGGCGCACAGGTACCAATAAGTGCCAAAAGGTACCAGCGAGTCGCTACCAAAACCCACACCACAACACAGACCCTCTGAACCTAAGGCAGTTGTTTTAGAAAACATAGCAGATGTTGCAATGTCGGGCTTTGGAAGTCGAGCACTTTCAAGTTTTAGCTAGAGATTAAGACGAGTAAGAGCCTGTGCTCACGATGCGTTGCGGCGCCGCACCGCAAAGATTTCGCCGCATTTGCGGTCACACGGGCGCTGCGGCGCCGTAAGATTGACAACGCCGCAGTGGCACCGCGCCGCATAGCGCGTAAATTGTCATCTGTCAAACATCTGTGTTTTTAATAACGCACAAACAACTGAACAGTGCCGCTCCGGTGTCGCAACACATACACCCCTCCCCGCCTCGTCTCGCAGGCTGTAAGTCCGGTGTACGTGCGGTGCGACGCCGGAACGCACCGTGTGGCATACCATGGATATTTGTATTTAGAACGCTGCAGCGACATCGCTCCGGCACCGCGCCGCCACCGCAACGCATAGTGTGCACAGGGTCTCAGAGCCTTGCATATATATAATATACGGTACCTATAACATTACAAATATCCAAAAGTAAGAACAACTTGAAATCCATGTTTTATCTTCCAGATTACGAGTTCCTGCCGCGACTCTGTCTTCTATGACTCTACCTCAACTAACTGATTACCTCAGATCGTATCTAGCTGCTGACAATGATAGAGCGGTATGTAATATTTCTAATAACAGTATTTAAAATAACATTTTATCCTGGAATACTTGATAATGTCTAGACCAGGGTTGTAATAATAATAACGGATGAGGATATTGAGATAATTGGGTTTGAAGATCCGGATGATCGGATATTGGAAAATTCCTTATTGAGGGTGCGGATGCGGATGCCATACAAAAAATAGCCCTTGTTTTAAATTTTTAGTATTTATATTTGTGTTTCCCATTTAGCTCGGCACGAGTTTAAAAAAAAAAACATTATTTAAACGAACAACGTAGGATCCCACCCCCATAGATTATGAGGATGCGGAACTTTTAAAATCAAAAATTGAGGAAGCGGATATTTTTCGGAAATCAAAATTTATGCGGATGCTCCGTAGTTGCGGATGTGGATACGGATATCCGTTACATCCCTGGCCCTGGTCTACACGCAAACGCCTACTCATGATGGACCTCCCAATTAACAACAATAAAAAAATAATTGCCATAATCACTTAATGAACACATTTTGTTGTTAATATAAGTTATTAGCAGATACAATAATACTGCCAACCACTAAAGTGATCCTAAAGCTGTTTTATGACATCCAGTATGACCCATAGTCGGTAGTAATTGTCCTTATTTGTCATTACAGCATATACACGTAGAACCAGCAACAAAAACGGAAAAAGACAAACCCTTATCAACGGTGACAGCAATACCAGGGTTAAAAACACCAAGCGGTATCCTCAACAAGCCAGAGAAAATAAAAATACAGAACGACTTCAAACCGCAATTCGAAGACAACTTCACACCGCCCGCAGAAATCAGTGACACTTTTGTCGCTAACTTCGACGATTTCGATAAGAAAGCGAATCCTTCGTACGACAGATATGCAGCTTTCAGAGAAATACAAGAAGAAGAATTGAAAGCGAAATCTATTTTAGACCCTATCGACGCTTTGGAATCCGAACCGAAACAAGACTCAGATGAAAAAGAATTAGCAGCCATAGATAATTTGATAAGAGCCAATCAAGAGCGTGAGATTGAAAACAAGGAGACTGCTCGTAGTCCTTTGAAAACTTTAGACGAATTGACGCTAGATTCATTCAATATGTTTAGAAACTCTGTGAGTCCTAAACCGTCGCAGATCGACGCGAAGATCGAAGATATTAAGTCTGTTATGAAGACGTTGCAAATTGAGAAGTGTAGGAAGAGTGTGTCGCCGCGCGATAATGGACATGTTGATGTTAAACATGAGGATACTAATGATAGGTATGTAGATACCTTTTTGTTTTTTTTTCTGTCCTTTATTCTATCTACTTTTTTGGTCTCTTTTATTTATGTTTTTTTTTTTTTGAAGTGAAAACTTCTTTAGGCGCTTTGGGCATTTTTGTGACGGAAAAAAACAATTAAACTCGCGACACCGTTACCGACACCTCATTTTTGTAAACGCGATTGTGCTCTTTATTTAGATAAGGTTACGGAACAATGTTCTATACGAGTATTTTTCTTCCACCAAGGCGATCTTGTTTAAGTTTTGACTTCTGTCGGCACTCCCGGATTGCCACTGTTAAATATTTTCCAATAATAGTTCATGCTTTGGAGCTCCGATTAAAGTCGAGAAAATCCATTTCAATATAGCTTGTATTTGACTAAAAATGTATTCACCCCGAAAGTCAGCACTAATTTGTTTTCTATTTATTGTTTTTTTTAATATTCTTTTAACTAATATAATTCAATTGAATTCACTTCAATTGCAGCACGTTTTCCAATACTTCCAGGTACGCAGCCTTACGCGAGATCACAATAACGGAACCACCACAAGACGAATTCGAATCCCTACCACCAGAGCTTCCAAAGGAAAGAAAGAGATCCGACGAGAAATCGGACGGATTCGACAATTCTGACTTTTTCGACTGCATCGACAATAGCTCCCTCTCTTTCACACACGTGGAGGACGCTTTTAGAAAGAGTCCTATTGTGAAAGAGAGAGAGAGGGAGGAAGAGAAGAAAGTTGAGGAGAAAAAGGAGCCTATTGTGGAGATTGTGCCGTTGCCTGTGAGGGATTTAGCTCCGCCTACTAGGTTGTCTACGGGATCTATTAGTGATGTTGTTAGTGGATCTTCGCCTGATACTAAAGGTATGTTATATTTATTTTGACTTGTAGAAAACGCCGTTAATTATCGCGATGATAGACTTTATTCCGACGGGTTAAGGTCCATCATCGTGATTATTAACGGCGTTTCCCGTTGGATAAGTAATCTTAACCAATATACACCCTAAAAATCAAAGTTATTAAAATCTACATGATGTTATTCACGATTAATACTTAAAACGTTTCTATAGTTTTGTCATTGTTTAAGTTTTGAGGAATTTCAACAAGTATGGCTAAAAAAACCACATTCAAATCAGTTCACCCGTTTACGAGCTACGGTGCCACAGACAGCGGTCAAACCTATAATACCCCTCTTTTTACAACGGGGGTTAATAAAGTAAATTAGAACTTGTTAAATAGATTTATTTATCAAAAAATCTACTTCCTAAAATTTTTGTTTGTTTTGTAAAAGTCAGTAGCACTCTCACTTTCAAGTTGAACATATGTGGCAAAAATGCTTCAAGCCAACCATATGGACTATATGAATTGATTGCGCATACTTGTTATTTGTTTCGATGTCCACTGTGTATTACTTGCGCACAAGAACGCAAAATATTCAAATTGATAGAGGATCAACACGTATCTAGAATTTGGGCTCCATACTACTTGAAGGATCAGGTTCTTTCGTGCGTATTAAAAATATTATAATTTGACCGAGACTGCTGTTCTGCGAATCTTAGGCACGTGCACGGCGAGACGGGAGGCAGTGCAGGCCGCTCATTCGTCAACGCTCAAAGCGTCTCGCCGTTCATTTATCAATGCTACCCCGCGCATTCCTAAGGCGCGGGGTAGCGTACTATAAAACGCGTCAATACGGATGATAACAATTTTTTTTTATTGTTCGTCAGGTAGGTTATTAAAAAATATTGGACACGCATTTTTTATTTTTTTACGTAGTCAAAAGATTGCGGTAATACATTGAGTTAAAATGTGCTATGACGTCACGAGTATGTAGATTTTATACTTACTTGTGACGTAGCGACCCTCACTCCCCAACTTTAATACGTTTTATCTAAGTTGTTTTTTATTAATATGATAAAGCAAAAAAAATGTGTCTAATATTTTTTTATTATCTAACTGACGGACTTGTTTTTTTTTTTTACTCAGGCATAATCCTTATTGTAGCCTAATTGTGTCTGTTTGTCCTTTACAGAAAAGATAGGCGGCGTAGTAGTGGGCGGCACAGTGTGCACCGGGGTCGTGGGGTCGGTGGCGGGCGGCGCGCTGGGCAGCCGCTGGGCCGCGCTGGCGCCCCGCGCGTCGGGCGGCTCGTCCGACTCGCGGGACGACGAGCCGCGCGTGCGCATGCGGCGGGCCAGGCATCACGAACCGCCGCCGAGAGCGCCTATTGGTAACTTACTTATCATCTACCTATTATACAGGGCGTCCCAAAATTATGGGACATGAAGGGAAAGTACCTTAAATATCGTAGATTATTTTTGTTATTTTTAAAAGTTAGTAATTCTGTATTCAAAGATTTTCTAAAAATTACTTGCCTCGTCTGGGAATCGAACCGACTTAAATGTAAAAAAAAAACACCCCTAATTTTATGATGCCAATCGAAAGAATGACCAAAAACTAATAACTCTTCTTAAGTAACATAGTATTTTAAAAGAAACCAAGGAAAGGATCCAAGCTACCGGCGGTCAGGGCTCCAGAGAAAGGAACCTCCTGAATCAAAATCAAAATATTTTATTTCACATAAACCTACAAGGGCACTTATGAAACGTCAGAAGCTAGGTGCACGGTTCCAATTGGTCGCTTCCTATGGAGAAGAGCCGGCTAGAAACTCCACGGTTACTCTTTTCAAAATAAATTGTTTCTACAATGTTTTCAAATTACAGTGTTAATAGGTATGGGAGGACAGTGTAAGCCTATCAACAAGTACCAGGTACTTAGTAAAATAAAAAATGGTACACAAGTTTACAGCCTACAACGTTCTCACATTCACAAAATCTAAAAGAAAAGAAAAGAATCTATATAAAAGATAAACAAAATAATTTAAATAAGAACCTACTTAAACCAAATGACATGATTGCCACTACAGCTGTAACAAATCTAATTTGATAAAAAAAAAATATAGAAAATTACAGGTATATAATGTCAAATACTGAAAAGATTATGTCAATGAAGTATGTAAAAAAAAACATCGTAATTTGGGAGCAATTAATAGACATTTACATTATTATGCCGTTAATGAGGTACCAGGGAAGCCACATGTGCAGAAGAAATTATTGCCAAACTTCCTTGTCTTCAACGTAGTCTTTAATCTTATAATAAGCTTTTTTGATAAGAACACGTTTGATGTGGGTTTTGAACTTCCCATCGCTTAGTTCTGTAACAGACTTTGGCAGCTTGTTATAAAAGCGGATACCGTTTATAAGAAATGACTTACTAGTTTTAGTTAATCTAAATTTGGGTATCACAATTTCATGTTTACTACGTGTATTTATATTATGGAAATCGCTTCTTATTTTGAAAAGTCCTAGGTTTTTGCGAACATACAAAATACTTTCTAAGATATAAAGAGAAGGCTGAGTCAGTATATCAATTACTTTGAATTTATTTCTAAGGGACTCACGTGGACTCATTTTGTAGATCGCGCGAATTGCCCTCTTTTGTAAAATGAAAATTGAATCTACGTCAGCTGCCGATCCCCACAGCAAAACGCCATAAGACATAATACTATGCAAATAAGCAAAGTACACTAATCTAGCTGTGGCTACATCAGTTAACTGCCTTATTTTTCTTACTGCATATGCAGCTGAACTGTCCTGACAATGCGAGCGACAATTATTAGTATTATTAAGCTCGAGGAGCTCGTGGCTAAGTAATAACAGCCGCACGGGTCAATCTATCAGGTTAAACTACGCTTGCCGGAGTTGGTCCGTGGATGGGCGACCATCTTTACATACCGAGACTCCTCCGTGCCACGGAAAGCACGTTAAGCCGTTGGTTCCGGCTATCATTCGTGGATCTTTGACAGTCGTTACGGGTCGTCAGAAGCACGAAAGTCTGACTACCAGTCTTACCAAGGTATATCGTCTTACCAAAGGGTATCGTCTTACCAAGGGGTATCGTATTACCCAGTTACTGGGTTGTGGAGGTCAGATAGGCAGTCGCTCCATGTAAAATACTGGTATTCAGCTGCATCCGGTTAGACTGGTAGCCGACCCCAACATAGTTGGGAAAAGGCTAGGCAGATTGATTCAATATTATTAGTTAGATTTATGCCTTGTAAGCCTTGTTCTAAATTACCTCCACCCCTCTCAAAATTGATAAACATAATTGATTTATCACTTATTTTGACACTCCTGTATTAATTTGATTAGTTAACATTATCCTGTTTTATCAAAAAAAAACATTGTTGACATTTTTTTTAAATATTTTGTTAATTTGCTAGTTGTTTTGACATTGTAGTTTTTAATTAATTGTCAGGTTACTTGTATTATATTGATTTAGCCAACACTCTAGCTCATTCTATAATTTTTATTTGATTTTGTGAAGTGAATAATTAAAATTGATACTAACATTTGTACGCCCAATGGCAAAGCATAGAGGACTTACTAAAAATGTAACATCTCACACACCTGTGTATCTGTTTACAAATAAATAATCTGAATCTAAGAATAACCGACGTCTTAAAACATAGTCGAGGTAAAACTACTTGATGCACCAAAGCCATTATCACAAAAGTCATAACGTATTAATTTACGAAGTTTTTCCTATTTCAGTACAAACATCGTCATCTTCCCGCGACGTATCTCCATGGGATGAAGAACTGCCGCCCGTGACCAGGCTGCAGAGACCGCCGTCACATCGAGATAGAGATTCGAGGTAACCTAAATACATAGTTACATTTATGTATGTAATCTACACATATTATAAATTGAAGTCGCTTTTCGTGTCTGTCTGTGTGACCGCGTTGTTCTTCTAAACTACGTAACGGATTTTGATGCGGTTAACACCAACTTTTAGAGAATTTATGATGGAAGTTTCACATCATGTAAAAAAAAACCCTGTCCGATCGGTGAGGGTGTTGTTAGGTATCGTACTGAGAGTTTATGTGGTAATGTTCAGGAAAAAAGAAAAAAAATTGCTACATTTATTTTCAATGGGGAATTTTACCGGGTTAGTACATGGGGCGCGGGCAGCTGCTATTTAGCGGTTGTCTACAAGTCATAACTTATGACCACTGTAGAAAATTTTCTAATTTTTTATGGATTTGGGGTAATTCTAATACAAAAAAACTGAATTTTAAATAGCAATAATTTTTTGTTTTGAATATTTTTTTACATATTGTATAGATAATAATTATATTTAATGTTAAACTTGCATCTAATAAAGAACTTTCGATATTATTTCATACGTAAACTCAAGTCAGAGCACATATGCCTACAATATTGTTTCTGTTGTAGTGTAGTATCAGCCTTTTGCGACGAGCATGTTGGTTAGAAAGTCGGAATTGTTTGGTATAAAGACAGTTTTAATCTAGATAAAATGCAGAAAACGACGGGTATTTTGTTATTGTGTGTTTATCTTAGAAAATTACTTTCCGTAATTATATTCCGTAGCTCCCAGTTGGCATACATTTTTCCGACATCTACAACAATCGTCGTCACATTTCGGCCAATTTACACAAAACTTTTAAAGAATTATATACCTAAACCTTCCTCGTGAATCACTCCGCCCATTGGTAAAAACCGTGTGATAATCCGTTCAGTAGTTTTTGAGGTTATCGCCTTCAGACAGAGAGACGCGGCGGGGGACTTTGTTTTATAATATGTAGTGAAGATTATTTCTACTACTATAGATTATATCAATGCAAAATTTATCTTAACCATATTCTTTATTACATCTTTCAGGCACAACTCATCCGGCTCAAGAGAATGCCTCGATTCGGGCAGCGGCCGAGAAAAAGACAAACTTCGAGACAAACGCGACATGAGAGACAGAGAGCGAGACATGAGTCGCGACAGCCGGGACTCCGCACGGGACCGCCGGGACTCAGCCCGGGACTCCGGTAGCGGCCGAGACCGCCGTGACGTCAGCAAAGAACGGGACCATAGAGATCATAGAGATAGGAGGGACAGAAGGTCCAGGGATAGGGAGAACGATTCGTGGGACAGAGACAGAACGTATAGTAGAGAGAGAGAGTATAGGGACTCGAGGAGTAGAGAGAGACTGCCCAAAGACTACAGAGAAAAGGACAGGGATAGACATAGGAAGCCCAGGCATTCGTATGATGAGGATGAGGAGTAAGTTAATATGTCTATTTCTTCAATTTAAACTCTCATGAATTAGAAGTGCTCCGTTAATTTACTGCTGAATAATGTTAATTACCAAAGAATAAAACCATGGTCACGTCACTTAGTAGAAAAAATATTTCCTTACTGCCCAACGTTTTAGACTTAGTTGCCTTTTACCACACCCACAGTTCTACATCACTTACACATCCTACACTTACACACTACACACACACTTCGTAATATTTCTTACTTATCCTACATCACTACACATTAATGAAAATTGTTTAATCCTAATTGCTTAAACAATTTTCATAATTTTTTTGCCTTTATAAAAATTATTAATTCCGTTTTCTTTTCCACCATTTATTGTTAAAATATTCCAAATTACTGTAAATATTTTATGGATTTGTTGCTGCGGAGAATCTCTGAGTCCTAAGTCACCGGAACTTTCACCTAGTTTAGGAGTCAGGGTATTAAAATATTGACCATTGTATAAGTCTTATATGTTTTTAGTAGAAAGGTTTTTGGTGAAATAAAGAAATTAAATTTATTCTGAGCATGGGGTCCTGGGTTCGATTTCCGGGTCAGGCAAAGTGTTATTGGGTTTTTCTATCTGGAATTTATCAGTAGTAGCCCAGCGTCTGGATTTGTGCCCGGTTGACGGCAATAGGCTCGCCCCCTATTACATGGGACTTATACACAACTTGCGAAATGTGGGTGTACCTGCTACAGATACACCTCTGCCCAACCCTTCGGGGAAACAAGGCGTGATTTTATGTTTGTATGTGTGTTTAAAAACAGTTGTAGGTACCCAAAAAAATGCAACGAGTATATTAATAATAACGACATGTTTTGTGTTGTTCAGTTACAGTGACGGCTGTGGGTCAGGACGGTCGTCACCCAGGGACAGGTGGCCGGACCAACGGTGGAGGAGAGACGGTTAGTGTTATAAATACATAGAAATTAATATTAACTTCTGGTGTCTTACCTGGTCTTAATAGTAATTTACGTACATTCATTTTCAGAGAGAAATTACGGATCGCTCGGTTGGCGGGAGACAAGGCGACGTGCTGAAATGAGGCAAAGTGAAGATTCTAGCGAGAGAAGGTTTGTGAATGATACTTTTATACGAAAGAACTAAAAAATACATGACGAAAAGAAACCAAGGTGTTTGATAGACTAGAAAAGCACTTGGCGCACTCCGGTGGTGCCGACAGAAGTGAAAACTTGAACAAGATCGCCTTGGTAGAAGAAAAATACTTGTAAAGAACATTAGTCCGTAACCTTTTCTAAATAAAGAGCGCAATCGCGTTTATAAAAAAAAAATACTTCCAAAACCTTTAAAGTAAAAATACTTACATAAAACATTGATCCGTAAAGTAATATAAATAAAGAGCACCATCGCGTTTACAAAAATGAGGTGTCGTTAACGGTGTCGCGAGTTCAATTATTTTTTCCCATCTAAAATGTCCAACGCGCCTAAAGAAGTTTTCACTTAAAAAAATGAAACCTTATGAATTTGAGCTTTAAATTCCGCAGCGTAGAAAGCTTTTCACCTCACCACTAAGCCAGGGTTACACGAAGCTAGTTTTTGAAGCTAGCACAGCAAGATTGTGCTAGTAAGCTAGCAACCTAGTAACTCTAGCCTCGTGTATACAAAACTATCCTCATTTTAGGCTAGTTAATTATACTCCATTTGAAATAAGATTAGACATTTAACTAAACCTTTTTTACAGTCCGTTCAACCGATTTTGATTTCTATTGCGTTGGTGGCATGACAGATGGCAGCTGCAGTAAACAGTTGGTATTGTAACCACTTTTTTGCCTTTAATGCCATCCCTATGCCTACGGTATAGAAGTCAGAATCGGTTGAACGGACTGTAAAAAGGTTTGTTAATCTTATTTAAAAAATGGATTATAGTGAGAAAAATAGTAAGCTAGTGTGATAGTTTAATAGGATGAGGTTCTATTTTGAGTTCGTAGCACTCCCCACCCCCGATTTTAATAATCTGGCTTGAGTACCAGCCCCATGTGGACGGCGAAGCTAGTATCCAATCGTATAATTTTAACCAGGGATATTTTAGAAGTCGGTTTACTGGAACCGGAATCTGAGGTTTTAAATTTGATTAATCGGAACCGGTGTAAAGGTGGAAGTAGAAGAAAGATGTGTTATGGGAAGGCTTAATGAAACAATTGAAATATAATCCAGTCTCTTTAATCAGTCAAATATTAGCGATAACATCCACAAACAAAACAATAAACTGAGACTTCGAGCGCAAGCGTGGCGACGAGTTAAAACTTGTTTGTACGCGCTCTAGTCACGTGCATCGCTGCATTTCGAACTTCGGTAAAACTCCGATTCAAAATTATCGGAACCGAAGTCGGAATCGGAGGTGTAAAATTAATCGGAAGTTCCGACCTTTCGGAACCGGAACCGAAGCTCCGTAAAATCCCTGATTTTAACCAACGGACTAAGACACTGCAATGTTACTAGTTTAAAATTTCCTAGTATCGCGTAAACAGCTCTAGCATGTACCAAGCCAGGATATTACTTGCTTGCTATCCTAGCTTCAAAAACTAACCTCGTGTAACCCGGCCATGGGGCAATCATTTGTTAAAAGCGCCGCATGACCAAATATTTTCTCGTTACTTGCGAATCGCACAAATGGGCGTATAGGGCTTGACTGTAGGATTGACCGTAGCAATCTATGAGCGCACATTATTTTCTCATACTTATCACTAAGCAGAAGTAGAAGAGAGTTATATAACCACTGAGCACTGCCGCCCTAATATTATTATGTTGAGACATGTACAGACAAGACATGTCTCATGTCTGTATGTGTCTTAAGACGCAACCTGTGATATACAGGGTTATTAGTTATACGTCGGCAATCCGTTAAGGGCATGTAGGAGAGGTCATTTGCAACCAAATGACCCTTTATGACCCCTATGCCACCAACCATTTTCGAGTAATTTGACATTTTATATTCTAAAATGAATAACCCTGTATATGAGCAACGCCCTTGAAGACAGTTAAATAATAACATGAACAAAATTCTAGGTACGGCTCCACCCTTGGCTGGTCATCTCGTCGCGCGGGGACACGTCGCGAATCTTCCCGCGAACGCGACGTCGCGCGCGACAGCCGACGTCGCGTGCGTCGCGACGACACACGTCGCCCGCGCGACTATCGCTTTTCCAATGACTTCTCGCCGCGGGACAGAGAACATGCCTCGCCCTTTGATAACGACTTCCAAGATACTCCAACGCCGACGGGGAAGAAAAGGGCGCCATATGCTACTTTAGAGGGGACTAGGTATGTTTTGTGGATTATTTCTTTAAACTAATGAATGTCGTAAAGCATAAAAAATATCTTAGAAAAGGGAATCACCAATGAATGTAACTCTCTTCATCCATACTTTGTCATGATTAACCTGTGGATGTCGAAACCTATATTAATATATAGTCCTTAATTCTAGATTCGCATTCGAACCAGAAGACGTCACAGCCTCCCCGATTTCCGTGAGCAGCGCCCGCGCACGAGACAGCGAACAGAGCGCGACTCGCTTCCGATTCGATTCTGACTCGATCTCGCCTCGCTCTATGTTCGAAGACGACTTCGCCCTGGCCCCGCGGCCGCGCACGGCGTCCATCGCGGAGGAGGAGGAGGGGGAGCTGCCCCCCCTGCGCCCGCGCCCCCCTCCCGCCACGACGCGAGACATCCGTAAGTCAGACTCTATAAACATCTTCACTCGAGAGTCGGATCCGTTCGAAGGCGATGCGTTCTTTGCGTGTACTGGGTCGGATCGCGCCGCGAGACGGGAGAACTGGCCAGGTGACTTTCAAGGGTTTGATAATGCGTGAGTTCGGGTCCGGTTTGTCCTTTGAGACATGACAACTTTTTTGTGAGAAGGGTAGTGGGAACGGGGATGAAAGCGAGTAGGCGATTTTTAAGTTTTTTTTTATTAGCAAAGATATGTGATACTGTTGAAATGGCTGTTTATAGGATCTACTAAATGCAGGACATTCCATCTCTCCCCTGTTCCTACTTTTCGATCTCTATTTGCACTCTATCGTACTAGTTTATAGCTCGCTTTTAAAAGTTCCTAAAATTATGTCTCGCTGCGAGACTGAATTTTATCATAAAAATGTTTTTCTTCGTATTTTAAGAGTATGGTTTTGATAGAAAAGCGAGATGAATGATCGCGTTGCCAATTTCATTGTCACAATCAAAATATGCTTATATTAATAAAATAGCGCGTTAAAATTTTAAGTATTAGGATATGGAAGAATGCAAATAGAGGATAGTTCCCTTAAAGGTCGTCAAAAGGAGGATTTATAATGAAATGAGTCTTGCCATAGAAATTAAGTATTTTTCCATGGATCTCGTGTACCCTGTGCGATAGACTCCCAGATATATGTCTAAAATAATCTTACGGTCGTTCTCAACTTGAAGGCTTTTTCACATCATTACGCGTCAATTTTTACCCGACTGCCCCAAAAGGAGGGTAATGTTTTTAATGATGCATTTTTATAAAATTCTCGAACTTTTATTTACGACCATAGACAATAGTCCATATACAAAGAGGTGCGTTATGATGTGAAAAAACTTTAATATGTTAGATATCTTAGCTTTAAGATTACATGCTGCTATCGATTACCTAGTGTAATATACTTATTATGTAGCCACTGACCATTGTCGTCCTAGTATTGTGTATATGTTGAGACATGTACTGACAAGGGATGTCTCTTGCCTGTATGTGTCTTTAGACGCAACCTGTGATATATATAAGCAACGCCCTTTATCATTTTTATTTATTTCAGCGCTTTCCCAATGTGTATTTTCTTGTTGTTTTTACCTCAAATAAGTGTCACAAGTCGTTAAAAGTAGTGTTGTATGAATTTCTAAATAGTCGTTTAGGTAAATAAGTTTTTACAATAAATTCATTGCAATGCATTTTTAATATATTTTTCTTTACAATGTAATCAGACTCATTTTATACGTTTGAACGCTTATTCTCGTTAAATTATATAAGTGCCGATTTGTAGAAATTATGTGATTTGTATTAAAACATCTCGAATCTTGAATAACTACAATTCGTCTGTATATAAAATTATGCTGTATTTATAAACCCTTTATTTAGAAGACTGCACATATTCGTAGACGTAGTGGTTGATCCACTAGATATCTAATGTATCTTATAATAATAAAGAAACAATCATTCCGATTTTATATTATAACGCTCCGCGCTGACCGAAACTATAGTTTGACCGAAACCGCTGTACAGCTGTTTCGGTCAAACTATAGTTGGTTATCTAAGTGGTACAGCACCAGCGGCATGTGCGCGGCTCAGGCGCGGCAGTGCGCCGCCCAGTCGGCAACGCTCACGGCGTCCCGCCGCCCGCCTCACCGCGCATTCTTAAAGCGTGGTACAGCGGTGAGGTCAAACTATAGTACGGATTTTCTAGTGATGCTGAAAAAAAATACACTTTATCAACAATGATATAAAGTTCATATTCTGCCGTCTTCGGGACCGCCCGCAAGGGCTCGTTTGCACTTTATGATAATAATAAAAAAGTTTATTATTCAATGTCATCAGAAAATCCTCTTCTATGCGTTTCTTCTGGTCTGCAGTGAGCCTATGATATTTACTTTAGTATATTTTGGTCTGTAAATGGTAGTAAGTCAAAACTATGGAATAATAAAATTCTAGGTATGGAAAGGCATCACCAATGCAAGTTTGGGCACAAATCTGTACAGTATTTAATTGGTATGTAAATATTTTGCTACAATGCAATCATGTGCCGTTGTGTAAAATGTAAATAATTAATTAATAGTATTGTATAAATCAAATGAAATATATACGTCTATGACTGTACTTGCCCTGCTAAACTATTTTTGAGCACATAATCAAGAAATATTAGAACATTTTTGAATAACTGTAAAATTGAATAAGTTTCGAAAGTGTTTATGTATCAACTGGTTATTATAATTTTGCTGATCGTACCTTCTTTGTTAAGTGTAGCTTATTTCGTATATAAACATAAAAAATGCAATTTTTATTCTAAATACATTACAGTATTTTAAAGTAGTCGAAAATTTTGCACAGTTTTTGATATAATAAAAAAAAACGCATTTTATGAATATGTTGTATATTTTCAAAGTCTGATGCATTCTGTGAATTAATTGTCTATCTCATTAATTTAATAAAATAACAAAGAAAATTCATGTTTTATTGTGGTTTAATTAAATGTTTTTTGTGATAGAAATACTCGATCTTTTATAATAAGCGTCAATTGTGCTTCTATGGAATTTATGTTTAATGAATGATTACTGTGATAATTTTAATTTATTGTGATTTTTCCCGGAAGTCGTTTTACTTAATTTTGTATGCACTTGTTTCTATGTAAAAATCAGCATAAAGCAATTAAATAATATTCTAAATAAAAATGTATATTTCTAACATGATTAACTTACCTATTAAAATGTTGACTTAAAATATTGAATTATCTAAACTAAAGCATTCATCAATCAGTAATGTAACAGAGTAACTGATTTAAGATAACCTGAAAGTTACTGAAAGAATCAGTTAAACTGTTGTAGTTTTGAAAAAGAGGAATGTAATGTTATCTGATAATTATAATTAATGTACAGACGCCAGCACATCAAGCTACCCGAAACTGTCAAATTTTCCCAATCAACTTTGACCCTTATGCTTCAGCGATAAAGTTGAAAATCTATTAAATAAATTTGACAGATTGTAGTAGCTTGATGTGCTGGCGTCTGTACCTTCAATATGAACCTAACGACCCATAATCATTTTATAGCCACTATAACAAATGTATTCATGTAAACTAATGTTACCTATAAACTAGTGATGACGTCGATTTTGTATTAATGTATTTTTTGTACATAATGTAGCTAGAGGAAATTAATTATGTGCAATTATTACCACCTCTATGGCGCAATACCAAAGGTATTTATGTTCTGTAACTGTTGTGTAAAATACTCGGAGTTATTAAAATTATAACGAAATGATCGAAAACTATTACTGTGTTTTTAATTCATTTACCCCTGGAGCAACACTATATGATGTCCGTGACTGCTGCAGGAGCACCAACGCCAATCGCTTCCATATTTAGTAAATAATTAGTACCCAATTGGTACTAATTAGTGCTCGATAGAAACTTGACTTTGAAGGTGGTCCGGCGGTAGTCACGCTCCCTTCAGCAGGAACACGACTTAATGTTGATTCCAAGTTTGAGGAGCTTGTCGCTTTCCTCAAAGCTACATAGAAAATTAGTACCCTGCAACATAAAATTTGTGCCCAAAATTCACAATTAGTTCTTTAGTAGTTTACGAGATACACCATGCCATTGGGTGGGGTGGTGGTAGTCACGGTGTTAAATTTTTATTTCAAGATTTCCCTATTAAAACCTCTGTGATTTCTTCCCAAATTTATACAAAAATTTGTGCTCCTAAAGAAGCAAAGTTTACATCTTTACTTAGGATTATTACAGAGATAGAAATCAAATCGATGGGTTTATATGTTCGTACTTCGTCTTTAAGTCTTCAGTCTGTAAACCTGTAGGATATAAACCTAGGAAACATCTGTCACGCGTACGGCGTACTCTACTCGCAATATATTTTTGGTGCATAATAAAATAATAATAATCCATAATGTTACTGTTTTTATAATTAACCTCGGCACGACTCAACAGTCACGCACGGCACGAACCTCATCAGCAGAACTGCCTCACACAACACCCATCAGGAGGGGCAATGATATCGTCAGGCAGGGGCTGATATACGATTGCTGTAGCTGCATAATGTGGCGTTGTGGCAGCCACAACAAACGTGTTGTTACGTTTTAGGTTACGAAGCCTTTTTCATTGTTGCACCAAATATTGCACCAATTCTTCGTGTCTAGAGTCTGGCCACGCCTCACGCATTGGTCTGCAATGGAATAAATAGGCAACCCCAAAAAGTTTTTTATATGGTAGGTATGCTTTTACATCTGTCAGTTTCGGGATACTTGAACTGTCAGATTGCTAACGCTGTAAAGATATAAATTACTTTCCTCTATGCGCTGTAAGTCCCCGACCCTTGCTCGAAAACGAGGTGCCAGCAGTTGTTGCAGCTGTGCATGTAGCTTTAAATTCCCCGATTAATAATCATGATCAAAACTTTGATCCAGCCCGTCCCCATCTTTGATGTCCTCCCTCCGGATAACGCCCTAAGCCGAGGCTCGTACCCCACAGGGAGTGCCCTTAGCGAGCGTTTATCCTGAGCTTTTAGCTTAGTTTTTATGTGTGCCCTGGCTGGAGGCAATGAGTATAGCAGCGTGATGCATCCACAGGATTGACCGGTTTAATAGCCACGGTCGTTAGAGACGAGCTCAGTGTTGCCAACTGCTAGCTTTACCCAGTTGCTAGACAATCTTTTAAATGTTGCTAGTATGCCAGTTTTTTTTACCCCAAAAAGTTGCTAGAAGTAGTTAAATGTACGGCCGATTTACATTGTCTCAGTGTACATATAGTAGGTAAGTGGGTTACAATAAAATGACAATTTCTGACAATCATCTTTTTTTTATTTTCATTTATTCCAACAAGAGAGTTAAAAATGATAACACATCGATTGAGTCTGCTCTCAACAAAACGAATTTTAAATTCTTTCACGTACCTGTTTTGAACTCTACTTTCTGTTTATGTTTTTTTGTCTCAGCATGCTTCTTTTAGCTATAATAAAAATACTGATTTTCAAAAATTTTAAAGTTCAGTCAATCATCATCACAATAAATGTTAGAATTGAAAGAAAGAAAGAAATAAAAGAAAGAAAATTGCGTTTATTGGCATTAAAACAGAAAAATACACCTTAAAACTATAAAAACAGAAAACAATGATTATAATGCCAAAAGGGCCTCAGCTCAGCATAATGTCAGATGGCAACACAAAGTGTACCACCTGACGCTGATTTTCAGCTGCAACCCACGAGTGTCATACGCTAGAATAATAATAAACGAAGTGTCAGTCCGTTTTAATAAATAAATTAAAGGTAATATAAGATAGGATAAAATAAAAAAAAAGCTCATACTGAATCAAATAAATGTTGTGACATAGGTACATGTGTGTGTACAGTGTGTTTGAGAAACTGAAATAAAACTACTACTAAATACTAATGCTTGTAAAAGTCGATAAAATATACCAACAAAGTATAAAATACTGAACATGGTCACACTGAACGCCGACCTATACCCACAGAACATATATATACCCTAGCACCTGTACCTACCATACCATCTATGACCATAGATTCGCGTTTAGTTTTTATTTTTCTTTCGAGACTCGTTATCCTACTTTACGAATCTTGATAGCCTCACGTCTCCTAATGAAATGAAAAGTAGCTAAAAAAAGTAGCTTAAAAGTTTAGCTACAAGTTTCATTAAATTGTAGCTGTCTGTCACCCAATAATAGCTAGATCTAGCAATAAAGTTGCTAAGTTGGCATCACTGGACGAGCTATGAGATGCTCTATAGAAAAAAAAAAAATGCGCAATGTTGAAAAAGTATAGTATAAAGTACTCTGTGGTTGAAAACATTGCGCAAATCTCGTAGCAAAATAAAGTAGAAATAAAATAAATAAAAAGTAAAAACCTTTAAAAAAAAGCTTTTAATGAACTAAAAAGTACAAAATAAAACTTACGTAAACATAGAACTTTAATATTTTCTTAAAAGCTTGAGGCTTATCTTAAAAATAATGTAAGAAGGACGTTCACGCCTCAAGTTGTGAAGTCATGGTGTGAAACTAACCAAGGTGCACTATCCAAGTCATGCTATAATTTAGAACAGGCTATCATAATTGAATGCGTACCTACCTATATAAAATTAACTGTCTGTGCTGTTGACCGTTTAGGAGTTCCCTCGTCTGGAGCCATCCCTGGGTGCAACACCAAGGTCATGATGTACTTTAGAACGGGCAATCATAATTGAATACGTAGGTATATAAAATTTCGTGTCTTTACTTTTGACCGTTGAGGAGTTTCCTAGTCTGAAGCCAATCCTGGCTGCAGCAGCCAGATTATGGTAGACTATAGAACTGACTGTATTCATTAAATGCGTATATTAAATTTTTTGTCTGTACTGTTGAATGTTAAGGAGTTTCCTCTTCTGGAGCCAACCCTGGGTACAGCAACCAGATCATGGTGAACTTATAACGGACTATCATTATTGAATGCGTACATAAAATTTCGTATCTGTACTATTGACCATTGAGGAGTTCCCTCGTCTGAAGCTAATCCTGGCTGCATCAGCCAGATTGTTGAGAAGCACAGCGATCTCATAAGAATCTGTTGTTATGTTTGGCTAGGTACTTCACACCATTTTGGTTAAGAATAAAGTTTATCGTTGAGTTATACATTTATTACACATGTGTGGAGTAACCTGGCTATGTATATAAATATAAACAATGGAAATAGCTTTGATACAATCATATCTGTCGATTGTTAACTAAGAAACTAAGATCTCTCTTATATACTAGACAAATGATGTAATACAGGCCAAACTGGGCATAAAATAAGGTTTTTGGGATACACAAACTCTTAGTTAGGCTATTTACCATGTATGGGCACCTTTTACATAAGGAAAAGTACCCGGGATGTACGATTTGAGGGAAGAACAAAGGCGTCACAAAGAACGTAATACATAAGCAGACCAACTGCGTAGATTCTTTCCCTCTTCAGTCCCCTCACCTCCCCTGGTGCACCCGAATATTGGCGTACCCCGCAATCCCCGCTAGCATACCAACCCCCTTACCTTGAGAATCTCGACTTGCATAGGAGATTCATCGAGTCGGCGTGTGCTAGCCACAGGGCGGGTGCACTATGGTAGGAAACTACAGGTGTCGCATTTGATACAAATGTTGTAATTTTCCAGTATTTCAAAGTTTTTGGTTCAGTTCGTACAAGTTCATACAAATGGAGTAGTTTCAAAGTATTTGTCAGAGTTAATAGTTCGGTATAAAGTTCAGTCAAATGTTATAAGTTCAGTCTCCTTTTGGGTAGCGTCGAACCGTGTGTGGCTGATGCCTATTCGACTACCTATAACGTGTTCCGCCTAACGTAATCTAATTAGTCTAGATTTAGGAATAGAAGATAAGTTATGTGATTCGGTAGTTATTATATTTCTAGTACCTCGATTAGATTCTTTAGTGCGTAAGCTATTTTTTTGTTGTTATCAGTGTTTAAATCAGTGTTTATATTTGTGATTACATTGTGTGTACTCAAAGAAAGTGTTTAATTTTGGTTTATGGCCACCAATATCCATCCACCCTGCACCTGAATCCCCTATACAGATCATGCTAGAATAAAAAACGGACTATTTTAATTAAATGCGTATCTAAAATTTCGTGTCTGTACTCTTAACCACTGAGCAGTTTCCTCGTCTGGAGCCAAACTTGGGTGCAGCAGCCAGGTCATGGTAGACTTTAGAACAGACTATAATAATTAAATGCGTATATTAAGTTTTGTCTCTATGCTCTTGACCATTCAGGAGTCTTATCTGGACCCAATCCTGGGTGCAGCAGCCAGGTCATGAGGAACTTTAGAATGGGATATCATCATTGAATGCGTATATAAAATTTTATGTCTGTGCTGTTGATCGCTGAGAAGTTTCCTCGTGTGGAGTCAATCCTGGATGCTGTAGCCAGGTCATGGTAGAGTTTAGAACAGACTATATTAATTAAATGCGTAGGTATATTCAATTTTGTGTCTGTGCTGTTGACCGCTGAGAAGTTCCCTCTTCTGGAACCAATCCTGGGTGCAGCAGCCAGGTCATGGTGGAGTTTAGAATGGACTATCATAATTAAATTCGTATATTAAATTTATTGTATGTACTGTTTACTATTGAGGAGTTCCCTCTTCTGGAGCCAACCCTGGGTGCAGCAACCAGGTCATGATGAAATTTAAAACGGACTATCTTAATTGAATGCGTATATAAAATTTTGTGTCTGTGCTGTTGACCGCTGAGAAGTTCCTTCTTCTGGAGCCAACCCTGGGTGCAGCAGCCAGATCATGGTGAACTTTAGAACGGGCTATCGTAATTGAATGCGTATATAAAATTGAGCGTCTATACCGTTGACTGTTGTGGAGTTCCTTCGTCTGGAGCCTATCCAGGGGGTAGAATCATCATAAAGAAATGCATTCAAAAAAAAAAATGTGTTTATTATCTTAAATCTAGATACAATTAAGTTGCCGGGGCTTCCCAGAAAGTAATCCGAAGATACTTGTGATGGGATAAACCTCGCTCTTCCTCGATTAGTTCAATTGTTTCGTTGTGCTAATTAGGTATAAGTTACACATTTTTTTAATTAAACCAATAAAAATTAAAAACCAATAAAAACAAACCAATAAGAAAAAAAAATGAAAAATGAAAATGAATTAAATCGTGCTTATGGCAGAAAGGTGTAAATGTGTGTTTATTTGCGTGTGAAAGTATATTGTGTGTATGTGTGTGTTAGAGAGGGTGTGAGGGTGTGTGGGTGTGTGTGAGTGAGTGAGATGGTGTGTGTGTGAGTGTGTATGCGTGACGTTCAACCCTGTGTAACCAAAATGTCTTCCACGTCCACGGCATCATAATTAAGTGTGAAGAGCCATTCCTTCAATATCTTCTTACACTCGTACAGCTGCATAGGGTAAATGTTAAGTATGCGATTTACTTTATTATAAACGCGTGGGGCTTGAGCTACATTTTAGCGACTAGCAAAAATTGAACGTGCTGAGTATGTAGGGGCTACTATATCACAGCGTCTTTTTTTAAGTTTGGCATGGCTAAAGGGTAGAATTTTATGGTATCTGAGTACAAGGTATAGGATGTAGAGTTTCCTGACGGAGAGCAGCTTAGAGCTTGAGTATAGAGATTCAGTAGGAAACCTGTAGGGCTTACAGTACATGACTTTAATCAAGGATCTCTGTGCCCTCTCTAGATCTAAAAAATGCGTCTTAGCTGCTCCACCCCATACCGAGACACAAAAAATAATTACAAACTGGGCCAGTGCGATACAAATTTTATTCTGTAATTCTGTACTCATAACATGTCTCAGAGATTTAAAAACCCAAATGAGTTTTCTTACCCTCCCTATAGTTAGTTCGAGGTGTGGGTACCAACTTAATCTTTGGTCTACTACAATACCTAGGTACTTGATGGAATTTACCTTCTGAATAATAGGGCAACTACAGGTAGATTAGGTTGGGGTAGAACAAGAATGTATTCTAATATTAAAGTCAGGCGCCGGCTGAGAGTTTGTGTATTTAGTGAAGCAGACGTAGTTTGTTTTTTGGGTATTAAGCGTAAGAAGATTTTCATTTAGCCAATTACAAACTCTAGCTAATCCCCTCTCAGCCTCAAGCCTAACTTTGTCCTATGTCTTGGCGGAGAAGATAATAGCGGTATCATCCGCGTAGGACAGTATCCTCGCACCGTCGATAATAAGGTTGCAAAGCTCATTAATATAAATCAAAAAGAGCGTCGGGCCGAGGACACTGCCCTGCGGGACGCCATACGTCACGTTCTCTTCGTCACTAACCTGGTTTTCAATTTTTACCCCCTGTTTTCTATTTCGAAGGTAACTGCTGAGAAGGGAGAGAGCAGAACCTCGAAATCCTAAGTTTTCCAGCCTGTGTATAAGCTTAGAAACAAAGGCTTTCTTGAGGTCAAGAAAGACCACTAGGCATTTGTTCCCCTTATCCACTTCCTTAGTTATTACCGTTGCAAGCTCCTCAGTAGCATCCTGGGTCGACATTCCCCTCCTAAAACCATACTGAGAGGAAGACAGGATCTTATACTTAGTCAAGTAGCTAACTATTCTAGAGTTCAAGAGCTTCTCAATGATTTTAGAAATGGAAGTCAACACAGAAATTGGCCGATAGTTGTTAACGTCGTCTCTATCTCTACTCTTATACACCGGCTTAACAACGGACCGCTTAAGAAGGTAGGGAAAGATACCAGTGTTAAAACATAGGTTGGCCAGGTCGCAGATCAGCGGGACTAAGATCTCCTTGGCCTGTTTTAGGAAAAGGGTAGGAATTCCATCCCAACCTGGTGCACTCCCAGAGTCTAGGGACATCAGGATACTTTCAACTTGCTCCTGCGTGGTGTCTAGGAGAACAAAAGAGGACAAATTAGGGCGGTCTGTGTTATAAGATGTTTGGGGTACGTAACTATTTAGGATGTTCTGCGCTAGAGTTTGTCCTATGTTAATGAAATAATTATTAACATAGTTGACTGAGTCTTGGGGGCATGATTTTATCTTAAGTAGGTCGCCATTGGAGCTCCTGGGTGGTTTATAATTTGTAATGTCATTTAAGGTTGACCACAATGCCCGAGGGTTTTTTGCAGATGCTTTGATTTTATCTCTGTTATATTTATTTTTTAGTTTCTTTATAAGGTTTCCACAGAAGGTCCGATATCGTCTATATGTTATCACTAGTATCTGATTATGTGGGTTCGATTTAAGTTTAAGATAAATTGAATTCCTTAGTCTAATACACCGTAGGGCACCTGCTGTAATCCAGGGTTTAATAGATCTTTTGCTATTCGTGATAGTAACAGTTTTAGAATTCGAAAGTATAGTTGTCTTGACCATGTGTATAAGCGCAAAGGCATAAGTATCAGGGTCTTTGAAGATGTTAAAAAAGGATCAATATTTATTAGACTATTATAAGCATTTTCGTAGTTGACTATTGTTTTGTGTTTATTAGGAATATTATGGCAATATTTAGTCTCGAGAGATAACAAAATCAGGCAGTGGTCTGTTACGGTTGTATTTAAAACCGCTGTAAAAGCTGTGTTTTTTGTTTATCAAGACTCAGGAAGACGTGATCTAGGCACCCATCCCCCCTCGTGGGAAGGTTGTGAGATGGTAAAAGTCCATGTGTTGATAGCATATTTAAGTAGGTTAGTCTATTATTTCTTTCAGTAGGGGAAATAATTAGGTTTATAATTGTCTTCAAAACTGAACCAACATGTAAAATTTCAAGTCCGTAGGATAAGAGGAAGTGATTTTTTTAATTTAGCTTGCAAGATTTGCTAATTAACTAACACACTAACAAAGCAAGTATAAAGCTTGTAATGCATTAAGGTAGCCCGCGAAATTTTTTTACTTAAGCAGACTAAGCCGATGTTCACACGGACGTAATAAAATCGCGGCGGGATTTTATCGCGCACTGGATTTTCAACTTTCGATGTTAAGCCGAGCGTTGAGAATCCAACGCGCTGGAACGCACTTTTGTCCCAGTGCGTTGAAAAACACACTGTTGAATTTTCAACTGTCGGCGCTATGCAGAGCGTTGAAACACCAGTGCACGAAAAAAAATCGCCGCGATTTTATTACGTCCGTGCGAACTTGGGCTCAGCGTGACCCAGACTCTATGTTCAGAACTGCTAAGTTATATCGGCCGTATTTGTTGAGCTGCTTTGAGTAGGTACGTGGGCTGAGACGCTGAGATTGTGTCCTTGTGTATAAGCCGCGCAGATAAAGAAACGATTTGTAAATGGCGGCCGCTCTCATGCTATCTCGCTCACATGGCGGTCCGCTCTCATGCTATCTCGCTCACACGCTCGCTCCGTCTATACTAGCCGCCGCCATTTACAAATCGTTTCTTTATCTGCGCGGCTTATATATTCACACGTACTATGCCCATATGCATGGCCCATTTTCAGTCATACATTTGGAATTGCATGGCCGCATTTATGGTGATGAGGATGTGGTAAGACTGAAAAAACCCTTACGTTAGACAGACGCGAAAGCTCTAATGAAAAAGATCTAAAATTCTAAACTGAGTTTGCGGCGCTCTTGGCTAAGCGTACCGAGTACATACATTCTAATATACTGAAAAGCGCCACCGGGCATCACATTGTAGCTATTGTAAAGTAGGCATTACATATTAAAATTACAGCAATCAGTTAATATTTTAGAGTTCATAAAACATGTTGATGCATGTTACCAATAAATAATTTACATTAGAAAGGGCAGAACAAAAATAAAAAAATCATTTTGCTTTTATAATTTTAGTTCTGACAACTTTAAGCCGTACGTCATAACTTGAAAGGTAAAAGTTGTCGTCAACTCGTCATTGTCATTGTCAAAATTGTCAAGACTGAATGAATCAACAGCTGTTTTACATTTTTGTATCACAAAATTAATTAAAACTGGGTAAAATCAGGTAGTTTTGTATTCCTTATTCAGGTCATGGTAGATTTTATTAGAATTAGTGTTGTATTTTAACATGAAACAAAGGTAAGTGTAGCAAAAGATGATCCAGTTTAGTCGTGTTAAAATGTTGTTTACGTGTTACTGACAAAGGTGTTTGTTTGTGAAGGGCTCGCCCAATGCAAGGCGGAGATGACTTGGTGGCTTACGCCATGGGGAAGAGTACAGACGACCTTGCTGACCACACTGAAATACAACTGCATAGAATAAAACCCCTGGATCATTTCATAGAAGCGCAAGTTCAAGAGGGGGACTCCTTACAAGCTATTGCGTTGCGATTTTATTGTTCTGTAAGTTATAATAATTAATTTTTATTAATAGTTCGTAACGGCCGCGACGTACGAGTTGTAGGTCGTAGGTTCGAACCCAGACAGGCGCTTTACTTTGTGTAAATTATTTCATCACCACTGCTCTCAAAACGGTGATGGAAAACATCGTGAGGAACCCGGCATGTCCTAGAACCGAAAATTCAAAGACATGTGACATCTACCAACCCGCACTGGGCCCGCGTGGTGGATTACGGCCCACCCCCTCTCACAGAGAGGAGGCCTGTGTCCCAGCAGTGGGAACATTTATAGGCTGATGATAATGATGATGAATTGTTCATCATTAATTAATTTTTTGACACAAAATAAAATTGTACTTTGAAGTCTCAAATTAAATATACCGGTCACTTCCTGTTATCATTGTTATCATATATCTAGTTAATACATCGTGTTTTAAACACATTTCAGATATCAGAGCTAAAAAGGATCAACCATATACATAAAGATAATGAAATTTTTGCCAGACGGACTATAAAGGTGCCAGTTACACCATATTCAGTGCTGACGGAGCTCATACCAACTCAGAACTCAGAGCCTGTGCCTTCAACCTCAAACAGTTCATCTCTTACGGTCATACAGGAATTAACAAATACGAATAATTACAATGGACCTATAAACCAAAGTAATGTATCAATACTTCCCAAGGAAGGTGTGGAGTGCTCCATAGATTGTAACACAGTAGTGATGAATAGCACACTGGCGCCATCTGTTACGCCATACACAGACTCTGAGCAGAATGAACAACTACTGGCTACAGAAGATACTCAACTCTTGCCAAGTAATAAAGAGAAGATATCCGTTGAATCAGTTGTGGTGAAGGAACTGACCTCACACGGTGCTGACTTTGGACTGAAATGGTTCCATTTAGTGTGCTGTATGCTCATCTTAGGTGTTGTGATACCTCTTGTGTATGTTATGTTTTATTTAGACAAACATGAACATTCTGAAATTTCAGATCTTCCACCATTACACTCAAATCGATGACTGACTGATATAACTCAATCTGATAAAAAGCTTTAAGTTGTAATGGTATTCATTATAAATCAATTTTATATGTCACTGTAAGAGGATGCAATGTGATTCTTTTAATAAAATTTATCATTATAAGTACTATAACAATACTGCTTTTATTTATATCTATACATACATAGTTTTGTAAAAATGATAATGATGTTTTTGTCAATTGGATAGTAGGTAGTGGTCAATGATTAATTTATGTTATAAATATCATTTCACTTCAAATTTAAAAATATAAATTCAGCTTGTTTGTGTGTTTCAAAATAAAATTATCTGAACACGTCATAACAACCCCTTGTGGATTTTGCTTCTATTTATGAGCAAAACTTTTGCCGTATACTAGGTGGAAAAAATCAATGGGTCCTGAAGGGAAACCACTTTAAATCCTTAACATTGAAAGAAACAAATCTGCATTCAAAGACTCGAAAATTCGCTTGCCACACTTGGTTACTTGGCACTTTGGTCTTATATGGCATCAATCGATAAGGTCAATCATAAGTGTCAAGTCTCTCTAACAAACTTGATTAACTTATTTTAATTGAACGACAAAGATGGGTAAACTAACTAATTAGTTGCTCGAAATGATCTTAATTTTGTTTGATACACAAAATTATTTTAAGGAATTCATTTCTAGTAACTTTTAATAGCGAGTTGTGATGAATATTGAAAATCGTAGTGTGAACCTCGGTTCTTAACTCGTTTATAGTTGCATAGGATTTTTGTTAATTGTAAATTAGGTACTAAGTAACCTGGCCATGGCTTATTTTTAATTGCACGTTTGTTTTATTATCTTTTTGTTACGGACACTTCTAACGTGCACGTCTTTCTACATTGTTCTCACATGTATAATTTCAACATGAATGATGTAACCGACACTTTGTAACAATTTTTTATTTAAAAGTATGTCCGTGGAGTTTCTTGCCCGTTCTTCTCCATAGGTACCTACTACGCTTTGGAATGGGCAACTAGCTTCAAATTTCTGACTGACCAATTCCTTGAAAATTCAAAAGTGCCTGTAAATGGTTTAATTGAAATAAATGCTTTGAGTTGAGTTCTGCAGGACAAAAAAACAAAAGAAAAAGTGCTTATCTTGTCCCATTGAGTTTATAAGTTAAGATTTTATGGTTTTCCTTTCATTCAATTTATCATGTTTGTTAGAGAGATTTGATCCTTAACATTGACCCTATCGATTGATGCCATAAAACTACAGGTGTTATTTTTTCGGATTTTAGCCGGTTCCATTCCAGAGTGTGGCAAGCGATTTTCGAAAATCTTTGATGGAGATTTGTTTCTTTAAAATAAATAAAGGAATGTTTACTAGTAAAATAATCTATTTTAAGTATTAAAGTGATTTTCCTTCAGGGCCCATTGATTTTTCCATTCTGTATACACCAGTACCTACCTACAGTATAAAATCTGTGAGTGTACTCTTTAAACGTCTGTGGTGTAATCAGAGATTATACAGAATGCAGGTATGGTTTTGTGTAATGGGAGTGCACTTACCACATAATCCACTTGGCAGAATTTTGCCGTCTACTAATACTGACGTGTAAAGTGCGTCCTAAAATGGACAACGTGGAATTCCCCTCTTTATTTGAGTTTTTCGCAAACATGGACTTATTTCGCAAAAAGCTCCAGAACTAGACGTTCTAGGTCACGGGTTTTTGACTATAGATTAATTGTCTAAAAAGGTCATCTTTTTAAAAATTTTTGGCTTTACAGTTCGCGTCACGTAAGTCTGCTGCTGTCTAAAACTAAGTTAACACGTTTAAACTAAAGTTGAAACGATTTTGGTCGGCAAGTAGGTACCGTGTTTATTCAGATAGGTACATTAAAAATACTCTGTGGTACCGTGATTATAAGAGGTGATTTCACGCAACCGGTGCCTCGAATTGAACATGGTAAGGGTACGTCAAGTCGTCACGTCGCTAGATAATCCTTCTATTAACTAAGTGTAAATCAGTTGCTCATTTATATGGACAGAACAGTTGACAATTTATTTAGTTCTGTGATATTAATTACCATGAATTGACCAGTCTATTTATATACAGATAGATCCAGGGCCGTAGCTACCGCCGTATCTGCCGTATCAATTATACGGGGCCATTGATGATTTTAAATCAATGTACGGGGCCCCCGACGTGCGTAAGCAAAAATTAATAAAAACTTCCCAATTTTTTTTTAATTTCAGGAATGACAAAAGTCAAATAAAGCAATTTCTTTTTTTCCCGCGTAAAGCGTGCGTTCAAAAGTTGGCAACACCCTACATCGGTTATCGCGGGCTGCGGGATTTCCCCGTTTAAGTCATTTACTTCAATGGGGGAATCCCACAATAATCGATGTACATACGATGATAAACCACGGAGAGCAGTGTTTATTGACGTGTTTTATTTAATTGTGCATTACATTGTAATACAATACAAACAACTTCTTTTATATGATTTTATAAATCAGTTTGCCGAAAAAAAGGCAAGGAGAATGTAGGTATATTTAATTTGACTTGTTTGTAAAAATTTTGGAAAAAGTGACAGATAGATAATTATGATGAATAAATATTTCTTTTAATTTCATGCAAACATTTTTTTTTTTTTTGTGAGAAATCTTTAGGTATCCTTCATAAGGGCCCCTAAACAAATTTTTATACGGGGCCCCGCCAAGGCACGCTACGCCACTGTACAGATCTGCGGTCGTAAAAAATATAAATATAATAAATGTTATAAAAATAAACAATATTGCTGATTGTGTGAGTTTAGAAGCAACCTTAGGTGATGGATTCCATGCGATGAGAGCGTGTTTCTGCTTTATAACAGACTTACGAAATCAGGAAGGCAGTGATAATAAAAAACGTATTTCACAAAATAAACTATTTATTTTCCATTTCTATTTGCTATCACTTAAAAATACATCGATGTAACAAAGAAATCGGTAAATCTATTGACACAATCTTAGTTAAAACTCTTTAACAATATTATTATCAATAATGATAAATGCATTCTTAAATAGCTAAAACCTGACCAGAGAAATAATATGTTTATATTACACTCTTATTGCAACCGTAAAGGATATTGCAAACAATTTAAAACAAAATATAGCCTATCATTTAAATAAAACAATCAAGTTCAAATTCATTAAGATAAGGTACATTAAAATGCCATAAGTGCGACTAATTCGTAAAGTATTTATTTTCCTGGTAAGGCTTAGTCACTATGTACAGATATATAATAATATTATAAGGTGAGCCTCGCAGAATTGATACTGAATAAAATTAATGACGTGATCTGAGGTGACTAAAGTAAAGCTTTTAATAATTTTAACAACGCACTTCGCGATTGCGGCTGTAATCAGAAGTTTCCACGACCGCCGAGATTCGGGTTACTCTCGTGCACACTGTGAAAAAAATAAAGGGAGCGTTAGTAATTATTCTTTATGCCCAAGGCACATAATGTGCAATGCCAAAAATGGTTAAGGACCGCCAAGAAAACTTAATACGGTCATCCGCCCGAAGACCTCGTAAAGACCGCGGGGTGAATGTGAAGCTCAAAACAGGCAGAAATTGCGTAAACTCTTCTGTATGTCAGAATATAGATCCCCACTACTCGCAAATGGGTAGATATCGTTTTAGTTGTAGCATTTTAAGTTAACTTGGATTGTGACTTTTATGACTCTGACATGAGGTTCTAATTACCATAATGAAAGGACAAAATGCTATAACTATGACTATAGAAGTTAGGTACACAAACACAGTAAAATTCAAAAGCACACAAGAAAAAAGACATTGTTAGTATTACAGAGAACAGCAACACAGAAGATCATCTTGATCCGAAGAACGGGCCAGCGCTTTGTAGGGAGATTAGTGATTTCTTGTTATCTAAATCAAAACAACAAAATCACTAGTCTTCCATACAACGCGCGGCCGCTGGCTGAGGCCCATTAGTTGATGAACACCTAGAAATGTTAATCACCAAAGGAGTTAGTCACAATAAATGTTAAAATGAGTTAGAACATACAGTTGTGATGAGTGATCGTTTCTAAGTTACACTAGAATTAGGTTGTACAGCGAGAATAATACAAGAATGGTAGGAACATGTGTGAACACTCTCGAAATGTCTACGCTCTCCCTCTACTAACAAGTGTGTGCACATTACCTTAGCATCACAACATCGACGTCACACAGTCAAATCCGTTCAACAAACTCTACTTAATCTTAGTTTGGTTTGGTGCCAACTCAGGGAACTCTTCAAACATTCTATCGTCAAAATAATATTGTGTTAGTTAAAATATTAAATTATTGTGATGGTAAATGTCTCAGGAAACTCCTCAACCAAGTAAAATGTTAACAGCACAAATTAATAAGTTTGACTCGCAATATTAGCAATGATACAGTATGGTAGTTATTGAAATTAATGTTCACATGCTTTTTCAATTATTTTGATATGAAACAATACACATGATGTTGAGGAAACATGATGATGGAGCCTTAAAAATCTGCTGAAATAATTTCTATTCACCTTGCATTCTCACATCTCTGAAGTCAGTTTTGCGTTTACTAATGCGGACAGACATGAAAGGGGTAATTGAACTCATTGGATGAACCTACCTCTGTTGCAGGAGATACTGCGCCATCTGTATGCGCTGCTGGGTGCCGGTGATGGTGATGATGCGGTCGGTGGAGCCGGGCAGCGGCTCGGCGATCTCGATGCCCGCGCCGCTCTCTGCGCGGATCTTACGTATGCGGGACCCGGCCTTGCCAATTATCGCGCCGGCCAACTGGTACGGAAATAATAGTGTCACATTTTACGTACCGACCTAGTTAAGTTAGACGTGATAAGTTTTATTGGATCGTGAAAAATTTGCAGTGAAGTTATGAAGGGAAGTTTAAATGATGAAGAGCAGTACTAACGTCCTTGGGAATGGTAACTTGCGTGGTGGTGTCCTGCTGGCTGCCGCCGTTGTTACTGAACCCTCCTCCCCCTCCCCCCACCCGGCCGCCCCCCCCGAAGCTCCCCCCTCCGAAGCCGCTGCCTCCGCCGCCACCGCCGCCGCCGCCGCCACCGAAGGCACCGCGCGGAGGGCCGCTGAAGCTAGCTCTAGGTCCGGGGCCACCAAAGTCATTGAACGCAGCTCTAGGGCCGCCGGGTGGACCGCTGCGACCTAGGGGCGGTCCTCTCGGCGCGGGCCCGCGGCCGGCGGGGCCCATGGGCGGCATGCCGCGCGGAGGGCCGCGGGGAGGTCCGCGAGGCCCACCTCGTGGCCCGCCGCCGCCGCCGCCGCTGCCGCCGCCCGCGCCGCCTCCCTGCCCGCTACCGAATCCTCCATACTCATCGGCGTAGAAGTCATCGTAATTGTGCGGGTCGTAGTTTTGTACTGCGCCTTTTACGGGGACCTGCAAAGTTTATAAGCAGTTCTAGAATGCTGAATGTGTCAGTATCGTCGACATGCTGTGAAAACCTCGTAAAGCAAAATGTATTGTTTTTATTTTTATTTATTGGTTGTGTAGAAATCGTCGTAGTGCATATTTAGAATAAACGTATACAGCTCTAACATACCTTCTATTGATGATAATAAGAACCTCAGAGGACGTCAATGACGACTATTTTTCAGACAGTTTTTATCATCCCCATTAAAAAATTTAAGACCTTTGTTACTAACATTATATGGTCAATTTTTAATTATGTCTGAAATAAATGTATTTTATTTATTTATTTTAAAATTACGTTTATTACGAGAGGTTTTCACTGCACGGCATCGATATGTTCAAGGAACCAGTGAACGAAGACTTCAAATTGGCCGAACAAATCAAAATAATTAAAATGAGGTCTGATATGAATATATTCACCTGTCTAATAAGGTCGAGCACCTCCTTGACGCCGGCGGCGACGGCGTCGGCCTTGCCCACCAGCTGCACGACGCGCTCCGTGCTCTGCGGAGCGGGGTTCGAGAATATCTTCAGACGAGCACCCGTTTTCTGCAAGAGACCGACATTATTATCAGATATTGTTAAGACACAGGTTATTTTTATGGATATTGGCATATTTCGTTTTATTATTTATTTTATTAGAGACACTGAAATAATTTACCGATTTATAAATGCTGCATAATAATCTAGACCAAAGAATATTCAGAAAAAATATATATTTTGTTAGCAGCCAAAAAACTTCTAGTAGTAAACATCGACTAGTCTAGTAGCATAGCTTTCAAACTAATTTAAACAATAACCATTTACTTAACAATCAATAGTAACCTAATTCCGACCAAGTCAATCCAACGCCCTAATTCCAAAACAAATTACATAACATACACTTAGTTCAGTTGTTTACAGCAATCTGTCGCGACATAGTCGGGGTGTTATAGAGTGGCATGAGAAATCGATGTGTGATCAATTACCGATATTAGATAACGTCAGAGTACGTGTGTGGTGTGTGGTGTCGATGACGTTTGACAGGAGGCAGGGCGCGTGCGCGGCGACATCGACCGGCGCACGTGGCTGCCGCCCGGTCACGCACAAACAACCGCTGAAACCCGCCCTCCGCACATGCGAGCAACGCACCGCAACGCACCGCCTACTACGAGCCATTGCTCAATACTGACGCGCGTCAACTGAACTCACTACACAGTTTTTCAGTTACTAAACACTACACTGTTCCCTAGACCCACAAATTATTTCTCGAAAGCAACTGAATATTTAAAAAAAAAACACTCGAATTAAAATTATTTGGAACACGTCGAACGAAGTATAAAGTCGCCGCTACAATTTTACGCGAACAAGGAAGCGGGCGGAGCGACCATCCCTCGAGGGTGGTCGGACGCGAATGAGCGGGCGACCGGCGGCGCGTGCAACACCTGCCCGACTCCCCTCCTTGCACTTGTGGGGGCTCCGCGGAAAGCTCGCACGCGCCACGCCTACCACATGCCACAAATTAATGGACAGAGAGAATCCCCATTCTGAACAACTCGGAAGCAAAATTGGGACAGTCTGCCTATGGGAGTCGCAGATAGAATTCCTCCAATTCAAAATGCTTTTGTTTGGTTTGGCGTCTATGAGCTCAGCATTTTATACTGTTGAGAAAGGACCTTCTGTATATTACTACACACTCACTCGTATTCAGCATCCATCACAAAAGTAAACCACTTCAGATCCTCGTCACGAACGCGAGTCCGACACGTCACTCACTATGAAAAGGATCTTGGCGAAACGTCCGCGACATAATTTATCAGCATGCTCCAAGCTTGTATCAGCACGAAAATTAGAAAGCTGAGGTATATAGACCAAAACTGCTTCGTGACCCGACTTCCTAACTTTTACTGAAGCAGTAACAAAATAAAGTTGACTATAAATCATGAACATGCCAGACTAATATACCAACATACTGTACTTTGCACCTACAATCAATCATAAAGTTTGCTCGGCTAAACATAAAAGCTGCTGCAAATATTTGAACACAATTTGTCTTGATCAAAAGTGAAGCCGTCTTTGCGCTGAAGCTAAACCGCTAACCGATAGGGTGGTTTACTTCGTTCAAACGTTTGTCTAAGTATATTGGTGCAATTTGAGAGAACAGTTCACTGGTAGGATGCCTTTGGCTTAGTTGATAATGGTATTGAGCTAAAACGAAGATGTCCTAACCAGAGCTAAACTAGGTTACCAAAAAGCTAATCAATAGTAGGGTATAACATTTCGTAAATAATTAATACTATTCACAGGCATGTTTCAGTACACACAGCAAGCCCAGAATGTGTTGCTGGCAAGATATTTCCCTTGAGAGTATGCCGCTAATCAGCTAGTGAGCAAGTCGTAATATTTCCAAACACGCGGCGGTAACATTATTCAGATCAACGCTAGTATTCCCTGAACCACTAAACAATGTGGAATTATAGGGAGAATTTCCGAAAATGTTGACACAGTTAACTTCGAAATTAGAATACGGATCAACAACCCTCCATCGATCTCTTGTAGTATTGATCCGAGCTCTCGAATTTTACCTGTTGCTTGTATTTCGGGGTTGAGCTTTTCTAGGGGCAGGACAACTTTCAAAATCGCTGAAGAAGTGGTTATTTAATCCAAATATTTAAACAAAAATTGGAGCACCGGTCGATACGATTCAAACAAAAGAAGCCGTATGTGAACCGGTGTGGTTCGATCGGAAACGGAAGCGGCTAGCTCGCGTGCTGCCGTAGCCCGTAATTGTCGGCGACACCGCCACAGACCGGTGTCACCCGCGCCTAATTACATTGACGACATATGCGCGCCGGCTGCTATCTGTCTAAATGTAAATACCATTCCAATTGTATACCTAAAAGCTGGTTTCAATCCTCAATAACAATGTATTAATAATTGTGGTACTGTCATGAGAACGGTTTAACATATCCGCTGTAACATTTTTTGTGGTGTACTCGAGGATGTGGAGGAGATTCACAAAAAGTTTCCTGCGTCACGTGCGCGTAGCTCCGGTAACCCGACGCCAGCGCGCTTCCGACGGATGAAACCCTACATGTGATATTACCCTACGGCTATTTCACAACTCTACCCAGAAAAGCGATTTCATCACAGCAAGTAGCACGGGCTTTAACAAAACGTTTCGTTTCAACTTCCAAGTTTAAAAGTGAAGCCAAACGTAATAATGTTAACGCAACCTGACGAAAACAGACGGGAGAACTTGCGCTAATAAAGCTGCTCCAAGTTTATTAATACCAGAAGACTTCAATAAGCGATGTTTGAAATAAATCCGTCCTCGTTGCCGTAAATGCAACGCATTGTACAAAGTTTACCTGCACGATTCAAAGATAGGAGCGGCGGATGCGGTACCATATGTTCGAAATTTCTATTTATGTACGAAAGAAGGCCTCTGAGGGGCGAGGAGCATTGTGCAAGTAGGTAGGCTGGGTGAAGCCCAGGTGCGCGTGAGCTTTTTGTGAGTCCTTCCGGCGGCTGCGCGTGCACCTGCCGCCCAAGTGACGGCAGCTGCCGCCCGCGCACGCGCCGCCGACCCATCGCCCACGACAACAACACACTTCAAGAAAGCTGCTGCCCTAGGTACAGTTGATAAATGAAGGTCGGTAACCTCTTATTAATTCCACCTCCATGTCGATTCACTTACGTTCTGAATAGCGCAAATAATAATAGTCATTGCGCGAAAACACAATGTTACCTTTGTCATAAAGACATATTATCCATTCATCGTACTTTTTTATTAAAAAAATTTCTTTGGGGATATTGTTAATTCTTTACTTTATAAATAATTCTGTGTGTTGTTAAATTGAGGCCGAAACATAAATTGAACAAAGGAGTTGCGAGAACAGCAGATCGAAAGCAAAAAAGCGCAAATAATAAGGGAGCAAAATGGACTCGGGTAGATCACGATCGAGTTTATAAATTGTTTCCGGAGAAGATCAACATTCAAATGTATTGTTCGCGAGGAATAGGCAAACTCGTTCATAGAGACGCTCCGAGGCATCGCGCCGCTACTAGCCGCGACTGTAGCATCAGCCCTCGTTACTCAAATCCCGGACAAACATCGGCTAACTAGCTCGAGTTATGAAATGCAACACCGCTAATAGCTAGATTGCAAAGTTGTCGGCGTCGCGTCCAGACAACGCCGGCACGTACACGTTTTATAACTTCCAGCGAAGTTGCTCGAGTGGTAATTGATCCTCCGCGATGCACTCTGCAGTTATGCAGGACGCTTTGCCTTGTTTATTCGACTTGGCGACAAAATTACGTCTACTGTAGCTTTTGAGGAGAGCGATTAATTTTAAGTTATTTAACAATTTCCGACGTTGGTCGCGATTTAATCTAAGAGATTCCACGAACAAAGGAGTCTACGTTTTGTTACAGTAACATTATTAAGTGTATCTAAAAATTACATTGTCGATAAAGAGATAAAGGTTCGGGATTCGGAACAGCAGCTGCTTTCACATCTGCCTTGTAGCCCGTGCAGCGGTACCACGTGGCTGAATGCCATCGGTGTCTACACGATAAAAAATCCTTAAGTATAACTGCACCTTCGCTCGGCAGATGACTGCTAACAAGTCGTAAAGGCTCCACGCATCTGCTCACCTCAATTATTGGCCGTAGATACGGGAACGAGAACGGGATGCATTTAATGGCGAAAGATATGAAGATGACACTAATAGACATGAGCGGAAATATTACATACTAAAATACAACCTTTTACACGTGCCAACCAAGTTTATCAACATTGGTCCTATTGGAATGATAACATCCAGTGTTCGATAGATATTGTGGTTTGTTAGAATATAAACAAGTCTGCTTTTCTAATGTTTTCGGGCGAGATCAATTCCAGTGATTGTTTCAGAGCGACTTATTGACTTTCGACGGCGCTGTTGTTGTGGCAGATTGATGAAAGACTCATGGAGTTCGAAATACACTGTATTTTTGCGTGAAAAACATTGGAGATGTGCTCCAGAAATCCTAGTGATCAAATATTTCATCCTAGGTTATTTTATGATTATGCTTACCTCTCGCAGCTCTTTAATCTTGGCCCCTGCTTTGCCGATGACACAGCCGGCGCGGCTCTGGTGGATCAGTAGGCGGACGTCCAAATCTTCGTTACTGCTTTTTGGACCTCCCTAATGAATAATTTTTGTTTGTCATTTGAATACAATCTAAATAAAGATAGATAGATACTCGTGTTTTCAGATTTTGCAACTTTTCTGGGTAATAGGGTAAAACGGCTTACACGATTTACACGACGGCGAATATTATTTCTCATCGTAAAACATGAAAATGTGGTTGTTAAAATTACATCTATGAAAATAAAGTTTTCTCAACTTAGTATCGCAACGAAAATCACGCATTACATAATACTTACATCAGCCAGACATGGCAGGATTTCTTTTACGATTTCCAGAATCGTGTCGACATCCGGCGCCGTTATGGATAGTACCCTGGAAAACAAGCATCATTAACGCAAACTATTTTCGCAGTTCGTGGAAATAAAATCACAGCACAATATTGAACAACGGTATCAACGGTCAGGGAGGTCTGGACTCATAAGTAAACTGAAGCATGATGGCGATGAAACTTGATGTCCGTACGTGTCGTACTCAGTAAGTAGATGGGCTCCAGCGTGGACAGAAGTAAGTCAAGTGAGAAGATTCAGTCCTAAGGGAACAGACTTATAGCGGCTAATGAGCGAGATGCGAGGACACCGAGGTCGTGAAAGTAAGATCAGAAGGCGTCCAGTGCGACACAGTGCATCCTGCGGAGGTGATGAGGACGGGAGCTCGAGATACTGAGTTAAGCGCCTAACGCCGGGAGCTAATGATGTATTACAAGATTCCAACTCCTGACTGTTGACGAGTAGAGTGCAAGAGCTCCACTCGGGCTGTATTAAGATTTGAGAGTAGATGTTGGCGATATAGTTTACCGTTCGGGGCCGGGGCAATCTGGGACTGTTATAGAGGCTTTGTACTGCGTGGCGGGGCGGCGGGTGCGGGGCAGCGGCGTCCAACGGGGCGGGACCGGCAACCAAGACACGCTGTAGCGGCGCACCGGGCGCCTACACTCACTCACCCTAGGCGCGCTTTGACCAACTTCAACTCTTACTGTCACTCGCGTAACACTCCCAGTAAGGTCAGTTGAAAGTGGCCAACGGCGTCTGTATGAGAGTAGGCGCGCGGCGCGTCGCGCTACTAGCCACAGGGGCGTCTCGGGGGCGCTAATGACCTGCAAACTGGCTGCCGGGGGGTTATTCTGTCTATAAGTCTACGGACTCGCCGCTGTCGCAAGACTCGATGCCGAGATGAACCATCGAATCTTACAGTCTTCTTCGTTCATTTTAGTTCTCTTTGCTATCTACAAGACAGACTAGAATAGCGTAATTGATTAAGCATAGAAGATACGGATCTGACAGGTTTTTGTATTACCCAATAGAGGCACAGAGCAGTACAGTTTTTAGAGTTTTTAAGATTGGTGGACGTACCTGTGGCGAAAAAATGGTTAAAAGTTAAATATATAAACTAAAAAAAACATTCAGATAGGCATACAATGGAAAAAAAAACTAACTGCGAATATAAACTTACTAATGTAATGAAAGGAAAACTTTTAATTAGATTGGTCTAAGCAACTTTAATCAGTACCTTGTAAATACCTGCTATTGCTTGAAAGCTTACAAAAATACATTAATACTGAACGAGGAACTAGATTAGAGTACCTATAAAGTAATACTTTATGGTTCAAGCTTATTTATTGAACGAGTCTACTCGCAACAATTCGCTACTTACTTCACGTGTAGCTGCGGACATTATTGTAAATACTGACCTGATTTCTTAGCTTGGAAATATTTGCGCCTCCCTTCCCAATGATCGAGCCGGCCACCTGGTGACAATGCATTCATAATGGAAATAGTCCCTGCAAATCATATCGGTTGACACGATGAACAGATACAAGTCAGAATTTATTGATTAACAAGCATTTTTTTTTTTAAATGTATTCATTATCCAAGTTATTCATGCAGAGTTCTCACTGTAACATTTGAGGTAAGATTTTTGAAGTGAAAACTTCTTTAGGCGCGTTGGGCATTTTTGAGATGGGAAAAAACGATTGAACTCGCGACACTGTTACCGACACCAGCTTTTGACCATTAAAAAGACATCAACGCGCGATACATTTTCTTTGAGATTAATGACATTCCAAACACTGAAACATGACAACGACATGATTGACATTTCCCTTTTTTTACCGACTTCAAAAAGAAAAGTATTTCCTGCACAATAAAATTGTTCAAGTTTTCACTTCTGTCGGCACTCCCGGAGTGCCACTGTTTTTTTATCGTAAAAATAATATTATTATATTATGTGCTGTTGCATGTACTTAATTAAAAAAACTGTCTTACTGTAAGCACATTTTCAAACCACTTTTACCATTCTGAGATCGATTTTACACGTTCAAATGCTACGCAAAGGCTTCTATTCACAAATGAAATCCTGAAATAGCTACAAGTGGAAATAACCGCCTATTACAGACGGACCTAATATGCTAATACATGTTCAGCAAACTGTACATAAACACGACCCGAGCGAACTGCAACCTCACAGGCTTGAATTGATTTTATGCAATTTTAATGACATCGCCGGCGAGGGTTGGCTATGGGCACACAACTGTAAAGTTATGTAACATGAAATCCTGTTTGTGCCTTTTGTATGATATTAGCTTTATCCTTGATTGAATTGTATTTAAATTTGTTGAATATGTATTATGTTACGGCTAAAACCCGAAATACGGCTACACCTAGTTTTACACGGCTACAACTAAGTGCGGCCGGTAGCAGTTGGTTAAACTTGCCTAAATGGACCCTGACAATCGCCGGCCGTTGCCGCGGCACCGCTCGCTACGCTCACTCGGCTCGTGCGGTGTGTTATGTGGTCGCAGTTCTAACCTAACCTACCTTTCAGCCATTTTCATTTGCTACAACTAAATTTAACCAACTGCTACCGGCCGCACCTAGTTGTAGCCGGCTAAAACTAGGTGTAGCCGCACTTCGGGTTTTAGCCGTGATATACAATAAAATATCGCGTTATACAACATGTAAAAAAACCCTGTTCGATCCGTGAGGATGTTGTTTGATATCGTACTGAGAGTCTATTTATGTGGTAATGTTAAGGAAAATGGAAAAAAAAAATCGGCAAATTTTATTTCAATGGGGAATTTTACCGGGTTTATTACATTAGGCGCGGGCGACCGTCGTTTAACGGGTTTTCGTTTAACAAAATGTTTTCGTTTAACGGGTAGGTCATAATTTATGACCCCTGTTGAAAATTTGTTAATTTTTAATGAATTTGGGGTAATTTACTAAAAATGTGATTTTTAAATAATAGGAATAACTTTTATTTTCAATAATAATTCGATTTTTTATTACTTTTAGGTATCTAATGTTATTACAGTACCTATGAGTCCCTATTGCAACGGACAGGTTTAAAAAAACATGTTAGCAACGTCGTGGGAAGTGGAGCACCCTTTGTCCAGCACCCTAATTGCATAACACGGTGGGAATAAGATTAAAGACTATGTTGAAGACAAGGAAGTTTGGCAATAATTCCTTCTGCACATGTGGCTTCCCTGGTACCTCAATAACGGCATAACAATGTAAATTAACTGCTCCCAAATTACGATGATTATTTTATTTTACTTTTTTTACATACTTCCTTGACGTAATCTTTTGATTATTTGACATTACATACCTACAATTTTCAATATATTTTTTTTAATGAGATTTGTTACAGCTGTAGTGGCAATCGTGTCATTTGGTTTAAATAGGTCTTTTTTTTATTATTTTGTTTATCTTTTACATAGATTATTTTCTTTTAGATTTGTGAATATGAGAACGTTGTAGGCTGTAGACCTGTGGACCATTTTCTATTTTACTAAGTACCTGGTACTTGTTGGTAGGCCTACACTGTCCTCTCATACCTATTAACACTGTAATATGAAAACATTGTAGAAACCATTTATTTTTAAAAGAGTAACCGTGGAGTTTCTTACCGGCTCTTCTCCATAGGAAGCGACCAATTGGAATCGTGCACCTAGCTCCTGACGTTTCATAAGTGCCCTTGTAGGTTTATGTGAAATAAAATATTTTGAATTTGAATGTCAATCTCTACAATTAAATCCTTTGCTTCATGTTTTAAAAAATTCGTCTGCCCGACTATAAAAACAATCAATTCTTATAACAATAATATTGAAAACTTAGTCAAAATGAAAGTAATTGAAATTCCGAGTATGTCACGCAAGTACCTAGGGTTCAGGAAGGGGTCAATTTAGGCGTTTTATTTGTACCAAAATGCCCTTTAATCAGCTCCCTCCCTATTCCCCGAATTATGAAACTACAATCATACCTTGCTCGGTATCAGAAAGGTAACTTCATCGTCGGTCTGCCGCGGACGTTTCTGCATGGGCCCCCCCTCATCTCCATATGCGTCTCGCTTCATGTTACCTGTACAACAAAACAAATCCATGTTAATAATATTATCGTTTAAACTTCGTCATTATCATTAGTCAGACAAAAGACGTCCACTGCTGGTGCTGGCTTTCCCCAATCATGACCGGTCCTGTGCCTATCCCATCCAGCGGATTCCCGCCACCTTCACCAGGTCAACGGTCTACTTTGTGTAGTTTAACGTAGCTTCAACAATTTTTAGGCAGTCTCTAAGATTATTGCAGAATTCCATCACTAGTCAATATCAAAACTAATTTAAAAAATCCCCGGAAAATTAAGTAATGTACCGTAGCGGGTGTATCCACGTTCGGCTTTCGGCTCGGCAAACGTATCCATCTGTTCATGTGTTGCTTTAGAACGCCTAAAGAATTGATGTTTTGTCTCCAGCCTTGTTTAAACGTTCTTTGAATTGAACAAACGGTACCTAATACCTATGCTTCGTTCACATCGCGAGAATTTTCCACGTGTCCATTTCAGCGCGCCTATTGAACAACTACAAATCGAACCAACTTTATGAGGGCTCGTATCGATTTTAAGTGCATTTTGATTGATTACTAACAGGTCTACGAGTGTTTAATGGTTATTTTATTATTATAAGAATCGATTTCGATGAGTTCAGTTCTGTACAGTATTTCCAACATGATTTAATTTAAGAAATACTGTTATTACTGTAAATTGTAGGATTATTTTCTGACATCCGTTGTAGTATTTTTAATAAATGCTAAGTAATACATATAAATGTAAATACGTGTAATAGGTATCAATGTAACTAGATTATCTGGATAATAAGGGACTGCGACGACTTTAGTCCTGGGTACAGGATGTGGACGTGACTTGGCGAGGCGGACGGATGACCTACATCCTCTCTGGACCCCTATTAACCTTTCTAGCGAATAGATTACAGATGAACTACACATACGTTTATAATCTTACGTTATTTAAAAAAACGTTTGTCTTGAAGCCACTTTCAACTGAAAAGTGTGCTAAAGTGAAAGACGAGATGAAGACTAAAAATTTTTTTTTGTCAGTCTTGTAGATTATTAAAAAATATTGGACACGTATTTTATTCTTTTTTACGTTATCGAAAGACTACGGCGATACATTGAGTTAAAATGTGCCATGACGTCACGAGTATGGAGATTTTATACTTACTTGTGACGTAGCGACCCTCACTCCCCAACTTTAATGCGCTTTATCCAAGTAATTTTTTATTAATATGATTAAGCAAAAAAAACGTGTCTAATATTTTCTTATTATCTGACTGGCGGACTATATACAATTTCTTTTTTTTATCCATTATCCCTATTTCTTATGAAATTCAGAAGAGAGACTTGATACATTAATAGAATAAACTAATTAAAGATTTTTACGAGAAAAGTTTCAATATTAGCTCGCAAAGACCTATAAAATCATTAATGAAAATAAAATACTCAATCACAAGCGTACATCAAGCGAAACATAATTTAATCTGGGGCCATTGATACGCTTACGGAAAAGCTTAAAATAAATTACAGTATTTTTCCTACCCCTCTGAAAATTGATTGAAATGTATTCAAAGTTATATTAGTAATTAATATAAATCAATTTGATTGAATTAATGCTTATTTTTAGTATAATCTCGTTTTGTAATAAAATTTTCCTTTGGACTAATAGTTACGTTTCCGCTTTTCCGTTTTGTCGCGCGTGCGGAAGCCGTCGTCGGCGACCGGTGATTTTATGATAGGAATCTACTTATCTGATGTCTCTTTTTATTGAAAAATCCAGATAAAATAAGGTGATAATAAATATTGATTAAGTACAAAATTAATTAATTAAAACCCAACCTATCCAAGTATCCAACCCTTTAAGTTGTTCTTGTAAAGTAAATAACAGGAATGTTTAGGGGATCGTTGTAATACCATTTTTTTTAAGTTTTCTCATTGCCGTTTTAAATATTATATATTACAAATATTATATTTGTATAAACATTTAGAACTAGTATTGTATTTATTTTTGATTTGTTGACGTGTTAAGACGTCAGCGCCGGCTATCGTTGAAAACCAGCTGGGGCTCTGTCTTGCATGGGGTCGCAGCTTTATGCTGAGCGATGGCCGTTTTGCGTGGATGTGACGCATATTTTCCCCCAATTTGTGATTTACGTGTTTTTTTTTATCTTTCTTTGCGTCATGTTTACCGCAAATAAACGAATTTTCTTTCTTTTTTTCTTTCATTCAAACGGACTTGCGAAAGCCTTTCTCCGCATAACTTGAGAAAAAATAAACTTAAACTTGTTAATATTAATTGAGAATATTTTTGTGATTGTACGTTTATTAAAAAACTGCTTTTGCCCGCGGCTTCGCCCGCGTGGATGTCGGAAAATATCCCACGGGAACGTACTACCGAGATTTCACATCTAATAACCGAGGAAAAGGTCATTGATTCCTACCGCTGCGCCCGCGTTACTACGCGTAATTTTGAAACTGTGATATCTTTTAAACTATTCCATTTGAATGATATGAAGTCATATTTTAATCTAAATTAAATTCCCAATTTAAATAACATAATTTTATTGGATAAGGATTAATACTATACCGGTCAAAAAAGTTTTGGAAATAACAATTAAATTTTTATCAAATTATGAAAGATAAAAATGGTTATTGTGGGTCAATCTTAGAAGATAGACATGTGCCATCGCGGACTTTTTTGTTGAACTTTTTAAGATGAACAATACCGTAGAACATAAATTTGATGTATCTTTTTCCGGTTTACGCAGCGCACGCTAAACACACGCACGTAAAGCTCCCAGTCGGCATGATTTTTTCCTTCTTCAACAATAATCGTCAAATTTCAGCCAATTTACAAAACCTTAATGAATTATACACTAAAACCTTCCGCATGAATCATTCCGTCCATTGGTGAAAACCGTTTGAAAATCCGTTCGGTAGTTTTTAAGTTTATCGCGTTCAGACAAATAGATAGACAGACAGACGCGGCGGGGGACTTTGTTTTATAATAAGTAAGGATAAAGATTATTAAATAATTTGTTTTTATTTTAAATAGTTAGTCCTTTTAATTTAACCATCCGTATCAGTATTGGTCGTTGGACTGCCAAGTCATGGTCTCGAGTTCGAACCCAAAGCACGCACCTCTGACTTTTCGTTCCATTTAAATTCGACTACTTTCATCAGAAGTAGTAAACTTGGTTTAATTCGTAAAAGAATTAGAATAAATTTATTTGTTCACTAGCTTCTGCCCGTGACTTCGTTCGCGTGGACGTCGTAAGACACCACAATATGCTTAAATAACAGCCATATTTTTATAAAACTTTCCTGATACTACGTACACGTACATATTTAGTTTTGTTCTCAGCAGCCTAAATGTGCAGAAAGACAACATTTTTTTTTTGTGATGCGGAGCTCTATAAAGTATCACACAAAATATCAATAGTTGGGAATCGTACTTACTACCACAGGTTTGCAAAGCAGTCGTCGGACCACTAAGCTTATTTGCTTTGTTGAAAGTTGACTAAAATAGTCGTTCTGAAAATGTCACGATTGACTGCTTAGCTCTATAAAGGTATAGTGTGATGATAATCATTAAAAAGGTTAGATCTGTAACTACCTGAACTATTCTAACGTTTGCTCGTCTTTTTACAATTTGCGACTATAGACTTTTTAACTCTAGAAGAATACGCACATAACATATTGCTCAACCCCCATAGCAAATAGTGCGATAATTTATAGCCAGACGATAGGGGGAACATCTATGTAAAATTTGAACAAAATCTATCTGGTAGTATTTGCGTGATGCTGGAACATACATTCAGACAAACAGACGCAAATTCTAAAAACTATATTTTCGGCATAAGAATCATTCCCAGACAATTACTGATTTTCAAAAATATTCAATGTACAGTTTTGACTCCGCTACGATTTTATTATATGTATATGGAAGATACAGATTGTTACAAAGATGCCCTTATAACTATTACATAATTATTTAATTCGTGACTATCTTGACAATCAGTTAATTTGGACGGTGGTCCCCTAACTAGGTAGTTACCTGTATCTTGAGGACCTAAAAACATCAACAAAAGTCGTTATGGACCTCCAAATTAATTTTCACGTCTAAACAACACATCTTAATGGTTTTCGAAATAACGAGCAACTTGGGGTTCCGGGAAAATATTAATGCCATATTATGAGCCATTTCATTACCGGGTAATACCGATTTATAAGCAGAAAGTTTCTCAAAAGACCGAAGGAGCGTATTTTTTGTTATTTTATTGTTACCTGTGACATTGCATCCACATGGAATTTAATTTCAGTTCTCAAAGCATTGTTGCATGTCGCAAGCACTCGAGTATTTTTCTAGCTAACTGTATTTCGTGTTAAAAGTTTGCTGGCAAACTATTAGAAACAGGAGTTGGCGTGTCGGGTGCTGTGATAGCAAATAAAATGCAGTTGCAAGAATCAACTCCATTTCATACTTCAATAATATATATTAATTAATAATGCATGCCAAAAGATAAATAAACAGAGATTTATATTGTGTTTAAAGTTGAAGTCAATTTAATAACTACCTTCCTACTTAATTTATTACGTTTGCAACTCAGCTCCCTTGTTTATGAACATAAACTTTATTGTAATTTTGTAAAAGCTGGTATGAAAAGTTGTTTAATTTTTCTGTTGTATAAAATTAAATGGTTATTTTTTGCTATTTGAACCCTTGTGTTTTAGAATCCATTTAAGAACTTTTTGTACGATTATTACAAAAAATCTGCCCAAATTATACAGAGTTACAGAAAAATAAAAAAGTTTTTTAAATTCTACATAGCAGTCTTAAATGCCTAAACATACTGTGAGCGCAGATAAATGGATAGTAGAACCAATAAAAACTGAGGTCTGAGAATTAGTCCAAGGGTGTAGATGGCACGTTTGGCCCAACGTATGCTAATGTGACCGTCTGCCGGGCAGCAGGTGAACGAGGTCACTGACACCCGCAGGTGCACGCCTACATTCGCAAGTCGCGTTGGCGCCACAAAGGGTACCAGTGTGCCAGACTGCTAACTATCTACCATCGACAAAGCTTCAACTTTCTTCATTTCCTGCGACTTCGCTTTTTCAGTACGAAATATAGAGCAGTCCGTTTAGCCGAAATGTTAGTTCCACACAAGTGATAGAGGTTTCGCGGAGTTATTAGAATTTAGTTTTGTATTTTAAATGTAATTTATAAATAAAATAATTAATCGGTTTAATTTATTTCTTGCGGGGCCGAACCAGAATTTCCCCGAATATTGTTAAAAGAACATTGCGACACCAAAACTGTTCCCAAAAATATCAATAGTATAAAAACAAAATGTACAAAGAAATCGCAAAACTCGGCAAAATAGAGCAGTAATGTTTGTTATATTATGTATAAAGAATAGCAACGAAGAGTTTCTGGAATTAGAACCAGGTTAAGGACGATCAAAAGTATAATCGAATGCGTGAATAGAACAGGCGGGAGTGAAACGGGGCCCGGAGCCCGGCAGGTGTTCGGCGCACAAAGACCGACATACCGGTACCTAAAGACCAACTCGCGCAAAAAATATAAAATAAAACCCTACAGCCAACCGTCGCTCAAAATGTCACTACCAGCTGTCCCACCTCACCTGTGTACCATTCCTTTGCGTTGCCAACCCTCTGCCTTTTACTTAATAACCTAATAAACATAATGGATTCTTAAAGTCACCTTCCCTTTTAATATATTTCTTTTTCTTTTAGGCTTTACGAGAAAGGCGGTGTAGAATGAAAGAGTTATAAATTAATTGTAGGTCCAATAAAAACTGACAAGCGACCTTAAAATTAAAATAAGCTTTGGAAAACAGGTGATAACCGAAAGAAAATTGAAACCCAAAACGAAGAATGTTCACGGAGAAAAACTGAAAATCCGGAAAAACTAGAACAACAAAAAACTCGGAAACAATATACTCACCGACTTTCAAGAGATATTTGGCCACGACGGTTTACAGGTAAAACCAAACATGAGCCGCCTATTAGATTAAAGAACGAAATGTTTGTATTAAAAATCTTGAAACGCGAAAAAATTTAGAACTGCATGTAGTGACTTAATAAAATAAAGAGCGCGTATGGCTTCATGTTGTTGGGGTTGGTTCGCGTCTAGTTATGAAGACGTCCGCGGGTAGACTGACATCGTTTGTGTTCCGACGGGCTTTAGTAAAGCACCCCCGAGACGCCGGGGCGCCGGAGGTGCACATGCGCGCCACCCGCCGCCCCGTCAATAACACCCTGCCTCTCATTGTGCCCCGGAAACGACGACTTAACGAGTCACGCCGCAAGACGACACCCAGTTCTATGTCTAAGCCTACCCAGATATCTTTAAAAATGTAACTAAGATTATGTTCATATCAGTAGGATAAGCATTCTGGTCTCGTATGCTATGCAACTACTCTACTGCTTTGTGCAAGCGTTTGTCAGTCGGTTAGGTACACCTTGCTCAAAGGTTCCGCCTTTGGCCAATTAAATTATATAGTTTCAATGTCAGGAAATATAAAAGTCAGATTTAAATTTTAAGAAGACACAATTGATAAAATTGACAGAGAATATAATCGAGCACCAAAGAAATAATGAAGATTTCCCAATAAACACCAGGAGGGCCCAATTAGAACAAAACACTATAATATTAATTTCACTAAAGAGTGTAAAATTATATTATTTCGTTAGGTAACACGCTCTTTATCGGTGTGATGAGAGTTGAACAATCTACATAATAAACATCCTAGGAGGCAACTCTTGCATGCGACACTGTCGTTACGAGCCACTAATGTCCACCTACGACTTCACTTAACAAATTGACCACAATAAATGGACGTTAAATTCGTTGTTACACGTCTACATCAATAATAATAACCTTTTAGTTAAACGCAGTTGTGCCAAATGAGTCGCTTTGAGACTGATGAAGCGATTTACATCTGGGGCCAGAGCCTTTTAATTTGCAATCATGACAAAAGATAGGTTTTTGTTTAAAAACTTGCTCCTCGACCATTTGCAATTTACAGGACAAAGAGGATTTCCTCGATGTTGTACCAAAAAGTTCATGATCATATACGGGAATGAAATGATTCGTATTTTACATAATTTACATTATCTGAATATGACAAAATTCAATGTTCCTAATGACAATCGATAGTAAATTACTTACACTGCGGACAGAAGATCAATCAGACCATCCAAATATTCGTGCGATCGAAGTCCGATATGTGTGTTTGGACTACATTTCATAAATGTATGTATGCATACCTACATTTAATGTTTGTAGTTATATGTCAATAGCTAATAGCCTACCGATGAGCCACGTCGAAGACAATCGTTGCCTAGGCGACCTAATGACAACAAAAATGCGCACTATAATAATATTCTGCATAGGGACAGCGGATTATGATGGTGATCGATTTTCAAGAGATATTGCATAATGGTGAAAAATTGAAAACGAAACAATTTTTATATAGCTTATTACTTAAATGGGTTTATTTGGACATTTCTATTTCTGAAACTTTGATTAGCCATGACTCAATTTTTTCTGATGAGAAATCACAGGAATAACCATTTAATGCCTTAGACATACACACAACGGACGAGGTGCGTACGCCCTTCGACCAGGGTGTCTAAACTCCCTGATGCCTGACGGAGCTCAATAAATATCTAACTTTAATTGAATTTTTCCTATCCAAAATGAAAAATCTTGTAAGTAAAATACGAAATTGTCACTGCCTTTGATTAAATATTAACGTGCGATAAAACATGTGCTCCGAAGGTAAACTATCAGTTAATTCGTGAGAACCAACGGCTGTTGGGACAATCATGCGGCGCTGACCTAATTGTGGCTCGCATTTCTTCCAGCGACATTATTTCAAACGTGTAATTGTAGCAAGGTCTGAGGGCTGAAGTGAAGTCTGTAATTTACCTGACACAGGTCGCTAAAATATTCAGCAACACTGGGAACCTGCCAGGCGCCATCGCGCCACCGACCACCGCCTACGCTGAGACTGGACACGTGATGTTTCTAGACTACACCACCACCAGTACCACCACCCATGTCATTAATTCCCTCCTTCTAGAGAATATATGCAGGTGTCTTTGAGGCCACTTCTTTATAATTCAAATGGCCGTAATTACACGTCTTGATGTTTCTTGTGCATTTTAAAGTGAAAATGCACGATGTAAAACTGTCTGATTAAACTGTGCAAAGGAAATTTCTCGGTGCATGCATTTTTAATACGATAATACCGAGGTGCATGTTTCAAGTAAGTACTTGAATACTGCGTCGTTGGTATCATAGGCAGCATTTACACTATTTCTACTTATGCCTATATGATGAATGATATAAGATGGTATGGGATAATTCGTGGAATAAAATATGCGTTTTTTTGTGAAATGCGGCAGGTAGTTCTGCTTGTGAGTACGGAAGGAGTACAAGCCTGTCTCATATATTTTGCTAAAGCGATTCTTACGCTATAAATTTGGGGACGTTTAGAGAAAGAGGTCCGCGCAAAGGTTCGTAAGGACCTAATCTATTATTGATAGAGGCTTTGGCAAAAGCCTTTTGGCCAAGGAAAAAATCGATTATGGTAGATGTTGTGAAACACCTTGCTATTTTTAGTCAATTAATACAGGTTAAGGAAAAAAAATATTCATCAAGGATAAATGTGTTTTTAAAACCATTTTGCCCTAAAGAACAGTACAGTAAAATGGAGAATAGAAGCATGTTAGTTGTACAACCCCGGTGCACGAAATCTCAGTGGCCTTTGCAGTTTTACGAAAAAGCTGTTATTCTCTTGAACCAATACTCGTAATTGTAATAAATAAATAACCCAGTCAATCTTGTTTCGTAGTTTATTCCTTTGCTCGATAAATCAAGCTTTAGGAAGAAACAAGTTGAACGCTATCCGCACACCACACATTGTTAAATCAAGATGAAGTAACAACATCAGCATAAACGCACCGTTGTTTTTCTCCCAGATTACATTACCATTAACGTTTTTCGTAAATCGTGAAAGGATCCACTTAACCCTCTGAGATTGTTGACTAAGATTTTATCCAACAGCGTTCATTTATTCATAACATCACTAAGCGCTCAGATATGTCGTATAATAAAATCTACAGAATATTATAGCAAAATCATCGTAGTTTTGTACTCAGTATATCGTGATTGCCACTTCATACAAAGCAATCGCACTTATTTCACGCTCGAGGTCCCACGTTGGGCGCCCGTGTCTGTCGTATCCGCCTTAGTATAATGTGCAACGAACCATGAAAGCATTACAACCTTACTTACGATGTTACCAGGCTAATATTCGCTACGTTTACAGCTCTCAGGGAGATAAACGATCTTGAAGTGTAACCCTACCTGAACAAGAACTTAATTTGGATATGTATGTCATGTAACATAAAAACTAGGGTAGGACAATGGTTGGACCTTTTGAAGCTAATCTCGAACATAATAGAAAGGGTTCCGGAAGGTTTGAGCACTTAATCTAAACATTTCTCTCGGTCTCGGAGTAACATGGCTGTATTATTTTAATTACTGTTGCGAAGCTGAACATAGTACTCTTGACCCCTGAAGGTGAAGAGTAGGCGTTTAGTGCTTCAATACCTCAAACCAAAATAAGCGTTTTATGGGAAGACTGGGCAATCAGCAAATTAGCAGTAAAGAAGATCTTTCAGAGGCCAAAAACAAGATTGATATTTTTTGCTTTTTTTTCCTTTAACAGGAGCAGTCTGGGAAAGATCAAGTAGAGCTTAAGACACGGTAAATAGTATTTTATTTAAGGTACCGGTCTCTTTCTGGTCAACGTATTCAAAAATTGACGAAAATTCAATGGAATCACCTATTCAGGTTTAAAATCTGATTCCACACAAGTTGGATGCGTGCAGGGTTTGTAATTTATTATGAGTTCTAAGAATGCTCGAAAGCAGCGTTTGAAGTTGTAGAGCGCATTACCAAGTCCTAATTATTGCCTAAAAATGTTAAGCGCGCCGTTAAAGAATTGTTTCTATTTGAAGAAAACGTTTAGGTAATTAGGAGAAAGGGGCAGCGTGGAGGGCCTCGGTCGCCCCCTGTGGCCTTTCAGACAACGGTTATCCATTTCGTTTCCTCGTGGGCCGGTGTGCGTGAATATTTGATGTTTCTATCGATCATAACTTCTTTGCCGGGCTACGAGGTACCAAAGAAGGGGCTCTACAGTAGCAAATGTTGTTTAACTATATCAGGCTGCATTTACTTGAAAAGCGTTCACATCATACATTTGAACAGTTCTAATCCATATTAAGAATGTTTTTGGCTATGAGTTGGAGTTCATCAGATTTCTTTGCTAGCCACAGCGTCAGTTCTTATTAATTTTATTATTACTTAGAACTACGTACCGACCCTACACCAGTATTTTTGAGGGTAAGCAGCGCGACCAATGATGATATAAACGTATTGCTATCGTGCTTATCTCACGAAGATGTCGCACTACAATTCGTCTCCCAAATTGACCACAGTGATAATAATCAATTTGGCCGACATACTTATTGAACATCCGGGATATAGTAATAATAAGGATTAGTCAAAACCAATTAGTCAAGTCCACAACTGTTTTTTTTTTTTGTTTTAAATTACTGTTCGGTCAAAAAGAGGCTTTAATTAATGCCGTTAATTATGAAGTGACTAGTTGAAATGTTATTTCCCCACTTCTAGTATGATTCTAATTACATCATTACATATTCTCCACTTGCCGAACAATCGACCTACGATTAAGTGGCGAAAGAGCTCCAATTTTCTTTTCGAAGCAGACGGACATGAAAGACACTTGTATTTAATAAATGTAAACCATAATATCCCTTTACACAATTCCGTATTGGATATTTGCGTGCAAGTCTATAAAGTAAAAGGAATATCAAATGATGCATTTAAGGCCGTAATGGGGTTGTCTTCATGACTTATGGAGGCGACGTGGTGGTTACGAAGGAAAAATAGTCTAGAATAGTAAGAAAGGTATCGGACGGACGTTTCGTGAGTATAATTGGAGAGGTTCGTGGGCGTGCCGCACGCTACGGCAGCGCAGTCGGGCGGGAGACATCTTGTATGTATTTGCCTCTCTAGTAATTTCCCCGTCCGTCCGTCCTTGTATATTTAAGCGGTGGCGTCGTCGTCCGAGCCGCTCTCATGCATATGTCATGAGCAGTTGCCGCGCGACGGTTTGTTGACGGTCGAGCCGCGGGAACCGCGACCACCGGCCCCCAGCCCAGGCCCACCACCGATAATTATTACGTTCTACTTTCGATTCCGGTGGCTATTGGCGCCACCCTCACCTCTCTGTGGTGGTGCCACCACGACCACAGGGATGAGGCGACATTTAGATTCCCGTTTTCTCCAATACTGTATTGCATGTACGATCAAATTAAATGGCAGGCACCGTAAAAGCAGTCATAAGTCCGGTCCGGTGTGCGCACGCGAGGCAATAAATAACGAGGCTCTATTTAATGTCCCCGTGGGCAAACAGCGTGGATAGGTTATTGAATAAAATCATTAAACATTTTTATGTCCTACTTAAATACTCTCGCCGGAGTCAATTAGTTACTTCGGGAGATTTTTATTTACTGAATTATATTTAGAAGAATATAATAGATACGTATAACAGTCGAGCCCCGACGGATCCATCGCTTTCCTCGAGATAGATTACTTAGGAGATTTCATAGATGTTTGACTTTGTGATGGATTGCCTCAGAACCCCGCTACGTTTTAAGGGCGAGAGGGAGTCAGTCATTAATTAACCACTACTGTTAGAAAGAGTTACTCTGTATTCAGAGAAAATGTAGCCGATGGTTTTTTATATTTCTCTGTAAGGCAATTTTTACTGTCTGCTTTTATTACTTTTACATGGCTGTGTTAGACTCGACGCAATTTGCGTCCTCTAAAGATAACGTTATCTAATCTAAATTGGAACAATATTAGTTTTGACTTTTAATTACGCTTGGAAAGCGGCAGTTTTTTTATTGTTTTGGAATTAAAACATGCATGATTGATTTTTATTGTGTACTACGATAACATAAAAACCTTCGCAGGAATAGAAAAAATACATTAGGCACAATATTTATCAAGAAATATGCTGTTTATGTACCTAACGTATTTGACATTAAACAAATTGATTTGATGTGACTGCTTGTAGGTGAAGTTATTAATCATAATGGTATTTTATTTCAATAAAAATAAACTTCACGACTGCAGTTCCCGAAGGGTAGGCAGAGATGAATATGATAATGGGGGAAGAAACTTAATATATTTATAGGAAATTATTTCTAACTGCCATCTAATGAATAAAAGACTTGCATGCATCTGAGATAAGTATTACGCTAAATAAATTAAGAAATGAGTATATAAGAGGAAGTTTGAAATTGGTACCAGTATGCAATAATTGTAAACTTGTGAGGAAAGTTATGAGTATGAATGTGGATGCCTATAAAAGTAGGGGAAGACCAAAGAAAGAAGGCGTAGGATGGATGATATGGGTAGAAAAGGGGCGACTACTAAGATGACGACTAATAAAATAGTATGGAAGAAGATATGTTTTCATGACCCCAAATAATTTGGGATATGGGCAAGAAAATTATGATAATTGCCTATTAGAAAATCCAACTGCCTGATTCGGAATTCAACTTAAGACTGACATGGAATACATTTTGAACTTACAGAACTTGTAAATGCCAAGCTCAAGCCAACTTAAAACTGCACCATATTTAGAATTTTTTTTTAGAATTTTTATTTCACTCTCAAAGTACAACAAAAACACTTAATCTATGAAGTACAATTTTCAAGGTGTTTGATGGTTGTATACCAACTCCCAAACTAAGTCAAGCTTGTATTTTGGGAGTTAGTGGTTCTACACAGGACTTCTATAGACACAACCTTGTAGCCTATGAATTGACTTCCAACACTTAATAGTAAATAAATTAAGCTAAAATTTAAATTTGGAAACATACATTGAGAAATTAAGTAAAAAAAATTAAAATTCTAGTACAGTATATACATTATCTAAAACTACAAATAAAAATAGAAATATATACTGATGAGATTCATAAAAAGCAAATTGGAGAGCCAACAAATAAGAACTTTAATGTACATATTGGCAGGGCAGAGAAGTTTTTTCCATAATGTGTATTTAAAATACAGCTAGTCTAACCAAAAACCTGAAGAACTCTGATAGTTGTGATAGTCTGTCTGAATGCAGAACACAAAAGCAGTTTTAAGATACAAGTAAGGGGATGTCTTATTTGTAAATATCCAACAGTGGAAAAGACTACCCAGACTACTATCACATCATATTGCAATATTAAGCACAATGGAGAATGTTTATCAATAAAAATTATGAAAGTATATCTTTGTTTCATTTTATTGTGTATCAGAATTCCAATAATGTAACAAAATATATCTACATAATAATGAATGTTCTGTTTAATATGAATGACTCATTTGTGTTATGCATACTTTTCATTCAAGTTATTCAATTGGATTACTGACCTTTGGCAGTAAGGAACTAGTGTAATATTTTTAATATAGTATTAATTACAACACCATACATACAGGAATCAGGAATATTATAAATATGGAAAGTCTAGTTTCAGGAATTTCTCAGTAGCAGCTTGGAGCCTTGATTTGTGCCAGGGTGATGGCAATAAGCTCACCCCATATTATATGGGACTTAAATATAACTGGCGAAATGTCTGCTTAACCCTTCCGGGATTACAGGTGTTATGTTATTTCTAGTTTTAAATGATAAATTTCCCTATGCGGCTTGAATTTGAGTGAATTCAAACTAGACTAATGACAGATGCAAATAAGTGTCTCAACCATTATACAGACCCAGAGAACACAATGGTGTAAGCTGATTGTTAAACTATTATGCTTGCGTAGCGGCCAGTGAACATCCTGTCTATAATATTTCATGCTAACAATACCAATTTGCATGTTTTATGCACCGAATCAGGAATTCATATGTACAATACATCTATTCTTTACTTTTAGGAGACTTAACAATATTAGGAACATGAAAATACTTGACTATCTTTTTACCTATATTACAACAATTTGAATGGTTTCTCTTAAGCTTAATTTGAAAAAGCATTAGTATTTTACATGTTAATCATAATATATACATGAAAAATAAGTTAAATTCAATCATTGGCATTCTGATAATGATTTGAGTTTGTTTACTTTAGTTTAAGACCCAATTATGAACACAATTGTGTCAGAGGGTTGTCTTAGGGACAGTCATTAATCACTTATCATATTTATTGCTAGTTCACTATAATATTTTTCTGACCAATAATTTGAAGGAAAGGAATATAAAGATACATATTTACGGACATTAACTTTAATGTAAGTAGCCCAGATTCGACTCATTGAACTGATGGAGCCTACCCAAAGGGAAGATAGAAGTGCCATTTGAGAGTTACTGACGTAGCTTTAACAACTATTTTTATGCATAGCAGAATCTTTAAACTTCATACATCTGTTCATCATTGTAATAAAATGCTATTTTGGAACAAAATTCGAGGATTTTTGTTCGAATCCTAAATCCAGAACATGACTAAACTAACCCACTTACGTTACGACTTTACAAGTAAACAATTGCTTGAAACATACCAATTTAGTTTTACCGAAATTAGCTTGCAAATTTCAACGATAAATGCAAGACCAGTAATCTTTTATGCGTAATTATAAATGATTGCAATTAAATCAACGCCGGTTGCAAATTAATCGATAACATGACATGACGGTCGTGACTTGTAAAATTAACAAGCGTTTATAATAATTAAAATTGACGTACCTTTAGTAGACAAAATGCAACAATTATTATCTTCTGCACAAATACTTATTTAAGTAACGACAAAGTTTTTAATAACTTGAATTATTAACCAAAATTGCGAAACAGGAAAACCACAAAAAAATGGCGGCAATGGTAAAAAAAAGATGTTTGGTAGGTTTTCTTATTGTATTACCACACCAATAACTACCATTTTGTTAATCGATTGAAAACCAAAGAAATAATTAAATATTTATAACGAATATTCGTCTAACTGGCTGGGTGGGCGACGAGCAGTCCTTCTATAATTACTAGGAGTGGGCGATACAAATCGTATATAGATACGATATCTATGTATCGGCACAATACCCAATACGTATATATCGGACGGCACTGAATCTATATATCAGGTATCCGCATACCTATAGCGAATATACCGCGATGAGTCTCAGAACAACACACTATATCAATATCGTATCGCATGATCTTAGATATTCGGTTCAAACTGATTCGGGTACAGTAGAGTACGGTAGTACCGTGTCCTCGCGATGCGCGCGGGCGGCAATGCAGTCAGTCCTAAGCCTGAGAAAAGTATGAAGGAAAGTTCAATTCACTGATAAATACTTGACCTTTATAATTAATTGATAAAAATATAAGTCTAAAAAACCGAAACGACTGTACTAGTTTCATTTCAGAGTGCCATATTATCAACACTACCAAACAATACATTCACTGATTTCGAGTATACAGTTACAAATAAAATACAATGATGTACATGAATCGAACAAAACCGAAAACTAAAAATTACAGTACCACTTAAGTTTCCGAGTACCACACAGATTCAGCCGATATATAGGTATTGAAATATATAGATGTGATATCCGATATTCTAAACCGATACATAGATACGATTTGATACAGTGTAAAAGCGATATTACCCATGCCTAATAATTACCTTAGTAAATTGCGTACTTACGATTACCAATTTTACTACTAACAATCCAGAATTATTTAGTTGTGATAATGAAAAAGTATGTTAGGCGAACGAGAATATGTGCCTAATTTACCTGTTCTTGTAAAAGTTGCCTTTGCCTCCACCGTTCTGTTACTATTAAAAATAACTTACAATGTCAAACAAAACTGTCAAAGATGTGTGATTGGGGTAGATACGAATAAAATATTTGGTGAGAAAATTACGATTTGTTACAAACTGTGTGTCTGTATAAAATTCACTCTATTTTTTATCATTGTAGTTTGTGTTTAGGACGACGTTTACTATGAGGAATACCTAGTGAAAGTACTACAAAACATAATTAAATTACCATTTCTGAATTCCGAGAAATGAAAAATGAATAACAGCTCGGATTATATTTACTGGTCCGAGCTACATTGCTCAAAAGATGCTCTTACTGATAACTATGGGTGGTTCATGCAGTTCCTGTTGGCGGTTTTGGCGTTTACTTGTCTAGTAGGTAAGAAGTTTGATAGTTCAAGGTAGTTTGATAGCGATACCAATATTGCGTACGTTTCTTCACTATGTTGCTCAATGAGGCTCAGTTCATTTTCTAAGCTAACTATTTTTTTTAAACTTAATTACTACGATTCTAACACCTCTAAGCCTCTAAGTAATAAAATATGTGATTAAACAATATTGACAGTTTCAAGATAACTTATCTTATGTGTACTGGACTTAGACACTAAATGATTATCAATATCGTATAGTGCACTGTGTTGTCCTATCTATATTATTATGAAACAACTACTGTTTGTATAGTAATGACGAGATAAAATATTTTCATTGAAGGTAAAAGATTTTGTGAGCCGCGGTATGCACGGAGGCCATGGCTTATTTGGTTCTACGACACTTCAAAGCAAGGATTGGGAGCACTGATCATACATGCAGCCAATGTTTGGCTGTCACCGCACCTCACTGGGAACCCATGCACATGGTATGCAAAGTTGATGAAAAAAGTTATAATAATACTAGCTTGTTATTGTCCCACCGCAGGTCAAAGGCCTCTTCTCATACAGAGAAATTATACTCATTTAAATAAAAATTGAAAGTATTATTATATTTTTTTTTGAGTAAATATTATTGTTTCAGCAAATAATCATAGGCATGTCCATATTCTGATATTTTAGAGCATTTCTAACTACGGGTAAAAAATAGTATAATAAGAGTTCCATCACCATTAATCCTTCATTATTTTTGTGAAAAACGAACGAGTATGAATTGTGTCCAAATAAACATTATTCTTTCTTTCTTTCTTAAAATGTGGATACTAAGGCCATCTTATAAGTTGGCAATAATAGGTATAATTTACTTGGCAAGCATACAATAAATTCTCTAATATTGAACGAAACCTGTGTCTAGTTGTAGATTGCAGCAGACTTGGTTCAAATTAAAGTTTTATATTAAGTACTAGCTTCCGCCAGCGTCTTCACCCGCATGATATCTTTATAAATTATAGCCTATGCATTCTACTGGTGAAAGATTTTTTTTAAATTGTGCCAGTAATTTTTGAATCTTTTCTCTATTAATATTAGTGTAGATGTAATAGACTTAAGTCTATAGAAAGGATGGGCGGGATATTCTTGTATGAATAAAAGTATAGACATTGACCATGACTCACATATTATAAATTACTATCAACACATCAATGTGCAAAATCAATGTAAAACAATCAATTGTGAACCATAATATATAGCAATAGGATCTAATATTCAATGTATCTTTACTGAAGCCTATAAAGTACTTTTACTAAGATATTATTATTCTTTGCCATGTTCTAAGTATATAATAGTAGTTAATGAAACTGTTGCATAATGAGGGGTATTAAGGCGAGGTTTTTAATAGTATAACATGAATGTTTTAACACCTAGTTATGTGCAGTTTCATACACTACTTTATCTACTCTCATACATTGGGATTGAACCTAATCCTAAATAAAAGATCAAAGTTAAAGATCAAGAATAAATTAAAAAATCCCACGAAATTCAGTACTGCTGCTGGTGCATTTGTTTTGTAAACAAATGAATGTCGCCTGCAGCAGCACATCCCCGCACATGCGCTACAGCGGGTGCTACTGTCCCCCGCTTAAACGTTCCATCACAAAAGTTGATGGAAACTCCTTAGTGATATTAACTTCTTGGATTAGCCCTGTATCGAATATAAAAAAAAATTGTTTTATAGCATTATTTTGTTAGAGAAAAAGTGTTATAATATGATTATATTTTTAAATTTCGGTATTGTGTTTATAATTCGAATATTACGATATGAGAGTAGATAAAGTATTATAAAGCCTTTGTTAAAGTGAATGTAATTGTCTTAACAGGTATATTGTGAACTTTATGCTGGATTCCACACTGGGTCTGCTAATAATATGGGCTGGCATCAGATTAGCTCAGCATTGTGCAAGAGCTTATGACATACCACTCATTAATTTTGGTGAATATGGTAAGTGTAGAACAGTCTTTTTAATTACATTTAAAATTTAAGTGATTGCACTTCACCAGCGCGTGTCATTGCAATTTAAACCTTACATCAAAGACATTAAATTCACACGACGACTACTCGTAATTTGCCGTCGTAAGTCTATGTTTCTATGGTTGTTATGCTACGCGTGCAAGCCGCATGAAACAGCCCATTAGGCCGCACGAAGAAGCCCATCAGGCCTAACGAAATAGCCCATCAGGCCTAACGAAATAGCTCAACAGGCCGCACGGAAGGTCGATAGGCCGCATGAAATATAGCAGATAAACATTCATTGAAAAAAAAATTTATTTTTTGTAAATTGGTTCAAAAAAACACTTTTACACGTCAAAAATAACTTACTTTTTGAAACAAGACGAGGGTGGTGTTTCGTATGCGACTACAGGCTGAGAAAAAACACCAGAACAAACTCGGAGTTGGTCACAATCTTTTTTAAAGACCTTACATAATCTTCGTCAGGCCTAATGAGGACCATGCAGATTAGTGTGAGATGGTCTTTTGAGGAAAGAACCATAGAGATACATTAATCCAAAATATTTTACTATCAGGTAAGCCACCAATGTGTGCAGCATGGATATGCCAGTGCATACTGTACGCAGCTCTGGCAACCTTCGCGAAGTCAGTGCTAGCCCTGGTGCTGCGGCTACCACCAGTGGTAGCTGTGCTGTCCAACTTGAGACTGTCGCCCGTCTCCGACCCCCGACTGGAACTGGCGGTCGTTATGCTCATAATACCCTTCTTTGTTAATGTAAGTATTTTTTTAAGTGAAAACTTCTTTAGGCGCGTTGGGCATTTTTGAGATGGGACTAAACCATTGATTTTGCGACACCACTTAATTAAGTTCGACAGCACTTTATCAAAGGCAAATATTCAGACTTTCCAGCTCTCAATTTTTTGAAGCGAAAACTTCTTTTGGCGCGTTAGGCATTTTTGAGATGGGACTAAACCATTGATTTCGCGACACCATGACGACACCTCATTTTTGTAAACGCGATTGTGCTCTTTATTTATATTACGTTACGGATCAATGTTCTATGCAAGTATTTTTACTTTAAAGGTTTTGTAAACGCGATTGTGCTCTTTATTTATAGTTACGAATCAATGTTATATGCAAAATTTTTTACTTTAAAGGTTTTGGAAGTATTTTTTTTTGTAAACGCTATTGTGCTCTCTATTTAGATAAGCCTACCTTATGAGTAGGCATTACCAGGGTTGGCATAAAACAAACAAGTTGTTTTAAAACACGTATTTTAAACAGTGTTTAAACAGTTTGAAATAAAACAATGTTTTTGATTAAGTGTTTAAAATCACAGTATAAAACAAGTTTAAAATTATGTTTTAAACATTAAAAAATAAAACATTGTTTTAAATCGAGAATGAATGGAAATAATTGAAAAGTTATAAATTATTAGCACTTGAAATAGCTCGAAAAGAAATTAAAAAGGTTAGATAGTTTTGTACACTTCGTTGCCGGTCGGAATGAAGTAATTCCCCGCAACTATTTTGGGGATTATTATATATTATTTGAATATAATCCATCCTACCTATGTTTATCTATACTTCGTCTTTTGTCGAAAAGATAATAATAATAATAAATTCTTTATTCGCAAAAAAACATAAACTTTGACAATAGATAGGTATACAGAAAGGTAAGCAAACTTAAGTATTATTATACAAAAGTGAGGTCGAAAGTACAAGAAGAAATGTACCCTGCCCCCAAACTAGGAAAATCCTGTATCTTGGGTGAGAGGTTTTGTAATCCACCGCAATAATTTTAGGGACTTCCTCATATTTAAATATACTTTTAGGTAAGGTACATCTGAGAACGAAAATTGGAATTCGCAATTCTGAACATACTGGGTGGTTTTAGTATCTGAGTTACATACCTACTTTGATTGATTACAAAAAAAAAGTAAGTATGTTCACAGATTAGATAGTTTATTAGTTAGTACCTATTATCTAATTATAACTAGTATTACGTTGTTGTTATTCCACAGATTTAGAATCTGTGTGTTATTCTGATGGTTTTTCGTAAATGCTCCGGTAAATTTTAAATTGTCTAGAAATGAATTATATTTATAGGCCTGATCGATTTTTGTTGATAGTAAATTTGATAAATCAATCAATGAAAAAAAAACCAAATACTTAAAACACTTGTTTAAAACGTTTTGGACTGTTTCTTTTCTTATAATAAAAAAAAAAATGTTTTTTTTCCAACCCTGGGCATTACAGTTGTTTTTTCTAATACTCGTGTTTGTTTATATGTTTGGCAAATAAATTGCGAACGCAGATTACGTATAAAATTATTTCTCATTGAATTTATCTTGAAACAGTTCGTTGTTCGTTCGTTGTCAGTTCGTGTAATCGGGGAATACATATTTACTCGCCTCGTGCGATAGCAACTACTTTAGCTGTTTATGTAAATGAACTTGTAATGTACTATCCATCACTTAAAAAAAAACTAAATTAATAAAGATAAGAAAAATACATGCATTCATAAACTCACGCTTTCTTCACATGGGGGTAGGCAGAAACTACAGAATACCACCTGCTACGATCCTTACATACTCCTTTAGAATTAGATATTTGATTTAGCAAACATGGGTGCAATACACGGTGATAAAGGGAATAGGTTCAGCCATATTGTACCAGTAGGCATGCAAAAATTACAAAATTATAAAGTAGTCTACAAAATTTTAACAAGAACAATTCAAAAACCAAACATAATTCTTATTTTTAAACACAAAAAATGATAAGTAACAAATCCAAAAAAAAAAATAACAATTGACGTGGATATAATTATGTATTTAGTAACCTGTTCCGCTTAGCAATTTCTAAAGAGTCATAAAAAACCCTGAAAGAAATCGACACGTGTTTCACCTCTCAACGAGGCATCCTCAGGATGACGATTGACTTGTCGCGAACCCGAACACGGCGCGGGCGTTTTGCCACACCGAGCGTTGAACGCAGAGGACGCGGGTTTTTCTCGAAAAACGTGTTACTAAATATATCCACGTCTACTGTATTTTATCATGGATTTCCGCAAGCTCACGCCTGAATCAATTAACTATCTTACAGTCACAAGTTATGAGCTGTACAAGTAGAATAAATGCAGAAACTTAATAGGTTATATTTGTAGGTAACACTTGAGTAAACAATTATTTTTCTCTAAGGTACAACTATTCGTCACATGCAACGGGGGTAAATCAAGTAAATCAATAAGAGAGAGTCAACAAAACGTCGGCAGGCCATTATGTATAATATTGCCTCAGGCGCTAAGTTATTATTAATATCCTGAACATTGGCTATACAATTTACGTACATACATATACCAGGAATTACAGAAAGCCTCGTTCTACGATACATACAAAGTCTCATCGTCCACGATGTCCCATATTACTGTGCCGCCGCCGGTACCTTCGTCTCATTATCTAATTTACATACATTTAGGTAATTTTAGCAAATACACCTCCAATTTATCGGCTGCCTAAGTAATTTACCTTCCCTTTGTTACCAATAGGTTTTCCGTTTTGGAAAATTACCCATGACTTTTACCCTATTTTTAGCGAAGAAAGACATGGATAGGTTCACAGCGCTATAATCACGCGTTTATTAAGGAGGTAGGCACGTACATAAAAGTGATACATGCGTTGCGTTCTCACCCAACGCTAGCCTTGTACGACTTCAAGGCTATAATAACGTCTACATCACACAATACATATGTATTATTTTTAAATACTTACTTAAAAGACACAACAAAAAAGATTAGGACTTTAAAACAAATTTTCGACTTGTGGACTCGTAATCTTTAAAAGGCCAATAACCTCGTCATCTATGCTAATAATATAAAGAGGTAAAATTTGTTTGTTTGTTTGTAAGTTTGTATGTAGGGTGTAATCTCTGGAACTACCAGTCGAATTTGAAAAATTCCCCTTGTCTATGAATTACTTAATGTCGAATAGGAAAACCTATTCAATGATCTGATTGTAAGATGATGTGAAGAGATGAGATGAGAAGATGTAAGTGTATCCAGTTCCAATCCAATGTATCTACTGTTTATGTTTTTGAAGTGAAAACTTCTTTAGGCGCGTCGGGCATTTTTGAGATGGGAAAACAATTGAACTCGCGACACCGTTACCGACACCTCATTAAAAGTATTTCCTGCACAGTAAAATTGTTCAAGTTTTCACTTCTGTCAGCACTCCCGGAGCGCCACTGTTTTTGTTTTGTATCTGTTTTTTTTAATGATTCTTCTTTAGGCGCGTTGGGCATTTTTGAGATGGGAAAAACAATTGAACTTGCGACACCGTTACCGACACCTCATTTTTTAAACGCGATTGTACTCTTTATTTATACATATTTCGTTACGGATCAATGTTCTATGCAAGTATTTTTACTTTAAAGGTTTTGGAAGTATTTTTTTAAATTGTCCAAGTTTTCACTTCTGTCGGCACTCCCGGAGTGCCACTGTTTTTTGTTTCCGTTTCGCTGTCTATAAGTATAGACAGCGAAACGGACTAATAGACTAATAATTATTGCGCAGCTTTGGGACTGTTAGCTAGTGGCGGGTGGGTAATTATATTTCAGATCGCCGTTCATAAAATTAGAATCAAGACTTCACTTAACAGATAAGCTCGTTTGATTCCCAATTTTTCTTCACGGCGATCTGAAATATAATTCATTAAACAAAGTAGATGTTTAGAGTTGTCTACAATAATTTAGTTAGTTAATGAATTACAGCATATTCTGATTTATTAGGTACTTTTATTATTCTTTCTAAATATAATATTTAGATTTTATGTAATTTAGGAAGGTTGCTTTGATGCTTTGTTTTACGAATGTCGTGTACACCTGTAATTGGTAATATAAGAGCCCATACCTGTTAGCTTTAAATATTTAATGTAGAATATATATGCTGTTGGCGTACCTATTTTAAAATAAATAACGTTGCTTAATTAATAATATTTAAGTATTGTTCATCAGTAATGAATGAGGCATAATCAACACGATGTCGGTTGGCATTGTGTCTATCTCAATTGATGCCAGCTCTAAGCTGAGCTGCTATAATATATTATGTTTTATGCAGTGGGAGGTGAATTATTAGTATCACTCTCACTTCCTGCCACACTATATATCCCAACTTACGTTTCTACAAATTTTCTAAAGTTTGTTCTGTATTATCGGACCAGGAGGATATTATGATAAATGTACATTAAGAGTTTCCATGATTGAGAATAGCATTCTAAGATCTGTCTGTAAATAGTTAAATTACATCCTCCTCCCATCCTTTTTTTTTGGATAATATATTAATCTAGGATTGTTTAGTCAAATTCTTGTGACCAATTGATATTATTTCCGCTTAGGCCAGTACGTGTACTTTATGTTAATTTGATTTGATTTCATTTTAGTATGTACTAGTAATACCGAGAAAGTCATACTTTTTCAAGCCGCTGGCAAAAGCTAGATACGTAATAAATGTATTTCTAGATCTCGGTTGGTATTACACTCCTTTGTAAAAAAAACGGGCGGTTTGGATTTTTCTACATTATTGGTGATCATTTAGTTCTAAAGAGGTTTAATAGCCAAACTATGTTACTGGCACTTAATAAAGAGTCCGGGAATGAAAAAAAATTTAATTCCAAATTCGAAACTTTTGTTTAAAGAATAAAAACCCTTTTTCAGTTTGTGACTTTTTACTTACTTTTCGCGGGTTTGCGGCTAAAAGGTTATCAGACAACTTATTTTTAGTAGAATAATTTATGTTTGTCGCATAATCCTGCTTTATTGTGACTTAAAACAGATAACTTTGTGTCGATTGTAATGGCAGAAAAAGCAATATGAGCTAGTAAAATTATAGCGCTGCTGGAAGAGGGGTGTAGGCATGTTACATCTCACAGCAGATACTTAATAAGAAATTTCTAGTCATTTATGCTAATGATATACTAAAAATATCAATATTATCCATAGAAAAGCCAATGACTGTAAAGGTGGCCGTTTTTTTTTTGCAAAGGGGTTTTTATGAAGGCAATGGACAAAGAAAAGTACGGATAAGCTAATTTTGCTTCGTCGGTTGACCATCCCCGGTTATAGAGGTTGATCTTTACTGTAGAGATAGATAAGATAGTTCAAATATCTGTTGAATATTATCACACTAAATTCATTCCTTAATTATTTATGACGTCGAACTGTCATTGAGATGTAGGTTGTTTTTTTTTTTTTTAGGTAGGGCATCTCCTAGTTGACCTCTGAGATCATGACTACTTAACCGGGCTTTCCTGTGGGTGCCTTAAGCTACTGCACTTAAAACCTCCAGCCAGGGGTTATTCAATTATGCTAATTAAAACTAGGTGAACGCTCACTAAGGGCACCCCCTGTGGGGTACGAACCTCGGCTTAGGGCGTCAACCGGAGGGAAGGTTAATTGGTTCCGACATCCTCTCTTTATTAGTTCTAGTAATAAAAATATTGATAAAATAAATCAGTGAGTGAAAACACGCCCTTTGGTTTAAAGAACTTTATTTCTCATAAGAACAGTTCGCTATAATGCAGCAGGGGCTTGTGGCTAAGTAACAACAGCTGCACGGGTCGATCGATCAGGTTAAGCTACGCTTGCCGCGGTTGGTCTGTGGATGGGTGACCATCTTTACATACCAAGACCGGTCTCCGTGCCTCGGAAAGCACGTCATTTGTAGATATTTAACAGTCGTTACGGGTAGTTAGAAGCCCAAAAAGTCTGACAACCAGTCTTACCAAGGGGTATCGTGTTACCTAGTAACTAGGTTGTGGAGGTCAGATAGGCGGTTAGACTGGAAGCCGACCCCAACATAGTTGGGAAAGGCTAGGCAAGATGATGATGAGTTCGTTTATAATTAAACTGATTTATTCTAGTACTATTAACATTAGTCCAGACTCCGAGCTGCTACTGAGAAATTTCAGATAGAAAAACCCAATAACACTCGCTCGCTCGCTAGCTCGGAGTCTGGATTTGTGCCCGGTTGATGGCAATAGGCTCGCCCCCTATTACATGGGACTTAAACATAACTGGCGAAATGTGGGTGTACCTGCTACAGGGTCACCTCTGCCCAACCCTTCGGGGAAACAAGGCGTGATGTTATGTTATGTGTGTTATTAACATTAGTTAGTTGGTTACCTCTAGGATGTTGGAGACATTATATTGGCATAGTTTGCTTTATGTTATATCAAATGTTGTGGTGTATTGCCTTAATCTGCACTTGAATGTGTTTATATTGTCACAATTTTTTATATCCTCCGGTAAACGGTATCTACATACCTAAACCAAAACTGACAGATGTACCGACCTACTTACAGGTAGATAGGTAATCTTCATAACAAGCTATTGCAAGCTATTCCTGTCTCGATTATGTGCATGTACTAATCAAATTGTATCTGTATTGTTTCACTGTGTGTACCTGCTAAGACGCTTATAATTATGCTGAAATGTAGAACTTAATTTTAATTTTAATTTAATGTAATTTATTGTAATATAATTTATTGTAATTTAATTTTTAATATTGCTATGGGTTAATACCTGAAATAAAATGAAATAATAATAATAAATAATAATAATAATAACAAGACATATTGTTTCAGATATTAATATTCTGGGTGACAGACAACTTCCTCATGTACCATCCGCGAGGAGTGAGCTCAAAACTAAAGACCAAGGTAATATAGATCATATTTTTTTATCCATAAGGTTTTTAATTTTATTTTAGAGGTATGAGGAAAAGGGTGTAAAGTTCACTCATCCTCGGTAGAAAAGGAAGGATCCTCCGCCCAGACGGGTGTCGTGTCTGATGGACAACTGCCCGACGATTGATGTCGGAAACTTATGTATATGTTGATCACACGGAAAACTCTGCTTACGCGATGCAGGATTTGTCTGGCGTCATGTTTTCAATGCGCAGTTCGTATGTGGTGTTTAAGATACAGCCATAGTATAAAGGAACCATGCTGCATGGAATAACTGGAACAGTTTATACATCGTATTCTTTGTTAATTCCGCAGGTGAGATATCAATCCATCAAGAAGGAAAAATCAGGTTCGGAGGAGGACAGAGACTCAGCGGACGAACGTCTTTTAGGAGCCAGCGTATGACCCTACAGGAAGCCCAGTGTATTTCGGGCTTAAATCGTAATCTCTTAGATAAGTACTAGCCATCCTAGTATATTAAACAACTGTCTGTTGTGACGTCACCCCCAAATGCTTGACGGATATTTAACGGTACTAAGATAAAATCTAAGGAGGTAAGTGGGGGGGGGGGGGGGGGAAATCCACTCGATTGTTTAATGTTCTCGGCCGCCTAGTAATATAAACTACTGGTCCATTACTGACTTGCCATGCCGAGTTCCTCAATCATTGAATCACGACTCTCCGGCCAGCCTTTTAGACGGTTGGTAGTCCATAATCGTTAATCGATTATGAGTTTCTCACTTCCATTTTACTCGAATTGCAATCGATACGTCATGTAAAATTGTGTGTTTTGTATATATGTGTAAATTAAAGGTATATTAGTAGGTATGGCAAGTTATGTAGTACTTTGCGATCAAAATAGGAATGAGCTTCCGCCATGTTTTAACGGATCAGCTGTCAAAGCAAACGTCAGCGCATAAAAAAAAATCACGTTCATATCCATGTGAAGTCAGTCCCAATTTTATTTTGATCGCAGAGTGGGTAGTTAAACATGGTGTATAATATATTTATAATGTAACATGGCACCTATAAAAATACATATTTAGACATTTCAAAATTACCTATACTAAAAACTTCCATAGACTATGACTTAAGTAATATCGAATCACAATTATTTTAGTTTTTATAAATGCTTATTGTATAAATAAACATAAAATTATTGTAAAAAGACTTATATTGATATTGTTGCTTCTTTTGAGGGCAAGTTGGTAGTTCGGACGATTGTGTTAGTAAAGGATATTTGCTATGTATAATGTGGCCATAATTTTAATAGATTGTTTTTTTGTTGTATTGAAATGAGGTATTTGTATGTACCTGTGTACCCTGTGAGATGTTTGTGAATATTATCTCTGACTAAAGAAGTTAGAGAACTAAACATGTTTGGAATTGAGAGGTCGCTTTACTAATTGAACGCTAAAATAAAAATATATCATGTGCAAATATGCCATTTTGCATCAAACACATTTTATATTATATAAAAAATATATTTTTATACGTTTTACTTTTGAAAATATGATAATTTTAATGTTCCTACACGGTATAGTACTTAGATCCTCATAGTAGTGCCATGTATTTTGATTTTTTTAAATATTATGTACACCAACATCGAGTAAAGACTGAGAAAGTCGTGGGAATCATATCTTCCTATCAAATTCCATTTGAATTCCACTTGGTTAGGGTAGCTTTACACTTGTTTAGTATTACATCTACATTACGTTACACTTCATGGCATTTGTGAGGCAACCTGCGCGTGCGCTTGTTGAATAAAACAAAGTAAATAGTGCGTTTGTTGCCATTTCTATGCGGACTGGCAACTATCTGGTCATTAAGAGCCTCGTATCTTCGGTTAGTATTTGATCGAAGGCTACTTGCAGTGTAGCAATTTTTTTAAATAACTTTTAAATTAATTGACTACTTAACTAATAATACCTATCTGACTACGATCTGATTTCATTCAACAAATAATAAAATGATATTACTTTATTAAATATTGTGTACCCCTATTTTATAAAAACAAAAATCATCTATGATTGTGATGTAATGTAAATATTGATGATAAGGACAAGTTTTATAAAAACTAAGATGTATAAATTGACCCATTATTATAACATACATTACAACATATTTGTGCATCTGTTCATTGTTTGTGCGAATATAATTCACCTACGTGTTCATTGTAGTTTTATTTTTTGTATCAAGTTTACCCGTCCTGCCGTCGGCGATTAACGAGTAGCGAGGAGGGCTAGCAACCGAAAACGAGTTGGCGAGCAGCGAGTGCGCGACGGCGATGAGCGATTACTTGCTGGTATGCGTATGGCCCAGCGCACACCGCTGGAGGCGCGTCGGAGAGCAATTGAAGACAACAATTTAATGAAAACCTTAACTACCTTGACATACGAATAAATTCGCACGCGGTGCTCGGAGCCCCTTCAAGCTACCACAAGAGTATGCGCGCGGCTGCTCCAATCGCCGCCGTGCTGCTCTGCGCTCCGCCGCACTACCCCGCGCCCAGCTGGCTGGCAGTCAGATGCCTGGAGAATTTTAACTAGTACTACGGAGTAGCTGCGCGCCGCACTATGGATTATCGTAGAACAAGTGCTGTTCATAAATACTTTATTGAAATGTTGCAAATTGTATACTTTTTACCCGACTGCCCCAGAAGGAGGGTAATGTTTTTTGAGTGTATGTTTGTATGTATGTCTATTTCTTTGGCACGCTCTGTAGCCTAAACGGCTTGATGGATTTTAACATATGAGGTGTCGTTAGATTCGTCTTAATTGTGGGAGTGACAGGCTATATAATATTTAAATATTGCATCTGCAAAAAAAAAAGGAGGGTAAGGTTTTTTTTTAAATAAAGTACAACAACATTGGTATCAAATAAAAGCTAGAAATGAGTCAATCTCAAATAAACTAAATAAAAGTACGTTTAAAGAAAGAACAGTAGTGTGACGACATCTATACCACCACATTCGAACTCAGTTAAGTTTATGTTTTGTGCTGTAATCGTAACAGTCTATGAAGCAAAACACTGGCAACACTGGAACGGTCATCGGTCCGTTTTGAATACCTATTCAAAACGGACCGATGACCGTTCCAGTGTTGCATTGACATCCAGTTACATCGTCAGATCTATTTCACCGTCTGTCTACCAACTACTTATTAAGACCAATCTAACGAGTTCAAACTCGTTGGATAAAGCCGGGTTTCTGTGACCACCTTCCTGCTCCATCACCAGACTATGTTCACATCTGTCAAGTTAACTATAGGAATTGGGTGTAGGAACACGGTATCGAATAGAAAGTATCGATACTGTACTCATGAGTAGTATCGAAAAAAAAATATCGTACTCATAAAAGTATCGATACTTCAAGGTATCGAGTACTTTTCTTAGGGCTTAATAAATAACTTCAGTAGGGCAGGACATAAAAACAAATGACAACGGTTAACGAGTGAGTGAATGAGTGATTGATTAGTGTAAATGAATGAAGGAAAGGTTAGGAATTTAACTGATAACGGAAGGAACGATTTCGAGCAAAGATCGATGTAATGTTTTAGAAGGTTCAGAACGAGTGAACTAGATGGCGCTGCCATAACCATCAACATAAGCCGTAAGGTCACAAGTTTTAAATGGGTAATTTCTAAGATTACTCATTTAAAACTTAATTTCTTATTCGATACGATACCTGCCAAAAAGTACTCATTGAGTAAAAGTATCGAATGCAAAGTATCGAGTACAAAAGTATCGGTATCGAATGGAAATGTACTCGATACCACAAAGTATCGATACTTTTTCGTGTCCCTAATTGGGTGGTCTGCAGATTGTCTTACCCACAGAACGTATATACTCAGTCTTACCTTACCATAATATTGCAGTGTCATTGGATTAATATAACAAAATAGATTTAAAAAATTCAAGTCGATCGGACGAGAGGAAGTGAGATATATTTATTAATATAATTTTCATTTTATGGCTAAATTCCCTACATCATTCAGGATATCAGCTAATTATCCTCAACCAGCTCAACATATTTTCAACAAACAAAGCACAGACCTATTCCGATTAAACCAGCCTTCTAATAAAAAATAAACTGCATTGAAATCGGACCTTCCGTTTCGGGACTACGATGCCACAAACACACACACACACTCACACAGAACACCATAGGCGTCAAACTCATAACTTTCCTCTTTTTGCATCGGGGGTTAAAAATATGATTAGTTAATCATATTTTTAGTCTACCTACAAAAAATATGATTATCTATAATATTTTAAAAGTCTTATAGCCTACTGAGTGTCTGTTGGAACACTTTATCATGCATATAACTAACTACGTGCTCGATAGATGGCGTTGTGCTGATGACGATAATTTCTGAATCGCGGTGATATGATCTTCTGTGTATTACGGGGAAGCGTCAGGGTAGCCCGCGATATTCAAATTTTCTTACGTTTTTTGCATTTTGCAGGTCAGTGTCAGGTTTTATGCTGATTAAAATATGATTCGCGGTCGTAACGAATATGGCTTTACTCAATTATAGTCATTACAATCAGCAATACAACTCCATAAGTTAGCAAAGGTGTCAAATGTTATGATTTCATGAAATCATGACATTAGACACCTTTATCTTCTTCTTAATCACTATTGCTAATTGTAATGATTATAATTGCGTAAAGCCATATTTGTTACGACCGCGAATCATATTTTAATCAATATAAAACCTAAAATTGACCTGCAAAATGCAAAAAACATAAGAAAATTTGAATTTCGCGGGCTACCCTGACGCTTCCCCTGACCCTCACACATTTTTGTTTCTTATATTGACGTTAGTTTGGTGAATTTTGGTCAGTAAGCTGTCTAATAAAAATTTAGGGATAGGTTCGTTAAATATCTTCACTTAGTTTTTAATTTAGTTGACTTGTTATTTTATTTGTTGATTCGGTCGAATCGTAACACTTGTTACTAGTAAGTACTACATAGTACAACATAGCGTAGTCACTTCGAGTCGTTATCGATACGAAGTTGAGAAGCGGACAATTTTCGAGTGTTTGTTTTCTCCCTTTAAATTCATTTTTGTTGTTGTAGTTTTTTTTCTGTTCCGTACCCAAAGGGTGAAAATGGGACCCTATATCTTCTATTCTATCTTATCTTTTGAACTACGTAATAGGTAGTCTCATTAAAAATGGCATTGGTGCCGATTCCCTTGTTCACAAACTAAACTAAATTTAAGTTCAGTGCATCTTTTTCTTTCTACTACTAGACTGTCTCTCTGAGATAGAACAGCGCCTCATTTCCCGGATAAAACCTTTTATGAAAGTAGTTCGTTTGAGCGGTCGTTACGGACAACAGGGTTTTAAGGGACAGGCCATCCTCTTTGCTCAGCAAGTTGCAGAAATAATAGACCAACTTCCATTAAATGCAGCAAGTGCAGGAATAAGTATTGTTACAGAGAAATTGGAAAATGTAACTTGTAACAGAAGGTTTTCGGTGGATATTGACAAAATTAAAAGAGCAGTTGACTGGCTAGTGCGTAATAATCATTTGTATTCAAAAGTGCAAATTAATTCAAACATAACAAATGAAGAACTGCAATCAAGTATATTGGAGGCTTTAGTGACTTTATTTATTGAAGATCAGGTTAGAGATGAGCCACCAAATAATTTAAGCCATTGGGAAATGACCGACACATCTTACGTGGGTCTTTTCACCAGGGTAGCGAACAATTTGAAGAAATATCTCGTGGTCGCCAATGCACTGCAAATGCTGCGACAGCAATAGCATATTCCTGTTCAAAACCATTGAATTAATGGTCCTCTTCCGACCTACATCGTGTTTTGTTAGCCGGAAATAGCGTAGGTACTTCAACAAGTGCATGTCACGCCTTGTAGTTAGGCCGCCATTCTTAAAACTGAGGAACTTTTGCCTTCTGTTTCTGTGGCCACAACCTGATGTTGTCATTGGCGTTGTTAATTCAAGAGCACCATCTGAAGTACTTGAAGGATACTTTTCTACTTTAACATCAGGGATTGATTTTTTTTCATCTTACGATAAAGGAATCATCACGTGTCAAACGAATATTGCAGTAGCGGTAATGAAATTAAATTATACGTACTATTTATTCGATTCACATTCTAGGGGATCCAAAGGTTTTGTTGCACCTATCAGAGGCACTTCGATGTTAATAAAGTTGCCAGATCAAGCTGGTTTATGTCAACATCTTGCAGTGGCACTGCAGGTTAAGAGAAATCATAAACGTTTCTTTAAATGAATCGTCAGTAGTGCCAAATGAGCAATACAACACACAGGATCATAGCTGCGAAGATCAAGATATCAGCAATGCCTTGAATGACGGACCCGCCTTCGTTACTACAGCACTTATGCCGATTGATACTAACATACCAGATTTGTCTGAAGTTATTACGAACACTGATGTCGATTCCCATCTACGAGTCCCATTAATTTATTGAAAGAGAAAAGAGCTGAAGAGTTAGCATGGATAAGGTTATTCCCAGACGGCCGAAATTGACTCAGAGAACAAAGGCCCATATCTATAACACCGCTTGACTATTATCAAACACGTGTGATGAGCAGTGACAAAAAATTTCAACTTAATGAATACATATTCTATGCTCTTTCAGTTGTAGAACTATGCAAGGCGCAGCAAAATGTTTCAGTATGTGCTCGGTTGCGCCAGGATGGAGCTGAGCCATCTGATGTTATTCAGAATGTGCATCTTGTACCTAATGCGCAACAGTCGTGGTACCTACGTCTGCGTATTGGCGCAAGGCTTATACGGATCTTCTTGCTATGGTGAAAAATGTAGGGCCCCCTCACTGGTACCTTACATTATCTTGTAATGATTTAAACTGGCCCGACAACTTAAATGCACTTTTAGTTGCTGATGGTCGCCCAAATTTTCCCATTCAAAACCTGACCTTCCAGGACAAACAGCACCTTGTAGAGGCATAACCAGTAACTTTGTCCAGGCATTTCATGTTGCGCTTGAACGCTTTGTTTAGCAGGCTACTAAGAGAAAATGATCCAATTTTAGGAAAGAAAATCGTTGATTTTTGGTGGCGGGTGGAGTTTCAGCTAATTTGTACACGGTGTTCCGTGTACAAACCGGCCTGCGCAGACAAAACTGTGGTGAAGCTTGTGCGTGTGGTAGGCCCATAAGAGGTAGTCCCCACATCCACATGGTCGTATGGTGCGCTGATATGCCAACTTTCGACAGCTCTGAAGGAAAACAGTTACTAGAGCATGCAGTAACGTGTAAGGTTCCTGACGCCGAAAATGACTCAGAGATGCATGATTTGATTATTCAATTACAAACACATCGACATACCCAAACTTGCTATAAAAATAATCGCAATACTTGTAGATTCGGTTTCCCGAGGCCGATCTCAGAAAGGACTGAAGTCTTAGATGACGATCAAGCAGTAAGAAACGGTGGAAGATTTTATATCCTAAAAAGAACCGAGTCGGAAAAAATGGTAAATTGTTATAATCCCCAGTTGTTGAAACTATGGCGTGCCAATATTGACCTACAGCATTGTAGTTCGGCTTTAGGTGCAGCATACTACATTTCAAAATATATCTCAAAAGCTGAACCAGTGGAGGTCTCTAGGTCAATAAGACAGGCTATACAAAATGTAAGGGACCGAGGTGCAAGCAGTTCAGGGCGACTTATTTTCTCTATACAAAATGTAGTCCTGACTCATAGAGAAATCTCTGCCAATGAATGTGCGTTTCGTCTGTGTCATTTAAAACTGAGAGACAGCTCATGTAAATGCGTATTCGTAAACACTTGTGTGCCAGAGCTAAGATATCGAATGCTAAGGTTTGACACAGAAAGTTCTGAACCCTACAAAACCGAGTTTGATAGGTATGTTCACAGGCCTCATTCTCTCGAGCATCTGAGTCTTGGTGAGTTTGCAATCTGGTACGATGTGGTTTCTTCTAGAATCGATATTGATGAAGATCAGCAAGATATTGACGCTTATGATACTCACAATGAGGACGTGCCTAGGGGTCAATATATTACTTTACTAGACAACGTAGGTAGGATGAGGAGGCGGACACGTCCAGCAGTACTTCGAACGAGTTATTTTACATTAGCTTCAGACCCAGAATCATATTATTACTCCTTATTCTTGACTCATGTTCCATTCCGGGCAGAGGAAGAATTGTTAGATGGATTTGATTCACCCAGAGAATCTTTCTGGGCTAAAAGGAATCGACTACGTCCGCTGCAAGCAGGGTTTGATACAGAAACTATGGTGAGAGTGGAAACTGAAATACAACAAGCTATAAGCCGTATTGTGGCTGAATATAGCTAGACAATACTGTCCAACAGCCTATTGATAGCGTGCTAGATGAAAACAGATGAAACATAAGGTTCAGTTGAAAACCAGCGTCAGGCACTAGTTGTCTGGCATTTATGCTGAACTGGGCCTAATTGTCGCAGCCGTGAGGCACACAATACTGTTTTAAACTTTCTTTGTTTTTGTTTTTGAAAACTGTGTGCCTTAACCTGTGTCAAATTTTATTTTCTTTCTTTCTTTCATTCTTAGATGATGTTGATCACATTATAATTGATGAGATTGAAGAACCAAATGACGTTGGTATTTGAAGGGGGCTGCTAGGGCCGATGCCTGCCGGGGCTGCGAATAAGGGCCAAAAGGGAAATCGTGGCCCCACCGGCAACAAGGCAACCGAAGGAACACGGGTGGGTTTTAGTCAGTAAGAGTCTGACACGCCCTCCCGCTCCACCCAGAGCAGGAGAAGTTATTTAATAATTTCACACCCAAAAAAAAAATGACCTTGGTATGCAGGATAATCGTTATGAAAAAGTTATTATTTTTCTCTTTTTAGTTTTGGTACACCATTACTAAAAAATGAGCAAGTTCTATGGTAAGGTACCTAAAGGATTGACAAACCCACTTGAACTCAATTTAAACATTCGTGCTGTTTGTCGTTAAGGAGTTCGGTTGTATGTTCCATATCTTGAAAACTGCTGAACCGATTTTGATAAAACTTGTACTGTTCCCTAAGTTGAGAAATACCTAATCTAATAAAAAAGAATGATCACGATCCGATTGTGAATTTCAGAGAAATGCGTTGAAATTGTTATCTACTATCGTCCGAGTCACTTTATCTTTAGGTCTCTGTCTAATCGGTAGATGTTTGATATTTGAGGGTATCCATTAACGTTTTCTTTATAAAATGTATCCATACCCTCAAGTTATAACTACAGCGTTTGTATAATAAATAATAGCAATAATAAATATTATCATATAAATATTAAAGTATTTTATTTTTCTTGGTTTTTTAGTTCTTTATAAATATTACTACCTAAAACAAAATAGAAAAATAATTTATATTAAAAATATAATAATCTATGACAAAAATCACATTTCGTGCCTAGGATTTAAACCTCCAATCTTATGCACGGCAAGCGGTCTTGAAACCTCCGGTCTATTTAGACATTTAATTATTATTCGTAGGTAAATGTTAACCCTATTCACTAAAACAATACATTAATTATAATAAAATGTTTTTGCAAAATACTAAAACCAACTTGGGCCTATCACGGATTTGAACGCACATGGTCTTTTGGGGAGCTAAGCACAGAATGGAACTGTGTGTAGTTACTTAGCAACAGGAAAAAGAGCAGAGTCATCGCAGGAAAACAGGCTCGCCAAACAAAAAGGCACTATTCAAAAATTATAGAGGTTTATTTCTTACAGTTTTTTATCGTATAACATTATAATATTATGTATAACTTCTTATTGAGGCCATAGCTTAAGTATTCTTTTCCAAAATCGATAAGAGGATTGAAGCTTATGTAATGTAACCTCAATAAAAACAAATAGGAGACCAGTACCTACCCTAATTGCGTAATGCGTAATGCGTGTTGTATTACGCAATTAGGGTACAGTATTTGTCAATCAGAATCTGTTTCGATTTGAAACCGATTCAAATTCAAATTCTAATCTTTATTGCATATCACATGTGTTTACAAGGTCTTAATAATAATAGTAAGGTTCACATGGACGGGCACAACAAGATTGCTAATAAGTTGGAAAAAAAATCTGCATAACAACGTAAATAACGCAATAAATGTTGTTGAACTGTCAAAATGAAATAAATTAGGTAAAATTGTTTACGAAAATAAGTTACGCAATTAGGGTAGGTACTGATTATTTTATCACAAAGGTCAAACGGATTAATTTGGTAGGATAAAAACTACAAAAGTGCACAAAAACATTTCAAATGGTTAGTAGGTAACATAAAAAACTAAAAATGATGTTGTGTTGTGTTCATAACTTTTAAGTTATTAAAAACATGTAAGTAGGTAATGGGTTATACACAATAATCAGGTCTCCAGTTAATATAAATAATTAGTACTAAGTAAAATAATATTAAGTATACCTAATTATTTATTAATAGTTCGTGTAACCACCATTCAAGGGCGGATCCAGCCTTCGAGTCAGGGGGGGGGGTCACATAGTCGGAGTCCAGTCAGAATAGGAGGACCAAGTGGCGGACTAAGCCTGTCGGGGGCCCGGGGCGGTAAAATAAAATGTGGACCCCCGATCTTTTCCGTTTATGTAGTTTATGAAAATTTTAACAATTTTACTGTGCAGGAGATACTTATAAGTATTTTTTAAGTCGGTAAAAAGAAGGGAAATGTCAATCATGTCTTAATGTTTGGAATGTCATTAATCCCAAAGAAAATTTATTGCGCGTTGATGTCTTTTTAATGGTCAAAAGCTGGTGTCGGTAACAGTGTCGCAAGTTCAATTGTTTTTTCCCATCTCAAAAATGCCCAACGCGCCTAAAGAAGTTTACACTTAAAAAAACAAGTATAACGTGCGTAACCTACCTACACCATGGACATGAAAGCAACGCCATCTAGTAACAGCATAATTAAATTTTGTGAGTCGAAAACTGGTGTTACGTTAGATAGCGTCATTTCTCGCTTCACACGATTTTATTTCTGTACTGTCCATCGATTTTTGCGTTGCATAGACCTCGTCCAACATCGTTGCAACGACCGGTCCTGTGCGTCCAGTAGAGTACTTCCGCTACCTTCTCCGGTCTTCGGTTCACCTATACACGCTGTGCCTACCGATACGCAGTCGCCATTCCAGATTTTTTCAGCCATCCATTATACAGGTACCGTACATGTATCATGTATACGGGCTATGTCCCGTGAGGCGTCCGGGACAGAGGATTGCTTGCAAACATTTTTGGCGGCCCGAATCCCGGTTTTTCCTGTCCCAGAACTGTGTAGATAGAGCCTTATATCTATGCACGTACTATCCCGACTATCCCCTATTATTTTCTTTCGTTCTATTTCGTTTATTATCTGCATATAAGTAAACAAAACGGTTGCCATGGTATTATTGAGTTCCACATTCAAATGTGACATCAATCATTACACAGCATTGAGTCAATTTCTAAGTCGAAATGAATTTTGTTGCAATGCTTTATAATTAGTTAAAAACAATATTTTGTTACAAATCATTATTTTATTAATTTAGAAACTGTCAGAATGGACGAGAGTGATTTAAGAAAGCTGCTGACGACGAAAAATGGGTGTCGTGTACCATTGATGCGGCCTATACCTGATGTACACCAGATGGACAAACTGCCGTTCGTGCCGCTACCGCCTTATAATAGAATCAAGGTAAAACTATTGATTTATTGCAAAACTTCATGTCTCCAAGCGACTGGGAGCTAATACCTACACTTTCATTAGAGTTTGACGTCACGTACCTACTTAGTTACGAGTTCATCCACGAATATAACATAATGCTATGTGTATGATTTAAGTCCTGTACCTACAGATTCAGATTCAGATTTAGTTTGCTAACAATGTAGGCAAAATAAATCTACCTACTTATTGAACCGATATCTACGAGGTAGAATAATAGAACAATATGACAAGTTCTGGGTTCGATTCCCAGGTAGGGCCAACTGCAAACAGTGTGCGTTGGTCTAAAATCTGTTTAGTAGTTTTATTGTGACATACATTGATGGACACGGGAAGAACAGGACTGGTCGTTATAGCAACGCTTGGGGGAGGCCACACACATACACTATTGACCATACCAACAGTGATCGTCTCTCGGCGGACTGATGATGATGCTTTTTTTTAACTTACTTAAAAAAGAAGCATTTTTCGTCGATGTGCTTACCGCATACGTGACACTAACATTGAGCATCCATTCCTACACGTTCTTCAGGTCTTTAATTAAAACAAAGCTAGATACAACCTTGCACGAACTAGATTTTAAAAACCATTATTTATTTTAGGACAAACAACAAAGCTTCCGTAAGATCCTCGAGGAAAAGGCTACCGAGAGGAAACTAGAGATAGCTCGGCCGCCGCCTCAGCGGAGAGAACGAGATAGGTTAGAGATATCACAGTCACGACACATCGCAGTGCTGCGAGAATGCGCCAAAAAAATACAACCGCCACCCATGTCTAAAGATTGGGAGCAAAAAATTTGCAACTTGGTCCCCCTCAAGCTACGAAATATGTATCCAATTTTGATGGACGAATTGATCAATGAGAGCAAACTCGAATGGAAAAAAAATCTCCACGGCCTCGCGGTTAAGACCATCATCAGAGATGAACCCGGAGTTTCTAGGATAAGGTATCAAGAACCTAACTTTAAATATAATGGCGTTACAGAAAATTATGAGAAAATGATTATGTTTCGTAAAAAACTAGTTGATGGTGCCCTTATATTACATCCTTTTATAAGGCTAGTACTAGAGTCTTCCGAAAGAATGTTTCCTAAATGTATCATTAACTTGGAGAAGTATAGGGTACAGGGTGCTTTAAAATTGAATGACTTTCTAGCAAAAGTTTTGGAAGAAATCAAACGCGCTGAGTATCTTGTTTCTAGCTCATGGTATGGAATCCTTGTTAACTGGCTCAAAAATCCTAGATGTCTCCGAGGAATGCGTCCTAAGAAAATACCAGATTTTGTGAGATGTGCGACCAAAATGATAGCAATGCAGATTCAAGAGCTTATGCGGAGATCTATTGATGCTATTATAGACGGGCTTAAAGATCCAGAAACAGTTCTTATTCTGAATTTAGATCTAGATTTTGACGGAGAATTTATTTATGATCCAACACTGGAATATGTGTACGAAGTTTTTCATAATATCGCAGACAAAATATGCAACATTTCCCAAAGACTTATGCCTATAGAGCAGTATCTTAGAATACCATATAACTTTGACACATTACCAGTGCATTACAACAATTGGCTACACAAAGACGGCCATAAAAGACTACAACAACAATTAGATGTAGTATTCGAACCATTACTTCTTTATTTAGAAAAGTTGCGAGTCGATTACAGTATGCTATACGGTTCGCCAGCGAAGGAAGCCTTGCTCAAATTTATTAAAGCAGAAGAAAAATTCGAAGTGTGTCGGGATAAGATTAAATATTTTCAAGAAATAGATTCCGAAATAACAGGTATTTTAGAAAATGCATATTTTAATTGTGCAACCGTTCGTCAACTCAGAATGGTGGACGGTTTGAAACGGAAAGCTTTGGAATTTATTAATGACTTAATAGGGGGTATTGTCTGCGCTCATTTAAAAGAAAATGATAGCATATGTGCTGCATTTGAAGATATAAAAGCCAAAGCTCTTAAAGACCCAGAAAATGCAGCAGAATTAATAGAACAAGGAATTTATATTTTACAAGCAAAAACAGTTTTAGTTGAAGCGTTAACGGAAAGAATTATGATACAAATTAATATTATATCCAATCTTCTCGAGATGACTTCATTAACTGAAGAACACGTAGAATCTAACACACGAACCGTGAACTGGCTCAAAGACATTAAACCCATATTTGAAAAAAACGCTGCAGCATACGAAGCCCACAAAGCAGAAATGGAAGAAAACCTACTTGCTAAAATTGCATTCCTTAACAAAGAAGTTCTTGAAATGTTACCGTATTTAGAGCTTTTAGACAACATGGACGATGCTAACCACACTCTTCAATACCTTGAATACGTGAGAAAACTTGTACATCGGTTAGATGATTGTGATAAACTCGTGGAGTGGATTAACACCGAAGAAACAACATTTAAATTTCCAAATACGAGCTATCCAGACTTAGAAGAATTAAAAGATTACGTTAAACCTTTTCACAGTCTTATATTCTTAGCTCATCAATGGAAGCGGAGTTATTATACTTGGATGGATGGACCTTTTGAATATATGGATCATAATCAAATAGAATTTGATCACGATTTTTATTATAAGGAGTTCCTAAAGACATCAAAGGGTTACAGAAATAAGATAAAGCAACAAATTGCTGAAGGCATGGAAAGACGTTTCCAGGGACTGGTAGATGATCCTGATGTCAACAATCTTCCGGCTCCGATGAAGATGTGTGCTCAAGCTATCGCCGAATTAAAAGAATGGAGGCCTAATGTACAGATGGCCCATATAATGTGTAATCCAGCCTTAGTGCAGAGGCATTGGGATGAAATGTCTATCATTGCTGGTTTTGATTTGACTCCTACGGCGGGTACTACGTTGCGAAAGATTATTAACTTCAATCTCTGGGACGACCTTGACCAGTACGAAATTATAAGTGTAGCAGCTACAAAAGAACTCGCTTTGATAACAAATCTCAACAAAATGATAGCTGAATGGACAGACATATGTTTTAAAACAAGTCCATATAAAGAGACCGGAATAAATATACTCACAGCACTCGACGATATTCAATGTGTTTTAGACGATCATATCGTCAAAACTATTGGTATGAGAGGTTCTGCATTCGTTAAACCATTTGAAAGTCAAGTTAAAGCATGGTATGAAAAAATTTTGAGGGCTAACAGAACCATCGATGAATGGGGAAAAGTACAAAGTCAGTGGTTGTATTTATTACCCATATTCTCTTCTAAAGACATAGTTGCCCAGATGCCCGAAGAAGGAGTAATGTTTGTTGAAGTAAATAATACGTACCGCAGATACATGAGTTGCGTGGAAAAAGACCCTCATGCGCTTGAGATCTCAGGTGGCGCCGGTGTGTTCGAATCTTTTCAAATTGCAACAGGACTACTGGATAAAATTAACGATGGCGTCAATAATTACCTAGAAAAGAAAAGATTATATTTCCCAAGATTCTTCTTCTTATCTAACGACGAAATGTTGGAAATTTTGTCCGAAACAAAAAATCCTCTTAAAGTTCAGCCTCATTTAAAGAAATGTTTTGAAGGAATAAATAAACTAGTATTCGATGAAGAATTTAATATATCTGCTATGATATCTCAGGAAACTGAACAAATTGAATTCCTTGAAATTATTAGTGTTCAAGCTGCAAGGGGGTCTGTGGAAAAGTGGTTGGTTCAAGTCGAGGATCAAATGCTAAAAGCCGTTAAATCAGAGACCGAATTATCTTATTACGACTATCCAAACTTAACCCGTAATGAATGGACACTTTCGTGGGAAGGTATGGTAGTGCTAGCTATATCTCAAATTTATTGGGGTGTTGATGTGCACGAATCTCTGGACACACATAAATTAAGTGAATTAGACGCGTTTCATCGTACGTTGACTAAACAACTGAACGACACTGTTGCCGTAGTTCGACGTACTGATTTAACTAAATTAAACAGTATTACAATAAAAGCTCTCATTGTAATCGATGTGCACGCCAAAGATGTAATATTTGAGTTAGTAGGTAAAGGTGTTACTGAAGTAACAGATTTTCAGTGGCTAGCACAACTTCGTTACTACTGGGAAGAGGAGAAGGTTTCTGTAAAAATTATAAATGCCGTAGTGAACTTTGCATACGAATACTTAGGTAATTCCGATCGATTAGTGATAACACCTTTGACTGATCGATGTTACCGAACTCTTATAGGAGCTTACTATCTCCATTTAAATGGTGCCCCCGAGGGCCCCGCGGGAACAGGTAAAACTGAAACAACAAAGGACTTAGCGAAAGCATTAGCCGTTCAGTGCGTTGTATTCAACTGTTCTGATGGATTAGATTACAAAGCAATGGGTAAATTTTTTAAAGGGTTGGCTTCTTGTGGTGCCTGGGCGTGTTTTGATGAATTTAATAGAATAGACGTTGAGGTACTCTCTGTCATTGCTCAACAAATATTATGCATAGTTCAAGCCATTAGACAAAATGTAGAAACCTTTGATTTTGAAGGCACAAAATTAACTCTAAACCCTGCTTGTTATGTTTGCATTACTATGAATCCGGGCTATGCAGGACGGTCTGAGCTACCTGACAATCTAAAGGTACTATTTAGAACAGTTGCAATGATGGTACCAGATTATGCAATGATAGGTGAAATTTCCTTATATTCTTTTGGCTTTGTTGATGCTAGAAATTTATCAGTAAAAATCGTTACTACATATCGACTGTGTTCCGAACAATTATCTTCGCAAAATCACTACGATTATGGAATGCGAGCTGTGAAAACTGTTTTGTCGGCTGCAGGTAACTTGAAAAGAGATTACCCTAATGAAAGTGAGAGCGTTCTACTCCTTCGGTCTATCACAGACGTCAACTTACCCAAGTTCTTGTCTCATGACGTACCTTTATTTGAAGGCATAATATCCGATTTATTCCCCGGGATTACACTACCAAAACCGGATTATGACAACTTTTTGGATGCATGTTATGTTACATGTGAAATAAATAATCTCCAACCTATGGATTGTTTTCTTCTTAAAATAACGCAAATATTTGAAATGATGATCGTGCGACATGGATTTATGATAGTAGGTGATCCTTTTTCTGGCAAATCAATGACATTAAAGATATTATCAGAATCGTTAACATTGATGGGAGAGAGGAATCAACCTAACGGATGTGAATGCACGTACAAAGTACTAAATCCTAAAGCAGTCACCATGGGTCAGCTTTACGGTGCGTTTGATCCAATTTCCTACGAGTGGACAGATGGTATTGTGGCAACAATCTTTAGAGATTTTGCTTCAGACGATACTCCTGTCAAGAAATGGATCGTATTTGACGGCCCTGTAGATGCAGTTTGGATCGAAAACATGAATACTGTTTTAGATGACAATAAAAAGCTTTGTTTAACGTCGGGTGAAGTGATGGCTATGACTAGTGTTATGTCCATGATATTTGAGGTTGCTGACTTATCTCAGGCTTCTCCCGCTACCGTCTCTAGATGTGGAATGATATACATGGAATCAGTCTCACTTGGATTCAGACCGTTCTATACATCCTGGGTGAAAACCCTAAATCCTATATGGTATGAAGACAATGAGGACTACATTTACACAATGTGCGATTGGTTATTTGATCCATTAATTTCTTTCGTAAAAAAACACTGCAAACAATTAGCGACGGGTGGAGACGTCAATTTAGTAGTAAGCACGCTCAGACTTGTGGTCATGTATATGGATAGTGCGATCGAAGGTGAAGAAGACACAAGGTATACTAAAACTTGGTTTACTGCTGCGTTGATGAGTGGTTTAATTTGGGGTGTTGGCGGTATACTTGATACCGATTCCCGTGAAAACTACGATGGTTTAGTTAGAGAGTACTTTAGGGGCGAGAAGGGTTTGCCACAATCGATAGATCGCATTGATGTATCTGTTCCCGTAGAAGGTATGCTTATTGATCATTTTTACATGTTTAAAGGTAAAGGTTGTTGGAAACCGTGGATAGAAGCTGTGAAAGCAGTTGTTGTGAAGGAACAGATTAATTTACTTCAAACTGTTATTCCAACGTTGGAAACCGAAAAATACTATGCTCTATTAGAGTTACATACTCGTTTCATGCAGCCTCTGCTTTTTATTGGACCTACGGGTACCGGGAAAAGCTTCATAATCCAAAATTTTTTGATGAATCGCATTTCTATGGATCTTTATACTCCAGGATTCATAACTTTTACAACTACTACTTCTGCCAATCAAACGCAAGAGCTAGTTCTTTCAAAACTATGCAAGAGAAGAAAAAATAATTACGGTCCAACAAAAGGGAAACTAGCTATCATATTTATTGATGATATGAACATGCCTGCCACAGAAACATATGGTGCTCAACCAGCAATAGAGTTACTAAGATTATATTTCGATAAGAAACATTGGTATGACCTAAAAACAACGGATAAATTGTACATACATGATACCTTCTTCTATGGGGCTATTGGACCAGTTGGTGGTAGTCGACAACTTATTTATCCAAGAATGCTAAGACATTATAATATTTACTCAATTAATGAGTTTTCAAAAGAGAGTATGACTAAGATATTTACTACTTTGTTACAATTGGGTTGGAGAAGAAATGGATTCAGTCAAGACACACAGCCCGTTATAATAAACATTATTGCTGCGACAATGGAAGTTTATGATAATGCTACGGAACAATTAAGACCAACGCCTGCTAAATCGCATTATACCTTTAACTTAAGAGACTTTTCGAGAGTTATCCAAGGGTGTGCTATGCTAAGAAAAGAATCTGTTGATAATAAAAAAACATTCATAAAGGTTTGGGTTCACGAAATTTTACGCGTGTTTTATGACCGACTTGTCGATGATGATGATCGTTCTCAGTTTTTCGAAGGTCTTAAACTAACCACCAGAGATTTCATGAGAGACACGTTTGAAAATGCTTTAGATATTTATACAGATGATAGAGGGCAAGTTACTCGCGAAACTATCAAAGCCATGATGTTCGGTTCTTACCTAGACACAGACAGTCTAGAAGGTGAACGACGTTATGAGGAAATGCCTTCAAAGGAAGCTGTACTAAATATAGCACTCTCAATGCTAGCCGAATACAATGCAATGCACAAATCAAAAATGACTATTGTACTATTTGACTATGCTTTGGAACATTTATCAAAGATTTGTAGGCTTATAGGCATGCCTGCAGGAAACGCTTTACTTGTTGGTGTTGGTGGTTCTGGACGACAATCTCTTACGCGTTTAGCCTGTACCATATTGGGGCAACAAGTTTTTCAGCCTGAGATAACAAAATCTTACAGCGTAAAAGATTGGCACGAAGACATAAAATTAGTACTTCGTGAATCAGGTGGCTTGAATAAAGACACTACTTTCTTGTTTACTGAAGGTCAAATAAAAGAAGAAGTGTATATACAGAATCTAGATAGTCTACTTAACTCTGGTGAAGTACCTAATTTGTATGGCTTAGACGAACAACAAGAAATTCTTGAATTAACGCGTTTAGGAGCACAAGGAGGTAACAGGAATCTTGACATAGGTCCTTTACAAATACTGTCTTTCTTTGTTGGGCGCTGTAAAGCAAAGTTACACATTGTGTTGTGTTTCAGTCCAATAGGAAGTGCTTTTAGAACAAGACTACGACTTTATCCGTCTTTGGTTAATTGTTGTACTATTGACTGGTACGACAGCTGGCCCGAAGACGCTTTAGAAATGGTTGCACATTATTATATGATTAAAGTTAATGTACCCGATAAAGTGAAAACAGCTGCCGTAGTAGCTTGCAAACAATTTCATGTAGACGCTCGACTCATATCGATTGAATTCTACAATACACTTGGGAGGAAAACCTATATTACGTCAGCGTCTTATTTGGATTTAATAAAATCTTTTACCTCGTTAACTAACAGAAGGCAAAGAGAAATAAGAGCAGGAAAACTTAGATATACCAATGGTTTAGATAAACTAGGTCAAGCAGCAGATGCAGTAGCAATAATGCAACGTGATTTAAACGCTTTGAAACCTCAACTTATGATTATGGCTGCTAAATCAGCTAAGATGATGCAAGAAATAGAAGTAGAAACTGCAGTCGCCGATAAAGCTGCCGCTCAAGTAAGAGAAGATCAAAAAGTTGCAAATGTTCAAGCGGCGGCTGCACAAGAACTCAAAAAAGATTGTGAAGCTGACTTAGCTCTCGCGTTACCAATTTTAGAAGACGCTATTTCAGCTTTAAATACTTTAAAACCAGCTGACATAACGATTGTAAAATCTATGAAGAATCCCCCATTTACTGTGAAGTTAGTCATGGCAGCAGTGTGTGTGATAAAAGGTGTCCTACCTGATAAAATCCCAGATCCAGACAACCCTGGAAAAAAAATGTTCGATTTTTGGGGCCCTAGTAAAAGACTACTAGGAGACATGAGTTTCTTAGAGTCTTTAAAAAACTTCGACAAGGATAATATCCCTGTTCCTACTATGAACAAGATTCGAAAAGAGTATCTTAGTCATGCACAGTTTAAGCCTCATATTATTGCAAAAGCTTCGACAGCAGCTGAAGGTCTATGCAAATGGATTATTGCCATGGATATGTACGATGCTGTAGCAAAAGTAGTAGGCCCTAAGAAAGCAAAATTAGGGGCTGCTGAAAAAGAATTCGCAGAAACAATGGCTATTTTGGAAGAAAAGAAAGCATTAGTAGCCAGATTAGAAGCCAGGTTGGCAGAATTGAACGAAGCATTAGAAGAAGCTAATCGTAAAAAGAAAGCATTGGAAGACGAAGTACAGATGTGTCTTGATAAATTGGCTAGGGCTGAAAAGTTAATCGGTGGCTTAGGTGGCGAAAGAATACGTTGGACACAGGCTGCTGAAAATTTACAGACGTTATTTGATCATTTAGCTGGGGATATCCTTGTTTCATGTGCCATCATGGCTTATTTATCACCTTATACGTTGCCTATCAGAACCAGGATGATTGACCAGTGGCGTGACCTAGTTATAAAATTACAAATGCCACATTCTCAACATTTCGTATTTAAAGATATATTAGGCACCGATATCAAGATTCAAAATTGGTGCATAGCTGGACTACCCAGAGATTCATTTTCCGTCGATAATGGTGTCATACAAGACAATTCAATGAGATGGTCTTTAATGATTGATCCGCAAGGTCAAGCAAATAAATGGATAAAAACGATGGAAAAAAGTAACGATTTGCAATTACTTAAATTTACTGATGGCAATTACATGAAAGTTATGGAAACTTGTTTGGAATACGGGAAACCTGCCCTCATAGAGTGCGTTTTGGAAGAGGTAGATGCGCCATTAGACCCAGTTCTTTTAAAAAATACATATTTGCAGGGAGGTAAAGAATATATTGCCCTTGGAGATAATGTAATAGAATATCATCCGAACTTTAGGCTTTACATGACGACTAAATTAAGGAATCCACATTATTTGCCCGAAGTTTTTAACAAAGTAACGTTAATAAACTTTGCGCTTACTAAAGATGGATTAGAAGATCAGTTATTAGGCATAGTAGTAGCAAAAGAAAGACCAGATTTGCAAGAGAAAAGAGAAAAATTAATCGTTCAAAGTGCTGGCAACCGAGCTGCATTAAAACAAGTAGAAGATGATATCTTACGTACTTTACAAGAAACGAAAGGGGATATATTGGAAGATGAAAGTGCTGTTGAAGTTCTAGACTCATCGAAAATTTTATCTGATGATATTATGAAAAAGCAGGAAGCTTCCTTGGAGACCGAGATTATTATAGAAAAATTCCGTCTTGGTTACAGACCGATCGCTTCACATTCTGCTATATTATATTATTGTGTCACGGAATTGCCTAACGTTGATCCTATGTATCAATATTCCTTAGTCTGGTTTATAAATCTTTACATAATTTCAATCGAAAATGCGAATAAATCTAAAGATTTGGACAAAAGATTAAAGTTTTTGAAAGATACTTTTACTTATAATTTATACAGCAACGTATGTAGATCACTCTTTGACAAAGATAAGTTGATGTTTTCTTACGTTATGTGCTCTAAAATGCAACTTTCTACAGGTGAAATGAACATAGATGAACATATTTTTCTTATAACTGGAGGTATAGCAATTGAAAATCCCTTAAAAAAGCCCGTTGATTGGTTACCTGATAAAAGCTGGGACGAAATTTGTAGAATAAGTGACTTACACAATTATGCTGGGTTTCGCAATGATTTTGAAAAGAATATAACAAAGTGGCAAGAGGTATATGATGATATGGAACCACACAATAGACCACTGCCCGGAGTGTGGGACACGAAATTGAGTCAATTTCAAAAACTATTGATTGTAAGGATTTTGAGACCTGACAAATTGACAACAGCAATATCGGATTTCGTGGAAAAACAAATGGGCAAGAAATACATAACGCCACCGCCGTTTGATATAGGTAAATCTTTTGGAGATTCAAACTGTCTTGCACCTTTGTTATTCATATTGTCTCCAGGCTCGGATCCAATGGGAGCATTGATAAAATATTGTGATCGAATGGGATATGCGCATAGATTCAACTCCATATCTTTAGGACAGGGGCAAGGCCCAATTGCGCAAGCAATGATTGAAAGAGCCCAACTTGAAGGTGGCTGGGTATGTTTGCAAAATTGTCACTTAGCGGTTTCATGGCTCCCAACTCTTGAGAAAATTACAGAAGGTTTCGATTTAACGAACACAGATTTAAGTTTTCGATTATGGCTGACTAGTTATCCAACTAACCTATTTCCTCAATCTGTTTTACAAGTAGCGGTTAAAATGACAAACGAGCCACCTACGGGACTTCAACATAATCTAAATCGATCTTATATTTCAGAGCCTGTAAAAGAAACTGAATTTTTTGAAGGATGCCCTGGCAAAGATAAAACTTTTAGCAAACTTTTATACGGCATCAGTTTTTTCCATGCCGTAGTGCAAGAAAGAAAAAAGTTTGGTCCGTTAGGATGGAATATTCAATACGGCTTCAATGACTCTGACTTCCAAATATCAGTAATGCAGTTGCAAATGTTTTTAAATCAATATGAAGAAATTCAATTTGTAGCTATTAAGTATTTGACCGGTGAATGCAATTACGGTGGCAGGGTGACTGATGATTGGGACCGTCGTTTAATAGTTACAATATTAGATAACTATGTTAATCCTGGCGTCGTAAATGACCCAAATTACTCGTTTTGTGACATTGGCTCACAATATGGCTTGCCGCGGAGATGTGAATATCAAGATTACCTGAAGCATATTGAAACCGTTCCCGTAAATCCCCCACCTGAAGTTTTCGGACTGCATATGAACGCAGGAATAACTCGTGATTACACTACTTCCATGGCATTAGCGGAAGCTTTGGTTCTCGTTGAAGGTGGTGGCAGCGGCGGAGAAGGTGGAAATACAGAATCTATTATTATTCAAATAGCCGAAGAAATTCTTTCTAAGCTACCACGTGCCTACGACTTGGAAGCTGCTAAAAAAAAATATCCTGTTGATTACCACGAATCTATGAATACAGTTTTAATTCAAGAGATGGAACGTTTTAACAAATTGTTAAATGAGATAAGGAAATCTTTACTAGATATGCAAAAAGCAGTCAAAGGCCTTATTGTGATGTCGGCATCATTAGAATTACAGTCCGTTGCAATGCTGCTTGGAAAAATTCCAAATAACTGGGGTAAAGTTTCCTACCCAAGTTTGAAGCCACTTCCTAGTTATATAACAGATTTCATAGAACGTCTGGCAATGTTGAATGATTGGTTTATTAATGGGAAACCACCGACATTTTGGCTGTCAGGATTCTTTTTCACTCAGGCGTTCCTCACCGGATCTATCCAAAACTACGCTAGAGCTAAGAAAATACCTATAGATTTGCTAGTATTTGACTTCGATGTACATAATGTTGATTATGAAAACATTCCCCCAGATTCAGGAGTGTATGTGCAGGGTCTATTTATGGATGGAGGGCGTTGGGATCGAAAAACCCATGCAATAGGCGAACAGTTCCCAAAAATATTAAATGATAATATGCCAGTTATATGGTTGTATCCCAAAGTTAAACAAGAATTTAAAGAGGGCAGTAGATACAAATGTCCCCTGTACAAGACTTTAGAGAGGAAAGGAGTATTAGCTACAACAGGGCATTCATCTAATTTCGTATTAGCGTTTTATCTGCCGTCTGATAAATCCGCAGCTCATTGGGTTCAACGAAGCGTGGCCTTACTGCTTCAACTCGACAATTAACGGCTATGTTTTTAACGTTTTCTTCTTTCGTGTCGGCGTAAATTATATCGGGCTATAGCCTTAATCTATGCTATAGCCTCTAAATAGGTGCTTTCCCTTGAGTTGCTATCGCTTCTGTCTGCAAAACGCGCTTTGTGTTAGTCGAAGCTTTTATCAGTTCCTATATCCACCGGTGCACGGTCCTTCAGGACTGAATTGCAATTGAGATTATAGAAATGGCATTTCATCATGAATCAATTATGTCGTAAGTACCAAAAAAAAAAACATTAACAGAGGATTAACATTCGATTTTTGTTCTTGTTAGTAAAGAATTAAAATACAAAACAAGGTTTATCTTTAAAGGTTCACCTTTGAGTCAGTATTATTATTTAAAAAATGTTCTCTGCGGTAAAATGTGTTAGGTACTGTAAACTTAGGGCCGACATTTCAATTGTCATTCGTCAGATAACTTTTATCTAAAGAATAAATATGGCGGTTTGGCGTTATTTTTTATACAAAAGCTGTAGAACCGCAATTTTTATTCTTCAGATAAAAGTTAGTGCCGTTACACATGGCGCCGCGGCACTGTCGTCGCGTCGCCACGACCGCCGCGCGCCGCTGCGGTGCCGCTTGAATTTGTATTTAACCCTTACCTACACATGGTGCCACCGCGGCGACGAAAAATGCTGCCGCTGCGTCGCCACGTGTAAACGCTCTTATCTGAACCTTGAAAACTTTATTTTAAGTACCTACTATATTTTTTGCGACAGCAAGAACTGCCTCACACACAAAATAATGTACCTAATTTAAAAATAATTGGCCATATCCTTAGGTACAAGTTGTGTAATTGTACCAAAGTTGTAGTTTAGTATGACGGGTAGAAAAATCCGATTGGTGGATGCAAGTGACTAAATCGACAGCCTAGCAAATCGTAAAGCATTCAACATATTGCTTTGTGGCACGCCAAATTATTTATCTTTTTAATATCTGATTTATACTTGTATGATTTGATTGCCTTTATCGATGGTTAGATAATTCCTAGATCTAACAAATAAATTCTCACTTACACCATAGTATAGTTTTTTTCTAGTAAATAGGTACCTACTTATGTAGGTACTTAGCAAGCACGAATTTATATACCAAAAAAGTCGCCTAAAACAGGGTTACCTTATTGACTGTCAATAATTTTACAATGCATGTGCTCGAAAAGAGTGTTTTCCAAGCAGCCAAACTGGGCGGAAAGTGTCACTTTTATTGACTAGTGCTTTTTACTTTCCTGTTTCTTTTTTAATTTTTAACTCCGTCGTCAGCCCGACGCAATGAGTTTTTTATTATTTGAGAAAAGTATTACAAATTAGATGATGACGATGATGACGATGGCGTCAGTGGCGATGATGGTGGCTATGGTGATGACGATGACGATGGCGGTGGCAATGGCGATGGCAATGACAAAAGTCAAAGTCAAAGTCAAACACAAATTCAAAGTCAAAAACAAAGTCAAAGTCATGACGATAGCGATGATGATGATGAAGAATATTGTTTATATTATTTATGTACGTCAGTCAGCCAAGATGTCAGATGTTCACATCATATGCGACTACTGTAAAGGCTTGTTCGGACTAGCGCGACACGCGACGCGACACAAAGGCACCGCTCGTCGCGCGACAAGCGGTGCCTTTGTGTCGCGTCGCGTGTCGCGCTGGTCTGCACAAGCCTTGATGTTGGCTCGTTTTTTTTATTTCCTCGCACAATGCATAGTAAAACGTGTGATACACGTGCGTAAGATGATTTCCGACTGGTGTCGACTTATATACACTCGCTCGCTTCGCTTGTCCGTGAATATATATGCCACTTGTCGGAAATCACCTAGTTTCCGCACTTGTAGCATAAGTAACTATTATTATTTAAACTGTATCTCCGATGAGGGGCTATCCTCCCCCCTCCCAGCATCACGTGTACCTCATACCCGTGATTGTCACATTATAACACCCCCCCCCCCCCCATCGTTCTTACTTAATTGTGATTTTTCTGAGCCCTGGTTCGAACCTCACGTAATTAAAGGGAAGACCCCTTTAATCACATGAGTTGTATCGGTCGGTAACTTAAATCCAGTAATATCAGTACGTGATTATGTGTGATTTAAAATTAATTTATTTTTATGTTAGTGTCCAGGTAGCATTACAGGCATACCAATGTATATGTTATGTACAGTGGCGTAGCGTGGGTTTTCACTGCCCGGGACCGACCGGAAATTCTCCGCCCCCTATTTTCATCATTAGTCAAGAAAATTGGAAAAAGTCAAAAAATTACTTTAATTATTTTTTTTGAAAATTGGAAAAAGTCAAATAATTACTTTAATTATTTTTTTTTTTTTTTTTTTTTTTTCTCAAAGCAAAATCTTTTATAAAATATTTATCAATGTTAATAATGTACCTACCCCATTACAGCTGCATTCAGAAGGTTCTCTGAACTAAAGTTAATAAAAAATTATCTAAGATCGACTATGTCCACGTTGAGACTATAAAATTTACATGATCGTATCATGTAAATTTTATTATTAACTTTAGTTCAGAGAACCTTCTGAATGCAGCTGTAATGAATATTCTCAACATTATGACGTTTGGTAAGCCATCAATAATAAATTTTAATAAACCCAGAGAGCCGGACTTAATGAGCTCTTTTTAGGATTCCGTACCCGAAGGGTGCCAAACAGAACCCTATTACTATAGATTAAAAAAAAAAATCTTGCCCTGATAAGTGGGGTACGAGGGTGACACTGAAAGTTCTTAGAAAATCAAAAACTGAACAAACTAGCGAGTTATTTGTTTTATTATATCTTTTCAAAATAGTGTCCATTTACTTAAATACATCGCTGCATCCGATGGAACCACTGAGAAAAGCACTTTACCCACTCGTCCTTAGGGGTCTCTTCGACGGCATTTTGAAACGCAGCCACTGCTTCCTCGGCGTCCATAAAACGTTTTCCTCGAAGTTTTTCTTTTAATTTCGGAAATAAATAAAATCGCAAGGTGCGGGGTCGGCGCTATAGGGCGGGTGACCCAGTAATTCCACGTCTGACGTCGCCAAGTAGTCGATTGTTTGCTTGGCGGTGTGCGACGAGGCGTTGTCGTGGTGAAAGAGGATCCTACTGCGAGGTCGTTTCTCCCGAACTTTTTCTAAGACAAGTGGCAAACATTTGTTAGTGTCCCACTTTGCAGTAACTGTTTTTCGATCCTCTAAAACAATTGTTGCATAATGACCTGTCCTTCCGAAGAACGAAGCCACCATCTTTTTCCCACGCTTCGACCTCTCTTCACTTTAGTTGGCAACTCCTCGGAAGGAAACACCCAGACAGCAGACAGTCTCTTAGTTTCAGGATCATAACAATAAATCCAGCTTTCGTCACCAGTAAGTATGTCGAAGACAGCATTTGAGTCATCTCCGTTAAATCTTTGAAGCATTTCACGACACCAATCAACACGACGGACTTTTTGGGCCTCTGTCAAATCATGAGGTATCCACCGGGCACAAAGCTTCCTGACCGCCAAATGTTCATGGAGGATTTTGTGCACTTGACTCATACCGATGTCTAAGCTTGTCGAATCTGCTGATAAGTCATTCTTTTGTCAGTCTCTATCATACGCCGCATACTCTTTAAACGTTATCTTCAGTCGTCGCCGTAGAAGGCCGTCCCTCACGCAGATAATCGGTGAGATTAGTGCGACCACGTTTAAACGCATTAAACCAGTTGTAAACAGTGGCACGAGACGGGGCTTCATCGTGAAAGGCCAATCGAAGTCTATCATAACTTTCTTGTTGACTTAAATTACATCGAAAGTCATAAAAAATCACTGTCGAAAATGTTCTCGTGTTAAATTCATGCCGCCAAATCGTAACCAAAATGACAAATGAATAAAATACATACACAATAATATTGGCAGAGTTCCATTTTCAAAATTTTAACTGTTTTTTATTATATCGTGTACAAGTGGCCAGTTCTAAAAACTTTGTGTCGCCCTCATCATTGGCTAGAGCTCATCGAGTAGAGTACAATTTTTTTTTGAAATCTTCTAAAATGAAGAAATAGGTTCTCGTACGAGTAATAGTTGTAAGTTTAGATAATTTTTGTACGAGCTCTATCGCAACAACTAAACAAGGTAAGAATTTGCAACTTTTGTATATTATGTACCATATAATGTATTTTACTCAAAAATGCATGTAATGTGGTCATTATTTTGACAACCTTGTTTGAGCAAAGTCGACCTTGCCGTTCTGTTTCAAGGAGCGGCCGGCAAAGTTTTGCTGGTCGCTCTAACAGGCCGGCAAAACATTGCCGGCCGCTATTTTGACGTTTCAACGTTTTAAAAAATCAAATGCAAAAAGATTTTATTTAAAACACAGCTGTTTGTATTTATAGAGATAGGTAAGTACAAAAAGATTTTATTCCATATTTGGCTGTATAGTTCCAACTAACATTGTTAAAAAAAAAAAACAAATAAGTAAGTAGGTAACAAAAGGCGGTTCGGCGAAAATTTTATTTTTATTTAGTGACTTTTTTGCTAAAAATGAGCTCTCAAAGCGAAAATTCTTCCGATTCAATGTGTTTAACACCGCCAGACATTAAAGATGAAGCTAAATTAGTGGTTGAAAATTTAATACCGCGAAACTCAAAGGAAAAATATAAGCTTGCTTATGAAAAATTTGTGCAGTGGAAAATCAGTAGGAAATCTAAATCTTTATCCGAAAATGTTTTCTTGCGTATTTCAATGATCTTTCCAACAAAATGAAGCATTAATATATATTTTATTGAAATTACTTGCTGGTTTTATTTGGATTAGGTACTTGCATTTTTGAGTAAAGCACTATACAAGCCTTGGCCCACTATGACTGCTTCGCTGGTCACGCTATGATTGCCTCAAGCTAGCCTAGCTACGCTCTAGGCCTTCCAGCTTGGCCATCATTGCAGCCCTTGCTGTCCTCGCTGCGCTACGCTACGCTATCGGCCATCATCACCGCGACCAGCAAAGTAGTCATTATAGACCGCGGCAGTAATGTACTAGAATCAGCAATATGAAAAACGCCGATTCATGCGATATTCTGCAACTGCCAAGAAATTACTTTGTAATTCACGGTATCATTAAGAAATAAAAATTTATCATTGCCATTTTTGACCCTTACGTAGACGTACGCGCTCAAGTTTGAACTCTTCTCTATTTGTCTTGTGGAGCTTGATCAGCTTGTTCTAGGTTAAATATCACTGTAGGTATTACAAAAGCGTATTTTTGCGCCAGATTTTGCAATTGTTAGAATCTTTCTTGAATTTGAGCAGTTAGGTACTCTGTCTATTGAAAAAAACATTGTTTGTCTCAAGTCGTCTTCATACTATGACCCAAGAACCGCGCCCCACCCGCCGCGCTTCGCCACTCTGGCGCACCCGCGCCGCCTTGTCGGGCTCGGGTCAGTGCGGACGCGATTTGAAAAAGGATTTTAACATTTTGCATTTTTTTTATATTACATGATAAGGGGCGACAAGCCCCTTTTCATGTACCGCCCGCGGCTATGGCCCCCCCCAGCCCCCCCCACGCTACGCTACTGGTTATGTAAATGTTATGCCCAGTGTTATGTTGATATTATAATTACTTACCTAAAATCAAAATTTTCGTCTAAATTTGCAAACTTTTTTTTTGTAGTTCATCTCGTAGCTGACTTTGGAGGTCATGACTACTTATGGCTCCTTCAAACAGGCGCGACATAAAGACACCGCTCGTCGCGCGACGAGCGGTGTCTTTGTGTCGCGTTGCGTGTCGCGCCTGTTTGAAGAAGCCTTTAACCGGGCTATTCTGTGGCTGCCTTAAGCTACTAACTTAAAGCCTCCATGTAGTTTGTATTTATACCTAAATTGCCCCGAGGCTGATTTGGAAGGTATCGGCGCGGTTTAAGAGCCTTGACCGTGAATGCGCGTGTGTGCTTGTGCGTGAAAGTCGATTTTTGGCTCTGTTTGGCGGAGGGAGTGAGGTGTGACATACTATCGCGACTTGCCGCGCGACGCGCCACCGGTAATTGTTCTACCGTGAAGTTTTTTAGAAAACGTCTAGTCGTGCCAGTCTGCACGAGGCTTTATTGGTCAGTCAGTCGCCTTTCCTCGTTATGCGAGAATCGTGCGCGCCAATTTCGTCGAAAGCTCTAAATAAAACCGTGCCGATAGGTAGGTACCTTCTAGGAAGGTACCTGCATTAGGTATAGGTACATATGAAATAAAAATACCTCTGTAATGTAATCTAGCACTTAAATTGGTTGCAACTTTAGATACTAGTTTGGTGCAATCTAAACTTTTAATCATGGTATTAAATAAAGTCATTATATAATTTCGCATTTGTTTTTATTTAATTAATAAAAGACACGTATAATTTAATAAGACACATTTTCGTTGTTGCTGTTCATCTGCAAAACGTTTCGCTTCGTGACTTCGCGTCTTGTGTTTTCAGCCTCGAGCAATCTTTTTCTCAACTTCAACATTATCGCGTTGTTTCTTTTCTGAAAATGTGCACTTTTATCATTTCAAAAGAGACTTTATTATTATTATCGTGGACGTCCACATCCATAAAAAGATGGAATTACGGCACGGTAATATACGTGCACGTTATAAGGATATCGTGGACGACGATGTCCGAATTAAAAACTGAATCCATAAAAGATCACTCGTGTGTCTATCAGGGGGCCTACCACCAGCTCATAAGCAGTATTATTTTAATATTACTTCAGTGGGAGAAAGAGATGTAGCTATACGTCCTGTAGAGCTTCATCTCTTTCCCACACTGAAGTAATATTAAAATAATACTGCTCTATGAGCTGGTGGTAGGCCATGTCCGTCTCCCGGCTTGGGCGGAGCATCGCCGTGTCCTCGTGGAGGCGATCGGCGGCGGTGATCTCTCGCGTCCGGCCCTGGTTCAGGCCATGGTACGGAGCGAGAGGAAATGGCAGGCGAAGCGGTAATGCTCGCGAAGGAGGAGGCGGAACGCGTGAGGGTGAGGCAAATTTCACCCTTTTTTATCACCTGAGGTTGTTTAATAGCGGAATCGCGAGCCGATTTCCGGCCACCCCGTAGGCGCGGGCTTGCGGACGGTGAGCAATGGATAGCTCGCCGTCCGATAAGGACCAGGACCGGGTCAACGGCGCGTTGTGTTCCACGCGCGCCTCAAAGAGATGTCAGCAGAATTGACGGCGTCCGCTAGGGCCGATGCCTGCCGGGGTTGCGAATAAGGCCAAAAGGGAAATCGTGGCCCCCCGGCATCAGGACAAACGAAGCAATACGGGTGGGTTTTAGTAAGTAAGAGTCTGGCACGCCCTCCCGCTCCGCTCAGAGCGGGAGAAGTTATTTGATAATATCCCATCCAAAAGAAAAAAGTTTGTTTAATGGCGGTAAAGCAGAGTTACAGAATGGGTTAAGAGCAATAAGAGAGCTATAATAGGGATAACTGAAACTACGAGGGATAAAAACGTGGTAAATAGGCGAAAATTAACTCCTTTAGTGGTACAATAGAGTAAAATATTGTTTATTAACTCTTTGGGTGCTAAGAGGTGAATACCAACTCTTTAAGCGGTACATTAGAACTACAATGTCACTCACTATATTTTTAAGTGATAAGAGAGTGGCAAATAGGTGATTATTAACGCTTTGAGCTCTAGTATAGATCCACAAAGGCTATAAAAACGGCCTCATTTTTAACATCTAAGGTATTTTTTATGCGAGCAGTACGTATGTTAATATTTGTCGGATCCAAAACGCCGCCATTTGTTTCTGAAAGTGAATTTAAAAGTAATCTTTTAGTTTCAACTTAGTAGACACAGAAGTTGACTTTTTATTGCGAACGTAACTACACCGTGAATAAGTGTATGTATTATTAGTAAATTATTCAAGCGCCCGATGTCTGTTGTATATTTACTAGATGTCAGATGATGATGATGATGATGGATGTGTGTGGTGTGTATGTGTGTTTGTTGTCTTATTTTATTAGATGTGGAGGATAGGGTGTCCCTTAAATTTCAAGTTCGATATTTTTTTACGTATACCTTCTATAACCCAGTATAGTCTGGAAAAAAATATTAGCCCACTATATTATGAACGATGACCCGTGCCGACTTTCGATTTCAACAAAAATGACGTTGGCAATTTCAGGCCTATCTCTATCTTACCTGCATTCAGTAAAATATTTGAAAAGTTAATACTCAAGCAGTTGCTAAGACATTTTAATTTAAACAGACTTCTTCATGATGAACAATATGGTTTTACAAAAGGTCGTTCGACCACAGATGCGGGTGTTGCTCTGCTGAAACACATATTTAACGCATGGGAGAACTCGCAAAATGCTATTGGAGTTTTCTGTGATCTCTCCAAAGCCTTTGATTGCGTGCACCATGACACACTTTTGCGTAAACTACGTCATTACGGTGTCCAAAACGAAGCTCTTAAAGTAATAAATTCTTATTTACATAATAGGTTCCAATGTGTAGATGTTAATGGTGTGAAATCTTCCGAGCTACCAGTTCAGTTAGGTGTACCTCAAGGCTCAATACTGGGTCCATTCTTATTCTTAGTATATATTAATGACTTACCTTTTTATTTAAAGGATATCTGTAACGTTGTACTGTTTGCAGATGATACCTCTCTTATTTTTAAAGTAGACAGGAATAGACAAGATTTTGACGACGTAAACAGTGCTCTCTCAATGGTTACGGATTGGTTTACGACAAATAACCTAGTTCTCAATGCCAAGAAAACGAAATGTGTAAAATTCGCTCTACCAAATGTTAGAAATCTAGGGCCCAACATCGTCTTAGATAAAGAGGTGCTTGAAACTGTGAACTCGGCAGTTTTTCTGGGCATAACAGTAGATGCCAAACTTCAGTGGGGCCCACATATATCAAGCCTAGCGGGAAGGCTCAGTTCGGCCGCCTATGCTGTCAGGAAAGTAAGACAATACACTGACGTTGATACAGCTCGGTTAGTCTATTTTAGTTATTTTCAAAGCGTTATGTCCTATGTTATTCTGCTGTGGGGTAAAGCCGCTGACATTCAAAATATATTTGTTCTTCAAAAACGAGCAGTTCGAGCAATTTACCAGCTAGGTGCCAGAGTTTCTCTAAGAGATTTTTTTAAAGATGTTGGTATTCTCACGGTGGCATCACAATTCATTTTCGCCAACATCTTATATATTAGGCAAAATATACACTTACACACTAAAAACAGTGATATTCACAATGTTAACACTCGAAATAAGGACAAACTACGAGCTCCCTTTCACCGGCTTCATAAGGTTCATAACTCATTTGTTGGGCTTGGTATAACCTTTTATAACAAGCTACCCTCTTCTTTGCTAGATTTGCCTTTTAATGCGTTTAAAACTAAAGTAAAATCCAACCTCTGTTCAAAGGCATACTATTGTATCAACGACTACTTAAATGATAAGAATAGTTGGTCGCTGTGATTAACTCAAGACAATGTTTATGTTCTTTCTCCAGAATTAGCTTACCTACTGACAGTTTATATGAGTTTATATAATTGTTTATTTTATTTGAATTAATGATTCAATTTTTTATTTATTTTTTACGAGTCGTTTTATTTTTATTTTATTTTATTGTTGACATAATCTACTCATTACAATGTTTTTGTTAGAGAGTTGTATTGCAATTTGTGGTTACCTAGCGACCTCGACAATTGATCATATTATTTTTTGCCTGAGCAACCGGCAGCAAGTTCGTCATACTCCCTTAGATGTCACTGCTTGCGGTAGCGTCGGGGGTCGGGTTGCCTCCTTCCCTCAAATATGGCGAGGGGGGTAATGGCTGATCTTTGCGTTATGCTCGTAAACGGGTGCTGCTTGTGGTGACTGGTCGTCTTGCTGATCATGGTTTTGTTATTGTTACTAGTAATTAACTGTTCATTTTTTTTATCTCGATGGTCCTAGTTTATCATTTATAACTGCCAACTACAGCTTTATGTAAGCGGGCACGCCCTTTATGTCTGGAGGCTTTTATTTAGATATTTAGTTCTGTTTACGTTTAGTTTTATTTTCTTTTATTTTTTTTAAATAATGCTTGAGTATAGTCCTCGATGTTTTTGGTTGGTATATTGGCGTGTGCTAGCTGACATATGGCTATAATTTATCATTTGAATTATGTTTTGTGTTGCATAATGTAGGTTATTTTGTATACTATTGTATAGAATCATTCTCTAACTTGAACAGACAGCTGTGCTGCTGGGGAGTTTGTTGCGCCACTTCTTCTTCCCAGCTAAAGGCACTAGGAAGTGGTGAAGGGTGGGCGTTTTTGGGGGACTGTCTTATGTAATTTTGACGTTCGAAAAGTGCTGATTCTGAGCCTAGTTTGAATAAATGACTTTTGAATTTTTTGAATTTTGAAAGTTGTTCATACAAATTGCGCGGGTACTGCACGGCGACCTGTAACTACATGTTTTATTTACCATTTCATACGTTATTTTTTAGATTATTAGTCCGCTGTTGTTTATTGCATAAAGATGTTGGTTGAATTGCAGTGTGATAAACAAAATGTTTTCCATAATGGACTGCCTAGCCATCCAATAAATGGTGCAAAATTATCATCAATTTGACAAGTTTTCGCTGTCTGGCATAACAATATTCGCGAAGTCAAGCTGACTGTCAGTGAAAGTGCTAATCTTGTGATTAGGGAGTGCATTATATTTTGGGAAAGGCAAGGATTCCCACAAAGGCATTTCCTAACTGCGTGAAGAAACGTGTTGATCTATGTCATGTTTGGAGAAAGCTGCATAAAAATTTAAAAAAAACCTCAGGATACTTAAGAACCGTGAATATAATTTCGAAAGAGACCTTGATAAATTATTAATTAAAGTATATATAAATAATAAATAAATAAATAATTTGACTTTGCACATACTGATGACACCTTTAATAGAATGAAAATAGAGGAATACAAACAATTTTTGAAAAAATTGAGAGAGCCAAGTTGATTGGGATGCGTAGGTGGTGTAGACAGAAAGTTGGCGGGCAACGAAGAAAGAGGTAGATGGTAACGCCAACACTGATTTGATAGATTCACTCTTATAGTATGAGGCAGTTTGTATTTCCCGCTCCTTTCCCCAACCTGCACATGCAGCGCTTTAGCATCATTCAAAAAGTGAACATGAGAACGAGAGGATGAGGACTGACAGCTGTCAGTTCGACGAAGAAATTGCACATGGACGCACGTGTGTAACGGATCTCTCGAACCACCCCGCACCGCATGAGGAGCCCTTTCGTCTGACCACCCGCGCAGAGACGAGGATCATCTCGGACCTTTCTCTGCAAAATTCAATATACTCCCGCTCCGCCAAACGCACCCTTGTGTTTGATTACCCAGTGTAATAAGAACTAAAACTATAATTCAAATATTGGTCGCGCGAACCGCGTAGTGATACTCTGTTGTGTGATAGTCGAAGGAGATTGGATCCCGCTGGCATGCCCCAGGTGAGTGCTGCATGTCCCTTCTTTTCCCCTCTTTTCCGCCTCGATTTTTATCACTGCCGATTCACTGTAGTTAACACGTCCGCTATTATCGAAAGTAGGTTCTGATACTTTTCAGAACTGAATTATTGTTGGCGTGACCAGTAGACAAAGAGGAAAGAAAAGTAAGATAAAGAGAGTTATTGGCTGTTGTATCGACTTCTACTACATATAACTTGGAACATTCACAAGATTCAGACAAAGAACAGATTCTGAATTCTGCAGTCAGCTTGCCAGAGATTTCCTGCCCTGAAACATGTTCGAAAAAGGGTAGAAATAATCAGATAACACCTAAACTTGTCGCAGCTTTAGATCGATGTCAGTTAAGCATAAGAGACTCCGTTTACATTCTTCATGCGGTCGCAGAACCACAGGTCTGAACAGCGTAGATTTCCCCATTAAGAATTTCCGCAATCCAGCGAATTCGTACTCAGATGAGAAAATCCAGGGCAGAAGCAATAAAAACTGACTTTCAGGACAATGTACTTGACGTAGTCACAGTCCATTGGGATGGAAAAGGATAACCAGGCTTGAATGTGCGAAGTTCAAAAGAAGAACGCTTGCCAAATAACGCTTCATTTGCCGACAGAGAACAGCTTCTTGCAGTATCAAAACTAGAGAGTTCTTCTGGTAAATATCAAGTTAAAGCCATCTCAACTGCCCTCTATGACTGGAACCTTAGGTACAAATAATATGTTGCGACACAACAGCTTCAAATACTGGCCATTTCAACTCAGCTTGTGTTCCTTTGGAGCAGAATTTATAAAGAGAATTGTTACCTACTTTTTGCTTGTCGTCAGCATGTTTATGAGTTGGCGATTGTTGTTATTTTATATGTTTAAATGAAGATAAACATTTCTCTTATTTCATTTCGTCTTTTATTCACTTCATTTATTGCATTTTTATTAATTTCGTAGGACTAACCAAATAAACACGATTTTTGATAAACTTTGTGGCTCGGTCGGCACGGGTTGCAATCATGATAGAAAAGTGAAATTTCATATTTAATGTAAGGTATGCATTTCAAAATTCGAAAAAAAAAATGTCATTTATGGGACACCCTAATGGAGGAACATAAAACTTTTGTAATTATCTAATAAAACGTTGCCTATTCTAGTTTAAGGTATCGTGCTAGTAGTATTAGAACACAATAAAGCAATTAAACTGTATTTTCTTTTGTTTTTCTAGCCTTAGTCAAATCAATTCGTAACCATGGTGGCCAAACATAAGGGGTACAGAAGTGGTATTAAGCTCTATTACTCTACCTAAAGTTATACAGAAGTCACATTAAACACTAGAAGTTCTATGATAGCGAAAAATGTTCCTACTGTTCGACTTTAAGTGACATAAGAGAGTTTTGTACCTCCTCAGGCAATTGATGGTACAAATGAGTTTCTTAGCACCATTGTAGAACTGGTAGTGGTAATTATTGCTTTTGTGCAACTTTTGGTTCTTGGCGAGAGTTTATTATCGCTTGCATAGCACTTTGGAGGGTTGTAGTCAATGCTTAGGTACTTCTCATTTAGATCTTATAGTTGTAAGATTCACTTAAACCTATGACACAAGATGCTTTGCCCGTATTGTGGTGTTAAAAATTGCTGCTGTAAGTCTTTTACCTTTAAACTCACCCTGTTATTGCCCTTGTAACTCTGTGGTATAGCTTTAAGTGAAATATTTTGCTTATCCGCGCTCTTTTTTAGCTAAAAGTTGTAAGTGCTGCTGCTGTAGCGCCTTTATATCTCATTAAGTTCTAAAACAAGCTCCAATTGTCGCCTAAATGTTATTTGGGATGTTTTGCGATTTGTCCAAGGCATTCGATTGCGTTATTCATGAAACATTAATCAGGAAACTGCACAACTACGGAATCCGGAATGCCTCTCTGGATCTTCTTACTTCATACACCTGTAGTAAGAATGAGGGACTCAATCCCCCAGGGCGCAATTCTTGGCCCATTTTTGTTTTAATGACTTGCCTTACTTTATAAAGAATAATCATAATAGTGTTGTCTGCAGACGACACTTCAGTTTTATTTGAACTCAAACGCCTGCATTTGGTTACTGACAATGTAAATAGCGCCCTCGCAAAAGAAGTTAACTGGTTTAATGTTATAACCTACTTCTTAACGAGAAAGAACTAGATGCGTTGAATTTACGATACCTCATGTTAAACAACTAAAAACTAGTGTGCTCAGAAAGGGTGAAGAGTTGAAACCCGAAGATACCACAGTGTTCTTAGGCATAACTTTGGATGCCAAGCTACAATTTTCAATAGATGATGATGATCTATAGATAAATTGTAAAAAATTTGCTCTGCAGCATAAGTAGTTACAAAAAATTATTACTTATAACTGATTTAAGAGACAGCCCATTTAGTATACGTAAGCCACTTTAGTTATTTTCATAGTATGATGTCGTACGTATGTCGTACAGTATTCGTGTAGGCAGTCGCTCTAGGTAAAATACTGGTATTCAGCTGCATCCGGTTAGACTGGAAGCCAACCTCAATATAGTTGGGAAAAGGCTAGGCAGATTGATTTTTGATGCTGAACGGTACTTATTCTGTTTTGGGGAAAATCTTTCAACAATCTGTTTAATTTTAACAGTCTTACAACATTAATTGCGTTATTTACGTTGTTAAGCAGACAAATTTTTCGAACTCATGAAACAATGGATTAGCAATATCCTTCAAAACGATTCAGATTATGATTGATCGTGTGTTACGCAATTGGCCACCGTAGGCCTGAGCCTAGTCGGCCTTATGGAAAGTTCGCCTTCCCTTCTAACAGCCCCGTCAGGAAAAGAGGCGTGTCCCGCGTGTTCCTATTTAAGCTGATGATGGTACACTTTGTATTGTATGTAGGTATTTATAGGTTTTCGGCAGAAATGGCTCATTCAGTCATTTCATAAATCCCCGTCATGTATACTCGACTGTTTGTGACATATAGGTCAGGATTTAGGATGACCGAGATCAGTATTTTATGATGGAGAAAAATCTAAATAGAGCGCCCTTAGGCACTTACTTTTAGTACAGCGCACTCTCGTTCAATAACTTCGCATTCTTCTTCAATGGCAGCTGCTTCTCTCATCTGCCGTTGGTTTTCTTTAACTATCTGCTTCTCTTTTTGACGCAAATCTTCTTGTACTTTAGCTTCCTTGTCTCTTTGCTCCTTTAAACGCTGCTCTATTTCTCTTTGATCTGTGACACGACGACACATTAAGCTATACTAATTTTCCAGTATAAGTTGACCTCACATTCCCTACAGTGAGAGGTCAGCTTTTACTGGAAAGGAAATATCAATCAATCTGCCTAGCCTTTTCACAACTATGTTGGGGTCGACTTCCAGTCTAACCGAATTCAGCTGAATACCAGTACCTACTTTACATGGAGCGACTGTCTATCTGACCTCCACAACCCAGCAGAAACTGCGTAACACGATACCCCTTGGTAAGAGTCGGTTGTTACCATAATATCATCCAAATGAGTGTCATAATGTTGCACTAAATTTCATTAAGCAACTCGTTTCAACGTGTAAGCGGCGGACAGCAGCACCCGCTGCACGCATGTGCGGTAATGTGCTACTGCAGGCGACATTCATACGTGCAGTTGTACTGAATTTCGTGGGATTTTTTAAATTCTTGATCTTGAATTACAAACACCCAATGGTTTCAGAACCTTTCATAGAAGATTCATATGAATAGTGTTATGGTGTAGGTAGATAATAGTTATTTATGCAATAAGGGGTATTAAAACACGAATTTGGGTTTAAAATAATAGTATCACATGAGTGTTTTAATACCTAATTAGATACAGTTGCATACAAGACTTTATCTACACCCATGCTATAAAACCTCTATAAAAGTTTCTGAAACAGTTAGCTTATAGCCAACATTAAAACAGCCATTGGTGCCGATTCTCTTGTCACAAATGGCTCTAAACTAGACTAAAAATCACCAAAATTTTGTTTATTCCTGTCAAACGACGATTTCCCATTCTGAAATAGACTAAAGTGACACAACATAACTATATTTTAGTTTAAACAGCACTAAGATGGTACTGAGATAATAGTTTAGTGAAAATGGCAATTTTGCTATTCTGAATTTGACGTTTTTAGGGTTCCGTAGTAAAACAAGGAACCCTTATAGTTTCGTCATGTCCGTCTGTCTGTCTGTCTGTCCGTGGTCTAGCTCTGAGACCCTTAGTACCAGAAAGCTGTAATTTGGCATAAGTATACATATTAATTACGCCGACAAAGTGGTAAAACAAAATGATGAAAAACGTTTTTTCTCCTACACGTTAAGTGATGTTTTTTTTTTTAATCCATCGTATGGGGTATCATTAGAAAAGTCCTTCAAAAACATTAGAGTAGAGTTTGTGTAAACCATTTTTGGATTCAAGGATCCGTTTGCGAAATATTAAGCTTTAAAGTGCCAATTTTTGTAAGAGTCAAGTGTAAGTGACACTTGACTCTTACAAAAATTGGCACTTTAAACCAACCATTTAGCTGGCAGGGGGAGGGCCCCAGCTAAATGGTTGGTTTTGGATGTGTGAAAAAAATCACAGCAGTAGCTTGTATAACGAAATAAAAAGGAAAACTATCACAGCTAAGTAGGCTTTACAAGTTAACGAGTAATAATGGACCAACTTATCTTTGCAGTTGCAAAAACATGTTTTCCCATACATTCGGTATGGGAGAACATATTTTTCAACAACAAAGTTAAGTTTGTTTTTGGGATAAATTCATCCCAACTACGGAACCCTTCATTGTGCGTGGTCCGACACGCACTTGGCCGGTTTTTTCACCTAAAATTTAGATTTTCTAACTAAATCCGACTATTTTTAATCGCGACTAAAAACGTGTGGAAAAAAATGAACTTTAAAATTCACACCAACATCTCGAATTCAGATGCAAAAACAGTAGGTACTGAATCTTTTTTTTTTCTTTTGCGTATATCTCGAAAACGGTGTGTCCAACCGCAAAAATAATGATTTCGACCCCCTTTGTAAAACCCTTAAACCCCTAACACTCTACATGTAGGTAATAATTTTTCTTATTTTCCATACAAAAAGTGAAAAATTCCATATAAAACACTGCCCCCCTGCGCGCCTCCCCGGCTCTAAAAAAATTCACGTGGTGAGGTATCACGTTCACGTGTGGAGTCGCGATTGTCAAATTCGATTTAGATGTGTTAAAATTATTTTTAAATTTAGAGAATGTATTTTGCAGAATAGGTTTGTGATTTTCATAGTCAAAAGTAAAGAATTTTAGTGATAGTTTAGTTAGTTTAGTTCGGTGTACAAGAGAATCGGCACCAGTGTCATAGTAACCATATTATCATCCAAAGTCAAAGTCATTTATTTGCTTTAAATGCGGTTACAAAGGTGTTATTTAATTATTCTTGTGCGATGACACATTTCGCCATATTTTGGCATGCAAATAATGTGGTCCAAATGAGTGTTATAAAGTTTTACTAAATTTCATTATGCAACTCGAATTTCAAAAAAAGAACATTGTCATGCACGCGCGTTTCACTACCACAGCGCCATAATAAAAAATAAAAAACATAGAGGTTATTCGAATTCATGTTGTATCCCGCCATATTTTTTCGATAAAATAGTAGGTACCTATTGCTTAATTTTATTACTTTGTTGTTTTCAAAAACGAGTGATACAAGCTTTGATAACACACCACCAGATATTTCTAATGCAGCAAAGGACATTTCTAACCAATTGTTAACAGAAAAGTCAAGAAAACAATATTGTACAGACGCCAGCACATCAAGCTACCCGAAACTGTCAAATTTTCCCAATCAACTTTGAACCTTATTTGTCAGCAATAAAGTTGAAAATCTATTAAATAAATTTGACAGATTGTAGTAGCTTGAAGTGCTGGCGTCTGTACTACACCCTAAGTATGGTTTCAGAACCGTTTATAGAGGATTAAGGCCGGTTTAAAACCAATTAAACCAATCCGTTTAAAACAAAAAACATTTTTTTTTTCGATTTAAAACGGTTGGTGTCGATGACTATGTTTTTCTTAATTTTAACTACATTTTCTTGATTTAACCGAGGTAGGGATATAACGGAGTACCTCTAAACTGTGTAAAGATTTTTAAAATGTGTGATATACTGATATTTCTAGTTGGTCCGTCCGACCAAGCGTAGGTATTACCTACCTAAGTTATAAAAACTGTGTGTTGGTAAATAAAAAAAAAATCATTGTTTGTAAACGATATAAATAATCGGTTAAAACTGGTTAAAACCGATTCGGGTTAAAACCAAACTCACACTCTTGCACTCTCGTTGACGTCGTCACTCGTGCGTGACTCGACGTAACCACAGATAATAATACTAGACGTAACGTTGCCAGCTCGCCTACCCTACCTACACACATGCACATCATAAAATGCCGCGCGCGGCTGCCTTTTGTAGGCGAGTTTTCAACCGTTTAAAACGATTTATTTGGGGTTTAAAACGTTTTAACATTTCATTTATCATTTTATTTAAAACGTTTTAAATCGGTTGTTTTACATCTAAAGATTCATATCATGGGTGTAGATATAGTCTTGTATTCAACTGTTCATAATTAGGTATCCTAAAACACTCATGTGATACTAATATCAACCCACATTCGTGTTTTAATACCCCTTAGGTATTATACAACAGTTGCATTAATAACTATTAAATTATTTATTTGTTGGATAGCTAGCGTGCGATATCCAAACCTTTGTCGAACAGTTGTTGAAATCCTCCCAGGTGGTCATTTAGGATATCAATGTGCGTTTCTATTTTCAAATCTTCAGATGCCATGCACATATCGATCATTGAAATCTGGTGCTTACTCTGGGTTATTTGATTCTTCAGGAGCTGGATGATAAGCAAAGAAATATTAAGCAATCAGGCTCTAGTCCATAAACAGGGTCATATTATTACGTAGTTGGCAAAACTCCGCATACGTAAAAATAGTTATGGATCCAACAAAAACGAAAAAATTTAAAAAAGAAAAAAAGCTCAATTCATACTTCAAGTGACTAAACTACCAGCGGTCGTTGACCTTGTATATAGCGTGGCAGTCCCTACTGTCCCTATAGTACATGTACTCGGCTGCACGCACAAAAAAGTGTCACGTTCCGCCTCAGCCGAGCCACAGTGGGAAAAAAATGACTTTTTTTGTTAAAAAATCTGTCTACACCACAATTTTTGACGTATCGCTGCCATTTTTTTTTATACACTCCTGAGATAACACACTTTGGTGTGTCACTGCCACTTTTCAAAGATCGAAATTTCTTTAAAAAAATATATTTTAACAATCGGGAAATGAATCAATTTTTATTTTTTTTTGACGTGTATAAAAAAAATGGCAGCGGTACGTCATAAATTGCGGTGTAGGCAGATTTTTGAACAAAAAAAGTCTTTTTTTCCCGCTGTGCGAGCGTGCAAGTGAGAACGCGGAACAAGCGAAGCGACAGAGAGGCACGATCACAGAACATGGCACGATCATCGGCCTAAGCTATGGCCTAAGCGTTCGGCTTGTGACGGTTATCACGTAAAATTTATCGTCCGTAAACAGACTTTACAGACAACCAATTTTTTTTTTTAATCCTACGTGCGATGTCAATAGCAGTGGTAGCCCAGTGGTAACGGCCCCGACTAGGTACGAGTTGTAGGTTTGAAATGTGACAAGCGCTTCATTTTGTATAAATTATTCCATCACCACTGGTCTCAAAACGGTGAAGGAAAACCGGCATGTCCTAGAACCATTAAAATTCGAAGACATGTGACTCCACGACATCCGGGAATATCTGCTTCGATACCGAACTTGACTCCATATAGATTTTTTGAGACGAGCCCTAGATTAATTATATACCTATGTAGATTTATTTAGCTAAGTAGGTAATTACCTCCAATTGTTCTGTAAAATTTTCTACTTCGGCTTTTGTTGTATTGAGTTCGTCAGTTAGCGATCGTTCTTTGTTGCGTAATCTTAATACTTCTCTTTCTTTAGTTAACTTCTGTTTAGTCACTGAAATAAAATATCGCAAGTAATTTTTAGGACACCGTGTTAGTTGGTATTGATTGCCGTTACCGCGAACCACCCCGCTGATCCTCTAAGGCAGCGGTCGGCAACACGCGGCCCGCGGACGTCTTACTTGCGGCCCGCGAATGTTTTGTAAATAAGTTATAAATAACGCGCAAACTTTTTCAATTGTAAATTATAGAAAAAATAAATATGCTTCTCGTCTCACAGATGAGCATTTGAGAGCACAAGTGCGGCCCGCCTTTAGTTTATTTTGCCACCTTGTGGCCCTTGCCTGCCAAAAGGTTGCCGACCGCTGCTCTAAGGCATGATCGCATGAAAATCGTCAAATTCCTCCTCAAACGTAGGTACCAGAGATGTACCATTATGCATCCTGAACCTACAATAAAATAAATTATGTAGGTAAGTATGTATGTTTCTACATACCAGATTTCAGTCTTAACTTTAATGACTCAAGCGTATCATTGTCACTAAACATTTTTGAGGCGTGATGTCCTTCCAAGCAGACGAATATAATAGAAGGGAAGGCGAACTTTGTATGCAAAATGAACTCGTATTTGCCGCCAGCGCCAAGTTCCAAGTTCTGTTTGAATCTACTTCATATTTACCTAGTCTGTGGTTTGAATTAGACAAAGAGTAAATTAGAGAGCAGTTTTTTTTTAAAATGAAAACACTGCATTTTAACTACAGCGCACAGAATATTGATCTCATTCGTACAACATAATTAAAAAATTGAAAGTGGACAACGTTGCAAATAGCTGTCAAATATTTCGCTGTTATAATTAATTTGGCAATAATACCGTATGGAAATAAGAAATATGGTTAACTAGAGAACTATGGCACGTTCCGCCTGAGCCGAGCGTGCAAGCGAGAGCGCGGAACAAGCGATAGAGAGGCACGATCGGCCTAAGCGTTCGGCTTGTGACGTTAGAGAGTCTGTCTAATGAAAGCTGAGAGTGAAAAAGAGCGGTAAATTTAAAAAAAAATCGTTGGGTATCCCCGGATCAACTATGGAAAAACGTACTTGATACTATGAAAATAAAGTTGGCACCTCCACTTTCGAAAAATGAAAATCTAAAACAGTGAAAATTTCGAGCTAATTAAGGACAATTTTGGACTGCAAGAAAAAAAATTCAGACCAACCCCTCCTTCGAAATATTCAAAATTTTCAATGGGGGTGCCAACTAGTAATTAAGTTAGCACCCCCACAGCATTTAAATGTTCACTAAAAAAGTTTTATGTAGGTCAACATTTCGAGCTCATTAAGAACAACAAATGCAGCATCAACCCTCCCCCCATGTACAACCCCCCACCCCCCTATCCGTAAAAACATGAAAAAATCAAATTAAAAAAAATCACACCTCTATAATTCCTAGCATAGAATTGTAGACCGCCAAGTACAAAAATAAAAACATCCCTTAAACCACCCCTTGAAATAATACCGCACCTTTAGAATTATAAGGGCACAACTCGAAATATTAAGGGTTTGAGTTTTTGTGTTAGATGGGCTCAATATCAATTGTTCTACCACGGAGAGGGTGATGTGAAAGAGACACAGTTATAGTATTCGCTTTAATATTGTCTTTTTTCTCTTTCTGTGAAAGCCAAGAACGATAGAACAGTTGATATTGACCCCATCTAACACAAAAACTCAAAACCTCAATATTTCGAGTTGTGCCTTTATATTTCTAAAGGTGCGATACATTAATAATTGATTTACAGTTTACGTATGAAGAAAATAAATTTTCGTCTATATTAGATGTTATTTTCGGGAAGTTTGGTCAAGGGGTGGTTTAAGGGATGTTTTTATTTTTGTACTTGGCAGTCTACAATTCTATGCTAGGAATTATAGTGGTGTGATTTTTTTTTAATTTGATTTTTTCATGTTTTTACGGATAGGGGGGTGGGGGGTTGTACATGGGGGGTGGGTTGATGCTGCATTAGTTGTCCTTAATGAGCTCGAAATGTTGACCTACATAAAACTTTTTTAGTGAACATTTAAATGCTGTGGGGGTGCTAACTTAATTGCCGACCTCATCTAGTTTTAAAATATGATTGACGTGTAAAAGTGTTTGTACAGACGCCAGCACATCAGGCTACTACAATCTGTCAAATTTCTCTAATACATTTTCAACTTTATTACTGAAATATAAGGTTCAAAGTTGATTGGGAAAATTTGACAGTTTCGGGTAGCTTGATGTGCTGGCGTCTGTACAAACCTACTTACAGAAATAAAATCATTTATCAATAATTACTAGTTGGCACCCCCATTGAAAATTTTGAATATCTCGAAGGGGGGGTTGGTCTGAAATTTTTTTCTTGCAGTCCAAAATTGTCCTTAATTAGCTCGAAATTTTCACCGTTTTAGATTTTCATTTTTCGAAAGTTTGGGTGCCAACTTTATTTTCATCTTGATACTTGAATATTTTTATGCAGAAATTTTTTCGGTTTTTGTTTTCACAGATTAATAGGAAAGCATAAAGCAAAAAATTGTGTAGATAAGCTTTTATGACCATAAGGTTGTATGTCACATCATCATCATCATCATTTCAGCCGAAAGACGTCCACTGCTGGACATAGGCCTCCCCCAAGCTCCGTCATTTCAACCGATTCTGTGCTTCCCGCATCCAGCAGATTCCTGCAGCCTTCATAAGGTCATCGGTCCACCTTGTGGACATTCTGAGTATAAGGTACGCCACCCTGGTCGACACACTTTCGACCTTCACCACGTTACTCACAAGGGATTTATGGACGATAAATCCGATACCACCTTGGGACTGCTAGTCGCCCTCCCAGAAAAAGAGCAAGTTCCCGGATTATCGAGTCCTCCACCTCTCTGCGGACTTCAGATAACCCTACTATACCCCATTGTAACCTGCTCAATTCTTCTTCGAGTTCGATGATCTTCTCATCGGTCCGGAGTGTACGCGAGTTGTATGTTGCCAAAAAAAGGTCTAGTTTCCGGTGATTGTGGTAGCCGGATCTCTTCCGGGGATTCTTCCCACCTCTTGCCTTACCGAGGCCTTGACCGCTACCGTAGCCAAGGGCAGGTGGGCCGTCGGGCACTAGGGGCCATTTCTTTTTGGTGCTTGTAATTTTTAGAGGGGTGTGCCATAATCGCCACGTTTGTCAGGCGTGTTGGCGATCGCAGTATGGTGATAAAAATGTATAGAGAACGTTGCTGCCCATTCTCTAGTAAGTCCCTTATTTGCCTTTTAAGACACCCATAGGAAGAAGGTTATATTTTTTTAAATCATCATCTTTCATCATCATTTCAGCCGAAAGACGTCCACTGCTGAACATAGGCCTCCCCCAAGCACCTCCACTTCGACCAATTCTGTGCTTTCCGCATCCAGCGGATTCCTGCGGCCTTCACAAGGTCATCGGTCCATCTTGTGGGAGGCCTTCCAACACTACGTCTTCCGGTACGCGGTCGCCACTCCAGAACCTTTCGGCCCCATCGGCCATCCGTTCTACGAGCAATGTGCCCTGCCCATTGCCACTTAAGTTTCGCAATTCTTCGGGCTATGTCGGTTACCTTGGTTCTCCTACGGATCTCCTCATTTCTGATTCGATCACGTAGGGAAACTCCAAGCATAGCTCTCTCCATTGCCCTTTGGGTGACTTTTAGCCTTCTGATAAGGCCCATTGTGAGCGACCACGTTTCAGTACCATTTTTTTAAATATTTGATTATTATTTATCCCGATTCTATGTACCTACACTCAGCACGCAATGGCACGAAATTTAACCCAAGCCTATTATGTAGTTTATGTCAAAATGAAACAGGAAGGACATGTTTGTTGTTTTATAAAACTTAGAGGATGGTCTGATACCAAAATTTAGGTAAATCACAAATTCCGAAAAAAAAATAAAAAAACTTTATTAAATCTTAATTAAATAACAAAAACATAGCATTAAAATAAAGGTTTTGTAACAAAAAACACAAAATAAGGACATTTAACTCAAAATGAATAATGAGTATAATACCGCCTGCATGCGATCAGGCATGCTCTGGATGATGTTTTAAATGTTTACTTGGGGAATTTCGTCCCAGGCAACCACCAGAGCAGTTTTCAAATCATGTAGGGTCTAAAGAGGGTTGAGACTTTACCGGATTCGCTTTTTAAGCATGTCCCATGTTCTATGGGATTAATGTCTAGGATTTATGCTGGCCACTCCAATTTGGCAATGTTGGTTCCATAGCAGAAAACCTAGGATGTTAAACTGGATTACCTACATAAATAATAACACAGATTTGTATATTGATGTCACGCGATTTCTCATCGCTTTTTTATTTATTAATTTATTATTAAACATTTTGTAGACTTAACAGGTCAACCCAAGGCGTCTACAAACAAGTTACATTTCGTAATATACGCGTACAGTTACAATTTGTGTTTATTATATTATTAAATACTAATGCTTAACTACTAACTTATAATGAATACAGCTTCGATGAGTTAGCCTGTATGACATTGTGTGAGGTGAACATTTGCCGCAGATATAATTTTGCACAGTTTGTCAGTGAATAGCACAGACCAAGTAGTACTGAATAGGTCCACATCTTGAGTAAGTATGATCGAGTTGAGGAGCGTAAGAGTACGTCGCGTAGTTGCATTTCTTGTGGCACGGGTGCGGGAGCCAGCCACAGCCAACAGGGGCCGCAGCCGCAAACCGTGCTCCCCCGCACCCCGCATGGCTCCCATTGGGACGTTTAGGCTTATATCTGTCAGTGCTGAGGGATTGTCGATTTTGTTGGTAAGTAAATGTTAAAAGTGTATAATTGCTTGCAAGCTCCTTCTCAGCTCTAGAGTATCGAGTCCGAGCATGCCCGTTACAAAAAGCGAGGGACAGAGAAATAGGTAGTACCCGTACTTGTTCTTGTATATGTAGCGGCAGAACTTATATTCAATTATTCAATAATGCTAGGTACCCAAGAAACAATATTTGGTACTATAAAGGTCCTGAGAACGTTTTAGAACGTGCTAACAAGTAAATTTTAATTAATTAAATAAGGACTTGACCCGAATACGGATCCTATAGTACACATTGACTCCAGCCGTGCTGCTAATGTGCTATCGCGGCAGAAAATAGCGGCCATCTTTTCACCGAAAATGAATTAGGGGTCCTTGTCCAAATATAAAATAGTGTAGTCAAAATACTAGTGATGTAATTGTTACTAAAAAGCTATTAAAGATCCAATTAGTCCATTAATGATTAATTTTAGTGTTTTTATGTCACGCTATAGTCTCGTAGCAGTAACACCAACTCACTTTTAGAGCTATTTGAATTTAAGTTATTTAGTAATTGCGCCAGAAGTCGCTATGGTACTATTTAGTACTATAGAAGAGTTTTCATGATTTTTACAGAACCAGCCCCGTAGCGATGTTGAGGGAGCTTTTACGAAGCTAAACGGTTACGTAATGGTTGTGTAAGGTACTTTTATAGTGCAAATTGATCCTGTAATAGTGTTTTCGATACTGCTACAATCCTAGTACTGTAAAAATTATTTTTACGCATTATTAGAGCAAAATAGATACATAAAAGTGTTAGTAAGGTTGTCTATAGTACTAAATAGTACCAAAATCGTTTTTCTCATTTCTATTACAGTGCAACACTTTAAAGATTCTTTTGTATGGTCCTGTAAGCGTTCTAAGAGCTAAATAATAGAACTTAAATGCTCTTTAATCTTATAGAACCAAAACGCTTTGTTATAAACCTTTATAGTACAAGCAGTCACAATGGTTACCGTTAAAGGCCTACTATATCACTCTTTGGTGATAAAACGCCTTGGTTATAGAACCTTTTGTTACTTGGGAATATTCAATTATGATTCTACATTTAAAACTGTTATATTGATGGACCAGGTCTAATCAATATAAATCCTGTTTACTTAGTATCAAAACGAATTCAATAGTTTACCAGTAATTTTCAAAATTATTGTAAACAATTGTACTTTTTCGTTAAATACATCCTCGCGTTCGCTTTTCACTCAGTTGTAATAAGTAATCAAAGTGTATAACAATTTTATCGCATTGTTTTACTTGAAATCTCAGACCAACTGTTGGTCTGAGCTTGAAATACGACAAAATATACACAAATTTATTTTATAGGTTATAAAAACAACAACTGACAACAAGTAAACTTGCAGCAGTGTTATCAATTTATGAAAACGTGAAAAAATCACTCTCAGCTTTCATAACTGTGCGTTTGCACTGGCGAAACATTCACAACAAAACATGTTGGAATCTCTATTTTCTGACAATTTTCCATACAATATTTGACAGGAACTAGAGATTCCAACATGTTTTGTTGTGATGTCTCGCCAGTGCAAACGCACAGTTAGACAGATAACGTCCGTAAACCGACTTTACAGACAACCAATTTTTTTATTTTTACTCTGTTGGGTAAATTGGTTTCTGACGTTTCTGTTTCTGTTTTATCTGTGGAAAGAAAGCGTGTGTGGTGGTTTTGCGAAAAATGTTTCACAAAAGTTCTTTCATGTAAATTACACAAGATGTAGAATCAAAATGGTTTCTATAAACAGCTAAACCTCATACTTAAGTTGTAAGTGTTCGTCATTTGTAACTTTAATGTGCAAATCGTCGAAAATGGTTTCGGGCAGCACGAGGGTGATTCAAGTCACCAACATCGCTCCCCAGGCCACCAAAGATCAGATGCAAACACTCTTTGGATATTTGGGGAAGATTGACGACATCAGATTGTATCCAACTATCAGAGACGTGTCCTGCCCAGTGCAGTCTCGAATATGTTATGTAAAATATTACGATTCGGCAACCGTAAACGTCGCCCAGCATATGACCAACACTGTGTTCATTGATCGGGCACTTATAGTGATTCCTATGCAGTCAGGAGAGATTCCGGATGAGCATAAAGCTTTAGAAATGTCTAGCAACGGGACCTTAGTGCCGGGATTGAGCACAGTGGAGCCGCGTCTACCGGCGCATGTTATCAACGCCCTGGATGGCGTGCCTCCCAACCAGGTAATCCAAACTCACGATCCTAAGATGATTGCGTTAGGTTTGCCGCCATATCCGCCGCTACCGGCTACCTACGACTCCAGAAAGATAGAGGAAATAAGAAGAACAGTTCTCGTTGGTGATGTGGACAATTTAACTTCCCAGCAGTTAATAGATCACTTCTGTCAATTTGTTGAAGTGAAATACATGCGGTTTTGTGACCGGGACATAGACAAGCAGAGGTATGCACTGATTGAGATGACAGAGCAGGAGTCTATCATCAAAGCACTGCAGTTGAATGGCAGTCTGGTTGAGGGACAGGCCATCAAGGTGAGTTATGAATTTTTAAGCATTTAGAATATTTATCTAGTCTAGAAATGTTTGAAGTATCTATTTCTCTTTAGCAACACCCAATAATGAATTACTTTTTAATGTCAATTATATTTTGTACCTTTTCAATTGTTTTCTGTTGAAATTTTTTATTTATTTAGCAAGAGTGAAGCCATAGACATAAGACAGGCATTAGTGCTCTGGTAGTCCTAATGCCTGTGTAATAAGTATCGAGTACTAATTATTACTACAACCGCTCAACTTATTAGCCTTTAGAAGGCAAAAACAATTAAAATTCTATTTTGTCTCATTAGTGATAGTTGAACTCATAAAGTTAATTGAACCTATTATCATCATCATCAGCCTATAATGTTCCCACTGCTGGGACACAGGCCTCCTCTCTGTGAGAGGGAATGGGCCATAATCCACCACGCGGGCCCAGTGCAGGTTGGTAGATGTCACATGTCTTCGAATTTTCGGTTCTAGGACATGCCGGTTTCCTCACGATGTTTTCCTTCACCGTTTTGAGAACAGTTGAACCTATATGATTTTGAAATACCTAAATAATTATTCCATAATATTACAGGTGCACCATGCAACGCAAGCTATTTGCAAGCCACAGACGAAGAGCAATGAGGCAGCTCAACGAGAGATTGAAGAAGCCATGTGCAGAGTGAAGGAAGCACAGAACTTGATCTCAGCTGCTATCGACCCAGTCATAGGACTTCTGTCTAAAGATAAACGGAGGTAAGATATGACTAGATTATTGCAAATAGGTGTAATCCTATTTTATATATTGGTGGCGAATGACTACCTAAATACTGGTATGCAGCTGCATCTGGTTAGACTCGAAGCTACCTCAACAGTTAGGAAGAGACTAGGCAGATTCTGAACAAACCAGGAGTTTTGATTAACTTCTGGAGGGAGGTGGGCTGGTTGGAATAACCACCAAACGGCCGCCATGGCCCAAGCACAATGGTCCACCTGACGGACTAAGTGCGGAAACCAAACCCCATAACATAGAACATAGACTAGGCAGATTGAGGTGATGGATGACTTTTAACATCTGATCTTAACATTCAAATTCAAAATATTTTATTTCACATAAACCTACATGGGCACTTATGAAACGTCAGAAGCTAGGTGCACGGTTCCAATTGGTTGTTTCCTATGGAGAAGAGCCGGCAAGAAACTCCACGGTTACTCTATTAAAAATAATTGACTTTTACAATACTTTCAAATAACAGTGTAACTAGGTATGGGAGGACAGTGTAGGTCTTTCAATAAGTACCAAGTACTTAACAAAATAGAAAATGGTCAACTAGTCTACAATCCACTAAGCCTACAGCGTTCTCACATTCACAAAATAGAATCAAATAGAAAAGAATCCATACAAAAGATAAATAAATTACTAAAAGTAAAAACCTATTTTAACAAAACATAATTACATGATTGCTATTACAACTGTAATAAATCTGAATAATTATCATGTCCACAAAAGTCACTAATAAAGAGTTGAAATTAAATTGTATGTTATATACATAATAGTATGTCAAATAATAGGATAAATGTGTCAAGGATGAATGTAAAAAATAAAACTTAAAGATTAAAATGAACATGGTCATTTGGGAGCAGTTAATAGACTCTTACATAATTATGCCGTTAATGAGGTACCAGGGAAGCCACAAGTGCAGAAGAAATTACTGCCAAACTTCCTTGTCTTCAATGTAGTCTTTAATTTTATAATATGCTTTCTTGATAAGGACACGTTTGATGTGGGTTTTGAACTTCCTATCGCTAAGTTCTGTCACCGACTTTGGCAACTTGTTATGAAAGCAGATACTGTTTATAAGAAATGACTTGCTTGTTTTAGTTAATCTAAATTTGGGTATCATAATTTCATGTCCACTATGTGTATTTATATTATGGAAATCGCTTCTTATTTTGAAAAGTCCTAAGTTTTTGCGAACATACATAATACTTTCTAAGATATAAAGAGAAGGCAAAGTCAGTATATCAATTTCTTGAAATTTGTCTCTAAGGGACTCGCGAGGACCCATTTTATAGATCGCACGAATTGCCCTCTTTTGTAAAATGAAAATTGAATCTACGTCAGCTGTGAAAATAAGCAAAGTATACTAACCTAGCTGTGGGTATATCAGTCAACTGCCTTATTTTTCTTACTGCGTATGCAGCTGAACTTAATCTACCTGAAAGAGTTCTAATGTGGGCGCCCCATTGTAATTTTGAATCTAAAGTAATTCCTAAGAATATAGTTTCCGTTATTGCATCTAGTTTTTTGCCATCAAGTTTTAGATTTAGACCTACTTGAGGTACATTTTGTAATGAGAAAAAAGAAAGAAAGAAAGAAAGAAAGCCGCCGTCTTTCTTTCTTTCTTTCTTTCTAATGAGAACTTAATACATTTAGTTTTATTCGCATTAAGTAAAAGATTATTTGCTGCTAACCATTTTGAAAGTACAGCCAGAGTTTCGTTGACATGTAAGACATCTGTAATTTTCCTGTCTATTTTAAAAATAAGAGAAGTGTCGTCAGCAAATAGATTATATCCGATAAGTTAGCCATCATGTAAGGAAGATCATTTATATAAACTAGAAATAAGAAAGGGCCGAGAATTGAACCTTGAGGCACGCCCATTTTAACTAGAGACCCCGAAGACGTCGCCCCATTAACATTTACTTTTTGCTGCCTGTTTGATAGATAGGAAAGAATAAGATCAGCAGCTTGTCCACGAATTCCGTACCTAGTGGTGTAATTTACAGATCAGTGTATTGTGGTCAACGCAGTCAAACGCTTTTGAGAGGTCACAGAAAATGCCAATTGCATCCTGGGACTTCTCCCAGGATTCCAAAATGTGACTGATGAGTTTTACTCCTGCGTCAGTCGTCGATCTACCTTTCGTGAAACCAAACTGGTGACTATTTAAAATCCCATTAGAATTAAAATGTGACAACATCTGGTCTAGCATGATTTTTTCATATATTTTACTCAATGCTGGTAGCACAGATATTGGTCTATAGTTAGTGGGATCACTCTTACTACCCGATTTGCAAATTGGTACTACTTTACTATGTTTAATTAAATCAGGAAACGTACTGCTATCTAAACATTGATTAAATATGCCTGTTAGGACAGGGGCAATTGTGTCAATGATATCTTCAAGAACCTTAACGGAAACCCCCCATAAGTCTTCAGTGTTTTTATGTTAAGACTTTTAAATGTAAAAGCATTTAAAAGTCTTAACATAAAAAACAAGGAATAGTACCCTTGTTTCTTTGAGCAGATTCCTTTCCAAGAAAAAGTAATCTCACTAAAAATACACACATTGGTGCCGATTCCCTTGTTCACAAACTAAATTAAATTTAAGTTCAGTGCATCTTTTTCTTTCTATTTCATTAAGAAAAGGACAGAAGATAAATTTTAGTTTAGTCTTGTCAAATTAATCAGCGCTTGACGTAAATTGACGTAATTTTAGTTGGCATGTTTTTAATCACGTCTAAACTTGTATCGAGTAGTGACAGGCGCTGATTAATTTAACAGGACTAAACTAAAATTTATCTTCTGTCCTTTTCTTAATGAAATAGAAAGAAAAAGATGCACTGAACTTAAATTTAGTTTAGTTTGTGAACAAGGGAATCGGCACCAATGTGTGTATTTTTAGCGAGATTACTTTTTCTTGGAAAGGAAACTGCTCAAAGAAACAAGGGTACTATTCCTTGACCTAATCTTGATGTACCTATGTTTTCAGGACACGGTCTCGCTCGCGGTCGCGGAGGCGGTCTCGGTCTCGCTCACGCCGCTCTCGTTCGCGCCACCGCTCCAAGCGCTCCCGCTCTCGCTCCCGTCACCGCTCCCGTCGCTCAAGGTCACGTCACAAGAACCATTCGACCAGGTCAGTTTTAACCGATTCAATGGTCCTTCACTTTCTCGAGTCTGTTGAAACGGCTGAAACTGCCTGGTTGGTGGGAATCGGGAATTTATTCTTTTAATTATAAGTTTAGATTTAGATGTTAATTCTCAAAGATTGACCTTGCCCTGCAGTGAAACACAGTTAACTAATCAGTATATATACATACAAGACATCTATACAAATAAATAAAATTGAAGTGTCTGATCGTAATGTCAAAATAACAGCTTTTTACTACATGCATATGAAAGTACATACTTAAAACAAAAAAAAAAAAACAATTGAAAGCCTTAAATTGTTTTTTTTTTTTTCGTAAGAAAATTTGAATTTCGCGGGCTACCATGACGCTTCCCCCTTAAAAAAAAATCTTGTTTGTTTGGGCAAATCTCCGAAACGGCTGGACCGATTTTGACGGGACTTTCACTGACTGGTAGTTTATGTTATCTTTACGTATTATAAAACAAATTCCCCCGCCGCGTCTATCTGTCTGAACGCGATAAACTGATAAACTACCGAACGGATTTTCTAACGGTTTTCACGAAGTGATTCATGCGGAAGGTTTTAGTGTATAATTCATTTTTTTTCTTGGTTTTGCGTAAATTGGCTGAAATTTGACGATTGTTGTTGAAGATGTCGGAAAAAATCATGCCGACTGGGAGCTTTATTGGCGTGCTCCGCGGAAATCGTAAAAGTTACATAAAATTTATGTTCTACAGTATTGTTCATCTTAAAAAGTTCAACAATAAAGTCTGCGATGGCAATGTCTATCTTCTAAGGATACCATTATTATCTTTCAGAATTTGATAAAAATTTCATTGTTATAGCCGGTATCATATTAATCCTTATTCAATAAAATATGTTATTTAAATTGGGCATTTAATCGAGTAAAATATGCCTTGACATCATATAATTTAAATGAATGGTTTAAAAGATATCACAGATTCAAAATTACGCGTAACAAAATTCCTGGACTATTTAGGTATGTAATCCCGGTACTGCCCGGCAGTACGTTCCCGTGGTATATTTTTCGACATTCACACGGGTGAAGCCGCGGGCAAAAGATAGTAAGGAATAAATAAGGCTACTTATTTTAGAAAAAAAATTATAGTCCACGCGGGCGAGGCCGCGGGCAGCAGTAATAATAAAATATAAACCTTTATACAGACAAGCATTTAAAGTTAGTACATTACTTGGTTATTTTGCTTAGTTGAATACAAGTTTCGGTGAATTAATTAACTGCCCCGACATCCCCGTCTGTGTGTCCCGCGTTGACAACGGCCTCCTTCAAATAGGCAGCATAATCCTAGCTAATGTTATAAATACGAAAGTGAGTTTGTTTGTTACGCTTTCACGCTAAAACGGCTGAACAGATTTGGATGAAATTTAGCACATGGCTAGACCATGACCTGGTTTAGGACATAGAATACTTTTATCCCGATATGTTTACGGGATTAAGACTTCTGCGGGTGAAACCGCGGGGCGCAGCTAGGAAAATAATATCTTTGTAAAGATATTATCATCTTTAGCCTATAGCAGTCCAGTGCTGGCCATAGACCTCTCACTGTCATCCAGCTGTTACCAGGCACCTTGCGAAGATTGTTGCCACCCAGCCTAGGAACCTCCTACCTACTCATTTAGTTGTGTACAGAATAGATATATTTATTTGCAAATAATGTAGGTATAGATAGTGCAATCCACGACGACGCGCCCCACTCCGCGATTACTGTACTGTAAGCTGTACTCTAGTACGGCGCGGAGCGGAGTGGGGCGCGTCTTCGTGGATTGCGCGGACTATACAATAAATCTGTTGTCAAACTTTAGTTTGTAAGGAAGCCATGTACATTCTACCTAATGTAGCTTGCAAATTTAGTACATTTAAACAAATTACAAAACTTAATTTCAGTTCAGATAACATATCAGCTAAGAAATCTTGTACTCAATAATAACTTTTTCCATCAATAATGCTGTTAGCTGTTTTTTTTATTTATTTTTTGCATAGTTAGTAATTGAATATTTGCTTATTTACAGATCTCGGTCTCGCCACCGCAGCTCCCGGCGGTCTCGTTCGCGGTCCCGCCACCGCAGCTCTCGCTCCAAGCGCGACCGCTCTCGTGACAAAGACAAGGATAAAGACAAAGACAAAGACAAAGATCGCAAAGACAAGAAGGAATCCACTGAAAAGGATAAGAAGGAAAAATCTAAGTCTCCTCCCAAAGAAGTAGAAAAAGAGGAGAAAGAAGAAATTAAACCAGAACCAGTCGTTGTCGTCGAAACTAATGGCAACTCGTCTGACGTAAAGTCCAAGGCGTCCACGCCAGCCGACGACAAACCAGATAAGGACGTTGAGAAAGAAAAAGAGAGGTCACCGTCAAAGAAACGAGAGCGGACCAGATCTCGTGACAGAAAGCGCGATCGCTCCCGGTCTAGGCGCAGATCTCGTTCAAGATCTCGCAGGAAACGCTCGCGATCCCGCCGGAGGTCGCGCTCTAGAGGAAAGAGATCTCGATCTAAGGAACGAAAGAGGTCTAGGTCACGAGACCGCAAACGTTCTCGCTCAAGAGACCGAAAAAGAACTAGATCTCGGGATAGGAAACGATCTAGATCGAGAGACAAAAAGCGGTCTCGATCCAGAGATCGTAAGCGTTCCCGGTCGGACAGTCGTCATTCTAAGAGTCGCTCGCATAGGGACTCTAAAACGCCTCATGATCGAAAGTCGCGAGATCACACTCCTAATCTTTCTGTTTTAGAAGAAAAGGATATTTCCGTTTTAGAAAATAAGATTTCTGATGTATGTGACGAAAAGAATTCTCCTGATAACATGGACATTTCCAACTCTCCATAGTTTGTTACCTCAAACATTGTTGTTAATCTAGTAACGGATAAACTGCTTTTTGTTTGTAATACTGGATTATTAATTAATAATTTTCAAAATTTTGTATGTAATTCTAAAGTACATATTTCAATTAACTTCGTATTTTATTATTATTCTGCGGACATATTATTTTTGACACAAGATGTAAATTTTGTTGTAAGTACTCTATAAAATTTGTTTCAATTCTTTCGTAACTTTGATCAATATTAATTGCCTCGGGCCTTGACTTGTCATCAACAATAAAATGTGTTCTAGTAATAGTTTATTTTTAAGGAGCAATAAAGAATAATCCATAAAAGATGTTTTTTTGATGTCCGTGACTACCGCAGGACCACCAACGCCAATCATTTATATTAACCGAGAAATCAACGATGATAACTTTCGTGCGCTCGTTCAGCAGGACACACAGTTCCACGACTTTGAATGTTGATTCCAAGTTTGAGGAGCTTGTCGCTTTCCTCAAACCTACATAGAAAATTAGTACCCTGCAAGATTAAATTAGGGAAAAATTAAAAATTAGTTCTTCAGTAGTTTACGAGATATACCATGCCATTGGGTGGGTTGGCGGTAGTCACGGTGTTAAATTTTCATTTCATGATTTCCTTATTAAAAACTGATTTCTTCCCAAATTTATACAAAAATTAGTGCTTCTTAAGAAGTTATAGCGACCAAAAATTCAGATTCCTAAGTGTTGTATTTTAAGAGAAATTAGCTTCATTACTTTTCTATACTAAATCTCAGCGTATAACCCGACCAAATTAAGTTGTCAATGGCATTGAGCAATCTATCTATTCTGTAAAAATCTCACCGTGAAAATATAGGTGAAGTGAGCTCGAAGTGAGGTGACAATAGTGCCAATCCCTAGCATCAAGTGGAATGACAGCTCACTTCAAGCCCACGGAATAGATTTTAGAAGATGTACACTCGTGCATATAAATTGATGGATGTCGGAATAGTAATAACAACAGTTCAATATCTATAATTTTTATACAAACTATATACCTAGGTACATATATTATTTCTTTAATTTTTAACCGACTTCCAAAAAGAAGGAGCTTATATGTATGTTCGTCGCGTATGTATGTCCACCGATTTCTCCGTCATTTCTGGACCGATTTTGAAAATTCTTTTTTTGTTTGAAAGGGTCAAATTGGTCCCATATAAATTTTATTAACTTTGCTTGGGTAGTTTTTGAGTTAGCTACAAAATACGTATTTTTTTTCCCACTTAGTATGTAGATGATATGATAAGTTCAGACATAACAACTGAGATATTCGACAATCTTCCTTCTACCTCTACTTTTGCAGCAGTCGTTAGTCAATCGAACAGTCCGAACATGCCTAAGAAAACAACTAAGCATACCTACGTCAAAACGCAAAATGTAAACAAAGGTCTGCTATATTACAGGAAAAAACTGAGTATTACTAACCCAATAGAGGCTGAAGAACCAATTAATGCACAGACAGAGTATAACAAATGGGGCTGGACGACTGTTCGGAATAGAAAAGCTAACAGGCAACCTAAAGAGGTCAGAGTAGGTACAAATACGGAGTTAAAGGCTATTCAAGCAACGGAACGGAAAAAAACACCTACATGTCTGGCGATTACATCCGGAAATCACTCCTGAAGCCATAACCGATCATGTAAAAAATGTATGCGGCCCAGATGTACAGTTAGCGTTCAAAAGTGCATAGGCACTCTAAGAGTTGTATTGCTGTGAACACGCGGTATAATTCGTACATGTGTATGTGTAAGCAGTCAGACGTCTGTGGTGTGTGTACCGTACACACACCACAGAGAACGCAGTTTTGCACTACACACTGTCGTATCGTCGCGGTTCGCGGGCGCCGCACTAAATGAAACAAAAATATATTTCCATCACTTTTGTTAGACACGGTAATACATACGCGTGAACTTGGCCAGTTTATGGCATTGCTAAAATTCGAAAATAAATTCTATGTGCAGATAGCAGAAGGCGTTAAGCGTTGGTCTTAGATTCAAGATGCTAAGGTTCTAATCTCGTAAATCACAACGCTGTTTTTGCAAATATTATTATTTTTGTTTGCAATAATAATATTTTTTAAATATTGCTGCCTTTTTATTAATGTTGTTATTGCAATAAAGGGTTTAGAATAAAAATGCGTGATATGTGATAAAGTGATAATAAAATTAAAAAATATTTATTCGTTATCTTTATTTTACTAGCATAGTTAACAAACTGCTACAATTATTTATCATTAGTTCAGCTGTATAAAATGTGAAATAGATGTCTAAAAACTTAGAAGCAATTTGTATTATTTTGACATATTTACATTTTTGAATGTTTTAAATGGATTTTTTTCACCATAAATATAAAGCTTTGATCATGGTCGAAGTAATTAAGCAATTAATAAGAATATTAGACTACTTAAAATGTAAAAAAACTACTGACTAAATAGGTGATTTTAAGGTTAAGTATAGGCAGTTTGTTTACATTAATTATTTTACATTTTATTTGGCTTTAGTAAATATTGGTTGGTATTGAGGTTATGGCTTAAATATTCATTTTCTTTACGAAAAGAAGATTGAAACTAAACCTCAAATTTTAATCCAAAAATAATAATATTACTAAAATAATGTTAAACATTTTCGGTCTATCTGCAAGAAATATGACAAACACCATATTGAAACGTGCTTAAAAAATTCGTTACCATAAATTCATGCTATAACGAATCTGTTGTTTATTAAGTTGGTACGGTCAATATTTTAAGGTCAAAAACGGTTTTCTAGCTGGTCTTCAGTGATGCAAGCCTTCAGAGTGCACGGCGAACGGTTCATTATGACGTGTTTTTAATAATGCAGCAAAATATGTCGTTGGTATGAAACCATTTGTTTCATATACATTCACCATTTGACGTCGCTGCTACTCGATAATAAGCCCCTTCCTCATATCTCTTAACCCTCACAGTATTTCTCTAGAACAAAGAATAACATTGCATTTATTACACATAATACCTAATTATTTATTATTCACTAATCGAATTAAATCTCAAAATTAATTTAAAACTTTAAACTTAAAGGCATCTTCTGTCTCAACAATACCCTTGATTAAGATTTTCCCATAATAGACTATGGTGATGTGTGTTACTATGACCTGAATGCAGATCTCCTCAATAAACTTGACCGCCTTCTAAATAACTGCATTCGATTCGACTTCAATCTTCGTAAGTATGATCATGTGTCTGCGCATCGATTGCTTTTAAAATGGCTACCCATACGTCAGCGCAGAGAGTTGAGGGCTCTGTCTATGTTGTATTCTATACTCCACAAACCCACTTCTCCTTCTTACCTCACTTCCCATGTTCAATACCTATGCTCTGCCCATAGTAAAAATCTTCGTTTTACCAACAATCGTCTTCTACGTTGTCCTTCTCACCGCTCCGGTTTTATTCACTCTTCTTTCTTTATCCAGGCGGTATTTCTTTGGAATGCGCTCCCTCTGAACATCAGGATGGCAACCAGTCGGTTATCTTTCAAAGTGAAAGCACGTGAACATATTCGTTAAAAGTTGGCAGAATCTTTGCAGCGCTGATTTGCTGGATTTGTTTTCTCCTCTACCTTTCGTTATTTCTCCTGACAAAGTTTATTCGGTTTATATGTATGTATTTATGTATCTATGTATTAGTATGTATTCATTTTCAAGTTATCTATCATTTATGTTGCACCTGCCATGTTTTGCATCACCCTAAGGTTGACTGGTAGAAAATGCCTTAGACATTAAGTCCGCCTTTGCACAGTATTTTTTTACTTGTGCATAAAGTTTTAATAAATAAATAAATAATTACAAATAACAATAATACAGTAAAATAGGATACGGGATCATTTTCGGAATCAATCGTACATAACATAACATAACATCACGCCTTGTTTCCCCGAAGGGTTGGGCAGAGGTGTACCTGTAGCAGGTACACCCACATTTGACAATTTGACAAAACAAAATGGGAATGGTTTAATTAAAGTGTCGATTTGACCTTTAAATTATTTAAAAGTCTACTTAAAAATATGTAACCGTTGAAACACAAAATTTTAGTTGCATACAAGTCTTAGTCTTCTATACGACCAAAATAGTTTTGTTATATAACGGTCATACATAAACGCTTAAGCGACGTTTTAATTATTTAAAAGTTATTTTAAGATTCTGCACTCAACGACGGTTGTCTTACGAAAATCTGTTATTTAACCAAAACGTTTTTATGATCAATACATTGTCCAATAAACGTCATGGCTGGCTAGCACCATTTACCGACGTCGCGCGTCGTATAAGTTAGTCCTAAAAACGTTTACTCAACATATGCATTGACTCCATTGTACGACGTCCTATAAGTTAGTCCTGAGAACATTTTCTCAACTAATATAATACGACATTACAGTCACGACTGAAACATCGAAAGATGAACGTCTATATAACGTCTTAGTTAGCTAAATACTGTTATATAACCGTTATATAACATGAAGTCTTATAACACTAGAATTATACGACGTTTTTGCTTGTTGAGTAGCCGCTAGCACCCGATTTTATGGGACTTAAACATTGTACCTTGCGAAATGTGGGTTCACAAACCGTGTTTGTGAGAAGCCTAGAATAGTGTACGCGACTCTAGAAAAGAAAAGTGTTGATGGAAATTCTCAGGAGCAGACCGTACAGAATTGTGCCCGGATAGTGAGTAGCATTGGCTTTACAGCCGCAGCACCCGATGTTATGAGGCTTAAACATTGTACCTTGCGAAATGTGGATTAAAAGTTCACAAACCACCACTTGTTTTTTTTTTTTTGTTTTACGTGTGGAAATCCTCATGGATGTCCTCCGCCCTAGCGCGCGGAGGGGTCTGTCAGACTCTTACTGACTAAAACCACACGGTGTTCTTCCAACTACCTCTGGCTACGGGCTGAGAGCGCTGGCGCATTCTTCCTAAGCCTCGGCAGGTATTGTATGTTCAGGAGAGTCAAGTCACCCCCCAAACCCAACGGTCGCAATTCCTCCTGAGAGGCCAGCGCGGAACACGGCGCCGGCGCGCCGCCTTCTCGTGCCTGTCTTTTCAGACGACAGACTCCCCAAGTCTGCCGCCCGTAGGCCGACACTGCTCTACCTATCCCTTCAGGTAATACGCGTAATGAGTATCTAAGAATGTTACTCAATTGATAGAGCAGTAGGTTATCTATTGGGTAGATAATGTTATCAGCTATTTACTATGCATTCAATCATTTCATGTGAAAGTGTTTCTATAATGTGATGCCAATGTACTTATTTTTAATATGAAATTACTATTTCTCAGTAAATAAGTCAATGGGTAGGTAAAGTAGGAGGTAGAGTATTTCTTTCCTCGTAATTATGGCTTTTTATAGGAATAATAAATACAGAATGTTTGTTTTATTTTGACTATAATAGATTTTTTTAATTTCATGTACTGCACTGTTCATTTACGCACTAAACCTTTTTCTGGGACTTCGTCACTGTGTTTGACTTTTCCTGGTGCGCTGCTAATCCTGTTTTCCTTCATACATTCCACTTCAGAAGACACATCGATTATTTCTGTCCATAAATAAGCACTTAACATTACATATGTACTGTTGTCTCAAGGTAATATAATTAATTAATTACACTATCTTTATGTACAGTCACACTTACTTTTACAGGTTTCTTTTTGTGATTTTGCTTTTTTGTTTATTTTTGTATTTATAGTTTTTATATTTTTTTTTAAATTCAGGTTACCTACATATATATTTTTACACTTCAAGGACTTTACATTATCTTGATTTTTATCTAGAATGACCTCTAGATTTTCTTCTGGAACGGTCCCTAGATTTACCTCTAGAGTGACCCCTAGATTTACCTCTAGAGTGACCCCTAGATCTTCCTCTAGAGTGACCCCTGGATCTTCCTCTGGAGTGGCCCCTAGACCTTCCTCTGGAGCGGCCCCTAGACCTTTCTCTTTCTCGTCTGCCTTCGCTTTCTCCGCAGCGATCTACATATTTTCCTCCAGACCTTTCCCCTGTTCGTTCAATAGATTTACCTCTTGATGCTTCTCGAGGCCTTTCCCTGGAGTGGTGCCGAGATCGGCCTCTAGAGTGGCCACGAGATCGGCCTCTAGAGTGGCCACGGGATCGTCCCCTTGAGCGGCCGCGAGACCTTCCCCTGGAGCGTCCTCTAGACCTACCTCGTGATCGATCGCGACTTCTCGATCGATCTCTAGAACGGTCTCTGCAGCGAGAACACCTCGTATCAGCTTCTACTTCTGTAGGTACTAATTCTTGAATCTCAGTACTTCCTTCCCTGTGGGTGTGAACTCCAACGACGACTGCTTCCATCCTTATAGCGTCTCCGATTTCTGTAACAGACTAAGCAGAACTGTTTGCTTTGTTAGTGATTGTTGTTGTAGTATTACTTATATATCTTACTTGTGACGACTCTCCTGAATGAATGATGACAGTCACACAAGCATTCCGCTTATATGCATATTTATTATCTAATATTATGTAATAATTGTTGCGCAATAATTTCATAAATTGTGCAATTTTTGCATAATCATTTCAGGTATTGCATCAGTATTACGCAATAAAAACACGGGAAAATCCCACTGTTGTTACCCTACTAACAATAGTGAGATTTTCCAGAGTTTCTACTTAAAAGTAAATTCCTACTTATTTAGTTTTTTCTTGAGCATTTATTATATTATGATATTCCAATATTTTTTCTACCCGTTCCTTTTCTTCTTTAATTAATTTTGATACTCAGCTCAGCTCTACTTTGTCGATTTTGAACCATGTGCACTGTCAATCTTGCCCTGTAAATGATAACTACGAACCAGCACCCTAATTGCGTAACACACGATCAGTCATAATCTGAATCATTTTGAAGACTATTGATAATCCATTGCTTCATATGTTTGAAAAATTTGACTGCATTTCATGTGAAAGTGTTTCTATAATGTGATGCCAATGTACTTATTTTTAATATGAAATTACTATTTCTCAGTAAATAAGTCAATGGGTAGGTAAAGTAGGAGGTAGAGTATTTCTTTCCTCGTAATTATGGCTTTTTATAGGAATAATAAATACAGAATGTTTGTTTTATTTTGACTATAATAGATTTTTTTAATTTCATGTACTGCACTGTTCATTTACGCACTAAACCTTTTTCTGGGACTTCGTCACTGTGTTTGACTTTTCCTGGTGCGCTGCTAATCCTGTTTTCCTTCATACATTCCACTTCAGAAGACACATCGATTATTTCTGTCCATAAATAAGCACTTAACATTACATATGTACAGTAAGCGCTCAAAAGTGCATGAGCACGCTAAGAGTCATATTGCTGTGAACACGCGGTATAGCTCGTACATTTGTATGTGTAAGCAACACGATACACACACCACAGATAACGCAGTTTTGTTCTACACGAAACAACAATATATTTCCGTCGCTTTAAACATGCTAGCACACACGCACTATGCGCGTGAACTTGACCAGTTAATGGCATTGCTAAAATTCGATAGTAACTTAACAAGTGCAGATAGCAGAAAGCGTTAAGCGTTGGTATGGAATTCAAACTGCCTCAGGTTCTAATCTCGTAAAACACAGTGCGGTTTTTTGCACATATTATTATTTTTGTTTTCGATAATAATATTTTTTAAATATTGCTGCTTTTTTATGTTGTTATTGCAATAAAGGTTTCAGAATAAAAAATGCGTGATATATGATAACAAAATAAAAAAAATATGTTTATTCGTTATATTTATTTTACATAAGTTAACACACTGCTACAATTATTTATCATTACTTCAGCTGAATAAGATGTGAAATAGATGTCAAGAAACTAGAAGCAGTTTGTATTATTTTATATTTAAATTATGAAATATTTTAAATTTTTAATGGATTTTTTCACCATAAACATTAAGCTTTGATCATGGTCGAAGTAATTAAGTAATAAATAAGAATATTAGACTACTTAAAATGTAAAAAACTACTTACAGAATAGGTAATTTTAAGGTTAAATATGGGCAGTTTGTTTATTTTTATTTGTATTAATTATTTTACATTTTATTTGACTTTAGTAAATATTGGTTGTTATTGAGGTTAAAGCTTAAGTATTCATTTTCTTTACGAAAAGAAGATTGAAACTAAACCTCAAATTTAAATCCTAAAATAATACTATTACTAAAATAATACTATTACTAAAATAATATTAAACAATTTCGGTATATCTGCAAGAAATACGACAAACACCCTATTGAAACGTGCTTAAAAAATTCGTTACCATAAATTCATGCAATAACGAATCTGTTGTTTATTAAGTTGGTACGGTCAATATTTTAAGGTCAAAAACGGTTTTCTAGCTGGTCTTCAGTGATGCAAGCCTTCAGAGTGCACGGCGAACGGTTCATAATGACGTGTTTTTAATAATTCAGCAAAATATCTCGTTGGTATGAAACCATTTGTTTCATTCACCATTTGACGTCGCTGCTACTCGATAATAAGCCCCTTCCTCATATCTCTTAACCCTCACAGTATTTCTCTAGAACAAAGAAAAACATTGTTTTTATTACACATAATACCTTATTATTTATTATTCACTAATCGAATTAAACCTCACAATGAATTTAAAACTTTAAAGGCATCTTCTGTCTCAACAATACCTCTGTTCTATCAACAATACCCTTGATTAAGATTTATGTTTAGTAAAATATGAAATATATAAATGATAACACTCACACTTAGTCCGGTTTCATTAGATATTCACTTCACTTTTACGCAGCGCAATAATATTCTCTGATCTGATCTGATCTCTTCAATATATTTTATGCCTGCTTTTTGATAATAATAACCACAACACTGCGCTAAATACTCGTCACCAATATTATCCACGAACCAAAAAGTTCTATTAATTAAATACTCGTAACAAACTGCATCTACCCCACAGAAATCGAAATAATTTACTTAGTTTTTTGTGGTCTACCTGCTAAACTTTAATATTTATGTGAACAAGACGAATGAAACTAAAAACGAATGATGATTATTGAACTAGTCATTGGTTGCAGAGAAAGTGAGTGTGTGTGTGTAATGTGCGTGTCTACAGTATTGTAACAACTTATAGAAGAAGGTCGTAAGTCAAACCGAAGCGTCAGTCTATTGCTTTGTGAGATTGCTCATGGACTTTTGGTCGGTACTGTACTGTTGTCTCAAGGTAATATAATTAATTAATTACACATCTTTATGTACAGTCACACTTACTTTTACAGGTTTCTTTTTAAATGATATCGTTGAAAATGATTCAGATTATGACTGATCGTGTGTTACGCAATTAGGGTGCTGGTTCGTAGTTATCATTTACAGGGCAAGATTGACAGTGCACATGGTTCAAAATCGTCAAAGTAGAGCTGAGCTGAGTATCAAAATTAATCATGGAAGAAAAGGAATGGGTAGAAAAAATATTGGAATATCATAATAATATAATAATGCTCAAGAAAAACCTAAATAAGTAGGAATTTACTTTTAAGTAGAAACTCTGGAAAATCCCACTATTGTTAGTAGGGTAACAACAGTGGGATTTTCCCGTGTTTTTATTGCGTAATACTGATGCAATACCTGAAATGATTATGCAAAAATTGCACAATTTATGAAATTATTGCGCAACAATTATTACATAATATAAGATAATAAATATGCATATAAGCGGAATGCTTGTGTGCCTGTCATCATTCATTCAGGAGAATCGACACAAGTAAGAGACATAAGTGATACTACAACAACAGTCATTAACAAAGCAGTTCTGCTTAGTCTGTTACAGAAATCGGAGACGCCTTAAGGATGGAAGCAGTCGTCGTTGGAGTTCACACCCACAGGAATGGAAGTACTAAGATTCAAGAATTAGTAAGTACAGAAGTAGAAGCTGATACGAGGTGTTCTCGCTGCAGAGACCGTTCTAGAGATCGATCGAGAAGTCGCGATCGATCACGAAGTAGGTCTAGAGGACGCTCCAGGGGAAGGTCTCGCGGCCGCTCAAGGGGACGATCCCGTGGCCACTCTAGAGGCCGATCTCGTGGCCACTCTAGAGGCCGATCTCGTGGCCACTCTAGAGGCCGATCTCGACACCACTCCAGGGAAAGGCCTCGAGAAGCATCAAGAGGTAAATCTATAGAACGAACAAGGGAAAAGTCTGGAGGAAAATATGTAGATCGCTGCGGAGAAAGTGAAGGCAGACGAGAAAGAGAAAGGTCTAGGGGCCGCTCCAGAGGAAGGTCCAGGGGCCACTCCAGAGGAAGATCCAGGGGTCACTCTAGGGGAAGATCTAGGGGTCACTCTAGAGGTAAATCTAGGGACCGTTCCAAAAGAAAATCTAGAGGTCATTCTAGATGAAAAATCAAGATAATGTAAAGTTCTTGAAGTGTAAAAATACAAAAAAAAAACATAAACACGATAAAAAAAAATAAAAAAAAAACAAACAGAAAAGCAAAGTCACAAAAAGAAACCTTTAAAAGTAAGTAAAGTTTGTACAGTGAAAATATTCAAGTTATCTAGAGACAATTTATAAATAAGTAATACTATTGCTTAGTGCTTAATTATGGGCAGCGCACCAGGAAAAGTGAAATACAGCACACAGTGACAAGGTCCCAGAAAAAGGTTTAAGTGCGTGAATGAAAATAAAAAAGATAGTGAGAAAAAGCAAGAAAAGTTTTGTATTCGTATTGTAGAAAAGAAATGCAGTGCAGTACCTACATACTTATACATAATCAAAAAATATTTTATACTCAAAATAAAACAAACATTCTGTATTTATTATTCCTATAATACTCTACCTCCTTACTCTACCCACCCATTGACTTAAAATTACTATAGCAAGAGAAAGAGTAATTTAATATTAAAAATAAGTAGGTACATTGTCATCACAATAAAAACACTTTCACATGAAATGATTGAATGCATAGTAAATAGCTGATAACATTATCTACCCAATAGATAACCTACTGCTCTATCAATTGAGTAACATTCTTAGATACTCATTACGCGTATTACCTGAAGGGATAGGTAGAGCAGTGTCGGCCTACGGGCGGCAGACTTGGGGAGTCTGTCGTCTAAAAAGACAGGCACGAGAAGGCGGCGCGCCGTGTTCCGCGCTGGCCTCTCAGGAGGATTTGCGACCATTGGGTTTGGGGGGTGACTTGACCCGCCTGAACATACAATACCTGCCGAGGCTTAGGAAGAATGCGCCAGCGCTCCCAGCCCGTAGCCAGAGGTAGTTGGAAGAACACCGTGTGGTTTTAGTCAGTAAGAGTCTGACAGACCCCTCCGCGCTCTAGGGCGGAGGACATCCATGAGGATTTCCATACGTAAAACAAAAAAAAAAAAAACAAGTGGCGGTTTGTGAACTTTAAATCCACATTTCGCAAGGTACAATGTTTAAGCCCCATAACATCGGGTGCTGCGGCTGTAATGCCAATGCTACTCACTATCCGGGCACAATATTCTACAGTACGGTCTGCTCCTGAGAATTTCCATCAACACTTTTCTTCTGTGATTGAATTAGGTACCCAAAACCACGTTCTAGGGTCGCGTACACTATTCTAGGCTTCTCACAAACAAAATACAATAATTTATCACAGACATTTTTAATTAAGTACCCAAAAGGGCCTTCCCACGGAGTATCTTTCTATACCTACTCCGTGGGCCTTCCTGAAAAGAAGTAGGTACCTACCTTCCTAGCATTCTTATAATATATACGTAGTCATTCCCGCTACCATGATTGGCTCAGTTTCACCACGGCACGGTAAATTAAGACCCCCAAAATTCCCAGAGGTCCTCCCAGTTAGTTTAGTCCTACCTATTTACCTAAAGCCTATAATTTTCAAGAAAGAAACCTATAGTCATCTGCAGAAAACCAACTCATTTTATATCCTCCTTTTTGTTTGAATTCCTTGATTAGGTATTTTGTCTACAAAGTCTTTTGTTCAGTTAGAGGTAGGAAATATTACCTATCCGGTAATCACACTGACACTACAGTCAAAAGTTCAACTAACTATAACTACGTACCTACATTATGTCGCAGTCTCATTTCCGGCGATTTCACACAATCGCTGTTTACTTTAACAATTTCATGCTATGCATGAAATATAATTGATGCATGTTGCCAGTGAGCTACCACGTTTCAGTGCCAGACCTATGGCACTGAAACGTGGTAGCTAACAATGGGCCTTATTAGAAGGCTAAAAGTCACCCAAAGGGCAATGGAGAGGGTTATATGCTTGGAGTTTCCCTACGTGATCGAATCAGAAATAAAGAGAGATCCGCAGGAGAACCAAGGTAACCGACATAGCCCGAAGAATTATTGCCAAACTTAAGTGGCAATTGGCAGGGCACATCGCTCGCAGAACAGATGACCGATTTGGCCGAAAGGTTCTGGAGTGGCGACCACGTACCGGAAGACGTATCGATGGAACGCCGAAGGTGGACCGATGACCTTGTGAAGGCCGCAGGAATCCGCTGGATGCAGGAAGCACAGAACCGGTCGAATTGGCGGTGCTTGGGGGAGGCCTATATCTAGCAGTGGACGTCTTTTCGGCTGAAATGATGATGCAATATAAAAAACAGATGGAACTTTACAAAGTAAGTTTAGGTCCATAGTTTAGGATAACGGTTTGCGTTTTGTAAAAACAAGTTCAAGATGGTGGACCCTGTCCTGCCCTTTGTAACTGCAAGAAATACTGATATAGATGGAACATAATCATGAAGTAAATGGAGAACAAATAAACTAAGTAGGTACCTTTATTTTTTTGTCCTCCTTCTCGTTAGCAAGAACTTCGTACTCGATAAGAGAACAATCTGGGTTATTACATGGGTCGCGGGCGGCCGTCGCTCGCCGTCGTTTAGGGTGACTACAAGCCATAACTTATGACTATGATCCCTGTTGAAATTTTTTCTAATTTTTAATAGATTCGGGTAATTTTGGTACGGTGGTATGGTATGTTGTTTTCAATCATAATTTAAACATGTACAATTTTAACAGTTAAATAAATAAAAAACCCCGACACAAACATTTACTCATTTCTCTTTCCTACTCCATTACCAGACACTGTTTATCATCTACCAAACACGATATCTGTGCTTTAAGTTGGTAAGGGAGTTGGATATCCTGCAAATTGCAGGTGATGCTGCAGCATCAGTTCAAGGTTCCTATGTTCTTCTAAATTCTAATATCATTGAAGTAACAGAATACCAAATTTCAAATCGATCAGACCTGTAGAAGATACTCACATCCATTCATCAACTAGAAAAGAGCTGATAATCTTCACGGCTGAACCGATTTTGATGAAACACTACTGCCGTGAATTTTGTCACATTTCCAAAACCAATCATTTAGCTGGTAGGGACACACACGTACACTTGACTCTAAAAAAAAAACTTTTTTACAAAAAATACAACCGACTTCAAACTACAAAGTGAAAAATAACTTTAATTTCGGAAGTTGGTGGCAAAAAACTACAATACTGATCCAAAGACAGTAAAAAAGTTTTTTTTTTAGCTTTTTAGTAGTTGGTTTGTAAGTTACAATAGCCTAGTGTTAACTACTCATCACCTTTTAAAAAAATTCTTTTCCCGATGCAGGGACTTTAATACGGTAGTTGCCTAGGTAAAAAAAAAGAAATTCTATTTAGTCAGTCTTTCAGATAGGTACCTAATAAAAAAATATTAGACACGTATTTTTTATCATATTAATCAAAAATAACTTAGAAAACACGCATTAAAGTTGGGGAGTGCGTGGGCTCTCTACGTCACAACTCACAACGCAGCATTAAATGTATCATTTGTGTCGCCGTAATCTTTTAATTACGTCAAAAAATAAAAAATACGTGTTCAATATTTTTTAATAATCTACAAGACGGACAAAAAAAAATTTTGGACACAGGCCTATTGTTGAGGAGTTCTCCAGGTACTTCACCATCAGCTCCACCGCACCATATGAATTGTGACGAGCATCAATTGCTTACCAACCATATTAGAGTTATCGAATCGCAACCCGTGAAATACATACTATTGAGTAGCGGTCGCCATCTGTGTCCTTCATCATCAGTTCCACTTTACCAAATGGTGCTTTCTGAGAGCAAATGCACTAGTTAATCCCCCTGACTGTCACGAGCTCTCCTGGAGATCGATAACAATTAAAATTGTATTGTGTCTCATTAATGACAGTTGAGCTCATATAAAAATACCCAAATCGCTATAGGTGTGCCTATAATATTTGAAGAGTTCCCTCGTTGTCTCCAAGATCCCATCATCAAATCGTGACCAAATGACAATGGGACCAACTAGAAAGTATACCCTATCAAACAAAAAAGAATTTTTCAAATCGGTCCAGCCGTCTTCGAGTAATCAGGGAACACACATTAAAAAAAAAAAAATTCCGACGATCTGAGAACTTCCTCCTTTTTTGAAGTCGGTTAAAAATTAGCACTTTGAAGCTTAATATTTTGCAAACGGACACTTAAATGGTTTTCACACAATCACAATATTTTCGAACGACCTTTCCAACGAGACCCCACACCATGGAATAGACGAGAAAATAAAAAACATCCCCACTTTACGTGTAGCGGAGGTACCTACCAACTTTTTAAAATTTTTCGTTATAGTCCGAATCAGGTTATTACGGAAATAAAAATGTGTTATTTTTTTTTAATTATTGGATAGGAAATCGTCTGTCGAGTAAGCTAGAATACCTAAGTAATAGAAAAACATGTTGGAGTTCACACAAATTTCAACCTAAAAAAGTGTTCCCTAAGCTCAATTCAGAATGACTACTGTGGTACAGACGCCAGCACATCAAGCTACTACAATCTGTCAAATTTATTTAATAGATTTTCAACTTTATCGCTGAAACATAAGGTTCAAAGTTGATTGGAAAAATTTGACAGTTTCGGGTAGCTTGATGTGCTGGCGTCTGTACAACTGAGTGCCAAGCCACAAGTTAGATCGGTACAGAAGGTCAGCACCATACAACAACCGAAAGCAGCAGACGGACGCACACAGACGTAGGTACAATCTCTAACTAATGCCGATGACCCCAGTCCTAGGGGACCCCCAAATCACGAGCAGTACTTTTCAATCAAATCCCAAACAAAGCCAAAACATGTTCAGTTAGTAAGAGGCAGTATTGGAGGCCCATTAATAGCTATGCAAATATAAACAAAATCAATCCGCCTAGCTTTCTCCTAATCTATATGTTGGGGTCGGCTTCCAGTCTAACCGGGTGCTGCTGAATAGCCAAATGTGCAAACATTTTCGAGTTCCCATCTTGCATTCTCTTATTTCTCAAACTTTTCTGGATAAGTGAGTCGACAAAGGAACTTCCATTTCTGTATTAATGGTCGGAACAATGCCTTGCCTATTCGATGCGGGTGCTAAAATTTTCGAGCTTGTTTCGCTAGCGGTTGCATCCTATATTCTGCTATACTCTAACTGTTCTGTATAAATTGGCAGTCTCTCCTATTTCTGTATGAATGGTCTAAATAAAATTAGGTAGTTAGGTTAGGTAGTTAGGGTATTAAAATTATCGAGATCGTTTTGATGGCCCTTTCATCATAGGTTCTCCTATCCCAAACGTTTCTGCATACCGCGGCAGGTGGGCAAAGAGTATATTAATAATTATGGAAGCAGGCGGGGCTCACTTAGCCGACACGTTCGTACGGACGTAATAAAATCGCGGCGGGATTTTATCGCGCACTGAATTTTCAACTCTCGGTGTTAAGCTGACCGATGAGAATCCAACGCACTGGGACGAAGTCTCGTCCCAGTGCGTTGAAAAACACACTGTTGAATTTTCAACTCTCGGCGCTAAGCAGAGCGTTGAAAATTCAGTGCACGAAAAAAAATCGCCGCGATTTTATTACGTCTGTGCGAACGTCGGCTTAGTTTTACCGTCCGACCTGCTATGTGTGCGTGCGTTTTCACTCGTTGTATCGAGCCAACCTTCTGTACTTAACTATGTTGTGGCCAAGCTTCGTTAGTGAGAAATTGAAACGGGATAAAAAGGAGGTGGATGCCATCCTTTAATTAATAAAACCTTAGCTACGGATTCATACTCACTTCCTTATTATTATGTGGCAATAATGGATAGTCGAGCCGCCGGCCGATTGGCAAGCTACAATATATCATTTAAATTATCTGACACAAATAAGTAGGTAGGTAGGTAGGTACCTACAGTGGAATTTTCCAAAATACACTGGAGTGTTTTTGTTGCGCAATACTGATGCAATGATTATTTTAATTAATAATTTCACAATTTATTAAATTATTGCGCAATTGAATTACACCATATTAGATAATAAATATGAATATAAACGGGATGCTAGTGTGCCTGCTATCATTCATTCAGGAGAGTCGTCACAAGTAAGATACCCAAGTGCAAGTGATCCTACAACAACCAGTCATTAACAAAGCAAACAGTTCTGCTTAGTCTGTTACAGAAATCGGAGACGCCATAAGGATGGAAGCAGTCGTCGTTGGAGTTCGGACCTACGGGAAAGGAAGTTCTAAGACTCAAGAAGTAAGTACCGAAGTACAAGCTGATACGAGGTGTTCTCGCTGTAGAGACCGCTCCAGAGATCGATCGAGAAGCCGCAATCGTTCACGAGGTAGGTCTAGGGGACGCTCCAGGGGAAGGTCTCGCGGCCGCTCCAGGGGACGATCCCGTGGCCACTCTAGAGGCCGATCTCGTGGCCACTCTAGAGGCCGATCTCGTGGTCGCTCTCGGCGAAGGTCCCGAGGAGCATCAAGAGGTAAATCTATTGAACGGACAGGAGAAAGGTCTCGAGGAAAATGTGTGGTTCGCTGCGAGGAAAGAGGAGGAAGACGAGATAGAGAAAGATCCAGGGGACGTTCTAGAGGAAGATCAAGGGGGCACTCCAGAGGAAGATCCAGGGGACATTCTAGAGGTAAATCTAGGGGTCACTCTAGAGGAAGATCTAGGGGACACTCCAGAGGTAAATCTAGGGACCGTTCCAGAGGAAGATCAAGGAGTCATTCTAGATAAAAAAACAAGATAACGCAATATTCTTGACGAGTGCAGTGTAACAAATAAAACAACAACAAAAAACGATACAAAAAAAAAAATTCAAAAAACAAAATCCCGAAAAAAACTTTTAAAGTTAGCATACATAAGTGTAACCATAAAATAATTATAAGTATGAAACCAATGGATGTGAAGTGTCTGCTGATGTGGAAATGTGGGAAAACCACTAAGGATCGCACTAGGAATAGTGAAACACAGTGCAGATGTTCGACAAAAAGGTCAAATGTGTCACAATAAGAAGAAACAAACATGTGAGGTAAAAGTAAGAACCATGACCTTTTGTATAGTTTGTTGCTATCCCCATGGGGGACTGGATGTTATGTAATAAATAACCTAGGTATAGATACTATGTAGAACTTTTTTTACAAAAAAAAAAAACAAATATAAAAAATAAAAAAAATTATGTCTACCCATCTAGATAAGAACAATTATTCCATAATTATATGAACGTAGCGTTTATAAGGGATAAGTAGGTCGTAATGATTGTTTTGTCTATTATACTATCCCATTAAAAAAAAACTGATATTAAGACTAGGTTAATTTTGAAAATATTATATTAAAATTAAAGAAACAATTACCCTGTTTATTCTTCTTACACTACTAAAAAAAAACACTATACAGGGTGGCAGGGAAATCGACGCGAAAACTGTTACCATGGATTCAGTACCTACATGATTCTGAACCCTCTGCGTTCAAATTATTCGTCGGTTATTTTTTTTAAATCAGCTGTTCCATACATTTTGACCGCGTAGGTATTGTCTATGAAACAGCTGATAAAAAAAAATAACCTACGATTTTCAACGCAGGGGCGTTCAGAATCACGTACTAAATCCATGTTCTCGCGTCGATGTCCCGCCACCAGGGACTTGAAACGTTACTCAAAATAACGCTACGCGAAGTTCCGGTAACGATAATTTGTACCGTTCCACCAAGATCGCAACAAAATTAATTCCTTGGCTATAACGATACTAACAAACGGAACGAAATCTTAAACTGTTTAAAAACACTATTAAAAACAATATCGTTATTAATATATCGGTATAACGAAATAATACCGTTTTTCATTCCGATACGCAACATTGCCAAAAAAAATTGAAGATGACACTATCACATGAATATAAAAGTAGGTAGGTAACCATAACTATTCATTCACAACACTGTAAAAAATGTGCACTCTCGTACGAACTTTTGTTTGAATACGGCAGTGGCTTACCACCAGCCGGCCGCCAGCCGCCGTAACGGGGGTGGCCGGTGGTGGTGGTGGTGCTGGGTGACGACGGAGCGGTGGTCAGCGGGAAAAGTTCTTAAGAATAACGTTAAACATATGCATCTGTAACGTTATTACAAGCGGATATAAGCATAATGTTACTGATACCTATAACGTTACTTAAAATGTTGTTTTACAAAAATGATATTCTATAACGTTTTTTTTTTGTAACGTTATTAATATTTTTAGGTTTTAGTATCGTTACAAAATTTGGAGCGTTATTAGATAACATTTTGTGTAACGGAACGAAATTAATTTCGTTTTCAAGTCCCTGCCCGCCACCCTGTATTAGTTTCGGAGAAATAAATAATAGTCCCAAAATATCTCTATTACTCATTGTTTTTATCAAAATACAAGAGTAGGCATCAAATAATTTTTTCACTCCTCTTGCTCAAAAAGGCCGTCATTGTAGAGTACCAGAGCGGGGAAAAAGTTGCATTTCTTGCTCTAGGGGAAAAAGTATTTTTTTTTTAATTTTGTGTTTTCCAATGAGCCTTGAAAAATTAAAAAAGTCTTTATTCTTTTGTAGAATAATCATGAGTATGGACTCGACTTATTACTTGTTCACAAAAAAAAGAAGAACATTTTATTTTTGAAAATGGAACTAAATGCGGCTATCTCTTCGGTAGAATGCGAGCATTGCGTTGCGGCTACAGAAGAAATAAAAAAGGCATTGGCGCGAAATCTTTAAAAAATTCTCTAATTTAATGGTTAAAACAATTCTATTTAATTTTTCGATTTCTGATATTCGACATATTAATTAATCGAGTCGATCAAAATTGAAAAAAAAATCGTTTGGCATAATCGTTTTCGCACATAATCACAATAAAAAAAAAAATGATCGGCGATTTTTAACACAAATTGAGTAGTGGTATGAATATTACGTGTTATTGGACCTGTGTTCGTATATTACGTTAAGATCTGGGCATTTTCTAGTTGTGTATACCTAATATTTTTAATAATATTTGTCACATTTTAAATCGTATCTACATGTGTATGTGTGATATTTGTGAAAAGTTAAAATGTAAACTCGCATGATTGGCGCGAAACTTCGACTTTGGATATCAAAAACTTAATTACCGCTACTTATTAAACTTGAACAATGGATGAACTCGTCAAATAATTAAATGATGTAGTATTCACTGCCCCTGTGGTGGAGTTTGGATGTTCGAAATCCCCAATTTTTATGTTTTTAGTCTCGACCTCGACTGTCATCAAAATGGCGATAATCGCATTTACAGATTTGAATTATAAAAAGGTAAATTAATATTGTATTGGATTATTTTATTTTCTCGCAATCGTAGTGAAAAGTAGAGTGTAACACACGGCGCTAAAACCCATTGTAACGAGGTAGTTTTACTCCCGAGCTTTAGCGAGGGAGTAAATAGAAACCGAGTTATAATGGGTTTTAGCGCCGTCTTTTAGCCCCTCGTATAACAATCTACTATTATGAAATCACATAAAAGCGCTATCACACATACCTACCTAGTATGACTGACTGCATAGTAAAATAAGCGTGTCTGATAACAGTATACCGAGGTACTGTTATCAGACAATAATGTCGATCCATAAAATTCACTCTGAAGTTATTGACATTCAAGTAAGTACACTCCTGGACACAGATCACGCTTACATATTATCTGAACGGCGTAGGCAGAGATGTGTTCCCTTGCGAGCGACGGAATTTGGCAGTCTATCGCCTAAATAAACTCGGGCCCTAGACGATCCTTTCAGGAGGAACGGCCATAGGGTGATGGCCGCAGAGGGTGACGAGGCTTAACTTCTGGCGGGCCAATACTCGTTTTTAGTTGGGAAGACGTGTGCACATGTGCACAAGTGAAATTAAGACGACCTTGACCTTTAACACTTTCGACTCCACCCAATTTTCAAAGAACTCATACGCCATGCCGCCATACATATTGGAAGTGAACCCTCCGGGAGGGTTGCGCTAAAGTTAAACATCGCGGACGGTCAGTCAACGGCATTAGATAAAAAACTTTTTACAAAAAAAAAAACAACCGACTTCCAAAAAACACTACAAAGTGAAAAATAACTTTAATTTCGGAAGTTGGTTTTGCATTTTCGTTTTTTGTCACCGAATTCCGAAATTAAAGTTATTTTTCAGTTTGTAGTGTTTTTTGGAAGTCGGTTGTTTTTTTTTGTAAAAAGTTTTTATTTTTCACTTTTTAGTTGTGGTACCTACCCCACACAATTTCGAAAACCACTACCTGCTATGTAAATTACCATATCATCCACATGCTAAATGGGAAAAAGTACGTGTTATTGAAGCTAACTCAAAAACTATCGAAGCAAAGTTAATAAAATTTATATGGGACCACCTCGAGAGCATACCCTTTCAAACAAAAAAAGAATTTTCAAAATCGGGGGACATACATAAAAAAAAAAAACATACGCGATGAATAATTATAATAACCTCCTTCTTTTTGGAAGTCGGTTAAAAACCGTGTTATAAAACACTGTAAAACGAAGTAAAATTGTGTGTATACGTAGTTTCAACGCTTTAAAATTTTTTGTGAATATTTGAAACCGTGAATGAGGAGCTCGTGGCTAAAAAATAACAGCCGCTCGGGTCGATCCGACAGGTTAAGCTACGCTTTCCGGGGTTGATCCGTGGATGGGTGACCATCTTTCCATACCGAGACTCCTCCGTGCCTCAGAAAGCACGTTAAGCCATTGGTCCCGGCTGTCATTCGTGGATCTTTGACAGTCGTTACGGGTCGTCAGAAGCCCGAAAGTCTGACAACCAGTCTTCCAAGGGGTATCGTATTACCCAGTTACTGGGTTGTGGAGGTCAGATAGGCAGTCGCTCCATGTAAAATACTGGTATTCAGCTGCATCCGGTTAGACTGGAAGCCAACCCCAACATAGGTGTGAAAAGGCTAGGCAGATAGATTTGAAACCGTGAACAAAAAAATAAAAATGAATAAAAATGCTTGGATTTTAAAACCAACGCATAGACTAATAAATCTTGTTAAAATATACATCAGATTTTATTTTCACGGTTTATAATCTCCCTTCAACTGTCATTAACGAGACACAATAGAATTTTAATTGTTATCCGCCTTAATAAGGCGTCGTAACAGATGATGAGGTATATTCGCTAAGAAAAACCTATATTTAAAATAAGCCCTCCGTGAGGGCTCCCGGCATCCCATATACGACTAGGTGAACTCTCCAGGAGGGCTCCCACTGAACGGGTTAAAGAGCAGAGGCGTTACGTTTGCTTATTCCTTTTAGATATATATTTGTAAGTATTTAAGAAAATTGAACATCCCCCCCCCGTTATCTTCGAAACTAGTGAGCCTAAAATTTCGAAAAATATACAGAAAATAGTTAAATACTTATAGATTACAGGAAAGGTCTTAAAATAACATTGTGAATCTCCCAATATTGTGCGTACAAATTTACATTTGCAGTTGGAATGTATGGGAGAACATGTTTTACAACTACAATGTTTTAAGTTTGCTCTTGGGATAAGTTCATCTCAACTACGAAACCCTTCATTGTGCGTAGCGTTGTCTGACACGCTCTTGGCCGGTTTTTCGTGTTTAGATTTAGTTGTATGGGTATCAAAATCTGCGGATCACGTGTGCGGAGATATCAGAGCACAGATTCTTCCACTCGACTATAATAATTTATTCTAATTTCAGGGAATCTTTACAATCGCTGTTTACGTTCACTATTTCATACCGGGCAGTCTAAAAATCCAGTCCAAACTTTACACGGTACGTTTAGGTCACCTTCGGGAGTTGATAGATGACCCCGTATATGACCCTTTGCGTTTTGTGAACACAAGAAGATGGTTGCCTAGAGGTGAAGCGCCTTACCCGGGCTATTGTAGAGCACCCGGAAGTGGAACATGTATACCAGCCCTTTGTAACTGCCAGAAACTCAAAGAACGATGGAACATGATAGTCTCGAAAAAAGTGGAGGAAAAGTTAAAACAAAAACAAAAAATATCTTAATTTCATACATCATGTTTTATTGCGGTTACATTTTCATTTGAATATCTTACACAGCCGTTCTACAAATAAGTTGAAGTGCGTTTATATTTATTTTGTCTTTTTCCATGCGTAATATAAAACATCGATATTGATAGTTCACAAAAGTATAATTTGTGTGATATTAAAAAATACTATCTACAGGTATATTACAATACCCTACTCCTTGATTCGAAATACAGGGCCAAATTAAATGTAATATTAAATTTAAAATTTAGCTAGCGAAACTGCACAGACGTTATAGGTATCGACAAGTAAGGACGATAAAACAAAAAAAACCAAACATTCAAATAATTACAGCTGATTACGGCCTAGTTACTTGAAATTATGAGTAGGTACAGAAAATCAGGGCTCGGACACGTTATTTAAAATAACGTTTTTAAAACGTTTCTAACAGTTCTCGTTCTTTGTACAACATTTTGTTCGGAACAAAAATGAAATGAGAACAATTTCAAAAACCGGTTTATTCCGCAGGACGCAGCAGCGCACGGGGCGTGCGCCAACAAGCATGAACTTGTTTAGTTAAATCGTACCTTATCTTCATTTTATTACATCATTGATTCCAATGCGCTTGGCGCTTACGTATTGATTAGAGTTGTGTTGCGAGTTTCCTATCGATCAACCAAAAACAGAAAAAAAAACGGCTAAAAACGTTTTATTAACAAAGAACGATTTAAATTTTGTTCTTCTTCAAAAACGTTTTATAACGTTCCGTTCAAACGTAACCGAAACAAATCGTTTCTTAGGTTTTTAAGACGAAACCGTTATCCGAGCCACGTAGATTTTTTTTTCGTTTTGTCGTGTTTAGTTATCGATGCCTATCGCGCAAGCTAATTTAATTTGAACCAGATTAAGAACAAAATTCTCAATAAAAGGCAATAAATATAGTTTGCCATTTTTCATCTTATCACGTATCACTGTGACAGTCTTTGCACTGCAAACACATATTTTCACTCAGTAAGACAGGATGTCATGCATCGCGTATCGCCATGTCCAGTTCCTCGCGAGGGTCTCGAAGCGCGCCCTATCTCGTACATACATCTCGCCTAGTTCGGGCTCCATGCATACCTGGTGAACAAAGATGCTTGTAGTAATAAAAAAATGTATTGGAGTTACAGTACACAAAATTCAACCTTATGTAGATAGTTGTTAGGTTCATTTTAGAATAATAAAAATGACAAATTAATTTCAAGTCATAGAATTTTCTTTTAGGTATCGTAGCAGCTCATTTCTTGGTTTATTATGGCGAGATTGTTTACCACTACAATGTTTATGTTTGCAGGTACTTGTGGTACCTGCAAACATAAACATAGTAGTGCATTTGTTCTTTGCACTTGGTGCAGACCGGACGCTCTCAATCGACTTGGAGGTATATAGAGTTGTTAATACTCTTTTAACTTAATGTAATTCATTTAAAAATGGGAGGAAAGCCGCTAAAGTCGCAGGCACGACAGATAGAAAAATAGTTTTACAGCTCTATATAATGTAGTTCACACGGAAATCAAAACAACAATAAAGTACTTAGTTCTGAATTCAAATTATTACACACGATAAATCTAATCATTGATGGACATGGAAATCAGCATTCGTTTGTATTTGGAAATAAGATGATGATGGGACATTAAGAAAATAGAAATACTGTACACAGGATGGATTTTTGAGATGGAGCAGTGAGGGCAGGTACCGTCACCGTTGTAGCTACAGGAAAACGTTCTCAGGAGACGTCCTTCACTTTTTAAGTCATTTCGATTTGCAATCAGAGAATTTGAAAAAAAAAATTGGCAAGAAAATGGGCAACTTTTTTATGACAATCGATCCTGTTTCCTATAACGATTAAAAAACTCTAAGGGACTCTAAGGGTTTGAGTACTAGAAAAGGGAGAAATCGCAAAAAAACGTTTGCCATGCATTTCGTAGGTAATGAACGAATGAGACTCCCAACTTTCTTCTTTATGATAGATAGATCCCGTTTTAAAAATCCAACCCGTATACCGGATATCATCTAAGTAAGTTCATTCAATCGTATACCTCAGCTTTTCACCAGGAGAGATCGAGGTCAAGAGCCATTTATTAATAATTAGCTGCGCCCCGCGGTTTTACCCGCATAAGTCCCGTAGGAATATCGGGATAAAAATGATACTATGCCCTAACCCAGGTCATGGTCTACCCATAAGCCAAATTTAATTCAAATCCGTTCAGCCATTTTAGCGTAAAAGCGTAACAAATAAACATACAAAAAATCAAATCTTTTCTAGTTTAGATAATAATTAAAAAACATGTAATCTAGCTACATTCATGCTAGAAATACAAGTTTGCTTACACTCACCGCGGTGTATGGGTCGGTCAGCAGACTTTGTATCGAGATGAGGACCTTACTGATGGTCAGCGCCAGCGACCAGTTGTGGTGCACGGAGTCTATGCCCACGTCGCCGTGACGGGAGATGTTCGGGTGTAAGATGCGTGTGAGGAAACGTACCACTGGGGGACTCATTGGGTACCTGGGGACAAGAATCTTCTAGTTAATAAATATCTTAAATTCATTCAGTGACAGACAACACACGACTGCGTCTAAAAGCTTGAAATTTTGCACAAGTGTTCCTTTTATAACGAAAGTGATCGAACGAAAATTCATCTCCTAATGGGGTTAATAGCGTGTATTCTGAAAGTGGGCAACGTCGCAAATGGCTGTCAAATATTTTGCTGTTTTGATTAATTTGGCAATATTACTGTATGAAAATATGAAATATCGCTAACTAGTGAATTAATTAATTGATTCAGGCGTGACCTTGCGGAAATCAATTATAAAATACAATAGACGTGGATATATTTAGTAACTTGTTCCGCTTAGCTATTTCTCAAGAGCCATAAAAAAACTCTTGAAAGAAATCGACACGTGTTTCACCTCTCAACGAGGCATCCTCAGGATGACGATGGACTTGTTGCGAACTCGAACACGGCGTGTTGCCACACCGAGCGCTGAGTGCAGTCCTGCACTCAGCGCTCGGTGTCGGTTTCTTTCAGGAGTTTTTTATGGCTCTTGAGAAATAGCTAAGCGGAACAAGTTACTAAATATATCCACGTCTATTGTATTTTTTAACTAGTGAATTAAAATATTGATTATGAAATGCTACGATTAATATGCAATAATTAATATGTAAAAAAAGTATTTTGAAACATTCGAAATGCTCTTTTTACACCTAAAACGATTACAACATCAAATTCAGTGTTATAATTGCAATTCATTATTAACTAGCGGACCCGACAGACGTTGTCCTGTCCGAACAGCGCCACCTACCGGGTCCAATTGTATTTTCAAACCATCCACGGACCTCCACTCAAATATACATACAAAATTTCATTCAAATCGATCTAGCCGTTTAGGAGTTAAGTGACAAACACATTTACAGAAGAATTATATATATAAAGATATTTTAGGTTACTACTTAGCGATACATCATATTTCCATACAGTAATATTACCAAATTAATAAAAACAGGTAAATATTTGACAGCTATGTGCGACGTTGCCAAATAAGAATGAACGCTCTTAAAGTATTTTTCCGATGTCGATGTCGATGGAAATCCCTTCAGGCACACGGCTTGTTATCTATAAGATTTCAATCGAAGTGGCAGAGTTAAGTCTGATCAAGGACAGATAGAGTAAATAACACCTTTGTCATCAAAAACTTTTCTTGTAAATTTTGACGTTCAAAAGCGCTAAAGTTAATTGATATAAATTATTTGACTTTGACTAGCAAAGTATTTCTACTTACGCGTACGGCACTTGTATGTAGAGATAGAAGACGCCCCCCTCGTACGGCGAGCCAATGGGTCCTGTGACGCTCGCCTGCCAGTGACAACACTTGGGGTCCAGCGGGGTCGCCGCTATGCCTTCTGGGGGGTCGTTACGCAACATCTATGAAGATGTAAGAATGAGTTGATATTTATTTGCGTTCTGAACATTAATACATTTTTATAAACTTACAAAATATTAAATTAACTGTAACTTATAATGAAGTGACGTTTCAAATTATAATTACAATTAATATATTATAGTTACAATTAATATATTATAATTACAATTAATTATAATTTCAGATGCGATGAACTCTGTTTCTCTTGAACTTATAAATATTTGTGACTAGCTTCTGCCCGCGACTTCGTTCGTATGGAAGTCGATAAAATACAGCCCATGTTACTCGCTGATAATGTAGCTTTCTATAGGTGAAAGTTCTTTTTTAAATTGATACAAAAAATCAAATCTTTTCTCTTTATAATATTAGTTTAGAAGACTGAATATGAAAAACTAAGGATATTGGAAAGTTATAGTTTTATTCTACAAAAGAAAGCACGCAGTTTTGCGAGAGCAATATGGTGATTACTGTAGATCCTCAGCAAACATATTTAGGATCCAGTTAAGTGTTATTGGCAGACAGCAAGACTGCAGTAACCGGATGCCGCGGCAGCGGCCGGCGAGTGCCTGGTTCCGTTTAGGCACAAGATCAACACCGTGTTTTGAATGAGATGTTACTCTGCGACAGAGGGGTCGCGTGCTCATGCGCTCTCCCCCCGCTTCTCGCGTATAGATCGAATTTTCATTAACCGTTGCGTTTAGGCTAATGTGCAATTTAGCTGGCTAAAAATGAAATTATTTATCGAAAATGTTTTGCGGCTAATGTTAAGTTTATTTCTTCATTCGTCTTTAATAAAAACATGTCTATACACCAACAAAAATTAATGATAAATTATTGTCTGCAATCTGTGTTCCAGTATTGTATCAACGTAGAACATAGAAAAAAACTTCTTTGTACTAATTACCCATGTTTGCAAAGTAATAAATGACTTGAATGGATTTGAATGTGTTGTGTAGCTACAATTAAGTTCGCAATGTACAATGTTTTTGTGGCTACACAATGATACAATATTTTAGAACAAAGACAGTAGACAGTTACATTAATTCTTGTTAGTCTATACATCTTTTTGAGGCTGCCTGTACCTTGAGTTCAATCCTGAGTCGGTTCCGGCGCCACGCGTTCTCTTCGCCGGCGGGCTGCGCCTGCACACACATCTGCACTAAACAGTTGCGGCAGAAACATGACTCTACCAGGCATTGGTACTTCTGAAACAACAATTAAGATTTGTAAATATTTATTTGTTTCTCGGTATTCTTTGTTTGTTAAACGACTTCAAAAAAAGGCTGCAGATATCGAGTCTATTTTTATTCTGCAGAAGAGAGCCATCAGAGCAATATATGGCCTCCGCAGACGCGATTCTCTAAGGGAACTGTTTAAAGATATTAACATCATGACGGTACCTTGTCAATATATCTATGAAAACATCATGTACGTAAGGAAAAATCTAAGTCTTTTCAGTAAAAGAGGTGATAAACACAATTATGGGACTAGAAATAGGGACCAATTAGTTCAACCGGGTTTCAAACTGGCTAAAGTAGACTCATCCTTCATGGGGTGCTGTTTAAAATGTTATAATAAAATACCTTCCCACATACTCCAACTGAACGAAACGAAATTTAAATCATGTATAAAACGCACACTATGCTGCCAAGCATATTATAAGTTGGGGGATTACATCTCTGATAAAAATGCTTGGCTCAGCGCTGGTCCAGCTCCACAAGGGCGCATAAACTAATTGATTAGCATTCAAAAGTATTGTTGCAGCTGCTGAAGATTGTAAAACTATATTTCCTTTGTATAAATTCAATCTCTTTGTATTGTATAATTGCATATCACATGTGTGAGCACTGTGACCATGTTGTACATTCCATAAAGCTACCATTTACTGGGTACGTCTTTCATTGACTTGAATGTGCCCTGGCGGCTGAGAGTATGTCATGCTCACTCAAATGTCTCGCTGATGGTGGCGTGTGTGTTGGATCATTAAGTTCCCTTCAAAATGGTTGAGCTAAATGGTGCTGATCCATGCGTCATGTTCGTGAACGGGCGCCGTCAGTAGGGACTGGTCATCTCTTAGCTGCCACGGTTTATTTTAATTTATTTAAATTTTTGAATTGATATTATATTTTTATTACGGACGCTTTTAACGTGCACGTCTTTCTACATTGTTCTCACATGTATAAGTTCAACACGAATGATGTAACCAATATTTTGTAACAATATTTTGATTTAAAAGAGTGTCCGTGGAGTTTCTTGCCCGTTCTTCTCCATAGGTACCTACTACGCTTTGGAATGGGCTTCATTTTTCTGACTGACCGACCCCTTGACAATTCAAAAGTACCTGTAATTGGTTTATTTGAAATAAATGCTTTGAGTTTGAGTTTGGGTGTACTCTTGAAGTGGTCTCATTAAAATTTAGTCAAGTTCAGATGCGTGGTTTTTAACTTCAACTTCATTATTGTGCTCTAAATAGTTCAGTACTCTCTTATTTAAGATGTTTTTTAAGATTTTGGACAAGGTCGTGAGAACCGATACAGGCCTATAATTTTCGACACGGTCTCGTAGTCGCAAAAGATCCTTAGAGCGGCATCTCGTATACCTAGAGCCTCCAATCTGTGTAAGAGGATGGGTGTAGAGACCGTGTCAAAAGCCTTGGCTAAATCTAAGAATATATCTATCGTTTTAGTGCTGGTGTCTAGATTCTTAGTGATGTGATTTGATAGCTCAAGCACAGCAGTCTCTGTTGATTTGCCTTTCCTGAAGCCGTATTGTTTTGAAGCAATTGCATTATTGTGCTCTAAATAGTTCAGTACTCTATTATTTAAGATGTTAAGATTTTGGACAAGGTCGTGAGAACCGATACAGGCCTATAATTTTCGACACGGTCTCCATCCCCCCCGCCGTTAAATATAGGTGAAACTAATGCCTTTTTGAAGGTGTTTGGGAAGATGCCCTTTGACAAGCACAGATTGCACACATGAGTGATTGAGGGGATGAGGACATGTCTAACAGTTTTAATAACTGAATCAGGTAAACCATCTTAGCCAACAGCACAGATAACTGTGCTGTTGGCTAAGATGGTTTAATTAAGCATAAGCTTTAATTCCGTGATTATACTGTTTACCTCAGCAATGTCGGTCTCAAGCAAAACCAGTGAGTTGCCCTGCGGGTTGGGTTAAAATCAAAGTTTGAATTGATAGTATGTTAAGCCTGCTATATTTTCTGAGCAAGATTACCCCCAACATTAGCGAAGTATTTGTTTTGATAGAGTTTACAGAGGCATCAATCACTGCAGATATTAAGAGGATCCCCCGATTTACTTGCGGGTGTTATAACTTATGGACTTTATGATGTCTCAAATTGCCTTGGGATTTCCACTGGCCTTTTGGAGCTCATTCTATAGTCTTTAGTACCTGCTAATTAGGTGCCAATATGAACAGACTGAGCTTATTGCAATAATTTCGATATCTTGAATATGTTATTTTATTTATGAGATTTTCAGGATCCTGCATTGACTTTAAATGTAGTTTGTCACGTTTGCGTATGCAGACCAGGAGTGATCCATAGCTTAATAATTCTCTTTCTGTGCAGTACTTTCTTTAATTTGCTGTATTCGTTTACTGAATCTGTTTAAATGGAGATAAGTAGCTCCGGACTTTGATAGGGGTCTGTGCTATCCAGAATGCTAGAGAAGTCCGAGTTTTCTAAGTGACTAATGACACCCGGAAGCTTAATCTGGCGGAGCATGCTTTTAGGTTTCTCAACAAAAGAGACAGATTCAAGGCAAAAAAAACAGGTACGTGGTCGGTAAGGAACGAGTCTAGAACCAGCGCTGTCGAACACTTATCTGATTTAAGAAAGACGTGGTCCAGACAGTTTTTAATAGGTGTCGGGAAGAGGTGGGCTGGCAGAAGCCCATGCAATACCATTATATTTAAATACTCTTCAGAGTTTGGATCAGTATTTCCTGGACATATATTAATGTTTAATCACCTATCACTGATACTGTTCTCACCGATGAAAGGGAAGTCAGTGTCATTTAAGGAGGTCACAAAATGTTCAATATTTCTGACTGAAGGTGATCGATATATTGCCACAATCGCAACGTCTGGATCTAACCTTAAAATAAGACGGTTAGCATCCCGAGACAACGGTTCAGTATTCTTATACTTTAACTCTGAACGAATATAGATTAAAACACCGTCGTTTTGGCTACTAAACATAGACCTTGTTGAGGCAAAAACCGTGCAAAACAGGGATGTCAGTAACTTTACTCAACCAGCACTCCGAAAGAATAACTACATCACACTTAACATCCATGGAGTGTATGAGGACAACCAATTATTAGAACCAGCCACTTGGGATGATTTATTAGCTGTTTGTGCAGTATGTTTACACCAAGTTGGACCTACCTTATAATTTGTCAATAGTAAAGGAAAACATAAAATCTCAAAATTGGAGTTTCTGTTTTATTTGTCAGTCAAGAATAGTTTGTACCTTAGTACATTATAGTAGGCAGCCGAGGTGCTGACGGGGCTGACTATAATAATCATATTGTTCATAGTTATAAGATAAGCTCAAAATGCAGAACAAACCAGAAGGCGCCTACGATCATACTTCAATGACGCGCAGTGTCCAAAATGAAAACAAACATCCGTCCACCTCCACCAGTCTCTCTTCCTTGCCACAAAGTTGGTGAACATTTTTTTTTTTACCATACTGATCTATAAACAGACTTAGCGCAGCGGCAGTTACACGAAAGAAAAATATCGCAAAATTAATGTGACGAAACGCGCGTAAACTGCTGCCATTGGCTGTTGATAAATCATTCATGCACTCACAGCAGTTAACGCGCGTTTGACAATTTGTCATGTGTATACAGTATATTATTAACTAACGAAGGGCGTTCCATACAAGCAAAAAAAAGATGTGAATACTTGAACAAGATCGCCTTAGTGGAAGAAACATACTTGCATAGAACATTGTAAAATGTATCGGGACACTTAATAAATATTCCAACTTATATGTATACCTACATTATCAGCAAATAAATGATTTCCTTCTTTCTTTCTTTCACAATCGCGTTTAAAAAAATGAGGTGTCGGTAACGGTGTCGCGAGTTCAATTGCATTTTCTCTTTCACAAATGCCCAAAGCGCCTAAAGAAATTTTCACTAAGTACATAAAATACCCAAAAATAAATAAATTGATACGTAAAAGAAACACACGCACTTGTCGCACTTGTCTTTCCACGTTGTTAATAGAAACGCCCTTCGTTAGTTAGTCGACGACACTCATGACGAAAAATTTGAAAATTTCAACAGCCGCCATCTTGGATTTTCATTTTGACCTCACTATCGGCTTTAGCACCCTTGAAAACCATGAAAACTATACCCATGACGAAAAATTTGAAAATTTTCAGAGCCGCCATCTTGGATTTACATTTTAACCTCACTATCGGCTTTAGCACCATTGACAACCATGAAAACGATACCCATGACGAAAAATTTGAAAATTTTCAGAGCCGCCATCTTGGATTTTCATTTTGACCTCACCATCGGCTTTAGCAACCTTAAAAACCATGAAAACGATACCCATGACGAAAAATTTTAAAATTTTCGCAGCCGCCATCTTGGATTTTCATTTTGATTTCACCATCGGTTTTAGCACCCTTAAAAACTATGAAAACGATACCCATGATGATAAATTTGAAATTTTTCGGAGCCGCCATTTTGGATTTACATTTTGACCAAATTCACACTTTTTCTCTCTCTCTCTCTCTCTCTCTCTCTCTTGCCAGCCTGTTACTTGTTCGTGTTTGATCTCTTTAGTGATTGGACCTTTTATTAACAATATCCACGTTCCAAATTCAAATCACTTTTAATCCCTAAGGCAGGGCTTCCCAAACTTATTTTTACTATGACGCCCTTGGGAATTTGTCATTTTTTTACGACGCCCCGTCTAGCCAAAAAGTACCTACCAGTTGTAGTTCTAGCGCCTAGTAACAAGTTATTATAATTTTTATTAGAAAAAAATAAGAACAAAAACAAATCATAAGAATAAAAATAAAATAAAAAGGGGTATTTATTTTACTTTGTTGGCTGGCTACTAATGAGAAGGATGTGCTTGCTTTTTTGAGCATAGCCTCTCAGAACGGGGCTCAAGTTTAGAAATCGCCACTCTCATCTCTTTCTCTACATTGAGAAACTGAGCTCCAAAATTCAAGCAGTTTGCCTTTGTCGTATTGGAGCTTAAGGCTGGAATCACAGGACAATTATATTAGGTAATTGTTCTTTATCCTCTGTCGAAAGTGTTGATAGTAGTAAGGTCGACTGGAAAGGGTTTCTAATCTATGTGGATCGCCTCTCGACGCCCCTGGGATAATGCTGTGACGCCCCAGGGCGTCGCGACGCACAGTTTGGGAAACCCTGCCCTAGGGATTAAAAAGCTATTTTAGTCCCTGTTTACGAGGACTAAACTAGCTACTTTTGAATAGATGTGATAAAAATATATTTTGCGCCCGAGTGATACACTCTACTTTTCATCACCCTCTATGAGAAAATAAAAGGCGCCTCATATTTTATTAGTTTTGGCTAAGTACTGGAAGTAGGCCAAAACACAGATTCTGAAAAAATCTTGGCGCCATTTCTCCGTTCAATAAAATTACTATGCTTTCATATATTTCTCCCGCGATTTTGCAGGTAATAGATTATCCATCACATTTCTTGCGTCAAATTTAATACTTTCAGGAGTTAATTCTATACTTTCGCTGTCACTTAAAGAATTCGTTTTTCAAAACAAAACCATGAATTCTAACAATCCGTGAAAATTTACGAAAACGCGGGCTGTAGTTCGAGCGTTTTTAATTTGATCTTTTTTTTTATTCAGCCGGCGGCGCGACTATGGGCCGTCGTACCAGCCAGTCTTCATTCAAACAATATTTGCGTTCGATTTCTTTGGCGCTAAACACTAAGATGTTCCAAATTCAAAAAGTTCGCGGCAAAGATAATTGCGGTGCACTTATAAAGAGGATTAAAAACTCATTACTGCCCGCTAAAAGTTTCATAAATAAAAAACCACATTTGGGTGCACCAAGTCGTCCTTTTCGAATAGATGGAATGAAAAGACATGTTACCTTATGCCAGTCGATGTTGGACATTAGGGGTCGGTAGAGCGGGAAGCGCTTGTTGGTGAAGACGGCCCAGCGCGGCGGCGCCACGCGCGCGCGCACTAGGCGCCACCAGCGCGCACAGACGCACGCGCACGCGCATAGGGACAGATCGTCCAGGTAACTGAATATACACAGCAGCACTGCAATCACACATGAGAGTTTGTTAGAACAATTGACTTGCTTGTCATATATCATGACAGTGAGCAATCAATATTCCTCTGGAATTGTGTATTTTCAAATGTATAGTTAAGTTTCTTTAGGTAGTCAAATAAAGGTATAAAAGACAGATTTGTTTACTTAAATAAGTAATAATTGTTATTATTATCTAGATCTGAAGTCATTAATGAATATATAGTCAATAGCTGTACTAATTAAAGAGATTCTTTCTTTGATAAAACAGTATTAATATAAAGCTGTTATAAAATACCCAAGTAAAGAAATACCTTCAGAAGGCAACTGCTCCACAAGTCCAGCGGCAAGATTGTCAGGCGGCCTAGGTGTTGATAGCGCCTGCAGTGAGCGCGCGAGACAGGGCGGATGCGGCGGGGGCCCTAACCCAGCTCGATCTTCACTGGCCGGTTCAGGCCTGTCTGGGAGGCCCGGGGCCGGACCCTCGGCTCGGACTGGGGCATCAGCATGGGGTGGATCATTGAGGAAAGCAGCGACGTCAACTCGCATAGATCCATCAACACGAATCGGCCCATCGGGACGCAGTGGTCCATCAATTCGCAGCGGTCCATCTGGACGAACAGGTCCTTCGGCGCGACTTGGTCCATCAGCGCGGCCTGTTCCATCAGCGCGGCCTGGTCCATCGGCACGGCCTGGCCCATCGGCGCGAACTGGTCCATCGGTGCGCCCCGGCCCTTCAGCTCGACCTGGGCCGCCATTACCTCCAACCCCACTGCCACATCCACTACTGCTTGCGCCTGCGCCTGAGTTACTTGCCCGGCTTGCTTCGTCTTCTGGACTTGTTTCACTGTCCATTGAACTCTATAAAATAGCAGATATATGTATGTTCAAAATTCGCGGGTTTTGATTTGCATTTTAGGTTTCAGTGATAAGTCCATATTTGGTGATTTTTTATACAAGAACTTATAGACAAGGACAATCAAAATTTTACTGACAAACGAGACTGGAAGGAGTTGGAAAGAAACAATGCACTGCTGTTTTGCTAAGATATTTACATATAATTTTCAGAAATATTAATGCCTATAAAAATACATTTAGATTTAAAACAATGTATTTAAATTATCGCATTGGGCGTCACTTGAATTGTACTCAATCATGTGCAAATTCAGTGTTGTAGGGAAAAAACTTTTTTTTTTTTTTGACCAGGTTATTTCTGCTAATGAAACACGGTTTCATCAATTAGGCCCTGAAACCAATCAGAATCCCTACTATAGAAAATCCAAGGTGGAAAATCCAAGGCTACTAGAAACAATCAAAATCACTCCATAGACTGGAACTACTCTTCAATAAAATAAAATAGGAATCTCAATGAAAATGGATGTGCCTTAAAATACAAGAACTGGACAAATAAACAAAATACTTTGAACATTTATTTCTGTTTAAGTCATTGAAAATATTATGTCTTCTTTTTAATTAAGCTTCTAATAAATGTATTGTTGTCTTCTTTTAAATCTTTGATGTAAATTGATGGCCTGAAACATAGGTTTTCATAAACCTAGATCAGGCTAGTCTACATTACAATTAGAATTAAATTTTCCTCGATTGTAATTAATGTAAATCATAATTTTACTTTATAGTTGAATAAATTTTATTTATTTTTATTTCATTACTCTTAATCTCATAACAGGGCTTCTAAAGTATTAATCAATGTTTTCACTACTGCTTAGTTTAGACTATATCGCACCTTTAGAAATATAAGGGCACAACTCGAAATATTGAGGTTTTGAGTTTTTGTGTTAGATGGGGTTAATATCAACTGTTCTATCGTTCTTGGCTTTCACAGAAAGAGAAAAAAGACAATATTAAAGCGAATACTATAACTGTGTCTCTTTCACATCACCCTCTCCGTGGTAGAACAATTGATATTGAGCCCATCTAACACAAAAACTCAAACCCTTAACATTTCGAGTTGTGCCCTTATAATTCTAAAGGTGCGATATGTAATCTGTGGTTTAGGCATTGAACTATGTATTTACGAACAAGGCTTTTGGCTACTTTGTACATATGTGAGTGTTTTATGTCTTTTTTTTAATGTGCATTTTGTTTTGTGCAGAATAAACAATTTGTCTTTCCTAATATCTCTGCGAAAAGCTATTAACTTTGTGTCTTGGCACATACAAGAACAGATTATCATAATCATAATAAATAAAAGAACTATCAATCAGCTGTTTACTATTTATTAAGGAAACTTACTCTGTAATACCACCAGGAGGGTACTGCAGCGCAGGCTCTGTTCACTTTACGTTCAGAACTATAGTTCAAATCTGAAGGCTCATCATTCCCTGAGTCACCATCATCTGTCTTTTCACTGTAGAAATATGAAGAAGGCAAGTACGATGGGAAATCCGGGAAGAGAAAAGCGTGGCAAGTTACACAAACTGGCTCCCCGAAGCTAGGACCGTAGTACCCATTGCACACGTGACAAGTAGAATTCTGTAACAAATTGATCACACTCAGAATCAATACAACTGCATATTTATCACTTATTTTTCTACTATTTCGAAATTCGTCATACGTACATCAAACTCAAACTCGAGAGGCTGCTCACTTGGAGTACTACAAATAAGTTTGTCACCATTTTCTTCCAGTTTCTTCATAAAATTAAAAAACTCGGGACCCATTGCAAACATGTTTACACTTTCCAGGCAAACAGTTTATTGATGGATTTGTTTTACAAATACAATTTGTACGATCATGGGATCAGATATAAACAGATAAGCTCCAATTTTGATTAGTTCATGAAACAAAAATGAACGTACCACAGCACTTTAAGTTTCAAACAGTTATTACAGTAAAAATTACAAAATATTTCGATTAATAATCCTCAGTCTTGAAATCAATCTTCTTTCTATCAACTGTCAAAACATGAAAGGAAATTGACACTTTCTTTGACAGTTTTTATGACAGAACAGCAACTTAACCCTACATTCCGAGTTACGCTAAAAGTGATAATATCGCGAATCCGACCAAATTTTATAGTCACAATTATTACTCAATAGCCCTTATATTTTGTGACTATTAAATTTGGTCGGATTCGCGATATTATCACTTTTAGTGTAACTTGGAATGCGGCCTTAATATTTTTATTGTTGCTAGCAGTCAAAATATAACAATCGTAGAAAGTGAAGGGCAAAGTTGCTAGTCCCTATCATGGAATTAGTATGTACTATTTAGCACAACGTCCCTACTACATAGAAGTGAATTTAGGATAAAAGCAATTACTAACAAGAAACAGATTTATAGCAAGTGATGAACCAGAATCTGCAGTATACAACTTGACATAAGAATAGAAAAAGAAAATCGCCACGTCTAGGTATCGCATAAGAATGAAGCAACCTCATAGTGATTTCTACGGTAGAGAAGCAACACCTTTTATTTATGGTGTGCCGTCAGAATTTGAGAGTAGGTAGAGTCCGCGCCATCACTAAAGTGTGGCGGAAAAATTGTGGAACTACTTTTTTTTTAAATGCAAAGACAGACACTAGCACCGCGTCTATTGGGACTTGAGGGGTGGCGCGGACTCTAGGTGTGTATACTTTGCACTTCTTCTATAAGATACTATCTAATAGATTCTACATTCATAGTATCCGGGAAAGCGTCTTGTGTGCGATGGACACGATAAGATTCCACGAGTTCAGTTCTTTTTTCTACTTTTTAGGTGTGCTGCGTCCGTATTGTGCCAGATTTCCATTTCACCTTTTATCTCACGAAGCGACGCGCGCTTTACTTGTGTTTACCAAGAGTACCGACACACTGTAAATGTGTGTAAGCGCAGCTCTCGGTAGCTACCGTCGTAGACAATGGCGAAGTCGGGTTTGTGTTCTGGGCCGACTCGTCTTCATGCACACATTCACAGCATTTTTGTACACTTGATTACAAGTAAAGCGCGCATCGCTTCGTGAGATAAAAATACTGTACTATTGTACTCGCTCACAAATCTGAAGTTTGTAAAGCTGTTACTCGTTTATTATGCCGGCTGAACCGATTTGGATGAGATTTGGCACAAGTTATGTAGATGTCCATGTCCATGTTTCCAGTTACGTAAAAACAACTTTTTGTTCAGGTAGTTCTTCCGGGGTACGAGCGAAACCTGCGTGTTGGCAACTTATAGCCTTATTTAGTTGAGGGTGATCTTCAGTAAAAATAATTGAGCTAAGGTAAAAAATGAAGTGAAATAAAACAACAGCATCATTCTTAAAATTATTCTTAAATTATTACTCTTATCTTTTTTCCGTTTACTTCGTTCTTTCGAGCTTTTCAATGTGCCATTTTTATCAATATCTTTTGAAAACGAACACAAAAATTACATAGGTATAAGATAATTATATCATACGCGTACATTGTACTTTATAATTAAATTGATAAAATCCGAATTTCCATTTGTATAATAAACGAGCATGAACAAATTTCTGCATTTCTAAGTTTTTAGTAATACTTTTACTACCATTTTGATTTAAAAAAACGTAATAGTCAATATTTAAATTCATTACCTACGTGGTGTGGACGAATACGAACTAATACTACTATGAAAATACATACTATTTTACACAAACATATTTGAATTATGGAACCTTATCCATAAAGTAATAACACAATGTAGATACAGTCAAATATTAAATTATAACAATTCTTCGACACAAATGTAACTAGCTATTTTAATACATAATGTTTGCTAAATAAGACAGCTGCCACCTTATATTTAGCTTTTCACAACGAAGCTGTCCCTACGGGCAGGTGCGAGGCGGCGCGGTCTGTGCACGGTGAGGCGAACACTGCTCGACCATGTTGCACGTATATTTAAAAATAATTACCAACCGTACAGCCTTTAAAATACTTCATATTGCGACTTAACTGTATGCTAGCATGTCTATCGGCCTATGCAGCACTCACAACGGCTACAACACGACCCTTACTTTAATCTAAACACCTAAACGCGATATGAACAATGATTGCCAAAATAGTATTCACAAAATCACTAACGACATCTTTAAGGCGAATATAATACAAAATTAGTGTCAAAGAAAATATTTCAACATTATCTAAGTTGTGTGGACACATAATCAGACATTCAGGCGGTCAGCAACGGAAGTCAACATCGTATATTTTTATTATGTACCTATTCGCTAGACTATTTTATACACATCGCCCTAAACGAGTCCTAGGAAGTATTTTTTTGTTCACAATCAAAAACAGCACATTTTCAAAACAGTCACTTCATCTCAGTAATCTTATACAAATAAAAATAAAATCCATATTTCCTTAACACGATCCGTCATAAAATACACCGGAGTCTGTATATTTTCCTTACCTACATAATCGTAACCGACGACGTTTAGAAAGTAAAGGTAAAAGGTAGAGCTTAGAGTCCAGTGGCGCAGGCGAGCAGCTCTAGTAGAGTCGACGTCGCGGCGTCCACACACTAACTTAGCTATACCGCACACTCGCACAAAGCTACCGCGCGGCGGCCGGGGGGGCCCCTCTACCGCACTCAGTACGGAGAGTAATACATGCCTCGCCTGTAACCTCTGCAAACAAGGCACGCCGTTAGTCACTACAGCTACGTGCTACACGTTACAGATACCAAACTAACGCTACGCGCTACGCACTGCCATGCAAGCTACGACCACGACGAAGGAGGGGCGCCGCATTGAAAATACTCAGTTTTCTATTACAAACTTTATTTGTAAAAAGTGTGTATAAATATTGTCTTTCTTTTGATCAATTTACAACAGTTTGTACCGAATTTTACAACAGTGTCTACTGTCTACAGAGTGTTTCATTGCTTAAGATGTCACATCTAGTTTAGCGTCAATAATCAATTGACTAAAATCCTTCCACTTCTAAATCTATAAAACAGAAGTAGAACAAGTGAGGAGAGAGGCGACATCTTCCACAAGTTAGTGTAGAAATTGGTGTAATTTGCAACTGTTAATGTATTACAATAATTGGTACCAAACTTCGTCTCTCATTTGTGTCACACCAAACGGTGTATGCTTCTTTCAACTATACTGATATTGGAGCCTTAGTTTATTTCAGACTTTCGATTGCACATAATATGACTTAATGACTGATGATAATAATGACAATACCTTGCAGTATGTCTGTGTGAGGAGAGATGCGTTGTTTTATTTAAATAAATAGAGATGAGATGAAAAACAAAATGACAAACAAAAATACCTTTTAACTTGATAGGTTAAATAACAAAAGTAAATCCTAACAAAAACTAAAATATTTTCTTAGCTCAGGGATGTAGTATTTAAATGACAGGAAGTCATCCTAAGTAAAACAATTGAATTTATTTATCTTGATTTATATTTTGTTATCAATTTTAAATGACTACATATTTGCATATTACAATTTTTGTTTGTTTGTACAAATTAATAAAACATAATTTTTTGGACAGAATTTAGGCTACAAATATTGATAGTCATAAAACACCAAATAAATCACAAGTCTCTGACATATTTTCTTCTAAAAGTCAAAATTTTACAATCTGTTTCAATAAATAAAGAGTGATGGTCTCTCAATAAAATTATAAAAGATTGTTTTGCTATCGGTTTTTACAAACTATCGTATGATATTACTATCCTGCTGGCCTTTCAGGGACAATGTCTTGAGATCGTATTATTAAATATTATAATTATAATACACTAAAGATAAGTTTATACCCAAGGCTCATACAGAGACAATTCAAAACATTTTTTGTACAAAGATCGTTAGCTACAACACTTTGTGTGGCAAAGTGTTGTTTACAGGACAATTTCATTCTCGTAACAGTTGCAAATTATATAACAGAGTAAAAAAAAACCACAGAAGTTGAAGATGTAGACAGTGTTAATATGGATTGTACCTGCCGCGGCGCACGGGCCGGTAGCCGGAGTAGTACGGGGAGAAGCCTCCGCGGAACGAGCGCCCGCGGCCCCGCATGGCGCGCGGCGGCCGGTTCGTTGTGGACAGGCCCGGCTTGTTGGTGCGCTTGGGCATCACCTGCGCACACACAACGTCATGCTATTCTAGTACTTGCTACGTCAAAATGAGGCGGATTTCAAACTCATCATCTGCCTGGCCTTACACCAACTATGTTAGGGTCGGATTCCAGTCTAACCGAATGTAGACCAGTCAACTCAATAGTAAATTATGCTGCTTTGAGGATAAACATATCAGGCGGGATGATTCATGCTAGACCGTGCCGGGTGTGAGCCGTGCCAAACTTCACGAATATTTTATACTAGCTTTTGCCCGCGTGGATGTCGGAAAATATCCCACGGGAGCGTACTACCGAGATTTCATACCTAATAACAGAGGAAAACGTCATTGTCTCCTACCGCTCCACCCGCGTTGCTCCGCGTAATTTTGAAACTATGATATCTTTTAAACTATTCATTTAAATTACATGATTAACAGGTATATTTTAATCTAAATTAAACGCTCAATTTAAATACAATATTATTTTGGATTAATACTATGCCGGTCAAAAAAGCTTCGGAAATAACAATTAAATTTTTATCAAATTCTGAAAGATAAGAATGGTTATTGTGGGTCATCCTTAGAAGATAGACATATGCAGTCGCGGACTTTTTTGTTGAAATTTTTAAGATGAACAATACCGTAGAACATAAATTTGATGTATCTTTTCTGGTTAACGCAGCGCACGCCAGTAAAGCTCCCAGTCGGCATGATTTTTTCCGACTTCTTCAACAATAAACGTCATATTTCAGCAAATTTACACAAAACCTTCATGAATTATAAACTAAAACCTTTCGCATGAATCACACCGTCCATTGATGAAAACCGTTTGAAAATCCGTTCGGTAGTTTTTGAGTTTATCGTGTTCAGACAGACAGACAGACGCGACGGGGGACTTTATTTATAATATGTAAGGATAAGGATAAAGCAGTTCATGCTACACCATGAAGCCTCCGTGGCCCAACCGAGTCTTGGTCCCTACAAATTGACTAGACAGGGACGCGGCTCACACCCGTGACGGTCTAGCATGAATCATCCCTACAACAAATAAAATTGACTCTTGTTATTTTATTAAGTTTTGGGCCCATTAACAAATTGCGTTGAAGCATTGACTGCTTTTCAGCAGTCCATATCATATAATGAGAAAAACATTACACTCCTTTTTGGGTAGTCGGTATAAAAATGGGTTCCAATCCAAGAAAAAACATAATTGTTAATACACTTGGTCAAACTTATTCAAAAATAAATTATTAAAGAAATAAATATGGCATAATAAAATAAAAAATGTAATTCGACCATAGCAATTAACATTGTTGGATCTATATTTTTGTGATTTTTATTTTATTACATTAAAAGGTCTTAGAATAAATCGTAAAATGTTCCCGCAGACCTTTAATGCAATAAAATAAAAATCGCAAAAACGTAGATCCGACAATGTTAATTGCTACGGTCGAATTAACAAAAAAATATTCCCATAAAAAAATGCTTTATTTAAATTTCGTTATGTTGGCTGTTGGCCACGTCGCCACGCCAACAGCTGATCTGATTCGCCACATTAGATGTTTCACATCAAAAATAATCAACATCTTACCTTAATTTGCCGCCCTCTAAATAACGATTCGTCCATTGCCATTGCAGTCTGTACACTGTCTTTGTCGCCGAACTCAATGTAGGCGAATCCCTTTGGGTGGCCGTCAAATTTATTACATAATATTGTAACCCTGGAAGTTAGCAAGATTTTGAATTAGGATAAATAATTTTCAATATAAGAGACATTTCAAGATGTTAAGGCATTTTGGCCTTATTTAATTATAAATGAATGCCAGGTTCCCATGGCAACGTAGGCTGTCGCGTGCTTTCGAAACGTACGTGTAGATTCTGCTATCAGCCATTAAACCGCGCGTACACGCACGCTTTGAAAACAAGGTAGTCGTGTAAATTTTTTCAGGGGAGATTAGCATTATATACTAGCCTATATTTCAGCGGTTTTGTGTATGGCGCGGGCCGCTAGTATGAGAAAAGTTTGGCAAAAGAATTGGTAACTAGTTTTCAAAAAACGATTTCATTTCGTGTGTTTGAAACAATTATTTTTTTCTCATATATTAGTATACTAGCAATCCGCCCCCTGCCTCGCACAGTTTTTACCACTTGTCAAAACCTTAAGCTTTCTTTATAATTTATATAAGTTTAATAGTTTGTATTATGCTGTGGAAACGCCGGTAGAGGACGCCCTAGGAGGACGTATAGTGACCTTATTGGTGATGCACTTCAGAAAGGTCAGGTGCGTAGTAAGTACTCGCAACCGGCGTGCCTGTATGACCAGATGTATGAATGAGGCTAAAGGAGTATGTCAGGATCGTAGCAGGTGGCGTTCTGTAGTTTCTGTCTACCCCATGGGAAGAAGGCGTGAGTTTATGTATGTATGTATACTTATAAACCTTTCGGAATAAATTCTATGAATGTTGGTGAAAACCACATACCGTTGTGTAGTTTAGAAGAACAACGTGGTCATACAGAAAGACACGAAGAGCGACTTTAATGTATGATAATTATGTATATGTCACTGTATAATTATGAACTCTTAGTTTATAATCGATCGGTATTATTTCCATTAGATTATAAACTCGAAAAATTGTGAACTGTGACAAATCATTTACAATTTAACGCATCATTTTTCGATAGTTTATAATGTATCCATGAAAAACTGACAAATTGTGAACTGGTAACCAACTTTTTGCGACGTAATGCACCTTGCGCTAATATTAAATAGCCTGCGTGGCTGCGAGCAACTTAGAAGTAGCACTCGCTCGGCTCGTGCGCGGTTGGTCACAGTTCTAACCTAACCTAACCCATTTCACAATTTTTTGACAGTTTATAATCAAACGAAAATAATACCGATAAATTATTAACTTACGATTCTCAGAATGTTACGGTGACATACAGATTCTTACCTATTAATAGATCCACATCCGTGGAAGTGCTGTTCCAGCTCCTCAGCAGTGGCACCGTAGTCCACGTTGCCGACGTACACTGATCTGTTGTCTGCCTCTATCTTCTCCTCAATCGACATGTTTAGCGGACTTGCTGTGAAAACAGAAAAAAAAACAAGTTGAGAAAAAATTCGTTTTCGAAAAATATTATAGCATTCACTTTATTTTTGTATTACAACAGATAAGTGCAGCAGGCGATGTGTCGGGAGCACGGTTATACAAGAGTATTGTTGCTTTTAAAAAAAAGTTTCATACAAAATGATTAATTTATTTATTGATGAAATAAACAATCCTGTACTTTTATACTGTAGAAGTATTCTCTTTTTCAAATTTAAATTCCTGTGCATTCATAGCTCTCCCAAACTATCGCGTATTGCACAGTGAGCATGTCATTATAATACAACGTCAACATATGCGCCACGATGCCCAGCCCAAACGAAACACCCAATTTGTACAGTGCCTCTTTTTTAAGCCCAATAAACTAAGAAACTCAACCCTGGGTTTGCTATTCAGCCCATGAGAAAGTACTCAATAGGAAGATGGGCAAGTGCACATCTCTCTCTTTATTATTAACAATCTTATTTTTAATCTACTTCACAAAGTAAGTAGTAGTTCTAAATATTGGATTTATTTTATTTTTGATTTGTTATTTCACTAAATGCTGCACCGGTTGACGTCATCACGTCAGCAGCGCCGGCTGTCGCTGAAAACAGCAGGGGTCACAGCATTATGCTGAGCGATGGCCGTTTTGCGTGAATGTGACGCATATTTTCCCCCAATTTGTAAATTACGTGTTTTTTTTTGCGTTATGTTTACTGCAAATAAACGTATTTTCTTTCTTTCTTTTTTTTCCAAAAAGGAGGAGGTTATAATTATGTTCGTCTGTATGTTTCTTTTTTTTTTAATGTCTATGTTCATCAATATTTTTGTCAATAGTGGACCGATTTTGAAAAATCTTTTTTATTTGGTAGAGGAAGCTTGCACGGTGGTCCCATGTTAATTTTTATTAACTTTGCTTGGGTAGTTTTTGAGCTAGCTTCGATAATACGTATTTAATCCACTTTGTGTATCTTGATGATGTTATAATACTTCCCGTCAATGTTTTTTACATAGCAAGTAGTGGTATACGAATTGGTGTGATTTGTAGAGTTTTTTTTTTTGTAAGTCGGTGGTATTGTAATGATTATAATTGAGTAAAGCCATATTTGTTACGACCGCGAATCATATTTTAATCAACATAAAACCTGACACTGACCTACAAAATGCAAATAACGTAAGAAAATTTGAATTTCGCGGGCAACCCTGACGCTTCCCCTTAAAGAAAGGTTCCTAAAATAGCGAGGCGCACATGTGAATGTTGTAAAAAGTTACATCAATCATGCAAACCCATTTTTTTTCTTTCTCAGAGCACCTTGTTTTACCAGAAGTTATTTTAAAGTTTACCAGAACAGATCCTTAATATTCTGTAGCAAGACCTTTGAATAAAAAAACATTAAGAGCAAAGAGCTTGAAGTATACTAAAGGCTTTTAATGACACCATTCCTAACTATTGTTGTTCTAAGGGAAAGTAAACCTGTATTCTATACAAAAGTAAAGTCAGGGAAATTTATTGTTTAGCAAATTGCAACTGTTATTCTTTCATAGTTGTATAAAATGGCTATACTGATGTTGCATGTAAATTTGCTTATGAAAAAATTTCTCTGACCGTACCAAAGATTTATAAATACAAGAAAACTAAGCTATATCTAGGTCAACTAGGTACCTAACATGGCTTCTAATATAATACTCAAAATATTGGATAACTACAAAACTAATGAACAGATTTTTCTGTGACTAAAAATGTTTGTACAATGGTGTTTTCACCTAATTACCATTTTCCATTTTCCATTTGTCCTCAGTTCCTCACCTAATTACCAATTCTGGTAAATATTGTCCATGCTGGGCAACACAGTGACAGCCAATCTCATTGAATGTGTTTAAAAGAAACACAGTATTTTCTAGGACATGGATGTTATGTAAGACTCGTCAACAGCAAATGTTTCATTATTTTTAACATTGGTTTGCAAAATGTTGTGTTGTACTGCCCAGGTAGGACAAAGCCTATTTCTATTAACCTACAATCAATCTATGACAGCCTACATTTTGCAGAGGAGATCTATGGAATGTAATAAGGAATAGAAACAATAGAAACTTACTAAGTCCTGGTGGGCTACCCATACTCATCTGCTTGTCTACTTCAGTTTGCATCTGTTTTAGTTTCTCAGCCTCCTCTTCCATTTCCCGTACTCTTGCCTTGATGGCGGCCAGGTCTGGCACTTCACCGCCAGCGGCTTCATCCCCACCCTGAGCAACAATATTATAGATAGACTTTTTATTGAATGTACAACTTATCAATAATAAATATAAATAATGAAAATTACATCTTTATAATTTTACACACAAACTCGCTCCTTCTTCCTATGGCGGTAGGAAAAACCTACAGATTTTCTTTAGCTATAATGTACAAAATGAACCTAAAACAATTAATAGTGAAAAATGATTGATGCAGCAATAAAACTGGCGTTTGAATCTAACAACTCTTGAGTTTTGTCAAATGACAATGACCAAAATATCACTATGTAAAGTGGTGCGTTTGGTTTTAAACGGCGACTATCCTTGAAACCTTTGTTGGTATTGGAAACCTATTACATAAACACTTTTTTTACAAATGCAGTCCGAGATGATATATATATATTTTTTTTTATGTAACTAATCTATATAAATATAACTCAGTTCAGACTGATGTTAGGTTATGTTATTGCATATTAACTTTTGTTTGTCATATTATTCTGCATCTAATTAATAATGTTTGATTGATGACCGTGAAAAAAACTAAAATTACAACATTTTTGTTCATTGGCTTTTGTAGTATATTATTGTGATTTGGATAAAGATTTACTTTTTATTTTGTATGCATATATGCCATATGCTAGATTGGCAAATGTCTTCATGGAAGACTATTTAAACATGTTTCAGTTCAAATTTCTAATTACAAACCAAATATAAAATCAATGTAGAGAAAATGTTTGATCTGCATATTGATAAACAAATGAATAAACAATAAGCCCATCCAGTCAACATGATTTTAAATTACCTATGTAGCTTGGGTCTTATTTTCTGACTAAATCAAATTATGTATCTATGTTATCGTCTGTGTTTATCATTGACTATTTATAATAATAAAATGCCACAGATTTGGGATCTTGCATTTGATCAAAATAACGAATTCTCGTTAAGCCCATTGCCCAGTTATGTTTATAAAAAAGTTATGTTACACGTACGTGTAATCGATGATTTACAGGTTAGCTTTGTAAACCAGTCGTGTAAAGGCCGATTACCGTTAATACTCAGTAAGTGTAACATTTCACTTCAGATTAACTGTTTTCTTCTCCTGCTTACTGATTAACTGTGTTCGTACATCTTTATACACAAGCGTTATGTTACTTTAGACGAGAGAAAACCAAGAAATACTCACTCCAAGACTATTGTCAGTCATGTTTAGGGAACCGTTGGTCCCGTCCAAATGATTGTTGTCAATCGTCTCTAAATAATCATCATTTTCTGCCATGGCCATTATCTGCCTCTTTCATGAATTCAACACTTAGAACTTCACACTTCACTAAATCCCTGAAACAACACGTAATTAGTAAAACTCTACGTTGAAATAATTTTGATGATTACGAAGTTACTCTGACGTACCGGTAACCAAATCCGTTAGAACGCAAATGGCCTACTTTTGAAATACTATTCACATTGACCACTTAGGGTTATTGGCTTTCACTGTAAAAGTGGTAATTTCATGAACATCCTATTATTCCTTTGATATTTACAGATTCGTTTCGGCCAAAATACCTAAAAATTAAACGCCAAACCAAACAACTAGCAATGTGACCATAGTAAAAAAAACATTTTCATTTCCTAACAAAAGTGCTCAATAGAAATAATTTATATTCGTGAAATGTAGTTAGAAGATTTGACATTTTTATTAATATTTTGCCTTGTTGGTGCCACCCATTGTGAACTGTTTCTGCCCTCCCATTTTTTTTCTTCTGTGCTGCTGTGTAGGTATTATGTAGCTCGACTAGAAAAATTATAGCAACCCTGAGCAGTGTGACCATCCAATACCGATTCTGCCAGTTTGGTTTGAAACTTCCCAAATCTGCCAGACTCGAGTAAAAAAAGGCCAAAATATTACCATCTTTGTTTATCGTTTTAATAGTAGTATTAAGCGTAGTAGTAGTAAAAAAATACACTTTAATCCTTACATATTATAAAACAAAGTCCCCCACCGCGTCTGTCTGTCTGTCTGTCTGAACGCGATAAACTCAAAAACTACCGAACGGATTTTCAAACGGTTTTCACTAATGGACAGAGTGATTCATGCGGAAGGTTTTAGTGTAAATTGACTGAAATATGACGACTATTGTTGAAGAAAAATTAAAAAAAAATTTAATTGTTATTTCCGAAGCTTTTTTGACCGGTATAGTAAAACTCATTTCCAAAAAAAATATGTTATTTGAATTGGGCATTTAATTTACATTAAAATATGCCTTTAAATCATATCATGAATAGTTTAAAAGATATCACAATTTCAAAATTACGCCTAGCAATGTGGGCGCTTCGGTAGGAGCCAATGACCTTTTCCTATGATAATAGGTATGAAATCTCGGTAGGACGTTCTCGTTGGATATTTTCTAACATCCACGCGGGCGAAGCCGCGGGCAAAAGTTAGTTTTACATAATATATATATTTTTTTTTTTACTAAATATGCCAGAGGCTAAATAAGAGGCCAATCCTGCCAAAAAGGCAGACTGTGGTCAAGTGGTTGCCCCTGTTATAAAGTTACATGCTCTGTGCCTGTGATGTCACTTGCTTTGCTGTCTACTGTTAAATGTCACAGATGTCACTGATACCAATTAAACCATAGTCTGTGCATTAAACTGTTGAAAGAGAAGCATCCGAATTCCGATGTTATTTAACCTCCTCATTTATATCTTGCGCTATCGCGAATCAAAAGGGAACACCTGAATAAACTGTTACTTACAGTAAAAAATAACGAAGTTTTTTCTATACGTTGATAAATAACTTATACTCTTATCACTAATCATTATCACAAACAACAACATCAGAATACAACTTTTAATTACTTCTTTTTAATACACTGATGGTGTATTCTAGCATATACAAAATATTGGTTGCGGTAAGTAGGTACCTATGTAAACAAAAATCCATTCAGTCTGTATCCAATATTCCTACCAAGGCTTGTTTGATGGCTGCCCTTGTAAAATAAATTGTTTGTTTATTTAACAACAAGATAGTTTGTTGTCTAACTAATTTGTATACTTTCAGGTGTTTGTGTGTGTCTGTTGGTTCCATGCAATATATCTGAGTTGGAGTTTATCAACAGTGCTGAAAGATGCCGCTCACAGCTGATGTGGCTGCTCAACAAGTGCAGGTCAGTAGGCAATCTTTAATAATACCTACCATCCTACTTACTACTACCTACCTACTTTTATAATTTTTATTTACATTGTCTACTGGCTCAGTGTTGACCTCTTTTCACGCCAGTCTGTGTATGTTTCAAGTTTATTACCACGTAAAGCTGTTGGTCCCAGCTGTCATTTGCAGATCTTTGACAGTTGTTATGGGTCGTCAGAAGCCCGAAAGTCTGACAACCAGTCTTACCTAGGGGTATCGTGTTACCCAGTAACTGGGTTGTGGAGGTCAGATAGGCAGTCACACCATGTAAAATACTGGTATTCAGCTGCATCCGGTTAGACTTAAAGCAAACCCCAACATAGTTGGGAAAAGGCTAGGCAGATGGTGATGACTGGACTGCCCCAGTTGGGTAATGATTTTTCATAACATGCTTCACTGGAAAGTGTTTTTGGTTTATGCTAAGCTAAAAAAAGTTTGATTCAATTGATATCATGTAATATTTACAATGTGTTAATTTTTCATTTCAGGAGCGTCTCAGATCCTTGCATAGACTGATTTATGACATTGAAGCAGAGAGATCTCGCAATGAGCAGTGCATAGACTCAATATTGAGAGCAGAGAAGGCTGTGGAGTCACCTCCTTCCAATGAGGACTCCTCCAGTTCTTCACAACAGGTATGTATATTATGTTCTTTTATATCACCAAATTATTTTGCCAAGAGACAGTCAACATTTTAATATTGAATTTAGGTTTTATCCCTCTTTGTTGAACTGTCTATTTCATCTGCATGTGGCACTGCATACGAATATCAGTAATTAATTGTTGAGAAGCACCTGCAGCAACAATAAATAGTAGTACAGTACAACACAACTTAGATGTAGTATGGGAAAAATTTGCCAATCACCAACCGAACTGAGTGCGTATTCAAAATCACCAATCTTTATCACTGCTTTAGGTGAAAATTACCTTTACGCAAATGCAATAACTTGTAGTCATAAAACCAAATACATTCGTAAAATTGAAATGAATGAATGAATGCAAATTTTCAAATGTATGCTACATCTAAGTTGTGTCGTACTGTACTTGGGCGACCAAGCTCTGTTTTGTTGAAATAATAATAATGTTAATTGCAATAAAAATGATTAAATATGTTACAAATACAGTAGTATGGAACAACATAAAGTGCATTGGGTATTATCTCCTGGCTCCCAAACTAGGTTAATAGCCTGTGACTTGGGGACCAGTGATTCCATAAAGGTATACACATAGATGATCAAAATGTTTTACAACAAACTGCTTTCACCAGTAACATACTGAACATAACAATACAATTATTTTTATGTGTTTTGAAACAAGAAAAAGTACAAATAATTTGTAATAAAAGTAATACGTAATTGGGTGAGAGTGAGTTAGTCGTGGTAGGTGTAGTAGGTGTGTTGTGAATGAGTAAGTAATGTGAGAGTGCGGAGGGTGTTAGGTGTGAACGTGTCTTGGTAGGCGTGTGAAAGTGGGGGTTGTGTATAAGTGTTTGTGTATAAAAATACTTGAATAGGAGTAGATCTGATTTAAGCATGTGGGAGGAGAAGTTTTTCGGTCACTTCATATGATTTCTCAAGCAGCCATTTCTTAACTATGTTTTTGCATTTGTGATAATTTAAACTGTGGATATGGAGAAATTTATTGATTTTATTATATAGAATATAGCTGAGGTAGGTGAATTGATGCTTTGCGAAGGTGGTTTTATGTCTAACTGGAGGAAAGGCAATGTCTGCGCGACGTTTAGTACTTTCTGTAAACGGCAGCCGATGTTTCCTTAATACACACTGTAGCACATATAAGCCTCTCACTGTCAAAACCCCGCCTTCCATAAAAAGTTCCAAAGTGGGGTATCTATAGGCCTTGAAGAACATAACTTTGAGAATTGCTCTCTGAGCTCTCTCTAATTTCAAAAAGTATGTTTTGCAGGCGCCACCCCAAGCCGGCAAATAATATAGGAGAAGAGACTGACAGAGTGAATAATAGACCATCATCAGTGTTTCCGAGTCAGCCGAACAACGGAGTTTCTTAAAGATGGAAATGAGTTTACGCATTCGGATGACGAGATTATCTATATGACTATACCAGTTCAGGTGTTTATAAATTTGCACGCCCAAGTATTTTATACAAGATGTGGTTGCCAGAGTGGGACAGGTACAGCTGGAGTTTGGAGAACAACTATGTACTTTAACAGTAGGCGATATGTGTGGCTGAGTCCTATTACTTAAAGAAATAAGCTTAGTTTTTTCTGCATTCAAGGTTAATAAATTATTGTTAAACCAGTTCATGACAATGTCCAACGCCATCTGAGCATATTTTTCTGTTTCACTCCAATCATTCCCATGAACAATTAGGGCTGTATCGTCAGCGTAGGTAAATATGAAGCAGTTAGTTAAGGGAATTGAACACAAATCGTTGATGTAGATGAGGAACAAGGTTGGACCTAGAATGCTGCCTTGTGGCACGCCGTATTCTATTCTAGCTTTATCGCTTGTTACCTCATCCAATTGAACGTGTTGGAAACGATTCTCCAGGTAACTTGAGAAAATGTCAAGTGCAGGACCACGAATTCCCATGCGTTCGAGTTTCGACAGAAGTATGGGCGCAGAGACAGTGTCAAAAGCTTTCCGAGATATCTAGATATAAACCAATACACCGCTGCTTCTTATCCAGCGAGTCACTTTTTAGAGAGTGCAATAACTGCATCCTCTGTTGCAATTCCGGCTCTGAAGCCATACTGGTTTTCAGAGAGAAGTTTATGAGCATTAATATATTTAAGCAAACGGTTGTTCAGAATCTTCTCCAGAATCTTCAAATATGTAGAGAATGTTCATTTAATAGTATAGGAAAGTACGTACTAATTCCATGCTGTCATGTCATTAATCTTGTTCTAAACTTCGGGCGACCAAGCTCTCCTCGGGTGAAAATACGGAAAAAAGAATATTCCCAGATATGAGACCTAGATAGATCGATTTTTCGCCCCCGTAAACCCCCATATTGCAACTTTCATCGAAATCGTTAGAGCCGTTTTTGAGAACCTAATTACAAATATTGCTTGTTTTTAACCGACTTCCAAAAAGGAGGAGGTTATATGTTCGTCGCGTATGTTTGTTTTTTTTTTTTTCTTTTTTTATGTATGTCCACCGATTTCTCCGTTAATTGTGGACCGATTTTGAAAATTCTTTTTTTGTTTGAAAGGGTATGCTCTCGAAATGGTCCCATATAAATTTTATTAACTTTGCTTCGATAGTTTTTGAGTTAGCTTCAATAATACGTACTTTTTCCCACTTAGTATGTGGATGATATGATAAGTTCCTGTCACTGTTATTTACATAGCAGGTAGTGGTTTTCGAATTTGTGTGGGGTAGGTACCACAACTAAAAAGTGAAAAATAAAAACTTTTTACAAAAAAAAAAAAAACAACCGACTTCCAAAAAACACTACAAAGTGAAAAATAACTTTAATTTCGGAAGTCGGTGACAAAAAACGAAAATTCAAAACCAAAGAAAGACACCGACTTCCGAAATTAAAGTTATTTTTCACTTTGTAGTGTTTTTTGGAAGACGGTTGTTTTTTTTTTTGTAAAAAGTTTTTTATAGTATAGGATTCTCTTATGAACCCCGAAGACTTAAGTTTCACTATAGAATTTAGTTCTTCTTCATTCCAAACCCAAATTATCAGTGTCCCTACACTAATTACCTGGGTTTTGCATTATTGTCTGATAAAAATATGGTATTTTACAGATGCAGTTGAAAAGCTTGTATAAAGCTGGATTATCAGCAGCAGAACAAGAAGAGAACCTACTTCGGAAGGCTTTGTCGCGTATCTACGAGATTCGAAGCATAAAAAATGAGAGAAGAATACAGGTATAGTTACAACTAAATAAATTAAATAATCAAATCAAAGCACTACAAATTTGATCGATTTCTAGGGTTCCGTACCCGAAGGGTGCCAAACGGAACCCTATTACTAAGCCTCCAATGTTTGTCTGTCACCGGGCTGTAACTCATGAACCGTAATAGATAAGACAGTTGAAATTTCCACAGATTGTGTATTTCTATTGCCGCTATAACACCAAATAATAAAAATAAAATAAAGTTACCGGTCCCCATACAAGGAAAGAGTGTTTTTCGAAGATTTTTGCTAAATATTGTAGGGTGTGGTATGGAATCCGGATGGCTGGTTTTTACATTTTCATCAGATAGTTTTGAAAGTGACTATAGTAGTATCAAAACCAATATATTGCTGTTTTGTAGATACAATATTTTTTCTAAAACTCTTCAAATTGTTTTCAGGCGCGTTACGCAGGCAATAAAGAGACTATCGGTTGCGGAGCCCTGATGAAGATGTTGCTAAGTGCGGCACAGACGTTACCCCTACACGTGGGCCGTGTGGGCGAACGTGCGCCTCCACTGTGCGGGGCCGTGCCGCCGGACTCTGGACATGTGGCGAAGGCCGGGGATGCTGTTGCTGCACTCGTCAGGGTGTCGGAGAAAGAGGAGAATTGGATATTAGCTGAGGTAGGTCCATCATCATTCTCTTGCCCTTCCCAATTTCTTTGGAGTCGGCGCAACAAGGTAGGTTCTGGATAGATTTAATTTTTACTGGCGAACCTGACAGACGTCCTCTCCGAACAGCGCCACCTACCGGGTCCAATTGTATTTTTAAACCATCCAGGGACCCACTCAAATATACACACAAAATTTCATCCAAATCGGTTCAGCTGTTTAGGAGCAGTTACGTGACAAACACACGTACGGAAGAATTATATATAAAGATGTAACGCCTGAGGCCAGATTGTTAGAAATCGTGTTTTTCAAAATTTTCCATGATACTAATGCATAATCATGCCCCGGGTTATCTCTGTCGCGCGCGCCAACTTGTGTTTGCGCCTAATATCACTAAGATTTTACGATCTGCAGCGTCATTAAAATTATTAAATTAATTAAAAGTGGATTAAGTTATGCAAAAATAACCGCGATGGTTAATTTGAAGGTTATACTGGTTGTAATTTTTAGGAGGATTAATGTTTTGCTTTATTAATACAGGTAGTAAGCTGGCTGCCTGCTCAAGGCAAATACGAAGTCGACGACATAGATGAAGAACAAAAGAACCGTCACATTCTCAGCAAACGTCGTGTAGTCCCACTTCCTCTGATGCGCGCCGACCCACGCGTTGACGAGCATGCTTTGTTCCCTAAAGGCGCCGTCGTGATGGCTCTGTATCCACAGACAACTTGCTTCTATAGAGCTGTCGTGAATAGACTACCGGCTAACGCTTCTGATCCTTATGAAGTGCTGTTTGAGGTAAGTTCATTGTTTTTAGTATACATTTGAAGTTCGTCTAAAAGGAAAGATAAAATAATAAATAAAAAAAGATTGTCATGTCGTGAATTTTATTTTCATGGGAGCGAACAGCGTATTTTAACAGTAAGATTAAGGATTTATGGCTCATCTACACGCGAGTGTTCCATCCAAGCTAGTGTCTCGCTATGATACTCGATTGAACTTGTCGCCTCTGAGCGAGAAACTTCTCGCATAAACAAGCCTTTATTTCGCTGGTCAACTTGTAGGAGCCAGGATCCAATATTTCGATGCGTACCAACTCAACCCATATAAAATTTGTACCTATTGTAGTATAGTAATTTTATACCAAGTACAGTACCGACCAAAAGTCCATAAGCAATCTCACAAAGCAATAGACTGACGCTTCGGTTTGACTTACGACCTTCTTCTATAAGTTGTTACAATACTGTAGACACGCACATTACACACACACACTCACTTTGTCTGCAACCAATGACTAGTTCGATAATCATTCGTTTTTAGTTTCATTCGTCTTGTTCACATAAATATTAAAGTTTAGCAGGTAGACCACAAAAAACTTAGTAAATTATTTCGATTTCTGTGGGGTAGATGCAGTTTGTTACGAGTATTCAATTAATAGAACTTTGTTGGTTCGTGGATAATATTGGTGACCAGTATTTAGCGCAGTGTTGTGGTTATTATTATCAAAAAGCAGGCAGAAAATATATTGAAGAGATCAGATCAGATCAGAGAATATTATTGCGCTGCGTAAAAGTGAAGTGAATATCTAATGAAACCGGACTAAGTGTGAGTGTTATCATTATATATTTCATATTTTACTAAACATAAATCTTAATCAAGGGTATTGTTGATAGAACAGAGGTATTGTTGAGACAGAAGATGCCTTTAAAGTTTTAAATTCATTGTGAGGTTTAATTCGATTAGTGAATAATAAATAATTAGGTATTATGTGTAATAAAAACAATGTTTTTCTTTGTTCTAGAGAAATACTGTGAGGGTTAAGAGATATGAGGAAGGGGCTTATTATCGAGTAGCAGCGACGTCAAATGGTGAATGAATATGAAACAAATGGTTTCATACCAACGAGATATTTTGCTGAATTATTAAAAACACGTCATTATGAACCGTTCGCCGTGCACTCTGAAGGCTTGCATCACTGAAGACCAGCTAGAAAACCGTTTTTGACCTTAAAATATTGACCGTACCAAATTAATAAACAATAGATTCGTTATTGCATGAATTTATGGTAACGAATTTTTTAAGCACGTTTCAATAGGGTGTTTGTCGTATTTCTTGCAGATATACCGAAATTGTTTAATATTATTTTAGTAATATTATTATTTTAGGATTAAAATTTGAGGTTTAGTTTCAATCTTCTTTTCGTAAAGAAAATGAATACTTAAGCTATAACCTCAATACCAATCAATATTTACTAAAGCCAAATAAAATTTAAAATAATATGAACAAGCTGCCTATACTTAACCTTAAAATCAACAATTTTGTCAGTAGATTTTTTACATTTTAAGTAGTAATATTCTTATTTATTGCTTAATTACTTCGACCATGATCAAAGCTTTATATTTATGGTGAAAAAAATCCATTTAAAATTTAAAACATTTCAAAATTTAAATATGTCAAAATAATACAAATTGCTTCTAAGTTTCTAGACATCTATTTCACATATTATTCAGGTGAAGTAATGATAAATAATTGTAGCAGTTTGTTAACTATATTAAGTAAAATAAATACCTATAACGAATAAATATTATTTATTTTTTTATTATAACATATTACGCATTTTTTATTCTAAACCCTTTGCAATAACAACATTAATAAATAGGCAGATATATTTAAAAATATTATTATTGCAAACAAAAATAATAATATTTGCAAAAACAGCCCTGTGATTTACGAGATTCGAAACTTAGCCATCTTGAATCTAAGACCAACGCTTAACGCCTTCTGCTATCTGCACATATAATTTACTTTCGAATTTTAGCAATGCAATACACTGGCCAAGGTCACGCGTATGATGCGTGCTAACAAAAGTGATGGAAATATAAGTGCGGCGCCCGCGAACCGTGACGATACGACAGTGTGTGTTCTCTGTGGTGTGTGTACGGCACTCACACCACAGACGTCTGACTGTTTACACACACAAATGTTATACTACACCGCGTGTTCACAGCAATACGACTCTTAGCGTGCTTATGCACTTTTGAGCGCTTACTGTACATTGGTGCCGATTCCTTTGTTCACAAACTAAACTAAATTTAAGTTTAGTGCATCTTTTTCTTTCTATTTCAATAAGAAAAGGACAGAAGATAAATTTTAGTTTAGTCCTGTCAAATTAATCAGCGCCTGTCACTACTCCATACAAGTTTAAACGTGATTAAAAACTTGCCTACTAAAATTACGTCAATTTACGTCAAGCTCTGATTAATATGACAGGACTAAACTAAAATTTATCTTCTGTCCTTTTCTTAAGAGCCCGTGCCGCCGCACCGCACGAAATCACTGATTTTGATCAATTTTGTTTATTCATTGTGAGAAAGGGGACGAGAATTTAAACAAAATTATTTGTGATTTGAAAAGTCCAATTCTTCGTCTTGTACATAGGGGAAAGGGATTTTTCAAATAAATTAAGGATTCGTGGAAAATCACTAAAATTCGCAACAAGTTTTCCAAAAAATTACGCGAGACTGACGTTTGATCGTTTCGTTAGAAGAAACTGCTTTTGATGTTGAAAATTAAAAAATATCATCAACATCATTATATGGTCTACTTGTACATAGTAGAACCACTTTTTTCAACTTTCATACAAAATATAGCAGAAAAAAAATGTTGAAATAACGTAACTTTCTCAAAACTTCAAGCCAAATAAATATTTTTTTCTAATACTTAGAAACACTTTTAAGAAATTTTAAAACTTACATATTAATCTTAAGTTAATTGTTTAATAGAATCTAAATTTTATTTTATAAATAAACAATTATTTCATTATGTAATTAAATGGCAAAGTGAACTATATAAACGATCGCGGAAAACCTATTCCGTCAGTAGCGAACGGGCCTTCCCAGCGTGAGGACGTATCACTTTGTGTCACAGCACGCACACACGCGCACGTACGTGTCCGATGTTAACATATTCCAGAAATTGTACGTCGACTACCACATTTTGATCCGCATTTTATTTTAAAGTACTTTGCTTGTTTTTGAAGAACATTAAAATTTTGCATGCCTGGCAATAAATAAAATACCGGTGTACACACGTACACCGGTATACGTGTACCATCGAAGAAACCTATAACTAAGCAATTTGAAAAAAAATCCCGTGCACACGACCCTTTTTTTTCGTAGGTAACCGTTACTATAGTGACCGAGCGCTGCAAGCAGAAATAGTCCTTACGGTGTATAGGTATGGGTTTCTTCGATGGTACGTGTGTTCGTAATTCTTCTTATCCTAAACGGCTTGACTGATTTAGATGTTTTTTTTTTAATTATTTTTGTGTCACTTGGATGGTTCATAACTATAGTTGGACACGCGTGGCGCTGTTGTCGCAGGACAACATCTGCCTGCTGGGTTCACTAGTTATATTTTGACTTTAGATTTCATAGTTTTGAGTGATTTTTGGTAGGGGAAAAAGTTATGGGTTCGCGTCACCGATATGCCCGCGCCGATATGCTGTTGTAGCAATAAGTGAAGTATTTTTGGAACGAAGTTCTTTAACGCTACTGAAGACTACTTTAAGTCAAAATAAAGATCCAAGATAGCGGCTGCGAATATTTAAAAATATTTCGTCATGGGTATCGTTTTCATAGTTTTCGAGGATGCTAAAGCTGATAGTGAGGTCAAAATATAAATTAAAGATGGCGGCTGTCACAGCCGCCATCTTGAATTTATATTTTCAGATTTTTCGTCATCGGTGTCTTTTTCATAGTTTTTGAGGATTCTACAGCAGATTTTGATGTCAAAACGTAAATCCAAGATGGCGGCTGCGAAAATTTTCACATTTCTTCATAACATCACGCCATCAATTTCGAAGTGTTGGGCCCTTTGTAATTGATGGCGTGATGTTATGAAGAAATCTCATTTCCGCAACTTTTTCGCGCAAGTGGGTTCGCGCAAGTGGGTTCGCGCAAGTGTCTTTCGCGAAAATGTCGTTCGTTCATTCCTGTCAAACGATGATTTCCCATCGTGTAATAATTATAGAATATATTTTATTTTGACAGCACTAAGATGGCAATATGGTGTCGATTCTCTTGTGCACCGAACTAAACTTACTAAACTATCACTAAAATTCCTTACTTTTGGCTATGAGAATCTTACAAAATAAATTCTCTAAATTTAAAAATAATTTTGACACAACTAAATCGAATTTGACGATCGCGACTCCACGTGGTACTTGTTTGCCCTATCCCGTGAATTTTTTTTAGAGCTGGAGGCGCACAGGGGGCAGCCTTGACGTTTTATATAGAATTTTTCACTTTTTGTAAGGAAAATAAGAAAAAATATTACCTACATGTAGAGTGTCAGGGGTTTAAGGGTTTTATAGAGGGGATCGAAGTCTCAGTATTTTTGCGATTGGACGCACCATTTTCGAGATATATATGCAAAAGAAAAAAAATATACAGTGCTGTTTTTTGCACCTGAAGCGAGGTGTTGGTGTGAATTTTAGTTCAAGACAACTAATTTTATTCCGCACCTTTCTAAAAATCGTCAGATTTAGTTAGACATGGTGCCGATTCTCTTGTCACAAATGCCTCTAAACTAGACTAAAAATCACCAAAATTTTGTTTATTCCTGTCAAACGATTTCCAATTCTGAAATAGACTAAAGTGACACAACTTAACAATATTTTAGTTTGACAGCACTAAGATGGTACTGAGATATTCATTTAGTGAAAATAGCAATTTTGCTATTCTGAATTTGACGTTTATCACCTAAAATTTAGATTTTCTAACTGAATCTGACTATTTTTCGCGATTAAAAACGTGTGGAATAAATTTGATGATGTCATGAACTTTAAATTCACACCAACACCTCGATTTCACATGCAAAAACAGTACTGAATCTTTTTTTTTTCTTTTGCTTATATCTCGAAAACGGTGAGTCCAATCGCAAAAATAATGAAAATTTCGACTCCCTTTATAAAACCCTTAAACCCCTTATACTCTACACGTAGGTAATATTTTTTTCTTATTTTCCATACAAAAAGTGAAAAGTTCCATATAAAATACGCCGAGGCTGCCCTCCATGCCCGCTTCCGGCTCTAAAAAGATCCACGTGGTTAGGGATCACGTGTGGAGTCGCGATTGTCAAATTTGATTTAGATGTGTCAAAAATGTTCTTAAATTTAGAGAATTTATTTTGCATAATAGCTTTGAGATTCTCATAGTCAAAGGTAAGGAATTTTAGTGAAAGTTTAGTTAGTTTAGTTCGGTGTACAAGAGAATCGGCACCAATCAAAATTTTAGGTGAAAAAAGTCAAATTCAGAATAACGAATTTGTCATTTTCACTAAATTAATAACTCATTCAGGTGCAAAAACTGTACTGTATCTTTTTTCTGTTCTTTTGCTTATATCTCGAAAATTGTGTCTTATCGCAAAAATAATGAAAATTTCGACCCCCTTTATGAAACCCCATAAACCCATAAAACTCAACATGTAGGTAATAATTTTTCATGTTTTCCATACAAAAAGTATAAAATTCCATATAAAACATTTTATGTTGATTGTTATAAATATACTAAACGACTATACACAAACATTCCAGACTTATTTCATAAGCGTACCTACGTAACTTAACAAAATACCGTCTATAGGATCAAAACTGTTTAAGCGATCACTACACTCGATGTTTAGGCGTGTGTGCGTGAACGGTGCACACAAACATAGCATCGCAAGAATTTACCTAAACTCTGTCGAGTGAATTCACAGCACGGGCTCTTAATGAAATAGAAAGAAAAAGATGCACTGAACTTAAATTTAGTTTAGTTTGTGAACAAGGGAATCGGCACCATTGTCTTCCATTAATTAATTTATAAAAAATATTGTAAAACATTTTAAGAGTAACTGGAGTTTTTTGCCCATTCTTCTCCATACGGAAACTACCTTTTGGAAGGGGCAACTAGAATCAATTCTTTTTTCTTGTATGACATTTAAAGCTGCCTTTTATGTGGCTAATAAATGAAAGAAAGAAATTACATTTATTTGCGGTATAATAACGCAAAGAAAAAAAACAAATTGAGGGAAAATATACGTCACATACACGCAAATCGGCCATCGCTTAGCATTATGCTGTGAACGATGCGAGACAGGCACAGCACTTGTTTTCAGCGATTTGACTTTACTTTAATTTCTATGGTAATTAACGCATATAAAATTGGTTTTAGGACTCGTCATACGCAGACGGCTACTCCCCGCCGGAGCGCGTGGCGCAGCGCTACGTCATTGCTATCAAGGAGGGCAAGGGCCGCGCCACCTGACCTTCCGCCGCCGAGCGCCCGCCCTCCAGCCGCTCCGATGCCACCTCCAGCGACTCTATGCTGTAGAAGTGTAGCTACATTGGCCAATATTACATTGACTTATAAAGTGCTAGCGAAACGTGGGTGTACTGTAGGTGTAACTCTGCCTCACCCTTCGAGGAATGTAGTTATGCGTGATGTTATGTTATATATAAATCGGGCAAGGAATTTCGAAGATGTAATAGTTTATTTATGACGATTGTCAGTCATAATTTATGGTGTAATTCGAATGTAGTGCGAATTTGAATCAAGTGGGTGTTTGATTTTACTTAGTAAACGTTCCATACGAATATAAACCTTGTTCTTATGCACATAAAGGTGGGTTTAAATTAAACGAACATCGAACAAGAACTAGAGCATTATTTTGTAGATATTCTTGACATTTTAGTATAGAGAAACCAACGAAGGAATGTTCTGTCCCTGTTTACACAAAAATAATTTTGTAGTGTCTAGAATGTGCATTCGCTCGTTTGGTCTAAATCGACCTTTATGTTCATGTGTCGGGTAAGGCAAGAAAATTATGATTTGTAAAAGTGAAGTTTTTATTGGATTCGAACATTAATGCTATGCAAATAAAAGTATGCGACGCTTCCTTAACAAAGTAAATTTAGTGTGGTCTGTGAATCTCGCTCTAATACCCCAGAAGAGAATTTTGAATCTAATTAAGATTAAAATTTCGTTCAGCTACGGAGGCGTCTCACTAACGTTTAATAGGTGCGTGTGATAAGTTGATGAACGCGACAATTTGTGACAGCTTATGTTATTGTGTGCATAAATGTGCTGCAGAATAGTAATTCACTTATCCAGATCCATTTTTCCGATCCGAATCTTCCGATCTTCCTTACTTGTGGTATTGTATGTGTGTTGATAACTTGATAGATTGTAAATAGTTATGTGTATTGAATATTTTGTTCTGCTATATTCATAGATTTATTGTAAAACAGTATTTTATAAATTCATAGAATGTAATTTCTCCATATTTAATTCTAAGCTAGTTAGTTATTGAAGGCTGTAAACAGTGGTCTGTAATAAAAACAATGTATTGGATACAATCTTTTATTTAGTATCTAAGGTTAAAATCTAATAGAATACATGATATAATAGCGCTTAAGTCCGAAATATACAATCATTTAATTTTGATTGGTAGTTAAACGAATTGATTTTATAATTTTCTCTGATTACTTACAAACTAAGGAATAATAATACAATTAATGGAAGAAACTAAAATATGTCAGATTTTAATAAACAAAATTTATGAGGAACTTAGTTTTAGGTAAAGTGGGATATACCTACAATATGGAAAGTCTATGGGATAAAAAATAAAACATTTTGCTTCAAGCAAACCATTCAGTCATAATCGTGGTAAGATGGAAGTAAAAACTCAATTAAGTAGGACGAAGTTGGTTGCATTATGTAATCTGGTAAATAAAAGTGATTCAAGTGTCCTTGCCTCAGAAACACCAATTCATTCCGACACAGCCGTTCAAGACTCGCTTATTATTATAACTTAAATCTTACGTAAGCGATGAGCAAAATTCAAGTTATGGCATATCAATACTATATGTATATCAACATAAATAAAAAATGAGATCAATATGTATTTTTCTCAACATTATGGGCGCTAAGTACGCGGGACACTGCCAACGGGCGGCGTGCAACCACCACTTGTAACACAAGTTGTGACAAGTTAAACATTTGTCATTACTACCTTAACAAAATTGATTTCACATTTACATATTAAATTCGTCAAATAATCAAATCATTTTATAAAGGAAAGACGACGGCTAGAGAGCTAGAAGCGATTTTTGGTACTAAGTGAAACAAAATAAATATGACTAAGAACGTTGATAGACTCGAATTTTAATTTGGATGGAGTCGGTTGAATCTGAAAAGAAAGAGAAATAAAATATTAATTAAAAAACTAGGGATTATAAGATCAATGTCGCTTTTATAATTTATAACGTGACGATATCATCGTGAACGTTCACGTCACGTCCTCACGATAACACAAGCAATTAAAACGTATGGAAATAAATGAAGACGCTTTTAAATTTCCGTCCACGATAATTACAACGTGCACGTATTTCTGCACATTTTATTGTGTTATCGGCCAGTTCTTGACCTCGATCACGCCTGAGGGAAAGCGATGGATGAGGTCTATGATGGAACGAGCATGCCCAGAAGATGCCTGTTCACTCTTGCTTTGAAGGCTGACGGGTTATACGTGGACGGGAACACAGACGCTGGTAGACTTCCACATCTTGCGCATAATAAATGTGGAGGAGAAGCGATAAGTACGTAAAGTACGACTAGTCAGTATATCGACTAATTGCGGATGGTACCCTGCAATAAGTCCGGTAGTGAAAGGGAGATGGTGGGATCAGGTGGTGGAGCTCATGCGCACACTTTCCGAAGTATATTAAGGTATAGCAGCCAGGCATCATTAAGACACATGGAAATACACAGGTATGAGTAACAAAAAACGACGTTTTACGCAGCCGCACTTTTGGTACACACGGCTACATAGATAGATAGATAGAATATTCTTTATTATGCACACCAAAAAAATTACAGACATTAATTTAGAAATTTTACATTAGGTGACACAATGGGCGGTCTTATCGCTAAAAGCGATCTTTTACAGAAAACTGATCTCGCATTGTATTAGATTTTCTGTACAATGCGAGGTCAGCTTCTACTGGAAATGTATAGCTTGATGTGTAGCCGTGTGTACATAAGCTGGGGCATGTCTTTCCCGCGATCTTTACCGGGTCATCGGTACACGTCGCGTCGTGGAGTCTTCCCATGTAGCACGCCCCTTCAGAATTTTTAAATGCCATATTTACAGCTGTTTACATGGTAGTCTTTAGATAAGTAATGGAATCAGGCGTTACTTTGCTGAGATCCATGACAGTAAGTAGGTATAATTTTATGTAAAAATATTTTGTTATTATTCCGCAATAACTAGATCCAGGCTTGGATACACTTTGCAGCACCACCCTCCAGCCCGCAAAAATAAGCACATGCAGAAGATGCGGTTATTATGGTGCAACATCCAACCAACCCAAACTTACGACACCTGAATCGAGTCACCCTGCATTTTTTTGTTTAAATAAGGGTAGAACAAAGAAAAAAAAAACGTGGTTTTGAAGCCAGTCACTCACTATCATTTCCGTTTGTCATTGTTCCAAATTTAAAATGGAATTTTAAAAAAACACCGTTTTAATTGCAATAAGTCGTCTTTTTGCATTTCTCAGGGGCAAAATTAAATAAGGTTTACATAGAGAATACGTTTATTGAGTAACTTGTGTTACCTCTAAGAGCATTTACGACGGCCGTCATGCGGCTCGGCATAAATGCCACTAGGACGTGGTATGGAATGTTCTCCCATTCTTCCTAGATTTCAGTTCCTGCAGTTTCTGGAGTTTGTTGGTTAGTTCGAACACCCTTCTTCAGCTCATCCCATAAGTGTTTTATTTGATTCATATCAGGGTTTTTTGCTGGCCATTTCATTACTGCGATACTAACGTCATGCATAAAAATTAAATCGTGGCCCGAAAAACTCAGCATATGCATGAAGCCAGTGCACCATCCTATATTGTGGCTCGTCAGATAGGTTTGGTGTTCCTTTGATGTCACATATTTGTGCTGCCACTTGTATACTAGTGCCTTCCACAAATGATCATATTATATTTGCCGACATTTGGACGACATATATTAATGGCTGAATCGTGAAATCAGATATTACCGAGCTGTTCATAGTAATATACTTATGCTCGTGACTATACACTTGTACAGTATAGGTTTGTGTTGCATGTTACACCAGAATTTAGTTAATGCGGAATTAAAACTAAACAATATTACATGATAGGGTAATCTTTCAAAATCGGTACAAAATAGCCAGCTACCTCTAGACAGCCTGCCGGTCGGTCATGAGCCCCTGCAGCTTGCGCGCCACGTGCGCGGTGGCCAGGCGCGCGCGCTTCACCACGTCGCCGCCCACCTCCGCGCCGCGCTTCACGCCCAGCGCGCCCAGCGACGACGCCAGGCCGCCCACCTCGCACGATACCATCGTGTTGATCGCGTGCAGGTCCTGGTATGAAATGTGTTTATAAATATTGGTTAAGGTATGAAATGAATGTGGTGGTTAGGCATGCAGGCTGTAAACCTAAGACGTGAAAATTATATTTGCAGAATAATTATTACTAGGTATAATTTGGTCAAATTCGTCCTACGAATATTTTATACTTTCATTGCCACCTCTCTTTTTATGAAGTCTAATGAGTGCCACATACATAAAGCGACAAACACACCGCACGCGGGCGCTGCAAAATGACATTATTTGAGCACCTGATAAAAATAGTTTTTTATACAAATAAAAATCAGTTTATCGCGTAATTATTTTACATTGTGATTTCACAAAAGAACAGAACTTAGGACAAAATTTACAAAAATACACGCGCTAGTACTCGGTAAGTAGTTACCTTGGCAGGACTGCGACTGAACCGGTACGTGAGGTGGTGGTGCGGCGGGGGCGGCGTGGTGAGCGGCTTGACGTACAGCTGGTGGCGCTCCGACACGCGCTGGCCGGCCGGCGACCACGTGGCGTCGGTAAGTAAGTAGTTACCTTGGCAGGACTGCGACTGAACCGGTACGTGAGGTGGTGGTGCGGCGGGGGCGGCGTGGTGAGCGGCTTGACGTACAGCTGGTGGCGCTCCGACACGCGCTGGCCGGCCGGCGACCACGTGGCGTCGGTAAGTAAGTAGTTACCTTGGCAGGACTGCGACTGAACCGGTACGTGAGGTGGTGGTGCGGCGGGGGCGGCGTGGTGAGCGGCTTGACGTACAGCTGGTGGCGCTCCGACACGCGCTGGCCGGCCGGCGACCACGTGGCGTCGGTAAGTAAGTAGTTACCTTGGCAGGACTGCGACTGAACCGGTACGTGAGGTGGTGGTGCGGCGGGGGCGGCGTGGTGAGCGGCTTGACGTACAGCTGGTGGCGCTCCGACACGCGCTGGCCGGCCGGCGACCACGTGGCGTCGGTAAGTAAGTAGTTACCTTGGCAGGACTGCGACTGAACCGGTACGTGAGGTGGTGGTGCGGCGGGGGCGGCGTGGTGAGCGGCTTGACGTACAGCTGGTGGCGCTCCGACACGCGCTGGCCGGCCGGCGACCACGTGGCGTCGGTAAGTAAGTAGTTACCTTGGCAGGACTGCGACTGAACCGGTACGTGAGGTGGTGGTGCGGCGGGGGCGGCGTGGTGAGCGGCTTGACGTACAGCTGGTGGCGCTCCGACACGCGCTGGCCGGCCGGCGACCACGTGGCGTCGGTAAGTAAGTAGTTACCTTGGCAGGACTGCGACTGAACCGGTACGTGAGGTGGTGGTGCGGCGGGGGCGGCGTGGTGAGCGGCTTGACGTACAGCTGGTGGCGCTCCGACACGCGCTGGCCGGCCGGCGACCACGTGGCGTCGGTAAGTAAGTAGTTACCTTGGCAGGACTGCGACTGAACCGGTACGTGAGGTGGTGGTGCGGCGGGGGCGGCGTGGTGAGCGGCTTGACGTACAGCTGGTGGCGCTCCGACACGCGCTGGCCGGCCGGCGACCACGTGGCGTCGGTAAGTAAGTAGTTACCTTGGCAGGACTGCGACTGAACCGGTACGTGAGGTGGTGGTGCGGCGGGGGCGGCGTGGTGAGCGGCTTGACGTACAGCTGGTGGCGCTCCGACACGCGCTGGCCGGCCGGCGACCACGTGGCGTCGGTAAGTAAGTAGTTACCTTGGCAGGACTGCGACTGAACCGGTACGTGAGGTGGTGGTGCGGCGGGGGCGGCGTGGTGAGCGGCTTGACGTACAGCTGGTGGCGCTCCGACACGCGCTGGCCGGCCGGCGACCACGTGGCGTCGGTAAGTAAGTAGTTACCTTGGCAGGACTGCGACTGAACCGGTACGTGAGGTGGTGGTGCGGCGGGGGCGGCGTGGTGAGCGGCTTGACGTACAGCTGGTGGCGCTCCGACACGCGCTGGCCGGCCGGCGACCACGTGGCGTCGGTAAGTAAGTAGTTACCTTGGCAGGACTGCGACTGAACCGGTACGTGAGGTGGTGGTGCGGCGGGGGCGGCGTGGTGAGCGGCTTGACGTACAGCTGGTGGCGCTCCGACACGCGCTGGCCGGCCGGCGACCACGTGGCGTCGGTAAGTAAGTAGTTACCTTGGCAGGACTGCGACTGAACCGGTACGTGAGGTGGTGGTGCGGCGGGGGCGGCGTGGTGAGCGGCTTGACGTACAGCTGGTGGCGCTCCGACACGCGCTGGCCGGCCGGCGACCACGTGGCGTCGGTAAGTAAGTAGTTACCTTGGCAGGACTGCGACTGAACCGGTACGTGAGGTGGTGGTGCGGCGGGGGCGGCGTGGTGAGCGGCTTGACGTACAGCTGGTGGCGCTCCGACACGCGCTGGCCGGCCGGCGACCACGTGGCGTCGCCGCGCCCTGCCGGCAGCGGCGACAGGCTGCACTCCTGTGTGGCGCACATGGATGTTATAATTATACATGTCAATAGAAACTAGCGGCACTAATCATATATTCCTTCAACACCTGATCTAAACAAGATTATATCTGAGCTTTAAAAGAGACTGTGACAAAAAACATCTAGATGAGGTTGGTGTTGAATGAATGAAATACACAGAATCCAGCGTGGTTTAACCAGACTCGATATATCGAATGAACGCCAAGATTTGCACTAGCCCCTGGATTGGAATCTCAATTTTGGAACACTAAAGCACTGCACTGCAAATAATATAATTATAATTGACACACGTATTAATATTGTAGTTCAAAGTTACACACATTGTAAATACAGCATAAAAGATGTATGGATTTATAATGAGATCCACTAATGACTAGCAGACCTCTTCAGCAGAGCCCTGAAAGATATGGAAAGATCTCACCAGATTTACTTGCACGGGGTCAACCTATGTCACTCGGACTGGGTCGTTCGGCAGGCAATTAGTCTATCGTGTGCACTTTAAAAACTCACTATCGTTAAAAAAATAACCATGACACTACATACTACTGGAAATAAACACAACAGTGGTCCGAAGGCATTGCAGGACACGTGCGCTCCTGTCGACGGTAGACGCGCTAATCTCGACTAAGACGCGGTCTGTGTTTCTTATATTTTTTTTTTGTTTTAAAGTGTAAACTCGCACTTTCAAAACAGGAATAATGTATGAGTGACAGCCTATGGAAGGCGGAAAATGGAGATTTTAAACGGCCTTTGTCTAACAGTGGGACGTTTTTAAGCTAATATAATGATGATGATAGACATAAACATTCTCATGTTTCTTTTCTACTATGAAAAGAACTATGATACGATAGGATACTTACATCTTTATGTTTCCCAGTAAACCTCAATGCGAAGTTTTGCATACATTGCACATAAACCTTATTATAGAAATTAATCAAATCGCCTCTCTCTGGTGAACCTGAAAAACAATAATTATAAATAAAATCTTTTTTGAAAAACGTCAATATCATTCAGCGGCAATATAAGGAAGTGTCAAAGTCATCATTCTTCTTCTTTTCGTATCGACGGTACATCTATGTTGCTTATATTGTTTGGGCCCAGTAGGTGCCTACGTTAATTTCGGCGTCAGAGGCGTTGTTCAGGGGGCCTACCACCAGCTCATAAAGCAGTATTATTTTAATATTATTTCAGTGTGGGAAAGAGATGAAGCTCTACAGGACGTATAGCTCTATCTCTTTCTCCCACTGAAGTAATATTAAAATAATAATGCTTTTGAGCTGGTGGTAGGCCCCCTGATCGTCAAGGGTGTAGGTAAACGGACAATTGGGACATTAAAAGATGGGACATAGGCTATTCAGGAGCACCGCACTCGGACTGGATGTTGGGTGAATCAATAATGCCCTATTCCGCAAGATTATGTTTGCTGCGGCATCATTGTCTCAGTGTGAAAAAGGGATTGCGCTAAACGTCTTATTATTATGTTTCTTTATTTATAAAAGTTTAAAGCACTCTTATGCTTAAAACTATGGCCCCACAAAACCATAATCGCGGTATGTCTGTGGGAACGCTGGGAACAGACCAAACAAAAAAGAGTTAAGTCACTACATCTCTTTTTCGTAATGAGCTTACAACTACACTGAGATAAAAAGAAAGCTACTCACTCTCTCCTTCACTCTGTTTGATAAGAACAGATCTGTACACATGATTGTCAGCTAAAGGTCGCTGTCTATAACAACGCATGATTTCTGCAAACGTCCTCTCTACTTGATTAGTAGGATTATTTGACACCTGAAAATAAATCATCAATAATTTAATTATGAGACATTTACCAGATTAATATGCAAATGGATCCCAAAGCGGGTATCAAGTGGCGTAGACTTCGCTGGTACCATAAAAAACAAACTTCGAAACTGGGCGTACCGTACGCCCCGAAGCAGTAGACGGAGCATGATACGTTAAACCCGTCATAAAATTATTGTATTCATAATGCTTGTACACGCGGCTACAGATCAAGCTATACATTTTCAGTATAAGCTGACCGCGCATTATACGGAAATCCTATACAATACGAGATCAGCATAAACTGGAAATGTATAGCTTGATGTGTCGCCGTGTCTACTGAAGAAAATAACATAACTATACGTAGTATGCTCATAACGAAGATTTATGAGAGACACAATGGAGATTTTATTGAGATTTATGATTGCGGCTATTGTACGGTTCACATATAGGCAATTAATTCGCTAATGCAAAGACCTACTTTCCGCGATTCATTCTATATTTATTTGTTATAATAAATGTTAGTTGATCAATAGCTGCCATAGCAATAAAACCGCGAATTGGCATTCAACGTAACTTTCGTGTAAGTTTTACGAATAAACTTGGTATCGTGAAATGGTGCAATCCACGACGACGCACCCCACTCCGCGATTACTGTACTGTAAGCTGAACTCTAGTACGGCGCGGAGCGGAGTGGGGCGCGTCTTCGTGGATTGCACTATCTATACATGCACTTTGTATATAACTTACGAACTCTGTGCCGTACAGCTATAGTGCACTGCCCAAAATAAATAGGATATGGGCCAGAGAATGATGATATGAGTGCTACATTTAAGAGTTTGAAAGGGAAATACTTACTCTACATATAACATATACGGCACACATGAGGATCTGGTCGAGGTGGCGATCCTTCATGAGCTGCGTCTGATGCATGATGGAGTACTCGAGGCAGGTCCATATCTTGCGCTTTAGTTCCTCGTCTGTGAGGCGCAGTCGGGTGCATAAGTCGTTTATACGGACAACTGCTAGGCTGTAGAACTGCAATAAAAAAGTCTTGTTATTTGTGCAGCAACAAGAATAAGTAGCCTACGTGGCTACAAGTAGGATTTCTTTCATGTAAAGCTCTTTGGCTCTTTCCTTTGATCTGACTGCCTTCCTGATTTATTTGTGGGTTTGTTGAACAGCTTTCCAGCTGTAAACTGATGGTTCTGAGTGAACGTATCGGGGAATACGTTCAGACAGTACAAACAAGTCTTAAATTAAAATATGTTTGATTTTGACTGAAAAAACTCAAAATGGCTTGTTTTTATGTACCTTTTTTTTTTGGGTCGGAAATTATCAAATAACTTCTCCCGCTCTGGGTGGAGCGGGAGGGCGTGTCAGACTTACTGACTAAAACCCACCCGTGTTCATTCAGTTGGCATGTTGCCGGGGGCCACGATTTCCCTTTCGGCCTTATTCGCAACCCCGGCAGTGTTTTTATGTACCTAAATTACCAATTTAATCAAAAGGAAACAATTAATTGTTGTATGGATGAGCCATTTAACATGATTGTAGCAACTTTTATAATCAGAAATCATACACAATTTGAGTCTATCAAAATTAGTGTAACACTTGAAAATACTTACTTTTCTAAAGAAGAGTATTAATGAGTTATTAGTTTTCTTAGGTGTGGACGTGTTGCTGTTCGATTCGCCGTTCGAACAACTCGGTGTGGGCTGTGATGTACTAGACTCTTGTCTTGCCGGCGTATTGTTTGTGGCAACTGAAACAATAAATTATAAGATTTTAGGTGCAAATTTAGACTTTAATGAAATTGTCATCAGAATTTTTCAAACACATGAAGCAATGAATTTGGAAAAGGTCGTGGCTAAGTAATAACAGCCGCACGGGTCGATCCATCAGGTTAAGCTACGCTTACGTTGGTCCGTGGATTGGTGATCATTTCTTCATACCGAGACTCCTCCGTACCTCGGAAAGCACGTTAAGTCGTTGGTCCCGGCTGTCATTCGTGAATCTTTGACAGTCGTTACGGGTCGTCAGAAGACCGAAAGTCTGACAAACAGTCTTACCAAGGGGTATCGTATTACCTAGTTATTGGGTTGTAGAGGTCAGATAGGCAGTCGCGTTATGTAAAATACTGGTAATCAGCTGCATCTATTTAGACTGGAAGCCGACCCCAACATAGTTGGGAAAAGGCTAGGCTGATTGATATATGAAGCAATGGATTTTTTTTTCTCTTTGGTATGCTATGCTTATTTATACTGATTTTATTACTGACGTGAAAGTTGACATAATTTCACCAATTTGTTATTTTAAAACTTAAACAATTATATTTGTACGCCTCTGGGCAAAACATGGAGGATCTACCTATTTATAACACCTCACACTATGTGTAACTTGACCTATGTTCACAAATAAAGCTTTCTGATTAGCAATTTCCTTCAAAATCTGATATCTGGTTCTGATATAAAGTGTGTTACGCAATTAGGTTGCAGGATTTAATTATATTGATTGAAGTGCGCTCGAACACAAATACCAATTCAAAATTACTGACTCGCCAATGTTTTTACAAGGCGTGCCAATATCGTAAAGATATTGAGTACAAGTTGATACCAAACATGTCTTACCTAATAATGATTGTCCAGGTTTGATAGGGTCTTTAAATAGCTGCTTTTTCGCCTGGTCGGCCATTGGTGAGAGGTAACGATCAATATCAGCCGAGACAGGGGACTGAAGACCATCTGTAAAAGAAGTACCTGCTGTCATAAACGCAAAAGTTATTACAGATAAATTTTATGCTAAGTTCCTACATCAAAACAATCAGCTTGGTGTTTAGTTCACTACATTTGAGTCATTTTCCGCGGCGTATACGAGTAATGTTTTGAAAAAAGGTTTATTTTCAAAGTTTGACTCAATTATCAGTAATATCAGGAACAAGATGGATGGTTATGAAAAAAAGAGACAGACCAAAGAAAAGCTGGATAGATTTTATAAAAGATGAGATGGCCAGGAAGGAACTGAACTCTAAAATTATGGCTAAAAGAGACTTATGGAAGAACAAGATGGGTTGGTGCACTTGACCTCATGGGATGAAGGCAGAAAGATAAGGTACTTACTTGATCTACGATGCGGTGAGTCATGTACTCTGACGTCATTGGACGGTGGCACCGGCGTTTTACTGAGCTGATCCCACAATGGGCTGTCTGATGTCCACACCAGAGACTCCAATACTTCTTCCTCCACCTAAGAAATAGAGAAATACGACGTTTCTTCACATTTGTAGCTAACATAAACCAAGTACATATGTTGTAGTATAGTTTGACCGAGACCGCCGTTCCGCGCCTTAAGTATGTGCGCGGCGAGACGGGAAGGCAGTGCAGGCCGCTCATTTGTCAACGCTCACGCCGTCCCGTCACTCATTGGTCAACGCTGCCCCCCGCCTCACCTTCACCTTCACCTCACCTTCCTAAGGCGCGGAACGGCGGTGTCGGTCAAACTATAGTACAGTACTTAAATGTTGATAGGGCAAATAAAGGTTTTCATCTTTGTGCGGGAGCTTGCTTGGAATAGTTTGAATGGTATGGGTACTATGCAAGTCGCGGCCGTTACCACTGGGCCACTACTGCTCTTTGGGGCCACCCAATAAAATGAAAGATAAGAATTTGCTTACAGCATTCAGATGTTTAATAACATCCCGACTGAGTTTCTCGACGACAGCCTGTACTACCAGCTCGATAATCTTGTAAAAGTGGAACGCACTGAGTCCATATATCTGTAGCACTCTCGGAAACTTGAGCGAGTGAACGCCGTACGCATGTAGAACAATTTCTGTGCAACACGCGTATACTGCTAGCTGGTATGTTTCTTGATTGAGCAGCATCTGTTGGGTAAAGTTTTTGTTTTTAAACATAGTCCTAAATAGGAGCTTTCAAGCAAGCAGGTCGCTTTGCTGGAGGAGGCTACCTCAATATAGAGATGACGTAAGCCTGACTGCCGCAAGAATGAAGGCCTGAATGAACGTAAGCCGTTTTTATGGATGTTACTACAAAAATGTAATATTTGTATGCAGCAATCAAACGACCATTAAATGGCTAGTGGTTAAACCCTTGTGTTTTGAAGCGAAAACTTCTTAAGGCGCGTTGGGCATTTTTGAGATGGGACTAAACCATTGACGGAATTTACCGACACCGTGAAGTAAAAGACATCAACGCGTTGATTCCCGCGGTGCTTGGATTAAAAGACATCAACGCGTTGATTACCGCAGTGCCGATTTTTTTTTCAAGTTTTCACTTCTGTCGACATTCTCGGAGTGCCACTGTTTCTTTTTTACTTTATGTGTCATATTAACTAGAGATTTGCATTAGTAAGACATAACACTAACATAATTTATACTGCAATCGGTGATCAGCTGTTTGGTAAGATATTGCGATTTGCATTACCATTAGGTATGTTTTACTATGACCATACAAAACAAAATACGGGTTGATAAAAATGATTAACCTAGGTCATAGCCAGAAAGATAGCACAACACCAGATGATAACAAAATACCTTTGAATATTTATCTTATATTCATTTAGCGTTACTGAAAAAACTGCTGATATGATTTGCATGCACAATGCTGTTGCAGTGTTTTGATAAGTGAAAAAAAAATAACATTTTATTTGTATTTGTTATCTCGGATTACTTGCAATGTGGTTTGCATATTAACACAACAACTAAGTTTAAAATGATTTTATAAGGAATGACGTCGATATTGCAATGGGTGTTGAGTCATGAATTTGAAATTATGACTGCCCTTTGGTGTAAAGGCAACTTGGATGGATATAAGTTTATGTTTATTAGTACATATTAAATACAACAACACAGTACATAGCATATGGAAACAGAGGGTTGTACTACCAAGTTTAAAATTATAGTCAGGTTTCCGGGCTCCTAAACTAGGGGGTTTATTTAAGTAATGATTAGCACCTGTTTAACCATACATTTTTGACGTTTGAACGTCCCCCCTAGGTAACCAGACCTGTATCTTAGGAGTTGGAGATTTTAACATAAGAACATTAGGATTATTTTTAGGATTCCGTAACAACGGGACCAGCTCTGGTGTTCGTCCTTCTACCACGGGGCTGTATCTTTTGAACTGTTATAGTTAGACACTTTCACAGAGTATTAAAGAAATTGTAGTGTTTAATATTGTACGTTGGTACGGAACCCTTCGTGTGAGTTCGACTAGCAGTTGTCCGCTTTTTTATTTCAATTAAAATACTTTTACGACTTACATTTAAAGAAACTTGCGGTTTTTTCCTGTGCTCCTCTCTGATGATGTGTTCAAAGACTTTATAATATAGGCATGTGACCATATTGCACCGAAACCTGATTGTTTCGTTACTAGAAGTACTGTTAGTCTCCCTCAGACTGCTTGCGAATTGTTCCATCCAATTGTTGCATGGCTGCACGAGATTTGTGTTGATTGCATCCATGTTCACGTTGCAGTCACTGTGGACAAGAATTACAAATTCAAAATGGAGCTATTACCAAGCAAAAATAGCCATATTACATAAGCCAACACTGATGTTGCATTTCACGAACGCGAGTCAATAATTCCAATTTATACCTTATCACAATGACATAAGGTTCAAATGACGCACGCACGTAGGTAGCTACGTTATACTTACGTGAACAATTTCAAAAGATCTCTTGAGGGCTGCGGCTTGGCGTTTCTAAGGTACGCAGCAAGGCGCGCCAGACTGTTCTTAGCTTCAGATACCGGCGTTAGTTCCTCACCACGTCGAGCTAAGTAGCGCCGCCCAGTAAGCGGAGTCTCGTGGCAAGCGCGACCACTCTGATAAAATAAACAATTACATAATCAGCCTATAATGTACACACGACGACATAATATCAAGCAATTCCATTCCAGTATAAGCCGGCCCCACATTGTATGGGTTTACCGAACAATAAAGAGGTCAGCATATACTGAAAATATACAGCTTGATATATCGTCGTGCGACCCACAGTTGGTCTATGGATGCCACATACACTCAAGATTTTTTTTTTTCAAGGACATGCCGATTTGCACACGATGTTTTCGTTCACCGTTTTTAGAGCAGCGAATAACCAAATTGCATTAAGTCGAGCGCATGCCCGCTTGGGTTCGTAGCCACAACAGTCTCATACGACGGAGTCGTTACCACTGGCCCACCACAAATCATATTAATTTGATTAGGAACAATTCTTCTGTGGCGTCAAACTATTCGAGAACATGCTGCGGTTAAAAACATAATGCCTACAAATTGCACCACAGTGCTTGAGTGCATACATATCAATCTGCCAAGCCTTTTCCCAACTATGTTGGGGTCGGCTTCCAGTCTAACCGGATGTAGCTGAATACCAGTATTTTACATGAAGCGACTGCCTATCTGACCTCTACAACTCAGTAACTGGGTAATACGATACCCCTCGGTATGACTGGTTGTCAGTCTTTCGGGCTTCTGGCGACCTGTAACGTCTGTCAAAGATCCACGAATGACAGCCGGGACCAACGGCTTAACGTGCTTTCCGAGGCACGGAGGAGTCTCGGTATGTAAAGATGGTCACCCTTCCTCGGACCAACCGCGGCAAGCGTAGTTTAACCTGATGGATCAACGCGTGCGGCTGTTATTACTTAGTCACGAACATACAATACAAAATCAAATATTAAAGTTTCAAAGTTCTGTTTCTAGAAACTTCGCGTTTATCTGAAACAACGACCCTGCTTCGTATGAGGTACATTCGACATTTATAAAATAAATCGAATGTCTGTGCTATTTTTTTTTTTTTTATTTAAGTATACACATAAACCTTCCAGAAGAAATTCTCTAAATTATGGCGAGAACTGCATCAAAATTATTAGTTAAGAGAAGAACTATGGCTACACACACAGAAAGCAACTTTGCTTTATTCTATTATGTGTACTTTATACTATATTTTTATGTGTTATTATTACTTTCGTAAACTATTTGGAAAGCTTTATTTCAGCATCAGTGGCGTGCCTAGGGGTCAAAATTAGGGCAAGCCGACAGATTTTTTACGAAAAAAAAAATCTTTTAAGTGAGGGATTGACTTATTTTCATTTATGTTGTTCATGGTACAACATTATTATAATTATTTTGGTTAGAAAACCTTTCAAATGCGAAAAGGTCTACATATTATTTCAGGCACGTAATTGTCATAAGCGCCATCTATCGCCACGAATGCGCGTAATTACACCGCTTAGCCGAACCTTTTTACCATAATTCATATTCGCTTGTCTCATGCAAATTTTTTCAATCAAAAGCCACTAGATGGCTCCCATAGTATCGATTTGTTGTTCTATTGCCAAACGCATAATTTTATGAGTTTAAAATTTAATGTCCATTGAAAATTTTTACCTGAGATATTACATACCTAAACAAAATTTTATAATTAATCATAATCATAATAACAATAGCCAACTCTAATCTTTATTTCAAAACACCTATGAAAAATCTCTTCGATATGAACATTATTGTATGTTTTGTGATCTCAATGAGATGTAATAACATAATAGGATGGTTTATTTTTCAGTGGTTTTCCAAAACTACATTGCCATAAAAACAACACTAGTCATATGCTTTCATGGCACCAACTACTAGTACCTACATAAGTTTGTGTAATAGACAATCGAATGCCTATTTCAATCTATTCTTCGACTGACAAAAATACATGTTTTTTTTCCGAGAAATGGGTAGGTACAATAATTTGAGGTTGGTTACGGTGAAGTAAAGAGTTACTTACTGTCAGAAAAATCAATAAGTATAAATACCTTTACGAACACAGTTTCTGAATTCCCATTTTGATGATAAAATTACCTTTCCGAGTAACAATTTCACACACTTTAGTCCTTCACAAGGAACAATTGCATGCGTTTCCGAATTAATTTTAATGATAAGAAACTTTTTAATCACTTCAAAACAAAGATAATAATCACAGCAAAAACTAATCACAATTCACAACACGTAAATTCTCAGAAAATGAAAAAATATCAAAGCAAAAAAAATGCGCCAATAGCCGCTCAAAACAAATTTGAACTAAATTGATTTAAATTGTATCATTCTATAGAAAATCACGCATTGCGCAGCGTCTTGCAACGACATAGGTACTTGCCTTACTCCTATTATTCAAAATCAAATACACGATTCGAACCATTCATAAAAAATCAAAAGCCGGGCTTAAAAATTAGAACATTTTGCGAAATGAGTACATACTAATGGTACCAACAACGTTAACAATTTCTATGCGAAAGATGAGAGGTATGAAGCCTCATAAGAAGCCCCCTTGAGTGAGCGAGAAAGCAATGCAATGTACCACAGAATTGATGTTTTCATTCATCGATGCGATCTCGCGTCCTGCTTAACGCTATAGTGTTAGAGTGAGATCGCAACTGCGGCATCCGAGATAGTCTGGCAACGTGCGTGATGAAAACGGCGCGGAATTTAAATATTATTCTTTGAGTACGTAAACCTGGCATCGTAGCTTCTAAAGCGCGCGGCTGATATGGTGCAGCGCGGAGTTTAATGTTATTATTCTTATCAATTCTTGCGACATGAATGAATCACTTGGTTGCTTTACAAGTTTACGGGTGTAGTTTTTTTTTTTTTTTTTTTGGTGGGCTCATCTTAGAATGCAAGCCGGGCTTTTCGGCTTGTATGAAAGGAACGCCACTGTTCAGCATAAGTCTCGATCCCGTGGGAATATCGGGATAAAAAATATCCTATGTGTTAATCCAGGTTATAAACTATGTGTGCCAAATTTCATCCAAATCTGTTCAGTAGAGTTAAAGATCCATCCACCCATCCTCACAAACTTTCGCATTTATAATATTGAGTTAGGATAGGGACGAGGTACTCGCACAGGACAATATCACAAGCTGACTGGCAAACAAAAGCTACAAGTTCATTTATTTGTCCGAAAAACATTACCCTCCTTCTGGGGCAGGCGGGTAAAAATGAGTTTACACACATATGGCATGCAAGAAGTTACATTATAAAATATATAAATATCACGGTCATGTCAAAAAGGATAAATAATGCAGTTGGAAATGTAGAGTTGGGTGCTTGATTAATTTCAATGGGGAATTCAAAATATAATATAATAGAGAGTTATACTCACAGGTCCAAAAGTAGCAATAACTTGTGATATTTCATCTCCAGACACTTTGTTTGAAGTACCGATTTGTTCATTTGCATGCTCACCTAAAAAATAAGCCAGAAAATTCTCAGTAAACATTTAAGACTTAAAAAGTTCTTTATTAAAAAAAAAAATATGGATATGTATAGAATATTGTGTTTAAATGAAATTGTTATACCTTCATAATCTACAAAGCAAGTTAAAATTGGATTTAAATAATAAATATTCGACATTTTTGCTTTCAAGTAAACAAACTTTTAAATGTCACAGATTTTTTAAATAAATGCTTTCATTTTAGTTAGTGGCCAGTATGACACATTAAACCTTTTTTCATCGATTTTTACATAGTTTCATTTGCTGGGGACAAATTCTATTTCCTCTTACGCTAATGTCGGTCGCATACGTCGGTCGCGCGTGCATATACACAATTTGACTGAAATCTGAATATAACACCTAACGATGTCGTAAATTCAAATAAAATAGAGTCAATTAAAATGGATATGAATACGTTCGAAGAATTTAAAAACATTTCTTCATTTCACATTTTTTCTCGGATTTCAATAAATGTATCCTTTTTATCATATTTCTATATAAAATAAATCTTAACCGACTTAAACACGTCCATAAGTCAATTTTTTCGAGTACGTATTTTATAAAGTCACCAACAATGTTTTTAATTCGTTCATCCCATTTACCAGATTTTTTTTCTATTGCATGCGTTGTTTTGCGCATGGTTTAGCGGTGACCGTTTCTTAATAGGAATCTTCGACCTCTTTGAATTTGAGGGCGGCAGTGTTCAGGGGGCGCCAAAATCATCAACAAAACCATGAGTCAGAAACGTCTATCTGGCTTCGCATTCCTAGCCATTGAAAGTAAAACTGCCTTTGAGACGGACTTTGATGAGCATATAGATTATTTCGCAGAAAAGAAAGCACACCGTGTAAAGCTGTAGCAAGATTAGAAAGAAAAATGCTGAGACCTAAAGATTGAAGAAATGTCTTGATTGTCTGTCGTCTTTCCGGTTAAATGTTTCCTTTATTTAATTTTATGTCACACAAATAAAATCCCGACTGCAAAAATTCCACCCTTTTTTTTTAACTAAGGCATCTCGTAGTTGACCTACGAAGACATGGCTGCTTACCCGGACTTTTCTGTGGCTGCCTTAAACTTCTACACTTAAAGCCTCCAGCCAGGGGCATAAACTATTCTAAATTAAAACTAGGCGAACGCTCGCTAAGGGCATCCCCTGTGGGGTACGAACCTCGGCTTAGGGTGTCACTGAGGGGAGGACAGCAAGAAGGGACAGGCTGGATCAAACTTAGATTTTCATCTTGATTATTATTCGGGGTATTTAAAGCTACGTGCTCAGCTGCAACAACTGCTGGCACTTCGTTTTCGAGCAAGGGTCGGGGGGAGTTTCATTTACTCGGGGACGCGGTCGCGATCGCAAAGGACCTCGGCGGCGGGGTCGGAATGATGGGTGTCGTCTGTGTTTGTGCACTGTACTGGTGGCCATTCTGTGGTGGCTATTCTTCTCCTGGAGGAGTGTTATGGGGTCATCTGGGTCGGAGAGAAAATGCCACCCGTGGTTTTTTTTACAATTTATCTCAAACACTGGAGGGAGGGGGCGCCAGTATCAAGTTACTGCCCCGGTTCGAAAAAATCCGGGGCTATTCATTTTAACAACAAAATAATATACTTAGGTGTACCTGTAACTAATAATAAGGATACGAGAATCCTATCAGAGCTCAGGAAACAAAAATATATATGTTAGTTTGACGATTTACACAAAATATATTTGTATAATATTCTATAAATATAGCTAAAAGTCATAAAATTGATCTTAATATATATTTAATTTAAGAGCAGTGGTGGCCCAGTGGTAACGGCCGTGACTTACGAGTTGTAGTTCGTAGGTTCGAACCCAGACAGGCGCTTTACTTTGTGTAAATTATTTCATCACCATTGCTCTCAAAACGGTGAAGGAAAACATCGTGAGGAAACCGGCATGTCCTAGAACCGAAAATTCAAAGACATGTGACATCTACCAACCCGCACTGGGCCCGCGTGGTGGATTACGGCCCACTCCCTCTCACAGAGAGGAGGCCTGTGTCCCAGCAGTGGGAACATTTATAGGCCGATGATGATGATGATGAAATTAGGCGAGATGTGTGCAGTTTTCTACCGACTGTACTTCGGCTGACATATTGAATAAAACTGACGAATCGACGAAAACTAGCAAACACTGGAGACTGACGAGTTAACGCAACTGTCTAATCGGCAAAACTGACGAATCAGTTAAACTGACTAATCAACGAAACTAGCGAATTAAATAAACTGACGACTGAGGGAAACTGTTCAGTGATACGCGGACTTATGGAAATGTGAACCATTTTCGAATAATTTGACTCTTTTTTTTTTATGTATGAAGTAAAAATATGAAATGTACCAATAACCCTGATATACAGGGTTAATGGTTATACGTAAACATTTTCAAGTAATTTAACATTTATTTATTTTAAACCAACATCAGCGTAAGAGAAATTCAGGCCTTATAAACAATTGAAGTAACTCACCTAAGAATATACGTTCATCAAATTCACCAACACTTAACACATATGTTTCATATAAATTGTTCAATGATTTTAGATTTTGGTCAAAAGTGCCGATTTCTAGGACTCCATTAAGTTCGTCAATATCACCTTTTAGGATCTAAAAAAAATATAAGAAAAGAATTAATACAAGAAGTTTAAAATATGTTGCAAAAGCAGATCCTGCCAATATTTCTGCTGAACCCAATGGGAAATTATTTGACTTGATTTGGATTTGAATATAATGGTAATTATCAAAAAACGCAGAGTTAATTTATGTTAAAGTTAAACATCGATAAATGTATGGTTAATCTGGAGTTAATACTGCCACTAATGGTAAAATTTTTGCATGACAACTTACTTGTTTTTCGAAAAATTTCTTTAACGCTGGCTTCCAGGTGTATTCTTTAGAGGCTGCAGCGTCTACCAGCAGTCCATTTTTGATTTCACATAATACTGACATAATGCAGGGTGCCGTTAATGGTATTTCGAAATCTTCTTTTAACCAGTCACTGGGCAAACCTAAAATTTTTTTTTTTAATGTTTATGTTTTTATTTTTACAAACATTTTTAAAAATAATAATCATGAGTTATAAAAAGTATACCATGCATTTTAGACAGAAGTTTTTAAAATTTACTTTCACTTATTGAGACCATTCTTGAATAATGGTTAGGAAAACCCAAAACTGACCAAAATAAGCAGGACTCATACTTATTTTGAATTTTACTAATTATTTTTTAACTCAAAGAAAGCTCCTACCCGAAATAAATGTGGCTAAATACAGGGTTATTGGCAATATGTCATAATCCATAAATGGGATGTAAGAGAGGTAATTTACAACCAAATGACCCCTTACATAGGGAGTTTTTAAGGGGTCATTTGGTTGCAAATGACCTCTCCTACATCCCGTTAATGGATTGCTGACTAAATATAATGAAAGTATTCATTCAGTATTACAAACCTTTAAATGCAGGATTAATTAAATCTACCCTTCTGTCCATAAAGGCATTTGCAAAAACGAAGTCTAAAGATGCAAGCAGTAAATGGTACATGTCCACAAGATCATGAGCTGACCTGTGGTGCTCCCCCTTCACACATATGTACAAACACCAGGTGAACTCAAACAGGGCATTTGTAGTACACGGCTGTGTCCTGTGAAGGGAACATTTTCATAGCATTATGGTGCTTATTGTAGTATTGTTGGGTGTAAAAAAAGAAATTTTTGAGGTATGAAGTTAGTTAGAACATACCAGAACTATATTTGGTTATATTTAAATTTTCTGTAAATATTTTTTTGACTATTCAATCTACTATATTCTATTCAATGCAATTACCAAAATTACACTGAGATACTGATGACTAACAAGTCAATTCATATTATGCTTCAGGATATTAGATTCAGTTGAGTGGTAATCAACATGATTGTTGATTACCACTCAACTGAATCTAACAAAAAGAATCATCAAAATTGGTTCATAAACGACGAAGTTATCCGCAAACACACATAAAAAAATATATATATACGGTCAAATTGAGAAACCTTTTTTTTAAGTCAGTTAAAAACAGTGATGAACATCCTGTTACCTATTGATGAGGAAACCTGTTTTTGTTATTTTGATTTCGCTGTTACCTACTATTATGTCCTTTTTATTTGATCCACTAACATCTGCTTGAAAACAAATGCATTGTAAATTACTGAGTAAATTATTTTTTGTTAATGTATGAGCTGTGTTTCTCTCATGCTGTACAAAAAAGCTAACTTTTAATATCAATCTACATGGACATAAATAAATCACTTACTTAGGTCTTCTTTTAGTACTAGTTTTCAAAGGTTCATTTGTTAAGCCTGAGAAGATCTGCTGGAAGATGGGTTGGAAGTTCCTGTACAGCACAGTGGACACTGCAAACTTGTGCTCCAAGTGAGATATCCTGTCTCTGAACTCAGTTGACATTGAAGCCATCTCCATCCAGTTTTTTATTTTTTTGAAGAACTGAATTAGACTGTGGAGAAAATAAAAAAAGCTGTATTAAAATTTGCCAAGATGCAAAAGTTAACACATCTAAATAGCAAGAGGCTGAACTAAGGAATATTATAATACTATTTATAACAAAGACAATATAGTAACCTTATGTTGCATAATCTCAAAAGCTTGGTGAGGCTGACACAGTTCCCTTCCACAGCCTTGCCAGACTGCACTGTTGGAGTAATGGAGGTTCTGCATGCCACATACAGGGCACATGCCATCCAATGCAGTGTATCACCCTAAGGAAACAAGATATGTGTAACAAATTACATATGATTTGATATAAATTATGTCCTGTCATGACTTATTTTCAAATAACACAAATTGGTATTGTAAACAAAGGTTTAAGGAAAATGACTCCTGCTAATATTGTCTCAATGTTTGTGTCATCTATGGAATGCTTTTTTCCCTGATATGTGATTATGGTCAGTGAGCATCTTTAGATAAGAGCCTTAAATGGATTATGCAGGTGAAAGTAGTTAAGGTTAAAAAAAATCACATGAATCTAAATATCAAAGACATGAAGTAACATCTGCCATAATTTGGACAATTGAGCTATTACACGTCTCAATATTAACCTAAATATAATTATTTCATTTGGAAGCACTAATGAATCGACGTAGGGAGTGTTATGATACTTATGATGCTCAAGAAGTTTTTGTAATAAAATGTAAATAATTAAGAATAGAGGAATATAAATAGCCGTGATAGTATGAATAGACTAGACTAAAATACTTACATCTAAAGAATAATTTCGTTTTATCTCTAAAAAGGACTCCTTGGATTTTTGTGCTGCAACTGGGTCGACATTTAAATCTGAACAAAGACTGTCCATTTTAGCAATGCAATTTTCATCACTGTCTTCTAATATAGACATTTTTGTAATGAATTCACTATTGATTTAAATAAAACATAAAAATAAACAACTTATCACACGTAAACTTATCCCGATTTTGACAATTTGACAGGTATTTGGCGGGAATACCACGACTCCTCCCACGCGCGGCAATATTGTCTTTGGTTTTAAAACATGGCTGCCAAAAGGGTTGGTCTCACTAAAGCTTTTTTTCACCATGAACGAACATGGAACGTCTTGTGACGTCTCCACTCAGCTTTAGTGAATAGTGTGGATACAACTGAGCGGAGATGTATAGAATAAACACTTTCATTTTTTATTTGAATGGCGCTATTGAAGCGGAGATATGAGCTGTGCCTTGCCGAGATTGAGCTGGGCAGCGATACAATGCGAAGATGTGAGCTGTGCCTCGCAAGCTGGCGATGGAGTGCAGCGGAGATGAGAAGAGATGTGAGCAGAGTGCAGTGAGCGGCGCCGTAATTTCGTTAACATCCGACCTTCGCCGCACGCTGATCAGTTCCGCTCTAGCCAACGCAAATCTCCGCTCTAACCGGTACACATCTCCGCACAGCTTCGATGGATATAATACACCCTAGCTGAAAAATACCTCTTCTCGTCTCCGCTCCGGACATCTCCGCAAATCTCCGCTTTGGTGAAGTCCGGGCCTTAGACGTAGCGCAGGCCGGCTGCTGCCCGCGGTACCGCTCATTTCGCGCGTAGTTGATCACAGTTCTAACCTAACGTATTTGGTCGGAGTGCCATAGTTATAAAATTAGATCGTGCTCGTATTACAGTTATATTCTTAGTAAGACAATTAGGTACCGCTTTCATATGTTTATCTATATTACGGTATAAAGCTATATCCCAAGGAATAAAACTATATCACGGCACGGCTTTAGCCATTCTACTGCTACATAATGTTGCGCGGAAATTCCGTGAATCTAGTTCTCTGTTTTCAGTAGGATGTTTATAATAATAACTAAACCGATGAGTGTTATGGATATTATCATAAGTGGCCCCTGGTGGCCCCCATTGTTCAAACACCCGAATCTGTTTCATCATAATATATTTCTGCAATTATTGTTGATGATTTCTGAAAAAGTGACAATTAGAGACGTTGTTTTATTTTTCCTGTAATCTTTACATAAACTTCTATCTTAAAGAATAATTTTAGTTTTTTTTCTATATGTAAACTTCGGAGATAAGGAGGGAACGGTATTTTGACGTGATAACGCCAGCTGCACGCACGAAAAAGTGTCACGTTCCGCCTGAGCCGAGCGTGCCAGCGAGAGGAGAGCACGGAAAAAGCGATATTTTTTACATTTTTCGTCAAGTCGAAAACTATGCGGTCAAAAAAAAAAGAAAAATGTTTTACAATTTGCAAATAGCACTCTTTCATATGATACCCCACATGCCCCCCACTTCGAATTTAAAAGACCCCGTACAGACCCTGTTGCAATTAAAATATATATTTATTTCTTATTTGCAAAACAGCCTGAGTTGCACCATAAGGGTTCCTTTTTAAATTGACGGGGTCCGCTAGGGCCGATGCCTGCAGGGGTTGCTAAGAAATCCGAAAGGGAGATCGTGGCCCCGGCAATTTGGCAACTGAAGGAACACGGGTGGGTTTTAGTCAGTAAGAGTCTGACACGCCCTCCCGCACCGCCCAGAGCGGGAGAAGTTATTTGATAATTTCCCAACCAAAAAAAAAGGGTTCCTTTTTACCATTTTGGTACTGAACCCTAAGGCTGGGAATACACGTCCGATTTTTTCATCAGATAGTCGGATCCGATAGTTTGATCAAAACGTCTGCATTGTACCGGTATGTACAGACGCCAGCACATCAGGCTACTACAATCTGTCAAATTTATTTAATAGATTTTCAACTTTATCGCTGAATTGTAAGGTTCAAAGTTGATTGGGAAAATTTGACAGTTTCGGGTAGCTTGATGTGCTGGCGTCTGTACAAAAAAGAAACTACAATGCTTTTGTAGGTACAGACGCCAGCACATCAAGCTACTACAATCTGTCAAATTTATTTAATAGATTTTCAACTTTAGAAACATAAGGTTCAAAGTTGATTGGGAAAATTTTATAGTTTCGGGTAGCTTGATGTGCTGGCGTTTGTACGTATTGAGTATTTTTTGCAACTACCTACATAATATTATTGTAAGTATTGTTTTTTTCTATTACTCATAAATGCAGACCTTTTGGCAGAACCGATTTAAATGTTTCGATATTTATCATAGTTATTGACTTTTTGCAATATTTCTCATTACCAATAGAACGAACAATAGACGTACAGACGCCAGCACATCAAGCTACTACAATCTGTCAAATTTATTTAATAAATTTTCAACTTTATTTCTGAATCATAAGGTTCAAAGATGATTGGAAAAATTTGACAGTTTCGGGTAGCTTGATGTGCTGGCGTCTGTAGATTTATTCTAAATTCGACCCAGACCACGCAGATAATACTATACTCTTTGGTCCTTGCTTGACAGAAACAATGTAGCCAGAACATCAAACATGTCAAAGTCAAAAAATCTCTTCCAAATTCAAATTTGAAAATCTGTGATATTCTTTTATTTTTGTTGACAAGAATCATAGTAGGTACGAATTTATTCGATTGTATCAGTTTTGTATGTGCGCGACTTACGTGTATTCGTATTTTTATAATTGATAATAGCTTACAACCTTAGAATAATCTTACAGCGTTTACATTTTGTAAATAAAATGTTATCTTTCCATCGACTTTACCATGTTTCCTGCGTAGCTCTCAGTTTAAAAAAGCAAGGGCTAAAACTATGTAAAATGGTGAATCCGAAGAGTAAAAGGTGATTTTCATTATATAAATTAGTAATATTGTAATGTTCATAGAATGTTATTATTTTGAGGTTATGTTGTTGTTGTCTTACGTTTTCTTAGGCAGTGGCATCCAACTCAAGCGTTCGCAGTAAATGCTTTGCCTTCAGTAAAGAGTCTAACTCAACAGAAGCATGAGCCTGGCAAGCGTGGACAGCGCAGAACTGCCATGCTGAACAAAATGTTTATGAAACAGATCACAGACTTGATGTCTACTGGCACTGTTGCTTTGGATATAGTTGGAAGAGGCATTGAAATCTCTAAAGTAAGTAACCACCGTTCCCGTATCTAGTGATCATCATTTCATAAAACCTCCTTTTAATCTAATCAGCAAAGCCCAAAGCACTGTCTTACTAATCAATTGGTAAGACAGTACTTATCCTGAGGGACAAGAGAGATCCTAACTAAGGCATGTGTTCTAGAATGATGCACACTAATGAATCATTATAATTTCCTGACCTTCAGCGTGTCTTCTTCCTAGGGGCATTGAGTCGTGAGTGCTCAGGGGCTCCAGCATCTATGAGAGGTTAATAGTGGGTGCAGAGCACCCTTGAGCATGGAGATATTAAAATTGATCAATCAATCGGCTTTGACTGATTTAACTTTAACATCCCTCACTGCAGTTTGTTTATTATACGAGTGTTATTTTATTTGTTAATTTTGTTATTTCTTGTTTTATGTGCTTTTTTTTTGTAATTTACATAACCTACTTACGTAGGTATGACACAAACTGAACATAACAAACAGTTCACTTAAACAACAATAAAACTAAGTTTAAAAACTGTTTTAGGAAAATAGGGTTTGAGTTGAGATTCAAAACTGTTTTTCTACATAATTTCTACAATGTCTTTCGACTCTTGCATCAGAGATATTATTCATATTTACAGGTCAATGTAACTCCAGACATGAACACGGTGAACGTATTCTGGGTGTGCAAAGGTGATGCTTCAGATGATGAGACTGAGAAGGTGCTCAATAAAGTAGCCGGTGGTCTGAGGCATGAGCTGTCCACGCTCAGGATCATGGGAGAAATACCTTTCATTGCATTTGTTAAAGGTAATAATATAAAAATTGATTGGTTAAGAGCTAGTTTCACCATTCTGTTAGATTTGATGTCCACTTAAATAGATAATGGGCCATTAGGCATAGTGATGTTTCACCATTAAACTAGCTATGCTTATTACTGATTTTAAACTAGACACTGACTGATTTCAATAATACCTTATAAATTTTATAGTGCTTGAGATCATGGGTTTGGTAAGTGGTTTTAAAGAATATAGTTGTACAGAAATAAAATAAATAAGAAATTAAAAGGTCAAACTCACTGAAGTAAGAAAAAAGTAACAATATACTGGATAATTATTAGCATGTAGACAAAATCCATCAATATTTTTGACAGACTGTAGCTGTAGAAGCTCTTATCATAATTTATGGGCCAATATAAACAAGTTGTTTTATGGGGTTTTTTACAGCAATTGAAATTATTCCTGCCAGGATTGTCCCTGAAGTGCAGTGAGGTTGATGTTCCTCAACCACCCATCATAATTCTAGATGATAAAGCCGCTGCTTTATCCCTTGCTTCCTTCATTGGTCAAGAATAGATTGACCATTTGAATGTTGCAGTAGCTACATCAACCCTTTAGCCACTTGGAAGAAATAAGATCATCATCATTCTCTTATTTGAGGTCAGGGCAGTAAGACTCATTCTTCCAAACGTCTTTTTTTTTGGGATTTTTCAAATGACTTCTCCCACTCTGGGCGGAGCGTGCACTCAAACCCACCCGTGTTCCTTCAGTTATCTGTATGTTGCCAGGGCCACGGTATCCTTTTCGGACTTTCCCGCGACCCCGGCAGGCATCGGCCCTAACGGACCCCGTCATTCCAAACATGTCTAGCAATTGTCATCTTTTTAAAATGATATGACCCGCGGCTTTGCCCGCGTTGATGTCGGAAAGTATCCCACGGGTTTGTACTACCGGGATTAAAAGTAGCCTATGTGTTAATCCATGTAAACAATCACAATGTATTAATTCCGTAATACATTGTCGGTTGGTTCAACTCTATTGGTTTACGTGGCGGACGCCAGTACCTAAAGCTCTCCCAGTCGTCAAGATTTTTTTCCGACATCTTACAATCACCGTCATATTTTAGGCAATTTCCACAAAAGTTTAATGAATTATAAACCTAAACCTCTTCCTCATCCTCATGAATCACTCCGTCCATTGGTAAAAACCGTAAGAGATTGTTCGGTTGTTTTTGAGTTTATCGCGTTCAGACGCGGCTCTGGCGTGGAGACTTGTTCCTGTCCAAATTTCCATCATTCATACAAAAATCCCATATGAGAAACCATTTTTAGTTCTTTCCGAATTTTCCGGGCAACTCTTCCTATTTTTTTTCCCTAAAATCCATAGACTATGACGAAAATTAAAAAAAGAAAATTAACCAAATCGGTCAAGCTGTTCTCAAGTGTTACGGTTACCAATGAATAGCATTTCATATTTATTTTATACTAAATGTTCACAGATAAACAAGAAGCTCATATTGTAGACTTGGATCGTCGCTTAGCAATGGCTGATTATGGCGAGGACTACGTGCCTACTGATATGGGACATCTCCTGAAGTCGGAGTTCACCTTAAACACACAGTTATCACCTGAAGTGAAGGTAAGCATTGTATGATAATAACTCATTAAAAGGCTGAAACTACCTAAGGTCGGCAACGCATTGGGGCTTGTATTAACGAGCGATGATAAGACCGAAACTGCCGTCATAAATGATAAATTATTTCTATTTCTGTAAGTAGGTGTGTACAAATACTTTTACACGTCAATCATATTTTATTTAAAAACTAAATGAGGTCGGCTTTTCCTATCTGACTACTCTGAGAAGAAAGGCCGAAACAAACTCGGAGAACAGTCTCTTATGTCGACATAAGCTTGGTTAGATCATGCGAAGACCCATGTAAATTGGTGTCTGAAATGATCTTTTGAGGAAAGAACTAAGCAGATAATCGTGTAGCTCAGCTCAGCTCAGAACTTAAGAAGCTCAACGATTCGACGAACAATACCTAAAGAAAGGACATTTGGATAGGCCGCATAAATTACTCAAATTGCCAGACCATGATTAAAATTAGATAGAAAAAAAACCCAATAACCCACATTCTGTTTGGCTAGCTAAAATATTAAGACTTATGTAGTTGTCTTACCTGTCTTTCTGGTTTATGATGGCTATTGGGTTTCATAAGGTGAAGACAATTATATCCTGGAAATAGTATAGCAGTCTCGATTTGTGTAAAGTAGCAAGAAATGTCTGCATGAAAAACTGGCAGGTTTGATTATTTTCTTTTGAAACCCAAAAATTTCTTTTACAGTTTTAAGTAGGATAGGAATTTGTGGACAGCGAAGTAGGCAGTCTTTGCGCTTTGCGGCCCGGCCTTATCACACACTGACAAGGCTGCGGAATATAACTTAAAATCCCGAATCGTGGCTTAGGTTTCTTGAGATAGTAGCACGTAGATTAGACATTTTAATATTACTACCTACTCCCAGCAGAAAACGCGTGATATAGGTTAAAGGGTTTGCAATAATATTCATTGTTTTCTTTAGGCAAAAATAAAGATGCTAGAAGAAGAATTACCAATATTCGAAGAGCCTTTACCTGAAATGACCCACAATGTCTTCGGTCTGGACCACTCCAGGATAATGAGCAGACTCCTAGCTGCTAGGAAGAAGACCCGCGATGCTTGGAGCACCCTGAACACGGATAGTAACGTCATATCGTATCGAGTGAATCTCGATAATGTACCCGAGTCTGTTGGGAACCAGAGGAAGGAACTGGCTGATTTCTTACAGAAGAGACAGGTTAGATATTTTTATAGTACCTAGTTGTTTTTTATGCATGATGCTTAAAAACTTACCTTGGGATGGGGGGGGGAGGCTCTTAGTTAAATGATAACTAGGCCAGTCATTTTACCTTGGGATGGGGGGGGGAGGCTCTTAGTTAAATGATAACTAGGCCAGTCATTTAAGAAATCGTATTGGGATGTTAAAGATAACAGTAATGTAAATAAAACCAAGTTTTCAGCTTCGAAAGACCTGCGTGCTAACTGCGTGGTGCTCGAAAAACCTCGAAAAATTTGGCCTTCATAATTTTTTTACTTTTAACTTCTAAAAGATGCAAGTCACCAGCTATATTTTTTAAGTTGAGCGCAGCCGTAGGTCTGTACGTCCAAGATACAGCACTTCAAACATAGGCAATCGGAGCAGAGAGTATCGGATAAATAAAATACTTATCGTACGAGGAAAGTCATGGAAGGTGAAGGTATAGTTATTTAGGATCGTTGAACGTGAAGTGATTGCGGGACCTCGGCTAACTCCTGCGACAGAAACACAACACAATGGTGCCGATTCTCTTGTACACCGAACTAAACTATCACTAAAATTCCTTTAGTTATGGCTGAGAATCTTGCTGGCTGGCTGGCTGAGAAGCTATTCTGCAACAAAAATTCTCTAAAATATAATTTTGACAAAACTAAAATAGTTTTTGACAATCGCGAGTCCACATGGTACTTGTTTGCCCTACCTCGTGAAAATTTTTTTAGAGCCGGAGGCGCGCAGCCTCGGACGTGTTTTATTACCCACCTGCCCCAGAAAGAGGGTAATGTTTTTGTATGGTTAATAAGAATTACCTACATGTTGAGTGTTAGGGGTTTAAGGGTTTTATAAAGAGGTCAAAATTTTCATTATTTTAGCGATTGGACACAAACCATTTTCGAGATATAAGGAAAAGAAAAAAAGATACAATACTGTTTTTGCACCTGAAGTCAAGGTGTTGGTGTGGATTTTAGTTCATATTTTATTCCACACCTTTTTAATCGCGATTAGAAATAGTTAGATTTAGTTAGACAAATTCAGAATAGCAAAATTACCATATTCACTAAATTAATATCTCGGTGCCATCTTAGTGCTATCAAACTATAGTTGTTGTCACTTTAGTCAATTTCAGAATGGGATATCGTCGTTTGACAGGAATAAACAAAATTGTTGTGATTTTTAGTCTAGTTTAGAGGCATTTGTGACAAGAGAATTGGCATCAATGTAAATTAGTATTTATTATAATAAACTACAGGTAAGTATGTAATATTCGGCTTACCATAAGGGATCTTGCGCACTAGACGGCCACGATTCCGGCCAGTCGTGGTCTAGTGGTGTTGTATGGCGTGTGGCCAGTTGGCCGTTGCGACCAAGTGCGCTATTCGTAATGTGTTACTATAGTTTACCTGTTCGTGGCCGTCTTGTGCGCGAGATCCCTCACTTTTTGCGTTATTTTAGAAGGCCCAGGTTCGTCAGACGGCTCTTCTTGGGGCTCCGAAGACACCTTTGTTGTCCGATCTAGTGGTAAAGGGTCGTCGTAATCGTCTTCATCTGACTCGGCCGTGGGTAAAGGAGGAGTATACAGGCAGGTCTTACCCCAACAAACTTTGCAGAGAGCAGAGCATTTCAGCCGTTCTCTGGCAGGAGCATCTCCTTCCTCCGTACCCTTTCTGGCTGCTCCCCAACCACTTCTGGTCCACCTGGTTGTAAGTTCTGTAGGAATGTTAGGCTGCAGCCTCTTCGGTTGGGGCAGACGAGCGTAGTGGGTTTTGGCGTTGGCAGCAGATCGCGACAAATATCCCGTAACGCAGGACGGGGAGTCCTTCTTTTTCCCCACCATATAGTGCCACAAGACATTTGTTGCCAGCAGAGGCTATCTGCTCATGAGTGATGTCATGGTTAATTAACGTGGTAGCCGCGTCAAGGTCTTCTGTTTTGCAAGGCCGCCTAACATCTTACCTAGACCATCTCCACCATGATATGGTTGACAGTTCCACGTTAATTAACGTGGTAGCCGCGTCAAGGTCTTCTGTTTTGCAAGGCCGCCTAACATCTTACCTAGACCATCTCCACCATGATATGGTTGACAGTTCCACGTCGAGGAAAGTCATGGGAGATAAAGGGCGCCTTTATCTCCCATGACTGCCTCGTAGAATGATAATTTTAGTCGATATCCTGCCGATTTTTATTATTTTATTTTAACGCTATTTTTGTCTACACGGTGAATGGCCTACATTCCACGGATCGATCGAAGGTTAAGCTACGCTTGCCGCGATCGGTTGGTGGATGGGTGGCCATCCATTATATATCGAGACCCTTCCGTGCCGCGGAAAGCGTTAAGCCGTTAGTCCCGGTTGTCATAATCATAATCCATCTTATCTTTTTTTTTTTTCCAGTCGTCACGGGTAATCAGAAGCCCGAAACTCTGACAACCAGTTAAGACTGGTTATCTCGTTACCACCCAGTAACTGGGTTGTAGAGGTCTAATAAACAGTCGCCACTGTTCCATTTAGGTTTTGGTCTTGGGCGACATAAGCCTCTCCAATTGCACGCCACTGAACTAGTCTGTCGGACACTCTTCTATAGTGGTGACCCAATGGTAACGGCCGCGACATAAGAGTTTGTAGGACGTAAGTTTGAACCCTGACAGGCGCTTAGTGATAATTATACAATACGCACATGAATCCGAAAAGTCAGAGGTGCGTGCCTTGGGTTTGAAATCGAAACCTATGACTGATAAAAATCAAAGATTATAAAAAAAAAAAAAAATACTTCCACATTTTCCAGATCGAGCAAAAGCGTCTCCACAAGCGAATGAAAGACTCTCGCCAAGACTGGCGGCTCTCCGAGGAAGAGGAGGAGGGATATGAAGAAGTTGCTGATGATGACGATTACGAAGAAGGAACCGAGGAGAACTACAACTACTACACCGGACCCAGGGAAATATCCGACCTTGTTGATAGAAAACCTCAATTGTAGCTTAGTTATAACGTAGATAAATAAATTATCGTAGAATTTATTTATAGTTTGATTTCAACGTAGGCAGGTGCCGACAGATTTGCTTAATTTTGTCATCGCGTCAGTAGTATGTATTGTTAAATAGCAATGAATTAAGCAAATCTGATGCCACTTTTAGAAATTGTAGTTATTAGTATGGAACAAATCAAATTTTGGTGATGGGCGACTCATTAAGGCAGATCAGTAGGCCTAAAATGAGTTATAGAAACAATAATTCATTTTGAAGATGAACTGGATATAACATTGCAAAAATTGAGAATACTACACTTGTTTTAATTTGGTATGATGAAATCTATACTGTATTATACTAATAAAATTGAAACTGCAAGTCTTTCTAGGTAGTTTGCACGACCTCGTGGGGATTTACATTACGAGCTACTACTGCAGGGTCATGGTATTTTTCGCAGAAGGTTTTAGAGGCGACTGCTACTGCCGTAGACTACTCCAGATTTCTTAAATGTATTCAAAGGTTTTGAATTGAAATTTAACGTTCGGAAAATTTTATTTTTGCGGTCTTATTTATTTACGTCACTGGGTTGTAGAGGTCAGATAGGCAGTCGCTCATATTATAATGAACAGTATTTATATTTTCTTAATGGCCCTCGGCAAACTTCGTGTTTCGCCAGTCGTCGGATTTCTAGTGAATGTCAGGTGCCAACCTGCAATTAGTGTCGCCTCTTATTTTCTCTGCCTACTACTTACAAAAAAAATCCTGTTTCTTATGTTTATTTTCTTGATGTCCTCGGGAATCATCGGATTTCCGAATACGAACGAATGCTAATTTCAATGTCCATCAATTATTAGATTTATCGTGTATATTAAAGTACTTTGTTGTTTTGATTTCTGTGTGAACTATATAGAGCTGTAAAACTATTTTCCTATCTGTCGTGCCTAACAGCTCATTTTTAAAAGTCGATTGAGAGCGTCCGGTGTCAAAGGGCAACCGATAGAAATCCGTGAATGTCAGGTTCGCGGGTGTATTTTTCAGAAATGGTCGAAATATATCTAAATAATATAATTTGTACCTCATGGGACCGCAAGTTATTGCAATAGTTCTATACACCCGCCATTCTGACGTCAGCTTGGCGGGTGTATTTTTGTATAGCCAAGATTACTGAGAAGACCTAATTGGTACCTCTAAATATACCGTAAGTCAGTGAAATCTCATCCGAATTCGACAGAAATTGAAAAATTTATCAACAGCCATTTCTTTAAACGGTGTTACAACAATGTTTGTTTGACACAGAGTACGAGAGCCCACGACCAAAACCATAAATCGTATAAAACGTTAGTTTAGATGGTTCTGAACCCGACTCGGTGGGCGGGCAGACTGGTCAGAAACGTCGCAGTTTTCCCGGGCCCATTTCTACAATGTCAAAAAAAACTGTTTTATCACAATTTTTTTTTTTTCTTAGCCCTTATTGTCCCACTGCTGGGCAAAGGCCTCCCTACCCTCTTTCCACCTCTCTGTCCAGAGCTTTCAAGGACCAATCTTTCTTAACTTTGTCACTGTCTGATATTAAAAATATACATTGGGTTCGTCATTTTATTACGATAAAAACAATTTTCAGACATTTTGCACGTCACATGTGCCCTGAGCGTATTTTGAAAAGTGTCATAGCAAACTGGTTCCATTTTTTTTAATCCGAAATTGCTGTCGGGGTTACCAAAAACCTGTTTTCAGACATCCCCCATAATTCCAAAAACGAAAAGAACGTTTCGGAATCGACCGGTAAGCGCGCAGTGCTTGTTACGCTCCTATCCCTCACGACCATCTCAATAAACAGCATTTTCAAACGCCGTTTCCTTTTGTCCAATTTATTAAAAAAGTCCTTCAATATCAGTTGATGGTTTCGGGTAAGCATTTTATTAATAGTACGTAAATACGCACTATACGGCAGCAATACGATTTTTTGATAATTTCTGATTATGGAGAAGTTGTCTGATTAGTAACTTGATACACAAAAAAATTCTGATAATTTCTGTAAATAGGGGTTTTGGATTCAAAATAATCAAATCTATCGATTTTATACGGTTTTGGTCGTAAAACGATGAGGTAAAAATTTGGTCATGGGCTGTCGTACCAGTAGAGGAAACCGGGGATACTTAACTATAATATGGATACTTAGCATCAGGTGTAATGACAGCTCATTTGATCTACGTGAATAAAAGATTGATTGTTAGCATTTCTATGCCACTTGCAGTTCTATAATATGGTGGTTCTAAAAGTGAAAAGACCAAGTTTATAGGTTGTTTGCATAAGTAATGGTAGCACGGTTAGTAGTGGAAACAACACCTAGCACCCTTCGTTCTCTAACCTGCAGAAATTAAATCTTTTTTTTAATATGGTGGTTCTAAAAGTGAAAAGACCAAGTTTATAGGTTGTTTGCATAAGTAATGGTAGCACGGTTAGTAGTGGAAACAACACCTAGCACCCTTCGTTCTCTAACCTGCAGAAATTAAATCTTTTTTTTTTTGTCACAAGACTATTATGGCCACTTTGATCAGTTTATTCGATCGTAAATGTATTTTTTTTGTCTTTTTACTTCACTTAGTAACTCAATTAATAGGTATAACATAAGAACTAAAATGATGGCGTTAAATGTAAATTTATATTTAAAATAACTTCTAACTTAGATTGCCAAACATGATTTGCTTTGTAACGTGATCTAGAGGCAGTTTTTTTTTTAAATTCCGTTGTGAATATACCACCTACACCTTTTTTATGATAAATTTATATGTATAAATTTTCATGTCATGTCTTTTCAGGCAACTAAACGACATGCCGGCCGGCCGGTGGAGTAAACTGAGTCCTGCCGCGGTCTTTTCTGTAAAAAACTCACCGTGAAAACGTAGAGAAGCCGTGAATTTTTTCACAGATCTAAAACCAACCATTTATCTGGCAGGGGGGGGGGACTTGACTCTAATAAAAATGTGCACTTTAAAGTTTAATATTTCGCAAACGGATCTCTGAATGAAAAAATTGTTTTAACGCACTCGCAATGTTTTTGAAAGACCTTTCCAACGATACCCCACATCAAGGGATAGAAAAAAAACCAACCCAAAAAAAAAATTTTCATAATTTTATTACCCGACTGCCCCAGAAGGAGGGTAATGTTTTTCGAGAGTATGTATGTATGTCTATTTCTTTGGCACGCCCTGTAGCCTAAACGGCTTGATGGATTTTAACATAAGGTGTCGTTAGGTTCGCCTTAATAGTGGGAGTGACATAGGCTATATAATATTTATAATTATATTGCATCTGCAAATACAAAAAAAGGGAGGGGGGGTAGGTTTAAAAAAAATACAATATTTATTATTGGTATCAAATAAAAGTTAGTAATGAGTCAATTAAAATGTTAAACTAAAATGTTTGAAATAAAACAAATTATTAAAAAAAACAAAAAACCCGAGTGCAAAAACTCATAACTGAAAAGAGAAAAACAAGTATAATAAATAATCTATAGGGTTTTGGTTTTCTCTTTTCAGTTGTGTTTTTGCAGTACAGTTTTTTGATTTTTTTAAATTTGTTTCGACTTAGTTTTCTTTGAGCGCTTATTTCAACATACTTATTTTTAAACGATTGTTCCAACTTACTTCTATTTAAGTGCTAATTCAAACTTGCTTGTGGTTCCCGAACCTTCCCATCCCCCTTTTTGGTGACATGCTCATAGTAGAAAAACAATCTCTCTAAATAAAATTAAGCCTTTTCCTATTATTATGATTCATGGGTTCCTTTTGTGTGCGTTGCGGACAGTGAAAATGTTAAACATCTTCCTACAAACGTGTCCTAACCATAAGATTTGAAATTGGTGATCCTCATTAACATTATTGCTTTTTAATCAGGTTTTATTTTGCGAAAATATCCCTTCGAACTCTGACATTCTCTCCTTCGTTACGTTCATGCAGAGAGGCATACTGAGTACCTAAACATTTTGCACAAACAAATGGAAATTTTACAAATAAAAAAAAAATCCTTATCATTTTTTAGGGTTCCGTACCCAAAGGGTAAAAACGGGACCCTATTACTAAGACTTCGCTGTCTGTCCGTCCGTCTGTCTGTCACCAGGCTGTATCTCAAGAACCGCGATAACTAGACAGTTGAAATTTTCACAAATTATGTATTTCTGTTGCCGCTATAACAACAAATACTAAAAACAAAATAAAATAAATAAATATTTAAGGGGGGGCTCCCATACAACAAACGTGATTTTTTTAGGGTTCCGTAGTAAACAAGGAACCCTTATAGTTTCGTCATGTCCGTCTGTCTGTCGGTCCGCAGTCTAGCTCCAAGACTGTTAGTACTAGAAAGTTGTAATTTGGCATGGGTATACATATTAATCATGCCGACAAAGTGGTAAAATAAAATTATAAAAAATATATTTTTTTAGGGTACCTGCCCTACACGTAGTGGGGATTTTTTTCTATCCCTTGGTGTGGGGTATCGTTGGAAAGGTCTTTCAAAAACATTGTGTGTTAAAACAATTTTTGAATTCAGAGATCCGTTTGCGAAATATTAAGCTTTAAAGTGTTGGTTTTAGATATGTGGAAAAATTCACGGCAGTAGCTTATATAACGAATTTAAAAGGAAAACTATCACAGTTGGGTAGGCTTTACAAGTTAACGAGTAATAATCGACCAACTTAGATTTGCGGTTGTAAAAACCATTGATGTAAAATGTTCTCCCATACATTCCGTATTAAAGATTTTTTTTTCAACTACAAAGTTAAGTTTGTTCTTGGGATAAATTCATCCCAACTACGGAACCCTACATTGTGCGTGATCCGACATGCACTTTTTTTTTGTTTACTTACCTACTTGTTTTTCAACACACCACACTACGCTGTAACGAGTCATCAGAATTTCTAGAATTTGTTACACCAATAAAAATTACTAAATGACACATTGATAGAGCAATTCATTCATCATATCCTGTCTTAAAAGATTAGAATCTAGATACTCTCCTCTCCGTGACTTTATCATCAATATTTCCATTTTTCTTCATGTCCCGTGTCGATATGCGATAGCACATGTATGTGGCCTGGTAAACAAATGCGAGCCCTCAATTCACCCACTTTTCATAGATCATAACTCTTATGCCATGATGCCATACATATTGCTAGTAGACCCTCCAGGACGGTCATCCTCGAGGAGGGTTCTTGGTATTAGGTTTGAAATCGTGCTGTAAAACACTATAACACGTAGTAAAATAGTGTTTAGCAAAGTTGGTAGCGAAGCTGACTGCCCTGGGTGCGCCGGATGTACTTAACTATGGAGGATAATGTCACGGATACATCCTCTTGACAATATTAGTTAAGGAACAATTGCAGACTTACTGCAGTAAAAGGTCAGGATCTACTGGGATTTCGGAAAGGGATTAAACAAACAATTAAACAAACATATAACCTGATTCTCACTGAATGGTGATGACTGAGGTTTTTGGCGTAAAAACGCGCGGATTTTAAATTTAAATTCACGTTCTAAAAACTCCATTGATGAAAGCTCGACTCTGCAACGACTCTCATCACATTCACAGTGATTCAAGGAATAGTCAATAATTTACAAATTAATCATGTCATTTTGTATAAATAATATTCATCATGTCAATGTATATATAAAAATTGGTATATTATTTGTGTTAAAATAGAGGGTGTAATGATAAAAATTAGCAAACAAAACATAGCTCTAGTACGTCTTGTTAGACGAAACGTGGACGAATAAGAATCGTAACACGTGGCATTCTGTTAGTTTCTGCCTATCCTCTGTGGGCGAAAGGCGTTAATATATGTATGGATGCTTGAATGTGTTTTCTCCAGTTTCATTTCGCACTGTCAAGCAACACAGAAAATAGAAAATGGTTTCAATACAAGCGCATGAAAGTTGCCCACGATTGATAGATTATATCGTCACTGGAAAGGCAAAATTACTTAACCGCCACATTATTTATATGGCGTTAAGTATTTTTGCCTTTCCAGTGACGATATCGGTTTAGTGATCCGTACAGAAATTGGCAAATAGGACCACCTATGGATTCATTCCTGTGTCTCTGTCCCAGACGTCTCAGTCGAAAGCTCTTAAAACTATTCGTAGGTAGGTACTACTTGGCGCAAGTACAGTCACGCACACTATAGGGTCAGATGTCCAACATTTTCTTTTTTTGAATTTGGTTAGTGTTACATAATGAAATTTAGTAAATCATTATAGCACTCGTTTGGATAATATAATGGTTACTATGAAGTTGGTTTTATATCGGCGAGGAGAGGCGTGGATGGGATGGGCGAGAATTGAAATAACGCTTACTCTTTTACACCGAAAGATGTCCAGCGCTGCCTCGCACCGCGCCGGCTCTCGATGTCTCGCGCTATCACGCGCCGCCCGGCCAGCCGTGCCTGGCGCTGACGCACTGGCCAGCCGAGAATATAGTATGCAGAGTTGTCTCGCGATGGTCGGAGCGAGCCATCGCGTGCCAGCGCGTGTCAGCGCGTGTCAGCGCGAGACAGCGCGAGACATCGCGAGTCAGCGCTTGACGGAGAGAGACCGTGCGGGTCCTCGATGGCCGCTGCGGAGATTTGTATATTCGTTTTACAAAGTTAATAAATGCTCTATTCATACAACAATAAAGTTCAATATTGTACTAACAAAATTTCAATTCTCACTTCGCATATCCTCGCGCATCTAGACCTTTTACACCAAAGATGGGCAGGGCGTGGATAGAAATTTTGCCATACAAATTTCAATTCTCGCCCATCCCATCCACGCCTCGCCTCGCCGGTGTAAAACTACCTTAACACTGGTTGTTTTAATGTTGGCAATATGGTGTTCATTGTTGACTATAGATAGTGCAATCCACGAAGACGCGCCCCACTCCGCTCCGCTCCGTACTAAAGTACAGTTTACAGTACAGTAATCGCGGAGTGGGGCGCGTCTTCGTGGATTGCACAATCTATACCTAAGGTTTATTTTAATAACTTAAAAATCAAAACACTTAAATAAAACACTAACATATTATATGATCTATTCCACGTTAATCTACGAAATATGTTGAATGCTAGGTAATCTTAAAAAATATGAAATTTTCAACCTTAATTTAATGAAAAATCTTTAAAGAATGCTGTCAATACTTTTGTCTACACCCATGCTATAAATCCTCTATAAAAGTTTCTGAAACAGTTAGCTTATTGGTGCTCCCACACTGCTGTTAAAAATGTTTACAAACATTAAACATTTTAACGCGGGAGACTTAAGCGGTTAATACATACACCTTACACTGAATCTATGGGTTAGAAAATACTATGTTCGTAACAACATGAAATTTAATTCAACAATATTAAGAATGAAATCAAAAACCACCCGGCTTATTGGTGATTCGATGGAATTCACTTGCCCGAAACGGGTGAATCGACATTTTTAAATAATATTAAGTTTTCTTGAGGCGATTCGCACGAAGTTAATTTATTTATAAGCGAATCGATAATATTAGACTATGCGGCCGTGTTCCTGATAACAAATCCTTCAGTTTTCAGGAACACCACCGTTTTGCCTAATTTTGTGCTTTACCAACGCATCATTTAATTTAGGCTCATTGGTACTAAATTATAGAAGAAGCTTATCAAAAATCGAGTGTCTCCTTATATTATAACCCTAGAACTCTAAACGTTGTCAGTAACGATAACATCAGTCCCTCGTCCTACAATTTATTGTAACTTACGAGGGAACTCGATGCTTAGCGGAGGACGTTTCCTGGCTGTTATGATGATGACAATGCTGTCATCCTAACTATAATATTATAAATGCGAAAGTGAGTTTGTTTATTTTTTACACTTTTAAGGTGTCACACATTTTAAAGATAATAATAAAATAAATATTTTACTCAAAAATGCATGTAATGTGGTCATTATTTTGACAACCTTGTTTGAGCAAAGTCCACCTTGCCGTTCTGTTTCAAGGAGCGGCCGGCAAAGTTTTGCTGGTCGCTCTAACAGGCCGGCAAAACATTGCCGGCCGCTATTTTGACGTTTCAACGTTTTAATAAATCAAATGCAAAAAGATTTTATTTAAAACACAGGATTTTATTCCATATTTGGCTGTATAGTTCAAACTACCATTGTAATAAAAAAAAACCAAGAAGTAACAAAAGCGCGGTTCAGCGAAAATTTTATTTTTATTTAGTGACTTTTTTGCGTAATAAATGAAGAAATAATACAGCAGTCAAACACCGCATTAAAATTATCGCAAACTATTAGTAATATCAAACCGGGAAAGTCAGTGTTGAATTTTAGTAACTGTACTTTTCATAATTGTCATTTAAATTAAATTTCTAGTTAATTAATATATATTTTATTGAAATTACTTGCTGGTTTTATTTAGATTAGGTACTTGCATTTTTGAGTAAAGCACTATACAAGCCTTGGCCCACTATAACTGCTTCGCTGGTCACGCTATGATTGCCTCGAGCTAGCCTAGCTACGCTCTAGGCCTTCCAGCTTGGCCATCATTGCAGACCTCATTGCAGACATCGCTGACCGCGCTGTGTCGGCCTGGAGCTGCGCTGTCGGCCATCATCAGCGCGACCAGCAAAGTAGTCATTATAGACCGCGGCAGTAATGTACTTCTGTATCTTCTGTATCTTCGACATGTCGCTCATCGTACAATTTCATGGACCACCACACACTGAAGATATTTATATTTTATGATAATTTTTTGAATATTTTTACTGTTTTTTTACTACTTATTTATTCTTTTTTGTATATAGGTATTTTGCCTGAATTAAAACACTATATTTTTATATATTTTTTTTAATAAGTATTTTTATTACTTATTAGTTTTTTACATGTTGTATAAGTATCATCAACTGCCTAAGCTTTTTCCAACTATGTTGGGGTCGGCTTCCAGTCAGCCGCTGATATCCAATTTTTACATTATATGGATTAGGTATTTATTGTATACTGGGACTGTGTCAAACCATGTTAGCCGACGTTCGCACGGACGTAATAAAATCGCGCCGGGATTTTATCGCACACTGGATTTTCAACTCTCGGTGTTAAGCCGAGCGTTAAGAATCCAACGCGCTGGGACGCACTCTCGTCCCAGCGCGTTGAAAATACACACTGTTGGATTTTCAACTCTCGGCGCTAAGCAGAGCGTTGAAAATCAAGTGCATGAAAAAAAATCGCCGCGATTTTATTACGTCCGTGCTTCCGTCGGCTTAGCTACCATAAACTTCTTTAAAATTATTTGTGTGTTCTTCACACTGGAATTCTCAGTCACCATAACATTTAGCACTTTTGAAAATGCAAAAAGTTGTGGACCAATAACGCCAAAAAACTTTTTACAAAAAAAAAACAACCGACTTCAAAAAAAAAAACACTACAAAGTGAAAAATAACTTTAATTTCGGAAGTCGGTGTCTTGGTTTTGAATTTTCGTTCTTTGTCACCGACTTCCGAAATTAAAGTTATTTTTCACTTTGTAGTGTTTTTTTTTTTGAAGTCGGTTGTTTTTTTTTTTGTAAAAAGTTTTTATTTTTCACTTTTTAGTGTTGTGGTACCTACCCCAAACAAATTCGAATACCACTACCTGCTATGTAAATAACAGTGATAGGAAGTTATCATATCATCCACATACTAAGTGGGAAAAAATACGTATTATTGAAGCTAACTCAAAAACTACCCAAGCAAAGTTAATAAAATTTATATGGGACCACCTCTGAAGTACGATCTACCAAACAAAAAAAGAATCATCAAAATCAATTCATAATTGGCGGAGTAATCGCGTAACAAACATACAAAAAAAAAAAAAAAAAAAACAACATACAGACGAATTGAGAACCTCCTCCTTTTGGAAGTCGGTTAAAAAGGAAAAAAATGTGCCACAACACTAGTTCTTAAGTTCACTAAAATAAAATGAGCCTGTAACTTCCGCAGTATAACACTATTTCCTTCCTTCGAATATTATTTTGGCACTATTCCAGCAAAAAATGGGCATTATCAGAATGGCTAAATTCCATGGTGATTCTATTCCATTATAATTAATAAAGCACACGTTTTTGTGACGCATCAAGAAGCCACGTGGATAGGTTATCAGTTATCACAAAATCCGATAAGCTGGTAGAATTTGACTGCATTCGGCATTCTTCGGCCTATTGTTTCGGACCATAAAACCTTACAGTTACGCAAAATACTAAAGCGATTTTCTTCATACCGCCTTACATTGCTAAAGCCCCACAGCTTACACGTTCAAAATACCTACCAGAAATTTTTGTTATACATGTAACAGCGAATCAATTATCACGCCTCCCCCCTAAGATCCAGGCCAAATATTTTTTGATATTCGGATATATTCAAGGTAAATTCAAGGCAAGGTATATTCAAGGCAATGGCACGTAAAATTTTATCGGAGTGGCAACCAGATGGTGAGTGGTAATCTGGGTCTAAAGTGATACCGAACCCCCGGTACCGTCCGAATGGACCCCAAATAGACGGGGGCGGAGATATGGGGGATGGGGGCCTAACATATTTTTTTTTTGACATGGCGTTCAAAATTTAAGCTCTATTATGTGCAAGGAATTTGTGTGTATCAATGCCCTCTGATTTTGATAAATTACCCCTCATTTTCGGTGATAAATCATCGGTAAGGAGTTACAAGAATTATGTACCTACATTATTTCAATTATAACGATGTTGGGGGGTGGCAACCGGATGGTATTGATACAGACAAATTCTTTGCACATAATGAGAGTCTCAATTTTGAAAGCGACATAAAAAAATAAAAAAAATTGGCACCCATCCCCCATATCTCCGCCCCCGTCCATTTGGGGTCCATTCGGACGGTACGTGGGGGTTCGGTATTACTTCAATACCCAGATTACCACTCGCCATCCGGTTGCCTCTCCGATAAAATTTTACGTGCCATTCATTGCTTTAACTAATAGCTCATGTGACCTAGAGGTGCCATAAAGAATATGAATTAAAAAACCGCGGAATTTTGCGGGTAAAAGCTCTGATATAATCGCGACTAGATTTTGTTTTTTTTTTTAAATTGGCCTTTTGATCTACCTACAAAAATCTCTACTAGATTTGACTTAAGACTGTTAAATCTGTTAGTTTTAAATCCAGATTCGAAACTGTGCATTGTTCTATAATGCGGGCATTAATAAACTTATATACAATTATAATCTAACATAACGCCTGTGTATTACCCGGATGGGTAGGCAGATGTATACAGGGTGGATTTTTGAGACGGGGCCAGTGAGGGCAAGTAGCGTAACCGTTGTAGCTACAGGAAAACACGGTGTTAGTAGACTGTCCTTAACTTTTTGAGACATCTTGATCTGCATTCACAGATATTGACAAATTTGTACAGTCTGCAAGAAAATGGGCAGTTTTAACAAAAAAATAAAAAAAATATTCCAATCGATTCGGATCAAAAAACTATCGGACTAACTGAGGTTTGAGTCCTAGGAAAGTCAGAAATCGCAATAGTAGATTGTTATACAAGGGAAAGGAATTGATGACTTTCACCTGTGTTAAACACTCTACCTACTTTTCATTTCGAATATAAGGTAAGTAAAAAGTTGTAGTTTTTCTAAAATACTAATTGATAATAATAACATGAGTATTCTAGTACCTATTAGTCTTTTTTTAATTTTAAATATGGAACACACCGCGTCACCGCCGCGGGTCGTCCCGCTTAGGCATTTTTTTAATTCACACTGGCTGTTTATACAATGACAAGACTGCAGCATTTTTTTTTTTATCAGTATTTTTCTATAAGGGAAACCCTTATAGAAAAATACTGATAAAAAAAATGCTGCAGTCTTGTCATTACACATCATAACTACGATCACAGATCCATGATCAAAGACATAACTAGATTGTAAAATAGACATAACATGGGTAATTTGTGAGCTTCGTAGATAGGTATATGATCTGATATAATATGATAGTGTAATATCCTCCAAGGGGGATATACCCATGATAAATGTCTGTTTTACAATTCCATTATATCTTCGATCACAAATCCATGACCACACACTTGACAGTGTAATACCCTCCTTAGTAAAAATTTTCGTAGCCGACTACCTAACCAAATTTAGTTCTATTTTTTAAATTCGTTCCCGCCTTAGAGAGGGAAGCAATTACTATGAGTCTTTCCCGCCCAAGGGTGGGGAGCAGCGTCTTCCACCCGCTACTTGGATCAAACAAACACTACTTTCTGAGTATGAGAAATGAAAAAAACTTTTCCCATACATTTTGTACGAAATGAGACTCCAACCTCCTTTTTTACGATGAATGGACTGGACGAAAATAAACAAAAAAAATATTAACTTCTAATTTGGAACGAATACGCGTTATAATTTTATTTGGTTTGAAAACAATATCTCAATAGTTTGTTGCTTTTGAAAAAACTTTTCCTTATCAAGGGTTTTTTTGCGATTTGACTTTTGTAGCGGACAGTCTTTTTTAACGTTTTCCATACAAATCTGAAAGTTCTAAATTATTTGAGGTCATTTCCTTCTCAGAAAGTCAAAAAATCAAAATCAAAATCAAAATATTTTATTTCACATAAACCTACATGGGCACTTATGAAACGTCAGAAGCTAGGTGCACGGTTCCAATTGGTCGTTTCCTATGGAGAAGAGCCGGCAAGAAACTCCACGGTTACTCTTTTAAAAATAATTGGCTTTTACAATACTTTCAAATGACAGTGTTTCTAGGTATGGGAGGACAGTGTAGGTCTTTCAATAAGTACCAAGTACTTAACAAAATAGAAAATGGTCAACAGTTCTACAATCCACTAAGCCTACAGCGTTCTCACATTCACAAAATATGTAGAAAAAAATCTATACAAAAAAATTAATTAATTAAAAAAAGTAAAAAACCTATTTTAAATAAAACGCAATTATATGATTGCTATTACAACTGTAATCAATCTGAATAATTATCATGTCCACAAAAGCCACAAAAAAAAAGTATATAATGTCAAATAATAGAATAGTAAATATGTCAAGGGCGAATGTAAAAATAAATAAAAATAAAGATTTAAATAAACATGGTAATTCCCCTGACTCTATTCGCCTCACCCTCCAACGCGCAGTCGACAGACTGGCCAAATGGTTTACAAAGTGGCGAATAGAAGTAAACCCAGATAAAAGCCAAGCGGTTCTCTTCACGAAACCGCGTAAAAGGCTCAGTTACCCCCTCCCCCGACCGATCACCATGTTCGGCAAGCCGATCCCTTGGGAGAAGCGAGCCAAATATCTCGGTGTCGTTCTCGATCATCATTTGACCTTCGCAGAGCACATAAAGATGGTTCGTTCGCGAGCCGCTTTCGCTCTCGGTAGACTCTGCTTCCTGGTGAATGCACGTAGCAAATTGTCACTTAGGTGCAAATTGCGCGTTTACACGGCGTGCATTCGACCGATCATGACCTATGCGGGTGCCGTCTTTGCTCATGCAAAACCCCGTCATATACATAGGCTGCAAACGGTGCAGAATAGATTCCTTCGTAGGGCGACAGGTTCCCCATGGTTCGTCAGGAACGAGGCTCTCCACCTCGACCTAAAGATTCCCACAATCCTCCAGTTTCTAAAACGCCTTTCAAAGCGTTTCTTTGAGTCCGCGGCCAAACATCGCAACCCTCTGGTTGTCAAGGCCGCCAGTTATGTCCCGAGTAAAATCAGTAAAGTTCGCCGCCCAAGGCATATCTTAGTAGATCCCGATGACCCCATAACTCTCCTCCAGGAGAGCAATAGGGAAACAAGCACAGTGTACAAACACAGACGCCTCCCGTCATTCCGACCTCGCCACCGAGGTCCTTTGCGATCACGACCGCCGCGTCCCCGAGTAAATGATACTCCCCCCCGACCCTTGCTCGAAAACGAGGTGCCAGCAGTTGTTGCAGCTGTGCACGTAGCTTTAAATTCCCCGATTAATAATAATGATGATCAAAACCTCTTGATCCAGCCCGTCCCATCTTTTGATGTCCTCCCTCCGGATAACGCCCTAAGCCGAGGCTCGAACCCCGCAGGGGGTGCCCTTAGTGCGCGTTCATCCTAAGCTTTTTAGCTTAGCTTTTATATATGTGCCCTGGCTGGAGGCTTTGAGTGTAGTAGCTTGAGGCAGCCACAGGATTGTCCGGTTAAACAGCCACGGTTTCTCAAAACCAGCTGTGAGAAGCCCAACAGAAAAAAAAAAAAAAAAAAAAAAAAAAAAAAAAAAAAAAAAAAAAACATGGTAATTTGGGAGCAGTTAATAGACTCTTACTTATTTATGCCGTTAATGAGGTACCAGGGAAGCCACATGTGCAGAAGGAATTATTGCCAAATTTCCTTGTCTTCAACGTAGTCTTTAATTTTATAATATGAATTCTTGATAAGGACACGTTTGATGTGGGTTTTGAACTTCCCATCGCTAAGTTCTGTCACAGACTTTGGCAACTTGTTATAAAAGCGGATACTGTTTATAAGAAATGACTTGCTTGTTTTAGTTAATCTAAATTTGGGTATCACAATTTCATGTCGACTACGTGTATTTATGTTATGGAAATCGCTTCTTATTTTGAAAAGTCCTAAGTTTTTGCGAACATACATAATACTTTCTAAGATATAAAGTGAAGGCAAAGTCAGTATATCAATTTCTTTAAATTTGTCTCTAAGGGACTCGCGAGGGCCCATTTTATAGATCGCGCGGATTGCCCTCTTTTGTAAAATGAAAATTGAATCTACGTCAGCTGCCGATCCCCACAGCAGGACGCCAAAAGACATAATACTGTGGAAATAAGCAAAATATACTAACCTAGCTGTGGCTATATCAGTCAACTGCCTTATTTTTCTTACTGCATATGCAGCTGAACTTAATCTACCTGAAAGAGTTCTAATATGGGCGCCCCATTGTAATTTTGAATCTAAAGTAATTCCTAAGAATATAGTTTCCGTTATTGCATCTAGTTTTTTGCCATCAAGTTTTAGATTTAGACCTACTTGAGGTACATTTGGTAATGAGAACCTAATACATTTCGTTTTGTTCGCATTAAGTAAAAGATTATTAGCTGCGAACCATTTTGAAAGTACAGCCAGACTATCGTTGACATGTAATACATCTGTATCTTTCCTGTCTATTTTAAAAATAAGAGAAGTATCGTCAGCAAATAGAATTATATCTGATAAGTTAGTCATCATGTAAGGAAGATCATTTATATAAACTAGAAATAAGAAAGGGCCGAGAATTGAACCTTGAGGCACGCCCATTTTCACTAGAGACCCCGAAGACATCGCCCCATTAACATTTACTTTTTGCTGCCTGTTTGATAGATAGGAAAGAACAAGATCAGCAGCTTGTCCACGAATTCCGTAGTGGTGTAATTTACAGATCAGTGTATTGTGGTCAACGCAGTCAAACGCTTTTGAGAGGTCACAGAAAATGCCAATTGCATCCTGGGACTTCTCCCAGGATTCCAAAATGTGACTGATGAGTTTAACTCCTGCGTCAGTCGTCGACCTAACTTTCGTGAAACCAAACTGGTGACTATGTAAAATCCCATTAGAATTAAAATGTGCCAACATCTGGTCTAGCATGATTTTTTCATATATTTTACTCAATGCTGGTAGCACAGATATTGGTCTATAATTAGAGGGATCACTCTTACTACCCGATTTGAAAATTGGTACTACTTTACTATGTTTCATTAAATCAGGAAACGTACCGCTATCTAAACATTGATTAAATATGCCTGTTAGGACTGGGGCAATTGTGTCAATGATATCTTGAAGAACCTTAACGGAAATCCCCCATAAGTCTTCAGTGTTTTTTATGTTAAGACTTTTAAATGCTTTTTTAATTGTGACAATTGAAATGGGCTTAAATTCAAAATTGGAATGTCTCTACTGAAGTGTTCTTTTAAAAGAGATTCAGCTATTGGTGCCGATTCCCTTGTTCACAAACTAAACTAAATTTAAGGTCAGTGCATCTTTTTCTTTCTATTTCATTAAGAAAAGGACAGAAGATAAATTTTAGTTTAGTCCTGTCAAATTAATCAGCGCCTGTCACTACTCCATAGAAGTTTAGACGTGATTAAAAACTTGCCTACTAAAATTACGTCAATTTACGTCAAGCGCTGATTAATTTGACAGGACTAAACTAAAATTTATCTGCTGTCCTTTTCTTAATGAAATAGAAAGAAAAAGATGCACTGAACTTAAATTTAGTTTAGTTTGTGAACAAGGGAATCGGCACCAGTATAGATGATGAGGGGAGAGATTTCGTAACCTCTATTGGGATGTTGGTAAAGAAGTTTTCTAGTGTCTCAGCAACTTTTAACTTATCTGAAATGGTTACATTATCAATTTTTAATGACAATTCATCGGAGTCGGAAATCACGAGCTACAAACTATCTTCTTCCTATAGCAAATAAACTTATAACGCGTATTCGTTCGAAGATATTCCTTTTTGTTTATTTTCGGCTAATCTGTCCCAATGACGTAATATAAAAATATCATTGATCTGTCCATCATAAAAAAGTAAGTCTGAGTTTCTTTCTTACGAAATGTATGAAAAAAGTTTTTTTGGGATTTCTGACTTTTCTAGTACTCAAACAGCTGCTGCTATAGAACCTTTTGATCCTTATAAGAAACAGGATCGATTGGCATCAAAAAAAGTTTTAGTGAAAACTGCCCTTTATCTTGAAGACTGTAATTTTGTTTTCAAAATCTGTGAATGCAGATCAAGATATCTCAAAAAGTTAAGGACAGTCTCCTAATACCGTTTTCCTGTAGCTACAACGGTTAAGGTACTCGCCCTTACTGTGCCGTCTCAAAAATCCACCCTGTATAGTGCACCCACATATCGCCAGTCATGCTATAAGTCCTTTACAATAGGGGGCGAGCCTATTGTCATTAACCGGGATTACCGGGAACAAATCTAAGCTCCGGACTGTCACTGAGAGTTTCCTAATGGGAAAACCCAACTATTGCAGTCGCGTTAGCAAGCAATAGCGCCAGTTAAGGCATCAGGGTAGTTCACGAAATTCAAATTTTCTTATGTTTTTTTGTAATTTACTGGTCAGTTACAGGTTGTATGTTGATCAAAATAGGATTTGCGCAACGTTTTAAATATGATTTGATTTTCGCGCGCTGCCTTAGCGCATCCCCTTAATATAATTATTTATTTGGTATCAAAATGAGCGTTAAATAGAGAAGCTTCTAGAAATCTAGACAGTTAAAGTTGGTCTGAGCAGAGTAAATCAAGTCGGTCCAATCAAGTAAGTGCCTCCGTCAATCTGTAGGTAGTTACGTACTATCGTAAATAGAATACTTAGCTGTAATTATCTTAAGTAGTGTTCTATGCTTGCCTATTCGTCCCAATCTAATTAATGCAGCCTTTTCTAGGGCTACGTCTAAAAATTAAAAAAAAAAACTATCAAAATATACTAAACTAAAATTATCCTTACCACAAAGAATAATTTTAGTTTCTGGAGATTTTTTAAAGTGAAAACTTTTTTAGGCGTGTTGGGCATTTTTGAGATGGGAAAAAACACTCGCGATACCGTTACCGACACCTCATTAAAAGTATTTCCTGCTGCACAATAAAATTGTTCAAGTTTTCACTTCTGTCGGCACTCCCGGAGTGCTTTTTTTATTTTTTTAACCATAACGGGGAAGCTCTTGACCTGCATCTCACCTGATGGTAAGTGATGATCAGGCCGAAGGTGGAAGCGAGCTACACCCGCAATCCTCAACCACAGAGGAACTGGCTATCTTACCTCTAACTGCCGAAACACAACAATTGTTGTAGAGTTAAGAGGATTTATCCTAAAAGTTGGCAACGTCGCACAGTGGAACGAATGTATGGGAGCGGTTGGACGTAGACATTTCCGAAAAAAAAGAGTAAAATTATGCCAAACTAATGATGCCATCTTATTCGATTACTTAATGCCTTCATAACTTGTGGTGATGAATTTCTTCATAACTCCCATATTTCGGGAGTAATTTGAGAAAATGTGAAATTTTACTATGAAAATGAGTGTATCGAGCTCTCTCCCTCCTGATTCCGGGCTTGTTTCAAGTAGCGGTCTCTAATATCATAATGCTAATACTAAGAGCTATATTTAATACTAAGACACATAGTGCGCCAAATGTGCACTTTCTGGGATAAAGAGTGATGTTTATTTTATAACACAATTTTTTTATTTTTTGTTTATTTTGTTGATTAAAACCGTTTTTCTAAAGGTTTACCTTATTACAATAACATTTCTGAGCAGCCAATCAGAGAAGATATAAGCTAATTAGGATATATAATTAGCAATGCACTAATGATTACTGATAAGAACATTGCTATTATTTAATTACTAAATGGCTCTTAATACACTAATTTAGCATGCATCATTTACTAATTATCACAATAACTAATTACCTTGCAATATTTAACAAAGGATACCTGGGATACCTGGATTTTATATAAATAGGTCACTATTAGTAACTTTAAAATCAGTGTTGATTTACACCTCGTTGTATCCAAGCTAATCTCGCAATGTATTTTCCAAATTTTAATACAAATCTTGATATTCACGTTGCTTTATGCGCACGCGCACATAAAGATTTACGCGACTTTAACTATTTGTTCAGTGTTTTAAAAGATAACAGTTGTGTTCAGTTATGTGAAAGTGCTGAAACAAGTTTAAAAGACTGGTGTCGTCGATTTTGCTACCGCATTTATGCAAAATGGACACAGTCTGGAAGAAGCACAGATAAGTTTCGGAAGAAACATGAGATTTGGCTACAGGCTGCAATTCAATGGCCGGAATTACAGAATGAAAATATGGAACCTTCTACAGAAAATATAAGTGACGTCATCGAGCCCATAATTTCTCCTGCTAAATCTGATGCTTCAACTTGTACACATCCTAGTCCTCGTAAATCTTTTGAGGACCTTAGTAACCGGCAAAAAAGAAGACGCACTGAAGATAGTCTTTCATGCAGCAGTAGCAGCGCTGAAATTATGTTTTCGGCCGAAAGGGCGCTTCAAAAGGCAGGACAAAGCGATACAGCTTATGTTATGAAATACTTGACGGAGAATCCAGAAGAGGCCTCAAAAATCAAAGCCTTCATTGAAGGTAAATCAATTCAGGTACGGGAAATATCCCCTTTGAAGGCATTGGCTCTTTATGTATCGATGAACTTATCGAAATGGCGCTATAACACTCTTCGGGATTTCAACACTCAAGAAGGAGCTCTTCAATACCCGAGTTACTACATGTTGGTTAAAGAAAAAATTAAGTGCTATCCGGCCAAAGAAGATCTCACAGTTACAGAGAGCTCTGCAAAAATCAAATTACAAGCCTTGATGGATTTAACCTCAAGAAGACTTATTAGGTCGTTAGAAACCCCTGTTGATCCCAATCAACAGCTCGTATTGACCAGCAAATGGGGTTTTGACGGATCATCTAGCCAAAGCATTTATCATCAAAGGACGAGTGAAGATGAGCAAATCGATCTTGCTAGTAATTTTATGATTAGTCTTGTACCACTGCGGCTCGTCTCAAAAGGTGTAACAATTTGGGAAAACGAGCGACCATCTTCCACTTCATTTTGCCGGCCAATATTGTTTAAGTTTATAAAGGAAACCAAAGAAAATGTGCAGAGAGAGATGGCTGAAATCGAAGCAGAGATTGAAGCCTTAACTCCATCCACCATCACTGATGGAATTAGTGTCAAACACCAACTGCTGTTGACAATGATTGATGGTAAAATTCATTCCATTATATCCAATACAGCAGCTTCAGTGTGTGACATATGCAAGGCTTGTCCTAAAGAAATGAATAATTTAGAGTTAATCAAAGATAAACACGCAAACGAGGACATGTATAAATATAGCTTAAGTACCCTTCACGCTTGGATTCGCTCAATGGAATGCTTATTACACATTTCCTACAAATTAGACATAAAATCATGGCAAGTAAGGGGTGATATAGCAAAAAGGCAAGTTGATGACAGGAAGAAAAGAGTTCAAGAGGCTGTAAGAAGAGAAACGGGCTTACTTCTCGATGTTGTGAAACAAGGCAGTGGATCCACCAACAATGGCAACTCGGCAAGGAGATTTTTTGAAAACTACACTAAATCTACTGAACTGACCGGAATAGATGCTATGCTTTTAAGAAAAATCTGTGTGATCTTGCAGTGTATTTCATCAGGAGAGAAGATCAACGTAACTAAATTCCGAGAGTTCTGCTTTGATACTGCTAAGCTTTACGTGGAGTTATACCCATGGTATTATATGCCTTCTTCACTTCATAAAATTTTAATGCATGGGCCAGACATAGTTCAGAACATGTCAATTGTGCCCATTGGTTTTCTATCCGAAGAGGCATCTGAGGCTAGAAATAAAGATTTTAGAAAATATAGAGAGGGGCATTCTCGAAAGCATAGCAGTATCTCATGCAATGAAGATATTATGCACAATCTTTTACTGTCTTCTGATCCACTTGTTACAAGTATCCGTCCAAAAGGAAATAAGTTTGTAAAAAAATCTTCTTTTAAGGAATTTTATGAGCTTACGGATTCTGAGAAAAGTGATATCGAATTTGTTAACATAAATGATTTAGCGGACATCGATTCTGAATTTGAATTAATTGATGATGATGATGATGACGAAGATAATTAAATGATGTTATTGTTTTAAAATGTGTAACTTAGTAAATTAGAGCTTACATCTTAATTATTTATTGTACTTTTAATGAAACTAGGTAATTTATTATCAACTTACTTAAAAGTCATACTCTCATCAGTTCTTGTGAATATTTTTGTTAATATATATTTCTGTATATATATAATATATTTATAGACCTCTTAATAAGTCTGTCTGCGGTTTAAAGTAAATACAAATGGGGAAAAAACGTTTTTTTTTTTAAATTTTCATTTCCTTTTATCCCAGAAAGTGCACATTTGGCGCACTATGTGTCTTAGTATTAAATATAGCTCTTAGTATTAGCATTATGATATTAGAGACCGCTACTTGAAACAAGCCCGGAATCAGGAGGGAGAGAGCTCGATACACTCATTTTCATAGTAAAATTTCACATTTTCTCAAATTACTCCCGAAATATGGGAGTTATGAAGAAATTCATCACCACAAGTTATGAAGGCATTAAGTAATCGAATAAGATGGCATCATTAGTTTGGCATAATTTTACTCTTTTTTTTCGGAAATGTCTACGTCCAACCGCTCCCATACATTCGTTCCACTGTGCGTCGTAAATAGCTGTGAATTGATTAATTTACCAATATTACTGTATGGAATTCAGAAATGTGGTCAGCCACATTTGGAACTAAAATATTACCAAATTATTAAATGAAATTGTTTATTCTGTAAATAGGATATCGGAATGACTTTTACACGTCATATTAAAAAAAATATTAAAAATAAGCTAGATGAGTTCGGCGTTTCCTATCTGACTACTCTGAGAAGAAAGGCCGAAACAAACTCAGAGGTCGCAGTCTCTTTTAATGTCCAGACATAATCTTGGTCAGGCCATATGAGGACCATGTAGATTAAGTGTCTGAAATTGTATTTTGAGGAAAGAACTACACAGATTTGAGTGAACCTGTCCAGTCAGTGCAAGCATTTGTCAGTAATCGTGGAGCTCAACTCGACGAACAATACCAAAGAAAGGTCATTTGGGTAGGCCGTATAAACTACTCAAACTGCCAGACCATCATTAAAACTCGCAGATAAATAATAATAATATCATATAACAGATATAACAGAGAAAAATAAATAATAATAATATCCACATAGTCCTCACATTCACAATAATTAAAATAATATAATACTTTGTAAATTAGGTAATCATGTCATTTTGAATATAATTTTCAGCAATGACAATCTATATACTAATATACATATAAAGCTGAAGAGTTTGTTTGTTTGCTTGAACGCGCTAATCTCAGGAACTACTGGTCCGATTTGAAAAATTATTTCAGTGTTAGATAGCCCATTTATCGAGGAAGGCTATAGGCTATACTGCCCTGCTAAGCCCAAAGGCCGTATCTCAACCGGAGTAAGTTTTAAGAAAATTTACTTTTTGTGAATGTAATTTAAGGAAAAATGGAGATGTAAAAAAATTCTTAGTGGTTTTTTAAATGTTTTAAGTTAGATAGCGCTATTTCGCTTATACCGTTAGATGCGAAATTGTTAAAGCTATTGAATGGTATAAATAAAACTAAAAGGGCGTATCTCAGAGATACCGCCTTTGGGCTTAGCAGGGCAGTATATATCATCACGCTAAAACCGCGGAGCACCAAAGTAACTATTCCACGCGGACGAAGTCGCGGGCAGAAGCTATATAAAACTGGTATATTTTCATGATTTTACATAATAATTCAAATGTCAAGTTTTATGGTTTTATCACAAGGCTTAGCAGAGCGAGCAGCTCAATCCCAAGCTTTTTTGTCTTCTAAATAATCAGAAATTGTATAGTACCCTTTTTTAGGGTTTCGTACAAGGAACCCTTATAGTTTCGCCATGTCCGTCTGTCCGCGGTCTAGCTCCGAGACTGTTAGTACTAGAAAGTTGTAATTTGGTATGGGTATACAAATACATATTAATCATGCCGACAAAGTGGTAAAATAAAAATATGAAAAAAAAATTTAGGGTATACCTCCCCTACTCGTAAAGTGGGGATGTTTATTTTTTCTATCCCTTGGTGTGGGGTATCGTTGGAAAGGTCTTTCAAAAACATTGTAAGTGTGTTAAGCTTTAAAGTGCAAAATTTTGTTAGAGTTAAGTGTCCCCCCCCCCTGTCAGCTAAATGGTTGGTTTTAGATAATTATGTGAAAAAATTCACGGTGCGCAGTACCTTAAATAACGAATTTAAAAGGAAAACTATCACAGCTGAGTAGGCTTTACAAGTTAACTAGTAATAATCGAACAACTTAGATTTGCGGTTGTAAAATCATGTTCTCCCATACATTCCGTATGAAAGAAAATGTTTTTCAACTACAAAGTTTAGTTTGTTATTGGGATAAATTCATCCCAACTACGTAACCCTACATTGTGCGTGGTCCGACATGCACTTGGCCGGTTTTACAAAGTTTGGTTTGTAATACCGAAATATCGTAATACCGAATATTTAGTTTTAGATGTAAAAAAAGGATTTGGAAACTTTCCAAATGCCTTTTTTACACCTAAAATTGTTACAACATCAAATTCAGTGGTGTAATTGCAATTATTCTAGGGAACTAACTAGTTCCCTAGAATAATTGCAACTACACCACTGAATTTGTTGTTTGTTTGATATGGAAATAAGATAAGTGGCTAACTAGCCACTTATCTTATTTCCATATATAGTAATATTGCCAAATTAATCAAAACAGCGAAATATTTGACATTTATTTGCGACAATCAACAGTTTCAATAGTCTATCCAGCTGCTGACAAAACCCACTTAAGAGCGTTTATTCTGAAAATGAGCAACTTTCAGAATAAATGCTCATAAGTGGGGTTTGACTATTGAAACTGTTGATTTTAAATGATTTTTTGGGTAACTATGGGCTGAGATTAGGTACTTTGCTGTGGAATTTCTCAGTAGCAGCCTAGTCTAGATATGATGATATGTGCCTACCCCTTTGGCAAAAGAAAATACAGGTGAAATGAAAAATAAAATATTATACAGGATGGAAACTTAACTGCCAAAATGGGATCAATGCTGACCGTTTTCAAGACTGAAAGCTGGTTTTGAGCTAGTTTTGACTAGTTTTGAGATTCCAACAAAATATTTAATACTTAACAAAAAAAGTGATCTTTTATAGGGTCGGGTCTGTTTTCCTTTTTAACGTCGGAACCCTAAAAACATGCTGATACTCAGATGTTACAGTTCAAATCTTTACATATTTTGCTGGTGTATCGGTTCAGTACCCGGCTAGGGCAATCAGTACCCTAATTGCGTAATACAACACAATCACAATCTTTGAAACAGATTGCTAATCCATTGCTTCATAAGTTGGAAAAAAAAATCTGCTCAACAACGTAAATAACGCAATGAATGTTGTTGAACTGTCAAAATGAAATAAATTAGGCAAAATTGTTTACGAAATTATGTAACGCAATTAGGGTACAGGACACTGAAAATAAAAAAAGTGACAAATTTGTAAAGAATAAATCAATACTTATTATTATTATGATTAGTTATGATATTATAAAGAGGTATTTGTTTGTTTGTCGGTTTTGAAAAAATCTTTTTGCATTGGCTAGCCTAATTTTTGAGGAAGGTTATAGTCCCGTGGGTAGAGGCTAGTTATCTTTTAAATCTGTCAAAATAAATACTATCTTAAGCCTACATTACACAAAGACATCGTAACAAAGAGGCGTGGCCATACACCATTGTGTACACAATGTTTTTTATGAAAACAAATGTTTGTGTCTAAGGGTTTTTATGTAATGTTTCGAAAAAACCCGGCTTTAGACATTTCAGGGTAGTGTCGTTCTTTCAACCCTAACTCACCCTGTATTCTTGGTAATAGTTAGGTAGTTGTTAGAGTAATAATAACAACAATGTGGGTACTTACTATCAAAGAGCTTTGCATAGGGATAGTTATAATTAGGTAAGTACCTACTTAACAAGTAACACAAATAGTTAGTTGTTTTGACAATTAACGATATTCTACATTGTAATAAAATATACTATCATAATTACATTGTTTACGCTTTCATCGTCGAAGGTCGCGTTGATAAAATTAACAACCTCATTTTTATCACATAAACAATGCGTTTATGACATTTGCAACATAACAAAGGCGAGGCAGTCCACATGCATATCGTACCCACTGTACTTAGTATATGAACCGACATATGACTTGAATAAACAATGAAAATATTTGCTTTTATTAGACCAACTTTATCAACGTTAATCAACAGGTTGCCTTTAAACTCATGTATGCTGACTAATGAGTAGCTGTACTTGGAACATTTTGGTAGTAATCTAGCTTCGTCTACGTTTGTTCCTGCCTAGCCTCGTATGCTCGTAGCACATTGGACGGCCACGGTCGCTCAATAGCACCGACATATATGCAAGTTTACTCGCAATAAATTACAATATCGATCCCGCTGCCAAGTCACGTTCAGGGTGTGTACCTACAGTTTCGGGAGGTGTCGATTCGAGGCTACAGCGTGTCTACTCGGTAGACCAGTACATAACTAATACTGCTTTTTATATCGACCTCCGTGCAATAAAGTTAATCCAGGTCCTGTGTAGTGTAATATCGGGCGGGGGGGGACTGCGGGGGGGTAAACCGGCCGGCGCGGTGGCCACCTGTCGCCGCGCGGTGGCGCGCGTGAGCCCCCCGGGCCGCCGCGCCCCGGCCCCCGGGCCCCGCGCCTCGCGCCCCCAGCCCGCCCGCGCCCCTGCACCCTCGACGCCGCTGCGCGCGCTCGGCTACTCCCTTCTCTCGAATCATTCGTTTCGCGACGCGTAAACTTGCCGGCCGGCCTCCGTTGCACTCGCTCGGGCTCATTCCCATCGCGTCCGCTAGCCGCACCGCTCAGATTGCACCACCTAGCCGAACACCTCGCTATCATGACGGAGAGCACAGAAACCCCTGCGGCAGCTGCGCCTGAAAAGACCCCCACTGAGAATGGAACTACCGAGACCCCGCCCGAAGAGACCCCTGAGAAGGCAACCGAAGAAAAAGAAAAGGAGACTCCTCCACCCAAGGAGATGCGCGCTGTCGTCCTCACTGGCTTCGGCGGACTCAAAACTGTCAAGATTCTGAAGAAACCTGAGCCCACTGTCGGAGAAGGCGAGGTCCTCATTCGCGTGAAGGCGTGGTGAGTACTCCTATATCCTTAAAATCACTTTAAATATTTTGGAAATTTCAAGATACAACACTTCGACAGATTAAAAGACGTTGCGTTTGAATATTTCTTCGTTCCGAGATTGATTTTTCTCAATAAGCCATTTAGTTGTGAAATAATAAGTGGGTGCAAACGACCCTTGTAATCTACGATCATGTTAGTCTTGAAAAACGTTACCTATATTTTTTACACCCTATTGTTTTTTCCATCGTTTTGGATGATATTTTTGGGTAGGCCGGTGTTCTCCGTGTAGTGTACCCACTTAGCCGGTGTCTGCGCGGACGGGTCCCGTTCGTCCGTCGCTCGCCGCATCTTGGGCTCTCGGCTGCCTCATTAACATTGCCTCCGTCGAGATGCACAGCTCATGCACCCGACTGATTGAAATTTCTGCACGCACACTGGCACCTACTCCCGATCGTGCGACGCGCCCTAAAGCGGATTTACACTTCGTCGACCGCCCGTCGTCGATGCGACGACCAACTATTATGTTTATAAGCTTGTTTAGCCTCTCTCTTACTTGATGTACAATATGTTTAGATAGCCGTGCTATTTCATTCGATTTCGCCAGATTATTTATTCAATAGGCTATGGAAATTTGTTTTCAATCGGCATCGGAATAACTGCATGCATGTGTGCACCGGAGCGCGTCGCTGCGTGGACGCTGCGTCGCCGACGTTTGTAACAAATTAATGTTATTTTGTCATTCGAAGCCCGAGCGAGCCGAGTTCGTGCGAAAGGGAGTTGAGCGCCTACTGACATTGTTCTTTGTTCGTTTTTATCGCTCCACTGCTTCAGATAATGCAACGGACGAGTCGCGTCAACGTGCTACTTGCAACCGCGACACATGAGTTATCTGCCACTTTTCTCGTTAACGTTAACTGCTTCGTTAGAGGCTTAACAAAACACTCACTTAACTGTGAAGTATTTGTTTCGTTACACCACAAACGTTTAGTCATGAATGAGATACTTTTTTATGAGAGACTACTTTGGGATAAGGTCAGACGTTCGACGGCTTAGGATGTTTGATAAGGCAGGCAGTTTTTTCTTTTGTGCACCAAATGTTATCAGGAATTTTATCAAGAATTGATAATATAAACTCTTGGATTGCAAGAAGGATTTCGGGTGGAAGAATTTGGACTGGGACTGTTTAACATGCCTTTAAAGGTTTGCAATCCTATTGGCTTTTTGAGTAGTATTGTATTAGCAAAGGTGCATAAAACTTGGCTATGAATTGAAGTTAGATGTAAGTAGTTCACGAGAAAAAAAATTACGAGTACCTATACTGTAACTTGCAATAGAATGGTTAGAATGGTACGCTGGCATACAAGAGAGGCAAGGGAGGAATGGAGGCGAGGTGTGTAGGTGCAGTGCGAGGTGCGAGGCAGGGCCGGTCAGGGCGCATCCCCGCGCGTGCTAAATATAGCGCGCTTATCGTCGACTTACTATGTAAATGACCGCGACATAGCCGACGCCATCTGCCGCAAAAATATTAACTGACTGGTTGAGTCCCGGACCGGTACCAGTACAAGTTTGCTCTCTAGCTTTGAGCCGCAAAAACGTGTGAGTTCCGCCTACATGCCGAGCGAACAATCCAAGTTTAGCGGTCTACAGTCTGGCAACTCTGGGTCATTCCTTTGTGAGAGTTTGCAAATAAATCGGTCATTTGGAACTGGATTACCTTACCACAGGAATGTGCTTAATGCTATCACTGTCATGAGGCTACTCCCTTCCACTCAATGTTCCCAGAAATCAATCAGTGTTAAGAATGATATTATATGGGATCTATGGAAAAAGAAAGACAAATTTCAAGAACCATTAAATATTTTCGAAGAAATGTACAAAGAAATTCCAAACACAGTAAACCATTGATTCCTGGTATTTCAGTATAAGACCAAAAGCTTTGATACAGCAAAGTTCTCATCAAAATGAACACTCTCTAGACTCAAGAGTGCAGTGCGATTTGATACGAAACTCGTTTCATGGATGACGGAGGTCCAATTTCTACATTCCTTGTTATCGTCAGATCTTCGAAACCGTTTGAGTTCGTTGCAATTACAACAGATTTAATCGTAGGAGAAGTTGTAATCTAAATTGTGTAAATAAACAAATACAGGAATGTAGCTTCTGTAGAAGGGTTTTGAGTAAATCCTATCATAAATCACACACAACAGTGAATCCTTAAATGGATATCAAAAACTTTGTTCGAAGACACACGCAGACACATCAATTTTATTTATGTCTCGAAAGTTACTCGTTGAGTACCGAAGTTTAAAAAGTTGGACCATTAAAAGGTACCTATATCAGAGTGTGTTGAACCGCAATTATGGAGTCATTTTAAGACATCAGTAGTTTAAAACTATACCTACCTGTATTAAAGTCACGCAGTCGTCGCTCGCTAGGGTCACCACAAATAAAGCTCTTAAGGAGACATCCCGTTTAAATACCGTAAAGTGATTGTAAATATTTAACAAAGCTATTAATGACCTCAAATTCTAACACGTGGTGATTTGGTTTACCTACGCGGAGTACTACAATATTTGCTTGTATTGCGGAAGTCCCTTGACAAAGCTGAGTTCAAAATTGACAGCGGTGTTTTTTTATTACTAACTTAACCACTTTCTGGAGAATACTCCAGAAAATGGTTAAGTTTATCGTAAACAAAAACGTTTCTTATACAGCGGTCTAAATTAAATGATACGTTACAATTTATATAATGATGATATTCATCTTATTACGATACGGACGTGTGCATACAGGGATCGCTTTCGAGCAGCCGCCTTTTCGGCTAATATGTTTTGTAAGACTTCATAAGGGATCCAATGAATAACGCGTCATTATTTTCAATTAGGTCAAGCCGGTGTCAGTAAGAGATGTCTTCCAAGAACAATGGTTGTACTCACGCCTCGGATAAGTGGCTTTCTTTTTATATGGAGAGTGCTTAATTGTATGTGGAGATGATGGGAAATGTGATGGCTGGACTTTTGTTTTTTGTTTCATCCATGTGCTCTGGGCGTCTGGCCTACATCATTTCGAACACGAGTTCATTTCGGGGTCAGGGATATCGTAAATATCAAGGATTCCACTGTGTACTTATCAGTACAAGATCGTGGTACATTTTGTATCGAAAGTGCAGTGTTAATTGCTCACATCCTTTCCTTTGTTGGCGTATCAATTTAAAGCCTAAAAATAACATCTGCCCCTCGAGTACAGGGGCCGGGCTCTATGGTATAAAGTGCAGTATTGTGCATTTTAATGGGCTCCGAAGCCGCATAAGATGGGAGAGATGAATTTGTTTATTACCCTCTTCCTTATTGAGAGCGTCTGCGCAAGATAGCTCTCTTCCTATGAGTCACTAGAAAGTTATGTTCTTGAGCTAACTCGATTCAAATAACTTGCTGTGGTACCTGACTGCGTCCGAGTGGGTGGATTCGCTAGCGATTCAGTGCCTTACTGGACGGCTTGTTTGTGTGCTTCATTTGATACCCCCTGCCTTCAGACGTCTGCCCTCTGGTTTAACAACTCACCTCTCTTGTATTCAATAAACTGAAAAGGTTATGTTCATTGCTTTTAACTTTTAAAGTTAAGTAAATTTTAATCATATAAAAGAACAATTTATTGTTATTATGTGCCCATTGAAGTCAATTTGATAATGGGGGTATATTGTATTCTTTTTATTAAGTTGTTATTCATCATAAATGGTAGCTTTATCAATTGAGCATTGCATTCAATGCCCTCATAATTTATTAATCTCGATTAACTTGCCATTGATATTTGATTCTTCAATGTTTCAGTAATTTAAACTGTAACACCTACCTAACTCATAAGTTCAACATAAACTATAATTTGTGGTATAATAATAACAACGCCTATTATTATATTCGTATTTTTATAATAACATGTTATCGTTAGCATGACCTGTGGGATACGGTTCATCCATCAATCAAACATGATGGGAGACAGCGTTGCTTGCTGCACGTGCACGTGAAAACTTCACATTGAGCTAATTCTTCAATAGGTTGTTGTTTTAACATTATTTCATTTGCTAAATAATTAGTGTGTATGAGTGCTGCGATGCGTCACGACCTTATTCCCGTATTACTTGCACAGCTAACTTATACAGATGAGTCAGAGCAAGTTAGGCTATCACGACTGACTCACCTAACAATATAAATACAGAGTTAACAACGATATCCGTGATTTGTAGGTGATCCCTTCAATTGGGGCACTTGATACAACAAACAATTTTGACCTTCACCAGATTCTGGCCGTTTCTGGCGTACTTACCCTCTTTGTAGAAGTAAGCCGCACTGAGATAAATATATATTATTGTGCTCCCATTAAAACTACACATACGATTAGTTTTGAACAAGGATAATTGTTAAACAAATCTCATTAAGTACTTACATATAGAAGTGGGATTCATTATTCTTTTCTATTTCTATTCATATACATAACTTAATGGTGGTGTGTAGGTGTTTGCAAATCAAGGAAAACTAGAACAAATTGAAGTAAACAATATTATTAATTCCTACATATTTTGTGGTTTGACGAATACCTGCTTGCTTTCAATTTTGTGGACAGTGAAGTTGCTTGAGTTTTGACACATATGTTCGGCCATTATATTCATATTACTCGAAACGTTGTACTTGTCGGAAGCTGTAGCTGTAACATATGCTGTCTCTATAAAATCCATCGTCGGACAGCAGATGCGGCAGGCGGGGTCGCGCCGGCCCAACTGCCGCCCGCGGGCACATTGTTCGCGGAGTCAACGAACTTACGAAAATGCTCCTTCGCTTATTGTGACCATAATCGAATCAAGTTGCTACTGTATATGGTAGTAAACACGTCGCATACTTTCATCTTTTTTGACAAATAAAACACTCATGACAAGATGTACAACTACAGAACATTCGGCAAGCTCTGCTGGAAGCAACAATCTTCGTGAATGCCTTATTGAATCTTAATCTGTAATCAATCTTGTGGCGAGAAAGTTTCACCTCTATGGTTTTGTCCATAATTTTGCCGTCGAAGAGAATATGCCTACATCAGTCTCGTTATTTATCACATTTTCTATCCATTATGATCTCAACAGCCGTTGCTTATGTACTAGATTGCTTAGCAAATTGAATTGGAAAATCCCGTGACTCGATTCTGCATGAAAAAGGGGTGTGGTTGCGTTATACTCGGGTGCCGGCTAGGTGGTGTGCGTCGGGCTCGGGGGTGGGTGGAGGGTGCGGGGGTGAGGGTTGCGAGTGCTTCTGTAATGTCTGGCGAGCCCGGGGCCGGGGCACGGGGCGCGCGCCGGATCAATACGGCGCGTCCCCTACCCGCGCCATGCCGCCCGACCAATCTCCGCAGGCCCTACGTCTTTCGACGCCAGTGCTTGTTTTTTTATAGCTCCCATTAACCATGCTCTTCGATAAATGAATAAAAGCATGTGTTGGTATTTTTTCTAACCACGACTAGCGGTACTAGTGTTCTTATTTTGTCTTATTTCACGAGTACTGTTATCGCAGTCGCCAATTAAATTATCTACGAACTTTTGTTCTCACGTGGACGATATTAGCTTTTAAAAGTTTTTTAAGCAGCGCTTCATTATGAAAAAATACAGTTTGAATAGGACAATTCCTGACTACTCAACTACCCCATGGTTACCTTAACCCGAAGTACGTTTCGTTATTGACCTTAACCTAAAGATTTTAAAATTATAAATCATGAAAAATAAGATAGCAATATCATGGTGGCAACGTATTATCGGAATCGTGACAAACTGAGAGTAAGTCCACGTTCGCACGGACGTAAAAATGTCGCGGCGGGATTTTATCGCGCACTGGAAACTGGCCCAGTGCGTCAAAAAACACACTGCTAGATTTTCAACTTTCGGCGCTAAGCAGAGCGTTGAAAATCCAGTGCGCGAAAAAAAATCGCTCGTGCCTACCAGGGCTAACTCATTTGTAACATTATCTGTCCCAAAAAACAATAGACAGAGGAGGTTGAGTGTGGTAGCTCCACAGTAATCTGCTCAAAGCCAGTGGGCCGTGGGTACATCGCAGACGTGTTTAGAGTACAAATTCCTGTAGCGGAGTCGTTGCGGATCTATATTTAGTTAGGTAGCAGTAAGGGCACCCTCGTACAGAATCCACGCACGCCCTAATATGCTTCGTTCCGACACCTTTTTGCTTGCCGACTTTTGGTTCGGCCACTATATGATATTCCGTTTATTACCCTACTGCGACGCGTCACGCTGTGTAGATGACTTTTTGCCGACCCGCATATGTTCCATAATATGAGGGTCTGCTACATTGATTTCGAATATTATAGCTTTGTTAAAAGTTTCACGGTTACCGTAATTTGGGAGGTTCGGTTTGTTTGCTTTTACTTTCATATAATATTTATTTTTATTTGAATGCTGGTTTTATTCTTGGACTTTAAGAGATTTTATGCTTAGAATCTAATCGTAATTGTATCGCAGTTCCTATGAATTTATTATTGCCAGAGGGGTGGCCAACGCAACAAGTTTTATTGGTCACATCCGAAATGTCTGCTGTTTGAACTTGAAGTTATCCTTGTTTGTTTTTGTTATCGTTCGATCTTCGGGTAACAAGAAACGAGATAGTTTTCTGAACAAAAAATGATTCATGGAAAGCTATTGTTATGTTTACCGATGTAAAATAAATGTGGAAAACAAATAAGACCAAGACAGACACAATCTTTTAGACGAGATGAATATTGAGATATAGTACCTATCTGTCTGACAAACTCTCTCATCGACTATTGCAATAAAATGAGTCTTGATAAATAAATAAGCACGTATAATAATAGCTCCACCGAAGCGAAAGCAAACTTTCGCTCACATAGCTTTTCTGTAGCTCCAATGAAAATTACCTATCCAAGCCTTAACAGTAGGTGCGAAGGTAGTTGGGAGTACAAAATCGAGAGCTATTATCAGTAATTGTGTAACACACATTTTGAAAGCGATAATTGCAGTTCTGAATCGAATTCTTTGTCTGTTTTATAGAGCACGGCAGTGCGTGGCTAATGCGTGCGCTTAATGTGGAGTGGGCAACAATTTATAAAATGGATGCTACGTACGAGACCGGAGAGCCGGCTTAATGACGGCTCAATTGAAATTATTTAGTCACCCTAAAGTTAAACGCTGGACGTTCAGCCATCTGCGGAATGCAAGTTCACTTCCTGAGTCGACAATTAAAGCCGATGACTGACGTACGAACAGAAACATCGTTGACATGGTTCACCATTAACATTTGTGACTAATGAGGTTGCAACTACTTGCACATTACAATCAGCTTCGTCCACCATAACATCATGTAATTTTATGCAACACAGATTTTTGAGTTTATTTATTCGTGGTTGTTTTTGCTGTTATTTAATACATTTATGTACATTTTAAGGACTATGTTAAGTAACTATATTTGCTTTGTGGATTTCCATATGTTTGTGGAGGAACTAGCCAAAGCAATTTGCCACCTCATGTTGCCATTATTTCAATAAGTTTCAATCTCCCAGAGGAATGCATTTCAGGGTGTTTCCGAACAACATAATATGCTGAAGTTGAATGTGAAAGATAGCGTTTCAAACTCAAAATGTTCATTTTTGCCTAATTCGCTTCAGTTAATCCTGCGGTCTTCTCTAACTAAACTTTCACTCATTAACGTGTGTTAGCTGTTTTAAACGAAAAGTAAACATTAATTAGAATTGTCATTTTAAACTCAATTTGGGGTGCATCTATCAGCCTAGCATTACCACCATCAGTTAATTACAGCCGTAATAGTAAAGCGGGTGTCACACGCGGCTGGCTGGCATTCTCGTCATAGCCGCTGATCGGAAGTCGATAGCTTCGTCACGCGTGTCATGGTGTATTCATTCTGGTCAGCGTCACGGCCCGCTAGCCGGATATTAACGCTTTTTTGAACCACCTCAATTATTCCTTCCGAGCCTTTGATAAGCCATGCGCCCCCACCAAATCATTTTGCAGCTATTCGGTCGCGTTCTTTTATTTTTGCTGAAATCCTTTTTTATTCCTTGCCATATCTGGCGCTGCTCAGTTACTGCTTGCATTTTGGTACATATAAGTATAATATTATGATACTCCGCTGACTCTGGAGTTTTGTACCCTTTTACGGGTATGATTAATGATTCGTCCAATCATGATGGAGCATCGTGATAAGTCATAGAAAACGTTACAATTTCTTACAGCGATTAATTGACACTATGTAGGTACAACACTTTACCTATTGTATATTTTCCATTGTTAAACTGCATGTTATAAGCAATTGCATGTGGTTTGTTTCTAGATATATAACAAACACCAAACGTAGGCTTTAGTTAAATAAGGTCATATTGTATGTCACGCTAACCATTAGCATTGTGGCAGAAATACCTTAATGTGACCTAATTTGATTATCTAGGTTCTATTTCAAACTCATGAAAATAAGTGCTATGTTACCACACGGCATATTAGAGTCTGAGGGTCATGGGCGGCATAACAACTCTGACACCAGTACCCAAATTGCGTAATACAACACAATCAAAATCGTTTCGATTTGAAACAGATTGCTAATGCATTGCTTCATAAAATGGAAAAAAATCTGCTCAACAACGTAAATAACGCAATGAATGTTGTTGAACTGTCAAAATGAAACAAATTAGGCAAAATTATTTTCGAAAATAAGTTACGCAATTAGGGTACAGGTTAGTCCCGAAAAAGAAAAAAGACGGCATATAAGTTATCTTCAAGAGGCTAATCATTATACCTTGTTTCCCTGAAGGGTTGGACAGGTGTCCCAGTAGACCCACATTTCGCCAGTTATGGTTAAAGCCCATGTAATAGGAGGCGAGCCTACTACCATCAACCCGGGCACAAATCCAGACTCCGAGCTGCTACTGAGAAATTTCAGATAGATAAACCCAAAAAATAAAAAAGAAAAAATAAAAAAAATTGGAAAATTATAGGATTAAAAAAAATTGGAAAATTATAGGATGAAAATGATTAGGTAATAATAACTCATTCGCGCGTTGGAATTTCAAAGACTGCATATTCCACACCATATAGGAATACGACGGACTGAATAAATATTGTCTTAGAACGTAATAAATAACGACAATTGTTTTAATTATCATGCAATGAGTCCACGACCACATAGATGAGTCAGAACATAGTGCAGGCTTTGAGCGATCGATCCAGCCAGCTCAACTTCCGGTGCCTATTTTATAAGCTCATAACATAATAGTTAATGTGTATTAAGTCGACAACTCGACGTCGATTCATGTCAGTGTGGAATACAAATGAATCAGAAAGTACGCGAATAAGGAAATTCCATTCGGTGCATTCGTACTGGTGGAGGCACATGTATGATAAACTAATACTATGAGCTATTCCTATTCACAAGTCGTAGTCTTTGTACGGACTGGGAGGTTGTGAGTCACCGCCATGGCAACATCTACACAGTAATAACACCCTTAATTAACACATTTGTATGTAATAAAGAATGAAGTAATACTTGTAATCTGAGACAATAAGGCGTTTTGGAAGGACGGTTTCTCAAGGACTTTTTGTTGCGAGTTTTTCTTATTCGTTGCATGTTTGGAATAGGCCTGGGGATCCCAAATCCCGGATTTAGTTTTTGTGGTGTTGCCCGTTGCATTCGTTTTTTGAATTAGTGAACTTGCCACGTTTCCGGAAACCGAAAACCGGATTAGCTCATTTAATGTCCTTTTTCGGTTATTTAAAAAACAAATATTGTTAACTCAGTCTCGCTCAATCACAAACGTAGCTTTTTGTCGGGTCGGCAGGTAGTGGTATACACAAATATTTTTTGGAAAGGAAAGTGAGAAAGGAGACAAATTCAGCTCGTGTTTTGGTACCACGTACAAGACATGATATTGATTGGCCATCATCCTTATCCTTCACACATTATAAAAAGAAAGTCTCCCGACGCATCTGTCTGTCTGTCTGAACGGGATTAACTCAAAAACTACCGAACGGATTTTCAAACGGTTTTCACCAATGGACGGAGTGATTCATGAAGAAGGTTTTGGTGTATAATTCATTAAAGTTTTGTGTAAATTGATTGATTATGACGATTATTGTTTAAGATGTCGGAAAAAACCGTGCCGACGGGTAGCTTTACTGGCGTGCGTCGCGTAAACCGTGAGAGATAGGTAAATAAAATTTATGTTACATCTTAAAAAGTTCAACAAAAAAGTCGACGATTGCATAGTCTATCTTCTAAGGATGACCCACAATAACCATTTTTTACTTTCAGAATTTGATAAAAAATTCATTGTTATTTCCAAACCAATTTTGACCGGTATTATATTTATCCTTATCCAACAAAATATTTTATTTAAATTGGGCATTTAATTTAGATTGAAATATGCCTTGACATCATATCATTAAAATTAATATTTTAAAGATATCACAGATTCAAAATTACGCGTAACAAGCGGCGCGCGCCGCAGCGCTTTCCTCGGCTATTAAGGATGCGATCATCGCTTAGTTTTAATCCCGGTAGTACGTTCCCGTGGGATATTTTCCGACATCCACACGGGCGAAGCTGCGGGCAATAGTTAGTATTATCTATTTATTGAGGAGATTGACAGTTGCCACTTATGACTGACCACATAATGTGACTGTTCCTAGAGAACCCCATATTCCCCATATCCCTTCAGATATGTCATATCCAATGACGATATCTGATGAATGGTTTGTCACCATTGACAAACCCATAAAAACCGGTCAATTCTGGGTCGGACTCGCACACGAAGATTTCCGTACCACCGTACAATTTATTTAAAAAAAACACGTTTCTTATATTTATGTGTTGTTAAGCAGCAATAGAAATACACAATCTGTGAAAATTTCAACTGTCTACCTATTACGGTTCATGAGTTACAGCCCGATGACAGACAGACGGACAGCGGAGGCTTAGTAATAGGGTTTCGTTTGGCACCCTTCGGGCACGGAACCCTAAAAACAAGTGAAACTCAAGAGTTTTGACGCTCTATAACAATACAATACACCAAGCAATAAACATCTTTGAGAAAGATACAAGTTTGACGGAGTTGTAGCGAAGTGATAACAGTCACTTCCAGTATCGTGAACACGTTCGGAACATGAAACATGAGCGCGGGCGGAAGGGGAGTTTAACTTATACGAAGTACATACGCTGAATTACAATGATGTTCGCGCTCTCCAGTTTTCGTAGGAAACGCTAGACGCTGACGAATCGACCGTACGTGGTTTTATGTTCTTTGATGTTTTGATAACACGCTAGACTAGAGATTGTAGAAGGTTTACTTTGTATGAACGTATATTATAGTCATCACGGGTTTCCCTATAACACAGGTACTTATCTGAAAAGGAAGGAAGTTTCAGTGGTTTTTGCTGCCCATTGATATTTTTTCTAGGAATGCTGTGTCCCTCTTGGTCATTTGCACGGGCTTTAAACTTTAGCAGCAAAAATTTACATTGCGGGTTTCCCCAAACGTAAATCTGAAAGGAAGGAAGTTTCAGTGATCTAAATTCATTATTGTTTCTAGGTATTTTCTACCTCTTTTGGTCTTTTCGACAAATTATTAATAAATTACCTATCGAACTTGTACAAAGTACAGTCTAGACTGGAGCCAACCAATTTAAATTTATTTAACTTGGCAAGTGTTAGTCATAAAACTCTACGTCGACAATGGCTAAAAATTGCAGACAGTGCAAGTGATCGGTTCGGTTCAGTAGTTTTCACTGTCGCACGATGAAAATGAAAGTGCAAAGTTCAGAAAAGCAATTTCGCTCGTGTAAGTTAAGTGCGCGCGGCGTGGATTTCGCCGAAGTGCACTGGAACGTGACGCCCGACATTCGACTTGTGCAAGTTCCTCCACTGAACTGAACGAGCCACGAAACGTTGCAGATTGGAACAATAATTCTGTTTACGTTCCTACTGAAAATCGATCAGTTTGAGTACTGAGTTCTGAGAACCCCAGACCCAGAATATAATCCACGAATGTCTTCTCTCAAGTCATAAAAATTACAGTCAAGACATCTAAACGGTTGCCCGTACTAATGTTAATGAACATAAATTTCTTATTGCAAAACTTTCCCTAGGTTGTGAGCCATTTGTAGTCCCTACGTACCTAGCATGGTATACCTACTTGGTATAGCATGTGGGAAGGCGTCGCGCCGACACCGTCGACGGCCCGCCGCCGCCGCCGCCGCCGTCGCCGGTCGGTCGCGTCATACCACCGCCAACCCCGATGCAATTTTTAAATTACCCCGCACTGAGGGTGTTCATTCGTTCATTTTAATGTCCATTCTAAATGATCGTGCACACGTGAGGGGGCGAACAGCAACGCAAATGATAACATATTCAAAATTATTCTCCACATATCATTCTGCTAGTGTTCAATAAACCGTAAAGTTATTTGAATTGCGTGAATAGAAATTGCATGCAACGCAACGCATTAATCGCATTAGCACTTTGCTGGGGTTGTGTACGTGCGAATAGTGAAGACCCTTTCAGTAATCCTGAACTTGTTTGTACCTACCTACGTGATCCAATTAATTGCCGCAGGAGTTACCGCGGCCATGTCGCTGCCAATGCTATAGGTAATATGACAATATTTTATACGCACGTTTCCTTATTAAATTCCATGTCTTTAATTACGAATGTTATTAACCTAGGTGAATAAATACCTACGTGACTCATGCTGATTTAAAGTTAACATTCAATGTTTAACTCGTTTATCTTCAAATTTGTGGAAATGGCTCAGTAATTAAGATAATCGAAGGAGGGCAGGGTTGATGACTCGCTGTTTGGCCTTTCGGCGGTGCGACGTCGTCGGTTTCATCGACCCTGGGGCCTTGACATAAGGAGTCTGAAACACGCGACTGGCAACAACACTTGGAAACAATGTTCTAACATAATAATTTATTCAAGTGCCTACCACCCCAACGCTATTACCTACAAGCTTTAATAGTGTGTAACAATTAAACCTTGCCAACTTTAAACGCTTACCGTGCGTAGGTTCCAAGAATGTTTCATCAGGGAACACTTAATTGTCCTGAGCGTAGAATTCGCGTTATTTATTTTCAAGTAGTGCAAGCGTCAACAAAAACTAGTCTACCTGCGCATGACGTGCTCGTAACGAACTATTGTTGTAGAAGGAAGCCATTCAATGAATGTTGAATAAACGGTCAGGTAGCGTGCGTAAAATTCGATACAAGCGAGACTCGCCGGAGATTATCTCAGATTAACATTCCGACCCTTGGGTCCCAGGATCGTCGCCGATGGAGGACCAATGTAGGACAAAGCTTTTTCCATAATGAAACCGTAGAGCCCGCGCCCAATTTACCCAATAAAACGTATGCGGGCGACAGACGTGCGACAGCCGACACCGTGGCGACTTGCCACTCATTCGACTCCCATGTCGCACTAATTACCCCGAATTGAAGGCTTCAGTATGCATTCATATCATATGACATGCCACTGGCACAACAATTTTTCTTTAACTCCTTCATGCGTGATACAAAGTTATATTGCGCACAAAATGTGAATGAGTCATCACTTGAGTGTTTTAACAAAGGGCGTAATATTTATAGAAATGATTAATTTCCTTATTTGTTTATTGTGCATAATAGCAGCTCAATTAATTAATGACGAAAGTACCTAACAACACAATACTCATAGTCACAGCCATTGATAACAAGTTAAGGACAAAAGTCCATTAACCCTTTCAGGATCATTAAAATGTAGGATCACTTACGCAGTTTGAACAGTAATAATAACTTAGAGCATGTAGCAACATTTAACAAATTCGTGGCGAAGATTATCGTAGGCGAGGGTTACAATATGGTGACGCCTACTCACCCCAGGACAGCAAATATAGATCAACACAAATTTACATAATACGCTTAAACTTTATAATTTCCGACTAGTCATTGAACCTTGATTGAATTGGAAATACTTGCCGAGAAAATGGTTCGGAAAAGCTGGAAGAATGACTAACTTTACCAAAGCTATCAATTATCTACAAAATTACACAGTAAAGAATTATAAATTGCGATTTGCGGGTAGTTTAATACCGTCGCGTCGGCGCCGCCGATGACAAATGATATCGAATTTCCGCTTTCAGCACAATGCATCGATACGGGGAAAGGGGTAGACGGTGACTCATGAAAACACTGGAGGGACAGACAAGGGGAGGGCAATAAATTATACAATGTTTGCATGTAGGTACTTCCTAAGTTAGGGCTACAATTTGGCTAGATTTCATCAACAAAATTGATTCAAAACAATTGGTTAAATTAGTACTGTGTTCATGTACGTGTGAAACCTCTCGTATCCACATAATTCTGTTGCTAGGTAAACTCTGTTCGTTACCGTAATACGAGTTCGGAGTTTTCCAGCTTTCATTGTTTGTTGTTTCGTACACTATGGATATTTTCGGAGTTCTATTAGCCGACCAATGGCATTTCCTTGTTTAGTCGTATGTACTTACAATAGGCTTTTGGAAAATTAAGCATTCCGTTGTTTTAACACAGCAGACGTTTATTACTTTCAACTGTAAACTGTTAAACGATGTTACAATAAACAGAGTTACTGGATGTGTGCATGGAACAGAAAATTTGACTTTTTGTATCGATTGTTTTTAACATTTCAAGCCGTAAATACAGTGTGGAAAATAACGTCAAGGCGAAGCTTTAAAAAATACATAGTTAGATTTTACAGTAGCTGACAATGTTACTTTCAATTAAGTTTTATAAGTGCAAGCAAATAAAACTGTTGTGCGAGCAAATTTATTCTAGTCCGTATCTATAGGTAGGTACTTCGGTACTTCAGGGAGCTCCATCGAGACATATCGATCAGGGACGAGTAGGTAGGACGCCCGCAGTGACTGGATCCAGTATGGCGGCGTGCAATATTGTAACACGTGTTTATGTCTTCGCATTCTGCTGGTTTAGCTACGTGTTGTTATTTTATACATCGTCATTATCTGACAATATTGCTGATCTTCATCTGTTTAAACTTCCGTGAGATACTGTTTTCAGTTCAATATCAGCGACTTCTTTGTCTGTGCCTTTTGGCGTAGCTATCACTTTCATGTTTATATTTTCTTTCTGTTTGTCTTTTGTGCGTTTGTACGTAGGGAACCATTCGTCAGCTATACTGTCGTACGATATGTGGTTCTGCAGTCTGAAACTATCTTTATGGCCCATTCCATTAACCATTCATCTTTCGTCCAGATGGGAGACCTCGTAAAAGTGAGCTTTCAAAAGTAAAAGCAAAACTTTTTTATCGTATCAACTGCACCACCAACTTTGACATTGGGAATGAAGTGACTTAAATTAACCTAAATTATTGAGTCCTTTATGTGTAACAATAGTGAGGCCACCTATGTCCTGCCATATTCATATTGATTGATTCGTCAATACGTTTAAAAATTTAAATGCGGGCTTCTTTATTCTGTGCGCGTGTTCTAGTACATAATAACAAATGGCTGCCGCATTCCTGACTCCAGTCTTATAATTAAGTAACTACCTACCTACGCACTTGTTTATTGATATCGTTCACCACGATAAACTTGAATGATTACTTGAATGAGAATAAATTCAAATTGTATCGGTCGATCGCTCCAGTTGGTGTTTCGACAGGATTAAGACATTGGTTGGTAACAGCATTCAGTAAACTAGCGTTTTTCAGAATATATAGAGCCTATATTATAGTCTATGATGGTGCTATGGCTCCTCCTGCCTTGGAGTTCTTCATTTTTAGACTATAGACGTCATTGTTCACATCTATATCCACAAATACTGATCAATATTCTAGATGCGCCAAAATTCATTATTTCTCTTCAAATTCTGAACATCTGCAACATTACTCATCATTATATCAGACAAAAGACGTCCATTGTTGGACCCCCTCAAGCGTCTCCACAGTTCTCCATACCAAACTCTGAAAATACTTACATTACCTTTACTTGTTCCAGTGGCCTGAACTTCCAAGACCTGATTGTGCGACAGGGCGCTATCGACTCACCTCCGAAGACACCGTTCATCCTCGGCTTTGAATGCGCCGGAGAGATCGAGCAGGTCGGCGAGGGAGTCACCAACTTCAAGGTAACCATGGAAACATAATTTAAAACAACTACAAATATAAACCTAAAGGTTATGGGCTGGACATAGGTGACCAGCGTGGACAAAGCAAAATGGGTGTGTAAGGATAGTAGCACTTAGTGTTTTGTAGTTTCCGCTTAACCGTATTCCCATGATTTCATTCCCAAAAGAGGTCTAATGAAGAGGTAAATAGTTAAATACACACCTAAACAATCACAGTCTTTTGTTTCTGTTATTTCCCCTTTGTAGAAAATTCTGGAGACATTCCAATTTCATCGTATTTTCCGCCAAGCAATTTTAGGAAATTCTCGGGACATTCGGGCAACCCTAATCTTAATTAGTTTCTCCGATACGTCTCCTTGTGCAATTCCTCACCATAACTATGTGAAATTTTGCACGCCTTCAGAATATTAATTTGGTAATGAATAATACAGTTAATGTGCAGAACAGAGTCCCTACTGACTGGGAAGTTATTTTAATTAAAATTTCTTCCTTTCTGCTGATGTTTTATCGCAATGTTAAATTAATTACACTTCGTTCAATGCCTTCTTTGATAGTTTTGCTCAAAGTAAATCGGTCACGGGCTCGTGGTATATCGCAACGGATTGCAACTTGCAACTGCCGCTATTTCTAATTTAAGTTAAATTAGTTTTAATTGCAATGTCTGTGGGTAATAAAATTTCCGTTTATATAGTTGTAAAAAGATCTAGCAGCTAGCACAGTCTTGTTAAATTTTCAAATTGCTTCTATATATATCTCTAAGTTAGATTTGTTCCATAAGAACTTTTCTATTAGAGATTTGTATTAATGATTCCAATGATTATTTATAATTCTGTAAATACATATAGTCGCGAATCATATTTTGATCAAAATACAACCTGACACTGACCTGCAAACAGCAAAGAACTTCAGAAAATTTGAATTTCGCGGCTACAGCTGCGAATTCACCTTAAATTTCATTGTCAACATTATCATCCCGTATACGTCCACTGTTGATGTTGAGTGTGGGATCCTTAGCTCATGGGCCAATCATCTCGTTATCATTAACTTAATTTACCGCTATCCATTGTTGGACTAAGGCCCCTTCAAAAAGTATCTTCCTTATCCATTGTTCCCTAGCTGACTTCATCAGGTCGTAAATCAGAATTTTAGCTCATCAGTCGGGCAACAAAATCTATCTTCTACCCGATTATTCCCGATTTATCTTCTACGAATATGTGAAATTTACATCAAAGCTTTGTAATGGATGGCCCTATAAACACTTCTCTTTGTTTCCACGCCCAGTGATACATTGTTATTCTTATGCGATTTAGTGTTATGGGTGGAATGCATATTTAGTTCCAAATCATTAAGGGGGTACCTTTCTGTTAGTGATTAACTTTATCGACTAATTTATCAGTTCTAATAAATCAGTATTTTTGAATTATGGGACTTCCATCTTGCTACTCTGAATTCCGTAAATTCGTTAACTAATTTCCGACTGTGATCTGATCAGTGATCAGTTGATCACTCAACCGCTTTGGTAGATTATGTAACACTGTTGATGATGACATCTGATAGTTTCATTTGAGCTCATCCTAATCTAACTAACATTTGCAACCAGGTTGGCGACCAAGTCGTGGCTCTGCCGGAGTACCGTGCCTGGGCCGAGCTCGTCTCCGTGCCAGCCCAGTATGTATACGTGCTGCCAGAAGGCATGACTGCTTTGGACGCAGTTGCAGTCACCACCAACTACGTGGTAGCCTATCTGCTGCTGTTCGAGATGGCTAACTTGACTCCTGGCAAGAGCCTGCTTGTGCATTCCGCTGGAGGTGGCGTGGTAAGTTATTGTTGATTTAAGTTTTAATATCTTTCTATAATATCCAAGAATATATTTCGGAGCAGTCCTCTTCGACAGGTGTCATAGACTCCGGTTAGTAGTCGTTAAGCAAAACAGAAAACTGATTTCACAATTGCTGTGGATAGCAAAAAATGCATTTAAAAATAGACATGAATTTGAAAACGACCGATAAAAATAGACATACATACATACATACAAACATACATACATACATACATACATACATACATACATACATACTCTCGAAAAACATTACCCTCCTTCTGGGGCAGTCGGGTAAAAAATGGTCTCCAAATCCCAGAAAAAAAAAACTCATTGTAAAATATTATCTACTCCACAAGCGTATCTTGAGAAAATGCAAGTGAAGGTCAAGAGCACGTCGTTTTATCGACCATAAAAACTGACTCATTCCCAAAACTCATGAATGTAAAGTTAAAATTAAGTTTATTCGGAACTTGACAAATACCGAATGAAATCGAAAATACTCGTGGTAGCATTGACCCTTCTGGCTGAGCACACAGCACGCTTCACACACTTCTGTGTACTTGATAATTACTGAGCAAACAGACTAACGAGATGTCTAATTGTTGCTCTAAATAGTTCACCAAATATTCATGTTTGCTGGCATTTTGGTTTCCATATGACGTGACCGACCACCCTCGCGTGTCGGCGACCGGTAATTCGAAGCTCGGTCGCTGGGCGGGGTGACAATACCAATTAGTTGACATTTATTAACAAGGGAAACCAATTTACAGGCAAATAACCTACGACTATGCTAACTATTGATGATAATGTGATGGTAAATGTGGATATTGTTTTTGTTTCATTGTGGCTGAAAGCTTTGGGTAACTTTGGGGCGATAAACTTACCATGTATTCGATTGAGTTCGACAAGTTTTAGTAGGACTTGGGTACAATGGACGTTAACAGTAGGTCCGGAAATCAATAGTTTGAAAACAATCTGTGACTATTGAAATTCATTTGCTTACATGTTATCAATGTTCATTATCGATGTTCGCATCGAATACCAAAACGATTTGCGTTATATATAATACCTATTTGATTCTTAGTCTTTTTAAATCATTAAGTACCCGTATTTACGAACACTACAAAAGTAATATCGACTACTAAGTAGGAACATGTTGAGACTCAATCAACCATCGGTTTTTAATATAGGAACCGGTCCTGGACATCTCCTAATACTCCCATTTCAATTATAGGGCCAAGCAGTAGCTCAGTTGGCCAAGACTGTAGAGAACGTGACGGTGTTCGGCGTATGCTCGAAGACCAAGCACGAGGCTCTGAAGGCCAACAACAACAACATCGACCATCTGCTGGAGCGCGGCAGTGACTACACCAGTGAAGTTAGGAAGTAAGTCCAACACGTTTTTTTTTACTTTTATGAGTTTTTAAGCTGAGACTTCAAAACTAAAAGTATGATAAAGGGAAATGTGGTTAAAAGAGTCATGAGCTTGATTTTAGAGAACAATAAAAGTGCATTTTTACTTTTTGAAAAGCACTTGGTTTGCCCAGGAATCGCAGTTAATCTTTTGACAAAAAAACATCCTGTATTATTGGTCTCAGTGATAGTGTTGGTGGTAAGGATCAAATCTTCCAAAGGAAGATGTGTGTGTGGTGATGATAAGATCTTTTTAACCGACTTCTAAAAGGAGGAGGTTATCAATTCGGTTGTTGTTTTTTATTTTTATGTATGAGCATAACTCAATCATATATTTGCAAAATTCTTTTTTTGTTTGAAAGGGTATACTTTCGAGGTAGTCCCATTGCAATCAGGTCAGGATCTGATGATGAAATCCTGGAGAAATTGAGGGAACTTTTCAAATATTAAAGCCAAACCTACAGCGATTTGGGTATTTTTTATAGTAACTTGTGCAGTTGCTCTTAAAAAGCACCATTTGGTGAAGTGGAACTGATGATTAAGACCACAAATTATCACCGGAATTACTCAATAGTAAGTATTTCATGGGTTGCGATTCGATTACTTTAGTATTGCAATGCAATTTATGCTCGTCACAATGCATTATGGAGAAGTGGAGCTGATGGTGAAGTACCAGGAGAACTCCTCAACGATTAACGTCCCTGCATCGGGAAAAGCAATATTTTATAAAAGGTGATGAGCAGTTGGCATTAGGCTATTGTAACTTAGATAAATTACAAACTGACCCACTAAAAAGCGAGAAATAAAAACTATTTTACAAAAAAAAACAACCGACTTCCAAAAAACCACTACAAAGTGAAAAATAACTAAAATTTCGGAAGTCGGTGGCAAATAACGAAAATACAAATCAAAGACACCCTTCCGAAATTTAAGTTATTTTTCACTTTGTAGTGGTTTTTTGGAAGTCGGTTGTTTTTTTTTTTTTGTAAAAAAGTTTTTATTATAGAGCAACATTATGCAGGAGTCTGCAGGACACTATCCATTTTCCATTGATCCATTTTTATGACACCTACAACATTGATATAACGAAACCCACTCCTCCCACTTGCAAATTAGGATTACGAGATTGCTAATCTCAATTTGCCTATAACATGTTATCTAACGTATCGGCACAGGTATCGGCTTTTCAAGGGATATCCACTTCCACTACACCCACACATTGTTACAAATAGGGACTTTATATAACTTTTTGGTACAAATCAGTGACTGATCAACCATGAATTAGTTAATTCTATAGATGAACATCAAGGTGGCTAGTTGTAGCTCAATGACAGTCCCAAAGCTCATACTAAATATGCGATGGAGAGGTCTATGTTCAATAGTAGATGAGCAATATTGATTGAAATTGTTCAGTGAGTGCGTTGTTCTGTGGTGATGTTCTTCAGAAAGGTCAGGTGCGTATTATATACCTACTCTCAACCGGCGCGCGTGTATCACCAAACACACACACTTCTTATCACAATCTGAATGATTTTGAAGGATATTGCTAATCCATTGCTTCATATGTTTGTAAAAATTTGAGTGTTCAACAACGTAAATTACGCAATGAATATTGTTGAACTGTCAAAATGAAAACTAATGTATGAACGTAAACGAAGCAAAATAAAGTATGTAAAGACCTTAGTCCTTAGTTGTAGTGTGTGTCCTTAGTTGTAGAGCGTTTTCACACTGCAACCGATCTGAATTCAAGATTCGAATTTAATCCGAATTGGGAATGTTCTAAATTCGGACGGACAAAGATCGGATCTAGTGCACAACCCTTCATACAAATAGTATTATGGCTACTTCGGACCGACATTTCTCGAATTCGGATCGGACGTAGTCCGAAACCGCTCTAAATGTGTAGTTGTGGGTCCTTCTATAGTTTCTGCCCACCCCCATGGGAAGAAGGCGTGAGTTTACGAATGTGTATGTATGTTCAGTAAATTACTAACCACATTCAACATTGAGGTAGGTGAGGAGCTCGTGGCTAAGTAATAACAGCCGCACGGGTCGATCCATCAGGTTAAGCTACGCTTGCCGGGGTTAGTCCGTAGATGGGCGACCATCTTTACATACCGAGACTCCTCCGTGCCTCGGAAAGCACGTTAAGCCGTTGGTCCCGGCTGTCATTCGTGGATCTTTGACAGTCGTTACGGGTCGTCAGAAGCCCGAAAGTCTGACAACCAGTCTTATCAGTGGGTATCGTATTACCCAGTTACTGGGTTGTGGAGGTCAGATAGGCAGTCACTCCATGTAAAATACTGGCCGACCCCAACATAGTTAGGCAAAGGCTAGGCAGATAGATTTGCCTCAAAGAGATGTCAGCAGAATTGACGGGGTCCGCTAGGGCCAATGCCTGCCGGGGCTGCGAATATGGGCCGAAAGGGAAATCGTGGCCCCCGGCAACATGGCAACCGAAGGAACACGGGTGGGTTTTAGTCGGTAAGAGTCTGACACGCCCTCCCGCTCCGCTCAGAGCGGGAGAAGTTATTTGATAATTTCCCACCCAAAAAAAAGGTAGATTGATTTAAGATTAAGGTAGGTACCATCGAAGAAACCCATACACCGTAAGGACTATTTCTGCTTGCAGCGCTCGGCCACTATAGTAACGGTTATCTACGAAAAAAAAAGGGTCGTGTGCACGGGATTTTGTTTTCAAATTGCTTAGTTATAGGTTTCTTCGATGGTACCTCCTCGTCCTTGCGTTCTTTCACGACCTTATCTCTGGTGTGTATGATATATAGAATTTTAAAGTTCATACCAAGAATTCGGTGAGATCATCCATAGTTTGAATGAGCATCATTGTGCTTTGAACACGTGCCAAAGAGAAAAAATCAATGCGGTACCGCCCCATTTATTACGACTTTATGAGTGATCGGTCTTGTACTATTAACAGTCGTAAACGTGGTACTTTTACATGTAATCTTTTAATACAATCACCACTTCTTGAAACAGTGTCGCATTAAACTGATAAAATGAGTGTAAAGCCAACGGCAATGAATCACAAGAACAGATTAATTTGTTCAGCAATCATGAGGAATTCTAAAAATGAAGGGAAGGATCGGATTCTTGATATGACTGAGCTAAAAATATCTCGTTCAGCGGCCCTTCATCTTACTAATAATACCTTTGTTTACGTTACACGCTCTAAATGTTGGGTATGCGAGGATTTTTATGCCCGTGTGTTCCTATTAATGTCACAATCAATTCTTGCTAGTTTCGGCAATTTGTCAGTTAATTTTATGACGGTGCTACATAAATCTCTTCCGGATTCCTTAGGGTTATAATCGTCTGGTTCGTCATTTAAGAATTCAAAGTTGAATCATTGATGTTCTACTTCCCGACGTTTCAGAGCTAAAGTATGTTGTTCTCAATCCCATGCTTAGTTAATTGGCGCTTATTACAGTTACATATTTCAGTGCGAGTCCTCCTCGTGTGATATGTGCAGTACCAGTTTATGAAGACCTCTCCCACCCCCCTAGAGCTTTTATTAACGTTTTAAAAAAGGGGACATAATAGCTGGAGTTGAGGTCTGATTAAGTTGGTGTCGTACCACGTTAATTGTTCGCTTTATAACCCGCTCCTTAGGGCAGCTGCTTCATAACAAGCGCGTCATTTAATTCTCGTAAATAGACGAAGATATTTTTATATCTGTTGAGCACTTTACAGCGTAAACAACGAGCCACACAAGTTCAGTGTAAATAAATAGTCAGTTATCTACTGCGCGTAGAAATGCTCTTACAACAATATTGATTTAAAATATAAAGTGTGGTTACATGTTGGTATGACTAGCATCTTTTGTTTTAATAGAATTAAAAACCGAAATCCGATGTGTTCTATAATCAGAAGTTACCTGCGGACTATTAGTTAGAAATCACATTACCTGCATTTGATTTATCATCATTCATTATCTACTACCGTAACCGTTCATGGATGGGTGACCATCTATTTCATATCGAGACCCCTCCATGCCACGTCCCGGCTGTCATTCATAGATCTTTGACAGTCGATACACCCGTAAAAACAAGTCCAAACCAAAGGGATATCGTGCTACCCAGTAACTGGGTTGTGGAGGTCTGATAAACAGTCGGTCCATGTAACATAGTTGGAAAAAAGTTAGGCAGATCTACTGCCGTTACAAACTTCACTTATATCTGAAAATGACTGGAAAACTAACAGTTACTTAAGTATCGTAACCTTGGGAAACGCTCTAATTTTTTTAAATATAGTTAAATGTTTTAATAGCCAATAAAATCGCGGATGATCAGAAACTCGTTTCCTTTCAATAATAGGCTGAGATGATTGATAGATTCCTGTAAAATATTGTATACGGCTCCTCTATTAGAAAGCATTTAATATCCAAGGTTTTTAAATAGTAATAAACAGAATGGAATTCCCACAGTCTTCCTAAGAAAGGAACGATTTATGCCTTTTGTCATTGGTGGATCAATCTCTGAATAACTTAGGTAAACTCCTTACATATTTAGTTTACGCACCTTTTCGCCAACACTTTGTTGTTTCTGTCAGTAAAGAAGCTACCTACTGCTAATGGCCGAACCTAGGTGAGCTATAATTTCTGGCAGATATAAAGTATGATTGAGCGTAAGAATTGGGTGCTGCGCTGGCTCCGAATAAATTAGGGTAAGGGAATTAGGGCAAGAGGATGATGATGATAAGCTAATATTTAGCACTAGCCATAAGCTATGCGCCACTTGAGCAAGTGTGGTGATCAATACTCATAATATAAAGAATAGGCTTTCGCCGTGCAGTGGCTTTCATTATTTATGTCCAAGTTCCCATGTTCCATTGATTACTTTGTCTAAAGTCATGTGATGTCACCAGGGTGTCTGCCGATGGAGTGGATATCGTGCTGGACTGCCTTTGCGGTGAGGAGTGCAACCGTGGCTACCAGCTGCTGAAACCGATGGGGCGGTACATCTTGTATGGTATGTATTGAATTATTACCTACTCACAGAATTATTGAGGAATTTGAGAAATAATTTGATGACCGAATGCTCGAAACATAGAACTCAATAAAGTCTCATCCTGATTTTGTCACTACGAAAAGATTTCTGAAAATGTCGTTCTGGATTACATTAAGAATTTGGGGGCTATAGTTTGACCAATACCGCTGTACCGCGCCTTAGGAAGGCGCGCGGCGAAACGGGGGAGCAGTGCAGGCCGCTAATTCGTCAAAGCTCTCGGCGCACGGCGTCCCGCCCGCCGCTCATTGGTCAACACTGCCCCCCGCCTCGCCGCATATTCCTAAGGCGCGATACAGCGGTATTGGTCAAACTATAGGAGGAATTAGGAGGAGGTATTTTGGAAACATTTTCAAACATTATCTCTCAACTCAAATGTATAAGGTTTCATACTAATCTTTCAGATTCTAACGCCTAGATTGAGCAACTTTCAAGAATGCCTATAACATTTAAAAGAAAAATATGAAAATTATTTTCTACATTATTAGTTCATTTAGTAAACGTGATATCCTATTGAGTGTGTGTTTAAATAAGTGTTAGTAAACAATGGCGTGTATCACAGGATCATCTAACATCGTGACCGGCGAGACGAAGAGCTTCTTCAGCGCCGCGCGTGCTGTGAGTACTCAATCACTAATTATCTGATTGTACTAGGCTGAGGTGCGTGCGCGCAGGCCCCAATAAATAATACTATAGTCGGTTCGGTTCAAATTAGATTGTAAAGCGTTGTGTGGTTTTTGTTAGTGAACACTTCAATGGGTAGTTTAGAACATTTTAATACTGGGTTTAAAACCACCTCCTCACTTTTTTTTGCTTTTGCACCGTAAGAAGATACTGGGGTTGCCTTGCCTTGCCAATTAGTCGCGAGGAAGTCTTAATTAACTAGAAAAGTGTAAAACGGGACCCTATTACTAAGACTCCGCTGTCCGTCCGTCTGTCTGTCTGTCCGTCTGTCACCAGGCTTTATCTCATGAACCGTGATAATTAGACAGTTAAAATTTTAAATATGATGTATTTCTATTGCCGCTATAACAACAAATACTAAAAAACAGAATCAAATAAATATGAGGGGCTCCCATACAACAGACATGTTTTTTTTTTGCCGTTTTTATAGATGGTACGGAATCCTTCGTGCGCGAGTCCGACTCGCACTTGGGCGATTTTTTTTTTACCTGACAATGTTGGGTCGCAAGAGTACGAAGGTTCGTGGTTCGAACCTTGATCCTTGCATTGCATGAGAAATTATCTGGAAGTATTTCCAAGGGATACCACCTGGAGCGCGGAGTTTATTTAGTAGTTTATTCAGGCAGTCAGGCTTGACTTGACTTGACTCTTTCAAAACTTAAAAAAGTGCTTCGTATAAACATGTTTTATTAATTCCAGTGGTGGCAAGTAGACAAGGTGTCCCCGATCAAGTTGTTCGACGAGAACAAGAGCCTGGCGGGTCTGAACCTGCGGCATCTGCTGTTCCAACATGGCCGCGCTGAGTATGTGCGTCGTGCTGTGGAGCGCGTGTTCGCGCTGTGGGGAGAGGGCAAGGTCAAGCCACTGGTTGACTCCACCTGGGCGCTTGAGGACGTAAGTTAAACATTTAAGTGGTTGAATTTCTTGGTGGTGGTAAGAGAGGTGATTGGAGCAAAGTTGATGATAGAACGGTTCCGTGACATAGGTTTATTTTTTGTTTGGTTGGATGATTTGTCCATTCCCGTAGAAAAAATCATCGAGTAAAACTGTTGGAATTTTTGCATACTTGCGACTTTTAATTCAGCTGTTTAAATTATTTTTAGTTCCTACTGTTCAAATACTGTCCTCATTAATTGTATGTACTGATTAATTAACATCCACTTCCACCATCAGGTCGGAGAAGCCATGCAGAAAATGCACGATCGCAAAAACATCGGCAAACTTGTGCTCGATCCATCACTGGAGCCGAAGCCTAAACCCGCCACTCCCGCCAAGGGCAAATCCGGCAAAGAGAAGAAACCAGCCAAAGAGAGCTCCGAAGACAAGAAGGACAAGGAAACCAAGGAGGAGGAGAAGAAACCAGCTGAGAACGGAGAAAAGAACGGTGAGAAGAACGGGGAAAAGAACGGTGAAGAACCGCTCACTAACGGTAACAGCGACGAAGGTCAGTCTCGAACTATTGTGACCAGGCATGCGTAGTGCGAACACGCTTTGACTGCTCCATTTTTGAATCGCCTGTGACGTCGTCCCTTGTAGATCGCACAATTGAGGCTGCGGTGTAAAAGGGGCACGACTTTCATAGACAATTCAATAGTGTTGCTACAAGTAACGAGTATTTATTCATTATGCGGGTGAAATAAACAGTTGTCAGTATGATACTTTTTTTTTAGCTTCTAAAATTATAATGCACCCTATGAAATGAATTGATATTGATGACCTTTTTAACTCTAATTTGTCTATCAATTCAAGGGACCGCTTTTTATTCAGAAACCAATTAAAGCTTGTTGACCGCAGTTGTGCGTTTCACCCTATTATTATTTTTATTATGGCTTTTATTTTAATTAACTACGCACGCATTTATTGGCTAAACGCATATATTGTGTTCTTGCGAAGCCTTACCTTAAAAGAATATTCAAGTATTTATACAGCCTTTAGACTAGCTAGTAGCATTTTTTTTAAACATCTTGCTTGCAACAGTTTTGATCATAGGTAGGTACTGTTGTTTTTTTTGTATTATTATCGCGTATGCGATCATAAAGTACAGAATACAAAATTGATACAACACATTTCATTTACACCATTTTTTTTTTAAATATTTAATAGGTATGCTTTATTGTAGGCGTTCATAAATAAAGCAATAGTATGTTCTAGACATTTAGAATGCATTTATGTTTCAATTTTAGTTGCAGCATGTAAGGTTAAATGGTTTTGCTTCTATGAAACTATATTGTACTACATGGTATAGATGATATTTTGGCCTCGATAATAAAATAAGTAAAAATATAAATTAAAAGAAAATAAAAACATATCAATTTCATTCACAGTTTAGAGGCCCGGTTAATTTTCTTAGATACACGAGATTTTGTATAGTAAAATGAAAAAAAGTGTATTACAAAAATTATAATGGTCCTGGACAGTCAGTACGCACCCATCGGGCAAATTAAAAATTGTTTTCTGACTGGATGAATTTTATATTAGAGACTTTGCCATCATTAGGCATTTTGGAAAGAGATAACATAACATCACACCTGTAATCCCCGAAGGGTTAGGCAGAGGCGCCAGTTATGTTAAAGTTCCATATAATAGAAAAGAGAAATTACTATTATTAAGATATATTTTGGTAATTTACTTCTCATTGAATACACATTCCTCATCTGTTGCTTTTTTAACAAACTTCTTCCTTCTACAACATGGTAATTGATCACTAATAAACCATGTCTAAGGGCTGTTTAATCACTGAAAATATACGTTTAGCCAGCTTGGTCATAAAAGTCGGGTCTGAGTTTTTTAGGTTTACATTATTATAGGTTTAGATAAAGATAGAATCTAGAATCTACTAACGATTGTTATAACATAGCTTTAGCATTAGTTTGAGAATAGTGTGCGGTTTATAGGATTTTATTAAGCTTATAATTATTATATTTATATCGTGTTGATGCTTAGAATGCATAGGCACGCTTTAGAAAATAAATAGAAAACGATTGTAGATTTCAATTGATTGAAGATGATCTCTTGAATTCCATATTGTTACTTACCTACAAATCCATATAGTTCTAACATGGTTTCTGAACAAGATCCTCAGCTTATCTAGGCTTTTCAAATATGTATACCTAATTAAGTTATAGTTTTTATATAAACTTACTGATTAAGATTTTGAAAATATTTGATAACGTTACAGGTAGTCTGTAAAACAATCTGATAATTTAAATCTCAGAGCGCACCCCATATGTTGGTTCGTTACCCATCATTTAGTTTGATTTAGTCTTGAAACTTTGCGGGCGCCTATTAAATTTTAATGAGCCATCCCTAATTTATACGGGATGTAGACTTAGAGAAATTAAGGCGCTTTGCATACCACAGCGACACATGTGGGGGTGATCCTGTATCTTGTACAGTTAACTGCACGTACAATACAATTATGTTCTTAATGTCCCTCGGCAAACCTCGTGTTTCGTCAGTCGTCGGATTTCTATCAGTTGCCCTTTGCACTTGGTGTAGACCGGACGCTCTCAATCGACTTGGAAGTATATAGAGTTGTTAATGCTCTTTTAATTAATGTAATTTATTTTAAAAATGTTAGGAAAGCTGCTGTCGCAGGCACGACAGCCAAAACAACAATAAAGTACTTAGTTCTTGATTCAAATTATTATACACGATAAATTTAATAATTGATAGACATGGAAATTAGCATTCATTTGTATTCGGAAATGCGATGATTTTCGAGGGACATTAAGAAAATAGAAATACTGTACATGGTAACTGCTTGACATTGACAGCGCCTTTATTTCATGGCATGGTTTTGGAGCAGTGGTGGCCCAGTGGTCACAGTGCGAGTTACTGAATTATACGTCTTAGGTTCGAACCCAGACAGGCGCTTTAGTTTATTTCATCACCACTGCTCTCAAAACGGTGAGGGAAAACATCGTGAAGAAACCGGCATGTCCTAGAACCAAAAATTCGAAAACATGTGACATCTACCAACCCGCACTGGGCCCGCGTGGTGGATTACGGCCCATTCCCTCTCACTAAGAGGGGGCCTGTGTCCCAGCAGTGGGAACATTATAGGCTGATTATGTAAGGGTTGTTTTCGTTGTTCAAGTGTATTGATATGTGGTTGACCGGCATAACCCAACCCCTCTTCTTAATTTCTGGGTCTTCTTTGTAATAGGGGTGGGTAAGGTACTGATCGTACCAGTAACTAGGTATTTATTGCACTATCCGATCTTGTACTTATTATGTCGTTGTTTCTCAACTTGCAGAGTCAAAGGAGAAAGAAAAGGAATCAAGCTGAATTACTTCCCTCTAGGACTGAACCAGATAAACCACCGCCAATTGATTATTTTAGAGTTGACGCTGTCCCGAGGACGCCGCGCCTCGCTTGCTCCGCTGGCGCTGCTATATGTTGCCTCACCTTCTTATCTTATACAAGTCTGAATACCCGACATCCTTCGATCGCTCATCCTATTTATAAATGTTTTCCATCATTGTAATCATTGTAACACGCGATCGAACGATGTCGCACGCTAATTTTAGTTTTTAATTTTTCGATTTATTTTCTATCATCACATTTCCTAGTTTTGTTAGAACTACTATAAAATTAATCGTTGAAAATGCGACAGCGAAACTACAATGAATTTATTTTTTAATCAATTATTTCTTTTATAAATTAATTTCATAATTTGGCCTAAGTTAAGAAAGAATCGTCTCAGATAATTACATACGGTCTTTTTTTATTTTAGTTTAATGTTTAAGACTTTATTTTTAAGATGAGATATTTTAATCTGCAGTTATTTTGAATGGCTATTGTATATCTAAGGTGCAGAGATGCTTAATCTATATGTATGTTAAGCTTTAATATTTTATTAGTAAATGTTTAAAATTTGGCCCACGAGACCCACAGCCGCACCCGCCCGGGTCGCGACGTCGCACGCGTCGTGCTCGTCCGACGTCCGACTGTCTGTTGTCAGCGACTAACGAACGAAAACCTTACGTGTGATATTTTGTGGTAGGTATGCTAGATGTTTTGCGGTATTTTTATGCTGCCTTTACATGACATATTATTTTTATTACTTTGATTTAAAAAAAAAACGATTACTTTATATTTTTATACTTAAAGTTTTGTAAATTATTTTCTAGTTAAGAGGAGATTTCACAGAGTTTATTTGAACGCACCGGTCATTGTGTGACAGACACGATCGTCCGCCTAGCTAGAGTCTTCTACTCCTGAACCTAACTTAGGACGAGCTTATAGTATCCCATATGTGAAATATTTTTGTGGCTAAGTTCATACGAATCAACATATAATCGATGTCACATGTCACCTACGATGTAAGTAATATTTTTATATTCCAATAATAACGACTGTACCGCGGTCTCATCTCATATAATGAAGCTTTTATGTATCTTTCACATGATTATCACATATCTACTCGAACATACACATTCACGCGATGTATATTAGGATTAATATTTTGATACCAATATTCACTGCATTTCTTTTGATATAACTAGCATATTGTATTTGTCTACTCCTTATTTCATAAGGTTGTAACATTTTCGGCCATATAAATGTACAGTATGGTTGTAGATAAATGTACCCAGTACTACTTAAATATTTTATCTATAAACACATATCATGCGGATGTAAAATGTAACTCTCAGAGGCTGAACGTAGTCCGGTGCGCCGGAGTAAAACATCCACTGCATCCACTCTGCTCAACACTTTCACCGCGCTCTGTACTAACGTGTGTTCATAATACCGCCGACTTGTTTGACAGACTTGAATTTTTATAAACTTTTACCCTTTTTGAACATTTTTGCAACAGCATAGTTTAACATGAGCGCGTGTTGTGATCCGACCGATAGTACCGCTTCCAGTATCCGGTGATCCGGTGCGAAGTACCGACCGCCGTAGGTTGTGATGACTGCGAGTAGCATGGCAACACCGGGGTGACGCACTCGGACTCTAGGTAGCTTTTGTAACAGTAGCAGTAGTGGCACACGAGTGTATGACGCTGCTTTGTTCGTACGGTGGCTTGGTGCTAGTTTCGTATCGTATGCGGATACATCTCGCTTCAGTGTCTCGGACCAATATCATAAAGCTACTTTAGTCTTCTTATCAGTAATATTCTTCGCTTTGTGTGTCAAATATGTGCGAATTTCTTGTAATGTAAACCTATATTAATTAAATCTTGTGTATATCGACCTGTATAATGGTTTAGAATTATCTCTGAATTTTCTTCTATAAGGATATTTGATGAAATTCAATTGTAATAGAGCTGGGGTGACTGCGCCGTTTGTGATTGTGTCCAAATTGTTGTAGGTTAGTATCGAAATTGATGCCAATATTTATTACCTTGAGGATGGGTTGAGAAGGAAGGTTAAACTCGCGCGGTCACGCCAGCAGGCTCATAGCAGACTGGGTCGTTATTGTATTACACATTTATTTTTATAAGGGCGGGCCAGTGTGATATCTATACTATGAAATAAATAAATAAATATGTATGATCTGTAAAAATGCTTACTAAAGACTTTTATTTCAACATTCCTCTCCTTTTGGTATTATGCTACTGGTGCTACCCCAGCTGGCAGCTGGGCTACGAAAAAGTACCCAAGAGCCTCATATCCACTAAGCAAACTTTGGCGCGCGACATGATGCACAACATATTGTTCAAGAAAGTTAGCACGGAACTTTTGTTTAGCAACGTTGTCTGTCTATCGTCGACAACATGTCGCCAGAAGAACTGGTGTTGATATTAACGGCGGTGGTTATAATTTTATCGAAAAATGCATCAAAAAGAAGTAGCAGCAGCAGTATCCCATTAATAACATTCATAGTTCTGGCACAGTTTAATTTGAGCACTCGTTCGATACACCACATTACGGACTTCTCTGCGCGTCACGTCTCCACTCGACAACATTAAATGTTGTCGAGTGCGACTCGACTCGACAACATTAAATGTTGTCGAGTCGAGTCGCTGAGCATCAAATTTTGGTGCTCAAATGCATGTTGCACGGAAGAAAACGACAAGCTGCGCGTCATATTGTGCGCCAGCTGGCAACGTCGTGCGCTGTTGTGCAACGTTGCCGAACATTTTGAGCGTCACGTGTTGCGTGTCAATTGTTGCCTAGTGGATACGAGGCTTTACATACTTTAGTGCTCGTCCTAATGTGGCACCCAAAAATCAAAATTTATCTCGGACTAAGTCTTATCCTAAGGATACAATTTAAATCCATTCGACGAAAGGTGCATCGGAATTGCCGCCCCAACTATAGATGTAAGTCCGGCTTAAAACCAATCCGTTTAAAACCGTTTACAACCGAAATAAACCATTCTTATTTTACCGAGGTAGGGATATAGGTAACAACGGAGTATCTATAAACTGTGTAAAGATTTTTTAAACGTGTGATATAGGTACTGATATTGATGTAGATACTTAGCTGGTTTAGTTCTAGTTGGTCCATCCGACCAAGCGTAGGTATTATTACCTACCTAAGTTATAAAAACTGTATTGATAAGTAAAAAACTCTGTGTTGGGAAATAATTTTTTTTTCCTTGTTTTCAAACGATATAGGTAAATAATCAATTTGATTCGGTTTTCTCACACTCGCACTTTCGTTGACGTCGTCACTCGTGACTCGACGCAACGTTGCCAGCTCGCTAACACACATGCATATACGTAAACTGCCGCGCGCGGCCGCCGCGCCGTCCTTTTGTAGGCGAGTTTTCAACCGTTTAAAACCAGACCTATTTTATCAAAACCAGAGGCCACCATATCTCCGCCCCCGTCCAATTGGGGTCCATTCGGACGGTACGGGGGGTTCGGTATCACTTCAATACCCAGATTCCCACTCGCCGTCCGGTTGCCTCTCCGATAAAATTTTACGTGCCATTGCTTTAACTAGTGTGAGTGTGAGTGAGATGAGAAGAGATGATGAATTAAATTCTGTAACGCCTAATAGTTTAAGAGCTGCAATAGTTGAAACTATGAAACAAATCTTGTTTACACAATGAATAGGCGTTATTGGAGATTCAATTTTACGATTTATTACATTTTTAGTCTAAGTAAACTCCATAGACGACGACATTTGCAAATATATGAGGGTTTTCATAATTGTACGAGGCGAAGGCATCCCGTTCGTGGTCCCATAGGAATGTATGGAACACGTGAACACTCTGCTGCCGACGTTGTCCGATACACACACTTACAATGATTCTGTACCTGAAAAGATAAAACAGAAACATAGAAGAAATTCAGTTTCAATATAATAAAACTGGACAGAGATGAGCGTTTATTCTGAAAGTGGGCAACGTCGCAAATGACGTCATTTTTTTTTTATTAATGGCAATATTACTCTATGAAAAAAAGAAATGTAGCTATCAAACTAGAATATGAATAATAAATTTTAAAGGTGGTTTTATACCGGCTAGGCGAGGCGTTGTTTTACACCGAAAAATGTCCAGCGCTATACCGCGCCGTCTCGCGATGGCCAGCGCTGCCTCGCGTCGGCGCGCGATGTTACGCGCCGGCCATCGCTACCTAGCGCCAGCTCGCGCTATCACGCGCCGCCCGGCCAGCCGTGTCTGGCGAGAATATAGTATGCAGAGATGTCTCGCGATGGTTGGAGCGAGCCGACGGGCGCTTGCCAGCCCGTGCCAGCGTGAGACATCGCCAGACATAGCGAATCAGCGCTTGACGGAGAGAGACCGTGCGGGTCCTCGATGGCTGGTGCGAGATTTGTATATCCGTTTTACAAAGTAAATAAATACTCTATCCTTACAGCAATAAAGTTCGATATTGTACTAACAAATATTTCAATTCTCACCCATTCCATGCACGCCTCGGCTCGTCGGTGTAAAACCACCTTTACACTGAAATTGATGTTGTAACCGTTTTATGTGTAAAAAGGCATTTGACCTTTTTAAATCTAAAACTAAATATTCGGTGTTACGATATTAATTATTGCATTTATCATTAACATAGTTGTAAGTTTATTTTATCGTATGAGTCTCATAGTTACTCGTAATAAAGAATTTAATTTAATTTATAATCAATATTTTAGTTATCTACATAGTTAGCCACACTTCTTAATTCCATACAGTAATATTGCCAAATTAATCAAAACAGGTAAATATTTGATCTATTTGCGACGTTGCCAACTTTTAGGATAAGCCCTCTTATGAGATGGCTGCCACTCCGTAAATACAAACACTCACGCCTTTGTCCCATGGGGGTAAGCAGAAACTTCCGGACGCCTCCTTTTACGAATTATAATTTTTACTGCACATTTTATCGAGCTGGAAGCAAACCTCAACAGCTACGTTGGCGTCAACTAATCGACTTGCAGCACGGGAAACGTAGATGGTAGATGTGTGATGATAATTGTCCACGAACACTGAACTCCCCAGAAATATCAACGAACACTGACCTAACGATACCCAACGTCGTCTAGGCATCATAGATCTATGAAGCACACACATGATTTAGACAATTTACAGGTCATCGATTTCTTCGAAAACAGCAACAGTATAAACATGAGAATGCCGAGAAGCCGGCCAAGAGTGGTAAAATGTACATCATGGCAATAATGTCGTGCACATTGTGCCAAAGTAAATAAATGTATATTTTTCTTACGAAACAATCATGAAATAATGTTTCTTTATTAATGAATCTACCTTTTTTACAGCAATGTTATGATGAAGTATTCTGTCATGCCGATGCATTACCTGTCATAGTTTTCTTCTTTCACAACGTTACGCAACGTTTCAGCGAGGCTCAAACACAAATCTGGAACTATTTTCTCGCTATATTCTATTTCCACCAACTCTGCGTCCACCACTCTCTTCAGAACTTTTTGTATTTTCTCGGCATCGAAACGATTCTTTGGGTTGAGTCGGTAGGTTGGTTGATAAATTCGGACCTGTTTAGGTTTACTTTCTTCAGTCATATTGTTGGATCAATACAAAAATACATGGGGGAACATAGCAACGTGACTTATTGGTAGGTGCTTTCTACTAGTGGGGCTAAGAGTCGGGACTATTTAATTAGGTGCAACACTACCAAGTTACATCACCCCTCTCCCTCAAAAGCCCTATTGGACTAATTATCTAACTTTGTAGTGTGATGGATGATAATTTGGCAGCTTGAATCACGCTCTTTACGGTTCAAGCTTGGCAAAGTAAAAGTTCAACTTACTTTATAAGCCACTACAATTTAATGCATTCGATAAAGGCATACTGCTAAGCGGAGCCTACCCTTGGCATGACCGTTGGATTTTGGTTGAGTTAACCTAAATACCGCTGTCAATAATCGTAGGTATGGGATCTTCCCACTATCACTACTTTTGTTAGCCTGATTGGTAATTATTACTAGATACGAGCCAGAACCAGATATCGCCGATCATCGCAGTGGCGTACCCGTCTACGCGATGACAGTTGTAGCCAATGATCACCACAAACATTTAAGACTTAATAAGTTATTAACCCAATAATTTGTAAGTGCAGGGTCTGCAAATATTTTACCGCTTTGCTCCTTCTGAAGCTGACGTTTCTGCCTATAACAGTACTTGTTCTACCTACAGAATATCTCAATTCACGAGACATTTTTCAATCTACTTTTATGTAGCCTACTCGTTTTTAAATTAGATAGAAATTAAAATGGGAAACATTCAACTCCTCATAAAATTTTGTTACAGACACATTTTGAAACTGTCATAAGGCGCGGGAATGGGCGGTGAATTAGATTGCTTTTTGTGATTGACTCCTGGGAGCTGTGCGAGCCTTTGGGCGTAATATTGGCTCTACAGTGGCTTTATGTGATATTGTGATAGTCTTCGGATTCCAGCCCTGCCCAGTCCAGAGTTTTATTTTGAAGACCTCATTTTAGGCTTTATGATACTGAGGCGCTATTAAACCATGTAAAAGACTGTATTGCAAGCAAACTGGAGATCACAATGTAAGGATAGGAAAAAAAACTTAGTGAAAGTTTTTTTTTGTCTTAAAAGCCGGATTTTCAAGTTAATTTTGTCAACAATCAACTGTCAACAGGTCTCTGACTTTTCCCTGCGTTCCGAAATGCGCCAAAAGTGATATTATCGAGAATTCGACCAAATAAATAAGGATTATTGAGTAATACTAATAATAGTGACTTTGGTCGGATTCGCGATAGTTTCACTTTTATCGCATTTCGGAATGCAGGGTTTTTTTTTTTTTGGGTATTATGGCCAGGTTACTAAGACCTTTAAGCCAGGAATGCAGGGTCTGTTTCTGTCAGTGTTTCCACTTTTAGGGATTTTTCGCTTTTGTAGGGAAAAATTACCAATATTATGCATGGTTTAGGAATACTGTATTTTGACAGGGATTTAGGCACAGATTACCAGATAAATCACTCCATGCAATATTTTCAATACCTACTGCTATAATAGCCTACACCTTCGAGTCGCTAAACGCTGCGAACGAAAATGTACAGACGCCAGCACATCAAGCTACCCGAAACTGTAAAATTTTCCCAATCAACTTTGAATCTTACGTTTCAGCGATAAAGTTGAAAATCTATTAAATAAATTTGACAGATTGTAGTAGCCTGATGTGCTGGCGTCTGTACCTAACCTTACAAGTGTAAAGTGAGTTTTGCTTTGTAGCTGCGCGCCGTGAATTGCCAGGGCTGCATCTTTCGACAAAGATGTCAGTAGGTATTTGTAGTACACTTGAAGTAAAATAAAATGCTTTTTAATGTTTAAGCATGTGAATATTCATTTGAAAATAACATTAACAAGATAATAACGATAATAAATACTAATGAAAATTAATTTGCACAAAGTAGATTTTTGCTAAACGTAATTTTCAAATGACAGCTGACAAATAGTGGTCATTGACCTTTCTATTCTTATCTCAGACGCATAGTAGAAGCACAGATTACGTGGTAGAAGTAATTACGTACCTATCAATAAAACACAAAACATGCAAGTTAGGTTAAAACAAATTAGATAGGTACTCGCATTTCTGTGTCAGCAACTAAACTGAAAAAGATAAGTTTTATGTCATCTCTTGCTGGATCTACATCCATCAACTGCACATAATACACCAAAACCAGCCATATCATAAGAATTTGAAACTAAGTACAGACGCCAGCACTTCAAGCTAATGCCGGGGGTTCGAAGAAAACCGATAGGGAAATAATGCCGGGGGTTCGAAGAAAACCGATAGGGAAATCGTGGCCCCCGGCAACATGGCATAGGAAGGAACACGGGTGGGTTTTAGTCAGTAAGAGTCTGACACGCCCTCCCGCTCCACCCAGAGCGGGAGAAGTTATTTGATAATTTCCCACCCAAAAAAAAAAAAAAAAAAAAGCACTTCAAGCTACTACAATCTGTCAAATTTATTTAATAGATTTTCAACTTTATAGCTGAAAGGTAAGGTTCAAAGTTGATTGGGAAAATTTGACAGTTTCGGGTAGCTTGATGTGCTGGCGTCTGTACGTCAGGTCGACCGAAATATATGCGTAAGTACGTGCCATACCTGGGATACCTGGGATATTTAAATGAGGTATGCGCGGACGCGCCTCGCGGCTGTCGGCGACCCACTGAGAAATGGTTCCATTCCGAACCGGCGGCCGATAGGAGGTTAGCGCGCGTAAGTACAGACGCCAGCACATCAAGCTACCCGAAACTGTCAAATTTTCCCAATCAACTTTGAACAACTTAAAGTTGAAAATCTATTAAATAAATTTGACAGATTGTAGTAGCTTGAAGTGCTGGCGGCTGTACATAAACATGGTAAACTAACATTAGATGGATTACATTCACTACGAATTTTCACTTTATTGCCGAAGTTTGATGTTCAAAGTTGATTGGGAAAATTTGACAGTTTCGGGTAGCTTGATGTGCTGGCGTCTGTACTATTACCGTGGCTAAAGACGACATCGGAACTAAGTCGCTAATGCGACTTAGTTACGAAACAAACCAACTCTAGGTAATAATACCTAGAGTTGGTTAGTTTCGTGTCTCTCAAAAAAAAAAAAAATGTTTTATAATGCCATCGATAAATGTTTTGTAATGCCGTCAATTAATTAATGTTTTGTAGGTACTTAAACATGGAATGAAAAATTCCCTAAGCCAAGGAATTTTTCAATCTTTTTAGGGAATTTTAGGGATAATTCAGAAAGCGGAAAAACCAAAAACGATAGGGGAAACACTGGTTTAAGTCACTGTCATTGTCAAAAATTGGCGCGTTTATGCTGCGAAAAGAAAAGGCGAAGCGAAGAAAACAAAGAAAATCAACTTCCATTATATAAAAGTACTCTGTGACAATAACAGCAAGTCGTGATTTCGTGAACGTGATCTTATTAAAAACAAAAATAAACAACGGGTCGTCTTAGAATTGTAAAATCTTGACCGTATCTGAGGATCCTTGTGAGCCGGGAGCTCACCTACCAACCTACCACAATTATAGTGCAATACAAGTAAAGTAACCAGATTTTCTACTTTCTTTTCTACGGCAGGCATGGTGCCATAAAAGGTACAACTTGTGCATTCATAACGTTCTGAACTCTTGATATTTTTTAAGTGTAAGTATATTTTGTATTATTTTATACAAAATATACCTACTGGTCAGTGGGACGTCTGGGCGCTCTCAAAATGAGTCGACAATCATCATTGACGAACTATTTTCAGTCAATATCTTCGCCGATCCCACTGTCCATGAGTAGTAAAAAGCGTAGTTTGAGCCTTAAGAGAACTCCGAATAAGTCACCCAGTACACGGGGTAAGTCACCAAAAAATCCGATAATTCCACCCACAACACCGAAAATGTCACCAACAACACCGAGCAAAGAAGTGTTAGGAGTGAGAAAAGAAGAAGAAATCGTAAATTTGTCAAGTGATAGTGAACATGAAACAACTCCATCAAAAAGAAGGAAGGCTGGCATCTCTGTCAGAAGTATAGAATCCCTACGAGACAGGACACCAGTGCGTACTGCTCAGCAGCAGTCACCGGAGGAATTAGGAGCCAGTGCTGGTGCTTCAAATACTTCTGTAGAATTAATGGAGTACAATGTATCTCCTGGGTCGGTATTGGGCCGGTCACCAAGGACTCCTTCATCTCAAGGCTCAAGTACCAAAGAGTTCTACTCTCCAACTAAAAAAAGGGTTGTGAAAAAGAAATCTCCAGCTAAGAGAAACTTAGTAAGTCAGTTTAATGAAAACTTTTCTCCAAACTCCTCATTTGAGAATAGAGCTTTAGCTCAGAATGTTGAAGACAGAGATGACAAAAGTAAGTAAACATTGTATAATTTAAGACATAAAACTACTGTCAAAGTAAAAGTTTCAGAATATTTGGCCTCAAAAGTAAACTTTGATTTAGTTTCATGTCCATCTTTACGAACACAGGCAAGGCCTTGAAATATAAACTAAGTTTCGATTAGGAAACTTAGTAGCAAACCAAACGTTTTACTTCATTCCCATTTGAAAATTTAAAAAAATTTGTTTTGAACTTCATTTAGTTGTTAGAATTTTTTATAAACAACAGTTGATTCGGCTTCTTTCTGATGGAGTAGTAAGTAATTTCAAGAATATTGTAAAAGGAACTTACATTTTAAAGAATCAATCAATTGCCCAATACATTAATGTATTGCAGAACACTAAATGACGCTAGACTTAATACAAATAAAACTTCTATTTTGTCTCATTCAGTGTCCTTCAACCGATTATGCAACAATACATCATTAAAATCTCATTACAAAATTTTAGAGACTTACTCCATTTATGAGCAAATCAACTAACATGAAACACAATTTATTTACTACAGCTGGATTCCTTCTATCAATAATTGACAAGTACCTCAAGTCTGAAACTCTAAAGCCTTTACTAGAAGAAGAGTCACAAGGATTACTAGAAAAATGCATGCAAGTGACGAAGCCAGGCATGAAGCTGATGTGCCGCTTATACTGGCGCCAGCCTGGTTGGTTCCGCTTAGAGGAACTTGGGCAGATCGCTACGGAGAAGAAGAAAGATGGTGATAAGGATGGGGGAGGCATGAGTAGTCCAGACCTCCTGAATATGATCTCCTGCTTGAAAGGGTATGGTTTGATCACGCAAGCTGGAATTGATGGTGAGATCCCCATGCTTCTTTTGTTTAAATTGTATATTGACCTGAACCTTCACTTTCCAGAGAGACATTTTAAGTTCCATGGTCTTTCCAAACATTATGTTATACTCTTTGTACCTGTATTTTTTTTTTACCACATGTATTGCTTTTATAAAAACAAAAAGATTTAAAAAAATAAACTTTTACAAAAATAATCCTCAGCACAAACTAAAATATATTTCAGGTGAACCAAATCTACAGTTTGATGACTATGTGAAGCTACTGAAGAGACCAGACATTATCCAAATAGCCAAGGAGTTAAAGTTAAAAATGCAGTCCAAACAGGATGCAGTAGAAGCACTGAGAACGTTCTCCAAGTGTGCACCTATCACTAACTTCTTTTCTAGAAACAAAGTCAGTAATAACAGTAACAGAGTTTTGGAAATGTACGTTTTTTTATTTAATTTATATTGAACCTGTATTGTCTGCTGCTGGGCAAGTGTTTCCCCATAGCTTTAGTTATGTTGTTGTCATTGCAACTAAGATATCAAGTCAATTTACATGAATTTACAAAAACAGCATTAGTAGTGAAGACAATCATTATCAACTTACTGATAAACTTGTCTAATAAAATAAAATTAATGATTGCAATACTTTATCATTCTAATCTATTGTGATTCTTAAAACTTGTCTAATAAAATAAAATTAATGATTGCAATACTTTATCATTCTAATCTATTGTGATTCTTATCTATTGAGACTAAGATGTTTCTAATGCAAAAACCAAATACCACCTCGCGAACTGGGGATTAAACCCAGAACCAGGCTCATCAATCGCGATTCCGACTACTACCTATTATTATTAACCCAGTGAGGCAAAGTACTTTTTGATGTGAAACATCTATAGCGGCGGGTCAGACCGACGCCAACAGTCGCCATATTTATTTCCTGTCGTAAACTATCCTTAGCATATTACCTGTACATAATAATTTCGATGTTTTTTTCAATGCTTTTTTATTTTCAGATTAAAATCGAAAACAGGGCATTGTTACAAGATGTCAGATCTGGCGCGGACTACATTCCACAATTTGTATGTCTTGATGTATTTGGGAATTGATTACACAACCATAAGGGAGAAAAAGCTTGAGTTAACACTTATAAACGAAAAAATTAATAGGGAGACGTTTCCAGTTGATAAAAAGATGGTTGTTGACGATGCTAGTGTTGTGTTTCAAGACAGGGAAGAATTTTATAGGTAAGGTTACCAAAATTATATTTTTTTAAGATTTGGCAATCTGTTTTTCTAAGAATTTAGTGTGACAATCGAAAAATATTGTAATGATTGACGCGCACTCATGAAATACGGTAACAACAGTTCAATACAAAATAAAACTATATTCTCTGCTGCCTAGGGAACATATTCAAGTGCAAAAATTGAAAAAAAAAATACCATTCAGAATAATTTGTTACATAATTTTGAGAATCTCTCTTTGCAGATATCTTCAGGCTCATGTGGTTTACGAGAAGTATGTGGAAGAGACTGATCTAGATAAAAAATGTGAATTAATTAAACAAGCGCACAACTTGTTCAAAGGAATGGAAGAGGAGCATATGTCATGGTAATAATAATAATTAAATCATCATAGTTTAATAATACATAGAGTTGAGTTTGCTGTCATAGTCCTGTATAATTATCATGAGTGTGTATTTTACTATAGCAAATTAGACATTGTTGATAGACTTTTTCATGTGGTACTTAAAACTATAATGCTCGTAATTTCACAAAAGTCCATCAGTAATTTTTCTTCACCTCTAGCACAGAATTGAAAATTATTATTATTTAAGTATTTATGCAACCAACATGAAACCAATATCCATCTTAAAAATTATAAATTGTCTCATAAATCATTCCATTATCTTCCATTAAATCTTGTTTTCATTTGTAGTTACAAATCATTGCCGACATGGTTACGTAGATTCACTCCGCCAAACATTTACGTAAAAATCCTGGAGAGTGGCGTGCAAGAACTAAAGAAGCAGAAATCAGAAGAGTATTACAAACTCGCAGTGGAGATGCTTGATACCTTGATTGGGCAGATAGGGTTCAGGCAACATAAAAAAGCTAGATGGTATGCTGAAAAAGCGCTCATATTGCATAGCCATTTGGATAGCTCTGAACAGGTAATTAAACTGTATTATGTAAGCCCACGCGAGAACGGGCGCTTTTTACAGTGCACTGGATTTTCAACTTTCGGCATTGAGCCGAGTGTTGAAATTCCAACAGTACGCATCTATGAGGCGGTAAAAAGTGTATTGTTGAATTTTCGACTTTAGCTGCTCAAAAAAAGCGCCCGTGCGCACGTGAGCTAAAAGTGATTTGACTGGTGTTGGAAATTATTAAATTCCTTTTGAAATTGAGGCAAACATTTCCTCCATTTAACACAGCAAAATTGGGCAACATTTGATCATTTTAAAATGTAAAAAAAAATCTTATCTTATCATGTTCAGCAAACCAAACACTTAGATTTAATACAGATTAGGTGATGTTATTGATATTCTTGGTCTTCTAATCTTTGTTGTCCTGAAATCAAAAACATTTTCCGTTTCCAGGCAGCAAAGATTTTGTTGATAGGATTCAAATCTGAAGAGATGACAGAGGAGATGAAAGACGAAATGCGGCCGCGCGCCCTAAAGATCGCTAACCAACAGAATATACTATTGAAGGAATCCTTGAGGGAGAAACTTCGAAAATATGCCGATAAAGAGACTATACTTGAAAGAACATTGTCGGGTGACCATATTTATAAACAGCCAATGGAGTAAGTGATAAATTACGAACATAAAAATTTATTAATTTAGTAAAATTAGAATATGATTTTGTACTCAAAAAATTAAAGAAATAGAATGAAATTTTAAAAAATAACAATGCGTTTAGAAAACTGGTGGGGCTGCCCCGTTTCTGAAGTTCGTCAGGGATGTTCGCAGATGCGCATGTAGATTGGTTTTACGCAACAATGCGTAAAATGTGGTCTTCCCTGGTGCGCAGGGTGTGGGGTGGCTGCAACAGTGTCTTAAGCATGGTTGCGAGTCGCCTGGACTGTGAATACGTGGGTCACTGTTGTGCCCTCTCTCATGGGATGTCGCAGCGGTGACCAACCGTTATTTCTTGTATTGTTTTCCTTGTTTTTGTTTAGTGTCTGTGTTTACTAACATAGTCGTAAGTTTTACTAACAATCTTGTTGAGTCTTGGTTACTCCAATAAAGAAAAATTCTATTCTATTCTATGCACATAATATCATGTTGTGCAATAGTCTTCGTTATTTCACAAGGAAATCACAGGCACTGCTGAACATAGGCCTCTCCCAAACTTCGCTACAGACCGGTCTTGCGCGGATTTACATAGAAATAATTAACACCTTTGTGTTTTCGCAGTAACTACAACCAAAGAGGTAAACTGAAGTTTGAAATGCATACTAAAGAAGGAAGGTCTACGCTAACGTGTGAAGAATATTGTATCGCCCACTACATCAATAATGGACAGTATACAAATGGTGAGAAACAAGTTCTACCTATTTCTTAGTCCGAATCTTTAGATCTTTTTGACTAACTTTTAAAATATGTAACACAAGTGCGGCTCGATATGATAAGTGGCGCATATCAAGTAAACCAACTCCATTTAAACAAATATCAACTTTATGTCAGTGTAAATTAAGTTTTTTTCGAAATGATAAATGCTAACAAACACTTCAACAGCAAAAAAAAAAGATTAGAAGAAGTTGATGTTTCCTATCTGACTACTCTGAGAAGAAACATTGAAACAAACTCAGTGTTCACAGAATGACTACTATTGAAAAAGACATACAAATTTGTTGAATTTGCAGCGCAAACTGAACCTTATGTGTAGACAATAAAGTAATTTTTCCAAATGCACGTAATATTAGAAAGACACTATTCATATTTTGCTATTTTCCCTTGCAGGCGAGCACTGGGAAGGCCGCATCGTCTCCACATTATTCTTCCTACTATTTTGGGACATTATCTACAGCAAGCCCCATGGTGTCTCCGGTATCTTCATGAGCCACTTCCAGCGATATCCACTGGACATGTTCTCTGAAAGCTTCTACCTTAATCGGAAGAAGTTGATTGATGAGAGGCTGTTGTTCATACAGGAGTGTACCGAGAATATGTTGTTAGCGGTCATGCAAGCGAATTGGGATGGAAGGCCTGAGAGTGAGTATTTAAATTATATATATATTATATATATTTCATTTATTGCGGATCACATATAAAGGTACATACAATCCATATAGTATTAGTAACAAAGACTTAGAAACTATGGTAGTAAAACTTACAAACTAACCAAACAACAACTAATAACTACGTGGCTCAACACATGTTGGCACGTGCCTCCGCATCCAGTGCCTAATAAAGGGGTTGTCCACCTTGTCGACCAATGTTTTTAGGATGCTGTTGGAGCTTCCGGGCAACCTACCCATTATTGACGCCGCCCGCTTTCTCATTAAGGCATGAAAATTGTCAACACGGGCTTCCGCGAACATCTGCGAAGCGCTGCAGAAGCGTGGAAGCCCCCTCAACATCCTAAACCCATCATTATATTGAACGCGTAGGACGTTGTAGGCCCTCTGCGTATACTTCACCCACAAGCTGCACGTGTAGAAGGTTAGTAGGCAGTAGGCCTTAAAAAGATACACCTTCACATCCCTACTACAACGTGCAAACCTGCGGGCTAACATATTGCACCGAACCGCCAACGCCCTACGCTCCCTGTCCAAATCTGCATCATCAGATAAGTCCTCCGTAACCAAATGTTCTAGGTACTTAACCTGAGCAACACGCTGCAAAGGTGTTCCGCTTATAGTCACTGGAGGAACGTTACCTAACGATGCATGTTTGCACTTAAAAATCACCATCTGCGATTTCTTGACGTTGTACTCGTATGTAAGCCCATGCGTCGCCGCATAAGACTCACATACAACAAGCAATTTGCGGAGTGCACTGATTGATGGGAAAAAACTGATCTGACTGACTGATGAACTGATTGATTGATGGAAATTATGTGTGCCAAAATATATTTTAGTGTACAGTGTGTCTTCATCATGTGCACTTATTGAAATGACGAAAATTATTGGATTTTTTTCGATGGAATAAATATAAAAAACTACTTTTTTTTTGTCTCTTCTTGGTAAAGTTTGGTTTGTAGCAGTGCGCAATAGGTCTTTATTGTTACATTTAAGAAGATGCATCTGACTGCATGAGATTGTATACAGGCTGGCAGGGACGAAAAATTTCAACGCAGGGGTGTTCAGAATCATGTACTGAATTCATGGTTTCAGTTTTCGCGTCGATGTCTGCCACCCTGTATACTATACTAGATTGTATAAACTACTAGCGGACCTGACAGACGTTGTCCTGTCCGAACAGCGCCACCTACTGGGTCCAATTGTATTTGCAAACTACCGACATCATCTATATCTTTTTAGGGTTCCGTAGTAAACCAGGAACCCTTATAGTTTCGTCATGTCCGTCTGTCTGTCTGTCTGTCCGCGGTCTAGCTCCGAGACCCTTAGTACTAGAAAGCTGTAATTTTGCATAGGTCATAATTACGCGAAAAAAGTGGTAAAACAAAATTATGAGAAACATATTTTTTAGGGTACCTTCCATACACGTAAAGTGGTGATGTTCTTTTTTTTTTATCCCATGATTTGGGGTATCATTGGAAAGGTCCTTCAAAAACATGGTGAGTTTGGAAAAACCATTTTTGGATTCAGGGATCCTTTTGCGAAATATTAAGCTTTAAAGTGCTAATTTTTGTTAGAGTCAAGTGTCCCCCCCCTGCCAGATAAATGGTTGGTTTCGGATGTGTGAAAAAAATCACAGTAGTAGTTTATATAACGAAATTAAAAGGAAAACTATCACAGCTAAGTAGTTAACACAAGTTAACGAGTAATAATCGACCAACCTAACTTTGCAACATGTTTATCAACTACAAAGTTAAGTTTGTTTTTGGGATAAATTCGTCCCAACTACGGAACCCTTGATTGTGCGTGGTCCGACACGCACTTGGCTGGTTTTTTAAAGTTCTCGTTGTTTCCATCTTTTTAAAGTTCACGTTTTACGCAGTCCAGTTTTTTTAATTTTTAGAAGAGATAAAGATAAAGATAAATTTATTTGTTCAAACATGAGTAACATGATACATGAATATGCACATATAGATGGAAAAATAGTTTTACCAGTCCAACATGTTTTGCCTCACTCGGCGTACAAAATATTTATACGTTGTTAATTAAATTGGCAATTATAAATTAATTCTTAATGACAGTTTCCTATATAAAATTAAAGTCAAGTGCAAAAATATAGTCAATAATTAAATATACAATTAGAGTCAGTACAAAAAGTAGTCAATTTTAATTACAGGCAAAATATGTCATATTTAAATCATATAAATAGTAAAATTCAAAATTTGTCATTTAAAAAGTCAACAATATTATAGTAGCACTTATCCGTAAGCAGTTTTTTAAATGTTTTCTTAAATAAATTAAAATTCAATTGCTTAATGTCATTCGGAATTTTATTGTATATTAACGGGGCCATGCATACAACACTTTTACTTAGAAGTGCTGTTTTGGCCGAGTGTGACTGCACCCAAAGTCTATACTTCTCACGTCTATTTCTATCGGAATTATTTGACAATAGAGGAAACCATTTAGGATTACTTTTTACAAATATTGCTATTTCTAATATGTAGAGTGACGGAAGTGTTAAAATTCTGTGTTTTATGAACATTGGTCTGCAACTGTCCATAGTTTGCAATCCAAACATAGCCCGTACACAACGCTTTTGTGCTTTGAACACTGTGTCTTTGTTTGTTGAATTGCCCCAGAAAATTATCCCAAATCTCAATAAAGATTCAACAAGTCCGTAATAGGCCGTTAGCAAGGTGTTTGTATTGACAGTAGGAGCAAGTTTAAAGAGGGCAAACGACGAGCTGCTAATTTTTTTACTTAGTACATCAATCTGTTTTTTCCAATTTAATTGCTGATCAATGATTAATCCCAGAAATCGGGCTGTCTCTGCTCCTTGTATAATATTATTATTGTAAGATAAATTAAAGTTTGATAAATTATTAAATTTTTCCCGCTGTCTAAAATGCATTATGTTAGTTTTGTTAAGATTAATTTTTAAATATTTATTTACTTTACTTACTTTCATCAGTAACTCCAGAGTTATTCTTGCTGTTTCCCTTTCTATAAGATATATATTCTAGAATATAATACACAAACTACTGACTTATTCAACAATACTCTGTATTTTATTCACAGGCGAGATATCAGAGATCCAGCGCAGCATAGGGTGGGAGCTAGTCCGCGAGGTGGCGACATGCCTGGGCGCGCGCGGCGTCGCGGCCGTGTGTCGGCGGCTCGCCAGCAACTACGGGTACGCCAGGAGTGGCTTCCCTGATCTTACGCTGTGGAATATACATACTAAAACGGTATTTATTACTTCATTTATTTGCATTTTTTATAACAGTGCACTTTGAGAAAGCGTTCGAGGAAGAACTACCACTCTATTACCAGCATTTGCTCCAGTTTGAAAGGGAAGTGGGTGCTGGTGTGATTTCCACTTTGTCTATAGAGCTTCTTTTCGTGTGGTTAGTGACTAACCTGGTGTCGGAGTTTTAAAGCCGCCCATGGGCCTCTAACTTGGCTTCACATGCCGTCGAGAAATATCTCTCAGGCGGTTACCTCACGATGTTTTCCTACACCGTTTTTAAAGCAAGTGATAATTATACAATACGCACATGAATCTGAAAAGTCTGAGGTTTGGGTTCGAACTCGAGACCTATGACAAGGTAACAACTAAAGTCTATTCAAATTGATGTTCGACTTTATGCGACTGTAAGTTGATTTTAGAATAAACTAGCGACTCGCCCCGGCTTCGCACGGGTATAAACCGGGTTTATTATACATAAAAACCTTCCTCTTCAATCACTCTATCTATTAAAAAAAACCGCATCAAAATCCGTTGCGTAGTTTTAAAGATTTAAAGCATACATAGGGATATAGGTACAGAGAAAGCGACTTTGTTTTATACTATGTAGTGATAGTACTATTGAAAAACTTATAAAATTTGTTAAAGTTGTGGTGCAAACTGAACCTTATTTTGTATGCTTTTGTAGCGGTTACACCGCCACATACAAACTACGCATCAAAGACATGACGTCACACAAATCCTGCATCGCGCAGTTAAAGTTTACCGAGCGATCGACATACATACAAGATTTCAACTTCCAACCGATGGGCAGTTGCCCGCCAGACACAACAACCGTCTGGTCGGAGGATCCTCCCTTTTCTATGGTGGATGAGTGAACTTTACACCCTGTTGCTCATACCCCTAAATTGGTGACCCCACGTCAACGCAGCCTTCGTGCAATTACTTCGGCGTGACGTCATCATCATCATCACTCCCGCAAGCTTTCGTGAGGCGAGTCACACAGCCAGCCAGCACCCACGGCTTCAACGGGTATCCTGACCACCAGCATGCAGCGAACGCGCATTCCTGGTCATCACCCTCAGCCTCATCACCCCGACTCACTGGGGAATCAACGCAAGCAGCCTCATCACCCCGACTCACTGGGGAATCAACGCAAGCAGCCTCATCACCCCGACTCACTGGGGAATTTGTGATGATGTGTGGGGATTGTGGTGATTGTGGTGATTCCCCAGTGAGTCGGGGTGATTGAGGTGATTGCGTTAATCACCTCAATCACCCCGACTCACTGGGGAATCACCACAATCACCACAATCACCACAATCGCCGCAATCACCACAGAAAGTTCCGACTCACCGCGAACTATGCGGCACCCGGTTCAGACTCACTGGAACCACAGCTGGCACTGTGTGAAGCATCGCAAGATTCAGCCCACTATCGACCTCCGGTCTCCGGAGGGGAGTGATGTAGCGGTTACACCGCCACATACAAACTACGCATCAAAGACATGACGTCACACAAATCCTGCATCGCGCAGTTAAAGTTTACCGAGCGATCGACATACATACAAGATTTCAACTTCCAACCGATGGGCAGTTGCCCGCCAGACACAACACCCGTCTGGTCAGAGGATCCTCCCTTTTCTATGGTGGATGAGTGAACTTTACACCCTGTTCCTCATACCCCTAAACTTTAAAGTTATATTTACAAGTACACATAAATTTTTGTTTACATTTTTGAAAACAAAATTTCAAATCCAGAATAGAATAGAGGTATGAAAAACAGGGTGGGTGTAAAGTTCACTCATCCCCTATAGAAAAGGGCGGATCCTCCGCCCAGACGGGTGTCGTGTTTGGTGGGCTACTGCCCGAAGATTGATGTCATTGACGGGACGTTGTAAATATACGAGCCGCCCGGTAAACTCTACTTGCGTGATGCAGGATTTTGCGATGTAGATGTCGACACACGCGATGCTTCAAGTATGCAGATGTATAAAGGTGGCGGTGACTACTCATCACCGGGTGTCTGCTTGGTGGCCATTCAATAATTTAAAATCCAAGAGCCACTTGAATGTAAATAAGACTTAAATTATACTCGTAGTCATCCCTATCTTCTTTCTTCACAGATAAAGTTCGTAGAAGTAAAGACGGACGCAGATAAGCCATCAATCAAGCAGCTGCAGTGGCTGCAGTTTCTACTAGAGCATGGCGTCGACGCCGGCTTCTGTTACGTGGGCGTCAACACCACGCGCTCGCGGGCACGACCACTGAACGACCTCTGAGTAGCTCTAACTTGTTTCATTAATTATAGTAAAAGTACAATTCCGAAGGCAACCGCTACCCAATTGCTATTACAGACTGCACGGACACGACTAGTTTCTATGTAACTCTATGGAAACACTTACGTAGCTGGCAGCATTGCCCCCTGCAGTTACCGTTTTCATAGATGTACACACGGCTACACATCAAGCTAAATTTCCAGTTTATGCTGGTCTCGCATTGTAAAGGATTTCCGTACAATGCGAGGTCAGCTTATACTGGAATTGTGAAACATAGCAACCAGTGGTGTCGCTGCGGTCTGTTATTGCGATTGGGCGACGTTGCCGCTGCCGTTTGTGGTTGTGGTCGCTTTCGGAAAAGTACTTTAATACTAAATTAATTAGGTTTAAGGAGCGGAATTACCGTTAGGTTTTACGACGCGGAATTCTTCGTGTCAAATAAATGCGCTAGGGTGACTTATCATAAAGCTATGCTGTGCTGCATTTGGCTAATTCACTTTGATAGATTTTAATGAGGAAACATACAAAACTTTGAAAGCACAGCAGGGCACGGCAGCTAATCCTTTCTTCTGAGCCAGTCAAATAAGCTAATATTAGTCACCCTATAGTATTTTGTTCTCTAACATAAAATACTAATTAAAGGTGGCAGATCGATTTATTTACGGTTATATAAAATCCATTAAGAATTTATTTCTAGTCTGCATAAATATTCACAAATTCCATATTATTTCGTTAATACATATTTCGTTATTTCTGAACAAACTATTTTATTATTAATTTAATTCCTAACTCAATTAAAAATAATCCCTAAAGAGGGACCAGGGCCTGCGAGGAATTTGAAAAATAGGTATTTGAAAAAACTATTGCCGTTGTTTTAGTTCAAGTCTGCCCTTGTAGAGCTACCTATAAGGCTATAATACACCCACATTTCGCCAGTTATGTTTTTTTAAGTCGCATATAATAGAGGGCGAGCCTATTACCATCAACCGGGCACAAATCCAGACTCCAGGCTGCTACTGAGAAATCCCAGAAAGTCATATATACTGAAAAAAAAGGAAATAACAGGGACGTGTCTACAGCAGACCTAGATTTCATGAAAAAAAAAAGTTTGCTGTAGAGGTATTATTCAGGAAGAAAAAAGGGGAATACATTTGTATGGTTAATCGCGGCCCTTGTCCCTCTTAATTTCACTGGAAACAGGAAACATGTTTGAAATAGTAGTTTATTAGAGTATACGGTCACGTATACTATAGATAGATTAATCGGTCATGCTTGGTGATTAATCAAATATTTTGTCACAAGCTGAGATGGTGGCTTGGTGATTTTATTAGGTATTTTATTAGAAGACGACCGTGTGGCGGTTTACACACTTGATCCGGTTGGCATGATTCAGCACGGTTCGACAGAACCGGAAAATCGAATTAATATTTTGCCGCCTGGCCTGTGCCGAATCATGCCGACCCGAACTTGTATTGTGTGTAGCACCGACAGGGAACTTCTGCCAATATTTTTGACAAAAGCCCTTTTGTTAGCTAACCGAAGGGAAACTACAACTAACATAGTGAAGGATAATAGTTTAATTTGCAAGGTTGTGTTATTTCTAACCTATATTTTCTTTACACCTTGTTAGATTAAAAAGTATCAATACGCCATTATTAAAGTGAAACTTTTATTAAATCGTCTCAAACTTTTTCGTCTGTGTGTTGCATGTCGCGTGACGGTCGGCCGCGGAGTAGGGATAAAGTGAAAGGCGCTCGTCAGAGCAGCCAAGGCCAATATGGCGGCGCCTATAGTTCGCTTAAAAGTTTCACTTTTACCGTGGTTTCATAAAAGCACACAATCCTTTTTTGAATAATTCAGTGTTTTTATTACGTATACATTATTGTATTATGTTAGCTTTCCGACGCTAATTTACTTATTTGTTCTATTTTTTTATAATTTGTTGTATAATTTTTATGTTTTCTTTAACATTACAATTTCTATGAAGATATACTCGATTCCGTTATTTTGCTTTGGCATAATTATTATGATATTGATAATGTTGTGTATTATTATTATTAATTAAGAGCAAAAACTATTGATCAAAGTAATTATTTGATATGTGATCTCAAAATTCTCTATAACCTAATCGGTTTGTTCCATTAAAAATATGTTTAGACATGTACATTGAAAATATGTTTGTCATTGACTGCGCCTTTATGTCGTAGCAGTAAGGGCGATTTTCGTAGTGCCAGTGTTGCCACTGATGTGCGGTTGACTATACCTATTGTTAATAATTAAGAAATCAATCACATGTGAATTGGTGATAATCGTATGAAAGAAATTATTAAATTTTATTTTTTTATATCTTGTGTTTCATTTATCTGAATTAAATACTCATTATTACTTCACTAACGCTGGATAAGTTCGGGTTACCTTAGGCGCGGGCCACACAGAAGGGCATTTGTATCAAGAATAATGAAGATACGTGAAAGGAACACCTCGTCTGCGTCCCGTCCTCGTCTGTCGTCCCTTGTGTGGTACAAATGTTCCATTGTTTTTTTAAGAGTTTGTTTATTTACTCCTCTTTGCCTATTGCCACGCCACCACAAGTCCGGCGGAAAATTGTGGAACTAAATTTTTATTAATGCAATCACATAGACACTACCGCCGCGTCTATCGGTCTTGAGTGGTGGCGCGGAATCTAACCCACAGACTACAATACTATGCTCTATTACACTCCAGTCGTGCGTCGGAGCTGACAGACACACTTTTTTATCCTGATTTTAGTTTACTGAGAGCCTGCGCCCAGTGGCGGCACGGCACGGGATTCTTTGACATCACAACATGACATTTTGACGGCAACGATGCCACGTCTTTAGGCATACCGCGACATCCTAGTGCTCATATACAGGAGCCGCAGTTGTTGCGGTCGACTCGTCGGCGGCTGCAATCGACTACTGCCGCTGACGAGTGTCGACGGTTGCAGTTGTCTGTGCCGTTGACAACGTGCCTCTCGTGCATTCATGAGCAATTATTCACGCCGAAGCGTACGTACCGACGCCACATCACGCCACAGAACACTTAGCCCACAGAGCATGTAACTTACTTAGCCGACGTTCGCACGGACGTAATAAAATCGCGGCGATTTTTTTCCCGTGTCCCGCACGGGATCCGCCTCAGTTTGGCCAGAGCTACCCGATATATATATTACTTTCCTCTATGGCCAGACTCTTAGATCTATTCTATTGTTCTCTATGGCAATTGGTGCCGATTCACATTAAAACTTTTTCTTGAAGATTTTCATAAACTCTTTTCCAAAGACCACGTGCCTTCAAATCATTACTGTCAAAAGGTTTCATAGGACGTATCGAATATGATTTTATTACATATACAAAAGTATTGGAAAAATCCATACGAGTCCAATTGTGTGGATTAGGCAATGTTCCCGGTGTACGTTCCACTGCTGGTCATGTCTGCTGTATCCGCCGCCTCGGTAGTATTCCTGTACTGTAAGAACAGAGGCAGCAGCCGGCAAGGCTACATGGACGTGCAGGAGAAGCCCTCGGACGGTGACTGAACTACTTTAGTGATTATCTTATGTTTTATTAGTTTTAATTAATAATTATACGCGTTGATTTGTCTTGGCCCTTTGATTGTGTTGGTAAAAACAGGCTTGTTATGAGCTGCAAGTTTCACCTGTAAGTGATGGTTGTAGTGATATTTCCTTGTTCACCTGGGTGAAAAAGTGCATTTCTCATTCAGATACGAGTGCCAAATTAGCATGTCCATATTATATTCAGATTAGTAACATCTACTGTGCTCACGGAGCATACCTCTGTACAGTACGACACAACTTAGATATAGCATAAATTTGAAAATTTGCATTCATTAATTTCAATTTTACTAATGTATTTGGTTATATGACTTCATAAGTTATCGCGTTTGCGTAAAGATCATTTTCACCTCGATCAGTAATAAATATTGGTGATTTTGAAGGCGCACTCTGTTCAAATGGTGATCGGTTTTACGAATTTTGTAGCATAAATTTGAAAATTTGCATTCATTAATTTCAATTTTACTAATGTATTTGGTTATATGACTTTATACGTTATCACGTTTGCGTAAAGATCATTTTCACCTCGAGCAGTAATAAATATTGGTGATTTTGAAGGCGCACTCTGTTCAAATGGTGATCGGTTTTACGAATTTTGCCGATGCTACATCTAAGTTGTGTCGTACTGTAATAGTGTATATGACAGATACAGAATGACGTTATCTGTGCACAGATCTATACTTCGCAAGCTCCTGAAATATTTACTTCAGCCGCTCCTCGCCCACAGTGGTAGCTCGGGAATAGCACGAACAAATAAATAATAAAACCACAGTTTTTGTAACATTATTTATTAAAATATATTCTACTAAAATTCATAACATAGTATGTACATTTTCAACAGTACACCTCAATAGGACAATAAGGCACCTATTTCTTGACTTACACGACATTATAATCTACGACTTTTTAAACCCATAAAATAATGACAATAATTCATACACAAGAGTAACTTTCACCACATAACGGTACACACCAATCAAGTAACAAGGAAATATAACATACCTACTTTGAGCATTTATTAACAAATGGTTCAGCTACATATAAACTGTGTCCACACAATATAATATGTAGACACATTACAAAAATCACTTCTCTAACTTGTATAGATATAATTCTATTTAAATATAATCGAGATAAAATGCCTATATATCATATCTTCACTCCTACCTAAACTTTCAATAACGATTTCTAGTGATTTCTTATAATACCATCACCTACTTGTTACTATTTTGGTAACTTACATATTCCAAATACTAGAGCGAAATACATAGTGTATTTAGTGCTTAATAATTTTGACTTGACACCAAATAAATTAAGATATAATCTAGTAAATAGTACAAAAATTCAACAAGTGTAGGCATGTAAATAATTTCATTAACTTTACTACAAAGTTACACAGCCGAATGGATGTACAAGCACTTGTAGAATCCAACACCTACTCTTAAAGTAATAAAATGTTTATATAAAAATTGGCAAACGCTCTTCCTACACCTACACACAAAAACAATTATTTAAAATACAAGCACAAAAAGTAAAGTCTAAACATTGTGTATAAATATTTCATAAAATTATTTGATCTTTTATAAAAAATTACATAATGTTCTCATTTTATATACATATTGAATAATAATATCTATGGCTACATTTTTCTCTTATATAAATCATTGCATTTCCCACAATTTCCTTATCTTTAAAGCTGCAATTTAAACTCTGCCCAATAAAGCGATATGCTTGATTCTTTTGATACGAATTGTTTTATTTACAAATTGGTTAATTCAGACATGATTCTTAATCTAATACGAAAAAGTACGACAATTATTACGTAAAAAACGACCACAAGATATAACCAATTAATTTGGTTCCTGGGAAAACCCAAACAATTAAAACACATTAATTGAAATCATTACCAAATAGGTAAGATTTATAACTTTAAAACAGTCATGCATATCGATACATTTATATAATTATCTCAAGATATTTCAGTTTTGGATATAACCATGATTATACTTTTGTAAAATGCATATGAAGAACTTTCATCTTTTCGCCATTTTTCGGGAATAACCGAAGGATGTTTCCATTCTCATAAAAACACATTATGAGTGACAGCGTGTTATGGTATCGTATAAAGTCACTATAACAACGTAATATCGGCAGTCTTCAGCATTGTCGAATCGTGTTCGGGGCTCCTGGTCAAACAATAATGATCATTATCTACATGTTTTATAACATCCTTAGCCCAGAATTAAGAACTAATGACCACCGTCACCCAACCACCACGATTTACATTAGACGTGTTAGTTATGATTTTTATACTAAGTTAATATTTTAATGATTTAGCTCGTGCGCTTGATTTCTATACGACATAAAGACAGCAAAATTTGCAATGTTTTCGCACGTCATAGGTTCTCGTAGGTATTATAAATGAAATTAATTATATAAGGTCATATAAGGTAAACTTTGTTCAATAAATTTCGCACATCAACACAAATCATAATTGTCGAGACTACGAAATCTTACACATACGAAACATTTCATTCTTGGACAAGTTATATTAGCTAAACAATTATGGCTGTGTTTATAAGGGAAATATTTCAAATTATAATTTGATAAGAGCTAGATCGCTACCTGACATTTAGGAGACTAATCTATTTATATAATGAGATCTATTATTAGCAATGCGAAACTTGAATTACATGGTAAGACTTTTCCTTGGGAAGGCAACATGGTATCTATATATATATAATAATATATAATAAAATAGTCTCTATACTGAGACGATTTTATTGTTCTATAGCATTATAAAAACTACATTTCATAGTTATAAAGGCACCGCCTAATCCCTGTTCATTTCATAATGATTTGCACGATACATAACAAATACATATTTTAGAGCTGATCTTTCGATTATTATCGATATTTTTGTTAACCTCTTAACTATCGATATCTATTTAACAGCAGCAGTCAGCTAAGAAACCAAAACCTATAAGTCTGTTTTTGGACGTGTCATGAAAATCATCCTAAGGACTAACGCAAACAACCTTGTAAAGTCGGTCCGGAAAAAGTCGGACATTTGACATTCAGACATCCCACAAAAGTCGATCATACAAAAAACGTCGGTTAAAAATCGGTCACCGACAGCAAAGGGTTGTTTGCGTTTTCGCTAAAACGTTGAGCCCCTTGTTCAAAACGCGGAGTAAATTTACAAGTACAAAACTGTAAAACGATACATTTTTCAAGGTTTTAAGTTTAGGTTTACTCCGAGTTTATTTATTACTACAGCTCGCTTGCACCACCAATCACAGATACGCGTTTAGCGCTAAACGTATTTAAAACATAGTTCTGTTTCTGTCAATCGTTTGAAGAAGACAAGAGACAGAATCATGTTTTACCTTCGATCAACAATAGCCTAGATTCGCCACAAAAACATATCACTCAAGTGGCCGCGATTGCATATAACTTGGTTATAAACCTTAACACTAACACAAAGTTTATTATCGTTTGCAATATATTTACTACTTCGATTGAACAGTAAACGTATTTTTAAAATAAGAACAAAAAATATTTATGGAAAAATAAAACATAATTTCTAAGCAATAAGGTTGAAAAAACTATGTTACAAAATAAGGCCACAACATTATTTATGGTCTTATTTTTCCATCCGTTTTTGATGCGTTCTTCGAAAATCTGTTGTTGATCGAAGCGTTTAACTTGAAATTCATTTAGTGATTTGTGGTTCAAGTGATTCTAAGAGGGTTAAAGAATATCTGTTACAATAAGATGATGAACCGTAGTAAGCTCACATATTAGGCTCCTGCTTGAAGGGCAGGAAGCTGGGCTCTGGCAGAGGTAGCTGCGGCACGAGCGGCGGCGACTCAGCGGAAGACATCGGCGAGGCGTCGGCGCCTGCGTCTGTGGAGGGCTCCTCTATTGCCGCTTCTGTTGACGCCCCTGCGTGACACATTAGTTGAAGTTACGAATGTATGGGCACAGTTGTGTGTGAGGTTAAAATTATAAGGAGCTTAGTAGTGTAGATTCGTAAGATATTTTGTAAGTATTTTGGCAGATACCAGAAAGAGTAGAGTCTGGTCACGCTAAGTCTGCATAAGTAAAAACACGGTGGTATTTGAAAATCTATAGACGGCAAACACTATCCTATTCTACGAAAAAAGAATTTGATACTTTGTTTGTCTTTTTGTTTTTGATAGGTTATTTTGTTTATATTTTGATTTATTCTTGGTAAAGAATAGTCACTTTAGCACGATGCAGCGTTGATACAGTTTTGTCATAGTATGGAGGTAGAGCATAGGTACGACATAGTCTATTACACATAATCTATTAAATTCAAAAGGCAAAATATCAAAATCATTAGATCTACTTACAAACCCGAAACTGACATAACTGACTGATGTAAAAGTATACCATTTATAAAACTTTTTGGGGTTGCCCATTTATTCAATTGCAGACTTAGCGTGGCCAGACTAGTTTTCATTAGATAAATTTAATGATAGAATATGTGGCACATAAATAAACTAGAATCCAGTTACGATCCGGACACTAAAACAGGCCCTTGAAGTCTTACTAAGGCCGCGATCTATTAACTTACTTAACCCGTACTTAAGATTAAGCGCTATTCCTGTCACTGTCAAACTAAGTGCAAGATAGTGACGGGAACATGTTGAAGTCAAAGGACGACCTAAGTAACGTTTATAGATCTTGGTTTAAGAATATTGTATTTTTTTATCGGGCGTTTCTTTACCCATTGAATTCAAACATTTTTTATATTATTTAAGTCAACCAATCGTAGAAGTTAACATGATTTTACAATCTGTCACCGAATTAACCGTGTGTAAAAGGTCACGTCCTAACCGAAAGTGATGGTCGCCCTCTTTTATATGAATACGGCCGCGTCCTTTTCAAAAACGATTGTCGCGTTCATATGTCACTTTTGTTCGGTGAAAATTAACGCGTGGTCGCGCCGACAGAGGGCGCTTTTCGGTTTTTTGAACAAAAAGTGACATATGAACTTTTTTTGTATGGCAGGTCAACCTCCTGTGGCTGCCTCAATAAATAAAGGCCTCCAGTCAGGGTATAAAACGTAGAAACTAACTATATAGTATAATATAATAGGACGCGGGATAACGGCATACCCGCACGATCAATCAAGTCGCGTCTGTACGTCAAATTCTTACAAATGATCGCGTCACTCGCGCGAAGGTTGCTTTCGGTTAGGACATGGAGTAAGTCTGTATACTAAAAACCATATGACATGGTGACCGACCTCCAAGAAGCATCTCCTGCAGCAGACTGTCAACATGGGCGACTCCGAACAGCTTGGCGAACTGTATCTGTTCGATCATTTGCCACGTAATGCTCTGTAATGGCGGCAAGCATAGCAGGAGCTCTCCGAAGCGGCCGCGCCCGTCGTACTGGCGGTCGCTGATGTAATCTTCTAGATTTATCTGGATCTGGTAACGGAGTTGCTTTATCTTCTGTGGCTGGGAGAGGCCTTTCGCGTCTGGAAAGTGAAGTTTTTGTTATTGCACTGGGTAAACGTGACCACCTTCTGGGCCCAAATATTATAGGATAGATGTACCGTTGATAGAAAAAAGCAAGGTGGTTACAAATTTGAAAAGTGGCTTCGTTGATTGCAAACGCAAAATAAACCGTCTTCGCGAGCGCACTCGAGAAAGACCTAGAAACCGTTTGATATCGCCACAAATGTTCGTTTAACTTTGTACTTTAATGCACTAGTTATAAAGTGTAATATTCAATGTCATAAGAAAAGCCTAGCCATAGTAGTAGCTTTAGCTTCTACCGAAAGGACTGGCAAAAGACAGAATTGTGTGTAAAAAGGAGAGAGAGGCGTCTGCCCTACAGTGGAACAATACAGGCTAGTTTAAATTAGATTTAATTAGGTACAGTGTACTTACTAGGGTCGAAAAACACGATGGCCTTGAGACACGCGAACTCTGTGTCGTCGATGTCGATCTCTCGCAGCGGCTTCACGATCTCGTCCATCACGCGCATGCCGATCATGCTGATATCTATGTCCATGCGACCGTCTGTAATAAGGATAGTACAGGTTATGACAAACCAAACGTCATTAATGTTTTTGAGATGGGACCTCGGCAGACTATTTTTTATTAACTCAAAAGCATTTATTTCAAATAAACCAATTACAGGCACTTTTGAATTGTCAAGGGGTCGGTCAGTCAGAAAGATGGAGCTGGTTGTTCCAAAGCGTAGTAGGTACCTAAGGAGAACGGGCAGGAAACTCCACGGACACTATTTTAAATCAAAATATTGGTTATAGCATTTATGTTAAATTATACATTCTTGTAAGAACGATTATGTAGAAAGACGTGCACGTTAAAAAGTACTATACAGGGTGATTGGATCTGGTCCCGCCATAGTAAATTCGCAGATAGAGGAGGTCATTTACTAATTATTGAACCATACTTTCCCCAACGAAATTTTTATAGTTTGGGAGATATGCCAATTTTTATACTTTATTGAGATTCTTCCAAAATTTTACCTTATTTATTTATTTATTTTTATTTAACCATTTATGCACACACATATAAACAGACAAGAAGAAAGGAACAGAAAAATACGTACAAAGGCAATGCTTATTTCTAAAGAAATCTCTTCCAGCATACCTGCGATAGGAAAATATACAAAAAGAGATGTAGACAACGTGTGTAACCGTATAAGAGAAAATAAAAAACATAAATCATAGAAGAAAACAAAAAAAAAAAAAAAAACAATTCACTAATTTCAATTTAAACAACATACAATATGAGAATATACTTACATACATACTTCTAAAATAAATATAAATATCACTACAATATATATAATTACAATGTGATTTAAAATAACTATGACGAGTTGGAAAGATAGTGTTCTTTCACTCTTCGCTTAAATGCTTCAACAGTATGACAGTTCCTAATGTCAGGCGGTAGTGAATTCCACAATCGAACCGCGTGAGCAGTGAAGGAGTAGGAATAGAAGTCGGTTGAGTGGGGAGGGGATTTAAGGAGGTTTTTAAGATGCGACCTGCAAGGTGCATTAAAAGGACGGGCGTAGGAAAAGCGTTCCCGCAGATAGGATGGGGTTTTAGGGTTGTGAAGGACGTTGAATAGCAGACACAATATCCGGGAGTTCCTGCGAAGTCGAATAGGGAGCCACTTGAGTATCTTGCGAAAGTTAGAAACGTGATCATACTTTTTAAGGTTAAAAACAAAACGAATGCCGATATTTTGCAAACGCTCAAGTTTATTTAAAAGCTCCTCAGTGGCATCCAAATAACAGGCATCAGCGTAGTCTATGATGGGCTGTATGAGAGTTTGAGCAAGGGAGATTTTGGTGTTCAAGGGCAAGAAGCTCTGGAGGCATTTCAACGAATGGAACGTGTAGTGCACTTTGCGACTGACTTGAGCAACATGGGCAGTCCATGATAAGTGAGAGTCCATGGTCACCCCCAGGTTTTTAACCGTATTTGCGTATTCAATCTGAACACCATTCAGACAGAGTGGAGACAGCGACGCAACATCGAGCCTAGTCCGCATATACCTGCCACCGATAATTATGGCCTGGGATTTCTTAGGGTTGATTTGCAGCCCAAAGGACCGCGACCACTCGCTAATACTATCCAGGTCTCTGTTCATGGCAGACACGGCGGCTTCCGCATCTTGCCTTAAGAAATTATTGTAAAGCTGCAGATCGTCGGCATAGAGATGGAAGTGGGAAGAGATGACTCTGGTGACAGAGTTAATGAAAATAGAAAAGAGAAGAGGAGAGAGGACGCCACCCTGGGGTACGCCCGCGGTAAGAGAGCACCAGTCGGAAGACGAATCATCGAGACGAACCCGCTGCGAGCGGCCTTTAAGATAGGAGTCGAACCAACCAATAGTAGAAAAAGAAAAATTGAAAGATTTAAGGATCCCTAGAAGGATATCGAAATCAACAGAGTTAAAGGCACTGCTAAAGTCCAGAAGTACAAGTAAGGTGAGAGATTTGTGGTCCATAGCCCAGCGGATGTCATCAGTAACCTTTAAAAGAGCCGTTACTGTGCTATGGCCAGGTCGAAAACCTGATTGGAAAGGACTAAGAAGGTCATTAGAAGATAGAAAAGCAGAAAGTTGCTGATGAACAATGTGCTCAAGAACTTTAGAGAGATATGGGAGGATAGAAATGGGTCGATAATCAGTCGGTGAGACCGGGTTAGGAATTTTGGGTAAGGGGATGAAGGGGATGATATGGGCTTGTTTCCAGGCCTCAGGAACAGTACAAGAAAACAAGGAGAAATTAAAAATGTGGGTCAAGATAGGAAGTAATGTGGGGAGGATAGGGGAAATCATTCTTAAGCAAAGATTATCATTACCAACTGCAGAGGAGGAGATAGCGCAAATAGATTTTTTGACCTCATTTTCACTTACAGGACTTAGCTCGAAAGAAGGACACTGCGGCACTGGCAAACAGGAAAGTTTATTCAAAGTAGCTGATTTGACGTGCGGATCCAACGTAACAGGGGGATTTGAGAAATGTTTGTTAAGAGCACACACGTCAGTGTCATTACTGGAAGCAACTGGACACTTACCAATGCCGACAGTTTTTAGAAACTTCCAGACTTCTGCAGAGTTGCGGTTGTCGAGAGAATTATGGAAGTACCGTTTCTTTGCATCTCTACACATCCGACTGCAGCGATTACGCAGTACCTTAAACGCATTCAAGTTGCGCTCGGAAGGACAGCGTTTTAACCTCCTTTTGGCTCCTTCAAGCATTCATATATTTTTTTTTTGGTATTCATAAACATTGGTGATTAAAATACCTCGGAACTTCCCTCAAACTAGGGTAAAAAATAAGATGTACGCTTTTTTGTTTTAATACAAAAAAAAAAAATCTTTGCGATCAAAGGAAAGTAAGATCTAATAATTAGCAAATGACTATGCGAATTTGCTATGGCGGGTCCAGATCCAGTCACCCTGTATAGTAGTAAGGGGTGAAGAATTAGATCCGAGTTGAATACGTACCTATGTTGTGCTTGGTGATGATACAGTTGTTACCGAGCAGCAGGATGTCGTTGAGGTGCAGAGAGCGACGCGCGCAGCCTAACAGCAAGTGTTCACCTGCGTGTGCACGTAGAAGGGCCACCTGCGAATATAAAAAGCATGTAGATAATAATGTACGTCATAGTAAGCAAATTCATGTCGAATTTTTTCAAAACGTCATCGTCAATTTGTGGAAGTGATTTCGTGAAAAGGGATGGAAGTGTGTAACAGGAAGCCGAGAAAGCGCGCGCTGCTTGATTTGATCAATGCGCGCGCGGTGCTAGAGTTGGCCGTCAGAAACGACCTTGACGAGGCCCCGCTCCTTTAATGTTGCTTATTACCAAGGTGAGATGTGATGTTACACATCATATGCGATTACTGTAAGGCTCGCTCGTTTTTGTTTTTCGTTTATGTGAAGATGATGAAATTTCTATTTATAAAATATCGAACGTATAAAATGGAAAACGACCGATGGCAATACGTGGCCTAACTTTATGCAGGAGTCACCAGTCGCAAATAAATAATTATGATTAAAATGAAGTGTCAAGCGATTTTGAACCATGTGCGGTGCAACTATTAAGCCAAGCGCACATTACAGCCGCAACGGGCCGCAGCTCAAAGCATTTTCACACAAAAAGTGCGGTGCGGTCCGCTTGTAGTGTGCGTTGGTTCACAGAAAATGTACGAAAGTGATGAAGGAGGATTTTTGTAGGTAATGCATTGCGATGCGTCGCGGCCGAAACCAAACGTTAGCCTTTAGGCTGCGTTTACATATGCGCGATTTTTGTCGGCGTGAAAGCGCGCGCGTTTCGTACGAATCAGAAACTTTGGAATTTAATAGTTAGTCCCTTGTCTTAACGTACATTTTTTATCGATGTAAAGTACACGTGCACGCTGAGCGCCCGAATAGCTATTGCGTAATACACGCGTCGCAATCGCACAGCGCCCACGCCGCCTCCACCCTCCCGGGACTCCGATAATGCAATTTGAGATCTATTGGTGTGTCATAAGACTCAAATTAAATATACAAAAAAAAAATTAAAGCAGGTGCTGACGCGCGTGGCGGGCGCGTGTCGCAAATGGTTATGGTATTGGCCCTGTATATCTCATGCTCATCTTACCTGGTCGTCTAGATGCAGCTCGGTGAAGGCGGGGATATACTTGGCCCACTCCACCAGTATGAGTAGCTGCTGTTTGATGGAGTCGCACACGTCATTAATCTTCGCGAGCTTACGGTTGTTTATCTCTGCGTCCGTTACGTTGTTCGTCTGTGAATGAAGGAGTTACATTGAAATAAAAGATTTCGTTGGAAAGTAGAAATAATCGATGACGTGTTTAAAAAAATGATTGGGTTTTTATATTACTCGTCATAACCGCGAATGTGTGAAAACGCAGTATTAAGTAGGTAGCCTATTACTCATTTTCAGGGCGTAATTAGAAGCGCTGTTTAAACTTCAATTACCAAACTCCGGATATTTTCAATAGGACGACGAATTTTTTTTTTTGGCCCCTGTCTATTTAGAAACGTACTGTGCGTATAAATGAATAAAAATTCTTTAAAATAATTATGTAGATTGAAACTAAAGTTAGTAACTTTTCAATGTCATACATAAAGTTAATAAGAAAGACGTTATTGGACGATTTCTTAATTTTATAGTTATTTTGTAGTTTCAGTTATATTTAAATTACATATTAGCTAATAGGCTAGATCAGTGGTCGGCAAACCGGCTCGCGAGCCGCATGGGGCTCCTTAGCTTATAAAGTGCGGCTCTGTAGTCTGCACAAACGTCAATGAGTGCAAGCGTAGATACACGCAGGAGTCGGGGTTTCGGTCAATAAGCAAGATATCAAGTTTTATTCAAAAATCAATCTATATTTCAATTTCTGAAGAAACTTCACCAGAAATTAACAGGACATCGATAATTAATAATTTACTGTACCTTTCAAAGTTTTCCAAGGTTAACTTGTTAATATGTAACATGCCTTCATCATATTATTATCAGCCGATATGATGATGAAGGCATCCTACTTCTTAGCAAGTTAATTTTAGGAAGCGTTGTGGAGTGAAAGAGGAAGGGAATTTTAAGGATTAAGAAAAGTGTATTGAGACAGTTTGGACATACAGAAAGGATTGGCTCTCATATGAAATTTTAGTCCATATAATATTGATATTTGGCTCTATTGACTAATGAGTTTGCCGACCACTGGGCTAGATCGTAATCTGAATGAAGCATCATCAGCTGTAGTACTTCATAAAAGGAAAAAAGAAATAAATATGTATAACGACAATATTTATTCTAGCGCTTCCTTGAGTTTAAACTGTGTTTAGCAAGGTTCTAGCAACTCTTTGACATTTTGCCCTCTACTACGTTAATATGCTAACATAATTGATGTTTACTAACCTCATCAATAACCTTCCTGCTGAGCAGCTCGGCGTTTAGAAGCGACACGACTGACAGTCCGTTGGCTTGCGTGGGCTCTTCATAAGATGGCCGCCTGCAGTTGATACGATCCCGCTCATTTTGCACCGCTGAAAATAAACACTAATTTTAGAACACAGAATTATAAATATAGCATGCTTAGGTAAATACAGTTGAATAAAGAATAACGCCTTCTCCCCACACAGAAAAAGAATGAGAATTGATCACAAAGCATGTTTGAGGTGAATCCGCAGTTGTAGCCCGAGAAATTCAAATTTTCGAACGTTGTTTGCTGTTTGCAGGTCAGTGTCAGGTTGTATCTTGATCAAAATATGATTCGCGACTATAACAGATATGTATTTACATAATTATAATCATTAGAATCAGTTACTCCTTAAGTTAGAATTGGCCCCAAATGTCATGATTTCATGAAATAGTCATTTAATAGGGTAATATGAATTTAGAGACTTATATTGACGATTATAATTCTGTAACGCAATATTTACTACGGTCGCGAATCATATTATAATCAACATACAACCTGAGACTAACCTGCAAATTCAAAAAACGTAAGAAAATTTGAATTTCGCGGGCTACCTTATCGCATCTCTCTTAAATCCAGGTTTTGATATCAGTTGTTTTAAAAAAACATGCTCTGTATACAGGGTGGCAAGAACATCGACGCGAAAAACGTTACCATGGATTCAGTACATTGTCTGAACCCATGCGTTGAAATTATTCGTCGGTTATTTAAAAAAAAAACAGCTGTTTCATAGAAAAGTGCAATACCTACGCGGTCAAAATGTATGGAACAGCAGATTTTTTTTTAGAACCGACGAAAAATTTTAACGCAGGGCTGTTCAGAATCATGTACTGAATCCATGGTAACAGTTGTCGCGTCGATGTCCCTGCCACCCTGTATACCTAAAAACTACATTTTGCCGTCTGCTTATGTTCTTTAGATAGTTACGTAGGTACGTAATGAATATTATGATTGTATTCCTTTGTTTTTATTAAGGTAGGTATATTGAGTCGATGGGAATTACCATAATATAATCAATATTCATTTCTCACCAATTAATTTAAAAGCCTATATAAACACTACAATTTCCTTGTTTTTAAGCACATACGTACGTAGAACAGGGAAAATAAATAAAATAAAATTACATATTCCTGAGTCTGAACGTCATTAATTCTGTTAAGGAATAATTAATGACGTTCAGACTATGAGCAGTAAGTCTGAAATATGCGGTTACGTTGTGACGAGAAAAGAATAATTCGAATGAATTGAATTAATTAAACGTATAAATATCCATTTAGATTAGCTTCCAATGAATCTGTCTGCGTAGTAACGATAGTACGGTGAATAATAAGTTAATTATTTGTATGTTGAGTCTGTCTCCTTTATGGATTTGTCATTGTGTTTAGGTTTTTAAATAAATAATAAATTCTGAATCTAAAATTTATTCTACATAGCTTTTGCCCGCGACTTTTGCGATAGAAGCTATTAGAAATACAGAGTGTCTGGGATCCTTTAAGAGGTATTTGTTTAAATTCCTTTTAGATAGATGTTACTACTCCATCACTGAGTTTACTACTGATAAACAGAGGTATGACGATTCAGACTTGCTAATTAGACACTTATGATTTTATTTATTGACTAAGTATGAATGTGTTTATTTGTCTAAAATTGTATGACCTGTTTACATAACTGACATATTATTTTAAATTGATATTATTATTTCTTTTAATGTAATCTATTATATTGACATGCCACCCATAAATATTGGCAAAACATAGTGCGCATATTTTAGACTATATACTATCTGTAACCATACTTATGTTTAACACAATAAATGATTGATTGATTGATATATTTCATATTTCATCAAAGTTCCAGGCTAAAATAAAAAAATAAAAATTAATATAACATATTTTATCGAAATCTGTTCAGCTTTATAGGCGAGACAAGGTAACATGCAGACAAATAGAGTAACTTTTGCATTTATAATAAATATTACTAGCTTCTGCTAGCGGTTTCACCCGCGTGATATCTTAATAAATTATAGCCTATGTTACTGAGCGCGTCTAGCATGTTTACTGTAGCACGAACTGACGACTTTTATGCCATTATGAGGAAGAAGGCCGCATCCTTAATAAGCAAAATGAGGGCTAGCAGCAACAGTATTTTGAAAACCCTAGCTGAACAGCATTGATGCACCAATACTAAGACATTGTCAGGTTGCTCGTGCGGCAGGGATAAACAATAATTATGTATACTTAATTAACAAATACTAACCCTTAGTTGATAAGTTTGTTTTTTGTACTAACCATTGGACCAATTTTGTCAAATAAAATAAAATACACATATATATCAGAGACAATATAGGATTCTACTGTTGAAATAATTTTTAAAATCGGTCTAAAACTTTTGAGTTTATTAATTACATTAGTGTAGCAATATGGATTTCTGATGCTAGCTATGTCTATGATTACTACATTAACAGCGACGGTACTGGACACATTATGTACATTACATACGTACCTACTACATTGTTCAATAAATGCGGTAATTAAAGTATTATCGTCTGCTGAAGATAATATAGGTTGGCGACCTATCCACTGGTTCCGAGAAGCATTGAGGACAAACAAATACATCGTATTAATATTATGATTATGAAGGGACATACTACTGTCTGAACTATTAAGGCTAACGGGAATTAGGGCGGGCCGCACCCGCAACGCAACGCATTGCGAGAATCCTCCTTCATCACTTTCTATGAAACAACGCAATCTACAGAATTTGTGTTGCGCTGCGGCCCGTTGCGACATGGGCGGGTAATGTGTGCTTGGCTTTAGAAGGCTATAATATTTTTCAGATTCGATTTACCTATAGGTTTTATCGAACCAAACATTCAATATTTTCATTTACTTATTATCTCTCTAAAATAATTACAGGTTTGTTTTAAACATTTTGGGCTAGCATTGCAATTTTTTTTTATAACTACGGGTTAGTACAGATGGGACACTCCGCATTTAAATAAAAAGCGACTCTTGCTACGACACAATAAAGTGCAATTCAGGTCGAACAGCGCTAATTATCTACAGTTATATTCACCTAGAAGTTGCCTCTCTTTCTATCGCGTAACTCTTATATCTTCTGACTACGTTACGTTCACTGAATTCGACAAGTCGAGCCCGTCGCGTACCTACTTGTAGCCTCATACCTAAAATGCGGAGTGACCCATCTGTATTCATCTGTGGTATAACACAGCAGATGTTTTTTTCGATAGTTCCGAATTGTTTAGTCGACCTCGTAATTTCTTTAACACTATTAGCTTCTGCCAACGACTTCGTTCGTGAAGTTTCTAGTTTTAATATAAAACATCCTATGGCACTCAGGAATAGTGTAGCTTCCCGTTAGTAAAAAGAGAAAAAAAAAGTGTCCGTGGCACACTTAAAGCATTTCCAGTTTATGCTGATCTCGCATTGCATAGGATTTCCGTACAATGCGAGGTCAGCTTATACTGGAAATATATAGTTTATATACCTATATATAATATATATTTTTATATGTGTAGCCGTGTGTACCTACTACGCTTTAGGATGGGCAACAGCTTCATCTTTCTGACTGACCGACCCCTTGACAATTCAAAAGTACCTGTAATTGGTTTATTTTAAATAAATGGTTTGAGTTCGAAAGAATTTTCGGATGCGGATCAGTAGTTCCGAAGATTAACCCCTACATGCAAACCTTTACCTCTGTATAATATTATTATAGATAAGGTTGAGTGTCACTGGCACATCATGAAGCAACAAGGTCTATTTGTCTATGTGACAGTTAGATACAAGGGCGTCGCCAAGGGGGGGCAAAGGGGGCAGCTGCCTCCCAAGAGATTAAAAATTAAGTAAATACAAGGCATTTTAATGTAAAGAAACTACATACTTATCCATACAGCCAATTTTGTTTATTTGGACAACTTTTTTTTTGTTTTTTAATGTTCCCTATCTCCTAAACGGAGTCTAATCCGAGGTCCGGGGACGTTTCGTATCAATGTGCTGGTGGTAGGCCCAGTCATAATATCTATTATGTTTCAGCTCTACAGTTCTGAATAGTTCTGGGAAAAACGACCCGAAAGGTCCGCCGTTTCCAATTCATACATTGAATATGGAAATTATTATTTTTCTCAGTTCCTATCGGGACTACCGAGATGAAACGGACTTGAGTGACTTGTCAAAAATCAAATATCCACCAGCGTCGATTTTGGCCCCATTGTGCGCCATAGAGGTAATAAGACTCGCACTACAAGTGTAAAGCTTCATATGCTCTTGACTTTTGACTGTACCTACAAATCACACTTTTCCCATCCTCCATATATCAACTTGCCCCCCCCCTGGGCTATCGGCTGGCGACGCCCTTGGTTAGATAGTTTCAACTTCAGTGAAGTTTTAATTTACTGAAAGTCGTTGTCAAAAGTGGTAAAGCATTTACGAGGTCGACCTTATCAAGGTTTAGTAAAATATGTTTATATTCAGGTAAACCAATGATTTCAACTAAGCCCAGTACTATTAAGTCCTTAAAGTATCACACAGAAATGCATGCAGTCGTTTTGAGAACATCTGTAGGTACCTATAGGCTTAATGTTGTATTTCTCACCTTCTTTCTTCATGCCCGCCTTGAAGCATTTCCTTAGCCTACAGTATCTACACTGGTTTCTCTTGTCTTTGTCCACCACACAATTTCTGCTGAACCTGAAACAATTGAACATAAATAGGTTAATATCTATATAATAAATATGAAATGCTGTTTGTTGGTAACAGCATCACTTCAGAACGGCTGTACCGATTTAGCAAAAAAAAGGATGAATTTTCAAAAATCCTACCAAAAGAGCTAGTGCGGAAAATTCCATGCACCCATTTAAACTGTGCATTGTCTGTCAGTAAATTTCTGATATTTATTAAGTAGATTTATGGAAGAAATTTTCTATGGATGCCTAAAATCATGGACTTGTTTTGATAAAATGTCAGAAATGTAGTTTGGGGGCAGGACAAAAAAAGTTAGCGGAACCACGGGTTATTATTAATAGTTGATGTATGAATTCGGTTGTAAAACATGTGTTTTGTTCTAGAACCACATCCACCCATGTTAGTAAACCTGTAGTATCAGGTACAATACCAAAATACAGCCTGTAAAGATGAACAAAATGGATTTCGTAAAAATAGAAGTACTTCTTTGGCAGCCTTTCAATTAATAAAAGAAATAACAGACTGTATTGACAAGAAAATACCTGTTACAGTTTTATTAATGGATATGAGTAAAGCGTTTGATCATGTCTCTCATATTGACAAGAAAATACCTGTTACAGTTTTATTAATGGATATGAGTAAAGCGTTTGATCATGTCTCTCATGAACGATTATTGGAACAGGTTTCCAGATATGGAATCAGAGGAACGGCATATAACTGGCTGGAATCTTATTTGTCCGACAGAGTACAATCAGTGGAAGTAACCAATTTTAATGACCAAACCATAAGTTTAATAGATATGGCGTGCCACAGGGCAGTATTTTAGGGCCGCAAATGTTTTTGCTCTACATAAATGATTTCCCAGAAGTTATAAATCATAAAGTGTACGGTTTGCCGACGATACTACAATTATAATCAAAGAGCAAGATAAAAGTTCGTACGAACAAGAAATAAACAGTGCTCTTCAAAGAACTATAGAGTGGCTAGAAGCTAGTAATTTAAAAGTTAATATTAATAAAACAAAATTTATACAATTTCATACCTATCGATCAAAACTGCAGGCCCTAAAAATAAGGGGTCGCCCTGGTAGAAACTGACTCTGTTAAGTTTCTTGGAATAAATTTAGATAAATTTTGCTCATGGAAAAATCATATAAATGACATTTGTGTTAAAATAAATAATTTTATATACCCTTTGAGGCATTCGTTGCGAGGTGTCTATAAATGCCGCAATAACGTCTTTCCATGGCTATATAACCTCCACTCTAAGGTATGGTATTATCCTGTGGGGTCGTTGTGTGTAGATTGATCAAGCATTCGTTATGCATAAAAGTGTCTAAGAGCTATATTTGGGTTGAAGCAAATAGAGTCATGTCGTCAATTCTTTAGAAAATATAAAATACTAACTCTACCATGTATTTATATATTCGAATTCTGTATATTTGTTTTTCAGCAAGCGATAAGGTAATATGCCCCATCTATGTATACTAATAAGTTATTTCAACCGAGGACGAATCTCACATTTAAAGGTAAAACAGCTATATTATGTGCATAAAATTGTATAATAAAATACCAAATTCCATAAAAACGCTACCATTTTCTAGATTTAAAAGTAATTTGACGAGGTTTTTAATTGAAAAATGCTTTTATAGTGTACATGAGTTTTTAGATTATAAATTGAAATTTTGTAAATTGCACGGTCTTTCCAAATGATTACTTATTGTTATTATTATTGTGTGGCGAATCTCTCCCATTATTGACATGATTATTATTGACATTTATGATTGTTATTTTATTATTACTTGCTATTTTTTTTCATTATTTCGACATTTACTTAATTCAATAGGTACTTAATACAATTTTAATGGGATTATCAGTTTAATGACTGCATGATTATGATCAATAATAAATGTAAATAAAATGTAACTTTAAGTTATATTTGCACGCCGAAATTAAAGGCAGAATAAGAGAACAGTTTACCAACTTTCAGTACCTACCTTATTTAGGCAAATAAATAATTTTGAATTTTATAAGGTACTGAGAATTTTCGACAAAATGATCTATAACTGCCAGACAAGCTTAAGCTATCTTAATAAGGTATTCTAGATCATAGCCTAATCAGCCTATAAAGTTCCCGCTGTTAGGACACAGGCCTCCTCTCTGTGAGAAGGAGTGGGCTGTAATCCACCACGCGTGCCCAGTGCGGGGTGGTAATGTCTTCGTATGTTTGGTTCTAGAACATGCCGGTGTCCACACGGTGTTTTTCTTTACCGTTTTGAGAGCAGTGGTGATGAAATAAATTACATAAAGTAAAGCGTCTGTCTGGGTTCGAACTTATGACCAACAACTCGTAAGTTCTGTTACCATTGGCCATCACTGCTCATTTTAGAATCTAGAATGAGCATTTAATTGCCACTATGATCTAGAATCTAAGATCATAGTGGCAGTTAAATGTCCAAATTAGTACTTAAACTGGTTTATTTACGAAAATGTAAAATTAATATTAATAATAGAGAGGCATCTAAATAAAAACCCTCAAGGTTATACTTATTATTTGCATATTTAGTTACGTCAATAGAAGCCATAGAAAGGTTGGTAATCTTTTTTTATAAGTTTTTTTTTTTGTCATATCAATTAATATTGAGATGTTGTTAGCCTCATGGGTCTATAAATAGAAATTACATAATATTTATGTAAATACAGGGAAGTATCAGAGCTAGAATCGCAGGGTTATCTATGTAGAGGTAAAATATGATCAAAGCTTAAGGAATTCTTCTCTCGGTTTTTATTTTTGGTATAATTTTACAACCTTGTAGCCAATTATTTTTTAAATACAAAAATATAAATTACTTAACTGTTTTAGTTAAGGCATGTTTCCTTATAAGAATCTTATTCAATGTTATTAATATGGAATAATAAATTTACCTCTGCATGATAATTCCCAGTAATAAATATTATGAATGAATGTAGTATTAAGTGCATAGACTAAAAACGTCCCATGAATTAAATTCTTGGATTTTGTTGTTCATAACGAACAGGTAATAAACATCCACTCATATAGGTAATTAATGACGTAAAGAAACTGACACAAAAACACGATCATATTTAGAGGAAACATGTTTCTCAGTCATGGTAAACCGCATTCTATTCACAAACGATTTAATTGACGTAATACCATACAAATTATATGTAATAAAAAAACATTATACTGTATGGACGTTTGAAGGACTAATCAAGTAATCACACTTCATTTAATTTATTTTGAAAGCGATTATACGACAATGCACGAATTACCAATTCACTCTTTCGAGTACGGTTGCTACTGAAAATTACTTTTATTACACAGGTAGATTATTAAAAAAATATTTGACACATTTTTTATTTTTTACGTAATCAAAAGATTACGGCGATACATTATTTTTACATTTTATATTTAGTAATGATGTAGCGAGCCCCCACTGCATTTTATCTAAGTAAGTCACTTTTCAAAGCAAAAAATTCGTGTAATTTTTTTTTTTAAATCTGGCAGGCTGGCTAAATAGAATTTCTTTTTTTTACTCTGGCATCATCCGGATTCAATTTTATTACAATAGTCAACAGTTTGTGTTATTTTAATGTGACATAATATATGTTTTGATTACCCAAAAATGGAGGTGACTTTCGATGTTGACGATTTCGATTCTCATTTTACTGCAACAACGCCAACAACGCCTGCAAAACTACGGTGTTTAGTTTGTAAAGTGCGAAATAGCTCTGAAATGGGATTAAAACTATGAAGTTAGAATAAGAGCCTTTTTTTTTGTGATACTGAATTTTAATTATATTACTTTATGTATCTATTATTGTTAGTTACCTAACAATAATAGATACAAAATCCTCATAACCAATGTTATTATATTAAACATGTTTATATTTGTATGCCAGTCCATGGCGAAACATGTAAGATCAAAACTATATTAATAAGACCTTAATTTACCTTGTTTTAAAGCAAATAAATATATTCTATTCAAACTTATTTATCATTTTTATAATTATTCGCACTCCCGCGCTGTCTAACGTGCGCATTATGCCTGACGAGTCTGTGTTGTCCCTATTTGGCATGCTCCCAGATTCGGCTAAGGTTGTGGCCTGTGGGGATCCCACCGATTCAGATGAAGCGAATACCACAGGCTTGCCAACTGCTATCATTCACCAGTTTCACAAGTGCAGTCGTGAATCCACAATTAGACATAACACAACGTAATGGGATCACATTTAATTAGATGAAATTTAGCAACAAAAATCTGCTATTTCGTGATTCAATTTGTTATTCATGCTCACCCGGAATTGGGTAAAAAAAAAAGGTGAGCAATATCCCGTGTGCGTCAATTTTAAACAGTTTTGGTGTTTGGGCGGATATGTATAATATTTCAATATTTGTTTGTATACAGGTTGTTTTTTAGGGCACCATGTTTTGTAAATGAACATGTTTGTGATCAAACAAAGTGAAATGAAAAAAACATTTAGTCATTTAAACACGCACACACACATCACATTCCAACATTAACTACATTCCACATTTAAACATTTAGTTACTGTCCTTTCTAAATATTAACAATATTTTACTTTTTGTAAGCATGATAAAAACGCATAAATGAGAAATAATACACTAGTAGCTAAATATACTCTATCTACTAACAGAGTGTGAAACAGTAGACAGATAAATTACGCCCGTCCTAATAGGCTGTGACAAATCAAGATGGATGACGCCTTCAACTAGCGCCTGAGTCCTGTGCCGACTTAACCAATTGACCACCGTACATTACATTAATTTTGATGTTTTCCACTACGTTGATTAACCAAACTGTTTCAATGAATCAGTGATTATAAAACCATGACCTTGCCTAGTGGTACTTATCAAAACATGTGTAGTTCGAGTTGATTATGATCCTTGACATAAAATCGTTGCGTTTCCGTCTCCTGTACAATAGTAAATATTATTGTAATAGCGTAGTACGCGCTACTGTGTAAGAGAATCCACGACACGTGTCTTATTTTAACCCTAGATTGAAAATCAAGCTAAATTTGTATAGTCCATTGTGCATTGAAATAAGCCACCGTCAGGCAGACTGCAGACACTACGTTATGTTTTTTCTCACGTTTCATAACGCTATTCCTATTTCTTAGAACCCTCCCGCACCTTTCCTGACCTCTATATAGAGCACGTAGACACCTCGGCGGCCGCCGTTAGAGGCCGCATTGTTAACACCTTTCATATAAACCAAGCATGGAACTGTTTACTCGTACGCCCGCCCCGACCCTTGCTTGAGCCAGCCCGCGCCGCTGAGCCTGTAGCTTTTTTTCCCCTAATAATAATATTAATCCGATTCAGCCCGTCCCTTGCTGTCCTCCCCCAGCGACGCCCTAAGCCGAGGTCCGTACCCCATAGGGGGTGCCCTTAGCGTGTAGTCGCATAGTTTCTACGTTTTATGGCTCCAGCCAGAGGCCTTAATTTATTGAGGCAGCTACAGGAAAGTCCGGTTAAGCAACTGACAACCTCCTAGGTTGACCTGCGAAATATCATTAAAAAACAAAAAAGTTTACTCGCACTTCGACACAAATCACGTACTTACCTGTAGAAACTGACAGCTTTGAAGGTGGTCCGTGATAGAAGTTGTGCGCTCAACAAACTTTCGACGACCCCCTTTCTAAATTATTGATATTAAGTAAGTTTTTTTACCTGCATGTGTATAAATGGTTTTTTCTGACGCTTCTTCTGAAGAAGCCCTTGCAGCCGTCACAGGAGGAGGCTCCGTAGTGTTTGCCGGTGGCGCGGTCGCCGCATATTGCGCAGTGCTGTGACAACGCCACAGACGACGCCGCGCTCGCCTCGCTGCTACTCGTTTCCAGCTGCATGTCGCTGTCTGGAATAGAAGAGTGATAAACTTTAGTATTTGTATAACGGTGCTGGGCATACAGGATACAATATTATCTTGGTAGGTCTAGGGACATCGAGAACCCTACGTGGTAAAATCCTAACCAAGCATAAGTAGCTCGTATTTAGATAGATTTTGAAAGCTTCTCTAGCACAAGTGTTGGCATGAAGAAGTATTTGTAGCCACGCATGTGGGTATGAAAAAGATGCTTAATTTAATTACAATTTACTGTGTGTGTTTTCAGAAGTAGTTTGGATGTGGCGGTATAGACGTCGCCAAAGCCCACAATAGGAGAAACCGAGAAACTGATGGTCAGAATCCCGCCTAAAAAAGCCTGGACGGTTGCCTGATAGTTGTCTTAACATTAGCATAGCATACCATCGATATTTTCCAGTTATTATGTTGTACAGAAAACATTCACTCCGGGTAAAAACCAGACCTAGGTATGACTAGAAACGACCACATCAGTAAGGAAAAGGACGTCAAACAATGTGGGTGTACGTCATTCGAGGCTCCATTATTCAGCTGCACGTGTGTAAGTTTGGTAAGTTACTGAAGTAAACAATAAAATAATATCGTGAATTTAATTCCTAATTGTTATAGAGTACGTCAGTATGTTACGTTGAGAATTCAACAGAGTGCGTCGAAAAGACATACTGTTGGATTTTCAACCCTCGGCGCTAAGCAGAGCGTTGAAAATCCGGTGGGCGAAAAAAAATCGCCACGGAAAAAAATCGCCCGTACCAACATGGGCTTACTATACTAGACAGGCTATTAGTCTAGTTGGTATTTATGTTTATCGTATTTCATTGAATTATGATGTGTCTTTCCGTGCCTCGGAAAGCACGTTAAGTTTGTTGGTCCCGGTTATCATTTGTATATCTTTGATAGCCATTACGGGTAGTCAGAAGCCCAAAAGTCTGGCAACCAGTCCTACCAAGGGGTATCTTCGTGTTACCCAGTAACTGGGTTGTGAAGGTCAGATACGGTCCATCTAAAATAATGGTATAAGCTGCGTCCGGTTAGACTGGAAGCCGACCCTAACATAGTTGGGAAAAGGCTAGGCAAATGATTTGATTGTATAATGATGTAAGTTTATGGTTCATGTTGTTGAAATCTTAAATTCGAGAAAAGCCCGGTGCAGACTGGCGCGACGCGATACCGGTAATTGTTCTACCGTGAAGTTTTCTTAAGCCGGGTCTCCTGCGTATGTTTTTTCGAAACCACGCCTCTTTGTTGCAATATTTTTGTGTAAAAACACGCGCAGGAGGCTTTTGAAATTGTTTTGTTACGAGTCGCGTCGCGCCGAGGCTAAAAACTTCTGAAGAATTTTAATTAATTAAAACATGAGTAGGTATCAATTTTTCAAATTATTAGAATAATTATAATAGAATTAGCAGCCTGTATTATACATATAAAAATGCTGATTACAGCTATTATTATTTAGTAGTTACTTATGTTGATATAATACCACCTGAGTTTAAATTAATTGGCAACCTTTCAGATGAAAGTAAGTACTGATGAATATGAAGTAGGAGCAACTCTGTAATAGAAAATATTTATAGTAATGCTCTAATTTGCCTGTTATTGAAGAAAAAAAATTTTTTTTGTTATACATGGTGTTTTTTTTTAGAAAATTGCTACCCGTAAAAGGGAGTTGCATGAATCTATAGAAAAGTCACCTTGACCAAAAGTGCAAACCAAATGTTAAGTTAGTACTATTTTGAGGAAATTTACAATTTAAAATAAATACCGAAAAAAAAAAGAGATTATTTATAAATTTTATCTTTTTTTCGCATTAACTTCGCTAAATCAAGAAAGATAACTTTCAATAACTGATTCATAATAATTTCATTCACGTGATTACGCTTTCACGTAGGTAGGTACCTAAAGTACAGGGTACGTTACTAGCTAGAGTGACCTAGAACGATTGATATAGGTACCTATTATTTCAAATGTTTATTGAAAGTAAGAGGTTTATCTTTCTTTAACCCTAGCTGATAGGGAGTTGAATTGACCAATCAGACTTCGACACATCATTGTACTTATTTGAGATTTACACCCAAACTGTAGTGGTTTGTACCGTGTAGTTCTAGTTATAGAAAGTACAGGTCATCCCCTTTGCACCCGCGATTTGATTCCAATCGTGTCAAAAGGATGGGTAGCCGCGTGGTCAATTTGCGAATAACAACAAACTGCGGTGAGTAATAGATACTGCTAAGCGTGGTGCCATGTTGTTCAGACAATATCTTGTATACAAATAAATAGTAAAAATATTATTAAATAAATTGAAAAACTTTTTTCGAAAAAAAAAAAAACTTTTATTAAATGTTTTGTCTCTGTTTGTTCCGGCTGATCTCCGAAACGGTAGGACCGATTTTGATGGGACTACTTTTATTTTAGAAAAATAATAAGGGTCCACATAACTATATTAGTTACGATATTGTCCGAAAAGCATGGCACAAAAGTGAGAAGGCCTATTCTCAGCAGCGCGACCGTGTTGAACAAGGTTACCACTTGCCAATGATGATGCTGATTACTGTCCGAATAGGTCAGCGAAATCCTGTCCACAGTCACCAGTCACCAAGTTTGGTAAGAATGGTTTTGGTTGGTATATTGGCGTGTGCTAGCTGACATATGGCCTATAATTTATCATTTGAATTATGTTTTGTGTTGTATAATGTAAGTTATTTTGTATACTATTGTATAGAATCATTCTCTAACTTGAACAGACAGCTGTGCCGCTGGGGAGTTTGTTGCGCCACTTCTTCCCAGCTAAAGGCACTAGGAAGTGGTGAAGGGTGGGCGTTTTTGGGGGACTGTCTTATGTAATTTTGACGTTCGAAAAGTGCTGATTCTCAGCCTAGTTTGAATAAATGACTTTTGAATTTTGAATGATGTTATGATAATTCCAGAGTTTTATTGAACACGATTTGTAAGCCCCACAAAAATTGGATTAATTTTATTCTTTGATTATACTATTTTTAACAACTACTGTCATTCTATTGTTTAACACTGTAAAGAAAAGAGAATAATTAGCTACGCAGTGTTCCATTAAGAAATCCGAATTCTATTGTTGTGATTGCATCATATACCTACTTCTACATGATAACGTACAAAACTGTAATTAAACACATCATTCTTTGTAAGGTGTCAACTGTTATCAGCATAGATTACAATAAGCAGCTGAAAACAAGATAAAAAGGCAAAAATCATCCAACTATATTACATTCAATCATCAGTATTTTTAAACGCTGATAATTTGTAAATTTATTAACCTAATTGTATGCAAATGGCCGAAAAATCAATATTAAATGGCTAATATGCAAATAAAAACGTGATCGGTGTCAACAAACCTTCGCTGAACGTCATGACAGGCCGCGCCTCCTGCGGGGGACTGCGTACTACGGGCCCGTAATACGGGGTACTGGCGTGCTTGTCCCACTGCGGCTGCGCACCCATCATGTAATCCACTGCGTTGTACATCGGACACAACTCCTGTGACGTCATCTCGTAACCGAGCACCGGCATCTTCCAGCCGCCTACCACTCAACAACACCCACGTCCAACTGTTATCCACTAATCGAAGTAACGCAACAGATAACCCCGATAATGCTCCACATAAACACGATTAATCAACAGGTGGTTTAGCCAGACCAAATAACACAACCCCTTATCACGGAAAACTTTACGAAACGTGGATCATAATAACAAATATTAAATTTAACACAGCAAATAATGATCCGATAGTGAGTTTGGTGACAGCTACTGCACCGCTTCCGGGTAATGTTTTCGTTTTTATCACACAGTAATTGTGTACCAGTTCTCGATAGTGTTGTTTATAGAGAATCACGCCGGTCTCGGGTGACTAGCTGTTGGACACGGCGCGACCTTCCGCGCTCACGGTAAAACTGCGACTGACGGCCGCGGTCGCCATCACACCTAACATCCGCTTCGCCAATCTGCTGACAGCACCTATGAATGACCCGCTCAATGTGTCCAAGTCAGCAAATGGTAGCGATTTGCGACGCGCACCCGACACTACGCTGACTCACCCGTTATCGGAAATGCAGCGGATGTGGAATCGAATGCGGCGCCCGAGGAGTCACTCGGTAGCAGCTGACGAACAGCCTTTTGCCATAACCGTCATGAAGCAGTAAGTAAACAAACTGCAGGGTGACTAATTAGTTGTCACAGCTTTGTTAGCATGCTCCTTTGTTGCTATGTCTGCATCTATTGTGTGGGCTGTTATCTATCAGGATTCCGATAATGTTCGTGGAGATGATTTATCTCAACGATGATAAGAAGTAATGACCGACACGACACATATCATCGAATTCTGTCATTGTCACTCACTCCACACAGATATCAGTTTTTTTTAAACAGCAGCAACTTTCACTGTTCATATTGTGCTAAGGCAATAGCTTGAAAATCATAACTAAGTAATTAATATAGGTACTTATGTATAAACAGTTGACAAGGCAAAAACAACTCACTAACATTCATGAGCCAATTAGTCTAAATTATATTGTAAGTTCTTATGATCCTTGACAAACAAAGCTAATAGCCGTCTGCATACTAATAACGTTAAATGCAGTGATTTGGTATTAAAACGTAATAAATAAGATGTAAACAGTGCCGGCATTCTGGAGCTATCGGCAGGCGGGGCAAGTCGGGGTCGCGATATCTCGGCCGAGCGACGATGCCGATACTCCTGCCATAATAACCCTTTCTATCGTAAAACACGAGTTTTTAGATAAACGTTCGTGGAAATCATTGTAAAATAGTAGCCAATATAAAAAGACTTAGACATCATCAGGAATTCTGAAGTAACACACTAAATTCAGGGGTTCAAAACCTCCTCAAGACTTAATCAGCTCGGAAAACATAATTTCCATAGACGGACAACTAATTTTCGGTAGATCAGACAGATTTGATTATGTGGCAAATTTTTCTTATACTTATTAGTATTCAATAACGCTTTCCAAACTTTGGCTGTCTCTTAGCCTCTAAAAATCAAACTTCAATTATATTGCTACTACCTATATACATAATACATTTTGATTTATGTACAAAAGAAAAAAAAATTGTTTATTTTAAATATTTGATTAAAACTTATAACGACAAAGGACAATATTTTTATTTATGAGTCAAGGTTGCACTTCCTTATATATTTTCCAAAAATAATCGTGCCCTTAATAATAAAACAAACATATACGGAAATCTGAGAGGTTAAGTACCTAGTCACATAATAATTAAGTATGTATAAATTAATTAACTATTTATTTTCAAGGCAAGCAAGTACAGACGCAGTAGAAATAATTCATTTAACAAGATCATGGTGTATGTTAGTCATCGACTGAGTAAGTCAATACGTATTTTAGTCTCTACCTAACTAATGAGATATCTTTATAGGCTGTCAGAGTATTTACGAAGATTTGTGTTATGTAAGTATCGTTTACTTAGTATTTTACACGTTGAAATATTATGTATCTTGCATAAGCCACAGACTAGAATTCACAGATATTCAAGACACGCTAATTTGTGTTGAAATAAGAATAAAAAGCATATTCGTAAAATATTTCTTTGCTATTCATATTGATCTAACATTCATGAATAAACATCGTGATCAATATAATATTCGCCAAATATTTAATATACATTTTTTTTTTTAATATCCATCACTGTACGTATAATTTTTACCTAATTTATTTGCATCGGAAAATTCCGTTTTTTTTTTGTAATAATTGACATATGATTAATAGCTTAGTTTAAGGTGATAAACAACAAGTCAATAGATTGTAAAAAAAACGTTACCATCTCATACGTGTGTGTTAAAAAAAAGTATAAGGAAAATCCGGTTCGAACCAAGCGTTTCTTACTAAAGCTAAGAAAATTATATGAATTGATAAGTCGTGTTATTATTGAAATCTTTATGTCTAGCTTGGTGCTTAAGGTATCATTATTAGCTATGTTATACTCAACATTTAGATTTTTAAGTGTGCTCAACTCAAATAATTATTTACATAAAAGTTATCGAGGAAAACTTCGCAGCTGTTGGAAATAAAGTAAGCTTAAATAGTAAATTGGCTTCAGCCCCTCGTACGCCTTCCAAAGGACCGGGACACCAGGGTAAACATAAACAAATAATAATAATTAAGTAAGTAAGTTTAAAGACAACTTAAAACGAACATCGAGCCAAAAAGCACAGTAAATATTCCCCCCCAAGGTCTTAGATTTTCATAAGAAACGACTTTTGGCGTTGATTTTTAAAGATTTATTAATGCTTTAAATTATAAAAGTATACAGTTTTCTTGGAGTTAAAAAAACAACTCGACAAGTGATCATTCTCGCGAAAGATGGAAGTAGTGGAGGAAGGCCTTTGCGCAGGAGTAGCAAAGCGACGAAAACTGGAAAAAACTGACCATTTTTTTTGAGGCAAATCTGAAATGATGCATTGCAGTGGTGACTTTGCCAATAATCATGAATTATTTGGAATTGTTAAGTAGTTTTTTGGAATAAAATAAAACCACGAGTTTATTATTTAAATCAAATGAAACGCTGTTAACGTGCGAATAATATTAATATTCCATTTTCTTACTTACGTCACATAATCACATTACATACTCTTGGTGACCCATACCTTGACATCAGGTTGTAAAACACATAAGTAAGTACTTGAGCGAGCTAACAATAATAATATGAACAATTCAATTACGTAAATCAGTATTTTGCTAACATAATAATTTAGTATTACTGGCGTCATTGCAGACAAGATTTTAAGAAAATATTCTACGCGAGTTTTATTCTATTAAAATGTACTGAGTACTGATAGAGTTGTTTCAATAGCATTTAAGACCTGCATCCTAATTGCTCTCAATAGAAATAACTTTCATTTAGACATTCCAACTTAATCCAAACTTGAGAGAGTATCTCAGTTTTTTTTACTGTTTGGCAAGTTTCGTTTGCCATTCAAACTACTTTTAAAACTTATTTAATTCAAGATTACAGGTACAAATTCAGATCCTGCGGATGGCTTTAAACATCTTTTAATTTTAGGTATAGCAATTTCTCAGCTTGCCCATTTCTACAATCTGTAGATACGATTCGCCGGATATGTAGCGACGCACACGAATCAACAAATGCTAAATAACGTCCATTGAGGACATGGTTCATGAAATGCCTGGAAGCGTATAGACACGGGTGTTTACGATTTGACTTCGGTACCTGGTAATGTGTAAGTTAATAGTGCTGTTCTAGAGCTACGGCTAAGTACACTGTTTTACTTAGTGAATTTTAAATAGCTTTAAGTAACTACGTCACAACGAACGAAATTGGAAAGGTGAATCCGCTATTATCACTAAATATTTTAAAACAAAGTCCCCAGCCGCGCCGCCCCGGGGCGCCGCGTCTGTCTGTTAGAACGCGGAAACCCAAAAACTACTGAACGAATTTTCATACAGTTTTCGCCAATGGACGGAGTGATTCATGAAGGCTTGTGCAGACCAGCGCGACACAAAGACACCGCTCGTCGCGCGACGAGCGGTGCCTTTGTGTCGCGTCGCGTGTCGCGCCTGTTTGAAAGAGCCTTGAGTGTTTTGTGAAATATGACGGTGATTGTTGAAGATGTTGGAAACAATCATGCAGAATGGAGCTTGGCGTGTGCCGCGTAAGTAAACCAATAGAGTTATATGAAAACAATCAATGTATTACGGAATGAATACACTGTTTACCTGGATTAACACATAGGGTGGTAGTACGTTCCCGTGGAATATTTTCCGACATCCAAGCGGGCGAAGTCGCGGACAAAAGCTAGTTTATTACTAAACGATATTTTTTTTAACAAATGAGTTCACTTTCATAAAATTTCATAGCAAAAGTGAACTCATTTGTGCTGAAACTAAGAAAAACTATACCTTACCTATCGTTTAGCTCTGCCCTAAAATAGTAGGAATAGGTATAGTCATAGTATAAAGAGTTCTAGTAGGCTATCTCCTGCCCAATCCGCGATATAATTGCCTACCATATTTGCCCGTCTCGGGGTTGTCACTTTTTGCTCAATTTTAATTCAGTGCCTAGAAATTGGCAAGGGCCGGGTAGTTCTATTTTTACTTATGTGTTGTCTGGGTTCAGGGTTTGTGAGGTCGGTTTTACCTAAACGATGATGTTCATAGTGTTTGTATGAATGACAAAGTTAAATTTGCGGTTTTTGAAAAAGTGCTATCTCTAAAACTGCTAACTATATCTCCTTCAAACCAATTTTCATTGAAAGTGTTTTTTGACATCTACAGCAAATATTTTTACTAGATTTTTTACTTTCTTACTTGTTCTGATTCACAATTCGTCAAATATTTGAAATTACGATTTTATAACTGTTAGTACTTAGTTACTTTACTGTACCTACAATACTGAGAAATCGGCATGACTAAACGTAAACAAAGCATTAGCGGCATATCAATTGATAGATCAAAAGTAGGTACCTAATACATTTTAGTGGGAAAGTAGACCTGCCTACTTCGTCTGTCTGATAGATAACTAATACAACAAAAAATAAGTAGGTATCTCATCATCAAGTAAAAATTATATGCTAGAATAAGTGACTTGGTTACCTTTTCTGTTTAGTAGGTAATCTGAACAGAGACAACTCTGGAATCGATGAATTATGTCGATTTTTTCGACGCGCTGCTTTGAACTCTGTTGGATTCTCAACGTTCGACACAAAACCGAGAATTGAAATAATTTAATATCATTTATCATCTTCTAAAAATAAGGTACCGAAAATAAGTAATTTTCTTTGTTAACCACATAATTGCACCGAATATAATTAGATGTGTAACTTTAAGCCTTAAAAAACCTAAATCCGTCATTTTAAATTATGTATTATGTCCTTGAGATGCTCCATGCTACCTAAGATAAAGATACAATAATTATTGACGCATACTTTTAATCCACCCTGTATAAGCCCCTTACGACATGTATTATTATCAAGAAAAAAAAAAAAGATTTCCATCTATCTACCTATTACGGTAGACATGATAATAAGTGAAAATTATTAATTTAATTATTATTGCGCAGTAAAACTCCCAGATGTACTTGTTTATCGATTGATATTATTATTTACTAGCTTTTGACCGCGGCTTCGCCCGCGTGGATGTCGGAAAATATCCCACGGGAATGTACTACCGAGATTTTATACCTAATAACAGAGGAAAATGTCATTGACTCCTACCGCTGCGCCCGCGTTGCTCCGCGTAATTTTGAAACTGTGATATCTTTTAAACTATTCATTTAAATTATATGATTTTGAGGCATATTTTAATCTAAATTAAATGCCCAATTTAAATAACATATTTTTTTTTGATATGGATTAATACTATACCGGTCAAAAAAGCTTCGGAAATAACAATTAAATTATTATCAAATTCTGAAAGATATAAATGGTTATTGTGGGTCATCCTTAGAAGATAGACATGCCATCGCGGACTTTTTTGTTGAACTTTTTAAGATGAACAATACCGTAAAACATAAATATGATGTATCTTTTTCGGTTTAGGCAGCGCAGTCGGCATGATTTTTTCCGACTTCTTCAACAATAATCGTCAAATTTCAGGCAATTTACACAAAACCTTTAATGAATTATACACTAAAACCTTCCGCATGAATCACTCCGTCCATTGGTGAAAAGCGTTTGAAAATCCGTTCGGCAGTTTTTGAGTTGATCGCGTTCAGACAGACAGACAGACGCGGCGGGGGACTTTGTTTTATAATATGTAAGGATAACACCAAATTATAGGTAAGTCCGTGAAGCGGTTTGATCACGCGGTGCCTTACGTAATCTGTGATAAGTCCGGTCAGTGCACATAGCACTAATTTAATCAATCTTAATCCAATTCTATTTTTTATTCAGAGATAAGACCAGATAATGAACCTTAAATAAAGTCAAAAAGAGTTTTTTTTTTTTGTTTAATTGAATTTTAGATGACACATTTTGCCTATTATGTAGGTACTAACTTTTGCTCGCGTGGATATCGGAAAATATCTCACGCAAACATGGGCGTACCCAGCATTTTTTTAGGCATGGGGCAGAAGTAAATAAACTCGATAACTATAGGAATTTCTTTCGATAAAACTCGATAACTACGCATGCGGGCTCGATTCAGCGATACTGCATTGTTTCGCGCGATAATTTTGAATTTTAACAAATGAATAATTAATTTTGTTACATAATAAACCTAAATTTTTAGTTTCGAGTCAGGGACCATGGTAGGGCAGATGCCCCACCATGGTCAAAACGTACCTAGTACTGTAGCGCTTACACCGCCACATACGAACTACGCATCATAGACATGACGTCACACAAATCCTGCATCGCGCAGTTAGAGTTTACCGAGCGATCGACATACATACAAGATGTCAACTTCAAACCGATGGGCAGTTGCCCGCCAGACACAACACCCGTCTGGTCGGAGGATCCTCCCTTTTCTATAGTGGATGAGTGAACTTTACACACTGTTACTCATACCCCTAAAGTACCAGGATTAAAGGTAGGTACTCTATGTGTTAATCCATGTAATAAACTATCTGTGTGCCAAATATCATCCATATCCGTTCAGCCCAATGATTTCAAAAGGAAGGATACGCCCATTTGAACATTTTACAAAACCTTCTCTCCATACCCTCCCACAGTCCCACACCATACCCATCACACCCATCTCGTCCCTGTTCTTTTTCTCTTTTTCTCTCTATTTCTTTTTCTTCTTTTCATATACTAGTCTACAATATCTGATCTACATTAATATTATAAAGAGAAAAGATTTGTATTTTTGTTTGTAATTAATAAACTCAAAAACAACTTGACCGATTTTAAAAATGATTTTACCTGTAGAACGCTATATTATTTTTCACTGAGTAAAATAGGCTCTAATTTAAAATGATATCACGCTGGCAAAGCCGCAAGTCAATGGTTCAGCAGTTTTCAGGAACATACATCCAGACATACGGACAAAGTAGATGTAATAGATTAAATAAACTAAGAGAATCACATCCAACTTTCTCTAAGTAATATTTATTAATGCATTTAAGGATTATTTTACTACCTACATATTGCTATATTTGCCATAGTGTTACATAATCTGATGGCAAGGAAGTATTTGTATACGAAGCTAAAAATAAGATATCTGACAAGTGTTTTCCTCATCAGGCAAAACATAACCATAAAAAAAACCAGGGTTAGCAACATGATATTTGCAAAAAAACTATAATTATTATTACCACAGACACGAATTAAGGCCCGAATCACGATGACTTGCGAGATAGAAAACGACCGCTTTTTAGAGATTTACGCAATCACTGGTTGGACTTTGGACCTCAATTATGTACACAAATGTCAGGGTCCAAAGTCCAATTCTCCGATTGCAAAGTGGGGAAATCACTAGCGAACTAGATTCAACAGATAGTTGCGCTGAATGATTGCTTGTCTGCGCATTATTATAAATATTAAATTAGAAAATGTTATAAATCTTTTTTATGTTATGTATATAAATTATTAGGTAAGTACTTATTTCTTTTAAATAATTTTATTTAAAAAAATTGCATTATTATAAATATTAAATCAGAAAATGTTATGAATCTTTTTTATGTTATGTATATAAATTATTAGGTAAGTACTTATTTTATTTAATAATTTTATTTAAAAAAATCGCATTATTATAAATATTTAATTGGAAAATGTTATGAATCTTTTTTATGTTATGTATATAAATTATTAGGTAGGTAACTATTTCTTTTAAACAATTTTATTTAAAAAAAATACTGATGTAAAAAAGTCTTAAGTGTTAGAAGAGGGTTGCCTAGTGATATATTTGTTCATAAGTGTTGGTTAACCTATGACCTGTACCCTAATTGCGTAATACAACACAATCTGTTTCGATTTGAAACATATTGCTAATACATTGCTTCGTAAGTTGGAAAAAAAATCTGCTCAACAACGTAAATAACGCAATGAATGTTGTTGAATTGTCAAAATGAAACAAATTAGGTATAATTGTTTACGAAAATAAGTTACGCAATTAGGGTACAGTTGATATAAGAAGACACAAACCAAAGGTCATTCTGCAGTTACGCAGCTATGAGTCTCCTACTTAGGTAATATAGAATACAAATTTTTGCTTGTAATATTACTGAGTAACAAGGCGTACAGTTCACTTACTGTACAAAGTCTACTTATTGTACCGACTAAAAACTGTATAGCCGTGATTATTTACATGTATGCATTTATTTTCTAGTCAATAAGACAATTTTAATAGTGTGCAATGTTTATGAACGCTCAACGGATTGAGATGAAAATTTTGCACATAGAAATAGTAAGTATGACCTGGAAAAGGGGCATTTTTTATCCAGATGAAAAAGGAATTTCTGAGAGTATCCGAAAACAGATGCGAATGAAACCGCGGGCAACAGTTAGTCGTTGATTTAAAAAAAACTCAACATACAAGTTGTGGTCTGCTAGTCCGATTATACGATGTCCAAAAATAACTTAATAACCGCTCATAAAAACATAAAAGTTAGGTAACATACAATCATAAAAGGTTAATTATCAAACTTGGACTTTAATCTTAAATAACTTCAGAAGTTTCAGGGGTCCAAAGTCCAAATAAATAATAATAAACTGAAAACTAAAGTGACCTCCAAATATTTTGTGGATTAATTTTATAACGATGACTCACAATGAACAACATGTGAGTCAGGAGTTTTTAAGGAAAATATTTTTTTATTTATGATTCAGGTCTTAATTACCTATAATGCCCTACACTACACGATTATTAACGTCAATGACCGATCAATGAACAGCCAATGTTAGAGACACAATTAATTTATTATGAAAACATATTTATTAGGTACAATCTTGCAAAATTAGAACAATAAGCAACAATAAAAATACTTTGTGGTTTCAAAACAATGTGTGCCTACTTGTGTCACTCAGTAGTCAGCCCAAGATAATCCAAGGATGTTATTTATGCATAAGTAACTAGATACAGGAACAATTATCTTTTTTAGTAATAGCAGCACTGTCATGATGACTGGGCAAGAAACGGCTATAATTATTTACTACGAAGAAATAAACCGTAATTACTGATGGCACTGGGTTTTTATTGGAAAATTCCTACCTGACATTCAATAACAACAAAAATTATGCCGATGAGGCGAAGAAAAATAAAATAGCATACTTACATAACAAAACTGGAGAATTTAAAATTTTGTTTTTTTACAAATTAGTTAAAATACAATAGACGTGGATATATTTAGTAACTTGTTCCGCTTAGCTATTTCTAAAGAGCCATAAAAACTCCTGAAAGAAATCGACATGTGTTTCAGCACGCGGTGTGGCAACACGCCGTGTTCGAGTTCGCAACAAGTCCATCGTCATCCTGAGGATGCCTCGTTGAGAGGTGAAACACGTGTCGATTTCTTTCAGGAGTTTTTTATGGCTCTTTGGAAATAGCTAAGCGGAACAAGTTACTAAATATATCCACGTCTATTGTATTTTATATTGGAATTCCGGAAGGTCACGCCTGAATCAATTAATTAAATTAGTTAAAAATATTGTGAATAAATCGGTTAAAAAAACTAGTTTTGAGCACCACCTATCACTTATCAGGGAGTTGACATACTTAAACGAAAAAAAAAAACAGCCTGTATAAAAAAATTGTTTTTTTTTCATTGATAAAATGATATAATATGCCATTTAAATGATGTAAATAATTTGTTAAGATTAATATTATTGGAAACTTTATATGTTTGTAATCCAGTAAGTCATTATCAGTAATTGTTAGTTTGTCTTTAATAGTTACTTAGATAAAGTCAATGAAGAATTTAACCAGAAAACATTTTGTAAATATTTGAAGTTAATTATAGAAATACTAATGATCATCGCATTCTTCAATATCATATTTTTAGATACGTTATTAATTATAATATGCATGAGTAGTTTTATTTGCTTTAAACTAGTATTGGTTAAGCTCAACTGCATTCGGGCGCTCCAGGGATCGATTCTCCTGTTAGTTAAATCGATTTTAAGTAATACAATACGGTAGTTGCCTGGGTAAAAAAAAGAAATTCTATTTAGTCCGTCTTTCAGATAATAAAAAAATATTAGACACGTATTTTTTGCTTTATCATGTTAATAAAAAATTACTAGAAAACATGCATTAAAGTCGGGGAGTGGGGGGCTCGCTACGTCACGACGCAGTATTAAATCTAGCAAGGCGTGACGTGATGCCACACTGTAACTCAATGTATCGAAAAAATCCAAAAAAGAAAAAATACGTGTTCAATATTTTTTAATACCTAATATACAAGACGGACAAAAAAAAAATTGGACATAGGCAAATGAAACATGGAGCTTTTACCCGAATGCGCGACTGCACAGACAGGGTAATTAGCACGCGTATCTATTTATTTTTATTTTTTTAATAAAGCCCATCAAACTCAAACTCAAAGCATTTATTTCAATTAAACCATTTACAGGCACTTTTGAATTGTCAAGGAATCGGTCAGTCAGAAATAGGTATGAAGCTAGTTGCCCATTCCAAAGCGTAGTAGGTACCTATGGAGAAGAACGGGCAAGAAACTCCACGGACACTCTTTTAAATAAAAAATTGTTACAAAATATTGGTTACATCATTCATGTTGAAATTATACATGTGAGAACAATGTAGAAAGACGTGCACGTTAGAAGCGTCCGTAATAAAAAGATAAAACAAAGAACAATTCAAAAAATAAAAATAAAAATAAGCCCTGGCAGCTAAGAGATGACCAGTCCCAACTGACGGCGCCCGTTCACGAACATGACGCATGGATTAGCACCATTCAGCTCAACCATTTTGAAGGGAGCTAAATGATCCAACACACGCGCCACCATCAGCGAAACATTTGAGTGAGCATGACATACTCACAGCCGCCAGGGCAGATTCAAGTCAATGCAAGACATATTACCCGGTAAATGGTAACTCTTTAGTACATAGTACTCACACCTGTGCTATGCAATTATATAATACAATGGAGATTGAGTTTATACAATGCAAAGATAGTCTTACAATCTTCAGCAGCTCCAACAGTATTTGCAAATGTTAATCAATTAGTTGTGGAGCAGGACCAGCATTGAGCCAAGCATTTTTATCAGCGATGTAATCCCCCAACGTATAATATGCCTGCCTGCATAGTGTGCGTTTTATACAAGATTTGAATTTCGTCTCATTCAGTTGAAGTATGTGGGGAGGAATTTTATTGTAACATTTTAAACAGTATCCCATAAAAGATGAATCTACTTTAGCCAGTCTGAAACCTGGTTGAACTAATAGGTCCCTATTTCTTGTACTATAGTTATGTCTATCACCTCTTTTGCTAAAAAGATGTAAATTCTTTCTTACGTACATGATGTTTTCATAGATATATTGACAAGGTACCGTCATGATGTTAATATCCTTAAACAGTTTCCTTAGAGAATCGCGCCTGCGGAGATAATATATGGCTCTGATCGCTCTTTTCTGCAGAATAAAAATAGACTCGATGTCTGCAGCCCGTCCCCACAGTAAAATACCGTACGACATGATACTATGAAAGTAGCTAAAATAGACTAGCCTCGCGGTATCTACATCAGTAAATTGACGGATTTTTCTGACAGCATATGCTGCTGAACTTAGCCGTCCTGCAAGAGATGTTAAATGAGGACCCCATTGCAGCCTTGAGTCGAGCGTGATCCCTAGGAAAACAGTTTTGTCGACAAATTCTAGTTTCTCTTGATTCAATACTATCTCACAATCACTACTTTTGACATTTGGTAAAGAAAATTTTATGCACTTAGTTTTTTTTCCATTTAATACTAAATTATTAGCAGTGAACCAATTTTGGACCTGCAGTAGGGCGTTATTTACGTCGTTAAAATTTGTAGCACGTCTATCTACCTTAAAAATTAAAGAAGTATCGTCAGCAAATAACACCATTTGTGGTTGATTTTTTAATAAATGGAGTAGATCATTTATATACACTAAGAAGAGGAATGGACCCAATATCGAGCCTTGTGGCACACCTATTTTTACTTTTAAACCTAGTGAATTGATACCGTTTATTTGAACTTGCTGTTGTCTATCATTTAAATAAGATTTTACTAAATTGAGACGTAGATCACAGACGTAGATATAATATACAGGGTATCAATGGAAGTATGGATCAAATCGAATAGGGGCGTGGGCAAGGTCAGTTATATGTATTTATACAGGGTGGGTGGCAGGGACATCGACGCGAAAACTGTTACCGTAGATTCAGTACATGATTCTCCACCCTGTATAAATCATAGCACGATATTACGATATATTTCCTATATCAATATTCGAGCGACTTCAGACGGAGCTGAACGACACCCAAAATAATTACGTGGATACTATGGCAAGACACATTAATATATATTATGGTATATTAAACCGCAGACCAAATAAGGGTAATCATATATGTTATAGTACTTATAGCTACCGTGTGTGGTGGCTTGCTATAATATAATATACATATAGCACAGTATACAGGGTGGCAGGGACATCGACGCGAAAACCGACGAAAAATTTCAACGCAGGGGGTTCACATGTACTGAATCCATGGTAACAGTTTTCGCGTCGATGTCCTTGTCACCCTGTATATTAATATATATTATAGCTACGTCTGTAACGGGCTAGCCTGTCTAGTATAACCAGCTATGGCTGATTTTTCATACGATTTGGGTGCCATTTAACTTCCGCACACAAGTTACTGGGTAATCTAATGATATTATAAAGTTAGGCAAGCAGCCATTTGCGTCACACAATCACAATTTTATTGCTGCCAACTTTCATTTGACATTTTAATGTGTTTTGCTTTCAAATAAATCGTTCAAAAAGGCGGTTACTACTTGGATGACTCTCTAACGTCACTCGGAGCTACTTTATACAATAAACAATTAATAATTTTTGCTCAATTATCTGTTCTCTAATAAACAAAAAACTCAATCAATAATATAAAATAATTGATAAAGTTGAGCTATAGAATATGTTTGTACATGCGATAGCAACAATAAATGGGCTGCCGTTCAATTGGGTCTAGTGGTGCAAGCTTACAATTGAAACTAATTTGTGTCCTTAGGCCGCTGCTAAATGCACAATGCTCATACATCACTGCAATTACCTATTTGAGCTTCATTTTAACATCCATGGATGTATTTAGTTACCTTTCTGGTGGTTTATGTTTCAATGAAGTTTTTAAAGTTAATTTTATTTTCATCATTAATGAACTGGCTGTTCTGAAGAGTAATTTATTTAAATACTAGCGACCCACTCCTGCTTCGCACGGTTTTTACGAATTGACAACACATCGGAGATTTCTTTGTTATATGTAAGTTTTATATTAATGTATTTTACATATAAACCTTCCGGAATAAATTCTCTAAATGATGGTGAAAACGGCATCAAAATCGGTTGAGTAGTTTAGAAGAACAACGCGGTCACACAGACAGACACGAAAAGTGACTTTAATTTATAATATGTATAGAATAGTCTGCACTTAATTCAGAAGGTATGTGCATAAGCTTTTTAATTAACAATTAATTGGCATCAAAATAAACAGAAAACCACAACCTATATAATAATACATAATTTTTCTAAATTAAGGTTAAGATTAAGGTTTAGACAGCCGGTGGAATTTCGTCGAACATTTCCGACGTTTGGCTCCCAGACTGGACCGGGCCGGGGCTGCCTTGAAGCGGCTCCTGCCCAATCTGGGAGGTCCAAACGCCTCCTGCCGGAGGCTCTATGCGGGGATCGTGCGGTCCATGGCCCTTTACGGGGCACCGGTGTGGGCGCGTTCATTGAGGCTGCGGCCAGCCCGCCGGTTGAACGCGTCCCAGAGGGTCATGGCCATCCGGCTGGCCCGAGGATACCGCACGGTCTCCTGCGAGGCGGCGAGCCTCCTTGCCGGATTACCGCCATGGGATCTGGAGGCAAAGGTCCTCGCGCACATCTGGGAGTGGCGCGAGGAGGCGAAACGCCGGGGCTTAACTCCGATGCCGCAAGAAATCGCGGCACAGCGGACAGAGCTCCGGCGGGATCTCATGGCGTCATGGAGGGTGCGATTGTCGCAACCCCGCGCTGGGCACGCCACAATTGCGGCGATAAGACCCCTCTTTGAGGAGTGGCTTGAGAGGCGTCACGGCGTCCTCACCTTCCGCCTGACGCAGGTCCTCACCGGACACGGGTGCTTCGGGAGGTACCTGTTCAGGATAAGGCGGGAGGAAACACCCGGGTGTCACCATTGTGTGGATCGGCCTGAGGACACGGTGGAGCATACGGTGGAGGTCTGCCCGGCTTGGGCGGAGCAACGCCGTGTCCTCGTGGAGGCGATCGGCGGCGGTGATCTCTCGCGTCCGGCCCTGGTTCAGGCCATGGTACGGAGCGAGAGGAAATGGCAGGCCGTCACCTCCTTCTGCGAAGCGGTAATGCTCGCGAAGGAGGAGGCGGAACGCGTGAGGGAGAGGCAAATTTCGCGCCCTCACGCCCCTAACCGCCGCAGGAGGAGACGCCCGGGGCGGGAATCGCGAGCCGATTTCCGGCCACCGTAGGCGCGGGCTTGCGGACGGTGAGCAATGGGTAGCTCGCCGTCCGGTAAGGACCAAGCCCGGGTCGACGGCGCGTTGTGTTCCACGCGCGCCTCAAAGAGATGTCAGCAGAATTGACGGGGTCCGTTAGGGCCAATGCCTGCCGGGGGTTCGAAGAAAACCGATGGGGACATCGTGGCCCCCGGCAACAGGGCAACCGAAGGAACACGGGTGGGTTTTAGTCAGTAAGAGTCTGACACGCCCTCCCGCTCCACCCAGAGCGGGAGAAGTTATTTGATAATTTCCCACCCAAAAAAAAAAAAAAAAAAAAGATTAAGGTTTAGAAAAATTTATATCATCGGAGAAGTACTAACATACCATAACACCAGCATTGTACACTTAGTTCTCAATAAACGTTTTTGACTTTGACTTTGGGTTGGGGGTAAAAGCACACAAAAAAAAAAAAAAAATTGGGTCATAATAATCATGAATGCAGTTATCTCTTAAAGTATTATTTATTTCAGTTTCAACACAGCCTGTATAACTTATGCATGTACTTGTTTCAGTTATCAAACAATAGTAGGTAATTCCAAAATACCTATTCCTTTCTAGAAAATAAGTAGGTACAGGAGTGACTTGTTTAGTTTCCATAAGGAAACCTACCTGTTATACTGTTGTGTTTAAGCTGGGTCATGGTGAGCAATAGCTTTTTTTACTTGTGTGGGTAAATATTATATTTTTATCTCATTTATCTTTGTTATGTACCTACTTATAATGAGTTTTTATATGGATTAAGTGCCCAAAACTGAGACAAGTGGCTGTAGATTTACTTTTAGATTTTTGAATTTACAGTTTTTAGGAATATATGTAAGTATACACCAGCCAGGATTCAGTCTTTTTCTATAAAATTAATCATGAATCTTTCAAAAAATGATGTACTAGTTTCAGGCTTGAAATTTCGACAAAAAGCTTCAACAATCCTGTATCATAGAGCACATTCAATGAGTTTTATCATTAAATAATCCAAGGATCGAATGGCATTTCAACATACACAATTGGCAAGTGAATGATCCAGCTGATTTCAAGAGGCTGATACATGTTAAGACGATAAAGTCAATGTCAACTAAAAAAAAGTTTTGAACACCTCTTAGCCCTTCTTCTTTTTTTGAAGTTGGTTAAAAACTAAGATAGGTAAATAAATCATCCATAAACAGATTTTTAATAGAAAAATTGTTTGGCAGATCACTTTTTCTAATTAACAATTAACTATTAAAAATGAAGTTTTGAACATTCTATCTCTCTTACAAAATTTATCACAAGTTACATTTTATCAACAAAGATAAAAATAATAGCTGCATGGTCTGATATTTAATCACAGTCATGTTAGATAAGCAGATTATTTAAAATGTTGAGTAAATATATTACTTTATATAAAAAATATTTTAGTTGCATCATGTGTTTACCAATACTGAACATCGGGTAATAGGATGCAGGCGGTAAGACTGATAAACAAAATTATCTTACATACCTACGTAAAATATATTTACATGTAAATAATTACATTCCTTTGTCATCTATACTGTTACCACTGGTGATTAAAACTAATATTATGTCCTAATAAGTATTTCTTAACCCGGCGAGGATGTGGTGAAAATAGTTACGTAGAGGTTGTGGAGGGTACATTTGACCCTGTATTTCTATTGCATTTTTATAGGCTAAATTTATATTTTTTATAAAAACATTGAATAACAGTAGATTAGTTGGATATTATTTTATGGATTTTGATTTAAAAAAAACAAGTGCTAATACAAAATATTTTATTTTTTCTAATTTTAGCTAAGGCCTAAAAACAATCAACTTTTGCAAAGCCTTTCGTTCCAAACATAAAAAAAACTAAAAATAAGTAAAACTTCTCTTAAAAATTAGGATAATTTGGTAAACTTATATATTTAGAGATCAATCAGTTTCACTAAATAAGTCAGTCTTATATACTACACAATGTTACTGTCTGTTGTTGTAGCACATTCTTGGCAGAACGAAACAGTATGTTCTGGACAAATATATTTATGGCATTCTTCGCAAACGTTGCCAGTCTTCCGAAGTCGGGCATAAGGACACACTTGGCACCTTTTTCGTACACCTGGAACTCTGATAGGCGGTTCTTGTTCAGATTCTCCACTGAATTCTCTGATTCTCTTACGCAGCAGTCTCGGCAATTGTGGTATTTATTTTCGGGCATTCAAGTGTTCAGTAATCCTATCCGTATCCTGACGCTCCCGGTTATTCATTTTGTCCAAAAATACAATTACAATAAATAAAAAAATCTTCTGAAATATTGCATAAAAATGCTACGTCGCGGTTGTGGCAGGGTCATATTTACCCTTTTTGATTTCGCGCACGTGTAGCTCCCGTCGCAAGTGGCGGCCGACTCAGTAGCGGTGTGCGGCGTGCGGGTGGGTGGGTCCCTTAGCAACAGCTACTGACACGTACAAGCTACTACACCCGCGGAAAAAAAAACTACACTCGATAAAAAATTGACAGGGTCAAATAGACCCCTCCACATCCTCGCCGGGTTAAACTACTATCAAATCAAGACAATTACACAAGGAGTACCTGGGCGACCAAGCTCTGCTCTGGTGAAAATAGAGAATGCTCATTTGATAGTAAAGGATAGTACCTACTAATTCCATACTGCCATGATAGTAGGTACTTACTAATTCCAAGCTGCCATGATCATTATTCTACTGTTAATAATGTCATGTCATTATTCATTATCTTGTTCTAAACTTTGGGCGACCAAGCTTTGCTCGGGTGAAAATACAGAGAAAACTAATTTTCCCAGATCGATTTTTCACCCCCGTAAACCCTTATATTGCAACTTTCATTGAGAATGTGAGTAGAAATCTATATACATACAAATATTGCTTGTTTAATAGGATAGGATAACTAGCTGACCCGGCAAACGTTGTTTTGACTTATACATTATTTATGCTTGGGGTGGACCACCCTTATCACTTAGGGGTATGAAAAATTGATTACGACCGATTCTCAGACCTACCGAATATGTTTATAAAATTTCATAAAAATTGATCAAGCCGTTTCGGAGGAGTATGGCAACTAACATTGTGACACTAGAATTTTATATATATTTAGATAGATAAGATATAAGAAGATTATGATTTTATACTACTTATGTCAAAATTGTACTTCCAGCAAAGCCACGTTAAATATAGGTAATATATGAATGCCCAATGTTAAAACTAAGTACTTTATTGACCTACATAGTTAAGTAACAGATAACCCATTAAACATAAACATTGGGCAACAACATTTAGAGGTCAAACCTGTTCTCGCACATATCCGCGATCAAGCTAGTACACAAATATCGTAAGATTCGTAAGTGTTACGGCAAACACATTTACTTAAACAAACGTTAAACACGTCGCGAAGAACTCAAGTTGTACAACGGCGTAGTTCTGCACATGGCTGTTATCAATAACATGTTCAAATTATTCCTATGACATTATAGAATCGATTAACGCAAGAAATTATAAAGAACATACAAGGCATGAGCAAGTTATATTGATAGTAATTAATTTGTTTACTACTATCATGTTCTCATCAATAACTCGGTAATTAGGATACATAAAATTGTCCTACCTTCGTCACAGAGTCCCATTGTCGAGTCAATCTTTACGTTTATAAAGCAATGCTTGGATTAAATAGAGAATTCTCAGATTTTTCACTTTTGTTAATATTTCATTGATGATTAATTCTCAACAATTATGACAGCTGTCAAATCCAATTGTCAGGACGGAACATATGTGATGACGGAAGAATGAATGAATGATAAACAAAACCTGTAAATAATTTAACATAGCGACATCTATGTTTGTGCGCTTACATAAAAAATAACTGTCTTCCATATTTGTCACTAGATAGAGCTACCTACTTACTAATAAAAATTGATCAAAATACAACCATAATTTTAAAAGTTATCCACAGATTTTTCTAATATTTTTTTTTTGTAACAGTACCTCCTTTATTTCGGAATAATATTTTTTAAGCGTGACGAAGGTGTATGTCTGGATCTGTCTAGTCTAGTGTGTCTGACTCAGACTGACTCTGTGATACTTGACAGTGTTCAACTACCTCTTTTTGCGCATTTCCTCCTCTCTCGAGTAAATATAATGTTCTTTGATTTCCTCTCGCTCCCCCGGCAGGTCTTGACTACTCTCAGCGGCCGTCTACCCTGAGTTCCCGTGGGGAATTGAAATTCATTTCAGCTGTTCAGCAATGACTATTTCTGTTTTCTATGACTTCGACTCAGACAGACACGTGTCTTTATTTTTTATATCTATTAGATAAACCCATACCCAATCATTACCTACATTTTAGACACGCGACCAGACGGAAATTCTCTTTATGTAGGTACCTACCTATAAGCTGGTCCTATTTTTTTTTAACCATATAAAAACAAGCAAACATGTTGTCCTCGCATTGCGAAAAGTTACGGTTTACGCCCTATCTAGTACTTCGAGAGACGTTCACGTTCCCAATATCTCATTGCTGTATACGCGACTTTACTCGAAGGCTGGATCTGCCCTTGCCCATTAAACTTTTATTATTTACTGCATTTCAAAAACCAAATACCTACAGCAACCAATTTTCAAAGGCAAGTTTAGAGAGGTCACCTATTCGTCTTAATTCCAGGTACTTACCTAGCAATTTTTACAGGTTCAATACCAACAAGTGTGGAACACTCCCTGTGCTGATTTGAAAGGCAACCAGCACTTTAGCAGTAGGTACCTATCTAAGATATGAAACACTCAAAGATTTTTTCAGTTACTTACAGATTTCATGCCCATATATTATAAGGCCCGGACTCCACCAAAGCGGAGATGAGACGAGAGGAGAGATGTGTTTTAAACAACCAATAGAATTTCGTTATTCACACATCTCGTCTCTGCTCAACTTCAGGGGATACCACTGACCGGAGATGTATATTTGTATGGCGCCATTGAAGCGGAGATGTGACTCGGTGTGAGCTGTGTCTCGCCGAGATTGAGCTGGTTACAAAGCGGAGACGAGAAGCGATGTGAGCGGTAAACTGTGCTATCATCTCAAAATCCCACGCTCGCCACACGCAACTCAATTCCGTTCTAGTCAACACACATCTCCAATCTAGCCAGCACACATCTCCGCTCCAGTCTAGCCAGTACGTATCTCGGCACAGTTTCGGTGGATACAGCCTAGCTGAAAACATCTCTTCTCGTCTCCGCTTCGGACATCTCCGCTCATCTCCGCTTTGGCGGAGTCCGGGCCTTATACAGACTAGTGTTGCCCAAATTCAGTCTTGGTCTTGCAGTCTTGGTCTTGTTCTTGCGTTTTTGCAAGACCAAGACCAAGAACAAGACCGCGTATTTTTAGCAAGACCAAGACCAAGACTGACCGTGCAAGACTTGAGCAAGAACAAGACATAGCCTGCAAGACTCTTGCGTCTTGCAGCTAGGACTTAGCGCTATTTCACTGAGTAGTTAGGTGTAACAGTTCGGTGTATAGGTAGGTACGCTTAGGAATTCTATGAGACGCAAAAAACTGTATCAAAGAATATGAAAAACTGGACCTATGCGCATTACGACTAATACCATAAACATAGCGAATAAAAAAATATCTATTAAAATCAAACTGAGTGCATGCATAGTTATGTTTTAACCATCGGCACTTTGATAATGCGGCATCAAAGGTTTTGTACTTACTTTTCAAAGAAATTTGCCGCTTTTCGGAAGTACATGGTTATGATACACGCGCCGGGGCTTCTTTTGAAATCTAAAACAATCGTTGCCGCCACGCCGAAATCATAACATTTGTGACACTATTTGATTGCCGCCATAGGACGTAGGTATACTCATGCAAAATAATTTCGATTTTTTTTAAGAGTACCTACAGGTGTTCCAAAGAATAAATAAGTTTCAGAGTGCTTAGAATGAAAATGAATACATTATACTGATCACGCAAGTAGTATTATGATTAGGATAAAATGGTAAGGATAGGTACCTAGTAGATGTCATATTAATTCATTCTAGTAAGTATATATTATAATATTGATTACTTATATGGTTTTAAACTAATTACTTAGGTACTATTATTGTACATTTAGTCATTATATTTCTTAAGTTTTTACAAGAAAAAATAGCAAAAAAGTGTTCAAATATCACCCGTTTAATAAATATTGTAGCCACTTTTAAATATACTTGAAACGTGTAAAAAAATTCTACAAAACTAATAAAATAATATAAAAAGCGTAGGTACTTACCTACTAATAAAATAAAAAGCCTGCGATAAGAGTTTTGTATTACTTACCAGCCCGAATATCTCTGAGAGAGATGATGAGAGTAAGTATTTACTAGCTGTGCCCGCGACTTCGTCCACGAGGAATAGTAACTTTGGAGGTAGGTATAGTGACGTTCAGGACTTTTTTATTTATTTTAAAACTTCTGTCATCAAACATACAAACGAACTCTTCAGCTTTATAATATTAGTATAGATGTACGCCAAAACATTCACTTATATGTAAAGAATAGTGATTGGCACTAATTCTATTTTATTCACGCGTCGCGTCTGTACAAGTAGGTAATATTTAGTGTGTGTTTGTACGCCGCACGCGGCATTGTTTGATTTGCGGCGGCATCCTTTTCATAGAGCCGGCACGTGGCGAGGCGGCGCGGTAGAAAGCAAGGAAACGTACTATAAATAAAGGAATTATTTTAATTCCAGTCATTTCCAATTGAGCTGTGCTTCGAGTCTAACTTAATAATTGTTTTTACTAATTCTCGTTGTTTTCTAAAAACGTATCACGTGTACAATTTAATATGAGTGACGAAGATTCAAATTATTCTAGTCCGAGTAACGAGAGTTTGAGTCACAGATCTAAAAGACCCAAAAGCAAATTTGAGGAGTTTTTCGAAATAATTCATGCATCCCAAACTGCCTTCTGTAAATTGTGCCAACATAAAAAGATTGAAATAAAAATGAAAAACAGAAACACTTCAGGCTTAAGGAAACATCTAATATCTTTCCACAAAAAGGAATCAGAAATATTTCTTCCTGTTAAACCAAAATTAAGTGGAGATATCACAAGCTTTTTAGTAACCGCTGGAAGAAGTGGACAGGTAAGAATATTTTTTTAACAGTTAAAAGAATTTTAACTCCGCGTAGCTATTCATGCGATACTTTCAAAAACGCCATTAACTTACGTAAGTATTTTTGAGTTAGTGGTGTTTTCATCTAGGGGTGCGACATATTAAGTATGTAATTATCGTCTTAAATATTTTTTATAAACACCCATATTTTCATTTAATCGGCCAGTAACAACTAAGTACTTTATTTTGGTAAATTACAGTACAGTGCAACCTTAATATAACAAATATCAATTTAACGATTTTCTCGATTTAACAACAACAAACCTCCTCCTCTTATACGCTCAAACCTAGTATGTTTTAAATAATAACACAAGATTTATTGTTTTGTTTCAGTCGGAAAACAGCAGTGACAACATCACGACAGCTACAGTTGATTGGGTGGTGAAAAAATATCTTCCCTTCTCATTTTTCGATGACGAAGCTACACAAGTATATTTTCGACGTATTTGCCCTAATATGGTGTTTCCTAAAAGGTCTACACTTAGAAGGAAAGTCAAAGAGCGATTTGAAGAGCTCCAATTGAATCTCAAGGAACGACTTCAACAATTATCATCTAAAATGTCTTTTACCATTGATGGGTGGACGTCAATTGCTGGTAGGAGTTACTACGGGGTTACTATTCATTATATAGACAACGAATGGAAGTATCAATCTGTAGTTCTTGATTTTATACCATCACGCGGTCGACATACTGGGGAAGATATTGCAACGATTTTCCATGAATGTTTATTGGAATATGGCATAATTGATAAAATACAAGGTATCACGGTCGACAACGCAACTGCAAATACCAAATTTATGTATGAACTGGGCAAACAGCTGCCGCCACACTTTGATTCAGACAATCAACATTTCCGGTGCTTTGCTCACATTTTAAACCTTGGTGTACAAGATTTATTAAAGACCTTAGCATTACACTGTGAGTCTGACACTAACGCGCAAGATCAGCAGTACGAAGACTATGCAGACGAAACTGAGGATGAGGAAGATGAAGAATCTGCACCAAATATTGCTGACTCGCGTACATCTGTAACAAAGTTACGCAGTATTTCCAGTAAAATAAAAAGAAGTGAGATAGTGAAGAAGAAGTTTCAGTCTGCTTGTGAAGCAGCTGGCGTGCCATCAAATCTAAATGCCATTATTGACTGTCCAACGAGATGGAATTCCACACATGATATGATTGGATTTGGTTTAAAAGTGAGAGCGGGCATTGACATATTGTGCAGTTCTGTCACCGAATTAAATGATTTTCAAATCACAGCTAATGAATGGCAGGTACTCGAAAAATTACATAAATTTCTAATAAACTTTAAACTTTTAAGTACAAAACTTGGTGGAGACAAATATGTTACATTACCGCTAGTCATTGTATCATTCAATCTCTTGCTAGATAAAATTGAATCCATGGTAAAACAGTTAGATGAGAAACCTAATCGATCTGAAGTGGATGAAAGGCTCATTCTAGCTTTCCAAGCAGCTCGAGACAAAATGCTTAAACATTACAAGAAGAGCAACTGGATTTATTGTACTTCTTTAATTTTAGACCCAAGGCATAAGGCTCAGACTTTTGACCTGACAATGTGGGGGAAGCAACTTAAAACAGAAAGTCTGCGCAAGTTCAATGAACTTTATGAAGAATATAAAAGTCTACACTCACTGAACAAATCTCTGGAATTACCAGAAAAAGAAAATAAAGTATGTGATGAAGATGAAGACGTAATAGACTTTGATAAACTCTATGAATGTCCCTCGACGTCATCTGGATCTTGTCTTCAAGGCTTAGTGATAGACGAGTTGGAGGAGTACCTGAGAAAACCAAGAACTGCCAGCTCGGAAGACATTTTAGATTGGTGGAGGACGCATGAGACAGAGTATCCGATTTTATCGAAAATGGCCCGTGATTTTCTCTCAATACCTGCAACTTCAGTACCTGCTGAGAGGTTATTTTCTAAAGCATCATTAGTAATTAGAAAACATAGAAATAGGTTAAGTGATGAGTCAGCCAGATGGTTACTTTGTATTAATTCTTGGTCAAAAAAATTGATGTAAAGTATCATAACCTAATGATAAAGCTGTTGATTTGTGTTGTATTTTATTTTTTATTCAAATAAATGATAAATCGTAAAACTCTTTTATTAAATTTCTTATAAGTTGAGGGTTCAATCTCTTTCTAGACAGATAAGTATTGTTCTTTAAAATACAGTCAAGTTATTGTAATTAATTTGTTTTTTTACATGTTTTAGCAAATGTAAGCTTATAAATCATAAATGTTTATTATGAAACAGTTACTTCCATGGAAAACGACATATAGGTCAGTTGATTTTTCGAATTTCTTATCAAATCTTCAGTTATTTATTAATCTGCTTGATCTTTACTATGGCTATGTTAATTCAAGCTCACAATGTTCCAATTCTAATACGTTTTTCTAAGATTTAAAGTAAACTTTAATAAATAGTAATAGACTAATAGGTAATTGCAAGACTTGCAAGACTCTTGCTGCAAGACCAAGACCAAGACCAAGACTGGGAGCGCAAGACCAAGACCAAGACCAAGACCAGGTGTATTGGCGCAAGACCAAGACCAAGACTGGCTAAGTCTCGTCTTGTTCTTGCATTTGGGCAACACTAATACAGACATAGGATGGGTACTTCCATAAACAGCACGTCAGAAGCCGCGGAAAATAGCTATAGAATAGAATTCATATCTTTATTCCAGTATCGTAAGGCTCATAAATGATTAATAAATAACATTTAGGTACAAGTATATTAGTAAGAACTAACACAAATGGTAGTGGATCACCGCTGTGGCAACCCATGTGAGATGGAACAACAGCAACCCACAAAAACACAGTCTAGGCGACTTTAAATCATGCTTAGGATAATGTTGGAGCTGCTCCACACCCTGCGCACTATGGAACAACCTTTTGCGCATGGTTGTGTAGAAACAATCTACATGCGCATCCGCGAACATCCCCGACGCACTACAGAAGCGGGGCAGCCCTACCAGCATCCTAAACGCGTTATTACCTATACTGAACACGGAGAGCGTTGTACGATCTTTGCGTATATCTAGCCCACAGGCTGCTCGTGTAAATAGACGTACAAACTCAAACTCAAAGCATTTATTTCAATTAAACCATTTACAGGCATTTTTGAATTGTCAAAGAATCGGTCAGTTAGTCAGAAAGTTGAAGCTAGTTGCCCATTCCAAAACGTAGATCTCTATGGAGAAGAACGGGCAAGAAACTCCAAGGCCACTCTTTTAAATATATATATTACAAAATTCTGGGTACATTATTCTTGTTGCTTCTATATGTGAGAACAATGTACAAAAAATAATCAAAGCAGTTGAAAATATCTGATTAAAAATAAGCCCTGGCAGATAAGAGATGACCAGTCTCAACTGACGGCGCCCGTTCACGAACATGACGCGTGGATCAGCACCATCCAGCTCAACCATTTTGTAGGGAACCGAATGATCCAACACACTCGCCACCATCAGCGAGACATTTAACCTGTACCTACAGTAGTCTCGAAAGCAGGAAGTAAGCATCGTGCAAACCTGCGAGCCAGCATGATCGCTCTAACCGACAACGCTCTCCGCTCCCATTCAATGTCGTCATCGTCTTTGAGATTGGAGATTAATACCTAGACCATAGACCTAGATATTTAAACTTATGGATAAAGTAAAACAGGTGGTACCTTATTAGGGCTCTTACCTCCAGCCAAAAAGACCATGATCTCTGACTTCTTGACGTTATATGCCAGGCCATGCAACCTAGCATACGCTTCACACTGGGCAACCAGTTTTCTCAACCCACAGATTGACGCGCTCAGCAGCACCATGTCGTCCGCGTAACTGAGCGGATACCGTCTACGTAACATCCAACCCTGGTACTGCTGAGCTCGCCAATGAGTTCGTTCACATAAAGGGTAAATTAACCCGTTCTAACTTATACTTAACTAACTTATACTTTCTACTTTTGTTCATAACACATCATAGGAAACCAGATCAAAAGCCTTAGATAGGTCTAGGAAACAGACATAAATAGGCGTCTCACGCTTCGCATAATATGTGACAGCATACTTAAGAGTAAGACACAACATTGCACTCTCAGTTGACAACCCAGTCCTGAAACCGAACTGGTTAAACCTTAGACAAACCTAGTTGGTTTTTAGAACAAAATGCTACACCGAGAAATCGGCGAATTTGAATTGAAAATAGATACTTTAGTCTATTTTCAATGTTAGTTTCCATCGATGATTATATAACAGAAGGTATTATTAAAATTGAAATAACAGACAAACTTCGTAGCAAAACAAACATTTATAGATATAGGAATGTGTGTCAAGTACGGCGGCGTTATAGACGAATTTGTTAGATTAGATTTTGTTGCTCCATTGGCAAACCGCGAGTTTTTGCGCCTCTCAGATGAGGGTCAGTAATGACTAATAATGATTTTAATTTGCAGTTTGTTAATCAAGTCTATCTACTTTAAAATGCTGTGTAGTTATATAAATTGAGCATAGAGCATTTTGAATGTTTTCTATTTCTATTTCTTGAAGTTTTCAGAAAAGCCTCTAACTCAGTTTCAGTTTCTGTTCTAACAGACTAGGACTCAAAAATGACCAAATTGTAGCTATTTTAAGCTACAATTTGGTTAAGCTACAAAACAAAACATTTCGAAGCTTTGGTAGGTTTCCACCACGTCTCCACTTATTGAACAGTTGAACTTATCAGACCTGTAAAGCTTCGGCCAGATTTCCATCTGGATGTTCCTAGACGTATTTCCTACGCTTCCAATATACACCGTGAAATTTGAATCACAGTTTTGCTAGAACAAACGTTGTTCAGACCATGGTCTACTACCATACGACAGCATCCAATTTAAAAAAAAAACATAATTGGTTTTTGAAAAAACACAAAAAAAAACAAAGTTTAGAATGTCAAGATTATCGTTACTCCCTACAACACAGACACCACGCATGGGACACAGCATTGTTTACAGGGAAATGTACCTCCATAAACGAAATTTAGTAAGCAGTAGATAATCTTAAAATTTTAAACTTTGTCTTTTTGTGTTTTTTCAAAAACCAATTTATGTTTTTTTTATTGGATGCTGTAGAATGGTAGTAGACCATGGTCTGAATAACGTTTGTTCTAGCTAAACTGTGATTCAAATTTCACGGTGTACTTACAATGTGTAACTGAATTAATTCACATTATGAAAGTAAGTAGTTTGTTCAAAATCTTAACTGAATCGATTTCTGTCATTGTAATTTTTTTACCCAAAAATAATCCTTACTATTATAAAACATAGTCCCCCGCCGCGTCTGTCTGTCTGAACGCGATAAACTCAAAAACTACCGAACGGATTTCAAACGGTTTTCACCAATGGACTGAGTAATTCATGCGTAAGGTTTTAGTGTATAATTCATTATGGTTTTGTGTAAATTGGCTGAAATTTGATATTAATTGTTGAAAAGTCGGAAAAAATCATGCCTACTGGGAGCTTTACTGGCGCGCGCTGCGTTAACCGAAAAAGATACATCAAAATGTTCTACGGTATTTATTGTTCATCTTAAAAAGTTCAACAAAAACACTGCGATGGCATATGTCTATATTCTAAGGATGACCCATAATAACCATTTTTATCTTTCAGAATTTGATAAAAATTTTATTGTTATTTCCGAAGCTTTTTTGACCGGTATAGTATTAATCCTTATTCAAAAAATATGTTATTTAAATTGGGCATTTAATTTAGATTAAAATATGCCTTAAAATCATGTAATTTAAATGAATAGTTTAAAAGGTATCACAGTTTCAAAATTACGCGTAGCAACGCGGGCGCAGCGGTATGAGTCAATGACATTTTCCTCTGTTATTGTTACTAAGTATGAAATCTCGGTAGTACGTTTCCGTGGGATATTTTCCGACGCGCGCAAAAGCTAGTTAACAATAAAAATACATAATAATAAAAATCAGTAGGTATATTATTATGATTTTAACATAATATTCTAATTGGGGTGTTGGTGGTGTGCATTAATTCCGGGATATGTTGTAGTACATAATACTTACCTGAGATTCATCATTTCTCGATTATATTCGGCATAATTATCTTGTTTGTTACTTTTTTGTGGTTTTCCTGTTTCTCTCATCATCATTATGAACGACATCCCCGACTTTTTGTGGCTACAGAAGCAGTTCGATACGGAATTTCGAATTTCCTACCTTTTTAGTTTTATTTCTGGGTAGGTTACTGATCGATACTTAATTACGATTTATTTATAAGTATCATGTTTGCTTCTTAGCCTGTCTCAGAATACAACATAAACCGCACAGCTTCCTACAGCGGCAAATGTGACAGAATTATTATTACGTTTATTTTTAATTTTTATTCAAAATCTGTATCAATAAGTTACATAAAGTCTGCCAAACTGCATAACAGTTTGTCTGCAGTTGTTCGCCTAGCAATGGATTACAAATTTTGAAAATTAATGTGCTAAACTTAACTAATAGCCCAGTCAATAACAACATCAAACCACGATTTTCCCATTATGTTGTTAGGTCCCCTGAGAGTAGTTTACACCCAAGCTTGCAACCCTGAAAACCCCATGCCACTCCCATGGTGCCCGAAAAATTACGAAACTCAAACTTGCCCCAGAAGACACATGGCACTGTAGAATTATTCAATTTAGTGTGTAACTATATTCTTAGAGCGGTTTCGCACTACGTCTGATCCGAATCCGAGAAATGTCGGTCCAAAGTAGCCATAGTACTATTTGTATGAGGGGTTTTGCACTAGATCCGATGTTTGTCCGTCCGAATTTAGAACATTCCCAATTCGGATTCGGATCGGCGGACGTAGTGCGAAACCGCTCTTATTCTGTTGACAATATTTACGTGTTTCGAGCCACAAGTTGTTCAGTCACACAAATGTGATTAAATATACACTAAAAAAGCTGGCTTACTGTCACGAGTAGTCACGACTAATTTACGACAGACGGTTCACGGTTCCTTGAGGCGAGTCATAATATTTAGGCACAATTGATTTGCACCACTTGTAAAATATGAATTTGTTTTGAAAATAGAACAACAAAACAAGGAGTTGTTCTCCAAAATTCAGCTAAGGTTAGTTTTCCCCATAGATATAAGAAAGAAGGTTTTCCCACTTTAAGTATTCAAATGCTAAAGACAATCCATTATTATATAATCAGAGAGAGTGGCGCTTCTTTTTCTAAGCGAATCGATGGCAATCTATATAGAGTCAGCCCAGAATTTTGCTACGAGTTTGGCACCTTCTGTAGCGTCCATCAGCCCCTGTAGCCTGCAGACAGCAGGACACGCGACGCTGATATACCTACTGTTTACTTAGCACGCTTCAATACAATACACTATAAAAGCTTCACTCCAACTTACATAACCTTTTTAGAGTGCAACCCTTTTGCCGGTAACTGCCGGTTGGCAAAGCCTCCGTGTCAACATAGTAACTAAAAATGGAAATTCTAATATTTATAAAAATACCCAATTGTACCTAACTCCGGTGCATCATGTGTTAATTATGCAACAGTCTAATTATAATGAATCATGATTTACACCGCTACGTCACGCTGAAGTTGGCAGGTTGTGGACAACGACTTGGCAGCGGTGCTTCGGTCGTTCAATGACATGGTTTTTTGACAGAACCATGTCACAGTTCAGAATGACGCGATCCATTCATACCTTGAATCTGTTAGCTTATGATCTTTGGCTATAATCGTCGTGAAACGAGGGTTCACTGACTTGCTCTGCTGTAAAGAAACTCACAGTGGTCTGGTCGCTCTGTAATTAAAAATCATAGGAGGTGTTATGTGCTTGCTTGGCAGACGAATTGATGATTGCAGTAGGTAGGTAGGTATGTTGTTATGGAGACAGGAGGGCGCAACCGTTTGGATCTCTTGATAATTTAAAAGTAAAAAATACCGCTTCCAGGAAACCATGGCACCTGCACTGTAGTTCAGAAATTTTAAATTTACAACATAATTTTAGCTTCATATAGGAGGTAATCTGCAGGTACAATTAGTTACATGACCTTTCATTTGTATCTGTCTGTGTGCGACACGCGCATTGTTTTCGATGACTATACCAAATTCAAAAATTCAAATTAAATATTTTATTTCACATAAACCTACATGGGCACGTCAGAAGCTAGGTGCATGGTTCCAATTGGTCGTTTCCTATGGAGAAGAGCCGTCAAGAAAAACTCCACGGTTATCTTTTAAAAATAATTGGCTTTTACAATTCTTTAAAATAACAGTGTTAAGGCTTGTGCAGACCAGCGCGACATGTCACGTGTCACGTCTGTTTGAAAGAGCCTTTAGAATACCTCTGTAACATTCTTATCAAAGTTACTTTAGTTTTTAGGTGGTCTAGGCGGCATCGATAGAAGTAGGTATTTAACTGTTTACCTCGTTATAAATAGGTAGGATTGTTTTTATGTAGGTAGATAAGATCAAACACCTTAATCCATTAATCTCCTCAATGTAATAAATATAGTATGAGATAGCAATGTAACTACACAAATAACGTTAAGAATAAGACAAGTATACCTACATACCTACCTAGTATCTAAATATACTGACAGGCAGGGACATCGACGCGAAAACTGTTACCATGGATTCAGTAAGTAGGTACATGATTTTGAACGCAGGGGCGATGAAATGTTCCGTCGGATATTAAAAAAAAAAATCTGCTGTTTCATAGAAATGTGCAATACCTACCTCCGCGGTCAAAATGTATGGAAAAAAAATAACCGACGAAAAATTCCCACGCAGGGTGGTTCAGACTTCAGAATCATGTACTGAATCCATGGTAACAGTTTTCGCGTCGATGTCTCTGCGACCCTGTAAATGACCTTTTGTTACATTACATGACGTATAGGTAAGTACTTACTCTTTATTTTTCTGAATCAGAAGTCTAATTCGTTAAGTTTTATAAAAACTTCATAATTCATTATCACATTGTTTGAAACACCTGAACAAATAAATATTATGAAACCACGTTAATTGGGCTTAAAAGTATGAAGATAATGTTATAAACCGTTTGTTTGTGCAAGTTATAAACACAAACTGTATAATTGGTTTAAAACAGGTGTATTTTTAGGTAGGTGAAGATGGCAATATGAGATAACATGACACCTAAACACTTCAAGCCAAGGTCAAAATGAGTTTGAAGGCCTTTAAGGAGATAAAGCTGTACAACCAATGACGTAGTTTATAATATCATTGTGTACAACTGTTTAAGGGCATTTTGACGTGTGGCAAAAATTTGTACCCTAATTATTGCGTAATACACGATGAATCCATTGCTTCATAAATTAGAAAAAAAAAATCTGCTCTGCAACGTACATAACGCAATGAATGTTGTTGAACTGTCAAAATGAAATAAATTAGGCATAATCGTTTACGAAAATAAGTTACGGAATTAGGGTACTGGTTTAACGCCGCCATCTTGCTTTTCAATGCTCACAACTACCTACCTATTCCACAAATGTTTACAACAACATAACGCCCCCTATCAATGTCACTTAAGCACTAAAATATCCTTGTGTCAGCTTGTAGGACAGCGCGAGCGTTTCCAGCCCCAATCTTTTTTTAATCACAGGCCCCTACAGTAAAGTGCTTGCTACACGGCTGCGAACCGTGTCCCCGACAGAGGTGACCTTGGTTGGCGACAGGGAGAGCTGTTGAAATTTGGTCGTAAACCACCATCTACATGGTTGTAAACCACCAAGGTCATCTCTGTCGGGACGCGGTTGGCAGCCGTGTAGCTAAGCCCTTAAAGCACAAATTCATAAAGTACCAAAGTAAAAATGTTCTCCGAACTCCGGTGCCCCAAAGGCTTGCGTAGGTGAGATTAGCCTGTTAGATAGTTGACGTGTGTCGTATGTAACCCTCGCAGACTCGTAAAATTTCCGACTTATTTGAAAATGGCATAGTAAATATCTTTCAATCGTGAGGTCAAGATACACTTTTAATAGATGAACAAATATAAAGAACGGGCTTCCGATGCGCTACGCTTCGTTGCAAGTTTGCAACTGAATACAGGCAATGAAGCTACTAGAGTCTGGCAAACGAAAGCGTGACCTGAGAAAACGCGGCAAATTAAAAAAAAAAACTTAGATCCATGACAGTCAAGGCACCGTCACACCAAACGGAGCCATTAAAAACAAAAAAATATTTATAATAAATACAGAAAATACTCAAGTATCAAAACATTTAATTAGAGGAATAGTTAGTAATACCACATAAAGACGTGTCCGTATGGATTGAGGAGCCATGTCTCATATTTAAACGCGGGTACTACCAATATTTAGTAGTAAATTAGGCGATTTTGTAGGCCCGATCCTGGAATTTGTAGTAAAACACTTTAAAAGATACACGACTTTTAAGGTGGCTCCTCAATTCAGACGTCTGAATTGAGGTGCCACCTTACAACTCTAAAACTAGCCGACGGATATTTTTGAAAATTTGGTAGGATTTAGTAGTACTTATGTGTAATCTCTACAAAAAAAATGGGTTTTGTACGGCTGAATTTGAGATAGCTACAATGTTTTGATTTTTCATAAAAATCCATAAATTTCACCGAGCTGTTTCTCGAAAAGTAATCAACCAATTTTAACATATTTTTAGTATAATTTAGTAGTAAATACGTTCTAATTTGTAGTATAAAAATAAAATGGAAAAACTACATAATTTCGCTAATACAACACATTTTATGTGGCTCCTCAATCCTGACGGTCTGTAGAAAATATATGTGCGTAGCTACTAAAGTAGTTGATCAAATCGGATAACAATAGCACCAATATTTAGTAGAAATTTCAACTAAATATTGGCGTAATCCAACATTTTGTACATTCAGTATTTCAAAAGATATTAAAAAAATAAACATTCCTTAACAATTTAGTGTGGTACAAGAGCCCACGACCAAAACCATGTTACATCGTTTTACGGCCAAAACCGTATAAAATCGTTAGTTTAGATGATTCTGAACCGATTCGATGGGAAGTACCGGTCAGAAACATTCCAGTTTTACGGGAGCCCATTTCTGCTTTAAAAAAATAAACAGGCAGTCGGTTTCATCACAATATGTCTGATATTTAAAATGTATAACAGGTTTCGTAATTTTATTACGAAAAAGTTTGTTTCAAGACATTTTTGCGTGTCAAATGTGGACTGAGCGCATTTTCAAAAATGTCAAAAAATTAAACCTATCTGTCTCATAGCAACCTGGTTCAATTGAAAAGTTGTCTGATTAGTAACGTATTTTTTTCTTCTTTTACGTAATCAAAAGATTACGGCAGGTCAGTGTCAGGTTGTATCTTGATCAAAAATAACTTTTCCATAAGAGATATGTTCTAATGGAACAAATCTATCTTACGGAGATGTATTAATGATTCAACCTACAAACTGCAAAAAATATAAGAAAATTTTAATGCCGGTGGCTACAACTGCAGAAGATTCTGAATCCAAAAATTTTTGACATTTTCCGCGTCACGTCTGACCTAAGTGCATTTGAAATACCTATGTAAAAAATAATACTGAACTGTTTCATACCAATCTGTCTGATTTTCAGAATGTAGTTGATTTTAGATACCGAAAACACCATTTTCTGAAACCAGTATATGCAGTAGCGTCACACCCGGAAGACCGTTTGAGAAAATCTAAAATGAGACAAAAAATAAAACCTATAGCAACTCGTCTGAAAATCTTGTATTCAGGTGAACATTGGCCAGTTGAAATAAAATTCATCATTCTTTTTTTAACTGTCGGCCTCTTCATCGGTGTCGTAAGCATAACAAGCACCGCGCGTTATCCGGGTGACTCCGAAAGGTTCTTTCTGTTTTTGGAGTTATATAATATGATATTTAAAATTTCTGAAAACAGATTTTCAGTAACTATAGAAAAGATTAAAAAAAATTGAACCAGGTTGCTATGAGAAAGATAGGTTACATTTTTTGTCATTTTTTGAAAATGCGCTCAGTCCACATGTGACACGCAAAATGTCTGAAAAAAAACTTTTTTGAAGTAAAATTACTTTATTTAGGCAACCAACAGCGATACATAATAGTATGTTACAGAATATGTGTTACTTATTAGTAACACATATTCTGTAACATACTATTATGTAAACCTAAAGAAACCTATTATTATAGGTTTGTAATTGTATGGCTAATAATAGGTTTCCCTGTATAACTAGGATAAGTATAAAACATGCGAACGGACTGCTTAGAAATATTTAAATTCAAAAAGTGCAATTTTAGGTATATGAGTATATCATAAATCAAACACATGTCCATAACTTTGCGCCTTTCATTCAGGGGGCTTATAAACAGTATTATTTTAATATTACTTCAGTGGGAGAAAGAGATAGCTATATAGCTAAAGAGAAGCTATACGACCTGTAGACATGTAGAGCATCTCTTTCCCACACAGAAGTAATATTAAAATAATACTGCTTTATGAGCAGGTGGTAGGCCCCCAGGCATATTGTGATGAAACCGTCTGCTTATTTTTTTTTGACATAGCAGAAATAGGCTTCCGTAAAACTGGGACGTTTCTGACCGGTACTTCTAACCGAGTTGGGTTCAGGAATCATCTAAACTAATGATTTTATATGGTTTTGGCCGTGAAACGATGTGATATGGTTTTGGTCGTGGGCTCTCGTACCACACTAGATTTTTCAGGAATGTTTATTTTGTTAATAACTTTTGAAATACTGAATGTACAAAATGTTGGATTACGCCAATATTTAGTAGAAATTTCTACTAAATATTGGTGCTATTGTTATCCGATTTGATCAACTACTTTAGTAGCTCTACGTACATATATTTTCTACAGACCGTCAAGATTGAGGAGCCACATAAAATGTGCTGTATTAGCGAAATTATGTAGTTTGTCCATTTTATTTTTATACTACAAATTAGAACGTATTTACTACTAAATTATACTAAAAATATGTTATAATTGGTTGATTACTTTTCGAGAAACAGCGCGGTGAAATTTATGGATTTTTATGAAAAATCAAAACATTGTAGCTATCTCAAATTCAGCCGTACAAAACCCATTTTTTTTGTAGAGATTACACATAAGTACTACTAAATCCTACCAAATTTTCAAAAATATCCGTCGGCTAGTTTTAGATTTGTAAGGTGGCACCTCAATTCAGACGCCTGAATTGAGGAGCCACCTTAAAAGTCGTGTATCTTATAAAGTGTTTTACTACAAATTCCAGGATCGGGCCTACAAAATCGCCTAATTTACTACTAAATATTGGTAGTACCCGCGTTTAAATATGAGACATGGCTCCTCAATTCATATGGACACCATAAAGACTTATTGAATTTGCCGCGTTTTCTTAGGTCACGCTTTCGTTTGCCAGACTCTATTAGCTTCATACATACATTAACACGCCTTCTTCCCAGAGGAAAGGGTAGGCAGGAACTACAGAACGCCACCTACGATCGCTACATAAATAAAAAATAAAGTGGTGGCACTCCGGGAGTGCCGACAGAAGTGAAAACTTGAACAAGATCGCCTTGATGAAAGAAAAATACTTGTACTTATAGAACATTGGTCCTTAACCTTATCTAAATAAAGGGCACAATCGCGTTTATAAAAAATAATACTTCCGAAACCTTTAAAGTAAAAATACTTGCATAGAACATTAATCCGTAACTTAATGTAAATAAAGAGCATAATCGTGTTTACAAAACCTTTAAAGTAAAAATACTTGCATAGAACATTGATCCGTAACGTACCTAATACAATCGCGTTTACAAAAATGAGGTGTCGTCATGGTGTCGCGAAATCAATGGTTTAGTCCCATCTCAAAAATGCCCAACGCGCCTAAAGAAGTTTTCACTTGAAAAACATTCTCCTTTTGCCTCGTTTGCTTCATCCTACTACCTACATATTATACATAGTAACCCTTACATAACATTCAGTCTAGGAATGAACGGCGCGCGGTACGGCAACAGGGTGTGGATGTGGAGGTGAAGCGCAAACTATGTCGTCTATTCTGCCTTCTGTGCCCCAAAAAATGCAGCCATAACGATGCCGAGGAATTGGCGAAGTTTTGGACCAACAAAATTTATAATTTACTGTCGCGCCATCGACCCGACGACGAATAAGAAGAAGTCAAGGAAAACAAAACAAAACACGCGAGCCTCACAGTAGTCACAAATGATGTGTAACATCTGACATCTCACCTTGGTAATAAGCAACATTAAATGACCTCGTCAAGGTCGTTTCTGACGGCCAACTCTAACACCGCGTGCGTTCATTTGTCAAATCAAATAGCGCGCGCTTACGCTTTCTGTGACACACTTCCGTCCTTTTTCACGAAATCACTTACACAGATTTGATTATTTAGATTTTTTTTAGATTTAGATTTTGATCGCAGGAGAGCTAGAGGAAAGATGTTACACATCAAAAAGCTATGCTACGAAATATTTATTAGGTACCTTTTTTACTTTCTTTTTTTTTTGGTTGGGAAATTATTCGGATTTCTTCGCAACAAAAAATATATATTAGATAGGTACCTACACTACGATTGCTACGAAATTCCTTTGTTCTGATCAAGATTTTTGAGAAGCATTTTTTTGGTTACTTAAATAATTTTCATCATTTGTGTTGGTATTATTTATCGATCAAAAAATACAGGGTGGCAGGGACATCGACGCGAAAGATTCTCCACCATAAATCATAGCTGGCATATTACGATATATTTTCCATAGCTATCTTCGAGTGACCTCAGACGGAGCTATAATATAATTTCTATTACTTCACCAAAATATCCATGGTATCCAACAGTTTTCGCGTCGCCACCCTGTATGAAAAAAATTGCTATTGGCCTACGACTGCGCTCCGAAAAAGCAATTCATCGTTCTTGAGAATGATTTTTTTTGTAAACCATTACTTAACTAACGATGTTTTGGTCTCTGATTGATTGACAAGGTTAAGTCTCATTATACTGCAATTACACTAATTACCTTCAATTATTGATAATGCTGATCACATCAAGGAACACTAATGATATTACGATTGGTCATTATAATTATTGAAAAAAATACTACTGTTGTGGCACAGATGATTGTGGCTATAGATGTAAAACAACCAATTTAAAACGTAGAAATAAAATGTTGCCGTTTTAAACCCCAAATAAACCGTTTTAAACGGTTGAAAACTCGCCTACAAAAATAAAAGTACGTGCGTGCGCGGCGCGGCGGCCGCGTGCGGCAGTTTATGTAGGTGCATGCATGTGTGTGTAGGGTAGGCGAGCTAGCAACGTTGCGTCGAGTCACGAGTGACGAAATCAACCGAAACCGAATCAAATTGATTATTTATATCGTTTAAAAACAATGAATTTTTTTTTATTTACCAACACTTAATTTTTAGGTACTCCGTTATATCCCTACCTCGGTAAAATCAAGAAAATGTAGTTATAATTAAGAAAAACATAGTCATCAACACCGTCTTAAATCTAAAAAATGGTTTATTTCGGTTTTAAACGGGTTTTTTCGTTTTAAATGGATTGATTTAATTGGTTTTAAACCGGCCTTACATCTATAATTGTGGCTAACGGCGCATCTTTGAAGAGGTCTATGCCCAGCATTGGGCTATGGTATGTGGTAGACCAAGTACATTACTGACTAGTTACTAGACCCGTTGTTGGACTGTTAAGCGTAGGAAATGAAATGAAATTGTTAATTCTGAAAATAGGATATCGGAATCACTTTTACACGTCATATTAAAAAAATAAGCTAGACGAGTTCGGCGTTTCCTATCTTGACTACTCTTAGAAGAAAGGCCGAAGCAAACTCAGAGGTCGCAGTCTCTTTTAATCCAGATATAATCTTGGTCAGGCCATATGAGGACCATCAATTAATCAGCGCCTGTCACTACTCCATACAAGTTTAGACGTGATTAAAAACTTGCCAACTAAAATTACGTCAATTTACGTCAAGCGCTGATTAATTTGACAGGACTAAACTAAAATTTATCTTCTGTCCTTTTCTTAATGAAATAGAAAGAAAAAGATGCACTGAACTTAAATTTAGTTTAGTTTGTGAACAAGGGAATCGGCACCAATGTATATCTAGTCTGTCTTTCTGATACGTCGCCGTCGGCTCTATGGCTCCATGAATAAAACACAGCTGATTTACCTACTTGAGGTAATTACTGTGTTTTCAACCGCCATCCACTGACGTATACTTAGTTCAAGGTTGATACCTGTTTGGATCGTAGTTGTAGGTAAACGTTATTTTGGCCTTGTCAATAATTATATCATAAGTAATTTTAAAATCGTACTTAATTTTTTTGCAATGAATAAGTATTATCTTTAGCTTTAATTCACACTTTGGATATAAGTTGTGTAAGGAGCTTCTTAGTCTTGGGGAAACACATTTAGGCTAGTAGTCTACTGTTTTCAGTACTACTAAGGGCCCATCACACTGACAATTTGCGAGCGTTTCCAGAGAGGCGATTGTTTAAGGCAGCGGTCGGCAACCTTTTGGCAGGCAAGGGCCACAAGGTGGCAAAATAAACTAAAGGCGGGCCGCACTTGTGATATTAATCCTAGAAGCCTATTAATCATGTCTACGTATATATCCCATAGAAAAAATAAAAATGCTACTAAAAATTGTTAAAACACACGGAATTTAATTCGTACACATAATACTTACATTATGTTTATATGTTTGGGTTTTGTAGTAGAAAAATAACCACCTTAAATCATTCAGAAATGAAAACTACAAAGTACCTAAATAGGTAACTGATTTATACAAATTCACGGGCCGCAAGTAGGACGAATGCGGGCCGCATGCGGCCCGCGGGCCGCGTGTTGCCGACCGCTGGTTTATGGTGATATATTGAAAAATCATGTTGCTGAAATCCTGTGCTGAAATCCTAAAATGCGAGATCAGCATAAACTGGAAATGTAGGTATAGCTTGATGTGTAGCCGTGTTTACATCCAAAGTTAAACATCATATCGTTTTGTCTTATTATAAATTTTGTCTGTGCGGAAACAGAATAGTAAAATAAAAAGCCATAAAAAGTTAAGATCCGACAAAGATTCGTTTTTCTTGCTAATTTTAACGCAACTTTGGGTGTAAATAAGTATTATAAGAAGTGTAAAATCTCCAAAACAAAGTCGGCACTGACAAAGCTTAATTATTGTAGAGTTATTTATTTGTTAGTAGGTAATTATTTGTAATTGATTTATGCAGTTTTTTCATAAAACTCGATTTTCCTAAGGACTTTTCGTAATTTTTTACGCGCTCGTTTTACTAAAATTGTTTGAAACGGTGTTTGTATGCACGCGAACTAGACGTTGTGCATGTAGACTAGCGTCTAACTGCTCATCACTGATACTATCTCTGTCGGACACGATGTCAGGTGAAACAGCGTGCTTTTTGACCAAGCCCACTAATGAGTGCGAGCCCGCAACGCCTCGCTGGAAAGACGGTGGCAAATCGTCAGTGAGAATATGATATAACGCTCTAACCTACGCTGTCTTCTGCGCGTGTTTTTACACAAAAACATCGCAACAAACAGGCCATTTGTGTATGCAAACACGATATTTTGTATGAAAGCAAATGTTTATAAATGTGTAAGGTTTTTTGTGTAATGTTCCGAAAAACACGAGCAGAGACCCGGCTTTACCTACATAACTTCTAAAGTTGATACTAATGAATAAGTAGGTAAGTAGGTACCTAGTTTTAGCCTTTCTTTTTGTCACGGCATCTTTAATTCCTCTCTGCACTTACGTTTATAAATGCCATGACTAGCTCTACTTTCAAATTATTCTTCAAAAATGTTTTACATAAGTAGTCTGTGATTTAAAAAAACTAAGACGTTTATTTCTTACGTAAATTAAAGATAACGTTATATAGATACGTGTGCTATAGACTAAACTGCCGGAAACTTAACACTAGTTGACCTGCGGAAGTAAGACAGACGCTCCTATTACACCATAATGTGGGTTTAAAGAACTTTATTTCTCATAAGAACTTAAAAACTAGCAGTTCGTTTATAATGTGATACAAAGTGATTTTATCTAGTAATTAGTTAGTTTTTATTAACATTAATTAGTTAGTTACCTCTAGGGTGTTGGAGATATTATATTAGTACATTTAGTATAGTCTGTTTTATGTTATTTCAAATGTAGTGGTGTATGCGCTTGAATATGTTTATATTGCCACATTTTTTTATGTATGTAGGTACTACATAGACATATCTACTGGCATAATAGTGATGAGACTCTTTGACTTTTGTCATAGGATTATCGGAAAAGCTGTCAGGAAAACTTTTTAATCCTAGGTGAATCAGTTGCTCTTAATTACTGTCGTTATACTTATAAAAAAAAACTACCGACTTCCAAAAAAAACAGTACAAAGTGAAAAATAACTTTAATTTCGGAAGTCGGTGTCTTGGGTTTTGTGTTTTCGTTTTTTGCCACCGACTTCCGAAATTAAATTTATTTTTCACTTTGTAGTGTTTTTTTTGGAAGTCGGTAGTTTTTTTTTGTAAAAAGTTTTTTATTTTTCACTTTTTAGTTGTGGTACCTACCCCACACACATTCGAATACCACTACCTACTACCAGTGTCAGGAACTTATCATATCATATACATACTGTGGGAAAAAAATACGTATTTTGTAGCTAACTCAAAAACTACCCAAGCAAAGTTAATAAAATTTATATGGGACCAATTTGGGAGCATACCCTTTCAAACAAAAAAAGAATTTTCAAAATCGGTCCATAAATGACGGAGAAATCGGTGGTGGACATACATAAAAAAAAAAAAACATACGCGTCGAACAATGAACAAAATTATAAAGTGTACATATTATATCAAACTATAAAATCCATCAATAAATTATTGTAAAATAAAATTCAAACGGCTACATACGGTATTACATAAAATAATTAGTACAGGTAGGTACTTACAAACGCATGTAATTGGCAAACAAATCAGAAATGCACGTCACTAGCCCGCGATTGACGTTAGCGACGAATAATTTCCCACCAGACACGTAAATAATTAAATAGATAAATGCACACGAAATATCATTTTGATGATAGGAATAAAATTCAAGCTTTTTGATAGTTTTCCGTAATTTTCCAACGTTCCAAGACTTTTCCTTCCGATTATCAATTTGATCTAGAGGTACATTAGCCATGGCCATAATATTAGGTAGGTGTCTCTAGTCACTGTTACTGCATATCTACATATAACTTATTGTAAAAACTGTCTAAAAAGCTTTTAGCTAATGGTTTCATTACCGAACAAAGTTAGCATATCGTCATAGTTTTTGTCGTATCTCAAGAAACGCATGACAAAAGTGATACAATTTCAATTTCAAGTTTTCCCAACTATATAGGGGTAGGCTTCCAGTCTAACCGGAGCAGCTGAATAGGTATTTTACATAGAGCGGCAGCCTATTCGACCTCCGTGTTACCAAGTAAGACGGCACTGACGACACCCTTTGGTATGACTGGTGTCAGAGCACAGATTACCAAAGTTTCGGGATTTGCCTATCCGTAACAACTGTCAAAGATCAACGCATGACAGCCTAGAAGTCAATTTATCAAAAGTGATACAATTTGTCACACCAAAATCGAATATTTAATGGGACAAAGTTTTGTCACAGGAGTGAGTCCGAGTGAGTGCTAGATACGTCGACACTTGCAGGGTTATCAAAGAACTAAATATCAAGCATAGCTTTCTATTTAACACTAGATATAACTCAAAGAGGGCGTTGAGCCAATTATTTATGCGGCCGATAACGTTCGCCTCTTGTCCTCTGTAATGAGCAACAATACAATACAACACCTTTTGTACAGATAAATGGGGATCTATCTTTGAGTCCCTCGTTATCATGAATGTCTCAAAGTATATCATCTGTTCCCGCTTGGTATACCGGTAAAAAGGGTCTATCTGTCCTGTCGAATTGTCCATTTGATGTCCTCCTAAAAAGCTGAAAATGCTAAAATGATTTAGAAATAACCGACTCTTACAGATAGAAGTATGATTGATGATTGAACACAGGCTCGACCCACCCACTTTTCATAGAACTCACACGCCATGCCGCCATACATATTGGAAGTGAACCCTCCGGGAGGGTTCAAGGCATTACGTTTGCGCTAAAGTTAACCATCGCGGACGGTCAACGGCATTAGGTTTAAAACCGTGTTATAAAACACTGTAAAACGAAGTAAAATAGTGTTTTCAGGGGCTCTTGTCGCTATGAGTAGTTTCCAAACTTTTAATTAGTGATCGATGTTTTAAACTAATAAATCTTGTTAAAACATACATCAGATTTTATTTTCACGGTTTATAATGCTGTATTCGCTAAGAAAAACCTACATTTAAAATGAGCTCCCCGCGAGGGCTCCCGGCATCCCATACGCGTCTAGGAGGGCTACCGGCATTGAACGTGTTAAGAGTTCAAAGTCGTCCAAAGAAACTGGAGACACCACAGAAAGACTCTTGACATGTAAATCAACAGTTGAAGTTAAAGACAACAGACGGTCTGTCTGCCTAAGGGTCAGCAGCGTCCTTCTGTCTGATCACAACCACCCTGTACTCGGATGCTCCGCATCAAACTGCTTCACCTAACATCTATTGGCTCGATGTCAAAGAAATTGACGGCTCAGTTCGCTCTCAACGAGTCTCGACACATTGACGATTTGTTTGTCCGCTCTATTGTAGGTTTATAAACGTTACAATTAAGTTTTATGGGACTGTTAATATGTTAGCACCTTATGAGTTGAAGTACAGACGCCAGCACATCAAGCTACCCGAAACTGTCAAATTTTCCCAATCAACTTTGAACCTTAATCTTCAGCGATAAAGTTAAAAATCTATTAAATAAATTTGACAGATTGTAGTAGCTTGAAGTGCTGGCGTCTGTACTAGGAATAGCAATGATTTTAGAAATTTATTTTATCACCCATACAATCAGAATCAGAATCAGAATAACATTTATTTGCCTACTTTGTGTGTTACAAAATATGTCTGTGGCCGGTGGGCCGTACAGAGGTGAGTCAGCTAACTTATGTCCTAATGGATCTATGTTTGCCGTGTTCTGTTTATTCGCAATATGTGAGATTATACAAACAGATTACGTGTTTTATTAGATATAGATAGATACAGTCTCAGTGAGGCATTATAATTATGGCTATTTATTAATATTATTCGTTTATTCATTTCAATTCTTATTCTATTACATTTTTAAATATTTCTTAAAATAAAAAAAAGGATAAAAAACATTTAAAAATATAAAAAAATAGAGTTCCGCCGGTGTCGGGAGCAGGGTCCAAGCTACCGGTGGTTAGGGTTGCAGAGACAGGAACCTCCTCACAATGCGAGCCGTATCGAGGAGTACTGCCTTCTGAATCAGGCGTTTGATCCAGCCGTCTAACGAGAGCCTCGAGAGATGTTGGTCGAGGCTTTCGGCCATCAGGCCATTTGCCGTTATGACAATCGGCACAATGATAGCCGAGCTCACATTCCACATGTCAACAACCTCGTGTGATAAGTCGAGATATTTTATTTGTTTCTCTTTCTCAGCTTTCACGAGGTTCTCGTCATGTGGAATGGTAACATCGACTATCATTGCGCGGCGCGCTAATCGATCTATCACTACTATATCAGGCTTATTTGCTATAATAGTCCTGTCAGTAATGATAGACCGATCCCAGTACAACGTGACATGGTCCTTTTCGAGAACTGGGTCGGGCACATACTTGTAATACGGAACCTCAGAGTCCACAAGTTTATATTTCAAAGCAAGTTGCTGGTGAATAATCCTAGCCACTTGGTTATGTCTGTGCAGGTACTCGCCGTTAGCTAGACGCGAACAACCGGAGATAATATGTCTGATGGACTCACCCGGACAATGGCATGCCCGACACACGTCAACCGTACCATCCTTCATAATATGTCTCCGGTAGTTATTCGTCAAGATAACTTCATCCATAATTGCACAGACGAAACCTTCGGTTTCCCCAAAAAGGTCACCGAAACGTAGCCAGGATATGGACGCTAGAAAATCTACACCGGGCTCATGAAGAGCCCGATAGAAGCGCCCGTGAAGCGCCTTGCTTTGCCATACTTCCTTGCGGTCATCTGTAGTAAGTATTACAGGTTTGCGCCAGTTCTCTTTAGCCATGGAGAGCGGGGTGAGCCCGTTGTCCACTGCGACCACATCACGGTGCATACCCACATCGGTTTTAAGAAAATATTCCCTGAGGCTGCACACCTCGCGGTTGTGGAGGGTCTTTGCATTTAAAAAGCCTCGACCCCCGCACTTCCGCGGGATGTACAGTCTCATCACCGATGAACGTGGGTGATGCATCCGGTTTGCGGTCAGGAGTGTACGGACCCTCCTGTCCAGGGCGTCCAGTTCGGTCTGAGTCCATTTGAGTATGCCGAAAGAGTACATTAAAACCGGCATGACCCAACCGTTAAAGGCGCGCACCTTGTTTCCGCCTGAAAGAAGACTAATTAATTGTTATTTATTATTATTGTTATTTATTGTTACTTATTATTATTGTTATTTATTGTTACTTATTATTGTTATTTATTGTTAGGTACTTATTATTATTTATTATTATTGTTATTTATTGTTACTTATTATTATTGTTATTATTTTACATTATTTTATCACCCATACAATCGTTATCGATATCTTAAAATCTTAACACCGCTCAGTCTTATCTTAAGTCAGTATCCTAGGGTGGGGTAATCTGTAATAAATTACACTTTATCATTTATATTTATATCCACGTCTGTCTGTATGCAAACAGAATCACGCTGCGGTGAGCTGATCTTACGGATGTAAATAAAAACGTAGGTTAGTAGGTAACACCGTATCTCTATAAGTTCTTATGTAAAGATAAATCAGATAAACATCAGCTTGACACAAACCTTGACCTTGCGTCAAGCGCAAGGTCAAGGTTTGTGACCGAGCCACAAGGACATAACAATTTAATTCTGAAAGAAACGTCAAAACAAAAGACGTCACAACTCCCGTTCGTGTGCAATAAAAACTGAATGAATTTGTTGGCAAGTCGGCATGCAGCAGGCAGCATGTAATGCAAACATAATAATAATCTTTTTGAAGCGGTAAAATACAGTTCATAGGTACAATATATTAGTACTTACTAGCACATTTTCTGATTCGGTGTGTAAGGGAGAGTGTGTACGAAAGAGCCAAGCTTTGAAAGAGCCGAGAAATTATCTCCCACATAACAAAATCCTACTATAAATCGTAGGACTGCATTGAAAATGTTGAAGCCAAAATGTAACTAAATACATATTTTTGGGTAAACATATTTTTTTTGGCATAAACTGTAAAGCGTAGTTTGACAAAATGAATATGTTGTATTGTTATGCATACCTACATATATTTGGCATTATTTTACGCAAATATTATTTGTTAGGATGTTAAGGTAAATTAGCTATAGTTTAAAGTTATATTTTTTATTATAAAATACCAGTGCAAAATATGTTGAGGATGGACATTTATGATTCTTGTGGTAACAAAGGAGTGATTAATTTCTACTGCTAAAAATGTTTTTAATAATAATTGTTATATCCGAGTTTTAACATTATTTGAGACTGATTTTTATAAAAGTATTATGAATGATGAAGATTATTGTTAAGATCATTTTTTGAGACTGATCTAAGCCTGTGATTTTCACTTATGTTTTTTGATAAGATTTGAAAGTGAAATTAAGGGTTTCATAGTACAGACAGGCGACCCCACAGGCACCGAAAAGGAGGCTCATCTATATGGGGACGAGAGTTTGAAGATGAATTTAAGGAAGAGTTGAAGCATAATGCAAGAGGTATGGTGAACATGGCTAATAATGGGCCCAACTCGAATGGTAGCCAAATTTTCTTCACCTATGGAGAACAACCACAGATTTGATGATTAGATTTGAAGTTTAAACTATTTAGCAGAATCATAGACGGATTTGAAGCAATTGATGATTTGAAAAAATGGCAGTCAACCCAACCCAGAGCCGATTATTTCCCTTTTTTTTGTGGCATTTCAGATTTCTTACATTTAAGATAATTTAAGATATATAATTTGAGTACAGACGCCAGCACATCAAGCTACCCGAAACTGTCAAATTTTCCCAATCAACTTTGAACCTTATGCTTCAACAATGAAGTAGAAAATCTATTAAATAAATTTGACAGATTGTAGTAGCCTGATGTGCTGGCGTCTGTACCATAACTATTAAACTGATTAATGAAAAAAAAAATTATTTAAAAACCATCGGCCTAAAATGTTTTATTAATACTTTTTGAAACTGGCTCTTTCATACACACCCCTACCTATTCAATCAATTCGGTGCTACAGTCTAGAGGTGAGGTGCTGATGCTATGTTATTTCGGCCACAGTGACATTCTATGGCTTTCGCTTTCGTCATGGTGATTGAGAGCTTCGACTCTATGACTTATATGTAGTGCGCGGCACGAAAGGCCCTTTGACGCGGCGCTAGTGTCTAAGCTAATCACATTTCATTAAAAAAATGTAGTTCCTCAATTTTCCGCGGGCCTTCTTTCGCGGCGCGTACTGTACTATGAGTTAAACTCTTTTTAATACAATAACCCATGTCTGTGACCTTCATCTATTATAATTTATATTAAAACGGTTAGAAACTATAATAGTATCGTTATGATTTATCATTCTCGTCTCGTAAAGATGCAGTGCGGTTGTAACATTGAAAATGATCATAAACATTGACATGACCTCGAGTACCACAACAGGTTTTTTTATGGGTATTGAGTATGCTAGCAACTCGTATCATTTTATGATTTTGTTTGTACATTAATTTCCACAACTGAACACTCAAATAAGGCCGTAAAAAGAATATAATTCTTTACAATACTATGCTGAGACTTGCCAATTGCTTTGATAGCTTTTTAATAACGAGAAGGTCTACAGTTAGCAAATAATTACGATTTAGTGGAAGTTTTTGGGCATTTCCCAAGCTAATCAAGACATCCCAATGTGAGTTGTGACGGCCAGGATTCTCCCATAAACATCTATTAAAACTATTCTCCCGTCTCTAGAGTTGGGACGTTGCCACTGATGACATTACTGTCATTATATTCACGCATTCCGGAAGTGCACTCAGATTTAAATATAAGGCGCTTGCGTTACATAAATAGTGTGTCTCCAACAACAGCGTGCGCGCACACATCGGTGTGGTGTTTGACGCGCCTCTGCCGCCCGCGCTGCTCGCGCCAACCGATGCGTTGGCATAGGTTAGGAACCCACTGGCAGCTCAACGGCGTGCCTTTCCCGCTTTGAACTGGCTTGGCTTTTTCCGTTGACACCGATTTATTTATGCATCTATGAACATAATGTCAGCTGAGATAATCTTACGCCTGTAGGAACACATGTAAATAATTCTGCTAAAATAAAGACGCGAGGTTATACTAGCATAAAATTGAATGTTTATTTATTTAGTAGACATCAATGTTTGTGTGCTACTAAAAGTCGTTCAACTCTGCATCTTCATAACACGTCCTTCAACAGATCATTAGCTAGATTTATTGCACCTTCACACTTGTTCACGCTACATTGTTTTGAAGACGTAAAATAAAAAGCCATATTCCACGTTGTGAATGATGATTGATGATGAATGATTTCCTATAAGTAGGTAAAATACACTCACTCTGCGACCAGCGCTCGTGTAGATAGACACGAGCGCTGGTCACAGAGTGAGCACCAGCACCCCTCTGCGACCATCGCTCGGTGTGGCAACACGCCGTGTTCGTGTTCACGACAAGTCAATCGTCATCCTGAGGATGTCTCGTTGAGAGGTGAAACACGTGTCGATTTCTTACAGGGTTTTTTATGGCTCTTTAGGAATAGTTAAGCGGAACTGGTTTTTAAATATATTATGTATTTTATAATGGATTTCCAAGAGTGACCTCTCGGAAATCCTTCATCATTGGAATTGGCCTGAATCAATTAACTATAAGTAGGTATATATTCCTCTATACATATACAGGGTTATGGTTTATACGTCGACAATCCGTTAAGGGGATGTAGGAGAGATCATTTGCAACCAAATTACTCCTGATGACCCCTATGTCATTGTCAACCATTTTCGAGTAATTTGACATTTTTTTCATATAAGAAGTCATCGTTTTTTAGCTTCGCCGCAGTCGGGTAAATAAACCCTCCACATAATAATTTAATCCGTGATACGAGTAGTCATGTAAGATCAAAATTATACGGTCACAGACCGTCATGATTCGTTAACAGCCACGTCCAAAAATAAGTCATCGGCCTGGCCTTGGTGTGAACACTATAATATTATGCGCACTCCGATGCATGATAATTGTACAGCAAAATATTATACACCTGAGATTTATACCTTTACTGAAAGGTAATAATCATATTTTACAAAAAAAAACAAACAAAGAGGTAGGTAAGTATAAATCAACAGGAGTAAGGTGTTAGAGGACAGAAAGACGAGTGATGGCAATATTAGCCCACGTTCGCAAAATAGCGGCGATTTTTTTTCGTGCACTTTATTTTCAACGCTCTGCTTAATACCGAGAGTAGAAAATCTAATGCACGAAAAAATCCCGCCGCGATTTTATTACGTCTGTGCGAACGTCTGCATAGAGATGGAAAGATATGGTCCAACCAAATCGATTCACTTTGACTGAAAGGATAAATCCAAATTGATGAAAAGTTGACTGCACCGCCTTTTTTTTTTTTAGGTAGTATATTATCAAATAACTTCTCGCGCTCTGGGCGGAGCGGGATTGTTAGACTCGCCAACGTAGGCAAGGCACGGACGTAATAAAATCGCGGCAGGATTTTATCGCGCACTGGATTTTCAACTCTCGGTGTTTAGCCAAGCGTTGAGAGTCCAACGCGCTGGGATGCAATTCACAACGTTGAAAAACCAGTGCACGAAAAAAAATCGCCGGGATTTTATTACATCCGTGCGAACGTCGGCTTAAAGTCAATCATGTTAGCGAATTTCTTCACAGAGTGAGTTTGACAAAAAAAAACTAATTTCAATTGCCTTTCTGAAACCGGGCTACTTACTGAAGATTCTAGTTTAGACACACTGACTGTTATTATAAAATACAATAGACGTGGATTTAGGTATTTAACCTTTTCCTATTTCTAAATAGCTATAAAAATCCTGTAAGAAATCCTCCTCCCCCCCGTGTCCTCTCCTATCCTGATTTCTTTCAGGGTTTTTTATGGCTCTTTAGAAATAGCTAAGCGGAACAGGTTATTAAATATATCCACGTCTATTGTATTTTATAATGGATTTCCGCAAGGTCACGCCTGAAGGCTCGTGCAGACCAGCGCGACACGCGACGCGACACAAAGGCACCGCTCGTCGCGCGACGAGCGGTGCCTTTGTGTCGCGTCGCGTGTCGCGCTGGTCTGCACAAGCCTTCAATCAATTAAGTAACTAACATAGACACACACACATTACATAGGATATCAGTAACTATAAATATAAAGTCAAAGGTAAAAATTATAATGTCCAGCCTCTTATGTCTGATAATTAACCATTAGTAGTGGAAAATAACACGTGCGCCGGGAAACACGCGGCTCGAGAGAGCTCTATCAATGAAAACGGTTTATTTTTATAACAGACACGCGATCAGCTGGTATTCTATTTCTATTTAATATGTAAAATATTTATAGAAATAGGTACTTTATGTTTCAAGCTACTTATAATCTGGTTGTTTTAATTTTTTTGTATAGTTTTGGCTAACCTAATCTACTTCGATAAAAGCAGATACTTAGAAGAGAAAGTATAAAAACATAATAACGCCGATGCCCCTTGCATTTTATGCTTAGCATAAGCATAGCATAGTCAGCCTATAATGTTCCCACTGCTGGGACTAGGGTTGCCAGATTGATTTTGAGTGCCTTTGCCTGTAAGGGTCAAAAGCTCAATTTTGATTTAAAAAAAAACGGGATTTCAAATTTTTCTCGGGACAAATAAAACAAGTTTTTTACGTTCTTATTTATTTATTTATTGCTAGATCGTGTAAGTTTCAATAGGTATATCTTTGTTTGATTTAACATATTAGTTGTAAAATTCAATGTAGTTATTGTTACAGGTACCTAGTCATAGATGAAAATGACACTATTTATCAAACAGGTACATTTGTTGTGCACATCAGTCCATTTCAAGAACATCTGCGAAAAAGTCCTTTCCGTTGGAACTAGGGATATTGAAATAAACAATATAATTAGAAAAATGGTAGGGATTTCATTCTTGGAAAACCCTTTCATGATTTTCTTCCACTTCTCAATGTCAATCAACCGTAGTGCACTAGATTTCTTAATAATAAATGAAATACCTAAGGTTTAAATACGGAACAAAGTCTGTCCCGGGCGGCGGCGGCGGGACGTACATTTTTACGCCTGAAATACGGGACGTCCGCGTCCCGGGAAATACAGGACGTCTGGCAACCCTAGCTGGAACACAGGCGTCCTCTCTGAAAGAAGGAGTCGGCCATATTCCACCACGCGGGCCCAGTGCGGGTTGATGGATGTCTCATGTCTTCGAATTTTTGATTCTAGGACACGCCGGCGCCGCGCCGGTTTCCTCACGATGTTTTCCTTTACCGTTTTAAGAGTAGTGGTGATGAAATAATTTACAAACTTTACTTTTTGTAAATTATTTCATCACCACTTCCTGCCTGGGTTCGAACCACGAACTACAATCCGTAAGTCGCGGCCGTTTCCACTGAGCCACCACTGCCCGTTATGCTACGTGATGCATGTCATGCTAACTCAATTTTAATTTAATTCTGTAAATTAATAGAAACTTGATGAGTTTACACGCTGGCAGAGGTGTGCCCCGTTAGGGACACAGGGGTAACAAATTGGGAGTGGTGCGAAGAGGCGAAACGCCGGGGCTTAACTTCGCTGCCGCGAGAAATCGCGGCACAGAGGACAGAGCTCCGGCGGGATCTCATGGCGTCATTCTCCATGACGCCATGAGATCCCGCCGGAGCTCTGTCCTCTGTGCTATTGTCGCAACCCAGCGCTGGGCACGCCACAATTGCGGCAATAAGTCCCCTCTTTGAAGAGTGGCTAGAGAGGCGCCACGGCGTCTTCACCTTCCGCCTGATGCAGGTCCTTACCGGACACGGCTGTTTCGGGAGGTTCCTGTTCAGGATAAGGCGGGAGGAAACGCCCGGGTGTCACCATTGTGTGGATCGCTCGGAGGACACGATGGAGCATACGGTGTAGGTCTGCCCGGATTGGGCGGAGCAACGCCGTGTCCTCGTGGAGGCGATCGGCGGCGGTGATCTCTCGCGTCCGGCCATGATACGGAGCGAGAGGAAATGTGAGGCCGTCACCTCCTTCTGCGAAGCAGTAATGCTCGCGAAGGAGGAGGCGGAACGCGTGAGGGAGAGGGACATTTTGCGCCCTCGCGCCCCTAACCGCCGCAGGAGGAGACGCCCTGGGCGTCGGGAATTGCAGACCGATTCCCGGCTACCGTAGGCGCGGGCTTGCGGACGGTGAGCAATGGGTAGCCCGCCGTCCCATAAGGACCAGGCCCGGGTCGACGGCGCGTTGTGTTCCACGCGCGCCTCAGAAATGTCAGCAGAATTGATGGCGTGGCCAACATGGCAACAAATTTCCCACCCAAAAAAAAGGGTACCTAACAAATTAATTATTATCTATTTATTAGTAGGTACCTACACATTGTACTAGCTGGCTGTTTGGCTCAGATTTTGTGGCGCATTATACTTAGGAAAATTTTATATGTTGTTTTTTATCTTTAAAATAATTACCGACTAACAAAATATTTATTTACTATCAATATTAACTAGTTAGGTACCTACATAACCCTACCGCATTTAGTTTACTTATAAAAATACATTAATGAATTGCTTTTAGTTTTTTTGACAAAATTCCCAAGAGTGACCTTTTATAACGTCTCAAGGTGCCACACAGCTTGTGAAAAATAAAAAACAAGTAAACTTTTAAATTATTGTAACCTCGTATTTTATTAGGTATTATTTTGAAGTTTGAACGTAAATAATAGGTAACTAAACGCACTGTAGTTTCGCCAAATTAAAATGTGATTTTATACAATGCTAATTTATTGATATTAATTTATTCAATCGTGTCGTGTCGTACAACTCGACTCGTAGAAATATAAAACTAGATACTTGATATAAGTATATATTTTTTTTACCTATTATTTAGTCTACCTACTTATTTACCATAGATAACTGTCAAATAAAAGACCATAGCAGATGCGGTCTTTTCTTTTCTTTATTGGAACGAAGTTCTATACCGCGGCTTGCAGTAGGAGTACACACGGCTACACATCAAGCTATACATTTCTTACTTGGTCATCTTCTGTGCAAAATGTCTCAATCTCATTCTCAATAATAATAGGTAATATTCTACTAACACTAGGCTTAAGATATTACTAACATAATGGATCTTTTTTTGTCCGAATAAATAAATTTAATAATAATTTCCAGTAGGTATAAGGTGACCTCGCATTGTACGGAAATCCCTTACAATGTGAGATCAGCATAAACTGGAAATGTATAGCTTGATGGACTATGTTGATGTGTAGCCGTGTTTACTGTAAACTGATAGAAATCGTCACGTAACGATAAAGTGTTATGCCTGAAATAGTACCTTTTCTAAATGTCAAAACTTGAGACCATAATAGATGGCTCTGTATTATCTATACATCCATCGATCACTAATAAAGAACATATACTAATAAATATAATTGAAGAGGATACCAAAATTTTTTAGTATAAAAAAATTCAAAGACATTTTTTCTTTCTCTTAGGCATCTTATTTATAAATTTTACAATTATTGTAAAAAATTATGAAAAAAATACAGATTATTGCTAAAAAACATGTTTATTTTCAATTGAGGGTAATTTTTTTTCTCAATTTTCATTTTATGTGGACACCTAATTACTTCCAATCATTATGGAGTTTGTTTCATCGCGACAGATGATTTAGTTTAAAAGTTACACAGTTTTGTTACAATTTTTTTTACTTACCTAATTCCATAAAAAGTATAAAAAAAAATATTTAGATTTTTTTAAATATTTTTTCTATCGTTAAAATTAAGCATAGATTCCCTCATTTCGATATGTGCACATTATGAAGAATCACACTGTATATATCTAAAAGTTATTGACCGTAAGCAGACATAGGTATACATATGTTAGTACTTACATGTACCTACCTATTACACTATAACATAACGTATTACATTCACTATTTAGCATTTTCAGTTAGTTGTAAGGTCATGGTGTCAGGACCTTCATTGTTCTTACAATTTTATTATTCATCCTTCTTGTTTCAGACTTAATTTTATTCTATAATATACTCGAGAGTGGAAAGCAATTTTAATTCAATGTACGAAGTAAATCTATTATAATATCTGTTGAGCTTATTTTGTTTATCACTATAAACAAAATAAGCTACCTACCTTTTTTATGTCTACAAAGAATTCGACTCCAACACATCCAAATACAGTGTGATCAAGAACAAGATGTGACCTTTACGCCATATTGCAGTGGTTCCTAACCTTTTCAATAATGTAACACCTTTTTTTTTTTTTTGCTGGGAAATTATCAAATAACTTCTCCCGCTCTGGGTGGAGCGGGAGGGCGTGTCAGACTCTTACTGACTAAAACCCACCCGTGTTCCTTCGGTTGCCCTGTTGCTGGGGGCCACGATGTCCCTTTCGGCCCTTATTCGCAGCCCTGGCAGGCATTGGCCCTAACGGACCCCGTCAATTCTGCTGACATCTCTTTGAGGCGCGCGTGGAACACAACGCGCCGTCGACCCGGGCTTGGTCCTTATCGGACGGCGAGCTACCCATTGCTCACCGTCCGCAAGGCTTGCGATTCCCGGCCACCGTAGGCGCGGGCTTGCGGCGCAAGCCCATTCCCGCCCCGGGCGTCATTTCCTGCGGCGGTTAGGGGCGTGAGGCTAGCTTACAATTCTTACGTATTTTATATATACATACAATGAATTAAGTAAAAATAGTAAGTGTGATGGTTTGTTTTACATTCACAAGTTTTGTCATGTTCCACATTGAAACGGTTTCTGGCCTTTGTTTTCGGTGTAACCAAAGTTGAAAAACAACTCTCACATCTATAGGTGGTGGCCAAGGGTACTTATAAGCATTTTTAAAGCTCTGTTAGCTATTAACAGGATATTCGGCACCACCTTTGTTCCCACCAGATTAGGTCATAATTATTAGGTTCTTTGTTACCCCCACAGAATAGCTGATTTACCCCCGCGGGAGTAATTCTAATTACCCAGGCCATAATGTTTTGTTTTAATTACCCAGGCCATAATGTTTTGTTTTAGTTGTCAAACTAGTATCAGTTAAGTCGATTTGTAAATCTGCTGATTCATCAGACTCAAGGCCAGACTTAGTCATTTGATAGCATAGTATTTACTTTTCTAGGAAGTTATAAAAGCAATGATTAATTTATCTATAGTAATTAATAAACACGTAGAGCATTAACATGCAATGTGTACAGAAGTTTTTATCCAGTGCGCAAACTTTAACATGTGACTTTACTCATCATTATGAACAACTTTTACTATGGGACCAAACCAGAAATCGCGAAAAAAAAATCTGCTGTTCCCTACATTTTGACAAGTTATGCGAACATAAATGTATGGAACAGCTGATTTTTTTTTCGCGATTTCTGGTTTGGTCCCATAGTAAAAGTTGTTCATAATGATGTGTAAGTAAGTCACGTGTTAAAGTTTGCGCACTGGATAAAAAGTAAAAACTTACCCTGCAGGTATGTGGAATTATAGTGATATTTTATTTGTAACCTATGTAAATGTCGCTTGAATGAGTTGCGGAAACGGAAAATATTAGGTCCACAGATTTTGTTATTACAAGAATTAAGTCAGATTATCAAATATGTAACCAACTTTTTAATTCACGTCTGAATTTAAAACATTAAACAATAAGTACATAACATGGGCGTACCCAGATTTTGGCCCAGGGGGGGGCAAAACAAACAAAATTTCTAAACCCGGGGCACATGTTTTACCCTACATGTAGTGTGTAGGGAAAACACCTGCAGGAGATCCTAAGCTAGGTAGTAAAATAAATTAACTGTGTGCTTGCTTGCTTGCTGCGTTCGCGTATTTTGCTTGATACAACAATATAACCGGCTGCGCAGCGCGGTTTTTTCTAAACATTAAGTAATGCATAATATTATAATATATTGTAATTGTAATTTCTAAACATTAATGCATACTTTTAATTGTAAAGTACCTACTTAAGTCTTTACGTGACTCTAATAACTTGTATCGACAACAATAGGTACTTAGGCATACAAAATCCAGGAGGGGGGCAGCTGCCCTCCCCTACCGGCCGCGGCCCCTGGGGCGTACCCAGGGGCCGCGTACCTATGATCCATAATATTTATTGAAAAAAAATATCAGAGTTACTTTTCCGACTTCTTCAACAATAATCGTCATATTTCAGCCAATTTACACAAAACCTTAATTAATTATACACTAAAACCTTCCGCATGAATCACTCCGTCCATTGGTAAAAACCGTTTGAAAATCCGTTCGGTAGTTTTTGAGTTTATCGCGTTCAGACAGACAGACAGACGCGGCGGGGGACTTTGTTTTATAATAATATGTAAGGATATGGATACTTACCCGTAATAAGCAGGTAAGTAGAGGTAGGTACTAGGCACTAGAGCGCAGTGGTGGCCCAGTGAGAGCAGTGGTGGCCCAGTGAGAGCAGTGGTGGCCCAGTGAGAGCAGTGGTGGCCCAGTGGTAACGGCCGCGACTTACGAGTTGTAGGTACGTCGTAGGTTCGTACCCAGACAGGCGCTTTACTTTGTGTTAATTATTTCATCACCACTGCTCTCAAAACGGTGAAGGAAAACATCGTGAGGAAACCGGCATGACCTAGAACCGAAAATTCGAAGACATGTGACATCTACCAACCCGCACTTGGCCCGCGTGGTGGATTACGGGCTACGGCCCACTCCCTCTCACAGATAGGAGGCCTGTGTCCCAGCAGTGGGAACATTATAGGCTGATGATGATGATGATATGGATACTTACCCGTAATAAGCAGGTAGGTAGAGGTAGGTACTAGGCTTATTGAACATTAACACACGATTACGACATCCGTGAGTGGTGATAACACTGATAGTAGGGCGCAACGACCCGGATTTGTATAAGAAATAATGTAAACTACTTATAAGTAATTATAAACTTAAAATATCGAATGTCTCGTCAAGTCTCGTGGCAAAACAGCTGACGGGTAGTTAGAAGTACCCTAAGAATATATCTACGCCTCAATTAATGTATTCTCTTGTGTCGAGGTAAGCTATACGATAACTTTATCGTGAAATGATTAGCCAGTTAGCAAGGTTGTATTAAATTGCCAGCGAATACCTAAACATTAATGCACGTTACAGAGACTATTACTACACCTGCTCTATGGAAGACCGTTGCGAGGCTAACGTTAAGGCTGTTGAAATGGCCAAATTTTGGTCGAAGCTAATTTAGAAATATAAAAAGAAAAACGTCTGACCTTGAGCACCTTGGTTACCTTACTGATGTGACCGTAGACCTGATGCACTTGAGGCGATAATAAGATTGTCAGACGATTAGGTTGGTCATTTTACATAGGCCCATTATAAGATGTACCTATAGTAATGAAAAAGAAGCTACGATAATGGTTACATCAGAAGCCCAAATAGTCTGGCAAGCGGTCTACATTAAAGAATCACTACCCAGTACTATGTCACACAGGTCAGATGCCAACAAGTGCGTTTTTATCAGTCACATACTGACAGCCCTTGGTGTATTTTATAGATATCGCAATAAATTGATGATGTTTTTTTCTCAAAAATGCTATGGAAATTCGGGCATTAATTTGACAACCTTCTTCGAGATAAATCGAAAATGCTGTAATAATATAAAAATCCTTACTAACCAGAGTACTTTTTTAGTCGTATTTAGCGGTCAATATGAAAACTCATTACTGTCATGTAATTTAAAAATGGAACGAACTTTTTACTTCGACTCATGGCAACCAAGGTTTAAATTTTGATTTGGTTTGTAAATAGAGATGTTTAAAGTAAAAAAGAAAAAGCAAATAAACATATTGGCACGAGAAAAAATATCGTTGTTCGTCATTGATTCTAGAATTTATAATTAATTTACTTAGTTTGAATTTCCGAGCATTATTTGAGAAAAGTACTGATACAAGCCTTAGCCGCTATCAGGCATTGATGGACTCACATATATGTGTGCCTCGGCTTCGCCTCGGTCCACATTTTCTCGTTCGTCCATCAATGCCCCTTTTGGAGGCCGCGGCAGTATATATGTATTTTACCTCTGATTTTGCATCACTGTCAAAATCACAGTGATTTTTCTTCTCATAACAATGAGGTTGGTGTTTGGCAAGTCTGTACTGACAAGTCTGTCAAAACCACAATTATCTTTATTCTTGTTATATTATGATTGCTATTGGGTTACTACTGTTAGAGGTAAAATAACTGTGAGAGGACTGTAGAGCTTTTTGTGAAGGAGCTCGTCCAGGTAAAATCTGTCATCGCACCATAACTATTTCAGCCGCCAAGCTGAAATCAGCTTTCCTCTTTGTCTCTGGGATGGCAGTTGTCTGTAGGCAGTGAGCAATTATCATCAGGTAGGCCTTCGGCTTGTTTACTCTCAAATAACATTTAAAAAAACAAACGGAATCATATTCTAGTGAAATCGGAAGATAAGTTAGAAAAAAAAAGAAAGAAAGAAACAAATTTATTTGTACAAGATGTGATGCATAAAGAAATAAATAAAGCACCAAACACAAAAACAAAACTTCGGGGGGAAATAAGCGTCACATCCACGCAAAACGGCCAAATCTCAGCATAGAAAACTGCATAGACTAAAAGACTGGAGAGGAACAAAGTTATGTCATAACTGCGCATAATCTATTTCATATTGATTCGATAACAGAACACACTGTTTTTCTTAAAGGCTAATTAGTCAGTCTAGACTATGAATAGCACTATTAATTGGCAGTCGTGGAGTTGAACCACTTTATATTTACCCACGAGACATCTTTCATAAGTACTTAAATACCTGATATGAGATGGCAGGGCTTATCTCACGACATTTAGTTCCGGCTACCATTAACATGTATTATTAAATGACTCATTAACTCGTTAGCCTTTACATTTACAAATGACTATTTGTACATGCTAGACCAGTACCCTAATTGCGTAACTTATTTTCGTAAACAATTATGCCTAGTTTGTTTCATTTTGACAGTTCAACAACATTCATTGCGTTATTTACGTTGTTGAGCAGATTTTTTTTTCCAACTTATTAAGCAATGGATTAGTAATCTGTTTCAAATCGAAACAGATTGTAATTGTGTTGTATTACGTAATTAGGGTACTGATGTTGTCACATTCTAATTCAAATGGAATTTTACATAGTCACCAGTTTGGTTTCACGAAAGGTAGGTCGACGACTGACGCAGGAGTAAAACTCATCAGTCACATTTTGGAATCCTGGGAGAAGTCCCAGTATGCAATTTTCATTTTCTGTGACCTCTCAAAAGCGTTTGACTGCGTTGACCACAAAACACTGATCTGTAAATTACACCACACCACTACGGAATTCGTGGACAAGCTGCTGATCTTGTTTTTTCCTATCTATCAAAAAGGCAGCAAAAAGCAAACGTTAACGGGGCGACGTCCTCGGGGTCTCTAGTTAAGATGGGCGTGCCTCAAGGATCAATTCTTGGCCCTTTCCTATTTCTAGTTTATATTAATGACCTTCCTTACATGAAGGCTAATATATCGGATATAATTCTATTCACTGATGATACTCCTCTTATTTTTTAAATAGATAGATACGGATGTCTTACATGTCAACGATAGAATGTCTTTGAAAATGGTTCGCAGCAAATAATCTTTTACTTAATGCGAACAAAACTAAATGTCTTAAGTTCTCATTACCAAATGTACCTCCAGTAGGTCTCAATTTATTTATTTACTATTTACACTTACATTTCTTTTAACAGGTTTAACCCAATACAGCAATGTAGTCAGAATGTCCACTGTGTGGCACAAGTCATACAGATTTAAAAGTTGATGGCAAGAAACAAGATGCTATTACGGAAACTGTGTTTCTAGGAATTACTCTAGATTCGAGATTGCAATGGGGCGCCCACATTAGAGCTCTTTCAGGTAGATTAAGTTCAGCTATGCAGCAGCATATGCATGCAGTAAGAAAAATAAGGCAGTTAACTGATATAGCCACAGCTAGGTTAGTATACTTTGCTTATTTCCACAGTATTTTGTCTTATGGCGTTTTGCTGAGGGGACCGGCAGAGTTGGAAAAAAATCTGCTCAACAACGTAAATAAGGCATTGAATGTTTTTGAACTGTCAAAATGAAACAAATTAGTCATAATCGTATACGAAAATAAGTTACGCAATTAGGGCACAGTTCTTACTAAATTAATTATCTCTGAAATAAGACAAACTACCGAGTAACACCTTACACAGTTTACAAAGTTGCAATATTTAGTTTTGACTATGGTTTTATCACCTATAAGTGAAATCACAATCTAATCTATCAAATGTATTTACACACCTGGGGGCGCCGCCCCCTGTCTGTGCAAGGAGAAGGACAAACATTTTAAACGTTATGTATGACAAGTGTCTATAAATGTTAGTAGCTCTAGCTCATTCCTGAAGATTTAGTGACCGACTTGAACGAGTTTTTAGGGTTCCGTAATAAACACGGAACCCTTATAGTTTCGTCGTGTCGGTCTGTCTGTCTGTCTGTCCGCGGTCTAGCTCCGAGACCCTTAGTACTAGAAAGCTGTAATTTGGCATGGGCATATATATTAATTACGCCGACAAAGTCGTAAAACAAAATTATGAAAAAATATTTTTTTTATTGTACCTCCCCTACACGTAAACTGATGCTGTTTTTTTTTTCTATCCCTTGGTGTGGGGTATCATTGTGGAGTATGTAAAACCCATTTTTTGATTCAGGGATCCGTTTGCGAAATATTAAGCTTTAAAGTGCTCAGTTTTGTTGGAGTCAAGTGTCAGCTAAATGGTTGGTGAAATGGATGTGTGAAAAAAATCACAGCAGTAGTTTATGTAACGAAATTAAAAGGAAAACTATCACAGCTAAGTAGGCTCTACAAGTTAACGAGTAATAATCAACCAACTTAACTTTGCAGTTGTAAAAACATGTTTTCCCATATGTTCCGTATGGGAGAACATATTTTTCAACTACAAAGTTAAGTTTGTTTTTGGTATAAATTCATCCCAACTACGGAACCCTTCATTGTGCGTGGTCCGACACGCACTTGGCCGGTTTTTTCTTTCTTCCTATTATATTACTTACTAGTAGTTCTGCAAACAGTAGATCTCGTGAGCACTTTACTGCATTTTGAAAAATTTAATTGGTGAAGATCCTCATCAGATCTTCACCAAATTTTTATGAGCCCCACTTACAGTTACTTACTACCTTTCAAATAAAAAAGTACTTACCGTCGAAATCAGATCTCATAATAAGGCGCAGATACTTAATTCACGTTTTTGCCCCTTTTCGGAGGAAATACCCAGAGTAAAAAAAAAACGTAAAACCTGTATACCAAGTTTCGTCCAGATCGGTTGTAAAATACGACCAGCACGCGTCGAAACGGGTTTTGTCGACGGAAGAATAGACAAAATGACAGATTGTGATTGTTTATCTGTCATTTTGTCTATTCTTCCGTCGACAAAACTCGTTTCTCCGGTGGTCATGCTACGCGTGCTGTAGAGGAGTACCAAACCGACAGAGGAAAAAAAAATGCTGGACTTGAAGCAGAGAAGCTTTTGGACAAGACTTTTCCAAACGAAATGTATAAATCTGCGCCAGTATTTCAACTCTTCGAACACAAATCGAAGTAGAATATCAAAGTCTCTATGCGAAGTTTGAAGTTGTAGAAACTACACCTTAGCTAACTGCATAACACACTTTTAGCAATAAAGTGTGTTAGCTAAGGTCCATTGTTTCAAGTTTGAAAAAAAAAATAACAGTGGCACTCCGGGAGTGCCGACAAAAGTGAAAACTTGAACAAGATAGCCTTGGTGGAAGAAAAATACTTGTATAGAACATTGGTCTGTAACCTTATCTAAATAAAGAGCACAATCGAGTTTACAAAAAAAAAATATAGTTACAAAATCTTTAAAGTAAATAAACTTGCGTAGGTATACCTAACATAGATCCGTACCGTAATATAAATAAAGAGCACAATCGAGTTTACAAAAAAAATATATAATTACAAAATCTTTAAAGTAAATAAACTTGCGTATACCTACCTAACATTGATCCGTACCGTAATATAAATAAAGAGCACAATCGCGGTTACAAAAATGAGGTGTCGATAACGGTGTCGCGAGTTCAATTGTTTTTTCCCATCTCAAAAAAGCCCAAAGCGCCTAAAGAAGTTTTCACTTCAAAAAAATCTGCTCAACAACGTAAATATCGGAATGAATGTTGTTGAACTGTCAAAATGAAACGCAATTACCCCCTCGCTGTTCTCCCGAAAACATCCCGAATCTATTATTAAAACGTTTGTCAGACAAGACCATTTGATACACGGTGCTTGAAAGAACTATTGTAGGTTATTAGAACAGGGTTAATCGCAAAATCAGTAGACAGAGAGAGTTCTAGGTACTGGCACTGTGTTTGTTTTATCAATGTTTTATAATATGAATTTATAAAATAACAATAAAATTATAACATTACAGATAACAGTAGGTATCGATTCTTTACCTACCTGGAATAATTTTAGATAATGCTGCGATGTAAACAATTTAAAATTCAACGTTTAACAAGTTATCTTGTCAGATGGAACAAAAATAGATGGAGAGCTATCAAAATAATGACGCGACCGACTTATGTGATTTCATAATGTTAGTTAGATACACGTAAAAATCTGAAGTAAATTAAATAGGTTTTTGTGTCGAATTATTGTTTCCGACGATAAAAATAAACATCAACCAATTACACGTTACATAATAACATGGAAATAATACTGATTGTTAAGGCGAAGATTACCGACTTTTAATGATTTTATACTGAAGATCACATCTAAACGAGTAGTGTTAATGATTTGGAAAAAATATATGTTAAATTAGAGCATTTTTTTAATAACTTAATATAGAAATATTTTAGATTATGTTTATATTACACGGTGAAATTAATTTGTAAAATTATGTCTAACGCTGATAAAAAAACTGAGAATCACATAAATACCAAGCGTATTTTTCTGGAACCTTCACCATTTTAAAGATAATTTAGATATTGTTTTTTTTTGAATACGTGTTTTATTAAAATACCTTTTGTTTTATGTATAATATTAATAAATTAATAATGCGTCTAATTTGGGACAGCGTTCCTTGCCAGTCCTATTACTGACTGGACGTATGACACGTTGCGTGAGCTGAGTACAGAACATGCAAACTAACCACTCAAGGTCATTGGCATATATCTGCGTCTTAAAAGGTTTCGATCGTCATCATCATTGGCAGTCTTGTTCCACCTACACCTATGTACTGAGTAGTTTACGTACATACCTCCTTCGTTTTTGGCATCCTTTCTTAGTCTGTGCGTCTCATCCAGGCCTTACCAGCGGTCTTTTGTAGGCCATCCACCTATCAGGCTGCCATGTTTGTCAGCCAAAACTCGTGGTAGGTACCGTCTCTCGGCATCCAAACAATTAGGGTCCGCAACACTTGCCATCACCACGTCTAACCAAGTGACAAGCACTGGGCGCAGCTACAAGGATGTTTTGGCGCTCGAATGACGTTGACAGAGGGGCGCTGTTGGTGAACATTTTTGCAATTTTGTTTTGTGAAATGTATTGAAAAACAAGATGGCGTCGTTAGTTCCGATTTTGACCACGCGCCAAAATAAACTATGTAGCGCTATAGTCGCTATTTATGGATTTATTAGAATAGAACATAAGGTCCTTATGCTTCGTGTGTCGACTATCCGTGACTACGTGAGGTGTCTGCACACTTGACGTGTCCCCTCGTCATCATTTTAGGAGTCATTACATCACATTAGCCAGGTCAGGGTCAATTTGAGCAGTGGGCGGCGGCAGTGTGAACTTAGGGCCCTAATCTTTACTACTTCCTCGTTTTTATAGAGTTATCCCGTTTCAAAACAACCAACATTAATGATCAATTTAAGAACGAAGATAAGTATTTCCACTTGGGAAAATGTTATGTTAAAATAATATGCTTTACTATTTTGTTGTGTAGGTAATTTCCACGGACTTTAATGTAATTTACAAAGGATTTATACTCTGAACATGGTCTCGATATGGAAAAGAAGACAAAATTAAATGCCTGAAGAAAGCAAATACAGTGAAAAAAATCTTATGTATGGAGGAAACTCATGACCAGAGAAAATTGTGAGTTTTTGGAAATTAATAAAATTGAATAATCGGTGGTGTTACTTTACTGATCGATATAGTATGTATTTATGTAGGCATGCTATGTAACATTATGAAATAATATCGCGAGTCATGGCATAATGACAAAAACCATTAATAAAATTATTCACAACAGTTATTAGTTCAGTTATTTTACCTATTTTATTCTATTTTTACCCGACTACGGAAAAGCAAAAAGGAGGGTTATGATTTTGACCAGTATGTATGTATGTAACTACTTACATAATAATTACATACATACATGTTTATCTGTTACCTCATAACTTCTAAACTCCTCAATATAATTTGACAAATGAGGTATCGTTGGAAGCGTGTTGATCGTCCGCTGGTTATAGGCTATAGGCATCACATGAATATGGCGCCCTCTAGCGGACATAAAGACATGAAGTAAATAATACAAATCTGTTCGATTTATACCCTAACACGTCTGACTCCAGATTTTTATTTGTCTGTCTGTGATGTCTTGTTTATACCTTTTTAGATGTCTTTAGTCGTAGTTGGGTTTTATAACTTATTTTTTTAGGTTGAAAGATATTGGATGTTATGCCAGGCTTATCTTACCGAAATATTGCGTATCTACGGGCTATAAATCTAGATTAAGCGAATATTTTTTTATCATAAATATCCCAATAAATTTGACATGATAGCAGTTGTGTTTGGTGAGGTGTATTACATAATGTAGGTAGATAAACTTTTTGCATTCAATGTTATTTTTAGTTATGAAATAATTTCTTTTTAATTAAAGCAAAGGTAATTTTGATTCAGATTGGGAAGATTAAGATAAAACGATTAAAATGTAATTAGTTAAAAAAAAAAACTGTCAATCGAATCTTGGTAAAATGCAAAGTAATCTCCGGCCGATGACAGAATGCCTTCCTGACACCTGTCAGTTTTATACACTCCTTTCAAAGTTAGTTTACATCTAACAGCAACCTTATAGCAACGACAATAAAGATTACTGTGATTCAAAATCAGAGGTAAAATAACTGTTAAAGGACTGCAAAAGAACACGTGTTTTACGAATTTAAACTTTAATAGTTCCTAATCTTGTCCAACTGACAGGTGTCAGAAAAGGATTCTCTCGGTGGCTGGAATATAGGTAAGGAGACAGATAAATTAATTAGGTATCTACCTGAACATCTACAGAATTTTGTTTCGTAGGTATGCCAGATAATATTTAAGGTCTGCTTTAATTTAATCCTATCCTATCTTATACTATTATATGAGCAATATTTGTAATCACGTTCTCGAAAACGGCTCTAACGATTTCGATGAAAGTTGCAATATATAGGTTTACGGGACTGAAAAACCTATCTAGCTAGGTCTCATATCTGGGAGAATGCGTTTTCTCTATTTTCACAGCCTCGGGAATGTGATACAACGTTGGTACCTATACCTGGACGATATGTTTATCTATTTTCACACGAGCAGAGCTCGGTCGACCGTTATAGTTTAATGTTACACAAAAACAACAGATCCTTATTTAAATTGTTAATAAATGATGTATTTTCAGGGTTTGAGTAGCAATAAATGCTACGTAAAAAAAAAGAACAGAAAAAATAAATATGAAGAGTCACAGAGGTACAATACGTTTTGCTAATTTGCAAGGCAAATTATAGACCCGCGTTCAAATATTTGGTTATACAATTAAAATCAAAACACGTTTCTGCCGAGCTTCCAACTTGATAACGAAGAAATATCCTGTTCGACTACTTTCATTCTGCATACTTATTCGAATGAAAATTGATTGCATTTCTGAATGAAATTTTGTGATTGTGAATTAAGTATTTTAGTATAATAATATTTTTAGATAGCAGGCTCAGACATGATGAGTCGTTTCGTATAAGTTACACACTTTGTGACACTTAGTTAAAAAAAGTTGTGTTTCCAGCCGTGGCCTGCACCGGGGTTGCGGAAAAGTCCGAAAGGGATACCGTGGCCCCTGGCAACATGGCAATTGAAGGAACACGGGTGGGTTTTAGTCAGTAAGAGTCTGACACGCCCTCTCGCTCCGCCCAGAGCGGGAGAAGTTATTTGATAATTTCCCACCCAAAAAAAAAAAGCCGTGGCCTGCAAGCTACTGCATTTGAAACTCCATATTTATCTAAATCCATAGCTTTGTATGAGTTTGTAGTATTTTAGTTACAAGACTAAAATCTACTAGTATTATCTACTTTTAGTCTTTAACACCTTATTGATATTCATTCTAGGGCGTGTGATTGTGACATTCTATTTTTGCTAAGCTTGGAGTTTATTTAAGCAAGTAGGTAAATTTATTTTCTTTCTCATGTAAAATAACTTATTTTAGTCTCTACACTGCGATGTTTTGTCCCTGAATTCCGGTTGTACCTATAAATACAAGTAAATAAATCTTAGACTGTTTATATTAGCTTCAACTAGTGTCTATTAACCTTGTTGTAGGCGCGTGTCATATCATGGAAAATGTAGAAACAAGCACATTGTTTCTTACTCATTGGTATAAACACTGAGTTTTCCTATACCTACCTACACATATTTTGTAACAATATAATTTAAAAGAGTGTCCATGGAGTTTCTTGCCCATTCTTCTCTATAGGAACCTTACTACTACGCTTTGGCATGAGCAACTATAATAGCTAAATCTTTCTGAATGATCGACTTCTTTGATAATTCAAAAGTGCCTGTAAATGGTCTAATTGAAATAAATACTTTCGAGTTTGAACCTATATTTTTTATACAACTGCATTATTATGTATGTATAAAATCAATCGCTGTAGTGGTGTCAACTGTCACCACATACGCAAATATTTTACAGTTTTCATTGCAATTCGGAAAAAGCATAAGATTAAGAAAATGTAGACCACCTAGGCTTAGTATTATATTATCTGTGACCTAGGTGTATACTCTTAAATATCGTTTCGACAAAGTTTATAATATCATCAATGGTGTAAGAAAAAATAGATTTTTGTCATTTATTTCGTAATATTTACTTAATAATTTAAATTACTTACGCAAAGAAAAGGATAAACAAATAAAATGAACGAGTGGGTGGAACGCCGTGACTAAAATATATACGATAGAATTTGGTAGAAAAGGTAAGGTCAATAGACTCATAATCAAGTCTACGTGCGATTTTAATTTGAATATTAATAAAGTTGAAAGATTTTTTTAAATAGGTATAGAACTTTTAGTTATTGTGTCATTTTATTTTATAACCGAGATAAACAACTTAGCTGTCAATAAATGAAAAATTATGGACATAATTTTTTCGTAGGTATTACTTATTTTTCCTACCTTTCGCTTTATATACGCGTAGTTGCTATGTAACCGTAGCACAACAATAACATTGTGACAAACATTTTTAACGTCATAAAAACAATAATAATCTGCTGGTGCTGTCTGTAATTGACGTAAGAAACAGAAAATAACGCATGTTGCCATTGTAGTGCATGTGCATAATTGCTCCGGCAGAGGGCGCCACAAGTTCAAGGATTTGCAGTTGCCCGCGTTTTGTCCCTCTCTTGATAATGTTCTCACTTATGGAAACGCTCTTGACTGCTGTTTTGTTAATAATGGTGCACAAATTGATTAGAGGTTATATTGTAGATGCTGTATTACATAGGTACTAGGAATACACTTGATATTGATGAAAGTACGTTTTAAGTAAGTATTATTTAAACGCCTAATTACAAATAACCTATCTGCTGTCGCTGTCTGTAATTGATGTAACAGAAAATACCTAATGTATTTTGCTATTGCGGTGATTGTACATAATTGCACCGGCTGATGGCGCCACAAGTTCAAGGAGTTGCACATGCACGCGTCTTGCCCTTCTCTTGTTAATGTTCTCACTCAAGGAAACGCTCTTGAAGTCTTGACTAATAAATAAAGCAACATGCAATTCTTGCACATATTGTTAAATAATTCTGCACACATTGATAATTTGAGTACCTAAGTATTATTTAATGTTCATAAATAGTGTTTTATTGCACACTAGCAGACGTCACGCGGTTTCACCCGCGTAGTTCCCGATCCCGTGGGAGTACGGGGATAAAATATAGCCTATGTTACTCGCTGATAATGTAGCTATCCATTGCAGAAAGAATTTTTCAAATCGGACCAGTAGTTTTTAAGTTTATTCCTTACATACAAAAATACAAATATTTCCTTTTTATAATATTATTATTATTATAGTATAGATAGTATAGAAGAAAATTATGATGCTTTTGTTATGAAGTTATTTGTTTTATTTTTTCTGTTCCTCATAAACTCGTAATTTAACATGCATGCATTTTTGTTACTGACTGTAACGTACCTACTGGCTGGGACAACGAAAAAAAAACAATGATAGTAATTTTCTCAGTGCGATAAAACAATTGACATCTGTTCAAAGGGATTAACTCAATATAGATGGTACCTACTCCATACTCTATCTCTGTGCCTTTTTAATTGCATATGTACGAGTGTTTTAAATATAGACTGCCTTACCGTATCTACTAATTAATGACTATGCACAAACAGTGACTTAATAGTCAATTAATTAAGTATACCTACTTGTGATTTTATCATACTAATTTTAAATCGACTACTTGCTTTTCGGACACGGTCACTCTATGAGTTTTTATTTTTATTATCAATTTGACGGATTGTTATTTTGTTTATGTATGTAGATAGGTAACTACTTTTTTTTTTACTCTTTCTATCTACTAATATACAATCACACACCCATTTTATTTTGTTGGGAGGGGTCCTAACAAGTATTGTGATTGTGTGAGGAATGATATATGAAAGAGAAGGGAGTGAATACCGTGAGCGTGAAAGTTGACAGTGGAGAATCGACGAAAACGGGTTGCGCCAACCCCACGTACGTAACATTGGGCAAGGGCCGGAAGACTATGATGATGCCTACCTCATCTCATATTTGCAAATTGTTCTTATTAGATACCGTTTGTATTCGTAACGTCTGTCTGTCATTTAATCTTCTCAATCGACCACCGTCACCGACCGATCACCGTCTTATCCGTAATCATTTATTAGATAATCTATGTAATGTATTTATACTTAGGTATGTATAAATACTTATATGACCTTCAGGTTTTTGTTACCATCCAGATTATTTTTTTTTTTTTTGTTTTATCACTTATTTTTATGTTTGTTTGCATTGAGACAAAATATGGTACCTACTTATCCGTTTTCTACATACGATTATTTTGTCAAAAAACTTTGTTGAAACAAAAATTTAAGACAAAATTGTGTGTTAACACTTCCATGTAGGTGTGGGCACTTACCGAGTATTTGCAGAAAGCTGTCCTCAAGCCTCATCGTGGAGGAAAGAAGGTAGTCGGTCCCCTCCAGCTCGCTCGGTGCTAACACGTCGCTCCTCATTTTCACCTTATTACCACTGCACAGAGTTCAAATTACAACAACTCGAGTTCCTAGAAAGGAGCCATAATTTGTTTATATCCTATGAATTATTTCCTTGACGGAACACTACACTGTATCTTCGTTCACACGCGTTCGGTTGTTGCGTAACAAATGCTTAGTTTTATGTATTTTTTTACTTGATGCACAATAAAAACACTAAGAGTTGAAGTTACGCTATCTGAAGTCACTTTTAAGTTGATATAATGATATTTGCAGTCAGTTCAGTTTGACGTGCCTTGTAATTGTGCGGCCGGTGAGTAGTCGAGTAAACAAGGCTGCGGAGCCGGTTTATTGGTGGTTCACGTGTATATTATTTGGTACGATAACGCAGATAGTGTCGGTGCGGCGTGTGCGCAGGATGTGCGGTGGGCTCGCGCGCGCGGCCGCGACTCGCGCGCTACGTTGCTCCATCAGCTGATCCACTATACCACTATAAATAATACTGGATTGTATGCAGCTGACACTCTCGCATGTGGACGTTATAATGATTTATCATTACTTTACAAGTTTACGACCCCCTATCGCTATGCAAACGGTTATCAGATTAATCAGGTGACAAACGCTATACCATTGACTGATGGTAGATTATTGGAACGTTCAGATAAACTCTATCCGGTAATCCTACCGTAATATTTGGTCGGCGCTTAAGATATTGATAGGCGCTTTCCAAGCTATACTTTATGTGGATACAGTTAGCAAAAATAAAATACACAAACCTCAAATAAGTATGTTAGACAAAACTAAACAAAATTGAATTAATGACGGCTAATTCAATTTTAATGAAACTATTCACTCAGAATAAACAATATTTGAAAAAAAAAACTAAGTAATAAAAATAATTAGGATACAAAAACAAAACAGTCTGAAACAGCAAATGATCTCCCCCATTTTATCAAGACCTAGAAGAATATGAATAAATAATAGCAAGTGCCTTAATTAAGCCTTAAGCCTGGTGAGCTACTCCGTTTACTTCCGCACCTGACTGTACTTACACGGAAATAAATTATTTAGGATAGATTATTGATAGAGATATAAAAAAAAATTCGGTGCTAACATCGTTCAATGTTAATCAAAATGAACAAAAAAATTATGATAAAAAAACATAACGAAAAACTATGGAATTTGTGGATTTTGATTATAATGGTGCCGATTCTCTTGTACACCGAACTAAACTAACTAAACTATCACTAAAATTCCTTACTTTGGACTAAGAGAATCTAAAAGCTATTCTGCAAAATAAATTCTCTAAATTTAAAAATAATTTTGACACATCTAAATCGAATTTGACAATCGCAACTCCACACGTGATACCTAACCACGTGAATCTTTTTAGAGCCGGAGGCGCGCAGGTGGGGCAGCCTCGACGTGTTTTATATGGATTTTTTTACTTTTTGTATGAAAAATAAGAAAAAATATTACCTACATGTAGAGTGTTAGGGGTTTAAGGGTTTCATAAAGGGGGTCGAAATTTTCATTATTTTTGCGATTGGACACACCGTTTTCGAGATATAAGCAAAAGAAAAAAAAATATTCAGTACTGTTTTTGCATCTGAAGTCGAGGTGTTGGTGTGAATTTAAAGTTCATGACAACCAATTTTATTCCACACGTTTTTAGTCGCGATTAAAAATAGTCAGATTTAGTTAGAAAATCTAAATTTTAGGTGAAAAACGTCAAATTCAGAATAGCAAAATTGCCATTTTCACTAAACTAATATTTCAGTACCATCTTAGTGCTGCCAAACTAAAATATAGATAAGTTGTGTCATTTTAGTCTATTTCAGAATGGGAAATCGTCGTTTGACAGGATTAAACTAAATTTTGGTGATTTTTAGTCTAGTTTAGAGGCATTTGTGACAAGAGAATCGACACCATTATTGATATTATTTTACTGCAGTGCGATAAATTGGTACGAAGATATTAAAGCTTAGGTGTGTTTATTGCCCCTTGTTATCATTTGTGACGTGCTCCTACCTATAATGTTCACTGCTGGGACACAATGACACAATGCTTCTCTCGGTGAGAGGGAGTGGGCCGTAATCCACCACGCAGACCCAGTGCGGGTTGGTGAATGCCTCCTTGGGTGAATAATTCGAAAACAATAATACTTAGTGTAAAATATTTTAAGCGGTAGGTACCTACATTACATTTATAACAAATTATGATGCCTGTAATCCAAAAGGGTTAGGCAAAGTTGTACTTATGGTACTTTTACCAGTTATGTTTAAGACCCACGTAATAAATCCCATATTTACTTTATTAGACAGTTTGAGTTTGACATGGGTGCCGATTCTCTTGTTCACAAACTAAACTAAATTTAAGTTCAGTGCATCTTTTTCTTTCTATTTCATTAAGAAAAGGACAGAAGATATATTTTAGTTTAGTCCTGTCAAATTAATCAGCGCTTGTCACTACTCCATACAAGTTTAGACGTGATTAAAAACTTGCCTACTAAAATTACGTCAAGCGCTGATTAATTTGACAGGACTAAACTAAAATATATCTTCTGTCCTTTTCTTAATGAAATAGAAAGAAAAAGATGCACTGAACTTAAATTTAGTTTAGTTTGTGAACAAGGGAATCGGCACCATTGTCTAAAAATATGGTCTACTTTTTTTCTACGAATGTTGAGATCGTGTGAGAAGACTCCAACTCCGGTACCGGAGTCGGTCTTCGATCCGTCTGTGTATACTCTCTGGTACTGGTACTGGCACACTAGAATTGGGTGAGTAGGTACTTACCCGTAAATAATTATCTGATTAGCGCCAGATTAGTATCGCAAATAGGCCGCACTTAATATGTACTAAGGTACGTACGCAGTACCTACCTAAGTTTTTTTTTGTAGCAGCAGTAACATGTTCAAAAAAGTTCTGGCCATAAGTGAAAATGTTCCCGAAATTAGACATTTTTCATTAATAATTTTTTTGCGAACGCAAGGTATTGAAAGGCTAGTCTTGACGGCCAAAGTTCGTTAAAACTTCTAATTTCTGAACTCTAGGTTGAGTGGAGACTGCGATTAAGTAAACGTATGTATTAAAGATAAGATAAGATAATATTTATTTGCTTAAACATGTGTCATACATACAAGAAAATACATGCATGCAAGATGGTAAGAACATTATTAGGCAGGCATGTTTGCCACATGATGTGACGTGCAAATATTCAGGAATATTATTAATTAATTAAAACATTCTCTTTGAATAACACTAAATTAAGTAGTTAAAGAGCAAAATAACAAAAATCAAACAGGACTTCAAAACAAAAATAAGTTAATAATACACAATAATCATGTCCACAATAAAAAAACAATATAAAGATCCAAAAATTAACAAACACAAAAAATAAAATAAAATATAATTAAATCAAATCGCTACGATAGTAGCGATTTGATTTACAAATCTTTCCTCTAGGAACTCGTTAATGTTTTAATATGCTTTATTTATTAAATGTGTCTTAAGTTTTCTTTTCAAGTGTACATTATTAAGCTCCATCCAGCTCTTAGGCAACTTATTGAACACAATTGGAGCCATATGAAAAACAATTTTGCGCATAAGTGCAGTCCTACAGGGAGGTACACATAGTTGGGTTTGGTCACGCCTGTTCCTGGGAAATTGCTCTGCTCTGCGTGGAAATAATTTAGGATTGTTCCTGACAAACATAACAGTTTACTAGATAAGTACCTCAAACATAAAGAAAGCTTCTTAAGGATTTGATGCTGTAGGTGACTTATTTATGTCCAGAAATGGATAGCAGTAAGATGGAAAGACACAATCGATTCATGTTTGGTAGTCCAATGAGAAAACCGGAGGGGCAATTTTGATCTAGTGGCCCAGAATAGTACAGAAGGCGAACTCACTCTCCATTTTAAGTATGAAGCTACAAGTACGCGGCGAGCTCGTCTTCGAGTCCATTCAGTGAGCGGAGAAGATTTAAGAGTTACGCTATAGAAAGAGAGGCAACTTCTAGGTGAATATAACTGTAGGTAATAAGCGCTGTGCGACCTGAATTGCACTTTATTGTGTCTTCGCAACAGTCGCTTTTTATTTAAATAATTTTGCGGAGTGAACCGTCTGTAGTGGACAGTGGCCTATCTAATTTATCGCGCTTTTTGTCGAATTTAACGCAAATTGCAAGTCAACGTAAAATGCGATAATTATTGATAAAGATGTTTTTAAGCCCTGGAATTAAAAGGCACCAGTTTTTGTTATCCGTCAGATAAGGCTAACTACGATAATATGAAGTAATTGTTATGTTTTAAGTGATACTGTGTATCACTTATCTGTGGTACTTGTAGATCTAATCTTATAGCTAGGTAGGTAGGAGATTAGGAGACAATGAGATATACCTAATATTTAATCTTGCTAATGTTTTAATGCGGTGTTAAGAACGAATGTCTATGGGTGGGATAACCTTGTTCTGGTGATGGCGGCCATAAGCTTGGGTATTGGGCGTTTTAATATTCTGCTATCGATGACTCGTCGCCAAGTAATACTAGCCGCAAGTGTTAGCTAAACTTTCCGCGGTTAATCCGTGAATGGGCGACCGTCACCATTTCTTACTGCTTTATAAAACTTTGGTACGATCCCAGTTGGAATATGCCGTCCCCATCTGGAATCCTTTCTACGACAAATACGGCACTAGAATGGAAAGGGTACAGAAGAAGTTCTTACGGTCTATGAACTATAAGTGCTTCCGATCAAAGGTTCCTTACGTGCAGCTTTTGAAACGGTATGGCGTTCTGGAATTGAAATCTAGGCGGCTGTTACTTGATGCTATGACACTGCACGGCATATGCAATAATAAATTTGACTGTATTGACCTTACAAACAAATTGTGTTACAAGGTACCCAGAAGTGTTATTCGAAGGGGGGTGCGCGTGCCTCAACTGTTCCATACAGACATATGTAGGACTAACGCTGGGGAACGTGCACCTCTTCGTCGCCTTGTGGATTCTTACAACACGCATTTTATGGGACTGGATATATTTTGTTTATCTAAGCAATTATTTAAGAGAATGGCTCTGGATATTTTGTTAAGCGAATAATTTAAGTTAAAGTAAGCTTAGCTAACACAGCAATATTGTGACAGCGACTTTTGTTTTATTTTTATTATTTTTTATCACTTGTCTTCAGCACTTCTTTTAACCTTTTGTTAAAACGTGGACAATGGTGTGGGTTGCATGTTTGTTAAATCTTAGTTTATTTCTCTGTAATTTGTAGCATGTAACTGTTTTTTGTCCCTAACAAATAAATAAATAAACATACCGAGACCCTTCCGAGCCTCGGATGGCAGGTTAAGCCGTTAGTACCGACTGTCATTTTTAGACCTTTGACAATCGAAAGGTACGGGTAGTCAGGTCTGAAAACCAGTATTAACAAGGGGCATCGTGTTCCCCAGTAACTAGGTTGTGGAGGTCAGATAGGCAGTCGCTATATATGTAAAATACTGGTATTCAGCTGCATCCGGTTAGACTGAAAGCTCACCCGTACCCTAATTGCGTAACACACGATCAATCACAATCTGTTTCGATTTGAAACAGATTGCTTTTGAGATTTTTTCTTCCAACTTATGAAGCAATGGATTAGCAATCTGTTTCAAATCGAAACAGATTGCTAATCCATTGCTTTATAAGTTGGAAAAAAAATCTGCTCAATAACGTAAATAACGCAATGAATAGTGTTGAACTGTCAACATTAAACAATTAGGCACAATCGTTTACGAAAATAAGTTACGCAATTAGGGGTAGGTACCGAACATAATTGGTAAAAGGCGGAAGATGTTAAAGCCATTGATGTACTTATATGGTTTGTAGGGAAGAGTGAATCCGTATTTGGATGCTAAGAAAGTTGACAAGTACACAGACATAATTTTCAAGATGATTACTATAGTCCGCGCGCGACTGCTAGTCACCGCCTGAGGTAGGCCAAGCTAACTCACTGTGCTAATTTTGACAATGGCGCCCTCCCCCGTCTCACCGCTTAGCCGCTTACATACCGCAGGCGGTGACGGCAGTCGCGCACGGACAACAACATAAAAATGTTTTGTTTTGTTTTATTTTAAGGTAACTGTAAACAGGCAAAATATGGACTATACAATAACCATATACTTTTATACATAGTTGGTGTATCTACCTACTAGTGTAACCTGTATTTTCTGCAAATAAAATATAATATTGTTATTCTACTACCAGTGTGGGTTTTAAGTCAATGTTGTACAATTGGTAATTCGTCTATGTAGTCTATCCTTTCATACAAAATGTTTAATTTCTTTGGGAACACGTATTAATAAACATTTTGTTAGGTCAGGTCACCGTCTGGTGTAGAAGTTTGAAAATGGAATTTAAACTACATTAACGATCGCTGCAAGAAAGATATTCAAATTAAGAATTAACATTCTAAAATAGCTGTTAGCATGTATATTGGAAGTACGAGTATATCCGCCCGCTTCAGCGTTGTAGGTAAATGTGCTTTAAAATAAATTGAAAGTAAAGTTTAAATAATTCATGAAAGTTCATTCGATATAATGTATAATTTCGAGTACCTACTTCCACTTTGCCCCACCAAGCCGCCCCACTACCCCACGTGGGGCAAAATGGAATGCTTAAAATTTTGCAGTGGAATCTGCCCCCCAGGTTCGTCTTGGTGGAGCAGATTCCACTAGTTTTAAATCTTGTGGATTCTGCCCTACTAGGGTTGGCACCTTAGAATATGTGTAAGTGCTCGTATTTTATATTTGTTTGGAAAAAAAATAAATGTATTTCTAAGAGAAAATGTAACTAGGACTAGTAACGTTAGACTTAGACCCGTATTACAGAACGTCACTCAATACTCAAGCATTACTTAAAACTAGATTCAAGCCATTTGATTGGTTGAAACTAGTTTTAAGTAATGCTTGAGTATTGAGTGACGTTCTGTAATACGGGCCTTAGTACATAATCTAGGTAGTGTATTTAAGTAAAAGTACAAAAATAATTGGCATTCGGCATTCCATTTTGCCCCACCAGTGGGGGGCGGCTTGGTGGGGTAAAGTGGAAGTACTCATAATTTCAAAGACATTTGGTAGGTGATATTAGAATAATATTTTTGTTTCTTTTAAAAATACATAAATCCGAAGTCGTGTAGGAAAGTTGAATGATTGCTGGTCGCAGTGGCCGCGAAACTCGAGTAACTGCAGTTGAACAGGGTACCGTATTTTTTAAATAAAACATAAGTTTTGACAACGAAATCGAGTAATCTTGGTGTCACTTGTTTTTTTAATAAAAACTCAGCGTTCATTTTTTTCTTTCATAATATTTTTTCCTCTGACAGAAAACCAAACAGCGACCTTATTGCAAAGAGAATAAAGATCACTGTGATGCAAAATCACTAGAATAACTGTAACAGGACTGTAGTTATAATGTTGTTCACCAAACGCATTCTATAATAGGTACCTCAAATTGCTTAGCATGATCCTGTTATATCAAAAATACTGAAGCATTAGTTTGTAATAAATGTAATTAAGGTAAAGTTAAGGATTAATGTTGACTACTGTTTGACGAAACCCGATTCCATAAAATTTTCTCTATAATTAGTAAAAAATTACAAAGTTACCTTCAAACCGAACAATAAACCGCTAGTATTAAAAAAATACTTGAAATTAGATCATGTTTTTTTTTAATTACCTACTTTTATTTTCACCGTAAAAGGAAATTACCTACCTAAACTATCGGCGCCTTAGAGCCTTCTCCCCGCCGCTCAGTGTCGCTCTCACTCAGTTCGCGAGCAGTATCGTGCGTGCGAGATAAAGAGTGAATTTGAGCTGAGGTATTATGGCTAAGCGCACATAAAAGCCGCGGCCCCCCGCATTGCAAAAAATGCGCCAACGCATATTTAGGAAACGCGGCGGGCCGCACCGCATCGCAGTCATTGTTTTTGACAGATTGAAATCTCGAATTTGAATTGTTTTCACACCAATGCAATGAGACTCGCGCACTTTTGGGCGGGCCGCGTCGCATGAAGTCGCATCGCGTAATGCACGAGGATTTTTGAAATGCGCGGCCCATCAAAATGTGCGCGAGTCTTAAACAAACTAAACAACTTTAAGTCTAAGTTGATTTGTACAACAGTCAAGAAAGGTAGTAATAAAGTAAGTAAATAATACAATCATGATCCATATAAAAATATCGTTTATTACGATTCACAATATTGACATCAAATATAAACTGTGTATAAAATACATCAAAAAGGCACTTAAAATAATTAAAAGTACTAATTATGGCGGCAAAAATCCGAGATTCAATTAAAATCTTATTCCGATTATAATAAAAAATATGAGGCCACATTTCCACAACTTAAAATCTTGTAACATACGTGCTAATACACGAGCGGCATGCGTTAACGGCAGAGGGGCCCTGATGGCAACACGTCTACTGCTGCCGTTGACAACGTGCCTCTCGTGTCTTGAGCACCGTACTCAAATACACGAGCGGCACGTTGTCGATGGCAGCAGTTGCCTCTGCCGTTGACGCGAGCCGCTCGTGTGTATGAGCACCAAAAGTTGCTAAGTTCTTTTTCTGAATAAAACAAACGAAATGGGATTACATAGTTCGTCAGTCAGTTGTTTTTTTTTCTGAACATTGATTATTATTATCATTAGCCAAAATCTTAATAGCTGTATTATTTATGCAACTTTTCAACCCTGTTATCTTATTAAAATAGAAAATTATTTTTCCGTGATGATTGTTTTATAAATATCCTGATATTTATAAAAAACATTTTTTAATTATCACGTGAAAAGAATTTACCTACTGAGATTTTTTCAACATGTTGATTATGTTACCGGTTTAAAAAAAGTTCATTCATTTTTTAAGTATTTTTTTGTTAAGTCTTCCTTTCTTTTTCATAAGCGCAAAAGTGGAAACAAAGCCTCGTAATAAATAAATATCGCCTTACTAAGATTCCTACTCCAAATTACGTAAATATTAAAAAGTAATGGCATTTTTTGTACAAGCAATACATTTGGCACTTTGAGATTCCTTCTCTCAACAGTATAAAAATACAAAATAGCTTACATCTATCTACTACGTAAACATATAGGCGTTGTTAATTTCATCAATAAAGTATTCAATGTAAACAAAATGTCACAAAGATAACAACTTTAAATGATGAGTCAAAGTTAATAACTGAAAATGTAGAAAAACAATATTGACAATTTTCTCAACTTTTCTTAGGTAATCTAAACAGTCAGTCTTCACGAGACAGGCAACTGTTTATACTGATACTAGTAACACTGAAACACGTTGAAACCTGCGGGTCTAAAACGGCCACATTAGCAATTCCTCTAAAAGCAATTAATTTTCTGAATTCCCAGCAATTCCTCTATGGTGACACAAATATTTTAGCTGAATCATATTCAATTCATATCAGAATCATATTTGGTGTAAATATTTCCGCATGAAAAAATTAAGACCGTAATTTTACTGGACAATTTTTCTTTACAGTTTTTATTAAACAAATGAGATTTTATTTTTTTATTTCTACAATTTAAATGTTATTTCATTATATTACAAAACTGTCAAACAAATGAATTGCGTAATATGAATTGAACGCAGATAATATTATGAATCGTCAGTTTGTGTGATTCATAATATTATCATATTATTATGATTCTGCCAAAGCGGCCGTTTTAGGCCCCCTGAACATCTTGCTGCTGCAACAACATTGTTCAAAACATTTTGTTTACCATGAACACGTGGTTTAACTAATTCACTACTTAAAATGTTAGGGACGGAAGAGTATAATAATAATGCTTAGAAAAGATTGAGAATCTTTTTGTGGCAAACAGTATTTCTAACTTGATTTGTTCAAATATTATTGTTCGACAATAAGCTTAGAGTAGTTATAAATATTACCACTGGAAATAAGTGTAAAAGGTACAAAAGATACTAATAACTATCCCCCAATACACGCTATAGACTAACGACTGGTATGAAGCTATTGCTTAGGACTACCGATGGATTACCCAATTTATTTATGTAGGGCTTGCAAATCCTTCCTTATCCTAAGGGCACGTCTTCCCTACCATTACCGCGCCCCCCGGTCTACTCCTTGATATGCAATGGCCTATGTAGCCCCATGAAGCATGAGGCTCCAGGGGCTAGTGCAAATCTTCGGGTTCATTCGATTTATCGAGTCTGGTTAAACCACACTGGGGTCGGTGCATTTAATTAATTTATTTATTTATTTTTCCAAAGAACGCTTACGGACGGTAATCGTCGGTTCTTATGGATGATTTCTCGATTTTTCAAACTACACATTCAGTCACTCATTTTTAGTCTGTAAATGGACGAATTCATTTTCATTTCATTATTCAGCATTACAAATTAAATCACTGGAACTATTCGTCTGGAGCGTGATATTGGTACAAAAATATTCGCATGCTGCATTTCAAAGCAGAGGCTTTACAGGTAAACCATAAAAGGTAAAGGCTAGTACAGGTAAACCATAAAAGGTATGCGCTTCGGTAATCTTCGTGTTTCCGAATTAGCACGAACGTCGCACCACAAAGGCAAAGCTCGTAAAAAACTCTTTGTATTGCCACGCTTTGTGGTAGTGCACCTCCACCAGGTTAGTTAGTAACCTCACGAAAAAGAAAAAAAAAGAAAGAATTGCGTGTTTATATGAAGCTTTCTCTCTGTTGGGTAATCCCTACTCCCGTCGCAGATCGTCATCAGAAACTCAAAAGAAAAAAAAAACAGTGGCACTCCGGGAGTGCCGACAGAAGTGAAAACTTGAACAATTTTATTGTGCAGGAAATACTATTAATGAGGTGTCGGTAACGGTAACAGTGACGCGAGTTCAATTGTTTTTCCCATCTCAAAAAGCGCAACGCACATAAATAAGTTTTCACTTTAAAAAAAAAATTGTATTGCATTTGATAATCTTTAATTTTGTACCCATGGTAAGTTCTTCGAAGATTGTAACCGCTCTATATTAGATTTCATCATCGCGCGTTCGTAATTCTGAAGATAGAAGACGATTGTCGAAGTGCATACTTTTTCTGGGAGATCTGTACTTTGCCGAAAGCGACAAAGAGCGACATTTTAGTCGGTTGACTGCATCTGAACTCAGAACATAGCAATTCTTACTCATTACGTAGGTTTACATATTCTAAGTTCATGCTAGTTTTAAGTGACAATACCAGTCGTTAAAGCAATAAAAGTTGACGATTACAAAAATCATCGTCGTCTGCTCAATTATAATTAAAATTTTAAATACACTGTGGCACGAATACAATTTTTGTTCTTATACTACGATAGTGGACGTTTACGTCATTATGTATATTATTAAAATGTCCAATCTACAGTGAAACAGATTATTTTTAATTTAGAAAACAGTCTGGAAGCATCAGTACCCTAATTGCGTAACTTATTTTCGTAAACAATTATGACTAATTTGTTTCATTTTGACAGTTCAACAACATTCATTGCGTTATTTACGTTGTTGAGCAGTATTTTTTTTCCAAATTATGAAGCAATGGAATAGCAATCTGTTTCAAATCGAAACAAATTGTAATTGATCGTATATTACGCAATTAGGGTACTGGTTTTACATCGTAGGCTCTGAACGTGTCAACATTAATTCCCTTTTGCGTATAAAGGCCTAGATTATTGCTCATAATTCTTGGAAATTGAATGAGGAAAATTGTATGTTTACTATTTTAAGCTATCACTATTTTAGCATTATCTTATGTTGTTTTCGTCAACTTAAGAAAGTCCATTGTACAATCCATTCAACACAGGAAAGACATAAATAAAATCTACTAATGCAGCCGTCATCTTCGAGTTCTGGATCTTAATTGCGTAATACACGATCAATATATAATTTGAATAATGTTGAAGGATATTGCTAATCTATTGCTTCATATATTATTTTCGAAAAATTTCTCTGCTCAACAACGTCAATAACGCAATGAATGTTGTCGAACTGCCAAAATTAAAAATATTGTGGTTGATCGAATTTGACATTCATTTGTTTCGAAGTTTCGAATTTGAAAATCAATTCCATTTTCAAATCGGAAGATGTCGGGCGTATTCCTGCGCCTGAGTCTTATAAGACGAAATCACGAATTAATGCTAACTACGGTTTAGCATTATACTACACAACTAATTACATAAAACAACTTTTTTATACAGACTGCGTTTCGACCTCTTCCCCATAGTCAAGATCGTCGTACGTCAGGTCTTCGTCGAGAGAGTTAACCGTAGTCTCCTTGCCGCCGGGGCACGCCAGACATCTGCAAATATAGAGAGTAAATATTATGTAGTATGTTTGTTTTAATGTTAGAAGTGCATAGTTATGGTTAGCATCTCACGATCGAACAATTTTGAGAGATAACAAATACATGCACTTATAATTGATAACATGATGTTGGAAACGCAAAATATTTAGGTATAAGAAATTATATCAATTTTGTTTATTGGCTTAGAGAGGAGCTCGTGGCTAAGTAATAACAGCCGTACGGGATCGATCCATCAGGTTAAGCTGCGCTTGCCGGGGTTGGTCCGTGGATGGGTGACCAATGACCATCGTTACATACCAAGAGGATGTTTAACAGTCGTTACGGGGCGTCAGTAGCCCGAAAGTCTGACAACCAGTCTTTACAAAGGGTATTGTTTTACGCTGTAACAGTTGTGGAGGTTAGATAGGCAGTCAGTCCATCCATGTAAAAAAACTGGTATTCAGCTGCATCCGGTTAGACTGGAAGCTGACCCCAACATAGTTGGAAAAAGAGTAGGCAGATTGATTGGCTTAGAAGTAATTTGAAAAACTACAGAATCGAACCGATCTTCAATTCATCTTTCATTGTAACGAATGTGTATTTTATACTTCTACTTTTAATATGCAATTGTGATACTTTTAATATGCAATTGTGATATACGATTCAAGTTTGGTTGCGAATAATCTCGACTATGTGGCAATTAATAAATAAAACCGGCTAAGTGCGAGTCGGACTCGCGCACGAAGTTTTCCGTACCATCATCTATAAAAACGGCAAAAAAATCATGTCTGTTGTATGGGAGCCCCCGTTAAATATTTATTTTATTCTGTTTTTTAGTATTTGTTGGTATAGCGGCAACAGAAATACATCATATGAAAATTTCAACTGTCTAACTATCACGGTTCATGAGATACAGCCTGGTGACAGACGGACGGACAGCGAAGTCTTAGTAATAGGGTCCCGTTTTATCCTTTGTGTACGGAACCCTAAAAAGTAAGATAGTGTCAATGCGTACATAGTCAATGTCAAACCATACGGAAGAAAACTTACAAAACTCGAATAAAACCATTCGCAATATTTATATCACTAGCTAATAAATTATTAAAACATAATTCATATAATACCATCGCAATAATTTCCGATTAATTAATAGTAATTGATTGGCAACACCTGTTCGTAACTCGATACGTCTTCGGCGTACGCGCAGGTCAGCGCTCAATATTATAATATGCTAATGTCAAGTTGACCTCGTTACGCAGGTGTGCCTTCGCAATCTTGTCAACCTTTCATACTATTTCTCGCTAATATTAGATTTTAGTATATGTTGAATATTTAGGGTAAATTTAATTGAATCTTTACGAGTAATCAGAAGTCTTGCCAAGAGGTATCGTGTAACCTAGTAACTTGGTTGTGGAAAAAAATATTTGTTAGTTGTATTTAGTCATATGTGCGAGACTGAGGTATAAGCAGTGTCCTTGCTGCTCCTGGTTCGGAAGCTCGTAAACTTTTAGTTATGTAGTAGTGTGTAAAAGTCGATTTGTAAGGATGAGGCATAGGTGAAAACCCTCTTTAAAGAAAAAAGAAAAAAACTTGGTTGTGGATTCGTCTGAGGAGGTTATGCCTAAGGACTTTATTATATCATTGCTTTTTATCAATAACTAGCTTCTACCCGCGACTTCGTACGCGTAAAAGTTAATTTGTACTATGCCTATAACATTCGCGTAAGTGCAAGCAATAAATTGACAAAGTTTTAAATATCCCAATCGGATTAACGGTATGGCAGCGCATAAAATATGAACAAACAAACAATGTTTTTTATATATTAGAGAAGAAGATTAGATTACCTGCTCTGGTTGATTCCATAAGATAAACATTTATCTCCGACACATTCACAGCATCCGTCATGGAACCACCTGGAATTCATAAATAATTATCATTAGTAAAGAAACTATATGACTGATTACTAGATTCTACTATCAAAGTCCAATAATTACTCAGTGAAGATGGTGAGAGAGTGGAGAGCAGTGGTGGCCCAGTGGTAACGGCCGCAACTTACGAGTTGTAGGTCGTAGGTTCGAACCCAGACAGGCGCTTTACTTTGTGTAAGTTATTTCATCACCACTGCTCTCAAACGGTGAAGGAAAACATCGTGAGGAAACCGGCATGTCCTAGAACCGAAAATTCGAAGACATGTGACATCTACCAACCCGCACTGGGCCCGCGTGGTGGATTACGGCCCACTCCCTCTCACAGAGAGGAGGCCTGTGTCCCAGCAGTTGGAACATTTATAGGCCGATGATGAAGATGGTTTACGAAGTGGTTTATTGTAAACAGGTAAGGCCGCCCCTTCCACCGCTTTACAAAAAAAAAAACATCAAATAGAAGAGTAACATAATTCTGTCTGTCTACTAAGTCCTTACAACAAACTGTGTTTACCAATCCGACTTACAATTTTATCTTTGATTGTACAGTAAGCGCTCAAAAGTGCATGAGCACGCTAAGAGTCGTATTGCTGTGAACACGCGGTATAGCTCGTACATTTGTATGTGTAAGCAACACGATACACACACCACAGATAACGCAGTTACACGAAACAACAATATATTTCCGTCGCTTTAAACATGCTAGCACACACGCACTATGCGCGTGAACTTGACCAGTTAATGGCATTGCTAAAATTCGATAGTTACTTAACAAGCGCAGATAGCAGAAAGCGTTAAGCGTTGGTATGGAATTCAATCTGCCTCAGGTTCTAATCTCGTGAAATACAGTGCGGTTTTTTGCAAATATTATTATTTTTGTTTTCGATAATAATATTTTTTAAATATTGCTGCTTTTTTATGTTGTTATTGCAATAAAGGTTTTAGAATAAAAAATGCGTGATATATGATAACAAAATTAAAAAATATATGTTTATTCGTTATATTTATTTTACATAAGTTAATAAACTGCTACAATTATTTATCATTACTTCAGCTGAATAAGATGTGAAATAGATGTCAAGAAACTTAGAAGCAGTTTGTATTATTTAGACATATTTAAATTATGAAATATTTTAAATTTTTAATGGATTTTTTCACCATAAATATTAAGCTTTGATCATGGTCGAAGTAATTAAATAATAAATAAGAATATTAGACTACTTAAAATGTAAAAAACTACTTACAGAATAGGTAATTTTAAGGTTAAATATGGGTAGTTTGTTTATATTTTATTTGTATTAATTATTTTACATTTTATTTGACTTTAGTAAATATTGGTTGTTATTGAGGTTATAGCTTAAGTATTCATTTTCTTTACGAAAAGAAGATTGAAACTAAACCTCAAATTTTTATCCTAAAATAATACTATTACTAAAATAATATTAAACAATTTCGGTATATCTGCAAGAAATACGACAAACACCCTATTGAAACGTGCTTAAAAAATTCGTTACCATAAATTCATGCAATAACGAATCTGTTGTTTATTAAGTTGGTACGGTCAATATTTTAAGGTCAAAAACGGTTTTCTAGCTGGTCTTCAGTGATGCAAGCCTTCAGAGTGCACGGCGAACGGTTCATAATGACGTGTTTTTAATAATTCAGCAAAATGTCTCGTTGGTATGAAACCATTTGTTTCATTCACCATTTGACGTCGCTGCTACTCGATAATAAGCCCCTTCCTCATATCTCTTAACCCTCACAGTATTTCTCTAGAACAAAGAAAAACATTGTTTTTATTACACATAATACCTTATTATTTATTATTCACTAATCGAATTAAACCTCACAATGAATTTAAAACTTTAAAGGCATCTTCTGTCTCAACAATACCTCTGTTCTATCAACAATACCCTTGATTAAGATTTATGTTTAGTAAAATATGAAATATATTAATGATAACACTCACACTTAGTCCGGTTTCATTAGATATTCACTTCACTTTTACGCAGCGCAATAATATTCTCTGATCTGATCTGATCTCTTCAATATATTTTATGCCTGCTTTTTGATAATAATAACCACAACACTGCGCTAAATACTCGTCACCAATATTATCCACGAACCAAAAAAGTTCTATTAATTGAATACTCGTAACAAACTGCATCTACCCCACAGAAATCGAAATAATTTACTTAGTTTTTTGTGGTCTACCTGCTAAACTTTAATATTTATGTGAACAAGACGAATGAAACTAAAAACGAATGATGATTATTGAACTAGTCATTGGTTGCAGACAAAGTGAGTGTGTGTGTGTAATGTGCGTGTCTACAGTATTGTAACAACTTATAGAAGAAGGTCGTAAGTCAAACCGAAGCGTCAGTCTATTGCTTTGTGAGATTGCTCATGGACTTTTGGTCGGCACTGTACATTGGGACGCTGCTGGTGAGACGCGAGTCAAACTGATATCATTATGTTAAGATGATTGGCTTCTTGATTGTGCCAAAGTGATCCCTGTAAATATCTATTGTGGAATGGAGCGGAGTGGGTTTTGTTAGAGGCCTAACACCGCCAGGTTTAACCATTTAACGGACGTAGAGAGAGTTTCTGGTCAGGTCTGCGGTCATCTAAAAAAACTGGCACTCCGGGAGTGCCGACAGAAGTGAAAACTTAAAAAAAAAAAATCGGCACTGCCGTAATCAACGCGTTGATGTCTTTTTAATGGTCAAAAGCTGGTGTCGTCAGTGTCGCAAAATCAATGGTTTAGTCCCATCTCAAAAATGCTCTACGCGCCTAAAGAAGTTTTCACCTCAAAAATCTGTTATTTCTAGGAATGGGCAGCAGATTAGTCTATTTTACCTCAAACTGTTGGCGCCCATAGACCGGCAGGAGGCACGACACTTGTCGCAGGACATGCACTGCGACATGTAGGCGACCGTGCAGTTGAGGGTCACCACGTCGCGGCTCACCGGCTCCGATTCTTGTTCAACGCTCTCTGTGGAGTGAATGAACGAGTAGCTTAGATTAATGTCCCTTGTTGAAAACTTTTATGAAACTAAGTAATAGGTCGTGGTTGGAATTATTAATTCCCTGAAAGGTTTTGAAAGTTTTTCTGGCAAAGTATTAATATTTTCGACATAAAATAAATTCAACAAGTAGACAATTCCATTGATCAAATCCGTCCATTATTGTTTTGCAATTTCTAACTAACCGTGCTGAAGTGTTTGCTGAATTTAGTAGGAATTCGGATCCCGTTGTCCGGAAACAACGGCATCGAATTCTTCGGATGGAGTATATATTTAAAAAACAGGATTGCCTATGGTATCGGGAACTGTTAATGACGCTAGTCTAGTATAGGGTTCCCATCTGCAAATTTTGAAAACCAGGACATTTCAGATTAAAAACAGAACGCAGTAGCAAAACGCAATGAACAGGTTCAATGAAACTCAATGTTTGTGCCCTAGAGCTCTCTCTATCTAACCGTTAGATAGAGAGAGCTCTAGTGCGCGAAAATAGTAGTGAGAGACAACAAGCAGGCTGCACGTTACCACAGACAATATATACGTTACATTTTTAATTTTAAAATACCCCGAGCCCCGTGTTTGAAGGTCATAGAAAAGACTTTTCTATGGCGTGGAGCCGACCGATAAACGTAAGGTTGAAGCCTCGAAATTTAAAATACAGGACTTTACCAGGATGCTTTAAAAAAATCCAGGAAGTTACTTTAAAAGTATTCAGCACCCTAATTGCGTAATACAACACAATCACAATTTGTTTCGATTTGAAACAGATTTCTAATCCATTGCTTCATAAGTTGGAAAAAAAATCTGTTCAACAACGTAAATAACGCAATGAATGTTGTTGAACTGTCAAAGTGAAACAAATTTCGCGAAATTGTTTACGAAAATGAGTTACACAATTAGGGTACAGGACACCCCAAAAAGCAGGACATTTCCTGGGAAAACAGGACGGTTGGCAATGGCAACCCTAGTCTAGTATACAATACAAGTGAGTTATAGTAATAAATAGTAGACAAGATTGTAATAACACCTTATTACTCAAACGCAACTCAATGCAAGGTTCATAATAATAATATGGATATCATCAGCAACTTGCTCTGAAATACGGCCTTGTGGAATCGGAAATGCCGTACTACAGGTATGTGCCCGACCCAGTTCTCGAAAATGGAAATATCACATTGTACTGGGATCGATCCATCATCACTGACAGGACTATTGTTGCCAATAAACCTGATATAGTGGTGGTGGATCGAGTAGAGCGGCGCACAATGATTATTGACATAACAGTCCCGCATGACGGGAACCTCGTGAAAGCCGAGAAAGACAAACAAATCAAGTATCTTGACTTAGCTCGCGAGATTGTCGACATGTGGGATGTGGACTCAGCGATCATTGTGCCGATAGTCGTATCAGCCAATGGCTTAATTGCCAAGAGCCTCGACCAACACCTAAGGAGGCTCGCGTTGTGCAGCTGGATCAAGGGCTTGATTCAGAAAGCGGTACTCCTGGACACGGCTCGCATTGTCAGGAGGTTCCTCTCTCTGGAGCCCTGACCGCCGCTAGCTTGGACCCTGTTCCCGATACCGGTGGGCTACTATTTTTTATATTTTTATATTTTCTTTATTCTAATATTTAAAAATATAATTTATAAGTATTTAAATGAAATAAAAGGAATAATATGGATATTAATGCTGTAGTCCTAACTAATATTATAAATGCGAAAGTGAGTTTGTTTGTTTGTTATGCTTTCACGCTAAAACGGCTGAACGGATTTGAATGAAGTTTGGAACATGGGTAGACCATGACAGCTGGGTTAGGACCGAGGATACTTACTTTTTATCCCGGTAGTATGGTACATTTCCGTGGGATTATTTCTGACCTCCATGCAGGCGAAGCCACAGGCAAAAGCTAGTTATAAATAACTCTAAGTTGACATTCGCACGGACGTAATAAAATCGCGGTGGGATTTTATCGCGCACTGGATTTTCAACTCTCGGTGTTAAGCCGAGCGTTGAGAATCCAACGCGCTGGGACGCACTCTCATCCCAGCGCTTTGAAAAAACACACTGTTGAATTTTCAACTCTCGGCGCTAAGCAAAGCGTTGATAATCAAGTGCACAAAAAAAAATCGGCGCTATTTTATTACGTCCGTGCGAACGTGGGCTAATTGATAACAAAGTTTTTAATTAGGTGGTCCTAATTAGGGTTGCCAACCGTACTATAATATATATGTATTGTATTATACTATATTTCGAGTCTGCGTACTATAAACTGTTGAATTTATAAAATATATTTATAGTACGCAAAAATACTATACTCAACACCGAAATCTAACAAAAAATATTTCATTAGAAAAAAAAAAACGCTGCTCTATTATTCTGTAATAACAATAGCAAATGAAATATTTGCAAAAGTAATAGAATTTAGTGAGTTTACTGACAAAACTACAGGCCAAAAATGGCAGCATATTTAAAGAAATACTGAAAATAATTTATCATCTTCATCCCGCCACAATATCCTTTCTGTGAATGCCGACATTCACATGAAAATAAAGTTGGCACCCCCACTTTCGAAAAATGAAAATCTAAAACGGTGAAAATTTCGAGCTAATTAAGGACAATTTTGGACTGCAAGAAAAAAATTTCAGACCAACCCCCCCTTCGAGATATTAAAATTTTTTAATGGGGGTGCTAACTATTCATTAAGTTAGCACCCCCACAGCATTTAAATGATCACTAAAAAAGTTTTATGTAGGTCAAAATTTCGAGCTCATTAAGGACAACAAATGCAGCATCAACCCACCCCCCATGTACAACCCCCCACCCCTCTAACCGTAAAAACATGAAAAAAGCAAACTAAAAAAAAAAAAAACTCACCACTATAATTCCTAGCATAGAATAGTAGACTGCCAAGTAAAAAAATAAAAACATCCCTTAAAACCACCCCTTGACCAAACTTCCCGAAAATAACATCTAATTTATACGAAAATTTCTCTTCTTCATACATAAACTGTAAATCAATTATTAATGTATTATTACAACTACTACTTGCAACATCCCCAAAAAACTACCCCTTGACTGATGCTTAGTTCAAAATGTTAAACGTACTTCAAAAATTATTTAAAATCCAAACCGTGCAGATGAAAATCTAAACCAGTGAAAATTTCGAGCTAATTAAGGACAATTTTGGACTGCAAGAAAAAAAATTCGGACCAACCCCCCCTTCGAGATACTCAAAATTTTCAATGGGGGTGCTAACTAGTAATTAAGTTAGCACCAGCATTTAAATGTTCACTAAAAAAGTTTTATGTAGGTCAAAATTTCGAGCTCATTAAGGACAACAAATGCAGCATCAACCCACCCCCCATGTACAACCCCCCACCCCTCTATCCGTAAAATCTCTATCCGTGGGGGTAGAAGAGGAGGGAAGGGGGAGGTGTATCGGGATCAGGGGGTCGCGGGAGGATATCGAGGGGGGGTTCGGGGGGAGGTTATATATATAAGAGAGTTGTAAGATAAACTTAATTACAGATATTGGGGGTCAAAGAAAAGGGGGTCAAAAATGGGGTCTAAGGGGACTAACTGAATGTAGGTTCTAGCTGAGAAATTACAGATATTGGGGGTCAAAAGAAAAGGCGGTCAAAAATGGGGTCTACGGGGTCTAACTGAATGTAGGTTCTAGCTGAGAGGGGGGTACTAAGGGAGGGGGGGGATTTTATCAAAACTTTGATATACCCAGCCGTTTCCGGGATATTTAAAAAAAAAAAAAAGTCGTTACACAATAAAAAACTGTCGTTACAACTTTTGGTCTTAATTTTTTCCGTCTAGCCCCCTTTCGCAACGCGCGATATGGAACTTCGTTCTAAAAGCTATTCGGTTTTTTGCGACTAATAATTAACGACTCGTTTGTAAGGGATGTTGTCGTTTGTGGATCTTAAAATCTGCTATAAGTCTGAAATAGTCCCTAAAAGTCTATTTTGAGACATGGTATTTTCATGTTTTCAAGATTGGGGGGTGGGGGGTTGTACTTGGGGGGTGGGTTGTTGCTGCTTTTGTTGTCCTTAATGAGCTCGAAACTTTGACCTACATAAAACTTTTTTAGTGAACATTTAATTGCTGTGGGGGTGCTAACTTAATTACTAGTTAGCACCCCCATTGAAATTTTTTAATATCTCGAAGGGGGGTGTCCCCTTTTGAACTAAGCATCAGTCAAGGGGTAGTTTACTAATTGATTTACATTTTTTTAAGGGATGCTGCATTTGTTGTCCTTAATGAGCTCGAAATTTTGACCTACTTAAAACTTTTTTAGTGAACGTTTAAATGTTGGTGCTAACTTAATTACTAGTCAGCACCCCCATTGAAAATTTTGAATATCTCGAAGGGGGGGTTGGTCCGAAATTGTTTTCTTGCAGTCCAAAATTGTCCTTAATTAGCTCGAAATTTTCACCGGTTTAGATTTTCATCTGCACGGTTTGGAGTTTTAATAATTTTTTGAAGTACGTTTAACATTTTGAACTAAGCATCAGTCAAGGGGTAGTTTTTTGGGGATGTTGCAAGTAGTAGTTGTAATAATACATTAATAATTGATTTACAGTTTATGTATGAAGAAGAGACATTTTCGTATAAATTAGATGTTATTTTCGGGAAGTTTGGTCAAGGGGTGGTTTTAAGGGATGTTTTTATTTTTGTACTTGGCAGTCTACAATTCTATGCTAGGAATTATAGTGGTGAGATTTTTTTTTTTTAATTTGCTTTTTTCATGTTTTTACGGATAGAGGGGTGGGGGGTTGTACAGGGGGGGTGGGTTGATGCTGCATTTGTTGTCCTTAATGAGCTCGAAATTTTGACCTACATAGAACTTTTTTAGTGAACATTTAAATGCTGGTGCTAACTTAATTACTAGTTGGCACCCCCATTGCAAATTTTGAATATCTCGAAGGGGGGTTGGTCTGAAATGTTTTTCTTGCAGTCCTACATTGTCCTTAATTAGCTCGAAATTTTCACCGTTTTAGATTTTCATCTGCACGGTTTGGAGTTTTAATAATTTTTTGAAGTACGTTTAACATTTTGAACTAAGCATCAGTCAAGGGGTAGTTTTTTGGGGATGTTGCAAGTAGTAGTTGTAATAATACATTAATAATTGATTTACAGTTTATGTATGAAGAAGAGAAATTTTCGTATAAATTAGATGTTATTTTCGGGAAGTTTGGTCAAGGGGTGGTTTTAAGGGATGTTTTTATTTTTGTACTTGGCAGTCTACAATTCTATGCTAGGAATTATAGTGGTGAGTTTTTTTTTTTTAATTTGCTTTTTTCATGTTTTTACGGATAGAGGGGTGGGGGGTTGTACAGGGGGGGTGGGTTGATGCTGCATTTGTTGTCCATAATGAGCTCGAAATTTTGACCTACATAGAACTTTTTTAGTAAACATTTAAATGCTGGTGCTAACTTAATTACTAGTTAGCACCCCCATTGAAAATTTTGGATATCTCGAAGGGGGGGTTGGTCTGAAATTTTTTTCTTGCAGTCCTAAATTGTCCTTAATTAGCTCGAAATTTTCACCGTTTTAGATTTTCATCTGCACGGTTTGGAGTTTTAATAATTTTTTAAAGTACGTTTAACATTTTGAACTAAGCATCAGTCAAGGGGTAGTTTTTTGGGGATGTTGCAAGTAGTAGTTGTAATAATACATTAATAATTGATTTACAGTTTATGTATGAAGAAGAGAAATTTTCGTATAAATTAGATGTTATTTTCGGGAAGTTTGGTCAAGGGGTGGTTTTAAGGGATGTTTTTATTTTTGTACTTGGCAGTCTACAATTCTATGCTAGGAATTATAGTGGTGAGTTTTTTTTTTTTAATTTGCTTTTTTCATGTTTTTACGGATAGAGGGGTGGGGGGTTGTACATGGGGGGTGGGTTGATGCTGCATTTGTTGTCCTTAATGAGCTCGAAATTTTGACCTACATAAAACTTTTTTAGTGATCATTTAAATGCTGTGGGGGTGCTAACTTAATTAATAGTTAGCACCCCCATTAAAAAATTTGAATATCTCGAAGGGGGGGTTGGTCTGAAATTTTTTTCTTGCAGTCCAAAATTGTCCTTAATTAGCTCGAAATTTTCACCGTTTTAGATTTTCATTTTTCGAAAGTGGGGGTGCCAACTTTATTTTCATGACATTCACAGAAAGGATATTTTCGGTTATAAATTCCTTCGATCAACTTGGTATTTTTGATCGAAGATAAATTCGAAATGGCGAGAAGAACGAAATAGAAGAGTATCTCATTAATAAAAATGTGCTTTTAATTTACATTAAATTAAAAATTTAATGTAATAAATAAAGCATTACGACACTTGAATTTTAGATATTTTTTTTTAATGCAAGAAGTGCAAAAAATATTGTTTTTATAAAAATAAATAAGTAACAAATATATCTTTGTCTACTTTTAGCTTTTTCCATAAAATACTATATTTTTTTGTAGTGTACTATATTTTTTATTGCTTATTTTGGTTAATACTATATTTCGCCGAAGAAATGTTGGCAACCCTACATCCAATGCCCAATATAACATTGATCGTAGGCTTATAGATCCACCTCAGGTGCAGGTAGTTGTTTACATTCCACGCTAATGAATCATGCGCATCTCTCCGTGGGTACGTCACAGACGCCTGCGCCGCTTTTATTGTTTTTTTGGGCCTTCCTCTAAAATTGAATGAGACATAATTGTCTGCAAGGATTAACTAATTGTCTTCTGTTACGTGACTTAACTGTACTTAAACTTTTGTTTCCTACTGAATTGTCCGGGAATGATGTGCAACAGCTGTTTTTTTGGATAGGTTACTGGTATAAGGAATTTACAGCCCCGGATCTAGATTTTTTTTGAGGCGGGGCAAAAACTGCGGTCTGCCGCCGGGGCCATTCTTTTATGGGGATGCGCTAAGTTAGCCCGCGAAATTCAAATATTCACAAAATGAAAATTTTGCCAGCAACATATTAATCAAATTGTATCGATCGATAATGCGCCAATTCAACAGGGGGCGCCAAAACTGTTGTAAAAAAGAAAAAAAAAATAGAAAGATTATAAATGTGCTGCGCGTCTCATTTATTGCAAAGTTGCTGTGTGCTGGGTGGTGCACTTGTCTGCTACGCTTGAATTTGTCGCCCCTGAAGTTGGCGCCCGGGGCACGGGCCCCGGCTTGCCCTCCCCCTAGATCCGGGGCTGGGAATTTAGAGGGGCTTGTGCTGATCGATCAGGTTGAGCTACGCTTGCCGCGGTTGGTCCGTGGATGGCTGACCATTTTTACATACCAAGACCGTACCTCGAAAAGTACTCACGGCTATTAATTGTAGATCTTTGGCAGTCTTTGGGTCGTCAGAACCCCGAAAATCTGCCAACCAGTTTACCAATTAGGGGTATCGTGTTACCCAGTAACTGGATTGTGGAGGTCGGATAGGCAGTCGCTCCATGTAAAGTACTGGTATTCAGCTGCATCTGGTTAGACCGGAAGCCGACCCCAACATAGGGAAAAAGCTAGGCAGATGACTGGTATTAGGTAGGTACTTATTTTGTCTGCGTTTATAAATAATTAATCAAATCTTAGGTTGGGACAAATGCATATTATACTTTGCCAAAAATTTTACAAGTACAGTTAGCAGAAAAAGTAGCTAATTATTCCATATAATTTATAATATACAATCAAGTAATTTTTTTTTTAAAGTAACATTAAGCAACTTTTAATCCATATAATTTATAACATATCTTTCAGAAGATATATTATAAATTATATGGATTAAAAGTTGCTTAATGTTATAATTTATAATATATCTTTCAGAAGATATATTATAAATTATATGGATTAAAAGTTGCTTAATGTTACTTTAAAAAAAAAATTACTTGATTGTAAATTGTAAAGAATCCTTAGAGATATCTGAAGATTTAATATGATAGGATTACTTAACACAATATTAATTGTTTTACTACATAAAGAAATAAATGCAGTAATCAGAATTCCAAAAAATAATTAGCTGGACGTATACTTACAACAACTTTATTCACTGCCCGTACCAAAAAGATTTTGGTGTAACAACTTTTTTGCTATTTGTACTTCTAAATTTCCATATCATTACCAAGCCACCTGGTGACCTCCCATTATGCCAAACTAATTAAACATGGATTTGAAGAAACATAATATATGATAAACACTGGTAATCGGATCTGAGCAATATTTTAATATCTAATGCAAATTACAGAGGAGTGCTAATGTAGATGAAGTTCACAAATTTAAAATCTTGTTTTATGACTCACATAACTTGTTTACTTGATCTTACATGGTTTTATAAAATCTTTCGAGTTATTATTAATTAATAGTATAACTGAGTTTTAAATGGCCAGAATGCAGCATCAATCATCTTTTGGGCAAAAGCATTGCTGCCAAGTTCAATGTCCAGCAGATGAATGTAGAATGCAGATAGATTGATAGAATTGGTTTATTTTACAATGGGAGGAATTAAGCAGAGTAAATCAACACTTTATGAACCGTAGAATTGCCAGGCTTGTACAGTACTAAGCATTATTGTCGTGAACTCATTAGCTGACTGGGATCAGGAATTATGTTGTGATTAGTGATAGAATATAGACATCCTAGTTATGAGCAATGTTGCTGATAATTAATGATTTTTTACATTACTCAGGATACTTACGTAGATGGAAAACAATCGTCTTCTCTGGAACAGCTCTGTATGCTGACAGATCAATGTCTACTGGATAGGTGATGGACAACCACCTCTGCTGAGGGTCTGGGTCACTGGTGAGGGCAGCGAACAGTCCAGGAACACCATCCGCTAACTCTTCTACGTATGACGTTTTTGATAATTCTGTTTGCGTGTCATTCGGTTTCGGACACATGTCTGTAAGGAAAATTGTATTGTTATTATGTTATCTGGTTTAAAGATATACAATGTATTTGTGAATCTAGTGTATTGTTTGATTAATCTTGTTTTCCAGAATGGTAGGATAATATGTAAGCTGCTTTGTATGTGAGATAAATTGACGGTCAGTGGGTCGTCTTAGGGGCGGTTGACTTGTTCTAATAAAGGCATCTTGTTATAATAGATGTGCTTCCTTTTACTAAAGCCTTGGTCAGAGAGTTGACTTATATGAAAAGAGTGCATTATTTAAAAGAACTTTCCTATATCTATTTAAGTGGGATATGCTGATCATTACCAAAAAGTTAATAAATAGAATGTACTAACCAACACAACTGCAGCACTCGCTGTACAAGTAGCTGAGGCAGTTGAAACAGTCTTTGCAGCACGAACAATCCTTCAAGTCACACTTACAGGATTGAGTTAGCATACATTTTGATACCACACTGGCACAAATAGCTTCATTACAAGCGTATATTATCGGTACTATGCATATTAAAGCTACGACGAAGTAGAATTTTCCAGCCATTGCCACAGTTTTAGACAAATTGTAAACACGCCACTTCAGGAATTTACAAAGTTGTAAAAATAAACAACACCAATATGTATAAATTTTCTCAGCAATAAAAGAGTTCACTAGGCATAAACTTGCAAAAAAGACCTGGCACTCTATTAATTTATAAATTAAATGTAATATTCATGTAAGAAACAAACATAAAATAATTAAATTCAATTATTGAAACAAGTTTAGCGTCAATCACCCAAAAAGTTTACTTTAGTGAGTGCACAGACTAAGTAGTAGTTAGTGAGTGCCAGTGGTGAAAGAAGTCAATGAATGAATGCAATGAAGAAAGTTGGAAGAAGAACGAATGATTTTAAAGTTGACCACAGATAAATGAATTAAAATCAACAGGTTCCAACAGCAATGTTACTAGGCTCATTAATTAAATGAATTAAAAATAATTGGATTCGACTAAATTTTAATTGAAATTAAAGCCTACCAAATAGCGAACATTTTGGATCATTTATTTGTTAAATGAACCATTTTTCACCATTTTTGTATTCAAACAAAACAATAGTTCTATTTTTTCTGTGTTGGCAACATGGAGATGAAACAGTATTACAGAAAGCGGGAAAAATTAAAATGTCGAAAGACTTGAAAGCAAGATTTCCAGGATTCTTTAAAAAATTATCTGAGTTAAGTCGAGTTCTTGCAATAATTATAATATCTATGACATTCCCGCTACTTGGACGCAGGCACAGCCTACATGGACTACATGGAGATACTGGTCGCAGGTCTCATTTTCGTGTTATAAAATTTGCACCATTGCATAATGATAGCGTAGGTAAGTAAAAATAAATGATCTGCGTAGCTACATTTACAAAAAAACATTCTCCTACTTTATTTATCATTGATAATAAAAGAATAACATTTATTTCGCAACAGTTTGAGAAACAAAACCTGCAATAATAATTTGTTTCACCTAGTTAAAGTCGACCCTTTTGACAATTTCCAGTTCATTGAAACTTCACTAATGAAACTATCTAGGAACTATTTACAAAGTCCAGTAGGTATAGATACTACTTTTTTTTTTTAGCTAGGTACTTGGTTATGTTCGTTAGTAACGGCATCTCTTCAGAATGGCTAGACTGATTCGGCAAATTTTTGTTTTAAAATGTTCGTAATAGTCCGAATCCAGTTCATATGGAAAGAAAAATTGGAAAAGTTTCCTGGAAATCTTCAAATTCGGGAAAAACTGATCGTTCTCTTATGTTTCAAACAATCTGCCTCGCCTTTTCCCAAATATGTTGGGGTCGCCTTCCAGTCCAACCAGATGCAGCTGAATACCAATATTTTACATGGAGCGACTGCTTATTATTTTGATCTCCACAACCCAGTAACTAGGTAATACGATACACTTTGGTAAGACTGTTTGTCAGACTTTCGGGCTTCTGACGACCCGTAAGTCCGTAACGTCCTCTTTAGTATGAAATATTAAAATTTTAACAAGACAACTTCTGTCGAGTCAGCTAGTACGTAATCAATAACAAAAACTATAAATTAAATGCTGATAAAAAATTCTGCCCGGTCAGCAGGGTATCGAATTATCGATACAATCTAGAAAATGTAAGATTGATGGGCAAACGAAATGCTTACTTATTATTTCGGGCTTATCGCGATAATACTCGGGTATTTATGATATGGAGTAGGATAATTACTTTGCCTTGTTTATCGATAAATAATAATTAAGTAAGTAGGTACCTACATACAATAATTGTATTTTCATGCGAAACATTATTAATTAGTTAGTCCTCGGTTATAACTAATTTGATAAGGTCGCAAGATGGTAAGTCCGCTCTTACATAACATTTTGTTTATAATTATAAAAAATAAAAAAAACTTTTGTTTGTAAATATTTAGGTTTAGGTATTTTGAGTGAGACATTTTTAAACTTTTAATTAGGTAACTATAAACATACTTAATTCTATATGCCCATGTCTGCACGGATGTAAAAAAAAAAATATCGCGGCGGGATTTTATCGCGCACTGGATTTTCAACGCTCTGCTTACCGCCGAGAGTTGAAAATCCAGTGCGCGATAAAATCCCGCCGCGATATGTTTACAACCGTGCGAAAGTGGGCTAAGTTTTATCCTAGAGAAGTTTGTAGACCTCTTGTGAAAGCTCATCCTTAGAAGAAGGGTGCTATTCTACCGTAGTTAACTGTTTGTGGCTATTATCATTTATTATCAAGTTGTTGGCTTGTTTGTCGACCTTTGACTTTAAAAACCTGTCGACGCCTCAAATTGTGGCACAAGTTCATCATCATTAACCTAGCCATATTCCAACCATGTTCGGATCGGCTTCCAGTCTAACCGGATACCTACAGCTGAATACCAGTATTTTACATGAAGCGACTGCCTTGTTGATCTTTATGACCCAGTTACTGGGTAAAGGCTTGTTCAGACCTGCGCGACACGCGACGCGACACAAAGGCACCGCTCGTCGCGCGACGAGCGGTGCCTTTGTGTCGCGTCGCGTGTCGCGCTGGTCTGCACAAGCCTTAAAACGATAAGTACCCCTTGGTTAGACTGGTTGTCAGATTTTCGGGCTTCTAACTACCCGTAAGGGGCCATCCATAAATTATGTCACACATTAAGGGGGAGGAAAGGTCAACAAAGTGTGACATCGTGTGACAAGGGGACGAGTCATAAGCTAAAAAAAAAGTGTGTGTGTGATTAATGTCTGATAATTAATCTGTAATTTTTACGGTGTACAGACGCCAGCACATCAAGCTACCCAAAACTGTCAAATTTTCCCAATCAACTTTGAGCCTTATGCTTCAGACACAAAGTTGAAAATCTATTAAATAGATTTGACAGATTGTAGTAGCTTGAAGTGCTGGCGTCTGTACATAATAAAGAATATTCTATGTAATATAATAAAACTCACACCAGGGGCGTAGGGGCGAGTGGGGGGGGGTCACACAAAAATTACCACCTGTGACACGGACGGGGTATGTTATAGGTAGCTATAACGGCTGTCACTGGAATCGTTATTATTTCCCAGGGTTGGCAGTCTCTACTCTGCAGCCTGGCGGTGGTGGCTACGGTCGCCAACGCGTACAAGAACCCGTACTACGCGCCGGGGAGGTCTGTGAACGTGCACCTCTTTGAGTGGAAGTGGGACGACATCGCTGATGAGTGCGAGAGGTTCCTTGCTCCTAGGGGCTATGGAGGCATTCAGGTAAGCTAGTATTTTGGAAGTCAAATGAAAGAAAATGTTTAAGATCTTTAGGAAAACAATATACAATAGAATCCACATATAACGACTTCGCTTGTAACGACTAACCGCTTTTAACGACGATAATGTTTACTCAAGTTAGGTTTCATAGTTAGGTACTGAGAAAATGTAACCGTTTAGTGCGACTCCGGTTTAAGCGACCAACTGCTTATAGCGACCATTATTTATGATAATACGTCCGATTAAAACGACGCGCAATGTTTTGTTTACACAACCTACGCACCAATACCTCGGCGCCCCAACTTCACCCCGCCCCGCGTGCATCCTTAGTGGCGTGCGTAAATCACAGTTAGTGTTTGTCACTTGTTATGACAAGTTCTTAAAGCTCGACAAAATGAGTTATGTGAAGCGAAAGTGTTTTACAATTGAAGAAAAAGTGCAATATTATTCCGATTAGAAGCCGGTGAAGCAAATGGAACCATCGCAAAGGAGTTTGGCGTATCTCATTCTACAATATCAACAATAAAGAAGAATAAAGTTAAGATCGAGCCGCTGTTTAATGCTAATGTTTTGAAAGGCAAACGTGTAAGGACTTCTACCATTAAAATGAAGCTTTATGTGATTCCTACAAAATGTTTTATTTACCTAAATGAGAAAATCAAACTTTCCCAATTATAACAAATATGTATTCGTAAGTTAAGTACATGGAATATGTCTTAAGTAAATACATTATGTATTATGTATGTACTTAAGAAATAATCCGTTTTGTACGTCATCCGGTTAGTACGACATAGTATCGCCGGTCCCTTGAAGGTCGTTATATCCAGATTCTACTGTAATTGTAAAAACACACTTATGAACCGCACTGGAGTAACAAAAAAAAACTCCAAATGTGTTTTCCGGCAGTCTTCAAGTGAAACACGCGTAGGTTGCGCGTAAATCCGCATTGACGGTGGTCGTCTATTTGGTTTAAACTTTTAAAAAATTCGGGTTCGGATTTGTGAACAGCGTAAGTATAGAGAACTCCTTCGATAGCACATCGAAATTATCGATTGATGCAGGGCAAGGAAGCGTACCTATCGAATGGTTAGGAATTGAATATCTAGCTATGCTGGTGTGTATTCAACTAGGTTCAAACTTTTTGAAGACACCCTGTAGTCAACGACCCACGATTACTTCAAAAGCAGTATTCCGTACGCGATCGAATTAGATGTATGTACTTATAAGACGCCTGCGAGACAGCGCGAGCGTTTGTACAGTCAGCATCTAAAGTAATTTTTAATTTTTAAGTTGTGCTGGCTTCGTGACTAAACCTTCATTGCTGACTATACAAAGCTTGAAAGTGCTTTTAACTTCAAATAAAAACCATGGGAAAAGAGGGTACCTATTTCCAGTAAAGTTGCATAAAAAAAAATACGTGAAACTTACGTTTTCTGACAGATTTCACCGCCCAACGAGAATGTGGTGCTATGGTCATACAATCGTCCGTGGTGGGAGCGCTACCAGCCGATGTCGTACAAACTGGTGACGCGCTCCGGCGACGAGCGGCAGTTCGCCGACATGTTGCGAAGATGCAATGCTGTAGGCGTCAGGTACCTACTTATATAAAATAAAACTAGCGAGCGACCTGCCCCTGCTTCGCACGGTTTTTAAGACTTTACTAAACATCGTGATTTCTTGATTAAATATGTAACATAACATAACATCACGCCTTGTTTCATCGAAGGGTTGGGCAGAGGTGTACCTGTAGTAGGTACACCCACATTTCGCCAGTTATGTTAACCTTCCGGAATAAATTCTCTAAGATGGTGAAAACCGTATCCAAATTCCAAATGGGTTTTCATTGACAAGAGAAGTTCAATCTGTACCCTAATTGCGTAATACACGATCAATCACAATCTGTTTCGATTTGAAACAGATTGCTAATCCATTGCTTCCATGGTTGGAAAAAAAATCTGCTCAACAACGTAAATAACGCAATGAATATTGTTGAACTGTCAAAATGAAACAAATTAGCCATAATCATTTACGAAAATAAGTTACACAATTAGGGTACAGGACTTTTAAGTTGCAGGGCAAAGTTGAAAAAAAAATCTCCAGCTCGTGTCTACCACCAGCTCAAAAGCAGTATTATTTTAATATTACCTCAGTGGGAGAAAGAGATGGAGCTATACGTCCTGTAGAGCTTCATCTCTTTCCCACACTGAAGTAATATTAATATAATACTGCTTTATGAGCTGGTGGTAGGCCCCCTGAAGTGCGATTCCATCAAATGCGTAAATAATTATTAAGATTTTTCCCAAAACATTCTGAAAGTTTGTAGTTTAAACTAATTGTAGCTCGGAAAAACTATGTTGATTGCTAAGAAGTCCGTGATCTTCATTTTTTTCTGTTTAATACTTCAGGATCTACGTAGACGCTGTGATCAACCACATGACGGGCGAACCTCCAGAGAACGTAGGAACAGCCGGCAGTACTGGTGTGTTCAACGATTGGTACTACCCCGCCGTGCCCTTCTACCGCCAGCATTTCAACTGGCCGCACTGCGTCATCGACGGCATTGACTACGCTACTAACGCCTGGAGAGTAAGTAGCTGCAATATGCACTTGTGTAAATACTTAATACTCCCGCATAAGTCTCGATCCCGTGGGAATATCGGGATAAAAAGTATCCTATGTCATAACCCACATCATGGTCTACCCCTGTGCCAAATTTCATTCAAATGCATTCAGCCGTTTTAGCGTGAAAGCGTAACAAACAAACTTACTTTCGCATTTATAATATTTCTAGCTTCTGCCCGCGACTTCGTTCGCGTGAAAGTCGATAAAATACAGCCCATGTTACTTGCTGATAATGTAGCTTTAAGTAGTTACTCCTACAATAAATTACCAAAACTCGCAAGGAGCAGAAGCTGCACCGGCATGGCCACCCACAATTTACTTAAATGTCTGTTACACGTACTGAACCATTATCTACTTAGACTTATTTTCGGGGGACGCTATAGTTTGACCTCACAGCTGTACCGCTCCATAGGGATCGTCCATTAATCACGTCATGATTTTTTAGCAACTTTTTAACCCCCCGCCCCCTTGTGACACGTGGTGAGGTTTTAAACCCCAATTTTTTTGGATAAAAGTACCTTAATAATTTTCAGAATATACAATTTTTAAGGAATAATTGTTGTCTGGTAACGGTGAGTCAAGATCACGCGCCGCTTTTCGGTTTAAAAATCGCGCGTTCAACGAAAAAATGTATACACGTGACATCTCTCTTGTGCTATTTCGTGATTTTTTCGAACCCCCTCTCCCTTTCGAGACTCACGTGATTAATGGGCGATCCCTTAGAAATGCGTAGCGAGGCGGAGGGGGGAGCGTGAGCGTTCACGAATGAGCAGCGTACTGCCCCTTCGTCTATACCTAAGGCGGTACAGTGGTTTCGGTCAAACTATAGCGAAAAGCACATAGGTTGACAGGGAGTTAAGAAAAATTCACTTTATTTCCTGCTTCATAAAACACTAAAGTGCCCTGAAAGAATTTGAATTCATTATTTTCCAGGTGCGTAACTGTGAGCTTGTCGGACTGAAAGACCTGAACCAATCTGATGAGCATGTCAGGAACATGATTGTCAACTTTATGAACGAACTCATTGATTTGGGCGTTGCCGGATTCAGGTGAGCTGTTGGCTAAATACTTTCATCCGAAATAGGCTTGTGTAACATACAAATTGACACTGTTATAAATAATTATCACGTATGAATTTAAGACCAGGCACTCCAAAGACAATTTCCCACCACTCCACTATGTGCTAAACGCACACTGGATTTTCAATGCACTGCTTAGCGCCGAGAGTTGAACGTCCAACAGTGTATTTTTTCGACGCGCTGGGATGCACTCTGTTGTATTCTCAACGCTCGGCTCAACACCGAGAGTTGAAAATCCAAGGCGCGATAAAATCCCGCCCCGATATTTTTACGTCCGTGCGTACGTGGACTTAGGCTAAGATAATAGTAGGTTCACCCACATTTCGCCAGTATAAGGTTTGAAAAAAAATCTTCCTAAAGACGTCCACTGCTGGACCTATGAGCCTCTCCCAAGCATCCCGCATCCAGGAAATACCCGTTCCTTTATTAAGATTGCATCAAACCATATCTTGTATGAACATTTTGTTGTAAACAATTTTTCAAATACCCTCAGAATTGACGCAGCCAAACACATGTGGCCTGAAGACCTCCGCGTGATCTACGATCGTCTTAACAACCTGAACACACAGCACGGCTTTCCCGCCAACGCCAGACCGTACATCTACCAAGAAGTCATTGACTACGGCACTGAAGCTATCAGTCGAGACGAATACACTCCTATAGGAGCCGTCACAGAGTTCAAAGTTGGTTTGGAACTGAGTAACGCATTCAGAGGGAATAACCAACTCCGATGGCTTTCAAGTTGGGGCCCACAATGGGGCTTGCTGGCCCACGAAGACTCTCTGACCTTCATAGACAACCACGACAATGAAAGAGGCCACGGCGGAGGAGGTGGCATCCTGACGTATAAACAACCTCGTCAGTACAAGGGAGCTATTGCGTTCTTGCTGGCGCATCCGTACGGAGAGCCTCAGATTATGAGCAGCTTTGATTTCTGGGACTCTGAAGTAGGACCACCTATGGATAATAATGGGAATATTATTTCGCCATCCATAAACTCCGTAAGTTAATCACAGTCCTATTCACTCTGCGTTCAGCGCTCGGTGTGGCAGCACGCCGTGTTCGGGTTCACGACAAGTCAATCGTCATTCTGAGAATGCCTCGTTGAGAGATGAAACACGTGTCGATTTCTTTCAGGGTTTTTTATAGCTCTTAAGAAATAGCTAAGCGGAACAGGTTATTAAATATATCCACGTCTATTGTATTTTATAATGGATTTCCGCAAGGTCACGCCTGAATCCAAACCGAGCGCTGGACGCAGAGTGGTGGTTATTCAATATATATCAACGTCTACTGTTTTTTTTTTGCGGTGTCAGATGTTATAAATCATTTGCGATTATTATTGTAAGGCTCGCTCGTTTGTCGTCACCAGGACGGCAGCTGCGGCAACGGTTGGGTGTGCCAACACCGCTGGCGGCAGATCTTCGCGATGGTGGGCTTCAGGAACGCGGCCGGCAACACGGGCCTCAACGACTGGTGGGACAACGGCTCCAACCAGATCGCCTTCTGCAGGGGAGGGAACGCTTTCATCGCTATCAATAATGATTATTGGGACCTTAACCAGACTCTTCAGGTTTGAAATTATTCTTTACTGTTCTGGGTTTATTTTATTAACCGACTTCGAAAAAGGAGGAGGTTGTATGTTCGTCGCGTATGTTTGTTTGTTTTTTTTTTTATGTATGTCCACCGATTTCTCCGTCAATTGTGGACCGATTTTGAAAAAGATTTTTTTTTTTAAAGGGTATTCTCTCGAGGTGGTCCCATATAAATTTTATTACCTTGGTTTCGATAGTTTTTGAGTTAGCTTCAATAATACGTACTTTTTTCCCACTTAGTTTGTGGATGATATGATAAGTTCCTCTGTCACTGTTATTTACATAGCAGGTAGTGGTTTTCGAATGTGTGTGGGGTAGGTACCACAACTAAAAAGAGAAAAATAAAAACTTTTTACAAAAAAAACAACCGACTTCCAAAAAACACTACAAAGTGAAAAATAACTTTAATTTCGGAAGTCGGTGACAAAAAACGAAAATTCAAAACCAAAGAAATTAAAGTTATTTTTCACTTTGTAGTGTTTTTTGGAAGTTGGGTGTTTTTTTTTTCTGCAGCTGTACTCATAACCGTTCGATTCGGTTCGGGAAGGTTCATTTAATGGGAATGCTACAAAATTGTAACTTTTATGGTAGAAAATGTTTGAGTGGTTTGGCTGATAGCAAATCGGAAGTTAAGTCAGCTGGTCTGTCTACACAATGGTGGTAATGAGGTTGATGTAGTTAGAGTCCTCCCAGTCCCATACCTATTAAGAGAGTTTATCCTAAAAATTGGCAACGTCGTAAATGGTTGTCAAATATGTACCTGTTTTGATTAATTTGGCAACATTACTGTATGGAATTAAGAAATGTGGCTAACTAGGGAACTACTATATTGATTATGAAAAGCACTAGGAAGTGGTGAAGGGTGGGCGTTTTTGGGGAACTGTCTTATGTAATTTTGACGTTCGAAAAGTGCTGATTCTCAGCTTAGTTTAAATAAATGACTTTTGAATATCGTAATACCGAATATTTAATTTTAGATGTAAAAAAAGTATTTGGAAACATTCCAAATGCCTTTTTTACACCTAAAACGGTTACAACAACAAATTCAGTGTCATCATTGCAATTCATTATTAATATTCTAGTTCGCTAGTTAGCCATATTTCTTATTTCCATACTATTTATTGTATAGAAATATTTCGCTCTTTTGATTAATTTGGCAACACTTATTTATTTGAGAGATTATCTCGTTGTTGTGTTTCTCTCAGTTTTTCTCTCAGCTGTTTATAAATGACTAGCTTTTACCCGCGGCTTCGCCCGCGTGGATGTCGTAAAATATCCCACGGGAACGTACTACCGGGATTGCATACCTAATAGCCGAGGAAAAGGTCATTGACTCCTACCACTGCATCCGCGTTACCATTAACAATAATCATTTTGTTACGCGCAATTTTGAATTTGTGATAGATTTTAAACAATTTATTTCATCATCATCATTTATTTCATGTGCCAAAATGATATGATGTTCTAAATTAAATGCCCAATTTAAATAACATATTTTATTGGAAAGGATTAATATAATACCGGGCAAAATAGCTTCGGAAATGACAATAAAATATTTATCTAATTCCGAAAGATAATAATGATTATACTGTGGGTCATCCCTAGAAGATAGACATGTGCCATCGCGGTCTTTTTTTGTTGACCTTTTTAAGATGAATAATACTGTTGAACTTAAATTTTTTGTAACTTTTACGATTTCCGTAGCGCAAGCAATAAAGCTCCCAGTCGGCATGATTTTTTCCGACATCTTCAACAATAACTGTCAAATTTCAGCCAATTTACAAAAAAACTTTAATGAATTATACACTAAAACCTAAACCGTTTGAAAATCCGTTCGGTAGTTTTTAATTCAGACAGACAGACAGACGTGGCGGGGGACTTTGTTTTATAATATGTAAGGACTAGCTGCACCCCGCGGTTTCACTCGCAGAAGTCTCGATTCCGTGGGAATATCGGGATTAAAAAGTATCCTATGTACAAACCCAGGTCATCGTCTACCCATGTGCCAAATTTCATTCAAATCCGTTCAGCCGTTTTAGCGTGAAAGCACACAAACAAACGAACAAAAAATCAAATCTTTTCTCTTTACAACATTAGTTTAGAAGTTTAGATTAATAAGTAATATTTTTTCCAGACCTGTTTGCCCGCGGGCAGATACTGCGACGTGATATCGGGCAACAAAGTGGGCTCCTCATGTCAGGGCAAGACCGTGACTGTGGGCAATGACGGACGAGCGCATATCACTGTTGGCGCCAACGACTATGATATGATGTTGGCCATACATGTGGGGGCTGAGGTAACCATGCTGAAATTATTTATTGTTATTCAAACTGGTTTTATTTACGCCAACACGCACCAACTCACATTAAATTTTCTCCATTTTCCAATTAGAAAATTAGGTACGAAATTAATGCAGCGGCGATTGATTGTGATTTCAAAATTCAAACTGAAAGATAAAAAAAATAATTTATATATTTAATTAAAAATGCCTTATTTGTTTCAGAGTCGACTGTAAATGGCGTAAAAAGAACAACAAGAGAGAAGAACGCTCTCTATGTCTTCATGATAGGCTTCCACTGGTATATTTCTACAAGACTAAATTAAAAGACTACCAAACTTATTAACGTTTTTAATTTAGGTACCTACCCTACACCTTCATTGTCATAAGTACTCATAAGCCTTTTTTTTTAAGTGAAAACTTCTTTAGGCGCGTTGGGCAATTTTGACATGCGACTAAACCATTGATTTCGCGACACTATAAAGGAATTTACCGACACCGTGGAGTAAAAGACATCAACGCGTTGGTTACCGCGGTGCCGATTTTTTTTCAAGTTTTCACTTCTGTCGGCACTCCCGGAGTGGCATTTTTTTTTGAGTTGGAAATTTTCAAATAACTTCTCCCGCTCTGAGCGGAGCGGGAGGACGTGTCAGACTCTTACTGACTAAAACCCACCCGTGTTCCTTCGGTTGCCTGTATGTATGTTGCCCGGGCCACGGTATCCCTTTCGGAGATTCCCGCGACCCCAGCAGGCATCGGCCCTAGTAGACCCCGTCAGTTCTGCTGACATCTTTTTGAGGCGCGCGTGGAACACAACGCGCCGTCGACCCGGGCTTGGTCCTTATCGGACGGCGAGCTACCCCCGCAAGCCCGCGCCTACGGTGGCCGGGAATCGACCTACGATTCACGATGCCCAGGGCGTCTCCTGCGGCGGTTGGGGGCGTGAGGGCGCGAAATTTGCCTCTTCCTCACGCGTTCCGCCTCTTCCATCGCGAACATTACTGCTTCGCAGAAGGAAGTGACGGCTTCCCATGCCCTCTCGCTCCGTACCATGGCCTGGACCAGGGCCGGACGCGAGAGATCACCGCCGCCGATCGCCTCCACGAGGACATGGTGGTGCTCCGCACCTCTCTGCTAGACTAGATTTTGACATATCACATACCAGCTGACTCAACGAGATGTTGCGAATTACGTCATGAAATTCAGAAATTTACATCAACTTTCAGCATTCGGATTTATTAAGAAAAATATGTATCCGCGCCTATTTTATACAATAAGTTTGTGGCAAATATCTTTAATTATGACACGATCGACAGTCTATCCAACCAGCATCTATTCACAACCATTCGACAGGCTTCCGAATCGAAAATGACACATTTTTGGTTACCTGATTTGCCTAATCCCCGACAGCAAATAGCTGTCGGAAGAACAGCAGTCGTCGGTTTTCGGATTGGTGAACAGCGTTTAGAGGACTTCTTCGATAATACTGAGTGATGTTCAATTCGGCACGGAAGCGTGTCGAAAGTTTTTGAATAGCTAATATGCAGATAGATAGGAACCCAACCAATAATAAATTGTTACAAATGGCCATGAAAAGTTTTAAATTTAGACTTTCTTAGCACAAAAAAAAACTGTTATATTAAAGTAGTACTAAAGACGATCGACGAACGCGGAGGTTGAGACGGTAAGCTGCCTGCGAGATAGCAATTCAGCCAGTTGTCTGATTATCTTGATCTGGTTAGTATGTAAAGGATCAAAGGACGAAACCAATGTCACGGATTTTTCAATACCTATAGTCTATCTGTACATATATTATAAAACAAAGTTGCTTTTCGTGTCTGGCTGTGTGACCGCGTTGTTCTTCTGAACTCCGCAACGGATTTTGATGCGGTTTTCACTATCATTTAGGCTGGTTTCACAGCTGTCCGGGAGACCGGCACGGGCCGCCCGCACACTGGAGACCCGTACGGGTAGCGCCCGCAGTGCTCTGAAACGAGGGAGTTAGTGCGATACGGTTGCTAGCGTTGTACGGGCTTTACCCGGAGCGGGTTGCGTACGGACCAATCCATCGAGGAGGCCGTACGGGCGGCCCGCATGGGTCTCGCGGACAGCTGTGAAACTAGTCTTAGATAATTTTTATTCCGGAAGGTTTATGTGGTGTGGTGTATAAAGGGTGGCAGGGACATCAACGCAAAAACGGTTACCATGGATTCAGTACATGATACTGAACCCCCTGCGTTGAAATTTACCGTCGGCAATTTTTTTTTAAATCTGCTGTTTCATACATTTTGACCGCGTAGGTATTGCACTTTTCTATGAAATAGCATTTTTTTTTTAATAACCGACGAAAAATTTTAACGTTGGGGGTTCAGAATCATGTATTCAGTACATGATTCTGAACCCCCAACGTTAAAATGTTTGTTCAATGGTAACAGTTTTGTCGATGTCCCTGCCACCCTGTATTATAATACCTTAATAATATTAAACAAGAAACACTACATATCAATAAATAAATCTTAGATGGCTTGTGGTGCGGGGCAGTATGGAAGGTAATAGGCCACGCGGGAGGTCACCGATGAGGTGGACCGATCAAATTCAATCTGCGGTTGGAGGAATGCGCCAGACTGTCAATAACAGAACAAGATGGAGAGAGATCGTGAGGCGAACAACGACTACCTGCGATTGGACACAATTTCATCGTGACCACGACCGCTCTGTCAAGAGCGAAGCTAAGAATAAAGAAACCTCGATGTTTTGTCAAGTCGTAAAGACCTAGACAAAATAACAAATCATAATCATAACATGGACATAAATCTATCGATTTGAAGGATTCGATATGGTCGCATCGTGTTATTTACGAAGGTATGACGTAACGCGTTCGGTGGCTTGGCTATAATATTATGTATGTATATAATTATGTATTATTTGTAATATAGAGATAAAACGTCTTTAACGATCATACTAGACTGATGAATTTGTTGACTGGGTTTTGTTGGCTTTGTCTAGACTAGGAAAGCGAATCGGAGAAAATGATCTTGGGGTCGCTGGTCACCGGTACTGGTTGACGACTCATCGGCGCTCCTAGCGTAGCGCGTCGCGTAGACGTGATTGTGTGTTCGAAATACAAATCTATCGTCGCGTTTACGCGCCGTCAACTTTGCGTTTGCGCAGCGTTTGAAGAATTACTAGGTAGGAACGCTAGACGCAAAAGGTGCCTCTAGCTTAATATAAGTTTTAAGAAAACTATGTCTTGTATAAAAACTTCAAAATAGAAAACTAGGTAAATACACCAAATCGCATGTACACACGGCTACACATCAAGCTATACATTACCAGTATCGCTGACCTTGAATTGTACGGAAATCATATACAATGCGAGATCAGCATAAACTGGAAATGTACTTATAGCTTGATGTGTAGCCATGTGTACATTATATCTTCACCAATTGCGACTACCTGGTTCCTTCTGGTAACACCCTTGAAAATATTAATCAGCTAAAACGTAACATAAAACAGGTGAATACATTCATGTTTAAAAAACGCCACACCAGCGCAAGAACAAACAAATTCTCTGTCATAAAACTCTATATCAAAACGCCAGACACTCCAGTCAGGTATAACCACAGTAGTGCAATGAAAACAAAATAATGTTCGAAGTCGAACACACGAAACAGAATGAACAGAACAACCTGCGTGACTGGTCTGCTAAAGAGTTGATCGTCGCCCGCGCCGCACCGGCCGGCGGCCGCGCCCCCATTCGACGCGATGGCGCTACGCTCGCAACTCCTGCGCAACTGTGAGTATTAACACGATAAAATAATTTTAATTAAATTTTTAGGCTTTTCCCTTCTTTATTTTTTCAGCAAAAGTGTTTTTAAGTGAGTGCATAGTGTAGCAAAAAATTGGTGACCGAAAATGTCAACAAAGGATTTTTTTGTCACTGCGACCTTGTGGCGTCGTTTTTAGAAGCTAAGGATTACAGGTTTTAGATAGACAGATCACTTGTTTTTCGAAGCTTGAGTTGAGAAATCTTCGATTTATTTACATTTTCAAATACCAATGTTACTTACAGAATGAAAGATCTTTGTAATGAGTGTTCGTGTGCGAAATTAATTAGTGTTTCCAAGCATTGAGTAGGTAGAGCTGATAAATTAAATATTTAATAAAAAACTTATGGCTGAAACAGACTGTTTGTTCATTCGATACTGAGGCCCGTTGTTTTTTCCACACATTTTGTTAAAATAATGGATTGTTTTTGTATTATTTAGTTCTGTTTAGATCGTTGTCCTATAGCTACCATCTGTATTTGTCAGTATTTACCATAATAGGCTGTTTATCTAAGCAGACCTTGCATAAAGAAATTGCATTATAACTGGCTGAGCCATATGAATACAGATAACAGTTATTTGCTTGTTTGCTGTTATGTACCTACCTATGTGTGACATTAAAATGACAATCGTCGGAAACCTACACTTATGTCTGTGTGATGAGCGCGATATATGATTATGGTCGGATAATATTATGTACGACAGATCGCAACTAAATGTCTTGCACTGTGTTCTGGCATGCGTGTCCTACAATTTACAGATTTACGTGATATAATCATCCCCATTAGTCGTAGATTCCAAGGAATCTCGACAACCATGGGAACTATAGAGACAAGTAAACTTGTCGGTAAGAAAACATCTCGTAGGTCGGGTTTCGCTAGTCGGTCATTCTTCCATATAAAAGTAGTATGGTGATTACTCGTCTGTTTGACGGTGTACGTTCAAAACTAAAAATTATATCAATTTTTAACCGACTTCCAATAGGAGGAGGTTCTCAATTCGACTGTATGTTTTTTTTTTTTTTGTATGTTTGTTACGCGATTACTCCGCCAATTATGAATTGATTTTAATGATTATTTTTTTGTTTGGTAGATCATACTTCAGAGGTGGTCCCATATAAATTTTATTAACTTTGCTTGGGTAGTTTTTGAGTTAGCTTCAATAATACGTATTTTTTCCCAATTAGTATGTGGATGATATGATAACTTCTTGTCACTGTTATTTACATAGCAGATAGTGGTATTCGAATTTGTGTGGGGTAGGTACCACAACACTAAAAAGTGAAAAATAAAGACTTTTTACAAAAAAAAAAAAACAACCGCCTTCAAAAAAAAACACTACAAAGTGAAAAATAATTTTAATTTCGGAAGTCGGTGACAAAGAACGAAAATTCAAAACCAAAGATACCGACTTCCGAAATTAAAGTTATTTTTCACTTTTAGTGTTTTTTTTTTGAAGTCGGTTGTTTTTTTTTTTGTCTAGCCCTGTATGGAAGCAGAATTGGGAAAAAAATGGCAGTGGAAGTTATGAGCGTCGAAACTTCTATATTTCAACACTAATTTTAACTCATCTTTGGGCGTAAATAAATAACTTAAGTAGTATGAACACAGAACCTGTTCTGTGAGTATGAAAATGGCAAAATAGAAACTGTACAGGGATAGATAATTTATTTAAAAATTTGTGTAGAAACATCCAGTAGTTTTTCCATAATATCTATACGCCCAAAGGTCTGTTCATGAAATTTTACGCGCTCGTTTTCGTTAATCATCGTCTATTTCACAAAATAAATAAATAAATAACTGTGCTAAATACCATGTATCGCCACCAACGAGTTTGAGCCGTCGACTAGTGGAACCTTAGAGTACCTACATATATAATACTAATTTCATGTTTGGTTAGGATTTCAAAATTTCCAAGTGTGCCGATACAAGTAAACCAGTGAAGAAGTTGCGTAGCTTTTGATACGTTTTGACGACTATTTTAGTCTATAGATCTAGTCTGCCACAAGACTATCTATTACAACAAACATTGCTACTCAAAAAAAAAAACATTAGTCCGTAACCTTATCTAAATAAAGAGCACAATCGCGTTTACAAAAATAAAGTGTCGGTAACGGTGTCGCGAGTTCAATTGTTTTTTCCCATCTCAAAAATGCCCAACACGCCTAAAGAAGTTTTAAGTTAAAAAAAAAAACTACTCGATAGCCCACAGTAACCACCCTACTTCTTTCAGGTATCAATGGTATCCAGTCTCGTCAGCTGCACGAGCTACACAAGGAGCGTGCAGGAGTGGCTGCACTGAGAGATGTGCTAGAAGATCGCTTGAGGGACATCAAGCGAGCCAAGACCTGGAAACATGAGAGGGTCCTCACTTCTCCGCAAGATACTAAGGTGAGAATACATCCTATTAACACTGGCATTTTAAAATGTTGTAAAAGCCAATTATTTTCAAAAGAATGACCGTGGAGTTTCTTGCCGGCTTTACTCCATAGGAAACGACCATTTGGAACCATGCACCTGCTTTAGATGTTTCATAAGTGCTCATGAAATAAAATACATTGAATTAGAAAATTCAAGTGCGAATTCTCTTCTTGGCCTTGCGTTTATAAATATGATAGATAGTATTCTGAACTCTCGGGGAAGTTCATGATTATGTCATAAAAAGTTAAGTTCGAGCGGTAAAAATACTGTAAAATACTATTTATTAACTGTTGATTTCAATAACATGGAAAAAATTCTAAACACGATTGTTTGAATACATTTGGCACACAGCACACTATATGCTAATTTAATTAGATGTCGGCGATGTCGCTTCTCCAAGTACTTATCCGAAACTTGACTGCGTTGTTATGTAGAGACAAAATTGTGTTGAAAATGTTTTCACTTTCGCGATCGCGACGAATACATTTTCATCCTACTTGAGAATATTTCAATGCTAGCACGTAAACATACCACCTATTTATGTAGGTACCTACTGAGGCATATCTAAGACATGTATTATGTAGATACACTTGTTAAGCCTCAGTTAAATATGATATGAGTATACCTTTTGGGTGGGAAATTATCAAATAACTTCTCCCGCTCTGGGTGGAGCGGGAGGGCGTGTCAGACTCTTGCTGACTAAAACCCACCCGTGTTCCTTTGGTTGCCCTGTTGCCGGGGGCCACGATGTCCCTTTCGGCTCATATTCGCAGCCCCGGCAGGCATCGGCCCTAGCGGACCCCGTCAATTCAGCTGACATCTCTTTGAGGCGCGCGTGGAATACAACGCGCCGTCGACCCGGGCTTGGTCCTTATACGAGCTACCCATTGCTCACCGTCCGCAAGCCCGCGCCTACGGTGGCCATATACCTACCATTTATTTCATAGGTATGATAGCCCTATAGTTACTAGGAATAGGAATAGGGTGAAATTTATGGCTAGAAAAGGTGTGGTGGCTGCTAGAGCTGCAACAGAAAACATGCCCCAAATAAATTGAAATAAGGGCAAGCATTGTGAGTATGTTACCATAAGTAACCATAAATTGCAAAAGATCCGTTTCGCTTTCAAAATATTCAAGAGCAGTCTGTCTCGATTATACATAAACTTGAATAAAGTTCAGGGAAAACATGTGGGATTGGTTGGTTATTTTTGCACACATATGCGCCGATTGCGAATTATAGCGATTCACTTATCGCGTCCTCGGTCGGATGTGTACATTCGAGTGTAGGTACTGTAGACAGAACGAGTACATATACTGCATCGTGCTATGAAGTAAGTTCATGGTATGAAGTGTTTTGGCAAACCGCGGGCGGCCAGACATGTAAACAAAGATTTTCTCAGGCCATTACATTGCCATTCAGGAGCTAGACGAGTTGGTAACAAGAGGATTAGTACTGACCACGTAACAAAAACGACGTTATCTTACAGTTTTCGCTATAATCCACAAGTTTGTGTGTTTTTTGTGAATAAAAGCACGTTAACGACGGAATTGGACATGGGTGTATACTACTTGATTGAAGTCGAGTTTCTAAGTGCCAATTAGGTGCCCCAGAGATCTCGGCGACATGGGTCACTTTATACAAGGGCCATAAGATTAAACTCCGCATTAAACAAACGAAAATAGTCCCCCTCTCTGTATTATTCGGTCTTTTGAACCTTGTTGTTATGCTCTTCTGACCAGTCGACAACTAACCATTTCATTGTCTACAACCATTGTTCCATAATTGTATATCTGTCGTGGCCAGATCTTAGAATTGATCACTTCATGAAATGATCGACCATTTCATGAAATGGTTGTGTTTCATGCTAAAATTGATTACTTATGTCTTATGTATATCGTTTAAACGTCAACGTTTAATGATATGTCAGTCAAAGTTTGGCCATATCATCCATGCAAATATTACTGGCATTCATTAACTTTTAGTAATCTGGGTCAATGGATAAATAAAACATTTTAAATAGCTTTCATTCCAGAAGAAAAATAATAATTAAGTAATAAGATTTGAATAGTTAAATAAATACTAACATGTGAAATACGTTCCAAACTCGTGTAAATTGTGTTTTTTTTATTTTTTATTCTCTAATGATATCGAATGCGACTTATCCTTGCTGTCTATTTATTGCCTTTATGTTTTCAGGTGACGGTTAAAGGTATTGATGGAGAGTTCCTGAATTTCTGCGCTAACAACTACTTAGGACTTTCTGTAAGTTAACTTAGATTTATTTATCTCGTTAAAAGATAGAAGACTTATTTAGTAGAAAATATATTATCGAGGCTATGACTATTTACTTGAGACGTTTAGGTACCTTCTTATAATGTTTTGTTTTTAATACAGAACCATCCGGAGGTGGTAGAAGCTGCTAGAGAAGGCTTGAAGAAATATGGCGCAGGACTCAGTTCTGTTCGGTTCATTTGCGGCACACAAACAATACATAAGGTAAGGATATTTTTTTGGTTGTCTCGTTTTGGCGGTAGTACGACCTGGGGCATTTAAATTCCTAATGGGAAACCTAGCGGATTCTATAAGAAATTACTCTGTAGCAGCCATTTATGGCGGAGCATAGTAGATACCAAGCGTCCTGTTATGTTCTTTACCTACTTGTAAACTTAAGGTTCATAGAGGATTCTTCCTGTTTTCATTCCGTGCTGTCGCGTTCATTTTTTAACTGCTTACCAATTTTGTAAGCACGTACAGCTTGGTAAATAGAGTTTGGAAAAAATTAGAGCGCCACTATCGCACTTACGTCACTTCGTTCTTAATTTTAATACTTGCATTGTAATCTAAATTTAAATTACGAAATTATTATTAGGTAGTATTTTTATGTGACTTATTGCTAATGACTAAATGTGTAGGTACTGCACGCTATAAGTATAAGTAAGATGTAAAATGTAAATATTTGCACGGCTGAAATAACGAATATAGTGAAAATAATTGTGCCAATACTTAGATCTTAAGGGGGAAGCGTCAGGGTAGCCCGCGAAATTCAAATTTTCCAACGTTTTTTGCATTTTGCAGGTCAGTGTCAGGTTTTATGTTGATTAAAATATGATTCGCGGCCGTAACAAATATAAATCATGAATCATGAAATCATGACATTTGACACCTTTGCTAACTTATGGAGTTGAAATGCTGATTGTAATGATTATAATTGAGTAAAGCCATATTTGTTACAGCCGTGAATCATATTAGCGATAAAGTTTTGTAGTGTGCGTGCCTGGTTCCTTAACTATTTTGGCCTGTGTTCAATTTGTACAAAAAAACCCTAAACGATCCGAAAGGGGCAAATAGGTACCTACTAACAACATTACCTAAAAGTATTAATTTAAAATTTACTAACAACATTACCTAAAAGTATTAATTTAAAATTCACATTTTCAAAAAGTCTTTTCGCATTATAGTATGTATGAACTTGTAATAAAATCTCTTTGGCTATTCTATTTGTATCTGGCTGGTTTTGGTATCATTGAAAGTTTAAATTTTAAAGAACATAATTCCAAATTCAAATTAGGAAAATGTGTGATATTCATTTGTTTTTCGTACCGTCAAGATGGAGTGAATCTAATGAAGAAATACATTTTAAAATTTTACTACAAAAAAGGTAAAAAGGCAAGGGCAGCCGCGAAAAAAATTTGCGATGTTTATGGACCTAGTGCAGTGTCTGTGAGAGTAGCACAAATTTGGTTTAAGCGTTTTCAATCCGGAAATTTTGATGTCAAAGATGCATGTCGCTCTGGTCGCCCTATTACGGATAAAATGGATGCTATTTTTGAAAAAGTGGAGCAAGATATCAGTAGTTACGACGTAGCTGAAGAACTGGGAATTGACCACAAAACAGTTTTGGCGCATTTGAAAAAAACTGGGTACACAAAAAAGCTCGATATTTGGGTACCTCACGAGCTTACTGAAAGAAACCTAATGAACTGTGTACTCATTTGTGATTCTTTATTACGACGTAATGAAACCGAACCATTTTTGAAGAAGCTATCGATCACGTACGACAAGAACGTGCGAAAAAGGTCGTGGTCAAGGGCCGGTCAGGCTTCACAGACTGTGGCGAAACCCGGGTTAACTCGCAACAAGGTGATGCTGTGTGTGTGGTGGGATTGGAAGGGCATTATTCATTATGAGCTGTTACCACCAGGCAGGACCATCGATTCTGAACTCTACTGCGAACAACTGATGAGATTAAAGCAAGAAGTTGAGAGAAAGCGGCCGGAATTAATCAACAGAAGGGGTGTGATTTTTCATCATGATAACGCTAGACCTCACACATCTTTAGCCACTCAGCAAAAATTAAGAGAGTTTGGCTGGGAGGTGTTAATGCATCCGCCGTATAGTCCTGACCTTGCACCTTCAAATTTCCATCTGTTTCGGTCTCTTCAGAATTCTTTAGGCAGTGTCAGGTTAACATCACGAGAGGACTGCCAAAACCACTTGTCGCGGTATTTTGATCAAAAGTCCCAAAATTTCTATAGCAATGGGATCATGTCCCTACCTACAAGATGGCAAAATGGTACCTACATAGGTACTTTAGTTAAATGTAAATAAACTGTATTAAAAAATGTTTTGAATTTTCTTAAAAAATGCGAAGCAACTTTTTCCCCAACCATCGATCTAGTGATCGATGTCCCCAACCTATTATTTAGATCAACATATATACTTAACATGATACTAACCTGCAAATTGAATGGGAAATAAATGTGCAACAAAAAACGCTGCTTGTGGGTGACTCAAATCAAAACCTAATACTTAGCACTTATTATAAAATATTTAGTTTTATTTGTCATCACGCCGGACTCTTATAAGTCGACCTGTAATTGTGTAATGCACGATCAATCACAATTTGTTTCGATTTGAAACCATTGTTGCTTCAAAGTTGGAAAAAAAAATCTGCTCAACAAAGTAAAAAACGCAATGAAAGTTGTTTGAACTGTCAAAATGAAACAAATTTGTCATACATAATCGTTACCTAACGAAAATAAGTTACACAATTAGGGTACTGTTAGCAGTATACTTGTCCTTGCCTTCGTTTTGCAATTTGCATGCGGATAAAAGTCGTCTCGTTCTTGGTTTAACGAGGTTACTTGAAAAGTTGTTGTAAAATTCATCACAAAAACCTTTCAAGTATTTTGTTGCACAAAAAAGGCGATATAATGCCAAAGTTCAAAATTAAAACATCTATTAAATTTATAAACTCCGTCGCTCCCTCGCGTAACTGCCTCGTTGGTCTAGTTGGTAAGCGCTACTGCTGAGCATGAGGTCCTGGGTTCGATTCCCGGGTCGAGCTAATTATTATTGGGTTTTTCTATCTGGAATTTCTCAGTAGCAGACCTGAGTCTGGATTTGTGGCCGGTTGATGGCAATAGGCTCGGCCCCCATTTTACATGGGACTTAAATATAACTGGCGAAATGTGGGTGTAAACTCATAGGTCTTTAAAAAATCATAAGATTTAATAATAGCAATGATTAAAAAGAAACAGTGGCACTCCGGGAGTGCCGACAGAAGTGAAAACTTGAACAAGATCGCCTTGGTGGAAGAAAAATACTTGTATAGAACATGGTCCGTAACCTTATCTAAATAAAGATCACAATCGCGTTTACAAAAATGAGGCATCGGTAACGGTGTCGCGAGTTCAATTGTTTTGTCCCATCTCAAAAATGCCCGATGCGCCTAAAGAAGTTTTCACTTCAAAAATAGTTTTGGTAACATTTCCACTTACCTACCCATTTATCTCCATAGGAGCTAGAGGACCGTCTGGCCAAGTTCCACGATCGCGAGGATGCGATCCTGTACGGGTCCTGCTTCGACGCTAACGCTGGTCTCTTCGAGTCCATGCTGACGCCCGAAGACGCAGTGTTCTCCGACGCCTTGAACCATGCCTCCATCATTGACGGCATCAGACTGTGCAAGGCGCAGAAATTCCGGTATCCTCATAGGGATCTGAATGGTGAGATCCTTTATTAATTTTGAAAAATGTCTATACATTTATACATGACATTAATAGGTACTTGCCGTATGTGTTCAATGAACTCGTTTTCGAGCACACATAATTTTATTGGACCTAACTTCATCTGTTTGTCATTAATTGCTGTACCAACACGTACAATTTTAACAGTTAAAATTTAAAAAAACCCAGACACAAACATTTCCTCATTTCTCTTTCCTACTCCATCACCAGACCCTGTTCACCATCCATCTATAATCTATTCATTGAGACCATTCCAATGAGCCCAAACACGATACTAGTGCTGTAAGTTGGTAAGGGATTTGGGTATCCTGCAAATTCCAGATGAAGCTGCAGCAACTGTTCAAGGTTACCATGTTCTTCTAATATCATTAAGGTATACCAAATCTGCCCAACCCTTCGGGGAAACAAGGCGTGATGTTATGTTATGTTATGTACACCAAATTTCAAATCAATCAGACTTGTGGAAGATACTTACATTCATTCATCAACTAGAAAAGAGCTGATAATCTTCAAACCGCTGAACCGATTTTATTAAAACATGTCTAAGAACCATCGCTAGAAAACCTGCTTTCAAATAAAAAACCGCATTCGAATCGGTTCACCCGTTTAAGAGCTACGGTGCCACAGACAGCCACACAGACACACACATAGTGGTCAAACTACCTGCTATAATAATAACACCCCTCTTTTTGCGGGTTACTCCCGTGTGGCAATGCTGCATATACATCGTCGGGGGTTAAAAATATTACAGATTACTTCTAAGACAATTTTTATGTAGGTTACTGTGACTTCAACAAGAACCTTTAAAATTCAGGATTTGTAGTCTCTTGACAAACTACTGTCTCCATTTTAGTATTTTCACTTTTTTCGAAGCCACATGCAGTAAGATCCAAGTCCCAAGTAAATCCTCGGATTTCGCAGACTGATTAAAGATCCCTTGGTCTCTGAGCAGCGGTCAAACTTCAACAACAACTAAATAACGAAACCAAATTCAAAATGAGATTTCTCGTAGTCTCGTGATCGTCACAACAGCCCCGGATCTAGATTTTTTTTGAGGCGGGGCAAAACCTGCGGTCTGCCTCCCCTCGCCATTCTTTTATGGGATGCGCTAAGTTAGCCCGCGAAATTCAAATATTCTCAAAATGAAAATTTTGCCAGCAACATATTAATGAAATTGTATCGATCGATAATGCGCCAATCCAAAAGGGGTGCCAAAACTGTAAAAAAGAAAAAAAAAATGAAAGATTACAAGTGCTGCGCGTCTCATTTATTGCAAAGTTGCGGTGTGCTGGGTGGTGTACTTGTCTGCTACGCTTGAATTGGTCGCCCCCTAAAGTTAGCGCCCAGGACACGGGCCCCGGCTTGCCCCCTCCTAGATCCGGGGCTGCGTCACAACTGCTAATGTTCCAATATCTTTGTTACACAGAACTAGAGCATCTTCTAGCTCACAGCGAGGCTCGGATCAAGCTGATCGTCACCGACGGCGTGTTTTCAATGGACGGCACTGTGGCTCCGATTAAGGGACTACGGGACTTGGCTGATAAATACCGCACCTTACTGGCTGTGGATGACAGCCATGCCACTGGATTCTTTGGAGAGACTGGCCGGTAAGTTGGTAGCTGTAGATTCTCCAAATATGATGTGGATTGGTTCGTTTTTATTGAATGACGAGATATCTTATTTGCTAGACCTATTCCCCAAGATGCAAGAGCTCTTGCATGAATCCGCATTTCAGAAGCAATGATTCGGAGGTCCCAAACACGGAACTTTTTATTCCGTGCAGCGCGGAAGTACTCCACGACGGGGGGGCAAACTTCTTCGATAACCCCCTTCCAAAAACGATTTAAATACCTACATATACTTTAAATTCTGTCATATTAAAAAGCAAATCTTTTTCTTACACACATGCGCTTTTTCATTTAAGAAAAAACAAAACTCTGTGAAGGACAGCACAGAGCAACCTTCTTTACCAAGTATTAAAATTGGCGGGGGAGCGGCCCCTCCCGTTTGATTTTAGGGGGCATTTGGTTGGCCCCTTCTGCCTCACTTCCGCGGTTCCTGACTACGATCCATTGCAAGAAAGGTTTAATCAACTTACCTTTTTAACTTACAGCTAATAATAGCTGTAAGTTTTCCTACTAAATAAATAATTAATACAGTTCAGCAATACTTTTTGTACAATCTGTAATTGTATGAACTACGATCTGTTCCGCAGAATTTCTGAATGTTTAACCACCTAATCAGTCTTGAACGATGCGTTCTTATCGCAGGAATTGCATAATAATTATAATTCGATGCTGTATATTGCATCAAGGTTGACTGACTATCGTTTTGAATCCTTATCCTAAGTTCGAGTTCAGTTAATAATATCGCACACAAGTTAAAGCCTCGTGCAGACTACCGAGACTCTAACAAAATAATTTCTAAGAAAACTACACGGTAGAACAATAGGCATGATGCCTGGGTCAAAAAAAATCATTTTATTTAATTCGTCAGTCAGATAATAAAAACATATTAGACACGTATTTTTGATAAAACGCATTAAAGTTGGGGAGTGGGGGTCGCTACGTCACAAGTAAATCTAAATACTCGTGACGTCATGACACATTTTTAAGCGACGAAAAAAAAGGAGGAGGTTTTGAGGCGGCGCCAAAAGTAAGTACATTCAACGAAGATCCGTCTAGCTACCATTTTGTTTGGCGCCAACTCAAAATTTGTTACTTAAATTCGTTTAGGAACTTAGTTACACTAAACTTTTCGCTTTTCAGTTTTTTTTTGTCGGTTAAATTTTTTGAAAAAAAGATTTTTAACTCAATGTATCGCCGTAATCTATTGATAACGTAAAAAAGAAAAAAATACGTGTCCAGTATTTTTGAATAACCTACAAGACGGACAAAAAATATGTATATTTTTAGTCATGTCACTATGCACGAGGCTTTATAAGATGGAATTGGAGCACTCAACGATTTTCCTTATTGACTTGAACGGCCAAAACCGGTACATTGTTACGGTTTAGTGCAAATGCTTTTGGAATGCTGGGGCCACACCAACGGGAAACTCCGTTAATTATCGCGATGATAGACTTTATTCCGACGGGTTAAGGTCCATCATCGTGATAATTAACGGCATTTCCCGTTGGTGTGGCCCGAGCATAACAACTCTTTCTGGGTAGTTCACAAACAAAATACACTCGTAGGTACTTCTGCCAATACGTACAGTCAGTACGTCAGTAGTATCTAACACTAGAGTTACGAAAACCGCCCTTACTGCTACGAGATAAAGACGCGTCCAAGGCCAATCTACTACTATTGACGTGCGGTCGACCATAATAATAATGACCGTTTATACAAAATTGCTGGGTTTGTATTCATTTTGTACATAATTCAAGGTCTATTTAAGACCGTGACATTTTCTGAATAAGGAATTTGCTCGTGTCATTAAAAATGTTTACATTCTTCCATAAAGCAATCATATCTACACGTGTTCACAGCTATTCACAATCGTTTGATACACTTCCATGCCGAATCGAAGTTGGCAAAAACAAAACCCAAAAATGTTGTCAGTTTAAATCAAATAGACGACCGCCATTCTTCCGACAGCTATTTGCAGTCGGGGCACAAATTAATACAGATGGCTCACCCCTCAAAATCATTTAAATAAAAAGCGACTGTTGCAACGACACAATAAAGGAGCATTTCCTCTCTTCTACCTACAGTTATGTTCACTTAGAAGTTGCCTATCTTTTTATCGCATAACTCTTAGTCTCTTATATCTTCTGACTACGTTACGGCCACTGAATTGACCCGACAAGACGAGCCCGTCGCGTACTTGTAGCTTTATACCTAAAATGCGGAGTGCGTCTTCTGTAGATACTATTCTGTGGTCACGTGTTCATAGCTATTCACAACCATTCGACAGGTTGTCGAATCGATTTGTAATTTTCGATTCGACAACCTGTGGAATGGTTGTGAATAGCTATGAACCCGTGTAGATAACATGATGGCAATAAGGTCAGATACATGTTTTTTTTTGTATTTTAATTACTTTCCTTGTTGGATCTTCACTTTTTGTAAAGCACTGCTACTTATGGAGGTAGATAACTGAATACCTACTTGTAAATGCAAGCGAGAAAAGATGGTACAGCTGTGCCTTTGTTTTTGGTCAACTTGACGGGGGCACTGCCGTGACCCAGATCTCAGTCCAATACAAACAAAGATAAAACTTTAGAAAGTTTCACCCACCACCTTACCCACCAGGCCAACTTTTAAGAATATTTGCGGATAGCGCCTTTCCGGGCACTATGACCCTTAGGCCCAGCGCACACCGCTGGAGGCGCGGCGGAGAGCAATTCAAGACAACAATCTAATATAAACCTTAACTACCTTGACAAACGGTCAATATAAGAATAAATTCGCACGCGGTGCTCGGAGCTCTTCCAAGCTACTACAAGAGCATGCGCGCGACTGCTCCAGTCGCCGCCGTGCTGCTCTGCGCTCCGCCGCACTACCCCGCGCCCAGCTGGCTGGCGGTCAGATGCCTGGAGAGTTTTAACTAGTACTACAGAGTAGCTGCGCGCCGCCACGCCTCTCTCCGCTCGAGGGCTCTCAAGGGCTCTTGACGTCGCTCGGGGCCCGTGGAATGCGCCCGCTCGATTCAAGGAAATGCGCTCCGCCGCGCCTCCAGCGGTGTGCGCTGGGCCTAAAACTTCGATTTCATCCTGCAATCTTCAAAAATGTTGCGCCCCGCGTATTAGAAACCGTGTCTAAATTGGTCTAAAATGTAATTTTCCTTATTCCAGGGGTACAGAGGAATACTGCGGCGCCTTGGGCGCAGCAGACATTATCTGTTCGACCCTGGGCAAGGCGGTGAGCGGGGCCGCCGGCGGGTACACCACGGGGCCCAAAGAACTCATCACTTTGCTGAGAAACGTGTCCAGACCTTACCTGTTCTCTAATGCACCACCGCCGCCTGTGGTCTGTGCTTCAATAAAGGTACTAGATATTGCAATTTGTATGTTTTATACGATATATTTTGTGATCACAAAAAGGCACTATGAAACCGACTCTTCGAAATTTTTATATTTTCGACTCCCATTCGGCTGCGTTGCAACATCTGGTGTAACATTTTTGGGAGAAGTTTTTTTTGAAGTGAATACTTCTTTAGGCGCGTTTGGGTATTTTTGAGATGGGACTAAACCATTGATTTCGCGACACTGTCATGACACCAGCTTTTGACCATTAAAAAGACATTAACGCGTTGATAACCGCGGTGCGTGGAGTAAAAGACATCAACGCGTCGATTATCGTGGTGCCGATTTTTTTTCAAGTTTTCCCTTCTGTCGGCTCTCTCGGAGTGCCACTGTTTTTTTTTTAGACTGCCCTCGCCTCGCCTATTGATGAAGTCGACAGCAAAATAATGAAGAAACTGTTAAATATTTCTACATTGTTTACTACCTATTGACTTCTCTAGACTGGCTGACGGAGAAAGACGAAGTTCAGTGGTCTGATCGCGAAAATTTTAATTTTGTCACAATAACGTTCAAAGCGTCCCGAAAGATTTATGAAATTTCAAATTAAACATTAGGTACCTTCTTTTTCAGTCTCTAGACCTCGTAGAACAAAGTGGGGAGCTTCGCCAACGTCTTCGAGACAACACCAAATCCTTCCGCGAGGGTCTGAAGTCAGCCGGACTGACTGTGTCGGGTGACGAGCATCCCATCTGTCCTGTCATGGTGGGCGAGGCGCCGCTAGCTGTGGAACTTGCTTCTAACATGCTTAGTAAGTAATAGTATGAAAATCTTTAAGAATTCATAATACCTCAGCTCAAATGCACTCCTTATCTCGCTCGCACGATACTGGTCGCGGACTGAGTGAGAGCGAGACTGAGCGGCGGGGAGAAGGTTCCAAGGCGCCAATAGTTTAGATAATTTCTTTTCGGCGACAATATAGGTAATCAAAGAAAAGACATAGTTTCTGCTTTATAGTTAGTTCAGTTATTATACAGAGTTTCATGATCTAAATTGAAGTATTTTTTTAATACCAGCGGCTTATTGTTCGGTTTGGAAGTAACTTTTTTCAATCAAGATTTTTTTTTGGAATTGTTTTCGTCAAACATAATTCTTAACTAACTTTACAATATCTTTATTTCAAAATTAATTATGCAGTATTTTCGATATAACGGAGGATCATGTTACGCAATGTGAGGTATTATGATAAACTCATAAGGAATCTGTTAGTAACATAACGATGGCAGTTTGAAGTGTTGCGGGAAAATTCTCTGAACTCCTTTGTTCTGCGCTGACAAAACTGAACAAAACATCATCCTTAAACATCATTATTACATAATTATAGTTCCTTGCTCTTGTTTCATGTTTATAATTTTATGTATATCTGTTATTTATCTAATATGTCTATGTATATTTTTAAATAGGAATTATATGTTTTATGTATCTGTTGTATATGTAAATGGTACACCACTGACTACCTGCAGTATTGTCTCTCCTTTTCCATTTAAATCCATCCAAAGGTTGTCTGTAAAAGATCGCTTTTACCGATAAGACCGCCCATTGTGTCACCTAATGTAAAATTTCAAAATTAATGTCTGTAATTTTTTTGGTGTACATAATAAAGAATATTCTATCTATCTAAAGGAGCCCGAAGCAGAGGATTTATTTAAACACATTGAATAATAAACTTTATCTCAGTTCCATAAAGTCCATACTAGCTTCTTTGCCAAATTATGTGACTGCTAGCTTTTAAAATGTTTCTTAATTTTGCTTTTCCAGAGCGCGGTATCTACGTGGTAGCGTTCAGTTACCCGGTAGTGCCGAAGGGGGGCGCGCGCGTGCGCGTGCAGCTGAGTGCGGCGCACACGCCCGACGACGTGCAGCGCGCAGTGCACGCCTTTGGAGACGTCGCTAGGGAGATCGGCATTGTTAAGAAGTAGACTTGTGTAGGTTGATCTCGAGAACTGGGAGCCACCCATCACCTCCTCTTATTTAATCTTAATCTAGCTTCAGTTGTGAAAAAGTGTCTCGTATTATTTTAAAAAGTGGTGGTAGGCCCTCTGGATTTCTAGATACAAAATAAATGGATAGTACAGAAGTGTCGAAATAATAACGCAAAGTTGGCTTTGGCTGGTGACTTAAAAAACCGGTCCACTTAACTTTTCCTGTGGTCACGGATAGTAAAATAAAAAACATAATGAAGCAGTTATTATAGAATAAAGATTAAAAAAAAAGAATTGTGAGAGAAATACCTGTATGACGTTTAAGTGACTATGTTCTTGAGATCTGTATCTTGCATTTTTTCTAGCTCAGTATCTACTTCTTATGTATGTAATATTTGTAAATATTATCAAATCGATCGCTTGTGTATGCATGGAACTATGGGACTGAATAAATAAATGTTTTTACTGTTATTGCATTTTAAACATATTTTTTACTTTTCAAGTCTTTCTTTACTCCCTATCAATTATTTTGTAATTACGATCCAGATTAAAATAACAAGAAAAAAGGTGGAATATAGTGATAATAGTAAAGAGCCTGACTGGGTTCGAACATACGACTCGTAAGTCGCACTCGTTACTACTGGGCCACCACTGGTCCTAGAACAAAAAATTCGAAGACATGTGACATCTACAACCCGCACGAGGCCCGCGTAGAGCTGTCACCTCTCCGGGTTTGCATGGTACATGTCCGGGCTACGGGTTTAACATCGATATCTCCGGGTCAAATGGAACGGGAAGCGACAACCGGTCATCACGCACCGGGCGCACGGCGCGGATTGCGTGCATGCGTGAGTGACTGAGTGCGACGTACAGTCAGCCTAGCACTAGCTAGATAATTTATATTAAAAAAAACATTACCAATTGTCATTTACCATTACTTTGCCTACCTTAATTAATTAAATATTTAAAACTTGAAAAAAATGTTTTATTTTAATAAAATAAAAACTGTATTTTTAAAATCTCCGGGTCTACTGTTTTTGAAAGGTGGCAGCCCTAGGCCCGCGTGGTGGATTACGGCCAGTAAGAGGAGGCCTGTGTCCCAGCAGTGGAAACATTATAAGCTGATTGTGTTATGTTATAGTGATAAATGAAACAATGCAGTGTAATAATAACTGATCTATTAACAATAATTTATTACAAGTAATAAAACTCACACTCGTACTGACAACATGACACACAGTGCGGTCGCGTGTATAACTACGCTCGTTTAAACTATTCATTACAATTAACTATTTACATTGTATCGTACTGAATTCTCACTCGACGATATTGCATTGAGTATCTCACCCTTCGTTGACACATCACATGCAAAACGTACACAATTAAAATTAAAACATAAAAATAACTGTCCATAAATAAAATTAAAATATGTCAAGTTCAATAAAACACGTAATATAAGTACAAATACTAAATATAGTACAATAATGATTGAAAAATTAGAATGTCATAAATCGGGTTGAGGGAATTTATATACATAGAGGCTGAGTCAAAGAAAAAATATTAAAAATACTGACTGAAATGTATGGCCGAGTCAAAACCACGTCCGTCCCGCCCGAAGGCTTGTTGTCGAATGCGACATTTAAATCCTTATTATATTTGGAGGGTATCCGTTCTCTATGTCTCTCGGTTACGTCTACGTGTGTATATTTGTCGTGTGGACGTATTGAGATCAAGACTGAGCGTTTCTCTCGTCATCCGAGTTCGGTTCACGAGTTTAGAGGAATGATAGATGTGTGTCTCCCTCATTGTAGCACAGCGGGCTTCCCTGTAACGAAGGATTTAAATTAGCATTGTATAAGGAAATCAAGGAAATGAAGAAAAAAAAAACTCTTGACTGCATCAAAAAGATTCAAAACAAGCTCACTTTTGAAGCATCAAATCTGAGATTAAACTAAAATAACTGCCACCAACTCACTGACTCAAAAACTGACACAGATTGCACAAAAAATATCTTGATTTTAACTTTTTAGTGGCAGACGGGTTTTTTGTTTTATTTTTGTCATTATTTTGCGCCTGCTTCTCAAAATAAGTATAAAAGTAAATATCTGCAAGTCCGCCCGCTTACCTGGCGGTAGCGTGGTGACGGCGGTGTCGTTGCGTGCGGGCGGCGCGCTCGCCGCGGTCGGCGCCGGCGCCGGCGTCGGCGCTGCTGTACCTACAGGCTTCTGAAAATACGTACACAATATTTATCAGTAAATCTTGTAAACCAAGAGAATAAATTTACTTGCACTAAACGCGACTTATATGGAAAAAAACCGGTCAAGTGACTCGCACACGAAGGGTTCTGTACCACTGTACAATATTTAGCAATAAACGTCGAAAAAAACACGTTTCTTGAATGGGGACCTCACAGAAGTTTCAAATTCCTAACTTGTTTAGTTGTTGCGATAGAGCTCATACAAAAAAGGAATTCAAAATTCAAAAATGAATTAATGAATTACTCGATGAATTCTAGACAACGACACCGTTTATTTTATACCCCTTTGATTTTTAACTATATTATTTTTTATCACATCTATTCAAAAAGAGCTAATTCGTTCTTCGTAAACAGGGACTAAAATAGCTTTTTAATCCCTAGGGATTAAAAGTGATTTGAATTTGGAATGTGGATATTGTTAGTAAAAGTTCCAATTACCAAAGAGATCAAACACGAACATTGTATGAACAAGTAACAGGCTGGCAAGAGAGAGAAAGTGTGAATTTGGTCAAAATTAAAATCCAAGATGGCGGCTTAGAAAATTTTCAAATTTTTTGTCTTTAGTGTCGTTTTCATAGTTTTCGAGGGTGCTAAAGCCGATAGTGAGGTCAAAATGTAAATCCAAGATGGCGTCTCTGAAGATTTTCAAATTTATCATCATGGGTATCGTTTTCACGGTTTTTAAGGGTGCTAAAGCTGATGGTGAGGTCAAAATGAAAATCCAAGATGGCGGATGCAAAAATTTTAAAATTTTTCCTCATGGGTATCGTTTTCATGGTTTTTAAGGGTGCTAAAGCCGATGGTGAGGTCAAAATGAAAATCCAAGATGGCGGCGGAAAAAAAATTCAAATTTTTCGTCATGGGTATCGTTTTCATGGTTTTTAAGGGTGCTAAAGCCGATAGTGAGGACAAAATGAAAATCCAAGATGGTGACGGCGAAAAATTTAAAATTTTTCGTTATGGGTATCGTTTTCATGGTTTTTAAGGGTGCTAAAGCCGATGCTGAGGTCAAAATGAAAATCCAAGATGGCAGCTAAGAAAATTTTCAAGTTTTTCGTAATGGGTGTCGTTTTCATAGTTTTCGAGGGTGCTAAGACCGATAGTGAGGTCAAAATGTAAATCCAAGATGGCAGCTGCGAATAATTTAAACAATTTCATCATGGGTATCGTTTTCATAGTTTTCGAAGGTGGCAGTGATTTTATTTTAATTTTACTGGTGAAGGAACTTTGTTCCTGACGGGGGTCGGATCATACATGTTTTTTTTTTCTCATAGAGGGTGATAAAAAGTAGAGTGTTCACCTCGGGAGCAACACTATTTTAAGCTCGAGTGGCGTACTTTGAATCCCTCGCTGCGCTCAGGATTCTACTTTAGAATCCCTCGCTACGCTCGGGATTCTACTCTAGAATCCTTCGCTCCGCTCTGGATTCAAAGAAACACTCTCGCCTTAAAAATAGTTCTTTGCTCCCTTGGTAAACAATCTACTATTTTATCACATCTATTCAAAAAGAGCTAATTCGTTCTTCGTAAACAGGGACTAAAATAGCTTTTTAATCCCTAGGGATTAAAAGTGATTTGAATTTGGAATGTGGATATTGTTAGTAAAAGTTCCAATTACCAAAGAGATCAAATACGAACATTGTATGAACAAGTAACAGGCTGGCAAGAGAGAGAAAGTGTGAATTTGGTCAAAATGAAAATCCAAGATGGCGGCTTAGAAAATTTTCAAATTTTTTGTCTTTGGTGTCGTTTTCATAGTTTTCGAGGGTGCTAAAGCCGATAGTGAGGTCAAAATGTAATTCCAAGATGGCGGCTCTGAAGATTTTCAAATTTATCATCATGGGTATCGTTTTCATGGTTTTTAAGGGTGCTAAAGCCGATGGTGAGGTCAAAATGAAAATCCAAGATGGCGGATGCAAAAATTTTTAAATTTTTCGTCATGGGTATCGTTTTCATGGTTTTTAAGGGTGCTAAAGCCGATAGTGAGGTCAAAATGAAAATCCAAGATGGCGGCGGCAAAAAATTTCAAATTTTTCGTCATGGGTATCGCTTTCATGGTTTTTAGGGGTGCTAAAGCCGATGGTGAGGTCAAAATAAAAATCCAAGATGGCGGATGCAAAAAAATTCAAATTTTTCGTCATAGGTATCGTTTTCATGGTTTTTAAGGGTGCTAAAGCCGATAGTGAGGTCAAAATGAAAATCCAAGATGGCAGCTAAGAAAATTTTCAAGTTTTTCGTCATGGGTATCGTTTTCATAGTTTTCGAGGGTGCTAAAACCGATAGTGAGGTCAAAATGTAAATCCAAGATGGCAGCTGCGAATAATTTAAAAATTTTCATCATGGGTATCGTTTTCATAGTTTTCGAAGGTGCTTAAGTCTAAAGTGAGGTCACAATGTAAATCCACGATGGAGGCAGTGATTTTTTTTAAATTTTACTTGTGAAGGAACTTTGTTCCTGACGGGGGTCGGATCATACACGTTTTTTTTTCTCATAGAGGGTGATAAAAAGTAGAGTGTTCACCTCGGGAGCAACACTATTTTAAGCTCGAGTGGCGTACTTTGAATCCCTCGCTGCGCTCAGGATTCTACTTTAGAATCCCTCGCTACGCTCGGGATTCTACTCTAGAATCCTTCGCTCCGCTCTGGATTCAAAGAAACACTCTCGCCTTGAAAATAGTTCTTTGCTCCCTTGGTAAACAATCTACTATTTTTGTTGTTATAGCGGCACTAGAAATAAACAATCTGTGAAAATTACAACCGTCTATCTATTACGGATCATGTGATACAGCCCGCTGATAGACAGACGAACGGACGGACAGCGGAGGCTTAGTAATAGGGTTCCGTTTGGCACCCTTCGGGTACGAAAACCTAATAAAGCACACAAACACAAAAATAACAAGTTAGGGGCAATAATGCGTCGCATCCACGCAAAACGGCCATAGCTCAGTATAATACTGTGACTGTGACACTATACGAGACAGTCACAGCGATCTTGAGTGAAATCTTGGAGGTCTCTGTTCAGTCACATGTGTGACTGAACAGAGACCTCCAAGATTACACATCAGAATACAGATGGTTCACTCCGCAAAATCATTTAAATAAAAAGCGACTCTTTCTACGTCGCAATAAAGTGCAATTCAGGTCGCACAGCGTTAATTCACCTAGAAGTTGCCTCTCTTTCTATCGCGTAACTTTTATGTCTTCTGACTACGTTACACTCACTGAATTGGCCCGACAAGTCGAGCCCGCCGCGTACTTGTAGCTTCATACCTAAAATCCGGAGTGTGCCTTCTGTAGTATTCTGTGGTCTAGTGGACGTTTTACGGCTGTAGCGTAAAAGGCAAAGGACTAGTCATAAGATAATTAGATGACACTACATATTTACGAATTACAGCCATTAAATGTTATAATTCAACAGTCATAGTTAGCACATTGGGGACCAAACCAGTCAAATCCAAGGATGGTATGATACTTTCCTATAACTGTGCTAAGGAGGTCAGAGGCATGTTAATATAATTAATGCAGTGATCAGTCGCGTCTGGCCAGATAGTGAGCCAAACTCTACATATTCAGGAATAGATTAGAGACTAGAAAACTGATAAGTCTTAGAGCTTTTGAGCACTGCATTAGATTCGAATTTGATATTCAAGTTCCATTCGAATTGGAAATTTTCTAAAGTAGGGATGACGCCTGGATAAAAAAAATATATTAGACACGTATTTTTAGCTTTATTATAAAAAATATTTATAAATATTTAGATAAAACGCATTAAAGGTGGGGAGTGGGGGTCGCTACATTAGGTACAAGTAAATATAAAATCTACATACATAAAGTGACCGTCATGGCACATTTAAACTTAATGTATCGCCGTAATCTTTTGATTACAAAAGAAAAAATACGTGTCCAATATTTTTTAATAATCTAAACGACAATTTTTTTTTGTCCTCTTCCTTTTTCGAATCTAGTTCGTTTACCAGTCATACAAATAGTACTACAGGCACTTCTGTCCGTCACTTTTATGATTTTGGTGGCATGTAGTGTGCAAAAACATTATAATTCAAATAAAAATCATGTCATCAGGGGGCGAGCCTATTGCCATCAACCGGGTACAAATCCAGACTCCGGGCTGCTACTGAGAAATTCCAGATGGAAAAACCTGATCACACTTTGCCCGACCCGGGAATCGAACCAGGACCTCATGCTCAGCAGTAGCGCTTGCGACCACTAAACCAACGCGGTAGAAAAGCCGATGCAAAGCTGGCGAAGTGTGAGTGTACTTTAGGTACAGTATTTCTATTTTCCCTCGGGAATCATCGGATATCCGAATACAAACTAATGCTAATTTCCAAGTCCATCAATTATTAGATTTATCGTGTGTAATAATTTGAATTCAGAAATAAGTACTTTATTCAAATTCAAAATTCAAAAGTCATTTATTCAAATTAGGCTGAGAATCAGCACTTTTCGAACGTCAAAATTACATAAGACAGTCCCCCAAAAAACGCCCACCCTTCACCACTTCCTAGTGCCTTTCGCTGGGAAGAAGAAGTGGCGCAACAAACTCCCCAGCAGCACAGCTGTCTGTACAAGTTAGAAAAAAATAATTCTATACAATAGTATGCAAAATAATTTACATTACGCAACACAAAACATAATTTAAATGATAAATTATTGGCCATATGTCAGCTAGCACACGCCAATATACCAACCAAAAACATCGAGAACTATACTCAAGCAGAAATAAAAACTAAACGTAAACAGAACTACATAATTATCTAAATAAAAGCCTCCAGGCGTAAAGGGCGTGCCCGCTTACATAAAGCTGTAATTGGCAGTTATAAATGATAAACTAGGACCATCGAGGTAAAAAATAAATAAACAGTTAATTACTAGTTACAATAACAAAACCATGATCAGCAAGACGACCAGTCACCACAAGCAGCACCCGTTCACGAGCATAACGCAAAGATCAGCCATTACCCCCCTCGCCATATTTGAGGGACGGAGGCAACCCGACCCCCGACGCTACCGCAAGCAGTGACATCTAAGGGAGCATGACGAACTTGCTGCCGGTTGCTCAGGCAAAAAAAAATAAAAAAAATAATGATCAACTGTCGAGGTCGCTAGCTAACCACTAATTGCAATACAACTCATAACAAAATATTGTAATGAGTAGATTAAGTCAACAATAAAATAAAATAAAAATAAATTGAATTTAAAAAAAAAAAAAATTGACTTATAAATTCAAATAAAATAAACAATTATGTAACTGTCCGTAGGTAAACTAATTCTGGAGAAAGAACATAAGTATTGTCTTGAGTTAATCACAGCGACCAACTATTCTTATCATTTATGTAGTCGTTGATACAATAGTATGCCTTTGAACAAAGGTTAGATTTTACTTTAGTTTTAAACGCATTAAAAGGCAAATCTAGCAAAGAAGAGGGAAGCTTGTTATAAAAGTCTATACCAAGCCCAACAAATGAGTTATGAACCTTATGAAGCCGGTGAAAGGGAGCTCGTAGTTTGTCTTTATTTCTAGTGTTAACATTGCGTATATCACTGTTTTTACTGTATAAGTGTATATTTTGCCTAATATATAAAATGTTGGCGAAGATGAATTGCGATGCCACTGTAAGAATACCAATATCTTTGAAAAAATCTCTTAGTGAAACTCTGGCACCTAGCTGGTAAATTGCTCGAACAGCTCGTTTTTGAAGGACAAATATATTTTGAATATCAGCAGCTTTGCCCCACAGCAGAATACCGTAGGACATAACGCTATGAAAATAACTAAAATAGACTAACCGAGCTGTATCAACGTCAGTGTATTGTCTTACTTTCCTGACAGCGTAGGCGGCCGAACTGAGCCTTCCCGCTAGGCTCGATATATGTGGGCCCCACTGAAGTTTGGCATCTACTGTTATGCCCAGAAAAACTGCCGAGTTCACAGTTTCAAGCACCTCTTTATCTAAGACGATGTTGGGTCCTAGATTGTTGTTTTGTTTTGATTTCCATGTGAACTATACAGAGCTGTACAACTATTTTCCTATCTGTCGTGCCTGCGACTTTAGCAGCTTTCCTCCCATTTGTTTAATAAATTCCATTAAGTTACAAGTTAAGTTGAGTATTAACAAATCTATATACTTCCAAGTCAATTGAGAGCGTCCGGATTGCACAAAGTGCAAAGGGCAACTGATAGAATTCCGACGACAGACGAAACACGAAGTTTGCCGAGGGACATTAAGAAAATAGAAATACTGTACAACTGACCAACCCTTCGGGAAATACAGGCTTGATGTTATGTGTTAAAATAAAATTAAAACGGAACTGCGCAAACTTCCGCAATCAGTGAAATATCTATCCAATTTACTACGTATATTTAATCAGTGTTATCAGCATGAAGTGATTTACAACGACTATATCACTACATCGCTTTGTGTTATGATTAGATACTTAGCAGGGACCCAACCTAACGTAAAGAAATCGCGGCGGGATTTTATTGCACACTTGATTTTCAACTCTCGGTGTTAAGCCGAGCGTTGAGAATCCAACGCGCTGGGACGCACTCTCGTCCCAGCGCGTTGAAAAAACACACTGTTGAATTTTCACCTCTCGGCGGTAAGCAGAGCGTTGAAAACCAATTGTACGAAAAAAAATCGCCGCGATTTTATACGTCTGTGAAAACGTGAGCTTACGATGGCGCGCCGGCACGGAATTGAAATTATTTATTTGAAAACTAGTTCGCGTTGATCATCCTCTAAAATAAACCTAAGATGCTACCCTAAGGTCTCTTTGAGGCTTCTATTCTAGAGCGATGATCAAGCTTGAATCTCGATATAAGTATAACAGGTGTAAAAAGACGCTTAACGAAGCCGAGACTCAATTGAAATTAAATGAAATTGTTTATTCTGTAAATAGGATAACGGAATACTTTTCCACGTCATATTAAAACTAAGCTAGATGAGTTCGGCGTTTCCTATCTGACTACTCTGAGAAGAAAGGCCGAAACAAACTCAGAGGTCGCAGTTTTAAAGTCCAGACACAATCTTGGTCAGTCCCTAAGAGGACCATGTAGATTAGTGTCTGAAATGGTCTTTTGAGGAAAGAACCACACATATTTGAGTGGACCTGTCCAGACAGTGCAAGCATTTGTCAGTAATCGTCGAGCTCAATTCATAATTTAAGGAGCTCAACTCGACAAACAATACCAAAAGGACTTTTGGGTAGGCCGCATAAACTACTCAAACTGCCAGACCATCATTAAAACTAACTGAGAAAGAAAAGAAAAGTCCTCGAATTCACAATAATTAAGATAACTCACTTGTACTCCCCGTCATCTTTTTTATATATATAAAATTCTCGTGTCACAATGTTAGTTGCCATATTCCTCCGAAACGGCTTGATGGATTTTTATGAAATTTAAATGTATATTCGGTAGGTCTGAGAATCGGTCGTAAACTATTTTTCATACCCCTAAGTGATAAGGGTGGTCCACCCCATACATTTATATGGCAAAACAACGTTTGCCGGGTCAGCTAGTTGTGATATATTTTTTTGTACTAGGCCATACCTGGGAGCATAAATACAAAGGCGGATCCAACACAGACAGTAGCTGTTCTGTAACGCAGTCCGCGACTGTATGAATTTACAACAGGATTACACCACAGACATTTGAAAACTGTCTGCAATGTGATCGGCTCCGAAAGACATTGTTTTAACAAAAACGACTGCAATACAGTACAGCTTATAAGCTAGTCTACACTGCAGGTATCAAACTTGCATGCGACGTAACGTTCCTTGCGCTTATACTAAATAGCCTGCCTAGCTGCGAGCAACTTGAAAATAGCGCTCGCTCGGCTCGCGCGCGGTTAGTCACAGTTCTAAGCTAACCACACCCATTTCACAATTTTTCAACAGTTTAAATTACATCTAACGGAACTAATACTATGGGTGTCTGCGTTGAATCCGTCTTTTTATTGCCTAACACAAACAAATGCGAATGCACTACAAACTGCTGTGCTGCAGCTGGGTTCGAACGGACTATTACTGCTTTAAGCCATTCGCAAGATAATGCAGCACAGACTGTGGGTGTCTGTGTCGCATCCGCCTTTGTATTTACGCTACCTGGGAACCTTCTGGATACGGAGATATTGAAGGTGATAGCTTCAATTTTTTTTTTACAAAATCTTGTTTTCTGTGTTAACTTTAAATACCCCCCAACTCCTGTCCCTTTGCACCCAAAAACACAATGTTTTGCGTACGTTACATTCCGCGTTGCTGTAAACAGCGATTTTTCACACCAAAAGCAGTCTGTTTGATATTAATTCCAATGAATCTAAAGGCTGATAATAACAAACGCGTTGATAACAATCAAACGTGTCACAGTTAATTATAACTCACATTAGTTTACATTGACTTTAAGTGAGCACAGATGTAGGCTTTGTACTGAATTGTTCTATCGTAAATGTTTTTAAAAACATAGGAAAAAGTTAAAAAAAAAAACAATCTTATCGTATTGACTACAAGGTCGAAAATTCAAAAACGTATAAAACATTCATAATGTCACGCCTTGTTTCCCCTTGGTGTCCATAGTACATTAAATAAGTTTTAATTAAAAAGTACGTTTTATTAGAATTTATTAAAACTCGCCTCATTTGTAATTACAAGTATTCCTGTTAAAAAACCAGTGTTAGTTCTGGAAGATTGCATTAGATGTCGCTGCTCATCACTTTATATTGATAGCTTAACTAAGACCAAAATAATATATGCTGTATGTGAATGCCATAAGGTTGAAATTCAAAAATTTCAAGTGACCATCATTAAAATGCCAACCTGTTTTCATTTTCGGCAATTATTCTACTCACCTATTCACCTTTATTGAATGTAAATTTTCGCCTCACATTGAAATTCAAGGTACCAAAATGTCCCGGAAATACCTGCATTGATAACTTAAGTACTGATTATCCTTAAATTCAGAACCTAGGCATATGAATGCCTAAATAAAAGCGTGCTGTTGGATTTTAAACTTTCGGCGCTAAGCCGAGTGATGGAAATTAACAGCGCAGCATTAGACTTACAGTGATTTCCTGTATCCTGTTCTGCAAGGCTTCGACTTTGCTCGTGAGGGTCGTGTTAAGTGTTCCGATATCTGCTCGGATTTCTTCGTCTCTCTTCGTGTTCGCCGAGACGTTTGCGATCGTCTCGTTGGCCTTGGCGTCGAGTTGGTGTAGAAGAGTCCGTACTTCCTCGACCCCTGCCACTGCTGCTAAGGCCTGCTTGTGGGTCGAACTTATCGAACTGTCGAAACCGTTGATCTGGAAGGAAAGCGAGAAGAGGGGTTAATTTGAGCATATAGAATCAACATTTAATTTTATTTATTTATTTAGGGGGCAAACACAAAAAAATAAACGTTATAAAAACTAAGCTAACTAAACTTAGCTCATAAAATGAAATTGTTTATTCTGTAAATAGGATATTAGAATCACTTTTACACGTCATATAAAAAAAAAAAAATAAGCTAGATGAGTTCGGCGTTTCCTATCTGACTGCTCTGAGAAGTAAGGCCGAAACAAACTCAGAGGTCGCAGTCTCTTTTAAAGTCCAGACATAATCTTGGTCAGGCCATATGAGGACCATGTAGATTAGTGTCTGAAAAGGTCTTTTGAGGAAAGAACCACACAGATTTGAGTGGACCTGTCCAGTCAGTGCAAGCATTTGTCAGTAATCATGACTTTGTCTTCTAGACGGCGCCACATTCATCATTCATTCATTTAATGTGACGTCACATAGCCTACAACCAACGGACGATCATGACGCTTCCAACGATACCTCATTTTTGTCAAATTAGTGGTATTAGAAATAGGATTTAGTCTAAATTCGTTGCTTTTCGTCGCTTTTAGTCGTTTTAGTAGCTTGACCCTCCTTTTTGCTTCACGACTACGGTGGTAAAAAGTACAAACAACAAAACGAAAAGTACTATAGAATTGTTAATAATATTGCACTTTAGTACTCCACTACATTATCTGCATATTTACAAAACAAAATATATGGTTACGAGTTATGGTAATAATGTGGTATTTAAAATTGAATTTAGTCTGAATTCGTCGCTTTTAGTCATATAAAGCTTGACCAATATTTATATACTAGCTGCGCCCCGCGGTTTTACCCGCATAAGTCGCGAACCCGTACGAATATCGGGAAAAAAGGCATCCGATGTCCTTCTCCAGGCCATGGTCTACCCATGTGCCAAATTTCATCAAAATCCGTTCAGCCGTTTTAGCGTGAAAAGGTAACAAGCAAACAAAAAAACTCACTTTCGTATTTATAATATTAGTTAAATTTATCTTTTGTTTAAAATAAATATTTCTTAAATTGGAGTTCCAGTAAACATTAGTTTTTATTAAGTCCCCATGACGCTGCTATCACACGAAGCGTTATCTCTAAACGATTCTGTTCTGTGCGATAAAGTGCTTATAGAATATGACGTTTTATTTGCAGAGACAACAAAGGCTCAAATCCTACCTAATCCAAGTCTCAAAGAATCTAGAAAAAACGCTATTTATGATGTTGAAGATATATAACCGATAACTGAAGATTATCCGGTTGAAGATATTAGGGCCGACATCCTTCGTCATCTAAGCGATTAGATTAATATTGACCTACATACCAATAACAACAACATTATACATGCTTTGGATGATCATAATACTCTGATAATATCATGAAGTCACGAGATAAAAACTTCTGGAAAGACAACTTTGTCTTTTAAATTAAACATTTTTAATATTTTTTACTTTTCGACAGATTCTGATCACAGGTCACATGAAGATCGAATGATTAATTAGCTTTAAGGCTATTATTCTAAACCCAGTCGTCGCACAACTATATACAGTTCAAATTCGTGTGTAGGTCATATTAAAAACTTCGGTTTTCCCGAAGATCTGATTAGTTTACATCAAAACAATCCTTAGGCTTCCTATACATGACGCCGAAACCGCACTGGAGCCACATCGGCGCCAGACCGCATGTTTGTGTATACGACTAAATATCGCCCATGCGCCGCACCGCGTCGCCGCGTAGATTTAACATTTTCATTCTGAGATGGTCTAAAAAAAATTCATCTTACGGTCCGGCGCCGGCGCGGCTCCGGTGTCATGTACACGAAGCCTTAAGTTCAAGGCTGTAAATAACGTGACGCATTAAGTGATAACTCATTTTCTAAGATAAGTGTGGTCTGGAGAGTTTATTATGAGCTGATAACTATTTATCCTCGCTTGAAACCCAAGTCGGTGACCGTTATTGGCACATCTGTTACTTTCTGCGTGCGATTATGCGCGTCACTTTAAATATGACAAAGAATATTATATGCTAACTATCTTTTGTTTTTGTGGTATGCCTTTTTTGACAGATGCAGACATACGCGCAAGCGAATGAGTGCCGCACAGCTCGCAGACACATATGTTATACCCGACTCCACGTCATTTGTTATTGGCCAAATGACGAAAAACGGCTTCATGACATGAAATGTAGGCAATGTACCCAATGAGCACGATAGGTTGACGTCACCTGGATTGGCGTTGTTATAAGTCTGTTTCCGCCCTTAGTCTTGCTGTGTTTATATAACTTCAATTTGGAATGTATTAAAATAACCACCACGAGTGGCGCTACTTAAATATACAGTCAAGGAAATTCATTGTAAGCTAATTTACACCCTACGTCAATTATTATTTGCCGGGTTATAGCCATTTCATACAACTATTAAAAAATTACAGTTGTGATTTGAATAAATGGACAGTTAAAGTTGGTAGAGCTCGTCTAAGCTAAAATGATGCGCCCCTCTGCCGCATTTACCGTACTGTACGTATACCAATACGGTAGATGCCTAGGTAAAAAAAAAGAAATTCTATTTAGTCCGTCTTTCAGATAATAAAAAAATATTAGACACGTATTTTTTGCTTTATTATATTAATCAAAAATAACTTGGAAAACACGCATTAAAGTTGGGGAGTGGGGGCTCGCTACATCACAACGCAGTATTAAATCTAGCAAAGCGTTAAACTCAAATGTATCGCCGTAATCTTTTGATTACGGCTAAAAAGAAAAAAATACATGTTCAATATTTTTTTTAATAATATACAAGGCCTAAAAAAAATTTTTGGGCCCGGGCCTATTAAGTTAGTGGGGCGCGTCATTATAGCTTGGACGAGATCTAGTCAATTTGCTAAACAATTCACTTTGACTTTACGTGCCTTGCTGTCTAGCTAATATTTTTATAGCAGCATTACATATTCTTAAGGTTCGAGTAGAGACGAGAGGTGAACAATAGACTCCAGTTTATCAAGATCCGCCGTTTTACGTCTAGGTATAGTGAGGCATTGTTGAGTATCGATCTCTATTCCCTGCCTCTAATAATAGTATAGAACCCTCGAAGGGCTGGCTTCGAAAGGGCTTATACTTTACATTCTATATGCATAGAATGCAGGCGTATTATACTCAATTTTATTGAATCTCTCATTAATTAATATTCGATAGACTTCTGTTTGACCTCTTAAGATGGTGCACATTGCAAACAAACAAGACCAAAATGTAACTATTGCGGTGGCGCATAGCTACATCTGAAGCACAGGACCGGTCGATGTGGCGACGCTTGGGGAGGCCTATGTCCAGCAGTGGACGTCTTTCGGCTTAAATGATAATGACGATGATACCTACATGTTTTTCTGATGAACATAAGGATTTGGAGGAATACAAGTACTCAAATAAGTGTTTACAACTTGTACTATCCAAGTTGGACAGTACAAGTTGTAAACACGAGGATGTTATCATTGTATCAATGAAGTTGAATTATACCTGTGAACCAAATGTAGCGACAGTTCTTTGTAGCTCGCCGAGTCTTCTCGGTGTGTCAGCTAGTTTGGGCGCTGCAGACAGTTGTTCCGACACGACTGCCAACTCCTTGGCCGCCTGCGCCACCCGCTGTGTCAATTCCTTGTGTTCCTGATCTAATGCTGCGAATTTCGCGCTTAGATCGCTGGCGTTCGCTCGCAATTCTTTGGCAGTTGTGTGGCATACTTGTAGGGCGTCGTCGACGCTGTTGCTGCTTCTTGATACTGTTGAAGGAGGATATACGCATATATTAGTCATTATTGCTCCAGTATAGATCAAAGACAAGGAAATATTGTTACAATTAAGGGTTATAAATTATTATGAAAATGGGTTGAGATGGGTTATAAGTAAGTACCTACTTATTATACACTAGCAAATCAGATCTTATGTCATGAACTCATGACCCTGGTAATATTATGACAGACAGAAAATTGGCTTATTTGTCACAGAAACTCGTGCAAACAAAAAGAAAATTAATTCGAGTAATCTGAAAAATAAAACGTCGGCATGGAGTCGGTAGCAGAGACCGTAAACCTTTATAAATTAGAAGTTTTGGTTACTTCTACGACTAAGGTTACCGCTATCTGGGTAACCAAGAAGAAGAAACATGTAACCTCTATTTAGGTTACCGTTTTAATACCGGTTACATACACAGGCAATGCGTGTCCTTTGACTAATGCCGACGTCACGTGTAAGATAGAGGTAGGTTTTATTTCGGTAACCGGTACCTGTTAATACTGGTTGTATTCATTTTAAGGTAACCTTTAAAAATACCTGTATTTTTTATAATATTGTAACCGAATTAAAATAACCTTAGTGATCATACCGGTTTCGGTCCTTGATTAGTAGTCTGGAAAGTAGATAGATTTTATATTTAGTTTCAAAATCGCAATCACAATCATTTACTCACTGCCTAAACAGATAAATAAAATTGTCATTGCTGTTGGGCGGCGAGTAGTCAGCGGGTCAAATGAGTGACCTTTCGGTTTGTATATTATACAGATTGAACTAATACAACTTGTTTTTCGTTTTTTGGCAGTTATGTTTTCAATTATTTTTTTGAAGAATTTAATTTATAAAGCAAGATCAAAAACCATGTAACCTCTTTTAGGAGTTTAAAAAAAAGCGCAGAGATTCTGATAATAATCGATCAGTTATAATTCATACAGCCATGATCTTCCTAATTAAGCCATATAGTTATTTATATCAGTGCCTAGATAACTACGGAATAATAAAAAAACAATGTGTCTCAGCTGTTTATCGTCTAACTCTAACACGACTACATTCGGTTGAAGGAAACATGTGTCCAAAGGAAGCCATTTTCTTTAATGCAGCTCACATGTGTAGGATTGAACATGCCTGGGATTTCAAGAGATTGTCACGTCTTTAAGACCATTGCAGTTTTAGGCATTGATTCCATTTAATTTTAAAACTGATCATGGAGAGACTTTGGAAATCTTAAAGCATGGTTAGAGAAACCATATATTTCTGTAGGGCGACTAGACAAACGCCTACCACCAACCACTGCAACTGAATTGTGCAAGTCAGAATTTACAGTGGCACCCAACTAAAAAAGCGCCGAGATAAAGTAACTCAACTTGTAGTTCCAGGCAGCGAAATTATTGAACAGACTTGGAAGCCGCATCAAAACTAATCCAAAACAAAATTCGAGCAAGAAATACTTAAACAGAAGGAAGGAAACGGTTTACGGTGTGTATCTATGATATGATAACTCGATTCAGTAAGTAGAAACATACAAGCGGATACAACTTCAGCGAATCAGTCATGTTTTTAACGGAATCCGTCCATAATCAATACATTACGAAAATTCACACACTCAGAACAACAGAAGAAATTCTAAACATCCTTTCGTTTGTTTTCTAACAATAGTGGACACAACTGACTAATTATGAACTAATTAACTAGCTTTTTTCCGCGGCTTCGTCCGCGAAGATTACAGAAATTATCCCACAGACACGTACTACCGTGATATAAAGTACTCTTTGTCCTAACCCAGGTCATTGTGTCATAACCTACCCATGTGCCAAATATTTCATCCAAAACCGTAACAAACTAACTCACTTTCGCATTAATAATATTAGTTAGGATTAGGATACTTCATGTTAAATAATTCAACTTTAAAAATCGTGACAGCCAGTCTTAGTATGTATTAAGAAGCCAAGATATCTTATCGAATTTAGAATACCTTCTCAGGTTCATCATCATCATCAGCCTATAATGTTCCCACTGCTGGGACACAGGCTTCCTCTCTGTGAGAGGGAGTGAGCCGTAATCCACCACGCGGGCCCAGTGCGGGTTGGTAAAAGTCACATGTCTTCGAATTTTCGGTTCTAGGACATGCCAGTTTCCTCACGATGTTTTCCTTCACCGTTTTGAGAGCAGTGGTGATTAAATAATTTACACAAAATAAAGCGCCTGTCTGGGTTCGAACCTACGACCTACAACTCGTAAGTCGCGGCCGTTACCACTGGGCCACCACTCTTCTCAGGTTGCTTTAATTAAATTGAAGTTTGTTTTCGGACAGACAAACATGCAAAAGGCATGTTCTTACGTCCACAAAAAACCCAATATTTTATTTATAGTCCTGCCCCAAATAAACTTTTGTCCTACCCCAGACAGCGAATAATTTTGACGCGTTAAAGTTTTGCAAATAATGAAGTATGAAACCATGTGAAAATGCTTTTGAAGCCCCATGGCATGAAATTGCGCAGTAATTCTTCGCAGTGCGGGGACGGCTTTAGCGATTTTTCCATGGAATTCCTTATGTTGTTGAAATAGGGACTATAGTTAGGTGTATGTTACAGTTGTTTACTTTGACGCCAGTCACGCGCAAAGCAAGTCATAGGTAGATCTAATGGCCTCCTGCCCGTGAACGCTTTCCAATGGCCTTTAGCTTTGTTGTTATAATAATGAATTATAAATTATAATATAATAACAAAGAACATTTTAATGTGGGACTTGTTTGTTATTACTTCGTTTCTGCCTTCACGTTTATTATTTGTAGCATAATATGATTTGTAAAGAAGATTTTATTATACGCTGTCAACTTTTTTTAATCATTTTACTAGCGAGACTATGTTTGACTTTTCAAGATCGTTTGATGTAGGTGCTCATGGGAAAACTTCTCTCAGCCTGACCCAACAATGGCTTTTTGCGGGTTAGTTCTACCTAGATAGTACTTTTTTGCTATAAAGAACTTTAATATAAAGTAGAATAATGGTAATAATACCACCCGCGCCTAAATTAATAACTATAATATGGTAAAATATAACAGGCGTACCACAAGGCCCTATATTAGGTACCAAACTGACCTTAATTTAATTAGTCGTGGCGTAAATAGGTAGTTTCCTGTTATTAAAAACGTTTCTGTCTTTTAAAAGGTAAACATAGAAAACAGGCTTTATTAAACAAACAAATCGTACCCTTTGACCAGGAAATCTCACAAAGCCGTAACTAAATAATTACTTATTAGTGGACATAAAGGTAGGTAATGTTAGTTCCTTATTTGTTTGTCTATTTAACTCGATTCAATGTCAAGGCAAGATGATTGGTGTGGCTGGCACACAGATTGCAATAATTTCTTGTCAGGCGATCATTATAAAATGGACGTCGTTTATTATGGACACCATAAACATACAGGACATGCACTGCAATAAACTGAATAGTTCTACGAAGTCTGTGACCTCTAGATTATACGGAAGCGTTGTAAATAGACTAATTGATGCAAAAGTAAATGGTCCAAACAGTATCGTTCATCGCAAAGTTTGTATAGTTTAATTTCAAAGGTGTCAAACGCCGCGCCGTGTGTGAATCTGAATAATGCAGAAGAGCAGATTTCAGGCACTCTGCGTTAATTTTGTGCCCAATTTGACAATGACACATGAGGTCAATTGCCTGAAGAGTAGAATTAGGACAGCATCGGTGTACTTAATGAAATCTGCAATCATTATTGTAATGCAAAGTGTCACAGAAATTGAGCAAAGACAATACAAAATGATAGTGGCAAATTTTTGGAATCTCTAATTGGATCTGAAATCTGAATCGACATATTATTTTATCCAACATTACACAATGGCTAATATATCGTTGGATCAAATTCTTTATTTTCGTGTGGTTAGGGACTAACCTGCACGATGAGCATGGCCACAATAGAAACATTTTTGTCGACGGAAGAATACACAAAATGACAAATAAACAATCACAATATGTAATTTTGCTTGTCTCTGACTTGGCTCCACATGGCGTCGAGAAATATCTCTCAGGCTCAGGCTTTACGAAGTTTTCCTTCACCCTTTTTAGGGTTCCGTAGTAAACAAGGAACCCTTATAGTTTCGTCATGTCCGTCTGTCTCCGAGACCCTTAGTACTAGAAAGCTGTAATTTGGTATAGGTATACATATTAATTACGCCGACAAAGTGGTAAAATAAAATTATGAAAAACATTTTTTTTTAGAGTAGGTACCTCCCCTACACGTAAAGTGGTGTTGTTTTTTTTATCCCATGGTGTGGGGTGTCATTGGAAAGGTCCTTTAAAAACATTGTGAGTTTGTGAAAACCATTTTTGGATTCAGGGATCTGTTTGCGAAATATTAAGCTTTAAAATGCTAATTTTTGTTAGAGTCAAGTGTCCTCCCCCTGCCAGCTAAATGGTTGGTTTTGGGTGTGTGAAAAAAATCACAGCAGTAGTATATATTACGAAATTAAAAGGAAAACCATCACAGCTAAGAAGGTTCTACAAGTTAACGAGAAATAATTGACCATCTTAATTTTGCAGTTGCAAAAACATGTTTTCCCATACATTCCGTATTGGAGAACATGTTTATCAACTACAAAGTTAAGTTTGTTTTTGGGATAAATTCATCCCAACTACGGAACCCTTCATTGTGCGTGGTCCGACACGCACTTGCCCGGTTTTTTTTGAAGTGATAATTACCTATATAATACGCACATGAATCCGAAAACTCGAAGAGGTGCGTGCCTTGGGTTCAAACTCGAGACCTATGGACTTGGCAGTTCGACGGTCACACCACAGTGGCTAGATCACTGCATCAAACTACAACATCCATTACATATGCATTGCAGAGTCTGACACTTACAATTCCGACAGCATGATTCATAAAGTGTTACATATAATGCCTCTATCAAATAATTACAAAGCCTTTTTTGAAAGACATCCATACACTTCAATAACAAAGACCCTACTACAAAATATACTCATAATTGAAGTAAATAGTATCGTCTTGCTATGAAAGGAATATAATTGTGAATGCAAAATAGACATCGTACTGCGTAGGTGTGACTCCATTGTTAAATATTAGCATTGTATGAGAATCCAAGTAACAACACGCGAAGTTGACTTTACATAACGAGATGAGTTACCACCCACGCTTTGACGTTCACCGGTGTTATTATTCACGAGAACCACTTCAAGTTTAATTTGATTATAATGCCAATGGAAAAGCAACTGTATAAAATGAAATGAAAGATGGAATGGCTAAAGGAAGATGAATAAGGATAGCTGATACAAATGTATGGCCGACCACAAATAAATATAGGCAAGAGGACGATGATGTCCATGAAAAAACAAATTTAAAAACAGTTGGAACAAGCCTTAATCCAAGTGTATACACAGAAATAACAGAACAAACATCAGATACAAAAGATTCAATTTCCATTAAAAATTAATTTTTCAGCGTATCTTTATTGTATACGTGCTTATAGTCTGTTCAAGTTAATGGCCCATTAATAACAGGGTCTGACGCAATTCGAAAGCTTTTTCTAAGAAAGACCTTAGACCTTCAAACTTCATTATGTTGATTGTCTATACATTCAAGGTGAACAAATGTAACGACTAACGGTATCGAGTCTGATAATGTTTATATGATACTACTGGCTTATAAAGAGTTTTACGACACTTCAGGTTAAGCAGATAATAAATATTATCTAAATGAAAATTAATTCTGCTCCGCGAACTATCAAAATGCAGACTCAATTCAGATGCATGTAAAGACTTCATGAATAATAATTTGATGCTAACATCTAGCTAGCTAAATTGGCAGTAGAAAAACATTTATAAACCCGAACCTCTGTCCATTTCAATGCGTAGTGAAGCAATCTGTCGCCTGACGTCAACAAAGAGCCAGAGGACGGTTGCAGCTGAGACAACGCAAACACAGAAGGCAAGGGCTGCAGCCAGGCGCACGAAGGGTCTTGAACGACGGCGGCGGGATGTACGACGGCCCCAGGGCTCCCCTTCGTCACTTGAGGCAGATAGCAGTCGACCACCACGGGAGCCCCCACCTCCTACTAGAGCATCTAGCTCCCGCCTCTTCCTCATCTTCTTTCCCACCCGCAGCGGCACTGCCGCGTGCACCGCACTCTCCATAACGCACCACAACGCTACCGCAAACGCATCCGCACACACCCGCACCAAGCACTCACTTTCACGCCACAGACGATCGAAAACTCTGAAAGGTCCGACACGTGTGATCCGCACCGCGGCGACTTGCCGAATGACCGTAAATGATACTCACTACTCAGCATATGAAATTACGATTTATAGTCTACTTATTTCTTACACATTGGTTATTAAGAGCATGTCCGAGGTGCAATGTTGTGGAAATTGTGACTACTGTTTGTCTGTGTGTTTATTACAAGGTGCTGACGTTTGGATTGTACAATTTCAAGTTAGGTGATAAACTGAAGCTGATAGTCCGCGGATATATGCTTGCAAATCGAGTCTTGGCTTAATTTTATCGCTTTTCTGTGACGATTCATTCATAACGACTGATAACATCTAAATGTTTTATGTTGCTAATTCATGCATATGTATTATCAATGTTTAATAACATTGTATCTTGATTAAAGAAATGAAAAACATGTTTATACTTTAAAAGCAGGGGCATAGCCTTGAGAAGTTATGTTTGATTAATTTGACAATGCTATTCTTCTAAAACACGCTGTCCAATTATGGCAAAAAAATCTTCAGATTTACACAATTAATTAACAGAACGACGTAAGAGCAGTATTTATAGACACTATTGTATTTGATTAGGAGGCGAAGAAAACGTGATCATGTTGATAATGTGTTTGAACAGTTTGATCACACTCAAGTACATTAGCGTTATTAATTCTAAGAGTATAATCACGATGGAATCTAGACGTCTAGGACAAGTCTGTTTCCTTCTATAATAGACGAGAGGAAGTTTCCTAAGACATTGACACTCAGCCTTAGTGTTTTATTTATTGGCCTCTCATCTACATAGCCTTTTCCCAACTATGTTGAGGTCGGCTTCCAGTCTAACCGGATGCAGCTGAATACCAGTATTTTATATAAAGCGACTGCCTATCTGACCACCACTATCCAGTAACTGGGTAATACGATACCCCTTGGTAAGACTGGTTGTCAGACTTTTAGCATTCTGACGACCCGTAAAGACTGTCAAAGATCCACTAATGGCAGCCGGGAACCAACGGCTTAACGTGCTTTTCGAGGCACGGAGGGGTCTTGGTATGTAAAGATGGTCACCCATCCTCGGACCAACCGCAGCAAGCGTAGCTTAACCTGATCGATCGACCCGTGCGGCTGTTATTACTTAGCCACAAGCCCCTCATTTATTGGCATTAAAATAACCTTCGTAAGTGGCGAAGCCTGTCTGCTATAAGGCTTTACAATGGGCGGCAAGTGCTATTCTCAAAATAGTTCGTGCCAATACGAGATACGAAAAGAGTCAGGAATTAATTATTGGAGTGAAAACTTTTTAGGCGTGTTGGGCATTTTTGAGATGGGAAAAACAATTGAACTCGCGACACTGTTATCGACACCTCATTTTTGTAAACGCGATTGTGCTCTTTATTCAGATAAGATTACGGACCAATGTTCTATACGGTATTTTTCTTCCACCAAAGCGATCCTGCAGAATAAAAAAACTTTTTTCTCTTCTTTTTTGTCTTTGGGTCAGTATTTTAGTTTTTTGACACCGACTTCCAAAATTAAAGTTAATTTTCACTTTGTAGTTTGGAAGTCGGTTGTATTTTTTGTAAAAAGGTTTTTTTTTTCACTTTTTAGTGGGTTGATTTGTAATTTATCTAGGTTACAATAGCCTTATGTCAACTGCTCATCAAAAATACCCAAATTGCTATAGATGTGCCTTTAATATTTGAAGAGTTCCCTCGATTTCTCCAAGATTCCATCATCAGATCGTTACCAAATGACAATGGGACCAACTTGAAAGTATAATACCCTTTCAAACAAAAAAAGAATTTTTCAAATCGGTCCAGCCGTCTTCGAGTAATCGGGGAACATACATAAAAAAAAAACTATCCCGACGAATTGAGAACCTCCTCCTTTTTTTGAAGTCGGTTAAAAATTGTTCAAGTTTTCACTTCTGTCGGCACTCCCAGAGTGCCACAGTTTTTTTATATGACTAGCTTCCGCCAGCGGCTTCGCTCGCGTGATATATTTATAAATTAAAGACTTTGTTACTCAGTGATAGTAAAACATTCTACTGGAGACTGAATTTTTAAAATCGGTCCAGTTTTTTTGAGTTTATTCATTACAAACAAAAATACAAATCTTTTCTCTTTATAATATTAGTGTAGATGTTCGTATTATCCAAAACCGGACCTAATTTAAACCTTGGACCAAGGTTACTTGAGTGTGTTTTGCATGCAGACTAATTATTTTCATAAAAACATTTTCGAAGTATTAAATTTTCGATCTACTTGACCTTTCTGTTCGAGAAACAATGATCTAGGGACCTGTGATACATGTGAAGAACGGTCAGCATAATAACTCGCACGAATAAGGTCATATACTCGTTGACATTGAACTCGACTGGTAGGTGGTAACAAGTCATTTCTTATGCTGATAGCACCTTGATCTTGTGAATCGAGTCTGTTATTGGAAATCACTTTGCATAATGACTATCTAATGCAGATTTGTAAAGATTAGATTGACTGTTTTGGACGTTTTAATTTTCACGAAGACTAGATGTTCCTAGGCACATTTAGATCTATTTAAAAGTTAAAGATTCATAATATTTATTGAAAAAAAAAAAAAATGTTTTTACCAAAAATACAACCGATTTCCAAACTACAAAAAAGTTTTTTTTTTCACTTTTTAGTGATTTGGTTTGTAATTTATCTAAGTTACGATAGCCTTATGTCAACTGCTCATCAAAAATACCCAAATCGCTATAGATGTGCCTATAATATTTGAAGAGTTCCCTCGATTTCTCCAAGATCCCATAATCAGATCGTGACCAAATGACAATGGGACCAACTTGAAAGTATACCCTTTCAAACAAAAAAAGAATTTTTCAAATGGGTCCAGCGGTCTTCGAATAATTGGGGAACATACATAAAAAAACGAACGAGAACCTCCTCCTTTTTTTTTGAAGTCGGTTTATATATACATTAATAACATGAGCAACTTATCAAATACTTTGAATATTCCTTGTCATAGGAAAGGAAAAATCATCATCACAACATCACGCCTGCTATATTTCGCCAGTTATGCTTAAGTCCCATGAAATAGGGGGCAAGTCTTTTGCCATCAACCGGGCACAAATCCATATTCCGGGCTGCGACTGAGAAATTCCTTATAGGAAAACCCAACTCATGCTCACAGTAGCGCTTGCGTACACTAGACCAACGAGGCAGTCGAGGATTAGGAAAAATAATAAGACATTAAAATACATAATTATAATAGGTATTATATTATTATTGGTATTGGGACTTTCTGAAATTATTATCTACATAATCAATCATTGATAAATGTAAACAAGTAATTGCGTACATAGGTACTATCAAATGTATAGTTTTTCCTGTTGAATATTTATCATCATAACTTCTGTGTGGAACTGATCATTGCTACTGTTCATCGATATAATATATATATAATAGTCGAATAATTAATATGCCATTTATATTAACGAATCAGCAGTTTTAATTTTCTCTTCGATTGAAATAAATTGGTCTATTGAAGACACTAATAACTGGATCATGTTTTGTAAAACCACATCATAAATTATTGTATGTTAATGACCTTAAAGTAGGTACCTAATCGCATATAAAACTCGTAATTTATTAACAAAAGCATCCTTTCTTTCGCGCACTGACCACTGACGTCAGGATGAGACAAGAGCATAGAGATGTGATAACATTATTTACGAGACAGTACCGTGGCATTATCGACCTACGGGCCAGCCGGACGCGGTGAATGAAAGCCGAGCATGCGCAGAACGGCCCGCGACTTGCAACACCATTGTATTCGAAACAATACTCAAATATTAATATTAAACTAGCAGGAGAGACCACACCACAGGTATAATAATATACCTATAGAAAAAGAATATGAAAATATATAAAGTTAGAGAATTTAGCACCAAAACGCACAGACAAACAGACAATAAAAAGACAACTGCTACACAAACTCACTGTACACTGATCAATAAATACACAATTCAACACAGAATTTAAAAGAAATACACGAATATTCTCATAAGACACTGTACGCGGGGGAGATGGAAAAATTTCACAAATCCCAATGGGATATTGTAAACTGTGTATAACGGAGCAAAGGTCCAGGGCGACGGTGGGGCTAGAACTGTCCGTGACGTCACCCAGGCGCGGCGACGCATGCGTACAGAAAACACCGCATCAGATATAGAGAGATACTGGATGGTTTCGAGATAAAAGAAAAAACAAACATCGCAAACGCGAGTTGTTTCAGTTTTGTGTTAGTTTGATAATAATTTTTGGTCATTCAAAAATCAACAGACGTTCCGAAATTACTTTTCATCACGAATGTCATATCTGAATTCATCGCATCTTTCATTTCTACAACAACCCCACCACTGACAAGCAGTACCTCAGGCTGTAGTTCGGACATCATTAAGTATATCGTGTCCTTTAATGAAAGTAAATGGATTTTGAAAGGTCTGAAAGCCTGTCATCGCATCTGTAATCCCAACTTATGTCTCTCTTCCATTCCAGACTCTGAAAAGTCGTCGGAATAATTCATCTTTGTCTTCTACATGATGGTCATTCCATGTTGACGCTCATCACAAGTCACTCCACTCATTTAAGTTGCTTTTTGCAACGACATATGGACACAAAAAGTAAGAGTGAGATGTTTTCTGTTATTCGGTAGCCAGCTTCGATTTCAATAAACAATTATCACATATTAACTCAGGCTTCACGTTTTCAAAACAATTTACACGAAAAAACATTCTAGATATCATTTTCTGACACTATTTATTATACATCCGTGTTTACTACGGTAGCGTAACTGGTGTCCTAATTTGTTCTACATTAAGTACTCAAGAGCGCAGTAGCCATAAAATTGTACAATATTTAATTACTTCAGTGGGCCCGGAATTATGGAAGCCATGTCCCATTTATCGGTAGAACTGTTTTTTTTTAAATCTTTCTAATATTTTCTCAGTCTTTCACCGCCGGCGCATGAAAATTGGCAATGTTTTGATAGTAAATATAAATACTAGAAGAGGGCGAATTTTGGCGTATTCTTCATATTTAACGATCGGTTAGGTGATCGCAGTTCATATGCTGGTAATAACGTAATGGGAGATACTTCTTCATGACATGGTCAAACTCTTTAGTCCTCATAGCACATTTTCGGGAATAGCCCTATCGTACAATTGAGCAAAATCGTGGTTAACCCTGGATATTTCGGACAAAAAGACAAAAATTGCTCCCAAAAGGCACGTTCATAAAGTGTTACTTTGGGTCAAATTGGGTGAATGGACAGAGGTTTACGTGCGTAGAGCCGTCATAGAATGTAGATTGTAGTATAATATTATAATAGTTACAACAGGCACGCAAAGAGCGTCACTAGCATAGTTTAAATTAATTAGAGCGGCACGGTAGGTGTTTAGTGTTTAGACCTAGGAGATGACAAGTCAAAAAGTGGACAGATTTGCCGAGTTGCTTCTTAGCTTACTAGACGGATGGGTACAGTGTTACGCATAATCTTATATTGCATACGGAATACATGGTTTCCCGATTATCAACTAAAACGGTTTTGTTAGAATGGATGCTGGATATTTATTACCTACTTATGTATTCTGTGAAAAGTAAACCATGATTAACGCCAACTATTGCGGTAGGCGCGGACTCCAGAGAATGAGAGACAACAGTAAGTTCAAATAAATAGTGTCAATTCACTCGATTTAAAAGTAAAATTTTTTTTTAAAAAAAATTCACTTTTTAGTTGTGGTACCTACCCCACACAAATTCGAATACACTACCTGCTATGTAAATAACAGTGGGAAAAATACGTATTATTGAAGCTAACTCAAAAACTACCCAAGCAAACTTAATAAAATATATATGGGACCACTTCTGAAGTATGACTTACCAAACAAAAAAGAATTATCAAAATCAATTCATAATTGGCGGAGTAATCGCGTAAGAAACATACAAAAAAAAAAAAAAACAAAAAAAAAAAGCATACCTACAGTCGAATTGAGAAACTCCTCCTTTTGGAAGTGGGTTAAAAAATGGGTGTACCACAAGGCTCAATATTAGGTCCTTTCTTCTTTTTATGTGTATATATTAATGATCTACTCCATTCATTAAAAAATCAACCACTGATGATGTTATTTGCTGACGATAGGTACTTATTTTTAAGGTAGATAGACGTGCTACAAATTTTGACGACGTAAATAACGCCCTATTGCGTGTCCAAAATTGGATCACTGCTGATAATTTAGTATTAAATGGGAAAAAAACTAAGTGTTTAAGATTTTCTTATACAAATGTCAAAACTAGTAATTGTGAGATAGCATTGAATCAAGATAAACTAGAATTCGTCGATAAAATTGTTTTTCTGGGGATCACACTTGACTCAAGGCTTCAATGGGGTCCTCATTAAACATCCCTTGCAGGACGGCTAAGTTCAGCAGCATATGCTGTGAGAAAATTTCGTCAATTTACTGATGGTGATACCGCGAGGCGAGTCTATTTTAGTTACTTTCATAGTAGACTGCAGACATTCGAGTCTATTTTTATTCTGCAGAAAAGAGCCATCAGAGCCATATATGGCCTCCGCAGGCGCGACTCTCTAAGGGAACCGTTGAAAGATATTAACATCATGACGGTACCTTGCCAATATATCTATGAACACATCATGTACCTACGTAAGGAAATATCTACATCTTTTTTAGTAAAAGAGGTGAAAGACACAATTTATCACTAGAAATAGGGACCAATTAGTTCAACCAGGTTTCAGGCTATCTAAGTGGACTCATCTTTCATGGGGTACTGTTTAACACGTTAACTGTCCCCATACAACATTTTTCGATAACTCCATATGTCCAAATTTTTTTTTTTAGTTATTTTGTCTCTAAGTCCTGTTGACAAGTCCTGACAAATAGAGCAACTTAACTCACAGTCCATGAAGTTAGAGCTCATAGAACGAGACAGGGGTGCGTGTACCGTTTACGGTACCTACACGGACGTGATGGACCCACGCGGCGTGTACTGTATTCAGTACACTGGACAGTTGACGTGTTAAAAAGTTACAATAAAATACCTCCCCATATACTTCGACTGAATAAAACGAAATTTTAATATTATATAAAACGCATACACTATGCAGCTAAGTTGGGGGATTACATCGTTGATAAAAATGTTTGGCTCAACGCTGCGCTGGTCGTGCTCCACAAAGACGCATAAACTAATATTGATAAGCATTTGAAAATACTGTTGGAGCTGCTGAAGATTTTAAAAACTACCTTTGCATTGTATAAACTCAATCTCTTAGTATGGTGTAATTGCATAGCACATGTGTGAGTACTATATACCTACCTACTATAAAGCTACCATTTACTAAGTACGTCTTTCATTTACTTGCATGTGCCCTGGCGGCTAAAAGTATGTCATGCTCACTCTAATGTCTCGCTGATAGTGGCGCGTGTACTGGATCATTTAGCTCCCTTCAAAATGGTTGAGTTGAATGGTGCTAATCCGTGCGTGAGGTTCGTGAACGTCGTCAGTAGGGACTAGTTATCTCTTAGCTGCCATGGCTTATTTTAATTTAATTTTTGAATTGTTTATTTACAACATTACCAATATTTTGTAGCCATATTTTTATACAAGAGTGTCGCGTGGAGTTTCTTGCCCATTCTTCTCCATAGGTACCTATACTACGCTTTGGAATGGGCAACTGGTTTCATCTTTCTGACTGACAAACCCCTTGAAAATTCAAGTGTCTGTAATTGAAATGTAAAAAAAGAAAGAAAAAAAACTACACTTAAAAGTAAAAAATGTAAACAAAGATATCTGTATCTCGTTACGTCACTTTGCGAGTTGACTGTCATGCACGAGTTATACCTACATAGTCGTGTATATGTGGTTCTAATTAAAAATATGTATCATAATGAATGCTTGTTTGATAAAGAGTTTTTATTATTTTTGTTAAACTAAAATGTTTTTCTGTGCATATTAAGTGAAGTAGTAGTTTTGTTTCCAATATCTGGTTTTAATTTTTTTTGAAGATTAGATGAGTATAGTTGAGACTTATAACACTTAGGGATCTCGTGCACTAGACGGTCACGACCACGACCAGTGGTCGCAGCGACCAGGTAAACTGTAGAAATCGATATGAATCGCCGACTTGGTGGCAACGGCCAACCAGCCGCAGACCGGGCCACGGACCACGGAGCACGACTGGCCGGAGACGTGGCCATCTAGTTCGCGAGCTCCCTTACAGTCTCAGTGCTGTTAAAGGAACAAGGCATAAACAAGTTATTTTTGTAGTATAGTTATCATTAGGGGGCCGTGCACGAAATCGACTGATTCTGATATTTTTTAAAAATTTGTTGTGAGAAAGGGAAAAAGAATTTAAACAAAACTATTTTTTTTAAATATATTTGAAAAGTCGAGTGCTTTGTTTTGCATGTGGCTGAAAGGGATTTTTCAAATAAATTAAGTATTCATGGAAAATCACTAACATTTGCAACAAGTTTTTCGAAGAATGACGCGAAACTGACGTTTGATCATTTTGTTACAAGAAACTAGATACATTTGATTTTGAAAATTTAAAAAATATCATCGACGTCATTATAATTATAGTCTACTTGCATGTGGCTGAACCACTTTTTTCAACTTCCATACAAAATATAGCAGAAAACAAATAACAATTTTTTTTTTTTACCTTGTGTCTACTGTATTTAGCAAACCATATCAAGAAATTTAAAAACCAGACATTAGGCTTCCGCTATCCTGAGATAAAATCAACTTTTTATTTTATGATTATTTAATATCTTCATTAATAAATCAAAGGCGAAATATACCATATTTTTGAGAGCACAAAAGTGATGCATTAACAGGTGCTGTGACTGACAAAAATGGTTTAGCACCGCGAAAACTGTACTTTTATAGTCAGACAGAATAATATTTTATACTAAGTCAATTATCTTTCAAATAATACATAGTTGCACAATAGCTTTTGCATATGTTATGTATTGCATATGTTATGTATTGCATAACACATGTTCTAATTGAAAATTTAATTGCTGTCCTTGCCTGTAAATAATATTACTTGTGATATAAATGGCCTGTCATTTTTGGATATTTGGCAGTCATTACGGGTCCTCAGAATTCCGAAAGTCTGACAACCAGGCTTACCAAGGGGTATAGTATTACCCAGTAACCGGGTTGTGGACTTCTGGAGGTCAGATAGACAGTCGCTCCATGTAAAATACTGGTATTTAGCTGCATCCGGTTAGAATGGAAGCCGACCCAACATAGTTGGGAAAAGGCTAGGCAGATGATCATGATAAATGGCCAGTACATGAACATACATAATTTTAAATTGTAAACAACTTAAATGGTATGCTTTATTTTTAAAAACCTCCTGACTTCACATACTGTCATCTATACATATGTTTGAAGGAACCTGTATAATATGCTCAAATTTAAACCTTGCTGTCTGGCTGATCTTTTAACCGTGATTAGCCGCACTTGACTTGACATGCTTATTTTGTACAGCTTGATTTACAAGAAGAATTACAAACAAATGCAATTTAATGCAAGGTTGTCTTTCAAAGATTGCTTTTAGCTGTAAGACCGACTATTGTGTCACCATGTCAGATTTTAACTCATCTGTAATTTATATGGTTAAGATATTAAGTATTCAATTTTATAAAAATGGTTACATACCAACTCCGATGTCCATACGCATAGTCGAGACTTGGTCATAGAGGGCAGCACAAATCCATGTTAGCATCAGCAGCCATAGTATGAGAGTACCTCTCACGGCCCAGCGGAGAGCACATTGCACTTCAGCACCAATGTTGTGTTCTAGAGGAAGAGGGGCAGCGTTACGGCTACGTTCACGCCTGGAAGTTTGCAAAAAGTTTTATATATTTTTTCTTACTCTTTGAATGTTTGCAGTTGATAGTAAAACCACAGGGTTACTTGAATATTTTTCAAAAAAAGAATTTCTTAAAATGCAGCGTCATTTAAAACTTTACTCAAAGAAAAAAAAATTGATATTCTGGATATTCGTATAGTACACTGTACTGAATCTATCTATAATCTAACAAACCCTTATTCACACAATAATTAGTTTGATTGTTTATCTAATCACGAAAAATTATTACTAAACAGGAAATTAATTTCATTCACTAGCAGGAAAATATGCTTAACTATTGGGGTATTTATACATACCTCAGATATCAAGTTTTGGTCAGTGGGTCGTCTTAGGGGATGTACTCTAAACTTACCTAGATTCAGCTTTATAACCAATTTTTAATACAAGTCTCTTGTAAAGCAAAAGGTAGTAGTTATGCTGATATGTACACTACTACGAACCTTGTAATTTTCTTCTTTCTGCTGGGAATTATTTCTAGCTGCAAGTCTTCTGACTCTTCGTCGCTAGACAAGTCCAAAAGACGGAAGTTTTCCTTGTTGACTTTAGACGGTGCAGACATTTTAGATTCCGGCTCATACAACACATGCTATTAGTTACTTTCATGTGCGATATACATCAGCCAGATAATCAAACTGTATTTATTTACTTGTAATCATAAATTCTCTTCAAGGTTATAAAAGTTTGAAAGTACAGCTTACCGCAACTAAAAGGTTATGAATAAAGAATATCTAGCCTAACTATTGGAAAGAGCAGAAGTAGAGCTAATTATAAGATATGTAATAGTATTGCTTTAAAGATTCGTTAAAAACTACGTTGAATAAAATAGCAAGAAGTAATGAGAAATGTCAAAGTCAAGATAAAATTCTCTTCATCTGTGTTACCAACTCCAAAAGTTCAAATTATCGAGATCACGTCGAAATTATTGTTTTTGCACGACTGCCCAAAAAGAGTGTAATGTTTTTTGGGCAAAATTATCGTACTGCAGAAAAATACAAATAAAGAAACGTAAATTCAATTGCTATCAAAAGACAATGAATAATTTTAACTAGAGTCAAAAGGGAAGTTTATGCCAAGTTTCACCACTAGCATCACAAACCTTATTTATGTTTGTTATACTTTTTAGTTGATATTTTTGTGTTTTCACTGTAAAAATAAATCTAAAAAATTAGGGAGGGAAAGAGAAAGATACTTGTTGATGTTGACATATTTGACAATTCACATTGACATTGTTTTTTGTGCGTATAATTTTGTCTGACAAATACGTTTTGTTAATGGAACTTGTTTTTCAGCAAATCGTAAAATTATCGTACAGACGCCAGCACTTCAAACTACTACAATCTGTCAAATTTATTTAATAGATTTTCAACTTTAGCGTTGAAGCTTAAGGTTCAAAGTTGATCGGGAAAATTTGACAGTTTCGGGTAGCTTGATGTGCTGGCGACTGTACATCGTACCATTGGCCAAATTAACATACGCCCCCATAAGTATTGTACAATTGGCAACACTTCTCTTTACCTAATGTCTAACAACATAAAAACTATGCATAAAAATGAAAAATAAGCTTGTCTATGTAAAGGTGGACAGCATGAAATAATGGAGCCTTGTAGTATTTTTTGGTTTGCAGTATTGTCACATGCTCTGTGTATTGTCACAGACTACAATTATGGAGTAAAAATTGTCTTCAATTGTATTTGAGTGTGGGTTCTTGTTATTTCTATTTCAATGGGGTTCTTGCTATTCTATTTGCAAGCCGCAAAATAAATAAATAAAAACATTCAATGAACAAAGATTTTTTCCTGGCAATGGCAATTTTGACTGGTACGTCAAAAATCTAATCTGTCACTGCACTTACACAAATTGTCAATCAATGCAAAATTTTGTAAATCCCAATGCTACGGATCGTGCACCGAATACATTTTATGTTGTTATGGAATAAAAAAGTAGTTATTTTCTTTAAACATTTACAACCATGAAAGAAAAATGGAATTTTGTTTTGTATCTAGTTTGGTTCGCCTACTTGGTTCTGTCAGCGGTTCTCATGTTCGGGCATGGATTCCTGTTATCCCGTAAAACTTTGAGTGATGTTACTGAATGTGTGCCGCTCGATAGATTTGGATGTGATGGACGTGAAAATTCTACAGTGGAGGGCCATTGTATTGAGGATGAGAAGATTCGTCGAATTTTGTCTGTACCTGGCGGGCCGCTGGCATGCGTCCCGGTTCGATCTCGAGTGGTGTTTTTGTTAGTGGATGCGTTACGGTATGATTTTACTGAGTATGATGAGAATATTGAGAAGCCGTTGCCGTATCAGAACCGGTTGCCGATAATGCATGAGATACTAGACCGCTGGCCGGAGAGCGCTCGGCTTTATCGCTTCATGGCTGATCCACCGACCACTACTCTCCAGCGTGTGAAGGCCCTCGCCACTGGCTCGCTGCCGACCTTCATTGACGCGAGCGCTAACTTCGCTGCTATAGAGTTGCAGGAGGACAATATCATTGATCAGGTAATTTATTGAGGTGCTTGTTTTACAATTTTACATTTTAAACTATATTTTTCTCTGATGTAATGATGAATTTTAACCCTATCCATGTCCTCAATTGTTATCTTCACTACTAGTATTATTATCAAATTGATAAGATTATTTAAAATTAGGTGACTAAGAATAACGGGCATGCGGTTCTCCTTGGAGATGATACATGGTCTCGTCTGCTACCAAAACGCTGGCTACGGTCTCATGCTATGTACTCATTCCACACCTGGGATTTGGATACTGTTGATACAGGTAAGCATTTAACAATACCTATAACTTATCACACCTAGTTTGTCAATAAAATTTTAAGTTACTTTATTCATCATCATAATCAGCTTATAATGTTCCCACTGCTGGGACACATGCCTCCTCTCGGTGAGAGCGATTTAGCTATAATCTAGCATGCGGGCCCAGTGCGGGTTGGTTACTTTATTACTTCTACCTTATTTCTGAATGTTAAAATATTAACTAGTAAGTCTATGGTAAAATTTGTTTCTTTTTCGTAAATTTTCTGGTAGCTCTCTACTCTGTGGACATCTCAAAAGCTTGTGCTCCATAAATGTTTTCTAAAATAAAACTAACCTTGAGACAAACAATACTTCCATTGCATCTGAATCTCTTTATTGAACTATAATATCACTTAGCTACATGTATATCAGTGAGCATGAAAATAACTATCTCAACAGTCTTCATCTGCGAGACATGGCAACTTTAATCAAATAAAAACTACTTCAATTAATAGACAATTTGTAAATGCTTACAATAGGAACCAAAAATGATAAATAAAATTGTACAGTATTTTTAATATAAATCAACCACGTGGGCTATTTTTTATAGGAAATAATTGTAACAGTTACAGTGATAATACTAAAAATACATCCTGTCTTTAATAAAACTATTTAAGCAAAAACTAGACTAATTCCTCTACCTGTTGGTACCAAAATCATTTGACTCTTGAATGCAGTACATTTTTTTCTCTTAAAGTTTGGGCAAAAGAGAGAAAAGAAAATGTTTATTTGGCACATGTCATAAATCCAGACAATATAAAATAAAAAAACAAAGAATAAAACTTACTTAATACAAAAAAAATAAAGAAATAGAGCTATACCACTTACCTTTTATTAAATTCGTACATGATTATCGTTTCAATAGCTCTATTAAAAAAAGATTTTATAAAACTATTGGTGCTGAACTGTTTGTCGTGCTCGGCTGCCTGCAACGTAATGTGCACTGATTAATGATAACATTGAGGTTATAGGTTAAAAGGCAATTCCTAATTTGACTTAAATGTGTTATTTCATTATTTTATTGTGCAAGAGAAGAAAGGCGTGAATTTATTTATGTATGTAATCTGCGTTCGCAATTTATTTGCTAAATAAACACGAGTTTTAGGAAAAACAACCGTAATGCCTACACATAAGGTTCAGTTTGCGCAACAACTTCATAAACTCAAACTCAAAGCATTTATTTAAATTAAACCATTTACATGCACTTTTGAATTGTCAAGGAATCGGTCAGTCATAAATACGTATGAAGCTAGTTGCCCATTCCAAAGCGTAGTAGGTACCTATGGAGAAGAACGGGCAAGAAGGGCTAGAAACTCCACGGACACTCTTTTAAATAAAAAATTGTTACAAAATATTGGTTACATCATTCATGTTGAAATTATACATGTGAGAACAATGTAGAAAGACATGCACGTTAGAAGCGTCCGTAATAAAAAGATAAAACAAAGAACAATTTAAAAAATTAAAATAAAATAAGCCCTGGCAGCTAAGAGATGACCAGTCCCAACTGACGGCGCCCGTTCACGAACATGACGCATGGATTAGCACCATTCAGCTCAACCATTTTGAAGGGAGCTAAATGATCCAACACACTCGCCACTATCAGCGAATTGAGTGAGCATGACATACTCACAGCCGCCAGGGCACATTCAAGTCAATCAAAGTCAAAGTCAAATAATTTATTTCAATTAGGCACAAAAAGGCACTTTTGAACGTCAAAAACAAAAAATAGAATTGATTCTAGTCGCCCCTTCCAAAGGGTAGTTTTCGTATGGAGAAGAATGGGCAAGAAACTCCACCGTTACTCTTTTAAAATGTTTTACAATATTTTGTATACATTAATTATATAATTATATGTGAAAACGATGCACCTGGAATAAGATTTATATACCACAATAGGTAAAAATAAAAATGAAGCAATGATAGAAAAAATAATTATGTAATGGATACATGGTGTTCACATATTTACAAGCATTGTAAAACCTATACGGTATTCCTAAAAAAATTACAAGTGATACTAATTCGTCAGTGTGTGAGTTCAAGTAATCACATAATGTAAAAAAAAATGTTGTAATATTTAATTACACAATTAAATTAGCAACCAGTTTGATTTTGTCTAGACTCAAAATTGTCCTATGGAGCTAGACCAGAATGTTTCCAAGCATTCTTATCTAGGATATAATCCTCTAATTTGTAATATGCTTGTTTACAAAGAGTACTTTTAATATGCGTTTTAAATTTTCTTTCAGTTAATTGTAATATATCACAAGGTATTTTGTTATAACATTTAACACAGTACCCCATAAAAGATGTTTGTACTTTGGATAATCTGAAAAATGGTTGATCTATTTTATCTTTATTTCTAGTATTAAAATTATGTCTATCACTTATTTTCTTAAAAAGATGCAGATTTTTCCTTACATACATAATATTTTCATAGATGAATTGGCAAGGTACCGTCATAATATTAATCTTTTTAAATAGTTCCCTGAGAGATTCGCGACGACATAGATTATAAATGGCTCTGACAGCCCTCTTTTGTAAAATAAAGATGGATTCAATGTCAGCAGCCCGACCCCACAGTAAAATGCCATATGACATAATACTGTGAAGACAAGACATATTACCTGGTAAATGGTAACTCTTTAGTACATAGTGCTCACACCTGTGCTATGCAATTATACAATGTGTCCGGACATGGACTAGCGATATTCTAAATACTTAAATATAAACTATTTACAAGTACAATTACACTCTAAGTTTGGGTCCAATAAACTTCCCCGCTATGTAGCAGCCATTTTGTTTTTTTTGTTGAAATATTCTCTATGCGAGTACAAAAAAAATCATATCTCTCAAAGTTTTAGTCATACTGAGATAAAAATAGGCTTATTCGAAAGGCAATAATATTTTCTACCCTCTGCATTACAAAACAATGTATTCACTATTCCAAAACTTTTGAAAAAAAATGTGAAAGTCGAAAAAAAAAAACAAAAAATTATGCAATTCAACCAATAATTTGTTAATTACCACAAAAACGGAGAAGTGTATTGGACCCAAGCTTAGAGTGTAATTTTACTTTAAAATAGTTTATATTTAAGTATTTAGAATATCGCTAGTCCATGTCCGGACACACTGGTGCCGATGCCCTTGTTCACAAACTAAACTAAATTTAAGTTCAGTGCATCTTTTTCTTTCTATTTCATTAAGAAAAGGACAGAAGATAAATTTTAGTTTAGTCCTGTCAAATTAATCAGCGCTTGACGTAATTTTAGTAGGCAAGTTTTTAATCACGTCTAAACTTGTATGGAGTAGTGACAGGCGTTGATTAATTTGACAGGACTAAACTAAAATTTATCTTCGGTCCTTTTCTTAATGAAATAGAAAGAAAAAGATGCACTGAACTTAAATTGAGTTTAGTTTGTGAACAAGGGAATCGGCACCATTGTATAATACAATGGAGATTGAGTTTATACAATGCAAAGATAGTCTTACAATCTTCAGCAGCTCCAACAGTATTTGCAAATGTTAATCAATTAGTTGTGGAGCAGGACCAGCATTGAGCCAAGCATTTTTATCAGCGATGTAATCCCCCAACGTATAATATGCCTGCCTGCATAGTGTGCGTTTTATACAAGTTTTGAATTTCGTCTCATTCAGTTGAAGGGAGGAATTTTATTGTAACATTTTAAACAGTATCCCATGAAAGATGAATCTACTTTAGCCAGTCTGAAACCTGGTTGAACTAATAGGTCCCTATTTCTTGTACTATAATTATGTACTTTTGCTAAAAAGATGTAAATTCTTTCTTACGTACATGATGTTCTCATAGATAGGTATATTGACAAGGTACCGTCATGATGTTAATATCTTTCAACGGTTCCCTTAGAGAATCGCGCCTGCTGAGATAATATATGGCTCTGATCACTCTTTTCTGCAGAATAAAAATAGACTCGATATCTGCAGCCCGTCCCCACAGTAAAATACCGTAAGACATGATACTATGAAAGTAGCTAAAATAGACTAGCCTCGCGGTATCTATATCAGTAAATTGACGGATTTTTCTGACAGCATATGCTGCTGAACTTAGTCTTCCTGCAAGAGATGTTAAATGAGGACCCCATTGCAGCCTTGAGTCAAGCGATCCCTAGGAAAACAGTTTTATCGACGAATTCTAGTTTCTCTTGATTCAATACTATCTCACAATCACTACTTTTGACATTTGGTAATGAAAATTTTATGCACTTAGTTTTTTTTCCATTTAATACTAAATTATTAGCAGTGAACCAATTTTGGACCTGCAGTAGGGCGTTATTTACGTCGTTAAAATTTGTAGCACGTCTATCTACCTCAAAAATGAAAGAAGTATCGTCAGCAAATAACACCATTTGTGGTTGATTTTTTAATAAATGGAGTAGATCATTTATATACACTAAGAAGAGGAATGGACCCAATATCGAGCCTTGTGGCACACCTATTTTTACTTTTAAACCTAATGAATTGATACCGTTTATTTGAACTTGCTGTTGTCTATCATTTCAATAAGATTTTACTAAATTGAGTGCAAGTTCTCCAAGTCCGTAATGCTCAAGTTTCAAGAGTAAGGTTTCGTGATCGACGCAATCAAATGCTTTGGAGAGGTCGCAAAAGATCCCTATGGCGTCTTGAGCCTCTTCCCACGCGTTAAAAATGTGTCTTAATAGGATTACACCGGCGTCGGTCGTACAACGTCCTTTGGTGAAACCATACTGTTGATCGTGAAGGATTTTATTTGTGTTAAAATGATTGAGCATTTGATTAAACATTACCTTTTCAAACACCTTGCTGAATACCAGCAACACGGATACGGGTCTATAATTATTGGTGTCTTTACTGTCCCCGGATTTAAAGTGGTATTTATTACTTTACTGTATTTCATTAAATCCGGGAAGACTCCTTGATCCACACACAAATTAAATATTAAAGCTAAGTAAGGCGCTATGGTCTCAATTATGGAGGTACAGACTTTAATGGACATCCCCCAAAGATCTTCGGTCAATTTGATCTTGATTTGTTTAAAAACTTTTATTACTGTTATGGGGTTAATATGCTTTTGGCCCTTACTAAATCAAAAGAGAGCGAGGGCGAGGAATTTAAGGTTTCAGTAGTTTTAAGTGGGATACTGGTAAAGAAATTTACAAATTCTTGAGCAACTTTTTTGTTATCGCACATGACTTCTTTAGTGTATAATCAGAATTATGCTTTTTGTTTCTGTTCGTTTCATTATTGATAATTTTCCAAACTGTATTTTATTGTCTGCTGATTTAACCTTGTTGCTAATGTATAGGGCTTTAGCTGCCTTACAAGTGTTCTTAAAAGTTCTAGAGTAAGTAGCAACATACTTATTAAAAGTTTCCGTGTTAATATAAGGCTTAAGGCCATACAGCTCGAAAAGTCTATCCCTACTACATATTTTGACTTGTCTAAAATCAACTTTATTTACACTTGCATAAAGTTGATGTTTATGTTATTGGGGAGGCCCATATTCGTCAGAGAATTTTAACACTGTAGTGTAGAATATTGCAGTTTTAGGTCAGCGCCATTTCTTGACTGATAGTGGAACTAATATAATTTTTGTTTATGATTTTTGAAACAGTGTGCTATTTAGAGACATCGTTTTATTTTTCCTGTAATCTTTACATAAACTTCTATCACAGCATAATTTCAGATTTTTCTCCATGCAAACTTCGGAGATAAGGAGGGGAAATGGTATCTGTGACAGACGGACAGACAGACTGAATCGCACCATAAGGGTTCCTTTTTACCATTTTGGTAAGGAACCCTAAAAATTTAACTCCTGTTCCAAATGCATTCTAAATTCGTACTGTTTTAGGGTGAGATACGTCTCTTAAAAATGTTAAAATTTATAACCCTGGATCGAAGTATTTATAACAATAACCATTAGCTTGGATTATGTTCCCAATACTGGTGGGATACGATTTCTTATATTTGAAAATGTAATTTATAGGTGATACCAATAAATAAAGAAAATTACAATAATAAAAAGTGGCTAGTAGGTATCCTGCTAACATTTGAGTATAACTTCTAAATCACCAACTTGCAATCCTTACTTGCAGAAATCGATTCGAAAATATACGATGAACTAAGAAGAGATGATTGGAACTTGCTAGTGGCCCATTACTTAGGGGTAGACCACGCTGGTCACAGGTATGGGCCAAACCACGCCGAGATGACAAGGAAATTAGACGAAACCAATGTAAGACTGAAGAAAATAATATCTATGCTGCCTCCAGATGTACTGCTCTTTGTGGTTGGAGACCACGGAATGACTGAAACAGGTATGTAATAGTGTGAACAGATTGAAGCAGTATTGTTGTGGAAAATAATAAATTAATTGAATACTTGAATATAATATTGTCAAGATGATGCAACTAATTTCTATCATTAATCATAATTTTATGTATATCTTGCCATTCAAAGATCATTAATTTCACTACTGCAGAAGTAATCTGTTGTTGTTCATAAATGTAAAAGTCAGGACCTATGTATTTTAACCGTCATCCAATGAACTGTAATCATTGTATTGTAATTACAGTTAATTATAAGTATGATCTTGTGAAAATATCTGAGGACAAGTCATCTACCAATTAGCAGTTTTGAGAAAGCTGCATGCTAATTGCGTGGCCTGCCAACGATTTATAGTGTGTTGATCTAGTTAAAAAAACATATTTTGAAGCAATGGATTTTGTTTTGTTGACAAAATGAAAGCAATTAGGGTGCAGATGATAAAATAAGTGGACCAAGGCATGTCTACAGATATATTCAGCAAGTATTATTGTACTTGTAATATTAAGTAAAGGTGCAAATTTTTCACATTGTTTTAGACTCACATGAATGGACCAACTCTGATGGTAGGTATTCAATAGTATTGCTTGCAACGTAGAAGATTTTTGTGTGTTATCATACAATAATGCTGTTTTGTTTAGGCTAAATTTACTGCTATGTGTGTGATTCTAAAGCATTTTTGTTAGAATTTGTGTCTATCGTAATATATTGTAGTTAGTTCCGTTATTTTCGTGAATAGTCCTGTGATTTTAATTTGCGTTTTATGTAACAAAGCTCTAACTTGTGTTGTTTTTATAAGGCAAACACTAAAATATTTAATTGCTAAATAACAATTAGGAGAAGCCGTGTTATTTAAAATTACTTTGAATTAAAAGAATTAAGCATAAATATTTTAAGTTGGTTTTTTCAACATGTACAATCTACAATCGTAAAAATATTCTCTCGTCCCTTAATCAGGCGATCATGGTGGCGAAAGTAAGGCCGAACGCACAGCGGCTTTCTTCGCGTACCGAGGTGCAGGCCTGGCCGGAACTGGGGAGGAAATAATGATCGGCAAGGAAGTACAGCAGACGGATCTAGCGCCGACCCTAAGTGCGGCGTTAGGAAGACCGCCGCCCGCGCCCTCTCTAGGACACCTACTGTTGCCCGTACTGCCTAAGGCTAGCAAGAGTCATACTCTGCTGCATATTACTAATAATTTGAAACAGGTGAGATGAACTAAAAGTATTTCATCGTTATCTCTCCTTGAAATCTAACGCAGGCCGCAGCATCGTTTTATTTTTTCAACCCAGTTTTAATGTTAGAATTTTATCTTGTGTGACTTACATTCTGCAGTAGTAATAGTAATGCTCTTTATCTGCATAAAATATTCAGCATATATAAACAACATAATACCTCCGACAGATAACACAATACATGATTCGTTACGGAGAGGAAACCCAACAAGTGTCTCTCGACCGACTCGCTGATCTTATCAACGCGACGAGGGAACAGTTACACAAAGCCGCTTCCATTGAAACTGAAGACCAACTCAATAATTACGTCGCGGATGTCAGGTAATGCGAACATTATGTAAACAAACGAATTTGAATGTTGCCTTAAATAATTAATCAAAGATATAAATATGTGAACATGTGATGTGTGTGTAAAGCTGTGAACTCGTCGAAAAAATAGCGTCCAACTGTTGGCCGCTAAATGCACGCACACTAGAAAAGCCCAATGACGTGGCGCGAGTGTAAGACGTAGCTGTCACGCACACCAGCATAATAAACATGGCTTGTTTGTTTTAGTTCTTTTGCAGCGCGATACTCTATCTAGTCTAGGCATAAATAATCAAAGGTAATAAAGTTTAATTTTGTTTCAGGGCACTGGTAGACGACACACGCAATGTTTTCCGCGAGGTCTGGGTCGAGTTTGATTCGCTGTCTATGCTCAGAGCTCTGCTACTTCTTATCTTGGCTATATTTTTTAATTGGTTGATCACTGAAGGTCTTCCCATGGAAAGGCTTCCGGCTGTGTTCGCCAGCACCTTTGTCCCGACTGGAATTATCGCAATGGCTGTTTGTATCGCCGTATGCTATACAGCTTTCTACTTAAAACTTTTAGAAGATCTTGAACATGCAATTATCTTGAGCACTGGTTTAATATCCGCCAGTATAATGTGTGTTTTAATAATCATGCACTGGGATGGGATTGCACAAAGGTGGTATGAAGGCCGTTCGCAATTCTACGAACGATTCGCACGCGCGGCCTTAGCGGCTTCTGCAGCCATTTTAGTATCGAATAGCTATATCATAGAGGAAGGGGCTACCCTCGCGTTCTTGTCTATGACTGTGTTGGGACTGATGACTTGGAATGCATCGAATATAAACACGTTATTGTATTGGATCGCCTGTGGAGTTACATTTGCAGGGACGAGGTTGTATCGCGGTTGTAGGGAGGAACAGGGGGATTGTTGGACGGCGGGGGCGGGGGTGCCCTCGGGGCAGTCGTCCCGACCTGCATTAGTTCTAGGCATGGGGACTGTGGCTGCTGTGGTTGCTATCTGCAGGCGACATGTGGGCTGGCGGGGTTATTGCACCGTAGTAGCAGGATTATTGGCCTGTTCACACTGGGCTACGGGTTATGGGTCATTGGGATCTCCGAGCCGTGCCAAATTGTTAGCGCGTGCCGCTTGGCTAGTCCTTGCAGTGATGATGTGTCTGATATGGAAGCGTGAGGGTCGCGGCGCCACTCTACCGCTGATGGCGACTGCTCTGATGTTCTTCGTCGCTAACACTCTAGTACTTGGTGTGTCGTATGCTCCGGGCGCAGTCTTATCTTTTATACTGGGATGTTTAGCCCTGAATATTGTTGCAAATTTGAAGAGTGATGGGCCTACGAAGTTTTGTAAGTTTTTTTTATAGTTTTTGGTTGAAATTGGAACTCCTTTCGTTTTAATATATTTTTAAACCTTGTCCCTTTTTTTTTCAGCTCTGGTAACCCGATGCAACTCAAGCGTGGCTTGTATGTGGGCGTTGTTAGCATCTTACGCGTTCTACGCCACGGGCCACCACGCCACGCTGGGCCACGTTCGATGGGCGCCTGCTTTCCACGCTGGAGACCCTAACTATTTAGATATTGGACCGACCATCACTGTCTCTTTGGTCTCACTGGAATTGTTCGGTAACTAATTTAATTGTGCCCTATAATCATGTTTAGAGGTCCAATAATCGGATGGATATTTATCTAAACTTGAGGTGTTGGCTAATATGGAATGCACTTTTGTATCGATCGTAAAAAACCCCGCGATTCCGGAATCGACAAATTTCGTTTTTTTTCTGATCTCCGAAAAAAATTTGGTATACAGGATGTCTATGTTTCATAATGTATCTATGATCAGTGTTTTATTTATGCAAAGAACAACATTGTCAAACTTTTATTGACTGAATACGAGGCTTTTGGCTACTTTTATTTATGTGTATTTCAGTTAATTTTGTAGGGTTCCGTAGTCAACAAGGAACCCTTATAGTTTCGCTGTCCGTCTGTCTGTCCGCGGTCTAGCTCCAAGACTGTTAGTAAATTTGGCATGGGTATACATATTAATCATGCCGACAAAGTGGTAAAATAAAATTAAGAAAAAAATTTTTTTAGGGTAGGTACCACCTCCCCTACACGTAAAGTGGGGATGTTTTTTTTTTTTGCTATCCCTTGGTGTGGGGTATCGTTGGAAAGGTCTTTCAAAAACATTGTATGTTAAAACCATTTTTGAATTCAGACATCGGTTTACGAAATATTTTAGCTTTAAAGTGCAAATTTTTGATAGAGTCAAGTGTCCCCCCCTACCAGCTAAATGGTTGGTTTTAGATATGTGAAAAAATTCACGGCTGTAGCTTATATAACGAATTTAAAAGGAAAACTATCACAGCTGAGTAGGCTTCACAAGTTAACGAGTAATAATCGACCAACTTAGATTTGCGGTTGTAAAAACATGTTCTCCCATACATTCCGTATGAAAGTTTTTTTTTTTTCAACTACAAAGTTTGTTCTTGGGATAAATTCATCCCAACTACGGAACCCTACATTGTGCGTGGTCCGACATGCACTTGGCCGGTTTTTTATATTTTTTATTAGCGTTTATTTTGTGCAGAATAAACAAGTTTTCTTTCTTTATTTATATAAATATTTTAGGACCTATAAGTAAATAAAAAAAAAAAATTGAAAGCATTAGATTTTTTCGCATTTTTTTAAATTCGTTCTCCCTAATTTCGACCAGGATTTTAAACTCTGAATACTTACGTTCATTTTGTTTACCTTCATAATTATGTAATTTTGTTTGTCAGGATCTCTATTGGCATTCGGCGCCGCAGTGCCTCTATTAGCGCTATGGGGCGAGAATGGAGCGGGTCGAGTTGGCCCTCGCACGCAGTTAGCAGCCGTCTTCTCACTGTGCCTCAAGTTTATGCTCTGCTTCGCTATTAGGGTATGTATAAGATGACTACAGAGCACAGAATCGCCGCGCCGGCAGCGACTAGATACGGCAGTACTAATAAAATTTGTGGCGCCGAAAGTGCGTTGAGCGCACAATTTCTGTCAAGTTCTGTCATTTGTCGTAGTGCGAGTAAACGGTGACACTCGAGTTGTATGGAAAGTGTTGATAGATATGCCAATTTCTAGAAGCGACCGCCTAAGCGTCTTCGTGCTCTATGGAGATGACATATAAAACTGTTCACACTTCATTTATTATTGAGACCGCCGTCAAGGTCGCCATGCGGTTTTGTCAGATGTAAGCCACACCTGATCCTGACAAAACCGCATGATACATCAAGTTGGATGGAAAAATAGCGTCTTATGAAGTGGTAATAATAAAAACAAAGCTATAAGCCAGACCGATCTTGATGAAGCTTGTTTTCTTTATTACAGCTCTTGCCTTATTGCATATTTTCCATTCCCTGCTCATCAGGTGTTCGCGTGCGCGATCTCTGCTACAATCCACTGCCGCCACCTAATGATTTGGGGCGTGTTCACCCCGAAGCTGTTGTTTGAAGCAGGCGCATGCGGGGCCGCGCTGTTCGGCACAGTACTCGGCGCCACAATCGTCGCGTGGCATTTGCCCACGCAACACCGCTCCAGTTGACACAAGCGGGCGAATTAGATCGTAATTTTATATGGACTGGACTAGTGGGGGCCTCGGATTTTGAGTGAAAGGAGTGACAACAAAGAACTGCAAATAGAACAATGCTTTTTGGTGGATTAATATTACTTGTTATAAACTTCTAAAGGTCCATCCACATATATCAGGATTTGGGTAAACTGGGACGTCCCGACGATGCACAGAATAGTTACAGCTGACTGACTGAACTGTGTGGATAGAGCTTTATTATTACACGGTCATAAACTTATCTATTGAGGATTCAACTTTCAGTATTAACACCGTCTTATTTACAAGGCAAGATAAATGTAAGCTACTTCCATTACATAGATAAGTTTGTGGCACCACAAAATTGTGTTCAACAACCTCAGACATTGTTGATGTGACAAGGACAGCTAGTGTTTAAAGCATTTATTTACGGTGTTTTATGAAAAGGTTATTTTCTATCTTGGCACAAACTGAGTCACTCCCTAAAGCAAGCTCAGTTCTCGTCAAAATTGATGTTGTTCGTAAGTTCTGCCACCTGCTAATATTACGAGTTGCGTTTCCTATTTTGTAATAGGGCTGGTCCACGTCAAATGCTTTCATTCGTGCTGTGAACCAGTGTGACCATTTTACACGCCCGTACTGCCATCTAAGTTTAGTGTGAGACCAGCCTTTAGAAGCTTTGTACTTTCTGGCATGACCAAGTATTTTTCCTAGATTTTTAAAATGCCAAAACTATATGTGCTGAGATTAATTGTCTATAGTTTGACCGAAACCGGTGTACTGCGCCTTAGGAATGTGCGGCGAGGTGGGGGCGGGACGCCGTGAGCGTTGACGAATGAGCGCCCTGCACTGTCCCTCGTCGCGCCCCGCCCACCGCGTTGACCGGAACCGCTGTACCGCGCCTATGGCCTAGCGCGCACTGCCGTGCGTTTTTCTATCGCAAAATCTATGAAGTATGAAACACAGTGGAAGCGCGTGCACTGCGGGAAAAAAATCTCATACGAAAACAGCAGGATTTTATTCGTTGCGGCGAATAAAACGCATCGCAAGTCACCGCACTGCAGTGCGCGCTAGGGCTTAGTTATGGCGCGGTAGAGTGGTTTCGGTCAAACTATAGTTAAGAGGCCCTTACATTATTACGCTTGGACAGACTGTTATAACTAAAATAATCGTATTGTACTGTTTCGGATGAGATTATGAGGATATTATATTGCATGCGAATGTGAAAGACATTATTATAAAGTTACTCTTATTGGAATGTTTTAATGCGTGAGTTGCGAAGTTCTTTTATGAAGTTACGGGTTCATTTTGTGCTTAAATGGTTGTATTAATTTTAATTGTTTTATAATATGACGTGATGTCTACCCAAAGCATTTTAAATATAGATATTAAAGACGAATTTTAAATATAATTTATTGTGTCTGAACAAAAACTGCCATAGGCAGCATAGTTGTTATTTAAAATAATGTTTAGAAAAATGTTATTTCTTTGATTGGAAATTAAATTAACTTATTGTAGATTCAAACAAATCAGTATTTGTTCTAGTTGACATCATTAAATTATAGTTTTAGCAATAATATGTATCTAATTATTAATCGCCACAATACAAAGAGTAGAATAGATATTTATTTCTTATTCCATTGGCATTATGATTTTGGTTTACAATCAATATGATTTTTTTTATAACAAAAAAGTTTTTTAGCACACTATTGCGTTTTAATAAAAAATACATTGAAACGTATATATTATAACATTTATTTTCTAGAATACTATGACTTTTATGTCAATGTGAGGAGAATATAGTTTAAACTAAGATATAATCAAATCTTGGTACCCCAAAAATGTAGAATCGTGGTCACAAAGCTAGCATACTCTAAAACTTAAGCTTGTGACGTATAGCACCTTCACTCACCAATATAACTAATTTAGAAACGAATTATTGAAACTGGATATAAAATTCATTGCACTCTGAAATACACGCACGTATAGTTATGTGTGGAAGTGGGCAAGTCACGTGGCGGGCGCGGGCGGGTCGTACGGTTTCAGGAGATACTCGGAGAACGAGTTCACAGCCGACGCGCCGCGGACCTCCTTATCCAGAAGAGGTAATTTGGTAACATGGAAGTCTTCATACAAGTCTGCGATTTGCTCGAGATACTTCTCCTGAACTTTGTGTCTCGCCGCGCACAGATCGCACGGTGCGGATGTCCTCAGTAACAGCTGGTTGACGATAATGTTGTGAGTGTCAATGCCGCATCGCGTCAGCTCCTGAACTAGACGCTCAGTCTCATAGAGTGACAAAAACTCTGCAATGCAGACACAAACGAACGTGGTTTGGTTGGGGTCTTTGAACTGGGCGTTGACTTGTCTGATCACTGAAAGCATTTCATCCATTTTGTTGCTGAACATGTCTGAGTTGAACTCTGCCAGGCCAAACAGTGTTGCTACTTGGTTGATAAATGGGGCCACCTGAATAACAAATAAGAGGAATTACAACTGACCTTAACCCAATTGACTTTAATTGTGTCAGTTATTTTAAATTGCTAATTAGTCTGAAGTTTTAATAGGGTTCCTCTATCTGGCAGAATTTCGATGCTTCGAAATTTATTTGGCATAACACACTTGGCGTAATCTTCTATAAACGAATATTTTAAAGGCATAAAAATTATTTAAATATAATTGTTTGGCCGAATGTTTTTATGTCCGAATTTACAATGGCATACTTTTAAGATGGCAGATTTTTATTTGGCATAATTACCTTTGGCAAAGTTAAAATTCCGCATTATTTCGTTTAACATAACGTTTATTTAGAGCAACGATTATTTGGTACAATTTCACTTGGCATACTATGAAGATGGCAGAATTTCATTTGGAATAATTTTAGTAGGCATATTGCCATTTCTATAAAATAGCATTTTTAACCTTAATATTAAAATATTGTCTTAAAAAGTCAATATGTTGTGCTACAAAAGTTAATGACAGAAACGAATCGCTGCAAAACCGACTTCACGTAGTCTTGTCTGTCCTACCCCTAGAGTGTAATTTAAGCACGCGTAGGCGCGGAGGGGCAAGGCGGCCCGCCATTTGAGGAGCAGGTAATTTTAACGCTCGCCGCGGCGGCTGAGGCTGGCCAGCAAGCCGAAGCTGCGGTGGTGAGCGTTCAAACCATCTGCGACGATAAGCTCGCGTGGGACCGCTGGAGCCCCGCAGCGCCGGAGCCGTGACAGAAACCATGCCTGCTGCATGTTGCATGCTCGCTTGCATGTTTGCATGCTGCATGCATGTGATAGATAAGTCTATAAATTATTATGGATATGAAATGTATGCCAAAAGATGATTCTAACTGTAAATTTTCTGAGATAATTATGATAGTTCTGCCTTTTAATGACTATCGATATGAAATGTATGCCAAAAGACGATTCTGACTGTGAACTTTCTGCGATATGATGGTGCTACTTTTGAATTATTATGGATATCAAATTTATGCCTAAAGATGATTCTGACTTACAAAATTATGAGTTTAGAATGTATGATAAATGAGTGGTTGCCAAACAATTTTCTGCGAAATGAAGTTTATGCTGTCCGCTGTTATGCAAAATAATATTATGACGTAAAAAGTTCTGCTATAAAGGGCAGACCCAATTTAATACTATCTTGTATTTTGTCAAAATAAATACTTAAAACTCTTGCAAAGTTATGAAACCAAACTCACGCTATACCAAAAACCAACTTTTATGGCCGGCGAGGTCCTAAAGGGTACGAAAGAGATGCACCGTACAGACGCAAGTACTAAATACGAACTAGTCTACTCACAGGTTTCATGACCGCTAGTTTTGATGATTAAAACTTATAAAGATCATAAATCTAAGATAGAAATGGACTATGTTTCTGAACTGGAAAAGATTCATACCTTAGACTTTAGTCGCATTAGTTTTCCAAGACCTCGCTCGACGACCTGTGGGAAAGACAGCAGACGCAGAGTATGTCCCGTAGGCGCCGTGTCGAACACGACTGCACTGAAGTTCATGCCCTTCACCAGCTTCATCACCTAGGAACAACAAACCAGTAAGTTTATTGAAGTGAAAACTTCTTTAGGCGTGTTGGGCATTTTTGAGATGGGAAAAAACAATTAGACACGCGACACCATTACCGACACCTCATTTTTGTAAACACGATTGTGTTCTTTATTTGTATTACGTTACGGATTTCAATTTTCTACGCAAGTATTTTTAAAAGGTTTTGGAAGTATTTTTTTTTGTAAACGCGATTGTGCTCTTTATTTAGACAAAGTTAAGGCTCCTTCAAACAGGCGCGGCACCATAAAAGGCAGGTCTATAACAGCAAATTGGCTACTAGCATTTCAGTTTATATTTCGTGTTTCATGAACTATTGCCAAATGTACATAACATAACATCACGCCTTGTTTCCCCGAAGGGTTGGGCAGAGAAGTACCTATAGTAGGTACACCCAGATTTCGCTAGTTATGTTTAAGTCCCATGTAATAGGGGGCGAGCCTATTGCCATCAACCAGGCAATCCAGACTCCGAGCTGCTACTGAGAAATTCCAGATAGAAAAACCCAATAACACTTTGCCCGACCCGGGAATCGAACCCAGGACCTCATGCTCAGCAGTAGCGCTTGCGACCACTAGACCAACGAGGCAGTCAAATATATTATAATTATTAAATTAAATTCGTTTAAACTTCATTTTAGAAAAGTTTTTTGTAAAAAAAAAGATGTAAAAGCTTAGATAAAGACTGTCTAAATCCGAATAACAACATAATATGGGAAAAATATGCTCAAATTGCAAATGATTTAGTTATTACCTTTGTATGGACGATTCATGCGTTGCCGCGTTCTTAAGTTAAAAAATCTTTGTACATTTTTTCTCATATTAGCACAAACCATAAAAAGCTCATGCTATTTGATAATTTTTCATGAATATTCAGAAAAATACGGGCGGGCACATGCCGACGGGCGACATTGTATAAACCTTTATTTAAAGAGAGAAATCTTTAAGTGTTGGGTTCATAATATAAAGTTTATCTCACCTCTGCATAACTCATAGCCTCATCAATGCCAGGGAAGGCTCCCACTATTTCCTGCATCACTCCCTTACCAAGCCTCATAGCTTCTGTTTCCCCCTCAAAATATTCCTCGGGCAACTCTGTGAGCCCCACATTGGGATCAATTTCCATTGCAAATAGATTATTGAAGCCTTTTACTTTGGTTGGCACCTGAAATGTTAGTAAAATTATAAATGATTGCAGTACTGCTATTAGAAATGTTGTTTTTTATTTACTTAGTGATTAAAAATAAAATACAAAATACAGATTTTTTGTGTATTTTGATTTTATTCATTTGTTTCATAGCACTTAACATTGCATGTGAGCTAATTTTTAATGCAGCCTAGGTAAATACTTTGTCGAAAATTTTAGTAGATTGTAAACAATGTGAGTTATGTGAACTCACAAAGAGCAGGTTAACAAACATAATTATTTCAATAGCCACTTATTAAGCATTTCTGCCATTGACACTTTTCCGTAGATATCGTTTTCTGTGTATTAATGATTAACATAAAGAAAACATAACCTACCTTGGAGAACTTTTGATCAAATGCATCAGAAATGTTATGAGCTGGATCAGTCGAAATAATGAGGACCGACTCGCGGACCTTGGCTAGTTGGATGGCCAAGCTGCAGCTAAAAACAAATAACACTATTAGATATAATTGGATCACAATGATGTTACTCATTTTTGTGATAAATTGCATACCTGCACGTAGTTTTACCAACTCCACCTTTCCCCCCAACGAAGATCCACCTTAGGGATTTCTGGTCAACCACATTTTTCAAGGAAGGTTCTAAGATGTCCAAATCTTTGTTTTCTTCCATTTTTACAGAGTAATTAATTTAACGAAAGTATCCAAAACAGCTCAACTCGAAAACCGTAAACGTAAATTTTTTTGACGTAACGTGACGTGACATGCGCAAAATCGCAAATCTGATGAAACGATTTATTTGTCACTGTCAAAATTTAATGCACGTAACTCGATCAGCTCTATGGTGAATGAATGACGCCGATGGTGAAAAACAGTTAAAACTGCTGATTTGGTGCAACAAGAAATTTGAATGCAAGATTATTCGTTTCAAAACGTCGACATCTTTCTCACAGAAGAGTTGCACAAAAGTACAGTTTGTATTTATTTGAGATATTTCTTTTTTAGCAACATTATTCCCTAAACGTCAATTTTCAAAACAATTCAGTCATCTGTCAAGTAAAATCTGTGGTAAAATTGTAAAACTGCGAAGTCTACGAATGAATTCGAATATTCGATTTTAGATCAAAATAAATAATTGATGTAATGTAATGACTGAAATGTGCAAGTTTATAAATGAAAATAATGCTCTATCGACTGTTCCGCGGTCGTTTAACATTCAAGTTCTACATAGTGTTCACAATAATAGTAATTGCTTCGATATGTTGTTACTTTTTTCCGCCGATTTATCCTATTGCCCCAGTGACAGTGCCACCAAATCCTCTGCATCCTCGTTCTTCACGCCATTTGTCTAAGTTAATGACTGTAGTGTTCCGCCAGTTTGAGGATTTCGAAAATGACATCGCCGATAGCGTGCAGTCGTTTGTATCAGCATTTCCTAATATGCCTGTGGTGGTAGTATGTGAGAATACTCCTTATCCACCGTTCCCGTTTTCAGTAACGAACGAGACATTACGAAATGTTAAAGTACTATCGTTAGAACTGAAACTGAGTGCTTCGCCGCAAGATTTCAATCCGTTGACGCAAATATTTACTGAGTATGTATTGTTTGTGCCTGATTCAACGCGAGTCTCGCGTCGGGTGCTGCAACTCGCGATGGCGGTGGCTTCGGCAAGTCCCACACAAGCCATAGCTATTGGTGTTGGCAACTCTCACTTGATATGCCAGCACGTGCAGTGGAACTATGCAGACTGGACCCTGCACTACAGTAAGGATGCGTCTGGCAAGATCTGTGATGCCGTACATGGCCAGCATGCACTGTTAATTAGAACTGCTGTCCTGCAGAAAGTACCGCAGCCCTTTGGATTACCATTTCCTGAATCGCTTTATCTGCAAACTGCAGTTAAAAATGTTAAGGTAGGTTTGTTTATCTACAGCTATAAAAATTTGCAATTTTACCATCTCAAACAACAACCAACATCTTGGCTACATTATTTAAACGTTTGTATTTTAGGTCCAAATATCAGATGGCAAGCTCGGTCCAGGTCGTGGAGTGCTGAAGACTCCAGGGGCAAAGCAGAGGGCATCTCGCCACATGCGGGACTATAGAGTGGCCCTGTATAAGCAGTTGGGAGTTAAGGCAGTTATCAGGGAAGATGAAAGAGTACAGTGGTTTGGCTGCAAGAGGGAGACACAGGTATAGTGGTATTATACCTGTGTTACAAAAGTTTATTTCATGTCTTTTAAACCCTTTTTAATAAAAATTATACCTTATATTATAATTCATAATTATCTATACTAATATTGTAAAGAGGTATTTCTTTGTAAGTTTATATGTTGGGGTAATCTCTGGAACTACCAGTCGTGTTTGCAAAATTCTTTTTGCATTGGATAGCCCAATTTTTGAGGAAGGTTATAGGCTCGTGGATGAAGTTGCGGGCAGAAGCTAGTATAATTCATATGCCAGTTGATTCTTTGACATGGTCCCTAGAGTTCTATGTTCTATGTTCTATGTTATAGGGTTTGGTTTCCGCACTTAGTCCGTAAGGTGGACCATTGTGCGTGGGCCATGGCGGCCGTTTGGTGTTATTCCAACCAGCCCACCTCCCTCCAGAAGCTAATCAAGTCTCCTGGTCTGTTCAGAACATCTGTGTAGGATCTGGGTGACCCGAGGGTTTCTGTTCTAATCTGGGTGACGCCTGTGCATTCAAAGAGCACGTGCGCTACTGTTTCCTCAGCCTCCATGCACGCCCTGCACAGAGGACTGTCCGTTATGCCTATTGTGTGGAAGTGTTTGTTTAGCGAGCAGTGCCCCGTGATGGTCCCCGTCACCATGCGCAGGCCGTTCCTGTCCAGGCGTAATAAACGCCTGGTTAGCCTGCCATCCAAGGATGGCATAGCTTCCTTGGACTGCCTGCAACCTGGTGTCGAGGTCCACCAGTTCTCTGCTTGTGTGTGGGTGGATTCCTGTAGCCACCTGCGTATTTGGTTGAAGGGGATTGGCACGATAGGCTCGGGTCCACAGACTGCCGTGCTAGATCCTCTTCTAGCAAGTTCGTCAGCTGCGTCGTTACCTAGCGATCCGCTGTGTCCTTTTATCCATTGCAGCGTCACCGTGTTGCGGCTAGATACCGTTACTTGTTCTAGTGCATTGTGACATTCTAGTGTTAACTTTGAAGTAATATATTTTTTCCGTAAGGATTGGAGAACTGAGGCGCTATCGGAGAGTATGCGAATGTGGGTGTCCGTAACTCTCCTGGCCTCTATAGCATGGGCCGCTTGTATGATGCCCACACACTCCGCCTGATAGACGGTGTTGAACATTCCCAGCGGGCGGGATATATTTATGTTGAGGTCGTGTGAGAAGACTCCAACTCCGGTACCGGAGTCGGTCTTCGATCCGTCTGTGTATACTCTCAGCTCTTTCGGGCCTGAATAGTCACACTGTTCTTCTGTAAGTGTTATGTTGTAGTGCTGTTGAAAGTGGTGTGATTTCGGGGCTTTGTCACAGGGTGATGCCAACATTGGTCGTCGTTTGATCGCATCTTCCTTTATACGTATGTGCTTAACTCTGGAGTCTTTGCTTAGGGTTCCTGATAGATGGAGCCTAAAGGCGGCCAGGGCCGCCTCCTCCCGCACAATGAGGTGCAGAGGCGGTAGTCCAAGCATTGCCTGTAGGGCGGCAGTGGGTGTAGTTCTCATACTGCTAGTGATTGCAACACACGCAAACCGCTGCAGTTTTTCGAGATCTCTTTGGGCTGTACTCAGGTCTGTCCTGGGCCACCAGACTAGTGAGCCGTATGTGATAATTGGTCGGATGACTGTGGTGTATAGCCAGTGGGTGACCTTGGGGCTAATGCCCCAATTCCTGCCAAGCAGTCGCTTGCACTGCCACAGGGATATGCTGGCTTTCGTGGTGATGTAGTTCGTGTGTTTTGCCCAGTTCAGCTGCTTGTCCAAAAAGATGCCCAGGTATTTGGTTTCAGTTGAGAGGCTTAGGGTTGTTCCAAAGAATCGTGGTAGTTGTAGTGTGGTCAATTTCCTCTTTTTTGTAAAGAGGATCAGTTCGGTTTTTGCAGGGTTCACTGAGAGTTGGTGCTTGTTGCACCATTCCTCTACTATTTTCAGGGCTTGACGCATGAGATTGCATAAGGTGTTTTCGTGGGTCCCGTTTATTATTATGGTTATGTCATCGGCGTAGCCTACAGTGAAATAACCTTTGTCATTAAGTGTTTTGATGAGGCTGTCTGCTACCAGGTTCCATAGAAGCGGTGAGAGGACGCCCCCCTGCGGGCAGCCCTTCGCAACGATGGCCCTTGTAGTGTCATTTACTGTGACTTGTACAGCTCTCAATTTGAGCATGTTGGTGATCCAGCCACTCAGGGTCGAGTCTATGCTGTGTCGGTCGAGGGCCATTTTTATGCTGTTAAACATGGTTTTGTCAAAGGCGCCCTCAATGTCAATGAAGGCGGCCAGTGCTAAGCATTTGTGGTCCACTGCGCATTCAATTTTAGAAACCACGCTGTGTAGCGCTGATTCTGTTGATTTGCCTGTGGAGTACGCATGCTGTTGTTTGTGAAGTGGTTTAGCCCGGAGAGGTCCGTCTCGGATGTGCCTGTCACAGAGTCTCTCGAGGGTTTTCAGTAGGAAGGATGTGAGGCTTATAGGCCTATATGCCTTGGCTTGTGTATAATCGGTCTTGCCAGGTTTGGGTATGAAAATTACTTTCACCTCGCGCCATGCGAGAGGTATGTGTCTAAGTGCTATGCAGGCTCGATAGATCTCCACCAGCCATGGTGTCAGATGATCTACCCCCCATTGCAGCAGGGCTGGGAAGATGCCATCCAGCCCTGCCGACTTGTATGGCTGAAAGGTGTTGATAGCCCACTTTATGCGGTCTTCTGTTACTATATTGCGGGCTCTTGACCAGTCTTGATCCGTTGGGGTCCATTCTGGTTCAGCCTCCCACGACCTGTCCTCCAGGATCTTACAGTCTGGGAAGTGAGTCTCAAGAAGGACCTTGCTGGTTTCATAGTCAGTTAGTGTGTATGAGTTATCGGGTTTTTTCAGCGCGCCGAGAGTTCGGTCCTGATCAGTTGATAGGATCTTACGTACTCGTGCCGCTTCGTTGTTAGTTTCAATTGATTCACAGAATTTCCGCCATGCTTTTCTCCTGGCAGTTCTGATTTGCTTCTTGTATGTGTATTGGGTCTCTTTGTATACCTCCCAGTCCTCTGGGAGTCTGGTGTTTTTGGCTCTGTTGAATTGTTTACGTAGTGTGTCTCTGAGTTTACTAAGTTCAGCGTTCCACCAGGGGTTTCTCTCACTCTTGGTTCGTGGCGCTCTTAGTTTGCAGCATGCATGGTATGCCTCGGTTAGGTATTGTGATAGTTTTGTTACGGTGTATTCTAATTGTGCCTTGTCTCGTATGATTACCCGTGATAGATGCCTCGCCAAAAGGGAGGCTAGCAGGCGTTTGTACCCAGGGACATCGGTGCGCCGCGGGTTTCGCCTCGGTGCGGGTTTCCTCGTGTTGGTAGTTAGTGTAAAGCGGATTCTTCTGTGGTCTGAGCAAGAAGGCTCATCCGATACGTGCCAGTTTGTGATTAGGTTTGTCGCGTCTTCTGTGGCAAGTGTTAAATCTATGATCGTTTGTCCTCGGACTGTGACCCAAGTGGGTTCCGAGCCGCGGTTAATAATATTGAGGTTAGTAGAGAATAAATAGGTGGATAGTACCTCTCCTCTGGAGTTCGGTGCGTCGCTGCCCCAGAGCGGGTGGTGGGCGTTCGAGTCGGTGCAGATGATCAGGTCCAGACTGGCACGCTCACAGTGTTGCACCAGGTCGGCCATCTCTTTAGGCGGGCAATCTGCGCCCTCGCCTGGCATGTATACCGAGGCTAGTACAACATCTGGAGCGCTACCCTGGGTCTGGAGCCTGACAGCTGTCAGGTCTCTGGAACAGAATTGGTTGAGTGGCGTGATAGGAATTTCGTTGGGTACGTAGACACAGGTTCTTGGTTTGTCTGACGTGTGAGTGTTGACAATTATCTTACCTCCGATGTTACCGAGGCCACATATTCTGTTGTTCCTGATCCACGGCTCTTGGATCAGTGCGATTGTTCGTGGTTTTACCTCCAGCGCCCTGCGCAAGCTAGCCGTGGCAGTCTGGCTATGCTGGAGGTTTGTCTGGATGATGTAGAGGGGCGATGACGGCGGTGGAGAGGGGTTAGTCGGAGATGGATCCATCGGAAAGCCTCTCCACTACCTCCTCTCTATACTCGTATTTGTCGTCGTGTCGTTCGCCCGGCGGCGGTGACGAGGCGAGTAAACGCTCGCTCCAGCCGGGTGACTCGGGTGGTATGGAGTCAACATCGTCAGCCATTGCCGCTCGGGCCATGACCTCCTCAAGTCGGTCGATGTCTGGGTCGTCCGTCTGTGTCAGCGTCGGTTGTGCGGTCTTTGTGTCTCTGTCGGTCTGGACGTCAGAGGGTTCGGTCGTGGGCCAGAAGCGTACGTATATCGACCCAAGTAGGTATGATATACGTCGCTCCCGGGCCCGAACCTTTACGGCTTCCTCCGGTGGCAACCCCAGGGTCAAATACGTCCCATAGTTGTCGCCACCGACGGTAGTCGCCCTATATAGTGACCACCTAGCGATGTCAAACCAGGTATTCTGACGGATCAGAACACCATGGAGTCTGGCTACGTCACCTCTGTAACGAGGGACAAAAAGCGAGACTCGGACACGGGTGGGCACGTCAGTCTGTCTCAGTACCGTAAGTGTCTGGTCAGTATTCGGGAGTCTAATTTTGGGCACGTTCTGGGTCAACCAGGTCAGGGCATAGTCGTCCTCGCACCACATCTGCACGGTACCTTCCGCTACCCTTGGGTATCCGCGGAAGGCAGGGAGTGGCGCTGTCGGGTCAGTGTCCATAACTAAATTCTCTAGGTCCGTCTTAATGTGTTCGGCCTCTTCCTTTGTTAGGTCTCTGGAGGGGGGGGGGAAGGCAGATTGCTACAGCCAGCCGCGCAGGGATGTCCTTCGTGGCTCGCGCGTAGGTCCTCTGCTCCCCTTGAGCGGAGTGGATCCTCACCCGCTTGGCGTCCCCCTGAAGCATACTCGGTGAAGCCGTGTCATCAGGGCGTCCCCTCTTCGCCTGCCCTGTACCGCTCGGTCCAGGCTGCGGCTTGGAGGTGCCAGGCTGGGTCTTTTTTGCCGGTGCCGCCAGGTGTGAGGTACCACCCCGCTTGTCCCTACAGTGCTTAGGTCGAGGTCGGTCGTGGGGTCCGTCTGTGTCTTGGGGTCGGCTGTCGGTCCCGGCGGACTCTGTCACGTGCGGAGGCTTTTCGCGCTGGGTTGCCCCTTCGCAAGCTTGCCCTCGCACGCGCGGTTCCGCGTCCGGCCGCTTTGCGCGCTGAGTTTCCCCTTCGCGCTCTTGCGGTCGGTCGCGTGCGTCCAGCCCCTTTTCGCGCTGGGTTTCCCCTTCGCGGACTTGGGGCTGGTCGCGCACCTTCCCTTCGGCGTCCGATCGCGCTTCGCGCTGGCTAGTGCCTTCGCGGATATTGCGCTTTCGTTCGCCGATTCTATTCTTCCGGGCCTGGATTTTTTCGCGCTTTGTCAGCGGGCGTACTTCATCACAGGTAACCGGAAGAGTGCCAGAGTTGCCAGGTCCGTCATCTTTCCCTGTCTCTGTCTGTTTGTGCTGGTCGGGGTCATTGTCCGGGTTGGTCTTGCTGTTCCGCACGATACTCTGTTGCCAGAGACTCGTGGGAGGCATAGCCCGTGTCGTGGGTGTTGGCGCGTTGGACGCAGCCGGGGTCGTGATTGGAGGCGCGTTAGTCGCGGCCGAGGTCGTGTTCGTGGGCGCGGTAATCGCAGCCTGTGTAGTGGGCGCTAAGTCAGCAGCCGGCCGCGCTGAAAAGCGCGGCATTAAGTTTTCCATATTGCAGGTTGATGCCCCCCCCATAATACGATGGGGGCTAACCGCCGGAGCGGTGTGGGATTCCCCGGCTTGGCCGGGACCCACCTGGGTAGGTTTGTTGTCATTCTGCATGTTCATGGTGTGGGGGGTGGGCTTTTTTGGAATCGAGGTTACCCTTCCTCTGGGACCGACGGGATAAAGGGATAGGAGGGAAGGTATTTGGTGGATGGAGGTGTGGTTTCTTGGGGGCCACCCTAGGCCTGGGAGTTGGCCTAGGGATTTAGGATCGACGGGAAAATGTATGGATGGGGAGGGTTGGCTTGATTCGGTGATGGGTAACATAGGAAGGGGTAAATGGGTTACCCTAAGCCTGGGATTTGGCTTTCGGGAACTTCTCTTGTCCGGGATCTCTTTAGGAAGATGCTCCGAGTGTAGGATCGCCCACCGACAGTCAATGTAACCATCGGTGGTCGGTCCCCCAGCCGGAGTTGGGCTATCCGCAACCTGCCCACCCGCTCGGTTGCAAGAGAAGAAGTGCCTGGCAGTCCGGATCGCCCCACCACGGATGTACGTATACATTCGCGTTGGAGCGATCCAGCCTCCCCCGAGTGGTCCCTAGAGTTATGGGATACCAAAATGAACACCTTGTATAACTGGAAATGCGACCATGGCATGACCATGGCATGGCATGACTGGTAAAAGCAGAAAATGAAAGTGTTTCTTTCATCAACTCGAAAAAAAATCAGATTTTCGCCTGTCACCTGTTTTCTATTGGTTTTATTAAATAGGCTCTAGATATTAATGGTCATTACATGCTTCAATTAAATCTCAGATTTTAAACCACCTGTTTCTGTTATTATGTTGAACTGAAGAAATGTCATCTATCTTCTCAAAGTAAAGTCCAATTGAAAATTGATATTATTTTCAATAACATTTTTTTTCTGGTATCTTTATTTACTATACGGACACCTGTGCCCAATCCTTCGGGGAATACAGGTGTGATGTTATGTTTATTACTTATTTGGTAGCAAAATAAACAACAATGAAAAAAATGGTCTGTCATACTCCATACAAGTTTAGACGTGATTAAAAACTTGCCAACTAAAATTACGTCAATTTACGTCAAGCGCTGATTAATTTGACAGGACTAAACTAAAATTTCTCTGCTGTCCTTTTCTTAATGAAATAGAAAGAAAAAGATGCACTGAACTTAAATTTAGTTTAGTTTATGAACAAGAGAATCGGCACCATTATCCACATTCCAAATTTAAATCACTTTTAGGGTGAATTTCACCAATGAAACTGAACGCGATCAGCATATAAACCCAGTTTAAGGGCTGACACTGACGTCATTATTTTTCTGTGGAATATTGATACTGACTGGTCTTGAATGCGGTTTGGATGTGCTGATCGCTTTTAGTTTCATTGGTGAAACTGCACTTAGTCCCTAGGGATTAAAGAGCTATTTTAGTCCCTGTTTACGAAGAAAAAACTGGCTTTATTTGAATAAATGTGATAAAAAAAACATTATCATCATCATCATCTCGGCTGAAAGTCAGAAAAATAAAGGGGATGAAGGAAAGAAATGGGTAACGTTTTTTGCAGTTTGTGGCTTTTATAGTACTCTAACCTCGGTTGGTCCAAAAACTACTTAATCTTCATATAACACTGCATTGATTGGCATCATAAAAATAAAACGTGAGAATCGACGTTTTTCTAGTTGACATAACATAACATCACGCCTTGTTTCCCCGAAGGGTTGGGCAGAGGTGTCCCTGTAGCAGGTACACCCACATTTCGCCAGTTATGTTTAAGTCCCATGTAATAGGGGGCGAGCCTATTGCCATCAACCGGGCACAAATCCAGACTCCGAGCTGCTACTGAGAAATTTCAGATAGAAAAATCCAATAACACTTTGCCCGACCCGGGAATCGAACCCAGGACCTCATGCTCAGCAGTAGCGCTTGCGACCACTAGACCAACGAGGCAGTCTTCCTAGTTGACTGTACCATTTTTCATGACCAATGTGAATGCAGTTACCAATTACTCAGAAAGATAACAACAATCTGCTAAGAACGTTTTTCTGTAGCTACAACGGTTATAGTTAAAGAAATGGCACGTAAAATTTTATCGGAGAGGCAGCCGGATGGCGAGTGGTAATCTGGGTATTGAAGGGATACCGAACCCCCCGTACCGTCCGAATGGACCCCAAATGGACGGGGGCGGAGATATTCGGGGGGGGCAAAACCTAAATTTTTTGACGAGGCAACCGGATGAAAATGCGGTTGCTTTGAAGTTTATACCCTATTTATCTAGTATTTTTTTTTTGTCATCCGAAACACACGGGCCGTTTTCGTACCCGCGAATTTTGAAAAAATAAATAAAAATGCTATGAGGCAACCGCTCCAAAATTGGTGAGCTTATTTATTGGTACCACTATATGTTGGAAAAAAATGTCATCCGATCCTGCTGGGCAGTTTCTGAGAAACAACCCTTCAAAGTCGCCAGAAAACCCTTTTTGCCCAACTTTTGAAACAAAAATTGTTAAAACAGTTTAAATCGGATGGCATTCGAAATTTAAGCTTGCCCCCCCCGTCCATTTGGGGTCCATTCGGACGGTACGGGTTCGGTATCACTTCAATACCCAAATTACCACTCGCCATCCGGTTACCTCTCCGATAAAATTTTACGCACTCAGGGCAGTAAGGTACCTAAAGGAAATAGCACACAAGATCGTCACCGTATCAACTCGAGTTATTCAGTACCTATTCTTTGTATGAAACTCCCTACTGCAACGCACACTAATCGGAAAAATCCGCCCTGTAAAAGTACAATTCTTGAACCGCCAAGACATTTCGCCAGTTATGTTTAAGTCCCATGTAATAGGGGGCGAGCCTATTGTCATCAACCGGGCACAAATCCAGACTCCGAGCTGCTACTGAAAAATTCCAGATAGAAAAACCCAATAACACTTTGCCCGACCCGGAAATCGAACCCAGGATCTCATGCTCAGCAGTAGCGCTTGCGACCACTAGACTTATAATTCTTATCTAACACTTATAATTCCGTCTCTTTCCAGCGCTGCTACCCATCAGTGCAAGGCACGCCATCCTACATGCTCTCAGGCCGTAATACGCCGCCATGTTGTCGCCGCAACATGCGCCGCGTCGCTGGGCACGTGTTGCGCACGTTGTTGCAAGCTGGAGCGAGGTGCTGGCTTGAGACCACGTCGCTACTGGGTGCTGTTATGAGGTATAATTGGGTTCGAAATAGGGTTACCGTCCGGATTTGACATTTGCTTGGACTTTTGGATATACTTTTTTTTGAAAATAAAAAAGTTGATTGAGGACAGAAAAAAAGATTAAAAAGTAAAAAATCTGGACTTTTTTTGCAAAGGTTAGACCTTTTTGTCAGAACTTTTCAAGTTTCCAATTGGTAATCCTATTTCACTATTTATGAAATAAAAAAATACATCTGTGGTATCTGGAATACACATGAAAAGTCCAAAAATCTTATTTTACAGTACATATGAGCATATGAAATTTAAAAAAAATGCTACAAATCGGAATAAGTATAATAAATGAATGAATGATATTTATATCTTCATTATGCAAAAGATAAGCTACACAAAAAAAAGCCATAGTATGAGTTATGACTTGCGCAGACTGGCGGACGGGACGGCAGAGGATTTTAAATTTATCAATCGAATTTAATACTTAAACAATCGAAATAAGGTATATATTTGAATGCTCGGTGATCCAGAAAAAACTGTGCTGCGATGCTCCAAGGTCGATCACTGAGCATTGAATATTTGGTTTTATTCGAATCAAAACACGGAACCCTTATAGGATCGCTCGTGTCTGTCTGTCCGTCTGTTACCGCCAATTTGCTTCGAACCTAATGAACTGGTTAAGTTGAAATTTGGTACACATGAATTTATGTGACCCTAATACGGACGAGTAAATGAATTTTGGTGGGTCACTTTTGGGAGGCAATAAGAAAAAAAAAGAGTTATTGTTTTAAAGTAAATGGTAGATAGAATACATTGCTTTGTATTTATCGTGAAATAATGGAGTTTTATTATACGTATATATCGAAATAACAAAAGGTGTTGATAACTGATTAATGTTCTAATAAATGGAGTAACACCCCATCATACAGATACTGCAACCATAATTCTCATCAACCCTTAAAAAGTAATAACTAAATTTCCAGGGGCGACATCCTACCATGGGCAGAATATGTCGAGATCGGCATACATGCTTCGGACGTGTCCCGAGTATCTTGGCTACAGCGAGGCGGCGCTGACGCCGACGGCTTCGTATGGGAGCGCGCGACCAAAGGCCACTACTACAGAGTTGCCTACTCTGCGACTAACCGCATCTATGTGCTGGTACTGCCATTTACACCCAGGAATGGCACCATGTGGCCAGCAGACTGGGTGTTGGCACATCAGAGGGAGTTCCCTGAGAGGCACTTGCATCCGTTGGCACAGGTAATGTAATAAATTACGTTTTATAATTAAACAGAATCTGCTGTTTAGCCTCTAGGAACTTTGTTAAGTAAAACTCTATCGCCAGAATAAGGTATTGGACTACTTTCAAAAATATATATTATGAAGTAATACTTATTTTAAAGATGTTACTAAAAAAACGATAATTATTTTTCTATCATCATTGTTCGATCATTGTGCTGAATGGCGCGAAGTTACTAGTTTCTAGGTTTCAAAAATTAGGTCTTGTTAAATCAAACACCCTGTTACGTTAACAACTTGATGTATTTAGAATTGATTTTGACAACTTTTGCATACTTCCCTTTGCAGAACTAATTGTTGCCATCTCAAATCTATTAGGGATCACATGAGGCTCGAAGGGGCGGAGGGGGTAAAGAAAAAAATCATGTAATACCACGAGGGGGAGGAAGGAGGGGTTTAAAAAGTGGTGTAGTGAGATATCATGTGCATTTGACTCGCCGTTGCCAGGCAACAATTAGTATTTATAGATAAAATATTTTGATTTTTTCTAAAGATATTAGGTAGGGGGAGGTTTAGTCCAAAACCTCACCACGTATGGGGGGGGGGGGGGGGTTTAAAAGTTGCTAAACACATCAGGTGATTAATGGACGACCCCTTAAACTTTATGTTCTTACAGATCACCTTCACGGGCCGCCAGGCGCCGGCTCCAAACGATGCCAGAGCCTTCCTAGATCTGAAGTTAGGCGCCAACGCAGTGGAACGCTGCGACAAACTCGGACCTAAACTACTCTATCCTTAGGAGAATTTATCCTAAAAGTTGGCAACGTCGCAAACAGCTGTCAAATATGCTGTTTTGATTAATTTTGAAAAAGAACATTAATAATGATGTTGTAACCGTTTTAGGTGTAAAAACGGCATTTGGAAAGTTTCCAAATACTTTTATTACATCTAAAACTAAATATTCGGTGTTACGATATTAATGATTGCATTTCATAATCAATATTTTAAGTTCACTAGTTTGGCGAAAACAGCGAAATATTTGATATCTATTTGCAACATTGCCCACTTTCAGAATGCACGCTCTTAAGAGCGTTTATATGGCATTACAAAATCATAATCAATAGAATCAGCAATACAACTTCTTAAGATAGAATTGGTCTCAAATGTCATAATTAAATGGTCATTCATACCTTATATATCTCATCATCTGTTACGACGCCTCATTGAGGTGGATAACAATTAAAATTCTATTGTGTCTCGTTAATGACAGTTACAAAGACTTAGAGAGTTGTATTGATGATTTTTATGATTATAATTCTATAAATAAATATTTGATACGGCCGCGAATTATATTTTAATTAACATACAACCTGACACTTGCAAAAATCGTAAGAAAATTTGAATTTCGCGGGCTACATTACCGCATCCCCCAGTTACATACTTTTTGTTCTCTCCACACGCAGAGTTTTTGTTCGTTGTTGCGTCGGCGTCGATCGCACAATTGTTGTCGTCTGCCATATTTATATGGGTTTGGCTCTTATGAATCAAGAAATATCCTTTTTATTTTAAGCTCATTGCTTTTATTATTTTTAACTAACCGTTTTGTGTGAGTTGTTCATGTAATGAGTACTAGTCAATAGTTATGTCAGTAATTAGGAAGACTCGGGTATAGCTGTTTTGTTCATTTATTTATTTGTTAGTTAATTAAGGAATGTAGAGAACCTATATTCATTGTTTGTTAATATTTCCTCTCAACATGTTAAAATTCTGAATCCAATCGTGTATGATTCGAATCAAATGAGTGTAAAATTGACGCAAGTTCGGTTTGAATTAAATATCGCGTCATCTCACTCTTTATGAGTCTTATGCCGTTGTTTTAAAGTATAAATTACAATAATTGTTGTGATGTTCGGAAATGTAACAATTCATTTCACGAACGCGTATCCGTTATTGCAATTTGTACCTTATAACAAAAACATAAAGAGTCATTATGACGCGTGCTCGTGAATTGCAAGGACTATACTAGATCTGTAGATAAAAATTATAGTGTAGTTAGTAGTTAGACTTTTCTAAAATTGAAAATTCGATACATCTTTGTCTGTAAATACCTATTTATATAATTAGTATGTAAACATTTTGAAAGCAATCATCACTTTTAAATTATTTAAAAATATTTTCCGATATCAATAAATAAGATGTGGATTAGAATTTAAAAAAAATATAAGAGTTATAATAATTTGATCACAAAACATTTAAAAAATAAGTAGTAATAGTACCTATAGTTTTCATTGTAATTTTAATAATAAGAAAATTTTGAATAATTAATTGTGATCTATTAGACTAGTCCAATTGCTTGTTAAATTATAATAGGTAAGATCTCACATGATTCTAGTCGACAAAGTATTACTTCGTGCATATAATATATGTGTACAGAAGATAGTGGCACATATCCGACGGCTACTAGCCCACGTTCGCACGGACGTAAAAATATCGCGGTGTGATTTGTACGCACACTGGATTTTCAACGCTCGCCTTAACACCGAAAGTTGAAAATCCAGTGCGCGATAAAATCCCGCCGCGATATTTTTACATCCGAACGACGCGATCTACCCGTCTGCTTGCCGCCTTAAATCTGGCTGCTCTATTTGAATATAGCGCTGCATTCGTATAATATAGTTCGATTTATTTTAATATTTTCGTTATCATCAAACTTCCTGTACCTAGATTATATATGAATCTCCTATAATTGGAAGCGAGCACTAATATTTTTCTGATTCTTATAAACTTGTATTAATTGTGTAGCGTCTGTTGGAGATTAATAAATGAATAATCGAATGACCGAAATGTGACAAATGCAATCCAGCCCAGAATCTTGTACCCAGCGCTGGATGGAAATGGAGCAGCTGCTAACTAGGTATCCAGTGCTACTGGATTCAAACACTGGATTGGCATACTGGATCAATTTTAATGAGCCAGATGAGCATTTATACTAGCTGGTGATGGTGGGAGATGGTAAATATTACAGTCCGGCCGAGAATGCGTTCCTGACACCAGTTGGACAATTTTTTGTAGTAATAAGGATCAAATTCGCAAAACACATGTATGAAACTGACAGGTGTCACGAACGCAATATCTCAACGGCCGGACTGTAACTGACTTTATGACATGCTCTTGTGTACAGGCCATAAAAGATGGCGGCCATTCAAAATGGAGTTGTTTTGTTTTTGAGAGTTTATAAAATGCATTTTATATTACGTGCCTTTAGCTTTCTGGGCACCTTTCATTGTATTTTTGGTCATAAGTTATTATTTAAAAGCTTTATTAGAATAATTATACAATTACGAGTAAAAAGGTGTTTTCATTTATTAATAACATTAGAACTAAAATTAGTCGTCATCCTCAAATTTTTCATCCACGACGCCCGTTTGGAATGGTGGGTCACGAACCAAGCTTAGGAGTTTGTCCAATTTCATAATCTAGAACACAAAAAAAAACAAAATTATTTTCTCTGGCTTTTAAATACGCCACTCCGAGTTCTACAAAATGTTCTTCCTTTGAGCGTCGTCTCCTATCTATCATACTAGTCTCTTGTCACCTGTGTGACATATTTATTTACGCACGAAGTACCTATTATGTAATGCACCCATCGGCATGTGCCCCCGCCCGTATTTTTTTCTGAATATTCATGAAAAATTATCGAAAAATCATTTTATTTTTATGTTTTGAGTAGTGTTTGCCATATCTCCGATGTTATTGGCTCAATTTGGGATCGGTTTATTATTTCTAAAAGCTTATGAGTTATTTTATCGGATTAACTAACATTTTTATTAAAATTTGTCGATTATGCAAAAAAAACGAAGGTGAAAACATTTTTTTCTCAAAAGAATTTTTTTTTTTTAACAAATTTCATGAAATGATGGAGATTTCGAAAAAATAAAAAAAATTGAAAAAATGCAAATAAAAAAAAATCTCAAGACCCCCTTTTAAAGATCATAAAAATGCGGGCGGGCATGCCCATGGGCGACAGTGTATTGTTATTCCATGATAGGTACATAATATTGTTACGTCGTGAACTTGTGAATGAACTAAACAATGTTCTATATATTTTTATGACTCATCGTTCGAATGCGAAACGACTTGAAACCCCGAAATTTTTAATTTGTACGTGATTAATACACATTAATGCGCAAATTGATCTTCTACCAAATGCAATTGAAGCGATTGACAATACTGCTACAATAGGTATGATGCCTGGGTCAACAGAAATAAATTATGTTTAATCCATCAGTCAGATAATAAAAAAATATTAGACACGTGTTTTTTGCTTTATCGAAATAATAAAAAAATACTTAGATAAAACGCATTAAAGTTAGGGAATGGGGGTCACAACTCACAAGTAAGTATAAAATTTACATACTCGTGACGTCATGGCACATTTTAACGTAAAAGAAGAAGAAATACGTGTCCAATATTTTTTAATAATATACATGACAGACAAAAAAATAAAATAAGTCATCATCCATAATCAATTGATCAATGCAATCAATCAATTGGTCAATTTCGTTTCGGGGACCCTTTATACCATATGACGCTGATTGTCAAGTCTAATGAACATAATTGTTATAAATTTATAATTATAATAAGAAGAAAATTAAAACTATACTTGTAATGTCCGTTGCTCAACTCCTTGGGATTTTTTGGGTGGTTTACACATTACTCTTAAATTAGGCGATAACTTCAAAACATGGCACGTTCCCCTAAAAAAACAAATGATATTAATATTAAAAATAAATAAAAAAACTACGAAAAATCATAAAAAGTTGAAATATGTATCATTGCCCCCAGAGAGATTTGAACTCTCGACCCCTGGTTTACAAGACCAGTGCTCTAACCCCTGAGCTATGGAGGCTATGGGAGGAGCGGCGAAATAGGTAATCAAATGTTGCGGCAAAAATTCTAGAGTAGGATAGCAATATTTGATGGCCTTCTAATGTTTTTCTATTATTATATATGTGTATTATCAAAGTTCGTAACTAATTAAATAATTGGCTTCACATGTTTTATAGCAGAAAACAGGTTTAGATCATTTTATTATGGTTAACGCCATATACCTAATTATGATCTTTATAAATAAGTACCTATTCAAGTTTAGTACGTAAGATAACGAATTACATTACTCAATTGATTTACACCCGGTTCCTGATTTGAGAATTTGAAGTAAGTAACTTAAGCGGAAACCCCGCGAAATTCAAAATTCCTTGGAAAAAAAAGCGTACAAAATTTTAAATTTTGCGGGTTTTATTGAAGGAATCTCCATATGTTACGCTAATGTAGAGTTCGAGAAATTCTCAACGTCAAATCAGAGACCGGGTTTTAGTTAGTTGTTAGAATTATAATGAAAATCATCGTTACTTGGTATCTCCGCAGACTATGACGGGAAGTTTGGCATTGAAGTCGAGTCTAGAGAGTTTCTTGGTCTTCTTGGAGACCACAGCTTGCACGCATATCGGCCGGTACTTATCCACGTTCAGATCGTATACATAGACCTGCGGAATGATAACCATAGATAAGTACCAGGGATGTCACGGAGCTTCGGTTCCGATTCCGATTAATTTTACACCTCCGATTACGACTTCGAAACGCAGCAATGCATGTGACTAGAGCGCGTACAATAGTAGATTGTTATACGAGGGGCTAAAATCTACTCGGTTTCTATTTACTCCCTCGCTAAAGCTCGGGAGTAAAACTACCTCGTTACAATGGGTTTTAGCGCCGTGTGTTACACTCTACTTTTCACTACGATTGCGAGAAAATAAAATAATCCAATACAATATTAATTTACCTTTATAAAATTCAAATCTTTAAATGCGATTATCGCCATTTTGATGACAGTCGAGGTCGAGGCTAAAAACATAAAAATTGGGGATTTCGAACATCCAAACTCCACCACAGGGGCAGTGAATACTTACATCATTTAATTATTTGACGAGTTCATCCATTGTTCAAGTTAAATGAGTAGTGGTAATTAAGTTTTTGATATCCAAAGTCGAAGTTTCGCGCCAATCGTGCGAGTTTACATTTTAACTTTTCACAAATATCACACATGTAGATACGATTTAAAATGTGACAAATATTATTAAAAATATTATACACAACTAGAAAATGCCCAGATCTTAACGTAATATACGAACACAGGTCCAATAACACGTAATATTCATTACCACTACTCAATTTGTGTTAAAAATCGCCGACCATTTTTTTTTTAATTGTATTGTTGTGCGAAAACGATTATGCCAAACGATTTTTTTTTTCAATTTTGTTCGACTCGATAAATTAATATGTCGAATGCCAGAAATCAAAAATTTTAATAAAATTGTTTTAAGCATTAAATTAGAGAAAAATTCTAAAGATTTCGCACCAATGCCTTTTTTATTTCTTCTGTAGCCGCAACGCAATGCTCGCATTCTACCGAAGAGATAGCCGCATTTAGTTCCATTTTCAAAAATAAAATGTTCTTCTTTTTTTTGTGAACAAGTAATAAGTCGAGTCCATACTCATGATTATTCTACAAAAGAATAAAGACTTTTTCGTTTTTCAAGGCTCGTTGGAAAAGACAAAAATTAAAAAAAAAATACTTTTTCCCCTAGAGCAAGAAATGCAATTTTTTCCCCGCTCTGGTACTCTACAATGACGGCCTTTTTGAGCAAGAGGAGTGAAAACAAATTTTAACTCGTCGCCAGGGTAATGTTTTTTAATTTTAAGTATACACGCTTTTGCTCGAAATCTCAGTTTATTATTTTGTTTGTGGATGTTATCGCTAATATTTGACTGATAATAGAGACTGATTAAAGAGACTGAATTATATTTCTATTATTTCACTAAGCCTTCCCATAACAAATCTTTCTTCTACTTCTGCTTCCGACTACGGTTCCGATTCTGGTTCCGATTCCGATAAATTAAATTTAAACCTTGCCGATTCCGGTTCCGATTCCGGTAAAACAACTTCCGTAACATCCCTGATAAGTACCTACATGGGCGCCGGCAGGTTTATTTTCAGAGGATGCATCTCCAGCGCCATGACACGAGCTCGATCATTTTTGCAGTTCACCTCGGATATGTTAGGTTATAGTTTTGTCCATTCATACAAGGAGTATCGACTTACGCAGAAAAGCTTGATAAATAAAAGAATGTAGGGATCAACAAAGAGCGAAGTTGAAGTTCGCCGTCCGTAGCAAAAATGGAATTAGCGCGGAAAGATTATAATACAAAGTTCGTGCTTGGGGGCGGAAACGGATTTATTATTTTATCATACAGAGAAAAAAAATGAAAAGAAAATTGCAAAGTTTCTTCGCTCTTCTATTAAACCCTATTTTTCTTAGACACTATAATTGGCGGAGTAATCGCGTGACAAACATACAAAAAAAAAAAACATACAGACGAATTGAGAACCTCCTCCTTTTGGAAGTCGGTTAAAATAGTCATCCGTTATACACCTAATACATTATTCTTTTTTCTCTAAATATGTCTCTTTGTACCTACATATTGTCGATAATTATTATGACACATCATAAACGAGTATTTCAATGACAAAAACAAATTTCGACGAGACAAAAAGGATGTCAGTTGTTTGACGTTTTCTATGAATTAAAAAGTCGTCCCAGATGCTCGCTATTAATCATGAATAGGTATATTTCATAGGTTTCTGGTGAAACAAAAGGATGAAAAAGAGATTGTGAATTTGTGATATTATGAGTCTATTGCGCGCGTTATTATAATCAGCGACGCGCAGATATCGGGTTCTATTCCCAGGCAAGTTCAATGTTATTGCTTTTGTTATTGCTCTTTAAGGCGCAGCTAGCCGATACTTTTTCCATACAAATTTCGGGGGGGTTTTACTCCATTGTTACACATAGTACATCCAAAGTAAAACATGAAATCGTTTTGTCTTATTATTAATTTTGTCTGTACAGAAGCAGAATAGTAGAAAAAAAAGCAATTAAAAAGTGATGAGCCAACAAAGATTCGTTTTTCCTGCTAACTTTAACGCAACTTTGGGAGTAAATAAGTAATAAAAGATGTATAAAATCTCCAAAACAAAGCTCGTTCCGACAAAGCTCAATTGTCGAAGATTATAATAACCTTTATTCGTAATTGATTTATGCAGTAGTTTTTTCATAAAACTCCACCTTCCAAAGGACTTTTCGTAATTTTTTACGCGCTCGTTTTACTAAAATCGTTCTGAACGGTGTTTGTGTGTGTGCGAACTAGAGTTTGTGCATGTAGACCAGCGTCTAACTGCTCATCACTGATACTATCTCTGTCGGACACGATGCCAGGTGAGATAGCGTGCTTTTTGACTAAGCCCACCAATGAGTTCGAGTCCGCGACTAGTTCAACCTTAAGAGCTCTTTCTATTAAAGGACACGATTCTAGGCAGTTACTTGTCATGTGGGGACGAAAATACGACAGTAAATGTAAACACGTAGATAGTAAGTAAGTACTAGATACTTGCTTACAGATATGTTGGATAGATTTCAAACAAAACTTAAAAGTTACTCAAAGTTCAATAAAATGGAATAAAAAAAATGTTTTGCAGTGAGTGAAGTTGGTAAATGAAGTGGTTTAGCTGAGAATTAAAAATCATCTTTTTATAATAAACAATTTTTTTTCTTTCCTGTTTCTGCAAAGCAATATTCCACATTGCAGAAAAGTCCCCTTTTGGTACCAATATCAAAATTATGAAAATTTCTGAAGACTGCTGAGGTTGTGAAGAAAATGTTTCAGTTTCTGTGGTGACGAGTGACAGCTTGATATCATTCTTTTTTTACAACAGGAGAGTTCTAAAAGTGAAATCAACTGCCATTAAATGGAGAGCATATTAACCTACTTGAGAGACATAAATCGATCAGTGTGGTTTGGAGTGTGGAGTTCTTTCTTATATCTATGGTGTGGCCGGATATTGTAACGTGTGTTCTTCGATATAATGGCGACGCTGAATGGAGTGTTTTATTTTTAGACGGTGGGAAGATTTCCAAAATGGACTTACGAACTACGCATCAAAGACATGACGTCACACAAATCCTGCATCGCGCAATTATAGTTTACCGTGCACGATCTCATCTGAATTCGAACGCACGTTCCGCTCAGCTCCAAAATCTAGACTTCCTAAAAGCCCTAGATCTCTCCACGTTAACTTTTATCGTTTGTGTAATATCTGTTTCGTTTGTACATCTTGTCCTTAGTCGCTTTCATTGTGTTGTACCTTTATATATTAAGGAGGTGCCGAGGTAGGCAGTAGTACAAGTCTTATACTGTCAAAGTCGTTTTTATTGCATTCTTATTCCGAGCTGCAGTGGTTTCGAAGGTCTAATGAATCAATGGAGTGTAGATATAATATAAGATAAGTTTACCTAAGTGCACTACGCAGCGCCTAAAACAACTCTATAGGTATATTCTGGAGTTGATGTCATCGAATGCACAATAAATATCATCATCTGCCTTTTCCCAACTTTGTTGGGGTTGGCTTCCAGTCTAACCGGATGCAGCTGAATACCAGTATTTTACATGGAGCGACTGCCTATCTGACCACCACAACTCTAATCTGTTACTGGTAACACGATACCTCTTGGTAAGACTGGTTGTCAGACTTTCGGGATTCTGACAGCTCATAACGACTATCGAACGTTGTACGTTGTACGAATGCACAATACATTTTTAACAAATATTTATTTTGGTGATTGTATAGTTTACTAAGCACTGGTACTAGTTATCTATGTTAATAGGTAGGTATTTATTTATTTTAACTAAGAAATAAATCGTTTGTACTTACCTACTACGGGTAAGTAGACATGTAAAACTCAACATGTACAAAAGAAGGCTGGAAGCCATTTATACTTTAGACAGGTAATTCCCGTATTTTTTAAATCTTTTTCATTTTAATCTCAGTCTCAATCTGTTAGAAATATCTAGGCTCAAATTTACCAAACTTTTTGACACATATTAACATTGATTGTCACTGAGATGAGATAGCGACTAGATTTTGAAAATTTTTATTCAGGTGTGTATTCTTTCTCCTATTCTTTTTTAATATATATGGTGAATACATAATGAGGAAAGCCTTGGAAGATTGGGAGGGAGGCGTCTCTGTCGGGGGAATAAAGATCAGCAACGTGAGATATGCGGACGACACTACACTCTTTGCATCTTCAGAAAAAAAGCTAGTTGATCTGTTTCGGAGAGTCGAATAGGAGAGTGAACTGTTTGGACTCACTATCAACAAGTCGAAGTCATGCTCGTCGACAAAAACGGTCAATTCTCTAGAACGGGAGAACTCGCATATCTCAAATTTGTCAACTAGTTTGTATACCTCGGATCGTTACTTACTGACCAAGGAGGAAGCGAAAGAGATATCAAGAGAAGGACTCAAATGGCCAAAACTGCGATGAGTAAGCTTACACGTATTTGGCCGGACAGAAAGGTCTCCAATGTCACCAAGATGAGACTGGTCCGGACACTAGTTTTCTTGATATTCCTTTACGGTTCAATGTCATGGACGATTCGGGCAATAGAACGGAAAAAGATAGAAGCTTTTGAGATGTGGTCTTGGCGAAGAATGCTCCACATACCATGGACTGCCAAGAGAACGAACATATATCTATTCTCGAACAAACTACGCATAAGAGATAGACTATCCACGATCTGTTACCAAAGGATTCTTGGTTACTTTGGTCACATTGCTCGTCGGGAACCGAATAACCTTGAAAAGCTAGTGGTGATGGGCAAGGTAAATGGGAAAAAACCTCGCGGCCGCGACCACCCTGAGAGAAGCGGAGAACCGAACGTAGTGGAAAAACAGCATACACAAAGCCACGAAGGTCTATCAGGGACACGACCTTTAGTAATGAAGTACGCGACCAAGAAGAGATTCACGGAAATTCTCTTCCGACACCAGGCAATAGCATCGGTACCGATGGTGACCTTGAGCAAGGTGTTGACTGTTGAGGTAAAGTTCATATCACAGATCGAAGAGTCGGCTATCCTATGCTTATTGTAAATACCTTTCCATCAGCAGTGCAAGCTGCGAACACGGTGCTGGAGTATGGCGCCCACTTCACGTCGCCCACCGGAGAGCCCAGCTCAAACATGAATAGGGGTTCACTGGCGAAAGGAGAGGAAGATTACGGTACAGTGTTAGAAAAAATTGACGACAGACTTGTCAAAATACATAATGGATGGCTTTGGATACTTGCTGCACCATCATTTTCGAAGGTTTTTAAATTTCCAATCAACAAACTGTGGTCCCAGTTCAAAAATCGTTCGAATTTACCTACATTTATGTCTTGTGTTCATGATAGGGCCTCCGAAACGTAATAGGAAGTGAATACCTATGTTACAGTGTATTGTTGGACAAAAACTTGATCATACTGTCGTATTTTTAGGTTTAGCAAGGAAGATTTCATTAACTCATATATTTTCAGGTACCTATTGTTAAATTTTCGCAAAGATATACAGGTGAAATTGAAAGAAAAGCTAAATACTCACTCCCTTCCATCTTCCCATATCTTGACCCTCCAATCTCCCGAGCAAGAGGCGTAGATGCTGTTATTAAACTTGTTATATCTGATCCTGTAGACCGGCATGTGATGGCCTTGGACGGAGCGCACGTAGTTCCGGTTGTACTTCAGCGAGCATGTGTGGATCATGCCGTCTTCTGTGCCCACCATGAAGATCTCCGGCTTCTCAGGGTGGAAGCAGATGCAGCTGCCGCAACCTGTATCGGAAGTATATAGCATGTATCTGAGACCTGGGAGGTGTGGAAATATTTAAGGATGTGGTACAGACCATCAAACTATGACCAACAACAACAACAAACAACAATAACTTCCTCCATGGGACCAACATCATAATCGCGAAAAAACTATCAGCAGTCTCATACATTTGGGGCGAGTAGGTATTGAAGTTTTGTATGGGAGAGTTGATATCGTAAACACCTTTCTTATACATGCTGTATAACGTTATACCCTAAACTGACAGAAGATGATCAATGTTTCATGAATGAAACCTCCTTGTTCCTGCTGAGCTATATACAGGGACCGCGGAAGTGGGGGGCAGAAGGGGCCAAATGCTCCCCTAAAACCAAACGCGGAGGGCCGCGCCCCCTCCAATTTTACTACCTGGTTATGGTTTCTCTGTCCTATCCTGTGCTGGGATAGAAACGTTTGATTTAGATTTAAATGACATTCTTCGGTAATACGCTTCAAAGACGGCTGAGAGGTGCAATGTCTTTGGTACAGTGAATTTTTGCAATATAAGTAATAAAAATAAAAAATATATAATTTGACTGATAAATTTGATTGACTTAGTCATCTTTGTTTAGACAAATAAGCAATACATTTGCATACCTTTTCTGGTGTTCCAGTAAAGTTGATAAAAGCTCAACTTACTGTTAACAGTCAGCATCGTGCCATCAGGGCCAGCTATGGGCGGCACGTTGGAAGTCAGGGTGATGATGGTCGTGGCTTGCAACTCTCCCGGCATCACGGCCCACTGGACCACGCGACCATCGCCAGATATGGAGAAGAATGATGGCTCCCCATCGATGAGGCGACGACCCCAGCGGATCTTTGGGAGATAATAGAAAGTAATTTTGAAAAATGAAAGCACATAGTATAACTAACTTACTAACGTTAAACTATTATAGGTAGACAAAAAAAAATCTAGTCGATTCATGCAAAATAAATTTTGAGGTAAAAGATCCACTATCTACACTCGCGAAACACCAAAAGTACGGGCTATGATGGAATTTCAACGCAAATAATAAAACGTGTAGTGTACATAATTGCCCCAATCATAACTCATATTATAAATCAGTGTCTTGAGGAAGGCATTTTCCCAACATATTTAAAAACTACGGTGGTTACACCACTATTTAAGAAAGGAAACCCAGAAGATGTACGATGTTACAGGCCGATTGCTCTCATTCCAATATTCGCCAAAATATTTGAAAAAGTACTAAATAATAAACTTACTGAATATTTCGAGAAAAACAAAATAATAATAGATAATCAAGTAGGATTCAGAAAAGGGAAATCGGTAAATTCAGCAATTCATCAGTTTTTAGAAAAAATACTTACAGAACTAGATAAAAAAAACCAAGTTACAGCTCTATACATGGACATGACAAAAGCGTTTGATTATGTTGATCATGAACTTCTTTTGCAAAAACTGGAAATATACGGAGTTCGGGGTAAAGCACTACAAATAATCAAATCATATCTATGTAACCGAATACAGTTCACTGAAATAACACAGTTATGTCCATTTACAAAGAGAGAGATCAAGTATAGATCGAGTCCTAGATTTATAAAATATGGTGTACCTCAAGGGTCAATACTGGGACCACTACTGTTTCTCATTTACATAAACGATTTACCTAATGCTATTCAGCAACCTATGGTTTTATTTGCAGATGACAGTACGGTTCTGTTCACAAATAATAAAAACAAAAATCATGAACAAGAAATAAATGATTCCTTATCTAAATTAATAAATTGGCTTCAAATAAATAATTTACAAATTAATCTCACAAAAACACATTACATGAACTTTAAAAATAAAAACGCGACATCTATTCCTTTAAGTATTGCATACAATAATGAAACAGTAGCTGAAGTGGCAAATACAAAATTTTTAGGAATCCATATAGATTCGAATATGTCATGGAAAACACATGTAAATAGTGTATGTACCAAATTGAACCAATTTTCTTACGCTCTATACATGCTTAAAAAAGTATCCAACCAGACCGCGCTTCTTACTGCTTACCATGCGTATATGGGATCCACCCTGTCGTATGGGTTACTATATTGGGGAAACTCGACTGATAAAGAAATTGCGTTCAAAGCCCAAAAAAAGTGTATTAGGTCTATATGTGGGTTACGCCAAACGGATTCATGTAAACCACATTTCGTAAATTTCAAGATTTTAACACTCCCTGCTCTATTTATCTACCTGGCCTCAATTTTAGTTAAATCAAACATTACAAGCTATGATACGTTAAAAAGCAGAAGACTTAAACATACCTTAAGAGATAAAACGTCCCACACTAGAGCGTACAGTAATAGTGTTTTCTGTATGAGCACAAAGATTTATAACAAGCTACCTATGGACATTAAGATTATAAATTCAATTATTATTTTTAAAAGAATGCTGAAAATTTTCTTAATTAAAAAGGCCTATTACTCAATAGCAGAATTTCTTGAGGAAAAATAATTTTGTTCAATAAAGTACCTATCACTAAAGTGAATATAATTCAGTAAAATATTTTTAAAAGGATTATGATAATTAATATTAAATGATTACAATACTGTGACATAATTGAATTAATGAATAATGATAATTTTTAAATCAGGTAACTCATGACATGTGTATTTTTATTTAGGTATGACTTTAATAATTTATAATTAATATGATGTAAATGATAAAATTATATAATGTAATTAAAACGATGTCCTATATAAAATTTAATATTTATAACTTTTTTCTTTTTACTTAATGAATGTAAATAATGCATGTTCAACTGTTACTGTTACAATTATAAGCATATATGCATGATGAAATTGCAATGCCCTAACAGGGCCACTATGTTCTAAGAACTGATATCCTCTGTTAAGAACTTTATTTATGTACACATAGTTAGCAATAAAGAATTTGAATTTGAATTTGACAATCGTAAGAAGTCCGATTTGCTGTTTAGTACTCCTACCTACGTGTAATAAAACGATTTATGCCTCGAGAATCAGTTTTATGAAATGTACAGTATTTCTATTTTCTTAAAATGTCCTTCGGGAATCATTGTATTTCCGAATACAAACGAATGCAAATTTCCATGTGAATCAATTATTAGATTTATCGTGTATAATAATTTGAATTCAGAACCAAGTAGGTTTATTGTTGTTTTGTTTTGATTTCCGTGTGAACTATACAGGGCGTCCCAAAGTTATGGGACATGAAGGGAAAGTACCTTAAATATTGTAGATAGGGTATTTTGCTGAAAGAAGACATTATGTTATTTTTAAAAGTTAGTAATTCTGCATTCAAATATTTTCTAAAAATTACTTGCCTCGTCTGGGAATCAAACCGACTTAAATGTAAAAAAAAAACACCCCTACTTTTATGATGCCAATCGAAAGAATGGCCAAAAAATAATAATTCTTCGTAAGTAACATAATATTTTAAAAGAAAGGAACAGCGTGAAATTAATCATTTTTATCAAATTAAAAACACATGAAACTGCCGTAGTCAATTAAGTGGGTATTTTTTTTGTAAATTAATTAATTAAATGCTCAAAATGTGATCCCTCTTGTCTTACGCAAATCGCCAATCTTTTAATGAGTCCGCTGCCTGTTGATTTTCTTATCATTTTATGGTGAATACTCGATATGATATGGCACAATTCTGTTTGTAACTCGCCCGTTCTCGGATCGTTTTTTGTATAGCATATCTTTCACGTATCCCCAAAAGAAGAAATCTAATGGTGTAAGGTCCGGGGATCTGGCCGGCCATCTAATCGGTCCATTCGTACCAATCCAAGTAGGAAAACATTCACTACTTTTCGAACGTCTTCGTCGGCAATCAATAACTTTCTTGAAATTTCACTCAAACATTTTACGTTGTTCGTTTCTTTTAAAATACTATATTACTTAAGAAGAGTTATTAGTTTTTGGTCATTCTTTCGATTGCCATCATAAAAGTAGGGGTGTTTTTTTTTTACATTTAAGTCGGTTCGATTCCCAGACGAGGCAAGTAATTTTTAGAAAATCTTTGAATACAGAATTACTAACTTTTAAAAATAACATAAAGTCTTCTTTCAGCAAAATACCCTATCTACGATATTTAAGGTACTTTCCCTTCATGTCCCATAATTTTGGGACGCCCTGTATAGAGTTGGCTGTAAAACTATTTTCCTATCTGCCGTGCCTACAAGTTTAGCAGCTTTCCTCCCATTTTTAAAATAAATTAGGTTAAGTTAAAAGAGTATTAACAACTCTATATACTTCCAAGTCGATTGAGAACGTCCGGTCTGCACCAAGTGCAAAGGGCAACTGATAGAAATCCAACACTGACTAAACACGAAGTTTTCCGAGGGACATTAATAAAATAGAAATATTGTAGATAAATCGTCGATTACTTATGGTAAATCGGTGTCTCGAGAATCGTTTTTTAAAGCAACCGATTTTTTTTCCATTACAGCTATAAAAATACTTACTTTGTGAAAAAGTAAGTATTTTTATAGCTGTCAAATAGGACTTCTTAGATTATAGCGGGTTTAACTGCCTACATATATAATTTTATGCACGTTAATGCATTAGCCAGATTAATCCAAAAAGTAAGGAAATGCATGATCTGCAACTTTGACGATAAAATAAAAAGCATCCCTGTCTGTCAATCAAATAATACTTACATTTTTGTGATGCTTTTTCAAGCAATAATAATTATTTAAGATAAAAGAGTTTTTTGAAAATCAGTGTCACTCTTAAAATAAGTACCTAGGTATTATGGAACAAATGAAAAGCCGTTACATGCTCATACCTCCCACACGATGTTGCTGTGTTTGTCCCGCACAGAATTAGATTTGTACTGATAAGAAGATTCCAGTGTTAACTGAGCGTTGTACACGCAAACGTTGCCGTCGTACAGTCCTGGGCCAAACACAAGGAAAGATCAGTTCGTTGCTAAGAGGAGAAACACTCATATCTACTTAGAAAAAATCTTAATTCTCTCACACACAATGCATAGTCTAAACCGCTGGGTCTTTTTTTTTTTGGGTGTGAAATTGTCAAATAACTTCTCCCGCTCTAAGTGGAGCGGGAGGGCGTCTCAGACTTTTACTGACTAAAACCCACCCGTGTTCCTTCAGTTACCTGTATTGCCAGGGGCCACGGTAACCCTTTCGGACAAAAAACCGCAACCCCGGCAGGCATTGGCCCTATCGGACCCCGTCAGTTCTGCTGACATATCTTTTAGGCGCACGTGGAACACAACGCGCCGCCGTCGATCCAGGTCCTTATCGGAAGGCGAGCTACCCGTTGCTCACCGTCCGCACGCCTACGGTGGTCTCCAATCGGTGAGGGCGCGAAATTTGCCTCTCTCTCACGCGCTCCGCCTCCTCCTTCGTGAGCATAACTGCTTCACAGCAGGAGGTGATGGCCTCCCATGCCCTCTCACTCCGTACCATGGCCTGGACCAGGGCCAGACGCGAGGGATCCTCGCCGCCGATCGCCTCCACGAGGACACGGCGATGCTCCGTTCAAGCCGGGCAGACCTCCACCATATGCTCCACCGTGTCCTCCGGGCTATCCACACAGTGGTGACGCCCTGGCGTTTCCTCCCGCCTTATTCTGAATCTCCCGAAATAACCGTGTCCGCTGAGGACCTGCGTCAGGCGGAAGGTGAGGACGCCCGCGCCGTGGCGCCTCTCTAGCCACTCCTCAAAGAGGGGACTTATCGCCGTAATTGTGGCGTGCCCAAAACCGCTGGGTCTAGAAGCATGAAATTTTGCATGAAAAAATATTTAAAAAAATTTAAATATTTTTTTAAAGGTATGTAATGGTGGTCTTATTGAGAAATTTTACGATTAAAGTGATTTATGAAAAAAAAAACTGTTTTTTGCAAAAAAAGACATATTCATTTTCAATTGAGGGTTTGAGGGTAGTTCTTTTCCCACAATTTTCATTTTTTGAGGACGCCTAATTGCTTCCAATCATTATGGAGTTTGTTTCATTGCGATAGATCATTGAATTTAAAACATACACCGTTTTGTTTAAAATTCCATAAAAATATATTTAAAAAAATTAATATTTTTTCCGTCGATAAAATTAAGCATAGATTCTATTGTTGATCGAAGATAGATTCCCTCATTTCGATATGTGCACATTATAAATACTCACACTGCATAAGGAAGGGGAAGCACTGAGGAAGGTTTTTTTTAATTCTTGCCCTAAAGGGGTTAAATAGAGGCTAAGAGGAGAAATTTTGTTTGACAGTCTTTTTTGCTGATGGGATATTCCAACGGGCGCACGGTTTGTTCTTATTTCAAAATGTTTCCGAACTCGGCACAATCTCATTAGAACAAACATTTTCGGTTTTGTTTGAATAAGATGCGTCAAGTCAAGGTCGTTTTCAATGAAAAAACAACAAAGAATGTAGGGGTGTCAGGGACATCGACGCGAAAACTGTTACCATGGATTCAGTAAGTACATGATTCTGAAGCCTGCATTGAAATTTTTCGCCAGTTATTTTAAAAAAATCTGCTGTTTCATATAAAAGTGCAATACCTACGCGGTCAAAATTCGAACAAAAGTATTTTTCAATCATTAGACGTTGTGCACAATTTCTGAGCAGTAACCTAACAAAAAGTACTAGGCCTGCATGAATTCACGATAGTATTCAATCATTATGTTATGCTACTTACTAATAGGATTTGGATGAGCCAGAAAGATAGTTTATAATAAGTAGTGCGTTTTCATGGGATAATTTCAAACTTTGTTAGTTTTAGGTTAGTGGCTACACTAACCAGTCTAACCACACGAAAATAAGTATAATATAAATCAGCTAACATAATGTGACCTTGTATAGTTAAGATATTCTCTTGAATTAAAAATATTATAATATTATCGAAGCTATACAAAAACGGAATCTAGTGAGTCATCGGTAACATATAATCGTTTATACAATCGATTAAAATTACGGGATTTGATAAACAAATCACCGCAGTATGTTTTGTATAATGCTGTAAAACTGTAATGTGAAGTTATTTTAAGCTGACAACTGTTTTTTATCACTTTAGCAAAGTAATACAGCGTTATTCTCGTTTAAATGTTCCCGGAATCAGATACATTAAACAGTTATCGTAAATTACGTATGGACGTATCTCTCCACATATTATAAATTGAAGTTGCTTTCCTGTCTATTTGTGTGATCCTGCTGTTCTTCTAAAGCTGCGCGTGTTTTTACATAAAAACATCGCAACAAAGAGGACACTTTTGTGTATGCAAACACGATGATTTGTATGAAAACAAATGTTTATGTTTGTGTAAGGTTTTTTGTGTAATGTTTCGAAAAAACACGCGCATGAGACCCGGCTTAAATTACGCAACGGATTTTGATAATACATTTAATATTAGGGATGTAACGATACATAATTTTCCCGATACGATAACGATACCCGATTATTCTAGGAAATATTCGGCTATACCGATATCGATGGCTTAGTAGATAATAAATCAAATAAATAATGAAGTATGTTCCTCGGGCGTTTGTATGTCTTTTATATTTTGGGCACAACTGTTTAATAGTAGAATAAACACAAATAGCGGTGACGTGAAACAGGTATGAAACAATAGGTACAGACGCCAGCACATCAGGCTACTACAATCTGTCAAATTTATTTAATAGATTTTCAACTTTATCCCTGAACTTTAAGGTTCAAAGTTGATTGGGAAAATTTTACATTTTCGGGTAGCTTGATGTGCTGGCGTCTGTACATCGCTCAGCCAACGCACAGCAAACTGTAAACACTCCGTTTGCCGTATTGCCATGTCGCTAAGCAGGCACTGCACGGCTCTACCGCCAGTCTCACCTACTACGACGGAGCGACAATGTTGCGCGTGCGTCGTCGTTTCACGCGCCTTTCGAACTATATCGGTTGTATATAATCGGCGATGCCGATAATATCGGCCGATATATCGACATCAGAATCGTTACATCCCTAATTAATATTAAACGTGCGTACAGTCAAGAAATGTCAATGTTTCATCAAGTTGTGTAAACCGTGTGGAGTAGGTGCGGGCTGCTAGAACATACCTACATATAATATTCATGCTATCATTATTTTCTTCGGTCGAAGTCTCGACAGTCTTTACCAGTTGTTTCTAGTTTTTCAAGAATCCCGGCTAGATTTTACTTCAAAAGCTAACAGAGTTAATGATAATAGAGTAGAAGAAAGAGATAGCAGCATCTGATTCCTTACATACTTGAACAGGACAGCAGTAGAGCAATTCTTTCAGTTAACTCAATTACCTAATGTCAGCGGTCATAACCATTTCCTCTTTAATTTTTTGGGTAAATGAGGCGAACGGTTGAAAACATTTATTGGTGTACCCTGTTTACCTTCTATTACATATGAAAATGGAGGAGTCGAGCAGAATGTGTTAACCAGGTGCAGTCATTCTAATTGTAACTAGGTGAACCCATAAATATGAATAGCTTTTATAACGGGAGCAGCGATAAATTGTAAAAACTGGCCAAGTGCGTGTCGGACGAAAATAATAATAATAATTTAAATATAGGAATTTTTCGTGGGCATGATATAGTAGATTGTTATACGAGGGGCTAAAATAACCCATTGTAACGAGGTAGTTTTACTCCCGAGCTTTAGCGAGGGAGTAAATAGAAACCGAGTTATAATGGGTTTTAGCGCCGTGTGTTACACTCTACTTTTCACTACGATTGCGAGAAAATAAAATAATCCAATACAATATTAAATTGTTTACCTATTTTATTTAAATGTACAATTTGTATAATTCTGCATATTTAACGAGATGTTTTTTCCGGGAACTTAATTTCAGTCCTCTGTGAAGATGTTCTCACTAGATAATGACATTTTCACTGTTGTAAATTATATTACGGTCACCAATTCAATTCGTAATTAGAAAAAAAAAATTATAAAGATTTCGCGCCTATGCCTTTTTATTTCTTCTGTAGCCACAACGCAATGTACGCATACTACCGAAGAGATAGCCGCATTTAGTTCCATTTTCAAAAATAAAATGTTCTTCTTTTTTTTGTGAACCAGTAATAAGTCGAGTCCATAATCATGATTATTCTACATAAGAATAAAGACTTTTTCGTTTTTCAAGGCTCATTGGAACAGATAAAAATTAAAAAGAAATTACTTTTTCCCCTAGAGCAAGAAATGCTATTTTTTCCCCGCTCTGGTACTCTACAATGACGGCCTTTTTGAGCAAGAGGAGTGAAAAATAAATTCATGGGTGTCGAGATGGGAAGGTGCCGATATGGGACTAAACCGTACAATGTAGGGTTCCGTAGTTGGGATGAATCCCAAGAACAAACTTAACTTTGTAGTGTTTTTTTTTAAGGTAGGGCATCTCGTCGTTGACCTCTGAGATCATGACTACTTAACCGGGCTTTCCTGTGGGTGCCTTAAGCTACTACACTTAAAAAACCTCCAGTCAGGGGTTATTCAACTATGCTATTTACTCGCATAGGTCTTGATTGGGCGAATGCACGTTGTGTAAATACGCAATTTGCACCGTAGTGACAATTTGCTACGTGCATTTAGGATTGAGTGAAGCCTTCCAATAGTCCAAGCGGCTAGCGCGCGGGCTTGCCTTATGTGCTCTTCGAAGGAGAGATGGTGGTCAAGGACTACACCTAGGTACTTGGCTAGAGATGTAAATTGAAAAAAACTAAATGTTTTTTTTCACAATCTTGAAAAAAACTTGGCAGAGCGTCGTTTTTTTACGCTCGAAAGTGTCCCGAAACTCTATTTCTGTCTCTTTCTATAAGCTACAAGCTTTTTTGTTGAGTGTTAGTGTTATGTAAACAAAATCGTATTGAGTAATTTTATGTAATTGATTATATTTGTAAATATGCCGAAACGAGTCGGTTCAGGTCGAAGGACGTCAGTCGTGGCAAATCTTTTTAACAATGTTGTTTCTACTTCGAAAGTACCTAAAGTAGAATATACATTCTGCTCAAAACGTCTAACAAAAACGGCACAAGAAGTCTGTAAAAAATGCCCAGACTCTATAAACGATTTTTTTTTATTGTGTTTCAGTTTTCCTGAAAAAAATAAAAAATGTAGAAAAAAAAACGACGCTGCCAAGTGTTTTTTCATGTTTTTTTCAAGATTGTGAAAAAAAAAACATTTAGTTTTTTCAATTTACATCTCTACCCCTATTACATCGGACTCAAACATAACTGGCGAAATGTGGGGTTAATACAGACGTGCTGTTTATGTTATACGTGGTATCACATGAAAGAAATTAGGGCAACTGATTTTGTGGGTAGATTTTCTAATGGAATAGAGTACAGAGGGCTTTTTTTTTTTTTTGGGTGGGAAATTATCAAATTACTTCTCCCGCTCTGGTTGGAGCGGGAGGGCGTGTCAGACTCTTACTGACTAAAACACACCCGTGTTCCTTCGGTTGCCCTGTTGCTGGGGGCCACGATTTCCCTATCGGTTTTCTTCGAACCCCCGGCAGGCATTGGCCCTAGCGGACCCCGTCAATTCTGCTGACATCTCTTGAAGGCGCGCGTGGAACACAACGCGCCGCCGCCGCCGTCGACCCGGGCTTGGTCCTTATCGGACGGCGAGCTACCCATTGCTCACCGTAGAGGTGCGTGCCTTGGGTTCGAACTCATAGTCATAGGTCTCGACTTGGCAGTCTGAAGGTCACACCACTAGGCTATCACTGCTTACAAACATGAAGCAATTAATTAGCAAAATCTTTCGAAATGTGATTGAAAGTTCGTTACGCAATTAGGATGCAGGTAACTTACCAACACAAACCAGATAAGGTATCTCTCTGTACACGTCGAGGCATATGACAGGCGACTCTGTGATCACGGCGTATTCCGGGTAAGCCGGGTTCTTGATGCTGTACAGGCACAAGCACCCAACCTTCTGCTGGCATGTGAAGTCCACTGTCAAACAAATATTGGAGATTAATAGCGTTTATTCTGAAAGTGGGCAACGTCGCAAATAGATGTCAAACATTTCGCTGTTTTGATTACTTTGGCAATATTACTGTAAGGAAATAAGAAATTTGGCTAACTAGCGAACTAGAATAATAATAAGAAGAATTAATAATGAATTGCAAATTATAACACTGAATTTGATGTTGTAACCGTTTTAGGTGAAAAAAAGGCGTTTGGACACACTCATTTGGACATTTGTACATTAAAGCCTATCAATTGAATCTGTTATCAAAGCTCATATGAACTTATACAAAAAACGTGGTCCCCATATTGGAAACATCCTGTTGTTAGTTTTTTCAACCCCATCATTGGAATAACTTGAGATTGGAGACTAGATCTTGATTTGAAAAGACTAAAAAAATACAGGGTGGCAGGGTCATCGACGCGCAAACCGTTACCATGGATTCAGTACATGATTCTGAATCCCCCTGCGTTGAAATATTTCGTCGGATGTTTTTTTTTTAAATCTGCTGTTTCATACAAAAGTGCAATATCTACGTGGTCAAAATGTATGGAAAAGCTGATGAAAAAAAAATAACCAACCAAAAATTTCAACGCAGGGGGGTTCAGAATCATGTACTGAATCTATGGTAAAAGTTTTCGCGTCGATGTCCCTGTCACCCTGTATTTTCCCAATTTTCACAACGCGTTGTCATTTGTCCTAGCTTTACCATGACACACCACTTTTCTTGTCAGTCAGCGGTGGAACTCGTACCAGTACTATCCTCTAGTGGTTGAACCATTTCAACCACTAGACTCAATTAGATGATTACCCTTTCGGCAAGCTGTTACATTCAATTGAGTAAAAGGTGCTCGAACCCTCGAACATTTTGCTGTGCTAAAGCCCGTATTATGAAATCGTCCTTGTTTTCGCACTAGGGACATTGTATGGAGTTAAATGATATAGCAAGGACAGATGTAGAGATAGATGGTGTGAAGTAAAGTTGGTATTACGCAGCAGTGATGTAGTGCTCTCTGTGCGTCATTTCAAGGTCAGAGCAAAAGTACATGGCAGCTATTCTTTAAGAGGAGGCTCCCTAAATTGTATGTTAATTTGCATTAATATTCTGAAAAAGTCACGCATACAATCAAAATGGAACTTTAGTATAATTATGATTTATTAGATCTTTTTCTTTAAGACAGTTACGTAATTGGAACATTTTCGCTCGATTCATTTTTTATTCTAAAATCATCTTTTCAAAGATTTTTTGAAACAAAATCAAGATTAGTCGGCTTTTATGTCTAAAATAATTATTGACAGTAAGAAAATATAGTTTATTATCCAGCTACAAGATATTTTTTCTCTAGATCAATTATTACTTTATAGGAATTGAGACTTACGACATTTAGTTCTGTGCTCGAACAAGACCAAAGAGCGCACGCGATATTCAACTTTATTACTGATGTGTTAGCGTTTAGCACATAGTGGAGTGGTAGGGTGCATGGGCGCGAAGTTTGCGTGGAAATTGTCTTTGGAGTGATGGCAGAAAAAAAGAAGTCTAATGAAATTATTTCCATTTTGTAGCATACTCGAGTAGCAACTCTGGAGTTGTAGCATACAGGCTATCAATTTCACAACTATATTTTCACGGTCAGTAAAGTTTTTCAAAGAAAGAACGACGACGACGGTTTAAAAAAAATAAAGAATATTTTTAAAGAAAATATTTTTAACGTGTTGACAGTTCCCATTTAATAAAACCATTATACTATGCCTATTCTTGCTAGAAGGTGTTTAAAGAGTTACTCACTTCATTAAGAACAGATAACAAACAAACGAGGAGCCAAAAATACAACATGTTTATATTAAAAGCGTGGTGGAACGTGACCCAAAATCGTATGAGGTCGGCCATCTTCGGCCACCTTCGGCTCTCATTGTTGCAGCGACGTTCGTAATGGACTCGAGTGTCGGTATTCAGCACCTATATTGACTAACCGTTGTCATCTCAATTGCTTCCTATTCAAATTGTGAGGCGAAACTGTTTTGGGACAATGTGTGAGACAAATGGACTTGAGAAGTTACAGATGATTTATATGAAGGCATAAATAAATGTGCTAACGAGATAGGAAAAGTCTGTTAGCTTTTTACATTTCTTTGATGTTGTGAGTCAATGATTCTTTGACGTGAATGTTTTGGTAAATGTGGTGAAGCACTGGTGCCGATTCCCTTGTTCACAAACTAAACTAAATTTAAGTTCAGTGCATCTTTTTCTTTCTATTTCATTAAGAAAAGGACAGAAGATAAATTTTAGTTTAGTCCTGTCAAATTAATCAGCGCCTGTCACTACTCCATACAAGTTTAGACGAGATTAAAAACTTGCCTACTAAAATTACGTCAATTCACGTCAAGCGCTGATTAATTTGACAGGACTAAACTAAAATTTATCTTCTGTCCTTTTCTTAATGAAATAGAAAGAAAAAGATGGACTGAACTTAAATTTAGTTTTGTTTGTGAACAAGGGAATCGGCACCATTGTCTGTCTGCCTACTCATCACCTGATTATTTCTTACTAAACGGGAAATGGCGTTTATTGCAAAATACGTTGTTTTAACTTACGGGATCCATAGGCAACGGTAAACAAATCCTGGTAGAATGGGTTCCACTGGATGTCGCAGACAGCATGGCTTCTCATAGGATCGAACTGGAACTTCCATAGAGGCAGCAAAGATCCCATGCCTTCTCGGAACTCGTCTGATGGATCGTCCCAGTACCGGTAGTCTTGAGCTGGAAACGAAATACAATTTGTTAGAAACATGATATAAGATGTAGGTAAAATTATTGATGATTAAACGAACTTACCTGAAGTGAAGTTCAATCCCAATTACACGAAGGCTCTGTCCGAAGAGATCAAGAAAACTATGTAGTAACGCGTAGGTACTGCTATCCAACCACTAAATTTGAAATCTACAAGATAAGCAAAAAACATGAAACATGTAGTGGTGCCCTCTCTCGGTAACTCATTTAGTTTAAAGTAAAAGGAACGGGATCCATGGTTAACATACTGACATACATAAAACGCATAAGGGTTCTCATGGATCTAGTGATAGTGAGTGTAAGGGACTGGGTGGGAGTTGATCTCTTCGGACAGACCCTTCGTGTAATTGGGATTGAACTTCACTTCAGGTAAGTTCGTTTAATCATCAATTACACTCTGCTCTGTCCTCGAGATCAAGAAAACTATGTAGACTTTGAAAGCCTTGAAATGCGTTGTATGTGAGTATGTATGTAATTAAATAATAATAAGTATTTAGTTTTTAGGACATTAAAAAAAATAAAAAATATGGTAATCATTATAATAATAGATAATACCAAATAATTAACTTAAAGTAGGTACTTATGTGAACAAATGTAATAATTCTCCATGATTACATTACAATGTATAATTACTAATTGTAAAAGATTAATCTATGTGTTTAAAATAGACAAAGCGAAGTCATTGGCATTGTTTTTTAACACTGGTCTTTGATAAAACCTGGCAAATACAGATGAAGACTCACTCCAGCCAGCAGTTTTTCTAATTAGGTCTATGGAGACGCCTGATTTGAGGGCTGCTGAAGTAGACGCATGTCTGGTGGAGTGGGCCTTGAATTTACTAGTATCAACACCACTGTCACATAAAACATTTTTTATCCAGCGGCATAAGGTTTGCGAACATACAGCCTTATAAGGGCTTTTAAAGCTAATGAAAAGATATTCTTCTCCACCTCTAAGTGACGCAGTTTTTGATAAATACGACCTAAGTGCGTTTGCTGGGCAAACTTCTGGTTGCTTAATAAAAAATGGTAGATGTAGACAAGGTTGTGTTGAACCAATACAAGAAGTTTTAATCAAATCTGGAATTTTAATAGAGATATAGTTTGTATGTATACAAATATTGTTAATATTTATTTTCGAAATTGTCTGAACCCTGTGGGCCGTGACCAATGCGATTAGGGTTACAGTCTTTTTAGTAAGACAATCCAAGTCTAACTCATCGTTGGGATATAAATTAGATAAGTAATCTAACACAATAGACGGATCCCAAGTTTCATTGTATCTAGGTAATGGTGGTCTAAGTTTATAGAAACCTTTAAATAAACGAATAATTCTGTCATCAGATCCAATTTTTGATCCAATTATTAGAGATAAAGCTGATCGATGGCTGTTCAAGGTTCCATACTGGGCTCCGTCGTTAAAAAGCATTGTAAGAAAATACATAACATTAGGAACAGAAGCTTCATAAAAATCAACGCTGTGAGACTGACAAAAAAGGAACCACTTTTTTAAACCCGTATCATACTGTTTCATAGTATTGTTGGAAAGTGAAGCATACATAATATCAATAGAAGAAGGAGGGACGCCTCTTTTCAATAGTGCCGTCCTGACAACCTGCCTACAGCCAGGGTAAGTAGAGGTGGTGGTGGTCTGTGGGAACAAGACAAAAGAGCTTGGTCACTTGGTTCAAACAGGATAATTTTAGAAACTAACAGACTTTCGAACAACGGAAACCACGGCTGTGTGGGCCAGTATGGCACCACAACGATGCCTTCAGCCTCATCGGTAATTATTTTCCGGATAGTCTTTAATATTATAGAAAATGGTGGAAATGCATAAAAATTTAGATTGTTCCAATTCAATGTAAAGGCGTTTACTGCGTAGGCGTCAGGGTCTCTTTTCCATGACACGTATATGTCGCATTTTCTGTTGATTCTAGATGCAAATAGATCAATAGTTGGTGTACTGAACGTGTTGACGATTTTGCTGAAGGCATTGTTACTTAGTTCCCATTCTATGTCTGGATGTGTGGCCCTAGATTCCGCGTCTGCGATTTCATTATTTTCTGAACTAATATAGGAAGCGAAAACGTATATATTTTTCTCTTCGCACCACTGCCAAATTTCTTTGGTAATTCTATTCAAATGCGGAAATCTAATGCCACCCATTCGATTAATATAAGATATGGCTGTGGTATTATCGATACGCAAAAGGATCTGGCAATTCTTAAGCTGTTTGGCAAATATCTTAATGCCAAAAAAGGCTGCCATTAATTCCAATAAGTTAATATGCAGGTCCTTTTCTGCAGCACCCCACTGCCCATTTGCAGTCTCTTCGCCACATGCCACCCCCCACCCTGTTTTGCTTGCATCAGAAAATATTTCAAGCAAATATTTCTCGTCACGAATAGGATTAACGTTATTTTTAACAGCGTTAAGCCACCAATTTAAATCTTGGTAAACATGTGAAGATATATTCATATAACTTTCATAATTATTATCAGAGTTTAATAACGCTAGGTATTTACACCTCTCTAACTCTTTCGTGTATAGCCAGCCGTATTGAATAGCTGGGCACGCCGATACAAGAAGACCCACCAGGTGAGCGAGAGATCTGATCTTGCAATGTTTAAGGTTCATAAAATTATGAATTTCATTTGTGATATGTGTCTTTTTTGTGTCTGTTAGTCTAATATGAAATAACTCTGTGTTAATAATAAAACCTAGATATTTACAACTGGTTTTCGGGGTCAATGAACTTTTTTCATGATTAATAACAAATCCCAAAGATTCTAAAATTAATTTGGTCATTCGAACATTTTCTAGACATTCCTTGTATGTTTTTCCAATGCAGCATACATCATCTAAATAAATAGTTGATAAATAGCCTAAACTTCTTAATAATGCCATCGCAGGTTTAAGTAGCTTAGTAAAAACGTATGGCGCTGTGCACAAGCCAAATGGAAGCACATTAAACTCATAAAGATTGTTATCCAAACCTTGGATGGATGGTATATGGAAACGCAAATATTTTCGAAAATCTTTATCAATTGGAATTAAAAAATATGCGTCCTTTAAATCGAGTGTAGCTAGATAGTAATTCTTCGAAATTAATTTTACTGTCGTGCGAAGATCTTCTAATTTGAAATGGTTTGTATTTATAAATCTATTTAAGGATTTAAGATTTAAAATAAATCTTTGTCTTCCATCTGGTTTGGGTACAAGAAAAGTGCTCGATACATATTGACCATAACATGATTGACAGGGTGATATCGCTCCCATGTATAATAAATCATTGATTATCTCTCCATAGGCTCTCAAATCACATTTATTTACGATTGGTGATGATGGCGTGTGATCTTGTAACACACATGTATTGAAAGGTAATTTATAACCTTTAACCCAAGATAAAAGTACTGCATCACTAGTGATAAGACGCCATCTATCGTAAAATTGCGACAAACGTCCTGCATGACTCACCGGTTCTATTGGCGGTGCGGTGCGTGGGTCTGTAAGCGCCTGTAGGGTCGCGGCTGCTGCTGCGGCGGTGGAGCGCGGCGCTGCTGGCGCCGGTACTCTGGTCGAGTGTTCGGAGCAGGCACTGCCGGACGTCTCGCCGCAGCTCCCGTCTGCCTGCCGAGGGGCGGAAGTGGGCGTCTCGCGTTTAAATTTTGCGTTTGGTTTACAAATCGTCTTGAAGGGCCAGGTGCAAAAGCTCCGGTTTTCATTTCCGCGCCTGTTTTGTTTATTGCTTTAGCAGCTTTCAAAACGTCCCCCAACTGACTGCCAAAGAGGTGGCTATCTATTTGAGTTGTGTACAGGTGATCTTTTATCTCCTTTTTGATTGATGAACAAACAAAACTTCTGCGAATCATCGATTCCGTATGTTGCAAGTCACAGGCCAGTTTTCCAGCGTCAGTTAATGACTTAACAAGCTTCATATTGGTATTTTCGGTAGATAAGACATGTGAAAGAGCATCTCCTAAACAAGTAATTATCAAAGCAATTTGTTTCTGCTTATTTTCAATCGCCTTATCTTTTTTGTTAAGAACTTCTGATAACGCTGCTTTCACTTCTTGATTAAGTATAGGAGCGTCAATGTTTTTACAGTTCTCTGGAATGTCATGTTTTACAAAAATTTCTTTTTTTACATCCTTAGAAAGACCATTTGTCGCTGTATGCTCCCACCTGATTGCCAGACTTGAATTAATGGCTGGGCCGAACTTTTTATCTCTTATAGGAGCTTCTCCTAATATTTCCAGAATATCATCTGGAAGAATGTCTTCAGCTTCGCTGTTCCCTACAATTTGTACGTCCTGATCAGCGATGGCAGTGTCAGTGGCAATGGGTTCGGATGACACATTTAAGGAGGGTGTCACATCTGGAGGCTCCAACGATGTGTTCTCCAGGTCGTTAAGCGGGACCATTACCTCACTAGGATGGTCTGTGTTCTGTGTGGTCTCAATGGACTGTCGGGGTAACTCGGGGGACGATAAGCGTGCGTCACAAATATTGCTTCTAGGTGGTTCGTCTGTAATGAACGTAAACGGACGACATTATAGTTATGCTTGTGTACCAATAATCCGAGTCCACACCTTAGCGCATATATAACAATAAATCGCATAGCTAACGCATTTAAACGTAGGTAATATATACCTACTATCAAAAGTAGGTAGATCCTTAAAAAATCATGACGGAGTCATTCCTCTGTAATGCTCACAATCCCTTAACATAGCACTGGTATCAATCCCTATGAACTGTACACAGCCTTGTTGTTACAAATTGGCGGACACATTCCATTAAAATGTTCACGACCAACGGGTAAAAAGGAATATTTAAAAGAAATCATGACGGAGTCATTCCATCGTAATGCTCACAATCATTATGTTATAGCACTGGGATTACCTAATCCCTAAAAACTGTAAACAGCTTTGTTGTTATTGTTATCAATAAACTGGCGGACACATTCCATATTTAAAATGTTCACGACCAACATAGATTTATTTTTAACAATGTGGGTAGTTACCACACAAAGGAAAAAAATATTATTCTTCATGAAGAATCAAAGTAAATAAATTATGTCTTTGTAAAGAATAGTACATCATTTCACTGTAATTTGTTATTTATTTGTACTTACCCAAGATTTTTAACGAATCTTGCGAAGATGAGCGTTGTCGACGTCTTTTTCTCAACTTTTTTTCGATCTTCCTCATTTTTCGATTTACGTAGGCCTCAATATCTTCATCACTGTACCGTTTTTTCGGCATGATGATAAATATACTATACGTTTACACACCTTACCCAAAAAACACTTGAAACTGGTTAAATTATTTAATAATCTAGGAGGAACGACTGAACGTGGCAGATAGCGGAAGCACTAAAACGCGAATGAGTTACCGAGAGAGGGCACCACTACATGTTTCATGTTTTTTGCTTATCTTGTAGATTTCAAATTTAGTGGTTGGATAGCAGTACCTACGCGTTACTACATAGTTTTCTTGATCTCGAGGACAGAGCAGAGTGTAATTGTAGGTTATTGGGTTTTTTCTATCTGAAATTTCTCAGTAGCAGCTCGGAGTCTGGATTTGTGCCCGGTTGATGGCAATAGGCTCGCCCCCTATTACATGGGACTTAAACATAACTAACGAAATGTGGGTGTATTATAAGTTAACCTTTGCAAAACCCTTCGTGGATTATTAGCGTGATGTTATGTTATGTTATGTAAATAAAATTCTATATAGGTACGTGGAAAACTGTTGTTTCATGGCCATTTTTTTTGTTTTTTTTTAAATAACCGACGAAAAATTTCAACGCAGGGGGATTCAGAATCATGTACTGAATCCATGGTAACAGTTTTCGCGTCGATGTCCCTGCCAACGTGTATACGAGAAGATAATATACAAAATGCTATGATACCGATGTCATCGTAAATGTTCTGGTTGACGAGTCTCTCGAGGATGGCCCAGGCCTCTCGGATCCTCTGCGCCAGCAGCTCATCATGGATTTGCTGCTCCGTCTTCGCATGTTTAGCCTGTTTCTTCTTTACCTGTGTTGGTTACAAAGAATAGTATGAGAAAAATGTCTTAGTATTCAATTCAATAGACTGTCGTGATTGATGCCCTAGCTCAGTGGTCAGCAAACTCATTAGTTAATAGAGCCAAATATAAATACTATAACGAATAAGATTTCTTATGACAGCCAATCTTTTCTGTGTTTACAAACTGTCTCAATACATTTTCCATCCTCTTTTACTCCACAGCGCTTCCAAGAACTAACTTGCTAAGAAGTAGGATGCCTTCATCATCATCATCATATCGGCTGATAATAATATGATGAAGGCATCTTCGACCGACCGAACATAATCCCGACCCTCTCGAGTATCTCTGTTTACGCTGGCACTCATGGCATTTGTACAGAGCCGTGGTTTGCTGATCACTGCTCTACGTGAAATTTGTTTCTTGTGGCCAGAGTAGGTACAGGCACAATTACTAGAATAACTACCTTTTGCCCGATGCTTCGCCCAAAGTCGATGATAAAAACATAAAAAACGTATCTTTGAAAAAATACATATATGTGCCAACTTCTATGATGGTAATCGGTCAAAAAGGTGTTGCAGTTTATCAATCGCGAGTGATTCGCGGTCATAACAAATATGGCTTCACTCAATTATAATCATTACAATCAGCAATAGTGATTAAGAAGAAGATAAAGGTGTCAAATGTCATGATTTCATGTAATCATGACATTTGACACCTTTGCTAATTTATGGAGTTGTATTGCTGATTGTAATGATTATAATTGAGTAAAGCCATATTTGTAATGAACGCGAATCATATTTTAATCAACATAAAACCTGACACTGACCTGCAAAATGCAAAAAACGTAAGAAAATTTGAATTTTGCGGGCTACCCTGACGCTTCCCCCTTAATATCAAAGCATTATACAACCGATTACTATGCATCATGCGCTTGCGCTGGTCTGCATTCAACATTAGATATACAGAGCAAGCAAATACATTAACAAGTGGACGTTGAACTAATATTTATTTCAATGTATTATTGATACTAATATGTTGTAGTTGTAAGCGGTTCGTGGAAAACTACAACTTACTTACTATCCATTCTTATTTTCTGGTTAAAATGGAACAAAATACGAACTCAGGCGCATAAAAGCATGATAAATGATAAAATATAAATATTCACATTTAGGGATAAATGTGCTAATAGGGTAGTTGCCTAGATTAAAAAAAAAATCTATTTAGTCCGTCTTTCAGATAATAAAAAAAATATTAGACACGTATTTTTTGCTTTATCATGTCAATCAAAAATAACTTAGAAAACACGCATTAAAGTTGGGGAGTGGGGGCTCGCTACGTCACAACGTAGTATTCAATCTGGCAAGGCGTGACGTCATGCCACATTTTAACTCAATGTATCGCCGTAATCTTTTGATTAAAGGACAAAAAAAAAATTTTTTGCACACAGGCCTATTCTTAGATCCAATACTCGACTATAGATCATGACGGATAAGTCGTGAACTTTATAAATCACTAGCTTCCGCCAACGGCTTGGCCCGCATAATATCTTTATAAATTATAGCCGATGTTACTCAGGGATAATATAGCATTCAACTGGTGAAAGAATTTTTTAAATCGGTCCAGTATATTTTTATTTTATTCATTACAAACAAACAAACATACATTAAATCAAATCTTTTCTCTTTATAATATTAGTTTAGATTGTAGTGAAAAAGTATAATATGTAAATAAACATAAATGAAGTATTTTCTTGAGCCGGTGGTGGCGCGGCGCGGCGGGTTCGTTTGGGCAGAAATGGAAAAAACTTACAAAAAAGTTGGCAGATATTTTAAAATAATTGCTGTGTTGTTATTTCTACACTTATAATTGTGATCAGGAGGTTCGTCTTACCTCTGGAGCCTTGACCACCGATAGCTTAGACCTTGTAGCTACCGAATGCTGGAGAGCCACTGTATTTCCGCTAAAGTACTAACCTATTTTTACTAAACCCTTGTTATGTTCTCGTTAGCGGTTTATGTTAGCGGACCCGACAGACGTTGTCCTGTCCAAACAGCGCCACCTACCGGGTCCAATTATATTTTGAAACCACCCAGAGACCCACTCAAATATACACACAAAATTTCATCCAAATCGGTCCAGCCGTTTAGGAGGAGTTAGGTGACAAACACATTTAGAGAATAATTATATTTACAAAGAAGATGTTAATGGAAACGAGTAGGTACAAACGCCAGCACTTCAAGCTACTACAATCTGTCAAATTTATTTAATAGATTTTCTACTTCATTGCTGAAGTTTAAGGTTCAAAGTTGATTGGGAAAATTTTACAGTTTCGGGTAGCTTGATGTGCTGCAAATTTATTTGTGATTACCCTTTTAGGCTTTTCATCCTCCTTTTCCTTCAGTTTCCTAGCGAAGTCTTCTTGGTAGAAGTCAAAGATGATGCTCTGCAGCGCCGTGGCCCCATAGTTGGCTCTCGGCGGCGGGATAGTCTGTGTGTCCACCGACTACGCACAACACAGAGAGATTACGTTTTGTTCAGATGTATTTGTGGAGCAGCGTGCGCGGCGGCCGCCCGTCTACATACTGTAGCGTACGAAATTCCCGGATTGAAGTAGATTCGGGAAGGAAGTTTTGACAAAAGAAAAAGGATTTTGTAGTGTTTGTGCTGTTCAGTAACTACCGTTATGAAGATATTTTAATTAAACGTGAGTATAAAACTAGTCTTAAATGTATTTTTTTGTATTTCGGTGAATGTTTTGTGTGTCCAAATCTATCTACGATCTACGTGGCAAGGTGTTATTAATAAATACGCAATATGCATGTCGGTCGATACGTTTAATTAAAGATAATGTTATCTTTTGTGTGTTGTTTAGGTACATATCTAATGAAAATAAAGTTAAAAGATAAGGTTTTATGAATGATAATTAAAAAGGCGGCGTAGTATTAGAAATATACCTATACTTATTTACTTTTCGCTGTAAGTGGTGTGGAAATTAAAAATATAGATAGTGTGGATTAGTATACAGTTAGTACGTTGGTATATATTTTACCCTTTATACATTATGTAAAAAAAACCCTGTCCGATCCGAAAGGGGCACATAGGTAGGTACTGCAATAAAAATACCAATTTTTTTTTTTTTAAATATTTATTAAAACTAAAAAAGTTATCGCTATTTAAAATTCACATTTTTAGTACCAAAACTATCCTAAATTCAAAATTTTCTACTGTTATGACTTGTAGACACCCGTTAAATGACGGCCGTCCGCGCCCCAAAACGGGTAAAATTAAACATAAAAAAATTGCAATTTTTTTTTTCTTTTTTCCTGAAAATTACCACATAAATAGACTCTCAGTACGATACCTAACAACACCCTCCTGGATCGGACAAGGTTTTTTTTACACCTTGTGTAATTAAAAAAAGGTACACATTTTAAGTAAGTAGGTAATTAAAACATAATAAAAAAGGAAATCAAAGAAACTTGTGGTGGATAGTGTTGGGAAATGTGGTCAATGTTATCAATCTGCCTAGCTTTTTCCCAACTATGTTGGGGTCGGCTTTTAGTCTAACCGGATGCAGCTGAATAACAGTATTTTACATGGAGCGACTGCCTATCTGACCTCTATAACCCTGTTACTGGGTAACATGATCTACCCCTTGGTTAGACTTGGTTATAATAATTTGTAATAGGAAATCATTTTTATTTTTTTATCATTGTACCTAGTAAAAAATAGAATGGAATGCCAAACAGTCTGAAAAATCTAATAAAAATTAAATTGTCATTATTAAATAGCAGCGCGTAGCAAGACAACCATAGAAACGGGTTTTCTAAGGGTTTTGTCGACGGAAGAATAGAGAAAATGATAGATTGTGATTGTTTATCCATCATTTTGTCTATTCTTCCGTCGACAAAACCCGTTTCTATTGTGGTCATGCTAAGCGTGCTGGTCTACAATTATGCAATGGTGGCGATAAACTGTCTATTTTTCACCTTCTATGCATGATAGAATGGTGCCAGACTGCCAGTAAAAAAAACTAGTTAAAACTTTACGTTACGTTACCCTATGTCGTGGCCAGATCTTAGAATTGATCTTTTCAAGAAATGATCGACCATTTCATGAAATGGTTGTGTTTCATGAAATGGCCAGCTAAAATAGACCATATCGTTTAATTAAACGTCAACGTTTAATGATATGTCAGTCGACGTTTGGCCATATCATTATGTAGGGTATCCATGCAAATATTACTGGCATTCATTAACTTTTAGTAATCTGGGTCAATGGATAAATAAAGCATCTTTCCAGAAAGAAAATTATAATTAATAAGATTTGAATAGTTAAATACTACGAAATACGTTCCAAACTCCATGTTTTTTTTAACGTTGCGCTCGTTTTTCAAGTGACTTTCATAAAAGTCACGTAACTTGGTATAATAAAGATACTGCACTGTTATCTTCCATTTGCATATTTATAATTGCTTTTTCAATCGAATTATCGTTCGCCGCCATGATGCACAACACAAACAAAGCGACATCAACGCCTCTAACGGTGGATAATCCAACTGTTTTACGATATTATGATCGTTAATGTTTGGCCACATCATGAAGTAGTCGTGCGTTTAACTGTGCATATCGTCTAACGTTGAGTATTCAATGATCTGGCCAGACCACATCATGATGTGGCCAGCGGTCGATGTTCAATTTCATGAAATGCAACCATTTCATGAAATGATCAATTCTAAGATCTGGTCACGACACGTATATTAATTCTCTCGTGAAAATTTGGAAAGGAAATTAGAGTACATAGTCTTAGAAGGAGATGGCGGGATCAGCTAAACTAATTTTTAACGCGTTAGCTCAAAATTGCATTAGAACGGGAAAAGTGGAAAGAGGGAAGGAAGGCCTTTGCCTGCAGAGGAACAATATACTAAGGCTTTCATCATCATCTGCCTAGCCTTTTCCCAACTATGTGGAGGGCAGCTTCTAGTCTAATCGGATGCAGCTGAATATCAGTATTTTACATAGAGCGACTGCCTATCTGACCTCCACAACCCAGTAACTGGGTAATACGATACCGTTTGGTAAGACTGGTTCTCAGACTTTCAGGCTTCTGACTACCCGCAACGACTGTCAAAGATCCACGAATGACAGCCGGGACTAATACGGCTCAACGTGCTTTTCGAGGCACAGAGGAGTCTTGGTATGTAAAGATGGTCACCCATCGTCGGACCAACCCGTATGCGTAGTTTAACCTGGTGGATCAACCCGTGCGGCTATTATTACTTAGCCACGAGCTCCATCTTACAATAATAAAAATAAGCCTGATGTAATGATGATTGATCAATTAGCGCGCCGCACAATGCTTGTAGATGTTACCATTCCACATGACGAGAACCTCTTGAAAGCTGAGAAAGTGAAACAAATCAAATATGTCAGCTTGCCACACGAGGTTGTCGATATATGGAGGGTCGGCTTTGCTATCATTGTGCCGATTACCTAACAGCCAAAAGCCTGATGGTCGAAAGCCTCGACCAACATCTTGCGAGGCTCTCGCGAGGTTCTCGTTAGGCGGCTTGATCTTGGTATTAATATGGTGTAGGTAGGTACATCATAACGAGTATTCTATCCATCCATCTGGATCAAGCGCCTGATTCAGAAGGCAGTACTCCTCGATACGGCTCGCATTGAGAGAAGGTACCTGTCTTTGGAGCCCTAAGCTTTATATTTTTAGGGTTCCATTTTTTTCCTTTTGAGGTACGGATAAGATCACTCTCTTGTCCGTCTGTCCGTGTGTTACCACCGATTTTCTCAGATTTTCAGATACTGAGGTCTATAGTTCCTATTAGGTGTATAAAAATCAAGGTCCTGAGTCAACATGATAAAAAGATGTGGGCTAATTTAGATTTTCGCGAAAACTTGTAAATACCAAAAACCTTAATTTTCAACTTTTTTTTTTTTGAATTTTCCCTTTACTTGTGCGTAAGACTTTGCTTTTAACCGAAATTGACAATTCTAGGTCAACCGGAAGTACCCTATAGGTTTTAGGTCGAAAACCTATATAGTAGTTCCCGCTGACCTAGAATCAAGAAAGGAGACAGAAACGATTACATACACTCTTGGGCCTGAATGTAACGAGATGAAAATGGTGTGAATTTATAGATTCAAAGTTTCAAACATACATTAGTGTATTGCAGTGACTAGTTGCTATCCCACAATTCACACAGCAATCCATAGTTTCAACAATATCCAATCCACAAGGTAAAATCCAAAAGAACAATTCCAAGTCAATCATGTGAGCGATCTTTGGTGTCCAGTGTGAAAGCAAGGGTCGTACAAGGTAGGCAGGGTCAGAATCCGTAAAAATCAAAGCACTGGTCGTTAAAAAGAAAAATAATTGGGAAAGCTCTCAAAACATATCGGAAAACACGAAATAAGTGACAGCTGTCTATTAGGGGTGGGCGTTGCGACAACGAACCGTTTACAAAAAACGTTTTGTGTTTTGTGATGATGAAACTGCTTCAACTTCAAACAGTCTTCATTGCACAAACCAGTCTTCGAATTACTTGGTGCGAATTTTTATTTTACATCTAAGAATATACAGTCGGGTACAATGATTAAACTATCTATCACACTCGTAAAACAGTCCTTCTAATAAAAACTGAACTCTTAAAAAGTGAACTCTTAAAAAGTGAACTCTTTGAAATGAAATACAGTCAGTAATATATTACCAGTTGTCAATGATGTTGTTCGTGATGCGAAAAAACCATTTCATATTTATTTCAAATCGTTGATAGTTTTAAGAAACTGCGCTCGTCGAAAACGCCATTCTATTCCATGTTGGATAAGTTTCGTCCTTTAACCGTTTTCTGCAACCGTTTTCGTCGTCGAGAAAACGGTGTCGGCCGTCAAAAATTCGAGTAACCACTAATGTCTAGTGTCAAATTGTAAATGTCAGTCAGCCAGTGCAGAATATGTACTGCCAGAGACAGACAAAAAATAAAACAGATTTTAATCGATATGAAATTGATAATCATTATTTTGGTTTTTCAGTACCTAATTAATGATGTTTTATTTAAATTAAATGCACTATATTGTATAAAAGTATATTTAGTGCATTTAATTACTTTGAGATTACCTAGTGCTACCTCGTGGGTAGGTTTTCTTTTTGTAGTTGTGTAATCGATTCCGAAAAATAAAAAAGGTGAAAATTAAGGTTAATTTTGGTACTTACCAAGTGTTCGCGAAAATCTAAATTTGCCCATATCTATTTACCAATAAAAATGATACCGATTTTATTATGGCGGTATAACGGGTTATGGCTCTTGACCGGTTTTTTATATACAGGGTTACATAAATTACCTCTCCTACATCCCTTTTTGACGGATTGCCGACATAATTATAACCCTGCATATATTAAAAAAAAATGAAATTATTGTTATGTTTTAAAAACTTTTTTACAAAAAATACAACCGACTTCCAAACTACAAAGTGAAAAATAACTTTAATTTCGGCAGTCGGTGTCTTCAGATCAGTATTTTAGTTTTTTGACAACGACTTCCGAAATTAAAGTTATTTTTCACTTTGTAGTTTGGAAGTCGGTTGTATTTTTTGTAAAAAAGAATTTTTTTCACTTTTTAGTGGGTTGGTTTGCAATTTATAAGTTACAATAGCCTTATGTCAACTGCTCATCAAAAATACCCAAATCGCTATAGATGTACCTATAATGTTTGAAGAGTTCCCTCGATTTCTCCAAGATCCCATCATCAGATCATGACCAAATGACGATGGGACCAACTTGGAAGTATACCCTTACAAACAAAAAAATAATTTTTCAAATCGGTCCAGCTGTCTTCGAGTAATCGGGGAACATACATAAAAAAAAATAAAAAAAATATCCCGACGAACTGAGAACCTCCTCCTTTTTTTTGAAGTGGGTTAAAAATGAATAAAGGAGAATAATAATAAAAGAACAACTGACTCGTCTAGGGTTGTTGTAGGTGAGAGCCGCTCGTTCGCAGAAGTTAAACTGGTTCGCCAGCTTCTTGACACGCAGCTTGACGAGGAACACTTCACTCACTGCGGAAGGTTCGGCGGCTTCTTCTGAACATTTACAAGATATATTATAACTTTCGTGCGATATAATTATACCTTTATACAATTTTACCTACACTCATACCGTAAAGTTCTTAGGTATTCGTTTGAAATAAAAAATAGTACCTTAGAGGGCGTACAACGGTACTAGTGCCACTCCTTTAAAAATATATTATCTCGTGATTGAGAAGGAAGTATGAAAAACGGCTAATAAGGACCCTCGGTAAATGTGTCTAAAATTTTCTGAAGAAAAGCGGCCACATTCTTCTAGATCGTAATTTGTTGCTTCGTGTCTCAATATGAAATTTATAAAAGGTATTAGAAAATTCTAGACAAACTTACCGAGGGTCCTAAGGGCCTTTATTTCTAGTAGTTCCATGTAGCTAGTTCCATATGGAACTACTGTACTCACTAGTTCCACATGGAACTACTGTAACTCACTAGTTCCGTGTATGGAACTAGTGGGAGTATTAACAAACTTTAGGCCTTTATTCCCCGTTGTTCCATGTTCTGCGAGCAACTTGGAAGTAACGCTCGCAGCTACCGCGGAGACGCTCGCTTCGCTCGCGCGCTGTTCGTCACAGTTCTGACCTAACCTAATCTATTTCACCCAGTTCAAAATGTCGAATCATACAATTTGCCGCAGAATGTTTTCTCTATTGTCTAGTTATCTAGTCGCAGGCAGATTGTATGATTTGTCGTTTTGAACTGAGTGAAATAGGTTAGGTTAGAACTGTGACCGCACGCGAGCCGAGCGAGCGAAGCGAGCGGTGCCGCGGCAGCGGTGGGCGAGCGCTACTTCCAAGTTGCTCGCAGAAATGATTTCACCATTGTCTAATTATCCGTGTTTTCGCAATATCCCTAGGGTTTTCGCGAAAATTCGAATTATCAAACATGGAACTCAACTATAATCACATGGAACTAAATATGCAACTATTTAGTTGTAGTGATTATAGTTGAGTTCCATGTGAAAGATCGGCTATAAAACTAGTTTAAAATGACATGGAAGTAATGATACAAAATATATATTTTTTTAGGTTGCATTATTTAGCTACATGGAACTACTGGGAATAAAGGCCGAAGGGGATGCGCTAAGGAAGTCCGCGAAATGCGAAGTTTCTTACGTTTTTTGCAATTTGGTTTTTTATTAGATTGTATATTGATTTGCGACCGTAACAAATATGGCTTTACAGAATTATGTAATTATAAGAATCAGCAATACTCCTTATGTTAGAGTACCCCTAATCCTAAAATGTCATGATTTCATGAAATTGTCACCTTAATATAAATAATTATAATTGTTCAACTTTTAATAAGAATGTTGTGCATCCCTAAAAGTGATGTATTTACACAGTACTCAAGACTCGTGATACCTATTGTAACTATCCTTGTAATGTTGTTGGTGTGCCTTGCTTGAATAAATAAATTCAATAGGTTTATATGAACTTAGAGAGATTTATTGATGATTTTTATGATTATAATTCTATAAATAAATATTTGATACAGTCGCGAATCATATTTAGATCAACATACTACAACCTGATGCTGACCCGCAAATTGTAAAAAAAAATAGAAATTTTGAAATTCGGGGGCTACCCTAACGATTTCGCCTTTTAATGACAGACTCTAACTTTATCCACATGAAATTTAAAAGTTTTATTTTAATAGGCAAGTACTTCGAATCTCGCCATGTGATGAGATCATGACAAAAGCCACACCTAAGACTCGTATCCACTAGGCAAAATTTGGCCCACGACATGTTGAAAGTTAGCACGGAACTTTTGTTTAGCAACGTTGTCTGTCTACGCATGATCAGTCGTCGACAACATGTCGCCAGAGGAACTAGTATTGATTTCAGTGGCGATGTTTATAATTTTATCGTAAAATGCATCAAAAGAAGTAGCAGCGGCAGTATCCCATAAACATTAATAGTTTTGGTACAGTTCAATTAATTTGAGCACTTGTTCGTTACACTACGTAACGGACATTTCTGAGCGTCATGTCTCCACTTGACAATTTTTGATGCTCAACTGCATGTTGTACTGAAACAAACAAAAATCCTTGCGTCCATTTGCGCGCCAGCTGGCAACGTCGCGCACTGTTGTGCAACGTTGCCGAACGTGTTGCGCGTCAATTGTTGCTTAGTGAATACGAGGCTTAATCGGTTTAATTAATTTTAACTAAAAAAATCTGCTGTTTCATAGAATACGCGGTCAAAATGTATGGAACAGCAGATTTTTGGTTCAAATTATGTAAAAGGTTCCGCGTCGATGTCCCTGTCACCCTGTATACTGATGTTTATAATTATAATACAGTCGCTGAAGAGGCTCCTTACGCTGTGGTACTATTAATATAATATGAAATCAGCGAAACATTACTTGAATCGAAAGTAAAACATGAAAACACGCAACGTCTAAAAATGTCATACGCTCAACTTTTCAAATTAATTTCGTGCTCAATACAGGAATCTTTTGCTATACTTTACATAATATTTCCATTACGCAGTCGGTGACAAACTTTTGTTGGAGTTTCCCTAAATATAGATTTGTCCAAAAAGGTAGAACAGGTACAAAACTATTTCAAAGTAGCTTGTAGTTTTGGACTCATTCATATTTACATAGCGTTCTGTAATCCGACCAGGGGGCCTACCACCAGCTCATAAAGCAGTATTATTTTAATATTACTTCAGTGTGGGAAAGAGATGAAGCTCTACAGGACATATAGCTCCATCTCTTTCTCCTAAAGACGAAGTTTTCTATGATGCAGCAGATGCGACTCATGGAAATACTCCTGTGGAATTAGGTCAGCCAATAAGACAAACGGTTGATGGGAAAAATCTAAGAAATGTACCTAGAGTAGATTATAAGCGTTTTTATTAAAGTTTTGATGTATGTTTTATTTTGTCAAGCTAGGGGAAGGAATGTTACATAGTTTAAGTTTGTTCTATGGTTTTGAATGATCTGTCATCTTGACTTGTAAATAAAACGTCAGTGTGTTACTAGATATCCGTCACTTTATTTCTCCTTAATAAGCCCTAGGGCTTCGCCCCTCTGCAATATCCGCATAAGTATAATTATCATTATCATAACGTAGGTTAGACCCAATCATTCGTGGAAGACCTTTCCGTATACAGGCTGTCAGTGACATTGACGTGAAAACTTTTACCATGTACAGTACCGACCAAAAGTCCATAGGCAATCTCACAAAGCAACAGACTGACGCTGACGCTTCGGTTTGACTTACGACTCTTCTATAAGTTGTTATAATACTGTAGACACGCACATTACACACACACACTCACTTTCAATGACTAGTTCAATAATTATTCATTTTTTGTTTCATTCGTCTTGTTCACGTAAATATTAAAGTCTAGCAGGTAGACCACAGAAAACTAAGTAAATTATTTCGATTTCTGTGGGGTAGACAGATGCAGTTCGTTACGAGTATTCACTTATTAGAACTTTGTTGGTTCGTGATAATTGTCGGTGACGAGTATTTAGCTATTAGCGGTGTTGTGGTTATTATTTTCAAAATGCAGTCAAATATAAATATTGAAGGGAGATCAAATATTATTGCGCTGCCTAAAAGTGAATGTAATTTACACAAATATCTAATAAACCTGACTAAATGTGAGTGTTATCATTTAAATATTTCATATTTTACTAAACATAAATCTTAATCAACGGTATTGTTTATAGAACAGAGGTATTGTTGAGATAGAAGATGCCTTTAAAGTTTTAACAAATTTTAATCCTACACATAATACCTAATTATTTATCATTCACTAATCGAATTAAACGTCATAATGAATTTAAAACTTTAAAGGCATCTTCTGTCTCAACAATACCTCTATTCTATCAACAATACCTTTGATTAAGATTTATGTTTAGTAAAATATGAAATATTTAAATGTGTTATCATTTAAATATTTCATATTTTATCTATACATATATCTCACACTTAGTCCGGTTTCATTAGATATTTGTGTATATAACATTCACTTTTACGCAGCGCAGTAATATTTATCTCCCTTCAATATTTATTGACTGCATTTTGAAAATAAAGTCTCGTGAAGACCAGCGCGACACGCGACGCGACACAAAGGCACCGCTCGTCGCGCGACGAGCGGTGTCTTTGTGTCGCGCGACAAGTCGCGCTGGTCTGCACAAGCCTTGATAACCACAACACCGCTAATAGCTAAATACTCGTCACCAACATTATCCACGAACCAACAAAGTTCTATTAAGTGAATACTCGCTGTCTACCCCACAGAAATCGAAATAATTTACTTAGTTTTCTGTGGTCTACCTGCTAAACTTTAATATTTATGTGAACAAGACGAATGAAACAAAAAACTAATGATTTTCGAACTAGTCATTGGTTGCAGACAAATTGAGTGTGTGTGTGTGTACTGTGCGTGTCTATAGTACTGTAACAACTTTAGAAGAAGGTCGTAAGTCAAACCGAAGCGTCAGTCTATTGCTTTGTGAGATTGCCTATGGACTTTTGGTCGGTACTGTACAAGACCCATCACACACACATTCACATTACACAAAAATTATTGCTGGGAACGATTTTTATTTGGTGTGTAAAAACGCTATTTACGGTTAGGAGCGTTCAATGTACGCGAAACATTGTGGAATATGGGTGCATGCAATGGCACAGGGGTCATCGGGGTACCTATATAAAGTTAAGTTTTAATATTTATAAGTTGTTTTCGTAAAAATAACGTCAGAATAATAACGTTTACAAAAAAATACACAACCGACTTCCAAAAACACACTACAAAGAAATTACTTTAATTTCGGAAGTCGGTGTCTATGGTTTTGAATTTTCGTTTTTTGCCACCGACTTCCACTTTATAGTGTTTTTTTGGGAGTCGGTTGTTTTTTTTTGTAAAAAGTTTTCATTTTTCACTTTTTAGTTGTGGTACCTATCCCACACAAATTCGAATACCTGCCATGTAAATAACAGTGATAGGAATTTATCATAATCATCCACATACTAAGTGGGAATAAATACGTATTATTGAAGCTAACTCAAAAACTACTCAAGCAAAGTTAATAAAATTTATATGGGACCTTTGAAGTTATGACCTACCAAACAAAAATAAAATCATCAAAATCAATTCATAACTGGCGGAGTAATTGCGTAACAAACATTAAAAAAAACTGTCGAATTGAGAAACTCCTCCTTTTGGAAGTCGGTTAAAAAGTCGGAACTTTGATTTTCAATATCTCCATAACGAGAAGGTTCCCAGGTATGGGTAACAACAATCTTACTTTCGGCTTCGATAAGCGTCTTTTTACTCCAGTTATAATATGCTTGGACTTACTTTCTTCTGTTGCTTCTTGCGCCTCCTCACCTTCTTCTCCTTCTGTCTTTAGCTCTGTATCTTCACCTGCAGCTGCAGGTTCTTCATCTTCTTTTACTTCTGCAGGTGCTGGTGCCGCTGGCTTTTCATCTTCTGCTACATGATCCTCTAAAAGAATAAGCGATACAATATTTTAGCGTGAATTCAGTTTTTACTTATTAGGTACACTGTCAAGAGTACACTAACCAGTTCCGCAGATAATTATGGAATTCGTCCAACCTTGGCGCTTAAGAAGACGGTTTGTCTACAGCTTAGTCCTTAAGCCGTCTAAGATTCAATGGATATTAATTTAAAAAATAGTTGAAAGGATTGCAAATGTGATAGTTTTTGTGAGGTTTTGCCTGGCATAGATACGAAGAAGGAATGATTCAAAAGTAAAATTTTCAAGAATACAAAAGAAAGCGAAACGAAAGGCATTACAGGCAAGCAATTGCGCGCGTTACTCCATTTTTCGAGTACTTCCACTTTGCCCCATCAAGCCGCCCCACTGGTGGGGCAAAATGTAATACTAGTTAAATTTTACTTAAAATACGTACATTTCTTTCTTTTCCAAACAAATATAAAATACGAGCACCTACACAAATTCTAGGATGCCAACCCTAGAGAGGCAGAATCCACAAGATTTAAAACTAGTGGAATCTACACCACCAAGTCGAAGCAGTGGGGCAGATTCCACTACAAAATTTTAGGTATTCCATTTTGCCCCACCAGTAGGGCGGTTTGGTGGGGCAAAGTGGAAGTACTCCATTTTTCAGAACGTTACTCAATATTTCGCAAAGATACCGATCGAATATCGCAAATATAGGTCCACCGCGTGTAAGTACGAATAAATAGCGGCACTCCACAGCTAAACTAGATGCAATGGTTGTTTTCAATCGATTTCGGAATAGCTATGTCGCAGTAAGATGGTTAAAGTCGTGATATAGTTATATCCCTAGGATTATAGCTATATACCGTAATATAGTTATATGAAAGCGGTTCGTAATTTTCGGAGTGCCCTAATTTTAGTGCACCAATTTTGACGTAGCACTCGCTGGCCACTGCCGCGGCTCCTCCACTCGCGCGTAGTTGGTCATAGTTCTAACCTAACCTATTTGGTCGGAGTACCCTAATAGTTATATTCGTGCTCGCATCATAGTTATATTAATAATAATAATAATAACCCCACCGCCGTATCTCTACGTTGACGTTGTGGTGGGGCTTGCGTACTCCGAACTCTAGGCCAGAGCGGAGCCAGTAGAGTTTACTTTGCCGGAACAGGTCTGGAATGAGGAGCCAGACCAAGAGAGATACAAAAACCCTCAGGGCAGCATGTGGCGAGCTGTTGGGCAGTAGCGACCCCACGGACCCTATCTCCCGGGAGAAGTCTTGTTCCTCACCTCTGGCTTACCTTTATTGACCGGCTGGAGTGAACACTGACAAGGAACGGAGCTTCCACCTCATTCTTGTCTTAATTGGCCGGCTTGAGTGGAGATTCGCAAGAGCAAACGTGCTCGGAGGAAGGAAGTATTCCAGTAAGTGCTCATAGGGATCTTGACCATCTTCCGGGCTCTGGGTTTGTTCTGAAAGCCTTGGAATACCTCTCCACTCCTCAAGCATCTCAGGACATGTTGCCCCCTTGTTGCTACGACACTTTGTGCTAGCGACCGTTTTCGGGGGTCCATTATTGAGTGTGCAAGTCACCCCCTGCCATTTTATCCGTGTACATTTAAACATTGATCAGACAGGAGCCATAGTCCTTCCATAGTTCTAGGTAACCAGTTCACTTTAGCCACCCAAACCCATAGTCCAATATCTTTGTTTCCATATCCTGCAATAGTTCTACACCAACCGGGGGTTGTCCTTGGGTGCCCTTGCATAGTGCGAACAGGGATAATCGTCGGTTGGTGCCTCAACACTTAAAATGTCTAAGGGGCCTCTGCGAGTTGGCTTCGGCCCCTTGTACGCCTTCCAAAAGTCCGGGACCCCAGGGTCCTGAGATTTGTCAAAGACATTTAAAAATAATAATAATAACCACCGCCGTATCTCTACTTTGACGTCGTTGTGGGGCTTGCGTGCTCCGAAGTCTTGGTCTGTGCCGGTAGAGTTTACTTTTTCGGAACAGGTCTGGGATGAGGAGTCAGACCAAGAGAGATACAAAAACCCGCAGGGCAGCATGGTGGCGAGCTGTTGGGCAGTAGCGACCCCACGGACCTTATCTCCCGGGAGAAGTCTTGTTCCTCACCTCTGGCTTGCCTTTATTGGCCAGCTGGAGTTAACACTGACGAGGAACGGAGCTCCCACTTCATTCTTGCCTTAATTGGCCGGGTTGAGTGGAGATTCGCAAGAGCAAACGTGCTCGGAGGAAGGAAGTATTCCAGTAAGATGCTGGTAGGGATCTTGACCGTACTTCCGGGATTGTCCTGATGGCCGTGGAATACCTCTCCACTCCTCAAGCACCTCAGGACATGTTGCCCCCTTGTCGCTACGACACTATGCGCTAGCGACAGTTTTCGGGGGCCCATTATTGAGTGTGCAAATGGCAGGGGGTGACTCCCCCTGCCATTTTATCCTTGTATAGTATATAAAATTGGTCAGGCAGGGGACATAGTTATTCCATAGTTCAAGGTAGCAAATCCACTATAGCCACCCAAACCCATAGCCCAATATGCTTTGTTTTCATATTCTGCAATAGTCCTGCACCAACCGGGGGTTGTCCTTGGGTGCACTTGCATAGTGCAAACAGGGATAATCTTCGGTTGGTGCCTCATTCCATATAAAATTGTCTAAGGGGCCTCTGCGAGTTGGCTTCGGCCCCTCATACGCTTTCCAAAAGACCGGAATCCTAAGGTCCCGAGATATTTAAACATATAAAAATAATACTAATAATAATCCATTTAATTCAGGCAACGCAGGCCCTTAAATAAATACCTTAAACCTAATCATACAATTTTTTAAAAATTATAATAACAAGTAATAATTATTGTACACGAAATGATGACTGTGTCGGCGTCGTGTTGCGCTGCGTGGTGTCATGTAACCCTCCACGAAATCGTCGGTACGTCACACCTTTCGGCCAAAACTCTTCTTTCATGAAGCTTTCTAGGTAGGTACTATATTACGGTATATAGCTATATCCCTTTAGTGGTAGGAGGAACAGGGTGTAAAGTTCACTCATCCACCATAGAAAAGGGAGGATCCTCCGACCAGACGGGTGTTGTGTCTGGCGGGCAACTGCCCAACGGTTTGAAGTCGGAATCTTGTATATATGTCGATCGCTCGGTAAACTCTAATTGCGCGATGCAGAATTTTTGTGACGTCATGTCTATGATGCTTAGTTCGTATGTGGTGGTGTAACCGCTATATCCCTAGGGATATAACTATATCACAGCTATAACCATCTTACTGCGACAGCTATACATATTCCGAATTCAATGGTTATCGTGTCAGATGTCAACAATGTAAGCCAAAACGTTATTACAATGGTTTATCATAAGAAGATCGTTACATTTGTTTTGTGAATAGAAACGGATGGAATCAAAGTACCTACCTTGTAATTTATTAGCGTTGAGAAGGGTTCGTTTCTTTATTGTGTTTAGCTAAGAGAACATTCCGTTTTGTTACCTAATAATCCCAAAACTTCGATATCCTTAAAATGTGACTGGAACTGATTTATACAAAGTCAAAAGGTTGATTCACGTAATAAAAAACCTTCAAAATCTAGTCGCAATCTCATCTCAGCGACAATAAATGTCAATGACTTGTCCAAAATGTTGGAAAATTAAAGGTTATTTTCTCAGATTGAGACAACAATTTCAATGCGAACGTTCTTAAAAATACGCTAACTGCCCTTCTGATATCTTTTGTCCGTGGAATAAAATTGTAATTTGACAGATTTTGTATGGAAAAACTGTCAATCTGCTTTACCTTTTCTAAACTATATTGGGGTCAGCTTCCAGTCTAACTGGATTCAGCTGAATACCAGTATTTTACACGGAGCGACTGCCTATCTGACCTCCACAACCCAGTAACTGGGTAATACTATACCCCTTGGTAAGACTGGTTGTCAGACTTTCGGGCTTCTGACGACCCGTAACGACTGTCAAAGATCCACGAATGACAGCCGGGACCAACGGCTTAACGTGATCCGAGGCACGGATGAATCTCGGTATGTAAAGTTGGTCACCCATCCACAGACCAACCCCGGCAAGCATAGGTTAATCAGATGAATTGACCCGTGCGGCTGTTATTAACTTAGTCACTGTAAAACTGTAAAAAATTAAAAATTATTCCTCGGATTAAGATATCTAGCTTTGAAAAATTCTGCCCTTAGGGTGGGGTTTAGTCCTTCTGCGCAGCAATAATGCTCGCGAAGGAGGAGGCGGAGCACGTGAGGGAGAGGAAAATTTCGCGCCCTCACGCCCCTAATCGCCGCAAGAGTCGCAGGCCGATTCCCGGCCACCGTAGGCGCGGGCTTGCGGACGGTGAGCAATGGGTAGCTCGCCGTCCGATAAGGACCAGGCCCGGGTAGACGGCGCGTTGTGTTCCACGCGCGCCTCAAAGAGATGTCAGCAGAACTGACGAGGTCCGATAGGGCCGATGCCTACTGGGGTTGCGGTTTTTTGTCCGAAAGGGTTACCGTGGCCCCTGGCAATACAGGCAACTGAAGGAACACGGGTGGGTTTTAGTCAGTAAGAGTCTGACACGCCCTCCCGCTCCACCCAAAGCGGGAGAAGATATTTAATAATTTCCCACCCAAAAAAAAATGGTGGGGTTTAGAGTTAAACCGTAACTTCAAGAAGATATAAAAAGCACTGAGTAAAAACAAGATAAGAAGTGTCCTAACAATCTTTTCTTCCACGAATCTGCGACTGAAAAGCCTGGTGTTTATGGTATTTCTTCTTTAAAGGTTAAATTAAGTGGCAAAAAGCGCGGACACCCATCTGCTAAGATGAAGACTGTGTACTAAACAATTTCACAGGATGGGATGCAAACCAGAAATTCTCTCGTACTGAATGATACAGGAATCAAGAACCTAAACAAAACTATTCTATAATTAGAATTCTATTTAAATTGCAGTCGTAGAATTTGTCAAGGTGATAAAACCCACGTAAATGAGTCGGAGGCGGCGCGTATGTTTGTAAATTTTGATACAGAGCGTGTATCTAATGTGTTTAAAAACCATGTGCTTGCTACATTATTTATTTACTCAGATCAGTTAGTTTAATAAGAGATACATCTCGAGAATTTAAACATAAACAATCCCTTCACGTGTGGAATATATAAAATTTAAAGTAAAAATTAGGAGAGGAAAATTTTAGGGAGAAAAAGAATAGTCTTAATTTTTTTGATGTTGTTATTTTTTTAGGTTTCAATATATGTTACTTCTTTGTATGAGAAGACGCAAGACAATTTGTTCTTCATTTGCATAGCCACAGCAGCACAGCAACGCAGCAATTTAGGTTTTCATTGGTACAGATATCCTATGATCAATATGCTTTCAAAAAGTGTCCGTACGTCCACTATCCTACATTGGGTCCGCGTGCTGTGTATCTGCCTTCTTTCTCACACAGAAAGAAGGCTGTATTTATTATCAGGATGTTTCCCGTAGTGGGAACATTATAAGCTGATTGGGCTGCCTTTCTACCAGAGATGTGATATGTTCTCAACCAATAGGATCGTTTGATTTTTCATACTGTAACTCTGGAAAAGGGTTCAAAAAAGCTAAGTATTTTTCATTCGCGCAAAGCGCATGATTTTAACACCAAATCCGCTACACCACACCACTTAGATCTGGTAGAAATAAACACAAGGCTTCGTAGCTTAGCTTCATCGCTTAGGTACCACGCATATGTCGGTGTATTTATGGTGGAAAGGCAGCTTTATGCCAACATTATGTATCAGTAAACCACTAGTTTGTTATACCTTCAGCTTTAGCCTCCTCAGGCCCAGGTTTTTCAGGTTCCGGTTCCTCTTCCTCCTCCTCCTCAGTTCTGCTCTTCTTAACCTTCACACGTTTCGGTCCAGCGTCATCGAAGCCGACCATGCCTGTAACAAGACGATTGACATAAGATTTCATTCGAAATTCGATTCATTTGATTCGGTTTCATGAATTTGAGTTAATTGATTCTCTTCTTAATTTCAATGGTTACGCATATTTAGATTCATATTAACATATATGCCTCGAACAATAGACGCTCAATTTTAAGTTTTCACATAAAACTGTTGTCCATTTCCATTTAATTAAAAAAAGGGAAGGAGTTTCTTCCTCTCTTATTTTTTTTGCACCAACTTTACGAATTGCCTCTTTCAGAAAATTCCGGAGCTAATGATATTGATATCTACTTATATCTTGCCTTAACTAAGCTTGCCCTAATTATTATTAAACAAACTGCTTATCTAATACATCGTAAAATGGTCACTTACCATATCCAGAGGCTATCTGCGCCTTGGCTTCGTCGGAATCCTTGCGTATAGCCGTGCCCTGGTAGATAAACAGCGGGTACGCCTTCCCGAAGGTCGGTTTAGGCTTCGTCACAAACAAGCCCTGGCCATAGTGATACGCCACTTCATCCGCCACCCACTCAGAGTTGATCGTGGTCAGACAACGACCAACCTCTTCTTCGAGATCCTGAGGAAGGTTATTGTGATTAACTTAATCTGTTGTAAGATGAGTTTTCATGAAGTTCAAGAATTATGCTTGTTTTCCTTGGAGAGATAGGTAAAGGAACATTTTGTAAGTTATAAGGACCTAGGTCATAAATTCGAATGTCCTCATGGAATGACTCAGTTCTGTAATCAAATGAAACTAATTGCTATTTACAGCGTCAGCATTACAAATTGCAACGTTGTTGGCAATAACAGTTTGTAGCTTTGTAGCCCCCTAGAGGTTGTATAGGCAAGTATTTCGATTATATATTCCTACGCTGTACGCATGCGCCAAGTAGCTTTCGAGATTTGTCCTTTACCTTTAGATTTAATATCGGCAAATCTGTGCGCTAATTTACTTTTACTAGAAGGATACCAAAATGAAAGGATTTTTTGACGGCTGATGTGAACGAAAAGGGAGAGAATGATAACGTAACAGCTGCTGCGGAACAGGGGAGAATGGAAGAGGAAACGTTTAGCGCCGACCCAAAGTAACATGGTACAAGAACAGACGGAAGAAGAAATATCTGTGCACTACTTTATTTTTAACTTTAGTGTTAAATTGTAATTATCTTACTGCTTCGGTCAGATCCTCTTGGTTTTCAGGTTTGATAAGATTGCGCGGTTTGAGCCAGTCTAGAGCTTCGTCTTCACCTATTTTGGCGCGGGACACTGCTTGCCCCTCTTTCTGCAAAATAACACCATTATGCATTAACAAGTACATACACAACATCTAGCACCTCAGCATGATGTGATTACGTACATCCAAGCACTGCAATGTTTTGTTTATAAGCACTTTTTCCTCCGTGACGTTAAGCGCGCGTTTTATCATAGCCTTCAGCATTTTGTTTAATTTTTTTGATTTACTTCAGAAACAAAGAAATACGCAAGCACGCAAGCGATGTCTGACAGCAAATGAAACACTGCTTAGTTTTCTAAGCGTTTGAGAACTCCGAGCGGATTTACGAGTAAATATTCTAGAGACATTTGCATATTGTTTGATAGGTCTTTATTGGGGACGATCATGTAATTCGACTATAAATAATTCGAGGCACTTTTAGTTAAGCAAAGCAAGCGTAAACAAACGATTAAACCGTTGCGTGCCCGAGGAATGCTGGATTGTATCTTTATTCATAATAATTTGCGTTTAAGTCCCGCGTTTATGATCCACGCAAAAGTTTATCATTGATTTTACTTACGTCAATATCATCATCCGATTTGGAAGACATGGGTACTAAATCTGTTTCAAAAGACATTTCAACCAAAATTCGCGGCCTAAAAATAGCCTTTAACATTGGAAGCGCTAATCAGTACTGTAGTGTCTTATAGCCTTCAGTTCTCACCCAGATACCAAATGAACTTTGACCGAAGAATGAACTAAACTGCATTAGTAACCACAGTCACTAATGTACCTCGTACTAGCTAACTACCAATTCCGAACAAAATACAGATAATTTTATTTGTATCACGCGAAAACAGCAAGTTTGTTCCGAGTAATGAGCTTGTTATTTTTATTGATATTGCCTTGTATTCAGTATTGAATTGCAAGTTTATTGGAAATGAAATTGAAACATAAATAAATTGTGAAAACTGAATATTTAAAAGGCTATTTAGTTATCGGTTTTTTCCCAAAATGCGCAACGGATTCCAGAGATGGATCACATTGTAAAATTCGAGTAAAGCCCTCTCTTAGCCATAACGTTTTATGAGGCTAATTCTCAAATTATGAATGGGAAATAAATTAAAAGCAATCATTTTAATCGACCATAAAATGATCTAACGGTCGTTTGGGCCAGGGTGGAGCTTATTTCAGATTTAAATATGGATACAATGTTTCATTGCGATGAATTGTCGGATATACGGATAATTTATGAAATGGTCTTCCAAGGAATATCCTATTTCAATGTTTAAAATTCCTCTGTTTTATATATTTTTGACGTTTTTATAGTGTCGATTACATTTCCTATTGGTGTTTGGTATTATTACGAATCGTTTACCAAATCGTCTTGCATGAAGACTTCTTCGAATTACTTGTGTTTGTATTGCTCTAGTTTTTGCTACATCATTACTTCCTTGATATTATAGATATTGTTAGAATATTATCTTGCATCATCGCCATCATAGAAAACATATCTCATACCAAAAGATAGTTTATCTGGTTTGTTTAATGTTATAACATATAAGTAAACAATTTGTTTACTATATTTTATTTTTGCAATCAGTACAAAGTTTACAAATTACTTCCCTAGGCAGGGCGTGTCACCAAATTCTAATTAGTCTCCGTGTCTGGCATTAGCTTGCACAGGGGGTTGAATCACGACATCGTGACAATGGTGAGGGTAGATTAACATTCAGTTCTCATCGCACAGTCCTAGGTGAACCCTTTCAGCTATCCTAGTTGGTTTAAACCATAATGCTTATGGAAATTGAAAGTAACTGGTAAGTTTTTGAAATTTTAAATTTCATAGTAAACATTTTCTTGGTTGGTTCTAGAAATTCCGATACGCTTAGAATGTTTTAATAAAATAAAATAAATTGGTTACTATTTCTATAGGTTACTGAATTTTCTTTAACTTAATCGTATTTTTATTTTATGATATTTACTTTTTAACCGACTTCCAAAAAGGAGGAGGTTATATGTTCGACGCGTATGTTTGTTTTTTTTTATGTATGTCCACCGATTTCTCCGTCATTTGTGGACCGATTTTGAAAATTCTTTTTTTGTTTGAAAGGGTAGGCTCTCAAATTGGTCCCATATAAATTTTATTAACTTTGCTTGGGTAGTTTTTGAGTTAGCTACAAAATACGTATTTTTTTTCCCACTTAGTATGTAGCTGATATGATAAGTTCTTGACACTGGTAGCAGGTAGTGGTATTCGAATGTGTGTGGGGTAGGTACCACAACTAAAAAGTGAAAAATAAAAACTTTTTACTTGTTTAAAGTTTTTTATGATATTTACTTTTTACGTAGGTATTTATTCTTTTACGGCTATCTATTTCTTAATGCAAACAGATTCACTATACAAATAAATTGTATGATATATTTGTGGAAGAGCTTTATTGTTTTGTGTACAAGTCATTGGTAAGAAGGTTTTATAGGCTCCTTAGTACTCAGATTTAGTGCTTCGATAGCACGCACATAAACTTTTGACGTCATGCTTGCTTGAGTCGTCTGAGCATGTGAGTTTTTTAGGTACTCTACAAAACGTGTGATTTTTACGTACTTGTAGACGTCATAAATGTATACCAGGTGAAATTGAATTCCAAGGGGTCATTATACTCATCATTACGAACAATTTTCACTATGAGACAAACGCTGATATCGCGAAAAAAAAATCTGCTGTTCCCTACATTTTGACGAGCTATGCGAACATAAACGTAGAGAACAGCGGATTAAAAAAATAAATAAATGAGAAATATTTGTATATGATATATATACAAATATTTCTCATTTAATTTTTTTTTATAAACATAGCGCACCCTTAGAAATATAAGGGCACAACTCGAAATATTGAGGTTTTGAGTTTTTGTGTTAGATGGGCTCAATATCAAATGTTCTATCACGGAGAGGGTGGTGTGAAAGAGACACAATTACAGTATTCGCTTTAATATTGTCTTTTTTCTCTTTCTGTGAAAGCCAAGAACGGTAGAACAGTTGATATTGACCCCATCTAACACATAAACTCAAAACCTCAATATTTCGAGTTGTGCCCTTATATTTCCAAGGGTGCGATAGTTTTTGTAATCACGTTATCGAAAGCGGCTCTAACGATTTCGATGAAAGTTGCAATATAGGGGTTTACGGGGGCGAAAAATCGATCTAGCCGGTCTCATTTCTGGGAAAATTTGTTTTCTCTATTTTTTCCCGAGCAGAGCTTGGTCGCCTAGGTACTTAATTTTGAAGCAACATCGTGCCTACCCCAAATCTATTCTAGTACATCACATAACATTTTATGTCCGAGTCAGGGGTGGTACACCTCTGTACAGGGCCAATTCTATTATTGTAAATCAACATCATACGTCGAAAAGCAGGGATTGAGAACTCTTAGCACGCGTATCATAAGTGGCACGCAACAGGATATTATGTACGGCACGAAAAAGCACAGAAAGAAAAATAAGGTCAAAATAAATGCAAATGGTTGTGTTTTTCGATGTCATAGCGTTTCAGAACTCTTGCGCCCGATGACGAAAATCATGTAACTCGGTCGTGTTATCATATAAATGTGCTCTGCGGCAAAATAGGGTTTCTATGTTCTATGTATTGACTTCCTGAATTTGGCAAATAAATATTTTTTCAAACGTCCTTTGCAAGCAGTGTATTGTATTACTTGCTTATCGTCGTAGCAAATACGAACCACGGTTGCTTTTTTTAAATTTCTGACAAAAATCTCATCGTGAAAACTAAGGTTAAGTGACCTTGAAGTGAGCTGTCATTCCACCTGATACTAGGGATTGACAGGTCACTTTCGGTTCCCCCACAAAACGATTGAGCTTGATCATCATGCATCATGTTCTTGAATTGTGCAAGGCCTGCTTGGAGGACGACGAGACGGCAGCTCATGTGTTATTAAACTACCCGGTGGTCGCCACATACAGGGCAAAGTACTTCGGTAACCCAGGTACCCTACGTGAGATTGTCAGTGACACCAAGGCGTTGCTGGCCTTCTTTGAGGAGCTGGGGTGGATCGAATAACCGATTTTCCCACCCGTACGCAAAATACGCGCTTTGACGTGGAGTTGCGGATACAAGCCCATATTACCTACTACATAATGGGCACCGTCGGTTGAGACTGGTCATTTCTTAACTGCTAGGGTTTATTTTTAATCTTGTATTTTGAATTGTATGTATTTTTTTTTAATATCAGGATTTTGTAATATCTTGATTTAAAGGAGTGTCCTTGGAATTTCTTGCCTGTTCCTCTCTATTGAGATCTACGTTTTGGAATGGGCAACTAGCTTCAACTTTCTGACTAACTGACCGACTCTTTGACAATTCAAAAGTGTCTGTAAACATCGATTTACATCAATGCCTGTAAATGATTTATTGAAAAATTTTTTTTGGGTTTGCGTTTGAATTTGAAACTTCAAGCATACTTTTCACAGAGGGAAGGCTTACAGAATAGGCATTATTGATTAGCGATTAACCCTAAACCGAGCTTTCAAATTCAAATTACATTCAATTTCGGCCATTCTAAATTATAATCAGTAATAATAATAAACAAAACATTTTATTTGATTTCCGTTACGCATCAGGCTCGCGTGATTGATTCGGAATGATGATGCTCGATCGATGGGACGTAGGACAGTATCTGATAGCGGTTATCGTGATAACCCACAGTTCTGACAGATTGCCTTTGTTAATTCTTATTAGGGAGCCGCAGTGAGGAGTTAGCTGTCGGTTCGAACTGTCGTAGTGAAACGGAGTTAGTTAATTTAAATGTTGAACTTTTGAAGCTGTTTTGATGGCGGACTGTAGGTAAGATTTTATATTATTTAATTTAATTTCACGAAATTTTTGCTGAGCTGAATTTATTATGCGGGGAGTCTGTCGTGACGAAGCTTCGCACAGTGATACGATACACGCAGATATGACCAACCATCGTAATCGGTTATCGTCGCGATACTTCGGGCTGTGTAGCACTTATCGCCCAGGTGGCTGTACATAATATGCGTGGCGTGTGGTCGGACTAGCGTTGGTCATTTCGACTGTTGTTTCCGGACGACGTAGACGCTCTGTAGAAGTAATGGAGAGCCATCTTGGATTATTAGACGATAATTCGTTAAAATTATGAAGCCGCTAATGTGACCATCGTATTAGCGTGATATTTTTTTAGCGAGCAAAACATTAGAAGCTTCGGCACACATTGCTTCATCACGATAGACGCTGATGCGGCCCCAGCATTAGAAAAACCGTTCTCCAGTTTAAAAGCTACACTCTTAACAAGAGCTTCTTTTCAAATACGGAAAACTTAGTTTATTTTTTAATACAGTCTGCAAAGTGGCTTTTACATCTTTTAAAATATCAGACGATTAGCAAACGGTCTATGCATGATGCTGTCATACACAGCGTCATAATTTCCATCAAATTCTCCAATTAATGACAGATAAAACGGACTTCAATTAATGTGTTATGACTAAACTACAGTTGTTCAAGCATTGCTTTTAGCGTTCAGAGCAAAATTGCAACTTCACTATCACATGAAATATACCGAAGCATGGAATTTATACGAAGACAGGGTCACAAGGCGTGCAATGGACGAACACATTATGATTATTGTTAAACAAATAAATTATCTATTCCAAGATAATGCAGTGATTTAAGGCTTGTGCAGACCAGCGCGACACGCGACGCGATACAAAGGCACCGGTCGTTGCGCGACGAGCGGTGCCTTTGTGTCGCCGTTCGTGTCGCGCTGGTCTGGACAAGTCTTTATCCAGTGAGGTGCCTTCATACACAGTATGTACAAATATAAACAGCTTTTTGGCTTCAGCATATCGTCGAATGTTGGTAACAAGATTGGACCCAACATATCGATATGCTAACTCCAATAAAGTAGGCGGAGACGGTCACAAACGGTAGCCAATATTGGCCAAGACAGACACAAACACAGGTACAAGGTCGTATTTACAATGGAGTGACGCACACGCATGCTGTGTTCTAAGGACCGTTACTCACTCTCAACCGCTTTAGTAGTGCCAATCCTATGGATTTCTCCTTGGACTTACTTCGCCAGAGTTCTGGCAATTTCTTTTTCATCCCTTTCGGGCTAGGGATCTAAATCAGGCAGCAAAGGATTATTAGGATTATTCACGGTATTTATGAATGTATGTTCTGTGTTTCGTACGAGTATATATGAAATGCCTGTACCTGTATTTTGTGATGTTGGTCTTCGTTAGGTAAACCTATGTGAATGTCATGTTTATAATTGGTTTACTTACGATGAACTCTGTAAAACAATTGCTTATAAAATCGAGTTACGAGTTTAACGTTGTGAAAAGTTTTATGAGCAGCTGTTTGGTCGTTTATGTAAATATTCTGTTGCGGTTCAAGGAGAGTTTTCGTAGCTCTGTGATATCATCTTTTGGAATCTAGAACAGTTTCTGTTTCACTGTTTTACTAGTTTAAATATTCCTTTAGCATTGAACTGACAACTTGAAGATAAGTGCTTGAGATCTCCACTGGGCCAAGATTAGTTTCTGTACCTAGGTATCTATTATTTGATATGTAAATCAGTCTGAACTCAGATAATTATGTTAATGTTATTCGAAACAAAATGTAAACAGTAGGAATAGTTTGCGAGGAGCAAATATCCGTTGATGGGTTGTAACGTTTGTGTTTGATCAATATTGTCACTAGTAAAGTACTTACATAATAAACAAAACAATATTCGTACAATACATTTATCAATCATTTCGTAACATTGTAATTTGAACACAGTTTCAATTATGTTTACACAATAATCGGAGAATAAATTATTTTGAACATTTATAAGTTTCTTTTATGAGTTCATGTTTCGAAAACTTATTTCAATGTTTGAGAAATGATTAAAAGACATTCCTTACCTTCTTAGGGGCCATGATAATGTACTCGCATAAATAAAACTAAAACAAATTACAAGTAAATACAATAGCAATTTTTTCAAAAATCTGGACTCGGAGAAAAAGTTTGACAAAACGTAAATATATTTGACAGTGAGTCCATGCAGTAAGTAGTGAATACCGCCGCTGCGCGCGCAGACCTCGGTTGCCATGGCAACAGGGCGGAGCGCCCCTCATCCCTAGTTGGGCTGCAGTACCGTGTAGTTTTGACGTGTTTTGCCTGTTACCGGCGGTATCATCTGGTGCTCTATCCCCACATAAGGTACCTATAACCTTCCCTATCCAGTACTATTATCCTTGTAGATACGGCACTATAGTCGTTTGTCGTCTGTTATATTTAGACTGTGGTCATGATATTCATAAGGTGATTGATAGTGGTAATATGTGACCATTATGTCCTTTACGAGCGGCGTAGGTGTCCAATTAGTCGAATTGTGTGTAGTGTTAATACCACGGGGGTCGAATTAACAACACATTACAATAATTGAAGAGTAATATTCATAGTGCACGATATATTGTAGTAACAATTTATTGAGGTGATGGAAACAATGGTATATGCAAAGAATGGACGGATAAAAGCTGGTATAAATAATTGTTAATATTTTATGAATGGCCATAGGCCACATTTCCCGGGCTATAGAGAAAGCATTCATGCTGTTGCAGTGTGTAAAATCGAATTATTTCTGTAAATGGTGTCGGAATAACACGAATTAGTATTTATTTGTGGTCGCAGTATGAGCATAACGAAATTTCATATTTTAAAGCGTTTATTTTCGTTTAATATTAAAGAAATGCTATTAATAAACTGCGAATTTATTTTTAAACGAATTGCAAAATTTTCATCATGCCTGAATGCATGACCTTTACAAATCCGTTTATAGTCGACGCATTCCGTTCCTCTCGAGCCGTTCTCAACGTTCACTAAATCAGATTTATATATTTTTAGATCGTTGCAATATGCAGCATTCATCTAAGCTGGATAGAGTCGTTCTATTTGTGTTTACAACACTCTAAAACTTGTTATTGTGTATTTCATTTTATAGTGTTGTTTACAGCAATTGAAATTGATTTGGCAGATATCCGAGATATCGCGATCATCTCAAACACAATTTGTAATTTCGTGTCGGAGTTATTGTAACAGTACGAATATTTGTTGAAACCGTGTAAATTCAAATGTAGCCGAAAGGTCACATTCTAGACAAAGAATATTAACTTGGCTTGTCTTGGTTAAACCCCAATTGCGCTATTATTGTTTCCAATAATTGAATTTAAAAAGAGGAATTGATTTGCTTCAGGATAGTTTATGAATTTTGACTCATGAATTTCACAATAGCAGGTGGATTCGTTGAAGCCTTGTAAGTGAGGCTTTTTACATATTTAGTCAGGACTATAATATAATCTAGTAGAATACGAATACCATGAGGGGTGGAATTATGCCTTCATTTCGACACTTATTTCATAGGATCAAACGTGTTTCTTCAAGGTTTTTAAACCCAAGGGTACGTATTGAAAACCTCTGTAATGAAATTAAGACCCAAAAGTGCCAAAAGTTTATCATGACGTGGTCTTAAATCAATCTTCCTTCTCAATTCCAGGAGTGTTCAACCGAGTTCCCTGTCAAACCGTGCAAGCTGGCGGCTGAGGGCGACCGAGGCGGAGGGCTGCTGATCCCTGCCCGAGAACCTGATGACAGCGGCATCGACAGTGACGACGCTGTGCGCAGGCTCATCCTGGCTCATCAGCGGCTACCGGTAAAGCTATAGACTTACTAGCTTTTTACTCTAACGCCTGGCTCATGGGCACTGGGCCTGGGCACTTTAGTGGGCAAGCGCATTGCTGATCCCTGCCCGAGGATCTGATGACAGTGGCATCGACAACGGCGACATTTAGCCCAGGTTGGTACGGGCGGCTTTTCCCGCGGCGATTATTTTTCGTGTATTGGATTTTCAACGCTCTACTTAGCGCCGAGAGTTGAAAATCCAACAGTGTGTTTTATCAACGCGCTGGGATGCACTCTGTTGGATTCTGAACAATCGGCTCAACACCGAGAGTTGAAATTCCAGTGCGCAATAACATCCCACCGCGATATTTTTACGTGCGTGCGAACGTGGGCTAGTGATTTTTGGTTCAAGCGTGCCTGAGACTCAGGCTTGATGTAAATTTTTGTAATTAGAACTTTAACTTTGTCGAAATAAATACATAACATAAACTCACTCCTTCTCATGCATGGGGGTAGGCAGAAATTACAGACCTGCTACGATCCTTACATAGTACTTTTGCCTCGTTTACGTTCATACATCTGGTCATACACGCACATCGGTCGCGAGTTCTACCTACCTGACCTTTCTGAAGAACATCACCAATAGGGTCACTATATGTCCTCCTAGTCCTAAGGCGTCCCCTCCCGGCGTTTTCACTCACATATTCATCTTCATTCATCCTCTCAACGTTACCAAACCATCTAAGCATACTCTTTTCAATTTTTTCACTACATCTTCTTTTAAACTGCAAAGTTGCCTTATCACGTAATTCCTCAGCCTATATTATTCATAGTCAAACCACACATGCTTCACAAGGAACGCATTTCCACAGCATTTATTCTACTTTCTCATAAACGTAAGCACCAGTACACCATTGTGAACAGCCAGTCGAGCCTTTTTGGATATCAACTTTTTGGTCACAATCGCATAAATTGCATTTACTCTCCTTTCCACATCTTCATCAATCTTTCCATCCCTTGTACGAACACATTTACTCCCCAAATATACGAACACATTTACTTGCTCCATACTATTATCATTTAAATCCAAATCACCCGCCTATGCATCTTCTTTTCTTTCAAAAACCATGACCTTCGTCTTTTAACATTAAGTTTGTTTTGTATTAAGGCCTTTTAGCTTTTTCCTCTATGTAACGTCTCTCTCATTCAATTCGGCTCATAGGCACTGGGCACTTTAATGGGCAAGCGGATTGAAGATCGCAGTCGTGTCGTTTAGGTGCCAGAAAACGGAGGTGGTTGTTCTGTCATTTTGACTACTCCAGTTATATAGCGATGCAAGTACATTTTGGCTTCGTGGTGAGGTTTACTTAGTTAAAGTACAGAAGCCAGAATTTGCTCGTCATCTTAGCGGCTATGAAAACTGATGAAGAATAACTGTACCTTCTAAATTTAGAATGTGGGATTTTGAAGCTGCCAAAACAGAAAAGAAGAATCACGTTTTGCTTTTCTGATTCCAGTTCAGTGATGAGAGCAGCAGCGATGATGAGCTGCAGATCCCCTCACCAACCACACACAGGCATAGGAACGAGCGGCGAGCTAGCATGGTAAATATGCTAGCTTTTTTCCTTGTGCCAAAGTTGAAGCAGCATAATATCCTCCCTCCCGATCGAATTTCGGCCACGGTGGCCAATCTCATCGGAGACCAAGTGCGCAGGAGATAACATAGTGCACTGCACAAGTGTGTGCGCAAACACGGGTACAGTCTTTGTTACTTTACTCTCATAGTCCGATGGCACGGCAATCCGACGTGACCGGGAGAGAGATAGGGCGCAAGACCAACAACAAGCACTATCAAGCAACACAATCATCCAACGATATATGTCATGGCTAAGTAATAACAGCCGCACGGGTCCATCCATCAGGTTAAGCTACGCTTGCCGGGGTTGGTCCGTGGATGGGTGACCATCTTTACATACCAAAACCTCTCCGTGCCTCGGAGAGCACGTTAAGCCGTTGGTCCCGACTGTCATTCGTGGATCTTTGACAGTCGTTACGGATTGTCAGAAGCCCGAAAGACTGACAACCAATCTTACCAAGGGGTATCGTATTGCCCAGTTGCTGGGTTATGGAGGTCAAATAGGCAGTCGCTCAATGTAAAATATTGGTATTCTGCTGCATCCGGTAAGACTGGAAGTCGACCCCAACATAGTTGGGAAAAGGCTAGGCAGATTGATTGATAGTCTGTGTCATAATATCTTAGACCAAAGTTGGATGGCACTAGCTCTGTTACTGGACCCCAACCCCATTATTTCAAAACAAGGTTTTTCTTTAGAAAACTACCACCGAACCAGTTTTTGAATTAAGTATTAATATTTGTAGAAATATTAGAAGGTTAAAAGTCACCCAAAGGGCAATAAAGAGGGCTATGCTTGGAGTTTTTCTACGTTTTAGAATAAGAAATAAAGAGATTCGCAGGAGAACCAAGGTAACCGACATAACCCAACGAATTGCTAAACTAAAGTGGCAATGGGCAGGGCACATTGCTCGCAGGACAGATGGCCGATGAGGCTGAAAGGTTCTGGAGTGGCGACCGCGTACCGGAAACGTTAAAAAACCTGAACGACAAGATGGACCGATGACTATGTGAAGGCCGCAGAAATCCGTTGGATGCGGAAAGCATAGAACCAGTCAAAGTGGCGGTGCTTGGGCTCCACCAAGCACCGCCTATTTCTAGCAGTGGACGTCTTTCGGCTGAAATGATGATTCATAGAAATGCAGTTCTTCATACAAAACTGACATCATTTGGTGCAAGTGTTAACACATGCAAAACATAAGACAGTCCCCCAAAACACCCGCCCTTCACCACTTTCTAGTGCTTTCGCTGGGTAGAAAAAGTGGCGCAACAAACTTCCCAGCAACACAGTTGTCTGATGAGTTAGAAAACTGATTGTATACAATAGTAGGTACCATGCCAAATAATTAACACTAAGAAACACAAAACATTAAATTAAATTATTTTCCATATATCAGCTAATACACGCCAATACATGTACCTTTTCTCAAACATGCTTGGAAATTCGAACAGTATTTTGACAATCTTCATTATTTAAAAAACGAGCGCCCGGCCGGCAATGTTACCATGAAAATCCATATCTGTCGTATTATATAAAAATGGAACCAACATTTTACTTTAACACATGGCAACCAAGGAGGTACTTATCAAAGATTTTATTTACATTTCGAACTGGCTCAGCAAATAGAGCTGTTTAAAGTAAAGAAGAAACAAATGAACGGCGCACGAAAAATTTCCTTTGTTCGTCATTTATTCTGGAATTAATAATTAATATACTTAATTTGAATTTCCGCGCATTGTTTGAGAAAAGTACTATGTTTACAAACCATGGCCGCAACCAGGTATTGATAGACTCACGTAAGTGTGCCTCGGCTTCGCCTCGACCCACATTTTCACGATCGTCCATCAATGCCCTAATTGCTGGCCGCGACAGTAATGTACAATTTGAGCCTGTGTAGCAGAATTGATTCGTTAGAAGCACATAGCGCAAATCATTTTTATACAAAAACCTACCTACTCATTCTATCTAGAATCTATTTAGCCCGAAATGCCCCACCGCTGGGCAAAAGTCTCCCTTTTTCTTTTCCAAACACATCGGTCTTCTGCTATTGCGGGCTAGTCCCTTCGGTAAGAGTCATGTTCATTCCTCCATCATCTTCGTGTTAGTCTGCCGCGATGTCACCTACCATACTTAACTACCAACTGCATTCGAATTCCAGAAAAACGTAGATGAGGACCACGATCTAGTCATCATGCAGTGGCCTCAGGACCAGTACACCAAAGACCAGAATGCGACTCGAGAGACCAGCCCTGACCGATCCTCACCGCCTCTCTACGAAGTAGAACTGACTGCTTCCGACGAAGACGACGATGCTTCGGTCCTAGAGCTGGTCATTCCGATGCACTCGTCCAGGTACCAAAGGGTTCCAACCTCATCTCCAAAGAAAACAAAGCCAAAGGTAGTGAAAAGATATTTTTGCAGCATGATCTGCTGTGGGCGTAAGTAAGTTTTTTATGATCTTGATGTTATCACTTCTAATGTAAGATGGAAGTTTGTGGTTACTTGTATTAGGTCGATTTAATGATGTTGTTAAATATATAGGGGTTTATTTATAAACGTTGCTTAAAGTTAAGTGACGTTCAAATGTCAAAAATGTATGCTTAATCAGTCGCTAATCATTACTTAACTTTAAGCAATGTTTATAAATAAACTCCTGTATGTAATACAATGAGGAGTATTATTGTGTTGGTAGGTGGTTATGCTTCGTCTCATTTAAAAGAAATCTGTCCGATCCGTGAGGGTGTTGTTAAGTATCGTACTGAGAGTCTATTTATGTGGTTATTTTCAGGAAAAAATAAAGAAAAATATCGCAATTTTTTTTCAACGGGAAATTTTACCTTGTTATTACATGGGGTGCCCCGGGCCGTCGTTTAGCGGCTGTCAACAAGTTAGTACCTATGACCCTTGTTGAAACTTTGCTAATTTTTAATGGATTTTGGGTAATTTTGGTACCAAAAATGTGAATTTTAAATTGCAGTAACTTTTTATTTTCAATATAATAAGATTTTTTATTACTTTTTACCTTTTTACCCGACTGCCCCAGAAGGAGGGTAATGTTTTTCTAGAATATGTATGTATGTATGTACGGCTATTTCTTTGGCACGTTTTGTAGCCTAAACGGCTTGATGGATTTTAACATGTGAGTTCTCGTTAGATTCGTCTTTTTTTTACATATTGCATCTGCAAATACAAAAAAATATATTTAAAAAACAAAAACCCGACTGCAAAAACACATAACTGAAAAGAGAAAAACAAGCATTATATAAATCTATATAATTTTTTCAAACAAAATTTACACCATCATTTCAGATTATTGGCTTGTCCCGCCTGCAATACCAAAATTCTATAGATTTACAATGCTTGTTTTTCTCTTTTCAGTTATGTGTTTTTGCAGTCGGGGTTTTTGTTTTTTCGGATCGGACAGGGTTTTTTTTACATATTGTATAAATCAATGAAAGCTTATTCATCGAAACTGTTCGGATCAGAACTTTCCGAAGACCATTATTATAGGCCCATATTTTCTGCCTCAAATATGTCTCGAAAGAACTCTATTGTGCCCAGAATAAGGGCACAACTCGAAATATTGAGGTTTTGTAAAAACTCAAAACCTCAATATTTCGAGTATTTACATGGGGTCAATATCAACTGTTCTACCGTTCTTGGCTTTCACAGAAAGAGAAAAAAGACAATATTAAAGCGAATACTGTAATTGTGTCTCTTTCACACCACCCTCTCCGTGGTAGAACAGTTGATGTTGAGCCCATCTAACACAAAAACTCAAAACCTCAATATTTCGAGTTGTGCCTTTATATTTCTAAGGGTGCGCTATGTTGAGCCTATTTATCTTTGGCACTCCCTAATTTGTGAAGGTCGTTGAAATAAAATTCAGTCCAACGAGTATGTTTTAAAAGTCATAATTTGCCTAGCCTTTTCCCATCTATTTTGGGTCGGCTTCCAGTCTAACAGAATGCAGTTGAATACTTACCAGTATTTTACATGGATCGACTGCCTATCTGACCTCTACAATCCAGTTACTGGGCAGTACGATACCCCTTGGTAAGACTGGTTATCAGACTTTCGGGCTTCTGACTAACCGTAACGAATGTCAAAGATCTACTAATGGACAGCCGGTACCAACGGCTTAACGTGCTCTCTGAGGCACGGAGGGGTCTTGGTATGTAAAGATGGTCACCCATCAACGGACCACGGCAAGCGTAGCTTAACCTGATAGACCGACTCGTGCGGCTGTTATTACTTAGCCACAAGCCCTCTCTCAGTCCTATATTTTATATGTAACGCATATCTGCCAACATTTGCAAAATTTTCAATGTATGTATGCATATCTGCATATGTGTTATTCTGTTTGTCTTATCGTCTCAATTTACTCATGCTTCGTTTCATGGAAAAAACTACAAAATACTCCTCATTGATTTATTTAATGGTAATAATCCATATAAGTAATAATAATATGTTTAGTTTAATTTATATATACAGATATTTCAATGCCTAACTATTTTAAGTTTACAAAATATAAATTGAAGTATGTTTGAGGACTAATGTTTACGATTACCTGTCTGGGGTTTAACATGATGAGCGCGCCATAAATGGTTAAATTATGAATTGATTTAAGGGGTTTACGGCTCTGGTTCTGGCATTTCCTAGGAAATTTTGTAGGAATAGTCTTGTTTACCCTGGCAAGTTCTAGGAAATGTCCAGTGCAGTGTAGCCCAGTGATACCTAGGGAGTATTCTATTTAATATTATTTATTAAGAAGCGGGATATTTTAAATAATGCTAAATTGCCATAAATGTAGGAATGAAAATCTAAACGATGTCAATTTCAATAGTTATCATTTGTAAACTTTTGATTGAGTGAGACTTACTAAGTGTTGGTCAATTAAGAGTGCATTAATAAATAATATTTATTAAATGCATGCATTTAATAAATAATATTTATTATGCATTTAATAAATAATATTTATTAAATGCATGCATTTAAATTTATTAAATGCACTTTGTTGTTTTTTTAGTTCCTTTTCAAGTTAAGTGTACCTATTTTTAAATTGAATAAATAGTTAAGCCTAATTCACTACTAATATAAGACAAATTTTGCCGATTAGAGTACGTACCTTGAGTGGAACTTAATATATTGGGTTTCTATATGACTGTTATTATAGTTTGCATTATGAAAAAGTAGCAAAACTACAAAAATAGCAAAACTATGAAAAAGAACAAAAATATTGAACCACATCGTTATTTTAATACTGTACTTCAATACCTACCCGAATTTGGAAATAAAAAAATCATGTTAAATATAAATTTCTTGTCAAGGGTGCTACAAACGAGGGTTGGCACATTCGATACCGCAGTATTCGGCCTCTACCCTCGCTGAACCATGTTCGGGTCAGCTCGGCACAATTCGAGCTAAGATGGGCTGATTTTTCCCGAACATATTAATGAACATTAAGATGATGAAGTGTGAATCAATGAACATTGACTATTATTATTTCGTTCAACCAATCACAACTGTTGGATCTGCAAAACTGTCGATATTTTTGATAGCAGATAAGTGTTCAGTCTCGATCTGGCTTTTAGAAACTGGGTGCCATTGCTAATTAATTTATTTGCAAGGTAATTCCGTGAAGACTGAAGAAAACAATGCGTTGCCAAGTTGCTAAACTAAAATTAATAAAATCTTCAAGTTTAATAAATAATACTTTTGTATTACTACCAATACATTGTGTAGCTTTAATTTTCATTTTATGTGAAGAATATTTGTTATGAATTTCATTCAAATTGTATTTTTGTAAGTAAGTAGGAGGTAGGTACTAATATTTTATAAATATTTTCTTATTATGTAATATTCTTGAATCACTATCTATTGAAGTAGAATAAAAATGACTAAGTACGTATTTATTATTAAATAATACACGCGTAAATATTTTTATTGTAGAAATACGAATTTTCGAAATTCTAAATTTTTGGTATACGGCCTACTAATAATATTATGTGTGCCCGTTTTCTCTAATACATAAAAATGAGCGCCAGAAAATTATTATACTGTTGGATTTTCAACTCTCGTCTCTGATCCGAGCGTTGAAAATACAACAACGAAGTTTTAATTAGGCATTCATTTAGGCGGGCATTAGTCTCTGGACTCGCATGATTACAAGTTGAAATGAGAATATTTTCAACTTTACAAACAAAGTAATAAGAAACAATATCACGCGCCACTTTTAAAAGCGATTGTAGCGCGATTACTCGATCGTTCGAACTTTTTGTTCGGTGAAGCTAAATTCGTGGTCACGCCGGCAGAGGGCGCTTTCCGGTTTTCCGAACAAAAACTGACATATGCACGCGATCGATCGCGTATTCGTGTGACGATTGCTTTTTAAAGGATGCGGCCATGGTCTAAACATAAACAACAAGATATCTGCAATAACGGTCTAAGTATTTATGTGGATTGTGAATGGTGGATTAGTGCAACTATCCTTACGTTTTTATCTCTAATAAATAACGTTCACATCGGTACTGGTTTTATTTTCTTCATAAATCTTTATAACAGCCCACAGAGACGCCTCAGCAGGCGCTGCTAGAGGCAGCATTGTGAACACTTTTCATACAATCCAAGCGTGTCACTGGTTACTCGCGCCACTGGACAAATTACCTATAGAAACTGACGGCTTTGAGCGGTGTCTTTGATAGAAGTTGAGCGCTCAAGACGCAGAAATATGACAGTGACCTTGAGTGGTTAGCTTGCGTGTTCTGTACTGAGCTCACGCAACGCGTCGTACGTTCAGCCAGTAATAGGACTCGCCCATCAACAAGCGCTGTCCCAAATTAGACGCATTATTAATTTATTATACATAAAACGATAGGTATTTTAATAAAAAACGTATACAAAAAGATCAATAATTAGATCAACTTTAAAATGGTGAAGGTTTCAGAAAAATAAGCTTGGTAGATTTTGCGACTGACATACAATGCGACATATCTTTACAAATTAATTTCACTATGTAAAACATAATCTAAAATATTCCTATATTAACGAACCTTGTTCTTTTTTAACATATATTTTTTTCCAAATCATCAACACTACCTACTCGTTTAGACGTGATCTTCAGTATAACATCTTTATAAGTCGGTTATCGTCGCCTTAACGCTCTCAATACTCAATTGATTTATTGCATTCCACAATGTGAATAGGTGGTAGGTTTTCATAATTATTGTGGGTCCACAATGATAATTTTTAATAACTACCATCCCACAGGGTCCTGTGGGGAACACCAAAGTAGGAGAGAGGAAAAGGGCTTTAATTTAACAACACTGTACATACTAATACTTAATGTATAACTAAATTATAGTTTACGTCACGACATTCAAGTTGAAACGATTTTCTAGTATTGATTTACGTCTGACTCCCATAATACAAGCTCTGGTTTAGTTAGGGAATCAGTTTCTGTCATCACCATTCTCCACGGGGCTTAAAACGGCCGCTTTGTAAAATCATAATATAAATAATATTATTATAAATCACACAAACTGACAAGTCATAATATTGTCTGCGTTCATATTACGCAATTCATCTGTTTGACAGTTTTGTATTTTAATGAAATAACATTTAAACTTGAAATAAAAAATAAAAATCTCATTTGATTAATAAAAACTGTAAAAAAGAATATCCGGTAAAATTACGGTCTTCATTTTTTCATGCGGCAATATTTACACATTCAATTCTGATATGAATTGAATTGAATATGATTCAGCTAAAATATGTGTCAGGATAGAGAAATTGCTGGGAATTTATAAAATGAATTGCTTATAGAGGAATTGCTTTAGTTGGCCGTTTTTATTTCTATTTCAATGGCCGTTTTAGGCCCCAGCCCTTATCCCAATTTATTTGTGGTCGGTGCAACAAACTTTTTTTCTTCCATACTTCTCTATAAGTCGTCATCTTGGTAGTCACCCCCTTTCCAGACTTCATACACCACCGACATCGTCGTCATCTTTTTACACAGTCCAACCATCGTAAAGTAAGTTCAGTTTCCAGTAGAAGTAGCATCCGTGCCCTTCCTGTGCGTCAGTTTTCAGAACATCGTCGTCGAGCAGTCGAGGTTGACCACTGAAATATTTTTTGGGCTAACATGGCCTATATTTGTGCAAAATGGAGAGGTTACTGAGGTTAAGAATTAGAAAGGAGAGAATTTTGTCCAGCTATGAACAAACAAAAGATTTAAAAAAAAACCTTAGATTTTTATTTATTTATTTATTTATTTATTTATTTGGATCTCCAACAAAGATTACACCTTACATGCTAAAAATAAAACATAAAAAGATACAAATCCTTGTGCATCTTCAATTATAGGAGACCACAGCTTGCATTAAGATATCAAACAATCAATTATTAATATGGAAATAAAGTATACAATTTAAAGTAAAAATAACAAGAATTAAAACTATAAAAAAAAATTATTATAAAAAAAAAATAACTATATATATTGAGTTGAACAGTAGGGAGGAAGGTCAACACTTACTCAATATTAAGTTTTGCGTGTAACAGCAACTTAAATTTACTTAGGCTGTTGGAGAAAATGTCTATATCGTCGGAAGAACATGACAGTGAGTTGTATTGATTGGTCATCCTAACAATCGGCGAGTGTTTACCTAGATTTGTTCTGTGTTGAGGGGCTTTCAGTAAAGGGCCGGGATAGCGAGGAATACGGGAAGGGACGTTAATGCGTAATTTGCTAAGAAGATCTGGACAGTCAATGCCATTATTGAATAATTTATACAGGAACAACATGTCGGAGATAGTGCGGCGAGATTTTAAATCTTTGAGTTTGAAGTGATTTAGTCTATGTTTGTAAGATCTACAATTTCTTACTTTAAACCTAAACGCTAGATGACGGACAAGTCTCTTTTGAACCCTTTCAATGCGACTTATGTGGACTTGGTACGAAGGATTCCACACCGTGCTGCAATATTCAAGTTGGCTTCGTACGTAACTGTTGAATAAAAGTAAAGTAGTGGATGGTTTTTTAAATTCTTTTGAAGATCTCAAAATAAAGCCAAGAGCTCGGTAAGCTGAATTAAGCATTTGGTCTATATGATTTATAAAATTAAGTTTACTATCCAAGTATACTCCTAAGTCACGAATAACTATTACTTCTGTTAGTGTGTTTCCCTGAATATTGTAAACAGATTCGACTTTATTATGTTTTCTAGTAAATTTTATATGAAAACATTTAGTGCAATTCAAGTACATTTTATTCTTGGTACACCATTGACTCAGACTATCCAAATCAATTTGTAATAGCTGTGTATCGACATTATTCAAAATTACACGGGTCAGTTTTAAGTCATCAGCAAAAAGGTATGGTGTGGAGTATTTAAATATGTCTGATATGTCGTTAATAAACACATTAAAAAACAACGGCCCTAGATTGGACCCCTGGGGTACACCGGATGTTGCAATGTAGGGATCTGACTCATTACAATCTACAACCACTGAAGAAGTCCTATTTTCGAGGTAAGTTCTACACCAGCTCAGTGTGATACCGGTTATACCCAACGACTGGAGCTTATTTAGCAGCAATTCATGATTTACTTTGTCGAAGGCCTTCGAAAAGTCTGTGTACACTGCATCAATTTGAAGACCTTTATCTACTGCGGATGTTAGTTCAGTGACATAATTAACAAGATTTGTGTTTGTAGATTTTTTAACCATGAAACCATGCTGATTAGTGGATATTAATTGTTTAACGTGGTCGTGCAATACTGGGTACACCAGTGATTCAAAGACCTTAGACAAAGTACACAGAATGGAGATGGGTCGATAATTAGATATCACCTCCCGTTTCCCATTTTTGTGAATAGGTACTATTCTAGCTTTTTTCCATTTATTTGGAAAAACCCCAGTTTTTAGCGAGGTATTATAAATATTTGCCAGTGGAGAAGAACAATACTCTGCACATCTTAACCAGAATATTGGGGGCACATTGTCAGGTCCAGCACCTTTAGATATGTCGAGTCCAGAGAGTTTATTAAAAACAGCTTCAGGAAGGATTGAAAGGTCGTCGATGGGTAAAACCGGAACCGAGACGGAGGGTAAGTTATTAAGGAAATTATTGCGATTATCGTAAGGTGGATCATATACGGAGGAGAACTGTTCTGCAAATAAATTTGAAACGGCTTTACTACCGTAGGCTTTGACATTGCCGAGAGTCATTTCTGGAGGGTAAGAAGAATTGCTTTTTCGGAGGTTTTTAATATGTGACCAGAAGATTTTAGGGTGATACTTAATTTTATTTTCAATTTCATTTATGTAGATGTCATAACATTTTTGGGTAAGAATTTGGCAGTCTTTTCTTATGTAATTAAATTCTAATATGTCCATTTTTAGAAGCTCCTAATATAAACACAAGGTGGCAGCTTCGGTTAGCATAAAAATGTGTTGCTAAGCTGGTTTGTAATACTACGGCTACTCGACAACAGATGGCGCTAAATAAAACTTTTATATCATGAGACGAAAAATACAGCTCTAGACATAATATCGGGAAAGAAAGCACTCGAGGCACGTTTCTATGATTAAGTTCGTCGTAGCGAAAACAAAGGAGAAGTAAATCGGGGCAATTGTGTCTGTTCCGAGTTTGAAAAGCGTGGGCTTGACACCCGCGGCCCTAGACGAGTCACATTTGCTTCTAGCCTAGGGGACATGATATTAAAAAACTAGTTATTTACCTACAGGCTATTAAAAATGTATGATTTCAGAAATGGAAGACTTTAGAAATTATAATAGAAGAATAGAATATTGTTTATGGTTGCCGCAGGTGGATTGATGGATTTGTCAAGCCCGGTTGACGGCAATAGCCTCGTTCCCTATTACATGAAACTTAAACATAACTGGCGAAATATGGGTGTATAATAGGTATACCTCTGCCTTACCCTTTGGGGAATACAGTACAGGCGTGATATTATGTTATATTATATTGCCGCAGGTAGTTAACAAACAAAGTTGCTCCAAATTAAAAAGATCTCTAAATGAGCAATTTATATAATCACGTTCTCGAAAACGCCTTTAACGATTTCGATGAAAGTTGCAATAGGGATTTACGGAGGCGAAAAATCGATATAGCTAGGTCTCATATCTGGGAAAATTAGTTTTCTCAGTCTCGGGAATGTGATACAATGTTGGTACCTATACCTGGACGATATGTTTATCTATTTTCACCCGAGCAGAGCTCGGTCGACCCGGTACTAATAAGAAAATAAATAAATAAAAAGACTATTCTAACATGTTTTAGTTTTTAACGAGTTATTTCTGACTCCTATATTTAACTCTTCGCCATTGGTTAAAACCAATACGCTATAATGTCTAATTCAAATTCAAATAATTTATTTCGGAAAAACAAATCATCCATATTGTGTTAGTATAAAATCTCACAAATATTATGTTAGTAAAACTAAAATCGAAAACATTATTACAATAAAACCAAAAAAATAAATTAGAATCAAGATTAAAATCAAAATTACAATTCAAATCAAAATTGCAATTAAAATCAAAATTACAATTCAAATCAAAATTAAATTAAATTACAATCAAAATTAAATTAAAACAACAACAAATCAGAAGTAAATTAGCATTAAATTAAAATTAAATCAAAATCAAATTGAAAATAAATTAACATTGAATTAAAATTTAATCAAAATCAAATAAATTAAATCATTGTATCTTGACACTAATGAAATCATTGTATCTTGTAGCCTATGTAGCTAATACTCTTTCAGCTACCGCTTGGCGCTCTTTTAATGGTTCTTTCTTTGTAACGATAAGGACAGTTAGATAATTAGGACAGTTGAATTTTAAAACGTCTATCGATATCATTTATTACGAATCCTTCATGCTCTTCTCTAGGTATGTTTCATCGTTGGTGCGTTTCGAGGAATACTTTTGGTGTGCTTCATTTGGTGTGTTTCATAGTTGGTGCGCTTTGAGGAATACTTTTGGTGCGCTTCATTTGGTGTGTTTCAAAGTTGGTGCGCTTCGAGGAATACTTTTGGTGCACTTCATTTGGTGCGTTTCAAAGTTGGTGCGCTTCAAGGAATACTTTTGGTGCGCTTCATTTGGTGCGTTTCAAAGTTGGTGCGCTTCAAGGAATACTTTTGGTGCGCTTCATTTGGTGCGTTTCAAAGTTGGTGCGCTTCAAGGAATACTTTTGGTGCGCTTCATTTGGTGCGTTTCAAAGTTGGTGCGCTTCGAGGAATACCCGAAGATAGCCCTCAATTCAGAATTTTATAATGCCTAGCTGTTTTTTGTTTATAATGGGGATAAAAACTGCCATTTGCTCACTTCAGATGTCGCTATCATTGTCCGTCTTTAAATTTGACAGCTAGCTGTCAATATCCATACATTTTTTGTAAACAATCAACTTATTTTACGCCTAATTAAATAATATGCCCCCTTGCGCAGCTGTTGACTGCAAAAATCCGGGGACCCATGTATTCCCCAAAAATCGGAAACCAAATAATTCGTCGAGGTTATGTACATTTTAAACCTGAAGACTTCTATCAGACGAATGCGTATACAGGTGATGCTCTTTTTCATAATACAGTGAACTTAAGTGTGTTTTCATTATAAGCATTTGTGGATATTTATTTATATACATTATACTAAGGTTGTGTTGTTAAGATTATCTTTTAATCAACCAAAATACTCGTATGTCTAAGTAGCAAGCATCTATGCAGCATTCGCTTTATTGCATTGTATTTAATATCTTCATACCAAACTACCTACTGCCTAATATTAACACATATCCTGCACTGAATCCTACCGAAAGGACTGGCCCGCAGCGACTGTGGACAAACCTGTGTGGAAAAGGAAATGGGAGGCCTTTGCCTAGCTGTGGGACTTTATGGGCTAAATAGATAAATATATCTTCCACTCATCATATTTGTATTTAATGTTTCGCACATAGATAAGTAGATCATAAATCCTTTTTGTCTGTTCTAGGTGATGAAAATATATACAAAAGGCTCAGGAAGACTGCTGTACCCTCTATTTTTTCTTTTACTAAAGTCAAACCAGTCCACCCCTTAGCTAAAGACAGAGCAAATAGACTGTTACAGAGAAATGAGAAAAAACAATGTTTTGATTCATATAGTGATCAAATTGCTGGACCTAGCCATGTTCAAACTCGTGATAGTTATGAAGAGCCATATAAAGACGAGGAATTTACAATGTTTAACGAAATAGAAATTTTTCCTAGCACACCATTGGAGCCAGATGATGGGCCAGAGCGAGACCAACATACTGTATCATCAAGGCATACTCCAGTGAATTGTGTGTACATTTATGGATCTATAAAGAACTGTAGAAACAATGACAGTATCATTGCTTTCTACACAGGTTTTGAAACCTATCAAAAGTTCTATTTTGTGTGTTCGACTTAAGTGTAATGGCTCACAAAATAAAGTATTATGGAAGTCATGTGAAGAATATTACTATTGAAAATGTTATTTATTTCAATGTAATTTAATTTTTAATTTATTATTTAATGTAAACCAAATATTTGATCCTAGTTTATTGCATTATTGCTTTGTTTTTACATAATTCTAAATCAGCCATTATTAGAAATTAATTGCAGTCATAAAAATGTTAAATTCAAATATAGTGCATGTGGTGTTAGCTTTAAGTAATTGTTGCACTTATAAATGTATATCATGTAGTTTTAAAAGAAATGTACTTAATGTGTAAACAATTGTAGGCTAACCTATTAATTAATAAATAAATAAATAAGTCAATGCGTTCACATTGAACATTGTTTGTTAGGTTTGACAAAAACATCACAATTTTGTGCCCCTCGCATCAAAGATATTTTTTGTTTGTCTTATGTGCTGTAACTTTAGAGAATGTATTATGTAATAAGCATTGTGTATAAGGAGATAAATAAAACATTGTATATAATATTAATTTGGTTTTATTACAGTATCATAGTATTTATCGTAAATTGCTGGTTGGAGATACTCAGTATAAAATGATGTTGTTTTTGGTTGTTTGAACATCATTAATTTTTCTTTGCATACTTTATGCATAGGTAATTTTAATCTTTGTACATACTATATCCTCTATACCATGGAAGACTGTGAAGATATGTTTACAGTGTGCTTCCAAGCCACTTCCAGCTGCACATTCACAATGACTTTCACATATCATACCAATCTTATTCATTAATCTTTGCAAGGCACAAATTTTGTGCCTTGCATTGTGCATGAAAATAAGCATGGTTACGATCATTAGCTTGATCAAGCTCCTATTTTCATAGAGGATTTTCACTTTAGGAGATATTTGAAACCTGAAATAATATTAACATTAAATTAAGTATATTACACGTTTTTTTTATAGTTGAACTCACAAAGGAAGTAGTGAATGCATCATAAGTTGATCACTGTATGAAAACTTACCCTTCAGCAAACGTTTGAATGTGGGTTTTAGATAGCGCTGGAAGATCAGTGCTAGAATTGACATCCCTGAACTTTTCCAGGGCAGGAATGTTAGGGTTATCATCCTCAAGCTCTTCTTCAACTCCGATCAAGTTATTCCTGTCGTATGCCTCCAGTCTTCAACAAAAAAAGGAGTTTTAAATAATGTAAACAAAACAATCTATCAAATATAAAATGGTCATTATTTATTTACCTTTCCACTAAAGCTGCTTTTTTACCCGTGGTAGACGCATCTCTTTTCCATAACTCCGCTTTTAGTTGTACTACACTCCAAATCGCATAAATTTTTGTCTAGTTTTCGTATAAACGATATCGACACAACAGTGAAAACATTAACAACAATGGCGGACTAAAGACGCACAACCGTGCTGCCATCTGCTATGAGCTTTCAGTTTTTAACCCCATTACAAAGGAAAAAGACCAGCGGGATAGTTACGTAACATATTTTTTATTGCAATCCGAAGGATTTTGAAGGAAATTAGGAACCCATTGGTTAATAAGTTTGAAAAAATCGTCTGCTTAACAACGTAAATAACGCAATGAATTTTGTTCACTTGACGAAATTAATAGCATTAATAGCATAATTACGTATGAGTATTTAACTTAGTCTGTTTGTAAAGTCAAAATAACAGCTTTTTACTAAATGCATATGAAAGTATACACAGTATTTTACTAAAAAAAAAAAATTTTTTGTCTGTCTCTGTTTGTTCCGGTTAATCTCCGAATGGCTGGACCGATTTTGACGGGACTTCCATTGGCAGATAGCTGATGTTCTGATGATAGCTGATGTCTACGTTTATTCTTCACTGAAATGTCGGATCTGCAGGATCGTGTCTTTGCTCGATGAAATGTTACGAAAATTCGTCCGTTTCTTTGCAATGTTAAGTACGTGTTCATTGTTCGGTTCATGAAAGGGTGACATATTAGAGCGGCTCGTTGTTTTGTTACAAGTAAATGCTCTACCTTGTCTATACTCAAATGTAGGATAAAATTGTTGTTAAACTGAAGACTACAAATCCTATTATTTCCACAAAATTTCATTATAACATGGGTTCTGCGATCAGCAATCGTTGCCAACCGTTGTAAGTGCTGTAATTAGGCAATATTCCCTAACGAGCGATCGCTGTGTCTATTAGGACGACCATGTTCTACAATGGACGTTTACTGGTACTGTTTATTTTATTTTACTTTATCACCTATTTGTGTACAAATCTCCCAAACCTGACTTGATTTCCGTAGGAACGTAATTTTTGGGTGACCACTGCAAATCAGCGCTGTACTATCCCCCATAGCTCAGAATTATGCTGACTGGAAGCCTTCTTGTCACAGTCGCGACGTGTAGCTTCCATTATTATATATATATTTTGTTTCTTTCCTTTTTTATTATTATTCGACAAAACTGATATTTTTGTATGCACGTGTTTCTGTGACAACTGAAACATTTTTTTTTCTTTTTTATTAGCTGACATGCATGAATTAAATGAATTCACATAACGTGGGGAATGCCATGAATTATTAATAGTTTTAAGATCTTACAAAGTTGTCCAAACGTTAAGTAACAATTAACAAACCAGTAAACAAACTAACCAACCAACCAACCAACCAACCAACCAACCAACCAACCAACCAACCTGTTAATAAACAATTTTTCTTTCTATTGTTAAAATGCTAGTGTCCAACAATACCGAACAATTATAAATCTGGTTTGTTTTCATACATTACATAAATGTTGGTTTGTAATAATATTTGGTATATCGCACCCCTAGATGAAGACTCCGGTAACTCAAAAACCTCATTTTTCAGAAATGACGAAAAACTGTTTTTTAGTATTTTTGATATCTTTCCTAAGAAAGATATCAAAAATCTATTGAGACATTCATAGAGGTAACGTTGAATTAGCTTGTTTGTATTTTGTCTGTTAAAACCCTGTAAAATATCGAGATTTTTTAGTTACTCTAGTTTTGCAGCTGTAATCAAATTAATTAAAGCTGCGTTTTATTAATTAAGTAAAGCTATCTTTTAACAGCAGTTGAAGGTATTGTCACGCGAGTTATATCTTTGTGTAGGTATTCGAGTCAGGAATTCGAAACCGCCACTAACTTGAAATGCGTACTTTTTGAGTTACCGGAGTCTTCATCTAGGGGTGCGATATCATAAACTGTTTTATGTAATATTAGTTTATTCAGCAATATCGTTTGTGTACTTATTTTAACCAGTGAATTAAAAGTAAGTAAGTATATTGATGTAAACAAATCGGCTTTCGATATATTGTCAAAGTGGCAAATCAAATCGTATTACAGAACCTCAGTCAAAACTCAAACGTTAGATACTTAAAACTTGTGTAACGTGTTTTTACGTTTTTTAAGTAATGCTTGAGTCTTGACTCTTGAGTGAGGTTCTGTAATACGGACCTCCGTTTAAGTGTTTGTGTCTAAGTGTTGTATTCAATATTGCTCAATTGCCTATTAATATACTAAGTAGGTAGATATTACCCCTAACTTCACATAGGAGAGTGGCAGAGGTAAATAATACCCTACTTAAAGTGTAAATTACTGCGCTCGAATAAAGTGATACGTTTGCATATTCAACGACAATAAAGACTAGTCTAGACTGTCTAACAATACCTACATCTTCCAACACTTCTATGTAAATTCCAACGAGTTAATAAGCCGGTGTACACAGGATGAATAATTGCAAGAAATCTGTGCTCCATAATGTCTAAATGTAAGTATAGGTGAGGTTTATTAGGCGCGCTTTTAAAGCGAGAGTCGCACGTGAAGGCTGTTTAATCGTGTCTGGGTGGAAGGCGGCGGCGCCCCGCGTGGCTGTGGCGCGGGGCGGCGCCCGACCCGCCGCCAGTCGCGCCACAAGCCCCGGAGGGGCTGCACGTGTCCTCGCTCCCGCCAATCGACTTATGTAACCATCCGCACGGTGAGTCCGCAGCCTCCGTGCCCCTTCCTCCCCGACATCGACCCCGCGACTCGAACCCACGCGCTCTGTCACACGGCCGCCTCCGCGGAGCGAGCCACCGCGCGACTGTACTTCACCTCGGATACGCTCGTACGTAGTGCTTTACCGTCAGCTGAGAGGTGACATAATCGATGCAGTAAGTACCGGTGTCCGGTGAGTGCGAGTATTCGCGGAATGCAGGTGCGTTATGTAACGGGAGTCTCGCGGAGCGGGTCAGCCTGCTCCGGCTGCCGGCACTCCGCTCAGCGAGGAACACACCGTTTACGCGGCAGGATGAGACGCTGTCGAGGCACCGCTTTACGGAGATCGTCGCTCGCATGCCTCACTAATGACACTCGTTATCACGAACAATTTCTCATCTCAAACGCTTTCGAGAATCACGTGGAAAACGCGATGTGGTTATATCTCGAGCCTCATTATACCAAACAGTTACTGGAAATTATGTGTTACCCAATTACGTGCTTGTGCTTAAATAGGCACGTCTTTAACTTCCTTAGGAGGAGTATAATAAGAACGTGAGTTAAGAGGTTCTTATAGAGGCTCGCCTAATTGGAAGGTTGGAGCCACATAAAAAATCTATTCAATCGTGGAAAATTTGTCCCCGGGATAAGCGTTCTATACCTCCTGATTTATAGAATTATATTCTATGGAATCAATATTAGTTAATGGTTACGTTATTGGGGGTCCAAACTATAGTAAGTAGACCCTTTCCAAATTGTTATTGAAAGAAATTGTCTGAATGGTTTCCAATCGTAATATCGTTAACATGAAATCTATAACGTTTATAGACTGCGATATAAATATTGTATAGACTGTGCCTCGAGGGGACAATTGAAAGCGCTAAGATACTGATCTTTTCTTAAGAGAACGTCGTTTGAGACAAAAAATCTGTCAAGTAGATGACCATTTATCATGATACTGCTTGTGACATTTGAGCAAAAGCGTTTTATCTGAAGACTTATTATTGTAGATAAGTTTTTCAGACGAGAAAAATATGTTATTAAATTGTGTCTGAAATTCATCTTCCATGTCCATTAATTTTTACCGTAATTTTATTGACCATTCCAAAAGTTTTCATAAATAATACCTAATATTCTTGTTATATTTTTGTCTCGGTCTGTTTACTCTTGAATCCATTACCTATATTTTTGTTGTCGTCACAAAACGTATCAATCAAGTCGTCAAGGTAAAATACCTGACCTACCAATTCACGTATAAAATATTTGAAGTCTTCTATGTTATGAAAAGACAGGTATAAGCAGTAAATGTATTATTATGTACTTCGGAAGTGATTAATTAACTGTAGATTTAACAAAGAGTATTCGATTTGATCTTCTTTATGAATCATAATATTTGAATAGGAAAAGTTTTAGATTATGGGAACGAAGATTTTAAAGTTGTTGAATTCGGTTTCAGAATAGGGATGATGCCTGGGACAAAAAAAAACTATTTAGTCCGTCATGAGGACTCATACGTCAGTCAGATAATAAAAAATAACAGACGCGTATTTAGATGAAACGCAATAAAGTTGGGGAGTGGGGGTCGCTACATCACAAGTAAGTATAAAATCTACTTACTCGTGGCGTGATGGCACATTTTAACTCAATGTATCGCCGTAATCTGTTGATAACCTAAAAAAATAAAAAATACGTGTGCAATATTAAAAAAAAAAAAATGTCGTCATCCCTATTGGACATTTCATTAATTTTCCTGAAAATTATTCCGTACGCAAATGCGATGTATAAAACTTTCTCAATGCTCTAGTGTTGGATATGAGAATCGATCCTATTTTTGATCTAAGTAGATCAAGCCACAAAGAATATATAGGTAACTATAAACCACTATAGTTATTTTTGTCTTCCACACATAATATAAATTAAAGTCATTTTTCTTGTCCTGACTATGTGATCGCGTTGTTCTTCTAAAGTATTATATATACAAACTACCAACCAACTAACAAACTAACAACCAACCAGCCAACCAACTAACCAACTAACTATTATTATTCGTTATGGTTTTAGATGCGGTTTTCGCCATCATTTAGAGAATTTATTCCGGAAGGTTCATCAGATAACACATGTACCTACCTATATCAAACTTACATATAAAGTTGAATGAAATCTCGATGATTTGTCAAGTTGTAAACACCGTGCAAAGGGGCCCAGGGGCCCAGGGGTGGGTCGCTAGTCCAATATAAAAGTATAATCTTTAAAAAAATCGGTTCAAAGATCTCAGCAATTCGACCTTCCATTTTTAAATTCAAGCCGTCTTTACTCTTTGGTTCGCTTCACGCTGCTTTGGGCACACAAAAAGCATTCTGCTGTGAGATTTAAATGAAATTGGCCGTAATTGAAGGAACTATTAGCTTCCAATATACGGACGGACATGACGGAACTATGAACGGCCGACAATGCGTAACGATTCATAAATCGGGCTGCTGTAAATGTAACAAATGATGTGTTATTTGGTAACATTTTCCGGAAAATTGTTACATCTGGGTATGGTGCAGTTATAGCCGCCTTTCTGGTCTCTGATATAATGTCACATTTTGTTGATTTTTTTTACCCCATTTATTTTACTTATTAATGCCGAAATCAGTTCCATCTTATAGCAATCATAAACCAAAAAAGGTTGAACGAAAAAAAAAACTTTGTAAAGCCTTCCTGAAAGGAAATCAACCTGTCCTAATTTTCCATAAATTTTCCAAGTTTCTTTACTTATCTTATATGAGCAATATTTATATATATTTGTAATCACGTTCTCAAAAACGGCTCTAACGATTTCGATGAAAGTTGCAATATAGGGGTTTACTAGGGCGAATAATCGATCTAACTAGGTTTCATATCTGGGAAAATTCGTTTTCTCCGTATTTTCACCCGAGCAGAGCTCGGTCGCCCAAAGTTTAGAACTAGATTAATGACATAGAATAATGACATGGCAGCATGGAATTAGTAGGTACTATCCTATATTATTAAATGAGCATTCTCTATTTTCACCAGAGCAGAGTTCGATCGCTCAGGTACTATAACTATATCTATCTATACATAGTATAAAAACTTTTTGCAAAAAAAAACAACCGACCTCCAAAAAAAAAAAACTACAAAGTGAAAAATAACTTTAATTTCGGAAGTCGGTGTCTTGGGTTTTGTGTTTTCGTTTTTTGCCACCGACTTCCGAATTTAAAGTTATTTTTCACTTTGTAGTTTTTTTTTTTTGGAGGTCGGTTGTTTTTTTTTGCAAAAAGTTTTTATTTTTCACTTTTTAGTTGTGATACTTACCCCACACACATTCAAATACCACTACCTGCTACCAGTGACAGGAACTTATCATATCATCTACATACTAAGTGCGAAAAAACTAAGTATTTTGTAGCTAACTCAAAAACTACCCAAGCAAAGTTAATAAAATTTATATGGGACCAATTTGGGAGCATACCCTTTCAAACAAAAAAAGAATTTTCAAAATCGGTCCACAAATGACGGAGAAATCGGTGGACATACATAAAAAAAAAAAAAAAAAAAAAAAAAAAAAAAAAAAAAAACATACGCGTCAAACATATAACCTCCTCCTTTTTGGAAGTCGGTTAAAAACAAAGTCGCTTTTGGTGTCTGTCTGTGTGACCGCTTCGTTCTAAGCTACATAACGGATTTAAACGCGGTTTTGACTATCATTTAGAGAATTTATTCCGGAAGGTTTTTTGTGTACAATACATTCATATTTAAATTAGATAATGAGTACAACAATCTCAATGTTTTGTCAAGTCGTAAAAACCCGTGCGAAGCAGGGTTGGATCGCTAGTTGCTAGATAAATTAAAGCTTCGAACGACCTTATCATAATTACCCTGAAAGTAAAAACTGTGCCATAGCTACTTGTTGTTAGGCATGCCGTAATTTGTTAAGGGCCATCTATCTATATCTATATATTATATATATATATAAATCAATTGCAGTGCGTTAGTCTTGCAAAAACTCAAAAACGGCTCGACCGATTGTGATTAAACTTTGGTAAGTGGAGTGCGCGCCGGAGAAGGTTGCTAGAAAAAAAAAGAAAACGGTATTTCAACGCAGGCAGGCATTGAGCTAGTAAAAGTTAAAAATAACACATATGTCACCCACACTGTTAGCCAGGTCACTGAACAGAAAAATGTTCTGTGTTAGATATGTGCATTTGATATTGTTTTCATAGCGGGAAAACACTTTTCTTTGTTGTTGGCAAGGCTACTAAGACTATTTAGGTAGCGGCCGACTCATGAAAAAAAGAAAGAAAAGAAAATAGGTTTATTTGTCACAGAAATACTCGCATACAAAACAATAATTAACTCGAATAATAAAGAAAAAAAAATTGATCTATAACACGAGCACAGAACAGAAATAGTCGACATCTGCGCGTCATGACTATGACAAGAAGGCTTCCACTCAGCATAATGCTGTGATATGGTGGACACATACAGTATTGGCGCTCAATATTCGGTACGTGGTTCAACCATGGTTCAACCCATATTCAAGCAAATGGATTCACTGATGATTCGAATGAATGAAAAATCCACTTGTCTCTTAAAATTACAATATTTTTACTCTATCATTACAATATTTTACTCATCATCATCATCATCAGCCTATAAATGTTCCCACTGGTGGGACACAGGCCTCCTCTCTGTGAGAGGGAGTGGGCCGTAATCCACCACGCGGGCCCAGTGCGGGTTGGTAGATGTCACATGTCTTTGAATTTTCGGTTCTAGGACATGCCGGTTTCCTCACGATGTTTTCCTTCACCGTTTTGAGAGCAGTGGCGATGAAATAATTTACACAAAGTAAAGCGCCTGTCTGGGTTCGAACCTACGACCTACAACTCGTAAGTCGCGGCCGTTACCACTGGGCCACCACTGCTCTATAATATTTTACTCTGTAGCTATTAATTGTCAAATATTTTAAATCCTAGAGTAAAAGCTCAATATACACAATGGAAATTAATTTTACTGTAGAATTTGTAACATAATATCACGTCTATAATCCCCGAAGGGTTAGGCAGAGGTGTACGTATAGTTTTATTATATTCAATTTTTTATTATGGCAAGCAAAGGTGATGTCGACCATTCTGCCAATGTCTAGAGTTGGAAAAGCAAGTGTGTTTTGATAAATTAAAAAATAAATAAAATAGAATGTTAAAAATCTTCGATGATGTAGTTGAAAATGTAGATCTTGTAGGGTGGACTGGACAAGAACATCGTGGCGAGAATCCTGTATGTATAATTACATCCACATTTCGCAGAGTCTGTAGATCAGTCATAATGGATGGTGTTATGAACGTAGCGTCATAAATACTACACTTGACGAGCGGATTGGTCGTTCAATCAATATCGTAGTGGATACCATTATGAACACAGTATAAGGGTTACACCTATAAGTGTAGTTTCAATTAACTGAGCGGTAGTTTGGATAATCCATAATGATTTAAGTGGAAAGAGTTGTGTCCAGACGACTGTCCAAAAGTGTCAGATTTTCATTATGAAGTGTCCCGTATAGACAATGTGCACTTTTATTATTTGTAACGTGACGATCTTTTAGTGGACGTACACGTCCACGTCACGGCATCACGATAACACAGCGAAGTAAAATGAATGATAATAATTATATGAACACGCTTTTAAATTTATGATAATGTGCACGTATTTCCATACATTTTATGGACGTCCACAATAATATCAGACTATATTTATAATAAAGATTCAAGTTTCTGTCCAAACGATTGTGAGGACTTCAGTTAGGACTTCACTCGCTATTTAAATGATGCAATTGCAAATAAATAAAATAAATAATAACGTATGCAATTGTTGTATTAATAAATGTAAATCAGCCTCATACAGAACATAATTAGTTATATATTTTTTATTCGTAATAGACAGGGACTCGTGTTCTTCTATCTATAAATTTTTCGAAGCAATTTCGTGAAGGACTTAGAAAACTAAATTAATTGGCAGAATGTACTATGCTATACATTTTTGTGATAAAATTTCTTCAAAATGTATGACACTAGGCTCGTATTATTAAAATTGGTCGCATAAAAATTAAACTAGGCAAAACGAATCTAAACATTATTATAAATTGAAGTCGTTTTGCATGTCTAACTGTATGACCGCGTTGTTCTTCTAAACTTAACGGTTTATGTACATAATACATTAATATTAAACTTACTTAAAATACAGAAATCTCGAAAATCGTGTGAATCAGAGGCGGGTCGTTAGTTAAAAATAACTCGTACAAACTGACACTTTTATTTGGTAAGTAGGTATTATTCATTTTTGTTCCCACGCGATTCAAGCAAATAAATAGAGAACTTATAGTTATAAAAATATTAATGTTGGTAGACTCAGTTGACTCCCACTATACGTTTTAGCAATCTAAAATTAACTAAAAGATAAAAGTGCTACCAACATTCAAATAAAAAAATTGTTGATATTCCAGTTTCAAAGAGATGTACGCAAACACTTCTATATTTAAATATCGCAGCAAAAATATGCGGTAATAACGCTAGTGACACAAAAGAAAGGACGGGCTAAGAGATCAAGTTCTATAATCAAAACAGTTCTTTTTTTAAACTGTATCCGATCGTGTGAACTCTGCATAATCTATGCATTGTTTATTCTGCTGTGTAAGTAACAAGGTCAAGATATTTTCAATAAAATTGTTTGGATTCATGACGTAATCTGGGAGTAAGTAGGTGTATCATGTAGGTATAATTATGTATTTAACTACATACCGCGATGAAAATCCTCTATTAGAAGGCTCATGTCTTGTCTACGGGGTGATGTGACAGTTCTCAGTTCCCAAATACTGAAGGTATTTCCAATGTTCAAATTCAGTAAATCTCTCATGGGAAAGAAAAAGTTAAAGCACGACATAGACTAAAACAGAAATGATTTCGATGAAACAACTTCCATAAAGTTTGTCACAGCGAATACTTTTTCCAGGAGCGCAAAACATTTTGCATCATTTTCTTCCTGACCATTAAACCGATTTTCCGCTAAATTATTCGGAATCAATATTGTCGTGTACGTCATGTTTCTTCGAGTTCAAAATCAAATCGTATTATTGAGATCGTTTAACAGCTCGTTTCACTGATTATTATTATTGACTTTGAAACTAATATATTTAAACACCTAATGGAACTTTGATTCTACTTTGCGACTGTTTAACTAGTTTATTTATTTTGTGAAGGCTCGGTCGCGCTTTATGGTCTATTTTGAGGTCCGACGCAGCGTATTATCAGGTCGTATTTTACACAATTAAATTGCTAGTCGTATCATTTTGTAGACTACACATTTAAAGAGTTATAGGGCAATTAATTCCAGGAGTAGCAAGCGCTTAGAAGCGATATCGTTTAGCAACAACATTTTGTAATATAATTTCACGGTTAGCCTCGAAATGCCAGAATAGTTTAGTTTTTTAAGTTTTTGTGAGACAAATTAACAACAGTTTTTTTTTTTTTTTTTTAGTAACATGATTCATCCTAATACATATAAAAAATCCACACCTGTTACTCTAATGAATATTTAGCAGTGAGTTCATTAACATATTATTATCGGACTATAGATGTTAGGAAAAGATACCAATGCCTTAATTTAGGTTTAATTTGACATACATACATGCAGAAAATATAGAACGCCACCAGCTACGATCCTTACATACTTCTTTTGCCTTCGGTTTAGTTAAAGTGAATTAAAAATACCAATACTGGCCAATTATTTAATAATAAATAAAACTTTTCTTCCCGACTTTGCTGTATGTTTTTGTGCGTAAAAATGTTTTGAGGGGTAAATAAATTACGTTTTTGTTGCCAAAAAGTTTTCATCAAATCAAAACATAATCTGGGTAGATTTGCATTTAACCGCTGTTTCGCCAGTAAACTTATTCTCAGTTTTATATATTATTTTGATGGGGCAGTGATAGCCTAGTGGTGTGACCATCGGACTGCCAAGTTATAGGTCTCGAGTTCGAACCCAAGGCACGCACCTCTGACTTTAGGATTCATGTGCGTATTGTATAATTATCACTTGCTTCAAAAAAGGTGAAAGAAAAACATCGTGAGGAAACCGGCATGCCTGAGGGATATTTCTCGACGGCATGTGAAGCCAAGTCAGTGGCCCTCGGGCGGCTTTAAAACTCTGGCACCAGGTTAGTCACTAACCTCACGAAAAGAAGATTGTTGTGATGAATATAAAGTTTTTCTTATATATGTCACCGTATAATTATGAACTTTGTTAGTTTATAATCTATCGGTATTATTTCCGTTAAATTATAAACTGTCGAAAAATTGTGAACTGCAATGAACCATTTACAATTTAACGCATTATTTTTCGCTAGTTTATAATCTTTCCATGGGAAACCGACTAATTGTGAACTGGTACCAAACTTGCTTATGACGTAATGCACCTTGCGCTAACATTAAATAGCCTGCCTGGCTGCGAGCAAATTGGAAGTAGCGCTCGCCGGCCGCTGCCGCGGCACCGCTCGCTTCGCTCGATCGGCTCGCGCGCGGTTGGTCACAGTTCTAACCCGACCAGTTCACAATTTCTCGACAGTTTATAATCTAACGGAAATAATTCCGACAGATTATAAACTAACGGTTCTCACAATCTTACGGTGACATATACAATCAACTATTATTCCAGTTACTACTGGGCATAGACCTGTCCCAAAGTGTTCAAAGTCACCCAGTTCTCTGCCTTCCGTATCCATTATATATCACTGCAACGTTTTTCAGGTCATCGTTCAATCAACCCGTTAAGTTCTCTAATTCCTGCAAAAACGTTAACATCTTTGATTCTCAGAACATGTTATTTCGATAGGTATTTATTCTGAAGCTTGTTTTAACCATCGGCTATTGAAAGTTTTCCTTTCATTACCGCTTCACATGAAGTAAGTTATACCTCTACGGCAGTTCTCCATTCACTAGCTTTCACAGAAACATTACCTATTAGAATAAAACCTATTTTAACTCCAGACTTTATGGTTTAAAGTTTATTTTTCTGTTTTTTATGGTTGTTCTCTTTTTAAACGTAATAGTCGTTATTGCCTTTGCTTTTAAACGAGACTGCGATGTGAAAAAATGGAAATATATTTTTGTACGTTTCAACTGATGCATTTTCGCTGTAGTAATGTAATTAATGTCGGAAAGTGACCTCGTAGCACATTTAACATTTATCAATAGTCATACTATTATTTTAAATTCCCATTCGTACAGGATGGAACGGTATAGATTGTATTTTTTAAGGTTCTTTTTATCACTTAGGTCGTTTCTAGTGTCATATACGGGTTTGCCCGCATGCGTGAGCAAATACGCAGAATACCTTAACCGCCCTGATCCGTCATAAATCTTTTTCTTGTTTCCAAAAATCGGTTTCAAATTTTCTTTGTTGTTGATACTTACGTTGTTTTATATCTAAAATGCACGATGTATCAACACGTGCAAACTGCGCATGGTAGCATACACATTAGCTACGGATTATGCGTTTCCTATGTATCTATCAAAAAGATCAGCAATTAACTGCAATTTAATAAAACAATCCTTAACATTTAACCTAATCATTATAGTAATCATATATACCACAATTAGTTTTGTTTAGACGTCCCAAGGCCACTGTATGATTCATTAAATAATAAATGAACTGCCATCGTTAAAATACCTACTCCTTGACAAACAAAAAATGTTAGCTCTTGTTATGTATGTTATTTTCTTAATTAACTTAACCATTAGGTTGAATTTAATCTGATTCTGTTGTAATAGGTATGTTTGGTTAGATTTATGGGTTTAAGTTAGTCTAATTTTTTCCCAACAATTACAAAACACTTGTAATTATTGGGAAAAAAGTTAGGTGCTGTTTAGTTTGAGTGAAATTTTTGAGTGTACTTATTTACATCATGAGTATTGTTTTGAATAGGACCGAAAAACCTTTTCATAAAACTGTAAATAAATGTGAAAAAAAATGTTTGCCATCCCTTTTGAAATCGGAACAATGATTGACATGACACACAGCAATATATTAGCCGAATGAAACAACCCTCTAATATTGAGTAATGGCAACACTTTACCTAACTACCGTACCAAAGAGTTATAGAACACGTGACATCTTTGTTCGGTAATAAATCATTTGCCGCCTAAAGTGTCAGTATAGTGTCGCGGTTTGTATACGAGCATTTTGGTACAAAAGCTGCGCGACAAAAGCCTACTCGCGTCCCATTGAAGCCGATGACAGCTCTGGCAAATATTCCCAATTCAAACGTTTTGATATGCGTTTGAACGTAAATATGTGTGTCATGGATTTTGTATATTATATTTTTTGGGAAAGCGATGTCAATTTATAAGACTTTCATCATCCTCTTGTAAAAATCTCTCCTTGAAGTGAAGTGAGTTTGAAGTGAGTCGTCAATAATGTCAATCCCCAGCATCAGGTGGAATATCAGCTCTTCACCTAAGTTGAGATCTTCACAAAATGGACCGGTTGATCTCATTTTTAGGTTCCGTACAAAAATGGTAAAAAGGAACCCTTATGGTGCGACTCAGTCTGTCTGTCCGTCTGTCTGTCACAGCTGAATATCTCAAGAACTACTAATGCTTTCAACTTGAAATTTGGAATAGTTTTAGATGATGTTTGCCCAACTATTTTGCAATTAAGAAAGAAATAAAAATGTGTGTATTTTTTTGCAACAGGGACTGAACACGAACGGGTGTCTTAAAAATTTGAAGTGGGGCTACTAGGGCATGTGGGATATCATATGACAGAACGATTTGCACATTTTCAAACTTTTTTTTGGGCCGCATAGTTTTCGAGTTTTGAAGAAAAATTTAAAAAAAAAGTACCGTTCCCCCACCTTATCTCCGAAGTTTGCATAGAGAAAAATCTGAAATTATTTTATGTGATAGAAGTTTATGTAAAGATTGCAGGAAAAATAAAACGAAGTCACTAAATAGCATGCTTTTTCAGAAATCATCAACTTAAATTACATTAGTTCCACTATCGGCCAAGAGATGGCGCTGACCTAAAACGGCAATATTCTACACGGCAGTGTGCAGTGTTAAAATTCTCAGACGAATAAAGGCCTCGCCGATGAAAATTTTAAATGGTACGGTGCGCGAGTCCAATTCGCTCTTGACCGGTTTTTTTTGGGGCGGCGCTTCATTTCTTTTTCAATAATTGTCGATCAGCTGTTATCCCAGGCACCTCTGACTTTTCGGATTCATGTGCGTATTGTATAGTTATCACTTGCTTAAAAAACGGTGAAGGAAAACATCGTGCGGGAACCCTGAGAGATATTTCTCGACGGCATGTGAAGAGAAGTCAGAGGCCCATGGGTGGCATAAAAACTCTGACACCAGGTTAGTCACTAACCATACGAAAAATAAGAGGAAACTGTTATCCTAAAATTAAATTGATAAAAAAATTATAAATACTTATTAAAAAAATTGCGACTATTTCCGGAAGTTTATTCATTCATTTCAATAGAGATGATGACTAAATTTTTTTATTATCTGACTGATGGACTAAATAGAATTTCTTTTTTTTGACCCAGGCATCATGCCTATTGTTGTTTGTAAACTAATCAGAATCATTTTCATTTTCATTTTTTTTTTCATTTTTTTAATCATTTTTTTTTTTACTTTTCGGACCTGAATACGAGGCTTTTGGCTTTTGGTGAATGTAGGATATTATATTTTATGATTTATGTATTTTTTTGTGTACCTAATGTGCGTTTATTTTGTGCAGAATAAACAATTTTTCTTTTTTTTCTTTCTTTTTTCTTTCTTACTGGAATAATCTAGAATCAGGCTTTCAGAAACAGATAAAGAACTTTCTTTATATTTTATTCCTCGATAAAAAGGTAGCTGCCATTTTCTCCATTCATTTTCATGAAAAACATGTTTGACCGCGATGCTTCCACCCGGAATAATTATATTATTGAAAATCGTTTTTCCGCTTGCTCACAGGAAGCCATTGCCCAATTCGACCGATATTGCATTTAAGAACTAGGTACAGTACGACACAACTTAGATGTAGCATCGGCAAAATTCGTAATACCGATCTAAATCCGAACTGAGTGCGCCTTCAAAATAACCAAGCTTTATTACTGCGGTAGGTGAAAATGATCTTTACGCAAACGCAATAACTTGTAAAGTTACTAATCAAATACATTCGAAAAATTTTAATGCTACATCTAAGTTGTGTCGTACTGTATCATATTAGAGTCTACTACATTTATTTATTTAGAGTGAAGCGCTGCACGTGGCTTGGAGTACTGCCAACTCGGTTAGTGTTGATACCGCGTGGAATTCAGTGCACTTCATTAGGGTAGATGAGCATAAACATATTGATTTGAAAGTATACCTGATGTTGGGAGACTGACCTCGATGTTGACGGTATCTTCTAGTGCTCTTTTGATGGCTAGAGGTCGTTTAGAAGATGATGATTCGACGATCTTATCAGGAAGTCGGACAAAAATCCCAAATCTTCACCAGCACGCTTAGCATGACCACAGTAGAAACGGGTTTTGTCGACGGAAGAATAGGCAAAATGACAGATAAACAATTACAATCTGTCATTTTGTCTATTCTTTCGTAGACAAAACCCGTTTCTATAGTTGACGCGTGCAGCTTATCTCAGTTTATTAATGCAGGTCTCTTCTAAGTTCCAACAGAATACTTGGTCCTCATTCAATTCACCCCAGCTACTTATGATCATCAGTTACCGATAATATGAAGTCATGGTGAAGGAAAACATCGTAAGGAAACCGGCATGCCTGAGAGATAATTCTAGACGACATGTGTAGTTAAGTCAGAGGTCTATTGGCGGCTTTAAAACTCTGACACCAGGTCACTAATCACACGAAAAAGAAGAAAATAGACCGATATTATGAAAAGGAAACATGTTATTCGTTTTGGATGATGTGGTATGTAAACCATAACAAAACCAACCATATAACCATACCAACTAACCATATTTTATTTGTGCTCGATGGTGGCGATAATCTTGCCCCCCTATTATGGGACTTAAACATAACTGGCGAAATGTGGCTGTACCATGCGTACACCTCTGCCTAACCCTTCGGGGAAAAAAAGCGAGGACTCTATTAACTGATCTAACTTACAACTCATTCGAAGCTGACGAATTGACGAAAACTGACGAACACTGGAGACTGACGAGTTAACGCAACTGTCTAAATGGCAAAACTGACGAATCAGTGAAACTGACTAATCAACGAAACAAACTGACGACTGAGGGAAACTGATCAGTGATACGCGGACTCGTAGAGAGCAATGTCGCAATCCGTGGTTTTTTGGTAAAAACGTTAAAGCTTATATATTTAGAGCACGGCTTTGACTGATCGGAATTAAAAAATCACCCATTTTGTTTCACGAAATGGACACACACAGGCTTTGTAATCGTCGAGTTTCGGCTGTTATTCTGAGAATGTGAGCCAATTTCCATGTTTCTGGGTTCGAAGGTTGTAAGGTTGAGCAGCGGGTATTAAGGCACTTAGTGGCCTCGCCTCCGGCCCGACGTGGATTGATTTTGCCCACTCGGCGTGTTTGTGTGCACTACACATTACTCCGGTTCACTGGAAATGCCCGGGAGAACGCCGAGGTATTTCTGCGAGTCTGTAACTCATTTTAAACTCTGACTTTTGTTGAAAAATGAAGGAAGGTTTTTGAAGTAGAATCAACTTGGTATTTTGAAATTGCAGTGTTTAAACATTTGTGTAGCTAAAAACGTGGTTTACATTACACTAGATGTGATAGCGAGCGACCAAAATCAGAGTTCCGATATTAACCCGGGGAATAGTGGTTTTATACTGACGAGGAGAAAATTACGATATAGCCGGAGCCGGATTTAAATCGGAGCCCGCAAATATTCAGCCACAACCCGAATACTGGCTCAAAACTGAAGTACCAGCTAGTTTATTATTTCAGAGCTCTGGTTGGCTCGGAACTCATATTAAAATCATTTGTCTGGTCGTGCGTCGCCGCCGGTATGCAGTCCCTGTGGCGGTTGTTTGCACAAGAAAATCAGTAAGATTGTGTTTAGTTTACTTGGTTAAAATTTGGCAAGGGTTCTCCTTACAAGGCTAGAACTTTGAAATTTAAACTCTCAAGGTTTCATCTTTCCAAGTTTGTAAACAAGCTTAGGCTTACAGGCTTAGGTTGTAAACAAGTATGCTAATATAATTTTATATTTTGTTAAAATTTTAGGCACACAAGAAAGATTCGAGACGAGATTCGGTTGGAAATTCGATTGGAGATTTCGTGACGCCTAATTGGAAAATTCTATATAAAGCTAGGTTTTTTTTAAATTGCCTTTTTTCGTCTATTCTGCTTCTTATTTTTGTTAATATTTAACTCTATCTTGCACGTATACATTACGCTATTAAAACTGCTCCGCACAGCTTTCAACCCTTTACGTTGACTTCCATAAGGCGTCGCATCAAATTTCCGCCAATGACGTGGCACTTCCAGATGTATCGCACCCCTGTGTTCACCTTCCCTGCCAATTTGGCGAGGCTGGTCCCTCGTTACGACCAGTAGCGACCGATGTTCCTCTTGTTATTACCACGTTTTTACTACGCACTGTTATTTCGAGCCTGTTTTGGGGAAAGTATGACAAAAAATATTAATATGGGACTGGTTTTGATACCTAATATACTTCCTTCGATTAATATTAAAGATAAGATATAATATAATATTGCTTCTGATTTTGTTACATATACTATTACAGTAGTTAATAACGATGGTATTATTTACAAACTAAGTTAAAAATTCTTTTGTCGAAATGCGGTTTCAGAGTTGCCTATATGTCTATTTATTTCAACTATAACTAAAGCGTCATTTACAAAAAGAAAGGGATACTTACTCACATGAGAAAATGAAATACCTTTTCTGTGAGCTTTTTGTTGGGTACAAAAGGGTATTGAAACGTTGAAAGGCAAACAAGCTTTGGTCCTACATCCCGAAGTGAATTGTGATCACTGACAACGTTTGCGGAAACGGCTCGTTCGTTATCGTGCAATGTGCGAATAAATTATCCTTATGGTGGTATAAACGTGGTGGTGGCCGAAAGCCGGACGGAGTTGGCGTCAAAAGGTCATTGGCGGACCCTCCGATCTTTGAGATTGGGACCGATAGAGCGGTGTATTTGTGTACTATATATAGCACAGATGAATACAGATAAGACACTTCGCATTTTAGGTATGAAGCTACAAGTAGGTGCGCAGCGGGCTCGACTTGTCGAATTCAGTGAGCGTAACGTAGTCAGAAGATATAAGAGTTACGCGATAGAAAGAGAGGCAACTTCTAGGTGATTACAACTGTAGCTAATTAGTGCTGTGCGATCTGAATGGCACTTTATTGTGCCGTAGCAAGAGTCACTTTTTTGGGTTCCGTAGTAAACAAGGAACCCTTATAGTTTCGTCATGTCCGTCTGTCTGTCCGCGGTCTAGCTCCGAGACCCTTAGTACTAGAAAGCTGTAATTTGGCATAGGTATACATATTAATTATGCCGACAAAGTGGTAAAACAAAATTATGAAAAACATTTTTTTTAGGGTCTCTATACACGTAAATTGGTGATGTTTTTGTTTTTATCCCATGCTTTGGGATATCATTGGAAAGGTCCTTCAAAAACATTGTGAGTTTGGGAAAACCATTTTCGGATTCAGGGATTCGTTTGCGAAATATTAAGCTTTAAATGCCAGCTAAATGGTTGGTTTTGGATGTGAGAAAAAAATCACAGTAGTAGTGTATATAACGAAATTAAAAGGAAAACTATCACAGCTAAGTAGGCTTTACAAGTTAACGAGTAATAATTGACCAACTTAACTTTGCAGTTGCAAAAACATGTTTTCCCATACATTTCGTATGGGAGAACATGTTTATCAACTACAAAGTTAAGTTTGTTTTTGGGATAAATTCATCCTAACTACGGAACTATAGTAGGGTCGTAAGCTTGTGTACTCTGAACTGATATTTGGAACGCCGTTAGAGGAATCGTATGTTCTTAGAAGGTAATTAAAGGTAAAGTAATTACTCTTACATTATTTTGTAATTATGAGCGTTTTTCTAAGAATGTCAGAAACATGTTTCCTGAAAAGTTATAGAGACAGAAATCTCAGTAAAAACGTGGGACGTTCCATTTTCTTTATACATAACATAAACATAACATCACGCCTTGTTTCCCCGAAGGGTTGGGCAGAGGTGTCCCTGTAGCAGGTACACCCACATTTCGCCAGTTATGTTTAAGTCCCATGTAATAGGGGGCGAGCCTATTGCCAACAACCGGGCACAAATCCAGACTCCGAGCTGCTACTGAGAAATTTCAGATAGAAAAACCCAATTCTTTATGTTGGCTGTTTTTGTTATTGACCTCATAGTATATGTATGAGACCCAAACAAATAATAAAAAGTTAGTACTCTAATAATATTCGTTATTTTACTGTCATTTTTATTCGGAAAAAGATTAATGGAGGCTTCCTTTTCTCGTCACAGGAGAGTTGTTCTATTTTTTACAAGTAGTTGTTACAGTGGACAGGGTTATTACCGGTCCTAGGTTATTTGTTTCAAATACAACCTTTCAGATAAAATATTATTTTTTCTTAGCAGTGACATTCTCATTAGTTTGAGATATTCTGTCTGCGGCGGCGGGTCATTTGATATGATAATAAAAATATATCTGTAGATATCCATCTTTATTTTTATTATCATATGGCCCGGCTGTGTTGTAGGCAATTATTTAATATGGTAGGTACATCAGAATTATCCGCTTAGCCTTTTCCCAACTACGTTAGGGTCGGCTTACAGTCTAACCGAATGCAGCTGAATACCAGTATTTTACATGGAGCGACTGCCTATCCGACCTCCGCAATCTATACTCCATTTGAAATAAGATTAGACATTAAAACAAAATTTTTTTACCGTCTGTTCAACCGATTCTGACTTCTATACCGTAGGCATAAGGATGGCATTAAAAGCAAAAAAGTGGTTACAATACCAACTGTTTACTGCAGCTGTCATTTGTCATACCACTTACGCAATAGAACTCAAAATCGGTTGAACGGACTGTAAAAAAGGTTTAGTTAAATGTCTAATCTTATTTCAAATGGAGTATAGTTACTATGTAACACGATACTCCTTGGTAAGACTGGCTGTCAGACTTTTGGGCTTCTAACCAACACCAAACAGACAGTCGGGTCCAACGGCTTAACGTGCTTTCCGAGGCACGGAGGGGTCTTGGTATGTAAAGATGGTCACCCATCTACGGATCAACCGCGGCAAGCGTAGCTTAACCCGTGCGGCTATTATTACTGTTTAATATGATACATATGTCACAAAAAAAAAAAAAAAAAACCATCATGTATATTAATTACTACTAATATAAAAAACGCAAGTTTGGGAGGATGGATGGATGGATGTTTGTTACTCTTTCACACAAAAACTACTGAACGGATTTGGATGAAATTTGGCACACAGATAGTTTATAGCTTGGATTACCACATACGATACTTTTAACTCGATATTCTTACGGGATCGAGACTTATGCGGGTGAAACCGCGGGGCGCTGCTAGTTGATAATATAGAGATATAGTCTGTTATTCAGATCCCTAGGAAGTAGGAAATATAATTTCCTGGCGATCTGAATATCGAACCATTATTTTCTTCTTTGTGTAAATTTAGGTAGTTTTAATCACTACACTGCACCGGCAGTAAGGTAGTTTATGTCGGTCGCCACACTCGCCACTAATCATGAAAATAAAAAAACTTTTTACATAAAAAAAACAACCGACTTCCAAAAAAAAAACACTACAAAGTGAAAAATAACTTTAATTTCGGAAGTTGGTGTCTTGGGTTTTGTATTTTCGTTTTTTGCCACCGACTTCCGAAATTAAAGTTACATTTTACTTTGTAGTGTTTTTTTTTTGTAAAAAGTTTTTATTTTTCACTTTTTAGTTGTGGTACCTACCCCACACACATTCGAATACCACTACCTGCTACCAGTGACAGGAACTTATCATATCATCTAAATACTAAGTGAGAAAAAAATACGTATTTTGTAGCCAACTCAAAAACTACTCAAGCAAAGTTAATAAAATTTATATGGGACCAATTTGAGACAAAAAAATAATTTTCAAAATCGGTCCACAAATGACGGAGAAATCGGGGAACATACAAAAAAAAAAACAAACACGCTACGAACATATAACCTCCTCTTTTTTGGAAGTCGGTTAAATAGTACCTAAACTCCATTTGAAATAAGATTAGACATAAGTAAACCTCAATTACAGTCCGTTCAACCGATTTTGACTTCTATTGCGTTAGTGGCATGACAAATGGAAGCTGCAGTAAACAGTTGGTATTGTAACCACTTTTTGCTTTTAATGCCATCCTTATGCCTAGATTCAAAATTCAAAAGTCATTTATTCAAACTAGGCTGAGAATCAGCACTTTTCGAACGTCAAAATTACATAAGACAGTCCCCCAAAAACGCCCACCCTTCACCACTTCCTAGTGCCTTTAGCTGGGAAGAAGAAGTGGCGCAACAAACTCCCCAGCAGCACAGCTGTCTGTTCAAGTTAGAGAATGATTCTATACAATAGTATACAATTGAGATTCAGATCCAGATAACTTTATTTGCTCACCTCCTACGGTATAGAAGTCAAAATCAGGTGAACGGGCTGTTATAAAGGTCTGTTTAAGACGCAGATATATGACAGTGACCTTGAATGGTTAGTTTGCGTGTTCTGTACTGACCTCACGCAACGCGTCGTACGTCCAGCCAGTAATAGGACTCGCCCATCAAGGAGCGTTGTCCCAAATTAGACGCATTATTAATTTATTACACGTAAAACAAAAGCTATTTTAATAAAACACGTATACTAAAAAAATGATAATTTAATTATATTTAAAATGGTGAAGTTTTCAGAAAAATACGCTTGATATACGATTTTGCTGACACATTCTCAGTTTTTTATCCGCGTTAGACATAACTGTACAAATTAATTTCACTATGTAATATAAACATAATCAAAAATATGCCTATATTAAAATATTAAAAAAATTCTCTGATTTAACATATATTTTTTCCAAATCACTAACACTACTCATTTAGACGTCATCTTCAGTATAAAATCATTAAAAGTCAGTTATCGTTCCCATAAATGTCTAATCTTATTTCAAATGCAGTATAGTTTAAGAAACTGTTTCATATTAACCGTAGCCGGGTTTTTAATCGTATCACACGAGTGTTTTACTACCTAGTTATGTGCAGTTTCATACACTACTTTATCTACTGTTATACTTTGGGATTGAACCTCTAAATAAAAGATTGGAGTTAAAAGAGTTAGCAATAGTTTATTGCCTTTAATTCAAGAATAAAAAAATCCGTCGAAATTCCGTACAACAAAACATATGAATGGTGCCAAAACCCAGTACAACACCGTGCATGTGCTAAAGGCGTCCGCAAACTGGCGCGACGCGAGGACGCGGCGCGACCACCAAAAATTAAAACTATTTCTAAATTTTCCCTAAAATAGTTCAAGCGTAAAAATATTCTAAAACGTTTCATGAAATTCAATAAAAATGCATTGATTTATATACCTACATGCATTTACATTTAGATCGATACTACAATAAGTCAAAAAAATATATACCACTTCATATTTTAAGAAAATATCTTATTTTTTTTTTATTAGACTACTTTTATAGAACATAAGAATACCTATTTTTGAAACCAACTATGGTGTCCAATAAAATATTATATACATTACTAACTGACCCGGCAAACGTTATTTTGCCATATAAATGTTTGGGGTGGACCACCCTTATCACTTAGGGGTATGAAAAATAGATTACGACCGATTCTCAGACCTACCAAATGTACATATAAAATTTCATAAAAATCGATCAAGCCGTTTCGGAGGAGTATGGCAACTAACACTGTGACACGAGAATTTTATATATAGATATACAAGTACATATATAAAGGACAACTATATTTAGTTACTTTAAAAAAATTGGTATTCATAAGTTCTTCATTCATTGATGACGCAGTATACATAAGAGCTGACCTAAAAAAACGCTAACTTCTAAACAAGATTAAGATTTCTTGTGACCTACATGCTGACAAAGCAACGTCTTTCTCAGAAATACTCAGAATAGTGAGACTCATAAAAGCTACCCAAAGTTAGATTTTGTTCCCGTCTAAATAATAGATTTATGTTCTCCGAAAGTATTCTGATATTCTCGAAGACCAGTTACAGGACACGTTATTATGTGTTTGCTCAAGGATATACAATGTCACAGTATCAATAAGTAACAGTATTATATTTTCATAAAAAACGGCCGAAACGATGCGCTTTGAAATCTCAGTGTATATCAGTACGCAACAGTATCGAGTGCGCGGCAGTCGCATGGACGCGGAAGGTTTATCTACTGAGCGGCCGAGAGTAATTATTTCAAGGTCACTGCCGTGATATAAAGTCAAAGTCAAATCATTTATTTCAAATAGGCCCTTTTTTGAACATCCAAATTTACAAAATAATAGAATTGATTATAGTCGCCCCTTCCAAATGTTAGTTTTCGTATGAAGAAGAATAGGCAGAACTCCACCGTTACTCTTTTAAAATATTTTACAACATTTTGACCGCGTAGGTATTGCACTTTTCTATGAAACAGCAGATTTTAATAACCGACGAAAAATTTCAACGCAGGGGGTTCACAATCATGTACTGAATCCATAGTAACCGTTTTCGCGTCGATGTCCCTGCCACACTGTAAAAATATTAGTTTAAATTTAGATTTTTGATTGAATTATTGAACGCAGACTGGGAACGTCAATAAACTGATATAAGTACTTACGCAGTTTAATTTATTGTTCAATTGTCGTTTCCACCTTGTATAACGGGTTTTATAACAAAATACCGCTACTTTAATGTATGGTTGTTTTGCCTTGTTCGTCCTTTATGTTACGTCTGTATTGTGTAAGCTGTATATCGGAGCGTTCACCTCTTTGTAAATAATGTGTGTATTTATTGAGTCTGAGTGTTGTGTACAGTCAGACTCAAAAATATGTTTACATCGACAAGAGTTAATTTAATCGTCTGAGTAAATCCCGTAATTTTGACGTGATAACGTCTTATAAATCGATGAACGCCGGCTGCATGCACGAAAAAGTGTCATGTTCCGCCTGAGCCGGCACGATCGTTCGGCTTATGACGTTATCACGTAAAATTATCGTCCGTAAATCGAATTTACAGGCAACCAATTTTTTAAGAACGTTAATATTCGCATCTCATTCTCAATCTGTCAAAAATACTTTATAATTACCAACATTTTTGACAAATTTGACAGATTGCGACTGGAATGTGAACGTTTTTTAGGTACGACAATTGGCCTTCTGGAATCTTTGTTCCATAATATTGTATACATTTTAGCCACAAAACAAATAGCACATTGAGTTCTTAATTGTAGCTACACATTGATACAGAGCGGGGTAAATGCGTAACACACTTACAGCTTGGCAAAACAGAGTTAAATGAAAATGAGAGCGCCACTATCGACTTAGGTCACTTCGAATGGGAAATGAGTAAAAGAATTTAAACAAATTGTTAAAAACACTGCTTGTTAACTCAAAACCTACTGCATTTGTCGGCAAAATGCCATCATCATAGGTCTGCAATACTTAAGTAAAATATTTAGTTCCAAATGTCACCAAGTCAGACTGTTTTATGTCGACCTGAACAGTAGCATGGCTTTCATCTTGACAGTTCAATAACATTCATTGCGATATTTGAAAGTTGAAGAGCAGACAAATTTTTCGAACATAGATGAAGCAATGGATTAGCAATATTCTTAAAAATCATTAAGATTGTGATTGAAAGTGTGTTACGCTATTAGGGCGCAGTATTATTGCACACAAATTGTAGGCAATCAAATGAATTCTTTTCGATATATACATCTTTTTAAAGCTGACTGTACCTACCTACTGTTTTATTATGTGAACGAAGTATTGTGTACAGAGCTTAAAGTCTATTATAAATATTGGTTTACTAAAGTGTTCTCTCCTTAAATACTTATTTTTCTCAAACAACGTAAGCAGAAAATGCAATCTATTGCCAAGAAAAATAATATTTTGTCAAAGTTACTCGAGGACTGCAGATTTATTTAATAAATCTTTTTGCACACACTGATTATACTCGCACTTTAAAAGTGCTACCACCACATAACACGCTAAGAACGTACTACGTACCTATAAGTAGGTACCTTCGCAAAGGCAAGGGAACTCGAATAAAAAAATAAAAACTTTTCACATTCCCTAAGAGCCAAACAGGTCGCATAGGTTACCAACCTGCTTTTACGTGCGATTCCTTTTTTTGTCACAACTTTTTTTTTTCTTCGGCACTCCTTAATGTGGTGAATGTATGTTGTTTATGCCAGCTTTATTTATTAAATGCCAACTTTTATTGCATTCATATTTATAAATAAAGTACCCAAACCCATCTTTAATAAAACTGAAGAGTTTTTTTTTGGTTCTAACGCGCTAATCTCTAGAACAACCAGTCGGATTTGAATAAATATTTTTGCATTTGATAGCCCAATTCTTAAGGAAGGGCTTTAACATCACGCTGCGACCCATAGGAGCCCGGAAAAAACAAAAAGAAAAAAAACGGCGGGTGAAACAATGGCCACTGCTAGTAAGCTGATAAGTCTGATTACGGTCTTGTTATGTGGCTTATGTTATTAGTTATTATCTAATTCTAATATTATCTCTATCACAGGGATAGATAAATGTATTTATGACCTTTCCATTTTTATTAATTTATACTGGGCCACTCTGGACACTATCTATGATGGGATTAAATATTGTTATTCCTCTCATAAACAAAGCTAAACAATTGATGTGCGTTTTTATGCATTCCAATAATCGATGTGTTAAACCACAGACAAATAAAATTGTCGCCACAATTTCTAAAGGTTTCCTTTTATATTTCAGAATATAAAAAGCAAATAAATACAAACTTTATACAGCTACAAACCTTATCTCTCTCTATATTAAACTAACAGCATTTCACATAGGAAACCCGTTTACGAACATCTCCGGGGCGCAAGTGTAGTGCAGCTATACTTTCCACAGTCGTTAGAAAAAGGACACAGAATAGATAGAACTACAGAAGGTCGGCTCTGTATAGCGAGCAAACACGCATGCACACAATCATAGATACGCGCCTACGTAGAGCGATTGCAAGCGCAATTGCGACTGGCGTTCTTTTGAAGATAGAGAGGTACGAGTATAATACTCTTTATTGCACACTAAAAGGAGGAAAAAAAATATTGAATATAGGCTTATCTAGTTAGTGCTTATAGACACGAGCAGCACGCACCAACGGCAGATGCAACTGAAGCCTTGCCTCTGCCGTTGACAAATGGCGAGCGGCACGTTGTCGACGGCTGCCGTCGAAGCGTGTCGACGGCTGCCGTCGAAGCGTGTCGACGGTAAAATTCAAAAATTTAAAAGTCATTTATTCAAACTAAGATGAGAATCAGCACTTTTTGAACGACAAAATTACATAAGACAGTCCCCCAAAAACTCCCGCCCTTCACTTCACCTGCAGTTGCCACTGCCGTTGATGCGTGCTGCTAGTGTATATGAGCATTTATCGACAACAGCGACATAGTTGGAAATAGATGGTACGCGTCAATCTGTGCGTACGCCTGTTTTCGCTTGTTGTTTTTAGCCGGCTTTCTGTACCTATCTATTCTGTGGCAATACTTTCCACAGTCGTTAGGAAGGGTTGAGCCTTGCGTGGCTAAACGTTTTCCGGTACACGGCTTTTTGTGGCTAGGCCGTCTTTTCAAGAACTTTCGTGATAGCTAAGCTTTGTTTCCTATGCTGCCTATGTTAAATGTCGTATGAAATTGTTGTGGTGCCTAGATGATGAGCCTTACTGCATCATATATGTAGTACCTACATATCCGTATTCATCTTAGTTTTGGACAATAATCTCAATATTCGAAGTCGTTACCTCAATAAAATTCTGGAATTTAGTCAACTGTTTTGAGAGTTTTTAATGATGTTTAGTAGGATTTGATACGGCAGTTGCAATCTGCAACTGCCGCATCAAATTGCAGAGTCTTATTGAAGAGTAGTTGAGATTTTAGACTTTGAGTGATGATTTTATTACAGTCCATGCGCGACTGCTAGTCACCGCCTGAGGTATGTGAGCGGTGAGACGGGGGAGGTAGACAAAGGCCAAGCTAACTTAGTCTGACAATCAGCCACGGATCTAGATGTTTTTTTTGAGGCAGGGCAAAAACTGCCGTCTGTCGCCCCCCGTCAATCTTTTATGGGGTGCATCCCTAAGTTAGCCCCCGCGAAATTAAAATTTTCTCAAAATGAAAATTTTGGCAGCAACATATTAATCAAATTGTATCGATCGATAATGTGCCAATTCAACAGGGGCGCAAAAAGAAAAAAAATATAAAGATTATAAATGTGCTGCGCGTCTCATTTATTGCAAAGTTGCTGTGTGCTGGGTGGTGCACTTGTCTGCTACGCTTGAATTTGTCGCCCCCTGAAGTTGACTCCCGAGGCACGGGCCCCGGCTTGCCCCCCCTAGATCTGGGGCTGCTGCCAATTTCGTCAATGGCACCCTCCTCCGTCTCACCGCTCATACATGTCAGGCAGTGACTAGCAGTCGCACGCGGACTATACGCATTTGGATTTTTTCCGGGAACTACTAAGTTTTATAGAGTTTGTTGCCCAGTATTTTACACGCTCGTATCTAGGACCTGATTGCTAAGAAACCTGCTCATAAACACGCGCGTGACTAATTATAACATTAGCGCTTCTACATAGCCTGTTCCTTAAACCTGATTTGGCCAAACCTGAATGTCTAGGCTACACTTCGGAATTATGTGTCTAATTACGACCTAAGTTAGTAAATTTTTCGCAAATTTAAGACACCAGTACGAATTGTAATGGTTTAACGACTGTACGATGTATAAATTGATCTTCAATTATGTCACTTGGGATATTCTGCTACATTTAATGTATTTATTGTAAATTGTACACTACAGACTACATGCAGTGCTGTCTTTTCTTCTCGCTTTAATCCATCTAAAGGTTGTCTTTAAAAAATCGATTTTCACGATAATACCGCCCATTGTGTCACCCTATATAAATTTACATGGTGTCATAATAAAGAGTCATCATTACCATTTCAGCTGAAAGACGTCCACTGGTGGAGATAGGCCTCCCTCAATCACCGCCACTTCAACCGGTTCTGTGCTTCCCGCATCCAGCGGATTCGGTCCACCTTGTGGGAGGCCTTCCAACGCTACGTCTTCCGGTACGAGGTCGCCACTCCAGAACCTTTCGGTCCCATCGGCCATCTGTTCTGCGAGCAATGTGCCCTGCGCACTGCCACTTAAGTTTAGCAATTCTTCGGGCTATGTCGGTTACTTTGGTTCTCCTGCGGATCTCTTCATTTCTGATTCGATCACGTTGAGAAATTCCAAGCATAACCCTCTCCATTGCACTTTGGGTGACTTTTAGCCTTCTCATAAGGACCATTGTGAGCGACCACGTTTCAGTGCCATAGGTCATATAGCTGGCAACACGCACGGGTCAAAGACTTTCGTCTTAAGACACTGCGCTAAATGGGACGAGAAGATATTGCGTAGCTTCCCGAACGCCACCCAGCCGAGTCGAATTCGACGATTGACCTTTTTCTCGAAGTTGGACCTACCTAGCTGGATAGTTTTTCCTAGGCAAACATACTCGTCCACAACTTCGAGTGTAGCGTCTCCGATCTTCATGAGAGTGGGTGTTACGTGGGAATTTGACATGAACTTTGTCTTGTCCATTTTCATTTTAAGATCCACTCTTTTGGAAGCTCTACTGAGGTCATCGAGCATTGTACTGAGGTCCACCATAGTCTCAGTCATGAATACTACATCGTAATAGAGAGTATTCTATTCTACTTGGTTAAATAAGTCACAGCCGACATTGAAAAATCTGAAGGAAACCATACGTCGTGTAATGTGTCGATTTGGCCTGTTTAAAAGTCATAGCTCACCTTAGAACAGCTCCAAAAGCCAGTAACATTTCCACTGAAATATCATGTGACTGACTTCCTAAAGCTTAAATTCTCCTGAAAATGTAGGTTACTTATTACATTACTCGACACTAGATGTAAAAGCGAAAAAATCCAGCGATAACATGAAAATACTGTTGCGCTTTTTGCGATCAATTAACATGGTATGGTTTTCATATGTTTATTGAGTGTGCAGACACTTCTGTGAAGTACTAACCTATTAAAATTCAACGTTTTAGCTCTCGTTTATAGTTAGGTGAACAAATTAAAATTGTTTTTGTTTCCGCTTGAAGTATTTTCGTGCGAACCTGAGTCTTTTCGCGGGTGTACAGTAAGCGCTCAAAAGTGCATGAGCACGCTAAGAGTCGTATTGCTGTGAACACGCGGTATAGCTCGTACATTTGTATGTGTAAGCAACACGATACACACACCACAGATAACGCAGTTTTGCGCTACACGAAACAACAATATATTTCCGTCGCTTTAAACATGCTAGCACACACGCACTATGCGCGTGAACTTGACCAGTTAATGGCATTGCTAAAATTCGATAGTAACTTAACAAGTGCAGATAGCAGAAAGCGTTAAGCGTTGGTATGGAATTCAAACTGCCTCAGGTTCTAATCTCATAAAACACAGTGCGGTTTTTTGCAAATATTATTATTTTTGTTTTCGATAATAATATTTTTTAAATATTGCTGCTTTTTTATGTTGTTATTGCAATAAAGGTTTTAGAATAAAAAATGCGTGACATATGATAACAAATTTTAAAAAAATATGTTTATTCGTTATATTTATTTTACATAAGTTAAAAAATTGCTACAATTATTTATCATTACTTCAGCTGAATAAGATGTGAAATAGATGTCAAGAAACTTAGAAGCAGTTTGTATTATTTTGACATATTTAAATTATGAAATATTTTAAATTTTTAATGGATTTTTTCACCATAAATATTAAGCTTTCATCATGGTCGAAGTAATTAAGTAATAAATAAGAATATTAGACTACTTAAAATGTAAAAAACTACTTACAGAATAGGTAATTTTAAGGTTAAATATTTGTTTATATTTTATTTGTATTAATTATTTTACATTTTATTTGACTTTAGTAAATATTGGTTGTTATTGAGGTTAAAGCTTAAGTATTCATTTTCTTTACGAAAAGAAGATTGAAACTAAACCTCAAATTTTAATCCTAAAATAATACTATTACTAAAATAATATTAAACAATTTCGGTATATCTGCAAGAAATACGACAAACACCCTATTGAAACGTGCTTAAAAAATTCATTACCATAAATTCATGCAATAACGAATCTGTTGTTTATTAAGTTGGTACGGTCAATAGTTTAAGGTCAAAAACAGTTTTCTAGCTGGTCTTCAGTGATGCAAGCCTTCAGAGTGCACGGCGAACGGTTCATAATGACGTGTTTTTAATAATTCAGCAAAATATCTCGTTGGTATGAAACCATTTGTTTCATTCACCATTTGACGTCGCTGCTACTCGATAATAAGCCCCTTCCTCATATCTCTTAACCCTCACAGTATTTCTCTAGAACAAAGAAAAACATTGTTTTTATTACACATAATACCTTATTATTTATTATTCACTAATCGAATTAAACCTCACAATGAATTTAAAACTTTAAAGGCATCTTCTGTCTCAACAATACCTCTGTTCTATCAACAATACCCTTGATTAAGATTTATGTTTAGTAAAATATGAAATATATAAATGATAACACTCACACTTAGTCCGGTTTCATTAGATATTCACTTCACTTTTACGCAGCGCAATAATATTCTCTGATCTGATCTGATCTCTTCAATATATTTTATGCCTGCTTTTTGATAATAATAACCACAACACTGCGCTAAATACTCGTCACCAATATTATCCACGAACCAAAAAGCGACTCGTAACAAACTGCATCTACCCCACAGAAATCGAAATAATTTACTCAGTTTTTTGTGGTCTACCTGCTAAACTTTAATATTTATGTGAACAAGACGAATGAAACTAAAAACGAATGATGATTATTGAAGTAGTCATTGGTTGCAGACAAAGTGAGTGTGTGTGTGTAATGTGCGTGTCTACAGTATTGTAACAACTTATAGAAGAAGGTCGTAAGTCAAACCGAAGCGTCATTCTATTGCTTTGTGAGATTGCTCATGGACTTTTGGTCGGTACTGTACCTACCTATTTTATTTAACATTGCATAAACACGCGAATGAGTTCAAGTGTAAGTAACATATTCAGTGAGTATTGAAGATACTTTTACGTAAGAAGCCCATCTCTAAGGCCGAGATCTATAAACGTTACTTAGCTCGTACTTTGGCTAAATGCTCATAAACATGAGTGGCACGCATCAAAAGGTAACTTCAGCCCTCGACACGTCTGCGGCTGTCGTTGACAACGTGCCGCTCATGTATTTGAGCACCGTGCTCAAATTCACGAGCTGTACGCGAAGCATGACAACCGTAGAAACGGGTTTTCTACGGGTTTTGTCGACGGAAGAATAGACTAAATGACAGATTGTGATTGTTTATCTGTCATTTTGTCTATTCTTCCGTTGACAAAACCCGTTTCTATTGTGGTCATGCTAAGCGCGCTGTACGTTGTCGATGGCAGCCGCCGATGCGTGTAGACATGTAGACGGCTGAAGTTGCCTCTGCCGTTGACCCGTGCCGCTCATGTATACGAGCACTAAGCGTGTCTCTACTTCAAAGTAAAAAAAAGATGGAGACGGGAACATGTCTAAGTCCAAGTACACGCTAAGAAACGTTTATAGATCTTGGCCAAAGATTTCGATGTGTGCTTTAGTTAAGTCCAGTAGAAAATTGGGGCGACATAATGATGATCATGAAAAGTGTACCAGAGTGATATAATTCAAAGCTTGTGGAGCCAAGACTGCCGCGTTTCAGATAATGAATAACCGAACACTGTATGTGCAAATAATGTACATAAAGCCCCATTTAGACAATGTAGGTTTTTGCTTGTGGCATACAGAGAGTACCACAGACACTAAAGGCAAGTAACTGATGTTACGTCGGGTGCTGACACACGGATTACAATAATTTTATTAAAATATATATTTTCATTTATTTTAGTATCTATCCGTGACATCACTGCAGGCCCTATCACGATACCAGCGCTGCGACACTTATTTTTAAATGTCGCAGCATCATGCTGAGATAGGAACGTTTTGTCCTCGTATAGGACTTTCTGCTTTCATTTTAATTTTACTTTGTTTTTTATTTCATTTACGTTTAGTTAAGTAGTTGTTTTATGATAAGTTTAATTTCTGATCTCCTGTGCGAGTCCCAATAAATACTTTTTCTTTCTTTTTTTACAATAAAATTTAAGCAACAAAAGACTTGTATTGTCTAAACATACTGTTTAGGCGGTGCAAAATTTTATTATTACTTCAACTTAAGGTACCTATGCCACAGACAATTAAATCGCAGCATTTAAATGATGATGGTGGCTCGCTAACAACCTTACATTCTGAATAGAGGATTCTCTCAAGAGGATCCTAGAATAAAAAAGGGTAGGGTATGATTTATATCATACCAAAGCTTAGAAAATGGCCTACAGTAAGGCTGTGGATGGATACCTATAATTCATGTTAATGCTCTAAAAAAGACTATAAGTAATGCCGCACATGTTTCTTATAACCTTTATCTACACCCATGTCATAAAACCTCTATAAAAGTTTTTGAAATAGTTAGATTATTGCCAACATTAAAACAGCCAGTGTCATTGTACTCATAATAGCATCCAAATGAGTGTTATAAAGTAGTATTAAATTTCATTTTGCAACACGAATTTCAAAAAAAGAACATTGTCATGCACGCGTTTAACTACCACAGCGCAGTAATACAAAAAAAAATTATAGGTTATTCGAATTCACGTCGTATCCCACCATTTTTGTTCGATAATAGTATTGCAAAATTTTATTTTGTCAGCACTAGAGTTCACTAGATGTCTCTAGAATAAAAAAATCTGCCTAACCTTTTCTCAACTATGTGGGATTTTCAGTATAACCGGATACAGCTTAATGCCAGTATTTTAGATGGAGTTACTACCTACTTGACCTCCATAACCCAGTTCTTGGGAAACACGATACCTCTTGGTGAGACTGGTTGTCCGACTTTCGGGCTTCTGACAACCCGTAACGTCTTGTCAAAGATCTTCAAATGACAGCCGGGATCAACGGCTTTACGTGCTTTCCGAGACATGGACTCACATCAGTCACGTCACTAGCGGCGCGGCTCAGTGGACGTCGCGTCACTGGCAAGTCAACATTTGTATCCTACGGCATTGTCACAAAAACGATTTGTAACCGAGGCATTGCTATATGACTGACTGGTTGACCATCATACGTCCCTGAAATTAACGTGACTGATTGATCACTTGATGCGACTGATGTGTGTGCATGAACATTTAACGTGCTTTCAAAGTCAAAGTCAAAGTCAAATCATTTATTTCAAATAGGCCCATGTATGGCACTTTTGAACGTCGAAATTTACAAAATATTAAAAATGATTCTAGTCGCCCCTTCCAAAAGGTAGTTTTCGTATGGAGAAGAATGGGCAAGAAACTCCACCGTTACTCTTTTAAAATGTTTTACAATAGTTTGTATAGGTACGTACATTAGTTAAATAATTATATGTGAAGACGATGCACCTAGAATAAAATTACTATACCACAATAGGTAAAAAGAATTAAAAATGAAGCAACGACAGATAATTTAATATGTGATAGATACATGGTGCTCACATATTTACAAACATTGTAAAAGTAGACGATTTTCCTAAAATTTTGTAATTAATAAGTCAGTGTGTGAGAAAGTAATCACAGAATGTTAAATCAATGTCATAAAACACAAAATAATCAATTTTACAATTAAATTAGCAACCAGTTTGATTTTGTCTTGATTCTAAATTGTCCTATGGAGCAGGACCAGCATGTTTCCAAGCACTCTTATCCTGGATATAATCCTCTAATTTGTAATATGCTTGTTTACAAAGTGCACTTTTGATATGAGTTTTAAATTTTCTTTCATTTAATTGCAATATGTCACAAGGTATTTTGTTGTAACATTTAACACAGTACCCCATAAAAGATGTATGTACTTTAGATAATCTGTAAAATGGTTGATCTAGTTTATCTTTATTTCTAGTATTAAAATTATGTCTATCACTTATTTTATTAAAAAGATGTGGATTTTTCCTTACAAACATAATATTTTCATAGATGAATTGGCAAGGTACCGTCATAATATTAATCCTTTTAAAAAGTTCCCTGAGAGATTCGCGGCGACGTAGATTATAAATGGCTCTGACAGCTCTCTTTCCGAGGCCCGGAGGGGTTTCGATATGTAATGGGTGGTCACCCATCCACGAATCGACTGCGGCAAGCGTAGCTTAACCTCGTGCGGCTGTTATCATTTAGCCTTGAGCCCCTCAAACGTTACTAGAATATTAAATATTAGAACAGTAAAATAAACAATACAAAATTAAGCGTTAAAAATTTATTAGGTCTATCCTAATCTCCAAATGACCCGAAAGGGACATTGTAGCAGCCATTTTTGGTAGTAGCAATGTTATTAACTTTCTTAAATAAGGGGAGTGTTCCGTCTAGTCCGTTTTAGGGCCATTTTGAGAGTAGGATGGGTATAGATTACGGTAATTATAATTTGATTGAACTAATTACTAGAGTTTAGGTTCAGCAGTCTGTAGGTCTTAATTACTTTTACAGCAGTCTCAAAAGGGAGAAACGGAACCCTTATACGATCACTTTATTGTCCGTCTGTCTGTCAAGACCCTTTTTCTCAGGAACGCGTGGAGGTTTAAAACTGAAATTCATATCAAATACTCAAGTCTACTGTCACTTAGAGCTGTGAAAAAATTAAACTTCTAAGCCAACGCAATCAAAAGATACAGCCGCTTATGCTGCAAATTTTCGACACTCGCAAGGGAATCAAAACCTACAGGGTACTTCTCGTGAACTCAGAATCTTGAAATTTTGTACTTGTAGCATAGATAAAGGAAAAACTGCGAAAAGCATAAATTTTTAGTTATATCATTTAATAAAAATATTATTAATAATTTTAAACTTACTACCCCTTTCCTCATGAACGCGGTTTGTACGGAACCCTCGATGCGCGAGTCCAACTCGCACTTGGCCGGTTTTTTATGTCTGGTATACGCATCAGCTTTCGAATCCAAATCATATTTTTCCCTTATAAAGCTTAATTTGTAGCACATAATGACGTCTGTAGTAATCGTGGTAGCAATGTTAATTCTGTACCTATCTACCAATTAAAGTCTCGTACAGACTGGCGCGACTCGACACCAGTAATTGTTCTACCGTGAAATTTTCTTTGAAATTGTTTTGTAGAGTCGCATTGCGCCGTCGTTTGGCGCCAGTTTGCACGAGGCTTGCAGTTTGAAAAAAATCTGTTGCAAAAATTAAATTAAGTATGTTTTTCTTTTCGTGTGGTTAGTGACTAACCTGTTGTCAGAGTTATAAAGCCACCCATGGGCCTCTGACTTGACTTCACATGCCGTCGAGAAATATCTCTCAGGCATGCCGATTTCGTCACGATTATACAATACGCACATGAATCCGAAAAGTCAAACGTGCGTGCCTTGGGTTCGAACTCGAAACCTATGACTTGGCAGTCTGACCGTAAAACCACTAGGCTATCACTGCTCAAAAAGAAGAAACCAATCTTTATTATATACCTTGATAAATAAAACATTACTTCAGATAATTATAAACTATTACGTCATGTTAGGTTTCCTATAACTTTAATAAATTAAGCCTGATATACAGGTGTGGGCTGAGATCCAATCTCAAGTTAGGCACGCAACTACTTGGCGTTTTCAAAATTGATTAGCTAATTAAATTAGTATCGGCGGAGGCTGTGGTCTTAATTATAGGAAGACGAAATCGGAAGGCTTAGGAATATATACGTGTCGGAGACGGGTATGTGACTTTCGTTACTATCAGCGATATTTTAACTAATGTGGGCGTAGTGTGGGTAGTGTTGGTTAATGCGCAATAGAAAAACAGTTTGCAGTTCAGATCACATTATAAATTACTATCAAATTTATCACACTATCTAAATTAAAACACACTGGGTGCGACGGCGTTTATTAAAATCACCAATTAACACTACGATCACAAATTACAACTAACACAATAACTGAGCACCACGAATCGAGAATAGTTCCGTGACGTCTTCTCTCCGATGCAACCAGAGGCTGAATGCCCTCCTCGCCGTGGCCTTAAAACATCACGACTCTGTAGAAGCCTTTTTTGGTGTAGGTAGATCACTCTTGATGTCGCCAGTGGCGCGCTTGCGATTCGTTTCGTGTCCGTACTAATGACCGGATCCGACATACGGAATAATATAGGTTATATTTCTCGTTAATCTTTTTTCGAGTCGAAGAAAGAATCGTTGAAAAATAACTTATTTTTACAAGTAATAAATAAGCTAATAAGCCCGGAGTCTGGATTTGTGCCCAGTTGATGACAATAGGCTCGTCCCCTGTTACATGGGACTTAAACATAACTGAGACTGCCTCGTTGGTCTAGTGGTCACAAGCGTTACTGCTGAGCCTGAGGTCCTGGGTTCGATTCCCGCGTCGGGCAAAGTGTTATTGGATTTTTCTATGTGAAATTTCTCAGTAGCAGCTCGGAGTCTGGATTTGTGCCCGTTTGTTGGCAATAGGCTCGCCCCCTATTACATGGGACTTAAACATAACTGGCGAAATGTGGGTGTAGGTACCTGCTACAGGGACACCTCTGCCCTACCCTTCGGGGAAACAAGGCGTGATGTTATGTTAAATAAGCTATTACTTAGGTGTAAAAATAACAGAATTTAATTTTAAATGTTTAATTTTTCCGTATTTATTTATTTAATTCAAGCAACAAGACTTATAGTGTTAGTAACTTACAAAATACGATAGTAAAACACAGAAACACAGATTATACACAGATTATTCAAAGAAAAAAAAAAAAAAAGAAAAAAAAAAAAAAAAAAAAAAAAAAAGAAGAAAATTATCATGAGCCAGCAATACCAATACCGAGAAAGAGTACAAATTCATAGTTACGATTATATTTCTTTTATAACGAAAAGAAATCTGAAGTAAGGATTTTTTTACTTTGTCACATTAATAGCCTTCATAAAAAAAAAAACTTTTGTTGTGCGAGATTTTCGCGAATTTCGATTTCTAGTTCTCGTTTTTCATGACATTCAAAGATAAATCACTGAAATTGACAAATTGGTCTTCATTGGATACCAAATCATACCATCCGTCACAACTTCCAGTCAGTGCTATTTTAGGAGACCCCAAGGTTTATGCTCCGGAAATTCAGAGGCGACTAGGTCATGGCATCTCCTACTAAAATACTCTTCTAGAATTACAAGGTCTTTAGAACTTCTGGCTTACGACTGGGAAGTTGCTGAAGGCTTATTTTATTAAAGTTAATAATTATTATCATAAATGCGAATGTGAACTACATTTTTGGTCTGCAGTTTATTTAAAGTAGGACTTAGGGTACTTTTAGGGTTCCGTAGTAAACAAGGAACCCTTATAGTTTCGTCATGTCCGTCTGTCTGTCTGGCTGTCCGCGGTCTAGCTCCGAGACCCTTAGTACTAAAAAGCTGTAATTTGGCATAGGTATACATATTAATTACGCCGACAAATTAATAAAAGAAAATTATGAAAATAAATTTTTTTTTAGGGTACTTCTCCTATACGTAAAGTGGTGATGTTTTTTTTTTTACCATTGGTGTGGGTTATCATTGGAAAGGTCCTTCAAAAACATTGTGAGTTTGTGAAAACTATTTTTGGATTCAGGGATCCGTTTGCGAAATATTAAGCTTTAAAGTGCTAATTTTTGTTAGAGTCAAGTGTGTCGGGCCCCCCCTGCCAGCTAAATGGTTGGTTTTGGATGTGTGAAAAAAATCACAGCAGTATAACGAAATTAAAAGGAAAACTATCACAGCTAAGTAGGCTCTACAAGTTAACGAGTATTAATCGACCAACTTAACTTTGTAGTTGCAAAAACATGTTTTCCCATACATTCCGTATGGGAGAATATATTTTTCAACAACAAAGTTAAGTTTGTTTTTGGGATAAATTCATCCCAACTACGGAACACTTCATTGTGCGTGGTCCGACACGCACTTGGCCGGTTTTATTATTTTGGAAAAGATAGTTCAATGAAGAGAGACAAACCGAAAAAAAACTATAGGTGTTTTTTTTTAATCAGAGGGTTGCTATTGGTCCTTGGGTACAATCACGGGTTTCAATACATAGGATACCTACCGTAGACTACTTTTCATCTCGAAAATAAAATCTTTACAAGCATCTGGTACAAGCGCAGTTAGTTCAACATAATCTCTTAAAATATCTTGCAGTAAACGTAACAATTAGAAAAAAAAACAGTGGCACTCCGGGAGTGCCGACAGAAGTGAAAACTTGAACAAGATCGTCTTGGTGGAAGAAAAATATTTGTATAGAACATTGGTCCATAACCTTATGTAAATAAAGAGCACAATCGCGTTTACAAAACCTTTAAAGTAAAAATACTTGCATAGAACATTGATCCGTAACATAATATAAATAAAGAGCACAATCGCGCTTACAAAACTGAAGTGTTGTTACAGTGTCGCGAAATCAATGGTTTAGTCCCATCTCAAAAATGCCCAACGTGCCTAAAGAAGTTTTCACTTCAAAAAAGCCTAAATATTAATTTAACTAAACGAAACACTTACACGGGTTGCGGTACTTCGCCCACGATACACTAACGTTCGCACATAAACTCTATTAGCAGTGTTACTTACCTCTGTTTTTCAATTTCCTTTATAAACGAACAGAGAATTTTCAGGAATAACCGTTTTTCATTTTTCGGTTAAAATGTTGGCTGTTATTTTTCAATATCTCTCAATTAACGATGTTAAAATTGTGAGCTTCAGATAAGAGGATTTGCTGTTTTGCGTTGTATTCTTTTTTGATTGTAAAGCTTTGTTAATTCATTCTCATTTTCTCCTGTTTATATTTTACCAAAGCGCTGTCAGCTTTTATTGGAACGAAGTTCCAAACACTTTCGACTCCACCCACTTTTCATAGAATTCAGACGCCATGCCGCCATAGATATTTGAGGTGAACCCTCCGGTATTCATAATCAATATTTTAGTTCACTAGTTAGCGATATTTCATAATTCCATACAGTAATATTGCCAAATTAATCAAAACAGCGAAATATTTGACAGCTATTTGTAACGTTGCCCACTTTCAGAATGCACGCTTTAAATTGATCGGCCATCCACCATATATTATTGTTGATTGTACAGTGGGCTGCATCAATTGGGTACCCCAGTTGTATTAAAATTGTAATACAACTGGGGTACCCAATTAATGCAGCCCACGACTTTAGGCGCAAAATATTGATGCAAATTGTACGATTTGTATCAATCTTTTGCGCCTAAAGTTAACATTTCCTAAACTGTAGTCAGTACCCAGTCAAACCAGAGCTAAATAAATAGTCTGCCATTACCCTTCATTTACGGTAGTTCGTTATTACGATAAATGTGGGTAGGCGGGAAGGCTGGTGCCAACTTTCATGTTATATTTATTCCTAAGCTAAAAGCTTGCATAATTACGTGCTCCTGGTTTATTTTAACGAACGTTTAGCTGTATAGGCTTAAGGTTATGAAAAGTGTTTGAACCCGCGTGAACTTAGACTGGGTTCTACGGGTTAAGGAAATTCCACATTTTCTTAATGTAGGGTGGAAATGATGTCCAACAGATTAATATTTTAGATTGTCAATTCTTTTGCAAAGCGTAGTTGTTTATTGCAGTATTATAGTTTAACTTGATCAGTCTATGAAGGGTTCTACTGCTGGCATTCAGGCTTTTTCTTTGTGAGCAGGAGTGGGCCACAATGAACCACGAACCACGTGTAGCGTGTGCTAGGCCTAGCGGTGCGGTGCGGTGACTTACGATGCGTTTTTTTCTCAGCAACTAATTAAATCCTGCTTTGTTTTCAGATGCGTTTTTTTGCCGCAGTGCGCCCGCTTTCACTGTTTCATACTTCACAGATTTTGCGGTAACAAAACGCACCGCAGTGCGCGCTAAGCCTTAGTGGATGTCATATACGCCTTCGAATTTCTGGTACTAGTAAGGTTGTTACTTTTTCTTTATTGCTTTTATTGCAATGGATCTATTAAAATTACAGGCAGATCAACAGCCAGTATATATAGTTCTGTATGTCAAGCCAAATTTATCGACATCCAAAATTAGAAGAAAGAAGTTCTCCTTTCAAAAAGTTACTTGTAGTTAATCTAATACTGATAGTTAGCGTAAGTTATCTTACATGTGTCGTCCGATAGATGAGACGTACAAAAGTGAATTATCCTAGATTACACTTAGCCAGTTTTTTAGCCTTGTATGTCAATTGTAATAATTGGCAAAATTGCCCATAAAATACAATAGACGTGGATATATTTAGTAACCTGTTCCGCTTAGCTATTTCTTAGGAGCCATAAAACGCAGTCTGCGTTCAGTGCTCGGTGTGGCAACACGCCGTGTTCGGGTTCACGACAAGTCAATCGTCATCCTGAGGATGCCTCGTTGAGAGGTGAAACACGTGCCGATTTCTTTCAGGAGTTTTTATGGCTCCTAAGAAATAGCTAACTGGAACAGGTTACTAAATTTATCCACGTTTATTGTATTTTATAATGGACTTCAGCAAGGTCAAGCCTGAATCAATTAACTATCTTAAAATATTGCCCATGATTAAATAGTGTACCTACTTAGATAAGACTTTTTATTAGGTACTTCTCTTAAGGGTTGGTTTGCATAATGACAAGTTTAGTATCTGCAGGACGAAAATAACGTCGTTGCTTCATTAAATGTTATGTTTACTACTTAACATTTCGACTCCACCCATTTTTTGTAGAGCTCATAAGCCATGCCGCCATACATATTGCAAATTGACTCCAGGAGGGTCACTGGTATTGCGTTTGCGCTAAATTAACTCTCGAGAAGTGTCACCGGCTTTAGGTTTGAAATCTAATTTTATTTTCACAGTTTATAATTCCAAATTCGCTAAGAAAAACCTACATTTAAAATGAGCCCTCCGCGAGGCATCCCATATGTGACTTGAGTGAACCCTCCAAGAGGGCTTACGGCGCTGAACGTGTTAAGTACTCTCTTCTCATTAGCTCATATTATGATGAGCTAGGGTTCCGTTGAAGTCCGAAAATAGTTGAGAAATCCCGAAACTTGTTTGGACAAAATACTTATACTTAGCATGTTATTCAAATTAGGCTCTTCTAAACTACGCAACCGTTTCTATATCATTTGATTCCATCTCACATTGTTGAAAGGGTTTTCCAACTACTAAATAATCCAAGGCTTGGGTACTTACCTACATGGTTAAAGTATCATTTATCTCAATTATGGTTCATTAAGTTGGACGAGCCGTCTTCAGAGTTGATATATTTTCCTCCTAACACAATTGTTTACGTTTATTATACGATAATAATTTCCCACTGTTGCTGCATCATTGAGTTATGAACATAAATATACTAGGTAAAAAAAACCTGTCCGATCCGTGAGGGTGTTGTTAGGTATTGTACTGAGAGTATATTTAAGTGGTAATTTTCAGGAAAATCTCAAAAAAATTCGTTTATTTTTTTCTATGAGGAATTTTACTGGTTTATTACATGGGGCGCGGGTCAATACAATTCATAACTAAATGACCCCTGGTGAAAATTTCTTCATTTTTAATGAAAATGGAAAATGTTGGTACTAAAAATGTGATTTTTAATTAGCAACAGATTTTTTATTACTTTTAGCTAATATTATTGCAGTACCTATGACCCCCTTACGGACCGGAAAGGTTTTTTTTAACATATTGTATAATTACAAAATAAAAAAATCTGAATCCTTTGTAATCGACATCCTTTTTTACATGATTGCCGATTTTTTATGAGACTCCATTATTTCCACTTTAGCTTTAATAATACATTCTTTATTTCGGACTACACATACGTACCGTACAAGTACACACAATCCATATAGTGTTAGTAACAATGACTTAAAAACTATGTTAGTAAATTTTTACAAACTAAACCAACTAAAACTGACGTGGCCCAACACACGTTGGCATGTGCCTCCGTACCCAGTGCCTTATAAAGGGACTGTCCATTTTATTTAATAATATTTTTAGGATGCTGTTGGAGCTTTCGCGCAACCTACACATAATTGACGCTGTTCTTTTCCTCATAATACCATGAAAAGCGTCAACACGGGCTTCCGCGAACATCTGCGAAGTGCTACAGAAGCGCGGAAGCCCCATCAACATCCATTATTATACTGTACGCGGAGGACGTTGTAGGCTCTCTGAGTTTATTTCACCCACAAGCTGCACGTGTAGAAGGTTTGGTAGTATGCCTTGAAAAGCGAGACTTTTACATCCTTACTACAACGCGCAAACCTGTTATTTATGGATGCAGCTGAATACCAATATTTTACATGGAATTACTGCCTATCTGACCTCCACAACCCAGTAACTGGGTAATACGTTACCCCTTGGTAAGACTGGTTGTCAGACTTTCGGGCTGCTGATGACCCGTAACGACTGTCAAAGTTCCACGAATGACAGCCGAGACCAGCGGGTTATACGTGCTTTCCGACGCACGGAAGAGTCTCGGTATATAAAGATGGTCACCCATCCACGGACCAACCCCGGCAAAAGCTCCTCTCAGACCTGCTAGAGCACTAGGAGATTTTAATACGGCAAAGACTGAAACTGTAGTAATGACTGTACGGTTGTATAATGTGTGTTGTAGTTGTAGCATGTGTTTGGTTGTAAAAGTGTCTTACTGATTAGAATTTTTTTATTGCCTACCAGGTTCTGCCCGCGACTTTGTCAGCGTCAAATTATTTATTTTAACATAATAATACATATGACACTCTGCAATAATGAAGACTTCTATTAGTAAAATAATTATTGGGCTGGGTTTTTGGAACCGTCTTTTGTATGAAAAATATTTATTTATTCCACTTCAAATAAATTCGTTCTGAGTTTAAAAGGAACCACGAAATTAGTCTTCAGTGAACTCGAGGGTTTAGTGTTGTGAATTTTTTTTAAAGTTCGGAAGTGTCGATAAATGTAGGACAAGTTTGATGAGGATGGAGTAGGTACTGTGTAGTTCGTTCTCGGACGGGTGAGGCATTTCAACTTTGTTATCATCTGACCGCACTGTCTGTTGGAGGTGGCTGGTTATCGTCTAGTTAGGGCTGGCAGAGCTAAGGGAATTGTTGGGTTGCGTTTGAATGGACGTGACAGTTATAAATTTAAAAAATAATATGGAAATCATTCATAAAAGGGTAATATTAAAAATAAGTAGGTAATTAAAAACTCTAAATTAAAAAAAAAAAAGTTTCACTCCGGGAGTGCCGACAGAAGTGAAAACTTGAACAATTTAAAAAAAAAACTTCCAAAACCTTTAAAGTAAAAATACTTGCGTAGATTTTTTTTTCTGTTACTTAATAATCACACAGCACAGGACAATCGCGTTTACAAAAATGAGGTGTCGGTAACGGTTTAATTTTTTTAAAACAACACATAATGCCCGCGTATGTGTCTCCCATATTCATGAAAAAAAACATTCCCCTCTCATATGTTAAAATCCATCAAGCCGTTTAGGCTACAGAGCGTGCTAAAGAAATAGACATAACTACGTACTCTCGAAAAACATTACTCTCCTTCTGGGGCTGTCGGGTAAATACGAATAGGCTATAGCAACCGTTTTCTCGGTCTGGCAAAGTTTTGTACTTACCTAATATTGGAACAACGAATTGGCTCACCTTAAGGTTATAGTTGAAGACTTAACTTACCAACTTTTCAAGTAAATAGTGGAAATATTGATTACTCCACGGTACGTTAGGACTTGCGATAATTGGGTAGGTAACTTGAACGCTGAACATGAAAGTTTACGGTAAATAAAAGTTTCTACTTAATGAGTCTCTCTGTTTGTTCAATGTCAGAATGTACGAACTTGACATAATGTTGATCTAAGACACCATTTGCTTACTGTAAAAGAGGATATCTGATTATCTTCTGTAATGTCAGGGAAAATAATTATTAACCTGTACCCTAATTGCGTAATACAACACAGTCACAATCTATTTTGATTTGAAACAGATTGCTAATGCATTGCTTCATAAGTTGGAAAAAAATCTGCTCAACAACGTAAATAACGCAATGAATGTTGTTGAACTGTCAAAATGAAACAAATTAGGCATAATTGTTTACAAAAATAAGTTACGCAATTTGGGTACAGCTTGACTAACAACTTAAATTACCCGTATATTCTCAAATGACATTTTTTGATAGTCGTATGAAATAGGTATAGCTAATTTATATCACGCCAAATGAGGGTTTTCTGAAATGACGTTTACCAGATAGCAACTCTGAGACGTCAGGTCCGGGCAGCTGTCAAAAGTGTCATAACGCCTACAATTTCTTTAGTCGTGACTGAATGATGAACGAATGAATGATACGAATGATGAACGTCATCATATATTTTATATTCATTGTTGAAATGGAAGACGTTTTGTCAAAGTGGCGCGTGGAAAAAGTTTTTGAATTTTTGACTTTTCTAGTCCTCAACCCTCAATTGATCCAATAGAGTTTTTTGATCTTTATACTCGTAATAAACAGAATCGATTAACAATAAAAAAGTTTTTGTGAAAACTGCCTATTTTCTTGCTGAGTGTAATTTTTTTCAAAATCTGTGAATGCAGATCATAATGTCTCAAAAAGTAAAGGACAGACTCCTTAGACCGTTTTCCTGTAGCTAGAATGGTTAAGGTAGCTGTCCTTACTGCCCCATCTCAAAAACACACTCAGTATATGCAATAAGCTATTTAAAGGCTTAATAGACTGTAGATTTGTAGCCCATTTTCTATTTTGTTAAGTACCTGGTACTTATTGACAGGCCTACACTGTACTCCCATACCTATTAACCCTGTAATTTGAAAACAGTGTAGAAGCCATTCATTTTTAAAAGAGTAGCCGTGGAGTTTCTTGCCGGCTCTTCTCCATAGGAAACGACTAATTGGAACCGTGCACCTAGCGTCTAACATTTCATAAGTGCCCATGTAGGTTTATGTGAAATAAAATATTTTAATTTTGAACACGTTAACCATTTGATAGACTTGTCACTACACTCAACAAGATCTAAGAATCTACACTAGAACATCACAATCAAGGATCTGAATGCAAATGTAGGTACATCGCATTAAAACATAACAAAGAACAGTACAACCTACTACTTATATAACAGTGCATTGTAATCAAATAATTATATGTGATTGTGTCTATTGTGATGCAAATGTAACTGAGGTGAAGGTCGATGTCACCGCCTTAAGTCGCAAATATATACCAGTGAGCTTGCGTGTTCTGTACTGAGCTCACGCAACGCGTCGTACGTCCAGCCAGTAATAGGACTCGCCCATCAAGGAGCGCTGTGCCAAATTAGACGCGTTATTAATTTATTATACATAAAACAAACGGTATTTTAATAAAACACGTATACTAAAAGATCAGAAAAATACGCTTGATAGATTTTGGGTGATTCTCAGTTTTTTATCCGCGTTAGATATTAAAAATTAATTTCACTTTGTAATATAAACACAATCTTAAATATTCATTTATTAAGTTATTAAAAAAAAAGCTTTCATTTGATATATATTTTTTCTAAATCATTAACACTACTCGTTCAGACGCGATCTTTAGTATAGAATCATTAAAAGTCGGTTATCGTCGCCTTAAGAACCGTGGTTTAGATCGCGGTTTGAAGACAAAACACTGTCGTTTTAACTAATCAATCAACATTGCACAAATGCGTGCACTGACAGGTCCACTAAATCTGTGTGTAGTTCTTTCCTCAAAATACCATTTCAGATACCAATCGAAATGGTCTTCACATGATCTGACCAAGATTATGTTTAGACTTTAAAAGAGACTGTGACCTTTGACTTTGTTTCGGCCCTTCTTCTCAGAGTAGTCAGGTAGGGAACGCCAACCGCATCCAGTTTAAAAAAAAATATCATTGACATAAATAAAATCATTGACATGAATAAAATCATTGACATAAATAAAATCGTTGTCATAAATAAAATCATTGACATAAATAAAATCATTTATCATTTAACACAGTCTTTTTTTGTTCACTGTTGAGGCATAGGCCTGTCTCAAAGATGGTGACTAAGGGTGACCAAGGGTGACCAAGGGTGACACAGGACATGATTCTCGACTTTCTGCATTGTTTTAATCTTTCTAGCTACTACCTTCGTTCATCTATTAGGAATCTGTGATCTGTGACTGTATATCTAGAGAGCAGTCATTACAGTCATTCATTTTGAGGACCTACGTCCTTACATAAGACTCGTTTTCCTTAATGTACAGAATAACTCTTAAAGAAACATGGACCATAACATAAAATAACGCAGTTATATCAGAAAAAGTGGGTGAAACCGGTCCACTAACCCATTTACTATGACTCCGACTGACATTTTTTTCCGCACCCCGATCAGATATAAATGGTCCGGTCTTAGCCTCATATAAATATCCGAGAATCATCTATGAAGCATCAAGGCGATGTCGTGAACTTTAAAAAAGGCACGTCTGCTTTCTCCGCTTCAATTTTTCGATCCAGATATTTCTTTAAATATTTTATTTACAAACTGGCTTTTGCCAGCGCCTTCGCCCTTGTGAATGTCGGAAATGATTCCACGGCAACGTAGTACCAGGTTAAAAAAGTATTCTATGTGTTAATCCAGGTCTTCTTCTTTTGATGTGGTTAGTGACTAACCTGGCGCCAGAGTTTTCTCTGGCGTCTGACTTGGCTTCACAAACCGTCGAGAAATATATCTCAGGCATGCCGGTTTCCTCACAATGTTTTCTTCACCGTTTTTGAAGAAAGTGATAATTATACAGTACGCGCATGAATCCGAAAAGTCAGAGGTGCGTGCCTTGGGTTCGAACGCGAGACCTATGACTTAGCAATCCAGGTAATCTGGTAACCAAGATTATAAATCTATATATGTGTGAAATTTCATCGATATCCGTTAAGCCGTTTTTGCGTGATTAAGTAACAAACATACAAACTTTCACATGTATAATATTTTATATATAGTAAGATATTAAAGAAGGATGGAGAGATCGGCGTTAGCGTGAACGTTTTGGATGTAAGCAGTCAATGCACAGCAATTTACTGGAGTGCAGTATGAAGTTATGTAGGTACATAATAGTATCACAGACGAATGGCGACGAATCCGCGTGTACAATGCTACGTATTTGGGCCGAGACGAGGACCGCGAAAATAGACTTGGTGAAAAATCGATAAAGGTAGAGGTGCCGGCAGCGTAAGTACTTGCTCGCTCTTTAAAATTGTGTCAAGTTATATTACTCTCTCGTATTGACGTAAGGGGTTTTTAGGTTTCTTTGACTAATTAGTGAGAATGTTTTGCTTTGAGTAGACATTGGGTTGAGACGTTTTTCAATTTTAATAAGGATTGAAAGCCGACTTGTTGAGCTGGAAAGGGAATTACTTTGAGAATTGTGTCTTTTCTTGCTGTTGCGAACATGTTTGATTTGGCTCAAAAATCGAGAGTTTCCAAAAGGTAAATTACCATTTTTATTTGTACATTGGCTCACCTCCCATTTTGTCACCTGCATACGTCCTCATGTGTGCAGGCAATTCAGCGACGAGGATACCGTTCGCACCTGACGCACCCATTAGGTCCTCACCTACAGGCTGCGTCGGCGAACGCTATTCGCGTTGCTGGATTTTGGGCCAAGCAGATTTGAAAGGCGATATATTTTTTCGTGTTATTTTTTCAACAAAGCAGAAAATTTGTATCAGCATTAAACATGACCTGATTTATAAATATAGGTTTGCCCTCTATTCATTTATGGGATCACAACAGTCTTTAGCTAAAAAAAGTAACCTAACCTAACACTATTATTTAATCAGGGCGTCACAATACACATTATAATAATAATATAATAATAATAATCATTTTATTTCGAAATAATCCATAATTTGTTAGTAAACATTAACCTTAATAACTATGTTAGTAAACATGCAGGTTGGACAAATAATGGACGAGCGGGCAATCAAATTTCCCCGCAATGACATTCAGGAGACTGTTGGAACTGCCCCGGACCCTCTGCAGCAGCGACGCGGCTCGCTTACGTCTGATTGCAGCGAATCCATCAGTGTGTGCATCAGCAAACATTCCCGACGCACTGCAGAAGCGTGGCAGCCCCAACAGCATCCTGAATGCATTGTTGTATTGGACTCGAAGAACATTGATGGCTTTCTGCGTACAACTTGTCCAAAGGCTGCACGTGTAAAATGTCTGACAATATGCTTTAAAAAGCGTCAATTTGACTTCACACGTGCAACGAGCAAGCCTACGGACAAGCATGTTATGACGTGATTTTTAAATACCGAATCGATTTACGGTTTAAGAACATTTTTTTCACTCAAAAAGAATACAATTATTCACTCCAATGAGGAAAAAAATAAAAATTAAGATAAGCGACGGTTTCGCTTGGTAATAAACTAAAATAAAAATTAAGTTATAAAAACGGTAAACACTTACAATTCACACATTATTCAGGTGGTGTTTTAATAGCCTTTTAAAAGTTGGTAGTGATTTTGATTCCTTAATTTCTTTAGGTATAGAGTTCAGCCCCCTCATATACGACAGTCTTTCTACCGTAGTTTGTCCTCGGTGCTCTTAAAATTAAATGGTTATAATACTGATATTCAGCTGCATCTGGTTAGACTGGAAGCCGACTCCAACATAGTTGGGAAAAAGCTAGGCTAGGCAGATGATGATGCCTCGTCATACGCATTTGAATTTGCATTCTTTTTGTAAATGCTATTTACTTATTAAAAAAATGCAAAACACATTAGATTAGGTTACCGTCTCTAAAATCGCAAATAAATTATAAAGTCATCAATACAAACTAGTTAGCGTCAAGTTCAGTTAAGTAACGTTAAGTTTAGTGAAGCTGCCAAGTAAGTACACATCGCTAAGTGAATTTTGAAGTGTATGTAGTTCATGTGGGCGTCGCTGCCGGGTCATTAATCAGGGTCGACGCGAATCAATCATCGGTAACGCCGTCATTGATTTACACGTCTGCGGACGTACTGGCCAAATGTTTCAAGTTTTTGTACTTATTAGGATAATGCTGAAGTTGGATTTAAGTAAGAAAAGCAGTTAATAGTTTTCCGATTCTTGAACTTTTTAATTTTAATTCTAGTTAATTGTAACTTTTATGAAGTACCTATTTCGGTAAAGGTGGTCTTCAGTCAGAGATTAATTGCAAAGTAAATTGAATCTATATGCAAATAAACGTAGGGTGTCAATTTGCTTGTTATTGCTATTTCATACAACTGTCAAAGTATGATAGATGTTGTGATTTGAATACCCTGACAATTTAAGTTGGGAGTCAATATGCTTATCAATAATTTATTTCTCGCACTTTACATACAGGGTAAGTTTTTAACCAGTGCGCTAACTTAAACACGTGACTTTACTCATCATTATGAACAACATTTATTATAGGACCAAACCTGAAATCGCGAAAAATTAATCAGCTGTTCCCTACATTTTGACGAGTTATGTGAACATAAATGTAGGGAACAGCTGATTTAATAAAACAGTGGCACTCCGGGAGTGCCGACAGAAGTGAAAACTTGAAAACAGAAGAAAAATATATTGGTTATTAGTATTGGTAGAACATTGGACCGTAACCTTATCTAAATAAAGAGCACAATCGTGTTAAAAAAACCTTTGAAGTAAAATACTTGCATAGAACATTGATCCGTAACGTAATATAAATAAAGAGCACAATCGCGTTTACAAAACCTTTAAAGTAAAAATACTTACATAAAACATTGATCCGTAACGTAATATGAATAAAGTCCCATCTCAAAAATGCCCAACGCGCATAAAGAAGTATTCAATTTAAAAAAAAATGGAATAATACCATGTCCATCAGTCGGTGATTCATCTTTTTTTTTTCTATTAATATTTCGTTTAGTGCACTTTTAAATTTCAAAATAGTCATATTTTTAATAACATTAGGTGCTTTATTATAAACGCGGGGGCAATACCAAAAAACTTTTTTGAATTAGTGTGGTTTATTTATTATTTTGATTTACTACTAAAGTAAGTCGGTCCAAGTGTCAGATGAAGTGTTCTTACACTTCGTCTGACACTACAGTTTAGTTCAAATTAACTCGTAACTAGTTATTGCAGTTAAACCATCTCAAACTTCATAATTGCGTCCATACTGCGTTCGTGAAAATCCTGATTCAGTTTCGGCGAGACTGTGAAATAATATTCAATTACTTGTAAACTGTTTATCTTAGTTAATCTTTGATTGTTAATAATTGATTTGCTTAAGTAAATCAAAACTAATTACTTTGGCATAAATTATGAGCAAGTTTATGCTGATGGGTTCTGTCAATAGATAGGTACATATCGTGCATTTCCTATTTAGACATTTGGAATATTGCGCTTGCTAAATTTTGAAACGTTGTTGAACGTGTTTGTAATTTTACTGATAAATTGTTAGTACATACAAATTTGGCCCTCTTATCATAGACTCTCGCAGACACACGCGATGCGACGATGCGACGCAATTCGTGTAGAACAATTTCTATGACGTTTTCATAGAAATTGTTCTACTATAGTCGCGTCGTGCTGTCGCGTGCGCTGTCACGACACACCTGTCACTTCGCACCTTAAATCCAGAGTAAACTTATGCCAAACTAAAACCGTTAAAAACCGAAATTAAAACTGGTGTGTTTTGCAATAAGTGCTTTGCTAGTAGGCATGGTAAGATAACAATAGTGATTAGTCTGTTCAATCTGAAATCGCTAAAACTAAATTACCAGCGGAGTTATTGCGTACATCGAAGAAACGCATACCTAAGCAGTTTGAAAACAAAATCCCGTGCATTCGACCCTTTTTTTTTTCGTAGGTAAGCGTTACTATATCGACCAAGCGCTGCAAGCAGAAATAGTCCTTATGGTGTATAGTTATGCGTTTCTTCGATGGTACAATGGCTTTAATTTTGACAGTTCATCTACATTCATTGCGTTATTTACGTTGTTGACCAGTTTTTTTCGAACATTTATGAAGCATTGGATTAGCAATATCCTTCAAAATCATTCAGATTGTTTTTGAAAGTTTGCTACGCAATAAGGATGCTGGGTTATGCTATATTAATTTAAACATAACAGTAATTTCCACTGTATTATTGAATTGTTTTCTAAAGTTCCATCAAACAAAATACCTACAGTCAAAACCGTTTATAACGACTTCGCTTAAAACGTCGTACCGGTTATTACGACGTAATTTTGAGGTCCCAGCATTTTTGTTTACTTAATATAGTTTTTGGTTATAACGATTATCGACTATAACAACCGTAATTCGACGATCCCTCCGAATTCGTTATAAGTGGTTTTCACGGTAGGCACATGTTACATGCAAAATTGTTGGTTATTAATGTGTGGAGTTCGCAGTTGTTTATAACAAAAAGTTAATTTATGTTCGATATCAGTCGTACACGGGATTAACGGGTTTAATGAGGTTGTACGTTTTACGGCAAGTTTGTTAATTACAGTTTTATTTGTGTTTACATACGTTTCCGTGTAATCGCACGCAATTCGTATGAAATTTGTTGTTGGATAGCTCGCGAATTGGTGACTACAAGGGTAAATAACTATCACCAAATCATAATTTTCTTAGGAAATAAATAAATAAATTTCAAACGGAATGAATTAATTTTGAAAATAAAAACGAATTTTCATGAACCCGAACGAAACCCTCGTCCTCAATATACCTACACACAATGAGATATCGTGGCGGGTTTATAGTTTTTATTCAATATCCATGTATCAAATGATATTAAAGACTTCCACAGATAGGCGCGACGCGAAGGTGCGACGCTATTCTGGTAGAACAAGTTTCATTTTAAGTTTTTATAGAAACTGTTCTATTACAGTCGCCTCGCGCCTGTCAGCGGGAGCCTTAATTCGTTCAGTATTTGAACAAGTCACCTTTATGAAGGTGCATGGTTTTCAAACCTAGAACTTGATATTTTTCTTTTCTATTTCTGGTTACTGGCCACAACGTGTTAAAAAAAAAAGAAATTACTTCAGCAGGTTCAAACTTCGAATGTAGCGAACCTTCTGCATCACTAGGGCACTAGGTACAGTTACCCTCAAAAAGATGTATCTATACATTGACAAGAATTAATTTGATTGTTTAAATTAATTTTCTATGATATACTAACTGACCCGGCAAACGTTGTTTTGCCATATAAATGTTTGGGGTGGACCACCCTTATCACTTAGGGGTATGAAAAATAGATTACGACCGATTCTCAGACCTACCGAATATACTTATAAAATTTCATAAAAATCGATCAAGTCGTTTCGGAAGAGTATGGCAACTAACACTGTGACACGAGAATTTTATAAATATAGGTATCAATGTGTAGCTGTAATGAATTACCCAATGTCTAACTAATATGTTTTGTTGTTACATATTAATAGATACCATATTATTGAACAAAGATTGTAGACGATCAATGAATTCTTGTCGTATGTATTCACATGCTACATCCGGTTAGACTGGAAGCCGACCAGAATATACTTGGGAAAAGATTGGGCAGATGCTGAAGTATATTATCTTTATGAAGCTGACTATACCTACTTTTTCCATACGCAACGTGAGCCTCAGATAGGCATTATGTTGGTGTCAGATTCCTGACAGACAGACGATTTAAATGGGTCAACATGTCATATAGAATTCGGTAACCCATCTGTCACATTCGGTGATTATGACATTCTGTCTGGGATTGCTTTTTGTGATGAATTAGGTAAAGGCCAGACCTTTTAGTTAGAGATAAGTGAGGGGAAGATTTCTTGAGATAAATGTTAGGTTTTTAGCTGGTCTAAAAGCAAACTAAGTAGGTTCCAGTAAAGAATATAAATAATTTATTATATTAAAATACTTTCAGACGAAACACGCCTCGAGACAGTTTTGTTTTATGAATTTTTAACATCTTTTAACCTCTCTGCTCGACAAGATTTTGACATGTGACACATCAGTTGACTCGACGGGGTGTTGCGAATTCAGTCATGAAATTCAGAAATTTACATCAATTTTCAGCATTTGAATTTATTAAGAAAAATATGTTACCGCGCCTATTTTATACAATAAGTTTGTGGAAAATATCTTTAATTATATGTTGAGATCAGTCAAACCGCGCCAGTACACTGCGAAAGTTGTACAGAATTGGTATTACTACACCTATCCAAAAGGTAGGTAATTTAAAAATTCTGAAAATATGTACATAAACAACCAACTCTCTTGCTGAAAATATGCAAAAAGGAAAAATAAAGATATTATCATTCTCTCTGCATTCTTACTTTTACCATGTTTCATAACATAAACTACATAAAAAACACGATCAAATCTTGATGAAAATTACTAAAAATTGTGTTGCGACGTGACACTTCTTAGTGCTGACCGTCTACCCAATTTTCTTATATCGATTCAAAAGTAGCATTCAGCCTAATCGATACTCGCAATAAAATCAGTGTAAAAAAGTATTAGAAACTGAATAAAACTTTTTCGTATATTTTCCATGAATTATTTTATTTTTGATATTAATAATTTTATTAGTATACATACAGTGTGGATAGGGTAGTAACTTTTGAGGGTTCCGTACGTACCTACGAATGAAAAAACGGAACCCATAAAGGATTACTCGTGTGTCGGTCTGTCACAGCCAATTTGCTCCGAATCTACTGGACCGATTAAGTTGAAATTTGGTACACATATGAATTTCTGTGACCCAAATACAGAAGTGTAACGTAAATAAATGAATTTTGAATATGGGGTCACTTTTGGGGGCTAAACTAGACAGTAAAAAAAGTTTTGCAAACTATGCCGTGTGACATATCAAATGAAAGGACTTGTAGTGGGCGTCCCAAATATTTATGTAATTATTCTATATTATTTTTGGAACTAAGTTCTTTAACGCGACTTGTAGTAGGAGTAAACTGGCATAAATCGTCACGCGAAAAAGTGTTCATATTTGTGACTGTCTTCTTCTAATTTGATAGAGAAAGAGAGAGAGTGTGAATTTGATCAAAATGTAAATCCAAGATGGCGGCTGCGAAAATTTTCAAATTTTTCGTCGTGTGAGTTGGTTTCATGGTTTTCGAAGGCGTTAAAGCAGATAGTGACGTTAAAATGTAAATCCAAGATGGTGGCTTCGAAAATTTTAAATTTTTTCAACATTGGTATCGTTTTCATAGTTTTTAAGGGTGCTAAAGTCGATAGTGAGGTCAAAAGGTAAATCCAAGTAGGCGGCTGCGAAAATTTTATTTTTGTTTGAAATTATACGTGAAAAAGAACTTGGTTCCCCCGTACTTAAACGTTTTATTTTTCAATTTAAATAGACCATTCCCTACTTATCTATGGAGCCATTGAATATTTTTTTTTTTTTAATACTGGATATTGTTGGTTGATTATAGATTACTGGAAAACCTATAAAGTCTATGGTCGTAAAATAATATGAGTTTGTTCTTGGGGTAAATTATTGGTATAAAACATTAATGCTATTCTAATTTGATAATTTTTCATCATGACTACAATTTTCATGTTTTTCGGGGGGATAGTGCTGATATCGAATAAGATGAACATTCTGGATTTTAAGATGGCGGCTATTCTAAATAATAATTATATTGTAGATTAATAGACTCATAGACATCAGTTTCATGCGGGTTGTAAACTCGATAGCCAAAATCCATGAAAAAAACGGCCTTCTTAATTTCGTTATGTCCGTCTGTCCGTGCGTCCGGATGTCATACAGCCACGTTACACGGAGACTATTTACTCTATCTATGAAAATTTGGAAAAAGGTGTATTCTTTGCACCACTAAACAATGGTGTAATGAAATTACGATAAACGTAATTTAGGGAGTGGCATTCCCTATACATATAACCGAGGGATGAAAACAAACTATGCACATAAAGCGTGTATTGTTGGATCTCTTAATTAAAATGATAAATATGTTTTGTGGCTTTACTTTTTAAGTCAATAGTTTTTGAGATGTGGGCTATTTTCGGAACCAACTTTTTACAACAATTTTTACAACCGCAGAATTAATTTTGTTTATTATAGTTTTTTCGAGAAATACAACCTTATTTTTGCTGTCGATAAAATTGATGCTGTGCAATATTTATGCGTAAATAAGTATTAATCCCAACTACGGAATCCTTTACTGTGCGTAGTCCAACATACACTTGGCCAGTTTTTTTAATTTCGTTGGGAAACTACAACAAAAACAAAATAATTTCTATAACTCAAGTAAGAGTAACCTATTAAAAAGAAAAACTACCAAACTCATACAACTAAAAATATGGACGTCATTTAAAAGCGTTTACGGAATACCTACCCACTTTATAGAATTAATTCATATTCATTTATTCCCAAACAAAATTTTGTTAAGCCTACCTAAAAAATGTATACTGGGCATTCTGTAGCAAACTATCAGAAAGTATCAAAATTAAAATCTACAGTAAATAATTGTCCAAAAAATTAAAATAGTTTTGAACAGCGAGCGCATTCCGATTTTAAATTCAAATATAGAAACAATTAAGCGCGAAATTTAATAAATGAGGTATCTATCCCCGTCCTGTCTGTTGACTCGTTTTATACATAATGTCCAAAAAACTATTACAATTACATTAGAAAAGTATAAATAGTTATTATAAACAATGCTTAATGTATTTAATGTTTAAAACGAATTTTATTTCAATTTTCAAGTATCGATTTCTGACTTTCGACATATTAATTAATCGAGTCGATCAAAATTGAAAAAAAAAATCGTTTGGCATAATCGTTTTCGCACATCATTACAATAAGAAAAACAATAATGGTCGGATATTTTTAACACAAATTGAGTAGTGGTAATGAATATTACGTCTTATTGGACCTGTGTTCGTATATTACGTTAAGATTTGGGCAGTTTCTAGTTGTTTATAATATTTTTAACAATATTTGTCACATTTTAAATCGTATCTACATGTGTATGTGTGTTATTAGTGAAAAGTTAAAATGTAAATACGCAGGATTGGCGCGAAACTTCGACTTTGGATATCAAAAACTTCATTACCACTACTTATCTAACTGGAACAATGGATGAATTCGTCAAATAATTAAATGATGTTGTATTCCTGCCCCTGTGGTGGAGTTTAGATGTTCGAAATCCCCAATTTTTATGATTTTTAGCCTCAACCTCGACTGTCATCAAAATGGCGATTATAGCATTTACAGACTTGAATTTTATAAAGGTAAATTAATAATCTTGCACGTTAAATATGAAAGATTTAATGGTGTTTAAACATTTGAGTTTTTTATTCAACTCTCTTAATTAACGCACATTCATAAGAGTTAATGGGTAGTATAATAAATATTTACATAATCAATTAAGGGTGTCGTATGTGGTAATTCTGGGGTCCAATTGGACCCACTACCGAGCCGGCGGAGGTTTGTGTGTTCGGGTCCAATCGGGGGCGCTTCCGAACTATACGGTTAAACGATGTTTAGGAAATGAAAAATAAAAGAATTTTGTGTTTATTAAGTAAGTACTTAGGTGATACGAGAAGATAAACCGACCGTTGACATTACTATGTCGTGTTGTGTTATATACGTTGTTGACCAGACGAATTTTAAAAACCTATGAAGCAATGGGTTAGGAATTTCCTCCAAAAATCTCGACTTGTGATTGAAAGTGTGATAAGCAATCAGGGTATTGGACTACCTAAGTTAAATCACAAGGGGTTTTGATTGTCTAACACTAGCTTTAACCTGCAAAATTTCGCGTATTTATATATATATATATTTTTATTCATTTTCTTTATTATCTCTCATCTCTTTAGGTCATGAGCTACCCGAATATGCAAAAAAAATTGGTTTATATCTTAAGGAGGAGGCAAGAAAATTGATTCGCTGTTACAATGTGTAATATATTGGGTGATGCCTTCATCACGACACGACACAACACTGTAATGTAAATCCGGGTTTACTGTGCCGCAGTGGGAAACCTACAAAAAATTATTTTGAAAAACAAAAAACCTGACTGCAAAAATACATAACTGAAAAGAGAAAAACAAGCATAATCTATGGAATTTTGGTATTGCAAGCCGGGGACAAACAAAAGTTACACCAAAATTTCAGGTTATTGGTTTGTCCCGCCTGCAATACCAAAATTAAAATACGTCCAAACCTTTAAAGTAAAAATACTTGCATAGAACATTGATCCGTAACATAATATAAATAAAGAGCACAATCGCGTTTATTAAAATGAGGTGTCGGTAACGGTGTCGCGAGTTCTATTGTTTTTTCCCATTTCAAAAATGCCCCACGCGCCTGAAGAAGTTTTCACTTCAAAAATTCCGTTGACAGACAAATCGGTCCCCAACCGTTGTCATTGCAGGTCTGTCGGACGCTGTTACCCATGTTTGTGACGGCATCCCTTTGCCGGAAGTCACCTTTGAAGAGGGGTTAGGTAGAGGGGTTAGAGGGGTTGGCCTTCCATAACCAGGAACCACACGCTCGCATAAAATTTCCAACAAAGTTTAGAAATGTTTTGAATATTATAAATAACAAATTCATGTTATGTTACGAACACTTTAGGGAATTCTACTTCGAGACTCGGTAACTTTCCTAACGAGTGAAGACATATTGGTAACTTTACCCCTACTTTGTTTATACAGCTGGGTAACCTTGGATACCTGGAACTGAAAGAAAAGTTGGCTAACGTATGGTTGCTCGTAAAGGCTTTCGTATATCGGCGCGGCGCGACTCTAGTAGAAAAATTATTTCCATAAAGTTTTTATAAAAACTGTTCTATTGGAGTCGCGTCGCGCCTGTCGAGAGCCTTAAGTAAGTTTCCAAAAACCATTCGTTTTTTCATCGATGGTATTCAGAGAGTACGGAAATGTCTCGACAGCCGCTGCTAGAGGCGGTATTGTCAAAACATTCCATTCAAAGGTGTCACCGTTGGCTCGCACTTTGACACATATGTCAAAAATAGAAACTGACGGCTTTGAAGCGGTCCGTGACAGAAATTGTGCGCTCAACACACTTTTGACGCCACGACTTCATAGTAGGTACCGACGCTGCCCGCGTGGCGATTCCGTGCTCTGTGATGGTATTTTTTATGTCAATCTTTATTAAATTCTGTATTAGGTGCTAATACAAGGTCAAATTCTATATTAATAAGTGCGTATATAGGGCCAAATTCTACATTAATATGTGCTTATATACAAGGTCAAATTCTATATATTAATAGGTGCTTCTACAGGGCTAAATTCTATATTAATAGGCGCTTATACAGGGTCAAATTCTATATTAATAGGCGCTTATACAGGGTCAAATTCTATATTAATAGGCGCTTATACAGGGTCAAATTCTATATTAATAGGCGCTTATACAGGGTCAAATTCTATATTAATAGGCGCTTATACAGGGTCAAATTCTAGATTAATAGGTGTGTTAATACAGAGTCAAATTATAAATTAATAGTTGCTTATACAGGGCCAAATTATATATGAATAGGTGCTTATACAAGGCCAAATTCTATATTATAGGTGCTTATACAGGGCCAAATTCTATATTTATAGGTGCTTATACAGGGTCAAATTCTACATGAATAGGTGCATAAATAGGGTTAAATTTAATCAGCTAGCAAAACTGCGCTGACATGATGGCTATAAATACCTAAACTTGCTCTCTTTAAAAACAAAACAAAATATCTTAACGACAATACTTGTTTTATCCTTATCTAGCCCATTTCAGGGAAAGATATGGAAGCTAGTTTATCCTTCAAGAGGAAAACATAAACAATTTGTTCCCATACCAAGACTTTCATCTTCCTAGAAATGAAATGATAGCATTTATCTCGAGCTCGCTGCTAAATGAAACGCTTTTGTACTGTCAGCGCTAGTTTTTATACAGCTCAGAGTTTTGCTCACCTCGTCATAAATAACGAGCGTGAAACAAAACAAATCCTTGAGAACAATACAGCAGCTCAAATGTGGGTAGGTAATTATAGTGTTTAATGAGCACAATTATTAAACTACACTGCAGTGCAAATAATACCAGCTTTCCGCTCCCTCAAAGGGGTTTGAAAGCCTCAAACGTAGCGCATGTAAAAGTATGTAAGTTTGAAAAATGTTGAGTGGGACCTAAATGCAAGAAGCGAATGCGTAAGGTCAATATTACCCACAAATATTTACCTGATTTGTCAAAAAAAAAAAATTCGGTCGAAATAGTATTAATTTAACATTCGAAGTCATTGGTCCCTACCTATACATCTATAATAGTAGATTGTTATACAAGGGGCTAAAATAACCCATTGTAACGAGGTAGTTTTACTCCCGAGCTTTAGCGAGGGAGTAAATAGAAACCGAGTTGTAATGGGTTTTAGCGCCGTGTTACACTTTACTTTTCACTACGATTGCGAGAAAATAAAATAATCCAATACAAATACAATATTAAATAGTTTATTTTATTTAAATGTACAATTCTGGATATTTAACGAGATGTTTTTTCCGGCAACTTAATTTCAGTCCTCTCGAAGATGTTCTCATTAGATGATGACATTTTCACTGTTGTAAATTATATTACGGTCACCAATTCAATTCGTAATTAGAGAAAAATTCTAAAGATTTCGCGCCAATGCCTTTTTTATTTCTTCTGTAGCTGCAACGCAATGCACGCATTCTACCGAAGAGATAACCGCATTTAGTTCCATTTTCAAAAATAAAATGTTCTGCTTTTTTTTTGTGATAAATGATAAATGATAAATGATAAATGATTTTATTTCTGTAAGTAGGTTTGTACAAACACTTTTACACGTCAATCATATTTTAAAACTAGATGAGGTCGGCGTTTCCTATCTGACTACTCTGAGAAGAAAGGCCGAAACAAACTCAGAGGTCTCAGTCTCTTTTAAAGTCCAGACATAATCTTGGTCATATCATGTGAAGGCCATGTGGATTGGGTCTGAAGTGGTCTTTTGAGGAAAGCACCACACAGATTGAGAGGGCCTGTCCAGTCAGTGCACGCATTTGTCAGTTATCGTGCAGCTCAACTCAGAATTTAAGGAGCTCAACGATTCGACGAACAATACCAAAAAAAGGACATTTGTGTAGGCCACTTAAATTACTCAAACTGTCAGACCATGATTAGAACTAACTGAGAAAAAATTAAAAACATAACAAAAAAGGAATGACCCACATATTCTTCACATTCACAATAATTAAAATAATAAAATACTTTAAAAGTAAATATTCATGTCATTGTTTATATAAAATTCATTAATGTCAATGTGTATATAAAAACCCAGAAATAATCTTGGTCAGAGCATTTCATTTGAGGACCATGTAGATTTGTGTCTGAAATGGTCTTCTGAGGAAAGAACCATGCAGATTTGAGTGGACCTGTCCAGTCAGTGCACGCATTTGTCAGTAATAGTGTAGCTCAACTCAGAACTTAAAAGGAGCTCAACGATTCGACGAACAATACCAAAGAAGGGACATTTGGGTAGGCCGCATAAAGTACTCAAAACTGCCAGATTATCATTAGAAGTAACTGAGAAAAAATAAATAAATATAACCCACATAGTCCTCACATTCACAATAATTAAAATAATAATAATATTATACTTCACAAGTAAATATTCATGTCATTGTGTATATAATTTTAAAGTTTGCAAAATAAACAAAGTTCCGAAAGTAAAAAAATAAAAATTATAATTGGAGCAGCTCAATCCCAAGCCTTTTTGTCCTCAACGTAATCTTTAACGGTATAAAAAGCTTTCTGGCACAACTTACGTTTAATGAATGATTTAAATTTATTAAGGCTTAGATCTTGTGCGTGGCTTGGAAGTTTATTATAAAAGCGTATACATTGATTGTGAACCAGTAATAAGTCGAGTCCATAATCATGATTATTCTACATAAGAATAAAGACTTTTTCGTTTTTCAAGGCTCGCTGGAACAGACAAAAATTAAAAAGAAATTACTTTTTCCCCTAGAGCAAGAAATGCAATTTTTTCCCCGCTCTGGTACTCTACAATGACGGCCTTTTTGAGCAAGAGGAGTGAAAAAATAAATAACATTAAAGTGTCACAGCTTTTTACTAAATTCATATGAAAGTATATAGGGTACATAAACGAAAACAAAATATAAATTGCCTGTCTGTTTGTTCCAGCTAATCTCCGAAACCGCTGGACCGATTTTAACGGATTTTTCACTAGCAGATAGCTGAACTTTAACAGCCAATTATTTTAAAGGCAACTTTCCAGGGTCTGTCAGCGATTTTTGCCGATATTGTAAGCATTATAAAATAAAAACTATTTGTGATACATCTATAATTTTTTTTTTATTTATGCTTTGGTCTTATATATTTTTAGGATAGGAATAAAAAACATATGTAAATTATTTATTTTTATTTTAAAATCTTAATAAAAAAATGGTGTTACAGTGAAAAATAAAAAACTCTGACATGTACTTTTTATCATTTTGAATGTAATATATTTTTTTTTAAATTTGTGTAATGTAAAAATAAAAAAAACAATAAAATGTGTGCGATGAAAAGTAGGTATATTCAAACAAAAATAGACGTACTCTCGCGTTATCAGCGTGGGAGCGATTGCGCCGCGCGACGCTAGATCGCTTGTCCCGCCCAAACCCCGCAACTCCCATCCGTGAATCATCCATATAATTATGAGTATAAAACAAATACTAGCCACTCCATGCCGTACTGAGTACGTGATCGGCGTCCTGAAATGTTTTAACGATCACGTGCTCAGTGCGCGATCGGCTGTTAGTGTTAGGTACTTTTATTTTTAAAAAGAATTAGGGTTCACGCGGGCGAAGCCGCGGGTACCAGCTAATTTGCAATAAAAAGACTTGAAGTATTTTGGCTCGACTACGGAAAAGGCAAACAAAAAATTAATAATGAAACAAGAAAATATTTATATTTAGAATCCAAAGCTCTTCCCGTCTAGGTATCGTAGACGGGTAATTAAATGAATATCAGGAAAATTCATTCATCAAACCAGATTATAAGTAGGTTTGATGAATTAGATGTCAGTCGTTCAATCTGAACGGGACGGCCAAGCGGGACTTAGCGATGGCCGCGACCGAGCAATCTGTCTCCGGTTGGACGTTTGACATAGTGATATTAAACTTAAGACTAGGCACTCCAAATACAAGTTCCACGCAAACTCCGCCCCTATGCACCCCACCACTCCACTATGTGCTAAACGCTAACTCATCAGTAATAAAGTTGAATATTGCATGCGCTCTTTGGTCGTGTTCGAGCACGGAACTAAATGTCGTAAGTCTCAATTCTTATTTCGTTTATAACTAAAGTAATAATCTAGAGAAAAAATATCTTATATTTGGATAATAAACTATATTTTCTTACTGTCAATAATTATTTTAGACATAAAAGCCGACTAATCTTGATTTTGTTTCAAATAATCTTTAAAAAGATGATTTTCGAAAAAAAATGAATAGAGCGAAAATGTTCCAATAACGTAATTGTCTTAAATATGGAAAGAAAAAGATCCAATAAATCATATACTAAAGTTCCATTTTGATTGTATGCGTGACTTTTTCAAAATATTAATGCAAATTAACATACAATTTAGGGAGCCTCCTTTTAATACTCACATGTTGTCTACAATGTAGTCGTCTTGTGACTGGCGTTTCGAAGTTCCTTAGTCAAAGAAGAAAAGCTCAGTATAACATTTTTTTTTAGGAGTTCGTGGCTAAGTAATAACAGCCGCACGGGTCCATCCATCAGGTTAAGCTACACTTGCCGGGGTTGGTCCATGGATAGGTGACCATCTTTATATACCGAGAATCTTCCGTGCGTCAGAAAGCACGTATAAGCCGCTGGTCTCGGCTGTCATTCGTGGATCTTTGACAGTCGTTACGGGTCGTCAGAAACCCAAAAGTCTGACAACCAGTCTTACCAAGGGGTATCGTATTACCCAGTCAGATAGGCAGTCGCTCCATGTAAAATACTTATATTCAGCTGCATCCAGTTATACTGGAAGTCGACCCCAATATAGTTGGGAAAAGGCTTGGTAGATGATGCTTCCAACTATTTCTGTTCACGGTTTTTGAATTAAATATTTTTTTACTAATATAAAAATAAGTCGGGTTTTCCTTCCTGACGCTATAACTCCAGAACGCACGAACCGATTTCCACGGTTTTGCATTCGTTGGAAAGGTCTCGGGCTCCGTGAGGTTTATAGCGGTAGGTAGGGTAGGTAGGGTAGGTAGGGTAGGTAGGGTAGGTAGGGTAGGTAGGGTAGGTAGGGTAGGTAGGGTAGGTAGGGTAGGTAGGGTAGGTAGGGTAGGTAGGGTAGGTAGGGTAGGTAGGGTAGGTAGGGTAGGTAGGGTAGGTAGGGTAGGTAGGGTAGGTAGGGTAGGTAGGGTAGGTAGGGTAGGTAGGGTAGGTAGGGTAGGTAGGGTAGGTAGGGTAGGTAGGGTAGGTAGGGTAGGTAGGGTAGGTAGGGTAGGTAGGGTAGGTAGGGTAGGTAGGGTAGGTAGGGTAGGTAGGGTAGGTAGGGTAGGTAGGGTAGGTAGGGTAGGTAGGGTAGGTAGGGTAGGTAGGGTAGGTAGGGTAGGTAGGGTAGGTAGGGTAGGTAGGGTAGGTAGGGTAGGTAGGGTAGGTAGGGTAGGTAGGGTAGGTAGGGTAGGTAGGGTAGGTAGGGTAGGTAGGGTAGGTAGTAAGTGATAAAGATGGTCCACCCCAAACATTTATATGGCAAAACAACGTTTGCAGGGTCAGCTAAAATAAAACTAAAAAAATTATATTTTTATATTTTTATTTTTATGTTTTTATTATTTATTATTGATGCTAGGTGCATAACTATATAGAACTTGTTTCTTTTAAAATATTTGTACGCCAGTCAGTCAGTTCAGGTAGAATCCAATTAATATGTAGCGGTTACACCGCCACATACAAACTACGCATCAAAGACATGACGTCACACAAATCCTGCATCGCGCAGTTAAAGTTTACCGAGCGATCGACATACATACAAGATTTCAACTTCCAACCGATGGGCAGTTGCCCGCCAGACACAACACCCGTCTGGTCGGAGGATCCTCCCTTTTCTATGGTGGATGAGTGAACTTTACACCCTGTTCCTCATACCACTAAATTGGTGACCCCGACGTGATGAACGTCAACGCAGCCTTCGTGCAATTACTTCGGCGTGACGTCATCATTATCATCACTCCCGCAAGCTTTCGTGAGGCGAGTCACACAGCCAGCCAGCACCCACGACTTCAACGGGTATCCTGACCACCAGCATGCAGCGAACGCGCATTCCTGGTCATCACCCTCAGCCTCATCACCCCAACTCACTGGGGAATCAACGCAAGCAGCCTCATCACCCCGACTCACTGGGGAATCAACGCAATCACCTCAATCACCCCGACTCACTGGGGAATCACAGCAATCACCTCAATCACCCCGACTCACTGGGGAATCACCACAATCACCACAATCGCCGCAATCACCACAGAAAGTTCCGACTCACCGCGAACTATGCGGCACCCGGTTCCGACTCACTGGAACCACAGCTGGCACTGTGTGAAGCATCGCAAGATTCAGCCCACTATCGACCTCCGGTCTCCGGAGGGGAGTGATGTAGCGGTTACACCGCCACATACAAACTACGCATCAAAGACATGACGTCACACAAATCCTGCATCGCGCAGTTAAAGTTTACCGAGCGATCGACATACATACAAGATTTCAACTTCCAACCGATGGGCAGTTGCCCGCCAGACACAACACCCGTCTGGTCGGAGGATCCTCCCTTTTCTATGGTGGATGAGTGAACTTTACACCCTGTTCCTCATACCACTAAAAATATATACCAACCTCTAGTTTAAGGCCCTATTTTGTAAATATTTATGTAAATCAATTATTATTATTATTTTATTATTAGACCATTATTGTACGATGTTTAATGCAAATAAATATATTCTATTCTATCGTGTTGACAGCTCGACTGTTCAAGTCAATACCAGTATTTTATTAATTCTCAGTTTACTTCAGGAATAATGTTCCATTTCAGTTGAGCAGACGAAAACGATCAATCAAAATAGCTTATCCAAAACAACAAAAAAAAAAAAAATGGCGAATAAAATTCAAGCAATACCGCTACAGTTAAGTGGCTACTGCTAATTTAAACTAGGTTAATCATTTATACGAAATAAACTAATTTCCTCCCGCCGGGAAAATATTTACCGACATATTCCAGCATATGTCTGAGACTCTAGCCATTAATTTAAGAGTGACTTTAATAATCTTCTCACGGAAGCGTCATGAGAAATTGTATCTAAAATTTAAGACCACTCCAAACACTATTTCCACGCAAACTCCGCCCCCAAAATTTTATAGAATAGTTGTATTTTAGTAATTTTTTTTTTGTTCGTATTTACGTCGCGCATTCGTGCTGAGCGAAGGTTCAACACGGGCGTAAACCGTGATCAGCTTTACATTACAAACCGGCAGTTAGTATTCCCGTGTCGCCTGCCAAGCTAATTTAAATTTTAAATTTAGAGCTTTATGAATATGATTTATTAACATAATCCTTATTTATTAGAACGAAATAAGGTTTGAGGAATCTTGAGGAGAAATTAGCCAGGTGAATCAATTTATAGAAGATGGTTATGATTAGATTACCTAAGTGACATACATACTCGCAGATTACCTGCCTGATTTTAAGAGGCCCGCGAACACGGCTCGCAACTACAAATCGAGATGTTTGCAAAATTCTATTCCAAGCACGTTGCGCTAGTGTGAGTGCCTGTCGGAGCGATATACACCTACAGTGAGCAATAATACCACGCAGACATTGACAATTATTGCTTGACGCCATAACACTACTAGCTTTCGAAAATTTATGATAAATTTGAATGTGTTCCGTAATACCAAAAATGATGAATGAAAACTTAATATTTTCAATTTTTTTTCGAAAAATTGTAATTTGATAATATAAGCTATGCTTCTGCAGAAATAATATTGTTGTTTATAAATTTTATAATACAGAAAAAACAATATGAAGACATGTCATTTACGCTGTAAAAATGTGCGATATTATATTCGTAACTTCATTTTAGAAAAGTTTTTTGGAAAAAAAAAAGATGTAGGAGCACTGTCCAAATCCGAATAACAACATAATATGGTGGAAATATGCCCAAATTGCAAATGATACGTTTGTATGGACAATTCATGCGTCGCCGCGTTCTTAAGCTAGTAACGTCCGTTGTACACGTTTTTTTGCCGTGAAAACCTACGGTTGATTCGTCGTGTGTAGGCACGGTCGTCAGTGCTGTATGGATCACTATGGAAGCTTGTTGACAGACACGGCACGCGGTGGCTTTACGGCACGGCGCCGCCGCCGTCGCCGTATACACTCACACGAGAATTCTTCGTAAAGAAACCGTGCTGAGTACAACTGGCCTAAGCCATGTCGTGTCACCTGGCACGCTTGCACCACAAATCAGTAAGTGCGTTTGGTGATAAACGGATTAAAAAAAACATCGTTCTGTTTCTGTCAATCGTTTGAAGATGATAGAAACTGACAGAAAGACTGGCAGTATCGCTACCGAGCACGACAGCGATACTTATCGCTTTTATCTGAACAGCCGTAATTAGGACAGCGAATATTGAGCAGGATGGGAAATAATTTAAAGTCGCAACAAACGAACAACTCCCGATCTCATTCGCTACCTTTGTTCCATACACGCCCCGCGTTTTAATATTAAACCATATTTAAATATAAATGAGAAAAGTTAAAGCTACGGTAATAATTAAGAATTAATTGCACGGAATCAAAGATTAATTGAAATAATTAAGTGTCTACGACAGGAACAGTCATTGAATAAAAGGAAATTGATAATTAAAACGGAAAAATGTTTTAATCGTGTGACGCTCGTAATAATTTGAAAAAAAAATGTCAATACCAGTGTTGCCACTCGGAATAAGTAAATTAAAGTCGAGGATCAAGTTTTAATGAAATAATGAACTTGTCGCTAATCTTGCAAGCTGTCTTGAACACTGTTAAAACATCACGAAAATATTCGACAAAAATTTTTGTTTTAGTGTTATTTTTTCGTTTCCTCGCGGCCAGCAATCTCGAAGTTTCTTTATTACCCGCCTTTCGTCTCAGTTCATAATCAAGAATATACCGAGATGTATAAGCCACTAGATTTAGCTCGATACTTCTTTCGTGTAGGTACTTCTACGTGATGTATTTTGTAGTCTCCCGTAGTTTCAACTAAAATAACTTTTCCTTTCTGATAAATATCTACTTGTAAAGTAACATTAATAAGTTTTTTAATAACAAACCGTAGCTCCAACAGAGTTCGTTGTTATAACCACACAAGATATAAACAGAGCACGCTTGTTCGAAGTGTACGGATTAGAAGCTTTCAAAAGATTAACTGGGGCAGACCGCCATCTGACCATTTCATTAAAACTTCCTCCCGCCTACCACCCTAATTACATTCAAAACAAAAATCATTCCGTGACTCAATTAAATGTACGTGTAACTCATGACTCAGCTTAATGTACGGATTAATTTGTGACACTGACATAAGTTCTGTACATTCGCGACTAACATTTACGCGTATCTATAGGTTATAGGTATATCGCATTACATCAACGTTGTTCGTTTCGTAAAATTAATTTGAACGCACTGATTCGATTACCGCGGGGTCGATCAATCGTAATTTCCTCTCGATTCGTTCAGATTCCGAATCGCTGCTCTAATTATGAATTTTATTTGTTTCAGATACTACGACGGGCAGCAGCGCTAACCTCACACAATTAATAATTAATTAGTATAATATTAAAAATTTATCGAATAAACGACGAAGCGCCTTCAATTTTCCAATTACGCATTAGCTAGCTTATTAAGAAGATAAGATAGTGTAGCTTAGAAGATAAAGTTGTGGTTGTGAGGCGCGAGGTGTCGCGCGTGTCGGTCGCGTCGGTCGCTTGTGTCGCGGGGATCAATGCGTGTGTGTCGCGTCGCGTGCGTCGGGCGGCTGTCGGCGTGAGAGAGTCGCGCGCGCGTGCGCGTCGGGCCGGCAAGATTGAGGTGGTGGCCGGGTGCGGGTGGGGCAGGCGCGCGCGCGTGCGGCCGCTGCACGCGCTGGGCCGCGCGGCCGGAGTGATGTTGGCGTCGCAGCGCTCGCAGTCCTGCAACGAAGAGGGCGCGTTCTTCGGGGCGCGTGCGCTGCGCCGGCCGCGCGGCAAAGGCAGCGGGAGTCCCACCTGCTAGGGGTACGCCATGTCGCTGCGCAGCCTGCACCGGCGGCTATCATCCGCCAATAACACGTGAGTTGTATTTGCTTATTACTGTAGTGCTAGTTTTAATATTTATGATTATGATGGCAAGGCCAGCGTCAACTAAGTACATTAAGTAAACCGAGACACGCAAGTGATGTTTTCAACCTTCTAAAACTGCTAGTTAGAATACGGGCGCTTGATTTTCTGTAGCTACCATGTAGTTAGTCGATACTACATACATAAATTCACCTAACGAGAGTTAGCTTCCAACCTTACCTAATGGACAAACACATAATTGCATTGATTGGGCACTCGGCCCAATAATTGATACGGGTCGATTTAGAAGCTAACCCATTCATATTTATTCCAAGCTGAAAGACGCTCGAACGTACTCTACTGACAAGTCATCAAAATGTCGAACGGTCGACCATCGGGATGTGAATATTCAATTACCGAACCTAAATCCAGAGCGCACTGTCATAAATACGGCGAGAGTGAGTGAAAATGAACCTTATGCCATAACGATTAAATTGGTTTTAGTGTGTAATGGATCTAAATCGGTTATAACTTCTAGCGGGCACAATTAGGGGTGATAATCGTGGCATAATTTATGCAAATTTGTGGGAGCATAAGCTATAAGTACCTACGTAATGTCGGTTTTGTGGGCAAAAATGGCAGAATTTATTGATCCAAAATTCCAAACCAAACTTCATAAAATTCAAAAGTCATTTATTCAAACTAGGCTGAGAATCAGCACTTTTCGAACGTCAAAATTACATAAGACAGTCCCCCAAAACGCCCACCCTTCACCTGGGAAGAAGAAGTGGCGCAACAAACTCCCCAGCAGCACAGCTGTCTGTTCAAGTTAGAAAAAAATGATTCTATACAATAGTATGCAAAATCATTTACATTATGCAACACAAAACATAATTTAATTATTTGGTCGGTACTAGCTTGACTGGCGATGGCGGGCAAAAAGCTTTTACATAAGCTCGTTACTTATTAAAAGTAACCAAAAATACTGCCCAAACAGCAAGAAATCCAAAAAGAAAACACGATATCGATACCTAAATCAGAAGATACATAAATCATGTTGATGGACGTATGAAAGGGTCGTGACGTCACAAGGTCATGGAACACGATTGTGCTCGACTGCCATTGGACATCCGATGCCACATTGTATGGGAAAGCGTCCAGGTTGGCACGCACTGTGAACGTTCAATGGGCTGGACATTCGCAATAGTTTGCATTCATCATTGACGTAACGGAAGGAATTGTGTTATGATTTGCCGGTTTCAATTAAAGCAGTGTATGTGTTGATGTGTTAATGGTTTTGAGTTTAGCATTTGCTTGGACATGTAAAGTAAGAGTAGAACAGAGAGAACTAGATGTGGATCCATCTTTTTATGAGAAGGTCTGGCAGGCCTTGCTGTAGGAAAGTAACTAAGTAATACAATTCCTAACTAGGCTTTTTAGTCAAATAAAAAACAGTGATAGCCTAGTGGTGTGACCGTCGCACTGCCAGTCTCGAGATCGAACCCAAGACACGAACCTCTGACTTTTCGGATTCATGTGCGTATTGTATAATTATCACTTACTTCAAAACGGTGAAGGAAACCATCGTGAGGAAACCGGCTTGAGAGATATTTTTCGACGGCATGTGAAACCAAGTCAGAGGCCCATGGACGGTATAAAACTCTGACACCAGGTTATTACTATAAAACCTATTAGGCTAACAATTTCATGGATACCAAGAAGTTATATGAAAAAGTTGATGTGAAATAAAAATCTCCTGAAAATTATACCTAATCAAACAAAAGCACGGTAAAAATATGAAAAAGCTTTCCTTTTTATTTTATTTGCATATCAATAACGTTCTTTAAGCATAATATTCCTTAAACGTATGAAGTTCGTACCCTCGTAGAGGGCGGCAAATTTTCCCGAACCGCGGGTAAATCATTGTTCCCCTTTTTATGGGTAATCCAAAAAAAACAATGATTGGCTTTTATGCTATGAAGCTACGGGTTTATAGGTCGGTATATGGCTGATTTATTTTATTATTTATACTTTTTATTAAAAGTATTTGAAGTAAAAGTAGAAATTACCTGGAGGAGCTCTTAGCTACATGATAACAGCCGAACAGCCGCGCCACCGGTCGATCGGAGGGTAAAGCTACGCTTGTCACGGTCGGTTCGAGGATGGGTGACCATCCATTATATATGCCTTCTATCCCTCCGGATTAAGCCGTTGGCTAGTAGTTTGAAGCCCAATAGTCTGACAACCAATCTTACCAAGGGGTATCGTGTTACCCAGTCAATGGGTAGTAGAGGTTGTAAATGCACCTAGCATCAATAATAAATAATAAGAAACATAAAACTAAAACATAGAAAAATTAGATTAGTAAATATTTAATTCAAAAACCGTGAACAGAAATAGTTGGAAGCTATATTGGGAACAGAAATAGTTGGAAGCTATATACTATATTGGGGTCGACTTCCAGTCTATCTGCGTCTACTGGGGATAACTATAATAGGTACCTTCTTAAAAACACGCTATTGATACAAATTTCGACGTTTATTTATTAATCATGTTTGCGATTTGGTACCTATAGTTTGGTTAATATTTGATTGACACAGGTTTAGCGATAAACTAGCTTCTCAACACCTTTGTCGTAATTGGCTTTTTTTGGTGTGATCTAAAAAAAATAATTTCTTGGTCAGTAGTATACGGGGTGGCAGGGACATCGACGCGAAAACTGATACCATGGATTCAGTACATGATTCTGAAACCCCCTGCGTTTAAATTTTTCGTCAGTTATTAAAAAAAAATCTGCTGTTCCATACATAATCTGATGTCCCTGACACCCTGTAGAAATTCAAAAAAAAATCTTAGTAAAATATTCTCTCATAGCAAAAAACATGAATAACTTTTCGTAGTCGGGTAATCAGATATTACACAGGCCAGCGTAGCACACAAGAATTTGGCGTAGCATGAAACTCCGTAGAATTTCGTAGCAACGGTCTACGGCGTAGACACTTGAATTGTTTGTCGATATATCTTTAGCCTTACTGTCATAACAAGACGGTCGAAATTTGCATAACATATTGCTGTTGCTTATAGGTCTTTGGTCAGGGAACAAGGGTCACACCACAAAGTGGATTTCAAACCGCGTGGAATGTATTTCCGCCCTTTACGAACATACTCGTAGTCATGGCGTATGTAGTCTGTAGCTGTAAAAGTGCTATTGTTTAACCCACTTAAATTTAATTAAAGCCTCTGATCATTGTTCCCTTTTATTTTAACGTTGTGTACAATTTTCAATGAAAGTTAAGTGCTCTTGATATAACAGAACAAATATTTGCAATAAAAACACTGCATTTGTTGCGAATTTCAAGCTGGAATTAATAAAGGACTTTATTATTTGTGTTAACACGAGTTTAATATAGTGCCTGTGTATGAACGAGATTTAGTGACAAGCGGAATTGTTGTAGGTAAAATATTGTGGACACAGAGGCTGAATGCCGGCAATATATTGTATAACAAATATTCTGTACAGTGTACAATAAAGGAAAAAACAGTGGCACTCCGGGAGTGCCGACAGAAGTGAAAACTGTAACAATTTTATTGTACAGGAAATAAATACTTTTCTTGTCTTACTTTAATGTTTTTAACCGAATTATAAAAAAAGGAGGAGGTTCTCAATTCGTCGGGATGTTTTTTTTAAATTTTTTTTAATGTATGTTCCCCGATTACTCGAAGACGGCTAGACCGATTTGAAAAAAAATTTTTTTGTTTATAATGGTATACTTTCAAGTTAGTTCCATTGTCATTTGGTCACGAGCTGATGATGGGATCTTGGAGAAATCGAGGGAAATCTTCAAATATTAAAGGCACATCTATAGCGATTTGGGTATTTTTGATGAGCATTTGACATAAGGCTATTGTAACTTAGATAAATTACAAATTAACCCACTAAAAAGTGAAAAAATAAATCTTTTTAACAAAAAATACAACCGACTTCCAAACTACAAAGTGAAAAATAACTTTAATTTCGGAAGTCGGTGTCAAATAACTAAAATACTGATCCAAAGACACCGACTTCCGTAATTAAAGTTATTTTTCACTTTGTAGTTTGGAAGTCGGTTGTATTTTTTGTAAAAAGTTTTATTAATGTCATTAATCACAAAGAAAATGTATCGCTCGTTGATGTCTTTTTAATGGTCAAAAGCTGGTGTCGGTAACAGTGTCGCAAGTTCAATTGTTTTTTCCTATCTCAAAAATGCCCAACGTGCCTAAAGAAGTTTTCACTTCAAAAATAAGGACATTTATTTTTGTGCGTAGATGAATCGGGGCTAACTACGGCAGTGGTATGGACGTGAGAGGAATCAGAGGCCGATGTTAGGCACCGTCCTTTTCCACTGACATCGTTTAATTTATACCTATACCCAAGCCGTGAGATTCAACAATCCTGCTTATAGTATATTACCTACTACAGCACTGACGAATTAATGAATGATAAATTAATCTAATTCTTATAATTGTGTATTCCTAATTACTTTGACATTAAATTAACTAATTTTTATTATACATTATGAGTTGTTGACTCTATTCTGTAGAACATTTTAAATTTTTAAATACTAATTTGGACTATTAATTAGGTATTTGAATAAAGGATAAATTTATAATTATTTGATTAAATGTAATAACCTACCTACTTTTTTTTTTACGCCGTTGAGGCAAAACATGACTGTGGTAAAATTTTATTGTAACATCTTGCATGCCATGTGTGTGTATACTCATGTTTTGGACAAATAAATTATCTTTATCTTTATCTTAACAATTTGTTGAATAGGGAAGTAGAAATAAATCCCTTCTAATTATTACTACTTTAAGACGCATATCTTACTATATTATATTAATCCAACTATGTGGTGTGATTTAAAAGAAGATGTAGTGACAAAAATTGAAAAGGGTATGCTGAGATAGTTTGGGCATGTTGAGAGGATGAATGAAAGGTGACTAACAAAATGTATTTACAAGCCTGATGTGAAGGAAAAGGCCGGGTGGGGACGCCGTAGGAGGACTTATACTGACCTTATTGGTGATGTTCTTCAGAAAGGCCAGGTGCGTAGTACTCGCAACCGGTGTGCGTGTATGACCAGATGTATGAACGTAAACGAGGCAAAAGGAGTATGTAAGGATCGTAGCAGGTGGCGTTCTGTAGTTTCTGCCTACCCCCATGGGAAGAAGGCGTGAATTTATGTATGTACTATCTATACATATAATAAAATCGTAGCGAAGTCAAAACTTTACATTGAATATTTTTGAAAAAAAGTAATTGGAGAATTGATTTTAGATTGGTTTGGAGTTCTGGGATCGATTCTAATATCGAAAATATAATTTTTAGAATTTTTGTCAGTTTATCTGTTTGTCTGTATGTATGTTCCAGCATGGCGGAAATTCTACTGGACAGATTCTGTTAAAATTTTGCAGAGATATTCCCTATAGCTAAGCTAGTGTGTATGTGAAACAACAAAGGTAGGAATTTATTTATTAGGATATTTTTTTTGTTTTTTTTTATTTGTTTTTTTTTTTATTTCTCTCGAGTTAAATTTTATTTTTGCAGTGATTCAGTTTTTACCCAAAAAATGCGAATACACAAGTGAGTTCGTAAAAGAGTGTGTAAAACTGGGTACTTTGATGCGTATGTTGTTTCATGGTGTTCCGCAAACAATAGGACCCGTTCATAAAATCTTGTTATACCTACTGCGATCTAGAAGTCACTATTAAAATTAAAACATATCCCGCGTGTGAACGTGTCATACTTAATATTAATATTATTAAGTACAACGATAATTAATAATAATTATACTGCTGTATATTTTCGGCGTCATAAATACAGGGTGGCAGGGACATCGACGCAAAAACGGTTACCATGGATTCAGTACATGATTCTGAACCCCCCTGCATTAAAATTTTTTGTCGGTTATAAAAAAAACTCTGCTGTTCCATACATCACTTTTCTATGAAACAGCAGATAATTTTTTTAATAACCGACGAAAAATTTCAATGCAGAGGGGTTCAGAATCATGTAATGAATCCATGGTAACAATTTTCGCGTCGATGTCCCTGCCACCCTGTATCGCCTACCCTCGAATTACAGCAAAATTTACCAGTTTACATGACGATGCATACTTTATTACTTCGCTAAATAATGCATGAAAAACACGTGGTCATGGGTGAAGCTTTTATGCGAATCAAAATTAAATTGGACGCAAACGTAAATGTAGAATATGTATTTTTTATTAAAATTTGATTTGGTAAACGTATTTTTTAAACTTATAAACCTAACAGACAGAGAGAAAGGTGAAAAGAGAGACAAAAAAAAAAGAAATTTACTTAAAAACTAAGTACTGATTATATTTTGTCTAAAAAAAATCCTTTTTGAAAAAAAAAAGTAAAAGTTAAACTAAAATAAAACCTTTTGCGTTAGAATTGTACTTTTAATGAAAGTGGAAAATCCTATTTTGAAATACAAGATTAAAACTAGCGTGTTATGAGTGGAAAAATAAAATGCGAAATGGGCTAGCGTCGAAATAGTCCTGGCTTGGGCTCGGGGCACGAAAAAAGTAAGTAATGAGAATTTGTGCAGGAGAATGAAAAAAAAGTTCGACGTATAAAAGATTTGTTGAGAACAGCGAATAACATCCGCACCACTCACAGGAATAATATTTCAAGGGATACTTTTTAAAGATGAAAAAGTTTGACTTGGGTGAAGATACTCTGTCTTTCTGTTATTGACAGGAAAATTATTCTGCAATCCTTGAATATACTGTATTTTGACAACGTGTCTAAATATCTTAATTGTTTGAAAAAGCAATTGTTGGAAAATAAGGTTTCCAGTAAAATTTTCAAAGAAATCGTATGAAGTCGTTGAAAACTTCAAAAAAATTACTACCCCACAATCTTTTTCTTTTCTAATTTTTTTATCTAAACAGAAAAGTTTCTGACACTATAAAACCGATACACAACTATTCCTTCCTACTTAACTTTACAAACACCTACCAACGTAACATCAATTCACAGAGGCCAAGTGAACTCTAAACTTAGTCTCTCACACGAACGTCTAAACAAGAGGCTACGTCATAGGGCAATTCTTCAAATAGCTCCAAAGCATAGAATAAGTACAGAAGATCAGCTCCATACACCGAACGGAAACGTACGCAGACATAGACATGTGCGTATGGAGATCACAAACTGTCTCGAATACTAGTAGTGCTTGCACTCGAAGAACAATCATGAGCATAAATACCTCACACTCACGCATAATTCAAAAGCGATTTTCTCGTGAAATACCGATTGTAACTTTGAGAAAAGACCTATTTCATTACTCAGACTTAATAAAAACCAAGACATAGTATTGGAAACAGTGACGTGAAGCCGGTTTCGTAAACTTGTGTGCACTTAGTGAGGTGTAGTTTGATTGTTTGGTCGTAAATGTGTGCGTGTATGCAAAGAGCGGAGGTATAGTTTTCACTGTATTTTTTGTAAAACGAGTGCAAGCGCTACTAGCATTCGAGACAGTTTGAGATCTCCGTACGAGTACGTGTCTATGTGTGCGTGTGCCGTCGCTTGTTGTATGGAGCCGACCTTCTGTACTTATCTATTCTGTGTAAATTCTTCAAATAGCCCCAAAGCGACTTGAACTGAAATAGAGAGATGTTTGCTGACGTCATGGCACTGACGTCAGTCGACCTTGGCTCGGACCCAAAAGGTTCGACTTTGAATATCTCGTATTACAATATGGATTGTAATCTCGGAGGGGTGGGAAGGAAACTATGGTGGTTGGTTGTGCATGTTCGTTTTGCTGGAAGCGTGTGATGTGAATATAATAATGGTAATAAAAAAAATTAAATTAAATTAAACTTTATTTCAGACTAAGGTCCATAATTTTTTTAGTATATTGGTGTTAGTAACAACGGTGCTTAAATAAATAGATTAGTATTGTTATTTTTTTGTACAATATTATTTATTTATGCAGACCTATGACTGTCCCCACGCAGTGTCCTTGAAAGGGACAGTCCGGTCTGGCAGCAATCATTTTTAGAATGCTGTTGTCACTACCATGCAGGCGTTGTAGTAAGGAGGCCGCTTTCTTTCGCATGATGGCATGGTAACATCTATGCGAGCCTCCGCGAAAATTAATACTCATATGTTATATTCTTACATTATAAGGTGATCTATGACACGAGGTTGATTCTGGTTGGCCACAACCCAACTTCAAGTCATTCTTCGTAATGATTCCGTTACAAATCGGTGTGATGTGAAAAACAAGTAACCAGAATTCTCCGCATTCTTGTACAAAAAATCTATTTCTGATGGGATACAGACCTACGTGTAAATTCTGAAGAAAATATTAATTACTAGGCGTTGCTCGCGACTTCGTCTGCGGTGTAAGATGAAAAGTGGCAGGCTACCCATCTGCAAAATTTCATCTAAATTTCACTTTCACATTAAAACATTAATTAGGATTTGAGTGGTCACCAATGTAAACGGACTAACACTTACTAATTCATAAGTCAGATGTTACTCCACCATATTATATATATGTCGGAGACGGGTTTGTGACTCTTTCGTTATTATCAGCGATATTTTAACTATTGTGGGCGTAGTGTGGGTAGTGTTGGTTAATGCGCAATAGAAAAACAGTTTGCAGTTCAAATCACATTATAATTTACTATCAAATTAATCAAACTAGCTAAATTATACACACACAGGGTGCGACGGCGTTTATTAAAATCGCCAATTAACAAAATGATCACAAATTACAACTAACACAATAACTGAGCACTACGAATCGAGAACAGTTCCGCGACGTCTTAACTCCGATGCGATCCGAGGCTGAATCCCTCCTCGCCGTGGCCTTAAACATCACGAACCTGATGTCGCCAGTGGCGCGCTTGCGATTCGTTTCGTGTCCGTAGTAATGACCGGATCCGACATATATTTATATTTTGTATATCGAACACAGACGATTCATATTGTTGTTAGTAACACTTATAAAACTATGTTAGTAACATTTCTAAAATAAATAAAATAAAATAAAAGTAATTCATGAACCTATAACTACATATGTCCGCTTCCCGCTGCACCAGACCTGCAGCTGTGCATACGGGTCCAGTGCCCCGGAACGGGCAATCAGGCTTATTAACAATCACCTTTAAAATGCTGTTGGTGCTCCCCCGATTCCTTCGCATCAGGGATGCTGTTCTTTTTCGCATAATAGCCTGAAAACTATCTGTATTTGCTTCAGCAAATATGCCCGATGCTCTACAGAACCTCGGGAGCCCCAACAGCACCCTAAAGCACACAAAACTTTTACTATATTAAACACCATCAAAACAAAATGGCCTTCAATTTAGTACAGGTACATATCCACGAGCAGAATAGCTTATGTACCTACATGGATCTAATTAGGGAGTTGTACATGCCCGGAGGACAAAACAAAAACTTCGACTGTACACTACATAGTTATTGTTGTATTCACAGAAAATTATTAATTAGTACAACGAGGCTTGCTTACCGAAGCGGAAAGTTTCTTTGACAAATATTTAAGAAGAATTGTGTGCTTAGTATTATACTTGGATGTACGGTTTTTCTATTTTCTTAATGTCCCTCGGGAATCATCGCATTTCCGACCATAAACGAATGCTAATTTCCATGTCCATCAATTATTAGATTTATCGAGTATTATAATTTGAATTAAGAACTAAGTACTTTATTGTTGTTTTGTTATGTTTTCCCTGTGAACTATATAGAGCTGTAAAACTATTTTCCTATCTATCGGGCCTGCGACTTTACCAGCTTTCCTCCCATTTTTAAAATAAATTATACTTTAAGTTAAAAAGTATCTATTGACAACTCTATAAATTTTCAAGTTGATTGAGAGCATCGGGTCTGCACCAAGTGCGAAGGGCAACTGATGGAAATCCGACGACTGACGAAATACGAAGTTTGGCGAGGGACGTTAAGAAAATAGAAATACTGTATGAAGATATAGTTTCAGTACCTATGTTCTTTTTGTTTTTGAAGTAATTGAGAATGGCTTTTTGTTAGGTACCATTTTGTTACGTAGACTTTATGCCTAGGTTATTTTGCTGATAACTATTTTAAGCCAGTCAAAGAGCCTAAAGCCGTTTTTCCTGTCACTTTCGCACAACTGTCAAACTAAAAGTGCTAGATAGAGACAGGAACATGTCTTAGTCAAAACACTAAGTAACGTTTTTCTGCTGTAAAATATTTTTTATTTATTTAATTATTTATGTGCACAGTAAAATACATAGAGAAACGACATAATAGGCCCGTGTCCAAAAATTTTTTTGTCTGTCTTGTAGGTTATTAAAAAACATTGAACACGTATTTTTTCTTTTTTGACATAATCAAAAGATTACAGCGATACATTGAGTTAAAATGGGGCATGACGTCACGCCTTGCTAGATTTAATACTGCGTTGTGACGTAACGAGCCCCCACTCCCCAACATTAATGCGTGTTTTATAAGTTATTTTTGATTAATATGATAAAGCAAAAAATACGTGTCAATTTTTTTTTTATTATCTGAAAGACGGACTAAATAGAATTTCTTTTTTTTTACCTAGGCAACTACCTTATTATAATTTAGAGTAAGTACAAAGGTACTGCTTATTTCTTAAGAAATTTCTTCCAGCAGACCTGCAAAAGGAGAGATGAAAAAGAAATATAGACAATAGTGTGTGAGAACAAGAAGAGAAAATATGGATATGCGAAGTCTTAAACTAAAATATTAAAATATACCTACACATATTATGTAACGTAATAAATTAACATATATTTATATAAATACATAAAGCTTAAATAATATACATACTATAGGTATATAAATACGCACAATTGAGAGTACTCAATATAGTATATGTAATTTTATACTAATAATACTAATACTAATATATTAGTATTTTAATATATAAAGCTGAAGATTTTGTTTGTTTGCTTGAACGCGCTAATCTCAGGAAATACTGCTCCGATTTCAAAAATTCTTTCAGTGTTACATAGCCCATTTATCAAGAAAGGCTATAGATTATATATCATCACGCTAAGATCAATAGGAGCGGAGCACCAATGAAGAATGTTTAAAACTCGGGGTGTTTTTTCCTTTTGAGAGCTTCCGCTGCGTGCGCTGCGTAAACGGTTGAAATTTCGCAAAAATCTTGTATGACAGAATTGTTTCCCTTTAAAAGTTCTAAAAAAAAAGTCCGTGACAGCATGTCTATCTTTTAAGGTTGGCTCACTATAACTTCTTTAATGCCAACCAAATATGTTCTGAAATAATGCATTATTTGCGAAGGTGTTTTTATAAACATGATATTAATCCTTATACAAATAAATACGCCCAAAGTAACTATTCCACGCGGACGAAGTTGCGGGCAGAAGCTAGTAAATAGATAAGAGTCTATGGCTTCTTCTAAAATGGAAGTTTCCTGAAACACTATACATACATCGCACAATAGATTTCATTCCTACATTAAACTACCTATTAGATAAAACAATAATGATATTAGTGAAAGTTATACCTGTTTAATTGTATTGAACTAACTTCCTCTATTTGAAAGTTTTGGCGGCACCTCAGAATAAACGTCATGCTAAGGTGATTTGAAAACTAGTTTGACAGCTCAAAACTACTGATTCCTTGTTGTCTTACCGCTCAGTAATTCTAATATTAATTTTGGTATTCAAATTCAAATGATATTATTTCACATAAACCTACAAGGGCACTAATGAAACGTCAGAAGCTAGGTGCACGGTTTCAATTGGTCGCTTCTTATGGAGAAGAGCCGGCAATAAACTCCACGGTTACTCTTATAAAAATAAATGGTTTTTACAATTTTTTCAAATTACAGCGTTAATAGGTATGAGAGGACAGTGTAGGCCTATCAACAAGTACCAAGTACTTAGCAAAATAGGCAATGGTCCACAAGTCTACAGCCTACAACGTTCTCACATTCACGAAATCTAAAAGAAAAGAATCTATATAAAAGATAAACAAAAAAATAAAACAAGTAAGTATTGGTATGATCAGGAGGCCTACCACCAGGTCATAAAGCAGTATTATTTTAATATTACTTTAGCGGGAGAAAGAGATGTAGCTATACGTCCTGTAGAGCCTCATCTCTTTTTCCCACTGAAGTAATATTAAAATAATACTGCTTTATGAGCTGGTGGTAGGCCCCTAGAGATCTTACTCAAGTTTTGGCACTATCACTGGCTTTATCATCATCGTTATCATTGGCAGTCTTGTTCCACTCGCTGCTTTGTATAGGCCTCCTTCCTTTTTTGCCATGCTTTCCTGGTCTGTGCGAGTCTCATCTAGGTCCCGGCGATCTTCGATTCCTGGCATACATATTAAAAAAACCGGACAAGTGCGAGTTGATCTCGCGTGGTGAGGGTTCCGTACGATAAATATTTTATCTACCATGTTTTTATCCCAAGAACAAACTAACACTGCAGTTGAAACATGTTCTCCCATACATTCCAACTGCAAATGTAAGTTTGTACGCGCAATATTGAGAGATTTACCATGTTATTTTAAGATCATAGACTTCTTATATGTTTTCCTGTAATCTATAAGTAAAGAACCACTCGCAGTAACTTTTTTCAAAATGTTAGTCTCAGTTCTTTCGGAGATAAAGTCTGACCCTTATCTCCGAAAAAACGATCAATTTTTATATATTTTCTTAAATATCTTTAAAGGTTTTTATTAAAAAATTATAAAAAAATTAAATCCTCACAACAAGTCCTCAGTCAAGGATCTTTCAAACAGGCGCGACACGCGACGAGACACAAAGGCACCGCTCGTCACGCGACGAGCGGTGTCTTTGTGTCGCGTCGCGTGTCGCGCTGGTCTGCACAAGCCTTCACACGGTAACTTTCTAATTTGCTCCAGAAAAGTGACCCCATATTTAAAATTAACTTATTTATGTTACACGTCCGTTTTTAGGTCACAGAAATGCATAACGTGTACCAAATTTCAACTAAATTGGTCCAGTAGATTCAGGATAGACAGACACACGAGTGATCATATAAGGGTTCCGTTTTTTCCTTTTGAGGTACGGAACCCTAAAAACACAAAACAAATAATAAAACCTCACATATACGTAATCTTCTCCCATAAGCACACAATATTTGGCAAAACGACAAGGATTTAAAAAGTAACTGCCGAACGCGCTCGTTTTCGATTTGCTTCCCACAATAAAAAGTTAATGAAAATCGTTACATCACACGTAAAAACATGCTCCTGCAGGAGTAATCTACCAACAAAATTATATAAAGGTGTATGGCAGAGGGTTCGGCAAGAAGCAAACATCGAAAGAGACACGAGTATTAAAATCTACGTGTTAGAGCAAGACAGGTAGTGTTATTTGGCAAGCAAGGTTAAGGGGACAACTTGAGGTGAGCGCTCGATCTTGGTACGCTGAAGTTATTTCATAATACATACGTATTTCAAGATTCAGATCGATCCCAAGGCTGGAATTACGATAGATGGGCTAAGATTAAAAAATACTCAAGTAATTTAGCGAATTTAAATGTCGAAACTAAATAGGTAGACATTTAAAGATAACCACCGACTTCCGAAATTAAAGTTATTTTTCACTTTGTAGTTTTTTTTTTTGTAAAAAGTCTTTATTTTTCACTTTTTAGTTGTGGTACCTACCCCACACACATTCGAATACCACTACCTGCTACCAGTGACAGGAACTTATTATATCATCTACATACTAAGTGGGAAAAAAATACGTATTTTGTAGCTAACTCAAAAACTGCCCAAGCAAAGTTAATAAAATTTATATGGGACCAATTTGGGAGTATACCTTTTCAAACAAAATAATAATTTTCAAAATCGGTCCACAAATGACGGAGAAATCGGTGGACATAGATAAAAAAAAAAAAACAAACATACGCGTCGAACATATAACCTCCTCCTCCTTTTTGGAAGACGGTTAAACAGTTATTTTTATTTGAAGGTCAAAGCTCAACTACCGAAGTACGAACTTGAACACTAGTAATTTCTGCCTGGAGTTAGTTTTCTGGTAATGGACCAAAAGCCTCTGCTCTTACCATTTAAAAAAAAAGACGAGCATTGACCACTACTCCTCCAAGTTTTTTCACGACGTTTTCCGTTCCCGTATCTAAGTCGATGGTTTTAGGTTTATTTAAGAATAACCCTATGATTATAAACCTAGACACCTAGATTATGATGATTATGTCATCTAGATTATTAAAATATATTTGGAAAATCCAAAAGTGCAGGCCCTCATAACGCTCATTCAAAAACAGAAACATATTTAAAAACGACTTTTCATGAAGTATTTACGTACTGTCAAAGACTATTTAGGTTTGCTTTGTTGGTTGCTAGGCAACGGAAGAGGGTCGAAATTGGAAATATAGTTATAGATATTATATTAGTTCGTTTTTTATTAATTATAATTAAACTACTTTGAATAAAAGAGCCATTTTCAATAGGGTTCTTCCTATGGCTGAAAGGACTAGTCAAAAAAAATACATTGCTTTTCTCGCAATCTACAATGTTTTCAGATTTCATACATTGATTGACGGAAATTTTCTTGAAACTATATTGATATTTTTTTTCGTTTCTGCTGCTTTAAATCAATTTTTGAAAAGTACAGTATTAATCTCCATTAAATTATCTATACAATGGTTTACAAATTAAGTAGGTACTATGTGCTAGCAGGAGTGTAACAATAAAAATAGTTGGAGAAAGGAGGCAAAACTCGCAGAGCACTCTGTAATGCTTTGCATTATGAGTCGTGCAATATTGGACACGTATTTTACTTTTTAACGTAATCAAAAGATTACGGCGCTACATTGAATTAAAATGTGACATGACGTCACTTGTATGTTACTTGTGACTTAGTGACCCCCACTACCCAACTTTAATGCGTTTTATCCAAATATTTTTTTTTAATTAAGATAAAGCAAAAAATACGTGGCATATTTTTTTATTAAATGACTGACGGACTAAATAGAATTTCTTTTTTTAAACCAGGCCTTCCCTAATATCCACTACTAACTACTATTATTATTATTAGAGATGGAATGCCTTAGGCAATTTTTCCCAGACACCATTCACCATAGAACAAAATGACCCTTTTCCGGGCAACAAAAATAATTTTTGAAGTGAAAACTTCCTTAGGCGCGTTGGGCATTTTTGAGATGGGAAAAAACAATTGAACTCGCGACACTGTTACCATTACCGACACCTCATTAAAATAATTTCCTGCACAGTAAAATTGTTCAAGTTTTCACTTTCCCTTTTAACCCGATCTAAAAATTTACCCGTGAACCTGATAAAATTCTAATTATAAACAGTTCTACAAAAGCACGTTTAGATTACAAATTGCTTATTACCAACCGGGCGGTAAAAATCAATTGAATCCGATTCTACCAAAATCGGAGAACAAAAAACAACGAACGTCCTCTTTAAGAATTTCCTTTAATATTCAGTTACGATTTCTGGGGATCCCTTCTAAAATTAGAACGCTGAAGTTTTCAACTGTTTTAATTATTCATTTGTGAGTATTTGTGTCTGTTAATGTTTTAATGGGGATAATTGATGTTCTCATGTGTATATTTATCACTAGCTTCTGCCCGCGACTTCGTCCGCGAGCCTATATATATATAGGCTACCTTACTCAAGAATTTGGCTATCCAATGCCAAAAAAAAAAATCAAATTCGGCTGGTAGTTCCGGAGATTACCCCCTACATACAATCTTACAAACAAACGAATTTTAAATTTTTTTGACATATTTCGGGCCTTTGAAAGGCGTACGAGGGGCTGAAGCCAACTCACCGAGGCCCCTTGGACATTTTTAAGTGTTGAGGCACCAACCGACGATTATCCCTGTTCGCACTATGCAAGGGCACTCAAGGACAACTCGCGGTTGGTGTAGGACTATTGAAGGATATGGAAATAAATATATTGGACTATGGGTTTGGGTGGTTTAAGTTGACTGCTGACCTGGAACTATAGAAGGATTATGGCCCCTGCCTGATCAATGTTATTATGTACACGGATAAAATGGCAGGTGGTGACTTGCACAACTTTGCGCCCTCACGCCCCTAACCGCCGCAGGAGGAGACGCCCGGGGCGGGAATCGCGAGCCGATTTCCGGCCACCGTAGGTGCGGGCTTGCGGATGGTGAGCAATGGGTAGCTCGCCGTCCGACAAGGACCAAGCCCGGGTCGACGGCGCGTTGTGTTCCACGCGCGCCTCAAAGAGATGTCAGCAGAATTGACGGGGTCCGCTAGGGCCGATCCCTGCCGGGGCTACGAATAAGGGCCGAAAGGGAAATCGTGGCCCCCCGGCAACATGGCAACTGAAGGAACACGGGTGGGTTTTAGTCAGTAAGGGTCTGATACGCCCTCCCGCTCCACCCAGAGCGGGAGAAGTAATTTGATAATTCCCACCCAAAAAAAAAAAAAAGGTGGTGACTTGCGCACTCATTATTATTATATTATTATTAAGTAGGTATAGATTATTCTGTTTCAAATGTAGAAAGTATGTTCGGCCAAGTTAGCCTTAGTTATGTTAATCACATACAAGTAACATATTTGTACGGAACTCTCGGTACAAACGTTTCATATTTGGTGGGTTTTATGAATGAATTGAACGGCAGCGGCGGCCCGCATATAGCTTCTAAATATTCATGGGTCCGGCGAATGAAAACCATAAATTTATGAAAGTGCAAGCGGGTTGCCGAGACCGCGGCGCTCGCAAAAGTTAACGAGGTCCACTTACACACACGACGGGTTAAAAAAACATTAACGATATCAGAAATGGAATTTGCAACGAGCTTTAATCCTTATCCTTACCTACATATTATAAAACAAAGTCCCCCGCCGCGTCTGTCTGTCTGTCTGTCTGAACGCGATAAACTCAAAAACTACCGAACGGATTTTCAAACGGTTTTCACCAGTGGACGGACTGATTCATGCGGAAGGTTTTAGTGTATTCATTAAGGTTTTGTGTAAATTGGCTGAAATTTGACGATTATTGTTGAAGAAGTCGGAAAAAATCATGCCGACTGGGAGCTTTACTGGCGCGCGCTGCCTAAACCGAAAAAGATACATCAAATTTATGTTCTACGGTATTGTTTTTCTTAAAAAGTTCAACAAAAAAGTCCGCGATGGCATATGTCTATCTTCTAAGGATGACCCACAATAACCATTTTTAGCTTTCAGAATTTGATAAAAATTTAATTGTTATTTCCGAAGCTTTTTTGACCGGCATAGTATTAATCTTTAACCAAAAAATATGTTATTTAAATTGGGCATTTAATTTAGATTAAAATATGCTAAAGTCATGTCATTTAAATGAATAGTTTAAAAGATATCACAGTTTCAAAATTACGCGGAGCAACGCGGGCGCAGCGGTAGGAGTCAATGATGTTTTCCTCTGTTATTTATTAGGAATAAAATCTCGGTAGAACGTTCCCGTGGGATATTTTCCGACATCCACGCGGGCGAAGCCGCGGGTAGAAGCTAGTTTATAAATAAAGTATTGGAATTTGGCGTGTACCAATAAAAGTTAGTTTGTGACATTCACCATTTTGCGCAAAAGGGATTAATTATAACATCGAATTATGTATATTCGTTAAATTTGTTTGTTTGGAGCGTTCATTTGCAACTGATGCAATGAATGTGTTACAACTTGGGCTCGCGTGTTTTATTTCGAAATGCATTGGTCAAAAATTATTTGTCATAATATCGAAACTCGATAAATGTAGAGCAGGGAATGTTAGCCGGAGTCACCATCGTGCATCGTTGTTCACGTAATCTGTGATTTAATGCGTTCTCTACTTCTCTACATAAACCCCTATCACTTTTCCAGAAAACAAAAAGTAAATAAGTAAAATAATTGCTTTCAGTGTTGGTAACTAAACTCAAAAGATCTTTAATTAAATGTAGGGTTACACTTTGATTTTATCCTTCTCAGGATATAAAATATTGTAACCATTAAAATTCACATGTTTAGTACCTGGTCGACCGAGCACTGCTCGGGTGAAAATAGATAAACATATCATCAATTACGTATACCAACATTGTATCACATTCCCGAGGCTGTGAAAATAGAGAAAAGGAATTTTCCCAGATATGAGACCCAGCTAGATCGATTTTTCGCCCCCGTAAACCCCTATATTGCTACTTTCATCGAAATCGTTAGAGCCGTTTTCGAGAACGTGATGCAAATACATGTCGGATCCGGTCATTAGTACGGACACGAAACGAATCGCAAGCGCGCCACTGGCGACATCAAGAGAGATCTATCGACACCAAAAAAGACGCGCTTCTACAGAGTCGTGATGTTTTAAGGCCAAGGCGAGGAGGACATTCAGCCTCTGGTCGCATTGGAGTCAAGACGTCACGGAACTGTTCTCGATTCGTGGTGCTCAGTTATTGTGTTAGTTGTAATTTGAGATCATTGTGTTAATTTGTGCCGTCGTGAAAATAAATGCCGTCGCACCCAGTGTGTGTATAATTTAGCTAGTGTGATTAATTTGATAGTAAATTATAATGTGATCTGAACTACAAACTGTTTTTCTATTGCGCATTAACCAATACTACCCACACTACGCCCACAGTAGTTAAAATATCGCTGATAATAACGAAAGTCACATACCCGTCTCCGACATACATATATACAAATATTACTCATTTAATAGTATAGGATTACCCAAAAACATAACATGTCACTGTTAACCAATTGACGACACACATACAATTTGAAGATAAAACGCAGAACAAACAAAACTTACGCAACCATGGAACAGTGGAAATGTTAACAGTGGAGGGTACAACGAACGAATTACGCAATGTATGTGCACACGATCGTTTGAGCCGCCTACAACGTGTTTACAGTGGTAACTGAATGGAAAACGAAATGACAATCGAATCGATTGGCTGCAAAAGCAAATTATTGTTGAACTAGTGACAGTCGGCTTTAACTTTATCATTGACAAAGAGACATGTTATGGACTTAAACTGTTTACATATTCGTTGTTCGTGTTGATTGTCATTTGTTTGATAGGTAATCATTGGAGTTCAGAGGGGCAATTCTTGTTTATACTATCTCAGTCTCGATCTGTCAAAAATACAATAAATTTACCTGAATTTTTAACAAGATTTTGACATTTATTGCCACTGTGATTTGATTGCGATTTGAACTTGAGCGTTTTTTAAGTAAGTACAAGAATTGACCTTTTGTTAATTTGATTAATTATTTAGTTTAATTAAAAAGGAAATATTAATGGTTTAAAATAGGTTAAAACTCTATTTTATGTTGATGTAGAATTGAAATTGCACAATTTCTTTTTTTATGCCAAATCTAACAAAGATTTTAAAAACTTGTATATAAATGACTAATTCTTCAACCTTCACCTTTTCCAAACTTGATGAGGGTCGGTAGGTATTAGACAAATCATTAGGGCTTTCCCTCTAATATATCAAGGGAGTTGTTGGCCTGTCTAGAATCTTTGAACCTTCTTCTACTAGATGTATTAAACGGAAAATCTGTGAAACTCTGGATCAGTATTTATATTTTTCCAAATGAAAATTGACTGCCCATTTTTACAGACCTTAATAAATTTTCGTTTTTTCTGTAGGCATTATGCAGTCTCTATTCTATCTATACTCCATATGAAATAAGATTAGACATTTTTTACAATCCGTTCAACCGATTTTGACTTCTATAACGTTGGTTGCATGACTAATGCAACAATATACACAATGACACTGGTACTTGTAGTGTACCTTCGATTACTGTTAGTAGTGGTACTAACACTACTTTTGATACCTCTTGTAGTTTAAACTATTAGGAGCGACAACGGATAAGCCGCATATGTTAAATGTTGTACATCAAAATATGCAGGGTCTGTCCGGCAAAGAGCTAGAGTTAAGTTTATTTATGGAAAACTATGATGTTCAGGTGCTATGTTTGACTGAACACTGGTTGAAGGAACATGAAGTAGTGTTTATCAATGATGATAATTTTACGGTACACAGTGCGTTTGTAAGAAAAAGCGCCATTCGCGGTGGATCATTAGTTCTTGTTTCAAACAAGTTGAAATGTAAACAACGTTTAGACTTAGTTAATCTTTCTATTGAGCGCACTATTGAGTTGTCTTGTGTTGAACTCGAGCGATACGTTATAATTTGCGTTTATCGACCGCCCTCTGGTGATTTTACTAGTTTAGAATCAGTAATGGAGGATTCACTCAATAAGTTAAAATCAAGTAATAAAAGTATAATTTTATGTGGAGATTTTAATATTAATATTTTAGATGTTACTCCATTAAGTATTAGACTTCTTAATCTGTTTAGATCCTTTAATTTAATTAACTTGTTTTTTGAACCTACTAGGATCACAGCATCTTCGTCTACTTGTCTTGATAATATATTTAGTGATTGTGATGCCAAAAATAAATTAGTGGTAAGTGACTTAACGTCTGACCACTGTGGTTTATTAGCTAGCTTCCCCATGCCATTACATAAAAAGCCGCTTAAAATTGAATGCAGGCCTTATACAGCTAGTCGTTGCAATAAGTTTAAAAATAATATAGCTCATAGAATTACACCATCTATAATAGAACATGAGAATCCTAATCAAATCTATGAAGCCCTTTTTGATGTTGTGCAAAAAGAGTACCAATCAACTTTCAAGACCAAAACTATTAACATTAATGGCACCTCCGTTGGCTTTAACCAGTGGGCCACTCCAGGTATTTATAAAAGTAGAGCGAGACTATACGAGTTATATGGTTGGAAAAAATACAGGTTTGATACTCCTTTCCTAGAGTATGTCAAAAATTATTCAAAATTATTTAAAAAGGTTAGTGCTTTTGCTAAATCGAAATTTTTAAGCGATACAATTAAAAATTCCAATAATAAAGTAAAAACCACTTGGAAAATTATTAACAATGAAACGGGTAAGTCGGTTAAACAAGATAAACACCTTGAGATTATGGTCGACAATAAATTAGTTAATATAGCAGCCGACGTAGCCGAGGCATTTAATGAGTTTTTTGCCAACATACCTATAACTACGACTCGCTCCTTAAATTCGTCTCCGTCTAAAGCTGAAAACCTTTTGCATAGTAGTGTGCCTAAATGTAGTAGCTTATTTAGCTTCGAGCATGTAACACCTCGTGATGTAGTTAATGTTTTTAACACACTCAAGTTTAAAAACACTGGTGATTACTGGGGCATCTCCATTAAACTTTTAAGTAATATAATAGACATCGTAGCCCCCTATCTAGCTGTTACTTTTAATAAATGTGTTGATTTGGGAACTTTTCCTGACCTCATGAAGAGTAGTAAAGTCATACCATTATTTAAATCAGGTAATAAAAATGACGTTGGCAATTTCAGGCCTATTTCTATCTTACCAGCATTTAGCAAAATATTTGAAAAGTTAATACTCAAGCAGTTGCTAAGACATTTTAATTTAAATAGCCTCCTTCATAATGAACAATATGGCTTTACAAAAGGTCGTTCGACTACAGATGCGGGTGTTGCTCTGCTAAAACACATATTTAATGCATGGGAGAATTCGCAAAATGCTATTGGAATTTTCTGTGATCTCTCCAAAGCCTTTGATTGCGTGCACCATGATACGCTTTTGCGTAAACTACATCATTACGGTGTGCAAAATGAAGCTCTAAACGTTATAAATTCTTATTTACATAATAGGTTCCAATGTGTAGATGTTAATGGTGTAAAATCTTCCGGGCTACCAGTTCAGTTAGGTGTACCTCAAGGCTCAATACTGGGTCCATTCTTGTTCTTAGTGTATATTAATGACTTACCATTCTATTTAAAGGGTATCTGTGAAGTTGTACTGTTTGCAGATGATACCTCTCTTATTTTTAAAGTAGACCGGAACAGACAAGATTTTGACGATGTAAACAGTGCACTCTCAATGGTTACGGATTGGTTTATGACAAATAACCTTGTTCTCAATGCCAAGAAAACGAGATGTGTAAAGTTCACCCTACCAAATGTTAGAAATCTAGGACCCAACATCGTCTTAGATAAAGAGGTGCTTGAAACTGTGAACTCAGCAGTTTTTCTGGGCATAACAGTAGATGCCAAACTTCAGTGGGGCCCACATATATCGAGCCTAGCGGGAAGGCTCAGTTCAGCCGCCTACGCTGTCAGGAAAGTAAGACAATACACTGACGTTGATACAGCTCGGTTAGTCTATTTTAGTTATTTTCATAGCGTTATGTCCTACGGTATTCTGCTGTGGGGCAAAGCAGCTGATATTCAAAATATATTTGTCCTTCAAAAACGAGCTGTTCGAGCAATTTACCAGCTAGGTGCCAGAGTTTCACTAAGAGATTTTTTCAAAGATATTGGTATTCTTACAGTGGCATCGCAATTCATCTTCGCCAACATTTTATATATTAGGCAAAATATACACTTATACAGTAAAAACAGTGATATACACAATGTTAACACTAGAAATAAAGACAAACTACGAGCTCCCTTTCACCGGCTTCATAAGGTTCATAACTCATTTGTTGGGCTTGGTATAGACTTTTATAACAAGCTTCCCTCTTCTTTGCTAGATTTGCCTTTTAATTCGTTTAAAACTAAAGTAAAATCTAACCTTTGTTCAAAGGCATACTATTGTATCAACGACTACATAAATGATAAGAATAGTTGGTCGCTGTGATTAACTCAAGACAATACTTATGTTCTTTCTCCAGAATTAGTTTACCTACGGATAGTTACATAATTGTTTATTTTATTTGATTTTATAAGTCGATTTTTATTTTTTTTTAAATTCAATTTATTTTTATTTTATTTTATTGTTGACTTAATCTACTCATTACAATATTTTGTTATGAGTTGTATTGCAATTTGTGGTTAGCTAGCGACCTCGACAGTTGATCATTATTTTTTTTTTTTTTGCCTGAGCAACCGGCAGCAAGTTCCTCATGCTCCCTTAGATGTCACTGCTTGCGGTAGCGTCGGGGGTCGGGTTGCCTCCTTCCCTCAAATATGGCGAGGGGGGTAATGGCTGATCTTTGCGTTATGCTCGTGAACGGGTGCTGCTTGTGGTGACTGGTCGTCTTGCTGATCATGGTTTTGTTATTGTTACTAGTAATTAACTGTTTATTTATTTTTTTACCTCGATGGTCCTAGTTTATCATTTATAACTGCCAATTACAGCTTTATGTAAGCGGGCACGCCCTTTACGCCTGGAGGCTTTTATTTAGATATGTAGTTCTGTTTACGTTTAGTTTTTATTTCTGCTTGAGTATAGTTCTCGATGTTTTTGGTTGGTATATTGGCGTGTGCTAGCTGACATATGGCCAATAATTTATCATTTAAATTATGTTTTGTGTTGCGTAATGTAAATTATTTTGCATACTATTGTATAGAATTATTTTTTTTCTAACTTGAACAGACAGCTGTGCTGCTGGGGAGTTTGTTGCGCCACTTCTTCTTCCCAGCGAAAGGCACTAGGAAGTGGTGAAGGGTGGGCGTTTTTGGGGGACTGTCTTATGTAATTTTGACGTTCGAAAAGTGCTGATTCTCAGCCTAATTTGAATAAATGACTTTTGAATTTGAATTTGAATTTTGAATTTGAATTTGAATTTAATGACAGCTGCAGTAAACAGTTGGTATTGTAACCACTTTTTTGCTTTTGATGCCATCCTTAAGCCTATGGTATATAAGTCAGAATCGGTTGAACGGACTGTAAAAAAGGTTTTTTTAAATGTGTAATCTTATTTCAAATGGAGTATAGATACAAATTATATTCTATGTTTTGTCTATATCATTGTTTTCTGTATTTATAGTTTTAAGGTGTATTTTTCTGTTTTAATGCCAATAAACGCAATTTTCTTTCTTCTTCTTTCTTTCTTTCTGACCATTGCACCTCCTAGAATCTATCATCGTCATTATCATTTCAACCGAAAGACGTCCACTGCTGGACATAGGCCTCCCCCAAGCTCCACCACTTTGACCGGTTCTGTGCTTCCCACATCCAGCGGATTCCTGCGGTCTTGACAAGGTCATCGGTCCACCTTGAGAATGGCCTTCCTAGAATCTATTCATGTTATAAATTAAATTAGCTTTTCGTGTTTGTTTCTATGACCGCGTTGTTCTTCTAAACTATGCAACCGATTTTGATATGGTTTAAGAGAATTTACAAATCTCGATGTTTTGACATGTCGTAAAATCGTGTGAAGCAGGGGCGGGTCGCTAGTCCTAGATGAAACACTAATAGGGATGATGCCTGGATCAAAAAAAAAAAAATTGTCCTTCAGTCAGATAATAAAAAAATATTAGACACGTATTTTTTGCTTTATCATATTAATAAAAAATTACTTATGTAGATAAAACACATTAAACTTGGGGAGTGGGGTCACTACGTCACAAGTAAGTATAAAATCTATGTACTCGTGACGTCATGGCACATTTTAACTCAACATATCGCCGTAATCTTTTGATAACATAAAAAAGTTATCATCCCTATTCTGTCATAATTACATGACATAGCTAACAAGCACGGCGCGGCTCGATCTGGCTGCAATTCTGCAATTCGAACATGACATACATCGGCGGCATGTCCAAATTATCACAGTTCGTTGTAATACGAGTGTCAAACAGCCACTTGAATTCATTCGCGAACGGCCCCAGTTGGCATCGAGCCAAAACTTCTTATTAAATCAATATGTCACCGTTTACACAAGGCTAGATTTTGTTTTTATATTCATTTAACTAATAATGATAAATGGGACTTGTTATTAATAAGCGCCCTAATTGCAAAACACACGGTCAATCACAATCTGAATCATTTTGAAGGATATTGCGAATCTATTGCTTCTATGTTCGAATAATTTCTCTGCTCAACAACGTAAATAACGCAATGAATGTTGTTGAACTGTCAAAATTAAACAGATTGCGATTGATCGTGTGTTACGCAATTAGGGTAAAGATAAATGAGCAAAGTAAATAAAGGGCTGTTAGGTAATTGGAATTGGTATGAATCCTGATTTTAATCAGGTCTGGCCGAAACGTCACATAGGTATGATCTTTTTGCAAAAACCTTAAATGTGATCATCAATATTGTACGTATATCTGCTATGTGTATTGTACGTGTTGAGTTTTGTCTCCGGCCAGATCACAAAAATTCTTAAAGTTTGTGAAAATTGTAATGTAATAGGAATTTATATCGCTGTGTCTTTCACATTAACACAATTCATTCATTCTTCTTCTTTCTTTTTGTGTGGTTAGTGACTGACCTGATGTCCATGGGCCTCTGACTTGCTTCACATACCGTCAAGAAATATCTCTCAGGCATGCCGGTTTCGTCACGATGTTTTCCGTAGTGATAGTTATACAATACGCACATGAATCCGAAAAGTCAGAGGTGCGTGCCTTAGGTTTGAAATCGAGACCGACTTGGCAGTCCGACGGTCACACCACTAGGACTATCATTCATTCATTCATTCATTCTTTTGACATCAAAGTAACGCAAACGGTTGTGATAGTACGCCCCTCCGAGGGGAGGCTACGTAAGGCTGATAACGCATCAGCCTGGTTGTAAAGACAGGTGCGATAGCTAATCTGATGACCTCGTCCGACTGTGCCACTCAATTCTATGTGCCGTGTCTTCTTTGGTTATTGAGCGGTTTACTTTGAAAGCTGCTTGTGTTTCCAGCCTTAATTTATAAAGGCTGTGTAAATTATTGTGCATTTATTCAGTGATTAATGTGTAACAGATAATATTTTACTGACTGGGTCAATGGGTTATTCTTTACACATCGTACTTTTTGATTCTCTTCATATTTCACTGTCTGTTCATTGAATACAAAAATTAAATATTCGTTATTTCTGTAAAATAGATCGCCTTATATCAGCGGCCAACAAACAACTTGTAACATTTACATAACAAAAAAAAACAAAACTTATAAATTCTGATGACCTACGGAATGACCCAAATGTCAAAAACTGGCAAGCAGCCAAAGTGTGATATCTACTATAGACTGAAATACTAGTCGTTCTCAATTTTCACTTTTTAATTACCAAACTCTTGACTTTGATGTTAGACAACGGGGCATTGTATTAATATTTTTTTTCGGTGCTGTAACCACTTGACCCGGTTGTCAAGAACTTTTTCAATTGCCAGTTGAGTGGAAGAGTTTTTCGGATTCACTTTTTATGTGGACTAACATGGGGTAAGATGAAATTAAATAAAAATACTCTAAAATCTTAAAACGATTTTTGACATCAGAAAATGGAAAATGTGTCTGTTCTTGGTATGAATTGTAACAAAAAGCTTTTGAGCAATTTTTGTTTTCATCACTTGGACAAAGGAATCTATTTTCGGGCATTCTTTTATAAAGATTCATAACATACCTATCCAATATAAGTCTACTTACTTACATATTTTTAGAAACCTATTATGTATCTGTTTTTGTACAGACGAAACCTATCAATTGAATAGGTACCTAGGTATTCCAAACGCTAGGCAAAACGTCTACTCCAGTAATAGCATAACCTTGTACCAACACCAATGAAAGTTTTCCGTAAGCCCGTTATTATTCGATATTCATGACAAAATTGCGAATTCGAATCCCGTATAAACACGTTTATTCCTAAGCTACATACACACATTCGGAAACGTTCACAAAACGGGCCTAAGGTGTGTTCAAATGAATAAAAACGCGGAAAAAATAAAATGGGGAAATAGGGCAGGCACGCTCTATTGCTCCTTCCCACGAAATCAAAATCCATCGTCGGCTGAGCTCTCTGTATATAAATTTATTATTGCGCGAGTTCCCCTTAGCTATTGTCTTTTAAATCACGGTGTATTGTCAGAAAATATCAGCCTTTCTATTCTGTATGGATTGCAGGATCTATATAACTACTTTGATTTAAGATGGAAACGTTGTTTGTAGAATATTGAAAGCGATAAAGTGAACCTAATCTTTATTATAAGCTCAATAAGTCTTACTTTGCTTCGCATCTGCTTTCTTTGAGTAGGCACATAATGTACAGTACTTATAAATGACCTAACTGCTTGAAGCTTTAAGCGCTGGCTAATACATGTGGCGCGTCCTAGGTGACCTATACTTAGGATGAGACGATACTAACACTATACAGGGTGTATCAGAAAGGTTTGGTCAAATTTAAGGGTGTGGTACATAACATACCATCATACTGAACAACTTTTTCCTTGGGACCAACATCGTAATTGAGAAAATAATTTCAGCCATCCCATACATTTAGGTCGAGTAGGTATTGAAGCTTTGTACGGGACAGTTGATCATTTTTTCTCGATTACGATGTTGGTCCCAAGGACAACGTTGATCAGTTTGATGGTCTGTTTTACACCCTTAAATTTGACCACATTTTTCTAATATGACCTTTATAGTGTTAGTATTGTCCTCTTCGTCTCATCCTAAGTGTAAGTCACCTGGGACGTGCTAATAGGCAGAGCTTAAAGCTTCAAGCGGTTAGGTCATTTATATTATACGTCAGAGCCTCCTCTGTAAAGTACACAATCATACCATAAAATAACATAACACACATAACATAACATCACGCCTTGTTTCCCAGAAGGGTTGGGCAGAGGTGTCCCTGTAGCAGGTACACCCACATTTCGCCAGTTATGTTTAAGTCCCATGTAATAGGGGGCGAGCCTATTGCCATCAACCGGGCACAAATCCAGACTCCGGGCTGCTACTGAGAAATTTCAGATAGAAACATCCAATAACACTTTGCCCGACCCGGGAATCGAACCCAAGACCTCATGCTCAGCAGTAGCGCTTGCGACCACTAGACCAACGAGGCAGTTACCATAAAATATGATAGTAAATATAGGTAAACTACAAGTCTTTTCACACTTCCCAATAGCTTTATATTATAGGATTGAAAGAAAAATATCGGTGGTATTTCCCGTCGCAAATAGCAAGAGTGGTTCTGAAGAAAATGGGTTAATACGGCACTCGAAGGCGATGGGCTTACACGCTATTGCCAAGTTTGTCATTCAAATATCGCTTTAGGCTCCGTTTAACCAGCACGTTTTAAATGGACGTTAAATTTTATCACACAGATTAGAAAAGTTTTATAAAAGTCGATGTAATCAAGATAGGGTTTGCTGTTTTAGGTGTCTACATAGATATCGTTGATCGATAAATAGGTGTGCCTACGGTATTGTGTATTCTGTGCCGATATTTTAGATTAACTTTACAGAATTTGAGGCGAAGTTAGTGTATCTAACTTTGAGGTTAATCATAGACAAGCTGTTATTTTAGAAACTTTTGAAAGTTATTATAGACCCAGTTTACCGTGACCTGGTTTATTTTTTCGGGAGTATAAAACCTTCAAAGGGTACTTGACTCCCGGCGTTTTAAACATTGTACGTGCTTACGGCTTTTCAATTGCTCCTCTCGACACTTCAACCTTTTGTCAGGATCCAGTGTATGACAAAGTGCTCAGCCATTTTGTGAACTCTTTTGTTTTAATACGTACTTCAGATTTTGTTTGAAGACTGTACAAAAAAAGCCTCGACCGAAATAGATACTTGCCTTTTTGAGCAAATCCTGCAGAAGGCACTGACCGGAGATGACTCACGTAGGTAGGTAGGTACTCCATCTTATTTCAATAAAACCCAATTTACATAAATGAATATATTATGGTATCCTACCTACCCACCTACACAAAACACCTACTTACGTCTTTATGGACACTTGTGGTAATATATCTTTCAAATCTAATAATTATTAGCTTTTTTGTGGACCAGTTAGAAACGATCAAGTTCGACTATATATAGTCAAGATATAATGGCAAAAATTTACGTTTCGTGCTGGTAAAGAATAGGGATGATGCCTGGGTCAAAAAAATGAAATTCTATTAAGTCAGATAATAAAAAAATATTAGACACGTATTTTTCCTTTTTCATATTACTTAATAAACAATTATTTACTTAGATAAAACGCATGAAAGTTGGTCAGCGGGGGTCACTACGTCACAAGTAAATATAAAATCTACATACTTGTGACGTCATGACACATTTTCACTCAATGTATCGCCGTAGTTATTAGATAACGTAAAAAAAAAAATACGTATCCAATATTTTTTAATAATCTACAAGACAGACAAAATAATAATGAGAAAAATCAAAAGGATCCTAAAAGTACTGTCATTATAAACTAATGATAATGTCTGCTGGTGGATTAATGTTTCCATAAAACGAGCCAGTTTCACAAATTTTCCAATACTCAATAAGATGAACCCTGTCGGATAGAATAAAGTAGAAGAGAGGAACAGGGCTATAATTTGACTTATGAAATGGTATACTATATACATGTATTATTTATGTAATTTATAAAATATCCGATCGACTCGAATAATTGCCATGTCAAACATGAGACTTTTGAAAAGAGAACCGGAAATAACAATATGTCCTTTAAAACATGTGAGTTCACTGCAGTCACTAAAGCAGGGGCTCCCAACCTTTTAACATACCCGCCTCCTTAACTTTCTTTTAAAATCACTACGCCCCCTGAGTTACTTTGTCGACATAAGTGGAGAAGCATAAGAATGTAAAGCAAGCGAAAGTGAGGTTGAAATGTTTGCACCCCCTTGGGTAGGTTAGATTTTCTTTTGATCATTCAAACAGAAATAGAAGTTACATTGTCGAGTTTTGCAGAAAAAACTCAAGAATTATGAGAATGCATAATGTAAGAGCGAGCAAAACGAGCTCGAAAAATATTGTACATATTTCGGACCTTTCATACAGAAATGGACAAACTTATTTTGTAGACATACTTAGGCAGAAAAGCTGAACTTCATTTTACAGCACATAAATAACGTTTCAACGTTTGTGTTTTTTAAACCAGTCTTAACATTTTCTAATACCAAGAACATACAATTTTGTAAATCTACACTTTATTATTGGAGCCGCCGTCCCCCTATTGATCACTATTCGCCCCCCGACGGGGGCGCGCCCAACCGGTTGGGAATCCCTGCACTAAAGTGAGGTTCGAGGGCTCGAAATAAACTTTACAGAGCAACACTACAATACAACGCGAACTTTATAGCTTTATAGTCGAGTCGTGTCCTTGATCTATGACTAATAGATATTGTGTCCCGCACTGACGTGTTCGGCAAGCCATCCATTAATCAATTCGCGATACACTCGCAGCTTCGTCGACTATTCATTACATGGATTTGCATTTCATACATGTATCGTGTGTACGGGTTATAGAACTTGATATTCGATTAGAAATGGACGGTGGGAAAAGTGAATAAGTGCACCAGTTATGCATTTTGTGAAACGTTTTAAGAATGGATGAGTTTCAGCAGCTTAACTAATTGGGTAGTAGGTATTTTAATGCATGCCCACTAACCAGTGTTTTACATGTTAGCAAATAAATAAAACCATAGAAACCATAGTTATTTTTTAATAATACCTTATGGTGGGGTGCCTCTTATAATCAATACGAGTGCCGATGCTTAATCATACGTCTGACGAACCATGGTCAGACCATCTCGCTGCCACCTTGCAGACTGGCTAATATAAACGGTATAATCTTCATCGACCCGGAAACTGTTACCATATATTCAGCACATGATTAGACCCCGTGGAATTTTTTGGAAGTTTATAAAAAATATATATGTTGTTTCATACAAAAGTGCAGTTAAAATGTATGGAACAGCAGATTATTTTTTTATTACCGACGATAAATTTCAAGGCTAGTAAGTCTAGAATCATGTACGGTCTACTGAATTTATGGTATAACAGTTCACGTCGATGTATTACACCTGCAGTGCTATTCTGTAAAAATTAGGTGAAGTGAGCTTGAAAGTGAGCTGTCAACAGTGTCAATCCCTAGTATTTGGTGGAATGACAGCTCACTTCAAGCTCACTTCACTTTAGCGTTCACGGTGAGATTTTTACAGAATAGCACTGCTGGTATTTACCACGGAATCATATTCTCTTGTAGTGAATTTCAAAAGATTGAAGTTTTTTATACGAATAGAAAGAAAAAAAGAAAAGAAGAAAGAAAAATTGTTTATTCTGCACAAAATAAACGCACATTACACAAAAAAAAATACATAAATTATAAAATATACTATACATTCGCTAAAAGCCAAAAGCCTCGTATTCATATTTGGAAATTAATAAAAAGTTCGACAAATTTCAAGTGTGCTAAGAAGATCTAACGAATCTCGATATTGTATTAGGAGTTGGGTGTTAGTGAATCTTTAAGAGCATTAAATTTAAATATCAATGAACATAGGTAATTATTGACACAGAGAACTTGATTGAGGTTTACATTATTTATTTAAATAAAAATTATAACAACTTTACAGACTCATCCAAGGCGATGTTATAAGTCATGTCTACACAAATTGACAAAAAATTAAATTACTTGTAAGCAAAATTACAAAGAAATTTGTATCTAATAATAAAACGATTATAAACATGAAAACGTATACAATAAATTAAAGAAATAAAGAAAAAGTATTTATTGAGACTCGCACAGGCCATTAATAAAAATAAAAACAATTAAAATAAAAGCAGAAAGTCCTGTACGAGGCCAAAAGGCTCCTATCTCAGCATATGCTGCGACATTTAAGAAAAAATAAATAAGTGACGCAGCGCTGGTATTCTGTTAGGGCCCGCAGTGATGTCACGGATAGATAAAATACAAAAATAAATATAATAAAATAAAAATAAATTACCTCTTTCAATGATCATTTGTGCCATGTACACTTTATTTTAATTCTACTATAATGTATCTACATTAAACGCATCAATTTCCTTTAGAGAATCAGAAAATGTATCTTCCAATACCTTATTGAATAGATATTCTTACATTTGAGCGATACTGAGGAATAATGTTTTATTTCATATCCCGGGAGGAGCATCGGCTATTCGCTATAAAAGGTTCCTTATTTATTTTCTGGCAGCGTTATTTCTTTGTGCAAAATTTCATCAGCACCTGTCACACGTCTGCAATAAGATTGGGTCACAAACAAAGTACTGGGGAGTTTTGAAGGTTTTTTCTATACGGAAAGGAATGATGGATTTTTTTTAATTGGCCCGAAACTAGGTAGATATCTCTGAGTGAAATTAACTCAGTATTACGTCTTTACAAAAACTATTTATGAGTGCTTTAAAACCGGAACGCTATTTTTCAGATTTTATTAGTCTTAAAAAGGGTGAAAATAAATCCACTTGCTTAATAGTTCTGGTACTACATAAAAACTTCAGATAATAATCATAAATAGTTTTTTTATGTAGTAATATAGTACATTACTGTCGCGGCCATCAATGTCTGGTTGCGGCCAAGGCTTGAATAGTACTTTTCTCAAACAATACGCGGAAATTCAAACTATGTAAATTAATTATAATTTCCAGAATCAATGACGAACAAAGAAAAATTTTCACGCGCCAATAATTATGTCCATTTATTTCTTCTTTACTAACAGCTCTATTTGCTAAGCCAGTTCGAAATTTAAATAAAATATTCTTTGATAAGTTACCTCCTTGATTGCCATGTGTTGAAGTAAAAAGTTAGTTCCATTTTTAAATAACACGACAGATATGAGTTTTCATACTAGTAATTTATTTGGCCGCTAAACACGACAGATAAGGATTTTCATAGTAACTTAACTTTGCCGGCCGGGCGCTCGCTTGACCAGTACAACAATTTCGATTTATCTCGAAGAAGGTTGTCAAAATAATGTTCGAATTTCCAAGCATGTTTGAGAAAAAGACCTTATTACAGAAGTACACATATAATCATAATTTACATAATTTTCTAATGAAATCACTGTACCTACATTCCATTTTATATTATACACTTAACTTATTAAAACAACAGAGCTTCAAAAGCGTACCAATTTCACGCGAACAGTAATCCATACTGACCCAAATAGACGCCCTTCGCGTTCCACCCTTTGGAGTTTTGCAATTATGGAAAATGATGCAACAACATACAGAGCACACTGATGGTACTGCCATCCGCATATAGAAAGGCCGAATTAAAATATACTGCAGATTAACATTTCTGTGAGTTTACTGTATTTTTGTGATAGGTCTTAGATGACACCTGAAAGATGCTAAAATTAATCTTGATTGACAAATTGACAATTATTTGTCAATCAAGATTAATTTGAGTAAGATTTAGTATAAAATCTGGCAGTGTGGAAGCAGTGGTGGCTCAGTAGAAACAACTGCGACTTACGAGTTGTAGATCGTAGGTTTGAACTCAGACAGGCACTTTGAGTAAATTATTTCATCACCACTGCTCACAAAACGGTGAAAGAAAACATCGTGAGGAAACTGACATGTCCTAGAACTACAAATTCGTAGAAATGTAACAACCCTAACCCGCACTGGGTCCACATGGTGGATTACGGCCCACTCCGTCTCACAGAGAGGAGGCCTGTGTCCCAGCAGTGGGAACATTATGCTGATTATGCTATGCAGTAGGTATCAATTGTCAAATCAAAAGTCAAAGATTAAGACTTCTACGAAAACCTTCATAGTTCTTACTATTTGTAGTCTTGCTTGTGAAAAATAACGCTTTGGCCCGCAGAAATTAGTATAGTCAGTTTGATACTTCTACTGTACTGAAAAACATTAAACTTCTTCATAAAACTTTTGATTTCCAGTCAAAGTTTTTAGTTTTAACGTTGAAACTGCTTGAAAACTTCATCATGACCCATTTGCAGTTAAACTAGTATGTATTTATACCTCAATCTTCGTTTATCGGCTCGATATTATGTCGGTTTGGTATCGAAACTGTTAAATTAATTGCTATTCGTACATTTACCACCTTGTACAACGTGTAGTTGAAAGAGTTGATTCTGATGAACCAAATATTTTGGTCTTTCAAATTATTTAGCTTAGTGCAACTTTTGAACAGTAGGTAGCGATTTATCTTCGTTCTTGCACTTACTTACTTTTTCTGTTTCTTATCCTATCATTCTTTTGTATTAAGAATTAATCTTAATAAAAAAGTAATAATGTCGAATTTATTGAGATGAACAGACAGGGAAAACCGCTCGAGGCTGTTATGCCAGAGCTAGTCAAACTCAAAATGAGTAAATAATAAATTGTTTATCGCTCACCTTTGTGTTATCTTCAAGTAAATAAACAAAGAATAAAAAATAAACAAATGATAGATTGGCTATTAACAATTCAGAGTCAAAACTGACAACAATTCAATTTATTCCTGACATTTCCATACCTTTCCCCAACAAGGAAAATACGAAACCATAAACAATTCAACTCACGCCGCACACCGTTTAAAAGAACAGTCGACGATAAAACTAGGAATTAAATTACTCTACCAGCCAGTACGTCGTGTCCCTTCCACTTTAGCCTAGAATAAGTTGATTTGAACCTAATAACATTCAATTGTTTCCAAGTTCTGTCCTGTTCTGGTTGGACTCTTTGGACTGGCGCCAGTGGGTGGTAGTGCAAAGTTGAAGACTCGACCGCATCTTGAATATCGATCGAAGTTATGCAACAACAGATGGTGGCGACTGTGTGGCAACTACCGTGTCAGTAATGAAAATTGTTAGACACTTTTTGTAGGGGAATGAGGAGTGCTTATTTCATAGTTAAGATTGTGAGATATTTTGTTAAAAGTACTAGTGGGAGTTAGATTTAGTTTTACTGCTTTTAGAATCATGACTTTAGAAAATATCACGCCTTATTTATTGTAGTTTGATAATTATCCTTCGGTATAATAAATAACCCTTTTATAATAGATATACACAAGAAACTAATTCTAAAATTACCACAACGTCGGCTAGTTTGTGATGTTACTAAAATTTATTTCACATTTGACACGCCTTGGCGATAAAACTAAAAACTTTTAACAGTTGAAACAGAAGGATTGAAAATGTTTCATTCTCATCTGAAATCGAGTAGGTTCATCTCGATAATCAACGATCTCGATTCGATATAAAGCGTCAATCGATCGGGCCGACGTCCGTGGTAGACGAAGACGTAACTTGCAGTAAACAAGTTTTCAAACTTGCCATGTTTGAACCCAGTTTGTCGAATAAAAAGCGGAAAAAGAGATTTCTTTGTGTGAACGATTTGATCGGGAAGATATAAGTAGAATTGAGACACGACTGCATTTGAGGGGTTGATTGTTATTGTCTATGGTTATATTTGAAGCTTCACTTTTTTCCTCAACATGTGTTCGAATTTTAAACACATTGCTACTGGTAGCAGTAGCACTATGCAGTTTGCATGGAATTAGTATGTACTTTAAAAGCTCCTTGGGTGGTTTGATAAACAAAAGAAAAACAAAATGTTCTGAAAATAATTTAGCTTTCCAGTGTGAATGGAAATACTCCAGTTATATTCGAATATAAATATCTATTTGGACATGCAACGTCTATTACAGAGATTGTTATTTGATAGACTTCTTATCTGATTGATTGATTTTGTGATAAAGATTAGACATTTATTTCTGTCCCTAACAATGCGTTTTGTAGAATTATTTTTACAAATAAAATAAATATCATATTATGAGTTTTATGTTGCATGATACGGACGGGTTATGAATAAACCGAAGCATACTTATAATGTTAGGAAATGGCCATGACCTAGTTTAGAATAAACAGTGGTAAAGCTATAGCTAAACATATAACTGTAGGTAATAAATAGACAAATTAACAAATGTCCATAATTAGCTCACCGTTCAAAACAATATCAGATGATTTACAACACCGTAATGCGCCTTTGGGCGAAGTGAAGAAGCGTTTTTGACAGAGCCAGGGCGGGGCAAAAATAATGAAGACAGAGGGGGGTTATTATGGAGAAATGGCAGGCGCCTTCAATTTCCCTGCCTCAGCCAACTTGATTTAATAAATTAAAACACAAAATGAGATTTTAACACAACGATAACAAACATTGAAGATAGAATATTAAAGATGCTTACATAATTTAATATTATTCTCTTTTTACCGACTTTGAAAAGAAGGTTCTCTGTTCGTCTGTTTTTTTGAAGCGTTTTTATAAAGAAGAGATATTTGTCTGGAAATTCCTTTAGGTGTTTTTTTATACCGATGATTGTTTTGACGATGAAACTCATAAAAATAAATACAACACACTTCATTCATCATCATCATCTGCCTAGCCTTTCTTTCAGTCTAACTGGATGCAGCTGAATACCAGTATTTTACATGGAGCGACTGCCTATCTGACCTCCACAACCCAGTTAGGTACTGGGTAACACGATAGCCCTTGGTAAGACCGTCAGACTTTCGGGCTTCTGACGACTCACCAAAGATCTACAAATGACAGCCGGAACCATCGGCTTAACGTGCTTTCCGAGGCACGGAGTAGTCTCGGTATGTAAAGATGGTCACCCATCCACGGACCAATCCCAGCAGGCGTAGCTTAACCTGTTGGATCGACCCGTGCGGCTGTTATTACTTAGACACGAGGTCCTCAAAAAAATAAAAAAAACATTCATATTCAAATTAAAATAGAGCAACTTTTAAAACAAAACTGTTTCACTTTACTGTTGAAAACTCTAATTTTTGCGACGTAAAACGTTCTCTTCGATGACATTTAACTGCATTCCAAGCCACAGGATCAAAGGAATCAGAATCTAGTTAGGTTCACTACCGATTCTTTCCTATCGGGAGCTATTACTTCAAGCTCAGTTGAAACACAGCCGAGTGAATATAACGACATTTTTTTCGTCTGTTTTATTTCATTTTGTCCAAAGACGCCGCTTAGTAATTGGAGACAATAACTTCGAAAACCTTTGCCTCGACTACCCGAATAACTCAATTATGTAAATCGGTTTGGAAATATCTTCGTATCTAGGTACGATTTTAAGAGTTTTTGTTTTAGGTAGGTACTTTTTTTGGGGTGTGGCTTTGTTTCTATGCCAAATAAGGTCCCTATGGAATATATATACGGATTCTTCTCGTGTGATTAGTGACTGACCTGGTGGCAGAGTTTTGAAGCCGCCCATGGGCCTCGGACCTGACTTCACATGCTGACGAGAAATATCTCTCAGGCATGTTGGTTTCCCCACGATGTTTTCCTTCACCGTTTTTGAAGCAAGTGATAATTATACAATACGCACATGAATCCGAAAAGTCAGAGGTGCGTGCCTTGGGTTCGAACTTGCGGCTATCACTACTGACTGATACGGATTGAAAATAATGGTTTTAGGGAAATAATTACTTTAGAGACCTGGTTTTAAAATTCATATTGCAGTGTTGCTAGCAACGCTGCATGCAAACGCTGCAAGGATAGGAAAAAAAATCTGCTGTTCCATAAATTTTGAAAAGTTTTGCGAACATAAATATACGGAACAGCAGATTTTTTTTTCGCGATTTTCGTTTGGTCCCATTGTAAAAGTTGTTCATAATGATGAGTAAAGACACGTGTTTAAGTATCAGTCACTAATTACCAGTCACCCCATATAGGAATAATAATGTGAAATGTGGATAGCTGACCCCGTTTCATATGTATAGGAGAGCTACCCAGTCTTGTTCCAGAACTCCAGATCCCAGTTCAAGGAACGTTATAAAACTTTGGCGAAATAAATAAAACGGTTTCGTTAGTTTGAGCTTTAAAAACGTAGCAGACAGACTCACGTCACATTTCTAACATTAGAATGGATAATGCTATTCCAATAAATTTCATCCCACACAGAATTGAATATATTCCCAATATAACAAGCTTGTTAAGAACTATAAAGCAGTCTCGTCTCGTCTCGTTTTGTTAAAGAAAATGTCAATGACAGGACTAGACTAGACTTATATACCGTTTTATATAAAAGTTGGAAACGATTACTTACACGTGTTTTATGAATTGTTTAGTAAAGAAAGAAAGAAAGAAAAACATATTATTTGGGACACGCACAGGAAATACAAACCGTTAACAAAAGGAGCACTTAAAAGTAACGAAATTAATATATTAAAAAAAATGAAAAACAATAAAAAATAATAACGACCTGTGCGAGGTCAAAAAAGGCGGAAAGGCTAGTAGGTAGTTTCCTCGTCCTTCAAACTGTTGTCCTTCAAACTGGACGATTATTTCCATATTAATTGAACATCTGGCTGCATCATGGACATTTGTTATTTATTATTATTTTTAATTATTTTTACCAATTATTGTGGTATAGTAATCTTATTCCAGGTGCATCGTCTTCACATATTAATGTATACAAAATATTGTAAAACATTTTAAAAGAGTAACTAACGGTGGAGTTTCTTGCCCATTCTTCTCCATACGAAAACTACCTTTTGGAAGGGGCGACTAGAATCAATTAAATTTTTTGTAAATTTTGACGTTCGAAAGTGCCTTTTATGTGCTAATTGAAATAAATTATTTGACTTTGACTTTATTATTTATTTTTATGCATACAGTCTTGATACAGGTTCATGTTTGTCTTGTACCATTAAACCAGAAATGGTTTGTATCGGTACTCACATTCGCTATAAGAACACTCCTAAATCACTTAAATATAACTTGTATTTACTTATTATATATTATTCATGTATATTATCTATCCATGGATTCCTAGATGAAGTAAAAACGACCAACAAAATAAACGTTTTTTACCATATATCGAACGTTTACTATTTTATTATGGACAATGGAAATGCCTAGGTTTTGGCGCGCAAGATGGTCTTTAGATTAAAGTAATCAGAACTTCGCCGTATGTTCGATTCTCAGAATATCTCAGTAGGTACACTATATATCTACGTGTTTAGAAGAGTGTGCAAAAAGTGTAATGGAGTTATGTTGTCGTACGTGGGAAGGCAAGACAGGTGCAAATCGGTTCCGATAAAAAATGCACAAGCACTTTTAGGTGTCTTTAAAGCTTTGTGACAAAGACAATGGTATTGGTGTGATTCTTCTCTTTTTTATTCGTGTGTTTAGTGACTAACATGCCACATGCCATCTAGAAATATCTCTCAGGCATGTTTCCTCACGATGTTTTCCTTCACCGTTTTTGAAGCAAGATAACTATACAATTCGTACATGAATCCGAAAAGTCAGAGGTACGTGCCTTGGGTTCGAACTCGATACCTTTGATAATATAGGTCTTATTTAAATTGTAACCTTAACCGATATGTTTATTAGACGAATCATCTATTTCTGCTTCTGCTTATATAAATCTCGTGTTAGTAGTAACCAGATTTATATCAACAAACACGATAACAGCGTAAGAATAAATATACCATCAATACAGATTTGTTTATCTAGAGATTCTGAGTAACTCTCTATACGTGTGTAGATAAGTCTTTATAAGTGTTATGGCGTATGTATGCAAGCAATCGGCGTGGGGGTCTAAAGTACCCTATTATGTACAACATGCTTACTAATGTCACACTCACTGCTGTGAATGAGTATCCCATAATCATCAAGCTTGGTAGACATTTTGTTGATCGTCTTTTGTTCTTGTTAGAAATGATAAGTACTCGGCCACAGTTCTTTCGCAGTTATTTTACCTTTTAGCGGCAACCCAACAGCAACCTTATTGTAACGACAATAACGATCATTGTGATTTTGGCAGATTTGTCAGTGGTAGCAACCTAATATTTACAGCCATCTTAATAAAACGAAAATAAAGATTATTGTGATTTTGACAGTGATTCAAATTCAGCGGTAAAAGAACTGTAACATCCTAGAGATGCATTTTTAACCGACTTCCAAAAAGGAGGAGGTTATATGTTCGTAGCGCGTGTATATTTTTTTTAAATGTGTGTCCGCCGATTTCTCCGTCAATTATGGACCGATTTTGAAAATTCTTTTTTTTAAAGGTTATGCTCTCGAGGTGGTCCCATATAAATTTTATTAACTTTACTTGAATAGTTTTTGAGTTAGCTTCAATAATACATGTAGGATTAATTTTAGATTCCTAAACTTAATAGGCTGTATGGCCAAGTATTCCTAAACTGTAACGAAATATATTTCTGAACGAATGAATGGAACGAGAAAAAGGGGAAGGAAGCAAGATGGCGAGAGAGAGATTTTTTGTAAGACGTGATAAGGTGTTTTAAGGTGTTTTTTATAACTAAATAAACGTTGTTAAAAAGATTTGGCTTTTTTCCTGGAGATCCCAACTCTACATTTGGGGGCTCGTCCGGGATCCCTGGAAAAAAGCGAAGAAGAAGAAGATTGGTGCTGTGGTGTGTTTCGCGGCAAGGTGAACCGCGACGCGACCCACGCGGCCATTACCGTTACGAGTTAACGACTCGAAAAAAAAAAAAGAAGATTCTATTCAAAGGAGCAAGAAGCTGACCAAGATAAGATGCCTGACGATAAGAATCCGACGCCATCGTTAAATTTTACAGATATTATACCAAAATTCGATGGTACTGATAAAACATATTCGTCAGCAAAGTGGACGCAGGACGTGGAAGACAACGCCGAAATATTCGGTTGGTCGGCGCAACAGAAACTCATTTTGGCGCGTCGATCACTAACCGGCACAGCGGAATTGTGGTTAAAATCAGAAAAAGCCTTCAAGTCGTATGAAGAACTACGGTCGGCACTGTTGAAAGAATTTCCCGAGTCAATCAACAGTAAAGAGATGCACGAACTCATGGCGGCTCGTAACAAAAGGAGTAACGAGTCGTACTACGAGTACTTGCTAACAATGAAAGAGTTAGGGAAACGTGCGAAATTCCCGGACTATGTGGCCATACAGTATATTATTGATGGCATACACGATTACGAATCAAATAAGGTAATCTTGTATGGCGCGACTACGTACCCTGCGCTGAAAGAAAAAATAACGTTGTATGAAGCAATGAAGAATAAAAATAAGAAACGCCACGATAATACGAATACTACGAAGAAGTCCGAGCTGAAAACAAAATGTCATACTGAAAAATCATCACGTCGATGTTATAAATGTGGTGAAGGTGACCATATCGCCAGTTCGTGCCCAAAAGGTGTAAAATGTTTCCGGTGCAACTCATTTGGTCATATCGCAACTGAGTGTAAAGCGCCAAATCCAAACTCAAGCTCAAAGGCGCATGATGGCGGCGAAAGTTCTCGAAAATCGATGTGCACGAAGATTTCACCGGAAGAGGGCGCCTCTGATCCGGAGCGGGAAAAACACGGCGGATACGATGAAGATGAACGACAAAGGAGTGAAGGGAGCGAACGAATGACAGGAATGGATGAGAGTCGGCCAACGTCAAACCCATGTACGTCAACGTCAGACTCCTGTCAATCGTGTCAACGTCAAAAGTGTCAAATGGAAACAGTGTTAAATGTAAACAAAGACATTGTGAGCAATAAATCAATTAAGAACATTAAGATTGGTGATAAAGAAGTGGATAGCTTAATAGATTCCGGTAGTGACTTAAATTTAATTTCTTCGAACTTGTTTTTCGAGTTAGATATTACAACTCACGAAAAGGTGAAGGTGATATTGTCTGGCATTGGTGCGACAAATGTTTGCTCATTTGGAAAGTTTAATATAACAATTAAGATCGATGGATATTGCTACGACGTGTGCTTTTTCATTGTCCCAAAGGAGGTAATGCCATACAGTATCATCTTAGGTCAACCATTTTTAGCTAAGGTTACAGCCATAATTGATAAGGGTTCAGTCAGCGTTGTGCCTCATTTCAATGATGTTTTGCCACAGTGTATGCTTGTTGAGGTCCCAGAACCTGTGTGTTTTGTTTCTGATCCACAGATAAGAAAAGCAGCTCAGAGATTAATAGACAGCTATCAACCCAGACAAGCTAGGGAAGCACCGATAAATATGAAAATCATATTAAAGGATGAAATCCCTGTAGCGCAACGGCCGAGAAGGTTATCCCTTGTGGAGCAAAAAGAAGTGGAGCGGCAGGTGGGTGAGTGGCTAAGAGATGGTATTATTAGAACTAGTTTTTCAGAATATGCAAGTCCACTTGTGCTGGTTAAAAAGAAGAATGGTTCAACAAGGGTATGCGTGGATTACAGATTGATTAACCGGAAGATGGTCAAGGATGAATTTCCACTTCCGGTTATCGAAGATCATATTGACAAGTTATCAGAGGCAAAAGTTTTCAGCAAATTGGATTTGAAAGATGCATTCTTTCACTTGAGAATAGATGAAGACTCCGTAAAATATACCTCTTTTGTCACACATCACGGTCAGTTTGAATTTCTCAGAGCACCATTTGGATTGTCAATTTGTCCTAAGTACTTTACAAGATTTATAACAATTATCTTTAGGGACCTCATTGCCAAGGGTCACATTCTTATATTTATCGATGATGCCATAATTCCAGCAAACGACTATGAGGAAGCAATTGAAAGATTACATGAAGCATTACAGGTAGCATCTGACTATGGACTCGAGATTAACTGGAAGAAGAGTGAAGTTTTGACAACAAAAGTTGAGTATTTGGGTCACATCATTCAACGTGGTGAAGTGAGACCCGCTACAGAAAAAACAGATGCAGTTATGAAGTTCCCGGAGCCCAAAACGGTAAAACAAGTACAAAGCTTCATGGGGCTAGCATCATATTTCAGGAAGTACATACCAAATTTTGCCCAAATAGCCAGTCCATTGACGAACCTGCTAAAGAAGGATCAAAGCTTTACATTTGAAGAGGAACAGAGGTATGCTTTTAATATTTTAAAAGAGAAATTAGGAAGTGGTCCAGTGCTAATTATCTTCAACCCAAAACGACCTACAGAACTACACACAGATGCGTCCAGTTTGGCCTTTGCGGCGGTATTAATGCAGCGATGTGAAGATAATGGATTACATCCCGTGTATTACATGAGCCGGAAGACAAGTGAGGCAGAAAGGAAATATTCTAGCTATGAGCTTGAGGCTCTTGCTATAATAGGGGGCGTAAAGAAGTTTCGCCATTATTTGTATGGTATTCGATTTAAGATTGTAACAGACTGCCAAGCCTTTCAGATGACATTACAAAAAAAAGATTTGTCAACCAGAGTAGCCAGATGGGCATTATTATTACAAGAATTTGATTTTCAGGTAGAACACAGATCTGGTACAAGAATGAAACATGTTGACGCGCTGAGCCGTAACCCGTACATAGGCGTGACCACCAATAGCCTACATGATCAAATAAAGAAAGCACAAGAGCAAGATGAAGGATTGAAGGCTATTATGGAAGTACTTGATGACAAACCTTACCTCGATTACTATGTGGATGGTGGTCTGCTATATAAGGGATTGGAGAGAAGACTAGTAGTACCTAAGGGAATGGAGATGGAAGTTATAAAAAGAGTACACTCGAATGGACACTTTTCCAAGAAGAAGATGACAGAACTTATCAGTAAAGACTATTACATAAAAGATTTATCAAAGAAGCTTGAAGATTTTATAATTACATGCATTCCATGTATACTGGGCAGTCGTAAAGAAGGCAAGCAGGAAGGATTTCTGCACTTATTAGAGAAAGAGGACACACCCCTCCATACTATTCACATTGATCACCTAGGACCCATGACAGAGACCAAAAAACTTTACAATCATCTGCTTACAATGGTAGATGCATTCACCAAGTTTGTGTGGATATTTCCCACTAAGAGTACAACTAGCAAGGAGACCATTGAGAAGATAAAAATCCACCAGCAGCACTTTGGAAATCCTACTAGAATAATAAGTGACCGAGGAACAGCATTTACCAGCCATGAATTTCAGAATTATTGTGAAGAAGAAGGAATTAAACATGTAAAAATCACCACGGGTGTGCCTAGGGGAAATGGGCAAGTAGAAAGAATACACCGGACCATAATTTCAGTCCTTACAAAGTTGTGCATAGAGGACCCTACCCAGTGGTACAAACACATAAGTCGTGTACAGAGAGCATTAAATAGTACTTGGCAAAGGAGTATCAATTGTACCCCATACGAACTACTGATTGGAGTAACAATGAAAACGAAAGAAGAAATCGATATCTATGACTTACTTATGCAGGAAGGAAGAGATATCTTCATGCAAGATAGAGAAGAAAGACGACAGAAGGCAAAGGAGCATATTTTGGAAATACAAAAAGAAAACATACGGACATTTAACAAAAAGCGCAAGCAAAGTTCAAAATATCAGGAAGGGGATCTAGTTGCCATCAAGCGGACCCAATTTGGCTCAGGCATGAAGCTAAAACCTAAATACCTTGGGCCATACACCATCACGAAGGCCAAAGGAAATGACCGTTATGATGTTCAGAAGGTGGATCTAACTTTAGAAGGACCAGGTAAGACATCCACTGTGGCTGACTTTATGAAGAAGTGGCCCAATGATGACTGAACTTTTCTCTGTGGTTGTTTGTAAACCTAGCTGTAAGTCTGTATTATGTCTGTGTACTGGGGCTACCTACTTAGAAGGTCTGTATTTTAATATTTCTCTGATGTTTGGTAGTTACTATAGCTGTTTATGTATAAGTTTGTATTCTAATGTTTATTGTTTACTGATAAGCCGGTACCAATTATTTCTAAAGTTTGAGTTGTAACTAAGTAAATTTTATCATTTCTGAGGCCAGAAATATGTGTAGAATGGCCGAGCCTGTAGGATTAATTTTAGATTCCTAAACTTAATAGGCTGTATGGCCAAGTATTCCTAAACTGTAACGAAATATATTTCTGAACGAATGAATGGAACGAGAAAAAGGGGAAGGAAGCAAGATGGCGAGAGAGAGATTTTTTGTAAGACGTGATAAGGTGTTTTAAGGTGTTTTTTATAACTAAATAAACGTTGTTAAAAAGATTTGGCTTTTTTCCTGGAGATCCCAACTCTACATACATATTTTTTCCTACTCAGTATGTGGATGATATATAAGTTCCTGTCACTGTTAATTACATAGCAGGTAGTGGTATTCGAATTTGTGAGGGGTAGGTACACTAAATAGTAAAAAATAAAACTTTCTACAAAAAAAAAAAACTGACTTCCAAAAAAAAAACACTACAAGCTGAAAAATAACTTTAATTTGGGAAGTCGGTGTCTTTGGTTTAGAATTTTCGTTTTTTGCCACCGACTTCCGAACATAAAATTGTTTTTCGCTTTGTAGTGTTTTTTTGGAAGTCGGTTCCTTTTTTTTTCAACTATCATCTTAACAACATCGAGATTTGGGAAAAAAACCTATACTATTTGAAAACCATCTCCAAAATATGACTATGAATATGAAATAGCGCTACTCCATCCAAAGCGATTTATAGTCATAAGTCAGACCAGTCATAAGTCATAGCAGTCATAAGTCGTAATTAGTCAGGGTCGCGACCCGCGGGTGGCTCGCAATTAATCAATTATTTCACTTCATTAGCCCACTCGGATTGGGCTCATCCCTGATGGGTAACGGGGTAAGCATTTTAGCCGTGACACGCTGGATTAATTAAATTGTGAGTTTAACGGTTTGTATTTTGAATTTCAACGGGTTAAAGGAGAAAATTGGTAACAAAATGTAGAGGTCACCTCTCTGGGTCACTAATTGCAACTTTTTTTGTTGCCGTTTTAAAATTGTTGTTGAGTAGGTACTTGGGAGAATGGAAGAGTCTGGGGCTGCAGTATCAAAGTCAAAGTCAAATAATTTATTTGAATTAGGCACCTTTGAACGTCAAAATTTACAAAAAATAGAATTTAATCCAATCGCCCCTTCCAAAAGGTAGGTAATTTTCGTATGGAGAAGAATGGGCAAGAAACTCCACCGTTACTCTTTTAACGACATAATAAGCAATTTTGACTGTCTAGGGACCCCTTTAGAACTTTGCGACTGAACTCGGTCGTAAAGCGATCGCTGTTTATTTCGAGACTGCAGCCCCTGATTTCACCATGAAACTGAACGCGATCAGCAAATCTAAACTGCGTTCAAGAGGTGTTATCAATGTTTGGGAATATTGACACTGACAGCTCTTGGACGTGGTTTTGATGGTCTGATCGCGTTTAGTTTTATTGATAAAATTCAACCTAAGTCAGTTAATCGTTAGTCTTCTAAGCTACTATGTAGAATCAGACGTCATAAGATAATAATTATTCATTAAGTATCTAGCAATTACATATTTAAAAAAAAAATCGTTGTCTGTAAAGTCGGTTTACGGACGATAATTTTACGTGATAACGTCACAAGCCGAACGCTTATGCTGATCGTGCCTCTCTATCGCTTGTTCCGCGCTCTCGCAAGCACGCTCGGCTCGGGCGGAATGTAACACTTTTTTGTGCGTGCAGCCGGCGTTCATCGATTTATAAGACGTTATCACGTCAAAAACACTGTCAGCGGTCGGGGCTGACACTCGAATTCTTTTTTACCCGACTGCCAAGGAAGGATTATGTTTTTCGAGCGTATCTTGTATGTATGTATATTTGTAAATTTATTTTCTATGTTCTAAATACGAAATAGTGTTTATCTCTAAAATATGTCAGCCTATAACGTTCCCATTGTTGCGACACAGGCCTCCTCACAGGGTCTGTGAGAGAGAGCGGGGCGTAAACCACCACGCGGGCCCAGTGCTGGTTGATGGATGTCACATGTGTTCGAATTCGTGGAGGTTGGATAAGAAAGCCACCCAGGCTAAAACCTCTACAGTAGAAAGTTACCGTAATCTCTGTCTGATATGTTCGTTCAATCCAAATAATGGTGTTTTTTTTATTAAATTTCCAGCAGCAATCAAAACGATCCATTAATTAGCGACCATTGTACCTACGCTATTGCGTTTCCGAAGAGTAAATTAACATTGGCTAATTATCGCAACTGAAATATTTGACTTGTTGTTCTCATTAGCAAATATGTCGGCTTGTTCCTGTGATAAATTCAGTTTTATCAAAGTCTGAACCTCTGACACAGGTTTGCAAATCTGTTTTGTAAAACTGGTAAATTTGAAGTTACAATTTACCAGGTTTACAAAACAGGCAACTTTTTGTAACCTGCGTTACAATTTGTAATTCAGGTTTTAAAAAGTTCACTTTCTAATAGCAAAATCCTTCATTGATAAAATAAGCATAAATACCTGTTACATTAAGTACAAAACTATGTAACAATGTTGGAAACAATGTTCCATGCTGCAACTGCCAACTAGCATGTAGGTAATTAAATTAATGATTTAATCAGTTAATGGGCAGCGGCTGTATGAATATGATTTTGTTACCGACGTGGGATATTTAATAGGTAAATACGGGCTCAGTGCATATGTGCAATTAAATATTACCTTGTTAATTGAAGTTGTGAAACAGAATATAACTGTTGCTAATATTGTGATGTATAAACCCCCGACCCATGCTCGATTTTTTAATTCGATCAGACTTAAAACTAAGCAACAAGGATAATTTTACAATATGTATTCCTATTTTTTTTTCGTTATTATTTCGTAATTTATTTGGCTCTTTTCTCGACAACAAAGATTATCAAAATGTTCACAAGTTTCCTGGTAGGAACAAAAAGATTGGTAAAAATGTGGCGCCAAAACGTTTCTGTAATTGTAACACATTTTTTGTGCTCTCTACAACATTTTTAGCGTCTCAACTCCCATCTTACTTACAAAGTGTCCCATCAAAAATCAAGAATATGCCGTGAATTCTCCCCTAATCTTAAGTTACTTAAGTAAAGCCAAATCTTGTCTCTTATTAAGCATTTTTTTGTTTAAAACTGTTGCTTAAGTTCTTCTTTCCTTTGTTGGGACTCCATAGATGTACTACTTAAGTGAAGAGTAAAGGGAGCTAGCGAGGTTCTTTTGTTTGGGTTTATTAATTTTATTTATTACTAGCGGACGTCACGCGGTTTTACCCGCGTAGTTCCCATTCCCGTGGAAGAACGGGGATAAAATATAGCTTATGTTACTCGCTGATAATGTAGTTATCCATTGCTGAAAATTTTTTTTTTTCTTTCCTCTTTATATTATTGTTATTAGTATAGAAGTATAGATATAGATTTCTGGCCAACTACTAGTTCACAAAACTATGTATAAGTACTACAGAGAACATGTCACATGAAGTATGCAGAGCACTTAAATAGTTTGCCTTTTTATAATTAAAGTGATAACAATAATAATAAAATCAAATAAATCAATTATAATACAATCATTGAATGAAATTTAATGAAATAATTATAGTAATTAAAAAGTTCAATTTAGTACAATAAAATACCGTACAAAATATGAATGATGGAATTCAACAAGATATTGGAGTACCTCTATAGGGTCATGTGTAACACATTCACAATACCAAACTGGAATCTCATAAAGTTCTGTATTTCTATTTTCTTAATGTCCCTCGGCAAACTTCGTGTTTCGTCAGTTGTTGGATTTCTATCAGTTGCCCTTTGCACTTGGTGCAGACCGGACGCTCTCAATCGACTTGGAAGTATATAGAGTTGTTAATACTCTTTTGACTTAATGTAATTTATTTTAAAATGGGAGGAAAGCTGCTAAAGTCGCAGGCACGACAGATAAGAAAATAGTTTTACAGCTCTATATGGTTCACACGGAAATCAAAACAAAACAACAATAAAGTACTTAGTTCTGAATTCAAATTATTATACAAGATAAATCTAATAATTGATGGACATGGAACTTAGCGTTCGTTTGTATTCGGAAATGCGATGTTACCCAAGGGACATTAAGAAAATAGAAATACTGTACATTTATTCGTTCACTTGCGTTCGCAAAAGCGTTAGTGTGGCGTTAATCATTCGATGCAGCTCTTGACGAACTTTTGTGCCACTATTATGCGGTTGATATGGAACTGGGAGCTGTATAAAATTGTGCGTTTGTTATGTGCAACCGTAGTAGACTGTGGTCTACTTAGGTTGGATAACTGTATATTCTTGACCCATAGGAGTAAGTAGGAACACCATCCATCAGCCTGTAGCAGTCCACAGCTGGAAACAGCTCGCATATCTAACGCTCTCTCGATTCTTTGCTATCAGCCATCATGCGAAGGTCGACGCTCCTCCTAGCCTGAGCGCATCCTATCCTACGTTTGTTTAAGCAAAAACCAAGGCAAATTTGTCGTAAAAAGTTTTTCCGCTGCCTCTACGGAAAAAGTAACTTATATTCTCGACTAAAGGCATAAATGTCCGCTGCCAATGAACGGACAACGGGGAAATTGCCTTAATCACGCCGTTGGCAGTTTGTTGTTATTAGCAGACACGGAAACACATCCCATCGTCTTGACATATTTCCCCTCGTCCCTTTTTACGACCAGGGTTTGGGCAAGGTATATTGTTTGTAGAGTACTACGCTTATATCAGTGGTAAACTAGTTAATAATACGGATACCCTTATTAATAAACGCAAGTTAAGTTAGACCCGTATAAACTTCTGTTTTTTTGTTTTTATTAATATAATCATTTTCAATAATTAGCACTTACCTATTTACATGACTTAAAAACTAACAGACTTAAAATGATAATAATACATAACATAACATCACGCCTCGTTTCCCCGAAGGGTAGGGCAGAGGTGTCCCTGTAGCAGGTACACCCATATTTCGCCAGTTATGTTTAAGTCCCATGTAATACGGGGCGAGCTTATTGCCATCAATCGGGCACAAATCCAGACTCCGAGCTGCTACTGAGAAATTTCAGATGGAAAAACCCAATAACACTTTTGCCCGACCTGGAAATCGAACCCGGGACCTCATGCTCAGCATTAGCGCTTGCGACCACTAGACCAACGAGGCAGATGATAATAATAATATGTACAAATATATTAAAAAGGGGGGAAAAATCATAGGGCACCAAAAAATTCGTCCGCGTCGCTGTCAACAGGAAAAGTGCCCAAAAGGCTAGCAGCATTGCCAATACTGATTCTTTGGCCAAAAAATAGGCCAGCCCTCTGGTCACGTGAAGAGTCGACCAACCGCTTGGCGATGTCTTGAAAACTAAGTGGGTACTCGGACCACATGGCCCTAGTGTTTCAACCTTCAACTTCAGATTATTCATTTATTTTTCGAGGTGTAAGATTGCCAAATTTGGTTACTCCGAGTTTATTAATAAGGATGTATTGTTTAAAGGTAGTATTTGAATAATTGAACAGAGGAATAGAAGGCAAATACTGTATTCTAATTTAGGTCGAATTGCCTATCAATGAAATTTACTTTAAATAGGGACGTAATTTTCCCGCTAAAAGTTCATTTCTCGCCCTTGCTTTGTGGTTAAAATAATTTATTTTAAGCAGGCAAACGTCTCGAAACCATACAGCCTGTTTGTATGTTTTTTTTTAATAGTTCATATTACAAATTCAGCCTACTTATCTTGAAACTATTCCAACCAATAGAATATTAGTAGTTATACACATTCTGTATTCTTGTTTGTTTACGGGATTTCAAGAGAACTCAGGTAGGGTCTAGGTGTAAACAGGGTAGGGAACGGTTGACCTACTTACAATTCCTTTCGCCCCTACATATCAACGATGTCTGTAAATGACAAGCAACTGAATTAAATGATAAAAGTCTTGTGTGGAGATACTCTGGCGATGTTTCCGACATGTTCATTGGTCCGGAAATTGTTTTTTTTTTCTAAGAATACTTATATTTTGTACGTCAGTGCTGTTCATGACAGCCGATGTTGTTGTGGTTTCGCTCTTGTGGACCCAATTTTTTTATTTTTCTAATATAAAAGTAAGTTACCTACTCCTTATAACATCGGCTATCTGCCAGTGAATGTCCCGTGAAAATCGGTTCAGCTGTTTCTGAGATTAGCAGAAATAAACAGAAAGAAACACATTTTTTTTTTTTTTTTGATTTTAGTATAGTTTATACTTTCATATGCATTTAGTAAAAAGCTGTTGTTTGACATTAAAAACAGAAACTTAAATTTTATTTATTTGTATGGATTCGAAATAGTTGTAGGCCATTATCCTATAAATTCTCGTGAACGTTGCATAGAAACGCCGAGCAGTCTAACGTCTCTACAGTACACATATCTACTTTATTAAGGCTGGTTTCACAGCTGTCCGGGAGAACCGTACGGGCCGCCCGTACCGTCTCCCGGAACAGAGACACACGTGAGGCGCTAGAACATTGTTTCACAGCTACGCGGATTGGTCCGTACGCGACCCGCTGCGGGTAGAGCCCGTACAACGTATCGCACTACTCCCTCGTTTCAGAGCACTGCGGGCGCTACCCGTACGGGTCTCTCGTGTACGGACGGCCCGTACGGGTCTCCCGGACAGCTGTGAAACCAGCCTAAGCGTATCAACAGTGAAGGCAGTTGTCAAATAAATGGGTACCTAAATATATTCCTTTGTTAGGAAATGTCAATACCATAAGTATTTTGTTTACCTTAGAGCAACCGCGATTTCTGAGAACCTAACCTATTCCATCTGCTGTCAAATTCTATATTAGCTTTTGTGATTTGTTTAACAAAACACAAACAATACCAATCATATAACTATAGTTAATGGAACGTTAAAAAAAACTGGAGGACAGCGGTCGATTTTGTAAAAAAAAATATTTTACCGGACTCCTAAATCGATCCATCGAGCATTGTCATGTTAGGCATAAAGAATATTCATAAAATATTTTTATTTTTGTGTGAATTATTAACAACCCTACAAATCCCCTTTTTTCAAACAATTTATGGAATGTAAGTCTGAAATAAATATAAATTATTATTATTGTAAAGGCCTAAAACATCAAAATAATAACGAATCTAAGATTTTTTTTTCAGTGTTGGAGCCGACTTATTGGCCATGATTTAGGTGTTATCATTGTTTGTTTGTTTTAAAAAAACGTTGCCCCACAATAGGAATTTCTCCTGTATTGTGAGTGCGGTTACAAACATTTAAACTCACATACACAAACAGCCAGGCCCGACATCATTGTTCCGAATTTAAATTTACAACTATGGAAAACCACATTTTAATACAAAAAAAATATGGCTTGATTAATCCGTGTATTTTCGCAAATGCCACAAAATAACACAATAAGAACTTCATTCACATGGCCTCTTCCTCTACTGGCCCGCCAACCTTTCTTTTATCAAGTTACCAAGTATAATGTTTAATTAAATGTAGCAAGAAAGCTGGCTAATAAGCCAAAGTAAAGCCTACTTAGGGAAATTAAAACCTTTCCCCTTTGGCTCGACACTTCGCCCCAAACCTGGCACAAATCAACGTTACACATTTTATCCAATTAGTTGGAAAGGGATAGTCTGCGAAGGAAATGATGTAATGTAACTGTGAAAAAAGACAAAGGAAATTGTCATCCTTATCCCGTTGACAGAAAGATGTCGGTTGATGGCAGAGACATCTTTGACCTGTATCCATAGTTTCCCTAAAGATTGAGATCATTATCGATGGTCTAGTGGTTGCAAGTCTTGTTCGACTGCTGAGCGTGAATTCCAAGTCGGACAAATTTTCCGCTAGGGCCGATGCCTGCCGGGGTTGCGAAGAAGTCCGAAAGGGAGATCTTGGCCCCCGGCAACATGGCAACTGAAGGAACACGGGTGGGTTTTAGCCAGTAAGAGTCTGACACTCCCGCTCCGCCCGGAGCGGGAGAAGTTATTTGATAATTTCTCACCCAAAAAAAAAGGTCAGACACATTTTATTGGGTTTTTGATATGTGTCATCTTTCCTCTCGCTTCCCTGCAATCAAAATCTAAATCTAAATAATCAAATCGGTGGGAGTGATTTCGTGAAAAGCGACGGAAGTGTGTAACGGGAAGCCGGGGAAGTGCGCGCTGTTTGATTTGACCAATGAGCGCGCGCGGTGCTAGAGTTGGCCGTCAGAAACGACCTTGACGAGACCCCGCCCCTTTAATGTTGCTTATTACCAAGGTGAGATGTCAGATGTTTAACCAGAAATTTCTCATTAACAGCCTGAAGTCATTGTTAATATGAGCCACTGTTGAAATGAAGATGTCATACTTATACACACATCTGCCTACATCATCGAGTTATAGGCGTGATGTTTTGTTTTAGCCCAAAAAGGAGTTTTATTTGAAAAAACCCTAAAATGCACGCCTCACAGAAAGTCAGATGCATGTTGAAGATAAATTTTACGGAAAAAATCTATAAAAAATCGTCGATTTTTGTTAATATCTTTTGAACGGGTATTTATGAGTTTGATAACGAAATTAGGGCTCATCCGAAGGATGAAAGAAAACTTATAGAAAAATATTAAGATTAATCCATTGTGTGTGACGTCGTGAATCGTGACGACAAACAGACACACTTCCCAACGTGTATACGTAATTATTTAATTACATTATCCTATCAAGGTATATCTATCTAAAAATATATTATATCTTATAATGTCAAGTCTTTAGTTCTTAAAACTTCCCTGCTAATATGATTCCATGTATAATTGATAGTATAGAAACGATTTTATGTTGGAAAATTTTGACAAGGCAAGGAAAATATCGGGATTACTCTCACACGCTGAAGCGTTGTACGGCGTGCAAAAGTTCGCACATAAAACATGCAGAAATCAATTCATTCGAGCTAAAAGCACCCGCACTGATTTTCGCCTCCCTGATCAAGCTTTAGTAAGCTCAATTTAGTTCCCCTCAGATCATAGTCAACCACTAACAGAAAGTCAATCTCTGGAGAGCCTAATAGGATTAATACAAATTGGGACAGATTGGTAGCATTCAATCTGTGAAGAGCCCGAGAACACAATGCAATAATATTGGTAAATATACCTCGGCTAATACTGCTCACGGTCCTGGACAAATGGAATTAATAGTGATAGGGCTGGGGTATAAATACTCGTATAAGATAAGGTATAGAACGGTTATTGGTGCTTGATTTAGTCAAATGGAAATGCATGTATGACCAACAAGTAGGGTTGCAAAATTACGTAAATTTATGGAAAACGCTGGTAAAATACGGGTATTTTACAGTTATTTATATAAATTACGGTAAAATTACCGGCGACTAATGAAGTTTTAAATTTTAATTTGTGCTGTTCTCTGCTCTGCTTCTGCACATAGATGATATTATTATAATCCATGACATGGTGTGATTCATATCTTGAATTCTTGACTTTTTTTTTTTTTTTTGGGTGGGAAATTATCAAATAACTTCTCCCGCTCTGGGTGGAGCGGGAGGGCGTGTCAGACTCTTACTCACTAAAACCTCCCGTGTTCCTTCCGTTGCCATGTTGCCGGGGGCCACGATATCCCTATCGGCCCATATTCGCAGCCCCGGCAGGCATTGGCCCTAGCGGACCCCGTCAATTCTGCTGACATCTCTTTGAAGCGCGCGTGGAACACAACGCGCCGTCGACCCAGGCTTGGTCCTTATCGGACGGCGAGCTACCCATTGCTCACCGTTCGCAAGCCCGCGCCTACGGTGGCCGGAAATCTTCCTGTGATTCCCGACGCCTGAATTCTTGACTTGAGATTTAAATTTTAGGGATTTTTAGTTTTAGTACCTACGCATGAATCGCACGAGCCCAGTTTTCTAGTTTTTTTTTAAAGTTCCTATGCTGCTTATATCTCTGGCAAATTTTATTCAAATCCATTTATCCGTTAATAGTGAAGTAGTTACATACACATGATACACACAAACATACTCACTTTCGTATTTGTAGTGTTTTAGTGGGTATGACTGTATGAGTACGTTTAATACGTTTTACGCCGAAAATTACCGTAAAATACCGTAAATTACGTAAAATATAATTTTTTACAGAATTATACCAGGGTAATTTTAGCGTTTTACATCCCTACCAACAAGTCTGCTCGTCAAGTAGCTCGTGGCTAAGTAATAACAGCCGTACGCGTCGATCCTTCAGGTAAAGCTACGCTTGCCGGGGTTGGTCCATGGATGGGTGACCATCTTTACATAGACTCCTCCGTGCCTCGGAAAGCACGTTAAGCCGATGGTCCCGGCTGTCATTCATGGATCTTCGACAGTCGTTACGAGTCCTCAGAAGCCCGAAATTCTGACGACCAGTCTTACCAAGGGTTATCGTATTACCCAGTTACTGTTTTGTGGAGGTCAGATAGGCAGTCGCTCCATGTAAAATACTGGTATTCAGCTACATCCGGTTAGACTGGAAGCCGGCCCTAACATAGTTGAGAAAAGACCAACACCCTAATTTACGCAATTAGGGTGTTGGTCTTTTCTCAACTATGTAGCCACACATTTGCGTCGCAACGTCACATATTTGTTTCATTTTAACAGTTCGACAACATTCATTGCGTTATTTACGTTGTTGAGCAGATTTCTTTTTCGAACTTATGAGGCAATGGATTAGCAATATCATTCAAAATGATTCAGATTATGATTGATCGTGTGTAACGCTATTAGGGCGCTGATGTATGTAGGATGTATGTAAACGAGGCAAAAGGAGTATGTAAGGATCGTAGCAGGTGGCGTTCTGTAGTTTCTGCCTACCCCCATGGAAAGAAGGCGTGAGTTTATATATGTACTAACTTTCGCCCGCAGCTTCGCCCGCATGGATATCAGAAATTATCCCACGGGTACGTATTAAAAGTATCCTATATGTAAGTCCAGGTTATAAACTATCTGTGTGCCAAATTTTATTAAAATCCGTTCAGCCGTTTTTGCGTAATTGAGTAAAAAAAAACATCCAGACACACAAACTTTCACATTTATAATATTAGTAGGAAGTGCCTATGTCAAAGTGTATACTGTAGCGCTGGTGTCTTGCCTTGAACAAACCTGGAAAAATAAAAAAAACGTGTGGCACTCGGGGACTGCCGCGGTAAAGCTATTGCATAGCATTTGTAACCTCCATACTTCCTATTTGTTAACGCTACACTTGGGATGATGACGGATGATGACATAAAACAAAAATTACGTTCCCATGACAACATCACATTGTCATGGGAACGTAGTTCCCATTGTCATGGAAACGTAGTTGTTTTATGTCATCATCCGTCATTACATGGTAGGCGAAGTGGGGGGTGTTAGGTTTTTTTCGTTACGGAATTTCTTGATTCAGTCGCCGCGCTCAAAGCCCGCGATAAAAGCTATGCAATAGCTTAAAATTAAATGAAATGAAATAACGGTGTACTAAACATTTCTGCCTGCATGGGCGTTATTCTACGACTAGCTTTTGCCCGCGACTTCGTTCGCGTGAAGGTCTTTTCTATTTGTTCGGTAAAAACCGTGCGAAACAAAAGCGGGTCTCTAGCACACGTATAAAATAAATTTTCACTCCTCTTGCTCAAAAAGGCCGTCATTGTAGAGTACCAGAGCGGGGAAAAAATTGCATTTCTTGCTCTAGGAGAAAAAGTATTTTTTTTTTAATTTTTTGTCTTTTCCAACGAACCTTGAAAAACGAAAAAGTCTTTATTCTTTTAAAGAATAATCATGAGTATGGACTCGACTTATTACTTGTTAAAAGTAATAAGTCGAGTCCATACGACTCGACTTAAAGAAGAACATGTTATTTTTGAAAATGGGACTAAATGCGGCTATCTCTTCGGTAGAATACGAGCATTGCGTTGCGGCTACAGAAGAAATAAAAAAGGCATTGGCGCGAAATCTTTAGAATTTTTCTCTAATTTAATGCTTAAAACAATTTTATTTAAATCTTCGATTTCTGAAATTCGACATATTAATTAATCGAGTCGATCAAAATTGAAAAAAAAAATCGTTTAGCATTATTGTTTTCGCACATCATTACAATTAAAAAAAAAATATGGTCGGCGATTTTTAACACAAATTGAGTAGTGGTAATGAAAATTACGTGTTATTGGACCTGTGTTCGTATATTACGTTAAGATCTGGGCATTTTCTAGTTGTGTATAATATTTTTAATAATATTTGTCACATTTTAAATCGTATCTACATGTGTATGTGTGATATTTGTGAAAAGTTAAAATGTAAACTCGCACGATTGGCGCGAAACTTCGACTTTGGATATCAAAAACTTAATTACCACTACTCATTTAACTTGAACAATGGATGAACTCGTCAAATAATTAAATGATGTAAGTATTCACTGCCCCTTTGTGGTGGAGTTTGGATGTTCGAAATCCCCAATTTTTATGTTTTTAGCCTCGACCTCGACTGTCATCAAAATGGCGATAATCGCATTTACAAATTAGAATTTTATAAAGGTACCTAACCTAAATTATTATTGTATTGGATTATTTTATTTTCTCGCAATCGTAGTGAAAAGTAGAGTGTAACACACGGCGCTAAAACCCATTATAACTCGGTTTCTATTTACTCCCTCGCTAAAGCTCGGGAGTAAAACTACCTCGTTACAATGGGTTATTTTAGCCCCTCGTATAACAATCTACTATATCCTTTTTTTGCATTTACCCAACGCTTAAACATCGGTCATATAAGGGCAAAATGTAATAAAATAATATCGACGCTTGAAAGGCAACATTGACTAAGCGACATGGGATTCCCATGTCGCTTAGTCAATGTTGCCTTTCAAGCGTCGATATTATTATAATTCCTTGCATAATCCTGTCAGGTTCTTTGTTAAGATTTGGACGGTTAGGCAAGGACTCCACAAAAGCTGAGTGATGTGTTTTAAACAACCATTAGAATTTTGTTATTCAAACATCTCGTCTTCATTTAGCTTCAGTGGAGATTGAGCGTAGATGTATCAAATTTGTATGACGCGATCGAATCGGAGATGTGAGCTGTGTCTCGCTTAGACTGAGCTGGGCGGTGGCACAAAGCGGAGATGTGAGCTGTGCCTCGCATGCTGGCGACGGCGTGCAGCGGAGACGAGAAGAGATGTGCATTCATCTCAACATAAAACGCTCGCTGCACGCAGATAGGGGTTACCATTTTGCAATTTGAAAAGTCCTGACAAAAAGCCAGACATTTGCAAAAAAGTCCAGACACTTTACTTTTAATCAGTAATCATTGAATATTTTTAGCCGGACTTATCCGGACAGACCCGGATGGATAGTAACCCTACACGCAGCTCAGTTCCGCTCTAGCCAGCACACATCTCCGCTCTAGCCAGCATACATCTCTGCTCTAGCCAGCACACATCTCTGCTCTAGCCAGCACACATCTCTGCTCTAGCCAGCACACATTTCCGATCCAGTCTAGCCAGTAAGCATCTCCGCACAGTTTGGTGGATACACCCTAGCTGAAAAACATCTCATCTTGTCTCCGCTTCGGACATCTCCGCTCGTCTCCGCTTTGGTGGAGTCCGGACGTTATACAACGTGTAACGTTAAATGCGCAAAACTTGAAAATAGTTTGATTAGAATAACGAGCAGAATCAATTGAACCACTTTTTAATATAGGTAAAAAAATCACTAAAAACGTTGACGTGTCTATTTATTAATAGGTCAAGCCATCACATGCACAAACCCGCCAAAATAGGTAAACAAACACAAATTGTTGTCGACCAATTTAAATTTTCTCATACGCGGGATAATAATAGCTTTTATTTCAATGCAAATACGAATCTTACGAACTAAAACTGCACGAAAACCTTTACATTTTTTTTCACTCCTCTTGCTCAAAAAGGCCGCCATTGTAGAGTACCAGAGCGGGGAAAAAGTAGCATTTCTTGCTCTAGGGGAAAAAGTAATTTCTTTTAAATTTTTGTCTGTTCCAACGAGCCTTGAAAAACGAAAAATTATTTATACTTACATAAGAATATAGTAGATTTAGTCCCTCGTATGTTATACGAGGGACTAAAATAACCCATTTAAAATAGGTCTATTGAATTAAAAATCAATTGGGGTGTCTGAGGTTTAGCGCATTTAACGTTACACTTTGTATACGTACTCACTTTAATATTACGAACTGCTGATGTTTGAATTTATGAATTTATGCTGACCAACCTCATATTTTCTTGTTTTATTGCTTACAATAATTATATGTATGGGAGTGTGGTATAGACAGGATAATTTACTGCTGGTTAATGTTGGTACTTCCTGGTCACGATATTTAGAGAATATGTACTGGTGCTGTCTTTACATGGTGACCGGTGATTAGGACTATCAGGTCGTAATTTAAGGATAGGCTTATAAAATAGAAATTGATTCAATAAAGTTGAATCGTCATCAGGCCATAAGTAAGTACGTTTTGACTATTTTCTTAATGTCCCTTGGGAATCATCGCATTTCCGAATACAAACGAATGCCATGTCTATCAATTATTAGATTTATCGTGTACAATAATTTGGATTCAGAACTAAGTTCTTTATTGTTGTTTTGTTTTGATTTCCGTGTGAACTATATAGAGCAGTTTAGTGTGAGTTGTGTTATGCCTTTAGGGTTGTGTGTACGGAGAGAAATCAAATGCTGCGGAGTTCTATTATTACTTTACTTATAACTCGTTATTAATAGTACACATGAGTAGTTAATTAGGTTGGGAGCGCGTCCACAGTTTACGGTGGTTCCGGGCGAACTTCTTGTCGCCGAGCGCCGCACGTACAACGAATACAATACTGATGTGTCAGCGCTCCTACAGCAGTAAAACCATTTTCGTGCCTGCGACTTTAGCAGCTTTCTTTTCATTTTTTAAACAAATTACATTAAGTTAAAAGAGATTAACCACTCTATAAATACTTCCAAGTCGTTTGAGAGCGTCCCTGTCTGCACCTAGTGTAAAGGGCAACTGAGAGAAATCCGACGGCTGACGAAACACGAAGTTTGAAAATACATTAAGAAAATAGTTATACTGGACAATAACCATTACCTACACTAGATATTAACTACGAATTATAATCAGGAAAATTCTTTATTCCGAGCATAAAATAATCTAAAGAAAATACAGACAGATTTTATTTTAACAATTCTGGAATTAAAATTATCTCAGTCTGAAAACTCGTCCCACAATTTTAGTTCTACGTTTAATCGCAACAAAAAAGTAAAACAGATGCGACGCCCACAGACGACGAAAAAGGACGAAAATAACCGATCAGAACTCAATTTACGGCAAAATGAAAGAAGACACTTGATTCCAATCCAATCATGATACGGTGTAAGTCGGCGCGCGCACACTTATCCGTAGCGATTATCTGCACCACCGTCGCGTCGGTTAAAGACTGTCCCATACAGGTGCGATTTGACACGCGACATGCGAGTCTTAAAGGCTACCGTATATGGAGAGATCAATTTGAACGAAAGAGCTTACGGCAGATCAAATCAAACTCATCGGTGTAAATTATTCGCTTCAGGAACTGATCCGGCCAACCATCGCGTCGGTGCATCGTAGTCGTGTAGATTAGTCTCACACGGTACAGATTTTAATTAGGGCAGACGGATTTGAATGTACCACGGATCATATAGGAGCCTTAACACCGCGGTTCCTTCTTGAGACACACCACAAGTCACGCCTGTGCATGCTAGAGATATATGTATACCCCGAAGTCTTGTCGCGATGTCGCAACGCGCTTGTTTGAAGGAGCCTTAGACGCTTTCTTCGCGTTCTGCTATTATTGTCAGTGTTATTGGAAGATAAAGTGTGTTGTAACCATTAAGGGGTTTTGGAGTAGTCGTTAACAATGCTTTGAATTTTTATCGATGTTACACATATACCGTTTTTGTCGACAAGAAAGTCTGATTGGGGGGGGGGGGGTGTTTACTGTTTTATAAAGAGCCATGAGTAGAATCTGCCTTCATTGTTCCTCACTTTTAATTATCAAAAACCATTTGCTATGAGAAGGTAAGCGTGGTTCGAGGAAATCTCAGTCTGAGCTGCATCCACACAAATATTAAATTTTTTTTTTTGGAGTAAAAACTTCTTCAGGCGCGTTGAGTATTTTTGAGATGGGATTTAACCATTCATTGATTTCGCGACACTGTGATGACACCTGCTTTTGACCATTAAAAAGACATCAACGCGTTGATTACCGCGGTGCCGATTTTTTTTCAAGTTTTCACTTCTGTCGGCACTCCCGGAGTGCCTCTGATTTTTTTGTAATTTTGTGATGACATTGTAACTTATAACATCGCTTTGGATGAGTCTGTAAAGGTGTTATAATTATGACTTAAATAAATAACTAAAATAAATAAAAGTGAAGTTTTCCTAGCAAAATGTTAATTCAGGATTTTGCCTCTGCGTCTTTCGAGAATATAATAAAACGTACGAGCTATTAATCCCTCGGTCGTATGCATAAGATAAACTCTGTAGATAGTCACAATAATCATTCTCGTCGGAAATTATTGTTTAAATGTAACCAAATTTACCTGTGTCACATTGATATATTATTCACAAGGTTACACTTTGAAATTGTAATTTTGCTATTTCCCAACTGATGCATTTTTGAAAGGAATTCTGTGTGGAACGGAGACAGATCCGTAGATTTCGGATATAAATTCAAAGCAAATTCCGAACACGGTGTCAACTCTATTGGCTTTGACTTCTCAGCAACGCACCAGGAATGCAACAGGCTTTTTCGCAAAACTTGTTTTGCTTTTGAGGTTGAAATTTTTTTTTTTTGGTTGGCAAATTATCAAATAACTTCTCCCGCTCTGGTTGGAGCGGGAGAGCGTGTCAGACTCTTACTGACTAAAAGCCACCCGTGTTCCTTCAGTTGCCCTGTTGCCGGGGGCCACGATTTCCCTTTCGGACTTTTTCGCAATCCCGGCAGGCATCGGCCCTAGCGGATCCCGCCAGTTCTGCTGACATCTCTCCGTCGACCCAGGACTGGTCCTTATCGGACGGCGAGCTACCCATTGCTAACCGTCCGCAAGTCCGCGCCTACGGTGGCTGGAAATCGGCCAGCGATTTTGTCTTTTTCTGGCCTGCTAATACTAAACTAATTAGAGGAGGTTATTCCTTTTTTTGCCAAAGAATTAACATTGCCATACAACGTGGCAATGCTGCCAGCCTTTTGGGTACTTTTCCTGTTGATAGCAATGCGGACAAATTTTGTGATGCCCTATGATTCTTTCGTCTCCCTTTTTATACACTTGTACATATTATTATTTTAAGATGTTAGCTTTAAATTATGTAAATTGAAATAAATTTACTCGTTAACTTGTAAAGCCTACTCAGCTGTGATAGTTTTCCTTTTAAATTCGTTATATAAACTACTGCCGTTTTTTTCACATCCTATCTAAAACCAATGACTCTAACAAAAATTTGCACTTTAAAGCTTAATATAAAAAACAAACGCAAACGGATCTCTGAATTCAAAAATGGTTTTAACACAGTAACAATGTTTTTGTAAGACTTTTCCAACGATATTCCATACCAAGGGATAAAAAAAAAACATCCCCACTTTACGTGTAGGGGAGGTACCGTAAAAAAAAATATATTTCATAATTTTATTTTACCACTGTGTTGGCATGATTAATATGGGTACCCTTGTCAAATTACAACTTTCTAGTACTATTAGTCTCGGAGCTAGACCGCGGACAGACAGACAGACAGACATGGCGAAACTATAAGGGTTCTGTAGTGGACTGTATTTTTGTTGTAATGAGACTTGTCTGTTTTGTAGAAATAAAAGATTCTGTAGACTTCTTCTCATTTATTTTGAGTTGTTTCTTTCTTGATTTATTTCCTAGGGCGGCTTGCTGCTTGACGGTCGAGTGATCAGTGAATTCTCGCGGCAAGCCGGCCCATTTTTATACAATTGCCGCTTAGTGCGGGCGGAGTGGGAGGCGCGGAGAGCGTTCGCCGTAGTCGGCCAATCAGAGCGCGGCGTAGCTTGCCTTTGCGCGTGTATGGCGGACAAGTTCAGACTTGTCCGTTCTTGTTGGGACCGTGCTCCGAGCCCCTCTTACAATCATTTTCTTATATCTAAAATAATGTAGCCCTATTTTAAACAATTTGTGACGTTCCTACTATAAAATAACCATTTATTAGCTTATTTATACTTATAACTATGTTTAAAATTATCCTTGATACATTATTGCTTATATCTTCCAAACCCGTGGGTCGATTTATATAATTCAAACGTGGCAAGCGTTTTTATATCCATTCCCCTTACCCGGAACAAACATTTCGTTAATATCTTTGCAAACAAAAAACCTCATTTTCAAATTACGTAATTATACTGGATATTTTCTTTACGTTTTAAAGTTACACAATTTGCATAGTTATTCTATCTTATCAGATTCTCATAAGGAGACTAATGACTAAATTCAATTAGGACATTATAAAACACTAAATTCTGACTAGAAATTATGAAAACTTATACAAATGTATCAAAGGCTCATCTACGTTTCGCCGCTACTTGCGCTATGGTGCACAGATAGGGTCTCGATTTACTAACACTTTTACTGACTTTGAACTTATTCTTACATATTATAGCGAAACACTCGGCGTCCGTTACATTCCTCCCCCCGGCGCAGCTCGCGTAGCCTCCTCACTCTTCATTACGACGACGAGTTTGCTCACTGGGCGTCGGAAGGTGCCGGTTCTGGTGCGTACCTCGACGACCCTGATGCCGCCGTCCGGTCCGCGATGTGTGTGCTCGACGACTCCCATAGGCCAGGTGTTCCGGGGCAGCGTGTTGTCAACCACGAGGACCACGTCGCCGGCTTGTAGTGGGCGCGCGTCGTTCTGCGGCTCGCCGCGAGGTACCAATGTGGGGAGGTACTCGCGCAGCCAGCGTCGCCAGAAGTGGTCAGCGAGCGCTTGACTAGCTCGCCAGGTTCTTCTGTCCGCTTCGTCGCAGGGTCCCGTCGTTGGCAGCCCGTCTGATGACCCCAACAGGAAGTGGTTGGGAGTCAGAGCCTCGGGATCGCTGGGGTTCACGCTGACATGAGTCAGCGGTCTTGCGTTGATGGAGAACTCGGCTTCAGTGAGTAGGGTTCTCAGGACTTCTTCTGGTGGCGCCTTTTCTCGCAGTGTGACGCTGAGAGCTGTTTTCACGGAGCGTACCATTCGCTCCCACGCGCCGCCTTGATTGGGCGCGCCAGGAGGTATGAAGCGCCACTCCATTCGATGCAGTAGCCCCTCATCTTGCAGGGCAGGCATCCACTCGGTGTAGGCGTTGCGAAGCTCTTGATCAGCCCCGCGGAAGTTGGTCGCGTTGTCGGAGTACATCACTCTTGGCCAGCCCCTGCGAGCGGCCATTCGTCTCAGTGCCATGATTGCTGAGTCGGTGGAGAGTGATGCGACGAGCTCGATGTGCACGGCGCGGGAGGTGAGGCACGTGAAGAGTGCGCCCCATCTCTTCTCTCGGCGGCGTCCTATCTTGACCGTCATCGGCCCGAAGTAGTCCACACCGCAGTTAGTGAACGGGCGGTGGAACGGGTCAAGGCGGGCGTGTGGCAGGTCCCCCGTAGCTGGTGGCTGTGGTGTTGCTCGGCGTCTTCGGCAGTAGGTGCAGTTCTTCTCTACGGCGCGCACCGTGGGTCGCAAGTGGATGACCCAGTACCGCTGCCGCAGGTCGTTTGTCACGCGCTCTCTGTTGGCGTGGCCCGCCGCACAGTGCTCCCGCAAAACAAGGAGCTTGGTCAGCTGATGGCGGCCGTCCAATATGATTGGCCGCTTCGTTTCTGTGGGTGCGGCAGAGGCCTCGATCCGGCCTCGCACCCTCAGGACACCATCTTCTAGTACCGGATCCAGTCGATACAGTCGACTCGTCTTCATCAGTGGACGAGCAGACCGGATTCTCTTCAGTTCGTCCCCGAAGCTGTCTTCTTGAGCTTGTCTCGTTAACTCGGCTTCGGCTCGCTGGATGTGGCGGTGTTCTAATGCTGTCGCTTTCTTTCTGCAAATATCGGTGAAGGCAATTACTCGGGCAACGGTTCTCACCAATTTCTCGTACTTGGAGAAGCGGGCTGGATCGGGCAGCCAGCTGTCTTGTTTCTCTTCGGTGATGTGAAGGACCTCCTCGTCCTCTGGCTCGCTCGTCGCCGCTGCAGGCCACTGTTCTTCTGGCAGGAACAGGAAATCGGGCCCCTGGAACCATCGATCATTTTCGCTGATCGGTGTATCGACAAGCCGGGTGGCGTCGTCGGCTACGTTGCTGGCTGTGGGCAGCCAACGCCAGTCTTCCTTCTTGGTCAGCTCGGCGATCTCTCCCAGTCGGTGCGCGACGAACGGAGTGTAGCGTCGCATGTCATGGTGAATCCAGTGCACGACCGTCGTTGAGTCGGTCCAGTAGGTCGTCCGGCCGATGTCGAGGCGATGCTCCTTCCTTATGGTGTCCGCCAGTCTTGCTCCGATGACCGCCGCTTGCAGCTCCAGGCGTGGTATTGTCTGGACTCGACGAGGTGCCACCTTGGCCTTGGCGGCTACCAGCACGACGTTGACACTTCCATCCTGGTTCTGGATCCTCCAGTAAGCCACGGTTGCGTAGGCTTGTTCGCTGGCGTCACACAGGACGTGTAGGTCGATGCGCTCGTACTGTTTCTTCATGTAACACCTCGGCAGTCGGAGTTGAGTGAGCTCGCCTAGGCGGGCGAGCCAGGAGGCAAACAGCTCGTTCTCTTCGTCAGGTACTTGTTCATCCCATGAAATCTGCAGCCGCCACAAGCTCTGTAAAATTATCTTAGAGCGTATAGTGTAGTGGCTTAGTAACCCCAGTGGGTCGTATATCGACATCACTGCACTGAGAGCCTCACGTTTGGTTGGCGCACGGGTTCTCGCACGCACTTCAGACGGAACTCGGTTCATTGACGTATTGAACCCTAGTTCGTCCTTTTCCGAGCTCCAATACAGCCCCAGTATCTTGCTCTCCGGCTGTTCTCCCCCCAGTTGTGTGGGAGAGGTGGCTTGAAGTTCTGCTGGCACGTCGCGTAGCACCGTTGAGTCGCTGGAGCTCCATCCTCGCAGCGTGAACCCGGCGTTTGCGTGTACCGCTCTTGTTTCTTCCACTGCTTTCCAGGCTTCTTCACTGGTTCCATAACTGGCCACCAAGTCGTCCATGTAGTGGCTATTCTTGATGGCTTCCAGCGCGCGTGGACACTCCTGCCCATATACGTCTGCGTTATGGTTGCGGACGTAGTGAGCCATGTACGGGGAGCTCGCGGCGCCGAAGATCATGCTGGTCATCTTGTACTTCTTTGGAGGCTCTTCCCTCTCGTTGCCTCTCCATAGGAACTGCTGCGCTGGTTGATCTTCCGGCCGTATTTTGATCCTCAGGAACATTTCTTGCACGTCCGCAGTGATCGCTACCGCCTTCTCTCGAAACCGGAAGAGGATTCCCGGCAGTGACAGCAGCAGGTCGGGTCCTTCCAGCAGCTCGTCGTTCAAGCATACGCCGTTGCTCTTCGCCGCTGCGTCGAAAACCAGTCGATGCTTGCCGGGCTTGTTCGGGTTCTGCACGGCAAAGTGTGGCAGGTACCAGCAGATGGGGCTTCTTTCTTCAGATCCGTTGCACAGCTCTGCGTATCCTTTGTCAACCAGATTGTTGACTTGTTTGGAGTATTCTGCTGCGAACTCTGCATCAGCGTCCATCCGTTGTTCGATCTTCTTCAACCGGCGAAGTGCTTGCCCGTAGCTGGAAGGCATGGTGACGTCGTCCCGCCGCCACGGCAGTCCGACCTCGTACCCGGTGTCGATCTTCCTGATCGTTTTCTTTACTATGTCGATGGCCCGTAGATCCGCGTCCTTGATCCTCGGCTTCCCCTGTATGCCGAGCGCGTCGATCTTGAAATGGCAATCCACTAAGTCATGAAGCTCTTGATTGTTGGTCTCCGTCGTCCGGTCGGGCTCGTATACATGCAGCACGTTTCCTTGTTGACATATGACGTTACGTGGCGCGGTTCCGTGCACCACCCATCCTAACTGTGTCCTCGAAGCGGCTGGTTGCTCTGGTTCACCGACTCGGAGCTCGCGGGAGACAATGCACTCCCAATGGTCCGTTCCCACTAGGAGTCCTGGGCGCGCCTTCTCATAGCACACCTCTTCTGGCGTCAGGTCCCGTAGGTGCTCGTAGTCCAGCAGAGTGTCCGGGATAGATTGTTGATGCAGGCGAAGGTTCTTCATGGTCCTCGCTCGGATCCTGTAGCCGTCCTCGTTCTTCAGTCCTCTTACATGGACGTTCACCAGCTGGCTCTCCATCTCCTGCTGCGACATGTTGACCCCGTTCAGGTGAAGCGGCTGTGATGGTCCCTCTGCTCCGATGCTCTCCGCCAGATCCTTATCGACGAGGGTGATGGTGGCTCCTTCATCCAGGAGGGCGTATGTCTTCGCCTCCCCCCGTGGTCCGGATACGACGATAGGGCACATCTTGAGTAGGACCGTCCTTGTTCCAGCAGCTGGTCGTGGTGCCACCGACATGACAGTCTCTTCTTTGGGCAGCTCAGCTGGCTTCGGGTCCTCCTTCCTTTCTTGATGGAGAGTTGCATGGTGCGGACGACTGCATTGATCCACGCCGCACGCCTTTGCTTTGCAATTCATGCGCCTATGTTGCTTCAGGGCGCACCGGAAACATATTCTTTTTTCTTTCAAGAACTTCCATCGATCTTCTATGGCGAGCGCCTTGTACTTAGGACATTGCGTGAGTATGTGAGCTTGTTCACATTTGGGACACTTATCCTTTTCTTCTTCTGTTCCCCCGGTCGTGTTGAACACACTTACCTTTTTCTTCAGTGTCACAGCTGGCCGGGTCTCCTTTTTCTGACTGGCTGTAGCTGTGGCTGGAGCGTAGGTGTACCGAAGCGCCCTGTCCGCTTCACGCATCAAGAAGCGGGACATGACGACAATCTCCGGATCCGTCGTTCCCTCGTGGTCGTAGGCGTAGTCGCACCATCTTGATCGTAGGTGCGGGCTCAGCTTGTCCAACACTTCCCTTGTCATCAGGGGATTGAATAAGTATCCTCTTCGGTCAATTGTCTTCAATACGCAGATGATGTTCTGCAGCTTGATCGCGAAGTTGTTCAGTTCAGCTGCCGATGTTCCAGGTTTCGGTAGTTTCTTTAGGTCCTCCAGCGCCTTGTCGATGATCACTTCCGGTCTTCCGAAGCACTGCTCGAGGGTCTTCATAATGATGTCTGGATCGGTGGCCGTATGCAGGAGGGCGGCCACGGAGTCTCTTGCATCTCCCTTGAGGCAGCTCCTCAACCGTTGGATGTTCTCTGCTGCCGAAATCTGGTACATGTTCGTTGTGTCCCGTACTGCTGCCTTGAACGGTAACCACTCGTTGGCCGCTCCGGAGAAAGTAGGTAGATCCGTGTGTCGAGGCCTGGGTCTGGCCATCTTCTCTAGTGTGGCCGCCAGGTGCTCGATGCTGTTCCTATTCCTCGTTGGAGTCGGCGATCTTGCTCGTTGAACCTCGAATCGCAGCTGCTTCGGTTCTTCGCGAGTTCCTTCTTGATCTCGTGCCTCCTCCCCCCGTGTGCTGAGGGGGTTTGTCCTCAGTCATTCGTCCACCTTCTGATGTGGTTCCTCACGAGGTGGAGTCGGTTCCTCTTCATGTATGCTTTCTTCATCGTTGATGACTGATACTTCGACGGCTAGCCGCTTCTTCACTAGGTCCGCTTCTAGTTCCAATTCCCTTCTTCTTATTGTAGCCAGTTTCTCTGCTGCCTCCAATTCCGCTACCCGTAGCCGCGTAGTAACACTTGTTGTTGACCTGATTGATCTGGACGGTGATCCTAGTCTCTTCTTGAGCTCCGCTGCTGTTGCTTGAATTCCAGAAGGTCCCGCTGTACTGGTGTCTGCTGGCTTGGAGAATGGTGATGCTGGTGGCTCCAGGGAAAGTCTTCTCAGTCGTTCTCGTTCGATCAGCTCGGCTTCCCTTCGTCGCGCCTCTTGCTGCAACTGGATGCGTCGCTGTTCTTCCATCTCTGCTGAGTCTCCTTGGCTTCTTGTGATCACCATTTTCTAAGTCCTTGGCACTTTTCTTCGGGAATCTTCGTGATTTTCAGGTGTCTTCGGATCTTGATATCCGCCGCTCGATGGACCAGACTGTAGTGTCTTTGGATCTTGATATCCGCCGCTCGAAGGACCAGACTGTAGTGGACTGTATTTTTGTTGTAATGAGACTTGTCTGTTTTGTAGAAATAAAAGATTCTGTAGACTTCTTCTCATTTATTTTGAGTTGTTTCTTTCTTGATTTATTTCCTAGGGCGGCTTGCTGCTTGACGGTCGAGTGATCAGTGAATTCTCGCGGCAAGCCGGCCCATTTTTATACAATTGCCGCTTAGTGCGGGCGGAGTGGGAGGCGCGGAGAGCGTTCGCCGTAGTCGGCCAATCAGAGCGCGGCGTAGCTTGCCTTTGCGCGTGTATGGCGGACAAGTTCAGACTTGTCCGTTCTTGTTGGGACCGTGCTCCGAGCCCCTCTTACAATCATTTTCTTATATCTAAAATAATGTAGCCCTATTTTAAACAATTTGTGACGTTCCTACTATAAAATAACCATTTATTAGCTTATTTATACTTATAACTATGTTTAAAATTATCCTTGATACATTATTGCTTATATCTTCCAAACCCGTGGGTCGATTTATATAATTCAAACGTGGCAAGCGTTTTTATATCCATTCCCCTTACCCGGAACAAACATTTCGTTAATATCTTTGCAAACAAAAAACCTCATTTTCAAATTACGTAATTATACTGGATATTTTCTTTACGTTTTAAAGTTACACAATTTGCATAGTTATTCTATCTTATCAGATTCTCATAAGGAGACTAATGACTAAATTCAATTAGGACATTATAAAACACTAAATTCTGACTAGAAATTATGAAAACTTATACAAATGTATCAAAGGCTCATCTACGTTTCGCCGCTACTTGCGCTATGGTGCACAGATAGGGTCTCGATTTACTAACACTTTTACTGACTTTGAACTTATTCTTACATATTATAGCGAAACACTCGGCGTCCGTTACAGGTTCCTTGTTGACTACGGAACCTTAAAAATGTAAAAGAATTGCTATATTAACATCTAATGTTACACATTTAGTCTGGAAACAATTTTATAATGTGGATTTTAAATTGTATCAGAATATTTTATTTATACTGTAACGAAAAGGTAATTTTTATACACGGATTTCAAAGTAATATTAACTCAATAACGTTGACGTGTCAGGTGGACTTTTTGTTCATAATTTCGTTTAGCTCTGAACAACGTAATGTTTTGAACATTTTGTTTGATATTTTTTTTCGTCCTTAATTAAGTTATGGTGGTCACCGTGTTGATGTGTAAAATGTTATTTTTCCATGAAAAAACGTTCAGTTTTATATTCAGTATATTTTTTTTTTTTTTGTCAATAGTAATCAAGATTTTCTTTCTATATTTTCTTAACAAATATCTAAAATCTGGATAAAAATCAATGTCTAATTCCATCTGCCTTTAAGAGCCCTAGCAACAAAAACCATTCACACACAAGATAGCACCATTATCAACACAAAACCTATCCAGGGATACATAACTGAGGAAACAGGCTGTTAATAGGACTGTTCAACTAGCCACTGGGATAAGCGGACCTTAATTACGGCCAGGGGCGGCGGGGGCCGAAGAAATGGATGGCCTCCGGTTCCGCAGCCCTTAAGTTCGGTAATTTCAGTTAGCAGCAAATGGGGGGAACTTGGACGTGCCTAATGTAGGATTGGGGACACTCTATGTGACCGGAATATACATCGATTTGGGGGATGATTAAGTGACCTTACGATGATGGGGACTTTTTTGTTTATTGATTTTAATTCTACTGCTCAATATGGGCAAACTTCTTATAAAAACATCGTAAGATTAAATCTGTAGGTACTATCAAAGAAACGCATAAATAACTGAGCAGTTTGAAAACAAAATCCTGTGCACACGACCCTTTTTTTCGTAGGTAAGCGTTACTGTTTCGGCCGAGCGCTGCAAGCAGAAATAGTCCTTACGGTGTATAGATATGCGTTTTTCGATGGTTTTTATTTTAAAGCTCTTGAAAATGCAGCACTTTCAAACTCTTTATTCCATTTAAATAAAATGATAATATTTTTAGATCCTTTGTATATTTAACGGCTTCACGAATTTGAGCCAGCATGAGTTATTACTGCCACAATCACAAGTCTCATCAAACCCTTTCAACTATTATAAATAACTCAAAGATTATTTCTATGTTGAAATATAATCGCACCATTTACAACAGTACAACTACGATAAAACTGGCTAGCAGTGAAAAATGAACTGGTAAAACGAAAACGATTTTAACACCCCCGATAATATCACAACGTCCGGAACACGTACCTACAGTTTAATATTTTAACTTACGCGACTCCTGATATTTACTGAAACTGATTCTTTTAAAGCCTGCTGGTTAGTGAGCAACTATTTGTTGCAAAATATTTGTTGCTTGTTTTTGGCAACGCGCGGCTTTTGTTTAGCGAAGGTATCGTCGAGTATTTGCGAAGTATTCCACGTACAGCACCGATTTGAACGGCACTTGACCGGATTACACTTTAGCTATTCCACTTACGGTACCAAAAAGTGCAGTTTTGCTATTTGTATGATGAAACTTTATTTTGATCTTTATCGTCACGAGAATATCTGATGGCATAGTGAAAAGATTAGCAAGTCAGCAAGATTTGTAGTTCGCTGTTTAGAATACGCTGGACGAAGTATTATATTGGAAAATATACAACCTAATAGCATTGTGCCAGCGTTGCGCAACGGTGTGCCACATTCCATATTCAAATCATCTGTTGTCTCGTGGATCCTGGTCTTAATACAACATCTTACTAAATGCGTGTTTTTCTTTAAGAGCCCTCACAAAACGTTGTCTACCAAGAAAAATATATTTGAAAAGTTTCCCGTCGTAAGCCACGACTTAATTATTTCACAACAATGGTCGACTGTTTTAAGTAACTCTTTGTGTTTACAGAGTAATTGCTGTTCATTTTAAGTCATAATTTTAAGTTGCCATAATTTACAAAGTTCTGGCAGCATACCTTCTTCTAGGTACTTTCTTAGGAGTTTATCTTAGCTGCGACGCTAATGTTGGGTACCTACATTTTATAAAAGAGATACTTTTTTTTTAAGTACGACGACGTACGTGGACGTTTATAACAATGATGTGGCCAAAGAGATACATTGATTTAGAAAGATTGAAAAAAAAAGAAAATGTTTATTTAAAAAATGTTTATTAACAGAAATATTTTTGACGTGATAACGTCTTATAAATCAATGAACGCCGGCTGCACGCACGAAAAAGTGTCACGTTCCGCCTGAGCCGAGCGTGCAAGCGAGAGCGCGGAACAAGCGATAGAGAGGCACGATCGGCCTAAGCGTTCGACTTGTGACGTTATCACGTAAAGTTATCGTCCGTAAACCGACTTTACAGACAACCAATTTTTTTTAACAAGATAAGTTTCATACCTCTGCCAAACTGTAAAGCAGTTTCTTGGCAGACGTAGCTCCTTTTCATTACATTTATAGATAAATCTATAATTTAGTCTTTTTCACCGATAGATACGCTAATAATGTATCCCTTAAATATCAAGCAGATTTTAAAACAGACATACAAGTTTTTAAATATTCTCTTCAGTGAAGCTTTGAAAACATATTAAAGAGGTAATCTATCCTATTTTTAGAAGAGGAAGGCTAATACTAAGGAAAGGCCTACTTCACTTAATAGGTAGGTAGTGTGACAAGTGGAAAAAAATAAACGTATGCGGTCGGGGGAACCCCGTCAGGAACGAAGTTCTTTCTCACGTATGATTTAAAACAAAAACAAAAATTTTGCCGCCATTTCGTATTTATATTTTGACCTCATTATCGTCTATAGAACCCTCGAAAACGATGAAAACGATACCCATGATGAAAAACTTGAAAATTTTCAGAGCCGCCATCTTGAATTTTCATTTTGACCTCACTATCGGCTTTTTCACCCTTGAAAACCATAAAAACTATACCCATGACGAAAAATTTTAAAATTTTCAGAGCCGCCATCTTGGATTTTCATTTTGACCAAATTCACACTTTCTCTCTCTATCTCAGCATGCAGTGTACTCGGCCGATGTTTACAATAGTATCCCACGATACTGTAATCACTTTACTCTTTTCTTTTGTTTTTTCTGCCGGCATTCTCTCTCTCTCTCTTTCTTTCTCTATGAATTAGAAGAAGACAGTTGTAAGTATTAACACTTTTCAGCGTGAAGATTTCTGAAAGTTTACAAGACGCGTTTAAAGAACTTCGTTTCTAAAAATTGTCATTGCTTTATTACTACAGGAATATGTATTTTAATCACTTTTAGACCTCGGTTAGAACCTTCCCTAACTTCTAAGGAAAATCTGCGACGGAAAATTCGGCGAGCTTACCTGCAATAATTTTTTACCTGTGACATCAAGCAATCTGTCTAACCGAATGCAGCTGAATACCAGTATTTTAGATGGAGCGACTGCCTATATGACCTCCACAACCCAGTAACTGGGTAATGCGATATCCCTTCGTAAGACTGGTTGTCAGATTTTCGGGCTTCTGACGACCCATAACGACTGTCAAAGATCTACAAATGACAGCCGGGACCAACGGCTTAATGTGCTTTTCGAGGCACGGAGGAGTCTCGGTATGTAAATATGGTCAGCCATCCACGGACCCACCCCGGCAAGCGTAGCTTAACCTGTCGGATCGACCCGTGCGGCTGTTATTACTTAGCCGCGAGCTCCTCCATTTTCTACCTGAGACATATCAGGTCATCATGGTTACACCGCCACATACAAACTACGCATCATAGACATGACGTCACACAAATCCTGCATCGCGCAGTTAGAGTTTACCGAGCGATCGACATACATACAAGATTTCAACTTCAAACCGATGGGCAGTTGCCCGCCAGACACAACACCCGTCTGGTCGGAGGATCCTCCCTTTTCTATGGTGGATGAGTGAACTTTACACCCTGTTCTTCATACCGTAAAGTCGTGTGAAAATACAACCGCATTTCCGTCGCAAATTTTCTGCTGGTATGTCGCCCCCCCAAGTACATATTGCACAGTATAAACTAATTTACCTCAATTAGAGCTGAGGAAAACCTCTTGAATAAACTAACACGGTTAGGTATTTCTGTTATTAGAATGTAATGCACTATTATATTGGTATTCATGAGTCTGAATAGACGTAACCTCCTTATTCGCGCTCGACCATGCATTATTTATGGGATTGTTACTTTCACTCCCCTTACTGAATGACTGATAGGTAAATAAGTACTTACCACATCTAAGCAAACATTGATGTCATGTAGGTAAGTAGGTACTATTGTGAGACTTCGAAAAAATAACCTAAGTTAATATTATGTCGTTTCTGTATTCATTTTACTGTGTGTACATAAATCTTACCTAATCCTTTTTTTTTATTTCGCGACACTGTGACGACACCAGCTTTTGACCATTAAAAAGACATCAACGCGTTGATTACCGCGGTGCCGATTTTTTTCAAGTTTTCACTTCTGTCGGCACTCCCGGAGTGCCACTGTTTTTTTTTTTTGGGATATGTTCATGGTGTCAGATAATGCGAAAGTGAGTTTTTTTGTTACGCTGTCACACTAAAATGGCTTAACGGTTTGGATCATGTGTAGACCTTGACCTGGGTTAGAACATAGGATACTTTTTATCCCGACATTTCCACGGAATCGAGACTTATGCGGGTGAAACCACGGGGCGAAGCTAGTAAAGAAAAAAATAAGAAACAATCGAAAAAAAAGAAAATTGAAAAATATACGGTCATTGTTCAAAGTCGATATCTACAGCGGGAATTATTTAGACATTCCCAAACAAATTAACTGTAGTAGGTAAGCTCCTTTGAAATATTTAATGGAGTTGCTGAGCTTAGACCAGTTAGACTTCTAACTCTAAAAGCTTTTAACTCTGACTGGTAAGACTAGAACAACAACTCTGAAATAAGTGGGAAAAGACTATCAAAACTGTCGACCCAATTGTGGCAACCCTATTTAAGATGTGAACAAAATTCAATGCAATGCTCCCTAAGGCCGCCTACACACGGTCAGCTGCGACAGTCAAGAAGCAATTTACAGTCCGCTCAAGCTGTTCATGATCCGCACATCAATCATTGTAGCGCACACAGTCGTGTGGAGCTGAACGCTGTCAACAGTTTCAACCCGAGCTGACAACCTTGGAGATTTTAATAAATAATATTGTGTTTCCTGCAGCTTAGCTTACATAGAAGTGGGTTTCTCGACTCTTTCTTTATAATAGAGATAAGAAAAAGAATGAAGAAATTAAATATATACGTTTACCTACACTAGCATTGTAAAGAGAAAAGATTCGCATTTTTATGAATAAACTCAAACTCTATTGGACCGATTTTAAAAATTATTTCACCAGTAGTATGCTAAATTATCACTTATTACTGAGTAACATAGCATATAATTTGTAAAGATATCACGCGGGGAAGCCGTTGGTGGAAGCTAGTTTGGTATGTAGGAATTAGAATATACGAATATATACAGAACAAACAAAAGAAAGGCTTAATTCTAAAATAACTATGCGGAGAATACAAATAATAATTAGCGCTGTGCGACCTGAATTTCACTTTATTGTGTCGCAGCAAAAGTCGCTTTTTATTTAAATGATTTTGCGGAGTGAATTATCTGTACTAATCTGTGGCTTAGATAGAAATTGGTTTCTAGACGTTTTCTTAATCTCACATCAAAATAAATCATCTTTTTCTTGACCATCGTTTACATAGTTACTTATTTGATGGTCAAGAAAAAGATTTACTTACATCGACTTTACAAAATGATTTAATTTCAAAAGATGTAAGAACAAAACGCATATCAATTCTCTAAGTCCTACGGCTGTCTACACATGGGCAGTTGTGTCTGTCAGTCTGTTCATAATCCGCACATCAATCACTCTAGCACACACAGTCGTGTGCAGCTGAAGGCTGTCAACGGTTTCAACCCTTGCTGGCAACCTTGTAGTTTTTAATAAGTAACATCTGTTTTTTTGCGCTATGTTTAGATTGAAGTTGGTTTCTCGGCTCTCTTGATCTTACATTAATTTAAGACTCAATACAGCTAGCATTTGAAAACACGAATTTAAGACTCAAAACAGCTAGCATATGAAAAACGAACTGTAGGTCCATAATTTCGTCTGCGTAGCCCGCAGACGAAATTATGGACCTACAGTTCGTTTTTAAATCCCAGAGACTAATTTGACAGATGCAAATATCAAACTCCAAACTGAAAAACATACAACAATCATTTGAAATGTCAAATTAGTCTCTGGGATTAAAAAACAAACTTTAATTTCAATGAACATGAGAACCAAATTTAATTCACTCTTAGGCTGCCTACACACAGTCAGTTGTGACAGTCAGTCTGTTTATGATCCCCACTTCAACCACTCTTGCAGACACAGTCATGTGGAGCCGACACCTGTCAGCTGTTTTAACCCTTGTAGTTGGAAAATATTTCGTGAGGTCAAAGCGTCACTACGCAGACAAAAAATTCGAGTGACATGGAGGCTTGTGTTAGAGAAAATTGAAAAAAACTACATACTTAGTTATTTGAGGAATTTGTCAGTTTTTTCAATTTACCTAACACAATAATTCAAAGGTGATCTTTTTTCACAGGATTTGTAACAGTACCTTCCTATTAGTCACTGCAACAATTTAATCTATGCTAGTATTGTTTGCAAGGGTCATCCTCATCGGGTATGATTTATGTCTAAGTAGGTAAACCAGCGACGTAATTAAGTAACACACATAAAATGACAATTGATCGCAATCTCTTTCATTTCAGTTCATCAACATTCATTGCGTTATTTACGTTGCTGAGCAGACTTTATCAAACTAATGAAGCAATGGATTAAGAATTTCCTTCAAAATTGTGATTGAAACTATTACGCAATAGGGAAATGCCTGGGTAAAAAAAAAAACTATTCAGTCCGACAGTCAGAATATAAAAAAAAAATTACTTAGATAAAACGAATTAAATTTGGTGAGTGGGGGTCGCTACGTCACAAGTAATAAAATCTACATACTCGTGACGTCATGGCATATTGTAACTTAATGTAATGTTTTCATTACGTAAAAAAAAAATACGTGTCCAATATTTTTTAGTAATCACCATGACAGACTTTTTTTTTTGTCATCTTCCCTGTTGGGATGCAGTTCTTTGACCACTTTCATCGATTGATCACCTTCATGTCTAAAACTCAACTTAGACAGGGATTGGATCTATGTTCTAATGATGTTCATCGAACTCAATTAACGGTTAATTTGAATTCGATTTTCGAATGCATGGCGCTTGAACTGAGAATTGTTAGACAATTGCAAAAGGAGGATTTTTGCAATGCGTTGCGTTGCGGAGCGGTGCGCCCCAATCTGTGCTAGCCTTTAAATGACTTTAATGTCTACAGTCCGATTTAGTTGGCCATCAATCCGGTCCAGGTTTATAAACCTTCAACGGCGCAGTACAATTTGGCCGATATAACTTGGCAGTGCTGAACATAGGCACTACGAACTTTCGCGCAACTGTTCTCACTCACACTCGCCTCATGTCACTATTTGATTCCTAAATAAAAACCGGCCAAATGCGTGTCGGACTACGCACAATGAAGGGTTCCGTAGTTGGGATAAATTAATCCCAAAAACAAATAACTTTGTAGTTGAAAAATATGTTCTCCCATACGGAATGTATGGGAAAACATGTTTTTGCAACTGCAGGTTATGTTGGTCGATTATTACTCGTTAACTTGTAGAGCCTACTTAGCTGTGATAGTTTTCCTTTTAATTTCGTTACATAAAATACTGCTGTGATTTTTTTCACACATCCAAAACTAACCATTTAGCTGGCAGGGGGGGGACACTTGACTAACAAAAATTAGCACTTCAAAGCTTAATATTTCACAAACGGATCCCTGAATCCAAAAATGGTTTTCACAAGCTCACAATGTTTTTGAAGGACCTTTCCAATGAAATCCATCACCAAGGGTAAAAAAAAAAAAAACTTCACCACTTTACGTGTAGGAGAGGTACCCTAAAAAAAATGATTTTCGTAATTTTGTTTTACCACTTTGTCGGCATAATTAATATGTATACCTATGCCAAATTACAGCTTTCTAGTACTAAGGGTCTTGGAGCTAGACCGCGGACAGACAGACGGACATGACGAAACTATAAGGGTTCCTTGTTTACTACGGAACCCTAAAAATGTCATTGCGTAGCCTTCTGCGCGAACTTCTGAACTGTAGATCGATTTTATTAGAACAACACCATGTGTGCTTAGCCTTGAAATAATTGTTACGTCATTGGCTTATCGGTATCATTACTTATTCAGATACAAAATGCAGCTTTAAATAAATAGAATTCCTATTAATTTATTTACATACAGTATTAGTATTGTAGTAGATAATAGTAATTATTAATTATGTGTAACTCTTTTCTCGTATTGAACTAAGAATATATATTTTAAGAACAGCTCTAATAGATCTTACTTGCCTTTTTTTTTTTTTTTTTGGTGGGAAATTATCAAATAACTTCTCCCGCTCTGGCTGGAGCGGGAGGGCGTGTCAGACTCTTACTGACTAAAACCCACCCGTGTTCCTTCGGTTGCCCTGTTGCCGGGGGCCACGGTATCCCTTTCGGACTTTCCCGCAACCCCGGCAGGCATCGGCTCTAGCGGACCCTGTCAGTTCTGCTGACATCTCTTTGAGGCGAGCGTGGAACCGGGCTTGGTCCTTATCGGATGGCGAGCTACCCATTGCTCACCGTCCGCAAGCCCGCGCCTACGGTGGCCGGAAATCGGCTCGCGATTCCCGCCCCGGGCGTCTCCTCCTGCGGCGGTTGGGGGCGTGAGGACGCGAAATTTGCCTCTCCCTCACGCGTTCCGCCTCCTCCTTCGCGAGCATTACCGCTTCGCAAAAGGAGGTGACGGCCTGCCATTTTCTCTCGCTCCGCTCATTATCTTACCTGCCTACTACCCAAGGTGAGTTAAACGTACATTTAAGTAAAGCTGGTTTCACAGCTGTCCGGGAAACCCGCACGGGCCGTTCGCACACGGGAGACCCGTACGGATGGCGCCCGCAGTGCTCTGAAACGAGGGAGTTAGTCTGATACGGTTGCTAGCGTTTTACGGACTCTACCCGGAGCGGGTCGCGTACGAACCAATCCGCGTCGCTGTGAAACAATATTCTAGTCTAGCGCCTCACATGTATCTCCGTGCCGGGAGCTCGTACGGGCGGCCCACACGGGTCTGCAGACTGACAGCTGCAAATCCAGCCAAACACTCAGGTTGACTATAATTTGCACCTTAAAATCCAGTTGAATACCATCAAAATGACGTATCTCCATCCTTTTTCCCCATCGTAAAAAGTTGTATGACATAATGATCCAGATTGAAGGTACCTACCTAGCTATATAAAATACGTACGAAGCAGGAATTCATAAAGACGGGAAGGCGCCAGTGGGCCATACAATATGTTAAGCGCTGTTCTCACAAAATGATATCGTGTCCCGCGATCCGGTTCTTTCTGTAATGAAGCGTAGCTTGCGTGCTCATTATTATATTTTGTGGAGTACCTACTTGTGTGTGGCACTGTGCTGTTAGTATAGAGTGAAATTCACTTAATTAAATATCCAATTCAAGGTGTTTTGTGGAAGAAAATTGCATACGGTACCTATTCATTGTGTAAATATGCAATTTTCTTCCACAAAACAGAGGATCAAGTGGATAATTTCATATCTTTTTCTAAAATTTCTTATGTTTGGGTTAAGTTCAGCAGTGAACGATTACCTAAGTATTGAAGAAAAATATAAAATACCTATTCGTTTGAGAACTCCAATTCCAAAATAAATGTCGAATTTCTATCTTAGGAATCTGAAATCACTTCTGTACGACAGTGTACAATCTTTTACACGGAATCACTCATGTACGACAGTGTACGAGCAAGCCCTTTTATGACTGAATTAGAAATAAATTACGGAATTCTTTAACCATAAAGTTCACGCTCTATAAATTCTTAAGGACATTATTTTCTTCTTAATTCTGTCGTCGCGTTATTCATAGTTTAGTGACTTTTATAACATCCTGAATTTATTTTATTTTCTTGACATTTTTGGCGTGTAAAAGGCTGAAAAACAAGCCAATTTTTTTAAAACTATCTACTGTCGTAATTTCCAATATTGTGATTTTAAATACTAAATATAAAATCAAAAGTATGTGATTTGCCTCAAATGATTTTTAGATCAGTGTAATCATGAAGTTTAAAAGTATCTCATTTGACAGTTACCGTAAAAGTACTGGTTTTTATAACGGATCGAAATTGGATACTTGATGTTTGGAGCGTCGCTTAGCTTCTAGGTCAGTTCGGTTTGAGCCTCGAAACCTAAAGGTGTCTTCGAGAAGTCTAAAGTCTATAACGTTATTATATTAAGTACCTAATTAAATAGTTTATTAAATAATGCTAAACAAACTTAGTACACCTAAGTTTGTATGTGGGCAAGATTATAAATGGTGTATCATTAATTATACTACCTGGTTTCATTTAAAAAAGAAAATGGTTGACAAGATGACCAAAATATTGAGTAATGGCGGGTGGTTTAAGCATCTAGGATTTTATACTACTATGACATTTTCAATGCAAAATGAATAAAATCTAACGTGTTAGGAAAAAGTCGTAACGAAACTGACTCGAAAATTTGCATCAGAAGCAACCGTAGTCATTTATGCTCATTCTTTCTCTGTGTCAAGCTTTATTTTTGCGTTGCCCTAGAGTAGTCATTTACGGACTTTTAAACTCCTGTCCCACCGCCGACGAGGAAGATAAAAACTAGGGCTTCCAATCCCGCATGATAGCGGGATTTTGATATGGGTGAGATCAAAAAAATCAATGACGCGGGATCCAGCATTTTCCGATAAAAGTTGTTAACAGTGAATAGTAAAACATAGCCTGCTCAAAGTTTGAAATATTTATAAGAAAAAGCAGTTTACAATATGGCGATCACGCGATTTTTGCGTGTTGCCACACCGTGCGCTGGACGCAGAGTTGCCTTTGCGTCCAGCGTGGCAATACGTGTCGATTTCTTAGTGATTTTTATGACTCTTTAGGAATAGTTAGGTGGAACAGATTACTAAATATATCAACGTCTACTGTATTTTTTAATATCAGTGTCTCTCAAATTAACCCAGTGGCTAAAGCGCAATGAGATAAAATTCATATCGACACAATGTACTTAAAGTTAACTAACCTATGTACCTACTTAAAATTCCTGTCTCTAACCAAACCACATTCACATAAACAACCCTATCACCTCACATTAGCTTCCATAAAAACGAAAAAATTTTAAAAAAAAAGCAGACCGCCAGTACCAGGCAATCATAAAAATTAAGTTTACGATGTACCCGCGCGCGTCAATATAACGGCCTATAAAGACGGCTGAACGCCCGACCAGCGTTTAATTACTCGTCCCAATGATGTGCCTGACAAATTGCTGACAAGCTGAGTGCGGCATATTGTTGTTATGTGGTCCGCTTCCTCCGTTTCTATTAACTGCTGGATCGATTTATGTTGCTTTGTTGTACTTGGTATGGTGGGGTCATTGTTTAGATATTTTTGGGTCAATTTATTGGGCTTTGATTGGATTGGTGTGGCAGCCTTGGGTGTTGTAAAAGGGAGTAACAACATTATCCTCCTTTTGAATTTCACCGTAGTTGGGCATTAATCGAGGGTTTATGAGGTTGTAACTGAAAGTACCTACCATTTTTTCAGAAGATTTGTTTTCAGCAACGGGCGTCTAGATCCCAATACTTTAAAACACTTGATTTAATTGACTGACGGACTGTTCATCTGCAATGAACAACTAAGGCCATGGCTTATTTTTAATTTTTGAATTGTTCTTTGTTTTATCTTTTTATTACGGACGCTTCTAACGTGCACGTCTTTCCACATTGTTCTCACATGCATAATTTCAACATGAATGATGTAACTAATATTTTGTAACAAAAAATTATTTAAAAGAGTGTCTGTGGAGTTTCTCGTCCGTTCTCCTCCATAGGTACTTATCTACTACGCTTTGGAATGGGCAACTAACCTCATATTTCTGACTGACCGATTCCTTGACAGTTCAAAAGTGCCTGTAAATGTTAATTGAAATAAATTCTTTGAGTTTTAGTTTTGAGTTTGAAACGTTTATTTACAGTTCACAGAAAAAAAACGTTGTTTGATTTAATATCTGAACCGAATTTCTGGCCAAAAGGCCTAGTAATTACTGGCTTAGCCAATCGCCCATGAACATTATAATTATGCCGGTCATACACATTAGTGGTGGACCGTCCTCGTTTTGGTCGTCAATTACAGGGTTTTGTTTTCCCTTCATTTCCAGATAACTGTGATTATAAACGACCACACCAACAGGGGTCCTTTTGTTTCAAGAAAAAATATATTCAAAAAAGATTCGCCCCCTATTACACAAAGATAAGTGACGAAATGTGGAGTACCATTGGTACGCCTCTGCCTTACCTTACGGGTACCTACAGGCGTGATGTTATGTTATATGTTATGTTAATAAATATATTCCGATTTTATATTATTTTCCAGATTTTTCTGTCACCCTCAAGTCAAGTGTAGTAACACACTACGACTTTATACATGTATAATGATTGACTTACAATATTTTTTTGTGAGTTCATTTTCCTTTGTAGCATATATCCATAAATATAATCTGTTCCAACAATATATGACGTAAACAAATCGATCAGAAAACGTACCTGTGGATGCCAATATGTAAGACCACTTACAAATTCAGTGCTTTAATTTGATCATGTGAATACTTAACCCAAAATTCGAATACCTATCTTAAAGAAGTTTTTAATTTGACAATTGAGGTTGATTTTATAACCTCAATTTTCTTCAATTATTTTTTTATTACAATTTAATAATGTTATTCAAAACAATAAATTGTTCGAAAAAATTGTGAGCAATAAAGTTAAAACTTTCTAAATACAGACGAATTTGTTATTAATTCCCTTTAGTGAGTGATTGTAAACTGAACAGGCTTTGTTTACACGGTCATCGGATACTTTTGGGACAGAGTAGTCAATGAAATACAGACACTACTCAAACTAGCCTCGATTCGAGCCTGTAACACACTCGCCTTTCTGCCACAAAGTCGGCTTGGGCGAAGGAAACTGACATAGTGTTTGAATGGCTACTGCGAAGTGCTGACGTATCGAGTGCAATCGATTTAGCGAACTCATGGACACTTGCCTACTGACAGCCACGATTCTGCTCAAATGTTTGGTTAATCTAAAAGATTGATCTCGTGCTCTTTCTGTCCATTACAGACTGTAACAATATAAGCAGGTATGCTTTTAAACTTTGTAACCCCGCTAGGTAACTATAACTTATTGCTTTTAAGTTACATTTTTGAACACTGACTGAGAAGCGGCACGAGCTGATGCGCTAGACTACCTCTGATAGCCGAGGTCATTTGTGTTTTCAAATCTAAGCTGTATCATACAAATTGACCATCTTTTCCATCATCCATTTTATACCATTTTACCATAGTTAATTGATTCAGGCGTGGGGTTCGCAACAAGTCCATCGTCATCCTGAGGATGCCTCGTTGAGAGGTGAAACACGTGTCGATTTCTTTCAGGAGTTTTTATGACTCTTTAGAAATTGCTAAGTGGAACAGGTTACTAAATATATTCACGTCTATTGTATTTTACCATTTTACCACTACGATGTTTTTCTAAGTAACAGGGTGTTTCAAAACAATTTAGAGCTAGCGTAAACAGCTGTGTAACACTATTGTGTTATTAGGAGGTTAAAGTGGTGGTGGGTAACAGTGATGCCAGTTTATTCACCCTTTTGTGAAATCTGTGAGACAATGCTTCGGTGACAAGCGGTTGTTCAACGAACAATGTGAACACTGCAATGAATGGGAGTACTCTGGTGTGTTTCAGTTGATAGGATTAACCTTTTCTGTCACTGCATTGATGCATTGGCAATCTTTTCCTTTTCATGTGGTTAATGACTAATCTGGTGTCAGAGTTTTAAAGGCACCAAAACAAATGAACGCTAGTTTATAGAGAAAGGTAAGGAAATATCTGGATAGACGATCCTGCGCCAGATCATCCAGACCACATGCACATAGGTACACGAAACAATCTCATCAGTTTAAACAATTTGCTTCAATGATTTCCGGCCATCGTAAACGCGTAGATCTTGAGGCTGTAATAACCACAAACAGTACGAATTTTGATGAGGTTCCACGGACCTGACGATAGATCGGACCATGTATATAGCCTCAACAATTCATTTGAGCATGGCCTGTAAATGTGTAATGTGTACCAATTTGCAGTTAAGAGACAGTAATTTCAGGGCCAATATGTTTCCAAACCGGCTGTCGGTACTTTACTGCCTTGCTTCCAGAAGCAAGACAATAAAATACCTAAGGCCAGTTTCTGGAGTAGATACTAAAACATCTCGTACTGGTGGCATTAAAATGCTTACCTTGTAAGGAAGTAAAATCTACCTAGCCTTTTCCCAACTATGTTGGTTTCGGCTTCCAGTCTAACCGGATGCAGCTGAACACCAGTATTTTATATGGAGTGACTGCCTATTTGACCTCCACAACCCAGTAACTAGGTAATATGATACCCCTTGGTAAGACTGGTTGTTAGATTTTCGGGCTTCTGAAGACCCGTAATGACTATCAAAGATCCACGAATGACAGCCGGGACCAACGGCTTAACGTGCTTTTCGAGGCACGGAGGAGTCTCGGTATGTAGAAATGGTCACCTATCCACGGACCAACCCCGGCAAGCGTAGTTAAACCTGATGGATCGATCTGTGCGGCTGTATTACTAACAGCCGCTGATCTAATCCCCTGGACCCGCCTATCATACGTAGATCTCTGACAGTTGTTACGGGTCGTCAGAAGCCCGAAAGTCTGACAACCAGTCTTACCAAGGGGTATCGTACTACCCAGTTACTGGGTTGCGCAGGTTAGATAGGCAGTCGCTCCATGTAAAATATTGGTATTCAGCTGCATTCGGTTAGACTGGAAGCCGACCCCAACATAGTTGGGAAAAGGCTAGGCAGATTGATTTTATGTGTTACATAAACCAAAACAAATACATACAATATAATCGAAAATTACCATATATTCACTCACAACCACAAAGCTAAGCTTATTCAACAATTCCATGAATTTCAAAATGTTATTTGCAAATAGCAATTTATTGCACTTGTGTATTTCGAAAGCTTGTTGCGTTAGTTCAACTAGATCATTACTTATGAGCATAATTTCTGTATCCCTGATCTGGGATTTGAGAGAGAATGTTAGGTAATAGTGTATAGTTTATGTTTCTCTGCGGAGTAGTTCTGAACACTGACTAACACTAACAGGCAAAGGCAAATACACAAATATTGGGTATTTATTTTATATTTATTTTAGTTTCTCATTAATTGCAACACAACGCACACACACATGTATGGCATAACATTTTATTTGATTTTGTATGAGCTTTTTATATTATCCTATCTTATATAACCTTTAATTTGGAGGAGCTCGTGGCTAAGTAATAACAGCCGCACGGGTCGATTCATCCGGTTAAGCTACGCTTGCCGCGGTTGGTCTGTGGATGGGTGACCATCTTTACATACCGAGACTCCTCCGTGCCTCGGAAAGCACGTGAAGCCGTTGGTCCTGGCTGTCATTCGTGGATCTTTGACAGTCGTTACGGGTCGTCAGAAGCCCGAGAGTCTGACAACCAGTCTTACCAAGGGGTATCGTATTACCTAGTTACTGGGTTGCGGAGGTCAGATAGGTAGTCGCTCCATATAAAATACTGGTATTTAGCTGCATTCGTTAGACTGGAAGACTTTCGAGCTTCAGACGACCCGTAACGACTAATCATGCAATAATATAATACAGGTAGACTGCCTAGTTGGTCTAGTGGTAGCAAGCGCTACTGGTGAGCATGAGGTCCTGGGTTCGATTCCCGAGTAGGGCAAAGTGTTATTAGGTTTTTCTATCAGAAATTTCTCAGTAGCAGCTCGGAGTCTGGATTTGTGCCCGGTTGATGGCAATAGGCTCGCCCCCTGTTACATGGGACTTACAACATAACTGGCGAAATGTGGGTGTACCTGCTACAGGGACACCTCTGCCCAACCCTTAGGGGAAACAAGGCGTGATGATATGTATGTTAATATAATACACATAAAAACACTTTTATATTTAACTTACATATATGATAAAGAAATCTCCATGCAAGCAAGTAGTAAAAACCGTGGGAAGCATAGGGTCAAATCGTTAGATATAAAAAAAATACACAGGGTACGTGTTTGTTGTAGTTTTTGAGTTTTATGCAGAGTGAGTATCTACCGCGAACTTGAGTTCGAACGGTTTGATCATTACAGTAGGGAGAATGCGTTCTTGACACCTGTCAGTTACATACTAACGAATAAGTGTTTTGCAAATTTGATCTTTATTACTACTAGAAATTGTCCAACTGACAGCTGTCAGGAACGCATTGTTGCGACGGCCGGACTGTAACATCGAATATCCAAGTAACCCGTGAAAGGTAGGTCGTGAGGTAGTATTTTGGATGGAGGTTCTTATCTTATCTTACTGCTGGCATTAGAAAAAGCAGAGATATTTTGTATAATTTGTACAACGAGAAATCATTGACCTCTGATCCAGCCCTTCATAATTATGTTAGAAACTATTCTAACATATTTAAACGAGTCTGAGCCCAAGCTAAATCAAAATTAGTAAGTAACAAAATTAGTATTTCTAACAATAAAATAAAAGCTGTGTGGCAGGTAATTAATAAAGAAACTGGAAACACAAAACAGCGAGGTCAGAATGAATTGTCTTTAAAAATTGAGAATGAAATCATTTCAGATAAGTTTAAAGTTGCTGAGACGCTAGAAAAGTTCTTTACCAACATCCCATTAGAGGTCACGAAATCTGTCCCCTCATCATCAATAGTAGCTGAATCCCTTTTAAAAGAAAATTTCAGTAAGGACATTCCAAGTATTGAATTCAAGCCCATTTCTATTGTCACAATTAAAAAAGCATTTAAAAGTCTTAACATAAAAAACACAGAAGACTTATGGGGGATTTCCGTTAAGGTTCTTGGGGATATCATTGACACAATTGCCCCTGTCCTAACAAGCATATTTAATCAATGTTTAGAGAGTGGTACATTTCCAGATTTAATTAAACATAGCAAAGTAGTACCAATTTTCAAATCGGGTAGTAAGAGTGATCCCTCAAATTATAGACCTATATCTGTGCTACAAGCATTGAGTAAAATATATGAAAAAATAATGCTAGACCAGATGTTGTCATATTTTAATTTAAATGGAATTTTACATAGTCACCAGTTTGGTTTCACGAAAGGTAAGTCGACGACTGACGCAGGAGTAAAACTTATCAGTCACATTTTGGAATCCTGGGAGAAGTCGCAGGATGCAATTGGCATTTTCTGTGACCTCTCAAAAGCTTTTGACTGCGTTGACCACAAAACACTGATCTGTAAATTACACCACTACGGAATTCGTGGACAAGCTGCTGATCTTGTTTTTTCCTATCTATCAAACAGGCAGCAAAAAGTTAATGTTAACGGGGCGACGTCATCGGGGTCTCTAGTTAAGATGGGCGTGCCTCAAGGATCAATTATTGGCCCTTTCCTATTTCTAGTTTATATTAATGACCTTCCTCACATGATGGCTAATTTATCGGATATAATTCTATTCGCTGATGATACTTCTCTTATTTTTAAAATAGATAGAAAAGATACGGATGTCTTACATGTCAACGATAGTCTAGCAATACTTTCGAAATGGTTAGCAGCTAATAATCTTTTACTTAATGCGAACAAAACTAAATGTCTTCAATTCTCATTACCAAATGTACCTCAAGTAGGTCTCAATTTAAAACTTGATGGCAAGAAACTAGATGTTATTACGGAAACTGTGTTTCTAGGAATTACTCTAGACTCGAAATTGCAATGGGGCGCCCACATTAGAGCTCTTTCAGGTAGATTAAGTTCAGCTGCATATGCAGTAAGAAAAATAAGGCAGTTAACTGATGTAGCCACAGCTAGGTTAGTGTATTTTGCTTATTTCCACAGTATTATGTCTTATGGCGTTTTGCTGTGGGGATCGGCAGCTGACGTAGATTCAATTTTCATTTTACAAAAGAGGGCAATTCGCGCGATCTACAAAATGAGTCCTCATGAGTCCCTTAGAAATAAATTCAAAGAAATTCATATACTGACTCAGCCTTCTCTTTATATCCTAGAAAGTATTTTGTATGTTCGCAAAAACCTAGGACTTTTCAAAATAAGAAGCGATTTCCATAATATAAATACACGTAGTAAACATGAAATTGTGATACCCAAATTTAGATTAACTAAAACTAGTAAGTCATTTCATATAAACGGTATCCGCTTTTATAACAAGTTGCCAAAGTCTGTTACAGAACTAAGCGATGGGAAGTTCAAAACCCACATCAAACGTGTCCTTATCAAAAAAGCATAATAAAAGATTAAAGACTACGTTGAAGACAAGGAAGTTTGGCAATAATTCCTTCTGCACATGTGGCTTCCCTGGTACATTCATCATTAACGGCATAACAATGTAAATGTCTATTAACTGCTCCCAAATTACGATATTTATTTTACCTTTTTTTACATACTTCATTGACATAATCTTTTCAGTATTTGACATTATATATCTACAATTTTCTATATTTTTTTTTTATCAAATTAGATTTGTTACAGCTGTAGTGGCAATCATGTCATTTGGTTTAAATAGGTTCTTATTTTTTAATATTTTGTTTATCTTTTATATAGATTCTTTTCTTTTAGATTTTGTGAATGTGAGAACGTTGTAGGCTGTAAACTTGTGTACCATTTTTTATTTTACTAAGTACCTGGTACTTGTTGATAGGCCTACACTTTCCTCCCATACCTATTAACACTTTAATTTGAAAACATTGTAGAAACAATTTATTTTGAAAAGAGTAACCGTGGAGTTTCTTGCCGGCTCTTCTCCATAGGAAGCGACCAATTGGAACCGTGCACCTAGCTTCTGACGTTTCATAAGTGCCCTTGTAGGTTTATGTGAAATAAAATATTTTGATTTTGATTTCTGATTTTGATCGCACGTTATACTTAAAAAAAAATATTTATTTAGCGCAGAACAAAAGCATACAATATAATTAACAGCAGATAAAAAAATACTTAATACTTTCCACACTTGTCGAATGAGAGCTAGACTGAAAAAAGTGTAACATTTTGACTTTTGTTACGTAACAAAAGTGTCGTGACGGGCAAAATGTTACAAAAGAGAAAGGAACTTTTTTCGAACCGGGTGTCCCACGATACCTTTCGAATGTGTGTATACTCGTACATATACCTACAGTATCCTGTTCCACAATATCCAATATCATTAATATCACTGAAATATAAAAATAACAAAAGACAAAAAATTACACACGATACATAATAATTGGAGCAAAATTTTATAGAATAATAAGATAAATTGAGTTACGAGGTGGGAGGATCCTCGCGAATGAATGGAATGATTGATTGAATGAACGAGTGGACTTTGGGGAGCTCGGTCATTTCCACAGTGTTATTACCCGTGCATAATCGTGAGGAAAATTAACGATGAATTTTATGAACGCTGTCAAATATTTTATACGTATTTTGTGTAACGATGCTTTATATTTTAAACGGATGATCTTCAATGGGGCTTATTCTTGTTGAAAATTTTATGACTGATTTTATGGCCTTTGCTTTATAAGGAAGGAAAGTGAAACAATATCGTTTTAAAAGCTATTTTATTCTCCTTTTCTGGTTTCTAGGCAGTTTCATGACTTACCTTAACTTTAATATAAGTCAGTGTGCACTTATAACTGTACTAGCTGCACCCCGCAGTTTCACCCGCATAAGTCTAAATCCCGTAAGAATATCGGGATAAAAAGTATTTTTTGTCCTAACCTAGGTTATAGTCTACTCATGTGTCAAATTTCATCCAAATCCGTTTAGCCGTTTTAGCGTAAAAGCGTAACAAACAAACACACAAACTCATTTTCGCATTTATAATATTAGGATAGTTAGCATATTAGTTAGGATTCTTAAAGTGACTAGTGCTAGTAGTAGTTGCAAAAAAAAACAAATTTGGTACCTATGGCTTGAAAAAAAGAAGAAAGAAATAAAAAGTATTTATTGGGACTCGCACAGGAGATTACAAATTAAACTTATCTTATTTAAAACAACTAACGTAAATAAAAAATAAAATATGGCCTGTATGAGGCCAAAAGGCTCATATCTCAGCATGACGCTGCGACATTTAAAAATAAGTGTCACAGCGCTGGTATCCTGATAAGGTCCGTAGTGATGTCACGGATAGATACAGAAATAAACAAAATAAGTAATAAATTCGTTAAGTGAGTTAACAATGAATGAGCCCTACACGCAGATGCATCAATAAATTAAACCGCTGAACCACTTTCGAAACTGCGTCATTTAACCGTTCAAAATCCAATTGATATCGCCACACACAACTCTATTACACACGAGCCAAAAAAACAACCAGAACCACTCTCAAATAGCTCTGCTCTCAAACAAATCTAGCAGCAAAACGCTTTACAAAAACGCATCAAGTGTGCCAACACGTTTCGTGCCCGTTTTACACTAGACTAGGACCATCCATCATTTTTCCCCTGTTTGACACTGATGTCAAACTAAAACTCGACCACATCGGTATGTTCCCGTCCAAATTCTCTCGCTGCCTCTCCTGTTTACAAAAGCCACAAATATTTGACGAACTACCGCCGAAAATGTTACGCCCTCATAATTACGAAATTAGTTGTTATGTTCTTTACCGGCTATTTATTTTTGAGGGTCAATGAGTTGGTTTTGGCTATTTTTAGAACTTGTTCGTGAAATAAATATTAGGGTTGTGTTGTTGAAACTGTTTACAGTTTAAAATGTATTTGAACACATATTCCTTTTCCCAGTTGTTTTTAGTTCAGATTGCGGTCAAAACTCGTATGATTAAATACTCATAATTGAGTCAACACCTTAATTGGAATAGCAGTTAAAGTAAGTAGAGCTAAGGGTACCAATTTGTGAGTATATGTACGTAGGCAATAAAATATTTTACTGAAAGCTTCAGGCGCAGAGGTTAGCCTATCTATTTTTTTCATGTTCTGAAAAATAACTAAAATTGACGGAACATAATAATCAAAATCTTCCTTTACCCTGACAATATAACAGTACAGCAGAAAACTGAGCCAAACATGTAAAAAATATGAAACAAAAAAAAAGTCTGGTAGCGACATTTGCTACAACTACTACACGACAATAGCCTTATTTGTATTTATCTTTCCCACGGCAGACTTCCAGCAAAATATACAGACAGAAACATCTCTATCTAATCTCGGTGAGTCGAAGTCTGAGCCTCAATTTGCAAAAAGGTAGAAGTTTCCTCTCCATTTCGTCGCTTCATAAGATCGTGGAGGGAGACAGAGCTTATTTGTTCCGCGAAATATGTATGAAGAATAAAGGTTTGCTTACACACCTGCGGATTTATTTTTAAAGGAAATTTTAGGCATATCTTTGGCTGGCAATAATCATAATAATAGTATCGGTAGCCGAATAGGATATGCCTCTGTCAATTTCTTTATGAAAATCGAAGTTAATTGTCATTGGAATATCATCGACCTACTAAAACTTTAATAAACGAATAAACAACTAGCATGCTAAAATAAAATAATTACATACCAACTTATTCATGTTGCATCTTTTACAATATTCAATACTTCAAGAAAATTCTTAGAGTATAGAAATTTTTCTAATGATAAACAATAAAAATTTAAATGCTGGCCTGCACCGACGAAAAAAATAAGTGAAAGCCATATTACCAAAAAAAGAAAACAAGAAAATAAAAAATCTTAATGGCGTTTTCTAATTATTTTAACGCCAAGTGGCCAGTATTTTGAATGAATTCTAATAATAAAAAGGTCGTATTTGGAAAAGAGAAAGAGTCACAAAAATAAATCCACGTAAGATTGGAACCGTATAACTGAGCCTTATGAACAGAGATATAAAAAGATAAATGCGAATGAAGATGCAGTGGAATGAAGAAAAATAACGTACGGTGGGTTATGGATGTGAGGGAAGGGAACAAAATTGTTTTCTCGTTAATATACGCGGATGACAGCACCGCTTTTATTTATTTTATATCTGTTAAAAATTGAAGTACTACAGAAAACATTTTCGTAATGACTGTACTCTCTGCTGATTGGAATTTCGTTTGATATGATTTTAAAATTGTTTCTTTGTTGCCAACGTTTTTAAATTGAGAATAAAAGGAGAGCTTCGTACTGTGCCGAATTATCTGACTGCATATTCTTTAAAGCTGTGAAATTTGTCAGGAAAATGCAGCTGATAGTTTAAATTTAATATATCAAACTCAGTTTATTTGTGAAACAACTAAAGGTTTCCAAGTACAAATCGATAAAGCATAGGTAAATACAATATCAACACAATTCATCCACCATCACTAATGAAATGCACACTTTTTTTTGTAATATACTTCTGTTAATTCGAAAGACCGTCATCATATATCAGCCTACAAGTTCACTGCTGGACATAGGCCTCTCCAATTACATGCTATTCAAGACCGTAACAGAACACAATCCTAACATTAACCTATCCCACAAATGAACATCCCAAACCTACATCAAACTAATTTGACGTAAACTATCTAGGTAATTTGGCCACAGAGGCTTGAAGCCATTCTTCTAAACGGCCACATAACATCTTGGAATGTTCTATACCGTTTGGTCATCAGTCACTGTCCGCGTGCTCTGAATAGTTGATGCCTGCCGTATCGCCCACCTGCGACCTTTATAACGTGGCTCCAAAGAAGCTGGATGGACCGAGATTGTTAGAAAAATGAGGATTTATGAGAAGCGATATTTTTTTGAAAAGTTTTATGCAACGTTTTCTTGATTTTAAAGAGGAATTTTGTAAGATATTCTGCGTTCCACTATTATGTCCCTAGCTTTACATTTATACATTTCGTAGAAAATTTTGTGGAATTTGATCTAGTATGAATCAGTAACAATGGGGATAAAACCTGCCACTTGCTCACTTCAGATGGTGCTAATATCTAGCGTCTAATAATTTGACAGCTAGCCATATTTTTTTTGTAAACAAGCGACTTCTTTTACGCCTAATTAATTATTGAGCCCAGTTGCACAGCTGTCTACTGCAAAAAAACGCGGACCCATGCATTTTCCAAAGATGTATATGAAGAAAACAGTGGGAGAAAGCTCTCCGAACAAAAATTTTAACCCGATATTTCGTCGAGACTATGTGCTTATATTTTTTAAATCTGAAGACTTTTAAGGGAGAAAGTCGTGTACAGGTTGGTGCTCCCAAGAGAACTAAGTCTGTTTTCATTACATACAGGCACTTGTGATGTGATATTATGTAAATTATAGTAAAATATGTGTGTTTATATTATTAGTGCTAGAAGTGCTATTTCTGAAGTTTTTCAGTCAGGAAGATCATGCCCGAGTTGGTTTTCAACTTTGATTAGGTTATTTCTATCGTACGCTTCCAGTCTTTAACAAAAAACGAACTTAAAGTCAACAAACACAAAATAACCCATAAATTGTAAAACGTTCATAATTTATAGACTTTTCCACTAAAGCTGCTTTTTTACCAGCCCCCCCCCCTTAGCTCGTCCCTTCCCCTGTCTTTAGCTCGTCTTTTAATAGTGCTACACTCCAAGTCTCATACATATTTATCTTGTTTTCGTATAATTTGTGTTCGACACAAAAGTAAACATAAACACAGCAATGGCGGTTTAGAGACGTACTACTATGCTGCCACCTATGAGCTTTCAGTTTTTAACCTCATTCATGGTTTGTATGTCTCTATGATTGTTCATGCAGTTTAGCTGTAACGAACAGGCTATGATGATGATGAAAAATATTACAACATGTTTTATGTACTTAAGTATGGGCGAATAAAAACAGAAATGCCGACTGCGACGCATATACATCAGTTATATTATGGTATTAAATACATCTAACTGTCACATTAGGCAGCCCGCCAAAAAGTTATCGTGACTTTTACATTACATTTTATAAAATGGTGCGGTTAACATTATCTTTTCGGCTTATTGGTGATTCGCCTGAATCCGAGCGAATCGACCATTTCAACACAATATTTTATGATAATATTCTGTTGTAAGCCAGGCCGCTTTTATAAACCAATTTTAACTATAATGACATTGATAGACCTTTGAATTTATTTATTTTTACCGGTTTAACCATAAATCCGTATGAAAATAAAAAGATATCCCTCGCACTCATCCACCACTACTAGTCTACTCTACCGAATGTAAACGCGCCCTCAGTCGATTCCAGTGACGTGACGGCCATTTTGTGACGTATGTTTGTGCCATAGATAAGTGCGATTCATTCAAGTCAACCGCTACGAAACCGAGTGTCTTTGCACCGATGAATGAAGCTGGATGTAGTCAGAGCGTGGAAGCTAGCGGTACAGTTGCATCCAAGTTTTACTGGAAGAGACAAGTTTAGATTGCGTGCGGGTTTTATAAAGTTGTCGTTACTGGAAGTGTTTTAACTTAACTTGACTTAAACTAAGAATAATATGTAGAACAGCGCGAAATAGCGTGGAGATCGATATTTGAAATCAGGATAGAAAAAAAGGTCAAGCGTTCTGAGATTGACACTCGCATTCTATGGCGTTTCTCCGAAAAAAATTCGAGATTCAAAGAGAAGTTGTCGAAACGTCATCGAGTCGAGATTTTTAACAATAGGTACTTTGAGTGACGTTGAGTGGTGTTGAAGATTTTTTTATGGAAGTGACTTCGAAAACGGGGATGAAATTCATTTAGAATTTTGAGAGATTTTTTTTTAGTTTTGCGATCTCGATCTTCGTTATTTTTTTGCTGTTGTCTGGTTTGAAGTTCTAATCACTTTTAAATTTGCATTATTCTTATAATGCAAATTCAAAAACGATTACACTTGAAAACTGAACTGTGTTTTAAATACCATAGAGGCTCATTTTAAACTAAAAATCCATTTCCTGTTCCACCTACTGTTAATTAGTCGGTGAGGGAGGTTATAATTACCGGTAAATTAATGGAACGATGAAGGATTAATTTCATAATTAATTTAATCTAACCTATCTGCTATACTATGCTCCATAATGTAATATGTCTTCGGAAATTAATTTGGTTGCATGAATATTATAGTGATAACAGTCCTGATTCTGTTATGGTCGAAGTAAATATTAAAGTTACCGTTACGCTATCATTTTCTATTATGTAGGCTGAGAAGGAGACATAAATTTAAAAAACCGGTCCAGTGCGTGTTGGGTCACATACAATGAAGGGTTCCGTAGTCGTATGAAAAACATGTTCTCTCATACATCGATATACGTCACGGTCAATTCTCTAACTGCAAATGTAAGTTTGTAATCGCAAAGTAATACATTTTTTGTTTACACAAAAAATGTATTACTTTGCGATTACTACAAATCAACGATTTTCGGACTTTTCCTTTACATGTGCTGTGAGACCTTGCTTCCTGCCAAATTTCATGATTCTAGGTCAACGGGTAGATTTTGATTTATTTGAGAGTATGAAAATATGTCGCATATATGGCCGTATTTTTTTAATTGCATTGACTTGGAAGCTTGATTTTTTTACAGCTCCAAGGGACCATAGACCTTTTTTTTTTTGGGTGGGAAATTATCATATAACTTCTCCCGCTCTAGGCGGAACGGTAGGGCGTGTCAGACTCTTACTGACTAAAACCCACCCGTGTTCCTTTGGTTGCCCTGTTGCCGGGGGCCACGATTTCCCTATCGTTTTTCTTTGAACCCCCGGCAGACATTGGCCCTAGCGGACCCCGTCAATTCTGCTGACATCTCTTTGAGGCGCGCGTGGAACACAACGCGCCGTCAATCCGGACCTGGTCCTTATCGGACGGTGAGCTACCCATTGCTCACCGTCCGCAAGCCCGCGCCTACGGTGGCCGGAAATCGGCTCGCGATTCCCGCCCAGGGTGTCTCCTCCTGCGGCGGTTAGGCGCGTGAGGGCGTGAAATTTGCCTCTCCCTCACGCGTTCCGCGTCCTCCTTCGTGAGCATTACCACTTCGCAGAAGGAGGTGACGGCATGCTATTTCCTCTCGCTCCGTACCATGGCCTGAACCAGGGCCGGACGCGAGAGATCACCGCCACCGATCGCTTCCACGAGGACACGGCGATGCTCCACCCAAGCCAGGCAGACTTCCACCGTATGCTCCACCATGTCCTCCGGGCGATCCAGATAATGGTGACACCCGGGGGTTTCCTCCCGCCTTATCCTGAACAGGAACCTCCCGAAGCAGCCGTGTCCGGTGAGGAGGCGGAAGGTGAGGACGCCGTGGCGCCTCTCAAGCCACTCCTCAAAATGGGTCTTATCGCCGCAATTGTGGCGTGCCCAGCGCTGGGTTGCGACAATCTCACTCTCCATGACGCCATGAGATCCCACTGGAGCTCTGTCCGCTGTGCCGCAATTTCTTGCGGCATCGGAGTTAAACCCCGGCGTTTCGCCTCCTCGCGCCACTCTCAGATGTGCGCGAGAACCTTTGCCTCCAGATCCCATGGCGGTAATCCGGCAAGGGGGCTCGCCGCTTCGCAGGAGACCGTGCGGTATCCTCGGGCCAGCCGGATGGCCATGATCCTCTGGGAAAGGACCATAGACCTACGTATTTGATATCAATTTTAACTTGATACCTCCACGCGTTCCTGAGAAGAAAGGTATTGACAGACTGACAGACAGACAAAAGGACAACGAAGTAATCTTATAAGGGGTCCGTTTTTTTCTTTGGAGGTATGGCACCCTAAAAAAACAAAAGTCATATTCAATCTAGGCTGAGAATCAGCGTTTTTTGAATGTCAAAATTAAAAGACAGTCCCCCAAAAAGCCCACTTTGCACCACTTCCTGTACTGCATTTGAAATAAGATTAGACATTTAAACAAAACTTTTTTACAGTCCTTTTAACCGATTTTGACTTCTATACCGTTACCTACGGTGGCCATGTGTAGCGATGCCTAGAATGGCATTAAAAGCAAAAAAAGTGGTTAAAATACCAACTGTATACTGCAGCTGCTGTTTGTCATGCCACTAACGCAATAGAAGTCAAAATCGGTTGAACGGACTGTAAAAAAGTTTGTTTAAATGTCTAATCTTATTTCAAATGGAGTATGGTGCTCTAGCTGAGAAAAAGAAGTGATGCGACTAACTCCCCTGCAGCACAGCTGTCTGTTCAGTTAGAAAAACTTTTTTGATTAAAACATGGACGTGTTTCGAAGTCATCACCAGATTAGCCTTTTCCCAACTATGTTGGGGTCAGCTTCCAGTCTAACCGGATGCAGCTGAATACCAGTATTTTACATGGAGCGACTGCCTATCTGAGCCACCACAACCTAGTTGCTAGGTAACACGATACCCTTGGTAAGACTGGTTGTCCAGAAGTGTCCTTACTTAATTTGATAGCTTGATTTCGTTTATTAGATGTTTATGTCTACGCACTCACGATACAAGTTCGAGGCAACTTTTCATAAAAAAAATGTCACCTTCAGCAGGGTAAAACTACCCTCAACCAAAAACATTGTTTATTCTGAGCCCCAAGACCCATAAAGTTTGATATATTGTACCGTTATCAGGATATTAAAGTTTATGCCTCTTAAAGATATTAATAGCCCTCTGTGCGACAACAATGCTCTCTAAATACCAAGTAAAGGGCAAGCCCCATGTGGGACAACGGCCTTGACATCGCTACACATGGCAGAATTTTTACACAACTGCCTAAAAAGGAGTGTAATGTTTTCAGGGTTCGTGTATGTATGTACAGTCTTAATGTCCCTCGGGTATCATCGGATTTCCGAATACAAACGAATGCTAATTTCCATGACCATCAATTATTAAATTTATCGTGTAAAATAATTTGAATTCAGAACTAAGTACGTTATTGTTGTTTTGTTTTGATTTCCGTGTGAACTATATAGAGCTGTAAAACTATTTTCTTATCTGTCTTGCCTGTGACTTTAGCGGCTTTCCTCACAACTTTTCTTCCCTTTTTTCAATAAATTACATTAAGTTTAAAGAATATTAACAACTCTATATACTTTCAAGTCGATTGAGAGCGTCCGGTCTGCATCAAGTGCAAAAGGCAACTGATAGAAATCCGTCGACTGACGAAACACGATGTTTGCCGAGGGACATTAAGAACATAATTTGTACTGTATGTGAGTTTCTTTGTCCCATCATAACTTTTAAATGCCTGAACACATTTGGATGTATGGGGTATCATTAGAATTCTTACATTATCCCGAGTGACTTAGGAAATAAAATTGGACGTAGATTAGCAGAAAGGAGTTGAGTCCTTTCTGCTAATCTACGTCCAATTGTCATTGCAGCGGGGGGACCACACAACGACACAACGGTCCCCCGACAGAAAAGACAATTTTATTCATCTGTTTAGTCAGCGAGTAAATCAGTGACCTTTCGCTTTGTATATACAGATTAACCTAATACAACTTGTTTATTACTTTTAAGTTAATTTTCTTCAGCAAAAGGTAGGGTGTTTACCTACATGCACATATTAATACATCGCTCTTATAATATAGGAGAATCTACTTAATAAAAATCTTCACTGACATACAACGCACAGCCTAAGCCACTGGGTCTTGGAGCATGAAATTTGCACAAGAGTGCTTTATGTAGCAAAACAGAGCAGTAATGAAGGATTTCTGAAAATACTTCATACAAACTTTTATCCCTATTTATTTTATTTTTATCTTTTGAAGTGAAAACTTCTTTAGGCGCATTGGGCATTTTTGAGATGGGACTAAAGTTTAGTCCTGTCAAAATCAATGGTTTAGTCACTAAACCATAGATTTCGCCACACTGTGACGACACCAGCTTTTGGCCATTAAAAAAACATCAACGCGTTGATTACCGCGGTGCCAATTTTTTTTCAAGTTTTCACTTTTGTCGGCACTCCCGGAGTACCACTGTTTAATTTTTTTCCCAGACCCCTTTATGGCGTTAGAGGGGTTTAGTAGGGGTCATCCCCTAATTTTTTTACGAACTTCCATACAAACTGTCATCAGTTTGTATGGAAGTTCGTAAAAAAATTCCGATGGGAGATCCCATCTCGGCTTATATAGCAGAAAGAGCATAAATTAGCCTCTATACGATTAACGTTGCATTTAAAGTACGCCCGTCGTTCTCTAGGCGGTCAATTAACTTTGCTGATTGTCTGTGTGACCAAGGCAGTCAAAGAAAATTAAATATAGTAGTTATCTTAAATCTTTTTGGAGACAGTCAATTTAGATATCAACATCAGGTAAAAAAAAAAAAAAAATTGGTCAAGTTCTACCTATGTGCCAAATATCATCCAAATTCGTTCAGCCGTTTTAGCGTAAAAACGCAATAAACAAACAAACTCACTTTCGCATTTATAATATTGGTTAGGATCACAGTCGTCTCTCTATGTGACACATAGAACAGTTAGAAAACATTCCACAATTCGGTTTAAACAAATTATTGTCGACCGATTCCGACATTCCGATTGCGAGAATTATGTCGAAAGCAGGCGACCAGCTCCCCACCCGAGTAATGTCATAGATGTCGAGGGTACTCGTGCGCTGCCTAATGGTCGCACGTTTTTTTCCTCTGAGCGAAACCTATTTAGTTCAAAAGTAGAATTCGCTTATTATTCGAGAATTTCTACGACAAAGGTTGTTTTTTTTAAATAGTTATATCATTCCACTGCTTTTACTAAGCCACGAACATTATGGAATTGTTGGAGTGATTAAAAAAAAAACCCTAATGTGTGACCAGTGCAACTTACTTTTTACCCGACTGCCCCTGAAGGAGGGTTTTTCGAGAGTATGTGTGTTTTTCTATTTCTTTGGCACGCTCTGTAGCCTAAACGGCTTGATGGATTTTAACATATGAGGTGTCGTTAGATTTTTCTTAATTGTGGGAGTAACATAGGCTCCATAATATTTATATATTGCGTCTGCAAATACAAAAAAAATGAGGGGAAGGTTTAAAAAAAAAAATGCAACAATATTGGTATCAAGTAAAAGCAAGTAATGAGTCAATTCCAAATATGAAAAAATAAAAATTATATTTAAAAAAATAACCTGAAATGTGGTGTAACTTTTGTTTGTATTACAAAAAACAAAGTTCAATGCTTGTTTGTTTTTATTTTTTTTCTAAAATATTTTCTAAAGCAAAAGGAGTGAGTTAGGATCGTAGTTAGATCGCGTTCTTTAGTTCCTGAAAAAGCGCGAGTTTATGTATGTATTTTAAAAAGCTTCCGCTATGATTGTTATGTTGTTGTTGAAGGGCAACTGATCGTCATTTACTAAAACCTCAGTCATCAAACCGTCAACAACACAAATCTGACTACCCCTTCCTTAAATAAAAGCGTAACTATACCCCGAAAAGATCAGTCTACACTCTTACAATGCAATTTAAAATGTTGTATGTGTCACAATGTGCAGTGCTTTAATACTTATTACGTCAGCAGAGCGAGCTTGTCGCACCAGATTGATATTAGATTGTTTGATACGAGCGGGGCTTGCGCTAAGTTTTATAATAATTCCTATCTGCTTCAGTTGAAGATAGTGGTTTAAAGACATGCTATTTTGGGAATAATATGGCAGTGGAAGGCAAATGCGTATTTATATGCAGGGTCCGACGTCAATTCTAACTAATCCTTTATATAATATTATAAATGTGAAAGTGAGTTTGGTTGTTACGCTTTCACTCTAAAACGGCTGAACAGATTTGGATGACATTTGGCATACGGATAGACCATGACCTGGGTTAAGACAAATAATACTTTTTATACCGATATTATTACGGGGCCGAGACTTACATGGGTAAAACCGCGGGGCGCAGCTAGTATTATAATTTCAAAAGTGAGTTTATTTGTTTGTTACCCTTTCACGCTAAAACGGCTGAACGGATTTGGATAAAATTTGACACATGGTTAAACCATAACCTAAGTTAGGATATAGAATACTTTTATACCCAAATTCTGACAAGATCAAGACGCAGCTAGTTGTAGTACAAAATAAATTCAAGTTGTATGACTAAATGACGTTGTCATTCTACAAACAAACATTCAATCAAATGTACATAACAACCAATCAGGCATTATAGCTAGTCAGCTGATTGGAAAAACCCATTGTCGGCCCATGACTACTATTTATATTTTTTATAAATTTTTAATTCTGTGACCCTGAAAATTTGTATCTCTTTAATCTTCGTCTATTTTAATTGCATTGATATTTTATTTTAATTCTGTGACCATTTTAATTTGTAGCTACTCATTCAATTTATTTTAATTGTGTTGACATTTTGCTCTGATATATTCTGTGGCAGTATTATGATTTTTTATTTTATGTATTAAATGAATAGAATAGAATATTTAGACTCTTTGAAAAATTCGTTATTTTTGATTTCGGTATTTGGATTTACATTTTTGATGAATTCAAATTATTCCTAAGCACTAAGTATTGCCAATTTTTTCACATATTGTCATAACGTCGTCTCTACACAAACATGATCATATGGATATGACTATATAGATTGGGTTTCCCATAGACGCGTTACCTACATAATACAAAATAATACCTAACCAATGAATCAACAACAACAACAACACAACAACAACAACTTACACTTATGTTCCAACTTTTTTGTAACATAAGTGTGTACACCAATGAATGCAGACCAAGGCACTTTTTTCACAAACTGCGGGCTGCTAATATGTGTATTAAACGGACAATTAGACAAAGCTCGATAGACTTACAAAAAGTCTGGTGTTTGTGCTCCACTTAAGAGAAAAGTACAAAGTAACAAGTCGTTACTGTCGCCCGGGAGACATATTACTGTTGCACTGTTGGATAGATGATAGGGCTGGAACAAAGCTTTAATATTGTACCAATTGTAGTGCAGTATCAATTTAAAAATTGTCGTACTTTATTCGTACGTGTATGTAGTTATGCTTTGGTGGTAATTGCAAATGATGCTGTCCCTATTATCATAATTATTGCAAAATAATTGGTAAAATAAAATTTCAGAAAATAAATAATACGTAGTCCCACAAAGCAGGCTTGATGTTATTATGTTCTATATATGTTAGAACCCACTTTAAAAAACATGACAACTAAAACTATCGACGAATTAAAATCGTAATTTCTGTCGTCGTAGCAAAAGGGCTACGGAGCTACGCGGCTACGCGCTACGCTCGTAGCATATCGATGCGAATCAAACTAACCGTTTGCGTTTCGACACTACCATCTGAATTTTAAAACCACTTTTTTATTTTGTACATTTACTCTCCAGTTTGTTTAGAATAAAAAAATAACGATGTATAAATGTATGTTTTTTTATTTCAACCGTTTAGCCAATATTTATTTTTGTGTGGTTGCGCAAGGAGTGGAAGTTTACGAGATAAATTCAATTAATAACTCGGTGAGTTATATTCATATTTATAAAATCACCACGCGTGGTTAATGGGTTGGTGTCAGCAGTATGATGTTATTTTTTATAGCTTTAGTCTACTTTAGCAAATCACATGTAACTGTTGAATACCTTTTAGTCAATCTGCCTAACCTTTTCCCAGTGATGTTTAGGTCAGCTTCCAGTCTAACCGATATGCAACTGAATACCAGCCTTTTACATGGAGCGCCTGCCTATCTGACCTCCACAACCCAGTTACTGGAAAACGCGATATCCGTTGGTAAGACTGGTTGTCAGACTTTTGAGCTGATGCCCGTAACGACTGTCAAAGATCTACAAATGACAGCTGGGACCAACGGCTTAACGTGCTTTCCGAGGCATGGAGGAGTCTCGGTATGTAATAAATGGTCACCAATCCACGAACCGACCGCGGCAAGCTTAGCTTAACTTTCTATTATTATTTAGCTATGAGGCCCCCTGAATACCTTATAATACAAGATCTAATTTAATCATCTATTCATCGCATTTTTTCATGTTTTCTTGAAAATGTTACACATAGTAAGTGTATTGGCAAGTTACACTTTCTTAACACTCCATAAATGTAGATTGTAACTTGAAATTTCGATGGATATGCAAAATTGTTCTCTGTAGCTAAGGATAGAAGAAATAATTTAAATAATATGAAGTAGTTTAGTATACAGGGGAATTTGCTTTACAAATGTATCTTCAGATATTTTACTTTCTCTATTTTACACTTAGTACCAACAAGATAAAAATTCATTACTATTGATATGCCTTTTTACTATTATATTATGTCTGTTTTGATAACCTGATCGTTGTTATCTAACATTTTCTTGTAGTGTCATAGCACAAGGTAGCAATCTTTTTTTTCAGATTTTTATTAATGATAATTGGGTAATATTTTTTTAATGGATCAATGTCCAATAGGTATTATAATTTGATGTATTTTTCATTTAAAACCTACTTAGCTATCAGTGGATTATTAAAAAATGATATTCCATTGTACGCTTTTAAAATTTCTAACGTGAAGATATTTTAGTTCGGTCGCTTTGCTCGCTCACTTGAACCCCCGTAATCCCCTTCGAACCTAACAGGATGCCAAGTCCCGAGCTCGCTTCGCTCGTACTTGCATCCGTAAATAAGTTTTTTTTTAAACTTAACTAAAAAAAACCGGCCAAGTGCGAGTCGGACTCGCGCATCGAGGGTTCCGTACAAGTCGCGTTCATGTGAAAAGGAGTAGTAAGTTTAAAATGATTAAAAATATTTTTATTATATGATGTAACTAAAAATTTATGCTTTTTGCAATTTTTCCTTTATCTGTGCTATAAGACGTTGTTTCGTACCAAATTTCAAGATTCTGAGTTCACGGGAAGTAGGTTTTGATTCCCTTGTGAGTGTCAAAATTTGCAGCATAAACGGCTGTATCTTTTGATTGCCTTGGCTTAGAAGTTTGATTTTTTCACAGCTCCAAGGAACAGTAGACTTGAGTATTTGATATGAATTTCAGCTTGATACCTCCACGTGTTCCTGAGAAAAAGGGTCTTGACAGACATACAGACGGACAACAAAGTGATCCTATAAGGGTTCCGTTTTTCCTTATGAGGTACGGAACCCAAAAAAATCGAAAAAAAATGTTGTAGATGGTTCAGAAGACCCTCTAGAACCCCCAAATAACCTTACATTTTTTCTAGAGAGGCGGCACGTTTCTAAACCCAACCCCTCGTTAGCTCATTTAATTCAAAAAAAATATTTATAATATCCGTTTCACTTGACAAATTGATCAGGCAAACTTTATTCTAGTATTCTTAAAGAGCAATTCCGTGTCAAGTATGAAATAAACTACGCCATATTTTAATACTGTATTTTTACGAGAAATCCAAAGGAAGCACATTTCACTATTAAAAATACTTTTTATATCAACAAACACTGGTGTCTGGAAAGTTTTTATCACCACAAAAGTATGGTATTACACTTCTGCCAACCGAGGAATCCAGGCCAAGCACTCGTATTTTAAATGAGAACATCACGCGTTCTTGAGAACAGTTAGTCGTTTTTATTCACGCCATTATTAATATAAAGTTTGTTATTTTCGTGCACTGCAGTGTTATACAAAATACTACAAGTTGCAACTTTCACATTTTTTGATCTAACGGGTGTTCTAATATATGTATTTGCACGTTGTGTTCCACGCGCGCCTCAAAGAGATGTCAGCACAACTGACGGGGTCCACTAGGGCCGATGCCTGCCGGGGTCGCGAGAAAGTCCGAAAGGGATACCGTGGCCCCGGTAACATGGCAACTAAAGGAACACGCGTGGGTTTTAGTCAGTAAGAGTCTGACACGCCCTTCCGCTCCACCCAGAGCGGGAGAAGTTATTTGATAATTTCCCACGCAAACGAAAAAAAAGGGGGTGTTATATATTTGTTTGGGTTGGCACATTCGATTCGGCAGTATTTGTTGAAAACCAAAGCCGACCCGAATGAATTAGGTACTACACATATTCGGCTTTCATTCGGCTCGTGTCAAACGGCAAACTTCGTTCGGCGTCTACCCTAGCTGAATCATGTTTGAGTCGGCTCGGCACAATTCAAACTAAGCCGAACAGCTTTTCCCCGAACTTACATCTACATTTTGCCGCCCGGTTGTCCCAAATCATGCCGACCCGAACAACTATGTAGTACCCCTAATATTTTGGTCGTAAGTGATTGTTTTTTAGTTTCATTTAAATTCTGTGGTAGATATTACAAGGGTTAATTTGTCTTCTATTTTAGGCACATAGCGTGTGTGTAGGTAATAATACATGTACATGTATTATACCATGGTTTTATTTACAGTGTGTGCATGAAACATCGTGGAAAAATTATTCAAAGCAATCGTAACATGCGTGCATGCAACGCTTTCATGGTTGTGTTGTCGTCTATAGGTATGAATAAAACAGCCGTGCCTGTGACTTCGATATGACGTCATGAATATAATGTATAAACATTCACATACGTTGGCACAGTCAGCCTCACAGTCTCCCCAGAGATGTGCCCTAACAGGTGCCTAACACAATGTGTATCTATATTTAATACTATAAAGAGGTAAAATTTGTTTGTTTGTATGTAAAGGGTAATCTCCGGAACTACCAGTAGAATAATTTTTGCATTATATAGCGCAATTCTTGAAAAAGGTTATAGGCGGGGACGAAGTCGCGGGCAAAAGCTAGTGTGTAATATGTTTTGTGTGTAACATTGATATAATATTATGGCACAAAGATTGTAGCCAATTAAATTAATTCTTGTCGATGAAAACAACTTTCTGAGGCTGACCCTACGAATATGTAGGGTCAGCCTCAGAAAGTTGTTTGTATGGTATGTATGTTTGAGTTAAGGTAGGTACATTTCCAGTTTATGCTGATCTCGCATTGTATAGGATTTCCGTGCAATGCAAGGTCAGCTTATACTGGAAATTTATAGCTTGATGTGCAGCCCTGTGTACACAAAGAGTGTGTGGGAGTTACCATTTTAATATTGTTCACAATCACGTTTGTTCATTATTTTTCAGTCTCCAAAACAAATTAAGCCTACGAAGCACTTCCCGTCTGTCGTTCATAAATAAAAATATACAGCTCAAATAGCAAAGCAAAAGAATGGCAGAGCTCAGTTAATTCAACTGGTTTGCGGAAAGCCTGCAGGCATCGTATTAAAAAATACAGAACTTCATGAAAAAGATAATATTTTATTCACGACGTTTCTAGAACGTTTTTAATTTATGAAATTAAGATTTCCCGCGAGTCTGTCTGTGCTTCGAAGCGCGGATATATTGAAGTGAAAACTTCTTAAGGCGCGTTGGACATTTTTGAGATGGGACTAAGCCATTGATTTCGCGACACTGTGACGACATCAACGGGTTGATTACCGTGGTGCGTGGTCGTGGTAATCAGGTTCGTGAACAGGCGCCGTCAGTAGGGACTGGTCATCTCTTAGCTGCCACAGCTTATTTTTTTATATATTTTTTTATTAGGGACGCTTACTACATTCTGCATCGTTCTCACATATATAATTTCAACATGAATGATGTAGCCAATATTTTGTAACCATATTTTGATTTAAAAGAGTGTCCGTCGAGTTTCTTGCCCGTTCTTCTCCATAGGTACCTACAACTCTTTGGAATGGGCAACTAGTTTCATCTTTTTGACTGAACCAACCCCTAGATAATTCAAAAGTGGCTGTAATTGGCTTATTTGAAATAAATTATTTGAGTTTGAGTTGTTCATGTTAGGGGGTACCACGGAACCGCACATACACGCGATGCGGTGTTGCAGTAATAGAATATGAGGGACCTTGTTATGTTTAAGCATGGTAATTACGAAACTGTAAACATGTTTATCTACACCCATGCTATAAAACCTCTATAAAAGTTTTTGAAACAGTTAGCTTATTGCCAACATTAAAACAGCCAGTGTCATAGTAACCATAATATCATCCAAATGAGTGTTATAATGTTGTACAAAATTTCATTATGCAACTCAAATTTCAAAAAAGAACATTGTCCTGCACGCGCGTTTCACTACCACAGAGCCGTAATAAAAAAATAAAAAATAGTTTATTCGAATTCACGTCGTATCCCGTCATTTTTTGTTCGATTATAGTATTGCAAAATTTTATTACTTTGTTGTTTACAAAAATTAGTGATACAAGCTTTAATAAAACACCACATCAAAGGACATTTCCAACAAATTATTAACAGAAAAGTCGAGAAAACAATATTGTACAACACCCTAAATATGGTTTCAGAACCTTTTATAGAGAATTCATATCATGGGTGTAGATAAAGTCTTGTATGCAACTGTATGTAAATATGTATTAAAACACTCATCCTTACTATACAACAGTTGCTTATACAACTATTAATTCGCTTGCATTTGTTTCACAATACTGCTAAATTCTCCCGAATGCTACTTTGTTGGTATAATAGACTCACTGAGCTTTACATTCTGCAGAAGACAAAGAGCTTACATAAGAAAGCTGCATACTGCAAAGCTCATGTATGTACTTAGAAAATAACTAAACAGACCGAAATAGGATTGGCTTAAGACGATTTCTACGAAAACCCTGTTAAATCATAAGAGAGGGCAACGTACGGTAAATTATTATTTTCTAACATTATTTACAACTAGTGGACGTCACGCGGTTTCACCCGCGTAGTTCCTGTTTCTGTGGGAGTACGGAGATAAAATATAGCTTATGTTACTCGCTGATAATGTAGCTATACATTACTGAAAGAATTTTTCATAGTTTTTAAGTTTATACATACAAAAATACAAATCTTTCCTCTTTATAATATTAGTATATATAGATGTGGCTTTAGTATTCTCATTTAGTTTTTCAAGTTAGCTAAATCATGATTCTTACCATCATCTGCCTAGCTTTTTCTCAACTATGTTGGGGTCGCTTTCCAGTCTGACCGGATGCAGCTGAATACCAGTATTTTACATGGAGCGACTGCCTATCTGACCTCCACAACCTAGTTATTAGGTAACACGATACCCCTTGGTAAGACTGGTTGTCAGACTTTTGGGCTTCTAACTACCCCTAGCTCCCCCGAGCTCCCTAAAGCTCCCTATTTAAAAAGTGTGATGAGTGTCCGTCTATATAGCTCAAATTGTTTTGTTTTGTAGTGTTGTAGATTCATGTCTACTAGACACACTTTATATTGTTTTCCTTTGTCTCTAATTTTCATATGTTGAATGTCATGCATACTTGTCATTTGCATGATTACTGAAATGTAATTTTTTGATGTTATTTAATTTGAATTGTAAGTGACTGTGCTATTGGTGTGCTTATCTATACTTCTATACTATCTATACTAATCATGTTGTTAAGAGGAAAGATTTGTATTTTTGTGTGTAACGAATAAACTTAAAAACTTCTGGACCGATTTGAAAAATTCTTCCAGCAATGGATAGTTACATTAGCGAGTAACATAGGCTATATTTTATCCCCGTACTCCCACGGGAACGGGAACTACGCGGGTGAAACTGCGTGATGTCCGCTAGTGATAAATAAATAAATAACCTGGTGTCAGAGTTTAAGGGTATGGTACAGACCATCAAACTGAACAACTTTCTCCATGGGACTAACATTGTACACAACATCGACCACACCTTTCTGATACATGTGGTACAAATCGACAAAAAAAATAAACAACTATCCAACCAAGAAGTAAAACTCAATACTAAAGTTTAAACACAAAAAGCCTCGGAAACAACACGAACAGGTGTAATATAAACTTACTATTACAAACTTAGAAATCGCTTCTATTTCGCTAAACTAGAAACAAGGGTAAATAACTTGTAAACTATGAACTCGCTGCCTCATTGTTGAGCATTCAAGCATGGCACATTATTACCGCTTAAGGTAGAAAAGACGATGTTTGAAAATGTAAAATATTGATGTGTCTACGTTAAATTAGAACATCCTGTGAAGCGTAATTTATTTTCACTAAAAACATTTAATTTTGTATTTATGAATCATTTACTGAATTTTATTATACATTTATTATATATTTTATTATACAAAACCGCCGTTTTACCAATGTTAGGGATTGGTAAAACGGCGGTTTTGTTTAATTTATATTATCAAGTAATTAGTTATGTCTGTGCATTATTTTAAAGTATGATAAAATACGAATTTAAAATGATTGCGGTACTTACTTTATCGTGTGAATAAATTATTATGTCTCAAAGGTGTTGATATTTTATGAAAAATTTAAAAAACGTAAAAAAAATCAGTCAAAAATCACATCCATTTTTTAATTTTAAGGAAAAATCGAAAATAAAAATGAACCGAGCTCCCATTAATAAATAATAATGATGAATAATATGTTTTATATAATATTATAACAGCGCGTAAGTAATACGATTACATTGTTAACTCATGTGTCTCGGAACGACGGTAAAGTCTCGACTACATTAGTCGATTACTCGGTTGGTATGATCTCTTTTGAGGGTAACGATTATTATTGTAACTTTTTATACTTTTAAGTTAATAGTAATAAAGGGATAGTGCCTTATTAAGGAAAGTTAAGCGTGAGACGTTCTCTAGTATAAAGCCCTGCTGAAATGTTCGGAGATGTTCAAGCGATTTTTTTTTTGTATTAATGGCAGCTTTCCTGTCATTTGTCGTTATTGTAGTACCGGGATGTTAATCAATAGGTATATTGAAAAACTATATATATTTATATCGCAATCTTCTTCTTTTCGTGTTGTTAGTCACTAACCTGATGTCAGAGTTTTAAAGCCACCCATAGGCCTCTGACTTGGCTTCAAATGCCGTCGAGAAATATCTCTCAGGCATGCCGATTTAGTTTCCTCACGATGTTTTACTTCACCGTTTTTTAAACAGGTGATAATTATACACATACACACACACACATATATATATCGTATCGCTTCATCACCATACCAGCACCACCATCATATACCATACGCATCATTCCATTATACATATCATAATTATAATAAACATTAAAATATTTTTTACAATTTTCCTTTTCCTGACATTTCCATGTCAGTCTTGATTATAATTTTGTGCTATCCTAACTAAATTTTTAAAGGTAACCAAGTTAAATTTATTAGTCTACGTCATTAGGACCAAGATTACCAATTATGCAAAATAAATAACAACATTTACTTACTGTGTTGTTTGTTAACATTGCGTCGGATTTGCTATCAAAGCACGTATTATGTTCACTCCCTAATGCTAAGTTAACACAATAAGCAGGCATATCTTATTATTACTATTATCTTCTGTATTTATTTAACATTTAACAAAATTACTTCAGAGCTTAAAACAGTTCTCTCGTTACATATGTGCGCCTGATCCTCTACGGTCGTGTTGGATTGCCGTCCCATCAGACTGTGAGATTTATTACAGTTGTAATAGCAATCATGTAATTGCGTTTTATTAAAATAGGTTTTTACTTTTATTAATTTATTTATCTTTTGTATAGATTCTTTTATATTTTGTGAATGTGAGAACGCTGTAAGCTTAGTGGATTGCAGACCTGTTGACCATTTTCTATTTTGTTTAGTACTTGGTACTCATTGAAAGACCTACACTGTCCTCCCATACCTAGTAACACTGTTATTTGAAAGTATTGTATTAGCCAATTATTTTTAAAAGAGTAACCGTGGAGTTTCTTGCCGGCTCTTCTCCATAGGAAACAACCAATTGGAACCGTGCACCTAGCTTCTGACGTTTCATAAGTGCCCATGTAGGTTTATGTGAAATAAAATATTATGAATTTGAATTGAGGAAGAGAGAGTGCTTCTGTGTCTGCGCACACACTTGCACACTATAATATCTCCCGCGCCGAACGCTAGTCTCCGTTGAGATTGGCCGCCATGGCCGAAATACGGTATGGAGGACTGTCTGTATGGTAGCATCACTTTTAATTCGGGTTAACAAGGGTTATCAAGGGTTATTAACTCGAAGGGATAATGCTTAAGTGTATTAAACAACATTGCTGAAATAAGAGCTTCCATACAGGGTGGCAGGGACATCGACGTGAAAACTGTTACCATGGATTCAGTAAATGATTCTGAAGATTCTTCATAAGTAAATTTTTCGTTGGTTATTTTTAAAAAAACTGCTGTTTCATAGAAAAGTGCAATACCTACGTGGTCAAAATGTATGGAACAGCAGTTTTTTTAATAAATAACAGACTTCGCGTCGATGTCCCTGCCACCCTGTATTATCAAGAATCTTAATAGTTTTACAAGACTGAAAGCTAGGAGCATTTGACTTTGAACAGTAAAGTTTCTCGTACAGTCGATCTCTTAGTTAAATATCACTTTTATTTTATAAAACGACAAGGACTATTGCCTATGTGAAAGTCGAGACATTTCAATTTACTAGAATTTTTTGGCAAAAATGTTAAAGCAATTTTGAGATCGACTATGCAAGATGTCTGTACTTAACCTGCACAAGCTTTGAAAGCACTTGCGTAGATTATTATTATTATGCATTATGTAAATGGGCAGGGCACATTGCTCGCAGAACAGATGGCCGATTGGGCCGGAAGGTTTTGGAGTGGCGACCGCGTACCGGAAGACGTAGTGAAGGCCGCAGGAATCCGCTGGATGCGGGTAGCACAGAATCGGTCGAAGTGGCGGTGCTTGGGGGAGGCCTATGTCCAGCAGTCGACGTCTTTCGGCTGAAATGATGAAGCAACCGAGAAACAAGAGAAGGTGTATGTGGACCCAGCACCTTTATAACGCAATTTTATAACTGTGCGCTTGAGCTGCTAAAGTCGTAGGTCGAATTCACCTGCCCGGTTACCTCCTCAGTGCCCTGACGCCTCTTAACTACACAACTCGTGTCATCTCCACAGTTCTGTGTTATTATTCGTTAAGTTGTTATTGTTATTATTTAAACCACAAACACAGTACTATTTTGACGTTGAAAGGCGTACAGTTATAAAAATCGGGTTATAAATGAAATGAAATGAAATTGTTTATTCTGTAAATAGTATATTAGAATCACTTTTACACGCCATATAAAAAAATAAAAATAAGCTAGATGAGTTCGGCGTTTCCTATCTGACTACTCTGAGAAGAAAGGCCGAAACAAACTCAGAGGTCGCAGTCTCTTTTAAAGTCCAGACATAATCTTGGTCAGGTTATACTCTGCTCAAGTTGTGTAAGTGACCTGAGCATGTGAGGTTATTGAAATTAAATAGTGAATACCAACTTAAATTGTCCGTATCTTCAAATCAAAATTGTCATTATTTGACAGTTGCAAGAAATGGCTATAACTCGGACGACTATACCTAAATTGATGTAGAGTGTCCATTTACTTGAAAATTAATTTCCCTATACGGACGCGTGCGTGAATAAGTTACAGTACGATACAACTTAGATGTAGGCCATCGGCAAAATTCGTAAAACCGATCACCATTTGAACTGAGTGCGCCTTCAAAATCACCAATATTTATTACTGCTTTAGGTAGAAATGGTCTTTACGCAAACGCAAAACTTGTGAAGTTTTATACCTAAATATATTGGTAAAATTGAAATGAATGAATCCAAATTTTGAAATTTATGCTCCATCTAAGTTTTGTCGTACAGTACCACTTTTCTAAAGTATTTCAATTCGTAACGAGTACGCGGTTATTGTAGTTGTCTGTACCCGTGACTTTAGTACACTTCAGATCCACTAAAACCTAACGTTATCATACATTTTAACTACCAACACATTAGTATGCGTACTCGCTCAAGTCCTTGAGTCTATATGACTATATATAAACTAAACTCGGTTGTAATAAACGTGACTAGCCTGACTTAGAAACTTTTTGATTATTCCGACTGCTTGAATGACAAATTAATGTTAATTCGAGGCTTTATAATGTTGTAGAATAATTCGTTGCTTCATCTTAATTAGGAAATTTAGTTAGATGTGTGAAAAATTTAGGTGTCACTTATATGTATAGTATATTACAGTCGCGGCTTGCAACAGAGGCAAGCCGCGACAGGCATTGATGGACGATTGTGAAAATGTGGGGCGAGGCGAAGCCGAGGCACACATACTTGAGTCCGTCAATGCCTGGTTGTGGCCAAGGCTTGTATAGTACTTTTCTCAAACAATGCGCGAAAATTCAAATTAAATAAATTAATTATAAATTCCAGAATCAATGACGAACATCAATAAATTTTCACGCGCCTATATGTTCATTTGTATTGTATTTAAACAGCTTATTTACAAGCCAGATCGGAATTTAAATAAAATCTTTGATAAGTTACCTCCTTGGTTGCCATATGTTAAAGTAAAAAGTTCGTTCCATTTTTAAATAACATGACAGATATGAGTTTACATAGTATTTTATTCGGACGCAAAACACTACTTTTATGGACTTTCATACAAATTTTGCCGGCCGGGTGCTCGCATGTATTCGACCAGTACGATTTATTTCGAAGTTTGTCAAAATAATGATCGAATTTCCAAGCATGTTGGAGAAAAAATATTATTTATCGTCAAATAGTCTCTGTTAGTACAAAGAAAAACTTATAGGCAGTCATGGGGACTGCCGACAGAAATCAAAACTTAAAACTATGAAATGACAATGATTTTTAAAGTAATTGCTGTATTCAAAATTAAAATTCAACACGTCATACTCATAACTACAGATATACTGTTAACATAAGCATGTCGGTGAAGCGAACCCCTGAGATTTTCTCCTAACAAGAATCGCTCACGACGCCTAAAGATATCACTTAAATAAAAACACTCAAAATTTACAAATATACTGGTGCCGATTCTCTTGTACACCGAACTAAACTAACTAAACTATCACTAAAATTCCTTACTTTTGACTATGAGAATCTTAAAGCTATTCTGCAAAATAAATTCTCTAAATTTAAAAATAATTTTGACACATCTAAATCGAATTTGACAATCGCGACTCCACACGTGATACCTAACCACGTGATCTTTTTAGAGCCGGAGGCGCGCAGGGGGGGCAGCCTCGTCGTGTTTTGTATAGAATTTTTCACTTTTTGTATGGAAAATAAGAAAAATTACCTACATGTAGAGTGTTAGGGGTTTAAGGGTTTTATAAAGGGGGTCGAAATTTTCATTATTTTTGCGATTGGACACACCGTTTTCGAGATATAAGCAAAAGAAAAAAAAAAGATTCAGTACTGTTTATTGCATTTGAAGTCGAGGTGTTGGTGTGAATTTATAGTTCATGACAACCAATTTTATTCCACACGTTTTTAGTCGCGATTAAAAATAGTCAGATTTAGTTAGAAAATCTAAATTTTAGGTGAAAAACGTCAAATTCAGAATAGCAAAAATGTTATTTTCACTAAACTAATATCTCGTTACCATCTTAGTGCTGTCAAACTAAAATATAGTTAAGTTGTGTCACTTTAGTCTATTTCAGAATGGGAAATCGTCGTTTGACAGGAATAAACTAAATTTTGGTGATTTTTAGTTTAGCTTAGAGGAATTTGTGACAAGAGAATCGGCAACATTGTCCTACTTATAGTTTTCGCGACAATATTATTTTTTATTAAAGAAAAAGGCATGCTTATTGCCTTTGTATGATGTACTTATGTACAAGCTTAAAAAAATTACTACGTATCCATCTTTTTAAGGAACCTACAGGTACCTTATTTATTTTCTCAAAGTACCCTTTGAACCTACGTGGGTACTGTGGCACTATAGGATACAAAGCGGTCAGCTGTTGCGCCTAAAAAGCCGTCGATAAAAGCATTTCTTTCTCCCTTTGATGTGTTTTCCTTTTATTTATAAAAAGCTACAATCCGAAAGAATAGCAATGAAATCATTTCCTTTGCACACCGAACAAAGAAATGAAATCCGGGTTCACTGGAACATCACTAATGTGACAATAAAATAGTGTTGTACAGTCTTCATTCACGATCATCTTTATATATTTTAATCCCAGAGACGGAGTTATAAAATTGGAATGTCAGGCGATTTTTTGGCATCGGTTATAAATAATAAGAATAAATCATTTGCTGAAAATACAGGTTTTATCACATGTAAAAATTTTGGTTTATGTTTTCTGTTTAGGGCATGCAAATCAGTTGTAAAATAATACCTATTTTGGTACTTATTTTAGTAAAATTTACAACTATGTGCTAGTTATAAATTACAAGACACACTACGAAACTATAAAATATGTTCTAATATAAATTACAAAACAACCTTAACATAACAATTTTTATTTAACTATTATTACTTACTAATACATATTTACCAAAAAAAAGGTAATGTAGAAAAACAATTTTCTATTAACCATCTGCCATTGAGAGAGAGGAAATGGTTTATTCACGCCAAACAGCTGATCAAGTCTCTAGAATATTAGAGTTACTTTAAGTACCTACTACAATAATGGAGACTAATTTTACCGGTGCAGTTTTCTCGTTTCCAATCTAATCTTGAATGAGTTAAAATTAAAAGACACTAGACATTTAAAAGCGTGTATAGTGAAAGTGGGCAACGTTGCAAATAGCTGTCAAATATTTCGCTGTTTTGATTAGTTTGGCAATATTACTGTATGAAATTATGAAATATGGATAACTAGTGAACTAAAATATTGAAGACGTAAATAAAGTATTAAGAAACTTTCCAAATACTTTTTTTACACCAAACGCCTTTTTTAGATCTAAAACGGTTACGACATCAAATTCAGTGTTATAATTGCAATTCATTATTAATAGTTATTCTTTTTTATTATTAGTAGTTTATTAGTCCATTATTAATGTTTGTTAGTTTATTGTTCACTAGTTAGCGATATTTTATATTTCCATACAGTAATATTGCCAAATTAATCAAAACGGGTAAATATTTGACGGCTATTTGCGACGTTGCCAACTTTTAGAATAAACGCTCTTGAAATAGCAAGTTTAATATTGCTAACACTGAGTAGTTGCAAACTATTCTGTTCAGCAAAGTAGGTAAACGAAAGAACGTCTAGGTGTGTAAGATGAAAATATAATAAAATTATCAGAAGAAAATTTTATACCAACATTGCAAACCGTTTACCCTTTAAACGATCATTGTCATAAAGTAATTTGCAGTCTGAAAAGTTTTATTGATTATTCCGCCTTTTTTTGTTGTGTGGGAAATTATCAAATAAGTTCTCCCGCTCTGGGCGGAGCAGGAGGGCGTGTCAGACTCTTACTGACTAAAACCCACCCGTGTTCCTTCAGTTGCCTGTATGTTGCCAGGGGCCACGGTATCCCTTTCGGACTTTCCCGCGACCCCGGCAGGCATCGGCCCTAGCGGACCCCGTCAGTTCTGCTGACATCTCTTTGAGGCGAGCGTGGAACACAACGCGCCGTTGAACCCGGGCCTGGTCCTTCTCGGACGGCGTGCTACCCATTGTTCACCGTCCATCGATTATTCCGCCTAAGTTCCTAAAATTCCTATGTACATATATTTCAACTGAACTTGATACGTTGTCCTTGATTTTAATGTCAATGGATTGATAGGGTACTATTTAATACTAACTAACACATTAATTTCAGTAACAATTTAAAGTGGTGTATGGTGTCTGTGTGTCCTCGTTGTTCTTCTAAACTGCGCAACCGAATTAGATACGGTTTTTACCATCATTTGGAGAATTGACATAAACATATTACGTGTATTAATGTGCCTAGCCTTTTCCCAACTATGTTGAGGTCGGCTTCCAGTCTAACCGGATGCAGCTGAATACCAGTATTTTACATGGAGCGACTGCCTATCTGACCTCCACAACCCAGTAACTGGGTAATACGATACCCCTTGGTAAGACTGGTTGTCCCTTTCGGACTTCTAACAACCTTTAACGACTGTCAAAGATCCACAAATGACAGCCGGGACCAACGGCTTAGTGTGCCTTCCGAGGCACGAAGGAGTCTCGGTATGTAAAGATGGTCACCCATCTACGGACCAACCCCGGCAAGCGTAGCTTAATCTAATGGATCGACCAGTACGCCTGTTATTACTTAGCCACGATCTCCTCATAAACATAGTATAATAAATTAATATTTAACATTGATATAGCGAAAGAAATCTCGATGTTTTGATAGTCCCGAAATCAATAGATTGCACCCGTACCAAGTATGGGTGGGTCGCTAGTCTTAACTTAATATTATTAATGCGAAATTGATTTTTTTATTTGTTTTTTTGTTATGCTTTCGTGCTGGCACGTGGGTAGACCATAACCTGGGTTGGGATATTGGATACTTTTTATCCCGAAATTCCCACGGGATAGAGACTTATACGGGTAAAACCGTGAAGTGCAGCTAGATATAAATAAAAGGGTCGTTGTTTGTTGATACCCGTTGTCAATGACGTCATTAAATCGTCAAACTTCGTTCAATCGTCACGTAATTGTTCTAGTGAACAATTTCTAGACGGCTTTCAGTGGGATCCGCTTGCAGTTCGTAACTTAGGTAAAAAAAAACAGTGGCAATCCACGAGTGCCGACAGAAGTGAAAACTTGAAAAAAAGTCGGCACTGCGGTAATTATCGCGTTGATGTCTTTTACTCCACGGTGTCGGTAAATTGCGTTACAGTGTCGCGAAATCAATGGTTTAGTCCTATCTTAAAAATGCCCAACGCGCTTAAAGAAGTTTTCACTTCAAAAAGTAGTTGTACAATGTGAGCCTCTTACACAAGTCTGTTACAATTATAATTAAGTACTTACTTAATTATAATTGTAACAGACTTACATAATTTTAAAAAATTTTGTACGTAACTAACCTGTGGATCGCAGTTATCTGAACAAATAAATTTTATTAAATTATTTAATGTATCATATTACCAAAATCCTCTTCCTTACAACACATTAGTTTCTACACAAATATTCATAAATCCATAATCCAAACAAACATAAAACAAATCTACAATATCCCACGACCGATTTACGCGAAAATCGTAAAAAAGAGGTGTATTCTGAAACCTCAATGTCTCCATGTCTATTGCGAGTTATCTCACACGATTGTGACATATCCTTAGAGAGGCGGTGTGATTTAAAATACAGGGGACAGATCCCGAGGGTAACTCTCGACACCTCGTGCAAGGATTGTGAGGAGAAAAAGTCTATTTGTGGTGGCGTATGTGTGATTTCCAATCGAGTTGTGAGTTGTAGCTATTGTTTTGTATTGATTGGGGAAGGTTCTATGTTAGTGGTGTTGTAATTACCTATAGACAACAATCATAAGGTTTTTGAAGTGAAAACTTCTTTAGGCGCGTTGGGTATTTTTGAAATGGGACTAAACCATTGATTTTGGCGACATTGTAACGCAATTTACCGACACCGTGGAGTAAAAGACATCAACGCGTTGAATACCGCGTGACGTGGATTTTTGTATAATTATTACCAACCAGCACAATAAAGTTAGTAGCTTACTTTAGCATTTAACCTCCCATACTCTTGGACGTTCTTTTATTAATTAATATCCAACTAGGTATAACTCGATTTTTATAAGCTTCTACGTGAAAGGGTCAAAGTATTAGAAGCTCAATGTTACGTTAACTATTTGAATTTGACAGAAAAATCTATCAAAGACAACCCTAAATATTTTTGGACATTTGTTAAAAAACGTCATAATTCAAATGCAATGCCAAGCACTTTACATTATAATAGCGAAGCTTTGCGTACCGGCGAATCTATATGCGAGGCATTTTCCGCATACTTTCATTCTACTTTTCTCGATACTAGTAATAGTCATACATCTGTTTCTCCCCTTCTTACTGAATCTTCTAACCTAGCATCTGATATTTGTGGCATCAAGGTCAGCGTTGAAGAAGTTACTAACTTACTTCGCAAGTTAGATACAACTAAAGCAGCTGGTCCGGATAATATCTCGTCTAAATTTCTTGTACGATGTGCACTTACGATTGCCCACCCTATCTCGGTTCTATTCAGAAAATCCCTGGGTACTTGTGTTGTTCCTGAGCTTTGGAAATCGGCGTTTATAACTCCCGTACATAAAAAAGGAGTTAAAACTGACGTGGTGAATTATCGACCGATATCCAAACTCTGCATTATAGCCAAGGTCTTCGAAAGGATAATCTATAATCAGGTATACGCAGCTCTCAAAAATTCATTAAGTTCATCTCAACATGGGTTTTTGAAAGGTAGGTCGACCGTCACGAACCTGATACTTCTCAATGAATTTATCACCGACGCCATGACTAATGGTAAGCAGATCGATGTTGTTTACACTGACTATAGTAAGGCCTTTGACCGAATTGACCATTGCATTCTGTTATCAAAGCTATATGGCCTGGGAATACGCGGGGACTTACTCAGATGGTTTTCTTCGTATCTAATGAACAGGTCCCAAGCCGTAGTATTGAATAATTACATATCCAGTTGGGTTCCTGTACCAAGTGGAGTTCCTCAGGGTTCATTGCTCGGTCCATTACTTTTTATAATCTACATCAACGATATCGACTCTTGTCTGACTTCATCCAAACTGTTGTGTTTTGCTGATGATATGAAAATTTATACCACAATATCATCGCAGATGGACGCGACAGTACTTCAGGATGATCTATACCGTTTGCAGGAATACTGTCGAAGAAACAAACTGGATCTGAATCCTATTAAATGCTCGGTTATGACATATTCTCGAAAGCGCTCCATCATAACCACATCTTACATCTTAGGTGATCAAGTATTACCCAGATCTAATTCCATCCGTGATCTGGGGGTCCATCACGATTCCAAACTCACCTTTGAATCACATGTAGATGCAATTGTTGCCAAGGCATCGAGATCACTGGGTTTCATAATGCGGCTATCCAAGTGCTTCACTCAAGCCAAAACCTTAAAAATCCTATACTGTACTTTTGTCAGAAGCCACTTGGAATACGCGTCTGAAATATGGAATCCGTGTTACCACAAATACATTGATCGCATAGAGAACATCCAAAAGAGATTTATAAAGTACTTATGCTACCATCAAAGAGTACCGTATCACTCTGAAAATTACCTTAAACTCTGTAAGAAATATCATTTATTGCCCCTTATTAATCGTCGTGAGATCTCCGACTGCGTTTTTTTACTAAAGACCTTTAATAATAATATTAATAGCCCTGAAATTCTGTCTAAATTTTACTTTAACATCCCCGGAAGGTCGAAGCGGTCCAATCCCCCGCTCCGTGTGCCATTTGCTCCGAATAACTACAGGCAGAACTCATTCCTTGTGCGTGCAAGCAGAAACTTTAATAGGGTATGTGTACGGCATGACTTCGATCCGTTTACAACAGGTGTATCTGTGGCCAGAAAGAGCTTGAGCCTTAACTTTTTTACCTGATGCGTGATAATGCTCAGATTATGTTAGCTTCAGTAGACTAATTTTAACACATTTATTGTAGTACCTATTGTATTATGTAAGTATAGTTGTGTATAGCTTTGGTGGTTTTTTGTTTTCGTTGGCAGAACTGTGTTGTTCACAGATTTCTTTTATTATTATTCTGTTAATTATATGTGAAGACTTGTAATTGGCTGTCAGTCATATTTTCCAGCTATTAGTCTGTTTTGTTTAGCTGTAAGTCTTCCAAAGGAAATAAATAAATAAATAAATAAATAAATAAATAAATAACTATCCGCTTGGAGCTGTTAAAATCGTAGGTTGTTAGTATTGAATTCTCCCGCCCGGTTACCTCCTCAGTGCCCCGCCGCCTCTTAATACGGTCTACACAACTCGTGTTGTCTCCACAGTTCTGACATATTATTAAGTTGTTATTGTTATTATTTAAACCACTTACACTGTAATATTTTGACGTTGATAGGCGCACACTTATAAAAATCGGGTTATGTTTATCAGATTAAAAAAAAAGTTCCTAATGATGAACCATTAATTAAAAAACACCCACAATTAGTTCCATGGCAACAAAACTCATGTACTACTACACTCAGTATGAGTATCCTGATATGGCAACAAAATAAATATACATGTAACTCAAAACCTCCACAGAAGAGGATTACGGGATTCGGCCAGTACTTAAATGTAATATTCTGACGCATTCGCCTTTTTAATGAGACCGTAAAGCATCGTTAGTTTAATTCTCGCTGTGCGGTGGTATTGATACCTCGCCTAGAGGGCAGAGCTCCTCATTATTCGGTTTTTTGAGGAAGCAGCGGGAAGCGGCCGGTACAGCGACTCAAGCGCTTAATTTTAGGGCACTTCACTGTATCTCTGATTTTTATAATGATCCGTTTTTTGATACCGATATTTAATTAAGGATCTGAGAGTGATTTTATTTTGTAAACCTAAATGATTTTAAAATTATAATGTTTACTTTTGTAATTTGTATTTTCATTTGTAATTTAATTATTAATTTATTTTATCTTTTCAGGTAAGTCTCGTTGTCTTCATTACTGTCACCAGGATTTTTTCATGTGAGTTAATAGTACCTATTATTACCATGTAGGTAGTTAAGATCAATTCAAAACCTGCGACACTATTTTAATTACAACATCTCCATTCGACTAAACCATTCGATAAACAACAAAAAATTATAAGTTTCCGAACACAAAAACAGCCATAAACAGTTAATCGAACTATTTCTAAGTAACCCGTTCACCTGGACTTGGCGAGAAATTTCATTATTCTAGACACTAGAAAATGAAAATCGACAACAACAGACGTCATGTTTACTAGGTTTGCACCGTAGAACAATTATGTAGTCCATACGGCCTTAAAGCGAGCGTGAGGCCAATTTGGAAGCCAGCCAATGAGAGCACGTTCTCGATAACTGAATATGCAAGTGGACACAACTGAGATTAGGGCTGTCAGTAACGTCATGTTCTAGGTAAATGAATCACGTTTAGGGAGCTTTATGTTCGCCCATTTTTTGTGGTTGCAACTAAGGTTTTAGAAAAGGTTGGTATTTTTGCCGCCAAGCATGGTATGAAGAATTAGGTACTGGGATATGACACGATCAAATTTGGTATTTCAGATGACGATTAAGTTAGGTTACGTTAGGAATATGCAAGTGGACACAACTGATATTAGGGCTGTCAGTTAGTAACGTCATGTTCTAGGTAACTAAATCACGTTTAGGGAGCTTTATGTTCGCCCATTTTCTGTGGTTGCAACTAGGATTTTAGAAAAGGTTAGTATTTTTGCCGCCAAGCGTGGTATGAAGAATTAGGTATTGGAATATGAGACGATGAAATCTGGTATTTCAGATGAGCATTAGGTTGCAGTGACCACTTACCGTCAGTTGGTCCGTCTGGCTGTGGAAAAGTTACTCAATTACATAACAATATTCTATCGAGCAATTTAGTTTGCCTTTCCACGACCCACAACTTTTCTGAAGAAACTTGGCCTCTAAATACTAGCTACATAGACATTTTAGTTCAGTATCAAACTAAAATTAAAGCTACTCCCACGATTTCTTTGTATTCTACCGACAAAGTCAAAGTTAATTTCACCAGTCTAATCCTGCGAGCTACAATGGTATCGTTTTTATAAACTAAATTACTAAGAGTTGAATTCCATTGTTATTTGAAAAGATATTTGTGAGTTATCCGGTATTTATAAAACAAATTCCAAGCCCATAAAAGCCCGACCAGTCGTATTCTGCGCTTCTCCTTCAGCAAAGTTTAAAGTGTAAAACTCTCTGCTTTCGTTCGTGTTCCCTTCCGCATATAACCCATATATAAGGTAGACACCTTCAAAAAAAGAGCGAACACGTATCTTCTGGGCATGCTCGTTCCATCATAGACCTCAATCATCGCTTTCCATCAGGCGAGACCGAGGTCAAAAGCAGGCCCATTTAGCTTTTTTTGAAGTGAAAATTTATTTAGGCGCGTTGGGGATTTTTGAGTTGGGACTAAACCATTGATTTCGCGATAATGTGACGACACCTCATTTTTGTAAACGCGATTGTGCTCTTTATTTATATTATGTTACGGATCAATGTTCTATGCAAGTATTTTTACTTTAAAGGTTTGGAAACGCGATTGTGCTCTTTATTTATATTAAGTTACGGATCAATGTTCTATGCAAGTATTTTTACTTTAAAGGTTTGGAAACGCGATTGTACTCTTTAAAGGTTATATTATTACTTATATTTACTTTAAAGGTTTTGTAAACGAGATTGTGCTTTTTATTTAGATAAGGTTACGGACCAATGTTCTATACAAGTATTTTTCTTCCACCAAGGCGATCTTGTTCAAGTTTTCACTTCTGTCGGCACTCCCGGAGTGCCATTGTTTTTTTTTAATGTCCCAAACATCTAGTAAAAGTAAAAGAAATCCTATCTATTCTAAACCTCCTTGTTTTGTTTCTACATTTGTCCCATAATTTGGGCACAATAAAGTTAGGCGTCGCGCGTCGTCCAAACTTATGCACTTAGTAAGTAACTGCCGACCAATGGGCGGGAGGTGTTAACTTCGGACATGTTAGTACAAATGTCACCTGAGCACGATTACAATTAGCCCCCGTGTTGCTCTCGGCGCCTGAGAGTATGGACAACATAAATAGAGTGTTTATTTACCATACAAATTGTTTGCCGAGCTTTCTTAGACAAAATTGAGCTGTCGTGTCGGGTGCAAAGAAACTTGATCAACTTGATAATTTATTGATCACGTAAACATTACGTCACGTCTCACGTATGAGGTTCTTGTCTATCATTTTTTCTGTCTATAACGTACTGCCAGGGAAATTAATTTTTAAGGAGATTGACATCCTTCGTCAATTTTCCGCATCATAACTATTTCATGCATCTGTCAAAAAATTGCAGTTGTGATTAGAATGTACGGACAATTTAAGTTGGTAGGCAATTTGTTTAAATTCACCTGACTTTACAAAGTTTTATCTTGTGTAATTTACTTGATAACTTGCAGCTGTATTTATCAATAGAGCTGCAAACTATCTGAACATGTTACCAACTTAGAACTAAATTGACTACCATATTGTGTGCTGATCACTTTAGCAGGTCACGCTTCCGTAAACGTGTTGTAGCTTGTCTAATTCCTACTCTAGGTCGTAACTATTGTCTCTTGATTTCTGAACTGGAGCAAACTCCGGGCAATAGTTATTAGCTGAGTACATACATTTAGTAGATGTCTCCGAGGTTCCAATTTATAGATGCTTGCTTACCGAACTTAAGATTGTTGTCTGAATTTGAGTAAGTGATAGTTTGATTTGTATGCCGTTTGGCCCCGTTTTGGTTTAGAAGTTTATCTCAAATCTGTAATAGTTTACCGAGATTTCATGATTTATGAAGGATTCAAGTTGTAGGTAATAAGAAAAGCTGTGATTTTCTGTCGTATCAGTATTTTCTAAATTCTATTCAGCCTGTCTTCTGCTAGGTTCTGGTTTGGTCTGCATCTTTAGTGTGACACAATGTACCTTTAAAAAATATTAGTGGCACTCCGGGAGTGCCGAGAGAAGTGAAAACTTGAACAATTTAAAAAAATACTTCCAAAACCTTTAAAGTAAAAATACTTGCATAGAACATTGATCCGTAACGTAATAAAATATAATATAAATAAAGAGCACAATCGCGTTACTAAAATGAGGTGTCGGTAACGGTGTCGCGAGTTTAATTGTTTTTCCCATCTCAAAAATGCCCAACACGCCTAAAGAAGTTTTCACTTCAAAAATGTATGTCTCTTCTGATTCTTGACTTTGTATTCAATGGGAAGAACACAAGTATAATACAGTTCTTCTCACCGTATCTGGTGACAGACTGAGACGAATTTTCCTTCCTTTATTGAGCACTATCAGGAATATGAATATAACGGCGCAGTATAGCCTTAACCAGAAGTGGTCATCGTGTTAGTGGTTCAATAGCTTCAATATTATCAGGATTGTGCCAGAATATTATAAGTTCGTCGTGGACGTGGTACGACAGTGGCTCTCGTATTTATAGTGTATAGCTTCTACCAGCGGCTTTACCCGCGTGATATCTTTATAAGTAGGTAGTCTTTGTTACTCGGTGATATTCTATTGGTGAAAGAATATTTTAAATCAGTCCAGTAGTTTTTGAGTTTATTCATTACAAACAAACATATGAAAAACAGTGGCACTCCGGGAGTGCCGACAGAAGGGAAAACTTGAAAAAAAAAATCGGCACCGCGGTAATCAATGCGTTGATGTCTTTTACTCCACGGTGTCGGTAAATTGCGTTACAGTGTCGCGAAATCACTGGTTTAGTCCCATTTCAAAAATTCCCAACGCGCCTAAAGAAGATTTGACTTCAAAAATCAAATCATTTCTCTTTAAAATATTAGTTTGGATTATCTATGATAGTGCGTCCAAAGAGTAGAATAAGTATGTGGCATCACATCATCTTCTGTCATCAGAAGATAGCCGCCATGCAACCAACAACCAACCATCGACGCGACGGTCTGCTAAAGACAGTTATCAGCCAGTCTCACTTATATCCGACCTCTTCGATGATTCCAGTAACTTCATAACAAAACTAGATGGCGCCACTTGCTGCGCCGTCAAATATATTAAAGGTGACAATATTACGTAGGCAAAATATTTACGTTCATAAAATATAAAACAAACCAATAAAAAGTACAAAAAGCTATTCCACATGAATCGTTATATTTGCTAATATTTGACACAGTGTAGGTATTTCAGCCTGAAAATATTCCAACTGCGGATTTGTTTGGCTGGGACTCAGCTCTGGGGGTTGGCTTAACGCGACAGTCAATCTTTTGAATTTATTTTATTTACCCGCCTGTCCGCCAAACGGTGGGCATTTTGCATTTTTATCTAGGTCTCTGCTGGAAATAAAACCACATTCTTTGTTAGATTTTTGTTAGAATATTTTCGATATTTTTATGCATAACGGGGGTTTTTGTAGAACTTATAGATAACTAGCTGCGCCCAGCGGTTTCGCCCGCATATGTCTCGATCCCGTGGAAATATCGGGATATAAAGTATTCTACGCCCTAATCCAGGTTATGGCAAACCCATGTACCAAATTTCATCTAAATCTGTTCAGCCGTTTTAGCGTGAAAGCGTAACAAACAAACTCACTTTCGTATTTATAATATACTAGCTTCTGCCCGCGACTTCGTCCGCGAGCCTATAACCTTCCTCAAGAATTGGGCTATCCAATGCAAAAATATTTTTTCAAATCCGACTGGTGGTTTCAGAGATTACACACAATTATTTTTTTTGCCTTTATTGTCCCACTGCTGGGCAAAGGCCTCCCTACTCTCTTTCCACCTTTCTCTGTCCAGAGCTTCCAAGGACCAATCTTTCATAAAGGAGTCCAGCTCATCCCGCCATCTCCGTCTGGGCCTGCCGCGATGACATCTGCGGAGTCCCACTGAGTCGTAAGTTTGGCCCATTGATCGTTTGACATGCGGCAGATGTGTCCAGCCCCTACATAAAAACTTACAAACAAACGTACGAACAAACAAATTTTATCTCTTTATAATATTAGTATAGATAAGTTAGGATAGGCAACAACAGAACGTAAACGAGGTAAAAGTAGTATGAAAGGATCGTAGCAGATGGGGTTATGTAGTTTCTGCCCCATGGGAAGAAGGCGTGAGTTTATGTATGTGTTATAGGATAATACTTAGACGTTTTCGTTACAATGCTTCTTTATTCGTTTCCCATGAATGAAATGCATGCACCCGTATATTTTTTATCATTTTTTATTTTTAATAAGTTAGACATTTTTATAAAATTTTACACTTTGACAATTTTATATTTGACATAATTTTTTCCGTTCCGACATTTTTATAATGTTTGAAATTTTTTTTTTTTGTTTTTTAATGAGTGTAATTAAGAACAATTTTATTTTGGGTTTTTATCAGTAGGTATACATTTGCTATTATAATAAATAGTTTACAATTTAAATGTATGAGTGAAAACTATGGACTAGAAAATATGTCTAAAATAAATAAAATTTAAATAATTTAAACCTAATAACATTTATGTTTTCAGAGTATCATTTGCGGCTCCAATAATGATTAAAAAGTAGAACATACCAATACTTTTGTCTTTACAAAAGAGAGTTTTCTCAAATATATAATTCATGCAAATTAAATTGTCAAAGCGTGGCGTATGGCGTAAAGATATAACGTAAACTGCAGCAGAATAATGAGGTTTCGTCGTATAATATTGTCTGCTTGGGATATTGTAATTTCCTTATAATCCTAACAAACATTAATGCGAAAGTGAGTTTGTTTGTTACGCTTTCACACTAAAACGGCTGAACGGATTTGGATGAAATTTAGCACATGGGTAGACTATGGCCTGGGTTAGGACATAGGATACTTTTTATCTCGATATTTCCATGGGATCGAGACTAATGCGGATGAAACCGCGGGGCGCAGCTAGGGGCATGATTTTGTTATGCAACAGAAAAGTAACCAGTTATCAATAGTATTGCAAAATTATCTTAACCCACTTAATTTTGTTAATCTGTGCTATTCCCTACAAATCCATGTGACGCTAGCCTTATATGGGGCGATGCGCGGTCGCGCTTCGTGGCGTGGCGAGCTTCCAGCGCCGACGACTTACGACACACATTACTGTCGAAGACACACTTGCTGTGATCATTTGAGGCCTCTTGGCTCGCTGTGTGTTGCTTAGAATGTTCGTAAAAATCTGAAAATGTTCGTAGATGTGCGAGAATATTGTTTTTGGCTTTCGTTCCGGTCGTTTATGTACTCGTTTTAGCAAGCTGTGTGTTAATTAAATAGTTTTTTTTTTTAAGTGCAGGCGCGTTGGACATTTTGAGATGGGACTAAACCATTGATTTCGCGACACTGTGACGACACCTCATTTTTGTAAACGCGATTGTGCTCTTTATTTAGATAAGGTTACGGACCAATGTTCTATACAAGTATTTTTCTTCCACTAAGGCGATCTTGTTCAAGATTTCACTTCTGTCGGGACTCGCGGAGTGCCACTGTTTTTTTTTTGCTTTGCCACGTTTATCCACTATTCTCTTTAACCAAATAGTGTTTCCATTTTTTAAGGCACATTACTTGCTGGAGTCATTTATGAGCGTAAAATATTATAGAAAAGCTGCTTATTGAAAAAAAAAACTTTAAACATCTGAGATTTTATAAACTTTAATAATTTGATAGAAGTTTTGCTTCGATCCAAGTTAAAAATTAAAACTATGACTCTATCACTCGATCAAAATTCGTCATAAATATAAAAACGCTGTTAATATCACAACGACTTTTCTGACCGATATTTCTTTAAAATATTCATAGTTTTTAACACGTTCGACCGAAAACCACAATGTATCGTGTTTGGTTTAATATTTGACGAGAAATGAGGTTTTACCTAACCGTATATTTCGAATGAAACATTATTTACAAAGACTAGAACTAATAGGGCTATTCAAAGCACTAATTTAGGAAATTCAATGAAGAGTTTGTAGTATCCTTTCCGCTGTGGAATATTTATGTGAATAAAATTCAGTGGGTGTGGGGTTGTTTCAGTAAAATTGTCTGAAACGACGTGCTGACTGTTATCAATCTCTGAATCTCCATTTAGGAATGTAATGCCGTAGAATGAAACCGGTAATGACTGTAAGGTAAAAGTATGTTTCAAGATAAAGGAATGATTGTATGGCAGATGGCTGTTGATGTGTGTATTATACTTGTCGGAGACGGGCATGTGACCCTTTCGTTATTATCAGCGATATTTTAACTACTGTGGGCGTAGTGTGGATAGTGTTGGTAAATGCGCAATAGAAAAACCGTTTGCAGTTCAAATCACATTATAATTTACTATAAAATTAATCACACTAGCTAAATTATACACACACTGGGTGCGACGGCGTTTGTTATAATCATAAATTAACATAATGATCACAAATTACAATTAACACAATAACTGAGAACAAAGAATCGAGAACAGTGCGATCCGAGGCTTGGCCTTAAAACATTACGACTCTGTAGAAGCGCGCGCTTTAGGTGTGGGTAGATCACGTCCTGTCGCCAGCGGCGCGCTTGCGATTCGTTTCATGTCCGTACAAATGACCGGATCCGACATACTGATTCCATGCCATAGCTGAGTAGAATTGAAGTCAACCTCTAGGCACGTGTAGGCATAAATAATAATGGAACTGGTCAATAGAAGTTCCGATAAATATCACCAGTATTGTTCTGATTTTCTTTTAAACTTAGACGTAGAAATTTAAGAAAATAAATCATAAACGAGTCATCATTGCCTAGCCTTTTTCCAACTATGTTGGGGTCGGTTTCCAGTTTAACCAGATGCAGCTAAATACCAGTTTTTTACATGAGATTGCCTATATCTGACATATCCCTTGGTAAGACTGATTGTCAGATATACGGGCTTCTGACTACCCGTTACGATTATCAAAAATCTAGGAATGACAGCCGGAACCAACGGCTTAACCAGCTTTTCGAGGCACGGAGAGGTCTTGTCTAGGTATGTAAAGATGTTCACCCATCCACGGACCAATCGCAGCAAGCGTAGCTTAACCTGAACGATCGACCCGTGCGGCTGTTATTACTTAGACACATAAATAACACAATCATAGTCCTGACTCCTCTTTATGTTAACTGCGCTCAATAATGTAATGAGATATTTTATTATAATTAAATAGAAAATTCAATGGTTTCTCGAACGGAGCACAAACCTGTATGAAAAATTTTCATGAAATGAAGATCTATAAAAATAATTGTCAAATCGTTTTAATATTTACATAATTTTGTAGTCACTTCAGTTAAATATAGATGTTAGCAATCATAATTTTAAATTCAAAATCTCGTCGCGGATATTAAATTTTTGTGCGATATTGGAAAGTGTCACGTCATGTAACGTACACACGGCTACACATCAAGCTATATATTTCCAGTATAAGCTGACCTCGCATTGTACGGTAATCCTATACAATGCGAGATCAGCATAAACTGGAATTGTATAGCTTGATGTGTAGCCGTGTGTACTAGAAACACGTTTACCCTCTTCTTTAGAAGGGGATTTTCCGAAAAGTTAAATATGTAACGGTTTTGAACATAAGGTGACCTGGTTTTTTTTTTCAACAATAGTGCAGTTTTATGTGGAAAGGCACTGTCAAAATACCTGCATTGAATAATTATAAGATTTAGTAATGCTTTGAAAGCAGCTTGTCCGAGTTACCCTTTAATATCCTATACTATTTAATTAGCAATATTTGTATATTATATTTGTAATCACGTTCTCGAAAACAGCTCTAACGATTTCGATGAAAGTTGCAATAAAGGGGTTTACGGCGGCGAAAAATCGATCTAGCTAGGTCTCATATCTGGGAAAATTCGTTTTCTCTATTTTCACCCGAGCAGAGGTCGGTCGCCCAGGTACTTTCGTGTAATAAAGCCAATTATTTTTAAAAGAGCCGTAGTTTCTTGCTGGCTCTTCTCCATATGAAACGACCATCAATCAATTGCAACCGTGTACCTAGCTTCTGACGTTTTATAAGTGCCCATGTAGGTTTATGTGAAACAATTTTTTGTTATTTTTTTAAAATAGTGCCTCTAACTTCAGTAATCATAATCAGTGGAAAGAGAAAATGGAGTAAGTACCCGAAGACACGCATATCTATACACTGTAAGGACTATTCTTGCTTGCAGCCCTCGGCCGCTATATAGTAACGTTTACTTACGAAAAAAATGGTCGTGTGCACGGGATTTTGTTTCCAAAGTGGTTGTATATGCGTTACCGCGATGATACCTACTACATACATAACCAAACATAACCTTGTCAGTTTTAATGAGATTGTGGTCAACAATAACATTACGCCTGTGTTCCTCGAAGGGTTGTGCAGAGATGTTTAATAGTGTTGTCTTCATTGTATTGTTTTCACTAAATAATAATTAAATAAAAAAATAAATAATAATTAAATAATTGTTCAAAAGTGTCATGATTTCCAAATATTAATAAGATTTGTAGTAATTTTAAAAACTAAATATAAATTTTAACAAAAAAGTATGTGTATTGAAAATTATTTTTGTATCAGTGTAAAAAAAAGTATCTCATTTGACGGTTACTGTAAAAGTACTGATTTTTTAACGGATCGGAATGGAAACATGATGTTTGGAGCGTCGCTTAGCTTCTAAGTTACATAGTTCGAATGGAGGTTTGAAATGTTGTCTTCAAGAAGCCTAAAGTTTATAACGTTATTAAATTAGGTACATTTTTATTTTTTGGGTGGGAAATTATCAAATAAGTTCTCCCACTCTGGGCGGAGCGTGAGGGCGTGTGAAACTCTTACTGACTAAAACCCACCCGTGTTCCTTCAGTTGCCATGTTGCCGGGGGCCACGATCTCCCTTTCGGACTTCTTCGCAACCCCGGAGTACCTAATTAAATAATTTCTTAAATATTGCTCAAAGTATACCAAGTTTTTATGAGTGCAAGTATATTTAAGTACAGAAATATTAGTACTGAAATGTTGTATCATTACTTAAGAGATCGTAACTTTTCATCGAACGTTCACGTTCATTATCAAAACCTAAAAATCTAATGGATTGCGCTGTTATTTTCAGGAAACCGACCGTAAAAGTATACCACCCATTTCTGTAGCCATATATCAACGATCAAAGTCTTATTTACGTCCAAAAGCAGTTGGAAGCAAACCACGACGCAGCCGATAGTATATAAAACTTGTTAACGTCATCTTGGCAAGGAGCACCATCTGTTCGGGCAATTTGGCAAACTTTAAAACCAATACACCGTATTTCCTGGGAAATGGGACCTGTTGGCGCTATTAGATACGCGAGACGATTGCCAGATTCAACAAATAACAAAAGGTTTTTGTTTACCTTGGACGACTCGCTGTTGACCACTATCTCACCTGATGCATTAACCTACCTGCTGGGGTTGCGAAGAAATCCGAAAGGGAGATCATGGCCCCGGCAACATGGCAACTGAAGGAACACGGGTGGGTTTTAGTCAGTAAGAGTCTCACACGCCCTCCCGCTCCGCAAGTTATTTGACAATTTCCCACACAATTTTTTTTATTTTTATTGCATTAACCTACAGGAGAGAACTCTAGTCCTAGACTTCAGTGATAAAGAATCACTCCTTTGTATTTACTTAATATGCTCTTCTGTTGGTATTTTCTTGTTCTAGGATGAAATAGTACTTATTTCCTAGACCAAAATGACAGCAGCGATCGACCTGTTTTTAAAAATAACTCGATATTGAATTAATATTACATAGCCAACACGACAACAGTGAAGAACCTCCTGCAGAGAATGATGCAGTGGTCCTTGGTGAGAGTCACTCGGTAGCCAAATTATTTACTAGGTTATTTTTATTTAACCAACTTCAAAAAAAGGAGGTTACTCAATTCGTATATATATATTTCTCTGCCCAAGTATCTACCTACTTAGATATCTACTTGTCATATTACACGACTTTATTTATGTGAATTGATGATCAGAAACGATTGTGAGGCATCGATCTTCTTTGTAAAGATTGATCAGCGTTTTCATTCATCACATTTTTTAATTTTCAATACTTCTTCTTCTTCATTCCTCCTACAGCAACGTTCAAACTCGAGACTCTAAAAATAAAAACGGAACAACTTTTCCTCGATCAAAAGTTTAACATTTCCTATTTTTAGAGCTCGGATATTGGCTACAGAAAAAATATGAGAGCTTCAAATATTTATGGGTTTAATTAAATGAAGGCTTTCAAGAATGAATCGGCTCGAACATTCCACCTGGTTTTACTGGAATTTTGATCCGTACGTAAACAATGGAAGGGTAAAATTACAGTGTTAGTGAGTAGACTGTTTGTTAAACTGTTCACACAATCCCCAGTACTTATTGAATCAGTGGTATCCTCCGCGTTTAAAGCTTAGTTTTTGGTGAAATTGTCGTGTTATTTGAATGTGTTTGCTTGATTCCTTATAAGGAAAAGGTAGCTTAGTAACTGAAAAGTGAGTACATGTTATTTTTCGAAAAATATTTTACTTAATGCTGCGGCCGCATCTCCGTCTATCGTGACGAAGCTTCGCACAGTGATACGATACACGCAGATGTGACCAACCATTATCGGCTATCGTCGCGATAATTCGGGCTACGTAGCACTTATCGCCCGGGTATACATAAAAGGGTTTTAGCGCGCTAACGCTAATGTGACCACCGTATTAGCGCGATAACTTTTTAGCGAGCAAAATAGGTATACGAAGCTTCGGCACGCATTGCTTCGTCACGGTAGACGCAGATGCGGCCGCAGCATAACAAGTTCAGTCTTACCAATAAAAAGTCTGTCGAAAGTAACCTAGTCATGGCAAAACGGAGATCAAATCCAAATTGACCTACAATATTATTATGAACGGTCAAAGACAAAATCAGCAATCAAGTTAGCCGATCTAACCAGTTGTGAGCACTGAACCTGACTTGGTATCCGTACTTCTTTTTCGGGTGACCACTGAAAACCAGCGCTGTGCTGTGGGTCCCCCATAGCACAGCATCATGCTGACTGGAAGCCTTCTTGTCACAGTCATGACGTGCAGCTGCCGACTAATTTCTGTTTTATGCTCGTGATTGCTTATGTACTACTTTGTTTTGTTGTTTTCTGATTACTGTTGTCTTTTTGTATGCACGTGTTTCTGTGACAAATATTTAAACCTATTTTTCCGTATTTTTATGGCTGTAGACGGGACAATGCTCTCCCTCTTGACCTGATGTAATTCCTTAATCCCCTTTACCGAAATCCACAAAGTAACTAACACGTAGGTAAATCCACAAAGTAACTAACACATAAACAAGTTTACATTCATAACTCTCAATACGGCGGAAGGTAAGGGTCACTCGAGGTCTCTTCGTGGAGGGGCAAATCTCGGGCACTTACAACTTAATAGTAGCTAGCGAAACTGCAGACTTTATGGGTTTAGATATCACCCATTACATCTGTGAAGTTTACATAAAAAAGTGATTTTTTTAATCTGATATTTTAAGTGACTACACTAAATGCGGTCGAAGACCCAACAATGTTATAAAATTGTTTTTTTTTGTTTTACGTCTGCGGAGTTTTACTAGCTAATTTAATTTGACCCTGTATATTACAGTAAAGCGTACATCTAGTGCTGTTCACAGTAACGTATACATCTAGTGCTGTGGCTGTGTAAACATCGTTAATTTGACCCTGTATATTACAGTAACGTGTACATCTAGTGCTGTGACTGTGTATACATCGTTAATTTGACCCTGTATATTACAGTAACGTGTACATTTAATGCTGTGACTGAGTAAACATCGATAATTTGACACTGTGTATTATATTAACGTGTACATCTAGTGCTGTGGCTGTGTAAACATCGTTAATTTTAGAGAAGGTACATTAATTTCATTAAAATGAGTTTTCTTAAATCAAAAATATTGAGACATGTAAATTTATGACTATTGAGAATGCAACCTATGAGTAGGTATAAAATGATTCTTAAGAAGAGACTGCATAGTACAATAATAGATTATATCTATGTAGTTTTCATTATCTAACCTAATTTGTCCAACTGATGGGTAATGGTCTCCTCATAGTTTGCCAATATTATTTGTGTTTTATCTTCTCGGGCTAATCGGTCAGGAACGAGTCCAAACCGTCACGCCAGTGTTTCTCAGGCCTGCATAAAATGAAGATAAAATTAACATGACTAAAAAACAGTTAATTATAATTATGTCAACGAATACAATCTTCATATTATACCACCGACTGAAAGAAGATGGGCTTTTTACGCGAAAAATAAAAAATAAAACGCGAAAGAAAAGCAACGATTCATTGCGGAAAAAAACGAAGGGGCAAAAAGACCTATTGTTCGGGTAATTACCTATACTTAATGCAGAACGGTTTTGGGAAACTGAAATTTCCTCCCTAGACGGTTTTATTTGTCGTGGGAATATTTTTAATGTTCCTGACTAAGAATTATGTTGGCGGCAAAAGACAAAGTGTTTTGTAAAGTTTATTTATGTACTTTAAAATGCTTTAAGACTTTGCGTTCTGGCTTCTTGTGTTTTAAATTCTATGAATTTTAAAGTAAGGTAAATAAACGACTAAAAAATACTCTGGGGACATGATGCTTAATTTGATTTAACCACAGCTTTTTATAGCCGATATCTGCGGTTTACGGCAAGCCAATAAATATAATAGTTTGAGTAATAACTTTTTATAGTGTAAAAGAATTCTTTGATAAAAAATTAAGTGATAAATATTGTTGCTGATTTGCTGATATTTATCTAGATAGATACTGCTTGGATTTAAAACCATTAATAAACATTTTAGAACTACATTTTTGTACTAATAGGTAAAATGTCTGTAACTGTTATTATTGATGCTAGTTTCATAATTGGCGGCACAGTTGGCGCAGTGGTTAAGCGATTGACTGCTGCCCTGCGTGTCGCGGGTTCGATTCCCGCACGGAACAAATATTATATTGTATGACCGACAAGTAGTTGTTCCGGGTCTGGCTGTTTGTGTTTGTGAGTTTAAATGTTTGTAAACGCACCCACAATACAGGAGAAATTCCTAGTGAGGGCAATTAAAAAAAAAAAACATGTGGCACTCGGGGACTGCCGCGGTAAAGCTATTGCATAGCATTTGTAACCTCCATACTTCTTATTTGTCAACGCTACACTTGGGATGATGACGGATGATGACATAAAACAAGGTAGGCGGAGTGGGGGGTGTTAGGTTTTATTTTCGTAACGGAATTTATTGATTCGGTCGCCGCGCTCAAAGCCCGCGATAAAAGCTATGCAATAGATTAAAAAAAAATAAAAAAATGTGGAACTTGTTTCTTTGTTTATAAATATTTGTATGCCAGTCCATGGCGAAACATCATAACCATATTATTAAGACCCTGTATTGTACCATGTTTAATGCTGCATATTTAATGATAATATATGCTGCCTCGTTGGTCTAGTGGTCGCAAGCGCTACTGCTAAGCATGAGGTCCTGGGTTCGATTCCCGGGTCGGGCAAAGTGTTATTGGGTTTTTCTATCTAAAATTTCTCAGTAGCAGCTCGGAGTCTGGATTTGTGCCCGGTTGATGGCAATAGGCTCGCCCCCTATTACATGGGACTTAAACATAACTGGCGAAATGTGGGTGTACCTGCTACAGGGACACCTCTGCCCAACCCTCCGGGGAAACAAGGCGTGATGTTATGTATGTATGTATGTATATACTATTCTATTCTATTTTAAAGTATGAATCTTCATTGCAAGTTTAATTTAACTAAAGGTCTTACCCGGACCGTATTAGATTCCCAATATATTATAACTATTAGATAATGTAGGTACACACAGCTACACAGCATGCTATACGTTTCCAGTATAAGCTGACCTCTCATTGTACGGAAATCCTATACAATGGGAGATGAGCTTGTACTGGAAATGTATAGCTTTATGTGTAACTTAGATCCACAATCTTAACCTTTAAACCGTGTATGTATATTTCATGCGAGAAATTAAATTGCGTAGGTACCTAACTGTACTCGATTACTTAGGCTGTAACTGAATACTTGTGCCTTACACCACAGCTTCTAGTGTTGCTCTCATCATTATCGACGTGTAGATAAAGTGTTGTTGCTATACCGACGACTTTATTAAGTAGTGATGTGCATTCGATAGTTGGAGTTTATCGATTATGCCGTAACTATCGCACTATTACTGTTTTTAGTTTTTATAGGATTAAAAACAAAACAAAAATATTAGGTATATATTACATACCTACTTATTTAGGTAATAAATCATCTGTAACAGCTGAAACCAAAAACATTATTTATCAGCGTTTTATGAAATGTTACACGAGCTTTAACAATAATTATCAATAAGCGGCAGTAATATGAAACGGTAAATGTTGTGGCTAAACTGTTTACAATGAAATATTATTTGATATCACGTATACTTCGTAACTAAATATGAAACAACGGGTAATTCAGCGGTTCATCGGGCTTATAGAACTATGTTTACACTTTATTTAACCTACTTATGTATTTACATTTCCCTGCGAGCGAGAAATTCTCAATAAATGTTGGTTACGAAAGCACGCATGGAATAATTATTAATACTTAACAATACCTGATAAAATTCAGCATTTATTTAATTATGCAAAAACTTTCAAATTCTTGTTTTCAGATACTCAACTGTTTATTGCAAAAGAAATGAAAAATTATCGATAGCCAAAAAAAATCTTTTCACATCCCTATGCCAATAAGAGATCTCAACATTAATGTGAAGGATCTCTAGATATCGAGCACAGAAAGGGTTGTATATGGGGTGTTAATTGGCACAACTAATAGTTATATTGGGTGCCGATTGAGAGAATTTGGATTAAACCATTTTGCGCTAAGGTATCCCAAGAAATTCAAATGTTCATACAGTTTTTGCAATTTGCAAGTCAGTGTCAAGTTGAATGTTGATTAAAATGTCTGAGAAACGAAATCCCGAATAAACCTAACACCCTTTATTATACTACCAAACTTAGTTGCTCTGAAAATTAATCTCCACAGTAACAACTTCCTATAGCTTGACGTTTTAAACTAAAGTATAATATTTAGAATTTTTCCTTCGCCACAAGCACAGAATATAACATAGTTTGAGAATATCAGTTTCATCTTTGCCCGACTTTAGGAGCATGACAGGAGCGCATGACAGTTTCAATGGCAGGAACAAGATTTAACACAGGCTATATTATGTAGGGTTTATTTATATATCTACGTTGCTTAAAGATAAGTTCCTGGGCGACCGAGCTCTGCTCTGGTGAAAATAGAGAATGCTCATTTAATAGTATAGGATAGTTCATACTAATTCCATGCTGCCATGATAGTAGGTACTTACTATTTCATATGAGGTGTCAATATTCTTCTTTTTTTTTTCTCTTTATTTATTAGAGACTTGTACCATTAACAGGTCATGTCAGCCCCATCATTTCCTTAAGTAAGTTACTTACAAAATTTTCTTAAGACTATTTAATATAAACTTATAAATAAGCTTGAAATTTACTTAATTTTAATTTTTTACTTAAAGGTTCCTTTCAAAATCATTACGAATACAATCTATAAGGAGGTGTTGGACATTTTCTGGTTTATCACAAATTATGCAGTTAGGTGAAAGGGATTTCTTCATTAAAAAGGAATTTTTTTTAGTGGTACATGTCCAGATCGTATTCTAAAAGCTACTTTATGTAATTTCCTACCTAGTTTAACATAGGTAAACCACGGTATCCGAGGAGGCTCACATTGCATAGTTTTGTAACATATTCGTCAATATTCTTGTTCTAAACTTTAGGCGACCGAGCTCTGCTCGGGAGAAAATTCAGAGAAAATTGAATTTTCCCAGATATGAGACCTGGCTAAATCGATTTTTAACCTCTATACTGCAACTTTCATCGAAATCGTTAGAGGCGTTTTCGAGAACGCCTCTAACTATTTCGATGAAAGTATACAAATATGGCTCGTAGTAGGTGTATTTTTCTTGCTGAAAAATAAAACCAAAACAAACACAAACAAAAACGCAACTATCATGAAAATGAAAAGCTCCACCTTGTAATTTTTTTAAACATAAACATTGCGTACGGACGCACCCTAGAGACTCGCCCTGCATTCACACGAAAACCTTTAAATAATCTAGTGGTTCCATTAATTTCATTCTCAATGTACCCAAAGTGTTCCCAAAAGGCTGCAGCAATTGTGTCGACAATTCCGTTGATTTTATCTCTAATTCCCTGAACTGAATGAAAGTTGACAGAATAACGTTGTAGTGAGGTAAACAGTGTAAGTTTGACGGTGTGATAGCCGTATCGCGGTGTAAACAGAGTATCAGAGACACGCGAGGCTTAGGACGTTTGTCACGCGATTGTTACGTACCTAGAACTATTTTATTCACCAACGTTGGAGGGACGTAAGTGATGAGAGGTTTACGGTAGCGATTTGGAAGGTAAATGCTTTTGTTCTGCTATATCCTACCCGCGGCGGTAGATGTAATACACAAGCCTATGAATAACATCGTATGTGGTTAATGTTGGGACCTTATGAGTGGTTGGAAAAGGAGTTGTTCAGGATAAAGTCTATTCAGATGACGATGAATATTAAGCACAGTGACGCTTCTTACAATAGTTATACAGAACACAAGTTATTGCCACGGCGCGGGGAAGATGACTGACCGCTAAACTCATATGCGTGGGGAACATTGTATCGTTAGCATTTTTGTTAGTACCTGGGCGACCGAGCTCTGCTCTGGTGAAAAAAGAGAATGCTCATTTAATAGTATAGGAAAGTTCATACTAATCCATGTATAGTACTTACTAATACCATGCTGCCGTGTCATTATTCTAAGGTAGCCATGTTGTTCTAAACTTTGGGCGACTGAGCTCTGCTCGGGTGAAAATACGGAGAAAACGAATTTTCCCAGATAAGAGACCTAGCTAGATCGATTTTTCGCCCTATATTGCAACTTTCATCGAAATCGTACCTTTTTTTCATCGAAATCGTTCCGTTAGAGCCGTTTTCCAGAACGTGATTACAAATATGTCGGAGACGGGTATGTGACTTTCGTTATTATCAGCGATATTTTAACTACTGTGGGCGTAGTGTGGGTAGTGTTGGTTAATGCGCAATAGAAAACCGTTTGCAGTTCAGATCACATTATAATTTACTATCAAATGAATCACACTAGCTAAATTATACACACACTGGGTGCGACGGCGTTTATTAAAATCACCAATTAACACAATGACCACAAATTACAACTAACACAATAACTGAGCACCACGAATCGAGAACAGTTCCGTGACGTCTTCTCTCCGATGCGACCAGAGGCTGAATGCCTCCTCACCGTGGCCTTAAAACATCACGATTCTGTAGAAGCGCGCCTTCTGGTGTGGGTAGATCACTTGATGTTGCCGGTGGCGCGCTTGCCATTCATTTCGTGTCCGTACTAATGACCGGATCCGACAAATATATACAAATATTGCTCGTTTAATAGTATAGGATATAGGATGGATAATGTAGTCACTACAGTTATCATAACGCGGTGAAATTCGAATAGGTTTCGAGATTGAATCGAAACCTTTGTAATTCTATTTTCTTTTACGTTATCGGCAGATGTACAAAGACATTATCGGAAAAAATATTTGATATAGCAAAGTTGATTCTGTATTATTTAAATATGATATTCATCGCAAGGTGCCAGCTAGGCTACTAACCATCCCCGTACATCAAGTAATCTTTATAAAATGCATCTAATCTTCAGGAAAAGACACGATATTCTTCAGGAGTATTTCATCAAATGATCTAGATCTTTTGATAAAAAGCTCTCTTTAACACTAATAGACAACTAACGTAATTTTAATGAACTCTTTACAGTGCACACTAAGTATATAATGATGATGAAATAAAATTTAAGCTGCATTTAAATTTAATCTGGAGGTAAAGAAGCGAATAAAGCTAAACTGCTGTAAAGAGCTTAGTTCGCGATAAGCTGCTTTTAGAATTCATAATTTAACTTAAGAAAATGTTATTCAGTGCACATTTTAAGTTAATTTTCATAACTTGCACAAAGTAACAGATAATATTTCAATGAGCAATGCTTTGGGTAGATTGCACATCCTTGTAATTGGTTAGTGGTGGCTCTGTTTTTATTTAATTTAAACTGCAAACTAAACTTAATTAAACAATCAATTGTAATAATTGGATCCTTCCGAAACAGAATTAAATTAAATAACCATTTGCAGAAGGTACCGCAAATAAAATTGGTGTTTATCAATTATTTCATGTTTTATTTTGGTGCCGAGTAACCAATTATACTTGCATTATTCACCATTTTCAGAATTCGCCATCTCCAAACTCTAAACTATCTGCTAAGTATTGTCTTCGAAGGCTAAGAAGAAGTTCTGCACATTCAACCTGGAGAGCTATTTTTTATTACTGTTTTATATTTCCTGTGCGTGTCCCAAATAAAATATTTTTCTTTCTTTCTTTCTTAAATTTATGGGGGAGGATTTCATGGCACCAATAACGATCCACAGGCATCTCTATAAGTCTTCTTTATAGCGTGTCAATAAGGATGATGCCTGGGTCAAAAAAAAAAGAAATTCTATTTAGTCTGTCAGTCAGATAATAAAAAAATATTAGACACGTATTTTTTTGCTTTATCATATCAATAAAAAATTGTACTCTATAAGTTAAAAATAATTATTACTTTTATTAAAGCTCACAACACCTATAACGATTGGTTTAGGTTAATTAACTTTCATGCCTAAGTTTCGGGACAAAAACAATGAAAACTCCATAAAACAAAATATCATAACAAGTATATCCAATACGCGATACGTATGACAAAGTTAGAATAATTTCATGAAACTCAATTTTATTTCCATCATAAAGTTATATGTGGTGCGAGGGTAATTCTAAATTCATTGCGTCGTCGACGCTTCAATCATAACATTATACAACAGTATACGCGCTTTACTATCAAATCATTTGTTTATTTTACAAGAATGAATAATATCGTTTCCTTTCTTATTTTTAGCTGGGTAGGGACATCGTACTTATAAATAACACCTATAAGAACGTAAGTATTTGACATAAATAACAGGACTGATTGATCTTGGCAAGACTGAGTCTCGATATTGTGAAAAAACACTTAACAAATAAGTCATAAATGATGAACGATATCAATTTGCAATGGCTTCCAATCGACATTATACTATATATACGGGGTTACTGGTAACTCGACGTATTCCTTGCAGGACGTCATAGCAGAGTTAAAATGCAACAAATTAAGCCACAAAATGTTCTACCGAAATTCAGTAGTTTTTTATTTAGAGTAGAACATTATCTATGAAGTAATGACAAAAATTACGAAAAATAAAATGTTTAAATAGTGATCTTTGCCAAAGTTTTAGGCATTTTTGAACTTTTCATTAATAACAAAAATCTGCTACGTCATCAGCTATAATAATAACTTAAATTATAGTATAGTCGCACCGTAAGTAGTTTTTAAATTGGCTTTAAATTATTTAATCTGGGCATTATCATAAAAAAACTAAAAATCTAACTAACTCAAAAACTACTGAACTTCGGTAGAACATTTGGTGGCTTAATTTGTTGCATTTTAACTCTGCTATGACGTCCTATAAGGAATACGTCGAGTTACCAGTAACCCTGTATATAACTAACTAGCTTTTGCCCGCGACTTTGGCCGCATGAAATTTCGGCCCCCGACCCACCGCGTCGCATCCCATCAACTGCTCTATAACTTTGTTTGCGTTTATCGTTCTTTCTGACTTTTTTTCTTTTTGCTGGGCTTCTAAGAGTCGTAGCGTGATGTTACATAACTTATAACCTTCCTCGAGAAATGTGCTATCCAATGCAAAAAGTTTTTTTCTAATCCGACTGGTAGTTCCGGAGATTACTCCTTACATACAAACTTACAAACAAATTTTACCTCTTTATAATATTAGTATTGATTGAAAATGTGTTATACCCAAGAAGAATTTCCTTAGAAAATGTAAGTTATTACAATGGCTCGTGAGGCCTACACAATGAGCATGCAAGTTTGACGCACCTCCACCAGTATCTTAAGAAACTGGAAACAAAAATAAAGTGTCATTCTTTAGAAATATACCGCTCGTATGTTTTATATACCTACTTATCCTAGTTATACTGGGAAAGCTATTATTAGCCATACAATACTGTAATATATATAATCTTTAACATACCTACTATATTATTATGTACCGCTGTTGGTTGCCAAAATAATGAAAATAAAATAAAAACTGCCTCGTTGGTCTAGTGGTCGTAAGCGCTACTGCTGAGCATGAGGTCCTGGGTTCGATTCCCGGGTCGGGCAAAGTGTTATTGGGTTTTTCTATCTGGAATTTCTCAGTAGCAGCCCGGAGTCTGGATTTGTGCCCGGTTGATGACAATAGGCTCGCCCCCTATTACATGGGACTTATAAACATAACTGGCGAAATGTGGGTGTACCTGCTACAGGTACCTACACCTCTGCCCAACCCTTCGGGGAAACAAGGCGTGATGTTATGTATGTGTATGTAAAATAAAAACATGTTTTCACACATTGAGAGTTTGGGACCAACTCTCAATTTGTGAAAACATGTTTTTTATTTTCCCTTAATAAAATCGTAATTACTGTTCTTAAATCCACAAAGTTATTCTTTTATAACCCTGTCATCCTCCACCTCTTGTAACTTACACCAGACCCACCGATTAATTCAGTTACAAAATGGGTGCAGTACAACAAGCGGAACACACAAAAGTATGTTTGTACATTACTTTTACGCGCCGTCGCGCGTCGACTGTACTCTCATTGTGTGTATGTGTCGCCTACAAGTTTGTACGACGCCTACTTTTTTATGCTTTTTCTCTCATTTTCCGCTGAATGTTCTGCGTTTTGTTTATTAAACATGTTTATTTAGTAAAGTGGACTGTTTTGTTTTTTTGCGGTTTATAGAGCTTGTCGGGTTTGGATGATGTTAATTTTCTTTACTATTGTGGGCAGTATCCGAAAAAGTTAGGCTGATGATGATAATGGATTCTATGACCTTTTGGTGGAGTATTACTAGATTATAATTTGCCGTTTATTTTCCTCTTGTAGATATCATTAAACGCTATGGGAATAAAAGAAGAAAGAAAGAAATAGTACATTACTGCCGCGGTCTATAATGACTACTTTGCTGGTCGCGCTGATGATGGCCGACAGCGCAGCGTAGCGCAGCTCCAGGCCGACACAGCGCGGTCAGCGTGCAGCACTTGATGGACGAGCTGAGATAAAGGCCGAGGCCGTAGGTCAAGGCCTTTACAGCGAGGACAGCAAGGGCTGCAATGATGGCCAAGCTGGAAGGCCTAGAGCGTAGCTAGGCTAGCTCGAGGTAATCATAGCGTGACCAGCGAAGCAGTCATGGTGCATTTTTGAGTAAATATGTTTATTTGTACTACAGTAAACATGACGCAAAAAAAGAACAAATCCACGAAAATAACAATTTAGGGGGAAAATATGCGTCACATCCACGCAAAATGGTCATTGCTCAGTATAATGCTGTGACCTTAACTGAGACGGAGCCCCAGCGCTGGTTTTTAGAGACAGCTGACGCTGACGTGATGACGTCAACCAGTGCAGCATAAAGTGAAATAACAAAAACAAAATAAGAATCGGGATTGCATCGAATAAAAATCTATATAGATTATCTCGTGATGAAGATATTAGACAGATAGTCTTGGGATTAAACTGTCAATTTGTGCAGGCCGTAGTAGGCAGATTTCATAAATAACGTGTTTAAAACACCGACAAATTGGTACATTTCATATCACTACATAAATTCATTACAAAAACCTATGTCAATACCAATCGTCATCTATAACACCATAGAAGTAGCAATACTTATGTGTTTCTTTTAAAGTGAAAACTTCTTTAGGCGCGTTGGGCATTTTTGAAATGAGAAAAAACAATTGAACTCGCGACACCGTTACCGACACCTCATTTATGTAAACGCGATCGTGCTCTTTATTTATATTACGTTACGGATCAATGTTCTATGCAAGTTTTTTACTTTAAAGGTTTTGAAAGCATTTTTTTTAATTGTTCAAGTTTTCACTTCTGTCGGCACTCCCGGAGTGCCACTGTTTTTTTTGCGTACCAAAAGTAGGTACTCGTTTAAAATGCCATGACGCAGTAAAATCTATGGGAATGAAGTCCCAGTGGAACAGTAACCATAAATTAACACCATGTCCCGTACGCAGCTGTCCAATTAACTTGATAATTGCTAAGCTATCAAGTTTTATCATTTGACCATTAGAGCTTGTAAATTAAATTGCTAATACCAGCTTAGAACCTACTTATTATGTATTTATTGCACTCATCTAACATATTACTTGTTTATATTGTGCATATGTAGCTAAGAAATAAAGATACCTTTACCTATTGTGGTATAGTAATTTTATTCTCGGTGCATCGTCTTCACATATAGGTAATATTATTTAACTAATGTACGTGCATGTACAAACAATTGTAAAACATTTTAAAAGAGTAACGGTGGAGTTTCTTGCCCATTCTTCTCCATACGAAAACTACTTTTTGGAAGGGGCGACTACAATCAATTTTCATATTTTGTATATTTTGACATTCAAAAGTGCCAAACATGGGCCTATTTGAAATAAATGATTTGACTTTGACTTTGATACATACAACATACGCATAATAAATATATCTTGAAATGACTAGGGTCTGAATAGTTTCGAATTTTCCATGAAAAGTACGTATATCTAATAATATTATCAAAGCATACCTGACTTTTCGGATTCATGTGCATATTGTATAATTATCACTTGCTTCAAAAACGGTGAAGGAAAAATAGTGGGAAAGCATGCCTGAGAGATATTTCTCGACGGCATGTGAAGCCAAGTTAGAGGCCCATGGGCGGCTTTATAACTCTGACACCAGGTTAGTGACTAACCACACGAAAATAATCATAGCATCTATTCGTTATGTACCGTATAAATGCGTGATCTCCATACCTTGGATTGCAAGAAATCCCTGCATGAGAAGCATCGTTTTTAAACAAATTAGAACCTACTGATATAAACCCGAGAGCAGTGGCGGTCCAGTGGTATCAGCCGTGACTTACGAGTTGTAGGTCGTAGGTTCGAACCCTGACAGGCGCTTTACTTTGTGTAAATTATTTCATCATCACTGCTCTCAAAACGGTGAAGCAAAACGTCGTGAGGAAACCGGCATGTCCTAGAACCAATAATTCGAAGATCTGCCAACCCGCACTGGGCCCGCGTGGTGGATTACAGCCCACTCCCTCTCACCGAGAGGAAGCCTGTGTCCCAGCAGTGGGAACATTATAGGCTAATTATGTATGTACGACATGCACCCTGAAATTTTTGCTGCTCTAGTTTTAAGCACACTTTGAAAATTAACCTGTTCAGCGCTTTCCTCAAGAGCCCACCTCAGACATTAAACCTACATGGTTCTCATATGATCGGACTCAATGGACTTTAAAACAGATTTTGAGCTCTGAGTTTTTTTGGTGTTTCTTCTCAGAGTAGAACACGAAACACCGATATCGAAGTTTTAATTTTTTTAAATTGTGTGCTACTTTTAAACAATTTACAGAATAAATACATTTACCTTATTACGAAATCTTTGTCTGAGAAATAGTTGTTTCACAGAAAATTTTATTTGAACCAACTAATCCATATAAATATCCATCTACTCGTAGTTACATAAAGGGATACAAAAGATTTAGGTTGAGGTTACCAATAGGGTGGGTCAGGTGAAGTGGGTAGAAAATGTCACGGGTGATGGAGAGCCGAAGGAAGTAAGGTCGAGCTCAATACATAAGCTGAAGTAGTGGGGTATGTAGAGTATTGGGACGCGATCCAGCTTGTGATTGGCTGGAGAAATGGATTATTCTAAATTTTAATATCAATTCAAAAGAAGTTTGGTAATTACTCGCTGTTTGACGGTATACGTTCATAATTTAAAATTAAGTATATCAATTTGCCTCGCCATTATCTAGGTCTATATGGAAGCAAAATCGAAAAAAAAATTGGTTTGGAAGTTATGAGCATCGAAACTTCCATATTTCAACACCAATTTTAACTCATCTTTAGGCGTGAATTAATAATTTACGGAGAATGAAAATGGAAAAATAAAACAAGCATAGATAATTTATTCAAAAGTTCAAATAATTTTATTTTGAGTAGAGACATCCAGTAATTTTTCCATAATATCTAAACGCCCAAAGGTCTGTTCTTGAAATTTAACACGCTCGTTTTCGTTATAAATCATCGTGATTTCACTAAATAAATTTTATGTAAATAAATAAATTAATACCAGATAAATAAATATTAAATAAATAAAACTAAACAAATAAATAACTTTACTAAATAGCATGCATATTAGCCATGCCACAAACGAGTTCGTCCCGGCGGTCAGCCGCTTCTTAATGTGGTCAATCAAAGGGTCGAGCAGGTAGGTACTGGAAGTTTTTTACCTTTGGTATGTTAATATTGATTAACGAAACCTAAAAAATAAATAACTTAGATTTATTAACAAAAAAAACCTTTATTTAGGTAAACATTTAATTCATATTACGCAAACTGAATTTTCATTTATCTTGATTACAAGGTTGGTCAAAATTAATTAACTCATTAATTTAATCTTCTCTAATTAGTTTTTATTAAACCTTACCTAATCATTTTCTTTGTAAATGCGATAATAAAATTATATTTTGTTACCTAAATAAACATTACTGGCAGCTGATAAGGAATTATTAAAATAAACACTAATTACTTACGTGTAGGCATTACGTCTCCGTTTTCTCTTTCATTATTGGACATTACTGACATCAACGGTGAAGGAAAAACATCGAGGGGATTTTTTAATTTTTTTTTGGCTGAGAAACTTTCAAATAACTTTTCCCGCTCTGGGCGGAGCGAGAGGGCGTGTCAGACTCTTACTAACTAAAACCCACCCGTGTTCTTTCAGTTGCCTGTATGTTGCCAGGGGCCACGGTAACCCTTTCGGACTTTCCCGCAACCCCGGTAGGCATCGGCCTTAGCGGACCCCTTCAGTTCTGCTGACATCTCTTTGAGGCGCGCGTGGAACACAACGCGCCGTCGACCCGGGCCTGGTCCTTATCGGACGGCGAGCTACCCATTGCTCACCCTCCGCAAGCCCGCGCCTATGGGGGCCGGGAATCGGCCTGCGATTCCCGACGCCTAGGGGCGTGAGGGCGTGAAATTTTCCTCTCCCTCACGCGTTCCGCTTCCTCCTTCGCGAGCATTACTGCTTCGCAGAAGGAGGTGACGGCCTCCCATGCCCTCGCCTCCACGAAGACACGGCAATGCTCAGCCCAAGGCGGGCAGACCTCCACCGTATGCTCCACCGTGTCCTCCGTGCGATCCACTCAATGGTGATACCCGGGCGTTTCCTCCCGCCTTATCCGGAACAAGAACCTACCGAAACAACCGTGTCCGGTGAGGAACTGAACTGAACGGAACTGTCTTGAGCAAGCGTGGTGGTCAATGCAGTGGGACAGTAACAGGCTGGTATTAAAAGGAGGGTTATTTTTGTGTGGTGTTAAATGTCTTTTAAAAATGACTTAATTTTCCCCGCGACCCTTGCTCGACGATGCGCCAGCCCGCGTCGAAGCTGAGCCTGTAGCTTTAAATTTTCCTGACAAATTACACATTTGTGATCCAACCTGTCCCATCTTGCTGTCCTCCCCCAGCGACTCCCTAATCCGAGGTTCGTACCCCGCAGGGGGAGCCCTTAGCGAGCAGTCACCTAGTATATAAGTTATTTTACGCCCCTGGCTGGAGGCTTTAATTTAGTAGCTTAAGGCAGCCACAGGATAGCCCGGTTAAGTAGTCATGATCTCAGAGGTAAAATACAAGATGACCTGACAAAAAATAAAAATAAATTTTTGGTCCTCCTTAAAAGATAAATGAAAAAAATATATAAAAAATACCAATAAAAAACTAACCCAAGTCCACAGTGTTTTGCTGAAATCGCTCACAATCACCTATTATCCCACAAAATTGCCTTTCGTTTGTTGTCATGGAGGTTCGGCCAAATGTAGGTCGCTAGGTGACTGAGAAACATTTGAAGTACAGGCCAGAGAAAAGAGAAATGTTCTGAGTCTGATACAGGTGGCAGGGAGGCAGGGTGGCAGCATTGACGCGAAAACTGAAACCATGCATTCATTACATGATTCTGAACCCCCGTGCGTTGAAATTTTTCGACGGTTATTTTTTTAAATCTGCCGTTCCATTCATTTTAACCACGTAGGTACATACTTTTCTATTAAACAGCAGATTTTTTTTTTATAACCGGCGAAAAATATCGACGCAGTGGGGTTCAGAATCATGTACTGAATCCATGGTAACAGTTTTTGCGTCGATGCCACCCTGTATAATAAAGCTGAAGAGTTTGTTTGTTGGAACGCGCTAATCTCTGAAAATACCAGTCGAATTTATAGCCCAATTCTTGAGGAAGGATATAGGCTGTTAGGGAAGTAATTATTTAATACTTTAAGACGCTTATCTGACTATATTATATTAATCCTAATAATATTATAAATGTGAAAGTTTGTACATTTAGATGTTTGGATGTTTGTTACTCAATCACGCAAAAACGGCTAAACGGATTTGGATGAAATTTGGCACACAGATAGTTTATAAGCTGGATTAAGACAAAAGATACCGGGGTACTAGGTTCCCGTGGAATAATTTCCGACCTCCACACGGGCGATGCCACGGGCAAAAGCTAGTGATGAATTAATTTACAAAGGAACGCTTTCTTATTTTAGAATTCCTGTAATTGGCTGGTCATAGAAGTATGTATACAAGATGATTCCTAGGCTCTCATTCTTCTCTATCAGATACTTACTACATACTTGGTGGCAGGGACATCGAAGCAAAAACTGAAACCATGGATTCAGTACATGATTCTGAACCCCACTGCGTTGAAATTTTTCGTCGGTTATTTAAAAAAAATCTGCTGTTCCATACAGTTTGACCGCGTAGGTATTGCACTTTTCTATAAAACAGCAGATTTTTTCTACTCTACTTTTCACTACGACTGCTAGAAAATAAAATAATCCAATACAATATTAAATAGTTTTTTTTTTTTTTTAATAGCAACCTAAAAAAAAATACAATAGACGTGGATATATTTAGTAACTTGTTCCGCTTAACTATTTCTAAAGAGCCATAAAAAACTCCTGAAAGAAATCGACACGTGTTTCACCTCTCAACGAGGCATCCTCAGGATGACGATGGACTTGTTGCGAACTCGAACACGGCGTGTTACCACACCGAGCACTGAGTGCAGAAATTTTGTTCAATCAGAATTTTTAAGAAAACTTTTATCCCGGTATGCGGTAGTAAAAAACTAGTTTTACATAAGAATAAAGACTTTTTCGTTTTTGTAGGCTCGTTGGTTACAGACAAAAATTACTTTTTCCCCTAGAGCAAGATATGCTGTTTTTTCGCCGCTCTGGTGCACTAAAATGACGAACTTTTTGAGCAAGAGGAGTGAAAACAATTTTGAATGTCTATATTTGTACGTCTTAATATAGAATTTTTATGTTACTACCCGGTTTATAACCCGAAAAGGTTCTCGTAGCAACAACGCCTCCCCTTTACAGTCGAATGTGGAAGTATGTAGGTATATTAAAATCTATATGTAAGTTCTCCTCGACGCGAGATCCCCAAGCGGAATATTAATATATTATAATAGCAATTGGATCCGGCTGTACAGATAATTACGACCAACAATAGCACGTACAAAGCTCGTAATAAAAGTTAACAATAGAAACATGGATTATAATATGGAAGCTGATTTGAACTTGCCACTACCTGAACTTCCACGCTTAGAAATAATGGAAACGAAAACAATAAGCCAAGCCAAGTGAGTCTTACCAAGAGGTAAGACTGGTGGTAATCCATGCGTCATGTTCGTGAACGGGCGCTGTCAGTAGAGACTGGTCATCTCTTAGCTGCTACGGCTTATTTTAATTTTTTTTTTTTTTTTTATTACGAACGCTTTTAACGTTCTGCATCGTTCTCACATGTATAACTTCAACATGAATAATGTAACCATATTTTGATTTAAAAGAGTGTCCGTGGAGTTTATTGCCCGTTCTTCTCCATAAGTACCTACTACGCTTTGGAATGGGCAACTAGCTTCATCTTTCTGATTGACCGACCCCTTGACAATTCAAAAGTGCCTGTAATTGGTTTATTTGAAATAAAGGCTTTGAGTTTGAGGTATCTTGTTACCCCAGTAACTAAGTTGTGGAGGTCAGATATGCAGTCGCTCCAAGTAAAATACTGGTATTCAGCTGCATCCGGTTAGATAGGAAACCGACCCCAACATAGTTGGGAAAAGGCTAAGCAGATGATGAGGGTGATGAATGAAGCAGTGCTCTATGAACGAAAATTACCTATTGATTATTATCAGTGTAATCAGCCTATAATGTTCCCACTGCTGGGACACAGGCCTCCTCTCTGTGAGAGGGAGTGGGCCGTAATCCACCACGCGGGCCCAGTGCGGGTTGGTAGATGTCACATGTCTTCGAATTTTCGGTTGGACATGCCGGTTTCCTCACGATGTTTTTCTTTAAATAATTTACACAAAGTAAAATGCCTTGTTAGGTTCGAACCTATGAGTCATAAGTCGCAGCCGTACCACTGAGCCATCACTGTTATCAAGTGTAAGGAACATTATTGCTTCAAAGATATTAATTGATTTCAGAATACCAGAAATTTCATGCACTTAAGACTGTTGCAGATAAAAAAAAACAGTGGCACTCCGGGAGTGCCGACAGAAGTGAAAACTTGAACAAGATCGCCTTGGTGGAAGAAAAATACTTGTATAGAACATTGGTCCGTAACCTTATCTAAATAAAGAGCACAATCGCATTTACAAAAAAAAAAACACTTCCAAAACCTTTAAAGTAAAATACCTGCATAGAACATTGATCCGTAACGTAATATAAATAAAGAACACAATCGCGTTTACAAAAATGAGGTGTCGGTAACGGTTTCGCGACTTCAATTGTTTTTTCGCTATCTCAAAAATACCCAACGAGCCCCTAAAGAAGGTTTCACTTAAAAAAAAAAAAGATTTTATTTAAGACAAACTTTTTTGGATGTGTTTAACACTGCAGTCGGAATTGCAACGAAAACATCTACGATGTAATCGTTTCTTGTCTCCATGTTTTTTCCATGGGCTTACTTGGTCCGCTGCCTACCTACGGGAGGTAAGTCTTAAAGATTACTCGGAGGTCCTTAAGAGATTTCCGGCTTACACGACTTGGCTTCACCGTCTTAGTGAACTTTGCCACTTTGCAATGAAAATGCCAACGCAAGCAATTTGTGAAAATAACTTAATATTTAGCAATAAGTAAGTAGGTCACTCTACTAACTAAAGTTAAGTTAGTTCGGCCGTATCCGGAATTGAATTCGGTGTCGTGTAAGGTGTCGGTACTTTTTTTGATATCGGTTCAGTAGTTTTGGCTGTTTATGGGAATAAACTTACTTACATACATTCATAATCCTTTCCCTCTCCCGCGATCCCGTATCAGGTAAAAAATAAAAGTTATAAAACTAAAACCCAACTACGACAAAAAAGGTATAAAAAAGACACCATGGACAGACAAATTAAAAATCCAGAGTCACACGTAATCTCATCGATTTATGCCCCTAACACGTGTGACTCCTGTGGTTTTAGTTTTACAAATTTTATTTTTATTAAAATTATTTTGCGGTTATAATATATGACGGAGAGGGTAGGTGTCTCTTTCGTTATTATCAGCCATATTTTAACTACTGTGGGCGTAGTGTGGGTAGTGTTGGTTATTGCGCAATAGAAAAACTGTTTGCAGTTCTGATCACATTATAGTTTACGATCACATCAATCACACTAGCAATTCACACACCACACAACTATACAGAACGCGCGACAGTATCTAAGTGTTCACTGCTTGACCGCCACCGATGAACTATGCTCAGCTCCGGCTCCGGCCGGTCAGAGCGTTATGTTGTAGACTCTATAGAGTGCCGCTACGTGGCGCTGGCGTCCCAATTAGTCAACTGAGTAACGTATTTCTGACATTTTTTAAATGTGCTAATTTGCCCTTTCATTTGATACCCAACATCATTAATTTATTTTATTTTAGTTCATGACTTTATGTCCTCTAAAGGATACCTCATTTGTCAAGTTATGATGAGCAGTTTAGAAGTTATGAGGTAACAGATGAACATACATACATACATTCCGGTCAAAATCATAACCCTCCTTTTATTCGAGTAAAAAATGTATAATGTTCACGTGTCTGCATCTCAATTTTAATTTTATTTATAGATAGATATTATAGCATGAAATTAATTACCACATTCTATCATCCAAACATCTAAACAGTACCTACAACCCTACCTATCCCTTCGCGAAATACAAGTTTTCATTCATAAACCCAACGTTGAATGAAAGTATTTATAGACGGCGAGACTCAATAAAATAAAGCACTACCTATGGCGCCGGCAGTACCAGGAATTTTGTCTGGCGCTCTAAGTAATCTGTCTGTTGCATTTATACCTGGAATTCCTACTTTCCTTTCGGGAAGGTAGGTAGTCGCGTAAATGTGTCTTACATTTCAATAACAATCGTGTAAATGTCCACAACAATTTGCAGTATTGCTGGCAGCTTTTTGAATAGTTTGCCTACAATTTATTTGGTTAAATATTTTCCTGTATGTATGAATGTAGGCAGATAATAGAACTAGAGACCGTATTTCGGCCATGGCGGCCAATCGGCGCGGGAGATAGGGAGATAGGTAGTGCAGACGTATGTGCGCAGACACAGGTGCACTCTCTCTTCCCTCACTCTCATAGTCTGATGGGACGGCAATCCGACACGACCGGAGAGAGATCAGGCGCAGGACCAACGGCCTCGTTGATCTCGTGGGCACAAGCGCGATTCCTGAGCGTGGGGTTTTTTTTTTTTGTGGGAAATTATAAAAGAAAAGAAAGAAACAAAGAAAAATAGGGATATTTGTCATAGGAACACGAGCATACATAAAAGGCAAGAATAATCAGAGTACATAACAAATCACGAGCATAGAACAGAAAACAAATAACAAATAACTTCTACCGCTCTGCGCGAAGCGGGAGGTTTTGTCAGACTGACTAAAACCCACCCGTGTTCCTTCAGTTGCCATGTTGCCAGGGGCAACGGTATCCCTTTCGGACTTTCCCGCAACCCCGGCAGGTCGATGCCCGGTGGGGTCCTGGGTTCGATTCCCGGGTCGGGCAGTGTTATTGGGTTTTTGGAATTTCTCAGTAACAGGCCGGAGTTTGGAAGTTGGCGGTGTGATACCCCCGTGCCTCGGAAAGCACGTTAGGCAGATAATATGCAGGCATCACATTTTAACGACGACGATATAAACAAAGATTCCATTCATAGATTGGCCCAGCCGCATCAAAAGGTCGCGTTTCTGTTTTGTTTTGACATCTCAGAAACACAATGTTGCAGTGACTGTCATCATGGAAACGCCATTATTATTGTGCGAGCTCACTCTGTATTGACACTTTTTCGCGCGACTTGAGGGCAGATCTAAACGATTTAAATCTTTGGATATAAAGTCCAAATGTTACAGGAGGCTTGTTAATTGTCATTTTCTGGATACTAGCTTCTGCCCGCGACTTCGTCCGCGAGCCTATAATCTTCCTCAAAAATTGGGCTATCCAATGCAAAAAGAATTTTTCAAATCCGACTGGTAGTTTCAGAGAATTACCCTCTACATATAAACTTACAAACAAATAAATTTTATCTCTTTAAAATATTAATATAGATGTGCAAATCACACGCGTAGCATGACCACTTTTATCTCAACTCTACGAACAAATCTCTTTTTAAACAAAGTGATATTTTTTTTCTTATTTTCTTTTTATCACGCCGTAGAAATTAGAAATCTCTCTACAATCTGTCATTTTGTCTTTAATTTTTACGGTGATCAGTCATGACGAAAATTTAAAATTTTGTCAAAAAGATAAAAAATGCTGACCTACGGTTGAGCTGGTAATCAGAACCTTACACTGCAAGAATACATGGATTCAAATAAATATTTTCCTTACTCAATCAAAGCCTACTCACAAAAAAAGACATCAAATCAATACTCTTTTTCTATCTGACCCTACCTTATACCAAACTATGTTAAGCCGAAGTACGGTTGGCAGCGGCTTACGATAATGGAACACGTAGTGTCCTACATTAATTACTTAGTGGAGTCGAACATTCCTGACAACGCGGCTAAGCCCTTGTATATTTTTATAGATTAACTCCTGAATCTATTCACGGACGTAAGATTATTTTTGCTTGCTATTCACAACTTATTTGAGGAAAGTTATAAAATATTTTATTTTATTTATTGATTTATTTATATATACCAAAATGTAGACCAGAAAATACAAAGAAAAAAAATACTACAAAACATACAATGGACAAAACACAGGAACATACAAAAAACAAAAATCATCGCTTAATTAATTAATTATGTTGTAATTATAAGGCTGTTAGGTATTATTCACTGATGAACAAAGGGTTTCCAATTACAGCTGTAGATAGTCAATATAGGTATTGGACATAAATATAAATAGCAAGGAAAACAGCACGTCACTTGATTGCCAGAGATTTAAATACTACCTACTTTGTTTAAACTGTTACATGTACTACAATCTGTTTTATTCAATTCAAAACATTTATTTCAGACGTAGTCCATATGCGCCCTCGCGCCCCTAACCGCCGCAGCAGGAGACGCCCTGGGCGTCGGGAATCGCAGGAAGATTTCCGGCCACCGTAGGCGCGGGCTTGCGGACGGTGAGCAATGGGTAGCTCGCCGTCCGATAAGGACCAAGCCCGGGTCGACGGCGCGTTGTGTTCCACGCGCGCCTCAAAGAGATGTCAGCAGAATTGACGGGGTCCGCTAGGGCCAATGCCAATGCCGGGGGTTCGAAGAAAACCGATAGGGAAATCGTGGCCCCCGGCAACATGGCATAGGAAGGAACACGGGTGGGTTTTAGTCAGTAAGAGTCTGACACGCCCTCCCGCTCCACCCAGAGCGGGAGAAGTTATTTGATAATTTCCCACCCAAAAAAAAAAAAAAAAAAAAAAAGACGTAGTCCATATACCGTAAGTAATACAAAAAAAAAAAAAAAAAATATAATATATTTATTTATTCATAAGGCAACCACAGTATAGTCACTAGGTTCGTATCGTATCGTATCGTTCGTATATAGGTTTCGTTCAGATTATAACCCAAAGTCTAATCGCAGAACATGACAAGCACCATAATAATATAACTACTGTAAAAACTTTAGTCTACAAGTTCCGCGTTCTGTTATTATATTGGAAACTCTTCAGTTCAGCTTTTTCTTTAGGTGCCATTGTAACTGCGATGCCTCTGATATTTTAGATGTCCAGATATAGAAGACCACTTCCCGCCAAGTGTGCATAGGCTTTAAAACATTCGAAAATCTAATTACGTTTTTATGTAACCCATGGGTGAAAACTAAAGTCTTTTATTCTGGAGCGGGATTTAGAGTCGTATTTTACAAATGATAATGTTAGAATTTTTGTTACTAGTCGAAATGTCTGTAAAAATCTAAATGAAAGTCCACAGTCACAGTCTGATCTAGAACCAATTACAGTATTTGTATACCAGTAAAAGCTTCCCAAGGGATAGTCTGCTAAGAATCTGTATCCAATTCTAAAATCCAAGAAATCGCAATCTCGTAAAAGCTAATGACAAAAAAGCGATCAAAAAAAGCGTGTCGGACCACACACAATGAAGGGTTCCGTAGTTGGGTTGAATTCATCCCAAGGACAAACTTAACACTGTAGTTGAAAAACATGTTCTCCCATACATCCCAACTGCAAATGTAACTTTGTATATTGGGAGATTTACCATGTTATTTTAAGACCAGACTTCTTATGGGTTTTCCTGTAATCTATAAGTATAGAACTTCTTTCTTCTTTGTTTTTTTTTTTTAAATTTTAGGCTTTTTAGTTTCGGAGATAAGGCGGGAATGGTAAATTTTCATCTATTTTCTTAAATATATTTAAAAAAAAAAAATATTGAGATCCTCAAAACTAACCGATATGTCACATTTGATATGTCACACTGTACAGGTAGCAAAACTTTATTTTAAATTTTTTAATTGACCCCGATATGTGACCCCTATATTCAAAATTAATTTATTTTCGTTACACGTCCGTATTTCGCCACAGAAATTGATTTGTGTACCAAATTTCAACTTATTCGGTTCATTAGATACGGAAAAAATTGGCTCTGACAGACAGAAACACGAGTGATCCTTTAAGTGTTCCGTTTTTTTCCTTTTGAGGTACGGAACACTAAAAACAAAAATATCTTTCAAATATTTATGTTCTGACATTTACTCTGTGATCCTCTTATCCCGAGAAAGGATAATAATAAGGGTAATACAAATATGAACCCGACTCAATAATGAAGAGGGCAGGAAGTTGGTCACCACGATATATTATTTACCTATTGTCCGGTCAAGGGATAAAGGGCACGATTTGTGTTTGAGTAATTTTCTACAACTGTGTCTGTAGATGGGGGGATATAATACATTTTATGGAATGGAAAATTTAGTTAGAAAGGTTCTATTATTTTGAGAAGAAAGATCACTGTGGCCTGAGTCTCATAATTTTAGCTTTTTAACTTTTATTATTTCTTATAATTTAATACACCATTTTATAAATATAATACAGTTATTTTATATGAGTATATACAATTATTTTATATGAATTATAAGAAAGGCTTACGGAGCGACTTAGTCTTGTTAACCAAGCTCCTTAAATAAAGATTAAAAAAAAACTTTTATTATTTTATCACGTTTCTGCGAATTCTGTCAAAAAAGTGAAGAGTTTATTGTGTGGTGAGTATATACAATTATTTTATATGAATTATAAGAAAGGCTTACGGAGCGACTTAGTCTTGTTAACCAAGCTCCTTAAATAAAGATTTAAAAAAAAAACTTTTATTATTTTATCACGTTTCTGCGAATTCTGTCAAAAATATATTCTACTTACCATCAAAACTTACACGTACTTGTATATAGCCTCTTGCTCGGTGATGTTAGTGATGTGTCTGAGACGAGAAAAGTGAAATAAAAGTCGAAAGAGCGACCTTCACCTACATACATGCGTGTCGTGTACAGCATAAACATATACCAGTTACCTCCGTCGACTCAGACGGTTTGTTGAGAAAGGGAATGCTCCTGACCTCCTGTTATTTTCTGTATTCGCATATTTTTGTGATCATTATTTATTAGTCATTGTGCGCTTTTGTAATTTCTAACGTGTTCTATGTTATAGGGTTTGGTTAAATTATCGTAGAAATCCACGTCACATTATCACGATAACACAGGGAATTAAGTAAAATGTATGGAAATATATGAAGATGCTTTAAAATTTCCGTCCACGATAACGTTAAAACGTGCATGTATTTCCATACATTTTATGGACGTGGACCGACATCCACGATAATATTATCGGGATGTCAGAAATGATACAACCGCACAATAACTATTCGTATTGCTATAACTTAGCAAATCACGAATTAAATACCTACTGACAATCACGTACAGGTTGTTAAAAAAAATGATCCGTTTTTTTCGGTGAAAATGTAAACCGGTTTTTTCTGGCGCGATAGTGTCTGGTCTGTCGTCGTACTAATTAGACGAAGCCACTTCACCCGAGGGCCCTCGCTCTAAGGCAAAAGAGTTTCTTTGCGGGAGTGCACCGACGCGGTCTACTTAATTTACATGCATTCTGCCATCTATGCTGAGATCGAAATGAATTAGGAAGTGAGTTAACTACCGCTTACGTGTGGAGTGGATTGAGAAATTTGAGTTGTGTAGCCATTTGGAATTTTGTTTTAGAAATCAAATTGGAAATATCTAAATATTTTCAGTATTTGCACATGTTCGTCTTGTTTCACACGTTCAAAGACAATGAAGTTTTTTTTTTCTAATAATCAAGATTTATATATCTTTAGTAAGGTTAGTAGATAACTCGTCTCGACAGAAGAATATCCTAACCAATATTGCGAAAGTGAGTTTGTTTTTTTATTTGTTTGTTTGTTACGCTTTCACACTAAAACGGCTGAACGGATTTAGATAAAATTTGGCACATAGGTAGACCATAACCTGGGTTAGGACATAAAATACTTTTTATCCCGGTAAACGCAGACAAAGTTGCAGGCAGAAGTCTACATAATATTATGTAAAAATAATAACGCTCTCTTTTCACCTAAATCAAACTCAAACACACAACCTTTTAGAACGTGTACTATCTCTGTTTTACCTACAACAGATAAGAGGATGATACATTAATTCCCCTATTGAAAACGTTGTTTGATAAAGCAACACCCTGTTAATGGCACGTTAGCTGATTAACTTGGGGGATTGCGACGGGGACGATGGCATCCGCGAGTGAGACACGGGTATATTACATTATTTTACTTAATTATTTATATCTATTCGATATTTATTATTATAAATACACACTCACTCATTTACATAATAGCGTTTTTTCTAGTTTTTATTATTATTGTTTTCTTTGTATTCTAGATTTGTTTGTTATGTTTTCTTTAATTTTATTCTTAGATTTTTACTTCGCCTTTTTATTTATTTCATTTGTAATTTGAAGAAAACCGTTTTTTTTACTTTTATTCATCGAACATGTTTTTAAAATAAAATAAACGTTTAAATGGTAAAACCTCCATATTGGTGCCCAAGATAGGTACAGGCTTGCCTAGTTTGGGGCCAATGTAAACGCTTTTAATATTTTTTAGCAATAAAGATTTTTATATTTTATAAATTACTCGTAAGTAGTGTTTCGTGTCTGTCGTTTTTAGCGCGATGTTCTTCTAAACTACGCAACGGATTCTGATGCAATTTTCACCATCATTTAGATCATTTATTTGAATTTCGGAAGGTTTATGTTTGTAACACATTAATCATAACTAATATCATAAATGCGAAAGTGGGTTTGTTTGTTTGTTACTCTTTCACGCTAAAACGGCTGAACGGATTTAGATGTTTGGCACATAGGTAGACCTTTTTTTTTTGGGTGGGAAATTATCTGATAACTTCTCCCGCTCTGGGTGGAGCGGGAGGGCGTGTCAGACTCTTACTGACTAAAACCCACCCCTTTTCCTTCAGTTGCCATGTTGCCGGGGGGCCACAATTTCCCTTTCGGCCCGTATTCGCAGCCCCGGCAGGACATAGGTAGACCATGACCTCTTGCAAACGGTGAGCAATGGGTAGCTCGCCGTCCGATAAGGACCAAGCCCGGGTCGACGGCGCGTTGTGTTCCACGTGCGCCTCAAAGAGATGTCAGCACAACTGACGGGGTCCGTTAGGGCCGATGCCTGCCGGGGTCGCGGGAAAATCTGAAAGGGATACTGTGGCCCCTGGTAACATATAGGCAACTGAAGGAACACGGGTGGGTTTTAGTCAGTAAGAGTCTGACCTACTTTTCATCCTGGATCGCTGACGAAGTCGCGGGCAACAGATAGGTATGGGCTGATTTACATTATTTCGCAAATGCATTTGCATTATTTAAGTAGCGAGTGAAGTCCTTACCATCGTTTGGACAGAAACTTGAGTATTTATGCATTGTGCGCTTTTATAATTTCTAACTTGACGATATTATCGTGGACGTCCATAAAATGTTTGGAAATACGTGCTCGTTATTACATTATCGTGGACGGAAATTTAAAAGCGTGTTCATATAATTAGTATCATTCATTTTACTTCGCTGTGTTATCATGATGCCGTGACGTGGACGTGTACGTCCACTATAATATCGTCACGTTAGATATATAAAAGCTCACACTATATACGTGACACTTCATAATGAAAATCTGACACTTTTGGACAGTCGTCTGGACACAACTCTTTCCACTTAAATCATAATGGATTATCCAAACTACTGCTCAATTAATTGAAACTACACCTACAGGTCCTTATACTGTGTTCATAATGGTATCCACTACGATATTGATTGGACGACCAATCCGCTCTCCAAGTGTAATATTTATGACGCTACGTTCATAACACCATCCATTATGATCGATCGACCACATAAAAATGGAATTCCATTGTGAGAATTGCTCGAACAATAATGACATGTACTCTAAAAAGAAAAAAATTGCATACCAATAAAATAAACAGAAAAATCTTTGAAACAGTACCTATTGCATGTCTCACGGCTACGCCAAATTGACTCAGTTCAGCATAATTATATGCCAGACAACTAGTACTTGACGCTGGTTTTCAACTTGACCTTATTTTACGAGGAAGTCTTAAGTCAGTTTTATTTAAAATATTTGACAATGACTAGCTAGAGAGTCAATATTTTAATGATAGAGTAAAAACTTATTAAGAGATATGTGGATTCTTCATTCAATTACCAATCAGTGAATCCATTTGCTTGAACATGGGTTGAACCATGATTGAACCACGTACCTAACACTGCCATAAGCGCCAAAACTGTGCTGCGGGTGTCCCCCATAGCACAGCATTATGCTAAATAGAAGTCTTCTTATCATAGTCACGACGCGCAACTGCCGACTACTTCTGTTCTGTGCTTGTGATTTTAGATCTATTTTGTTTTTCTTTATTATTCGAGTTAATTAACATTTTGTATGCGAGTGTTTCTGTAACAAATAAACCTATTTTCCTTTCTTTCTTTCTTTCTTTGATGAGTCGGCCGCTACCTAAATAGTCTTAGTAGTCTTGCCAACGACAAAGAAAAGTGTTTTTCCGCTATGAAAACAATATCAAATGCATATATCCAACACAGAACATTTTTCTGTTCAGTGACCTGGCTAACAATGCAGGTGACATGTTATTTTTAACTTTTACTAGCTTAATGCCTGTCTGCCTGCTTTCAAATACAGTTTTTTTTTTTGTAGGAACCTTCTCCGGCGCGCCACACAACTTACCAAACCTTCATCACAATCGTTCGAGCCATTTTCGAGTTTTTGTGAGACTAACGCACTGTAATCTATACTACTACTAATAATATTTGAAAGAGGTGAACTTTGTTTGTTTGTTTGTAAGTTTGTATGTAGTGGGGTAATCTCCGGAAACATTTTTTTTACATTAGATAGCCCATTTCTTGAGGAAAGTTATAGGCTTGCGGACGAAGTCGCGGGCAGAACCTAGTAAATAAATAAATAAAAAAGCAATTTTATTTTTTACTATGTATTTATAGATACAGATAGATTAAAAAATCTCAGAGACAACACACAATCGTAATTGAAACTATTTATAGTATTCTAATTGAATACACGCTTTGTAAAGCGTCAACCTGTAAATGGAATGTAGCTGATTAACTGTAGGGGGGACCCGGGGGTGCCGGGGGTGGGGGGTGATGTGGATGATACAAGTCGAAACTGAACCACCACACAATTTATGAGGGTAAACTGTCTATTCAGGAATGGTGATTTATCGTCTTTGTATTCACGTTCGTTTACGGATATCTAAGACTTAATCAAATTAAAACGTAATTTTAGTTTTGGATTTTCTGAGAAATACATACCTAACCGTTTTTTTAACGGACTATTATCAAATGGCAGCAACAGTACACCCCACAGATTTTCCAAATCAGCCATATTTCGCCCCCTATAGGGGTGAACCTTAAATTACAGCCGTGATGTTATGCAATGTGTGTAATGATATTTTTTTTTTAAATCTAATCTTCTCTACATATGTAAAGCACTTAAAACAAATGAAGACCTTAAAGAGCAGCCAGCATTAATAATTTCTGAAGAGAATGTTTCGTAACATTTTACTCGAAATGGCGTTTTATTAATATTTTTATTCTCTCGCTATTGTGGTCGTTTACTCGACACTTAGTTGCTATTAACTGTCACAATGTCAGAAAAAATACATTAAAACACTCTGAAGAAGTTAATTTATATTATCCGAATTCTCTAACGTCTGAAGCTCCAAAGAATGTAGGTTTATTATAAGTACCTGGGCGACCGAGCTCTGTTCTTTTGAAAATAGAGAATGTTCATTTAACAGTATAGGATAGTACCTACTAATTCCATACTGCCATGATAATAGGTAAGTACTTACTAATTCCATGCTGCCATGATCATTATTCTAATGTCAATAATGTCATGTCATTATTTATTATCTTGTTCTAAACTTTAGGCGATCGAGCTCTGGTCGGATGAAAATACGAAGAAAACAAATTTTCCCAAATATGAGACCTAGCTAGATCGATTTTTCGCCCCCGTAAACCCTTATTTATATTGCAACTTACGCGAGAACGTAAACGTGAAAAATCTATATACAAAGAAATATATATACAAATATTGCTCGTTTAATAGTATAGGATATGTATTTATTTTCAAGTTTTGAATATTCGTTGAACGACTAATTCATTAGCAAAATTGAGAACAAATTGAAATAATGAACATTGTTATGAGATAAAATTCAACATCCTATATACCGTACCTACACATTAAACCAAAAAAAACGAACTAGGAAATAAAATTGCCCAATTTTTGATTGACAGAGATTCAATTTCGAACGATGATAGCTAATTGGTTTCTAGGAAAATGTTCCCTTATAATCTCATTTTAATTCGACGCTTAAGGCGCCGTCGTTACTTATTTATTCAAGAGTGGGGTGGCCGTCCTGTTCCATAATTTCTGATGTTACATTATACCTCTAGGGCTGTCCTTCGAGTTTCCTCAATCCCTGTGAGTTATACGGAAGCTAAGCTAACGGTTTGAGTGGCTATAAGCTGAAAAATATTGGCTTTGTATCCTTTGGATTTCCTGGGTAAAACGAACTTTTATGTTTTATATCTGGTTTTGCTTTAGTTAGATGGACAGACGACCTTACAGACTAGATGAGGCGGAGACCCGGTGGTAATGGTGCAACCAGAGAGAGTCCCATGTCGAATTGTGAACTGTGATAGTTTGAGTTGATGGGCGTGTTTCGAGATGTTAAAGTGAAATTTGGAAGATAGGAAGCTAGATTCCCAGAGAAGGACATAGGATAATTTTCGCATCAGTTACTCCAAAACTCGGTCGTCCAAACGGGGCACAGCTGCTTCAAAACATAACCAGTTAAAGTTAGCGTAGTATTTAGTATTTATTTAACACTTAACACGAGGAGTAATATCAGGTGGAGTGGGTACGCTGGTGACGCAAAAGTATGGCGCTAATGACTCTCTACTACAAACATGAAACAACTGTGAATATTACTCGCAGCATTTTAAATTACTTGTTCCTAATTGGCACCTGGGTTTATGAAAGCTCGTAATGTTTGTTTAAAATTTTTATAATTTTTTTATCGGCACCTTTTTATTTAGTGGTTGGTTGCTTTAGTTTTAATAATAAAAGCAGCACCCCGCGGTTTCACCCGCATAAGTCTAAATCCCGCGAGAATATCGGGATAAAAAGTATTTTATGTGTTAATCCAAGTTATAATCTATGTGCGTGCCAAATTTTCATCCAAATCCGTTCAGCAGTTTTTGTGTAAAAGAGTAACAAACATCCATCCATCCATCCTCACAAACTTTCGTGTTTATAATATCTATTATTAAGGGCCTATACTACCACAAATGGCTTAGCATGATCCTCCATTATATCGAAAATACTGCAGCATTAATTTTGAAATAAATATATGTTTAAGTTAAGGATTAATGTTAAGTACTATGTTAGACGAAAACACGATTCCATAAAATTTTCTCGATGGAAAAAAATTCCAAAGTTACCTCCAAACCGAACAATAAACCGCTGGTATTCAAAAAATACTTCAAATTAGATCATGAAACTTTGCATAATAACTGAACTAACTATAAAGCAGCGACTATATTTTTTGTTTTTTTTTAAATTACCATTATTTTGCGCCGTAAAAACCAATTACCTAAATTATTGGCGCCTTGGAGCCGCTAGCACCCCACTCCGTCTCGCTCTCACTCAGTCCGCGAGCAGTATGGTGCGAGTGAGAAAAAAAGTGAATTTGAGCTGAGGTAGTAGAAGCTCTTAAGTAGGATAAGTGATAGATAACTTTTTTTTATAAACACACTTTTCAAAGCTTTCTGCACCTCCCTATACACGTGCAGCCTATGGGCATCTTACTCACAAGCTGCTTATAGTGCCCTTCGTGTCCAATGTAACAAAGCGTTCAGGGCAGTGTTGGGGCTGCCCCGCTTCTGCAGCGCCTCGGGCATGTTTGCGGAAGCGCGCACCGACTGTTTTCACGCCACCATGCGCAAGCGGTGCGCGTCCTTGGTGCGCAGTGTGCGGGCTAGCTCCAACACTGTCCTGGCGATGATTGCTCAACGACTAGATTGCCCCTACGTCGGACATTGTTGTAGCAGGCCTATTGCTGGTGCTTAATTTGTCAATGTTATGAATATTATAATTTAAATTTTTACTTCTGACATAACTGCACTTACTATTTAATTCATTATTCTATTAAATTTTTATTTTGTTGTGTGCTTTTGACATTAATTGATTTGATCTGACATTTTTCTGTGACTCAAATAGTGACACTTATAAAATTGACAAATTTGTGTATTGTTTTTGTTTTTAATATGGGTCTAGGATATGGTCTAGGACCTGAAATAAATGATTTAATTTTTTATTTTTTTATACGATTATTGAAGTTTCACGACTTAGGTCTATGGTTTGAAATGGAAGTACAGCTATTGTATTACTGGAAGCCATTGGCTCCTATCCAAGGAGGAACACTCTTACAAAATAATCTATTACGTCTTTATCAAAAAGTTAATGAAGTATACCAACATACAAAGCTGTTTCCAGGCTTCTTATTCCTGTTGACCCTTCCAACTTAGCTAAACGTGCTAATAAGTTCATTTTAAACTTGTATATACATGTCTAAAACCAGTACATTTAGTGGTACAACATAACATAACATCGCGCCTTGTTTCCCCGAAGGGTTGGGCAGAGGTGTCCCTGAAGCAGGTACACCCACATTTCGCCAGTTATGTTTAAGTCCCATGTAATAGGGGGCGAGCCTATTGCCTAGTGGTACAACTATACATTTAACCTCTTCACAACTACCATATCCAGCCTCGTTTCAAGTCCCTAGTTATGCCCCAATCCTCAGCCTCTTGACCCGGCCGACTTAAAAATCTCGCAGCTTATGCGGGATCTTAACCGACTGCGAGTACAAAGAAAGAAAAAATAAAAAAATGTTTAATCAGCACTTTAACGCACTTCAATGAAAATGAGTAGGTTCCTGCACTTCCTTGATGTGACAAATACCGGGACATGGTATATAAGAAAGGACAATGTAAGGTCAAGGAGTGATAAAGCTATTTTCAAACATATTCCTTACCTACCTACATAGCGGGCGCATGACACCTTTTCTAATGCTGGGGCTGCATCTGCGTCTATCGTGACGAAGCAATGCGTGCTGAAGCTTCGTATATTTTGCTCGCTAAAAAGTTATCGCGCTAATGCGGTGGTCACATTAGCGGCTTCATAATTTTAACGAACTATCGTGCAATAATCCAAGATGGCCATTTCAGACGGCGTTTGACCAGAGAGGAGATAATTACTGCGTTGTTTTGACAATGGACGACGACTTACATAACTTCTACATTTGCGTTAATTATTACTTCTTGTACTTGTTGAAAACTAAAAAGAATACTCGTCTACTCAGTCCGGATACAACAGTCAAAATGAACAATGCTAGTCCGACCACGCACTGCGCTAATTAGGGAACTAAAACCCTTTGATGTACCGCCACCTGGGTGATAACTGCTACGCAGTCTGAACTATAGCGACGATAGCCGATAATGGTTGGTCACATCTGCGTGTATCGTATCACTGTGCAAAACTTCGTCACGATAGACGCAGATGCGGCCCCAGCATAACGGTAATATTCTTTCAAAACAGCAATGATGTAGTCGGGATATAATAAGGTGCAAGTAAAAGTTGACCTTGTGTTAACATGTTTATTCCTTGACTGTACGTTAGATACCATCTTGAGGTAGGTATCGAGAACAAAAGAATTTAATGAACAACCAAAAATTATGGCTTTGTTTTTCGTTTTAACATCAGAAGACTGTTAATTATCCGTATTGTTTTGTTTTGTGTCTTATTAAAACCTAAAATTGTGTGCATACGATTTTTTTCAGGAAAAAATCGTAACAAACAACAATTCTGAACTACAGTTTAACTATACGATTTCTCCTAATGCAGTCAAGGTACCTTACCTTCCTAAATAAACTTTCTCCTGGTGTAGAGATAGACAAATTCAGTTCGCATAAGATCAATAAAGCCTGGACATCCATTCACGTAAAACAATTTTTTTCAATTATCGTCAGCGATGATTCGTGAGGAATAATAAAGGCTTTTCTTCGGCATAACGCCATCAATTCAGCGGACCCGTTGAAACAATAGGAGCAAAAAATACTTGGTCCAGTTCTCAGATGGAATGATTGACGAGTGCGGGGTACGGGGTAAAGGGGAGGGGGCGGTACGATATCAGATCATATCTCCCGGGTAGATGTGTTATGTCTACTGTAAAGTTGTGCTTACAACGGGCAATTTTGAAGTGAAAACTTCTTTAGGCGCGTTGGGTATTTTTGAGATGGGACTAAACCATTGATTTCGCGACACTGTAACTTTACCGACACCGTGGAGTAAAAGACATCAACGCGTTGATTACCGCGGTGCCGATTTTTTTTCAAGTTTTACTTCTGTCAGCACTCCCGGATTACCACTGTTTTTTACCATCGATTATTGCCCGGCAATAATTGGTGGAACAAGAGGAGCAATCGTTCTGGTTTAATTCCGAAAATTGCTCCGATGGTTTCGGCAATGTTTCCTTTAATTGCTCCATAATGCTATACTGCTAATTAACGTAATGGCCATGTAAAGTTTATTCAGTTGCCAAGGAGCAATATGGTATGGCAGTACGTCTAGCAACGATAACTACATTGGCATCGCAGTAAATTGCTTGACGATCACGATGTCACATGTAACCAAGATCTAAGTGGCCAATGTAAGCGCTCCTTTAGACCTAGCGCCGTAGAAACATAAATCATATAAATCAGACTAGGTTATTCGTAGGGCACATATTATATTGTAACTCGTTTGTATACCGTTTGTTGAACTGTTCAATGTTCTCCTTTGGGTACAAGAAATAGAGATATCAAACTTATACCGTTGGAGGCTCGTTAGTTTAATTTACACTTAAGGGTTTTAGGCAATAATTCGTAAATAGGTTTGCATTCTAACTAATATTGTGAATGCGAAAGTGAGTTTGTTTGTTTGTTACGCTTTTAAAACGGCTGAACGGATTTAGATAAAATTTGGCACATGAGTAGACCATGACCTGGCAAAGAATATAGAATACTTTTTTTCCCAATATTCTTACGGGATCAAGACTTATGCGGGTAAAACCGCGGGGCGCAGCTAGTAAATTATAAAGAGTATGTATATAAGCTTGCGCAACGTTTAAAATACTTAGGGCTGGTACTTCAATAGTCAGAAAACCAGTATTGATGATTCTAAGAATTATAATTATGTAAATACTTATTAGTTACGAGCGCGTAAATTTTTTTGGGACCATAAAACCTGCTGGTGAAAATTTTTATTTTGCGGGCTACCTTATCGTATCCCTTCAGCATTAAAATCACCCTCTAGATTGTAGTTCACATTGCCCAAGAAACACAAGTTGCAGATTTTTGGTCACACGAGGTGCTGAACTGACCCTTTTTTCCTTTAATCCAATCGTACTTACACATACCTACCTCATGTAGAAAGTACATCTAACAACCTTCACCAATATCAATGCCTTCATATTTTTCCTTGAACTTCCACATTTTTCAATAAGCGCCCCACTGGCACCGGCTCGTAGATAGTGAGTGGCATATCTAATCGATTTCTATTCATCGTGCGCGCGTATCGATTGTGCGTTTAATAAAGCTGTGTAATCGAGCGCTGGCCCGTGGCGGTGAGCGTGATCTGTTGCTATGTGGGACGGTAGCCAGGATTCTGATGTTCACCTAGTTAAGAAGTTGGATAAACCGGTTTTTAGGTTGATGACGTCATCGTAAATCTGGTAGTATACCTACATGTTGCGTATCTACTTTTAAAATGTTCAAGTATCACTTCTCTTTTGGTGCATAGTCTGCTTCTTATACAATTTTGCCCAGTGTCCTTTTACAAGAATGACAAGAGTATGGAAAGACTTACTTAAAGGTAGGTAATCTTGCTATTTTGTACTTGTTATCAAGAATCAAACATCAATGTCCACGCATGATTTCTCTAGTTTTTTAAAACTTTTAATAGATATAAATTAATATCGGCTTATTCCCGGGTTAACGCAATTTGCAGGCAGTACCTAGATGACTATAAAATTTTGAAATCGGCAAATAACGTATTTCTTATTCACTCTATATTTAGGGGAAGACATTTAATTCACATTTTCATTATAATAGTCAGGACTTGCACTGCAGTAACTAGCAGTATTTTATCACAACAAGTTGGGAACATCTTGGTCTAAACACATCGGTCTTCTAATACAAGACTTAACAAGACTATGACAAACTGCGATGCGTAGGCCAGCACAGATAATGTCCATAATCAATGTGCCAAGCAAATTGGTTAGTAATTCCAATTACGCTGTCATTAGCTTACAGGAGCATCCCATTTCCTAGCCGCCATTTTGGACACCCGCTGTGACGTTAACCTAATGTGAATCTACGCCACTGATAATACAATCAGCAATCACATTACCATGAGTGCTGTAATCTACATGTTATGCAAAATCGAATATAATCCTTTACTAGTAAAAGCCTCCTGACAGTTTCTAATTTGAGATTTTTTCCGAAATCCATTAAACATGCTTTTATATAAATCCAACAGAGACATGTCGCTTGTCCATTTATGATAATTAAATGTATAGGTACATACCACAGATATAGATATACCTAGATAACGCAAGAGCTACTTCGCGTGCCATTTTCGTGCCTAGCTTACGTACAATAATCGTAAGCTGCCACTTTCGCGCTCAGTCTGCATCGGTGCCACGCTTGTCGGAAGTCAGTTCAAAAATTGAAAATGGTTAATTACGCTGTTATACATTGTAAAAACTGTGCAAATGCGAGGAGAAAAAATAAAAGAAATGTTTCTTAGTGCTTGTGACGTCATAGTAGGTAGTCAAAAAATGGCACGCTTGGTTTTCATACAGATCGTGATACTTGCGTTATCTAGGTCTATCTATATCTGTGGTACATAAACTACACAAACTCTTGAATTTTTCCCATGGGGGTAGGCAGAAACTACAGAACGCCAGTCGCTAACCGCTAAGTACGATCCTTACATACTCCATTTGCTTCGTTTGTGTACTTTATATTATATACAGTCATATTATACACAGTCATACTGGAATGCGGACAGCGGATGACAGTGATGCGGACGAATACTTCGACGCCTAAGTGTCGTTTTGTTTTTATTTTTATTTATACAGATAGTTAGTTAGTCTTACAATTTAGTACCTACCTAATGTATACAGTTAGCTGTGTTAAAAACTGTAAAGTTATATTACTAGAAAATGTAAATTATATGAATACACAGAATAGAACTTTAAGATAGTATCCGCATCCTACTATAATAATTAATAATTAAATAGTTTTTTTTTTTCTTTTGTTTCTTAAAAAATATATATAAAATGTAAATGATATGAACATAAATGAAATAAAGGAGATTAATATTAATAATTAATAATCCTACTTCCTACTATATAATTATATATTTTATTTTATTAATATTATAAACGCGAAAGTTTGGGAGAGTGGATGGACGTTTGTTACTCTTTCACGTAAAAACTACTGAATGGGTTTAGATGTTTGGCACACAGATAGTTATAACCTGGATTAACACATAAGATACATTTCATCCCGATATTTCCACGGGATCGAGACTTATGCGGGCGAAACCGTGGGGCGCTGCTAGTTACCAATAAAAATTACCATTTAAAGGCCATAAGACCGACGTGACGATAAAGATGGCGAAAACTGTTATTTTAAGTTTTTTCTGTTTTCGTTTTGGTGTGAATATTGTGTTCGTTTTGGTGTGTTTTAGTATAATTTGTGATTTCCTGTACGAGTCTCAGTAAATACGTTTTCTTTCTTTTATTTCTTTCTTTAAATAAATTTATTTTATTTCTTTATTTTATCAAGCTGATTTCAAATAAAAATCTCGAAATCGTGGGCTCTCTTTTTTCCAGGAATGGAAAAAGTGTGAACTGAACATAACTCGCAATATACTTACGGCCTTAGCTTTTCTCAATATACGCTACAAAAAAAAGTGGTGGCACTCCGGGAGTGCCGACAGAAGTGAAAACTTGAACAAGATCGCCTTGGTGGAAGAAAAATACTTGTATAGAACATTGGTCCGTAACCTTATCTAAATAAAGAGCACAATCGCGTTTAAAAAAAAATACTTCCGAAATCTTTAAAGTAAAAATACTTGCTTGCAGAACATTGATCCGTAACGTAATATAAATAAAGAGAACAATCGCGTTTAATAAAAATGAGGTGTCGTCATGGTGTAGCGAAATCAATGGTTTAGTCCCATCTCAAAAATGCACAGCGCGCCTATAGAAATTTTCACTTCAAAAAACACACGTTTACCGAGTTATGCAAAATGCCGAATAATTTTAAACTCTCATAAAACAATAAGACTGAACAAAACTCTACGAAGCAGCTAAAGTAATCAGACATTCTAATCGCTCAAACGTCTATTTGTACAATACGCAGGAGCTTTAGGTAATGCCTACTGAAATCTAAACACAAACCAGTCTGGTCTCAACGTAATCTGTTTCACAGTACCATTGTAGGCAGTTAATTGAGAATTATCTTAACAAAGCGTTTTAGGATTTATTATGAGATTTAATTCTAAATGGGAAATATTTTAGTGATCCTCTAAAAACTTATTGACCTTCTAATGACGGACACTTTTTTAAATAATTGAGCCTCTTTTTAACATTCTGGCCTTTTCTCAAGGTTGCTCGGGGTAGCTAAGCTAGGGTACCCCAACCGGGTTTGGTTAGGTTGGAATTGTGACCAACCACGTTTGAGCCGATTAAAGGTCATCACTTATTATAACAGCACCGCTCCAGCGCAGTAACGGCCCAGCACCGCCTCGAAAAATATCCATCCGCTTGTCGCCGATGCGCTGTCACCAAGATGACCGAATATAAGGTGCGTGAGAATTGCCATCCTGGCACGCCACCGGTGAGGTGACAGCTTGTTGTTCATACGCCGCTAAATAGTTGGTATATAGCTCACCATCCACGCGTCAACGGTAAAATAGACTTTAATAGCATTTGATTTAAAATCCTAACTTGAATGACAAGTTATTTGCGGTGTCGTAACTAAGCTAGGCACCCCGACCAAACCGAGCCAAGCGAGCGGTGCCGCGGCAGCGGCCGGCGAGAGCTGCATCCAAGTTGATTTACTGTTTTTAGGACCCTAAAATAGGAATTATTGGAGGTACACGAAAAGAGGTGCAATTATTATATTAGAGTGTTCAATAATTTTTTTAGGAGCGCAAAATGGGAATTTTTAGATTTAATTAAACAAAATTCGATTAAATAAATGCCTTTCTAGTTTCAATCATATTGTGCGTACGAAATTAATATTATTGCGTAAATGATTTGTTATAAAGAAAAAAACAATAGCTGCTTAGTTTGTGTGTCAAAGTTTTTAGATTACTATATTTTAAGTTTTAAAAATGAAATAAATTGCTTTAACAAGTCGTAAGCTTTTTAATCTAGTTACAGAGTTAAACAAAGCCTGACAAGTACAGCACGCTAATATCATTTTTTCAATTAAAAACGTCGTAAGAACGAAGCAATATTAGTAAATTAGTAAATACCTACATACTTCTGAGAGTCTACAGTTCCTTTCTCTGTAGTAGGTATAGTTAATAAACATACTGCTATTCTGTTCTTTTCCGGTACGCGGTCACTATGCCAGAACCTTTCGGCCCTATCGGCCATCTGTTCTGCGAGCAATGTCCACTGCCACTTAAGTTTGGCAATTCTTCGGGCTTTGTAGGTTACCTTGGTTCTCCTGCGGATCTCTTCATGATTGATTACCGGAAGACGTAGCGTTGGAAGGCCTGCCATAAGGCGGACCGATGACCTGGTGAAGGCCTCAGGAATCCGCTGAATGCGAGAAGCACAGAACCGGTTGAAGTGGTGCTGCTTGGGGGAGGCCTATGTTCAGCAGTGGACGTTTTTCGGCTGAAATCATGATGATGATGATGATGATTTTTTGTTTATTAGTCTTTATAAATAAACCCGAATAAATCCACTGCTAAATATGGGTCTCTAATTACCAGTAAGTACATCGAACGTTAGGGAATATTGTTTCAAAGTCCATAAGTTGTTATTACAACACGTTACGAAGATGGATTTAGTTCCATTTTAAGCAAAGATTTAAATCATTAGATTTACACTCACCTGTTGTCCACACTGAGAAAAATGAGCCTACACATCCTGTATACGACGTTTCCATGGCAGCATGCAACAATGAGTGTGTCAGAGGTGTCAAAACAAAAAAGAAACGCGATCATATTTTGACGCGATAGGACGAATCGAACGATTTAAAATCTTTGATTATAGGTATTTTTGTAAGCAGGCAAGAGTGTGCTACTGCTAAACTCTTTTACATAATCTCACAATACCTTTTACTACATCCACAGATCCTTAAATTCGTTAAATCTTTTGAGAAGCAATCAAATTCAATCCCACACACTTCGCTTTGAGAGTAGCAAGCCAGGGATTTAACAATAGCATACAAAGAGAATACTGAACAATTACGGTCTTACATCAAGCTCTTCGGGGAATTCCTAACTGACTTAACAACCTGGAAAAGAAGTTTCAGGAATTTCTGCTTTAACGCCTGCAAAATAAGGGCAAAAAATATTTAACATCATAATATCAAGCTTATATTTTCGGTAGGGTTAGATAGAAGTGTTACTGCTTTCCTAAATTCCACCAGTTTTATATAGGTATTAATGTAAAGAAGCGATCCTATTGCCATGTTTTTTTCTAGCCATTATTTTTCCACTGTTGGGCAAAGGCCTCCCTACTCTCTTTCCACCTCTCTCTGTCCAGAGCTTCCAAGTACCAAACTTACGACCCAGTGGGTCCCGCTTAATGGCAGACCTCATCGCGGCAGGCCCAGACGGAGATGGCGGGATGAGCTGTACTCCTATTGCCATTAACCGGGTACTAATCCAAACTCCATCGGATTGCCAGTTAGAAATTCTTAATATATTATATTACAGATTTTTATATTAAGAATTTCTAACTGGCAACACACATAAGTACCGGCAAAATGTGTATGAATAATTTAAAGCAAAAGCATATACTTATCTAAATTATACAACCAGTTTATAGAATAAACCTGCCACTAACTAGCCACAAGGCAGGCAAGTCCCTTCCAATTACTGGACATATCAAATTACTGAGCCATTCAGTCAATCAGTCATCATAACAGGCCGTAAAAGCCCGCCGTTAACCGTGAGCGCTCCCTATAAACCGGTACAATGAACAATATTGGTGCTTACGACGGTTTTATTTTTTATAAGGCTAAGTCACAATATTGGTACGTAAAATTGGCAGGGCTGTCCATAAAATTGTACTAGTGAATATGGGACTTAAAAATGACTGTAAGTAGCCTCATGCTACACTTTTTCGGGTGGGCATCATTCGGCACGATTCAGCATAGCCGGGAGGCAAAATATAATTAGATTTTGCCGCCCGGCTGTTCCATGTCACGCCGAACCGAACCAAGTGTGTAACGTAGTAAGGCTAAGGTTGTTAAGTTTTTTTTTTGTAGAAGTATTATGAAAAGTAACTCGTTTTATAATAGTTTACAGGAGAATAATTATAATAAATTACCTATTCTTAACTTGATCCCCCAGTCAACACGTACAAGAAGTAATACTTAGTGTGAATGGAAAATCCAACAAAGGACAACAACAATAACAACACCAAACAACAACAATAACAATACCAAACAACAACAATACAACAACAACAATATTTCGAATTTACGTCTATATTATATATTAATTTATCAGTTATCACTAGTTTGCTAGGTACTGAACTGTTTTATAAAGTGAACTTGTTACAAATTGTATCAAAAATGTCAATTTTCAACAATTTGGAACGGTTATTAAAATAGGGTCCTGAAATAATCCTTTAATCGGCCCAATACAACACCCGCTGTAAAAGGAAAATTGTGTAATTAAAAAGCACTTAATAGAATATTTTATATTTCTAGTTCCCGGAATCCGTGACTGAGTTAACTGATTTCAAATTAACGTAGGCTGAAAACGCAGAGCTTTACTTTTTATTGTTTTATAATATTACACTATGTAATGCCAGTTGGCATAGATAAATAAAAAAAGTTTGAATTTAGAAGTGATTATTTTTATTACCCTTGCCAACGAATTTTATTCAGAACGTCTTCAATACAATATAGCGAGTTCTTTTAATGAATTGTATGAAATATGACGTAAAAGAATTAAGACAAACCATTCTGAATTCTCATAAAGTTACGAAACTGAATATTCCAAATCGCAAGTAGTTAGGTAGATTATGTGCTCATAGCGCCATCTATTGTCGAGTAGCGAATAGTTTAGCACAAAAGCTCAAAAGGTTTTGTTAGTTCCAGTGTCTGCCGTAAAAGCCTACAGTGTCACTTCATGTAATAGTACCGTATAGCTCCACTGGGAAACATATATTTTCAGAACATAAAGTTAGGCACAATACGTAACTGAAATGAATATGAGTCTTATTAAATATTTTCATTTCTATTTAATTCTATTGAAAACATTTACTATTGATAAGTAGGTACTAAGTAAAATTCTAATATTGTAGATTAATAATAAGAATAACAAATACCTAATTATTACTGTTGTAAATATCCACAACGCCAAAACAAAAACAACTTAAAATACATTTTCATTTCTTAATTTTTATTACTTATTATTTTTAATTCTAAAGCCCTTGTTACGCTTAAAGTGAGCCGGATGTCGACAACACAATACAAGAAACATAGCTATACAATCGTACGACTGTTAGTAGCTTTACAAAGAAGCCATTTTCTTTTGTGTCGGTCACAAAGGGCAGTGTTCAAGGGCGTCTCGAAGGCTGTATGTTTGTTTAGCGACCGATATTGCGGATTAGGTCGTGATCCACATTTCGCCCGCTTACCTGAAGTGTCTTTAGAAAACGTAACATTGAAAGTACTGGGCTGACTGTTGTTGTAGTTCTGCTGGCTGCCGGTAGATGGCGCTGTTCATTTTCTGTGTGTAAAATATAGAAATGGTAGAAGACATAGAAGAGCTTCCTTTATAATAATATTATGTCCATTAAATATAAAATAATTGTCATATAGTAAACTTTTATTTTAAACAAAAAATATTGTCAATAGCTGCCAAAGACAAGGCTAGTAATAACTTTAGGTAAGTAGGTTGGTACAATGGTACATTATGATAAGATTTTTCAATTTTGTACAGACTTATAAATAAAAATTACAATCACCATTACGAAAAATGTCAGTTTAAAAAAAAAATCTAATTACCGAGTGTAAAATGCAATTTAATTTTTTATGCAAATGTGTTTTAAAAGATAAAATTTTGTGAGTTTTCCTATATTGTGTGAAACAAAGAAATGCCTTTCTATGATACTAAGGTAATCAGCACTCTCATACTGGGAACATGCTGAATTGAGCCATATTTTCCCCTCACTATGTTGGGATTAACTTTCAATCTTCCTAGATACAACAAAATATCAGTACACGGAGCGACTGCCAGACGTCATGCGGCAGTCGTTGTCTTGCCAAAATCAACACTCATATAATTTTTTGAACATCTTTATATCCCAATGTAAGTCCGTTGGTCCGACTTTCAGGCTTCAAATGAGACTAGCTTTAACAACTGTCTATGCTGGTTGTCGTAAGATTCTTGACATCCTGGTTAGCAACATAAATCTGGGTTAAAATTTCTAATATCTTATAATTAAGTCTTCATCGCATGTACTAGAGTTCTAAAGGTTGTAAAAGTAACATTAAAATTCATTCGAAGACATTTCGATTGATGGAAGTTTTATGCGCGCCATTCGTCTTCCCCACCGCACTCATTTACTTTATACGTCTTAAATGGCACATCAGTGCGGTACGCAATTTCTTTACTTAATTTAGCTTAAAGTCTGAAAGCTGTGCGTTTAATTTCAAAAGATAGACCTGCTTTTTGTTAGAAATAAATGAGCCTAGATCCTAATAAAAGAAGTAAGAAACCCATTATTTTTGGAAACTACATTGACACACTCTTTCCCTATAGTCCTTCTTCTAGTCTACTCGTTACAAATTGAGTTATGTCCCTAGATATAACATAAATCCAATTCTAAATGTAAAGAATAGGTACATAAATCATAACTGTTACATTTATTATACTACATACATATTAGATACATGAATAATATGATAGGAATACCTTTCCTATCACATTATTCAATTTTCTTCTCCAGACCAATTCATTAGTAGGTACTCCAGAAAAATGCCTATCCCAATTCTTACAGACGATAATAAACCACGAAAATGAAATTTATAGCTCTGTAATCTCAAGAGTATAATTTTTAACGCAAGAGGTTCAGTGGGCGCAAGATTTTGAAGGATCGGGTGAGCAACTCGTGCTCCTTTGAGTTTTTATACCCTAACATGGATACGGAATGTAATATGTTTATCCCGGAAGCTTAGTATAATTGCGATCAGCTGGACAGGAACGCACAAATGTCAAACTTAGAGTAGGACGCGGGAGGGAAGGGGTCGGCGGTTCAGGTGCGGGGCGCGGCGGCGCAGCGGCCGCCCGCCTCGACCAGTGCTCGCCCGGCCCCCATCCCGCGCGCATGTCCCCACGACATACCCCTTCAATACAATTTCCACACAACGCGACTCCGTTACATAAGAACCCCCGAAGGGCACATTAAAAACCTCATAGTGTTAAGGCTTCTTTCTGTGATCAATAAATTTTAGCACGTTTTACACGCGTAGTTTAGGTTAGCGTTACGTAAGCCGCCGCCGTCCACGAAGCTTCGCTTGCCACCGCTTTATTGTGATATTCGGTTGTGATATATTCCTTTAGGCTAGCTTTTTGCTCGTAGGTAGTATCATAGGGCTAGTGATTTGTTATAATATTGTTGCACTGTTAAGTTTGATCGTGTAACGGAGTCGTGTACGTCTAAGCCGCCGTTTTGACGTTGTGGAAATTGGATCCTTTTGGTTCCGTCATCCTGTAACTTGTTGATTGTATTTTTTCCTGTCCGGTTCCTTGTTCCCGTGTTCCGGGTCGCATGGTGAGCACTGGGTGGGTATTCGGTCGGTGTTCGCGCGGTACTTGTTGATCGCGGGGTGATAATGCGCGCGTAGCGCTCCCGAGTGTGGCTCGTCACGGATTCGCGCGGCTGGTGGCGGCCCGCCACGCCATCTGGCGGCTGCGGCGCTCCGGCTCGCAGCCGGCGCAAGACAACAATGACCATGAACAGACCAACCATCTGTACGTTTCTTCCTCTATCTCAATTCTCAATGTCTGTCTTGCAAGCTTCTGTAACCATGATCCATCATTGCTTTCACTGTGTTTATTTTTTATTTCAACTTCTTTTATGTATTCATTTCAGTAAATTTTAAAAAGGAACTAAATCTATTTCTTAAAGCGACGCTTATGTATGAAGCTCAAAGAGCGCTACTCGTTTTATAAAAGTGGGTAAATAAGCAAAGCGTCTGTGCAAAGAGTCCGGTCAGACCTATTTCCGCGGCGACTCATTCACATTAAGTTTGTTTTGCTCCGGCTGCCAGCTGCTCACCCGCTTTACATTTCCAGTTTTCACTTTTTCCATTTCACGTTGGAGTTGCGGTCCCAGTCTGTTGTATGCATCGTCGGCCATAATGCAATGCCTGCTATAATAAATGTTACTCCCACAAATTGTTGTTTTATTTTGCATTTTGATGTCTGCCACCTCAGCAGTGTTTGGGTACCCATTTGTGCTTATTGTAGCTTTATGTATAGAACCGTGCGATCGATATAGATGAAGTAAGTATTATGTAGACGCACGTTGATCAATGTTACATATTCAGTATGATATACACGTTCATCAAATTCACTCATGCCCCAGTCGATTTTGTTACGTAATGGCGCCCGACGTGGGACTATTTTGTACTACTTTTTGACTCAATGTTTTGTATTAATACTTTACAGGGAAATGAAATAATGGCTAAAGCATTTTTATCAGGCATAGTATTAAATGAAAATATAAACACAGCTTAAAGAACTCACTTCAATTAAAAAAATATATAGCCATGGGGAATATTGTATACTTTTAATACAATGAACTAATATAGAACACAATAATTACAATTAATACATGAAAGCTATTATGGAAATGGGTTTGTACATAATTACAAATCGGAATGGTGTCATCAAATCTATGAACAAAGCATTAAAAGTAATCAATTTTAAAATTGTGTTACAACATCATTCCCATTCACTGCAGCCAAATTTATAGAGAAAATAGGCCAAAGGCCGTTATTACCATAAAATGCAACACGACATCGGCGTTACTTTCAAGCCAAAAAGTGTAATGTAATAAAAGTAAGTCCTTGTCCTGACCTTGACCAGAAATTTTCAACTGAACGCGTATGGAGGATTACGAGCTTTCGGATATCGCGATGTGACTCGCATGAGTTGCTAATACTTCAGAGTGATAGATTCAATAAATTATTCGGAATTTCAATAAACGTACTGAATCCATAATGGCGCCGCATCATGGGACAAAGCAAATGTTATTAAAATAAGTAAAGTTGATTGTGTCATTGTGTTAACTCTAACTAGTTGGCCAAGTAAAAGTGATTCATGCATCTATTTATAATAGATAAGGTCACTGTAGACTCAGCTAAAAATAACTGGCCCGCGATATCTCGTGGGCGTCGTAAACAACGACTATATTGGATTGAAAGCGTTTAGAATAAGGCACATTCGAATATTGTGATATAACTCACATCAGTTGAGAATTTATTTATTGCGATTAATTCAGTGTCTACTTTCTATTTAAATTAGCTTTTTGTATTGAATATGAAAATGGCGCCCAACACGGGACTCCAAAAATAATATACGTATAAATATATGTCTTTTTGAAGGGAAAATCACAGAAAACTGACCTCTACTAATAAAATAGACATCTGCTCAGTCAAGATTGAATTATTATCATAAAGAGTATGGTACATTGACGCTTTCACTCGGCTAAAAATAGAAGGAACCTCATCTTTCGTGGGCGTCTTAGAACGCGGCAAGGACAAATTTTCTAAATCTTGTCTGCGGCTATGAATGCATGAAATTGATATCTAAATTTAGATTCGACTTGGAGTTTAACAAAAGCTCGCATGAGTTTTACATACTAAATAAAATGGAGTTACAGCTTCGTGTGAATCAGTGATGGCGCCCAGCGTGGGACACCAAAGTTTGGATCTACATTTATTATCAATTACGTTATTTCAGAAAATAGAAAAGTTCTTATTAGCTCAAGCCTATAACAAAACCAAAATTATTTAATCTGCTGGTAAATTGATCTAATTTCAATTAATAAACATTCAACACTTTCCGTTTTTGTCTAAAAATAAAACAGATTCCATTTCTCGTGGGCGTTCTAAAAGGGTAAGGGATTCTATCAATATTTAAATTGGTTTGGATCATTCATGCTTAGATTACCAATCCACTTTTAATACTCTATGGGACTGTTTTGCAAGAATACGCCAATATTCTTCTGAAAGGTTTTTCCTGATCAAAGATGTTTTGACTTTTACCCTCCTCTCACTCATATGTATGGTCTTTAATAATATATGAATATTCCAAAGCCTAAATCAATGATCTCAAGTTTAGAACTTGGCTTTAAAATGTTTTGTAGTGCTTATTTTTTGTTGGGGTCTACTTTCATATATTTTGGTAATAGCAACAAGCCTGAAAGAAATAGTTATGACGCGATACTTAACCTAGTTCTTGCAGCTTCGATATTAATTCCTTTAATGTCCTTAGCCGAATTAATCTTATGGCCAAATTCCAATTCAAAACTCACTTGTTGAAGCTTTAGTACTATAAAAACATTTTAATCTTGTACCAGTTTTCTGATTTATACTTGGTTCTCAGAATATCTGCTCTATTATAAAAATTCAAAACCTTTTGCCATTGGGAAAACAATCTTAAATACTTTCTAATACACTCTTATATTCTGTATTGTAAAACATGAAAGTACCTAAGTCACAATTTTTACATAAAAAGCAATTGATAAAAGTGAAAAATAAACGGCAATTAAATTTTTTTGAAAGAAAGAAAAAGTATTTATTGAGACTCGCACAGGGAATAAAAAATTAAACTAAACACCTTCACCTTAAAACATTAATAAAATATAAAAAAAACAAGGTAAAAAACCAAAAGCAGAAAGTCATGTACGAGGCCAAAAGGCTCCTATCTCAGCATATGCTGCGACATTTAAAAAATAAATGTCGCAGCGCTGGTATTCTGATATAAAGCCTTAGGCCTTAGGCCTTTAAAGAGATAATGAACAATGCTGCCTTACAATATAAAGCTGAACTAAGGAAATAACATCTCCTCCGAGACATAAACGGGACCACGACATCATCCACTCATTAGGAACGTGTTATCTTATCTTGTAATCGGGAGCCAGCTAACTACAAGGACTTGTAGGTAATACAGTAGATAGCTTATTGATAATGACGACGACGAATAGAGATACAATATGGGCTCTTACTGATTTACATATGTAACTAGCTGACCCGGCAAACGTTGTTTTGCCATATAAATGTTTGGGGTGACCACCCTTATCACTTAGGGGTATGAAAAATAAATTACGACCGATTCTCGGACCTACCAAATTTACATATAAAATTTCATAAAAATCGATCAAGTGGTTTCGGAGGAGTATGGCAACTAACATTGTGACACAATAATTTTATATAGAAGATATGGCAGTACATGGTTACATTAGCAATTTTAGGACTTCTTGGTAATTTTTTTTTTGAGATCACTTTCAATTATACGTAATTTTCTATACAAACCCATATGGAATTTTTTACCACATAAAACCCATCTGGCAGATAATTTCATACAAATGTTGTTCCACTTAAATTTTTTCTGGTAAATAGTTCCTACTGTATAAGATTAAAATGATTATAATAAGAGTCGAAAAAAATAGCACATAGAAAATCTATCGCTAAACAGAAAAAGACCTGAAACTTTTTCCTCGGACTTCCCAGTTTTTACGGCACTCATTTTAGTGCCATAAATAACTCATAAAGCCGAGTTTATCACTACGACTACTATTCGTTAATATCGGATAACAAAATGGATTACATGTGTTCTCGCTTCACTGTTATTATGGCTTCGGTCGATACGAGTAGCTTCGATTGTAGTAAACAATAAACTTAGGGCGATGACATTTCTAATCGATAGTTTTATCGACTAGTGTGAGTTTAGAACTCCTTGAACAGCAAAGTTAGGCGATCGATAAATTTAAATACTTTAGTTTAAATGGAATTACTTCTGATCTAAGTGTTTTCATGCCAGATTTGAAGTGTAAAGATAAAACATATTTTTTTGCTGTAAATGAGAGAAGATTAGGAGTTTAATATTAGATTGTTGAACCAGTGCCGGTGCGGGTTGGTGAGCTCTTAGGGGTTTATTTATAAACGTTGCTTAAAGTTAAGAAGCTAATGATTAGCGACTGTTTAGCCATAAATAAACCATACATTTTTGACAATGTTTATAAATTAAGGGGATAATATTGAACACTATTTTCACAGTCTCGTGTTACAAACTATACCTATGAATAAACAGGCAATCAATATAAGGTCACAGCCACTAAAGTAATTAACAATTAAAAACCCACACAACTAAACTAAAAATAAACTCCCAACAATAATACAGCTATTAAACACGACCTTAATATCCACAAACTGTCAAAACCATCAGAACCTAATAATATTAATATTTATTACACGAACATAATTATTTAATAAGCTGCTGTCAGTCAAGCCAGTCAATATGTAGGATTGATACTACAAGTAGGCAATATAAAAGTTCTTATAAAAACCTTTTAGGCGTAGCCAGGACGTGGGCGGGGGGGACTAAGAAGTGGGACGAAGGAGGAAGGGGGGTAGTATTCATAATCGACTCACGTACCAGCGCCCCAGCTTCAGACTTCAGCATCTAGTTAGTATGAAATACATTTTTACTTTTACGTAAGGTTCTCGTAATTGTTTTATTAATTTTCGCGTAGGTTTCTTTGTGGATGTTACTGACCTAATTTATTATCCGAAGAAAGAATATTTTGCCTGTAGTAGCTGCTTTTAGAATATAGCGAGCCAATTGAAAATTATGTATTTTTTGGCTTTACTTAGCAAGCTCTCTCCAGATACAATTTATTTGAACATTAAAATTAGGTCAATTTACATCGATTGGACAGGACTGGCCAGAACTGGAAATGACTAAATTGTGTGGAAAAGGGTGAAGGGGCCTTTGCCCAGCAGTGGGACAATGCAGGGTAGTTAGACTTAGACTAGACACTTAGATCATCCCACAATTATTAGAATCTGTATGAGTTATAAAGTGTAAATATCCAAATAAACAGAAGACACTAATATATGTCATAACAATAACAGATATTTTTACGATTATGTTTGTCTACTAACGAGATATTCACACAAACACGACAGATATTAAGGAAAAAGAAGTAAATAAATACTTTCTCTTTACGGGACCATAAAAATTGTAGCCAATGGCCGCGATAAAACCACCAAGTACTTATATCGGACGCGTATAAACATATAATACCCCTTTTACAGACTCATGTAAATGAGGCTTAGGGGCGGAATTGAAAAATGATTTGGCTACGACATCTAGGCGCGTAGGCCGCTCACGTAGCAGCGTCTACGAGCGGCGTAGCGGCGTTGCGGCTCATACAGCTACATCCGGGCGTTGGAATAGAACTGAAGCACGTTTTAAATGGCACATTTTTTTGTTTCTGGATTAGTTGGTAACAACTATTATTGTGGTTAAAGGTTTTGAGATGAAATTAAATGATTGTCTAGTGTTTTCCAAAATAGTATTGTATTTATTTATGTACACACGAAATACATAAAGTTAGAAGAGCACAAAGATACTGCTTATTTAATAAGAAAATTCTTTTAGCAGACCTGAGTAAATAATACGCTACAATTTCGGCTAAACGATATTATTATGAAACATTAAACCTAAAATTAATTTAATTTTGTGAACGCCATATTTAATAGAATAGGTTCCAATTTAAATGCCGAAACCCTCCAATTTGCCCTAAATATTGAATGTCAATTTTGGTAGAACTTACAAACATAACATGACAAGTATAATTAGGACACCGTCTATAAGTCATAGCCTAGTGGTGTGACCGTCGGACTGCCAAGTCATAAGTCTCGAGTTCGAACCCAAGGCACGCACCTCTGACTTTTCGGATTCATGTGCGTATTGTATAATTATCACTTGCTTCAAAAACGGTAAAGGAAAACATCGTGAGGAAACCGGTATGCCTGAGAGATATTTCTCAAGTCAGAGGCCCATGGGCGGCTTTATAACTCAGACACCACGTCACTAACCACACGAAAATAAGAAGACCGTCTATAATATTATATTCTGATCCAACGTAAGCGAGAACTAAATAAAATATCGCGCGCAATATTTTATTCATGTAACGTTTCAACTTTCGTGTTATGAAGTTATATTAGAACTTCGGACGCTTGAAGATTTAATACTCGCTCTTGCACTTAAAACATGTTTTTTGAATGGTTTGAAAATAGTTTTAATTCATATTAAAAGACTGCCTCGTTGGTCTAGAGGTCGCAACCGCTACTGAGCATGAGGTTCGATTCCCGAGTCGGAAAAAGTGTTATTGGGTTTTTCATCTGGAATTTTTCAGTAGCAGCCCGGAGTCTGGATTTGTGCCCGTTTGATAGCAATAGGCTCACCCCCTATTACATGGGACTTAAACATAACTGGCGAAATGTGGGTGTACTATAGGTATGTACACCTCTGCCGTTACCTTTCTGGCCGTAATACTGGCGTGATGTTATCTCGTATTAAAAAAAAAACGTGTGGCGCTCGGGGACTGCCGCGCTAAAGCTATTGCATAGCATTTGTAACCTCCATACTTCCTATTTGTCAACGCTACACTTGGGATGATCCGTCATTACATGGTAGGCGGAGTAAGAAATTCCGTAACGAAAATAAAACCTAACACCCCCCGTGTTAGGTTTTATTTTCGTTACGGAATTTCTTGATTCGGTCGTCGCGCTCAAAGCCCGCGATAAAAGCTATGCAATAGCTTAAAACATATTTTTTTAAGGGTTAATTGTTAGTATTTCAAACAATAAGGGTCAAATATTGATAGCAATAATTTATAGTTAAGAAAAAACAAATGAATGGGTATTAATTCCTTCCTAACAGTCGGATTAACCAAGACTCAAATCGATCGCATTGTTTGATATTGTACTGATTTAAATAACTAACAAAAACTTATTCTGATTTAAATTATACTGATTTAAATAACTAACAAAAACAATAACTTATTTACCAGCAGTTGTTTGAGCATACCTACGAATAAAATGTGTAATGTATAAACTAAAAAAGGTGGAAATGTATAACAAAAATTACTAAAGAAAACATCTCTTAAAAGAGCTGTCACCTCAGCATGCAACTTAATCAATGAATTCAGTTTTTGTTCTTGGAACACATGTGTTTTATATTCATTCTTCGACCGGGAACATACCGGCACTGGTTGAAACTTCCACACAGCTATATTTTCTAACATCTAAACGTAAACAATATACCATTACTTATCACTCAGCAACCCAAAATGTGCACTTAAAATCATGGCAAACTTTTGGATATTATGTTTCACTTTTATGTACAATGCATTTATTTTTATTGGCTGTTGGCCAAAAATGGGGAGAATTCATCATACTCAAATGAAACTCTTTCGTTTTACCTTCAAGATCTTTGCATGTTGATTCAACCGTGAGATAAGTTAATATCGATCAATATAAAAAGTGACTGCCTCATTGATCTAGTGGTTGCAAGGGCTACTGCTGAGCATGAATGAGGTCTTGGGTTCGATCTAGGGTTGCCAACTTTGATTGTATCAAACAAAGTATTTTTGAAGCCATTGCCTGTAAAAATATAGTAGATGGCAAAAAAATTTAATAGATTTAGGCATTTAAAGAATAAAAACATTTTTATTCTTTAAATGCAATTTTTTTGTTACTATGAGTAATATGAACCTTTATTAACAGGTTTTTTTTAAAGTGTCTCGTTTCTATTTTTAACCGACTTCCAAAAAGGAGGAGGTTATATGTTCGACGCGTATGTTTGTTTTTTTTTTTTTTTTTTTTTTTTTTTTTTTTTTTTTTTTTTTTTTTTTTTTTTTTTATGTATGTCCACCGATTTCTCCGTCATTTGTGGACCGATTTTGAAAATTCTTTTTTTGTTTGAAAGGATATGCTCCCAAATTGGTCCCATATAAATTTTATTAACTTTGCTTGGGTAGTTTTTGAGTTAGCTACAAAATACGTATTTTTTTTCTCACTTAGTATGTAGATGATATGATAAGTTCCTGACACTGGTAGTAGATAGTGGTATTCGAATGTGTGTGGGGTAGGTACCACAACTAAAAAGTGAAAAATAAAAACTTTTTACAAAAAAAAACTACCGACTTCCAAAAAAAACACTACAAAGTGAAAAATAACTTTAATTTCGGAAGTCGGTGGCAAAAAACGAAAACACAAAACCCAAGACACCGACTTCCGAAATTAAAGTTATTTTTCACTTTGTAGTGTTTTTTTTGGAAGTCGGTAGTTTTTTTTTGTAAAAAGTTTTTTTACACTATAAATTAAGGTTTCAAAATACCATTAATTCAGCTTTTATGAGAGTAATACCAGCCCTATTGCGATCATCTCTCCATTTTGTATTAAAATAAAAATATTGTAGTTTCGTCTACTATATTTTTTTCTTTAGAAATATAGTATTTAGGCCTCTAATATAGCAGGATACTATATTATATAGTAGGGTTGGCAACCCTAGTTCGATCCCCGGAACGGGCAAAGTGTTAATGGGTTTTTCTATCTGGAATTTCTCAGTAGCAGCCCGGAGTCTGGATTTGTGCCCGGTTCACGGCAATATGCTCGCCCCCTATTACATGGGACTCGAACGTAACAGGCGAAAAGTGGGTGAACAATGTGTACGCCTCTGCCTAACCCTTCGGGGAAACAAGGCGTTATGTTATGATCTTCTTTTCGTTTGGTTAGTGACTAACCTAGTGTCTGAGTTTTAAAGCCGCCCGTGGGCCTCTGACTTGCCATCGATAAATATCTCTCAGGCATACCGGTTTCTTCACTGTTTTCCTTCACCGTTTTTGAAGCAAGTGATAATTATACAATACGCACTTGAATCCGAAAATTCTGAGGTTAACTTTGTGTTATTTTATAAAAAGTGGACGTAAGTTAGCTTATTATACAATATAAATATAAAAAAACAAGTTACAGATTACATAGGAGCTTTAGGTGCTAGATTTTTATAAATTCCCTGGACCCCACACTAGGATTATCTGTGTCGTGGGATCCAGTCTCTTCCCAAGTAAGGCAAACAATTATTTACTAGGGTGAACTAATTATTAATTATTAGGGTGAACTAATTATTAATTATTATATTATTAATTTGGAAAAAAATAAAAAATAACGAAAAAAATAATAATTAAAAGAGAAAAAGGTAAAGTAATAAAAATTAAAAAAGAATTAAGTACAAAGTAACTTCTAACTAAAATTATTATGTTGTAAGAAGACGGTTGGATTATAAGAGGTTCAGGTTCTTTTGGGTGTTAGTGTGAGTGAAGTGTGGGGTGTGTGTGAAGTGTGGGATGTGTAGGGGTCGAATATGAACGGTCTAAGGAGTATTTGCTTGGCAGACGGACATGGTGTTCACAGTTGTCGTTAATAGCTGACAGGAGGACACTGCTATACATGCTCTTGGCATATTAATACGACATACTTGGATTAGATACATAAAATTTTCGACTCTTTAGATTGCTATAAATAACTATCATTGATAATTATTTCTCTCTATTTGCCTCCTCCTCTTTATCCCATTTCATTCGGGGTCGGCTCTCCTCGTCATTCTTCGTCAGATGTTTCGGTTCTGGGTCGTCGCTTGATCATCAAATCAAATCAAATATCATTTATTTCAGGCAATTATAAAACCCTTAACATACAGACACATACTCTTAAACTAATACAAAAATTCAATAACTAAAAATATATACTAAAAGTCTTTTACCTCTCTTGCAAGATGGACGACACGGTACACAGTTTTTACAAATTCATTCTTACTCAGGGTTACCCTTGTGTAGAATGACACTCTGAGCTTACTTAGCAGCGCGGAAAAGCCAGCGACGTTGCTCTCGGCGAACATGTCAGTTTCACTACACCGCCAGGGCAAGTTCATCATAGCCCGGTAAGCATTATTATATTGTACACGAAGAGTGTTATATGCACTCCTCGTGTACCGGTACCAAAGTTGGCTGGTGTATAACGACTGACAAATAATGATTGATGATAAATAAACAATTGTAAGAGTCTATTAGCCTATTGATCTATTGATGCCGGCACGTCCGGATGTTACTACAGGTCCATCGCAGAATTATGGTAAGTATTCGGCACAGTCGGCACCTGTGAAGCTTTCATGCTTTGTTATTCACCGGTTACCCAACGCCGACTGCCTAGCAACCGGAGCAAGTGTAAAGCCGCTAACTCGCTATTCAATAATAGGCATGATGCCTGGGTCAAAAAAAAGAAATTCTATTTAGTTCGTCAGTCAGATAATAAAAAAATATGAAACACGTATTTTTTTTTTCAACAAATTACAAAAAAATTACTTAGTTGACGCTTTAAAGTTGAGGATTGGGGGTCGCTACGTCACAAGTAAGTATAAAATCTACATACTTGTGACGTCATGGCAAATTTAAACTCAATGTATCGCCGTAATCTTTGAAAACGTAACAAAAAAAAAATACGTATCAAATATTTTTTAATAGTCTACAAGACGGACAAAAAAAAAGTGGAACTGCGGAAATTCCGACAGAAGTGAAAACTTGAAAAAAAATCAACGTGATGTCTTTTACTCCACGCACCGCGGTAATCAATGCGTTGATGTCTTTTACTTCACGGTGTCGGTAACAGGTCGCGAAATCAATGGTTTAGTCCCATCTCAAAAATGCCCAACGCGCGTAGTTTTCAGTTCAAAAATATTTTTTTAGTCATCATCCCTATTACCCAGGGGCACAATAATCACGTCACCTTGGTGGTCTTCACCCCCTAATTACTGCTTATCGCTGCACAGCCTACTAATTTCCTTCTAGACCTCCCTGCAATGGATCGCAAGGTTGCGTGAAAGGTGTTCCTATTGATTTAGTGATTACACGAAGGTAGTCACGCGAGTTCTGAAAGGGAAAGTAGCCCTGATAAGTTTGTTAGGCAGACTTTATTGTTAGGTGTGTTGTGCACGATTGTTGGCCAACTCTTGATTAGGAGGAGCTATTATATATATATTGCTGTTTTACTTATCATGATCTCCTACATATGACATGTGATTGGCCACCGTACCCTATCATACAACCACGCTACAAAACTGACCTAACCTATGTTAATATTATTACTTAGTTTATGTCAATCATCATCTGTCTAGCGTTTTCCAAGTTTGTTGGGGTCAGCGGTCTAACCTCAGTTGAGTATCATTATTTTACATCATGGAAGCTCATGTCAATTTGATACAAAAATATTAAAAAATTTAATCTTTGAAGCTCTGTACAAAAAAGTATAGTTGATTGCTTTTTAGAAAACATTCATTATATCAGCTGTTTCTGGGTAGCGATAGGGATAGATAGATGATTGCACTGATCTCGTACATTGCATTGAGTCTTCACCACACACAGATAACTTTGTGTCTTCACTGTATCCTTAACCTTGGTAATCTGTGGAAACGTCGTGGATTGTACATTTACCCACTTCCAATTATTTTGTAATTCTAGATTAAAATATACATTGTACAATTGTTTGTTTTCCCTAACAAAATAAATAAATAAATTGAGACTTAAAATCATCTCTGTAAATGCCTCTACAAATCAGGACAAATCCAAGTCTTCCTGTTTTTAATTTTAGGTATTTATTTGTTGTAAAATACTCAGTTGTAGTCCAGGCATAATCAGCCAGTAGTGTTGTCATTGTTGAGACAGTGAGAAGGAGTGGGCCGTAATCCACCACGCGGGCCCAGTGCGAGTTGGTTGATGTCACATATCTTCGAACTTTTTGTTCTAGGACATGCCGGTTTCCTCACGATGTTTTCCTACACCGTTTTGAGAGCAGTGGTGATGAAATTATTTACACAAAGTAAAGCGCCTGCCTGGCCGTTACCACTGGGTCACCACTGCTCTCCAGGTTCAGGGTTTTATTTTTTTTAAAGGCAAAAGTGTCCTTTTTTAGCTGAACCTTATATTACACGCGGCATAATATACACGTGTGTATTATATTTATAGGTACTTCTTGCCTTGCAGTATTGGATTAGGTGTTAAAGTTCACCCGACTAATAATTTAACTTGTTAGGTAATTCGTAGAAGCGATAAAACGGTTCGTGAACACATTTTATATTTGTTCACGTATTTTAGATATTCATACAATGAAAGTCAAATAGAAGTCGTTCTTGGTAAAACCTTGAAATTTGCCTGTCAAGGACCATAGAGCAAAGTTTTTATTTTATAAGTATAGAGAACTTCTTTTTGCAAAGGTCTAGCCTTGGTATAAATAATGAGTTAATGACAGCTCATTGCTAGTCATAAATAGTGAATGAGAAATGTAAGTTTGACATTTTTATGTATTTTGGCTCATAGAAGAGTATGCCCATTATGGAGGACTGTCTGTGTTTTATGGAAATCCAAACAGATTTATATAAAGAAATAATAACTGACTGCCTCGTTGGTCTAGTGGTAGCAAGCGCTACTGCTGAGCATGAGGTCCTGGGTTCGATTCCCGGGTCGGGCAAAGTGTTATTGGGTTTTTCTATCTGAAATTTCTCAGTAGCAGCTCGGAGTCTGGATTTGTGCCCGGTTGATGGCAATAGGCTCGCCCCCTATTACATGGGACTTAAAACATAACTGGCGAAATGTGGGTGTACCTGCTACAGGGACACCTCTGCCCAACCCTTCGGGGAAACAAGGCGTGATGTTATGTTATAATAAATTAAGTTTTCAAAGCTGATATTAAAATCAGTCAAGATGTGTAGGTAAATATTTCAAAGACGATCCTCGACCATAATGATCGTGGCCCAGAGTGCTACGCCGTAGCTTTACGCGTAGCAAAGCGAAACGTAGCACTTTGAATTTTCAAAGAATCAAAAAAAATTAAATATTAGCCTGTAAATCAACTGAACACTGAAGCTAAAATTAGCCTTCTTGTACTAGTTCCTCGAAGCGCTGTCAGCCGAAACAAATGGTTACCCATCAATTATTCACAAGTAAAGGTTCTGCCGTGTTTAAGACAAGTAATAAATTGGAATTTACACAACTCACACGCACGCGTTTAGGGTGAAATAAATGAAGGCCATTTTTCTATTTGATTCCTTACTCAAAGAGGGTTCATAGGAGCTAAAAGGGAAGGTTTTAATAAACTCAGAAAAAAACCTTTAAATAATGTTCACTTCAAGATTGCTTTTGTAAATGATTTTTCTTGATTAGTTTGCGCGTCATATTATGAGAAAACATCCCGCCTAGTGTCCAAAACGCGCGCAATCCTTACCTATATTTAAGAGACTCGTGAAGGAACATTACTTTTTTTTTTTTTTTTTTGGGTGGGAAATTATCAAATAACTTCTCCCGCTCTGGGTGGAGCGGGAGGGCGTGTCAGACTCTTACTGACTAAAACCCACCCGTGTTCCTTCCTATGCCATGTTGCCGGGGGCCACGATTTCCCCATCGGTTTTCTTCGAACCCCCGGCAGAAGGAACATTACTTGTCGTTGTGATCTTGTTCTCATAACTGTAATTATCCATAGTCTTCATTTATTTTTGCTGCTTATATATTTAGTAAGTATGTATGTATTTATGTATCTATTATTTAGGATATTTATATATCTGTGTATCTATTCTAGTATATTTTATATTTATTATTTGCACCAACGACAGCCCCATTTTATGTCCAGGCAAATCACTGTCCATTCCAAGGTTGCCTGGAAGAGATCGTGGAAAGCGATAAAGCCGCCCATTGTATATTTTGTAGTGTTTGATTTATTTTTGTTGTGTATTTTTGTGGTGTACAATAAAGTATGTGTAAATAAATAAATAAAAGAGCAGGTAGAGATATCCATAATTCAAACGAATACGAACTAGTAGGGTACGAACATTGCATATTATGTGTTTATTATTTTATACTACATTATAATTAAATGTATAAACATAGGTATTTTAGATGTATGTACGTAAGTATATTCTGATATTGTATGTTTATATTTAAATGAGTAAATAGTATTTTGTTTTTATGTATTTGTCTACATCTTTTTATGTTTACGTACTTTCCTGTCGCAGGCATGCTGGAAGAGATTTCTTTAGAAATAAGCATCACCTTTGTACGTTTTTTCTGTTCCTTTCTTCTTGTCTGTTAATATGTGTGTACGAAAACTGTTAAATAAATAAATAAACACTTTTACACCATATATTGTGGTAGAATTTAAAAAAACTATTAACACTATACTATGTATAACTACATTTTTACAAATAAATTCTGATTCTAATTCTGAACCTTTTGCAATTAACCGGGCACAAATTCAGACTCCAGGCATTCTAAACTTAAGCACTCACTTATCGATCCTAGGAACCCATGCTAAACTAACGATCAAAGAAACCCCTTTTTAAAACTATCTAAAACTGTTAAGTCAACTCTCAAATACTGCACATCCAAGCCACTACTAACAAACCTTCCAATTACAACGTTACTTCCGCTCCTAATTGAAACAAGCAACAAACATGCCATTCAGTTTCATTAGGCAGCTGACACGTAGTAAATAAACATTTAGGGAGGATGCCAATCTGACCACCGTATACAATGTGTGACGCCAACGTTTGGCAAAAGCGTGACGTCACCCAATGTGGGCTAACAATGGAATACAGAATTCGTTCAATATAATCCAGATGGATGATGTTGAACTGTTAGAGATTAGCTCAACAGTTACTGTTGATCTGCTGCTGCGAATTGCCTACAAAACCAAGTCTAACTTTGTTTTTTAATATAACATAACATCACGCCTTGTTTCCCCGAAGGGTTGGGCAGAGGTGTCCCTGTAGCAAGTACACCCACATTTCGCCAGTTATGTTTAAGTCCCATGTAATAGGGGGCGAGCCTATTGCCATCAACCGGGCACAAATCCGAACTCCGGACTGCCACTAAGAAATTCCTGATAGAAAAACCCAATAACACTTTACCCGACCCGGGAATCGAGCCCAGGACCTCATGCTCAGCAGTAGCGCTTGCGACCACTAGACCAACAAGGCAGTCAGTTTTTAAGAGGTGTTTTTTAAAAGGTGGACAAGCAAGACAATATGCGGGAATCAAACTCAAAACTCTAAGCATTTATTTCAATTAAACCATTTACAGGCACTTCTTAACTGTCAGGGAGTCGGTTTCAGAAAGATGAAGCTAGTTGCCCATTCCAAAGCGTAGGACGTTTTATGGAGAAGAACGGGCATGAAAGTCCATGGAAACGCTTTCAAATCAAAAGTATATTGTTACATAATATTTGTTACATCTTCCATATTTGATTAGACAAGCTTTATCTAAGAAGAAAAAAAGGACTTGCCTGTAATTTAAAATTACCCCCGAACAGTGAACATGCTTAAAATATATTACAAGATAATAACTGAAGTCATTCCGACGATAAATCAAAAGACTTCCCACGCAATTAATGTGCGTGACGTTCCCTTTATGTGTTTAATACACGACTCTATGATTCATTGCGGGAACAAAACCACCATGGTTCATTGTTCTAGACCCCTCCATATTCGTCATCACTCGAAAACATGACGTCATCAGAAGGATCCAAACGCCTTGATAAAATAAAAGCTAAAAAACCCACTATAAAACAAAAAGGTTAGATTAGGTTAGAACATCTACGCCTATTACAAAGAGATGGCAAGATTAAGCTTCTAAAAAGGCTGCTTAGTATTCAGGGCAATAGCAAAAAAAATAGGTCTCAACGAGCTTAGGACTGGTGGAAGGTACCTCCAAACCCAACCCAACCTAATTCGTTCAAAAATAAAGTCAAAAGGTCAAACTGTTTTCCCAGATCTACGAGAACAAAATCAAGAATTTATTCTACTGAATTCATCTCTATTTACGACAAAAATATGTTAACTAAAGCTCACACTAATGCCATTTTAAATCGTGGCCATTATTTTTCTTGAACTGCTTCCATTTTGTATTTCAAGGAGAGCATTTTACCCTGCCAATTGCAACATGACATCATGGCAGCATCTCTATCTCGTGAGATGGAACTGTCTCGACATATTTATTTGTCACGACCCAGTGACATAATTCAAGACAAAGCTACAAGAGTTCTTCAAGACCTAATGACATAACTGACCCATCTAGGTCGTCTTTGTTATACATTTTCTCTTTCACAATCAGTTTTACACATTAAATGGTGTGCCAGCAATGTGGCCTTATTTTATACAAGTTTGCAGTGTCCTTGGCAACGTTGGGATAGGTCAGAGGGTACGATTAACTTATATATTATGCAATTCATGGTTATTTATAACAAAAACTTTTACAAATATTAATCATTTTTCTCTTTGTAGTGTGTTTTTTTACTTTTTTGTTGTGCTACCTACCCCACACAAATTGGAATACCACTACCTGTTATGTAAATAACAGTAACAGAAACTTATTATAACATCATTACATCATCCGTATAGATAAAGTGGGAAAAATGCGTATTATTGAAGCTAACTCAAAAACTACCCGAACGAAGTTAATAAAATTTATATGGGACCACCTCTGAAGTATGACCTACCAATCAACAAAAAAAGAATCATTAATATCAAGTAATAATTGGCGGAGTAATCACGTAATAAACATACAAAAAAAAAACTATCGATTTGAAAACCTATTTTTGAAGTCTGTTAAAAAGTAAATCCACATTAAAGTTCAAACACTTATTTTAATATAATAATACAGGCCTATTATTGCTCCACTGCATTGCAAAGGCTTCTTCTCATACCGAGAAGGCTGGTAATCAATGCTCATGCATTGATCACCAAGCTTGCTCGAGGCGGATTGGCGATTTCAGACATACATTAATTATAATGTCCAGGTTTCCTCACGATGTTTTCGTTCGCCGATGACAGTGATGTCCAAGATAAACATGTAACATTTTCAGTTGATTTATTTGCAAACTTATTAGGTACTTTAAATGATATAGATAAGTAAGCAAAAACTATAACTAATTAATTAATAAAAATAACAAAATTATTTACTAACTTAACTAAAACTATTCACAAACTAAAATATAGCATCGAAAAATGTTCAGTTTATGTGTACTTTCTAAGTTTATCTTTAGAATGAAAAAATCGATTACTTAAGGTACTCGACCTTTTGCTTTCAACATTAACCACAAAAATATACCCACAACGAAAATAACTCTCACCGGTTTAAACCTAATACTTTGAGCTGAAAATGAAACAGCAGCGGTAGATAGAAACACGACACACAGGGCGTTTAGTGAGCCCGCGACGAAACGCCGGTGGCGCTCGTGGTATTGACCCGTCTAAATTTAGAAGCGAACGTTCTGCGAATCTAAGTGATCAAGCGATCGCTTTTATCGCTTGCGGAATGTTTACAGTCGCGTGATTAGCGAGTTGCGACACGCTGTCTCGACTACTGTGTTCTTGGCTTTATTGCTAGTGCGATTATGATTTGATTGGTGAAGTGATAATATCATGGACAATCAATTTTGTTGAGTTGTTAACATGGAATTTATTTGAACGAGTTTGGTTGATTGAGTTTTTGGAATCAGATTTCAGCCAACATAGCATAAACTCACGCTGTCTTCCTATGGGGGTAGGCACGCACCTGCTACGATCCTTACATACTCCTTTAAGAGCGTTTATTCTGAAATTGGGCAACGTCGCAAATAAATGTCAAATATTTCGCTGTTTTGATTAATTTGGCAATATTACTGTATGGAAATAAGAAATGTGGCTAACTAGTTCCCTAGAATATTAATAATGAGTTGCAATTATAACACTGAATTTGATGTTGTAACCATTTTAGGTGTAAAAAGGCATTTGAAAAGTTTCCAAATACTTTTTTTATATCTAAAACTAAATATTCGGTATAATGATATAAATTTTTGCATTTCATAATCAATATTTTAGTTCCCTAGTTAGCCACATTACTTAATTCCATACAGTAATATTGCTAAATTAATCAAAACAGGTAAATATTTGACAGCTATTTACGATGTTGCCAACTTTTAGGATAAACCCTCTTAACTGTGAGCAATAACTCTTAGCAATAGATCTTGGGGTCACTTTCTCCGAAGATTTGTCGTTTTGCACACATATCGTACAGGTGTGTAAGAAAGCCTTCAAAAATCTTGGATTTGTAATGCGTGAAACCCTGTGAAACAGCTGTGAAATCACTTTATAATGCTCTAGTAAGAAGTAACATGGAAACGAGTGCTATCATCTGGAATCCATTTGAAACAAAGTATTGTCTGATGGTAGAAAAAATGCAAAATAAATTTACCCGGTTCCTTTATATGAAGCAATTTGGCGTCTACCCATTCTATCCACTTATGTATCCAACCCTCTTTGTAATAGGGATGGTTGGTTACTATAAGTTGGAGGTAAGGCGCAATTTCGCACTAGTTAAATATGTTTTTATGGTTTTTCGTGGATTGCTCGTTCCAAACAGTAGGCTGCGACAAGGGCCGAGAGAGAGGCTGTTTAAAGTCCCGGTGGCTCGTACAAACCTGTTAAAGTTTGCACCAGTGGGGCGGGCAATAAAGATACTCAACAGCGTCTCTCTGCAAGTGGATATCTTTACATGCTCATTGGCGGAATTCCAGAGGGTGACACTTAACATATTGTCCTCTGTATGACTTGTGCCACAGAGTGGACATTGTGACTACATTGCTGTATTGGGTTAAACCTGTTAAAACAAATGTAATCATGAATAGTAAATAAATAAATAAATAAAAAACTATAAATAATAATTATAATTAAAACTGAAGTAATGGATACGATAAATTGAAAGCTACTGTTACCCTCTCGCAGTAAGAACACAAAGTTATTGCTCACAATTAAATTACATCGTTTTCACCCCTTTTCATAAACTAAAACCCCAAGCTTCCCACGCCTTAACACTTCAACCGCTACCAATAATCTTAAATGATGGCACAATACAATCATAGAGCCTACATTGTAAGCTATTAGCCTCGTATTTGGGAGCAACGAGCGAGGCGGGCTAATAAAACCTGCTATAAACCGGAGGGAACCCTTACAATTAGGGGCGGATCGCCCACGGTATGCCGCCTCCGTTGCCGGCCCGGCTAATTTACCGTGTCTCAAATAAATCCTATTATTTTGTCTGTTCAAAGTTTTTCAATTACGATAAATCGGCTATTGGCGTGAAAGCTTTAAGCAGTTGTAGGGTTAAGTTATTATCCTCTCAACTGGTATTCGTCGTAAGAAATCGGGGTTTAAACGCAAATGGTTCCGAATGGTTTCGAAAAGGGGCGGGGCCTGGTAAAGGCCGTTAGCGAACTTGACCTTTTAGACTTTTTGGGCTTAAGTACCAATTGAAGGGTTATACTACCCGTGGCTGCCTGTAAAGTTATTAACTTATGAGGGTGAAATAATAATAAGAAAGTAAGTTTTTTTTTTATTGGGACACGCACAGTAAATACAAAATTAAAACTAAGAAAATTATAAAAACAATAACAATTTCAGAAAAAAATTAAAACAGTCTCTCTTTTACTGATTATCCGTAAATTGTAAAATTATATTTATTGTAACAGACTGTACCACACTTTTTTGAAATAAATAAATTATTAATAAAATTACTATAGCGTAAACAAAAAAGAAGACCTGTGCGAGGCCAAAAAGGCTCTTATCTCAGCATAATGCTACGATATTTGAAAAAACAAATACCGCAGCGCTGTGTGTACTTTATCCTTCCCTAGAAACTTGGTTATTTCTGTTTCTAATCGGCTTTCAGACCACGAAAAACTAGTTAAAAAAAAACCAATAAATAATAATAGAAAGTCTGATTCGCGTGTTTAAATATAACATTAGTCTAAAAGGTTTCTCGTGAATACTTTCACCTATTTTGCATGGAAATATTTAATGGGTAAACTAACCATAATAACAGACCATAATAGCAGTAATATGGGCCTCGCTTCCGATTCTAGGAAAGCCTTCGCACTATCAACACGATTGGCATTTGGCATCGGATCGATAAGCCCATTAATTCAATATTATTTTCTAACAGTATCTTTAGTTAAATACACGCTTTAACGTGGAGCTGCGGACACCAGCCCGAATTACCTTCCCTTGCTTCAAAAACGGTGAAGGGAAACATCGTGAGGAAATCGACATGCCTGAGAGATATTTCTCGACGGCATGTGAAGTCAAGTGAGAGGCCCATGAGTGGCTTTAAAACTCTGTCACCAGGTTAGTCACTAACCACACGAAAAGAAGAAGACCTACCTACTAAGGTGAATTTATTTTCACTTGATGATTGTAAGCGGATCTTTCCAGCGTTAAATCCAACCAAAACCGGGAAAATCCGGTTCAATTTTCCCAACAGGAAATCCAAATTTTCACCGTAGGGCTGGTGCTGGCGCATATCTGGCGAGGCGCAGCGCATCGCGGTTGTCATGGCAAACAAAATATCAACTTGCGAGCCTGAAAATAAAGTTGAAAATAAATAACCTGAAACGCGCGCATCTTTCCGCTTCAACGCGCTCTCGAGCTAATGGAAATTTACTTATTTTCAATTTTTAAAGTGAAACTTTTATTACATCGTCTCAAACTTTTTCGTCTGTGTTGCATGTCGCGTGACGGTCGGCCGCGGAGTAGGGATAAAGTGAAAGGCGCTCGTCAGAGCAGCCAAGGCCAATATGGCGGCGCCTATAGTTCGCTTAAAAGTTTCACTTTTACCGTGGTTTCATAAAACCACACAATCCTTTTTTTTATTTCAATGAGAACAATGTCGATAATAGTTTGACAGTGAAAAATGCTCTGCGCTGCGCTACGCCATATGTGCGCCGGCCCTTAGGGCTTTCAATTGTGCTCAATCATAATGGCACTAGGCTTGTCCCTATTACGGTTACACACGAATAACGTCATGATCTAGCAGTTTTTATTTAGCCAAGAGTAATTAGACCAAATTAAAGATAGGTTTAATATCTGACTGCTTCCTCTTACACTGTGCTTTTACAGCACAAAATCAATCAGCCTAGCCTTTTCCCAACTATGTTAGGGTCAGCTTCCAGTCTAACCGGATGCAGCTGTATACCAGTATCTTCTCAGCTAATAATAAAGCAATTCACGTCACACACATCCCACTTCAAAAACTCCGTATGCAATGATTTCCATTTTATGCACTACGGAATGCAGCTGATGGATCGGATCGCGTCACAAAATCCATCCATTATGTTTGATGGTCCATAAAGAATGAATGCATGCGAATTTTTGCAGTATTTTACCTCGCCATCGGCTTTTGCGTGATTTGCATTTGATATTTTTGAAAGCTTGGTTGAAATGTCCTTTAGGCTATAAGTCTTACCTATATGTATGTATTATTATTGCATAGTTCGAATAATCTTTCAATGGCTAAAAAACATTTTGCTTTAATAGCTTATGCACATCGCGCCTTACCTACATAATTTTATAAGTACCTCGTCGACAGAGCTCTGCTCAGATGAAAACAGAGAATGCTCATTATAAATAGTATAGAATAATTACTGTTCATACTAATTCCATATATAGTACATACTATTCCATGCTGCCATGATAGTAGGTACTTACTAATTCCATGCTGCCATGATACTAGGTACTTATTTAGTCCATGCTGCCATGATAGTAGGTACTTACTTATTCCATGCTTATATGGCATTATTTTAAGGTAGCCATCTTGTTCTAAACTTTGGGCGACCAAGCTCTGGTCGGGTAAAAAAAAATAAGATTCCGACGAACTGAGAACCTCCTCCTTTTTTGAAGTCGGTTAAAAATGCGGAGTAAACGAATTTTCCCAGATATGAGACCTAGCTAGATCGATTTTTCGCCCCCGTAAATCCCTATATTGCAAGTTTCATCAGAATCGTTAGAGCCGTTTTCGAGAACGTGATTGCAAATAAGACAACTGACACTAACCATTAACGTTGTATGTTTAATACCTACTTAAATATAGCCAAATAAAAACTTAAAAACGGGGCTCTATACTATATTAGTATTTTATGTAGATAATTATTGGTAAACAAGAGGATGCTTCTGGCCATCCCCTTTACCTACAATACTTTTAAGTCATTTCCTGTACGCCATCTGTCGGTAGCATACCGAACTAAATTACATGACTAAACCTACATAGCATATTATTATTAGAAACACACCACTAAACTCATAATGTAAAAACCTAATCGTGATTGTACATTAGTTAATTACATACCTACGTGGGCTAGTTGCTGCGAAATAGCCTTCGCAATTCTTTGAATAGAAAAGTTATATTGAAATTGAAGTTAATTTGTACGTATCCTTTCATGGTAAAAATCTTACACCTTGATAAACTTTATTATTTCACATCAAAAATAGTCAATAAAGTAGGAGCATACCTAAATATTGCAAAAGCTATTTAACAATTAAAACGGATTATCAGTTATCACCGTTTAAAGCTGTGCACGTTTGAAAACACGGCAGCACAATTTTCTTTTCAAAAGAATATAAAAAAAGAATGCAATTTTTTTCGCTGAGTCTAACTTGCCAGCTCTTCTTTTTGATGAACTTAATTTGTACGGAATAAAAAATGTTTCCAGTACACAAGTACTTTTAGCTTTGAAGCTAATGTAAATTTATCGCTCCAAAAGCTTTTTGAAGTGCACTTAAGCGTATTATGAACAATAAAAGTAGAGTAGCGGGCAACCACAGCACAGTAGCGCCATTTACTTGATTTCAGGCGGTGTTCAAGTTCCGCAACACGTAGTACCAACTGAGCAGTATAGATGGCGCTGCACTTGAACATTTTAGTTCAGCTACTAGACACTAGATGGCGTTAATAAAATGGTTTATATTATCGTTTACATACAAATGCCTTTGAAATTACTTATTATGCACCTACAAAACCCTAAAATCACTGAGAATTAATTAAAAACTATTTCATCGAATTTTAAAATATTTGCTCCAATTTTCAACCCTAAAATGGGGCAGTGACGTAACGGCGGCGGGGTGAAAACAGCAGCTGTTTGCAAAAGTCATCGATGTCGGCACAAGATACACCCGTAAAGTGGTACAGTATCGACCCTGACCTCGAGGTCACGTGCCTACCTGAGCCTCCAGGGTTACGTCGTCTACCAATAACTAGAGGGGCGGCCGACTTAGTTTTTATCGGGTGAAAGATTTTGCGATTTAGTTTTGAGCGCCACCATTTTTTTTATGGTTGGATAAAATCTGTTGGGAGTTACTCTAGAATCTTTAATGTAAAACTGTCTAGCTTAATAGATAAAGCTTTTCAATTAAAGCTTTTGGAAGCGAGATAATACTAACTTAAGTACATTTTTTACAGTTCGTTTTCAGAATAGTTTTAACGATAGTTACTTATGTAGAACTAATTTTATACCTCCTATTAAGATTAATTAGCAGTAATTCCATCTCAAAGAATTACCCAATAGAGTCAACTATGTAATTGATAACTGTAAGCAATTGATCATTATGAAGTCAATTGTTGCAGATATCTACATAAATCGAACGAATAGGACATAGGTACATACTGCAGGAGAATCGAGCAGGGAAAAAATATCAATGTAAGGTTGATAGGTACGTCATGTTACTCAGTGCTAATAAATAACAATCAATTTTCCTGGAAAAAGTCAGTCGATCAAATGTGAATCGAAAAATAATAACGATTATTATCTTTTACCTATAAAAATCTATTGTATGTAAAATCCAAAGCCAAATAGATGATGGAATATCTAGGTTCTTACCGGTACCAACACGGAATGGTACCGCTTGAAACTCACGGGGAAAATGCACAAACTGCATGCATAAATAGTAGCTTACTCTTTATGTATTTTCTTTTTTTACAGAAAGCTTACAGACTAATTACACAATTAAAAATCATTCAATGGTAGGAAAATTAGCTAATTACAAACTTCCACATGTATACATCTAGTAACAAATACTTTGTGTTGACTAAATGTTCGTTATCAGCGAATTGCAAACCAAGAAAAAGAAATAAAACATTTTTAGTTGAGTAATAATATAGAAAATATAGATACTAAGGGTAATTTATGGCTATGACAAATCAGGAGACAATCAATAACAAAAAAAAATACAATTTAATTCGAAAGGAGTTTAGTTAACCTCCTTTCGAATTAAAGGGTTAATTTTTGTCCTTGTAGTTTGCAATGGGTTATTAAACATACACCTCGTACTGGGTACTTAAACTTTTTTAAAATACTCATAATGAACATTAGAATCTACTTCTACTAGAAGTCTTAATCCAGACACTGAATATCCATAGGTAGTTTATTTTATTTTTATTTTTTGTGTCTAATCTACAATTGTTTACATTGTTAAAGTTATAAAATAATGTTTTACTAAAATCTAAGGTTAGTGTAACAATTTCTTAAAGGTTAGCACCGCATTCACCATAAACATGCAAGACATACTTAGGTTTATATAATTAGATTGTCCGTAATTTTATTTTATCCTAACCCCGTGTCCTAAACAAAGCAATCGGTCACGCGACTACGCGATCCTCACATGCATTTGTTATTTGATCGGAAAACCGGAAGGTGATGCCCTCTGTCGCGACGACACGTTCGGAGGTTCGCCTATCAAAATGAACGCGACGGTGGCGTGGTTTAAGCGATAATCACTTTGGTGAGGACACGGCCTGTTGAGAACACGGTAAAGCTTGCCGGTAATTTTCTCAAACAAGTGGAAACCCCAGCAAGGGATAATAGGGTAATTTTAACATTTCTATTTACCTTTACCTACTTCTTCATTTGGGGATTTTACCTCTATTACATTTGCGTAACAAGGAAATTATTACAGTATGTAGTTATTTGTACATTACAGATAATTTTATAAATTACATGTGTTATGATATCGTTTGCATCATTTAATTGAGTAATAATAATTTGTTGAAATACTTAGCTACCTACATTGAAATAATGTTTTGTAACATTTGGATTAAAGGCTCTTTCAAACAGGCGCGACACGCGACGCGACACAAAGACACCGCTCGTCGCGCGACGTGCGGTGTCTTTGTGTCGCGTCGCGTGTCGCGCTGGTCTGCATAAGCCTTTAATGCAATTTTACTATTATTATAACCGGCGTTGGTGTTAAAGGTATGGCGCCGGCTTTAAAGTGTGCGATAAAACAGACATTCAATATATTTGGCAACATTTTCAATTGATTCACCACGTGGCAACATTACCTAGAAATAATAATAACATTGGTATCCACGTGAATTTGGTACTTGTGGCCATTTATAGATAAGGTAAAAGGATTGTTTCAGTACTAACCCAATGAAATAGCTCGCCGATTTAAAATGTTAGCATGGACTTTAGAGCCATTTGATTTTATTACCTATATTTTTAAATCAAATATCGGTTTTATCAATGCAGGCCGCCCATTGCAAAATAAAAATTCGAATTTTAAAACTTTACTTTTAAAATTCGAATGGTTGTTTAGATGGCACCCCATCCAATAAAACAAAGTACGTTGTTAGTTGTTAGTTTTTACAGTATAATGAACAATAAAAATAAACATTTTCACGGCTGTATTCCCCAAAGGGTTAGGCAGAGGTACCTATAGTACACCCACTTTCGCTAGTTATATTTAAGTCTCATATAGTAGGGGACGAGCCTTTGCTATCAACCGGGTACAAATCCAGACTCAACACTGCTACTGAGAAATTCATTTGACAATTTGCCCGACCTGGGAACCGAACTCAGCAGTAGCGCTGGCGACCACTAGACCAACGAGGCAGTCCCAGTTTAATAAAAAAGTGTCCACGCCCAGTTGCACAAAGACAAACATTAATGCCCCATTACGTAATAGATCATTTACTTTTTAATATTTCATTAATTTCATCAAAGAACCATAAAAATCACAAGTTAAAATAATAGGCCGGTGTGCAATTTTTTTTTGTCCAGCAGGTACATTAATAAAAAATATTGGACACATATTTTTTCTTTTTTGATGTAATCAAAAGATTACGGCGATAAATTTAATGACAGCTTTAAAAGTTAAAGTTCGTTTCTGCAACTGGCTGTTAATATTGTAGAGTTACTCTTGTCTATACACAATAGTAAAATACAAACATACCTGTGTATAATAAACAAAATGATGATAAGAATGCGTGAATGGCTACAGTATATTTATAACAATACGTCAATCTACCTACAATGTAGCCAGGGGCGATATTCAAATGGCTCATAGCATGCACATAGACTATCATTAAGCACCACGGAAACGACCTCCCGAGTAGGAAATAGATCACAACATTAGTCCTATCTTTGATAACAGCTATAATTCTTTATTATTATAGAGTAATACTAATTGCCTATAATCTTAAAGGCAAAAAGGGCAGTCTAAGAAAGGTCAAGACCGGACATGGTTTGGTTTGAAGCGCTATGGTTATGACATGGTCATCCAATCGACTAGTATTCTCGCTTTTGCTTTATAAAAGTATCCAACAACAAATACACCAGCTCTCTCAATATTTTAGCTATTCACACAATGATATTCACAAAATGATACTCACTATTAGTCAGCACCCTATTGCATAACGCACTTTCAATGACGATCTGAATTATTTTGAAGGATATTGCTAATCCATTGCTTCATGAGTTTGAAAAACAACTTCAATAACGCAATGAATGTTGTTGAACTGTCAAAATGAAAGCCATTACTACTGTAAAGCTGCGTCTACATATGTTCTTTTGTCCGTACCGTACTTCCGTAGTTTGGACGCCCGTTCGGTACGGTACGGTGAGACGCCGTACCACCGTACCGTACTGAACAGGCGTCCAAACTAGCGTTCTTGGATCACGACGCTAATACGAAATGGAGGTGCGGTACAAACAAAAGAACATATCAGGACGCAGCTTTAGTGTGTTTTGTCTATAAAAGTTAATTTGAATTTTTTCAGCTTATTGAATCGATTATAATAAAATTATTTAGGATACCTTTATACCTGGTGACACACATTGACCACTTCTAATCCCAATTAATAAAAAAGAATTCCTACACATAAGTACCTACCTAAAAGCCGCGATTTCTGATAGTCCTTCTCTCAAAAATAGCAGCACATTACATCAAAATGACATATTTGATGTGAGTAACATTTCGTTACCGTCAGCAATAGAATTAAATAATAAATTGGAAGCGTAATTCAGAGATCGCATGCTGGATTTAATCACTGCTAATGGAGACTGGGTTACGTTCAACTCAGACTGTAGGTAGGTTCCAAGAGTAAGCATATTATCAATAATTCATGTATATTTTGTGGATTTTATCCAGTGTGATGATGTAAAACGCCAATGTATTCTGGATTGTAGATTAACTACTTGGATTTTAACATTTATATTGAACTTGCTTTTGGAAATCGGCAATTATCCCACGAGAATATCGGGATGAAAGGTATCCTATGTCCTTCTCCAAGTTATGGTCTACCCATGTGCCAAATTTCATCCAAATCCGTTCAGCCGTTTTAGCGTGAAAGCGTCACAAACAAATTCACTTTCGCATTTATAATATTATTTAGGAGCTATACGTTTGCAAGTATTAGTGGGCAACAACGGCTAACAAAAAGTTATTTAGTAAACTTGCTAAAAAGTTATAGAAAATTACTTTATCATGTTACTCTACAAAAAGTAACTTCAGTGTGGTTGCACCTTTAAAACAAAAATATCTGGATGACCGATGATTTTTTTGGTAGTTTTCTAATAATTAAACCTAGCTAGATCGATGTATCGCCCCCGAAACCCCTGCATACAAAATTTCATGAAAATCCTTGGAGTCATTTCAGAGATTCAAATTATATATATAAGTACATATATATATAATTTGAATCTCCATATATATATACAAGAATTGCTCGTTTAAAGGTATTAGATAGATACAACAGTCACCTCTGCAGTCTTTCAGGCGTCAAGAGAAATTCAAGATGATCAAGAAAGCAGCTAATCAGCTTGTGCTTAATTAGTCTTCCAAAAATAAGTAGAATCGTACCTAGCAATTAACCTTTGTAGTTTTCCTATCACAGCCTTAACCCACATTGATGTGGAAGCCAAAGGCTGCATGTTTCATTATCTTTGCCCGTCATACCGTATCAGGTTGGTAAAAGCTTTTTAGCTTGTCTATGGTAATGCGAGGTGTTTCGAAATTCAAATGATGTTGATGTGTTGGTGTTGACTTTGTTATAGATGTCGTAAATTGTATGATGACGTTACTAGATGCTTTTACTTAATGGCACTAGTGGAGTTATGAGTTTTTAATTAGCTTTCATTTTATTATAGCGAAATCTTACGGGTCGGGGAAAAATATCACCTTTATCTACACCCATGCTTATTACCAACATTAAAACAGCCAGTGTCATTGTAACCATAATATCATCCAAATGAGTGTTATAATGTTGTACTAAATTTCATTATGCAACTCTTTACAACGTTTAAGCGTGGGACAACAGCACCCGCTGCACGCATGTGCGGTGATGTGCTGGTGCAGGTGACATTCATACGTGCAGTTGTACTGAATTTCGTGGGATTATTTTTATTCTTGATCTTGAATTACAAATACCCAATGGTTTCAGAACCTTTTACCCCTTTAACTAAGGAGGTACGGTACGGACAAAAGAACATATCTAGACGCAGCTTTACAGTAGTAATGGCTTTCATTTTGACAGTTCAACAACATTCATTGCGTTATTGAAGTTGTTTTTCAAACTTATGAAGCAATGGATTAGCAATATCCTTCAAAATAATTCAGATCATCATTGAAAGTGCGTTATGCAATAGGGTGCTGACTAATAGTGAGTATCATTTTGTGAATATCATTGTGTGAATAGCTAAAATATTGAGAGAGCTGGTGTATTTGTTGTTGGATACTTTTATAAAGCAAAAGCGAGAATACTAGTCGTGATGGATGACCATGTCATAACGATAGCGCTTCAAACCAAACCATGTCCGGTCTTGACCTTTCTTAGACTGCCCTTTTTGCCTTTAAGATTATAGGCAATTAGTATTACTCTATAATAATAAAGAATTATAGCTGTTATCAAAGATAGGACTAATGTTGTGATCTATTTCCTACTCGGGAGGTCGTTTCCGTGGTGCTTAATGATAGTCTATGTGCATGCTATGAGCCATTTGAATATCGCCCCTGGCTACATTGTAGGTAGATTGACGTATTGTTATAAATATACTGTAGCCATTCACGCATTCTTATCATCATTTTGTTTATTATACACAGGTATGTTTGTATTTTACTATTGTGTAATTATGTGACTTAATAAATACATACATACACAACACTACTTAACATGAAAACCGGCAGGGAACGGGGTAGTTAATTGATTCAGGCGTGACCTTGAGAAAATCTATTATAAAATACAATGGACGTAAATATATTTAGTAACCTATTCCGCTTAACTATTCCTAAAGATTCATAAAAAATTATGTAAGAAATCGACACGTGTTTCACCTCTCAACGAGGCATCCTCAGGATGACGATTGACTTGTCGCGAACCCGAACTCTCTGCTTCCGGCGCTAGGCGTAGCAACACGCTGTGTTCGGGTTCTGAGGATGCCTCGTTGAGAGGTGAAACACGTGTCGATTTCTTATGGGATTTTTATGACTCTTTAGGAATAGTTAAGCGGAATAGGTTACTAAATAAATCTACGTCTATTGTATTTTTTAGGGAAGGGGGTACTCTATATAGCACTTACTAATTCCATGGGTACTCCCAATTTTCTCCAGCTACAATATGTTGTTAGTCCCGTCTAATAAAGGACAAGCGTATTGTCATGTTTGGGCACTAAGTCTGGTTTGCTACACTGAGAATATCCTAATAGAATTAATCTAATAAAATAAATAACCCGACCAAAGTTCGAACTTAGGTTCAGGCCTCAAGACATAAAATTGCTTTTATCATACACACAGTAAAATCTATTTTCGGACAGATACAGTTTTCCGTTACCAGTGTAAGGTCCAAATGAAACGGAGAAAGAGCCTCATAACGCGCACATTTCCAATTCTGAACGGTTTGGAAGTGTGCTGGAATTACGGACCGCACCTAATTCCAGCAGCCCGAGTCCAAAACAGTATTTGCTTTCACTGCAGTTATAGACAAGAGTAACTCTACAAAATTAACAGCCAGTTGCAGAAACGAACTTTAACTTTTAAAACTGTCATTTTATCGCCGTAATCTTTTGATTACGTCAAAAAAGAAAAAATACGTGTCCAATATTTTTTATTAATCAGATAGGCAGTCACTCCATATAAAGTACTGGTATTCAGCTGCATCCGGTTAGACTAGAAGCCGACACCAACATAGTGGGGAAAAGGCTAGGCAGATTGATTTATTTAAAACTACATTGGAGTACACAGCACACAAATAAATCTCACACTGATGATCAAAATTAGTACGATGAGTTAAATTCCTTCATGTCTTCTTTATTCTTATTTGAAACAGCATTCAAAGATTTCATGTTTTCCTTAAAAATGTTTTGCGTACAAACTGAAACAACGAGCAAACAACGGAACAGATTGAATAAATCCGTTCAAAGTCTCCAAATGTTCCGCTCAGTTGGAGTAACATTCAGAACGTGTGCACTACAGTTGCATCTATAGTTTCATACATCCTTACTGCATCACATCGATCGGATGCGACTGGAGTGAATTTGCATCTGTAAAGGTTGGTTTAGACTAGCAGACTCAGAAAAAACAAAAAATACTAACCCTCTTATTAAACGCGGAGAACGTATGCCAAACTTAATCTTCGCATAATTTATGGTTCATCTGAAGACCATAGTCATAGTCATCACTGTCCATTCCAAGGTTGCCTGGAAGAGATCGCGGAAAGCGATAAGGCCGCCCATTGTATATTTTGTAGTGTTTGATTTGTTTTTTGTTGTGTATTTTTGTGGTGTACAATAAAGTATATATAAATAAATAAATAATAAATAAAAGGAAAATGGTTTATTATTTTAACAAGTGAATATCTTGATTAACAACTGGTGATTAGAACCTCCTTTTAAACAAATAAGCCTGTGTTTGGGGACTCCGCTCTTGCATACATTAAATAAGTATTATTTACTTGTTATATTGTTGAATTATAAGTCTTACGACGTCACCCAAAAAGAAGCCAAGCTCAAGTGGGACTGGGCCGGACACGTTTGCTGCATGTCGGATGCATTGTGGGCTAAAACCACTACAACATGGGTTCCTGAAAACGTCCAGCGGCATCGTGAAAGACCCAGGCGTGGATGGCCGGACGAACATGACGCTTATAGGAGGGATTGGTCCATATTGGCTCAGGATCGAGTTGAGTGGAAAAAGGAAAGCGAGGCCTTTGCCCTGCAGTGGGACAATACGGGTAAATTATTATAATTTCAGTCTTATATAATGCTTTCCCATTACAAAGGTTAGACTCTATAACCTGGGTTCCGAACCTGGGGGTAATTACCCCCGCGGGGGTAAATCAGCTATTCTGTGGGGGTAACAAAGAACCTAGTCTGAATATCCTGTTAATAGCTAACAGAGCTTTAAAAATGCTTATAAGAAGTACCCTTTGCAACCACCTATAGATGTGATTGTGGTTTAACTTCGGTTACACTGAAAACAAAGGTCAGAAACTGTTTCAATGTGGAACATGACTTATGATGCGCTTTAAACGAAACTAAACCTAACATAAAAAAACTTGTGAATGCAAAACAATACCAACCACCACACTAATAATTTTTACTTAATTCATTGTTTAATTTATATATAAAATACGTAAGAATTATATGCTTGTCTTGTTTGTATTGATAACATTTTAAGGTCGGGGTAAAATCAGTTTTCCTAATAGGTCACAGGGGTAATAATATTGAAAAGGTTAGGAACCACTGCTCTATAACAATATTACTTGTAATTTGTAAATTTACTTTGCCTTTATTAATAAAGGAGTTAACTTCTAACTTAAGTTACACCTCTGATATGTGTATATCTTATAATAACTGCTGAAATACGTAATTCAGATTCGTGTTACACAAAATTTCATGACACATGCAAGGCAGCGCCGCCCGGTTCAACTAAAAAACCTTTTTTTTTTAATAAACCACTCTTTTTATTTTAAGTATGTGTTAGTGCTTTAGAACTTTGCATTGGATTGAACAACTTTGCTGTCGGGAAAATACTAAACAGACTTACAGAATGAACATGAAAAGTTTTGATAGTTTATATTTATACAATGGTTTACACAGGCTACTTTGATTATTTACACGGTTTTATATAGTGTCGCGCTGCAAAATAACTACAACAAACAAGCTATCTTTGTTATGCTGGTGTGCGTGACAGCTACGTCTTACACTCACGCCACGTCATTGGGCTTTTCTAGTGTGCGTGCATTTAGCGGCCAACAGTTGGACTCAATTTTTTTCGACGTGCTCACAAATCTTTACTGTATATCTATATTAATATCTTTGACAGGCCAGTTGAACTGACATAAGCCATCACACTTGCTCATGATGTGCTGGCAATTTTAGACAGCGTAGAAAAATGAAACGAAGGAAAACCATCGTGAAAGTTCTCTCTCTGTATTTTCCTTCGCCGTAAGTTGTCATCATTCTCTTGCCGTTATTCCAATTTATTTGTGGTCGGCGAACCATGTCTTCTTTTTACATACTTCTCTTTTAGTCTTCTCGCGTCGCAGTCCATCCCTCGTTTCTTTGATCTTCCCCTACTCTTGTAGCCATCCATATTATAATATTTTTTTATAATTTTTATTTAGGAACATAAAGGTTTTAGTACATGAGGGACTTATAAAGTATACATTATTAATTACATGGTGTAGGTAGGTACAATTAATTGTTGGGTGAATCGCTGCTCTCCTAGCTAGATCACTGAGTAATCTGTATTTAGGAGAGACAGTTTCGACTCCCAATTTGAGTATCACAAAAAATAATGTTTTTATGCTTTTGGAGATTACAGTACCAAAACACAAAAGATAAAATCTTACAATTAAAATTAAATAAAACAAAGTAGAATGAGGAGTGCAGATGTGCTGAGTCGAATGACTGCGTGTATGTATGTGCTTATGAGTGTGTGAGAGTGAGTGTGTGTCTGCATTTGAATAATAGGAAATGAGGTTACCTTTAAGTAAGTAAGTGACAATAAATAATATATTCACACTCAAAATATCGTCACGACGTTTTCCTCATTCCTCCGCATCACATGCCCATACATGACACACCATTTCCACACAACTTTTCAGTCACCGGTGCCACTTTCAGACTTCCTCTTATGTACTCATTTCTTATTCTACACATTCGTGTAACACCACACATCCCTCTTAGCGTTATCATCTCAGATGCATGCAATTACCTTTCTTTCATCCCTTTTGTGGCCCAACATTCTTCTCCGTAAGTCTAACATTGAAAAACCCACATTGAATTCAAATTTAAATTCAAAAGTCATTTATTCAAACTAGGCTGAAAATCAGCACTTTTCGAACGTCAAAATTACATAAGACAGTCTCTCAAAACGCCCATCCTTCACCACTTCCTAGTGCCTTTAGCTGGGAAGAAGAAGTGGCGCAACAAACTCCCCAGCAGCACAGCTGTCTGTTCAAGTAGAAGAAGAAGAAAAAATGATTCTATACAATAGTATGCAAAATAATTTACATTATGCAACACAAAACATAATTTAAATGATAAATTATTGACCATAAGTCAGCTAGCACACGCCAATATACCAACCAAAAACATCGAGAACTAAACTCAAGCAGAAATAAAATTTTAATTTTAATTGATTACCACCTGCCTGGTTTTGAAAAGCAACATATTTAAAGTCTCGTTGTCTGAACCTACCCTAACACTCGCATATAAGCCAGTAGATAAGCTCTACATGAAGTTGTACACCCTACACGGCTGATATAATTAATAACCGTGTATCATGCAAATGCATAACTGTTAGGTACCACGTATTCATGTATGAGCCTCTCTAGTGGCTCTATAGGCTCTCCCTAGCGGCAAATCGATCAATCATTTGCTAATAATTTTCCGATCATTGTGCAGTTGGTTAGTATTGGTATTAATGTTATGTTTCACAAGACATGACGTCAAAGGAAAAATAAATTGGAATTTTTAGGTCAGCACAGGTCAGAAAGGTCAGTTATAAACAAATAACTCGTATTCGTTGAGACGCAAAAATAGGGAAAATTCTTTCGAGGAAAACTAACCCAAAAAATTCTAAAAATAGGTATTATGTTGTAAATTTTGACGTTCGAAAGTGCCATACAAGGGCCTATTAGAAATAAATTATTTGACTTTGACTTTGTTTGCCAAAGAACACGACCAAGACAAGCCCATAAATCACAGCCAACAATACAAAACTTACAATTAATATCAACTAAAACTAATTAATAAATTCCTACGTAACACCGCAAAACATTCCCACTTTAGTATCATAAAGAAACGCCCACAAAGACCGAGATTCAAGCCTATACAAGGCCTTTAATTTTGCACAACACTAACGTATAATTGTACGCAAAGCTAAGCTAAAACAAGGAGCGTACCCATTTCAATTCTAAATGAGATTTAGACTCCACCTAGTTAAGGCTAAAAGGCTGCAAAACTGTGTATTCATGCCTTGTTTCGTCAGTTAGCCTCATTGTCGAAATTAATAACAAACAATGTGGAAATGTATATTTTATACAAGTTTGTCTGGATACTTCTGCTCGAAGTCACGTCGGCCAATATCGCGTATGTTTCGAGTTTAAAGAGAGCAATATTGCATAACGTATATTATGTTCCCAGTACATAGCTTTCAGGCACGTATTAGGGGCAATACATAGGTACATTGAGTTCTTTACCGTGACGTCATTTAAAACAAGGAAAAGTTTTAAACTTTGGTTTGTTTTGGTGAGTAAGGGGATAAGGGGAACCACACAAATTCCAGCTTCAAAAATGATTTGCCCTTCTTCTCAGTCGTCTCCTCATCTCAGACATAAATAACAAAGGCCAAGTCAATATCCCAGATTCTGTTATCTTCAAGAATATTAATCATTAGATTTGCAATACTTTTTAGGGTTCCGTAGTCAACAAGGAACCCTTATAGTTTCACCATGTCCGTCTGTCTGTCCGTCCGTCTTACCGCGGCTTAGCTCAGAGACTCTTAGTACTACTAGAAAGCTGTAATTTGGTATGGGTATATTTTTTAGAGTACCTCCCCTACACGTAAAGTGGGGATGTTTTTTTTTTCACTTTTTTTTCCTTGGTGTGTCGTTGGAAAGGTCGTTTAAAAATATTGTGAGTGTGCGAAAACCATTTTTGGATTCAAGGATCCGTTTGTGAAATATTAAGCTTTAAAGTGAAAATGTTTGTTTGAGTCAAGTGTCCCCCCCTGCCATCTAAATAGTTGGTCTTGGATGTGTGAAAAAATTCACGGCAGTAGTATCTTAACAAAATTAAAAGGAAAACTATCACAGCTAAGTAGACTCTACAAGTTACTGAGTAATAATCGACCAACTTACATTTGCAGTTGTAAAAAAAAAACACTACAAAGTGAAAAACACTACAAAGTGGCAAAAAACGAAAACACAAAACCCAAGACACCGACTTCCGAAATTAAAGTTATTTTTCACTTTGTAGTGTTTTTTTTGGAAGTCGGTAGTTTTTTTTTTGTAAAAAGTTTTTATTTTTCACTTTTTAGTTGTGGTACCTACCCCACACACATTCGAATACCACTACCTACTACCAGTGTCAAGTGGAACTTATCATATCATCTACATACTAAGTGGGGAAAAAAATACGTATTTCGTAGCTAACTCAAAAACTACCCAAGCAAAGTTAATAAAATTTATATGGGACCAATTTGGGAGCATAACCTTTCAAACAAAAAAAGAATTTTCAAAATCGGTCCACAAATGACGGAGAAATCGGTGGACATACATAAAAAAAAAAAAAAAAAAAAAAAAAAAAAAAAAACAAACATACGCGTCGAACATATAACCTCCTCCTTTTTGGAAGTCGGTTAAAAACATTAATCAACTACAATGTTAGGTAAGTATGTTCTTGGGATAAATTCATCCCACCTACGGAACCGTTCATTGTGCGTGATCCGACACGCACTTGGCTGGTTTTTACTTATAATTTTCCTCATATATCGAGTAACAAGTTGATTAACACATCTGTAAACAGTTTTGGGATTTTCCTTGTGAGTGACGTGTGACCAAAAGTAACCTCAGTTCTAATTAAGACGGAGTGACTTACTGCTTCAGTAACTGTTGGTGTGCTCATCAATTATGCTATTAAACATACACTGGGACTAAATTGGGCTAAATCTTGCTTTATTGATTGACATTTCACATGATTTTTTTATAGACAGGGTGAGGTTTTTGTTGTCCATTCCTTACAAACTCAAAATCAATTAAACTAATTAGAATCACTTTTGAATAGTCAAGGAGTTGTTCAGTCAGAAAAATGAAACTAGATTTAATAATTTCATAGACACTCTTTTAAATGAAAATATTGTTACGAAATACTGGTATACATTGTTCATATTAAAATTATAATACTGAGAAATACTTAGTGAGACTCTAGTTCAGCAGTGCTATTCTGTAAAAATCTCACCGTGACCGCTTAGGTGAAGTGAGCTTGAAAGTGAACTGTCAACAGTGTCAATCCCTAGTATTTGGTGGAATGACAGCTCACTTCAAGTTCACTTCACCTTAGCGTTCACGGTGAGATTTTTACAGAATAGCACTGCAGATTATGAGAATCGAACCTTTAAGCTGGGAATACACGTCCGATTTTTTCATCGGATAGTCGGATCCGATAGAACAATGCAAACTATCCGACTATAGGATCGGACGTGAGTTGAATGTTCAAAGAAAATAATGACTCCAACGCCTTCCGATAGCCGGATCAGACCATCGGATCCGTTTATTGTTTTCAAAGGAAAACAATTTATTTATAAGAATAAACAGAATTTTAATACATATATATGTACAGGTAGGTATATAAAAATTATCTAAAATAATTAAGTACTTTTTGCAGATAAAACATAAATAATAGTTAAGCGAAATGTATCTTGTTCGCGATCTCCTAACTTAGATTATATGTAAATTAAAACTTTGTAATTAAAATTGTTCCCATTGCACAATAACAACTTAATGATCTCCTATAACAGGGCTTCCTCTCTCCTACCCTTTAAGAATACATTATGGTGAAGCAATATAAATATTGAGTAACTATCTGATAAAGTGGTCGCAAGCGCTACTGCTGAGCATGAGGTCCTGGGTTCGATTCCCGGGTCGGGCAAAGTATTATTGGGTGTTTCTATCTGGAATTTCTCAGTAGCAGCCCGGAGTCTGGATTTGTGCCCGGTTGATGGCAATAGGCTCGCCCCCTATTACATGGGACTTAAACATAACTGGCGAAATGTGGGTGTACCTACTACAGGTATACTTCTGCCCAACCCTTTGGGGAAACAAGGCGTGATGTTATGTTATGTTATGTTATCTGATAAAAAAATCGGACGTGTAGTCTCAGCCTTATCCATTTACTTTTAAAGGCAGGTCACTATGAGAAATAATTAAAATACTTTTTTTCTTTTTGGACCATACTTTGATCTAACTATAATTATATCATTCTACCGTTTAGGGCCATTTGCACCAATACGGCTGTCTTAAACCAAGTTAAAAAGCGAAAGCGCCGGGAATAGCCCACGAAGTAAAAAATACAATCGGAAACTGATCTGCAAATTGCAAAAAATGTAAGAAAATTTGAATTCCGCAAACTACCCCCTTAAGAAATTGCGCGTTCAAGTATCATAGCAATTTATGAGTTTACAAACAAAACAGCTTATATTTACATTATTTACCGCACAAAGTGTAGGTGAAGCGATAAGTAATATAAAGGGTCATAGCTTAATGGTATCCGCGTAGATAACGTTATACTGATCTCGACTAATGATCGTGTTCTACATTATAATAATATTGACCCATTGGCCTCATGTACCTATGGCGTTCTATTTCCATCCTACTGAAAACTGATTTCAAGTAAAGATGATACCTAGCTGTTAAAAACGTCAATTTAGTTTGGCAAAGGTTTTGCAAATGATTGCAGTTTGGTGATTAAACATTTCCATTAAAACCTGAACGCGCACTTATCCGAGCCAAACGCGTCGAACGAATCGAAGTCAACGAGAACGCTAGGAGCGGTCTTCCAGATTCGGACGATTCGACGCGGAATTTCTTAAGAATTCTAAAATTCGTTTCGTTAGGTTCGTTCGACGCGTTCGGCTCGGTTAAGTGTGCGTTCACGTTAAGTAACAGGGTCAAATTAAATTAGTTAGCAAAACTACGCAGACGTGACGGGTATCGATATCTAAACACAAAAAAAAACCATAGGTAGTGTAGTAATGGAAATCGATATCTAAACACGATAAAATAAAATAAACTGATATTCTCAAGACATATTTCAAGCCTACCTAACTACAATACCTATTAAAAGTCCTAGGCCCACTTGCACCACAAATCACTAAATGCGTTTAACGTTAGACGCAATTAAAACTTCGTTCTATTTCTGTCAATCGTTTGAAGATGACAGAGATAGAAATGTTGTTTTTAATGTGTTTAGCGCTAAACGAATTTAATGACTTGTAATGCAACCAGGTATTAGTTTACTCGAACGTTTTGGTTTCAATGCAACTTATAATGTTTACTTACGATGAAAGAACCAAGCTTACAAGAAAATATTCAGTGAATAAGGCATCATACTTCCATACTTTCCATCTATACCTACATCTATAAAAATAAATTAAATTTAAGTATCTGTTTGTGATCTATATAAATATATCAAATTGAAGTATATCCGGCACTTATAAAAAAAACTTTAATTTTTTTTTGTCTGTCTGATTGTTCCGGCTAATGGACTGGTTATAAGGAGTAACTTACGCTACTTTTATTTTAGAAAAAGAATTAGGTTATAAAAATAGGGGCTTTAATAAAAATATTTGCATGCTGTTTTACAGTAGCGTTCATAATGTTACTACCGGCCTTGATGCAGTAAACTCTGGGGTTGGAATACATTAAGAATATAGCTTAAGGCCGTGTTGCACCATGTCAGGGGCTTAACTTGGATATACAGGGGTAGGTCAGTACCGGTTTTATTTGCTGCTATGTCAGTAAGGAAAGCGGAAATTATGCTGCATCAATCTGAAATAAATAATTAGGATAAGTAAGGGTCTTGACTACAAGAATGCGGTAGTTGCCTAGGTAAAAAAAAAAATCTATTTAGTCCGTCTTTCAGATTTAAAAAAAATATTAGACACGTATTTTTTGCTTTCTATCATATTAATCAAAAATAATTTAGAAAACACGCATTAAAGTTGGGGAGTGGGGGCTCGCTACGTCACAACGCAGTATTAAATCTAGCAAGGTGTGACGTCATGCCACATTTTAACTCAATGTATCGCCGTAATCTTTTGATTACGTCAAAAAAGAAAAAATATGTGTTCATTATTTTTTAATAATCTACAAGACGGACAAAAAAATTTGGACACAGGCTTATTATTATTGAATTACTTGTTTTGGTAGTCTTTTCCCTTTTTTTAGACATTTATAAAACGGTTAAGCAGCTCTTTATTTATCATGTCATTATCAACAACATGTCTCTATCCGTTACGATTTAAATAAAGTACGTAACAAACGCAAAATCATCAATGTTATTGATTCCGTAAGCTTTGGGTTTCACAGGTAGTGAGCTTCAGTAGAGAGATTCCATGCTATTATTCCATTAGAACTGATAACAAGCAAAAACATATTACTCAGATCATAATTATAATTTTTTCTTCTGTGAAGGTTCCATCCACGAATTCTAGTCCAGACCCAAGACAGCTGACTTAAGACGTCAAAAACAAATCTGTCATAAATAGCTTACTCCGTACTCCAGTAAAGTTAGCATTAAACTAAAACTAAAACTGTTTTACAGTTAAAACTGAGCAAGCACTTCCCCAAACTTGTACCGCTCAGAAATAACGCCTACGAAATCTAAAATGTATTCGAATTCTAGAATTTATTCGGTACCTTTCATATTATACCGAATAAATTCTTTTGGTAAAAGAAAAATAAATTATGGCGCGTCCTTCCTCTGTATAAGTGGGGTAGGTAAGTACAGTCAACCGCACACCAGTGGAAACACTTGCACCACGAAAATCGTCCTCATTGCTACGACGTAAAGGCGCTGTCAAAGTACAAATTGTTACCAATTATGTGCGGTTGCCTGTACTGTACTGGTACTCAAACGGGTCAAGAGGTTTCCTTCAGATTTCTTCCTCCACTTCAAGATTGTGACACCAAACGTTTTTTGGCTACAGGATTATAGATAAGTGTACTCAGTGCTATATCCTCGCTCGCTGAGGGCGCAGCATTTTTAAGGAACTGTTTGTTCAAGCTTTCAAGTAGGTAATTTAAGACGCGACGAAATGCCAGTGACCTTGAGTGGTTAACTTGCGTATTCTGTGCTGAGCTCACGCAACGCGTCGTACGTCCAGCCATTAATAGGACTCGCCGATCAAGGAGCGCTATTCCAATTTACACGCATTATTAATTTATTATACATAAAACAAAAGGTATTTTAATAAAACACAATAAATAATTAAATTATCTTTAAAATGGTGAAGATTTCAGAAAAATACGCTGGATAGTTTTTTCGTGATTCTCAGTTTTTTATCCGTGTTAGACATAACTTTACAAATTAACTACACTATTTAATATAAACACTATCTAAAATACTTTCAGATTAAGTAGTTAAGAAAATACCCAAAAAAAATTAACATATGTTTTTTGCAAATCATTAACACTACTCGTTTAGACGTGATCTTCAATATAAAATCATTAAAAGTCGATTATTCTCGCCTTAAGTTGGTTTTTCGTACGATTTATTTATGCTGTTCTCATTTGAGACATGACTGATTAAAACTGTTTTTTTATTTTTCTGTGAAAATTAATTTTAAAATAACATTTTCTGTTATAACTTTAATACCCAACTGAGCAACGCAATAAAAAACATCTCGCACATGATTAAATTCGGCAACGAGCAAAAATAATAAACAATGCAATTTTTTCAATTAACAGTACAACAAAAATAACAATAAAACGACACACAGATATGGACACAACCGCAATTTCAGTATAACAAACATATTATACAATTTGTGTAAACGTCCATTTGAGCGACGTCCATTGAAAATTGAGCTGCGACGCTTCATTAGGCTTCAGCTCCCATTGTTCCGAGGCCTTGTTCGCGAGGAGTGAGGGAGGCCAAGTAATTCTGGTGATTTTGAGAGGAATTCCCGGTATGAAACCTCCCCCGTTCATGCGGTGGTCATACGTCATGTCCGACACTCAGTAGCTATCCCACGGGGATAGAGCGGAAACATACAGTAATCCAACCGTTGAAATTATACGCCGACCTTCGAACAGAAATATCTTACTGAAACCTATCACGAACTGTGTCGTACGTGGGTATGGGCCGTGTTTTGGCATTAGCAAAACGTGATGTCTCATCAAGTACATCAGAAGCTGTGATATTTTTGAGGCAAGATCATGATGATCTAAGGCTCTGTCTGCAACCTTCTCTTGCTTCTAGGATATCTATGTAACCTTCTACAATTCCTCCTTTTCATCCTAAAATCTTAATTCCAAAACAACAAAGAGAGCATCGCATGCACGTTTTCAGCTATCTTGAATCTTGATTGTATTTAGCGTCGCCTTGGAGTCACTTCCAAAGGTTACATTATATAATGCCATTAACAAAGTTTGCAATGGCAATGAAACAAAATGTAACAAGTGCAAACTTCTAGCGATTATAAGGTAGGTTAAGTTCTGTTCGGTTCGAGCACCGAAGTTTTCCTCCGAGGGTTTTTACCGAAGCCAGGTCTTCATATGAATAATGTGGCGTACGAGTGCCAGCGAATATTATTTGTTCGGAGAAAATTTTGAAAAGAAATTGTTCCCCGTAGTGTTTCAGCTAAGCGTGGGATGAACGAATTCCTGGTACATCTCTAGTGCATTCTAGTGTTCATTCTACGGAAATCTGTGTAGTGCTTTAGAATCCTAGGAATCGCTAAACGTGTTGGTAAAATGCTGCGGCCGCATCTGCGTCTATCGTGACGAAGCAATGCGTGCCGATGCTTCGTATGTTTTACTTGCTAAAAAGTTATCCCGCTAATGCGGTGGTCACATCAGTGTTAGCGCGCTAAAACCCTTTTATGTACCCGGGCGATAAGTGCTACGCAGCCCAAACTATCGTGACGAAAGCCGATAATGGTTGGTCACATTTGCGTGTATCGTATCACTGTGTGAAACTTCGTCGCGATAGACGCAGATGCGGCCCCAGCATTAGGAGATACTGTATTCTACGTAATTTTCATAGCCATTGTTAGTTACCGCATCCTCGCGTGGTATTATGTCATTATATTACAATCACATTTCGTTTTTTCTTCTACATTGACAAAAAAAAGGTAATTTATTGCGGCGTCTTCTCGAATCGTAATCGATGGGTTCAATAGTGATTTTTATCGTGAAAGTACGTAGACAGACAAAAACATAGCAGAATTAATCAAAGATATCCAGATTAATTCTCTTGGGTTTTGTTACTTACAAAACGTACTTATAGGCGACATTGTTTATCGCCAAAAGGTGTTACGTCTAAAGAAATCGTTATGTCTTTAGTTTTAGAGGTCATTTTAATACACGTCCGTGCAAAGAAAATCCCCTAGATTGAGTCACCCACATGAATAAGTATTTATTGATCATGGCCCGCAGGCTGAACGGAACTAGGTTGAACGGGGGTTCGGGCGATTGGCTTAAATCGAGAAATGCACTGCACTGTATGCATGTCGCGTACGTGAAACCGACCGCCTCTATGGCGTTGGAAATCGATTCACTTTATCCAATTGTTCTTTTTAAAACGCTAAATCACTGAAGTTTAGACTCGATTAATTTAGAGGACAATGTCAATCTATCTGCCTAGCCTTTTCCCAACTATGTTGGGGTCGGCTTCCAGTCTAACCGGATGCAGCTGAATACCAGTATTTTACATGGAGCGACTGCCTATCTGACCTCCACAACCCAGTAACTGGGTAATACGATACCCCTCGGAAGACTGGTTGTCAGACTTTCGGGCTTCTGACGACCCGTAACGACTGTCAAAGATCCACGAATAACAGCCTGGACCAACGGCTTAACGTGCTTTCCGAGGCACGGAGGAGTCTCGGTATGGAAAGATGGTCACCCATCCACGGACCAACCCCGGCAAGCGTAGCTTAACCTGTCGGATCGACCCGTGCGGCTGTTATTATTTAGCCACGAGCTTCTCAGAGGACAATGTCAATAACAGGTAAAATAAAACTATTGTTTTTATTAAGAACTGTACAATGTTTAAGATGAAAATGACACCTATAAATATAACAATAAATAACGCTCGTCATTTACTGCGCAATGAAAATACTTATTACTTCAAGGGACTTTTATATTTTCTTGCGTCACCCTCAGGTATTAAAAGGACCACGCACAATGAAGGGTTCCGTAGCTGGAATGAATTTATCCCAAAAGAAAACGTAACTTTGTTATTAAAAAATATGTTCTCCGATACATCGATATACGTCACGGTCAAATTCTCCAAATGCAATAAATTGTAGATTTGTAATCGTAAAAAAAAAAATGTGACAAAACACAATTTAACGATTTTCCGACTTTTTCCTTTACTGCCAAATTTCATGATTGTAGATCAACGGCAAGTACGCTGTACGTTTTGATTTATTTGCGATTATCAAAATATGTCGCTTAAATGGTCGTATTCTTTTATTGCGTTGACTTAGAAGCTTGATTTTTTTTTAGAGCTGCAAGGGACCACAGACCTACGTATTTTATATTAATTTCGACTTGATACGTCGACGCATTCCTAAGAAAAAGGGTCCTGACAGAATGACTGACAGACAGGCAGACAGGCAACGAAGTGATCCTAAAGGTTTGGATTTTTTCCTTTTGAGGTACGGAAGGAACCCTAAAAACTGTAATAATGCTAAATAAGTCACATAATTCTGAGAAAAATTATGAAAACTAACTTGTACACGTACATATTTGTTGCGTTTTGTGTATCCACATAATTAGTAACATGACGTTCCTTTGTTTTCCCTGAAATTGAAGGCAACAATGTGACGCTGCGTTGTCTATGCCGACGTACGAACGCGTTCGCTATGGTCAATATTCTTACAGTTGACAATGGCTGACTGAAGAATAAGCGGAAATATTATGTTGGAAAATTTAACATTTAAAGTCGAAACTATGTTTTTGAAGTCTTGTTTCTAATTAGGTATAGTTACTTTTTTAGAGAACATCCGACAGCCGAGCAGGTCCGTATTTGTTCCAGGACGGAAAGCTTTCTTCAAAATTACATTGTAATTCAAATGATACCAGGATACCTTACCTATGTCATTATAAATTAAGCGGTAGCAATAAATTTATGAATTTATGTCAAAAAAAGTACAAAGAAAATGTAGCTCTCTCAAACTCTTAGATTTTTTTTTTCAAAATATAAGGATGGCAAAGACTTCTTTGAATTAATAAAAAATATTAATTGATCTCTTTTTTATATAATTTTCCTTATGGCACGACTAGGTAGGTTAGGTTATAGGTAGGTAGGTACTTTTCCTCGTTGCAAAGTCAAGTAATTATTGATGGATTTTTAATTGATTTAGGATTATAATGGTAATATACTGAAAAGTAACCGATAACTCCTAATAGACGAACAGCTGTCAAACTATATTAAAGGAGGCTGATGACTCTACAACCGCCTTAACACCTTTTATTTGTCATCTTTATAGATACCCTACAATCTATCAGCAGAAGTACATTATAGATCTTCTAAATACTAAAAGAAAATATTTTTTCTTGTCCTTGGTATATTAGCATATAACCCTGACACTGCTGTCACACACTCCGATAAAAACTACGAATTGTTAAGTTTGCTAGAACTTACATAGATCAGTACCCTAATTGCGTAATACACGATCAATCTCAATTTGTATCGATTTGAAACAGATTGCTAATCCATAGCTTCATAAGTTGGAAAAAAAATCTGCTGAACAACGTAAATAACGTAGGTAATTAATGTTGTTTAACTGTCAAAATGAAACAAATTTATCATAATTGTTTACGAAAATAAGTTACGCTATTAGGGTACTGGAGCTGTTTGCTTTTAAAACGTACCTACTTAAATTTACTTCAGCAAAAAATGAACTGGCAGTTCTCAAGCCAAAAAATCACAAAATTAACAATTTCATTCACTTTTCATGTCAAATGTCCAGTATGAAAAGAAACATATTTTCATTATGATTTGACAGAAACGTATCGAATACATGTCGTTAAACCTCAGGATATTTTTAAAACCCATGTTAAACGACTGCGCACGAAATGCAGATGTTTAAACTGATTTATTTCTGTGGTTAACCCGTAATTGCGAATGTAAATACATACAATATATTGAATTCCTATAAGTATGTCATAGATGTATTTTTATACGTACCGGTACATAATTAGTTACGGATTGCTTCTTTCGAGTACCTACAAACAACCAAAATATTTAAGTATTCTTGTTTACTGTAGATCTTTTGTAAAAACTTGAACTGTCTTGCTGAAACAATGTTAAAATACTAGCAAAATATACAAAAGAAAAATATATTTTCTTTCTTTTATGTGGACTTCCATAGAATCTGTGTTGTATCTATTAACATATTTTATGCCATTAATAATCTTTTCTAGGGTGAAAGGTAAGGGACTTAAGTAGAATCGTATGAAGAAAAGCTATCTAGGCTTTTCTCCCTGTGGTCAATTCGGTCAAAGTGACCAATACTAAGGGTAGGTTAGGTTATATAGAAAATTATAATCATTATTTATTAACAATAATATAATTTATAACAATAAAAAAATAATTAATTAATTTATAAAAAGGCTTCACAGTTAAATAAACAAGCTATCTTTGAGAGAAATCCCTGAGACCTGAATTGTCAATATTTTACCAAGCGTTTGCGAACTAATTTAGAAGACTTTTTGAATACATGAAAAACCCATACTAAATATATTCATGTAGAATGTGGGATTGTAGGGCAAGTAAAATGCTTTAAATACAGTTACAAGTGATTTATTTTATTTTATTTCCGAAACCGTCAAAATAAAAAATAAACTCTTAAATAATTTTACTCATCTTCACGTCATAAACTCCGATCAAGAACTCACTGACATTTCCTTCCTTCCTTCCTTAATTCTTTCCTCTCCTCTCGCTGTCGTTCTTTCTCTTTCACTCGCGTTCCGTTCCATTCCTCATAGAAATAGGTAGGTACACTAAAAACACTCATCCTACATTAATTTAAGTAAATAGACAAATAACACCTGAATTACATTGTAAAAGAAAATATGAAAGCTAAATAATCACAATTTAGGAATCCACTGTTTACTAAGCTGAAATTAGCAACGAAACCAAAAATACATTGAACTACAAACTACCTACATACATCAAGATAACATCACACGTCTATCCCTGAAGAGGTGGACAGAGGTATTAAGTGCATCCACTTTCACCAGTCATGTTTAAGTTCCATAATTACATAAATAAGTGTCATGTAATAGGGGCTAGCCTATCTACTTCTATTTATTTATTAGGGTTTCCAACACAAACAAATAAATTAATTCACGTATTAATTGTTATGCCAGTTCAGATTTTAGACTCTAATGAGCTAGTGATAAAACCTAATTTAGAGTGGGGATCGGAACCAGAAACTGAGACTCTGCAGTCCGGCTTACGACCACTAGACCGACTCGACAAAATAGTTCGGTACAATTCAGGAATGTACCGTTTACAAATCTGAAATTAGCAACACAACCAAAATAAATGAAACCACAAACTAAATTAGCATAATCCTATTATTAGCTAAACTACAATGACTAAGTAGCTATTACTACATGGAAAATTACCATAATTCTATTAAACAAACACAAAAGCGATCACCTTTTATTCGGGATCACGTACAGAAGCCATTGGAAACTCATTGACGAAACCCTACCCGAAAGATTGTGTCCCACTTTTCACGACGCCGAAAGCCGAAAGCCGAAAGCCTGTCAAAGCCTACATTATTTCTTTTGTTTCTTTCTTAGAAACAAAGTATAGAGTTTCAAGGACCTATTTTTGTAGGTGCCCGTGTTAATGAATAGTATAGTTAGGTACATACTTACCCTGTGACAATGAATTACAACACGATTAATGTACTTTTTGTGCTATAGACAAAAGAGTAACGATAATTCACTTGTTAGTAGCGTTATTGATTTAGTCTTTTTTTTGGGTGGGAAATTATCAAATAACTTCTCCCGCTCTGGGTGGAGCGGGAGGGCGTGTCAGACTCTTACTGACTAAAACCCACCCGTGTTCCTTCCTATGCCATGTTGCCGGGGGCCACGATTTCCCTATCGGTTTTCTTCGAACCCCCGGCAAGCATTGGCCCTAACGGACCCCGTCAATTCTGATGACATCTCTTTGAGGCGCGCGTGGAACACAACGTGCCGTCGACCCGGGCTTGGTCCTTATCGGACGGCGAGCTACCCATTGCTCACCGTCCGCAAGCCCGCGCCTACGGTGGCCGGAAATCGCTTCGCGATTCCCGCCCCGGGCGTGAGGGCGCGAAATTTGCCTCTCCCTCACGCGTTCCGCCTCCTCCTTCGCGAGCATTACCGCTTCGCAGAAGGAGGTGACGGCCTGCCATTTCCTCTCGCTCCGTACCATGGCCTGAACCAGGGTCGGACGCGAGAGATCACCGCTGCCGATCGCCTCTACGAGGACACGGCGTTGCTCCGCCCATTATTGTTTTAGTCTAAGGGGCTAATTTTATCAAAGGTTATATACAGGGTGGCAGGAACATCGACGCGAAAACTGTTACCATGGATTCAGTAGGTACATGATTCTGAAACCTCTACATTGAAATTTTTAAATTTTTGTCAATTTTTTTTTTAAATCATCCATTTCATATAAAAGTACAATACCTACGCGGTCAAATTGTATGGAAAAGCATTTTTTTTTTTAACCGACGAAAAATTTCAACGCCCGGGGGTTCAGAATCATGTACTGTATCCATGGTAACAATTTTCGCGTCAACGTCCCTGCCACCTTGTATTTTTTTTTATCGTTGTAATAAATTGACGTCTGGTAGTTATTATATACACCGTGACATTTTAGTCGTCTTACAAAAGCAGTCCACTTCATGTAGCCAATGACTACAAAAAAAAAAAAAAAAAAAAAAAAAATTTAAACCATTTTTTTATTGCTCCTAGAGGTATTTTATGTCGGATACATTGAGTGGCCCTTTGTAAGACGACTAAAATGTCACGGTGTATAGAAAAAATTTAAAATGTATTCGCAAAATAAAACATTATGTAAGACATAGGTAAAAGATTGGTCGAATTCGCCCTTAGTAGAAGACTATGTCATGTCAGTAAAATTATTATATTCATTGACTCGTCAAATAATAAAATACCTTGCTCTACCTTCATTGGACATCCACAATGCTGATTGTGGAAATTTTATTTCAAAAACCGTTTTACTAATATTAGAACTGGAAGCATAAGGCCACGTCCTATTTAAAAGCGATCGTCGCCGAATACGCGATCGGTCGCGTGCATGTTTCAGTTTTTGTTCGAAAAACCGGAAAGCGCCCTTTTTCGGCGTGACCACGGCGTTCAAGTTCACCGAACAAAAAGTTCGAACGATCGAGTTTTCGCGCGACGATTGCTTTTAAATAGAACACGGGGTAAAGCCCCTGAAGTTTTCCATACAAGCCATATAAAAACGGCAATCAAAGCCTGCCTCCTCAGTGAGATAGATCTACGAACTGAAAATCGTTTGGACAGTGAAGGGTGAAGAGAATAGTTATAACTCAATTGAATATAAACAACTCAATGAAGACTTTATGGAAAACTGTAAACACAAAAATGAATATTCACAAATCATTCGTATTCTACCGTATTTAGAGTTCTGAATCCACTCAGAAACTCGCATTAAAAGCAGCTGCTTGTTTTCATATGAGAATTTACGTAAAGTCATCCACTCGCTGAATATTTGTTTCAATTGTTTTTCGTTGTAGACTTCAATTTTAATATAAAATGTAGTGTTCATCTATTAGCCTTGTCCTGTCCCCTTTTTCCTAATTTTATCGCGCTTTGCACGAAAACAAACACTATCAATTGAAGAAAATCACAATTCAAGACGTCGCTTTGCAAATCTGCTATCACACGGTCGATATACAACCCAGTAGTGGCCACTTCACCCAGTATATACTCGTATTTTACAACACCCAAGCGAAGAATGGGTGTTGTAAAACCTTTATACGTGCTAAATGGCAAAACTGAACGAACTCAATTCTAAATCATTTTTAGAAACGAGATTCTGATGTGCGAAATCGAATTAAGATATTTAGGAGTCATTGGTACTATACGGTTATATTTATATAAAATGTCAGTAGAGTAGTTAGCAAAACTGTTTTTAAAAACTCGTCGGAGTAATTTTACGTTCGTCATTTTGCTTTTAAATTTCTGCCAAGTAGCATTGTTAAGTTTTAATTTGGTACTTAATTCAGGAACATGAGTCATTTAAACTTCATCTGAAATAGTTGGCAACGCCTTAGAAAACAGTACTTGTTTATTACAGATGTCTTTAGTATGTAGTATCTACACTCCATAAGGAAAACCTAACAAATTAGCTTAATCGTATATCGTTTAGACGTCTCTTGTGAGTGTATTGATTGGCTTTTAAACTTAATGTCGTACAAGGTTACCAATGCATTATGTACCATACCAGGAGAAGCATTCTCCAATTTGCTAATAGCAACATAAAGGGACCACTAAACTACTTGACAAACTGAATGATTATGACTTATGTAGCTGTCACGACACTTTATTGTGACAGTCAATCAGGGGCCCAGGTTTAGGTGTGTGAAACAGATGTCTCTAATAAACAACGACGTTAAGGTACATTTTTATACTGATCTCATAAAAACACACGTGAGATCACTTTAGAAATAAAATGCAAGCAATGATCAAAGAAAGACACAGACGTGGTTTTATATCCGACCCAAATTCCTGACAGTTTAAGAAAATGAGTGCTATTATTGATATAGATATTTGATGAAAAGCATATGTTCAGCGATTTAGATGAACCTTTAATAGTAAAAGTAAGCATGAAATAACTGAGCAGCTCTATTTTCAAAGGAGTGAAATGGTACGATAATGCTTTTACGCAGTTTTTTGCAAACAGCGTCTAGTTGTATGCTGTGTACTCGTGCAAATCTGGTTGCAAAAGCCAACTCATTCATGCTTTTTGTTGGCTCGAGCAGTATTGTGTACTCTACGGTTCTCTCGGCTTTCCGTTTTTCCTTACAAGTGCTCTTTGCTCACTCTGCTCCTCAATTTCCAATTCAGCCCTCACACACAGATTTCAGATATGGTACAAAGAAGACTTTCGTCAAATAGGGTTTAGGGTTATCATGGGTCGTTGACACCATGATGACCTACTGTCACCTTGGGTGGTTACCAACCCAGAGTGCTCAGTTTTCTCTGGGTTGGTAACCTCTGGCGGGCAAATGAAGCCGGCCTGGTGTAAACAAGCCTTTTTGGCGGGGACCAACTCAAGTGCCTGAAACCTTCTTGCCAGCTGGCTGGTCCTTTCTTGTCTCGTAATACTTTTCTTATATCCTTAATATTTTGTCTCCAGATGCGAGGATGGTGGAGGCGGCGCGGCGACAGGTACGGGCGGGCGCGCGGCGTCGCTGCGGCTCGCCAACGGCCGGGTTTCGGCGCAGTCGGCGGAGCAGCTGCCGCACTCGCCGGCCGACTGCGCGTCCGTGCGCATTTCCATGGACAACACCAACACCTGCTGCACCGACTCGCTCGTCACCGCCCTCGACGACGAAACATTGCTGCTAGGTAAGAACAAGAATCTTTCGGCCTAAGTAGATTTAAAGCTTGGCTTTTCTTATAGAGAGAGCGTCGGAGGGGCATCCTTGTAAGGCAAAAGCCTTAAGGCGGTCACAACGTATCGCATTACAAATATCCTTCTTCATCACTTTCGTACATTTTCTATGAAACATTGCACACTATAGGCGGGTCACACCACACTTTTTGAATGAAAATGCGTTGCGCTGCGATCCGTTACAGCTGTAACGTGCACTTGGTTTTAGAAAGCATTAAAAAAAATAAAGTTAAATAATCGTGTTCACCACTGTCTTAAGAAATCCAAGCTTAGAGAACGTGAGATGTGTGAGGGTATGCCCTTCCACACATTTTACGGGTAAAGGGTCATTTTGACGGGCCTACATCAAGATGTGGGACCGTCAAAATGGACAAGACCCGTTCTAATGAGGAACACGAAAGTATAATACTTGCTATCAGATCTCCCCAAAGCGTAAGCAAATAGGATTTTGCGACAACTAAATACTACTTACCATATTATACCCCGCACAGAAGCTTTGTTGATATCAACAACATACATTTACCAACTAACTATATACTCAATCTAGATATGTCACGAGCCCGCATTTCATCTTGGTCAACGCAACTTAACGCCCTAGCATTACCTTGGCTTGATGACACGTGCGTAACAAGTTATAGAAGCGGGTTACTGACATCGCAATTCCTCTTGTACTCCCAAGACTGTTCAGCAACACCGAAGACGATGAAATTGCATTTGTGTACCTTGAGGGAATCTACCCTCGGTGTTCCGCTAAAAACGTGGCAAAAACTTTCGCTTAACACTCGCAGAAGTTCTATGTTATTAAAAAACCCATTATGGAGTTTACCACAGGTAGGTGATCTGTAAGTTCACAGGTCGAAAGCGAACAAATGTTTGTATCTGAAAGAAAATTATTGGGAAGCACAGTTCGACCCCATTCGAATTTCTATTTGAACTGAATAAAAACACCTATGACTCATGCAGATGCCTCATTGCCTCTGCTAAGCTCTGTCACTCGCTAATACCGTCGTGACGGTATTCACCCTCTTTATTAGCTAGAAGGGCAGGCAGATTCAAATCAAGTGCCAGCGCCTGCGACCTCCCGAAGTATGCAAAGGTCGAATACGTTGGCACGTGGCTCCTTGCACAATACTACACACTATTACTGACGTATGCAGTTCAACCCCGTACGTAATTTTCTTGACCTATTTAGTATTCTTTCATCTGTTGATGACATCATGGCATGTGTTAGTATTGGTAGGTATTCACATTTTATTAATGTAGAAAGCGCCATTCCAAAAGCGGCCACATTCCTCTAAATCGCATTTTGTTGCTTCGTGTCTCAATATGAAACTTTATAAAAGGTATTAGAAAATTCTAGACACACTTACCGAGGGTCCTTACTAGCCGTTGTTCATAATTCCTTCTCAGTCACGAGATAATATTTTTTTTAAAGGAGTGGCGCTAGTGGACCATTGGGCGCCCTCTTAAGGCTAGATGATGCTCATTAGGCTGTCCGTAGACCTAGTGAAGACTGTATTAAGTTAGTAATGGTAATGTAGACAAATGGATCAGAAAACGTACCTGTGAGTGATTGCATAAGAATTTAACCTGAACAGACCCATGTTTACAGTTGCATCAGATACTATTAAAACAGAGTGTATACTATCGCTTTATGAAAACAATGAGAATGATGGGGCGCAGACCGCAGCAAAACCGTCTCGTCACGAAACAGATTTGAAGCTGTTTTGGTGTGCGCACTCAAAACTATAACAACACCATATTATGAAAATTAATTTAATCTTAACATTTCACTCATTACCCCAAACCAAATATCACGTAGGTATCGCTATATTAACCCATAACAATTAATTAAACTAAAAAAAAAAACAACCGACTTCGGTGTCTTTCTTTGGTTTTGAATTTTCGATTTTTGTCACCGACTTCCGAAATTAAAGTAATTTTTCACTTTGTAGTGTTTTTCGGAAGTCGGTAGTTTTTTTTTGTAAAAAGTTTTTATTTTTCACTTTTTAGTTGTGGTACCTACCCCACATAAATTGGAAAACCACTACCTGCTATGTAAATAACAGTGACAGGAACTTATCATATCATCCACATACTAAGTGGGAAAAAGTACGTATTATTGAAGCTAACTCAAATACTACCAAAGCAAAGTTAATAAAATTTATATGGGACCATTTCGAGAGCATACCCTTTCAAACAAAAAAATAATTTTCTAAATCGGTCCACAATTGTCGGAGAAATCGGAGGACATACATAAAAAAAAAAGCAAACATACGCGACGAACATATAACCTCCTCCTTTTTGGAAGTCGGTTAAAAATACCATTTTATCACGTTATCGTGCCTATTACTACTGTTGCCGCAACTGGTGGCCTCGATGGTAATACCTTGTTGACGAACAAAACTCCGAACAGCGATTTACTAAGAACTAGAAACCCACTTAATAAAAAAAAACTCGAATGCACTTTATCAGCTATCCTTGCGTCACTAAACCAATGAGCCACTAACGGTTCTACTTCTTTTTAAAACAAAATTGGGTCTGGTTAATGTTTTTAGGGCGTTTCCGGAATCCCAGTAACTCATAAAAAGTTTGAAAAATAACGTTTTCCGTTCCAGTTACTACGTTATTTCGGTAGCCGAATCATTAGCAAAAAACACATTGGAATTCGTAAATCGGAACTGAAACCGCTGACTCATTGATTAAAACCATCTGCGTCAGGGTCATTGACAGAACCGATTAGTGAGAATATAGTACGGAAACCTCATATTTCTGGGAGAAATCCTTAAGGTCGTAGACACACAGGTGCTTTGCTTAGTGCTGACTTACTCTTAGCGAGTCAACACATGGTTTCACTATTTGCAAAGGCCACTCTGACGCTTGACCTAGGGCTACTGTTTCGAAATTAGAAAAGTCCTGACAAAAAGCCGGACATTTGCAAAAAACTCCGGACTTTATATATTTATTTAAATTTTACTTAGACAAAAAATAAAAGAAAAAATTCCATTAAAGGCCGGACAAAATCCGGACGGGGAGCCAAAAAGCTGGACATGTCCGGACTAATCCGGACAGATGGTAACCCACGCCGCTTGTCTAATTCGTCACTTGTTCTAGCTACGTAATGTAAATTATTTTGCATACTATTGTATAGAATTATTTTTTTCTAACTTGAACAGACAGCTATGCTGCTGGGGAGTTTGTTGCGCCACTTCTTCTTCCCAGCTAAAAGTGGAAGTGGTGAAGGGTGGGTGTTTTGGGGGACTTATGTAATTTTGACATTCGAAAAGTGCTGATTCTCAGCCTAGTTTGAATAAATGACTTTTGAATTTTGAATACGCTACTTACCAAGCGTGGCATCAAGCGAAACTCCTTACTGTGTGTTTTCGGCCTTTATTAGTGTTTAAACATAAGTAAGCTGTGTCCATAACGGACCTCGGGAACCCACATTAATATCAATAGGTTACTGTCAGTTGCCAGCAGTAAGGTCGGAAGAAAATGTGTAATATGTGCAAGCAGATTCTATTTAGATCGAAACGAGTACAATCCTGATCGCCTCAGCTCGATTGTCACACCGATCAGTTTATCGGCAAATTACCTTACCTTGCTTCGGAGTTTCTCAGCGAAAGCCATAAAAGCGCTTGAAGTCCCAACAACTATGACCAAGATTATTTCCGGGTATTTTTTTATACACATTGACATGAATGAATTTTAGATATAATTTAAAGTAGGTATTAAATTATTTTTTGTGAATGTGAAGACTATGTGGGTCATTCCTTTTTGTTTTGTTTTTAATTTTTTCTCAGTTAGTTCTAATCATGGTCTGCAAGTTAGTTAGAGTACTACATAGTTTGAGTGATTTATGTGGCCTACTCAAATGTCCTTTTTTTAGTATTGTTCATCGAATCGTTGAGCTCCTTAAATTCTGAGTTAAGCTGCACGATAACTGACAAATGCGTGCACTGACTGGACAGGCCCTCTCAATCTGTGTGGTGCTTTCCTCAAAAGACCACTTCAGACACCAATCCACATGGCCTTCACATGATCTGACCAAGATTATGTCTGGACTTTAAAAGAGACCTCTGAGTTTGTTTCGGCTTTTCTTCTCAGAGTAGTCAGATAGGAAACGCCGACCGTTTTTAAAATATGATTGACGTGTAAAAGTGTTTGTACAAACCTACTTATAATATCTTTTATCAAAGAATGCAGTCGTTATGGTCGAAATAGGCTTGGTGGCATAATCATCACCTTCCCATTTTGAACAGACTTAAGAAAAAGGATTATCACAACCTGATGATTGATGATAATACAATGTGTGAAATATTTTCGAAGATGGCATCAAAATCAAAGCCATCATCTTTCAAAACTGTTTCATACTGACATCTATTATATTTTCTGAAGTCGGTATTTTTAACTCCCCCAGTCACGTTTACATAACAACCACAATTCGTCTTGATCTCTTTTTTTTTCGTCGCTGGTCGCACCACTCAATCAAGGGCCTACTGCCTTAAGTATTTGTTCTTTGTAGGACAAAATGAACGACGATCTTTTATACTTAAGACGGCAGATACTGATTCTTTTGAATCGAGTTACCAAGACTATGTAACGTAAAGCCTCGGTTACACACAGCGAATATTCACTGCGATTAGGCAATCGCAGCGAGAAGTCGCTGTGTGTGACAGGCTATTCGCTGCGAATAGATTCATTCGTCGCTATTTGAATTGACCATGTTCAATTTTTACTCTCTGCGAATGCGCACTCACCGCGAGATTTCGCTGTGTGTGACCGAGGCTTAATGCATTGCATTTTTTAACTTTAACATTACTGAGAAAGTCACGTTACATCAAGTTACGTGCGTCATTCTAGTCGTAATATTCAATTTATCTACAAGTTGAAATTTTATCTAATAACAAAAGATAATAATTTAACTTAATAAATCGAAATATCATTATTTTTGTTGTTTATTAAAATGAAGAAGTATCGTGGCTAGAATACGTAGTTAAAATATTACCAATGAATTAAATTTCAGCCTATGTAACTGACCAGGTAAAAGTAATTCCTATTCGTCACTATGGGAAGTACCTACTCATCAGTTACTCAGCAATTTCTAGTAAGAATTACCGGATTGACGTACCAAAATACCCCAACGCAACATAACAAAGGCTGCATGATTCGATTACATAAGAAAGGTTACTAAAATGTTTGCTGAATCCGAGTAAAAGGTCACCGTTTAAACTTCCGCCTACAGTTAGAGTTTTTGCCGGCGCGGGTGAATCACATAACGCTCCGGAACTCGGTCACCAATCACAATTTAATTTTTTCCAACTCACACATACACCGGAACCTCACTGAAACAAACAAGTGTAAAGCGAAGATTCGGCCCGTGATGGCAGCTCGCGCGGATGCGAAACACATTTCCTGAAACAATTAAGGCGCACCAACATTAATATTGCAAAGTTGACGCCGCCCTCCGTCCGAACGGTTAAACATTCAGCGATACTGCTCGCTCCTTCCCTCTCCAAACGATCGAAAATGATACCGATAGAAATTTGGACCAGCTAATAAACGCAACCATAGGAAGCTCCAGGGAAAACTGCGAGAATTAGATCGAGCTACTAATCGCTGTACACGGGCACATCACTGAGTGGGCATCACGGAAAAACAACCGTGTGTCACGTCATTACAATGTTGTATGTTTATTATCGACTAATTGAGTCCGCCATAGAATCTTGTCATTCTTGTAAGTTTTAAAAGCCCAATTTAGATAGTAACAACTGTAATTTTCCAATTAGCAATAGTTCCAGCTTTAATTATCCGCACTTAACGTGCGTGTAATTGGTGCAATTTGTTGTTTGGCATTGTATTGATATTCGGTGACGGGTTGTTTGGGCAGCAGGCTATCGCGGCTATCGGCTATCAAGCAGTTAACATTGACCATGAATGTTGGGCATGTGAGATGTGCGGGCACAGCACTCAGGAGGCGAGGCGCGCATGGCGGCATGCTCGCTTCCGCGGCCGTGTGGCGACTCGCTCCGAGCAGTGAGCAGTTCTCCGCCGCCCAGTCGAGCGCGATGACATGCCGCGCTCCACCCCCCACGACTAAAGCTCCATACATACGCGAAACAAGCTCGCCGACAATACAATAAAACAAAACGTGTATCGCGTGTGCAGTGATTAATATCAGAGGATTTGTTTCAACGTGAACGAAATTATTGAAGCAAAATGTCGCGAAGGGGATTTTGTCACGTTCGTAGATAATTTGAATTTCAGTGTCAAAGCTTATAAATGTTGTACATGTCTAAATGTTCGGGTTTGTTTTGTCTCGTCAGCTGGGGCCTAACTAAGGGACTAACAATGAAAGTTAATGTTAAAATTTAAGAATTCATGGGAACAATTAGGTAATATTGTTAAATTTCCTGATACACAAATATTACAGTGTAAATAAAGACTCGACAATTCAACCAAGTATTAATCAAGATGATAAAACTTATTAATCTTAGCTAATATCCTATTTTGTCCTCAATGACAAAAAAATCCTGAAAAAAATCTTTCTTCAGTGAAAAACAATTTGAGTTCAAGATAGGATGTGCTGCCTCAGCAAATAAACAAATTAAAACAGTGTAATAAAAATATGCTTCAAAGTAATTTTTGTAACGACGTTATCGCATGTCCCTAACCTTGTGTAACAAACCTAAATGTCACATATATCAACATTGAAAAAAAAACATCATTCATCGCTGAAACCATAGAAAAGTAGCATAACTAACAAAAATAAATGTAAAAGTGGGTTAACACATAGTTCGTGCTTAGTGCCAAACGGATTGCCACACCATCGGCATCGCTGCAGCGCGCTCCGATCCCTGCGATACTGAGAATAGAAGACATTCCCCCAAATATATAGCTGATATTAATAAAGTACCATTAACTTTTCCAATGTGAACTACTAACCTAGTTATTAATTTTAAAATCGAAGAAATTGTAAGAAAAAGTTTGCGGTGCGAGTTATAAGAAAACACTAAAAGATAAACAGAAGAAATAGTCAAGAGTTTAAAAGAAACTGACACATATTCTTGAATACTAAAAGCAATATTTACAACAAATACAGGTTACCTATATCAATACCGCGGTGCACACCGACTAAAGAAAAACAAATTGTGAAAACCAACTTCAATAAAGTATACCCCATTACAAATCTCAAACAATTAAATCGATTCCACCACAGTACAAAGTTCTCGAAATTCCAGATATACCGCACATGCTAAATTAGCTGCGTAGAGAATCAAAACAACGTGCAATAACAACCAGTAATATTAGTAGACACAATGTAACGTGTGTGGAAGACGATCGCAATCCTATCGTGATTACCCTCAAGAATGCCCCGGAGCAGCTGGCACACTTGATATCGGCCTCACCCGATACCCAGTTCAATTGATATAATCCACGATTCCGAACTAACAACACATATTGCTTACAACCACTTGAGTCTTGACATTGCAACTATATTATTTACCATTCGGAGTCACGTGGCAAGAACGTCGCACGCTGACGATTAATTCATGTTTATTAAACAAATTAACGATACTAGTGTAGCATTAGAAACGCGACGACTAATTGCCAACGAAGAACACTGAAGTGACGATGAGAAAAAAATCTCATAGACTATATTGCGAAAGGTTGAAGCCATGAAACCGGAACGGTTTCGACGCCGGAATGATTGTGACGTTGCGATGGTAAAAACGTAATTTCTGTCATTCAGGTTAGAATTGGGAATAGTTTATACTCAGCGACGCGAATCAATTGTCGCCTCCAACGTAACAGTACTAGTGATAAAAACTTTAGGAACCTAGTTTAAATTATAAAATGTTTTGTAATACAATGAATAAAAAACAACGTTAACATTAGATCCAATTGATTTCCTATACAGTTGATTAAGTACTACTGTAAGAATACCACCTATATGGGTCTAATTTAACGCCTTCCTGAGATTGACGGCTATATGCACACACTTTATAACATTCGCCATTAACAAATTCTTCATCGTCAAACCGATTTAGTCCATTGTTGATTTTTCTCACATATTACAGAGCATTTCATTCCAAGCTTTCGTCACAGCCGCTACCATCTGAAACATTATATTATTACTTTTATAAACACAAAAATGTTTTTCAACTCTATCCAGTGTATCTTGTAGGATAATTTACAAGATTTTTACATTGAAACTAACCATGGTAATAAAAACGTACAGAAGATAATTATATTCTAGTGGTGTCATGTTAAGTTGATTCGGCGTCAAACTGTTTTGCATGCCAATAAATGGTGAATGAGTGTCAGTCAGAAACCGCATTCTGTAAATGACGTGGAGTGAGGCTGGACCAAATTCTGTAATGAGAATGAGAAGCTTAGTGGTACCAATCATTGTGAAATGACAAACGTCCTCTTATCAGATAGACATCACAAAACAGCTGTATGTGAATAGTTTGTACTAGCGTCATTCACTGCATCCATTCACAGGAACAATAGAAATTGTGTCTGGATCAATTCATTTGTGCAATGGGCGTGCGCTATGAAAGTACGGACTAGTAAGTTCCGTGTGAAAACACAGAATTTGGGGTCATGTTGCATAAAATTTTCTCATGAATTCGAAACATTTTATTTTATGTTTTACCTACATCATCACGTAGGATAGAAAATCAAATTCAAAAGATAGATCTTTTGCCAGTTCAAATAAGATTCGTGATCATCACCACGCGTTGACGATCTGAATTAAAATGTAAATTGTAGTGCTTTAGAATGAGAAGCATAACGCGCAAGATGAGAGCAGCTGGAATCATGCTAATTTCTATGATCCAGAATTAAAGGAATATTATCTTTCTTGTAACAGATGATCGCATTAGTTTGCTTTCGTAAAACAAAAACCTTATCTGAACCAGTGATAATATGGATGAAATTTTAATACATTTGACTTTTTAAAATCCAATAGTCCAAATGATGTTCAAACCTCAATCAAATTCAAAGATCGGTCAAAAAGTCGTTTTTTTTTTTTGCTTTATCTTCGGCAACAATTGAATAGATAGAGCGGCGCCTACTGATTTAATGCTAAATCCAATTAATTTAATTCACACATTAGGCTACTGATATCAGAATTGATATCTAACATTAGCTAGATATGAATCGTAGACTTAACGCCATTCAGTTTTGTTTTTATTGCATCGTCAGATTTCATATTATGACAGAGGACGACTTTATTCTTTGTAATTTATTGGACGCGTGCAGTAACCGTCAAAACTACAATTTATTACTCAGCTGTTCGTTGTTTGTTTGTTGTAGCATTTATATAGGATTTTTACAACACACTAATTGAAATACTTTCAGAAGCGTCGTTCCTAAATACCTTTTCTGTTATGACGACCTTTGCCTAAGGTTCAAAAACTAAACGTCACTTTGAGCCGTTATTTGCTTAGCTGCATCTCGCATACTTTGATGCTTCACTTCATTAGTATTCATTATTATGTAAAAAATTATGTTAATCCACTTCTTAATTTACATAAGTAAACAATAAAACTGATCAAGCAGTTGTTCGAATTCGAACACGAGTATTCGTTCGATTGATATTACTTAATAACTTGATTTTGCGTATATTGAATAATAAAGATGCCGTGACGTCATTAATTGTTGAGTAATTATTTTAATTTGATTGGTCGTTATCAAGGAGTAAGCATCATAGTGAACTGTCGAACCACGTGCTGCGAGTCCGCGACCGGTTTCCTGACAGCTTTAATACATTCGTTGTTTATATAAAACAAACCAATAAAATTAAGTCACTTCTGTATAAATGTCAGTTTTATTTTATCCTCACAGCAAGTATGTTGTGTTTATGTGACGTCACATTTGTTCGCGTAAAAGTTTGGTGTTTTATATTATTTTCGCGCAAAAGCTGACAAATATGGACCTTTTGAAGCGGATTGGTTCGTCTCTTCGTGCAGCCATGACGAACTCTGTTTATTTGCCGCGCCTTCAAAGAATTGACGGCAAATATACGACAAGTAAGGTTTATTTTCGGATTTTCGGTTATTTATTACGATTAAACAAATTTCGATAAACTTGAGACTTCATGTGAAGGAATAGAATGTGTTTCGTACGAAATTATAGTTTTATAGGGTGACTGTCTGACATTGTTTTAATTATATACAGTTGCAGTATAATAGTGTTTGTTTTGAATAATATCAGCTTTCACTTGGTGCGTTACAATTCGATACACATACTTGTACTGCGTTATAGAATTATTGATAACTCACAATTATTAACTTGATCGATCATAGTAAAAGTGAAATATTTTAAAGACGCAGACTCATCGTTGTTTTTTTTTAAATTTGTAACAAACTACAAGTGACTGACAGTCAGAAGTTAACACGGTTAACGCATTGTTAAATATGTGTCGCACATATATCTCTGTTCCAACTTTTGTTAAAGAATAATAACTAGAAAGAGAAAATCCAAGAATATGACAGAATTATTCCGCGTTCTGAATGTAAAGAAGCTATTGAATAATCATAAAACGTATCTCCTACTGCAAAATAAGACCAAAACGGTGTGAACCAAACAGAATTTATTCGCCTCATATATGAACACGAACAAAAAATTACTAAGTAAATATACATAGGAAACCGTGAAACAAACGCTGAAAAATGACGTCAGTTCAATAAAATTAAAATACGCTTCAATGTTTTCGTTCGTATTCCTCATTCAATTCGGCTCTTTTGTTTCCTAATTAAAATAATATTTCCATATTTGAAAAACGCATGAAATAAGGAAGGCTAATAAACACATTGTCATTATTCAAATTTTACAGTTACATACATATTGCTTCCGCATTTGACTTGTGTTTCAATCATTATTTTATGTTCATCTAAATACTAACCTAATTATGTATGCAGTAAACCTATTTTTCTTTCTTACTTTCAGTACCTAACAATTCGTTCAATGACCCATGAAACAACTGAGACTAGAATGTGACAGCTCTGGTTAAAAATTCAGAATTGCAAAAAAAAAATCTGTGCCGTCCGTTTCTTTTTCTCCAAATTCTGTATATCCAGCCAGCAGCAAAAACCAAAATGACTAGAGAGCCACATGTGTTACCCAACGCCAAAAAACTGGCATGTTTTCACACCCGATCTATTTATTTTCATTTTCTCCACTAGAAAAACTACAGCTGGAGGCTGGAGGACCGCTCTATTTCTCATGTTATTTTGACAAATAGGTCTGATGTGGAGTTTGCTCAATTGAATATACTAGTTTTTCAATGTTATTCGATCGTTGCTATTGAATTATGTACTTCAGATTTTATTAGATCTAACGAATCGTAAAACCGCGTCTGGTATTTTTTATATCTGTTTTAAAATTACCAATCACCAACCAGACCGATAACATCCTAAATGTGGCCATTATAACCAGATTTTCATTTTATTCCATAACTCCAACCTGGCCGTTTGGCTGTAAAATAAACATTTGCTAGATAAAACAACTGTACAACCAGATAAATTGCGGGAAATGGCAACAACATTTATTGTAGAAACAAGCAATTTCCGTGCCAATCGCCACACTGACCCACGTTCGAATTCACCAGCAATTAATCGATTCGTTGAACACTAGGCTTAAAACTGTATAGGAGATGGCTCGAGCTTAGAAGTCGAGCGAAACAAAAGACTAGATAGACCAACAAATAAAGGTAGGTGGCCCATAGCTAACCATTGTGTATACAATGTTCACAGAATTGATTTCGAACGTCTTATCGCTGCCGACCTTTCAGCTCAAGTTGGGTATTTCGTCACAGTTTGCTAATCCACAATCAATGGCTACGTTACTGAGACACGTGTGCCTTCATGTGAGTCAAATACTTGGGCCTTTAGGCGTTACGTCTTTAAATCGTAGGTAATCACGTAAGCTCTTAGTGAAAATTCCTAGCATATATCAACAATGATTTCTCACACTCTACAATATTATTGGAATTAGAAGTACTTTACTAGGTTTTACTGTAAGCGAAGAAACTACGCATTGAAACTATTCAATGCGGTCGTGCTTCACGAAAAATAACTAAAATCTAGAATTGTACATTTTATTTACATTCAAGATTTTAGTTATTTTGAGTGTTGCAAAGATATCCGCTATAGGCAATGATGGCCGGTTTTATGTTACATTATTCGCAACACAATCAAATGAAAATTGGCGGGGATTTTTTTATATTTTTTCTAAATTATCACTATCACAGCACTTGCGAACATAATCTGTTCCTGCCATTTCATTCATTCATCTAATTTCATTCGCTACAGTGGTCGCAGCACTTACAGCCGCTAAATAAAGCGTTGATATTGTTCTGGAGCCTAAGCCGTTTTACCATCTCATGTTCACATTAACCGCCTCTTATCCAATTGTGATCTACATCGTGCAATTCTTTTGGAATGGTTAACTCGTTATTATTACCGCCGCCGGTCATTGTAAGTGACATGGAAAGAGCCTGCTCGCCTTCACCGACTACAATAATTACGATAATTTTTATCTACATATTGATATTATGTTCGAGAAATATTTGGAAGCTTCCAGACTAATTTCTTCCGTAGTATGACTATACAATATGTAAAAAAACCCTGTATGATCTGAAAGGGGCACATAGGTACTGCAATAACACTACCAAAACGTTTTTTTTTTCTAAGTTACTGCTATTTAAAATTCACATTTTTAGTGGTACTAAAAATTTTTACAAAAAAAATACAACCGACTTCCAAAAAACCAAAGACACCGACTTCCGAAATTATTTTTCACTTTGTAGTGTTTTTTTTTTTTGGAAGTTGGTTGTATTTTTTTTGTAAAAGTTTTTATTTTTCACTTTTTAGTTGTGGTACCTACCCCACACAAATTCACTAATTACGATGTAAATAACAGGGACAGGAACTTATCATCATCCACATACTAAGTGGAAAAAAATACGTATTATTGAAGCTAACTCAAAAACTACCCAAGTAAACTTAATAAAATTTATATGAGTCCACCTCTGAATTTGAATTTGAATACTTAACAACAACCTCATGAATCGGACAGGTTTTTTTACATGTTGTATTTTGCATTGGAACAATGTGAAAGTGCTCTTGATCAATACTATGTTTAAAATAAACGAGTATATCGCGCTTGCCGTGTCAAATTAATCTTAAAAATGCGGCAATGTGGAACTAGTTTAAGTGACATTGAAAAGGACGATATCTTTCTACGCCCTTGACGGCATTCGTGTACGTTGTCTGACTGAGGCTCTGACATAATATTGTCGTCTTGGTTCGAGGAATAAGAACTATTAGAATGCATTGCATGATATAGTATTGTTCTGTTCTAGAAACTGTCTGGCTAAGCTGTTCACGTACTGGCGAAGTAACATTATAAAAGTTACTTTTTTCTTACGTAGCTTCATAAAGTGCCGCATCATATCGATCTTCTAATGTTTATTTTCTATGTTAGTTGGCTTACCCGGCTCCCAGGCCGTAACGAACGTCAATTTCCGAACACTTTCAGTGCAAAGTTTTTATTATGTTGCAAATTGTCTGACAGTCGTGAAGAATTTGACTGATAGCTTTCGTTCCGTGTGACAGCGCTAACGCCACTGCCATCCGCCTACATTGTCCGCACATCATACGCTCGGCAATGCTCGACAATACTCGGACGTATTTGCCGAGCCTTGATCTTAGCATCGACGACGCGACGGACGTATTTGATTGTACGATGTCTGTCAGCTAGTGTTTGACGTTTTGGAATGGTTCGAATTTGTTTGGTTTGCTATTGTGACTGTCTTCCTAATGATAGCCGGATTGAAAGTTTTATATTCGTATTTAAAAATTCTAGAACTATACTTTCAACTGTCACTGACTTTCTTGTTTTTTTTTTCGAATATTCAGTCGAACTTGGACTTAGCCAACATTCAAAAACTGTTTCAAACTCTCAGTAGATACTCGAATAACTAGTCACTTCAGAATAAATCATTAGACTTTCACAAACTTGTAATTGACGTAATGTCTGCCAGTGATTTCGCACCATACCTACATTTATTAATCACATTAGTATACTATATTACATGACCGTGTAAACAGCTGTTTTATGTTTTGTCTGTTTTTCAAGGCCATCTCTGAAACGTCTGACCCTGTGAAGTTACTGAATCTAAAACAACAGACTTTTTACCATTGTTTGTTATTTTCCGGAAAGTTTACGAACACACGCAGACAGCGAAAGATGATCGCTAAAGAACTTATTACCTCTTGTTTGGTCAATAATGATTAAGGCTTAGGAATTATCAACACAGAAATGTGGTGTTTTATTGTAGCTCATAATAAACAGATAAAAGTGGTATAATACTGTGAATGACAAATAGTAAAGCCATTACTCACTGTCGTATATTTGATAATACAAAAAAGTTAACTCAGTTCTGTTAATTATGTTGACAAAATTTGAGTCACAGAATGTTATGAAAGAGTAAATGCATGCTAGTGTAAACTCTAAAAATAAATAATTCTGTTTCGACCATTTAATAGTCATCATCTGCATCTTCCTGCTCTTGTCTCATGTTACTTGGGGTCCGCGACACGTTTTCTTCTGCCGTCTCCTGTCTCGTCACGCTATCATTCACTCCCTTCTCTTTCATATTTTTATTTTTTATTCTTCCTTTATTCATTTTTTTACATATTAAATATATTTTTAAATATTTTTATAAAAATCATTAAAAAAACATTTAAAAATATAAAAAATAGTGGCCCATCGGCATCAGGAACAGGGTATTTTTTATTCTTATTTTTATTATTTTTAATTTGATTTGCTCTTGTCTCGGACTTTTTGGAGGTGGTTAATGACTGCGACACAGTATTATACTAATGCAGTTGTTATCGAACACAGAGTTTCTGTAAACTGAGTTTTTTCTTTTCAGTAAAGTTTATTATTTATTATTCCTCACACAATCCATCCATCATCAAGCAAATAAATATTATTCTATTCTATTCTATATTTTCTTTGGCCTTCCTCTTCCTCTCCATCCATCAACATTTATATAATATTCATCACTCTTTTAGTCACATGCGCACATTCCTTCTTCCTCATCAGTTCATCACATACAAAGCCAAACGATTTCCTTTCAACTTTTCTTTCTGGCGCCGGTTTCAAACTATTTAGTAGCAAGGACAGTTGCGAGGGACCAGAACAAACATGTACCTAAGTCAGTGGTCGGCAAATCGCGGCTCACGAGCCGCATGTGGCTCTTTGGCCAATAGAGTGCGGCTCTGCACAAATGTCGATGAGTGCGAGCGTAGATACGTGCGGGGGTCGGGGATTCGGTCACTATGCAATATATCAAGTTTTATTCAAAATTCAAACTATATTTTAATGATATATTTCCGAAGTAAATTCTCCAAAAAAAATACAGGACATCGAAAATTAATCATTTACCTACTTGTACCTTTCAAAGTTTTCCAAGGTTAACTTGTAACAAGTTAGATGCCTTCATCGTTATTATTATCAGCCGATATGATGATGATGATGAAGGCATCCTACTTCTTAGCAAGTTAATTCTAGGAAGTGTTGTGGAGTGAAAGGGGATGGGAATTTTAAGGATTAAGAAAAGTGTATTGAGACAGTTTGGACATACAGAAAGGATTGGATATGAAGTCTTAGACGTTATAGTATTGATATTTGGCTCTATTAACTAATGAGTTTGCCGACCACTGACCTAAGTGATAATATGTGCACAGATGACCCCCACGTCTCACTTCGATGACCCCCAGTCACTACCGTCAGAGATAACAAATGGCTTGATAATATGATAATTAATCGATATACATGACAATGTCAGTCCATATATATTGTAACGACATTTAACTAAGAAGTTGTGTGCTTCTATAACATAATTTCCTTAGATTACAATTCTAAGGTAATTAAATGTTACAATCGATCAAGATAGAAAAAAACCAGCATCTTCTAAAAACACAACACTTAGAAACAACATCACGCCCGTATCTACCGAAGGGTTGGACAGAGGTACCTTGAGTTAACATTTTGCCAGTTATTTTTAAGTCCCATGAAGAGGGGGCGAGCCTATTACCTTAAAAAAATGATAGTATTTTGAGTTTGTTTAGAGAAAAATGAAGGTTATCAAAACTATTATTAAAATTAGAAGACTATTAAGAAGATAGGAATATTTACTGCTTATCCTGTAGACGTCATAATTTTATATAGTCCCCTTTCATGACATATGACAAGCAAGTGGACGTCCGGTGCTTTTTTTTTTAAATATTATGACGTACATGGCACACATTATTACGAAAGAAGTCGGGCATTCCCAAGACAACCACGTAAAGAAATCTATAAGTATACGATCATAAATATATTTTAAGTTTTCCTTGTAAAAAGTAGAATGCTGGAAAAAAAATTGACGTCACACGCCGTCGTCATTCGGACGAGTCAATTAAATTTATTAATTTACGTTTATTTATTCATTAATTTATTTTATTTTTACCTCTAACGACTATCTTTACAGAACTTACACCTAATTCGATAGTGTGGTTATCAACTATTATTAATTATTATGTATATATACTTCTATACTAATATATAAAGAGGTAAAAGTAAGTTTGTATGTAGTAAGGGGTAATCTCTGGAACTACCAGAGATTTTTCTTTGCATTGGATAGCCCAATTCTTGAGGAAGGTTTATAGGCTCGCGAACGAAGTCGCGGGCAGAAGCTAGTATCATATATATTGAAAATTAAATATGTACATTATGAAATAACAACTTAAACAGCAATACCTAATCAACTTACATTAAACAATAAAGTACACACTTAATTAGAAATGATTAAGTTTCTAAAGTAAATGATAAAGACTGTCAATCCTCTGTTTACGGAGTAGAGTAGCTCTGTTTAACCCTTCGGGAAATACAGGCGTGATTTTATGAGTAATTAATTCATCAACTCGTCCTACATGCCTACCCATTGTGTTATTTCAATTTATCGTTTATGTCAATAGTTAATAAATCACTGATTGGTCCTCTGTTATTTCCATTGAATGTTTTATGTACGAGGTGGATTTGATTAGGATCCTACCTGAATCCAAATCAAATCCACCTACGCCTCGTGCTTTTCGAAATAGGTATTATACAACCTTTTGGCATATTGCCAGAGTCCAGTTTTGCTAAATGGGATTGGTACATCCTCAATCCATTATAGCAGGTTTTAGACATTTTCGTGAGCTACCTACCTTGTGCAGTGGACGTTTGAGTATCTATAATATAACATATTATGACAATTTCCGAACTTTGGAAAGGTAGAGATATTTTTGGTACCTATATCCTATAGAAGTGTCACGCGATGATGTTCATGTTAAGCCATGGACCTTGTTTTATTTTAGTAACAAAATAACAGCTCGTTAAAACTAGCTAGTTCCATCGAGGAAAGTAATTCATATATATCTTCGCTCGGCATCCAATACCGCGAATGTGACATTTTTGACGAACATCTGATTTTTGTTTTTTTTTTCATTCTACACGTTCAATTCGCAGCATTCATAAAAATGATTTTCATCAAAAATGTCACATTCGCGGTATTGGATGCCGAGCGACAATATGTAGATAGAGAAATCTAGTGACACCAAAACATTATGGTCAAACATGGACACAATTCTACAAATACTCAACTGTGTAGATAATCCACAATTATTTAACCGCGGTCGGCGGACATTTATTTTAAGCGTATACTGCCATTTTATCGTAAATATTTAGCATCAAATGAATCATATTTTTTTCATGCGGCAACACCTTTTCAAAGTGTGTACAATTTTGTTTTAACCCTCAGCGGAAAGGTTTAACACTCCATCATTTAAGCCATGACCTTTTGGGCACAGGCCGTGTAACATTTCCTTCCTAAATTTGTTTCATATTATTGTTTTGGACCACACTGAAGTGGAAAAGATACTTTACCCCTGGATTCTAAATTCAATTTGCTGTCATACGTCATTTGTTTTTTTTGGTCAACCAATCACAGCAGCCATCAAACGAGCTTTAACCGGTAGTTAAGTAGATCATTGTCGTATGATACAGAGGTCGTAAATCACTAGGTTCAATATCAAAGGTCAATGACCCAACAATGATATAATTTATTAAGTGTTTATAATTAGATATAAAAAATCTGCAAAGGTATCTGCAAAGTTTTTGTGCACTTAAAAATTATGCAAAGATAATAAATAATGTAAATCCTTTTTGAGATAAAAAAATTGGAAAAATACACAATTAACCATATGCACCTTTTCTCTTGAAGCTTCATGTTGTTTTTGGGCACGACCACACGTGGTGCTTTCCTTTCAAAGTGTCAATTACAAATGAGTGAATGAATGAATGGATATTCATTAGTAAAGACGCGTTTTTGTTGGAGTTTAAACTAAGAATAATATGTCAGTTAACTTTTTTTGTGATGAGTTCTCAGCTTAATTTTTTGCCTCAACTTCCCAGACTAATGCACTTGCCGTTAAATATGGCTACAAAAATAAATATAAAACTAACGAAAACATGCTTACCTATTAAATTGTTGCTACATAGTTCCTTACGTCATTAATACATGAAACTCTTTGAAGTATATCAAAACAAAACAATTTTACACTTCCACTAAAAATACTTTTCGTCGAAATATATTTTGAACGGAACTCACATAAAGGTTCTTAATCCAGTGTTTCCTTTATAAACTATGGTAGATAAACAAAACTATATCGTAATACACAGCAACATAACATTGTTGGTATGTATAGTAGATATTTACCGCAGCGAGGAAGGTCGGAAGCTGGCCATAAGTTTGGGTACACGAAAGTATCGATCTCGATTCCCACTCGAGACCGAAGCATTGTCGCGAATTATAATACAAAAGCTTTTATTTTTCTTATACGAATGCGATGCACTTTCTGTTTCCATGCATTTTCAAATTTCGAATTTTGTCATTCTTCTTTTAAAGTTGTTCGTTCGAATCATGAGTGACGGCGGAAAAACCTTTCGAGATCAGTTTCTTATTTCAAAAATCAAAACCGCAGTCAGTTGTTTCGTAACAAATTCTCAGTAACGTCACCGACTTTGTAATAAATATCTTAATATGAAAAGAATATTAATTCGTGTTTAAGTATAAAGATTTTAACAGTGATAAGTATGTCCATAACAAAAAACCGGCCAAGTGCATGTCAGACTACGCACAATGAAGGGTTCCGTAGTTGGGATGAATTTATCCCAAATTCAAACTTAACATTGTAGTTTAAATACATGTTCTCCCATACATTAAAACTGCAAATGTAACGCAATGCAGATTTACCATGTTATTTTAAGACCATAGACTTCTTATAGGTTTTCCTGTAATCTATGAGTAAAGAGCAATACTATGTATTTTTTTCAAAATTTAAGTCCAGTAGTTTCGGAGATAAGGGGGGAGAATGGTCAATTTTCGTCGAATTTCTTAAATATCTTTAAAAGTAATTATATGAAAATTATATAAAAAATATGTTTAAGATCCTCGCAATAAGTCCTTTCATTTAATATGTCACACGGTACTGTTAGCAAAACTTATTTTTTAAATTGTTTGTTTGCTCCCCAAAAGTGACCCCTATATTCAAAATTTATTTATTTACATTACACGTTCGTGTTTGGGTCACAGAAAAACATATGTGTACCAAATTTCAACTTAATTGGTCCATTAAATTCGGAGCAAATTGGCTGTGACAGACGGACAGACAGACAGACACACGAGTGATCCTATAAGGGTTCCGTTTTTTCCTTTTGAGGTACGGAACCCTAAAAAGTGACTGCAAAACTTTCCTAACATTTAATTTTCCTCAAATTAACGCATACTAAAGGCATCCACGATAAGTACCTACAAGTATATTGAGTCACTTTAGATCGTTTGGCCCAGTTGCATCGTGTACCTATTTATGTATTGCTCAGTGATTAAACTTATCAAGTGACCGGCGCGGCGACTGTTATTCCCTTCAAAGACGAGAGGACGTCAAACGAGCTCGAAGGCCGTGTGAATTTAGGACGTTAAGGCGACGATAACCGACTTATAATGATTGTATACTGAAGATCACGTCTAAACGAGTAGTGTTGGTGATTTGGAAAAAATATAGCAAAATTAGAGCATTTTCTTAACTTAATATAGGAATATTTTAGATTTCAAATTTCATTTTATTTCACATAACTACATGGGCACTTATGAAACTTCAAACGCTAGGTTCATGGTTCCAATTGGTCGTTTCCTATGGAGAAGAGCCGTCAAGAAACTCCACGGTTACTTTTTTTAAATAATTTGCTTTTACAATACTTTCAAATAACAGTGTTACTAGGTATGGGAGGACAGTGTAGTGTAGGTCTTTCAATAAGTATCAGGTACTTAACAAAATAGAAAATGGTCAACGGATCTACAATCCACTAAGCCTACAGCGTTCTCACATTCACAAAATACAAAAGATAAATAAATAAAAAACCTAGTTTTAAAACGCAATTACATGATTGCTATTACAACTGTAATAAATCTTATTTTTAAAGGTTATATTAATATTACATAGTGAAATTAATTTGTAAAGTTATGTTGTAGTGTTAGTGTTAGTTGTGTTGTATGTTGTAGTTATGTTGTTATGTTGTTTGTGTTGTATGTTATGTTGTTGTTGTTATGTTGTTGTTTGTTGTTTATGTTGTTATGTTGTTATGTTGTTGTTTGTTGTTATGTTGTGTGTGTTATGTTGTGTTATGTTATGTCTATTATTAATCTCTTAGTATACGTGTTTTATTAGAATACCTTTTTTTTATGTACTACAATCAATTAATAATGCGTCTAATTTGGGACAGCGCTCCTTGCTGGGCGAGTCCTATTACTGGCTGGACGTACGATGCGTTGCGTGAGCTCAGTATAGAACACGCAAGCTAACCACTCAAGGTCACTGGCATATATCTGCATCTTAACAGACATGCGACTGCAGACATCAACCAACAACTTAATTAGGTAGTCTGAATCAAAAACTTTTTAACGTTTAAATGAGAAATGCGCACTTGACACGGACTCAATTTTGAATCGGTAACTATCGCGGTCAACACCGACAAAATAGCTGTACCAGCGCCTAAACTCCATTCCAGTACCTAACTCTTTTGTACATCTCTATCGTGTCGGCGGTAAAAGCCATACGAGAATAATAAACAGTGTGCCATTTGTTTCATTGACTGTACAATTGCCTGCAAGGCAAATTACTAAGATAGGCGTCCGTACTAGAGGTGTGCGCCGATATATTTTTACCGGCGGCGGCGTCTGACGTTTCATTTGTCGGCGGCGGCGGCGTCATCGGCGTAATAGGCGTGGATGGTGAAAATAAAAGTACCATTAAAATCAAACCACTATAACAAAATTCTCCTTTCATCCAAGCGTTTGGAAAACTGTGTCAAGTTTTTTTTTTTATCCATACCACAATGTTTCAAAACTAAGGTATTCAACCAGTGCGTCGTGCCTGCTATTTAAATTATGCTCATATAAAACTGTTTTTTTTTTTTTAATTTGCGAAAACAACTACGTCGAAATAAACCAATAAGCTTGTTTTTAGACATTTCTAGTGTTTTGTTGTTTACTTATATTTTTTTTTATTTATTTATTTAATTCAGACACAATGATCCATATTTTTGTTAGTGTATTTGTGTTTTTGTTTGATATACTTAAGAATTATAATTATAATTCAAATACACACCACAATCATACTATTATTACTAAGATTAAAATATCAGAATCCAAATTACTAAAATGTTTAAAATTATCAATAATATTACAAAGATATTTGCATTATACCTAAATCTAGAATATTTTGACATGAACGCCGATGACGCCGAAAAAAATATCAGCGGCGGCGGCGTGGCTGTAATTACCGGCGGCGTGCGCCACGCCGATCGGCGCACACCTCTAGTACGTTCGAGTGTGGGTCGTACCGACTAAACGAGAGAAAAGTTGACGCTGAACACCAATCCAACTAATGAGCTTAGGGTGAATTTTATCAAAGAAAATAACGCAATCAAATCATCTTAACCACGTTCAACAGCTTTCAGAGTCAATAATCCAAAACAATGATGACACTGACAGTTCTTGGAACGTTCAGTTTTAATGGTGAAATTCGCCCTCAGTCGGTTCAACTATCGACTTTCTGCGAGCCCTTAGTTGATTCAGCTGGGGTTCAAGCACCTGAATTAACTAGTCCATATCTAACGAAGATTATCAAGTCAGACTTTATTTTATAATATATGTATATAGACAACGGTTTAAATTGAAAAATTGGAGTATCAGAATCGATGGAGTATTGAATTGTGTTTGAAATTATACAAAGAGAGAAAGTAAAACATGGATTAAATATATGTATTATATAAAGATATAATTATATTATATTATATAATTATATTTGATGTAAAGAGAAAAACAATGGTGCGTTACACTCAACGTATTCTAAAGAAGCCTCAAGAAAAAATGTGTGTTGCTACACGTCAAAAAAATATTTAAGGCACATTAATGTTGCACACATAAAAAATAACAAAAAATATTAAATTTGATTCTAAATTATTATAGATTACTGCAGCTAATTACAATAATCTATAATAATTCAGAATATCAAAATATATTTTCACATTGTATTGAACAAATGGAATGTGTAAAAACCAATAGGAGCACTTGAACTTTTTAGAATGTATTTTTTTCTTCAATTTAGTAAACATTGTCTTACTTTTTGGGTTGTCAACTTTGTGTGCCATGTTTTACTCTCTCTCATTGTATGAACAAAACTCTGGAATCATATTGAATATTTTAGTAGTTTGAACCACATTTGGCATTAATAAAATGAGTCTTGAAATTAAATATTTAAATAGCAAACAAGTTTTGACCTACAGTCGTTCTTAAGACATGTTCAAACTCAGTTCAAGAAATAGCTTATACAATTTTCTTGTTCCAAGTTTTATCCCGTAAATCTTCAGCAAACGCTACGTATAATCATAAAATTTCTTACAAAGACGAAATTGTAGAAAATATTCACTTGGAAAATATTGTCTACTTTAAAGAGTTTGCAAAATCCGTATTATATTTTGGTACGAAGTAATTTCATATACTCAAAACGTTAATAACGTACTAAGTATACCTGAATAGAATTTTTATCTGAGTTCAAGTCTTGTTCTAAATCAACGCACAGACCCAAATTTCCAATACTCGCGCTACCGCATAGACACCGAATTGAGTGTAGCGTATGAATTTCCATAAATTATTTAACGAAACTAATGGCTGTCGTCGACTCCTCTAACGCAATAGATCGTAAAACAAGAGCAAGTCACGACGTCACTGATAATCCGTAGCTCGTAGCCCCGTAGCCCCGTAGCCACGTAGCCACGTAGCCACGTAGACAGGTACTACACCTGACCCGATTCTGCATAACCATTCCCCACTTCTTCAATCTATGAATAATTAAACTCTATTGTTCGCGCAGAGTAACGTCGAGATCTGTACCTCACGAATAAATGATAATATGCCTGCCTACGTAGATATTTAAGCAAGGACGAAGAAGGCTGCCGTTTAAAAATTAAATGTAGGTTAGATATTGGGCATGCAAGAACAATGAGGTTTAATTGGGTCAAATTGAGCACCTTCATTAAAATGAGATAATGAACACTGCCATGTTTTTTTAGGGTTCCGTACCCAAAGGGTAAAACGGGACCCTATTACTAAGACTCCGCTGTCCGTCCGTCTGTCTGTCTGTCCGTCTGTCACCAGGCTGTATCTCATGGACCGTGGTGATAGACAGTTGAAATTATCACAGATGATTTATTTCTGTTGCCGCTATAACAACAACTACTAAAAACAGAATGAAGTAAATATTTTAGCGGGCTCCCATACACCAGACATGATTTTTTTGCTGTTTTTATAGATAATGGTACGGAACCCTTCGTGCGCGAGTCCGACTCGCACTTGGCCGGTTTTTTTATTTTTATAAAAATATACAAGTGTAGCCGCAGGGTTACATTTAAATGATTAGACATAAATTATTTGGTGACTCAGTACCTACCTTGTACAGACGCCAGCACTTCAAGCTACTACAATCTGTCAAATTTATTTAATAGGTTTTCAACTTTATCGCTGAAGTTTAAGGTTCAAAGTTGATTGGGAAAATTTGACAGTTTCGGGTAGCTTGATGTGCTGGCGTCTGTACCTACGTTAATTAAAATTGATATTATAATGCCAAAAAAAACATCGGACATTGCGTGAGCTAGTTTATTATGTTCGCCCTCCAGCCAAAGTCTTATTTTTGTTACATTTGTGATAAATTGAACTGCGTTGAGTAGCATACCGGTTAATGATCGATGTAAAAAATTGTACAATATTAATTACTTTTAATTTTAGTGAACCTTCACAGACCTGTCTCATAGGCCCTAAGGAGGTTTTCTTTGTTGGTGTAAAGGAAATTTCTACATTCACAAAATATTTATTTACTCAGAAAAAAGAACGTACGATCTCAAAAGAATTATTTTGCTTAAAAATAAATGTCCTTGATTTTATATTATACCTAGCGACCCGCCACTGCTTCGAATTATTAAAAATATGACGATTTCTTTATTCTATATAAGTTTAATATTAATTAATTATAAAACTTGACAAAATATGACGATTTCTTTATTCTATGTAAGTTTAATATTAATTAATTATAAAACTTGACAAAAAATATGACGATTTCATTATTCTATGTAAGTTTAATATTAATTAATTATACACATAAACCTTCCGGAATACATTATCTAAATTATAGTTAAAAACCGCATGAAATCCTTTGCTTAGTTAAGAAAAACAACGCAGTCACACAGATAGACACAAAAAGCGACTTTAATTTATAATTATTTAAAGAAGTATACCTACATCCTCTATCTTACTGCTTCATTTGGTCCTCCTCTAGTTCTGTGTTTGTCTTACAATAGAACCTATAGTCCAATGGTAACATAAACACTTTGAACAACTAAAACAATCCAACCCAAAGTGAAACATTCGAATCATTTAACTTTCTCCATGAAAAATTCACGAATGACTTTAGGTGAGGGAAAACATAGTGAAAAAACATGGAGTTTCTAAAACACGGAACAAAACAGCGATAAGATTTTTACAGAGATTATGACATAAGATAACATAACATTGTATGAGACACTTGAACTCTTAATTAAGACTAATTGTTTGTTGTTGTTTTTAAAATACTTCTTTTTCTGTTTTCAAAATATTAGTGTAACTGTCATGCATGAACATTTCACCTCCTAGTGACTTTAAGGTTTTATTTATTCATGATAATCTGTGAACAGCGCTGTGGGCTACATTATTACTTAAGTTATTTATGTTTTTCTGTGTGTAATATTGCATAATGTAGCTGTTTTTTGTTCTATTTAATAAAAGAACAAATGACGTTTCTTGATATAGACCTTTTAATGCAACCTTTTTACTTTTGAACTGCCTCGTTGGTCCAGTGTTCAAAGCGATACACGCTGCTGAGCATAAGGTATTATTGGTCGATTCCCAGGTAGGCAAAGTCCTGCCGGGGTTGCGAAGAAGTCCGATAGAGAGATCGTGGCCCCCGGCAACATGGCAACTGAAGGAACACGGGTGGGTTTTAGTCAGTAAGAGTCTGACACGCCATCCCGCTCCGCCCAGAGCGGGAGAAGTTATTTGATAATTTCCCACCCAAAAAAAAAAGAAAAAAAAAGTAGGGCAAAGTGTTATTGCATTTTTCCATGAGGAATTTCTCAGAAGCAGCCCGATGTCTGGATTTGTGCCCGGTTGATGGCAATAGGCTCGCTCCCGATCACATGGGACTTAAACATAACTGGCGAAATGTGGTTGTACTATGTAGGTACACCGCAGCCTGACCCTTCGGTCCAATTAAGCGTGATGCTGCAATGCCTTCTACTTTTGATTTCGTTTGAAACGAATAACTATATCCTATACTATTAAATGAGCAATATTTGTATTTAAATTTGGAATCACATTCTCGAAAACGGCTCTAACTATTTCGATGAAAGTTTGTATATGGGTTTACGGGGGCGAAAAATCGATTTAGCTAGGTGAGCTAGGTCTCATAGCTGGGTTTTTTTTTTCAATTTTCACCAAACAGAGCTCGGTCGCCCAGGTACTATAACGGCAAACCCCTGCCTACTCTTTTGATGATGCCAAAGTCGTGAAGATGCCTAAACTGGAATGCAGAGTAGTGGTTTCATTCCACCTTGTGCAGGTTGTAAACGTGAACTTTGCAAGACGATTTACTGACAATATATCAGCGGTTAACGCTCTATTGCAGAGTTTAACTTCTGAACATTACTCTTCAAGACAGTACTCTTCATGCTCATCACATAAATTGGATAAAAACTTCTACTAGGTTATGTTAACACACTTTAACAAATCGACAACATTCATTGCGTTATTTACTTCGTCGAACAGGTGAATTTTTCAAACTTAATTAGCACTGGATTAGTAATTTCTTTCAAAATGTGGATGAAAATGTGTTAGTAAACAATTATGCCTAATTTGTTTCATTTTGACAGTTCAACAACATTCATTATGTTATTTACGTTGTTGAGCAGTTTTTTTTTTTCCAACTTATGAAGCAATGGATTAGCAATCTGTTTCAAATCGAAAGAGATTGTGTTGTATTACGCAATTAGGGTACAGGTTTTAGTACCATAAAAAATTCAATAAATTCGTCAAGGTCATATAACACACCCCGGTTTTATTAATCAAACGCAACATTGACATTGAAATATGTTATTTTATTAATTGCTCTAATTAATTTATAAACAAGCAATAAAAAAATTTAATACATCAATTATCAAGTACACTGCAGGTCCATGGTAAATTTTCGCTTAGACAGAGACTTTATTTCGAAGAAATAAAGGCGGTTTTCGTGATTCAAATGTGACTACTGTATGTGGTTGACCGTACGTATAATTTGACAAATGGTTCAGAGGGCGGTCATTCCCACGACTAAGCGACTGCAGACATAAAACTGCTAAAGGCCAGGGCCGCGCGTGCGCAAGGTTCCTTCCTTCCTGTTCTTGGTTAACGTTATCGAAATATGTACACTTAAGTATGTAGATATCAGAGAACGATTGTGCATATAATTTAAAAGGCACAAACGGCGTATGTGCATATCATTTAAAAGGCACAAACGACGTACGTGCATGACCTGTGCATGAACGTAAATGAAGCAAAGGAACGTAACAGGCGGTGAAAGGTGGCGTTCTGTAAATTCTGCCTACCTATGTATGTATGTTACATAATTATGATAAAAAGGCGAAAAAAAAAATTTCGACGCTAAAGGAATTCAGAAATGAAAATTTTTCGATCTAGCTCTTGGACTGTACTTAAAAATTGAACTCATTACATCTTCTAAACTAAGACTCAACTAAATCTGTGACTTGGTGGAAAACTGCGACTAATTAGCGACAAAATTTGGGAGAAAACAGATCTTCGCTAGGTGCCCTAGCTTTTGAGATTCAATTGAGCCAAGCTGGGGAGATGCTCCCCAGATCGGCCACCTATAAACCCTTATAACTTTTGAACCAGTAAACGACAAATTCTGATATTTGGCGACAAATATCAACTAATTAGCGACAATTTTTTTGTGTTATCAAAATTAAAATCCCTGATTGTGGCCATGCCAGTGTCAGTCACACTGAGGAATAACTTTAATTTTTGGCCGGGCCCTACCCCGCCGACTGGTGTGGATTTTCCGCCTGTCGTCGGCGGAGGACCACTCACCATCTCCGGATTTTGGGCGCTTCCGCAATAATTTTCCCGTCAGCCCCCACCACCTCGCGCTCCGAGCTCCGACTTGAGCCCTCCGCGCCTGATGCAGCGTCGGACTCCGACCCCGCATCACTCCCCTCCTTTTGTGTTGTTTTGTTGTTTTTGCTTTTATTTACCATAGTTGTTCCCACGAGTATTAAACTTTGTATTTCCCAAAAATGTGTGGTTCCCACTAGTGACCCTGCCACCCTGTATAGTGTGGGGGTGTGTATGTGTGTGTGTATGTACACACACCACCCTGCCATCCTGTGGACACACGGTACAGCACGGTATGGTTGTTATTCATACTGTAGACTAAACTAATTAAAAACAACTACTTATCATAATCACGTGACTTTAATATAGACACACGTGAAAATGAGTAAAATCACGTAAAAGCAGATAATGTACAATCTAAAGTTTTGATAACCTTAGTCTTGAAACTGGTTGTCGTAGAGATGTGAGTAGGTACGTAAATAGTGTGGCCTTTAATAAAATAAAAACAAGTTTTGCGATGTTTTCGTAACATGTAATATATAGATCGGAAGTAGGTACTTCCAAATCTTATTTATTATACAAACTATTAGCTCCCACAGTAGGTAATATGTTCGGTTATTTGAATACATTACAAATTATTTATAGATAGGTACATTAAATTGGCGCATGACATAACCATTCGTTATAAATTACTCGCTGCGCCCCGCGGTTTCACCCGCATAAGTCTCGACCCCGTAAGAATATTGGGACAAAAAGTATTCTAAGTCCTAATCCAGGTCATGGACTACCCATATGCCAAATTTCATCCAAATCTGTTGAGCCGTTTTAGCGTGAAAGCGTAACAAATAAACAAACTCACTTTCGCATTTATATTAGTCAGGATTTGGAAAAAAGTAGCTTGATTTTAGAAAAGGACTTAGGATACTTTACGAGAACCTACATCCCGTAGAATATAAAAAAGTTCACAAGCGAGGCTGAAACCCAGCTAGCCATTTTATAAAACGCCCTAACCTCGAGTTTAGAAACGACCGGTTATAAATAACACATCTGTTGATCATTTGCATGTAGTCGTGGGTTAATAATTATACATAACATTAATGACAGATCTGCTAAACGGTGAGACCTTTCACCTTAGACTAATGAAACGTTTATATCTTAATTGACACCGTATGTACTACACATTTCCCGATAATCCTATCCTGTACTATTAAACGAGCAATATTTGTATATATATAAATATATATCTATATAGGTAATATATAATGTAATCACGTTCTCGAAAACGTCTCTAACGATTTCGATGAAAGTTGCAGTATAGGGGTTTACGAGGGGCGGGTTTGTTCGAAAAGGTTACCGTGGCCCTGGCAACACACAGGCAACTGAAGGAACACGGGTGGGTTTTAGTCAGTAAGAGTCTAACACGCCCTCCCGCTCCGCCCAGAGCGGGAGAAGTTATTTGATAATTTCCCAACCAAAAAAAAAAGGAAAAAGTGGTTTACGGGGTCGAAAAATCGATCTAGCTAGGTCTCATATCTGGGAAAACTCGTTTTCTCTGTATTTTCACCCGAGCAGAGCTCGGTCGCCCAAAGTTTAGAACAAGAATATTGACACCTTGGAATAATGACATGGTACCTACTACTATGGCAGCATGGGATTACTATGTACCATACATGGATTAGTATGAACTATCCTATACTATTAAATGAGCATTCTCTGTTTTCACCAGAGCACAGCTCGATCGACCAGGTACTTTTACTGTTTATATGACTTAAACTGATAGCTTTACGAGTTCAGACTTGGATTCCTTTCGTCACCTTCATATCCTTCAGTTTATTTGAAGGATGTACACAGTACGAACACCCATAGAAGGAAAAGTTTAAGCTTTGAATTTTCCAAACATTCATGCATGTCCTAGTCTCATGCATATAATACCAGCCTATTATTGTCCTACTGCTGGGCAAAAGCCTCTTCTCATACAGAGAAGGCACGAGCATTGATCACCACGCTTGCTCAAGAAGGGTTGGCGATTTCAGATAATCTCATACATAATAAAAGGAAAAACAAAAAATGTACCCAAAGGTGCAAAATTTCCATTTCCCAACTGTTTAATACTTTCGACTCCACCCATTTTTCATAGAGCTCGTACGCCATGCCGCCATATATATTGCAAATTGACTCCAGGGGGGTCACCAGCATTACGTTTGCGCTAAAATTAACCCTCGAGCAGTGTCATCGGCATTAGTTTTGTTCACAGTTTATAATGCCGAATTCGCTAAGAAAAACCTACATTTAAAATGAGCCCTCCGCGAGTGCTCCTGGCATCCAATATATGACTTGAGTGAAACCTCCATGAGTGCTCCCGGCACTGAACGTTTAAAAGCTTCTAGGTCATCTGCTTCATTTAACAGAGCATAAAATAACTCACACGTAATATTAACTGCAGGCAAACATTTAGGCGGTGTCGTATTCATAGATATTTGCATGCAGGCTAACGACCGCTTAAAGTCATAATGCAAATGAGGCGTTACTATACATATGACACTTGTATGTTGCACACTTGCGGAAGAGTTTCAAGAACGAAGGATTCGTGCAGGACATACACACTGCAAATAATATGTTGCAAACTTCGTTTATTAATTTGCATACCTGAGACTTTTTATAATTATTTCTAAACATAAAGCCCACGGTTTCAAATGCTAGGAAAACTATTTAATGCACCTGAGTAAAACGTACCCTACGTCTTATCTTGGTCAGTGTCCTAGAGCAGTGTCTATCTGATTTTCGAAGTAGAGCACCCGTCCGAATAGCACCTGCGACTCAGCAGCCTACTGCTGGGATGTATTTGTTTTACAGGTCGTTATTAAATGAAAGATATCGATAAAACAAATTTCGTATGTACGCAAGTATGTGTAATTAATAAACATTCTACAGATTTTTGCTATTTTTGCTATTCGGATGGGGTGCTCTACGTGGACCACTTCTGATTTTCATCCAAATCTGTTCAGCCGTTTATGCGTGAGTAAAAAAGATTTTTACAAACTGTCACATCTATTAAATTCGTAAAAAACCACAAAGCCCATCGTCCTCGTAAAGAGTAGGGTCCATGCTACCGACCAAGTTTCAGAATTATTTTTACTACCATTAATGTGTTACTCATAATTATTAACATACCTACACAGATGGTTTAATTTTTAATTATGAAGACTAAAACAATACTTATTTTGGCGTGACGGAGCAAACAATAATTCTGTTCGTGTCAGTTGCTTACTGAACATGTTTTTGAGTTCAACAAAACTTAGCCGTACCTTGAAATTTTATAAAACGAGACGTCCTTTGCAAAACATGTATTTGAGACGAAGACTGGCATTTGTCCTAGCTTTAGTTCTCTAGGGTCGCGTCAATTTAGAGCTAAATTAAACAATATTTTTTTACTTAAATTAAAACGTCTTTAGGCTCACTTTGCGCCCTTCTGAACAGTGAACGAAACTGCAGAACCGTCACGCTCGGGTCGGTGATGCAGAATCGGGTAAACTCGGCTCCGGTCGGTTGGTGAGGCTGAATCGCGTAAAGTCGGCTCCAGTTTTCACTTCTATCGTGATTAGCATACACCCTCTTATTTTCAGTATTTATCGCCTTCTTCAAAGTAAAATATTTATCATACTGTACATATGTTACGGGCGAAAATCCAATTTCGAAGAAAACAAGATTTACATGACTGCATTAGTTTTGTTTGTGTTCATTACTTACTTCAGACAAAACATTAGTTATAACTTAAAATACAACTTGGTTCTACTCTTAAGTAATTAGCAAACTTAAAACAGTTATATCTTCATTTACTTAACTACGAACATACAGCTGCCTGTTTTAAATATTACTCTAAGAGAAAATGTTATTTTAAAACTACAGTGTAGAGTAAAATATTATAGTAATAATTTTGTTCCTGAAATAATTTGTGAGCGCTCTGGCTTTCAAAAGGACGAAGTATTTCCCACATAGTCGTTTTAAAATTATATTGTACAACGAAATAATTAACTAAATTAAGTTTGGAAACTGCAGATATTTCAGCATTTACAAACCAGAGTGTGACAGTTTCTTCTATTCTCCTTAAGCAAGGCAACGAAGTATTCAGAGCATTTACACTGAAAGTGGGCAACATCGCAAAGAGCTGACAAATATTTCGCTGTTTTGATTAATTTGGCAATATTACTGTATGGAAATACATACAGTAATATTGTCAGATTAATCAAAACTGTATGTATTTCCATACAGTAATATTGCCAAATTAATCAAAACAGCGAAATATTTGACAGCTCTTTGCGACGTTGCCCACTTTCAATATAAACGCTGTTAACACAAGCGAAGCTGTAAAGTCGGGGAAGTTCATTGTTAAACAAATTGATTACCGATTTAATAATTGTTCGTATATTCAAATCACAACTGTCATTCTTTGATAGTTGTATAAACTGGCTATAATACGGCAAATTGACGTAGGGTGTTAATTTGCTTAAGAATTAATTTCCCTGACTGTTAATTAATTTAATATGTGTATAATATGTGCATTAATCAAATTATATGTAAATTAATTCTAATGATGTGCATAAAATATAATGTGCTATTTAACAAGCTTACGATACTTACTACACATGTCATAGACAACGAAATTATATTTCGTAAACAAGTGAAACTGAACGTATCATAGACCCCGAAACTTTTGGGTTTTTGAACGCTTTCATAGAGGGAGACTCACCTATATACGATTTTTTTTTCTATGCACCTGTACAAAGACGCTTCACAATGTAAATTAACATTGTTCCTAACGACCTTAACAACAACTTGTAATCAGTTCTTATTTAGAAATGTTTATAAAATGATTAACAGCGCGTAGGCGCCTCCCATTCATCAATATCAGTCTCAACAGAATTAGACTCTTTGATGGTTTGTATATGTGATGTGTTTACGTCGATGTATGATATCACCATCACACAATGCTGGCCAGTAGTGGCCAGCCATGTACCGGTTTAAATCATATCGATGTATGGACAGGACACAAAGCAGAATGCCTGAATAGGCTCACAAGTAGGTACCTAAATAGTTCAATGTTCATGGATGTATCTGGTCTATTCAATCACAACATATTAAATTACTAGTTCATGTTGAAAATCTAGGCTGTATATCTGTCGCAGATTTTTGATCATAAACCTAGGTTAGGATGATCAAAAATCTGCGACAGATATACAGCCAGATTCGTTGGTGTTATTCTGAAAATTACACTTGACTTTGTCCAAGTCTTGAATTATTAAATTGATCTTCAAAATTTTGAAACAAGCAGTGATCTAATCCCAAAAACTACTCAAACAAATCACTATTTAATTGACGTGGGCAGAAATGAGAGAAGGGAGTAGATACTTAAAACATTGGAATACGAAGAAACTCATTTGACATGATTGTATACAGCAAGATCAGTTCCGCACGTCATTTGCGTGTTACGACAATTTCAAAAGGCAGACAACGTTTTCCACGCCTCATTTAATTATATGTACATACACTACAAGCTATTAATGAGTTGTCAAAATTGTATACTCCTTTGTACGCAAGTTTTTGAATTTACTTTGGCCTGAGAATAATGCCGTGACTGAAAAATCTGTCGGTAACTCAGTGGAATTTACCTAAAAAGTCATATCATTTTGTATATTTAAGTCAGAAATTTTTCTATTTTGGTAATAACTGTAATAATATTACAGTTATTACCAAAATAGCATTTCTTATTATAGGACGATTGAACTAGGTTATTTTAGAAACTAAAGTTCTAAAAATTGTTCATCATTGTAGCCTCTTTCGGTTTATGACGTAATTCTTTTTTATCCCCCGACGCAAAAAGAGCGGTGTTATAAGTTTGACCGCTATGTGTGTGTCTGTCTGTGGCACAGTAGCTCTTAAACGGGTGAACCGATTTGAATGCGTTTATTTTCATTTTTAAGCAGGTGTTTTAGCGATGGTTCTTAGACATGTTTTATTAAAATCGGTTTAGCCGTTTGAAGATGATCAGCTCTTTTCTAGTTGATGAATGGATGTGAGTATCTTCCACAGGGTTGACCAATTTGAATCTGATATTCTGTTAGTTCAATGATATTAGAAGAACATAGTAACCTTGAATTGATGCTGCAGCATTACCTGAAATTTGCAGGATACCCAACTCCCTTACCAACTTACAGCACAGGCATCGTGTTTGGGCTCATTGAAATGGTCTCAATGAATAGGTTATAGATAGACGGTGAACAGGATCTGGTGATGGAGTAGGAAAGAGAAATGAGGAAATGTTTGTGTCCGGGGTTTTTAAAATTTTAACTATTATAATTGTACTTGTGTTTAGAGATTTTAATACATTTCTTATTGTCTTACTGCTATTGAAAAGTCTTTTCTTATAACGTTTCAAATCTTTCTACCTATGGCCTTACGCCAGCCGTGTGTACACACGGTTACACATCAAGTTATACATTTCCAGTATAAGCTGACCTCGCATTATGCCGACATCCTATACAATGCGCGATCAGCATAAACTGGATATGTAGCTTGATGTGCAGCCGTGTGTACCCTGTGAATCGATCTAACCCTTTATCGATCGATCTTTTCGAACATCAAAGTTAGTGATAGTACAAAATCCGGTACGTCCTTTACAAACCCTTGGGAAACCATGGTTTCGCTTTACTATGATATTATTAATTTATTGTCACAGTTCGCCTAATATTAAATACCCTTGGGAAGTTTCATGGTAATATGAAGGAGATTCTGAAAATAATTTCTTGCAGTCTTTTATTCGTCTTTCCCTTTTTCATGACAAGGCTTCTGAAGCCTCTGCCGGTCTTTGACAGAATTCCTTCTTTTTGTATATAAGTATTTTTTTCTTTTTATTGCTTATATTGTCTTTCTGTTTTAAGAAATTTTCTATACTATTTAAAATATTTTGATCGATCAAATCGATCTGGCCCTTTATCAATCAATATTTTAATGAACAGAGTTTGTACTTTCACAAAACCCTGTTCTGGACCTCAGCAAACCCTTGGGAAACCATGGTTTCAAAAAGTGATAGATCACAAATTCGCATCATATAAAATACCCTTGGGAAGTTTCACTTAAAATATTCATCTATCGTGCATTATTGACGATTTTTTTTAAAGGGACAGTTTTTTATTAAAGTGCAACGACATTGGTGACAAAGACATTGCCATTGTAATTAAGACATTTAATAAAAACAAACTATTCAATAATTAATCATCATTATTAGTCTTATTGATCAATTAGTCTACAATAATTATTTCCATCTTATACAATAACGAAAAGCTATCATTTATCTTGTTACAATCTTGTAGCGTCATCATGAACAGTAACTAATTGTTTAACATTGTACTGTTTTAAGAAGATTGTAGGAATTAATTACAATTTAAAAGTTCAGACACGGAAAATGGATTACGATTTTTTTTTTTTTTTTTGGGTGGGAAATTATCAAATAACTTCTCCCGCTCTGGGTGGAGCGGGAGGGCGTGTCAGACTCTTACTGACTAAAACCCACCCGTGTTCCTTCCTATGCCATGTTGCCGGGGGCCACGATTTCCCTATCGGTTTTCTTCGAACCCCCGGCAGGCATTGGCCCTAGCGGACCCCGTCAATTCTGCTGACATCTCTTTGAGGCGCGCGTGGAACACAACGCGCCGTCGACCCGGGCTTGGTCTTTATCGGACGGCGAGCTACCCATTGCTCACCGTCCGCAAGCCCGCGCCTACGGTGGCCGGAAATCTTCCTGCGATTCCCGACGCCCAGGGCGTCTCCTGCTGCGGCGGTTAGGGGCGCGAGGGCGCGAAATTTGCCTCTCCCTCACGCGCTCCGTCTCCTCCTTCGCGAGCATTACTGCTTCGCAGAAAGAGGTGACGGCCTCCCATTTCCTCTCGCTCCGTAGCATAGCCCGAATCAGGGCCGGACGCGAGAGATCACCGCCGCCGATCGCATCCACGAGGACACGGCGATGCCCTGCCCAAGCCGGGCAGACCTCCACCGTATGCTCCACCGTGTCCTCCGGGCGATCCACACAGTGACGACACCCGGGCGTTTCCTCCCGCTTTATCCTGAACAGGTACCTCCCGAAACAGCCGTGTCCGGTGAGTACCTGCGTCAGGTGGAAGGTGAGGACGCTGTGGCGCCTCTCTAGCCACTCCTCAAAGAGGGGTCTTATCGCCGCAATTGTGGCATGCCCAGCGCTGGGTTGCGACAATCGCACTCTCCATTCCGCCATGAAAATGGATTACGATGGGAAGCTTACATTTTTCTATTTCTTTTAAAAAAAAATCAGTTTACGCCTGATGACATTTCAATAAATCAATTCCAATACTACATTTGAAATAAGATTAGACATTTAAACAAACCTTTTTTACAGTCCGTTCAACCGATTTTGACTACTATGCCGCATTAAAAGCAAACTGTTTACTGCAGCTGCCATTTGTCATGCCACCAACGAAATAGAAGTCAAAATCGGTTGAACGGACTGTAAAAAAGGTTTATTTAAATGTCGTAATCTTATTTCAAATGGAGAACTAGTCGGATTGGAAAAATATTTTAGCTTTGATAGCGCCCCATCTTAGTAAGTAATTTATGTGCTTTCAAAAGTTTGCTTGAGATATTTTATCAGTGATAGTACCACCTTCGGGACGAGAGTAACGGAGGATTTAGTAACAAAACAGAAATATTCATTGAATTTTGATGCTGACCATACACAACAAAGAAGTCGATTTGTCATCAACTTAAAATCAGAACTTGTAGGTACTTAGGTACAAACTTCCCGGTCACTAGGTAATCGGGTAGGTGTACCGGTACACCTACCTACTTTAATGAGGGTAAAGTCCCCAGAGTGCTATTAGCTTTTAAAAAGTATTTCTACGAATTTTGCCGAATTAGTGATATAAGGAAAACAGAATAAGTAATTAAGTATCTACTAAAAAAGCTGTGAATATGGAAGTTTTGGTGACGAAACCACTAGACCGGAATAAAGCAAATATATATTTAAGAATCCTCTTGATTACAGATTTTTTTAGCATTATATCGTAAGAACTTACCTATAAGATATAAGCGGAATTTTATTAAAATAAATATTATTGTGTATTTCCTACTAACAGTACAGTTTGTATAATCCGTAGCCACGTCAAAGTACGTCATTTTATAAAAACTTGTATTTTTTGCGTGTCTGTAAGAACTTCAACATGTTTTATTTATCAGTACCTAAAGCAGGAACATCGTACATACAAATTGAAGTCAGAATTCTAAATATATCATGTCTTTTACCTTTCATTTTTGTAACTGTATCCTACGATTCACAATCAATTCACGCTTAAAGAGTGAGTGAGTTTTTAGTTTTCCCAACAATATCGATTTTTTTGGGATGAAAATCTTTAATTTTAAATTCGTCAATCAACGAAATCGACTATGAACTTTATCAACACGCATCCATTCCAAATCGATAATTATAGCTAATTTTCAACACGTCAAATTTTACACGTTCTTCATTTACAAGGTCACTACACTACTTATCTGTGATTTGTTTGCCGTACTTTAGTCATTTCACAGTAGGTAGCGATTAGGTAAGGTGTCAACGAACTCTCAGAATGCATGCTTTTAAGAATTTTTCAATATTCTAATTTTACAAAGCAATTTGGCAATGAAAACAAACAAATAAATAAGTGAATCAGCTGATTTGTTTATTAATCTGTTAGCTTAGGCAGGGCTCTATAAGCCCTTGTCCATTGACATAAAAATTCATGAAACTTTCATAGAACGCGGGACAAAACCCTTGAAAAGAATATGTTTGAAATTTGAGCATCTGATCTGAATGGGTCTCGTAATTATTTGTCAAAAAAAACTATGCGGTTTCCTTAATTGTGAGAAATTGGCGCATGTTTCAAGTCACAGAATGTTTTGATGTTCTTGACAAGTTTGTCTGAACAAGTGCGCTTTTGTTTGTCAAACAATGAACTATTGAAACCAAAACAAAATGCCTTTTTGAAACATACGTGCCATGTTTGTTGGTCCATTAAATCCGTTTTTTTATCATCGATTTATTTTTCAATTAACTTTGTTTAAACTTAGCGGTCACCATAATTTCAGTAATAAATGATTGGTTCAGCAACAAGCTAAATAAATCGTCTTACTAGACGATGTATTTAGCTTATTTTGCTTTAGATGTATTTGGATACTTCACAAATTGCTGATACATTAATATCTACTAGATATGACACTGCAGATGGGCTCGTGGTGAAGGTTAAGCTACGCTTGCCGCGGTCGATTCGTGGATGGGTGACCATTCGAGACCCCTCCATGCCTCGGAAAGCACGTTAAGCCGTTGGTTCCGGCTGTCATTCGTAGATCTTTGACAGTCATCAGGAGCCCAGAAGTCTAACAACCAGTCTTACCAAGAGGTAATATCGTAACTGGGTTGTGGAGGTCAGATAGGCAGTCGCTCCATGTAAGATACTGGTATTCATCAACTGCTAGGCAGATTGATTGACATGACACTGCAATAAGTCTCACACAATAAAACGTGTGAATTTCCCATCTACGAAATAAAACAAAATCAACTTTATTACTCTGCTTACTCCATTATTAATAATTATTATGACTTGAGACATCGCAAAACACGTAGGTACACTCATCTGAAACTAGCTAATACAAAACGTAATTACACTACTTTGAAACTTCAATAGAAATCTTGCAAGTTTCTGAAATAACTTGAAGTGTGAATTTATGTATTTAGCCAGTGCTTTTCACGCTAGTGAAATTGTTTATTATTCGATATTATAAAATTAAGCTACCTATCTTACTTTTATAATATCGAAAAATAAATAATATTTAATGAGCGATATTGAAAGATGATGTATTAAAGGTCAGAATATTGTGCAAGAGGATAATGTGCACTTTTATAATTTAAATCAATCAATTTATTTGTGAAACATAGGTGTTTACATAAATGTGCGCTATGTTTTGTCAAATTAAGACATACAAATTTATAAGTGACCCATTAGGTGTCATTAGATTATTTCATTAGAAAAAATATATTTTACATTAATTAAATACATGAAAAGAAAAAGATAAAAAAAGAAACATCAAATACAATAAAATCAATAAATAGTACTTATTATCAAAAGATAAAAAAATACATCACTATAATAATTTCTAACTTGATAATACTATCCCACATCACGGCACCACGATAACACGTAGTAGAATATATGAAATTATTAGAAGACGCTTTTTAATTTCATGATAACGTTATAACGTGCACGTATTTTTATATATTTAATGGGCGTGAATGTCCATGATAATGTGGTCACGTAAGGAATTATAAAAGAGCACATTTTCCTCTTGCACAATAAATTCATCAATAAAATCATATTTCAATATCGCTCATTGTCCACAGGAAAGTCCCGTTTTTTAAACTTGTCTTTAAACGAATAAATCGGCTTTTAAAGAAAGGAATATCAATCAAAATTAGTACCTACTTACTGGCAGTGATCTGCTGAATCGAATGATCGATGGTTACTCCTCTCTAGAATGCAATATCGATTCTCAATTCGAAACAAATGAATTACAATACTTTATACTCCTCAAGACAATGGTAATAAAACAAAGTTACATAAAACAAATTAAGTTATAGTTAAAGTTTCCACAGACAAGCGCGACGCGACGCTGCTGAAACAATTTCTATGAAAACTTCATGGGAATTGTTCTAGCGGAGTCGCATCGCGGCAGTCTGTGAGAGGCTTAAAGAAAACAAACTGCACGGTTCCCACTAACGGATTCAAATTGTCGAAGTGTTCTCTCAATGTTATTATGACTTATAACATGTTTTTATTGCACACCGTAGGTACATGATTGTTCGCGTTATTAACAATGGATTCAGAAACTATGTTCACGCTTGTTATCCTTATAGGACGAGCAGAATGTTTAAACAGGGTATTTTCTCAGGATGCAGCTGTTTAGACATACAAGAGCGTCTGGTTGAATAGGAATCGACCTCTAATATATTGAAAATAACTTTAAAAAAAATGGACTTTGTGGTATTTTGCAAATTACATACATTTCAGGCATAGATTTGTTCTATCACCTTTGTAGATAGACTGTAATTGTAGATAAACTAGTTGATAGAAAAAACCTTACCGCAAAGACCAAACTTTTTTTTTAAAGTTAAAACTTCTTTAGGCGCGTTGGGCATGTTTGAGATGGGACTAAACCATTGATTTCGCGACACTGTTAGGACACCAGCTTTTGACCATTAAAAAGACATCAACGCGTTGATTACCGCGGTGCATGGAGTAAAAGACATCAATGCGTTGACAACCGCGGTGCCGATTTTTTTTCAAGTTTTTACTTCTGTCGGCACTCCCGGAGTGCCAACAGAAGTAAAAACTTATTTTCTTTTTTATGAAACTATTTTACAAAATGCACTCATAGAGCATAAATAATAAATCTTAAAAAGGTATCTTTTGCAGTTTCAGCTTAGCAAGTATTTTTCACTATAGCAACCTACTTACAACCGGCTTAAAAAGATTGAAGCTGGTTGCCACGGGACCGCAATAATCCATTTTCCTCAATGCGCTTATCACGTGAATCAAGAAATACTAAAATAGGTTATGAAGTAGGTACCATCGAAGAAACGCATAACTATAAACCGTAAGGACTATTTCTGCTTGCAGCGCTCGGCCGATTTAGTAACGCTTACCTACGAAAAAAAAGAGTCGTGTGCACGGGATTTTGTTTTCAAACTGCTTAGGTACCTATGCGTTTCTTCGATGGTACCTAAGCACGTTTACTGGTTAACATTTTCCAAAGTCCACAGAAGTGACGGTCCTTTTGCGTAAAAAAAACAAAATTATAAATAAAAAACCACTATCAAATTATGATGAGTGATTATCGGAATAATTTAATACAATACATTAACTGCTCTTTGCATATTACAAATTTAAAACCAGCACCAAATTCGTTTACCTACTCAAAGCAAGATTAGGAATTTTAGTTTCTACGAATTCCTGTAATCTATTTCCTCAAGTTACTAATTTGTTGGCCCTACAAATAGGTATTAAAACAGTTAAAATTATATTATTTAAAACAGTCTACGATTTTAAACAAGTCCACAGAAGGGTCGTTTCTGCGTTGCATAAATTTGCATGCTAAATAAAGGTTGGTCAGACGTACTTTCTAATTTAGATTAACTAGAGAGAGAAAATACTTTCAGAGTACCTACCTATCACAAAAGTGGTTATTATTATAACCACTTTGTATACTTAAATAGTTATAACATAACATCACGCCTGTACATCCCTGAAAGTGTACCAACAGGGTGAAATTTAATTCATGGGACACTTTCAGTATGGGACCAACCCTGAAATCACGAAAAAAATCAGCTGTTCCCTACTTTTATGTTTGCATAGCTCATTAAAATGTAGGGAACAGCTGATTTTTTTTCACGATTTTAGGATTGGTTCCATAGTTAAAATTGTTCATAATGATGAGTACAATGACTCCATAGGAAGATGCCCATGAAATAAATTCCACCCTGTATATTGAAATGAAATGAAATTGTACCTATTCTGTAAATAGGATATCGGAATCACTTTTACAAGTCATATTAAAAAAATATTAAATTCGTTTCCTATTTGACACTCTGAGAAGAAAGGTCGAAACAAACTCAGAGGTCACAGTCTCTTTTAAAGTCCAGACATAATCTTGGTCAGGCCATATGAAGACCATGTAGATTAGTGTCTGAAATGGTCTTTTGAGGAAAGAACCACACAGATTTGAGTGGACCTGTCCAGTCAGTGCAAGCATTTGTCAGTAATCGTGGAGCTCAACTCAGAACTTGAGGAGCTCATTCATATAGTACACATTTCGCCAGTTATGTTTAGGACAATGTAATACGGGGCGAGCCTATTACCATCAACCGGGCACAAATCCAGACCCCGGGCTGCTACCTCAGACGAAATAAAAAACCAAGACATAGTGCTGTCAACAGTGACGTCAGGCCGGGATCGTAAACATGTGTGCACTTAGTGAGGTGTAGTTTGATTGTAAATGGTTGTAAATGCGTGCGTGTGAGCGTGTATGCATAGAGCGAAGGTGTAGTTTTGGCATGCTTCACTGTATTGTTCGCAGTGTTTTGGTTTTTTATTTGGTCTGAGGCTGCTACTGAGAAATTTGATGAAAAACCCCAATACCAATGTCCAACCTGGGAATCAAGCCCAGCAGGGTAAATGACACCCATAAAATGACAATTGATCGCAATGGGTTTCATTTTGACAGTTCATCTACGTTCATTGAGTTATTTACGTTGTTGAGCAGACGAATTTTTCAAACCTATGAAGCAATGGATTAGCAATGTCCTTTAAAACTCTTGGATTATGATTGATAGTGTTACGCAATTAGGGTACAGGACCTCGTACTCAGCAGTAGCGCTTCTGGACACTAGACCAACGAGACAAATAGTTATAATATAAGTCAAAAATTTACTTATATCATGAGTAGCTACTTAACACGTTTAGTGCCGGGACCCCTCCTGGAGGGTTCACCTAGTCGCATATGGGATGCCGGGTGCCCTCACGGAGGGCTCGTTTTAAATGTAGTTTTTTCTTAGCGAATAGAGCATTTAAACCGCGAAAATTAAATCTGATGTAGTTTTTAACAAAATTTATTAGAATATGCGTTGGTTTTAAAATCCAAGCAGTTTTCTTTCTTTTTTATTCATACAAAATTTAAAAGGTTGGAAACTACTTATAGCGACAATACCCCCTGAAAACACAATTTTACTTTGTTTTACAGTGTTTTATTACACGGTTTTAAACCTAATACCGTTGGTACCGATGGTTAACTTTAGCGCAAACGTAATGCCAGTAACCCTCCCAGAGGGTTCACTACCAATATGTACGAGTATGGTGGCATGTCGTATGAGTTCTATAAAAAGTGGGTGGAGTCAAAAGTGTTAATTAAATAAGTACTCAATTAAAAAAAAGGGTACTTCGTGTCGGTAAGATACATTCTTTAATAATGTCGTAATAACTAGATGATAAACGAAGACATAACAGCTAGGCATTCCCTACATTCCATCATAAGTAATTATTTTTCTCTAAGTTATATAAGGTGTCAGGGACATCGACGCGAAAACTAAAACCATGGATTCAGTACATGATTCTGAACCCCACTGCGTTGAAATTTTTCGCCGGTTATTTTTTTTTAAATCAACTGTTCCATACATTTTGACCGCGTAGGTATTGCACTTTTCTATGAAACAGCAGATTTTTTTTTAAATAACTGACGATAAATTTCAACGCAGGGGAGTTCAGAATCATGTACTGAATCCATGGTTTTAGTTTGTATTATTACATTTTCTAAAGAACCCAAGAAACAATAGCCCCGAGTATTCTAATTAACTTCGTCCATCTGATTAACATGAATTATTCCTTCAAAGTTCAAAAGCGAAAAAACAATTTTAACTTTATTTATCTTCGGGCAGAGAATGACTCTTGACATTTCAAGCTAACATTAGTCTTTTGGAGATAATCTAGAGACAGTCGAGCTGTTTTGAAAGTCGTCGCACTTTCGCGAATTAGCTGCTCAGTGTTGAGAATCAGTCTTTATATGGGGTTGGGTTTAGAAACGTGCAGCCTCGCTAGAAAGACTGTCAGGTTATTTAGGGGTTCTAGAGGGTCTCCTAAACCCTCCACAACAATAATTTTTTGCCGGAGATATTTTTTTTTTAATAAAAACTTTTTCTTTTTAGGTTAATTTAAAAAAAACTACTTAACGGATGCAAGAGCGAGCGAAAATAGTCTCAGGCAAAAAAAAAATGTTGTAGAGGGTTCAGGTCGCGAACCCCCAAATAACCTCACATTCTTTCTAGTGAGGCGGCACGTTTCTAAACTTTAACCTTTGTAGGTAACGAAGTGGACTGTCTTTAGTCTAGTGGTCGCAAGCGTTACTGCTGAGCATGAGGTCCTAGGTTCGATTCCCTGGTCGGGCAGTGTTATTAGGATTTACCTACTATCTGGAATTTCTCAGTAGCAGCCCGCCCAGTTGATGGCAATAAACTCGACACCTATTACATGGGACTTAAACATAACTGGCGAAATGTGTGTGTACCTCTGCACCTCTGCCCAACGTTTCGGGGATATAAGTCGTGATGTTATGCGATTTTAATGAAATGGCACTAGTTTCGTTCCATGTAAAGAAACTAACTTTAAAACACGATTAATGTTTAATGAGTCTGTTACAAGTTATTAATCGTCACTCACCTGCGGAACAAAGATGGCATCAATTATTTTCCAAGTTACAGCAAAACGGATAAAATGAGTCGTAAAGCTATCGGCCCATAAAACTGTTGTAAACATTAAACCTATTAGCTGAGAAATACCACTGATCTGCTTCTGGTTTCGTCAGTCATTGGCATTAATTGGTCTCTGTATTGAAAAAAATATCAGTGCATGGTGGGTAGCGGGCTCGGGCGGGCGTTTGTTCGTCGGTTCGTTTACAATACATGGTATTATAAGCTCAGAGTGTAAATTTGGGGGGCGCCGTGGCGTATCTCATCGAAAGCGAGCCCTGCCACCACGCCGGTCAATAGTAAAGTGCTATGTGTGTCGATCAGTCGCGCTCGCCGCTCCGCACGTTGCCGCCGCCCGCGCCGCCCGCGCCGCTCGCTCATCAAAATGACATTCTCAATACATTGACGTTAAATTAAAAACATTGAACATGTGTTGTGCCAGGTTCACCAACGACCTGTTCCGTAGTGTAGTGAAGTACACATGTGGACTAGCCAGCCGCGAAAGTAAGTAAAACCTGCGCCAAAACGTCCGGCACACGAGCCGCTAGATCTGCAGTGTTCCCGACGCTAAAATTAAACCCGATAACGTACTGTACATTATAATTACATGTGACTACAAAATTCATTGTAACTTATCAACGGCGATGGAACATAAACTTTACTACTTACATTGTGTTGTGTTTATGTTAGTTTAATGCTTGTTTTTATTGACGTCTCTCGTCAAATTACAAAACTATAAACATTTTTCGAGGTGCAAATCGTTTTTGCATGCGTCCTATCCTAGTGCGGTGCACACAGGCAAGTTTAGTGCTAAATCACCACACGTCCTCAAGGCAACTTTCTAGAATGTTTCTGAGAATTAACTTGTGTGTATGAGCAGTCTTATGTACACGAACACATTTGAAGCTCATTCATAACAAACCGTTAGTATTTGGATCTGAAACATGCATCGGTGACATTCGGAAGCCATGAGTGGGTGCACACCGTAAAAATTAAGCAAATAGGTATTAATGAAACTTGCGTGAAGTCACGTGAAGTGATTGATGCATCGAAGCATTGTAGGCAATGCGCTGTTAAAATAAAAGTGGGTAAATAAGTTAATGTTTACATTGACTTATAATTTCCATGCTCGAAACCGAACACGCACATTGGACAACAATATAACCCATATCAGTAATAACTTCATAAGTATTATTATTGAACTACAAAACAGTAGGTACATTGATTTATAATAATATTAATAAAGTAAAAATCATACGCCAATGTCGTTCGCGATAATAGTTCAGGAGTCAAGGTCCAACATGTCAAATGATATTATTATTGCATGCCGCATTACAATGAAAGTTACTATACTTACCTACAATTCAATAGCAATTTGAAGTACACTGAATAGTTCCGTAGCAAAACGACAAATAATTGTACAATATTTCACGGTGATATTTAAGAATCCAATTTATTTCTTTTTTGCCTCGTTAAAATCGTAAATGAATTAACCATGTAATTGGAAGATGCAATTTACCTCTAACGGAGAGAAACTAAGTAGTCTTGGGCTGTGGTTGAGGCTGCAAAGAAAAACTTCTCCTTAATGATTACCTATTCAGATCAAATGCACTCTCTCAAATAACCGGATCATATAATTGATCACTGTAGTCAATATGATGTCGACATTTGCCTTCTTCATTGGGTATATTATTTACTGATAGTTACCTGTTTATAGTGCTACTTGCTAATTACCGTCTCGTTGTCCGTAATTAGTCCATATGCAAACATTTGTAATGTGGTAACTTGAAGTAACTTCGTATAGAGCTAGGATAGGTACGTACCTACACGTGTCATAGAAATAAATTCAAAGGTTTATTATGTACAAATCATAAGGAAAATAATTATTAATATTATACGTTTGGTATTTTGATGTTATTAATAATAACTTAGGCAAAGTGGTAAATAGGTAAATAACCTATAAATTATCTATTATTACGTGTCAATCACTTATTATTTATTTAAAGTAACTTGGAAAAATTTCTAAAATTCTAAATTACATTTTAAATACATTATTTATTTAAAAAAAACCAAAATAAAATTTAATGAATAAATCTAGCGTGTCAATTTTTATTTCCAATTGAACGAATAAAGCGCGCTGACCTTGACCAGGCGGCCAAACATTATCCTTTTGTCTCAATTGGCCCGTAATTGCTGGGGACGTCTTCAGTTCTATTCTCAGATACCATTTGCACTTACTGTTCTGTCAAATTGCACCTTAACTGTTGGTCCGGGTTAAAACTTATTAGGCCGCGACAAGACAAATTGAATGAAAAAACGTCTAAACGACCCACCATTCATAACGTTGAAATGTAGTAATATCTTAAAATGGTTCGGAATTTCGAATGCGATAACGCCAAACAACGTTCTACATAGTCAACATTATTTTTTTTATTTCAGCCAAAATATAAAGCCAAAACAAAATTAGTCAATTATACATAGTCATTGGGATTAAGTAAAGCTTAGTGGATGAATATAGTGTAAATATAACTAACATAATATCAAGTGTCTCCGTGCTGATTGTGCTGTTTCCGATGTGTGTTATTTGTGATGTGCTTGAGAACTGCATGGAGCGCCACGTGGATTATATTTATAACTAACCGCTAACCACAAATCGTCACGTTTACGGGAAACTAAAAAGTCTTAAGATGCCTAAAGGTAAGTACACAACAACGTTCAAAAATATTGCAGATCCATTAATCATGACATCATGACTCACTTCCATCGAAGTATTTTCCTCAAGATTCTCGTGATATCAAGAAGTTGAGACATGGATTAATTGCCATTTTGAAAGTATGTTAATTGATGAAGGAAATGCTATGATTAGATGTTTGTACTATTAAGTAACTGACACAGATTTTAAGGAAACATCGCGATCGTGAGGAGTGAGCTCCTCGTCTATACATATTCGTGGAATGTTTATAATTCCCTGGTGGCTGATGTCTCACGTGTCCGCATCTCGTGACATCACCGCCACTAAACTGTATCGTCAACTGCTAATTTCAAGGCTGGCAATAATAATCAACAAATGCAACTAATCTTGTAAAGTGAATAATAAAAGAGCTAATCAATCACATGTCTATGTTGCCTCCCTTCATGCAATAAGCAATCAATTCACAAGTTCTATAATTGTTTGAGTTCCTCTACTGGAATTGCTGGTGCATCAATCCGCACCGGCGGCCCACCTGCTTCATAAACCGTTCGTTTCGAATAAAACTTTATATTTAATTAAAGTTTTTGAGCTCTCAAACAAATAAAGCAGCTCAGTAACAAGTAATATTTCCAAGAGGCGTAAATCTGACTGCTGCTTATTGTTTCAACCATAATGAATCACTATTGTTTATACTTTTATAGCAATATCTGCTTCGTCTTTTCATCTCCCAGTTTGATACTTTGAGGTCACGTAGTATTGTAGCGGTTACACCGCCACATACAAACTACGCATCAAAGACATGACGTCACACAAATCCTGCATCGCGCAGTTAGAGTTTACCGAGCGATCGACATACATACAAGATTTCAACTTTCAACCGAGGGGCAGTTGCCCGCCAGACACAACACCCGTCTGGTCGGAGGATCCTCCCTTTTCAATGGTGGATGAGTGAACTTTACACCCTGTTCCTCATGCCCCTAAATTGGTGACCCCGAGTATGAACGTCAACGCAGCCTTCGTGCAATTACTTCGGCGTGACGTCATCATCATCATCACTCCCGCAAGCTTTCGTGAGGCGAGTCACACAGCCAGCCAGCACCCACGACTTCAACGGGTATCCTGACCACCAGCATGCAGCGAACGCGCATTCCTGGTCATCACCCTCAGCCTCATCACCCCAACTCACTGGGGAATCAACGCAAGCAGCCTCATCACCCCGACTCACTGGGGAAGCAACGCAATCACCTCAATCACCCCGACTCACTGGGGAATCACAGCAATCACCTCAATCACCCCGACTCACTGGGGAATCACCACAATTACCACAATCGCCGCAATCACCACAGAAAGTTCCGACTCACCGCGAACTATGCGGCACCCGGTTCCGACTCACTGGAACCACAGCTGGCACTGTGTGAAGCATCGCAAGATTCAGCCCACTATCGACCTCCGGTCTCCGGAGGGGAGTGATGTAGCGGTTACACCGCCACATACAAACTACGCATCAAAGACATGACGTCACACAAATCCTGCATCGCGCAGTTAGAGTTTACCGAGCGATCGACATACATACAAGATTTCAACTTCCAACCGATGGGCAGTTGCCCACCAGACACAACACCCGTCTGGTCGGAGGATCCTCCCTTTTCTATGGTGGATGAGTGAACTTTACACCCTGTTCCTCATGCCACTAAAGTATCAAGATTATAATGGTTTTATTCCTCCTATGCTCGTCATAAAATAAGAATGAAGTAATCATTTGTATGTAGGTATTTACATGCATTTATTTAATACCCATTGCAATATGTGTAGTACAAGTCAGTGGACACACTGCAGAAAATAAAAGATTTAAACGAAACACTACATTTCCTAGATGTTTTATTTAAGCATCTGGAAAAGCAAGGAAAATAGTGAGTGAAAATAATACAGTACTGAATGTATGAAAATAAAAATCTTGAGATATACGATGTACCTACATACTCTACCTCTGCCTTCATAAAACATGAAACAGAGGAATAACCAAGTTTACCTCATAACAGATAATTCGAAGAGGAACAGGATGGTTTCATGGACTAGGCTTGTTAGAGACGACAAAATATTTGATAAGTGAAACGATTTTGCTATTAGGGCAGTGTCTCACGCACCGCTTGATTGGCCGTCTCCCGTTTCACTGTTGACGCCACTTGAATCAATGAAGTGCCATTGGCTCATTGTTTAATCGTCTGTTTTATCAGCTGTAATGAACATAGCCGAGATGTCCGTGCAGGCGGCTCGTTAAGGCACCCAATCATGATACATCGACGTTCAGCGTGCCTGTGATACCTACGTATTGTTTCTAGCTTTGCAAACGTGCGATTTTTTACGCTCATTTCCAAGAATTTGTTTGTTTTGATGTCTGAACTAACGCAACTGTTTGGCTAATTAAATTCCTTCGGGTAGATTCAGTTCTAGCTTGTCTGATTTCGTAATCTTTTCTCCATTTGAGATTGTTTTTCTTTTAACAACCGTTTTTTTTTTTGGGTGGGAAATTATCGAATAACTTCTCCCGCTCTGGGTGGAGCGCGAGGGCGTGTCAGGCTCTTACTGACTAAAACCAACCCTGCCGCCTGTCTCCGCAATATCATGTGTAATTCAGTCGAGAACATACATGATAAATAGCTGGTTTGTTTTTGTTTGACCTTTAAAAAAACCAATGTTATTTTTATAAACGTCTCCGTGTAGTTTAAACACAATTGAGGTACAATCGGAACTTCAAGCTCTGTTTTCTAAAATGTGATAATATTCCCACAAGCCTTCGCCAAACCAAGATTGTTACAATAATAAACTTTCCTCCCATTCACATAACATTCTACAAATATTTCATGTGAAACAGTTCATTGGATTCGAATGCATTAAAAGAACAATAACATTGGCTTGATTGGCTCTCCTCGGGCGTCGCTTCTGTGGGCCACGCTCAATTCACATCTCTATTGATTTTGGAACAATTGTGCACAAACGTCACTGACCCTGGCGTATTGTTGGGACGTGTAAATAGTGAACTATTGCACCATTTCGGGGTTGCCGTTACATTCAGCTGCTTCGGTCATAAATGTTGAATTTGAATAGAATTTGTTAGTATGTGTGTGGTCCTTGACTTCTTGTTGGTGCTTTATTAGGTACACGTGTCGAGTGTGCTTACTCAAATATTTATAGTTTAAAGAGAAATATTGCGAAAGTGTTTTTCTATGATTAATTAATCGTGACAAATGCAGTCGTAATGTGAGGCAACTAGTTCGATAAGAAAAGTGTAAGTATTTTCCTCACACTGCTATTGCAAGTGCAAAATACTCTCTATTGTTGACTCTGATACGCAAATGTCGATCCTATAGAACGTGCATCAACACGGGATGCACATGTAAACGCTCCAACAACATCTGTTTCTGCGCCCGGAAAGCCGGAACCGATTCGCATCGAACTTCTTCATCGTTTATTATTGTCACGTCTCTGGTAAAGACAGGAAACTGCAAATAGGATTTATGTGCTTGAATTTAAAGGCAGAATCTGTCAGGGTCTTTCGGGGAAGAAGGAAGTTTTATGCGATATGGAGCTTGCAGATGCCAGCCATAATGTTTATGTGTCATAATATTTAAAGAAAGAACGGATGCTTTATCCACATCTGGCCGCACTTGCTCTCTCTATTCAGATTCAGGGGTCACAAATATATTGTCATCAATAATTTCTAATGGATCCTTTTGTCCACAGGCGACGCCGATATGTCGCTGAAGCAGGGCAGCGGCACCGGCAAAGTCCACTTTGGTGGTTTGGACGATGTGTCCTTGTACGGCACGCCTGTGGAACCAGCGCCCCCGGCCACGGACGCCAAGCAAGGCTTCCTGCGAAACCAGCTGCAGGCACTCTTCCAGCCCACCGACAACAAACTAGCCATGAAACTGTTCGGGTCTAAGAAGGCGCTGATGAAGGAGCGCATCAGGCAGAAAGCTGCGGGCCACTGGGTCATACATCCGTGCAGTAGTTTCAGGTGAGTGGCTTTTGTTTGATGTGACACGAAGATTGCCGAGGCGCAAAACTTAAATAGTATTATTGTAGGAATTTGTTCAGGATATCTATACGTTCTGTTCCATATAGCGAATTAGATAATGAAATAGATATTGTGTTCATTTCGTCTACTCCTCATGATAATTCGTCTTTACTCTAGTTATTTAAAAGGTTTTAAAATGTATGTGTTTTAGGCAAAATAAATGATGTAGGTCAATTTACTATGTTATTATAAACGGCTTTAAAGTAATTAAAAAAGATAATCGCCATTGTTAATTATAATAAATTAGCAATTAATCAATACGTAACGATACGCATAAAGAGTTTCCGATAGACCGTACTTTAAATCCACATTATAAAAACCATTAATGAGATAGTTACCTACTTAAATATCGTAATTAATATCGCTTCACGAGGAAAGCTCTTCACATGATATTTATAAATCAGCGATTAACAATATAACGCGCGGTTTATTGTTTACACTAGTTTAGCATTGGTAAGTTTAACTATAGTTTAACGGTCTGATATTTTTACCTCCGCCATCTTTGATGAGAGATCGTAATTTTTGACGTAAACTCAGGCATGTGCGTTTTGTACGTTCGTTTTGTTCAATGTCGAGTTTTGTTCAAGGACACCTTTTTTTGTTTGATAACGAAGAAATTATATTTTCAGTTCGATGCATTTTGTTTTATGTTTTAATAACTTTGTGTACGTTTGTAAACACAGACTTTTCTGAATTTTTTCAAAGTTTGAATCTTCGGAATCTACTAATCCAATAAATAACAAAACAACAAACAAAATTATGTAGAAGAATATTGAATTAAGTTCTCAAATAAATCCAACTAGAGATGAGACTGCCCAATTTGAATGTATACTTCAATTAGAAACTGTAATCTCTTTTTAATATAACTGCTGTTTCTAAAAATATAAATATTTATTTAGGAAGCGTTGGTATTTTCGTATGCCTTGTATAAGAGCTGTTTTCAAATTAGGAAACCTTTAAACTAGGTACATCTGAAAATTTTTAAATATTAATTACCTACAAACAAAACATTACAGAATGTTTTAATCAGGCACACTGTAACAAATCCCAAAAGAAGGGTCATTCAGGAAAATCCTTCAAGTGCCTGCTACATGGTCGCCAACCGCGTCCCGACAGAGGTGACCTTGGTGGTTTACAACCGTGTAGATGGTGGCTTACGACCAAATTTCAAACAGCTCTGCCTGCCGCCAACCAAGATCACCTCTGTCGGGGACGCGGTTGGCAGCTGTGTAGCAGGCACTTTATCCTATAGCTTGATTGTAAAACACCAGCTTTTGCCCCGCGGCTTCGCTCGCATGGATATCGGAAATTATCCCAAGGAAACACACTAACAGAATAAAAAGTATCCTATGTCCTAATCCAGGTTATAATATTAGTATATGGATATGTCGCAGGGTAATTGCACGAAACTTTGTCAACCGCCTCCATTTCACACAATGTAACGGGCTCATTTCAGTGTTATTGTAATTTCACGGGAACGCTGTAGTGATTTTATAATAACCCTAGGTATATTATGAGTCTAGTTTGTAGTGGGGTCTTCGTGCGTTTTGATTGGTCAACTCTCCTTCATCCGCCTTTAAGATCTGCATAATAACATGTAGAAGTTTATTCATTTTATGATATAAGTAAGGCATGACGTTGATCATTGACCATCTCACGATTTAACGGGCTTGCACATACAGTGACATTGTCAAAATATTACTGCCTTCCAATATCACTGCGTGGGTCCAGTGAAATTATAATGTCACTGAAATGAGCCCGTTAAATTTTGAGAAATAGAGGCGGTTGACAAAGTTTCGTGCAATTATAATTTCACTAGTGAAATTATAATATCCCTGGTTTGACAATATCCCTGCGACAGATATAAGTAGATAGTATTAATGTATTATCAAATAACATACCTACTTAGAGGTCATAATTTATTTAAATCCAATTTTTTCACATTTAACACTCCACAATATGGCCGATCATAGAAGCCTATCACAAAAGCAGACAGGTTATTTTTACGTAAACGTAGCACTTAGTCAGCTGCCGATCATTTTGCTCAGCGGACCGTTGAGCAGTGAGCAGTAGTGTTGAATGAGTAATTATATAGAGCTGTTATCTCATTGTCTGTTGACATTTTGCGCTGACTGTACTGTATGGGTTTTTTTTTAATTGTGAGGGACTGTAATAAAAATTGTAAGATAAATTCAGGGAAATTAATTGTTAAAATAATTGACTAGCAGTTTAAATAGTCCGTATATTCAAATCAGAATTACAACATTAAAAGCAAAAAAAAACAGTATTACTTATTTGTAATAGACTTTTAATTTATATCAATTACTTAGCTGTCAAAAACAGTATTATGTTCCTATTAATCAAGGTAGGTAAATAATAATTTACTTTTAATTTAAAAACAAATTATAATTCTAATAAATTATAATTATTTGTTCAAAACAATTCTAATTTAAAGTTAGGCACTATTTATAGCCCTGTTTTAATACATTACTGCTATCTTAACATATTATTATTTTCTATTATTCTCACACGAGTAATAACATAATAGAAAGGGGTTAAGTAACCATAACAATACATTTAACAACTGGGCTCAGCATTCCTTTTGAAAATGTATTGAATCACAATGTAATTTATTAACCTGAAATATTTTCCTTGAGTAGGTACAGACGCCAGCACATCAAGCTACCCGAAATTGTCAAATTATCCCAATCAACTTTGAACCTTACGTTTCAGCTATAAAGTTGAAAATCTATTAAATAAATTTGACAGATTGTAGTAGCTTGATGTGCTGGCGTCTGTACCTATTTGAATGCAGCTATGTAAATTGTGAAGGTTAGTGACAAAAATTTAAAAGGGTATGCTGAGATGGTTTGGGCATGTTGAGAGGATGAATGAAAGGCGACTAACAAAATGTATTTACAAGGCTGATGTGAAGGGAAAGGCCGGGCGGGGACGCCCTAGGAGTACATATACTGACCTTATTGGTGATGTTCTTCAGAAAGGCCAGGTGCGTAGTACTCGCAACCGGCGTGCGTGTATGACCAGATGTATGAACGTAAACGAGGCAAAAGGAGTATGTAAGGATCGTAGCAGGTGGCGTTCTGTAGTTTCTGCCTACCCCCATGGGAAGAAGGCGTGAGTTTATGTATGTATTAGGTTTAGATAATTGAGTAATATTGATGTAATGTTATCATCTCCCGGCTGTCGCAGAAAACTAGCGCTGGGGCTCTGTCTCGTATAGTGTCGCAGCATTATGCTGAGCGATGGCCGTTTTGCTTGGATGTGACACATATTTCCCCCAACTTGTTCTTTTTTGTTTTATGTTTTTTCTTTGCGTCATATTTACCGCAAATAAACGTATTTTCTTTCTTTCTTATTTATAGCATTAAAAAAATATTCTTAAGTACCTACATACCAGTCAACATATTTCAGAAATCGCAAAGTTGTTCAAGTAACTATTAAGTAATTAAATATTAATAATTCTGTAAAGCTCTTACCCTCGTTGGTCTAGTGGTCGCAAGCGCTACTGCTGAGCATGAGGTCCTGGGTTCGATTCCCGGGTCGGGCAGACTGTTATTGGGTTTTTCCATTTGGAATTGCTCAGTAGCAGCCCGGAGTCTGGATTTGTGCCCGGTTGATGGCAATAGGCTCGCCCCCTATTACATGGGACTTAAACATAACTGGCGAAATGTGGGTGTACTATAGGTACACTTCTGCCTAACCCTTTGGGGAATACAGGCGTGATGTTACCACAACATGCAACGCGCGTGAGCGTCTTGTTGCGAGTGACCACTGAAAATCAGCGCGGTGCTGTGGGTCCCCCCTCATAGCACAGCATCATGCTGAGTGGAAGCCTTCTTGTCACAGTCATGACGTGCAGCTGGTGACTATTTCTGTTTTATTTTCGTTTCTTATGTACTTTATTTTGTTGATTTCTGATAGCTCTTGTCTTTTTGCAAAATTAACCAATTTTTTCTTTCTTTCTTTTTTTCTTTCCTTAAACTTAAATAACCATTTATCCGCTTATTATCATGCCTAAAACTATATACAAAAAAACGTGTGGCACTCGGGGAATGCAGCGGTAAAGCTATTGCATAGCATTTGTACACTTGGGATGATGACGGATGATGACATAAAACAAAAATTACGTTGACAACGTGATGTCCGTCCGTCATTACATGGTTGGCGGAGTGGGGGGTGTTAGGTTTATTTCGTTACGGAATTTCTTGATTCGGTCGCCGCGCTCAAAGCCCGCGATAAAAGCTTTGCAATAGCTTAATAAATGTATGAAGAAGTATCCGACATGATAATTTTGATCCGGAAAACTTAATGACTCTGAAAACTTTTCAGCGAAATCCCATTATCATGATGTAAAATGACCTGTAAAGGCCGATTATATAAATTTATGAAATCGCAACTAATAATGTCACAACTGAACTGACATAGGAAGTCATTTCCATAGGTTATTGCGCCGGCACCGCCTGCCTGACCTTCACTAAGTATAACCATGGTTTAGCAATCCGTTACACTAAACGGAACTAATATTTCCATACCAACTACAATTTTTGTGACTCACTCACATCTGTTTTTTGAATACCATGTACAGCTATAATGTGAGTGGCCTAATCAAAATACTTTTTCATTTAAGTAAATAATACTTTGAATGTTTTTCAATGACTCGGTGATTTATACTATACTTATAAATATAATTTCCAGGGAAAAACTATAGCTAGGATCCATGGCAGAACATTTATTTTGTTATTATTTATTTATTTTATTTATTTACTATTCACACTTACATTTGTTTTAACAGGTTTAACCCAATACAGCAATGTAGTCACAATGTCCACTGTGTGGCACAAGTCATACAGAGGACAATATGTTAAGCGTCACCCTCTGGAATTCCGCCAATGAGCATGTAAAGATATCCACTTGCAGAGAGACGCTGTTGAGTATCTTTATTGCCCGCCCCACTGGTGCAAGCTTTAACAGGTTCGTACGAGCCACCGGGTATTTAAACAGCCTCTCTCTCGGCCCTTGTCACAGCCTACTGTTTGGAACGAGCAATCCTAAAGATTCTAGTATTTGAGGATTATTCAGCATACCACGAAAAACCATAAAAACATATTTTACTAGTGCGAAATTGCGCCTTACCTCCAACTTATAGTAACTAGCAGCGCCCCGCGGTTTCACCCACATAAATCTCGATCCCGTGATAAAAAGTATACTATGTTAATCCAGGTTATAAACTATATATGTGCCAAATTTCATCAAAATCCGTTCATTCGTGTTTGCGTGAAAGAGTAACAAACATCTATCCTTACAAAATTTCACATTTATAATATTATTATATAAATTATATTACATAAGTAGGATAGCAGGATTATTCGAAAATATAAGAAAATACAGATTTCTAGAACTCAAATAAAATCAAGTACAGTGGTGCTACAATTTTGGTGTTGTAATAAGAAATGCAGCAGTAGTGGTGGCCCAGTGGTAACGGCCGCGACTTACGAGTTGTACGTCGTAGGTTCGAACCCAGACAGGCGCTTTACTTTGTATAAATTATTTCATCACCACTGCTCTCAAAACGGTGAAGGAAAACATCGTGAGGAAACCGGCATGTCCTAGAACCGAAAATTCGAAGACATGTGACATCTACCAACCCGCACTACGCCCGCGTGGTGGATTACAGGCCACCTACCCACTCACAGAGAGGAGGCCTGTGTCCCAGCAGTGGGAACATTATAGGCTGATGATGATGATGATGAATAAGAAATGCTTAGGCTGACAAGTTCTATCAGAATAAGGCACTTTTTTTTTACTTTCACATTTTTTCCGAAATAGATGATGTCCTTTATAAGGATTGTATCATATTCCGTTTTGTAGTTTCTGCCTATATTCATGTAAAAGTCGTGAATTTATGTATGTATATTCACATTATGTCACTGAGTAAACATGTAAGTTACCTACTTTTATTCAGTATCCAACTATTCATAGAGCATTATTTAGTAGATCGATATCTCTGCATTACTAAAAATGCTCATACAGATCTTACTGCACGATATGAATGTGAATAAAAATAACAAAATAAAAACATCAATGGAAATGTACCGTTAAGTAAAGCATGTATTTTATTTAGTCTTTGACCACAGAAACTAACTGGCCCTATAGTTTAAGTAACATTTGTAGGTAACTACACTACTGCATTTCTAAACAATAGAAAAACGTGACCGCAAGAGCACCATTTACCTACTAACAAAGCTGTTTGTGTCACTGAAAAAACCTAAAACACATCAGTCCAGAAATACAAACCCAATTTTTGGGTTTCATACCCGAATGGTGCCAAATGGAAATCTATTACTAAGCCTCAGTTGTTCGTCAGTCTGTCTGTCAGTGGGCTGTATGTCATCAACAATAATAGTTGACATTTTTACAGATTGTTTATTTCTATTGCCGCTGTAACAGCAAAAATGTCTAATAAAAATTAAATAAAGTTAATAATTATTTAATAGTCGTACAAGAAACGTGTATTTTTCGGCGTTTTTTGCTCGATCTTAATACGGTACGGAACGCACTTGGCCGGCTTTTTAAACACACGTAAATGCACTATATTAATCTAAACAATAAATTAGACACAGAATGAGCCTTGTTAAACTGTCATCCTGAACATTGTAGGCAATATATTTTAATTTAGGTACAACTGAACATAGCACGAACTTAAAATTTAATGTTGCCAAAGCTGAATTCACAAAGGCCTTATTGTGGGCCTAATTTGGACTAGTAATTAGGCCTCCATTGCAAATTCCTATAAAGGAGAAAAGCTTGTTAACTATGCTAAGGAAACTGCAATTAAATCCGTTAACGAGCTTCTGGCAAATAGAATTTAAATCCATCTGCTAAGACTAGTGGGCAATACTTGTATAAGGACTGTTTTATACATTTTCTTTTGTAATAATAGTAGTTTATGAAACTGTTGCATAATGAGGGGTATTAAAACATGAGTGTGTTTCCACGAGTGTTTTAATACCTAGTTATATGCAATTTCATACACTACTTTATCTACTCTCATACATTGGGATTGTACCTAATACTAAATAAAAGACCAAAGTTAAAGATCAAGAATAAAGGAAATGTCCGCTTTTTGTAGGGACGTTGGTTTTTTATTCCGAGAAAAATCTAACCAGCATCAAACTACATCTAAATAAAAACGACGAAATATGGAACTAGGAACCACTGAAATAATATTTTTAGACCCCTCCATTTATGAGAAAAATTATAAACTATTTAAAGTACAAATATTTTATTTGTTGATGGCAACTATGACAAATAAGATATAAATTGACACATGGTACTATCATTACTGTCAATCAATTGACAGTGATGACAGTAACATGTGTCAATTTTGACAAGTTTACTATTTTATGGGGTGTGTTCACCATATTATCCTAGATAATTAGAAAGGTTTGTTCTTTTTAGGAGTAATTCTTACTAAAATAAAAAAGGTTTTTCTCAAAATTGGAGGTCTTTAACAATGTATGACATAGTTAGAACCACTAGTTTTTGGGACGTCTATTCAAATATTTTTTACTTATCCTGGTTAGAATTATTGAATAATAAAAAACCATTTTAGGACATGTTCTTTAAAAATCCCACGAAATTCAGTACTGCTGCTGGTGTAGGCGCCATTCATTTGTTTTGTAAACCACCAGCACAACACCACACATGCGCTACAGCGGGTGCTGCTGTCCCCCGCTTAAACGTTCCATCACAAAAGTTGATGGAAACTCCTTGGTGATTAACTTCTTGTATCGTAATAGAAAAAAAAAATGTTTTATTGCATTATTATGTTAGAGAAAAAGTGTTATAATATGTTTCTATTTTTAAATTTTGATATTGTGTTTATAAAGTATGTCAATATAAACTCGTTTAGAAGTTTATAATTCGAATATTACGATATGAGAGTAGATAAAAGTGTTAAAGCTGAGACAGTTTATTATACCGTACCTATAAATATAAGTTTATCTTCAGTATTTTTAACGCTTCTATACTATAAATAGAACTAAATATACCGAGTTGTTTATTATCTCATAGGTTAAAAAATATTTTTCAGTCAAAGTTTATCATAGAATTGTAATGCTACGTATGGAAACTAGATTAAAAATTCAAAACATTGTCATGCATTTAACATGATTTGTGCTGTCGCAGCACGTGATAAACATTAATCATTTATGCAATTAGCAATCATTTCAATAACTATGTCACTTATTTATGCTAGCAATATATTTTTATACTCTGTGCTGCGTCACAGATAAAAAATTAACAATTTTTTTTGTCGCAAGTGCACTGACATGACGTTCCTAAAAAACATAATTCCTAATTTAAAATTGACATTTGCAACGGTTAAGTGAAAGGTAACATGACTTTCTAGCAATCGATTAGATGTAATATTGTAAGTTGTTGGGTTCTGTAAAGTGAAATCCACCGTTAGTCATTTATCGTACGGTGACGTCCGTCCGACATCGGAAAGCTTCCGGCCGAGTTGCTGTCTCGATTACCTAGATACCGTCAATCGATCGAGCGATTCGATACTTGATATCAAATTTATAGACACTAGTGATTGACGTCTTCGAGATTTTAAAACTATTATTGAAGTGAAAACTTCTTTAGGCGCTTTGGGCATTTTTGAGAAACCATTGATTTCGCGACACTGTAACGCAATTTACCGACACCATGGAGTAAAAGACATCGACGCGTTGATTATCGTGGTGCCCATTTTTTTAAAATTTTCACTTCTGTCGGCACTCCCGGAGTGCAACTGTTTTTTTTTTCTTACTTTTAACCTGCTTTCGACTGCCTCGTTGGTTGCAAGCGTGACTGCTAAGTTAGATTCCCAGGTCAGACGAAGAGGAAATCCTACAAAGTACCGGGTGTTTGGATTTCTGACCGGTTAGTGGCAATAGCAGCATTATCAGGCTATAACGTTCCCACTGCTGGGACACAAGGCTCCTCTTTGCGATAGGGAGTAGTAATCTACCACGCGGGCCTATTGTGAGTTGGTGGAATAGTCTCACCTTCAATAACATGGTACTTAAACGTCTTAACTGGTGAAATATGGGTGTAATAGGTAAACAAAACACTTCTGCCTACCCATCGCGGAATGCAACCGTGATGTTGTGTTTCATTCAGTCTCAAACTCGGTTCATTGGAGATCAACCTCATCAATTCATTGAATGGGTACTTGTCAGCCAACCTTTGCTGACGGTAAAGATCAGACCGATGACCTTGACATCCGTTATTTATCCGTTCGCACCGAATAACCCACTTCTCTCTCAATAAAATTCAATGATACAACTTCAGAATTATATGATTCTGCTGTGTATTTTTCAATCTTTATACTTATCACGCCCGCATTTTCTGAAGGGGTTGGCAGAGGTGTTTTACCCACGTGATAAATTCCATGCGGGCCCAAATCCGGACTCCAAGTTGTTACTGGGAAATTCCTATTGAAAATCCCTGTGAATTTTACCCTACATGGAATTAGAAGGTAGGAGATTATGCTCAGTAATCGCGCTTCCGACTACTAGACCAACGAGGAAGCCAAAAAACAATAAAAATAAGTAAAAAATATACAAGAATAAAAAAATCTTTCAATACAAAATATAATGCATTAAGGGGATGTAGCAGAGGTCATTTACCACCAAATAATCCCTTCGAAAATGGTTGACATTGGCATAGGGGTAATCAGGGGTCATTTGGTTGCAAATTACCTATCATGCATCCCTCAACCGATTGCCGACATCTTAACCAATAACCCTGTTTATCATTCAATCGATTTTATATTGAGCGTAGGTTCGTTTACTGCATCACAGTGTCGCTTCGACGACATGCCAACAATAAAATAAAGGACGGTTCATAGAAATAAATGCCGCATAAAAATGTAAACAAACGATGCTATTTGAGTGATGTCTGAAAAATATAAAGCGTTCAGAAGCAAAACAGATAAAACAAAAATTGCAAATTCATAAAACTAAATAACAGAGAAAAATAGCAAAGTACAGTAGGCACGCCAGAGGTAACAAAACCAGAATAAGTTGGCCTTTTATTTTATATAAACCCCGTAAAGCTCCCGCAGACAGGCGCGACGCAACCCTGCTGGAACAATTTCTATAAAAACTTCACAGAAATTGTTCTACCGGTGTCGCGTCTGCGGCCTTAATACTACGCTAAGCTTATTCTGTGGAAACTCCGTACCTACTACGCTAGTCCAGCTCAAGGCCAGTGTAACCACCGACGTACGGTCGACTGTACAGTCAATCAAAGTAAGAAGCGGCATGACCTGGCCAATGCAAGATAATATAATAATAATAATATAAGACGTTTATTTTCTCTACACAAGTTATGTACTTAATGCTAGTATTTGACAATAGTGCACGAACAAGGAGCTAACTTTGTGAGAGACTGGTGCCTGAAGTAGGTTTAGATAAAAACCTGTATTACATGTCACCAGGGCCCTCCCGCGGCTAGATGCCTGTGATATGGACCATGACGACAAAGTATACTTAACTAACGTTGAATTAAGAACATTAATAAAATAAAAATTAAAAATATAAAAAGAGTTAGTGGAAATACCAGTGTGTGTGAGTGCGTGAGTAAAGATGTTGTGAGTTCGACCCCATACCCGTTGCATTTTTGACGAGAACCTACTCTTAACACAAGCCATAATAATTTAATTTAAAGAAAAACTTGCTATATGCAACCCGCATTGCAAACAAAACATACAACGTTTATTCCAACCTGAAAGTTCCACTGTACCCCTCAGACCAAATAAAAACCAAGATATAGCGCTGCGAAAAATACAATGAAACATGCCTACACCTTCATTCTGTGCATACACGCTCACACACACACATTTACAATCAAACTACACCTCACTAACTGCACCAACATGTTTACGCAACCGACTTCACGTCACTGTTGACAGCGCTCTGTCAGGATTTTTTTGTACCCACATAAAAAAAGACGTCAAAAACCTACAATCCGTTTCAGTACAAATAAAATGCCAAAGAATACAGACTAGCGAGAACAATCAGTACAGCACCATTAATAAAATCAACAAAGTAACAATGTTCATCAAAAGCTATTGGCAGAACAATGGCGGCGTGCGCTTCGCATAATGACCGGACAATACATGAGAACGACTGTATCTACGTACACTGCGCAGAATGCAGGAAAACGCAGAAGCCGCGATCGCGAACCATTCGAAACGTCAAAAGTGCTCTTAATAAATGTTATTGCTTAATAAAACCATTTATTTGATAGGTAAGTTATATAAAATAGGTAAGTAGTACATTATTATACAACTAACTATTTAATCTAGACATTCAGTTAATTAACTAACTATACAAATATATACAAAGTGTAGTTATAGTTTGACCGAGCCTGCTGTACCGCGCCTTGGAAATGCGCGGCGAGGCGGTTCGTTAGCCAACGCTGCCCGCGTTGGCTAACGAACGGCGGAATGACGTGAGCGTTAACGAATTTGCGGCCTGCATTGGCCCCGCGTCAGGCGCACACATGCCTGAAGCACGGTACAGCGATTTCGGTCAAACTATAGATGTCCAACTTGTATAAATCTGTAGCGGTTACACCGCCACATACGAACTACGCATCATAGACATGACGTCACACAAATCCTGCATCGCGCAGTTAAAGTTTACCGAGCGATCGACATACATACAAGATTTCAACTTCAAACCGATGGGCAGTTGCCCGCCAGACACAACACCCGTCTGGTCGGAGGATCCTCCCTTTTCTATGGTGGATGAGTGAACTTTACACCCTGTTCCTCATACACCTAAAAATCTGACCCTTTTTCTAAAAAAAATATATTTTCTGCGTGTAAACCAGAAAAGAGAAAATATTTTTCCCCTGAAATGGCTAAATGTTCCCAAGGTAGCCATATATTACGTAGTTGGCAGAGAGGCAAGAGCCGCGACGTTTGTTTTGTTTTTGGACAAAGTGATCGATCATGATCGATCGTGTGTACCTTCTGGTTGGTTCTGTATTCCAGGGGCGAATTGTCCATATAAGCCGATTCCTACCGGCTTCCCTTTGGAAATTCGGAACACAACCACTCTATCGTCATTGAATAATCAAACTATAAGTATTTGATACACCATAAAATTAAAATACCTATTACAAAACGCCTACATACATTAAAAATTGTCTTAATAACCCAACAACAAAACACTGCGCTAAAATAACTCGTAGGCGCGTCCGGCTTACGCTAAATTCAATATCCTTACAAAAAATAAAGTCATCATGACGTCACTTCGGTCACGTGATCCGCGGTTTCTATGAGCCGAGTAAGCCGGTCTGTAGCGAGTTATTGTAGGCACAGAGTAGCAGAAACGTGTGCGCGGGAGCGAGAAGGAATTATTGCTATTGCACCACCTCTTTCTGGCACACGCATTTGATTCGGTAAATTTCGTAATGCGTTCGGCTAGGAGTTCGTAAAAATTTCATCATTCGTTTGACAAATATATTATGTGGTTGTTTTTTGACGTAATCGCATTAGAATCTTATTAATTTGCATTTTGTTCGCTCAGTATTAATTGAATTCATATGTTTATCAATACTACTAGTATTAATATTTGTTTGTAGTTATAGGACAGTGATTAACATAGTGTTTTGAGAATGATTAACATGGTGTTTTGTGTGTTGTGAATGTAAAGTACCTTGTAATTAGGTATTTGGGGTAAGTAGATAGTTTAATAAGCTGAAATTACTTATTTAGAGTAGATTTGACAACTAATTAGTACGATCTTATTAGGATGGCGGCATTCATAGTTTTAGAATGTCATAGTGTGTGAATTTTGTGAAGAAACATGCTTTTCAAGGTTAAGTTTTGAAAATACGTGCTCGCCCCGATGTGACTATAAATCTCAAACGCCGCGATGGTTTTTTCAAAAATTGTAATGTTTCCCTTTACGATAAATATCAATGACTGACTGGCAGTCGTTCCCGTGTTTACTTTTGTTAGATTGTAGTTGAATTCATCAAAAAAGATGTGCAGACTGAAAAACATATTCGTAGCTGTTTTATGAGTTCGGGAATCGGGAATTTGTATGAAGCTCATAATAGAAAAGTAGTATATCGAAATGTAATGAAATGAAATTTTGATTGATTGATTGATGTACGGTAAATAAATGTTTTTTTTTTTTTTTTTTTTTGTTGGTTCGGCTTACCTCCTCCATAAAGTCACCCTGCGCTACTGCTGTATTCTGTGGTTTGCCGGTGTGCTGCGCGGAAACGATCTCATTGAAAGAAGATACAACCGGTTAGGGTGAGCAAATCTCGTCTCCAATGTCAAGGGATCATAAATAATAGGCCACGATTATTGTATAAACCGTCGTGCAGACTGGCGCGACGCGACAGCGCGACGTGATTCTAACAAAATAATTTCTGAGAAAACTTCACGGTAGAACAATAACCGTTGTCGCGTTAGTCTGCACAAGCCCTTTTTTTTGGGTGGGAAATTATCAAATAACTTCTCCCGCTTTGGGCGGAGTGCCCCAACATTCGTATAAGGCTATTTAAAGCAAAAAATCATAAAGTTAAAGTGCCGATGGTCTAGTGGTCGCAAAAGAAACTGCTGGGCGTAGGGTTCGATTTCCAGGTCAAGGAATGTGTTATTGAATTTTTCTGTCCCTTTCTCCGTAGCACCATGGTGTCTGAATTTGTGGCAGTAGAAGGCAAGCCTATAAGTAATAATAACTAGGGACTTAAATATTACTAGCAAAATGAGAGTGTGTGTTATATTGTATTTAAATTTAAAAGACAGTCAGTGAGTTTAAATAAAGCCTCGTGCAGACTGGCGCGACACCGGTAATTGTGCTACCGTGAAGTTTTCTTACAAATTGTTTTGTTAGAGTCGCGTCGAGCCTGTCTACACGAGGCTTTATTGTCCTTGCTAAACTCTATGAATGCAAAGCAAAGCCACTCACCAACACTTGTACTCCAAAAATTTATTAGGTTGCAGCCGCTTGAAACTGAAAAGAAACTCCCACGCCTGTACCTACCTACTTTAAGTACTTAAGTTAAAATATAACCCGAACTTTAAGATGTGTGAACTTATGAAGCTTTCCAAGAAACAGTAAGAATACTTGAACAAGTGAAAGGAAAATCGCAAAAAGGTTTACTTTCTTTCCGACACTTTCTTGAAACTTTTGTCTTAGATTTTAAGTTTTTTGACATGAGGCAGAATAAATTCGTATCAGAATAATAGCAGGCTGTATTGCCCGCGTAACTTGCTCTGACGTTTCCAGTCAAAAAATTCAAATCCAGCATAAATTCTTCTACCCCTTTACCATGTACCCAGTTTCATTCAAATCTATTGAACCTTAACATAATTTTATTTAAACCTAATCGGCACCAAAGTTTAACCAATCGGAATGACCAAACATTTAAAGCTTTGCTTACTGAACCAATTCTACAAATCGAAGAACGGCATGTAAAGAGCGGTTTTCCATTACGTTGTTCCAACAGCCGTCAACCGTCAGAAGAATCGTTTAGCCACATATTGGATCACACATTCACGATCAACATACAACCAGCAAGCAAGTCATTGCAATGTAATTCTTATCTCGGTAAAGTGAGGTATAAATTAGAATGATTGCTAAAAGTTTTATCAAATTCACGGCAATCATTCTAATTTATACTTTATAACAATGAGCTAAGATATTGCAATGACTTACCAGTGGTTTTACGTCAATCGTGAATGTCCTACCTTAGCCACAAATTGGATCTCACCTGGTTACCTCTGGCTACAATTAAATCGTACAATAGCGCTCTAGTTCCGCCTCTGGGTGTCATTTGCACATGATTGCTTCAGACACCTTCATAAGACACCTGAGGCGATCATTGATACCTATAAGGCCAGGCCAATTACCGGCAATAACCCTTAGGCTTAATTTACATTGCGACGGAACTTTATGTCAATTGTGTAACGTATACAAACTAGATCGAGCTTATAGTTCTGCAGGTATTACCGAGAATACGCGAGAATTCTCCAGAAAACGCGCGACCTGTTATTTGGTTCGTACTTAGTTTGTGCGTTACTCTATTGACATAAAGTTCATTATGCTTTGTACAAAAAAATTCGCTTCCATTCCATTCCGTGGCAATGTAAATTGAGCCTTAGATGCATTATAATACAAGGAACTGTTGTACCTGAGTGTTAATTTGACACATCGGACACGGACCGGTATGCCGTAGGAGTGACAGACACGACACTCTTGAAAGACGAAGTTTTCGTATAACTTAAGCTTACATACACCCCCGGACTCTACTAAACCGTGCAATTTCATGTCAGTTATAAACGCCTAAAACATCAAAATAATAGTTAAAGAAAAAATTTTTATGCAGTTCCGAAGCCGACATACTGGCCATAATTTTGGTGTCGTCATTGTTCCGAATTTGAATTTACGACCATTCAAAAAGTGCAGGATATGATGGACTAGGTCTGAAATATTCACATATTAATATTGTAGATTGGAAGGTAGTTCAAAGTAATTTCTTTTAGCAAATGGATCGTAAAACACGAACATAAACTTAGTACACTTGTGGAGAGTGACGTAACATTATAATTAACTCAATATCATGTACTTTGTGTTATTGCTCACTCGGGCACATGACCGCGAGACGAATAAGAATAGTGAAGAGCAATGAAGAAATTATACTTACTTACTGATACGTTATAAGTACGAAGCTAAAAAGTCTGACAACCAGTCTTACCAAGGAGTATCGTATTAAGAGTGATGAATATAAATGTTGATGGATGGAGCGGGAGAGGAAGACCAAAGAAAAGATGAAAGGATTGTGTGAGGAATGATAATATGAAAGAGAAGGGAGTGAATGATAGTGTGACGGTTGACAGGGGAGAGTGGAAAACGAAAACGTGTTGCGCCGACCCCAAAAATAATAACATAAATAACATGGGACAAGGGCAGGAAAATGATGATCGTATTACCCAGTAACTTGGTTGTGGAGGTCAGAAAGGCAGACGCTCTATGTAAAAAAATAAGTACTGGTATTCAGCTGCTGGTTTGACTGTAAGCCGACCATTGGGAAAAGGCTACACAGATAATGATGATGATGACGTTAATAAGTACGAAGTTATCCACTGATACAATGATTAGGAGTAAAAGTTCATCTAACGAGTATTACATGTATATGCAGAGTGACCTTTTTCATATAAAAATATCCATACAGCCATTTAAATGGAGCAAAGTAAATAGGTATTGATTTTTCATCAGATTGTTTAACGATTCTGAAAACACGGACGATTCGTATAAAAACTGAAATTCATGTCTGTTTCAGACAAAAATATGGCTCCCGGCGCGGGATCCTGCGTCTGTTATTACTGGCTGAATACACAGACTAAATTAGTTAGAAATTAAATATGCGTGTATTTTTTTTTAAATAAAACTTTGAATTTGGAACAATACTCGTTATTCGGTTCTCTGGGGAAATAGCGTAGGTTCATACAAAAGTTTTAATGGCACACACAAAAACTACGGAGACTTTGTTTTATTTGTTGCTTCATTAAACAGCATAAACGTATTTAAAAACAAATTAAAGACATATTTATTGAGGTGCTATTACAGTATTGATGAATTTATAGATAACAAACGACATCCACTATTAAATGATTGATATGTGAATTATTATTATGTATAAATTGTGTGTTGTACTGTTATTGTTTATGTCTTTTTGATTGAACATTGGTAATTATTTAATTAATTTATAATGAATTATTGACAAAAATTATGTATTAGTGAAATTGATATATTTTAAATGCGTAATGAATTTTAAATATGAATTTAATGTTTATGCTTTTTTTATTACTTTATCTATCATCACTAATATTTTCAACACAATGTAAAATGACTTAAGTATGGCTTATCAGTTCAATGTTACATCAGTCTTCACAAGACCGATTTCGTCCTCATTGTCTTTTATTTCCAAGCGTGTCCATGCAAATAAGTAGGAATAAAACAACACACTATCGGGTTGCCACAGAACTCAAATCAAGGGCAAATGCAATAACAAATGGCGCTACTAGGAAATGAAGAAAATGCTTATCGATATTGTTTCCTATACGGCCCGTATCGCGAGTAATGTTTTATAAACATTAGCCGTATGAGAAGCATGGACAATGAGAATACAGTAGCGGTACAAAGCTCGGCTGTACCTACGTTACAAGAGACGAGTATTTTCTCTAGAAAACGAAAGAATACTGTGTAATACATACAGTACTTACATAATACGTTTGCTCTCATTGTACGGGAGCTTAAAATATTAAGGCACGGAGTCCGCTATACATGTTACGTAACCGTAACACTGCAGAGAAATCTGCCAAATATAATCACGCCTCAGCGTTTATGATGCCTCTTCATGGCTAGATTTTACCTCAAGAAAGTGTGTGGGAGGAATCTTAAGAATGAAGCACAGACAGTGATGTGTATGTAGGTATGTTTGCAAGACAATTTGAATCAATCGTGAGTGTGTAGTTAGTCATTGTTTGTAGAACTGGTGCAAACCGACGGAAATCATTCATTGCGATTACGATTCTGTGCTCTTGCTGATATCTTTGACTAATCCTCAAATCAAAATAGAGATGATTACATACTCATTTGTGATTGAGATGCTTCCGAGAAAGGTTCTGTGAGTTCAGAGAATCATGGAGTTGCCTCAATCCTTATCTAAGATGAAAGTCACGGGAGAACATAAAATGTTATCAAAGTTTATGGGAAACCTGATTGATTACTTCCTTGTACATTGTGGGTCACGTACCAAGGGACTTTATAATATGCCATTACTACCTATGTATTGTGAATTTCCACACCAAAACAGTGCCACCAGCGCTGGGGATCTGTCTCGCATAGGGTCGCAGCATTATGCTGATCAATGGTTTTGCGTGGATGTGACACATATTTTCCCCCAACTTGTTCTTTTTAGTTTTATGTTCTTTCTTTGCGTCATGTTTACCGCAAATAAACGTATTTTCTTTCTTTGTCTTCTAATTTATGTGTACCTAATTACCTCAGTGGTTGTTTATTACTTTTTTTTTTGTGTGATTCATGGGCAATTGTTTACAATTACGAGTAAAATACCCCCTTGACGGACGCAGCGGTGACTAAATCGTCATCCTGTGTTACCTTTTCACTGACAGAGCCACTCAATTGAATCAAGTCTCATTTTCGTCATCATCGTCATCATGACATTTCGTAGAACATCAACTGCTAAGGAAATCATCTATCTATAATAACGAGTGCTTTTAAAATAATTCCAACATCCACAATCCGCCATCAATACATAGATAAGTAATGACTTCTGTATGTAAATTGACGTGATATTTACTGGAAGTTTCCTCACATGACATATGGACAGATCACTGGCTGTGTGATTGCTATAGAACTATTAATATCCGGAGTTCGATTCTACATCCTGTGCCACATTGATGAATATTTGATTAAAACGACAAAGAGACAAACTGATGCGTAAACACTGGAAATTAATCTTCGTATATTGTCTGTATCAATCGAAGTAATCGCGTTTGCAGGTATTGAAGAAACAAAGAGAATGGCATGTAAGTAGATTATTTTTATTTGCGTGTGTGCTAAGTTTTGAGGTAAAACAAAAGGCAATTCTTTAATGTCAACTTCAGAAATACGTGCACGATCTCATCTGAACTCGGACGTCCCGCTCAGCTCCAAAATCTAGACTTCCTAAAAGCCCTAGATCTCTCCACGTTAACTTTTATCGTTTGTGTAATATCTGTTTCGTTTGTACATCTTGTCCTTAGTCGCTTTCATTGTGTTGTACCTTTATATATTAAGGAGGTGCCGAGGTAGGCAGTAATACAAGTCTTATACTTCTAAAGTCGTTTTTATTGTATCTATCCCGTAACACTTAATTGGTGGAAAGCATTTTTCAAGGTTTTTTAATACTGGCTAATAGCCGGGAAAGTGGAAAACTTGAGCCGTACTTTCCGTTGGTACACAAATCGATGGCTGTTGCTCTTGACGACAGACAGTTAGGCGGCTATCGGCCAATGTTAGCGCGTGGAGCAATTATAGAGTGGACTGTATTTTTAGGCAAAGGTTTAATGCCGTCTTATAATGTACAAACTATAAAATCCCGGACAAACAGTTAGTAATTATATAAGAGAGGAATATCGTCCGTCGCGGTGGAGTCAGTGGAAGCGAGCATTCAGATGTAGTAAGGCCTTTAGTGGCCTATTTTTACAGAAAACCATAATTGGGAACTCAATTATCTCAATTAAATACCTTTTATTATTATCACAGTAGCACATACACATTACTTAATTTGCTGTACGACTTCCTACAGAGAAACCCTCTCATCTTACATTTTCCTCCCCAAGGATTGCAAACTCCTTGTAACAAGCAAAATACATCAAATCAGAAACTACTACTCATGAATAAAAGAAATGGTCGCATGCTCCTTAACAAGCTTGCGACCAAGCTAATCCTTTCTCAAGACCGGAACAATGCTATTCTTTCCTAGAAGAAAAAGTACGTAATGGTTATTCCCTTAGGAATTTTGTAAAGCTTGTTTCAATTGTATACAATAAGAAAGCACGACTTAGGGCTCGTTTCCACGACTCCAGCATTTATTTTAGTAATGCAGTCTATGTCTAACTAACCTATATTGTAAGTTTTGATTGTAAGATTGTAATATTATACAGGGTGGCAGGGACATCGACGCGAAAACTGTTACCATGGATTCAGTAGGTACATGATTCTGAAACCCCCTGCGTTGTGATTTTTCGTCGGTTATTTAAAAAAAATATGCTGTTCCATACATTTTGACCGCGTAGGTATTGCATTTTTCTATGAATCAGAAGATTTAAAAAAATATCGGACGAAAAATTTCAACAGGGTGGTGCAGAATCACGTACTGAATCCACGGTAACAGGTTTCGAGTCGATGTACCTGCCAACCTGTATATCTCAGTTCAATTACCATCATTATTCTGCCCATGAAGTAAATATTACATTCTACCTTCAATTTATTTGCGCATGTTTGTTCTGGTTCTTCTCTATGGTGCTATTTTTAATGCACGTCATGCACACCCTGGACAGTCAGTCCCGCTATCAACTCGCTGACTCTGACATTTTTACCACAACATTTAAAAACATCTGCTGTTCCATACATTTTGACCGCGTAGGTATTGCACTTTTCTATGAAACAGCAAATATAAAAAAAAATACCGACGAAAAATTTCAACGCACGGTTCAGAATCATGTACTGAATCCATGGCAACAGTTTTCGCGTCGATGTCCCTACCTCCCTGTATATAAATCACTTTTCATGCAGTTACGAGAAGAAATTCTTCTTCTAGTGTGAACGTAGTCAGTTTTGTAGGTAAGCTGGTTTGGGTTACCTTCAGATCGAACGTTCGAATTGCCGAAATTCCATAGCATCGATGTACAGACGCCAGCACATCAAGCTACCCGAAACTGTCAAATTTTCCCAATCAACTTTGAACCTTATAGTTCAGCGATAAAGTTGAAAATCTATTAAATAAATTTGACAGATTGTAGTAGCCTGATGTGCTGGCGTCTGTGCCACAATTTCGAATACCACAATTTATGTAGAATAGTTTTCGGCAGTTTTCGGCTTACTGGCACATCGAGCCAATAGACATTCGATGGACAGGACTATCGTTGCAATGGCTTTTCGGCGAAACGGACGTTCGATCTAATGGCTATTCGAAATTGTGGTACATCGATGCTATGGAATTTCGGCAATTCGGACGTTCGGTCTGATGACTTCGGGGAATTAGCCATCGGACATATGACATTCGAAATCAAGCAGTAAACCCAGCTAGTTTACTCTATGTTTAAGTATGTCAGACTTAACGCACATTTAGTTTCTTGACGATGACGAACTGCTTATACGCGCACGTGGATTTAAAAGGTACCTACTGAGAAAATGAGCGTGAAGCTATGCATGCCTAATGCATAGGTAAACATAGACATCAATCGTTATATTATGTTGCACGTGCGCGAGCGCAGATTGATTAAAAGTATCGAATGCTGACGTCACAGTCATTGGTACTGCGTCATACACATGATTTGATTGCTTGCTAATTAAGGGATATTTCATTAAAAATAAATAAACTTACCTTAAACTACATTTTTTTTTTTTTTTCTGTAAGGCATCTCATAGCTGGTCTCTAACGACCGTGGCTATTAAACCGGGCAATCCTGTGGATGCATTAAGCTGCTACACTCATTGCCTCCAGCCAGGGCACACATAAAAACTAAGCTAAAAGCTTAGGATAGACGCTCGCTAAGGGCACCCCCTGTGGGGTACGAGCCTCGGCTTAGGGCGTTATCCGGAGGGAGGACATCAAAGATGGGACGGGCTGGATTTGGTACCTATCTACCTACTTACTATTTATTCATAGCAGAATTATATTCTAGTTATTCATTTAGGGTAGGTATGTACTGGAGTAATTCCGACGGGAATTTTTACGAGACTATACTCCATTTGAAATACGATTAGACAGTTAAACAAACCTTTTTACATTCCATTCAACCGATTTTGACTTCTATACCGTAGGCTAGTAGGATGGCGTAGGATGGCTTTAAAAGCAAAAAAGTGGTTACGATACCAACTGTTTACTGCAGCTGCCATTTGTTATGCCAATGCCACCAACGCAATAGAAGTCAAAATCGGTTGAACGGACTGTAAAAAGGTTTATTTAAATGTCTAATCTTATTTCAAATGGAGTATAGAGGTCTACATTTTGGTTAGTTATGTAAAGTCGTTTCATATTTACTGCCAATAGTACTTATACAACTTATGTTAATGAAAAGACTTAACCTATGGATATTTAGATTCATAATTTATATGTAGTTGGATTCGCTAAATAGAGAATTTTGAATTATTTAGATTATTTTTTTAGGTATACCTAAGGGAAATTACGAATTAATAAATATGGCTTTACAATAAAAGCATAATAATTATACTATAATAACAAGGATTTTCAAATATACACCACAAAATGTTCAATAGCAAAGATGCATTTTTTTCTCATTCCATATCGATTAGTGACACTCAAAGAAGTGCTTATATCACCGAGACAAAATGCAATTATAAAGATAAGGGTATTGTAAAACTACCAAAACGATAATACTTATTATTTTTACTCTAATAGAACCTACACACGTTGCTACGTGAACCATAGCAACGGGTTTTCTACGGTTTTGTCAACAGAAGAATAGACAAAATAACAGACGATGATTGTTTTTCTGTCATTTTCTCTATTCTTCCGTAGACAAAACCCATTTCGTCGCTTATCGAACAACACCGCTCAAGTCGAAAATTGGCGGTTATTAATTTTGAATGTGATTGGATAAAGCTACTTTTCCCGCGCGAAACTACTTTGTCAAATTACCACTATTCCAAATTTTCGAGTTGAGCGGTGTTGTTCCATAAACGACGATTTCTACTGTGATCATGCTGCAAGATAACATAATATCTAGGCGCTCACAGCAAAAAAAAAGAAAAAAACGAGAACAAAGAAAATCTGTCTGATTTAGTGGCAGATTTTCTTTTTTAGTCGTAGTCTCGTAGTCTTAGGCCTGCCGTCCACACTCCGATGCCGCAAGAAGTCGCGGCACAGCGGACAGAGCTCCGGCGGGATCTCATGGCGGAATGGAGAGTGCGGCTGTCGCAACCCAGCGCTGGGCACGCCACAATTGAGGCGATAAGACCCCTCTTTGAGGAGTGGCTAGAGAGGCGCCACGGCGTCCTCACCTTCCGCCTTACGCAGGTACTCACCGGACACGGCTGTTTCGGGAGGTACCTGTTCAGGATAAAGCGGGAGGAAACGCCCGGGTGTCGTCACTGTGTGGATCGCCCGGAGGACACGGTGGAGCATACGGTGGAGGTCTGCCCGGCTTGGGCAGGGCATCGCCGTGTCCTCGTGGATGCGATCGGCGGCGGTGATCTCTCGCGTCTGGCCCTGATTCGGGCCATGCTACGGAGCGAGAGGAAATGGGAGGCCGTCACCTCTTTCTGCGAAGCAGTAATTCTCGCGAAGGAGGAGACGGAGCGCGTGAGGGAGAGGCAAATTTCGCGCCCTCGCGCCCCTAACCGCCGCAGCAGGAGACGCCCTGGGCGTCGGGAATCGCAGGAAGATTTCCGGCCACCGTAGGCGCGGGCTTGCGGACGGTGAGCAATGGGTAGCTCGCCGTCCGATAAGGACCAAGCCCGGGTCGACGGCGCGTTGTGTTCCACGCGCGCCTCAAAGAGATGTCAGCAGAATTGACGGGGTCCGCTAGGGCCAATGCCAATGCCGGGGGTTCGAAGAAAACCGATAGGGAAATCGTGGCCCCCGGCAACATGGCATAGGAAGGAACACGGGTGGGTTTTAGTCAGTAAGAGTCTGACACGCCCTCCCGCTCCACCCAGAGCGGGAGAAGTTATTTGATAATTTCCCACCCAAAAAAAAAAAAAAAAAAAAGGCCTGCCGTCCACGGAGCTACTCACAAGTAACCAGTTACACACCAGTATTTCAATGGCTGCCGTTCTCGATGCTATCAGTCGCGAACTCGCGCCAATAAGTCGCGTCGTGTATGCAACACCATTGAAATACTAGTGCTGTGACATTCTGGCTACTCATTGGTGATATGAGCTTGTAACACGTTACTGTTAAGTAATGTCCAGGACGAACAGTCTTATGCCCCAGTACCAGAACAGGAAATTGATGCACATTTTTAGATCTTATCTTCTTCTATCTTATATTTATATAAAGTACAAAAACCGTAGCCAGTTAGTAACGCTATCCAGCCAGCGATACAGCCAGCAGACAAATGTAGCCTACATTATACAAACTTTGTGGATCAATATCGTGTGCGCCGTACCTACTCGGTTCATGCATTGCTGAGTGCTCGTGTGTGGACCGGACCGCTGAACAATGCTGACTCAAACTAATTTAATTGAATTTGGAATTGCATCTAATTTTGTTAACGAGTAGGGATATTTTATTTTTGTTTATGGTTTTATTAGACATTTTGATTTTATTGACGTGATTTTGTAGGATGTTAATGTTACTGATAAAACTCAATAATGAAAACTGTACTATCGACAAAATTTGCAAGCTAGATATGTAATCTTGCAAACTTTATAAATCTTACACTTTTCTTCAGGTTTAGTAGGTACTGAATCCACAGGCAATATTTAAATTTTGAAGGGGATACAATCTTGTACGCGTAATTTAGCTACATAGGTACCTGTACCCTAATTGCGTAATTTATTTTCGTAAACAATTTCGCCTAATTTGTTTCATTTTGGCAGTTCAACAACATTCATTGCGTTATTTACGTTGTTGAGCAGATTTTTTTTTCCAACTTGTGAAGCAATGTGTTTTTACTGAGTATGATTCAACACAATTGATATTCATTTGTGTAAGTACTAGGTATTTGCCCACCTAAGTTCAATCAGAAATTATAAATTATTCCACTCAAATTAAATGTAATAAATAAACCAATGGCACATACCTGGTAGTAATCAATTACCCATGGTCTAGGTATCAGGCATGGTCACCTATTATTTATGCGATCAATTTAGAAGTTACCCAAGTATACCAAGAAACTGTTATATAACAATACTTGTAGGTAAACCACAAATTAACCACATCATTGACTTTGGTATTAAAAAGTGTTATGTAAGGTCCTCATCTCTAGATGCTTCCTAAACCAACACCAATCTAGGTATATCCGTACAGATACCGAATTAAAAGTTTTTTTTCGTACTTAAGTAGTAGAAACACATAAATTTAGGTTCTAGGAAGTCATAATAATACGTAATATCCTCGACTCGTCTTGCCTCTAAATTATTGAGAATTATGTTATTTCGTAGCCGGTTATCGCATGACATAACATAAACTTTATTTTATAATAAACACGAAAGTAAAAAAAAACTGTACCTACTGCCTATAAAAGTGCAGTTTTTTTCTTGTCAAACTGCTGAATTTTCCATTACCTACTAAGAATCTCGTCATTCTGTTAGAACGTGGTATCTATCAGCGATATACCTACGATGGAAAAGTCAAAAATGAATGGGACTGACTTATGCTACCGAAAACCTTATGTCAATCATGTTCACAGTCGTTGTAGAAATAAGAAACGCTTTGAAAGCGATTACCACTTGCTATAAGCCCTCTTAAGCTGACTTCTATTCTATGCTGCTCTCTCAATGACGTTCAAAGCTTCTCTCAATTATAACCAGCACGCTTAATATGACCACAATAGAAACGGGTTTTGTCGACGGAAGAATAGACAAAATGACAGATAAACAATTACAATCTGTCATTTTGTCTATTCTTTCGTCGACAAAACCAGTTTCTATGGTTGTCGTGCTACGCGTGATTGTGTAACATACTTAACAGTAGCAATGGGTTTAATTTTGATAGTTCAACAACATTCATCGCTTTATTCACGTTGTTGAGCAGACAAATTTTTCGAGCATATGAAGCAATGGATTAGCAATATCCTTTAAAATCATTCGAATTCTGATTGAAAGTATGATACGCAATTAAGGTGCTAATAGTAGTTTATGAAACTGTTGCGTAATGAGGGTTATTGAAGCATGAGTGCGTAATAGTATCACACAAGTGTTTTAATACCTAGTTATGTGCAGTTTTATACACTACTTTATCTACTCTCATATATTGGTATTGAACCTACTAAATAAAAGATCAAAATTAAAGACCAAGAATAAAAAAAAACCCACGAAATTTAGTACAACAAAACTTATGAATGTCGTCTGCACCAGCACATCACCGCACATGCGCTGCAGCGGGTGCTGCTGTCCCCCGCTTAAACGTTCCATTACAAAAGTTGATGCAAACTCCTTGGTGATATTAACTTCGTAGATTTGCCCTGTATCGTAATAGATTTTTTTTTTTGTTATAAACTATTATTTTGTTAGAGAAAAAATGCTATAATTATGATTCTATTTTTAAATTTCGGTATTTTGTTTATAAAGTATGTCAACATAAACTCGTTTTTAAGTTTATAATTCGAATATTACGCTATGAGAGTAGATAAACTCATTTATATTTGAGGAGACAGTCGTATCGTACCTAGGTACTCCAGTTGCTACGTAATGGCTACAACGAAACGCCAATAAATAACTATTATTGCTTTTGTAAACAGGTTCATTAAGTAAGTACTTCGGTGTATAATAATATTATTAAGAACTCTGTTTACTTATAAGCTGATTAAAATCACGTATGAACACGTGTATTATATTATAACAGACGACATATTTTGTTTATTTAACTATGTTTACCACAAAGCAATTGATTGGATTCGATGCCGATTTTTGTTTGACATCTATACAGGCAAACCATAGTATATATTCATAGAGTAATTTTGTCACATTCCTTTATAGGTAAAGGAATGTGACAAAATTAAACTGCTGACAAAATTAAAAGCTGTAGGCAGCTTTACATGTTAAATAAACAAGTACATAACGGACAAATATTTATTTATTTATTTATATAATTATACTTTATTGTACACCACAAAAATACACAACAAAAAATAAATCAAACACTACAAAATATACAATGGGCGGCCTTATCGCTTTCCGCGATCTCTTCCAGGCAACCTTGGAATGGACAGTGATTTATTAAATATTATATACCGCTGCATAAAGCACAAGTTTAACCGCAAAATAAATAGGTACACGTGTGGTCTATGACTTTTAAGTGAAATAAAACACATTAAAATTCACTTTCTAGCTCCCTCCTCTAAAGCCTCGTGCAGACTGGTACGATGCGACTGCGCGACACGACTCTAACAAAACAATTTCTAAGAAAACTACACGGTATAACAATGACCGGTGTTGTGTCGCGCGACAAGTCACGCTAGTCTGTACGAGCCTTTATTCCTTCCATAAAGAAAAAATTTATCAGCATAATCTCACGTTATTGACAAAAGAAAATCCATAATTTTGTCCACCGCAAAACAAATAAAACATTTAAAATATGGCCTATGCTCGAACACATTAAATTCACTTTTAAATTTAGTTTCTATAGCGTCTATCATTAGAGAACGCGTATCCGTCAGTAGAGAAAAACGTAGGTACTATTTAACCTATCTCTCAGCGATAATTACAAATGAAAATCCATTAGTACGGTAAATACCCTCTCACGTTATTGACAAAAGAAAATCCATTATTTTGTCCACCGCAAAACAAATAAATAAAACATTTAAAATATGGCCTATGCTCGAACACATTAAATTCACTTTTAAATTTAGTTTCTATAGCGTCTATCATTAGAGAACGCGTATCCGTCATTAGAGAAAAACGTAGGTACTATATTACCTATCTCTCAGCGATAATTACAAATGAAAATCCATTAGTACGGTAAATACCCTACTCAACAATAATTACATCCCCAGTTATAACAGTTAACACCCAGCTGAATGAAAAAGAACAATTCATTAAATAACGATCGTTTCTGAACATCCATTTGTTTGAGGGCAAAGTGAACACTGAAAAGCTTTTATTTTTCGATCAATTAAATGGGTCCAATCTCTAAATGCATTGTGGATCGTTTTTAGGGTGAATTTCACCAATGCAACTAAACGAGTTCAACACATCCAGAGTTCACGCCACGACTGAAGTCCTTTTGACGCTGCGCTAGTGTCTATGTCAAAAACAGTGGCACTCCGGGAGTGCTGACAGAAGTGAAAACTTGAACAAGATCGCGTTGGTGGAAGCAAAATACTTGTATATAACATTGGTCCTGTAACCTTATCTAAATAAAGAGCACAATCGCTTTTACAAAAAAAATATACTTCCAAAACCTTTAAAGTAAAAATATTTGCATAGAACATTGATCCGTAACATAATATAAATAAAGAGCACAATCGCGTTTACAAAAATGAGGTGTCGGTAACGGTGTTGCGAGTTCAGTTGTTTTTTCCTATCTCAAAAATGCCCAACGCGCCTAGAGAAGTTTTCACTTCAATAACACATTTTTCCGCCGGCCTTCTTTCAAGAGCTGTCAGTGTCATCATTGTTGAGGAATTTTGACACTGACAGGTCTGGAACGCAGTTTAATTGCGCTCTGTTTTGTTGGTGAAATTCATCCTTAATGACGAAGCTTAGTTCAGTCTGGACGACTTTCCTTTGTGTAATGGTGCCAACACTAGTCAGCGGGTTGTAATAATGGCCAATCAACGACTTAAACGGTTCAATACTATATCCCTTATGGTCAATTAAGATATTTCTTTGGAAAAAATATGTCGCTTATGTTTTGAATTATGTTGCGTGTGTTGTTTCGGACCTTGCTGGAACTAAAACAGAATTCTACTGAATACGATAATCACAACGCATTACAGAAATATTAAAGAACGTTAAATATATTATTACTCTTATTCAAAGAATAGTGTCTGCTTACATCCTTACAAGTTGCATTATTCACAGAATGAAAGGGGATGACCCACTCACGACGAGGCCCTCTTAACAAAAACATTTCTAATAAAAACGACACAAATCGTTAACAGCATAATAACATAAAAGATCGTAAAGCCGGGTCCAGACGTGTGTAATGTAATGCGAATAGTATGGACGGCATACAAACTCAACGCGAATCCTGTATGTGTTCGACTGCGACAGCCTTTGTGTTCGCGCTAAAAACTGACAGCTGATGGATCAGCGCGAGCACCAGCCCAAGCGTTGCTTGTAATGCTTACACGACACGTTACATTACACCCGTCGGACGTGGCTTAAAGTGATATTATTATGTGCACTTAAAAATACTGTTTACGATAATGTAGTATGAACGGTGTTTCACCAGGCGACGTTAGGTAATTTAGTAATTTATTCATCATTGTGTACTTGCATCTGAGTAATGGTACAATTAAAATGACATTCTGCTACGGCGAGAGCATTTAAAGTTTGTGTAAAGATGTATCTTTGTATCTTATAAAGTGCTAATAAACGCCTTGTGAAGACGATTATCGATTTTGTCGTTAAATGTATAACTATTGTTATTTTGTTATCATCATATGCAGGGTACAGATTGGCGAATCATAACATGAAATGTAACACACGTTAAAACAAATTCACCTAGTTGTTGAGTTGCATTTCACGTTACATTGCATAAATTAGCACGGCTAAAGCCTCGTGCCAACTAACGCGACGCGAAACTAACAAAACAATTTCTAAGGAAACTTCACGGTAGAACAATTACCGCGCTTATCTGTACGAGACTTAATTTGTATTACACTTCATGTTACGTTTCACCAATCTGTACCCAGCATTAGACGCCGGTTTGTTAAGATTAAACAGTTAAGAGTCGTATTGATACGTAGGTATACCAACATATTGGTTGCGCAAGTTTTAAGTTATTCAAAGCTAATCATCTTAAAAAATAAAAACGGGTAACATTTAAACAGAATACTTATTATAGCAAGTTGTTAATGGAAACAACCAAATCTTATTAGGTACTTTAATTCGACGTCTTCTTCAGACAAAATTCAACAGTCGTTCTCGTAAACAAATAGAATTGCTAGCAATTGAAAGTTGGTGCAGCGAACGAAGTAAATTTCGAAGAAAATAAGTCTATTAGTGTCAAGGATGAAGAACTTCTGTTCCAGGATTGCAAAGCATTTTCCACCGCCGACAATTTCACTCGCAGTCACACGTAAATAGTATTTTTGAAGTGAAAACTTCGCGCGTTGGGAATTTCGAGATGAGTCTAACGCGACACTGTAACGCAATTTACCGACACCGTGAAGTAAAAGACATCAACGCGTTGATAACCGCGGTACCGATTTTGTTTCAAGTTTTCACTTCTGTCGGCACTCCCGGAGTCCCATTGTCTTTTTTTTGCGATCTCACATATTCCAGTTCATCATCATCATCATTTCAGATGAAAGACGTCCACTGCTGGACATAAGCCTGGACCAAGCACCGCTACTTCCACCGATTCTGCGCTTCCCGCATCTAGCGAATTCCACATAATTCGACTCAACATAATTATCTTGGGTTGCAGATGAAATCAGCGTCAGGTGATACACTTTGTGTTTTCATCTGACATTATGCTGAGCTGATGCCCTTTTGGCATTATAAACATTGTTTTCTGTTTTTATAGTCTTAAGGTATTCTTTTTGTGCCAATAAACGCACTTTTCTTTCTTTCTTTCTTTCTTTACCTTCCTCCATGCATTTTTTTGCCATCATAAATATACACTCTTTAAATATAAAACTGCATAAATACACTCTTTCTAGGCATAACATCTTCCAATCAACACCTACATCCAGCTCAGAGTGAATTTCACCAATAAAACTGAACGCGAGCACCACATAAACCACGTTTAAGAGCTGTCAGTGTCATTATTTTCTTTGGAATATTGACACTGACAGCTCTTGAACTAGAATCAATTCTATTATTTTGTAAATTTTAACGTTTAAAAGTGCCATACAAGAGTATATTTGAAATTAATAATTTGACTTTGACTTTGGTTTAGATGTGCTAATCGCGTTCAGTGTATTACTGAAATTCGCACTTAGGGCGAATTTCACCATTGAAACTGAACGGGTGGAATTGACACTGACAGCTCTTGAACTTGGTTTAGATGTGCTGATCGCGTTCAGTATCATTATTTAAATTGACACCTAGTCGTTTGTACCTAACAACTAAGCTGCAACTTGAAACAATCCAAGCACTAGGAACAAAGGTTCAATGAACTCATCAAGACATGACGATGGCTAATAAATAAATATGTACCTGATGTACATAAAGTCGTAAAACAATAATAACAATATTACCAAACATCCCATCGGCTCTGACAAAGTTTTAATTAAAGACGTACACTACAGTTATCTTCGTCTTTCCACTTTGTCTTATGGACTGGAACTTCGGAACACAATGGTACCAATGGTTCTGACCTTTCAGAAATAGTAATTTTCAGACACGACTAGCTGTAAAACCTGTTTATGAGAGCTTTTAGCTTAGTAGGGGTATAGCCTCTTTCAATACCGGTTCAATGGCCGGTTGAACCTTTACCGTTGACCTGAAAGTTCTTAACAATAGTATTAACTTTAATTACAAGTACTTCCCGATACTTTGCTTCAATCAGGAAATTCCATCTCAATACAAAAATCGGGAACAAAATAAGTGTGACCACTCGTGGAGTATTTTTAGAATTCCACGTTCAATTTATGCTAAGAAACGGTATCGTGACTTTATAAATAGTGGAAAGCTACAGCTTACTAATTTTTTCTTACAAGAATGCTTCGGAAAATACGTCAAGTTTGACCTAATAATCCAGGAACGACATAACTCACCAATTAAAAACTTGAGATATGTCGGAACTTTCCTTAACGACGTTGTAATTGTAGGCAGGTATACGATGGTAGCCGAACGAGGAATATTGTTAAGTACAATATAAAATATTATACTACATTTATTTCAACAATCTTCGTTAAAGCTCTTCGTTCTCCACACCTAATCTTTTCCGCTGAAAATATTCTTACAAAGTCTGAGCAAAAAATAAATGTCTAAAACTGAAGAAGATTAAATGTTTCACAAACTTCCCAAGTCGTTACGTGATTGTTTTAAATTAATTAACTTTCTGTACAAAGTTAATTATAGAACACAGAATTGTGTTTAATTAAACAAAAAATTATTAAGAAATTATAATTGAATTAGGAACTCGTTTATAATCAATTCAGATAAAATTATAACATAACGTTATGATAGGCAGTGGTACACACCCACATTTCGCCAGTTATGTTTAAGTCCCATGTAATAGGGGGCGAGCCTATTGCCATCAACCGGGCACAAATCCAGACTCCGGGCTGCTACTGAGAAATTCCAGATGGAAAACCTAATAACACTTTGCCCGACCCGGGAATCGAATCCATGAATTATTTTACAATTATCCATACATAGAACAGTTTTCGCGTCATGGTCCATTTTCACAGCAATTGTTATTTCTTTTTCTTCAAGAAAATCTAGTAATGCCCATTATCGGCTATCGATGTTTAAGCCCTCGTACCCACGGACGATTTTTATCGCGCACTGGATTTTCAACGCACTGCTCAGCGCCAAGAGTTGAAAATCCAACAGTGCATTTTTTGATGCGCTGGGATACAAGTACTCTGTTGGATTCTGTATGCTCGGCTTAACATTGATAGTTGAAAATACAGAAAGCGCTAAAAAACGTCGCGTTTAAAAATCACCCGTGCTAGCTAGAAAAATTAAATTAAATGAAATCTTATATAAATCCACATACAACTTTCAATAAATAAACACAAAGACAACTAAACTAAGCTAAGACTAGAGCTGAGCTGAGGCTAAGTGTTCAATTCTAACCTCAAAGCTACCTCTTAGCCAGAATTACGTAATTTGGCTAAAAAGCAATGTTTATCGATGCGTACCTATCTGAAGGGAGTTAAAACACTGAATGAAACATGAAGAGGGAAGGGAAAGGTCACTTATACCCGAGAACTTCAATCGAGACCGTGGTCGACGTCAGCAGGCTGGGGGTTAAATATTGACGCTGCAATCTACCTTTGAAAACGCCCACGGCTACAGGGTTATGCTCGTGATTTCCAATGTTAATGTCAAGTATTAACTGGTTTAGGTTTGAGGGAAAAAATAATGATTAGTCAAAAGACAATCAGAAGTAGACAGTTAGTCAAGAGTTTGACTTTGATTTTGAATTTAATACTTGATGAAAATCCTAGCTTGTTCCGACATCAAGATATGCGCCGGTAAATAATTGGAGCGTTTACTTGTGAAATCTATACTAATATTAAAAAGAGAGACAGCGGATTAAAAATAAAAGAAATTAAAAGAAAAAAACGGGTAATCTCCGGAACCTCAGCTCCTATTTGAAATATAGTTATTTTAGGCTTAGTTCAATAAAGATTTATTTATTTATTTATTTCACCATTTTAAAGGTACATTATTCCAAATGAACATAGGCTATAAAAAAACAAAGTAGGTACTTGAAAATACTAATGAAATAATATCTTGAATTCATGCAAGCCTAATACTTTTTGTTAGGTTAGATACTGCTTAGAACTTGTACACACGGCTACACATCAAGCTGTACATTTCCAGTTTTTGCTGACCTCGCATTGTACGGAAATCCTATACAATGCGAGATCAACATAAACTGGAATTGTATAGCTTGATGTGTAGCCGTGTGTATGTCACCGTATAATTATGAACTTCGTTAGTTTATAATCTATCGGTATTATTTCCGTTAAATTATAAACTGTCGAAAAATTGTGAACTGCAATGAACCATTATAAAAAAATAAAGCGAAAAATAATGCGTTAAATTGTATAACGCATTATTTTTCGCTAGTTTATAATATTTCCATGGGAAACCGACAAATTGTGTTGCTTGCGACGTAACGCATCTTGCGCTAATATTAAATAGCCTGCCTGGCTGCAAGCAACTTGGAAGTAGCGCTCGCTGGCCGCTACCACGGCACCGCTCGCTTCGCTCGCTCGGCTCGCGCGCTGTTGGGCACAGTTCTAACCTAACCTAACCCATTTCACCCAGTTCACAATTTTTCGACAGTTTATAATCTAACGGAAATAATTCCGACAGATTATAAACTAACGGTTCTCACAATCTTACGGTGACATGTACACAACGTGTCGTGAACAGAATACCGTCACATTTAAATGATACCCGTGCGAAGCCGGGGCGGGTCACTAGTACTTAAAAGAGCGTTTATTCTGATAGTGGGCAACGTCGCAAATAGGTGTCAAATATTTCGCTGTTTTGATTAATTTGGCAATATTACTGTAAGTATGGAAATAAGAAATGTGGCTAACTAGCGAACTAGAATATTAATAATGAATTGCAATAATTATAACACTGAATTTGATGTTGTAACAATTTTAGTTGTAAAAAAGGCATTTGGAAAGTTTCCAAATACTTTTTTTACATCTAAACTAAATATTCGGTATTACGATATTAATTATTGCATTTCGTAATCAATAATTAGTTCCCTAGTTAGCCACATTTCTTAATTCCATACAGTAATATTGGTAAATTAATCAAAACAGGTTAATATTTGACAGCTGTTTACGACGTTACCAACTTTTAGGAAAAATATACTTAATTATACTGTTACTTCCTTCAGTTATATTTAAAGCTCGAAAAACTACCGAAACACTATATGACTTTGAAATTGTTCCAAATCTTTCGGCTATTTATGTGTTATCTTGTTTGCTCATAAAATCCAAAATGCTATGTTTGTTTATCGGTCCAAAGTTATGGCGTTTTCTCGGAAAACAAATCTTACCTATTTTCTATTTTAACGTAGCTAGATGCGATATGATTCAATTCTTTAGTTAGTGATTAGTTTACGTATACTTAATTATAATACTACTTTTATTCCCAATAAAATAGCTTGATTGAGATTTTCACAAAAGCTTCGAGTTCAGGTGGGTACTATATTTCTGTTTTTAATGTCCCTCGGGAATCATCGCATTTCCGAATACAAACGAATGCTAATTTCCATATCCATCAATTATTAGATTTATCTTGTATAATAATTTGAATTCAGAACTAAGTACTTTATTGTTGTTTTGTTTTGATTTTCGTGTGAACTATATAGAGCTGTAAAACTATTTTCCTATCTGTCGTGCCTGCGACTTTTGCAGCTTTCCTACCATTTTTAAAATAAATTACATTAAGTTAAAAGAGTATTAACAACTCTATATACTTCCAAAACGATTCAGAGCATCCGGTCTGCATCAAGTGCAAAGGGCAACTGATAGAAATCCGACGACTTACGAAACACGAAGTTTGCCGAGGGACATTAAGAACATAGTTGTACTTTACGTTGTTCTTAGATATACCAAAAAACGATTACCTAATAAATTCAGCTCTTTCCAGATGTTTGATATTGCTTATTATTATTTTATTTTAAAACTGAAGGCTGATGCAAATAAACATATGAATAAAAAAGCCAAGTGCAATGACACTTTGACTTAGTCACGAGCAGTGAACGGTGATCATTATGTTTTGTGAAAATATTGAAAGTCTACATTATCATAATATGGTACACACATCTGTTACAAATTAGCATGCCAATATGTTATGTATCTGTTTACCCATTTATTTTCATTATGTCTACATATTATCGTGGCACTAGTTATATACTCAACTGTAATATGTAAATGATAATGCATTTTATTTATTTTATTGTTTGTCATTCGTGAAAGTCATATTGGTAATATTAAAATTACTCTTATCATAGCTTACTAATACACAATAATATAAATAATAAAATACCTTTAAGAGCGGTGGTGGCCCAGTAGTGGCTGGTCTCAAAACGGCGAAAGAAAACATCGTGAAGTAACCGGCATGTCCTAGAATCGAAAATTCGAAGATATGTGACATCTACCAACCCGCACTGGGCCCGCGTGGTGGATTACGGCCCACTCCCTCTCACCGAGAGGAGTAGGCCTGTGTCCAAGCAGTGGGAACATTATAGGCTGATTATGATATGATAATGAAGTGAATGCAATTTAAGAAACAGGTGAAAAATTTATGCAATCCGCGCTAATATTATAAAGAGGTAAAGTTTGTAAGTTTGGATATAGGAGGTAATCTCAGGAAGAGCTGATCCAATTTCGAAAATACGGTAGTTGCCTAGGTAAAAAAAAGAAATTCTATTAAAAAAAAAATCGTTCAAATAATAAAAAAATATAAGACACGTATTTTTTGCTATAAATATTAATCAAAAATAACTTAGAAAACACGCATTAAAGTTGGGGAGCGGGGGCTCGCTACGTCACAACTCAGTATAAAATCTAGCAAGGCGTAACGTCATGCCAAAAAAGTCAAAGTTACGTCAAAAAAGAAAAAATCCGTGTTCAATATTTTTTAATAATAATCTACAAGACGGACAAAAAAACAATTTTTTGACACAGGGATATTATTACACTGAGAGAAAGCTACACTATTGCCAAGTGCCATAGGGTATTTTTACAGTATAGATAACTACCAGGAGGGCGAAGTCGCGGGCCGAAGCTATTATAAAATAGTTCACATGCTAAACCGTTTGCATGACGGTTATCTTCGTCACAAAAGCGCATTGCCTAAGTGCGTCACATTCAGCATAGACATAGTTACAAACGCCCCCAAGGTCTTAGGATACTTTACCCAAAGGAAGTTCCAAGCATGCACTTACTGGCTTCGAGTGGCTTGAAGGGTGCCGCGAACTTACTAAACGTTGACACAAACCACAGACTATGCTATAAACTAGCAATACTTCTTAAGTAGGCATAGACACATGAAAAATTCGCTCGTTAACTTTGTAATGAAATGAAATGAAATGAAATTGTTTATTCTGTAATAAATAGGATATCGAAATCACTTTTACACGTCATATAAAAAAAATATATTAAAAATAAGCTAGATGAGTTCGGCGTTGATTTACATTGTGAGTAAAATAGAAGGGCAATATTTTGAAATATTGGTATCGAGGTGATTATTATTATATTAAATTAGATACAGAAATATAATAATTATACAACATATCTATAATATAAATTAAATTCGAAGCTGCTGAAAAGGAAATTGCAACATTACAAATTAAATATGAAAACCAGAACTCGACATTTAATTTTCGCAATTTCAAAGATGCATTAAAAGAAATTTAATTTCAAAGCAATAAAACTGCTAAGTCTATTTGAGCTCCCTCATAAAGTTTATTTTTAATGTCGGCGAGAACAGTTTACTGCGAAGATTACAAACGTCCAGTTGAAATCACTCTTGACTCAATTTATGGTCACTGCGGACTACTATGATAGACTGTTATGTCTATGGAAAAATATGGGATTGGTTCGTTAGATTGTCTATGGATTTTGAGCTGAAAAAATATGGGAGCTTTAAAGCTTTGGAAGTTTATGTTGATGGCGCTTTTGACTTTGAATGTAATACCATGTTTTATTGATACAATTGCTTGAAACCCGTAAAGGGGTAAATCAGTACTTACAACATATTATAAAACAAAGTCGCCCCGCCGCGTGTGTTTATCTGTCTAAACGCGATAAACTCAAAAACCACCAAACGGATTTTCATACGGTTTTCACCAAAGGACAGAGTAATCCAAGAGGAAAGTTTAGGTGTATAATTTACTAAGGTTGAAGATGTTGGAAAAAATCATGCCGATTGGGAGCTTTACAGCTGCGGGCTCCACGTAAACCAATAGAGTTAGGTATATGAAAACAATGTATTACGGAATTAATATATTGTTTACATGGACGAACTCAGGATACTTTTAATTCCGGTAGTACGTTCCCGTGAGATATTTTCTGACATTCACGCTGACGAAGCTGCGGGCAAAAGCTAGTAAACAATATTTTTCAGAACATAATTCTCGTTATTTAAACTAGCTTTGGTCCCATTTTGCCTAAAACGCAATAATGCTTTGAAGACCAGACCAAAAGCATACCAGAACATGCAGCTTATACAGCTATTTTACACATTAACGGTTCCTAAATACTAGTACACAGGAGCGAATACCGGAACTGTTACATACATGAGAAACTTATGTATTAAAGCTATTTACACATTAACGGTTCCCAGTACACAGGAGCGAATACCAGAACAATTTCTGTTGTTTAAAGAAAGAAAAACCGCAGTGCTGTGCAAAATGAACAGGTTTCTGCAGTTCCATATAACAGTTCAGGATTTACACGAGCCATTGTTCGCTTTGCTCCAATTGTTACTTTGATAATGCATTTTTGTTACAATTCTCGTTAACCTTTGTTATCTAGCTTTAAAATGCAAAGTGCTGGGGTTAGCTTTTATTGGAGTAGCAGTAAACATTACTGAAGTTTGTGATGGTTTTAAGTTTGATCAATAGTTTGAATTATATTTGCTTGAGATATTGTGTTAGTATAACAGAAGTGAGAATCGATAGCTTATATTTGTGGTTGGTATTGTATTATCGCCCTCACAATTGTTTTATTACTTTTGTAAGGGCCTATTTCACCAATGAAACTGATCGCGATCAGCACATCTAAACTGCGTTCAAGTCACTGTCTTAATTCTTAGGGAATATTGACACTGACAACTATTGAACGCGGTTCATTGGTGAAATTGGCCCTAAGGTTGAAACTAATAGTTAGCAGTAAAGCAGTCACGAGGTCGACTAGTCCTATTCAAAAATGTATGTATCGCGAAATTGCGACTGACTTGCTCTCTCCAGCGTCAAATTAAAGGGTGTGTAAGATATGGCATAATAACAGATAATATATAATATCACTTGAAATAACGTTCACATGATATAATTTTCATATACTATAAAAACAAATAACCTAATTTTATGTGATTTAATGTTATATTTCATATAACCTTCTTTTGTTCTAATAACATTTAGTATATCGTTGATTTTTTATAACGTTCAGTTGACCTAATTTTCATATTTACTCATTTTCAGCCAACATCATACTGTTATAACCTCATCTAACCAAAATGATTCACCAACAATAAAGGGGATCTGGCGATGGGCGGCCGCTGCTGCGGCATACTCACTTCGGCTTCGCACGCTTGCCTTCGCGCGTTAATGGTCATTGTTCTAACCTAACCTAACCCAAATGCTACCCAACCTAACCCGGCGTTTAAATTCTTATCAGTTTTTGCAAAAATGTACAAAACAAAGTAGACGTTATAATAAACGTTAGGTACTTTAATTTAAATGTGCACCATCAAAAATGTTCAATATATCATTTCATCGTTATATTAAAAAAAAGTATATTAAATGAAATTAGGTCATATGATCGTTAGAACTTTTGTTATCATTTCACCCCTAATTAAATTGGCTAGCGAAACTCCACAGACGTCATGAGTATCCATATAAACTCAACAAATTTTTTTTGGGTCAATGACCGCTTGCTGTGTTGTTACTAGGGAATGCAATTCCGATCTCGCGGGATCTCGATCTTGCGAGATCTCGTGTCACTTTTTGAGACCAATCCCGAAGCATAATATGAGGAGATCTTGCTCGAGATAGACGGAATTGGACGGCAGTAGTCAGCGTAAGAAGCGCTGTTATATTTGAAAAATCCTAATTATCAAAATGACTTGGCGCTATTGAAAGGCAACGAAAGTTTCCAATTGCCTAGCAAATATTTTAAACAGAAAGAAATAAAAATGTAATCTAACGATTATATTGTAAACAACCAGACACTCTTTCAAACGCCTCAACTTCTGGTAATGAGAATATACCACAGTAGCAAACATGGAAAACGAAGATAAATTGCCTTTTTCAATGATTGAAGAGGATTTGAATTTACGTGCTACTGCTGCAAAAACGAACACTACTCTTCAAGAGGAATTAGAAGAAAGAGCCTTTGAGAGCATCTAAAATTCCTTTTTTGCGTGTATCTACGAGTTTAGATAGAAAGAAAGAAAATACATTTATTTAGCACAGACCAAAAAGCACACAATATACATAATTAACAGCAGATAAAAAATAAAAAATTTAAATCAAATAAAAAGTGTAAAGTGCGATATAACAAATTAGCAAGGGAGTGTGCCTCACGGCTGCGCCAAAAAGGCCCCGTTCAGCAAAAATGCCAGACAACAATAAGTGCCTGACGCTGGTTATGGCCGGATAGGTTAGAGTCACTCATAAAAAAAGAGATGGATATATACGAGTGTGGAGGAACAAGGGGTAGTTTTTTACAGTTCGCTGATAATTATTTACTCACGCTGGTGCCAACCAGTGTTGAATAAGAGAGGGTATTTTACATAGTGACTGACATAAGATGCCGTTTCTCAGACAGCACCCTTAAAACTCTTTGTTTTTATGAAGCTATATCCAAAATCACCCCTAGAACAAGACTTCTTCCGCATTTGACTGACAGTGTTATTTTATTGTTTTTGTTCATTTCCAAAAAATACGGGTAATTAGTAAGTTATATTAAAGAATGAAGTTTTTATTCTTTCAATTTTTTTTTTCTTAACTAGCCTCATAATCCTCACAACTAAGCAGTTTTCATCGCTTTTTAGTCATTCGAATTTAACCATTTTTTTTAAACTATCCGAGATCTCGAAAATGCAATCTCGAGTCGAGATTGCATTCCCTAGTTGTAACTTGAAGTATGAGTTGAGAAAATCTGATTGACTCTGTATATTACAGGACCTAGCATCACTGTAACAGTACTATTTGAAACCGTTTTAGTAGTTCAAAAAAGGAAAACCACAGCCTAGTGTGAATGAGCAAAATGTTAGTGATGTCGTGCAGTTCACCAATTTAGTTCACAGTTTACACGAGAAACTTTTGTTAGTCTTTGATCTCAAATAATGCTGTTAGCTACATAGCATATGAGCCAACCTTAGTCATCGAGTTCACAAAATACAATGTAGGTATGTAAAGCAAAATTTTGCAATAAATCAAGGAGCTTAAATTAAAGTTGTACTAATAGTACATACTAATTCCATACAAATTATATGAAATGTACAATATTTGTTGACGTTATGAATGGTATGTATTCATAGTCAACATCCAATATTGACGTTATGAAGAGTTTATTTAATATGTAAGTACATACAGTAGATACACACATCACAGCAGATTTCTAGATACCTACTCAAAAAACTCGATGTATGAACATTATTTTCTTCACCGTTCAACGTAATTTTTTCTCTGACAAGTACGAGTATATCCAGTGCCCTGTTTGGTTAATCGACTCGCTATTATCATGTTTAGTCTTCACATAGCTTAGGTATTTATTGTGTACGGCATTCTTACATAGTGATCTATGTAAGAATGCCGTATCAAAGTAATTTATACCCCATTACAAGATGTTAGAATCCTAAATTCATGAATTAAATTTAATAGAAAAAAAAAAATCCCTTTCAAGATTTGGAAACTAAAATTCGATAGAACGTATTCCGGAATTGTTTGTCTACCTTATGAAGTTGAAATGGAGTTTTAAATTTAAATATTACAAAGTAGATATAGCAACATTGACACTTGAGTGTCTTTATACGAAGAGTATTTTGATTTACTTCTACTCGTCGAATTTAGTCAAAAAATCCCTAAGGTATTTTCTTCGTAGTTGTATATATACTTTCGTTGGCAAAATTTATCGTTCTATACGCAGAAAGCAGCATTCCTGTGGGCTGAAATTCGTTGGACACATCCATTTTGTGTGGAGCTCACTCAATTGATATATAAACTGAACTAAGAGGATTACACGCACCGACGGATAAACGATTGCGTTAGCACGCTACGGATCGAAATAGGTAATTTAATTCGTGAATACACTTTGTGTTTCGATGATATTGGTTTAACTAACCAGTTAATCCTAACTAAAATTATAAATGCGAAAGTGAATTTGTTTGTTTGTTACGCTTAAACGGCTGAACGGATTTGGATGAAATTTGACACATGGATAGACCAGGACCTGGAGAAGGACATAGGCTACTTTTCATCCTAGATCGCAGACTAAGTCGCGGATAACAGCTAGTATTAAACAAACACTTTAGATTTCCGTTATATCACTGTATCGGGTGTTATCAAAAGTTCTGTGTTGTGTGTGTCGTGTCTTTGTTCTTTGACTATCCGTAGATGTTGTGAAAGGCTAATATGAGATTTTTCGTTCACTAATCCATCTTTCTAAGTAAGAATGGGGATAACAACAACATCTCTACGGAATTTTCTTTTTACGAAGTTTTTCTTAGGGTGTTATAGCAAAATCCCTTCGGAATTTTTTAAGGGGCCTAGCCATGATGGTTAGGCCCAAGTTTAACTCCAGACTTTTACCTAAAGGCTGTTACGAAAATAAAAAGATTTAAAAGTAGCAATAATACGTGTTGCTTATAAAACTGCCTGAAAGGGATGGTTCTCAGGGGATATGAATCCTACATCATTTTTTTAAAGCTGTCTTTATTTAAATATTAGCTTTTGCACGCGGCTTCGCTCTCGTAGATGTCGGAAAATATCCCATGGGACATCCAGTTTATAAGCTATCTGTATGCCAAATTTTATCCAAATCCGTTCAGCCGTTTTTGCGCCAATCCGGAACATACATGCAAACAAACAGACAAACGGACAAAAATTCTTTGTTACTATTTTATAATATTATATTTAAATATTACCAGCCATGTTCAGGTGCTTTCAGTTCGGTGTTAATGAACCAGTCACGAAAAGCTGTATGTATTTACAACGGTACCTACCTAAAAACCGAAAACAAATAACTTTTAATGCCTTTGTCTGAACTTAAAAGAAGGCTTGTTTCATTAGTTTTTGTTACTTTTTCAAGGTCCTTGGGGACGTAAACTCGAACAGTTTTCACACATAGAAAGGAGGTAAAGATTTAAAAAGTTATTTTGGTAACTTTCCGTTACAGTTTCACAAGAACGTTCCTTCTTCAAAATCTTGCAAGTTGAAACTGTATGTAAAATGTTGGTACCGGCCTCTTTCTTTATCTGATCCAATCAACTGTGCCCAGACCACACATTTCCTTGGGTTCATAATTCACAACGGTCATGAAAACATAGTAAAATTAAACCACAATGTAAAACTACTAAGGCAAAAAAAAGATACTGGCACTATATTATGTCGTTTTAAGAATCGACATAATCGATTATAACATACCAATCGGTGCCACCCAGTACATGTTAAGTCAAAAATATCCGTGCACAGAATTTAGAACAAAAGTTGCCGAAATACCTATGTAGTATTGGAACACCTGCCTAGCTCGTATGAAGAATAGCGACACGACACGTAAGCTTTCATAGATGTTTTGAATTTAAAATATCTAATCGATTTGAAATCGAATCATAAAACAAAGTAATAACATTTGCAAATAAAATCTATTCTTGTCTATGAATACGGCCGCGTAAATTTAAAATTTCGAACACGACTTTTGAGTCGCCCATTTTGGAAAATTTCAGTGTGTTGTGCATCTATGTATGCTCTGGTATGCTCAAGGTAAACAAGTAAGTCACAGGCCGAGCTCACTGAAGCAAAATAAGTTATTTTTTATTGGAAGAGCTCGCAGACTGGGCCACATTATGCGCTCCTCGTGCTTTTTACGACCGACATTCAAAATGATGCCGGGATAGGCAATACTTCACCAAACGTTATGTATCTAGAGTAGTTTTGGGCTTTGATTTAGTTTTGATTTCACTTTTGATTGTAATTAATGGAAACGGTCCTCTCGTAGAATTTGAATTTCTCTGAAATCTTGTAACACGTACTGTCGTCATTGCTGCTGTTAACTATATCCATACTAATATTATAAAGTTTGTTAGTTTGTAATAGGTAGTTTGTATGAAGGAGCCTTTTTTTTTGGTCGTGAAATTATCAAATAACTTCTCCCGCTCTGGGTGGAGCGGGCGGGCGTATGGCGTATGGCTCTTACTGACTAAAACCCACCCGTTCTAAATTAGTTGCCTGTATGTTGCCGGGGGCCACGGTATCCCTTTCGGAAATTTCCGCGACCCCGGCAGGCATCGGCCCTAGCGGACCCCGTCAGCTGTGCTGACATCTCTTTGAGGCGCGCGTGGAACACAACGCACCGTCGACCTGGGCCTGGCCTGGCGAGCTACCCATTGCTCACCTACCGCAAACCCACGTCTACGGTGGTCGGAAATCGGCCTGCGATTCCCGACACCCAGGGCGTCTCCTGCGGCGGTGGTATGTAGGAGGTAATCTTTAAAACTATTCAACCGATTAAAAAAAAATCATTCACTGATAGAAAGCTACGCTATTGCCAAGTGCCATAGGATATTTTTTGTCACTATTTAAAACATAAACAATCTGGAACAAAAACAAAAAAAAAATTGGTAAATAAACAAGTCTAAAACCAATAAATTACTCAATAAACGTACTTTTTGTACCGCAGTCGTAAATGTACAAATATATTAGCCATTTCTCACACAACAGCACGGTTGTAGGTATCGAGATTATTTCGCCATTAGTCTTACTTTACCCTGTCCCACCTTCAAACTTGCTAGATTTATTGCTAGAACGTACTAAGTACGTTGATAAATAAAATACATGTCGCCGAGAAACTAGATATTCAAGATTAGTTTTCCTGCCTATGTTAGTTATAGACCAACTTCGGACAAACATGCATTTAGTATGATCGATTTGCATAGACATTGACTAGTTATATCTCAATTAAATTCTACTTTGTCTATTGCAGTTAGGTTTCTGATGTATTTCTATCAACTTACGAGTAGCCTATCACAGTCCACTGCTGCTTCAAGGTGTCTCTCATGTTGCGTCACAATCCGGTTTTCCACCTTCTTTCTGCCTGCAGTCCCAGCATTCATTTAAGTCCTTGATCCGCCTCGCTTAGTCCTTAGCGTAAGCATAGCATAATTAGCCTGTAATGTTTCCACTGCTGGGACACAGGCCTCCTCTCGGTGAGCGGGAGTGGGCCGTAATCCACCACGCCAGCCCAGTGTGGGTTGGTAGATGTCACATGTCTTCGAATTTGTGGTCGTAGGACATGCCGGTTTCCTCACGATGTTTTCCTTCACCGTTTTGAGAACAGTGGTGATGAAATAATTTACACAAAGCAAAGCGCTTGTCTGGGTTCGGACCTATGATCTACAACTCGTGCCGGCCCAGTGTGGGTTGGTAGATGTCACATGTCTTCGAATTTTTGGTTCTAGGACATGCCGGTTTCCTCACGATGTTTTCCTTCACCGTTTTGAGAACAGTGGTGATGAAATAATTTACACAAAGCAAAGCGCTTGTCTGGGTTCGGACCTATGATCTACAACTCGTAAGTCACGTGCGTTACCACTGGGCCACGACTAATGTCACTTCTTTTTCCTTACTTCGACGCAACATTTTATGATTGATAGTCATCACACAATCAATATCTATTTCCTATATAGTTATAAATAGTTAGCTTGTGTACCGTATTTTTCTGAAAATAACTCAATGTGCTCTTTACAAATTATCATAGCAGATCCATTCAACTCCTTGACATATTTTGTTATATCAACATAATATTTATTAGTCCACATTAGCAGTTCATCTCTAAGTAGGGTATCACGATTCACGTGACAAATACCGACAAATCTAAATACCAATTCATTTAGACGTTGGTATAGCAATTAACACGGTATCGGAAACCCAGGATAATTTGTTTGTTCCGGTAAAATATTTTGACACATTAAAATCTTGAATTTGTGTCTGGTTGTCCGAATTATTTCTTTATTTTTGAACCAAAGATACTTTTTATTCTAAAAACGTAAGTATGCCTTATATGCTTAACTAGGTCAACTTTATCAAAAATAAAGAAGTTAATAATCTATGTATGAATGTTTCAAAATTCCTTGAACATCTACTGACTGTTGGCATTTCAAGCTAACTCCTACGAAAAGTTTGACCTTTATATGAAACAAACCTGAACTGTCCCAAGTTTCAGGAACTTCTGCGATATACAAGCAGTAACGTTAAAAGTCCACTGTGGGGCTAGCACGACTAATATTGACGATAAAATCGAAAGGATGTGTTTTCATCTTCCATGCATTTGATTTAAAAAATTCGCAGCATATATAATGCACTTTTCAGCAAACTTACATACTGTCTGGTACTTACAAACAATACTTAAAAAGTGCGGCTAGCACGACTAATATTGACGACAAATGCGATTTTTTTAAATAAAAGATAAAACTGTTCTCCAGGAAACTTACGTACTGGCTGGCAAGCAATACGATACGTCAAATCAGTCGTACTTACCACAGAGGTAAAGAATAAAATGCGAACTTTTTGGTCGTGCCTAAACAATAGGTAGTGTAGAATTGGGTTGGCGGAGTAAAAAGACGGTTGTGACACGTTCAGGTGGCCTCCTAGTACCCTCAAACAAGTGACTCTCGGCCACTTGGCCCTGTCGACGCCACTTGAGGCTCTGCCGACGTCGACGTCAAAATTCTCCTTACTCTCGATACCTATTTCCGCTATAAGATTGGATATTCATATAATCAAACTTCGATATCTTGTGTAGGCTGACGAAATTATCCAGGTTTGATGTTACGATGTGATTCATGTTTATTGCAGTAGTATATAGTTAAGTAGATCGCTAGATAGGTGGGCCAGCCTGTATCTTCGTGACCAATTTTGCAGTGTTGTGTTCATTCATAAAATCATAATACTTGCAAATGCAGATAAGCTTAAGTTACACTTACATTTCCATGCCTTGTTGGTTTATAATTGCAAACGCGACTGCATAATCTGCTGATCTGCATGTTTGGGTTCGATCTGGGCAGTGACATCTCCAATAGGAAATTATCAGAAGCACGTTGAAGTCTGGGATTGTTCTAGTTGTAAGAGGCTCACCTATTTCATAAGTGTGGCATAGATACTAATCTTAGAAATAGTGGGTACAAGTGCCACTAATACAGAATACTGCATACCCTTTAGGAGATGACAGGTGTACGTAATCTATTGTTATGTTACATTTTCACTCTTTATAGTCTTCTTCTTCATTTCCTGTGGTTAGTGACACCCGGTGTCAAGAGTTTTAAAGCCGCTCAAGAGCCTCTGACTTGGCTTCATATGCCGTCGTTCCTTCATAGTTTTTGAAGCAAGTGATAATTATACAATACGCACATAAATCCGAAAAGTCAGAGGTGCGTTGCCTTAGGTTCGAACTCGAGACCTATGACTTGGCAATCTGTCGGTTACACCACTAAGCTATCACTGCGTATACACAATAACAAAAACACATAAGTGTTATATAGTACAAAAAATACTTTTATAAACCAATCAGATAAGTAAGGAAACTATCCACTGAAAAGCTTTTCATTCTCAAATTGTGAAACTCAAAGGCTACAGGCGAAGTACGGCTGACAGTCTTTTGATCATGCCAATGCGGAGCCAGCACTTTCACGGACACAAGATGAGAACACTCCGCAACATGATAAAGATATCTCGACAGAGTCGGGCTCTCTGTTACGGTAGAAAATGTACGTATAATGTATTTGTTTAATGTATGAAAAGTTGAGATTTACGTGGCTTGAGAAATTGTGGTAAATAGACGCAAACCATATCTTAAATGTAATCTCGTAATTTCTCATTTACAATTCTGTTTTAAAATTTAATGATAGACAGTAGAAAATGTTTGAAAGATAATAATTTGAGAAAATAACATCGCTTCTACATAACTTATATATTTAAGACAAAACTTGATATTTCACGTCAGATAGTCATAAATTGGGATTTAAGCATTTTACATACTGCCAACTTATCAACACATACAGTTCGTTTTTTAATCGCAGAAACTAATTTGACAGGTTCAAATGTCGAACTCGAAATTAAAAAAACATACAACAATCACTTGAAATGTCAAATTAGTATCTGGGATTAGAAAACGAACTTGAGGTTATTTTTCAGAAAATATAAATTTAAAAAAATATGAACACACTCATCTTTCATCAAGATTGGAATCCCCACTAAAATTATTCCTTATTCATTTTTCTTATAATCCAAGGGCGTTGTGCCCGGGATAAAATGTTGAATAAAACAGCAGGTAGGTACGTATTAAATAATCAAAGAGTATTGAGGCTACCTACCGCGATAGGTAGGTAGTAGATACTCGAGTTACCTGCGAATCTGATCGTTTTATTTATTTACGTAACCAGAATCTGGTTCAATGCCTACCTCGAATGTTAGAAGGATGAGAACTGTTGAGTGATCGCTGTCGTCCCGATCGTTTATAGATTTATTCATGTATTGGGTGTTCAATGAAAAATGTTGAGTAACAAAGATACAGAAGGTCAAAATGTAGAGTGGTCAGGATTCAGAGGGTCCCCCGTTTTTAAGGTCGAAATAAAGACTTAATTCTTTTTCTGTGCTTTCATGCTTATAAAGCTTTTGTCTGCTTATACGATTAGAAAAAGCCTCAAACGGGTTAAAAATAAGTAATAGTACTTAAATTTAAGCCGAATCATACGGTACAATAAATACACTTCATTTTATTATAAAAGTTAAGCTTCAATTACAACAGAAGCCGTATTCACACAAAATTTAGAAGAACAAAATTGTTCACCAAAATGCGCAACCGTTGTACTTTTACGTAACAATTTATAAATCTAGCTTTTACCGCAGACAGTCACCGAAACGGACACGGTAACAAAGTTTGCTGTCTCTCAAAATGAAATTACTCTGTGTAATCCGTTGTACAGGAGATGACAGTTAGGCATTATCCTATTATGCAAAAGCTTGGAAGCTCAGGCAGCTCGGACTAGCTTGACACAATTGTCCGGAATGGTGCGTACACGGTATACAGATACCGCATCTTGCTTCCTCCACAGATACAAGCTATATGAGCGAAAGGGACAGGACTAAGTCCGTTACGGTCCAGTCGCTTACTGCAACCTTAACAAGGTGATGCAAATTTCAGCTGTTTCACACAAAGGAGGTGCTTGTTCTATTTCTTTTACACTATCAGTATGCTGTCACTGGCACACGAAGAGAGATAAATTGTTGTAATTTAGCAGATTTACATTCAAATTAAAGCTGCAGTTACACGAGTTCTCTCTGTTTGTCTCAGACCCCATTCCTTCGTTTTGTACGGGTTCGAAGACAACTGTATAATTGAATTGTAATTTGTACTTGAGAATAAATGTTAAATGAAGCTTTTGTGTTAAGTACAGATATTTAGTAGCATTCAGGTTAGCCTTCAGACAGCTACATTTTTAAACAAAATTGAGTAGGTACCTATAATACGTAATAACTCACGATTAACTCAACTCAAAAATCACAAAGAAGCCGAAAGAATTCCACTGCTGGACATAGGCCTCCCCCAAGCACCGCCACTTCGACCGATTTTGTGCTTTCCGCATCCAGCGGATTCCTGCGGCCTTCACAAGGTCATCGGTCCATCTTGTGGGAGGCCTTCCAACGCTACGTCTTCCGGTACGTGGTCGCCACTCCAGAACCTTTCGACCCCATCGGTCATCCGTTCTGCGAGCAATGTGCCCTGCCCATTGCCACTTAAGTTCGGCAATTCTTCGGGCTATGTCGGTTACCTTGGTTCTCCTGCGAATCTCTTCATTTCTGATTCGATCACGTAGGGAAACTCCAAGCATAGCCCTCTCCATTGCCCTTTGGGTGACTTTTAGCCTTCTGATAAGGCCCATTGTGAGCGACCACGTTTCAGTACCATAGGTCATCACTGGCAACACGCACTGGTCAAAGACTTTCGTCTTGAGACACTGTGGTATGTGGGACGAAAAGATATTGCGTAGCTTCCCGAATTGAATATTGTAAGTATTACAACAAAACTTTTCACAATTTCGGAACCATTTATCTACCAGCAATAAAATGACCATAACCCCACCCTATGTCGTCAAGTCAAACAGCTGTCATAGCAAATATTTTTAGAGAAACAATTTATCAACATTTGCATATTTGCGAGGGTAATTTGGGCGTCGTTCCGGCCCCTTAGCCCCCTAGCCACATAAAGGTCAGCTTTGACATTTCCTTGACTTTCGCCACACTGAAATGTGAGGGACGAATTGAAAATACACTTTTTTTATGAAAATACTGGCTGAAAGTAGGTGTTCTAAATTCAAAAACCATGAATAGAATATTAGGAAGATTGTAATTTAAATCAGGTTCTGAGAATGCTATGAATATGTAAGTGGTCTTATAATGTCAAATATTGAAATCTATAAAACCCTGAGAAGGAAAAAGAAACTGTGACTCAGATTGAAATCATTTCTACTATGACATCATAACTGCGCAAGATTATTTCTAAGAATTGAAATGTGCACAATTATTTATTTACCTCAACATCCTCAATAAACAGTTTTATTAAAAATCCATTCCGTCTTTATTTGCATCAAAAAACTAGAAAGTACCGTTAATTTATTCCACAATTTTCCTGTTTAAACCCTTATTTTACAAGCAATAAGGTATACAATCCAGCAACGCCCAAACCTATGTTACCTTGATCCAGTTGTTCTGAGATGTGGCATCCCTAGAGGATGTTACCAAACTGTTACGCCACTACGCCAGACAGCCAGGTGACTTTGATTACCAAATCCCTAGACAGTCGTGCAATTTAGAATTATTCAGAAGTTCTCACCATAGGCTAGTCCGTATAATATCATTTACTATGAAGTTATATCGATTATTATTATAAGTTTCCTTCATAATTAACTTAGCTTTATCTCTATGATATCATCAACGTTTATAACCAATAACATTAGAAATTATTTAACTATGTTATTAATCATTTTCCTTTTAGAATGTCTAGTAGCTTCTACATACACAACTAATCGAAGGCACACGTAAGATGTCGTTTATCTGAGACGTGACATCCCTTGAGGATGCTACCAAGCTGCTCCGCCAGTTAGACAGCTAGGACTTTGATTTACAAATCCCTTTACAGCCACAGTAAGTACGGTATACTGCTGGATATGATAATGTATCTACTTATCTTATATATTAGTAATAAAATGCCTGGAGTCTGAATTTGTTATCGGTTTATGGCAGTAGGCTTGCCCTGTAAAATGTCGGCGGGTGTAGCTACCTACTATGCACTTCTGACCACCATCTTCGGAGATTTTAGAAGTGATGTTAGGTTAGGAGGCAGCTCGACCCACTTCACTACAGGGAAATTTTTTAACCAGTGCGCAAACTAAACGACTTTACTCATCATTTTTAACAACTTCTACTATGGGACCAAACCTGAAATCGCGAAAAAAATATCAGCTGTTCCCTACATAGAAAGAAAAATAAGTTTATTTGTCACAGAAACACGTGCATAAAAGAAGAGAACAATAAAATAAAATAAAACAATAGATTTAAATATAATCGCGAGCACAAAACAGAAATATGCGGCAGCTGCTGGCACGTCATGACTGGGACAAGAAGGCTTCCACTCAGCATGATGCTGTACTATGGGGGCCTACAGTACAGCGCTGATTTTCAGTGGTCACCCGAAAAAGTCGCACGGAAACCAAGTGTGTACATGTATGTTCACACAACTCAAAATGTAGGGAACAGCTGATTTATTTTTCATGCTTTCGGGTTTAGTCCCTTAATAAAAGTTGTTTATAATAATGAGTAAAAGCACGTGTTTGAGTTTGCGCACTGGTTAAAAAAAAATCCTGTATGGTAAATGCGGGGAATACGATAAGCTGAGAATGTAGCTTGACTCTTGAAGCAAGTTCGGCTAGAAACATGCAATTTCTTACCATGGCTGAAAACTATATTAACTACACGATACCATACACTGTAGAGCTACATTATACCTAATAACGGGCAATTAAGTAGCTACTTACATTCAATGTGTTGTTTCTTCTGAAATCATTATTTATGATCTCATCTTTATAACCATATCAACAGACGTTATCTCACAAAAGTCGTTATTAACTTTAAACCACATCTAAACGAAGGTTAAGGTAAACTGTTTATCTTCTCCAAGCCAAGCCCTTAACAATATCGCATTCGCGTTACATAGTTAAGTCTTCGATGGGCTTCCTGTTTCTGAAGAACATTTGAAGTGGTCTAAGCACTTGGATAGTGGCCTATCACGCTATGCTAGCATTAGGTACGGAGTAAACCTTGCTTGGTCGTAAGATATGGTGGAATCGGCCTTTGTACCCAAGGATTTATAGATAAGTTTATTTTTTTCTTTTTTTGCTTTCTTCGGCTGAATTTTAAATGCAACTCAATTTTAAGTCACCGTTAAGTTTCATATAGTCTCTGTCACCACTGACGACAGAAGAACAGACTTTTTTCAGAACGGCTGAAGGTTAATTTTCATTTGAGAATACGACTGTTACTTATTATTGTTACAAACATGACTTTTCGCAAATATTCTTCAGTGCACGTAAAACAAACAAAACGAAAAATACAAAATCGGTTCAACCGTTTGGGAGCAACTATGCCGCAGACAGACACACTGATACACCCCTATTTTTCCGTCGGGGATTAAAAATCACTTAAGTATTATATTTTTAACCACTTTATATACTGAGCTCACGGGTCCTTTTAGCGTTTTTCTGTATGACCTGTAGTTTAGTGTGGACACACTGGCTTTAAAATAATTCACTCTCTATAACAGCTGCCCTTTGAAAGTAGGCAGTAACAAAGACCGTACTTGTCGCAAGCCCGCACAAATTAGCTTCCATTTTAAAGCAAGTGCCATTCTGTAGAAGTGTAGAGCATCATAAATGTAAAATTGTATGCCGTTGTTAATGTATATGTCTCTTGAGATATACTGCGACAATGTCGTAAAGCGTAGGACTAGGTTCGCTGTTTAAACCTAGGTTAGACTGGGATTGTGTAATCTGGCGAAAATTAAGTTGGAGCTTGCAGGTTATGTTTTCGGTGTTTAATAACTTAGTAAGTGTTTTTGTAACATTATCATTTATTACTTATTTAAAAAAGCCTAAAACAATAATTATTAAGATTTTCAAAGGTGAACAACATAAATTTTCATTTCTAAACGTCATCTGCTGATCATGGGCCCCTAAAATATCGCTACAATGAACAAAATAAATGATCGAAGTTAGTTTTCCTGTCAAATCTATTAAATAAGTGCTTCATACCCCAAACACTTGGAGTAAAAAAAAAACTACCCACAAAATCTTTCAAATATACATGCATTCAGTTATTTGGCATACCTATGTAAGTATCTATTCGCACTTCCATTATCATTGTTCATCATTAACTGAACCGACTATGAATAGCCACCATTAAGTTAACCGGCTAGACTATGAATACTGTTTACGCAACCAACTGCGGTTAAACTGTTTGCCTAGTTATTTTTAATAATGACATAGTGTTCTATTATTTTCCTATTTATTCACGCTCGTAGTTGGGTTTACAATGATTTATAGTTTGTTGTTATAGTTACTGGAGTGAACAAACTGAAGGAATAAAACAAGTACCTATAAAATGCAAAATTCACAGGCCATGGTACGGAGCGAGAGGGCATGGGAGGCCGTCACCTCCTTCTGCGAAGCGGTAATGCTCGCGAAGGAGGAGGCGGAACGCGCGAGGGAGAGGCAAATTTCGCGCCCTCACGCCCCTAACCGCCGCAGGAGACGCCCTGGGCGTCGGAAATCGCAGGTCGATTCCCGGCCACCGTAGGTGCGGGCTTGCGGATGGTGAGCAATAGGTAACTCGCCGTCCGATAAGAACCAGGCCCGGGTCGACGGCGCGTTGTGTTCCACGCGCGCCTCAAAGAAATGTCATCAGAACTGATGGGGTCCGATAGGGCCGATGCCTGTCGGGGTTGCGGTTTTGTCCGAAAGGGTTACCGTGGCCCCTAGCAATACAGGCAACTGAAGGAGGTTTTAGTCAGTAAGAGTCTGACACGCCCACCCGCTCCACTCAGAGCGGGAGAAGTTATTTGATAATTTCCCACACAAAAAGAAAAAAAAAAACGAAAGGTTATAATTATAAATTAAATTATTAATTTTATCTAAAGAATCCTTCAAACACATTTTGTAAAAAAAATACATAGTTGCACCTAACATTTTAAATCATACACTCATTAAAATATTGTTTATAAATAAAAATAAATAAACAAATAGGCTTACATTACAGTTAATCATGAAAAATATGCAATAAATCAAAGCAAAAACTTGCTAGAAATCTCAAGCTTTTCATTCAAAGTAGCAATAACACACCTACTTAACATAAGTAATGGAAAACTAATTTCCGTATCCCTATTCACTATCGCAATGATTCCGGAAACAAAATAAATATTATAAATAATAACTTCATTCATATTACCACTTATATTCCGCTAATTCACGGTGATATGGACATGCTATTCCCGGAAGCTATCCATCGCTGCACACATATGGATACTAATAGACATGTTGTGTGCACAGTGCGCAATGTTTGAAGTACGCAACATTGGTCGTCGAGCCGTCAGCAAATATGACTGGCAACATCCAACATAGATACTACCAACATTGTGTAGGAAAATAGAAAGCTAATTCTGGTTATAAAAGAGTAGGTATGGCTGTTGAAGAAGTAAAAAGAGGAAGTAAGGAATTATACATACAAAAGGTGAGCAGTGGTGGTGTAAATAATTTCATCACCACGCAGTCTCAAAACGGTGAAGTAAAACATCGTGAGAAAACCGGTCTTAGAACCAAAAATTCAAACTCAAACTCAAAGCATTTATTTCAATTAAACCATTTACAGGCACTTTTGAATTGTCAAAGAGTCGGTCAGTTAGTCAGAAGTTGAAGCTAGTTGCCCATTCCAAAACGTAGATCTCTATGGAGAAGAACGGACAAGAAACTCCAAGGACACTCTTTTAAATATAGATATTACAAATTCCTGGGTACATTATTCTTGTTGCTTCTATATGTGAGAACAATGTACAAAAAATAATCAAAGTAATTGAAAATATAAGCCCTGGCAGATAAGAGATGATCAGTCTCAACTGACTAAGGATTTTACCATAATGTTTCGTAGTTCTTATAATCATATCATTGAGTAATACTTAACAGTTGCACGGGTCGATCGACCAGGTTAAGCTACGCTTGCCGCGGTTGGTCCGTGGATGGGCGATCTTTACATATCAAGTCGTTTCTTTGGTCTTCCCCAACTCGTACACCCACATCCACATTCGTACTCAAAAGTTTCCTTAACAGTTTCCTCATGCCGAGTAAGTAAATATGAATATTACCATCAAGTACGATAATTCTCATTTTGTTGGTAATTTAAATAGGTACCTAAGTATTTACCGAGATAATAACTTATGCATAGTTATTGCCATCCTGAAAATAAATATGACGCCGGAATTTTTCATAATGAGGAGGTAATAAACAAGACTGTTTAATGGCGTGTCTGCCCACGTCAGCAAGTTAATGTGCAAATCTCCAAGAAATATAAAATAAATCGTCAAAACATTCATCATTTCATTTAAATATGTAATCGTGATATCGTCAATACGTACCTTCTTAGTGAAAATTTTCAAAAGTTAGCAAGCAGTAAATATTAATTAGTTTTATTGTAGTAGTGTGACACTCCATAGATACTTAATATTAATATTTATTTATTTATCAGTAAGGCTCACAGAGACCGACGCGACGCGACGGCGCAATGTGACACCGGTAGAACAATTCCCGTGAAGTTTTCATAGAAATTGTTCCACTAGTCCACCTTTATTTGTTGTATTTTTACGTACAGTATAACATTATAATGGTTCACAGCATCTTAACTACCATTACTTAATTTACTTAAGTATAACATCAAACACCATAAAACTCACTTCAAGTGTCAAAACAGTAACTTAATCATTTTCTTTCTTCCACCAAGCATAAACAAAAAAAGAAAGATTACAATTTAACAACAAAATCATAACTATTACATGGGACTTAATCATAACTGGCGAAATGTGTATGTACTATAGGTACACCGTACACCTCTGCGTAACCCTTCGGGGACTACAGTGTGATGTTAAGTTATGTGTGTGTAAAATCATAACGCAAACTATAACAGTAAAAACTAAAAATAGAATCGAAACAGTTACACGCAATTATATTGTATATCTGGTAGCCGACATCAAACAACAAAGGTTAAATTTTACGGACGCGCTAAGGCCGTTGCCAGATTAATCATGCGGCCGGCACTGGCCGACAGACTTTAACTTGGTAAGCCACAGACCGGGGCCGTCGGGCCGCAAACATAGGCGAATTAACTTGCTTACGTCACAAGTTATGGAGACTTTTTGCCAAGTTTATGCAAGTTAATACTGGCTGATGAGTTAAGGCTTGATTAGATATGTTTTGTGTTAATGAGCTCGTGTTGTAACACCACTAGCTGGTGTTAAAGCGACGATAACCGCCTTTTAATGATTTTATACTGAAGATCACGTCTAAACGAGTACTGTTAATGATTTGGAAAAAATATATGTTAATTTAGAGCATTTTCTCAATATCTTAATTTAGAAATATTTTAGATTATGTTTAATATTACATTAATTAAATTAATTTGTAAAGTTATGTCTAACGCGGATAAAAAACTGAGAACCACGCAAAATCTATCAAGCGTATTTTTCTGAAACCTTCACCACTTTAAATATAATTTAATTATTGATATTTTAGTATACGTGTTTTATTAAAATACCTTTTGTTTTATGTTTAATAAACTAGCTTCTGCCCGCGACTTCATCCGCGTGGATAATAAACTTAGTTACTTTGGGCTAACGCTAACTTTAACCCGCGACTTCGTTTACGTAGAAGGTGATTTTTTTTAAAAATGTTATGTACCATACGGAGCTATCAGAACAAATTTGGTTAGCATAAAAAAGGTTATACCTAGTGTGCCAACCTTAAAAGATAGACATATTATGCTGTCGCGGACTTTTTTTTCAACTTTTAAAGGGCAACAATTCTGTCATACATGATTTTTGCGAAATTTTAACCGTTTACGCAGCGCACGCAGCGTAAGCTCTCAAAAGGAAAAAAAAACCCCCTGATTTTGAAACATTCTTCATTGGTGCTCCTCTCCTATTGGTCTTAGCGTGATGATATATAGCCTACTTATAGCCTTCCTCGATAAATGGGCTATCTAACACTGAAATATCAAATCCGACCAGTAGTTCCTGAGATTAGCGCGTTCAAGCAAACAAACAAACTCTTCAGCTTTATATGTTAGTAAAGATTAATAACGCGTCTAATTTGGGACAGCAGTCCTTGATGGGCGAGTCCTATTACTTGCTGGACGTACGACGCGTTGCGTGAGCTCAGTACAGAACACACAAGCTAACCACTCAAGGTCACTGGTATATATCTGCGTCTTAAGTTAATCATGAGTTTCACATAGGTAGCTATCATACAGGGTGTATCAGAAAGGTAAGGTCAAATTTAAGGATGTTGCACAGATTATTAAACTGAACAACTTTCTCTATGGGACCAACATCGTAATCGCGAAAAATAATCAGCTGTCTCATACATTTGGGTCGAGTAGGTATTGAAGTTTGGTATGGGACATTTTTTCTACAACATACAACGTCCCGAGATAAATCTTCGGGAAGTAGCCCACCAAACACGACACCCGTCTGGTTTTACACCCTGTTCCTCATGCATCTATAGGCTGATTATTATAATATTATTATCACTTCGTAGCAAAGGCTTCATCATCATCATCATCATTTCAGCCGAAAGACGTCCACTGCTGGACATAGGCCTCCCCCAAGCACCGCCATTTCGACCGATTCTGTGCTTTCCGCATTCAGCGAATTCCTGCGGCCTTCACAAGGTCATCGGTCCATCTTGCAAAGGCAAAGGCTTAGTTAGAACTTTTCAAAAATAGACATGTATCTACCTATCAATCTAGTTGAAATTCTCCAGTTGTTGCTTTAAAGTAGGTGCAGTTACATCATCGCGGTTTGTTTAAGTACTTAGATACAGTGTTTCACAATCATAAATTAACTATCTATCTCTTATCTTAAAGTCCACAGAAAGCTCTAAATATTTTTGTTTCTTTCGCAAGCTTTTATTCTGATTAGTAAAGAAAACTTACGTAAAGCTCTAGAATGTAGGTAGAGAATAGACACTGTTAATGCTAACAAAATATTATTTTGTACATTCCACCTTTTAATGGAAAACGCAGAAAATGTAATATTGTTGAAACCTTTTTTGGCAAACAACATTTCGTTGACCTCGGTAGAATGTAGTACAGTAACAAATATTTACAGACACAAAGAAAAATGCTTAAAATGTGTTCTGTTATGCATACCAACCATTTTTATTAATGGAAACCTAAAGGCTCCTGTGAAGTTTTCATAGAAATTGTAAAACCAGAGCCGCGTCCCGTCTGTCTGCGCAAGCCTTAACAGTAGAATGTTAAAAAAATCAAAGTAGTATAAACCGTTATCAAAAAGTGTCAGTTTCAAGAAATTCTATTATGAAATCTAAAAAGCACTATCTCTCTACAAAATCTTCTCTGTAGCAAAACAATAACTTCTAGAGCAAAGGCATTGTGTCTTACTGTTTGTGCGTACCTTTTCAATAAATACAGCTTTTCACCAGGTGTCATCAAAGGCAATAACATTTTCTATTTATTCAAATGTAAATAAGCCCATTCATTTACAAAATAAATCATTTATTACATCAAAAGCGTTTCGTTGCGAATAATTAATGATCAAACGTAACGTATACAATTTGAAATATGCTTAATTTACCGCCAACGCATCATCATTAGCCACTCTGCTAGTGATGTGTAATGTTGATAGAGCTGTTACTGTAGTCGATTAGTCTATAATTCGATCATAAACTGTGCAATGTACATAAACAAGGGTCATAACATTTTAGAATGTATGTAACTGCAGATCTCTTGGCCGCAGGCTGAAATTACCCCAGTTCTAGCTAGATAGTCGAATTCTGCAACGGAATCATCCTACTCGACTAAAGGCTGCCGCAAACAGGCGCGACGCGACGACCCGACGCGACACCGATAGAAAAAACAGTGGCATTCCGGGAGTGCCAACAGAAGAGAAAACTTGAACAAGATCGCCTTGGTGGAAGAAAAATACTTGTATAGAACATTGGTCCATAACCTTATCTAAATAAAGAGCACAATCGCGTTTACAAAAAAAAATCCTTTTAAAGTAAAAATACTTGCATAGAACATTGATCCGTAACGGAATATAAATAAAGAGCACAATCGCGTTTACAAAAATGAGGTGACGGTAACGGTGTCGCGAGTTCAATTGTTTTTTCCCACCTCAAAAATACCCAACGCGCCTAAAGAAGTTTTCACTTCAAAAATTCGGAGAAGTTTTCGCGTCGCGTCGTGCTGTACCAACACGATAAACACTAGTGTAATCTGATCAATACAGTGAGCTCACATGAAGTACGATATAATTAGCAATATTGCCAATTTGGTCGGGTCACCGCACACGCGTATCTCTGTACACCTGTCTGAGTCTAATTTGACACGGAAATGTACCGAATTATCCGTTACTGCTTATGAATTACACCTCATTTGACAATTTCAGGTGAACTGTATAATAGGGGCTGTCGAACTCACAGAAGGTACTTTAGGAAATTTTAACTGAAGTTAAACATGCTTATTTTGATTTAATCTGCTATAAACTACTATAATTTTCTGCATGAGGTCTTGTGCTTCGGTTTTTTTTCAAGGTCGACTATGCCATTCATCATAGCTGGCCTTACAACTGCTACTGCTATCAATTTACAATCCATTTAAGAATTGAATTGCTTTCGAAGTTTTGATGCACGTTTAGATTATTTATTACTTAACGTAAATTCACGGATCGATTTCACTTCAAGTCTGAAAAGTCAGTTCTAACTTGATTCATTTGACCATATTGCAAATTTTGTCATTAAAAGATCAAATCCTTAAAAACATAAACTCACTTTCACATCCTAACTTAATATTATAAATACGGAAGTGAGTTTGTTTGTTACGCTTTCACGTTAAAACGGCTAAACAGATCTGGATGAAATTTGGCACGGGGCTCATCCAGAGCTGCATGCTCTGAATGAGCCATCTGATAAAGTTAAGCATAGATTCCCTCATTCATATACACATATAAAGACTCACACTGTATACAAATTGATAGAAAAACAAGAGCGAAGCCGTGGGAAAAACGAGTAATATCATATTTCAATAAGCACTTGAAACCACTACATTGTCAGTTTTAAACATATTCCCTTTAACAGTTCCGTTATTGAACCACAATATGGCTCGGACTATAGAATATGCAGGCTGATCATTTTGGTCAACTGATTTCGTTTAGAAAGGACATGTCCTAAAATGGTTTTTATTATTCAATAATTCTAACCAGGATAAGTTAAATATATTTGAATAGATATCCCAAAAACTAGTGGTTCTAAATATATCATACATTTTTAAAGACCTCCAATTTTGAGAAAAATCTTTTTTATTTTAGTAAGAATTTACTCCTAAAACGAACAAACCTTTCTAATTATCTAGGATAATATAATGAACACACCCCATATAATAGTAAACTTGTCAAAATTGACACATGTTACTGTCATTACTGTCAATTCATTGACAGTAATGACAGTAACATGTGTCAATTTATATCTTATTTGTCATAGTTGCCATCAACAAATAAAATATTTGTACTTTGAATAGTTTATAATTTTTCTCATAAATGGAGGGGTCTAAAAATATTATTTCAGTGATTCCTAGTTCCATATTTTGTCGTTTTTATTTAGATGTAGTTTGATGCTGGTTAGATTTTTCTCGGAATAAAAAACCAACGTCCCTACAAAAAGCGGACATCTCCTTTACTTGTCTTACTGAACAACTTTCCCTATGACACCCGTATCCGATTCGCTCAGATGACTAAATCAACAGCTCGTAGATACATCCTACAGATTACATAGATATTAGCTGTTATTACCTACATACATTATATATCATCATCTCCTATGTATTTGACATACCTAAGCAGTAATGTAAGGAGATACTGCCATCATGTGTTATGGTCGTCAGTTATAGTCCATTCCGTTTAACGATCTCTTAAAATGGCTTCGTGTTGAGCCGAATATGTGTTAAAAATTCCCCCTGTAATGACATAACGTGTGTAATTAGTGCCTTATGGTCTGATTACAATTCCGTACTACCGTATCGTTTCCTTGTGTAATAGGAAATTGGACAAAACAACCATAAAAAAAACAGTGGCACTCTGGGAGTGCCGACAGAAGTGAAAACTTCAACAATTTCACTGTGCAGGAAATAGTTTTAATGAGGTGTCGGTAACGGTAACGGTGTCGCGAGTTCAATTGTTTTTTTCCATCTCAAAAATGCCCGACGCGCCTAAAGAAGTTTTCACTTCAAAAACACAACTGTCTTGACGTTTTTATCTCGTGCATTTTTAAATATTGATCTAAAATGGGAATAAACGATTTACATAAACTGGTATGTTTATCTACAATCTGACCTACAGGTTTTATGAACTTCCACGGAAAAAGATACCAAGATCTTGTAAACCTGCTAACTAATTCAGCTATGTGATAGACCCACGATTTATCAAAGGGTCGCATCGAACTTGAAACTTTCTTTCCACACAACCACAGGAACCTTTTAATAGGGATTAAGGTGCTACAGGTACATACACGGGTACAGTTGGTGTCAAAAATATCAGGATGAACAGATGGTTCAGAATAATCTGAAATACCTACTAAGAAAATATTTTTTTATCGAAATTGGGAAAAAATCTTGTTTGCATGACAGTCTGAAACACTCCTTTTGTCAAAGATTTAGTTACATTTTCTTGGTCATTCAGTTCATTTTTGAACGGTCTGTTCATCCCGGTATTTTTGGCGCTGACTGTACATCAGGTGGGTATACAGGTATATACGAGTACTGATTAGGGTCGTAGTCTCACGTGATGTGATCGTTAATCTTACCTTTGTTTGAGCTTTTATCGACGCAGTATAGTGAGAGCTCTTTACCGCCTTTATTAACAAGTGCGTACAATTTGACGCTTCGTATGGTCCTGTCTAAGTAAGTAGGTACATTTGCTGGTACGTTCTTTCTACGTAAACTTTGTGGCTGTTATGTCAATTTCGATTTAATAAAAACAATGTAGGTTATTTCACTAGGGTGAATTTAAATGGCTCAGTGGGGTCCCACTTCAGTAGCATCTCGTTTAAATGCAGTATTAAGTTCTCGCCCGAGAAATTTAAAACAATATACAAAATTAAACAAAACATCTTTATTTAAATATGCAAAACTGCCACTAAAACCAGGCCTCAGGCCGAATATTGTCTACATTTCATGAATTTCTGAGTCGTTCAAATTTTTTCTAGACCTCTGTGTAACTTTTATTATACATACATAGTATCCAATTCATTTTAGTGGATGTCTTCATTCGCCATTAAACTTTATTCATTTAACGAAAAATTTAAGCTTAAAAAAAGTGAGATTGCTTTTTAGATTGCACTCTCTTTAAATTGTAATCACATTGAATCTGAATTGAAATCTGAACCATTAGTTCCTCATGTGATTGCGCTATTTGGATATACAACAATAGGTAAGTGCATCGAATTAAGGTTAATTAAACCAATGACTATTAATGTTCTCAATGAAAACGATGGACACAACAAACTCAACTCTATCACGCACCTAATAGAGATTATACCGGACGAACTAATGTAGGTGCAATCACGTAAATTGATAGCGATACTCTAGATAAATGTACGCATATTAGCTGTATATTGTTGCGATTTTTATGAGCACTTCATTCGTCCGTCCCGACATTTTATCACAGGAAAAATAAGCGCCACGTTTTTGAAGTTATAACGCGTCGATAAAACTATAATAAAATAAAAATGACGTTCGACATCGGAATGTTATTTATAATTTCATATAAAATGTTATTATGGAACTCCCACGCTGTAATATCCTATAAACACTGATATTTTAACAGCCTTTTTCTATCGTCCAGCCGTAACTCTTCGGCACGCTTTACGGCGGGTCGTGTGGCGCTCCGACCCGCGATTTTCCACTACATATTAGATACCAAAAGGAAATATTTTCTACTTTGGTACTTACACTTTATTCCTTGTATTTTATTTAAATGGGATATTTTGCTGCTAAATCTACTTTAAATTGAGAATAAACTAAAGAAAATGAGGAATGAATGAGTTGAACGACTGAACCAGAATTAAACGAAAAACATACCTATCTTGAAAGGGACAAAACGCGGGACTTCAAACGTCACCCTATAATAAAATTATCCTCCGTCCCTATTACAAATTCCCTTTTCCAATTAATTTTACATAAATTATTTACTGAACAATTTCAGTTTAACCTTTATAATTAGCAATGTTTATTAAGATGACATTAGAGAAGCACAAAGGAGAGATAAAGCCAGTTATACATAATATACATCCATACAGAAAGGCTAATTTTAGCGAGAATGCCCGTTGTTTTGTGTCGGTATTAATCTTTTGTAAGCCCAACAAAAGACTAAGATTGGGTAATGCCTTCAGTACGGTGAGAGTGATGTAAGAGCAGTAGAAGTGCTTTTAAGCTGAGTTACAAGATACTCTAATTAATAAAAATGTGCGAGAGTAACAATAATATGGAAACCACACATCAATATATCAATTCTTAAAAAAAATTAAGGGTAAGAGCTCCTTACACCCGTGTTCCTTCGGTTGCCCCGTTGCCGGGGGCCACGATCTCCCTTTCGGTTTTATTCGCAACCCCGGCAGGCATCGGCCTTAGCGGACCCCGTCAATTCTGCTGACATCTCTTTGAGGCGCGCGTGGAACACAACGCACCGTCGACCCGGGGGCCGATTCTACTAACAAAATTGTTCTGACGGCGAGCTATCCATTGCTCACCGTCCGCAAGCCCGCGCCTACGGTGGCCGAAAATCGGCCTGTGATTCCCGACGCGGCGAATAGGGGCGTGAGGGCGCGAATTTTGCCTCTCCCTCACGCGTTCCGCCTCCTCCTTCGCGAGCATTACTGCTTCACAGAAGGAGGTGACGGCCTCCCATTTCCTCTCGCTCCGTACCATGGCCTGAACCAGGGCCAGACGCGAGAGATCACCGCCGCCGATCGCCTCCACGAGGACACAGTGATGCTCCGCCCAAGCCGGACAGACCTTCACCGTATGCTCCACCGTGTCCTCCGGGCGATCCACGCAATAGTGACGGCCGGGCGTTTCCTCCCGCCTTATCCTGAACAGGAACCTCCCGAAACAGCCGTGTCCGGTGAGGACCTGCGTCAGGCGGAAGGTGAGGACGCCGTGGCGCCTCTCTAGCCACTCCTCAAAGAGGGGCAAGAGCTCCTTGGGGATCAAAAATTCGTTCGCATCACTGTCAGTGGGAAAAGTGCCCCAAAGGCTGGCAAATTTTAGTGTAAACTTAATTACTAGACTAGTACAAGTCAGTCCCTATCCAGAAACTTAATAATACTTTACGGAATGAGGAGTATAGGTTCTTAAACTTCTGCGTTCTCCTTCGGAATACAGGCGTGATGTTATGTTGCTTACTGAGAAATTATATGCTCGATTTGGCGGGGGCACTACCATGCCCCCAGATCACAGTACGATTCAGCGCATTACATTTCCAGAGCTTAAACTGCCTAGCAATACAACTCATGTTAAGTCCGCGGATTTCAGGATAGCAAAACGTCACAGCAATAAAACAGCGCAATGTTTCACGTTGGCTTCTATCTCAATCCTGAATCGGTGCATCAAAGTAGTTAGGAAACCATAACTGTACGTTGTGTTGCCAACATCGGTCATTGAAGGTAGGTATTCGGTCCATTTTGAAACAGGCTGGGACGTTTACTGCAGAAGTTAAGCTGCCATAAATATGGTACTGTTGTTTGCACAACATTAATACAGTAATAGCGTCTTGTGGCCCGCAAACGTCATTGACGAATGCAATCTTCTTTTTAGGGTTCCGTACCAAAATGGTAAAAAGGAACCCTTATGGTGCGATTCAGTCTGTCTGTTCGTCTGTCACAAATACCGTTCTCCTCCCCCTTATCTCCGAAGTTTGCATTGAGAAAATTCTGAAATTATTCTGTGATAGAAGATTATGTAAATATTACAGGAAAAATTAAATAATGTCTCTAAATAGCACACTTTTCAGAAATCAACAAAAATTACATTTGTTCCACTATTGGTCAAGAGATGGCGCTGACCTAAAACTGCAACATTCTACACCGCAGTGTAAAAATTCTCTGACGAATATAGGCCTCGCCGATGAAAATTTAAAATGGTACGGAACCCTCGGTGCGCGAGACCGACTCGCTTTTGACCGGTTTTTATCTTGTAGGCATTCTACTCTGGTTTGAGACGAGCTCTACGAAAACAGCTTAGAACATGGTTTTACCTTGTCAAAAAAAGGACCTCGGGGTGTGCCAGACGTGCTAAAATCATCAGTGCTCCTTTATATTATTATGCTTCACAAATTAATAAATCACTTACAATGATGGAGTCCAATGCCCAATTTCGTTAAGAGATTCTATCTTGTACCTACTGTTTAGTTACGAGTAGGTCATTGGTGAACTATTGGTTATGACAGCTGCCCTATTTACATCTTCAAAGCATGCCCAAAACTAGGCTAAAGGAAAGCGTATTACAGCAATACCGTTCCAGTAACATTTTGCCCGTTTTCACTGTAAATAATTGCTCTATATAAATCTTCTAAGTCAACAGCTTTGTTGGTACAACGGTGAATACACAATAGACTTGTTTAGAGATACATACAAGTATTGTTTGGAGTATCAACAGACAATGTGTACGGGATAATGCATATTCGTAATTCCTCTAATGCTTAGATGTCGTCCCTTATTATCTCGCCCCGTAACATACGACCTTCCTTTCAACATGTGTCAACGCCCTAAGAGGGGTAAGAGGTGTACTCTGAATGACTGTGTCATTAGGTAATCGGAAAAAAAAAAAAAAAGTTGCGATAATGTTTCTTGATTTTGACATTTTTGCATGTCCTTCCAGTAAGTTCAAAGGTCTTATACTTAAGGAGCTCTCTTGATTTATGTGTAAAAATATATAAAGATAAACATGATAGTTAAGTAAGTTTAGTTTTTATTATTATTATTATGTATTTATTACCCTAGCGATTAATTAATTGTATATTATATTCCACAGTTAATCTGTGAACAGCGTTGTGGGCTACAATATTGTTCAAATTTTTGTGTATTTCTTTTATTGTACCTAGCTGTCTGTTGTTCCTTTTGAATAAAAATAAAATAAGAAAGTATTTTCTTGAGTTTCTTTATTTAACAGTACTTAGTCGTGTTAGAAATTGTGTTCAAAAACCCTTATTTATTCTTAATCAGTATTTATGAAAGTTTTTTGATCCGAGAACCTCTCATACACTTAAGAGACTATTGTTAGAACAAGAAATACTTAAAAAAGTCGACACTCATTCAGTCCTGAGATAAAATCACATGACACATAATATATTAGGTTGCATTGTGCCAAATACTTTGAATTAGAGCAAGGCAAAGGTCGAAATACCTTTGAAAAGAATGTTGTTAAACTGCTTATTAGAATTTTGACACCAATAGGTATGACTTGCGAGTCATGTTTGTAAACTAAAGTTTGACGTGGCTCATTAATCAGGAACTTTAATAGGAAGGAAACTAAAATGTTTAATTAATACAATATTATTACGATGTTACAAATGAAATCTACACTGGCATAGCAGCATTTTAATCAGACAGGATATAGTTATAGAAAACTTAACAATTTGGAGATTTTAATAATAATATGGGCTTAGAGGTCGAGGAAATTAAGAACATAAGCAAAAATGTACATACTAAATAAATAAAACTTTACGAAAATCCGGTTCTTTAGATTTTGATTGTGACCTAAACCAAGATAAACCTAGAATAAAATTGACGATGCAAAGGCTGTCATGAAGATCTTCAAATTAAATCACTCAAGATTTTCCTCTCGAACATAATGAACGTAATTTTCATCATCTTTTTATGAATCAGTTTCACTTATACGCCCCATTAAAAGTTTCAAGCCAGTTTTCCTAGCTTCGCAGATCTCTTGAAACCGGAGTTATAGTGGTGATTTTTCTAGCTTATTGTTGGAAATTGCCGTCATTTACCTTTTATATTTCTGCGATCTGCGGCCGACTGCCTGACGGTTGGATTTGGCGTAATTTCAGTGAGCTGTTTGGAGAACTGCTCGGTTTTATTAAAGTAAATAAATAAGAGATATATTTGGTGATTTTAGGGTTCCGTACCAAAATGGTAAAAAAGAACCCTTATGGTGCGCCTCAGTCTGTCTGTCACAGCTGGGATATCTCAAGAACTACGAATGCTATCAACTTGAAATTTGGAATAGTTTTAGATGACGTTTGCCCAACTATTTTGGAAATACGAAAGAAATAAAAATTTCTATACTTTTTTTGCAACAAGGACTGAACGGGGGTCTTAAAAATTCGAAGTGGGGCTACTAGGGCATGTGGGGTATCATGTGAAAGAACGCTATTTGCACATTCTCAAACTCTTTTTTTAGGCCTCATGGTTTTAGACTTGTGACGAAAAATTAAAAAAAAATACCGTTCTCCCCTTACCTCCGAAGTTTGCATAGAGAAAAATCTGAAATTATTCTATGTGATAGAAGTTTATGTAAAAATTACAGGAAAAATAAAATTATATCTCTAAATGGCACACTTTTTCAGAAATCATCAACAAAAATTACATTAGTTCCACTATCGGTCAAGAGTTGGCGCTAACCTAAAACTGCAATACTCTACACCGCAGTGTGCAGTGTTAATTAAAATTCTCTAACGAATATTGGCCTCGCCGATGAAAATTTAAAATGATACGGAACCCTCGGTGCGCGAGTCCGACTCGCTCTTGACCAGTTTTTAATAATTATTGAGAGTAATTAGAAATATAACACATGTTAACTTTTTGTAACTTTGTTCTTGCAAAAGATGGCAGTTCAGCAATAGATGCATAACACAACAATCAATGCATAACTTAACAATCTGTGGGTTTCAATCTAAAAGAACCTTCAATTATGTGATATGTGTGTTCTTCTACATAAATGAAAATCAATGTTTGTATGTTTGTCCTCTATGGACTCCGAAAGGGCTGAATCGATTTGGACGAAACTTTGATAGGGTATTCTGAGGACGCCCACGACGGTTTCTGGCCCAAAAAATCCATGTAAAAAAATGGGATTGCAACGCAGCTAGTCTACAATAAAAATTATACGGGTCACTCCAGTATCACAAGTGTAGATCGTTCGCGGGGGGCAGCGCAGGTGCGGTCAGATTATAAGTCAGATGAGATCATTCCACAGCCAATTGCTGGCTCAATCGCCTCTCAATTAGGTAATTGTAGTTATGAGCACGCTACGCGTCCTGCCCGCCTCCGACTGACAACAATGTAACTGCTTACTGCTCGATTACTCACCTGATGCTACGAATTAACTGGTGTCGTAGCTAAACAGCTGCGAAATATGAAAAATGGGGCAAAATTGTATAATGTGGAGGTCTTTAGAGAAGGATTGCTAGTGGACATAGGAAAGCTGGACGGGTAACAGATGTAAGGAAGGAAAAGATATACAACGCTGACCACAAATAAATTAGAATAATTGTAGAAAGTAGGATGAGGACATAGACAGGTAGATTTTATTTTATTATGCCATTCAGAATTCTAATAATCTATCAGAATTCGGAATGACAATGAGGAGAATATTCACTATAATTACAATAAGGTGGTTACAATAACATTAAAGAATCCTTTTACATTCTACCATTTTGCCATGCAAACATTGATGCAGTTCATCATCAAACATACAAACATTGATACAGAACTAAAATTTATCAGCTAGAAAATCTGATACGGAGTAGTAATATTTATTTATAGAAGTACAGTTAGTTTCTTTTTTAATGTTGTTACTGGTACCTCTTTTATGGAATTAGGAATGTGGTTAAAAATAGCCGGTGCCGTACCAAAAACACTTTTCCTCAACATACCTGTCTTATTCGTATTGGCCTCTCAGCAGTAGGACTAAACGATATGATACTAGGATTTTGAGTAGCGTCCTATAACAGTCCCTAATTTCTATGATCTCTTCTTTCTTATTTCTTTTTTAACCGACTTCCAAAAGGAGGAGGTTCTCAATTCGTCTGTATGTTTTTTTTTTTTTTTTTTTGGTTTTTTTTTTTTTTGTATGTTTGTTACGCGATTACTCCGCCAATTATGAATAGATTTTGATGATTCTTTTTTTGTTTAGTAGATCATACTTCAGAGGTGGTCCCATATAAATTTTATTAACTTTGCTTGGGTAGTTTTTGAGTTAGCTTCAATTATACGTATTTTTTCCCACTTAGTATGTAGATGATTATGTTAACTTCATGTCACTGTTATTTACATAGCAGGTAGTGGTATTCGAATTTGTGTGGGGTAGGTACCACAACTAAAAAGTGAAAAATAAAAACTTTTTACAAAAAAAAAAACAACCGACTTCAAAAAAAAAACACTACAAAGTGAAAAATTACTTTAATTTCGGAAGTCGGTGACAAAGAACGAAAATTCAAAACCAAAGACACCGACTTCCGAAATTAAAGTTATTTTTCACTTTGTAGTGTTTTTTTTTTAAGTCGGTTGTTTTTTTTTTGTAAAAAGTTTTTTTCTCTTCTTCTTCTTTCCGTTTGTTAAGGTTGCTGGTTGTCATTGAAAAAATCCTTTGGACCGTTCATTGTTGTTGGCTTTATTAAAAAACCCACGTTCAGAGTTTAATAATTATGATGATGACACCATGTTTCCTTCCATGAGCAATGGAAGAATACCGTATGAAAACTTTGGTTATAATACATAGTTACATATGTAGTTACCAATGTGACCATGAATAATAGGCCATTGTAACGTAAAAGTTGGCGTGTTCGGTCTCTAGTTTATTGGAGAACTTTGACATATTTTATGACGAATGCTTTGAACTCCATGTGTCAGTATGCGATCTAAGGTTCTTAAAACTCTCTTACTTAACATAAAAAGAGAGCAAAAGGAATATAATTTTGTACGGTTTTTTGGAAACTTTCTTGCGTTTTTACTTTCATGTAAATATGTACTCTTCTCACGTGTATTTAAAATTTTCTAGATCAGTTTCATCAATATTCTCTCTTATTAGAGTTCAAAATATATGATGTGTTTTATTAAAAAAAACACTAATTGTTGTATTTTTCTTACTTGCAGATTCTACTGGGATCTGTGTATGTTACTACTGCTCGTGGCCAATCTGATCATTCTGCCAGTCGCCATCTCCTTCTTCAACGATGACCTCAGCACGCGCTGGATCGCCTTTAATTGTCTTTCCGACACCATATTTCTTATAGATATCGTTGTTAATTTTAGAACAGGTACGTATTCATTAAATATTTACACAAAACGTCCAGATTGTATATCTAGGCCAAAAGATTTGATTATGTTATTCTCTCATCTTTCCAGGAATAATGCAGCAAGATAATGCAGAACAAGTGATATTAGATCCCAAGTTAATAGCGAAGCACTATTTGAGGACATGGTTCTTCCTTGACCTCATCTCTAGTATACCACTAGATTATATATTTTTGATCTTCAATCAGGTAAACGTACGTTGCAATTTGGCCGTGTTGTTCTTATTACTATAGTTTTAAACTGTCTTTTATGTTGTTGATATTCTGTTTCAGCTTGGGTGTTCATTTGTTTTATAGACAATATGTTATTATTGTTTTCATTTTGTTTTTGTTTCTCATTGTGAACTTTTACCCAACCGCCACGAGAACCTGTGCGTCATCGTGTATTCAATTTAGTATTTGTATTATCAGGGTCTAAGAGAACATGCAAAGGTTTGATTAAAGCACACCACTTTCATTCTCATCGAAGTCTGTTCTATTTAATTTTTATAATTTCGACACACTCAGAATATCACCTGCACGTCATCATCAGTAACCCATATGATTTCTCGATGTTGTTCTATTCTCCGCTGTGTGAGCGACCTACGTATCCGATTATGTGATCGTATGGGATACTTAATCCTTTTCTAAAAACTTTTGAAGATTTTAATCAGCACTTTCCAACTTATTGCACGAGCTATTCTAAAATGCTTCCACTAAATTGCACTCTGTTATTCCGAAGGTGTTTATTGTATATCTTTATAATTTGGTACCTAGGTATATACATTTGTATTTCCTATTCTAAGCTCTACATTGGTCACATGCACGTCGTCTTCTTTCTACCTCCTAATATTTGGTTCTCTACCTTCAGAGTTGTATACAGCATGGTCTCAAAGCTTCCTAATGTAACAATTACCACTTCTGAATACTTTTGGTTTTCTATTTATCATATATAACATGTCTTGGGTTTTATAATTATACGTATATATTTTTGATTTGTCTTTTGGTTTTAACTTTATAACAGCTACAACACGACCAAATTGTAATAATTAACAATCTACACTGACAAGTCTAAATGGCCCTCTATATAACTTATAAATTGCATCAGTACTGAAGCTTAATATGATAGATTAGCCACTGAAGGATATTTACAAGCCTATTCTTTACATACTATACAGCTTTCACTAATAATAGACAGTATTCCCCACTTGAAACTCTACTAAAATTGTAAATTTACAAAACATAATTATAACATGTTTATTATGCTTCAGCACTTTTCTTTGGCTGACAAAATCTTTCAAATACTGCAATTATGCATGTCTTCAACACTTCGTCTGTATAAAATCAATAGGAATAGCGGCTAGTTGCGATGCTCTGAACGTTTGAACACTTTCAGAGCATCAATAGGCTAATCATCACCATTAAAATTGTGTGTTTTTGTGTTGACAGGACTTTAGTGAAAGCTTTCAAATTCTTCACGCGGGTCGTGCACTAAGGATACTTCGGTTAGCAAAACTACTATCTCTGGTGCGGTTGTTGCGGCTGTCCAGGCTCGTCCGATATGTATCACAATGGGAGGAAGTATATGTAAGCCATCATGCTCTTCTGACCCACATACCATGGGCCCCTAATTACTTGCCACTAACACTGCTCTAATATACATTACGCTCACATTTACTAACACGACATGACTAAATACGCTACTAAAACTTACTATAATATTGGATTAATTATTTGCAATAATGAAGATTTTTTCTAAATTTTTATCGACTGTGATATCTTGAGATTGGCTGTGTACGTGATTTTGATGAAAATTGTTGTGATAATGATGAGTAATAATGTTAACTGTTTTAGCGTAGTGATCCTAATGACGTAATATGGAGTTTTGTTGTAATCCTGTATTATACCATTGATCCCGCCCCCACTGTATGTGAGCCCCACGTCCCGCTCTGCACTTCTCTACTGCTTCTCTGCAAGCTTCTTTCTGCCTGAGCACGCTCTCACTCGTGAAGTCTGATCTATCTCTTGTTTCTGCGCCCGCGCCGCGATCCATGCCCGCGACGTGTCCGCCGACCCGAACCGTCCCACACTTGCCAACATGACATATTATTTGCCAAAATGTTAATATTATGTTGCCGCTTTTAAAGCTTCTAGTACTACTGGTGCACTGAAGCTGACGTTCTGCAAATACTTAATAAAAATCAATACCTCAACGTCATAAAACATAGTCTATGAGTAATCTTACGCGACGAATGAAATCGAACGCCTTCCAATACCTGCCTGTTCAGTGAAAGTGAGCACGTAGTTTCCGAATTATATGTAGACCTTTAGAGGAAAAAGCAACTCGCATTCCGAGAATTACACCTCGCCTCATAAGAAGCTAATGAAACAAATCATTACCAGCTACTGTTGCATAACATTAGAAAGTTAGAATTGGCAACACAAAGAGTAGGTAGTGGTTACGTCCGAACAACGTACAACCAACGGTAACGAAGCGGAGAGTCAGTGAGAAGTGGAGTACGGGGAGGGTGTGGCGACGACAACGCAGTGACGGTGTTGTGTGCAGATGAGCCCCGCGCCGCAGCCGCGCGACGAGCCGGGCGACGCGGACGGCGGCTCGCGCGACCTCGCCTCGCAGGTGCAGCATGCCCCGCCGCGCGCTAGCGCATCCGTAGGGGACTAGCCCGCGTCCGCTCGTCTCGGTGTTAGTGCATCCTGTGTGTGCCTGCACGCGCCCCAGCCCCGCCCCGCACACCTCGCGCGACCTTTGCCCGCCAACCCCTCCGCGCTTCGGGCGCGCCTGGCTCTCTTCCTACTATCTCGTGTTTCTCGCTTGTTTTCTAGATCTTGCAGAATCTTCAAAAAAAGCGCACGGAACGGAGGGGACGTCTCAGCTCCGACGTTGCCAACAAAAAGAAGGGTGGCACCAAAAGCAATCTAATCTTCAAGGTAACCAGGGTCGGCACGAGCCGGCGCGCATGTGCTCGTTCGCCCGCTTAGCATGTTGCCGGCGGCGCCACCCGGCGTCCCTTAGTCCGCTGCGTTCGCTTCGCTTTCTCTCTTTCTTTGGCGTTTCTGTTTCCAACCCTCGTCCCGCCGGCGGCCGCGCGGGCTGAGGCGCGCAGGGTGCGGTCGCGCGACCGCGCGGCGGCCGCGGCCGCGCGACCGCCCCCACGCCGCCACCACGCATGCTCGCTCGACAACTCGTTTCACGCGTTCATATTTTATTTCTCACTTCTTTACGACTCCATCGGTAGAAAATCATCGCGATGCTTGACCTCGAGCGTCCTTGTCGCGCGCAGTCCGCACGGCTTCCTTTAGAGGCGACATTACCTCTGTTGCTGACCCCGTTAATGTATTTTCTTCTCTTTCCAGTTCCTCAACATGGCATCAGTTTTCATGCGGATATTCAACCTGATCTGCATGATGTTGTTAATCGGACACTGGTCCGGTTGTCTACAGTTCCTCGTTCCTATGCTTCAAGGATTCCCACCAAACTCCTGGGTAGCAATAAACGAACTGCAGGTCAGTATTATTCAAATGTTAATTTTAAAGACTCGACTGTACTCTGAATTATTGGAACAAAGAAAAATATGTCAAATAACTTAAACCCTTCCAGATCACAGGTTTTACGACAATGCGTGTATAGATACCGCTCTTGTATGAACATGAAAGGATCGGAACATTGTTTATAAACAAGCTTTATCTGGAAACAATTAAACCTGTTGCAGGCTAAATCTGCGACCACTGTTGACAAAGTAGTTAGTTGAAATAACAACATAAAATAACGGAAAATTATGATGACTTTCCAGGAGGCCTTTTGGCTAGAACAGTACTCGTGGGCGCTGTTCAAGGCCATGTCGCACATGCTGTGCATCGGGTACGGCCGCTTCCCGCCACAGTCGCTCACGGACATGTGGCTCACCATGCTGTCCATGATCTCTGGAGCCACCTGCTACGCACTCTTCCTCGGTCACGCCACCAACCTCATCCAGAGTCTTGACTCTTCACGAAGACAGTACCGAGAAAAGGTATACCTGTAACTCTTTTATAGCATCCTTTGCATAAAACCAATCACCATTTTAGTAGATTTTTCCTCTTAACCTCTTTCCTAATGTCGGAGATAAATCGTTATGAACACCTGCAGAGTCAACTTTATGGACATAAGTCGGACGAAGTTTTAGTAAAAGAACTTCTGAATAAGTATTCCATGATAAGTCTCAAACTATACCATTACATCAGAATCGTACATGCATGTGTTTGACTAAATTTTCTATGTTATATCCCCATCTAATAAATCGATCACTAAAGCCTTCATTGCCTGTTTCAGAGATTAGACGTGAGTACAAAGAGAATGTTTGTTTAGTGTTTCACTGGTTGTTATTACAGATTCAATCATCTGCACCAATACTCATGTCTCCCATCAAAATAACAAAGTCATTATTTCGTACATTTCACAAATATTAACGGGTGTTCATAACTGTTTACTTCCATGGGTACTAACTGCTGGACTCTGTTCGTTAGGGTTATATATATACACACGTGTATTGTTGATGAGTCTGTTTGCAGGTGTGTAGTTTGTCCTTCCCTTCAATGTAAAGTGAAGTTGTCGGTTGTCGCTAACAGTCCGTTGTTTTGAAGCATGATTTTATATTTGCTGTAGGCGTGTGTGATTCGCGACATTCCATTGTTTCACGTTCTATAGCTTCTTGTGTACGTATTCTAGGTGAAACAAGTGGAGGAGTACATGGCGTATCGGAAGCTGCCTCGAGAGATGCGACAGCGGATCACGGAGTACTTCGAACACCGGTACCAGGGCAAGTTCTTTGACGAGGAGCTGATCCTGGGCGAGCTGAGCGAGAAGCTGCGGGAAGACGTCATCAACTACAACTGTCGCTCGCTCGTCGCCTCCGTGCCCTTCTTCGCCAACGCCGACTCAAACTTCGTGTCCGACGTTGTGACCAAATTACGTTACGAAGTCTTCCAACCTGGTACGTTTCTTTTTGTTGATTGGACAAAACGCTTACATGTTTAAACAATTGCTAGCTTTTGCCAGAGGTTTCGCCCGCGTGAAAGTCGGGAATTGTCCCATCAGGATAAAAGTATCCATTGTCCTAACCATGTCATGGTCATGGTGTATCCGTGTGCTAAATTTTATCTAAAACCGTTCAGCCGTTTAGGCGTGAAAAGGTAACAGACGAGAGTTACATTAGCATATACAATATTAGTATGGATTTTGATAGGTTACTTTGATATAAACAAAATACTAATGTATCCAATTTTATGTCTTCAGGTGACATCATCATCAAGGAAGGAACCATTGGGAGCAAAATGTATTTCATCCAAGAAGGCATCGTGGATATCGTCATGGCTAACGGAGAGGTGGCCACGAGTTTGTCAGACGGTTCCTACTTTGGTGAAATCTGTCTTCTAACGAACGCTCGTAGAGTGGCTTCCGTCCGCGCCGAGACGTACTGTAACCTGTTCTCCCTGTCCGTGGACCACTTCAACGCTGTGCTCGACCAGTACCCGCTCATGCGACGGACCATGGAGAGCGTGGCGGCCGAACGACTAAACAAGATAGGGAAGAACCCCAACCTGGTGGCGCACCGGGAGGACGACACCACGTCCGAGGGCAACACCATCAACGCCGTGGTGAACGCGCTGGCGGCCGAGGCCGAGCACGTGAGCCTGTCGGACGACAGCGTGGCGCGCCTGTCGGAGCGCTCACTGGGCTTGGCGCTGCAGCCGCTGCAGGCCGCGTCGTGCCGCATGGCGGGCGTGGCGCTGCCGGGCCTGGGCGTGGCGGCGCAGCTGCCGCGGCCCAAGTCCGAGCACGACTTCAGCTCCGCCGCGCCGCTGGCGGGCGCCGCCTTCCACAAGTCGGACGCGGGCATCGCGCCCTGACGCCGCACGCTGTGCTAGTGCGCGACATAGCAATACTAGGCTTAGTGCGAGCGTCCCGCGGCGCGCTCGCTAGTTGTAGCGTAGACACGAGTATTATAGCTGCGACTTCGCCGGGCGGACTCCGCGCCGCCCGTTGAATCTCATTTTGTGATCTTATACTTAATTCTCCTGTGTTATAATTTAGGTTAAATTTTATATCATTGACGCTGTGAGGAATCGACGAATACGTGACGTATTCCGATTGTATAGATATACCTGTTATATATTGAAGAATGATACTATTGAATCTTTATAGAGATACCTTGCCATTAAAAGAGGAAATAATTATATAGACTAGACTGAAATGTAAAGATATCACTATTTTATGCTTTGTTGGCGTATGAAATAGACCTCTATTGTTGATGCGGAATATTCGATCGCGAAGTTAAGTACGAAGTGTATAAACGTTCCTGATTATCACGATTCAGAGATTATTATATTGGAAGCTCTTTAATTATAAAGTTGGATCGTGGGAGGGTACACGTGGAGTGAGGCGAGAGGGCGCGCGGGTCGCCTGTGCCGCGCCACGCACCGCACACAGCGGCGACGGACCCGAGCGGCCGCGCGGCTCTCGGCACCGCCGGCTCTCGGCACCGCCGGCTCTCGGCACCGCCGGCTCTCGGCACCGCTGGCTCTCGGCACCGCCGGCTCACGGCACCGCCGGCTCTCGGCCCGAGCTGCGTCGGCGACTATAGTCGGTGCATTTTAGCATGGCAATAACAGTCATTGACCTGTACACATTCTGGCACGAAAATACAAATAAAGTTTTTTTTTTAGCTTTCTCTGTCCAACTCCTGGGCAAAGGCCTCCCTCAACTCCTTTCATCTTTCGGGAGCCTGCGCGTCCTTCTCCTAGTTTTGACGGAACCTATCCAGTTCGTCCCGCCATATCCTACGTGGTCTGCCGCAACCCCGTCTTACTGTCTCACGGCATCAGTTCTGTGCATGCCGGACAAACTGTAGGCTCAAATAAGCCTACAGTTTGTCCGGCATGCGGCAGACATGTCCTGCCCGACAGAGCAGAACATGTCAATTATAGATATTCAGGATGTAAATGGACTCTAAAGTCCCTTCTTCAACTTCATTAGTCTAAATTCTTCACTACTGAAAACCGATGCATAGTTTATTGTTAAGATCCCTATCAAGGGATTTCATGTAAATGGCAATGTCCGCTATTGCCATGCTAAAACGCACTAACAATAGCTTGTTACTCGTGCGGGCCGAGCGCCGGCGGGGAGCGGCTGCGCCCGCGCCGCCACTGCACAAGCGACGCACAACTGAACAGAGCCTCACGCGCGATTCCAATAGCACACGGTTGCTTTCTTCATTTAATTATAAGTAGTATCTACCGATAATCGGCATAATTAGCGCAAACAATTCTCTCAGTTTCTTAAGTAGAGGTGGATCAGTAGCGCTTCGAATCTTTTGAGAGTCGTTTCTGTATGTAAATATTGTAATATCGAGGATTTGCCTTAGCGCGGTTCGTTTGAGCGGAGTGTTAGCGGGCGCTCGTCCGAGCGGCCCAGTCAATTATCCGAGCGCTCGCGCGCGACGGACGTCTCGGTTCTCGATGCACTACTACACTTCATACCTTGTTTTTAATTGTAGGTGAAAATAATTTATTGTCGATAGTGATCATTTTGTAGGAGTAAGTAGGCCGGAGCGTTAACAAATTCGGACGAATTACATTATGTGATAGAGCAGCGGTCGGCTGCGCGGGCCCCGCGGCCGCCGGCTCGGCGACACGACAGTACAGTAGGTAGATTCAGTAGATAGCGCAGTTACCGCATGACACTGATTGTTTGACTTGAACTTATCTATCGTTTGATTCTTTCGATAGCCACTTTAGTTACTTCTGGCAATGATATTGGCTTACCGCAAACGCTTATACATTTTTGAATAACTTAGCCTAACTTAGGTACTATTTACTATAATGAGCGACATATCTTAGCGAGGCTCAGTCCAACATTAGAACTGTCGCCGAGCCGACGGCCGCGCCGGCGTCGCAAACTTGGGCACGAATCATCGTTGACTAATTCTTATAGTGTCATGACAATTTGTAAAGATGGTTTTGCAAATGTTGACTTTTTAGCCAAAATATAGTTAATGAATGACGAACCAATACGCAGTAGCTTACTTGTAGATGGACGCAGCCTAGTTCTCAGTTCTGGCGACTAACACCAATAGATACTTTGTACTCGTAAGATATTTATACAATAAATTGGTCTTAGCAGAGTGACTATCTGTCAATTTATCTACAAAGAGAAATATAATTGCGTTTCATTCCCAGAAGCATTTATTTGTTGTTGTTTTATCTACCTAACATTACCGCTTTTGTAAATTATATAAATTTTATAGAAGAGATCTATTTTTATTGTGAAGTTGATCTACTGGATAAGTAAAAACCTATATAAAATTTATTTCATTTTAATCTGAACTGTTATTTGTTACATATTTTAATAATTTCTGGTAACTATTGTCACCAAAAGTGCTCATCGCTGTCAAGAAAATTAGAGAAAAAATGCATTAAAGAATGAAGAAAACCGGTCCGTTGTTTGAATTACTGACTATTACCTCATCAATTATCCTAGTAACTAACCTACCTACAATCCATCATCAACCTCTGTTGGATTATAATTACCTAAGCCCCCAGCACGCGTAGCTTGACAACCATAGAAACGGGTTTTGTCGACAGAAGAAAAGACAAAATGACAGATAAACAATCACAATCTGTCATTTTGTCTATTCTTCTGTCGACATAACCCGTTTCTATCGTGGTCATGCTAAAGCGAGCAGACCTCAAATCGAGTAGGTACCATACTGCCCTGCTAAGCCCAAAGGCGGTATCTCTGAGATACGCCCTTTTAGTTTTTGTAAATTACAATTTACAAAAAGTAAATTTTCTCAAAACTTACTCCGGCTGAGATACCGCCTTTGGGCTTAGCAGGGCAGCATAAGTATCTGCGATAAAACTGTATTGACCATCAGGGGTCTAATGAATCTATCATGTTGGTGCTTGTTCTACTTATAAGGTTAAAAACAGCTGGATTCCCAATAAAATTATCCCAGTAACCTTAAATATGCTGTGTTTATGGCATAACTGTAGTCAAAAATAGACTGAAAATTATTAAAAAGACGTTTGGATTACCTAGTAATTAGGTGAACACAGCAAGGCACATTTTAGGCCCACTTTTACTCTATTCTTAAAACCTTATAGTCACATAGTACAAACGAACCTAAATAACCCTATACCTAAACACCCACACCCTATCCTCCCTAACCTAAACAAATAAATAGGTCAATCAACCAATGAACTCAGCCTGATATACCCCAGAAACACACCCCAAAGCGTTGAGGGGAGGTAAACCCCTTGGCGCATAGGTGTGCAGTAAAGCACTCCCATCCTGGAAGGGGGAGTGGCACCCAGTGATCGGCCCTCGTTTCCGAGGGCCGAGAGAACAACTCCTCGGGCAAGGGGCCAAAAAGCCCCCAAACCGACTCCTCACGCCTTTCGGGGGCGCAGAGACAACTACTCACGAACTCAGCCTTATGCAGTCTACTGCTGGACATACTAGGCCTCTCCCAGGCTGCACCACAACACCCTGTCCTCCACCTTCCGCATCCAGTCTGTCCCAGCCACCTTCTTAAGGTCGTCGGTCCATCTAGCTGGGGACGTCCCACACCACGCCACAAATAAATAAATAGGTAAGCGTTCCCATATAAAAACACAAGGAAACATGTTTTCGGTAGCCAAGTAGTAGGTAAGTCTAAATAAGTACAAAATCTCAACTGCAAGCTACACCACGGCATTCAAATAGAGCCACAAAACAAGCGATGTCCACTATCTCATGAATGGTCAAATACCATTATCAGCTAAATGTGGTGAATCAGAAATAAATGTGGGGAGGGGTGCGATACCGCTGTGTAAAAGCCAAGTGCAAGGGGTAAGTAATAGATGATAATATAACAACAAAATCTCTAATATTAACAACATATAACAACGGAACCTATAATTTTATTTAATATAGCGATTAGTTATATAATAAACGATTGATATAATTTTAAAATAACTAATTTTTATAAGCATAACATACATTAAATATAACATCGTTTGACATAACATACATTAAATATAAAATCGTTTGACATACCACTCAAAAGATATAAAACTTATTTGGTCTAATATGATGAAAACGCCTACTTAAAAACACAAAGCAAAATTGCATAACTAGTAACTAATTACCACCTGTGCTAAGATAGGTCGACGGAGCCCCGCCTGGCGGGGCTCCTATTTCTGGGTGGTTTAAAAAAAAATAACCACGAAGGCTAAGGCTTAGCCTTCTAACCTAACCTATCCGAGTCGGGGTATTCTGAGTCGGGGTGTTAACCATAATGACGTTTTTTATATATATTGAACGTTAGACCTAATGATTTTCGATTAAATAAACAATATACATATTAAACGTTACACCTGTTGTGCGTGTTATGTTGTCGGTGAGATAAATAAAGATTCGGACTACAAGGAAATAAATTGTCTTTAATTCAAGTTCCACAATACTTTGCTATAGCTAACTAGGTACTATGTATGCGTCAAGGCAGGGCGGTGATATGTAGGCGACTGGCGAGCCGATTGCCCGCTCCCACATACTTCGTCAATAATGCAACTCAGCATTTTACAATTACTAAGTCGCCACACACCAAATGATTTTCGATTACATAAACGTTATATCAAACAACGTTATACTAATTAAGTTTTAGAATAAATAAATATTATTTGTAAAGAAATTATATCAACAGTTGGTATATCTCACGTTGATTATATCTTATGAACGATAATAAAATGAAATTAGACCAAATGAGTTTATACGTTATGAGACGCATCCAAGTGCAAGAGTTAGTATAAATGCTGTTTATGAGTGTACATAACTAACTAACATAAATCTAGTTACTTGTACATACGATAATTGCTAACACAAATCTTTAGACCAAAACACATGAAAATCATAAAAAAGAGTACCTACCTTAATAAAAAACGCATTTTTTTTTCTACAGACTGCTCAGAATAATGCAACTCAGCATTTTACAATTACTAAGTCGCCACATCACACCCCCCCTTTCTCAAAAATTTTTCCAAAAAAAAATTTTTACTCTATTCTTAACGTAACTACGTGCTTACATCACTATTATGGTGCTAAGAAATCTCCTAAGTTACAATGTTGTCTATCCTGTCAGCATTCCAACAGTTGAATGCTCCTATTTTTTTTTTTTTTTTTTTTTTTTTTTTTTTTTTTTTTTTTTTTTTTTTTTTTTTAAAAAACGTTGCCCCACACTAGGAATTTCTCCTGTATCGTGGGTGCGTTTACAAACATTTAAACTCACATACACAAACAGCCAGACCCGGAACAACTACTTGTAGGTCATACAAATATTTGTTCCGTGCGGGAATCGAACCCGCGACACGCAGCGCAGCAGTCAATCGCTTAACCACTGCGCCAACCGTGCCGTCCGAATTGTTTTATTTCTATCGCTAAATATAGATCCTATACACCTTATTTTCTAAGAATTTTGCGGTCTCGTCATTGCCTGGGCTCTGAGCCGGCTTGAAATTTTACATTTGGGCTGTAACAATATAACAATTAAGGGTAGTTACCATGACCTCCGCTCTGCAATAACTAAATAACACCTCGCGGGTCGGCAGCTTTGGTCATGGTAACGCCGTTCGCAAAATAAACTACATATAATACATGCTACGTATTCTTATTCACTATTTTGTTTTTTTTTCTTTTTTGCACAATTCACAACGTTCAATTCACAATTCACAACGCCGCTTAGCTAAACGTATCCCGTGGCGGTGGCCGGGTTTCCCACTGTACCGGGTTGTCTTGCCAGTAACCCCGGCACTTCTTTTCTTAGCCATTCCCTCGCATGGCCTGCGCACCCTCTCTTGATAGCGTAACATAGTAATATGCCCATTATTGCGGCGATAATGATTAACATTACCCCGAAATAGTTTAGTTTGTTTTCTAACTGCTGCCCTGATACTACTTGGGCCTGTGCTATGGCTATGTTTTCTTTATTTTGGTAATTCCCCATTCTCGAACTCTAATCTGTATTTTTAACCAAATAACCGTAGTGAAGTGTACAAAAAATTCTTGTCGATATTCGATGCACTAGCATTATTGTCATGTGAGCAAAAATCGCACCGGTTGCTTTATTACTCGACCACAGCGCGTGGTTTTAGCCATGGGCGGTAGCGATTTTTGCTCGCTTGGTTCTACATTTGGTTCTCGCTCATTTTCTGTATGTTTATTTTCTGACGGTTTTTCCTCATGATTTAATATATACGCTGGTTTTAATCTGTCTATGGAAATGGTTGCTTGACGATCACCTATTTGTATGTAAAAGGTTTTCTTGTCCCTACTGATTACTTTGTGTGGGCCGTTATATGATGGGGTTAATGGACTTTTTACCATATCGTTCCTCATAAAAACGTGAGAGCATGTATTTAAGTCTTTATGGATAAATATTTTCCGCGAATCGCTGCTCTCCCTTGCCTGTGGCCGCATACTGTTTATTACGCTTCGAAGTTTGCTTACGAACGTAGGTAGATGTTCTACTTGTGTTGTGTTGTTTTCGCAATAAAAATCGCCTGGTAAACGTAGTGTCTGTCCTAATACTAATTCCGCTGAGCTTACGTTTTCGTCATTTTTACAAGCCGCACGAAGTCCCAACAATGCTGTCGGTAATTCCTCGACCCATGACCTATTATCTTGTAGCCTAGCCTTAATTGCAACCTTAAGTGAGCGATGCATTCTTTCAACCATACCGTTCGCTTGCGGATGATACGCTGTTGTACGGGTCTTTTTTATGCCTAACTGGTTTAACAGGCTCTTGAATAGTTCGCTCTCAAACTGTCTTCCCTGGTCACTAGTTATTGTGAGTGGGCACCCAAATCTGCATACCCAACCTTCGTAAAAGGCTTTAGCTACTGTGTCCGCGGTAATATCGGTTACCGTAATCGCTTCTGGCCATCTCGTGAACCTATCTATCATAGTGACGCAATACCTATAACCTTCTTGTGACGTTGGCAGTGGTCCGACTATGTCTATGTGTACATGCTCAAATCTATCTACTACCGGAAAACTACTCAATTTGGATACTGTATGTCGCTGTACTTTTACTTTCTGACAATGTATGCATGCCCTGGCCCACCTGGTCACGTCTTTGTTCATTTCTGGCCAAAAATAACGTTTCGTTATCATTTTCCGTGTGGCCCTAATTCCGGGGTGGCTTATGTTATGTACTGCATCGAAAGCTATTTTACGAAATTTGTGTGGTAGATATGGTCTTACCTGGTTCTCTGAAATGTTACAATGAATTGCTCTGTTGCACAATGGTGAATGAATTTGCTTTAATACGATGTTACCTTGCGATACTGCTAACATACGTGCCATTTGTTCGTCTGTTTCCTGTGCCCGTGCGACTTCGTCGAAATCAACTTGCGTCGGGCAAAACACGGACTCCACCCGTGACAGCGCGTCAGCAACTTGATTCTCGTTTCCGTTGACGTATTGTATGTCGCTCGTGAATTCGCTGATATACAATAACTGCCTTGTGCGCCGTGGGGTCTCTCGGTCAGTACCTATTTTAGAAAAAGCATACGTTAATGGTTTGTGGTCTGTGAAAATAGTAAGCTCTTGACCTTCGATCATGTTTCTAAAATGCGTTATGGCTAAATAAATCGCCAGCAGTTCTCGGTCGTAAGTGCTGTATTTTTGCTGGGCTTCTGATAGTCTCTTAGAAAAATAACCTAAGGGCCTCGTTTTTCCGGCGACTCCTTGTTGTAGCACTGCCCCCACGCATGTATTGGATGCGTCACACATTAGGGACAATCTACCTGTGGCCTCTGGGTGAGCCAGTGTGATGGCGCTTTGTAGGCTTACCTTACACTGCTCGAAAGCCGCCGTGGCCTTATCATCCCATGTTATTTTTGACTTATCCTTTTTCTTGGCCCCATGCAAGAACTTGTTTAGCTCTGCCTGATGCTCAGCCGCTTGCTGTATGTGTAACCTATAAAAATTTACCATTCCCAAAAATCGCCGTAGCTGCTCGACGGTTTCCGGCCGCGGGTAACCTTGTATCGCCTCGACTTTATCTTTCAAGGGTTTTATTCCTTCCTGGCTGACATTGTAACCTAAAAATTCTATTTCGGGCTTACCGAAACAACATTTTGACATATTAATAGTAATTCCGAACTGCTCGAATCTGCTGAAAACAAGGCTCAAAAGTTTGCGAAGTGATTCGGCGTCAGTACTTGCGATAATTACGTCATCTATATAACAGAATAGGTATGAACACTCCCCTTTCCGTTCTCCGTTTACGTATTCTAATCCTTGTAACACTGTGTTGTTCATGAACCTCTGAAATGTTTGCGCTGCGTTGCGCAAACCGAATGACATTCTCGGAAATTCGAACAGTCCGAAAGGTGTAATAATTGCTGTTTTCTCTATGTCCTGTGGTGCTACGCGAATATTATGATAGGCCCTATTTATGTCTAAACGTGCGAAAATTTTCTTACCTGCTAGTCCATAGGTGAAATCCTGTAGTCTTGGGATCGGGTATCTGTCCGGCTTCGTGATCGCGTTGAGTGCACGATAGTCGCCACAGGGTCTGATCTGGCCATCCTTCTTAGGCACGACGTGCAGCGCGCTTGCCCATGGACTCTTTGATGGCCTACATATACCTAAATCTTGCATTAACCTAAATTCTTCTTGTACTATTTTATATCTATGCGGTGGCAACGGCCTAGCACGGGAAAACACGGGAGGGCCTGTAGTTTCTATGTGATGGTATGTATTATGGCTAGGGGGGTCTTTGTACGAAATCGGTTTAGTTACTTCTGAGAATTTTTCAAGCAATTCTTTGTACGGATTGTCATGTTGAATGCTAGATATGGTAAATTCGGAACATTTCACTGTAGTTGCTTCTCTACTTATTTTAGTGAGACCGTCAATCAACCTTTTGTTGTGTAAGTCTACGACTAATTGGTGTGCTCTTAAAAAATCTGCCCCTATGATTGGCTGTTTCACATCGCAAACTATAAATGACCATTTGTAATTTCTATTTAATCCTAAGTTTAATTCTATAGTCACTACACCGTAGGTTTTTATTTCCGTGTTATTAGCTGCGTAAAGTTTATATGTACACTCTTGTTTGTGCTTTGTTTTCACGTTACTTACTGGTATCACTGATACATTCGCACCCGTGTCCACTAAATACACAATTCCCGTTTTGAAGTCTTTCACACAAAGTCGGTGGTTTCCCGCGGCACAATCGTCCACCGACGCTGACTGCACCGCGTCTAGTTTTCCTGCTTCTGTTGCTTCTTGGTCCAGCTACACGGTGCTTCACACGTCCGCGCGTTGTTCCTGTAGCGGTAATGATATCTGCATAGCCAGTCGGGAGATTCTGGTGTGCGCCGCGTCCGGCTTTTGGATCTAGGACGTTGTCGCCATTGTCTGCCGCCCGAGTTGTCTTTTCGCCTCCTGATCTCATTTATTTCTCCGCGTAGTTCTTTCATTTCCATTGTTAATTCTTTTAGGTGGCTGGCAATACCGTCATCTGTTGATGTGCTGGGTGTGATAGACGCGACCGCGCCGCTTCCCAAGGTTTCTAGTATTTTATCTGCCTTCCTAGCCAGATCCTCCAACTTGGTGTCTTCGCTCATTGCTAACATTGCGCGTACATTAGGTGTTAGCTTGTCCAGCCACAGCCTCTTCAATGGTTCTTCTGTCACGCTGCATTTCTTCGCCAAGGCCGACATTTCTCTGAGTAATTGCGACGGTTTTTGGGTTCCCAGGTCTGTGTCATGCATTAATTTGTGAAATTGTTTATCTGTACTCTCTTCATATACTGACAATAAGCGTTTTTTAATTGTTTCATATTTGGCCGTATCCGGCGGAGCTTCTATGATGTCGGTTACCTGGCGTACAACGTCTGTTGGTAATTTTGCGAGCACCATTTCGTACTTTTGGGTGTCGCCTTGCTTCTGTGGTGCCATCATTGCCTCGAACTGGATGAACCATGATCTTGGTATCTCTCTCCAAAATTCCGGAACTCTCATTTGCACTGTTACCATTGATACGTCTCCAGTGGTAGCTGCCCCGGGTTGGCCGATTAACGCTTGCGGGTTCATCTTGAAAACGGTACACACGCGTCGCTTTACTTTGCTAAAGCACGTTACGTTTCACTTTGCCACGCGGTCTGATCGCCTCTGCCTCGTAAGCTTTTTTGAGTCGCCTACCCTGTTGCTACGTGTTTAACAACGCGGAATCTTTAAATCGTCGAAAGGTCACCAGTGTTGTGCGTGTTATGTTGTCGGTGAGATAAATAAAGATTCGGACTACAAGGAAATAAATTGTCTTTAATTCAAGTTCCACAATACTTTGCTATAGCTAACTAGGTACTATGTATGCGTCAAGGCAGGGCGGTGATATGTAGGCGACTGGCGAGCCGATTGCCCGCTCCCACATACTTCGTCAATAATGCAACTCAGCATTTTACAATTACTAAGTCGCCACACACCAAATGATTTTCGATTACATAAACGTTATATCAAACAACGTTATACTAATTAAGTTTTAGAATAAATAAATATTATTTGTAAAGAAATTATATCAACAGTTGGTATATCTCACGTTGATTATATCTTATGAACGATAATAAAATGAAATTAGACCAAATGAGTTTATACGTTATGAGACGCATCCAAGTGCAAGAGTTAGTATAAATGCTGTTTATGAGTGTACATAACTAACTAACATAAATCTAGTTACTTGTACATACGATAATTGCTAACACAAATCTTTAGACCAAAACACATGAAAATCATAAAAAAGAGTACCTACCTTAATAAAAAACGCATTTTTTTTTCTACAGACTGCTCAGAATTGTCTCGCAGGGGGATTCTAAAAATTAATAAATACTTTGAATAAGTTGTCCTTGTGCGCAAGCTATTGTAATAACTTAACAGGATATGGCAGATGTGGGCGGACAAAGTTATAAGCACAGAGTACTTTTTTAAATAGTTAGTTATAAGATAGGCTGGTGGGAATTAACATGACAATATAATGTGCAGATAGTGCAATCCACGAAGACGCGCCGAACTCCGCTCCGCTCCATAATAAAGTACAGCTTACAGTACAGTAATCGCGGAGTGGGGCGCGTCTTCGTGAATTGCACTATCTAGAATAGGTACGGCTCAATGTCACGCTCAGAAGACAGCAACGACGACGCGACGCCGACGTCTTGTTGTTATTTCTAAATCCAAACTTAACAAACACGTCTCTTGTATTGAACATTTGAGACCTTAACTAAGGCTTGAAGATGAAGGTGCTTCTCATTATTTTCTACTGTGTCAGTCAAACCAACTTATGACTATAAAGTTGAGCTTTCACGGTTTGTTAAACTGATCAGTTGAACTGCCGTACATCCAAAAGCTGATCGTGAGTGTGAAATCTTGCTTTTCACCTGCTTAACGTTAGGTGTCAGAAATCTAATACAATTAGGCAGTGCCGTCTTTACCATAAGGGCACACGGGGCCCGTGCCCAGTGCCCCCAACCTCACGGGGACCCCGGAAGGCCTATACTCGTACAACGCTTGCACACAAAAGCGCATTTTTTTTTTCTATTTTTAGGTAGATACTCACAAATAATTACCGTCAACATTAATTTCTAAACTGAAATATTAATCGGACACCAGATGAGATTTTTAAACTTTTTCTTTCTCAATAATAACAATCGATTCTTTGATGTATGTATTTGATCATGAAAATATAAATGCTGAGCTCAGAGCAGCGCCGGCCCGAGAATTCCTGGCACCCTAGGCGAAAGGCTGGAACGGCGCCTTTTTAAGAAAATTTGTGACATAATAAAACAATGTTCTTTCTTTTTCGTGTGGTTAGCAGAGTTTTAGAGCCACCCATGGGCCTTAGTCGAGAAATATATCTCAGGCCGGTTTCTTCACGATGTTTTCCTTCACCGTGTTTTAAGCAAGTGATAATTATATAATACGCACATGAATCCGAAAAGTCAGAGGAGCGTGCCTTGGGATTGAACTCGAGTTTTATTCAAGTCATAGGGACTTGAATGACAATTCAAAAGTGCCTGTAAATGGTTTAATTGAAATACTTAAATGGTTTGAGTTTGAATAAAACAATAATGTAAACAGATTACCTAGGTGTGTAATTTTATATAAAAAAATTAGAGTTCTTATTTTAAACATAACTAGCTTTTGCCCGCGGCTTCGCCCGCGTGGATGTCGCAAAATATCCCACGGGAACATGCTACCGGAATTCAGAGTATCCTATGTTCTAAGCCAGATTATGGCCTATCCGTATACCTTTCATCTAAATACGTCCAGCCGTTACGGTATTAAAAGGTAACAGGCAGATAATAAATCTGTACTCAAAATGCAAAATTGAAAGTGTTAAAGGATAACTTCGTTGTATGTCAAGACCCTTTTTCTCAGAAACGCCTGGAGGCATCAAGTTGAAATAGATATCAAAAACTTAGATCTACGGTCCCTTGGAGCTGTAAAGAAAATCAAACTTCCAAGTCAATGCAATAAAAAAATACGGCCATTAAATTATATATACCGCATATTTATATTGACACTCGCAAATAAAACAAAGCCTATATGGTACTTCCCGTTGTCCTAGCAGCATGAAGTTTGGCGAGATAACTTTCATTACCTATATATCACCTCCTATAAGATTATTTTTGAGACAAAAAGTAGGCTATGTCCTACCCTAGGATGCTGTTTATCCCCTTGGCAAATTTGATCGAAATCAAATTCGAATTTGATTTTGGTTTAGGCGTGAAAAGTTAACATACAGACATACATTCCTGTACTCAAACCTTAGTTGGCTCGATATAGTTTTTGGATTTTTTTTGTGAAAATTGGCAATTTTTAAGAAATCTTTGAATGCAGATCAACATGTTTCAAAAAGTAAAGGACAGTCTCGTTAGGCCCTTTCGTTTCTGTACCGTTTCGGTACTGCTTATGTGTCCTCACTGGTCGGTAAACCGAAACGATAACGCTCGCGCGCACTGCTTTCATTTAGAATTCCAAATTCAAATTAATTCTATTGGTTGGCGAGCCCACGACCAAAATTTTTGCCTCATCGTTTTACGAAAATACAAAAATCCTAATTTTAGAAAATTTCCGCGTTGCTTGTGACCTGACCGCATTATTAAAATTATGTAAAAAAAAAATATTTTCAACAGTTCGGTAATAACCAACTGTTTTATAGCAATCTGTCTGATTTTCAGAATGTAGTTGAACGATAGATTTTAGATACCGAAAACACAATTTTCAGAAACCAGTAGCGTCACACGTATAGTCCGCGCAATCCACGAAGACGCGCCCCACTCGAATGAAAATTGCAATGCTTGTAAAAGGCTGCTAAGTCATAAGTACTAACATACCATAACACCAACATTGTACACTTAGTTCGCAATAAACGTTTTTGACTTTGACTTTGACTTTGACTCCGGTCCGCGCCGTACTAGCTTACAGTACAGTAATCGCGGAGTGAGGCGCGTCGTCGTGGATTGCACGGACTATACCAAGGAGACCATAATTTGAGAAAATTAAAAATGAGGCAAAAATAAAACCCATAGCATCCCGTCTGAAAATATTGTCTTTATGTGAAGATTGGTCAGTTGATGCGAATGTTGGCAACGTCGCAAATAGCTGTCAAATATTTACCTGTTTTCATTAATCTATACTTAAAATAAAATCGTAGCGAAGTCAAAACTGTACATTGAATATTTTTGAAAAAAGTAATTGCTACGAGGTCTAGGATCGATTCTAATGCCGAAAATATTTTTTTTAGAATTTTTGTCTGTTTGTCTGTATGTATGTTCCAGCATGGCGCAAATTCTACCGGACAGATTCTGTTAAAATTTTGCATAGATATTCCCTGTGTGTCTGGTCAAGTTATAAGGTATAAATTATCACGCTATTTGCTATGGGGGATGAGCAATATTACAATAAGTCGTATTTTGATGTTCTAGCATGACGCAAATTCTACGCGATAGATTCTGTTAAAATTTTGCATAGGTGTTCCCTACAACCTTGACTGCCTCGTTGGTCTAGTGGTCGCAAGCGCTACTGCTGAGCGTGAGGTCCTGGGTTCGATTCCCGGGTCGGGCAAAGTGTTATTGGGTTTTTCTATCTGGAATTTCTCAGTAGCAGCCCGGAGTCTGGATTTGTGCCCGGTTGATGGCAATAGGCTCGCCCCCTATTACATGGGACTTAAACATAACTGGCGAAATGTGGGTGTATCTACTACAGGTACACCTCTGCTCAACCCTTCGGGGAAACAAGGCGTGATGTTATGTGTTATGTGTGTTCCCTATAAGTCTGGTCAAACTGTAGGGCATAAACTATAGGGGACGAGCAATATTATATTATGTTCGTATTTTTGGAAAAAAACGCGCCAAAATTTTAGGATTTTGTAGATGGTTATCGATTTAACTTTTTAAATGATTTATCATCACGCTGTACCTTTATGAAACTAAGCAGTCAATCATGAAATATATAGGAACGGCTATTTTAGCTAACTTTCAACAAAGCGAATAAGTAAGCGGTTGGACGAATGATTTGAAGTCCTAGGGTAGTAAGTTCGATTTCCATCTGTTTTTTTCGTTTTTTTTCAACTCTTTTAGGTTGTATTCTGATCATTTTAGAGCTAAAGACTGTAGGAATAAAATGATTTTTACAGTTTTTGACAGCAGATTTGTCCTAGCGATTTTAAAATAATATGTGTGGATCTTCTGGAATCGCTGCCACACTGCTTCCTGGTGACAAAACAGTCCACGCCATGTTTAAGATTGCCATCGATTTAGAGAGCAACGAAACGCCTGTTTGTGGGGTGTAATGCAACAGTAACAAAGGATGTGTGCATAGGGATTGCGCTTCATCGTATGGTATGAATGCATTACGGCAAATAAAAAAGCAGTGGAAACTGTAAACAGAACCCTGCAGGACATCCGCAGGAACCAAGATATGATGGTCTTTGTTTGTCACAGTTCTGACAAACAAAGTGAATACTTCGTTGAAAAGGTCGACTCTATGGTCGAGAGTTCATAAACTGCGCTTGACCATCATCATACGAGCTCGGCTTGACGGGAATTCACATGCTCAAGAATTCTCCGATGTTCTTCTAAAAGTTGGTGAAGGCACTCTACCAGAGACTCTTGGTAGAGTAGATCCCACTTAAGAAGATTTTATTCGTCTGATATACGGGGACATCAGTCAAATACCGTACCAAGAGAATTCTTGGGCGTGTTTCCATTTTAACTCCGAAAATGATCAAGCTGCAGCGATCAACCACAGTATTCTCTCACAAATTGAAGGGAGTGAAGTGATATACACCTTCATTAATACTGATGTGGAGGAAGATGATGCCACATATTACCCCGTAGAATTTCTCAATTCGCAAATGGCAAGTGGACTTCCGGTTGTATATCTGTGTAACGGAAACCAGCTCAAAGTCATTTCTTTGCATAGCAACGTCATCGAGACGGAAATTCTAACAGGTTGTAGCGGTGGCGAGACAGTGTTTATAGCGCGTATACCACTAATTCCCCACCATTACCAGTTAAAGCGCGTGCAGTTCTCTGGGAGCGTATGCTTTGCGATCAACAAGTCACAGGGGCCGACATCGAAGGCTGAAAGCTGCGGGTGTCGACCTCAGGACAAGCTGCTTCTAACACGGACAACTGTTACGTCGCTTGCTCCCGAGTCACCATTCCTGACTCTCTGTATATTTTGGCTGCTGAAAATAAAACTACAAATGTAGTATACAGGGAAGTTTTATAAAAATGTGGCTGCTATTGTAGTATATTGTGGTATCTTACAAGTTCCACGCGAACGAAGTCGCGGGCAGAAGCTAGTTTGACAATATTACTGTATGGAAATATGAAATATTAGTAGAACACTAGTTAGGAGCGTTTTTAGGCTCCGTGAAGTCCAAACCCCGCTGCCCATCGTTTTCATGTGGCGGCCATTATTTGGCAGCGGTTGTGTCGGCCGCTATGTGGAGGCCGTTATTTGGCGGCCGCTATATGGCGGCTGTTATATGGCGGCCGTTATTAGGCGGCCGTCATCGACCGGCCGTTATGTGGCGGCCGTAAAGTGGAGGCCGCAATTTGGCGGCCGTAATGTGGCGGTCGCAAAATGGCGGCCGTTGTTTTGCGGCCGTTATGTGGCGGCCGTTACGTGGCGGCCGTAAAGTGGTGGCCGTAATGTGGCGGTCGCAATGTGGCGGCCGCTATGTGGTGGCCGCTTTTTTGCGGCCGTTATTTGGTGGCCGTCATCTAGCGGCCGTTATGTGGCGGCCGTAAATTGGCGGCCGTAATGTAGCGGTTGCAATGTGGCGGCCGTTGTGTTGCGGCCGTTATGTGGCGGCCGTAAAGTGGCGGCCGTAATGTGGCGGTCGCAAAGTGGCGGCCGTTGTTTTGCGGCCGTTATGTGGCGGCCGTTACGTGGCGGCCGTAAAGTGGTGGCCGTAATGTGGCGGTCGCAATGTAGCGGCCGCTATGTGGCGGCCGCTTTTTTGCGGCCGTTATGTGGCGGCCGAAAATTGGCGGCCGTAATGTAGCGGTTGCAATGTGGCGGCCGTTGTGTTGCGGCCGTTATGTGGCGGCCGTAAAGTGGCGGCCGTAATGTGGCGATCGCAATGTGGCGGCAGCTATGTGGCGGCCGTTTTGTTGCGGCCGTTATGTGGCGGCCGCCACGTGGCGGCTGTTATATGGCGGCCGTTATTTGGCGGCCGTCATCTAGCGGCCTTTATGTGGCGGCCGTCATCTAGCGGCCGTTACGTGGCGGCCGTAATGAGGCGGTCGCAATGTGGTGGCCGCTTTTTGGCGGCGGCTTTGTGGCGGCCGTTTTGTTGCGGTCGCAATGTGGCGGCCGCTACGTGGCGGCTGCCATGTGGCGGCTGTTATATGGGGGCCGTTATTTGTAGGCCGTTATCTAGCGGCCGCTACGTGGCGACCGTTATGTAGCGGCCGCTATGTGGCGGCCGCCATGGCGGCTGTTATATGGGGGCCGTTATTTGGCGGCCGTTATCCCAGCGGCCGCTACGTGGTGACCATCATGTGGCGGCCGTTATGTGGCGGCCGCTATGTGGCGGCCGCTATGTGGCGGCCGCTATGTGGCGGCCGCTATTTAGCGGCCGTTATGTGGCGGCGGTTATGTTCTTCTGACTATTCTTTTCAAAATCTGTGAATGCAGATCAAAATGTTTCAAAAAGTTAACCGGTAAGGCGCCGTGGGTGGTCCGCGCCGTGACAGTTTTACGACCGCACTTAAATAAACAAACACTCGGATTTCTTAACAACGTCTCAAGTAGTATTGTTAATGTTTTTTGCTACTCGAATAGATTAGGAATACGTTTCAAATGGTTGCAGTCTTTGTAAACAACGTTCACTTATCTTTATTACCCGCTTTTGTTATTATTTCTTTTGTTCTTTGTGATAACGATTTCTGATAAAACTACCGTACCAATTCACACGAAATTTTGCAGGGTACATTATGGATAGATAAGTTATCTAACAAAAGCGTTTTTAGAGACAAACATTCAAAACAAAAAATTCAAAAAATCTAGATTTTAGATGACCTAGAATTTCTAATGCTTACGTAACTTTCTCCGTCCCAAAAAATATTTTTTTGTTGTATTTTGGTCTAAATGTTGTCTAAACCGATGAAATATGTATCAAAAAAATAAAAAAAAAACACTTATCGATCAGATCCATACAGAAAAACCACAAAATATCACAACTTTCTCTTTGACGTGAACTTTCTCTTATCTGTTTGTTTACACTTTTTTGGTTGGGTCAAAAAATATTTAAAAAATATTATTATTGCAAACAAAAACAAAAATATTTGCAAAAACAGCGCTGTGATTTACATGATGTTATTTAGTGCGAATATTATCTAAAACGATGTAATAGGGGGGGTCTGGATTTATGCTTTCGCGGTTGCACAACGACATGCTTTGCTTTGCTTCGCTTGGTAGTATAGATGCAGGCCTACCCTACCGCCTCCTTCAGAGGGGGTAGGGTTGGCGGGGTCTTGAGGGTGAGCGCTACTGTCGTGTAGATCCTCAAGACAAGTCTGGCGGATGCACCTTCTCGAGGTTGCCACCCCGTTCTTGGTCTAATTCCATAAGAAATAGACGTAACTAAAACCACCTTTGCATCCCTTCCTCAACTCCCTTAACCTCATTCTTTCCCGTCTCATGCCTTCCTGTCCCAAATCTCACAAACCCTCTCCACTCTATCCTGACCGAATCCTCACTCCTCCCTTTCCGTCTTTCCAACTTCCACTCCTAACCGTGACCCCCCGTGACTGGGTGGTGGCGGGCTCGACTATCACTAAAACCAGCTGATGGCGAGTAGGAGTAAGCAGTCACCTGCGCTAGGACCTGCGCAGTTGAGCGCCGTGAGCGGGGATGAAGGAGTCCTGGGGGGTTGAGCCGAGCGGCTCTGGTTGTAATGTGCCCGTAAGGCAACACGCCCCCTTTGGTCCGGATTTCAAGCGAAACGGTGGCCCTACCCAATAGCCAGGGGTAGGGAAATGGTCATAGTGTCCCGTCAGAGGGCCACAGGCGAGGTGCGTGAGGTCCGCTGAGGTCGTCCTTGGACGGTCGAAGCGGTAGGTAAAGGTCATGCTGACGGTGTAAGTGAGGGTTGATCAGTTCGTTGGCCAACGCCAACCCGATCGAGCACCCGATGTCGCACTGTAAACCAGCCTTGCGCACCTATATCTCTCTGGTAGTCCTAACGTTCGAACTTCTTTATAGTGAGACGTTCCCAGGTGCGGGCTCCATGGAGGGTGGGAGCCAGAGAGATGAATTTTAACTACAATTTAACATGGATAATCTAAGGCCATATAAAAAAACCAACACCGGAGTGGAGGCGAAAGCCAATGAAACTCTGAAGGGAGGTGCTTGCACTTCTCTTGCCCCTGGCGACCTGGCGGCTAACGCCGCGGGGACCAGCGCGGGCGCCGGTCCGGCTGTGGCGAGAACCACAGCTAAGACCAAAACCAAAAAGTCCCTTAACAAACAAAGGACGTCGGCGCTGATTGGGACCAGTACCGACCCTTCTAAAACTCAGGCGAAGACTACGGCGACGACTAATTCCACTGCCGGTCCGACCCTTTCCACACAGATCCCGGCGCCGGGTAACACCGGTACCGAGGATCCTACCACACACCCACCCACTCCTGTGGCTCCTCTAGCCTCCTCCCATCAGACGGCCGTCACCCATCATACGGAGGCGGCCGGCAGCACCGAGGACGTGTTCTCACGTGCCTGGCAAGTGGTGCAGAAACGCAAGGGCAAGGGTAAAGGCACTCAACAAGCCCGTTGCCCTTGCACCGACCCTTCAGGTCAACCGGCAGCCTCGGTACATAAACGCAAGGGCAAGGGTAAATGCACTCAAAAAACCCGTTGCCCTTGCGCTGACCCTTCAGGTCCACCAGCTGTGCTAGATAAGGGCAAACAGAGGGACAGAGCGACGAGGAAGGAGCGACGCCAGGAGCGTCGCCAGGCTCGCATAATGGCGGGAAAGGGCTCGGGAAACAAACAGGTCACAAGCGGCCAGCTCAACTTCTCCGCCGGAAAGCGATCGCAGGTAGAAGCCGGCACTAGCCGACCAGCGCCCAGTCAACCGCCAACCGGTACTCTTGAGAGGCCGGCTGTAGAGACCATCACGACACAGCGACCCGATTGGAAGGATCAGGCTGCGGCCAAGCGAGCTCTCAACGAGACTTTGACACCTCGGGGAGAGCATAAGCGGCCGCGTCTTGATCAATCCAAACGGGTCGCCCAAAGAAGCTACGCCCAAGCTGCCAGCGCTACCCTCGACGTCGCGATCACCTGCGACCGCACGGGTTTCCTCAGCAAGGACGTATCGGACCAGGTACTCGCTGCTATCCAGAAGCAGATCATTCTCGAGGCCTGCTCCCCCAAGCAAGACACTCCAGGGCCGACCTTTAATGCAAAGCCGCTGTTTGCCGGGGGTGTTTTAAAACTGTGGTGCGGTAACGACCACACTTTAGCCTGGCTAAAGAAGACAGTCTCCGATCTTTCTCTCCCAGCTAGCATCTCGTTAGTCGTCAAGAGTCAGTCGGAGATTCAGAAACGAGCACGATGTGGGATCGTGATCCCAGACGAGCAGGGGGTCTTTCCAGAGCCGACCAATATTGGGCGCGTTCTGTCTTACCAGAACCCCTGGGTCGACATAAAGAGGTGGGTACTTCTGCATGCCGACCAACAAGCAGCGGCATGGTTCGTGGTAGTCGGTGTTCCTGTGGACCAAATCCCGACCCTGATGGAGGCCGGGCGCCGTCTCTCAATAGGTTTGGGAGCGGTGTACGTGAAGTTTCAGGGTCGGAACGGCAGGTTCACCGATGTTCCCCAAGGATGGGACCCAGCCACGGGATCCATTTGCGAGACACTGACGCAGTTACCGCCGACACCAGCAGGGGAGTCTACTCCCCCACCAAACAACCCGGAAACGTCTGCGGCTGAGCCTGCTGTAGCAGAGTCGGCCGCCTATGCTGCCGCCATCGTGGACGCTGTCCCCTCATCGGGCGGGGAGCTGGACGACATGATTTTGTCTCCGGCTTCGGGCCAGGAAGGGGACGGTTTCGACGAGGGCGACCTGTTTGCCGGGCTTAGGCTTGAGGGGGACGAGGGTTCGACCAGCGATGGCGTCCCTTTCGTCAGCCTGTAAAGTTCTGCAAGCAAACCTCCACCACAGTCAGACCGCGACGGCTCAGCTTCGCAAGTGGCTGGAGGTTCAACACACGGCCATTGCCCTGATCCAGGAGCCGTGGATTAGGGCGGGCCACATACAAGGACTCTCCAATCTTGGCGGTAAGCTCCTGGTCACCACAGACCATGATCATCCCAGATCGTGCATCTATGTCACAGGTAACCTTAAAACACAGCTCTTAACTGAATTCTGTTGCAGAGATGTCTCTGCAGCAAAGCTGATAATACAGCGTGACAACGCCACGGAGATGGTGATCGTTTTTGCCTCGGTCTACATGCCCGAGGTGGAGGCACCGCCTCCCCACGGACTCGCCCGCCTCGTGAGCCATTGCGAGAGATGCGGATTTGAGGTCGTTGTCGGGGCCGACGCCAATGCTCACCATCAGCTGTGGGGTATGGACACGCAAAACGAGAGGGGTAAGGCCTTGGTTGACTACTTATTCTCAACTAACCTATCCCTACTAAACACTGGCTCCGAACCAACTTTCGTAACCAGGCGAAGCCGCACAATCATAGATCTTACTCTGGTAACAGAGGGCGTGGCGGAAATTACCACTGGGTGGCAGGTTTCTACGGAGGCCTCCTGCTCCGATCACAGGTGGATCCGCTTCGACATTCAGGTCTGTGTCCCACCGATACCACCACGGCGGTATCCGCGTAAAACGGATCGTGCCACCTACACACGCAGTCTTGAATCCAGGCTTGCGACGCTTAGCGATCCGATGACATTTGCGGACACGACACAGATTGAGGTACAAGTAAGCCACCTTACTGAGTCAATCATAGACAGCTACAAAACTGCCTGCCCAGAGACCACGCCGCGCAACATACCGGGGAAACAACCCTGGTGGGGCGCTGATCTGGAACGCAAACGCAGTAAGGTAAGAACAGCTCTGAATAGAGCCATGAACACATGTGCGGATGTGGACTGGGATAACTACTACGCGGCCAAATCCAGCTACAAAAAATGCATCAGATTCAGGAGCACTTCGGGATGGCGCAAATTCTGTGGTAGCATTGAATCATGTCAGCAAGCAAACAGGGTAAGGAAAGTTCTGGCGCAACAGAATACATCTGGGCCCGCCACCCTCCGCAAACCTGATAACACACTCACGTCGACGCCTGAAGAAACAAGACGCTTCCTAATTGAAACTCACTTCCCGGGATGTGTCTTCGCGCAGGTAATCGACTGGCAAGATGTAACCCAAACACCATCAGATGATGATTGGAGTTACGCACGCAGGATGATCACGTTGGAGAAACTCCAATGGGCCATCCGGAGCTTCCATCCTTTTAAGGCAGCTGGTCCTGATGGAGTGTTCCCCGCTTTACTACAGTGGGGGGGTGCTTCTGTCGCAATAAGACTGGTGCCTTTAATGAGAGCGTGCCTAGCCTTTAGATACGTTCCTAAAGGATGGAGGGAAGTGAAAGTAATATTCATCCCCAAGCCAGGTAAGGGTGACTACACAAACGCCAAATCCCACCGACCAATCAGCCTGACCTCCTTTCTCCTAAAAACTATGGAAAGGCTATGTGATAGAGAGCTGAGGGATGGCGCTCTGAAAACCATACCGCTACACGGTAATCAGCACGCATACAGCTCAGGTAAGTCGACCGAATCTGCTCTCCATCTGGTGGTCAGCCAGATTGAGGATGCGATTCATCAAAAAGGCACCTGCCTGGGCACTTTCATAGACATCGAAGGAGCCTTCGACAAAACCAACTTCTCCAGCATCAGCAGCGCCCTCTCCAGACACGGAGTAGAACAGGTACTGACGGACTGGATTACAAACATGTTAAGCAAACGAGTGGTTCGCCTAGAGGATGAGCGGCAGTTAGCCATGATAGCCAGAGGCTGCCCCCAGGGAGGGGTGCTTTCCCCCCTTCTATGGAATCTGGTAATTAATGACCTCATCACCAAACTCAACGCCAACCGCTACTACACAATAGGGTATGCAGATGACCTTGCAATCCTTGTCTCGGGCAAGGTGACGGGAACGATCTGCAACCTCACCCAGCAAGCACTACGTATCGTAGAAAATTGGTGCAGGGAATTTGAACTATCAGTGAACCCCACTAAAACTGAACTAGTTATGTTTACCCAAAAACGAGCATTAGGCCCTTACCGCCTACCCAAACTGTTCGAAACAGAACTTCAGTTGACTAACGAGGTCAAATACCTCGGGGTCATTCTAGACAGTAAGTTAAACTGGAGTAGTCATGTAGACAACAAGCTAAACAGGGCCTGCATAACCTTCTGGCAGTGCAGGAGAATGATAGGTAAGAAGTGGGGCCTATCCCCCAAAATTATTCTGTGGTTGTACACTGCAGTGATCCGTCCCATGATCGCTTATGGGGCTGTGGTCTGGTGGCCCCGAACTCAGCTGGTTACAGCTTCTAACAAACTACAACGCATGCAAAGACTAGCCTGCGTGGCGACCACGGGCTGCATGAGGACTACTCCGACTGCAGCCATCGAAGCCATGCTGGGACTACCCCCGCTCCACCTGTTCATACAGCAGGAAGCGACAATGGCAGCGGTACGTCTTAATGCAATTAATCTCTGGGGTAAGAGAGAGACACAACACACCGCGCTGCTTGAGGGACTCAACAATGAGTTCCCTATTACGAAAGCCATAAACGACCGGGTACCCAAACAATTTATCTTCGATAAAAAATACAGGATTCAACTCCACGAGGATCGCCGATGCGAGGGTTTGCGCCCCACAGAGCTACGTATCTTTACCGACGGATCCAAAACAGGTAGTGGCACAGGTGCTCCAGCACCTAGAAGATTCCAATCTTCTCGGAGGACTTCAACATACACATAGCCACACCATTGGGAGTCCATAACACAGTGTTCCAGGCCGAATGCATGGGTATATCTCTTGCCGCTTCAGCCATCTTGGCCAGGGAAGTTAAGGACCACTCGATACGTATACTCTCAGACAGTATGGCTGTTCTGCAAGCACTAAGCAGTCAAACTGTTGACTCTGGGTTAATATACGAGTGCCACCAGCGCCTTAACCAGGTGGGTAGCCTCAATAATATAACCATTCAATGGATCAAGGGACACAGCGGTTCGCGGGGCAATGACGCAGCCGACGAACTTGCCAGAAGGGGGTCGAGCATGGCACCGGTGGGGCCTGAACCCATTGTGCCACTCCCCTTCGGGTACCTACGCACTCTGGTAAGGAAAAGAACCAGGGATCAACATCACAAACTTTGGTTGGACCACGGTGAATGCAGGCAGGCCAAGGAGGCACTCCCTATAATTAATAGCTGCCTCACGAAACAGGTTCTCCGACTAACGAAACAGCAGCTGCGTACAGTTACAGCAGCTATAACTGGCCATGGGTCATTTAATAAACACCTCTTTGTCATAGGAGTCACAGACAGTCCGCTGTGCAGAGCCTGCATGGAGGACGACGAGACAGCAGCTCATGTGCTACTAAACTGCCCGGTGGTCGCCACATACAGGGCCAAGTACTTCGGTAACCCAGGTACCCTACGTGAGATTGTCAGTGACACCAAGGCGTTGCTGGTCTTCTTTGAGGAGCTGGGGTGGATCGAATAATCGATTTTCCCACCCGTACGCAAAATACGCGCTTTGACGTGGAGTTGCGGATACCAGCCCGTATTACCTATTACCTATTACCTATAACGATGTAATATTTACTTCAAAATGAAAATATCACCACTTTCCGACGATTTACACACAAAAACCATTAAAAAACGAATTATTACAGCGAACGCGCGCATCCCGGGAGTGACGTTTGACTGACATTTTACCGCGCGGGAATGTCATTTTCAACATTTTTTTAAAATGTTGCCTATTCATATTTTTGCTTTTAGTAGATTTATTTGACAAGAATATTTATCCGACCATAAGACAGAAAAATCCACAGACGATAATAGCCATTACAGCTAGTACAAATAGAGATGTAAGTCGCGTGGGTGAGCCGTCTCTCATGAGAGACGCCGGTCCTTTACCGGACAGACTGAGGATTGACTGCTTAGATCCATAAAGCCAAAATCTTTAAAAAAAAAACTGAAATGTCTGCAATAAAAGGTTCGGATTAATTTATTTTTATTATAATAAATTTTTTTTTTCGGATTTTTTTAAAAAGGCTAGCCAAAAAGTTTATATAAGGTTAACGGTGAACATTACATTTGCAATATTCTGCTCATCCCCCACATAACAAATAGCACGTTAATAATTTTTGAAAAGTCTATTGTGACGTTTCCATTATTTGACTGTACAATAGATTAATAAAAATATTTTTTTTTTATATTTAAAAATGGCGGATTTAGAATTGTGAAAAACAAAACTTGAAAGCAACCTAGAACCCAAAGTATGTCTACAGCGCGATCGACTGACTGTACCTACGAGTACCTGTGAGTGACGCGCGGGCGACGCGCCGTCCTTGACCCTCCCGCTACAGCTGATAACTCATAACTCCTATACCTAAAAGTTTTTCAAATTTTCCTTTCATACTTTCACGAGCTTAGGACCGCCATAAATACATTTTTACCTACAACTTACTGAACACGAAACTAAAAAAACAAGTTTATTTTCTTACATAAAATTATTTTCTGAATTTAATAAATAAAATGGATCGAAATAACAGTTATTCCAATTTGGAGTACGTCGCTATGGTAAATAAAAATTAAGTATTTAAGCCGTATAAAAAATTTGTAATCAGCTTATTTACTTATAATGATTTTAATAACTAACCTACTTTTTCACTGTTCGCTATTTACAAAGGTACGAGTAGGTATTTACACTTCCCGGTAATGATTTTCTCACAGACATATATGTCTGTGGATTTTCTATCAATCACTGACAAAAAGCAAATGTGGCCGGGGCGGCGCGGCGCATTCGCTTTCGCATTCGTTTTCGTGGAGTGCCATATAAACTCTACGAAAATGATAGGGATGCATGCACAGTTCACAGTCACACACACTTCACAGTTGTCATATTTCGGCCTTTGTGAAGAGTTTTAGTGCATATTTCGGCCTTTTTTTGTGCATATTTGCATGCATATTTTGGCACTTTAATGCATATAATCCGATGTCTACTCATTACCTATGACCGTGGGTGACGCATTCGTTATGCAGTCAGCAGCATACGGACCCTCCTATCCAGGGCGTCGAGTTCGGTCTGACTGAGTCCATTTTAAATGCCGAAACATGTGCGTACTTAAATCATAGGGCATCAAAAAATTCGTTGGCGTACATTTATTTTTGGCAACATCGCGAAATGCTGTCAAACAGATTGTCAACTGTCAAGTCAAAAGTGAAATGTCGCATTGTCTTGTCAATGTCAACGCAACCGTATGTCTTCTGCTATTATTTTGATCGTGCGTGGTGTTCATTATGGATTGGGGAATAAATGTTTTTTAATCGTACATTGCAGTCATTAATCTAAACGTACAAATATTAATACAAGTGCACTTTTAACAATAAGTATATATAGACGAGATAGCTGTTTTTAAACAATAGTTTGCGTGATTATTTTAGTACCTACCGCAATGTCGACAAGAAGAGCAAGAATTAAAGCTGTTACCTCATTACCGCCCCGGAGAAAGAATAACGATGTCGCAGACAACACCAAACCTAAAATTCTCGAGAAAGAAACCATTGAAAAGCCGATTAAAAGTCCAAGAACGCCACGAGGTTCTATTAGAGCTCAAGATAACTTTGACAGACGTTCCCCGAAGCCTGCTTCTCCATTAAAATCACCACGCCCTGTAAACAATGTCTTTAAATATCAAGCAGAGAGAGTGCCATCGCCTTTAGCCCAGCCTGAGGTCATAAAAGAGATTACAGTCACTCCAAAAAGGGTTGAAAAAGTGTCGGTTATTACAAGTATTTATAGTGTGAAGCCCAATGTGTTTGTGTCACCGAGAAACGTCGGAAGTCCTCTCAGGAGGCATGTTGTGTCACCTCTGGTACACAGCTCTAAGGTAGAGGTGAATGTCCAAAGATTGACACCAGTCACACCTGAGAAGCCAAAACAAAAGAGTATTGAGAGAAGACCAGTGGAGGTTGATGTTACTGATGGCAAATCTAAGGAAGCTAGGAAGGATGTGGTCAGCACTGTTCCATCAGATATTCCAGATGGTATGTATGATTATTAGACTATAATATAGATCATTGTATCACTTTATCAAATCACTAGCTTCTGCCTGCGACTTCGTCTTTGAGCCTATAACCGTCCTCATGAACTGGGCTATACAATGGGAAATTAATTTTTCAAATCTGACTGGTAGTCCCGGCGATTACCCCTACATGCAGTCTTAAAAACAAACAAATTTTACCTCTTAATAACATTTGTATAGATAATATTGACAGCTGCCTGGCTAATATTTTTTGAAATTATTAGACTGATTCATCAAAAGATTTTAATCCACCACATATAAATCAAAAGAGTATGCAACTATTTCTTAACTACCTAATAAAATTGTTTTGAAAATAAAATAGACATGGATATATTTAGTAACCTGTTTCGCTTAGCTATTTCTAGAGCCATAAAAAACTCCTGAATGACATCGACACGTGTTTCACCTCTCAACGAGCCATCCTCAGGATGACGATTGACTTGTCATGAACCCGAACACGGCGTGTTGCCACATCGAGTGCTGAACGCAGTGTCAAATCGTTTGTTTTAAATTACATCATTAAAAAATCACTGGCATTCAATTCAACTCATCATTCTCGTCCCCTTATTCCAATTTTTTTGTGGTTGGTGCAACATGTCTTTTTCTTCCATACTTCTCTTTTAGTCGCCATCTCGGTAGTCATTCCCTTTCTAGCCATATTATCTTTCACGCAGTCCATCCATCGACTGTTTGTGGTTTATTTTTAACATAAATCACAAATAATTGCTAATACACAATACATTTTTTTTAAGCTTTATTAGAAAGAATTACAATCTAGCCTTTAAGACTAATAAGCAATTTAAATCTAACTTAATTTTTTACGTGTTACATACATTATCAACATGAGCACCTATTATAAAAATATGATGAGTAATTATATTATTTTTCTTAATTGACTCAATTTATTCTTAAAATTAATAATAATAAGTTCTTTTCAAATGCAATTGTACTTTTTTTGTAGTTCATTATCACTTAATATATACATAACATCACGCCTTGTTTCCCCGAAGGGTTGGGCAGAGGTGTCCCTGTAGCAGGTACACCCACATTTCGCCAGTTATGTTTAAGTCCCATGTAATAGGGGGCGAGCCTATTGCCAACAACCGGGCACAAATCCAGACTATGGGCTGCTACTGAGAAATTTCAGATAGAAAAACCCAATAACACTTTGCTCGACCCGGGAATCGAACCCAGGACCTCATGCTCAGCAGTAGCGCTTGCGACCACTAGACCAACGAGGCAGTCTACTTAATATATACGTATGTATATTATAATACAAATTATTATAATCATATATTATTTGAATGATGAAACTGCATATTGATCTAACATAGGTACTATAAAAAAAAAACTATTATTTTATAGATGCTGACCTCATTGGCTCTTGGCTCCTGAGATACAAGTAGTAGTAGTATTTTTACTTAGTTCAGGAGCCAGCTGTTCTACCTGGATTTGACTTCCACTTGTACAATCATGTTTAGTGTATGACTAACTATGTGTTTTCTCTTTGTACAATAAACTTATTATAGTTTATTGTCTTTTCATACCATAACATAATTACAGACTTTATAATAAATCTTTTTTTTAGATTACAGTGTACCAAGCGTGCCTGAAAGCATCACTGAAGATACCGTTATGGATGGCATTGTGCCCCTCCAGGTTGTGTCCAGTGCCCCCAAGCCCCTTGCCTTGTTGAAGAATGAGATCATATCAGAAAATGCAGAAGTCTTGTTTGATCCCATCGTGCCCCTGCCTTCACCAAGCAAAGTGCGGCCGAAACTTCGACCTGTGCCGAGACTAGCACCTTTGAGAAGAAATAGTGTGCAGGTCAGAAGTTTTGATACTTTTAACAATTTTAAACAAAAAGCAATAGGCCCATTGATTTTGTTCACAGATTCAGTTTGGAACAGTTTTTTTTAGTTCTCTCTGCCCGTGTAGTTAACCATAACTTATCCAAAGGGAGGCAATGCCTCTATGGTCCACCACCCACTACCACTAAGTTAGACCACCTATCTCAGAACTAGAGGTCCTGGGTTAGATTTCCAGTGGGGGCAAAATTTTCTGTCGGGTTTGGTTGGTGGTAGGGCTTTTTCTAAGTCCGCCAGGCTAGCTACCACATCTTATCTAAGTCTGTCGCCATAACAACTATGTCAATAGCATTGTTGTGTTTCGGCAGTTAGAGATAAGATAACCAGTTCCTCTGTGGTTGAGGATTCTGGGTGAAGCTGGCTTCTAGCTTCGGCCTGATCATCACTTGCCATCAAGTGAGATGCAGCTCAAGAACTTCACCATTGTGAAAAAAAAACAGTGGCACTCCGGGAGTGCCGACAGAAGTGAAAACTTGTAAAATTAATCGGCACCGCGGTAATCAACGCGCTGATGTCTTTTACTCCACGCACCGCGGTATTCAACGCGTTGATGTCTTTTACTCCACGCACCGCGGTATTCAACGCGTTGATGTCTTTTACTCCACGCACCGTGGTAATCAACGCGTTGATGTATTTTTAATGGTCAAAAGCTGGTGTCGTAACAGAGTCGCAAAATCAATGGTTAAATCCCATCTCAAAAATGCCCAACGCGCCTAAAGAAGAGTTCACTTAAAAAAAAAAAAACTGTTACTCTGAAATAAAGCTATAAGTAATATATAAATAAATAATTCATGCATATTGTGTCAGCATAATGTTATTACATCTTCAGGGCAGCGCATCAGAGTCTGAGGATGAAAGTCGACGTGCATTGCTGAGCGGCGGTGGGGCGAACACACCGGCTCCGCCACGACAGCGACATGACTCCCACACCTCACACAGCACCATGCATTCATTGCCCAACAGGTGACTGTGTAAACTATGTTATATGGATATTTATAATGATAGTAATTCATTCATTGCAGAGCATAGAATCCATTTTGTTAGTACATAAGAAACCAATCAAACTACCTAACTAGAGAGCTACCTTTCCACTGAATTTCTAAGGCCTTGTGAGTAATATTTTTGGGTTATAAAATTATGCCTATCCAAAATAAACTGTTTTTATTGGATAAAAACAATTTCTAAGCAAAACACGCGCCCAGGTGTGGAGTTGCGGCTTCAAACTCATAAGGCTTTCTGTACACAACGCCGGAGCCGCACCGGCGATGGACCGCACGATTGTGTATCTGTATACGGATGAATATCGACCATGAACCGCATCGGGCGCCGCGCGCCGCGTAGATTTCACATTTTTTTCTGAGATGTTCAATTTTTTTTACATCTTGCGGTTCGGCGCCGTACAGAACGCCTAATACCAATTCTTCTAATTCGCAATCTCATCTCGGCGTTAATCAATGTAAAAAATGTAGGAGAATTAGAGTTATAAAAATGTAGGAGAATTAGAGTTATAAAAATGTAGGAGAATTAGAGTTATTTTTGATAGATTGAGATTAGAATGTGACCCAGTGGCGTAGCGTGAGTCACTGTCGCCCGGGGTGGAGTCATAATTTGCCGCCCTTTTGACGTCGTAAAAATAATAATGTTGGTGAGAAAAAACGTAACTAAATGAAAGAATTGAGCGAAAAATATTTATTTCAAAACCAGCGGCAGACGAAGAAGTTACTGGTACAAGTTCATGGAAATCACGAGCCTTGGTTGTGTTTGTGTGCCCGCATACCTTAACACCGTGCATGTACACGTCTACACACAAACAAGGGCCGACCGCCACTCATTTAATATGTGCAAGTTTTTTTTTTTTTGCTGTTGGCGCCCCCCCCCCCCCCCCTCGCTACGCCACTGTGACCATTCTTAAAATTACGGGAATTGTCCCTCAGGTCTCTGGTAAAATGAATATCCTAATCCTAATGTAAGACACATTTTATTTGTTTCAGAGAAGTGAACCGTATCAGAAATGACAGCGTGTGCTCGAGTGTCAGTCAGGCGACTACGCAGCCAGCGGTCGCCTCGTCTCCCGTCAAGGACAAACACATATCTAAGTAAGTAATTGTGTTTATGTAGTACTGGCGACCCGCTCCTGCTTCACTTGATCCGACCCAGCCTGTCCCTTGCTGCCCTCCCCCAGCGACGCCCTAAGCCGAGGTCCGTACCCCACAGTGGGTGCCCTTTGCGCTTAGTTTATAAGTTTTATGCCCTGGCTGAAGGCCTTAATTTATTAAGGCATCCACAGGATAGCCCGGTTAAGCAACCGACAACCTCCTAAGTTGACCTACGAGATGACTTTCACAAAAAAGCCCCTACTTCACACGGCTGCAATCTACTGATGTGGTGACATTTCAAAACGAGATTTCCCCGGTATTATACAAATAAACCTTCCGGAATAAATGATGGGTGAAAATCGCATTAAAACCCATTATGTAGTTTATAATAACTAAGCGGACAAACAGACAGACAGGAATAGCGTCTTTAATTTATATTATGACGTATAGATTATACACAAACCTTCCGGAATAAATACTCTAAAAGTCTAAATGATGGTAAAACCATTAAAAATAAAAAACAGTGACACTCCGGGAGTGCCGACAGAAGTGAAAACTTGAACAAGATCGTCTTGGTGGAAGAAAAATACTTGAATGGAACATTGGTCCGTAACCTTATCTAAATAAAGAGCACAATCGCGTTTACAAAAAAAAAACTTCCAAAACCTTTAAAGTAAAAATATTGCATAGAACATTGATCCGTAACGCAATATAAATAAAGAGTACAATCGTGTTTACAAAAATGAGATGTCTGTAACGATATCGTAAGTTCAATTGTTTTTCCCATCTCAAAAATGCCCAACGCGCCTAAAGAAGTTTTCACTTCAAAAAACCATTACGTAGTTTCGAATAGCTAACTAAGCAAAAATCTAAGTATCCTGTGAAACGACAGTTTTGCTGTACCTAATTTGTAGTCTTTTAGCTCAAATACTAGTCATTCTAAATATCTTACACATTGTTTATTTCCGAATCGCACTATTAGGGAGTGTATTATCAATTTATCAGCGTCAAGTGGGAATACTAGAAGAAATACTTGACTTTGATGTGAAAATCGCTCATGAATGCTGGTTCTGATAACACGATAATCTCCACTTATGTTGGCCTATTTAAAGAACATATTTATTTTAAGGACGCGTTTACAAATCTGACCAAAATAAGCAGTTTTTCGGTACATTTTACGGCAGAACTGAACCAAACTAAATGCAAATAATAATTACCACAGATAGATTACGCCTTCATCTTTAAATTTTGGCAATTTTTTTTTTGAAAATTTTATTTTATAATATTGTAAAAAATCATTTCCGGTGCCTCTTCACACAAAATTGACAATATCGTATTGAGTTTAGGAACATTTTTCTTCTATTTAATAACAGAAATGTATTTATTTAAAAATATTTAATGTAAGCAGACATGATCAAATCAAAAATGTGGTAGAAAAAACTACCAAAATGTTCTAAATAGTCTCCAAAAAAAAATCAAATCTATTTTAGTTTTTTAACAAATTAAGCTTTATCGCAGGCATCTTAACTGCTTGAATATAAGGGTTATTTTACTGGTCATTGTCGTGATTTATTGCACAAAAATTTGTAACGAAATATTAGTCTGCGCTCGGCCGCCGTCGTGAGTGGACACTGTGTCGCTTGTAACCACCAGCTCGTGTTGAAAAAGATCGCTGTACGAATACAAAATATTTGACATACCAAACTTGATACTTCACGTGTTTTGTGCGGACTACGGACAATCAAGGTTAGTTTTTTATATTTTTTCTTGAATTACCTACGGATTATAAATTTACATTTCGTTTCGGACTTGATGGAGTGACCTGAAGGTATACTTCGAAGACTGGAACTGGAATCAATAAACGAGTGGAGCTAGGTGTGCCGAGTTTGGGCTCGTTGTGTTAGTTATGATGAGACCTTACCTCCGTACCTGATGAAGTGACCTGAAGGTGTACTTCGGTGACTACTAATGGATCTCCTCGACGAGTAGAACTAGGTGTGCCGAGTTTGGGCTCGTTTTGTTAGTTATAATGAGACCTTACCTCCGGACCTGATGAAGTGACCTGAAGGTGTACTTCGGTCACTACTAATGGATCTCCTCGACTACTAGAACAAGGTGTGCCGAGTTTGGGCTCGTTTTGTTAGTTATGATGAGACCTTACCTCCGGACTCGATGGAGTGACCTGAAGGTGTACTTCGGTGACTGCTAGTGGAACTCCCCGACGATTAGAACTATGTGTGCCGAGTTTGAGTTATTTTTGTTAGTCATGATGAGACCTTACCTCCGGACCTGATGAAGTGACCTGAAAGTGTACTTTGGTGACTGCTACTGGATCTCCTAGACTGCTAGAACTAGGTGTGCCGAGTTTGGGCTCGTTTTGTTAGTTATGATGAGACCTTACCTCCGTACCTGATGAAGTGACCTGAAGGTGTACTTCGGTGACTACTAATGGATCTCCTCGACGAGTAGAACTAGGTGTGCCGAGTTTGGGCTCGTTTTGTTAGTTATAATGAGACCTTACCTCCGGACCTGATGAAGTGACCTGAAGGTGTACTTCGGTCACTACTAATGGATCTCCTCGACTACTAGAACAAGGTGTGCCGAGTTTGGGCTCGTTTTGTTAGTTATGATGAGACCTTACCTCCGGACTCGATGGAGTGACCTGAAGGTGTACTTCGGTGACTGCTAGTGGAACTCCCCGACGAGTAAAACTAGGTGTGCCGAGTTTGGGCTCGTTTTGTTAGTTATGATGAGACCTTACCTCTGGACCTGATGAAGTGACCTGAAGGTGTACTTCGGTGACTACTAATTCATCAGGTCCGGAGGTAAGGTCTCATCATAAAAAACAAAATGAGCCTAAACTCGGCACACCTAGTTCTAGTAGTCTAGGAGATCCAGTAGCAGTCACCGAAGTACACTTTCAGGTCACTTCATCAGGTCCGGAGGTAAGGTCTCATCATGACTAACAAAAAGAACCCAAACTCGGCACACCTAGTTCTAATCGTCGGGGAGTTCCACTAGCAGTCACCGAAGTACACCTTCAGGTCCTTCCATCGAGTCCAGAGGTAAGGACTCATCATAACTAACAAAACGAGCCCAAACTCGGCACACCTAGTTCTAGTAGTCTAAGAGATCCAGTAGCAGTCACCGAAGTACACTTTCAGGTCACTTCATCAGGTTCGGAGGTAAGGTCTCATTATAAGTAACAAAACGAGCCCAAACTCGGCACACCTAGTTCTACTCGTCGAGGAGATCCATTAGTAGTGACCGAAGTACACCTTCAGGTCACTTCATCAGGTCCGGAGGTAAGGTCTCATTATAAATAACAAAACGAGCCCAAACTCGGCACACCTAGTTCTAGTCGTTGGGGAGTTCCACTAGCAGTCACCGAAGTACACCTTCAGGTCACTCCATCAAGTCCGGAGGTAAGGTCTCATCATAACTAACAAAACGAGCCCAAACTCGGCACACCTAGTTCTAGTAGTCTAAGAGATCCAGTAGCAGTCACCGAAGTACACTTTCAGGTCACTTCATCAGGTTCGGAGGTAAGGTCTCATTATAAGTAACAAAACGAGCCCAAACCGGCACACCTAGTTCTACTCGTCGAGGAGATCCATTAGTAGTGACCGAAGTACACCTTCAGGTCACTTCATCAGGTCCGGAGGTAAGGTCTCATTATAAATAACAAAACGAGCCCAAACTCGGCACACCTAGTTCTAGTCGTTGGGGAGTTCCACTAGCAGTCACCGAAGTACACCTTCAGGTCACTCCATCAAGTCCGGAGGTAAGGTCTCATCATAACTAACAAAACGAGCCCAAACTCGGCACACCTAGTTCTAATCGTCGGGGAGTTCCACTAGCAGTCACCGAAGTACACCTTCAGGTCACTCTATCAGGTCCGGAGGTAAGGTCTCATCATAACTAACAAAACGAGCCCAAACTCGGCACACCTAGTTCTAGTAGTCTATGAGATCCAGTAGCAGTCACCGAAGTACACCTTCAGGTCACTCCACCAGGTCCGGAGGTAAGGTCTCATCATAACTAACAAAACGAGCCCAAACTCGGCAGACCTAGTTCTAGTAGTCTAGGAGATCCAGTAGCAGTCACCGAAGTACACCTTCAGGTCACTCCACCAGGTCCGGAGGTAAGGTCTCATCATAACTAACAAAACGAGCCCAAACTCGGCAGACCTAGTTCTAGTAGTCTAGGAGATCCAGTAGCAGTCACCGAAGTACACCTTCAGGTCACTCCATCAAGTCCGGAGGTAAGGTCTCATCATAACTAACAAAACGAGCCCAAACTCGGCAGACCTAGTTCTAGTAGTCTAGGAGATCCAGTAGCAGTCACCGAAGTACACCTTCAGGTCACTCCATCAAGTCCGGAGGTAAGGTCTCATCATAACTAACAAAACGAGCCCAAACTCGGCACACCTAGTTCTATTCGTCGGGGAGTTCCACTAGCAGTCACCGAAGTACACCTTCAGGTCACTCTATCAGGTCCGGAGGTAAGGTCTCATCATAACTAACAAAACGAGCCCAAACTCGGCACACCTAGTTCTAGTAGTCTATGAGATCCAGTAGCAGTCACCGAAGTACACCTTCAGGTCACTCCACCAGGTCCGGAGGTAAGGTCTCATCATAACTAACAAAACGAGCCCAAACTCGGCAGACCTAGTTCTAGTAGTCTAGGAGATCCAGTAGCAGTCACCGAAGTACACCTTCAGGTCACTCTACCAGGTCCGGAGGTAAGGTCTCATCATAACTAACAAAACGAGCCCAAACTCGGCAGACCTAGTTCTAGTAGTCTAGGAGATCCAGTAGCAGTCACCGAAGTACACCTTCAGATCACTCCATCAGGTCCGGAGGTAAGGTCTCATCATAACTTACAAAACGAGCCCAAATATAATATAAACAGCAATACGGAATGTTTTTTGTAGGTTCTCATGTATTATAACATAAACAAATAAAAAATAAACTTTCAAATATCAAAATTTGTTCACTTGACTACTATTCCCGCAATTTACCGTGCTTACACTTGTATGTGTGACCTGTGTCAATGTAGTAGCTCGATTCTTTACCTATCAATTTTGTAAACGCGTCCTTAATCCTACATCAGAATTTTTAACAAAATCTTCCACAAAATATTACTTTTTTTATCACTTGAATACATTGGCTACCCACAGTTCATAATTTAAAGGTAACATAAAGTCTTCTTTCGCCTGGCAAAATTATTATTTTTGCCGCAGTCATCTCCAATGGAGAACATCATCTCTTCTTGAATGGCTTCAATAAGCTATGGTCCGCATGTTATACTTACAAAATTCAAATTCAAAAGTCATTTATTCAAACTAGGCTGAGAATCAGCAGTTTTCGAACGTCAAAATTACATAAGACTGTCCCTCAAAACGCCCACCCTTCACCACTTCCTAGTGCCTTTAGCTGGGAAGAAGTGGCGTAACAAACTCAACAGCAGCACAGCAAAATAATTTACATTTATATACAAGTTCCCCAAGGCTTGTACCTAGTTTGGGGACCACCCTCCAAACAAACTGATTGTCAAGAGAGTTACAGATAAAATGATAACGTAATAGTTGTAAGGCCATCTTTGTAACAATTAACAAATAAAAGCTGCCTCGTTGGTCTAGTGGTCGCAAGCGCTACTGCTGAGCATGAGGTCCTGGGTTCGATTCCCGGGTCGGGCAAAGTGTTATTGGGTTTTTCTATCTCGAATTTCTCAGTAGCAGTCCGGAGTCTGGATTTGTGCCCGGTTGATGGCAATAGGCTCGCCCCCTATTACATGGGACTTAAACATAACTGGCGAAATGTGGGTGTACCTACTACAGGGACACCTCTGCCCAACCCTTCGGGGAAACAAGGCGTAATTTTATGTTAACAAATAAACATATTCTTATTCAAATAAATTGTGTATATTCAGATCTCGCCGCCTGGACATGTCCCGCCGCATGGCCGCGATGCGCCGACGTCGCGAGACCGTCAAGAAGGATACCCTCACTATGTACGACCTCATCTTCTACAACCCGACCAGCAACCCTATCGTGTGAGTATGTTGTCCTTTGACTTATTTTATTTTAAGTACCCGGCCGTAAATAACAACAAGCTTTATGCTGGCACTTCGCGTATGTGTCAGAATATTCGCGTCACTTAGGTAATACAAAATCTACCTTATGCGTACTGATATAATGTTAATTTTGTATTTACGATGTAATGCGAATATTCTGACGAATACGCGAAGTGAAGTGCCAGCATAAGAGACTTTCACTGTATGAGTAACAGAGGCAACGCTCTACAAATCCGAATTATTTCTAAAACCTACATCATACCATAATTATTTACGCCCGGGTAGGGTAGGTACTGTAAAATGTTGTTTCAGTTCAAAACAGTAAAATTTAGTTCAGAAAAAAAAATCTACTAATTGGGAACCTCCTTTTTTTTGAAGTTGGGTTAAAGAATATCAATAAACAATAATGTGATACTTAACCCTTGGTATGCCGGAACGTAGATATACACGAGACACAATGGTTTTTTAATTGTGTCTGTAATTACGGCATTCGAGAGGTTAAAGCAATTACAGTGGTCCAAAAAAACATTTATCAATAAGCCACTTTATATTTTACCCTAGACTTATGCTTGAAATAAAGATAAATAAAATCTAGGTATCAAAAATTGACATGGATATTGGATATATGAATAAAGCTAAAGAAATTCTATTTTCTTGTATCACTACCTACTAAATTCAAGAACTTGAAGCGGCAGAACAACCTTTTAAAACCCTGTATCATTTACTTCCCAGTCCCGACAAAGATGAAGTCAAAGCCCAGCAAGCCAACGAGAAGGAGGAAGCGGCTCGCAAAGCCGCTGTTAAGCAAGTTGAAGACAAGGTGGAGGACCAGCCCGAGACGGACACCGACGCCGCGCCCGTGCCGCAGATCAAACTGGGGCCCAACGGGGAGATCATGTTGGATGAACAGAGCTTGGTATGTAAATGTACTAAGTACACCATTTATTCTGACTTTTCTAAATTATCTTTAAGAAAAGCCATGGAAAGGAAATCCTAATAAAATCAAGGTGCCCACAGTCTAGGCATGTTTGCTACGATAAAACACTGAAATGCTTTGGTCCGTTACCGCCACACGAATCGTTTCGTAATCTCAGGTTAGCCTGAGATTACGAAACGATTCGACTTAACTATCTACGATTAACTATCATAGGATTAGTCCTATGATAGTTAATTGATTCGGGCGTGACCTTGCGGAAATCCATTATAAAATACAATAGACAGTGATATATTTAGTAACCAGTACCATAATTGCGTAACTTATTTTCGTAAACAATTTTGCCTAATTTGTTACATTTTGACAGTTCAACAACATTCATTGCGTTATTTACGTTATTGAGCAGATGTTTTTTCCAACTTATGAAGCAATGGATTAGCAATCTGATTCAAATCGAAACAGATTGTGTTGTGTTACGCAATTAGGGTACGGTTCCGCTTAACTATTCCTAAAGATGATTGACTTTTCGCAGTTATCGTCATCCTGATGATGCCTCGTTGAGAGGTGAAACACGTGTCGATTTCTTACAGGGTTTTTATGGCTCTTTAGGAATAATTAAGCGGAACTGGTTACAAAATATATCAACGTCTATTGTATTTTTTAGTCCTATGAATAAAATTCTTGACGCGTATAGAATGGATTTTTGTTAGAGAACTTATAAAAAGAACAAAGTTGTAATACGTCACTGCATGGTCAAATAGCTTATTTTATTCTACCTAAAACGTTGTGTTATGCCATGCTTGTTAATAATACGTCCTAAATTCCCACATTTATGTAACCACATCCTCATTAATTTCATCTCCCCCAGGTAATAAAACAATCGGACAAGCGCAAGGTATCATCAAGCATCGTGCACGAAGGCGCCTGGGGGACCGGCAGTACTAGCGGTCGATACCGACGCACGCCGCGCACGGCCGACTGGAGTGACGCAGAAACTGTACGGTTCTACCGCGCACTAGCCGCCTTGGGAACTGACTTCATGCTCATGGAGAATCTGTTCCCCGGACGGACTAGGAGAGATCTGAAGCTTAAGGTAAAATAAACAGTAGTGGCGGTATCTGACTAGGGAATGCAATCTCGACTCGAGATCTCGCGTGCTAAGTCCGAGATCTCGCCCGGGATATCGTTTTCGAGATCGAGATTTCGCCTACTTTTTGATCATAAAAATAATTAAAAATTCACTTTTAGTCAAATTCACATTTCAAAAACTTAATTAAAATGAAAGCTACACTTAGGGTAATCGTGTTATATTTTGTAAATAAAAAAAAAACATTAATGTAATCTCGAAACAAAAAAATCTAGTTTTATTTAAGTAATAAATAATAATTATTTGTACTGTGTATACATAACACCAAAAATCAGCACACAACAAAACACACACGCTATAAATTAATTAATTATGATTCTGCAAATCGCTTCTCAAAAAGCTTAGTGTGCTAAGTCCCGTGCGATCGGTCTCGCTTGGTCCGAGATTTTTTTCTTCCCATAAGATTGAGTCTCTCTCTTAAAAAGGTTTGAGATCTCGACTGCATTCCGTAGGTACCTCATACAAGCCCAAAAGCCCTTGTGCCCTAATAAAAAACAACTTCAACAGCAATTGGAATGAACTTAATCGTTTTATAAATAAATAAAAATAATAAATATTTTTTCTTACAGTTCAAAAAAGAAGAGCGTGTGAACATGGCACAAGTGGACAAGGCACTGCGCACGACCTGCAAGTGGGACGCCACTCGATTAGAAGACGAGTTCCAAGCCGAGCGGGAGGAGGCCGACAAAGTGGCGCGCGCCGAGGCGCTGGAGTTACAGCAGCGGGCCATCGACCAGCGACGCCGGCAGAAGGAGGCGCGGGAGCTGCGTGTGCGCATGAGTGAGTACCTACTACCTACTGCGTTATTATTTTAGACCAGTAGCGAAGTTTACAGCTATACTTGAATTCAAAATCTTAGATAGCTACAGTCTGACTATTTTCTTAGTGTCCCTCGGGAATCATCGCATTTCCAAATACAAACGAATCCTAATTTCCATGCATGTTTCGTGCCTACGACTTTAGCAGCTTTTCTCCCATTAAAAAAATTGATTACATTAAGTTAAAAAAATAATAATAATTAGCCCGTATTGTCCCACTGCAGGGCAAAGGCCTCTCTTTCCTTTTTCCACCCACGAAGTCCGTTTCTACACAGCAAAACAGTGGTCAGGAGTAGGACTGTTCTAATCCTATTCCTGGTGTTGAAGCAATATGCTCTGAAGGATTAAGTTAAAAGAATATTAACAACTCTATATACTTCCAAGTCGATTGAGAGCGTCCGGTTTGCACCAAGTACAGAGGGCAACTGATAAAAATGTGACGACTGACGAAACACAAAGTTTGTCGAGGGACATTAAGAAAATAGTTATACTGTACGTAATTATATACTTCCAAGTCGATTGAGAGCGTCCGGTTTGCACCAAGTACAGAGGGCAACTGATAAAAATGTGACGACTGACGAAACACAAAGTTTGTCGAGGGACATTAAGAAAATAGTTATACTGTACGTAATTATCAAGTTTTAGAACAACACACTCAAAGCCATACATGCCATGAATGGTGATATACTGTTGTTTTTATATTTTTCTATGTCTATGTTGTACTATTTAGTTTGTTCTTCCCGTGCGAGTACCAATTAAAACTTTTTCTTTCTTTCTTTTTCCATGACAAAGTTCAAATTTAATTGCAACCAAAATAAATTTAGGACCTTTTTATTACAATTGGTTATCCAAAAATCAACTTAGACTACATAACGCTAAAATATAATAGCTGAGGAAGTGTCAATTTCTATAACCTCTCACGTAACCTATTACTTCACAGTTTGTTCATTTGCACCTAAACTTAATTTATTGTCATCATGCTAACAAACATTCTTGTTTATTTCAGGTCAAGGTTCAAAAGCCTTGGGAGCGTCGACCTTCCCTTCGTCAAACACCGGTCTCACGGCTGACGACCTGATACTTCGGCACCACGAGGCCAAGGCAAGCGGTGAGAAGATCTCGCAGCCTAAAGCCCCGAGGGGCCGCCCGAAGTCAAAACCTTCGTCACAATTCGCGACCATCACACGCCTCGCGCCAAAATCAATACCGACCAATGACATGGCCACAATACGTAAAATAGAGACCAAATCTCAGGGCAAGACGCCCGATAAACAACCCCCAACCACACCGGTAGTGCCTTCCAATATCGAAAACGGGTCCCTCGTCGTACTTACGGTCAACGACCCCAACTCTCCTTCCAAAAAAATGTTACAGACGTACATTGCGAGCGGTGGCGGTCGGCTAACTCCTGTCGCTTTGCCAACTTCGTTCTTAAACTCCGTCGTTACCTATATGAAAAAGGGTGGTACGCCTAAAAGCAATATGTCTACGGGGTCTTCCCCTCATTTGACGTCCCCCAGCAGTGTTACAAGCCAGGATAGCCGGCCCTGTTCCACGCCAGGGGTTATTCAAATGAATAGCAGTCCTGCTAAAAGAAAGCGTCATAGTTCTTATACTATCACCCAGCTTTAATTAAGACTTGTGTACGGTACTTGACGGTTTTGATTTGAATGAGCAACATCAGGCAGAATACTACGGCAAAGCCAAAACACGGTTATGATTTTAACAGGCTATGTATGTATGTATGTTCATCTGTTCACTCATAACTCCTAAACTACTTGTCGTATTTTGACAAACGAGATATCGTTGGAAGCGTCATGTTGTTGCGCACGGGTTATACGCTATATGACATCACATAAAATCCAACATGGCGGCTTATAGCGGATGTAGTGTTACCGAAAAAAATATTTTTAAGATTAATATATCATGTTTGGTGTCTAATGAAAGGCATTGAAGAGTACTTTCTGAAAATATATTGGTTATCTAATTATTATTCACACAAAACCCCAAATTAGAATAAAACCACTCTCTATTTTCAATAGCGCTAAAAAGCTATATTGTTTTCTATGTTTTGTACGCTACTTATCAAATCATAGGTATCATATTCCATTTGCTACCTACACTCGATGATCATAACCCCAAAATAATTTAAATAAAAAAAAAGTTAAAAACTGAAACCCACCTACGACAAAAACGCCAAATAAAAAGGTGTAAACAAGACATCGTTACAAAATAACATCGGTTTCGGTTTTCGTATAACCGGAGTCACATGTAGTTTATATGATTTGTGCCTAAAAGTACATGATGAATGAATTTAAGTTTTTAACTTTCTTTTTAATTCTGTTGTGCAAAGCGATGGGTTTTTAAGGTAATCTACGGCGCGATCAGCTGTAGCAAAGCCGTATCCAGATGAAAGCAGAGATGATTTCGGAGCCTTTTTGCTTAGACAGAGACAAACCGTACCTTTTTTGTACGCTGGCAATCAACCAATGTAAAGTTGCTACCCAACCCTGACGTCTGTCTCTGGGACGGTATAGAGAAATACAGTAGGTACAAATTATGTTCTTAATGTCCCTCGGCAAACCTCGAGTTTCGTCAGTTGTCGGATTTCTATCAGTTGCTCTCATAGATAATACACTTAGTTGCCCTTTACACTTGGTGCTCTCAATCGACTTGGAAGTATGGAGTTGTTAATACTCTTTTAACTTAATGTAATTTATTTAAAAAATGGGAGGAAAGCCGCTAAAGTCGCAGGCACGACAGATACGAAAATAGTTTTACAACTCTATATAGTTCACATGGAAATCAAAACAAAACAACAATAAAGTACTTAGTTCTGAATTCAAATTATTAAACACGATAAATCTAATAATTGATGGACATGGAAATTTGCTTTCGGAAATCCGATGATAGCCGAGGGACATTAAGAAAATAGAAATACTGTATATAAGTCGTCATTGTAAATTATGCGAAAAAGAGATGGAGCTATACAGGACTCTATCCGTCCTGTCCCTAACCCCTCTACGCTTTGGAACTATGATAACCACTGTCCTATAATATGGCACCTGGACTCCTGACACAAGAAACACAAATCTTGCAAACTCTGGCTGATTTATATGCTGCAACTAACCTCGCTTTGTACGACAGAGACAGCACTCTATCCAACCTAAGGCTAATTGCTTTTAAATAGGACGCAGGGTAATGGTGCTGATACACGGCGCCTGTAACATAAGTAAGCTCAGGCTCATACAGTACAGACACATGCGCAAATTCAGGCATATGCTCAGTTTTGCTCTCGTCAAAATACCTGAGACCAGCGATTTACTTATACGCACGAAAATGTCTTGCACTTTTACATGCTCAAATTACTTGCACCCTAATCAGCTCAAGACTTATTTTCTTCTGCCCGATGTTTCTCAATAAGCCCCGTATTCAAGTTGCACAGCATTAGATATTACTGCTACATGTTGCAGTTTTCATTTACTAAGAATATGAGGCTATAGTGTCGGGTACTGTAACTGACAAAACTTATAATAAGCTCTTAATAATATGCATGCAAAGTGAATTGTTTACGCCTAAAGCAATAAAATCATGTTCAACTTTTAATAAGCTAGTGTTATCTCGTTAATTAATCACTGCCCAGCTAATGCTAGTAATCAGCTGTTTTGATCACTAGTTTTAATACTAGTATAACATAATTAATATTATTACACCCAAAAGGTCGACGTCGATCGATAGCATCTATCAACGTCGTTTATAGACCTTTCAACGTCAAGCGTTTTGTGCTATTATACCCAGCCGATATGCAATGTCGCTCACACAGTTTTCCTAATGTCTTTCGTATCGATCTTTGGCATTGTTGAACGCTGATTATAGCGCGTGCAACGATCAATCGATTATCCTGAGCTTCAGATCGATCTGACGTTGATCGTGGACCAATTGACCGATAAAAACATTGGGCTTTAGTTAATTGATTGATCGGTACTATCTATCGACTTGCACAAGGTTGATCGATAGTCGTTCAACGAGGTTTACAAAGCGAAATCATCGATCATGCTGGCATATTTCACTTGCTGTGTTCAATTCAAGACACCGGTTGCGTGAAACCAAAACCGTGTTCAGTCTGCGTCAATTGACCTAAGTCACGGTCAAGGTCAATTAAAAACCATCCATTAATCTGAAGAAAAAGACATCTCAAGGGGTTTAACAGGGGAAGATGAAATTTTATTATTTTTGACCTAGAATGTCTAATTTTGGAATACGTATTAGCGAAAAACTAAGTTGTCCATTATAGGATGCAATTTACTATTACACTTGTTTGAATTCATAGGCGAAAAAAAACGGCTAAGTGGAACCTGTTGAACAAGCGGTTTATAAATTCTCGTAATTTTTGCAAAATTCAGTTGCCGAATGAACTTACAACATAGATAATGCACCTAAAAGCAATAAAAATCCAGCCTTATGCAATAAAAATCCGCCAATGATTAGACAAAGTTCATCCATTAATCTGTAGACAATCCCACTGTACGATGTTTTGTAAAAACAAAACAAGGTTAGTCGATTACTAAAAATTGTGTTTAAATTGAACGCGGTTTTGGTGGATGTACCATGCTACAAAAGCGTGGTGATTTCACGCAACCGGTGTCTCGAATTGAACACGGAAAGAGAAATACGCATCATGCTGGGCCACGAACCGCGGTTCACGTTGATCAGAACATTGATGCGAAGTCGATTGGGTATAATAACACACCATTAGTGATATTCTTATGTCAATGTGTTTTACGCTGAATTAGATACGTTTATTGTATGTGATATTTGTAAGTTATAGACGTAAGGGTTTTTAATTTATTTTACTACATAATATTGTATGTAAGTGTTGTGTTTTAGGTAGTTTCACATTCCCCAAATTCAACTCGCGTTTAAAAAAGATGGCGTGCATTTTCTACCTGAATGCTGGAAATACGAGTGAATTTTGTAGAAATACTAGCAAGCGGCTAGTTACTAGTATCGCAGTAGTTCCAAATGAGTAGCTATTCAAGTAGTTGTTTACACGATAAGGGTCACTGAATCTTACTAACAAGTAACAAACCATTATTCTAATAGAAATGTGGGTCACAAACAGCCACCTAAATAATAAATAAAAAAATATTGGCATAAAAAATGTATAGTGAAACAAAGTGAAACCCTGACTCCTGCGTGACTAGGTAAAAACACCTGTGTTACAGAGCCAACTTAATGGTGCCACAAAAGTTCAGACTAAGCCGACGTTTGCACGGACGTAATAAAATCGCGGCGATCTTTTTTCGTGCACTGGATTTTCAACGCTCTGCTTAACGTCGAGAGTTGAAACTCCAACAGTGTTTTTTCAACGCGCTGGGACGAGAGTGCGTCCAAGCGCGTTGGATTCTTAGCGCTCGGCTTAACACCGAGAGTTGAAAGTTCAGTGCGCGAATAAAATCCCGCCGCGATTTTATTACGTTCGTGCAACGTCGGCAAAATATTATTTTTTTTCAACAAGAACGAAAATATAAAAAGTGCGCCGTCTTGAGTTATCAGCTCGATCCGTAATATCGCTTTAAAATAGGTTTAAAACTACAATGAAGTTCAAAAGGATTGTATTGTGTAGTATTAAAAAAAAAACTATAATATTAGATTATGTGATATGGAACATATTAAGCTGGACTTGGTGGGGGCACTATGGTGCCCCCAAATAATGAAATCTTGCGCGATCTCAGATGAATTTTATATTTACAAATCAATATACAGCTTTTTAAAGTTTTGACAGTAAATTGTATAAAAAAATGTAGTATATTCAATAGAGAGAACTTAGTGCATTAGAGATAAATATTCAACCTATTGACCGCCCCAGACGGATCAATACGACAAATATTTTTGTGGCCTTTTTTTTCGTCTCTCATATCAACCTTAGAGGTTGTCGGCTGCTTAACCGGTCTTTCCTATTGCTGCCTCTCAATAAATTAAGGCCTCTAGCCAGAAACTAAGCGACAACACGCTAAGGGCACCCCCTGTGGGGTACGGACCTCGGCTTAGGGCGTCGCGTCGCTGGGGGAGGACAGCAAAGGACAGGCTGGATCAAATAAAATTTTCGTGCCCTTGCCGCATCAGTCGTATTTATACGACTGAGAACCTATGTTCGTTTTCAGGGTTCTATACCCGAACGGTGCCAAACGGAACCCTATTATTAAACCTGCGCTGTCCGTCCGTCCGCCTGCCTGTCAGAGGGCTGTATCTCATGAACCGTATCTAATAGGTAGACAGTTGAAATTTTCACAGATTGAGAATTTCTATTGCCGCTATAACAACAAATAAAATTAAAAATATACAAGAAACGTTTCTTTTTTCGACGTTTTTGCTCGATCTTAATACGGTACGGAACCCTTTGGTGTGTATGTTTTTTTATTTGTCGATTTATGAGCTGGGTGCTTGGGGCACGACAATTGATATAAAACTAAGCGGTCAATAGGCTTAATAATGTTATATGACTAGTTCAAATCTGATAAGCAATATACATCGAAATAATATAACAATAGACCAGTTTACATAAAACGTACTTTTGAAAACAGTTGATTATATTTTGAAGTATTGTTCCTAATAATAAATGTTTTTTTTTAGATATATGTGTTTATATTGTTTATATGTCCTTGTCTGTTTATGCGGTTGAAAGCTGGATGGATCTTACCCCAGCAACAGTAAGCAGCAAAGGAAATCCTACCAAAAACATTTAATGTTTCAATGAAAACCGCAAACATGAATGCAAAATCATTTATTTACAATTAAGAGACCTAATTAAATTTCATTAACACCGATAAATGCTCATTCTCAGCACTCCACCACTTCGTGGGGGAACCACTGCGAGTCTTCAAGACTGTCCCACAGTGATAACTCAGGGTCCAGGAACTCTTGGTTCAGTAGGTCAACGTCGAGAATCTTCTTGTGTTCTGTAAAGCAAACGGTAAAGACGTCACTAAACGAACATTTACTGAAGGGCAGAACATGCCAGCAGAAATGAGGTGAGAAGTTCAGTTTATAGTATAGAAAATGCTGTTCAATCGCACGTTAAATCGAATTTAATAAAAAGCATTAGCCCCTCTTCACAGGATCCTACTGAAGGTTTGTCGTCACCCCGGAGCGTATCAAAAAGGGGCTTATGGTGGATACACATTTCACAGGTCACAGACTAACAAGCGGTCCAATTATGTTACATTTCACATAATGTGTACCTACCATTAGAGCGATCGATCATACGAGTATTCATGTCATTCACACACTCTTTATTAGGAAACACCTAATTAAGAGTGAGTGTAAAATAAGAAGCATTTCATCAACAGTGTCGTTTGCATTGGTATATATAAGTTCCTAAGCATTCGTAAATCAGTCGAGCTAAGCGAATCTTTAAGCAATCTAGCAGATTCTCATACATCATGATAGCCATAAAGAGAAAAGATAGAAGAAATATTTTTTGTTTGTTTGTAATGGATAAACTCAAAAACTTCTTAAACAATTATTTCACCTATAGAAAGCTACATTATCAGCGAGTAACATGAGCTATATTTATGTATTTTATCGACTTCCACACGAACGAAGTCGCGGGCAGAAGCTAGTCGCTGATAAATTCGAAAAAGGAGTGTATTTTTTTATGAGAAGTGGTTAGAGCGGTGATATGAACATTTTGTAGTATAATTTTTGTCAATAGACAATTCACCTACATAAATACCTTTCGATGGATAAGGGCTGACTTTTTTGTAAGAGTACATATAATATACATAATTATGTATTGCAGTATTTTTATCTCACAAGGCGCGGATTACATGTGGTCACCAAGTGTACAAACACGCTGTGAATGTGTGCGTGAAGACGAGTAGCGTCAGCACATAACACACACACGCACACTTCCGACTTCGCCATTGCCGAGAGCTCCTGCGCTTACACACACATTCACAGCATGTTTGTAAACTTGGTAACCACAAGTAAAGCGCGCGTCGCTTCGTGAGATAAAAATACTATACAATTATATTTTCTTGTCTATCAGCCTTGTGTACAATGTGCCACGCAGACCGCAGACATCGTCTATTATACGATATTATGTTTAATTTCTGATGTAAAATAGCCTTTGGCTCTGGATGTTAATCCAGAAGTCCAAACTCAAGGTCTGCCAACCAGCTATGGAGCGCGGTATACTAGGCGATAGGCGTTAAATTAATGGATCGTGTTCGAAACACAATACTGCGCTCCAAAACAAAGATAGCTGACGTGGGTCAAAAGGCTGCCAAACTTAAATGGGACTGGACAATCCTGCCCAGTCCCATGCCCGGCCCAAAAACGACTGACTTACCGGTAGAACAACAGTGTGGAGTCTAAATGTTCTAGAATGAAACTAAAGAATCCAAGACATGTGGCGTGACCACCCAAAGAAACACGAATTCTCGGCCCACACTCTCAAAGAGAGGAGATCTGTATCTCAGCAAAAAACATTAAACTCACAACTTCATAGGATGATTATTGATACAAAAGTTCCAGCCTATATCCATACGTCAGTGTAGTCAACTTACCAACTAGCGCGAGTTCGTCGGTCGGCGCCTTAGCCGCCGGCGCCTGCGCAGGGTCAACGACCGGCACGGTCTGCGCCGGCGCCGCTCCCGGCTCCCCCTGCCCGTAGTAGCCAGACCACGCAGAGTAGTTCTGCCAGTATGCAGACGGATCATAGTATTGATTGTACTCCTATAAAGTAAAATGTTACTTCATATGTACAACATCCTGACAGTCTATCCGTCAAGCCATTATCCAGGGTCCGCTTTTTCTTTAGTTTCATTGCGATGAAGTTTAAAGATGCAAGCTTGTTCTGAAGCAGAATTCTTCTTGATTTCGTTTGGCTAAGCAATAAGCGGTGGCCTACAGATATTGTCAGTGTCGAAAATTGAAAACATTGCCATGTTATACATATTTTATTCTACTACTGTTTAGTCAAATAAATCTGGAACTTTAATAGATGAGTAGTAGTTTTATTAATAAAATTTTCGTACATTTGTTTTTATCAAAAATTTTGAATATATGAGAGCATTGTGAAGCTATCTCAATGGTTTCAATTTAATTCTGCATCTTTTTTTCATCTTGCTTAAATGTTTATTCCCCAAGCCATCTACATGGCCATTTGTAGTACTGAAAAGCAAGCTATAGAATGATAGATGTTATTTAATGAAGGTGAAATTCCTGCCATTTGGCGCCAGCAGCACGTGTTACGTAGCATCCACCCTTTGAAAGAACTCAAGCAAATTAATTTTTATTTCTATCAACTAAAATCACCTACCGTTCCACCACTAAATGTAGAATTAGGTGTTGACGGTGCTGATGGGTTCTGTGAAGAGTTGTTGCACTTAGGCTTGGGCACTGCGGTGCAAATCTTCAAAGGTTTAGACCCAAGTCCAGTGTAGCCATTCATTGCGTACAAAGCATTCCTTTGCTCCTCCTCATTGCCGAACCTCACAAAACCATATCCTTTTGTATATCCCGAGCTGTCCAAGATAACTGGAATGATAACCATTTTAATTGTTTTCATAGAAATCAACTCTCTATGTGATTATATGTCATGGTAATATCATAATAAATGTAAAAGCTTACCTTTTGCAGTTTTTATTGAAGAATACTTGGATGCAAAGATTCTGTAGAGCGAGTAGTCATCAACATCAGGACTCAAGTCTCCAACCCAAACAGAGAACTCTCGTTCTGTTTGCATGTTAGCACGGGCTTCCCGTGACGCTGTGTTTAGGCGGAACCTTACCACGGGAAAAGTCCCTGGGATTGGTTTTCCATTCAGTTTGTGCATGGCATCTATTGCTTCTTCATCTGTCTGTAATAGAAATGATTCTTTATGACATAAAAACTATAAGTAAGAATGATAATCATTGATCTTTATTTAGTTGTTTGCAAAGCTAATTGGTTGCAGAATTTGTCTTATGACGATACAGAAGATATTCTAACGATCACCTCAGGAATACCTTTCTCAATACTGATACAACCAGTAATTACTGAGTCACTTAAACCCGATTGTATTTTAGTATAATAATCAATGTTTGTGAGGAACTTTGGCTCCTGAGATACAAGTATATGTTTACTTAGTTCAGGAGCCAGCTGTTCTACCTAATTTTGACCTCCACTTGTATAATCATATTTAATATGACTAACTCTATATATTTTCTCTACATACAATAAACTTATTATTTATTTGTTTAGTTTCCAACCATTTGTTTTTGTGATAAAACTTCTGAATCAATTAGGGTTTTGTACAGTACCTGAAAATGTACAAAGGCATAACCGGCTGGTTCGCCAGTGAATTTGTTTCTCATGACTTTTACGGCCAGTGGACGCTGCCCCATCCGATTGAAGGCAGCCATGATGAAGCTCTCGGTCATATTGGGCTCCAACTAAAAGAAATCATCATAATTTTCGTATTAATAGAGGGAAAACTTCTACAAGTAATAAATATCAGGGTGCACTGTCCCTGCAGGGATAATCTTATACAGAGAAAGCACGAGCAGTAATCACCATGCATGCTGAAGATGATTGGCGATTTAAAATTTATTTTTAACTATAAGTCCAAGTCAGTAACGATTACAAAAAAACGGTCTCTTTATCAGAGTAAAAGTTTGTGCAGCAGTCTCTATTTTTTGGAATATTTCTGTGAGCATACATGAGTACAATTTTTATTTTTATTTTTTAAGAATATTAATATTTAGAGAGATAAATGCACTTTGTGCGGCATAGGACTCTTTTTATCCCAGAAAAATGCATGGCTCCAATGGAAATGTTCATGCGGCACATGACAAAGCCGGGCACAGCTGGCAGGTTTTCATACAGGTAAATAAAGAATTCATCATGTTTGATAGTTTCTTAGGAATAAAAAAGAATATTTCGACATTAAAGATTCGGTCTGCAAAAGACGATACCTCTCTTTATAATGAATTGTTTGAAAAGTATCTAATACTTACGCTGCCCATCCATAGTTGACACTGCATAGACATGATAAATAAACTATAACTTTTACTATCTGGAAAGCAAATTAATGATTTATTAATAAATATCGATTTCCACAACAACAAAATACATCTTTTGCGTGGACCATGCGAATCTGTGAAAACAAACTGACAAACACAAATGCTGTCAAGTGTCACTGATCCAAATCACACACACAGAGCATGTAATATCACACAGAGCATGTAATATCCAAATCACTCATTCAGTATCAGCTCTCATGTAACTACGAAGTGAACCATAAATTTAATCTTGCCGTCATGTTGGCACCTAAGTTCATTCAGTTTAATTACCAATTAATCTACTAAAAGAACGAAAGAGAGACTGAAATAAATAAAGTATGGTTTCGACGATGCGATAGAAATAGATGGTGGTTGCGATAAAGTTCTTGAACCGAGCATCTTTCAAAATACATAAGATGCAACAAAAAAAATACTAAATAACAAAGAAATCAAAATGTTGATTTTATTATTTACATGCTCTGGCGCAGTGACATTTTGTTATTCTAATCTGTGGTCCTGTGGTCAGTTTTTGCGGATTTGCAATCTATGACCGACAATGACGTGTGAGGGTGAGGAGAACGAGAACTTGTCATCATCGAACCAAAGTAAGGCGAACGAGACAAGTGGATTATAAGATAACAAAAGCATTTCTTCAAATGTGTAAAGTGAATGTGCTACTCACAAAAGAATGTGATTTTCATATAAACACTATATTTATAATAAGAACATCTCCAAAAAGTATAAGGTAAATATTCTTAACAATCACTTGCCATTCTTACATTATCAGGTCAATATCAAAGAAATGTCACGACTTGATAACATTGACGCATTGGAAAAGCAATTAGCCGAATTGCAAATGGCCAAGGATTTAAATAACTTGGGCAAAGTTAAAAAGATACCACCAGCCGTACCGCCAAAAAAGAAGGCTCAACCTCAAGTTCCACACAGTGCTGTTGTAAACACTATTTGTGAGCCGTCGTATTCGGCAATGATCATGCCGACTACTAATAATAATACAACGTATAGTAACACACTTCCAGACAATGTACGCCCTCACATTCATAAAGATTATGCAAATGTAAACCAATTGAACCTGGCAACTTTTAACCATTCCTATAGACAGAACTTACCCATGCCGCCTAAGAGTTACAATGCAACATACAGCAATATACCTCCGTACAGAAGCAATGATAGCCTGCCTCCAGTGCCACCGCCACCGCCGCCGCCACCTCCACCACCATCTATTTCTATCGCATCGTCGAAACCATACAACGTGAGTCAAAATAATGAAGAATATTTGCCACCGCCGTCACCTGTAAGTTCTAACTACAGTGAGTTGGTCAGAGCTACTGCAAATTTGAACTATAATCAAGAAAGGCCATCTTACCCACCTATATATCAAAACGAGTTTCCTGAATATGGGGTCTCACAAACTTCAACTTATGAGTCACTTTATGAGCCTATTAACCCACGTCCACACAGCAACATGTCGTCGCAATCTAATTCCTTACACAATTATCGCAATAACTTGTCTAACACAAGCAAGTCACCACTGCATAAAGAAGAAGAAGTGGATGCACTTACTAATCTTCTTGTGAAGTCTATAACAGACAGTCAGGATTTAGATGTGTTTGGAACATGTGTTAAATGCGATGGTAAAGTGATAGGCGAGAGTTCTGGATGCACAGCAATGGGAAACATGTACCATGTGACATGCTTCTGTTGTCACCGCTGTAATGTAAACTTACAAGGGAAACCATTTTATGCTGTGGAAGGTCAGCCATACTGTGAAACTGATTATTATGAAACCTTAGAGAAATGTTCTGTATGTGACATGCCAATCCTAGATAGGATTTTACGAGCTACTGGGAAACCTTACCACCCCAACTGTTTTACTTGTGTTGTATGTGGAAAAAGTCTGGATGGAATACCATTCACTGTTGATGCCATGAATCAAATTCATTGTATTGAGGATTTCCATAAGAAATTTGCTCCACGCTGTTGTGTTTGTGAATTACCTATTATGCCAGAAGAAGGCGAAGAAGAGACTGTCAGAGTGGTGGCATTGGATCGTAGTTTTCACGTGAGGTGTTACCGATGTGAAGACTGTGGGCTCTTATTATCTTCAGAGTCAGAAGGTCGAGGATGTTACCCACTTGATGATCATATTCTTTGTCGAAACTGCAACGCTCATCGCATCCGCCTTCTTACAAATGTTATGACGACTGATCTATAAATATGTTGCTCATGACAACCCAACTAAAGCAATATCTTTTTCATACTCTGAATAATCCCATTATAATGTTTTTTTATTCAATCTTTATTCGTATCATATAATGTAACTCATCTTATCATTATTTTAATAACTTATTTATATATTTTATATTGCTTAGTAGATTTTTGTAGAAGCAAACAGCTATATTTTGATCATTTTAGCTGGTAATATGTTCTAGTGATATGTCCTAAGTAGTACAGTAGTTATTCCTATTTATATGCATATTTTGAGCCATTGTATTCTATAAGAAGACTGTTATCAGAGTAATATTTGTCAATTTTATTGTAATGTTAGTGGTTAATGGAAAATAATTTAAATGGTTTTTATTATAACTGTATAATGTGATAATCGAGACAATATTGTTGTGTATCTTCTATTTATGAAGCATTATAAATGCTATAAAACCGTTTATATGATTAAATTAGTGTAGTTATAAATATTTTGTAATCAATTTTTGTGGCAGCATATTATTTTTATAATATTGTAATAAAAATATTAAATTTTACTTTATCGTGAATTATTTATAAAAATAAACATTACATTAGTATATTTTTAATAAAACTTATTTTATTTCAATAGAATTAGCTAAAAAATAATTATAGTTTACAATACTGGCTTAACATAAAAATATAAAGGCAAGTTTTCGATGTCTTAGTTCCACAATTTCATAATGTTACATAAATATTATCACAAATACATTATAGAAACACAGTCACAATATTCACAATCATTAATTCTGAACTTTTCCAGACACCTAGCTGCAATTTTGTCGATATTAATATCACATTAAGGAAGACTTTAACGGTCATCAGTATTAATATAATAGTCTTATCTTACTAAAAGTCTGAAGGCCTCGTTTTAAATCAACGGAAATTTTCTAAATTGTATAAATTGTAAAATTACGGTAGTATAAAATGACTACACTCATTTTGAGATCCATGTTCACATTGACTTCATTCCTTGTGGCGATAAAATAGAAAAAAAAACTAGGAACAAGATAATCACATAATGTAACTTGTACCAATTTACACCTTATGTCTTAATTTCGTATTGAATTTTGGTGGGCTTAAAACTTGTTTCATAAATAAGGATCGTTTTTCCTTAATGTTTTTAGACATGATCAAGTCGCATCCAGCAGCACTTGGAAGATTTTCACTAGTTTCAAAAGATGAATTATCATAATTCTGCTGTCGTGGAATTGTCCTTAGTCCTTGATCTAGGTCAAATTGGTTTATTACATTTACAACGCTAGGATCAGTTTGCGGCTGACTTATTTCACATGAGCGGTATAAAATTTCTTCGTCAGAGTTTAAATTTAGCCTAGGCTCGAACCTTTCTCTTAATATAGAAAATTTTCGTCGTGGTCGACTTCTCGCTCCTTTTTTAACATTTGAAATTTTCGATGTTGTCGTGTTGACTACTGGCATTGCAGTATCTTTCTGTATCAGTGACTGTAAAGATGTCGATATTTTATTTGAAGTACAGTCTTCAGTCGAGTTAGTAGTAGCAGAACTTTCTGAAACTAACTGCCACAAAAAATCAATGTCTTTATTTGAAAAATCGTGTTGATTTTGTTCAGGTTTAACATTGATTTTCTTGCCTGGTAGTTTCATATTACTTGAATTTGATTTTTGACGCTGTCTCGTATTTTTATTGTAAGCAGTAACATTTTCTCCATTATGTAAATCTGTGGATGTTGATGATATATTTGAAACGTTTAGTTCTTTTTTCATCATCTCAAATTTTGATCTTTGGTTAATGTTCATACAGTTTTCCTTTTCTGGCAAAGATTCCATTATATTGCTTGAGTCAAACTTCGAAGGTTCTTTCCATAGTGCTTGTTTTAAATCAATTTTCGTAGATGTGTTGAATTGAGGCGAGTCCCATAAATGTTCTCGCCTGTAATATAAATTTCTTGGGGAATTTGTAACAGTCGATTTACGAATTTCATCTATTGTTGCAACCAGAGAGCTTTCAGAATTCAGTCTTTTCTTATTCGAGGGATCTATATCGCCAAGGTCATCTAACTCTTCCATTATAGGTTCTAAGTGGTTAGGATCCTTGCTAACATCAGCTATGCATGGTTTTGCTAAGAAGGTATCATCATGAGAAACGAATGTATTGGTATAATCATCCTGATTTGTTCTATCAAACTTCACAAATACATTCGAGTATGTATGGGGCTTTTTAGGAAAAGGTGGGGCAGCCAAAATAGCATTTTTGAGATCTTGTGAAACACAGCTACTTATCTCAGAGCTTCCTGACGTTAATGTGTCTCTTCTTCTGTCTCTAACCACACTTCCATCATGAAGCCAGTTTTCTATATCAGAATATCCATTCCAGGATCTCAGTCCCCAAGCTTCTCGAGCAATGTTTACGGCACATATATTTTCGTAATCGTGAACTGACAAAACCTCCGTTGGAGTATCTAACTCACGTGGTTTCGAAGGGAATAAGTCCGTTCCTATTCCATTCTTATTTTTATCCTTTTTGGCATACATTTCCTTGAGAATATCTAAAGCTATTCTTTGAATGTTTTCGATATCTGCATCTTGGTTTCCAACTTTAATATTTTTGAGTGCACTCAAACATAACTTTTGGACAATATTTTCGTTAAATGTGTTTATATCCGAGCTATTGATATCGCTGAAGCTAAGGTCTAAATCCATATCAAAAGAGTCAGAAGAAGTCTTTTTATTAGAACCATCTGTATCGTGACTGATCTCAGAACTGTCCGTCTTTAACATTTTCATAAATTCTTCATTAATTAAGTTACAAACGTCTAGGTTTATATTTGTTAAATTGTCTCTTAATGCATCTGAGGAACATATGCCTCTACGTTTGTGCAAGTTTAAATTACTGGAAGTTATTTCGTCTATTGAACTTTCTAAATTCTCCATGGAACTTAACTTTAATGTTAACTCTGTTGGAGAGCAAATAGCAATTTTTTTGTTGTTTTTATGTTTGTATTCATCTTCGTGCAAAATCGATAGAGGTGTGTTTTCAACCGTGTAAAATTCTACGCTAGAAACCTCTAAGCTATTGTTACCGATAGGCGCCGATGTAAATGTAGGTGTTCCAGATCTAGCTATCCAGTGTTCCAATAAAAACTTTTTGTCAGCGTTTTCACTTTCCTGTCTCTGAGCTTGTTCAGCTGACACATCTTTACTGTAAATAAACGTATAAATATTCTTATAAAGGTTTTTTGTTGTAAGTTATACATACCAGACATATGATTTTTATGTAAGTACCTGGGGCTGGTGACAGTTTCTTCTTCTTTCCGAGAACTTTTAAATGATCTTACATGGTTTAGACTGCTGCCTTGATCTCTTTTATTGTATGATTCTTGTATATCAATCTTATTGTTTAATTCAATGTCGTCATTTTTCCATGAAATGGGTCCCGTTGAATGAAAATATCTGTAGTATAATATCATAGAAAGAATGCCTGAAAACGATAAAAATAACTTAAAATCCTTCAGTGTCTTTAAAATATATTTTACATTTATTATTTTAGTCGTCGTTTGAGTTAACGTACCAACGATTGTACCAAATATGATACAAATGGCTGCAGCAATGGACCATGATTTCTTTTGCTGCTCAGTTTCAGAAATAAGCACATACAAAAATAAGCTTCCAAAGTTTTGTGATATCATCAACGTATAAAACAACATCAAACGATATCGCGTATGTCCTTCTCGCAAGTTGATATAACAGAAACAATAAACGAAGCCCATTACAACATTATAAAGAGTTTCTTCTAATTTATTTGGACAAAATGTAGTTTTTTGAACGACAATCCAAAAGGTCATTGCAAACCAATGCAAACCTGAAAACATAATAAAGGTTATTCGGTATTTCGCTTAAGGTCTAATAGTAATGTATATAGGTGTTTCAAAAATAATAATTTAGCCACATTTACTAAAAATGGCAAATGATCTAAATAATATCAATGAAAAATATTACTTACCTAAAGGTATTAATGTCCAGATACCAAAAATTAGAGCAAATAATAAAATTCCTGGAATTCTTCCGATTAACATTCCGAAATGCCATATCAATTTCAAGAGTAATGAATTCCAACTGAAATTCTCATTGGAAAATGCTGTAATACTGTAGATGTATGTCGCGCAACCCCAAATAACCGACGCGATCGACGCAGATAAAGCAAACACTGAAATAATAATAGATTTACATTTTAATTTCCAAATAATATCACGCTTCTGTTCTCCTAAAGAATAGGAAAAGATAAAGGTTTAAAAATAAAAAATAATTTACCTTTTGTATAGTAATTTTCATCTAAAGTAACGATAGCGTACGTTTGTAATATTATTTGTGGCACAGTACCAATAAAAATATATAAAAAATGCAATAAACTCAAATCATTTCTTTGAGAAATTAATTTATGAGTTTTTATAGATTCTAGGTTTTTGCAGACAAATACTTTGCGCAGAAATATTACATATCTGAAATTAAATGCACATATTAAATAAAGAAAATATACACAAATTATTTGTAATCAGGTAATTACTGATACTTTACCTTTCTAATAAACCAACAAGGCAAATATGAGTAATCCAATGACGCAAACTTGATTTTTGATCAGTAACAAACCACCTAATTGAAAATATATTTATAAGAATATTTGGAGTTAGTATAAAAATTAATGTACCAAATGCCCAGTAAAAATGTCCATCTTTACAATATTCGGCAAAAACTATTACATCTGTAATATTAAAATAAAAAAAAACATAAATTCATGGTTCATGGATATAATAGGTGCATGAATACAATAATTATTAAACCAGTTAAGTTCAAATTATAACAGAAAATCATTCAGAGTAAAAAAAAAAGTGAAGCGAATTTAAAAGAATACCTCACCTGTCGTCAAATCAGCTAATATTGTAACAAGTGATATAAATACACATAAAACATGAATGATACAAAAGTTTTCATCTTGATTGTTTGATGTTTTACTTTCTATGTTATGGTTTCCAAATCGACAAGCCTCCGCCATTCTAAAAATTTATTCCTAAACACATATTGAAAACAAACAAATAAACTTCAGCATGATCTGTCTTGCTGTCATTACTATTATTTCAGAATCGACTGTTATTTCATCTATAGAAATCTTTGCAGTATCAAAATAACTATTGTACGTCAAATTCAACAAACCAATACAATCAATACTAGTTCAATGCCGTAAGTCACAGCGCAGCGTGGGCGCAATACATACAGACAGGCAAACTTTTGTTCAACGCATTTTAGCGACTTAAAGCGACCACAGACTAAGTAGTACTTAGGCGAGTCATGCTCGTGCCTGTCACCATACAGATAAAATATTATAACTCGATGTGATAACTTTGGGACGTATACACGGTGACTTGTAATTTAACGTATTCCTTCTAGGACGTGATAGTTTGACATAAAGCCTTGTCAAAAATTCATGGGATTCGAGAAAACCAAATTATTACGTTTTTTGAAAACTTCCTAGAATTCGTCACTAAATATCACTGTTCTCTAAACTCTCAAATTCTTGAAGAAATTTGAAATGAAGATGTCTTCTCTGTAATTTGTACGCTTAATGCCATTGTAAAATTTTGAGATAACTGGTGTCAAAGTTCAAGTACAGACGCCAGCACCACAAGCTACTTCAATCTGTCAAATTTCTTTAATAGATTTTCAACTTTATTGCTAAAGCATAAGGTTTAAAGTTGATTGGGAAAATTTGACAGTTTCGGGTAGCTTGATGTGCTGGCGTCTGTACGTAGACGATTTTTAAAAATGGTTATATAGTTCTTCCTTTGACTTTTAACTGTTTGATGTTTTAGAAAATTTGGTTACATCGAAAGGTTAATTAAATTATTAGATACCCAAAGAAATCTCAATGAAGGCCATTCAATTTGAGAGTTTGGAGAAAGTGATATTTAGTGAGGAATTCTGGGAAATTATCAAAAAAACTTAATAATTGGGTTTTCTCGAATCCAATGAATTTTGCCTACGCTTTAAAGGGTGCTTAATTGTTGTAAATGGGTCAAATTACAACTCACCTGTATGTTTGGGACCTCGGTCATTTTAAGATTGATCCTATAATTATTAAGTTTTCCAAGCCAATACAAAAGAGCTTTTTTTTATTAAAACGAAGATAATGATCCCCACAATAAAAAAGCAGTACCAAAGTAAAGCAAGTATTTTTACCAAAGCCTTGTTGATAATTATTGAAAAAAATCGACTAAAATACCTTGAATGAATGGTTCCCGAAAACTATATTATCTGTAGGTCTTGGGTATTTGTTGTTGTTTAGCATAGAGGAAAGTATGTTGTTTAGCCTGCTGAGTGCTGCCCTGCTGCATGTCTGTGATTATTTATTGTTAGTATTTGTAAAAATTAATGGGGAAAGGCGAAAAATGATGTAATTTAATTTTTGTCTTTATTGTAAACACAAAAATAATTAAGAAATATGATCCATGACGCTCTGCTAATCCTGTGGGATTGTTCTCATACTATTGAACCAGGACAAGAGGTAAATAATCTTTGGCGATTATTGTTTCCATACACTTTAACTAGACTGGTAGAGAATGAAGATAAAGTGTACCGAAATCGTTTTCAGAACGAGCTGGTAGCATACGCCAACCATGGAGATTCAGAAATATTTGAAAGAATAAATGACATAGCCAAGAGTCACCATAGAATTCAACGTTTTGTTGAAGCTACTGGGTTTCGCTCCAGGAAGACCCATGCAGGTAAATTTTTCTTTTATTTATGAGCTTATTAATAGAGAAAGTATCAGTATATTAATTCATACTTCACGTTTTTTTCTTAAATGGTTTTCATGTTTAAAATTAAACCTTTACTAACAGGCCTAAAGATGTGTGGTCTATACTCACAAGCACTCAGCGAAGGTTTCTCCGATGTTCTACAGTCATACAAGCAAAATCTAATGGAAGTTGAGAACCTAGTAATAGGCAATCATAACTACACGCTATCATTTGTGTACAGTTACGTAGCGAAGTACCGCGGGTTGTTCAACACTTTGAATAAGATTATCATGACCATTGAGCAACGGAAACTGACTGGTTGCCAGATACTGAGTTTGTTGCATCAGTACATTTTAAATGGCAATGAAATAGTGCATGAAGCTGTTGTAAGGTAATAAAAAAAATAAGTTACAAGATGTTCAAAATATTCATACTTCTTATCATTTCACTTTATAAAATTATATTTTATTTATGCAGGATATTCTCTTGTGTCAACAAAGTATTTGTGAACCAGTTATGCACTTGGCTTTTATATGGTGAGCTGAAGGATCCATATCAAGAGTTCATCATACTGCACAACCAGACTCATCATAATGCATCAGAGACATTCCTTTCTTCTCCGACATCTGCCTGTGAAAAATCTCTTGTGTCCACTGTAAGTATGAACATTGATTGTTTAAAACAGACATGGACAGTAAACGCCATAGATATAAGAAAGAAGGAGATATGCCCGGTAGTTGAAAATGTATCGAAACCCAATGTCTCCACTTTGTCCCCACTACCTCGCCACTAGTCGCCACAACTACACATGCAGAAATAGATATTAGGCTGCGCTCACTCTTGCAATTCATAAATCAGAACGTACTACACAATCAATTATAAACCTTATCCCATCAAACACAGCGTGCATTTACCATGCACCGTACAACTCACTCACACGAAAACATCATTTCTATCGTTGTGCTGTACAGAAACAATTTATTTTACATATACGCTAGTGATTGACCAAATCGGAAAGGTATCGATTCTTCCATTTAATATTATCGACGGTGAAGTATCAATATCTAATAACTAACATTTTGGCGGTTTTCACTTACTAATTATTAGGGCTTATTTTAATTTTTTGAATTGTTCTTTGTTTTATCTTTTTATTACGGACGCTTCTAACGTGCACGTCTTTCTACATTGTTCTCACATGTATAATTTTAACATGAATGAGGTAACCAATATTTTGTAACAATTTTTTATTTAAAAGAGTGTCCGTGGAGTTTCTTGCCCGTTCTTCTCCATAGGTACCTACTACGCTTTGAAATGGGCAACTAGCTTCATACCTATTTCTGACTGACCGATTCCTTAACAATTCAAAAGTGCCTGTAAATGGTTTAATTGAAATAAATGCTTTGAGTCTGAGTTTAATGTTTACTTCAAATGATCAAAAACTATGGAAATTAAACGTTTTTTTCTCCTCCTGTAAAACCATGTTTTTGTAGTTATTAGATATTGATACTTCACCGTCGTTATACTTTAAAAAATTTGGTGTCCTGAAAATAAAATAAATAAAAACGATAAGTCCAGAAAATATTATAATAAAAATAAATAATAAGCAAAAAATTCAAACAATTAAAAAATCCAGTTACGTTGGTTTAACCTGTCATAGTTTATTGAAACAGTAGGTATTGTTGAACCCTGCTATGATGTTTACTCACTGTCCTGTAAAGTGGAGGTATTTGTGCAGCACTTGACGCTTTAATATTACTGGAGTGGCATTTTTTGTCAAATAGTGTAATCTTAAATTAATATATTTTTCCATGACTGCTTTAATTAGAAATATTATGTGATTATTCATCGGAGACTGCTCAAATTGGTGAAACTTAATCCTATAATTCAAACCCAAAACACTCCACCTAAAATTTTATTAACTTACTTTAAGACCGTTGGTTACGCATTTCTCTACCACGCTGTAAAATAATCAAAATAAGTAAAACACATTATTTCACATCGATCTTCCACCTGGGTAAAACAGTTGACAAATTGAAGAATAAAGTATAATAGCAATAAATTCATTCGCCAAACGACATTGTTGTCGATAGCCTACGTTAGTGGATCTGCACAACTACATCACTAGCTCGTCGCTAGACACAGCGGCCGTACTGCGCGATGCATCCGCAGTCCACAGTATCGTTTTGTGATTTTTACATTGCTTGTTGAGTCACTGAGCGACATATTTAGGTAGTGGTTAACGAGCAATGTATGTAGTGCAAAAATAGTACAGTCGCTGTGATATTTGGAAACAAAAATAACGTAGTAAAAGCAAGAAATATTTTACGATTTGTTGTTTTTCATTATTTTAAAGACAAATATAGTAAAATACTTGTACTTATATATGGTAAGTGATTCCGTGATTCACAAAGTTTTTGTTTTGACTTCGGTTTTTACAAGAAACCACTGAACAAGACGGCATTCTTATAAATTGTCCCGATCACGGCCGAAAGCACACTAGTTCGCGGAGACGGCCATTTTCGTATGCAATGAGCACTTTGATCATTACGCGCGGACACAGACACGCCCCCATGCCACTTCTCCTGTTTTTTATATTTCTATGGTAAACGCTTTATTAACTGTAACATGTGTATATGTCGCAGTAAGATGGTTATAGCCGTGATGTAGTTATATCCCTAGAGATATAGCTATATACAGTCCCCGGCACGTAACTTGGCAAGAGTCGTTAGATGCGCAGAAGTCATATTTTAGGTCCCTTTGGTACGCGCGCGGGACGCGGGGTGTGAGGCAGCGCCGAGCCGAGCGCGCGATTGGTGCATCAGTAGACCCTTGCCCCTCGCATTGTGTCTACGTCCCGTTCGCTCCCGAATACAATACACTTTCGTGCACGAAAGTTGACCCCTTTGTTTTTGTTAAGTTTTGGTTACGAGTTATTGTTATTGTTTTAAATTTCGTTTTTGTTATAAGTTGTTGTTATTGTTATATATTTATTTTTGTTACGAATTGTTGTTATTGTTGTTGATTTAAATCTATTTTGTTAGGGTTATTACAATGCCGAGACCAAACATTATTTTACGCAGACAGACCAGAAAAATGGTCTATGATGTCTATTGTTATATAGAGAAAGAAGCTCTTACTGAAAAAGAGACGGTGAAACGGACTGCACAAGCCATTAAAACGTCAGAAAGGACAATTAGACGTATAATCCAGGAAGGAAGAAATTCCGAATTCCTCACTGTCTTTAGGACACCGGGAAAAAAGATGAACAAAACAAAGCCAGTCACAGAGATCGACACTTTCGACCAGTCAGTTGTTAGGACCTGTGTTCACAATTTTCATATAACAAATAAAGAGTTGCCTACAGTTGAAAAACTAAGAAAAAAACTAAAAGAAGACATACATTTTAATGGGTCAGAGCGCAGTCTGCGCAGGATTTTAAATAATTTAGGTTTCCGGTGGAAAAAAGCCGAAAACAATAGGCGAATTTTAATAGAAAAATCGAATATCAGGTTACTAAGGAAGAATTCCTTAGACTCTGTTGAAATATAGAGAAGAAGGTAGACCCATTGTTTACACAGATGAGTCGTATGTTGATTCGTCTCATTCAGGTATGTAATCCTTATTATACTTTTTTCTCGCATATTTGTGTGCTGTGAAATTGTATGGACATAAACTAATGAAAAATAATCATTATATCTCTTACTACAGGTTCTAAAGCATGGTCAGATGGATCTTTGAAGGGGCTTAAAAAACCCATTTCGAAAGGGCAGCGTGTAGTCATAGTGCATGCTGGATCTGAAGCTGGATTTGTCCCCAATGCGCTACTCCTATTCAAAGCTGGAACAAAGTCGGGGGATTATCATGATAACATGAATTTTGATAATTATACGAAGTGGCTTCGCAACCAGCTGATACCAAACCTGCCGCCAAATTCGGTTTTAATTATCGACAACGCATCGTACCACAATAAGCAGTTCTATCCAGCACCTACATCGAATGCCAAGAAAGCCGACATGCAAAAGTGGTTGTTGGAAAAGAGCATAGCATTCGAAGAAACTATGCTCAAACCCCAACTATACAAATTAATTAAGTTGTTTAAAAATCAATTAAAAAAATTTAGTATTGACCAAATACTGGCAGAACACAACCATAGTGTTCTGCGATTGTCGCCCTACCACCCAGACCTTAATCCAATAGAAATGGCATGGGTGGCAATCAAAGGCTATGTAGCCAGTAAAAATACAAAATGGAATGTGTCACATGTAATGGACCTAATTAAGGAAAAAGTGGCACTAATGGGCGCCGATGAATGGTCTAAATTATGCGAGAAAGTAAAAAAAATCGAAGCAGACTACATCAAAAGTGACCACATAATCGACACAGTCACGGAAAGTTTTATTATTTACGCCAGTGACGACAGCGACTCCTCCAGCGATGAGAGCGAATTGGACAGTTTTATCAATGATGAAGAGCCACGTCCTTCCACCAGCTCAGGTGGTACTTTCAATTTGATGCCAGGGACAGGATATTTAAGTGATAGTGACGAGACCACTTGACTTTATTTTTAAATAAAAATGTACTTTTAAATGCATATATTTTATTTCTAACACCTAATAAACATCATGTTTCTGTTTGTTCCATATAAACAGACATGATTAAAAATAAATGATGGCAATAACCATAGAATAATGACAAGCACTAAAAGGGACCACTTTTTTGTGCCACTAAGTGTACGATGCGCGAACTTACCCCCACTATGCCAAATCCTTGCCAAGTTACGTGCCGGCTACTGTACTATAATATAGTCATATGAAAGCAGTTCATAATTGTTGGAGTGCCATAATTTTGTTACTGCGATCGAGACGTCGACCTCGCTTCGCTCGCTCGGCTCGCGCGTATTTGGTCCCAGTTCTAACCTATTTGGTTGTTGTGTCATAATTGTTATATTACTAGATTGTGTTCGCATCATAATTATATTCCTTGTAAGACAGTTATTAACCACTTTCATATAACTATACAGTGTGATTCTTCATAATGTGCACATATCAAAATGAGGGAATCTATGCTTAATTTTAACGACGGATTTTTTTTTTTATTTTTTTTTATAAAAAAAATAATTATATTCTCTTTGGCATCTTATTTATAAATTTTACAATTATTGTAAAAATTTATGAAAAAAGAACAGATCTTTGCAAAAAAACATATTTATTTTAAATTGAGGGTAGTTTTTTTCTCAATTTTCATTTTATGTGGACGCCTAATTACTTCCAATCATTATGGAGTTTGTTTCATCGCGATAGATGATTTAGTTTAAAAGTTACACAGTTTTGTTACAATTTTTTTTTAATTCCGTAAAAAGTATTAAAACATATTTTGGTTTTTTTAAATATTTTTTTCTGTCGTTAAAATTAAGCATAGATTCCCTCATTTCGATATGTGCACATTATGAAGAATCACACTGTATTACGGTATATAGCTATATCCCTAGGGATATAACTATATCACGGCTATAACCATCTTACTGCGACACAGCGACATATATATATAAACATTTAGGTTCGGGGACTAAGAACTTCATAATTGTATATAAAGGAATCGCTATTGCAGTTGCAGCTCAGTTGATGGACGTCGGACGAGTGATGACAAAACAGCGGCGCGCGTCGTTTCTTTTTCAGGAAGCTTCTAGAATGTTCTAAAAGCTTTGACTAGCCCTAGCGCAGGTTCACACGGGCGATTTTTTCCCGCCGCGATATTTTTTCGCATATTGGATTTTTAACCCTCTGCTTAGCACCAGGAGTTGAAAATCCTACAGTGTGTTTTTTGACACGCTGGGCTGCACTCTGTTGGATTCTCAACGCTCGGCTCAACACCTAGAGTTGAAAATCCATTGCGCGATAAAATCCCGCCGCGATATTCATGCTTGATAATGCAACTGTATGATAATAAGTAGTATAACATAAACTATTTTCCTCCTGCCTGACGGGCAAAGCCTACCCAACACAAAATTATTTTTTATAAGTTGGCAACGTCGCAAATAGATGTCAAATATTTCGCTGTTTTGATTAATTTGGCAATATTACTGTATGTAAATATGAAATGTGGCTAACTAGAATATTAATAATGAATAGCAATTATAACACTGAATTTGATGTTGTAATCGTTTTAGGTGTAAAAAAGTAATTTGGAAAGTTTCCAAATCCTTATTTTACATCTAAAACTAAATATTCGGTGTTACAATATTAATTGTTGCATTTTAAAATCAATATTTTAGTTCTCTTGTTAGCCACATTTCATATTTCCAAACAGTAATATTGGCAAATTAATCAAAACAGGTAAATATTTGACAGCTATTTGCGACGTTGCCAACTTCTAGGATAAACGCTCTTAATGGGATGTTTTGTGTATTTCATATGTAACAGACTTGTAATAATGCTTATATTGCTTTTTTTTCTTACAGCTTCAAGATACAAGTCTAGAATGTGGATACACCCTCAACACAAACATGATCCCTTACTTTATGCCTCTCTCCCTCGCCCAAGAGATATTGTTTATTGGCAAGACTATTATCTTGTTTGGTTTTGATCCCAAGAAGGTGAAGAAAAGCAGCTCTTTTGTCGCCAACAGGACTTTGTTGCCTTTGCAGAAGTTAGGCGTAGAATCTAGAAGGTAATTTTATGCCTGTTTCATTAATACTAGGTGACATCTAAATAAATGCCTAAATAAAAGCGCGTTGTTGGATTTTCTACTTTCTGCGCCGAGCTGAGCGTTGAAAATCCAACCTTCTTTTTAGGCATTCATGAAAACGAGCATTTACATAATTTATAATAAGCGACTTCCCTGTCTGTCTGTTAATGTATATATAACTTGAGAATTGTTTATATGATTTTTTGGCTTAGTTAACACTAGCTGCGCCCCGCGGTTTCACCCGCGTAAGTCTCGATCCTGTGGGAATATCAGGATAAAAAGTATCATGTGTTTTAATCCAGGTTATAAACTATCTGTGTGCCAAATTTCATCCAAATTGGTCCAACCGTTTGAGCGTAAAGAAGAGACAGACGTACACACTCACACTTTCGCCTTTATAATATTAGTGTGATAAGGCTCAGCACAACAAATATTTAACGAATTTTTCATGTCTCGGTCTTATCCATTTTGTCATGTCTAGTGTTTATATTTCTAACCGACTTCCAAAAAAGGTTCTATGTTCGTCTGTATGTATGTTTTTTGAAGTGAAAACATCTTTAGGCGTGTTGGGCATTTTTGAGATGGAAAAAAACAATTGAACTCGCGACACCGTTACCGACACCTCATTTTTGTAAACGCGATTGTGCTCTTTATTTCTATTAAATTACGGATCAGTGTTCTATCTATGCAAGTATTTTTACTTAAAAGGTTTTGGAAGTATTTTTTTAAATTATTCAGCTTTTCACTTCTGTCGGCACTCCCGGAGTGCCACGGTTTTTTTTTTAAATAATGTATGTTCATCAATATTTTTTAGATTCACAATTTGGGAAGATAAAGAAGCTGAGTTCCATGAGAAGTTGCAGAAGCTGAAGAATCCTGAAGTGTTTGAAGTTTGTAATCTTAGAGGAGTAATCAGAGAAATAAAAGAATGTGTTACTAAGGTATGTAAAGACTAGCTTTTACCCGCAGCTTCGCCCACATGGAGGTCGGAAATTATCCTACGGGAACGTACTATACCGCGCGCGGCTGCTAGTCACCGCCTGAGGTATTTGAGCGTTGAGACGGGGGAGGTAGACAAAGGCCAAGCTAACTCAGTCTACCAATTTTGTAAATGGCATCCTCCCTCGTCTGACCGCTCACATACCTGATACCTCAGTTGGTCACTAGCAGTCGCGCACGGACTATACCGACAGACAGACAGTTACTTTTACACTTATAATAACGCTTTTTAAAGCTTATTGTCAGAGTTTTTACACTGGTAATCTTTGGGTCAACTACTCGAAAGGGTCGCGTCCAATATAATAATGTTTTTAGGATGCTATTGTGACTGCCTCGTTTTTGCAGTGCATCAGAAATGTTCGCGGTAACCCATACCGATGGATTTCATGCCATCATCCGCAAAAAAACGGCCTCACTCTTGAGCAGAATAAGAGGCAGTCACAATGGATACTATTGTGACTGCCTCTTATTCTGCTCAAGAGTGAGGCTGTGGCGGCAGATACTTCCTCCGCCATAATAAGGCAATTTGTACGAAGACTTATACCATAGTTAGACCATTACCATTTCTCGTTGTGTCTAGATGAGGGTGGTCTTCTAACAAATTCGTCTTTAGTTATAAGTTACTAACAATAGTGATTTAAGCGCAAACTGTTTATGGATCTTTTTGTGTTATCCGAAATAAAATGATTTTATTTTATTTTTATTTATAATATTAAGTACTTTTGTAGTATGGATATGAGGCATTTGATTATTGTCTGGCAAATAACCTTTATATCCTGACGACACTCTCATGAATGAGTTTACAATTCTACATGGTATTCATTATAATAACTTTTTTTATCCTATTTAGCCTGTTGTATTTTTTTGAAGTGAAGACTTCTTTAGGCGCGTTGGGCATTTTTAAGATGGGAAAAACAATTGAACTCGCGACCCCGTTACCGACACTTCATTTTTGTAAACGCGATTGTGCTCTTCATTTATATTACGTTACGGATCTATGTTCTATGCAAGTATTTTTACTTTTAAAGGTTTTGGAAGTTTTTTTTTTCTGTAAACGCGATTGTGCTTTTTATTTAGATAATGGTACGGACCAATGTTCTATAGAAGTATTTTTCTTCCACCAAGGATCGTGTTCAAGTTTTCACTTCATCGGCACTCCCTGAGTACCACGGCCATTTTTTTTTCTTCAAGTTATTCTTTACTTTTCCAGCATCTCTGGACAGTAGCCGTAGAAGAGGCTCAACTGATCCATGAACTGCGACTAATGAAAGACTTCTACCTACTGGGTCGAGGCGAACTATTCTTGGAGTTATTGAGACTTACTGCGCACATGCTCGATAAACCAACTGCCAGGACTTCTACTAGAGGTAAAATATTATTTAATTCCGTGGTTAGACAGAATACGCTAACAGTGTCCATTGGTTTTGATATTGTATGAGATATATCTGTTATTTTGTTGCAAAAAGAAATTCTTTCATATTTTTGAAGATGAGCAACGTTTTAAAAACATAGAAAGAAAGAAAGAAAAAGTATTTATTGAGACTCGCACAGGAAATCACAAATTAAACTAACACACACTCATTAAAACATTAATAAAAAATATTTAAAAAAAAAACAAAGTAAAATTAAAATAAAAGCAGAAAGTCCATACTAATGGCCATGCCCTGCCCTTGCTTCAATTTTTTAAAGATCATTTTTTAATTAAAATTCATAGTGAAAAGTCATCACAGTCACAGATGAATATAGATGGATCACTCCGCATTTTAGGTACGTAGTCAGAAGATATAAGATACGCGATAGAAAGAGAAGCAACTTCTAGGTGAATAACTGTAGGTAATTAGTGCTGTGCGATCTGAATTGCACTTTATTATGACGTAGCAAGAGTCGCTTTTTATTTAAATGATTTTGCGGAGTGACCTGTACTAATCTGTGTCACAGTGTCTAAATAAACTCAAAACTACTTATAAAATAATTTTCAGATATGAACCATGCCTTCCAGTTGGCGGCAAGAGCGGTATTCCTAAGTAACAGCGCCGATATAGAAAAGTTTAGTTTTGACCTACCATATGTGAAGCCCAACACCACTAATACTTCTCTTGAAGATGATAGTACAACTGGTATGTATAAAACTACAGCAGAATGTATAATTTTAGCTACATATTTACACTCTATTAGCTCGCATTCGGTTATCCAAATTCGGATATTATTTACAGCTCTTAGGCCGCGGACTCGAAGTCAGCGGGCAGCGGGGCGGCGGCGTCAGAGCCGCGTTCACATGCATAGATTTACGTGTAACTGGCCTCGAAGGCAGCGGCGCGGGGAGCGAGCGGTTCCATTTAAAACTATGCGTTGCCGCGCCGCCGCCGCCACCGCCCCGCTGCCCGCTGTCTTCGATACCGAGGCCTTAGACTATATAACTAGGATTTCTAAGATCGTAAGACAAAGCTGGATTAACTTTTCTGAAGACTGCTTACTTTACTCAACATTTATTTAAAATTGGTCTCTAGTTCGAATACCATAGACAGGCATCCGAATACGGGTAAAAGACCAAATGTTATTTATTGCGCTTTTTACAGGGTTAATTTTTGAGATGGAAAAATGCAGGGCGAAAACTGTTTCAGACACTAATCTACATGGTCCTCATATGGCCTGACCAAGATTATGTCTGGACTTTAAAAGAGACTGCAACCTCTGAGTTTGCTTCGGCCTTTCTTCTCAGAGTAGTCAGATAGGAAACGCCGACCTCATCTAGCTTATTTTTAATATGACGTCAATGACGTGTAAAAGTGACTCCATTATCCTATTTACAGAATAAATAATTTCATTTCATTTCATATAAATTAATACAATTAATGAAGAATATAGATAGAGCAATCCACGACGACGCGCCCCACTCCGCGATTACTGTACTGTAAGCTGAACTCTAGTACGGCGCGGAGCGGAGTGGGGCGCGTCTTCGTGGATTGCACTATCTATACTTACATAATGTTTAATTCAATTTGCAGTAGCGGATGGCTGGTCCAGTATAATCCTGAAGTACGATTTTAAATGGCCGCTCCACCTGTTATTTACGCCAGAAGTATTGGCGCGGTATAATGATATGTTTCGCCTTCTGCTGAGGATTAAGAAGACTCAGCATGATCTACATGCACTGTGGAAGACTTATAAACAGTCTACTAGGTAGGTTCATTAGCATTATTTAAGCTTTCTTCAATGCAATCAGCGGGCGGATGCGGTGCGTTCAACTCATCTTAATAGTGCAACTTTACTGACATTGTAGTAAATTGTTGAATTTTGTCTAGCTGCCGTCAATTTCGAATTTTTTACCTACATTATTTTTGAAGTTCTTTAGGCGCGTTGGGCATTTTTGAGATGGGAAAAACAATTGAACTCGCAACACCGTTACCGACACCTCATTTTTGTAAACGCGATTGTGCTCTTTATTTATATTAGTTACGGATCAATGTTCTATGCAAGTGTTTTTACTTTAAAGATTTTGGAAGTTTTTTTTTTTTTGTAAACGCGATTGTGCTCTCTATTTAGATACGGTTACGGACCAATGTTCTATACAAGATTTCCTACAATAAAATTTTTCAAATTTCGCTTATGTCGGCACTCTCGGACTCTCTTTGTTAACTATCTTATGGTCAGCCTAAAAAAGCTCTCCCTCATCGGAAGCATTCGCCTGTAATGTAACAATCCAAGATTCGATTTTGAACATTACTATATTACCATTACCTGAATCTGAACTGTTACAAAGTGGTGAGGGAGCGCCCTAAGAACTTAGAAGCAATCAGGGACAAATGATTAAATATCAGCAATTGTTTATTTATGTCGCACAAATCATTTAAAACAAAATATACGTACGCACAACGGTAAGCGGTACCGTTGTGCGTACGTATATTTTGTATGCAATTAGCGGAATTGCATCATGGCACCATTAATAACTTAAAGAACATTGGGCAAAAATGTATGAGGCTTGGACCAAATGTCCAACACTAACGAGACTAATGTCACTGAATAGTCTACCAAATAAGGAGTCAATTTTACTCTACTTGAATCCTAATCAATTGTTTATTTATTTGTTACGCTTTCACGCTAAAACAGCTGAACGGATTTGGATGAAATTTGGCACTGCGTGACCTTGGTTAAGACATAGGATACTCTTTATCCCGATAGTCCCACGGGATCGACTTATGCGGGTGAAACCGCGGGGCGCAGCCAGTAAATAATATTTTTTACTGACAAGTTATTTTTATGACTATCTTAATAAAGTTACTCTTTATTTAATAGATTAATATCTGGATGATTTTTTTTTTTTCCAAAAATAAAAAGTCATCATCTAGCTAGATCGATTTATCGCCCCCGAAACCCACTGCATACTAAATTTCATGAAAATTATTGGAGCCGTTTCCGAGATTCTGATTATATTTATATATATACAAGAATTGCTCGTTTAAAGGTATTAGATTCAGATTTCATGAATGGTGGACACTTGGACCAGTTTTGCCAGTTGTCTTTTATCTACTTATTTGACTTTCCAGTTTCTCAATGTGCCAACTGCACAACAAGCTGATGTTCTTGATGGACAACCTGCAACACTACATGCAAGCCGACGTGCTGGAGACCAACTTCTCTCGTCTCATGGACGCGGTGCACAAGACAAATGACTTCGAGAAGCTTAAAAAGGCGCATGCTACCTTCCTCGCTGATATACTTAGTCAGTCGTTCTTGACTGTCACTTCTGTAAGTTGGTTTTTGGACTGTTTTTGATACGACTTAATGTTCTTGATGCAACTGACTAGGAATAAGCTTGGGAAAATTATTGAAAAACTAGCTGACCCAGCAAACTTCGTTCCGCCTAACAGTCAATGAATGTGCATGTTTAGGATTTTAAAATTTCTACCCTACCTACCTACCAAGATATCAAAAAAGCCGATCTACACAAAATGTATGAGAACGTGAATTTTCTTCATATTTTTTATTTTCGTTAGTTTTTTATATTTTCTCATCGTTCAAACCTACCCTGGACTACGACAAACATTTCAAAACCAAAATCAGCTAAATCGGCCCAGCCGTTCTCGAGTTTTAGTGAGACTAACGAACAGCAATTGATTTTTATATATATAGATAAGTAATATATCGTTTAAAATCGCGCTACTAGCCTACAGTTTTAGGGGCGTATGATACGACCAGTTCCTATTATTTTTTTTACTACTAACTAATGTTTATTCAAATCCTTGTTCCCAATTGATTTTATTTCCATTTAAACGAATATCAATACCATTGTAAATGAAGTTGATTTCAGAAGTTGTAACGCAAACTGAACTTTATGGATGGGTACTAAAGTAGTTTTTATAAAAACACATATTTGTTTACATGTTTGGAAACTGAATCGCGAACGCAGTATATGGAGTGAAATAGTATAAATAATTTTTAACTATTGCGCGTATACAATTCCATGGAATTCTTTTATTGTAATAAACATAGTTCTATGCCCTATATGCTTATTTTCCATATTTGACCAGTGTGCAAAACTTATCCAATCTTGAGAATTTATATTTACTTACAGTTAGATTGAATGTTTTCAAGTAAATAATGCAAGTTGTGTTCCTATGTTCCAGTCTTGTGACAGCGACAGTTCGAGCGACACGACAGACTCGCTAAACAACCCGGTGTTCTGTAACATAATGGAGCTGCTGAAGCTCTGCGACTCGTTCTGCGGAATGAACGACAATGTTGCAGATAGAGAGGCCGAGGACTATTATATTAGAGGATATTCTGATAGGTTGGTATTCATTGGTGCCGATTCCCTTGTTCACAAACTAAACAAAATTTAAGTTCGGTGCATCTTTTTCTATCTATTTCATTAAGAAAAGGACAGAAGATAAATTTTAGTTTAGTCCTGTCAAATTAATCAACGCTTGACGTAAATTGACGTAATTTTAGTAGGCAAGTTTTTAATCACGTCTAAACTTGTATGGAGTAGTGACAGGCGCTGATTAATTTGACAGGACTAAACTAAAATTTATCTTGTGTCCTTTTCTTAATGAAATAGAAAGAAAAAGATGCACTGAACTTAAATTTAGTTTAGTTTGTGAACAAGGGAATCGGCACCATTGTTTGGATTAACCCATAGGTTGGAATAAATCCTGTTTGTGGTCTATAAAAATTCCCTAATCTATAATAGGTTTAGGGACCTGTAAAACTTATCTTATAAAATCATTAATTAGTAATTATAAGGCCCAGATCGAATTCTAAAGAATTTATCATGATTATCTTGTGCTATTTATCTTCGGAGATCAAATTATTATGTGCTGTTATTCCTCAGACCAACAAAAAAAGAAAGACGGCGCGCTGCGAACATCAAAACTGAAGCCACCTTTTTATCTATGTGTGAGTCGAAGGGTTGCCATTTTTATAAAAAATACCCCATAACTTGGGAAATAATATTTTATGGGTAGGCTAATATTGTACAAGTAAGATATTGTTAAGTATGGCATTATACCTCAATTGTTTAGAAGGACCTCTATTCCGAACAAAACAAAAAAAATTACATCAGAAAAAAATTACATAAAGACAATTATAAAAAAAAAACAATTATAAAGTGCACCTTTAAAGCAAGAATTGTTGTGTTGGGTCTTGGAAGACTCCGCTGTTCCACTTAGGCCCGTGTTACAGAACCTCACTCAAGACTCAAGCATTACTTAAAGCTAGTTTTAACCAATCACAAGGCTTTAAACGAGTTTTATGTAATGCTTGAGTTTTGAGTGAGGTTCTGTAATACGGGCCTTAGAAATATCCATTAATTTGCAATTGAATGTAAAAAATTCAAAATACAAATATAAATAAATAGGTTAGTTTTAAACTATAGAAAAATCAAATAACTTTATATAAATGAACGAGCTTAATACAGAGAAAAAGGCAAAAATGCGCCTAATTGTGTGACGTGTGCGAGTATGGGTGAGAGTGCGCTATTACGAGAGTGTGAAGTGTGTAGCATTCTCTGTCTACGGTGTAAGGGTTAAAATTTGCATATATTTAGTTTTACTATAGGGTATATCTTTAGGTATAAGTTAACCCTACCCGCGACAGTGTCTTGGGATTGAAAGAAGTGAAATACAGCTTCTTTCGACAACAATGCACACAGAAATTCAATTATAAATTTGTTGAAGCGTAAATCATAACATTGTCGTAGGTATGTATGAAGTCATTATGTAAATTACTTTGAAATAATATAGGTAATTATATTGTCAATTACCTTTATTAAATACAAAAAGATCACAACAACAAAATCACTGATTCTGAAGAAAAAGTAATATCAAGATAAATCGTAACAAACAAAAAGTTTTTTTAACCATAATATAGCCTTTGGTCCACGATTAGTTGAATAAAGGTCGTCATTATCAAAATGATCGGAACAAACCACGCTGGTTTTCGACGGCAGCCATTCTGGATCATTCCGAATTTATCTTATATCTACTATCCATTTACTTTTTAATTCAGTATTAATTAGAAATCTAAAATATTAAATAAATAAAAAAGAGAACATGAATATAACTCGAAGTAAGAAATCACATTTAAATTTGTTGAATCGAATGGGAAAGATTTAAATCATATTATGGCAACCCTCGCACTTTAAGTCACTGCTTTCGTTTGTTGAGGTTATTTGTTCCAAGTAACCTAAAATTCGTTTAATAAAAAACGATGTTATTTCAAGTACATCAATGTTTAGGGGTGAAAAGTGATTCCGTGAGACTTTTTTTGTGATTTGCTATTGTTTTTATAAGTTTTCACTACACAGGAAAGCATAATTATATTTTTTTTAATCAATGTTAACTAGACGACGACTCATGACGTACTAAGAGCGATGAGCATGGTTTTAGTGTAGGTGTGTGCGTGAGCGGGTGTATTTACTTGCAGGAGCACGGTTTTGTGGCTTCACTTTTAATGTTCGCGGCGCGCCGTCTTTCTTTTTTTGTTTGGTCTGAGTGTTATTCGAAATACTTCGAGCATATGGGCCTGTTTCTATGCTTAACATTTAATGTATACCAAAGAATATTATATACTGAAATGCCCGAGATAGTTGTACCTCAGCACAGATGAATACAGATGGTTCACTCCGCATTTTAGATATGAAGCTACAAGTACGCGGCGGGCCCGTCTTGCTCGGCCAATTCAGTGAGTTTAACGTAGTCAGAAGATAAAAGAGTTACGCGATAGAAAAAGAGGCAACTTCTACGTGAATTTAACTGTCAGTAATTAGCGCTGTGCGACCTGAATTGCACTTTAGTCGCTTTTTATTTAAATTATTTTGCGGAGTGACGCATCTGGTACTAGTGACCTCAATGAGAGTACCTTAAAATTTATATGGCAGATAATTTCAACGAAACTTTGAACCATTTACGAATTTTCTGGTAGATAGTACCTACCCAAAAATTGCGAAACGGGCTCCAACATAACAATAACACTAGTACGTTTTTTTTTTTTTTGTAATATTTCAGATTTAGCAAACTGGTGAAGCAATTGATGCAGCTTCTAGTATCTCTACGCGACCGTCCTTGTGGCGTCTACCTAGCTCGCCTACTGATGCGGCTCGACTATAATCGATGGCTCAGCGGAGAAGCTCAGCTGACCCAGTCTGTTACTAACATGTTGCGATACTGATCAACTAAACAATGTGAGATGGTGAAGATACCCTGGACTTAATGATCTGAAGAGGAGTCAGTATAGTGATCAATGGTCGTCGAAAAGGCCTTTGTAGACTTTGCGCCTTAGTGGAACAAAATAAAGTCTGGTATTATAAACAAGCTTTTAAAACTGATAATAGTGCAGCACCGCCCCTGGCTGGAGGTTTTAAGTGTAGTAGCTTAAAGCACCCACAGGAAAGCCCGGTTAAGTAGTCATGATCTCAGAGGTCAACTACGACATGCCAAAACTAAAAAAAAAAAAGTGCATCACTTGAAAAATTATAATGTCTAACCACACAAGGCTGGAAGTAACTCAAATTAATGTCACAAAAACTCGTCACATTTGAATATTGTTATAGTTTTTTCTCCAAGCCAAGTTTGTATTGTTTCAATTAGACTAATTTTATGTAACTCGAATAATTTAAATGTCATCATTAATTTGTTATCTTTATAAATAAAACCACAATACTAGCAATTTTAACGTTTTTTTAATCAACTTCCTCATCATCATCAATTTCTTCATCCTGTAGAACGTTGGTATCATTTTCTTTATTATTTTGGTTTAAAGCATGTTCAGCATGTTGCATCATGAAGGTTTTAGTAAGTATACACTTGGTCATGTGGCAGGAGCATGGCAGTGGGTGTTCAACTGCTTCTGGGTCTAGCATCGTCATTTGTAAGTTGTAGCTGTAAAAAATAAAGTTGGGAGATTAATAAGGAATTTAAATAAGATGTTTCAAGATTTTGGGTTTTCACAGTTCCATGTTCAGTTCAGTGTTTTCGGTTTGGTGAGTAGTCGTTGGTCCTTGGCAAGTTGAAAGATTAGCATCTTATTCAACAACATTTTGAATTGAAATACTATGCTGCAAATCAATACAACCCACACCACGACGATAAACACGTGTGATCAAACAAAATCGATTATAAACAGACGATCGACATGGTTTTACTCGTCGTAAATCTGTAAGAAGGTGACAGATCTTATTGATTGTTAAAACACATCAAATCGAGCGACAATAACGATGGTCAAAAATCTGTAGGCACCGTAACACAGGCTAACTAGACAAAAACTGATAAAAATCATGTTAACAATGTCCTACCTTCTGCTGGTAGCCTCCGCTCTGTTCATATCCAACTGGAAGGCGATAGGTTCTCCCTCTTCAACTTCCTGCTGCTGTGGCAACACTATAACTGTTTGTTTCCAATGTGTAGCCGCACTCTGTGGACTTGTGTCCAGAACTGTGTGACCATCTCCTGCAGCGTTAGGAAGCTGGGGGAAATTACACTCGAACCATAAGCAGAGGCCTTGGTAGTAACCATTTTTGCTTGCACCTGAAATAAAAGAATTAAATTAGTTGTCTTTTCTCAACCTCGCAGATATTGTGTATATAAATGAAATAATATTTTTTGACAAATGTTTATCATACTAATGGACAATGCATTTAAAGGACGTTCATTTCTGAAGTAACTGGATCATATGTTTATTTATTTAATTATTTAAGAATTACCAATGAGATACATTACAATTATCTTTTACAATAATAAAACTTTAAAATATACATTATTCTGTAATGCATACCCAATTACAGGTAACCACAACCACCAGGAGCTTACACATTATCAAGTACACATGCTCTGAATACATAAATATTATAAGTTTGAATTTACACTAATACAATACAGTAAAACAAAGTATAACTTGATTAATAAAATTGTCTAAATTAATTATTATAAAAGCTTCTAGGAATAAAAATAATAGTTTAAAATTAATCATATGTATTCAGATAAGTAAATAATCTGAAATTCTGAACTCTAAAGTTAAAAACGACTTTACCATTCCCTTTAATGCCTGTCTTAATTTTAATATTAGAGCATGTTTCAGTTTTTTTCTTAATCTGATGATTTCATGGAGAGGGAAACAAAAAATTTCATAATGAAACAGCATTTTTATATTTTCCACAAAACAATATTTAAGACAACAGTCTGGGTACAAGACAGTAAAATTTACCCTAAAACACATTCATTTATTAACTCTATTTGACTTCTCATAATTTTAATAATTTGTTTGCTTTTGTTGATGCATTTTTATTGACAGTTCAATTTTTTTATTGGACACTTGACAAGACATTGCTGACCTGCGTTTAGCATACTATGTAGTGATGTGCAATTTGGAAATAATACTAATAAATGACGGAAAAAAAACGCAACTTTAAAACCACCAACTAAATGTTTGTAATGTGTTGTTCAAAAGAGGCTCTGTCTTTTGGTAACATATGATAATACTTGCCAACAACATGTTGTATACTGTATGCATTTAAATCATGTGCTTCATCCTCTCTCAAGTTGACCCAGCAGAGGGCCACTTCAGTTCCCAGCAGGTCATCAGGTTTTATAGTAAGGATCTCTGGTTTGCTGCCTTTACTTGCTCTCAGCTCTCTGGCGAATGATGACATAGATACGCCATGTAAGCTGTTCCAGTTGTTGTATAGTGATGGTACACTAGAAAACAATAGGTAAATTATTGTATGAGGCATTGAGGTATAATGCTGCAAAGTAGACAATGACCCAAGGGCTAGCAGGCCATACTTTATGCATTTGGATAATTTAAAAAGGGGCTACCTTCTAGTTTTTTCAAATGGTTTTCCATACCTTTTATATTACTCTTATTATTGAAAGAATGGTGATTGAACAACATAAAATAATGATTTATTATGATGTTAATTACATCATCATTCTTCAGATCATAATTGTCATTATAATCATGGTAACAGTCTTACCTACATGGTGCAATATAAATAGCAGCACTCTCAGGGAATATTTCTCCTCCATCTTTGAGGAAGCGGTCTCTGGCAAACAGAACTGAGTCTAACATACCCTCGTGCAGGAGGTAGAAGCCCATCCACTCAGACACTATGGCATCTACTTTCATGTAGTTAGGTAAAACTACATCTTCTACTCTGCTGTGGATTACCTGAAATTTATTCAAGCCTATTTATTTATTATTTGCTATACAATATGACCAATATAACTTGGCAGTTGCAAACTTCACGAAGAAGGCTGCGCAATAACATTTTTTAGGAACCAAATGGTGACATGAGGCGAGTGTGAATGAGAGAACATGCATGAAAGTTCGTCGTGCCTATGTTCAGAACTGCCAAGTTATTTACATCGACCATATTGTACATCTGGTGGAAACATCAAATCAGCTTAGTAAATTAGTAATAGATCAAAATCAAACAAAGCCATAATTAAAAATAGGTAGACTGCCTCATTGGTCTAGTGGTCGCAAGCGCTACTGCTGAGCATGAGGTCCTGGGTTCGATTCCCGGGTCGGGCAAAGTGTTATTGGGTTTTTCTATCTGAAATTTCTCAGTAGCAGCTCGGAGTCTGGATTTGTGCCCGGTTGATGGCAATAGGCTCGCCCCCTATTACATGGGACTTAAACATAACTGGCGAAATGTGGGTGTACCTGCTACAGGGACACCTCTGCCCAACCCTTCGGGGAAACAAGGCGTGATGTTATGTGTTATGTAAAAATAGGTATAGTGTGAAAAAGTGAATCTTGTTAGATATTTGATAAAGTTAGTAATAATGTTTAGAAGACTATGGTATACTCAAAAATTCAAAATTGAAACTTCTCACCTCTATAACATTTTCAAATTTGTTTTCCTTCACTACTTCCTTAGCTAATTTAGCCAAATTACTGGCTTCAACAGCAAATACTTTTTTAGCACCAGCCTGAGCACAAAATATTGACAAAATCCCTGTTCCACATCCAACATCCATTACAATCTTGTCTTTAAAATATGCCTTGTTGTTTAAAATGGCATTCTTATAAGCTAGGGTTCTTGGTTCATCTTCAAGCATTAATTTATGCACCTAAGACAAATATTTTACTTATGAATATTGCACAGTTTTAGATTAATTCAATTTGAAAAAAAAAATTGTTTATCCTGATAATTACTTCTAAATCTTCATAGCTTGAAAAATATTGCGCCGAATCCACCTCCATTATATAATTCTTTTTGTTTTATATTTATTACTTTACTGAAATGCAGTAAACAATAAAAAAACAAGTCTTGGATAAACACGATAACTAACTAACCTAAAAATTCAAGAATCAAATCAAACAAAACATTGTAGTGTTGACTGTTCGTTCATTGCAGTTCATTGAAAAGATTACCCCAAAGTTACGGAATGGGGATAAAAACTGCCACTTGCTCACTTCAGATGGCACTGATCTCCAGCGTCTAATAATTTGACAGCTAGCCATACATTTTTTGTAAACAAGCGACTTCTTTTACGTATAATTAATTATTGAGCCCAGTAAAGTTGCGCAGCTGTTTACTTGCAAAAATACGGAGACCCATGTATTTGCCAAAGATGTTATAAGAAGAAAACAGTGTGGGAGAAAGCTCTCCAAAAAAAATTGGAATCCGATATTTCGTCGAGACAATGTGCTATCCTTTAAGCTTTTTGTGAGAGAAAGTGGTTTATAGGTAATGCTCCCAAGAGAACTAAGTCTGTTTTCATTACATACAGGCACTTGTGATGTGATATTATATAAATCAAAGTAAAGTGCTAGAAGTGCTATCTCTGTGGTTTTTCAGTCAGGAAGATCATGCCCGAGTTGGTTTTCAATTCTGATCAGGTTGTTTCTATCTTACGACTCTAGTCTTTAACAAAAAACGAACTTAAAAACTGAAAGTGGCAGCACAGTTGTACGTCTTTGTTGTGTTTATGCCTACTTTTGTGTCGATCACAAATTATATGAAAACTGGATAAATATGTATAAGATTTGGAGTGTAGCACTGTTAAAAGACGAGCTAAGGACAGGGGAAGCATCTACCACTGGTAAAAAAACAGCTTTAGTGGAAAAGTTAAAGGTTATTTTGCAAACGGATCTCCAAATCGAAAAATGTTCATTACATTCCATTATCCTCGCTTTACGTGTAAGGGAGAGAAATTTCAAGATTTTATTTTACAACTTTGTGGGCGCGAGTAATCGGTATTACCATGTCAAATTACAGTTCTCTGAGCTAAACCGTGGACAGACAAATGGATGGACTTGGCGAAACTATAAGAGTACCTGCACCCTAATTGCGTAACATACGATTAACGATAATCTGAATAATTTTGAAGGATATTGTAATCCATTGCTTCATATGTTCGTATTTATTTTTTATTTGTAACGTCTTTTCTCTCGCTTTCCTGCAATTCAAAGTACTACTCTCTTACGAGAGCTGCTGCAATCTTTGGGAGTGATTTCGTGAAATGGGACGGAAGTGTGTAACAGGAAGCCGGGGTAGTGCGCGCTATTTGATTTGACCAATGAGCACGTGCATTGCGGCCGGCAGATGGCCAGCAGATGGTACCAATCAATTTTCCAAGAGGTTGGTACTGTCAGCCAAGATGTCAGATGTTACACATCATTTATGCGACTACTGTAAGACTCACTATTTTTTTTAAATAATGTTGAACTGTCAAAATGAAACAGATTGGGATTGCTCGTGTGTAACGCAATTAGGGTAATGGTTTTATTAAACCCTGAAAGTATACAAGTATTTTTAATTTACCCATTACTCTTGGTTAAGTTTTAATACCTGGCAACATAAAAAGTCCTCTAAAAAAAAACCACCAAACGCTGCGAGAATATCTTCTGCAGAAATCGACTAAAACCAAGTTTTTTACTCTGTGCCACGAAAATGTCATTATTGAATATTGACGCAAAGCTGTATTTTTATAATCTGCTTCCGTTTTGTACGAGTACGTGCGTTGTTTTAGTTCCGAATAGAAAATTATTTAAGTTTTTCTCTAGATAATGATTTCTAATTAATATAATTACTACTTAAAACTTTAGCAATTGTGACAAAATGGCAAAGGAAGGAGATATGTCACTGTACAATGATGTCTTAGAGCCATTTAGACGAGTAATAAATACGGACCCGCCGAAAGACAAATTGTCGTCTGCTACAAAACTGAATTTTTCTGATAGTAATCAGTCTCTGAAAGAAGGTAATATTTTAAATAGTGTCTTATGCCTTATGACAACAATTTTTCCATAAGAATTCTGTTTATATCGAGGTAAATATTTCCAGGACTCAATAACCTCCTGTCGCTTGGTAAAAGAAAGTCCAGTATTTGCATGAACGATGTCTGTACGCCTGAGAAACGTATCCGGACGGAGTCTAGCTCTACGCCGGCGTCTGCACCACCTTCCCCATGGGAGGCAAAGAGGCTGAAGATAGATCTGATAGCTGCTAAAGCCCAGGTAAACACATGCTTTCTCTGCTTTATGTAAAAGAATATTTTATACAGCCATGTAAAGAAACCGCCTTTATTTTTAGTGTTCTAAGGATAAAAGTCAATGTTCTTTTAAAGCTGTTGTGTTATGTTTTCATTCTTTAGTACAAACTTGAAATAATTCATGCAACAAATTCTGATTTTGTTTAAATGTTTGTCTCTGAGAATTAGCTATTCTAGAACAGGTTTCATCAGTAACAAATAAAGAAGTATACAGTAATTAAATGTTTGTATTGAAACATTAATAAAATCCACAATAATTGAAATTACTAATTTACTTTTAGATAATAAAATTAGAATCCCGCATAAACCACCAGCACACGATTCGCAAAGAGATGCAGATCTTGTTTGAAGAGGAGAAAGGTTCTCTGATGGAGCAACACAAGAGAGACGAGAGAGCTCTGTCTGACATGGAGGATAGACTACAAATGATTAGAAGGAGAGAACAGGAGCTAAAAGATGAATATAATCAGGTTAAAACATATTTATTGTTACAATGACACTGTGAAAGCCATTTTAAAAATATACTAAAATCGTTGATGAGAAATGTTTTGGAAAAAGGGAGTTAAGTTAAAAAAAATTGTATAACTATTTAATTTTTACTATTTTTCATAATTTAATCATGAAATTATCAAATGAACTACTTAAATAAAAAATCTTGTCAATTTAACTATTGACTGATGAATAGCACAATGTGTTTAAAAGTATACTGCCTCACTGTAGAACAAAAATTTTCCTATTTTATATACATACATTTAAAAACTGGAGCAGTGGTGGCCTAGTGCAAGCAGCCGCAACTTACCGAGTTGTAGGTCGTAGGTACGAACCCAGACAGGCACTTTACTTTGTGTTAATTATTTCATCACCACTGCTCTCAAAACTGAAAGAAAACAATGTGAGGAAACCGGCATGTCCTAGAACCAAAAATTCGAATACATGTGACATCTACCAACCCGTACTGGGCTCATTAGAAGCTGATTATGATGATATATACACTCACGCCTTCTTTCTAGGGGGGTAGGTTGAAACTACAGAATGCCACCTGCTACAATCCTTACATACTCCTTTCGCCTCGTTTACGTTCATACATCTGGTCAATTTCCTATTATATTCCAACTTATAATAAATTCCTACAATCCAAGAAACCGGTTTGTCTAGTTGGGGTTCATTCCAAACTTTCTGAATTTTACTGGGAAATAAAAATCTTTCACCTATCTTCGGTGTCTGTGCAACACCCTTTTCGTTGTTGATACTGCAATACCGTGTAACTAACAGTGAAATACTGCGGAAGTATGGTGGGCTGCATCAATTACCCAATTGATGCAGTCCACTGTACAAAAGTATTAAACTTTAGTTCAAATACGTATTTCATAAGTACAGCAAACGTTATTAAATTTTTTCGTTCTCCTGTAAAATTGTAAAACATCTCATTGTCTGTTGTTAGTTACGCGGTATTGCAGTATCAGCATCGTTTTTGCTGTCTATTTCTACTCTGTGGTTCACATTTTAAACTTTACGCAGGTTATAAAAGAACACAAGGAGAACAAAGCAATGTGGGACAAAGAAAAGGGGGAGCTTCACAAACAGATAGCAGACATGAGGGACAAGCTGCTTGAATGTAGCGTCAGCAGTAAGGATCAGCTGTCTGAGATGAAGAAGGATATGGATGAGTTGCTGCAGGTAAACGTTGTGTAAATAATAAATCCTTCTGCAGGGCAAAGGCATCTTCTTGTACAGAGAAAGCATGTGCATTGATCAGATAGTGTATGTATGTTATGATATGGTTCATAATAAATTAGATAAAAATACTTTATCCTTACATATTATAAAACAAAGTCCCCCGCCGCGTCTGTCTGTCTGAACGCGATAAACTCAAAAACTACTGAACAGATTTCCAAACGGTTTTCACCAATGGACGGAGTGATTCATGCGTTTTAGTGTATAATTAATTACAGTTTTGTGTAAATTGGCTGAAATATGACGATTATTGTTGAAGAAGTCGGAAAAAATCATGTCGACTGGGAGCTTTACTGGCGTGCGCTGCGTTAACCGAAAAAGATACATCAAATTTATGTTCTACGGTATTGTTCATCTTAAAATTATCAACAAAAAAGATGGCATATGTCTATCTTCTAAGGATGACCCACAATAACCATTTTTATCTTTCAGAATTTGATAAAAATTTAATTGTTATTTCCGAAGCTTTTTTGACCGGTATAATATTATAATACTAATCCTTATCCAAAAAAATATGTTATTTAAATTGGGAATTTAATTTAGATTAAAATACGCCTTTAAATCATATCATTTAAATGACTAGTTTAAAAGATATCACGATATACGTTCCCGTAGGATATTTTCCGACATCAACGCGGGCGAAGCCGCGGGCAAAAGCTAGTTACTTAGCCTGTCCAAATAGTAACATCATTATTTTAATATTTTTATCACCAAGTATTTATTCCTGTGCTCAGATTTAAGGGTTGCCAGTGAAATTGTAAACACAGAAGACATTTCAACTTGTTTCTTCGATTTTTGGGTGACTAGATATTGTGGTAATTTTTTTGGGAGTTGCATATTTCTTAAGGAGCATCCACTTTCTGTCAAGCAAACCCTTTGTCTATTTAAAGAAATCATAATGAAGTCATACCTACTTTTACATCAAGTTGCCCCATATTATGTTTTCCTTTATTTTTTTCCTACAGGCTTTAGAAGGCGCCCAATCCGAAGTAGAAATGTTAAAGACAGAAGTAGCGAAGCAGACCAGTAGGGCAGAACAGTGCACAACCCTCAGGACTCAGCTGGAGAAGCAGACCTTCGAGCTGCAGAGTGTCACCAACAAACTCAAGGAGTTGGAGTATGAGAGGGACTCCTACAAAGACTGGCAGCAACAGGCTAAGGTAATGGTGGTGTTTAAGCTAAACCTTAAAAAAAAACAGAGTAATTTTATGGAAATAAAACTAACAATTAACTGAAAAGGAATTATTGAATAGTTTTTGTATTTATTTTAATTCAATTTAATTTTATCTTAATTGCAATCCATAATGTAAGAATATATAAATTGAAACAATTATGGTTCCTGTCGGGCACAGCAAAATTTTTAATAAGAAAAGGAAAGGGAGCTTATTACTTAATATTTAAATTATTTCCTATCAATTTTTGAAGTGAAAACTTCTTGCGTTGGGCATTTTTGAGATAGGAAAAACAATTGAACTCGCGACACCGTTACCGACACCTCATTTTTGTAAACGCGATTGTGCTCTTTATTTAGATTAGGTTACGGACCAATGTTCTATACAAGTATTTTTCTTCCACCAAGGCGGTCTTGTTCAAGTTTAAACTGTCGGCACTCCCGGAGTGCCACTATTTTTTTTTTTTTTTACTACAGTTTTAGTTATTATATTTATTTTATCACTAGAGATCGGATATTCTTTAATATTATCTAACAATAATTTTCTTCTTAAGTCCAAAAAATGTTAATTTTGCTTGTGCTAGGATTGAATTCACACTAACAAGAACATGTACGTATGGAACTTACATCCTCGAAATTATACTTGTATAACAGCACAGTACTCTTGTGTTTGGTTCATAAATATAAGAAACAAATAAATTCTTCAGAACATGCTAAATAAAATAGACAACGAGTGTTTGATAAAATTTGTGCAATTTTAATTTCACTTTCTTTTACAGACTGCACAAAAACGCTTAACCAACATGGCGGAATTAGAAAAGGAAGTAGCTCGTTTACGCGCGCAAGAGCGATCTCTACGGGACTCTATATGCAACAAACTGCTGTTGGAAGAACAAGTACACCTGTTGCAGTCCAGGGTCGATGCCTTACAGCCTGTGCAGAATGAGCTACATGAGGCCAAGGTAATTAGATCTTTATTCTATTGAATAAAGATTCTATTTCGCTAGTATTCTGGCGACCCGCCCCTGCTTCGCACACTACCATAAACCTTATGGAATATATTCTCAAACGCTCTAAAAATGCCTGTACACCTACAAAACTATAATGGCATGCGACCACGGCGTTACCTTGACCATTTTTGTACCTATGTCTTGATTTCTGTCGAAATATTTTCTTGTTTCATACTTTTTAGAGCGTAATTTTTCAGTAGTCGGGTTTTTGAACTTACTTTATATTTAAATTATTTTGAGGTTATAATTTCGTGATAAAGTATTTGCAGAGCAGCTTAATTTTTTTTTGTTTAGGTTTTATCGTATAACAGGTATTCATTTTACAGCCGCGCCGTACGTAGCAATCTCACTTTTGCTTGTTTTTTTAACAATTTATCATATTTGCTTGCTTAGAGTAGTTTACAATATGATATATCATATTTGTAATGTGCTCGTCAAGCCCTTTCATATGATACTCAACATGACACAATAACATTTATTTATTTTTAGTTCATGACTTTATGTCCTCTAGAGGGCGCCATATTGCATTTAATGTGACGTCACATTGCCTATAACCAGCGGACGATTAATACGCTTCCAATGATACCTCATTTGTCAAATTATGATCGGCAGTTTAGAAGTTATGAGGTAACAGATGAACATACATACACAGTTACACACCGGTCAAAATCACAATCCTCCTTTTTGCTTCGCCGTGGTCGGGTAAAAACAGCGTCAAAATCTGTTGCGTAGTATAGAAGCACAATGCCGCTGTTAGAATCAAGTTGGCTCCCTGTAATGACTGATGCCAATGAATAAACGGTATTTCTAAAATGCTGAAGCAATGATAGTGATCATGCATTGAAAAGCTTGCAATTACATTGGACCGACCAATTTTTTTACTAGGCTTCTATTTTTACTTAGCTCAAGCTGTGGCTGACAAAGAGACAAAAAAAATCCTTACATATTATAACACAAAGTCCCCAGCCGCGTCTGTCTGTCTGTCTGAATGCGATAAACGCAAAAACTACCGAACGGATTTTCAAACGGTTTTCACCAATGGACGGAGTGATTCTTGCGGATGGTTTTAGTGTATAATTCATTAAGGTTTTGTGTAAATTGGCTGAAATATGACGATTATTGTCGAAGATGTCGGAATAAAATATGCCGACTGGGAGCTTTTCTGGCGTGCGCCGCGTAAACCGTTACAGATACATCAAATTTATGTTCTACGGGATTGAAGATCTTAAAAAGTTCAGCAAAAAAGTCCGCGATGGCATATGTCTATCTTCTAAGGATGACCAACAGTAACCATTTTTATCTTTCAGAATTTGATAAAAATTCCATTGTTATTTCCGAAGCTATATTGACCGGTATCATATTAACCTCTCGTATGTCGTAATTACAGAAACAATTAAAAAACCATTGTGTATCGCATGGATCCACGAATGGTTAATCCTTATCCAATAAAATATGTTATTTAAATTGGCCATTTAATTGAGATTAAAATATGCCTTGACATCATATAATTTAAATGAATGGTTTAAAAGATATCACAGGTTCAAAATTACGCGTAATAAAATAATTATGGTTGGAGCGCAGCGGTAGGAGTCAATAACCTTTTCCTGGCCTATTAGGTGTGTAATCCCGGTACTGCACGGTAGTACGTTCCTGTGGTATATTTTCCGACATAAAAAAAAAACTTTTAAAATCGAAATCGAATTATTCAATTTAATCAAACAATAGCCTCTTAACTTCAACAAAACGGAGTCTTTTTACAGGTTAAACTAGCTTCCCTCGAGTCATCTCTAGAAGAATGGAAGGCGGCTGCGCGCACGCACGGCGTAGAGAACGCGCGCTCTCTGTCTAGTACGTTGGACTCTGCGCTCAACAGTCAACTGAACGCGACCGCCACTTCGTCGCAAACTCAGTCGCAGTTAACGCAACTTGCTGAGGTGGGCCACTTTATCAGTCGATAAGTAAATTGCTTGTTTTAATATACAAGTAAATGTAAGCATGTAGCGTTCTAGTTCTTCTAAATGCCTATTTTGTCTACAACGATGTACAATATTTATATTTTCTTAATGTCGCTCGGGAATCATCGCATTTCCGAATACAAACGAATGCTAATTTCCATGTCCATCAATTATTAGATTTATCTTGTATAATAATTTGAATTTAGAACTAGTACTTTACTATTGTTTTGTTTTTCGTGTAAACTATATAGAGCTGTAAAACTATTTTCCTATCCGTCGTGCCTGCGACTTTAGCAGCTTTACTACCATTTTTAAAATAAATTACATTAAGTTAAAAGAGTATTAACAACTCTATATACTTCCAAGGCGATTGAGAGCATCCGGTCTGCAGCAAGTGCAAAGAGCAACTGATAGAAATCCGACGACTGACGAAACACGAGGTTTGCCGAGGGATATTAAGAACATAGTTGTACTTGTAATGTAAGGATCTTTTGGCGCTTGCCAAAAACTTGTCGAAAATGTAGAAGAAATTTGGTTTTTTGACAGATTGAGACTGATTAGAATGCAAACGTTCTTAAAAATACGGGAATTGCCCCTCTGCTATATACAGTCAACTCACTCAAAATTTTACTAATAACCGTTGTATTTCTTCGTAGGAAGTGGCATCAGTAAAGTTCGAGCGCGATAAGGCGACCAGCAAGCTGAACGAACTGCTCATAGTACGCAAGAACCAGGAAAGTCTCATACACAGGCTGCAGAAGAGACTGCTTCTCGTCACGCGCGAGAGAGACAGCTACAGGTAAGAGCGGCAACAGCGCACAACACTGACTCGCTTGGGGCCTTACTGTGAGGTGTTATAGCCATTATTGTTCCGTTGTGAAAATGGGACAGTGCTATTTATGCTGTATAGCTCCATCTCTCTCTCACACTGGAACAATGACGGCTTTAACACGTCGTAGTACGGCCCCTGTTGTAGCTTGCGACATGCACGTTACATAGTGTGTGATTGGTGTGTATATATTGCAATATATAATCATTCTCCGGCCCTTACACCAGGGACTGAATTACCCAAAAATTAAAGTACCTTTAAATTTCAGTATGACGTCATACCGTTAAATAAGGGTTACTGAAATATTTCGATACCATTCTTTTTTTCAGTAGCAGAATTTTGAGGTTGGAAATGCATACCGGTATATTTCGGTAGCAGTATCTTAACCTTTATAAATGTATCGGTAGCAGTACCTAAACCTTAATAAATAGGGGTTTTCTTTGACGCACCGCCGCCACACTCTGTCTGTCGTTCACTTGCTGATTGTAACTCGGTATTGGTTTTAATTTCCGATCGGAAGAACACGACTGAGTAAGCACCCGCGCCGAGCCGTCTCGCATGTTTTTCGGTACCGAAATAGTGTAAAGGTTAAATAACGGTTTAGCCCAACCTTTATTTATAAAAGTATCGGTATAGCTCAACCTTTATTTTAAACCGGTACCGGTATATTTTTGAGGTATCTTAACCTTTAAGCGTTACCGCTTTCAGTCCTTGCCTTACACCAAATTATTTGAGGTCGGCACAGTGTCATTTTCTTCCACTTTCTACACTTTCTATAAGCCTTCATCTCAGTAGTTTCCTTCTTTTTAGTTTATCATCTTTCGCACAAGTCGTCGTTCCTTCCTTGGTCTGTGCGACTCTCATCAAGGTCTTCCCCCGCATATATATTAAAAAACATTAAACTATAAAAATAAACCTCATATATAAATATGTAATCGTCTCCCATAAGCACACAATATTTGCCAAAACGACAAGGACTTAAAAAGTAACTTCTGAACGCGCTCGTTTTCGATTTGCTTTCCACAGTAAAAAGTTAACGAAAATCGTTACGTCACACGTAAAAACATGCTAAAACAGGAGTAATCTACCAGCTAAATTGTATAAACGTGTATGGCAGAGGGTTTGCCAAGAAGCAAACATCGTAAGAGACACGAGTATAAAAATCTACGTGTTAGAGTAAGACAGGTAGTGTTATTTGGCAAGCAAGGTTAATGGGACATCTTGAGGTGACCGCTCGATGTTGGTACCGGGTTTCCCCTATTACTGAAATACATTATAGGATCAAACACCCGAAAAATATCGACTAGAACCCCGGAAAACGCCCTTTTATGTCTAAACCTGCAATATATCTCACTCTTGAAAATATTTAGTCCTTCAAACTTTTTAGTATTATGTTAATTTCGTTGGCAGGCAGCAACTAGACTGCTACGAGAAGGAGCTGACCGTGACGCTGTGCGGCGAGGCGGGCGCGGGCAGCGCGGCTCTGCTGGCGGCGCGCGTGGAGCAGCTGGAGAAGGCGCTGCAGGCCTACCGCGACCTGCTGGCCACGCACGACCAGACCGCGCACACTAAACGTAGCTAAAACTGTACAGCTTATCTCAATCAACTGTTGCTCAAAGAAAACCGAAGGGCTCCCCAGCTGGTCATCAACTTATTAGAAAATTTATGAAGCTAGTAGCTAACTAATTAACCTACCATAAATAAACTGTATCAAGATGAAGGATCTCCCAAGAGAAACGTATGTTACTGTGGGCCTAGAGGCCGTAACAATTGCCATTTGATAAGCCAAAAGAACAACTATTCCGTCCATACGAAGGTTGTCTTCTAGAAATCGCTGATTGCGATAAGATAAAATTCAATCACCCGTTTTTTGTTACAATATTTTGTATTTTCTTAATACGCCGTGCAATAAAGAGTATTTCTGTCAACTATAACATACTTTCCCATTCTAAGTGGTGGAGTCTCTACGTGCCGACTCGAGCAAATGGCGCGAGGAGGCTGAAAATCTGAAACGTGACGTCGCCAAGTTGCGCGCGCAGCGAGACGCACTGCACGCCAACCTGGAACGTATCGGTGCGCACTCGCAGACTAAGGTAACATTCAACTATACGAGCTTAGTTCTCCGAAACGAACCAACCCACATCAAAATGTCTCCTATTTTATAAAAATTGTTATTCAGCTGTTAAACTGTAAAAACGTCGTTGATTAATTTGAAATCTTTTCTGAGTCTACGTTTTGGATGTATATTGGACTGATTTCAATTATTCTAAGCAGAACTAAGTCCACTTGAAAGTTGGATCACTCAGCTCTTCAAATTCTTCCTAAGTGTAATGTAATCTAAGTTGATTTTTGCGTGAACATTTATAATAAAAAGGCCCAACATGAATTTTGGTTACAATGGAATTGGTCTTAAACAAAATTTTTATGTCCGCACTTCAAGGTACTGCATCTGACCAATAATCCTGCTGCTGAAGCTCAGAAACAAATCCAAATGGAACTAGAAGCTGCCCAAGAAGAGGTATGTCTACTTTATGTTATCTTTTATCAATTATTATTACTTATATAAAGTTTCACAAAAACTTTTAGTTGGTCCAATAGAGTTTTTTGTTCCTTATAAGAAAAAAAAATGGTATCAAAAAAAGTTTTTGAAGAAACTGCCCACTTTCTTGCTGACTAATTTTTTTTCAAAATCTGTGAGTGCGGATCAAAATGTCTCAAAGAGTTAAGGACAGTCTCCTTAGACCGTTTTTCTGTAGCTACAATGGTTAAGGTATACTGCCCCATCTCAAAAATCTACCCTGTATATAGAAGAACCCCATGCTCTGCAGTAACGCTTGCGACCACTAGACTAACTAATAGTTTTCCAAAATACTCGAGTCTAAGTAATTAATAGACACAACTAGAAGGTTAAAAGCCTATGAAATGAAATCGTTTATTTCCAGATATAGTTCCAGCATAAATTAAATACATAGAATAACATAAGAAACTATTTAGCTCATGTTCTACTCAAGAACCTTGGTTCTCGGAACTTGTAAGTTAACCTTATAAATGACATAATATTATTTTTACGGTTCCGTACTTCAAAAGGAAAAAACTGAACCCTTATAGGATCACTTTGTTGTCCGTCTGTCTGTTTTCTAAAGCTAGACGCCCTTGTCAAAATTTTGCGTTTGCTTAATATTTTAACGTCTTAATCTTACAAGAAACAGATGCCTAAAATAAAAATAAAATACGTCTGCCCACATTTATACAACCTTAGTTTTTGTTACCTCAAAACCCTATTAGGGGTCATCATTATGATCGGCTGTTACAATGAAACCAACAAAGACATTGCAAAGGCACTCCGGGAGTGCCGACAAAAAAGAAAACTTGAACAAGATCGCCTTGGTGGAAGAAAAATACTTGTATAGAACATTGGTCCGTAACCTTATCGTAATAAAGAGCATAATAGCGTTTACAAAAAAAAAACTTCCAAAACCTTATAGTAACAATACTTGCATAGAACATTGATCCGTAACTTAATATAACTAAAGAGCACAATCGCGTTTACAAAAATGAGGTGTCGGTAACGGTGTCGCGAGTTCAATGGTTTTTTCCCATCTCAAAAATGCCCAACCAGATTTTTATGATTATTTTTTGTTGGAAAGGAGATATCCCAAGGGTGGTACCATGATAAGGAAACCAGGATCTGATGATGGCATCCCAGAGAAATCGAGGGGAACCCTCGAAAATCGTAGTGGCGACTAGTGCGTTTGTAAATTTTTTCATTAAGTATTTTAAAGCACTACTATTTAATGAAGGTTTGGAGTCGATCTGATGATAGAGCCGAAAGACATTCCAGGGAACTCCTCAACGATTTACAGCAATTACCTGGTGTTATTTTACACCTAGATGGGTTGTGACTGTCATTAGTGGTCTGATGATGAAGACGAAGGACAGTCAAGGGAACTCCTCAACGTCTTACAGTAGCTACCTTGTTTATAGTAAATCGTGCAGTGCTCTCGGAAAGCACCATTTGGTGAAGTGGAACTGATGATGAAGACCACAAATGGCCACCGGAACTACTCAATAATTAGTATTTCACGGATTGCGATTCGATTACTTAATATGGTTGCCAAGAAATGTATGCTCGTCACAATACATATGGAGAAATAGAGCTGATGTTGAAGTACCAGGAGAACTCCTCAACGATTAAAGTCCCTGCATCGGGATAAGCAATGTTTTGTAAAAGGTGATGAGCAGTTGACATCAATAAGCTATTGTAACTGAGATAAATTACAAACCAACCCACTAAAAAGCGAGAAATAAAAACTTTTTTACAAAAAAAAAAAAACAACTGACTTCTAAAAAAACACTACAAAGTGAAAAATAACTTATATTTCGGAAGTCGGTGGCAAATAACGAATATAAAAAACCAAAGACCCCGACTTCCGAAATATAAGTTATTTTTCACTTTGTAGTGTTTTTTTAGAAGTCGGTTGTTTTTTTTTTGTAAAAAAGTTTTTATGGGAAAGCTGATTATTTTTTCGCGATTTCAGGGCTTTAGGGCTAAAACGATCAAGTTTTTTGGAACATCACCAACAAGGCAGTAAGCGAATTTTTATGCTAGCGTATTTTTTCGTACACACGGCTCCATTATGTAGTTACCCCTGCAAAAGACATGTGCGTTCAAATCCATGATAGGCCCAAGTTGGTTTTAGTATTTTGCAAAAATATTTTAATATAATTAATGTATTGTTTTAGTAAATAGGGTTAACAGTTATTCAACATCCAAATAGACCGGATGTTTCAAGACCGCTTGCCGTGCATAAGATAGGAGGGTCAAATCCTAGGCACGGAATGTGCTTTTTGTCATTCACTTTATTTTTTTGATAGTATTTTTCTATGTTGTTTTAGTAATATTTATAAATAAAATAAAATCCAGAAAAATAAAATAATTTAACAAAAAAATAATAATATTTATTACCGCTATTATTTAACAAAATTTTGATCTTATTTTACTACAAAGATTTATATTCTACAATTTGATTTGATAATTTACAGTTATCATAAATATACATATTTTGCCAACTGACACAAATGGTTTCCTAGACAAGTGACATCCTATTAACGCAAACGATAAAATAGGAAGCGCTAGAAATAAACAATAGTTTTAAGTAAACTTATATATCAAACGTTGTAGTTATAACTTGAGGGTATGGATGAATTTTATAAAGAAAACGTTAATGGATACCCTCAAATCATAACATTTACCGACTAAACAGACCTAAAGATAAAGTGACTCGGATGATAGTAGATAGCAATTTCATCGCAATTCACATGAGCTCGCTGGGTAGTTCATCAAACTGAGTATGACGACGTTCGGTGATGCGATGGTTCGAATCCAAGTCGAAACAATGAACTTTTTTTGGACTATTCTTTCGATTATTCGTAACGAATTTAATGTTGTAGCAGTGTAACATTTTAAAACTTGAGGGGCTAGCACATACTGACGCTGTGTGTACCTCAGTAGTCTGACGCCTGAAAGTAATGTACTTATATCAGTATTGTTAATTCCAATCTTGATCCCGAAATTGACTGCAGCATATCGTTCGAAAGATCTTTTATTCGCGTGCTGTTTATTAACTATCTCAACACGGTAAACTTGTCAAAAAATAAAAGGCCCGTTTTGACATTTGTCATCGCGACGTAACTAGTGAAGTAACCATACGACTCGGTACTCGATACTCACGATAAATCGATTCAAGTTTGTATGAGTATTTGATCGATTTGATTATGTATTGTATGTAAAGTGCATTGGATTAAAGATCTGATTAGAAAATGTAACTTAAACTTTAATATTGTAGGTATTTTGAAATGGTACAATGGTACGAAAGGTCAATTTGTCTTTAATTTAATAGTTTTAGTTTCAAAAAAATCAAAAAAAAGCTAAAGTGATTGAATCAATCATGCAATCATTTTCTTCGTATGACGAGCCAAAATCGTCAGTTGAGCACATCGTCACATGTAAATATAATTATATATATATTTTCTTTTGATCGACTTTCTTTTTATATACAGTAATTATATGTTTCTCTTTTTTCTAAATGTAATGTTTGTAAAAGTATCGATTTTTCAGAACATCGATTTTATTCGGTCAAAAAACGGCTTACAACGGTCACAACTCTACGGCAACGAACCCAAAGACATGACATTGTAATAACGTCCTGTCGGAATATTAATCAACGATTAATTCGTGTTTTTGAGTGCATTTTTCCAATATAAAGCGAAACTTGGTACTTACGAATGATACTCATTGTTGAAGTGTATGGATAACATAGTAATTAATTAGGATTATAAATAAGATTTTTCGATTTCATTTACGTAGACGTTCATACAAAGTTATCGCGGCATGTATAATGAGAAACGTCAAATCGGGCTTCTTAGATTATTATAACTTTAATCAAAATGTCAAAATGAACATGTTTTGACACGGGCAAATGTCTTTTTAGAATCTTTCTTCTGTGATTTGCCCTCTCAATAAATATTCCACCGTATAGACCACCACGAGCACGACCAGGCGGTCGCAGCGACCAGTTAAACTATAGAAACCGATACGAATCGCGCACTTAGGGGCCGCCTCCACGAGCGATAGAATCGCGACGGATCCGCGCTTCTACGTCGGGTAATCTCCACGAACGAGCGATTATTCCGCCACCGTATCGTCGCGACTCGTAACGGAATCGACGCGTTTCCGCGACGAGGCGTTGTGCAATAGTTTTGGGAAGCCTGCGATAAGAAAGCGCGAGGCGATACGATGACGTTTCGCTCGCACTCAGCCACTCGTCGCATCGCCGCGATTCTCTCGCTCGTGGAGACGGTTCCTAAGAGAGTGTACAGAAATACGTGGCACGACGTTAATATCGCCGCGATTCTCTCGCTCGTGGAGACGGCTCCTAAGAGAGTGTATAGAAATACGTGGCACGACGTTAATATCGCCGCGATTCTCTCGCTCGTGAAAACGGCTCCTAAGAGAGTGTATAGAAATACGTGGCACGACGTTAATATCGCCGCGATTCTCTCGCTCGTGAAAACGGCTCCTAAGAGAGTGTATAGAAATACGTGGCACGACGTTAATATCGCCGCGATTCTCTCGCTCGTGGAGACGGCTCCTAAGAGAGTGTATAGAAATACGTGGCACGACGATAATATCGCCGTGATTCTCTTGTTCGTCGAGGCGTCCCCTTAGTGCTCGTTTACGGAGACGCGGGGCGTTGCGCGTCGTATGTGGCGTGGCGACTTGCGTTGCGCACGTTTTTTTTTTCAGTTTACAGACAGGCGGCGCGTGCAGCGGCGCGTGCAGCGGCCCGCATCATCATACGCGCAAACACAAATAAATGGCAATTTACGATGTTGTTTATGAAGACGTGGTGGCGCGGTGCGGGTGCGGGGAAAAGAGAATTGCAAGAATAGCTAGCCGCAACGCTGCGTGCGCCGCCGCGATTAAGGTCGCGTGCGACGCGGCGACGCCATCCGCGGTCTCCGCCTGCATTTCAAGCAAACGCGTGTAAAATAGCTTCTCCGTAAACGCTCTCATACAACGCCATATGTTTCAATTTAATGCGGCCCGCGCCGCCCAACGCTACGCGAAACGTCCCGCGTCTCCGTAAACGAGCACTTGGTCGGCTAGTTGACCGTTGCGACCAAGTGCACGATTCGTATTGGTTTCTATAGTTTAGCTGGTCACTGCGACCACTGGTCGTGGTCGTGGCCGTCTAGTGCGCCAGATCCCTAAAGTGTTTAGAGACAATGCAAGTAATTTGTTGCTTTATTCTAAAATTATTTGTGCCATATACTGTTGCATGCTTTGCGTAGTATCATCATGCAAATGTGACAAAATTTCAGTATTATAATTTTGTTATTGTATGTGATACAACATAGTAGTATTGTATGAAAGTTTTTTAGTATATTATATTGTTTAAATGTACTGTTTCCAGTTAAAAAGGCTAAAGGCAACGTTGCGAGAAGGGGGCGGATCTCGTGCCTGTCCGGAAGAGATGCAGCAGTTACGGCAGCAGTTGGAAAGTAGTCGTATAAAACTTAAAAGGTACATATTCAATCATTATAATCTCAGTACCCCAGGGCATTAACATAGCACATCAAATTTCAGAAAGTGACGATGCTCTTCGTGCCGGGCTGTTTCTAAACTCGCTTTGCAATATTTAGGGCAGGTTGTAGTAATAAACTTCACCACTTGAATTTTCAAGCAGTCTGTCAGTTAGTCAGAAAGTTGAAGCTAGTTGCCCGTTCCAAAATGTAGATCTCTATGGAGAAGAATGGGCTTGAGATGGGTAGCACACTCTTAAAATGAGGATCGTGCGAGGCACTCTTTTTAGAAATTGTGCTAGCACACTGTGCTACCACGAACGAGGCGAGGCTGCGGTGGCCTGTGAGCATGTACGTGCTGTGATTGTGTCAGTGAGGCTCGTCACTCGCCGCGCGAGTCGCGAGTGTGGTGTATAGTGACGACAAAACGACACAGCATATATATGAAGTAGAGGAGGCACATGCGGTGACTAATCGGTTAAGCGCGTCACACAGCACGCACGACTACTCACAATACGTACAAATGTTCTGTGTAGCTACTCTGTGCCCTGTGCTGTGTAGCTACTCTGTGCCCTGTGTTGTGTGATAACACATCAAAATAAAAAGAGTAATTGACTCTTTTTATCCAAGTGAGTAGCTACAACTGTGCTAACACATGTGCTGAGTTACTTAACACTAGAACAGGCACACTCTTTTAAATCAAGTTAGGTAATAGTAAGTCCTAGAATCCTATGAATCCTAATAACTTTGATTGTAAATAATTTCAGATTGAAAGAGGAGTTCACGTCCTCCGCTCAGGAATACAGAGACGTTTGTTATATGCTATTAGGTTATAAAATTGATAGAACTGGACATAAGAATTACAGGTGAGTCATCTATTCTAATATTATAAATGCGAAAGTAACTCGTGTCTATCTATCTGTCTGTCTGTTACTTCTTAACGGCTCAGTAAATTTGTATGAAATTTGGTACAGGGATAGACCATGACCTACTTTTTTATGTCGATGGTATGTTCCCGTGGGATAACTTTCCCACGAGGGCGTAGCCCCGGGCTAGTAGTTCATAATTTCTCTATTGTGAGATGTTTTTTTTTTCGCAGTCCACTGTTGGTCATAAGCTAGCCCTTCCTCCTTCCATGTCTGTCCGATGCAAGATTTTATTAATTACATTTACTCAAAAATGCATGTAATGTGGTCATTATTTTGACAACCTTGTTTGAGCAAAGTCGACCTTGCCGTTCTGTTCCAAGGAGCGGCCGGCAAAGTTTTGCTGGTCGCTCTAACAGGCCGGCAAAACATTGCCGGCCGCTATTTTGACGTTTCAACGTTTTAAAAAATCAAATGCAAAAAGATTTTATTTAAAACACAGCTGTTTGTATTTATAGAGATAGATACAAAAAGATTTTATTCCATATTTGGCTGTATAGTTCCAACTAACATTGTTAAAAAAAAAAAACAAAGAAGTAGGTAACAAAAGCGCGGTTCGGCGAAAATTTTATTTTTATTTAGTGCCTTTTTTGCTAAAAATGAGCTCTCAAAGCGAAAATTCTTCCGATTCAATGTGTTTAACACCGCCAGACATTAAAGATGAAGCTAAATTAGTGGTTGAAAATTTAATACCGCGAAACTCAAAGGAAAAATATAAGCTTGCTTATGAAAAATTTGTGCAGTGGAAAATCAGTAGGAAATCTAAATCTTTATCCGAAAATGTTTTTCTTGCGTATTTCAATCGTCTTTCCAACAAAATGAAGCATAAATATATATTTTATTGAAATTACTTGCTGGTTTTATTTAGATTAGGTACTTGCATTTTTGAGTAAAGCACTATACAAGCCTTGGCCCACTATGACTGCTTCGCTGGTCACGCTATGATTGCCTCGAGCTAGCCTAGCTAGCTCTAGGCCTTCCAGCTTGGCCATCATTGCAGCCCTTGCTGTCCTCGCTGTAAAGGCCTCGACCTACGGCCTCGGCCTTTATCTCAGCTCGTCCATCAAGTGCTGCACGCTGACCGCGCTGTGTCGGCCTGGAGCTGCGCTACGCTGCCCTGTCGGCCATCATCAGCGCGACCAGCAAAGTAGTCATTATAGACCGCGGCAGTAATGTACTATTATGAGGATGAGTAGGAGTGATAATTAAAAACCTTCTTTCTGAGTTGGTGAGAAAATATTGGCCATCTAAATGACCAATATTGGTCATTAGATGGGCAATATTGGTCATACCTGCTGACATTTTGGTGGTACACACGGCTACATAATCAAGCTATACATTTCCAGTATAAGCTGATCTCGTATTCTATAGGATTTCCGTACAATGCGAGGTCAACTTAAGCTTCTAGTAATTCAAAATTCTAGTATAGTATACTGGAAATGTATAGCGATGTGTAGCTGTGTGTACTGCTATAATATTGATATTAAATTGTTTCATGTCGTCTTTTCGTATCGATATATTTGCCGCTGTAAGTTTGGTATCAATTTATTTTTTATGGTCCATTTTACACTTTCTTTTATTTTTCACAGAATATCAAACATGTACGCCGAATCGTCCGAAGAATACCTTACTTTTACTCTCGATGATGATGGAATAGAGATGGTGCACACCGACTATTCTTCCACTCTAGGCGAGTTAGTAGAGTTGCACCTACATCAGCACCGCTCTATTCCACTGTTTCTAAGCGCACTTACTATGGAGCTATTTACGAGGACTACTATGCAGCATGTTGAATGAGGGAAGGTATTATAGGGCTGTTGTACATTTGAGACTTTGTCACGCGACTTTTTTGTCGCACGATTATATTGTCGCACGACTATTTTGTCGCACGACTATTTTGTCGCACGACTATTTTGTCGCACGATTAATTAGTCGCTGCGTAAAAATTTCGCTACATAATGTCTTCGAGTGTGCGATATGCCTCCTTTGTTTTCCTAGGAAATACGAAGGATTTAACAGTGTTACTGAATTATTAGTTTAACATTATTCTCTTAGTTAATAATGTATCAACGCTTGATATGAATAGTGGTACAGTTCTGAGCATATTATTAAAAATATTTGTAATAATATACTTAGTGAAATTCAGTAACCATTTTCTTGTAATGTTTTTATGGAAATTGTGAGCTATCGAGCATAAAGTATCTTCGAACATTTGCTACTTAAATATAAAGCCGGGTTTTCAGCGAGTGTTTTTTCAAAACATTACACAAAAACATCGCAACAAAGTGGCCACACACATTTGTGTATGCAAACACAACGTTTTGTATGAAAACAAATGTTTATGTGTAAGGTTATTTGTGTAATGTTTCGAAAAAACACGCGCAGGAGACCCGGCTTTACTATTTTAACATTCTACGATAAAATCGCTTTTGGAATTATCTAAAAGTTTTGGGATTGCGACTGATAACTAAAATGTGGTAACCAAGTTTCAGTCAAACTCAAAGCATTTATTTCAATTAAACCATTTACAGGCACTTTTGAATTATCAAAGACGTCGGTCAGTTTTGATACATGAAGCTAGTTGCCCATTCCAAAGCGTAGTAGGTTCCTATGGAGAAGAAGGGACAAGAAACTCTATGGATACTCTTTTAAATATTATTGTGATGGCACTATTCATATTAAGCGATAAATCAATTATCTGGACTGATCTTTAATCTCCCTCATGTTCTTCCAATTATAGCTTTCCCTTCGTAATTAGGGCTGCAATAATAATGTTTAATATAAGGTATCAACTGTTTCACTGTTGCATCCTTCGTGGTTTTAAATAGAATAAGAATTTCGACTTCAGTTTAATGATAGATAGTTTAGATTTCCTTAAATAGTTGCCTAGATATTATCAAAGTTTAATTGTTAAAGTAAGGGGAACATATTGAATAATTTATTTAGGGCTTTGGCAGACATGTTACTTTTAACATCGGCGGTCAGCCATTTTGTTTTGACAGCTTTGTTTTCTGTCGCAATATCAAAATCGCGCGTCTTAGCAATTACTTTGATGCCGCATCGCGTTTTGGCGACTCGGTGTAAAACTAACATGTATGCTTGGTCCATAACCGAAGATTTGACACATGTTAATTCATATTTCAAGACACACAGATTGTATTTATCGTTAAAGTAATTATTATTACAAGCCGACTTCCAATCGCATAAACAATTGCAAACTTTTCTAAGCTTCACGCAGTACTGGCACTTATTTACGTGCCCATAAGATTTATTATAGCAGGTCTGTAAGTCGTAATCAACTCCATTTATTATAATAGCCTTAGAAATATAACGGTTATCACCCTTTCGTTATTTTGATACAAACCTAGAATAAACTCCCTTATTTCACGATAAATAAAAAGCAATGTAATAGATTTATTATTTACACAGTAATTTCACCAATATTACACAATAGCTGTCGTTATTTTACCGTTATTTGTCGAATGCTATAATAAATGGAGTACTTATCATTTATTTTGTTGGTTGTATGTGAAAGTCTTAGATATTAGGTGTAGATCGTACTTTCAAAGCTATTACTGTAAGCTGGGGATGTACTATGAAGTTTTAAGAATGCCTGACTTGTCTTATCATGTCTTTTTAAACCATTTTGTAATTAATTCCGTTGGACAACACACTGTCATGACCATAACTCAATATAATGGGCGTTATAAATGATTAATATATTTCGATATCGGGCCAGATATCATTAATGTGTATGAATTTTTTGACTGGCAAAATTGTTAATCAAACAGGGATAGTTTATCATTGCCGTAGTTCGTGACAATGATGCAACCGTGGTGAGTCCTTTACAAAAGCCACAAATCAAGGGGCGAAGATGACTCATATTCATCTGCGCAACTGTTGTGCAAGTTTGCGCATAAGTACGAACATCGTTTGTTCGTTCGTCGTATCATTTATTTCTCGTTAAGGTAGATTTTGACCAAACGAGCGAATGCACATTCTATCCTCACTCTACCAAATTTCTTTTTGTGTAAACAGGGACAGAACATTCCTTCGTTGGTCTCTCCCTACTAAAATGTCAAGAATATCAATAAAAGAATACCGCCGCTCATTCGTCAACGCTGTCCCCCGCCTCGCCGCATATTTCTAAGGCGCGGAACAGCGGTCTCGGTCAAACTATACCTCTTATTTTGGTTCTATGTTTGTTCGTTTACTCTAAACCCACCTTTACTGTGCACACATATTTTTCTGAGCAGTCAATAACTAGCCTAGTATGTACGAACCATATTTGAATTCAGAATCTCAGATAATGGGGATAAACACTGCCACTTGCTCACTTCAGATGGCGCTGATCTCCAGCGTCTTATAATTTGACAGCCAGCCATACATTTTTTGTAAACAAGCGACTTCTTTTACGCATAATTAATTATTAAGCCCAGTTGTGCAGCTGTTTATTGCAAAAATATGGGGACCCATGTATTTGCCAAAGATGTTATAAGAAGAAAACTGTGGGAGAAAGCTCTCCGAAAAAAATTCGAATCCGATATTTCGTCGAGACGATGTGCTATCCTTTAAGCCTTTTATGGGAGAAAGTGGTTTATAGCTGATGCTCCCAAGAGAACTAAGTCTGTTTTCATTACATACTGGCACTTGTGATATGATACTATGTAAATTATAGTAAAGTATGTGTGTGTTTATATTATCATACTAGCTTCTGCCCGCGGCTTCGCCCGCGTGGATGTCGGAAAATATCCCACGGGAACGTACTACCGAGATTTCATACCTAATAACATTGGAAAAGGTCATTGACTCCTACCGCTGCGCCCGCGTTGCTATGCGTAATTTTGAAACTGTGATATCTTTTAAACTATTCATTTAAATGATATGATTTAAAGGCATATTTTAATCTAAATTAAATGCCCAATTTAAAATTTTTTTGGATAAGGATTAATATTATACCGGTCAAAAAAGCTTCGGAAATAACAATTAAATTTTTATCAAATTCTGAAAGATTAAAATGGTTATTGTGGGTCATCCTTAGAAGATAGACATGCCATCGCTGACTTTTTTGTTGAACTTTTTAAGATGAACAATACCGTGGAACATAAATTTGATGTATCTTTTTCGGTTAACGTAGCGCACGCCAGTAAAGCTCCCAGTCGGCATGATTTTTTCCGACTTCTTCAACACAAAACCGTAATGTTTCGTTTCCACTAAAGCTGCTTTTTTACCAGTGGTAGACGCTTCCCCTGTCCTGAGCTCGTCTTTTAACAGGGCAACACTCCAAGTCTCATACATATTTATCTAGTTTTCGTATAATTTGTGATCGACACAAAAGTAAACATAAACACAACAATGGCGGTTAAAGGCGTCCAACTGTGCTGCCACCTGTTATGAACTTTCAGTTTTTAACCTCATTGTTTTGGGAAATGTCACTTAAAATGTATTCAAAAACAAGATGGCGGCGTTAGTTCTGATTTTAGCCCCGCGCCAAAACAACCTTGTAGCGCTATAAGTTTAAATTCCATTACAATGGATTTTTTTTAGAACTTTTTGCAACAAGCGGCAAATCAAAATTCAACCATAATATTAACCCTGCCCTGCAGTAGAAGCAAATGAATTACGAAATTGTTCCAGATTTTTCAAGACTTCAATTTTTATTCCACGGATAAAAGATAAAATATCCGACTTTAGTAAAATAGGAACTATCTGACAAAAAATATGAATTATCTGATACGTCTTCAAGTATTGTTACTGGTTTACAATAATAAAAAGATTTTTCGATCGCCATTCTGCCGACGGTATATAAAATCTCACGAAAGAATATGAAACTTCATAGGTCATCCCCATTGGTAGAAACTGTAGTACTAAGCCCATTTTCACACGGAGTGACGGCAACTCAACCTAAACTGGTTGGAAACGGGCGTTGCCAACTGCGATGCATCTGGTACTCTCACATGGCGCAACGCAAGTTGTATCAATTTTAATATACAATAGACGTGGATATATTTAGTAACCTGCTCCGCTTAGCTATTTCTAAAGAACCATAAAAAACCCTGAAAGAAATCGACTCGTGTTTTACCTATCAACGAGGCATCCTCAAGATGACGATTGACTTGTTGCGAACCCGAACACGGCGTGTTGCCACACCGAGCGCTAAACGCAGAGTGAGCCTTATTGCCCGTCAAACTCAGTCTGCGTTCAGCGCTCGGTGTGGCAACACGCCGTGTAGGGTTTTTATGGCTCTTTAGAAGAAATAGCTAAGCGGAACAGGTTACTAAATATATACACGTCTAGTGTATTTTATAATGGATTTCCGCATGGTCACGCCTGAATCAATTAACTATCAATTTTAATATTATTATTTTGCTTCGACGACATGACACACGATAACGCGCCAATTTTATGAAAAATTGCGTTGACAACGTCCGAGCGACCTGCACTGCCAGTTGCATGTGACTGGTTGCGTTGTCGTTGAAAACTGGTTTTATTTTGGGCACCTCGTGTGAGAATGGCCTTATAGCTAGTTGTTCGTTCTTCGTAAATCATTATTATAATTATTTACTTAACTTTCAAACTATGTATACTATGTTTGCTTTGTCGGAACACCAAGAGCAATAATTGTGATCCTAAAGACTATATTATTATCGATAAAAAAAAGCTTCGCTTAGCTTCTTATCATTGTTATAATAAATAAATGTTTCAAGTAAGATAATATAATATTTACTTAAGTTATATCAGTAATTACAGCATACTTTTGTACTTCAATAAAAAAATGAATATTTTGTAAAAGATTGACATTCCTTTAATAACATTTTGTTGTCACTGTAACACTAAGGCCGCATTCCGAGTTACGCTTTAATCGCTCACAGCGCTCACATCGATATTTTGCGTACCGATTTAGATATATACCGATTATGACAGCTCAGAGCTGTCAACAATTCGGAACGCTCGTGAACGCGCTCACACTGCTCACAGTGCTCGCTCAACGTCAAAACTTATAACATAACCCCAAACCTTGCACAAGATGGTTGGATTACAGTAATTCTTTGAGTATACACCACAAATTTCTTCTTCTTTGGTTAGGTGGCGTCTGTAGCTAGAAGCACAATTTCGAAAATGCCATGTTATTTAAAATAAAGATATGATGCAACTTAAAACAAAACAGCACAACTGTCATTTTTGACACCGCTCACGGTGATATTAATTTAGGGCATGGTCGGCGTTATCGCAAGATGGCGCATGTTATGACGTCATCTATGACGATTCACGCTAATTCGGTACGGGTGTTAGCACGCTCAAATCGATTACAGCGTAACTCGGAACGCAGCTTAAAATGACCCGTTTGTTTTCACAATAATAAAGGTGTGTTTTGTGTCAAGTATTGGTTTTATTTTGACAATTTGGTTGAAACTCTTTTGGTAAACTAACCGTGTGACAGTAACTTTATCTCTCTCTGGGGTTTGGTAGTTATGGGCGGTGCCCATATGACAAGTTGTTGTATTGCTTGTTTGGACCTTAACATTAGGGCTGTCACATTCCTATGTAAGATATTTTTAATTAATAAAATAAAAATAAAATATTTTTTTGTGTTCAAATTTATATTTTGTTTACATAAACAAAACACTTATTTGTTTTAGTTTTAATTTTGAAGAAATGTAATTTAGTTTGGTCTTATTTTTTGTTGTTTTATAAGGTCATATCTGTAGGGATATAAAATGAGGAAACAGATACCAGTGTAAAATATTTATGAAGAAACAAGGACAATATATTATACAAATCATCTAATGTTTGCAATGAATTCAACTACAACAATTTAGTATTATTATAGTCAGACACAGTTAACAACGTGATTAGCACTAGGAAATAATTGACAAGAGCCGAGCTACTGTATTATGTATTGTTTTGTTCACAATTATTAAAAATAAGTACACATATAAACAATAATTATCTTTCGTTTGTAGAAAAATTAACATAATATAATTAATTATTAAGCTTTTATGACTATACAATGACTTCAACAACTATTGAGCTGCGTTTTCCCTCTTCGAATTTTCAGAAAACATTAAACAAATGTTGTATGCGCTCTGAACGCATCGCTCACGAGCTCATGACGCATTGAATGGCCAAACTAAAATAATAAGTAGCAATCAATAATAATAGTCCAAATTCGATGGATTAAATTAATAATAGTATTAAGTATGCATTAAAGCTTATGCCATCCGCTGTCCTGAAGTTATACAATATTATAATGAATAGTAGAAAAACTTGTAACTATTTAAAGCTAAGAAGGACGCCGAGAAAGTTGTTTCTACTACTTTGACATCACACATTGCTTTGATTCATTTGAGAAATTCACGAAGATAAAACTCACATACAAATAGTCTTGGAAACATTTTTGGAAATAATTTAAAAGTAACAATAAATTACTTTTTACCTACAGTCTATAAAAATCACTTAATTTTCAATGTAAAATGTTTCGAAAATAACGATACTCTAAATATCTTACATACACAATACTGAAAACGTATTTATAACACTCACCATGTCCGAATGATGTTCTGACGTTTCTTGTGTTACGCATCACGAGGCATGTGTAAAGACAAACAAAACAAAACATAACATAAATTTCATACAATTTTCAATAAAATTATTGCACTAAACTTCATACTCGTAACTTAATAATAAATATTGCATTAAGCGTTAACCACATCTCGTGAAGTAAAATTATTTAAGTCTTAAAGTACTAAGAGTTAATTAAATTTTAAGAACAATATGTCAGTCCGATGAAAGTAACATTTCATCCTAATACGAGCTTCGTTCATGTAGCGACGTTCAACAAGACGGAAGTTAGAATTTATTAATATAGAAAGTACCTAAGTTCCAAATATTGTGCTAACTACAGTCCCTATGTTTAACATTTTGACTAAATATTAAGTACGATTTGGTGCTCAAATTTAATAATGTAAGTGTTAATTATTTAAAACTAGGTATATAGAATTATTTATCTACAAAGTTCGAAAGGGTGCATCAGCTCGATAGATTTATCTAAGTCTAAACTATCTAAGAATTTTTGAATTTCAATAGATCTGACACGATGTTGAGTTACAATCAATGAAACGGTCACTAGCGCCACAATTTCGATAATTTGTAAATGGTATGAAACAGTTAGTTCATAGCTCCAGTAGTTCTGATAGTATTTACTACTGAATATAAAAATTAGAGTTATTGGCAGTAGTGACCGCTTCCAAAACAGCTTGCCTGCTGTTCAATCTAACTTCACAACTTTCCTCATTCTGAGTATTTCAAAACGATGACCCTTTATTCACGCTGAGTAGAAACTGCTCAAAGACTTGTGTAGATGTAACAACGGGTGATTCTCCAGCCAGTGCGCACTGGGCGCCACGCTGGCCCATCGTCGCTCATGGTCTACGCCAGCCACACACTACGAAGCCAGTGGATCAGTCCACGATACTAGAGAGTCTCTGACTATAGGACGCGGGTGGTGTCCACTTCGCTCACACTTCTCTCAATCACACTATTGTCCGTTATGTTTTTGTTGCCTGTGGACAAAAAAATACGTTAGGAAATGACAATTTATGTACCTATAATTTCTAAATTAGTAAAAATATGTATTAGATCTTTTCGAAGACATGACTAATAATCATTTCACACGGAACTGGGTGCTTGCTCAATTTTCAGTAGCTAACATGACATTCCTTATTGTCACTTTGAATTAACACTCATAATCGTGCGTACAAGTGGCGGTTGAAACTTTACCCGTGCAAACAATCGGTCTGCAGATCTAGAATGCTACAAGGTACTTCGGCGTTTGAATGACATTGATAGGTAGGGGGCGTGGTTGGTAAAAAACAAAATGGCGGCGTTAGTTCCCATTTTGGCCACGCAGCAAAACGTACATAGTGCGTGGATTCGAGGATTTTCCTCGAAGATGTTAGTTTGCTACCAGATTCTTATGAGCTGTGGATGAACATAGTTTGGGACAGCTACCTTTACAGGGTCCAGTATGTAACGGATCGACGACGCGTCCGGCGTGGCAGGCGGCGCGCTGCAGACGGCACCACGACGGGTAGGTGCGCCGGTCGGAGCCGCACAGCTGGCGCCGCGCCGCCGCGCCGCACGCGCCACACGACACGCAACGCGCGCCCGACGCGCCGCCCGACACACAACGCTGGCCTGCGCCGCATGATATCGACGCACATGTTGCGTTCGCTGTAACAGGGGAGGAAGTTGATTAGGATGCACTGTATTTGAATTCAGAATCTACATAATAAAAGTCTTAGATGCATTCACTGACAGAAAACATGAAATTTAGCACACGGGTTTCTTGCAGTGTTAAACTGAGCACTAAGGAAGGAGTTCTGAACATTTAAAGGGGTTAAGTAGGGAATGAAAGTTTGTACGGAAGTTAACCGATAGGAAATTTCATCAGGCACACAACTTGTTTTAGATAATTTACATTTCATTGCGACTTACTCAAGTATCTACTTTAGTTGTGTGTAGTCTAAGATGGTTTTTGAGTGACCATTTGCAATTAAAACGTTCTATTAAGTCGGGATAAATCGTTACCTATACAAGGTCCTCTATAGGCCAGCGGAAGGGCTCTGCCCCGCTCGCAGGCGGCTCGTCTCAGCGCGCAGGCTCCGGCGTAAGTTCTTCCGTCGACGGCGCAGACGGGCGTACCCGCAACGCCGCATGCACCGCATCGCACGCAATGCGCACCTAGTTCTGCGTCCAGAACGCAACGCTTCTCGCCACCGCAGCGCACGCCTTCGCAACTACCCTCTGCAAGACATGAAGTGGTAAATTATTGTTAAATTATGTAATATTTTGGTTTTCGATACCGGTTATGAAGACAACACGAAAACCGGGTCCATAAATAAATCGACCGTAGCAATTATCATTGTCGGATCTACATTTTAGCGATTTTTTTATAGCTTCAAATCTTTGCGGGAACATTTTATAATTTATTCTAAGACTTATTTAATGCAATAAATTTAAAAATTGCAAAAATGTAGATCCGACAACGTTAATTAGGTACTACAGTCGAAATGCTACAGTGAATATCCGTTGGATTGACAAGGCAAGATCCTTTCGATCGAACTCAAAACCTATCTTTGCATTCTGTATATGATATGACATTTCCTATCCGAAAACTACACAGAATTCTTGGTTAAAAGACCTGTAATAGATCGAACTGTGGAGATGCAAAATTGATCCTTTATGAAAAACCAGCGGCTTTATTTATTTACCTGCACGCAAATTGTACCTACATAGCTGCAAGCTTTAAATGTGATTGTAAAGCTTGCTTAATTAATAATTATAAAACATCCTGTAAGTATCTAAGTGTGCAAGCGCACTTAATTTTGCAGTTATCATTTCAATCGCTGTACAGCAGCAGCTTGCATAAACATAAAAGTCTGCAGCACCAACGACTATACTTAAAAGCCATAAATTCGTGCAAGATAAAGTTAATTGTAACCAGGCAACTATCTTAGGCGCGGCGGTTACATAGAAGAAATGTCTGGGTAACATTATAACGTGATAGAAATCAGTCAAACCGTGTGTCCGCGTGCAAATCCCGCGCTTTTCCCGGGATTGTATCGTATTGCGGTTTATGGAGCGTTGGTTTAGACTTGGCCGATCGAGTGTCCGACTTTAGAGTGTAGATTACTATAGAATTTATCGTTCATGATCGGGCGTGGCCGGTACACGTCTGCTTTATGTTTTAAGATACCTAGTAGGTATACCTAGTTGGTATACCTACTCGTAGCCGAAGCTTGATGTGTACGGATAGCATCAAAGTTGTCGATGGTCTGAGTAGGTAAAGAGATTTTTGAATGTAAACTTTGATAGAGCGCAGAGTAGGTACCTACCTACCTAGTGCTTTCATTACACTTATTAGGTAATTACCTATCCATTTTCATCCACTTAAGATGCTGTCTGTCCCTACATAGACCCTCTCTGGAAATAAAATGAAATCTGATGAGGATCTACAATCGTTTGTTATTCCTGCACCCTAATTGCGACATACACGATCAATCACAATATGAATCATTTTGAAAGCGATTGCTAATCCACTGTTAAATAAGTTCTAAAAAAAATCGACTCTACAACGTAAATCGCCATTAATGTTGTTGAACTGTCAAAATAAGCCCGAGTCCAAAATTTTTTTTGTTCTTCTTTTTGTTTATTAAAAAATATCGAACACGTATTTTTTCTTTATGGACGTAATCAAAAGATTACGGCGATATATTGAGTTAAAATGTGGCATGACGTCACGCCTTGCTAGATTTAATAGTGCGTTGTGACGTAGCGAGCCGACTCCCCAACTTTATGCGTGTTTTCTAAGTTATTTTTGATTAATATGATAAAGCAAAAAATACATGTCTAATATTTTTTTATTTAGTATCTGAAAGACGGACTAAATAGAATTTCTTTTTTTTACCTAGGCAACTACCCTATTAAACAGATTAGCCGTAATCATTTACGATAATGTGTTACGCAATTAGATAGCTTGTTTAGAGTCAGTACTTGATAGGTCTAGTTTCCTTGCCCTGTGGAAAAACCATTAGACATAATATTTGAAAACTGTCTTGTAAAAACCAACTTCATAAAATGTATATTTAGCTGGTTACAATGAGCAGTTTATGTCTGGTATATGTTGTGGTTGCGGGCCTATTCGTTCGTAAATGCAATGAAGTGGTGTGGCGGCGTTTAGGACCAAGTTTACGTCGATATTATCGCGGAATATTATTCATAATATGGAAAGAGGACGTCTGGGGCGACTGCGGTTATGACAGTCTCACGACGAGACGAGGTTCAAACGCCAAGGTGACACGCGGACGTGGAGGCTTAGGTACGATCATGTTTACGAGTGCTGCAAAACGTCTTGGAACTTCCAACTAATGTTAGGTACCATACATGGTCAGTTTTTCTTTCAGATCCGTCTGGTCTGACCATCCGTAGGTAGGATTGTCGTTAGTCGCCAACCATGACGCCCGCAGGTCCCGGAATGATTATATAGCTTGTAGCGGTTACATCGCCACATGAACTACGCATCACACTGTCTTCACATGAAATCCTGCATCGCGCAAGCAGAGTTTACCGCGCGATCAGCATATATAGAACTTCCCAACATCAATCGTCGGGCAGTTGTCCACCAGACATGACACCCGTCTGGTCGGAGGATCCTCCCTTTTCTATAGAGGATGAGTGGACTTTTCACCCTGTTCTTCGTGCCTCGAAAAAAAGTATATCGTAAAAACTAAACACGTTGATCATTTTTCAAACATATTAACGCAATGGATTAGGAAATGCTTTCAAAATCCTTCGGATTGTGATTGAATTGAAAGTGTGTTACGCAATTAAGCTACTGACTGATTCGTCTGTTCAGACTTCAAATTGAACTTCCCCTACCCAACAACTTTATGATTATTCTTACGACTGCTGCAAAACGTCTAATTTGCATGTTCTAACTTCTAACCTTACCATGTAAAGTTTGTGTAGGTATTGAAGGAGCCAGCACATAAAATATTATTGGCAAGTTACAAGTTGTCTTTTGAGGAGATATTTTAAAGTTATTTATTGTACTCGTAAACTTGCCAGATAATTTTATAAATGCAATGTCCGCGACGAAGTTAAGTGTTAAATATTATGAATAATAAAGTAACAATTAACAACTTTTTCCACATAAAATTTATTTATAGAGACTGGTTTAGAAATAACTGTGCTGTGTAATGGCTTGATGCTATCTGCATCCTACATCTTGATCCGTGGGTGTCTGGAGTTATGTGAGTAGATGCAGCAGGACCCATCTGGCTATCATGACATCACAGCTCTTCCTGCCAAGTGTGGTAGTTATGGCCTTGACAATAATAGGGACGACAAAAAAAACAATTGGTCCGTCTTGTAGATTATTAAGAAATATTGGACACATGTTTTTTCTTTTTTTACGTTATCAAAAGATTACGGCGATACATTGAGTTAAAATGTGCCATGACGTCACGAGTGTGTAGACCCCACTTCCCAACTTTAATGCGTTTTATCCAAGTATTTTTTAATAATATGATGAAGCAAAAAATACGTATCTAATATTTTTTTTATTATCTGACTGATGGACTAAATAGAATTTCTTTTTTTTGACCCAGGCATCACCCCTATTACATTGCTCTACCGTAGGGCTACTGAAAATGACAGGGTCCGCTAGGGCCGATGGTTGGCGGGGGTCGCAGGGAAGTCTAAAAGGGATACCGTGGCCCGTGGCAATATGGCAACTGAAGGAACACGGGTGGGTTTTAGTCAGTAAGAGTCTGACGCGCCCTCCCGCTCCGCCCAGAGCGGGTGAAGTTATTTGATAATTTCCCACCCAAAAAAAAAGGGCTACTGAACTTTTAGATTTGACGTGTTTTTGAGGAGTTCTATTACTTTACATCACAGTATTTAGGTCTCAATCCTGAAGGCCAATTCCCGTATTTTTAAGAACGTTCGCATTCTGAACACAGAGCATGTAACTCTCGGTCTGATCTCGGTCTCAATCTGTCAAAAATCGGGCTGTTTAAAATACCTACATTTTTGACAAGTTTTTGACATTGATTGTGAACGTTTTTAATTACGGGAATTGGTCTTCTTAGGTGTGCAATGCAGAAAGAAAGAAAATGCGTTAATTGGCATTACAGCAGAAAAATACACATTAAAAACTATAAAAAAATCAAACAACAACAACTATAAAATGCCAAAAAACCTCAGCTCAGTATAATGTCAGATGACAACGCAAAGACGCCGATTTTCAGCTGTAACCCACGAGTGCCATACGCTAGAATAATAATCACATAGGGAAGTGTGTGTCCGTAAAAAATTAAGAGAATAAATTAAAGATAATACAAGAAAGTATAATATAAAAATCAAAGCTAGATAATATAAGAATACTGCCCCGTTGGTCTAGTGGTCGCAAGCGCTACTGCTGAGCATGAGGTCCTGGGTTCGATTTCTGGGTCGGGCAAAGTGTTATTGGGTTTTTCTATCTGGAATTTCTCAGTGGCAGCCGGAGTCTAGATTTGTGCCCGGTTGATGTCAATAGGCTCGCCCCCTATTACATGGGACTTAACATTACATGGGGAAAATAACTGGCGAAATGTGGGTGTCCCTGCTACAGGTACACCTCTGCCCAACCCTTCGGGGAAACAAGGCGTGATGTTCAAAGCTCATATAAAATCAAATAAAATGTTTTGACCTACATACATGTGTGTGTGAGTTGTGTTTGTTGTGATTAATGAGACACTAAAATAAATACCCAATATAATATCTCAAATAATAAATCTATCATCCTTTTATAGAAAATAGGTACCTTCAAGGCATTTCTTCTAAACTACGAAACGGATTTTGATGCGGTTTTTATTAATGTCTGAGAATTCGTTTAATTATTGTTTAAATTGGCTTTATAGTTTAGTTTCAGATATTGTTAGGGTTCTATTACCTAGGTACCTACTAAGCCTACGCCGCCGTCTGTGTCCGTTGGTCGGTTTATCTGTCTGTCACAAACATAGGGTTGTATTTTTTTACCGTAACACATAGTTGAAATGCCACTGGAACAAATAGAAAACAAGTTGAGTCATAGGATACTTAGATAATTATGCAAACATCAATACAAAATGCTGTCCATTCAGAATTTATGTTTTTCCGGCTCCACGTGTGATTGAACGCAGCTCGTGTAACGGTCGCCGCGGCCGCGGCCGGTTCTATCCGAGAACCTGGAAATGTGCGTATTCTATATGGTGGACACCGTGGATAAGGTATTATTACATCTTCTGAACTAAAAATATAAAGAGAAAAGATTTGATTTTTGTATGTTTCTATGTTTGTTTGTAATGGATACACTCATAAAATACTTAATCGATTTTTTTAATTCTTTTAGCTATATAAATCTACATTGGTGCCGATTCCCTTGTTCACAAACTAAACTAAATTTAAGTTCAGTGCATCTTTTTCTTTCTATTTCATTAAGAAAAGGACAGAAGATACATTTTAGTTTAGTCGGCGCCTGTCACTACTCCATACAAGTTTAGACGTGATTAAAAACTTGCCTACCTACTAAAATTACGTCAATTTAAGTCAAGCGCTGATTAATTTGACAGGACTAAACTAAAATATATCTTCTGTCCTTTTCTTAATGAAATAGAAAGAAAAAGATGCACTGAACTTAAATTTAGTTTAGTTTGTGAACAAGGGAATCGGAACCATTATCAGCGAATAACAGGGGCTGATATCGTCGACTTCCACGCGAATGAAGCTAGTGTTAAATAAATTTGTCTGTTTTAGAACAATTTATCCAAGTTTTGATTTTAATTTTAAGTAAAAAAGGGGTTCCTTTTAGTTAGAGACAGGGAAAGTCTAGCGTATCTTGAGCATTATTTTTTAATTTTACTGGACTGAATATCCTAAAATATTATTTTTTTTTCATGTTGGCACGAGCTAAACGGTTATATTTCGGTGGTAAAATGAAAATGAGGCTAACTGCCCAGGAGTCTAGGACTCGTCGAAAAAACGTTTAGTCCTTACTCTTGCTTGCTTAGACAGAAGACTAGGACTTGACTTGTTTTGATTTATAAATCAAAACAGATTAGTATTGATACAATATTCCACATATTCCATTCACCCACCTGCAATTGCGTAAATCCTTATTTACCTTTTCAAAACCGTAGACAGCAACACGAATATTCATAGAGCTGAGGCTATGAATATTCGCGTAGGTAATTATGATTCGATTGTTTTCAGGTCAACTGAATATATTGCACCATATGCAAAATGCACTTAGGCGATGCAGACTGCGAAGTCATTCCGTCCTAGATGCCAGTAATTTTCATAAATCAAATTAGTACTTTTATTAGGTAGTTATTTTAAAATCTTGACTAAAGACCTACAAATTTTCATTTTGTGAGACTAAAAATTTCAAAGACACGCCAATTAAAGGCATTTAATTTAAACCCTAACTATAGTCAGGATAATCGAAACTCACTTTGTACTTTGCTTTAGACTTTTTTTGTTTGTTACGCTTTCACGCTAAAACGACTGAACCGATTTGGATGGAATTTGGCACATGGGTAGACTATGACCTGGGTTATGACATAGATACATTTAATCTCGGTAGTACGTTTCCGTGGGATAATTTCCGACCTTCACGCGGGCGAAAGTGTGGGCTTTAACACTCACGAAATATTCTTCCACAGTGTTACATAGGTTCCGCGTATATGAATTACGATGTGTTTAAAAGTTTCAGGTCAATACAGAAAGGTACAATTACATTGGGTCCTTACCCACTATTTACCTGTAACACTGCTATTAGTTAGCTTCAGGGTCTACCACGAACAAAAAACGACTCCTCAAACAGTGTAGTAGCGTACGGATTACTACGGAAACTCGAACTTAGTCACTACAATTTCTCGAAAGACAAACACGACTGCGTAATAACTGATAGATTGAGACTAGGGATTATGTCTAGTCTTCCTTCAATCGTTTGCTCACTGCTGAGCGTCGTGATGTGCCTGACTAAACTTTAGACGATATTCTCCAATAGTGGCGATCTTTGGTCTGTTGTCGGAGAGTTTTAAAAGAGTAACGGTGGAGTTTCTTGCCCATTCTTCTCCTTATGAAAACTACCTTTTGAACGGGACGGCTAGAATCAATACTAATATTTTGTAAATTTTGACGTTCAAAAGTGCCATACATGGGTCTATTTGAAATAAATGATTTGACTTTGGAGATCTTGGTGTTGTTGCTTTGCTTAGTCAGATCTTCGTGTAGGTCTACGTCCCCGGGGCTCCTTTCCTTCCATCTTTTTGGTGACCATAAGTTTCGCTAGGTTATCGGATGGCTTTATGTCAAGTAGATGGAACAATCTCTGTGTTTAAAACACCATATTACGTGCAGCATTGATCCGTTTCTTAAGAGTTTCTTGGTGATCGTCCAAATGTACCAAAAGAATATGATATTATTTGAAAAGTGATCTCTTGCTGAGTTCCAACAGTACCTTATTTAGCAAGCTCTCATTCACATTCATGCACCTCGGGCAAGACGCGTTCCTCCAGACGTATCGTACATCGCAATGAGCCATTATTGAGACCCGATCCCAATAGAGATGTAGCTAGCCTTCTAGGAACACGCGGGCAATTTACTAGCGCGATAGTAGGGGTGTGTCCGGTCATTATGGCAGTCAGGATTAATGCACCCGACCGCGAACGAACAAAAGAAAACCCGCGAAACTCCCATTTAGCGAGGTAAGTAAAAAGTTCCGTGACTTTCAATAGGCGATTGTTCTGTGCAGGCCTAGTATGCGGCAAAGTGGAAAATAAAATATGGTCAAGATTATAGGTAACTTGGTAACTAATTGATAGTTTACATAAATGTAGAAAAAATTTACTTAGTGATTTTATTAATATACGGGTAGATGCCACAGTTTTTTCCGATGGCAAAAACACTACAGTTGGCGTCAATTAGTTACAATTCAGGTGCTACTTTCGTTCCAAAACCCTTCACTCAAAATTCTCTGAAACTCGTGTACTGTAAGAAATTAAATTCACATTTGCAATTCGAAGGCAAAATTCAGTGAAACGGGGCAGGCCATCAATGCCATCGGTTCGTTACGTTTGCATGTGCGCTCGAGAGGTGCAAATGACGCTATTGTGCCCGACCGGCGCGGCGGCGGCGCAGACGCAGCCTGCGCGGTGACTTGCGCGAATAATACGAAAGCTCGCCAACACACCATTATCATTATAGGATGACAGCGACAACAATCGCGAATTACAAAGTTCTACATGTTCTGAATCGTCATGCTTTGGTAATTCCTGCACTTGATGAGAAAAGTGACCGTGGCGGTTGCAAATGACTTAAAACTGCACGTCATTCATTATTTTGTATGAATGAATGAAGCCCAATGCGTCACCGCCTCACCGGTGACTTGACCTTATCAAAATCTGCTTTGCTTTCCGCGATTATTATGTAACGTATTTTCCTCGGCTTCATGGAACATTTCCATCGGACTTTGACGTTTCCACCTACAGAATCTGAAAACCAGATTGTTGCACCCGCACCTTAAATTAGAAATGATTATTTGTCAGACCTAGATGTTGTTATTCTCGTGGATTTGCGTCAGAGCTTTGTGCATTACAACATTCTGGGGGAAGCGTGGCTAGCGTTTGCTTCGGTCAAGCTTGAGCGCGCCAATAATTTGCTAGTAAACTTTGATGGGGCTTTAAACAGTCGGTTTGTACAGGTATTATTATATATATCCAGTCGGCCAGACAGTTACTAGGTGCCCGCGATTGCGTATGATGGATGGTCGAGCTGTTGCCAAGTGAACAGCAATGAATCATGGTGTCTATTTATAGATGTAGATAGATACGATTAATATGCAACTTAAGTGCAGATGTTATAGATAATAATTGAATGGCGATGTACGTTGCTATGCTGTGATTTGTGTATGATATACACCACGTTATTAATAATCATAGATCAGATTATGTCGAGGTACTGGAGCGGCTGATACTGCGAATTGTCGTGTTCATGATCAATATAATGTATTCAGCGGTTGATTAAACTATCGTCAACTAGCATAAATTGGCTTGCCTTGTGGAGTTGATTGTTTAAATGTGGTTGTACTTATTGTTCTATTATTAATTTCAAAGCACTGTACAAACCTTCTTTATGAGCTGAAATAAATGAAGATTTATGAGTAATTGTGATACTCGTGTTTGGCTTTAATTTTCGACGTTCATTTGTAATTTAACTACGAGCTAATCATATATATATTTCACTGCCAGCTGCAGATTTATCTTAATAGCAGTACGTAAGCAATTCATACATATATTATTTATGATGTTCATTTCGTAAAAATTTCCAGAGAGTATTTTTTGGAGTGGCAGCCTGAAATCTCGTCAATAGTGGAGGCTCTTTTTGAAATATGCCTAAGGAAACTATGTATTCAATGCAAACATTTTCAAATCTACTGGAGGAATATTTGAAATCTTCGAAAGTTAACCTAACTGACGATCCTATATATTGTATTTGGTTCAGTAGAAGCCTGGCTACCTGCCGTAAACAAGGATGATAGATGGTGGAACTGTTGGCAACTGAACCACAATGAATCATTCGCTGATTATATATTATATTATTATAAATGAATAGAGGCGTAATGTATCGCGCATAACTGTCTACTTATGACAGACTCACGAGTCGCTAGACGGCGAGATCATTAGGTGGACAATCATGACTTCATGAGACACCTAAATATTGCAGTCATAAATCCAATAGGTTATAAGCTACGCTTGCCGCCGGGGTTGGTCCGTGTATGGGTGACCATCTTTACATCCTCCGTGCCTCGGAAAGCACATTAAGCCGTTGGTCCCGGCTGTCATTCGTGGATCTTTGACAGTCGTTGCGGGTCGTCAGAAGCCTGAAAGTCTGACAACCAATCTTACCAAGGGGTATCGTATTACTCAGTTACTGGGTTGTGGAGGTCAGATAGGCAATTGCTCCATGTAAAATAAGTACTGGTATTCAGACTAGAAGCCAACCCCAACATAGTTGGGAAAAGGCTAGGCAGATTGATGCTCCACTACATGAGAAGGCTTCCGAAATCAATGCTTTGCAGGAATTGCAGGATTTGATTTACGATTTACACCACAGTGTCCCCTTATACCGAGGTCTTCATCCTTTCGTGTCCATACTAAATTCTTAAATTACTTGAATCCAGAAGGTGTGGCCTTAATTGCAGCGCCAGTGGCTGTAGGTAAAACGTAGAAATGAAAAGCCATACCTTGGCAAGGTCCTGGGTAGTCGAGCACAAGGTGTTTGGCGGGTCTCCGGCAGGCGCGTCGCCGGAGCCGGCACAGCGAGGGGTAGGTCCGGCCGTCGCTGCCGCACACGGCGCCGACGCGGCGACAGGCGGCCGCGCAGACGCAGCGTGCGCGTCCGCCTCTCACCACGCAGCGCCGTCCGCTGCTACATGACACTCCGGCGCATGATTCTGTCAAAAATGAGCACGTTGATAGAATGACAGTGGTGATGATTTCACCACTATTCGGTTATGTGTCGTAAGGATAATTGGCCGTGAATGAAACAGCCTTAGAACCACCTTAGAAGGCTGAAAAACATAGAAGAAAAAGAAACTCCTCAAGCAAGACTAATGTTATATAGCAATTATTTCAAAGAATATGTAAATAAGTATCTCCGCTATTCGTATCCAACGAGAACCATTAGATGATAAATAAGTAGGTACTGTAGAGGCTTTACTCCATTTGGATTTTCACAAATGAACCAAAGGACCAAATTCAGTAAAAAAAAACTGTGAAAACAAATCGATTTGACTTATTTTGAAAAAGATTTAGCTTGCTAAAGTATCTGGTGTTAGATATTTATCATTCATATAAAAACTTGTGAAAACATTCGCCAAATATATTAATGACTCGGATGTCGTCGTTGGCGTACACATGGGTATGTAGATAGATCTTGAGATATTTAGATACAATCGAGTATTTTATGGCACTCGTGGTGGCCAGACAAATATGTAGGCGCTGATCAAAGATATCGAAATACTCCGCTTTGAATCGCTCGTTAAAGACAACACTAGAGCTTACCACAAATGCGAGTGATTTGTTCCAGAATTTACTATTTACGAATTATGGAAATTTACGAGTCATAAAAAAGTTGTCCTTTCAGGTTTGCTCTTCCCCCACGCACTTGTAAAATTATTTTTAAATATTCGAAATTTTCGTGAGAAAAACAAAACCCTGTTGATCAGCATAACGAGAAAAATTACGCGCCCGACAGTGTTTTAGTGAATGTAAATTTTTTAAATGCATTTTCTGAAGAAAATGGAAGAATAAAGGCTTGTGCAGACCAGCGCGACACACGACGCGACACAAAGGCACCGCTCGTCGCGCGACGAGCGGTGCCTTTGTGTCGCGTCGCGTGTCGCGCTGGTCTGAACGAGCCTTAACGATTATCGCCTTACAACAAATTCGTTTGGACGAATAATGTTTCAATCGTATTTACTAAATTATAAAGTAATTAGGTATTCTCTTCTTCAGCGTCAGCATAAATTTGTATCACAGCATTAAACCTAAACAATATGCACAAGACGATAAATGCCCTTACATAAGATCTCTCTCTGCCAAAACAATTCATTATTTGAGAAATTATTTGTTTATTCTAAATTCAAATATTTGACGTTTTGCCAACTCTGTGTTGATTCGATGCGCAACGTTCATCTATCGGGCGATGCACTCGACGTCCCAATTTTATTATTTGCTGAATGTTGTGGGTTGTTAGCAGTCGGATATAGTTTATCTGTTGGTTTAGTTGATTGGCGTAATTGGACTCTAGGCATGTCTGTCTTTTGTCTGTCTATTAAAGCAATTGGTTTACGCCTAGGATTGTTTTATTTTTAAAGTACAAGAGGCATATGTTGCTGAAAAATGTAACTTTTTACCCTGTGTAAAGAAAAGTTTTTTGTATTTTATTTATTTGGGATTCACATAAAACAGGCTTATCCGATTGAAATTTCTGCATAGGTAGGATGTTTGCCATTTCTTTTACAGATATATCTAAGTGAATGCAGTCCAGAGGTGTAGATGTATTTTTGCAATAAATGTAGGGAATATGGAGAAAAGACAGTAAAATTTTATTTCAACACGTTTTCTTATTTACATCAGAATTAATATGTTTACAGCAGACATTAAGAACATAAATGGAAGTTGAACAGGGTCCCAAGAATTCGGAGAAAAAAAAAACAGTGGCACTCCGGGACTGCCTACAGAAGTGAAAACTTGAACAAGATCGCCTTGGTGGAAGAAAAATACTTGTATAGGACATTGGACCGTGACCTTATCTAAATAAAGAGCACAATCGCGTTTCCAAAAAAAAAAATAGCTTCCAAAACCTTTAAAGTAAAAATACTTGCATAGAACATTGATCCGTAACGCAATATAAATAAAGAGCACAATCGCGTTTACAAAAATGAGGTGTCGGTAACGGTGTCGCGAGTTCAATTGTTTTTTCCCGTCTCAAAAATGCCCAACGCGACTAAAGAAGTATTCACTCCTATAATAAGTATGTTGCGGCCAGTCTCACTTTGTATTTTAACGGTTATTGAAATAATTACAAGTAGCCATGTAGTCTACATTTACTAACAAAACAATCGTTCAGCTCTTCACACCCATACCTAATTTTACCAGGATACGGCGACTAGATTTATTGGATGACGTCATTCTCTGCTCAAATTACTACAAAAACAAAACCTTCTTTGAATTCTAATTGGCCTGTATTTTTCCTAGAAGCAACGTGCCCGGAAGGATGTGGCCATTTTAATTAACTAAGGAAGCAACTTCGACGGACTGACGCAAACTATCGCGAGAAAAACATTAAATAATAAATTTAAATACGCATTGTGCTGGCAGCGCAGCTAACTAGCTCATTGTCTACGGGTAAACTTTGCCTTGGCTTCCTTTAGTCCATAAATTAAATGATAAACGGAAAGCCTAGACATTGACAACTCTCGGATGGTTCTCCTTTCTTCTTTCTTAATTCTCAGGAGCAATTATTTTTATTGTTGTCTCTTTTGGTCCTTCGAGCCGGATGTTGGCACAATAAGCAGAAACTTTGATTATTAAGGTTTTCTCATTGGTGTCGTTTTCTTGATGCAATTTCGTACAAACGCTCTTATCAAATTGGATATCTTTGCCAGCGCGTAAAGAGACGTGGCACATAATAATAAATTTCCCAAGTAGGTAAATTAATCCATCGAACAACAGATATCAATCATACCGACGTTTCTATGGAACTGTAAATGCAAAGGTTGCCAAGTTCTCGTCCAACTTCTCAACGTAAACAACAAACAATTTTTTTTAACAACAATGTATGAACGTAAACGAAGCAAAAGGAGTATATGGAAAGATCGTAGCGTTCTGTAGTTTTTGTCTACCCCATGGGAAAAGGCGTGAGTTTATGTATTGTATTGTAAATAACGGTCTTACCAGCACAGGCAACACAGGGCACTCCACCAGAAAGCGCTTTATAGAAGAATATCTCGCCGCTGTCGAGATCGCGGGGGCTCCAGGCGGCGGGCGCGCGCGATGCGCCTGCGCAGCACTCGGCGCGGCCCACGCGCAGCGCCGCCACCGAGCTGCAGCGCCCGCCGCGGTCCATCCCCGTCCAGCAGATTCCGGCTATGGACAATAAATATAATAAGTATTAATTACATTAAGCTAAAGCATCAACACTAATCCTTAAACGTTAGTCTTTCACTATCAATAATGTACAAAAAATCAGGCAAGTTTAATCCAAGGTAAAATTAAGTGTCCTTAAAAACCGGTCTTTCAGGAGACTTTTATCAATAACCGGCGACCCGCCCCTGCTTCGCACAGTTGTTAGGACTTGACAAGACATCGAGATTTTTTCATTACAATGTAAGTTGATTATAAATGTGTCATCATCTAAATGATGTTGAAAACCGCATGAAAATCCGTTGCGTAGTTCCGAAGAACAACGCGGCCATACAGACAGACACAAAAAGCGACTTTAAATTATAACATGTATAGAAAGATATAGTTGTACTTACAACTAAGTTGTTCATGTTGCTAAAATAAATAGGGCTTGTATGGATGTTGAAGTAGGTAATAAACAAAGAGAATGTTTAAATTTATCAAATTAGCAGGAACTCTATAAAGATATCAAAATCTTAGTAGACTGTGACCACCTTTGTGAATGAAGGCCAGTCCAGTTTCGCTATATCTTATCAGGCTAAAACTTCCTCAGCGGAACATTACAAAATTGCAATACAAAGGTATAATAAAACGTTCGCTCCGGGTCCAGACTAAACATAAATTGAACAGATGTGTCTGGACGCTGCGCAAGCGGCTAGCTCGGAGCGCCGTATTCGGTCGGATTCCAGCGCATGAGTCACGGGGCTCGGCTGTGCGCGCCGGCCGCGCTAGACGACCGCCAGACACTATTTTTCAATGTGCGCCCGCGCGCCGGTTCGCGACCGAACGACCGCAACCCGACATGCCTATAACTAGTAATCGATTGACTTTTTACAACTATTCGCTCGAAAACACGGATCTAAGGAGCAACTTTATAAAAGTTGGTGTTTAATGATCGATGAGGATGAGGACGTAATATTGTAACATGTTTACAGTTTTGATTGATCGGAATCTCATAAGATATTATTACGCAGCGTCGTTTGGTTATTTTGGTTGTTTTACACTTTAATTATATTTTGGGTAATTTCGAGTGGGTAAGTTTTATTAACTTCGGGAAGACTTGGCCACAAGCTAGAGTGTATGGATCAGGCAAAAGAATGTTCGTGAAAATTAATTTGTCGTAGTAATCTTGATAGTGAGATGTGTAGATAACTCAATCTCTATTCTTCGATACAATTTTTGTTTAAAAATTTAATCTTGCAGTATCAGAAGTGGGTGGGCGGAATTAAATAACGTTTTACAAATACTAATGGATTAATTTAAATTAATTAAGGCTCATAAAATATGAATAATTTTCAAGTTGAGAGAGATGATTTTGTTCTATTGATATAGTAGCTAATTTTTTATTTGTACATAACCATTTTGGAATTTGAACGTTTTATTTAAAATCAGTTTTCCTATTGTGCATTATGTATGAGCAAGCATCGAGGTTAGGATCAAGCGTCAGTTTTATTTTGAACATGCTTTATTTTTTCAAATTGTGCTGTCGATAATTCTAGGTAGGTGTAGGAAGTCTTAAACTGTTTAGTCATAGTGCTATATAACAAATTTTCAGACACTTACGTAATCATCCGTTAGTTTGCTCACAATAAATAAATGCATAAGTGATTATAGCGCTATTACCTACTACACTAGGTTCTATATTAGCCGTGAGTTTCTGCCTCGTTGGTCTAGTGGTCGCAAGCGCTACTGCTGAGCATGAGGTCTTGGGTTCGATTCCCGGGTCGGTCAAAGTGTTATTGGGTTTTTCTATCTGGAATTTCTCAGTAGCAGCTCAGAATCTGGATTTGTTCCCGGTTAATGGGAATAGGCTCGCCCCCTATTACATGGGACTTAAACATAACTGGCGAAATATGGGTGTACCTAATAGGTACACCTCTGCCTTACCCTTCGGGGAAACGAGGCGTGATGTTATATAGAGCGATATCACACTGACGATTTGCCAGCGCATTTCCAGTGAAGCGATTTGTGAACATGCTCTCCGCGGGTGCGAAGTGAAGTAGCCGTGACTACGCGACGTCTTCTCCGCGTTTTCATAATTTTATACACTCACTTGTCTCGCTCACTCTAGTACAATCTGAATATTTTCTTGTCCCTCGGGAATCATCGCATTTCCGAATACAAACGAATGCTAATTTCCATGTCCATTAATTATTAGATTTATTGTGTATAAAAATTTGAATTCTGAACTAAGTACTTTGTTATGTTATGATTTCTGTGTGAACTATATAGAGCCTGTATATGTCGTGCCTGCTACTTTAGCAGCTTTCCTCCCATTTTTAAAATAAATACATTAAGTGAAAGGAGTATTAACAACTCTATATACTTCCAAGTCGATTGAGAGCGTCCGGTCTGCACCAAGCGTAAAGGGCAACTGATAGAAATCCGACAACTGACGAAACACGAAGTTTGCCGAGGGACATTAAGAAAATAGTAATACTGTACACTCACGTCAATTGCTCTCGTTACGTAAGAAAACATGTTGCGTGCTCGCTACGCACACGCAGCGAACGCCTCGCTGGAAACACGCTTACAAATCGCCAGTGTGATATGGTCTCTAGGCATTCTCTACCAGTCAACCAAGGGTCACCACCCTTGGTTGACTGGTAGAGAATGCCTAGAGATAACGTTGCAGGTGCATTGTTTGTGACAGAAAAAATAATAATTAAAAAGGTATCACTATATAAATAAAAAAAGAGTACCTACATAAGTACATATTATATACCTAGGTCAGTAGTTCCCAAACTATGGGTCGCGACCCACTGGTGGGTCGAGAGCGAATATTGGGTGGGCCTTAAAAAAATGATTTTCAGCTATGATTAATATTTATACTAAATACCGAAGTAAATTGGACGTATCAAACTTATTCCGATTAGTAACTAGAATCCAACTTGATGCTAAAGGTATAAATACAAAAAATAGGAAACAAATAAGTATTATCCTTCTCATTGAAATAGCAGTAATAGCACTCCTTGTATTTAATTAAGTATTAAAATTTTCGATTGTAACTGAATGTTTTTTTTTTATTTGAAAAGTCCTTCATTCATATAGTTAAGTATGCCCCTTTTTTCACCACGGCAGCCAAGAGGTGAGTCCCGAATTTGCAAGTTTTTGTTAGGTGGGTCGCGGTCCAGTCAACTTTGGGAACCACTGACCTAGGTTATAATTTATAATACACATAAGTAACATATATAAATAAATAAAAATGTTAAACTTAATCAACATTTATTATAATTAGATGGTCGTATTTGTATACGAGTATGTAGGTAACTTTATTCAACACGTAGGAATATATTTCGCGGCCGTCTGGGATTGCAACGGTTTCCATGGTAACCGGTTGTTGCCAGGCCTACGTGAGAGAATTCGACTCTCTCATCCTGTGTTTTCCCGGCTTATGTCTGGTTTAAAGGAAGTAGACATGTTTTTGTTTGACCTAGGATTTGGCCTTCGGTAATGGCTCCTGTTAGCTGACTTTCACAACTTAGGGAAAGCAGCTCGTCACTATAAGGCAGGAACAAACTTTTCAACCTCCTTACCTCTACTAGGTTTAGTCGTTTCTGTTAGACGAAGGACCAGAATTTAAAAATGGAAGGAGAAGAAGGACCGAACGCAGGGCGAGCGAAAATAGGAAGGAGAGTAACAACAATTTAATTTATTTTTTTAAATCAATACTCAATTCTTTATTGCAGTATCAGATACAGTGATACATATTTATGTTAGTATACCTACTTAAAAATTACGTTAGCAATTAAAGATTAAAATACATGCCACAATAATAATTATTATACATAAAATCAAATTGTAAAATAAATTAATCGCATCTTTAAATTCATTAAAATCTTTTAAATAATTTTTACATTCTTTAAGTTCATTAATATCAATGTCAATTAAAATCCAGAAATTCATTATAAAATCATAAATAATAAAAATAAGGGTCAAGGGGTATTCAGAAAGCAGTACTCCTAGACACGGCACGCATAGTGAGGAGGTTCCTCTCTCTAGAGCCCTGACCACCGGCAGCTTGGACCCTGTTCCTGATGCCGATGGGCCACTATTTTTTATATTTTTAAATGTTGTTTTAATGATTTTTATAAAAGTAAAAAAAATGAATAAATGATAAAAATAAAAGTCAGAATCAGTCAAAGTAAGTCAGATGATTGACTTAACAAGTGACCTCCAAAGCGGGATGAGATCCTATCGGCTATTACAATGAGTAACCAAAAGAAATTAATTAACGTTTTTAACCAGACTGATAAAGTAACTCCAACTGCTACAAATAACATACCTAAATGCTAATAACCAGCGGCCTTTAGGTCAATCAATGTAGCGACATTGAACGTTCAAGAGGGATTTATGAGGTACTAAAACGTTCTAACCGCCATATTGGTTAGAGTGTAGTCGCAAGCGCAGCTACCGTGCACGAGTCTTGTACGGTTTCAATGGGGTTTTCCTATCAAGAAACCTCCTCTCTCACTGTGCTAAGTTTTTAATGAAACCACGAAAGTATAAATTGATATATGCCGGAGCGTGCTTGACCGGTTTTCGAATTCGAACTTCGGTACTGGCAGTAAAGCACCTTGGGAGAAATGTAAATATATTCGAATATGATTTTAGTGTGGCGAGCGAGGACGTTGACTCCGGCGGCCATAGGAGTATGTTGCTTATATCTTCGTGGGCTAGAGTAGCAATAAGAGCTATAGAGCGCTACCGTACGCAAATGCGGCGTGAAAAAATTTCGATATAGGTATTTTTAAGTCTAAAGATAATTTCCATGTCTTTCTGTACCCTAAAAGGTGCCAATAGGGCTCTTAGGATAAACGGAGTATAAAGGTACCATTCCGTACTCGACCGCAGGAGGCAACTGCAGGCGACGTGTCACCGCGACACGACTGGTTTCTATGAATTTCTATGAAATTCCTTCCGTAGCTAGCGACACGTCGTTGGCAGCTACGGGCGAGTGACAGGCGACACGTGCAGCCCGACCGCAGACCACTAGTGCCGCCAACGCTCGAGCGATAGTCACATTTTTCTATCTACCGACTGGAATACGGGCAGTTGCCGCCTGCGGTCGGGTTCGGAATCATGACTGCAACGGCATGACGCCGCGACGTGTTGTCGCGACAGGATGCCGCGACACGTCGCCTGAAGTTGCCTCCTGCGGTAGGGTATGGAATGGTACCTTTAGAGTAAAAACTCACTCATTCAATATCGAATGTTTCTAGATTAGTACCTACAATTTTTTTTTTATCGAGCCTATCTTTTCCATTATTTCTACACCATAGTTCCTTTAAAGTCATAGTTCTTTAATCCCTCCTTAGTCCCATATTGTGATCTAATTGGATAGCGACTTTTCTTACACTTTTTCAGCCAATTAAAACTTCCTCAAGCGCTCTACAGCGCGTCTAAATACGTCGCTTCATCCTCATTGGATGGTTCCGTCAACTTTGGCGCCACAATTTGGAGCCGAGATCCGGCTGCGATTATGTGGGTGTGAGAAATTGCGACAAAAAATGTGTAGCGGTTCAAACGTAGGCTGTGCAAGCCTTGTGTGTATTATCGTGTCGCTATTGATGGGTTAGGATCGTCCTTATCACGGACACGAGGCACTTTTAATAAGTTACAATAAAATTCTAAATCAGAGGTCCATACGTGTGCGTATGCGTGCGTGTGTGTTTTATTTTTTATTATTGTATAAGATTATTTTGTGTATTCTATTTATGGGCCTTAGTTGCCTGATAAAAAAGTGATAATTATTGTAATAGTTTTGTTTTTATCAAAAACAAAAATATTGCACGTGGCGTTCAATATATTCTGCTTATAGTAATAAGCAAATTATTCAAGTTTAAACTGTCCCGGTCTGTTGCCAGGGTTCCAACGACACCTTTCCACTTCAATGGGACATAAAGGTATTCCATAACACACCCAGGAGTTTCAGGAACCATGGCACTAGTATCGCATATTAATTTGCCTTGATAAAAGGAACTGATCGTGAGCTAAATATTAAAGTATACGATGTTAACCAGTGATATTTCTATTCTCTGGAAGTCTGTTTTGTTCGTAGATTATATACTGTCGTCTGAAGTCCCGAAGAAAACCAGGTCAAGAGCTCAAGTGACTTCGTAGACAAGGACCCTTCAAACGTTAAAAATTTTGGTCCCATTGTTTTAGAAGTTTCACAAAACAATAGATAAGCTTGCAGTGTAGACACAGTAAATACGAAATTGTTGAGAGGGTCATTGGAGTAGTTAGTCTGTGTCAGAAAAATTTGGATAAGATTTGTAGACGGAGACTTTAACGGAAAATTATATACCATAAACTAACTATAGAAGTCAGATACTGAAACTGAAGTTTTTATTACAACCTGTTTAGTCTAAAGACAGAAACGTTCAACCCTATATAAACATCCTCACTAAAGTTTTAATTGCAGAATTTCCACCACATCGCAAAAAACTGGTACAAGGTATAAAAAAGCTATAAGAGCCGACCGTGACTCTCACAGCTTTCTCATGAAAATAGTTCGGTTACAATCCGATATGTGTACAGATAATATTGTTGGAGCAATTAGCGGGGGAATTCTAAACGATCGCGAAAAACAAACAAGCGAGGAGTCAAGAGCGGGCACGCTGTAAATAGATCAGAGGCGCGTCAGCGGCGTCATCGTGTCAACCGTGTGATGAACGGGCACAGGGTTGACTGACAGCCTAGTATTTTAAAAAAACGTCCATATAATGACCACAGATAATGACCCAAGAACCATCAATGACGCTGAAAGAATACCAAATTCAAAAAATCACGTGTCAACAACTCCTTGGGCTATTTGAATTGTGTTCGATTTTAAAATGAGTTTGAAGGTCTGTGGTTTAACCTAATAGTATGTATTAGGTAGACTTATAGCCATTTGATAAAGCTCATTGATGGAATCTTAGATGGAATCACTGAAAAACCTAAGACTACAAAATTAAAAAAAAAATGTATAAAGAAAGACTGCTGGTCATCTCGGGAGGAGGCCTTCACCTTCTACTAAGAGGGGTTCTTGCTACAAAAACTGAAAGCGTTAGAATAAAACTATAATAATAAAATATAATAATGATAAAAAAAAATTAAAAACAGGTAGTAATTTAAAAATAGAAAGTAACTTAATATTATTGATTGATTAAATGTAATTATAATACCCATGAATAAATATGAAATTGTCTATAATTAATGTAATATTTATGAATTGGGAATGTTATAATATTATGAATTACGATTGCATGCACTTTTTAGATTAATTTTGTAATTTAATAAGCAAGAAAAAAGGCTATTTTATTTATTTTATTATGTATTAGGAGCAGCCCTATTAGCTGGTATATGAATGGCTCAAGAATAGTGGCGTCTAAATCTGTCAGTCTAATTATAATCAATGGCCGTTATAACCGCACTATCAACATATCATTGAACAACATCCGCTGGCTTAATTATGTCAAAATAATAATATTTAAGAGTGATTTACGAAACTCAGCTATTAGTTTTGGCAGAGAGTCTGATATAAACAAAATGTCACAGGTAAATGTTGATTAATTTTAATTTTAGAAGCTTTGCGAAATGCCGTACATCCTGTTTGTCAGTTTATGTTATTTGATGGCTTCACGCTGCATCTTGGATTAAATTATTTTTTGTTTCATTTTGGAATAATATTTGGAAAATCGAACTCATTTAGGTTAATTGTGAAACTTTTTCATAAAGCTCTCTATTTTATTGATGTGTAACATATTTCCTCTCGCCAATCAAAATCTAAATCTAAAAAATCTAAATAATCAAATCTGTGGGAGTGATTTAGTGAAAAGGGATGGAAGTGTGTCACAGGAAGCCGGGGAAGCGCGCGCTATATGATTTGATAAATGAGTGCGCGTGGTGCTAGAGTTGGCCGTCAGAAACAACCTTGACGAGGCCCCACCAGTTTAATGTTCCTTATTACCAAGGTGAGATGTCAGATGTTACACATCATATGCGACTACTGTAAGGCTCGCTGGTTTTTATTTATTTTATTTTATTGGTATTACTTTCAAAACCGTTCGAAGTAAATTTATATAAATAAAAATGAAAGCGGTTTACTTGAGAACGGCTGAACCGATTTAGCAATTTTTTGTTTTAAAATGTTCGTATTAGGTTTTAATGGAACGAAAAATTAAAAAAAACCCTGATTTTTTTTTCACATTCTAGAAAAACTGAACGTCCTTTTTTCTATGACAGGACAATGTCTGGCGGGTCAGCTAGCTGGTAAATAAGTTACGATCCAAATCGAAAAACAAAAGAACGTCTATTTCCCAAGGTCGGCTCAAATGTTTCCATAGCAACACATTCTCCAGCTTTAATACAAATTGAGCTGCTAATGGAAGTCACGTCATAAAATCTACAAAACAGTTAGTAGCTAAGATGATCACTATTAATGAGTCGTAAAGTTTTACCGTCTAACTTCAAAGTGGCTATGACAAAGACGAGTCTAGCTCCCAGACGGCCTAATAAAGCTCTCGTAAACTGAGACCTACGGATCCCTAATGAAATGCATTTATATACGTATTGTAAAGTCCGTCTAAGCCGTTACAGGGTACCTAATTTAAAATTGTGATTGTCTGGCAGCCTCCCGCCGACCTATTTCTCGTTTCTGGGACAATGAAGGACAAATTTAACCAGGTGTCTGGGTTGAAAGCACATTTTGCATAATATGATAAGTCGCTGTCTAGCCGTTTGATTAAATATTTTAATTTTGGGACGTTAAAACAGAATAATTGTAGGGGTAAACGATATAATTCATGTCCCCGTTAAGTTAGTTAAGCGAGCAACTCGAGTTAAGTTATTCAGAAGATTCAAACATTATCTATCATAGTTAACATAGTTATTTAATTACAATATTTCTCGGGAACTAAGACATTTTTTCTATATTTATTTTTTATAAGACAAGAATTTAAAATGAAGTTAGTTTACTGCCCATAAAAACCGCGAACCTGTTTTTAAAATAATCGAATTCAACTAAATGTTTAGTAAGGTGTTTTGTTTTAGTAATAGTATTTTGTGGTTAATACAACGAGATATTAGTGGAAAGTAGAAGCCATAACTAAAAAAAAAAAATTAAGTAATTAAACATAATGACTGTATTATTGGAAAAACTAAATAAAAACACGGTAATGACTACATTCATGTAAAAATATTAATTCTGTTAAGTAAGAATTTTCATTTCCTTGTATGACTCGAATACTGTTATTTTACAGATACCTTGTTGTTAAGCTGAAATAGGTATTTATAAAAGTAATAAAGACGCTTAATTACGAATTTCTCCTAAAGTTTCATCTTGAATATTAAAATATGAGATAGGCCGTGTCGTTATTGAATTTATCTAAGTGTATCTTTTAGGTCTACACGTGCCTGTCTGCTCTTACACGTGCCTACCAACCACGTGATTGATAACTTGTTTCCATTATACAAGTTGTTCCTTTTGATATCACATTACTCTAGGGTATTAATGAGACGATGTCAAAAAATCAACTTGCTGGTCACGATTATTTATGTAAAACACCCTTACGTGAAAAAAAATGTAGGGTTCCGTAGTTGGGATGAATTTATCCCAAGAACAAACTTAACTTTGTAGTTGAAAAAAAAATCTTTCATACAGAATGTATGGGTGAACATGTTTTAACAACCGCAAATTTAAGTTGGTCGATTATTACTCGTTAACTTGTAAAGCCTACTCAGCTGTGATAGTTTTCCTTTTAAATTCGTTATATAAGCTACTGCCGTGAATTTTTTCACATACATCTAAAACCAACTATTTAGCTGGCAGTGGGGGGGGACACTTGACTCTAACAACAATTTGCACTTTAAAGCTTAATATTTCGCAAACGGATCTCTGAATTCAAAAATGGTTTTAACACACTCACAATGTTTTTGAAAGACCCTTCCAACGATACCCCACAATAAGGGACAGAAAAAAAAAAAAAACATCCCCACTTTACGTGTAGGGGAGGTACCCTAAAAAAAATATTTTTCACAATTTTATTTTACCACTTTTTCGGCATGATTAATATGTATACCCATGCCAAATTACAACTTTCTAGTACTAACAGTCTTGGAGCTAGACCGCGGACAGACAGACAGACAGATAGATAGACAGACGGACATGACGAAACTATAAGGGTTCCTTGTTTACTACGGAACCCTAAAAACTTAAATAAACCGGCCAAGCGCGAGTCGGACTCGCGCACGAAGGGTTCCGTACCATTATCTATAAAAACGGGAAAAAAATCATGTCTGTTGTATGGGAGCCCCCTTAAATATTTATTTTATTCTGTTTTTTTAGTATTTATTGTTATAGCGGCAACAGAAATACATAATCTGTGAAAATTTCAACTGTCTAACTATCACGGTTCATGAGATACAGCCTGGTGACAGACGGACGGACAGCGGAGTCTTAGTAATAGGGTCCCGTTTTACCCTTTGGGTACGGAACCCTAAACAACATCTAAATTCAGACTAGCATTGTTCATAAAAAAAAAATATGACAACGTCGCATTTTCTTAGCTTTAAATATGAATGATTGGTTTGAATGAAAATTATTAACTCATTCTTGTCAATGAAACTTGGATACACACATCGAGAGTCTAGTGTAAAGTTATCTTTAAAAAAAACAATAATTGAAAAGTTGCCAGTTGATTCTTTAATATGGTTTCATATTAGAGATGGGCCGAATGTGGTTTGAACCGAATCCGAACTTCGGCCGAACATTCGGTTTTAATGAAAAGTTCGGCCGAAATTCGTCCGAATTTGGCCCATCCCTGTTTCATATACAATATACGGAACACCTTGTATAATACATACTAAGTACAAGCTTGTTTATTTTTCCACAGATTTTTCAAAAAAGATGATCTATAAAATTATTCGGAGAAAATTGCATTATGTCGGTTGACGCCAATATTAAAGAATTACGAGAATTTTAATATGATTTTATTTACTGAGCAACTTAGGTACCTACTTGTTAAAAGTGATTTTAGTAAATAGATACCTAATAATCCTCTTGATAAGTCGACATCTGCCCAGCCTTTTCCCAACTATGTTGGAGTCGGCTTCCAGTCTAACCGGATGCAGCTGAATACCAGTATTTTACATGGAACGACTGCCTATCTGACCTCCACAACCCAGTTACTGGGTTACACGATATCCTTTGGTAAGCCTGGTTGTCAGACTTTCGGGCTTCTGACGAACCGTAACAACTGTCAAAGATCTGCAAATGACAACCGGGACCAACGGCTTTACGTGCTTTCCGAGGCACGGAGAGGTCTTGGTATGTAAAGATGGTCATCCACGGACCAACCGCGGCAAGCGTGGCTTAACCTGATCGATCGACCCGTATGGCTGTTATTACTTAGCCACAAGATCTTGATAAGTCGTAATTGAAAAATATAATTTGTAGTAGCGTTCTCCCGTCTATTAATAACAAAAAATGAGTAGCCTATGGCCTGAAAATGACAGTTAGTTTCATGAAATTCAGCAACGTTCAGCTCAAAGAATCTCGGAAGAGCAAAAAACAGTCACCACTCTAAAATCAAGGTGACAAACCAAACGTTTTCTAACTTCGTAGACAAATCAAAATATCGTAGCAGATGTGCTACGCGGGCCGCGTGCTACGAACGGTAATAGAGCTTATAAAAATACTATTTTTCTTTTGACAAACGGTTCTTTTTAGGGTTCCGTAGTAAACAAGGAACCCTTATAGTTTCGTCATGTCCGTCTGTCTGTCTGTCTGTCTGTCCGCGGTCTAGCTCCAAGATTGTTAATACTAGAAAGTTGTAATTTGGCATGGGTATACATATTAATCATGCCGACAAAGTGGTAAAATAAAATTATGAAAAATTTTTTTTTAAAGGGAGCCTCCCCTACACGTAAAGTGGGGATGTTTTTTTTTTTTTCTATCCCTTAGTGTATCGTTGGAAAGGTCTTTCAAAAACATTGTGAGTGTGTTAAAGCCATTTTTGAATTCCGAGATCCATTTGCGAAATATTAAGCTTTAAAGTGCAAATTTTTGTTAGAGTCAAGTGTCCCCCCCCCTGCCAGCTAAATGGTTGGTTTTAAATATGTGAAAAAATTCACGGTAGTAGCTTATATAACGAATTTAGAAGGAAAACTATCACAGCTGAGTAGGTTTTACAAGTTAACGAGTAATAATCGACCAACTTAGATTTGCGGTTGTAAAAACATGTTCTCCCATATATTCTGTATGAAAGATTTTTTTTTTCAGCAAAGTTAAGTTTGTTCTTGGGATAAATTCATCCCAACTACGGAACCCTACATTGTGCGTGGTCCGACATGCACTTGGCCGGTTTTTTTCAAATATGATGTATCGAGAGACCATAGAGGGGGATTGTAGGGAAGCCGGGAGGGTTTGTAGCTGCAATTTGTAATCGGATAGGCATCTGCATTCGAAAACAATAACATGGGCCTGAATACTGCCAATTACGAGTATGTTGCAACGTGAAATACAATAACATAATAGAGTTTTCATAATGAGCGTTTATTTTGTCTATATATTGAAATATTTTGACTAGGCTCGTTTATACTTCGGTTTTGTGTACCTAATAAATTTTATGAACTTTATACCGATACAAAAATAGTTTTTCGCATGTATTCGTACTTCAGTTTATCGCTAATTGTTAATAACGAGAAAGTTCATTAGGCAAAGAAAAAGTTTTTTTTTTTCTTTAGTCGTTTTTTTTACAGCAGGCAATATAATGTGAGCATCTAAATAATGTTTAATATTGTGTCGTTCTTTTTATTGTTCAAAATCTCTTTTTTAATATAGTTTAACTCTTTGATTCCACAAGTTACTTTCACGTCTTCTCTGAAAAATAATTGCGAATTTAACCAGTCAATATTTCGCTCCAAATAAAATGATAACTGACATTCAAAAGCGAGTTTTGTACACAAGTAAATACTACATCTAATTAAGGGCAGGCAAGACAATAAGTTGAAGTGGAGGGACACAAAATACTCCGGTTTGGCAGGCCGCGGCCGAACGGTCGCGCGCCGCGTATTTTTTCAATGTCTACTAACAATAGCGGGAGTGCGCCGATGCACCGCCGCCTGCACCGCGCTTGCATCCACACTAGTGATGCGACACTTGCAAGCTTAGATCAGATATCGATAAAATCTATAATTGATTGCAACTTTCTTGCAATCTCGATTTTTATTCAAGAGTTCGTTAGGTGAATAAAAAAGGAGCGTCCGTGATTTATCTGCATATTCTAAATAGAACTTTATAAAAATATTTATTCCAACAAACTACAGATCATAAACAAGTCACAGCATAATCGATTGGACTTGATATGGCTTTAAAACATATTTACTTAATGAATTCGAAACGATACAACTAAAATATACCGTTGTAATCGATCACATCAACATAGACAACAAACAGGTTCCAGACGTTATGATTAATAACCTCTTTGAAGTTAACAATCTGCACATTACACGATGAGGAGTTAAACGCGCGATAACATAAAACAGATGGAGTGAAGTGATGTTAATGTAAGTCTGCACAGAGGCGGCCGGCACACCGGGCTTCTCACGTCGAAATTCATGGAAATATTTGTATGTGGCAAACAGGCGGGACACACATAAATCTCGTGAGGCGATTGAATGCAGACGCGTAAGCGTGCCCGTGCGCATAATTCAAAGGGGCGATCACCAGGAATCGCCGCTTGGCATGCAGACGGCCGCGTTCATTCCAAAGCAATAAACCCGTTAGTGGCGACGTAATGTGCATATTGGAGAACAATAAACGACATACGTGGACCGAGCCTACGCTCTGTCCGTCGATCAATTCATCAATCGTCATATTTCTCAAAAGTGTCACCGTCCGTCGCGTTGACAATGTGTCTTCATCAAAATGTCGCGGACAAGAGCAATAAATTTTCATTGCTGAATATATTTCAGCATTCGCCGTGTAGCAGAAGGAAAAAGGCAAAAACATTTTAGCCTTACAGTATTTCTAAGAAAATATTGCTCAATCATGTTTTACTGCAACCTGCGACACTACTACGTAACCAAAATCACCTACCCATTCTTTCGCTCATTTAGCAATATCGAGATTATCGATATCGATAAACCCGCCGTCACCAGCCCGCAGGTGTTCAGTTGTCCGATATGCAGTTCCTCTGGAATCATCGCCGGCGCCGACGGATCGCCGAGACCAGACGACCCAACTCTTTAATATTTATTTACACATGCAAATATGCACCCAACCGGCCAAATAATTGCCAAACGGCTTCAATCCAGTCTGATGACTAATTTTTGTGGAGGTTTGCTAACAATGCACTGAAGATTTTGTCATTATAATAATTGGCAACGTAATTTAAGTTAGGTGACGCATTAGTTTTTATTATAACCGTTTAATTTCAGATGTGGGTACTTATCGTGATATGTAAGATTGTTTAGAATTTTAGTGCAGGAAAAACTGTTAACGAGTTTCACGTACATTTATTTTGTTAACCTTGATAATGATGTTTATTTAATACATTTATTGTTGAAGTGACGTCTATCACCGTAATGTTGTGCATTCTAATTCGTTTTGTTAATTGCTTTGTCTGACTCAGACAATCAGTCTATGACGGATTAAGGTTAAATTTACATAAACTAATTTAAGGATTTATTTTTAGTCTCAATAGTTTGCATTTAATATTTCAAACGGCTCCAACGATTTTCATGAAATTTATTATGCAGGGGGTTTCGGGGGCGATAAATCGATCTAGCTAGGTTTCATTTTCAGAAAACGGCGTTCAAAAAAAACACTAAGCCAAGCTCGGTCATCCAGATGTTTATATACTTAATTACAAAAACGTCGATAAAATTTGAAATAAGTAGTGCAACCCTAATTACCTAAGTGTTAAAAGCAAACGCATTCTTATCAGTTATCATTTTACGAGGTTTTTAATACATTCATCAACGTTTACCCTTTAATTCACGAGGGTCATGAAATCAACCAGACGTCGCGTCGAACTTAATGAAGTAAAAACAAGTACTTAACATACATGCATTGATATCGGCAGCTAGGCACTAGCACAGAATAGACAGGGACAGAAGGCCAGCTCCAAACAACAAGTCGACGTTCGCACGGACGTAATAAAATCGCGGCGGCTTTTTATCGCGCACTGGATTTTAAATTCTCGGCGTTAACCCGAGCGTTGAGAATCCAACGCGCTGGGACGCACTCTTGTCCCAGCGCAGTTGAAAAAACACACTGTTGGATTTTCAACTCTCCGCGCTCAGCAGAGCGTTGAAAATGCAAAGCACGAAAAAAAATTGCAGCGATTTTATTACGTCCGTGCGTACGTCGGCTTAGTGAAAACGTACGTAGGTACACATAAATACGCGTCTACGTAATACAGCGAGTGTAAGCGCACTTGTCTGCCCTATGTTTGAGATTACATACATACGCGTTTAGGAATGCGTGTGCGGGTGCTTCTGTGTTTGCTCTCTGTAAGGAGCCGGTTTTCTGTACCTATCTATTCTGTGGCACTAGGCTGCCAGGCGGCGGTCTAGCCAGCGGATGTTTCCCAGACAGAGAAATATTATGTTATTCAGTTAAGTGGATATTAAATACATAGAAGTAGGCGCTAACTGCCGCTAATTTCACTTAAACGCTGTAAGCTGCGTGTACGCGCCTTAACTAGCCAGTTTTATGGGCGAATTATACAAAGACGATGCGACTCAAAAAATTGGGACGAAAAATAGCTCCATTTAGAACATTCAGGTTAGTTATTTAACACCGACATTTCAAATCGCAAGCGTTTGCGAGATCTGTTTTAAGTTTTATAGCCTATTAAAATATACGACCGAGTTTTTGAGGCTTGGATGCGGTGCTTCGGAATTTATTTCGGGCACGCAAATGACGCTGCATCGACAAGCAAATATAAAGACCTTTAATACCCTTACAGGTACAAAAACATGCAGTAATTTTGAAATCATTTAGATTGGTGCACGGTGTTTTGGCAGTAAAAAATTTAATATTTTACATACACCTACATAGATACATAAACTCACGCCTTCTTTCCATGGGGGTAGGCAGAAACTACAGAACGCCACCTGCTACGATCCTCACATACTCCTTTTGCCTCGTTTATGTTCATACATCTCGTCATACACGCACGCCGGTTGAGAGTATTACGCACCTGGCCTTTCTGAAGAACATCACCAATAAGGTCAGTATAAGTCCTCCTAGGGCGTCCCCGCCCGGCCTTTCTCTTCACATCAGCCTTGCCATTTTATTTTTACAAAAAATATGACATCTTTTTTCTGGATATAATGTCGACACTATAAATTGATATTAAATTCTTAAGAGCATTCAGAAATGCGCTACCTACGTAAAAACGTCAAAATGTTTGATATATTTTCGTTTGTAGAGTTTTCTCATTATTTTAGCGTTTTTTTGACAATTCTAACATTTTGACAACGTGAGTGTTCTCATCACTGTCAGTGTAACAAGTGCGCCACTTCCTGTGGTTCCGCATCAATGCAACTATGTGCGCCAACGGCCAAATTACTACTTTTTATGTCGCATTCTTTGAGATTTTTTGAGAATATTTTCATTTATAGCTCGGGTTTGGAATTCTGCCCAGTGAATGGTGACAGGCATTTATACAGATTGTATGATCCCATTTATTAAGCTTATAATGAGACCACCCTTCATTTTTAAATTTGGCGGCATCTACATCGCCACATACGAACTACCCATCACACTGACGCGAAATCCTGCATCGCGCAAGCAGTGTTTGGCGCGCGATGAGCATATAGTATATAACTCAAACTCAAAACATTTATTTAAAATAAACCAATTACAGGGACTTTTGAATTGTCAAGGGGTCGATCAGTCAGAAAGATGAAGCTAGTTGCCCATTCCAAAGCGTTGTAGGTACCTATGGAGAAGAACGGGCAAGAAACTCCACGGACACTTTTTAAATCAAAATATAGTTACAAAATATTGGTTACATCATTCATGTTGAAGTTATAGGCACATGTGAGAACGATACAGAACGTTAAAAGCGTCCGTAATAAAAAAATAAACAATTAAATTAAAATAAGCCGTGGCAGCTAAGAGATGACCAGTCTCTACTGACAGCGCCCGTTCACGAACATGACGCATGGATTAGCACCATTCAGCTCAACCATTTTGAAGGGAGCTAAATGATCCAACACACACGCCACCGTCAGCGAGACATTAGAGTGAGCATGACATACTCTCAGCCGCCAGGGCACATTCAAGTCAAGTAACTTCCCGATATCCATCGTCGGGCAGTTGCCCACCACCCGTCTGGTCGGAGGATCCTCCCTTTTCTATAAAAGATGAGTGAACTTTACACCCTGTTCCTCATGACTATAAGATAACGAACATATGGTGTATGTCAGTGTCAGATGAACAACTTGATTAACAAATTTTGGTGATTGGTTTTGGAAGTTACTACTAAGTCTGAACAAGGAGAGTTAAGTTTTAACAAACATGATTCAACTTTGGTTATATGATGAAATATATTATAACTTTGACATTCCCTTCAAGTAATCAGAGAATTCAAAATTGTTGCAAATCCATGCACAAAATCTAGAGTGAGAAAATTCTACTGCCAGCAGCCCAACCATTCGTTCCTAATTACCAAAAAAAGGAGTTTCCACGTTCATTTCATTTTAAAAACTTACTTCGGGAAACAGACTGTTAATTTTTAGACATGTAAATCAAACTTTTAAGACAATCACCAGTACTGCAAGTTTGCAATACTGTTTCTGCAATACATACATTCTTAAGTAGGTACCTATGTACTCTGGTGAGAGTTATCACTTCCTTTGAGAGTGTCGGTGTGAGTTTATGAATTTATCTTTATCGAGTAGCAGTGAAAACAGCTTTAAGGCTTTAACATTTGCTAGGGAACTGTCAATTACATTAAAGACTCCTGCAGATCGGCGCCACGCATCGGTGTGACGCGATTCTGGTAGAACAATTTCAATTAAGTTTTAATAGTTTGTTTGTTTTTACTTAAATGCGGCACTGTGATTAACCAAGAATAATAAAATAATTTTATAAAAGGTAAGACGTAGTACAATCATATACGGTATAGCAAAATAACAAACATATTATTATTCCATATAAAAATGCTGTTGATTTCACGAATGGTTTTTCCTCAAGACTTTTAAAGAAAGTTTCAAAGAAATTTGTAAGTAAAATACCTAACAGGATATGAATAAATTTAATCGATAATTCTTCTTCCGTTCAAAATATAATCTTTTGAATATAAGGGTGGATTTTCATAAATTAAATTCGAAATCACAAAATCTTCCTCCAGTATATCTAAATAACATAATGCCTGTGTTTGACGAAGGGTTATACAAAGGTGTGTGTAATAGAGCTACAAATGATTTCGTAGTTTTTTACTTCAACTTCAACTATATTTTAGTCCCAGAAGCTTCGTTAAAACTGAGTCAGAAAATAGAATACGAGTACGGTATTACAACTGGTTATGTTCTCAATTAAACCGCTAAATTAGCTAGCCTATTCAGGAAAAGTGTCTAAACTTTGACTTCAAAAAAAATGTTTTTCACCAGACCAGATTTATAATTAATCTAACCGTCTCCAGAAACTAAACATTTGTGTCATAAACTGCGTAATATTTAATAAGCGTGCTAATATAAGTTGGTGCGTTTAAAACGGTACGTTTCGCGTAACGTCGCGCGGAAGCTGTCGCACCGGTCCCTCACACTTATCACATGTCCTGATTAATGCACCACTATTCATTATACCCAGCCCACTCAAATATTTAACTAACATAATTATTATGTACCCACGTATTAATAAATCACCACACTCCTCATTTATCAATCAAACTCTACAACTTTCCAAAAAAAAAAACGATTAATTATGTAAAACAATTATCACATGAAACTGTGCCAAATATTTATTTAAAGATAAAGATGGAAATAAAAGAAAAACAATTACGTACCCATTTACAAAGTGAGTATACGAAAACTTTGCCAAGTAACCTTATAAATGCGGACGGGCGCTGAAAGTTCACGAATTGATGCAATTTCCCGGAGAGAAGTTAGGTAAACTTTTGTAAGAAAGTTTTTACTGAAAGAGTGTGAAAAGGGTCTTGTAATTTTCTTTTTATGCGAATTTTAATTCATATATTGCGATATATTGGTACCAATTAATACTGATACAAACTTTTGAAGACTGCTGTAAGAGCGTGTTTTATTTTATGCCTTATCAAATAGAGCCAAATACAAAATTTTCCCGAAGTTTTAATATTTTCTTTTACCGAGTCTAACTTGAAAACTTTTGTAAGTTGGAGTGTTACAGACGTTGGTGCAGTGTTACAGACGTTGTAAAGTTCACGAAAGGCGATTTCCTGAGAAAAACTTGTGCAAACTTCACTGGCGATGGAAGGTTTGTAAGAATAAGGTTATTGCTCACCTGCTGCTGGGCGCGCGAGCACGAGCGGCAGCACGAGCAGCGGCAGCAAGGGCAGCCGCATGCTCGGGCTAGCGGCGCATGCCGGCGCGTGCGGTGTGGCGGCAGCGCGCGGGCGAGCCACCGGCGCCGCGCACACGTGCCGCAACTAGTCACCGCTGCACCTCCCGGCGTCGCGTGCGACCACGTACCCCTGAGAGCCGGCGCGGACTAAACGAGACGCGGCCGTCAGCGCGCCATACGCGACGGTGCAAGTGCAGCGAGTGGTGGAGTGTCGACGACCCGCGCCACGCGCCCGGCCTTCCGCCTGTCGACCGGCCGCGCCAGCACCGCGCCGCGCCGCCGCACGCACCACCCGCACCGAACTTGACCGAACACACTGTTACACTGTGACCCTCTCTTATCATCTCGTTACACTATCTCTATCGACACTCGTCTTCAACAAACTTTCCCGCCAAAACTTTCGATAATCAGACATCATCGAACTTTAATTCTGATCAAAATTTAAATAATTTGTACACACGGCTACACATCAAGCTATACATTTCCAGTTTATGCTGATCTCGCATTGTACGGAAATCCTTTACAATGCGAGATCAGCTTATACTGGAAATGTATAGTTTGATGTTAAGCCGTGTGTACATTACATAACATCGAGTCACATAGTTGTATTGAAATTAATCTGATTAAAACATGCTCAATAATAGCGTTGGATCAATGAACTTCATGTCGTTTAAGCGTTGAAGTCTTTTCAAGGGCGCTTATTACGTTACATTATAAAAAAAACAAGTTTGTCTTGTAACATAAAATACTTCGTCTATTTCAAATGTTTATCCTATTACTGCATAATGGTACATCCATTTATCATAATGTTGTGTTTACATATGCTTGAGATGTGGTTATTTTGATTGTAATTATAATAATTGTAAGGAGATTAAGATAAAACACACGATCGACAGAAAAAGGGTAGGTCTGTTGCGAATTCTTGAAACATTTTGTCGTTTATTTCTGTGGCTAATGATTTCGAAAACGCACAGTAGCCGGTCCGATTATTAGTGGTAATGGTTTAAGAAATCCGCCTTGATTGCGGTTCTGGGCGTGCAGTGTGTACCTGTAGGTACCTGGACATGTACCGCGGCGACGGGATATAATCTACGTCTCGTGATTGACCACGAGACTTACATTAAACGGTACCATGGGATTTAAGACGCCGAAGAGAATCGAATGTTTATTTGTTAAGGCATATATGTACACTACATACATTTATGTTATATTGGTTTTTGAGAATACAATCCTAAAGGTACCGTCCAGAGCTAGGTACCATTAATTTCTGTCAAATTAAATGGTCACAAACACAATGAGTCGTGATCATCGTGTCCTTTTCCATGTTATTGAATTTTTTTTGTTCAAGAACAAAAAGCCTTCGACTTTGACGTATGAGTATGCACGCTAGATGCATCGAGTCTGCAGACAAATATCCTAATTTATGTGTCGTTCTCGGAACAAAATTAAGAAACATTAAAAACAAACGAGCTATTAGTTACAGTCAGGAATGAGTCATGATTATGCAAAAGGTTTCATGTTCTAGATCTGTTACGCAATTAGGGTAGCGTAACTTATTTTCGTAAACAATTATGCCTAATTTGTTTCATTTTGACAGTTCAACAACATTCATTGCGTTATTTACGTTGTTGAGCAGATTTTTTTTTCCAATTTATTTCAAATTAGGTTAGCAATCTGTTTCAAATCTCTGCTGGTGAAGCCTTTGTTTTTGAGTTTCTTGAATCTAATTTTTAAACAAAGTTATGTAAGTACTTGAGTCTTAGCCTGATCAATTCTGTGTGTCTAACGTGTGTTTCCCACGTACCTACTGTTACCTAATTTCCAAATATTGATCATAAATAAATAAACTATGAGTGTGTCTGAACTATGAACAGTGTGTCATTTAACGTACTCCTGTAGGAGGCCCTGCTTCACCCTCCTGGCCGCGTTGCGTAAGACGCCACAACATATACAGCGGCACACATCACTCAGATAAGAGAGGCCTCCGACGTCAAGCGGCGTGGCGCCAGGCGACGCCACCCTCCGAGAGAGGCCTCCGTCGTCAATCGTCATCATATACTGCCATCACCGTGGCGGCCCTCCCGCTAGCGTGAGGTACCACAGAGTGCCTCCGCTACCTCACTACTACTCATACCCACCTCTCCGCTTGACAGGGCTCGCTGTTCGGCGTGTGACGCTACAGCCCGGCTCCTCCACACTTCCTGTCTGCCTACCTGCCTACCTGTCTCCGTGCCTGTCTGCCTGTCTGCCTACCCGTCTGCCTTTCTGAACTTGACCCCGCCTATCCCTAGCATCCCATGTCGTGTGAAGCCTGAATCTTAGTTTAATCTTTAATCTTTTTTATTCTTTTTATTTGTGACCTATTTGTAACTTGTAACGTTTAACAAGTTTTAAATAGGCATTAGGTTTAAAACACTGTAAAACGAAGTAAAATAGTGTTTTGAGGGGGACTTGTCGCTATACGTATTTTCAAACCATATTATTTTTTGTGTATATTAGTAACCGTGAACAAAAACAAAAACTTAGGTTTTAAAACCTACGAATATACTAATAAATCTTGTAAAAATCTACATCAGATTTTATTTTCACGTTTTATAATGCTGTATTCGCTAAGAAAAACTAGTAAACAGACACCGTTTTTCATCATAACATAATTATAATAATTTCATACCTACTCAGGCGAGACATAAGTAAAACATACCAGGGAAATACCAGTTTTTCCTTTAATAACCATCATTTGTTCACAATGGAAAATACTATTGCATCATTTGAATTTGTTGCAAACTTAAAACATATGAAGTACTTAATACAATACACTAAGGGCTAATTTCACCAATAGAACTGAACGTGATCAGCACATAAAGTTCAAGAGCTGTCAGTGTCATTATTTACTTTGGAATCAATATTCCAAAGTAAATAATGACACTGACAGCTCTTGAACTGATAACTCTTGAACTCGGTTTAGATGTGCTGATCGCGTTCAGTTTCATTGGTGAAATTCGCACTAAGTGCCAATTTCACAGTGAAATCCGCCATAAGTCGTAAGGGGTAAAATAAGCTCTTGTTTGATGCATAATAATAAGATTGGGTTATCGGCATAAAGTTAACCATCGTGGACGGTCAACGGCATTAGGTTTTAAACCGTGTTATGAAACACTGTAAAATGAAGTAAAATTGTGTTTTCAGGGGGTCTTGTCGCTAATTCGCAAGGGTGAGTGGGCAAGATGAAAAACGGGGTAACAAAAAAAGTCGTCCATAGCGCCAGATTCTGTGCAATTTTAGCAGTGATGGCAATATTGTTAAGATCGCTATTTTGTTACGTCGCACACCTCAGTCACAGACACACACCTCAGTGAGTGGTTTGTTTGAAAAATGCAAATGTCTGCACATCGACTTACTACGCAAGTTAATCGAGTTTTTTTAATCTTACCCCGTGTCCTGTAACTTTAATTACGTGGTAGGTACGAGTGTTTTATTGGAATATCTACTTATTATTTGTAATTCATAGTTGTGTTATTACATCTAAATATGGCTATTTATCGTATTTTAGGATTTATTTCAATTTTCCGTCTTTACCCATCAATATTTGACGGGGTAAGATGAACATTTAAAAGACTAAGATGAAAGAAATATGCGAAATTTTGGTTTGTAATATCTTGATAGTAGGATAAAGTAAAGGGTAAAGGATTTATTTGATCGATACTGATGTTTTATTGTCAGTATAACCTTATGTAATTAAAGTGGAAAGTTTGAGAACCTCTACTCTCCCGGCACTGAACGTGCTATTATGCTGGGTTTAATGTTTCCCTCATTCAGATAGGTTCATAGTCACTCGTATCGTACAGACATCCCAAGAAGAGAGATACGATGATCTGATGATGATATCTAATATAGAGCTGTTACAACCGTGGAGGTACTTGTCATTTTGTATAACCATGTTTACAAAAATACTTTAGAAAGGGAGAGGGGCTTGTGGCTAAGTAACAACAGCCGCACGGGTCGATCGATCAGGTTAAGCTACGCTTGCCGCGGTTGGTCCGTGGATGGGTGACCATCTTAACATACCAAGACCCCTCCGTGCCTCGGAAATTACGTAAAGCCGTTGGTCCCGGCTGTCATTTGTAGATCACAGAATCACACGATGATTGATAGTCGTTACGGGTAGTTAGAAGCCCAAAAGTCTGACAACCAGTCTTACCAAAGGGTATCGTGTTACCTAGTAACTAGGTTCTGGAGGTCCATGAGGCTCCATGTAAATACTGGTATTCAGCTGCATCCAGTTAGAATAGATGCCGACCCCAACATAGTTGGGAAAAGGCTAGGTAGATGATGACAAAAATACTTTTGAAAACTTTTAAGTGACAAATGACAATTAACACAAGAGTAGGTAACCCAACTGAGGGAAAGCTTCATACAAACGCGCAATGATAGGTGCACACCACAGATTTAGTGTGGTACGTGGTGCACACCGACAAAGCGCGGCAGTACAAAACTTAGAATCTTTGGGTCTGTGGAGGGTAACGCTGTGGAGCGACGTTCATATTAATTTGGAAACACGAAGATTACCGAAGCGCATGTCTTTTCTGGTGTAGCTGTACTTTGGTGTACATTGATGACTGTGAGTCTATGACACTCACTCACCGATAATGACTTGTTGACTGTCATTATTATTTCTACGACTGTCATAGTATGTTTGAAGGATGTGTACGGTATATCCCTCTCTGGAACCATGAGAAGAGTGAATCATATTGTTGCCCCTTCATCGTAGTACTTACTCATTGCTAGTTTTGTCGCAAAACTTAGTCAATCCGAACTTCAAATTAATCCTAGAAACCGTAAGCGGACTAATTACCCTCACCTCGAAAACCAATCTAAGCTGTATTAATTTATACCTCAACTAGCTTTTGCCCGCGGCTTCGCACGCGTAAAGGTCGGAAAATATCCCAAAGGAACGTACTACCGGAATTCAGAGTACTTATCATATGTCCTAACCCAGGTCATGGCCTATCCGTATACCATTCATCTAAATCCATTCAGCCGTTCCGACATGAAAAGGTAACAGACAGAAATAAATCTGTTTTAGGGTTCCGTGTCTCAAAATGAAAAATGGAAATCTTTAAAGGATGACTTCGTTGTCTGTCAATACCCATTTTCTCAGAAACGCGTGGACGCATCAAGTTGAAATAGATATAAAAACTAAGGCTTAGCGCGCACTACGAATTTTGATCGTTGCGATTATTAAACTGCGAAATAAAATCGTGTACGAAAATAATTCCTATGCTCATTCGCAACCGATTTCTTTTGGCAGAGGGCGGACTCTAGTTAGTGGTTTTGTTCACAGATTGGCGAGTATTATCCGCAACGATTAAAATTCGCAGTGCGCGCTCAGCCTTAAATCTACGGTCCCTTGGATCTGTAACGAAAATCAAACTCCCAAGTCAACGCAATAATGCCGCATATTTTGACACTCGCAAATAAACCAAAGCCTATTTAGTGCTTCCCGTTGGCCCAGCAGTATGAAGTTTGGCGTTCTCGCCAAACTTCATACTGATGCAAGGTGAAATATAGAGCAAAAACCAAAAATTGGTAATTTATAGTTATATGAATGAACTGAAAAGTTAAGTTTGTTCTTCAATCTGGGACCAAATTTCATCAAAATTTTATTTCATTCAAATCGGTACTGTCCACTCTATATGTTTCAATTGAAAAGTTAAGTTGGTTCTTCACTTCGGATTTGGAAATTCGGACAGCCGAGCAAGCATAGCTTTCAGACGGAACCCTCAAGGCGTAAGTTCTACTCACACTTGATCGTTTTTTTAAATATAATTATAAATGCCTTAAAATACTAATTATTCAGTTTACTATTATTTTTACCACTAATTTGAATACCTACTCTAGTGCCGCCATTGACCAAGTAATAGATACCTACATGTTAGAAAGGTTAGTTTATGACTTTAAATTGTAATAACTTTTGGCAGAGTGGGCCGATTTTAAAGTAATAAAGACTAAATATTAATTCAAGATACGGACTTAGGACTATATTTCCAGTTCCTTAAATCTCTTGAAGAAGACCCAAAAAATGGGAATTTTAAAATCATTCCCTAGTTTACCCCTTTGGGGGATGATTTTACAATAACGCTGAAACGCGTAACTCGTTATTTCTTACCAAAAGCATAAATTTGAAATTTTATATCCCTAACATAAGAAATGCTGGGTTTCCCATACAAACTTTCATCTCCTATATCACCCCTTTAGTATTATTTTTGAGACAAAAAGTACCCTATGTCCTTTTACAGGATGCCATCTATCTCCTTGCCAAATTTTATCGAAATCCGTTCCATGGTTTAGCCGTGAAAAAATAAAATACAGACAGACAGTTACTTTCGAATTTATAATATTAGTATGGATAAATAAATATAAGTACTTATGCAATAAGTATTTAAGTGTCGATACTATGGATAGTATATCAAAACGTAAAAAAAGAAGCACAAAAATATCTACTTTTGGGAATCGAACATAAGTTTGCAAAGCAGTCGTCAAACCGCTAAAATATTTGATTTGTTGAAAGTTGAATAAAATACCCGTTTTTATATATTTCATGAATTCATGATTAATTGATTGCTCCATAAAAGTATAGCAGGTTGATAATCATTTAAAAGATTAAATCTGTAACTATCTGCTACATTCGTTCCCTACTCAGCCCAGTGAAGTATTGGAATAATTCAACTGTTGTATAGTGGTATATTGTGATTTAAATAGTAAGTACTTCATTAAAAAGTTATTTCATCATAAAAAGGTATATTGTTCTATCTCCTCTCAGGCTTATTTCACTTATAGATTATTTATACCAATTTTCAAGTTAATCAAGTGTCACAGTAAAATCCTCCGCTGTAAAAATTAATGAATTTTCCAAAAACCCTGATATATATTTTTATTTATTTTCAGTCTTTGGTATAAATACTGAGTTTCAAGTTAATCAGACAGCGCGTTAACATTCTTTCATACAAACTGACACCCCCAAATCCTCCTTTAGTTAGTAGTTTGGAAAAACTAAAAATGGCAAACTTTATAATTTACATAGAAATATATTCGTGCCAAGTTTCAAGTTTATTAACTCAAAGAATAAGATTTTTCATACAAACAAAATCCCCCCTTTTCACCCCCTTAAAGGTCGAATTTCCAAAAACCCTTTCTTAGTGGATGTTTACATAATAACTACCTGTGTGCCAAATTTCAGCCCAATCCGTTCAATGGTTTGAGCTGTGCGTTGATAGATCAGTCAGTCAGTCAGTCATTCATTCAGTCACCCTTTCATTTATAGATATAGATATCAGAACTGGACATATTTATGGTGAAGGGCGGGCGTTTTTGGGGGACTGTCTTATGTAATTTTGACGTTCGAAAAGTGCTGATTCTCAGCCTAGTTTGAATAAATGACTTTTGTTTTTTTTTTTTTTTATTTATTTATAAACTGAACTCTAACCGCTTATTATGGGGACGATAACCGACTTTTAATGATTTTATACTGAAGATCACGTCTAAACGAGTACTGTTAATGATTTGGAAAAAATTCTGTTAAATTAGAGCATTTTTTAAAAAACTTAATATAGGAACATTTTAGATTATGTTCATAGTGAAACTAGCTGACCCGGCAAACGTTGTTTTGCCATATAAATGTTTGCGGTGGACCACCTTTATCACTTCGGGGTATGAAAACTAGATTACGAACGATTCTTAGACCTACCAAATATACATATAAAATTTCATAAAAATCGATCAAGCCTTTTCGGAGGAGTACGGCAACTAACATTGTGACACGAGAATTTTATGTATAAAGATTCATTTGTAAAGTTATGTCTAACGCGGATAAAAACTGAGAATCATGCAAAATCTATCAAGCGTATTTTTCTGAAACCTTCACCATTTTAAAGATAATTTAATTATTGATCTTTTAGTATACATATTTTCTTAAATTTCGTTTGTTTTGTGCATAATAAATTAATAATGCGTCTAATTTGCTGGACGTACGACGCGTTGCGTGAGGTCAATACAGAATACGCAAGCTAACCACTCAAGGTCACTGGCATAGTATATCTGCGTCTTAATACAAAATTGGGTGTGATTGATAGCGTGGTTGATTCGTGACACGAGTTGAGCGTAGATATAGTAGGTGTTTAAATGTACAGTACATTTATCTTACTGCTGCCTCGTTGGTCTAGTGGTCGCAAACGCCACTGCTGAACATGAGGTCCTGAGTTTGATTCCTAGGTCGGGTAAAGTGTTATTGTGAATTTCCATCAGGAATTTCTCAGTAGCAGGCCCGAGTCTAAATTTTTGCCCGGTGGATGGCAATAGGCTCGCCCCCTATTACATGGGACTTAAACATAACTGGCGAAATGTGGGTGGACCTCTGCCTAACCCTTCGGGGAATACAGGCGTGATGTTTTGTTATGTAACACGTCCAGTGCCGGGAGCCCTCCTGAAGGGTTCATCTAGTTGCATGTGGGATACCGGGAGCTCGCGCGGAGACCTCTTTTAGGGTTCCGTAGTAAACAAGGAACCCTTATAGTTTCGTCATGTCCGTCTGTCTGTCTGTCCGTCCCTCTCTCTGTCTGTCTGTCTGTCTGTCCGCGGTCTAGCTCCGAGACCCTTAGTACTAAAAAGCTGTCTGTAATTTGGCATAGGTATTATATTAATTACGCCGACAAAGTGGTAAAACAAAATAATTAAAAACATATTTTTTTAGGGTACCTCTCCTACCCGTAAAGTGGTGATGTTTTTTTTTAACCCATTTTGTGGTTTATCATTGGAAAGGTCCTTCAAAAACATTGTGAGTTTGTGGAAACCATTTTTGGATTCAAGGATCCGTTTGCGAAATATTAAACTTTAAAGTGCTAATTTTTATTAGAGCCACCCCTGCCAGCTAAATGGTTGGTTTTGGATGTGTGAAAAAATCACAGCAATAGTTTATATAACGAAATTAAAATGAAAACTATTACAGCTAAGTAGGCTCTACAAGTTAACGAGTAATAATTGACCAACTTAACTTTCATACACTTTAACATACATTCCATATGGGAGAACATATTTTTCAACTACAAAGTTAACTTTGTTTTTGGGATAAATTCATCCCAACTACGGAACCCTTCATTGTGCGTGGTCCGACACGCACTTGGCCGGTTTTTTTAAACGTAGGTTGCGAATTCGGCATTATAAACTGTAAAATAAAATTAGTTGTACGAGTATATTTTACCAAGATTTCAATCCTAATGCCGGCGACACTCTTCGAGGGTTAACTTTAGCGCAAACGTAATGCTGGTGACCCTCCTGGAGTCAACTTACAATATGTATGGCGGCATGGCGTACGAGCTGTATGAAAAATAGGTGGAGTCGAAGGTATTAATTATCTAGAACCTACCTAAAGTTAATATTTAGCCACGAGAATTTTCATCCTTGCCTATTTTATTAGGCTAGTCCAGAGACAATTTTCCGGAATTTTCCAGCATATTTTCTTTTTAGCGTATTGATAGCAATCTAAAGAGTCAGTCCAGAATTCGGCTACGAGTTTGGCACCTTCAGTAGCGACAGAAGACAGTGATAGCCACTAGGCTATCACTATCTTCTGTCGCTCGAGACTCGAGCACACTACTAGGTGTGACCGTCGGACTGCCAAAGTCTCGACTTCGAACCCAAGGCACGTAACTCTGATTTTTCTGATTCATGTGCGTATTGTATAATTATCACTTGCTTCAAAAACGGTGAAGGAAAACATCGTAAGGAAACCTGAGAGATGTTTCTCGACGGCATTTGACGGTGGCTTTAAAACTCTGACTCTGTAAGTCACTAACCATACGAAAAGAAGAAATAGCGTGCATCAGCTCCTGCAACGTGCACGCAACAGGACCCGCTGGACAAGATATTAAGTATCTGCCCCATTGTCAGTGGGACAGCGCCACATTTATATCTTGCTAGCATCGCAATGCCTTTTTAATTTTTTTTCACTCCTCTTGCTCAAAAAGGCCGTCATTGTAGAGTACCAGAGCGGGGAAAAAATAGCATTTATTGCTCTAGGAGAAAAAGTTTTTTTTTTTTTTTTTGTTCTGTTCCAACGAGCCTTGAAAAACGAAAAAGGCTTTATTCTTATGTCGAATAATCATGATTATGGACTCGACTTGTTACTGGTTCACAAAAAAAAGAAGAACATTTTATTTTTGAAAATGGAACTAAATGCGGCTATCTCTTCGGTAGAATGCGTACATTGCATTGTGGCTACAGAAGAAATAAAAAAGGCATTGGCGCGAAATCTTTAGAATTTTTTTCTAATTACGAATAGATTATTGGTGACCGTAATATAATTTATAACAGTGAAAATGTCATTATCTAGTGAGAACATCTTCACAGAGGGCTGAAATTAAGTTCCCGGAAAAAACATCTCGTTAAATATCCAGAATTGTACAAATTGTACATTTAAATAAAATAAACAATTTAATATTGTATTGGATTATTTTATTTTCTCGCAATCGTAGTGAAAAGTAGAGTGTAACACACGGCGCTAAAACCCATTATAACTCGGTTTCTATTTACAACTGCCTCGTTACAATGGGTTATTTTAGCCCCTCGTATAACAATCTACTATTAGGAACCTTCTCCGGCACGCACACAACCACTTACCAAAGTTTTATCACAATCGGTCGAGCCATTTTCGAGTTTTTGCGTGACTAACGCACGACAATTGATTTTTATACACCGTGACATTTAAGTCGTCTTACAAAAGCAGTCCACTTCATGTATCCAATGACTACTAAACATTCATTAAAAAAAAAAAAAATATCCTCGCCCGCGCCAACGAGATAATAGCACTTCAGAACGAGCTGCTGCCGCTGCGCACTCGACTAGCGCAATACGAGACTACGGTGGCTCGTGACAAAGAAAAGTTCCCGGATCAGGAGATCGTCATAAAGTCTCGATTCAACACGAAGTTGTGCGAGGTGAAGCTAAACTACGAGCGCCAGCTCGAGGAGTGCAAATCGATAGTATTAAAGAACAAGCTAGCCATGGCAGGCATGAGGGCGCAGGCGAACAACGTGCTCAATCAGTTCGGGTTGAGCGCGCTGCTGGCCAGAGACAACATCGAGCAGAACAACCTGTTGCGCGTCAGCATCGACGCGGAGTAGGAACGCGTCGTGCCGTCGTTCTCCGGCCCAAGAAGGAGGAGTACGTGACGTGCTACGACCACACTGTCGATGGCAAGAAGCGCTACCGTGTAGCGCGAACTTAGCGCAAAGAGATCGTCGATCGACAACTGCGACAAGATGGTGGCCCGCTACCGCGCCGACTTCGAAGTACGACATCAAGTCCAAGCGGTTCGCGTGGCTCAAGAGTTCGGAAAAGTTTCTTGAAATGAAGTGATCTTTAAATCATCCTAATTTAAATGGCATTCTGGTCGTACGTTGGCTGTTATGGCAATTATATGTCTTTTGTAACCCATCGTGGACGCGAGTCCGAGACGACCATAATCATCAGTATTATTTCGTAGGACACGTAATGGCCACACTCCTGGGAAACAAGAAGCCATATGACGCAATATCGGACAAAGTTTGTCAAATGAGTGGATTTGAAGGGTACCCGTGAGTCGGGTACCTCGTCATCGAACAAGAGGGAACTGCAGCTTCCGATGGAATTATTCAAGGCGAAGAACAACAAAATCATACTGTTGGAACCGTGAAGATTTGGTGCATGTCATCGACGACTAACTCACGAACGCGTAAATCCAGTCCTAAGAGACTTAAAAAATCATCATAACATTATTAAATGTGTTTTTTTGGTCAGAACGAGGCTTTTTCGATTTATCGTTCCACGATCCACAAGTCAAACACCCGGTTCAAGCTCCCGAAGCTAACGTTGCACGTTACGATCATATCAAGTGGTTATTGCAAACTAATTATGATAAAAATAAAAGGACCGTTTTTAATAACTGGTATGCGATTTATTTATTTAATTAGGTAGATACCTGATTAAATTACAATATAACACGACATATTTTTTGTGTACTAAATATTATTTTACACAACTAGACGAGAAACAAACAGGTGTACAATGGCGTTATTTCAATTCATCGCATAGTGAGTTTTGCGATAAATCATTACGTTGGAATTTATGAGCATACGGCGGAGGCAGTAGCGGCTCCCGCAACCCCATCAACAGTCCCCGCGCCTCCGCACGGAGCTGCCGTTACTAAATTCTTGTAAAGGTGTCCTTCTTTCCTGTGCAAGACAGTTTGCAGTCTTTCGCCAGACGGGGCACTAAACGGATTCGAGGTGAAATCGGTCTGTCGCTTCATTACAACATGGCTCATAACCCCGCAAAACAGTACGAAGAATATCAAGAGTTTTTTCATTTGTACCAGCATGTTGAATCACAGAGAGACCTGAAAATATAACAAGAAAAAACGATCGTAAACAAAGAGTGTAAGAGATTAGCGCGTACAGATTAGTTGTTATTTCACTGCGTACAAGCATTATGAAAACACTATTGAAGACTGAAAAGGACCACTAGTAATATCAGCAGTTTATAGCCCACCTAAACACAATATTAAAACTGAAGACTATCTACAATTCTTAAATACATTGGGTCATCGACTTTTAGCTGGAGGCGACTATAACGCCACATACACACACGGGATCCCGGATAATTACAACAAAAGGACGTCAACTATATCAAGCCGAATCGAATCTTGCTGTCAAATCAACAGGAGAATCAACATACTGGCCAATGGATGTCAACAAAGTACCAGATCTCATCGATTTCTTTATAACCAAAGGCATTGCTAATACATATATTACTTGTATCTCAAGGCAGGATTTGACGGCAGATCACACGCCAGTATTTATCAAACTGAGTCGGAAAATCTTAGAGGAACCAAAGCCTTGTAAACTTCACAGTCGAAGAACGACATGGCCACTATTTAGACAGCTAGTTGAAGCGTCTATAAATATTAGAACGAACAGACCGAACATGATATTATTCAAGCAGTTGACCATTTTAATGATTGCAAACAGCAATCTGCATGGAGCGCCACACCTACACCAAAAACTGAACCTTCAGATATACTGTGGTCTAAAACAGTCAGAGAACAGCTAGAGGAGAAGCGAAACAAGGAAACGCTGGCAAAGGATGCTGACAAGAAACACTTAGACTACGTCACAGCACGTCTTAAATCAGCACTAAATGAAGACTCAAATCTAGACATGGAAATACATACCAGAAATCTAGATGCAACGGCAAATTCCGATTATTCTCTCTGGTGAGCAACAAAAAAGCTTACAAGAGCGGTAGCTAGCTATGCGTCAATACGCAAAAACGATAACACATGGGCGAAAAGTGACTTCGAAAATGCACAAACTTTCGCTGAACATCTAAGCAAAGTAACCCTGTTCAAAGATCTCAAGAAATGCGCAGTGACATCATACTAGAACAAACATTACCAACTCGACTTGCCTATTGCCAATAATTGTCTCGAAAAGTGAAGTAAGGATCGCTATCAATAAATTCAATCAAAATAAAGCACCCGGATATTACTTAATTACACCAAAAATACTGAAAGAACTACCTGTGGCAGGAATTACTTTCTTTAAAGCTATATACAACGCAATAATATCGAAGGGGTACATTCCTCTTCAATGGAAAGTAGCCCAAATAATCATGATAGCTAAACCTGGAAACTGCCCTGGGGACGTGAAGTCCCACCGACCAATTAGGTTGTTGCCCGTTCCTTCAAAACTACTGGAGAGATTGTTCATCAATAGACTAAGACAATTAATATACCAAAATTCATTGCTACCTGACCACCAATTCGGGTTTAGACAAAGTCATGGGCCTATGGAACAAATGCATCGGCTTGTTTTTTTTTTTTTTTTTTTTTACATTTATTTTAGTACTTTCTTAGATTTTATTGTTGACATTCTAAAAATATTTAATTGATATATAACTTATTTTGACACTCTTGTATTAATTTGATAAATTGACATTATCCTATTTTAATTTTTTGACATTTCTGTTTTACCTAAAATTGTAATTGTTGACATTTTTGAAATATTTTAATAATTTGGTACTTGTTTTGACATTGTAGTTTTATTTAATTAATTGTCAGAGGAATATTATAATCGATTTATCCAACACTCTAGCTCTTTCTATAATTTTTATTTGATATTGTGAAAAGAATAATGAAATAATTATACTAACATTTGTACGCCTAATGGAAAACCATAGAGAACTTACAAAAATGTAACATCTCACACACCTGTTGTATCTGTAACTTATGTTTACAAATAAATATTCTGAACTCTGAACTTTGAAAAAATTCATCCCACATACGAAGAAAAAAGACTGTTCTGCTGCCTTTCTAGATATATCACAGGCTTTCGATCGAGTATGGCACGAGGGCCTATTATATAAAATTAGAAAGGCATTTCCAATAAACTACTTCATATTCATTAAATCCTATCTGGAAGGGAGATACTTCTTAAATAACTGGTCTGCACGAAATTCGGGCAGAAGTTCCTCAAGGCAGCGTAATTAGACTCTTTACCTTCTCTATAGGTCCAGTTGGTTTCCCTATGTCCGAAGGAATAGTCTTAGGCACATTTGCCGATGACACTACTACCTACATTAATTAGCTGTGCAAGATGCGGTTCAGGTGTCTAAGATTATATAAACGAGCTTAGATGAAATTTCAAACTGGCTGAAAAAATTGCGAATACAGGCAAATGAAACCAAATACGTAGACGTTCACGACAAGAAGATACACTTACCTTCCAGTACGACTAAATAATGTTGAGATTCCACAAGCAGAAGAACATAAATACCTCGGAATGTACCTAGACCGTAGACTAATCTGGAGAAAACATATATTCACGAAGCGTAAAGCACTAAGCCTACAATAAAGGAAACAATATTAGCTACTATCAAGAGACTTATCTTGTCTTCTTGTCTGTTTATATGTGTGTACATAAACTGTTAAATAAATAAGAAAGTCCAGGCTTTCGCTGGACAATAAACTTCGAATTTAGAAATGTATCATAATGCCTATTTGGACAGATGGAATACAGCTGTGGGGAATGGCAGCTAATTCAAACATAGATATACTCCAAATGTTCCGATAAAAATGCTAAGCATGATGACTAATGCACCATGGTATATCACTAACGAACGATAGCTTACATCGTAACTTAAAAATGCCAAAGATTAAAGAAGAAATCACACAAAGATTACGACCCATCCTAATAAACTAGCATCAAACCTAATGAAAACCAAGAGATTCAGGAGGCTTAAAATACTGGCCCCACAAGACTACCGACAAACTATATAATATTTAGATTGATGTGGATGAGCCAGTGGGCGCATACCAAGGATGACTAAAGACTAACAACCTAAAACTATGCTGAATGCCAATAGATGAACAGATTGCACCAGAAAAAGGGAAAAAAATATTATATTGTATAAATACTTACCGGTGCGCACTGACAATATATAATAAGTTCGCGTAGAATGGAGACGACACTTTGCGAAGAACAATAGAAAATCATTCATCTGAGCCATTATATATACTACACGCAGTGATGATAACTTATCAGCCTATTAAAGTGACCTATTCCTGTAACCTAAAAAATGTTTTTAATGACATAACAAGCCAACACACAACACGACATAACAAGTCTCTACAATCTTAGCATTTATAAACAAAATGAAGTAGGTAATAATAACTTATAACCAACATATCCTAACCTAATTAAAATTTTAACAAACTACCTATCATAAAAATATGGCGTCGTAAAATTCCTTCGCATCGCTGTCGACTGGTAATGTACCCAAGATACTGGCGGCATTGCCACGTTGTATGGCAATGCTCAACCTCTGGCCAAGGTAAAATCCAGCCCTTGGGTCACGGGAAGTGAAGTGTCAACCAGTCGTTTGGAGATTTCATTGAACAAACCATGAGCACTCGCACCCCACGGCCTTAGAGTTTTAACTCCAAATAGCTCGAAAATAAAGTGACCTATAAAGTTATAATACTTTCGCCGCTTGAGGTTTTCTGCAACCGCAGCGGCAGCGCCAGCACAGCACGCTGAGCCAGGAAGATGGGATGGCGATAGAGTATCGACACACGTTGCGTCCTACACTAAAGGTCATGGAAATAAAGACATGTCATCGTCGCGTGCCAAGCTATTGGGTTCTAATACAGCTGGAACGCCGACGGTGACAAGACATTTTTCGACGCCATATTTTAGTTTTAGTTTTAGTTAGGTTAGGATTTTATATTTTTAGTTTTGTTTCGTGGAAAATATTTACTATGGACCATTATGATTTAAATAAATAACTAAAAGACGAGAAAAAGGGTCTTGACAAACTGACAGATAGACGGATGGACAACGAAGTAATCCTGTAAGGGTTCCGTTTTTTTCCTTTGGAGGTACGGAACCCTAAAAAAGTTAAACTGGCTCAAAACAAAATAACATTTCGGGAGTCCAAGAAAACAGGGTTGACAAAAAAAATATGAATTACCGAAATGTAAATTCATTAAGTAACGTACCAACTTTTTAAATTTAACATTTCCTGTGTAGTTGGTGGAAACCGTTACGTCTGCCCAGTGCAAGGCTGCCAGGCTGCCAGGCTGCTCGTAATTGCACAAATGACAGACTTAACATTTCCGTCTGTGTGATCCTTAATCATGTTTTCCGTTCCGTCAATTTCGCAAATAATACATTGAATGTAGGTACACGAAACGACACGCGAATGTATAATTTACTTATTATTTAAGTATGTTGGCTTTCGTTTCTATTGGTTGTTTGTAATCCATACTTTTAATATACTTAATTATATTTAACTTGCAGCGCCTCGCGGTTTCACCCGCATAAGTCTCGATCCCGTGGGTATATTGGGATAAAAAGTATCCTTTGTGTTAATCCAAGTTATAAACTGTGTGCCAATTTTCATCCAAATCCGTTTTGTAGTTTTTGCGTGAAAGAGCAACAAACATCCATCCATCCATCCATACTCACAAACTTTAACATTTATAATATTAAAAAAGTAGAAATTATATAAAATAAAAAACTTTTTTTTACAAAAAAAAACAATCGACTTCCGAAAAACACTACAAAGTGAAAAATTACTTAAATTTCGGAAGGCGGTGTCTTTGGTTTAGTATTTTCGTTATTTGCTTCTTTCTACTCTTCTTCTCGACTTCCGAAATTTAAGTAATTTTTCACTTTGTAGTGTTTTTTTGGAAGTCAGTAATTTATTTTTTTGTAAAAAATGTTTTTATTTCTCGTTTTTAGTGAGTCAGTTTGTAATTTATCTAAGTTACAATAACTTTATGTCAACTGCTCATCAATTTTTACAAAATATTGCTTTTCCCGATGCTGGGACGTTAATCTTTGAGGAGTTCTCCTGGTACTTTACCATCAGCTCCACTTCGCCATATGCATTGTGACGAGCATAAATTACTTGGCAACCATGTTAAAGTAATCGAATCGCAACCCGTGGAATAGGTACTTAGTATTGCCTATTGAGAAGTTCCGGTGGCCATCTGTGGTCTTCTTCATCAGTTCCACTTCACTAAATGATGCTTTCCGAAAGCAACTGCACGAGTTACTATAAAAAATACCCAAATTGCTATAGGTGTGCTCATAATATTTGAAGAGTTCCCTCAATTTCTCTGGGATGCCATCATCAGATCCTGGTTTCCTTATTGATCATGATACCACCCTTGGAATTGCTCCTTTCCAAAAAACAAAGAATCATCAAAATCGGTTCATAAACGACGAAGTTATCCGCAAACACACATAAAAAAAACCTCCTAATTTTTTTGAAGTCAGTTAACAATATAATATAATATATAGTACCTATTATATTTTCATTTAATTATTTAAAAATATTAAATTTCAAATTACTTAAAAATTGTTGACATTTGTATAGGGGTCATAAGGGGTATTTTATAACCTTTTATATAAACAGCGCTCCCGCTGTCTCCCATAGGGTCGCAACATTATGCTGAGCGATGGCCGTTTTGCATGGATGTGACGCATATTTTCCCCCAACTTTTTGTGTTTTTTTCTTTCTTTGAGTCATGTTTACCGCATTCATATATATATTATAAATGCGAAAGTAACTCTGTCTGTATGTTACCTTTTCACGCCTAAATCAGCAAACCGATCGTTATGTAATTTGACAAAGCATGCAGAAGGACATAGGCTGCTTTTCTTCCTGGATAGCAGACCATGCCGCGTGCAAAAGCTAGTTGTAATAAGTTTAACACAACATTTAAAGCGCAAAGCGAATTATTTGCATGTCTGTTTGTTTTGCCCTGAATACCGGGATGCGTTTAGTTTAGGGCAGCACGAATATTTCGTGAATTTACACTACTCGCTTTACGACGGGAATTGCACTATAAACAGACGAGAATCCGTCGGCTGTCACGACGGATTCTTGTCTGTTTCATCATAAAACTGTTTGATGTTTATGAGAGACATAGATTTTAAGATCTGTTGGTTTCGGTGATGTTAAGTGCTTTTCTATAGTATCATTAAGATCAATGAAATATTTCAGAATATAGGTACTTATAAGTATTTTCTTATTTCAGTTACACGTCACTGATTTAGAAAAATACTTTTTAAAACTTCTTGTTGAAACATGAACAACACAAAAACAAAGTGATACGTAGGTACTTATGTAAAGGTATATGTAAACATTCTCCGTGAAAAGAGTTAAGTTGTTAATTGAGTCGATGATTTTCTTTCGCCTTCGATTCTATAATTTAATAAAAAAATACCCGGTAGCGAACTACGAAGACTAGTGTAATTTATGACGAAAAAATTAATCTTAATCTTATTTGTTTTTATTTTGATTGTAATTTCACGTTTAATCAAAATTAAAATTACAATCAAAATTGTGTGAATATTTATCCGCCCGATAGTGAAATAGACCGCAGACAATTTTAAACTCTATTTATATTAAAAAATAATGTTTTAAATCGCTTGGAACGACCGTATCCAATTGGATACAGTGGGGCTTGACGGTATTGGAAATTACCGTATCCAATTGGATACAGTGGGGCTTTAGCGGTTAATCAATTTGTGTGTTGATATTGTATTTATTTGTTTGTTTTTATTTATGTGTGAGCGAGTTTGTTTTTATTATTGATTCATTTAAAGATGTTTTCTTTTATGGGTTATGTGGTACCTGAATTTAAAAAAAAAAAAAATTAAAACTCAATTTTATTTTTATTTTATATTATATTTTTTTATTTCAATTTTATTTCTAAATGCCTATTCTATTACGAGTCTATGTTACTTGAATTAAATTATTTGAATTTGTATAATACAAGCCTAAATAAAGATGCACATTAGTGGCCTAATTCGTCATACGTACAATCGTACATTCACAACACATCCTGAACGTTGACCGTCTGCAAATAAACAACACTATCGCACACTATTATGGCACAGGGGGCCTACCACCAGCTCAAAAGCAGTATTATTTTAATATTACTCCAGTGTAGAAAAGAGATGAAGCTCTACAGGTCGTATAGCTCCATCTCTTTCTCCCACTGAAGTAATATTAAAATAATACTGTTATGATCTGGTGGTAGGCCCCCAGGTACACACGGCTACACATCAAGCTATACATTTCCAGTTTATGCTGATCTCGCATTGTAAAGGATTTCCGTACAATGCGAGGTCAGCTTATACTGGAAATGTATAGCTTGATGTGCAGCCGTGTGTACTTACGAGTACCATCAATCACACGCAGTAGTAACACTTGCACTACGAAAACGCCTTTACGGCTAAGAAGTAAAGACGCTGTCCAAAGTTGAATCGATGCCATGTACAGACGCCAGCTCATAAAGCTACCCGAAACTGTAAAATTTTCCCAATCAACTTTGAACCTTACTCTTCAGCGATAAAGTTGAAAATCTATTAAATAAATTTGACAGATTGTAGTAGCCTGATGTGCTGGCGTCTGTACGTCCTGTTGATTGTACGTACTCAAACCCGGTACGCACATCCCTAATCTCGGTGCTCAGTACACTTGTTGAGCGATCCGTGTGTTTATAATCCAAGTCGCATCTGTCTGTCGGTCGCTCTATTTTGCATCATGTATAAATAGAAAAAAAAAAAAAAAACCAAAAAAAAAACCAAAAAAAAAAAAAATATATAAATCCGGATAGTTTGAAAATAATGCGGATTTAAATGGGGAAAAATGAGAATGTTGTCATCGTCATCAGCGCGTCATTACATTCCAAATGACTGATGCACATCTCATTCCCAGAGTTTCGTATTTTTTTGAAATGAGTATGCTGAGGTGGTTTGGGCATGTTGAGAGGACGAATGAAAGGCGACTGACTAAATGTATTTACAACTTTTACAAGGCTGATGTAAAGGGAAAGGCCGGTCGGGGACGCCCTAGGAGGACATTACTGACCTTATTGGTGATGTTCTTCAGAAAGGCCAGGTGACCACATGTATGAACGTAAACGAGACAAAAGGAGTATGTAAGGATCGTAGCAGGTGGCGTTCTGTAGTTTCTGCCTACCCCCATGGGAAGAAGGCGTCAGTTTATGTACGAGTATGTATGTATTCAGAAACTTGCGAATGTTAAAACCAAAATTGTCGAAAAACAATTATTTTCTTGAAAAGAGACATTCAGGGTTGATTTCATCTATTCTAGCGCAACATGGAAGAGGTTTTCTTGGCGAAGCCGCGGGCAAAAGCAAGTTTAACATAAATACAAATTAAATTAAAAGGCCACCGACGTGGATGGTCATTAGCAATAAAGCGCGGGAGATTCTTGTTTTTTCTGGATTCTTTTATTTTGTAGATAGTACATAATACATTAGGGAAATGAGAGAATTCCTACTCCTACCTGAACATAGCCTGAATTTTGCATCAGTTATGTAAACGTTGTTGCGATTTTAGATCATAGAACAAATATTTTACATTCATGGAAAATTCCTCGGAAAGTCGGGAATTCGGGATGCAGCATTTCACAGTTGATGTGAAAAGTGTCATCTTCAATGGCTTTTTTCATTGATAATTTTAAATTTTATCTTTGGCAATAGGCTCGCCCCCTATTACATGGGACTCATGCATAACTGGCAAAATGTGGGTGCACTACAGGTACCTCTCTGCCCAACCCTTCGGGGAATACAGGCGTGATGTTATATTTTTAGAATTGTAGGTACCTACTCGCTTCTAATTCAATATTTATCCTATAATATTAAATGACCAATAAATTAAATGACAATAAAAAAAATATGAAAATATATATATTTGTAACCAAGTTCTCAAAAACGGCTCCAACAATTTTGATGAAACTTGCAATATAGGGGTTTACGGGGGCAAAAAATCGATTTAGCCATAGGTCTCATATCTGGGAAAATTCGTTTTTTCCGTATTTTCACCCGACCCGAGCTCGGTCGCCCAAAGTTTAAAACAAGATAAAATAAATAAGATGGCTACCTTTGAATAATGACATGGCAGTATGGAATTAGTAAGTACCTACTATCATGGTAGCATGGAATTAGTATGTACTTTCCTATACTATTAAATGACTGTTCTCTATTTTCACTAGAGCAGAGCTCGGTTGCCCAGGTACTATATAATAATAGTAGCATGACCTACTTACTAATTGTAAGAAATACTTATAGCTCCACTCGAGTGGCTTAGAAGGTCTAATTATTAATAACTCATACATTACTGAGTTTATTGGCTGTTATTACTGCAGCACTTGGCTCTTAACTACATCTTAGGTTATTTTACTATTTGTTACCAGTATTACAACTAACTGTATGAAGCTATTTAAAAGTGAACGCAGGCTAATGTAATGTAAATAGATACTTTTTGTTTTTAATACTACAAAAAAATAAATAAAATAGATACTTTTTGTTTTTAATAAACCGAAATAGGTTCACTTAATACAAAGTTTTTTTTTTATAATACGGAAATGCACTAGGGTCAAGAGTGTCATCATCTGTCTAGCCTTATGCTGGGGTCGGCTTCTAGTCTAACCGGATGCAGCGGAATACCAGTATTTTACATGGAGCGACTGCCTATCTGACCTCTACAACCCAATAACTAGGGGAAACACGATACTGGTGGTGGTGGTGGTTGGGGAGACTGGTTGTCAGACTTTCGAGCTTCCGACAACTCGTAACGACTGTCAAAGATCCACGAATGACAGCCGGGACCAACGGCTTAATGTGCTTTCCGAGGCACGGAGGAGTCTCGGTATGTCATCATCTGTTACGACGCCTCATTGAGGTGGATAACAATTAAAATTCTATTGTGTCTCGTTAATGACAGTTGAAAGGATATGTAAAGATGATCACCCATCCACGGACCAACTCCGGCAAGCGTAGCTTAACCTGATGGATCGACCCGTGCGGCTGTTATTACTTAGCCACGAGCATCTCCTACGGTCAAGAGTGTACTGGTACAAAATCTCAATTTGGCTACTTTCGCTAAATACCCGACAGTATGTATAGGTACGACAGTGTACACGCTAGTCTACAGAGGCTATTGCTTTTAAATTATGGTTTACATTTTCCATTCAAGTTTTTCAGAAATCTTACGGCAAATATCATGCTATTTGTAGCTAGTGTAACTTATATGCATCTATATTGTATATATTACGAAACTAACTATTTTTAGACCAAGATGTGACATTCACAACGATGCGCAGCCAAAATCAACATACTCATGCCCCTCACTAATTGCACTGACATTTGGCAGCCTATCAGACATCGACATCAAACACTCGATCGGTACGCACGCTCCGAAGGTAAGTTAGGAACATTAGTTCCGTACGTAAGGTCGGACACTCGGGTGACTCGGGCCCCGTTCACCATCAACTAACGACCATTAACAAATACCGCGGGGTTTAAGCCGAACAAATATGCGGCCAGGCGTGCGATGCCAAGAATTTGGTCGAATCGGCAACTTTACATAGCACTTGTTTACCTCGCTGTGGCAACGGCTATTTCTGAATGTACACTATATTTACGGACACAATACCGGTATGGTACCGTTAATTCGTGTTCACACGACAACTTTGTATCGCATAAGCTATACGATCTCGCTGCAGTGAAATGCTATCGAGTTTCGATTGGTGTGAACATTTAAGTCATCGCTAGAGCCCTAGAGGTCAGGGAGGTCCTCTACTGGTTGTTTTGAAAGCTCTTCTTAATAAAAACATGTCTTAAAGCTGTCAAAACATAGACTGATTAAGTGGTAAACTTAAGGCTGCTGAAAAAATACTCGAGTCTGCAAATATTACTCTTTGTTGTTTCGCAATGGTTCATGAACCCATCGCAGTTTGAATAAAAGGGTTAATCAATAGTCCTTCATGGTTAGTTTACCGCTAATACAACTAAAGATTACGACCACTACGAAATCTTGAATTAAGTTTCTTTAAAAATCACGTTGATCCCGTCCAGTCTCCATCCTGCGACACACTTTCAAATACGTTTAGAAAAAGTTTTGGACACATCTCAGTCATAATGTAGAATTCGTTTCACATTCCAGACGTTCCATGGTGATTCAACTTTCTATTCCAAAACGAGCATAGCAGCATATAGCATAGATACAGACAAACATTCTAGATTTGCCAAACTTTTTGGCAAACTCCAGGAAAAGCTGCGGGCACGCAGCATCTTGAGTTGTCAACGTTACCTGTCAATCATAAGCTTAAGAATCCATGTTTAGTAATTAAAAGACAGAATTCAGTAAGTACAACAACTATTCATTCACACATTAATGACAGATAGTTGAGCTATTTCCTGCGTAGATATTGCATCTTTTTCATTGTAGGCAAGCATGGGACGCCGGCGTCGGGCCAAGTTGGGGCGGTTGACGGTACTTAGAATCTGTCAGTGTCCGGTGTCAGCGGCTCGACCGCAATATATCCGTTCCGGTGTGATTGATCCTTGACTGAAATTAGAGCATAGTTGATAGTTTTAAGGTTAATTTTGCTAGATTTTGTGTACCTATACCTGTTAAGAGCGGCCAACCCGTCATACTTTTCATGCAAACGCTCGTACGTGATTATGGCGTTGTAACACATCTTTCTTTAATTATTTTAAACTAATGGGTATCTTGTGCACTATATCTAGGTTTCTATGAAAGCAAAAAATAAAAATTTGGCGAAACAAATTCAATATAAGCCTCCAAAAATCTGCTTTTTTTGCACAAATTTTACCTGAACTTTGACCGTTCATAATGTACTTATAAATTGTAAAGTAAAGAAAACATCTTTATAGAAACCTCGCACATGTAATGGAGATTCTAAATAACAAAAAAATACGTATTCAAAAACACGTATTTCCTGAAAACAGTTATTTTTCGTATAATGTTATCGCGTTCTCACTTGCTTGTTAGCAGTTCTTACTTGCGCTGGATGAAATAACAAGCTTTTTGACCATGCTCGCGTTGACGATAGATGGACCGGGAAGGGCCCTCTTAACAAGCGCTTCTCGCCATCAAACTGTAAAGTTTGGCGAGTAACACTGTAGAAACAATAAATAATGTACCTACCTATTTTTGAGAATAATAAAATAAAATAAAAAGATCTAAGCATTTTCACTATTGGTTTTTCTTCTATGCCGAATTTTCAAAGAAACTAAATCAGTCACTTACTACTTTTATGTGAAATCCGAAAAAAAATCCACTTATTTATAGAGGAATAACTCTATTATCATGGAACCTCTACTTGCCTCATTTGAATAGGGAATAGGATAATATGCACACGGTACAATTTCCTGATATAACGATACCGTAAAAAATAGCTGTCTATCAGAAAGCTGAGCTATACTTATCTAATAAAGTTAACTTCAGAGTTCTACACGTAAGGTAGCCTCGTCTGAACGTTGTAAAACCGAGCCATTACGGTAATGGCATAAGAAATTATATCATAATACCAAGCCGTTGTTCCATAAAACACTGTAATTATTTTATCATTTCTTATAACTGGGTACAAATTATAGGTAATTTTATATAAGTTTTAAGGCTTTATAATTAATCAATTAAGGCTTAATGTATAGATGTAAGTGGATCCTTATCTGATGCTTGATTTATTGACTTCGCTCAGATAAATGTGGCTCTTGATAAATCATTAACATGGCCATTTCCTTTGGTGCATGACGTTCTGTAAATATATAGCCACTCTCGCTCACATGAAGTTTCCTATTTAATTTAATTAATTTATTATTGATAAACGTTTAATGCAAATATGCATAGGACCAGAGTTCTACAACTAAGATGTCTATAGAGCGACCATGTATTTAGAATTTTAGTTTTATGTGAATTTACATATAAATTTTTTGCAATCTTCGGAACGAGGCTTTTCTTTTTAAGCCAGCTTTCTGGAAGATGAAAAAATGTTGTTGTTGTTGTAAATTGAATTTTTACTAAGCTAACTTACAATGGATAGCAATGGATACTGTTAAGTCTTCGTATGTTACAATCTAATGGAAAATATTTTGACTAGTTTCTCAAATATTGTCGTAAATTTTCAAATATTTCTATAAAATTCCGGGAACTGAGTTATAGCGGAACTGCTTCAAATTCTTTACTCATTAGGTAAAAGTAGAACGGTCGATTTGATACTTTATTTTTTCTAGTTATTTTTAGATCTAACAATGATTCACTTTTAATTAATCATTATTTTTTTTAGTTTTCGGGGTATTTCGAAGTGGCGTAGTTTTTCCTAAATGTGGCGATGCATTAAGACCAGGCACTCGAGACTATTAATATGTGCTAAACGCTAACACATCAGTAATAAAGGTGAATATCGCGTGCGCTCTTTGATCGTTTTTGAGCACGAAACTAAATGGCGTAAGTCTCAATTCTTATTTCGTTAATAACTAAAGTCTAGAGCTATTAACTAATTGATCTAGAGAAAGAATATCTTGTGGCTGGATAATAAACTATGTTTTCTTACTGTGAATACTTATTTTAGACATAAAAGTCGAGTAAGCTTGATTTTATTTAAATAATCTTCAAAAAATTACATAATTTTCGAATAAAAAATGAATCGAGCGAAAATGTTACAATTACGTAACTGTCTTGCCATGTACAGTACCGACCAAAAGTCCATAAGCAATCTCACAAAGCAATAGACTGACGCTTCGGTTTGACTTACGACCTTCTTCTATAAGTTGTTACAATACTATAGACACGCACAGTACACACACACACTCACTTTGTCTGCAACTCATTACTATGAGTTGCAGACAAAGTGAGTATGTGTGTGCATGCCATATACTGTATTGTTATAATATAGTTTAAGGCATGCTAGCTCAGTGGATAACATGCTTTGTGCGATTATGGTGTGCCGAGCGAGGGTTCGAATCTCATCTGCGGTTTGCTTGTAATTTTTTAATAATTACTATTCATAGTTTTTGTTGTTTTTTAATAATGACTAGTTCGATAATCATTAGTTTTTTGTTTCATTCGTCTTGTTCACATAAATATTAATGTTTAGCTGGTTCACCACAGAAAACTAAGTAAATTATTTCGATTTCTGTGGGGTTCGTTACGAGTATTCACTTTAATAGAACTTTGTTGGTTCGTGGATAATGTTGGTGTTGGTGACGCTATTAGCGGTGTTGTGTTTATTATTTTCAAAATGCAGTCAAATGTAAATATTGAAAGGAGATCAAATATTATTGCATTGCGTAAAAGTGAATGTAATTTACACAAATATCTAATGAAACCGGACTAAGTGTGAGTGTTATCATTTAAATATTTCATATTTTACTAAACATAAATCTTAATCAAAGGTATTTTTGATAGAACAGAGGTAATGTTAAAAGTAAAGTAAAGTGTTTAAAGTTTTAAATTCATTATGAGGTTTATTACGATTAGTGAATGATAAATAATTAGGTATTATGTGTTATTCTTTGTTCTAGAGAAATACTGTGAGGATTAAGAGATATGAGGAAGAGGCTTATTATCGAGGAGCAGCGACGTCAAATGGTGAATGAATATGAAACAAATGGTTTCATACCAACGAGATATTTTGCTGAATTATTAAACACGTCATTATGAACCGTTCGCCGTGCACTCTGAAGGCTTGCATCACTGAAGACCAGCTAGAAAACCGTTTTTGACCTTAAAATATTTACCAAACCAACTTAATAAACAACAGATTCGTTATTGCATGAATTTGTGGTAACGAATTTTTTAAGCACGTTTCAAAATGGTGTTTGTCGACCGAAATTTTTTAAGATTATTTTAGTAACTTTATTATTTTAGAATTAAAATTTGAGGTTTAGTTTCAATCTTCTTTTCGTAAAGAAAATGAATACTTAAGCTATAACCTCAATACCAACCAATATTCTTATTTATTGCTTAATTACTTCGACCATGATCAAAGCTTCATATTTATGGTGAAAAATCCATTTAAAATTTATAACATTTCAATATTTAAATATGTCAAAATAATACAAATTGCTTCTAAGTTTCTACTCATCTATTTCACATCTCATTCAGCTGAAGTAATGATAAATAATTGTAGCAGTTTGTTAACTACACTTAAGTAAAATAAATATAACGAATTAATATTTTTAAATTTTGCTATCACATATCACGCATTTTTTATTCTAAACCCTTTATTGCAATAACAACATTAATAAAAAGGCAGCAATATTTAAAACATGTTATTATTGCAAACAAATATAATAATATTTGCAAAAATAGCGCTGTGATTTACGAGATTAGAACCTTAGCCATCTTGAATCTACAACGCTTAACGCCTTCTGCTATCTGCACATATAACTTACATTCGAATTTTAGCAATGCCATAAACTGGCCAAGGTCACGCGCATGATGCGTATGTGTTATCGTGTCTAACAAAAGCGACGGGAAAATATTTTTGTTTCGTATAGTGCGGCTGCGGCGCGAACCGTGACAATACGACAGTGTGTAGCGCAACCGCAAAACTGCGTTCTCTGTGGTGTGTGTACCGTGTTGTTTACACATACAGATGTACGGACTATACCGCGTGTTCACAGCAATACGACTCTTAACGTGCCTATGCACTTTTGAACGCTTACTGTACATGGAAAGAAAAGATAAAATAAATCATAAACTAAAGTTCCAGTTTGATTGTATGCGTGACTGTTTCAGAATATTAATGCAAAGTAACATACAATTTAGGGAGCCTCCTCTTAAAACCCTCCTTACTGTACGTTGCTGGGATAGTCAGTAGTAGTGAGCTTATACCATTTTTATGACTTAATTTACCTTCATAGCTTAGCTATTGAACGATGAGGTTTCTACTTAGTTGAAAACCTTTTATTGTTTAATATAACTTCCATGATTTGCGAATTTATTAGTTTTTTTATTATTTTCTATTTGTTTTTCATAAAAATCGGACAGTCCCAGCGATAAGAGTATAATGAGTTACAATTGTTTATCGAGTCATGCTACTTTATACCTACTAAAGATAATATTTTGACATTTGGAAATCCCGCTATACGGGTCAGTAATAACAATTACACTATATTACGTCAGTCATAATACTTATTATCGGTTGTTTATCCTTATACTCGTACATATTATAAAACAAAGTCCCCCGCCGCGTCTGTCTGTCTGTCTGAACGCGATAAACTAAAAAAAAAACATAAAAAAACCGCTAGCAGCTAGTTCTCTTTTTGAATATCTGCTCCGACGTGGTTTTACTTTCAGCTTTGGCAATAAAATACTCATATTAATATCTACTCCATCTTCTTTTACGGTCACTTAAATCTTATTTCAGCTTTTCAATAAAACCACTGATTTCAGTCCTTCCGCTACAGAGAATTTATGTTCATTTCTTATGACAATCATCATCATCAGCCTATAAATGTTCCCACTGCTGGGACACAGCCCTCCTCTCTGTAAGAGGGAGTGGGCCGTAATCCACCACGCGGGCCCAGTGCGGGTTGGTAGATGTCACATGTCTTCGAATTTTCGGTTCTAGGACATGCCTTTACACAAAGTAAAGCGTCTGTCTGGGTTCGAACCTACGACTTACAACTCGTAAGTCGCGGCCGTTACCACTGGGCCACTACTGCTTATGGCAATAAAAATGCTAAACCAATTAACAATATTAACGACCTAAAATGCCATTTCAATGAACTAAATTGTTGATATAAACGTCATTTAGCGTTATAAAGCCTCTGGCTCACTTTAAATCCTTGCTGTAATTGCTAGGCGTCACTTTTCCTTTGAAAGTGGTGTCTGACGACTTTCTTCGAGTAATTTACAACAGATTTGGTAAATTGCCTTGCGTGTTTCAGCTTTCCATCTTAGGTACTAAGAACGAACTTCACCAATTAAATTAAACGCGATCAGCATATCTAAACCGCGTTCAAGATCTGTCAGTGTCAATATTCCGCAGCAAAGACTACTCTCAATAACACACAATAACTAATCATCGAACTTGCCCCATTTGAAAAGGGAATTAGGATGTACACTATCAATATATATACAGTATCCTGATATAACGATACCGTAAAAAATTGCTGGCTATCAAAAAGCTAAGCTATACTATCTAATAAAGTTAACTTCAGATTTCTACAAGTAAGGTGGACTCGACTGAACGTTATAAAGATTACCGTAATGGCATATGAAATTATATCTTACAAAAGCTGCCATGTCAGTGTCATCATTCAGTTGTGCAGTGAATACAGACCGAAAAGTATGATAGAGACAGCAAATTCGCGGGCAGTAGTTGTCTCTTTAGTAGTACTACTGTATAGGCCGCACGGTCGCTTTTTCTCTTTCTAGAGAGTGGTTACTTTTGTGAGGCTAATAATCAGTCCAAGTGTATGGGGAATATTGACAGCTTTTGAATGCAGTTTAGATGTGCTGATCGCGTTTAGTTTATTGGTGAAATTCGCCGTACTCGTTATAATCGAGGAATTTTCCTTAGCGACTAACAGTAACTAAGTTAGTATTAGTTTGATTGATTATATGTGATTACTTTGTAAGTGGGTCTAGTTGTTGACATTGACAAGCGTAACTTGGCGTTGTGTTGTTAAAATAATTAGGAATCTTGACAATTCCTGTTAAGTTTCCAGACATTTGTAATAAGTTATTCTATTAAGTATAGGGAGTTGCTTGATTGTATTAGGTAGTATGTTAGCTTCTTATCCTTTGTTTGAGAAAACTAGTGTTAAGTTCAATCAATTTTAGTTCCAGGTCTTGTCTTCGCTCAATACTTAAATATTAATTAGTCTGATACAACATTCTCATTTCTGACACTCATTCAATTCTGAATTTCGTTTAAAACTTGTTAATTATGAAAATCGTTCGCGTATTGATTTCCGCCATTTCTGATTTATCTTTATAATACCAAAGACATTTAATAATATTTTTTTATTAAATGTCTTTGGTATAAAAAATTCTGGTGTTTGGAATTGAACCCAACTCAAAAAGTTGAAGTTGAAGTTGCAAAACGTTTCAAAACCGGCCAAGTGCGTGTCGGACAACGCACAATGAAGGGTTCCGTAGGTGGGATGAATTTACCCCAAATACAAACTTAACATTGTAATTGAAATACATTTTCTCCCATACATTCCAACTACAAATGTAAGTTTGTACGGACAATATTGAGAGATTTACCATGTTATTTTAAGACCATAGACTTCTTATAGGTATTCCTGTAATATATGAGTAAAGAGCCATAATATGTATTTTTTTCAAAATTTTAGGTCCAGTAGTTTCGGAGATAAGGGTGGGGAATGGTCAATTTTCATCGAATTTCTTAAATACCTTTAAATATGTTTATTTTTAAATTATATAAAAGATATGTTTAAGATCCTCGCAACAAGCCCTTTCATTTGATATGTCACACGGTTACTGTTAGCAAAACTTTTTTTAAATTTTCTTGTTTGCCCCCCAAAAGTGGCCCCTATATTCAAAATTAATTTATTTACGTTACTCGTTTGTATTAACTTATTCGGTCCTTTAGATTCGGAGCAAATTGGCTGTGACAGACGGACAGACAGACAGACACACGAGTGATCTTATAAGGTTTCAGTTTTTTCCTTTTGAGATACAAAACCCTAAAAATTTAATACAATACTCAAAAAAGATACCTCATTTTTTTAAACAAGTTGGAGGTCGCTTCCATAGTGAAAATAAATAAACTGTTTGTGCTGCAATCATTGTTTTATACAACGTTATCCTTTAATAAAACGCACTCAAATGGAAACTTTGAAAGTAAGTAGAACCTACGCAAATCAATTTCCGCTTATTCTAATTTCACGATATAAAAAAACCCTGCAGTTTGAAAGTTTTGAGTTGCAAAACGTTTGAAAATCAAATCTTTAAAAACGGAACCGCAGATTTAAAAAACACGTTCGAAGACTCGTGGTCTCATCTAGATAAAAAACAAACTATAGTAAATATTTTTTTTATTTTTAAATTCCTGTGGGCTACCACAGGAATTTAAAAATAAAAATGCAACGGTGCAACGGTGACCGATGCAGACGAGCTTATGTCATCGCGTCTAGACACGAGACGACAAACAAGCATCACACTTAAATGTTTACTCTAAAACCTAGTCAGCTAAATATAAGATTTTACTTATTTGGAATTGACGAAGCATTGACAAATATGATGCAGTTATTTTCCTCGAAGAGAAACGGCAAATCATAGAGACGAAAGAGTAAATATCAAAGACTATTGAATAAGTAAAGTGCCTACAAATACAATTTAACTTGGTGCAGGACAGAAATTGACACCTGAAGATTGTAAGACCACCTTTGCATTACCTATACAAAATCAATCTCCTTTGTATTACATAATTGCATAGCACAGGTGTGAGTACTGTGTACTAAAGAGCTACCATTTACCGGGTAATATGTCTTTCATTGACTCGAATGTGTGGTGGCTGTGAGTAGGTGTGTCATACACACTTAGATGTCTCGTTGATGGTGGCGCGTGTGTTGGATCATTTACCTCCCTTCAAAATGGTTGAGCTGAATGGTGCTGATCTATGCGTCATGTTCGTGAACGGGCACCGTCAGTTAGGACTGGTCATCTCTTAGCTGTCTTGGCTTATTTGAATTTTTGAATAGTTTTTTGTGTTTATCTTTTTATTACGGACGCTTTTAACGTGCACGTCTGTCTACATTGTTCTCACATGTTTAATTCAACATTGTTTTTTTTTAATATAAAAGAGTGTCCTTGGAGTTTCTTGCCCGTTCTTCTCCATAAGTACTGTAGTCACTTCGCGTGATTACGGTAACGGGATGTTGAATGAAAGGTTTCTTGGGTTAAAACCGTCAGTCAGTATATTCAATTCAATAGTACATCTTTCTATTTCTAGTTGCTTGACAGCCTCCGGCTCGACCCTCTTACATTTCTTCTACAAACAAAAACATATTCCAATCCTATTTTAAATATCTTCCGTCAGATTGTTCGGATGTAGTGCTGCTTTCTCACCAGCCTGCACATCATGAGGTTGCTTCTTGCATAAAACCTTACAGTACCTACTACGCTTTGGAATGGGCAACTAGCTTCATATTTCTTACTGACCGACTCCTTGACAATTCAAAAGTGCCTGTACCTAAATGGTTTAATTGAAATAAATACTCAGTTTGAGTTTTGGTGCAAAATATTCCCGTGTGACGAAAAAATATACATATGTCCCAACAATCGTCATAACAAGCTATCAAAAGACGATCGTCATAACATTATGTGTAAATTAAAGAAGACCCGCCAAAACAAATGACGAAAATTTATAAATAAAGCACTGAATAATGCGTTTCCACGATGGTGCAGGGTTTCAAAGAAACGGTGGTGCAAACGTGCAAACATATCGCGTGTCGGTCTCAATAGCTCCATTGATCACACGTGTTTGTGATAACGAATTACAACATCGTGATTAAGCGAGCCGTAATTGTTACTTGTACTAAGTAATTGGAGTAGAGAGTATAAGAAAGGCTTTGAAGCCGCTTACAGCCGATTTATTGAAGTAGACTTCTTCACACTCTGGTTGAGGCTGGGAAAGTGCGGTAAAAACTGACTTTTAAGTTGTCTATTAGGTTTTGTACGACAGTTTTGTGCTAATGCAGAGGGCTTTCACTTACAACCTTTATAATGCTACTTAAAAAAGAAATAATAGATAATAAGCTAACCTAATAACCCTTTTTTGATGTGTAAAACGGTCCCTAGACGATCATGCGGCATGACATGCAATTGCCGTGAATTATGCTGCATGAAGTAATTGCGTGTCATGCATTGTTGGTAACACAGAATCTGTACCTTTTGCACGACATGCCGATCTGATCATGCGTCATGCATATTTCATTGCACGATGAAAAATTGTCAATCAACTGCCAGCACGTAGTTTGCATGTCATTCACATCATGCAATACAGCTAAACGGTCATGCATGCATGACAGTACGTAACGCATGTCATGCCGCATAACATCTTTCCTCTCGGTTTCCTGTCTGTGCACAGAACATAATATATACCCTAAAAATCCATGGGAGTGATTTTGAGTAAAGGGACGGAAGCGTGTAACAGGAAGTCGAGGAACCGCGCTATTTGATTTAACCAATGAGCGCGCGTGGTGCTAGAGTTGGCCGTCAAAAACGACCTTGATGAGGCCCCTTTATTGTTGATTATTACCAAGGTGAGATCATATGCGACTACAGTAAGGGTCGCTCGTTTTAAAAATCTAATAAGTAGTCAGTGAAATCCTTCTTAGAAGGATCTTAAAAAAAAGTTATTAAATAGGAAGTTCTCTGATGGGAATTTTTATGGACCTTATTTTAGCAACCTGTTGCTAATTTTTTGGCTTCGTTCTACTGATCCCAAGTTTGAACTCGCCCGGTCCGTTTGTACCTGGCACCTGCCCAACCTGGGAGATCCAAACGCCTCCTGCCGGAGGCTCTACGCGGGGATCGTGCGGTCCATGGCCCTTTACGGGGCGCCGGTGTGGGCGCCTTCATTGAGGCGGCAGCCAGGGCGCCGGCTGAACGCGTCCCAAAGGGTCATGGCCATCCGGCTGGCCCGAGGATACCGCACGGTCTCCTGCGAGGCGGCGAGCCTCCTTGCCGAAATACCGCCATGGGATCTGGAGGCAAAGGTCCTCGCGCACATTTGGGAGTGGCGCGAGGAGGCGAAACGCCGGGGCTTAACTCCGATGCCGCAAGAAGTCGCGGCACAGCGGACAGAGCTCCGGCGGGATCTCATGGCGGAATGGAGGGTGCGATTGTCGCAACCCAGCGGTGGGCACGCCACAATTGCGGCGATAAGACCCCTCTTTGAGGAGTGGCTAGAGAGGCGCCACGGCGTCCTCACCTTCCGCCTGACGCAGGTCCTCACCGGACACGGCTGTTTTGGGAGGTACCTGTTCAGGATAAAGCGGGAGGAAACGCCCGGGTGTCGTCACTGTTTGGATCGCCCGGAGGACACGGTGGAGCATACGGTGGAGGTCTGCCCAGCTTGGGCAGGGCATCGCCGTGTCCTTGTGGATGCGATCGGCGGCGGTAACCTCTCGCGTCCGGCCCTGATTAGGGCCATGCTACGGAGCGAGAGGAAATGGGGGGCCGTCACCTCTTTCTGCGAAGCAGTAATGCTCGCGAAAGAGGAGACGGAGCGCGTGAGGGGGAGGCAAATTTCGCGCCCTCGCGCCCCTAACCGCCGCAGGCTGGGCGTCGGGAATCACAGGAAGATTTCCGGCCACCGTAGGCGCGGGCTTGCGGACGGTGAGCAATGGGTAGCTCGCCGTCCGATAAGGACCAAGCCCGGGTCGACGGCGCGTTGTGTTCCACGCGCGCCTCAAAGAGATGTCAGCAGAATTGACGGGGTCCGCTAGGGCCAATGCCTGCCGGGGCTGCGAATATGGGCCGATAGGGATATCGTGGCCCCCCGGCAACATGGCAACGGAAGGAACACGGGTGGGTTTTAGTCAGCAAGAGTCTGACACGCCCTCCCGCTCCACCCAGAGCGGGAGAAGTTATTTCATAATTTCCCACCCAAAAAAAAAAAAAAAAAGGCAAATAAAAATCGGGTGAGTTCGAACTAGGGATGAGTATGAACGAAGCCAATTTTTAAGTAAACACTTCTTTAGGTGCGTTGGGCATTTTTGAGATGGGACCAAACCATTGATTTCGCGACACCATGACGACACCTCATTTTTGTAAACGCGATTGTGCTCTATATTTATATTAGGTTACGGATCAATGTTCTATGCAAGTATTTTTACTTTAAAGGTTTTGTAAACGCGATTATGCTCTTTATTTATATTATGTTATGGATCAATGTTCTATGCAAGTATGTTTATTTAAAGGTTAGGAAATACTATTTTTTGCACTCCCGGAGTGCCACCACTTTTTGTAAAATACCTATTTATTATGCTGCAACTGAATCTTACCCTATTCCTTTTTAGTCTCCTTCAACGATAGTGGCGTGTCGTATTAACTCTTTGCCAAGAATTACACTACAAACCTCCTTCAAATTCAGACCTACTTGTACTTAATTAATTTTTTTACTGTTTTTCTTTTTTGTTGTTGCTATGAAGGACGTTGTGGGCAGACCTTGACCGAGGTAGTCCCAATCTGACTTGTTGAACCTTCAAGTTTTTGCATGAATTACGCCTAACATCACGTGGTGATATCAAATATTTGTAGTTAGTACATAACTTCATTTCTTGTCATATTTTTTGTGACCCAAACGCCAAACAAAAAAAATATTCGAGGTTAGAAAAAGTGAAACACGATGTCTTCACACTCATTATCAATCTTAGGTGTGTGTCGAAAGTATGCTGATTAATCAGTGAAACGGAATGATTAATTAAAAAATAAAGTTTGGATCTGCCGAGTTACTGCTTAGTTTTTAGTCCTTTTTTTGAAGTTTTTTTTATTAAAAATTATTGAAGATAAATTAAGAAACTATAGTTCATAAGGATATACCTAGTAGTAATTTTTATCTATCAGTTAAGAGTCTATAAAACCTCAAATTGCTTAGCATGGTCCTCCGTTATATCGAAAATAAAATACTGCAGCATTAATTTTGAAATAAACATTATTTTAAATTTGAGGATTAACGTTAAGTAGGTACTATGTATGACGAAAACACGATTCCATAAAATTTTCTAGATAGAAAAAAATCCACAGTAAACCGTTGGTATTAAAAAAATACTTCAAATTAGATCATGAAACTTTGCATAAAGCAAATACTAAGTTTTTTTTTTTAATTATCTAAACTATTGACGCCTTGGAGCCTTCTCCCCGCCGCTCAGTCTCGCTCTCACTCAGTCCGCGAGCACTATCGTGAAAGCGAGATAAAGAGTGAATTTGAGCTGAGGTATTATGGACTCTTAAGGTAGATTATAAATACAGCCTGTGCTTATCTGGGCATTTATAGATCAGAGATATGGAATAAAATTGACATGTTTAGAAAGAGAAGTTTGAAAGTGGAGCAAGATACTTTCGCAGCCCTTGGCGATAAGGTTGTCATTAACAGTTTATGTTCCATTGCTACCGTGATTATTTTGTAAGGGTAATAAGCGAGACGATCTAGACGCGTACCGCAAGGGTTGAATGGAGGTGGCCCTGGAAAAGGATGCATGGAAGGATTTGGGGGAGGCTTTAGCTCAGCAGTGGGACAGTGTAGGCTAACATAAACAAAAATAAGAGTGACGGAATAATGACTCCATAGAGCATCTAGTGGTGCAGGGCAGAGTAGAAGGTAATAGACCACGCGGGAGGTCAACGATGAGGTGGACCGATCAAATTAAATCCGCGGTTGGAGGCCAATGAATGCGCCAGACTGTCATCTAACCGAACCAGATGGAGGGAGAGTGTTGAGGCGAGGTACGACTACACCTGCGATTGGACAAATCGTGGCCACTTGACATTGACACAACACCGCACCGTTTCACGTTAGCCCTTAGACATCACCAACCCACACGTGACATCTACCAACCCGCACTGGGCCCGCGTGGTGGATTATGGCTCACTCCATCTCACAGAGAGGAGGCCTGTGTCACAGCAGTGGAAACCTTATAGGCTGATTATGCATTCTAAAGCAAGCAATTACAGCCAATAAAAAATACGAAAGCTGAAGTTACTTTTGGTTACATTGTGATAACTTTACAGTTTGCGTGGCGACGATGATATAATGTACTAGCTGCGCACCGCGGTTTCACTCGCATAAGTCTCGATCCCGTAGGACTATCGGGATAAACAGTATCCTATTTGTTAATCCAGGTTATAAACTATCTGTGTGCCAAATTTCATCCAAATATGTGCATTAGTTTTTGCGTGAAAGAGTAACAAACATCTATCCATCCTCACAAACTTTCGCGTTTATAATATTAGTAGAATGCAAGAAACTTGTCTATGCAAAGGTACCGGAACTGAGTCATTGGGATTTGATAAATAAATACATCTGCTTATGGTCCTACCCATCCTCGTATTGTACTCTTTCTAACATCTTTGACACCCGGCTTCTAAGGCGGACAGTTACTTAATTAATAGAATATTATCCCAACTGCCATCGTTGTCGAGTAGGTAGTAGTTCTCGATACAAAACGGTTTCGTTTAGCTCCTAACCCGTTTCTCTGCGGTTCGGTATCGATTTAAAACGATTGCAACAATGTTGCGACCACTTGACAAGTAAATAACTCTTCTCAATGATCTTATCAACTTGTTTCCCTTCTTGTAATACTGTAGTTACTAGCAATTGAGCCGGATGTTACAATTCTTTTTTAGGTGCTTTTTTATCGTAGTTCGATGTTTGATTTAAAATTAAACTTCTTCATCCTGCACCCTAATTGCGTAACACACGATCAATCATAATCGAAATCATTCTGAAGGTTATTACTAATCCATTTCTTCATATATGTTCCAAAAATTTGTCTGCTCAACAACGTCGTTAATAACGCAATGAGTGTTGTTGAACTGTCAAAATTAAGCAGATTGTGACTGATCATCTACCAACCCGCACTGGGCCCGCGTGGTGGATTACGGCCCACTCCCTCTCACCGAGAGGAGGCCCGAGTCCCAGCAGTGGGAACATTATAGGCTGATAATGTATGTATGTGACTGATCGTATGTTACGCAATTAGGGTGCTGGCTATTGACTAAAAGACCCCAGTCTTTTAGTCAACAGCCAAACTATTCATACTTAGGTACCTAGAAATTGAATAATACTTAGGTATTATTTTTTGATGATTATTTTGGGCACGCCTACCTTTGCAGGCTATCGTTAGCAAATCTCGATTTAACAAAACTGATAATTAATTGCCGACCATATTTTCCGAAGGACCGATGGTTTTTGGAGCAGATGTTCCATGACATAGACGTTCCTCTTTATTCATCATCATCATCATCAGCCTATAGCAGTCCACTGCTGGATATAGGCCTCTCCAATTGCACGCCATTCAGCTCGATTCTCGGCAACTCTCATCCAGCTGCTACCAGAAACCTTGCGAAGATCGTCACTCCACCTAGCCTGAGGGCGTCCTACCTTACGTTTGCCAATTCGCGGTCTCCACTCAAGAACACGTGTACCCCAACGGTCATCGGTTCTACGGCTGATATGGCCGGCCCACTGCCACTTCAGCTTGCTTATTCTGTGAGCTATGTCGATAACTTTGGTTCTCTGACGGATCACCTCATTCCGGATTCAATCCTCTTTATTAGATGGACCGATGTCTTGAAGAAAGACTAGGGGTAGAGACTGAATACCGAGGTGAGAACGCATCTTATCTGCAGTACTACTGAGCTGTGATAAGCTGACTTCATAGCAAAGTATACGCGACCAAAGCCACGGGGCATTCATTCAGTCATTTCAGACGAATGACGTCCACTGTTGGACATAGGCCTCCCCCAAGCACCGCCACTTCGACCAATTTTGTGCTTCTCGCATCCAGCGGATTCTTGCAGCCTTCACGGGGTATACAGTAGTAGTTTATCACATAGAAGTATGTAGCAACCGAATAAAACCGTAAAGCGAATAATTAAATATCTCCGAATTCAGTACAACATTAATAATAATAATAATAATTTATTTATTTCCAAGTATATGGTATTTTGAGATCTTACACTAATAATGTTCCACATATACTACCATTGCTGGCGTAGAAATATATAAAAAAAAAAAGTTAAGCACATTCAATTCATCACTAAATTAATTAAAATGTCAAAAAGTAAAATAAAAATTAATTTGTTATGTCCAAAATACAAGTTCTAAAGTCAAAGTAATACAGTGATATTAAGATTAATTGCAATGTCAGAAAATATTATAAAAATGTCAAAAAAAAAAAAGAAAATGTTATGTCCAAAATATAAGCTCTATAGTAAAGTAATAATTATAGATATTATGCCAAAATACTAATAACATAGAATATTCATTACAATGTCAAAAATTATGATTTAAAAATTCATTAACTGAATAAAAGCACATCTCTAATAGCCAAGCAAACATTTTACATTTAAATTTATCTATTGGTAACATTCTGAACGCAGATGGTAATTTATTATAAATTTTGATCGTCATACAACTGGCATTTCTACTATAGAGATGCAGTCTCTGAGGAGGAACTAACAGTTTGCCAGCATTTTTTTTATTCAATCTTTCCGAGACTTGTTCATTCAATGAAAATAAATGAGGGTATTTTTTTACAAATAAACAAACCTCAAAAATATACAGACACGGGAGTGAGAGAATTTTTAATTCTTTAAATAATGGTCTGCAATGGTCTAAATATTCTGCTCCACTCATGGCTCGGATACACTTTTTTTGTACTTTAAACGCTCTGTCCATGTCCACTGAATTACCCCATATAACCAGACCGTAACGTAATACTGATGAAACATAACCATGATATGCATTTAGGACTGTTTTTTTACTGGACACTAGTCTCAACTTGCGAAGAGCATATACAAACTTATCAAGCTTACTGCATACTCTTTCTACATGTTCCTTCCAATTCAGTTTGTTGTCAATTATTATACCCAAAAATAAAGCCGATGGTTCTGGTTGTAAAATTGTAGTGTCATGTCGAATTATTGTTGGTGTAGCTGACAAGTTGCTTGTTTGAAATTGTACTACTTTGGTTTTATTAATATTAACATGAAGATTATTGTCCGCTAACCAGTTTATTACATTAATTAATTCAATATTAGTGTCAATTTCTATGTCAGTTTTGTTGGAACATTTTATCGTCAATGTTGTATCGTCAGCAAATTGGATACATTCACATTTTAGGCATTTTATGAGGTCATTTATATATAATAAAAATAGTGGCGGACCTAGTATGCTTCCCTGTGGAACGCCAGAAGGATTAATTTTTAATTCAGAGCAATATGTTTTACTAGTATTTTTTTCTACTCTAGATATAACAGTTCTCTGTTGGCGATCAGACAAATAGCTTTTAAGCCAATCGTGCGCCTTGCCTCTTATTCCATACTTCTCCAGTTTGTGGAGTAGTCGTTCATGTGAGACAAAATCAAATGCCTTGCTCATGTCTAGGAATACCGACAACGCAGACATTTTTTTATGAAGAGCCTCAGTGATTAATCTCACTAAGGAGAAACAGGCTAGAGTTGTTGAACAGTTTTTTCTAAAGCCAAACTGAGTCTCCACAATCAAGTTATATTAGTTACACAGCCATTTATTCTGTCATGCATTGCTTTTTCAAAAATCTTAGCAAAGATTGGAATCAGTGTGATGGGCCTATAGTTACCCATATCAGAACAGTTACCCTTTTTGTATAATGGTTTAATTATAGACTCTTTAAGTATCGTTGGGAAAATACCTTCTTCAAATGAAAGATTTATTAGGTAAGCAAGGGGGGATGCTATAATTTTTGCACTTAATTTAATTATTGTAGTGGTTACTTCGTCATGTCCAGTAGAATTGGTGTTATTTAATGAATTAATTAATTTAATAATGTCAATTTCATTTACAGGAGTCAAAAATAATGTATTTGGGTAATTGTCAATGTCAATGTTATTTACGTTATAATTATTATTGTTAGATTTTTGTGTCAGTTCGATAAAATAGTCATTAAATTGGTTACATATGGCATATGGATTAGTAATTTTTTTCCCACCGATTATTAAATCATGTAAGTAGTTATTGTTATTTGGTTTGTTTGAGTTATTTTTTATGATTGACCATGCCGCTTTACATTTATTTTTAGCATTATTTAAAAAATTGTTGTTGTTTATCTGCTGTGATTTTGATATGCATTTTTTTTAAATCTTAGTGTAATTGCGGTATTTTTTCCTGTGGTAGCCTTTACTTATAGCGTCGTGTTGATATGCGTAATATAAAGCTCTCTTCTTTATACATGATATTTTTAAACCTCTACTAAGCCATTTGTTTTTAATAGGCTTATTGGTCTTTTTGATGAGTATTTCGGGAAAACACAATTTATAAAAGAGCGTGAACAAGTCGTGGAATACATTAAATGCTTGAGTGCAGTCTGTCTCCTCGTACATTTCACTAAAACTCAAGGATGCTAAACAATCTAAAAACTTTGTTATGTTGCTCTTGTCGTAATCTCTTTTCGTTTCATACCAGAATTTTATAGTTTTTGATTTATTATTATTCATCTCTTGAACATAAAAAGTTAACGATTGTCCGGTATCGTGATCGGAGAGAGCTAAATTATGTATACTGCATTTCATGTCAAGTGTGGGAACATTACTAGCGATTTGATCTATGCTAGTATTTTTTCTAGTCGGCATCTTAACATGTAGTGATATGTTATAATTGTTAAGTATTGAAATTAGTTCTTTTGAATATTTGTTATCTTTTAATATGTCTATGTTCCAATCTCCGCATAAAATTATATTTTTTTTAACTTTACGGGTTATATTGCGTAATAATAATTCAAGATTTTTAAAAAATAAATACACATCGGAATCTGGTATTCTATAAATGCACACTATAATTAAATTATGGCTCAATATTTCAATACCACAGCATTGTCTTCCGAACGAATGTCATCCGCTCCGTCAAGGTACATGATCAATATTGTAATGTAAGTTTCTTCTACAATTTTTTTTACAAGATAATAATAAAGAGCAACTAGCGACCTGCCTCTGCTTCGGACGGTTTTTACGACTTGACAATACATCGAGATTTATTTATTAAATATAAGTTTTATATTAATGTAAGTATTATACATATAAACCTTCCGGAATAAATTCTGTAACTGATAGTGAAATCCTCATCAAAATCCGTTGCGCAGTTTAGAAGAACAACACACACGAAACACGAAAAGACACACACAGACAGGAAAAGTAACTTTAATTTATAATATCTGGACTAGATACAGATATGAATATACATGCAGGTAGTGTCAATGCGACGCTCGACGAGGCACGTGTAAGTGACGATGTCAACAGGACGTCAGCCTATCACCTTGGGACCACTCTAATGACACTTTATTTTCATTAGGTAACACGGGTAACCCATAAAATGATCACGAGTAAATTACAGAATTTGTAAGTATTAACATGGAAATAGTTGTGTTGATGCGTGCTAGAGAATGGAAAAGATACTCTGGGTGTCGTTTCAAGAATGAGCAGAGGGTTTGCCAGCTTCATGAGAACAATAAAACAAATACTATGAATAAACTAAGAAGCTTTCTGGTGATGATGACCTAAAGAAGGAAGCAGATTAAAATGTGAAAGAATCAAGAATGAGAAGAAGTTTGTGGCACTGATCGTTTTTCTTACGCCAGAAAAAGCAACTTGTGATCGTTAACAAGTTCGCTATTTTCACACCGAAAACGGTCAACAGTCAACATTTAGACGTTCGCCACGAACGTGCAATGTGGTATTCCTCTAAAAGTCAGTCCAGCAATCACATATAGGTACTGACCGCTACAAATGAGCTGAAAAAACAGCAGCAAAAAACATTAAAAAAACGAATGATGACGTATCCTCGAGATCTTTTGAAATAGCGGATGTAGACCGTAGACAACTTTTATCTTGTTCTTATTGTAAAGACTAACAGGATTTGTTTTTATTTGGGGCCGTCCCACATGCAGTTGCGACCTACCTTAATTGTCAGCGATTATCATACGTCCTGAATGACCTTGTGTTATGATTATGACTCATGCTGATCACTATGTCAACTATGTGACAATATCGAACCGTCGTTGGGTTGTTTGTTTTGGACACCGTTTTTGGAGATAAGGACATGATTGGTCGACATTTTATGGAAATTAAGGTTTTGAGATGAGACTCAATACCTACGTCTGTATTTCGTACAGACTTGTCTACAAGTTTTTAAAGTTATAAAAATTGTAAATGATTAGGAAAATTGCCCCAATCGCAACGCTTAGCTGACGGATTGATTACTAGATTATTATTATTACCAGATAGAAGAACTCTGCCAATCCCCTTGAAATAAATCTTTAATCGACTGTTGAGAAGATTACCTTTTCATTGCCAGCAATCATTCGGAACTTTGCCAGGAACCAGAACCTAAAGTGGGGTATGTACGGCTAAGCCCTCTTTGCTAAAAGGGACTACTTTGTGCATGTCTGTCAGTGCATCTAGGCTGGCTTTTGCAGTTGTTGGTTGTGTGAGCTTCTGTCTGTAGTCTGTATGTTGGTGTCCAGTCATTTCACCAAAACTTAATTTACAAATTTTCACTTGACAAATAACGATTGGCAAAAATATGATTTGTTATTTCATCATTATACAACATCAAGTTTGCCAAATAATTCACTTAAGAAATTAATTATTCGATAAACTTTGTTTTAATAACGTATTACTTGACAAACAATTCATTTTTTATTCATGTGATCTCATAAAAAAACCTTTGGAATAAAAACGTTTTACATATTGCATTACGCAATTTCCTAAAAATGAAACTTACTAAATAGTAAAAAGGGTAATTTTAATTTACAAATCAACAATAAAAATTAAATGCCAGAAACGACTTGAGCTAACAGAAAAAAAAAAGCTACCTGGAACCAAACTATGTAGTTAGATTAGTTAGGTTAGAACTGTGACCCCCTACGCACGAGCCGAGCGAGCGAAGCGAGCGGTGCCACGGCAGCGGCCGGCGAGTGCCAAAAACGACTAGAATATATAGAAAAAAATACTTTATTAGGCTTAAAGAACTTTATTTTAAATTGCACCGTTTTCATACAGTTTACCAAACATGTCATCACAAGAGGATGTTCCTAAGTAACTCATTAAATAGCCACTAATTTCGGTGCCATAATCTACGTCAAAGAAATAAAAAGCCACACATAAGTATATGGGTATTCCATAATATTATTGCTCAATGGTACATCAGTAAACGGCGGACATCGAATTAAATCTTACTTAAGAAGTAATTTATTTCTGATTATAATTTCTCTTTAATTATCATTGTCGTACATAAATGGATGGACTTGTATCCTTTATGGCGGACGAGAACGACGATGTGGGTAAAAAATCGATTAAAAAGCCATTATCGATCCAGTGACTAAAAACTATAAGTTTTTACTGCGTCTACGCAAGTGCTTGCGTAGCGAGCGATGTACTGCGAGTATGAGGTAAGCTTACATACTTTTGTAATTACTTAGTGATAAGTATATTTAGTTTTTCTTTCTAGAGGATTTTTCGGATTTCGATTGGAGTTACCCTCATCGGAGTTCCTATTCGGTGGTTCTCTTTCAAATAAACATGTTTTGAATCTTTCTTCACCTTCTTACTAATAGGTAGGCTTCATAGACACTTAATTATGTCTAAACTAAAATAATTTATGAGTAAAATTGTTTGTTTATTTTGTAAGAAATCCCTTGAAGTACTAGTTCGATTTCAACAATTTTGTCACTGATATTCTGCTACTTACCTATCAAACACAGACGAAGATGTATGCGTAATGGCGTCTTCAAAATATAACCCTTGTTTGTTCCCAAAATTGAAATGGTATAAAAATGTTTGCTTTAATTTTTGCACGTCGTAAAACAAGCAAATAAACCGAAGTGCTGGATATTATCAAACATTTAAAAGGGACTGTTAAACGTTTACTTATCAGCATTCTTTATTACCCTTGGGCAATATTAAAGGGTTAGGTATAACACTTTCCTGCCATTTAGTTAATGTAAAGCACACGAAACGATACAAAATTTACAATTAAATAGCTGCAACACCTGGATCAGCTGCTGATAGAGTAGCTATTGGTATCGCGTAACTTATTGCTCGTGATAACACTCTGTATATACCGCACACAGCCTTATAAGGGTGGCGTGATTATGAAACTGGTCATAATTTAATTTCGACTTTATCAAGTCAATGGACAACCCGCTCTAATAAACTATTTATCTACAGCACCAATTATCAAGTCGCCGGTCAACCATTACCAAGTATTTATTGTATGATACTAGATAACGTGTATATGAGCTGCTTTTAGATAACAATACTTTGAAATTCTGTGTGCGTTTTATCTGCTAACACGGAATCTTAAGTGACCGAAAGGCGTAAGTTACGGCTCTGATTTTTGAATTACATTTCGAATACTGAATAAATACATGCGATATTGTTGTTGCAGATTTTTGCAAGTGCTTAGCAATTCTTAGTAGCTCAACGGTCGTGCTGAAGAGGTTTAAACGTGTGGTGGAAAGTTCACGTTTCATTGAGCATGGTGAGTTATTGTGGTTTTTGCGTACGGCCCGGTCGTCGGTCGCCGCTGGCTGTGCAGCTTGCAGTGCGCGCGAGTCACTCGATGCAACCACTTTTTTCCCCGCTCGCACATCCGCGTCTGCGCCACTTTTTACCCCGCCTCCGCATTGGCTGTTTTTCTGCCCGATCTCGATTGATGACCGTCTGGCCTCTCGTCTGTGTTTACACGACGGGTTCTATCCAATGTATTAGAATTAGCGTGCGTATCACGGTAGCCGTAACAAATGATCATATTACTTTGTATAAATGACTTAGGAAATTGTGGACGGTCGCTTCACAAAAAGTGATATCATACACTTGTTCGTTTATTATTACAGCGTAAGGATGGTGCGTCGTGTTATTATCTTCAAGTATATAATTATTATTGCCTTATACCTACCTACATATTTATACATAATAATATGATGTAAGTACTTACTCGCATGTCGTTAGTTTGTAATTAGGGTCTGATTTTCCCAATGTAGGTACGTAACGTAAAGAATACCCTTGAAAATCATAATTTTTGTTTGTTACATTATTAAATACCTACCTAATTGCCATTAGAGTCAATGGAGTGGAGATAAAGCCCTGATGACTACAATGATAATGACTCAAATAGTGAAAAAACCCAAATTGTAAACTCGACCTTTAATTGATGAATTACTGAATTCCAAAAAACACTAACAATGAGTACAGAAAAACATTCCACATTCCAATTTTGGCCATTACATCTCAATAACAAACAAAGGTGTCTTAACCCACAAAACCTTTATCATTCGATAGTTTATTGACCGCATGAAAAAGTCGGAGCATATTAATTAACATCTGTACTCCACAGACGCGTGGCGTACATTGAAATATGAACAATACGGGTATAGCCATTAGCGTCGGCCACTGGATTGGTAATTGGTGGCTTTGTATGGGCCATCGGACTACGGCTAGGCCAGACAGGCGGCCTGCGGCGTCTAGACAGACCATTGCGATTTGCGAGATCACGTTTCGGCCGGCCGAACATGCTAAGTGCACGTCTGGCAGCGTACATGAGACCCGTCGATGTACAAACTCCCTGGATGTGACACGAATGTGTTACGAGCCGTTGTATAATAATCGTTAAATTTTACCATGTGTGCTTTTGTAAGCATGTGTCGTGTCTACCGCGCTAATAAATCGATCAGCGAGGTGAACACCCGGTTCCTAAACATGTTCTTTTTTTTTTTGTACTGCCAATGCTGTCAACTCTACAATAAAATTGGTTGTTGAAATTTTGATCAAAACAATCAAAAAAGAATTGACAACAGATTTACTGGTTAAAGACTTTCAAAAACCTAAGCACCCCTGCCCTAATCTCAGATTCAGTGCTATCTTATTGAAAATTTGCCACAACAAAGTTGTAAATTTTTTTGCAGATTTGTATGATTGACGGAAAATGTGCCTGGCTGATATTATTGTATCATTAAACCGGGACTTAACCTCAAATATTGGATAGTGTAAAATCATTGTGATGATTATGTGTGAACATATATTATGAAACATGAAACATGTGATAGCGTGCCGAAGGAAATGCAAATTTATTTGGGTAGGTAATACCTACTGGCTAGTATCTAAATGCTTATATTTTTTTTTTAGCTTTGAATCTATTTGAAATGTGTGAAATACAAAAATTCATAAATGAAGAGTTACGGATTCGCAAGTTGATCAAAAATATTTAAAGAAAACGAGCAAGCCTTACAGTTATAGTTGCATTTAATGTGTAACATGTGACATCTTGGCTGACAGTACCCACCTCTCGGAAAATGGGTTGGTACCATCTGACGGCCAACTTTAGCACCGCGCGCGCTCATTGGTCAAATCAAATAGCACGCACTTCCCTAGCCTCCAATTACACACTTCCGTCCCTTTTCACGAAATCACTCCCACAGATTGCAGGAAAGCGAGACAAAAAATGTTACACATCTAAAATATTGAAACAGAGAAATAGAATAAGTACACGTGTACTGTACGGTGTATCAAAATGTTAGCCAATGAGTACCTAGATGGCGGAGAATTGGTGATGGAGGACTGGAACTACAATTTGCATCTCACCGATTTTGGTATCTATAACTTTTTCTTGGATACAGTTTTCAATGAGTCTATAAGTACTTATTTTATTTTAAAGTATCTAGTCTTAGATAATTATAATGGGAAATGTCTAGTCTAAGAGTTGAATTATTTATTTCCAGCTAATACTGCTCGAATCATTCCGAAAGTATTGCCTAGCATAGAATTCTATGTGCCTAACCTATTTTCGTATCCTAAGGACGACGGTTTTCGTTGTCACTTGTCATGTAGTCAGCTTGTATGTTATACTTTGCCTGGACTGAAAATCAGATCATATTACCAGCTATTCGTGCCACCTCCAGCTAAATCACAACCGTAGAAGACCTTACTGGTACTGGAACACAAACAAAATAAAACCTAATGGTTCCCCCCGACCCTTGCTCGACAACGAGGTGCCAGCACGCGTTGAAGCTGAGCCAGTAGCTTTAAATTCTCCGACTAATAGTCATGATGATCTAAATTTGATCCAGCCTGTCCCATCTTACTGTCCTCCCCCCAGCGACGACGCCCTAAGCCGAGGTTCGTACCATCATCCATCATCATTCGTGCATACGTAAGGGCACCTCACAGGGGGTGCCCTTAGCGAGCCCTCGCCTAGTTTTAATTTAGTTATAGTTTTTTGCCCCTGGCTGGAGGCTTTGAATGTAGAAGCTTAAGGCAGCCACAGGAAAGTCCGGTTAAGCAGCCACGCTAGATGAAAATTAAAAAAATGTCACTTCTAGAAGACCGTGTGAACTATTCCGACATCCACGTCCAGTTTGTAGTCTCAAATGACTATGTACATAGTTAGCACATAGTTACGGTAGGCCTAGACCGCTGTCCGACACACGAAGATTGCTCAACGCTCAGATACACACGAAAATGACAGATAACAAGCGTGACGAATTATCAAAATATTGTCTTTGGGACCGTCTGCTTGCAGTCTGTGACTATTGTCGGGTTTTTTTGTGATGCGCCCGCCAATGTAAACAAATGACGAATTGACGAATCAAAAGGTTAAATTGACTGAAAATATTTGAGAGATAATTTTTATTAATGTTGTTTTCAAGCGAGGTTTCGAGTTGACGCATACTTTACAGTAAGTGTTTTTTACGTGGTTATACATTTACCTACTTATTTTGAGCTTTTAAAGAAAGTGATATATAGGTACTATTCTAAGTTGATTGATTCGCTGTTAACGAATACCCAAGTAACGTATAGGTATGTTCTTAGTTACATGTACGTGGGGCACTCAGAAAGTTTTGCGATACAAAAAAAAAATACTACAGGTTATTATTATAATTATATATATTTTTTTGATTATTTTTTTTTTCATTACCCTTATAATTTGACGTATTATTTTAATTTCAATTCTGTGACCCTATAATTTGCATTACTTATTCGTTTATTTTAATTGCATTTGACATTTTATTTTAATTTGAATTCTGAAAAACCTTTATAATGTGTACCTATTTTAATTGCATTGACATTTTATTCTATTGGTTTTTGTTCTATTGTGTGTTGCAGTATAGTGAAATTTTATTTTATGTAATATGAGTTTTGCCTGAATTAAATGAATTTAATTTAATTTATTTTTTATTATTACTTTTTAAAGAACTCTCCATTGGCGTCTATACACAGTTTCATACGTCTAAACCAATTTTCAAAACACATTTTCCAGTTCGCATCAGACCCCTTTTTAATCCCCTTCTCAAATGCAACCCGTGCATCTTCCGGTAATGAAAACTGTTTTCCCTTGAGTTGATTTTTTATTTCGGGGAACAAGAAAATATCGCACGGACCCGAATCGGGACTGTAAGGAGGATTACCTATAAATTTGACCGGTGTGCTATCCAAAAAGTCCCTTGTTTTGAGCGCCGAGTGAGCCGGCGCGTTGTCGTGGTGAAGCAGTAGCCCACGGAGGCCAGTGTTCGGTCGCTTGCTGCTAGCAGCAGTAAAAACTTCTGGCAAACATTTGGTAACATACCATTCAGCATTGATACTCCTTTGATCTCGTAAGGGTACTGACACCAGATAACCCATTAAAGAAAAAAAACTTGCGCTCAAAATTTTGCCTGCACTTCTAGTTCGCTTCACTTTGGTAGGCGTTAGTTCATTTTGAAACAGCCACACGGTCGACTGACGCTTGGTTTCTGGATCATACTGATAAATCCAAGATTCATCACCCGTAATAATATCATATTCGCACCGAGACGAGCCTGCTTCAAATTTTGTTATCATGCCTCAGCACCATTTTACCCGAACCTCCTTCTAAGCCTGCGTTAGATTGTGCGGTACCCAGCGTGAAACTGTCTTCCTAACCCGAAGATGCCCGTTTAGAATGTTATGCACACTTCCCGATCTAATCTGCAGTATATGCTGAATCTCTTCATATAAGTAAGTATAAGTATAATTTATTTTCAAAAATATACATCAGTTTAATTATGGTAATACACTCTAAGACACTTGTTTGTACGAACAGATTTTGAACATCTGTGTCTGAACTAGATATATAATATCTGTATTTCAGACATCAGCGCTCTCCCCTGTTGTAGGCGACACTTAGCAAATAACTTTGTTTGACCTCTATTTACATCTTATAAAACACATAATTTTTGATTAAAAAGTAAGACAAAAATAATAATAATAAAAATAAAAAAAAAAAGAAAGTGACAAAAAGAGGGGGAATAATCTTAAAATAATAATTAATGTAGTGATGGCCTCCGGTGAGTAGAGTGTAAATGAGTGGATGTGTGTGTGTAGGAGGGTGAGTATTATTAAAGGCTACTTTACTGTAGACAACAGGTTTTCGGTCTCATTGTAGTTTAGCTTGCAGATGTAATCTACTACCGTAGATTTACATTTGTTCCTATTTAAGGGGTGTATATCTACAAGCTTATTTATTTTTTCATACAGAAAAGAGCCTAGGTAACAGTAATACTTGCGAGCGTATGGGTGTTTATAGGTCGTTAGATCATTGTATATCACCTTACGTCTACGTTTAGACAAATACGAGGACTTGTCATACTTTGTACAAGCATGATATCTCAAGACCGCGTGCAGGACGAACAGCTGCCGGACTGTGAGGACTACACAAGACTGGTACAAAAGGTATGTTGGGAATAGGTAGGGGCGGAAAGTGCTGACTTTGAGTACTGCTCTTTGTGCAACTTCTAAAGGTTTGAGTATAGTTTTTGACGTGCCACCCCATACAGAAATACAGTATTGCAACACTGATTGACAAAGAGCTAGGTACACTTGCTTAATCAATTTAGGGTCAGCTGCATGTCTTAAATTTTTGAAAACGAATATTAGTTTTCTTACCCTAGAAGTAACCATGTCTATATGAGGTCGAAAAGATAGATTATGATCAATAATTATTCCTAAATATTTTAGTTTGTTCGCTTTAATTAGAGCAGGGCAAGAACAGCTTACATCATTACAGCAATTGTGTGCTATTATGGAGAGAGTTGAGGGTGGGGGATTACAATTACGCATAGAAAAAGTGAGATACTGCGTTTTACCTGCATTAAGAGTAAGTAAATTCTTTTGCAGCCAGTGGCTTACTATATTAAATCCATGCTGCGCCTTCTTAAAGACATTTTCCCAAGTATCAGCCGAAAACAGAAGCACCGTATCGTCTGCGTATGATATTATTTTACCTCCATCAAGATGTAGCTCACAAAGATCATTTAAATAGATAAGAAATAGACTTGGGCCCAAAATACTACCCTGAGGGACACCGAAGGAGACAGGTAAGTCACTGCTTGTGGTATCACCTATTTTCACACATTGTGTCCGATTAGAAAGATAGTCTTTAAAAATGTTGAGTGGGTCTCCTCTAACGCCTATTCGTTCCAATTTTTGTAAAAGCAATGGCACAGAGACCGTGTCAAAGGCTTTGGCCAAATCCAGGAATATGCCCATGGTCTTTTTGCCCGCATCCAAATTTCCTACTACGTAATCAACGAGCTTATGGGCTGCATCACTTGTCGACCTGCCAGCTCGGAAACCAAATTGGTTGTTAGAAAGATGGTTACTTGTTTCTAAGTAGTTTATGAGTCTTTTATTGAGGATGCGTTCAAGGAGCTTGGAGATAGAGGGCAAAATAGAAATGGGCCTATAGTTGGTGACGCGGTCCTTATCTCCGGATTTATGTATCGGATGCACCACTGATTTCTTTAGGACTGTAGGAAAAACACCTTGTGATAAACAAGTATTGAAAATATGTGTCAAAAGGGGCACAAGTATGTGTTTATTGCCCTTAAGAAGGCTATTTGGTATAGAGAGAGAGAGAGTAGAGTATGTAATTCGCCTATTTTCTTGAATTACATTTTTCACAGCCAGCACGTTTTCATCTGTAGCAGCCGTCATAGGGCAGCCACTTCTTTCTTCGTTCGCCAAAGTTACTCAACCACGCTTAAATTCGCTGAACCAGCGAAAAACAGTTGCTTTAGAAGGGATTTTGTCTATGAACGCCATTCGAAGTCTTTCAAACGATTCTTCTGGTTTTAGTCGACATTTGAAATCGTATAAAATCATCGCGCGAAAATGTTCTCGTTGTAAATCCATTTTTCAGTGAGATAGAGATTTTTACTTTGATTTTGCTCGTAAAAAAATGTGAAGGGAATTTCGAATTTGGAATGTTGTGTTTTTACCCGACTACGGCGAAGTAAAAAGGAGGGTTATGATTTTGACCGGTATGTATGTATGTATGTATGTATGTATGTATGTATGTATGTATGTATGTTCATCTGTTACCTCATAACTTCTAAACTGCCCATTATAATTTGACAAATGAGATATCATTGGAAGCGTTTTGATTTTCCGCTGGTTGTAGGCTATGTGACGTCACATTAAATGCAATATGGCGCCCTCTAGAGGCCATAAAGCAACGAAATAAAAAACTAAAATTATTGAATTGTGCCATGTTGGGTATCAAATGAAAGGGCTTGACAAGCACATTACAAATATGTATATATATCATATTGTCCAAGTAAATTAATATGTTTAAATTGTTAAAAACAAGCAAAAGTGAGACTGTGGTACATACGTCGCTGCTGAAAAAAATTAATACCTATTTTACCATAAATGCCGTGATGGTAAAGTGGTTAAGGCCTCGCCTCTCATGCACGAGATTGTGGATTCAAATCCGGGCAGGTACCAATGTGATTTTTTCAATTCAAATGTACTTTCTGAGTTTATCTTGGACATCTAACATCGGTGAAGGAAAAACATTAACCTGCTCTGCAAATACTTTATCACGAAACTATAACCCCAAAATAATTTAAATAAAAAGTAAGTTCAAAAACTAAAACCCGACTAAAAGGTATGAAACAAGAAAATTTTTCAGACAGAAGTCAAGACTTAGGTACAAAAATGATCAAGGTAAAGCCGTGGTCGCATGCCATTATAATTTTGTAGGTGTACAAGCACGCGACCACGGCTTTACCTTGATCATTTTTGTACCAATGTCTTGACTTCTGTCTGAAATATTTTCTTGTTTCATACCTTTTAGTCGGGTTTTAGTTTTTGAACTTACTTTTTATTTAGTAGGTAATAAATACTTAGTCATAGTTTTAATTGACATCAAAACCAGCATACCTAGACAAAAACTGTGAGTCGCAAAACTTTCTGAGTGACCAGTGTATTAATCACGTACTTACATAAGGTATAAGGTACCTGTAAGTAGATAATAGTAAAAGATCCCCTACATTATGGGACTTAAATCAAGGTTTTCTAATGAAAAAAATAACTCTTAAATCAAATCCGCTACTTAGTTTTAAAGTTGGTGCAACAACACAAAAAGTAATAAATCCAAAAAAACTGTCTTGTTTACGTTGGTTCTGGTAACAATGAAGAACCTGTGGTACCTAACTATAATGTTGTAAACACTATTTAATTGAACCCCACAAAAAATGAACACTATAGAATCCTCTGTTTTTCCTTTGTTTACACGTAATCATACAAATTGGCCACAATATCATGTGCTTATTACTATAAGTCAAGTGTGTAAGTACTTTTAATTTAGGTATATAAATAATGAACTAGCTGCCCCGCGCGGTTTCACCCACATAACTCTCAGTCCCGTAAGAATATTGGGATAAAAAGTATCCTATGTCCTAACGCAGGTCATGGTCTACCCATGTGCCAAATTTCATCTAAATCCGTTCAGCCGTTTTAACGTGAAAGCGTAACAAACAAACATACAACAATTTAAATCTTTTCTCTTTATTTATAAAAAATATGTTAGTTTAGACGACAGGACATATCAATTTATTTTTATTAATGTGTTGGGTAGACCAACTAAGTAATTGGTGCAGTAATACATTGATTTCTACAAATGTTCGGTACATAGTGCAAGTATTTAATCTCAACTTTGTTATTTATGTCAGGGTCACATAATTATAGTGGTCATAATTTATTGCATGGTACCAATTAAATGATACATAACTGTATTATTTACTTGATTTTTTCGACAATAACTTGTGTACTTTTAATTTAGGGCGTGTTTGAAATAGCAAATATTTGTGTGTAAAAAAAATACTAGACATTGATGTTAAACTTTTAATTTGCTATATAGGCTGTACTTGACGAGATACAGGTAATTGGTAGGATAGACAATAAATCGGAAGATTTGAATTAATGATGAAAAAATAGATACCTACCTGTCTATATGTACCTACATGCTATATATAAGTACTATTAAACGAGCAACGTTTATATGTATTACATAAATATTAATAAGTATTTATTATTAATATTATAATATGTATTTTGAAATATTATTATTTATTTATTATTATACAGGGTGTCAGGGACATCGACGCGAAAACTGAAACTACGGATTCAGTACATGATTCTGAAGCTCCCTGCGTTGAAATTTTTCGTCGGTTAAAATAACGACGAAAAATTTCAACGCAGGGGAGTTCAGAATCATGTACTGAATCCGTAGTTTCAGTTTTCGCGTCGATGTCCCTGACACCCCGTATTTATATATTCACGTTCTCGAAAACGGCTCTAATGATTTCAATGAAAGTTGCAATATAGGGGTTTACATGGGCAAATAACACTGGTCTGCAACGAAATCCTCCTTTAAATAAAAAAATATAAATATGCAGAGCTTAACATGCTGAATATAGATCTGCTTTCCATTGTTTGCTATCACGTACCTATATCTTTTTTAAATTCTTTTTTTAAATACCTACCTCGAAATTCTATATTTTTTGTGAGTCATTCTTGCACTAATGCTACTTTATTCACTGTGTATTTTTCCATACAAAAACGACTTTGGTTGATAGAAAGAGAGAGAACAATATCGACTGATGATATTTTTACACTACTTAATGCATACGCTTCCGCAGTTCTCGGTGTGACTCCGTGGCGCTCAGTTCGATATAAAGTTGTAAAGTGATTTTGCTTTGCTTTTTTTTGCACATTGAGAGGCGCTACAACGGAAAATGGTCAGAAGCAATGCTTGTCGCTTTTTGTTGGTCGATTTGTCGTGAAACTCCATTAGAAAATATGAAAAGAAAAAAAAACTACTAATTGAAATGAAATAAACAATATGTAATTTCATTGTCTTATGATTTTTAATGTTCTTAGTGTGATTATATCTAACATTTTGTCCTCATTATTAAAACGATGATTTATTTTTCGAACAATAAATTGTTTTCTTTAAAAATTCTTTCACAAAAAATATGTACCTACGTAATACATATTTTTTTAAACCAAGTTTCTGTTGAGATGTATCACATCTAATAATGTTGCACAATAATAAGAAGGAGCGCAATTTTTTTGCCAACCGGTGTAATCCATCTAGCTAGGTCTCAAATCTGGGAAAATTCGTTTTCTCTATTTTCACAGCCTCGGGAATGTGATACAACGTTGATATACTATGTACGCGCTCTAATGTAATCAGCAATAATACATAGCAAAGCATGTATTTTATAATGGGGGTAGGTTAAAACTACATAATACCACGAGATGCGTTTTACCACGAAACTTTCAATCTTTCATGCTTAAATAGGTACGTACACACGGCTAAACATCAAGCTATACATATCCAGTATAAGCTGACCTCACATTGTACGGAAATCCTATAAAATGCGAGATCAGCTTATACTGGAAATTTACAGCTTGATGTGTAGCCGTCTGTACAAGCATATTAATTATACTATACTAGCTTGAAATAGCTTCTGCCTGCAACTTCGTCCGCGAGCCAATAACCTTCCTCAAGAATTGGGCTATCTAATGCAAAAATAATTTTTCAAATCCGACTGGCAGTTTCAGAGATTACCCCGTACATGCAAACTTACAAACAAACAAACAAATTTTACGTCTTTATAATATTAGTATAGATTTATAATGATTCTAATCTCCATTATTCCTTCCATGAACGAATGACGTTCACTAACTAAAACGGTTTATAAAAACAAAATCTGTATTTTCGTAAGGCATCGTGATAGCGCTGCTCTCGTAGTTCGTCTCTACGGCTTAGACTCGACAATATCAATTACACCCCTGCCCTAGCCGGCTATCCGATATTCCTTTTGATTTTAGCTGAAAAGCCGCTATAGACATCTGAGGGAGCTATATACAGGCCCATTCTCTGAAGGAGAAATGTATTTACAATACTATGTAGACGTCTATGAAGTATGTATTGTGCAGCTCCTATTACTCCAATGACTATTATCTAGGCTGCAATGTTCAGAGAAACTGAGCTACATAGAGATGAACTGTAATAAGTAATAGGAGATACCTATCTTCCCTTTGTAGCTAAGTTTGTGTAGAACTACTAGAAGCTATTTCAATTCGACGATGGAAATTTCAAATATCGTAAGGGACAGGGAATACAATGGTGCCGATTCCCTTGTTCACAAACTAAACTAAAGGAGAAAATTCATTTTGGGCTAAATTATGAAAGTGCCGGCCATACAATAAAAAAGTTATATTCCGTTAGAACATGTAATTCTCTTCACTTTTGACTATGGGGACCAAATCTGTAGGGCCATTCCCTGCGCTGTTATATGAGTTTGAAAAATAATGTTTTCAGTATGTTTTAGAGAGAATAACAGTAATCTAATTATAGTAATAGTTTTTTATGGCAGTAAACATTACAGTTATCATCTTTTACTGTGAAACTAGGCTCTAGGGTTATTCTCCACATAATTACAGTGTGCAAAATAAAGTTTTTTTTTTTCACTAGTACTAGTATTAGCTTATTGAAATAGGTATCACTAATATTAACTGTGGTTTCTATTCTCGCAAAAACAGTGAAATAAAATAACACATTATTTTAGCTACATATATAACGGATGTCAAAGAAGCATAACGATGCCGAGAGGAGATATTGAAGGTCAAAGTTTTATTTTATTTACTTTTTAAAAGTTTTATTTGAAAACAAGTTTTAAATGCTATCAACTCCTGTATTCTCCGTAAGGTTATCCGTAAGGTTCTTAATGTTTGTTATGCAATTCCAAATATGGCAAGCTATTGCGAGAGGCATATATCTGCACATACTGAACCATAGTCCAGTACAAAAAATTCACAATGACTGGGAGTCTGTGACGAACGTTATTTATGTCCTACCTACCTAAAATAATGTGTTTTTTATTTCACGGTTTTTAAGTAAATAGAAACGACTAAATAGACCTAAAACCAGTTAATACTAGTGATACCTACGACTGATACCTATTTCAATCAGCTAATATTAATACTGGAGAAAAAATTACTATTTTGCACACTGTAGTTATGTGGAGAATAAAGTTATGTGGAGAGCCCATAGAAATCTTCTTTCTTATATCTATGGGAGAGCCCTAGAGCCTTAGTTTCACAGTAAAAGATAATAACTGTAATGTTAACTGGCATAAAAAGCTATTACTATAATTAGATTACTGTTATACTTTTATCTAAAACATACTGAAAACATTATTTTTCAAACTCATATAACAACGCAGGGAATGGCCCTACAGATTTGGTCCCCATAGTCAAAAGTGAAGAGAATTACATGTTCTAACGGAATATAACTTTTTTATTGTTTGGCCGGCACTTTCATAATTTAGCCCAAAATGAATTTTCTCCTTTAGTTTAGTTTGTGAACAAGGGAATCGGCACCATTGTATTCCCTGTCCCTTACGATATTTGAAATTTCCAGTATCGTTATAATAAATCTTCTTTTTTTTTCTTGAAAAATTATATCGTTTTTATAACATTTTTTATGACTGAAATGTAAAAAAAAAATTATATGCAGAAGGAGATACTGAAAGGTAATATTGGGGAAGATTGCTGCATTTATGAATTTTCATCAAACATAGTTTAAAAATAAACCATAATATTATGATATGCTTTGTACTAGTAGGTATATTGAAAAATTATGATTATTCAGGCAGATGCGCAACTGCATGCAACTGCAATGGACTAGAACTAAGTACCTTAGTACTTAGGTAGGTATATAAATTAAACCTGCAAAAATATGATTTTCCCTAAAGAAATAGATACTTACTACTTACTTACACTTACTACACGATTATATACAAACAATGTCTCTGCCTACACTAGGTAGGCGCCTATAAACCATGCTGTGCTAATTAATAGGTAGGTACTTACTGACAAAACCTACAGTAGCTAACTCAGCAGAAAATCAGCAGACAACAATGTTAATTGCCAAATGCCAAATACTCTATGCTTGTCAGACCAAAAACAATTTCAACTATTCTATTGTTTTTCTAATTTTAAATTCAGAACGCAGACATATTTTCGTTGGATTTACCGAGTCAGTTTTTATGGGTCTATATTTTTTTGCAAGAAATCAAACCAAAAAAACGTTACATGTTTCAAAGTGTTTTTTTAAAACGAAGAGAAACTTTTGGGAAAGATTTTTGTTTTAATTATAAGCTTGCAACGCGTCTGGCTACAAAAAGACTGAAACCTCTTATACGTTGATTTTCGATTAGCGGCCGTATGTGAGACTAAGGCGGGTTATACACCCAAGGTCGTTCGGCAGACGGCCGCACCTCTGGGACTCGTTACGCCGTCTGCAACCTTGACACACACCTGTTCTGCCCACCTCCATTCACCAGTGTGCTCTTGTCCTTCGAGAATGCACCTTTTTGCTGCGGTCGCTTTTTTATCTTTTTCTTTTTAGGTGCATGACACATTGTGTCTATTGTTGTAATGATGTGTGTTTATAAAATATGACTGCTCGATTCGTTATACCTAATTACAGACTGCCATTGGTAATTTTAGTGACTGAATTCGTAACTTTAACATTATTAAGCTTAGTTTTTGTAGTTCTGCCAACTTTTAGAAACTGTTACCTGATGGGTATATTCTTGATTGCCTCTGGAATTCTCTAAAAATATGAAAGTGAAATAAAAAAAAACAAAAAGGTAATTAGATGATGGCAAGAAAATCGATCTTGCTAGGACTTGAAGAATTTCCGTTTTTTTTTTCAGAAGAGACATCTTTTGTTCTGTGCTTACCTATCATCTACAATATCTAAAAACATTACCCTCCTTCTGGGGCAGTCGGGTAAAAACAACTCTGTCCGATCCGAAAGGGGCACATAGGTACTGCAATAATTACCAAAAAGTTTTTTTTATTATTATTGAAAAAAAAGTTAAGTATTGCGTTTTAAAATTCACATTTTTAGTACCAAAATTACCCCAAATCCAATAAAAATTAGATTTTTTTCTATCGGGGTGATACCTTATAATTATATAAGTTATGACTTGTAGACACCCGCTAAACGACGGCCGTCAGCGCACCATGTAATAACCCGGTAAAATACCCCATTGAAAAAAAAAGTGGAGTTTTTTTTTTCTTTTTCTTGAAAATTACCACATTAATGTTGTACAGCTAGGCAGAAATTAAACTACTACTAAGTACTATAAATAATAAATAAACAACTGTGTTCTATTTAATTATTAAGTGACTTATTGTAAATGTGTACCTTTTTATAAATTAACGATTTTATTATTTTATTTATTACTAGCTGCGCCCCGCGGTTTCACCCGCATAAGTCTCATATCCTATGGGAATATCGGGATAAAAAGTATACTAAGTGTTAATCCAGGTTATAAACTATCTATGTGCCAAATTTCATCCAAATCTGTCCAGGTGTTTGAGCGTGAAGAAGAGACAAACATACACACACACACTCACAAACTTTCGCCTTTATAATATTAGTATGATTATTAATAATATTAATTATTCTTAGTACTTAACTAATTGCTAGGTAATACTAGGTATGGACAGTTGGTTTTATCAACAAAACTCAACAAATCCATGATTTTTATGCCTGATTCATCCATATTCGGTACCTACAAGGATGAGTCATACTAATATTATCGTAGATCAACGTAAAATAGGCACATGTTTCCCGGAATCGAATACGGATTTCGAGGGATATCGATCTCGAGTTAATGCGAGCTGACTGCTGAGCTATTGTGAGCAGATCTTTGAATAAACGAACAGTAACACTAAATATGTCGGCACCATTTCGAGATGGTGAGTGAGGTTAGTAAGTAGCTGGTACACATGGCTACATATCAAGCCAGTATACGCTGACCTCGCATTGTACGGAAATCCTTTAAAATGCGAGAGCAGCTTATACTGGAAATGTATAACTTGATATGTAGCCGTGTGTACCTACGTAAAATTCAAGAGATCAGGCAGAAGATTCTGTTCTAAAACCGACAGTAGTCTGGGAACTATCCACTCAGAAACTTTAAATAATTTTCGACGATTTTTCATTGATACACTTTTCAATTAAAAACAATCTGAAATCTGCTTTAAATAAATTACTTCATTCACATCCGGCAAAAAAAATATAGCACCCAGTTTTTGATAGAAAAAAATAAAGATTTCCCAAAAAATCTGGAAAATACTACTATTCACTATATAGGTACACACTACACTATGTATTTCTAGCAAATAAACGTTTGATTTTATTTGATTTGAAAAGTTGCAATGAATAAGTTTAGTCGTAAATTTATTTTTAATTATGTAGTTATGGGAAAAATTGGTACTTACCTAGTTTAGTTTTAGCTCAGTGAGTCATTAAACACATCGCTCGCATGCCTAATTTACCTATTATAGTTTTCTTTCTCGTTCTCGCAGTAACCAACCAAGTTTTGTCAAGTCTTGGTTAGTAAATTATATCAGTTTAGATGAAACCAGTATTTACAATTTATTGTACAATTACTAACGATACAACGCACTTGGTTTTGGCAATAAATCGTACTGTTGCGTCTACCTCGCATCCTCAGGGACGCAGACGACTCGACCCGAATGCACCTGTTGCACACGCAGGGTACAGCCCAGTATTTACAATAGGGACCTAATTTAGTAGAAGTAATCGTGGATCATTATGTTGATGAATGGCTTTAAGGGCTTTTGTACTTACTAGATATTACCTATAACTTTACTCAGTCTCTATTAACTCTCTATATATTATGAAATACCAACATACTTAATAACTATCTAAATATTATGTTGGTGTCTTTTAAGGTTGCACTAGTCGACGGCTCGAACTCGTTCGTGCGCGTGGCTAATACTATGCATGCTATTTAGTATAGTTATTTATTTATTTAGTACTTATTTATCTAGTTTTTATTGATTTATCTGTGTTTATTTATTTAGTGACATAGACGATGATTTATAACGAAAACGAGCGCGTAAAATTTTATGAACAGACCTTTGGCGTACCTATAGGTAGGTATTATGGAAAAACTGCTGGATGTATCTACTCAAAATAAAATTATTTGAACTTTTGAATAAATTATCTATCCCTGTACGGTTTCTATTTTGCCATTTTCATACTACATAAGTTATTTATTTACGCCCAAAGATGAGTTAAAATTAGTGTTGAAATATGGAAGTTTCAATGCTCATAACTTCCAAAACAATATTTTTTTCCAATTCTGCTTCCATACAGGGTTATATAATGACAAGATAAATTGATATAAGTAATTTTTAATGTACACGGTCAAATAGACCACCACCAAACCAATCACCATACTACGTTTGTATGGAAGAATGACCGACTAGCGTAACCTTAAGATTAGTAACTACATGTTTTTGCATAGACTATGTCGTACACAGATGCAAAAGCATTTTTCGAATGACCCTACCGTCTTCTTTGCTTTTAATGCTGTTCCTAAACTTTTTAAATTTACATGCAGCAGATTTATTTTTGAGCTTTTACTGTTACATAATTATATTTGTTAACGAAACTAGCAAGCCTTGATTTCTCAAATCAAATTGGATAGCTAATAGATTTATCGGTTCTAGTGATAGCTAATTAATGTGTGTCACTGCACCAGTGACACACAAGCTATTTTCAAAGAGATATTTATGACTTCGCTGATTGAAGTACCTATTGAAGAACTGTACCTAACATTTTCTGTCTGAAAAAGCTGCCTGCTGCATTTATCTATTTTAATTTTCACGAAACAGTTGGATGTGATTGTGATTTGTTGAAAAATGCATGAAGCTGACCATTTTAATATGGCACCATATTAAAATGGTCAGCTTCATGCAGTTCTTTATTCTAAAATGCAAGAAAATTTCATCGAAATATTTATTTAACGTTGTAACTGAAAGATTTTATTACACGAGAGCCATATTTTAAAGGCGATCATTTAGTAAACATAATGGTAATTTCCCCAGAATTTCATGAACAGACTGGGAGCCGTCTGGATCTGGCAAATATCATCAGCGCTTTATAGCAATCAGAACCCTATTGAGTGAGCCCGGGATCGGTCACGATTTATTTGAATAACATACATTTAACATTTAGAACATGCATAAGCGACTATAACTCTTTAAAAGTACTTAGCTTATGTAAACAGTGTCGATTTTCTAATGTTTACATGTCTGTCGGCGTGGAAAACGTATTCAAGATGAAGGTAAACAGTTGGAGAGGTCGCGTCCGGACTGTTCAGTGTTTTTATCGACTAATTTTAGACATTGTTTAGGCGAATCAAGTTATTTTTGAGGTTATAAACGGTTTTGTATCGTTATTAAATATCGGTAGGTAGATACGGTGGCAAAAAGTTCTGCGCCGTTTACGCAGTATAGTAGAAATAAAATACGTTTATTTTACTTCGTCTAGACATATTTTTTTAGTTCTTTTTAAGCATGTATAATACTGTGTAAACAACTTCACATCGTTATTTTTATATTCAAGTCAATGTTACATATAAGTGGTAGGTAAGCAGTGCCTCGTTAACATTCTAATAGTTTACTTAAGAATAAAGATAAAAGTTTTTAACACTTGGTTTAATTATGCTAATGATGTTATTTCTAGATAGCTTCTTAGAAGATTTCGTAATTACCAACAGAAGTTATTACCTATCTAAACTAATATTATAAATAGAAAAGATTTGATTTTTTGTATGTTTGTTTGTTTGTTACGCTTTAACGCTAAAACGGCTGAACAGATTTGAATGAAATTTGGCATATGGATAGACCATGACCTAGGTTAGGACATAGCATACTTTTTATCCCGATATTCTCACGGGATCGAGACTTAAGCGGTGAAACCGCGGAGCGCAGCTAGTTAAAAATAAAATGCAGATATGGTAGAAAAGCAATTGATTGAAAACATGAGATGTTGATTTAAAAATAATAACTACTAATAAAACTTAGGTAGTTACTAATCTATTAGCACACAGCAGACTAGTATTCTTGACATACGCACCTAGCCTATGTCAAGAATACTAGTCTGCTTTGTAGACCTAATTACTTATGTATTTATCGACTTAAGGGCCTTAAAACACTGGCGATTTGCTAGTGTATTTCCAGCGAGGCGATTTTTCAACGTGTTCGCCGCATAATTTGTGTAAAGAAAGTGATTGACGTGACAAGAGCGAGTGTACAATTTTATGAAAACGCGGAGAACACGTCGCGTAGTTGCGGCTAGCTCGCTTCGCACCCTCGGAGATCACGCTTACAAATCACCTCGCTGGAAACACGCTGGCAAATCGTCAGAGTGATTACGCTCTAAGCCTCTAGACTCTACCTACTGAAGGAAGACTAGAGTCCCATTTACCTACTACCTACGTAGCTAGGCAGCTAACCATTAATTTAGGTATAAGGCCAGTATACAGCATAAGTACATTAATGGCTAGATCACATTTAGCCGTCGTCACGGGGAGTCGAAAGCCTGACCGAGCCGGTCTAACCATTAAGTTATCAATTGGACTAGACTACTAAGTTAGTCTAGAAGTCAACTCTAACGTAATTGAGATAAGACTAGGGAAATTATTTATTTATGTACCTACACACAAAACACTTAAAAAGCGTTAATTCTGAAAGTGTGCAACGTCGCTTAGAGATGTCAAATATTTCGCTGTTTACTGTATGGAAATAAGAAATGTGGCTAACTAGCTAACTAGTATATTAAAGATGAATTGCAATTATAACACTGAATTTGATGTTGTAATCGTTTAGGTGTAAAAAAGGCATTTGGAAAGTTTCCAATAGTACATTATTGCAAAGGCCGGGAAATAGGCAATTGCAGGTCGAGTATGGCGAGGACTTCACTAATACGAGACAGGCAATTGCTTTTCTCAAAAGAATGCAGGGAAATAAAAGTAGTTAAATTTCCATAATTTTTCAAGATAATGCCATTTTTAACATGAACTTTACATTTCAGCATGGAATAAATTGCCCATAATGTAGATGGCTTTTTAATTTTAGTAATCTCATTAAAATACGCCAAAAATACACAGTTTGTAGAAAATGTTCACTTTATTCTCGTTTTTCCAAATCATAAAATTTTCATAAATACTTTCATGTATTTTTCTTTTGACTTCGCTGGAAGCAGGTTTTCCATTGCTAATTTGGCTTCTGATCTTAAATCTGGTGGAGTACAATCAATCTCCATTTCACTCTCTGAACCGTTGGAACTCATTTTAATTATCTATTATATAAGTAAATAACAAATCAAGACGAATTTTCAGCTTTGCCGCCAATTTTCTATTTATCATCTGTGCCGAAAGGCAAACGCATCTAAGGCTATACAGCCACGTGAACGCAATTTGTACTACTGCAAAGAGAACTTGGGTATGCCAAGAATGATAAAAGAGATCCAATCAAAGAGTATTTAATAACCCCAGCACGCCATTTCATACAACATTGCTGGAGCGTTGTAATGTTCCAAATTCAAAAAACGCGCCTGCAATGGATTTTACTCAAAAATGCATGTAATGTGGTCATTATTTTGACAACCTTGTTTGAGCAAAGTCGACCTTGCCGTTCTGTTTCAAGAAGCGGCCGGCAAAGTTTTGCTGGTCGCTCTAACAGGCCGGCAAAACATTGCCGGCCGCTATTTTGACGTTTCAACGTTTTAAAAAATCAAATGAAAAAGATTTTATTTAAAAACACAGCTGTTTGTATTTATAGAGATAGGTACAAAAAGATTTTATTCCATATTTGGCTGTATAGTACCAACTACCGTTGTTAAAAAAAAAAACAAAGAAGTAACAAAACCGCGGTTCAGCGAAAATTTAATTTTTATTTAGTGACTTTTTGCGTACCTAATAAATGAAGAAATAATACAGCAGTCAAACGCCGCATTCAAATTATCGCAAACTATTAGTAATATCAAACCAGGAAAGTCGGTGTTGAATTTTAGTAACAGTACTTTTCATAATTGTCATTTTAATTAAATTTCTACTTAATTAATATATATTTTATTGAAATTACTTGCTAGTTTTATTTAGATTAGGTACTTGCATTTTTGAATAAAGCACTATACAAGCCTTGGCCCACTATGACTGCTTCGCTGGTCACGCTATGATTGCCTCGAGTTAGCCTAGCTACGCTCTAGGCCTTCCAGCTTGGCCATCATTGCAGCCCTTGCTGTCCTCGCTGTAAAGGCCTCGACCTACGGCCTCAGCCTTTATCTCAGCTCGTCCATCAAGTGCTGCACGCTGACCGCGCTGTGTCGGCCTGGAGCTGCGCTGTCGGCCATCATCAGCGCGACCAGCAAAGTAGTCATTATAGACCGCGGCAGTAATGTACTATGATTTTCTTTGACCGTAAATTCGATACTTCGCGTGTTCTTTGTTCGAAAATAATGACAATATTTCCATGCATGTTTGAAAAAATACTTTTTTTATACCTAAAACTAAATAGGTATTTGGTGTTACGATATTAATTTTAACTCATCTTTGGGCGTAAATAAATAAACTATGTAGTACGAAAATGACAAAATAGAAACCATACAGGGATAGATAATTTATTTAAAAATTCAAATAAGTAATTTCGTTTTGACTAGATAAGTACATCTAGTAGTTTTCCATAATATCTATACGCCCAAAGGTCTGTTCATCAAATTTTACGCGCTCGTTTTTTTTACAAATCATCGTCTATTTCACTAAATAAATAAATAAAAATTAGATAAATAAATACTAGAAAACATTTTCATGAAAATGTGAAAACATTGTGAGTGACATATTGGCCAAAAACATAGTTTCAAATATTGACATTTGTCTGATTGAGAATCAACGGATGAATCACCATAATATGTATTTTCGAGGGAAAATTATAAACACTGATCGATTGAAACTTGAGGTAGGAACAACAGACGAGATGGTTTGAATTATTTCATTAGGTACAATTATTTTATTTTATTTTGTTCAACCAGAAAATCATACAATATTCTCAAAAGGTTAAACACCAATACAATTGGTATAATATACCTCCAATTAATGCAATCATAAAATCCATAAAGACGTAAAAAAAAAAATATGATGTTGTGATAAAGGTGTAGTGTAGTGTACTTAATGGTTTTCCCAATCAATGCAATCAGCAATCATATAATTGCGTTTTATTAAAATAGGTTTTTACTTTTATTAATTTATTTATCTTTTGTATAGATTCTTTTCTATTTTGTGAATATGAGAACGCTGTAGGCTTAGTGGATTGTAGACCTGTTGACCATTTTCATCTCATTGAAAGACCTACACTGTCCTCCCATACCTAGTAACACTGTTCTTTGAAAGTATTGTAAAAGCCAATTATTTTTAAAAGAGTAACCGTGGAGTTTCTTGCCGGCTCTTCTCCATAGGAAACGACCAATTGGAACCGTGCACCTAGCTTCTGACGATTCATAAGTGCCCATGTGGGTTTATGTGAAATAAAATATTTTGAATTTTTGAATGGTTTTAATGAAACCAAAGAGATACAACAGACACAAGAAATTGTACCATTGAAACATAATTTGCGTAAACAAGGCCACACACGTAGCTATAACTATATAAAATAAATCATGCTAGGCATATTACATATAATGTCCACAGTTATCTTCGAGCGACCTCAGACGGAGCTATAATATATATTTCTATTACTTACGTCACCAAAATATCGCTGTTCCTGGCGAATAAAATCGTAATCGTCAAAAACAAATTTTACAGGAAAAATAAAAAACAGTTTTTTGTGAAAATCTTATTAACTAATACACATAGCGAAATTGTTCAAATACCAAAAGAAAAGTGATTTTTTACATTCATAACAATACTCCTTAAAATCTCGTAACTTCTGAAATAACCGTAGGAAATAAATGAAAAAAATTGACAGAGTGTAATCGGACCTCTAAATATCGAATATGCAATAAGTTAAAACTATCGTAATAGCACATTACCATTTTATACGCTGGGGACAGCAATATGTGAATAGGTATAGCAAGACATATTAATACTACTACTTATTATTATGGTATGTTAAACCGCAGACCAAATGAGGGCAAAAAATATAGTATAGCTACCGTGTGTGGTGGGTTGCTTTGCTATAATATATAGCTCAGTACATTAATATATATTATAGCTACGTCTGTGACGGGCTTAATGTGGATGTAGTTGTAGGCACATTTCTACTATGCAACTCAGGCAGAGTTCGGTACCCACTCGGGGGATACTAACGTGATGTTATTTTAATAAAAAGCAGTAGGTACACACTCAAGAGTGTTCGTGGAGTTTCTTGCCCGTTCTTCTCCATAGGAACCTATTACGCTTTGGAATGGGCAACTAGCTTCATCTGTCCGACTGATCTACTCCTTGACAATTCAAAAGTGCCTGTAATTGGTTTAATTGAAACAAATACTTTGAGTGGAGTGTGATTTTCCTCATTAATTAATTAACTAAAACAATACCAGATGAGTTTCGCCAACGGTGGCGTGGGGGGCGCAAGGTGCGGGCGGCGGGCGGTGGGGGTGACAGGAAGCGCGGCAGACGGCGCACCCGCCACGCATAACTAATGCGCGTGGCGCCACCTGGTGCCGAGGTCACCCTGACCTTACACATTCACCTGGAAAAGCTTTGGAAAGTGCTAATGAGAATGTAGACGGGGTAAGGCTATATCTACTGTTCTACGCAATTTCGACGGTCTGCTGCTCTACGAAATGCGTAGCTAGTGTTAATTAATTTAATTACAAATAAAAGAATTCATTAGAAATTGTAATTATTAATTAATGATAGTCAAAAATTAATAATATAAATTGTTGATAGTTAAGTACTATTATAGAAAAAAATATAATATCAATTTATGATTGTTACTACCTACTATCAAAAATTAATGAGTCCCCCCGTACTGGAACCTTTGTGAAGTACCTCGTTCGGAAAAGTACCACCACCTTTTGCGGCCACCAAGTATTGCTGCTTTCTGCTTGAAGGATGGCCGGGATGACAATATCTGCAAGGGTTTTGGTAATTCAGATATCTAGGCGGTGGCGACCACTACCGGAAGACCGTAAGCTTGTTTGCCACCTACCTATGACAGTGAGAGAAGACGGTGCACCTGAGTTTGCGCACAAACTTATGTATAATATCACCCGCGCCGAAGGCTGGTCTCCGCTGAGATTAAGGGCTTGCTACACGACTGCCAAACCGTGTAGTTGGTGGTTTACGACCAAATTTCAAACAGCTCTGCCTGTCACCTCTGTTGGGGACGCGGTTGGTTGCCGTGTAGCAAGCACTTTAGTCGCCATGCCCGAAATTTGGTCTTATCTGTGAAATTGAGAAATGTAGATGAAAATCACCAGTTGATTCACTGATATGAAACAATCATCCAAGTAGGCTGTTGTAGTTAACACAACGTCTATGACAAGAAAAACACAGGATCCTCACGGCCGCCGTTCGCGCATTTTCATACCCGAATTTAAAGCGTGTTTATTAATCTAGCACCAACCGCAATGAGTAGACGAATGTTATCTTTATGTACTACTACTACACGACCCTTCCGTACCTAATAGTCAAAGCCACTGTCATATTCAAATATCGGTTCGAATCTAGGTATTTAGTTGTCTGAAATTCCGATAACTGATCTTACCTTAGGATATCGGTATGACGGTATCCATCAGTAGTCTCACTAAAGTTTGGTATTGGAATATTTGGTATTCCCCTCACATCAGAAAATTCACGCTACCTGTGGGTATCATTGTAGGTACAAAAACCTGACCCCGATCCACATCAATGACGTTATCATAAAGAATTTTTGATATGACGTACCTAATCGTGAAGAATTTTTTGATATCTCTGCCGATGCAAACGTTTCCAACCGTAGGTACCTGCCTATAAAATTTGCCGATCATTTGGAGTGACTAACTCAAAAATCCATCCGCAAAATCATTTGTCGTCAAGCAACCATTTGGCTCCCTTGCTCCTTTCCACCGGCATTTAAACCAACGAGCGATAATTAAATAAATGCAGCATATAATTATGTCGAATGCGAATCGAAATGATATAAAACACGTTGTTTACGAGCACCGGGACACGGGGGTGATATTCGGCTTCATCCAGACTCCATTTATAGGTGGATGACCCATTGTTTTATAATTAAAACCGAATTAATTACTTATTTAAAGAAATTATCATTGGAGAATTCCCGCAGTGCGTGGGAAAGCTGCTGGCTACTGCGTATATTCGTATTACCATAAGACGTATATATTTTAGAAAGCAAGTGCTAAACAGCCCTATTTCTAGATATTTTATTAATGATGTAGGTATGTACCTAGTCTGTAGTTAGGTTAATTGTTAGCCAAGACTTGAAGACTAGGTACCTATACCTAATTCTCGATTAAAATAAGTCGACCTACATGGTCAAATTTAAAAAAAGAACACAACATGACGAAATAAAAAAATATAAATCAGTGCAGCTTTTTAAAAATCGATTTTATTGCAGTTTATAAGCGGCCAGTGGTAGGTATTCGCGTGCATGCCACCATCGAAAGCCGCCCAGCGTTTCCGTGCCTTAAAGTGCATGTCGCCGTGTCGCGTTGCCCACACGCGAGCCACATCCCGCACACTGATTTCCCACATCACGTTAATCAAGTCTTGCCTATTAGGTACGCCATTACACTAAAGAATTGTCGGCTACTAAGAGGAACTTTAGAGAGTTTAACGCTAAAAATATCAGTAAATCCAACGAAAAGAAATCGTAGAAATAAGACCTAGGCAGTCTATATGCTAAGCTGTTTTAATTAGGACTAAGATTTTGTGTACTTTTTTATCAGTTTTATTGAAGCAGACGTTACCAAAAAAAGGTGTAGGGTACATTTTATGAGGTGGGAAGTATAAAATATAATTGGTCGTAAAATCTCTTAAAACAATTAGATAAAAATTTATTCATTTACCACGTAATGAAAAGCTTAATTTACAAATGAAATTAAACGAATTAAATCATTTTTAAATTGGACTTTACATAAAGAATTATTTTTCTTACCGATTGAACCTCATAGCAGAGTAGGTATGCAGCTGAAGCATACGGATAGGCCATCCCTTTCAACAAAGATAAACCCTTAAGACTTACCTAATCAAGGTAAAGGCAAAAGGAATTTGTCTATCATGATCGGCTTCATTTTGATTTGAAACACTAACTTATTTTAAGTAGCGACCACAACAATTAAAAACAAAAAAACGATTTTTACAAATTTTCGTTTTTTTTTCTTCTTTTTCCTTAGTTGGAAGAAACCGAAATATGAAATTATTCCGTCCACAGAAATGAAGTCATGATTTCGAAATGACGCAACCAGCTGCGTTTCCTTCGTCAGTGTGCAGTTCGCAGAGCAGTGACGATATAATTATTTTCTAGAATGTATTACGACAAATACTAATGATTACTGTCCATTGAATGAAATATGCCACTGTTTAGGGTTCGTGAGAACAAATGTAATATTGGCTCTTGCCAAAGGTACCTACAGTGTGCCAGTGAGCCAGGTACCTACTTAATTCACTAAATGTAGCTATGTGATTTTTTTGTAAATATACCGTACAAGTTGATATTTCAGCGGGAAAAGTCACAGGGTTAACATAAATCTAGGTAGGTAAGTACATAATTAAGTATTATACAAAAAATACTAGATATAGTTTTGTTTATTAATTGGTTCGCAGACGGTAAATGAGACACAATAGAAGTTTTGTCTATTGCGTTTTTGTCTATAGACGTCAAGCGCGCGCGAAAGCATTAATTATTAGATAGGTAAGTATTTTATTTTTCAAAATGCAAACGATACAGTTTAGTTATTCGCACATTAATTTAACAGCTGGGCTAACAGTCGTTATCTGGAGTATTTTTAACAAGTTCATGGACATACCTATTTTTTATAAAAAAAATACAGAACAAAATTAATGTCAGAATTTTAATTAGTTTTACTGAAAAGAACTTTAATTAATTAATTATATTTAGCTTATTAACATTGCCTCCATAACTGCTGCAGGGTGATAAAAATTTCATGCATTGGTACCTACCTGCTCGCATTGTAGGTAGATCAGCTAACATTTTCGTTCTATATTCGTAACCGGTAGGTACCTTGTGGATTTTTTTATACGAATCAAAGAAGTACCTTCTGCTTTAATGTCTAGTTCCTTACATTTTCTAGCTCTAGTGAATAAACAAATTTTAGTTTTATTAACCGAAATATTCAAGCCCAATTTTTCTAACAAATTAACAATCAGATTAACTGACTCCTGAGCGGTCCCTAGACGATCATGCGACGTGACATGCAATTCTTTGAATTAGACTACGTGAATTATCATGTTGCATGAAGGACCCTGTGGGTCCATCATGCGGCATGACATGCAATTCCCGTGAATTGTCATGCTGCATGAAGTAATTGCATGTCATGCATTGTTGGTAACACAGCATCTGTAGGTACCTTTTGCATGACATGCCGATCTGATCATGCGTCATGCATTTTTCATTGCATGATAAAAAATTGTCAATCAACTGCCAGCACATAGTTTACATGTCATTCACATCATGCAATACAGCTAAACGGTCATGCATGCATGACAGCACGTAACGCATGTCATGCCGCATGATCGTCCAGGGACCGCATAACGAAATATTTAAAGTTCGCAAGTTGTTTCATTCATTCATGCTTATAATAAGGTAGGTACCTACGTACACTATGTACAATAAGTAGTATCTAAAGTGATTAAACTTTAATCAATGAAAAGCAGACAGGATAGGTACCTGATAGATAAAACTGCTATAGTTGTTAGGCCGCGCGCACTTTGCATTCGTTTTCGTACGACCTTGGTTGTACGAATCGAGTGCGCACACTGGATACGTTTTTCTCCGTCAAACAGAACAAATCTCAACAAGTTCGGATTGTTTACGGCCGTATACGTACGACTAAGTCGCACCCTGTCTGCGCGCTCCCTTTGTACTTCCAAGGTCAAAGGACGAAAGGTCGTGATCGTTCGTGCGTGTTCGTATGTGTACGCACGAGTGAAATTCGTACGAAAACGCATCCAAAGTGCGCGCGACCTTACTGACGAGAATCCAGACGATGGTTTTCCATAACATTCAGAACTTACCACCAATTCTACATTTGTTTCACCTACGGAACCTCACCACCACCAAGCGTTGTCGCTCAACACATTTTTTATCGACAACAAAATTGCTGTGCGCCGAGTTGACAGGACGCAGCCGCGCGCCGCACCTCGGCATTCACACTTCTAGGAAATGCACTGCAAACGTGTTGTCTGTCATTTAGTCCGATTCCTCGGGAACTTAGATTAATTGTTACCTTTCGCAGCTATTAGCCAGCCGGCTTTAATGCGCAGTTTCCTCAATCGACTCCGGTTATTTTTCCTTCTACATGTCTAATGTGAAACACAAATGATACGCTTGCCACCAACTCCAACTGCCACTTGCTCGGCTCCGCGAGCAATAAGTTAAATAGAGCCTTAGATATTGTAGGTATTTGTATAATTGCCAGCTTCCTTTACAAGTTAGGTATGATAGTAGTTGCAATCATAAAACAAGTGAGTGCGATAGTCAGCAGCAGTTTAGAAGCAATTATATTTTCCCGCAGGTCGTGCTTGGCTTAGTTAGCTGTAATTAATTTTAAGTATTTTTATTTGCGAATTAAAATTCTTTGGCCATGATAGACACTGTAGCCCAGTCAATAACAACATCTAACATCGCATACGCGCATGTAACTACAGTTTTTTAATGTTGTTGGGTGGGAGAGTAGTTAATATCCAAGTTTGCAACCTCATGCCATGGTGCTCGAAAAACTGCGAAATTCTGGCACTTGTTTCAGTTTTTTTGAAAAATATACCTTAAGAACGCGTTTTTAGGTATCTTTGTTGTGTATTTTTGTGACGAAAGCTAAATTTGATACAATCGGAGTGTACGTACCAGGACTTGACTTAGTACGGCTTTATTCCAAATGCGTACAGTGTGGCTTTGTTTAAACGCGCTGTATTCAAAACGTAAAAAAAGTACTTTTTCTCATCACAATGATGCTCAATTTCAATAAGTAATTTCTTGAAATTGAGCATCATTGTGATGAGAATACAAAATGTTGTCGACAAATTTTGTTTCTGTCACCGCGAAAGCGTTTAGCTGGGCAATCGAGCCTGGTACCTAATAGCTACCCTAAGACCCTACTGACTAAAAACTTAGCCCTATAAAATTACCTAGCACCCTAGTTATCCTAAAACCGTTACCTACCATACAAACCATACCAAACGTGAGTTACGTTGGTTATACGTGCAGGAAGTCTGTTACAAGGAGACCTATGGTAACATACGGAATTTGGGAAGGAATAGGGGTTTGTGTACGTCGTGCAATGTACACAGGAAATCGATGATGGCTAAAGGTGTCTTGGCCACAGTAAGAGGAAGTATAGGAGATAAATCACACTCGACTCCAGCTTGATGACTCGTTTATTACAGTAATTAACTTAATTATATACTAATCTTGTGGTCCATACACATTGATACTTATTTAAATGTGTGTTTGTATGTATCGAGCCGATGAAGCGAAGATCTCAGTAGGTCACTACTTAGTACTGACGGTGCGATGCTGTTGTTGCTTGTTCACGGTTGAACATTCTGGCGTCTCTCAGGACTCCAGTTGGTATGACTCGATAGTTTCATGTTGATGTGGTACACTGTATATAATAAATAATAATAATAATGCTCTCTCTGTTTCAGGTGCTTGAACCAGCTGTCAACGTGTCGGCCCAGCGACTGTCGGATCAGGTGCGGGTCATCCAGCGTAACCATATGCTGGATGACGCCGTACTTGATCGACTACGCCTCGAATCACGGAATTACCGTGTTACACCTGCCTCGCCACTGGTCACGGTGCAACTACAAAATTCACCCAGTGCTTCACCGCGACCTGACTACGTTGGCGAAGAGGATGATGACGGGGTTAAATCCGTGAGTTCCCAATGCAATGCAAGATTGAGGAGCGCTTTGGAAGATGCTTTCCGGGAGTACCGCTCCACTCCGCCTGGGCTTAGACCACGTTTACCTCGTTTGCCCATGCACAAGAAAAATAAGGCGCTGGTGTGTACTCTAGACTCGCTGCTGTCAAACTGTTTTGACGGCAGTGCTACGATGCGATGCAACTCTACGCACCTTCCTGATGTCATGTATGGGGCAATGCAGGACAGTTCTTCGCTATCCAGGATGTCGACATATCCAGAGGAATAGCGAGCCGATAAGGATAAAGCGAGGTATATTTCAGGGCGACAGTTTGAGTCCACTTTGGTTCTGCCTAGCCTTGAATCCTCTAAGCACACTGCTGGAGGATTCAGGGCTGGGTTATCGATTGAGAAGAGGTGGTCAGGTTATATCTCACCTCCTTTACATGGATGACTTGAAACTCTTTGCCCCCAACAATTATCAACTGCTGGAGCTACTGAAGGTAACCGAAACTTTCAGTAGTGCCATCAGGATGGAATTTGGTGTGGACAAATGTGCGGTCATGCATGTAAAACGAGGGGAGATTGTGGAATCCGTAGAAACCCACCTCTCGGACTCCATACACCTAAGATCCCTCTCCTCAACCGAAACCTACAAGTATTTGGGTATGTCGGAAGCGTTAGGTATCAACGCTGCTGACATGAAGCAATCGCTGAAGGAGCGCTTCTTTAGCCGCCTGAATAAAGTATTAAATAGTCTTTTATCAGGCGGGAACAAGGTACGCGCCTTCAACGGTTGGGTCATGCCGGTTTTGATGTACTCTTTCGGCATACTCAAATGGACTCAGACAGAACTTGACGCCCTGGATAGGAGGGTCCGCGCACTGCTGACCGCTAATCGGATGCATCACCCACGCTCATCGGTGATGAGACTGTATATCCCACGGAAGTGCGGAGGTCGAGGATTCTTAAATGCTAAGACCCTGCACAACCGTGAGGTATGCAGTCTCAGGGAATACTTCCTAGAAATCGACGTGGGGATGCACCGAGATGTGGTCTCAGTGGACAAGGGCCTCATCCCGCTATCCTTGGCTAACGAGAACTGGCGCAAACCTACAGTACTAGATACTAATGACCGCAGGGAGGTATGGCAGAGCAAAGAGCTTCACGGGCGCTTTTACCGGGCCTTACATGGGCCCGATGTAGACCTGTTAGCGTCCGTATCCTGGTTGCGATTCGGTAACCTCTTTGGGGAAACCGAAGGTTTTGTCTTTGCGATTATGGACGAAGCTATGATGACGAACAACTACCGGAAATATATTGTGAAAGACGGCACGGTTGACATCTGTCGGGCATGCCACCGGCCCGGAGAATCAATCCGACACATTATTTCTGGCTGTTCTCGTCTGGCTAACGGAGACTACTTGCATAGGCACAACCTTGTAACCAGGATTATCCACCAGCAACTTTCTCTGAAATACAATCTTGTGGAATCGGAAGTACCGTATTATAGATATGTGCCCGACCCAGTCCTCGAAAATGGCAATATCACATTGTATTGGGATCGATCTATCATCACAGACAGGACTATTGTTGCCAATAAGTCAGACATAGTGGTGATAGATCGATTAGAGCGTCGCACAATGATTATTGATATAGCGGTCCCGCATGACGAAAACCTCGTGAAAGCTGAAAAAGATAAACAGATTAAGTATCTTGACCTGGCTCGCGAGGTTGTCGACATGTGGGATGTGGATACAGCAATCATTGTGCCGATAGTCGTGACGGCCAATGGCATAATAGCCAAGAGCCTCGACCAACACCTGAGGAGGCTCTCGTTAGGCAGCTGGATCAAGGGCTTGATCCAGAAAGCGGTACTCCTGGACACGGCGCGTATTGTTAGGAGGTTCCTCTCTCAGGAGCCCTGACCACCGGTGGCTTGAACCCTGTTCCCGACACCGGTGGGCTACTATTTTTTATATTTTTAAATGTTTTTTTTATAATTTTTATAAGAATATTTAAAAATGTAAATTATATGTTTATAGATGAATTAAAGATAATAATAATAACATATCCTGAGGAATAGCGAACCGATAAGGATCGAGCGAGGTATATTCCAGGGTGACAGTTTGAGTCCACTTTGGTTCTGCCTAGCCTTGAATCCTCTAAGCACACTGCTGGAGGATTCAGGGCTGGGTTATCGATTGAGAAGAGGTGGTCAGGTTATATCTCACCTCCTTTACATGGATGACTTGAAACTCTTTGCCCCCAACAATTATCAACTGCTGGAGCTACTGAAGGTAACCGAAACTTTCAGTAGTGCCATCAGGATGGAATTTGGTGTGGACAAATGTTTTTTTTTAATCATTTTATAAGAATATTTAAAAATGTAAATTATATGTTTGTAAATGAAATAAAGGAAATAATAATAATAAATTCATTTATTTCAGGTAAAAAATAACACAAACACAAATTAATAAATAAGATCAATAACATAAAATACAATAAAATCCAAGATCAATTAAAATAAAATACAATAAAATCAAAGATCAATTAAAATAAAATAAAATGACAATAAATTATGTTGAATCGAAATCAATTAAAGAAATGAAAACAAAATAAATCAAATTAAATTAAATCAAATAATATCAAAAATAAATACATATTACATACATAACAAGCACAGACAAAAACGAACACTCACACAGTAACAATATGTCTGCTGCAGCATTGCCGAATGTAAGGGCAATCCAGTCTGTTGGCAATCATCGCCAGGACGGTGTTGGGGCTGCCCCGCACTCTGCGCACCAGAGATGCGCACCGCTTGCGCATCGTTGCGTGAAAGCAGTCGGTGCGCGCCTCCGCGAACATGCCCGAGGCGCTGCAGTGTCGGGGCAGCCCCACCACCGCCCTGAACGCGTTATTGAACTGGACGCGGATGGCGCTGTATGCCGCACGAGTATACTTTGTCCACAGGCTGCACGTGTAGAGAGATGTACAATAAGCTCTATAGAGCGTTATTTTTACCTCCCTCGAACAACGCACAAACCTACGCGCTATCGTATTACCTCTAACTGACAACGCCCTCCGCTCCCGCTCAATATCCGCAACGTCTTTTAGGTCAGCTGTAACAACGTGACCCAAGTATTTGACTTGTTCCACTTTCTCAAGCGGTGCATTATTTATACACACAGGGGGCACACTATTCACACTTCTTGGACTAGCCCCAAACACCATGAATTTACTCTTCCCTGCATTATATTTCAACCCATGGCTCGAGGCATACTCTTCACAGGTCCCCATTAATTTTCTAAGACCGCAGACCGATGCGCTCAGCAGCACCATGTCGTCAGCGTAGCTTAAGTTATTGACGCATACTCCATCTACATGGCAACCAACATGCTGGCTGCTAAGCCCAACGATTAGGGCGTTCACATAGAGGTTGAAGAGCGCAGGAGAGGTCAACCCCCCCTGTCTCCCCGCACTCCAACCTATATGGTTCAGACATTACACCCGCCCATCTGTTGTGATAGGTGGTTGGCCTGTTGTTCGTTAATAGCGAGCGGGTTTGGTTCTCTTGCTGGTTGCTTAGCTGGCTCGGTACCTGTTCTTCTGGTCTTGTGTTGCACTGTGGCTCCAATCCATCTCAATATCCAACCCAACCAACCCAAGCACTCTAGACCTATTGGTTGCGAAGATAGGTACAGCTAGTCAAAAATGGCCAAGACACGTACCTACTGGCTGAGGTTTTCAGGGTTGCAAACTTGGTATAGGTACTTAAACTACTCTCGGGGGACCTAACGACATATAAAAAATCTTGCATTTTTTGTGTCGATATTGACTGGGCTACTGGTGAAGGCCGAGGGAGTTAGGCCTGTGAACGAACTTCAGTAGATGCCTTTACATATCTTTATAGACTGTAGTTTTTCATATCTAGACCTACGTTTGATTCTGCGAGCCAGCATTTTGAAAGGCATCTGATTCGACGCCAGCATTTCTTGGGAATTCCTTGGCAAGCTGCGTGACTCCCGTCAGGGTTCCAATTGACTGACGACTGATCCATGCATCCTGGTGCATTCTATAAATATTAATCATTTATTAAAGCCATTTTCAAGAAAATATGTGTCTAGATTACCATGGTTCCATAGAAAATTTTCAACTGAGTACGTATTAAAATCCCGAAATTTCATAATAACTATGACTGAAATACCGACGTCCAAAACAACGAAAGTTTTAAATGCCGATAGTCGTTATATCGAAACAAAATACCGATGTCCAAATGCCCAAACGGATGAAACCCCGAATGGACGAAATCCCGAATAGACGAAATAAATTCTTAAAAATTCTACGATATGACGACAACATAATTATACACCGGCTTGTAGTTAATAGGTTGAATCTGTTCCAAAACCGAATCGGGGCACCTCGACTTTACGTAGTCTTTTGGCTCCTACCCTAGAGTGTATATAAAAACCTGAGGCGCGGAGGTGAGCATGGTTGCCTATCCTTTGTTACGTAAGGGCGAAGGGGTTGTACTTCCCGCAGCGCCGGAGACGATGCAGAAGCAACTTTAATGTAAAATGGGATATGGATCTTCGAGATTTTAAACTTTGGGATATGGATCTTCGGGATTTTAAGCTTTCGGACAAATGAACTTTCGGGATTTAAAACTTTCGACCAATCAATCATTCGGCGTTTAATTTTTCGGGATTTCATCCACAGGTATTTTAAAATACGGTCTTTTAAATGTCGGTATTGTAATACGTACCCTTTCAACTGCTCTCAGAAATTAAAACAAAAAATTAGAACAGTAACTTAAGTTTATTCCTTTCAGACAATAAATAGTCAAGAATATACATAGACACAAATAGTTCTCGTCTATTAAATTCGATTATAGCCAATGCCTCGATCTCAACTAAAATAATATTTACAACATTTTCAGTGCTAGTGCATATAATCGTAGCCATAAAAATACACAATAAATTATCTGGCAATACTTTAAAAATATAAAGTGCCAGTTGAAAATCAACCTTATATCTTCACGCATAGTTTACATTGTCATTCATCATTGTCTTATCATCTTTAATGTTAAAATCATCATTCTGCTTCTTCTTCGTCATCTAAAGTATTCTGGAATGCTTTAGCTGGTGGTTTCAACATCTTGGTCCTTGTTGCCAGACGCATGGTTGCTGGGCCCAGCGTGTTCTTGGCAAGAGGAGCAGGTGGTGGGCCACGACCCGCTCCCAAACCTGCTTTGCCATCGTTTGATATTAGAGGCACCTGCAACAAGAAAATGGTACTGAGAAAACAGAAAAATTAAGGCAGACATCACGAATGGCAAGGACCTCAGTATTTTGAAAAGCGTTTGCGTTTTATTTCAAAAAAGAAGAGCCAGTATTTTGCTGTCATACAAATATTTTTCGCACATGGAAATAGGGATAATGCCTGGGAAAAAAAAGAATTCCTATTTAGTCCGTCAGTCAGATAATAAAAAAATATTAAGCACGTATTTTTTGCTTTATCATATTAATAAAAAATGACTTGGATAAAACGCATTCAAGTTGGGGAGTGGGGACTCGCTACGTCACAACTAAGTATGAAATCTATATAGGGGTAACGTCATGCCACTTATTAACGCAATGTATCACAGTAATATTTTGATTAAGTAAAAAAGAAAAAATAAGTGTCTAATATTTTTTAATAATCTACCAGAGAAACAAAAAAAGTTTTATAGTCAAATCAAATCTTTTTATTGTGGGCATAGGTTATACAGACAGATGTTAGGTAAATTACAGTTCCATTATGTCGTGCCTAATAGGCATACAATAATTATGTCAACATGCAGTATAAAAAAATCTTAGGCATCACATATAAAGCAAATCTTACAAAATAAATAATCCCTATTCTTTATTAAAATTAAAATGAGAGGAGTATCTCCCTTTTGTTTGTAGAATTCAGTTTCCATTCCGAACTAAGATTTAGTACCGTTTTTCGTCAGGAGAATAAAAACCAAAAGTGTTAAGCCGGGTCTCTTGCGCGTGTTTTTTTGAAACATTACACAAAAACATCGAAACAAAGAGGCGTGGCCATACACATTTGTGTATGCAAACACAATGTTTTTGAATCAAATCAAATCAAATCATTTATTTCTTTGCAAACATGGGTATAGTACATAGGTGTTTTTATAATAAAGTTCTCCATATTTTACCGTCACGTGGGCATGCAAAGGTTTACAATTCCAAAAAAATAAAAATAAAAAATTGAAATATGCAGATCATTGGAATTACAAAGAATTAAATAAAAAATGTCAGTGTGGTCATAGCAATAAAAAAATATAAAATAAGACTAAGTAAGCGAACCAATAATTATGTCAATTAGGGTAAACATTCCCCACGCGAGTGAAGGGGGGAAGGGTTTGTTTTATTTTCAATCGCCGCACGCACCACGCACATCTGGCACTGTCTGACTTTCAACACAGGTTTTGAAGTTATATTGTCTTGTGAATAAATAGTTGTGATAAATTGACGATGGATTGGAATAAAGATACTTTTTAAGTCTTCCTCGTCGGATCTCATTACGACATCTACACAAAATGTGTCGATATAATCTAAAAATATTTTAATACGAAGGAGACAGCTTGTGTATGAAAACAAATGTTTTGTGTAATGTTTCGAAAAAACACGCAAAGGTGTTTCGGCTTTAGACAGGAACGAAACACATAAAGATGTTAATTCAGGATTCCAAATCTTAGTTGTTTATTTGCTTTCAAAGGCTAAGACATTAAAGTCTCAGCAATAGACCTGCTACTAGTATAATAGTAAAACGCCAGACGAGAATATTTAATTAGAATTAGGTAAGTTAATCCAAACAATATTACATTCATATCAGAGTTAATAACAGACTATAAGCAGGATCAGTTTAGTGTGAGTCTACTAACTACAGGATATTTGAACCTGTTTCAAGACTTACTGCGCAGAAAAACATGGTAGTATACACATAATGTATGGGAATTATTCCTACCATGGAAATAAACTTTAAATATATAAAATGCATTCAAAATTAAGAATTGTTTAAGTATATTTTCCATTCCTGTTATCTTTGAACGTCATATTAAATTAAAAGCGAGATAGCGGCGAGCACAAGGCGGCTAATGTTTTCCTTTTTATAAGTAAAACCCATTACGTGTTTGGTGTTTTAATGCTTCTCAAGACTTTGTTTACCTACGTTCGAATGCACTCAAATTGTGTGAAAAGCTCGTTCGTGATCTTCAAGTTAGGCAGTTACTGCTGACGCACAAGAAATGACGAGTACCCTATACTGTTCCTACCCATGTACGTCGTCCATTCAAGTCTGTTTGAAGAAAAAGAGCGCACTAAATCACTGGACCATAAATGACGGGTGGCTACGCATACATTAGGTTTAACGACAGACAGACGCACAGACAATGTGTTATTAGCGATTCATTGTCTAGCCAGGTGAATATCCTAGACGGACGGAAGTCCAGATTTCCTGTGCCATACATACGAGGTCGGTGTATGGAGATCCGCGGGGCAACGGCTTGGAGCCAAACAATACCATGTATAGGGGACTCAATGCCGCTCACTACATGGCTAGACGGTTTTTTATACGCAAGAAAAAATACCAATCACAATTACAAAGCGATGGATAAATTTTCTTTATTAGGACCGTGCAACTCAGTTGCATGCATGTGGGCATTTTGAGTGTGAAACAACGACGTGGTCACGAAACTACGTAAATATGTTGTTCGTATTTCTTTTTCGGAATCAGTTGAAGTGGTTTTTGCATTTCCGTGCACGAGAATCAATTTAGCCCAATTGAATATGTAAAAATTGTTTTTATTTTCGTTTTTGATAAAGTTATCTTTAGGATTCATGATTTTAAGCACCATTTTCTTGAATTCATTGAAAATGAACGATATTTTTGTACAGTAACACGATTTGTTTTTTTTTTCAGACCTTATTAAATATTAAATACCTACTTAAGTACAAGTTGTACGCTTCCAAAGTATCCATTCGTGGAAAATTCGTGAAGACATCTCTCTCAAATCTAGTCCTCTAGGCGTTCACACAATCTTTTCTTGAAATTCCATACCCACTATTAATCTGTTGCCCCAAAGCCTTTCTAAGTCATTGGAGAGAGTGCAAATAACACATTAAGTGCATACCAACAGACAAGAAAGTGACCACAGTAACCCGATCACCGCCATCGTCTGCGGCGGGCCTAGCCGGGGCAATCCCACGCAACAATGTTGCGCTTGCGCTTGACCACCACTTATGTACCGATGATATCGCACCCACAATCTCATTCATCGATGACAATTTATGCTGACGTAATTACGTATATATTGTGGTGTGGAGAAGTGGGTAGAGTGGACCAGTAATCGAGATTGCGATGGACTTCCTTCAAATCTTTTTTTGCAATCTGCAAGACTCTGCCACAATTTCTGGTGGATGAAGATTTTCAACTCATTACTATATAAAAAAAAAACAGTGGCACTCCGGGAGTGCTAACAGAAGTGAAAACTTGAACAATTAAAAAAAAATACTTCCAAAACCTTTAAAGTAAAAATACTTGTATAGAACATTGATTCATAACGTAATATAAATAAAGAGCACAATCGCGTTTACAAAAATGAGGTGTCGGTAACGGTGTCGCGCCTAATGCGCCTAAAGTTGTTTTCACTTCAAAAACTGATACGTTTATGTATGTTTCTAGGTATAAGTTAGAACTTTGTATTCGTGTTTTATAAAATCGATCAATAAATCGACTGTGGAATCAATCAGCTCTTCAGTGACTGTGGAATCAGTTTGCTCTAAATGCAAAGAAAATAAGATTGAAACACGAATGAGAATATTGTGGCCTAAATATAGAACAAACTACACGAGTATGGCATTTTCCATCATGCATGACACAAAATCCGGAAATGCCGCCAAAGGAACACGCTCAAAAATTCTACGAAAGTGGAATAATGGACGGGACACATTTACGATTCAGATGTCAGACCCACCGCATATCATAATGCGAGGCGCAATAAAATAATTTAAGATCTTCATAATATTGTGAATGTGCATAATTTTGAGTTGTCGGTTGTCTTAATATGGGCATTAAAGACAATTACATTGGCTGCGTGCGGCTCGCGAGGCGGTGCATATGAGGCAAGCGCAGGCGCAGCGGTCCGATGCAGTTTAGATAGCCGCCGACGACGATTGACGCACTGACGACGGCTCCACGACACACAGTTTTGTTGCAGTTCTCTTGGAAAACTGTTATTGTAGCATTGTTACTAGTTTTAATGTGGCCCACTTTGAGGGGACCAAATGCAGGATTCGGACAATGCAGTGGGTTGGCTTGATTTAGCTTTTAATTTTGTTACGGAACTAATATGGCAAGCATCTGGAGAGATGTAGATTTATGCGACATGAAACATGCATCAAAATTTTCTCAAGAAACCCAGAAAAAGGTACCTTTTAAATATTTTTTGGTTCCGGTCAAAATGAGAGACTGACACAGCTAATAAAAAGAAAACCTTTTCCTAGCTTAGAGCAGTTGGCACTACATATTTGAAAGCAACTCCATTTATTGATTCTAGTGACTATTGAAATGACGACAAATAGTAAAGTAGCATTACAAGATTACAAGTAAAATATTATTTGACCCACTTAAACGGAACTAAAATATTGAATTCCGACAACATATATTTGTTGCAATGGAAATCAGAATATGCAGATGAGGCTAAATATTATGTATATTCAAGTTTTGATAAGGTGTGTCATTTACCATATCTACGTTGTTCCATTAAATGAGGCTTAATATGAGATAGACAGATACTGGGTATGACGATCTTGAAGGAAAAATATGTAACAAGGATCATTTTTCTGGAACATTCATTCTTTTACAAAAGGTAGTGCAGGCTTTTTACGACATGCCCTATTTTAACAATAAAACTGATACACGCTTAAGATATGCACTGATGTACGCAGAGCAATTTAAATTAGATACCGTGGCTGTGGGAATACTTATTTTACTGGACGATGATATCTCGGGAGTTATCGTGCGAAGCATCAGAGTGTCTGGATGTGCCTATTTTGCATACTCGGTGTGTCAAGGGTGGGTACCGTGCCAACAGTATGTCATTACCTTTGCAGACTTATTGCAATTTCATTTGTGCTAAGAATTTTTATGCGTCGTGAATCAGATTTTCCTTGCACATAAGAACATCGGATCAAGTAAATTCTGTCTGAAGAGATTCGATGCGCGGTAGCGACAAATTCAAATTATTTTATTTCACATAAACCTACATGGGCACTTATGAAACGTCAGAAGCTAGGTGCACAGTTCCAATTGGTCGTTTCCCATGGAGAAGAGCCGGCAAGAAACTCCACGGTTACTCTTTTAAAAATATATGGCTTTCACAATATTTTCAAATAACAGTGTTTATATGTATGAGAGGACAGTGTAGGTCTTTCAACAAGTACCAGGTACTTAACAAAATAGAAAATGGTCAACAAATCTACAGTCCACTAAGCCTACAGCATTCTCGCATTCACAAAATAGAAAATAATCTATAAAAAAGATAAATAAATTAATAAAATAAAAGATTGCTATGTAACAAATCTGAATAATTATCATGTCCACAAAAGCCACTAATAAAGAGTTTAAATTAAATTGTAGGTATATAATATCAAATAATGCATGTAGTAAAAATAATCATGGTAAGTTAACAGACTCGTACATAATTATGCCGTTAATGAGGTACCAGGGAAGCCACATATATTATGCAGAAGGAATTATTGGTAAACTTCCTTGTCTTCAACGTAGTCTTTAATTTTAAAATATGCTTTCTTGATAAAGATACGTTTGATGTGGGTTTTGATCTTCCCATCGCTAAGTTCTGTAACCGACTTTGGCAACTTGTTATAAAAGTGGATACTGTTTATAAGAAATGACTTGCTGGTTTCACAATTTCATGTCTACTGCGTGTATTTATATTATGGAAAAATACGGCGTTGATAAAATCACAAAGATTTTTGAACAGTACACTGAGATAACAGTTTACGGTTTCGATAAGTGTGGGGAAAAGGAAGAAACAGGTATGACCAGAGAAAATAAAATTTTATAGGTATGAAAATAAAAGTAATATTAAATTCTGAATGTTAGGAAGTGATCGAGGCATCTTCGTTTTGAATTCAAGGCGGTAAATGCAGACGACATCACTTCAATAGTAATTTTAGAAAAATATGTTTTTTTTTATAGATTCTTATTTAAATTTAATTTTACCGTTGCGTAAATCGCTAATACGATTACTAACGGACGAACTTAGGGTTTTAAGTTATTAAAAGTTGTAAAATACACCTAGTTATGTAATTATGCAGTTATGTAGTTAGCATCGTCTGCTAAATATTTATGAGAATTTTACTGTCCTGGCATATTTATGAATAGGAGTTAATTTGTTATTTTTCTATGCATGATGGAGTGGAAAGTTGTTAGGAAAATATTTTTACTTTATGTAAATGTAAAAACTGTTAATATTTTACAAAGAAGAACCTTTATTAAGGCATCTATTTAAACCCGTTAAGTTTCTTTGTGATTGGGATTCATCAATATTCTGCAAATAAACTTAGGGTACCGAATTTTTTCATTTTTAATCGTAACTATTTTAAGAAATTCCTCTAGGACCAGACATTTACAGCAGAAATATTATAGCGTTTTAGGTCCATGGAACCGCACTTTAAAAAAAATTGTTTCAGTGTGGTTAGTGGAAGTGCTCAAATGCGGTTCGGACAAGTGCTGTTGAAATCAGTGCTCTGAGTGGAATACCTCAGATATATTTCATAAATATTTTTTTCTTGAACATCATAGACACCTAAGTACCTATGTGAACTCATGATGTTCCCACGTTGTAGACAGATCGCCTGTCAAGATACGCAGCACAGCCGTCCTCTAACTTATTGTACCTAAATCATGATGACACACATGACGAACCATCTGTTCAGCTTGGAAAACAGTATTTGAATAAAATTACTATAGCCATAAAAACAAACGATCCTGTAACGTAATACGACGGATTTTGAGAAGAAATATTTGATTAGTATGATGTTTTTCTAGCTATTCCAGTCAGTAAAGAACTTTTTACGGCTTTTTATATCGAATATATGAGTATGTATAAAGATAAACTTGAGATAAAATCTAGAACATGTTTAAGATTTCTAGTTACGTCTGAAAGAGCGAAGAATATAATGTTGATAGAGGGGGAGAACGAGATGAAGGAAAAGCTGGAGTGTGAGTGAGGAATGACATAAAGAGAGTGAATGATAAAGTGACGGTTAACAGGGGAGGAATAGAAGAGGACAATATTTTGCACAGACGACCCCAAGGACACCATGGGGATAGATAAAGGGGGAGAAAGTGATGAAGGAAAAGCTGGAGTGTGAGTGAGGAATGATATAAAGAGAGTGAATGATAAAGTAACGGTTAACAGGGAAAGAATAGAAGAGGAAAACATTTTGCACAGACAAACTCAAGAACATCATGGGGATAGATAAAGGGGGAGAAAGTGATGAAGGAAAAGCTGAAGTGTGAGTGAGGAATGATATAAAGAGAGTGAATGATAAAGTGACGGTTAACAGGGGAGGAATAGAAGAGGAAAATATTTTGCACAGAAGACCCCAAAAACATCATGGGGAAAATGCAAATGGAAAAAAAGTTTAGTTAAAAATATTGATAAGTATAGGAATATACCTTCATACCAATAATTACCATAATTTTTTATGCTTCATCCGTTTTAGAATCTGGCAACTGCCATAGATAGAAAGTTCATTTGTAACAAATATTTAAAAAACTAGATGCTTTTCGTCGTTTCTTGAAATACCTTACGCGGTAAAAAACATTGCTTCAAAAAGTAGACATGCATTCATTTTCTTTGGCGTCATCGTCGCAGAGATAAACGTGTTGCAAGCTTTATTGCAGTTCATAAAAGTGCAGTAAATCTTTCCCTAAGTATTACGTGCAACTGTCGCTAATAATCCAGTGTGCACATACATTCAAGAGATTACTAGTTTCAATGTCAAGTAAATAAGTCTTCCATAGCCTGGCGTTCGTGTAGTTTCCACATCTGCATACAAATTGCGGGACCTCTGCTTATGAGCGAGTTGCACACGAATGGGCCGCCGGTGACGGACATGCAAATACTGCACACCCACTGATTACACCCGCGCCCATATATGCAAACTTTTTAACCAGACGAACACCTTTACCGCATGCGGTAATTTCATGAAATTTGATGACGTGGAATAAACCTTCATAGCAGTACCTACGCATCGAAACGCACTTACGCTTAATGCCACACACTATGCGTCAACCAATTGGCACATAATGCACAATTTTAAAATACCACCAGGTGCTACATGACACCTCGAAATGTAAGGACACGCTCGTAAAAAATAGTCTGTAGCAAAATAAAAAAGCTAGATAAGCTGTAAACGATGCGTGTCCGTCGATCCGTGCCGTGTATCGTTATGTTTTCACATTTAAGCATACAATCGTATCGATAAAGACAACCGTAAAGTTTCGATTTAAGTGTCCCGAGCCTACATTCAGCTCATTTCAGATGGCGGCCTTCGTCCGCTTACGAGTGGCGAACGTGCTAAAAGGCGTACTAAATAGGTCCCTACCGAGTAGTCACACATTTAAAAATGTAAAATACATTCGTACTAAAACGATAATGGAGTCTGATCTGATAATGTTTCGATTTTACGCGTCGCATAAGAAATGCGAAGGCGACATAATAGAATGTACGCATATGAGTATCTGCAAGGCATGGCCTTATTTCCTTCGGTTATGTACGCGATGCTGTCATTGTTAATTCTAACTTAAACGAGCCCACGGGCCATGACGTCGCGACTCCTTGCCCACTACGGCTAGAATAGGATATCAGCTTATGCTTGTTTACGACCGACTTATTGAGTCGCTGTACTTATTTCCTTGGACTCAAAATCGTCTAATTTAGAGATGATATTATATTGCGCTCCAGGATTCAAGTTAACCTGCGCTATATGAAGGGTGCGATGACCTGTGGTAATGAAATAAAATTCGTTTGTAAACGGTACGAAATAATTAAACAGTGCAGTGGTTGTGTTGTGTGCAAGCGGGCAGCGGGTGTGGTCGGCGAACGCGGCCAATTTGCATTGTGTCTGGAGTGTGGCGAGTTGCCGGACCTTCCCCCCTCACCACGTCAACATAATGCTCCTTGTATTTTAATTAATTTCGATTTTAAATTTCGATGAACGCGAGAGCTCAATTAATCTTCAATTAAATTGAAGTTAACCCTGTATAATGACGCGTCAGTTTACGAAAATTATATTTTTTGTACAGTCCCACAGCAATTTAAATTGATTATTAATGTAAGGACAACCAGTTACACAGTGATTATGGTAAATAATTTTAGTGTTTTCGAGAACTGTTTAAATAAATACAACGGTTGGCATTGTAATGGGTTGAATTGTGGAGTTATTTCGAGCCTTGAAGCGTGCTCAATTTTAGTTGTGTTCGTTATTAAAGCATGTTTGACAGGTGAATTATGGTATCCTATTAAAGTGTACAAACAATGTGCAGCACGAGGTAGATAGTAGTGCGCGTGTAAAAGATTGCGCGCGCCGAGCGGGGCCGGGGCGATTTGTAATACGCCATGGAGCGGCTACGAGCTACATTGTTGCAAGTTTGCGAGTGCAAGCTATTAGTGTAGTGCATTATCCGAGCTTAATCCCGGCCCAGCTGCTAATTCTAAAATTTTCACGTTTTTGTGTACATATTTTTGTTGGCGTTTACCGCAACCATCGCGTGTCAGATTGACATTGAAGGCTGAATTTTAAAAGAGCGCTATTCTGATATTCTAGGACATTTTTCGGACGTCCGAAGTAAACCAAGAAGACACACATTTTCGAAAATGTTTTCTAGTAGTTCAACTAAGGCATTGAATACTTTGTTGCTAGCACTAAATATGCATTATGAATCTCAACCAGACAACCACTTATAACATCTATAACAGTGCTAAAAGCTATTCAGCACATTATGTGCAGAAATATTAATAGCAGGCAGTTAGAGCTAGGACACACTTTATTGGCGATGACGGGACTATAGACCAGATAGCAGAGAAACAGTTACAATTAATACTTCAGCACTATAATGAGGCTGTCGCGACTCTGCCGATAAATCACCGCATCTCGTGACGTGGGTGTCAAAGTTTACAACGCGATTGAGGTATTCTAAGATAGGGTTTGGGAGGTACAGCCAGTCTTACCAAGAGGCATGTGTAACCCAATAATAGTGGGTTGTGAGGGTCAGATAGACAGTCACTCCATATCTGGTATAAGCTGCTCCGATACGACTGGAAGCCGACCACAACATAGTTCGGAAAGGGCTATAATCAGATGACGATGAACACCGTTTAGTGTATACTGGTGGTGTGGTCAGTGATAGCCTAGTGGTGTGACCGTCGGACTGTCTGTCTCGAGTTCAAAACCAAGGCACGCATTTCAGACTTTTTGGATTCATGTGTGTATTGTATAATTACCACTTGCTTCAAAAACGGTGAATGAAAACATCGTAAGGAAACCAGCATGCCTGAGACATATTTCTCGACGGCATGTGAAGGCAAGTCAGAGGCCCCATGGGCGGCTTTAAAACTCTGACACTAGGTTAGTCACTAACCACACGAAAAGAAGAAGTGTAGACTGAAATGGACCAAGACCGAATCTGAAGACCAATACCAAAACAATTTCGTCAGGCAATCAGCAGTAAGCAACGATCGAATGTCATCGATAACAAAGACAGTGGATTGATCCATCGAAAACATTAACTCCGTACTGGGTACTTGCTGGTGTAGCAATGTCCATTCTATTAATTATTACAGCTGCTTATAAACCCCACGTGACAGAAGGCAATGAGAATAAGGAAGACCCCGAAAGGCAATCAACTGCAGGAAAAACAAAATTGAGAGACACGGTAGATAATGGTTCCATAATGAATGATGATGTAATCAGTTGTGGGTTAAATTAGAAACTGCACAATGCTATTTCTATCAGCTAATCTTCTATTCATACTTTCAACTGTCTCGACTCCAAGTGACGGAAGTGCAACGAATATTAATATTGTATGAAGATTGAGGGCAGGTTCTGAATCCAACTGGCTTGTAAAGGCTGTAATGCTTTTATTCCTCTATGTATGACAACTGTGCTGATTATACGACAGTATTGTCATTTAAATGTCTACTGGATAAATGTGGTCCGAGCGCAACATTCTCGAAGTCAGCGAAATATTTCGCTTGATTTATGGACTAGAGGCGTAATATGGAACTTTACTGTAGTATCTACACGTTTGCTATTTATAAGTTAACGAATTTTTTGACTAGGCAGTCGAATTAAATAGGTATATCTGCACTGCTTCAGCTGTCAGAACAGCGTTGATTGAATCAGGATACAAGATATTAGCGACTCATTGGCTCAAACAGATAGATACCAATAAATAAATGAAAATAGATCAAGTAGCTGTGCACGCGTCTCGAAACACCAACGAAGTAAGTGCCTACCTACTAATTCTAAAGCTTCATTCTAATATTGCAAAGAGATAAAAGGAGGAGGGGGAAGAGGCTAGTCAAGATAAAGCAATTGAAACCAAATGAAACTTTTATAGATCCAAGACAGAAACTGAACAATTTGCTAGTCAAAAATTGCATAATTCATAATAAGAACAACAATCCGATGACCTAAGTCAAGAACAATCCCCCTGAAAGTAAATACGAATGCAACAATGTTGCTGGAACTTCAATAAATAGAGCTACATTCAGATCGTACTAGCACGTACAGGCGGAGACTGACTTGTAACGTGTGTTTGTAATGTATCAGTAATGTGTCATTCGAGGCGAGCTTGGTTACAAGACGACGATACACAAGACGCGGCGAACGTTCGCTTTGAGCACAATGAAATTTTCGTAAGAGCTGACAGTCTAGTGGAGGATCCGGCGCTCGCATCGAGCGGCTCTGCTCGCTGCACTGACTACTGTAACACGTTACAAAAACTCGATACATTACAAACAAATGTTACAAGTCAGTCTCCGCCTTAATGGGCAGGTACAGGGAAATGCTAACACAACTACTGGCACTGACATGTGACTGACAGACGAGGATAATTTGTATATATTGTAGAAATACTTCCTTATGAAAACTTAGCATAGTATCAAAGTGTGAAAGGAAAAAAATTGTAGCAGGTTAAATGCAGTAGAAATATGTAGCTATACAGAAAAGATGAGGCTGCTGATTTTTTTTTATTGGTTTATTTGCTGTAGAAACTGCTCTAAAGTAACGCATTGAAGATGTAGATGTAGTTGCAAATAAATGTATTGCAGTGATTTCTCATGCTTCTAACAGAGGATTAGTAAAGATATATTGTACGAGCTACGCTGTACATTGACGTTTTTGGTAGCTTACACTTCTTCAGTCTGGGCTTAGATTGCGAAACTTTAGTGCACTTCTTCATGTAAGTCTTTTTGCCGTTCAAAGAATTTATCATTGATACCTGGAGACTGTCGGCTTCGTAATCTTTACCAACAGCCTGCGTAATCGTCACCTGACCTCAGTACAGGTCCAAGAACAGACCGATTCGAGACTTTCATGGACTGTCTGTTTGCGCTCGAATTGTTAGAAGGAGACTCGAAGAACGTGGCCTGAAACCTCATAAGCCAAGCAATGGTCCCTAACTAACACGAGCTCACAGAATGGCGCGCCACCTATTTTGCACGCGAACATTTGCATTAGAGTTAACGTCAATGGAGCCAGGTTCTTTTTACGGATGAAACCTAGATTATGCTGTATGGCAATGATGGACGTAGACTTTCCATTCTATCGAAGACAGGGAGAACGTTTTCAGCAATGTTGCAATAAAGAGAAGGTGAGTTAAGTATGGTAAGTTATGGCGGTGGGTCATAGACAGTCTGGGGTGGAATTTCCACTGAAGGAAAAACTGACCTTGAAGTTGTGATGGGACCACGGTTGCCAACACTAAATAGCGAATTATACATTTGTCAATGCATACTCGTAGAGGTTCTTGTGATGCCATATGCTGAGTTTATGGGCAAAGATTTCATTTTTATCCATGATAAATTGATAATGCAAGGGTGCACACTGCAAGGATTGTTCGAGAATACCTGCATGACGTTAGTATCGCACTAATGGAATGGCCAGCAAGAAGACCTGATATGAATCCAATAGAGCACTTATGGGATGAGCTGAAGAGGCGTGTTCGAACTAACCAACCAGCTCCAGAAACTTTGCAAGAGTTGAAAACTGCCATCTTGGAAACATGGGAGAACATTTCACAGTATTCGTTATTCGATGCCGAACCACATGACGGCCGTCGTAAATCCACTTGGAGGTAACACATTAAGTTACTAAAAAACGTTTTCTCTATGAAAACTATTCTTTTCTTCAAAAACTCCACACAAATTTTTCCCCTGAGAAATTCGAAAAGACGACTTTTTGCAATTAAACTGTTTATTTTTAATATTCCGATTTCAAATTTGGAACAATAACAAACGGAAATGATAGTGAGTGACCGGCTTCAAAACCACATTTTTTTTCTTTGTTCTATCATCTTAAAAAAAAAAAATATGCAGGGTGGCTCGATTCAGGTATATGGGAGTGCATGTCTCATCGATAAACTGCGAATCTGACAATGCACCTGCGCGTAGTTCATCCTGTGTGTTGTACTTGCGTGGCATCTAACATAGACTTAGCACAGGAAGATATGCTCAGCTTCACAATAAAACATTATCCTCGAATACAATATGAGGGCCACCATTACCATTTGAACTCCACGTCTGCCGTGCCAGATTGATGTTAACATTTACTCAAACTTTATCTTTTCATTTTTGTGCCTTTCCAACCGGTTAAGAGGCGGTTTCAGTAAAAGTAAAAAAGAGTAGATTTTTAAGACATCGCATTTTGTGGAGTCCCAAAATAAAGTTTATTGTCAGTGTGCGTGGGTTGCGGCCCTTTTTGTTGGAAAAAAAAAGAAAAAAGTTTTCTTTCTGATTTGTACGTCCACTTTTCATATTAAGAACAGAATATTGGACAGCACTGGCCTGCAACATTGTATAAAAATATTCGTACAATGTATTCCTCAGAGTATATTAATGCTCCGCGAGTTAACTACTTAATTTAATAAATTTTTCATTCAAGTGCAATTTATTGATATTAAAATATGCATTCGGGTTACTGTCGTACGTATGCTTAACTTGTGATTATTAATGCTTAATGAATTCGGATTGCATTTTCAAAATTATTCCGCCGCTGCGACAGACAAGGTTAATGTATTCTGCTCGTTGTGCGGTTCTTACTATTTTGATGCTCTAATTTAAAGGTGGCGGTCAAACACAACTTTTAAGTTAAATCTAATGCTAGATGGGCTGATAAAAATAAAAGATATCAGCCGTATAAATAATGATAATATTTATAAATATAAAGTAATATATTTACTGTTATAGTGAAACAAGTTACTCTTTCCTTTGAAGATATCTCGGATATATCTAAGATAAGATTATGCTTGTCTTATCAGATCTTTGAAGCTTTCCCTCTGCTACAAATTAACACAACTTACTTAAAACGGCTATAACTTAAAGGCTTACAACACATTTACATATAAAAACTTCATTTATTTCCATGTTTGTCACAACTGGATGTGGTAAACAGTAATATTTTCCATCGTTTTACCGTTTCCAATTTTACTATAACATTGTCACCAAAGATTTCTTATTGAATAATGTCGTAACTTCTCTACCTTATGTTTAGAGCTTTTGGTTTGCCGACATCCACAATCCATATGGCAACGACAGTAGCAACAAATTGTTATTACTAAACAGTTTAAGACTCATACATAGAAACGAAAAAAGAAAGAATAAATTACAAACTGACCCACTAAAAAGTGAGAAATAAAAACATTTTTTCTTTGGTTTAGTATTTTCGTTATTTGCCACCGACTTCCGAAAGGAGATGGAAAATGTTGGGCCCAAGTGTAATAAGTTGAGATATGATCTAAAAATTAGTCATATTTTTTATCCTTCAATATCAAAAATCTGCTCAATTCTTTGCCTGGAAGCGGAGAAACATGATAGATAGTTTTCGTAAGATCATCGAGTATAGTAATCGATTACACAACTAAAAAAAGAAAACCTACCCACCACTAGGTAGCACTAGGTAATATAGTTAACTCAAAGTAATTAAATGCACTATATATACTTTTATACAATATAGTGCATTTAATTTAAATAAAACATCATTAATTACTGAAAAACCAAAATATTGATTATCAATTTCATATCGATTAAAATCAGTTATTTTTTGTCTATGTCACTGGCAGTACATATTCTGCAATGGCAGACTGACATTTACAATTTGACACATTAGTGGTGGGTCATTCTCGAATTTTTGGCGACCGAAATCGTTTTCCCGACGACGAAAACGATTGCAGAAAACGGTTAAAGGACGAAACTTATCCAACATAGAATAGAATTGCCTTTTCGTCGAGCGCAGTTTCTTAAAACTATCAACGATTTGAAATGTATGAAATGGTTTTTTCGCATCACGAACGACAGCATTGACAACTGGTAATACATTACTGACTGTATTTCATTTCAAAGAGTTCACTTTTTATTGGAAGGACTGTTTTACGAGTGTGATAGATAGTTGAATCATTGTACCCGACTGTATTTTCTTAGATGTAAAAGTCGCACTAAGTAATTCGAAGACTGGTTTGTGCAATGAAGACTGTTTGAAGTTGAACTCAGGACGTAAAACGGTTTCATCATCACAAAACGGTCTTTGTAAACGGTTCGTTGTCGCAACGCCCATCCCTACTAGAACTAGACAGCTGTCATTTATTTCGTGTTTTCGGATGTGTTTTGAGTGCTTTCCCAATTATTTTTTATTTTCAACGATCACTGCTTTGATTTTTACGGATTCTGACCCTGCCTACCTTGTACGACCCTTGCTTTCACACTAGACACCGAAGATCGCTCACACGATTGACTTGGAATTGTTATAATGGATTGTTTTGGAATTGTTGGATTGGATATTGTTGAAACTATGGATCGCTATGTGAATTGTGGGATAGCAACTAGTCACTGCAATACACTAATGTAATCTATAAATTCACACCATTTACATCTCGTTACTATTCAGGCCCAAGAGTACATGTAATCGTTTCAGTCTCCTTTATGTTATTTTTCACTTTGTAGTGTTTTTTTGGAAGTCGGTTGTTTTTTTTTTGTAAAAAAGTTTTTATTTCTCGCTTTTTAGTGGGTCAGTTTGTAATTTATCTAAGTTACAATAGCCTAATGTCAACTGCTCATCACCTTTCACAAAATATTGCTTTTCCCGATGCAGGGACGTTAATCTTTGAGGAGTTCTCCTGGTACTTTACCATCAGCTCCACTTCTCCATATGAATTGTAACAAGCATAAATTACTTGGCAACCATATTAAAGTAATCGAATCGCAATCCGTGGAATACTTAGTATTGACTATTGAGAAGTTCCGGTGGCCATCTGTGGTCATCATCATCAGTTCCACTTCACCAAATGATGCTTTTCGAGAGCAACTGCACGAGTTACTATAAAAAATATCCAAATTGCTATAGGTGTGCTTATAATATTTGAAGAGTTCCCTCGATTCCTCTGGGATGCCATCACCAGATCCTGGTTTCCTTATCATGGTACCACCCTTAGGATATCTCCTTTCCAACAAAAAAGAATCATCAAAACCGGTTCATAAACGACGAAGTTATCCGCGAACACACAAAAAAATATATATATACTGTCGAATTGAGTAAGCTCCTCCTTTTTTGAAGTCGGTTAAAAATAGGTTTATTTGTCACAGAAACACGTGCATACATAAAACACAAGAGTAATCAGAAAACAACAAAAAAGTACATAACAAATCACGAGCATAAAACGGAAATTAGTCGGCAGCTGCACGACATGATTGTGACAAGAAGGCTTTCACTCAGCATGATGCTGTGCTATGGGGGCCCACAGCACAGCGCTGATTTTCAGTGGTCACCCGAAAAAGAAATACGGAAATCAAGTCAGACTCAGTGATTTGTCTATTAAATAGGTAGGTAACAAAATAAACACTTAGAATAAAAGACAACTATACAATTTATATACATACTAGTATAAGGGATCTCGCGCACTAGACGGCCACGACTCCGGCCAAACGTGGCCATCTACTGGTATTGTATGGTGTGCGGCTAGTTGGCCGTTACGACCAAGTGCGCGATTCGTTTCGGTTTCTATAGTTTACCTGGCCGTGATCGTGGTCGTGGCCCGCGTGGCCGTCTAGTGCGCGAGATCCCTAAAGCCTGCTTGCACTGCAAATAACTAAATGCATTTAGCGCTAAACATATTTAAAACATCATTGAAGAAGACCGAGACAGGCTCGGTCTTCTTCAAACGATTAACAGAAACGGAATGATGTGTAGTGATATGTATGTAAACTTTTCAGGCTCGTATGCATTGTAAGAAAAGTAGCGCAACATTGTTGCAGCAACATATTTCGGTAACATGCTGCACAAAAACTATAATGCTGTACTTACATGCTCCTAACAATACATAAACATGTTGCACGAACTTTTGTTAAGTACCATGAATACGCGGCTTTAGAAAAGTTATACCTTGATATGCTAAGGTATTCGAAAGATAACAAATGTTATTGAAGCCAATAGAACTATAAGAAAGTGTATTAGAATGCCAAGTTATTCGACGTTTATTCTCTTCAAGACCTCTTGCGCAGATAAGTGGTTCAATCAATTGGCTATGCGCCAGGAATGTCCGAGGTACTCCAAGTTTCTAAACTAGTACATTTGGATTGGATTCCGGAGTGTGAATGTGAATATACAAACGAACTCTTGACTTAAGTTTTTGAACTTCCGCGCCATATTTTAAAACTAGCCAGTCCCCGCGGCTTCGCCCGCGTGGATCCTAATTCTTTTTCTAAAATAAAAGTTTCTCCTTATAACATTAGGTATCTGCCAATGAAAGTCCCGTCAATATCGATCCAGCCGTTTTGGAGATTAGCCGGAACAGACAGACAATTTTTTTAATTTGTATTTTTGTAAGTATTTATGTATACATTTGCTAATAAGCTGTTATTTTGACATTACAAATTTACACTTCAATTGTATTTATGTGTATAGATTTATATAGAAGTTAACTTGAACTTTCCTGTTCTTCTTCTTGTATTATTTTATCAGTATTTAATTGAATTTAAATGAATAATAAACTAAGAATGCAACGTTAGACGCCAGATAAACCACTGAGAACCATGCGGAAATGTAAACATCTGTTGAAGAAGCTAATTTCGAGACCTCTTATGAAGAGTAGGTGTTCTCTCACAATTGGCTACAAGAGCATACAAAGGAAAGTCATCGTGAAAGCTCCTAGGAAATATCAGTGCTACTACCTACCTCCTCAAACTTTTTAAACACATTACTCCGGCAATACGAAGACACGAAAGCACTTCTCATATTGACACACCACTTGGTGCATCCACCGCAAGGCGACGGAGCGTCCGTGGACACATATGCAAACTCATCAAGGACATGCCAATATGCATGAGTGAGGCGATGAGCGCTGACGCGGCCACGGACATCAATTCCAATATTACCTTAGCAAATGTACTGACTAAACTTGGGTTTGGAAGTTCTTTTAGAATGGACCTTTGTCTGCAACGACGATGTGTATGAATCCATCATACAGATATACGAGAATTTCGAGACTGCAGTTTTGATAAATATAAAACGAAATATGGTTAGAACACGGTAATTTATGATGCGCTAAACGGCAATAGTTAAATGCTACGTTAAAATACACAACTGCAGGCCATAACATTTACTCTGCGCAAATTTATTAGATTTAAACGTGTAAGATGTATTTGCACATTTCCTAAATGATGTCACATTAAATACTGCCCTTACATTTTCATAGATCACGTTGCAAGCGAAACCAACTCTAAAACAAATCAGACAACACACTTATTTTGCTTAATAATACTTGCATAAACCGCAAACCTACACTTAAGATTAGATTGAATGAAAAAGACTGCCATTTAATTTCGCATCACCGTCCACAAGGTGTAATCATCGGCGAGGAAATCTATAATCTGGATAATTGTGATATTCTATATAAATTGCTAGTATGCACTATTATACGTTAATAGCTAGGCTAATCACCGGCGGCTCATTGGGTACATAATATATGATGTGTGGTTACAGCCCATGCAACAATGTAACGCGAGGGAAGAGGGAGGGGGGAGCAAGTTGCAGACGGAGAGACGGCCCACGGCAGACACTCGACAAATGACTAAATTGCCTCGGAACCAATAACGGTAAGATATTTATGTGAGATAGTGTTACGTGTCGGGTGACCATGGTTTGCAAGTGTTAACTTGGCTTGATAAGAGTTCGGGAAATACAGCCTGTTGAATATTTATGCTAGAAATGAGTTTAAGGAGTAGGAAAACATTGTCCCACCCAGTCACATTCTAAGAAACTCATCGCACGTCATTTATTTAGATTTTTTGGACATCCAGAAGTTTATATTCTAATTTTGCCAGGATTTGAAATAATTTCACATATTATTTCTCAAGAAAGAGGTAAAAAGGAAACATTTGGTTGTTTAGGAATAATTTATGCAATATTAGCAATTGGATTATTATGTAAATATATGATGAGCTCAAACAATAAATGCCAATGGATTTATTGTTTGAGCTCATCATATACTTACAGTAGGTATAGATATTGACACTCGAGCTTATTTTACATCAGCAACAATAATATTGCTGTACCTACTGGATTATTTTTTTATTGATTAGCTACTTTCCATGGAACACAAATTAACTATTCACCTTCTATTTTATGAAGATTAGGGTTTGTATTTTTATTTACAGATGGAGGATAAACAGGAGGAGAGGGGAGGAAAACTTTGAGCCCAATTTCTGTTATTAGCACCCCTTTTTTTTTTTTTTTTGGGTGGGAAATTATCACTCTGGGTGGAGCGGGAGGGCGTGTCAGACTCTTACTGACTAAAACCCACCCGTGTTCCTTCCTATGCCATGTTGCCGGGGGGCCACGATATCCCTATCGGCCCATATTCGCAGCCCCGGTTATTAGCACCCCTGCAACCAATTTAGTGACACTTTGATGGGAACTTTCTAATGAAGGTATTTTTGCAGTCAAAATAATGTAAGGACTACAAAGGAATCCTCACGAAATTGGTGATCATAGCGACAGTAGCTGTGTAGCAACGCGATTGTCAGCGATTTCATCACGTAGGCGGTTTCTATTTACAATTAACTGTGATGTCCTCTTTACATAAGTCCCTTTCATAATTATATTCAAGGTATACAATTACTGTTCTATTGTTATAGGATAGTTGTTGGCATTTAATACATCGATAAAGGACAAAGTGAGGAGTTTCACTTAGGTACTGGGTTTGTGCGGCTTGAATATCTTTCAGGGTAATTATCATCACATGCTTTCGATTTTCTTAACGACTTTTGGAAATTGAAATAAATCGAAATTTTTCCATCTTGAAAGTTCGGATCAACTTGCTGTATAAAAAGGCATACAGGCGACAATAAAGCCACTTATTGTCGCCTGTATGCCTTTTTCTTTTTTTTTTTTGTTCGGTATCTTTTCCGGCACGCACACAACAATTTACAAAAGTTTCATCACAATCGCTCAAGCCATTTTCGACTTTCTGCGAGGCTAACGCACAGCAATTCATTTTTACATAAATAGATGCAATTATATTTTCTTGGAGTTTTGTGTATTATTATTATTGCCCTTTGAATCTTTAGCCCTTTCTATGTTCTATGTTATGGGGTTTTGGTTTCCGCACTTAGTCCATAAGGTGGACCATTGTACGTGGCTTTAGCCCTTTAAAAATATTCAGTGTATTTATTCAGGTAGTCTTCTGTACCTTCATTAATATGCCGAGTTTATTTTAAGTACCCAAAATCAAACTGCGTAAATGCTTGTGATGTCAATTATGTTTGCTTGCGTACCTATGCCACAGTACAAGATGCATAATCAGCCTATAATGTTCCCACTGCTGGGACACAGGCCTCCTCGCTATGAGAGAGAGATAATCAATCTGCCTAGCCTTTTCCCAACTACGTTGGGGTCAGCTTCCAGTCTCACCGGATGCAGCTGAATACCAGTATTTTACATGGAGCGACTGCCTTTCTGACCTCCACAACCCAGTAACTGGGTAATACGATACCCCTTGATAAGACTGGTCGTCAGACTTTCGGGCTTCTGACGACCCGTAACAACTGTCAAAGATCCACGAATGACAGCCGGGACCAACAGCTTAACGTGCTTTCCGAGGCACGGAGGAGTCTCGGTATGTAAGGATGGTCACCCATCCACAGACCAACCCCGGCAAGCGTAGCTTAACCTGATGGATCGACCCGTGTGGCTGTTATTATTTAGCCACGAGCTCATGAGAGGGAGATAATATACCCAAACCCATATAACATTACAATACACGGGTCAGGTGTTACAATAATTAATGTTACACACGCCCTGAGCATTGCACACCATTATGAAATTATGTACCATTTGTGAAAACGAACCTTCACAGTTCTTCATACTTCGATGGCCAGACGTTCCTTACTTATTATTCCGCTTATAAAATGCCTTATTATTCGTACAAAATAAAAACAAAATAGTAGGTAGGTATGTATTAAAATTATTATAAAAAATGAAAAGAAAAACGGACTGCATTGTATTATATTCAAAGTTAGTGTGAACGTCGACGAATGCAAAGGGCCTTATTAAGAAGGTCCTTGTATAAATGATTGATGACATACGCCCCCATACCTACAGGTAGGTAGGTATTGAAGGTACACAAATAATGAGTCATACAGACATCTGGGGTTTAGAAGAGATTCGTGACTAATGTGAGAGGATTTATGTTTAAACGCAATCGATTTGAAAATCAAAATGTTCGGAGATATTGGGGATTTCTTAAATCCATGTACAAAGATTTGTACAAATATTTGCATTTCATATTACAAATGCTGTCAGTAGTATCCAGTTATTTACAAATTCTCCTACATAATAATTATAATAATATGAAGGGCACCTAAGTATACCTTTTTTCTGACGTTGTGTTGATGATACCATGCATTTTTTTTTTCTATTCTTATGGAACAACAAACAGCTACAATATAAAACATAGAATCAAGAAATACATCAAAATTATAGATAATATTGCAGCCCACAACGTTGTTCACATATTAGCTACAGGATACATAACAGTGAAAATAATCGGTAGACTAACAAATTTTTTTTTAACGTGAAAACTTCTTTAGGCGCGTTGGGCATTTTTGAGATGGGACTAAACCATTGATTTCGCGACACTGTTACGACACCAGCGTTAGACCATTAAAAAGACATCAACGCATTGATTACCGCGGTGCGTGGTGTAAAAGACATCAACGCGTTGATTACCGCGATGTCGATTATTTTTTTGTAGATTTTATACTTACTTGTGACGTTGTGACGTAGCGACCCCCAAATTTAATGCGTTTTATCTAAGTATTTTTTTTAATTAATATGATAAAGCAAAAAATACATGTCTAATATTTATTTTATTATCGGACTGACCGACGGACTAAATAAATTGAATTATTTTTTTAAGTGAAAACTTCTTTAGGCGCGTTGGGCATTTTTGAGATGGGAAAAACAATTGACCTCGCGAGACCGTTACCGACACCTCATTAAAAGTATTTATTACCTGCACAGTAAAATTGTTCAAGTTTTACACTTCTCCCGGAGTGCCACTGTTTTTTTTTTTTGCTTTCCTATCTTGTTTAAGTATAAATTTTAAGAAATGGTACACAAAAAAAAAGGAAATATGTTCAAGAAAGCACCATAAGTATAATAATTTTGAATGTAAACCTGTGTCTTTTAGGGACCTACCTTTTCAAGTTAATAACTATTTTCGAAATTAATTTGTAGCGTCCATACTCCATACAGTGATCAGCCGTTGCATCGCTGTAAATTATCATAATTGTCTTTCTTAGTTGGCAGTTGCATAATCTTATAAGCACAAATTCGCGCGAGTTCGTACGAATCGTGGTTACTCGTAAGTCACTCCCGTCCGCGGCTTGAGTGATCCGTGACATGTGGTACTTACGCCGGTCGTTTATTTGCGTTAAATAGCCATGCTCTTGTGACGTCTAAATGTATCAATAATTGCATCGCGACTTCGCGCGGAGACGTCTGTGACGCCCTAATAAGGCACCGCATACATTAGTAATGTTTGCATCGGAATACGCGTAAATTAGCTGTAGGATAAGATATGCGTAGACTTATTTAATGCATTTTAGATTCGCGTTTTAATTGGGTTTGGGAAATAATCCTGCAGGCGCCATGTGGCAGGTATGTTGCCTAGACAGACTAGATCTTGGTTCCCATAGGAACAACATAATATTAACGATAGTCTTGACCACTGATCTCCACTTCAACTGTGTCGCATACAGCTAATGACGCGGATTCAATTAATTCAACTCCATTCAATTTTTTTTTTTTTATGTACATTCTCAAATGTTTAATATACATAAACATATTTATAACTAACTACTATATATATTATGTACAAGTATGTAAAGAAAAAAGTTAAAAATAAAGAGAAGAGCTAATTGGGCGTCAAAAAATTCGTCCGCATCGCTGTCAGCGGGAAAAGTGCCCAAAAGGCCGGCAGCGTTGCTACGTTGGATGGCAATGCTGATTGATTCTTTGGCCTAAGAATTGGCCAGCCCTCTGGTCACGTAAAGAGTCGACCAACCGCTTGGCAATGTCCCGGAATACTCGGTGAGCACTCGGACCCCATGGCCCTAGTGTTTCAACCCCAAACGGCTCAAAAATATAGCTACAATTTTGTTGATCAAGTTCTATCGACTCTTACAAATTTGCGCCCCATTACTTCACACACCGAATGCTTTCTACTGATACATTTACAAGATTTATCGTTTAATATATTCGCAAAATGTTATCCTACGCCTACGCACGCGTACAAATTGATTACGAAAAATCATGATATGCACCAAATCACCTATGACAAGATAAAAGCAAATTCGGACACAAAAACTTGAGCATCGTCTTGTATATCCAAGTACATATACATATTTATATGGAACAGAACGTAAACAGTACGTCACAGTATACACAAGTTAATGACAGGCCATCACTCCGACTCTAATGCGTTGCGCTTGCGACGCAAAATAAAACAAGTGCGCAAATTGTTTTAAATGGGCAGGTAGGCTCACGCCCGCCTGACCTACAGACGGGGCTTATTGCCAAAAACGAGGAAAAAATGCGTTTTTAGAGTACCGTGTGGAATATTGAAAATATTGTCGAATATAAAAATATTTGGGGAAATAAATTAGATTATAAAATGGTACATTCTGGCAACACTGACTTTGAGAAGGAGTCAGAAGTTCTGTTTGCTTTTTTATGATCATATAAGATCAACATAATGAATCAAGTGTACGTTTCTTTTTTCTTAATGGCGTCTTATGCCTAAAGTACCTAGAGGTTTACGTTTTGTGCCAAAAATGAGAGAGACTTTGAAAGAAAACTTCTGGATCACTGTTTAATCCCGCCGAAATAAAATTTGGTAGATGGCAAAAAATTCTAAACACCAAATCATAAAGAATTTAATTTTTAACTAAATTAGATTTTTTTTATACCAAAACATCTATAAAAGTAAATTGGCAATATTTTGGATTCGCGTATTTAATTGCCATTATTCCCGACGCTGAGCACCCGATAAATATTATTCAAAACTGCATTTAATAAAAATGAATGGAGACACAAAAACAAGGTAGGTACTAAATTTTTATGACCAAAATGTCTGTGCTTAGGATGTAATAAAACAGAAATAAGATCCAACGTCGTAACCTTTCTTGACACTTTAAATTGCCATACAAACAAAAAACAAGAAAAAAAGCAACTTAAAAAAAAACACTACAAACTGAAAAATAACTTTTTATATACTATTTTGGAACTTAGTGTCTTTGGTTTTGTACTGTCACCTACGAGCCCTTCAAAAAGTTAACAGGAACTTTGCCGATAAAATATCAGTATGTCGTTATTTATTACTATTATTTATTTATCTTTATTTACAGCTAAGCTTTTTTAGTGTAACTAATAAGCTAAGCCCCACAAAACCGTAGTAGTGGTTTGACTGTGGGTGGGGTCGGTGAGTATCTATACATTCAATAAACTTTGTACTTAAAACTAATTATTATTTATAGGTAGCATAAACTTTAACATGTTTAAGATAGTTATCTAACGTGTTTAACATGTTTCTAAATAATATTTTTTAAACTTATTTTTAAAACGGTTTAAATCCGACTCGCACATGACCGCAGTTTTACGATCCCATAGCAAGAGCAAGGTTAAAGATATTATTTGGTCTGGACTAATTAGTCACGTCTAAACGAAATGGAGTTATAATTCATTTTGTAGTCTTACTCGATGGAAGATAATGGATCGTTTAATTTTTTTCTCTAAACCCTTACGATCCTCATTCTTTGGTAATATTAGTTTTGACCTACTCGCATTCTTTGAGATGTTTACATTTTGATTTTCCTTATTGGTTATACTCACTACTAATGCGTGCTATGAACGGTAGTGTCATTACAATGTCAAGATGCCTATGTCTGGTCCGGTCTGGAAAGTACATTATTTTACGATCCACAGCGTTAAAACCAACCAAATACATAGGCCGCATTCCGAGTTACGCCTTCATCGCTCACAGCGCTCACATCGATACTTCGCGTTTCTATTTAGATATCACGATAATGAACCAATGAACCATTGTTATAATTAAGCTATGAACAATATTGTCAAACTTTTTTTGATTGAATACGAGGCTTTTGGCTACTTTTGTTTGTGCAGAATAAACAAGTTTTCTTTCTTTCTTTCTCTCTTTCTAGTTTCCTACTAACATATCGATAAATTCAAAGAGTTTGAAGTTGATTTTTTCTAATGCCGTTTTTTTATCATTGTAATCAAGCAAGTTCCACACACCAGTTGTTAGTATGTCAGGTAATGCTAAGCATATTAAGAGTGACTTACCGGCTCCGTTTCTCCCTGACTCTCCTTGCCTAGTCCCTCGCCCTTGTTCCAGCCCAGCTTCTCCAGCAATTTGAAGCCTTTGTTCTCTGGTGCTATAGAGCTGTCAAATGTAAACATAATTTAGTCGTTTCAGGTTACCCTTTATATTTTAGCATTCAGTTTTAGTCTCAACAACAAAATACCATATTTTCTTCTTTCTACTTTCATTGTTCAGCAAGTTAGAGTTTCCTCCATTTGCGGTCCGATTTTTTAAAAGTATATTTTTTTTAATCCTATCAATAAGACAAAAAAATCTTTGAAATCCATGGAACCCAGTGTAATCCAGACCCGAAAACAAAAGTTCTTAAAAAAAAGTTTTTAGGGTTAGGGTCAGTTCACACCGAGACGTGACGCGACGCGACGATGCTTGAAGAGGCCAGTGGTTTCGCGCTGCGCAGCGCGGCGCCGCGAAACGTATCGCAACGTCGCGAGGCGCATTGTGTCGCTGGCAGCGCCACGCCTCGCTGCGAAACGAGACACAGCGCGGCGCAGGGAGACGCCGCGCGACACAGCGGAACGTGTCTACGTTCGCCCGCTGGCTAATAGTAGAGACAAATCGCCACGACAGCTTCAGGCTGCGCCTCGCGGCGTCTCGCTGCGTCACGCAGCTTGTCGAGGCGCAGCGCACGCCGCGCCTACCGGCGACGCAGCGCTGTATTGTGATGTGTCGCGCTAGGCCGCGAGGCATCACGAGGCGCAGCGCGGCGTAGCGCGACATTTTCGAAATATTTCAATTAAATGTGTATCTTTTTGTGTAGTAAATAAAGTTATATTTTCTACCACCGTCTTCAAAAGTGCGCGCAGCGTCGCTTCGCGTCACGTCTCGGTGTGAACTGACCCTTACAGTGATTCGGGCTTTACTTTTAGGCTATTGAATAAAAACATTTTTTTATTGACATGCAATATTGTCGATCTTTCACAGAAAGGAGGCCTGTGTCCAAGCTTTGGGAACGATATAGGCTGATTATCTTAATCTTAAACTATACTATGTTGTTCTACTAACGTGTTAACATCAGCGCTCTGCGTCTTTTCCGAATGATGCGAGGACCCCACAGTTTCTCTCCGCGCCTGCGCCCTATCGTTGTACGCCGTCTCTTCGATAGCCAGCGGTTTTGGCGCGTATTTGTTCTTCAGGCGGGCCAGTTCCAGTTGGTGTTGCTTCTGAACGTTGCAGGTGCGCGTGTACGCGACTTTCTTTTCTTTTTCTATAGCTGTAAAGTTCAATTTTGTTTATAAAAGTGTAATAGTGGAGGTGCCATTTATTATGTTGACCATTTGAAGAGTGTCCAGTATGTAAGGACTGCAGTATGTGAACAGAACAGTTGGCATTCCTAATATTTAAAAATATGTGGGAAGGACCTCAAGCCAATCTTACGCTCCGAATGTGTTCAAATTCAGGCTATTACATAACATTTTTAGGGCGTATGATACGCCCAGTTTCGTTAGAATACGGAGTATTTCTTTTTCTGTTCTTTAAGACAGAAGCTTAGGGTTCAAATTAAATTGTGTCCAAAATGAGTAATGTTAACAATTTAACTGGTTGATTTAATTACGATTTATTAAAGACACAGTACCTTCCATTAGAAGTCCCGGTTCGCAGTGTCCACAGGTGTCGTTGCCGGCGTGGATGTGACACAACAGTTTTGTCTCACCTAGCTGTAGAGTGCTGCCGTGCACTATCTATGAAAGGCAAAAAAGGTTGACTTATTTTCAAAATGATATCCTAATCAATAATCTTTTAAATTGTAATAAGAACCTAAAGTTATTGTAATGTAATTGTAGTGTAATGTGATGTAATCGTAGTGTAATGTAACTGTAATGTATCTTTTGAGGACTGGGTAAGTAACTACAGCTCTTTAAAAAAAAAAAAACAAAATAGCGGACTTTCATATACCAACTATAAGATATAGGTATGCGCGATATCATATTTATACTTCCCACCAGTTTTCTGTAAGATAATGATTTCGAGAAGGCGGTGGCACTTCATGTCAACAAAGAAAGCCATTTCCAGTTAGACTTTGAAGACAATACAGAAAAATCGTAGTAAATAACTAAACAATACATTACCTCCGTAGGTTTGCTCATGACCTGGCTCTCTGACATTCGAGTGCCGTTGAGTATTGTCCCATTCTTAGAGCCGAGGTCTATCGCCATATACAAGTTGCGTGAGGGGTCGAATTGTATATCCAGGTGATTCTAAAACCAATATAATAAATATGTAATGTAAATATTGTTTATTAATCGGTTGAAGGACACAGAACGAGACACAATAGAAGTTTTATTGTTATTACGTCTGGAGGCGTTTAGTGTTCCGCAATGTGTTAGACGAAGCTAAGGTCATATCTGTGTTCGTAATTTCCAGAAATAATTGCCCATCCCCCTCCACACCTTTCAAGACGATGGACAGCAGTATTTTTCAATACTGCAATCACTCATTCATTTGCCAAGCATGGCCATTAAAGCAACATAGCATTGTAAGATCAATCAATAGAAAAGAATATGCTTCGGGAATCATCGTCTATTTTCGGAAATACGAGCGCTCAAGGATAAGATCTAATACAGAGCTGTTACAACCATGGAAGTACTTGCCTATTTCGTAATACCATATTTAAAAAAATATACAGTATCACCTCTGTGCGGGTATTTGAACGGCTCCATATCCAGCATTAGAAATACACAGGGTATTATGGCTTTTTTTAATGTTAGAATTCTACTACCTAAACAACTTCCTTCCTTCCTTGATCTGTTGTGTGTACAATATGGTGCCGATTCTCTTGTCACAAATGCCTCTAAACTAGACTAAAAATCACCAAAATTTTGATTATTCCTGTCAAACGACGATTTCCCATTCTGAAATAGACTAAAGTGACACAACTTAACAATATTTTAGTTTGACAGTACTAAGATGGCACCGAGTTATTAATTTAGTGAAAATGGCAATTTTGCTATTCTGAAATTGACATTTTTCACCATAAAATTCTGATTGTCTAACTAAATCCGACTATTTTTAATCGCGATTTAAAGATGTGAAAAAATTTGTTGCCATGAATTAAAATTCACACCAACACCTCGACTTCAGGTGCAAAAACAATACTGTATCTTTTTTCTTTTCTTCTGCTTATATCTCGAAAATGGTGTGTCCTATCGCAAAAATGAAAATTTCAACCCCCTTTAAAAAAACAATTAACCCCCTAAAACTCAACATGTAGGTTGGGTAATTGGGTTCATATATTCCATACAAAAAGTGAAAAATTCCATATAAAACACGTCGAGGACGCAGCCACTGTGCGCCTCCGGCTCTAAAAAAAAATCACGGGGTAGGGCAAACAAGAACCGTGTGGAGTCGCGATTGTCAAATTCGATAATAGTTGTGTCAAAATTATTTTTAAAAGAGATATTTTTTTTTTAAGAATAGCTTTAAAATTCATAGCCAAAAGTAAGAAATTTTAGTGATAGTTTAGTTCGGTGTGCAAGAGAATCGGCACCAATCTATACATATTATACATTGAAGTTGTTTTTCGTGTCTGTCTGTGACCTGGCTTTGGCCGGAGAGGCTCTTCTATGAATTCATTCATCAGGAGTCATACAATAAAAATAACAAGCTTACCCTGGAAACATTATGATCTCTAAGCAGTATAGTGTGTTGTTCCCCCTCCCTGCCGACGGTGCCGCCATCTTTAGTGACGATGAACAGGTTGCCCACGCGCAGCTTAGGCAACGTTGTTTCTCGTACGATAACGCGCATGCACGGTGGGTGATGCTTGGCTACTGCTTCTGGATATAGCAAATATGGTCAACTTTTTATTCCATAAATTAATAAACTTTTTCATTACTGTCACTCAGCAGATGATGGCTACATGACACCTCGACTCAGCGCAATACGTTACCGACCCAACTTTTAGGATGTTTTTTTTTAAATGTATTTACTTTACTTTATTATTTTGTTAGATTATTTGTGTAATTTACTTATAGACCTCCAAAAAAAAAAAGCAATCATTATTGTTATTATATCACAAACATTAAAATCGTGTTTGTATTAAGAATCTTTTACTGTTATCATCACAGTCAATTTTCATAAACAAAAAGTATGAACCTTGATGCAGATATGGTATTTGTGAATCTTGTAAGATTTAGACATTATTAGAGTGGTACCTACATGTCACACGCAAGAGGAATATATAAGGTTCGTAGCAGGTGGCGTTCTGTAGTTTCTGCCTACCTCCATAGGAAGAAGACGTGAATTTATGTTGGTATGTATATCGGATGCGCAACTTTACACAAATTTTAGCTTTCTTAAGACATTCACTAAGCTCAATTTGCACTTACACCATGATATGAAAATAATGGAAAAATAGGTTATGGACCCAGACCTCCCAAAGGCAATTGATCAGGAAAGACCTGTTTAATATTTTGGTTTTATTAAAATATAAGTACCCATTCACTTGCACTAAAGAAGAACTAATTAACACCACTGATGCCGCAATCAAAGTAACCATCTACTCAAACAATATAATAAAAACAAAGTGCAATTCGTGACATTAAAGATGAGACTTGACACACCACGTGGTTTGACTTGAGCAGTAGACGATTTATGGGTCTCTTAAGCAGTATGAGGTCTGCGGCGGGGCGTCATCGAGGCAGCGGAAAGAGCGGCGGGAGGCGCGGTCAAGTCTCATCTAGCGTATTGTATCAACGACACGAAAAGAAGAAGATTAAAATAAATCACAGCTGTGACATAAAATTTACCATCGTCACTAGCTGTTGATGTGCTAATGTTAGATTTATTATCATCTTCATCATCAGAATTTTCAGTGCTTGTGTCACTGCATTCACCATCTTCTAGCTCTTCTGGCACTGCAGTTTTACCATTGGAATCTTCATTCTCCTCTTCTTTCTCCTCTCCTTTCTCCTCTTCTTTCTCCTCTTCTTTCTCCTCTTCTTTATCAATAGAAGTTACTGTTTCAACATTTTCTTTTACTTCTGTAACTTCTTCATCTTTAATCTTAACCTCAGAAGAATCTTCTTTCTTAACTTTCTTTGTGTTAATCTTCTTACGCTTAGATTTATTTGTTTCTTGTTTTCCATCGGCTTCTTTGTCCTGTAATATAACATTTAGAATGTTGGTATGGGTGTAACCGTTCATCATTTAATTACCTAAGGCTGTTTGGCCTCGGAGTGAAACCTGAGATAAGTTTTTCGTCAGGTTATCAATGTCGTCTTCTGTTTTCTTTTCCTGAAAATAGAACGCAGTATTGAAATTAGTTGATACAAAAACAACAGAATTTTATCATAATTTATAACTCGTATAATATTCTAGATGAGGGAATAATACATAATTGTTAAGTAAGCATATAAACAATTTACAACATTTCCTCCAATAAAAAAAGTGTGATAATGATAAGGGGTAAATTATTTAACCATTTAAATACAATTTTGGTTCTCAATTTAAGCATAGATTCTTAAGAAATCAATCACATTCATCATTAGACATCAATGCTTTAGTGTTGTTCTAGGATATAGCCTAAATGACCAGACTGAGCGTTACACCTACTTACCATTTTATGTTTTCTAGCTTTCCTTTTTTCATGAGCCAATAAAGCTGCGTTAGAGGAACTCCTATCTGGATACGAGTGGAAAACAAATGACTTCTTATCTTCTGAGTAGTAGTAGTAACATTCTGTGTCCGTGTGGTAGTACAGCCCCAGCTCCTGAAAATGACGAAAAATAACATGTTATGGCAAACAAGAGATTTTTAAATTTTTTTTTTATAAAGTGAGGAATGAAGTGCCTTGTGACAAGCAGGGGTCAAGGTTAATGACTTAATTATACTGGCGTAAAGGAGCCACAGAAAGTAGATTGGTAAGTATAGTTGGATGATTTTGATGAGGTGTTATCATATGTATTGTAGTCTTATTTTGAATTCTGTACTTAATGTATTTTGTAAAAATTAAAGATTAAAAAAAATAAACTTATAAATAATTTAAAGAAAATTTTTACCGAATTATAATAATATCCAGTCTTATAATCATAGTACATTCCCGCAGACTCCACATACACCATCCCAGATTCCTTCATAGCATCTTGCGCAACCTCTGCTACTTGCTCCGCTATGCTCTTACTTTCCTTATTGTCGTCATTTATATTCCATCCTGAGTCCTCCTGCTTTTCTACTGCTGTGAGAGCATTCTTTTTTGGCTTTTTTATTATTTCTTCTGTTTGCGTTGTTTGGTCTGTAGTTTTAACTGATTTCAATTTCTCAGATAATGTTTCTTTTGAAGTGTCATTAGACTCTGTTTGAGTAGATTGATTTTGGTCACTCACAGCTTTAACTACTATGAGAGTATTCTTGTTTATTGATTCTTCTGTTTGCGTTGTTTGGTCTTTAGTTTCAACTGATTTCAATTTCTCAGATACTGTTTCTTTTGAAGTGTCATTAGACTCTGTTTGAGTGGATTGATTTTGGTCACTCACAGTATCTGTGCTTGCTTGTATATTATAAGTGTTAGTACTACTATCTGTAAGTTCTTTTACAGACAAAACATCTTTAAATCTATTTTCATGAACCTGTAAAATTGTATAATATGATAAGTATTAAATAATCTTTGCAATCAATAGTTTTCTATTTATTTAAGAGGTTATAGGCGAAACTGCAGATAAATAGTAAATAAGTATGTTAAAATCAACAAAATTCTGGTTGTTTATTTACCATTTCATCTATGCCATACTTTAGCTTTTGTATCATAATCTGTTTCTGTTTTATACGCATTCGCAGTCTTAGTATTAGCTCCAAGATTTCAGGCCGGTACTTTAGAGATAGTCGAAGACTCCTCAAATTGAAGCTATGTTTTGGTTTTCTGCTATATGATTCCGTCATTTTTATTTGTCAAGATTTCAGAAACTTGAGTCAACTAAAACAAATTAAATAGCACTGTACTAAGCCTAATAATTACCACGAAATTATTTTATTTGTTTAAGTTTTGCAACAAATAAATACCTAACATTATTGCCAATTTTTGACTTGACGTTTAACCATAGATAATACGCCGTTGACTAGTACCACAGAGTACTTTAAACCAGTGCTGCCATATGGAGGAGGCTTGAAATCTGTATTGTATTGTAAAAATCTTAGAATAATAACTAAAGTAAAAATCCATATAACCAATCTGAATAAAATTCCGTATAAAAAATGTGACATCTACCAACCCGCACTGGGCCCGCGTGGTAGATTACGGCCCACTCCCTCTCACAGAGAGGAGGCTTGTGTCCCAGCAGTGGGAACATTATAGGCAGATGATGATGATGAATTAAACATTATCAAAACAGGGTGATTTCCCTAAAAGTTGTTTTGTATGTAGCAACCCTGTTATTGTCTCTGTACACACGGCTACACATCATAATGTGTAGCCGTGTGCATAATGCAGCATAATGTATTTGCAGTATAAACTGACCTCGCATTGCACGGAAATCCTATACAATGCGAGATCAACATAAACTGGTTTTGTATAGCTAGATGTGTAGCCGTGTGTACAGACGCCAGCACATCAAGCTACCTGAAACTATCAAATATTCCCAATCAACTTTGAACCTTACATTTCAGCGATAAAGTTGAAAATCTATTAAATAAATTTGACTGATTGTAGTAGCTTGATGTGCTGGCGTCTGTACATAATTTATTTCGTTGCTTCGTCTTCAAGAAAAGATTCGCTCTACCGCCCCACTCGAGTGGGGTAAACTCATTAAAGCTGACACGAATGTGTTCAAAATCGAGTAAAGAAGTTTTCCATCGGTGGGATTACTAGCAGTCATTATCTTTTTCGAGAATCCGTGGAACGCAGGCACCGCAGCTCTGTGTTGTTCCTTAGATGTCACCATTCCGTTTCTAGAGCTGGAATATGCTGTGCTCTGTACTGCATCTGCCTGAGGTTGAGTCTATTTGTACGTAAATCCGTAAGCCTGATTTACCCGTATTGGACTTCCAAAATACATACAGATACGGACAAATCCGTATATATGGCAATACTGCTTGAAATTAAACTGGTATGAATTTTTTTTTGTTACATTTTGTGTCGAAAATATAGGTAGTATTTTTGCGTATATTTTTTCAACAGTATATAGTACGCAGACTCGAAATATAATACACACGGCTACACATCAAGCTATACATTTCCAGTATAAGCTGACTTCATAAACATGTCTGGCTGAGCATAAACTGGAAATGTATAGCTTGATGTGTAGCCGTGTGCAATACTATACAGGGTGATTGGAAGATGGGTGCAAAGCTTTAAGGCGAAGATAGTACAGACAATTTAGAACCATTTAAGCCATGGTTGTCTTAGACGAAGTCTTACCAAATATTTTTAACCAAATTTTTAAGTTTCTTTTCGGAAATTCTCAAAATTTGATGTAAACTGCATAATTATGGCCAAATTGAATGATAAATTAATTCATTTTTTATTTATTTAATTAAAGTAATGTGTAAGCAATCAAGCAAAACATGTTTTAGGCTTCTGTATCATTAGACATTTTGTTTACAGACATTTAAAGCTCAGAAAAAATAAAAAAATTGTACAATACGTCTTTTAAACCTTATTAAAAATTTAAAAATTTGGTAAGACTTCGTCTAAGACAACCATGGCTTAAATGGTTCTAAATTGTCTATACTATCTTCACCTTAAAGCTTTGCACCCATCTTCCAATCATCCTGTATATTAGAGTACGGCTGGCAACGCTACCTTTACCCTCCATGATTTGAAAACCACGAAATTCCCCAAGTAAACAAGAACATCATCCAGAGCATGCCTTATCGCATGCAGGCGGTGATCGGAGCCAGAGGTGGAAAGTGTGGAAATACACGTAATAAGTTTTTAGTAAAATGTCTTTATTTTGTATTTTTTGTAACTAAACCTTTATTTTAATGTTTATGTTAATTGCCATTTTTGTAATTTAATTACCTAAGGTTTAATAAAGGTTTTAATTTTTTTCGGAATTTGTGATTAAAATTTAGGTATCAGACCATCCTCTAAGTTTTATAAAACAACAAACATGTCCTTCGTGTTTCATTTTGACAATAAACTTACAATACTATTTCTTCCCATGGCTGTCGTAAACGGCGACTATGGGACTTACTAAAGAATGGGCAGCAACGTTCTCTGTGCATTTATAACACCAAACTGCGATCACCAACCCGCCTGCCAAGCATGGCGATTATGGCATACTCCCCCAAAAATAAATGGTCTCTAGTGCCCGGCGGCCCACCTACCCTTGGCTACGGTAGCGATCAAGGTCACGGTCACGGTGAGGAAAGGGGTGCAAAGAATCCCCGGAAGAGATCCGACTATCACAATCACCGGAAACTGGACCTGGCAACATACAACACGTGTACACTCCGGACCAACGAGATCATCGAACTCGAAGCAGAATTGAGCAGTAAGTAACCTAATTGCGAAATACAACACAATCTGTTTTGGTTTGAAACAGATTGCATATCCATTGCTTCATAGGTAAGTTGGAAAAAAAATAATTGCATAAATAACGCAATGAATGTTGTTGAACTGTCAAAATGAAACAAATTAGGCATACAGGTTATGATGGGGTATAGTACAGACGTCAGCACATCAAGCTACCACAATCTGTCAAATTTATTTAATAGATTTTCAACTTTATCAAGGTTACGAATAAGGTTCAAAGTTGATTGGGAAAATTTGACAGTTTCGGGTAGCTTGATGTGCTGGCGTCTGTACAATATAAAATGTACTCTGTGGTATAGTAAGGTTATCTGAAATCCGAAAAGAGGAGGACTCGATAATCCTCAAATCCGGGGACTTGCTCTATTTCCGGGAGGGCGACTCTGGGCGACCAGCAGTCCCAAGGTGGTGTCGGGTTTATCGTCCATAAGTCCCTTGTAACGTGGTGAAGATCGAGTGTCAACCAGGGTGGCGTACCTTATACTCAGAATGTCCACAAGGTGGACCGATGACCTTGTGAAGGCCGCAGGAATCCGAAATATTCTGCATAAAAATATTCAAATATCAAATACGTTTTCCTATAGTTGATCCGGGGATACACGACGTACCTAATTATTAAAAATTTGCTGCTCTTTTTCACTCTCAGCTTTCAATAGACAGACACTATACTCCATTTGAAATAAGATTAGACATTTAACTAAACCTTTTTTACAGTCCGGTCAACCGATTTTGACTTCTATTGCGTTATTGGTATGACAAATGGCAGCTGCAGTAAACAGTTGGTATTGTAACCACTTTTTTGCTTTTAATGCCATGCTTATGCCTACGTTATAGAAGTCAGAATCGGTTGAGCGGACTGTAAAAAAGGTTTGTTTAAATGTCTAATCTCATTTCAAATGGAATATAGTAGGTTAGGTAATCATGTTTTATTACTATGTACAGACGCCAGCACTTCAAGCTACTACAATCTGTCAAATTTATTAAATAGATTTTCAACTTTATAGCTGAAGTTTAAGATTCAAAGTTGATTGGGAAAGATTGACAGTATCGGGTAGCTTGATGTGCTGGCGTCTGTACTTAACTACTGCAGTGAATTTTTACACATATCCTCTCTAGACATCGCCAATGCCTTCTGCCCGGAGTTGCATCAGGGAGGCACACTCCGGTATCACGGGATACCGACCTATCTCTGTCGTGTGGTCGAGGCCTATTTGACGGACAGGGTCGTTATCTACCCCGGTCACCAGGGAGAATGGAACCGGCAAGAGATGTCATGCGGTGTCCCACAGGGATCGGTCCTCGGGCCGCATTTGTGGGACATCGGATACGACTGGGTACTGCGCGCCGACCTCCCTAGCGGCGTCAGCGTCGTTTGTCCTGGTTATATGAACAATCCCATTTTTTTTTGTAAATCATAGGTATTCTCAATAGAAACTTGCTCATATCTGCATTGGCGATGGGCCTACTGCGTTGTACTGCTTGATCTAAGTTATCTTTTTAAAACGTTAAGAAAATTAAATGAGTTTTATTTGTTAAACATTTATTAAACAGTAATAATACAAAGTTTGTTAGAAGTAACAGTAGGTATTTTAATATGTGCTGATAACAGTGAAATTGTAAATAAAATATAATATCATAGTTACATGTATCATATTATTTTTATTGATTTACGTAACATACATGTGAGATTTATGCGGGTCATATTATGTACAGGGTTATTGGTTATACGTCGGCAATCCGATAAGGAGATGTAGGAGAGGTCATTTGCAACCATATTACCCCTGATGACCCTAATGTCACTCGAAATGTCAAATGACTCGAAAATTGTTGACATTTGCACAGGAGTCAAAAGGCGTCATTTGGTTGTAACTGATCTCTTCTACATCCCCTTTAATGGATTGCAGACGTATAACCATTAAACCTGTATATCAGGGTTATTGGTTACATTTTATTTCATACATTTTAAACATAAAATGTCAAATTACTCGAAAATGGTTACGTATAACCACTAGCCCTGTATATTAGGGTTATTGGACACGTTTTATATTTTGTACAGACGCCAGCACATCAAACTACCCAAAACTATTAAATTTTCCCAATCAACTTTGAACCTTACATTTCAGCGATAAAGTTGAAAATCTATTAAATAAATTTGACAGATTGTAGTAGCTTGAAGTGCTGGCGTCTACATTTTAAATTTAAATTGTCAAATTACTCGAAAATGGTTACGTATAACGACTAACCCTGTAGGTATATCAGGGTTATTGGGCACGTTTTATATTTTGTACATTTTAAAATATAAATTGTCAAATTACTCGAAAATGGTTGATATTGGCATAGGGGTAATTTGGTTGCAAATGACCTCTCCTACATCCCCTTAATGGATTGCTGACGTGTAACCAATAACCGTGTATATATTTTTCTTTTTCCCAGATAGTTTTAATGATAATCGCTACAGTTTGAGTACTTTATGTGGCCTACCCAAATGCCCTTTCTTTTATATTGTTTGTCGAATCGTTGAGCTCATAAAGTTCCGAGTTGAGCTACACGATTACTGACAAATGCGTGCACTGACTGGACAGGTCCACTCAATCAGTGTGGTTCTTTCCTCAAAAAACCTTTTCAGACACCATCTACCTACATGGTCTTCACATGATCTGACTAAGATTATGTCTGGACTTTGAAAGAGACTGTGACCTCGGAGTTTGTTTCGGGCTTTCGGCCTTTCTTCTCAGAGTCAGATAGGAAACGGCGACCTCATCTAATTTTTAAAATATCAGTGATGTGTAAAAGTGTCTGTACAAACCTATACACAGAAAATAAAATCATTTCACAATCCTGCTTTTTTTTTCCTAATACACTTTTTTCAGTTTATATAATTTGCTGTGATTATGGTAGTCTTTTAGACTGCGTAATAAATGTATTATCTTTCTAACATCGCTAACAATGGAATATTAATATAATTTTTAATAGAAAACAATAACTGTGAGTGTAATCTCATCATCGGCTCAGTTAAGAAATTTTGCGCTCAATGCTTCCTTAGCGTTATATTTGAAGGAGAATTACGGGCCACTGCTATGGCCTAACACATCTGAGGAATATACTTCTATTAGATTAAGTACCAAGGGGCCTACCACTAACTCTTATAGCAATCTTACTATACAAACTTAAGATCAATAATACTACTAAATGAGGTGGTGATAGTGATAGGCCCCCTGAAAAGAGATTCAAAATGATCACGTGATAAGTACTTGCCAGAAGTCTAATCTACTGCATTTCTTTTTCTTATCCCAAACACTTGTGTTACTTCAAATTCTCCTCTTAACTTGAAAGGCTTGCTCAGCCTACTAACCGCCGCGCATATAACAATCGTAATTTTGGTGCAGACAGTATAACTTTCGATATTTAAAATTAAATTATTAGTGATCTTTAATACTTTTTTAAATGCAAAACCTAACATACATAAAGAAAATACAAAGTTTAAAAAACTTCCGAGCTTTGCTCCATCTAAATAACAATTTCGGCATGTACAAAGATCTCAATGTCTTTGTACTTACACATTTGTTCTTCGATCTCCTCTCTTATTTTATTGTCAATATCGTATCGACGCTCTGCTAGTACATACACTGCCATACGACGCTGGATACCAACTCCGTCTGTCAAGATTCCTTGGAGAATGGATCCAATCAATTTCGCCTTCGAACTGCCGTACGAGAAGTTGTCACGTAAGTATTCCGACAAAGCACCGGTATACAGTTCTATTATCGAGTCGAAGTATGTGCTCACAAGTTCACCTACCTCCTTCACTATATATCTTCCGAAGACGAAGCCCACAGTGTCCACACCCTCCGACTTCCTCCTCTTCGGATCAGCAAAAACTTCTGGCATCTGTTTCATACTCTGTCTAACAGCTTTGAAATACAACATTGTTAAATGTATCTTAGTGTACTTTTTGAAGTTTTCTTCTTTCGGCATAAACTTCTGCATCCAAGTTAAGATCCTCTCAATCACTAACAAACACGACGAGTATTTAGTGTCAAAAAATGCAGAATTGTATAGTAAACTCTCTAAAACTTGATCCAGTCTTTTGTCGAAATTAAATTCCTTTTCAAATTTCAGCGTGTCCAAGCGTTCTAAAAACCGATTCCCTATCTTCATGAATCTTCTTTCAACATCCTCTTCATTTCTGGACAGCAGCAAGTACCTGACAAATATAGAAGGGTACGGTATCGCCGGAGTATCCTTATCAGTATTGTCGAGAATCTGCAGCAATACGTTTTCAATAGACTCATCGGTTTCGGGAAGAAGTTTCGACAGATCACAAAGCACATTGGCAGCACTGGAATGGGAGATTTTGTTGATAGCAAGGTACAAGGTAGCGCAGTAGTCAGGTTTGGTGGTGGATGGGATCCAGTCGGTGTTTCCGAGTAGTCGACGGAGCCTTTCGCGGGGTTTGAAGTCCACACTAGAGAACAGAGGCCTAATGATATCCCATACTCCAGGGTCAGCACTAGCGCCGTGACGGCGGAAGTACGGCAACGCAACATGTAATGCTACCACGGGACGCAACTTCGCTGCTGATGCAAAGGTCTCGAGTAATAAGCCCCCCGGCCCCGTAGATCGCATACACAGTGCTAAGGCTACTCTTACCGTGCGTCTTTCAGCCGCTAACGCACGGGTTGAGCCAGCTCTTTCTATTTCCCGACAGCGCATTGCTCGCGTCGCAATAGCTTTTACGCCAGCCTTACGCCATCCCCACTCTGCCAAGTTGACGACAGGGCGGGCTCGGTGCGCGCAGGCTTTTAACGCCGCCGCAAACTTCACATTTTCTTTACCGGCTGCGTCAAATTCACTCAATTCTTTCTTGAAATCTTGGTGCAAGAGACTTGCCAACGGTCGTGCCAACTTTACATTCTTAAGTTTTTCTTTCTGTTGTTGAGCAATCTTTTCCTTTAATGCACTTTTGAGATTTACCGTGAAATCCTGTTTCTTGTCAAAGTAAACTACTAGCTTTGACGTGAATCTATCGAAGCTCGTCCGACGATCAGTCAATATGTCGACAACTCGCTCGAGTTCGAGGACAGACGGATCATGACGGAGAGCATTCACTAGGGCCGTTTCGTCTTTTCGGAATTCCATGTTAAGTCGCAGCAGCTCGCGGCGTGCAATCCTTATAGTATAAAGCTGCTTCAGTAAAGATCGTGCGACGTCAGCATCATGCAAAGCTAAGTCCACGATTGCCTTCACTGCTGGTGAGGTTGGCCCAACTCGAATGCGATATAATCTTAGAACATTTAGTAAGTGACCGAGGCGCTCCGCGGCGACTGCTGGTTCCACGTCTATAGCAGCCGCTGCCAACATGCTTTGAAGACCGTTAGCAACGCGTACTCGCTCGTCCACCTTTAGGGAATACTCTGACAGTGATGAAAATTCTTTTAAAAATGCATCGCGGACCGCTTGTTCGCATTCGCCAGATAATAACTGGCGAATGACGACGGAATGCAATCCCTCGATGCATGCAGCTTCGGAAGGTGCACCGTCGAGCCCGAGTCCATGCCCGAAGTCCAGAAAATGTTTCCAGTCATCTGCAGGCAGGCGCCAGACGTTAGCACGCTTGACGAGGCTGCGCAGTATGGAGGCGCGTGTGTGTGCTGGCTCGTTGCTGTGCCGCACAGCGAGACTCAACACAGCTGACACCGCGTCAGTGCGTCCACCAGTCTTGCTCACCAAAACAAGGAAGATATCACGGCGTCTGTCCGCAGAACCTGTAGCACCTAATCGCTGACCCAATTCGTGCAGCGCGCGTTCAAAACCAATAAAACGGAACTCATCGAACAATTTGTCTAAATCTGTTTTCACTCGCATCATGCAATCATCTTCTTCCATCATTTCACATCGCATCGCACAACATCCCGTACGTGGCATAGCCATGCGAAGCATTTCATACCCATCATTCCCACAGACAGACATGAAATCCTGGTCATCAAAGACATGTGGACCGGTGTCGGACTCCGTCGGGGGAGACGGTATCTCGTACGGCCATTTATCTTCACAGTCACCAACGTCTTTATCAACAAACACTCGTTTCTTGAATGCCGCTCTCTTGTCGGGGCTGAGTCTCTTTATCAGTGGCTCCACTACTTTGTACTCGAACCAATGCTGCAAGTAGCTTGCTCGTGCTAGTTTTAGCACTACTTCCTGACACTCTTCGACACCGAGCCGAGCAGCAAGAGTCGGGATGTGCAGTATATACGCAACGTACAGCTCCAACTTATTTGTGAATCTAGTTTTATGGCAGCGTAGTATGTAGTCCGTCGCCAAAGGACTAAATCTGTTAAATCTTTCAACATTAAAATACTTCTCCGTGATGTCAAGGAACACTTCTGCATCTGACTTCAGCACACATTTCATGCTCTTGTAGTAGAACTCATCTCGATAGTGGGTTTTTAAATCTTCATCCGTCGCCAACGAGTCGAAATATATTTTGGCGACTCTGGGACATTTCTCACACAACACTTTTAACGAATGAGTGGATAATTTAGATAATATCTTGGGAGCCTCTGCCAGAATGAACTCATGACTGCAGTGACTAAGAAACTTTATGGCAAACTCAAATGAGTTCTCTTTGTAGTGTTGATAGAACTCCTGACTCATTGTTGGGTCTCGTACATTGATATAAAGCCAGTGCTTCATTTTGGTAACTGCTGGCATAATCATTTCTGGGAAGAGAACATCTTCTAAATATTTAGGGTTAATAATGTCATGGTGGTCTATCAGCCATGTTGACTTCAGTGCTCTGCTCACGTATAACATGTCATCGTCTTTTAAATTACGTATTATGTAGTCTACGTGTTTGAGTTCTTTGGCGAGGTCTATTTTAAAGAGGCGATCAACTGGAGACTCTTCAGGCAGGGCCTCAACATCCTGGATCGTAGCTCCACTTTTCTTAGCCTCACGCACTAAGGAGTTGAGGTGCCGATGCCGTTGGCCCAGGTTGTCTCCCAATAACGATAATGGTGGAAACAGCACCATCTGTAAAGAAATATTACAATTATACATAAAAATTAAAAACAAAATAAGTACCAACGGAAAAATAAAAATAAAAGTAAGTACTAAAGTCAAAAGTCAAAGTCAAATCATTTATTTCAAATAGGCCCATGTATGGCACTTTTGAACGTCAAAATTTACAAAATATTAAAATTGATTCTAGTCTACTAGGTACTTACTTACTTTTATTGAAATATTTTCTTGGTTAAGTAGATACCTATTTATGAAAATATATTTAATTAGCTCTCTTAAACATTTTGGGCCACTAAATACTTTTATTTTAAACTTTTTTTGTTTCTGTCATAGTCATAGAAATAGAATGGTGTATTAAATTTGTTTAGCTCTAAATTAATTTAGTGATTTGTAGTGCAAATGGGTCTTAAAAATAAAATATTTTTAAGTTTTGTGGGAAGGCAATTGAAGCTTCTATCCTGAATCAAGGCAAAAACTATTAAAAAAAACCGGCCAAGTGCGACGGCGTACAATGAAGGGTTTCGTAGTTGGGATGAATTCACCTCAAGAACAAACTTTGTAGTTGAAAACATGTTCTCCCATACATCAATATAATTATGTCACGGTCAATTCTCCAACTGCAATTGTAGGTTTGTAATCATAAAAAATATTTTGATGTGATAAAACTTTAAGCCTTTAATTTGCGGACTTTTTCTTTACTTGTGCCTCACTTTGTGCAACACCTTGCTTCTTGCCAAATTTCATGATTCTAGGTCAACGGGAAGTACTGCATAGGTTTTGTTTTATTTGTGAGTATCAAAATATGTTGTGTTGTTAAAAGCTTGATTTTTTTGAGCTCATAAGGATTGTAGACCGTATTTGATATTAATTTCAACTTGATACCTCCATGCACTCCTGAGAACAAGGGTCTTGACAGACAGACAGACGGACAACAAAGTGATCCTCTATGGTTTCTGTTTTTTTCTTTTGAAGTACAGAACCCTAAAAATTAGAACCTAACCCAAGGTTGTTGGCTTTAAGGGGTTTTCACCATAAATCACTTAATACGTGTATTATGTATTTAATAATAATAAAATAATACATAATATACTATTAAGCACTAAAAATATTCAAAACATAGTTTTGTCTCCGTCATTGGCGTCATATTGATAAAATAGACAGAAATGAATAGCGGTAAATGTAATTTATGGTGCAATGAAAGTGAATAGAATAGAATTATTTACCAAGACCCTATTGTTTTTTTTACAAATTCTTGTTTTTCTTTGACTACAGTAAAAAGTGAATAAGAATACAACATAACATCACGCCTTGTTTCCACGAAGGGTTGGGCAGAGGTGTACCTGTAGTAGGTACACCCGCATTTCGCCAGTTATGTTTAAGTCCCATGTAATAGGGGGCGAGAAGAATAATTATCTGTAAATAAAACAGTATACCTATGCAATTGCGGGCAATATGAGATAATTTTGATTAGATATATAGGACAATTTATTACTAACATAATATGGCCAAAAATAGTCTGTAATAAACAAACATTAATTTTCTAATTATTACTCCTTTTCCTTATAATACATGCTGGTTTTTCAGTTTAGAACAATCCCAGTTAAGTAACCAGTTCCTATTTTTTTTTCTATTGACATGATGAGTAAGTTGTTATTGTAGGTAAATAATGAGTATGTGTCAGCGACTTAGAGCATTAACACGTCAGCAAGTAATATATTAACAAAATGGGCTTATTTTGTCTAAGGAATTAGAAGTTAGTTAACAAAATGAGTATGTAGGAAAGAATCGTAACACTTAGCAATCTGTAGTTTCTGCCTACCCCCATGGTAAAAAAGGCGTGAGTTTATGTATGTATGTATGTATTTGTAGTTTTTTCTTCCAAGCTACCCCATGTTATAGCTATAAAACATGTATTCTACATGTTGTGTTCACTGTTTTCATTTATTGTTTACACAAATTGTAATTAAAATAGTAAACAAAAGAAAAACCAAAATATAAAAAGTAGGAAACCCACCCATTGGTATTGAGCATGTATTACTTACCTAGAAGTCATAAATATGTTAAATGTACATCGCTTGTTGCACTATTGACCTGTCAGATTAATTAATAACCTGTTGGACTAATGACCTGTCGACCTTACGACTTGTCAAGCCAATGACATATTGCACACCTGTTTGTCGAACTAATGACATACACTCCATGTCAATAGGTATTGTACTATAGTTTCGATATATATTACTTTCCTCTATGTATAGTTTGTATCATAGAGGAAAGTAATATATATCGGGTTTGTATTCATGACATCATGTTTTTGGCAAAACCTTTACAGTCCTTTCACAGCTGTTATTATTTTAACAATTTCTTATATAAAGCCCATATTATTATGACGATCCATTGACCCTGATTTTGCATCACAGTGACCTTTGTTTGATTATTATTGTCGTTTTCTAAGGTACGTAATCATATTTCCATGGGTTGCCGTCAGCAGTAAAATATCTGTGAAAGGTCTTCACAAGTTTTGTAAAACCTAGTCTGTGGGTGTAAAAACGAGGGATTTATAGCAATACCAAATATTCACTGATCATTGATGAAAAAGACAGTATTTATCATCATCATTTCAGCCGAAAGACGTCCACTACTGGACATGGCCTCCCCCAAGCACCGCCACTTCGACCGGTTCTGTGCCGCATAAAGACAGTAGTGAGTCATAAATAAACCTACCTACAATGAAAATTTCATAGTTATAAATTTACAATTAAATATGCCAAATACCTAGTACCTACACAATCCATACCTTTGGTTTTGTTCAAATATCCAGCAGGTAATGTTGATTAGAGTCACTTTTCTCTCACGTTTATCTGCACTGCACTGTACTAAGTAATGAAATTACACCAACTTATTCATTCACTGATTCACATCGTTTCGTCGAAAATATTACCAAATTCGCAATCAGATGGAAATGGAACTGACGGAGAAAGAATAACTATATTACTCGCTAACACCGGCTTTTTGTTATTTTGGAAAGTGATCCATTGGCCATCGTCATCACAGAGTACATTTTTATATGGGAGTCAAAGACTACTATTACTAATGGGAGATAAAGCACCGTGATCGTCATCACCTATAAATAATTGTGTTCACAGATTGTGTTCATTACTTTCCTCTATGATTGTGTTGATTGTAGGCACAGATTGTAGGCCTGTGAAGTGTATTTTCTACATTGAAATAGAATGATATGTCTATGATTTTCTATCATATTCTATGGTCAATAGTAAGTAGTCTTTGCTATGGTGTGTGGTTATCATAGATAATATGTGTAGTCATTAGTCATGGTCATCATCTACAATTTTTGCATTTGACACACAGCACCAGTATTGCCAACCCTACTGTTTTAACAAATAACAGTAGCTCTATCGTTTTTTCAATGACTTTGCTGGCTGTATACATATACATACGGTTTCTGATTTTGATTGGCATAGCGCAATCTGAAGCAAAAAATCCAAAATGTTTGTTTCTTGCTTTTCGTGTGGGTACCTTCTAGAACAAAATATTTTCTGTTGTGGGTACACACGGCTATATACATCAAGCTATACAATTCCAGTTTATGTTGATCTCGCATTGCATAGGATTTCTGTACAATGCGAGGTCAGCTTATACTGGAAAATATAGCTTGATGTGTAGCCGTGTTTATAAACAAGATCTACCGTCTACGGATTCTGGTGTTTATCTCAAAGTGCTGAAGGAATGCATTTTCGATTTATCTCATCTCAATGTAAAATATTGTACTTACTTCTCATCTCAAGTCTCTGTTTTTAGGGTTTCGTAGCAAACAAGGATCCCTTAGTTTAACACGAGACTGTACAGTCGACATAAAAGAATCTAACGTGGTGACATTTGGAACTAAATATTTTACACAACTAATGCAGACTGATGATGGCACTACTTTGCCAACAAGTGCTAGTAGGTTTTGAGTCATCTACAAGCAGCGTTTTTAACAATTTGTTTAAAATTCTTTTACTCATTTCCCATTCGAAGTCACCTAAGTGCAATAGTGGCGTCCTCATTTATTCCAGACTCTTTTTTGCCAAGCTGTACTGTACTTTTGAAGCTACTTTACTATAACTAGCGGTGCACTGTAGCGTCATCTAGTGATCTTATTGTAAAACGTTTTAAAGAATTCTGAAAATTATTTTCAGAATATTCTAGTTTTGTGATGAAAAGGTGGTCCCAAGTGCTCCATCAATCCCTACATAATAGTTAAAGGGCCGATTCTAATGGTAGAAATCTAAAAGTGAGCAATTTACTGCATTATAAAGAGCTATTCTGCATTCTGCTCATCACGCCGAAGATCCTCATCAGATCTTCACCAAATTTTTATGAGATGAACTTAAAGTTACTTACTGCCTTTCAAATAAAAAAGAACCATCGAGATCGGAACTCATAAAGCGGAGATATCCAGTAGCCCCCTTTTTAGAATAAGTACCCCTCCAATCAAAAATTGCCGACGGCAAAAAAAACTATAAATTCGCAAAACCCTATAAACAAAGTTTCGTCCAGATCGGTTGTAAAATACGACCTGTAGAAGAGTACCAACAAACTGACACACTTGAACACAGCACTTGAAGCAGAGACGTCGTCGTTGGAAAGGTCGTTTGAAAATATTGTGGGTGTGTGATGACCATTTTTCGATTCAGGGATCCGTTTACGAAATATTAAGCTGTAAAGTGCTAATTTTTGTTAGTCAAGTGTTAAAATGTCAAAATTTTCCACCCATCAAAAAGGGGGGGGGGGGGCCTTTTTGATGGCAAATTTTCAAATAACTTTCCCACACTTCGTCTCAGACGCTTATTGACTAAAACCCACCCGTGTTCCTTCAGTTATCTGTATTGCCAGGGGGCCACGGTAACCCTTTCGGACAAAACCGCAACCCCGGCAGGCATCGGCCCTATTGGACCCCGTCAGTTCTGCTGACATCTCTTTGAGGCGCGCGTGGAACACAACGCGCCGTCGACCCGGCTTATCGGACGGCGTGCTACCCGTTGCTCACCGTTCGCAAGCCCACGCTTACGGTGGCCGGGAATCGGCCTGCGACTCCCAACGCCTAGGGCGTCTCCTGCGGCGGTTAGGGGCGTGAGGCCGCAAAATTTGAATCTCCCTCACGCGTTCTACCTCCTCCTTCGCGAGCATTACCGCTCCGTACCAGGGCCGGCCGCGAGAGATCACCGCCGCCGATCGCCTCCACGAGGACACGGCGATGTTCCGCCCAAGCCGGGCAGACCTCCACCGTGTCCTCCGGGCGATCCACACAATGGTGACACCCGGACGTTTCCTCCCGCCTTAGAACAGGAACTTCCCGAAACAACCGTATCTGGTGAGGACCTGCGTCAGGCGGAAGGTGGGGACGCCGTAATGCCTCTCTAGCCACTCTTCAGAGAGGGGACTTATCGCCGCAATTGTGGCGTGTCAAGTGTCCCCCCCGCCAGCTAATTGGTTGTTATTGTTAAGGAATTGTTCAGGATATTGCTATTGATCTATAATGAATTTTATTTTCAACTTATCTTAGAAAATGAAACATATCATCTCTAGACCAATTTTTATTTATTTAAAATAAAAAGCTCATTAATTACATAAATTATGTGCGTTTATAATTAGAACCGTTTAAAAGAAAATAAAGTAGCTAGTATGGATAAGTTTGAAAGAATGAAAAATGGTACGGTCTTACATGGACATTTAAGTACTTCTATTACACAACTTGAGAAACAAAGTAAAGATAAATGAAAACTTGAATGTATCTGGCCTATAAAATTGTATATTAATAACACTAAAAAGATCTATAAATGCAAAACTCTAAATGAGTATACAGTAGAAAAAAATACATCCAAAGGAAAAGTTATCATCATTATAGCTCTTTTCGTTCAAGTCCCTAAGTTTACACAATTTGTTAACCTTACAACTATGGTAATATTAGACAAGTACAAAATGATATTCCATCCTTAAAAATACCTATTCGTAGCCTATAACTAGAGTCAGTTGTATATTCATTACAATAGTATGTTAATTGTAATTTATAGTTTACACACCAGCTAATCATGATCGATTCATGCGTTATAAACAGCGATTCGTTAAAATGGCGCTCAGACGGTGACGTCATCCGCCTACACAACAGTAACCTCATATGTACTTCACACACACACACGCACTACTTATAAATATAACGTGTATGGAAGATCTACGCTAAAGGCTAAAATGTTACACTTTCGATATGTTTTATTTTAAATTACATTAAATAACAACTGTGAAACAATGGCACATTTTTAGCCAAACACTTTAATAACTGTTGTTTTGGTAAGTTAGCAAATAAATAAGTTGTAGGATTAGGTAATTGACAATATGTCAATATGAATCTTTTTTAAGTTAGTTCGTACTGTTGTTTTGATTCACGAATATTATGAGCATTCAGTTCACATAGTTTCATAATATTCGTGTGGTTCACAATATTCTCTTTCGACTGCCATGTTTTTGTAAATGATTTAATAGGAAACCATCCACAGATTCGATTGAACTTCGGCTTATTCTAAGAGCTAATGTAACATCATCTACTTCAACAATAACACTAGTACTTTATCTTATTGTGAAGTCTCCAGTTTTTACATAATTGAAAAATCGACATCACGTTACCCTAATAGTCAGGTATATTTCGTGACGGACTTACATTATAAGAAATTCGTAGTCACATTAAACTGTGCACAATTCCTCGCTTCGTCGACGTCGGATTACTCCGCTACCTAATATATAAATGCATCTCATTATAAGTGCGCATATGCTGCGAAAAGTTTTAATATTATAAGACAGCTCACGAGAGTTAGATAAATAAATAAATCGTAGAAAATAACTGCCGGTGCTCGCGTCGACTAGTTGAAACCGTATCGCAGTTGACAATCGAAAGTATTTCGTAAATGATTACTTGACTATGATGATGTCACGAATGCTACAACCCCCCAAGGTAGCGTCGTCACAAGCAATATTTCGGGTCAGTTTCTCAAACGAAAATTATCGCAAAATTAGTGTGACTAATTGTCAAGCGCGCGTAAACTGTCTTGATAATGTGTCACATAAATGTAGCGATAGTTTTCGTTGGAGTAGCTGTCCCTCCGTGGCGTGGCTTAGGGCGGCACGTAGGGCGGCGGCTTGCGGTAGGTGGGCGTGGCCTTGGGGCGCGGCGGCGTGCGCTCGGGCGCGAAGGGCGGCGGCGGGCGGTAGGGCGCGTCGGCGCCGCGGTAGTCGGGCGCCGGCGGCAGCAGCGGCGGCTTCTCCTCGCGCATGATGACGGGCGACTTGTGCACCGGCTCGGCCTCGCCGCGCTCCTCCAGCTCGTCCTGGAAGATCACCGGGATGCCCTTCGAGCGGAACGCTTGCCGCTCCTCCTCGTCGCCCACGCTCATTTTACCTGAAAGTACACATTATTACGTTTTGTTAAGAGAATAAAGACACTAAAAGCGAGCGTTTTACTGCTTTCTGTGACAAAATAGTTAAGTACATAAGGTCGGCTCCATACGGTGAACGAAACAGGCCGGGCACGCACACATATGCCATTCAAATGTCATTTATTCAAACTAGGCTGAGAATCAGCACTTAAATTACATAAAACAGTCCCCCAAAAACGCCCACCCTTCACCACTTCCTAGTGCCTTCAGCTGGGAAGAAGAAGTGACGCAACAAACTCCCCAGCAGCATAGCTGTCTATTCAAGTTAGAAAAAAATTCGCTAATGTGTTTACACGTCCGTGCGCTTTCCATAGACAAGTGTCTATACATGTGTACGCTTTCACTTGTTGTATAGAACCAACCCTATGTTCCTATTTATTTTGTGTTCCTGTGCTATACGTTGATTCATTTGTAGCCAATCCGATAAGTGTGCTATGAATTTGTGAATGTTCAGATTCATTCATTATCGTACGATGGTGGCGCCCCCAACGGGAAAATTACGCAACAGTTAAACTATTTTCGATGTGATACTCCATGACACCAAAATATATTTACATAAAACTTTTATAGCAATCAACTTTTAAGCGTTTAGTATTTAAAACCTTTGTGTGTTTTAGCATAGGCAAGCGATACTGTGAGGTTATTGTTTGATATAATTTAGCGCACAATTTTGACGATTAACATAATTCCAATACGTGAGAAGCAATGACTTTTTAATCAAAAATAATGTGGAACACTAAAATATTGTTTTGTATCTTTTAAATCACCTTATTATTCAAGCATTGTCACCTCCTACAGAATTAAACTAGATGTTAGTTAACCCTTATTATGCTTTTATCCATAAATAATATTTATTTCTTTTGTCCACCTTTGCTTGTTAGGTTAGGCATGCAAATAAACTTGTTGCTATAAAATTGTCATTGACAAATAACAAAATATGGCGAATTCTTAGTCGAATTTATTTCTTTAATATGCTCGCCTAACCTAACCAATCTATTCAAAACCAGAATAAAACATTTTACCTGTCCTCCTTCGCCTGTACAGCACGCAGGCGATGATAGCAGCCAACAATATCATACACACGATCACAATGGCGGGTATGATGAACGTCACCAAATAGTTCGGATCGGCTGCATTACTAGCTTTGTTCTGAAGATTCGGTGACCCAGTATGTACTTGTATCGGTGTCTTTGGAATCTTAGTGTTTTGTTCGGCGCATAGACCGAGAGGAATGAGCCTTATGGACATGACTTTAAGGTCTTTATCGAACACGTGGTCGACGTTTTCTTTGAGCGCGCCGCCCGTGGAACCTCGCTCGTCAACTATGATCATCTTGCGTAGTTCCTCGATCTCCTTTTTAGGGCATCGGTCCATTGGTAGACTTGTGTTGTACCTGGAAGATTAAAGGGTAGGTACTTAGTCAAATCATTTGTTTTTGTCATGAAAAACTAATTTTGGTTTCAAATCTCCATATCGCGATTGTCCGCCGGGGGTTCGAAGAAAACCGATAGGGAAATCGTGGCCCCCGGCAACAGGGCAACCGAAGGAACACGGGTGGGTTTTAGTCAGTAAGAGTCTGACACGCCCTCCCGCTCCACCCAGAGCGGGAGAAGTTATTTGATAATTTCCCACCCAAAAAAAAAAAAAAAAAAAATATCGCGATTGTTCGCTCTTGAAAATGTGACAACACTTTGATGTGAGTAGAAGTTTTAGTTGAGCAGTAACTTGTTATTATTATGAATACATGTTATCGTAGCATGTGTACTTGCCTAAGAGCGGTTCAAGACACCGTTTACCGCAGTCACTCACACACACATCTATACATATTCGAAGGCATAGGGGAAGGGTTTTATCTACAGAATTCTGAAGTAGCAACCCGGAATCTGGATTTGTGCTCGGTTGATTTAAATCGACTTGCCTCTTATTACTGGTGATGAGGCTAAAACATAATCTCTGCCTTATCCTTCGGGGTGTCAAAACCTATTTCTCAAACATTTTAGTATAAGGTACGAGCGATTTTTCACGCGGCGATTTTTTTTCGCGCACTGGATTTTGAACGCTCTGCTTAGAGCCGAGAGTTGAAAATCCAAGTGTGCGACACGCTGGGATGCACTGTGTTGGATTCTCAGAGAGTTGAAAACCCAGTGTGCAATTAAAACCCGCCGCGATAGTTTTACGTCCGTGTGAACGTGGGCTTACTCACCATATGATAGTAGTTGGATTATTAGTGATGCTCTGTATCCGGATATTCTCAGTCTCCTTCTGCCCGAACAAGGCCGCCAACTTCTCAACCACCTTGCGTTTGTTGTTGGCATCGTACGCGAGCATTGGGAACGGATACTCCATTGTCATCTGGAACTCTACTGTGGGACGAATTGTTGGTGCCTTTGCCACTTCTACTATTAAACTATCGTAGGCACTCTTCTTGCTTGAGTCTTCAGCAATCTGGAATTGTTAATTGTGTTTATAAATATGGGAACTTACTATTACTTTGACATGTAAGTTCCTTCTAGCTGGCGAGTGTTTTCTTTACGTTTTACTACCCAGGGTCGTTCATATGGAGAAAAACCGGGCGTGGGCAACATTCAGGTGTACCTGAATCTTCGAATCAAACTTATCGAGTGTCTGGCACTGTTTGACAAGGCTCTACAAAAATCAAGTGGCATCCGTGTAAAAAAAAAACGGAATCCCATACTAGCCTTGTGATTTTTATGTTTCTAAAATGGAACTGGTTGCTAATTTAAATAAATAATTTATTATTTTTGCTGTATTTTTTTTCTTTCTTTGATTACGTTAACTCACACTGTTTCATTATTTGTTAATTCTATGGTTACAATATTTTTAAGTAATTATAGAAATTATTATCACATAATTAATTTAACTGTCATTGCTTAATTTTTAATGTACTGTAGTATAATTTTTTTATTCCAGGTACAGACGCAAGCATATCAGGCTACTACAATCTGTCAAATTTATTTAATAGATTTTCAACTTTATCGCTGAACAATACGGTTCAAAGTTAATTGGGAAAATTTGACAGTTTCGGGTAGCTTGATGTGCTGGCGTCTGTACATGGTATTTTCATAATTATATTATTAATGCGCCTAAACAAAATATTGTAAAACCTTTAAAAAGAGTAACTGTGGAGTTTCTTGCTCATTCTTCTCCATACAAAACTACCTTTTGGAAGGGGCGACTAGAATCAATTCTATTTTCTTGTAATTTTTTTCATTTAAAAGTGCCTGTTAAGTGTCTAATGTAAATAAATGATTTGACTTTGACTGTGTAGACTTGCGAAAAAAAAGTTAATAATAGTAATAATTCCTCACCAGTTGGTAAGACACACTGCCCTCGTCGCTCGGTGCGGGTAGACCGTAAAACTCTTGATTCTTGGCGTCAAACTGCAGCCAATAACCTGTAGGTAGTTCTGTGCGGTCACTGTACCGGAGCGATAGGGCCAGGTTGCGGGTGTCGCCGTCTTCAGGGTCGAAGAATGTGTCCTGGGGAAGGAGGGAAGAATGTAATGTAACTTATAATTGGTATTTTGTATTAGGATTTGTCCTTCGGACTGTGTCAAATAATCGATTTTTTTATAGGGTGTTTTATTTTCTAATTCGGCTCAAAATCCTGAGTTACTTAAAGTAATTTCCACGTAATGGTAAGGTTAAGGCGATTATTCTTCTAAGCCAGGGTCAGTACATAAAGCAGCAAAATACTCCAGCAATTTTTAATATTGATATAGAATTAACGTCCGGTAAAACCGGGTATCACTAAAATAGACTTGAGAATAGCATTCAAAAATTAATTTCTGATTTGACTGTAAAAAACATGCTCGACCATTTTGCCGTCCAGTTGTCGCAGACTGTAAGATTGTAATATTATCTGCATGCGTAAAAAAGCTTAGACAAGACATAATGATGGCAATTTGTTAATGTCCTAGAATTTATTATGTTCTCATCGTGATTACGCATTTGCAGCATCTAGGTACTTTTTTTGGCAAGAGCCTTGATTACATCATAAAGACGAGCATTTTTTTAAATTACCAGCTAATAGTAGGTACCTAAAAACTGCAAAATAAATACTCTTTTGCATCTTAACATGCCATATAATGTAAAACGTCCATCAACTCACCTCAGGCACCTTATACACCAGCAGATGTCCAACAGTAGCGGTGAAGTGGTCGACCTGGTTGCGCGTGACGGGCGGGTACGTGTCGGGCGCGCGCGTGGCGCTCGGCGCGTGCGCACACGGGCCCGCACCGCGCCAGCCCACGCCGCCCACCTTCAGCGACGGCTGCATGGCACGGGTTAGGCCGGCCGATGGACTGCCTGGTTCTGTGTCAGATTCCATTATCTAGAAAAATAAAATAATTATATATATATTATTATAGTTTTGCCACTAAAGTGCCATTAGATGAAGTGCATTTTAGACAGCAACGTTCCTCTATCAACTCGAGATGATACATCTGCAGTGTATACTACTGCAGATGTATCAGTACTGCACCCACTTGTCCAGTGTGAAAATTACGCGATTGTTCGCGTGTAATGGGTGCGTATCGTGCACGCACAAATCGCGTGCTCCACCGCCAATTCACGAACGTGTCAATAATAGCGTATTATTGCAAGCTGGTCGCACGCGCCACTCTCGATAGTTTTCGGAGTTTCAACGCAAAGCAAAGTGAGTTGTCAATGTGAACAGACGATACTACGGTTGAGTAATTTTCTCTTTAAACCACTAATAATTCATTACTTGATATACATAGTTCAAAACTTCGGATAATACATAGAATACAACACTTAATATCTATATAATAAAAAAAAAAATGCTGTTCGTTGGTAAGCGTATAACTTGGGAACAGCTGGACCAATTTGGCTAATTTTGATTTTAAAATGTTCGTAATAGTCTGAATCAGAGCAAAGAAAAATTGGAAAAGTTTCCTGTCCCAATAATTTATACAAAAAAGGACGGAAAAGGAAGGAAATTTGGTCAGACGTCTGTCGGGTCAGCTAGTTATTAAAAATTAAGAAATAAGTATCATCATGTCAGCAAAACATTATCTGTAACTAGATTGAACTGCTAAGTCATAGGTCTCGAGTTTGAACCCAAGGCACGCACCTTTTTTCGGATTCATGTGCGTATTGTATAATTATCACTTGCTTCAAAAACGGTGAAGGAAAACATCGTGAAGTAACCGGCATGCCTGAGAGATATTTCTTAACGGCATGTGAAGCCAAGTCAGAGACCCATTGGCGGCTTTAAAACTTTGACACCAGGTTAGTCACTAACCACACGAAAAGAAGAAGAACACCTAGATTGAAGTACATTTTTTTTTTCCGTGAGATATTATCAAATAACTTCTCCCACCACAGCCGGAGGGCGTGTCAGACTCTTACTGACTAAAACCCACCCGTGTTCCTTCAGGTGCCATGTTGCCAGGGGCCACGGTATTCCTTTCGGACTTTTCCGCAACCCCGACAGAGATTGAAGTACCTAACGCTAACATCATACATACTATCTTTATGAAGTCATTAATAAAATTACGAATCTTAATGCAAACAACGTACCTTCATTAGCCTATTAATATCATCCATAGGACATGCGGGATCCTTCGGCAACGTGTCATTAGTCCACACGAACTCACACATGTCACCGTTTTGAGTCGTATTTAGCACCGTTAGGTGATCCATATCCGTATCTCTGAAGAACAAATCCAATAATTTATATTCTATCAAGTTTATTCAAATTGTAGTGAATCTCCATTTAGATCATTACAATTTACAGTATTTCTATTTTCTTAATGTCGATCGGGTATCATCGGATTTCCGAATACAAACGAATGCTAATTTCCATGTCCATCAATTATTAGATTTATGGTGTATAATAATTTGAACTCTGTAAGCTTATCTAAATAAAGAGCACAATCGCGTTTACAAAAAAAAAACTTCCAAAACCTTAAAAATAAATGCATAGAACATTGATCCGTAACTTAATATAAATAAAGAGCAAAATCGCGTTTACTAAAATGAGGTGTCGGTAACGGTGTCACAAGTTCAATTGTTTTTTCCCATCTCAAAAATGCCCAACGCGCCTAAAGAAGTTTTCACTCAAAAAATGTAGGTACGTAAGGCAAATACTCAAAAAACATACCTGAACAAGTTAACAATGCCTTCCAACGCTCTAATCTGCCAGTCAATAGCATTATTATACTCCTTCAACAGTTTGAACTCCATGGTGAACTGATGGTTGATGGTGCGACCTCTCTTGTGTTGCTGCACGGTGATGTCTAAGGGGCCGCGAGCGACCAGACCTTCGCTGTCCTGAGCTTCGACTATGAAGTTCCAGCGAGATACGTGGGCTTCTAACGGCCTGGAGGTGGAAAAATAATTGGTTTACGCACAGAATAAATAGTACAGAAGGCGCACTCCGCATTTTAGGTACGAAGCTACAAGTACGCGGCGGGCTCGTCTTGTCGGGCAAATTCAGAGAGCGTAACGTAGTCAGAAGATATAAGAGTTAAGAGACAGAAAGAGAGGCTACTTCTAGGTGAATATAACTGTAGGTAATTAGCGCTGTGCGACCTGAATTGCACTTTATTGTGTCGTAGCAAGAGTCGCTTTTTATTTAAATGATTTTGCTGAGTGAGCCATCTGTACTAATCTGTGGTTTAGGTTAGTCAGAATAAGTCATCCCTATCCAATTTAGAAGAAGTAGACCGCCTTGTTGAAAGGATGGTTCGCAAAAGTATTGTTATCATGCAGCATTTCTGGGTGCAATTGAAGTGAAAAAAAAAGCCACATGAGGTATTAAAATTTTGTTTGAATTTAAGGTGAGCTTGGATAAGAAGTTTAAGGGATCTCGCGCGTCCGTCTAGTGGTATTGTATTGTCTGCGGCCAGTTGGCCGTTGCGACAGTGCGCGATTTGTATCGGTTTCTATAGTTTACCTGGTCGCTGCGACCACTGGTCGTGGTCGTGGCCGTCTATTGCGCGAGATCCCTAAATGGTCAACCATCCCATTCACAAATGGTGTGAATATAAATGGCAACAGCACCATAAGTAGATACCTACTATGAATTTACGATACTTTTCTCATTAGATGAAATAAGGCCAAAACACAGAACATAAATCAATATAAATACACTGAAATGTAAAAAAAAAAATGTATACTCACAATCCATAAACTTCTCTAGCGGCTGGTATGAACTGTATCCAGGAGTTGTTGCTGAGCGGCACGTTCTCCGCCTCATACATCGTGAATGTTAAATTGCTGCCCTCCTCTGGGTCCGTGAACAGGTCCGCAGGGATTATGTACCTGAAGAAGTTGGGTTAAGGTTACAACCATGGAATTCTAGGAGCTTATAGTAATAACGTAGGCTATCTATCTAGCAAATATAGGCTTGTGTCCAACAAAATTTTTCCCTCTTGTAGATTATTTAAAAATATTGAACACGTATTTTTTCTTTTTTGATGTAATCAAAAGATTACGGCGATACATTGAGTTAAAATGTGGCATGACGTCACGGCTTGCTAGATTTAATACTGCGTTGTGACGTAGCGAGCCCCCACTCCCCAACTTTAATGCGTGTTTTTGATTAACATGATAAAGCAAAAAATACGTGTCTAATATTTTTTTAATATCTGAAAGACGGACTAAATAGAATTTCTTTTTTTTTACCTAGGCAACTACCGTATAAGGGGAATCCCCTTCGCTAGGCAATTCAGTTCGCTGTTAAAACAACACTAGAAGAGAACATAATAATTGAACAGTTTTATCTCATTATGTGATTACTTGCAAGCGTTTCCAACAAAGGATTAAACAAGTCCTACAAATCCAGGTAGGTCCGTTTTGTGCAGAACAAATTCTAAGTAATGTTTTTTCGTTTTTATAGCAGTGCCAGCCTAGTGGTGTGAGCGTCGGACTGCCAAGTCATAGGTCTCGAGTTCGAACCTAAGGCACGCACCTCAGACTTTAATTGCGCGATTCATGTGCGTATTTTATAATTATCACTTGCTTTCAAAACGGTGAAGGAAACCATCGTGAGGAAAGATAATGATGCCTGAGAGATATTTCTCGATGGCATGTGAAGCCAAATCAGAGGTCCATGGGCGGCATAAAAACTTGACACCAGGTTAGTCACAATCACACTATTTTTGTACTACATATTCGTTATTTTTTATTTTTTTTTATCGGACACCAATATATTATTTATTTAAGTATACATATACACGTTACATTATACAACTGATTTACATCCGTCACATCACACTTTCAGGTCCAGTTGAAAACCAGCATCAGGCACTTAGGGTCAACTCACACCGAAAGAGCGGCGAAGGGCAGCGAAGCGGAGCGCAGTTTCAGTGTCATATGAATTTTAACTTTATTTTTATTACTATAATACTTATTATCGCATGAGAAACTCGAACGAGTCGCGCGGATGCCCGCGGCGCCGCGGGAATTCCGGCGAATTCCATAAACGGCGTTTCTCATGCGATAATAAGTATTATAATAATGAAAATAAAGTTTAAATTCATATGACACTGAAACTGCGCTCCGCTTCGCTGCCCTTCGCCGCTCTTTCGGTGTGAGTTGACCCTTATTGTTGTCTGGTATTTTTGCTGAACTGGGCCTTTTTGGCGCAGCCGTGAGGCACACTCCCCTGCTAATTTCTTAAATCGTTCTTTACACTTTTTGTTTGATTTTTATTTTTTTATCTGCTGTTAATTATATTGTGTGCTTTTTTGGTCTGTGCTAAATAAATGTATTTTCTTTCTTTAGCCATTCGATAAATAATACAGCTTTAGTATTACGAAATGGTAATCTTCTTGATGCCAGGTCTTAAGTTTATAATCACCAGAGATCGGAATTGGGTGTGTGAAAATACCTAAAGTTTGCAGCGAGATATGTCTCGAAAAAACCGAATTTGAACCGGAAAAGTTCAAAACAAAAGTTAATTTAAAACTGTATTAGCAGCTTGCTTATGTTTATAGTTCGGTTTTTCAAAGGTAAAGAACATGTAAAACAATAAAAACTTTTTCCAAAAAAAAAAACAACCGACTTCACAAAAAAAACACTACAAAGTAAAAAATAACTTTAATTTCGGAAGTCGGTGTCCTGGTTTAGAATTTTCGTTTTTTGTCACCGACTTCCGAAATTAAAGTTATTTTTTACTTTGTAGTGTTTTTTTTTTGAAGTCGGTTGTTTTTTTTTTTGGAAAAAGTTTTTATTTTTCACTTTATAGTGTTGTGGTACCTACCCCAAACAAATTCGAATACCACTACCTGCTATGTAAATAACAGTGACAGGAAGTTATCATATCATCCACATACTAAGTGGGAAAAAATACGTATTATTGAAGCTAACTCAAAAACTACCCAAGCAAAGTAATAAAATTTATATGGGACCACCTCTGAAGTATGATCTACCAAACAGAAAAAGAATCATCAAAATCAATTCATAATTGGCGGAGTAATCGCGTAACAAACATACAAAAAAAAAAAAAAACAACATACAGACGAATTGAGAACCTCCTCCTTTTGGAAGTCGGTTAAAAAACCGTAAATAAACCGGTTAACTTAAGTGGTTGTAACAGCTCTATGATATGTCTCGCTGCAAACTTTAGGTATTTTCACACACCCAATTCCGATCTCTGATAATCACAGACCAAGTAAACTACGATTTGGTTAAAAATCAAAGAAACCTATGTCATCATTCTTTGATGTTTTTGTTTAAGTTATTTATGCTACAAGTGCTGCGGAAAGAAGGTGATTTCCGACGAGTGTATAAGTCGACATTAGTCGGAAATCATATTACGCACGTGTATCATACGTTTTACTAGGCATTGTGCGAGGAAATAAAAAAAAACGAGCAAGCCTTACAGTAAACGCATATGACGTGTGAACATCTGACATCTTGGCTGACGTATAAGGTCCCATTAAAATAGATGGACAAATTTTAACACAGCATTCAGTACGTCTAAGCAAAGATTTCCAAGCAAAAAAAAACACTGATTAAAGTGATTTTATTTTGACCTAAAATAATTAACCAACATTAGTGACCAAAATTTTTAGTGTATTTTCGTTAGCTGATTTTTTATTCTTGTAAGTTTCTAATGCGTTTTTCTTATTATTTTTTACCATTGTCCTTATTTTGGTGGTCTGAATGATTTCTAAAAGTTTGCCCATCTATTTTAATAGGACCTTATCATCATCGCCATTACTTTGACTGACTTTGATTTAGACTTTGACCATCGTCATCACCATCATCATCTGATTTGTAAAACATTTCTCAAATAATAAAAACTCTGCGTCGGGCTGACGACGGAGTTAAAAATAAAACTGAAAAGTAAAAAGCACGGGTACGAAAAAGTGGCACTTTCCACACAGTTTAGCTGCTTGGAAAACGCTCTTATCGAGCACATGCATTGTAAAGTATTTTAGAGTAGTTTTTGTGACCCACCTGAAAGCTTTGCCAGCAGTGATGGCCAATTTCTTCATGTGGTGTTTGAGTGTGGGCGGTTGGTTGACAGGCATGGCCCATGTCACTGTTTCCGTAGTCTGGCCGATTATTGTACTTCTACCCTCTGTTGGGTTCGCTTCCTAAATGATTGAGGAATGAATAAGTAACTTATTGGAGAAAGTTTATTGATCGTTTTAATATTTCTGCAAAGATATTGAAATTATATTACAGAAGAAATAATTTACATTGATTTACATGCGTAGGTATAAGATACAATTTTGAAACTGAAGTTGTAATTACTCGAGGTCAAGAAAAAGTTAAGTAGAGAAACCTTGAAGAATTTACACTAAAATACCTACAGCCGTGAAAATCGTTAAAATTATGCCAATTTATTTTGTACAAATTAGAAGTGTTCACTTTATCTGTTTGCCAATTAATAATTTAGAAATGTTTTAATAAATTAATGAAACCCAAAGAAGTCCAATCACAAACTTAATTCAATTCACACACACGGTTTGATTAGTTAGTAAAGTACGAAATACACTTGGATGATACCGGATGTGATGATTCAGGAAGTTACGTGGATGTATAAGTACCTACTTACTCTATAAGCACTAGGCTTTTGCGCACCGTACCGGGTCCATATTTCCGATGTGCTGAAGTTAGGCGCATTTACTACTCGCATGACCATTTCATATCATTTGAGGCATTTTTAGGCGTAGGGACCCGTGCATCTTGATCCGTGAATGAGTCTGATATAATTGCAGAACCAGCAATTTCAGGTTTCAAACGTTATTTTAGATTATCTCGTCAGACAATCGGAAATACGTTCCCGGCCACCGGTGTAAGCCATTACGGACCTGTTTAGTGACCTCCTGTAAAGTGGTCTCAGGAGTCGGCGTCGTAGTGGGCGGAGTTGTCGGCGTAGTGGCGGGGGCAGCTGTCGGCAGAGGCGCCGGAGTCGTCGGCGGTGTCGGCGTAGTTGTCGGCGTTGTCGGCGGCGGTGAGGGAGCCGCTGTCGGTGTAGTTGTCGGTGGTGGCGCCGGGGTCGGTATCTCAGGAACCGGGGTTGGTGACGTCACATTCTCTCTCTCCGTCGAAGAAGACAACGGGGGTAGTTCGTTCGACTCACGGATTATTACGGTTTGCTGAAAGTGCCATGCGGACGCTCACACGATGTGTTGTGAAATATAGACGTTGAGACAACGTATTTAGAGGTCAGACTGGTATGTACAGATTTGAAATTGAAGATGTATTTACATATGATTAGTCCCAGAAAGATAGAATATAAGGAATCCCAATGCATCTTAATTTATTGTATTTTACATCCGAATACGTCATGCTGAGTATGCACACGCAGTTTTCATACATCAAATAATTTTGCATCGTTGTCTTCACGTCGCAGATTAGTCGAGAACATATTTACATACAAAATTACTTTAAATGGGGTATGACAGTATGAATCGTGTGAAACCCATCACTACCCAAGGTTAAATAAAATCAACTCACACACGATTAGTTTCAACTTTTGTGAGTTAGGATGATAAATATGTAATTTTACGTACCAATTCCGGTTCTAAAGTCGTGGTTTCTTCGACGATGGCTGGTAGGAAGGCATCGAAGCGTCGAGGGATGATAGGTAGCGTCGGGGCCACAGACATGTTAACGTTGGTTGTCTCTGAAGGTGACGCGGACAGTGCGGTGATACCCACTTCGTTATGCTGCAGAAAACGATGTGTTTAGTATTTGTTGTGAGTTCGTGTGGGTGTGAAGTGTACAGTGGAAACTATGTGCTATTAGTCACTGTCTGTGTGTGACTTAGTAGTCTTTACTCGTCTACTATGAAAAATTTAACAATAGAAAATATTCTTAATGCGAAAGCGTCAGAGTAGCCCGCAGTCAGTATCAGGTTGTATGTTGATCTAAATATGATTCGCGGCCATATCAAATGTTTATTTATAGAATTATAATCATAAAAATTATCAATAGAACTCTTTAAGATCATGTAATCCCATTGAATAACTATTTCATGAAGGAGTTGTATTGCTGATTCTAATGACAGTAATTCTGTAAAGCCATATTTGTTACAGGCTTAAGTTTAGATTATAATTAGATTGACGTTAAAAAAAAGGTAATTTTTAATATGTTCTGTATTTTTGTCCTTTTTACCACTAAAGAGGTAGTATAGCGTAATTTGGAATAGCTACGTCTTTGTCTCTAACAAGGCAAGGAGAGCCTGTTTTAATTTTTACGTCAGTTTTCATAGTAGGCGGTCAATCAAGAATTGCATGTATCTATTAATTAATTAGTCAAAATAAAGAGGTATCTGTTAACGTACAAGTTTCTAAACTCAATATTATCACAGTCATGCTAAGTGTTTACAAACACGGTCTAATTTCTACTAGAGATGCACTATTATTTAAAAACAATTTTCAAAACGCATTGACAATAATTTTATAAAATAATGCTAAATTAGACATTCCAAAACGATCTAAAACATCTTCAATACACATAAAAAGATAGAATTAAATAATAAATTAGGTTAGTACGGTTGTAAATACACAATATTATTAAGATATATACAGTATACATTTCAAGACATTCTAAAAATGATTAAAAACTAACAAAATATACACTGAAACAAACATACTTAATTGGGGTTAGCATACATTTGTTGAAGAGTTAAATTTTAGCTTGCACAACTGTTTCTGAGATGTCTGAATAGCACCAAGTTTAGTCATCGTATGGTCAAGTGCACATCAATAGTATCTAATCTGCGTTCGCAATTTATTAGCTAAACATGTAAACAAACAGGAGTTTTAGGAAAAACAACTGTAATGCGTACACATAAGGTTCAGTTTGCGTTACAAACGTCATATTTTTTACGACATTTTCAACAGTAGTATTAAGTCTAAAATTAACTTTATTTAGACTTCCATAAAGTTGATGTATGTTTAAGTAGAAATAATATCAATTGGAAACAAGGCTATAAAATAGACTTTAGCACTTGAATTCCGAAATAAAGATGCTCTTAATGTGAAATTGTTACTATGGGCACAGATTAAAACAGATGGTTCACTCCGCAAAAGCATTTATATAAAAAGCGACTCTTGCTACGACACGTTGGGCGTTTTTGGGGGACTGTCTTATGTAATTTTGACGTTCCAAAAGTGCTGATTCTCAGCCTAGTTTGAATAAATGGCTTTTGAATTTTGACACAATAAAGTGCAATTCAGGTCGCACAGCGCTAATTACCTACAGTTCTAATCACCTAGAAGTTTCCTCTCTTTCTATCGCGTAACTCTTATATCTTCTGACTACGTTACGCTCACTGAATTGGCCCGACAAGACGAACCCGCCGCGTACTTATTAGCTTCATGTCTGAAATGCGGAGTGTGCCTTCTGTACTATAGACCTGAATGATAAATGCGATAACACGACAGGACGCGATTCTGTGCGAGTAGATTTAATAGGCACTTGTCGCAGGCGCAGGTCGAGTGGATGTAAGCTTTTCTACAGTTGTGTTAGCTATAAAACTTCAGATCGACTCCTCAGAGCCAATGCTGTTAATCATAGATTAACTTAATACAAACAAACCTAAACTACAATCTAGTTGCAAACGTAGCATGCGACCGGGCCACAACACGCACATGCATATGACACGTAAACTCGAGAGCGGGTTACGACAAACCTCCGTGGTATACGAGTTAGTTGCGGACTCGGGAGTGGTATCCTCGCGGGCATCCTCGGTGGTAGTGGGCGGGGCGCTCGGCGGAGGGGACGGGGCCAGTGTATGGCTCGCGGGGGGAGGGAAGGGAGACGGGGAGGGGTACGGGAGCGGGGGCAGGGAGGCTGGGGTCGGCGGCGGGGCGGCGCTCTCGGTCTGAAACGTGTCGGTGCTTGTGTGTGGCGCGCCGGGCGGGGCGGGCGGGGCGGGCGAGGCGGGGGGCGCGGGGGAGGGGGAGGGGAGCGCGGGCTCGCCGTGGTGGTGGCGGTGCGGGTGCGGGGCGGGGGTGAGGGGGTCCACCTGGGCGGCGCCGCGACACACACGCACGTTAGTACGCACACCCTTACGTACCCAAGAGCGCTGTCTGTGGTTATTTGGTATTGGCTACATGGACTCAGATAATAAAGCGGCGACATCTATCTTTCTTTTGAATCTTTGAAAGACTAACCTTAAACTCGAGGCTACTTCAACGAAACGCCATCGATACGAACCAATTTAATTCGATTCGCAAGTCTAGATTCATCAGCCATCCGTATCATTTATTTCTAATTTGCGACACTCTTCTATATTAGGTTTAATTATTTTCCTAATTACCATAGCCATTAATATACTAAGTGCAAATTCAGTGCTGTAAGTGTTCCATATTGCTTCAGTATAAATAGTGCTAGATAACATCATTTAAAGCATAATTATTTTATTTATTATCATTCAGTGATAGGCTCTTGAACAAGATAAAAATTCGAGGAATGTGGGGGTAAAGTGCGCTGGGTTAAAATTATTAGAATAATTGCTTCAAGTGTAATATTAATCAAAGTGACAATGGTCGAAGCGCATTTAATTTTCTTAGTCCATGCTTAACACAAATACGCTTTAGCTTCGAATATTATGCTCCAGTTAGTCTGTTTATATACAGTGATGGTCAAAGCGTTTATGTAAAGCGTTTGTTATAACCACACACAAAGCTCACAAAATGTTTATATTATTTAAGGTAAACTTAATTAATAATATTTTACGTTTATGAAGTTTGGATGTTAAATGAATGTTGGGAAGTTATGTATGTAAAATTAAAGTGGGATTTTGGATGTTGAATGTTTGAGAGACTGTAACTTAAATTAAAATAAATAAAGGGACACAACAAATGACATTTTTAGAATTTTTTCAAGTGATAAAGGATATTTCATTCAACATTCCATGCTATGTGGTTCCCAGTACGAACTCTGCTATAATGAGGTGAACATTAAAGTGCAAGATATGCATTCAGTAGTATATGTGGGATGACTAAATTTACTCACTGGGAAATACATTCCTATTTAATAAACATGGACTGTCTTTGTCCAGCTTGCTTCTACAAATAAATCAAATATTTATTGGTCCGATAAACAGTCAGATATATTTCCCAGTAAGTACGGTACGAATGATGCATAAGTACTAAGAAACATAGAATGTATGACAGTTCCACACTAGAATAAAATATGAGTTGCATTGACAACATTAAATGATTCATTGTCGTGTGATGAAGTTATGTTTATTGTCTTTTAAGTCCCTCATCGCATGATGTAAGTGATCGCTTTTAAAGCGCATGAGAATTTATTTAAATATAATAATAGGGATGAGTATTAAAAAATATTGGACACGTATTTTTTCTTTTTTTACGTAAATGGCAATACATTGAGTTAAAATGTGCCATGACGTCACGAGTATGTAAATTCTATACTTGTGACGTAGCGATCCCAATTCCCCCAACTTTAATGCGTTTTATCTAAGTAATTTTTTATTAATATGATAAAGCAAAAAATACGTGTCTAATATTTTTTTATTATCGGACTGACGGACTAAAAAACATATATTTTTTGGCCCAGTCATCGTCCCTATTGTTAGCCTTGTCCTGATATTTCCATTAAAATTAGATAAGTATTAGAATGGAGTGAAAAAAAAGCCATTAGTTGCCTCCACAGGAGATTTCTTTATCAATCTAATAACCATAGCACCGTGTTATTTATTGTCCTAATTTCTGTATTATTCAGAAATAGGTACAACTCGTTTCTAACTTTCTAAGCCCAATCGTATAACTTCACTTCATATTATGTAGAAAAACATTAATCAGACTAACTACCACACAGGATTTGTTATTATATTAACGGCATTTCTTTGAGAATGATATAAAATATTGTAATGCTCATGTCATAAATTAAAATACGACGATTAATGTCGCAACAGTAATGGTCAGTTTCGACAGAATTTTAACATTTGTCACATCTTTTCTGAATGTTTTTGTCTTGTACAAATATTGATGATTTTTAATTTTTATGTCTCCTTTTAGCTACAACAGTCTTGCTAGGTATAGAGCCTTTTTGTAAGAGGGTAATTGCATCTTACATAAAGGCTCTATTGCCAACTTTTTTTATATCAAATATAGTAATTTCGAAGCCATTGCCTGTAAAATATACTCGTAGTAATGGCGAAAAAATATAGTAGATATGTCTCAAAAAAAATTTTTATTTTTTAAATGCATATTTTTGGTTACTATGGGTACCATTATTAACAAGTTTTTTTTAATGGCTCATAACTATTTTTACACTCTAAATTAAGGTTACAAAATGCCATTAATTCAGTTTACTGGCTCTATTGCGATATTTGCGTCCAAGTCCATTTAGTATTGAAATAAAAATATGGATAGTTTCGCCTACTATATTTTTTCTTTAGAAATATTGTATTTAGGCTTCTAATATATTATTGGTACGGTTGGCAACACTAGAGGCACTCTAGGTCGACTACTTTTATTTTGTCAAATCAATAACTACATTAGATCGATTAATGAACACATGTATTTATATTAAATCTCGCCGAGTCTGCAAAAGTGGACTTGTAGCAAAGTATAAGCTAAACAGATGTGACATTGCCAATACCCTGCCGAACATAACCCGAGAGCACCCGATCACTTCCGAACGAAGCATCGTACTCACCAGGTCGGTGATGCCGACGTCGTTGTTAGTGTAGCCGTCCTCGTCGTCATTGTCGTCGTAGCCGCTGTAGTCGGCGTCAGCGTCAGCGTCATCTTCTTCACCGTCGTATTCACCGTCATAGATGCCGCCGCCTGAGCCTTCAAGCTGAGAACAGTGAGAGATGGGGTTTATTTAGGTTCAGAACTTCTTTAAAATCTAAAAAAAAATCTGGGTTCTGCACCCTAATTGCGTAACATGCTTTCAATCACAATCTGAATGATTTTGAAGGATATTGCTAAACCATTGCTTCATACGTTCGAAAAAATTGTCTGCTCAACAACGTTAATAACGCAATGAACGTTGTTAAACTGTCCAAATTAAAGCCATTGCTACTTTTATATGCAATTATTCCGCTGATATATGTTCAAAGAAGACTGGAAAAAAGTGGTATAAGGACTAATAGCGATACGGTTTTGGAGTGTAGGGATGCTACATCTTTGCCCTTCTAAAAAATGGCATTAAAATCTAACCCCGACAGTTTTGCGAAAAATAATACACTTTTAGTATTTACAGTATTTTCTTTTGGAAAATCCAGGAGAAAATTTATTTTTTAAACTCCGTTTTATTTCGTGTAATCTGTTCCTTGAGGTTACAAAAAGTTTGTAACTTTGATACTCACTAAGGAAAACCTGCGTATTGTGTTGAGGCATCCTTTGACCTGTAACGGTGACGTCATCCATCACCCTTAACCAACCGCTGGGTATTTTTTTTTATGCTTCAAACTCAAACTCAAAGCATTTATTTCAAATAAACCAATTACAGGTACTTTTGAATTGTCAAGGGGTCGGTCAGTCAGAAAAATGAAGTAGGTACCTATGGAGAAGAACGGGCAAGAAACTCCACGGACACTCTTTTAAATCAAAATATTGTTACAAAATATTGGTTACATCATTCGTGTTGAACTTATACATGTGAGAACAATGTAGAAAGACGTGCACGTTAAAAGCGTCCGTAATAAAAATATAATATCAATTCAAAAATTTAAATTAATTAAAATAAACCGTGGCAGCTAAGAGATGACCAGTCCCTACTGACGGCGCCCGTTCACGAACATGACGCATGGATCAGCACCATCTAACTCAACCATTTTGAAGGGAACTTAATGATCCAACACACACGCCACCATCAGCGAGACATTTGAGTGAGCATGATTTTGTTAATTTGTATTTATTTGATTACCTGTCTCTTAATCCTGGGCGCGGGCTGCACGGCCTGCAGCCTCCAGCCAATGACGGGCAGGCGCAGCACGTGCGCGAGAGTGCCGTCCCGCGCCTGTTCCCGCAGGCCGGCTACCAACACTTTGTGATGGTTCCATAGCTTGTTGCCGCAGCCCACCTGTAAAGTAAGATTATAATGTTCGAATTAATTAAAGGTTCATGAAAACTCTCATAAATAAAATATGTTTATTTAATAAATTGTGTTAGTCTCTTTGTTAAATTTTTGTAGTCGAGTCTAGTTTAGTTCTGTTTGGACAAAATTCAAGTCATGAAAAAAGAATAAGTTGAATCTAGACAGGTCTTAGGGATGGGTCGTACCCACCCAGGATACTTCACCTATAGGAAAATCTAAGATTATCACATCTGCACCCCATGCCCATCATAGCATAACTTATTACAAGTACCTGGGTAACCGGCTTCGGTGAAAATAGAGAATTCTTATTTAATTGTATAGGAAAGTTCATACTAATTCCATGCTGCCATGATATTTGGCACTTACTAATTCCATCCTCCCGTATTTATAATGTATTATCTATGCTCCATGCCGCCATGGCATTATTCTAAGGTAGCCATCTTGTTCTAAACTTCGGGCGACCGAGCTCTGCTCGGGTGAAAATACGGAGAAACCGAAATTTCCCAGATATGAGACCTAGGTAGATCGATTTTTCACCCCCGTAAACCCCTATGTTGCAACTTTCATCGAAATCGTTTAAGCCGTTTTCGAGAACGTGTTTACAAATATTGGTCATTTAATAGTGTAGGATTATTATTAACTTGGAACATATTAAGATGCGACAGTGCTTGTTTGAAAACTATTTTGGGTAGAGGTCGGCGCGGACGCAGACGTAGGTACCTACTCGTATATATTATTCTTCGTGATCATTATGCAAAATGCATCCACCGATAACGATTGCTATGCATGCTATATTTGTATTGTATTATCATTTTCATAAAGCTTGTTAATCCTTTAAATACGATGTGCAATAAAGTGTAACTTTGTATGTCAGACGCATAGGTTGAACGTGACTAATGGGTCAGCTTGTTCCAAACACTGAACACCGTTAAATATTTATAACTTAATCTTTTGTTTTCATAAATAGTTTTATTAGCATGGACATTAGATGAATATATGATAATTCAATGCATTTTGAATACCTACCTAGTGAATGACATAATCTCGAAAATTAAACTAAATGCGTCTGCTAGTTGCCTTTACAAAAATTAAATTAACATTCTGTTTTAAAATATTTTATTTTTTTGTTATTAGCCTGTGTTGTCCCACTGCAGGGCAAAGCTCAAGACAAAGAGGAGTGGAAAGGAGGAAGGGAGGCCGTTCTCCTTTCCACTCCTCTCTGTCTTGAGCTAGTGTGGACCATTTCTGTCTGTCTCGTTGTCGCCGGACATTTTCTGGGACCCACATGGTGGTAGATTTGGCCCATGACTCATTCGACATGCGGCAGACTGTCCCGCTTAAGCTTGGCTGCTTTTTGGGTGACGTTGGCGATTTGTGTTTTGGAGCGCAGCACTGTGTTCCTAACACGGTCCGTTAGCCCACGTTCGCACGGACGTAAAAATATCGCGGCGGGATTATTTCGCACACTGGATTTTCAACGCTCTGCTTAGCGCCGAGAGTTGAAAATCCAACAGTGTGTTTTTTCGACGAGCTGGGATGCACTCTGTTGAATTCTCAACGTTCTGCTTAACACCGAGAGTTGAAAATCCAGTGCGCGATAACTAAAAGGCGAGGATACCTATAACAATTTTTTTTGTTTAAAAGTATGAAAAATTATAGTTAGCTATAGAATAGACTTTACTATAGTTAACATGCAGTCAACATAGGTCACCGTTTATGTGACAGAGGCCAAAGCTAGTATGTGTCAGTTGACCTCCGACAACAATGCTGTGTTGTATCAGTCACATATGGTCAGGTTGTATCAGTCAGCGAATATGGGCCGAAAGGGAAATCGTGGCCCCCCGGCAACAGGGCAACCGAAGGAACACGGGTGGGTTTCAGTCAGTAAGAGTCTGACACGCCCTCCCGCTCCACCCAGAGCGGGAGAAGTTATTTGATAATTACAAACCCAAAAAAAAAAAAAAATCGTGGTTCAGAATTATGTACTGAATCCATGGTAAATTTTTTCGCTTCGATGTTAGCCAGTCATCAAGTTGGTCGGCACGAACTCTTGGAGGCAACTTTAGTACATGTGACTTACATTAAGATATATGGCAGTAGTGGCGTCTCCGTGCTTGCGCTGTGAGGAACCAGTTCCACTCATGATGGTGTCAGCATGCGTCTCCGCTTTGTAAGGCTCCATCCAGAACTCGTTCTGAAAATAGAATTAAGTTCCATTTAAAAAGGTTTTCTTTAGAAGACTCTACGAGGTAATTGTAGATGTTCATGTTGATATAATGCACGTTTTTAAATTCACCTCAGCGAATAATGAGTAGATGAAGTTCAGACCCTGAGGGTAAAGACAGGTCTTGATCAATGATGCGTTATAATTATAACTTGGGCATTTGTGATGACTATACTCCATTTATTGAAATAACGGAGGAGCTCGTGGCTAAGTACTAACAGCCGCACTGGTCGATCCATCAGGTTAAGCTACGCTTGCCGGGGTTGATCCGTGGATGGGTGACCAAATGGTCACCCATAAGCCGTTGGTCCCGGCTGTCATTCCTGGATCTTTGACAGTCGTTACGGGTCGTCAGAAGCCCGAAAGTCTGACAACCAGTCTTACCAAGGGCTATCGTATTACTTAGTTACTGGGTTATGGAGGTCAGATAGGCAGCCTCTCCATGGAAAATACTGGTATTCAGCTGCATCCGGTTAGACTGGAAGCCGACCCCAACATAGTTGGAAAAGGCTAGGCTGATTGGATTGGAATGGGAATGCTGTTGACCTCGATCTCGCCTGGTAAGCGATGGACGAGGTCACTTTTGCTTTGAATGCAGACGGTTGGAAGGGAAACACAAACGCTGGCAGAGAGTTCCACATCCACACTAGTTACATACACTTACGCCGTCCAGCGCCATGAAGCTGGCGAGCTGCATGAGCGCTCGTATCCTCTGCCGCGGCGCCACGCTGTGGAAGGAGCCGTCCACCATGATGACCAGCACCAGCCGACTCTCTTCACCGACGCAGGATCCATATTTAGAGTGAGGTTTGTCTTGAGCTTTCTTCACCTGTAATTGATATAGGACTTCGTTATTAATATAAAGTATATTTTAAATACGGTTCTTTGTGTTCAGTGATAGTCTAGTGGTGTGACCTTCGGACTGCCAAGTCATAGGTCTCGAGTTCGAACCCAAGGCACGCACCTCTGACTTTTCGGATTCATGTGCGTATTGTATAATTATCACTTGCTTAAAATACGGTAAAGGAAAACATCGTGAGGAAACCGGCATGCCTGAGAGATTTTTCTCGACGGCATGTGAAGCCAAGTCAGAGGCCCATGGGCGGATTTAAAACTCTGACTAATCTGGTTAGTCACTAACCACACGAAAAGAAGAAGAATACGGTTCTGGGACCAGAAACACGATCTCCTGCGTCAAAAACAATAGAAGCGAAAATGGTTTCAAATTACTAAATAACAGCATGTATTCGAAAGAACTTTATCGAAGGCGATAATTAAAGAAAGGCAAAGACTGCAGACGAACTTCTCGGTAAACCATCATTATGTAGAAAATTAACTTTCTGACTTATATCCTATCAGAAAATTAAGAGCGTTTATCCTAAAAGTTGGCAACGTCGCAAATAGCTGTCAAATATTTCGCTGTTTTGATTAATTTGGCAATATTACTGTATGGAAATATGAAATGTGGTTAACTAGTGAACTAAAATATTGATTATGAAATGCAATAATTAATATCGTAACACCGAATTTGGTTTTAGATGTAAAAAAAGCATTTAGAAATTTTCCAAATGCCTTTTTTACACCTAAAACACAAATTCAATGTTATAATTGCAATTCATTATTAATATTCTAGTTCGCTAGTTAGCTACATTTCATATTTCCATACAGTAATATTGCCAAATTAATCAAAACAGCGAAATATTTGACATCTATTTGCGACGTTGCCAACTTTCAGAATAAACGCTCTTAAGTACGGTACGATACAGACGCTTAGGAATTTGTTGCCCTATACGAGTATCAAGTACCTACGTCTGTTTTTGGAGTGACAATATTTCATACCGGAAATTAACCGTATAGTTCGGAAGCGCCCCCGATTGGACCCGAACACACAAACCTCCGCCGGCTCGGTAGTGGGTCCAATTGGACCCCAGAATTACCACATACGACACCCTTATTTGATTATGTGAATATTTATTATACTAACCATTAAATCTTATGAATGTGCGTTAATTAAGAGAGTTGAATAAAAAACTCAAATGTTTACACCATTAAATCTTTCATATTTAGCGTGCAAGATTATTAATTTACCTTTAAAAAATTAAAGTCTGTAAATGCGATAATCGCCATTTTGATGACAGTCGAGGTCGAGGCTAAAAATCATAAAAATTGGGGATTTCGAACATCTAAACTCCACCACAGGGGCAGTGAATACTACATCATTTAATTATTTGACGAATTCATCCATTGTTCAAGTTAAATAAGTAGTGGTAATGAAGTTTTTGATATCCAAAGTCGAAGTTTCGCGCCAATCGTGCGTGTTTACATTTTAACTTTTCACTAATATCACACATACACATGTAGATACGATTTAAAATGTGACAAATATTATTAAAAATATTATAAACAACTAGAAAATGCCCAGATCTTAACGTAATATACGAACACAGGTCCAATAACACGTAATATTCATTACCACTACTCAATTTGTGTTAAAAATATCCGACCATTATTGTTTTTTTTATTGTAATGATGTGCGAAAACGATTATGCCAAACGATTTTTTTTTTCAATTTTGATCGACTCGATTAAATAATATGTCGAATGTCAGAAATCGAAACTTGAAAATTGAAATAAAATTGTTTTAAGCATTAAATACATTAAGCATTGCTTATAATAATTATTTGTACTTTTCTAATGTAATTTCTAATTAATCGTTTTTGGACATTATGTATAAAACGAGTCGACAGATAGGACGGGGATAGATACTTACCTCATTTATTAAATTTCGCACTGAATTGTTTCTATATTTGAATTTAAATTCGGAATGCGCTCGCTGTTCAAAACTATTTGAATTTTTGGACAATTATTTACTGTGGATTCTTTTTTCTGATAGTTTGCTACAGAACGCCCAGTATACATTTTTTAGGTAGGCTTAACAAAACTTTGTTTGGGAATGATGATAAATTAATTCTATAAAGTGGGTAGGTATTCCGCAAACGCTTTTAAACGACGTCCCTATTTTTTGTTAGTTGTATGAGTTTGGTAGTTTTTGTTTTTGATAGGTTACTCTTACTTGAGTAATAGAAATTGTTTTTTTTTGGTAGTTCCCCAACGAAATTAAAAAAAACTGGCCTAGTGTATGTTGGACTACGCACAGTGAAGGATTCCGTAGTTGGCATGAATACTTATTTAGGCATAAATATTGCAGCATCAATTTTATCGACTGCAAAAATAAGGTTATATTTCTCGAAAAAACTATAGTAAACATAGTTAATTCTGCGGTTGTATATCTCAAAAACTATTGACGTGAAAAGTAAAGCCACTTAGAAACATATTTATCATTTTAATTAAGAGATCCAACAATACACGCTTTATGTGCATAGATTTTTTTCATCCCTCGGTTATATGTATAGGGAATGCCACCCCCTATATTATGTTTATTGTAATTTCATTACACCATTGTTTAGCGGTGCAAAGAATACACCTTTTTCCAAATTTTCATCGATAGAGTAAATAGTCTCCGTGTAAAACGGCTGAATGACATCCGGACGCACGGACAGACGGACTTGACGAGGGCTGCTTTTTTTTACGGATTTTGCTATCGAGTTTACAATCGACATGAAACTGATGTCTATGAGAATTGATCTACAATATTATTATTATCTGGAATAGCCGCCAACTTAAAATCCAGAATGTTCATCTTATTCGATATCAGCACTATCCCCCCGAAAAACATGAAAATTGTAGTCATGATGAAAAATTATCAAATTGTAATAGCATCCATGTTTTATACCAATAATTTATCCCAAGAACAAACTCATATTATTTTACGACCATAAACTTTTCATAGGTTTTCCAGGAATCTATAATCAACCAACAATTTCCAGTATTAAAAAATATATAGGCTCCGTAGATAAGTGGGGAATGGTCTATTTTCTATAGTAAATTAAAAAAATAAAACGTGGAAGTCCGGGGGAACCAAGTTCTTTTCACGTATAATTTCAAACAAAAATAAAATTTTCGCAGCCGCCTTCTTGGATTTACCTTTTGACCTCACTATCGACTTTAGCACCCTCAAAAACTATGAAAACAATACCAATGATGAAAACATTGAAAATTTTCGAAGCCACCATCTTGGATTTACATTTTAACGTCACTATCGGCTTCAACGCCTTCGACAACTATGAAACCGACTCACACGATGAAAATTTTTAAAATATTCGTTGCCGCCATCTTGGATTTACATTTTGACCAAATTCACTCTCTTTCTCTCTCTCTATCAAATTAGAAGAAGAAAAAAAAGTCACAAGTATGAACACTTTTTCGCGTGACGATTTATGCCAGTTTACTCCTACTGCAAGTCTCGTTAAAGAACTTATTTCTAAAAATAATATAGAATAATTAACATACATATTTGGGACCCCCACAACAAGCCCTTTCATTTGAAAAACTTTTTTTTTACTGTCTAGTTTGGCCCCCAAAAGTGACCCCATATTCAAAATTCATTTATTTACGTTACACTTCTGTATTTGGGTCACAGAAATTCATATGTGTACCAAATTTCAACTTAATCGGTCCAGTAGATTCGGAGCAAATTGGCTGTGACAGACTGACACACGAGTAATCCTTTATGGGTTCCGTTTTTTCATTCGTAGGTACATACGGAACCCTCAAAAGTTACTGCCCTATCCACACTATATGTGTAAACTTACTAATAAAATTATTCAAATATAAAATAATTCATTGAAAATATACCAAAGAGTTTTTATTCAGATTCTAATACTTTTTTCACACTGATTTTATTGCGAGTATCGATTGGGCTGAATGCTACTTTTGAATCGATATAAGAAAATTGGGTAGACGGGGTCAGCACTAAGAAGTGTCACGTCGCAACACAATTTTTAGTAATTTTTATCAAGATTTGATCGTGTTTTTTATGTAGTTTATGTATGAAACATGGTAAAAGTAAGAATGCAGAGAGAATGATAATATCTTTATTTTTCCTTTTTGCATATCTTCAGCAAGAGAGTGGGTTGTTTATGTACATATTTTCAGCAAATTTAAACTACCTACCTTTTGGATAGGTGTAGTAATACCAATTCTATATAACTTTCGCAGTGTACTGACGCGGTTTGACTGATCTCAACATATAATTAAAGATATTTTCCACAAACTTATTGTATAAAGTAGGCGCGGTAACATATTTTTCTTAATAAATTCGAATGCTGAAAGTTGATGTAAATTCCTGAATTTCATGACTGAATTCGCAACACCCCGTCGAGTCAACTGATGTGTCATATGTCAAAATCTTGTCGAGCAGAGAGGTTAATTTAGTGAAGTACCTACATCATAAACACTGGCAAAGCCAATCACTTGAACGTAACTTTAAGAAAATGAGGACACAATTTCCGCAGTATCATTACTTCCAACATTACCATGACAGTTCAAAATGAAAATGATCCTCTTACATTGAAAAGTGCTAGCGTAGTGAAATAAAATTCATTTATTACGCCGCACCCCTGTTGGTTAATGTAATGTCAATAATATAATTGAATGGCAGTATGAACAAGCCAACTGTCGCTTACTTTATTGCTCACCGCCCTCTACAGTAAAATATCAGTATTCCATACATATGTAGCAACATTTGTACATGGATATTTTAATTTTTATGAGCGCAGTATCTGTCACTAACGAATAAAACGATTGATTTATGTTTGGCAATCTACAACAGTATATACTTTGTAAGTTTGTATCATATCGTTTATAAAAGCCATTTGTTTATGCTAAATATGCTATTCAACGAAGCTTATCTAGCGAACGTACTAATAAATTAGTGGTTTGTTTCACTGAAACTATCAATTATAATTACATAATCACGATATATCTTCGTAATTGTCTACTATTACGTTTCAGTCGTATGACGGACTATCATTTACAGAACATGACGTTAGTAACTCAGTACGAAATACAATACAGAAGTCTTCACTACACAGGAACTATAGTGTATCAGGACGTGCATTCTTGAGACGTCGTAGTATCTACACAAGGAACCGGGAGGTGTGCCTATGACGTCACTCACACACGACAGGAACACTAAAGAGAATACGTTAGGAACATGAACTCCACAGGATGCATGTTCCTATGACGTAATCGACCATCACTCCTTAGTGGTTTGATGAATTCTCTTGTCTTAACACAATAAGAGCTAGTGTGGAGCTAGGCCACTGTTGTGTGTGCTGTACGATAGAGTATATTTTTTCTATCTATGTACCCATTTATTATCTAAAATAGCATGTGACTCAGACTGGTCAATGCTCTTCTAACAAGAACATTAAATAAAATACGACTCGTGCCAATGACTGCCAGCTCATGCCTGAAAACTGCTAAGTACTTCGGGCCATTATTTCAAAACAATAAGTTTGAGGGTCAACTCTGGCCGTAAGAGACGCATTGAAAGGTCAGATGCTACGCGAATAGAGGTTACATAATTGCAAACTGACCTCAACAGTGAAAGAGTCGGTGGCAGTGAGACCACGCGTGCTGCCGTGCGCGGTCACAGTGAAGGTATGCGTGCCTAAGTCCTGCTTCTGGGGCACGCCACTGATCAGACCGTGCCTCGAGTCCACGGCCAGCCAGTTTGGCATGCGCCGACCATCTTCACTTCGAACCTGGTTAATAATGTTTAGGTTAGGAATTCATTTAGGTCTATGCAACATAAAAGGTACAAGGGCGAAATTAATGTCTTAGGCATTCTCTACCGGTCAGTTCTTTATGAGGAATATCTAGAACAAAGTGGAGTTAAACTGCCTATCATACTGCGGTGCCAACTAAAGTAGGGTAGCTTTTTTAAATTAAAATACTAAAAGTCTAATTCTAGGTGGGCTGTCCTGCCAAATTGGCAGTATAACCGAGGCAGGTTCAAACAAAATTAACATTATTACAATATTATTTGGTCCCTTTTATTTAATTGGGGGGACACTTATCGCTTTAAATCACGACCACAACTCCTTTTGCCAGAACTCTACACTGGCGAAAATCCTGAAAAACGGGACATCGCCGTTTCCAAAGAAATTATTTAACAGTCGTGAAACAGATTTACACGGAAAGGTAATTTGGAGCAGTGGAAAATGTTTTAAGTTGAAATTTAAAACTTCTATGATTCCACTAATCTTTTTCCACGGTATGTTATAACTGTTATAACTTATAAGCTAGCTCTCCATAGCATAAGCCCCAGTTTTCTTTTACAGCGTCAGCGGCGCGGGATCGTGGACTCTTGACGTTTAGCCAAGCGAAGGACCGGAGTGCCTTCTTGTTGTGTACGGCTTGCCAAGGCCATTTTATATTTTGAAAACACGTCTACGTTAACCGAGACCGTTCTACGGTTTAAAACACTAACCTAGAATCAGGGTTTGATAAGTTAAGGGGGAAGCGTCAGGGTAGCCCGCGAAATTCAAATTGTCTTACGTTTTTTGCATTTTTCAGGTCAGTGTCAGGTTTTACATTGATTAAAATATGATTCGCGGTCGTAACAAATATGGCTTTACTCAATTATAATCATTACAATCAGCAATACAACTCCATAAGTTAGCAAAAGTGTTACATGTCATGATTTCATTACATTTGACACCTTTATCTTCTTCTTAATCACTATTGCTGATTGTAATGATTATAATTGAGTAAAGCCATATTTGTTACGACCGCGAATCATATTTTAATCAACATAAAACCTGACACCTCTGACACAGACCTACAAAATTAAAAAAAAAAACCTAAGAAAATTTGAATTTCGGGGGTTACCCTGACGCTTCCCCCTTAAACTAAATTACCTAACTGGGTCCCGAATTAAGCCCACGTTTGCGCGGACGTCTTAGAATCGCGGCGATTTTTTTTCGTGCATTGATGTTTAGCGCTGAGTGTTGAAAATCCAACAGTGTGTTTTTTCAACGCGCTGGGTCGAGAGTGCGTACCAACGCGTTGGATTCTCAACGCTCGGCTTAACACCGAGAGTTGAAAATTCAATGCGCGATAAAATCCCGCCGCGATTTGATTACGTCCGTGCGAACGTCGGCTAAATCTAAGCTAATTCTCTTTTCACGTACCTTATAAGCTAACACTTTTCCCGAGAAAGCTTCCTTTGGGATTTCCATTCGGAACAGATGTCCCACATAGGCCGATGTGTCGGGCACACCCCATAACCTTCTTAGGCCATTTTTTGCTATTTCTGAGTGGTTTGCTGTTAATTCAACCTGAAAGGTCAACCATAAAACTTTACGCTTCTATTGTTCAATCGGGAAATGTACGAGGAGTATGGGAGCTACGATTTGTCGGTTGCGTGACGTAATATGATTAATATTCTGAAATAATACATGGAAATCCTGTTGGGTTAGTAGTTAGTAGTAGGAAGTGAGTGAGAGAGTGCACTGACCAGGAATTCTTCGCTGTTGTCGAATGCGAAGTCGTCATCGTGCCTCGTGAGCGCGAGTGGACACAGCATGAGCAGAGCGCACGCGATGAACCGCGCCCGCCCCATCTCGCCTCCCCACCACTACCACTCTCATAAACACATCTTGATCATCTGTGGACAATTATACAATACTTTATTACTTTTGCTAGTGTTTATAAACATGCTTGTTTACAGGAAATTATTGTTCAATGTTTGTTGTGAACTATCGGATATAATTTGTTGTGAGTTGGTGACAGACAATGTAGTTTGTTTTTCTCGGGTTATGTCATTATAATATCAGATAGGAAGGGAATTACGTCTACCCTTGTAGACCGTGGCTTCACCAAAAAGGCCTAAGTGGGAGAGAATAGGGGACGGTCAGGGGACTGTCAAAGATACTAGAGAACCCTTTGTTCGACATAGACGAGGACACTTGATAACATAAAGAAAAGTAAAGATTTCAATAGATGTTGGTGGTGATATTTATAAGGCTTTCAAAATTTTCTCAATTTCAACGTAACTATCTATAATCTCAATGAAAACGAAATTCCAACAATTAATCAGTACATAATGAACATCAAGAAACATTTATGACTAAAATGAAATATGTACACCACATGTTAAACAAAGATGGGCGTGATAATTTAGACATTGTTTAGCTCTGGATGCTGCGTTTAAATATAGACAAATTTTCGTTAAATATCGTGTACAAATGACTTGGTAATAAAGAAGAAAGAGAAGGGAGGGCAAACGGAAACGACTCGGGTACTGTTACACAGTTAAAGGCGCGTGTTGGCGCATAATGATTGGACACAAATAGAATGAGCTTTTGAACGCTCCCCGCCTTGCTTAGCATGCTGTCGCGAAACCACTTCAGGGAATACTTTTATATCCCTTTTAGAATAATGTGGCTTTTACTTTACTGCCACTCGAGACGAGAGCCAATATTGTAAGAGTAACGTTTAATTCCAAATATACTTTTACTTAATGAGTTCGAGTTAATTGTGTAGATACTAGACAATTCGGCTCCGGTAAAAACTCCCGAGATAACAAAGCTTAGGCGTGGTCGTTAGTTCGCGAGATGCAGTAATCTGGAAGGCAAATACTAATGATCCTTTGGGGATAACAAGCCTAAATAATGTAGTGGGTACCTAATATATGTTAATTTCAGTGACCTACGGAAGGTATAGATGCGCATTAATGATAATTTAGGGAAATAAAAGTCTACATATTTTTCGTGAAACATAAACAGACTCGTTAAAAATGATTTATGACGATTCCCGAGATTCTGGACATAACTCGACCACTCCAATTATTGTCAAGAAGAGCGCGAGGCGCAGAAACGTTCCGAATGAAACGTGCTCGGCGATTAACGGTTAAGTACGAATCTTACTTCACGCGATGACCGTAAAAAAATGTTTTAACAACAATATTATTAAAAAAATATTGATGAGCTCTTTTCAACATAGGAAGTTTCTGAATGATAAACATTTTTGTGGTAATCCAACCGAGGCACAGTGGAACGAATGTATGGGAGCGGTTGGACGTAGACATTTCCGAAAAAAAAGAGTAAAATTATGCCAAACTAATGATGCCATCTTATTCGATTACTTAATGCCTTCATAACTTGTGGTGATGAATTTCTTCATAACTCCCATATTTCGGGAGTAATTTGAGAAAATGTGAAATTTTACTATGAAAATGAGTGTATCGAGCTCTCTCCCTCCTGATTCCGGGCTTGTTTCAAGTAGCGGTCTCTAATATCATAATGCTAATACTAAGAGCTATATTTAATACTAAGACACATAGTGCGCCAAATGTGCACTTTCTGGGATAAAAGGAAATGAAAATTTAAAAAAAAAAACGTTTTTTCCCCATTTGTATTTACTTTAAACCGCAGACAGACTTATTAAGAGGTCTATAAATATATTATATATATACAGAAATATATATTAACAAAAATATTCACAAGAACTGATGAGAGTATGACTTTTAAGTAAGTTGATAATAAATTACCTAGTTTCATTAAAAGTACAATAAATAATTAAGATGTAAGCTCTAATTTACTAAGTTACACATTTTAAAACAATAACATCATTTAATTATCTTCGTCATCATCATCATCATCAATTAATTCAAATTCAGAATCGATGTCCGCTAAATCATTTATGTTAACAAATTCGATATCACTTTTCTCAGAATCCGTAAGCTCATAAAATTCCTTAAAAGAAGATTTTTTTACAAACTTATTTCCTTTTGGACGGATACTTGTAACAAGTGGATCAGAAGACAGTAAAAGATTGTGCATAATATCTTCATTGCATGAGATACTGCTATGCTTTCGAGAATGCCCCTCTCTATATTTTCTAAAATCTTTATTTCTAGCCTCAGATGCCTCTTCGGATAGAAAACCAATGGGCACAATTGACATGTTCTGAACTATGTCTGGCCCATGCATTAAAATTTTATGAAGTGAAGAAGGCATATAATACCATGGGTATAACTCCACGTAAAGCTTAGCAGTATCAAAGCAGAACTCTCGGAATTTAGTTACGTTGATCTTCTCTCCTGATGAAATACACTGCAAGATCACACAGATTTTTCTTAAAAGCATAGCATCTATTCCGGTCAGTTCAGCAGATTTAGTGTAGTTTTCAAAAAATCTCCTTGCCGAGTTGCCATTGTTGGTGGATCCACTGCCTTGTTTCACAACATCGAGAAGTAAGCCCGTTTCTCTTCTTACAGCCTCTTGAACTCTTTTCTTCCTGTCATCAACTTGCCTTTTTGCTATATCACCCCTTACTTGCCATGATTTTATGTCTAATTTGTAGGAAATGTGTAATAAGCATTCCATTGAGCGAATCCAAGCGTGAAGGGTGCTTAAGCTATATTTATACATGTCCTCGTTTGCGTGTTTATCTTTGATTAACTCTAAATTATTCATTTCTTTAGGACAAGCCTTGCATATGTCACACACTGAAGCTGCTGTATTGGATATAATGGAATGAATTTTACCATCAATCATTGTCAACAGCAGTTGGTGTTTGACACTAATTCCATCAGTGATGGTGGATGGAGTTAAGGCTTCAATCTCTGCTTCGATTTCAGCCATCTCTCTCTGCACATTTTCTTTGGTTTCCTTTATAAACTTAAACAATATTGGCCGGCAAAATGAAGTGGAAGATGGTCGCTCGTTTTCCCAAATTGTTACACCTTTTGAGACGAGCCGCAGTGGTACAAGACTAATCATAAAATTACTAGCAAGATCGATTTGCTCATCTTCACTCGTCCTTTGATGATAAATGCTTTGGCTAGATGATCCGTCAAAACCCCATTTGCTGGTCAATACGAGCTGTTGATTGGGATCAACAGGGGTTTCTAACGACCTAATAAGTCTTCTTGAGGTTAAATCCATCAAGGCTTGTAATTTGATTTTTGCAGAGCTCTCTGTAACTGTGAGATCTTCTTTGGCCGGATAGCACTTAATTTTTTCTTTAACCAACATGTAGTAACTCGGGTATTGAAGAGCTCCTTCTTGAGTGTTGAAATCCCGAAGAGTGTTATAGCGCCATTTCGATAAGTTCATCGATACATAAAGAGCCAATGCCTTCAAAGGGGATATTTCCCGTACCTGAATTGATTTACCTTCAATGAAGGCTTTGATTTTTGAGGCCTCTTCTGGATTCTCCGTCAAGTATTTCATAACATAAGCTGTATCGCTTTGTCCTGCCTTTTGAAGCGCCCTTTCGGCCGAAAACATAATTTCAGCGCTGCTACTGCTGCATGAAAGACTATCTTCAGTGCGTCTTCTTTTTTGCCGGTTACTAAGGTCCTCAAAAGATTTACGAGGACTAGGATGTGTACAAGTTGAAGCATCAGATTTAGCAGGAGAAATTATGGGCTCGATGACGTCACTTATATTTTCTGTAGAAGGTTCCATATTTTCATTCTGTAATTCCGGCCATTGAATTGCAGCCTGTAGCCAAATCTCATGTTTCTTCCGAAACTTATCTGTGCTTCTTCCAGACTGTGTCCATTTTGCATAAATGCGGTAGCAAAATCGACGACACCAGTCTTTTAAACTTGTTTCAGCACTTTCACATAACTGAACACAACTGTTATCTTTTAAAACACTGAACAAATAGTTAAAGTCGCGTAAATCTTTATGTGCGCGTGCGCATAAAGCAACGTGAATATCAAGATTTGTATTAAAATTTGGAAAATACATTGCGAGATTAGCTTGGATACAACGAGGTGTAAATCAACACTGATTTTAAAGTTACTAATAGTGACCTATTTATATAAAATCCAGGTATCCCAGGTATCCTTTGTTAAATATTGCAAGGTAATTAGTTATTGTGATAATTAGTAAATGATGCATGCTAAATTAGTGTATTAAGAGCCATTTAGTAATTAAATAATAGCAATGTTCTTATCAGTAATCATTAGTGCATCAGTTTTATATGTAAACCTTAAGTCCCTAATTATATATCCTAATTAGCTTATATCTTCTCTAATTGGCTGCTCAGAAATGTTATTGTAATAAGGTAAACCTTTAGAAAAACGGTTTTAATCAACAAAATAAACAAAAAATAAAAAAATTGTGTTATAAAATAAACATCACTCTTTATCCCAGAAAGTGCACATTTGGCGCACTATGTGTCTTAGTATTAAATATAGCTCTTAGTATTAGCATTATGATATTAGAGACCGCTACTTGAAACAAGCCCGGAATCAGGAGGGAGAGAGCTCGATACACTCATTTTCATAGTAAAATTTCACATTTTCTCAAATTACTCCCGAAATATGGGAGTTATGAAGAAATTCATCACCACAAGTTATGAAGGCATTAAGTAATCGAATAAGATGGCATCATTAGTTTGGCATAATTTTACTCTTTTTTTTCGGAAATGTCTACGTCCAACCGCTCCCATACATTCGTTCCACTGTGCGAGGGGAAAAATCCTGAGGCGAATGTGCGGATGCAGGGGTCGGTCAATCGGTTTCGATCGGAAAGTTTTTATCAAGTCGGCACTATAAAGATGAGAGGAAACGAGAGTAGTTTCGTTCAAAGTGCTTCCACCCAGCCGTGTAAAGCAGTGCAAAACGTAAAGCTAAAATGTAAACTCAAGTTGTAGAAATCACACACAAAAATAACTGCTACATAAAATTGCCAGTCGGCGACAACATTGTATTGTATGGTGCCATTGACGATATTCGCAGAATATGTGGGGCACATATTGGCTTTATTAAATTGTTTGCAAATGTTTACTGTTTGTAAAATATTTTGATGTAGATAGGATATACATACGTATTTGTTGAAAGTAACTCTAGGAGTCACTTGTTTATTTTTGGCCAGTCTATCCATCGTAAAAAAATAGGTTGGAGTCCCATTTCCTACAAAATGTATGGGAAAAGTTTTTTGCAATTTCTGACTTTTCTAGTAAACATAGGTGCTCAAACCTCAGTTGGTCCGATAGTTTTTTGATCCTTATGAAACATCAAACACAGATCGATTGGCATTAGTGAGTTTTTTTGTGAAAACTGCCCACTTTCTTGCCGACTGTATTTTTTTTTTTAAGTGATTGCATTCCAAAATATCTCTAAAAGTTAACGATAGTCTCGTACGACAATTTTTTTGTAGCGATAACGGTTTAGGTACTATCGAAGAAACGCATAATTATCTATACACTGTAAGGACTATTCTTGCTTGCAGCGCTCAGCTGCTATAGTATCGCTTACTTACGAAAAAAAAAGTCGTGTGCACGGGATTATGTTTTCAAAATGCTTAGATACACGTTACCCCGATGGTACCTGCCCTTACTGCGCTATCTCAAAAATCCACCATGTATATTAATTCTAATAGATTAGTTTAATAAAACCACTCAGCAACTTGGCAAGTTTTTGTTTATTCGGCGGTAATGACTTTCTGCTGAGTTGGTAAGGTAAATAAAATTATTAATACCAGACTATTTAGAAACAAACAGCATATAGTTGCAGATGAAGCAAAAAACAAAGTTGCTGAATTAGGGTAACAAAACTATAGACGAAGCAAAAAAAAACATATTCTACGTTAGTGATTGATTAGTGAACGAAATAGAAAATAATAATGTATAGAAGAATTTAATATTACATAAATGATTGACATACCAGTAAAGACGAACTTTGGTCTTTGTACGAATAAAAAAGGTGCTCTGAAAATTTTTTAAGCAGTATAAAAGTAAAAGGAAAATTGTAAAATTTGTCCCAGTTTGAGAACAATTCCTTTAGGCATTTGCTTTTCTAAAACTTTATAAACACTTACTTAAAACATATTTTTCGCAAGTTTTTAACTAATTAAGCTTCGTCATAATAATTTCAAAGCGAATTTCGGTCGCTACGTACCAACCAAATTTTCCTCGTTTATTTGAGAACGTACGAGTGGTTATTAATTAGATGTAAAAGGTAAATCTGGAGCGAAATGGCCGCGATATTTGTAAAATGTTTCTTGGATACAGGCACTTCCTATTTCAAGTTTGTAAGCATGTTAAAGGCAGGCAACCACTCTGGCAGCTTACCCTTGGGTTGTGAGGGGACCGACGACTAAAGAGGGTTACCACAATGGATCCTCTCCCCCGACAAAATCTCGTCTCAGTTTATATACGGCGTATATGTATAGACAGGCCCGGACTTAGAGACCCAGGGCACCTAGGCACTTCGACATTTGGGGCCCTCCATTTCAAAGCCATTTTAGAAATGTTGTACCTAAATAAAATGCATTAGTAGGTACTTACAGTTTTTTTTTTCTTACCGCATTTTTCAATGCAATTATCAATTGCATTTAATAAATGAAATGAACAAACTACTTTTGACTCAACCCAACTGCACTATTCAAGTAAGTGAAATAAATAAATGAAAAATGTTTTATAAAAATAAAAAAATCTCTCAATGTATAATTTTATTTCCGCCTGCCGTCAGGTCAGAGCAGCTGGGTGGGTGGGGCCCCTAGGCTGGGTGGGGCCCCTAAGCTGGCTGGGCCCCTAGGCCAGTGCCTTATGTGCCTAGGCGTGAATCCGGTGCTTTAAAGAGATTGTATTAATTTCCATACCAGTCTTTATACTGAAGTTCTATGTAATATAGGAAATATTTCAACCTAACAATGCCTTTAGAGTATTACATGGTAACAGTCAAAATTAAACAAGCATCTAAACTGATAGAGTTGTAAACGTGCGACAATATTTACAAATTTTGACAAATATTTGCGCAATAATCACTGTTGGTTCTCGGTACAGTGATATTTACCATCATTACTCATTATTTTCGTTTAAATAAGGAAAATTGAAAAGAATCAGACCCTTCTTGAGGGGTGAATGCATGCGATCGAAAATCGTTCAAAAAAGAGGAGCCCTCGATGCGATGTTCGGGGTTTGGGGTGTAAATATTCTAAGACATTCTATCAAAACTTCTTGTTTCGATAATTAAATGTCTTTAGGGCTATGGGGGAAAAGGGGGGTGTAAACAAGAATTTAAGATGACAAGAAGTTAATGCGCCCGCTGTCTCAATGGTTTCAAATGCTTGCGGAATCTCATTTCCTAAGCTTGATTGTCAAGTGTAATGAATTGGCTTATCAACTGTGGGAATTATATTTCAGACTTATTTCGATGAGGTTGTAGTCAGGGAAATTATTTGTTTCTCATAGTGACACATTTCCTCAATTTGCCATTTCATACAACTGTCAAAAAATGACAGTTGTGATTTTAATATTTATACGGCTAATTTAAGTAGGTAGGTATTCAGTTAGGTTAGCAATTAATTTCCCTGTTCCTGACTTTTACCTAATTGTATATACTCCATGACCTTTACTCACCCCATCACATCACATGGACATTCGAAATTACTCTTTACTCTCTTTCAATAATCTAAGCATGTAATTTGAAGGATTCGTTAGGAGTGAGGCGTATTTAACGTACGGCTAAATAAAACAGGTATCATAAAATAACAGACCGAAATAACAGTTTCTGTTCCATGAGATAACGTAGGTTTTTTAGTCCTGTCCTGTTAGCCTGTTACTGCGATCGGATACACACACATCTTTACGAAATGCTTATTCAACCGCATTATACAACATATTTAATTTAATTTATTATTGTTTATTTTTGATATTTGTATAAGTGTTGATGACATAATAATTATGACATCGATATTTTTACATAAAGTTGATGATTCTTATTATAAACCGTGTGTACCACCTAAGAACAGTTGTTACAGTAAACAGGTTAAAAGTTTATACTTTATATCTGCAGTAACAGAGAACACACAATAGTCTGTTCGCACATAGTATGAAATAACAGGCTGTTATTTTGTAACAGGTTTTTGGGAGCTGTTATTTACGTGGAACCGGAACAGGCGGAACAGATATGTGACTTTACCTGTTACAACCCACTCCTAGGATGCGTATATAGTAACATTTTTGCGTGGTATGGTATATCAGTATTTCACCCAACGTGCGAGCCCGCGGCATCGGCGTCGTCAGGGGTATGAGAACGGCACTACATTCCGCATCGCGTATTTAGGTCAGCTGGTAATAAGGCTCGTCATAACGTGAATAATTCACCGTATCAGATTGAATTTACTTCTGAAATGTTCTTTGCGTGCACGATGCTATCTGTTCACAACTCAAGTCAGCTCTTTTTAATGATTATTACTCTAATAAATACTGGGGGGAAAGTGTTTTTGACCATGGATTTTTGTTTTCCATATCGGTTTAGTTATTTCTCTTTCGTTTAAACTTAACCATTAGCTGATTGATGGCTCATTGAGTAAAAATCGTTTTAGTCCGGTTAAGTTTAGATAATGTTGATATAACAGTTTCTTCGTATTTCACACTGAAACTTATAAGCCTGCATCCGGAGACTTTGTTTTTCTAAAACAGTTTTCGAGGAAAGCGGTGAGCTTCGCGAAATCCGCCTCAAAGCTTTTCCGGCGTTATTATATAGATTCAGGAAAAGGAAGCAATAAAATTGACAACAAAATGTAGCTATGATGTCAGTGCATTGTATGAAAATTTGCAGTAGAAATCTTCATCAGTCTTCTAATTATTTTTGGCTTCCAAGAAGCTGCAGTTATCACCAGGGAATGCAGTTATTCTTAGGTGTGAGAATTTACGGTATTTGGCAACCAACGTTTGTCAGGAGCTTATGTAGTCTCCCTCTGGGGTACGGTAGAATTGAAAATTGCAACATATTCAATTCAAAATTGCCGTCGTAAACCTACATAGGTGAAAATTCTCAGAACTAAATCATCTCTAGGCTGAGAAGGCGGACGCAACGTCAGTCTTGCAGTCTATTTCGACAGCGGAAGTCACGTGGTGCACTTGCGCGTGTGTGCATCATAATGTCATGATTCTCAGTATCCAGACGTTATAAATATGCATGTGTCTCTGTGTTCGTGTGTTTATATTTCTACGTTCACGTCGGACGCCAGTCCTCGATAGGAGCCCACCCAAGCGAGCATTGTGTGTGTAATCGCAAAGGGCAAAAAGGGGTATTGTTTCGAGCCGTATGGGGTGCAAAAACTGTGCAGGTGACGTCCTGATAATTTACCCAGCTTAAAAAAAGATACGATTTCTTTTTAGGGTTTCGTACCACAAACGGAAAAAACGGAACCCTTATAGGATCACTCGTGTGTCTGTATGTCTGTCTGTCACAGCTAATTTGTTCCGAATCTAATAGACCGATTAAGTTGAAATTTCGTACACATATGTATTTCTGTGACCCAAACACAGACGTGTAACGTAGATAAATGAATTTTGAATATGGTCACTTTTGAGGGCCAAAATAGAAAAAAAAAAGTTTTGCAATCTGTACCGTGTGACATTTGAAATGTTGTGGCTTGTTGCGAGGACCTCAATTTTTTAAAAGAATTTTAAAATAATTAAAATTTAAGAAAATAGATGAAAATTGACCATTCATTCTCCTATCTCCGAAACTACTGAGCCAAAAATTAAAAAAAAAGTACAGAGAATGGAAGAACCATTCTCTGATTTTTTTCAAAACTTGATTACAGGAAAACCTATAAGAAGTCTATGGTCTTAAAATAAAATGGTAAATCTCTCAATATTGTGCGTACAAACTTACATTTGCAGTTGGAATGTATGGCAGAACATGTTTTTCAACTACAATGTTAAGTTTGTTCTTGGGATAAGTTAATCGCAACTACGGAACCCTTCATTGTCCGTGGTCCGACACGCACTTGGCCGGTTTTTTATAATATCACCCGTGACATTTTTTGTGATTTCAGTCGACAGATAAAAATCTTGGAAGCAATTTAAGGACGAAATCAATAGTTGTCTGTCTGCTACAACATAGTTCAGTGGTTCGTCTAATAAATTGGCGGTTGGTAACGGCAGGAGGAAGTCGGGGGTCGGGCGTTTTACGAGTCGGCTTAATTGAGTTTTCGAAAGAGGCTGTCGCTCGCGAAGCTGGTTATTTGCAGAACGCGATAGGTTTCGAGAGAGTTGTGTTCCGTCCTCGACACATGCGCCCACTGGCGGCACAGCACAAGGGAATTTTATGCGACGAATAGGAATAACACTTAACAGTATGACAATAAAATTGAAATTTCAATGATAATGCCTAAGAACGCCGCGGCATGCCTATACCGCGACATCGTTGCCGTCAATATTCGCTTACATGTAGTGATGCCGGAAGATCTCCTGCCGTGACGTGCCGTCAGTGGGTGCAGGCCTTAAGGGTGAATTTCACCAATAAAACTGAACGTGTTCAGCACATCTAAACCGCGTTCAAGAGTTGTCTGTTCTGTACCCTAATTGCGTAACTTATTTTCGTAAACAATTTCGCCTAATTTGTTTCATTTTGACAGTTCAACAACATTAATTGTGTTATTTACGTTGTTGAGCAGATTTTTTTTCCAACTTATGAAGCAATGGATTAGCAATCTGTTTCAAATCGAAACAGATTGTGATTGTGTTGTATTACGCAATTGGAGTACTCTGCCTCCTATAGCAAAAAAGACGCATCTAAATTTTTTTTCCAGATTTGAGTTATACATCAGGCAGATGCGCCTTTTTTTTCTGATTCCGGCAATATATATAACTCAAATCTGGAAAAAATGTTAGATGCGTCTTTTTTTCTATCGGGCAGTACTGGTCTGTGAGTGTCAAAATTGTTGTGGAATATTGACACTGACAGCTCTTGAACGCGGTTTAAAAGTATTGACCGCGTTCAGTTTCATTGGTGATATCCGCACTAAGCCAGTTTAGATAGTCACCTTTGGCTTTATGACAATATTAAAATGGCACATCTATTTTCAGTGCGATGCTTTATAGTCTGATCGTAAATTATCGCCGCCGCGCCTATGCCTTCAGTTTATGACAGCACGTTTAAATATATTGTTGGCACACGTATACACAAATGTTTATACTAGCCGCATTCAATAAAAAAATAAAAATAATTAAACCGTGGAGGTGAGACTAGATACATTTATAGCACTAGTTTAACTAAGCTGCTCCACAATGAGGAATTAATTAAGGCAGATTTCATTCAAGTTATGAATAAATTTTAACTAAATTGGAACAAAAAGCGGTTTGTATCATTATACACTATGAATGTGAATTTATGGGTCACTATTTTATCATCAAAGATTCGGATGAATTACTTTTCTTTCAGGGCATACCCATTCTATACAAGTAAACGATCCACGTAAACGTATTGGTACTCCAAATAGCTAGAAAATCTAAATGTTTTAAACATAAATCTAAACTTTCCCGCACCGCTTCGCCCTGTCTCCGAGAAACTGCCGTTTTATAGCCTAGAAGTATCTATACTCGCCATTTTATGATTTTAGAAGAGGAAAGACAGAAGAGAGAAATTAACTAATTCCATGCTAAATTATGAAACGTGCTTTTGCTAAGAAATATGAAATATGCGCATAGAAAACCCGGCTCTTCCCTACAATAACACGACCGTCTGAAACAACCGGTATATTATTTCAACAAACGCGATATTGCCGCGGCATGACACTGTGCAAGTGACGAGAAGAGAACAAAGTTTTAACAAAGTCGTCTTTAGCCTTTCTTAAATTAGAGACAAGGAGATTAAACTTCCTAAATAAGGCAAAATGTAGGGAGTGCGCGAGGAATGTGGATGAATATTCGTACAGTGCCATTATGCCGAAACCAAAATGGAAGAGGCGGGCTCTGAATTATAAGATGATTTGGATTTGGTGAATAATCTTATAACGTATTCTCTTAATGTCTAGGCATCCAGATTGTTATTTCCAGTAAAAGATTTCGGTGTGGAGTGAATATATTTTGAGCGAGATAAGTATTGCGTTCACTTACTTCGCTGAACAGTGAATAACCGTATGAAGAACAGAATGACGTCAGCAAAATTCAGGTCAATAAAATATTTGTTTGCTTGGATTCAGTTGCATTATCAGTATATAATCTAGTTGAAACTCCATTTGGCACTACAGCACTCGAGAAACCATTTGAATCCGTATTTCGATTATCTACTACATTTCTCGATTCACTCAACATTGGTTCGACATAGTTCTGTTCAATAGTTTCTTTAGAAGGCTTTCATTTATGTGCGCGAACGAGTGTTTACAAGGGGTTTAAAGTGATAGGGCGATCATTGTTCTGCGAAAAAGCGATTCAGCTTTCTAAGATATGGCGGCATAAAATGGAGCATCGTATTCTTGAGTTGTCATAATAGGCAACATTGTCCTTCTGGTGTGAGCTTGTCGTTATCGATATTGTCGCCATGTGTACGCAGCTCGCAGGGGCGGTCCACACGGCTGCACCAGACTGTGATTTACACGACAGACATTGGCCCCAAAACACAACACCTCTCCCTTTATGGCCAGACATTTCGGGGAACGGCGATTTATTTGTCTGGCTGTAGATATGTGTAGATTGTTATCAACCAGCATTCAAGTTTTATTCGCAATCAAATTGATGTATGTATATTTGATGCTACGCGTCCAATATTAGTTGAAATTGAAATAGCTTGCGGAAAAGTCCATTAATACGGAAATGAAGGACGTTAAAAGCGCTGAAATGGAAAAGCATTTCAAACGGATTTTTTAAGGACGGTGATGGAGAATCGTGACCCCAGTTTATCAAGTTACTGATCTCACTAAATCTTTACCTTTTTAACGAAGTTTCGAAATAAAACTGAATAAAAGAAACCAAGTTTTATAATATTTCTCTAGACTTGTTACACGCAATGTTTTACCGAGAAAACGAGCAAAAATTTCAATGTCAAAGTAAATACCACTTAATATGTATTACATTAGTGTGCAAATTGGGGACGCATTTATGTATATCAGCACAATGCCTGTCTAGACGAAGTACTGAACTGAACGTAACCTACCACCGACACTGATTTACATATAGATATCGGAATCACTTGGGATTCCGGGATACATGTCGCAAAATCCTATGAGATTATGTCTGTTAAATAATGAAATACTTTTGTTACCTACCTGTCACATGTAATAAATGAAAAGGTAACGGGAATATCTGATAATAATATATTGGTAGCTTAAAAGAAGGCAAAAGATGGAACAAAGCGGCCAATTCCTACTAAAACATTTGTGATGATTCGATTGGTTTAAAAACTTATTTTGCTCAAGAGCCTGTTCTTGGTATTTATTTTGAAGTCTCATTTTTAAAAAAAACATAGTTTGCAGTTTAGTACTTTAAAGTGTTTATTCTGAAAGTGGGCAACGTCGCAAATAAGTACATGTCAAATATTTCGCTGTTTTGATTAATTTGGCAAAATTACTGTATGGAAATAAGAAATGTGGCTAACTAGTTCCCTAGAATATTAATAATGAATTGCAATTAAAAGATTAAATTTGATATTGTAACAATTTTAAGTGTTAAAAAGGTATTTGAAAAGTTTCCAAATACTTTTTAACATCTAAAACTAAATATTCGGTATTAAGATATTAATTATTGCATTTCATTATTAATATTCTAGGGAACTAGTTATCCACATTTCTTATTTCCATACAGTAATATTGCAAAATTAATCAAAACAGGTAAATAATTTACAGCTATTTACGACGTTGCCAACTTTTAGGAAAAACCCTCTTAAATACTTTTCGTTTCTGACTATTATATTTTAGGAAAATTTAGACTGATGGAAAGTACAATGTGCACTTAAACTTCATGTACAGTGCCGACCAAAAGTCCATGAGCAATCTCACAAAGCAATAGACTGACGCTTCGGTTTGACTTACGACCTTCTTCTATAAGTTGTTACAATACTGTAGACACGCACATTACACACACACACTCACTTTGTCTGCAACCAATGACTAGTTCAATAATCATCATTCGTTTTTAGTTTCATTCGTCTTGTTCACATAAATATTAAAGTTTAGCAGGTAGACCACAAAAAACTAAGTAAATTATTTCGATTTCTGTGGGGTAGATGCAGTTTGTTACGAGTATTTAATTAATAGAACTTTTTTGGTTCGTGGATAATATTGGTGACGAGTATTTAGCGCAGTGTTGTGGTTATTATTATCAAAAAGCAGGCATAAAATATATTGAAGAGATCAGATCAGATCAGAGAATATTATTGCGCTGCGTAAAAGTGAAGTGAATATCTAATGAAACCGGACTAAGTGTGAGTGTTATCATTAATATATTTCATATTTTACCAAACATAAATCTTAATCAAGGGTATTGTTGATAGAACAGAGGTATTGTTGAGACAGAAGATGCCTTTAAAGTTTTAAATTCATTGTGAGGTTTAATTCGATTAGTGAATAATAAATAATAAGGTATTATGTGTAATAAAAACAATGTTTTTCTTTGTTCTAGAGAAATACTGTGAGGGTTAAGAGATATGAGGAAGGGGCTTATTATCGAGTAGCAGCGACGTCAAATGGTGAATGAAACAAATGGTTTCATACCAACGAGACATTTTGCTGAATTATTAAAAACACGTCATTATGAACCGTTCGCCGTGCACTCTGAAGGCTTGCATCAATGAAGACCAGCTAGAAAACCGTTTTTGACCTTAAAATATTGACCGTACCAACTTAATAAACAACAGATTCGTTATTGCATGAATTTATGGTAACGAATTTTTTAAGCACGTTTCAATAGGGTGTTTGTCGTATTTCTTGCAGATATACCGAAATTGTTGAATATTATTTTAGTAATAGTATTATTTTAGGATAAAAATTTGAGGTTTAGTTTCAATCTTCTTTTCGTAAAGAAAATGAATACTTAAGCTTTAACCTCAATAACAACCAATATTTACTAAAGTCAAATAAAATGTAAAATAATTAATACAAATAAAATATAAACAAACTGCCCATATTTAACCTTAAAATTACCTATTCTGTAAGTAGTTTTTTTACATTTTAAGTAGTCTAATATTCTTATTTATTACTTAATTACTTCGACCATGATCAAAGCTTAATATTTATGGTGAAAAAATCCATTAAAAATTTCATTCATAATTTAAATATGTCTAAATAATACAAACTGCTTCTAAGTTTCTTGACATCTATTTCACATCTTATTCAGCTGAAATAATGATAAATAATTGTAGCAGTTTATTAACTTATGTAAAATAAATATAACGAATAAACATATTTTTTTTTAATTTTGCTATCATATATCACGCATTTTTATTCTAAAACCTTTATTGCAATAACAACATAAAAAAGCAGCAATATTTAAAAAATATTATTATCGAAAGCAAAAATAATAATATTTGCAAAAAACCGCACTGTGTTTTACGAGATTAGAACCTGAGGCAGTTTGAATTCCATACCAACGCTTAACGCTTTCTGCTATCTGCACTTGTTAAGTTACTATCGAATTTTAGCAATGCCATTAACTGGTCAAGTTCACGTGCATAGTGCGTGTGTGCTAGCATGTTTAAAGCGACGGAAATATATTGTTGTTTCGTGTAACTGCGTTATCTGTGGTGTGTGTATCGTGTTGCTTACACATACAAATGTACGAGCTATACCGCGTGTTCACAGCAATACGACTCTTAGCGTGCTCATGCACTTTTAAGCGCTTACTGTACGTGTTCACTACACCATCAGACATTCTGAATAACCGAAAACGAAATTCAATAAACACTGAAATCCACTCTCAAAATATTTCTCGGTAATAATTTTGTAACACGGCAACACAAGTATTATTCGTGGAACTTCGCATGAGAATCGGAGCTGCATTTTGCACATTGGGGATATAGCAGCGATACTGGACATTATAGTCAGACGCCGTTAAACTGATTTACGATAGTCTTTATTAAACGAAATCCAACATTTATGTTCTGGAATCATAAGCACTGGATTTAATGCACCTTTTTATTAGGAGGCAGTAAAAAATTTAATAACTTTGTTGCATTTTCATGGAATAAAATGTTTTTCATAAGTATGGAAATTAAGGTATACATGAAAGGGTAAGAAAATTCCAATTTACTTTTCAGGTTTAATTGTTTCTGTCTGCTAAACCAATTTCAACTTAATTCGTTTAGTAATTGTCGGAATTCGTTTCAGCAATTAGGTAGCATGCAGACAGAAAAAGACGAACTAGAAGGAAAGAATACACGTGAATGTGTAGTAGAGACTAACATCCAAAAATTTGGTCAAGACTAAATAAGAAAAAAAAAAACAGTGGCACTCCGGGAGTGCCAACAGAAGTGAAAACTTGAACAAGATCGCCTTGGTGGAAGAAAAATACTTGTATAGAACATTGCTCCGTAACTTTATCTAAATAAAGAGCACAGTCGCGTTTACAAAAATGAGGTGTCGGTAACGGTGTCGCGAGTTCAACTGTTTTTTCCTATCTCAAAAAGTAAGCTAACGAATTCGGTGCAGAGCATGCATGTTTGTATTGTGCTGGTGAAGTCACAAGTCCTGCAGTTAAACATAGGTAGTAGGTACGAACGCAATGGGCTTGCCAATCTGCTGCTATTTATGTCCCATTGTGGCCCATATTAAAATGGAGCACACAGATGTGCGTAGTTAGTTTCAATTGATACCCACGAGGCTAACGTTTCGTTTGTAACATGCGAATGATTTTATGAGGTTACAATTGTGAAAACATTATTGCTTAAATTGAATTTTAAGTCCGACACCGTGAAAATTAAATGGTAATGTTAAAATAGCGCAGAAAGGCTAGGTAGAGGACTCCAGACTTGATTTATTGATTCAGTAGAAATACTTCGGGTGTCTGTTCGGGCCATTTGCTTCGGGTCTAACCCCAAACTCCGCCGTATAGCGCCCTATCATTAGCGTCCAAGCCTGGCCGTGGCTTTAGATCTAAACCACAGCCGTAGTTAGAAAGTAAATATATAAAATGTTCTCAACGTTACGTGCTCTTTTTCGAATTAAATAGAGAATGAAACGAAAATTTTAGCCTTTTGCAACTCAAACACTGCCAATAAATATTCATAATGATTACAGTACCTGGGCGACCGAGCTCTGCTCTGATGAAAACAGAGAATGCTCATTAAAATAGTATAGGATAGTTCATACTAATTCCATGTATGGTACATAGTAATCCCATGCTGCCATGATAGGTACTTACTAATTCTATGATGCCATGATAGTAGATACTTACTAATTCCATGCTGCCATGTCATTATTCTAAGGTAGCCATCTTGTTCTAAACTTTGGGCGACCGAGATATGAGACCCAGTTAGATCGATTTTTCATCCCCGTAAACCCCTATATTGCAACTTTCAACGAAATCGTTAAGGCCGTTTTCGAGAACGTGATTACAAATATACATTTATACAAATATTCCTCATTTAATAGTACAGGATTCTGCTATGAAGTTAAGTAAAACGTAACAAAAGAGTATCGTTTAATAACACTTACTAGTTTAAATTAAAGCCGCAATGGACGGCGTTACAGGAACTTTTTGACCTGAAAAGATAAAGAAAACGGCATTATGTAAATGAGATCTTTTTAGAAATTAACACGAGAATTTATAGCTGCCTTTGAATGGAATTAATCTTGAGGTACCCTTAATTTTAATTTATATTACAGAGAATGTTCAACATCACGTTCATGAATACTTGAAACTTGGATATCTCGGTATTTCTCGACTTTGGTGCTTATTTTTGTGAGAAGTTTTTCAGGATTTGTGGGTACAAAAAAGCGAAGACGTCTTAGTTAGAGACTTTCCAATTTCTCAGACTTGCTCTTCAGAAAATAATAAATAATTGGGCAATGGCTCTCCATTGCCCTCTGGCTATGCTTGGAGTTTCCCTACGTGATCGAATCAGAAATGAAGAGATTCGCAGGAGAACTAAGGTAACCGAAATAGCCCGAAGAATTGCCTTTAAGTGGCAATGGGCAGGGCACATTCCTCGCAGAACAGATCGCCGATGGGGCCGAAACGTTCTGGAGTGGCGACCGCGTACCGGAAGACGTAATGTTGGAAGGCCTCCCACAAGGTGGACCGATGACCTTATTAAGGCCGCAGGCATCCGTTGGATGCGGGAAGCACAGAACCGGTCGAAGTGGCGGTGCTTGGGGGACGCCTGTGTCCAGCAGTGGACGTTTTTTGGCTGAAATGATGATGATGAAAAAATTGGGAGGTGCTTTTTACTTTAAGACTCAGACCAACAAAAAAAGAAAGCCGGCGCGCTGCGAACATCAAAACTGAAGCCACCTTTTTATCTATGTGTGGGTCGAAGGGTTGCCATTTGTAAAAAAAATACCCCATAACTTGGGTAATAATATTTTATGGGTAGGCTAATATTGTACAAGTAAGATGTTGTTAAGTATGGCATTGTACCAAAATTGTTTAGAAGGACCTCTATTCCGAACAAAACAAAAATAATTACATCAGAAAAAAAAAACAATTATAAAGTGCACCTTTAAAGCAAGAATTGTTGTATTGGGACTTGGAAGACTCCGCTGTTCCACTTAGACCCGTATTACAGAACCTCACTCAAGACTCAAGCATTACTTAAAACTAGTTTTAACCAATCACAAGGCTTTAAACGAGTTTTATGTATGCTTGAGTTTTGGGTGAGGTTCTGTAATACGGGCCTTAGAAATATCCATTAATTTTATATAAATGAACGAGCTTAATACAGAGAAAAAGGCAAAAATGCGCCTAATTGTGTGATGTGTGCGCTAGTGCGAGAGTGTGAAGTGTGTAAGAGTTAAAATTAGCATATATTTAGTTCTACTATAGGGTATATCTTTAGGTGTAAGTTAACCCTACCCGCGACAGTGTCTTGGGATTGAAAGAAGTAAAATACAGCTTCTTTCGATAACCATGCACATAGAAATTCAATTATAAGTTTGTTGAAGCGTAAATCATAACATTGTCGTAGGTATGTATGAAGTCATTATGTAAACTGTTTTGAAATAATATACGTAGGTAATTATATTGTCAATTACCTTTATTAAATATAAAAAGATCACAACAACAAAATCACTGACTCTGAAGAAAAGTAATATCAAGATAAATCGTAACAAACAAAAAGTTTTTTTAACCATATAGCTTTTGGTCACACAGCGAAGTCCACGATTAGTTGAATAAAGGTCGTTATTTTCAAAATGCTCGGAACAAACCACGCTGGTTTTCGACGGCAGCCATTCTGGATCATTCCGACTATATCTTATAGTTACTATCCATTTACTTTTAATTCAGTATTAATTGGAAATCTAAAATATTAAATAAATAAAAAAGAGAACATGAATATAACTCTGGAAGTAAGAAATCATATTTAAATTTGTTGAATCGAATGGGAAAAATCTGAATCATATTATGGCAACCCGCGCACTTATCACTGCTTTCGTTTGTTGAGGTTATTTGTTCCAAGTAACCTAAAATTCATTTAATAAAAAACGATGTTATTTCAAGTACATCAATGCTTAGGGGTGAAAAGTGATTCCGTGAGACTTTTTTTGTGTTTTGCTAGTGTTTTTATAAGTTTTCACTACACAGGAAAGCATAATTATATTTTTTTAAATCAATGTTAACTAGACGACGACTCATGACGTACTAAGAGCGATGAGCATGGTTTTAGTGTAGGTGTGTGCGTGAGCGGGTGTATTTACTTGCAGGAGCACGGTTTTGTGGCTTCACTTTTAATGTTCGCGGCGCGCCGTCTTCCTTTTTTTGTTGGTCTGAGCTTTAAGAGAAAAACATTGTAGGAAATGTTTTTCATGTTGCTAGAATTCATTTCGCAGGTATTATGTCATAGGACGTAGATACTCTCGTTGTGTTCGTAGTCTAACAAAATAAACCTTTGTTCAACACTGCAAATAGCATTTAGCACTGGTCCGTGGCTTTATTACAAGTTTGTTGGACAGTCGACTTCTCGGTCCTACATCCGTTGCCAACTTTACCCCCAGCCTGACTCAATCCTGACCCAGTTCGGAATACAAAAGCTACACTATGAATAAAATCATTGGAATATTGTTTTAGTTATATTGTGAGAGGTGTAGCTTCTGTTAGCAACAGACCAGTGTGGCTTGAATTGCATCATTTGCGTTCCATATTGAGTTAATGATCGTGATACGCTTTTTATGTCATGAAGCCTGTTTTTTGCACAGGTACTGTCAAGATATTTCCCCCAATATGACCTTTACAAGTTGCGCCGGACGTTATGCAACTGTTTTACTCCACTTTTTTGTCAAGTTGGGTGTACGTTTTGAATGCAGCTTGAAGCTTATGAATATCGTATTTTACAACCGTGTGGGCAGTAGTGGACGCGAACTCATAACGACACACTGCGGTTACTAATCCGCTTGCCAAGCGAGATGATTATAACATTTATAACAATATCTTTCAAAGATCGTGACACAATGTGTTGTTATAGGAGAGATTCAAGTAAAGCAGCTATTGGAGCTAATAATGAATTCAGATCAGGTTCCGTCAGAAGTTCTGCTTTCGGCTTTCCTCGTAAGGGACAAAGAGAATAAAGATTTAGATTGTATTTCATTACAATAGTCATTGGTAAGTACAGTCAAGGGACTGAAGATGAGCTCATTTGTATTCAATTCGATAAAAGGATGAATAATAAAAGCGATCCATATAACTTTTTATAGTTTAACTCCAATTTAAGCTCGTGTTAGCGAAGAATGATGTCATGTGGACAAATAGGGCGGGAATTAGATAGTGGCCTTAACTATTGTCATTGTGTTACATATCTACTATAATTTATTATAGGCTAATTATTGAGCAGTTGTGTCAATATTGATATTTCCTACGTGCCTTGTCAGTACTCTTCCAAAATATTTGTATGTCTTGGCTGTAATTGTTCTAATTGCCTATATTTATGGTTTTAAAAATAATTAATACAGGGTGGCAGGCATCGACGCGGAACCTGTTACCATGGATTTAGTACATGATTCTGAACCCCCCTGCATTGAAATATTTAGCCGGTTTAAAAAAAGTCTGTTTCCTACAAAAGTGCAATAACTACGCGGTCAAAATGTATGGAACAGCAAATTTTAATATCCAACAAAAAATGTCAACGCAGGGTTTTCCAGAATCATGTACTGAATCCATGGTAAAAGGTTCCGTGTCGATGTCCCTGCCAACCTGTATACAAAATGTTAAAGCTCTGTTGGATAAATCGCAATTCGCGATGCAGCTACATTTCATAAACGTTGTAAATCCCAATTCAGATAGAACGAGCCAACGTTTTATGATTTTACCATACATCGAAGATTTACAGTGAAATGTTTTCTTTATGAGCTTTTAGCCAGTGCATCGACTACACGGAGAGTTAATATTTAATGTAGACAGCGAATGCGATATTAAAATGAAAACAACAGGCCCAGTTTGAAACAATCAAATCAAAAATATTTATTTGCTAGAATATGGTACATAAGGTGTTACAGTAAATTTGTTTCAGCATATCCTGCCATAATATGGCGTGCAAATGTATTCACTATCAGCGATGTCAATTAATTTAACTTACAAATTACAGATTCTATTGATTTGTCTTCTAAATAGTCCTTAATGGTATAATATCTTTTAAATAGAAGTAGGTTGAAAAGTATTTTTTTAAACATTGTCAGCGGTAAGTCTTGAAAACTATTTGGTAAATGATTGTAAATAATAATCGACATGCAGTATACATTTTCCTTAAATAATTTTAGTTTTATTGGAGGCAGCCGAAGTCTATCTTTATGCCGTGTTCGGCTATTTGGCCTGTCAGTGCTTGTTTCAAATAAATTGTAGTTTCTTTTTAACAAAAATACATATTTCAAAAATGTATAAACATGGTAGAGGTAGAATTTTAAGTTTTTCGAATAGTGGCTTACAGCTGTCTAAAAATTCTATTGGAAAAATAAAAGGAGAGAAATAAGTTAATATCGGGTGTCATGAACAGAAGGTAGTAACATATTAACAGCGTGCAGTCGAGTGCATGTGCAAAACGATTCGTGTGTAACCGCCGCTTATCGGCAGCGCCCGCACCGCGACTACCATTTAAAACCTCCTCGCATATTCATTCCGAAAACTTTCGCAATTCCCTTTGGTTTGCAGCGCCTCTAAATTTATATAAAGCGCTTTTTGCTGTAAACAGCCGTTATATACACTTTTGAACGAGTTAATTGCAAAATATTTCATTTCTGTGCTTATGCTTTGGAGGGCCGCGGGCCAAGGTGTGAGAATTTTAACGTTATATTTGTAAAACCTCGAGATAAGTTTAATTCAAGGTTTATGATCAGTATGAGCTCATGTTAGTTAGCATGCGTGAATCATTATTTGTATAACTACGCAATGGTGGCCTTTAGCAGATGCTTTCGACACAAGTCATGGATTACCGTGGAATAATAAGCTTTTGTGCGTCCTTCGTATGCGAGTACCTTCATTATTTATAAGTACTTGAGATACTCCTATCTAAAACGTTTCATTATACTCTATTTCCATGCCGCCTGCTGCCAGGCTCGTTTTATTTAGAGGAAAAAACAGTAATTAATGGTTCCGAAACCCCGGTTTTTCTTCAATCTCCAATATCAGTTGTGTCGAAAGCTAAATTATGTATTTAAATTTCAAATGATTTACGTTTGCCGACAAAATTCAAAGGTCCAGCAGACCCATTTCATTCCAACGTTCAGATTAGTGAGGTAATCTGTAGAACATTTTTCAAAATAGTCAACAAAGGTTGACCGTCCCGCGTCGAAATAACGAAGTGTCACCAAATATTTGATACAATTACAATTTACGAGTGAACCGATAAATCTTTACAACGTTTTAATTGGCTCGTAAATCGATGGCAGCTGTTACTGAAATAAATATAAGGGCCAATTTAAAAGAAATTGATAATAGGGGTACTGCAGTAGGTGTGTGTAAACGGTCGTTTAGATTCAGTTTGTGGTACTTCACACTAATTAAGGTATGACTCAATTAATTCCTAGCGATTTAGGAATACCGGTAGAGTAAATTTGAGGGCTATAATATTCAATTTTCACCTCGTTTATTGGGGTCATAGAGTAATTTAAGTACAACACGTTTCAACGGTTGATGGCTACAAGTTTTACTTTCGAATGAACAGACAGTGCACTTTTTATGTCATTGGTTTTAGTATAAAGCTTACAGTTCAATGGCGCCATATATAAAAGGGAGAACTATTAGTTATTTGTATCAATGAAGAGAAACGGTAATGTCGACTGTCATAAAACAAGTTCAGCAGACCGTAGATAATTAAATTACAAATGGACGGCCCAAATTAATATATTACCGATGGATGTTGCGACACCGTCGAATGTCGATACTCTGTGACACTGCGCAGAGATGGTGTGCAGCCGTGGAGGCAGGGCAGTGATGTCATCTGGGCCGCCCGTCAATTGTCGCCGAGCCATCGCTTGCGCAACCTTTGTGGGCTCGTTTTATGGATATGTAAATTACCCAGTGCCGGTGATAATGATGCTGCACAAACACTGCATTTCTATAAAAGCATATAAATATTTGCCTTCGTAGGTTTGTGTTACATTGTAAAGATACGGATAAGTGATAGCGATGAACGGGTATCGGTACTAAGATTGGATGCGGTAAACATTGCCACATTACTACTACGGTACCGTGTGCGTAGCACCCACGTTATTTTATTATTCGATTCACGAGTAACGCGAGTTAGAGCAAGCAACAAAAAACATAACTGCTTCGTCAGGTTGGATTCCAGGAGGTCGATCCCCGCTTATCGGTTAGGTAAAAGGGAAATTGATACCGAATATATCTCACTGTCAGATAACGTACAATTTATACACCGTGACATTTTAGTCATCTTACAAAAGCAGCTCACTTCATGTATCCAATAACTGCTAAACATTCATATATTTTCTAAATACAGTCGAACCTGGATAAGGGATAACTCGAGTTTCTAGCTTATAGAGGTACAGCAGCGACCTTTCTCACTTATAGAGGTTGAGGCTGATTGGGAAAAGTAGAGGAAAAAAACAATGTTATTTCCACGAAATTTAAGAATGAGTCATAAATAGCAGATGTTAAATTACACTCGACTGTCGCTTATAGAGGTACAGGAGTGGCATGTCTCACTTATAGAGGTTAAGGCTGGTTGGGAAAGGTAGAGAGGAAAAAAAGCAATGTTATTTCCACGTAATTTAAGAATGAGTCACAAATAGCAATGTTAAATTACACTGGACTGTCGCTTATAGAGATACAGGCAAGTAGCAGTCTCAATTATAGAGGTCCACGAGGGTAAAACAGGCAAGTAACTTTCTCACTTATAGAGGTTTTAGACGGTTAAAATGACGGGACCTGGCAATTACTCTCATTTATAGGGTTTTCTCGCTTACCCAGTTCTCACTTACCCAGGTTTGACTGTATATTGTAACCATTTTTTAATTGCTCTTAAGAGTTATTTAATGTCGGGTACATTGAGTGGCCCTTTGTAAGACGCCTAAAATGTCACGGTGTATATCAGTATTTTTTAATGAATGTATAGTAGTCATTGGATACATGAAGTGGGTTGCTTTTGTAAGACGGTTAAAATGTCACGGTGTATACAATTATATTGTGAATCAGTACGTTCAAGCGCGTATTTCGCACAGCGCAACTTTGCACAAGTTTGATATATGAGATTTTCGTCAATGTCGACGTGAGCATGAACACTAGCTCAAGTAACAAGATCTCAGCGTAAAATTACGTGCGTGTTGATTGTCGGCGTGATTGACAGAATTAGAATGAGTGCGAGGGAAATAGCGCTGCGTTGTAGTGAAATTGAGACAAAGACTTGTTTCAAGTATATTTTGCCTCGTCCGCAAAAACTGACATTGACTGGCTGATATTCGAGACTCTAGGCGATATCGAGTTTCATCCTCAAATAGGTACAAGAATCAACGACTGTTTACAAAAGCCATGCCCTATTTGTCCCTATTCGAAAAGTTAAATGAAGTAAAGTAAACACGCGAACATTCACAGCGTGTAGGAGCAATTTCAATTACAATAAATGTATTTCAATCAAAGAAACTCAATTACGGTTGAACGCCACAAGGCCGTTGTCATCTCCGTATCTAAAGTGTGGAGCTAATCCTGTCTTACCAGGCGGTCTGTGGGAGTGGCTCTACGGGCCGGTGGTTCCTGGCAAATTAATCGGTGTGACTGAACTGTCATGCACTCGAGTCGACTCGCGATTCGTCATATGCACCGCACTAACCTGACCGGCCGCGCTTTACTGGTACTTCGACCTCTTTTGGCTGCATGGTTTGTTAAAACGTAAACTTAATTCGATAAGGTAGTTCTGTTAATCCGTTTGCTCTTTGATCTGGAGCCTAACATTAAAAAGGTTGTTTTATTCATGTCCTTTGTAGTTTAAAGGTTAGATATGATCTATGCGAATTATGTATGGCTACAAAACCTTCAATTCAGAGAACTTAATGATTACGTCACGAGAAACTGTCTGTAACGTTGGAACGGTAAGACACAAGAAACTTCGCAGTAACGAGGGCGGGATAACAAATGTTGTTTTCTCTTGTTCAAGGGGATAAAGTTTTTATTAAATATTCATTGCTCCCATTGCTCGTGATAATTCTTATTGGAGATTTCTTTTACGACTCTGCTCTTGTTTTCTCTACGTGCCTACATGATTGTATCATAACAGGTAAAACGATGTAGGGGGGAGCTCCGTGTTTGTGCATTTTGTCTACTGTTGCTTTGATCAAAGACGGAGCTTCAGGCCCAAATAGTTGCAGGTCAACCTCAAATGAAATCAACTTCAGGAATTTGCTTCAACCAATGTCTTATGTATGGCCAATGAGATCTACTTGTATGCAAACAAACAAAAGCTCATTTATAACATGACGTGATACCGGAATGTAGTTCACCAGTTCACGTAACATAGATCATGTGCACCGTTCACTAGACACGGCAACGGTCGATTAACACTCATTACTAAGACTATTACTAAAGTGCATAGCGAATGCTATACCACAGCCCTATATTAGATAATGGCGCTTCTAGTTCAGTCGGGTTAATAGGATTAGTGCGAGCTATTTTCCATTGCATGTTTCAATGAATTAGTTGACTTAATTAATTGTTGTTATATGAGTATTGTAATGTGGTTTTAAAGGTTGGACGTGTTGGTTTAATACCTAATTAATACTTTATTTTTGTTACAAATGTTAGTGTATTTTTTAACCGAATTCCAGAAAGAAGGAGGTTCTATGTTCGTCTGTAAAAATTATATTTTCATTTGGTAGAGAAAGCTTGCACGGTCCCATATTTTTTTAAATTAATTTTGTTTGGGTAGTTTTTAGTTAGCTTCAATTAAATAATAGGTAAGTACTTACGTATTTTTCCCACTTACTTAGCCTATGTAGATGATGTTATAATAACTTCCTGTCACTGTTATTTACATAGCAGGCACTGGTACTTATTCTAATTTTGTGTGGGGTAGGTTATAGGTACCACAACAAATTAAAAAAGGTGTTACAAAAAAAAAACACTATAATGTGAAAAATAACTTCAATCTCGTAAGTCGGTGGCAAAAAACGAAAATTCTAAACCAAATACACCGACTTCCGAAATTAAAGTAATTTTTCACTTTGTAGTGTTTTTTTTGGAAGCTGGTTGTTCTTTTTTTGTAATTTTCAACCATCATTCTACTATAGGTCAAGCAAAACTTCGCCACTTCCACGGCATCGTCGGTTAGCGTCAGCGCAGAGGCCGCTATGGCTGAACTTTTCGGGGCAGAGTCGGTGGGAGAAGGAGTGACTAGGAAGTTTTGGGCCAACGAAATTGAATACACTGACGTGCCATCGACACGACGAAGAAGAAAAAGCAAAGTGAGGAAACTTTAGACATGAAACTATGAGCTTAATCATAATTAGTGTGTAAGAATCTCAACTAAAACAATTTGTTTAATTAGGCCCCTTACTCTAGTATAAGTTATGAAGTTAGTTAAATTCCGTAAAACTTGAGACTAATTTGCCGACCCAGGGTTGGGTTCTTAGAAAATAGATAACATTGAATAAGAAAATGTATTCATTTACCTACTCTTAATTTTTATGTTTTTAATAATGTTTATTCTTATAATTCGTTGTATAGTTGTCTTATATTCTAAGCACTGTTTATTTTATTTTGTTACATATTTAATAGAAAAATCACTGAACCTGACTTGATTTCCGTACATCTTTTTTTTCGGGTTACCACTGAAAGTCAGCGCTGTGCTGTGGGCCCCCATAGCACTGCATCATGCTGAGTGGAAGCCTTCTTGTCACAGTCATGTCGTGCACCTGCCGCCTAAGTAATTTCTGTTCTATGCTCGTGATTTGTTATGTACTTTGTGTTGTTCTCTGATTACTCCTTGTCTTTTATGTATGCACGTGTTTTAGTGACGAATAAACCTATTTTTGTTTCTTTCTACTTTTTTAACTTATCCTACTAAGTACCGATTATTTACAGGAAAATCGATCTGCTAAATTATTGCCAGAATAATTAATTGACAATGGATTCGACTCGTAATAGGTAATTAGTAGAATACAATTAAAGAAACGTTCTCGTTTATAATCACTCACACGCACTGATTCTAATGATCGATTAACTAAGTTGCTGAGTTAGTTCATTCACAGTAAGTAAAAAGTTGTAACATCAGACATGCGTGATCTAACGATGAAAATACACACCAACGAATGGACATACATTATTAACAAGGTATTAATGTCCCTGTACTAACGACTTCTTCTTTGAAGTTATCAGCATAATGTGAGGTGACTGACATACGCCCCGGATCAACGGGTCCGTGGCTTAGGCCCCCAGTGGTCGAAGCACCTGTGGCCGACGCCCCCGATTCGATTAATTGAATTCAAAGCAATTTTTGATCAAATTTACTGTCAGGCACAAAAATGTTTTACAACAATAATAAATGTATATTGATTGTAAGTATACACCGTGAAATTTGAATCACAGTTTTGTTAGAACAAATGTTATTCAGACCATGGTCTACTACCATTCTGCAGCATCTAATAATAATAAAAAAACATAATTGGTTTTTGAAAAAATACAAAAAAGACTAAGTTTAAAATGTCAAGATTATCTACTGCTTACAAAATTTCGTTTATGGAGGTACATTTCCCTGTAGACAATGCTGTTTCCCGTGCGTGGTGTCTGAGTTGTAGGGAGTAACGATAATCTTGACATTTTAAACTTTGCTTTTTTTGTGTTTTTTCAAAAACCAAATATGTTTTTTTTTTATTGGTTGCTGTAGAATGGTAGTAGACCATGGTCTGAACGTTTGTTCTAGCAAAGCTGTGATTCAAATTTCACGGTGTATGTATGATATTAAATCATAATAATATTTATAACATAGACATGCTTTTATATTGGGATGTATGTTTTGAAAAATCAGAAAAAGTCGGTGTCTTTGGTTTTGAATTTTCGTTTTTTGCCACCGACTTCCGAAATTTAAGTTACTTTTCGCTTCGTAGTGTTTTTTTTTGGAAGTCGGTTGATTTTTTTTGTAAAAAGTTTTTATTCCTTGCTAAACAAAACTTATCTATCAAATTCGAATACCACTACCTGCTATGTAAATAACAGTGACAGGAACTTAAGATATCATCTATGTACTAAGTGGGAAAAAAATACGTATTATTGAACCCAACTCAAAAACCATCCAAGCAAAGTTAATAAAATTTATATGGGACCACACGGGAAGCACCAGGTTTCAAATAAGAATCATCAAAATCGGTTCACCCAGTCGAAAGTTCTGAGGTAACAAATATTAAAAAAAAACTGTCGAATTGAGAACCTACTCCTTTTTTTGTAGTCGGTTAAAAATGCTTTATTATTATGGTGAAACACTTTTCTTATTTACTGTACTAAGTGAAAAAACACAAAAAAAATAAGATATTTAATTAATCGAATCGGGGGCGTCGGCCACAGGTGCCTCGACCACTGGGGGCCTAAGCCACGGCCCGGATCAACGTGGGGGAACAACTCTAGTTCTCGGATAGCCAATTACGAGTAGAATCTATTCGTTGGTCTACCTGTGAATTTTTGCATGTCCATTGTCGGATTACTGAGTCTAGCATCGTCAGGGGATTCAAAAGGGACGTAAAAGGTCGACTGGATGTTAGCTTAACAAAGATCTGAATTTTCTAGCGGATTTTAAACGTAAGCTCATTGGCCCTTGAAGGTAAATACTTGTGTAAATAAAGCTGGGTCTAGAGCAAGACAGTTCAATTCCTCTGTGAACAAGTTGTTAAGGCATTAAGCCGACAATTCCCCGGCTGCGTAATTAGTATGTTGGTCCCACACACAGCGCTGTAATGCGCTTTATGTACTAACCCAATTGCCCTGAGGATAACACGGAGGCACTGTAGAGGAGACAGCCGTATTCATTAAAACTCTTCATAATACCGGCTAAGACCGTTCTGAACTCACAAAATGTTTTAAGAGTTTTAATTTTTGTTCTTTTAAAATTTTGCAGACTGGAATAATTTTCCTTTGTTAAAAGTCAGCATTGTAGTGGCTAACGAAACAACCAATTATAAATAATAAACACGGCTCAATTAATTCGTTGTTACGGGCGCTGGTTGCTGACGCAGATGGAAGTGCTTTTGATAGGTAGGTAGCCAAGTGCTAGAAACAAACTAACGGTTTATTTCGCAGAAATTGATAAAACATAACTAGCTGAAAGACAAGTTTTATCGTCATACGTGTAAAAATAGCGGTTGGATCTTTGACTAAAGTTAATTTAGCAACAATTAAACATGATTAACAACTAGAAATGTACACAGATTATGCCATTTGCTTTTGTTTATTTAAACTGTTGCACGTTACCCAGAAATCGTCAACTATCTCCAGATAAGAGACGATATGCGTACAAACTAACAACATTGTGTGAATCTTTCATTCTGCGTATAGGCGTGAACTGTTAATCTATATGACGGACGTCAGATCGGCAGCCGATAACCTTTTAAATCATTGTCGATAAACAAATTCCGAAGAAATCGTGGAATCCTTTATACCGTATTTAGACCATGAATAAACAAACAAGGCCACCTGCTCCGAAATAAAGTAGGATATGCCGGTCACAATCGATACAGAGATGCGAGGTGCGTAGTGCGTACGATGATACCCACATTCTACCTTCTACGTTCGCATTTCGCAGTTTGTTCTCGTGATCTCAGTGGATGCTATTGATTTCATGCCCAAACTGATTGACTTGACGTGACGTTGGCAGAAAAACATACTCGAGCGGTGTAGGGTCAAAACTGTCAGATTTCATGCGACAGCTGAATGATCGTCCCGAATTGGGTGACATAGAGTTTTTTCGGGAGAAATATAATATTTTTGCTTTACTTAAGAATTTGTTTTTCGATTAGGAAAAAATAACCGAAAAAAAAAACGTAATCACTTTTTTCGTGGAAAACAGATTACGAGACTCAGTTTGTCATTTTACTTTATTACGGCAACGCACACGGTTTTTTTTAAAGTTATTGTACACTGTCCCACTGTTGAGCAAAGGCCTCACCTAAATCGCAGCATTAACGAGATAAAAATGCAGCACGTAAGCAGATAATATAATTTGGTATATTATCGTTATTTGATCAGAGTTTCCTTTCATCGGATGTCTATAACTCGGCAGCTCGCAAGCCGCCCCTAGCTAAAGCTATACGGGAGAGGATTGTTGAAATTGGATAACACGGTTTGTTGCTTTATGACAAAAGGTTCGCTAAATCTCATTCGATTTTCCAAACTTTCAAAGGAGTATTTATATTTGAATTCATGAACCAGTTTCAAGCCATCTTACCGTAGTCTCTTCACTAGTTCTCACTGGTGAAGATACTACGGTGAGATGGCCACATCACTTACACTCACTCACTCTCGTGAGGAATGCAGGTAATCGTTTAATTTATTGATCTTTTTGCTAACTGTAATGGCAGGTTAATAATAGCTGTCACGGATGATTTTAAATTCAGAGCCAGTGTGGCGACGCGACGCTAAAAATTAATCGTCCGAAACGTTCATTTGCGGCAGCAAAAGAAGAGGAACTCGACTATAATTAAATAATGTAATTGCTCCAATGTCAAAGAAGAATGTCAATAAATTAAAGATCACTGGTTTTTTGATACTTACTGCCTTACAGATGAGTCATAGCATTAAAAAAAGAGTAATTACTACAACAACGTCATATTACTAAGTACGATGACACATAATATATCTACTAATCACTTTCTCAAAAATAATCGAAATCATAAAAAAAATAAGTATCCGATTTTTTTTCAAAAGACTGATTAAGAAGTCATCAGATTATAAATCTGATAGATATTAAATATCCCCCAATTTGACACAACACTATAAACAAAGCAGGGTGGAATATTAAACAAGTTATTAAGGTGGCAGTGGCAAGGGTGAAAATGTTCATCACGTAATTGTTATGAGACTGTAAAATTGAAAAGGGGATTGGAGCCTCCGAAATACCCTAATGTAATCGGAATGGATTGAATACAGTGCATTATAGTAAACACAGGCTGATTGGGACCAGATTACTGGTTGAATTGAATGATAATGTAGTTGAGGAAGTGTTTGGGCTACAGTAAAATGGTAATGCATACATTTTTTCACGGGCAAATAAGTTTAAACTAAGAGATTCCTGTGAAGGCAGTGGATGGTAGACGAAGCGATTATTGAATAATTCTCCTCCTACACAATAATAACACTATCACACTAATATTATAAAGGCGAAAGTTTGTGAGTGTGTGTGTATGTTTGTCTCTTCTTCACGCTCAAACGGCTGGACAGATTTGTATGAAATTTGGCACACAGATAGCTTATAACCTGGATTAACACATAGGATACTTTTTATTCCGACATACCCACAGGATCGAGACTTACGCGGGTGAAACCGCGGGGCGCGGGCGCGCAGCTAGTTGAATATAAACCTAAGTTATCATAACAATTACACAAAAGCCAGAGGATTGTGGAGGCTGATAGCACGTGCTTGTCGTCCCTGTTCGTTAATCCGCCACAGGAAGTTTGTGCTAAGCAGATTTTCCTGAAAATTTGGTCTTAACCCGGATTAACATAGAGATTACTTTAGAAATTCACGTAGATAAACGTCGGCTATAAGCTGATGTAGCATGAAAGCTAGCTCTGCTGTATAAGCATTTTCGTTGGAAATCTGAGGCAGAATTTCTGATGCGACATAATGAAGATTTGTCGGTGTGTAACAGAAATTGTGGCTGAACGTTCAAGTTGGCTGTGCGTGACGGAGTTGCGTGCCTTCTGCCGGTCGTTATAGCAACCAACAGTTTCTAACTACCCAGGAATCTATACTAGCCAACGCCGGATGGACTTCTAGAGGGCAGTAAACTACATGCAGCATACGTTAACCTTAATATAAATATTGTGTTTGAGTCACGCTCTGCATAATGATTGTAGTTTCATATGCGAGGAGTAAGTTATGTACATAATGTGACATAATAATACATAAAGGGTGATATAATGCCACAGGCGTATCACAATACATTAAGTTCAGGGAAATAAGAAAAGGCATTTTATCCCTTTCCTTGTTCTGTTTTCTATTTAGGCTTACGTATACTCCTGTATATTGGAATTGTTTTTGTCCTCCTTCAATCCTCACAGAACTGATCTATACTCCTGACATATTCAAAGGTTTACAACGGACGTGGGATATAAATGTTCGAAGGAAACTTTGGACATACCCACTTTATAAATGGCACGCTTTGAATTGACTGATCTTAATCCAAAGTGAACCCGAGGTGAATGCGCGTTCCCTCTCAATATATGAAATAGGGCTGCTCTCAATACGCGAATTTTATTAGGGTTGCGAATCAATAGCCTTTCACACATATTTCAACCCCTTTTTAAATGTTTATGACAGCAATAAATACTATAACGTTAATAATATGGCGTGTGATTGGAAAACATTCAATTATGGCAAAATTAAAAGCGTAAATAACTTTTCCCATAACTTTTTCGATTAAATTCAAGCCAATAAAATTATACTAATGAATATAAATAAATCTGTTCTGAATAAGTAACACATTTGCACAATTTATCAATGAAAGATAAGATAAAATTGCAGCTGTAGCTATCCATTGTAGTGTGAGTATGTAACCTGAAAGTTTTACCTTGAACCGGTGTGCAACTTAGTTCCAAACGTAGAAAGAAAACAGGGTGCGTCGAAATATTACAACTTGCGTTCACTTATCACAGCAACGTTCACACAAAATCAACAATTTGACAAGAAGACACTGTTTTTAACACTTTAATTCAACCATACCGAGTTACATGCAAAGGCGAAAATAAGAGAGCCGGGGCGTCGACCGACATCAACGACGCGAGACAACTGACTGGGTAACTGAGTACTGAAATGCACGCACGGAGAACCGCGGACAGCCGCGGTGTCGCTGTCGTGTCAGTCAGTGTGATCCCGCCCCTCGCACCGAACGCACATCAGTTGAGCACACCTTATTATCATAGATAATTCCACCGCGACAATTTTATCTGAAATATTCTTAAACAAACATTCTGCCTTAGTCATCCTGGCCAGCTGCTTTACCAACAATACAATCCTCATTAGCAGTTATTTAATGATCTAGTTTATTTGAAAAGTAATTACGGAACCGGCTCATTACTCTTTATAAATTTCAGGGAATTTAATTAGGTACGAAAATATGTGAATGTGTACGGGTTTACGGGGAACATATATACATTACGCTAAAAGGGATATTGTCAAACCAGTGATATTTATAATTGCACGTTAGTTTTTGCACGGTCTTCGTGCGTTTTGATTGGTCAACTCTTCTTCATCCGCCTTTAAAATCTGCATAATAACGTGTAGAAGTTTATTCATTTTATGATATAAGTAAGGCATGACATTGGAAGCGGACCAATCATTGACCGTCTCACAATTTAACGGGCTTGCACATAGTGACATTGTCAAAATATTACTGCCTTGCAATATCACTGCGTGGGTCCAGTGGAATTATAATTTCACTGAAATGAGAAATGGAGGCGTTGACAAAGTTTCGTGCAATTATAATTTTACTAGTGATATTATAATTATATATATATATATATGATTTGACAATATCCCTGCGACATATAGAAAACATGAATAAGTTACAAAAGCCGCAGAGAGTGATGAAAGGAAATTATTTAGTACACATGTTTCGCTTTTATGAATGAGGTTTTATACAAAAGACAGAGCAACAATGAGACTTCTTCTGTAAAGTCTTTCTTCGTTCACTTGTACAATGTTTTCAAAGGTTTGGTCAGGAGTTTTTTGCCACGAGGCTACTCGGCCTACACTATTTTAGGACCGTGGTCGTTTTGGAATGTCATCAATCACTGACAAACGAAAAAACTCGGACCTTTACATAAAAACGTATTCGATGTCGTTATGGATTTATTTTTATTTCGAAGCCGTGCGGTAAATTCCACGTTAAAAACAGAGTCCTCCTTTGATGTAGCCATGTTACCCTGAAGGCAAATAAAATAAATACAGAATAATGTTTTATAATATTATGAGCAACCTTTTAGATGAAATTCTCCAATTAGAAAAGACCTATTCAATATTTTATATACGTTGCGAGAACGTTCCAATTCATAATTTAAATAAACTTATCATAGAACTGAATAAACCATGTCTTCACAAAATTTTGGTCCGACTAAATAAGAATTTGTTAGAAAGAGCAACGTAATTATATTAAACAAGATACCGAGGGAGAAATTAAACCCAAAACGAGCAATAAAGTAATTTATGCAAAGATTGCAAATGTAAAATTAATTACGGAGCAAATTTTGCCCTTCAAAACATTTGGTGATCTGAAAAATTGTCATGAAAGCTTGAATTACGACATCGACATCGGTAACTACATTTTCTTTGAATAGCAGAAAGCCAAAACAACAGGCGATCATAAGCAACAATCCAAATAATTGTTGTTTTAATAACCTATATGAGAATGATTGCTAATAAAACGATACGGAGTATCAATTGACGATAAGGGAAATTCCTATGGTGAAAATGTGTTTAGATTTTAATTTTCCTTTTTTCAGACAACAAAGAAATAATTGGGGACAATGGGAACCGGACATCGTAAAACCTGGTAACACGGTAGGGTAATTAGCTCGACAGACAGATCGATAAACACGGAAATGTAATAAGGCAGTAACGCAGCATAACGCGTCAAGGGAAGGGCGTCTAACGTATAATATATTCTGTGCTTGTGATTACAGAAAATAACAAACGGGCCTCGAAGCCAGCTTTGAAGTGAAATTACACGGCGAGCCAGGGCGACGGAGCTTTTTCATTAACAACTTGGAAAATTTAGGCCAGAGGAGACAACGCAAACAAGACGTACATTCGGATGGTAATGCCTGCAGACAGACATCTTTGTAAACTAGATTATTTATTTTAAGCCAGCCAATAATATTTTTGAACAATGGCAATAGTTTATAGTCAGGGATATATTTCCGCGAATATTTGCGCAAAGATATATTATATGGTATATGTAGCATATATTATTATTATTATTATATATATATATTTAAATATCTCGGGACCTTAGGGTCCCGGTCTTTTGGAAGGCGTACGAGGGGCCGAAGCCAACTCGCAGAGGCCCCTTGAACAATGTTAAATGGAATGAGGCACCAACCGACGATTATCCCTGTATGCACTATGCAAGTGCACCCAAGGACAACCCCCGGTTGGTGCAAGGCTATTTCAGAACATGGAAACAAAACGTATTGGGTTATGGGTTTGGGTGGCTTAAGATGACTGGTGACCTGGAACTATGGAAGGACTATGGCCCCTGCCTAATCAATGTTTTATATGTACACGGATAAGATGGCAGGGGGTGACTTGCACACTCAATAATGGGCCCCCAAAAACGGTCGCTAGCACAAAGTGTCGTAGCGACAAGGGGGCAACATGTCCTGAGGTGCTTGTGAGGAGTGGAGAGGTATTCCACGGCTATCAGGACAATCCCGGAAGTACGGTCAAGATCCCTACCAGCATCTTACTGGAATACTTCCTTCCTCCGAGCATGTTTGCTCTTGCGAATCTCCACTCAAGCCAGCCAATAAAGGCAAGAATGAGGTGGGAGCTCTGTTCCTCGTCAGTGTTCACTCTAGCCGGCCAATAAAGGCAAGCCAGAGGTGAGGAACAAGACTTCTCCCGGAAGATAGGGTCCGTGGGGTCGCTACTGCCCAACAGCTCGCCACATGCTGCCCTGCGGGTTTTTGTATCTCTCTTGGTCTGGCTCCTCACCCTAGACCTGTTTCGGCAAAGTAAACTTTACCGGCACAGACCCAGAGTTCGGAGCGCGCAAGCCCCACCACGACGTCAACGTAGAGATACGGCGGTGGGGTTATTATTATTATTATTATTATATTATATTATATATATGTTTACCAGTTGAAAATACAAAGTGGGGCATATTGAGAATTGACTGCCATATTGTTGAATATGAAAAAAAATGGGCCCTGTTTTCACGGAAAGATTATTAAAGTAGATAAATTGATGACATAAAGTCAAAAAATATATATCGGTCAAATGACTACCTTCTGAGTACATTTGTACTCGTTTTACGACATTTTGAATTAATCTGGCTCCAATTTGGTGATTTCTTGTTCAATGTTGACTTTCAAGATTTGCAAGGTTTGTGGTTTATGTTAGTATACGCGAGATTTCAAAAAGTCCCAAAGGAAGAAGACTGGCGCCGTCAGAACTGGTGATCTGGCCAGCCAGTTCAAATCGCCAAAACGAGAGATGTACGGCCCAGAAATTGGTGTTTCAAAATCTCCCGTCATTACCGGAGCTGTGTGTATGGTTTGTCAACTAATTCCGTCTACAACATAAGTGTCTAATCACAATGATATAATGACGGCAATTGCAAAAATTATGAGGGGGCACTGGTGGAGCAAAGCGGAATGATTTAAAATTATGGCATATTTACATTATGACATTACTTTTGCCCCACCCTGTACAAACCACGAATTGGAATAATTGCCCGACCAAGTGGAGCAAGCGGGTTGGAGACGTTAGAAACAGTCTACACAAAGTAAAGTGTCAGGCCAGCCGTGCCGCTGACACTACTGTCATTACTGTCAATCACTCCATCATTTGCTTGTGCCTAGGGCTTTAGCACATCCAAGCTGGTAAATTGGATGCGTCCTGTTATTCGTCGTTTGTCAGAGTTTTGCCACTTTGCGGCAATTTTATTCTGATGTTTCTAACTGTATACAAACGTATTCGTAAAATGGTCACACTTAGACCTAGTATCCTTTTATTTTAAGAATCTTTTTTAACAAAGCAGGTGCCATTCAGGCGACATGGGGCAACAGCACTGACGCGCCCACGCTATTTACCCTACAAAAAAAACTAATTAGAATCTTAGTAAATAGTGAGGCCACCGATAGCTGTAAACCCCATTTTCAGGAATTAAATATTTTATCCCTACCCTGTCTCTATATTTTTGAAGTTTGTAAGTTCGTGCGTAAGTACCCTGAATTCTTTTCAAAAAGAGAGAACATACAAAAGAAAATTATTTTAAGACATAAAAATAGACTAAACTTACCAACATCGCGACTAAAAATGCACTCCAATAGTACCTTTGTAATGTCTATAAAAATTTATAATAAGTTACCCGAAATAATAAATAATTTAAATAAATATAACATCTTTATCAATAAATTGAAGTTTTTCATTGTAAACAAATCCTACTATAGTATAAGTGAATACTTAAATGATAAGTTATAGGTAACTTCATAACTATCCATTTTTATCTACAAATACTCACTATTAAAGATACGCCTACCTACTCTTATTACGAAAAATATATAATTAAAAAAAAAATAGATTTGAAGCATTCAATAAATAACTTACCTTAGGGATGATAAATATTAATTATGTAATAAACAATAATAAGTAAATAAAACAATAATGAATAATTTAAAAAAAAAATGGTAATTATAATGTTACTAATAAATAAACGTATAAAATTTATAAAACAATAATTATATATAATTCATAAATTTAATTCTGTATTAATAAATATATAACTAACTAACTACTTATCTAATAATACAATTTGTCACATTAAACGACCAGTGCTCTTCCTCCTCTCTCCTACTTGATCTGTGCTGTGCCCGACAGGGTCCATAATTGTGACTAATATAATTATTTCCCTACCAACTATATACATTATGGTACGCAATAAAGAATTTGAGATTTGAGATTTGAGACATACATTTCCTGAAGAGGTAAGTTTGTGGTAAGTGTAAGTAGGTAAGGTAGACATTCGGGCAGCCGTGCCGGTTTGCTACGCAATTTCCCATAATGTAAAGATTACACAATAAGCAGTACAATTGTAAAGGATTTCCGCAAAGCTTTCGACAAAGACAGGTAAGCACTAATTTTGTGTTTTATTAGGGAAGCGCAACAGGTCGTAAATGTTGCGGTCACAACTGAAATTACATCGCTTTGTTTTCTTAATACGTAATCTAATAGTGTTCGGTCAGGACACGGACTCGCGGAGGTAGTGCTCGACATGCCATTTGCTCTGTTATTATGCGTCTTTATGAGACGCACTTCTTCGTTATGAACCATATTTTCATAATGAATTTATATTAGAGAAGGAAGAAGAAGAAAGACCAACCAAAGTTAATATAAGCAATGGCCAAGAAGATCCACAGCATGGTTAAGTTGAAGCCATGTATGAAGCAGATAAAGAGAAAGAATAATACTTTGTAGAAATCATTATCGAATCAATGATGGAACAATAATAATGGAAATAAAAGTAGTTAAATAAAAAGAAAAAGCCAAGGACGCGGAAAACGGGTCACATTTCAAAAGTTTCGAGTAATAAAAGTATACTTACATATTGGATGAAAGACATGAATAATAATCGAAAACTGTATGTCTCTTTCAACGTATCCTATACGATTAAACGAGCAATATTTGTGTAGATATACCTATATATATTTGTAATCACGTTCTCGAAAATGGCTCTAACGATTTCGATGAAAGTTGCAATATGGGGGTTTACGGGGCCGAAAACTCAATCTAGCTAGGTCTCATATCTGGGAAAATTCGTTTTCTCTATTTTCACAGCCTCGGGAATGTGATACAATGTTGGTATACCTGGATGATGTTTATCTATTTTCACCCGAGCAGAGTTCAGTCGACCAGGTACTTTACATAATATGAACAGATTTTGATACTGCGGTGAGTGCATATTGTTCGCTTGCTGACCACAGTAACCGAATCCAGTACCTGTTTACTGAGCTAAGTACTAACGAGTTTCGTAATATCAAGTTAATCTACAACAGCCTGCCTTTCTGTTTGCACAATTATGTTTATTAATTAAATGACCTTTTGCCGCAGATGTTTCCATTAATCTAGTTTTCTTTTTCTGTTTGTGATAGCAAATTAATTACGAAAGTCATAATCACAGAGCAATTATGAATGAATTATCTTCAAACAACAAGTTTAGTTCAAGAATAACAATAGCGAAGTCAAACTCGTTGAATATGTAAAGTGTCAATATAGGACCAACTCCAGTTACATTTAAAATAAGCCTTTTAAAATTTAAGTCAACAATATCTCCGTCCAGGTGGTTGAGTAAATAGATAATTTCAGCAGGTCACTGGGAATCGGGTCTCGAGAGTTTACTGTTGAAATTCAATTATTCACGTTTGTATGATAGACGCAGCCGGTCTGTTGAAATTCAGAGGATCCTACGGTACGGGACACTCCAACGATGAGATTCAATTATGTGAATAATATTCGAGTTGACACGTCCGACAGAGGTCTGCAATCAACGAATACGGTGATAGAGAACGAAAGATGATTGTTCAGTGCAAATGGAAAATGTTCATGACAACTATGACACATCAAAGCAAACCTTTTATTAATTCGTTGTTTAGAAGTTCAAAGCTTTAACTTCAATCGTAAATGGTACGGTGCTTATTTTCCAGCAAAAAGAAAACCAATACAAAGTCCTGACCAAAGCATTAATATTTGTACGAAATTAAATGCACGAGAACTAATTATGGCATTGTTATAAGAAGTTTTTCAATTAGACGAAAACCGTCAGGAAACTTTATCAATTATCTACATAATTACAGTCTAAGCACATACTTCCAGTCGCTATTGATTTCCTACTCGTCTGTATTCCTTTAATTACCACTTACCGTCTGTGTTACTGTTATTAAAGTTTGAATAGAGTTTGTATTAATAACAGCAAGTTCTTTGCCGCAGGGTAAATCAATACTGGTGCGACAACCAAAAGTGGACGGTCTCTACGTTACAAAGTAAGAATCCGTGGCCTTCAAAAATATTGTTAGCTTATTCTCAATTCAAATCAACGGCTACATTTCCAGGAATCGGAAGTTTGAAATCATTATCGTTTGGTATGAAAACAAACAATTGTTCAGGCGGTGGTGTAGTTTTACGTTATAGCAGTTCTCAAATATTTCCAATTTCTACTCCTACATAAGAGCGGAACAGATAGATTTGAATAAAAAATCATGGTCCCAAAAGTGTATGCCATAAATTGTTCTAAACAATTGCAGATGGGGCACATTGTACTCAAACAATAGACAAACATGGACTCAGGCGGCGACCCTTGGCGGGATGAAACTGATTTATTATAACGCTGTAACGTTTGAAGGTAATGACGTAGCTAATATGAATGACCACATTTATAAAAGTGACAGTCCACTCATGCAATAAACGTATAAACATTTCATACATGCGGACGTTGTATGTAGGCTTGGAATAAAACGTTTGAAAAACGATGAATGCATTTCCAAATGCAGATAGGAGCAGGTCAACGTCTCGAAACAGAAATAGCCCGGTGCGGTCGGGCAGCCCCTGGCCCATGTCTTTCATCGCGCTTACTTAGCAATTCGTTCCGACATCTCGTTAATATGTCAACAAGGTTATCAATAAACAATATCTATGGTATGGTCTCCCACTACTGTTTACTTCAAATGTGTATTCACTTTAAATAGAATTTTATTGAAGATGTGTTTACTATCGGGTCAGGCATAATAATAGGAGGCGTAGGTCGTCAACCGAACAATGGCGACCTATTTTTTTTACAAATGGCCACTAACAATCGAGTCGTCAACTCATTTGCCTCCAACAATATCTCGTTCACTTCTCATTCCTTTCATAACTCGTCTAAAAGTCCATTTTGTGAATTGAGACGTGGCCTAGTGATGAAATTAATTTCAATTCAAGCGAATCTGAATAGTTCAGTATCGTCGTTTTCTTTTTATAGCTTTGTCAGATTTATTGTGATTTGTGGGCTTTGCAGACCATAATGAATTTAATATTTACGATGTTTAATAACTGCTTTGTTGAATAAAAAAGGTTGATTAAATGGCGTTAAACAATTAGTATTTCATCATTGGCTAGTTTATTTTTTCATCAACGAAAGTCTTTTAACGGAAGTCCTGTCACTCTTTGTTTTTATTTCCTTTATTACATGTCTGTGTACGAGTCCATTAATATTGTTTTGTCGTTTCACGTCAACATGTGTTAAATCTTGTAGCAACACATGGAATAACCCGCTTTCACTTAGGTACATAATTCACACGTTATAGTATCTGTTAAGTTAATAATGTTGAGGTAAAGAGAAATTAAATTGGCTCTTAGCAAAATCCTTAAAAATGTCTATGCAGACGTATTAGCAGATTGAATCGCTCGTGTACCGTTCGATTTCCCTGGAGAGGATAGATGAGACACGGTACACGACGCATCGTGATCCTATGCCGCAAGTTTAAATCGAGACAATGCTGTAAGCTCAATCCCTTTAGGGGAGTGCCCAAGCTCGTAAGTATTGAAATTTAACGCTTGCTTTTTACGATCCTTCGCGTAGAAAAAATACGGATTTAAGTGTAGCCAAGTGTGGTCGTCTTAGAAGGCAGTGCGGATTACTAGAGTGTTCGATCTAAAACTTGCTAAATTCTTTGCTTGGCATTAAACATCAAGAAGAATTTTAAGAATTAGGAACCAAGTTTCAAGGAGCAGATTCCCTGGTGGTAGAGTGTTAATTATCACATAGGAATTTCATTATCAAGACATGTTGGCTCTCTAATCTAAGTTAGATAAAGGGGGATGTGTGCTCATAAATGATGCGCATAGGAAAGAATGTGCGAAAAATTCTGGTCGACCATGACATATATTTTTCCTAGATGAGGTTAATCGGTGACTCGTCCTCCAAATATTGCAGTATTGAGAGCAATTTAATCACTATGGTGTACATAAGGCGTAATAAATTAGGCTTATCTAGACAGTGTGTCTATATGGCTGCAATTCATCACTGTCTCACCACACGGGACTTCGGCGAGCATTAGCGAAAGTGAATTGATTGTCTGCGAGACAATCATTATCGAGTTAATTACATTATCGTCTGCCACATGAGATTAGTGCACTTACATGCTAGAATCAAGAAAAATATCTTAATATCTTGCTATTGAATCAAAAGCAGAATCCACCAGAACATTAAAATCGATGACACATGTTATTCCCGGGTTTGCAGAAATCAGACGGAAGTGAATGTTCATGAATGTCAAGTAGCTAGGTACTGTGTAAGTTGTCTTGAATATGCTTACTAATGAGCAGAAAGTAGAACCAGCAAGTAAAGTAGATCTGGCAGTGAGCCGGGCAGAAGTGAGAACGAAGAACGATGCCTCGTAAATTACAGAAGCTAAAACTAGTCTCACTGAATCAACAAATAAATATACACGAACGACTCTCACTACACACTTACACGTTGAAATACACTCAAGAGTGTAAGTAGAGAGTATACTATAACTATGTTCAGATGACATTTTCGTACGATAAAGACAAAACACAAGCCAAGGATACAGAATTTTCGCAGAGCCCGAGATTAGGGTCCCAGTAACAATGAGAACAATGGTCTAAGAAACATATCCAACTAAACTTAAGTAATCCAGTGCTCATATAAACATACATCCTCTTCAATGGCTTAGGGGACTTCTGAACAACTGTAGTGAAATATTTAGGGAAAATAATATACGTTCACACGGGAGCATTGCTCGTTGTTCTATTTCGTTTATTGTTTCTAGAGAAAAACAGTCTGTAAGATATTATTTATGGCTTTAGTCATACTGTATTTGATTGCCTATAAAAAAACTTAGGTAGAAATTGACGGTGGCCTATATTTCCGTCGAGTGGTAGTTCTTGTTCGTCTGACACTATTCTGGTTTCTACGACCTTTTTTAGTTTTTCGCAGTAAACTGCTTAGTGTACTTTCATTCTGTATCGAGTCATCTCTTGTATATCTTTGGTCTTCGAAAGATACAGAGTCAACACAGAAACAGAGACCACGAAAACAGGAAAAGATTATACCATAAAAGAAAACAGTTATTTGGCTCAATTTGAGGCGGGATCACTGCTGAATGCAGGCTTAATAGCAGTACGGGTATTGCATACGTTTATTTCCTTTATTATATCAAACACAATAAAATGAAATGCGAGAAACATCCAGTTGGAGGGCCCGTGAAATAGCTGTATTGTGTGATTCTCTGAATGTAGTACATACCGTTATAATGCTGAGAATTTATTTTTACTAATTGTAATTTATTACCAGTTCTCTCCGTTAATTAATATTAACAAGATTTATAACCACGTTTTACTTTTTTTTGTCCAGTAGCAAATTGGCAGGACCTGTTTTCGTGACCTTTAACGTACGAAATTATTCAGTGAATTTTCATTCAAATTATCCGAAAAATAACCGAAGTTTTTAAAACATATGAGAAGATTGCCTGAGCGACATGAGCCTTGTTTTATGTGCGTCTTTTAAAAAGGTTAAGGCGCCCGAAAAAGTAACAAAGAAGAAATCAATTTGCCTGTCTGTCTCAGCAAATTAAATTCTTTCTTTCCGGCGGCAAAGCTTTCGTTCGGGAGCACAATATGTGGGAAATTGTCACGTGACTTTAAGTAAAATACGTAATTCCTCCGAATACGGAGGGACGAGGGAACGTGACACGTCCTGCGCCGTTCACCACAGCCTATTGTATGCAAATTAAAGTCGGGCGGGACATTTTCAAAACGATGACTTCAGGATTAGTATTCGCAGTTTCGCGTTAGCATAGCGTTAGTTGCTTCTATTTGGATTAGGCGGCAAACGGTATTTCGCGAGTCACTGGCCGGTAGGATTACTTTTTTTGTAAAATAAGACGTTACATCATAAAAGTATCTTCGTGTCTTGAATATGTCGCGTGAAATAAAACCTCAGCTTTTTGTTGCAGTTCCAACTATGTCAATGTAAAACTCGGCGAAATATTATATATAATGAAACTATATCAAAGTTAATCTACTCGTGAAAATAGATTGGGATGGGACGTGTATCAAGACAAAAGGCTGCTGATGAGTGGGACAGAGCATTGTTGCTGGGAATCTGGGCGTTGGAGCAATCACCGCGACCCAAATACCGAGCTCGGACCATTTTATGTTTCAACCCGTCATAGATTATCTCGACACCAATCAAAAGGATTACTAACGCAGAGTACTGTACAACTAATTAATGCAACTAGCGTATAACGTAACGTTAGTAAGTTAACGTAACAAGAAACGCTAGTTGAATGTCAATGACCCCCGGCTCAGTTGTTCGAGATCAAATTGATTGAGCGATATTATGATACGAGTCTTCACGCGAGTCGATGCTCTTTAATTGGCTTTAATTGTTAACCATCGCACAGAAGCTTCTAACAATGTGTGCGTTTGTCAAAACACAATTGGAATTCCCCATACGGTTGCGTGCTCTTTGTGTGACAAATTATTGAACTATCAACCAAACGATTATAGTGCTGCTATTGAGATTGACACTATATGTTATAATTCTGATGTTTACGTACAAAGAAACTCGAAACAGCTAATGAGTCACACATTACCAGCAAGTTTATTAAAGGATTAGCGGTGAAAATAACTTTGTTTCGGTCTGTTTCTGGATCAAAGTGGCATTGTGAACTAGAAATAGACGCTTAGTCACTTGATCAGTAACTAGTAAGAAAACCATTAAGTCATTCTTGCAGTAACTATCAACTTGAATAATGCAGTAGAAGACAGAGGCAGAGTACTAACAGATATATTTTTATAGGCAGTCATAAATATCGGGATAGCAATCGCTTCCTTATTTAGGCGACAATCCACAGGCGCCGACGACACCTAAAATGGATGAAGCAAGGGCTTTAACGAGATAGCAACTCGCTCTAAGGAGCTGGCCCTTTACTAATAAATACAACATATACGACATGATCCTGTCCCTTTCTAACTCCTTGAAGTGTAAACGAGAAAACGAGACGTCAGATGGTCAGCAACAACTAGTTTATTAGTATCGAATATAACACAAAGTTTGCTCAAGATTGCTGTAGTACAGTTTACCTATAATTTGATTAAATAATTTACCTCGCGCACGTAGTTCCATCCCAGTAGTTTGAGAGTAAGTGTTATAAAATTAACGGAGTGTGACTAGCCTAACAGTTTTTGCTGTGAAATTCTCCTGCACCTCCAATAAAGCTTCAAGGCCATTTTTAAATGGTAATTAGTTGCAGTAACCAGTATTTTATCTGGTTTATTTATAGCTAAGTAGCACGCACTGCTGTCCTTATCGGGATGGACGAGTGCGGGTCGCAGGCGACTTGACGCAAGTTGACTCAACGCATCAATGTCAAGTTGCGCTGTTTCTTATCCTGATGTAAGGACACTGATCTCCCGACTATCTATCTCATAATTCGTTTGGTTGACATCGTGGCATATTTGATCAAACGCATATTTTGCAGAATGTGGTGTAATATTGCACAAATATTTTTCAGGTTTTGCGAGTTCATCGTTGGATGTCTATGAGGTACGGGTGCGGACATTGACTTCAATAAAATTTATTATAACAACTTCCTAAAATTGGGCTCCATTGTTACATTATAGAGGGACAAGCATAATGTATGCACAAAGGCAGGCTCCAACAGTAGAAACAATGCATGAGCTCCCATCCATTTCTATTAGTAATGCAATTATAGCTGTTCATAATCGACACGACGCGTTTGCTTAACAAATTAAGGATTTGTATTGAAAATAAATTTTAATTTGCTACGAATTCAGTATCTCTTTCCGGCGCGAAGGAAGACGGACATTGATGGATTGACGTTTGTGGATCGAACTTTAGAATGGGCAGCGCGTGCGCCGATACTCTCGCATCCGGCGTCAAAGCGGCGCTCCTCTTGTTTGGCGAGGCCGGATGCCGCGGAATATACTTAAACATACTTGTTAAATATTAATTTTTAGTTTTAAGTCGAGGAATTGTACACAAATTACTTTTGCACAAATGTATGTACAAAAAATATTGAGATTTGTAGTTAGTTTTGTAATATTCATACAGGATTGGCCCCAGGAAACATTAAATCTGCACCGACCCCACCTAACCTCGAGACATGACTGTAAGCTGATATAATTTTAATAAAATCCTGACTTAGATTAGCTATATTTAGATCCACTTTCATTTTATTAGCTTGTACACAGTATTATTAGTAGGTACAGTATTAGTACAATATAGATGTACGTTCGATGATGGATGACGCAGTGTAACATGATAAGTAGGTACTAAGTTTCTAAGAAAAGTTAGCTATAACACGCCCTTGTGAGGCAATTACCTATTATTAAAAGCGAATGACATGGGCATAGCAAAATTCTAGGGAACACAGCGGTCAATTTTACTTATAGTTTACCACTAACTTATTGCTAGCATGGAAATAATAGAGCAAGAAGGTCGTAAGTATAGGTTGAAAAAGAATTAGGAGAGTGGCTTTTATTGCAAACAACAATAGGCTATTTGAGGCCTTATAATGTGTATACAAAAGTGATCGAAGGGCTTATTTTCACAGTATCGATGGGCATGACCCTTTGTTCTTCTACCTGTGTTCAAGATTCTGCGAAAAACTCATTTTCGATACATATGAAATGAAACCATGAATGTTAAACCTTTCAGTGAAATTACTGTATTCTGAGTTTCATAAATTCACGATCGGGCTTCATTGAGAATTTTGCCGAAATTCGGGCAATCTACGCCGAATAAAGGACTAAAGCCCAGTGCAAATTAGCGCGACGCGATACCAGTAATTATTCTACCGAGAAGTTTTCATAGAAATTGTTTTATTAGAGTCGCGTCGCGCCTGCTTACGGGGCCTTTATTTGAAACTATTATTATGATAGGTATTGAACTCAGAACCTTTGAGTTGAATGAAGTATTGACATTGTATTGATCATATTCAATTTCTTAGTTTGATCAATAAGTTTTATCTAAAACGAAAGAGAGACCTATTTAAAACTCCAAATGGTAACAACATAAGGCCGTCTCTACAGACAATTTAATAAGGAATCTAGTACTTATAAAAACAAAGAGGTTGGCCTCGAAACTGAGGATAGTTACCCCAGCTTTGATGTAAAAAAAAAAACAGTGGCACTCCGGGAGTGCCGACAGAAGTGAAAACTTGAACAATTAAAAAAATACTTCCAAAACCTTTAAACTAAAAATACTTGCATAGAACATTGATCCGTCACTTAATATAAATAAAGAGCACAATCGCGTTTACAAAAACGAGGTGTCTGTAACGGTGTCGCGAGTTCAATTGTTTTTTTCCCATCTCAAAAAGGCCAACGCGCCTAAAGAAGATTTCACTACAAAAACATTTCAACGATTTTTCGGTGACTATTTACTCCAAAATACAATCTCAAACTTTGACCTCGATACCGGATAAAGTCGGATGTAAAAGTATACAAGTTAGAGGAGTTTCCAAAACTCGCTAGTAGAGGCCCTGTTTAAACTACCAAGTACCAACTCAAGAGTTGTAGTGTTCCCGATTTGTTTTAGGCGAAAAATTGGCGTGTAAAATTTTATGATCCAACAAACTTCGGTGAACGTACCAGCCGGCCGGTACGTTCACCGAAGTTTCAAAGTTGACTAGGCCGTGGCCTGGTCTACAGTGCGGTCTTTCGTTGCAAAATCTGTGCATTAAATATGATCAGGAGTTTTGATCGGATACATTTTTAAGGCTAAACAGAATAAAAAATTCATAAACCAGTTCTTTGTTCGTGACTTTCCCTTAGGTTTCTTAAATATTGGAACACACTTTTTTTTTGTTTTTTGTGGGAAATTATCAAATAACTTCTCCCGCTCTAGGCGGAGCGTGTCAGACTATTACTGACTAAAACCCACCCGTGTTCCTTCAGTTGCCATATTGCCGGAGGCCACGATTTCCCTTTCGGTTTTATTCGCAACCTGCGTCGTCAATTCTGCTGACATCTCTTTGAGGCGCGCGTGGAACACAATGCGCCGTCGACCCGGGCCTGGTCCTTATCGGGCGGCGAGCTACCCATTGCTCACCGTCCGCAAGCCCGTGCCTAGGGTGACCGGTAATCGGCTCGCGATTCCCGACGCCTAGGGCGTCTCCTCCTGTGGCGGTTAGGGGCGTGAGGGCACGAAATTTGCCTCTCCCTCACGCGTTCCGCCTCCTCCTTCGCGAGCATTACTGCTTCGCAGAAGGAGGTGGCGGCCTCCCATTTCCTGTTGCTCCGTACCATGGCCCGAATCAGGGTCGGACGCGAGAGATCACCGCCGCTGATCGTCTCCACGAGGACACAGCGATGCTCCGCCCAAGCCGGGCAGACCTCCACCGTATGCTCCACCGTGTCCTCCGGGCGATCCACACAGCGGTGACACCCGGGCGTTTCCTCCCGCCTATCCTGAACAGGAACCTCCCAAAACAACCATGTCCGGTGAGGACCTGCGTCAGGCGGAAAGTGAGGACGCCGTGGCGCCTCTCTAGCCACTCCTCAAAGACGACTTATCGCCGCAATTGTGGCGTGCCCAGCGCTGGGTTGGTCGCAACCGCAACTTAATATAAATACGCGAATCGCACTCTCCACGCCACCATGAGATCCCGCCGGAGCTCTGTCCGCTGTGCCGTGATTTCTCGCGGCAGCGGAGTTAAGCCCCGGATATTGGGTCACCCTAACATACTACACATTTTGCAAAAAAAATATGTGATTGCGACTACAGCGTGTTTCAGTTTCTCTACAATGTATTAGTTTTGATAGTTAAAACTAACTTAATATCAAAACACAGCCTTATTAATGATGATACGTTTTGAATAACATAAGAGCTTTAAAAAGCTTTAAGCTTTTAAATTCTTTTGAATGATATTAGTTTTGAACCAAAGTACCTCAAACATCTAAAAGTTAATTGAGCAATACACTTAAGAATATTGTTTCTAATAAATGAAGATTTTTATCTGGCAATTAACGTGTAATTAGTAATAAAATGCTTTACAAAACGATCAACTGTGTGGGCTTATAAAAACACTAAACGTCCGTGAATAAGTTCCAGCTTTAATTAATGGCTTCTATTAGGGTAGGTATATTGAAGTTCTTGGCAAATATGCTTTAGTGAGAACCAAATTTGATTAAAACGGTTCTAATAAAGTTCTATGTATTCTAAAATATCGAGGAGCTCGTGGCTAAGTAATAACAGCCGCATGGGTCGATTCATCAGGTTAAGTTACGCTTGCCGGGGTTGGCCCGTGGATGGGTAACCATCTTTACATACCGAGACTCTTCCGTGCCTCGGAAAGCACGTTCAGCTGTTGGTCCCGGCTGTCAAGCCTCGTATAAACTGCCGCGACGTGACTCTAACAAAACAATTTCTAAGAAAACTTCACCGCTTGTCTGCAAGAGCCTTCGTTCATGGATCTTTGACAGTCGTTACGGGTCGTCAGAAGCCAGAAAGTTTGACATCCACTCTTACCAAGGAGTATCGTATTACTTAGTTACTGGGTTGTGGAGATCAGATAGGCAGTCGCTCCATGTATACATACTGGTATTCAGCAGCATCCGGTTAGACTGAAAGCCGACCCCAACATAGTAGGGAAAAGGCTAGGCAGACTGATTTTGTATTCTAGAATATCGATCTACGTGTTCGGAACTATAGAACTTCCTAGTCGAATATAGAGGGAATCATGAAAGCCGAATAGCACCTTTAAAAATGCCACAATTACTCAAGATTATCGTAACTTTTTCATTAATATCCTTCTTGTAAAGCCTCGAGATTAAGTTAAGAGCATGAATGGCTTCAGTTTTTTTTTCATTTTCGGTTAGTCTGCTCTGTAGAGTTTTTTAATGGCTACTTACGAAAAGGGATACAATTGCTGATTACATTGTGGATGATGAAATTTCTATAAAACACACACCAGTACCCAGTAATTAAGGTACAAGTAACCAGTAGTAGTAAACTGGGCAGACAAGGGATTAGTCATCGGTGAAAGGAGATTATCAAACCTCCGCTTCGCTGATGACATTGTACTTTTTTCCTCATCAGCGGCTGAGCTAGGTAACATGCTCGCAGACTTAAACAAAGCGAGCCTCGAGATTGGGCTCAAGATGAATATGTCAAAGACCAAACTTATGACAAACAGCATCAAAAGGAGACTTTACATTGGGGGTCAGGAGATTGCATATGTCCAAGACTATATCTATCTGGGTCAAGTAGTCTCCTTCCAGGTGCGACAAGACAAAGAAGTTGCTCGGCGCACCGAAAGCGCCTGGGTCTGAGCTATTGGTCAATGAAAGATCTTCTAAAAGGAGATCTACCATTATGTCTCAAACGGAGAATTATGGACATGTGTATTCTCCCCATTCGCACATATGGTGCTCAAACCTGGTCTTTGACACTTCAGCAGAGGTCCAAGCTCGAGGTTTGCCAGCGAGTCATGGAACTTAGCATACTGGGGGTTCGAATTTCGGACCGTATAAGGAACACAACACTGCGTGCCAAAACCAAGGTCACGGACGTTACCCAGAAAGCCGCTAAGCTTATGTGGGACTGGGCCGGACATGTCTGCCGCATGTCAGATGACAAATGGGCTAAAAGAACTACTGATTGGGTCCCACTAAACGCACGACGACATCGCGGCAGGCCAAGACGAAGGTGGCGGGACGAGCTTGACTCCTACCGAAAGGACTGGCCGATACTAGCAATGGACAGAATTATGTGGAAAAGGGAGAGGGAGGCCTTTGCCCTGCAGTGGGAAAATACAGGCTAGTTAGATTAGATTAGAACCAGTACCCTAATTGCGTAACTTATTTTCGTAAACGATTATGACAGATTTCTTTCATTTTGACAGTTCAACAAAATCCATTGCGTTATTTACGTTCTCGAGCAGATTTTTTTCCAACTTATGAAGCAATGGATCTGATGGAGCAATCTGTTTCAAATCGAAATAAATTGTGATTGATCGTGTATTACCTACGCAATTAGGGTACGGGTTTTGCTCGGTACGGTAGATCAAAATTTACCAAAGTCAAATTTTCAATATCCAAACTTCGCACTAGTGATGTGCAAATATTCGTTTAGCTAGAATAGCGATGCGAAATTACTAAATTAGGCAAACATTGTTCACCGTATATGTAGGTACAGTAGTTAGGGGTAAGTAGGTATACTCGTGGGCAGTCGTGGGATTTCGAAGGTCAACGTTGCGGTTTTGTTAAAACTTTAGAGTATGGTTTACCTATGGAAACTACAGGTAGATAGATGACCGCTAGGTTTGACCTGATAACTTGGGTCGAAATTCAGAGGTTATGAAGGAAGGCATCAAGTATAACAGGGACAGTTATAACTCCCGCATCCCTTTGCCTCCGGCGATGTGTTCGGAACAATAGCGAGCGCATGGGAGATATCAGGAGGATATAACTTGGCAACCCTGGTAGTTCATTCACGTAGATGTTATACAATATTCCCTCTGACCGTTTCTAGACACTATAGCATTTTTGATAGTGAGGCTTGAATATCGATTTGAGGAAAAATGGTCACTGTTATTTTTTTGTCTAATAGAATACATAATAGTCTGCAAAGTTGATACTTACTTGGTATTTAGATGAAACGATTATCCTTTGGCGATTACGATTATTTCCCGAACGATACGATTAATCGTAATCGTTTAATTCCTGTATTATGTAGTTTTTGAAGTGACAACTTCTTCAGAGGCGCACTTTGCACTCTTTCTGAACAGTGAACGAGACTGAACCGTCACGCTCGGGTCGGTGACTCTAAATCGGGTAAACTCGGCTCCAGTCTGCCGGTGACACTGAATTGCGTATACTCTAGTTATTATTCTAAGGTATACTCGGCTCCAGTCATAGTTTTCACTTCTAAGTATCAAGTGGTCATAAGCAAGCAAACAACCTCATTATTATTTGTTTTGTTTTTTCGATTAAAAGGTAGATGTATAATACATTATAAAATTAATACTAAAGGTTAAATTAGCCTGTTAGGTAGATATTAAATACAACAATCACCATTACTTATTCCAAGTTTCATGTACAATTGTTACGTGCGCACAATCACTAAGTTTTACGTCTGGCGTCTAATGATGATTGATGTAATATTTATAAGCGACGCCTTTGTAAGGCATACTTTCGAGTTGAACCCTTAATATAACATTAATTGTTATACCCGGCAAATTGCAAGGTTTTCGTGTGAAAAACTTTGTAAATTACATGGTGTTAGAAATAAGTAGATTTTTTCATGATTCTTGAAAGTAGTAATCAATTTTATCCATGCTATTCGTTCTTAGGCTGTTTTACTATACTATACTTTCTCCCGCCCGTTTTATGGCAATAGGCTCGCCCCCTATTACATGGGACTTAAACATAGGTAGGTTAGGTACTATCAAAGAAATGCATATCTGTACACTGTAAGAATATTTTTGCTTTCAGCGCTCGGCCGCTATAGTATCGCTTACCTACGAAAAAAAAGGGTTGTGTGCACGGGATTTTGTTTTCAAATTGGTTAGATATGCGTTACCCCGATGGTACTATCGAGGAAACAAATATCTGAACACCGTAAGGACTATTCTTGCTTGCAGCGGTCGGCCGCTATATTAACGCTTACCTACGAAAAAAAAGGGTCGTGTGAACGGGATTTTGTTTTCAAATTGGTTAGATATGCGTTACCGCAATGGTACACCTCTGCCTAATTCTTCGGGGAAACAGGCGTGATGTTATGTTATACTTACTTGATAATTGAGCGAGTCTTGTAATAGGACCTAGTTACAGAACTCCAAAACCGTTTTCTTTTACAACTTAATTTCGTTTTACTCGTACGAAATTCACAAAATCGTAAACTCCAAAATAATACAACAGTTAAGTACAGTCTAACAACGCATAAACTGTATTAAACGTCCTCAAAATTCGTCATTGACACCGCGTGCAAGTAATAACACCGCAGTAAAACATGTAACAGGCTTCGCGTAACATGCGATACATATTTTCATCTGCTGATTGTGTACCATCGAGGTAACACATATCTAAGCAATTTGAAAACAAAATCCTGTGCACAAGACCCTTTTTTTTCGTAGGTAAGCGATACTATAGCGGCCGAGCGCTGCGAGCAAGAATAGTCCTTACAGTGTACGGATATGTGTTTCTTCGATAGTACCTATACTCGGTGATTAAACTAGATTTTTGGAGCTGAAGCTCTGGTAGCAGCTTGAATTATGACTTGTTTCTTGGAAACAGGAAGTCTCGATAGACTTTGTTTATTATCCCATTGTATATCTTGAATTTTGGAATGTTACTTAGACGTAAATGATCCAAATCCATAACTTTCTTTTTCCCTTTCACCTTAAAACTCCATAGAAATTGAGGTTCTATTTTTCGTATAAACTTGAAAATCACTTAAGTAATTGACGATAATTAATTAAACAGGAACATTCTTGGACGACTCATGAGCGTTTTCTATTACTCAAATTGTTAGTAAATAGATGAGATCACTCAAGGAAAAAAATAAAGACTAAAATCGGAGCCTGTTAACTGTCATCAGTTTTTGGTAATTTATTCTTTTAATTATGCATTTTATACCTACTGTGGTGGTGCTAAATGGTCATGCTTTAAATTAAAAATGATTCACTTTTTTGTGGTAGCGATGACGCGTTTCGTATCTCGGTTCTTAGCAAAACTGCCAACAACTCACAAGTCTGCCAATACAGCGACCTTTGTACTGAAATGCTTATTAAATCATTTCCATATTGAGTACTTAATTAACATCACAAATAACGGCAGCATTGATAAGTGCCATTCAATAAAATGAGAAGAGCTTACCTTAAATCAATGGAATGGAAGCCTTGTTCATCAGACTAGGTTGATCTGTAATTGACCTGAAAAGATATAAAAATAAATTGACTTTTATGTTCACGGAAGCTGGTAGAAAGAATGGCAGTTCTTTGATATGAAAGCATAATTAAGCGACATGAATAGCGTATGCGGCGCCGACCTTCATCACTCTTGCAGACGAGAAACGCCCTTCCCCCTCATTCATATTCTCTGCTTGTACGAAGATTGTACACAAAATATTTTCATATTTAGATTAACCTAACGTATCCTGTTGTTTCAGTATAATAAGTTTTTGCAGCAAACTCGAACAACGGCCTTGTTGAATGAACAGTCAATAGACATAGGTATAGTTATGAGTATCTTCACTAGGTATAATTTAGGTAAATGTGCTCTCAGCCATATTTTTATATGAAGGCGTAAACTGTGATATCACTGTTTTATGGATGCCGAAAATGAGAACACAGAAAGTACCTACTTCTGAGTTAGGATTTGAGTATGATTTTCTTATCGTCTTATATTTACTTATAAATACCTCTGTCTAGTGTCATTTGAGGGTCAAACCTGGATCTCTAGACAAGAATATCGAATAACCGAGCTAGATTTGTAAAAAAAAAAACCGGCCATGTGCGTGTCGGACCATGTACAATGAAGGGTTCCGGAGTTGGGATGAATTTATCCCAAGAACAAACTTAACTTTGTAGTTGAAAAACATGTTCTCCTATACATTCCAACTGTAAATGTAAGTATATACCCACAATATTGAGATATTTACCTTGTTATTTTAAGACCATAACCTTTTTATAGGTTTTCTGGTAATCTACGAGCAAAGAATAATTCTGTTTTTTTTTTCAAAATTTTAGGCTCAGTAGTTTCGGAGATAAGTGGGAGAAATGGTCTATTTTCATATATTTTCTAAAATGTCTTTAAAAATATTTAAAAAAATGTATTTGAGACCCTCACAACAAGCCTTTTCATTTGATATGTCACACGGTACAGTTTGCAAAACTTTTTTAACATTTTCCAATTTGCCCCCGAAAAGTGACTCCCATATTAAAAGCTCATTGATTTACGTTACACGTCCGTGTTTGGATCACAGAAACTCATATGTGTACCAAATTTCAACTAAATTGGCTAAGTAGATTCAGAGCAAATTGGCTGTGACAGACGGACACACAGACACGATTGATCCTATAAGTGTTCCGTTTTTCCTTTTGAGGTACGGAACCCTAAAAACATAATTTTCATCTTTCAGCGGGAAAAAATCCTCAGCGTAATAAACATATTCCCGAAAATTTTGGATTTTCACACAGAGCCAAGTTTTTAACCGCACCAAATTAACGTTTTAATGATATGACATATCAACAAAGGGTTATCGCTTATCGCATGCTATTTCCAGCGCCCATAATGAGGCAGTAGAATTTCATACATCTTTATTTATCAAAAATATTTTGGCACGTAAAATGTAGCACCTATATTTTGGCCTCGGCTAATGGTAGTTTATGTGAAGGTTATAAACTCCTAACGAGCTTTGTTTACAGTAAACATTAACAATAATATCGTACGACCGTATACACAACATTGCTTTTAGGAATATTTGAAAAAACATTCCCTTGGTAATATTTGATCAATATAGGTGTACGTGACTGTGTGTACTTTGACGTGAAAAGTGCTCATTTATTTTTGTATTCTCTTGAACTAACTATATCATGAATACTTTTGTCATATTTAGAGTTCAGATTCTTTAAAGTGAGGCAACTCGAACTCGAGTTGTTGATGTTTGCCGTATTCAATGCTGTTTGACTAACAAACAATAAAGCTAACAGTTTTCATCCAATTACCTATAAGCGTACACTTAGGTACAATCCGTGCACACAATCTTGAAATATTTTCCAACCGAACGATTTCCTCGATTTTTTAAATTGGCACAAATTGCGTTCCAATAACGCAATTGCTTGAACTCACTGCAGGAACAGGACCGACTTCCCGGACTTATTTTAATCAAACGAAGCCCGGGAATTTCATTACAAGTCCTGTAACTTATTGCCCGCGTTTGTTTTAACTTAGATGAAATCTGAGAACAGAGTGCTGGATCCGATATTCTTCACGGAGAAGTAAATGAGAACCATTGCGTAAATAAAGTCACGCGTTCCACTTACATCTGGTCATTGTTCCAAACTTCTTCACTAACTTCAGGATTCTTTTGATACGATGTTACCTCAGGAACACCAATTAAGACTCAGGCGTAGAAATACTTTCGACATTCACGAGTGACCCCAGCACACGCACAACGATTCGCCAATAAAAGTTATATTGGCTGTACACCGAGAATAGAATAATGACAGTGAAGCCCAAAGTTCTAAAGGCCTTTCAAAAACCAACGCAACTGCAAAAACTTGAATGCAAAAAATAATAAAAAATTGCCTTTCGCTTAGCAGAGGTCGGTCACACATTTCTGCATCTGTTTCGAGAAAAGTTAGAATTCAAAGACGGAGTAGCACAAAAGCCTCTCACGAAAATGTTTTCCTCCACTTTTCGCATCAAGGCGAGTGCTAGGCGAGGTGCGAAGTTAAAGTGTTCGCTGGAGGAGTTATGATTATAAATGATGCAGAGGGTCGAAGCAAAGAAAGCCGGTAGTCGTTTACTATATCCCTGAGGATGAAAATGGAAGTATGCGCCGCAGCCAAGAAACATCAACTCGAGTAATCTTACATTACACTGTGATCCACTGAATATTTGATCGAGTACGCGCGGTTGGAATTAAAGTCACCTTGAACACACGCATATTTCGCTAATAATCTCGACACCCCAATTTCAGTAGGCTTGTGCTAAATACAACAGCCCAATCAGTTCTCGATAAATTACAAAGTAAAATCAGATCGTCATAATTATGAGATAGCTCTGATCCCTATTAAGGATAAGAGGCTGAGATTCATAATTGCGTCCCTCATTAGGCGGATGTCTCGTTTTTCGAAATTAGATTTTATTTATGAAATTCCATTGGGTGTGACCTGAATCAACTTCAGGACACGGGACGCGATTATGTTTAACTTTTCATACTGACATTTTCGTTGAATATAAATGGTCTAAGTTTTTTCATTTCAGGATTCATTGAACCGTGGCGTGTAAGTACGTGATAGATGTGATGTAATTAAGAGGGAAAGTCTTTTTGTTTGTTTATGTGGAACTGGTGCCGTGCTGACTAGATACCATCATCTATCTTCACGCCTATCTACCTCTATGTGGGCCACACGGCATTGTTTGCACACGCGATGGAATTAACTTGACGAGTAATCTTTTTAATGCTGCTGAATATGTGATAAGCATCTTGGAACTTGATTAGAAATCTAAACGCAGTCTCCATGAAAATATAAAAACAGGAGGCATTGCCTTCAGCAATTTCAGAATTCACAGAAATAATAGAATTTATTATAATGGTGGCTTTCTGGGAATTCATATCCTGTAATGGTATTTAATTTTGAGGAAAGCTGTTCTTGACAACAGGTTACTTGGGATAAAGCTGAGAAGTATACAATTACTTTGTTGAGCATTGTGGCCATTTTTATCAAGAGAGAAAGGTCGCAGTATCCACCTGTGTTCTGGACATTATATTGCTTTAACATCTACATTATGTGTTATATCTTGGTGAGTAGATAACCGCTCACGGAAGTAATTTTCGTGTGACAACAAACTGACCTAATAAAACTTAAACATATCTAAGACAAGTCAACGAAACGGCAGCAAAGCAAAAGAAGATCATATAGGTAGATACTGCATTCATGAATCTGATCCTTCAGACAGGCATCCTGACATAAGCACCAAGAGCATGTAGGACAAGACTAAGACATTGTAGTAAGTATGTAAAGAGCAAGAACGTGTGATTCGGATCTTTGTAAAGCATTTCAATTTATAATTATGTCCAGAACTCCGTACAAAGTCATAACATAATGGTAACACGGAAAAGAGGGCTTAAAGGTTTGCATGTTTTTAAAATACTTTCTATCAGGGCAATTATAACACAGCGGCTTTGATCGCGTCATAAAAAATGTAGAAGTGCCAACACGCCATGTTTCTTTGTAATACGAACATTATTTCAAGGTTCTGAATGTGACTTGTAATAACCTGGCACGGGTAATGTTACGTTTTGCAAACGTGTCGTGTCCTCATATTTTCATGTTTCTGAAATGAGTATGAAGATACGACGTTACGTGTGAGCTGTTTTATGATGCCCTAATCTGATATTAAGTTTTGGTAAAAACAAGTAAGGTTATAATTATGATTTATGTCATAGGAAATAAAGACACTTCAGAAGACAGTGGAGAAAATATGAGAAGCCTAGAAACTTCTGCAAGGTACAGCGTATCCACACCGTTGAGTACTGAATCTAGAAAAACTAGAAACTAAAATCAAGATAACGTTAACAAAGGTCTCTAATGGGAATCTAACGGGACGAAAGATTAATTCCCACTACTTAGTACGGGAGCAAACAACTAGGATAACTTGTAAGAAGCTTAATGACCCGATGTTTTACATGAAACAGCTATTGAGGCAATACATTATTATTCAGGTTAAATCAAAAGCGTTGAATATGATATGGCAAAAAACAAAATGACTAAAAAGCAATAATGCTAATTACACGACATTTAAAAAGAGTCAAGTAAGAATGATGAGCACACAAATTCTATGAATACGCTCTATAATGCATCGACATGCACTTCCGAATGTGAACAAAAAAAAAAACAAAAGATTAGGTTATAATTTTATCCTCGAGAGCATCCTTGATGGACATTATCCACGTATACAAAGATGATGGACAGTGAATCATGCGCTGCGTGTGGTCCCATGTTTGTTTATGAGCCAAACTCCTTTCTAAAATATCATAAAACTTGAGTATAGTTTACAAAACTTGGTGATGGTTTGTGTAAAAAATATTTACAGTAACGTGGTTTGTTTGTATTGTTTTAGTACAGATTAAGATATTAGTGGTTGAAAATTTAAGTATCGAAGTATATTGACATGAGAGCAGATGGTAACCGTATATCCCGAGTCTTAAAATGCAATAAATATATATCTTCGGACTAAGTTTCATAACAGCACTTGTAATTTAGAAACTAATCCTAGTCTCGTAAAAATAATATTTCTCTATTCTAATATTTAAATAACTTCAATTGTTTTGTGAGAAAAACCTAATACATAATTGACAGCTGTTACAAATGAGCGTGATTACAAAAATTAATTAAGGAGTCCCCACACAAATGTGCTAACTAAAGAGAATAAGACGTGTGAGATTTTTAGCGCCTTGTTCATTCGAATCTCCTCGTAGATAAATACGCCAAGATTTTATATATCTAATTCCGTAAGTAGTTCAGACGATTACGATAAAACCAAATAAAGAATGTTACGTATGTATGAGCTAAATCGAACATTGTGCAATGTAAATAGTTCAACAATCAAAATAGCTGAGTGTTTCAACATTCATGCTAAAATCTTCATCGGACAAATGTGTGTTTTCTGTTATCACCTAGTTTTATAATAACTCGGTCGTTTTCAAACTTTTGTGTTTTCTATGGAAGTTACCACACACGTGCGATAAACAAGGTGGTTCAAAACCTACGAAAAGTTAAATAAACAAAAACAGTCTAGGGACAAGAGTAACATTTATGCTGCCAGACAACTTCGATTCATCCAGCTGGTGTAGAATATAATTCGACCAAAGTGCAGACCACGTCGATCGACTCTTAAATTTATTTCCGCAAACTGTTGGACAATCCATCATCTGATATTGATCCATGCGGACTCCGCCTGTTTACTACCGCAACAAACCATAAATCTTGATCGAACAAGTGTTACACAGCCTAAACAAATGCAAATTGAAAGTCGTTGAACACATTTAGAATTCAACGCTGGAGATGAAAAACCGATAATGTATCAAGGCTACTGAGAAATCCAATTCAAATAAGAGCAAATGCTTTCTGGTCAATGAAAAATGATTAGCCATTAAATTCAATGATGAGATATTTGCAAATCTAGAAAATTTCGCATAACCCTATGCAACATTCAAAAGAGATAATTAATTTCTAAATCAGAGCAGCCTAAAATTTGTTCATTTTGATTGATGATGTTTTTTTGTATGCTTCTTTAGCTCCAATGTCCATAATAATTTAACACAAAGTCATAAAAATAGAACTGAACCAATTGTCTTGATTGAAATGAAATCAATATGCAAGTACAAATACAACGAGCAATAGCTATGCTGGCTGCAATTGCAAGCCATGAATACAATCAGCAGGCATTTAATACTTGCAGTTGATTGGTATTCTGTGGCGTGTTATTTATTGGGAAGTAACAAACAACTGATAAATTCTCCACATTTTCATTCTTTCATTGCTAAATCAGCGAACCAATGATCTGTTGCACTTCGTTGGTGAGTAAGTGCTAATTCACACTATAGTGCAAAGGCCGATAGTGTGAATGTTCTCATTGTTCCTCTATAACGAATAATTTAGAGGCGTGAGAAGATATCAACATTGATCCGAAGTAAAACCCTGGTCTCATAAAGCTGACGCGAGAGTTATGATGTCCATGACTGTTGAAGATGACAACGTGGCCATGCAGCCTGCTAAGCTGTAGTTCATGGATAAACAGTTGACTACTACCTTATTCATTCGTATTAATCAGTACAGTATATAAATAATAGAATACAAATAATAGAGCTTTGTCACGAAACGACAACGCAACTGCAGGCATGAGCAGTGACATCACGAAAGGCGGAATATTAGCAATTCCTTCCGCCACGTTCTGTCGTTCCGCCCGAACGCCTGTTTTATGATCAGACACCTCGCTCCGTAGCATGTCTCGCGTTGCTATCATAGCTCCGGGGAAATTTTGTACACCTCGTCGCTTCGCACCTGACATTAGCATCTGCTGAGCACATACATTCATTCAGAGGAACAAAATCGATCGGGCATTATCATTTGTAATGTTAGTCTCGATACTTATACGGTGTGTAGTAATTTATACGTATGACAATTATTTAAAGGTTGGTAGATCGTCATTTCGGCAAGTTGCAAGGTAATTTACGAGTATATCCACTTCACCAAAAAATTTTGGGTAAGATTGATAATCGACTTTTTTATAAAGGCTTGTGCAGACCAGCGCGACATGCGACGCGACACAAAGGCACCGCTCGTCGCGCGACGGGCGGTGCCTTTGTGTCGCGTCGCGTGTCGCGCTGGTCTGCACAAGCCTTAAAGTTGTTTGCTTTTGGACTTATTTGCATTATTGTACACTTATTAAGTATACTAAGTATCTTCAAAAAAGCACCTTGACATCGTGACTCGTCGCGACCAAGGTTATCTACCAAACACCAAGTTTATTTTAAGAATACTGTCTTGTAAAATACAGTCATGCATTTCAATGTTAATTACTTTTGTTATTGCAAATTCAAATACATGTCATGAAGAGTTCACATGTTATCCAAGTTTTTTTAAATTATAGTATTGTCACTAAAATCTGTCTTGAATTTTATTTTCGGCACTTTCCTACCACTGCATTTTCTAGTCTAGGGTGTCTAAAATGGTTACCCTAAAATTTTGCGGTGACGCCTGGCTGGACGTACGAAAACTATTTATATAAGTAAATCAGTTTCAGTAGATTAGGCACTAGCGTATGACCGTAATCCTCATGTTCTTAAATCTGTTTTTAGGCAACTGCCCTGACCTTCGTAACGTCTGGCTAATCTGGGTTTAATTTATATTATTAGCAACGAATCACTGTCAAGAATAGACGACTCTATTCTTAGCTTGGGTAAGAGGCGATTTTTTAAACAGGTTCACTGCACTCATGACATCATACGGCAAAGACCTGGGAGAGTATACAAATAACTCATCGTTTTGTTTTAGCCTTGCTGCAATCTGGATTGATTCAGTATTTCCAACAAGCAAAACTCACCAATGAATAAAATACAGAGAAAATCTGAACACGCAATGACGCAATATAATTTGGAGCACTGCATCGATTTCCTCATGTGAAGAACTAGCGAAATCGCTGACATAAAACGCATACTCGTTAAAAATGTCTTTCCACATAAAATTGATGAGTTTTGAACGTAGAAAATCGAGTGATTTTCTACGTTCAAAACTCAGGCGGAGAATATTTCTATCAACGTTTATGTTTAGTACTGTATCTTACAAGCGTATAGGAAGATCTGATTTTATTCTCAAGCACATAATGTCTCGGCGTGAGCAGAAGATGCTGCAGAATAATGTGCAGCAGTAACGTAACAACTGACAACACAATATGGTTGTAAGTGGAGTCGTTTTCCTTCTTTGAGCTACAATTCGCACAAACAAAGGGAATTACTGCAACCAATATTTTTCTTACATCAACGATGGATGACGACTGAGGACACTTGGTATTTTTACAAAAAGAAACGTTAAACACTTCTTTAGTAGATGAACAATACTTAATTTTCTACTTGGCATTGAAGAAAAGGTTTGAAGATTAGATTTACCCGCATGACTTACCATAAAAACAGTTCTATATTATTGTATCTCTCCAATATTTGTAGCGACTGGTGCCATATGTCGACGCCCTGACAAATTGGGTTCACCTCAAAATATACGACTTCGTTCGCTCTCGACAGCTTTATTACATTTCAGTGTTAAGACTACTCCAAATGGGGTGGTGTTAAATTAAAACAAAATAATGATTGATACCTTTTACGGTGACAGAGTCTAAATGAGAAAAGTAAGCCTAGAGATATATTAAGCTTGGTATGTTTACATCAGCTGTGAAGCAATCGCATATCTTCACGTTGATTGTAAGGGAGAGAAATAACTTGTCAACTTTATCCCCTTATCTTTTTCTTTCAGTGTAAAGAACTTGCTTCCTTGTTTATCTGGGAATAACAGAAAAACTTCGTAACACCTGCATTCTTTGCTCGCGAGTTGTGCAACTGGAGTAAAAGAAAAGTTGATATCGTTTGGTGACCTGTTACACTGTTGTGCAATTTCATCCATCATTTGAACTAGTAAACTTGTTCTTTTGTGTTACTATGAGGTCTATCTATTAAAACCACTGCTCTCCTCTCGTTCCACGCTATTCTGATTCCGGTTTTCCAGATATTGCCTTTTGCACGAATCTGTGAATATTAACTCTACTAACACAAAATTGTTAAATGTACGTGTTATGCATAACTCATTATTTATTAACTATTGCCCCAAGCCACGTGCTGTAATAAAGTGTTCAGATAAAAGATTACAATCGTGCATTAAGTAGCAAGTTGCGAGTCTATCGCCCACCCACATTCCTTTGAGCCATTCCTCCTTGTTTACCTCAAAAACAAGCTGTGACAAGTGGCTGACACTCTGTTTTTCTTTCTTTTTCCTCTTTTTTCATGCTACTGACTAGACTTGAATGGCTTTGTCGGACAGGCGAAGATCTTCATTGAGTGTCAGTATTTTTGTTACCAGGGTGGATACTTGATTTGGACATTTATTTTTAACCCAAGTCTTGCTTTCTGTGCGTGGGAGTGCTAGAAAATAGTAATCGACTGTATCTCATTACTTGCTTTATGCAATAAAGCATTACAGTCATGAGTTAGAATCTGGTAATGTTGTAAAGGAAATTGATCCAATCAATCAACATTAAATAATTTAATCACGTTCATTATGTTTCCCTGTGCTACAAAGCCGTAGGGATATGAAATGAAACAACTATATCTTATAACCAGTTGCGTAGAAATCTTGTCCGCGTAGGCGTAGGCGGAGTTGCCTCACCGGTGGATAACTTCGTGAATGGGATCGCACACGGGATAAATAGCTATAACACAAAACTAAATTGGGTATTACCGGACTTTTCCTTTTACCCAGCCACTTCGAGAGTAGTTACGATTGAAAGATACAAGTTATTGTATTAGATTATGAGAAAAGAACTATTGTCTTTCGTCTATTTATTACGCTCTCAGCTGGGAATTTTGGTACTTGTACGTGGCTGTCAATATGTCTGTTTTCCACAGTAATCATCTCAATAACAACCGCTTTATCACTTTGTTGAATAGTTCCTTTGTTTTCCAAAGGGCAATGTTTCTGACAATGCTTATATCTCAACAGATTAAATCAGTAATAAATTTGCCTTTAAACATATCATCGGTTCTTTGAATCCGATTAGCGATCCCATATGGTGTTATCATATTTTTTTTGTGCTCTCATTGCATGCAAGGCTTCGAATCTCGTCCTATTGATACTCTTGGACCGTGCCAGATGTGGTTGTACTTTTTGAACAAAGTGAAATTGAAGTACTGTCTTGATTGGTAAAGAATTCTAATCACAATGGAGTATGAAGTCAATGGACTTAGCTTTAAAATTGTATCTTGCAAGTTTCTTTTAAGAAAGTTCTACTGTCGATACTCAGCCAATAAGCCGCTCTTTATAGCCACATACAAACTGGCTAGTTATAGCACAATATTCATTACTAATGCAATACAATAATACTTGTATCCGTCAAGTGCGTTTCTCTTTACGATCGTCGCACGCGTCAACTACTCAGTATATCCAAAGCCCTTAGAAAGTTCATTGCACCCATTCGACGGTCCCAGATAACTAATGTGAGAAAACATATTCCCCGAATGGAACTTATGACAGTTATGATAATATTTAGTCGCTCTACTAATTAGAATTACATTGAGGGTCACTTGAGAACTTTTTATGCTATGATATTTTCATTGGACGGAGAAATGTATATTTTAAAGTCAATGTTGTCTGTGAAGGGAAATAAATAACTCAGGAACTTTTCAATGGAACTTCGTTAGCAGCGAGTTCAGTATCAAGTAAACTTTTGAACCACGACCATAAATTAACTAAGGTAGGTTTATCAATTCATAATTTATATCGTAATCGGGGAAGTTCGAAATCCCTACAAACGAAAATAAGTTTGACTGGAATCCGTTAAAGAAGAAGTAGGTACAGATAAATAAAGTGATGAAATTGGTATAGTACTACAATTGTTTGGTTACAATTATAATATTGGTCCTAGTTTATCTAGTGTTTGCTCTGTAATTCAAACAGACGATACTAATCATCTCTTATTTGTATTCTTGCACGTCTTGAGGATACCTATATAATATGTGTATGTAAGATCAAGGTGGGGAAGTTCGTCTACTGGGGAACACCATACACCATTTCTCTAGGCTGTTTCTGAATAGCAACGACGTTGACAGTTCGGAAGGTGAAACAGAGTCACTATCTACCTTTAAATTATAGATGACGCCGTGATAAGTTTATTAGCAAAAAACGGTCTCATCATTTTTTGTAGTAGAAAAGTTGAAACACCAGTGAGTTGTGTCGACGTTTTAGCTAACGTGAAATGTGAATATCAATGGAGTTTTACGTATTGTAGCGAATAAAATTCTGCTTCGTTTTCGTATGCGATTTATTTTCCGCTGTGCGCGCGCTTCCACTGTTTCATACTTCACAGATTTTGCGGTAGAAAAACGCACGCAGTGCACGCTAGGCCTGTGTCTAGCATGTATTACTTACATTTTATAATTTTATTCAGATGTTCAAATCGAATTTAAATCTATATTTACAGAAATATTAGTTGTGATAAAAACGTATCCTATAAATTCAATATTGGGGGAAGACTGTCTAGTATTTTAGGGAATGGCCGTCACGTCCCGATCTTGTCCCAAGGCAGATGTTGTAAACCTTTTTCAGTTTAAGCGTTTCCTTGTGAATTATGAATACTGTGAATCTATTAATATGGTTCCTTCATTTGCAACATGCCATGATAATGTGATAGGAGTCTTGTTTCATACTATTTCTAAAGGCTTGTGCAGACCAGCGCGACACAAAGGCACCGCTCGTCGCGCGACGAGCGGTGCCTTTGTGTCGCGTCGCGTATCGCGCCTGTTTGAAAGAGCCTTAAAATATTCATTTATCGGATTTAAAATCAGTTTGTTTTATTCTATAGGTAAATTAAATTGTCATACAATAACTCGAAATTACAAAAGAACATCAAACAAATCGTCTTATACTGAAGAAAAATTGCTAGACGCTGTGCGAGCTGTCCGGAATGAGGAATTGAGTGGATTTCCACTCAATTCCTCGGCTGGCTGCTCGTATTTATAACATACCAAGAATGACGATCATGGATCATTAAAATTTGAATAATAAAAGGTGGAAATGAACTACTCTCGGAAGGCCGTTTTTTTTTTCATTGCATTTACAATATAAATAATTTGTTAGAATAATAAATAGAAAAAAATAACAGTTTTTATTAATACCTTACATTAATTAATATGCTATCTGTTCAAACAGTACAAAATACAAGTGTGTTTGTTTGTTACCATTTAGTTTTTCTATAGTTTAAAGACCCTCTGGATCTGGTTTGTATCATCTAAATACCAAAACTTATTGCATTTTAGATGCAACTAAAAAACATACTTACCTATTACACCCTACAGTCGGAATATTCAAATAAAATTGCACTTACTGATTTAAATGCTGACAATCCCTTCCCTTGCAAATATACCGGACTTATCCCACTTCATGATTTTACTGACATAGATTGTTATTGCTACCATATAAATCATGGTACTTAAAGCATTTATTTAATTAATTTTCATTTTCGAATATTTATTGAATATGGGTGCTGCAAATATCTATTAAATTACAAATAATTTATGCTTAAGACGGAGTTTCCCCAATTACTCGCTAAAGTCCGTCTATTTACCACCTTTAAAAAAACGCGTTTATTTTCATGTTGACAACAGTGTCATAGATTTTTGTAAAAGTAACTGATAAAGAAGGTAATTTTAGTTTTCATTCATATTCAAAACATAAAATTAAGTAGAAAAATAAGCCATAGGGTGATTATCAAATCGAGTTTGCAATATACTTGACTTCGCCACCTTGACCTTACATAAATCAATATTAATGGCAGAATCTCTCAAATTTATTTGATTGTAAGCCCATGAAGCATAACAAACGCGGGTCGATAAGATAACCCTTTTATTTTGAGGCCGATTAAGTGTTGTTGTGGTTCATATTATAGTACGTATTGGTAAATAAACACCTCTCCATCTACGTGCTACATACATTCCAAAAGTCTATAAATTCAGAAATTAGATCCGCAATAGATATTGCTGGCATCTCAACCAATCATCGCGTTCAATATTGAAGCTATCATATCCATAAAGTAGTCAATTCCGCCGCCAATTGACCGACGTGGCAAGATGGTGCAACTGGCCAGGGTGGCAACACTGACCTTAATTCGAAATAGATCGGCGGAATACATTTATGGGCTGAATTAATCACTTTATTGGCCACAATGACCGGCATTGATGACAATGCGAGTGGGTTGGCCCCAGGATCGGCGGGGCTCGATCGCCTCAAAAGTAGAGCGTATGTTGACCCATACATTGTATTCATCTAAATTACAAGCCGCGGATTCAAAATAGAATCGTTATTAGATTATGAATGGGCCATATAAGACATTAGCGGGCCATTATATTGCGATATAATGTGGCAATGTGCCCAATTCGATCCTAATTTTGAGAATGAAATAGGTCTACACCAGCTGTGCACTAGCTAATTAAAATCATGAAATCACAAATTAAATTGAGTTTTCATTTTCATTATCGAATCGATCTTGTGGTGTGTAACCTAATTGTGAAAAGGGATCAAAGCTTGGTAATGGTCGGTGATGACGTCACTTTTGCTCGTAACCGATCCGGAATGTCACCCATTCAAACAATGGGCGATCCATTCCGATGGGTTTGCCGGACCATCGCTTGCTTTGTTTGTCGTTAAAAAGCCTCGGGAAACAGAGGTTCGGCTAATGTTTTTGAGATGTTCGCCCCCGTAATTGAGATATTAACGTGCAGGGCTGCCATTACAATGACGCTGTTATATTAAACGGCGAGTTGATGTATGTTGACGCCAATGTGACCTCGGCTAATGCAATAGTCTGTAGATCTTTGCCAACAGAATGAGTCACAAACGCACAAGACGATGCAGACTGTGGTGATGATTTAATTCTTGCGACGCGCGCCGGTTAACCAGTGACAGCTTTATGCAAGCATGTTGTAACAAACTGTATTGTATCATAGCCAAGCAGTCAGAAATAGGCCAACAATAAGTACGAACACAGGTGTGTTGAAAACTTACATGGATTTGCGTGCTCCACGCTAGTCTGTGGCAAGATTACCTATAAAACTGACTTCTAACTTTGTAGTTGTACAAACGAAATCCAATTCCAGGAGGACAACCGACAAACAAGCGCCACAAAAAGGCAGTAACATAAATATAGCTGTACAAAAAGTTGCTGCTAGAGGTTTCTGAGGACTTTTTATAACCAAATTGTAGGTGCTACAACAAAAAGCTCCCATAATTTTAGTCCGACAAGCGGTCACGGAGATCGCTTGTCTAGATCGCGACAAAACAAAACATCAACAAAAAATACGCCGTTAAGTTGAAGCAAAAAATCGTCTATGAATATAAACGACCTTATGCAGATGGTATAATAAATTAGTCATTGTTCGATATGGCATGGCGCCTGTAGGTATCGTGACAACACGATCAACAGCATCTGTTTCAATAGTGAAACGATATCTCCAGCACGCGTATAAAAATGTCTACATAATTACTTGCAATACAGTGGAAATAAAATTTCAAAGATGTAAAGGATGCACATCTCTGTTGTGAACGAAACTGAAGTTTGTTAAGCGTATTCAGAAAACATTCGTTTTATGAACGTCGTTGCTGAGAAATAATGGCTGCGAGACAGGCAGCTACAGTTTTTATTATAAAGGAAACTGAATAATGGGAACGTGATTTTTTGCCATTATTTCATAGCATTTGAAGGTCTTTGTTGTCTGCGTTATTTCAAAACAGTTTAAGCAAACAAGACAGTAAAACATTGATAGCAACTAGAGTTCGTTTTTTGAGGAAAACCTAAACATGAGTACAAAAATCTACTGACGGTTTTTCTTAGCATTTGCTTGAATCTAATTATTATTAGTTTTTGCAGTAGACGTAGGTACCTTTATTTATAAAGATGATTCTACTGTTTAAGGATATCGTCATCATAAAATCGACTACACTAATAGCAACGAACACCTATTTTGAATGGAATCTAAAACCGACAGGCACTTTTGGAGATCGACAAAAATCAATTCCAACCAAAACATTCTTGTCTAAACAAAGGGTATATATAATATGAATTCCTATCCCAAATACCACGTCCACTTGAAAACTGGGCCAACTAAAAATACGTTCCAATAGATAGCGTGATTCAATCGCTTCTTTCATGGTATACAGATACCTAGTCCTAAATAGGTAGCAAAACGCAAATGAGTGGAACTGGGTCAAGCAGGTTCCGAGACGAGACTCAGACGAACGATAACCAATCTTTACTAGCCACCAATTAAAATGTAAATCGGCAGTTAGGTTAATGAAAACTGTTTTAACGATCGGGGAAAAGTTTAAGAAAATGGATTGTCGTAAGTGGAGCCAATTTGGTTACGTAGCCTGTGAAGGTTATTATTTAAAATAAATAGTGTTTATCCAACAAAGAATATTCGACCGTTCTTCGCGAGAGGTAGCTTAGAATATTTGGATATAGATATGGCGGAAGTTGCCCGATTCTCATGTCCAATTTGCAGGGGTATCAGTTGTCAATAACAATAGGTAAAACCCCTAGAATCTAAGGCTTGTACCTACCTATTATTAAGAGTTGGACTGACGATTATCCAAGTTCGGAAAATATTGCTCTGGATCATTCCTTGAATATTGCGATGGACCTTTGTTAGGCCCGCAGAAATAGAATAGCTGATTTACCCCCGCTGCCGGTCTCAGGCCCTAGATGTTTGTTTCTATAGCAGTCTTATCGGAGGTTTCTGCAGAAGTATTGAACATATCGCCAAGGTTGTTGATAATAGAGACAGACAGATACCACGGCCTGGCTGAAGGACGTAGCATGCTTTGATGCGTTGCAACGATTTTCGTATTTTTTATATTACGTTGTTCGACATGACGTAAGAGTCCGCAGGAGAAAACTTTTTAAATGAATACAAAATCAGTCAGAGTGAAGAAGGATGTTTATATTAGCATCAAATCTAACTCTTTTATTGTTGTTTACATTCGAGTATTGCATAAGTAAATGTCATATTTAATATTAAAACTGGCATCGTGACTACTTTATGTTTTATTTCTTTAATTTAAATTAAAATAATAATTGCCGATATGTCCGCCAGGTTTTAAATGTCAACATTGATCAACATTCATCAACATTATGTTGTTTTAATAATAAAAGAAAATAAAGACACTGAGACTGATAATGTATTTAAAGTTTGTTAGTGTAATAATTTTAGATGAAATCTACTGGATTCCTCTTGCGTTCGTCTAAAGCCGAGAAATACCTCTAAAATCTCCCCTGTAAGAGTATCTCTTAGAGAAACGATTGTTTCACTTAGGAGCATTTCAGAATGCTATAAATGTTCGCTTGAAGGCAGGTGACGGTATTATCAAACTTTCTCTAACATAAACTAAGACTTGTCAGTTTTTACGCAACGGCGACATTCGCAAACAAACTGATCTATCGCAATACCATCGCTGTTAGATTTTTCTTTGTCACGAGAGTTTTGCAACATTGCCACGACACACGGTTGGGCACCAAGAAAAACGTATCAACTAAGTAGCTGTTGTCCGCGACTTCATCTGCGCAGCCTAATGTCCTCCAGGTCCCAGGTTATTTATTTGTAACGCCAATGACCAAAAATGCCATTAGTCAAATATTATATTTAGATGCAGAACAATATGACGAACAAAAGTTAATATGCAGTAACATATCATAACATCAGTCTGAACCGAGTTAAATCTTTACATATTATAAAACAAAGTCCCCCGCCGTGTCTGTCTGTCTGAACGCGATAAACTCAAAAACTCCCGAACGGATTTTCAAACGGTTTTCACCAATGGACGGAGTGATTCACGCGGAAGGTTTTAGTGTATAATTCATTACGGTTTTGTGTAAATTGGCTAAAATACGACGATTATTGTTGAAGAAGTCTGAAAAAATCATGCGACTGGGAGCTTTACTGGCGTGCGCTGCGTTAACCGAAAAAGATACATCAAATTTATGTTCTACGGTATTGTTCATATTAAAAAGTTCAACAAAAAAAGTCCGCGATGGCATATGTCTATCTTCTAAGGATGACCCACAATAACCATTTTTGTCTTTCAGAATTTGATAAAAAATTTATTGTTATTTCCGAAGCTTTTTTGACCGGTATAGTATTAATCCGAAAAAATATTTTATTTAAATTGGGCATTTAATTTAGATTAAAATATGCATTTTAATCATATTATTTAAATGAATAGTTTAATTAAAAGATATCACAGTTTCAAAATTACGCGTAGCAACGCGGGCGCAGCGGTAGGAACCTTTTCCTATGTCATTAGGTATGAAATCTCGGTAGAACGTTCCCGTGGGATATTTTCCGACATCCACGCGGGCGAAGCCGCGGGCAAAAGCTAGTTAAATAGATAATTTAAAAAAAATACATTTAAAACCAGTACCCTAATTGCGTAACTTATTTTTGTAAACAATTATGCCTAATTTGTTTCATTTTGACAGTTCAAAAACAATCATTGCGTTTTTTACGTTGTTGAGCAATTTTTTTTCCAACTTATGAACCAATGGATTAGCAATCTGTTTCAAATCGAAACAATTGTGATTGATCGTGTATTGCGCAATTAGGGTACTGGTTTGTACAACTTAGAACAGGGATCATCAAAATAATATGACCGTCGCGGTCCGTTTGTTACTGGCAAAGACGATTAAAATTTTCATTTAAATATAGTTTTATGAAGTTAAAAATAGGCGGTCCGCCATTTGGTGACTCCTGGCTGTTTATGTCTCAATCTAAACCTAGGATATTTTAACTGCGCCTGAGCCGACAATCGCGCGTCGCGTTTTTTGTTTGTCGTTCAAGCGAAACTCACTGCTACTTTCTTATTAGTTGCGTACGTGTGTCTACTTGGTGATTTTTGATTTACCTAACTACGACATGGATTTTATACTCTGGACCTCTATTAGAGGTCCAAGAATTAACAACTGAAACGCCACAACAAATACATAATAGTAACAAATAAAAACAAAGTAAACTTAATTACAAGTGTTACAATGGGCGGTCTTATCGCTTAAAGCGATCTCTTCCAGACAACCGTTGATGGACAGGAATACATATCACTTAAAGTTTATAAATTAATTTTTGTGATAGGTTTTTCCAATAACGACTACCAAATGCGCCACTTCCCATAGTGATTTGGTTATTGTCCTTTCATAAAGATCGGTTTAACGGTTTATGAGCGAAAAGGTAACAGACATTGTAGCGGTTACACCGCCACATACAAACTACGCATCATAGACATGACGTCATACAAATCCTGCATCGCGGAATTAGAGTTTACTGAGCGATCGACATAGATACAAGATTTCAACTTCAAACCGTTGGGCAGTTGCCCACCAGACACAACACCCGTCTGGTCGGAAGATCCTCTCTTTTCTATGGTGGCTGAGTGAACTTTACACCCTGTTCCTCATGCCACTAAATTGGTGACCCCGACGTGATCTGAACACGCAACCTTCTGAACTTTCCCATTTATAATATTAGTAAGTATAGTATGGATTTCATCACATAACTGCTTGTTTCTTTTGTTGTTTTTTTTTAATGTTTTAATGTTCATGCCAGAAACTATCATTGCAATTTTTCTGTTCTCTGAAACAAAATTCTGTCGGACAATTGACCAACATAAATATTTTATTGACGAAATTGAAGATTCAGTCCCTGGCTCTATCGTTACATATTATAAAACAAAGTCCACCGCCGTGTCTGTCTGTCTGAAGGCGAAAACTCAAAAACGACCGAACGGATTTTGAAACGGTTTTCACCAATGGACGGAGTGATTCATGCGGAAGGTTTTAGTGTATAATTCATTAAGGTTTTGTGTAAATTGGCTGAAATTTGACGATTATTGTTGAAGATGTCGGAAAAAATCATGCCGACTGGGAACTTTATTGGCGTGCGCCGCGAAAATCGTAAAAGTTACATAAAATGTTTGTTCTACAGTATTGTTCATCTTAAAACGTTCAACAAAAAAGTCCCCGATGGCATATGTCTATCTTCTAAGGATGACCCACAATAACCATTTTTATTTTACAGAAATTTCATTGTTATTTCCGAAGCTATTTTGACCGGTATTATATTAATCCTAATCCAATAAACTATGTTACTTAAATTGAGCATTTAATTTAGATTAAAATATGCCTCGACATCATTTCATTTAAATTAATGGTTTAAAGATATCACAGATTCAAAATTATGCGTAACAAAATAATGATGGTTGACGGCAACGCGGGCGCAGCGGTAGGAGTCAATGACCTTTTCCTCGGCTATTAGGTAATCCCGGTATCGGTAATACGTTCCCGTGGGATATTTTTCGACATCCACGCGGACGAAGTCGTGGGCAAAAGCTAGTTTTATATAAAAGTCTGTATTTTGCAGGCACGTCATTGTTTGCCAAATTCGCTACATATTCTGTCATCGATGGCAGAAAATACTAGCTTCGTTCGGAATTTTGGAGCTTTATTTGCATCAAAATTGACGAATAGTTTAGCGAACGGTGTCGGTTCTGGGAAAAAAAAATCTTTTGTTTGGATAGGACAGTAAATCTGTGCAGTGCCAAGTTTCATAGAAATATGAATCAGAGCTGTTCTAATTTCCGTCGTGGAATTATATTGACTGTCGTCTTGTCTCTATTATTTGTGCAGCAGATCATCATTCATTAGTGTTTTTCGTCAATATTGTAAAATTATTATTAACCAATATACAAGTTATTTAACCACATGCGAAGCAAGGTAATTTTGTAAATTGCTAGAACGATTTCAACACAGTCGTGGCAGAACTTCATAACATGTTACTCACGAACTCCAAGGAAAATTGTGCTTGATTTTCTTTTGATATTCACTCGCTATTTTCAATGTTTGCAGGCAACTAACTAGAATATTTTTATGCATGCGACCTATTTCCGAGCACTGACATTTAAACAACACATGGCGCGCAATATGTATTCAGATATTTCAGGTGAGGTCATCGACCGCAGGACACGGCTGCGACGAGGTGACGACGCAGTCTAAACTGTGTGCTTTGCTCAGGTTTGATGCACGCGAAATGGATTATGGAATATAATATTTGGTGGAAGTGGGTTTGCTTATGGAACTGGCTTTTCTGTGCTAGTTTCGCACATTTTCGCATGTTTTCGTGGGTGTCCTAAGACTTGGGTCAGTCTATGGTAAACATCGTTTATTTCCCTCACGGTTGATCAATTTTGCGATTCGGAACTCAGGAGTTCCATGCTCGATTACGGATGTTTGGATAAAGTTGCCTTGGTTGCAATACTTGGGCGATAATAAGGCAACATCAAGTTTTCGAAAGAGACTGTCACGGGTACAATAGAGTTGTACAAAAATCTTTTGCCGCGTTGCCAAAATTGGAACTAACGCCGCCATCTTGCTTTTCCAATACATTTCACAAAACAATTGCACAAATATTTACCAACAGCGCCCCCCCTGTCAACGTCATTCGAGCGCAAAAAGATATTTCTAACAGTGTATACTATTACATATACTGTATACTATATAATATAAAAAAATCGTTTAAACAAAGTGCCTTATTATTTAAGACTAGCTACTACCCGCGGCATCGCCCGCGTGAACCCTACTAAAATAAAAGAAGCTTAAGTTACTCCTTATAACATCAGCTATCTGCCAGTGAAAGTCCCGTCAAAATCGGTCGAGCCGTTTCGGAGATTAGCGGGAACAAACAGACAGACAATTTTTTTTTAAATTGTTGTTCTATGTACCATATTTATAATTTTATATGCATTTAGTAGAAAGCTGTTATTTTGATGTTACAAACAGACACTTCAATTTTATTTATTTGTTTATAGACAGGAACTTAATGATAATTAATTCAGAGGCATTTGAAGTATCATGTATGTTTCATATTGAATATAAAGATGTGGGAAAAAAATATGTAAAGTACCTAATAAAATGTTTATGATTATCATATGAACTACAAGAATGGAAGTAATGTTGTTATTGGTTTAACCATGTGTCTGTTTATAGGCAACACTCAAAAAGTACTTGAATGACTTTTAATGGGACTTTTTAGTAGGTAGGTAGGTCCTAGGTTTTTTTATTTCAAGTGAAGCCAAGTACAAATAAATACTGGTATCATGTGCACTTACACCATTGAAAATGGAAAGATATTATTTACATGACCACAAAGACTATTTGAATATGAAATAAGCACCTACATATTGAGTCAAGGTAACACTTCCTTTAGTGATTCTACAACTGAGGCTACAACTCTAACATACAACCTTATTAACCGTAACGCCTATTTTCAATGTAAAACATGTTTTATTACTTGAAGGTACAAATAAACTATTTAATTTTATTATTTTATTTATTCTAGGAAAGTTTAGTAAAAATTCAAAACTAGTAGAACAAAAAAGAATAATTAGTAATATGTTTGTTGGATGACGATGGACTTGTCTCAAACCAGAACACGGCGTGTTGCCACACCGAGCGCTGAGCGCAGACCTGTGGCGCAGACTGAAATAGCGCCTGCGACAAGTCAATCGTCATCCTGAGGATGCCACGTTGAGAGCTTTTTATGGCTCTTTAGAAATAGCTTAGCAGAACAGGTTACTAAATATATCCACGTCTATTGTATTTTACTTAAGATTGTTATTATTTGGTTTTTAAATATTATGTAAATTACTTCATTATCTTCAATGACGCTGGTGACAGAGATAAGTAAATTTTATTTTCATTCAAGACAAATGAAAGGCACAATAGTAGGATTTCTGCTCTTTGTATAAAAATTTAAATACCAAAGATTACTTAACACATTCAATTTCACACTTTCATAGAGCTCATGTGCCATGCCAGTGCCACCATACATATGCGCTACATATAGTGGACCCTCCAGGGGGGTCACTGGCATTACATTTGCACTTAAGTGAACCCTCCAGGAGGGCTCCCGGCACTGAATGTGTTAACCAAGTGTACAATATTGATTTGACATCAATGTCCAGCGGTGACAACCTTTATCTGATGTATTTATTAGATAATATTGGTATCAGTCTACCTATTAAGTTGTTACTGTTCACTCTTTATTTAATAACAGCATTCTTATTACAGTTAAGGACAATTAATTAATGAAATAAAATTTCTATTGTTTAATTATAATTTGTCTTCATTTAAATATGAACAAATTGTTTCCTGTTATAACGGGAAGTTGATTACTTCAGCTTGCAGTTTGAATGAAATAAATGGAGTTTCATTATCAGGAAAATAGTTAATAACCGGAAATAATAATTAGAAATGGTGAAAACTATTAGGCTAGTAGCTGCGGTAAGTCCTTTTTTTTTCAATACAGGATTATAAGAATTTGGAAAGTAAGTAACTAGGTGCTAAGTTATTGAATCATTTTCTTTCATGTTATTAGTCAGTGATGAATTAGTATTCATGTGAGTAAGTAAGGTGTTATTTTATTTGAAACATGATTCTTATGTACCTAGTAGAACTTTAGACTTTTACCTTGGTTGTAGAATTTTTATGATAAAAGTAAGTTAGTAATTACTAAGTAGCTTGAAACCATATTTATTCTTATAGTTATTATATAGCTTTAATTGGAGCAAATAGAACTAAAGTAAATGTGTCTACTTATCGTTTAATTAATTCAAGATTTAGGCCAGTGTGTAGGTGCAACAAGGGACAAGCACGAAGTTGTAAGACAGGTTATAGATAAGTTTACTTAACTGTAAATACTCGTGTTCTTGTCACACAAACTCAACGAGGCCCTTTCTCAATAATAAGTCGCCCACAATGAAGCAATGAACCATAATTATTGTTTGAGGCATTCACTTGTAAAATGTTTAGAAGATTGTGTGAAGGATTTGCCGCATCGATATTTTACTTAAAGATAGGAGGTCAAAGGAAGTCTTGAACAAATATTTATCAAGTAGCTAGCGTCCATCGTCAGATTTTTACACCCAAACAATAGAATAACCATCGCCAAAGTTATGATTATCTTACAACAAAAATCTATAAGTCTGTGAGAGTTTGATGACTTCAAAAATGTTAATTGAACACACTTACCTTGTACTTCGTTTGTTTCGACGCCGAAAAAATAAAATAAACAATATTTTAATTCATAAACAAAACACTACATAAATCGACAGTCACACACCAAACCACAGTCCAGTCAACTCCACGGTTCTCAAACTTGACCCATCCCGAGTCCCGGCCGGAGAGAGGTCCTTGCCAAAAAATAATAATTTCACAGTTCGTTCTTACCAGTCACTAAAATAAATATTTTTCTAATCTATATTTAATTAAAAAACGTGTTTTTAATTAACTTAGTTAATATTTGATTAGTTTTACGACGATGGTTTGATTTCTTTAAAGTATCAGATTGTGATTTTTAGAAAGTTTTCTTTTTTTGCATTATGGCAATAATAATGTTTGCTATAACAGCGACATCTGTTTTTCATTTTCATCATTCCATTCATTTAATTCCACGCCATCTTTTATTGACAAAAATCCTGTGTAAAATTAGTCTAGTATACGTCAATCCTAGTGCCATCTATGTTCAGCATCATTACTCTAGTTCCTTTATGTCGGTGCCATCTGTTGTTAAAAAAAAGTAGAAACTTGAACAGCGGCATCTAGTGTTAAGTAGAAATAAAGTTGCGTCAGCGGCATCTCCTAGCTAGTAGCGAGACTATTATTCTTGTGTTATTTCAAAGGTTTCCAACATGTCCACTAGACGGCAGTATTTATTTTATTCTTTGCGAGGAATAAATATACGAGATAGAATCCAGTTGGGATTTTTTTATCTAATAGAAATCCAATAAACCCCTTTATAGATGGTCAATGCTGCTACTGCTGCTGCTGCAAACAAGTTGTCGTTTCAAATGTATTGTACAAATGAGATTAACGTAGCTTACGTAGCTAACTCAATATCTAGATAGAGGTGGAATGGAAAGAGCTGCACTGATTAGGTCTTTGCAGCACAAGAAACAAGAGATAGTATCACTTACATGGTGTTAGAACATTCCTGGGATTTAGGTGTCGGTACAATCAGCAGCAAAAGTCGATTAATCTTTCTGTTTTTAAATCTTAAGTATTGAGCTAAATATATAATAAGTTGACCCAACAGACTTTGTCCTGAACAAATTTCAATAATGCATACAAAAATCCCATAAAAAGGACTTTTGCCGATTTAGCACATTTTCCAGGCAACTTTTTCTTTACATAAAAACAAAAAAAAAAAAAAAACAAATCTGAAAAACTGTTCAATTTTTGTATATTATTATTGTAGTACTATAGCTGAAATATTGTATTAATTAAGTATTGAATAATTTTGTATCCGGGGAACATAGGCGTGATGTGGGTAACATTTTGTTATCATAAATAATTACTTATTTTATTCTTAAACGAAACGAAGATTAATATCCAAACAATAAGTAAATTCCCATTTTACGAGCGGTCACCAAAGCGGCATTGTGTCGAGCATATGCTGATATTCCCAACACTGGTCCCACTCTAACGAGCTGTCACACGTTTGTGACAACTGGCGACGTTGACGGCCTATCTCAGGGCTTTATCTATTTCAACGAGATACGGCCCGTCGCCCGTTACTCGTGGCCAGAAACTGCCCGTTATTTTTATTATTTCGAGATTTTAATCTTAGATGTCTCTTCGATGATGACAGTGTAATGTCAGCGAAGAAATGTAGTGTGAAGTTTGCGGGTTTGTATTTTTTGACTTTGTGTTTTTCAATTGAGATAGTATTATAATTTTAATACATTATCTACCTACCCTTAAAGCCTGAAAACCTTAAACACATAAGTAGAAGCCGACCGAATTTTGTTTTGCCGTTTTCGGCAATATTCGTATGTGGCCGAAAAAATTAAGTGGCAAATCAATATTTTCAATTCTTTTATTAAGAGCAAAATCGATACTTATTTACAACAGCTAAAAGCAAAGTAACTGTGAAAATTCAGAAATAATGTTTTTTATCGTATCAGATTCATCATCAGGTTGTTCGATTATTATTACAATACTTATTTGAGAAAGTAAACGGTTAAATAAAGTGATTAAAAGATGGACACTGCATTTCTTTTACTTTGACAACAGAAAACCCTAAAGTTAAAAAAGAAAACCTATTCGTTTCGGTTTTCGACCGAAAACGCAAATCAGGCCGAATTTCACTACCATTTTCGGCTGAAAAAAGAACCTATTTTTGGTCGGATTCCTCATAAGTAATAAGCATCGGTCGTAATATTGTTTTAGCGTTTCTGTTTCAGCCGATTACCTTTCATAAAAAAATTAATGGCCATGTACTTATAAGTCCGCCTTTGTACCTTTTTGTGTGTGAGAAGTTTAAATCAAATCAAATCAAATCAAAATATTTTATTTCACATAAACCTACAAGGGCACTTATGAAACGTCAGAAGCTAGGTGCACGGTTCCAATTGGTCGCTTCCTATGGAGAAGAGCCGGCAAGAAACTCCACGGTTACTCTTTTCAAAATAAATTGTTTCTACAATGTTTTCAAATTACAGTGTTAATAGGTATGGGAGGACAGTGTAGGCCTATCAACAAGTACCAGGTACTTAGTAAAATAAAAAATGGTACACAAGTTTACAGCCTACAACGTTCTCACATTCACAAAATCTAAAAGAAAAGAAAATAATCTATATAAAAGATAAACAAAATAATAAAAATAAGAACCTATTTAAACCAAATGACATGATTGCCACTACAGCTGTAACAAATCTAATTTGATTAAATAAATAAATAAATTACATCTTATCTTATCTTTTTAAAAAGCCATAGGAAAACTACTAAACTCAATTTGCTTAAATGAAAACTTGGTAGTGTGTTGGCTATTCTAAAAGACCCCGGCAGAATTATGAATGAATATCTTAATTGTCACATTAATCTGCTAACTCTAAGTACATTATAATATTGTGTAGAGTTGTAAAATGTCTATTCACTTCAAAACCACATTTAAAAAATCCAGGGAAACCTAGTAAGTATCTGAAAAAAGGGCTATGAATTTCATCATGCCTATTTACAACACCAGAGGAAGGTGCATGTTGGTGTGGAAACCTCCACGTGAGCTCCGCACGTGACCATAGCCATACCGACCACCCTACCACCCCAACCCCCCAGCCTTTATAAATCCAGCTTTTGTCATAATTTTCCCTTTAAAAACTTCCCGCTATTGTCTACGCAAAACTCCCGAAGTACACGCTGAAGTTGAGGTAAAACAATCTACTTTATATGGACTCCCTTTTATTTATAACGAGAATGAAATTGTGCGAGCAAATAAACTGCCATGAATTTCACTATCCGCCTTAAACGTTTTGACAAGCGTATACATTTGCATTAAGTCGTCGTCCGCTCATCGAGGCAGAAAACTTACAATTAATATTAAAACATGCGCAATAAAATAAAGCCAAGCAGTCGGAAAGTATTCGCGTCAGTCGAGCAGTGCTTTTGACATGGCTATTATTTTAATGGAAAATTAAAATGCTCTAAGTGCTCTGTCATTGCGTTAGAATTTTCCACCTTATGAAAATCAGATTACAGGTTTTAATCCTTTGGTTGTGATGAAGTGTAAGCCTTTAAATGTTGGAGCGTTTATCACTATCCTGGGCTATGGTACAGGGATGCAAATGATACAGTTCAGTATATTGTTCTTCGCAGTACTATAGACACAGTTTCTGGTTTAGGGTTGAGTAATCAATATTGCCTATGTGTGTACGAAATAACGAACATCGATTATAATAAAACAATATTAGTATTTGTTTACCTGTATTATACCATGCCTTCGGGGTATGACCAAACTTTAGCTAATGTATATATGTTGTTGTTGCTATGTTGTTCAAATTATACGACATTTTGCTTTGATGTATGTATTAGCTACGGCAAGTCACGTGTGGGAGATTTTTTAATCAGCGATAAATTCGTTTCCTTCAGTTATTTTCAGAAATCATTAAAAGAAAATTGAATCATCCAAAAATCAAATCTAGAATTTGATGACAATATAGGGGTTTATTTGTAAACATTGCTTAAAGTTAAGTAATGATTAGGGACTTTTTTAACCGACTTGCAAAAAGGAGGAGGTTATATGTTCGTCACGTTTGTTTTTTTTTTCTTTTTATTCTTTTTTTTATGTTTGTCCACCGATTTTTCCGTCAATTGTAGACCGATTTTGAAAATTCTTTTTTGTTTGAAAGGGTATGCTCTCGAGGTGATCCCATATAAATTTTATTTACTTCGCTTCGATAGTTTTTAAGTTAGCTTCAATAATACGTACTTTTTCCCACTTAGTATGTGGATGATATGATAAGTTCCTGTCACTGTTATTTACATAGCAGGTAGTGGTATTCGAATTTGTGTGGGGTAGGTACCACAACTAAAAAGTGAAAAAAAAAACAACCGACTTCCAAAAAACACTACAAAATGAAAAATAACTTTAATTTCGGAAGTCGGTGACAAAAAACGAAAATTCAAAACCAAAGAAAGACACCGACTTCCGAAATTAAAGTTATTTTTTCAGTTTGTAGTGTTTTTTGGAAGTCAATGGTTTTTTTTTTTTGTAAAAAGTTTTTTGACGTTTAAACATCACCTAACTTTAAGCAACGTTTATTTTGGTGATTGTCCTCTTTAAAGTCATCTGTAGGTAGCTCTCAGGCCAAAGGTCATCGCACACATATCAACTCGGAAAGGGATCGTCACCGTATTGCCGCGGTTCGTGAGCTTGTCCCGAGGCGAGGCGATTACGTTACGATTCCGATTAGTGTGCGTTGCAGTAGGGAGTTTCATACAAAGAATACTGAATGGCTCGAGTTGATACGGTGACGATTCCTTTCCGAGTTGATATGTGTGCTATTCCCTTTAGATATAAATCTAAAATCCCTTATTCATAAGAGTTTAAAATTGGAATCTCCTACTTACGCAATTTTATTAAAGGCAAGCGGACCAAAAATATTTGATTTTTAATTGGTCTAGAAATTGAAACTTTTCTTTCATTTTCATACCGAGAAAATCAATCGACACAAAACACACACTTTCATTTAGGTATACATTTTTGAAACACGTTTCGGTGGTATTTTCTTATCAACCTTACATTCGTTTAACAGAGTTTTTGTTGGAGCATGCATAGTGCTCGTCGGGTAGGGACTAGGGATGATCAGCATTTGACCCGCAATCAACCGGAGTGCAGACACTAGTACATAGGTACCTACGTATGTAAATACACACCCGTCGGAGTAAGATTTCTAATGTAATTGACAGCAAAAAGATTGTTTCGGACTTCGGATCTTCCGACCCGATGAAGCGGCGATTGAATTTAAATAATGGATTTGTATTATGCTTTTTATTCCAGATTTGATTGGAATTTCTTGTATGTTTGCTCCTTGCAATTTTTTATGAAATTTTTTCTTGTAATTTCACATATCCAAACATCATAAAAATTACGGTTTTAGGTACAGACGCCAGCACATCAAGCTACCCGAAACTAAAATTTTCCCAATCAACTTTGAACCTTATACTTCAGTGATAAAGTTGAAAATCTATTAAATAAATTTGACAGATTGTAGTAGCCTGATGTGCTGGCGTCTGTACTTTGTTCATGTTTAGAAAACTTTTAAGTGCCAAGTCTAAGATTATTTCTACACACATACATACACACACACACATAAACATAAACTCACGCCTTGTTCCTATGAAGGTAGGCAGAAACTATAGAACGCCACCTGCTAAGATCCTTACATACTCTTTTTGCTTCGTTTACGTTCGTTCAAAAATCGTTCAATGTTGATGATACCAGTTCCACAGTAGTGAAAATAAATAATTAATTTAGTAGACATAGGTACCTACATTAAGTCTACCTTAGTAGGTACCTACCTTTTAAGTCTAATAAATTAAAACTTAAGAACTAATAATGTGAGCCTAGTGATATACTATGATTGTAACCTGTTCAACAGTATTTATTGCGTTATTTACGTTGTCGAGCACAAATTGTATTTTAGGTTTTACCTACGAGTACAACAGACAGTCTCTAATAAGTGTTACCTTGACTTTGTACTGTGTTTGTAATTATGAGAGAACAATAAAGAATGTACAATAATGTATTGTATTTTTCAATACTTTCAGATCGTGATTGAAAGTGTGTAACACAATTAGTGTCCGTCCGAAAATGGATTTCCAGCCGAAAACGAAAACGAAAAAGAAGCTTCGGCTTTAGTCTTATTTTCGGCCGAAAACGAAGCCAAAAACGAACATAAAATAGACATTAAAAAATATCCGCTGGACAGTTTGTTATTTTTATTGAGAGAAAGAGTAAATTAAAAAAAAGAAATAAAACACGGTAATTCCATTTGAGGATACAAAATTTCGTGTAAGTATTTATTGTTGTATTGATTCACCTGATATTGCCGAGCTTTACGAAGTAGGCCGAATGCCGCGCGACAATTCACGAACTTCTGATTTTCGGCTTTTTGATTGGTTTACTTTGGCTGAAAACGAAAATATGGCCGAAAACAAAAACGAAACTTCGGTCGGTCACTAAACAGAATTGGGTTCCGCTGTAGTTGCTTTGTGAATAAATAATAAATTCGCACAGTTAACTAATTCCAATTAGAACATTATTTTAGCCTTGAAACAGTCCTAGGAGGTACAGCTCGTAACATAGGTATTATATCAAGTCCGCAACCGCCAATTCATTTGAGAAGTCTTCAGCAAGTGGAAGGACATGGGCGGTCGTCCTCTCCCGAGATTTAGTTCCATTCCATCGTATTAGCAGATTGGATCGCCGTCAGCCACTATAAAACCCGCCCCTGAAGCATTCCCGCCACTTCATTGAACAACGCTTTTTGTTTTATTTAAATTTTGTTTACTTGCTCAACGTTAGAATTAACTGATATTGGCAGCTTCACCTCTGTGTGAAATGTAAGCGCTGAAATGAATATTAATTTTGAAATAAGTAGTAAGTTAGACTTAAATCTACTGTTAGTTTGCTATGTAGTCTAAAGAATGTAATAACAGGAACTAAAGCAAATAGGGTTGCTAAAGAGGTTAATGAAGTAACAAGATTTGACGTCTAAAAGAGAAAATAGTAGGTACATTACTGTCGCGGCCAAGGCTTTTATGCAGTACCTTTCTCAAATAATACGGGGAAATTCAAACTAAGAAAATTTAATATAAATTCCAGAATCAATGACGAACAACGATAATTTTTCACGCGCCAATATTATGTTCATTTGTTTCTTCTTTACTTTAAACAGCTCTATGGACAAGCCAAATCGAAATTTTAATAAAATCTTTGTTATGTGCCTCCTTGGTTGCCATGTGTTGAAGTAAAACGTTCGTTCCATTTTTAAATAACACGACAGTTAGGAGTTTTCATAGTATTATTTGGCCGCTAAACACGACAAATATGGATTTTCATGCAAACATTGCCGGCCGGGTGGGCGCATGTATTCGGCCAGTACAGCAATTTCGATGTTTCTCGAAGAAGGAAAACCTAATGCTCGAATTAGGTGTCAAAAGCTGTCAAAATACCTAATGCTCGAATTTCCAAGCATGTTTGAGAAAAGAAACTAACAGCGATGTTAATGTTGAATTGTTCGCACGATAAAACATTTTATAATGTTAATTGTGTAATTCACGCATTAATTCAAACAATAGTCGGGCCGTGGGGTGTCGCGAGTGTCAGCGGTGTACGACACTGTGGCGCAAGAAGGGTGAAGCTGGCCCTCACTCACTTTATTACTACAATGACTTGACATTTATTATCAGTTATGAAAATAAATTCCTCGTCGTGAAATAAAGGAAAAAATGAATTAAGCTCAGTCGGCCGCAAAGGAAACGTGTTTAAGACTTAATTGTGTAATATATTTGGAGTAACGGCCGCCATTTTGTTGCAGTTTTATTATAATATTTTAATAATTTGTGTCATCGCTCCAGTTGTGCGTTTTTTATGTGAAGGCGGCCCTTAGCCGGGAAATCGTTGGGCTTAACGGTTTGTTTTATTGTCGACAAAATTTGATGTTAATGTACTGCGCACTTCATAGACAGCCATTAGGAGCCGCCATTTTCATTACTGGGGTGAGAGTAGGTACACGGAAATGAAATATGAAGTTTTTGATGAAGTGGGATTTTGTAAATATTAATCTGCGGATTTTGTGTACGTGACGATTCATTGTTAGAAAACTTGTATAATGGTTGGAATCGGTGTTATTTTTTTACAGTGAGCTCGTGTGCTTGTGTTCCGTGACTGTGCCCAGTTTGTAGGGTTTAGTTAGCACCTTGTAAATCTCCACATAAAATATACAATGTTGTTCACATTTCGTCACTCACTATTATTCCGGCGCGTGCCCTTACATTCTTGCGTTTTAGTTTCGATTTAAATGAACCCCGAACAAACACGATTTATGACGGTTTCTTTCCTGTATTTTCAAAAATTGTTCTAGGTAGTACCTAAATTACTTTCTATTAGTGGGTGGCAGTCTATGTAACTTGAATTACTTAAGGTAATTTGAGAAATTCAGCGATTTCAGATATTCAGGGACTCATTTATGTCTTCTATACAGTGTGATTCTTCATAATGAGCACTTAACGAAATCTATGCTTAATTTTAACGACAAAAAAAATATTTAAAAAAGTCTAAATATTTTTTTTATAATTTTGCAGGAACTAAAAAAAAATATAATAAAACTGTGTGACTTTTAAACTAAATCATCTATCGCGATTAAACAAACTCCATAATGATTGGAAGTAATTAGGCGTCCACATAAAATGAAAATTGAGAAAAAAAAACTACCCTCAATTGAAAATAAACATGCTTTTTTAGCAAAAATCTGTATTTTTTTCATCACTTTTTAGAATAATTGTAAAATTTATAAATAAGACGCCAAAGAAAAAAAAAAAATTAACTAAAAAAAAATTTTTTTTTTTTTTTTTTTCCGTCGACAAAATTAAGCATAGATTCCCTCATTTCTATATGTGCACATTATTAAGAATAACACTGTATATGTGATCCTCAGGTCTGACAAGAAGTTTTAGTCAAAGTCCAATCTAGTGCAGTACAAATCGGCATTTGACGAATTTGCCATAGTCGCTTCTAGGATAGACTAGGCCAAGTCCGAAACAGATTATTTTGCTTTCGACATTTGCTTAAAAAGTTAGGTAGGTAGATACCTCTAAGTTTGCCTAAAAATACATCAGTCAAAGGCAGAAATTGGAATCTATTTCGGGGTTTGCCGAAAGGCGTTGGTCAAACCTAGGATAAACTAGTCATTCTGGGAACAGGCTACATATCAACCTTTGACTATAGGCCGTGACATATAACAGATAAAAAATAGTAAAGAAGTCAAGAAAAAAATTCAAAAATAAAATTCTTTCTATCTTTGTCCATATTTTGTTAGTACCTATTACATTCTCTTAAAACAATGTTAGTAATGACGAGATCAATTAATACATTTAGGTAACACTTGCTGCGCCCCGCGGTTTCACCCGCAGAAGTCTCGATCCCGTAGGAATATCGGGATAAAAAGTATTTTATGTGTTAATCCAGGTTATAAACTATCTGTGTGCTAAATTTCATCCAAATTGGTCCAGCCGTTTGAGCGTGAAGAAGAGACAAACATACACACACACTCACAAACTTTCGTCTTTATAAAATTAGTGTGATCTACATAAGTATAATAATATAAGTGTCTGTACGAAAACGCCACTATGTCAGTCCGACTCCAGGACCAGACCTCGAAACCTATCCTTCTGCAGCGAGGTGTGAGACAGGGAGACGTTATCTCTCCGAAACTGTTCACCGCTGCACTAGAGGATGTCTTCAAGGTTCTGGACTAGAAAGGGCTAGGAATCAACATCGATGGCGAGTATATCACTAACCTTCGGTTTGCCGACGACATAGTTATCATGGCTGAGGTCATGGAGGACGTCAGTACAATGCTCGATGACCTGAGTAGAGCCTCCGAAAGAGTGGGTCTTAAAATGAACATGGACAAGACAAAGGTCATGTCAAGTGCCCATGTGACACCCACTCTTATGAAGATCAGAGACGCTACGCTCGAAGTTGTGGATGAGTATGTTCACCTAGGACAAATTGTCCAGCTAGGTAGGCCCAACTTCGAGAAAGAGGTCAATCGTCGAATCCGACTCGGCTGGGCAGCGTTCGGGAAGCTACGCAATATCTTTTCGTCCCACATACCACAGTGTCTCAAGACGAAAGTCTTTGACCAGTGCGTGTTGCCAGTGATGACCTATGGTACTGAAACGTGGTCGCTCACAATGGGTCTTATTAGAAGGCTAAAAGTCACTATGGAGTGAAGCACTCTGCAATGGAGAGGGCTATGCTTGGAGTTTCCCTACGTGATCGAATCAGAAATGAAGAGATCCGCAGGAGAACTAAGCCGCCGCATAGCCCGAAGAATTGCCAAACTTAAGTGGCAATGGGCAGGGCACATTGCTCGCAGAACGGATGGCCGATGGGGCCGAAAGGTTCTGGAGTGGCGACCGCGTACCGGAAGACGTAGCGTTAGAAAGCCTCCCACAAGATGGACCGATGACCTTGTGAAGGCCGCAAGAATCCGCTGGATGCGGAAAGCACAGAATCGGTCGAAGTGGAGGTGCTTGGGGGAGGCCTATGTTCAGCAGTGGACGTCTTTCGGCTGAAATGATGCTGATGAATATAATTGAAATAAATATTGAAAATAATTTAAAAAAAAAATGGTTTATAACCTGGATTAACACATAGGGTAGGTACTTTAAATCCCGATAGTACGTTCCCGTGGAATATTTTCCGACATACACGCGCGCGAAGCTGCGGGAAAAAGCTAGTTTGTAAATAAATGATTAGGTCTTAGGCAGAGAAACTGATTAGAAATTGTTCAATTTTTGTTAGTTGCACGTCTTGAAAATGAATGACCTTATTTTAAAGTTTTTTCAGTCCAGTGATGCAAGACCATTAACGCCCTGTTTCAACGATCCCCCGGCAACCGTTTAAGGTCAGCCGTCCGATTTACGGCAGCGGCGTTGGAGGAAGATTGAGTCGGTACTGCTAACAGTTTTTTTGTGTAGGTGTAAATCTTAAGGCACGTTTACGACGCCCTATAATATGGCGTAAATGACGAGCGTCCGCGGCGTAACGCATTCACACTTCTTTCAAAGAATATACCTATACTCTGTAGTACAGACCTTTCTTAGGCATGGTCGTCGCTATCCATCCTTTTGACATCCGCCGGTTAAAGCAAGTCTTTCAGAACCTCGTCTGCCGTCTGTATTCTGCTAAAAATGCTTTCGAATCTGTCTGGCAACTGTGGACCTAAGTCTCAAATATTCAAAGAATATCTAGTAGTACATACAGACCTTTCTTAGGCACTAGACAGACGGACGTCGCTACCCATCCTTTTGACATCTGTCGGTTTTATTAAAGCAAGTCTTTCAGAACCTCGTCTGCAGTCTGTCTTCTGCTAAAAATGCTTTCGAATCTGTCTGGCAACTGTGGACCTAAGTCTCAAATATTAAAAGAATATCTAGTAGTACCTACAGACCTTTCTTAGGCACTAGACAGACGGACGTCGCTACCCATCCTTTTGACATCTGTCGGTTTTATTAAAGCAAGTCTTTCAGAACCTCGTCTGCAGTCTGTCTTCTGCTAAAAATGCTTTCGAATCTGTCTGGCAACTGTGGACCTAAGTCTCAAATATTCAAAGAATATCTAGTAGTACCTACATACCTTTCTTAGGCAATAGACAGACGGTCGTCGCTACCCATTCTTTTGACATCTGTCGGTTTTATTAAAGCAAGTCTTTCAGAACCTCGCCTGCAGTCTGTATTCTGCTAAAAATGCTTTCGAATCTGTCTGGCAACTGGACCTAAGTCTCAAATATTCAAAGAATATCTAGTAGTACCTACAGACCTTTCTTAGGCACTAGACAGACGGTCGTCGCTACCCATCCTTTTGACATCGGTTCTCAGCAAGTCTTTCTGCTCTTCGTCAGCTGTCCATCTTCTGCTAAAATGTCTTCAAATTCGTCTGGCAACCGTAGGCCTAAGACAGCCCCTTAACATTTCTTACATTTAAGAACTACATTGTTGTAGGTAGATACATGGAATGTGTAGCAAACTGACTGTCAACCTACATAGATTGTCCGTATGGTCAGATTGCAGCTCTCACAGTTGTATGAACTAGCTAAAACACGGATAATTTACGATGTGACTAAATCTGCTTAACTATCAGTACATTTCCCTGACTTTTTTTTTTTCAAATTTTGAATTTGATTTCCCTGACTGTGTCTACGAATTATCATTGTTGTAAAATGTTATCATCATCTGCTTAGCCTTTTCCCAACTATGTTGAGGTCAGCTTCCAGTCTAACCGGATGCAGCTGAATACCAGTATTTTATAAGGAGCAATTGCCTAACTGACCTCTACAAATCAGATAATGAAAAAAAAAATTTTTTTGTCACAGATACACGTGCATACAATAAAGATTGATGAGATGTCAAAAAACCAACAAAGTACGTGTCAGAACATGCACAATTAAGGGTTCCGTAGCTGGAATTAATTTATCCCAAACACAAACTTAACATTGTTGTTGAAAACATGTTCTCCCATACATCGATATACGACACGGTCAATTCTCCAACGGCAGATGTAAGTTTGTAATCTGTTTAAAGATTTGTACACAAATAGGTAATAAAGTTAAATCAAATAAACAGTACTGGGTAGCATGCGATAGCATCTAAAAAGTACGTATTTTTATAGAATTTCTGTTAAAGGTTGGTACCTCGTCGATGACATAATGGCTGACGTATCACACTTGGGCCATAGTGTTACGGCCAGACCTTTGCCATTACAACCAGGCACAGTAAACCAACACTTTTAGAGGGGTCGTGAAATTTTTAATGTCCTCGTGGTCGCGATTTAAGGCCGCATATAGTGTAGCGATCATTTTTCTTAAAAAAAATCCGATGAGAATTTGAAATGATTTTTATGGTTGACTGAGCGATGCTATGCAAGAAAAGAGGAAGAGGAGAAGTTTTGTGGTACCTAATCGAATAATGTTGATACCTACTGGGTGAACATAATATACCTAAATACCTATGGTTTTGGGTATAAATACTGCATTCTTTCTAACCAGGGACAACGGGTTAAGGACAACCTCCTTTTCAATCCAGCTGCAAATAATATTTATCTGGGATATGACGGAACTGAACTTATGGAAAAGGGTAAGAGACGTAATCTATAAGTATTGAATAGAGTGAAGTTAGTATGTGCCCAGCCAGGTAACTGCATACCTTACACACTTACAGTTCGTTTTTTATTCTCAGAGATTAATTTGACAGGTACAAATGTCAAACTCCAAATTGAAAAAACAAACAACATAACATCACGCCTTGTTTCCCCGAAGGGTTGTGCAGAGGTGTACCTGTAGTAGGTCACCCACATTTCGCCAGTTATGTTTAAGTCCCATGTAATAGGGGGCGAGCCTATTGCCATCAACCGGGCACAAATCCAGACTCCGGGCTGCTACTGAGAAATTCCAGATAGAAAAAAACCCAATAACACTTTGCCCGACCCGGGAATCGAACCCAGGACCTCATGCTCAGCAGTAGCGCTTACGACCACTAAACCAACGAGGCAGTTCACAACAAACAACAATCACTTGAAATGTCAGTCTCTGGGAATAAAAAACGAACTTTACATACAATGGCAATGCATTTCATTTTGACAGTTCAATTACATTCATTGTGTTATTTATGTTGTTGAGCAGATGAATTTTTCAAACTTATGAAGTAATGGATTAGCAATTTCCTTCATTATCCTTCGGATTGTGATTGAAAATGTATTACGCAATAAGGGTGCAGAACTCACATTACTTTTGGAAGGACGGATCTTATGAATACCTATACTTAGTATTACTTTCAAAATCCTTTAACACTTTCGACTCCACCCACTTTTCATAGAATTCATACGCCATGCCGCCATACATATTGGAAGTGAACCCTCCGGGAGGGTTCTCGGCATTAAATTTGCGTTAAAGTTAACCATCGCGGACGGTCAACGGCATTAGGTTTAAAAACGTGTTAAAATAAAACACTGTAAAACGAAGTAAAATTGTATTTTCAGGGGATCTTTTCGCTATTAGTAGTTTCCAACCTTTTAAATATTTAGTGAATATTTGTAACCGTGAACATAAATTGAAAAAAAGAAACATAAAATGCTTGGATTTTAAAACCAACGCATATATTAATAAATCTTGTTTAAATATGCCTACAATAGATTTTAATTTCACGGTTTATAATGCTGTATTCGCTAAGAAAAAACTACATTTAAAATTAGTCCTCTGCGCGGGCTCCCGGTATCCCATAAGTATGCGACTAGGTAAACTCTCCAGCACGCGTAGCATTACAACCATAGAAACGGGTTTTCTACGGGTTTTGTCGACGGAAGAATAGACAAAATGACCGATTGTGATTGTTTATCTGTCATTTTGTCTATTCTTCCGTCGACATAACCCGTTTCTATTGTGGTCATGCTAAGCGTGCTGGAGGGCTCCATATCAAATCAAATCAATTCTTTTTATTGTGGGCATAGGTTATACAGACAGATGTTCCCGGCACTGAAAGTGTTAAAAACTATGTCTTGTCAATGAATGAAATAATTTTAAACATTGAAACGACCAGAAAACAGTTATATAACTTAAGTTACATTTATTTTAATGACATTTTTATATCGTGAATGTGAAATGTAATAAATATTGCATTTGGTTTGAAGTAATATTATAAGTTATGCAGGTATAACATATCGATTTCATACATGTACAACTTCATATAAAATTACTGTAGTACTTAGATTGTTTAGAAATGGTCAAAATTATAGGAATATTTGCTATCGTGTTGGTGTACTACTGTGAAATTAATGCAGGTATAGTAAAACCAATACTTTTTTTCTGTTACGACTATAATAGCTATGAAAAAATGTACCTAATAGTCGGTATACGTGTCCACTCTGAAATGACGCGCCCCTCTACCTTGACAACACTGAAATAACGCGCCCCACGCGGTAGAGGGGTGGGATAAGCTATAGTGGATATCTAAGTCTTTGTTCGCAAAAAATAACTTCAAGGTTCCCTAAAGCCTTTCTTACAGCACTTCTACTACTTTCTAAGGAGTCTGAGTTCGATCTCTCAGAGAGGTTCTCATCCTGTCAGATCAAAGAACCACCAGCAGAGAATCAAAGAACTATAAGCAAGTTGAAGTGAAAATAGGCCATACAGTATAACATGGCCGAATTAGCCGTAGAATCGACTGTTGTGGGCTACCTAGTCTGGTTATTGAATGGAAACCACGTTTACATGGTGCAATGTATTTGCCTGTGGCATACCATAATTTTTAGCAACAATAAAAGTTGCACCGTCTTTTTAGACGAAGCAAGTAATTTGTTGCTTAAATTTTATTGTATGCCACATGCGAGAAACTTGTATCATGTAAATAGGGCTTTAGGTTCGTCCTCAAGCATAAGTATATAAATATGCAGATGAAAGTTAATCGGGTTATTTCATTCGGTCTTATGGCAAAAAATCGAGTAAGTAGATAGTACACACGGCTACACATCAAGCTATACATTTCCAGTATAAGCTGACCTCGTATTGTACGGAAATCCTATACAATGCGAGCTCAGCATAAACTGGAAATTTACAGCTTGATGTGTAGCCGTGTGTACTATTTACCTAGAAGTTTCTTACCCATTCACGCTTAAACGGCTGAGTCGATTTGGATAAAACTACAATGACACACAGATCAGACTATGACAGGCCCTGGATTACCACATAAATAGTTACGGTTGAAGAAATTGACCTAGGATGCGAGGTCCGCCACCTCCCATCCAGCAGGAACCGATATGGCGGCGCGTAGTGTTCCACGCGCGCCCCTATTTGACGTCGCGGAGGGAGTCTCACATCTCACTCCCCCCGCGGCCATGAAGTGGCTCGCAAAAGCGGGCGACCAGTCGGGGATCATGGAAGGCGCTCAAGATCTCATGATCCCCGGTCCAAGTGTGGGAAGGGAACACTGGGGTGGTTAGTCAGTAGGAGTATGACAGACCCCTTCGCCTGCCCCAGGGCGGAGGACATCCATGACAATTTTCCATACTGGAACAAAACAAAAGGGATGCGATGGTAACCGCAGGCAACAGCTAGATTAACGAAATATATGTATTAACAAAAAAATATTTTCCAGAGTTAAACAACTTACATTATAGGTAAGTATTTTTTTTTTTTGGTACGTATAATTGAATACACGTTATGAATCCAAAACTGAATTAATTTTTGTACAGGAAACCGCGTTTAACAGATGTGCGAAGACCATTGCCTTTGAGGAGAAAGTTTGCAGGCAGTAAATCCGGTCGCATAAAGCTCCAAAGCGATGATGCTCAAGAGCATAATAAGTAAAACATTCATTGATATTAATAATATAGGTATAATTATAATTCTTGTAACAGTTTCAAAATGTTTGAACGGAAACTGGAAAAAACTAAGAGGAGTTGACATTCGGTATGAAATTGTATTAATTAATAAAAAAATAAGTATATTTTGTCAATCTGCCATAGAAACATAAGCTTGGAAAGTTAACTAGAAGTGCATGTTAAGAAAAATGTTAAAACACTTTCCTGGGGTAGGTCTATACTCAGTAGCGCAGGGTTTCAGGCTGGTAGTCAGATAATGATGATGATTTTTTTGGACCAGGTTCACAACGGGGTTTCGAGAGGATATAAAAGATTCACATGGAGAATACGTTCTAATGAACGGTGAAGCTCGTTATAATGATATGGAACATCACGTGGTTATGAAGCGTAGGTTTAAAAGAAATTATAGGGATGAGGAAAATAACCAAATTGATGAGCATGATAGTGAAAGAAAAAAAAGAAAAAAGAAGAAGAAACATCATCACCATCATCACCATCATTCGAGAAGGAAAATGAATAAGAATCATAATTCAACAAGAAATAAGATAACAAAACGGTACAAAAATGATACAAAGAGAAATGATATAGAAGAGAAATATAACGAGGATGAGAATAAGAAACATCACTATCATTCGGGAAGAAAAATGCAGGAGAGTAATAATTCAACAAGAAATAAGATAACAAAACGATACAAAAATGATACAAAGATAAATGATATGGAAGAAAAATATAATGAGGAAAAGAATAAGAAACATTACTATCATTCGGGAAGGAAAATGCATGTGAATAATAATTTAATAAGAAATAACGAAACAAAGCAATACCATAATGAAGATAGAAATCGGCATAAGGATAAAAAACTAAAAAAAGAAAAGAACCACAGCGGAAAAAGGAATAGGGATAAAAATCATAGTAAATATTCGGAACATCTAAAGGATATGAGTATGAGTTATGAAAGAGAAAAGGATCACATAAATAAGAAGAAAAAGGGTAAAGATAAAAGTAAGAACAAACAGAGAGAAAAAAGCATGGATCGTAATAAGCATGCCACAACAGGGGGATCCATGAGAATTTCAAAAATGGGTATGATGAGCCCTGCTAATAAAAATGATCACAAAGATACTAAAAAACAGGAACTAAATAAAAGTAAGAATAAACAGAGAGAAAAAAGCCAGGGTCATAATAAGCATGCCACAACAGGGGGACCCAAGATAATTTCGAAAATGGGTATGATGAGCCCTGCTAATAAAAATGATCACAAACATAATAAAAAACAGAAACTAAATAAAAGTAAGGATAAACAGAGAGAAAAAAGTAAACATACTATAGATACAAGTAAGACTGCCATAGGAATTGCCGGGTTAGGCGCTGCAGCCGTTGTAGCCTTGGTGGAGAAACCTCTGGAATGGAAATCCATTAAGGAACCGAAGCTACAATCAGAAGAAGTTCTAACAGTCACGACAACTCCGAAGCTTCGATCAAAAGAAGTTCTAAGATTCGCGACAACTCCGAAGCCACCACCAGGGTCGGTCCAAGAACAAAAGGTGGTCAAACTGATCAAGCGTGAACGCCCGACTTTAAGGACGGATGAGAAAATAAGGTCTTACAAATACTATTTAAATCGAAAATTTAATGATTTATCTTTCATGGTTATTGTCAATTTTAAACACTTTGCCCTGGGGAATGGGAATACAGGAATTATAGGAATATACTCCATTTATTACCAATTAATGAAAGGACAATATTATTATTAGCATTGATTGCAGCAGACAGTGGACGATAGATCCATGCCACCAGAGATGTGGATGGCAAGTAACCGACAATTTGAGTCCTCGGAATTATTTGCATGTTTTATGTTTGTTCTACGAAAATTCTGTTTGTTGCTTCATTTATTTATTTTATTTGAAAATGATTTCAGGGTAACGAAAATAATTTCTCTGAGTAACCAAGAAGATGAGTAAGTAATCTGAAAAGGATAGAATATTTTTGTGCTCTCCCTTTAGGACCTCTGATGCAGTCTGTACTTGTAGAACAAGATTGCTCCTGTATCGTAGTTTAGGGCCTGCCCAACTGGCGGACGGTAGGACAAAGCATCGAGGGGGATTCCTCTATCCACCAGCGCACACTGACAAGAAAAATCCTCTGCGATACCGCGAGCGTCCGCCAGCTTACCGGAGAAACCGTATGCCGTGGCAAGCGCCGTATGCTCAAAGGTCGATCACCGAGCATTTAATATAAACCTTATTTCGGTTGGATAAGTAGACCTGGCAGATTGCAGCGCATACCGGCGTATACCGCCGCATACTGCCACGTACCGCCGCCTCCCGCCGTGGTATCCTCCAGCGTGCTCTTCGATGCTCCAGAGAAAACTGTGCCGTGATGACCCAAGGTCGATCACCGAGCATTTGAATATTTACATTATTTCGATTTGATAAGTATTAAATTCAATTGATAAATTTAAAATCCTCTGCCGTCTCGTCCGCCAGTCTGCGCAGGTCCTCATTTACACTTTACACGTCATCATTTCAGGAAAAAGACGTCCACTGACGGACGAAGGCTTTCCCCACATAATAAATAAGCACATATAAAATAAATATAACGTGTTTTCTATGCTTTTCATTCACATATAATTTAATCATATATTCACTTTAGTTATTCATTTACCTTAATGCTTTGTCTTTTGTCTCCGCATCTTCCTAAGATATTTTTTTTTTTTTTTTTTTAGGGTGGGAAATTATCAAATAACTTCTCCCGCTCTGGGTGGAGCGGGAGGGCGTATCAGACTCTTACTGACTAAAACCCACCCGTGTTCCTTCCTATGCCATGTTGCCGGGGGCCACGATTTCCCTATCGGTTTTCTTCGAACCCCCGGCAGGCATTGGCCCTAGCGGACCCCGTCAATTCTGCTGACATCTCTTTGAGGCGCGCGTGGAACACAACGCGCCGTCGACCCGGGCTTGGTCCTTATCGGACGGCGAGCTACCCATTGCTCACCGTCCGCAAGCCCGCGCCTACGGTGGCCGGAAATCTTCCTGTGATTCCCGACGCCCAGGGCGTCTCCTCCTGCGGCGGTTAGGGGCGCGAGGGCGCGAAATTTGCCTCTCCCTCACGCGCTCCGTCTCCTCCTTCGCGAGCATTACTGCTTCGCAGAAAGAGGTGACGGCCTCCCATTTCCTCTCGCTCCGTAGCATGGCCCTAATCAGGGCCGGACGCGAGAGATCACCGCCGCCGATCGCATCCACGAGGACACGGCGATGCCCTGCCCAAGCCGGGCAGACCTCCACCGTATGCTCCACCGTGTCCTCCGGGCGATCCACACAGTGATGACACCCGGGCGTTTCCTCCCGCTTTATCCTGAACAGGTACCTCCCGAAACAGCCGTGTCCGGTGAGTACCTGCGTCAGGCGGAAGGTGAGGACGCCGTGGCGCCTCTCTAGCCACTCCTCCAAGAGGGGTCTTATCGCCGCAATTGTGGCGTGCCCAATCTTCCTAAGATATACAGGGCCAGTTTTTTAAAGTATTTTTGTTTGACCATAAATAATAAAATTGAATATTATTTACACGATGAAAAAACAGTTTTAACGCTTTTTTTTCAGAGAAAAACAAAACCTTAGACAGAAGGAATCACCTACAGCTGGGTCACCTCCATCGAATCTCAGTCCTTATGCTGTAAGTTATACCATATCTACAAAGTTACTGTTTAGAATTTCCATTGTTATAACCAGTTGAGAGTGAGTCGCACCAATCTTCTGTAAAATGAGCACGGCAAAACGTCGATATCAAGTTGTATTAGTACCTACTCCACAAGTGAACTTAACTTTTTCAGATAAAGGCCCAAATGGAACTACTAATGAAAGAGTTTCCCGATGTGAATGCAACTGTCATGAAGGTTGGTCGTACTGTTGAATACAACGACATAGTCCTCGTTAGTATTACTGAGAAGAAGCGTGATTTGGCTTTTTTTCGAGCAAAAGAGAGCAAGTACGTTGATGACGTCCCAGAGAAGAAGATCATATTTATAGTCCATGGACTAACCGTGATGGGACTGAAAGACATGACAAGTCTGGTCAAAAGCTCTGAATTGAAAGTACTGATATCATATTACTTGAAACATTTAGATAAATTCGACTTCTTCATAATGCCGCTGGCTAATCCCGACGGATACTCCGCTTCGCTTTCTGTAAATATATTTCGTTATTGTGTTTTGCTACATATTTCACATATACCTTCATTTTACCGCATTGAAGTTATTCTTATGTTGCTGTTAGTGCAAGAGTACTTGGTTGATATTTTCATCATTATTCTATCATTTAAAAACTTAAAATGTTTTCTATAAAGTTACTCCAGTACCACTATTAGGGTCTTACACGCTTAGCATAACCTCAATAGAAACGGGTTTTGTCAACGGAAGAATAAACAAAATGACAGATAAACAATTATAATCTGTCATTTTGTCTATTCTTCCGTCGACAAAATCCGTAAAAAACCCGTTTCTATGGTTGTCATGCAACGCGTGCAAGGGGTCTAGAGTTAGGGCCCTCACAATGCGTGTGACTTATGTCCTGTCAGACTCTTGAGTCTGACAGGACATAAGTCTTAAGCATGACACACACACAACAGCTGCCTCAAGAGGCAGCTGTTGTGTGAAAGCTGCCAAGCCCAATTACTGACATAACTGTTTATAATGTCGGTTTCTGTCTGACCAAGTAACGACTGCCGTCTGTTCTGGTCTAAGCAGACATGCTGCTTTTTAGCATGCGTAACTGCTCGGAACAGCGACACATAGAAAATACGCCATTTGATACATATCCTTTCGCTCAAACGCAGCGAGTCGCCGAAACATGATACAAAATAAAAAAAATGGCTGATGAAAAAAATTGCATGTCTTCTAAGGCCCTAGGGTAAAAAATTATGTTTTAATTATTAATTCTGATTAAACACATGTACAGCCCGAACGTACAATATGGAACAAGAATGTCTCCCCACAATCCGTGTGTCCCGGTGTGTTCGTGGACAGGAACTTCGATGTCGCGTGGAACGATACGAACGAGATCAGTTCTTGTAGTCAGGTCTACCCCGGAGCCACAGCATTCTCCGAGGAGGAATCGAAGGTCATCCGGGATATCTTCCACCAATTTAGTCACAAGATCCTGGCATATATACACGTACACGCAGGAACCTTTGATGATAAAGTTTTTAAGGTAATCCCATTTTTTTAAACTTCTTCATAATATTTACGTTTTATTTGTTAAGTATCACAAGACTACACGAGGATTGAATAACTAGTTCAGATTGATGTGCATGTGCCCTTGAATATGTAGCTTAATTAATAAGTAACTTTTTAGGGCGACGCAATTTTGTACCCTCGAGGCTATACCGAGATGCAGTCGGACGATGATAAGTATATCGACATTAAGGGCGAGGTCGACGAGGCGATGAAGAACGCCAGTTTCCGCGTCATGACAGCGACGGTGGACTCCCTCTCCAGCTGGTACGGGGTAGTGTCGGGGACGAGTGTGGATTATGCCGCTACGGTGAGGAACTAAGTTGCTTCTTTTACTCGGATGGCCTCTGCGGTAGACAGCGAACATTGAAAGGAGACTGGACTGGGTTTAATCCTTATACGATACAATATCCTTATATTTGCATCGATTGGCGCCATGCAAATAAAACGTAAGAATTTTAATTTTTCTGGCTGTCTGTACCATTTTTACGAAATCTGCACCTAAATGTAGTTACCAAATATTCAAAAAGTTAAGGACAATGTTCTAAGAACGTTTTCCGTAGCTACAACGGTTATGGTAAATCCAGTAAAAAGTAATTTTTGCTTAAAATTGCCCGGTTAAATTTTAATGCCCTTAGGACAAGGGTATAGATGAGGTCAATCAAAACCGTAGGTGTTTTGGTCCATAGACCATTTCCCATACAAACACCAGTCTCCTTTCTATCTTTGAAAATGCAGTGGATAGACAGTCGTTATAATCAATTCAGGTATTTGTTTAAATCTTCGAAATTATCAAAATATTTCTCAGTTATTTGAAGAGAAATATGACTATTTCACGGAAGCATAACTAACGATTATAACAATATCGTACACGTTCAATCTGTTATAAATCAGTACCCTAATTGCGTAATACAACACAATCACAATCTGTTTTGATTTGAAACAGATTGCTAATCCATTGCATCATAAGTTGGAAAAAATATCTGCTCTACATCGTAAATAACGCAATGAATGTTGTTGAACTGTCAAAATGTAACAAATTGAAAATAAGTTACGCAATTAGGGTACTGATTGAGACAAATAAAAACAAAAAAACATACTGCATATTATGATGATATTTTGCATCAATCTAACATAATATGCCTCTGGTAACGGCCGCGACTTACGAGTTGTAGATCTTAAGTTCGAACCCAGACAGGCGCTTTACTTTGTGTAAATTATTTCTTCACCACTGGTCTCAAAACGGTGAAGGAAAACATCGTATGGAAACCGGCATGTCCTATAGAACAAAGTCGAAGACATGTGACATCCACCAACCCGCACTGAGCCCGCGTGGTGGATTACAGCCCACTCCCTCTCACCGAGAGGAGGCCTGTGTCCCAGCAGTGGGAACATTATAGGCTGATTATGGAAACATATATGATTAATCTGGCGCGAATTAAGCCAAGGTCATGGATTGAACTGATGCCAAACTGAACTTATGATGGTCTCCTAACTGGCTAGGAGGAAGGGGTACTACATACCCTCTTCCCTTCGTGGAACATGAGCGTGATGTTATGTCATTTCTAGGTGTTTGGCATTACTTACGCCATGGAGTTCGTGATGCAGCTATATGATAGTGAGAGTTTAAACAACAACGCACTGACGGAGATATGGAGCCGGCTTATTGACGCCACTTTTAATAAAATGTGGAAGAGTCTGCAGGGAGGCAGCGACGGGAGAAAATTCGGTTAAAGAATACATTTCACAACACTTTGATAACGACAGTTACTAAATTAGTTATTATATTAAAAATACGTACCTACTCTTTGTTTTAAAACTTACATAACTTGAAGACTGACTGCCTTTTTGGGTTAGTGGTCGCACGAACTGCTGCTGAGCGTGAGTTCCTGGGTTGGATTCCCAGGTCAGGTAAAGTGTTATTGGGTTTTCCATCAGGAATTTCTCAGTAGCAGCCCGGAGTCTGGATTTTTGCCCGGTTGATGGCAATAGGCCCGCCCCCTATTACATGCTTCTAATTGGTCCTAAGTTCGATCCTGTATGGACAAAAAAGTCGTGGGACACCCGGTTGGAACGAAGTATCTTTCGCTGTATATTATGTATTAATAGAGAGTCATTTAGGTATAAGTTTTTAGCTTCTAAAAATGTATACTAGATGGCTCTGTATTAAAAAACAAAAACTTTTGACACTTGAAACCTTTAGGCTGCCTGTCCATTGACGCAGAGCGAGGCAGCGGAGCGGAGCGTGGGAGTAATGAGGAGTGGAGTTGCGGACTGTGTCTGTCCATTGATGTGGAGCGAGGTAGTGTGGAGCGGAGTGGCGAACTGTGCGGAGCTAGCTGACTGCAATACCCCGCGGCCGGTTTTTCTTCCGCTTGTCCGCTCCGATTCCCCGCTCCGCTTCCTTGCCCCGCTTCTTGGCTTTGTATGAAATTTTAAACTAGTTCGCAAATCCCTGTCCACTAAAGCGGAGCGGAGATTTTATGCAATTCCATTGGTTAATATTGACACAGCTCCGCTCCGCTCCTCTTCTCGCCGCTCCAGTGGACAGTCAGCTTTAAACTGACTTTTACGGGCATAACGCTTTTTCATTACGTGACGATTTCTACCAGTCAACTTCTACCGCAAGCCGCGTTAAAGAACTTCGTTCCAAAAAAATACTCTAGTTCCGACTAAAACTTTCGCACTCATTACAATAATCAGCCGAATAGGAACCAATCATGTAGCCAAATTTTTCGGCTTCGACGATGGAGCAGCCTACCTATACAAGACTGATACATGTGGCCGATGAACTGAGAAGACGTCGATTGCAATAAATCGCAACATACAGTGTGCGTCCGTCGATTGCAATAAATCGCAACATACAGTGTGCGCCCGTCGATTGCAATAAATCGCAGCATACAGTGTGCGCCCGTCGATTGCAATAAATCGCAACAGACAGTGTGCGCCCGTCGATTGCAATAAATCGCAACATACAGTGTGCGCCCGTCGATTGCAATAAATCGCAGCATACAGTGTGCGCCCGTCGATTGCAATAAATCGCAACAGACAGTGTGCGCCCGTCGATTGCAATAAATCGCAACATACAGTGTGCGCCCGTCGATTGCAATAAATCGCAGCATACAGTGTGCGCCCGTCGATTGCAATAAATCGCAACAGACAGTGTGCGCCCGTCGATTGCAATAAATCGCAACATACAGTGTGCGTCTTTATAATGTGCACTGTATATCGAAATGAGGTATGCTTAATTTTATCGAAGGGAAAAAAAGAACATATTTAAAAAAAAAATATCTTTTTGGCGTCTTATCGAGAAATTTTACGATTTGTAAATAATAATGAAAAAAAATAAACGTGTTGCACTCGGGGACTGCCGCGGTAAAGCTATTGCATATCATTTGTAACCTCCATACTTCCTATTTGTCAACGCTACACTTGGGATGATGACGGATGATGACATAAAACAAAAATTACATGGTAGGCGGAGTGGGGGGTGTTAGGTTTAATTTTACGAGATAAAAGCTATGCAATAGCTTAAAAACAGATTTTTGCTAAAAAAACATATTTATTTTCAATTGAGGGTAGTTTTTTTTCCACAATTTTCATTTTATGAGGACGCCTAATTACTTCCAATCATTATGGAGTTTATTTCATCGCGGATAATTTAGTTTAAAACTACAATGTTTTGTTAAAAAAAAAAAAAAAACGATATGTGCATATTATAAAGGCTCACATTGTCTAAATGAGTTTTTCTTAAGTTATGTAATCTTATGTTATGTTATGCTTCGATGATGTAAATACATTTTTTAAAAATAAAGTTTATAAAATTCCATCAAGCTTACTGTCAGAACAAATTTAAGATAATTCAATTCAATTAATTGAAAGTCTTCGATGTAACAAGCTGTCGTTTGAGTTGGGGTTAAAAGACAATAATTACCGTCGCATCGCAGCGGGGGGTTGAGATACAAACACTAATAATAAAGATACGGCTTCACCGAGGGACTGTTGTCTGCACGAAACGAAATTATGTCAATGATGATTCAATGAAATGGAATAGCTACTTACTTATGTGTCATTTTTGTAAGTCTGTTTATAACCGATTTAAAAAAGGAGGAGGTTCTACATAATGTTCGTCTGTACGTATTTTTTTATTATTTTTTTCTTCTATATTTTGGTCAATTGTGACCCGATTTTGACAATTCTTCTTTCATTCGGTAGAGGAAGCTAATGTGATGGTCCCATATTTTTTTATTATCTTTGCTTGGGTAGTTTTTGAGTTAGCTTCAATAACACGTATTTTTTCCACTTAGTCAATGTGGATAATGTTTTAATAACTACGAGTCACTGTTATTTACATAGCAGGTAGTATTCGAATTTGTGTGGGGTAGGTACCACAGTAAAAGAGTGTTTTTTTTTTTAATAAAACCGACCTCAAAAAAAATAATTGTAAAAAATAACTTTAATTTCGGTAGTCGGTGGCAAATAACAAAAATACAAAACCGAATACACCGACTTCCGAAATAAAAGTTTTAAATGTTTTTTTTTGGAAGGCGATGGTTTTTTTGTTTTCTTACTTACTTATTGTAAAACACAACATCTACAGTCTATGTGTGTATCCGTTAGTGCTCTTTAACTTGAGAAAAACTGATCCGATTTATATGAAAGAAAAGAAAGAAAGAAAGAAAAAAACATTTATTTGGACACAGTTCGTGAAACACAAAATATAAATAACAAAATGAAAATAGTGTGTATATGATTTTTCTTTTAATACACAGTCAAGTTATAATTTCTGGCTTCTCAAATCAACAATCAACTCAGTCTATCGCAGTCCACTGCTGGACATAGGCCTCGCCCAGGCTGCGCCACCACACCCTGTCCTCCACCTTCCGCAGCCAGTAACAAGCGGTGGGGTAATTGAGTCACTCTTGCAATCCCAATGTTAATATTATGTTTATTTTATTTAGTATTTTTTTTTTATTCCTCTGTTGGAATTTATTTTATGTCCGTAGGTGTGTCCGTGGCATCACAATACCAGCGCTACGGTATTTGTTTTTTTTTTTTTTCAAAATGTCTTAGCATCATGCGGATATCTATAGGAGCCTTTATGGCCTCGCACAGGTCTTCTTTTTTGTTTTTAATATTTTGTTCGTTTTAATGTTCTTTTCTTTTATTGTTTTCATGATTTTGTTATTAAATGTTCTTTTTTTATTGATGTATTTCCTGTGCGTGTTTCAAATAAAATATTTTTTTAAACATATGAAGCAATGGATACTGAAATTTCTTCAAAATAAGATTGAAAAATTTGTTACGAGTGAAACTTACGAAATTGGGGTTTCTCACTTTTCAAGCTGCTAGTTTTTACTAGCTAGTTTTCAATAAATAAGATGAGTCCTTTAAAACTTGCAACAGCAAGTTACATTAAGTTAAGTACACACATTATAAGCAACCTTTAAACACAAAACATTCCTCGTTCGGCAAATAATGCCGAATATGATGAGTGACACTTTCTCTCGCTTATAACCCATGCGTCATCGATTCATGTGTCAAAATATTTAGTTCAACAAGTCAATTAAATTGAGCTCGCACTTTACATTGCAGATTAGTAAGTTCTAAGTTCTTTCAGTCTTGATATAAAACCAGCGATGTATTCGAAAGTCATCAATTCTGTAGTGTGCTGTTAAGTATGTCAGGCCTGTTGTCGCCGGAACTGGTTCTGCATACAAAAAGACTCGGAAGAGAGAGAACACGAAGAAAGTGAACGTGTCGTTTTCGTCGTTCTTAAACGTTTGTGTTTGTTGTCACTTTTGTTTAATACAATCCTTTTTTGGCCGTTATTCGGCGAAACAAGGCGAGCGTGACGCACGTGATTGGTCCCGTTCGACAAACCAGTTTCTGTAGACTAACAGATTTATTAATACACTAAACTAGTGGTCGGCAAACTCTTTAGTCAATAAAGCCAAATACTGTAACGACTAAGATTTCTTATGAGAGTCAATCCTTTCTGTGTGTCCAAACTGTTTCAATACACTTTTCTTGATCCTTAAAACTCCCATCCTCTTTCACTCCACAACGCTTCCTAAGAAGGATTTTAACTTGCTAAGAAGGAGGATGCCTTCATCATCATCATAACGGCTGATAATAATATTATGAAGGCATCTTACTTATTAACAAGTTAACCTTTTGGAAAACTTTGAAAGGTACACGAGAAAATAGTTTGAATTTTGAATAAAACTTATGTCTTGCTTTAATTACCGAAACCTCGACCCCCGCACGTAGGTAGGTATCTAAGCTCGCACTCATCGCCATTTGTACAGAGCTGCACTCTTATGGCTTGTGCAGACCAGCGCGACACGCGACGCGATACAAAGACACCGCTCGTGGCGCGACGAGCGGTGCCATTGTGTCGCGTCGCCTGTGGCGCCCGTTCGAATGAGCCTTTAGGCTCGCGAGCCGCGGTTTGCCGACCACTGCACTAGACAAACCGTGTGCCGGGCGATGGGAGTTCGCATCGGAAAAAATGATGAACTTCCATACAAACTCTCATCCCCTATTTTTTACCTCTTTAGGGAGTGATTTAAAAGGGGCTTGTGGCTAACTAATGACAGTCACACGGGTAGTTCGATCAGGTTAACCTACGCTTGCCGCGGTTAGTCCGTGGATGAGTGACAATCTTTACATACCAAGACCCCTCCGTGCCTCGGAAAGCACGTTAGGCCCGTCCCGGTTGTCATTTGTAGATCTTAGACCGTTTTTACGGGTCGTCATAAGCCCGAAAATCTGACAACCAGTCTACCAAGGGGTATCGTGTTACCCAGTAACTGGGTTGTGGAGGTCAGATAGGCAGTCGCTCCATGTAAAATACTGGTATTCAGCTGCATTCGGTTACACTGGAAGCCGACTCCAACATAGTTGGAAAAAGGCTAGGCAGATAATGAGGGGGTGATTTAAAAAAAATCCTTAATGTTCCCGTTGTACAGACGCCAGCACATCAAGCTACTACAATCTAGTCAAATTTATTTAATAGATTTTCAACTTTATCACTAAAGCATAAGGTTCAAATTTGATTGGGAAAATTTGACAGTTTCGGGTAGCTTGATGTGCTGGCGTCTGTACTAACTTTTATATGAGGAATACTTGTGCAAAACTTCATGTTTCTCGACTCAGGCTGTGTGCGTGGTCCGTCAGTGAGCGAATTTAAGTTTTTTGAAGTGAAAACTTCTTTAGGCGTATTGGGCATTTTTGAGATGGGACTAAACCATTGATTTCGCGACACTGTAACGACACCAGCTTTAGACCATTATGCTCGGGCCACACCAACGGGAAACGCCGTTAATTATGGCGATGATAGAATTTATTCCTACAGGTTAAGGTCCATCATCGTGATAATTAACATTAAAAAGACATCAACGCGTTGATTACCGCGGTGAGTGGAGTAAAAGCCATCAACGCGTTGATTACCGCGGTGCCGGTTTTTTTTCAAGTTTTCACTTCTGTCGGCTCTCCCGGAGTGCCACTGTTTTTTTTTTTGAGTACATTATTATGTAGATGTGGCGAAATAGAGAACTAAAGTCAAATGCACTGGATTAGGACATTTAATCCTATGACAAGAGCGCTGCCTTTACATTCACGATGAGGGTGATGAAAAAATAATGATGAATATGTGTGAATGTGTATGTATACGTGTCTTTGATGGCTGACGATATATTTTAAAGCTTCGTCCGCGTGAAATTTCTTGTTTTGACATAAAGTATGTGCTACTAGCTGTTTCCCGCGACTTCGTCTGCGATTCATACTACGATTTTTTAACCTTTCAACTGTCATTAACGAGACACAATAGAATTTTAATTGTTATCCGCCTCAATGAGGCGTCGTAACAGATGATGAGATTGTTTTTTTTTTATTCTTAATTTAATTTAAATTATGTATTCAGAGCATTATGTACTCGATAATGTGTATGCTGTGGTTACCTGTAATTGAGTGTGCATTACAGGATAATGTATTTTATCTAAGTTTTATTGTTGTAAAAGATAATAATTGTAATGTAACTCATTGGTAATCCTCAAATAAATAAATAAATCCATAATGAAAAATAGCTTGTGTCCTTACCCAGGTCATGGTCTATCTGTGTGCCAAAACAAACACACAAACTCACTTTTGCATTTATAAAATTAGTTAGGATGACTCCCAGAAATACTGTAGCTTCCTACAAGTGAAATAATTTTCGGAATCAGTTGCGTAACTTACTTTCGTAAACAATAGGGTAGTTGCCTAGGTATAAAAAAAGAAATTCTATTTAGTCCATCTGTCAGATAATAAAAAAATATTAGACACGTATTTTTTGCTTTATCATATTAATCAAAACTAACTTAGAAAACACGCATGGGGAGTGAGGGCTCGCTACGTTACAACGCAGTATTAAATCTAGCAAGGCGTGACGTCATGCCACAATTTAACTCAATGTATCGCCGTAATCTTTTGATTACGTCAAAAAAGAAAAAATACGTGTTCAATAATTTTTAATAATCTACAAGACGGACAAAAATAATTTTGGCATAATACCTAATTTGTTTCATTTTGACAGTTCAACAAAATTCATTGCATTATTTACGTTGTTGGGCAGTTTTTTTTTTCCAACTGATCAAGCAATGGATTAGCAATCTGTTTCAAATCGACACAGATTGTGATTGTGTTGTATCACGCAATTAGGGTACAGTTCAGTAATTCCGAAGATTACCCCTTACATACAAAATAGCTGTTTTTATTTAGGTATAACTACATGGACAAACCTCTATTATTTTTTTCGAATCCAATAAGTTATATTGAGCAGTATAACAAATAGGACTTGTACTGTCCATTCTGTTATATTGTATAACTACTAGTATAACTAGATGGACTGACCCCTCACAAATATTACTTCTTTAAAATATTAGTGTAGATGGCGAAGATTCCATTTCAATTGAGTATTGTAAACATTACAATTTTCAAACAAGATTTTGACATTATATCCTACAGTCTGTGAAGTATTGTTTTGATCAAACACGTTATTCACGGTAAACCAATGCCACGGTAAATCAAATGTAGATTCCATTGTACCTACTTAATTCTTCGCTTGTTATGGGAAATTTCACAGTAGGCACTTTAATGTTCTTAATAGAGAAATAATAGAAACTATGCTTATTTTCTTTTAAGTCTAATTAATAGTTTTTGATAGCCAGGACCCTATACCACAAAACTTTACAAGTTTAAAAAAAAAAACAGTGGCACTCCGAGAGTGCCGACAGAAGTGAAAACTAGAAAAAATCGGCACCTTTTATAATCAACGCGTTGATGTCTTTTACTCCATGGTGTCGGTAAATTTCGTTAGAGTGTCGCGAAATCAATGGTTTAGGCCCATCTCAAAAATGTCCAACGCGCCTAAAAAAGTTTTCACTTCAAAAAATTGTAGAAAAAAATGCGTAAGAAATTACAAATAAACAATTACTACAATTCTTTCGCATTTTTAAAAGCGTAACAAAAAGCATGAGAGCTATGTACCTATACATTGTAGACTTTTCATTACAATTTATATATTTTTAAGGTTTTACCAGTTTATGAGGCTTAGAGTTTTGTGGTTCACACGGACTTAAATTTCTAAATTGTCATTGTAAAGTTTTGAGGTACAGGGCCCAGGAGTTCATGTCAAGTGATTCGCTTAGCTGGTTGTTATTCCCATCAACCAATCACAACGAGGAAAACAGCAGGTTTAGTTATCAGGGATTATTTCAGATTTTCAGGAACAGAATATACCTACGTAATAGTGGGTTCACATTATAGGTAAGTGAAATGTAACATGAAATATACCATACGTTGAAACGAACATGCCGTCCATATACAAGGTTATTGGTTATATGACGGCTATCCGTAATGGGGATGTAGGAGAGGTCATTTACAACCAAATGACCCCTTTTGACTCCTATGCAAACGTTTAAAGTTTTCGAGTTATTTGACATTTTATATTTTTATTCCATACATTTTAAAATACAAAATGTTGAATGATTGCCGTCATATAACAAATAAACCAGCATATGCAACGCAACATGAAATGTAGCTCAACAACAAAGTTTCAAAGCGTTACATTTCATGTCGCATTTACGATTTTTTTAAAATTCTGTAAGTATTTTTTAAATGAGTTAGTATGTAACTTTTAAATACATGCAAAGTACTTATCTTAAAAGTTCAATGCACTCTTGATGACACTGTGAGTGTAATAAATTATGTTTATTCAGTGCTTTAGCTTCACAAAGGAGGTCGTCAGAGTTCTTTGAAGATAAACTAGAGATGTATTTACATTTAGGTATGCATACGGTACCTAAAATAATACTGCAACCACGAAATTAGCTTTAGTGTAAGTAAATGTTAGGTAGGAACATTCAAATAACATCTTATTTTTAACTAACTCAGTCACTGCTAGTTTTCTAGGGTTCCGTAAGTCCGAATGAAAAAAACGGAACCCTTATAGGATCACTCGTCTGTCACAGCCAATTTGCTCCGAATCTAATGGACCGATGAACTTGAAATTTGGTACACACATGAATTTCTGTGACGGACATGTAACATAAATAAATGAAGTTTGAATATGGGGGCCACTTTTGAGAGGCACATAAGAAAATTAAAAATAAAAAAGTTTTGCAAACTGTACCGTGTGATTTATCAAATGAAAGGGCTTACTGTGAGGGTGTAAATTTTTTAAATAATTTAACATAAATAATTTTATTTTAAGAAAATAGATAAAAAATGACCATTCCAAACTACTGAGCCTATAAAAAATGCAGAATAAAGTAATTTATTTATAGATTTCAGAAAAACCTAAAAGAAGTCTATGGTCTTAAAATGACATGGTAAATCTCTCAATACTGTGCGTACTAACTTAAATTTGGAATGTATGGGAGAACATGTTTTTCAACTACAATGTTAGGTTTGTGCGTGGGATAAATTCATCCCAACTTCGGAACCCTTACCGTGCGTGGTCAGATACGCACTTGGCCGGTTTTTTTTAACAGAATAGCCATTTAATATGGCATAATGTGCAGATAAAGAGTGGAAGTGGAAGGAGAGTCGAGGCCTTTGCCTTGCGGTGGGAATATACAGGCTTACAATAATAAAGTGAATGGCTTCGTCCATACTCATCCCCAGTTTGAACTCGTCCCGCTTTTATAAATGCCTATCAGCTGCAAGGGTACAGTTTGTCGGAAAGTGCCACGATGTAGAAAATAAATACTCTTTGTCTAAATAATAAATACTGATCACGTATTAATTTTACTATGGCAGTCTTGATCTTTTTCTATATTATATTTTTTTTAACAAAATGACCTACTTAGATACCGTGCTAATGAGTAGTTATTAATTATGAAATATTGCATTTTTTACAAAAATTGAATTGAATTATTGTATAAACTGTGTTTTTTTTTCGCAGAGAACTTTAATTATTGTACAAACAATAAAATAAAAAAAATAATCAAAGTTTAAATTATTGTACAACGAACAGTGACTTTAAGAGGTTAGATAAACGAATGCTTCTTTTAAACGAACTTTAATACCTATGTTGTTTGTTAATGTTGATTCTATTTTATAGATAGATGTTGAAAAAGCACTAATAGTACCTACCTATCTACTGTTAATTTTATACCGCGTATTATGACTTAATAAAAAAAACACTCAAGCACTTTTCTTTCCATCAGTACTTTTGCGCTTTCTAGCTATACATTTAGTTAGAAATATACGAACCGGGCGAGTTCGAACTGGGGATGAGTATAGACGAAGCCTACATAACATAGTTCCAGATTTTATTATATGCCTTGTCATTTGATCAAGTCTTTATTACGAAATCAATCACACGACCAATCGTTTGATCTCAAACTGTCACCTCCAACAGTCTCAAAACAATCGAAGATCGTCGGAATGTTCCCCGGGACGACAGTGCCATCCTTCCTACCTTATCTGATGCTCGACAAGGAGTGACTGGTGGCTGTAGTTGCACGTCATGACAATAACAATGGAACCGTTAGCATGTAGGCGGTGACCGGTACCACATCGGTTCACTAAACTTGGATTATAATATATTATGTCGTTCATTTGTTTACTGCTACGGTATTTTTAACCTGACTCAAGCGTCTGAATGGAGAACAAATTACCTGTCTTCGTATAAAAGGAACATAATTATTTCGAAGTAATACAGTAAGGAAAGTTAATTGTTAAGCAAATTACAACTCTACATCAATTTTCTGTGTTATAGCCATTTAATATAATTGTAGCGGTTCCAGCAGACATAAGACAGCGTAGGCATAGCACAGCACAGCACAGGCGTGACGAGACACTGGTAGAACAATTTCCGTGAAGTTTTCATAGAAATTGTTCCACCAGAGTCGCGTCACGCCTGTCTGCGGGAACCTTCAAAGATTGACAGCTGTGATTTGAATATACGGACAATTTAAGTTGGTAGTCAATATGAATTACCTTGAGTTTACGCACTTAGAATTAATTCTGTTCCATTTGTCAATCAATCTGCCTAGCCTTTTCCCAACTATGTTGGGGTCGGCTTCCAGTCCAACTGGATGCAGCTAAATATCCGTATTTTACGTGGAGCGATTGTCTATCTATCTGACCTCCACAATCCAACAACTAGGTAATACGATACCTCTTGGTAAGACTGGTTGTCAGACTTTCGGGCTTCTGACGACCCATAACGACTGTCAAAGATTCACGAATAACAGCCGAGACCAACGGCTTAACGTGCTTTCCGAGGAACGGAGGAGTCTCGGTATGTAAAGATGGTTGATGGTGGTGGTCCACGGACCAACCCCGGCGAGCGTAGCTTAACCTCATGGATTGATCCGTGCGGCTGTTATTACTTAGCCACAAGCTCCAATTCTGTTCCATTTGTATCAGCCGAAAAATGAGTTGAATGACGGGCGATTGGTGACGTCTTTTTCTAGCAGTGGTAGTGGATGATGATGATGTTATCATCATCATTTCAGCCGAAAGACGTCCACTGTTGGATATAGCGCTCCCCCAAGCACCGCCACTTTGACCGGTTCTGTGCTTCTCGCATCCAGGGGATTCCTACGGCCGTCACAAGGCCTTCGGTCCACCTTGTGGGAGCCCTTCTGGTACGCGGTCGCCACTGCAGAACCTTTTGTCCCCATCGGTCATCTGTTCTGCGAGCAATGTGCCCTGCCCACTGCCACTTAAGTTTGGCAATTCTTTGGGCTATGTCGTTTACCTTGGTGCTCCTGCGGATATCTTCATTATGATGATAATAACCTAGTCCAAAAAATTTACTCTAACTGAACAGACAGCTTTGCTGCTGGGGAGTTTGTTGCGCCACTTCTTCTTCCCAGCTGAAACACTAGGAAGTGGTTAATGGTGGGCGTTTTGGGGGACTGTCTTATATAATTTTGACGTCCAAAACGTCTAGTTTGAATAAATTACTTTTGGTTTTGATTGATTTTGAAAAGGAATTGTTGCTTTGTGAATTATTTACAACGTGGGTTATCCTGGGTACATTCCATAGGTCGGACACAGTGTTGATGCATTTTTTTCTATGGTTAATGTCTTAATATGCATATGAGAACATATCTTCAACTTCAGACACCAATCTATATGGTCTTCATATGATCTGACCAAGATTATGTCTGGACTTTAAAAGAGACTGTAACCTCTGAGTTTGTTTCGGCCTTTCTTCTCAGAGTAGTCAGATAGGAAACGCCGACCTCATCTAGTTTTTAGAATATGATTGACGTGTAAAAGTGTTTGTACAAACCCACTAACAGAAATAAAATCATTTATCATTTATTCATCCATACCCATATGCGTTGACCATCAACACACTATGTATGTGACAATAAAGTTTTATATTTTGGAATGCTTTTAAATTTTATTACGGATTAATGTATGAACAGTCGTGTCAGTCATAAAAGCATTGTTAAAATAATTGACGGATTAGTTGAGTGGAATTGGTTGTATTGCAGCATTCAAATTTTGAGCGATCCATCATTGGAAGTTTATCGAAACTATAAGCCTACCCGAATTTAGGTGTAGCAGGCTATGACCTAGATAGCTTTGTTTGTGTTAGTTATTGATTACCGAATCCGTGCTCATTCGTATCATATAAGCTTGATATATACATCGTACATAACGATGAAGTTAAAACAGTATGCAGTAGTACGGATATACATTATATACTTACCACTAGCTTCCGTCAGCGGCTTTACCCACGTGATTATCTTTATAAATTATAGCCTCTGTTACTTAGTGAAATTCTAATGGTGCAAGAATTTTTTTAATCGGTCCTGTCGTATTTGAGTTTATTCATTACAAACAAAAATACAAATATTTCTCTTTATACTTAACTAGCTACGCCCTGTGGTTTTACCCGCATATGTCTGGATCTTCGAGGAATATCAAGATAAAAAGTATCCTATATCCTAATCTAGGTCATGGTCTACTCATGTGTCAAATTTCATCCAAATTCGTTTCAAATTTCGTTCAATTTTAGCCGTTTTAGCGTAAAAGCATAACACATAAACAAACTCACTTTCGCATTTATATTTATTTATTTATAGTTAATTAAAACGGTACAACACCAATTACATTAATTAACATAGAAACAATTATAACGTTGATAATAATTTTATTTAACACTAACATGGAACAGTGGACTCCCTAGCATACTTTCTCTCACAGAACACCAGACATATACGCATAATTTACGCATAACATTATTATAGTTAGGATATAAGTGTATATTAGTGTAGATTAGGACTATGGGTAAAGGTGTTTGGTCCACCCTCATCTCACCAGTTACGTTTAAGTCACATGTAATGGGAGCGAGCCTATTGCCATTTACTGGGCACAAATCCAGACTCCGAGCGAGAAACTCCTATTTGGGAAAACCCACTTGACCGTCCTTTTTTTTTTTTTTAGGTGGGAAATCATGAAATAACTTCTCCCGCTCTGGGTGGAGCGGGAGGGCGTGTCAGACTCTTAGTAACTAAAACCCACCCGTGTTCCTTCGGTTGCCTTGTTGCCGGGGGCCACGATGTCCCTTTCGGCCTATATTCGCAGCCCCGGCAGGCATTGGCTCTAGCGGACCTCGTCAATTCTGCTGACATCTCTTTGGGGCGCGCGTGGAGCACAACGCGCCGTTGACCCGGGCCTGGTCCTTATCGGACGGCGAGCTACCCATTGCTCACCGTCCGCCAGCCCGCGCCTACGGTGGCCGGAAATCGCCTCGGGTGTCACTTGATCGTCCTTGGAATCAAACCTAGAAACAACGCAGTCTAACACACTGGCAATCGACGACCTTCCATAATACATAAGTACTCGATTAACTTCAGCAAGTAGTTATAGCTGAACAACACTAAAAATCTTTAATCTGCATTAATGCAACAAAGCGTATAATTAATGCGAAATCGATCACGTTTAGCTGTTGGGAGGTGAACCGGACTCGATCATTTTTTCCGATAGCTAAAAAGTTAACACTGTTCTATAATCGATTTTATTAATTGGTAGATACTGTCCTATTCCCCAAGGCGACAAAAAGGCAGAAAATGAGAATGTTCAAAGGGGTATTGAGTCGATTGCATCAAAAATACATAACAATTTGAACTTTTCCAAGAACAACAAAATGTTGGGATGGTTTTGGCAAAAACAGGTCTACAGATGTAACTATGGCAATTTGTTAAAAAGAAAATACACAAAGGCTTGAGTTTGTCGGTCAGTTAATCAGAAAGTTGAAGCTAATTACCCATTCCAAAACGTAGATCTCTATGAAGATGAACGGGCAAGAAACTCCAAGGACACGCACTCACTACATTTGAGTGTATTGGTCACTTCCTTTGTGTACTGCCGGATTCAGCTGAATACAAGTATTTTACATGGAGCAACTGCCTATCTGACCTCCACAACCCAGTAACTAGGTAACACGATAACCCCTTCTTAAGATTCCTGATGGAAAAACCTAATAACACTTTAATAATAATCCATTTAATTCAGGCGACGCAGGCCCATAAATAAATACCTTAACCTAATCATACATATTTTTTTAAATTATAATAACAAATAATTAATGTACAGGAAGTGATGACTGTGTCGGCGTCGTGTTGCGCTGCGAGGTGTCGCGTAACCCTCCACGAAATCGTCGGTACGCCACACCTTTCGGCCAAAACTTTTCTTTCATGAAGGTTTCTAGGTACTGAGTTGGAACCCGCATCACAAACGACTTGAAGTTTATGTTATAGCGCGACTCCAATTTCTCCACTCTCAAGGTCCACTTGGTCTTGGTTCTGATGTATTCCACGATGTCTTCAGTCATCGTGGAGTGATGCAGACGGGATACTTTGTGGGAACCTCATCCTTCTAAATCATACATACATAAACTCACGCCTTCTTCCTATGGGGGTAGGCAGAAACTACAGAACGCCACCTGCTACGATCCTTACAGACTCCTTTTGCCTCGTTTACGTTCATACATCTGGTCATACACGCACGCCGGTTGCGAGTACTACGCACCTGACCTTTCTGAAGAACATCACCAATAAGGTCACTATATATCCTCCTAGGGCGTCCGCTCCCGGCGTATCCACTCACATCTGCCTTGTAAATACCTTTTGTTAGTCGCCTTTCATTCATCCTCTCAAAATGACCAAACCATCTATTCATACTCTTCTCAATTTTTGTCACTACATCTTCTTTTAAATCACACTGTTGCCTTATCTTATGATCACCATCATTATCGTTCTAAACCAAACCATATTACTTAAATATTACTTATCTATACAAGGTGGCAGGGACATCGATGCGAAAACTGTATAACAGTTCGATGGTAACAGTTTGATTCTGAAATGATGATTCTGCGTTGAAATTTTTCGTCGGTTATTTAAAAAAAATCTGCTGTTCCATACAATTGACCGCGTAGGAATTGCACTTTTCTATGAAACAGCAGATTTTTTTTTTAATAACCGACGAAAAATTTCAACGCAGGGGTTTCAGAATCATGTGCTGAATCCATGGTAACAGATTTTGCGTCGATGACCCTGCAATCCTGTATAAATCTATTTCAGAATAATTTTGTAGTATTAGGTTTCACAATACGATCTCTTAACTACCTGCGTGGATTAATTCTGAGTTGATACAATTAGCCTATAATAATTGCCAGAGGAGTATACACCTGTGATTACAATTTCCTATAGCACACACATGAGCCGAGGTTTGTAATCCGACCAGATAATACTGCCTACTGAATTGGTTGGCTAGTTTCGATATTTACCTGAGGCAGGCACAGTATTTCGATTTAAATAGATGGATAGATCAGACTGTTTATTGTGTGTGCCTACACCACAAAGATTACAAATTTAATAGATAATCTACTGGCGACTCGCCCCCTGAATCGCACGGTTTTTACGACTTGACCAAATATCGATCCAATCCCACCCTATTACTAAGCCACCGCTGTCCGTTGGTCCGTCCGTCTGTCTGTCAGCGGGCTGTATCTCATGAACCGTAATAGGTAGACAATTGAAATTTTCACTGTTTTTGTATTTCTATTGCCGCTATAACAACAATACTAAAAATTAAATTAAGTTAATAATTAAAGGGGGTTCATACAAGAAAGCTGGTTTTGCTTGACCTTAATACGGTACGAAACCCTTCGTGTGCGAGTCCGACTCGCATTTGGCTGGTTTTTTATTTAATTTTTTTCCGTGTAGAGGGCATGTTAAAAAGGAGTTTGTGTTATTACTCCTCCGTGCGTCGGAAAGCACGTTAAGCCGTTGGTCCCGGCTGTCATTCGTGGATCTTTGACAGTCGTTACGGGTCGTCAGAAGCCCGAAAGTCTGACAACCAGTCTTACCAAGGGGTATCGTATTACCCAGTTATAGGCAGTTGCTCCGTGTAAAATACTGGTATTCAGCTGCATCTGGTTAGACTGGAAGCCGACCCCAACATAGTAGGAAAAAGGCTAGGCAGATGATGGTGATGATATTGTAAGATTCGCCTTTTGTGCGAGCCTCATGTTTGTTGGAGTAATCCTGTAAATCTCTCGGAGATATGAACTATGAACTCGCTTGTGCATACTGGCATAGAAAATGAGCCTATTATTATAAAATGAATGACGAGGGAGTTTACGGAAAAATCAGAAAGGTTTGTACAAATAGTATTTACAAAAATAATTGCATTACTGTTATAAGCTAATTGATAGGTACTTACAATTTTAGCACACGATTTTTGAGTACGTAATTATTTAATTACAGAATTTTACGAGAACTTCTTTACGACCAATTAACAAAACACCGTTGTACTCTTACGTCCTTGGTACATGTGTAATTCTTATTAGGGTTGCTGTTTACCGTTACGGTCGAAGAGATTCCCCTGTGGCCTGGATCCGAGCTGCTTGCGCGGGCGCAGTGCACGATATCATACGGCGACGCGCACACGCGCGCACACAAGCCGACTACATTTTTTAAACTTCTTTTTTAATTTAAAGTTTACAGTCTCGTGAATATAGTTAATGAAGTGGATAGTAATGGCGCGTTTGTTAGTTGTTTTTGGTGAGTGTGAAAGTTTTTTTACAAAGAATGATGGAGGTCATGTTTAATCTTCGATTTTTTGTATTTTATTGAAGATTAATTTGTGCATGTAGAGGTAAAATAGATTAATGGCTAACATGTTCGTTACGGTCTTTTTCCTTTCGGGAAGAGTTAGAGCTCGCAGCCAGCGATTGCTCCGTGAGTTAAATTCACTTTCACTTGTAACTTATAGTTTAATCGGAATATAGTGAACTTACAAAGAACGTGAACTTACAAAGATTACAAAGATTTAGTTGTAAGTTTTTATCTAGTTTAGCTAAATTTATAAATTATAAACTTGTAGATACTATTTTCGCTTTTCTACAAGAGATCTTCGAATTCAAATGAATCCTAATCTATTTCGCGTATCAATATTTTTAAAAGTTGATTTTGTGTCAAATTCTGGGATTTTTTTAGACCATTTTATTATAAATAAGTAGAAAAAATATCTAAATAATACTTACTGAAAAACGCATCAAAATCCGTTGCGTAGTTTAGAAGAACAACGAGATCACACAGACAGACACGAAATGCGATTTTAATTTATAATAATTAGGTATGTATGTATAGTTAAAGATAGAATAATGTAATATAGAGTAAGACAGAATAATTGTAAAAAAACCGGCCAAGTGCGTGACGGACCACGCACAATGAAGGGTTCTGTAGTTGGGATGAATTTATCCCAAAAATAAACTTGACTTTGTAGTTGAAAAACATGTTCTCCCATACGGAATGTATGAGAAAACATGTTTTTGAAACTGCAAATATAAGTTGGTCGATTATTACTCGTTAACTTGTAGAGTCTACTTAGCTGTGATAGTTTTCCTTTTAATTTTGTTATATAAACTACTGCTGTGATGTTTTTCATATATCCAAAATCAACCATTTAGCTGGCACTTGACTCTAACAAAAATTTGCACTTTAAAGTTTAATATTTCGCAAACGGATCCCTGAATCCAAAAATGGTTCCGACACACTCAAAATGTTTTTGAAGGACCTTTCCAATGATATCCCACAACATGAGAAAGAAAAAAGAAAACATCTCCACTTTACGTGTAGGGGAGGAACCAACAATAATATATTTTTTTAAATTATTTTGTTTTACCACTTTGTCGGCGTAATTAATATGTATACCCATGCCAAATTACAGCTTTCTAGTACTAAGAGTCTCGGAGCTAGACCGTGGACAGGTAGATAGACATGACGAAACTATAAGGGTTCCTTGTTTAATACGGAACCCTAAAAAACCATGACAGGAATTACAATTTACTATCTTCGCCAATCAACTGCCAGTAAAAAAGTCATGTGAAATTCATTTGTTTTTCTTATCGTTTTTCAAACCACTAACTTCTGCAATTTCACAGTTTTAATATTGCTTTTTCTACTGCTATAGGTTATTAATTTTCATAGTCTTGGAAAATGCCTTTTTATGACAAACTAGGTTTAATGTAAAAAAAGAGTAGATAGATGCAAAGGTATCCTAACTTTTATTATAAATGCGAAAGTGAATTTGTTTGTTACGCTTTTACACTAGAACGGTTGAACAGATTTGAATGAAATTTGGCACATTGGTAGACTATGACCTGGATTAGGACATAGGATACTTTTTATTCCGATATTCCGATGGGATCGAGACTTATGCGGGTGAAACCGCGTGGCGCAGCTAGTTTGATTACAATATTAGGTAAACTTCTTTCACAGAGCAAAAAAAGAAAGAGTGTAGATTATAGTTAAAGTTCTAAGTATTACGAAATGATAATATTTTTTATAAGTATTTCATAACAAAATTAATCTCTCAAGTAACCTCGCACCTTTCTCCAGTTTTTTCTATGGGGTAGGTGAACAGAAACTACTGAAAGTCAGCCACAAGTCTTTTATTTATAAAATTAAATAAAAGACTTGTAGCTGGTTCAATTATTATGATATAAAATCATAATAATTGAAAAATTCGACACAATTATGGTTTTAGAACTTTATTATTCCTCATTAAGAATTAACAATAATTCACTTGCCTACTTAGAAACTAAAGAAGATGGATAACTGTCTCATACAAGTTTTGCCCAGAAATTATCATAAATAAAAAAAAACGTAATATGAAGTTACAGTAGTGTTTCATAGTCCTGTATATTTTTGTTCGTCGTAAAACTTTGTGGAGGGAAAACCCTTCCCAAATCTGATGGGCAAGAAACTCCACTGTAACTCTTGTAAAACATTTTAAAAGAGTAACGGTGGAGTTTCTTGCCCATTCTTCTCCATACGAAAACTACCTTTTAGAAGGGGCGACTAGAATCAATTCTATTTTTTGTAAATTTTGACGTTTAAAAGTACCTTTTATGTGCCTAATTGAAATAAATTATTTGACTTTGACATTGATGACTTCAAAAAAAAAAAAACAGTAGCACTCCGGGAGTGCCAACAGAAGTGAAAACTTGAACAATTTTATTGTGCAGGAAATAATTTTAATGAGGTGTAGGTGTCGGTAACAGTGTCACGAGTTCAATTGTTTTTTCCCATCTCAAAAATGCCCAACGCGGTTAAAGTTTTCACTTCAATAAATTCAAACCTGTCGATCGCGGAGTAATCCACTGTCTTCCAGCAAATTGAATTTCAGTCAAATCATAACTCATTTGCTATGTCCCAGTTTATAGAAAGTTGGATCTCCGTTGGAAACCAGGCAAAATCAGAGTGGTTTGATATGCGAGTTACCATTGTAGCCGAAGTAAACTGTAAAGCGAAAATCCATTGTCCAAAAAAGGCGAATTCACTTAGAAGTGCAATAAGATAACCAGAAACAGCCCAGTACACAAGAAATTATAACAAAACATTTATGACGCTGTCACACGCAGCACCACTGAGTTGTAATAATTTTATTTTGGAATAGACATGCATAATTTGTTAATAAACATTAACCTTAATAACTAAGTTACTAAACATGTAGGTTGGACAAATAATGGACGAGCGGGCAATCTTTCCCCGCAATGACATTCAGGAGACTGTTCGAGCTGCCTCGGACCCTCTGCAGCAGCGACGCGGCACGCTTGCTTACGTCTGTTCGCTGCGAATCCATGCGCATCAGCAAACATTCCCGACGCACTGCAGAAGCGTGGCAGCCCCAACAGTATCCTGAATGCATCGTTGTATTGGACTCGAAGAACATAATAAAATAGAAATCGTCAGAGCTTATTACCCGACTGACAAGAAGGGTTATCTTTTTGGCGCATATCTTTTTATGGTAGTTATGCCCTAAGTATGTAGGATTCTTTATACTCTCGTGGCATTTGAATGATTGACATGTCGTTAGGCTTATGGTGACCGCCCAGAGCGTAACGCACTTCACTTTCAATGGCAATCCGAAGGATTTTGAAGGAAATTACTAAGCCAAGTGAAAGGTGACGTTTCACAAAAATCAACATGGCGGACTTTCGAACACGTTATGTAGAGTCGTGAAAAAAAGTTATTACTACGTCCAAATAAAGGGCTCGACGAGACGATTCCAAAAATATGACTAATCTCTGGGGTCATCAGGGTCATTATTCCATATTTTTGGAATCGTCTAGTATCTACGTTAAACAAAAAACTTAAATCTAAAGTGTAAGTAATAAAGATTTTGTGTCAATTAAGATGATATTAATTATTATTATGTAATAAAAACCGGCTAAGTGCGAGTCGGACTCGCACACGAAGGGTGTACTACCGTACATTATTTATCAAATAAATGAAAATACTAAACTAAGAATATTATTATTTTTCATCTTAAATTATAAAAATCGCAATGACAAATTTATATTTTATAATGATACTATGAATTACAAAGTTATTTTTGCAGTTGCAGAAAATCACCCATATTTAAATAAAATACCTTTTAAATCGTGTTTTTAGTATTTGTTGATTATGTAAAGTATATGGTATAAAGAAGTTTCAAATTCATAATTTATTTAGTTGTTGAGATAGAGCTCGTACAAAAATGTTCTAAAAACTGACAACTTTACGGCCCCCGGTATTTAATCATTTTTAGGGTTCCGTTGCTAAATGGCAAAAAACGGAACCCTTATAGATTCGTCATGTCTGTCTGTCTGTCCGTCTGTCCGTCTGTATGTCACAGCCACTTTTTTCCGAAACTATAAGAGCTATGCTGTTGAAACTTGGTAAGTAGATGTATTCTGTGAACCGCATTAAGATTTTTACACAAAAATAGAAAAAAAACAAATAATTTTGGGGTTCGCCCATACTAAGAACTGAAACCCAAAAAAATTTTTTTCTTCAAACCCATACGTGTGGGGTATCTATGGATAGGTCTTTAAAAATGATATTGAGGTTTTTAGTATCATTTTTTTCTAAACTGAATAGTTTGCGCGAGAGACACTTCCAAAGTGGTAAAATGTGTGTCCCCCCCTATAACTTCTAAAATAAGAGAAAAACTAAAAAAAATAAAAGATGTACATTACCATGTAAACTTTTACCGAAAATTGGTTTGAACGAGATCTAGCAAGTAGTTTTTTTTTAATACGTCATAAATCGTAAACCGCAATTTACCTTTCATTCAATGTTACTTGCTGCTACGGAACCCTTCATGGGCGAGTCCGACTCGCACTTGGCCGCTTTTTTAAGATAAAAAATTTAAATTATATTTGTTCTCTACTCGATGAACTCTAGACAATGACACCCCACATGCCAGGGTTAGTTTTTTTTTCAAATCAAAAGTTTATTGTATGGAGACTTTAATTTTAAATTAAATTTATTTTTTATTATTTGTTGATATAGCGGCAATAGAAATGCATAATCTGTGAGATTTTAATTTGTCTACCTTTAACGGTTCATGAGATACAGCTCGTTGACAGACGACAGAAAGACAGACAGACAGACAGACGGGCAGCGGAGGCTTAGTAATAGAGTTCCGTATGGCACCCTTCGGGTACGGAACCCTAAAAATGACAGTTGTCAGTTCGCCGCTCAACTATCGATTTGCCTTTAGAAGTCGATAACAAAAAAAAAACGTGTGGCACTCGGGGACTGCCGCGGTAAAGCTATTGCATAGCATTTGTAACCTCCATACTTCCTATTTGTCAACGCTACACTTGGGATGATGACGGATGATGACATAAAACAAAAAATCATCCGTCATTACATGGTAGGCGGAGTGGGGGGTGTTAGGTTTTATTTTCGTTACGGAATTTCTTGATTCGGTGTCCGCGCTCAAAGCCCGCGACAAAAGCTATGCAATAGCTTAAAAATCTATTATCTCGTTAGTGACAGTTAAACTCTTAATCCACTTTCGTTGTTGACCGTACCACGATCTTCACAAGAAAATGTTGGCATAATTACCGTGCTTGGCAAACGGATTAGTAATGGTACCTGCCTACCTGTGTTGAATTGATATTTTCTTTACTGTGTGGAACTATCAATCGATTTCCACAGTAGCTATTGAACAGCTGTAAGTTCAATTATAACGAAAAATTTAAGACACCCATAAAGACTCTTTAGTCCCCTAGAATAAACAGACTCATTGATATACAGGGTGGCAGGAACATCGACGCGAAAACTGAAACCATGGATTCAGTACATGATTCAATAGTTTCAGTACAGAAATTTTTCGTCCGGTTATTTAAAAAAAACATCTGCTGTTCCATACATTTTGACTGCGTAGGTATTGCACTTTTCTATGAAACAGCAGATTTTTTTTTAAACGACAAAAAATTTCAACGCAGTGGGGATCAGAATCATGTACTGAATCCATGGTTTCAGTTTTCGCGTCGATGTCCCTGCCACCCTGTATGTTTCTGCCCATACAGCATTTTTTAATTAAATTAAAAAAAAAAAAAAAATTGTTTATTGGGTCTCAAACAGTTACATTTGCAGATGTGATTGAGACAGCCCCAGTAAGTACTTAATAATACTTGTGTTGGGGTTATCTCGCTCTTTCCCTTAATTGATAGCTTATACACTATTGAGACTCTGTAACAATTAAAATTAAACTAATAAAACTAATTCAGCAGCATTTAATGAGGTTGATTTGACAGATGTGATGGATAGGATATTAAATGGATATCAAAGAGATATTTAAAAAAAAACCAGTATCTAAACCTATAACCAAGTACTTATAATAATTAAGGAGTATTTTTTATATCGGTGCATAAACTTCTCAAAAACAAACGTACAGATTTTAATTTGTAAAGAATTATTTATTTACTCGCTGCGCCCCGCAGTTTCACCCGCATAAGTCTCGATTCCGTGCGAATATCGCGATAAAAAGTATACTATTTCCTAACCCATATCATGTTCTACCCATGCGCCAGATTTCATCCAAATCCGTTCAGCCGTTTTAGCGTGAACGCGTAACAAACAAACTCATTTTCGCATTTTTAATATTATAGTTAGGATTAAAAAGATTTAACAGCCTGATTTGTCAAATCCAGAACCTTGAAAGCCATGACCAATATTAACAATGGCAAATAACGCGTGTACCTGAATAGGCAAAATAATAATATTATTACCTTTTCATAATCAGCCTATAATGTTCCCACTGCTGGGACACAGACCTCCTCTCTTCGAGAGACAAGCATATTACAAATTAGAGGATTATATCCTAGATAAGAATGTTTGGTAGCATGCTGGTCTAGCTCCATAGGACAATTTAGAGTCTAGACAAAATCAAACTGGTTGCTAATTTAATTGTGTAATTAAATATTATTTATTTTTTACATTCTGTGATTACTTGAACTCACACACTGACTAATTAGTATCACTTGTAATTTTTTTAGGAATATCGTATAGGTACCTACTTTTACAATGCTTGTAAATATGTGAACACCATGTATCCATTACATAATTATTTTTTTCTGTCATTGCTTCATTTTTAATTATTTTTACCTATTGTGGTACCTATAGTAATCTTATTCCAGGTGCATCGTCTTCACATATAATTAAATAATTAATGTATAAAAAATATTGTAAAACATTTTAAAAGAGTAACGGTGGAGTTTCTTGCCCATTCTTCTCCATACGAAAACTACCTTTTGGAAGGGGTGACTAGAATCAATTCTATTTTTTGTTTTTGTCGTTCAAAAGTGCCCTTTTGTGCCTAATTGAAATTATTTGAGTTTGACTTTGAGAGAGTGGGCTGAATTTACCACGCGGGCCCAATGCGGGTTGGTAGATGTCACATGTCTTCGAATTTTTGGTTCTAGGATATGTCGGTTTTCTTACGATGTTTTCCTTCGCCATTTTGAGAGAAGTGGAAATTAAATTATTGCCATTTTTAATTTTGCCTAGGTTTGAACCCACTCGTAAATCGAGGCCGATACCACTGGGCCACCACTGTTCCACTATTACCTTAAAAATGATTAAAAGTGGAATTAATAAAATAATAATCAAATCATAGGTATTGCTTCGATTAGTTTCACTTCTAATACCATGAAACTGGATTTGAAAATTATACATACCTACGTGATTGTGTGACGGATTTTATAAAGAAAATATGTAAACGTTAACAACAAAAAAGAATCTTCTTTTATATTTTTATTTTATCGTATTTTGACATCGATGATCGGGAGGAGCTGGTGGGTAAATAATAATAGCCGCACGGGTCGATCCATCAGGTTAAGCTACGCTTGCCGGGGTTGGTTCGCAAACGGGTGACCATCTTTACATACCGAGATTCCTCCGTGCTTCGGAAAGCACGTCAAGCCGTTGGTCCCGGCTGTCATTCGTGGATCTTTGACAGTCGATACGGGTCGTCGGAAGCCCGAAAGTCTGACAACTAGTTTTACCAAGCCTCAACCTCTAACTTCCCGATGCATAATAATAAGTTCAAGCATTTTTATTTATTTTTTGCATTTAATTCTTTTTTTTGTTTTTGTTTTATATTGTTTTAAACTCTGAGTCTATATGTTATGTTATGCCCTATCCCTTCACTTTTACTAACTAATTGATTATGTTTACATACTGTGTGGTGGGGACCCTGGTGCTCTGCGATACAGGTATTCCTAGTGCAGACATCGTCTCTCACAAACTATTGTCACTGTTTTTCAAGTCTGTCTAAATTATAAGATGCCATTGTTTGTGAAGAGAAAATAAATTATTTTGAATTTGAATTTGACCAAGGGGTATCGTATTACCCAGTTACTGTTACAGTTATTGGTCTGATTACAGGCCACACAGCACAGCTGTTCCCTACATTTATGTTCGCATAACTCGTCAAAATTTAGGGAACAGCTGATTTTTTTTTCGCGTTTTCAGGTTTGGTCCCATTGTAAAAGTTGTTCATAATGATGAGTAAAGTCACGTGTTAAAGTTTGCGCACTGGATAAAAACTTATCCTGTATTGATATCAAAGTCTCCCAAGACTTTGTGCACGTGAAAGCACCCACAAGTCAGACCTAACGATAAAATCATACCACCACACACAAATTATTTAACTTGAAAGATATTAAAACACAAATTCCAGCTCCTCGCTCGCATGACATAGAAGTGTTCGCAATAATTTCGTTGAGAGTTTTTATTACAGACTTCAAATTAACTTCCCACGAACTAATATGAGATCAAAGAGCCCTCTCAATTCACTTTAATTTCATACCGACCAATGCAGCTAATTTCAATGGGAAATGTTCTGATTTTATTAAATTAAAATCATCGGGGATTCTCGATCAAAGGGCCTGTAACGATGTCAATTGCTACGAAATTGGTCTTAGAGCTGAAGCCGGATCACATCTCTGTGAAGAGAGCTCAATTACTTGAAGCCAGAGAAAAACGATAAATGTCACCACAAATTAAAGAATCGTTCCAGCAAATAATCTTGCCTTTGAAAGAAGTGGCACAAAAATGGCCGCCAAACGTTTAGGGTGAACACACACTTTACAACATCAATCAGCAATGATGTGGAAAGATTTTGATAACGCGTTTAGCTTGTATTCGCGACAAACTAATAATAAGGGGTGTAGACTGGCGATCGAGAGATTGTGTTCGAACCTTTTTACCGCACGAGTGTGGTACACACGGCTACACATCAAGCTATACACAACCAGTTTATGCTGATCTGGCATTGTGTAGGATTTCCGTACAATGCGAGGTCAGCTTATACTGGGAATGTATAGCTTGATGTGTAGCCGTGTGTACCTAAATTGCGCGCGAAGCGACTCTGGTGGAACAATTTCTATGAAAACTCCACGGAAATTTTTGTACCGGGGTCGCGTCGCGCCGCGCCGTCGCGTCGCACCTGTCTACGAGAGCCTTTAAGTCATAGCCATCGAATTATCTCACAAAAATATCACACACTTACACACTTTAAACTTGAGAGATGCAAAAGATAAAGAAAATATTCAGGTTATTGAGACGAATAAGAACTATTCACTCCAGAACTACTATTCCACTATTCGAACCTCACTTAAGTGACTGCACATTAATTCTAAAGCGAACTCGTTTGTCTTAAAGGAAATCATCACGGATTGACACTGTTCGAGTTTTGAAGTGATATTTGGAGAATTTTAAACTATAGAATCAAAAGAGTCAAGTAAAGTGAAAATAAATATTGATAGAAAGTGTAGTCTCTCCCTAATAACTTTTTAAAGGAACTACTTATTTCATCGTTTAGTCAAAGAGAAAGTACGAGTACTTAGCTCATTTATTAGAAAATATTAAATATGATATTTTGAGTTCAAAGCTGGCCGCTTTGAACTCAAAATATCATATTTAATATTTATAATTAATTGATCAACTAGAAAGTGAAGCGCAGGTTCATTAGTAAAAACTAATAATGTATTTAATACGCTAGTTGTTTAAATAAATAATTTGGTTGATTTGTAGGTATATGCAAATCAAACAAATTATTTATTTAATAATTTGCATATACATATTTTTTTTATTATAATACATACTTATTATTAAACTATACATTTGCCTAGTACATAACATACTACTATGTATACGTAGATAAATGTCATTGCGAATCTAGAGCATACCCATAATAGATATTAATAGACTAAATCATCGTATAATTATCTACTACCTATGTATTCGCTAGAAGAGGTAGAAACCGATCTCATGCAAATAAATAGAATACATTTTTTAGGTTAGGTTAGTAACGTATAGCACAGCGATTGTGAAACGCTGTATTTATTTTTAAATAGTGACCATAAAGTGTTTTAACGACCACATAAATATTAATATATTTCAATAAAAAATATTAAACTATACAAACTATTTCTAGACTACAACTTTTCCACTTCTGGGACACAGGCCCCCTCTCTTGAGATCAAGTAATAATTGTAAGTTAAGTTTTAAGGTAGTAATTGTAACAATCTTTAAATAAATTTTATTATTTCCTTTATTTCATCTATATATATATATATCATTTACATTTTTAAATATAAAAAAAACATATTATTATTGTTACCTACTAAGATACTCAAAAATCAAGTTGTTCTAATTTAACAGACAGCTGTGCTGCTGGGGAGTTTGTTGCGCCACTTCTTCCCAGCTAAAGCACTAGGAAGTGGTGAAGGTTGGGCGTTTTGGGGGAAAAACATATTATTATTGTTACCTACTAAGATACTCAAAAATCAAGTTCTTCTAATTTAACAGACAGCTGTGCTGCTGAGGAGTTTGTTGCGCCACTTCTTCCCAGCTAAAGCACTAGGAAGTGGTGAAGGTTGGGCGTTTTGGGGGGACTCTCTTAAGTAATTTTGACGTTCGAAATGTGCTGACTCTCAGCCTAGTTTGAATTAATGAGATTTTGATATTAATATTATTCTACCCTGGCACTCGCACCACTGATTTTACAATACAAATAAAATAATAAATGTATCCAATATCTATTAGCTAATCAAAAAAGCCACGTCCACACATGTCCGTTAATCCTCATTGGTCTGTTTCATTTTATTTCACATTGCAATTAATAAAAGGTTTCGCTGGCTCTGTCCCGGACATTTTATGACGGCCACCTATGTCAACGACAAATAACGTTGTAGGTAATCATTCTTATTTTCAATTTAAAAGTGATTTTTTTGGAATGGTGGAAGTGGTCAGTGTGCTCTGTATGACTGAGTTTTTGAATAATAATAATTTTTATAATTATATTATTAATGCGAAAGTTTGTGAGGATGGATGGATGTTTGTTACTCTTTCACGCAAAAACTCCTGAACGGATTTGGATGAAATTTGGCACACAGATAGTTTATAACCTGGATTAACACATACGATAAATTTTATCCCGATATTCCCACGGGATCGAGACTTATGCGGGTGAAACCGCGGGGCGCAGCTAGTAATTAATATTTTATTTATTTAGAGGTCTCAAGTTCTTCTCTCGTGAGTCAGCATAAGTTATATCAAAATGTTATCATGCTGGTAGTGTGATACGAAGATTAGCCAATCAGCAAATTAGAAGCTCGACTGAACGCCTGTAGCATGACATCCGTAGAGGCTCTTTTTACACTCTTTAATTAATATAGATTACTAGCTGCGCCCCGCGGTTACACCCGCATAAGTCTCAATCCCGTGGTAATATCGGGATAAAAAGTATTCTATGTCTCAATCCAGGATATGGTCTACCCATGTGCCAAATTTCATTCAAATCCGTTCAGCCGTTTTAGCGTGAGAGCATAACAAACAAACTCACTTTCGCAACTATACAATCTATACATACATACTACAAATAAATAAAATTGAGAGTGTCTGTTTGTAATGTCGAAATAACAGCTTTTTACTAAATGCATACGAAAGTTTATACGGTACTTAGGAATAAAAAAAAAAAAAAAATTGTCTGTCTGTCTGTTGGTTCCGGCTAATCTCCAAACGGCTGTACCGATTTTGACGGAACTTTCACTGGTAGATATCTGATGTTATAAGGAGTAACTTAGGCATCTTTGATTTTACGAAAAGAATTAGGGTGCATGCGGGCAAAGCCGCGGGCGGCTGCTAGTTTATAATATTAGTTAGGATTAGGATAAAAGAGTGCAAAAAAGAGCGTCTAGTCGTGACTTTAGTCGCCGACGACTTCAAAATGTCACGTCCACACAGATTTTAACATCGCTAGCGACTTTACGGCTGTCAAAATCTGTGCGTGGATTTGAGATTTTGAAAACGCCTTAAAAAGTCTTAGGCTGGACTCACACATTCTGAATTCCTCTCTGAATTCAGAGTCGGAATTGATATTATTAATCAGAATTGCATACAATTTAGAAAAAATCATAATCTGAAAAAATCAGAATGTGTGTGGAGCATAATTAAATTGTATGCAATTACGGGCTTTCTTAATTAATAATATCAATTCCGACTTTGAATATTCAGAATGTGTGAGTCCAGCCTTATACTATTAAACGAGCAATATTTGTATGTAAATATAATAGTTTCTATATAATTATATTAGTACCTACTCACGTTTTCGAAACCGTCTCTAACGATTTCGATGAAAGTTGGAATATGGGGGTTTACGAGGGCGAAAATTCGATCTAGCTAGGTCTCATATCTGGGAAAATTAGTTTTCTTCGTATTTTCACCCGAGCAGAGCTCGGTCGCCCAAAGTTTAGAACAAGATAATGAATAATGACATGACATTATTGACATTAGAATAATGATCATGGCAGCATGGAATTAATAAGTACCTACTATCATGGCAGCATGGAATTAGTAAGTACTACTATCATGGCAGCATGGAATTAGTAGGTACTATCCTATACTATTAAATGAGCATTCTCTATTTTCACCAGAGCAGAGCTCGGTCGCTTAGGTACTGTAAGTAATATTTAGCATAAAGCAGTTATGACAGCTTTATATAGCATGCTAGGTTTGATTCCCAGGTTACACAAATACAACATATTCTTCTGTTTATGAAGTGACAGTCACTACCATATCCCGAAATATTGTTTCATGATTTTATTTTTGTTGGCAGGTCTTTTTGGCTGCTTATTACAAGTCCATTGCAGCAATAAGTATGATAAGTGAGTAAAAACATATTTTTATTATGCTGTAAACGTACACTTGTCCATTTTCAGGTTCATTAGTATTAGTTGGATCATTTAGCTCCCTTCAAAATGGTTGAGCTGAATGGTGCTAATCCATGCGTCATGTTAGTAAACGGGCGCCGTCAGTTGGGACTGATCATCTCTTAGCTGCCATGGCTTATTTTTAATTTATGAATTGTTCTTTGTTTTATTTTTTTATTACGGACGCTTCTAACGTGCACGTCTTTCTACATTATTCTCACATGTATAATTTCAACATGAATGATGTAACCAATATTTTGTAACCATTTTTTTAAAAGAGTGTCCGTGATGTTTCTTGCCCGTTCTTCTCCATAGGTACCTACTACGTTTTGGCATGAGCAACTAGCTTCATATTTCTGACTGACCGATTCCTTGACAATTCAAAAGTGCCTATAAATGGTTTAATTGAAATAAATGCTTTGAGTTTAGATCATATTTTTTGAGTGACGATACATTACTAGTATCCACTAGTAGGTACAGTGAATTCATGAAAACATGGAACATGTTTAGAACTTTGTCACATTAAGATAATGGCGACATCAAAAATTTATAAAATGACACAGGCTTCAATGAGGGTTTTCTGTAATGACGTCACTAGATGGCAGCACTGAGACGTCAGGTCCGGACACCTGTCAAAAGTGTTAAAGCCTCTATAATTTTTTTAGTCGTAACTGAATGATGAAAAAATTAAAAACAAAAAACGAATGATGAACGTCATCATATATTTTATATTCATTGTCGAAATGTAAGACCTATTGCCAAAGTGGCGCCAACTAGTGGCGTGAATTTTCATGAAAACCTTCATTTACAAGTAACGACTCAAGTTAAAAAATGATCAACGTTTTTGAATGGTTATCGTAGGTACGTATTGCTACTATTTTCAACAAGGCGTTTAACTTTTTATTGATCGACACTAACTTAGACTAAGTCATGACATAACAATATTATTATATTTAGAGGTAATGAACACATTTTTTTGTTTTAATTTTTAGCAATATTATAATTCTAATTTGCATTTTTTATTTTACAGCCACACTCTCATATGCCTGCACCCAACGTTACCTGATCATCTTAACGCGGTCACACAATTTCAAGACCCGTCGGGAGAGATATCAGTTTTGAAGGAGAGCAAAGGGCTCCATGACACCTTGGATATCTTAGTACCCCCTAATAAATTGAAGTTTGTGCACGATTATGCAGTCTCTAATGGATTAACTATAGAAGAAAAAAAACGGAATTATGGCAGGTAAGATTATGTACAAAAATCTTTTAAATCTAGTTTTTAGGTCCGCTAGACTCCCAAATAAAATTATACCGACAAGGGGTCTGGACAAAGCGACATTCTATCAGCGTTTACGATGACGGAAATGGATTGGACTGACATAGGTACGTCACCAAAAAACATATGTCAAAATTCTCTGGAAAAAATACGAAACGCTTTGAAAGCGATTCTACCTGTCTGTACTAGGCCCTCAACACTCCTAAGGCGGACACTGACTTGTAATGTTTTATTTTTTCAAATCAAATCAAATAATTTATTTGTATAACACAGGTTTAGAGGATGTTACAGAAAGGTTCTTAAGGCTCACTGTATTATAACCATGTGAGGTGTGCAAATACATTAGAAACATTATAACACAATAAAATTATTCTTAATCAGTTTTCTTTTGAAAATATACATAGATAGTCAATTCCATTACGCATTAGATTAAATCTGAACTAATAAATTATAACAGCAATGTCAAGCAAATTAATAATGAACATATAATTCGCTATAATCAAAATACAATATCTTTATCTTCAAAGTAGTCTTTTACATTATATTAACACTTTTTAATTATGAATGTGTACCTATAACTTCTTAAATAGATGAGTAGGTAACTTCTTAATGTGATCGGGTAATTTATTATAAATGAGTGATGCCATACAAATAATACTTTTTCACTCCTCTTGCTCAAATAGGCCGTCATTGTAGAGTGCCAGAGCGGGGAAAAAATTGCATTTCTTGCTCTAGGGGAAAAAGTTTTTTTTTTTTTAATTTTTGTCTTTTCCAACGAGCCTTGAAAAACGAAAAAGTCTTTATTCTTTTGTAGAATAATCATGAGTATGGACTCGAGTTATTACTTGTTCACAAAAAAAAAAGAAGAACATTTTATTTTTGAAAATGGAAGTAAATGCGGCTATCTCTTCGGTAGAATGCGTGCATTGCGTTGCGGCTACAGAAGAAATAAAAAAGGCATTGGCGCGAAATCTTTAGAATTTTTCACTAATTTAATGCTTAAACCAATTTTATTTAAATTTTCGATTTCTGACATTCGACATATTAATTAAACGAGTCGATCAAAATTGAAAAAAAAATCGTTTGGCATAATCGTTTTCGCACATCGTTACAATAAAAAAAAATGTTCGGCGATTTTTAACACAAATTGAGTAGTGGTAATGAATATTACGTGTTATTGGACCTATGTTCGTATATTACGTTAAGATCTGGGCATTTTCTAGTTGTGTATAATATTTTTAATAATATTTGTCACATTTTAAATCGTATCTACATGTATATGTGTGATATTTGTGAAAAGTTAAAATGTAAACTCGCACGATTGGCGCGAAACTTCCGACTTTGGATATCAAAAACTTAATTACCACTACTTATTTAACTTGAACAATGGATGAACTCGTCAAATAATTAAATGATTTAGTGTTCACTGCCCCTGTGGTGGAGTTTGGATGTTCGACCTCGACTGTCATCAAAATGGCGATAATCGCATTTACAGGTTTGAATTTTATAAAGGTAAATTAATATTGTATTGGATTATTTTATTTTCTCGCAATCGTAGTGAAAAGTAGAGTGTAACACACGGCGCTAAAACCCATTATAACTCGGTTTCTATTTACTCCCTCGCTAAAGCTCGGGAGTAAAACTACCTCGTTACAATGGGTTCTTTTAGCCCCTCGTATAACAATCTACTATTATGCCGTTTTCCCATACGCTATTTCTACGTCTAACCTTTTTTTGTCACGTAATTGTCTATAATAGCTTTTAGAAGCAGTCTAATAATAGCTTGGATTTGATTTTACAACAAGATTTAATTCGTATAATGTCGTTGACGAGTGAAAACCTCGGGAGTATCGAAAACAAAATTGTTTAGGAGAGACAAAAAACCGTCTCCTGAATATTATTGTATGAAACCTTTTTCACAACACGAAAACCACTTTGAACAAAGTTTTTCAAATTAAAGAGCAAGAATTCACACGTCAGCCGTCTTGCCGAGTTTATCCCTCTTTAATGGCGGACACCTAGTACTTACGAGGTTTTCATTGAACGCGAGAGATGGCGCTACAATCGAACATTCGAATTTTAGGTGAGCTAGAAATGTGCGTTGCGAGGTTTTCTTACTTATTACATACATTAAAAAGTGTTTTTGGTAAAAAATTCGACTTACGAGGTTTTCACTCGTCAACGACGAAATGTACAAGGAAGGTAATGTTAGAATTTTTGTAATTTGTAATGTATCAAGTTTTGTAACGCGTAACAGTAGTCAGTGCAGCGAGCCGAGCCGCTCGATGCGAGCGCCGGATCCTCTACTCGACCATCGGCTGTTTCGTGAATTCCTATAAAATGGAAATATGAGAAACGAAAATTTCTTGGTGGTCGAAGCGAGCCTTCGCCGCGTCTTGTACCTATCGCCGTATTGTAACCAAGCTCGCCTCGAATGATACATTACAAACAAATGTTACAAGTTAGTCTGCGCCGTCTGCGCCTTTAGGTCACAATAGCTAGGCTACCAAATTAAATTTTTATGATTTAATATTATTTTTTAGTAATGAAAATAAAATTTACTTAAAAAAATAATATAATAATCAAACATTCTTAATTATAATAATATCAGTAAAACTGATTCTAAAAAAAATGTTTGTTTTTCTACGATGCACTCTAAAAATGTATTCTAAAAATGCAGTGAAATATGCAATTTACACACAAACACATGTAAGAATATGCAATGTTCACACTGTGAACATGACTAAGGTCCAATGGTACTTTTTTAGGGTTCCGTACCCGAAGGGTGTCAAACTGACCCCTATTACTAAGGTTCCGCTGTCCTTCCGACCGTTCGTCTGTCTGTCAGCGGGCTGTATCTCATGAACCATAATAGGTAGACAGTTGAAATTTTTACAGATTGTGTACCTATTTCTATTGCCGCTCTAACAAAAAATTATAAAAAGAAAAAGTTTTGTCCGGAAACATGGGGGCGTTTTTGGCTAAATAGTGTACGGTGGTACGGAATCTTTCGTGAGCGAGCCGTACTCGCACTTGGCCGGTTTTTTTTTCATTTAACTACCGATAATTATTTCAGAGCTCTACGTCCATCAATTATGTATGTTTAAAATGAGTAATTAAGATTTTTTATGTGTTTCTCATTTAGGGCATTTGATGATGGGTCTAATCGTCTTCCCAGAAGAAGAGTTCTTCACGATTTCCCGATATTTGAGTATAATTCATACGCAGAGGTGAGTATTTCAAATTAAAATAGGTAAAACAATCTTTGAAAGCTTTAGTTTACACCTAGCTTAATAGCCAAGCAATTTTATTATGTTATTATTTATGTACAGTGGGCCGCATCAATTGGGTATTTATTTATTTAATACTTCAAGCACATAAATGTACCGAGGCGGACTTATTAAAAACTATAAATATAATATATATATCTAATTATGTATAAATATAAGCACAAATAAATACACATAAATATACTAAAACATAAGACAAACAATGGGAAAACATTACCGTTGTGATGATACTGCCAGCTTCTTGCGAATGTGCTCGCGAACTTTAACTTTAAACGATAATCGGTTGGTCGCCATCCTGATTTCCTGGAGGAGCGCATTCCACGGGGAGATAGACTGAATGAAGAAGGAAGAGTGAATGAAGTCTGTGCGCTGAGTGGGACATTGAAGAAGACGATTGTGAGACGAACGTAGATTTATATTGTGGTTGGCGTAAATATACTGAAAGTGGGAGGTTAGATAACTAGGGGAAGTGGGAGAGTCGAAAAATAAAAACAAGGTGGTCAGCGCCCTTTGCTCTCTGCGCTGGCGTATGGGCAACCACTTTAGAAGGGCCCGATGCGCAGAGACATGATCATATTTACGTAGATTGAAAACGAATCGAATATATATAATGGGTACCCCAGTTGTATTAAAATTTAAATACAACTGGAGTACCCAATTGATGCAGCCCACTGTACACACAGTAAAATACATAGTAAAACGACATAATTATATACTTATATATTTATTATTATATTACTTATTCATATTTTTTATTTGATTTGTATTTTATTCGACTTTATATGATTAAATTCTGGTTATTTGTACGACTGCCATGACATAGAGCGAACCCTTCATTTTTTACCTACATACACTAATAATATTATAAAGAGAAAATATTTGTATTTTTGTTAGCAAAAAAATTGTTGGATCGATTTTAAAAATTCTTTCACCAGTAGAATGCTATATTATCGCTGAGTAACATAGGCTATAATTAATAAAAATATCACGTTGGCGAAGCTGCTGGCTGAAGCTAATGTTAAATAAATCAACAATGAGAATGTGTTAAGACTTACATTATGCACAATGATGTTAAAAGACCTTAAACAATGTCAAAAAATTATTTATTGTAAAATAGAACTTCAAATTGATAATATAACCCAATCTAAACTTTTTACTAAAAGTTACTTCAATAAGAGCATAAATAAGGCATTCCAAAACCCGTGACACCTTCTCAAAGTCAATTCAATGTCGTTTTAGTCAAACAACGAACAACAACAGAACACATAGGTACCTACAACGTTTATGCTCAATGGAGCACATAAAATATTCAAACAACAATTTCTAAAAATAACATTAAAATATCTGTTCCTTCTTAGATGAAAGGGTATATGGAAGAAGCTTCACGAAGGCACCCAAGTTTGGTGCAACTTAAGGACCTCGGCAAGAGCTTCGAGGGGCGCAGGATGAAACTCGCCAAGATATCAGCACAACCCGACGCTGGCAACCCCATTATATTTGTTGACGCAGGTACAGCTCGGCAAAAAATAGTAAAATGAAAATGAGGGCGCCACTATCGCACTATGGTCACTTCGAATGGGAAATAAATGTGCAACAAAAACGCTGCTTGTGGGTGACTCAAATCAAAACCTACTAGCACTTGTTGGCAAAGTAGTGCTATCATCATAGGTCTGCATTACTTAAGCAAAATATTTAGTTCCAAATGTTATCACGCCAGACTCTTTTATATCGACCTGTGGATTCCTCATTCCTGACCACACAGGATAACGCTGGTCAAAGTTTGAACTAATGTACGAAATATTAAGAAGAAAGAAAGTATTTGACCTTTTACGCGGTGCAAGTTTATTGCCTGTGGCATACCATAAAATTGAAGCAACAATTGACTGGCACCGTCTAAACAACACGTACAATTGTTGCACGATACGAGCAAGTTAGTTGCCGTTCAATACTGGTATAGTTGTAAACAGTACGTACAAACAATCGCATTCAACTCTACAAGTAACGAACGAATGAAACATCGCATGCAATTTTATTGAACGGTAAAACTTGCATTAAATTATGGGTCAAAACCAAAATTTTGGACATTTTCATTTATGTTATTTTTATGTCACAGTTACATAAAAGTAACATCTTAAAGGAGAACAAGGGCTGTGTTCATGATGTAAGAGAAAAACAGTCATGTATTTTTGCAACAAAATTTTGTACAACATTTTAGCGATACAAAACTTTTTATCGATAATAACAAGAGAAAGAAACAAGAAAGAAAAAAATATACGTTATAATGATTCATTTCAATCCCTTTTTTATTTTTTTTATTAATGTTTACAGTACTGGGGGGAGTTCGAATTTAAATTGACTGCAGCGCTTGATATAATTCGTTACATAGAAATTTATACAATTTTATTGAGCGCCCAAGACTCAGCGTACAGGACGCACGCCTCGGGCGCTTGTATGGCTAGGTCCTTATAGTATGGCATTTTATGGAAATCGCACGTGTGTAAACACTTGCATGTAATTCTTGAATGGCAATAATTGAACGTGCTTTAGGCAAGCGATTATTGCTCTTGAACGTTCCAGAAACTTGCACCGTGTAAATGGTACTCGATTTAGTCTAATCGAGCCATTTTAAATTTCGAATTCTATTTCGAAGCTAAACTTCTAATTATAAAACAAACCGGAGTCTAAGTTGTAAATTTTTTATTAATCGTTTTACAATGCTGTGAATAAAGTTCAAAATACAATACCTGGCTCCAACATTTGAGCTTGGACAAAAGGTAGAACTCATTTTGTAATAATACGAATTATGTTTTCTTAGGTATCCACAGCAGAGAATGGGTGGCACCGGCGATGGCTATGTACCTCTTCCACCGTCTGATCACTGATGCCGATGCCCATAAGATAGGAGGAATTCTGGATGGGGTAGACTGGTACATACTACCCGTCGTCAACCCAGATGGGTATGAATACAGCAGATCTAGTTCCGAGGTAAGTATTTCAGTTTGTTTTTATATCAGTTATTCTGGTAGCTGATAATATTTCGCACAATACGTGCACATTAATACATAATATGCATATACATATATGAGCCAATCGAAGTTCAAGATAGTACTTGTTTTTGACAAGTTGAGAGTAGCACTACCTCAAACGCTTTGCGTTATGAGGCATGCAAAAGTAAATAAAAAAGCCTAAACTCGATAAGTCCACCTCTGCAGATTTGTATTGATTTTGGTCTTGGGCTCTCGCTCTATATAAATTACTAGCTTTTTCCAGCGGCTTCGCCCGCGTGCCTGCGTGCATTATCCCACGGGAACGTACTACCGGGATAAAAAGTATCCTATAAAAAGTACCCCCCCCCCCTTCCTGTATCCTGTGTGTCCTGTATTCGTGTGTGCGTTTTGTATGTGTTGTTCTGAAGATACAAATTTAGTTTCGCATTTATAATTTTAAATATATATATGTCGCAGGGATATTGTGAAACCAGTGATATTATTATTTCACTAGTGAAATTATAATTGCACGAAACTTTGTCAACCGCCTCTATTTCTCACAATTTAACAAGCTCATTTCAGTGACATTATATGTCACTGAAATGACCCCGTTGAATTGTATTCCACTGGACCCACGCAGAGGTATTGTAAGGCAGTAATATTTTGACAATGTCACTGTATGTGCAAGCCCGTTAAATTGTGAGACGGTCAATGATTGGTCCGCTGCTAACGTCATGCCTTACTTATATCATAAAACGAATAAACTTCTACGCGTTATTATGCAGATTTTAAAGGCGGACGAAGAAGAGTTGACCAATCAAAACTCACGAAGACCCCACTACTAACTTGACTCATAATATACCTAGGGTTATTATAAAAACACTACAGCATTCCCGTGAAATTACAATAACACTAAAAAAAGTCCGTTAAATTGTGAGAAATGGAGACGGTTGACAAAGTTTCGTGCAATTATAACTTCACTAGTGAAATTATAATATCACTGGTTTGACAATATCCCTGCGACATATATAAGGCACTAGGTAAGCTTTCGGTACCTATGTAGTAAAACGCGTGACGTCACGCGGTACCGAAACGATCCCGCCCCGCTCCCGCGTACACCGAGCAATCAGGAAACGCTCTTGCACTCGGTATACTTTTGGTACCGAGTATACCGAGCACTCCGATCTCGCACCGTAGATGTACCGACCAGTGACGAAAGGGCCTTAATTTACAAAAAATTTGCTTCAGAACCGTTTATGGAGAAAGACGAGGTCAAAAACCTCAGACAGCCAGTGTTATGGTGTCGACGGCAACCGCAACTATGGCTTCAAGTGGGCACAGAGTGGAGTATCCCACGATCCTTGCCACGCGGAAACCTTCGCTGGCGCCAGGGCATTCTCGGAGCCCGAGACACGGATGGTCAGTAACGTCATGATGGACAATAAGAAGCGGATAAAGTTATACGTATCTTTGCATTCGTACGGACAATATTTAGTATACCCTTGGGGATATACAGGTGATTACCTTCCTAAATCATGGAATAAACTGGATGCCATGGCGAAAGAAGTATCTTACGCTGTTACGCGAGCTGGAGGAAAGCCTTTCAAAGTGATGAGCGCGGGCAAGTGGTACCCAGCGGCCGGCGGCAGTGATGACTTCGCCTTCGGCGCTGCGGGGATCCCTTACTCTTATACAATGGAGCTAACTGAAGGACACGAGTTCATATTCCCACAAAGCAAGCTGCATGAAGTTTTACCACAGTTTTACGCAGGCTTCAAAAGATTTGGTTCACTGATCAGGAAAGAATTTAGTCGTCGAAGGCATTAGGCGATCTCCGATGAAGACTGATGTCATGACATAGGTTACTGTTGTAAATAAGAATAAAATTGTTGTAAAACGAATTTGTTTTATTGATTTTCCAACAGTTTATTGCTATTGCAATATTTTGCAGTGTTTCTAATAAAAATGTTAACACTTGTGGTTTTGTAGATATTTTAAAAAAATTAAAAGAAATGAATTTAGTTTTATTTTGCTTAGTAACGATTATTGTTGGTGCGTAAGTTTGTGGGCTCTTTATTTTAACGTATTACTAACTTACTTACGATATGCTTTAATATTTTAATTTTAGTGAATGTCCATGAAAACAATGCTACACAGTGTGGGTAAGTAACACTTATCATCCTACCAACTTGTTGAACTTGGTATAATTTATACCTGTGCTTATTGAAAAGTATCTTGTTATACTTACTGTAATTTAAGTGGGTACCTGGGCGACCGAGCTCTGCTCTGGTGAAAATAGAGAATGCTCATTATATAGCATAGGATAGTACCTACTAATTCCGTACTGCCATGATAGTAGGGACTTACTAATTCCATGCTGCCATGATCATTATTCTAATGTCAATAATGTCATGTCATTCTTCATTAACTTGTTCTAAACTTTGGAAGACCGAGTTCTGCTCGGGTGAAAATACGGAGAAAACTAATTTTCCCAGATATGAGACCTAGCTAGATCGATTTTTCGCCCCCGTAAACCCCTAATTGCAACTTTCATTGAAATCAGAGCCGATTTCGAGAACGTGAGTAGAAATCTATAAACAATCAAATAAATAAGTATATATATGTCACCGTATAATTATGAACTTCGTTAGTTTATAATCTATCGGTATTATTTCCGTTAAATTATAAACTGTCGAAAGATTGTGAACTGCAACGAACCATTTACAATTTAACGCATTATTTTTCCGACAAACAACCACCGACAAATTGTGAACTGGTATCAAACTTGCTTGTGATGTAACGCACTTTGCGCTAATATTAAATAGCCTGCCTGGTTGCGAGCAACTTGAAAGTAGCGCTCGCCGGCCGGTGCCGCGGCACCGCTCGCTTCGCTCGCTCGGCCCGCGCGCAGTTGGTCACAGTTCTAACCTAACCTAACCCATTTCACCCAGTTTAGAATTTTACGACAGTTTATAATCTAACGGAAATAATTCCGACAGATTAAAAACTAACGGTTCTCACAATCTTACGATGACATATACAAATATTGATCGTTTAATAGTATAGGATATATTTTTGGTTTAAATATTGTTTCGTGTAGTTGTAAGAGTCTAAGGCCCTGCTATGAAGACATGTTGGAGACTTTACTGGACCGAGATGAAGCTGCATGCATAGAGGACGCTGCTATAGGCGCTAGCACTGTAAGGAAAACCATATCTTTCCTCTCAATATAATTTTTAACATCAGCACGCGTTGTTAGCATAACAACCATTGAAACCGGTTTTCTACCGGTTTTGTCGACGGAAGAATAGACAAATTGACATAATTTGTTTATCTTTTATTTTGTATATTCTTCCGTCGACATAACTCGATTCTTTTGTGGTCATCCTAAGGATGCTGGTTTGACATTTCGATCCATTTTTGATAAAGAAATAAAGAAAATTGCGTTTATTGGCATTACAACACAAAAATACACCTCATAAAGCTTGCCAGTGACCAATCCATGGATTGCGTTTCTGAGTGAGTATTTGAGAGAGCGAATCAAAGAATTCCATTGGAAAATTACAGTATACGCGTGTCGAAAGTTATAACGCTTTGGGTATTGCATCTATGTTCACTTTGAAATTTAGATTTTGGGATAGCCGTGTTGTTTTACAGGAGATCGTTCGAACGATATGCATCAGTCAAATTCGGTATTAAGATTTGGTTTAGATCGATAACAAATTTCAGGTGTTCTTTGGTAAACAAACTGTACGAAAATTGTGAGTTTTCACTTAATTCACATTCGAATCTTAAATCCTACTTTTTTTTTTTCAATGTGAAATATCATAATGTATTTTTACTGATAATAATCATGTTTACAGCTGACAATATTTCTGAAGGCCCTGAATGAGTACTGTGGTACAGTTATAAGTCTAAAAAGTGAACACATGACGTATGAAGGCAGACAACTTTATGAGGTGATGTACCTAGTCATCTTAGGATTACAGGCACTGTTACTATTTCCCTATTTCCCCGTTGGTCTCGTGGTTGCAAGCGCGACTGCTGATCGTGCGGTCCTAGGTTCGATTCGCGCGTCGGGCAAAGTGTTATTGGGTTTTTTCATTAGGAATTTCTTAGTAACAGCCTGGAGTTTGGAAGTTGGCGGTGTGATACCCCCGTGCCTCGGAAAGAACGTTAAGCCATTGGCCCTGCGCCTAACCTCACACCGATCAAAAAATAAAAAAAACAAAATATTTTATTTCACTTAAACCTACATGTGCACTTATGAAACGTCAGAAAGAGATCGTGTCAGATTGCCGTCACATCGGACTATCAGAGTGAGGGGAGAGAGAGTGCTCCTGTGGTGTCTGCGCACACACTTGTGGACTATAATAAGTATCTCCCGCGCCGAAGGCTGGTCTCCGCTGAGATTGATCGTGATGGCCGAAAATTGGTCTGGAGGATTATTATTATTATTATGACCCAAAATAAAAACGCTATTCGTTTCGAGCACTAATGATAATTGGTGCCTAATACCAAACTGTTCCTTTGAGATTCTAAATTAAACACTGACCTCACACTATTATCCCGCTCCTGCTCTTACTACTATTAAGGGTCGGCGAAGCAGACTTTTTCTTCCATACATCTTTATTAGTTGTCATCATAGTAGTCAGTGTAGTAACTTCCTTTCTAACTATTCCTTCTTTCATGCAATCCATTGTGTCTTTGGTCTTCCTCTACTCTTAAAGGTACTATGTATATCCATTCACATTCATACTCAAAAGTTACCTCACGACATGTCATTAGTCACATCTATTGTAGGTAGTTTTGACCAGAGATCCTCAGAATGACACTTCAACCGATAAACGAACAGAAGAGGAACCACCAAAGCCGGTCATCATCATAGAGGCTGGCCAGCAAGGCGGCACGGAGCCTGTGGGACTGGCCCTGTTCTTGGTGGAACAGCTGGTGGCCTGCGAGGAGTACGACAACATGCTGCGACGCGCCAAGTGGGTGGTGCTCCCTTGCACCAACCCCGATGGACAGGAGTACTCCAGATATGTGTGTTGCTCAAATATTCTTTGGTTTTCAGTTATTTGATTTCTTTATCTGCCATCCGAACTCATCGTTTGAAATTGTAACACTAAGCAAGCCACATTATCCATTATTTTTTTGACTTATAATAAAATACATTTATTTTCTGTTCGTAGAGTCAAGTTGCATGGAAAAAGAATCTAAGACCCTCAGAAGACGAGTTAAGCTACGGTGTAGATTTAACACGAAACTTTAACCTTCATTGGAGTGGCTGCGAGAAAATTGACTCTGGATTCTCACCAATCTACCCTGGCCCCACAGCAGGTTCAGAAAATGAGACAATTTTCATCAAAAGCGTTATCAACGAGTACAAAAAACATGCGAAAGTGTATCTTTCCATTAAACGTGACGGCCATTCCATTCATTACCCTTACGGATACACGCAGGATAACAACCGTAACACGACGCTGCTGCACCTAGTAGCAGGTGAAATCGCCACGCGAGTCAATCAGAGAACAGGAGGAGTGCACTCGTTCGAGAACATGAGCGTGTTCGACGCGGAGGGCAAGCAGCACTGCGGACACAGCGTCGACTTCGCGTACGACAACAACATCCCTTTGTCTTACGAGATGCGAGTGTTCCTCGGATCAGACAACAAAATAATGTCCAAGTTTCAACAAATGCCGAAGAATTACGAAACTTCTCTGAGAAATGGATATTTTAGCGGCATTAGAGAAATTTTTAACGTCGTCACTAACGAGAAGAAATACGGAAAGATTCAATAATAAACCTTATTTTTATAAAACACTGGGTCGCCTTTTAATCGCTCCTACGAGTGAATTACCTATGTGTATGTGGGGCGTACATTAGAAGTATATAAGACGGAGAAACGCAATCTGGCCCAAGATATCACTATTCAGATTTTCTCAAATTATGTGCTCCAAATTGAGCATAAAAAATATTCAACTGGGTCAAAATTATGTACTGGGATCGGCATCTATTACGATACAATATTTATTTAGTACATAATGGTGTATCTACGTTGGAGGAGTCACTTTTCCACTTTTCGGTAGGATGTCGGTCATGCGCGGTGGAGCGCCTGAAACGCGCCTGCGCTAGGGGTGGGGCCCGTGGCCGTACAGCCCGCTACCATTCTGTAGTCAGCCGCGGCGGCGGCACCGCGCTTTGCCATGGCACCTCTCCCAGTTCTCTGTTCTCCTAGTACCACTCTCGACTCTAACTCGAACTTACTCTGCCGCCGCTCGCGCTCAATTCGAAACATTTTTATGAATTCGTTTATTTTCACATTCCGCATTTGATTTCTAGTTGACGATTAATTTGTAGTGTTTTTAGAATTATGAGTTGGTTAAAAAAAAAAAAAAAAACTTTAAGACATTAAAAATCCATTCGATTGTTTTTTTGTAGTTCATTATTTTTGTGTTTTAAATAAAAAGAAAACGGGGCCATCGGGTTCTTCTCGTCAGAGGTAAGTCAAATTTAGGATATATTTTTCAGATGCAGCCACAGTTGGAGACTTTGAAATAAAAGTAGTAGCATAGTAAGAGGAAAAGCGCCGTTTCGAATGGGGCGGAAGGCGGTCCCGTCGGCAACAGGTTGCGGCGGGCGTCGGGCGCGGAACGGAGCCTTGTGCCGCTTGCTGAGCTCTGCAATTCTATTAACTGTTAATAAACACCCCAGATAGCAGCCTTTAGCGCTAATTACCAACGAGGGACTTATAATATTAAATTTCTTGCCATTCTCGTCGAAAATTCTGCTAAAATATGACTTTTCTGCAATATGAACCGGGAAAATAAATTGCGCGGTGTTTGTCGCCTTCTCGACATATTTTCTATTAAATTGGGGTTGTTATTACGGAAAATAACAGGAAACGGTTTGAAAGACTTTAGAAAGCATTTTATGTGTTCAAGTCAAAGGGGAAATTTAAATCAGATGTAGATTTGTCCAAATATTGTATAGTTCATTAGATACAAGAATTAGGGTAATAGATCAAAGAATTAGGGTCAACTTAACTCGTAACAATTCTTTTGTAAATCAAGAGAAAATATCATAATAAGCGTTATTTATTCTTTATTAATGCAAACTCTAATGGTTTAAAGGGAATAAATAGTTAAATCGCAAAAAAAAGTTTTTGTAGGTTTTTCACGGAAAAAGATATAATGTCGGTCTCTACAAAAATTCAGTTACTACAAACATAAGTACTTACTGAATTTATGAGCAAAAATTGTTCAAACTAAATAAAAATCAACTGTATCGAATTCAAGTAAATATTCACGCATTTTATCGGATTTATTCTAACAGTTTGGACGTGACTCGTAAAAATAGTCGATTTACAAACGTAAATGTGGTAGCAAAAACTTTTAGAATATTATAGTTTCATGTTTTTAAAAAGTCTACTCAAAATACCTTTTAGATGATTTTTAATTTAAATTCCATTATTTAAATGCGTTTAAAATGTTTTTTTGACGTTTTAAATTACTTTTACGGTTTATTCGTTTTTTTCTAAGTTGGTTTTGTTTAAATATGGAATTATTGAAATAAAATAACTAGATACCTACTAAGTTTGGTATGTTTAAAACGGTGGATGTAACTTAGTTATTTCTACAATACTGCGTTGATTTTCACAAAAAAACAGGTATTTTCTTTAAATAGATTTAAGATCTTTAAAATAAGTAAAATTCAATGGACAGTTTTAGTATAGTATAAGTAAAGTTTAAGTATAAGTAAAATTCAATGGACAGTTTTAGTATAATTTTAATTCGTGTTTTATTATTCTTTTTGAGTTTATTTTGGTCTTACAATTTCAACATCTTGACAAAATAGGGTTTCTCCTCAATGATTATCAGTTTTACGGTTTTTTTTTTATAATGAAGGTTTAAATTTCATTAGGTTTACTTAATCACATTACTGGTACATTTTACTGAGTCAACACATAAGTAAATGTTTCATGAATTCTTAATAGTACTTATATGAAACTTTTTACACGGTATTATAAACGAATAAATCTGTTTCTCTTAAATATTTGAAGGGTTATAAAAAATAGGACTTCGAAAAAATTTTAAGTCAATTTGGCACACTTAGAAAAGGATACATCTTTGCCCAGGAGCTTTAAAAGTTGAAAAAAACAACAATATATGGCTCAGCTCAAAGTTTCATACAGAGTTATACCAATTACGTCCACTATCAGGTAGAGGTAAGTATAACGGGACAAACAGAGGGGACACTAGTTACTTTCATAACTAAAGTTTGGAGTGTTGATAAGAACTGTGCTGTGTATCGATCGTTCTCATTAAGCAGTCGAGCCGCGTATCGCCGCGATAAGAGCACCAAGTGTACTATGCGGGTGCTTTGCGCAAAACATTACACTCACCCACATGCTGACATTACGTGCATTGTATATTCGTTTTTAGGTAGATTTACTTAAAATTTTGAGGTTATTTTGGCGATGACAGACGAGTAATTCATGATTTCTATCTTTTCATGAAAAATGAGAGGATTTTGGCGTTTACAACCAGTTTTCTAAAATTCTAGGCTTCTTCAGTTCTCGATTTGGCAAGAACAAAGTAAAGTAGGTAGGTATATTAGAACTGTCCGTGTCGTGGTAAAATATTAGCCCTCCAGCTTGGTGGTTGCAGGCTGTGACAGCCTTAATTAGTTGAGGAATTATAGTAGGTCTCCCCACGCGTGAAGATTTTAATGCTGTCAAATAAATGTTGCCTTGATCTTTGTTATTGACTGAAAATTGGCTTTATTTTTTTTATTTTAATCTTTTTCTTTTTTCCGTGTTAAAATTGATATGTTGAGAAAAAATGGCTACTTTCAGTTTGATATTATATTCTAACCTGCATACATGAGTCATCAGCTGCATTTGGGATAGTTTTTGGATTTTTTTATGTAAAAACCGGCCAACTGCGTGTCGGACCACGCACAATGAAGGGTGTTGTAATGAATTTATCCCAGGAACAAACTATACATTGTAATTTAAAACATGGTCTCTAGTTGAGAAACATTTATTTACGTTACACGTCCGTGTTTGGGTCACAGAAACTCATATGTGTACCAAATTTTAACTTAATCGGTCCATTAGATTCGGAGCAAATTGGCTGTGACAGACGGATAGATAGACAGACACACGAGTAATCCTATAAGGGTTCCGTTTTTCATTTGGATGTATGGAACCCATAGAATAACATTTTAACGGAGAACGAACGTTTTCTTTGAAAAGCATCATGTGACTCTCCTTTATAATAGGTAAAGTTTTAGGAGTTTTAAAATGAATTTCTTCATTTATGGTTAATAATGATTACGACTTGCATAGTTTAGGATACATACACATAATTATACATAAACTCACGCCTTCTTCCCATGAGGGTAGGCAGAAACTACAGAACGCCACCTGCTACGATCCTTACATACTCCTTTTGCCTCGTTTACGTTAGGATAAAAAGGCAAATTAAAAAATAAATCTTAAGTTGTTTTTTTGGGCTTAGCTATAATTTTCAATTTTATACTAGAGACTTATGTTTAACGTTTTAGTTTTAAGGGGCCGTGCACGAAATCGACTGATTTTGATCAATTTTGTTCATTAGTTGTGAGAAAGGGAAACAAAATTTAAACAAAATTATTTGTGATTTGAAAAGTCGAATTCTTTGTCTTGTACGTAGCGGAAAGGCATTTTTCAAATAAATTAATGATTCGTAGAAAATCACAAAAAATCGCAACAAGTTTTCCAAAAAATGACGTAAGACTGACGTTTGATCGTTTCGTTAGAAGAAACTACTTTTGATTTTGAAAATTAAAAAATATAATCATTTTGTCTACTTGTACACTGGTACGGGAACCACTTTTTTCAACTTCCACATAAAATATAGCAGAAAAATATGTTGAAATAACCATTTTTTTTAAACCCTGTCAGTAATATATTTTTCCTATTATTTAGCAAACCATATCAAGAAATTAAAAAATCACACATTATTCTTCAGCTATCCTTGAAATAAAAACATTTTTTTTTATTATACTTTAACTTCATTAAGTAAATAAACCATATTTTCGAGAGCGCAAAAGTGATGCAACTATTAACAGGCAACTATTAACTGATACGAATGGTTTAACACCACGAAAACTGTACTTTTATACTAACACAGACTTAATGTTTCAATTACTTCAAGCTTTCTTACAATTGGATAAGTTATTGACGAAAAGGGTTTTTTTCCTGCACGGAGCCTTAAGCTGTGCTAGAATTATTTAAAGCGGAGTGATAATCTGGGTAACGCCTAGGAAAATAATTTGAAATCATTGCAGATCCCAAATGATTGATTATTTCTGCAGTTTTAGCCAACATATACTTTTACTTTGTAACCAATTTACTATTGCTGTTATATTCGGAATGTATTGGTCGATTCTGAGTTATTAGTAAAACTTAAGTTGAGGGTTCGATATTCTTTTGGCATCAAAGTTGAAGTTATTAGTTCCAGCGAAAACGAATTAAAAAAATTAAGGAAATCTTTTTTAAAATAACCTGCACTTAAGTTGAATGTATATTCACACATTAAGTTAGAAAATGACGGCGTTATTTGAGTTCATTATGAAATGTGAGTTATAACTCAAATATTATTTCATGTTTTCTCATTTGTCAATTGCTGCTATTTTGGAAATCAGATGAAGAAATTTAAATTAAAAAGTTCAAACAAGAAACCCTGGGAAAAAATTTCTCTGTACTTATCAGCACCCTTTTTTTTAAATAATTTCTTTAAAAATCACTGAACAAATAGATTGATATTTTTTGCCACGAAGCAACATAATGTTTTTGTTTCATTATATTGGGGCACTTTTTAGTATGAGTATGTTTTGTGATGTTTTCTTTTTTAATGTCACCAGAGAACTTTTAAAAATAATATAAGTCCCATTTGTGCGCCATTAAGAATTTAGTGGCGCCCAAATGGGACGTATGTTACGTAAGGCAAAATAATAATTTTAATTATATACTTAATAAATCAAAACATTTATTTTGAACAAATTCTCAATCACATTGACACGTTACGTATTACTAAATACATCTATAATTATTATATCTAAATATCGGCGTCGCTTTCGGTCGGCTTTGGAATTTAATTCGAGAAGTTACAATAGGTTAGTAGTCGACCCTTTCGCTACAGTGGCACTTCAAAGGGCTTTGCAGACTGATATTTAATATTTATTGGGTTGTAACCCAAAAGAGTTGAATTCAAGTTTCCTTCATTCATTCAGTTTAGTGTAAATAGATCCATATGATAAATATCATGACATGTACATATAAACATATTTTACAAGGTTGAATCTTAAAAAGTTTAAAGACTATTTCTGTATTCAAAAAATCATATACTAAGTACATGAGTATTTAGTCGAATTGTTTGAAATTGATATAATCTGAGTCAAATACTCAAAGACTTAAAAGAAACATCACTTTTATTTCCTCAAGTTGGTTACTGCTCTGACGAGAATACAAAAAACTACTATTTAACATTATTTAAGCGTTCAAAAATGTCAGAATGTCTGTCATATTCATAACTCTTATCACTACTTATAACTTATAAAAGTCGACGGATCGAGGGTTTACTGCTGTACTAACTGTTTCGTAAAACAGCAAAGGATTGTACCAAAGGATCGATTTAAAAGTAAGTACATACCTAACGTGCATCAACACCAAAAATGGCCCCAAAATATCTTAAAGCTAATTATACTTCTACTAAGCCCGCCAGACTCATTAAATATGCACGTTTTATCTACAAAGACATGGTCGGGTACTTTACAGAACGTTCTAAGTCCGCTCGTTTAATTATTTGCTAGCAAAACTCGAGTTCGTGGTTTAATTCTCACAAACACATATCGAAGTATCACAAAGACAATTTAAAAGCCAGGCAAACAGGCGGCAGAGTTCATTTAAAGCAAGTTACAGAGGATATTGGATTTCTAACTCTGACGGTACCTATGAATTCCATACGGCCAATTTAGTATTAAACCTTGTCCGCGGCGAACCGTGCAGAACAGTATTAAAATTTGAAGCGTTCAAACTTGCCTCCTTTTAGTGTTCATTACGTCGGAAAGTTGGTGAAAATTCATTCAAGTCTTAGTTCTAATGAACACCGGTCGGCGAAGTTGGACGGTTGTAGCGATCGCTCATAACAACTCACACGCGCGCCTTTTTGTCGGCGCCGCAGAATGCCTTTGTTACTGATATTAAAGTAATTAACGCGAGCATGCAGCCACCAGACATCGATTTTTCACGTTTGATGTATATCGCATGACAATTTAAAGTTCAATTAGACTTAAAACTTTAGCGCTGAAGTTGAATGGGTTGAAGTAGATGTAGCGTTGCTCTAAAACGCCTGGCACCCTAGGGATATCAACAACTTGCCAACTCGGAACTGCTCAAAACTAATTTCCCTCAAAATTTCAAACGTACGAGTATATCGTATTCGTTAAACACCGCGTTTAATAAAACTTTAGCAAAGGGGATTTTGGAGAATTACTACTTTAGATCATTTTGAATTATTAACCGATATATAACTCGGTTTATAGAATAATAATATATGCCCTAGTGATGTAGGGGAGGTCGAGGTAATAACCCTACTAGTATTTAGACACTCATTGCAACAAAAATATTTATAACGACAGTTACACATACATACATAACATCACGCCTTGTTTCCCCGAAGAGTTGGGCAGAGGTGTACCTGTAATAGGTATACCCACATTTCGCCAGTTATGTTTAAGTCCCATGTAATAGGGGGCGAGCCTATTGCCATCAACCGGGCACAAATCCAAACTCCGGGCTGCTACTGAGAAATTTCAGATAGAAAAACCCAATAACACTTTACCCGACCCGGGAATCGAACCCAGGACCTCATGCTCAGCAGTAGCGCTTGCGACCACTAGACCAACGAGGCAGTCACTTAACGACAGTTACTTTTAAAATATTACCGAAAGTAAATCCCCAAATGTAGGTACTACAATTGCAGCAATATTCTTCGCCTGCCCTGGCAGTACAACTTGTTATAAATTGGCACAAAATCCCAGAGACACAAGACAATAAGAAACGCCGAGGTTTTGCGGGGAGCATTAGCCCTGTTGTTATTTTAAGTGGATTATGGCCAGCGCGTTTCAGATCTGGTTAAGCTGGAATCCAACATTAAGTCTGACAGAAAGCTTACAACCGACGGTTGCACTTTGTGCCCGCTACTCACGAATCTTGTTTTTATTTATCTTAGCTACGAGTACCTTTAATAAATGGAGAAACTGAAGTTTTCGTCTGTTATTGCCCTTAAAATTCGTACTTACATTCCTCTGGTTTCAAATTTATAATCGAGTGTATAAGAACAGATTCGACGGTGACCCCCAAACTAGACTTTTTCCTGTATTTTGGGGGTCGGAATTGCGACATTTTCAGAGCTATGAATGACACAGTGATTATTGTTTATAAACTAAAATAGGTGTAATCAATTTTTAAAAAAAGCAAAATAATAAATCGAAATAAAACACTTAAAATATACATTGCCATCAGCGTGAGATCAATCGAAGCGAAATAAAATAATCAGAGATCCATAAAGTTAAATAATAAAGTAATAATATTGAAACTGATGCTTCCATAAAATATGAATGTGATCGACTTGTTTCTAACAGTTTCCCTTTGTATCACTGGCTTCTCTTTGGTGGACATACAGGAAATTAAGCCACTAAGTAATTCTCGTAAAGGTAACTGATGAATTCAAATAAGACATTTATAAATAAAGGGTCATATAGTTGAACTGCGTCAAGTAAATTAATTAGAAGTTCACACATAAGTTGCGTAAGCGCAGAGTATGAGTTTATTAGCTAATTGCAGAAACCGAGTTTACATAGCACAAAGCCCTATAAATAATGGTGGTGGTGAATGTGGCCAAAACGAAGGAGTTGAGAGGCCGGATAGAAGTAGGTTTTCGAAAAAAAAAAACAGTTATTCTAATTAATGACCTACAAGAATATAACACAAGGAAGCAAATTAATATTTGTTGACGCCCATTTAACCTTCAATGACCTTGTAGCCCCAAAAATTGCTAACAATACAACAATATTCGATCATCGAGTTTCAACAAGCTACATATCGCATCCTCAATAAAGTAACTACGTAATATTATTAGAACGTTCATACTCGTTTCCACCCGATTAATTCATCAAGACGTGTCGAAGTGCGACCCCGCCCGACAAACAGGGGGTGTGGGCATTCGGAACTCATTAGATAAATGAAAGAGTTCAGGCAATGATCGGTCGGGTACGGCCGGCGATGATTGATCGACTTTACACAACTAAGGGTGAGTTCCCCAAGTTCTTGCTGCTGCCAAGAAATATCGGAGCCGGTGTCGAATTACCCATTTATTCACTTACGTGGAGTGCGTGTTTGAGTTGAGACGCGATATGTCGGTACTCGCCTACTTGCTGAGAGCAATAAATTAGTCGTCGTGTTGTTCTATCGGTTTCGGGTTACGCGCAATTTGATTGTCGCCGGTTTTCTTTCAATGCAATGATATGCTATAAATGGTACACGTCTTTTAAAAAGAGCTGACATAAAACAAACCGTGTTACATTTGTTTTAACATTCATAGAGATTTCGGATTTTTGAACTCGGGCTGGATGAGAATTCAACATAAGGAATCCGGATTGATGAATAACTCTAGTCAGCGAGCGTCTTCTCGCTTGCGCTACTGCCCATGTAACTTAGTTTTTATATTCTATCCTTTGCATCGGGTTGCCAAAACGGAGAATTATGATGATGAGACTTGGTTCTCTACCTTCAAATTTAGCAGCTCAAGCAATCCTCTTCAACTCATAGGTCCATTTTAATTAAGGAGCTTTACGTAAGTCGTTACGTTTGGTGATTAGCAATCATGACGAAATACTCGTCTACTCTAAAAGGACCTGGTGTGTCTTCTGCAGATCAAGCGTCTACTGCCACTCCGAACTACTAAATCTGAAAGCCTTCATGTATAGGTTTGAGTTTGGTGACTCAACCTTCTTCTCCTAATATTCTCGATACGGATGTCCGTCAAGGAATTCAAAGCACAGTTCCATATCTTATCTCAGACTTGAAGCATGAGGGTTAGGTACCTGGTCTCGGCAGCATAGCTCATGATTCACTCAATGAAGATTTTTGTCTTCAGATCTTCCGGTACCGATAGAAGCCATACTGACTTTGCTGCCCAACCAAATGATGGTCTAGATAGGAACTGTGGAAGACACACTCACTGTTTAAACTTTATCAAATCAGTGGAACAACTGCACCCTGCACACGAACTGCTGTGGCCGATCTGGAAATTTCTTACGTAATCGCAGGCCCAGGATGGCGGCTATGGAAATAATCTGGTCAGATGGGGATGGAGTTTCTTCAACCCTACCCAAATACAGTCCCTTTACAGGACAAGCCGCACCTCCTTTCTTGCCCAGCCACCTGCAGGTTCCTGGTTTTGAACACGGCGAATGAAGAACTGTCTAGGTAATTTATAGATTTGTATGTTTGTTTGTGATGAATAAACTCAAAAACTACTGGATCGATTTAAAAAAATCTTTCACCAGTAGAATGCTTTATTATCATTGAGTAACATAGGCTATAATTTATAAAGATATCATGCGGGTGAAGCCGCTGGCAGAAGCTAGTAATTAATAAATCTGACTAAGTATTTTTCGCCTATTAATAATGATTGGATTCAGTCTTCTCTACAATCTGCCTAACATTATGAATTTGTCAAAATTGCATTAGTTTTGTAAGCTGTGCAATTTCTCCAATCCAATCATTCGTCGACATAATTAAACGTCTACTTATCTGCTGGGCAATGATCACTTGCAATAGTGACAACGATACTACAGCACTAAAACTATACAATGAATATAGCTACCTAATTATTCTTTTTTAGGGTTCCGTACCTCAAAAGAAAAAAACGGAACCCTTATAGGATCACTCGTGCGTCTATCTGTCCGTCTGTCACAGCCAATTTACTCCGAATCTAATAGACCGATTAAGTTGAAGTTTGGTACACATTTGTATTTCTGTAACCTAATAAGAACGTGTAACGTGAATAAACGAATTATGAATATGAGGGTCACTTTTGGGGGAAATAAAGAAAATTAAAAAAAAAATCTAATGAAAGGGCTCGTTGCGAGGATTTTTTTTTATGCATACATTTAATGATATTTAAGAAAGTAGATAAAAAATTACCATTCCCCTTTTATCTCCGAAACTAATAAGGGTAAAATTTTGAAAAAATTCAGGGTATGATTCTTTAACACATAGATTACAGGAAAATCTATAAGAAGTCAATAGTCTTAAAATAGCATGGTAAATCTCTCAATATTGTGCGTACAAACTTACATATTTTGCAGTTGGAATGTATGGGAGAACATGTTATTCAACTACAATGTTAAGTTTGTATTTGGGATTAATTCATCCCAACTATGGAACCCTTCATTGTGCGTGGTCCGACACGCACTTAGCTGGTCTTTTTTGGGTTCCGTACGCGAAGGGTGCTAAACGGAACAATATTACTAAGCCTGCGCCGCTGTCCGTCTATCTTTCAGCGGGCTGTATCTCATGAACTGTAAAAAGTAGACAGTTGAAATAATAAAAATAAAATAGCGAAACGTGTCTTATTCGGCGTTTTTTGTTAAATATTGTACGGTGGTACGGAACCCTTTGTGTGCGACTCGCACTTGGCCGGATTTTTTTCTAATATGTAAAAATAGGAATAATTATAAATATTTCTCGGTAAAGGTTTAGTTTACTTCATAATTGGGTTCCTTTAATAATAACTCGGGTTTCTATTAAACTACCTAATTATAATAAACGAGGGCTAAGGAAACTTATTTGATAATTTACAAAGCTTTTCTAAAATTACTGACTTTATTCGGTGAATCCATCTACCTAGACAAATAGATCCACTTCTAAAATTATTGTGAGGAAAAATATATTTATAACGAACACGCACATCCCCCTTCGTCCCTCGCCACGAACAATGGTTTAGATTTACGACTTCAAGCTTTTAATATTGATTTACATATTTTGTGATTGAACTTTCAGAATGGGTCTGTGTAAGTTTCGGACTATTTCTGAAATTGATGAGTCAAATTCAAATGATTTTATTTCACATAAACCAACATGGGCACTTATGAAACGTCAGAAGCTAGGTGCACGGTTCCAATTGGTCGTTTCCTATGGAGAAGAGCCGGCAAGAAACTCCACGGTTACTCTTTTAAAAATAATTGGTTTTTACAATACTTTCAATTATCTGTGTTACTAGGTATGGGAGGACAGTGTAGGTCTTTCAATAAGTACCAGGTACTTAACAAAATAGAAAATGGTCAACAGATCTACAGTCCATTAAGCCTACAGCGTTCTCACATTCACAAAATAGAAAAGAATCTAAACAAAAGATAAATAAATTAATCAAAATAAAAACCTATTTTAATTAAACTCAATTACATGATTGCTATTACAACTGTAATAAATCTGAATAATTATCATGTCCGCAAAAGTCACAAATAAAGTGTTGAAATTAATGAGTAGGTAATGCCTATTGTAGGTTGTATGAATTTTATTAGTCGGGGAAAACATCCTTTTAATTTGATTGAGAAATTTATCACTTTTTATTGGATGTACAAAAAGGGGTTTTATTTATAGCAGCATTTATGTTGAGCCTTAGTTTCTTCGGCTTATTGGTGACTTGCACGAATTTACTAGCCCGTAACAGGTGAATCGAAACTAATAAAATAAATTATATAAAATAATAATAATAAATAATATAATGGATACAGCAATCATTGTGCCGATGGTCGTGACGGCCAATGGCATAATAGCCAAGAGCCTCGACCAACACCTGAGGAGGCTCTCGTTAGGCAGCTGGATCAAGGGCTTGATCCAGAAAGCGGTACTCCTGGACACGGCGCGTATTGTTAGGAGGTTCCTCTCTCAGGAGCCCTGACCACTGGTGGCTTGGACCCTATTCCCGACACCGGTGGGCTACTATTTTTTATATTTTTAAATGTTTTTTTAATAATTTTTATAAGAATATTTAAAAATGTGAATTATATGTTTATAAATGAATTAAAGAATATAATAAAAAACATAAAATAAATAATATATAATAATATATATATATTTATACATTATAAATATATTTTTACTGAATTTGAAAAGTCAGAGGTGCGTGCCTTGGGTTTGAACTCGAGTACTATGACTTGGTAGGCTGACGGTCACACTAGTAGCCTATCATTGCCACGTTGAATGGCAATGAAAATTCTTTGGCCAAAGAACGAGCTAGCCAGGTCACGTGAAGTGTCAACCAATCGGTGAGAAATTTCCTTAAAAAGGAGACGCGCATTCGACCCCAAACAACTCAAAACGAAAGTAGCTCTACTATAACAACAACGCAAAAACCAAAACAGTACAGATTCCTAATTTAGAACCAATACTAGGGAAGGATGAATGAACACATCTAAATAAACACAATATAGAAATCTAAGTAGCTCTCTACAAATAAGAGGTACCCTACCCAATTACTCACAATAAAAATAATAATAAACTACCCTCGGTAAACTAAAGCCTCTTAAACATGAAGGATGTTCCTCCAATAGGTAGGTACGGCTTGTATTTCAGCCATTCATTTTTTCAAGTGGGGTAAACTATGCCTTACGGTTACGGTCCCTCCTCACAATATAACGTGGACTACTCGAAAACAAAGTCAACAGCCTTGAGATCAGTTTCGCCATGTATCCTTACATTGTGCAATATTTGGGGCCCTCCGTTCTTCCCGAAAGGTTGGGTTGTATTCTAAGTATAGGTTGCATGTCGTTCTTATTTTTGTTTTTTTCTAACTGTATTTTCGAGTCCATTCCGTGGAGTAAGAATAGGGTCTTGTATATAGTGACTGACGAAATCTGCTGGTTCTATTAACATCTTCTTTTCGTGTAGTTAGTGATTAACTTGGTGTCAGAGTTTAAAAAAATTAAATTAAATTAAATTAATTTAATTCAGACTAATTGATATGTCCATAAATTGTTAGTTACAAAGGTCTTAAAACTATGTTAGTGATCATTGATAATTAAATTCAAAATACATAAAAATTCCAAATACAAATAATTCCAAATACAAATAATTAAATCACTCATGTCAAAAAAAAAAAATCATCATCTTGTCACGTGAAGCCGAATGAACCTACCCAGCAATGCAGACTCTGGCCTCTCAGAGATCATTCTTAGGATTCTGTTGGCGCTCCCCCGAATCCGGCGGAGAAGCTGTTTTCTTACGCATAATGGCGTAAAAGTCATCGACTCTTGCGTCAGCAAACATGCCCGACGCGCTGTAGAATCGAGGGAGCCTCACCAGAATCCTAAAGGCGTTATTGTACTGTATTCGAAGAGCGTTGTAGGCCCGCTGGGTGTAGTTGAACCATAAAGCGCTGGCGTAAAAGTTTTGGCAGTAGGCCCTAAACAGCGTTACTTTAACATCTACTTACTGTACACCTTGCGAATCAATGAACCAACATGTTAGCACATGTTTTGTTTAAAGCCGCCCATGGGCCTCTGACTTGGCTTCATGTGCCGTCGCGAAATATCTCTCAGGTTCCTCACGATCACGCGCGTCTCAAAGAGATGTCAGCAGAATTGACGGGGTCCGCTAGGGCCGATGCCTGCCGGGGTTGCGAAAATAACTGAAAGGGAGATCGTGGCCCCCGGCAACATGGCAACTGAAGGAACACGGGTGGGTTTTAGTCAGTAAGAGTCTGACACGCCCTCCCGCCCAGAGCGGGAGAAGTTATTTGATAATAACCAAACCAAAAAAAAATTAAAAAAATTCTTCACGATGTTTTCCTTCACCATTTTTGAAGCAAGTGATAATTAAACAATACGCACAAGAATCCGAAAAGTCTGAGGTGCGTGCCTTGGGTTCGAACTCGAGACCTATGACTTGGCAGTCCGACGGTCACACCACTAGACTATCACTGCTTTCTATCTAAATGGGATGTAACGATCGAATGATTATTGGCTTGAAACGATTAAAACTATTTCATGTAATTTAAAAACATTTCTTTCTCACTTTTCTAGAGATAAAGGCTTATTAGAGATCTAGAAATTCAGCTATTTGAAGCTAGGTACTAGGATTCCATAAAATACAAAGAGATCTCACATAATTGTCTTAATTATGTTATAAAATTACGCTATTACATCATTACATGTCATCTCATCACAATTCATCTTAACACAGTTCCCTACAATTTGGCTGTAGGCAATACAAAAGGCAAGGGCACACCGTATCGAGGAGAACGGAAATGGAGTCCAGGCGAACGGAAATAGTCCGCCGGTGGGAAGCCGAGAGGCCAACAGACAACCTGCGACGAGCAAATAACACGCCTTTCACGTTAGATCGAACATTTGTGAACTAGGCTTTATTTCCTTGTACGGACTGAGTGTGAGAATTGTTAGACTGATTGTGCCAGCTGTTAAAGTCAATGATAATTGTAAGCTTTTTGGAATGGTCAATGGAGATTTGTTGTATCTGTAGTGTACGAGTCATGTATCGTACATGACACGCGCGCATTGCATACATCAGCACTTTTCCGTCGCCTTGCTCAAATTATAGTGCAACGGGGCGGTACACGATCAGCGTTCATAGTAAGCTGATTCATATAGCATTAGTTACGTGGTAATTAAATATACTCAAACCATCATCTTTTGCTATCCGTGACTTATCATTCAAGCTAACACCCAAGGTGTGTGCGACCCATTCAGCAGCGCATACATCTTTTGGTCCTTCGAGCCGGATTAATGTGTAATCTCGTTAATAAGTCAAATTTTAACTTCCGTAATAAAACGAAATGTGCGTGCAATAATGTTTTATAAATGATACCTTCAGATTAAGATTTTAAACTGCCAATTTCATTCTGATATCATCAGTTTTTGTCAAAATCAATCTTAAAAAAACCAACGAAGACATAAGCTATCTGGTATATAAATAAACAAAGCAATAAAGCTCACAATCTGCACTCACAGTCACAGCTTGTTTAAAAAGCGTGAAATAATTCAAAAGCGAGAGATTCTCGTTAAAATGCAGCTTGAATTTACTAACCGCGGAGTTCACTTTATCACCTGGGCTGTTCACTTTATAGCAGAGATCCGCGGGCTCATAAACTTGCTGTTCCTACATAAACGCGCACTTTCGCTGACATGGAAAATAGTTTACAGGCCGTCTCTACCTTACAGACTCTGTTTATCTCTTTAACTGCCAGATATTGTGCTCTAATCTTAAGAATAAAACTTTATTCGCCATTTTTAGGGGACGGTTTATGGCAACACTTTGTAGACGGAATTAAAGATTAAATGGTTAATGAGTTGTTTGTGAGCGCGTTTGAAAGTTTTTAACGTATTTTCGGTGTGGTAGTTAGCTTGATTTTTATTTGGTTAGTCACCGGTCTGACTATAAAAGGATAGTTGAACTACGTAAAGGTTTCCCAAGAGTTTTAGTTAATGAATGTTGACAGCCAATTTAAAAACACTTGTGTGTTATAATAATGTGCTACGACCCCCAACCTTCTTTCGTATCGTAATACAATCTATGCAACCCCTCTGTCTTCTCTAATATTTCATAACAAAGACTTCTAATGAACTCGTATAACTTTATCATGTAACCAGCCAATATAAACATATTGCAGGTACAAGTACCTACCTACATTCCACGAAGAAACTCAATGATCGCAGTTTCTAAGTCACTTAACATGAACGAGTCGCGGTTGCGGTCGCTCAGCACTAGACAATCGAAAACACAATGTTCCAATGTCGGCTTAACGATTCCTCGCTCGACTCTTTCCCATTAAAAGTTCTATAGCAGAAACAAATTGGGGAATGAAAACCTCGTTTCGCTCTCTCATTTCTCGCTCATCTTCTTATGTAGCGTCACCCCAATCTTCCGATATAAGCAATATCAGACCGTTTACGTTCCCCTGTCGACGGAAAAACTCTTATTGTACAATAAAAATGTTATGAGGTAACTCTATTCAATGAACTCTTCTGTTATTGAAATCGGCAGCGTTTCGCTGAAAGTAGCCTTTCTTATGGAGCGAGGATAATAAACAGTGGTTTTGTCTGTACCGTACACCCTTTTGTTAGAGACTGTATCGTACGATTTGGTCTGATTGCTTTTCTCCAGATCATCGACAATGCGGTTGTGGTACGGATTTTGGTGGTCATTAGCGATGAACTTAATTTTAAATCTAGATTTTGGACAATAGGAATCTTGTTGCACGTTGTTGTATCTGCTGAAAATATTACAACAATCGATATCAAACTAAACAAGACATAGACATTATTATCATTGTCTTGCCCTATTCGGTAGTCACCCGACATTTTTAAATGTGCACTACATTATCTGTATTTTTAAGTAGACATGTTCGTATTTCGAACATTGCATCAAACTTATTCATTCTGAAACTTCAGAGTTATAAATTATTATTTGCAACGCTTACATTCAATATTATTTATTCCGTATAAAACACTGGTATTCAGCTGCATCCGGTTAGACTGGAAGCCAACCCCAACATAGTTGGGAAAAGGCAAGGCAGATGTTGATGACATTCAATATTACCTCATTTTCAACGTTCATATTTTATGAAAAGTCAGTACATCACGTTCCATCAATACCCGGCACACCAATAAGCTAAAACCGAAAAGCGCCGAACACAACAGTATCGTCAAGTATCGATGCAATTCCCGAAAGGATGCGTGCCTCTATTTCCTCGTCTGTGGGCGAAGTCAATATGTCGTCGGAGATGAGTTATTTTTCCATAATTCTGACTTGCCGGCTCCGACGGTCGGGCGCCGGAGCCCCGAGAATTCCCAAATAAATAATAAATACGTCAACCCGTATAAGCAGACATGTGCCTCACAGAGCAATGCAAACTACGCCATATTTGTTTTTCGAATTTAATATGCAGTGGCTTAGTTGCCTTTAAAGTAGCTTCTTCTAAACTTCAAGTTTATTTTATACTAAAATGGGATTTAATTTAATAGTTAAGTGGGGTTTAAAATATGTGATTAGTGCAAACGAAGTGCAAATGCATATCATGTTAATACCCTCTGGAATTGCAGTCGACGGTGATACATAACTAATTTAATCGTATTAAGTGCTGTCAGCGTTGAAACGGCTGTGTATTAAGTAACTTTTAACGAGAATGAAAACAAAACACAAACGGTAAAATACAATAAAAATAACTTCAAATAATATTGGGCATCAGTTCTGGTCGCGACATGCTCTGTGCAACCGTTGTTTATAGGAGCTCAAGGGATGCCAACCATGGAATAACTTCCGACGAACTAGTTGCACCCTCCTCGTTCCATACGTTCTACAGGGACTTATGCTCTGCTCAAAAACTTTCACATTTTAAGACATTATTTAGTTTCCATGCGGCACCCTAAGGACTTTGCTGGTAAATTATTAAATTTACCAAACTTCAACGTTTAATATTAGAGTGCTCGACTTGACTTTTGTTGGATTCAATTGAAAGTTTTGTCTTAATTTTGTTTTTGATTTTTCTTCACGTTTTTGAGAGAGTTTATCACGCGTCACGTTGCCCACTTCATATTTATCGAATATTGATGCATTAAAGTGGAGTAATTCCTATATATTTTGAGCACAATTTTCCGATAGTCACTAAAGTGCGTTCGGCTCACTGAAGCGGAAAAAGCACTTTTAATTTTTTACATAGGTAATTATAAACTTACTCGCCGCCGTAAAATAATTTGCCTACCACTTATACACGAAGGTTTTAAAATTAATTAAGGCCATCGCTTTTTCAGCTTGTTCCAAAAAAAATTAAAGCAAATAAACTTTTGTAATAAGAGGCACTATAAGTATCAATTCGCACTCATCATGTTTGTAATTCCATAACAAAGGTAAATTTTCGCCAATAGATACATATATAGCCGATAGATGGCGTTGCATGCCGATGGCCCAGCGTTCACGTGGTCAGGCCAAAGCCCCATTGTGCCGCTAAGCTGCTATATCCGGCTAATGGGCACTGCCCTTTGTGATTCGGTTTTCATTTCTATTGCAGCATCAGACGCACATGCTGCGCTAAATAATACGTGCTGTTTCTCTGCCTTTCGTTGTTCTGCAGTATTTCGATTATAAGTGTCGGTGGTTGCTGTATTGAGGAGTTATTGTAGTCTGATTTATGCTGTAGTATTTGTATTTTCAAGTTGAGTTTTGTGCTTAATTGCAATGACAACGGTTTTATAAAACATTCCTTGAGGGATTTAAAACTAGACATTCAATAACATGAACAGTTTTAAATTAACTAGGTATTTAGCTATTTGACCACGCATAAAAAACCATTCCAGTCGAATAAACAAACTAAACCAACAGCACGTAAGTACAAGAGCGGCCACTAATGACCTGAGATCTGACCTACATAGCACAAAGAGCAATTTCTCACAGTCGAGTCTCACCGGGCAATGTACAAATTACAGCGTCCCATTTGGCTGTAATTCGGGTTTTGTCCGACTACCCTCATAGGCGCACGCTACAATTTACACCGGACGCGGCCAGTCGTGAACGAGCTGTCGTCACGGCGCCACGTGTATTTTACTGCAGCCTGCGTTTTATATGGCATTATTTAGCCTAGTTGCCGGTTAACAGATAGTTGGACATTTGCTGCATGCTCCGTGCTCGCATGTTCTGTAGTAAATGAGGCATAAACGCATGACAGGTTTTTAATTTACAAAAATGCTAACTGTATTTTTTAACATGAGAAGTCTGACTGACATATCATCAACTGCAACTCAAGTTATGAGGAACATTAACACGTGGCTTATAAATTAAAAAAATGCCATAATCCCCAGCGATAATTAGGTAATAATTTAATAATACCGAAGTATTAACATTAAACAATAAACAAATGAGGGTTGTTTCTTAAAAAGAAGATTTCATTTTTATGTTGAGACGTCTATCTGACGAGCTGGGCGACGAGGCGAGCGAATTAAAGATTGTCAACAGATTTATTACTCGGTCCGGTGAACTCCCCCCCAACAGGGAGATAATATTACTTACCTATTTATTCTGTTCGTACGATTCTAGCCTCTCTTGTTATATTTTTGGGAGATCTGCCAATTATATAGAAACTTTGATTTTTTGACATATGGAGTTTTAGCAATTTCAGGCACGGCTTGAAATTGACAACATGCTGAGCTCACTCAGGGTTTTTCATATAAAACTTTGACAGTAGCTTAAAATAAAGATCAGAAATGCTAAATCAAACAAACATATTTTTATTTTATTAAAAACCACTATCCGTGTAACACTAACGCAACTAAAATATCCTCATCGATCTGTCACGAATATAAAATAGGTAACTTTACCTCACGAATCAATACCAATACATTTAAAAATTAACACGGCGAAGTAAGTCAACTAGACACAGTATGTTTGTCGGTCGTGTGCGACACTAATAGGGTATTATGAACTTCGGCTAAGAACTCAAGGGCTGAAGGGTGCTAGAGGAAAGGCGCGAGGGTGAGGCGGGGGCGCGGGGCGAGGGCGCGGGAGGTATTTGAGGTATCTTCTCCGCAGTAGGCAACGGGGGCGAGATTACAGATGGCAAGATAAGCCTCGAATTAGATACAACGAATTTTGTATGATGTTGTAAAGGTATTAACCGTCTTGCGTATCCTTGCTTTGAGAATAAAATATTAGGTTTATTTTACAAAAACCTTTTAAGCGGGCATTATGGCATTAATGCATCTATATTCGGTTTTGGTGTAGTTAAAATTGTGTTTAATTAATAATTACATGAAAATGTTCGGCGTTGAATTTTGACGGAACGTTGTTCAGATAAAGTTGCCGGAATGAGAACACGGCCTCGGGGGAAGAATGAGCTTGAAAATGGAAAAAAATGTTTTTATTGTACATCTGTTGTAAAGAGCCCTATTAAGGAATATACTAACGGTATTTACCTAATGTTTCCGGTAATACAATATAAATAAAAGGAATATTCGAAAATGGGTGAAATTCTAAAACATCACGTGGTCAACTAAGGCTACAACCATGCACAACCTTCCTAAGACTACAATCTTCTATTTAAATGTTTGATAATAGGTATATGATATGAACACTAAAAAATTTTACCTAAATAGTAATCCGAAGATTGCTTGACAGCATTTCAAATTTTTCTCACCCCTCCTTTGTAAATACACCAAAGCATTCCAATTCTAAAAAAAAAGACAAGATAACAAAGCGCTTTTCCTCCAAAATACGCATTCACAATAAGTCATTTAACATTTAATTAGGCAAGCTAAAAGTGCTGCGGCGCGCAAACAACTGAATTATAAAAGGTAAAACGGATACCTATATACCGTACCTTGAAGAGAAGGAACACCGGAGGCTTAGAGGGAGCGTCTTGCCGGAGCCCGGAGGCTGCATCCAAACACAAAAACACCCCAGAGCTGTTCTTAAATCTCAATTAAGGTTAAAACCGTGTCTCGGGCGCACGTACACTGAATTAAATTAATGGTCCCACATATTGCAGTGCTGTGGCGCTCCCGATTAATTGCGTATTTTTTCGGTCTTCTTTTGTTTTCAGGTTAAATGTTTTATTAGAGACTTGTTTATTTACTGGCGCGTGGGATAGGGAATTGCTCTTTGTATTAATTATTGGGCTTAGTGGCTTTACGGTACGTCTGTACTAGAGAAGAATTTAATCACTTATGTAAGAATTAAATTCTTAAAACTTGAGACATCAAGACTAATACACGTGTAGCTTCATGAGACGGTATTATTAGAGGAGATTAATCTAATATTAAACCAGTAAAGCCAGACAAGTAGGTAACATGTATGGTGGCGGCGCCGACGTGGAGCGCCGCTAAATCAAGTTGGCAACTCCACCGCTGACATTACACGAAAATGACTTTATATCGCAATATTGTCTAACAACAACCAACAACAAACTTAAACTATTTACCTAGTGAACAAGTTTCGCGTTCCGTCCGGATGCCTGGAGCGTGTTCCCTACATTAAAACACGGGATAATCTGTATGCTGTACGTCGTATTTTCGCCAAATCTGGCGTTGCCATGACGACGGCCCTTGAAGTAAAACCCCACAGTGAAGAGTCAAAAGCGTAAGGCGAAATAATGACACGAAGAGATATGGCAGCTGAGTACGTGAGTACACTATACAACGCGTTTACTCTACTCTCAAAATATATTTTTCGGTGTACAAGTATCAGCCTTTGTGTGTTTGTTTATGGAATCGGATCTTGGGGCTGTAAAGTTGAATCAGTGGGACAGGATCAAAATAAGTATATCTTACGGTTAAACTTTACTTTTCTATTTCTAAAATCCGATCAGTTACAAAAAACGGAAGTAAGATTTAAAATTGTATGATTATGGTTCTCCAGGTATATTACTAAAATAATGTATTTATTACTTCGTAGGTTTTGTAGGTAGCATGTAAGAACCTAATTAGCTATCTGATATGTACTGCATAATTAGTAATTGGACATTCACTACAAAACCCTATTCGGTTACACAGTCACCTTATCCTGTTATGACGTCACAATTAGGGTTGTTATCCAATTTCGTCTTTGATCTAAAAGTCCAGTAGTTTTAGGCACTGAGACGTCACAGTTGTCGTGTTCAAATTGTCATGACAATTGTTCTGTAAATGGAGCTTTTCACATTTAAGTCTATTACGGAACGATGATCACTCTCTTACAGCCCACATACGACGTGATTATTACTTAGAAACGAGGCACTAATTACATAGCAACAACTATTCAATCTGTGACATGTACATATCTAGTTGATGTTGATGACTAGTTTGCATTGCGATACGGTCATCACACATTCCTGGGCATGTTATTATTGATATGTGTAATATTGGGAGCTTCATTAGTGACTGCAATCTATTTCCTGTTTATAATTATGTGTGTTTTAGTTTAGTGGAATGGTCATTATTGTATTAGAGCAGCTACTATTATAAACTTATGCTCAGAGAAAAAATTGTCATACCTAATCGTAATAGGGTTTGCTCTGCGTCAATCATGTCTCAAGGAATTTGATATATGAAAAAAAAACTACATTCACTAAATACATACAAAAGAACATGTTGTTACAATTTTCTTATTTCTAGTCTACAAGTCTGTAAAATAAATACTACCAACGCAAGAAAACTCAAATCGGTTAAATAAACCGAAAACAGAATCACGTATCAAAATAACCGTTAATAAAATTAAAACTGACGGGTAGACACACAAGTGATTGTGATCACATCACTACACTAGTGTCATAAGGAAGGAGGGGACAACTCTATTATTTTTAACGAGCAAATAAATATTCGGCATTCGTTTACATTTTCATAACGAATGGGCGCATTTTAAAAGCCTTATTACTGGGTGTCACACCTTGACGTACGACGTACGGTTTCCCGATAATAACTTATCGATTTTTCAGTTTTTCGGGAAATTAATACTTACATTATTTCAGTGATGACGTTAAAAAGAAGACTCGGTTGGTATTCGGGTTTTTAGGGTTCTGTACCCGAAGGATACCTAACGGAACCCTATTACTAAGCCTCAGGGGGCCTACCACAAGCTCATAAAGCTGTATTATTTTAATATTACTTCAGTGTGGGAAAGAGATGAAGCTCTACAGGACGTATAGCTCCATCTCTTTCTCCCACTGAAGTAATATTAAAATAATACCGCTTTTGAGCTGGTGATAGGCCCCCTGGTGTCCGTTCGTCTGTCTGACAGCGGACTGTATCTCATGAACTGTAATAGCTAGACAGTTGAAATTTTTACAGATTGTGTATTTCTATTGCCGCCATAACAAAAAAAAAAAAAAGTTAAAAATTAAAGGAACGAGAAACGTGCTTTTTTCGGCGATACGATTTTTTTTTCTACAAATTACTTGAAATACACCTACATTAAGAAAAGATTTCTCCAAATAGGACATGTTCTCCATTATATTGTCCAGTACCTTCTCTTTCATTCAATACGTCAAAGAAATTAAATAGCGCATCGAATTAATCTTCATCCATTTTCATTATTTATATAAAACAAATGACACCCGTTAAATAAGTAGGTATGAGTTTTCCATTAACTACGAACGAATTCCCCAATAACTTGCGTCGGATCAATATGCTATTTACTTTTTTAACTACTAATTGAATTGGGCTCGTACTTATACAGTCCCGTTCAAATTAATTAACTCGTTGAACAGGGAGCCACTCGGAATACGGCCGCATTCACTTTTATAGGTGATAAAAATCTTCTTCTCTAAATACTCCATATCTTCCACAATAATGCTCCTTAAATTTTATTTGACAAACGTTAAAATATGTAGTGATTGTTCGGGGTTTATTAGAAGCGTTTTATTACTTACCGTCGCACATACACGGGAGAGAGAGCTCTGCACAGATTGTTGCTTGTGACAATAAATAAGACGTAAAATTTTATTTTACAACAGTAAACGAAAGAAGCTAACGAAATTACATTCAATTACGGCAGTGTGCCCGCGGCATTCCACCGCGCAATAAAGGCTGCAGAGTAACGTTCCTCGCGTAAATTTTTCGGACATAAAACTCTGTAAAAGTGAAGTTAGTGAGATGTAGAGCGACAATAAATGTTTATAGAGGTTGGGTACCCGCGCGGTGTGCCTGCACCGCCACGCCGCGCCGCGTCGCGCCTTACCGAGTCACCGCGACTCTCCTCGCCCCACTCAATTAAGTTTCGGCAGAAGAAAAATAAAAATTCACCGTTGTAAAGATTCTTCATTCGCAGAGCAAACACGAATGAGGCAAATTAAGTGAGCAAAATAACGTGCCCTTAAATTAGGTCACGCAACCAAAGTGAGACTTGGAGGGCCCTTGCATCTCGTTACAGAAATGAAGTATCGCGCCGCACCGCGCCGCGCCGCGGTTAATGTAATCAAATTTTTAATTTTTAACTTTTTTTCATTTCTTTGATATTCTCGGAAAGCTTTTCTTTGTGCGTAATTCAGTTAAACGCAGAAATGTGAAGCTTTTAGTTAGTTTGGAAATAAACTCGGCAATTTTATTCTTTATTTATTTTTACAGTTTTCTGGTCGACTGAGCGCTTAATTGTCAGTGTTCCGCTGTGAGAGATATAATAATGGGGAATGGAAAATTGGATTTTTCTACCAAAATATTCTGTATTTTAAAAACTTCTGAAAATTGGATATAATTGATATCGGATTGATTATTTGTATTTTAAAATTAGTTGGTGTGCAGTACATGATTATTGTAGTGCAGTTTATTTTGTATTTATTAAGCCTTAGAGCTCGTTTTTGCTAACATCTTATTTTTAAACGACTCATTACCGTTGTAAAATTAAGTACCTACTGGGCCCCAATTCATGAAAAAGAGTATAAAATAAAATAGATTTCCTTTCAATAAAACGGAATGGCTACAGAGTTACACTCGTAGTGTTTTAGTTAAAGCACTTTTATGGGTCTCTGAATAAGGGGGCCGGTATCCCACCGTCGGTACACCATGGACCCCCATTCTTTTATGAACTGTTTTTATGAACCGACTCACACCACCGATTGCCTATTCTCGGTTTCCAACATGTCTTTTGATATACCTGTAAATATCAAAAGACGTGTTAGAAAACTTGAGATTCGTAAGAAGGGGATAATTTTTCAATTTTTTGTAATAAAATTAACGATCATTAAATAACATTTATTTTCATAAAAGAGCAGTATAAAATTGAACCATTTTTTTAGTTTTCTAGAGACTGTGGCCCTCTGTTATTAACACCACACCCTCTCTATAGTATCGGTCGATAATCACGTCGAGCCTGTGTACCGCCCGAGATAATTAGATGACACGAATTAGGAAAACATACTTACATCTTCACGTGGTAGTGTGGATAGATGAGACGTTCGTGTAATCTTAGTTAATTTACGAAAATGCAGTACCTGTTTCAACTTATTTATATTATGGTGCAGTACAAAATGAAAAAAAAAAATAATCAAAGAGTCGGAAGAAAATTTGACTTCAAGCTTTCCATAATATTTAATTAAATTTTGCTTATTTTGCGAAAAGACTTTCTGTAATATATACCTAAAAAAAATACTACATTCTCAAACTCGGATTCAATTTAATTTTTTTTCATAATAACATAACATAACATCACGCTTTGTTTCCCCGAAGGGTTGGGCAGAGGTGTCCCTGTAGCAGGTACACCCACATTTCGCCAGTTATGTTTAAGTCCCATGTAATAGGGGGCGAGCCTATTGTTATCAACCGGGCACAAATCCAGACTTCGAGCTGCTACTGAGAAATTTCAGATAGAAAAACCCAATAACACTTTGCCCGACCCGGGAATCGAACCCAGGAACCTCATGCTCAGTAGTAGCACTTGCGACCACTAGACCAACGAGGCAGTCCATAATATCTCATTAAAATCACGTTTATAAACCAAACACAGACACGTATAAGTTTCACGGCTTCAACCAAAACTTCCAAAATTACGTCACAGCACAGTAAAATAAAATCCTCAGATTAATCCTCAGACACATAATTCACGTTTACCTCGGTAGCCGAAATTACCCACTAACGTAACCAATTTTCTTACCTTTGACAAAATCAAGGCTCTTACCTATTACGTAACATTACCCAAAGGGCGCACGCGGCGCGAATACGGCGCTAAACACATGCTGGGCCATTCATGCGTTTTTGAGTCATATTAATAAGTGTTAGGGTGTATTTTACTGTGGTGTCTGACGCTGGTAAAAGGCGAACGTCGAACGAAGTATAAGACACTCTGTGAGGGTGACGGTAGGCCTATAATGGGTCCTTGCTAGGAGGGCTTCGGGACCGCATGTGTTCGTGCCTGCGGTTCCCGCTTCTGAGGAACAAATTAGAAAATCTTTTGGAGAATAATTTAAGAAGTAGGCCCGCGGTTGCCGAGTTAACTTTGTTTCGCGAGCTATAGGGCGATCAAAGCTGTACAAGTGTTCATTTTAAGTCGCAGGTCTATCGGACGAAAATTACTCGAGAAAGTTTTGTGAATTGACTTTGTCATGGTTTGTCACAGAATGTTATTTTCTTCTGATAAATATTGTTTTCATGTAATTTCTAACATTTCAAGCCAAATAATAATCTAAAATAAATTATTCCAAATGTTATAAGGTCTTCATGAAATCACATAAAATAAAAAACCAAACCCTTACATATGGGCTGTGAAGATAATATAGTTAACTATACTTAAAGCTCTAAATAGCTACTTTAAATTTTTTGAAAAACTGAAGCGCGAGCGCCGCTTGCGTTTCCTTCTTCTTGATCTTATATAAGTAACACCCTCTAACATATTTAATTACCGGCGCTTCCCGCCCTTATTTCCATGTGTACCTACATCTACCGAAATATGTTGGAAATCACGCTTTTTCTTATAGCTACAGGTACGTGTGTAATTGAGATGCCATGTTATTAAGATTTTAATGAACATGGGTACACTTGCATGAGCAAGGGAGTAAAGTTTAAAGAAATATAAAGCTGCTTACAAATACGCATATGCATACGTAATATGCGTGTGCGTGCGTGATTTTTTTACAAGTACTTTTAAAGATACTTTTTTGGTCGCACTGACATTTTTCAATAGTTAAAATAAAATACCTTGATATTTTAAACCAATATTCTAAACCACGAGCGAAAATATTCGCAGAATTTAAATACAACAACTCCACAATATTCGAGATTGTTTCCATGCGGTGCTCGTGTTCGCGGCCTGCTCATATCAGCAGCTATCCAAACATGCCCGAACTTTCCTCGTCAAACTTTATCTCAACGCGATCATATTTTCGTATTTTTCTTCACCGAGACGCGAACCGTGAACGGTTTAAATGTATTCCATAAATCAGGATACACTTACGAATTTCGAACAAGAGGGCCCAACAAAAATACTTACTTAACAATTTGTCGAGAAATTCGTTGAACGATTAACAAATGTGTTCGTTCGATGTTAACATTACGTCTTAAATTAATAAAGTTTGGGATTGCCGCGCGGGTGCTCGCGGGATAACGTGGCGCGGTATGATACTCCGCTGTGCCGTCTCGCCCACTACACCGCGGGTACTCGAGCCGGTATCCTAGTACAATATTGACACAAATCCCTTAACTTATAAAATCGTGCTTCCGTCCCCGATGTAGGCAATATGGGATTTCCGTCGTCATTTTGATGTGGACCCCGGGGCTGGGCCGGAGGGGGTCGTGTTTGCGCGGGGGACACCTGGCTACTCAGCCGCCCTGTTTGCTGATCGATATGAGCCCGCTTTTGTGGATGACACACCGCTAATGTAACACTAAAATATATTTTGAGACTTTTCGTTTGAGGATACTTTAAAAATATATAGTTTTTTTTGTTATGGAACTGTTATCCTAACTAACAGATAAAATAACTCTCTATATTCGTGAAAGCTTCCTCAAAATTAATTCAGTAGTTTAGACACAGAAGGGAAATACAGACACATAATCAAAAATACACAACCCTTACCTACGTTACCTAAAGAACAACTTGAACACCAACATTTCCTCACATTCAGGTGAAGCCGGTGCACTTGCATATTAGTAGACACTCATTGAGCCAGTTCGCCGCACACGATTTACCAATAAGTACGTATTTGCAGCAATAACCGGCAAAACAAAGCATCCGGCTTGCACGCTCCTAATCCTCGATTTGGGGAGGGTCTGCGTGCAAATGGAAAAATATTTGTCTGGCAACACTCGGCAAATGTACCGACAGCCGATATCACGTAGCGTTTTATTTTACGCTAAGACAACTACAGGTTGTCGACTTCACGTGTGGACGGGTTTATTTTTCAGCGCTGGCAACACGTTCGTTCTTTTACAACGCGGTTCGTTCAGGTAGTTTAGCGTGTTTAAAGAAGGTGTAATGCAATCTTTGATTTTTACGCTGGAATTTGCTGAGAATTCTCGAGGATCTCCGACTTTTATAAAGATTTTGACAGGGTTATATAGAAGGGTTATGAGGTTGGAGTTTAATTTATTTCAAAATGGACGGTTTTAAAACATAGTTTTTGGGGATTAAAAGAAGGAACAGTATTTGATTTTTTCAGCATAATCTTTACTTAACAAAAACTTTATAGTTCCTATAAGTCATTATGTGATTGATAATGTAAATAATAATACTCTTATAACAGAACAGATATAGAATACTTAGTATCTACATGCCTAACATGCATAATCAGCCTATAATGTTCCCACTGCTGGGACACAGGCCACCTTTCTTTGATAGGGAGTGGGCTGTAGAGTGTGTGGGAGTATCTACATATTTCAGAAAAAAAAACCACTCCATTTCTAAATGAAATCAAAACAAACATAACCCTAAACGAAATTCAAAACTAGCATAAACCCAACTTCAAACATTCCCTCCAAAGTTAGTTAAAAACATATTCGTAGTCTCATGAACAAACAAAATATTAAGTGGTCTAAGCCGCTGTCATCGTTTGCAGTGCAAGGTTCACTTTGCAACTTTTCAAATATCTGCAAAACCTCACTTGCTCTTATGATGGCGTTATGACCGGAGCGGATCATATTATTATTGGAACGTCACAAGTTTGAATGCATGTGGTACGAAATTCAAACGGTATTCCGAATATTTGGATGAAATTTCTGAAGAGATGGAAGGTGGTATTTAGTCATTTTTGAGGGAATATTAAAAATGTACGCCGCTTTGGTTTTCTATTACATTTTTATACTGTGAAAACTGTTTGTTGTTAGTTTAATTTTCGTAATCGTCAAGAGTATGGGCATCAATGTTTTCTGATGTGAGAGAAATTAAAATTGGACCATGCTTTTTATGATATGTTGTCGTGTCTTGAAATACTGAAATCCAAAAACGTTACAGGACCAAGTTGCATCTCATTCTTCGATTCACACCTTTTTTACCATCTCGAAATCATTGACAATTGTCTTCAAATAAAAAATAACTTTTCAAACATTTCCCGTTTCGCCTGCGTCTGTCTCAGCTGCCCCGTCCAGACGTGCGTCTCGTCCGTACGCCGTCTACGCCACTTTATGCCTCTTTTACGCCGTGTACGCCCAGATTGCGATCCACCCGCTATTTAAACTGGATCGCTTTACACTCTTCACGGCCTTAATAGACCTGTTCGCTTTTATACCCTAATGACCGCGTAAAATGCTCTGCGTTTGTTTGGCCTTTATTAACCGGTAAGTGATGCAGCTGGTTTATTTGAAATGTTATTATATTTAACGGTTCGGCGGTGATTTTATGGAGCGATTCTGTTTAACTGTTGTGGGTTGTATCTAGATCTGATGGCGAAATGATTTTATTAAGGACTATTTTATTTACTTTTATTACTACCTACTGTATATCTTAAAAATGTAAAGTTCATAAAGTATCGAACAGAAATAATCACATCAGCAGCTCTAGAGAATTCCATCCTTTTGTTTATCGAACAAAACTTATAGGGAACAAAAGTTAGTATATACTTTTAAACAGACACAATCCTCAATATCTGGTCACAGTTCGAGTGTTAAAAGGCTTGGATTTATAGTGGTTCAATGGGGAAGTTATTGAAAACAAAACAAGTAAGAATACCGAAACGCAAAAGTTGGACTTGTTGCACTGAGAAGAAAACTAATAAATGTTTCCCGCGGCGAATATAAGAGCGAGTCGGTGGCAGAGCGTGACATTAAACTTGGGTATAAAGTGAGCGTGCAATATCGAGTTAGCGAGTTTCACAGACCAAACAAGACGGCATCGGACTTCCTGGCGTAAACTACTTAAATCTTGACGCGTCTTGCCTCGCTGTCCGCTGCGGGCGAGAATAAACTTGCCGCGCCGTTTATGTGCGACATAGCTGCGGTATGTGGTGAACGCTTCACGCTACAATCATCTCTGTGTGGACAGGACAACATCTAAAATTGCTTGGTGTGAAAAGGCAGCAGTACGGTGGGATTACAGAGCGATATAGTCCGCGTACTTTCGACAGATAACGCACAGTCCGGAGTAGAGTGGCTTTCCCGCTTGATTGACACTGGCTCAGTGGCTTTTAGTTGGCAAACGTAGCCATTACACGCGGTGAAGTGTTCCGACTCACACATGTCGGAGTACGCTTTGAGCGTCATTTCGGGATGTGTGTGGAACATTTCGAGATGTATTTGTGGGTAGGTGTGGCGGACAGAGCTGTCTTGTTTGCGTAGAGCTGTTATGTGCAATGTTGTGTGTGTTAACCGTTGTAATGTTTTAGTTAGTTCAGTTTTTGAATAGGTGAAGAGTTTATGGCACGAAAAGAAGATTGTTTTTAGTTGGCGTCTTAGTTTGTATATTTAACTCACGAAATATACCATACCATTGATCATGGGACTTCAAAGACATTTAATTATCTACCGCTCTGTATTTAAATAAGCAAGTCTGAAAGTCGCGAAAAGGGAAAACGAAACAGAAGTCTCCAAAAGGTTTTTTTACAGCCACTTAACATCCGTGTCCGATCTAAATGAAGACATCATGATTACAGAGACCAACAAAAACGCAAGCAAACGGCAATTACATTCGAATTGCTAAAAGGACCCACCTGTTGACTGCCACAGACGAGAATGTTCTCGAAAAAGATTTTATTGGTTGGCTTTCCGCGACAGATGTTCTGCGGGATTTGCTCTCAACTCGGAAAACTTGTGTTTGAGAACGCTTTTCAACTTTGAATGCTGTTTAGTTCAGAGCTCTTTAGCTTATTTTTTGTGACTGTTTAACTTTATCTGGGAACTGCTTTTACCTGTGTCTGTTTTTTGTGAATTGCTTCAAATAGAAGACGGAGATATGGTAAAAGGATAAGTTACTGGTTTACTCGTGTATTCTCAAGCAATATTTTAGTGTTTAAGTTGACTGTTTGTTTGTTACCAGTATTTATCAAAATGTTTGTGTTTCCTTTATATTTTATGACTATTTATGAGACTGCTATTTCCGATTTAATAGCAGCCTACCATGCCTCTTCTCACACAGAGAAGGCACGAGCATTGATCACCACGCTTGCTCAAGACGGGTTGGCGATTTCAGACTTATATTAACTATAAGTCCAGGTTTCCTCACGATGTTTTTCAATGTCCAAGATAAACTCAGAAAGTACATATGAATTGAAAAAGTCACATTGGTACTTGCCCAGATTTGAACCCACAACCTTGTGCATGAGAGGCGAGGCCTTAACCACTAGGCCATCACGACATCTTCCAATTACGAAATGTTAAACAAAGAAACCAACCTTCTAACATCGCTAAACAAAATCAAATTCATTAGCACATTTTAATGAAGTTGGGAAAAGTCCAAAAAGCACGATATTCGGGTGAAATTGATAGGAGAAATTTCAACAAAAACTGTGGGCCATAAGCTTGTGCGGGGAACGCCGCACACGGAGCAATTATCTAAAACACACACGACGTTTAACCTCAAATTTCACTAATGAAAATTTCCGTCGGTTGGTGGCGAAGGGCGCACCTTATCGCTTATCTCTGGGATTGCTTTCGACCGCCAGTCATTATCGTATGGTGTTTCCGTGTCCGACAAATAGGTCGGACGATTTAATGCACTTTGATATTCAACTGGTTGTGGAAATTGGCTAAAACAAACTTAAAAATAAAAAATTCAAAAAATTTAACTTTGAAAATTATACATACATAACATCACGCCTTATTTCCCCGGACGGTTGGGCAGAGGTGTACCTATAATAGGTACTTACACATTTCGCTAGTTATGTTTAAGTCCCATGTAATAGGGGCGAGCCTATTGCCATCAACCGGGCACAAATCCAGACTCCGAGCTGCTACTGAGCAATTCCCGACCTGGGGAACGAACCCAGGACATCATGCTAGCACTTGTGACTACTAGTCCAACGAGACAGTCCCCTATAAGCTAATTATAATCTAACTATAATCACTTATATGTTAATACTAGCTATGCCCCGCGGTTTCACCCGTATAAGTCTCGATCCCGTGGGAATATCGGGATAAAAAGTATTCTACATCCTAACCCAGAGCATGGTCTACCCATTTGCCGAGTTTCATCTAAATCCGTTCAGCCGTTTTAGCGTGAAAGCATAACAAACAAACATACAAAAAATCTAATATTTTCTCTTGACAACAATTAGTTTAGAAAACCTTCTTAACTTAGCTATACCTACCTAGGAAAATGGAAAAAGCTTATTTAAATAATACAATTTGACAATTCCAATTTCATTTGATACGCGATCAAAAGAATGTATTTCAATTAACATTGCTTAATGAACTGGCTGACAATAAAATGTTCTTATTAGTTATTATGAAGGGTCCTTTACACAGTAACAAAGTGAGCTGGCTTTATTACACGACCGGTACAATAACTAAAATTAAATGAAGCCACAAACAAACGCAAGGGTCGCTGGATGCACGACACAATTTATGTCGCCATTTCCCACCGGCCGCCTGTATCGATGTCGTTTGCATCTGAAATCTTTCGAGCCACGACTATATTAGAGAGGGGAATTGGCTGGGATCTTAATTTATCGAAGTTTTTATGGTTTAATTAACGGAATTCACTTAGGCGAGGGTCGTGCGCGGCGCGGCGGCGGCGGCGCGCGGTTCGACGCGAAGTCGCCGCGGTTTGCGCTTTATTTTATACTAATAGATGTCCCTGGGCCGCGCTATAATTAGCGCCAGGACGCCATTGAAAGTTTTAATTGAAAAGCCTTTGTGCAGTTTTATAGTCCGTTAACAATTTTAGAGTGTATTTTCATGCAGTCGCCGCGCCGACGAGCCGCCGCGCTGCTTAATCTTGACACCTCCGCTTTGTCCTCCTTCAGACGCGACGCGCCTACGCGTTTATATTATTATTTTAAATATTTTGCGGAAACATCCTGTTTTTATTTTAGGCTAATTTATTTACTTCTTTTATGGCACGTATTTACTGAAGAGTTCTTTTACTATTCAATGATTCGGAAGTTGTTCGAGCTTGTTCGGAAACTTTTGGAAATTAAATATGGCGACAGGTACCTACAGGGTAAACGAAACCTATCAAACTCAATAAAGCGAGGCGCACGCGGCGAAACTTTTCATTGTATTATAACAACATTGTTCTTGAAATACGTACTAAATTAATTCACCCTTCCGAAATTTGGAATTCAAAACTGTAAATTTGTAGCCTCTTGCCCCAATTATTATAACATTTATTCTTTATGGGGTAAACAGATCCCTATTTATTAGGGTTCATTATTCGAATTAATTTGTTTGTGTTATGTTGCGGGCGCGGGCGGTAGATAGAGGTTGGCTAACCGCGCGTAAAGAGGCTGTTTTGATATTTAAATGAGGGTTAGGCTTGATTGTGGCCATTGAGTAGGACCGCGGGCGGTCGAGCGGGCACAGGGCACCGGGCGGCCCGGGCGACGATACGTGTGGCATACGGACACGGTCAACCGCAAACGGACCGAATACTTTTGTGTGTTAATTATTTAAGAGGTGTTAATTTTAGCAAAGGTCCCGCGAAAATGACGTGGAAAATACTTTCGATGAAGGGAAGAGTCTCTATATACCCAGGCCAGGCACACGTATTATAACTATTTTAGATTCATGGTTAACTTTACAAGTCATTTGTATTTTTCTCAAACCAAAAATACGGTAGCCGGAAAATCTGAAAAAATCTATACTATGTATTTTAACATTTCCTCAATATCTGCCCAAAACCCCAATAACCCGATAGCCCAAATAAAAAAATTAACAAGTTTAAATTAAGAACTTCATTAACGGCCAGTTGAGGTAACAATAGAATCGCTAATTTTCAATTAGGGTTCCGCAGAGCGCGCGCGGGATCGGTGGGTTCCGATTACAAAGCTAATTACAAGTGTCGCTTTCGTTACACCGCCCGAGTGTTTCCGAGTGTTCCCGAGTCAAGAGCCGAGCTTTTTATCGCTGTTTGGATCTTGTAGGAAATGTTGTTGAGTGGTTCTGTTATAGGGAGTTGGGAATTAGGATTGGTAATTTATTAACTGTTGGTTTTCAGTGTAAGTTTAAGGCTATAAATTACTAAGTAATTTGTAAAAGGACTACCTACTAACAGGGGTTTATTAGAACCAAGTTATTGCAATTTATCCTCCAACACTAAAACGCACCTAAAGCAAAGCATAATTCAATATGAAACTATTGAATATCTTTATAGTTACCAATTCCACGGATCCCTTGCACCAATAAAAAGGCAAAAGCACAGTCGATATTGTGGGGAAACACAAATCTCTATTTGCGGGAACGAAATCACATATTCAAACAGACGTCAAGCTTTCGACAAGCAGAAGAATGAATGAATGCAAATCTTCCACGATTTCAAGCCCGTTTCACACTGAATACATTTCACGAGGACATATTGTCGACTACACTGAGTAGACCCCACAGTGAGTGGGCCTATTATAATAAATATTTTTTGCTTGTAAAAATATGAGTAGGTGGGACCCACCGTGTGAGGTAAAGGATCGTTCGCAACTCGACAACTTTTTAATAAAAGGAAGATTAGGAAATCGGCTCCTCGCTCACATGTATAGTATCTGTGAAGAATGTCATATAACGCGTAACGCGCTCGGATACATTTCACACCTCGCTTGACGCTTTCCCTAAATCTGTTGTCATTTCGGCGCGATCCCGTGGAAATAGGGGCAGGAATCCCTCGGATAGTCGCCAGATATTTCGAGCTATTTCTCACACGAGTACCCCCCCTGTCCGTTGCCCCCTTACCCTCGCAGCAATGCCAACTTCTCCGTTTAAATATTTTAGCGTGTAAAAAGTGAAGTCGTGTTACTTTGTTACTGTTTCTGATTTTTCTACAGTCTTACAAATGTAATGTGAGTTATTTGACAAATCTCTCGTTTTTCCCTTAATATAAAGTGTGATATGACTTGAGGAAGTTAAATGCGTTATAAATTTATAAAATCGCAACGCATTTTTCCTATTATAAGCTTTCGGCGTCGTTTTACATTTTAGCCTACCAGATTAATATTTTATTATGCAATTTGCGCTGAAATTTTCCTGTTACGTCGAGAGCTCGTCAAAAATCTTAGCTTTATTTGGGAGATCAACAAGGGTTCTAAGAGTATGGGTCTCTGGTGGGTTTGAACAAAGCTCTTTGGAGTAGATACATAAATAAAGTGTTCTCACGTTTAGAAAGTTGAATGATATCCTAAGCTTCTCGAACTGAATCTATAATATAAAAGCTTCAAAGGCTGGTTTGAATTTCTAAAGCTCCTAAGGCTAAAAACCTACGTAGATTTTTTGCAATAGCAGAAAACATATTCTATTTTTCCGAAACAGGAATAGGTTTCTCTGTAATAAAAGGGCGGTATTGTTTACCTTACCACAGAAGCTGTATATTTCAAAATATGAAAATGAGTCTACGTATGGAAATTCGGCATTGTGTTGACAATCGGCGGTGAATGAGACGGTCCCGGCGACCGCGGCTATCATTTACATCGGTCTTCTATTAACAGACAGCTTAACTCGGCTCCGCGCCATTTGTGTTTTTCCGTGCAGACAAATCGGTAACAATAAAACGAGGCCCTCCTTCACAATGCCCGCACGCATGGCCTGCTTTTAATTTGCCGAACGTATATATCGGATCGTGCGCTCCGCCGGGGATCGCTTAAAAACACTCCCCGGAAAATCCCACCGGTCTGCCCTCCGCTTAAGGCTCTTGTCTGTTTTTAATACCTCTATTTTTATTGCGTGTGTAAATTTCCTCATTCATCCTTTTTATTTGTTCTACAAACAAATCGAAGCGTCCGCAATTAAGGGCGATCGATTACTCATCAAATCTCATCGGATTTCGAGATGATACGCCAAAGAGAGTAGAAAGTAATTAGAGGCGCGTACTCTCTCAGGCGTACGATGTTTTGTTGATAATTCAATAATCCGGCCCGAGGCGGATCTCTTTTCACGACGCCTCTTGTCAGCCCCCCGTCTCATCCCTCGCACTCCACTCGATTCCGATAGCATTCTTATGTAATCAGTTATCTTGTTTTTTTCATTTCCTACACCATATTTAAGGACGGTGCAGTACTCGCAAAAAGTTATTTAAGTCCCGAGTATTGCTCGATATAAATAAAGTTAAATTGGCAAAGTTGTCCAACGAAAAGAGGGATAGGAGGCACAGGTGACATCCATTTCGATTCCTCAAAATTATTTTGTAGATATAAATTAGTTTGAGGGATCGTTAAGGTACTTGCTACAACATTCTGGCGTCAATGAATATATTTTTCACGTCGTAAACAGAGCAAAAGCTGGGCCAATTTGTGTAGTCCGTATGTAAGTGGAAAATATGGTGGTTGGTTAGTTGCAGGGCGGCCACGAGCGGGGCGCGGGTCGCGGGGGGCGCGGCGATGTGCGTGTTAGCACCTTATATAGGGAAATGGAACAATTAATTAAATTAGCACTTAAATGTATGGTCGCGGTAAGGACGGGCGCGCCGCAGACAAACACTTTTATTAAAACTATACTTCTTTCAAATTGTTTGCAGGCTTAGGTGTTATGAGCTCCATGCTTCTCGTCCATTAGAAACTATGTTCTCATTTAGTTTTATGGTAAACATCTTCAACGTAAATAAAAATTTACTTGATTCAACGTTAACCTGGATATTTTTTTGATTATTTACTTTTCAAACAGATGAAAAGCTCAACCAAAAAAACTAAGAAAACTCAACCACCCGTCCGTCCAGTTCGTGGCTAATCCACTTACTGAATTCGATTCCCGGCCACACCCCCCATTTATCATACTACCATCGACTGCTCCATTCATTAGCGGTATCATCACTATCTAATTTACACCTTATTCAGTTGACAATAAACTCGTATTGCTTTAACAATGTACGAATTACAAGTCCACTAGCCTAATGTGGTAATGGACAGTGTTCTTCACGACTTTATGGGCTGTCCTACGTCGACACATTAGGCGATTGCCGTTTTTCCCTTAAATTAATTACTGTGAGTTGACGTTTTTATGTTTTAATGAATGAATTTAGGTTTTAGATTAACGAGGAGTTCTAGTTTTGTTGTCCTACAAAGTTTATGAGTAATTACATTTTGGTGAACATCGTGAATTTTTTTTTTGTTTGTTTAAAGGAACCTTTTCCTAGTAGGGTGTTTTTCCTAGTTACCTAAGGGCTTTTATGCCTTGAGACAGTAACAAGTTCATCTTATTTTTCTAGGAGGAATTCACCTCAGTAATTACGACTACTATAAACTATTGTAACCAAAAATCCTATCACCAATCTTGAGTTACAGCTACGACACTTATGCCTGAACTTTAACAAAACAATTCCTATTTAACCAACCCGAAAACACATTTTACAAGCCAAAAATCCAACAAATAGTCGTTTTATTTCCATGTAACAGCAGTGAACGAGTGCAATGAGGGAGTGCGTTCAGCCGCGGGGTCTCCGAGTCCCGGACTCGGGCTCAATCATCCACTCGAGACGTTTCCGTTGTCTGTGGCCGAGCGATTATTTCCCGCGGTCGATTGCCACTGAAACTATGGAATAAGGACGCAGGGGGTGATTCGACATTATGTTACGTTCTTAAAGAGTATCTCTTGAGTTTTTAGGGAAGTTAACTTTGAAATGTGATTTTGATTTTTGAGATGGTTGGGATTAAACGTTATTAGTCTTCCACTAGTTGACGGCTCGAACTCGTTGGTGGCGTGGGTAATATGCATGCTATTTAGTAAAGTTATTTATTTATTTAGTTTTATTTATTAAATATGTATTTATTTATTTATAAAAATTTCATGACTGATTGACTGCCTCGTTGGTCTAATGCTTGCAAGCACTACTGCTGAGCATGAGGTCTTGAGTTATATTCCCGGGTCGGACAAAGTCTTATTGGGTTTTTATATCTGGAATTTCTCAGTAGTAGCCCGGAGTCTGGATTTGTGCCCGGTTGATGGCAATAGGCTCGCCCCCTATTACATGGAACTTAAACATAACTGGCGAAATGTGGGTGTACTATAGGTACACCTCTGCCTCACCCTTCGGGGATTAAAGGCGTGTTGTTATGTTACGAGTATGTTATGTGTTTCATGAACAGACCTGTGGGCGTATAGATATTATAGAAAAACTACTGGATATATCTATTCAAAATAAAATTATTTGAAATTTTCAATAAATTATATACCCATCTATCTCTGTACGATTTCTATTTGCCATTTTCATACTACATAAGTTATGTATTTACGCCCAAAGATGACTTAGAATTGGTGTTGAAATATGGAAGTTTCGACGCTCATAACTTCCAAACCAATACTTTTTTCCCAATTCTGCTTCCATACAGGGCTAGATAAAGACAAGGCAAATTGATATAATTTTTAGGGTTCCGTAGTAAACAAGGAACCCTTATAGTTTCGTCATGTCCGTCTGTCTGTCCGTCTGTCTGTCTGTCTGTCTGTCCGCGGTCTAGCTCCGAGACCCTTAGTACTAGAAAGCTGTAATTTGGCATAGGTATACATATAAATTATGCCGACAAAGTGGTAAAACAAAATTATGAAAAACATTTTTTTTTTTAGGGTACCTCAGCCTCTCTTACACGTAAAGTGGTGATATTTTTTTGTTTAACCCATGGTGTGGGGTATCATTGGAAAGGTCCTTTAAAAATATATTGAAATTGTGAACACCATTTTTGGATTCAAGAATCCGTTTGCGAAATATTAAGCTTTAAAGTGCAAATTTTTGTTAGAATCAAGTGTCACCTGCCAGCTAAATGGTTGGTTTTGGATGTGTGAAAAAAATCACAGCAGTAGTTTATATAACGAAATTCACAGCTAAGAAGGCTCTACAAGTTAACGAGTAATAATCAACCAACTTAACTTTGCAGTTGCAAAAACATGTTTTCCTATACATTCCGTATGGGAGAACATATTTTTTAACTACAAAGTTAAGTTTGTTTTTGGGATAAATTCATCCCAACTACAGAACCCTTCATTGTGCGTGGTCCGACACGCACTTGGCCGGTTTTAGTTTTGAACGTACACCGTCAAACAGACGAGTAATCGCCATACTACGTTTGTATGGAAGAATGACCGACTAGCGTAACCTTAAGCAGTCGATAAGACAGAGGAAATGTTTTTCGTAGGTAAATAGGTACGTGGGTACGGAAGACAATACCTATGAATGATTGTATGTTTTTTGCTTTAAAGTAATTTACTTCAATTTAATGTCCGATAGAAGTACCTACACATACACATATTGCTCTTAGAGTAGCTAAACCATACATATAACAAACAAAAGCTAGGTATTTAATCAGTTTTTCTAAGAAAATGGAACATAGATGTTATTAATGTAGACATTCTGTTTTTCTTTCATTCTGCGGAAAATTCGGGATCGAGTCTTATGTATCGTAGGACTATCTTCGTATGTTATATTTGAATGAAATGTTTTCATGGCAATAACGACCGATAAATTAAAAAGAAATTGCAAATAAAGTAATTTCGAAATACAACACACACTCCCAAACACCCCAATTAGAATATTATGTTATAGTCAAAATACATAAACTGAATTTTTACACATAACATAACATCACGCCTTGTTTCCCCGAAGGGTTGGGCAGAGGTGTCCCTGTAGCAGGTACACCCACATTTTGCCAGTTATGTTTAAGTCCCATGTAATAGGGGGCGAGCCTATTGCCATCAACCGGGCACAAATCCAGACTCCGAGCTGCTATTGAGAAATTTCAGATAGAAAAACCCAAAAACACTTTGCCCGACCCGGGAATCGAACCCAGGACCTCATGCTCAGCAGTAGCGCTTGCGACCACTAGACCAACGAGGCAACGAGGCACTGAATTTTTACTAAGTTTTTAACATTGTTTTTAAACTATTGCATAGCTTTTATCGCGGGCTTCGAGCGCGGTGACCGAATCTAGAAATTCCGTAACGAAAATAAAACCTAACACCCCCACTCCGCTTACCATGTAATGACGGTTCCCATGACAACATCACGTTGTCATGGGAATGTAATTTTTGTTTTATGTCATCACGTCATCATCCCAAGTGTAGCGTTGACAAATAGGAAGTATGGAGGTTACAAATGCTATGCAATAGCTTTACCGCGGCAGTCCCCGAGTGCCACACGTTTTTATTTTTATTTATTAATTTAGTTATACTGAATGTAGGAGAAAATTGTGGTCTAATTACAAATCTACGCACTCACACGGTCGCACACTTTACAAGGGTGTAGCGTGGTAGGTCCTTCATACATTATGGTTTGTTTTGACTGTACAGCGGAATTGTGACTGTAATTTACGTAGTTTTAATTATTCTTGGGAAATAGTATTTTATGAAACTGTTGCATAATAAGGGATATTAAATCATGAGTGTGTGTTTAAAAACCGAGACGTAGGCGAGGTTTTTACTAGTATCATACGAGTGTTTTAATACCTAGTTATGTGCAGTTTCATACACTACATTATCTACTTACTCTCATACATTGGGATTGAACCTAATACTAAATAAAAGATCAAAATTAAAGATCAAGAATATATTTAAAAATCCCACGAAATTCAGTACTACAAAACAAATGAATGTCGTCTGCACCAGCACATCACCGCACATGCGCTGCAGTAGGTGCTGCTGTCCCCCGCTTAAAGTACCATTACAAAAATTGATGGAAACTTCTTGGTGATATTAACTTCTTGGATTAGCCCTGTATCGTAATAGAAAAAAAATATGTTTTGTAGCATTATTTCGTTAGAGAAAAGGTGTTATAATATGATTCTATTTTTAAATTTCGGTATTGTGTTTTTAAAGTATGTCAATATAAACTCGTTGTGAAGTTTATAATTCGAATATTACGATATGAGAGTAGATAAAATAATACAAATGACAGAAATCGATCCAGTAAACGATTCTGAACAAACTACTTTCATAATGTGCATTGATTCAGTTACACATTATTATATTATTTCCATTTTTAAGCTTTATGTAGGTATCTATTGAGAAACCAAAAATACCAAAAAACCGGCCACGTGTATATCGGACCACGCACAATGAAACATACACAAACAACAAATGCAAATATAAGTTTGTAAGCATAATATTGAGAGATTTACCATGTTATTTTAAGACCAAAGACTTCTTATAGGGTATTTTATTCAAAATTTTAGGCTCAGTAGTTTTTGAGATAAGAAATGGAGAATGGTCAATTTTCGAATATTTTCCTGAACAACTTAAAAAAAAAAATATTTTAAAATTATTAAAAAAAAAACTATATGAGACCCTCACAGTAAGCTCGTTCATTTGATATGTCATACGGTACACTTTGCAAAACTTAATTATAATTTTTTTATTTGCCTCCCAAAAGTGCCTCCCATATTCAAAATTCATTTATTTACGTCACACTTCCATCTTTGGGTCACAGGAATTCACATGTGTACCAAATTTCAACTTAATCTGTCCATTAGATTCGGAGCAAATTGGCTGTGACAGACGGACAGACAGACACACGAGTGATCCTACATAAGGGTTCCGTTTTATTCTTTTGAGGTACGAAACCCTAAAAATTACATGAAAATAATAGGAACACTCATAAAAGCCAATTAAAACAGGATTACGATCAACGACTGAACCATCATTAACATTGCACTTTAAAAACATAATAAGGTTGAATTAAACGATCCTAAAATAACAATATCAATTGGGTAGAGCACTGTGCTTTTATACCTGAAAAATATAACGAATATCTGCATAAACAAAACAAACACGAAAGTATTGTTAGGATATTTTCGTTTCCAAAAACACAGAGCAAATAAACATGAATATCGTACCGAAACAGATTTGGGAAGTACTAAAAAATATAAAAATGCCAATATGATTAAAACCTCTCCGATTTTCGTATAACCTAGCGGAGAGCTCTCATTCAATATAAATACCTACCTATCATTGGAATGAATATTAGATTTCACTATCATAACAGTGAAATCTGTGGAGTCGAACTTGGATTTTCACTTTAAATATTTTTATCGCATCTACCGCTCGGATATTTTATATAAGGTATATTAAATTGAATTTAATATTGTGCTGGAGTTTATTAGGGAGGCTGGATTGAATTTGCTGAAATATTTCTGGAAAAATAAATGATACAAATATCTACGTATTTAATAAAATATTGAAATAGTTCACACACTGCTAGCTTTCACTTGCCTCATGCAAAGCAAATGTGTAGATATATTTTAGGTATCCTCCAAAATTATTGAAATGTTCCAAAAATACATGATTATAGAAGGGGTCCGAGTGCCCACCTTGTTTTTCAAGACATCGCCAAGCGGCTGGTCGACTCTTCACGTGACCAGAGGGCTGGCCTATTCTTTGGTCAAAGAATCAGCATTGCCATACAACGTGGCAATATCCCCCCCCCCCTTTTTATATACTTGTACATATTATTATTTTAAGTCTGATAGTTTTTAAATAATGTAAATACGTGTGTGTAATTATTGAAGTATATCAATATCTCTTCGACATCCATTAGACGGTTCAAGACATCTAAGGTCTGATCTGATCAAGTCTCACAGTTTCGTAAAAACTGAACGCATAACACGACTCCACATCTCTCTGGTTATTCGTTTCGGTTGTTTAGGGGCGTCGAGTCTCCCCCTATTGATTACCCAAAAAGCGGAAAATAAAATTGTGTACCTCTAGGCCTCGTCGTAACACAATACTGTGGTCGATGGGCCCCAAGAATTTATCGCAAAAACATACTAAGTCTGCCCCTCGGATGCGACCACTTAAATGAATGAAATCTCACTTTTTGTGATACAATTTCATTTTACGACATTTTTTGTTTGATAATGAATTACATTTTTAATCCTCAGCTAGATTCGGTAAGCCAAGATGAGACACCGCGATGTCGAAAGTTGGAGAGCAATTTGTTTTACTATAAGAACTCGATTAGCGACTCGAAAGTAAATTACTTACTGTGATGCTGGTGTTATAGCCGAGTGACTAGAGTGGGGATTATAATTAAAGTAACACTCTGGAAAGTATTTCCAGGATCTTACGAAAATGGATATTTGGTATTTTTTCAATAAGGAATCAGAAAAAAAAACAAAATTATCCGAAGAATCGTTTATAAAACTAAAACTAATTATAAGGCATAAACGTCTGTAGGAAGTCTCTCAATAACCCCACATCACCTTATGATATCCGACAACTAGTGGTACCACACGCGCGCCGCTCACTGCCGACAAACTTCACCGACGCGGCTTCCTCTCCGCAATCTTTATCGAATAAAGCAGTTTAGTAAACCGCCGCCGAACTCCCGCCTCCCTTTATTATCTATTTATGAACAAATTTAAATAGACCGGCACCCCATGAGGCTAACATTCGTTTAGTTTACAACCTCACAGGTAACAGCCTTTTCTGATCATATTTTATGCATATGCCTCAGATTAAATTGTCTCGGATTTAATTTTTTCTAGGGTTAGGAGCTTTGTGTGTTTAAAGGATGATTGAATAAGTAGTGATTTAGAAGAGAAGCTTCTTCGTAGTCTTAATTATTTATAGGTGTGAGAGTGACACCCTATGGGATACAGACCACTACAGACATAGTCCATAGCAGGCAATGCGGAAAGCCATAAGACAAACAAACATTGTTCGTTCGTCTTCCTTGATAAGTATCGAACGAAGACTTTCGGAACATTGGAGAGTAGCAAAGCAGGTAGGCAAGAAGTATGAGAACAGTGTATAATTTAAAAGTATAAGTTTAGGAAAAAGAATTTGACAAAATATGCACAATATCTGTTTGCATTTTTGGCCTCGCACAGGACTTTTTTTTTCGCAATTTTTTAGTTATAATGTTCTTTTTTTATTGTTGTATTTCTTGTGCGTGTCCCTAATAAAATATGTTTCTTTTTTTTTTCTTTCATTTACATGTACTCTACTGCAACTCGATAAAACTTAATATGCAGACAAAATCAGTAAGTTCTGATTTTGTGACGGTACTAATTGTACTCTACTGTAACTCGATAAAACCTAACATGTAGACATGTTAGTCACATAAGTGACTAACATAGTCTGCGCTTTCCTTAGTAGTGCTGTCACAAAATCAGTAAGTTGTGATTTTGTGACGGTACTAATTGTAATCTACTGTAACTCGATAAAACCTAACATGTAGACATGTTAGTCACATAAGTGGCTAACATAGTCTGCGCTTTCCATAGTAGTGCTGTCACAAAATCAGTAAGTTGTGATTTTGTGACGGTACTAATTGTACTCTACTGTAACTCGATAAAACCTAACATGTAAACATGTTAGTCACATAAGTGACTAACATAGTCTGCGCTTTCCTTAGTAGTGCTGTCACAAAATCAGTAAATTGTGATTTTGTGACGGGACTACACCATTATTATTTTTGATAAAAATGTCCTCAAACTTACCCGCGACGGTAGCGGAAACCCGTGAAGTAATATTTTGATGTTCATAATAATAATAGAAGCAGCGACACACACAAGGGAGGAGGGCGCGGATTTATTCGTATTTTATTACTTTTTTACGGGTCCCGTAGACCCGCAGTCGCTACCTAACATCTCGTAACGTTACGACCCGCCATATTGTGCCAGATATAGCACCTTTATTAGTGTTATTAGTATTTATAAGTTAAAAATGTGGGTATAGGAAGTGGGTTACTAAGTTGGGGAAGATCTTTCGAAGATAAAGATTTTAAACGAATGCTCTCTCCGTGATGTTTAAATTGAAAGACGGTAAAGCATTATGCTTAAAAAAACAAAAAAAATACATTGATGCGATCTGTCATAAAATAATAATATCAATTTTTTTAACCATTCTTGGTTAATTTTAAGGAAATTCTGAAAACATTTTCTTCAGTTCAGTTCAGAGCAAATTAACCAAACAAAAATGTCTATTATATTTAACGTAACATATTCAAGTGAAGTAGATAACCCTTGCTTACCCTTCTCAATAAAACCTGACTATCGTTGTTAGAAACCAAAGGAGTGTAAGAAACGTCGATTTAATCCAAAACATTGTATCAGTGCGCGGAGATGTGAGAAAATAAAAATAATAGCAGTGTTTGAGCCCAATGGCCGGAACGAGCCGCGAGTGTTTGCATTTGATAAGACGATACAACCCTCAACCCCGCCACTGAGGGTTCCCCCGATACGCTACATACACCACCCAATGATTCAGACGCCTTTTGTTTTTATTTAACATGCTCCTGTGATATTACTCCTTTGATTTTTGTGGCTACTGTAAAAACACTCTCATCTGTAACTGTGACCTCAAACAAAGTTATTTCGTCACTCCATACTCTAAAATAAATGAAAGCAGCGCTACTGGCCCGAGTTAGCTTCACATACAGTGTACACAAACAAATAAAATATGAGCTGACAAACGCGGGATTTTGTTCCGCCACCAGAGGGAGCTGATGTTCGTACACTACAAATATTAACCCGCGTTATTAATGCAGAACATTGCGACCGGCCACCGGCCAAAGGACAGCGCTCCACAAAAAGACCAAAACCGAAACACAATTTAAAAGAGAATTCTTAAAGAGCGAAGACGTTGCCCGGCAAAAAGATAATTTGGAGCGTCTGCCCGGGGCGGCGGGCAGGGCACGCGGGCAGGGCAGGCTTGCGTTTGTCTTTGCTATTGTGAAGTTTTATTTCGCTCACTTTTATGAATTATTTTCAGCTGTTTTTATCACCGGCAAATTCAAATGGAAGCTTCAGGCGAGTTCTTTTAGTCCCAACTGCAATGTTTGAAATGTTGAGTTTAAACCACCCTTTTGTTTTAATATTTAGCTACGTTTAGAGCAGGTGGCGGGTGCTCGTGGAATACCTCGGCGACACTTATTTGAATAATTTTGATACGGAACTTAAATTGTCTGTTGAAAAATAAGCTCGTGTTCATGATGTATTTATTGCATTTAAATTAGTCTGAATGTATTTGGAAAATGAAATATGTTCGCAGTAATACCTTTTAGTCGTGACAGTCGAAATTAGTGGAGTCTGTTTGTCGCGGCGTCATAGGTGGCTTGTTAGCTCGCCTTGTCATGTTAATACATGTTGTGTGAGCTCGCGACTTAAATTACAGAACAGTGGGGTTATTAGTAGCTCGTACCATTGACACGAGTAATTGGTACGTGAATGCGATTAAACCAGTAATTGCATAATTATTCACAACTGTCTCATTTACTTGTATTGTGTCTATTGATATTTGCGGCGTATAATTTGGTAACAGGATATATTCCTGCATTTTGATACTGCCTCATTGATGGATTAGCTTTGACGTCTTTATAAAATAGAAGGCTTTATAATTATACAGCTAAATACTGTATTACAAAATGATACATTTAGTAGGTATATCGTCTATTCACTTACTTTACTTACAAAATATGCTTAGCCTTTTCCCAACTATATTCGGATCGGCTTCCACTTTAACCGGATGCAGCTGAATACCAGTATTTTACATGGAACGACTGCCTATCTGACCTCCACAACCCAGTAACTGGGCAATACGATACCCCTTGGTAAGACTGGTTGTCAGACTTTCGTGGTTCTCACGACCCGTAATGACTATCAAAGATCAATGAATGACAGCCGGGACCAACGGCTCAACGCGCTTTCCGAGGCACGGAGGAGTTTCGGTATGTAAAGATGGTCACCTATCCACAGACCAACCCCAGCAAGCTTAACCTGATGAATCGACCCGTGCGGCTGTTATTATTTAGCCACGAGCTCTTCCACTTGCTTTACTTACATTATAAAATGAAAAAGAAAATGAAAAATAGTTTATTATTTTAACAAGTAACTCATAACAATTAGTGATTGGAGCCTACTTTTAAGCAAATTAGCCTGTGTTAGGAGACTCCGACTCTAAAACATTATTTTTGAATAGCTTCTTCCATGAGTGCCCACTATGAAAGTAAAGTCGCCAAGTTTAATAAACAAGCACATATCGTAACTATTAGCAAACATGCAATGCGAAGGACACGTAACAGTACACCTTATCAAAGGGACAAGATGCAAAACAGACAATTGCAAACAGCGAATACTTAAAAGAAACAAACGCAAAAATATAAAAAAGGAAACATTACGAAGCTTAAAAATTTACACGCATAGTGAACGTGCAGTCGCCCATGAGGAATTCGCTTCTCGTGCAAAACAAGCGAATAACATGGACAAACAATACACAGAGCAGTTGACGAAACGAATGAAAAAGAAGACTCGAGACTGCTCAAGTCTCAAATCCAACAAACGTAAAAGAGATTACCCACGCTCCAACTGCTTTCAACTTGTATAAACAAAAAAAAGCTCAATTTGCCCGTTTTAAAACAAGGCGGAATTGCCATAGACCGGCAAAGACGGTGAGGAATATTAAAAACGCTTTTAAAAAACAACTCAGTGTGAGGGCAAGTTATTTGAATTTCTATTGTGACAAGTGTCACGTTGAATTTTGGGAGGGATTTGGTTGAATCGTTTATTATAATAAGAGTTTTATTAACATGTTTTGTTCAAATTCTAGGGAACGGCCTCTCAGCGTTCGATGTAGTGACTCTTCTCGACAACTTTTAAGGTAGCCATCTAAGGCGTCCCTCCATTTAGGCATTTTCTCTGAGGTCTGCTGTAAGCCCGTATTTAACGACTGCAGTCTTTTCTTTTTAGGGTTCCGTACCACAAAAGGAAAAAACAGAACCCTTATAGGATCACTTTGTTGTCCGTCTGTTTGTCTGTCAAGACCCTTTTTTTCAGGAACGCGTGGAGGTATTAAGCTAAAATTCATATTAAATACTTAAATTTACTGTCCCTTAGAGCTGTGAAAAAATCAAACTTCTAAGCCAACACAATCAAAAGATACAGCCGTTTGTGCTGCAAATTTTCGACACTCGCAAGGGAATCAAAACCTACAGAGTACTTCCCGTGAACTCAGAATCTTGAAATTTGGTACGAAGCAACGTCTGATAGCACAGATGCATATAAAAGCATAAATTTTTAGTTACAACATATAATGAAAACATTTAAAAAAAATTAAACTTACTATCCCTTTTCTCATGAACGCGGTTTGCACGGAACCCTCGGTGCGCGAGTCCGACTCGCACTTGGGCGGTTTTTTTTTGTCTTCTGGTTAGTGTTTAACCTGGTGTCAGAGTTTTTTATACCGCCCATGGGCCTCTGACTTGGTTTCACATGCCGTCGAGAAATATCTTCTCAGGCATGCCGGTTTCCTCAAATTTTTTTTCTTCACCGTTTATAGGGTTCCGTACCCAAAGGGTAAAACGGGACCCTATTAGGTACTAAGACTTCGCTGTCCGTCCGTCTGTCCGTATGTCCGTCTGTCACCAGGCTGTATCTCATGAACCGTGATAGTTAGACAGTTGAAATTTTGACAGATGATGTATTTCTATTGCCGCTATATCAACAAATACTAAAAAACAGAATAAAATAAATATTTAAGGGGGCTCCCATACAACAGACATGATTTTTTTCCGTTTTTATAGATAATGGTACGGAACCCTTCATGTGCGAGTCCGACTCGCACTTGGCCGGTTTTTTTAAGTAAGTGATAATTATACAATACGCATATGAATCCGAAAAGTAAAAGCTGCGTGCCTTGGGTTCTAGACCTTTGCCTTGGCAGCCCAAAATTCACACCACTAGCCAATTACTGCTGTGTGCTTTATATATTTGAAGGTTACGTTAAGAATTTACATAAAAAAAACTTTTTACAAAAAAAAAACAACCGACTTCACAAAAAAACACTACAAAGTGAAAAATAACTTTAATTTCGGAAGTCGGTGTCTTTGGTTTTGAATTTTCGTTCTTTGTCACCGACTTCCGAAATTAAAGTTATTTTTAACTTTGTAGTGTTTTTTTTGAAGTCGGTTGTTTTTTTTTTGTATAAGTTTTTATTTTTCACTTTTTAGTTGTGGTACCTACCCCACACAAATTCGAATACCACTACCTGCTATGTAAATAACAGTGACAAGAAGTTATCTTATCATCTACATACTAAGTGGGAAAAAATACGTATAATTGAAGCTAACTCAAAAACTACCCAAGCAAAGTTAATACAATTTATATGGGACCACCTCTGAAGTATGATATACCAAACAAAAAAAAATCATCAAAATCTATTCATAATTGGCGGAGTAATCGCGTAACAAACATACAAAAAAAAAAAAAAAAAACAAAAAAAAAAAACATACAGACGAATTGAGAACCTCCTCCTTTTGGAAGTCGGTTAAATAGATGAGGTTAACATATCTACATATAAAGTTATATCATAAACTTTCTCTACTACTTCAATAGTCCCTTAGGCTTGTATTCAATAGAAGTCTGACATAGATTAATTTAAAGACCATTGATAGACATAAAGCACGCTTTACACCTAATTATTGTGTAGGTGTTGACCTACAAAAGTTAGTGGGTGTGAAAGGAGCTGTTAAATGTTAATTAAATTAGGTTTTGAACCACCGTGATCCTGCTGTTTACTTTGAAATGTTTAGCCTTTAAAATATCTAAAGACGAATTCCAGAAAGGCTTTTGCTTCTCTGACCATCGTAAATAAGTATTCTTGTTCATATATTTGAGAAAACCTTCAAGTAGGTACAATTCTGTCGTCAAGCTTCCACATTTCTGCTTGAAGCGACTTTTAAGTTCCAAGTGCCCCAACAATTAACTTAAATCGATACCCCCAAATTCTTAACCCACGAATGCCTCCCCCAAACACTACAACAGTAAAACAGATCACTAGTAAGTAATTACAGAACCCCGTCTTGCTGAAACAGAGCTCATTTCCATAGCTAACGTTAAGCGATCAGCTTGCTTCGCAATATAAAGCGAGCGCGTATTTTTGTGTTAACCCCCCTCTGATTACACACAAATTGAAATAAATTGAATTTTAAACCTAACCGCCTTGCCCGAATCTGGGGAACAAGAGCCTAGCAGCGCGCAGCGGTAGGGTTATTTGTTAAGTTTAGGGTTGGTACTCGTAAGATTACTTTCTTAGAGCAAGCAGTTATGTGCCGTAGATAATGATCGTCTTAGTAAATATTAGGCTAAGGCTTAGAGTAGATTATATTATTTTATTCTAATAATGTTTTTGTAATAATTCTCAATAATAAGCAATAATTCTTTAGTACCAAATTTAAAAGATGTTTAGCTAAAAGCATCCTTATTTTATATTTGATTCTGAGTTTTTGGGAACTGAAGCGGAAAAAGACTCAATTTCAAATACTTAATTCCAAAATGAAGTGACAGGAGACAGCCCTAAAACATTAAAGTCAGTATAATGGCCGCGATGATGTCTTGGCTCAAAACGTCTCATAACAAGTAACTTGTACCCTCGTCACTCACAGTTAACTTTGTTTTCACTTATAAGCTCCGTTTTGCCTATCATTCAGATTTGAGTGCTTTTAAGTTAAAAAATGTCAATCGTAGTCATATGGGAACTGTCTTCTGAGAAACTTGTAATAAAAGTTAAGTTTTCCGAAGTGGAAACTTTTACGGAAAATCCGTGCAAAATAACTGCATATCAGTTATAGAAAGTTTATTTTCAGACTTAGGTAGGTAGACAATTCCGAACTAAATCAGTGCAAATAACGTAAAGTCCCAGATACAGGCCGATAGCTTACCATTCATTGGTGTAAATTAGCGGTATAGTTTGAGCGTTGGACAGCGATTCTATTGCATTACTGCGGGGAGCCAGCCTTTATTGCTCAATTTGACTTTATTTAACGCAATTCGCAGGCGGCAGGGGGAGGAGGGGTGAGGGGGCCACCCCACGCTCGCCTGACGGGGAACAGATGAGGTCCCACTCCAATCCACTTAGCACGCGGCAAGGCAGTAGGTGATCGCAATCTACAGACTAAGACGCCCGAACGCTTTCCACTATATTTCTTTGCGGCGTCCTCAACGAGAATTCAATCGAGTGTTGCGAAATGAGCAAATGTATTCCCCAATATACTAGACGAACACGTTTAAGAAATGACCGCGTCCCTCCACTCTGAGCTCCAGTCTGAGCTACTTAGGTCCAACTTTATGCAACACCAAACTAATGTCTCTGCCAGAAATTACTGTAACATTCATACATCTCCGTCAGCGTGAAGCCGTGTCTACGTTTTGTGCACGTGCATGCAAACTTGGTATAAGTTTGGGACTATCCAAATTTAATTTAGCCGCCGCAACATCACGAGCTCACTCCGCGTTTATTTTGGTTAATTTGTGAACAAGTTTGTGCTATAGAGTGATCTCCTTAACCATCATGTTTATTATCCGAGATACAGTATCGAGTTGGCCCTAATCTGGGGGTTCCAATGGTGCGGGGGCGTGAAGGGTGTCATTTTCACGCTGGCATATTGCTCGCCACCGAACCATAATTGAATAATAAAATTGTTGCGAATTTCGGCACAGAGTCCTTTGATTCGTTGCATTTGATGGGGGACACGGGGACACCGCTCGTTTTTATGTAAGACGGATTTTGTGAGATCCGTGTTCGTAAAAATGTCGCTACGGAGTCTGTAACGATTTGGGAAGATGTAATTTGTATTATGTGATTATTTGTTGAGGTTTTTTCATTGTCATTTATTCAACATAAAATTAGAGAGAACGGCGCCTGTTGCTTAAGATTTATGCATGAGAGAGATTTAAATAAATATTAAGGCTTTAGATATTTGGCACACGTAGGGCTCACACACATCTGGGTCCCAAATACGTATTCGTTGCACACGTGATGGTGTCGCGTATTTTTTAAGAGACATCCTCTCCACCTAATTTCACCACGCTGCATACTAAACACAAATTTCCATTAACCGGGTGGTGTTTACAGTGAAATTCTTTTTTCATCAAACAAGATTTATTCCCTCAAAAATATGTAAAGTTGGGTGTGCGAGACACCTCGGATAGCGGCCGATGGGGGCGAAATTAAAATAATATCTCAGCATTCGAGTCACGCGAAACATTAAGTTCGCCCCGCAATAAACCGCGCCCTTAAAGAGCTTCATTCAGAATTAAAATTTGCCGCCTGATCTCTTCCCGGTGACGTTTGATGGATCACCGACTTGCCTATTTTGTTTAATTTCAGAGGACGTCGAGTTGCCGCGTTAATGTCAACTGTTCACGCCGTCGCTCAAGTTGCCGTGTAAAATTATGGCAAAACAAATTAAAAGTTAATTTCAACACATCACCTGCCTGTTTTAGCGGTGTAATCAAATTAATTTTAATTATCAGACTGTCCTAAAAAGTTTTTTATAAGTTCATATTTGTCTCCTTGAACTCATTTATAGCATATTAATAAAGATGTCTCGAAACTTTCATGAATAATTAACTGTCCGTCTAAAATTAGCAGTTACGTACTTTATTTTGAGCTTTTGTAATGTTTATCCAACAAAATTAGTCTACGTAATTTAAAGTTTGTCTGTTTGCCGTAGCTTCGTAGCAAGTGCTACGGCGTAGCACTGAATCGTAGCCGGAGTCGTATAACAAGAAAATGACCGTGTCTAACAATATTTGAACTTGTTTAATAAACCAGTAATAGTATTACAGTAGGTATACACAAACTACAGCGTAATATGATTGCCGAGTATTAAATGCGTCGTAAAAGCGCGCGGGTAGCGGTAAAATAATGAATATAAAATGCAGTAAACGAGTTAGAGGGCGGTGGACGGGGGAAGACGTTTTTTAAAATCATTTGTAGTTAGTCGGTGTGGCCCACTTGGTATTCAAGATGGCGTGGTGCGGCGGCACCGCACATATTTTATATTTATTACCGCCAACAACGGCGCGATGTGTCGTGAAATTGCAGCGGCTTCAATATGCACGCACGCACACGTTTTACTTAATACCGCTTACGAGCTAGATAACACGATGATCATATTGAAAACTTGCAAACGACCTACAACTGGGAACTGCGGGAAACTAAAAATCCACCAGACATACTTACTTCCGTATCCTTATCCCTTCAACTGTCATTAACGAGACACAATAGAATTTTAATTGTTATCCGCCTTTATAAGGCTGCTTAACTGGTGATGAGTTAAGTAGCATAAACTATTTCCCCAAACCTCAGTGATTTGCATTTCGATCCAATAAAGAAATCACATTATTTACCAATAATAACTGTTTGTAAATATAATTAAGAGGAAAACGCACGATCACAGAGAGCATCTTAATGAACGGCTGATGGAATCAATCATCCTATAATGAGATAATCAAACAATGACCCTCGATAATATCCTGATACCGGCTTGGCGGTGTTGGCACAAGAAATTTGTCGGAGCAATATCGCGGGAATCCCTCCGAGGGAATCGCCAATTTTAGGGGAAATCGACGAAGATAATTATGTTTGAAGTTAGTTATTGAGTAGAGTCAACATGCGAGGAGATTAGCCGTCCCGTCCGCCGTCCGCCGGCCGTCCATCCGGACACGGCCCGGACACGGACGTTCTCATGTGTGCACACACTTATATTTTGGGACGAGCCTCAATACTTAATTATCTACATGTCATTTATTATTAGTTGATATTTTCCTTCGTTGAATATAAATATATTAGGTAGGTACGTAGGTACCTAGTATGTAGGTCCTACTTATTAACTTTGAAAGAAGAAGAGATGAATATTTTATTGGACACGCGATTATAATTTCGGAATAGCAAAAACAAAGAAACTTTACCGTGTCTATAAAATAATATGTTTTAATAAATTGTGACTTTTTAAAGGTAAAAAATATGTGCTCTATTTTTCTTAAATAAATTACGCTTCGGAATAATTTTATGACACATTATAAACAATGTGGCTTACAAAAATAACGGTCTCCATTTTTCGGTATATTTATTTTTATTCGACCCTATTGGCATAACAGGCCATTTTCCTAGACTGGAATTTTATTACATTGGAGTTTGAACCTTCTTATTAAATATCGAGTTTTATGACTTCATTAATTAAAAACCGAAACATACGAATTAGGAAATTGGGTTAAACATCACCTCGGCTTTGGGACCGCCCTAATCACTCGGCTTTGCTTACATATAAATAATTTTCACGCGATATTAGTAAAAGCGAGTAAGCCGATAGACGGCTGAGGCCCTACGAAGGCTTTAATTTTGTTGATAGGTAATTTGTGAGCTGTTCCCTGGGGTGTATTTCTTAGCGAATCAACACTAGTGTAATTAACGAATTCATTTAAAGTTATCGTTGGGATTATTTTGGGGTAACCCTCTAGTAGCTCTTTGATGTGTCGGTGTCTCGGCGGCGTGGCGGTGGCGTGGCGCCACCCGTCACCGCGCTCACTCGACTTGTGTTTTCAGCTTCAAGTCACATGTCACCGCATAATTTAAATCAAGTTAGTTTGATTAATGACGGAAGCAAATTGTCTTGGAGTTGATACTGGCTAATTAACTCAAGTGTAGGGACGATGTTCGTTGTAAAATTAATGAGGTGTATAAATAAGTTGGTCTAGATTTTTAACAATGTGTTTTTTTTTGTTTTTAGGATAAATAATCTACAAGATATATCCATCGTTTGCAACTCATCGAGTTCAGCATTTTCAAGATAAGCACCTCGATTCAGAATTCTACGATTTCTCATAATTTTGTTCGATTCGCTTCAATACGCAGTAATTATTATTAACATAATATTATTTTTTTAATAAAAATTGATCATGTAGATTGTCTACAAATTTGATTCATGATCGTGAATCGAAAATCATAATAATATTAAGTGAATCACAAGTTATTGCCATGGCATCTTTATCGGGAAGTTCTGAATCGGGGGGAGGAGAGGGCTGGAGGAGAAGGCTTCTTAGAAAACTGAAAATACGAAGAGTCAAAAAAGGTTTGAGCACGCACAGTTAAATAATTATATACTTACACCATACTTTAATTTTAACTACAAAATTCTTAACACTTTATTCCAATGTCAGTTTCCGTAAACAATTTCTTTGACGTCAGCCGCAATATCCGCTGAAAACTAAAGAAAAATAAAAACTAATATCTTGTAAGAAGACGATAAAGAGGAATATCTAGCTATCTTCCTACCGCGGATGTTTCAGGGCTGCAAATTAGATATCTCGAGCATCCAAAGGCTAAACGCTGGCGTTGCGTCTCTCGCTTCATTTGCATGTTAATTACCTGTCGGTCCTGCACAGTGCTGCCACCTGCAAACCCTTTGCCGACTCATTTTTGTTTCACTATTAGATATTATGCATATTTTTTGCTGAAGAGTTGAGCGTGTGGCGGATTTTTTGCGGTTAAAGATTAATTTTTTATGTTTAACTACTGTTTCACTTTGTGCTCCACAAAAAAACATATTTAAGAGGGTTTTTTTTGCAGTTTAGTTCGTGTCTTAGATTTGGCCAAAAGCTTAACTTCTCCTTTCAAATATCACTATCATCTGCTACTTCTGACCATTGCTGTCGTGCTCATTCATTATTCTTACGCACTTTGCACGCACAAAATGAAACCTGCATAGTTTTAAACTCAACTTTGTACACAATTCATTTTAAACCGTTTTATCTCCGATCATAAATCACGTCTAAAAGTCTATAAAAACTTTGTATCACCCACCTGTTCAATAAATATTTAGATACAAATCCTGCATCCGAAACAATCTCAAACACGATCAGGAAAGATGGTTAACAAAAACAAAACACTGTCGCTTCCATAAAGCTGATTTATTATAAGCATCCTAATAGTTCCGCTAGGCTCCTTTGTTCCTAGTCAGGATTGGCAGTTCGATTATCCTTAGCTCTTGCAAAAAGGCATATAAAAATTAGTCTATAATGTCCCAGACTGCTTAAGTACACCGCGGGGAGCGAGCGAGCGCTACGCTAAATTAAAACGTCTGAAATATGAGACGCTGCTCAACTGAGAAAAACTTAGGTAGCTGCTAATACTGCTCTTACAATTTGTTAATTAATTTTTAATGGTTTACGTTTTCGTGATTTTTGGGTGGTCGGTTTTTTGGCGTAATTTGGATTTTGGAGTAAATAAGTTGGTACAGTGACTAAAAAGTATCATTACAAATCGTTTACCTTTAAGAAAAGTATCTTAACAAGCCAACTAATTGTCAGAAAAAAATAGAATACGAACAAATTCTTTCTCTCATCAACAAAAGAAACGAAAACAATAATGACCCATTACAAAATTAATCTGCAAACAAAAAAGAAAAAACAATTATAATAAAACAGAAAAATACCTAAGCACTTATTGCCAAAATTACCCAGAAGCCTTTTAAAAATCAGGTTTACAAAAAACATGATGAAGTACAAAGTAACAATATAAACATGGGATTGTCCCCGGCGCGGTCCGCATTTACGTCCGCTTTATTATTTTTAAGTCGTTTCGAGTGCTCTCTCGTTTGGAACTTTCACCTTTTCCCCCAGACACCGACTGAAAGTTAATTTCTTTTGGTGTATTTTAAAATTAATTTTGCTTTTGTGGCGACCGCGACCGCACGCCCCAGGACGAATTGTAAGCGGCCAAATGGTACAGCTCTCGGTTATAATAGCGCGGAAAAATTGTGGAAAACATTTTTATGCTTTTGAACAATTGCGTGATCGGACACGCCTTTGGCGAAATAGGTTATTTTTAATTGGAATACGTTACGATTCTATTTATATAATTTCTAATGTTTAATTAACTAGCTATTTTATAGTGTCTATGTTTGTGTCTTACTATCCTAAAATAATAAAAAACAGAACGTAAAGGAACAGAAATACAAACTAGATTTTAAAAACCTCAATTGAAAAGTTAACATTTCAATTAAAGTTTTTCAAGTTTTGTCAAAATCCAGTTTGTATTTCGACGTAAATTGTTAAATCAACACGTATATTTACCACAGTTAAAAGCTAGCAATTTCATATAAAAATTTAAAACGAAAGGTCGCAGTTTTATAGGCAATGTGAACATGCTGTTACTTGTCACAATATTTTAGTTCGGACAATAAAAGCGGATAAATGAACGACACTGTAATCGGCACGCGGCGCGGCTGCCGTAAAATACAAAAGGATTGTGAAGCTAGTTCTGTACTGTCATACTATTTTAAACTTTATCACTAACTTGAAAATGTTTAATACCGTGTGGCGTCGAATTGCGAAAAATACTAGTTTAAAGAAAAAAATATATCATCGCAATAAAAGTATAATTACTAGATACTAAACACATCATAAAATGACAATATTGTAGTTGCGAGTCAAGCATGAAACATCCCATCAAAGTATTATAAGCTCTGTGAAAAGACAATAAGATTTAATTCTGATTGTTCAACATGTGTCTGATTCCCGTGATGTAGGTAAATGTGAGGGTGTAAAATTATGTAAATAGTTTATAGGTTCCATTCAGTGAACTGGTGACTGGAGTGAGCTGATATTTCCATGACTTTTATAGGGGCGAGCACGCACTACGGCTTTTTATCGTGCGATTATTTTGTCGCAGAAATGCAACGTATTGGTTTATGTAGGTATGGCAGTGCGCGTATACGCGAGAATAATGTCGCCGTGATTTACCATACGTTACCATATAAACCAATACTCGGAGCTCGCTCGCTCTCTAGGAGCTTGTGGCTAAGTACTAACAGCCGCACGGGTCAATCCATCAAGTTAAGCTACGCTTGCCGGGGTTGGCCCGTGGATGGGTGACCATTTCTACATACCGAGACTCCTCCGTGCCTCGGAAACCACGTTAAGCCGTTGGTCCCGGCTGTCATTCGTGGATCTTTGACATTCGTAACGGGTGCCCGAAAGTCTAACAAGCAATCTTACCAAGGGGTATCGTATTACCTAGTTACTGGGTTGTGGAGGTCAGATAGGCAGTCGCTCCATGTAAAATACTAGTATTCAGCTGCATCCGGTTAGACTGGAAGCCGACCCCAACATAGTTGGGAAAAGGCTAGGCAGATTGATTTTTACCACATAAATCAATACGTTGCATTTCTGGGACGAAATAAACGCGCGATAAAACTTGTAGAGCGCGGTCGTGGCTTGATGCGACCGATTGGCTTTTACTTTCAATATTTAATAGAAAGCAGAGATATAAAAGGGCTGCATTTTAAAAATACGCTTTAAAAGCAAATGATAGAGGTGTATGGAAGAAAAATACTTGCAGTGCGTTCATTATAACTTGTCTTATGGCGAGAATTATAGCACTGTTCTGTCAAACTAAGCTTGTCAAGCAAAGGTGCCAACATGACGGCAAGGGACAAATTATACTGAACGGTCTGTAGTTACTGCACCAAACCCAAAAAAAGGAGGGTTGTTTTAATTTAGTTATTAAAATTAATTTTAAATTAACTTACAGAATGATAAAGACACGTTTGAATAACATTTTTAACATCGTTATATCGGATGTTTTAAGTTTTAGTCTATAAAAAGTCAAGGCCAAGAGGATAGGTACAACCTATTATATTATTATGTGGAAAACCCTACATAGATTTGTCTTCAGTTGCTTAATATTTTTACCACAAAAAATGAACCATCTAAAAACTGCACTAAAACTTTCATGTTAATTTTGCCGTGCGCTGCATCCAACAGGTGGTAAGCAGACAGACTGCTCGCTAATTGTCTTTCATATTTATGAGACTTTTTTAACGTTTTGCTCCCTCCTTCTGAACCCAGCTTTACCTTCAGCTCATTTTACTTTACACCCGTGACCACATGTTGTGATTACAGTTTAAAAGGCTCGGTCGCCACTAGAACCGACCATTACATTAATTAATTGTTAACGTGAAATATTGAAACCAAAAGTAATCAGCTGCCATATTCGTCGGAAAACTGGTGTTTTAAAATTATGTTAAAAAGGTAATGCCAGAGGGATTTTCGGAGCAATTACGGATGTTTTTAACTGCAAACTTATATGAGTACCTACATGTCTATTACTGTTAATAACGATGTCATCCCAATGTATCTTCTTAAATAACCTTAATCGTCTGTGCAGGTTACGCGGAGGCGGCAGGCGCGCGGCGCGGCACAAAGGGCGCGTGCAACTTCAAAGCGAGCCGCGCGGATCAAAGAGCCGCCCTCAGATAACGGAGGCCAGATAAATCCTCCGCTATCGGGCGAACGCTGTTTGATATCTGATTGTCGGTTAAAGATCGTGGCACCCAACAAACATCGAATAAAAAGGTGTTACACATTATTTTTCTCTTCAAAACTCTGCAAGTCTTTTGTGACAATTTTCTCATAATGCGATCAAAGGAGCTTAGAGAAAAATGAATGAAAAGAAAAATCTTAACAGTTGGTCCATTCATACGCGAGTACTGCCACAAAGAAGTTAAAGATCAAATGTTAAAAGTCGCAAACATCTTGATAAACAGGCTAAAACATTTTTACAAGTAATAGGTAACTTAGATAAGTTTTCGTCAAAAGAAATATGAAAGCAAAGTAGTTTTTTTACGTATAAATATAAAAGCTTTTGCAGCACGACTATCCTAGTGCACGTCTATTAAAATAACTCAACAGTTTCAATAAATCGTAGATTGTTCCCCAAACAATGGTAAATCTCTCTAAAACGTTGTGGCCTCGGCGCACGGCGTTTAATCTCGACAATCAGCTGTGTGTCTGTTTCGTCCGGCAGTAAACCCGGAGGTGCACGGCGCCGTGCCCGGCGCTGCGGGCCGGATTACCGGCTGTGTGCGGATGTGTCGGCGGGCCCGTTCGTGCCGACGCACTCCGACCCGCGATTAGTTCCACTAAGGGCAGTGGGACTTGTCGGAAAATTCGACCCGGGTCATAACCCGGATAAGACTCACAGATAAGTACAAATAAATATTGACTGTGTCATTGTTTAGATTTTTGTATGGTATTTGATGATGTTCTAATATTTTCCCTGATGGGATATTGTGGGACTGTCTTATAAACTTTATTTTAGTCATTGATTTACATGTTGGTGCCGATCTGTAGGTACACATCTTGTACACACGGCTACACATCAAGCTATACATTTCCAGTTTATGTTGATCTCGTATTGTACAGTATAGGATTTCCGTACAATGCGAGGTCAGCTTATACTGGAAATGTATAGCTTGATATGTAGCCGTGTGTACAAGATGTGTACCTACATAATACATTTTGAATGATAGGGTCTTTGCCCAACACTTTTTTGTTTAGAACTTATCAGACCTATTCTACAAAGACTTCGTCCAAACTTGGATTCAAATACACTTGAAGTGATAAATTGTATGTTAGTGACTAAAATAAATATCGCGAAATTGTTGTTGGAATAAAAATAACAAACTCTTAAGAAGTTATGGTCGAACTTCTCTAATCTATGAAGTTCAATCGAGACCTCGTCAATTTCCACCACACGCGTCCGTGCAAACAATGGAGCAATTATACGGGTCGAATCATCAGACAGAAGTAAGATAGGAACTAGACACACGAATCTACTTAGGTACCTACCTACTGAAACAAGTACTTAGCCTTAGTAGGTCTATCCAGGGTCTACGGGACATCAGCTACGTACGTCTCCGACCGCGTTTGAAAACGTCGTTTGATACCGATTGCGTTGCTTTCGCATGCGTTCGGGCCCGTCCGTAGTTTTGGCATCTGTTTCGCCGAAAAATAATCCAGTGCGAAGAAGCATGAAGATTTAAGTACTTAGTTATTTTTACTTACTTAGTACGTATAAGTTGAATCCTCGTGTGTCTAGTCTCTTTTTTCATTATTTGTAGATCCATTCTATTTGTGTAACTTAGATAAAGTCGATTTTTAGTTTCGGTTTTATTTTATTTCCTTGACTGCAACTGGAACGCCGCTGGACCTGGTCGCTGAAGAGACGGAAGAACCCTAAATCCAACTTGAGGGTCACGCGTATTCTTGGGGAATTAACACACATTACGAGATGTTATTGCTTGAGAATACACGTAGCTGACGAGAAGGAATTCATCTGAAGAGTCCGGAAGGATGAAGATGGACCACAAGACAGAAGATTTATTTTATGTTAATTTGTGTTCATGTACAGTACATGCCACGGATCTTTGTTAAGTTAGCTGCAGACAGAATTTTTCTATTAAGTATAAGGATTGAAAGGCGTATTTAGTATTAATAAAATAACAGCACGCCTTGTTTCCCCGAAGGGTTGGGCGTAGGTGTAGGTACCTGAAGTATTAATATGTCATAATTATTTCTCGTTATAGGTACTTAAACCACGTCTCGCCAAAATTGGCGAAAAAATGCGACGCGTCCTCCTAAAAACAAACAAAATATCGTGGCGGCTCATATGAGCCCAGAAGGGGTTAAATATACTAAAATATCATAGAACATTGGCTTATACTTCATCGGACGTTATTGAGACAGAAAACGGGAAAGTTAGAACTGTGTAAAATTGATCACACCTAACTTATGAACTCACTCTTAAGGGAAACACCTCGAAAACTCTTCACATCTTGACTGAACTGTGGGTCCTCAATCATCAGACGAACTAATTGTGCCAACCAAACATGATTTGCGAAGGCAAAGCCCTGGTCAACGGCAACTGGTCTCATCCTAGACCGAGCGTCACTCCCCCCTTCGAGAAAGGACCACAGTTCCCAAAAATGGAAACTCCCTTACTAACTTCAATAAACCTTGGAGCCTGTTCTACCTAATAATCTTCAAGGATAGAGATTGAAAATTCATCACAGTACCTACCTACGTTATTCAAAGTGTGTTTTTATACCGGGCACTGTTCTCCGAGTCTGTAAGAAAGAAGGATGTGAACTACAAAAAAAAACTTATCCGAGCCTCCCGTTAATGCTCTGCGTTCCGAAAACTTGGTGAGGGATTGGCGGACTGATTTTTCATATAAATCTTTCTGCCGGAATGTTCCACAAGACCACAAAAACACACAAAATTTTTGGAAGAAGTTTGGAAATTAGATTACTGCTCGGCTAATATTCGATGAGGTGACTTTATAGAATTAAACCCATTACTTGATATGAACTCTCTTCTCTAACACATACCTAAGTAATTGATATGAAATAGATAAGGTATTATGGGGTCGAAACAAAAATAGGTTTTTTTTTATATTTTTTAACTAGCTTTTGCCCGCGGCTTCGTCCGCGTGGATGTCGGAGATTATCCCACGAAAAGTTACTACTCAGGTACGGAAAGTAACTTATGTCCTACCCCAGGTCATGGTCTATCCGTATGCCTTTCATCCAAATCCGTTCAGTCGTTAGGTAAGGCGTGGAAAGGATAGGCAGAGTTAGTTTCGCATTTATAATATTAGAATTATTAATAGTATGGATAGAAGTATGGATATGTATAGTATGAACGTAAGTAGGAAACTTCGTGTTGTAACCTTAGGACGCAGATATATGACAGTGACCTTGAATGGTTGGTTAGCTTGCGTGTTCTGTATTGAGCTCACGCAACGCGTCGTACGTCCAGCCAGTAATAGGACTCGCCCATCAAGGAGCGCTGTCCCAAATTAGACGCATTATTAATTTATTACACGTAAAACCAAAGGTATTTTAGTAAAACACGTATACTAAAAGATCAATAATTTAATTATCTTTAAAATGGTGAAGTTTTCAGAAAAATACGCTTGATAGATTTTGCGTCATTCTCAGTTTTTTATCCACGTTAGACATAACTTTACAAATTAATTTCATTATGTAATATAAACATAATCGAAAATATGCCTATATTAAAATATTAAGAAAATGCTCTTATTTAACATATATTTTTTCCAAATCACTAACACTACTTGTTTAGACGTCATCTTCAGTATAAAATCATTAAAAGTCGGTTATCGTCCCCTTAAGGATCCATACGTATTGAAATGTTAATGTTTTATAAAGAACATTTTTGATTTTGCCGTCTTTTTCTAGAACATGAAGATTTAGTGAGCTGGATATACTATATTACTATAATAACATTTTGAACACGTATGAAAGTCACTCTCTTGCGGAAAACAGGAACAACAACGCCCGCCGTGGGCAGAAAATCGCGGCATTTCCACAACGCCATGTATCGAAGACATTGCCACATTGATAAACTCAAATTCTCCGCATTGCTTACACGGTTTCGGGTTTAGTATTTCCAAATACTTAAGTAACCTTTTTTATTAGTACTTAAATAAAAAAGCCGGGAAAATTACCTATCGAGGTTTTTAGACTGGCTCTCACAGTCGCCTGGATGATTTCCCGGCCAGTTTCTTTTTCGTGTTTTTAAAGTGTCTCGGAAAGGAACGATTTCTTGATGATAGTATCTTGAGGCATATTATTAGGACCCTTTTTTGAAGTGCTTTGAAGTGCTAATTTTTGTTAGTCAAGTGTCCCCCCCCCGCTGCCAACTAAATGGTTGATTTTGGATATGTGAAAAAATCACAGCAGTAGTTTATATAACGAAATTAAAAGGAAAACTATCACAACGACTAATAATCGACCAACTTATATTTGCAGTTGCAAAAATAGATGTTCTTCTATACATTCCGTATGGGAGAACATGTTTTTCAACTACAAAATTAAGTTTTATTTTGGGATAAATTCATCCCAACTACGGAACCTTTCATCGTGCGTGGTCCGACATGCACTTGGCCGGTTTTTTAAATAATAATAGTATGGATAGTATGGACTAGTATGGATGAAGAAAGCAATTTGATTGGAAATTTCTCTTCCTTCAAATTTCGAAGAAATCAACATGAATATAGGTACCTACTACCCGCAGTTAACTTGACAGACACAAAATCCGTGGCGCGTACTGTAACTTGTTTGATTTCTGTAGTGTTCTTTCATTAGTAGCTTTTTGTGCTTACACCGATCAATTGCTAGATCGATGTACAGTCACGAATCCTCTTCGATCTAGCGATCGACCAGTGGGGCACAGGGAGCTACGTTAAAATGTTCATGATAAAACGGAATTACTTAATTGTGAGTAAAATGTTGCCAACATCTATGTAAAATTGTAGGTACCTATGTCTGTACCTACTTAAATTTTGGTTTTTACACGCCAGTCACCTAATGAATTACATTTTTCTTGTTCCCATATATTGTTCACTTTATCAATGTTGCGAAAACAATGATCAAATGAATATAAAGTCACACCTATGTAAATGTAATTAAGAAATAGAAATGGCGTGGACAAATCAAACGAATAAGGTCGATTATTGATTATGATTATTATATTGCGTTTTGCTGGAAAAATAACTGGGTTTATAATATTCTGATCTAGTTTTAATTCCACCAAAAAATTGTGTTCTTGAAATTGATTAAAAGGATAAAAGTTTGTGATATTTTGTTGCCATTGTAAATAATCATACACAATATTTGTCGAAATAATTATTGCGCGAGCATTTTATTAACATGTTTGAACGCTGTTCGCAGATGTCGAGAATGCTGGCCGGTTGGATTGCGTGTAGCCAGGCAGAGTCAACCATAGACATATGTGGTGTCAACCGAGCAAATGCATTCCTTTCACGTGTCAATAGAAATACAAACAAGAAGATATTAAATTATGTAACAGCTTCGAATAAACATATTTTAGAATAGGTTGTGTTATATAAACTGAACACTGTTGAAATAATTTAATATTTTTGTATTTCACTTTTCAGTGTTTTATTTTTGCCCTAGTAAACCGCTACCTACCTATGTATTTATAGAAATCGTTAAAAAAAATAACAATTGTATTCTGTTACAGTCAGCGTCAAATAGTTAGTGACACTCAGGGTATTCAAATAAATAGACGCAACCAAAAAGTCAATAATATCGGTACAAACAAAGTTTCCTTATTGTTGTCAACAATGTATTTGCTCAAAAGGTCGAGACGTTTAAAATGTCATATAGATCGGTTCAGTCAAACCGCCATAAATATGGTTACAGTCATCCCACCAATGGTATCCAAGCATTATAAGTGTTCAAAAATATGGAACAAATTAGAAAAATAAACTAGCATGTAAGGGTGGCCGCACATGTCAGGTGCCTGATCCGATTCTCCAATTCGGAAACCCGATCGGACGAGTGCCGCATACAGGCGATTGATTGTATTCGGTTTCTACGCTCTCCAGTCGTGTGCCAGAGTTTGTGGCGATTGTATCGAAGAACGCTTATATAATTAAAAATATTTTTAAAAAGAATGGAGATGACGAATTTCTATTAGCAATTCTTTTGTCAAAAGAATGAAAGAAAAGAAAGCGATGCTATTGGGTATATGCAGAGATTGTGCAAAGTCAATTCTATCGTTTAAGTCGTCATGACGTATGTTCCATAAACATACGGGATACTTTTCGACAATTAATCAGCACCAAGTTCTTCCGCACCGCACGATGCGATGGCTAACTGGACTTCTGGAGACAAAACCGTACGAGCGAACTGAATGTGTGCACCGCTACATAGAAATTGCGTCATAGACGTCATGCTTAAAATGAAAAGGACAGCAGAAGTTTCTATCCATTTGATTTTGTGAAATGTTGACGTGAGAAATAATATTTAATATATACAAATCCGTAGTTTATTTTTCTAATGTGTTCCATATTTTTGAATACTTATAATGCTTGGATACCATTGGCGGGATGACTGTAACCATATTTATGGCGGTTTGACTGAACCGATCTATATGACGTTTTAAACGTCTCGACCTTTTGAGCGACTATATTGTTGACAACAATAAGACAACTTAGTTTGTACCGATATTATTGACTTTTTGGTTGCGTCTATTTATTTGAATACCCTGAGTGTCACTAACTATTTGACGCTGACTGTACCTAGTTTGAACTCAATAATTATACAAGTAATGTAAAAAAGTGGTTTTATTTTCTTATCCTATTGATTCTTATAAAACTTTTTAAATAAGTAGTCCACTTTGAACAAGTTAATGATGCACTCTCTAAAGTTGTGCATTGGTTTAATGTAAATAATCTTCTCCTGAACGAAAAAAATACTACACTCATTAAATTTTCAATGCCAAATGTCAGGCAGCTATCTACCAATGTTCAGGTTAATGGAACAGAGTTGGACCCTGTTGAGTCGACAGTTTTTCTTGGAATCACTATTGACGGTAAATTACAATGGGGCCTACACATAGAAAAAATGTCAGGAAGGCTAAGTTCGGCCGCCTGTGCTGATAAAAAAATTAAACAGATAACTGACGTAGATACAGCCAGAATTGTTTATTTTAGTTATTTTCATAGTCTTATGTCATATGGGATTCTTCTCTGGGGAACCTGTGCGGACATTAATACTATCTTTGTTCTACAGAAAAGGGCTGTTCGAGTCATTTACAACCTAGGTCCAAGAGATTCCCTTAGAGAAAAATTCAAAGAAGTAAATATTCTGACTGTAGCCTCACAATATATTTTTATTATGTACACAAAAATATATCAAATTTTAAGAAAACGCTTTTACAACAAACTCCTCATTGACATTCAAAACTTACCTACCCATTAAACGATTTAAAATCTGTATTAAAACCAAACTTTGTAAAAAAGGGTACTATACAATTTCAGATTATTTAGAAGATAAAAAAGCTTGGGATTGAACTGCTCGCTCTGCTAAGCCTTGTGATAAACCATAAAACTAGGCATTTTAATTATTATGTAAAATCAACATATACCAGTTTTATAAACACATTGACATTGTTGAAAATTATATTCAAAATGACATGATTACTTTGTAAAGTATTATATTATTTTAACTATTGTGAATGTGAGGACTATGTGGATATAATTTTTATTTCTCTGCTAGTTTTAGTGATTGTTTGACAGTTTGAGTAGTTTATGCGGCCTACCCAAATGTCCTTTCTTTGGTATTGTTCGTCGAGTTGAGCTCCACGATTACTGCCAAATGCTTGCACTGACTGGACAGGTCCACTCAAATCTGTGGTTCTTTCCTCAAAAGACCTTTTTAGACACTTAATCTACATGGTCCTGATATGGCCTGACCAAGATTATGTCTGGACTTTAAAAAAGACTGCGACCTCTGAGTTTGTTTCGGATTTTCTTCTCAGAGTAGTCAGACAGGAAACGCCGAACTCATCTAGCTTATTCATTAATATGACGAGTAAAAGTGATTATATCCTATTTACAGAATAAACAATTTCATTTCATTTTACCGTATTCTGAATCTAAATAAAAGTCAAAGAAACTCGCCAAGACAATTTGGCTTGGTATGATAGCAGGTCTACTAACATACCATTAGCTGGTTGCAAAGGGATACAGTACCTACGACACAACTTAGATGTAGCATGAATTTAAAAATTTCAATTTTACAATGTATTTGGTTATATGACTTTACAAGTTATTGCATTTGCGTAAAGATCATTTTCACCTAAAGTAGTAATAAAGATTGATGATATTGAAGGCGTATTCAGTTCGGATGGTGATCGGTTTTACGAATTTTGCCGATGCTACATCTAAGTTGTGTCGTACTGTAACCTAGTCGACAACGGGAATAAAAACCTGTAAAAACTAAATCCGTTTCTCTGCTGTCACGGGCTGTAAATATATTTGAATTGCAAGTCAGTGAGGCTGACTGTACTGGTTGCGCCAGTAGAACCCGACTGTACTGGTTGTGCCAGTAGAAAACCCGACAAAACTGGTAGCGCAAGTAGAACCTGGGTACCAAGCAGAGTTTATTTTATCTTCAAGATAAAATCAAAATTGCGAATTTATCGCTATTCTCAGTCGAGATATTTAAATTATATTTTTATAACCTATCAAGGCTCAGCCCATGTCTTAACCATAGCAGATCATCGCGCGAACACGCGACTCGCGACCTTCGTGTTTATAATGTTCGGCGAGCTCAAACGCGTGGTCACGCCGACAGAGAGCGCCTTCGGTTCTGAACAAATCAGTGACAAATGAATGCGAGGATGACGTAGTCGCGCGAATCGCTTTGGTTAGGACACAGGGTAGTAAAATCGCTCTCATTTAAGACACCGATGCAATTAAGATACTGATTTAATAAAAGTGCGAGTATTGTATGACTCACAAACATAGGCCATCATAACACGTATTCGGTTGAAACTACAACTTGCTTGCATGCAACGATTTAAAAGATTCAGCCCTGCGACAGACGGCGTAAGTTTGCTCAGTGGCACTCAGTGGGTACGGAACCCTAAACAAGACAATATAACATTTTACTTAGAAAATGCTATGTGCTTTGAGATGTGACTTACTCATTACGAGTCACGTCCATATACCAGAACGACACTCAAGCTTCAATGATAGCTGTTTAAATCAGATGACAGATTAGCTCGAGTAAGTATTACCTTAGATTTTCAACTTAAAAGAATAGGTAATATATATGCAAAAAGAAAGATACTAGGATGTTTCTATACTCGTTTGTTAGTCATGCACATGATATCTTTAACAAAAATATAGAATTAGGTACTTACCACTACTTACCTTCACATTCTTAAGGAATGGCTCTGCGGGCAGCCTGTTGATATCTCAGAGCCAGCACGTCTTCTTGAATGCAGTGAAATATAACTTACTTCTTCACGGTGGTTATTTTAATTACATCATCATAGGAAGCCATAGTGTTGATATCACTTTCGTGCTGCAGATAACAGATACGAATCTCACTCACACAAACAGATTTGAAACAAATAAGTATGCAATACAAATAATTATTCTACGCGAGGATTTTATAACTGCCAAACTGATGCTCTGTTCTGTTGTTTTGATAGCATTTTGTCAATGATATAAAAATCGAATATTATTGATGGAATCAACAAGAATCATTACTAATGTAGTGCTTAATCAAGGTACTGGTATGGAATTTAAAAAATACTTACCAAAATAATGGACAGTTTATGAACAAAAATATTTAATTGCTAAAAACTAAATCACTGAATAGAGTATGCCAACCTCCAGCGCCAACCTCTAAGCATAATCAAATAAACATGTTATTTCGATAACACAAACTTCTAATACATACAATATTAGAAAACCATAAATATTTACAGATTTGCTTTAGGTAATGGCAGATTACTTCTTACACTACAATCACCTTTGTAACATATCATAAATTAAGTTTTTTTTCTATAAAAAATAAGAACATCGTGAACATATTTTTGATCAATATATTTACTGAAGATTCATCCGATATATTGTGACTTATTTGATCTTATTCGAAGATAAAATTCTCTAATAAGTTCTTGAGACAGTATCATCTATTAGTTATAAGATTATATTAACAGTTTTCGTTACGGCAACATCTTTACTAGTTCACAAAAGCGGTTACGTTTAATCGGAACTAACACATAGATAGTATTGCGAAACGACCTCGGAATAAGTTAATGTTATGTTAGTCTAATTCGTCAGCCTCAGGGGAAGCTCTGGGAGCTAGTCTATCAGCAGCCGCCGGCGCGTCGTTCGGGACCAGAGGTGGGTCGTCATTATTGAGCAAGACGCTCTCTTTTCGTCTACGATCCAAAGTAGACGTCTCATCCTTGACGTCCGTGACATTAGTTGGCTCACTGTTAGTTCCACTCGGCAAGACTGCATGTTCATTTTCATTGGTAACGGAGTTACCATTTGCAATATTGATTTTATTGTTAGGATCGTTTTTCCTAGCAATCTCTTCTATCTTGATGTCGGCGTCACCAGCAGGGGCGACGGAGTTATCCTTATCAGTACTTCTAACATCATTAGCAGGACGCGCGGCTAGAGCGCTCTCCTGTGTATCCCCACCCGAGTTGGAGTTGCGACTGTTCATGGCTCTCTGCACCGCTTGATCGAAGATTTCAGGTGACAACATATCGCCAGAGTGAAGGGTGTTCGTTTGTGCGGTGGAGACGGACGGTGAAGTCTGCGTAGTAGACTGTGCGGTGTTCTGAACTGTCTGTGTGGTAGACTGAGCGGTCGGAGGAGTAGCCTGTGTGCCAGTACCGGGAGCATCGTGGTAGGCGGCGCCGCTCGCGAGGGCAGCGATGCCTGCCAGCCCCATCACGCCGGCCATGCCGCGGTGCGTGCGGAGAAGCAGCTGCTGCAGCTGAGCCTGTTGTAGTATCACGGGCAGCTCGTAGTGGTGGAAGAAGTACAGCATGGAGTGCTGTAACAAAAATATTGAATTATAAAACATTCTGGACTATTTTAAATCCCTACTTGCAAAATTCGATTCAAAGGCTTTCCATTCAGGATGTAAAGAGAAATGCAGCAAAAAATAAACGGTAAAGAGATAAGCTGGCAATAGTTGCGGTGGAGATGGTGCCCGGTTAGGTGAGAGCGGTGCACTATGCTCGCTCGCAAATAGATGTTGTGAGTGCTGATTATGAGGCACGTCCGTCGAACTGAGCAAAACTCCTTTAGACAAATAAATGAGCGACTCGTGACGGTGTCCTCACTCCACCCCAGTCTTTATTTATTTATTTCTGGGTCAAAGTTCCCACCCCTCGCGTCGTCCGACGTAAGTTTTAATTAAGAAACTTGTGACCGCGCCTGACTCAACTTTTATTTGAAATTATATTTTCTGATCCCCTCATTTTGATTTTTTCCAAGTGGCGCTGTAACGGGTTACCGGCGCAGACAAGTTGCGACACCTTGTGATTTATTATTCGAGGCGTGCGCTGCTTGACAGATAATTGAATGAATTTTACATCATTTTTTACGGTGAAGATGCACCCTTTCAGATCACAAATAAACCAACGAAATGTGTATGGCTTTTGTAAGTTAGCATATAGAAAATGATAAAATAATGCTCATTATTTTCCTCCATTCAAGAAAATACTAGCAGATTCCGAGGGTCCTTTAAAAACGGGTTCTATTTAAATGACACACATGAGCGTATAGGACGATAGGTCAGTGGAACATGGGCTACATTGTATGGGCTTAATTAACACCATCCGTTCGTGCCCCAATCTGTTCGCGGATCATCGCAACAGCAGCAAATATAAAAAGGATCAAACGTTTAAAAGGTATTTAATGGAGAGATGACGCCCTTTTATACGTCCATTAAAATCGGCCGCTTTGAGATTTACCGCCCGCCCTGTTAGATAGATACGTGAATAAAAAACGAGGTCATTTTTATCAATTTTCAGATCGTTTGTAACAGATTACGTTGGCAGCGTATAGATGTACGAAAAGTTTTCTAGGGGTTTGGACGTTTGGTTATATCTAACATCAACGGTGTTTATATTTTTATTATATATTTTGATTCTTGTTCAACTAGTTCAAACAAAACTAGCTCGTGGCAAAATAATAACAGCCGCATGGGTCGATCCATCAGGTTAAGCTTCGCTTGCCAGGGTTGGTCCGTGGATAGGTGACCGTCTCTACATCAATCTTCCGTGCCTCGGAAAGCACGTTAAGCCGTTGGTCCCGGCTGTCATTCGTGGATCTTTGACAGTCGTTACGGGTCGTCAGAAGCCCGAAAAAAACAACCAGTCTTACCAAGGGTTATCGTATTACCCAGTTACTGGGTTGAAGAGGTCAGATAGGCAGTCACTCCATGTAAAATACTGGTATTCAGCTGCATCCGGTTAAACTGGAAGCCGACCCCAACATAATTGGGAAAAGGCTAGGCAGAGTGATTGTTCAACTAGTGCAAATCAATGAAATACTTATGTAACCTAAGTAACTAGCTTTTGGCGTTATACATTTGCTTTTAAAAATGAATACTTAAAATATCGTTTCATGTATAGACAGGTATGAACTAAGGTAATCTCATGTAATAATTTAACGAAGTAATTTAAATTGCAATGTACTCGTTGTGTTGTGCAATGATACAGGTTTCACCTGCCATAAAAATGCATGTACTTTTTTCAAGATACTTCATAAAACGAGTACACACGAGTACGACTTCAGGTATACTTGAGTACCTAACGCTTGTCGAGATCCGACACTTCAAAGGAGACTCCGAGTTCTTTGTGATAATACATTTTTTAGCCGCAAAATTGTCTTAAACACTTTACGGGCGGCGCGTTGATTATGCCAAGACGGTAGAAAACTCTGACAAAAATAAAGTTATTTTGATTTAAAATGCAAAGAAAAAACAGCGGACGAAGGAGCGCGGCCCTCTCCGAACGAGACATTTTTTTAAATCCCTTTTTCATTTTACAAATCCTCAGACGGGCGTAGGATGACTACGTTTAAGAGTTGAGATTCAACAACATTGCTCTCATTCACTTGACCTTTTTGTCTATAAATAAACAAGAGGTGCATTTAGGGTTCTGTCGGCACTTGCCCTAAAGGTATGCCCAGCATAATGTACCACAAAGTAAGCCGCTGAGAGTGTTTGACTTAAGTTTAACTATAATTTGCAAGAGATCTGGAAGATTACAACACTTTACATTGTTCCATGATGGCGGGCCTTTTCTGTTGATTTAGGACTTGACAGAAATTAACTGAAGCACGCCTATTAAACCTCCACAATAATAGGGGTCTCGAGTTAGTCTTTAAGAACCGTTTTGACAGACAATATTATTTTACGGCATCAAAAATTTCAGAGACAAGTGAAAGTTAGGTAATTATTAATTGAAAGTGAAATCCTATTTGAGCCTGTTGTCAACAAGTCGTTCCGACTGTTGAAATTAATGTAAGGAGGATCGCACGTCGGTGACAGTATTATGCGCGGCGCGTCGCGCTGGGCCGACCTCATGAAATATGATTTTTAATAATAAGTTGACACGCTCGATGATTATAAGATAAGCCCCCACTTTGCATTCCGAAGGGGCTCCTTGTTTTTCGTCGTCGCCCTCTCGCTGTAATCCGGTAGAGCCTACTCCCGCCGCCTGAGCCTGCTCGGGGCGCGCCTAATGTTATCTCCATACTCAATTATAACTGCGCTTTCGTTGTCAGCATGTATTGTTCACAACATGTACGTCAGAGATTACGGAAGATTTCCGAGATTAAAATTTCTCGTGTCAAAAATAACTAAATACAAAATAATTGATTTGAAAATCTGTATGTAGGACAGCGAACAATTTTCTGAAAAGAGGTATTGGTGGCCTCAATACAATCAGGGATAAGCAAGTATATTTGAAAAGGACTTCACTAAACATTACGAGAAATAACCGCGATCTGCCAAATCAAATTAAACTATCTTATTAAATCACTGAGTATCTAAAAAAGGGAAGTTAAACATAGCTCTATAACATATTTGTAGTAGTTTAGATTTAATTTGACTTTGTGACAAAATACGGCCATAACGTTTCAAAATTAATGACATATCTTTAAAAAGTAGTAAGTACTGAAACTTTTTGTAAAGAAAATGTTTTGCATAATTATCTAAATAGGGATGATATCTGGGTCAAAAAAAAAACTGTTTAGTCCGTCGTCAGTCCGATAACAAAAATATTAGACACGTATTTTTTGTTTTATCATATTAATAAAAACTGACTTAGATAAAATGCATTAAAGTTGGGGAGTGGGGATGGCTACGTCACAAGTAAGTATAAAGTCTACATACTCGTGACGTCATGGCACATTCTAACTTAATGTATCGCCGTAATCTTTTGATAAGTAAATAAAGAAAAAAATATGTGTCCAATATTTTTTAATAATCTACAAGACGGGCAATAAATCTATTTTTAGGCATCATCATAAAGGGAACGATGCATACTTGTATTACGTGCCTGCATTCAATAGCCTCAACTCAACACTATAGTCCAATTTCCTTATTGAAGTCCAATCTAAGGCGAAACGCACTGCAATCATCAAAGACCACAATTTAGATAGCTTGGTCACTATTAATACACTGTCCACCCACACATAGCATACCGAATACACCGGTACATCGCGCTGTGTGCTGTGTATACTTGTGTAGTACCACCGACGGGAGGCCCAAGTCCGCTCAGCGTGTTATTAACTTCCGTGAAGCATAGAGACCGGAAATCGACGCCGGAGTAGATCCGCTGAAGACACACAGTCTGAACCACCCCTAACATTCACGGATCAACTATATTACGTTATATTCTGACAACAGTGGGACTCTACCTTAATACTCAAGTATGTTCGACATGTAATTTTCGTGATCACTTTGATATTTTAATTTGGACAGCGTATTAAGTTTTCAAATTAAAATGTATGGGTTCCATGGAAGGAATCAAATTAAATGTTCCGGTTATTTGAATTCGGGGAAAAGTAAATGTTTGATTTTCTGGTTATCGATAAAATTTGTTTTAGCTCGCGGATATTAATATTAATGGCTGATTTTGATATTAAATTAGTGAATTATTCAGACATAAATGAGCGTTCCAGCAAACAATTTTCCTGCAAATCAATTACTATGCCATAGTTGATATAAAAATGGAAACCTACTTATTTTTATTTCTCATATTCTCATTTACCGACCTACTTTAAAAATTAAACAGTCCATAGTTTCTAAATGTTCAAACGTCACTTTGCGGTCAATCACAAGTTGGACCGTGTGACCACAAATCACTAGGACGGACGGTAGGACGTAATGTGTCAGTGACGCATCCCCCCGGGCCGGCGGAAAATATTACACGCACCGCCGTCATTTGAATCGTCTCGGGACACATTTGACAAAACTTTGACGTGACGCGTCTTTTGGAACATTCTGTGCGTAAGAAAAAACCTTCAAGTTGTGTCTTTGGTATTATGAGTACTAAATAAATGAGAACGTTAATAAATTGCAATTACTCAATACTCAATAAACACACATTTTATATTTTAAAATGTATGAAATAAAAATATAAAATGTCAAATGACTCGAAAATTTTTCACATTTGCATAGGAGTCAAAAGGGGTCATTTGGTTGTAAATGACTTCTCCTACGTCCCCTTAATGGATTGCCGACATATAACCAATAACCCTGTATTTATTTCATTCCATAATATTAACTTTCGCCAGCTTGAAAACAATATCAAAATAGACGTTATTTATCAACCCAGAACTTTGCATAGCGCTTGAAAGATTGACATGTTTCTATAAACCCAACAATAATGTTGCACAAATTGACAACTACGTCCGGAAAATACTATTTTATCTCCCAGAAAATATAGTTGAATTTTCCGTGATGCGTGTTTTCGGCACAAACACAAAAACGTATAGGGACGTGATTTGTTGACAAATGCTCGCGGCCCGACCCCGCTTCGTAGTAAAGAAGCTTTCTCTTTAGTTTAAAAATAATAATAACTCCCAAACTGTGCAACGATGATAGAATGTGTGTGTGTGAGATGTGAGTGAGGGATGGCATGTGTGTGTGTGTAAGAGTCCCTTAGGCGGCCGCGCGACCCCGTGACCCGTCTGCTATTGTAACGTTGTCATGACATACATGATGCTTATTTTAATAATAAGACGTTATTTTTCCACTATTCAGCTGGGACTTACAGAAATATTAGCGGGTACATTTTCTGGTGTTAAGTCTGACAGCTGGTCAAACCTATGTCGGACTTGCCCTAAAATTGGGTTGTAGAGGTCAGGTAGAAATCCCTCCTTGTAAAATACTGATAATCAAAATCATCTGATAAAGATAAAGATAGATAAAGATAAAGATAATTTATTTGTCCAAAACATGAGTATACACACACATGGCATGCAAGATGTTACAATAAAATTTTACCACAGTCATGTTTTGCCTCAACGGCGTACAAATATAAGTAGGTAGGTACATTTAATCAAATCATTATAAATTTATCCATTATTCAAATAATTTATAGTCCAAATTAGAATTTAAAAATTTAAAATGTTCTACAGAATAGAGTCAACAACTCATAATGTATAATAAAAATTAGTCAATTTAATGTCAAAGTAATTAGGAATACACAATTATAAGAATTAGATTAATTTATCAGTCACAAATTCGTCAGTGCTGTAGTAGGCTTTCTCTAAAAGAAGGTTTTTTAACCTACTTCTTAATTTTTCCGTTGTATATTCCCTCCAATATTTTGGCAACTTATTATACAGAATTGGCGCCATACAGAATATGCTTTTACGCAGTAGAGCTGTCCTGGATCTAGGTATGCAAAGTTTGCTATTGTCGCGTCTATTTCGAATTACTCTATCTGACAATAGGGAAAATAGATTTAGGTTCGATTTAACAAACATAATGGTCTCTAAAATGTACATGGATGGAAGGGTTAATATTTTATATTTTTTGAAAAATGGTTTGCAGGTCTCAGTAACATGAAGTCCAAACATAGTTCTAAGGCACCTCTTTTGGGTTTTAAAAATGACATTTTTATTTGTTGAATTGCCCCAAAATATAACTCCGTATCTTAAGTTACAGGACACTTAGCCATGATAAGCAGTTAACAGCGCATCAACATTTAACATGGGGGCTAGTTTGTACAGTGCATATGTCGATTTACTTATTTTTTTGCTTAAGGCTTCCGTATGTGCTTTCCAATCTAATTTACTATCTATTGTTACTCCAAGAAATTTGGTTGTGTCGACTTTGTCTATGTTATTATCACAATAGTGTACATTAACATTTGGAATAGTTGATCTTTGGGCAAAATGCATTATATTCGTTTTTTCAAGATTTATCTTAAGATTATTATTTTCTAACCATTTTATCATTGATTTTATAGAATTGTTAATGTCAGCTTCGTATGTGTCTTTATTTTTGATCTGATGAACTGGAAGCCGACCTAAACTACTTGGAAAAAAAATATGGTGGACGATGTGAATAAGTTATTATATATTTTAAATTTGCAGTTTTTAATTGAATATTACGGTACCCTTTGTCAAACCAATTACGCCATGCTTAACCTGACTTATCACCACCAAGTATACCAATAACAGTGTGGTGCTGCGGAAAGCTAATATCGCTTTAGACAAACAGTTTATGGATATGAAACGGCCGCGCTGCGTGGCGAGCGCGTGGCGCCTGCGGGCTCTGACCAACATCAAAGTGCTCTCGACAAACACACGCCACTGCACTTGGTAAATAGGCTAGTTGCAAATTATCATTATGACATTTGAGTATAGTCAGCTTACTGTATCAATCTACAGCTACAATTAAGTACTCACCCAATGTGTAATATATGTTTTGTGGCTGACAAATGAGTTTTCGCTCGAAATAAAGATCAGGATTTGTTTTTTTTTAATCTTGTCGATGTCCACATGTTTTTGAGGCTGATGGTACATTTTGACAAGTTTCTATATCTTACTTTTCAATGTGTATTCATGAAATTCGAGTAAAACAATAAATTACAGACTGTCTTTACTATTTATTTTTGCTATATGAGGTAATCTGAAGTCTGCATGATAACAAATAACATACCTAGCTTGAAATGAAATCATAACTGTCGATTGACAAGTGTTTGGAATATTGTAAACATTCTAAATCAATCAATCTACTTAGTCTTTTCCCAAATATGTTGATTTCGGCTTCCAGTCTAACCGGATGCAGCTGAATACCATTATTTTACACGGAGCGACTGCCTATCTGACCTCCACAACCTATTTACTGAGTAACACGATACCCCTTGGTAAGACTAGTTGTCAGGTTTTTGGGCTTCAGACGACCCGTAACGACTGTCAAAGATCCAAGAATCACTGCCAGGACCAATGGCTTAATATGCTTTTTGAGGCACGGAGGGGTCTCGGTATGTTAAGATGGTCACCCACCGACAGACTGACAGCGGCAAGCGAAGCTTAACCTGATCGATCGACCCGTGCGGCTGCTATTACTTAGCCACGAGCACCTCCTTATTGTCCCCTGTTGTAAGTGGAATAAATGAAAACAGGGATCAATTTGTAGTTTTAATTGAGCCCTTAATTCTAAGAGAAACTCAATAAACAGTCTAAATTTAAATGAGCTTGCATCATCTCAGATAATTATTTAGGCAGAGTTCTAGCTCATATTTGTCCTCCGTTACGCAAATTAAGACAGAATCTATACCATTCGGTAATTAGATTCGTGCCATTTATTATATAAAATTTTCTGTCCTAATAAGATAAGGAATTGTAAGGGTTGTTTTATATAATACTTGCCTGTATGAAGAGCCACGACGTGACGAGAGCAAGGCTGCTGTACTGTCCGTTGAACCGGTAGTGGTACGCGTAGAACGAGAAGTGGTACAAGTAGAAGAATCTGTTGACAAAGGAAATAATCTGTTAAATATTGTTAATAATAATTTTAATACAGGTTCTCTTATTGTGTCTTTAAGCCTTTTTTCCGCGACGTTTATCCACATTCGGACATCTGAATGTCTGTTTTAAAGACTATATTGAACAGTCTTTGAAATTATCTCGAATCGCATCCGCATTCAAGTGTTTTCGTATAAATTAGTCACGGGTTTTATTAAAATAAGCAATACAATACTGGTAAGAATACACTAAACTTATTTGCAAAAAAAAATTTAGGTTTTTTTTAAATATTTTTTTTTTGTTTCTGTCTATTTTTCTCATTGGTATCTTAAGATTTTGTTCATGAAAATTATGTAAGGGAAAGTATATGAATAAATATCGTGCTCGATTATTTTAACGTAACTCAAAACTTTTCGACCCTCTAATTTGAAAGAACTTAGGTGAATTCGGAGATTCAAAAGATTTTAAAGTCCCTTCTAGAAACTCGCAAAATGGAGGTGTGTATTGGTTAGTTTTACATATATCTTTATACGAAGGAACATAAAAGACGTTGAATTGAATACCCATTACGGGAGCACTAGAAGACAATAGTTAGGTAATATAAACAAGCGTGTAGCAGCAACCATCTCATAAACTGTATTCTAGTGTTATCTCGTTACGGCCAATGTTGGAAGGCTGCAAAATGTATCGATTCAGAAGGTCCATTTAAAACTGAATACCGAATACATACACCGTGAACAAGTTTTCAGACAAAGCCATTTCAGTCATGTTTGTTATAATTAAGTCTGCTAAAAGCGCTTAACCTCAAGTGTCTGTTAATATTTAGGTTTAGGAAGAAATTGGATAAATAGGTTTTTTTTTATAAACGTTGCTTAAAATTAAGTAATGTTTAACGTCTGCATAACCATAATTTTTTTGACGTTTAGACTTCTTTTAACTTTAAGCAACGTTAAGAACTCTATAAGGTATTTTTGGTGCTTGGCCAAAATCGGAACTAACGCAGCCATCTTGTTTCGTCTTTATAATTTCCGAGACAATTTTACAAATGTTTAACAACAACGCCCCCTGTCAATGACCTTCAGGCGCCAAAATAAATGTCCTTGTTCAGCTATATAATTTACAATGTGTAACTGAATTAATGCACATTATGAAAGTAGTTTGTTCAGAATCGTTTACCGAATCGATTTTTGTCGTTTTTAATATAGGTATTTTTTTTTCCTAAAAATAATTATAACTACTTAAATTACACTTCAGCAGTACAGTCAAAACAAATCAAAATGGACGAAGTACCTACTACGCTAGACCCTTATACGTGCGCGTGTAGATTTGTAATACGACCACAATTTTCTCCCACAATCAGTATAACTAATTTAGTAAATAAACAATGTTTTATACCTAATAGTAAAAATTTTGTTTCAGTATTATGATTATAACATAATATTCTAATTGGGGTGTTTGGTGGTGTGAGTTACTTCCGGGACATATTACTGTCTGTACTTTACTTGTCGGTTGTAAAGTATCATTTTGTAGATCAGAAAGTCTGCATTTGTAGAGGTGTAACGTCAGACCATATCCTACTAATATTATAAATGCGAAAGTTTGTGAGGATGGATGGATGTTTGTTACGTACTATGTCACGCAAAACCTACTGAACAGATTTGGATGAAATTTGGCACACCGATAGTTTATAACCTGGATTAACATCTAAGATACTTTTTATCCAGATATTCCCGCGGGATCGAGAATTATGCGGGTGAAACCGCGGGGCGGTGCTAGTAAGTGATACTTCTTAATATTTTATTCAGTGGCCTGGCGTCGAGTCAAGCAACAAGTATACGTGAAGCATGGTCGCAGTGGGCGAGTATCATTAGGAGCTTATTGAAACACAAGACGCCATGTTTGATTATAAGTTCCTATGTACGGCGCTGGTGCGAATGAATGCTGTTGATTTTTTGTGTGAATGACAACGTGTGGAAGTATTTTTGTTAGGAACACAAATAGATTTTTGTTCCAGAAAATTACAGAAAAAAAATTACCGACGAAAAATAAGAGGAGGTTCTCAAATCGACGCATATTTATTTTTATTTAAGATCTTAATGATATTCAGGTTTTATCAAAAGATACAACATTTGCTAAAAAGTGCTAGGAAAGGCATTCATAATAAAAAAAAGATCACATTTTATCATTGTCAAAACAGCCCGTAAAAGTTATTTTACTGAAATTAACCCCCAACACTGCTTTAATAAAGTATCGTTGAGGTATTTAGTTCCTAGAAGAAGCGCTTGCTCAGTTATTTAAGAAATTGCAATAATGAAAACACGTACCTACATTATTATAATAATAATAACGAATCTCCTCGATTTTATTTTTTAAACACCAACCTTGATACAACAAGTAAAAAATCAAAAGAACAGTACAATCCCAACAAATCCTTTAAAAGTCAGGGGCGCCCAACATTTCAAGAATGCAACTCGACAACAAGGCGACAATACTTTACACAAGCGTTCGAGCCAATCGTATATTTCTCTTGTATAGATGCCATTAGATTCGTTATCTGCTTATTTCGGTGGATAAATTTCCAATGTACGACAAGGGCGACAAACGGGCCCCGGAAAAGGGGAAATGTCACCTCGTTATCTGAAAAGGTTGCAATTTTATTTGAAATCGATATTCACTGAGATATACCTACATTTTTCTTCTATTGTGTTCGAGTGTGAAGACATGCTTTTAGTACACGATGCTCTTTGAGATGTCCTTCTATGAACTGCGTCTTATTGTGATGCAGCATATGAACCCAATCATAAGCATCGGGGTACGTAATGATTTAAAAGAGATACGAGGAATCTCTACTTCGTAGACTTCTAATAGTTTTCGATTTTACTTTATCACTCTTAATTGGAAAGACGATTTTTTTTTTTATTATTTTACTGTCGTGATTGCTGGTAGGAGAAAATAGTGGGTCTACTACAGCGGTCTATTGTTCGGTTTACTGTTTGAGTTCATACGGAGAGATATTAGGGAAAGAGCAATGACCGTTATTGCCATGCTAAAACGCTACAACTATAATTAAATAGAGAAAAAACTGATGGCATAGTTTCGAGTCTTTAATTTTCCTGTGTTTTCGAGCATATCGTGTGATCTTAACATGAACAAAACCATTCCAATAACAAAAAAACTAATTTCAAATTGATCTTTGCTTTTTCAAAATAAATAACATCACTTACTAATGTACCCTGCAGCTGCACATAACGTTCACCAAAGCACAAATAGGGAATATTCGATTAACATAGCAATACGAGCAGAAGGCGCTAATTAGTAGCTAGAGGTAGTAGCGGCTGTGCTTGCTCGTGCGCGCACGGGATAAATCCCCGCAAGCACAGCCGCGTGTATCATGCTCACCTTGTTGCTAATGCTCGATTTTATGATACAGCTCGTGTAAATGAGATATCGATGGTATTAGATTACTTTTTAAATTATTTTATGAAGAAACTTTATGTGAGAAAGATTTGTTGGTGTGATAATAATCTAGATAATTTCAACTTCGTTTTAATTTGCTTGTTTTTAATTAATTGAGGTGTAAGGATAACCCATTTAAGTAAGCTAATTATAACAATTTACCTACTTAGCGTATAAGCTTTAAAACTAAATAGTTATTATGAAAAATCTGTCGTTGCTTCATTTTTAATTCTTTTTACCTATTGTGGTATAGTAATTTTATTCTAGGTGCATCGTCTTCACATATAGGTAATATTATTTAACTAATGTACGTGCATATACAAACAATTGTAAAACATTTTAAAAGAGTAACGGTGGAGTTTCTTGCCCATTCTTCTCCATACGAAAACTACCTTTTGGAAGGGGCGACTAGAATCAATTTTAATATTTTGTAAATTTTGACGTTCAAAAGTGCCATACATGGGCCTATTTGAAATAAATGATTTGACTTTGACTTTGAAAGCTCTTTTTTATATAATTTTCGTTTTTGATGATGATTTACGTTAACATTTTTATGTAACACCGCAAATATCACTAAAATTACATCAAACGATCACAATACCATAAAACAACACCAAAAACAAATTGAAACCAATTTAAAATCAGAGGTAAAAAACACAAAAGGAGACAGTAAAATTGGAATTCAATAAAATGTTGGTTGAAAAAACATCTGTTTCGCAGACAAAGAGCAACGCGTCGATTAAGTTCTTAAGTAACAATTTCAGCGACAGATCGTTCCCGGAATAATTTAAAGAGGGGATGGGGCTGGTCCTCCGAAGTCCAGATAAGCTCTGTAGGCGTCGGCGCTTTGAGCGACATCAAACGACGCGAGATTACCAACGCATTAAACATACATGTTAGAAGAAACAAGCGGCGTTTTCTTAATGTTATTTCGTCCATAAATATTTTATCGCCTCTGTAATGGAAAATGTAAATGAGGTCTTGACACGGACGTGTGACTTTTTTGTACAGTTCCTTTCAGCCGATTATTGAGGATGCACTGGGCTGAATTTATGAGCCTATCTTTCGAAAAAACGTTTCAGATGAGAAGGAAAGAAGTTTTAAGCTGGAAAATATAATGCAGATACAACTAACATTTAAACCCCGCAATACATGACAAGAAACCGGCATAGACACACACAGGTAAATCATTCGCCGTAGACGATCCCAAATTAAATATATCACTAAACCACGCACGTCTGAGTGTACAAGTGAGCCGTCACCCTACCGACTGATAGGCTGTATAAAACACCATGAGTCGAATGCCCATTTACAATTTTCCTTATTACACGAAAATTATTCAGAAGCCTGATAGGAGCGGGGCGAAACTGAATCTTGTTGAACTAACTCAGTGCGAAATCACTTTCGCCTCGGCCTTTGATCTCGACTGCGCCAAAGGAATGTTATTCAGTAAAAACATGCAAATTCGATAAGGTATAACACAATATTATGGAGAGCGGCTGCCGGCGCGACGCTCTTTACAATACTTGGCGAGCATCGGGAAATGCTTTGAATATTATTTATCAGATCAGGAATCCTGTGGGTCCCGATTAATCTTGGGTTAATTTTCGTCATCGTATTGGCGTAATAAAGTAGATTAAAAAATTGGCACCGTACATCTAAGTAGGTAGTAGTTTGATTGAGTTCTGTTTGGTTTCGAATTTTTCGATTACTATTTTGGAAGTTGGCGGTGTGATACCCCGTGCCTCGGAAGGCACGTTAAGCCGTTTTGGTCCTGCGACAGATCTCTCTCCGGTCGTGTCGGATTGCCGTCCCATCGGACTATGAGAGTGAGGGGAGAGAGAGTGCACCTGTGTCTGCGCACACACTTGTGCACTATATATCTGCTGCGCTGTAGGTTGGTCGCCGCTGAGATTGGTCACCATGGCCGAAATTCGGTTTGGAGGACTATTATTAGTGGGAAAGATGAAATCAGATACAAATTTAACATGTCTAAGATCAGAAAATATTACGTTATTTCCGATTAAAAAAATAATATTACAAAGACAACCAACGCCGAAGGACTGGGAAAGTAAGAAAAAATACTTTTGTGTTAAAATTATGCTCTTTTTGAATATTTCATCACTGAAGCTGAACTTCTAATGGCGCTTTGAAAAATATGAAAGGATGCTCCTAATTATGTTATACACTGTTCCTTTTAACGTAAATTGCCTTATCTCAATCTTAAATCAATGCTCTCCCTGTATATTATGATAATAGGGTTTCTTAACGCCGCTCAATTTGTGAATAGAATTTCAGAAAATGTTTGTAGTAGCTAAATGAAGTTAGGGACAATTTAGTGGATGTTATGACGCACGTTGAGAAGTTCGTCAATATGGAACAGAAGGACTGAATTTATAGGGCGCGTGGGGCTTTGGGTTGACCGCAGGAATCCGCAACCCCGGCAGGGTGCGGCACTAACGAAATGAAATTCCGCTGACATTCCGCGCGACGGCTGCGTTCGCGACTATGACCACTGACTGCTGACAATACCAACTATCCAATAATTCCATGCCGCCGATACGAAAAAGGCTCCAAGTTTGTCAATAACAGAGGAATACACACCGCTCCGATTGTTAAACAGGAATGTGTGTAGTGAAATGCGCTGGTAATTATACTGCATCTATTGTCAGATGTTGGAGTTCATTTCAAAGCATTTTCAATGATGTACGAGTATGTCATAAAATAGTATCGGATATTGAAACCTTGTCAGATTTCGTTCAAAATTAACCTGCGCGAAATGAGAAAAAATACACTATGTAGCGGTAATATTACTTATTTAATTTTATTAGATTGATATTATTTATTTTATTGGTTTGGTTTTAATTCGTATGGTGTACATAATAATAGTCTTCTATCACATGTTATTCACAACAATATTTAAATATTTTATCGCTATCAATTAATGATTCACACAATACAACAAGTTGTATTATGAGCCTGAAAAAACAAAATAAAAGTGAAAAACGTTTCGCAACAATCTCACCTCCAAAATATCCATAATAACCTAGATACTCCATAGGTTTAGGTAGTTAAATAAAGGTAAACAAATCGTTTAAAGGGTATTTATAGATGACGCTTTCATGTTCAGAAATACGATAAAACCAAATTAAATTTATTTTAGATTTTTACAATAGTTTCCTCTTATATTAATGTATGTTAAACTTTATCATTTATTATTAAAATACTATTCGTAAATGTAATTGCTTGAGCACATTTTTAACACGCTTTTATTAGGTCGACCTGTATGTAACTAACTATGTAATGGAATCTAAGGTAACTAATTTAACCATCTTCCAAGGGTCGTAGCGTAATGAAAATTGGCAGCCGTATGTAGTTCTGATGACAATACAATAATATGGTACTGTTGAATTGATCTGATGATGGAGCCGGAAGATATGAACTGGAACTTCATGATGGAAAATCGTATCATAGCTGTTTTGGATTTCTTAGAAAAGTCTTGTAATGAACTTTGACCACGATTAGGTTTCAAGGTCTGATGATGAAGCCGGAAGATAGGCACTGGCATGCCATGATGGAATATCATATCATAGTCGTGTTTGCATTTGTGAGAAAGGCCACGTAAGTGCATTTATAAAAGCGTGTTTTTCTAGTGTTTTTTAAACTATTAATTTATACTAATAATATTTTGTAACTCTAAACGTCAACGAATTATAATGTTGCTAAATTGAAGAGTAGGTACAACTGTAATGACAACTGAAGTGACAGTGACAGGTATTACGTTTAGTCGGTTACTTGACAGCTGTCTCGTCACGTGGTACTTTTTGTTTACCTTTATTTAACTACCTACTATAAGCAGTCTAATCTCTAACAGCTACAAAGTCTATTAGAGAGTTTAGCTCCATGAATATGTAGTGTATGAAATTAGAATGTCGATATAGTCGAAGAGCAAGTTGGTGTCGATGCTAATCGGAGGCAGAAGTTGTGATCGGCCCCGACAAATGCGGTTCAACACACAAACTTGGTCTAGGCGCAAGTTCAGGACGATATGTCGAGATATACTTGTCTGTTCGCTGAGAGTTTGGCTTTAATAGATCGGTTTTGGAGAGTAGATGATGATAGAAAGCTCATGTTAAATGGAACATTATATTACTTTTGTGTAGCAATATAATGGATGTCCAATTCTGTTTACCTACAAAAATTGAGCAATTAAAACAATAAATAAGAAAATCCTTAAAACAATAAAAAAAAACTCATCTAAATGTCTGACTGATTAATTGATTGATATGTGTTTTAGATTTTGTCGACTTCGATAATTTTGAAATCAAAATAGTGGAACAGATTTATTTAAAAACGTTGCTTACAGTTAAGACACGTTTATACGTCAGAAATGTATGATTAAACAGTCGCTAATCGTTACTTAACTTTAAGCAACGTTTATTTACCTATAAACGTTGCTTAAAGTTAAGTAACGATTACCGAACCCCCATAAAGTATAGTGTTTAGTAGTTGTTCGTTAAGTCTTCCATGAGGACGTAACTATGTCTTTAGGCTTGTCTATTCATGCCTTCACATCACCAATACTCATTTAAACCTCCCTCACTCAAACCATCATCTGCCCAGCCTTTTCCCAACATGTTGGGGTCGGCTTCCAGTCTAACCGGATGCAGCTGAATACCAGTATTTTACATGGAGCGACTGCCTATCTGACCACCACAACCCAGTTAGGTACTGGGTAGCACGATACCCCTTGGTAAGACTGGTTGTCAGACTTTCGGGCTTCTGACGACCCGTAACAACTGTCAAAGATCTACAAATGGCAGCCGGGACCAACGGCTTAACGTGCTTTCTGAGGCACGGAGGAGTCTCGGTATGTAAAGATAGTCGCTCATCCACGGACCAATCCCGGCAAGCGTAGCTTAACCTGTTGGATCGACCCGTGCGGCTGTTATTACTTAGCCACGAGCTCCTCCCTCATTCCACAAACCAACCTATCCTTAAACCCTCAAATCAATGCATACATTTGCCAAACTGAGTACAAGTCATGGTAACACCGGCGGGATGGCTCGATTTTTCACAAGGAAGTCACACCACTACAAAGATGCCAACTTGGACGGCTCCTACGTACTTCTATTTTGTCGAGTTTTGAAGGTACAACTTACAACCTCCATTCAAAGTTGCTAAAGGTTGCCAACTCTCAACATATTGTAAAATTTTACCCGTATATTTACTACTAGCTTCCGCCATCGGCTTCGCCCGCGTGTCTTCATAAATTATAGCCTATGTTACTCAGTGATAATATAGCATTCTACTGGTGAAAGAACTTTTTAATAGGTCCTGTAGTTTTTGAGTTTATTCATTACAAACAAACATACAAAAAAACAAATCTTTTCTCTTTATAACATTAGTTTAAATTTCTTACGTAAGAAATTGTGAAGTCTTTTCTATTGTTTTAAAAATGTTTTTTTAAACAATACTCAATGGTAACGGTCCTTCGAAAGTTTCGCAATTTGCGAGAGGGTTATTGCGTAGTTCTTTTAACTTATAAAACATACTTTTTATTGCTTCGTTTAGAAACGAAGAAAGTATTTTTTTCTGTTTTTGTAAACGAATGTTAGCCAACGTGAGGCCGTGATAGACATAACGCAATAACTTTATGGTGTATTTCTAAGAATACTTTTTAATGCTTCATTTAGAAACAACGGATTTTTTTTTTACTTTTGTAAACGAATGTTAACCAACGTGAGACTGTAAAAGGGCATTTATTTAAAAAAAACTAAATAAAATTAGCACAGTAACCTTATTGCGTAGTTCCTTAACTTTTACAAACATACTTTTTAATGCTTCGTTTTGAAACGAATAAAAATGTTTTGCTAAAGCCTAAACGAATGTTGGCCAACGTGAGGTCGTAAAGGGGTACTAATCAAAGTTTTCAATAGAAAATATAAAATTAACGCAACAACTATATTGTGTTGTTCTTTAACTTTTACAAACATACTTTTTAAGGCTTCGTTTTGAAACGAAGAAAATATTTTTTTGCTGTCGAAACGAATGTTAGCCAACGTGAGGCCTTAAGTGGGCATTATTTTGATTTTCCATAGTTTTTATAACAACGGACTACGTACCTATGCGATGAAGTTTATGCCCTAGTAGTTCCTTTATTTCCAAAATTAGTATTTATAACTATTTTTTGTAATAAACATACAATATACAGAACAGTCTAAATCTATAATTAAAATAATATTAGGTACTTATATTAAAACATAACAATAAAATAATATCAAAAAATAATCAGCTACGATTTGTCGTAGCTTTACGTATAAAGCTCTACAGCAACTTCGTAGCGTCGTAGCACCGTAGCTCCGTAGAGGTCTCGTAGCGCTTGGTCACGTGCGCGGCGATCACGAAACGTTTTTACCACATTTCCGTTTTTTGAACTGCTCACGTGGCAATCTCATCGCAAATTTTAAAGCGAAGCTTTTAAAATTCTGAATTTATACAATTGTATGAAAGCGATTTTTTTTAATAGTAGGAAAAAAACGGGATAAAATATAAGTGAGACGGTAAAATGATCGACAGTTTACTAACACCTGTGTCGTGATATTGGACAAAGATCGAGTACTGTGAACTAGATTAGGGTAACATGTTCAGTCTGAGAGTGGACGTGTCGAGTCGGGACTGTTTGTTCGCGAGACGTGTGTCGGTGGTGTTATTAAATTCCCGTCTTTTTTCCCTAATCTCGTTGTCGACACGCCCCGCGGGCCCTCATCGGAAATGGCATTATTTCCCGGCCCGAAGCAGCCCGAAGCGTCCCACTACGGACACCGGATACCACCCGCTAGCAGTACGCACGTCGTCCACCCCGAAAACTCCGTTGTTCAAGTGAAATTTTCAGCTATTTCCTCAACATCCGTTTTTACATTACTTTTTCGTAGATGTTTGAGTTTTAAAATCGACGTCACTGAGTTTCGGTTGGTTATGTCTACTTGAGTTTTAATTACTTTAATATTTTATTATATGATTTATATGATCAAATATAAGTAGCAAATATAGAGCAGTGGTGGCCCAGTGGTAACGGCCGCAACTTACGAGTTGTAGGTCGTAGGTTCGAACCCAGACATTCGAAGACATGTGACATCTACCAACCCGCACTGGCCCCGCGTGGTGGATTACGGCCCATTCCCTCTCACAGAGAGGAGGCCTGTGTCCCAGCAGTGGGAACGTTATAGGCTGATGATGATGATGATAAGTAGCATAGAATGTAAGTAGCACACTATGGCAATTTTTCGCTACTTGGTTTTTCTGTCGTGTTTCTTCTGGCCCTTATTCTCAAAAAGGAACAATTTTAATTAAGGTAGTAACATTTTTGTCGTTCGTCCTATTAGATTTTATAAAATGACATTTAAACAAATCTTAAACAAATAATCCGTAGCAAATAATTTAATTATTAGAGGTCTCATTAGGAACGCCTACATAAGTCAGTCGCTAATGAAACGAAATACAATCCTTGTTTACTTTCACCGCTGAAGGTATTGTTGCTGCTGGTTTACGCTGCCCAGCGGTTATCATAATATTTTCTATTGCCTTCGGTATTACGGTTACACTAACATTTGATATTATTGGAAATAAAAACAAATCAAAGGTGGATCTATATTAAATTAATAAGGTAAACAACATTGGTTCAGTATCGGCTACATGTATGTACGTTACGTGTGCTGGTAATAACAATGGCTGCTCTTGGACAGGTCTCGATTTCACCCTACTGGCTATTTTTCTTTCTTTTGTTTTGCTATTCTCCAGATATAAATAATATCTCATAATTTTCTTGTATTAATATTACTTTGTTTATTTTACGCGTGACATTGAAATAAATATAGAGTGAAATATTCAAAGCCATTTGTGTTTCCAGATAGTAACCTCCACAGCATTTAATAATTCCGGACGCTACTTAAACAGATTTTTTTTTTATTTGTACACCGGATTGATGAAAAATTATTTGAATAAAGGATGGTGGGCGATAGTGGTCCCAGTTCTGCCAGCCACTAAGTGTGAATTACTTAAAAGACCAAATAACACTAAATCTTTTTTATTATGACACCATCAAAATTTATCCCGGAGGAACCGAGCTACGTGTTTCTAAAGTATTTTTCTCTGTCTGCAGCTTAGCTCAGAGACTCTTAGTACTATAAAGCTGTAATTTGGCATAGGTATACATATTAATCACGCCGACTATGTGGTAAAATAAAACCAAGAAAAAAAAGTTTTGGGGACCTCGCCAACCTGCAAGGTGAGGATTTTTTTTTTCTCGTCTGTCTCTTAGTATAGGGTGTCGTTGGAAAGGTCGTTTAAAAATATTATGAGTGTTTAAACCATTTTTGGATTCAGGGATCCGTTTGCGAAATACGAAGCTTTAAAGTGGTAATGTTTGTTAGAGTCAAGTGCCCTCCCCCCCCCTGCCAGCTAAATGGTTGGTTTTGGATATGTGAAAAAATTCACGGCAGTAGTATATATAACGAAATGAAAAGGAAAACTATTACTGCTAAGTAGGCTCTACAAGTTAACGAGTAATAATCGACCAACATATATTTGCAGTTGCAAAAACATGTTCTCTCTTATATTCCGTAAGGAAGAACATGTTTCTACAACGTTAAGTTTGTTCTTGAGATAAATTCATCCCAACTACGGAACCCTTCATTGTGCGTGGTCAGACTTGTACTTGCCCGGTTTTTTATCGAATGATTTAACAATAACAAACCTAACCTAACATTGTCAGAACTGAATAACCCTGGGACAGATTTTGATGCGCTTTGGCCTGAGAGAGAAGTAATGTCTTCAAAACTACAGTGGTTTTAACTGTGGGGGTAGTGGGACCAGCTGTTGAAATTACCCCATTATTCCTAACCTAGCCTAACATTGTCAGAACTGAATAACCCTGGGATAGATTTTGATGCGCCTTGGCCTGAGTAAAGAGATAAGTAATGTCTTCACACTATAGACAAATCTGAACGAGACAAATTACATAAAAAATACCTAATAAAACAATAGAAGAGAGCTCTTACAAAACTGACGCAAAATGAAGTAGTAAATGTTCTTACAAAAAATATGTATAAAAAGAAGTGGAGTTGTCTCTGGAACATATTCCCGGTTCTCACGTCCCCGATATTTGTCGCTTGTTGCCTGGCGACGGCATTGTATGGAAAGGAGGCGACACCTGTGAAGGCTTATAAGGACTATGGTCCGCTTCCATTGTGCCAGAACACCCAATGTATAACTTCTTCCAACTCTAATTGTGAGACACACTTAGGTATCTGTTTCAATTTTTTGTAAGTAGCTTCGAGTTCTGAATTGTTCGGAAGAATAAAAATACTATTCTTTTTAAGTTTACCTGCATGCTTTATCAATAGTACCTGGTCGACCGAGCTCTGCTCGGGTGAAAATAAAGAATACTAATTAAATTGTATAGGATAATTCATACTAATTCCATATTACATATCCAGTCCATGCTGCCAAGTCATTATTCTCTTGTTCTAAACTTTGGGCGACCGAGCCCTGCTCGGGTGAAAATACGGAAAAAACTAATTTTCCCAGATATGGGACCTAGCTAGTTCGTTTTTATTGCCCCCGTAAACCCCTATATTGCAACTTTCATCGAAATCGTTAGAGCCGATTTATAGGATAAGATAAAAATAAGTTGCGCCCAAAATGTTTTTGTATTTTTACTTTTGATGCAGCGGAAAGGTGTTCTTTCGCGCAAAGTAAAACAGACGTAAAGTATTTATTTCCACATTTTGATATCAAATCACCAGCAACATTCTAAAAAAGCAATTTGTAAGTACGACTGCGCTTTATTCTCAAGAATATTGCACTTCAGGCTTCTTACGATGATGATGAAGCATTGCTTACGCTGTTCTATTTCACAACTATAGTGCTTTCGTCGAGCGGTGCATTGTTATTTCTTAGTAAAGTGCTGAAATATTGCGGCGGCGTGGTTCGGAAGCGGAACAATGGCGCTACGAAACTGATCTTTACCGCAACCACTTTAAGGAGACCGAGAAACTCTCGTTTAGGGTATAGTTTTTGGCTGAGTGGGCGGTGTTTTTCTGAAATGAACCTTAAAGTATCGATAATAAGAGTGGTTCTGTGGTAGAGGACGAAGTAGCCGCAGGTGCTGGCAATCCCGCAGCCACTGTTTGAATCACGCCTGTTGCTCAGCGTCACATATATCTTAGCTCACTCAGCGCGTCACACCTCGTTGCTCTTTTTATACACTTAGTTCTTTATACAATATTACTTTAAAAATATTGTATGGCGTGTACTCGTGTATCTTCGTTGTAGGTACATGAGCACAGGCATGAATCAATACATTAGATATTTAAGGCTTTCTAGAAGATCTACTTACACGTTCAGGAGAAAACAATGACAAGGTTCGCCGGGACATGAAGTGTGACAGTCCATTAGATTCTCATTGTCACACAGCAGCGGACAATGGACGTCGAAAGGCTTGACGTTTTGTTTTCTTGTAACACGACACTGATTCACTAAAGAAAAGATAAACAGCTAATGGAACATTGATACAACTTGCGTAAGATGGATGCGTTAGGATGCAACGCTAACAAATGAGAAAATCGAATGCCTCTTTAATGAGTTCTAAGAAAATGTTCATTGAAGACACGGTACATAGATGTAAACAGTATGTAAGTGTAGCATGATATATCACGTAAAGAGCTCTTAGAGGCTTCTAAGGTGAAAGACAGCATCTCAAAGTAACTGCACTCAATTCGATTTGGCTGCGTCTTGTTTAAACATCTTGACGGAAACCGCCAAACATATCAGTTACCGAGACTAGGCTGCGCACCTCCGCGTCTTATTTGTGGCGCAAATACGAGGGTGGAAGGGTAAAGTAAAAAATGGAGAAACGCGTCCCGAATAAACACAAGAGAAATAACGACATCAAACAATAATTGAAATCATAGGTCGCGGCGGGAGGAGGCTGATGCCGCGGCGTCGCATGCGTGGCACGACATATACTTACATAACTATACTGTAAGTAACTGCACGTGTCTACGTCTTAATATTTTTCTTTTTCATAATAATATCCTTTCTAAATGGAAAAAGTTAATGTTGTTTTATTTTTTATCGCTTATCGAACCAAGTTATCTTTTATAAACCGGCGTTAGTGCCTCACTAACGAATCCGTAATAATCCTATTAACCAGCTGGTTCTACACAATTAGTATCTGATCCGTCAATTTCTTATCATAAAATCTTGAATTTAATCCGCTTTAAGCCGATCTAATTTCTGCGAAGCAATTTATTCTTCTAAAACTTTTGTAGTCAAAATGTCATTAGGTAATAGGCAACATTTCGCGGGATATACACATCGTGGCTATTAATCTCGACAAATCGAATAAAAAGGTTAATAGAGGCTCGCTGGGAGGGGAAGGAAAGATTGCCTCCGTCCTCAATGGGAGAGGCGAGCCCTCTGCAGCCGCGATACCATTATTAGTGAGTTAACTCAATTTGCGGCATATTGTTTGAGAGGAGCTTAATAACAGGCGAGAGGACCTGGGACATCGTCATGACTACCCTTGATCCGCCGCTAACCATATCCGACATAAGACTCGTAACAACATGTTTGTAAGGGAAACTATGACCAGTCGTTTTGATACTATGGTGAGTTACTTACTTGTCAGTAAATTAAGGAGCTACGTAGCAGAATTTGATATCTTTTGTAATTAACTTTTATACTGAAGTCTGAGGAGTATAAGTAAAACTATTATCAGTTTTTAAACAGCACAGTTTACACAAGATAGTTTTGTGCCTCGATCTAAATGTAAACTGATAAATCTGAACTTACATAATAATGAAGCCTGATATTCGCGGCTTAATTGTCACTACGTAAAATTACTTGAAAATTCAGCTGAGTAATAATATAATTACAGGCCAAATTAATACCCATTAAATAAACAAGTGGATCGTACCGAGCCTATTTTGAAAGCGATACCTCCGCCTTCGGAAGTTGATACAAATGCCGTTGAGAACCGAAAATAATTTGTCCATTGAGGGTTATTTAACAGTCGTACGGTTGTTTATTTGCACCGCGGCGCTCCTACAAAAACTACCGAAGTAAACCCGGACACAAAATTAAAAGCACCTCAATACTAGACTCTATAGCGATGTCGTAAAGTTGATAATTACAATTTTACGCTCGGCAATTACGAGCTGAAGTCGATACAAGTCGGGGTAAATTATTAAAACGAGCTGTCGAACAAGCGAAATTAATCGAAAGTATTCCGTTTGAATTTGAAACGAAGTCGGAGGAACACTTGTAGTTTATTAGTTAGTTAGTTGGCTCGCTTGGTCTGACTAGGGTACTGGGCTGGCTTAGCAGAAGGCAGGTACTCGGAGAAACATAAAATTGATTCCTACTAAAAATTACTTACCACTCTACTAAATCTTACACTTATGTACCACCTTTTATGGCTTAATCTTCCGGAAGTTCCAAGAAATCCGATTCCAATTTTAGAGGGGATATATTTATTATTCGAAGTTGCTCATACATCATCAGGTATGAAGGACGATCTTATTATATAGTCGTGTGCTCATCCTAGATTTCAATAAACGGTTCCGGTAATATTGAGAGCCGGTCGGAAATAAATCATCTGTAAAATCGGTATCAGGACGGTACTAAAGACCAATAAAGGCGACAAAAACCGTGTTGACAAGTCATTTAGCAAACGTTCGAGCATATCGTTGAATAGCATTAGCGGCACAATATTTTATGCAGTGTTGGGTATGCGAGGGGGAGGCGCGGGGTGAATGCCGGGGACAGCACGGCGGGGCGCCGGATGTCATGGAAAAATTGCTACTTCCGAGCCGGAGCCCGCACAAAAGGGCCCGTCTGCGATTTTATTATCAAGTGTAGTGACCTCCACGGTGCTCTGTTACAAGCAGTCTATCAAAAAATATGACAGTTCTTTTAGTGAATGGCTCACGTTGTATCTTAGCTGAAGGATATTGTTTTCTGTAGAGTTTCTTACAAGATTGTTTGTAACGTATCTTTTTAAATCTTTAAAAGACATTTTACAAGGTAAATTAGTAGCAAAGATGTTTTCTTTTTAACTTCAATGTAAAAGCTTTGGACGTTACAATATCCCACATTGTCGTACAATCAACTGGGTCTTAGCGTAACAATATGCCATACAATCAAGGTGTTCAAATTCTCGGAGCATCGCGCATACATCACAGAGAGGCAGCGCGAGTGCGGCGATTGTTTACAAGTTGATACGTTTTCAATTGCAGAAGGCTGTCAGTGTGCCAATTTCGCGGCATTCACAACAAATTACGTATTAAAGCGAGTGGAAGCGCAAACAAAACGGTCGGTGTTCGTGACGTGAATTGAGCGCGTTGAACGTGCAGCGCGACCAGATGCGGACACAGTGTGCCCGGACAGCGGACAAGCGCGCATATTTAGTGCCATTATGAAGACAATACTGCGAAATGATACGGCTAATACTGTTAAATAGACTATTGTTAAATTCTGTGATGCTAGAATGTATTTTTGGAGGACATACTCTGGGAATGTAAAATTGCCTTAATTTCAGCTCAAATCTAACAAACCACTACAAATTTTCAATTTAAATGAAAGAATGCACAATCTGCACTCACTCGTGAGAGCTTTCATCGGAAATTCTCCAGAAATCGTTGAAATCGCAGAAATGTTTCGTTTGAAACAGGAAGCTTGGAATAAACAAACTCAATCATGCGATGAATATTCTTCTCTAATAAATACATGGAGTATAATATAATAATAATGGTATTTAATATTTACCGTATTATTTAAGTTTTTACAATTCAGTAGAAGTCCACACTCGGGGTTTGCTATGAAACAGAGAGCTATGGAACGGAGTATTCTTGGTATTAAACTTGTGGACCGGGTTAAGAATACAACAATGCGTTCCATCATTAAAATAACTGATGTCACTCGGAAAGCTGCCACGTTTTAAGTGGAATTGGGCTGGACACATCTGCCACATGTCAAACGATCAATGGGCCAAACTTACGACCCAGTGGGTCCCGCTTAATGGTAGACGTCATCGCGGCAGGCCCAGACGGAGATGGCGGGATGAGCTGGACTCCTTTAAGAAAAATTGGTCCTTGGAAGCTCTGGACAGAGAGAGGTGGAAAGAGAGGAGGCCTTTGCCCAGCAGTGGAACAATAATGGCAAAAAATAATAATAGCATCGCATATTTTATATTCACATAACTAAACCAAAAAAACATTTACAACGTCGAAACATCAAGACATCTGTACTCAAAACTTGTAAAATATAATCCGCTGTTCCAATCACAATGGCCAGACCCAAAGTGGTACACGTTTAATTTAATTATTACTCATGTGCCAGACAGCGACCCGGCTAGCCTTAGAAAACACGTGACAGCGTTTCAAGGGCCTCAAATGTACGAAACGGTCCAAATTGAACTCCAACTATTGTGTTAATAATAGCTCTCCCGAACTAAATTAATTGTATCGGGTTTCTAAAAGAGTTGTGATTAGGACTAGAACTTGTATTATTTATAGATTTCAGCTTACGGTGTATTTAGAATTATTCCAAAATAGAAGTGATGCCTGGGCAAAAAAAAACTATTTAGGCCGTCAGTTAGATAATAAAAAAATGTTAGACACGTATTTTTGCTTTATCATGTTAATAAATAAAATCGGCCAACTGCGTGTCGGACTCGTACACGAAGTATTCCGTACCACCGTACATTATTAAGCAAATAAATGAAAATACTAAACGAAGAATATTATTATATTTCATCTTAAATTTTTTAAATCGCAACGATAAATTTGTATTTTTTTTTTAAGTAATTTTTTCAGTTGCAGAAAATCACCCATATTTAAATAAAATAATTAATCTGCGTTTTTATTATTTTTTGATTATATACAGTATATTGATACATAATATACAAAAGTTTCAAATTACTAACTTGTTTAGTTGTTGAGATAGAGCTCGTACAAAAATGGTCTAAATATAACAACTTTTCCGGCCCCCTATTTCATCATTTTTAAAGATAAAAATAAATAAAAACATTTTTGTTCTCTACTCGATGAGCTCTAGAAAATGACACCCCACATGCCATGGTGAGAATAATATTTTCAAAATCAAAAGTTTTAATGTATGTAAATTTTTAATTTTATTTAATTTTTATTATTTGTTGATAAAGCGGCAATAGAAATGCATAATCAGTGAACTTTTCAACTGTCTACCTAATTACGGTTCAGATGCAGCTCGCTGACAGATAGATTTATGGACAGCGGAGGCTTAGTTATTAGGGTTCTGTTTGGCACCCTTCGGGTACAGAACCTTAAAAAAGAAGAAAAAAATATGTGGCCAATATTTTACAATGAAATACAAAACAATTACATTATAAACGTTTGCTTTTTTGCTTGCTTGGTCTTGTATTTTTGCGAATAAATATTATTCTTACCTTTGCAATCCACAATTATCCTTATCCGGATAGGTACTATGATTTTCATGAACACACATATTTACAGACAGGCAAAATCCTATATATTTGTAATATATTTGTGTTTATATAGATTTGTACTCACGTTCTCGAAATTGGCTCTAACGATTTCGATTAAAGTTGCAATATAGGGGTTTACGGGGGCGAAAAATGGATAGGTCTCATATCTGGGAAAATTAGTTTTCTCCGTATCTTCACCCGAGCAGAGCTCAGTCGCCCAAAGTTTAGAACAAGCATATGAATAATGACATGACAATAATGACATGACAATAATGACATTAGAATAATCATGGCAGCATGGAATTAGTAGGTACAATACATGGATTAGAAAGAACTTTCCTATAAAGTTTAGAACAAGCATATGAATATAATAAAACATGAAAATAATTACATTAAAATAATGATCATGGCAGCATGGAATTAGTAGGTAGGTACTATACATGGATTAGTATGGTTTCCTATACTATTAAATGAGCATTCTCTATTTTCACCAGAGCAGAGCTCGGTCGCCCAGGTACTTTAAATAATACTACAATCAACAACAGCTAACAACAATTTTCTTTAAAATTAAGATGTGACATCACGTTGTTTTCCCTAAAGGTAAACGACGAGGCAGCTCTTACCTCGTGAGATGTCAAACGTTGATTTATTTATTACATACTTCAAGCACACAAATGTGAATAGGCATTTTCTACCAGTCAACCTTTGGGTAAAACAGAGACAAACAGTGGTGGATTTTCTTCAACTTTGTATAAAACAAAGTTGTAGTTTTTATTCTTCCTCAGCCGGGCAATTTTATTTTGAATTTATTTTTATTTTGAATTTATTTTTATTATTTAAATTTTTAATTTATTTTAATTTTTTGAATTGTTCATTGTTTTATATTTTTATTACGGACGCTTCTAACGTGCACGTCTTTCTACATTGTTCTCACATGTTTAATTTCAACATGAATGATGTAACCAATATTTTGTAAGAATTTTTTATTTAAAAGAGTGTCCGTGGAGTTTCTTGCCCGTTCTTCTCCATAGATACCTACTACGCTTTGGAATAGGCAACTAGCTTCATACCTATTTCTGACTGACCGATTCCTTGACAATTCAAAAGTGCCTGTAAATGGTTTAATTGAAATAAATGCTTTGAGTTTGCAACAATACATAAACAGTTCCTCAGAAATATTAGCAGATACGAACAGATATAATAATCGCTACTAATTAGAAATAAATACACTAAGCAAACAAAAAATCAAAACATTTCTCTAATTGGCAATAAAAAACCTGTTTTCTCGAGTAAGAACTACTTGCTACATTTTTTCATATATTTTTTTCTGAATATTACTTGATTCATCAGCAGCAACAGACATCTAAAGTTACACGCGTTGGAGATAGGTAAGAAAAAAGAAAAAAACATCGGCTGATCGTCTTTTTTCGCAAAAGATATTGTGTATTTTCTAATTAGCTACGACAAGATAAACAAGTATTCGATAAAAATGAAACTCAATAAGATCAACTAGCTTAAGAATGTTTACATCGTTATTTGCACAAAAATAGTTGCGATATAAAGTAGGTATCAGGAGCTACTTGGAAATCTTTGAGAAGATTTTCTTTTATTGTTGCTTGTGGCGGAGGCGGGTATTAGAGACTACCCACCAGCATTTTGCTTACAAAGACATCTAACACCTGTCTTGAAATGCTTTACGTATTGTCCGATTCCGAACAAATGTTCCGTTTTCCAGAAAATATGCTTGCAAAGTTTAACAATAGAAGACATAGGATGCTTGAAAAATACGATCACGAACTATAAATAGGAATCCTTAATGCTCTAAGAACTCTCTGTCTAGAATTCAAGACTAGGTAGGTTTCCTAGTCTCAACTATAAGCGATACTCTTCTGGCACAGTTGACACAGCACTAAATAGCCGGGTTTATTCTAGCAGACACAATTACAAGTTCCGTTGCAAGCAGGCAGTCGGCTCGATATCGGAAAGAGATGTTGTTATCTGGAACACGAGCACTCGGCGTAATCCCTTTAATTAGCAAAGCAAGACGAAATGACACCCTCCATAGAACTACGACTTGTGTAGAACAGGTATTTAAATTAGTTTAGAATCTCACTGTAATATAGAAAGGTCGTAAGTCCTTTTGATTACGTAGGAATGTGATATTTTTATGAACGTCAAATATGCAGTTTCGCTTCATGTGGCTTCATCATTTTAACTTATGAAGTGTAAGAATTTTACAACATATTTATACGTCTATCTGCGGCGTATTTAAATTGAAATAACGGTAGTGATGTGTGTAAGGAAATAAAAGGCATCTGAATGAAATTAACGGGACGCATTCAAGGCAGACAACCGGTCTAGTCGGCGACAAAGCCGCGCAGACAGCCCGCAGCGCGAGAGACTCGTCGTGAATGCCTAATTACGACGCTGAGTAAATAACTTTTCTATTTGCCTCGGGTCGGGTCGCGTTCGGTAAAACATTAATCATGATTGAGCTAAGTGGCTTAATACGGGAGGGATAATGGCGAGCAATGATCGCCGGCAGGGGGTGGCGCCGTACGGGCGCGCAGTTGGACGTCGGCGGTGCGTCACACCGACGACGCACATACGAGTATTGGCATAAAAAACCTGGCCATAAGTTGAATATTCAAAGTATAGATTAATTCAATGCAACCATCACTTTCTGACAGCTAAATAACCTGTTCATAACGTACCGCACCCCCCGCGCCCTTATCCCTTCACCGCGCGGCACACAGGTAATCGGAACTCAGTCGTCGTCCAGTGCGGTCGATTGTTTTCTCGATAGCATTATTTTTTGTGCAAATAACATTTGCTGTTTTAGCAGTTTTGTGAATAGCTGGTGGGATAAACACGACGAATATGGAAGCCCCAGGTATGTAACAATATAAATAATATAATTTAATTTAAATTATACACTCACAAATGTTATTTTTTTATTTTCGTAAAGAACACTAAAATAATCTACTTGTCTATTAAAAAATAAATATACAAAAGCGTTTTTGTATGTGTTCCGAGCATTTCCGAGTAATGATCCATTATTTTAAACAAAGTTTAGACTGTCCTAAAGAGAATTGTGAAAGAAAATGTTCCGCTTTGTTCCGCCATTTTGTTTAGCACACATTCAAACAAAATGAACGGTTAATTTAAAATAAGATTATTTACAGTAAATTCTCTTTTTATTTTTAGATTCCATTGGGAATTTCAAGAACATGTCAAATAAGCAATTATATGATATTGTGCAAGAATACCCTGACAAGAAAATTGATGATAAGATGCTATTTTTGGAGAAAAAAATTATAAAGATAACAAAATGTCTTGAAAGTGAGCTGGAGACATTAAAACATACTTTGAGCCATTTCAAGTGTGAATTTAAAAGCAAATGGGTAGCAGCAAACAACAAGCATGACCGCTTTCTAAAATACCCTTAAATTCGCCCTCTGGACTATAGGAAAACCGGGTCGTCCTTCAAAGGAATTCGGGGAATCCAGTGATGGATCCAAGCGAAGAAAAACAAGATCTGCGAGATAATGTATCGACAGATGAGTTGACTTAAGCTGCTCAAATGAGTCAACCTGCTGGAGGAAATAAGGACGCATCTAAAATAATAAAAGATATCACTTTGACTCCAACAAGAGCTACAAAGTTTCGAAAAGTAATTTCTTCAAGTAATGAAAATAAAATAAAGAAGCATTCACCATCTGAAGCTTTTTTGAGATTTTAGTAGAAGACAGTGGGAAATTTTACACAGCGTTAATAAAAATTTATACCCTTGCTACTCATTAATAAAAAAGGCAAAACCGATTGCTATCCAGAAGAACATTCAGTGAGAGTAACAGAGACTTGTGCGGAAGTTCTCTTACAAGATTTACTCAACCACACATTTATACGGTTGTGTAAATATTTGGATGAAGTTAAATACAGCTGTACTGAAGAAGAAAATATTTTTTTTCTTTTAAATATAAAATACGGCTGCGATGGTTCTCAACAATCGCAATACAAGCAAAAATTTCGATGATTGATTTTTTGTTTTGTTATAATAAACGTTTGAAAACTGTCTTAAATTATTTATTTAAGAATTTCCACGTGAAAAATGTCACGAAATAATATTGGCCAGGTTTTTGGTATAAATACTCCTATGTGCGACGCCCAGATGTACGACGACACACGCGGTACTAGTGTGAGACCCGATGACACGATACATTCGGTGATTATTGAAACATAAGAAAAAAAAAGTGTTGGTAGACTTTTGCTTGAAAGATAAAAAAACAGATCCAAAAGACTAAAATTACTAGTTTCGAAGGGAGCAATGCGCTGCTTGCATAGTTCTATAAGCTTAATAACCAAAAGCTAAAACTATCGATTCCTGGTCTCTAAGTACAGAAATGAAGCCGCGATGGTTCCTAAATGGAAAACACAAACATAGGGGTGGTATGCCGCGGGCGCCCCGCACTGTTATTGTTTGCACACCGAAACTAAAGCCAGCAGAGGAAGCCCTACACGGGAACAAACGAGAAACTTTAAAAGAAACCATCAAGATAAAGGAGTACTTCCCACACATTTTGATATGAAGCATCAATTAGCGTCGCTTCTTGAGAACTATGCTCTCAGTTTTGCGTTGAAAAGGCTTAATTTCAAAATTACGGTCTAATTTGTTTCAAGTACGCACGTCTCATCATACGCCATGAAGTTCTTGATACTCAAGTCGAAAGTTTCCATATTAGATACTCGTACATTTAGTGTTCTGGGAAATACTAAATATCTTTAAGACCTCTTTAAGAATTCCCTTCAAAGTCATTTTAACTCTATTAATCAATAATAGACATATGACTATAAGGTATCATTGGAATGGCAATTTATTTAAATTTCAGAATAAATCAATAGATTTGGTTTTTTGTTTACCAGGGAATAAAAAAAGCAAGCTAATGCAAATGATTAAAAAGTTAAATTTAATTTTATCACCAAAAATTGCAACAAAGTCCATAAAAACAACTTAAAACCTAGTGTTACCCCCCTAGCCCTGATGACTGCTTCCATGCGTTCTCTCATGGACCTAATTAATGTGATAACAGTCTCTTGAGGAATGTTGTCCCATTCTGCAACGACGGCATCTTGAAGGTCTTGGAGAGTGGTAGGGGCAGGATCACGTGCCCGTACTCGCCGTTTCAGTTCATCCCAAAGGTTCTCAATAGGGTTCAGGTCTGGACTACGCGCCGGCCAGCGCATAACAGGGATCCCAACTTCTTGCAGGTAGTCACTTAAAATTAATATTCGTTGATGGCGAGACATGCTTGAAACTTATTTTCGGAGAGGTGCGATTTTTGTGACGCCGAGTGTATTTCGCTGAATGCTCTTAAATTATCATACACTCTTGAAATAATACCAACCTTGTGTATTACAAAGGAAAAGCTAATTGCAGTACAATCAGGTTTAGTGTATGCGAACGTGAGAGGTAGAGAGGTGCAATATCGATATCGGGTCTCGACAAAAGTGGGCAGTATACCGCACCGCAGGCGACGTCAGGGGGCGCGCGCCTCGCCCAGAGAGCTTTTCCTTGTCACCGGGCATAACACTAAACGATAATATTGCGATCGACTTCCGATCCTTAAACGGCAACAATTGTCGTATGTAACGTTAATGGAACCGCTGCTCCGGCTTGCGAACCGCGCCCGTTTTATGCATATTGACGTATATCGAGATTTAACGCCGATAGCAAACCATTAGCTGAACGCGCATGATGTAGGATTTTATATGAAGAGGTCATTTCGGTATATTATCGATAACGGGAACCGCATCCCTTTTTAAAAGAATCCCTACCTAGCTAGAAACAAAACTCCATGCACATTGATTTTCGTAAGTGGTCGTAAGTAGCTTGTTTAAAGCAACAAAATATGCTATGGGTTTAATTCAATACACCACAAAAATACATTTTAAAAACACGAACTGCCAAAAAGCAATATCGAGAGCTAAAAGCTACGAAAAGAGCGCGTTGCAAGGATTCTTTCCAATTGCGCTTCGATAAGGATTCACCTTTTAGCGTGGCCGCGGCGGCACAACAATATGAAACATTTCTCACTTGCCTTGCGGTGGCTTCTTTTCGATACAACCGCTCAAAATTTATAAGTTATATAAGGTTACGGGATAATGCAGCGAAAAGATTCAATTTTCAAGTTAGATGAGTGTTTATTACAGTCTATTTTTTTTTTTTACATTTTGGAAAGTCAAGATCCATAACAAATTGCTGAGTGACGACGACGGGAGAAGAAAATTTGGGAGACCAGCAGCCAAATAGAGAAAACCTTTGTTTAAATAAAATGGTAAAATACATACCGCGGATGATATCTGGATTCATAAAAACAGTTCTTTGATACACCACCTAAACATAGACACAACAACACATAAATAAGCTATGACTTTATATCAAGGGCATTCGATACCTTCTCCCACTCGGTTCTTATTTGAGAAAATTGTGTTGTCTACTATCCATAGTTATTCCAAAATACATATTGCTAGGGCGTTAAAACACCAATTAGTCGAAAAAAATACATTTAATCCTCCTATGCCCTTGGCTACAAATAGACACAATCCTTATGAAAAACCCACTGTGAACTCATATCTGTCTGATAAATATAAAACGGTCTTTAGGTATTCCTAATCACGAACGAATGCAAAAAACAGTGGCACTCCAAAAGTGCCGATGCAAAAAAACAGTAGCACTCCGGGAGTGCCGACAGAAGTGATAACTTGAACAAGATCGCCTTGATGGAAGAAAATTACTTGTATAGAACATTGGTCCGTAACCTTATCTAAATAAAGAGCACAATCGCGGTTACAAAAAAAAACTTCCAAAATCTTAAAAGTAAAAATACTTGCATAGAACATTGATCCCTAACGTAATATAAATAAAGAGCACAATCGCGTTTACAAAAATAAGGTGTCGGTAATGGTGTCGCGAGTTCAATTGTTTTTTCCCATCTCAAAAATGCCCAACGGGCCCAAAGAAGTTTTCACTTCAAAAATCAGAATGCAATAATAAAAAATAAGATAAGTTATGGAACGAGGCGTTACTTTTAACGCATTCAAGGACACTGAACGAGACACAATAGAAGTTTAATTGTACGCCTATTGGCGTTTTGTGTCCCGCAAAGTATTAATTCCGCAATAACTGCATGTGTTTAATTTTGCGGGCGGGACGGAGTGCTGCACTTTGCATCCAACCAAGCCTGGACCTAATTGTGGAATTAAAACTAAATATTTTTACATAACATTTACTAGATAAAAAACCGGCCAAGTGCGTGTCGGACCACGCACAATGAAGGGTTCCGTAGTTGGGATGAATTTGTCCCAAAAACAAACTTCACTTTGTAGTTGATAAATATGTTCTCCCATACGAAATATATGGGAAAACATGTTTTCGCAACTGCAAAGTTAAGTTGGTCGATTATTACTCGTTTACTTGTAAAGCCTACTTAGCTGTGATCGTTTTCCTTTTAATTTCGTTATATAAACTACTACTGTGATTTTTTTCACACATCCAAAACCAACCATTTAGCTGGCAGGGGGGGGGGGGGGGGGGGACACTGGACTAACAAAAATTTGCAATTTAAAGCTTAATATTTCGCAAACGGATCCCTGAATCCAAAAATGGTTTTCCCAAACTCACAAAGTTTTTGAAGGACCTTTCCAATGATACCCCAAATCATGGGATAAAAAAAAAAACATCACAACTTTACGTGTAGGTATGGGAGGTACCCTAAAAAAAATGTTTTTCGTAATTTTGTTTTACTACTTTGTTGGCGTAATTAATATGTATACCTATGCCAAATTACAGCTTTCTAGTACTAAGGGTCTCGGAGCTAGACCGCGGACAGACAGACAGACGGACATGACGAAACTATAAGGGTTCCTTGTTTACTACGGAATCCTAAAAAATAACTTGAATACAATCCCAAAGGTCACTTTCATAAACAAAAACACAGTATTACGTTACTAATTAAAGAAAACAAGCTTATTAATTATCTGAAGGATGTGGAAGTGCGCTTGTCAGAGTACTAGGTTCGCTCATGAGACTCCTAATAATTGGCAGCTTACGGAAACTATAGAACACGGTTCATTGGCGCGAACATCCCCATCCGCGACAATATTGTTGAACCAATTAATTTCTTATTTCTCTGCTGCTATTGCAAATGTCCGTTTCCGGTCTGAGATAAAATAGAAATGATTTTCAAGAAATATGGTAAGAAAAATGTTTTTAATATTGATTCTTGTGGGAAGTGTGATCAGACTGATCAGTAAAATTGAATCGTTGTCGTGTCTAAAAATGGTCTACAAAAAAACGAAGACCAGATAACTAAGTTTCTCAGGATAAAATATTTAACTCCAACATGCAGAAATATTATGTAATAAATTTTTGGGTTAGCAGAATTAAATTTAAGTATATTAAATTCATGTCAAGTAGATTTGATATGAAAAATATCTGACGCCTGACTGCACCACCATAACTCAACAATGTAGACTACGAAGCGAATTCGCCGAACGAAATTAATACAAACTCGGTAGCATCGAATTCCATATTGAAAATCGAAAAGTAGGTACTCAACATTTCATAGCTTTCCTTAAATCATTTTAGTGCTTTAAAAAAGGAAAAGCATCACGCATTTTAATGGCACAAAAATCTTCGTAACTCAACAATAAACAGCATCCGAAAACGAAACCAAACAAAATTCGCTTCAGATGGTAGTGCGGAGCTGTGGGGGTTTGGGGCGAAGCACGAGGGGTGGAGGGGAGGGGGCTCCGTGGTGTTGCCGGCTCACAATGCTGATTGAAAGCAAATAATGAAATCATAGGGAATGGAACCCCGGCCGCACCCGCAAATACTGTGAAAAATTGCACTTGGCTCTCACAACAATGAATGCACAAAATACAATACGGAAACCTGGTCAAATACCGACCGTGTTCGTGTTTCACGCCGCCAAAAGCCTCGCCGATATACTGCCGAAAATATTTATTCAATAAAGTATTTTTGTTTGGTTAAAATATCATCATTCATATGGAAAGCTCCATAATACAAAGTGATGATAAATTACTGTAGTTATATTTTCATTCGTGGACCACTTATATAACCGCGACATTAAGTAATTAGTTCACTTTCCAGCGGATTTAAGTTGTTCAGCCTTTTCTGGGGATTTTCTGAATTTGTCTCTCATAGAGAAGGTAGAACAGGAACCATAGAATTCAGGTTATTAATGCTGGTAAATTGTACAGCGTTATTCCGCTAAACCCCAAAAGAGCGCATCAAAACAATATTGGGAACATTTACGTAGGTAAAACATTTCTAACAACATGCCTTATGCCTCGGATGTTTCCTTTTGTTATACAAGGTGTTTCTTTGAGTCTAGGGTATTAATAAGATCATGTCAAAGAATCAACTGGTATATGATTTTTTTTTCTTTTTCATACAAAATAATTCGAGAGTCACGATTATATATGTAAAAAACCCTTTCGTGAAATATAAAAAAAAAAAACATTTAATTCAGATTATTTATGTCCATAAAAAATATGATAACGTCGCATTTACTTAGCTTTAAATATGAATGACTGGTTTGAATGAAAATTATTTACTCGTACTTATCAATGAAACTTAGATACACACATCGAGAGTGTAGTGTTATGTTATCTTTAACTATGTATTTTTGGAACACTTGGTCTAGGACTTTTTGTATAATTTTTACTTATAGCATATAACCTTAGAGTTAGGTATGGGATATCAAAAGGAACGTCGTGTATATATTTATTATGAAATCCCAGCATTTTGTCCTACTCGCGCGTTCCATTTCCACACGATTCCAAATTGTCCGTTGTCTGCTTAGTGCCTTTAAATACAATACGTTTTGTGTTCGTAATGATTTTCACGAGGAAAAGATTATAATACATGTTGATTGATACGTGGAATATTTCCACAGACCTATTTATTGCCAAAATATACACAATTATACTATTGAAATGCTTCAGCTAACAACATTTCACACAATTCGCATATTGAAAATGAAATATTTCCGCAATTTCTGAATGTTGGATGGAAATTAATATCAGTATTGTACAAAAGTATCCACTGAACCAACCGCTAATTAACATAACTATTTGCAAATATTTCAGTTTACATGAAATTCATTTTGAAATAAATTGTTAAACATTTTTGCGGTTCTGGACATTCCTACTATCGTTTTCAGTCCACCAATCAGAGCCCGTGTAATGATATTTTTTAATCCTTACTGAAAGAACTCCAACATTTTGAAAAAAATCACCAAGTTCCACAAATAAATAGAAAATTCGACGCTAACTGCAATATTGAATCTTTACTCAAACAAGAAACGGCAACCCTCAATATTTACATGATAATTCACGAAAAGCTACACAAAAAGGTGTGTTTTTCCAATTTTCAAATACGCTAGACTTAGTATCGTGGCAAGGCGATGGACGATCATAAAGAAGGTGGTCAAACACTGGCGACAAACAGAGGAGCGTCTGGCCGCGCCTTAGTTCAAACACCACTTGACCGATCATCCTTACCGCGACCATATTTTACCGACCCAACGATATATTGCCATGTTTCATATCGATGTTTTGTTGGTAGATATATTTAATTGAAACATGTTTAGGAATTTTGGGTGTTTTGTTCGAATTAGCTCACAGACGGGTGTTTTGCTTTTTAGAGTTAGTACTATTCGACATATTGCGTTGGTTTTGAAAGAGGTGTCACACAGGGCACTGACATAAGGTCAGCAGAGTTAAGATTGGCTTTAAAAAACATGAGATGTAATCTCTCACTATTAAGAAATTGATTACTAATCAAAAATTGTCCTCATTTTCTTTTTGTGAGAAAAAGATTTTGAAAAAGCACTACACCCAAAACTAGAACAAAAAAGAAGATTCTATTTTCAGACAATTCAGCCCGTGTTTGTGCCCCATTGTTTAGTCGTCCATCGATGGCGTCGATTATTAAAATGACATGTCAGCGATGTCAGTGCGCCGCGTCGTCGAGACATGCGCCCTGATGCTAATGATATACAAATGAAGCGAGACAGACTGCCACCGCACTTGATCAAAATATACCCTTCGTGTTCAAAATATGCATGTTTGTTTATCAGTGTGTAAAGAGCTGCCTTTTTGGTGATGTTTTTTAAGGGAAATAATAATAAAAAATTGCCATTGTATTGAATAAGTTCTTATAAAATAATCATCGTTTTTTCACATGCATTGATACGTAAAATTACCACCATGACTATGCTGCAATATGCGATCGGCTGCAATTTTTATGCATTATACATTACATAGATTTGGTTTTAAGGGGTAAAGAATAACATTTTTGTAATTGTATTAAGCTAAATTTTGTACAAAACAGTTATAAAATAATCCTCGCTTCTTGACATGCATGGGTGCGGAAAATTGCCACCATGGCTTTGCTGTAATATGTAACAGATCCGCAATTATTGAAACATTTTTGTATTAAATATTTCGATTTTTGGGTTGAACTGAATAATGTGTTTAAGGTTTCACTAGTCGACGGCTCCAACTCGTTGGTGGCGTGGCTAATATGCATGCTATCTAGTAGTTATTTATTTTAATATTTATTTATATAGTTGTTTATTTCTTTATTTATGTTTATTTATTTACTGAAATAGACGATGATTTTTAACGAAAACGAGCACGGAAAATTTCATGAACATAATGGGCGTATTTATTTTATGGAAAAACTACTAGACGTATCTACTCAAAATAAAATTATTTGAACTTTTGAATAAATTATCTATTCCTGTACGGTTTATATTTTGCCATTTTCATACTAAATAGTTTATTTATTTACGCCCAAAGATAAGTTAAAATAAGTGTTGAAATATGGAAGTTTCGACGCTCATAACTTCAAACCAATACTTTTTTCCCAATTCTGCTTCTATACAGGGCTAGATAATGACAAGATATTTTTTTTTGCTTTGAACGTACACCGTCAAACAGACGAGTAATCAACGTACTACGTTTGTATGGAAGAATGACCGACTAGTGTACCCTTAAGAATCAAATCTAAAAACGTGTTTTTTTCAACAATAGTTCTTTCATTATGAAAATAGGTTTGTCAAAAAAATATAAAATTCAGTGTCGGACCCCAGTCATTTCACTTAACAACTGTGTCGCATCCCACTAATAGTGAAGTCCATTGCGTATTAACCATAATGAGATTTTAATTGAGGCGTCGCGGTGATCTGTCCTCGGATACGGTTAACTTCATTAGGATGGCCGCCGATTAAGTTACGTAATGTAATTGTGATGTAAAACTATTTATCACAAACATATGTATTACGACTCTCTACTAGGTTAATAGAATGAGGTTTTGAGTGCCAAATTTAATGTAAACAGTAATAGTTTTCCTGTTCAAAAACTTTTATATAAGATGGTACTTTGAGACAGATTAGGTACCACTAAACTTCGTAAGACTGAGCAGTACCCTAATTGCGTAATACACGATCAATCACAATCTGAATCGTTTTGCTAATCCATTGCTTTATAAGTTGGATTATATCCTAGATAAGAATGCTTGGAAGCATGCTGGTCTAGCTCCATGGGACAATTTAGAGTCTAGACAAAATCAAACTGGTTGCTAATTTAATTGTATAATTAATTATTATAACATTGATTTTACATTCTGTGAATACTTGAACTCGCACACTGACTTATTAGTATTACTTGTAATTATTTTTAGGAATATCGTTTAGGTACCTACTTTTACAATGCTTGTAAATATGTGAACACCATGCATCCATTACATTTTTTTTTTTTCTGTCATTGCTTCATTTTTAATAAATTTTACCTTTGTGGTATAGTAATCTTATTCTAGGTGCATCGTCTTCACATATAATTAATGTATACAAATATTGTAAAACATTTTAAAAGAGTAACGATGGAGTTTCTTGCCCATTCTTCTCCATACGGAAACTATCTTTTGGAAGGGGCGACTAGAATCAATTCTATTTTTTGTAATTTTTTACGTTCAAAAGTGCCTTTTATGTACCTAATTGAAATAAATTATTTGACTTTGACTTTGGAAAAAAAATTTACTCAACAACGTAAAAAACGCAATGAACTGTCAAAATGAAACAGATTAGTTTTAATCATTTACGAAAATGTGTTACGTAATTAGATAGCTGGTCTATGTTATATATTCGAGGCGTTATAATTTGATATGCTTAGAACCTGATTTTCGTACAACATAACATTATGATTACCACTTAATTATATATTTATACAATTTAACATTTCGTCTGCTTGATTAAACCACTTGTAGGCTTACAAACACCGAATTTGAAAATAAGTGTAAGTAATCAGCTGAAATAGAACTATTCCTAGTTCTGGAATTACCATGACAGAGGTGAATGTTGGCTTTAATTGAGTTATAAGTGGGTTATGAGACTCATGGCGCTGACATGTCATGTTACGTTATAAGGAGACTAACTTTAGTTGGGAACAACGTGGGCAGTGAGGGTTCTGATTTACAGTAGTTAGTATTCGATTAAGGGTCCGTGCAAGAAATCGAATGATTTTGATCAATTTTGTTCATTAGTTGTGAGAAAGGGAAACAGAATTTAAACAACATTATTTGTGATTTAAAAAGTCGAATTCTTTGTCTTGTACATAGCGGAAAGGGATTTTTCAAATAAATTAAGGATTCGTGGAAAATCACTAAAATATGTAACAAGTTTTTCAAAAATTGACGCGAGACTGACGTTTGATCGTTTCGTTAGAAGAAACTACTATTAATTTTGAAAATTAAAAAAATATCATCAACATCATTATACCTATGGTCTACTTGTACATAGAGGAACCACTTTTTTTAACTTCCATACAAAATATAGCAGAAAAAAATGTGTAACGTATTTCTTCCTATTATTTAGCAAACCATATCAAGAAATTTAAAAATCACAGTCTTCAGCTATCCTTGAAATAATATCAAAATTTTATTTTATGATTAAACTATATCTTCATTAAGTAAATCAAAGGCGAAATAAACCATATTTTCGAGAGCGCATAAGTGATGTAACTATTAACAGGTGCTGTGACTGACACGAATGGTTTAGCACCACGAAAACCGTACCGTTATACTTACACAGACCATTATTTCAAGCTTTCTTACAATTAGATAAGTTAGTGACGAAAAAGGGTTTTTTTCGTGCACGGAGCCTTAATCCAGTCGTAATTTCTAACTAATACAGGTGTTTGACAGTTTGGAGCAGTACGTATGTCGATAAGGACTATTCTGTTCAAGTTCTTTCGTAATTAAATTATACATGAGATGACCACCAGCCTGTGCATATGACATGACATAAATATTAATATTTTAACTTTGTTAGCGTAGTTGTTAACTTTATTGCGCGTGCTGTGTGTGTGTGTGTGTGTGTGGTGCTGTGTGGTGTGAGTACACCTCCTTAATACCTGATGTTGGCCATTATTGATGTGCCATAAATTATTATCATTATTTGTGTGCTGGTATACCAGCGCTGTGACATTTATTTTTTAAATGTCGCAGCATATGCTGAGATAGGAGTCTTTTGGCCTCGTACAGGACTTTCTGCTTTTGTTTTGATATTACTTTTTTTTTTTAAATTAATGTTTTAATGAGTGTTTTAGTTTAATTTGTGAGCGAGTCTCAATAAATATTTTTTCTTTATTTCTTTCTTTCTTTATACTTTGTTGGAGATCCATAATAAGTAAATAAATTGCAGAAACGTAAAGTAACATTTCACTGATAACTTACGACACAGGGGCAAACCTATAACTATTTACCGGACGCTATTTGTATAAGTTACAGTAACTAATATTTATATATAAAATGTGATGTTAAGTGAAAATCGTCCATCAGTGTTTCCATTAAGCAGCTTAAATTATTCCCGAACAGTTTTTTCTTTTAATTATACTGTGATGAATAAAATAGTACCCTCATATTTCTCAGATACTGCTTCGCACTATATTCGTGATAATTTGGAGGGAACCATCAGTGTTCAAGTTGTCATCTATGTGGAGATGCAAATGAGCGGACGGCGTCAAGCGTGGCGCCGCACTGTGTCCCTAGTATCACAAGATAGTTGGACGAAAGTCACTTGCATATTTCTGAGAAGATCGTAAAGAACATTTTGAATACACCCCTTTTAGTTAATTTTTGAGTAGAAAACCTTATTATTAACATTTATGTTGCTTTTAACGGTAAAATTTTAATGGCATAAACAAAATCCCAATTTGTAAAAGAATGTTGTATAAAAAAAAGCCAGTAAGTACAAAATCAAAGCTCATGTCGATGTATATGTCGGTTGTTGTTTTGGTGAACCACTGACAACCATGACAGCTACAGTTAGCATGAAAATAAACATGAAATTTATTGATGAAATGTTTGATTTAATTCCACAGTTGAACGATATACTTAGTTTTCAACACTGGCAACTATTGACAGGCCTACGCTGTCCTCTCATACCTTTTAACATTGTCATTTAAAAACTTTGTAAAAACCATTTATTTTTAAAAGAGTAACCGTGGAGTTTCTTGCCAGCTCTTCTCCGTAGGAAACGACCAATTGGAACCGTGCACCTAGCTTCTGTCGTTTCACAAGTGTCCTTGTTTATGTGAAATAAAATAATTGAATTTGAACATGATTATTTGCTAATACCACACAAAACTGTCAATATTGTCTTCAGTATTTTTTTTTATTTTAACCTACATTCTAACAATTATTTTATTTGATAAGACACAAGCTCTACGTTCTTCTTTTTAGCGTAGTGATGGCAATCTAAATGGAGTCGGCCCAGAATTCGGCTACGAGTTTCTACTGTAGAGAGGTATTCGAGAAATATAGTTTTTTGGCCCGGTAGCTTGCTTAAATGAGAACACTATGCACCGCCCAGGGCGCCAAACTGACGGCCGCGACTAATCGCCGGCACGACATACGCCGATCGCACACATTTGCGATTTAATTGTGGATTATTTTGATTTATGTACACATGTAAACAAGTTTAAGAGAAACTCCCTTAGGTGTGGTAATTTTACAAGTGTGATAACGTTTGTTTGCATGTTATAAATATGTCGGTACGTTTATTAAGCTGCTAAATGTGCAAAGATTCCATAAATTGAGAATACTACAAGCTCAGTACAAACCTGTAAAATTAGATTTCTTACATATGCAAAAGATAAATAAATTGTGTACAATATGTGCATTTTCAGATACCGTGGCCGCCAATAGTCATAATAAGCTTCAGTTAAGAGATAACAATGATTCAACATCACAAAATCTTAAAAAGGACCTTTTAAGTAACTTTACCCAACCTTATCCAAAAAGAAATAATTTCACTGGACGCAAAGCTGCCCTAAGACCAGTAAATGTTTTCCGGCAGTTTACAAGGCTCTATTAGGGATAGTTTGGAGTGTTTTCGGCATACGTTGGTTGTTCATTGGAGCGTAATTAACGCTAGCTGCCAGCCGTCATCACGCATTCGGAGCACGGCTGAGCGGGCCCGACCCACGGCACCGTGCGACTAGCGACAACGGTCTTGTGTCACAGCATCACTAAAACATTGGTGATAAACCCCATTTAGATGAAACAAGGGTGTGTAATGGAAGTTGAGCGAGCGTAGGAATTGAGTCGAAAGAAATTATTATATTTTAAAATTATTTCCTACTAGCTGCGCCCCGCGGTTTCACTCGCATAAGTCTGTCCTAACCCAGATCATGGACTACCCATGTGCCAAATTCGTTCAGCCGTTTTAGCGTGAAAGCGTAACAAACAAACATACAAAAAATCTAATCTTTTCTCTTTATAATACCTATTAGTTTAGATTAGTTGTTTGAAATTGGTGCCGATTCCCTTGTTCACAAACTAAACTAAATTTAAGTTCAGTGCATCTTTTTCTTTCTATTTCATTATGAAAAGAACAGAAGATAAATTTTAGTTTAGTCCTGTCAAATTAATCATCGCCTGTCACTCTCCATACAAGTTTAGACGTGATTAAAAACTTGCCGACTAAAATTACGTCAATTTACGTCAAGCGTTGACAGGACTAAACTAAAATTTATCTTCTGTCCTTTTCTTAATGAAATACAAAGAAAAAGATGCACTGAACTTTTTAGTTTAGTTTGTGAACAAGGGAATCGGCACCATTGTCTACTTTTTTTTGGATTTATGTACCTCCTACAAGCATTAGGTACTTGACTTTTCAATCAATTATACCGCAATTGGGTGGACGATCTAGAAAACCTTAAAATATTTTAATTAGGACTGTAAGTATCGAATTATATTGATGGCCAACTACCACGTATCAATCACAGACTAACTGTCGTTTTTTTAATACTCTTTTAAGTCAAACTGAAGGTTGTAAAAGATTGCTTTGAGCGATATGACAGCTCATTGCATCTTTGATAATTATATTTTTTATTTAAATTTAATTAATCTCAGTGTCGTCCCAACAAAATCTGAATATCATATAATCCCAATAAAATTGGCAAAAGCAATAATATAAAAAACAGGACAAGTGCGAGTCGAACTCGCGTGTTGAGGGTTTCCTACGAAGATAGTTAATTTTCATCTATTTTCTTAAATTACTTTTAAAATATTTTTTATAAACCTTTAAAAAATTGAGGCCCTCACAATAAGCTCTTTCATTTAATATGTCACACGGTAAAGTTTGCAAAACATTTTTTTTTACTTTCTAATTTGCCCACCAAAAGTGACCCCCCTATTCAAAATACATTTATTTACGTTAAGCGTCTGTGCCTGGGTGACAGAAATTCATGTGTACAAAATATCAACTTAATCGACCCAGTAGATTCGGAGCAAATTGACTGTGACAGACGGACAGACAGACACACGAGTGATCCTATAAGGGTTCCGTTTTTCATTCAGACGCACGGAACCCTAAAAATTGTCATTAACGGTCACATTTTTCCAGTGAACACTTCCAATTAACACAATTGTCTCGCAGTGTTCCATAGCGTGTGGCGGACATAAAACTATAACAGGCAACGAGGCGGAACGTTAAACCGTTGCAAACTTGAGACAAGCAGGTTTACTGCCGCTACAGACACGCTGCGTTTATTGCGTGTTGCTGACAATGACATTTATTTGGCACCTGCTCTTATGTAGGTAGGTGTGGTTTCTCATTTTGCGGTTAAAAGATTAGGACTGCAACCTACTTTTGGATTCGAAATCGTTGATTTTTGAAGTGAAAACTTCTTTAGGAGCGTTGGGCATTTTTGAGATGGGAAAAACAATTGAACTCGCGACACCGTTACCGACACCTCATTTTTGTAAACGCGATTGTGCTCTTTATTTATATTACATTACGGATCAATGTTCTATGCAAGTATTTTTACTTTAAAGATTTTGGAAGTTTTTTTTTTTGTAAACGCGATTTTGCTTTTTATTTAGATAAAAGATTACGGACCAATGTTCTATACAAGTATTTTTCTTCCACAAAGGCGATAAAGTTTTTACTTCGGTCGGCACTCCCGGAGTGCCACTGTTTTTTTTTTCTCGTTTCATAGTTATATAAAAACTAAATGCACCCTAATTGCATAACACACGATCAATAACAGTCTCTTTCATTTTAACAGTTCAACAACATTCATTGCGTTATTTACGTTGTTGAGCAGACAAATTTTTCGAACATATGAAGCAATGGATCAGCAATATCCTTCCAAATGATTCAGATTATGATTGATCGTGTGTTACGCAATTAGGGTGCTGGTCTTGTTCAAATTTAATACAAAATATTAACAAACCTTGAAGAGTACAAAACTTAACATTCGTAAAATACTTCGAAAGATCTTAATTATAATTCAAAGTAAAATCGATTCAAACATCCTCATGCTCGACAACGCACTACTTTGATCTTAAATTATATGGCACTCAGTCATTACGTCATACTGCACACCGAACGCATCAAAGCTTTGACGTTTCCAACGAGATTATTAACGCGTTATTTTCGTAGCCCTCATAATAAATGCGGCCATATTACGTCGTCGTTCGTATAAGAAAACTGACCTCGGCCGAGTGAATAAACCTCTGATCGAAGGCGCGGGGGCGCGACGGTCCCGGGGCATAAATCAGACTCCCCTCGCGATAACGTTGGAGCCTTCAATTTGGCACATCCTTAAAATGACACACGAGAAGCACACCCCTAACGACGCCCGCGTCAACTCTCACACCACGGTTATAAATAAAATCGCACACATATTACCGCATTATATGTCATTGGCCCAGTGGTAACGAGCGATGATTTCAACTGGTATCTAACGTTTGTGAGGTCGTGAGTTTGATCCCCAGTACCCTAATTGCGTAACTTATTTTCGTAAACAATTATGCCTAATTTGTTTTATTTTGACAGTTCAACAACATTCATTCGTTATTTACGTTGTTGAGCAGATTTTTTCTCTAACTTATAAGAAATGGATTAGAAATTTGTTTCAAATCGAAACAGATTGTGATTGTGTTGTACTTATTACGCAATTAGGGTACAGATCGACGAAACAAAGTATTTTTGAATGGGTATTCTGTTAAAAAGCTCTTTGTCGATCATATTATTATTTTTGTCATAAATACGTTAAGAAGTAGGTTTTATTTTTGTCATCAAGAGCCGAAGTATTTCGGCGTCTAAGATCAATATTTAAAATCACTTAAATATTTAATACACAATCGTAAGTACATCATCTTTAATCAGCTGAGGCCTACTATTGTTGCACGGCCATATTTCTCAACCCTATCACTACTACATACTCGTACGTTACAAGTCCTACATCCCTTTCACATTATTTCACCGTTACACTGAACCTTTCCGCTTATCCACGAAAAGTTTGAAAGGAAACGTCACAAAAACCAATAACCGTTTGTGTATTGGTAGGTGTACAAATAAAGGGTTATCGATCTGACAAGGGCACGGGGTGGTTATAAATGGGAACAGGGGTGCACTCAATGTCAGAAGTCAAATTCGTAATTGAATGCAAGAAGGGTGTTACGACAGTTAAATAAATGTGTGTAATTTTTTGTCTAATGTAAGATTGTTTAGGACTTTTAATTAGTAAGTTAAGATTATATTTTATATGTAGGTATTAGTGTGTATCTTAACACGAAATGCTCAAATAACTGACTACAAATGTATTTCTTATTCAACAGGGAGTTTAAGCTAGATTTTCCCAGGCATTTCCCATGTTATTGGCACCGTATATTCGTCAATTTAAGAGTTGTTCCACACATAGATGCGGAGAGGTCTCGTGTGCTCGTGTCGCAGTGAAAGCAATCAGGGCGACGTCGTAGACAAACTGTCGGGGCGGGCCTTAATTGGCGGTCGCGGAGATTTATGCGGGGAGCCGCTCGTCACGCGGTCACCGATTTCGCCCGACCGCAGGGTCCCGGGTACCCCGTGGTCCCGAGCCACGTAACACGACCGCGTCCACGACAAGTCGAGGGTTAACCTTTGGCAAACACAGGCCGCGCACTTATTAACACATTGCATTTGAACTGACACGGTATTGCTTTGTGAACCGCAATCGTACCACTAATTAGATGACTGCTCTAATTTTACCGGCGTGCGTACCTAACCTAATGTATGAATGTAAACGTAGCAAAAGGAGCTTGTAAGGATCGTAGCAGATGGTGTTCTGTAGTTTCTGCCCCATTCAAGAAGGCGTAAGTTTACACAGTGTTTCTTTATAAAGTGCACATATCGAAATGAGGGAATCTATGCTTAATTTTACCCACGGAAAAAAATAAAAACATCGTGTTTGTTACTATTTTTTTTTTATTTGTAACATAACGGTGTATCTTTTAAACTAAATGATAGGTATATCGCGATGAAACAAACTCTATAATGATTGGTAGTAATTAGGCGTCCTCATAAAATGAAAATTCTGGAAAAAAGCTACCACCAATTGTTTTTTTTTCTTTTTTTGCAAAAATCTTTTTTTTTTTTCATTATATTGCACAATAATCGTAAAATTTCTCAATAACACGCCAAATGTTTTTTTTTAAACCGTCGATAAAGTAAAGCATAGATTCCCTCATTTCGATATGTGCACAATATAAATACTAGCATTGTATATGTAAGAAAGAAAGAAAGAAAGAAAGAAGAAAGAAAATTCGTTTATTTGCGGTAAACATGACGCAAAAAAAGATTAAAAAAGAACACGTAAATAACAAATTGGGGGAAAATATGCGTCACATCCACGCAAAACGGCCATCGCTCAGCATAAAGCTGCGACCCCATGCGAGACAGAGCCCCAGCGCTGGTTTTCAGCGATAGCCGGCGCTGACGTGATGACGTCAACCGGTGCAGCATATAGTGAAATAACAAATCAAAAATAAAATAAATACAATACTAGTCCTAAATGTTTATACAAATATAATATTTAAAATGGCAACATTTCTTGCCGTCGGCAACTCACGCGCCGCAGACTTATTACAATCTGTGCGCTAGAGCAGCTGTCAAAAAATATTTGCTTGACGTTTTGACATATTGGCTAATTATAACATGTACTGGTTACGTAATAATTATAACATGGCGCATTATGTAATGAATGTTATGATGCAAAGCAATAATAAGAACAAAAACCCAGGATGTATTAGATGAATGTGTAGCTGTGATTTTTGTAAATAGTATTTGTGAAAGTGTTGGAAGGTGTAGATGACAAACTCGGTGACTTTATAGGAGATCAAGTAAGTGCTAGTAAAATAATTATATTTATCAACGAGATTTTATTAAATTTATTACTATTCAAATAAATGGAATTAGATGAAATTAGTTTGGAGTTATATAAATACATTAAATTGAAATTTTTATTACACTCAAAATTATATGAAATTATATTGGAATTAATAAATATAACATACACCACCCACTTGACAAGCCGTAGTGTGCCAGTGGATTAAATTGGTTTAACCGTAGTTTACAGAAACACGGTGGCGTTTCTAAGCATATGGGATGAATGCAGTAGCGAAAAACAGACTCCAATATAGCCCCACTGACAGAAGGGGGAATTCGAAGCAGCCCACGCCGCTCAGGAGATCCCAAGCCAAAGCCTGCATGCCAAGACCCTTGAGGTACAGTGAACCAACACAAAAGTACATAAATGTTAAGTTTATATGGAAATTTGTTTATGTATTAGTAACTTTTTGTATTGGAATTTAAAGGATTGCATTTTTTCCAGGCGTCGCATTGGTGGTGGGAGATCGTTCCAACAGCGCGTGGCTGCGAACTTAAAAGACCCCCTGAATGCTGTAGTTCTGTGCATCGGCACTGACAGTGGACTTACCATGGAGCGAAGACCATACTTTAGGTAGTTTTGTTTCCATGTTAGTTTCTCATAGAGATAATGTGGTTTATGGGTTGAAACAACACCAAACAATAAGTTGGCTAAGTGAAGCTTCCTCCTGGCCGCCATCTTTAATAATTTTAGTTGGTTAATATATGGAGTAACATGACTTCTTCGCGGGATGTTAACACAAAAACGAGCACATGCATTCTGGATACGTTGGATTACACGCTCCGTTCTTGAAAGCAGGCATGGTCCATAGACTGTGTCACAGTAATTTAACTTGGATAGAATGAGACTGTCAACAAGTTGCTTCCGTACTGGTATGCTTAGGTATTTACGTATTCCATATAAGACCTTTAATCTGTAAAAACAATTTCGGAGAACATTGGTCACGTGGGCCTCAAAGCGAAGCTCTGGATCCATAATTAGCCCCAGATTGCATGTCTGTTCCACTCTCTCAATTATCTCTCCCTTGATAACTATCTCAGGGTTGGCAGACAGTATTGCACTAACTTGTTTCTTTGAACCCAGAATCATAAATTTAGATTTGAGGGGGTTCAGAACCAGAGAGTTCTCCCGTGACCATAAAACCACTCTATGCAAGTCCTCATTTATTTTCTGCACTGCTAAAGATGTTTCATCCCCCTTGAAGGATATGTACAACTGAATATCATCAGCATACATGTGATATTTGCAGTTAACAAAAGATTTTATAATATCTGCACTGTACAGAATGTACAACAAAGGCCCCAGAATCGATCCCTGGGGTACACCCCTTGACACCTGGAGGGGGGGGGATGACACTGTAGACCCATCCTCCCTACGCATCTCTACATATTGAGACCTGTCAGTAAGGTAGCTATTAAACCACTCCACCGAATCCCTGTCGAAGCCATAGAAGGCTAACTTTGACAGCAGTAGAGTGGTATTAATTGCATCAAAAGCCCGTGAAAAGTCCAGCAGAGCCAGAATTGTTCCCTCCCCCCGGTCACGCGCTTCAAGTATACTACCCACAACGTCTGCCAGAGCCGTTGCAGTACCTCTACCCTTTCTGAAACCCGACTGAAGGTCTGGAAGAATGTTATTGGTTTCGAGATATTGGATAACCTGCAAGTATACTACACGTTCCAGGATCTTAGACAGGCAAGGTAGTATACTGATTGGTCTCAAATCCTTCATGTTAACCGGGTTATTGTTTTTAGGAATAGGGCGTACAATAGCGCATCGCCAGGGTTCGGGGAACGTATGAGTGGTTATGGACCGGTTAATGATGTCTGTAATGGCTTGCAAGGTTGTTGGCAGAGTGAGAGATATCATGTCGAGACTTATACCGTCAACACCTTGTGCATTTGACCCTAGACTCTTGATTATATTCAGGATCGACTCAGGATTGGTTGTTTTGAGTGTGAATGTGGCAGGGCCAAACCTATTAGACTCAAAGTAGGACAATTGTGAGATGTTGGTACAACAATTACCTGGGACGTCCAGAAACGCTGCATTGATGTCATCAGGGTTGTTGTAGTGACTTGGCAACAATCTTTGCTTATGGTCCGGAAGCACGTCTGATTTTAAATTGCGCCATAATAGTTTCGGGTCCTTAATTTGGTCATTGATGCTTTTGGCGAAGTATGCCGTCTTCTCGTTAGTTAGCGCCATGACTGCTTGGTGCTTAAGATCCAGATAATACTCTTTATGACCCGGTAGTTTTGATTTACGATATCTGTCCCTGGCTTCATCTCTCAAAGTTGACATTAACTTGATGTTTTCAGTAATCCATGGAGTAGGGCGGGTTTTAAATGTCTTTCTTTTTAGAGGAGCGTGGAGATCAAATAGCTGGATCATAAATGAGTTGAAAGTTCGCACCATAGAATTGACATCACTCATCTCTTTAATAATCGACCAAGGTATAATTTTCAAATCTGTGTTAAAATAATCCTCTAATATGTTTGTGAGCGGACGAAATACAACAGATATTGGTTTAGCCTTATGTTTCTTAAAAATCGTCTCGCATGTGACAAACGAGTGATGTCCAAGTTCATTAATATGATTCACCACGACATTACGAATTGACGCATCAGTGCAGACTACGTCAATCAGCGAACTACTATCACCTACAAAGTGTGTGGGAGTTTGGACTAATTGATTTAGGTTTAAATAGCTAAGAAAATCTATAAGTTGTTTGGTTTTGTGGCTATTGACATCCAGCATATTAACATTAAAGTCACCCAATAATATGACATTATCGTAGGGGGCCAACCCACCAATACTGGCAGTCAAGCCCTCGAGGAAAAGCTCCAAGTCTAACCATGGCGGACGATATGCAGTGCCAATGAGTATTTTTTTTTTATTTACATTAAGGGTTAACCAGAGCTGTTCAACATTGGGATGATCAGGATGAGCTCTTACCCGTGCAGAAACTCCATTTTTTATGTAGAAAGCAACCCCTCCGCCGCGCCCACCACGTACAGACATAGGTCGCGGTATGTGCTTAAGCTTGTACCCAGGCACACAAGGCGCGCGGTCCTCCTCACCCTTACGCAACCAAGTTTCGTTGATAGCCATGATATCCACAGCATGGTTGCCCATGGCCACCAAAAATTCATCCTGACTAGTCCCTAGAGAGCCCGCATTCAGTAGACCAAACTTAATGCATTTACTAGGAGTCATTTGTCATCTGTGTATTGTGTGTATATCTGTATATTTATGTTGAGTATGAGTAAGTGTATGTTTATGTGGAGGTAAGAACTATGTTCAACAGTGGGCTGCAAAGAGCTTAAATGATGTAGTGATATTATACTGTAATTGTAATTTGCGTAGATTAGATTAAATAAATTGTTTGTACATAATTTTTGGATATTATTAGGGTATGTTGTAATAAATGTAAGTGTATTGATAATATGAATAACAAATATATAAAATAATGTAAATAATAATAGAAATTGTAACTCACTATGCACACCTGCCGAGCTGTGGACAAGCACCCGATAGAAATAATTGCGACGCATATCCTCCCAAGCACAAATATTTAACATAAAATCAACACAAAATAACACAAAGAAAAATAAAACCAGAGAATAATTAGGCTGTTTCATTGACAGGTCCGCAAATGCAAGATATGTCCTTGTCGGTGCGGATTCTTTGTGTGGGGTCACCAGGCTTCCTTCTGGCAAGAATGCGGCCGCGCTTGGTCCACACGAATCTCCAGTCGAAGAGACTAGCAGCGTCCCGTGCCTTCCGAAACAACTGACGGTTTGTTTTTGTAAGGCGTTCGTTGAGGAAGAATCGCCTGGGCGGGCCGGACATGTCAAGATCGGCCGTCGTTGCACCACGTCGCACTCGCGCGCTCGCCAGCAGATCATCGCGCAAATCACGACGCGCCAGGCGCACAACAATAGCGCGGGGGCGAGTTTCTGTCGCACCTGCAGAGCTAGTCGCATTGAGCTGCCTCCCGCCGACTCGCTCCGCGCTGACAATGTCGCGTTCCTCAAGGTTTACCCCTAACTTTTGGCTGATGGTCTTGATGATGTGCATCGGGCTATCAGCATTGGTCTCGGGTATATTTGTTAACTCGATGTCATTCGCCAGGAGATCCTGATCCCTGTCATTGAGCTCACGCCGCAATTCGTCCACGATCTCATCCACTGCCCCCGTATTCGCCGGAGCCGATGAAGCCCGCCGCTCCAAGGTGTCCACCCTAGCCTCCAGACTGTCGATGCGCGTGTTGCAGGTATTCATAGAGGTTTTGAGCTCCATCATCTCCATCTCCATTTCCTTGCGAAAGACTTGGATCTCCGCACGCACCGCCCTCAGTTCATCCATGATTAATTTCATGTCGGCGCTCAGCGATACTTCTCGGGCCGCGACATCAACTACAGGGGCACTGTACGGCGGGGGAGTGGCAACATCAGAAGGGCACGAAGTCTGCAGAGGTGCAGGTTTGGAACGGTCGTCAGAGGAATTAGGCGTACTGGTTTCCATGTAGGCTTTTTCTGCGGTGGTTACTACTTGAAAAGTTTCCGCAGTGCCTCTGACTGGGGTATCAGCCCTGTTATCCCTGATGAGGTCCTTTTTACACTCAGGGCAACGCCAGCTTGAAGTTACAGTGGTCTTCGTAGGAATGCCGACACACACCCGGTGGTATTGGACCTGACATTTGCCACACCTAGCGCCCTCTACTGTTGAGATAAAACGGCCGCAACCTCCACACTTAACTCCCGGCATGATGGTAACCCAAGTGGTTCTAGGATCGCACGATAGATGGCGCCAGAGATGACTCGATACGGACCGCAGATCGATATTCACGAGAAGAAAGGTAGATGTCTCTGTTGGCACGTTAGTGTTACAAATACTTGTTGTAATATGTGGGTAAGCAGCTAATTACGCCAAGTCACTGTGTTATTGTTTTCGAAATTTACGTCTCTTATGCGCACTATTTATTATACACTTCGAAACTATGTCACGCTATGTTACACTAAGTTTATTATTTATTAAATGTTTACACGGAAACATGTGTTTTAAATTATTTTCAATAAAAAAATGACAGACAGGTCTACACTGATACAGACGTCAAACGTCAGTCGTCAGTATGTGAATGTGTTCTCTAATTTTCTGGACGTTATCGTATGATGAGACATGTCGGGGTGGCGGTTTAGAACCCTCATCTCTACGCATTACTTTATCTCTAAGACAACTGACTTACGATATATTGAAATCATCAATACCCAGTGATTAGGCCTTTGTTCTCCAATGCAACAACAGGCCGAAATTGTATGTTTCGATGATATTAATCATGCCTATTTTATTTAACAAAGTAATTCTTATGGAGAAATGGAGAATTCCACAACAGAATTTAATTTAAAAACAATGCATGCCTTCAAAATATGCATGTCGGTAGACTCATCAGAATTGAATAGTTAATTAAAATAGCCCGGGGTTAATTAAATTACGCATTGTTATTAACATACCTGTCGAACTTTTCTTACTTGCTTTTTTTCGATACTGCGGTTTCATTTTCAGCGTGCTTTAAAAGTGGTAAAATAAGATGTTTTCGGTATTGTTTATTTTAAGTGTGTTTTTACTTTTAACTAGTAAATAATGAAATTAATAATTTTATATGTTACTTGCTGACCCGGCAAACGTTGTTTTGCCATATGTTTGGGGTGGACCACCCTTATCATTTAGGGGTATGAAAAATAGATTACGACCGATTCTCAGACCTACCAAATATACACATAAAATTTTATAAAAATTGATCAAGCCGTTTCGGAGGAGTATGGCAACTAACCCTGTGACACGAGAATTTTATATATATAGATTTAATTGGAATTGTAAGTGACTGTGCTGTTGGTGTGCTTATGATAAATAAATAAATAATAGCAAAAATGCTTATAAGGTCGCATTAGTATTATGTTATAATTTTTTTTTTTAATGACTTTCATATTATCATACATAACATCACGCCTGTAATCCCCGAAGGGTTACGCAGAAGTGTACCTATAGTACACCCACATTTCGCCAGTTATGTTTAAGTCCCTTGTAATAGGGGGCGAACCTGCTGCCATCAACCGGGCACAAATCCAGACTCCGGGCTGCTACTGAGAAATTCCAGATGGAAAAACCCAACACTTTGCCCGAACCCAGGACCTCATACTCAGCAGTAGCGCTTGCGACCACTAGACCAACGAGGCAATCAGTTAATGACTTTATTATGGTATTTGTCATAGTTTTTAACCGACTTCCAAAAAGGAGGAGGTTATATGTTCGTCGCGTATGTTTGCTTTTTTATTTATTTTTTGTATTTCCACTGTTTTCTCCGTCAATTGTGGACCGATTTTGAAAATTATTATTTTGTTTGAAAGGGTATGCTCTCGAAATGGTCCCATATAAATTTTATTAACTTTGCTTGGGTAGTTTTTGAGTTAGCTACAAAATACGTATTTTTTTACCACTTAGTATGTAGATGATATGATAAGTTCCTGTCACTGGTAGCAGGTAGTGGTATTCGAATGTGTGTGGGGTACCACAACTAAAAAGTGAAAAATAAAAACTTTTTACAAAAAAAAAACAACCGACTTCCAAAAAACACTACAAAGTGAAAAATAAATTTAATTTCGGAAGTCGGTGACAAAAAACGAAAATTCAAAACCAAAGAAAGACACCGACTTCCGAAATTAAAGTTATTTTTCACTTTGTAGTGTTTTTTGGAAGACGGTTGTTTTTTTTTTTTGTAAAAAGTTTTTAACGCTATGTACATTAGAGCATGATGTAGTCATTCAAATAATATTAATACTATTTTGGCCCGGAGAGGTTAAAAACTAGTCCTTTTACCCAATTATGTAACGTAAAGTACCTACTACGTACCCAGTGTTTTTTAAAAGCGAATATAACAGCATTTTGAAGCTTTTTCTATATTTAAAAGGTTGCGTTACCTTTATGTCATTAAATAAACTCTTTTGCGTTGACGGAAGCTCTGATACAGGTTGCAAGCGGAAAATTGCAATATGTTTTAATATTTTTATTACATCACAGTTAATTTGATAGGAGGATTTTACATAGAGGAGAGCACTTTAACGTATAAAGTAAAGCGAGCACGAGAAATTAAATTGACAAAGAACTGGCTTGTAACATTACGGTACATAATTTTTTCTGTTGTGGAAGGTGTAATTAGATTTTTTATTTTATTTTGTTTTGAAGCAGCGTATATTAAAATGATTTATTTTATTTTACAGCCTCTGGCCGTCTTTGTGAGAAGCCCTTTTTACGAAGTTTCGTTTGTGAAAATAAGCGTTCTGACATATCATATTTAGACATTATACTCAGTAAATAAAAGCTCTGAGTGTAGCGAGTAAAACAGACATGTATGTGTCGTGTAGCGGTACACGTATCGATAGTTCTGGAGATATATGTGGCAGTTAGATGAAGCAAGAGGTTTCTCCAGACGACAGTCAGTTGTTTTTGCGGGGTGGCCGAGGACGCGGGGCCGGTACTACTAGCCCTCTCCAAGGGGGGAAGCGGTGCCGTTTTCAATTTGCTTTATTTGCGCTTGTTTTAATAGCGCTCACTCCTTATTGCCCGCGCGGACGGCCAGCCAAATTGCTTCGTGCCCGGACGCCCTTTGATTAAGGAGAAACACGCGCGACAGAAGTAGGCGTAAAAACAAAGTGCCCGAACAAACAGAAGTATTCCACTGCTGTACTAGACTAGAAGTATCTTAGAAGATAATATTTAAATCATTAGACCGGTTGGAATTTCAGTTCCCAGTTCTTTTCAGCCGTGAAAACCCAGATACTTATTGCAATCTCAACTTTTCATAAAAACCAAAAAAGAATTGTAAAGTAGGCCTTTAGAAATATCCCATAAGTAGGTACCTAACTGAAAAGGTCTGGAGGAACAGAGATATTACAAAAACCACTAAGATCCGGCTTGTTCAAACCCTGGTTTTTTCTATGTTCCTTTACAATGCTGAGACGTGAACGCTGCGTGACATCGAGAAGAAGAAGATGGAAGTTCTGGAAATGTGGTGCTGGAGAAGAATGCTTGGAGTATCGTGGATGGAGTTTACACGCCAAGAACTCTGCATCAAAAAGCGTCTTTCTGTTCTGGTCCAAAACGCGCATCTTCAAATACTTCGGACACGTCTCGACGCGTGACGACTCTATAGAGCGCCTTGTCGTGCAAGGTAGAGTAGAGGGCACTAGACCACGCGGACGGTCCCTCATGAGATGGACTGACCAAATTAAATCCGAACCCATGTATGACTGCACTAAAAACACCAAAAATCGGAGTAGATGGCGAGAAATCGTGAGACGAATCTCATCAGCCCCTGGCCAAGAAACTACATGAAGACAAATGCTCTGACAAGAGTGCTATGAAGAAGAAGAGGTACTTAAAAGGCAAACATGAATCACCATTAAACTTTCCTATATGAATGCGACTCAAAAGACCGTTCGCATATAAAATCATGAAATATTCTTGAATGTCAAACACGCGCTTGTTAAACATCAATCGTATAATAAGTAAATACTTAGACGCGCAACACTCGTCACGGCGCGAGCAGTATGTCGATATTTACACGAACACACAAATGCCACAAAATAATGAACCCAGTGTAAACACGAAAGATATATGTATAAACAAACAATTACAGTATTTTTATATTCCATTTTCTATATAAAAGGAAGTTAAGTATATCGATGTTCAGTTGACTGCATGGTTTACGGCAGGAGCATTTTCATCATTACTGTTTTCAAAAACGATGAGATATTATCCTGAATTCTATAGAGCAAATTAGGTTGTCTAGCTGAACTGATAGGAAATCACTTGGTGCTAACAGATCGAAATGATTATGAAAGATATTTAAGAATACCAGGCACAGTTGAAATCTTTAACATAATGAGAATTATTGCGAATTTCACTGGTCACATTTGTTAAATGTCCACAAAAATATGAATTGTCGACACTCAGTGGAAGCGATAACAATGGATTCATTGAATTATTTCGCCATTGGGTATTTTATTCAGAATTTTGAGTTTTTTTTTCTTTTGTAATTTTTTTATAGTGCATACAGAAAAAGCATAATAAAGGATCCTAATCATTCTTCTCAGCATTAATCTTTATAAGTTATGCTAGACCGTAGGATTAGTAGGTACTATAACATTTTAATGTTAGGAAAAAGAAAGTGTTTTCATAACATTGTCGTCGTTATTAAAAACAACATTGTGCCAATTTACTTACGCCCCGTATGTGGAAATTCAAGTTATGTGACGCATGGTGTATGATGTGTGTGTATGTGTGCTGTGTTCAAGGTGTGAGCGTGTGTGTTCAAGGTGTGTGTGTATGTGTGCGTGTGTGTTCAAGGAGAGTGTGTATGTGAGTGTGTGTGAAGATGTGTGTACCTATATGAATAAAACCCACGACGCAAAGTCGGTAATTCGGCAGATCCTTACCTTGACCTGATTAATATCAGCTTAAGTCTGCACAAAAACAATTGGTCATTCAACCCCATGGATGTCAATATCCCGTAGTCACAACATCGAACTATATTCTCCTTAAAAATAAAAAAAACTATGGCCGAAAAGTAATAAGAATGAATTATTAGGTCTTAATTAACCCGCACTAACCTGAGCCAATGTCTTTTAGCGATGGCAGTATGGCAGCAGATTGCGTCGTACTGGTCCGCGATCCAGACTATCAGGATGATGTAGAACGCCGTCGTCGTGTCGTTGAAGAACTCCGACATAATCGCTTCCATACCTGCAAAGAATACATTCTGTTAGAAATGTGGTTTTAACACACAGATAATGGATAACACGGATGTACAAAGAGGTTGGGTGTATAACAATGGAAGGATGAGTTAGTAAATTCGACTTAAAATATGAATATAACCAAACTATTCTAAAAAAAAAAAAATGTGTCCCTCTTGATGATCCGAAAATGGGTTTTTAGATCATTATGGATAACTCAAAGTCGCATCTTTCAAAATACTGCAAAAAGAGCATGTCGTACACATGTCAAAGCGACCGTTGCAACTTTAGTATCAACCCTAGTGGAGTTTTAAGTATAAGACTGCTGCTAACAAATAAAGAACATATAAAAAATCAAAGGCCACAAAAAGCAGTTAATAAAACATCTCAACCGCAGTGCAAGTACTATGTAACACGACAGCGATGTACATCGCTGTCGGTCGAAGTGGCAATGGCGCGTCGCGTTAAATATCGCGGGTCATGTGTGAGCTCGACATTGGAGACCCGCACTCCAGTGTCGCGACTAATTAGGTGTCGACAATTACTCGCTAACGACCGAAATCTGAGCAGGAGCAGCCAGGAGCCTGGAGCTTATTAAACGACTGCATACAGCTACGCCCCGAACGATTCATTCCTGTGTCTTTCAGACGAACACGATGTGTATTGAGTTCATAAGGTCCTTTGCATGTGTGGCAGACACGTTTCATCCAGTTTGCTCTGTTATTATGATTAAGTTGTATAGAAAGCATTGATTGCGCTCTATTTCGATAAAGTGGTGAATAAGATGGTTGAAGACGACCTACCCATGTACGTATCCAGAATATGAGTAGGATAGAAATGCAACTCATGAGAACAGAAATTCTAAATAGTGTTTTGAATCTATTAGATTTTCATGACGCACGTTTTATGAAACATACCAAAATTTGAAAATCAATCATTTCAAAAAAAATTCTAAACACATCTCTCAAAATAACTGAAAGCTGCATACAGATATCTAACAGTAGCAGACACAACACAATACGGTCGAAACAAGGGTACATAGGAAGCAGGAGTGTAGTGAGGATTATAACTCAATACAGCGCCGACAACTGTCCGGCGCCGCGGCCGGGCTTGGGCGTGCCTTATTTGCATTTTGATGAGCCTCGACACTGATACAATAAACACGCCGGGCGCGATCGGAAGTCCGGGCGACCGCCCGACACTCGACCCGCTCCGGCGACGTTTAGCCGTATCATTCATAACCGTGTTCGGTCAATTAACTCCGGCTTTGAATTATATACGTGCCGTCGTGCCATGTCTACGCTCCAAACTTTGCGATATTGTTAATGAAATTTAGTGTGCAGTAATTTGTTCGAATTTGTGAAGCTTTGTTGTTAAATACATGCTATGATGACGGGCGCTGAAAGCTGCGCTTTGAGTTTTTGTAAAAAATTTAACAGTAGCGACTATGCTTGATAGATGCTTAATCCCGTCTCTGTATTTTCTTAAACTCCAAACGATAAATAAACGGCCATTTTAAAACGTTCCAAACTTGAAAAGAACGCCGCAAAAAGCCCGACAAAAATTAATGCACGCAAAAAAAGTTATTAAAACGATAAAAATTCATTAGCAGAGCGAAGTGGAGGTTGACTGATACTTATGAAAAGTCACCGGGAGTTACCTATTCAGCGGAGCATGCGACGTAATCCTGAGCGAGTCGAGTAAACAAATTACTGGGACCGAGTCGGACCTACCACGACGTGCCTTTGCCCGTCCGCTATTAATTTTAATTCCGGCGCTAGCGAAGATCGCCCAAGATGAGCGTGAGGCACGCGCGACAGACGTCGCGTCGACTCGAATCAGTGTAACATTATCGAAACATTGATCAAACAGCAATAACTATGATTTTATAGGTAGTGTAAGGAAAGCAAAAAAAAGTATATACAAAATTGTGAGAGGAGTGAAATTCCAGCACAGGCCGAGTCAAAAAATCTCTGTATAGAAAGAAAAACGATTAAAAAGAACCGCAATAATTCTGCGAAAATGTATGCGTAGCAAAGGCGTATTTAAAATCCATGAAAAACGGGCCGTTCAAAAAATACTGGGTTCAATTTAAACAGGCTTCAGTGTCCGACAGGCATCGATACGTTTACGTAGGCTCGTGTCATCGACAGGGCTGGACTGCAGGCGGTCTCGTCGCCCTCGTCAGACCTGCCGCCGAGGGGTACACGTCTATACGACGTATCAGGATACCCAAACGTGCATGATGGACGCATGCATGATTATTTATTAATTTTGTTCGAAATTAAGTAATTAACCGATCAGTAAGTGCAAGTACTGACTGTAAAATTGTTCAGGTACGACATTATTAGGACTTAATATAAATCTAAAAACAAATCTAGGTACATCTTAATCAGAAATAGATTACTTTACTTCCAAGCAATCTCAACAAAACCACAAGCAATCATAACTGAAACAAAATTAAGCTAAACTTTCGTTTAGTTAACATCGTCAAGAAGTCTCTTTCAAAAACAAAGTAATAAAAGTTATGAAATTCTAAGGTAAAATGGAATCTAGTAAGCTGAAGTGCAATTCAGGAGCTAGTGTATAAACCGGTGGGGAATGTAGGAATTCACACAAATTGTTACTTCTTACTTCCCGGGGTTTAATCAAGGGGGACACCCGCCGTGTCTGCCGCCGTGCCGTCCGCGCTTGCTTCAACTTGGCGCAAATTGAGAATAATGGATCCACTATGTCGGTTTAGGGTTCTCTGAACAAAAAATCTGTTACATCTGATTGTTCCTTTTGCAAGGTGTTGGTTGATCAACTATTGAAGAATTCTGCGTATACACTACTATTTCTTTACATGTTTTCGGTTGTTTGAAGTGATTGCTTCATAAAATACGTTCCGTATCCGGCAACGCTCATATATCAAGTGTAGCCTACCCGCGGCGCTTATGTTTCGGCTAAGCCGTGCATTGGAGATCCGTCTTTACGATCTCGTTAGTGCCGGTAATCGCGACGTTGCACGATCCGGATTACGTCTGTGCATTATTAGTGTTTTTATTGATTTACTCGGCTGCCGTCGTAAACTGAGATTATTATTCGCGACGTAGCCCGCGCCCCGCGTCCCCCCCTGACGCCCTCCAGCCAAGTTGTTTTGTTACTTAATCGCGACGATAACAACATTTAACGACGGCTAGGTGACTGGCGAAATTCCGCTTCGATGTTTAGTGCTCATTCTATTTTCATTAACCATTTACCCACTTAATGATCCAGATCCTAAGGGAGTGATTCAATGACTTGGACCCATAAAATTAAACCTTAGCGTGACCTGTACACTGTAATTAATAGTTGTTACAAGAAATGCTACAACTACCTGTGGAATTTGAGAGGACGTTAGTTGGGACTTTGTCCGATCTGACGAATTTAGTTTCTGAAAAGGAATACAATGGTGCCGATTCCCTTGTTCACAAACTAAACATCTGCATCTTTTTCTTTCTATTTCATTAAGAAGAGGACAGAAGATAAATTTTAGTTTAGTCCTGTCAAATTAATCAGCGCCTGTCACTATTCCATACAAGTTTAGAAGTGATAAAAAACTTGCCTACTAAAATTACGTCAATTTACGTCAAGCGCTGATTAATTTGACAGGACTAAACTAAAATTTATCTTCTGTCCTTTTCTTAATGAAATAGAAAGAAAAAGATGCACTGAACTTAAATTTAGTTTAGTTTGTGAACAAGGGAATTGGCACCAATAGCTTCTCGTACTAAAACTAACATTTTGGTGAAAGGGTAGCGACATTACACACATAACACATAACATAACATCACGCCTTGTTTCCCCGAAGGGTTGGGCAGAGGTGTCCCTGTAGCAGGTACACCCACATTTCGCCAGTTATGTTTAAGTCCCATGTAATAGGGGGCGAGCCTATTGCCATCAACCGGGCACAAATCCAGACTCCGAGCTGCTACTGAGAAATTTCAGACAGAAAAACCCAATAACACTGCCCGACCCGGGAATCGAACCCAGGACCTCATGCTCAGCGACATTATATTACATATACTGGATAGGTATCTCATGAGGAATTTCAGAATACTTTTTTAACGAAACTATGTTAAACATTTACAAATTATTTTCATAGGAACCGCAATTCAGCCGAAAAATACCTCTGCAAACGAAAAATGAATCTATTAACGAGTCCACGAGCTATCCTACTTTCGGCAGGATCTGTACAAACATATGAAGCCAGGTCAACAGGAACATCCAACTTTAATCAAATTAAGGGAGGTAACGGCCAACACTTTCAGTTGTTATAATAAATTTAATAATGTATGCGCTTAAATACTCCAAAGGAAGGAAAGTGGGTCATTGACGATCCTATTCCGTAATTGCTTGTATTAAAACGAATATGTGTTACCGCAAATTCTATAGTTTATGGGAATGACACGGATACTTTTTTATATTTTTTATATATCACTTTACTTCCACAAAATAACCTTTACAGGAAAGGACTAACTGGCCCTACCGACTGGTAATATTTTTCTTTCAGTCCTCGCAATGTAGTATCATCAAAGCTTTGACCAGGCATCGGCTATTCCATAAATATCAAATTATCGGTAATTATCCATAGATTTTGGATTTTTACGTGAAACAAAGGAAAGTGACCAGAAGACCAGATGTATGAACGTAAACGAGGCAAAAGGAGTATGTAAGGATCGTAGCAGGTGGCGTTCTGTAGTTTCTGCCTACCCCCATGGGAAGAAGGCGTGAGTTTATGTATGTATGTACAAAGGAAAGTAACTCATTGAAATTAGGTAAGTATACATACTTCCAAATAATCGAATCTAACAGCACACTAACAGTGCCATTACATCTACTTTTAGTTAGTTCACGTAAGTTGAAGTACCATATTTGAACAAGGAAACTATATTAAAATGCGGTTACTTACTAAAACAGATGTAATAATAGTTCCCTGCCATAACGTTCGATTAACTAATTAAATGGACCTTCCACAGTAACCTACATGGGGATTTAAATGTGAATTCAGTGAGATAACATAGGAAAAATATTATGGAAATTTTAATATATCTTCTGGCAAATTGCTATTGCCGTAATTAGGTGTCTACTTAATGTGCGCTTTTATCGTGACGATATTATCGTGGACGTCCACGTCAGTAAAATTTATGAAAAAAACGTGCACGTTATAACGTTATCAGCATTGGCCTAGTCTTTTCCCCAATTATATTGGGGTCGGCTCCCAGTCTAAGCGGATGCAGCAGAATACCAGTATTTTACATGGAGCCTATTATAACCTCCACAACCAAGTTACTGGGTAATACGATACGCCTTGGTAAGACTAGTTGACTTTCGGGCTTCTTGCGACCCGTAACGACTGTCAAAGATCCACGAATGACAGCCGGTAAAGAAAGAAAGAAAGAAAGAAAAAGTATTTATTGATACTCGCACAGGGAATCACAAATTAAAAAACAAGGTAAAATTAAAACAAAAGCAGAAAGTCCTGTACGAGGCCAAAAGGCCCCTATCTCAGCATATGCTGCGACATTAACAACAGCTTAACATGCTTTCCGAGGTAACAACAGGTAACAACAGCTTAACATGCTTTCCGAGGCACGGAGGGGTCTCGGTATGTAAGATGGTCATCCATCCACGGACCGACCGCGGCAAGCGTAGCTTAACCTGTTCGATCGACCCATGCGGCTATTATTACTTAGCTACGAGCCCCTCAAGTTATAACGTTATCGTGGACGGAAATTTAAAAGCGTCTTCATTAATTTTACTTCCATGTCATCGTGGTGCCGTGACGTGGATGTCCACGATAAAAAAACGACGAAAAGCGCACATTGACAAAGTGAAAAAAAAAACAGTGGCACTCCGGGAGTGCCGACAGAAGTGAAAACTCGCGACATATCTTTTACTCCACGCACCGTGGTAATCAACGCGTTGATGTCTTTTACTCCACGGTGTCGGTTAATTGCGTTACAGTGTCGCGAAATCAATGGTTTAGTCCCATCTCAAAAATGCCCAACGCGACTAGGGAAGTTTTCACTTCAAAAAAATACGCTGTACATTCAAAAAATGCTTTTTATTATGTAATTTTTTTTTTAAGAAAACCCAAATATTCCAAGATAGTATACCTAGTAGAAACGATTTTTTTTCTCAATGACCCAAGTCCTAGTCTACATCGAGGGAGAACATTATTACACAGTAGAATTGGCTCACCGCACGGCGCCAGCGACTCATCGCCAATTTGTATCGAACGGGACGCATGCATGTTAATAAAGCCTATTGTAGTCCCGTGCCCGTAGCAGATTAGTCCCGACTGCAACAACCTAATATAGAGCCTTTATTCCCTAACCTATTATGGATAGTGTACAATGGAAAGATTTGTAGATTGAATATGTCCATGGGAACAATATTGTCTATGGTAAATCATGGAGATGTTTCAAAAGGTTTATAATGTAGACACGCGTACAAATTTATTTGATCTGAAACATCTGATTTTATGACAAGCATGTATAAAGTCGATAAATTTTTAGTAAAAATCAGCGCATCAATCGAGCGCTGATTTTTACTAAAAATTGATCGAAGATTAGTTTAATTTAATCTCGAATTTGAATGCCCTTAAATAAATAGCAGAAAATAACAAATATATTTCGAAGATGAAGTTATGTTTTACTAAGTAAGTGGGTATTATTAGCGATTGTGCCGGTTGAGAGGAACCCCCGGCACTCGAGTGGAAGAGTCGATCATTAGAGCCGTTGAAGAGGTTAATTTCGATAATCCGCTTTGCCACTCGCCTGAAATCTGCTGCCTGACTCCCTCCAGTCAACATTGAGCAGATTATTGTTATGCGTACACGCTACTCACGGTTTTCGATGCGATTCTGTGTGTATTTTGTGAGATAATTCGCCTTTCTGTTTGCTTTGTATAATTTCTTGTTGCTGTAACATTTGTGCATAAGTACTTAGATGTAATGTGTAATTTATGAACTCTGCTATGTCCGTATTGGATCGAATAAGATATTTTATCGTTTCATTTTTTCTTTAACACTGTTCAAAATATCTAGTTTATAAAAATAATGTTTATAAAGGAACTTCTGTTAGGCCCAGCATCCTAACTAATATTATAAATGCGAAAGTAAGTTAGTTTATTTGTTAGTTACGCTTTCACGCCAAAACGGATTTAGATAAAATTTGGCACATGGGTTTGGTAGTAGGTTAGGACATAGGATACTTTTTATCCCGATAGTACGTTCCCGTGAGATAATTTATATCCTCCACGCGGACGAAGCCGCGGGTAAAAGCTAGTCTTATATAAAGCATTTAATTCTACTAACGAGAACTTAAACTGTTATCATTTAACAAAAAGTTTCGCATGACTGTCCTAAATGAACAATGGCTACAAAGGTAATACATAATTAAGCCTATTAAACGAGCTATCAATACTGAAACAGGCATACAATAGTAGTACGAAATCCATTTGCGAGTTAGTTATGTGTTTGGATGTGCCTAGTTTAATTAAGGCGTAACATTTTAGGTGAGGCGAAAGTGGATCAGTGAGTCGTGTGCATGGCGCGGGCTGGCGGCTGCCTTGCCACCACCGACGGACATGCCCCGCGGTCGAATCAACATTTGCCGACGGATCGAATTACCGCACCGCCGCGTCAACGTAACGTAATTGATTCAGCGTCCGTCGGGCGCCGCCACGCCTTTTTGTCTCACAGTCAGGAAAAAATGCAAAATCCGCCACTAATTCAATATCCTCACACTTTGCCAACGTTTTAAGCATTGGAGCGAGCTTTTTCCTAAAAAATGTAAAGGATTTTTGTGAGGTTAATCATTGGTTACTGGCTAGCCATATGCATCAGCGGCTACTGGCTCTAACCACTTTATGGATACTAGATTACGCTGGCAGTAATCTTATAAACTCTACATATCTTAAAGCGATGGAGGAAAAACATTTTTTTAAATTGCGCAGCGGACGTGTAGTTTAAAAGTGGATTAATTAATTGAATACTTTACGAGCAAGTGGTTCCTGGGGGACGTAACTTCTTTATGAGATTACTCGTGCAGTAATCTCATCATTTTAAGTAGAGCGAAGTTTTAAGATGACCAGATTATGTTTATTGGAATACGAGGTGATGAAATCACTCTAGTTCCCAACTCTAAGTAATTTCATCACCCAGATTTTTTAAGGTGTTTTAAGTCAAGGGAGAAATAAATTTTCTGCTTTTATAATTCCACCGCTCGGCGTGATACGAAATACGAATTATTTGTACCACGGAAACGGACATCAGCTTGGCACCGCGAGTGAAGCCAAAGTTAATAGAAAATATATTACAAAATGGCTACCAATCAACCACACCAGCAACCAAGTAGCTACATCAAAATTCAATCGCCCGATGACAACCATCCCATCACGCGACACCATTCTAAGGAAGCCTGATATATCTCGAATATTTTTCCGTGAAATACCTCCCTCCGTGTATCAGTCATATAACGGAGGTCGGGGTCCATTCCGATGCGAGTGCAATTCGACTTCGTGCAATTGAACACCAGGCGACTTGGAAACTGATACAACGAATGCACTAGAATACGGAGGAAAAGGCCGTACTCAAGAATCGTACGTATGATAAGTTATTTGGTATTTTTGCTGGAGAATTTTCACCTGTTTGTTCGATGTGTTAGAAATGGACGTTATTCGTAAGTGATTTCATATCTGAAGGGTAGGTACTAGGAAACGTAAAGGTGGGTTTGGATTAAACGAATATAGAGCTAGAACAAAAGTACAGAGCATTGTTGTTTGTTGGTTTTTTAATCATTTTAATATTTAGTATCCCACAGACATCTCAAATTATGGTAGGCTTCCATCATAAGTAGACATTTTTCTCGAGACCAATCCATAATTAAATAAGATATTTATCGGTCAAGTCAGTAGAACACAAAACAAGAACAGAAAAACGCGAGCACCTCCGAACACGACAGAAGCACGCTCGTGCGCCGTTTACACCAAGCGAGCGAACATTCTTAGAGCATTCCATAGAATCTCCGAAAACAAGAAAGAACAACGAAATAATGCTCTGTCTCTGTTTATACCAAAAGAATTTGATGGAGTGGGGATAGAATAAGCATTCGCTCGTTTGGTCTAAACCCACCCTAATATCTTGTTACGTTTTGTAATGAAAAACAAATAAGATATTTCTAGGCCAAAATACCTATATTAACAATGCGCATCAAAATCGATATTGGTCGAGAAATAATATTACGGAATATTGCGTGCTACCGCGAGAATACTGCATATTGCATTTCATAAAGTAATCCAATGACAATACAACAATAGTAATAACATGAAAGCCGACATACTGATGTCACAATAATAAAGTTCATATTAGTTTCATGAAAGAATCACAGCATTGTAGTGTATGCATAGCGAAATGAAAATCAACCAGGTGGAATCACCTGGGAGACTCGGGCAAGCAAAATTGCGGGATTCGATTTAAAACTACGATAGGTATCAACATAGGCAACCTATAAAAGTACTCAATACTCCGGTGAAAAACTAAATACGAGCGATATTGACTTCCACACATGACCGATTCAACATTGTAGGCAACAAATATCTGAGTTGACTTGATTTATTTTCTTTGTCAAATGAAATGGAAAAAGCCAATTTATAACTTTTATTGACTCGTCATCTATTTGTCCTTATGCAAGGGCAAAATGGAAATGATAAAATAAATCCTAAATTGAAAATATGTGACGTCAATTTGTAGTTGATAGGTAGTTAGTTACTGTCGCCGATCGTGGCACGAATGCAGCGCCATATAATCAAAAGTTGCACGGCCGTGGCGGCCTCCCTGCAGCTTCCGGTACTCGCCGGATGTTACCAATTTACACAAACTGACTTATTCTCCAATACAGGCAGCCCACTTACCTAGGCTTTGGTCCGTAAATAGGGCGCTTCAGTGCTCCGCTATGGCTGCCAATATTAAAGCGTCCACCGACAATATACAGCGATGCTACAGAATTATGTGGAAAATTTATTTCAGCTCTATTCTGTTTACCCGACTATAATTCTGTTTTCGGTTTTTATTTATTTATTTATAGGAGAACCAACAGCTATAACAAATGGATAACAGTTGTTTAAGAAACATTGAGCCAATTACAGGTTCTCACGGGTAAAAACAGAAAAGGTAGTAGAAATCTTAGGATCACTAACAAGCACGATAAAAAAGATTAAGTATACATATAAGGTACAATAAGCACTATGCACTTTTAAAAAAGTCAACGTTCAGCCGAGCGCGTGCAGAATAGGTTTTGGTGGTAAATGGGTCAAATGAGAACTCTTTACAAAGAATATTAAAGTCCTTACTCGTATTTATGTACAATCAAATGCAATACGTATAGACATAGAAAATATAAATAGAAAACTGTTATCGACAATATACAGCGATGCAACAGAATTTCGTGGAAAATTAATTTCAACTCTATTCTGTATACCAGACTATAATTATGTTTTCGGTTTTTATGTACAATGAAATGCAATACGTATAGACATAGAAATAGAAAACTGTTATTCGAAACAGTATACAGTTGGCAGCAACTATTTTTGTTGAGTTATGCAATCTGAAATTCAGATTTTACATTTGTCCCGGTCGTAGCACGAAATGAATCCTGATTTTGACTTGATTGTGTTTATTTCTATGGTTGATAATGAAGTCGGGTAGCTAGTGGGTCGGGGCGTGCGGCGTGCAGTCGCATATGCGTCGATATCCGTGTTTTGTTTGACTTTTACCCGTCCGCCGGACCGGGCCGCGCCCGGCAGCCGATCACGAAACTAATTATACCTCGAGGCGAGCACGGCGTCGCGTCCGTTCTTCGCAAACTTCAAAATGAATCACTAAACTCATGTGTGAGCGGTGATAGCGTCGCAGCACAGGAAGGTTTTTCATAAAACTTGAAGAACTACAAAAGGACAATATGGCGCATATTCATCACAGATTACGAAGCTCATGTTCAGTAGTAGACGCCTTTGAAGGGTAACATGATGATAATTCAAAGGTACTTTACACCCCGGTTTGACTTTCTGATCTTACTTCAAAGTTCAAATAACTCCGACTACCTTCTACCGAGCACTCCTTATCTTTACAGCCAATTAGGTCCACGCGAGCGTCAAATAGCGGAAGTAAGTCTGTTGATTTTCGTTACCATTTTATTCGCCTTTTTCAAGAGACGGCCCGTTCAGCGGCTCATCTGTATACTTGCTCGGGGGAACGAATGCTCTATCTAATTAACTTTATCATAAAGCGTGGGTTATTGCCTTGTCGGCCGTCCGAAGGTTTAATGGAAAACTCGCTACAGTATTATAACGTGGGATTTTTCGTTTAGGGATTAATGTTACAGCGATGTTCGATGTTTCAAGATATTCGCAAAAGTAATATTGCAGTTGTTACTTATTACATACAATGTTAAAAGTAACCGTAAAATATCAAGTTTTTTTAAATACATATTCACGCGTTAGGACGACATATCGTGTGTGGGTTTATCATTCGTCCGAACATTATCCTCACATTGACTCATGTAAAAATCTAAACCAGCTCAACGTGTCTGACGTCACACCGAAACGAAACCCATAAAATCATCTTAAAACCCAAACGTCGCGTCGATACAATATGTATCATCATAATCATATACCATAAACACGTATAGGGCGGAGTGCGACAAAGTGGCAGTTTTCACGAGATTACGTCGGATTTCGTCGGGGTAATTCACTTGGCAGATTGGTGCGGGTTGTGCGGGATCATACGGTCTCGTCCGGTTCGGTTTACGTCCCGTCTCCTGTTACGAGCACTCCGTACGATACGGCTGTTCCATCATCGATTTCGACACCGTCGATAGCCGCACGGGGACACCTATTTCTAACGTGACATTTTGTGATCATGTGATCACATGATTGAAAGACTTAAGATTTTCTAGTTGAAAAGTGGTCTAAAATTATAGATTGAGACAGGTAGGTAAGTTAATTATTAATGCACAGATAGCTCACGTTTTAAGTGGACTGAAAATTCACTCTAAATCATGGACTCCTACTGTGAAGCGGTAAATGGATCGCAAATAATTTAGCCACAAACCAACCCAGTTGATAAGTGTACATTATATCCACATATTTCAGCCCAGGTAACTTTACTGTTGACACATATTGGTGTATTTTAACAAAGCCTTGTTTTCATTACATGACGAAATGTGTATCAAATGAATTGATTTTATTTAACGAGGCACATGTCAAAGGGATGTGACGGTCCGACAAATATTGTGCCGTAATTAAATTGTATTCCGATGTGTTACGTTCTCTTTGTTAAAATTGAATAAGTTTTGTTTGATTATCACTTTCGTAATTATCTGAATTTATGAGGTGGAAATGTTTTGTTACCTGTTAAATATTTTCAACATATTCAAGAAATTTACGGTGCATAAAAGTGTTTAGGTGTGTGCAAAAAATTCGGTTATTTCATTCCATCAGCTAGAGGAACGTAGTGGAGGTACCGACAGAGTAATTCACTTAGTAAGATTAAGCCCGACGCTATCGGGGTTTACACCTCGGAACGTGAGTCCACTAAGCATTACCAACACTTTAATGTGTTGTGCGAAGCTTTGTTTTTTATATATTTTGTGAAAATACTCGGGTTGCAATCAGCGTTGATTCAATTTAAAGAATGTATGGGTGTGTATTTTCTAGAAATCCCGCACATACTAAAAGCACACTGAAGAATAAAAAGAAAATATTTTTAAACTTATTATTACAAAGCATCAGTGCTACGCCATAATGCTACGAGTCTACGGCGTAGACTAAGTTGTTACGCAAACTGCTTGACAGAAATCATATAATTTATTAAACAAACGGCATTATAACTACTTCATTCGATATTTTTTCAAATCTATTAAAATAAAGTGGACAAGAAACAAGGACAACGAAATTAATGGCTGCTACGTCTGTGCTACGCAAAATGCTACGACGCTACGGCGTAGCAAGTGCTAGTTCATTTTAGAGAGCAAGTTCATCAAAATGACCATGATTATTACAGAATTGCTGCATGCCACTGGCAAATCAGTTAAAAAAAAAAAATTAGTTTCGTTACTGAAAAATGGGCAAATCACGTGAAAGTTAAAAGAGTAACTTTCCATTCGCGGTCTTATTCTACGAAACCATTATGTACCTAGAACAATAAAGGTTTTAAGTTAGGCACAAACTAATCTCTTAAATTATTCCCGAGTAAAAATAAAGTTTTCTCAATTAAATGCAAAGGAAAGAACGTACGGGCAAAGTTTCAGATTTCATCCGAGATAAAACTGAGCGTCTGGGCGAGATCCTATCGAGTGTGGATTAATAATAAAGGAGATAAGAATTAGCTCCTATTTCAATTCATATCGAACTTATTATCGAGTCTGGAGTGAGGTGAGGGGCAATTTTCGATAAATTTCCTGCAAATCAAATGTGGCACTGATGTTATTATGGCAATGCCCGCTGGGACTGCTCGTGGGGCGTGATTTCGGTTAATATGGTCAACGCTAGTTCTGAAAATTGCTAATATACCTAGTGTAAGGCTCTTTGTACACACACGTTTTTCTTGCTGAGAAAATCTACGGGTTATTCGCCGAGTGTAGGTAGGTACGACCGTTGGAGCACTATGGAAGCTTGTTGACAAATACGTTTTTTCTACGGCGCGGATTTATACACCGTGTACCGTAAAGAAACCGGACCATGTACAAAGGCCCTAATGGTGGAAGTCAGATAAGAAATAGCTCGGTTGGAAATTGGTGAAAGCAGGTAAACTATTCAGTCATCATGATTCTCTGATGCAGATAAAATAGTACTTGGGTACATATTTGGCATTGTTCTCTTTTTTTTTTACCCAACTACGGCGAACCAAAAAAGGAGGGTTATGATTTTGACCGGTATGTATGTGTGTTCATCTGTTACCACATAACTTCTAAACTGCCGATCATAATTTGACAATGGAAGCGTCTTGATCGTCCGCTATAGGCTATGTGACGTCACATTGAATGCACCATGCCATTATAATTTTGTAGGTGTATAGGCATGCGACCACGGCTTTACCTTCACCATTTTTGTACCTATGTCTTGATTTATGTTTGAAATATTTTCTTGTTTCATACTTTTTAGAGCGTGATTTTTCAGTAGTCGGGTTTTACTTTTTGTTATCATTAGAAGACGGATGAACTGAGTCATAGGACCAGGATTTTAGGAACACCGAAATCTAAGTATAGTCGACCTCGTAATCGCTTTACCACCCTAAGGTTGAACGTCAATAGCTATTTTTGCTTTAAGACCAATGTGATTGTGATAGCTTCAACCTTATTGAAATTTCAATTTACTGGGAGTTTTAGTCAAACGTGGTAAAGTAATTACGAGGTCGATTATACCTACAGTTGACTGGAAAACAGCCCATAATGTTCCTACTGCTGGGACACAGGCCTCTTCTCGGTGAGAAGGGAGTGGGCCGTAATTAACCACGCAGGCCCAGTGCGGGTTGGTAGATGTCACATGTCTCCGAATGTTTGGTTCTAGGACATGTCGGTTTCCTCACGATGTTTTCCTTCGCCATTTTGAGAGCAGTGGTGATGAAATAATGTACACAAAGTAAAACGCCTGTCTGGGTTCGAACCTACGACTACTGGACATAGCGCTGGGCCACCACTGCTCTCATGAAGGCGCGTATGAATAATCTAAGATGTGCATCGCGAAGTGCTATCAATTAAAGTAATTCGGTTCAGTAAGTGTCGCTCGAGATTTTACAGCTGGTGCTCGAGATAGTTTTCTGCTTGTTATGCAACAAGAATAACTATCTGGATGAGCTGTGAACTACGATTATTACATTACCTTTGAATATTTAAGTTTAAGATTTGTTATTATTTACTTATACATACATACATAACATCACGCCTGTAATCCCCGAAGGGTTAGGCAGAGGTGTACCTATAGTACACCCACATTTCGCCAGTTATGTTTAAGTCCCATGTAATAGGGGGCGAGCCTATTGCCATCAACCGGGCACAAATCCAGACTCCGGGCTGCTACTGAGAAATTCCAGATGGAAAAAACCCAATAACACTTTGCCCGACCCAGGAATCGAACCCAGGACCTCATACTCAGCAGTAGCGCTTGCGCTCACTAGTCTAACGAGGCATTTACTTATACTTTGTTCGAAATACGTTGAGAAAGGTAAAACGATAAACTATGTTACAATGAATTGGTTTTGTTCTGAACTCAGTTTTTGAGGAAGATTTAACAAAGAACTTTGTCAAACATAAAACATGTCTAATTATTTTAAAAACATCTAAGCAAATTTTAAAACAATTTTCCAATTACAATAAAATCACGATTGCATCACATTTTCATAGAAAAACACTTTCACAAGAAACAACAACTAGCGCAACACAAATAAACAATAAATTCCATTATCGTGAACAAGTTGGAAACTTGATTGCACTAAGTCCATAAGGAAATAATAAAAGTATCAGTGGCACTCGTTGCCGGTCGAAGTATCGGCTCACAACGATAGAAGAATCAAACAAACGGGGCGAAACTTCTTAAAACTCTAACTGGCGAGTTGTTTCCACCAGACACTAACTCTTATTACAAACTTAGGGTCTAACGCCCGCCCACCTCGTCTCGCCTGCCGATACACAACTTATAACAACGGAAGATATCGTATTACAAATTACTTAAGATATGAAAACATTGTACTGTAATGACGTCACGGAAAGTTTTTCGATGCTTCACGGTTAGATCGCGTGTTGATGAGAACTAATTGGCAGCTAAGTTGCAAATTTCCAGTTAAGGTTTTAACGGAATGCTGAAATAATTCCTGCAACGATATAAATGTCTGCTTGATTTTATGGTCGATCGATTTGATGGTGGTAGATGGGGCAGAATCCTGATGGAATGGTGGCCGAAATGAGAGGTGTGATATAGGACGAAGTGTTGCAGCATGAGGTACGAACACCTCGCAAGGTTGATAGTATACATCAATGTTTATGCCCAGCAATGATACTGTGCAAGTTGAAAGTGATGATAATATTGCCATTGATTAAAATAAAGCTATTCATTTTTTTTTGGAGCTCGTGTCCAAGTAATAGCAGCCGCACGAGTCGATCCATTAGGTTAAGCAACGATTGCCGCGGTTGATCCGTGGATGGGTGACTATCTTTACATACCGAGACTCCTCCGTGCCTCGGAAAGCAAGTTAAGCCGTTGGTCCCGGCTGTCATTCGTGGATCTTTGACAGTCGTTATGGGTCCAATCGCTCCATGTAAAATACTGGTATTCAGCTGCATCCGGTTAGAGTGGAAACCGACCCCAACATGATTAATTAATGGGAAAAGGCAAGGAATGTTGTTTTTTTTTTTTTTTTTTGAAAAACTTTTCTAGAACTGACACATAAGTCCAAAATTAAACTACCTGAAGCATCTGGACCTTTTATTGACATCCAGGTACCAAGCAAAACCTCCACGAAACATTTTAACGGAGCAGGTTTTAAATGTAATAAAAAAGCACTCCGGCTAATTTTCCAGTTCTGTTGAACAAACAAGCCGGACTGAATCCACCATAAAGACAGTGCTCCCGGCCAAACGAGGCTCTGCGCGGAACAACGAGACAAATTATTGAGATAATCACATCGCCAGCAATTGCGGTAAGAAATAACATTTCTCAGAACCGGCGTTTATTAGAACAACAAGGCCCTGTAAAAATATTAGCTGTCAAGAGATGAACAAAGTTCATCCGTCATTCGTTTCTTTCAAATTCTATTTTGATTACAACATTGTTTTTATCGATGAAGTTTAAATTGTAATTGTTATGACAGGGTGGAAATTGTGGTGCGAAAATATTGTGTGCAATATTACGACTAGGTACTAGGCGATTATGTTTTGACAAAGTGTTGTCAACGATGTGTACTGTGATATCGAGAGCCTCCAGAAATGCATCTCTGTCCAAGCAGACGTGTTAACAGATGAACTAGCGTCGGATAGCCAGCCTCATATAAATCTAGGTCTGTTGCGTCGACCATGCCAAAGCATCATTAGTCATGAAGCAAGGATACATCTTCTGAATATCCAACAGCAAGGTGTTATTATTGGAGACAATATCCCTTCAACAAACTGATATTTCGATACTCCAACAATCGATTACAGGTATTTCGCCAACAACCTTTGCATGAGCCAATTTTGCCGGGTATCGGACAGCCGAAAAACTCGGGAAGCTTCATAATAAAATTGCACTCTATACGACGTGATGACAGTAAATTGAATGAGTCGGGCGCGGCGTAGTGTGTTTGCGGCGCTCATCAATCATCCCCGTATGGATTTCATTTTAATGCGACGTCATCGGCGTCTCGTATGGCCGCCCCGTCATGCTACCCGAGCTCACGGTCTATTGTTTTACGCGACCGACACCCAAAGCCTAACTGAATATTTAGTCGTATAATTAGCTGCGACATTGCTAAACATAAATGTAGTTATTAACCGTATTTTGTTAACATAATCAAACGTAATAAAGGACACAAATGAATACGGCAAAAAGTTTAAAGCATTCTCATGCATTTGTCGCATTTCATTAGTATCCTCCACTGCACTGGACATGAGCGGTGATGGGGAGGCAAACAAATTTCCGGCTATTGTATTTACGGATACGGCAAATTAAATCCCCATTTGTAGGAGCAGGACACCTAAGGGGGGCAGTAATCCAATACCGTGGTCGCCTCCATTGTCGTTCAGCCTGCGCTAGTATCAGGCTTAAGAGCTTCGGCACGAATCGAAAATCTACGAACATTTTGCAAATTAATAACCGGTCTCACCGATACTCGACAATATTTCATACAGAGCGGGGATTTAAACGATAGGAAGCGTTCGATAGCTTACCAGGTTACCGGGATTTTGACGTGTAACAATATTCATTCTGTTAAAATTGTGTATAGGCGTAAAAGCTTCCGATTTATTCACAGAATTGAAAGGCTTATTTAGTAGAACCAAACCTATAGAGGCGCAACGATATTCGTGGGGAGGCCAAAAAAGCTAAAAATGAAAACAACAATCAAATTCAGTGAGCGGCTCTGCACCGGTAACCGTGTGGTGCAAAGTTCAAACAACGTTGATTCATGCTCCGCACCGATGCGCTGGGATTACTGTTTCGAAGCAGATTATAATTCGTCACGCGCGTTCCACAATCCTTATTATGCAATACAGCCGAAATTATTACCCAATCGAATATAATCTGAAATAAAAATAGTCCATGCCCCGATTTTTTTCTTCGCGTCCATTGAATCATATATGCTAATAGCACTTTCATCACAATATCAGATATTGTCTGAAAAATATTTGTTCATCAAATACTTTTGAATAAACTCTAGCAACCAATATAATATCGAGGTGGGAGTGCGGAAGGCGCACTCCATTTGATTGGGCATTGTTTCGGACGGCCGGGCGTTAATACCATGGTGCAGTGTATGCGATGCGAATCCAATTTTCGGACGCGCGACCTGCGCGGCGTCTATCTGCTACTATCCATTAGTATGCAGCGTGCGCGTCGGTACGTGCTCGCGGAAAACGTGATGCGATGCGAGAGCAAACAAAAACACTAGTGCTACTGAAATAGGCTCACCCGCGCCGCCTCACCTTTGCAAAGCGTTATTGTTTTCGGCGTTCGGCGAATACATTGACGAGATTTTTATTTCACTTTTTTGGAAGCTTCAAAAATGATAAAATAAATGTTAAAGTAACAGTCAACGCTTATCGGACAGACAAAGAAGTATACAATCTGAGGCGGGTGTAATTGAAAAGTCTGCTCGTCGCGGACAAGAGTGATGTAGATAATAGAGCTTATTAAATATGCCGAACATCTCGGTGGCTGCCGAGAACGGATTGAAAATAATCTCTTAGGTAGTCATTTTTCAGAGTTCACGAGTGGCGACCCGTAGACGAGCGGCGCACGATAGCATCGTCGGGGACAGATTGAAATTTAAAATGCGTAAGCCTCCCGAAATGACTACTAAAAGGAACCTCAAAGAGATGAAGAACGGAAAAGATGACATATTTTTATGGAGATTTATTAGTTGAAGACTTATTATCGAATCTACATTGTGAGCTACCCTGAAGAGCTCAGACATGAGATCGGATAGTTTGGCTGGTGCAATGCGCAAATGGAGAAGTATTTTTTTCTAATAAAACAAATTAGATCGCGTTTTAACAAAACTGACCTTTTATGAATATATACGTTGAGCACCTTAAGGTTGATTTTTTATAGGTACCATATTATTCTTCAGACTTATTGGCAACATTTTAAATGAAAATGACGGATCAAATGTGAAAGGAATTTGTCTGAAAATTACTAACATTTTCGTTCCTTGACCCTAGGTACATATACAACGTATAACGTTAAATGCGCAAAACCTCAGACACCCCAACTGATTTTTAATTCAATTGACCTATTTCAGAGAGAAAAAAATAATTTTAAAAATTGTAAAGGTTTTATGTGCTGTTTTATTTCGTAAGATTCGTATTTGCATTGAAATAAAAGCTATTATTATCCCGCGTATGAGAAAATTGAAATTGGTCGACAACAATTTGTGTTCATTTACCTATTTTGGCGGGTTTGCGCATATGATGGCTTGACCTATTAATAAATAGACACGGCAACATTTGTAATGAAGATTTTTTTTTAAAGTGACCTATATTAAAAAGTGGTTCAATTGATTCTGCTCGTTATTCTGATCAAACTATTTGCAGGTTTTACGCATTTAATGTTACACGTTGTATATCTAAGTAAATTCTTTTAAGAAAGTAAATAAATTCCATGTTCTCGGTACACGGTCGCAGTACACAATATGCGGTAGAATTTGAAAGTTGTCTGAATCCGTACGACATGGGCGACTCGGCGGACGATATTAATCAGACGATATGCAATGCAGGCACACGTGTCCAACTTCAAGATTAGAAATTCTGTGGAAGCTTGTAACAAATAATTGAGTCTGACGTACCTACTCTTATTCTGATAACGTATACTTTGTAGTATGAAAGATTTTGGATTTATTTCCACTTTTCAAGTTTTGAAATGTTATCTTTATAATATTTTTCGTGTGGTAACCTAGTAGTGACTAACCTGGTGTCAGAGTTTTCATGCCGCCCATGGGCCTCTGACTTGGCTTCACATGCCGTCGAGAAATATCAAGCATGCCGGTTTCCTCACGATGTTTTCCTTAACCGCTTTTAAAGCAAGTGATAATTATACAATGATGATAATCAATGATGATGATGGTTAACTTTAGTCTGCGTTCTTAGATTTGATTTGATTGATTAATTTATTTAAATTAAAACGGTTCAAAATCAATGTCATTATAAAAAAGAGAATGGAAAAACATAAACCTAAGGTTAAAACAAAAAACAAAAAACACACCCAGGCCATGCAGCCAATACAATTTTGCCGTCCTAACATAAGGTCTTAAAACTTTACAATAGTTATTTATGCAATTGTTGGGTATTAAAGCCGAGTGTGATAATAGTATCACATGAGTGTTTTAATACCTAATTATAACAGTTGCATACAATACTTTATTTACACCCATGATATGAATCGTCTATAAAAGTTTCTAAAACCATTGGGTGTTTGTAATTCAAGATCAAGAATAAAGAAATTCCCACGAAATTCAGTACAACTCTGCACGTATGTACGTCGCCTGCAGCAGCACACACACATGCGTGCAGCGGGTGCTGCTGTCCCCCGCTTGAACGTTGAAACGTGTTGCGTAATGAAATTTAGTACAACATTATATCACTCATTGGGATGAGGTAATGGTTACTATGACACTGGCTGTTTTAATGACGACAATAAGCTAACTGCTTCTGAAACTTTTATAGAGGTTTTATAGCATGGGTGTAGATAAAAGTAATTTCTTGAAAAAAAAAGTCCCATGGAACCATTACCTGGCCAGCATTAAAACCACGTCTTTAGATTAAGCCTCTTCAAAAGACCATGTACAGTACCGACCAAAAGTCCATAAGCAATCTCACAAAGCAATAGACTGACACTTCGGTTTGACTTACGACCTTCTTCTATAAATTGTTACAATACTATAGACGCACAGTACACACACACACACACTCACTTTGTCTGCAACCAATGACTAGTTCGATAATCATTCCTTTTTTGTTTCATTCGTCTTGTTCACATAAATATTAAAGTTTAGCAGGTAGACCACAGAAAACTAAGTAAATTATTTCGATTTCTGTAGGGTAGACTCAATTAATAGAGTTTTGTTGGCTCGTGGATAATATTGGTGACGAGTATTTAGCACAGTGTTGTGGTTATTATTTTCAAAAAGCAGGCATAAAATATATTGAAGAGATCAGATCAGATCAGAGAATATTATTGCGCTGCGTAAAAGTGAAGTGAATATCTAATGAAACCGGACTAAGTGTGAGTGTTATCATTTATATATTTCATATTTTAGTAAACATAAATCTTAATCAAGGATATTGTTGATAGAACAGAGGTATTGTTGAGACAGAAGATTCCTTTAAAGTTTTAAATTCATTATGAGGTTTAATTCGATTAGTGAATAATAAATAATTAGGTATTATGTGTAATAAAAACAATGTTTTTCTTTGTTTTAGAGAAATACTGTGAGGGTTAAGAGATATGAGGAAGGGGCTTATTATCGAGGTGCAGCGACGTCAAATGATGAATGAATATGAAACAAATGGTTTCATACCAACGAGATATTTTGCTGAATTATTAAAAACACGTCATTAAGAACCGTTCGCCGTGCACTCTGAAGGCTTGCATCACTGAAGACCAGCTAGAAAACCGTTTTTGACCTTAAAATATTGACCGTACCAACTTAATAAACAACAGATTCATTATTGCATGAATTTATGGTAACGAATTTTTTAAGCACGTTTCAATAGGGTGTTTGTCGTATTTCTTGCAGATAGACCGAAATTGTTTAATTAATATTATTTTAGTAATATTATTATTTTAGGATTAAAATTTGAGGTTTAGTTTCAATCTTCTTTTCGTAAAGAAAATGAATACTTAAGCTATAACCTCAATACCAACCAATATTTACTAAAGCCAAATAAAATTTAAAATAATACTTAACCTTAAAATCAACAATATTGTCAGTAGATTTTTTTACATTTTAAGTAGACTAATATTCTTATTTATTGCTTAATTACTTCGAACATGATCAAAGCTTTATATATATGGTGAAAAAAATCCATTTAAAATTTAAAATATTTCAAAATTTAAATATGTCAAAATAATACAAATTGCTTCTAAGTTTCTAGACATCTATTTCACATAGTATTCAGGTGAAGTAATGATAAATAATTGTAGCAGTTTATTAACTATACTTAGGTAAAATAAATATAACGAATAAATATTATTTATTTTTTATTATCACACATCACGCATTTTTATTCTAAACCCTTTATTGCAATAACAACATTAATAAATAGGCAGGAATATTTAAAAATATTATTATTGCAAACAAAAATAATAATATTTGCAAAAACAGCGCTGTGATTTACGAGATTAGAACCTTAGCCATCTTGAATCTAAGACCAACGCTTAATGCCTTCTGCTATCTGCACTTATGATTTACTTTCGAATTTTAGCAATGCCATACAGTGGCCAAGGTCACGCGTATGATGCATGCTAACAAAAGTGATGGAAATATAAGTGCGGCGCCCGCGAACCGTGACGATACGACAGTGTGTAGTACAAATATGCGTTCTCTGTTGTGTGTGTACGGCACTCACACCACAGACGTCTGACTGTTTACACATACAAATGTACGGACTATACCGCGTGTTCACAGCAATACGACTCTTAGCGTGCTCATGCACTTTTGAGCGCTTACTGTACACACGGCTACACATCAAGCTATACATTTCCTATTATAAGCTGATCTCGCATTGTACGGAAATCTTATACATTACGAGATCAGCAGAAACTGGAAATGTATAGCTTTGATGTGTAGCCGTGTGTACTGACAGCATATGACTACCCCAAAGAACGCTATAACTTCAATGACTACGGATAGAATCAGAAGGTTAGTCCTCACTATAACTTTATAGTACTTACTTCAGAGGAGCGAAAAACCAGTAAAAAAACCGACCAAGTGCGTGTCGGACCACGCACAATGAACGGTTTCTTAATTGGGATAAATTCATCCCAAAAACAAACATAACATTGTAGTTGAAAAACATGTTCTCCTATACATCAATCGATATACGTCACGGTCAATTTTCCAACTGCAAATGCAAGTTTGTAATCGCAAAAAAAAAAGGAAACGACCACTTTTGGATGGAGTTCAACACAAGTGTGGAAGTTTCGTGTCAATTGAATAAGTAGTTTTTAAGTGAAAATTAGGAGAAAGAAAGTTGGTTTTAATAGCATTAAATAGGGTGAGCGTGACTATCTAAACGGGGGACTAACTAAATGACTATCACGTAGATGATAGGTAATTAAGAAAAAAATTGTCAGTCACGTCTGGAAATGTGAAAACTAACTATTGGATTCCGGTTGCTTTTGAGTTTTTCAATGGAATTTTTGGCAAAAGATATTGATAGAAGGTGAAGCCTAAAAAAATATTGTAAAAAAACCTGGCATGGAGGGAAGATCCTGCTTTATTTATTGCAGAAAAAGAAAACAAGAATAGTCTGGCAAACGAAAGTATACACTCGAATTATTTGCAAACTTTTTATATGGCAATGCTATACTAATGTCAACCTCAATTTGCCAAAACAAGATGGAGTGTTGTTGGTGATTTGTTGTGATCTTGATACAGCATTTACTAAATCAAAAATGAGAAAACAGTGACTCTAAAGTTTAAGATTTCGATTTTGGTAGTGAATATAAACCAAAATTATTATAGAATATTATTGTTTTTTTTTTATTCGACTTGCTGCATTATTACCTAAAGATGTATTTTTATTCAGACGAAGTAAACAGATTTTTCGAAATGTCAAGAAATGGCTCTTTGATTTGGATAATAGGTAGCATGATTTTAAACAAATAATTCTAAAGTATCAAATTAGGTTATTCCAGGTATGACATACTAATTATAGGGTTGCTATGCTAATATTTTGTAAATTTGCCGCGCTTTTTCAATCTCTGCTCTCGTTTGCCAGACTCTAAGTATAGTATAGTAGTGTTTTCTATCCCTTCATGTGTAGCATGACACCCATTGGAACGGGTTTTCTACGGGTTTTTTCGAAGGAAGAATAGACAAAATGACAATAAAACAATCACAATCTGTCATTTTATCTATTTTTCCGTCGACAAAACCCGTTTCTATAGTGGTTATGCTAAGCGAGAATGGAAAACACACACACATTCATTAATGCTATGAATGAAAACAAGAATAGAAGTTACTGATATGGTAAATAAGAGAGTTGTTTAACATGATTACCAGCGTCAATGTCGCGTCGTCATCATGACTACATAGATGGGTGGATATTTCAAGCAGATAAGCTGTTGTATTTGTTTTCAATGTGATATCTACCGGTAAAACGGAAAATCGCTAGGATAATGAGGTATACACGGCTACACATCAAGCTATACATTTCCAGTATAAGCTGACCTCGCATTGTACGGAAATCCTATACAATGCGAGATCAGCATAAACTGGAAATGTATAGCTTGATGTGTAGTCGAGTGTACCACGGACTTATCAAGACAGAAGATGCTTAACTTTTACACAACCCGTTACAAAAGCAGGCCACCTTCTAATTTGTTTTAATTTCGGGCCTTAAAACGTGGCTAACAAGGTACATAATACGGCGAATCATTCGTTCATTAGACTCAACTTCACGGAGCTTTTAGCTTTGCTTTTGTTATTGTTTACCAAGTACGTATAAGAAACCTTTGCTTGTTTATTATTGAATGAAATTCGGCCCTGGAACTGGCTACAAGAACGAATTGAATAATAATGATTAATTTCGACTTTATGGTTGACTATATCAGAAAAGTTTCAGGTTTTCTTGAAACTTTTTGATGCTCCAAGAGATCTGTTATATTGTAGTGTTTGTCATTTACAGGTTTGTGAGCTATCATCAAATATAATTTTGTATAATTGGCAATAGCATAACCGATCGGTTAACTTTGTGTGCCAGTATTCTTCTAGCTGCTGATGAATGCAAATTTATACAAACAAATATTGTGGTACTCTTCACCGAACTGCCTCAACCAACTGACTAAGCTTTTCTCCTCAATATTACAAAGACCAAGGACCAGGATCGGGTCTTCAAGACTTTTCGAATCGACCAACCAATGCTTGAGATGCAGTCAAAAGATTAGCCAGACATAAACGATCGACACTATGACTACGAATGCACTGAGCCATTTGGACAACAGCATTCTTACTAAAATTACTTTCTAAACCAACCAAACCAAATAAAATTCGATTATATCGAACCGCACACATCACCATTCGACTATTCAACTCGAGCCCGTTGCTCCGAGCCCCATATCGGGATATCCGCTATCCAAATGTACGATCATGTAGAAGTGGGTCAAAAGTATCTCCATTATGGGCAAAGCACAGGCGTTACGTGGTGGTGGGCGGTTGAGGCGTCTGTGAGGCGCAACAGGCGCCCCGCCCCGCCCGCCGCGCGCAACAGGCGCCGGGCCCGACTTACTTGTTGAATCGACCGACCTACTAACGTGCCAAGACACTCGACACACCAAATTCTCGGAAAAAGGAAAGAAAAAGTGGTAAGGTCTACAAAAGATACACGTGGTAGGGGCAAGGGTGCCAGCGTGGTGCACACGCACTCTAGCCAGTGCGTAATGACGCTGCGATCAGAGGAACATGACATCTGTTATCTTATGACAACATAAAAGGACCAATTTTAAACGAAGGGTGGTTCTTTTCTAACCCAAAACCAACGACATCACATTGGTAACGACATCAAACGTTTTCAACGATATCACTAGATACTTTATTTCCCATATAGGTACGTATAGTGGTGCAGCCTGTCAATCTCTATATTTGACGATCTGGACAGCCTCATTACAAGCACTCACTTCAGTAGAACATTGACTCCAACACACATAGACCGCTCCAACAAACGATCTTAATATCTTCCAACTTAATGACTAACTGGCAAACGAATTGGTACTAGGAAAACACAATGTACGAAGTTAAAACCGCACATAAACACGATGCCACTTTCACCTACAAATTCTTCAAAAATACAACTAAAAGTAGCATGTCTTTCTAAGTATATTTCTATTACCACCTTACACGGGCATCACGTAATAATGACGATTTCTAACAAGGAATGCCATCCCAACACTTCTCAAAAAGATAGTTCTTCACCTTTACAAAGCTACAAACGTCAAAGAGCCTCGAACGTGTGCATTTCAAGTGACATTGCAAGAGCTGCTTATATGCTAAGTACCACACCGTGCTGTAATAATATGTTTGCTACTCACAGGGTGTTATAAAAAATAAGGACAACATTTGTCGAAATAGTTCTCTCGTGCTCAGTCTTCGAGATATTATCACTGTATGACACACGTTATTTACATTTCATTGATTTGGCCTGTGCTGGCAGTCACTTTAAATCAATCAATCTGCCTAGCCTTTTCCCAACTATGTTGGAGTCAGCTTTCAGTCTAACCGGATGTAGCTGAATACCAGTATTTTACATGGAGCGACTGCCTATCTGACCTCCACAACCCAGTAACTGGGTAATAAGATACCCCTTGGTAAGACTGGTTGTATGACTGTCGGGCTTCTGACGACCCGTAACGACTGACAGTCACTTTAAATGTTAAAGATATTTTCGCTAAGCTACATCTTTTAATCCATTGAGTGTCAATACCTTAAAAATTACATTGATCCTCAAATCGCAATCAAATTACTTATTGCGTCAAAAATTGGTCCTTCGGTACCATCAAAGTAATAATTATTTTTGTCACATCCTGTACAAGTATATGCTGTCTGTTTGCACGACACACTTCGCCGCAAGCACCGAAGTTCCCCTGAGCCTCTACGATGTCGCAACTATTAATTTGTTGGCTCGAAAAGCACCTTGAGTTATTCACGTGTTACGTGGGGCACTAATTTGCCTCAACATAATAGCTAAGTCTCATGTCAACACCTCATATGTGCATAATGTATTTCGTGAACATTGAAGACACTTTACACAAGGTGCTGTATAGAAGCTTTGAATTTGTAATGCTGAGAAAAGTCGAATGTAGCTCGTTTGATATCCTGATTCCTCCTAATGACGCAAAATCCTCAAACGGTTCGATTTCTGTCAAGGAGTTTATTCACGAAAAGGAATACGTAACAATTAGGTACAGAGGAATTGTAAAAACATCAAAAGGTGTTCTCTTGAAAGCGGAAAAACTAACAATCATCAGAAAAAAAATCTATTATCTCGTCTCTATCTTGTGTACACAAGATGCTGTTAAATACAACATAATAATATACTTTCTCTCTTGTACCACCTCACTGGAAGAAGGAAAATTGTAATTTTTCCTTGTAGTTTTAGGCGCATAAAATTAAGCACTTACCAACTAGCGCCAAAATTACTGTGAGGAGCGGTGCAGCGGGGAAAGATACTGTCACGTTGAACTCTAGCATCTGCAGTAAGTCCACTAAAACAAAATGATTTAACATTATTAAACAAAATTTAAAGGAATTTAAACAATAATCTAGAAAATTAACACGACAAGGAGCGGTGGTGGCCCAGTGGTATCGGCCGCGAATTACTAGTTGTAGGTCGTAGGTTCGCAGGTGTTTTACTTTGTCTAAATTATTTCATCACCACTGCTCTCAAAACGGTGAAGGAAAACATCGTGAGGAAACCGGCATGTCCTAGAACCAAAAATTCGAAGACATGTGACATCTACCAACCCGCACCGGGCCCGCGTGGTGGAATACGGCGCACTCCCTCTCACCGAGAGGAGGCCTTGTGTCCCAGCAGTGGGAACATTATAGGATGATTATGGTTAATTACAACATCGTCAGCGAGAAATGTTTTTAGTTTATGGTGAAATATTTTATAGAACTGTTTTATTATGTTATCGAACCACCCAAAATAAATTGAATGATTAAATTGTCTAAGTGCTTCATATTTTTTTTTGCACATCTGCAACACCCAAGGTCCCATGAATGGTCCATTATACCCTTAAGGACTATTTAGAAGATAAATCAATAGAATCTGTAATTTGTAAGTTAGGGTAATTGACATCGCTGATTGTGAATACATTTGCACGCCATGGTATGGCAGGATATGCTGAAACAAATTTACTGTAACACCTTATGTACCATATTCTAACAAATAAATATTTTTGATTGGTTGATTGATTTATGGAGTATCAGCTAGTTGATATTTTTTCGCCATTTTAAGTAATTTTTTATTTATTATTTTAGCACAATGTTTTATGAAAATAACTGCCCAGGTGAAGTTCTGAGAAGCCAATTGTTCGCATTTTCCATTTCTAAACTATTAACAGTTTGCGGAATACTTCAAAAGCGGATAACATCCTATTTTTAACCGACTTCAAAAAAAGGAGGAGGTTCTCAATTCGTCGGGATATTTTTTTTAATGTCTGTTCCCCCGATTACTCGCAGATCGCTGGACCGTTTTGAAACATTCTTTTTTTGTTTGAAAGGGTATACTTTCAAGTTGGTCCCATTGTCATTTGGTCACGATCTGATGATGGAATCTTGGAGAAATCGAGGGAACTCTTCAAATATTATAGGCACATCTATAGCGATTTGGGTATTTTTGATGAGCAGTTGACATAAGGCTATTGTAACTTAGATAAATTACAAACCAAATCACTAAAAAGTGAAAAAAATAAAACTTTTTTACAAAAAATACAACCAACTTCCAAACTACAAAGTGAAACATAACTTTAATTTCGGAAGTCGGTGTCAAAAAACTAAAATACTGATCCAAAGACACCGAAATTTCTTCCGAAAACTTCCGAAATTATAGTTATTTTTCACTTTGTGGTTTGGAAGTCGGTTGTATTTTTTGTAAAAAAGTTTTTTAAATACACGGAAGGGCTTTTGTTTTTCCAGGCATATTCCAATACCTAAAATTCTAGGTATTATCTTTCAGTTATTCTCAGTACTGTTACATAATGCTTTATATCATTGATTTCCTTATTAAAATGCAGTAGGCTGCGCACATAGGCTTTTCTATAACAAAGAAAGTATTGCTGACAGTCACCAATGTTATTACCGAATGCATTGCGACTTGATAACAGTCAACAGACTGGATATTTAAGCTACGTAAACTTAAGGCTTGTGCAGACCAGCGCGACACGCGACGCGACACAAAGACACCACTCGTCGCGCGACGAGCGGTGCCTTTGTGTCGCGTCGCGTGTCGCGCTGGTTTGAAAGAGCCTTTATTATACCCCAAATAGCACCTGAGGATGCGGTTTAGTACCTTCCTGTATCGATTTTTAATAAAATAACAACCACTATTATATACTTTACAGTAAAATTATGAATAAGTGTTATAGTGCACATTTAAAACAAGCATGAGAGCGCAGCGTGCCATAAGCCGCGCTTAGCGCCCCCTGGAGGCGTGCGCGCGCGACGGCGTCGCACGTTAACGCGATCAAACGGCTGGTATATGAATTTTTCATGTGCCACGAGAAGTAATGGTGTCGCCCGAGACGTCGGATCATTCTTTACGAGCCGACAACGGAAACCTTTAAAAATATACGATTTATCTATTGCCGTATCGTATATGTTACGCCACCGCACACCAGACAGTGCACTCAGACTTTCGAACATCGGATCCAAAGTTAGCAGTTTTGAAAAAAGTGCGCTAAATAGATTAACCGCTTCCGAAAACTGCCGGTAAAAATCCGCCTAAATAGGGTTGAGTTCAAAGTGACGCACCATGTCACGTTTGGGGAGAGAAGATCCGTAATAAGATAAAGGTTTTATCGTCTTTTCGTTAGCATAGTTCTCGTGTGCTCTCAGTTTGTCTGAGCTTTGTGGACGGTTGTTTGCTTAAGGTGGGATAATCCCGGTACAGTTTCCGTATCGAATACATACCCCTTTGTCCTCTCTGTCACATCTTTTGATGTTCTCTAGCTGAATAAAGGGTTGGATATGACGAATCTAAAGAGATATTCTATGAAAGGTCGTTTTGAGTACGTCTTAAGACCAGAAAAGGTTCCTTATTATAAAAAGATTATCATAACGGATGTTCCAATTGTTAAATCTAATTTCTGCGTTTAAAGGCTGGCTACACGAGCCAACTTCTATAAAATTTGATTAACTTATCCTCCACAAAATAATCAGGTGTTATAGAAAATTCCTTGCACAGAAGACACTTTTTGATATTTTCAATAAAAAATTGTAAATTGCAACGTCATCGTTCATCATTCATCATGTGAAATTAATTTCGCCGTCGGTCGCTTCCCCCGTACCCGTTCCGTGGCGTACTTTCTACGATTTACTGCGCGGATTCATATTACCGTAAAGTATTGGCAGCATAGGAGCACGACGATATTAAATATTGTGCAATATGCGATCCTGGAGTTACATTTCAAATTCCATTTAGGAGATAAATTTTGATATTTTAAAATGAAATGTTTTCTAATACTGATAATTAATCTGAGTATATTCTGCGAAAGAATAGACTGGTAGAGCAATCTCTCTTGGCGCGGCGGAATGGTGGAGGTCGGGCGGAGATACTTGACGCTCGGAACAATGGAGCGAGCAGGTAATTGGCATTAAACCGTGCTTGAAACGGTTGTTAGTGCAAGCCGGAGCGGCGAAAGGGCGGCGCCTCTCCGATACCGCTTGCCCTAATTAGGTAGAAATACGAGAAATAAGAGGAAAATGATATTGTCCCAGAGCTATCGTTAACACGAAGCGCCTTACTTTTCGTGACAAGTACTTATAATACTTTTGTACCTACTATCAAAGTTTTTGTGTAGTAGATAAGAGAACAAAAAACCTGCATACATCTACAACTCATCAAAACTAGACGTTACATCACAACAAAATTGTAACATAACATCACGCCTTGTTTCCCAGAAGGGTTGGGCAGAGGTGTACTTATAGTACCTACACCCACATTTCGCTAGTTATGTCCCATGTAATAGGAGACGAGCCTATTGCCATCAACCAGGCACAAATCCAGACTCCGGGCATAGTATAAAGAGAGGTAGTAAGCTATCTTCATAGAAACGCACCGCGCGCGGCTTGTATGTGTGGGGCCATAGCATCTATGCGTCGCCGCACGCATACTTAACAAAATCTCGGCTGGTTTCTCACGAGAAACGGGTCGAATGCGGCGACGCTTAGATACAAGCCGCGCGCGGTGCGTTTCTATGAAGATAGCTTACTACCTCTCTTTATACTATGCTCCGGGTTTGTGCAGCGGTGTTTTAGGTGATGATTGCTGATGAGGTGCTGGTAGCGTGGCACCGAGGAAAAGTAAATAAAAAAGGCGGTCAAGTAATTTTCACGTCTATAATCGACCCAAAGTCACAATTGGAAGGGAAGTGTTGCCACAGATATCATATAAATTACATTTAATATTGGTATATACTTATTACTAAAATACCCAACAGGGCTGCTACTGAGAACTTCCAGATAAAAAAACCCAATAACACTTTGCCCGACTTGGGAATCGAACCCAGGACCAGATCAGCAGTAGTTCAAGAAAATTATAATGTAAAATAAAGTTAGCCGAACGGTGGAGCAGACATGAAATTTAAACAAAAACAAAATGAATTTCTGGCGAAGCGTGGACGTGGCGGAGAAAAATAAGTCAGATTTTATAGACGTCGGCACATCATTATTATTTGCTTATTTTCCTTTTCGCCCCGATACCTTCTAATACCTTATTGCTATGGAAAATTACGTTCTATTTGAGAGCTAAATAATTGGCCAAATTACATCCCAAATCGGCTTATAGAAAGAAAAAATTACAAATTAGATACTTAAAGGATTTTCCAACCGTTACTACTTTGGCGTCGAATAATTTTTTGGGTTCCTTATAGAACAAGTTAATATATAAGACGTAGCGCTTTATATATACAATAAATCCTTTGTGACAATAGGTGTTAGAAATATAGATAGAATAGGCTGTATTGTTCAGCGTAAGAATACTAACATTAAAGATCGGGTCTATCAATATTTCCTTTCTTTAAGTTTTCCCAAGAAAATATGAAAATAGACCAAATCTGCAAAACAGAAATAGAACAGAACCTTATAGTGAAAACTTCAAACGGAAGAATACATTAACAAATAAATCATAACGTTTTTTAGGGTTCCGTACCTCAAAAGGAAAAAACGGAACCCTTATAGGATCACTCGTGTGTCTGGCTGGCTGGCTGGCTGGGTGTATGTCTGTCCGTCTGTCACAGCCAATTTCCTCTAAATCTACTGGACCAATTTAGTTGAAATCTGGTACACATATGAATTTTGGTGACCCAAACACGAAAGTGTAATGTAAATAAATGAATTTTGAATATAGGGGCCACTTCGGGGACAAAGAGGAAAAAAAAAAAAAAAAGTTTTGCTAACTTTACCGTGTGACGTAATCAAATGAAAAGGCTTGTGATGATCTCAATATTTTTTAATTATTTTAAAATAAATACTTTTAGAGAAATTTAAGAAATTTAAGTAACATGGTGAATCTTCCAATATTGTGCATACAAACTTACATAATTATTTTGCAGTTGGAATGTATGAGAAAATATGTTTTTCAACTACAATGTTAAGTTTGTCCTTGAGATAAGTTCATCTCAACTACGAAAACCTTCATTGTGCGTGGTCCGACACGCTCTTGGCCAATTAAAAAAAAATAGAAATAACCGACAATATCTTATTTTCAATGGAACGTTTCCAAAGTAGTGTTTTCAAGGAAATTCTATTTCTGCGATAAGTAGTCTGGTGCTTCGCAGTATATTTTATTTCCACAATTTTCTTATAATAACGTTATAATGATACTCGATGAAGAAGTACAAGAGCTACTAAAGACTCTCAATCAAAGCTTATAGAAACAAGAGGTTGTTAATTTTCAGGCTAATTTATGTTACAATTTGTCTAGCATTGAACCTACTTGTATTAATCTTGTAAGCAAAATACAACATGTGAGAAATTTATAAAGCATTATCGTGTAGCCTAGGGAAATAAACTACTACTATTAAATTTTAGATTTAATTTGTTTACTAATTTGCGGTTAATGACTTTAACAACTACATTATGTACACCGAAGGGTATGCATTTGACTTGGATCAAAAATATTTTAAAGTTGATAAAAAAATGCGTCCTGGGTCTTTATAAAAAGTAAAACAACCCTTCTGCAAGGCATTTATGTTAAACTCGAGTCTTACTTTTTCCGTGAAGTTCTAAGAATAAATGCACGATGAATAAGATATCAACTTCCGAGAAATCAGAAACCATAGTTGAGAGACCAGAAATTTAATATTCGCTTAAATAAAATAAGTTACTTAGTAGACAACATTTTCACGTAACACATAAAATGCACAATCTTTACGTAATTATTACCAAGTTTATTCAAGGAAATATACATTTCTGCACATCGGTAGAGATTGCTTCTCGAAGGTAACTTACTATTAAGTGTATCGCCAAAGGATCAAGTGAAGCAATTTGCTGTGTGAAGCGGAGCAAGCAGAGCGGGTGAAGCCATGCAAACGAGCACGTCTCGAAAACACCAATTGGAAATTACCAGTTGCAGTAAAGTTTCGTATAAATTCTACATTTACATAGGTATAAAGTACCTAATTATTAATTGGAATAATAAATTGGATGCATTTCTGCCATATAAGACCGGTCGAAGTGGCGGTGCTTGGGGGAGGCCTATGTCCAGCAGTGGACGTCTTTCGGGTGAAATGATGATGATGATTTCTGCCATAGACCTCTCCGTTTAACACACGGTTTTTGGAAGCCTGATCAATAAATCAGATGTTAAATCAAACAAAACGTGTTCCAACTTCATGCCTGTATTTCACGAAGGGTTACTACCTATAACGCACCTGTTGCGTTCAAGTTTCATGTAATAGGGGCTAGCCTATTGCCATCAACCGGGCACCAATCCAGTGGGCTAATTGCGTAATACACAAGAAATTGCAATGCCTTTCATTTTGACAATTCGACAACATGCATTGCGTTATTTACGTTGTCGAGCAGACGATTTTTTCAAACATATGAAGCAATAAATTTGGGGGAGGCCTTTGCTCAGCAGTGGGACATTTTGTAGTTGAAAAACATGTTTTCCCATACTTACGAACTGTATGGGAGAACATTTTTTTACAACCGCAAATGTAATTTGGTCGATTATTACTCGTTAACTTGTAAAGCCTACTTAGCTGGGATAGTTTTCCTTTTAATTTTTTTCCTGTCAATTTTTTCACAGTTCCAAAACCAACCATTTAGCTGGAAGGGGGGGGGGGGGACGGGGGGACACTTGACTCTAACAAAAATTAGCACTTTAAATATTTCGAAAACGGATCCCTGAATCCAAAAATGTTTTCACAAACTCACAATATTTTTGGACGACCATCCCAACAACACCCCATACTATGGGATAGATGCGAAAAACAAAAATCATCCCCAATTTACGTGTAGGGGAGGTAAGTTATTTTTTTTTTTAATTATTTTATTTTACCACTTTGTCGGCGTGATTAATATGTATACCCATGCCAAATTACAGCTTTTTAGTACTAAGAGTCTCTAAGCTAAGCCGCGGACAGACAGACAGACGGACATGGCGAAACTATAAGGGTTCCTTGTTTACTACGGAACCCTAAAAAAAGTGTTTTACACAATTGGGTCGCTGATCTCGGACTGCTATTGAGTTAAAAAATACACTAACATATAATCTGATATCTATCGTTAATACTTACTTCGATATCAGATTATATGTTAGTATTTTAGGTACAAATAAGCACATTTCTGTCACGTTACACGCTTATGAAGATATAAAACAGGATTCACGGGAATCCCCAAGTGACCTGATTCTCGATAAGTACACCGTTCGCTCGAATGATTCTTGTACTAAGAAAAAATAGTTAATACTACTGATTCCAGCAAGGTTCCATATTAACACTGTCACATAGAAATGATATCAAACGGCATTCGCAGTATTAAATGAAAGAGGAATTACATATTAAAATGGGTCTGTTTTGCTACAAACACAAATTAACCTCAATCTCTTACAAAATACTCTTTCAAAACCCTACACGGAGGCTTTATTCAGTCTCATTTCCATTTAATTATTAAAACACGCTCGTGGTTACGTACCCCACTATATTTTCATTGCGAACAAACCATTTTTGTTCATTAAAATCAGACTAAACAACGTTTGTTGTATAATCCTAAAATACGGTTGTTTTCCTACCATCCATTAGCACCGGGAAAGCTAAAGAAAATGTTTGAACTTTCGAGAATTACAAACATCTAAAATACCTGAGAATTGCGAATAAAAGATTGATAAAATATCCCGGGACTTTTTATAGAACACTTAATTATCTCGTCGGGATCGTCGACTTAATTCCGATATTTAATTATGCAAATGATCAACCCTTTTTTCCGGGACTATCTTATCCCTCAGTATTAATTGAGGTGAGTCAATCAGATTGCAAGAAGCAGGAAACCATGCTGCCTTTTGTTATTTATAGGTATATAGCAGTTATATACTTGTAAGTACGGAACACGATTCGACTGCATAAGCCGATGTACGCACGGACGTAATAAAATCGCGCTGGGGCGAGAGTGCGTCCCAGCGCGTTGATTCTCAACGCTCGGCTTAACACTGAGCGTTGAAAATCCAGTGCGCGATAAAATCCCGACGCGATTTTATTACGTCCGTGCGTACGTCGGCTTATAAGCGCATTGATGACAGATCACTATGCCTGTCATGTAATTATTCCTTCTGCGCTCCATAAGACCACACATTGTACATTAAAAAAAATAGCGTCGGGTAAACCAGTATAAAAAGAGTAACTTTATTTTTAACCGACTTCCAAAAGGAGGAGGTTCTCAATTCGTCTGTAAGTTTTTTTTTTTTTTTGTATGTTTGTTACGCGATTACTCCGCCAATTATGAATAGATTTTGATGATTCTTTTTTTTGTTTGGTAGATCATACTTCAGAGGTGGTCCCATATAAATTTTATTAACTTTGCTTGGGTAGTTTTTGAGTTAGCTTCAATTATACGTATTTTTTCCCACTTAGTATGTAGATGATATGATAACTTCTTGTCACTGTTATTTACATAGCAGGTAGTGGTATTCGAATTTCTGTGGGGTAGGTACCACAACTGAAAAGTGAAAAAAATAAAAACTTTCTACAAAAAAAAAAACAACCGACTTCAAAAAAAACACTACAAAGTGAAAAATAACTTTAATTTCGGAAGTCGGTGACAAAGAACGAAAATTCAAAACCAAAGACACCGACTTCCGAAATTAAAGTTATTTTTCACTTTGTAGTGTTTTTTTTTGAAGTCGGTTGTTTTTTTTTTGTAAAAAGTTTTTTTTAAATCAACATATTTCATGGTTTAAAACAGCCAACACAATCGCAATCCCAATAATGACCAACTTCATTAAACGTATACCGTCAACAATTAAATTAGGTGCGTCAACCAGCGGTCTGCTCATCGCATACCGCGCAGTGCGGTTCTTTTGTATGTCCGGAATATCGACATGGAGATATGTCGCGTCAATAGGTACAAATTATAATAATACTGAACTAGTGAAGCAAGTACCGCATGGTATTAGTGTCAAAATATCGTGATCCACAGAGACTCGTTCTGCATGATCTTCCCAAGCTTGCTAAATATAATAAAAGCTGCTTATATAATTGTGTTAGTATATATAATAACATACCGAGTAGCACAAAAACTTAAACTCCAGATTATTTAAGGGAAAATTGTTTGACTGGTTAAACTTGAAAAATTTCTATAGTCTTAAAGAATTTATGGATAACAAATTCTCATGTTAGTATTAAGTGAACATATGCATGCTAAGTACAATTCTGGCAAAACATGTAAGATCTTTATTGTAAATTATTGTAACACCATGTATACCATGTTTTATGCAAATAAATACTTACTTACTTACTTACTTAATAATATCAATCCTTTTTGCTACATCGCAATGATGGATCATGACAGTTGCTGTGCTGTTAGATCGCAACGATTATAATGGATGATCTGATTTGTTATCTGGGTGGCGTTTTAAGGGGGATGCGCCAGCGTAGCCGCGAAATTAAAATTTTCTTACGTTTTTATAATTTAAATTTCGCGGGCTACCCTGGCGCTTTCGCTATCAATGTATTAATTCTGACATCCTGAACTTTTTTTTTTACAAAATGCTTTATCGTATTGTTAGGTTAATTTGAGGTGCGTGCCTTGGGTTCGAACTCGAAGCCACTGACTGGAATTTCGGATTCATGTGCGTATTATACAAGTATCACTTACTTCAGAAGGAAAACGTCGTGATGAAACCGGCATGACTGAGATATGTGAAGCCAAATCAGAGGCGGCTTTAAAACTCTGACACCAAGTTAGTCACTAACCACACGAAAAGAAAGAAGATGCTTAATTGGATACGGTATGTCCCCTACGTGGCTCACAGATCGTGTACGATGTAAAGGTTGGACCAGGTCAGTATGAGGGGTACCTACTTACAGCATTTGTTACATGTGAAAACAAGAAACTCTGGATGAGTTTTTTGTTGCGTTACAAGTAAATAGCGGTATGTAATCCACTCTGCAAAATACTGCAATAAGTATTTCAATAACAAACATCTTCGACTTTCTTATATTTAACGTTACGTCCTGTCTTTTCCACTCGAAAAGCTTTAAGGATAATAAAATGAAAACAATCTAGAAGTATTACTGAACAGTTCCAATCTATTGAATGAAACAAACAGCGTATTTATATAAAATGAAATGCTGTTTGTGGGTAAGCGCAGCACTAGAGAACAGCTGGACCAATTTGGCTATTTTTAGGGTTCCGTACCTCAAAAGGAAAAAACGGATACCTTATAGGATCACTCGTGCGTCTGTCTGTCCGTCTGTCACAGCCAATTTGCTCCGAATCTAATGGACCGACTAAGTTGAAAAACTCAAACACGGAAGTGTAACGAAAATAAATGAATTTTGAATATGGGGGTCACTTTTCGGAAGCAAATTGAAAAATAAAAGTTTTGCAAACAGTACTGTGTGACAGATAAAAATTAAAGGGTTTGTTGTGAGGATATCAAATTTTTATTTTTTTATAATTTTAAAATAAATAAATACTTTTAAAGTTATTTAAGAAGAAAGAAAATTGACCATTGGGCCGGGCCTTATCTCCGAAACTATTGAGCCAAAAACTTAAAAAATATACAGAAAATATTTCTATACTTATAGATTACAGGAAAACTTATAAGAAGTCTATGGTATTAAAATAACATGGTAAATCTCCCAATATTGCGCGTACAAATTTACATTTGCAGTTGGAATGTATGGGAGAACATGTTTTTCAACTATAATGTTAAGTTTATCCTTGAGATAAATTCATCCCAACTACGGAACCCTTCATTGTGCGCAGTCCGACATGCTCTTGGCCGGCTTTTTGTTTCTAAATGACTGTAATAGTCCGAATAGGTTTTTATGGAATTAATAAGTTTCCTGGAAAATTTCCGAATTCGGGAAAAACTGAACGTCCTTTCTTCTATGGGATTTTTGTATGGGACAGGACAACGACTGTCGGACAAAAATGAAATTAATATAAAAACTTTTTACAAAAAAAAAACAACCGACTTTAAAAAAAAAGTCTTGTTTTTTTAAGTCGGTTGCTGTTTTTTTGTAAAAAGTTTTTATTTTTCACTTTTAGTTGTGGTCCCTACCCCACACAAATTCGAATACCACTACCTGCTATGTAAATAACAGTGACAGGAAGTTATTATAATATCATCTACATACTAAGTGGGAAAAAATACGTATTATTGAAGCTAACTCAAAAACTACCCAAGCAAAGTTAATAAAATTTATATGGGACCACATATGGGAAGTATGATCTATCAAACAAAAAAGGAATCATCTAAATCTATTTATAATTGGCGGAGTAATCGCGTAAAAACACAAAAAAAAAAAACATACCGTCGAATTGAGAACCTCCTCCTTTTGGAAGTCGGTTAAAAACCACAAAACAAAGCAAGTATGAAAACCTTACAGAAAGACTGCTTTGAAACGAAAAGACTAATGAGAGTCTGTAACATTAAAATAATTTATGTATTGCCATTTCAATTTTAATTAGAATTATTACTAGATACAATGCAAAGTTTTTAACCGACTTCCAAAAGGAGGAGGTTCTCAATTCGTCTGTTTTTTTTTTTTTTTATGTTTGTTACGCGATTACTCCGCCAATTATGATTAGATTTTGATGGTTCTTTTTTTGTTTGATAGATCATAGTTCAGAGGTGGTCCCATATAAATTTTATTAACTTTGCTTGGGTAGTTTTTGAGTTAGCTTCAATTATACGTATTTTTTCCCACTTAGTATGTAGATGATTATGATAACTTCTTGTTGTCACTGTTATTTACATAGCAGGTAGTGGTATTCGAATTTGTGTGGGGTAGGTACCACAACTAAAAAGTAAAAAAAAAAAACTTTTTACAAAAAAAAAACAACCGACTTCAAAAAAAACACTACAAAGTGAAAAATAACTTTAATTTCGGAAGTCAGTGACAAAGAACGAAAATTCAAAACCAAAGACACCGACTTCCGAAATTAAAGTTATTTTTCACTTTGTAGTGTTTTTTTTGAAGTCGGTTGTTTTTTTTTTTATAAAAAGTTTTTTTTTCAGTATCCATTTCGTTAAACATTTTTCCTCAGAGAGAATTATCTGCTCCTAGTACTTAATATTACTGAAGTAATATCATATGTCCGTACTTTTAAATTGCAATAAAACGATTCTATATTGCAAGAATCCACAGTACCTACCGTTTGTAACAATTTGATACCAAATATTCATATCGAAATATAGATTTGATTGAACACGAAATAAGCGGATATGCAGTACCAACACACAGAGATCCGATGGTAGCCGAATATGCATAGGCATACATGTTATTGAATGCATGAAATAGGGATGGTACCTGGGCGGAATTTCCGGGAAATCGATAATACAGTGCGGCCCTTTGACAGATTTCAACTATTACACAACGCATATTTCAAATCAAATGATTTCAAATGAATTTTTATGTGTTACTGTTTGTGTGAGTCTGCGATCAAATTAGTTGCGTTACCTTTTAATTAAAGGAATTCTGAAGGAAGACTGCCTCGTTAGTCTAGTGGTCGCAAGAGCTACTGCTGAGCATGAGGTCCTGGGTTCGATTCCCGGGTCGGGCAAAGTGTTATTGGGTTTTTCTATCTGAAATTTCTCAGTAGCAGCTCGGAGTCTGGATTTGTGCCCGGTTGATGGCATTAGGCTCGCCCCCTATTACATGGGACTTAAACATAACTGGCGAAATGTGGGTGTACCTGCTACAGGGACACCTCTGCACAACCCTTCGGGGAAACAAGGCGTGATGTTATGTTATGTCTCTCTCAGTAATATTATGTGTGAACCACTATGTATATGAGGAGATAAATAAGTAGACGTGTTCTCTTATTATTTTCTAACTTTCTTATTTTGCTTTCGAAAATATCTACGAAGATTCAAGACTCAGATACCAAAGCATTGTACTCATAAACTCCACAATGTAAAAGAAAATCTTTGTGAATTTCTTTTATATACATCAAAGAATTTTAAAAACATATTCGAATATGGTAACCCCACACAGGTTCTTCCCACACAGGATAGAATATGTTTGTGACGTTGCACAGGGCGTAATCCTCTAAGCGTCCAAGCGTCCATGTGTGGCGGATCGCACACAACAGATCTGCGACCTAAAAATATATTTTTATTCATCCGATAAGCTGCTTGAAGAGTGGTCCACACAGTTTGTGTTCTGTGTTAAAACCTTCTTTGTTGTAACTTAAACTCTCTTGTATTCTTTAAGGCAAGTGTGCTGTGGCGAATGTATTGTGCAAAATCTTTAAATCTCGTAAGGAGGTTTTTATAAAACTGTTCGTTTGTTTTCGTTAACCCACGGTTCACACTTGTTTCATTTTGGTGTCAATCAGAAGGCTAATTCTCGTACTTAAAAAACACACACTTCATATTCAAGTCGCAATCTGTCAAACTAGTCAAAATGTTGGTAAATTGATTGTATTTTTCACATATTGCGAATAAGATTAAAATGCGAACGTTCTTAAAAATTACGGGAATTGTCCCCCTCTGATCTCCGTCGCGTGGCACCGCGTCGTATAATTATCGTTAGTTTGGACGCATGACGTTACAAGTGTGAGCGTATCATTTAGCGTCTACACTAGCGGTAATGATACAACGCAGTGCCACGCGACGGAGATCTGATACACCAAAACTATACAAGTGTGGATAAGGCCTTAAACGGCTAATGGACGATAAGATTGCAGCGATTGAGATTTGACTCACGCGCATTTTTCTTTCAGTTTCAAACTCAGCACTCATTTCTTCTCATGCCCTTATGGTGCAAAAAATTACCGTGATCATGATTATGAGTACACCATTTTACAGAATGTTTAACATGAAAAAATAGCTATGAGTTTATTACGGTATAAAAATATACTTTGGATAGCCAGCATTTTTTTTAATTCCAAGTTATCTTGTAAGATAATCGCTAAGCAAAGGCGAGCAAAAATCTTCGTAAAACGAAGAAAACTCTTTTACATCGAGAAAATAAATAGCACTTTTTAAAAGGATTTTACAAAAAGAGAAACTAAAAACAACGTCAAAGCGATGTTCACGTAGGTATCTCTGCCGGTACACAGGGATGAGTCGTCATAGAGACCAACTGGATCCCATTGAACAGATTTACCCTTATCTGATATTGTGAGTTGAATAGTTTATTCTACAAACTCGAGCTAAGAGCTCCTTTAGATATAAATCTTATTTTACTGTTGGGGTTCTATACAAAAATGATAAAAGGTGTCCCTTGAAGGTGGTACACGGATGTCTCGTGTGTCGCGTCTAAATGCGTATCCTAGACCCAAAAATTATAATACTTTTACAAAGGAATGATTTTCAAGAATACACCTATACGCCTCGTTACATCATCGTTTAGTTACGCGTGATGGATGTTAATAATGATCTATGTATAAAAATGGATGTTGTTATATGTAAGATTGATAATCTCCAACCGTTTGACCATAAAAGTTGGCATATATACGTATTTTTTCCTAGTAGGTCCCCGAAAATTACGACTTCATTAGTAGAAATACCATATTATGAAACAAGTGTCCAAATTAATGCGTACGTAATAAGAAATCACTGTCGCATGAATCCGGGATATCACTAACGAACGACCCACGTAGGTAATTGCTATACCTTCCTAATTAATATGACAAAATAACTATATTTTCTTTTGCTTGTTTTTCACAAATAAATAAATACAGAAACGTAATCCGAGTTCATCTGAAATCCGGCAACGGTTGGCGAAAATTGAGATTTTTCATTTCGAAGGATAAGAGATTTTAAAACAATCATCTTATTGAAATACTACGGCAGGTGGCGGTGCGAGGAAACACAGAAAGAAACAAATTATCTCTATCTGGCTAATTGTCGACAGATCAAAGAGGAGGGCGGGGGGATTGGCTAGGTAAATCCGAGTCGGTATTTTTTTACAGAACAGGGGTGGGCCGCGGCCTCGGGCGCCATTCGCAATTATTGTTATTACAAAGAGTTTGCCTGAGCCGGCTCACGACTCGAGAATTTTTACTGAAATCATCCTCACAACATCTAATTGCAGCGTATATTTTGTGGCTTTCTAGTTATTTAATCAGGATTCATTAGTAATATACCATACATAAGCTTATCATGTTTCATTAAACCGCAGCTGAGAAGACTCGTGTTTGCTCAAAGGACGTCAAAAATAAAGCAAATATTATTAATTAAAGCTTACCGATGAATACGAAGATCTGATGGTGTGCGTAGCGCAGCAGCATTGATATAGACACCGTCTGCAAAAAGAAAAAAACTGTAATAAAATTGATTGATAAAGGTCCGATTTTTAAATAGTCAGATAACTTTTTTGTGAAGAATAAATATGACAGTTTTTTATTAAAAACTGACATATTAATTATATTATTTTTTACTCTTCTTCTTTTCGTGTGGTTAGTGACTAACCTATTGTCAGAGTTTTAAAGCCACTCATGGGCCTCTAATTTGGCTTCACATGCCGTCGAGAAATATCTCTCATGCATGCGGTTTCCTCACGATGTTTTCCTTCACCGTTTTTTGAAGCAAGTGATAATTATACAATACGCACTTGAATCCGATAAGTCAGAGGTGCGTGCCTTGAGGTACTTATATAGTAAATATGTTTACTCAAAAATGCATGTAATGTGGTCATTATTTTGACAACCTTGTTTGAGCAAAGTCGACCTTGCCGTTCTGTTTCAAGGAGCGGCCGGCAAAGTTTTGCTGGTCGCTCTAACAGGCCGGCAAAACATTGCCGGCCGCTATTTTGACGTTTCAACGTTTTAAAAAATCAAATGCAAAAAGGTTTTATTTAGAACACAGCTGTTTTTATTTATAGAGATAGGTACAAAAAGATTTTATTCCATATTTGGCTGTACAGTTCCAACTACCAATGTTAAAAAAAAAAAAACTAAGAAGTAACAAAAGCGCGGTTCAGCGAAAATTTTATTTTTATTTAGTGACTTTTTTGTGTAATAAATGAAGAAATAATACAGCAGTCAAACACCGCATTAAAATTATCGCAAACTATTAGTAATATCAAACCGGGAAAGTCGGTGTTGAATTTTAGTAACTGTACTTTTCATAATTGCCATTTTAATTAAATTTCTAGTTAATTAATATATATTTTATTGAAATTACTTGCTGGTTTTATTTAGATTAGGTACTTGCATTTTTGAGTAAAGCACTATACAAGCCTTGGCCCACTATGACTGCTTCGCTGGTCACGCTATGATTGCCTCGAGCTAGCCTAGCTACGCTCTAGGCCTTCCGGCTTGGCCATCATTGCAACCCTTGCTGTCCTCGCTGTAAAGGCCTCGACCTACGGCCTCGGCCTTTATCTCAGCTCGTCCATCAAGTGCTGCACGCTGACCGCGCTGTGTCGGCCTGGAGCTGCGCTACGCTGCGCTGTCGGCCATCATCAGCGCGACCAGCAAAGTAGTCATTATAGACCGCGGCAGTAATGTACTATCAACCGCCCCATTTATCCATACCAATCCTACTATAATATTATAAACGCGAAAGTTTGTGAGGATGGGTGGATGGATGTTTGAACTACTGAACGGATTTGGATGAAATTTGGCACACAGATAGTTTATAACCTGGGACACAGGATAATTTTTATCCCGATACTCCCACGGGATCGAGACTTGCGGGTGAAACCGGGCGGCGCTGCTAGTAATCTATACTGTCATAAAAAAGCTGAAGAGTTTATTTTTTTTGTTTGTTTATTCGCGCTTTCCTCTGGAACTACCAGTCGTATTTGAAAAATCTTTTTGCATTTGATAACCCAATTCTTGAAGAAGACTTAGGCTATTAAATATCACGCTGGGACCCTTAGGAGCCGAGCAAAAATAAAAAAAAACTGTGGCACTCCGGGAGTGCAGACAGAAGTAAAAACTTGAACAAGATCGCCTTGGTGGAAAAAAAATACTTTTATAGAACATTGGTCCGTAACGTAATATAAATAAAGAGCACAATCGCGTTAACAAAAAAAAAACTTCCAAAACCTTTAAGTAAAATACTTGCATAGAACATTGATCCGTAATGAAGTATAAATAAAGAGCACAATCGCGTTTACAAAAATGAGGTGTCGGTAACGGTGTCCCGAGTTCGATTGTTTCTTTCCATCTCAAAAACGCGCAACGCGCCTAAACAAGTTGGCACTTCAAAAAGTCTGAAAGAACGCTAAGCGCAGGCAGGCAATGGAATGTGAAGGAGTGGGTCAAGAAATTTCACGTGGACAAAGTCGCGAGCAGAAGCTAGTTCTTCAAATAAAAGTAGAAATAATTCTAAGAAATCAGATCTTGCTCTTTGAGATGCTCCGGGGAAATAATATCCTAAGATAATTAGAGAAAAAATATTTACCAACTTAACGCAGCGTAGAGTTTTTAATTACCTCCATTGGACAAGTAACATGTATCAATGTATTTTCGCAGTATCTGTTTTTTTACATTGGAGAATTTTTCTTTTGCTGTTTATTTATCTCTTAAATACAATTTTTACGACGTGCTTTTTGCAATTACATGCTACACTTTGTAGTCCTTTATTACGTCAACCTGATACTCCCCAATAACGAAGCTTTACTGTGTGAACAGTCCGTAAAATGTTCCCACAGAGGTCCCAACAAAGTACCGTGTCCAAGCCACAAAATGAACGCTGTTAATAAAACGTAACATAAAATTGAAAATTCCTGTAGCTTTCAATCGTATACAATGTTACTGCATAAGGGTACATTTAGGAGGGCCAAACCCACTGTTACTTAAATGGATTCAATCTGCACTAAGCGTTTCGTTAATGAAATTCAATCGCGGCGAGGCGGTGCGGGGAGCAAATGATGTGGCGAAAAGATTGATAGCGGCCTCCGGGACGGGACGAGCTACCTTTAGGTACGTGTTGTACAACTTGAGTTGTGCTGCTAGTTCGGTCAGCGAGCTCGCTTTCACCAAGAGTAACATTAAAATCTATAAAGGAGTCAGTATTTCGATGTGCCTTTTGCTTTCTACCGAAACGTTCGATTGTGAAAGCTGCAGCATACATGTACATTGCAATCAGCCTGGACCTTTTTATACATCAGATTTAAGGTACTTTCAAACATATACAGGGTGGCAGGGACATCGACGCGAAAACTGTTACCATGGATTCAGTGCATGATTCTGAACGCCCCTGAAATTTTTTGTCGGTTATTAATTTAAAAAAAATCAGCTGTTCCATACATTTTGACCGCATAGGTATTGCACTTTTCTATGAAACAGCAGTTTTTTCTTTTTTAATAACTGAGGAAAAATTTAAACGCAGGCGGTTTCAGAATCATGTACTGAATCCATGGTAAAAATTTTTGCGTCGATGTCCCTGCCACCCTGTATAAAAACTATGGAAAAATTATGGAAAATTCATAAGCTGAAATACATTGGGCTCCTAAATACACCTAAGACTAAAGTCATATAGGCTTGTAATTGCATTTTTATAACCGGAAGCTTATCGAGAAGTTTCGAACTATTTTCGTGTAGGTCCGGGCTGCAGTGTGACGGTGCGCCGGACCGTGCGGTCGCCGCAACGCAATGGGCCGGACGTAATCCTCCACCGAGCTGTTAGTTTTTACGGCACCGTAAAGTAAAGAGCGGCTCACATCGATCGTCTACCACAGTTAATATTAAAAGGCATAGTGGTTAATGCCCCGGCTTCTGCTTTTATTATTAGGTCCCAACAGTGATCGATCAAACGCGAGTTCAGACAAACGCCGCATTGTTCCTGCTCCCAAGTTCGGGGTTGGAATTGTAACCATTCGGATTTACCTTGATGAAGCACTAGTAACGATACAACTTTAGTACGAATTGAAACGTGGATACGGGAGTCGGTAGGTATTCCACAAATTCTCGTGCCAATAATAATATTGGAGAAACTTGGGGGTTCGCAAACATGAAATTATGTTTGATAAGAAAAACTTTAACTCAATTTTGTGTGTACTTAATGTTTTATTTATACGGGAAAGGCAGCACCGTATAAATATTTTCTTTCCGTGTTCTCTAATAATATATTCAGAAGTCAATCTATAAAAAGCATACAACAGCTTATTAACAAACAAATCAAATTTATTCGTAAATGTAGATAGGATAGATAAATATGGTCAGTTCGCTACATTTTACTCGAGATCATAAAAATAATAATAAAGTTAGTGCTCATTTAAAATGAAATAACACAATTACTTATATACTAACACACAATTCCTTACGTACAGGTAACGATACCATTTAGTAATCAATTAATAAAACTACGTCACAGTTGGCTTGAAACCTATGTTCCATTCGGCAACTGTATTGAATCAATGTCCTGGCCGGTTTTAAGCGCAACAACGCAATATCCAAAACGAGTTACGAAAATCTTTTCACCGTCCGAAGCGAGTCAGGAGTCAGGGCAGACATTAATAGATATCTCGCATACAGCGTTCCCAATTCACTTTGAGGTTTGACAACGCAATGCAACTGAAACCGGTTATGTATTAGGCAATACGTGGGCCGTTTGACAATTGATTAATGCAATTTCTCCGACGAGTGACGTCGGCCGTGGAATTAGTTCCTGAAACGTATATTGCATGTAACCTGTCACACACAATGCCGATATCACACCGCACATGATACACACATTGACAAATAATGGAAATCAATATTAATATGATATTATTGTTCATTAATAACTATGTGGGGCATGAAATACGAGGCATGCCTTTTAAGTTCTGTCGTTTACATATTTGGCGCCAATTTTGAATTTAGAACTGTTCAATATTCAAATTTGTTGGAATTTAGAATATCAAAACAATTAAAAGAATTTGGATTAAAGCAATCTTTTAGGCAGAGCGTTATTTTGAATCTGTCAGGTCACGTCTGAAAATGAATCTTACTAAGGAAAATGTCCGTGCAATAATTTTCTATAACTTCCGAAGAGGCCTAACACGGCTTCAGTGTTTCGAAGAGCTAACATCTGTGTTCTATGATGAAGCCCCATGTCTGCGGACTGTCGAACGCTGATATTTAGAATTCCAGCGTGGACATATCAGTCTTAGTGACAAATCTCGTGAAGGACGTCCAAAATCCGTCTTCACTGAAGATAACATCGTTTCTGTGAGACAACTAATCCTCGAAGATCGTCATGTGACATATCGGGAGATAGAGGCTTTATTAGGCATCTCAGGGACAACCATTCAGAAGATCTTGCATGAGGCGCTTGGTGTAAGAAAGTTAGTTTCCCGTTGGATCCCCCATTTGCTTTCTGATGATCATAAGGCGGCCCGAGTCAGATGGTGTAAGAAAACTCTTCAAAGGTTCAACCGAGGAGAGTCAAATCATGTTTACGACATCATTAGTGGTGACGAATCTTGGATCTATGCCTACGATCCTGATTCCAAACAGCAATCTACAATTTGGGTCTTCCAAGACGAGCCAAAGCCGACTAAAGTTGTTCGCTCTCGAAGCACTTCAAAGAAGATGGTGGCTACGTTCGTGGCGAAAACCGGTCATGTTGCGACGATTGCTCTTGTAGATCGTAGAACGGTTAATGCAGAGTGGTATACCACAATTTGTTTACCACAAGTCATCGCCGAACTTCGGAAATCTAACCCAAAGCGACGAATCATCCTCCACCATGACAACGCAAGCTCACACAGCGCTCGCCAAACGATTGAGTATTTAAAGCAGGAAAACTTAGAAATTCTTGACCATCCTCCATACAGTCCTGACCTAAGCCCTAACGATTTCTTTACATTCCCCAAAATCAAGAAAACTCTTCGTGGTCATAGGTTCCAGTCCGGTGAAGAAGCAGTCGACGCTTTCAAATCTGCCATTTTGAACACCCCCACTTTGGAGTGGAATAAATGTTTTAATAACTGGTTCGAGCGAATGGAAAAGTGTATTAAACTACGTGGTGAATACTTTGAAAAACAATAAAAAGTACTATAAGGTTCTAGTTGTTTTTTTTTTTTGAAACGACAAAACTTAAAAGGCATGCCTCGTAGAGCTTGCAGGAACATTAATATGAAATTGAAACATAGTTCTCAGTATGCCTGTTTGCTACGTCAATAACACTATTGAGATATACACAATAACAAGCAACTACTTCGAGAAGAGACTTAAATAGGTTGTCAAAAGAATATTTTCAGACCGTTTGCGAAATCAACCATCTTAAATCTATATTTGTAGCAAAAAATATTAAAACCTTTGAAGCGTAACAAGTACTACGAAAAGAACTTCCTTCACATAAGTTACAAAAATAACATTAATAGATTTCTCTCTCTTGTGAAACGAAGGCTTTTCAAATCTATTTCAAGCAAAACGTTGACGCTGTTAGAACTATTATAAAAAAAACTTGTTTAGCTTCATGTAATAAAAATAAAATTTTACATTTGCAAAACTGTTTGGAAATAAAAGGGTTAACTTTTCTATTTGAAGCAAAGAAAAACGTGACAGGTATATACGGCAACGTGCAAGACTGAAAAAACGTGTTTAAATGATTGGAAGAAACGTGTAAACCGAACAGTTTTAAAAGTGTCGTATTAGTTTAGAAATAAGCCATTAGAGGCGCCACCAACCCGCACTGGGCCCGCGTGGTAGATTACAGCCCACTCCCTCTCACTGAGAGGAGGCATGTGTCCCAGCAGTGGGAACATTATAAGCTGATTATGATAATGATGAGGCGCCATAGTAGATGACAACTATCTGTCATGGTCGGGTTATACTCTCTCATAGTAAAAACTAAACTGTCTCTATGTGCTAATAAATATTTCTGCTATTAATTAATATTCAATCCTGGTTTATTTTACTCAAAACCCATCATACATAATGTTTTTCAGAGTTTCAAGTATATCTGGATGGATCTGATCAAGATAATGTTTTGATTTTAAATGAGCCTGTGATCTCTGAGTCTGTTTCAATGTTTCTTCTCAGATTAGTCGGTCAGACTTCATCTAGTTTTAGAATATTAATTTTTTGACGAGTAGTGTTTGATAAAAAAAACGAATTTATAAAAATAAATCATTATTATTTATTAGTTTTCTGTAATCTCAATTATAAACCGTCAGAATCTGAAGACTCAAAATTGATTTATTAAAAAAATGTAGTTTTACATAGTAGGATAACTTAATGCAATAAATAAGAACCAACATAAATAGATATCGAAATAGGAAACCTAAACCAACTTCAAGATGCTTCCTTCATTTTAAAAACCAAAGAACAATTTCGACGTCGTTTTTTTTTCGTTTTAATGCAACAGCATCGTCAGCCCGTTTAGTTTGCATAAGTTGTGGAAGTAATCTGAACTAAATGGATTACTATGGCTTGGCTTCAGATTCCGTTACCAACTACTGAAAACTGCTAAGTATCGTATTATTTTTGCAGTTGTATTTGATAAAATAATCAAGAATTTTACCACTATTATGTTCAAGAAAGTTCGGATAATTTTACAGAAATCGATCCAGGGTCTACGAGAGTTTTTTTATAAGGAGTTTTCTGGATACATTCCTGTACTTTGCATTGTGAGCCTGTCTGAGTGGTCCACATTTTACTAGATTAAATGTATGTAGGTACTTCAACAAACGGGTTTTGTTAACAGAAGAATAGACAAAATGACAGATACGCAATCACAATCTGTAATTTTGTGTATTCTTCCGTCGACAAAACCTATTTCTATGGTGGTCATGCTGCAGAACATTACGAATTACGACACAAGTGTCCGACACTTGTAAACAATTCCTGCACACTAAATTCAGCGGAATGCAACCAAAACTTCCGACATCACCTGAGTTTCAAAACACAGAAGTGGCTATTCACGTAAGGAGTTTTGTAAAACAAACATAAGGCAGGTTACAGTCTGAGCGGGCGTCAGAATTTGGAACCGTAATAAAGTTTGAAAGGGCCATAAAAGAGCAGTAACTGTAACTCGGCGAGAGAGCCTGATTTTAGTGGGGTAGGGACCGCGCCTCGCGATAACCTATTAATTGATCTGTAATGTCTTTGTGAAATGCAACACGCTCTTGGGACACGTTTTTGGATTAAAACAAAAGAAAAAATGAAGAACTGTGTTAGGCTGCGTTTCCACCAGAGATGTGCGAGGTAGCTGAGCGGTGCGAGGATGCGTAACGAAGCCGTGAAACGATGTGAGCGTTTTCACCAAAGATGTGCTAGGCCGCTGAGCGCTGCGAGGATGCGTAGCGACGCTGTGAAACGGTGCGCTGATGAGCGGTGCGAGAATGTGTAGCGGGCTCTTTTTAGATGAGATTTCTCAGTCGCGTTCATCCCTAGCACACATCCCTCGCACATATCCCTCGCACACATCCCTCGCACACATCTCTCGCACACATCCCTCGCAATCCGTCACTTGTTTTGTACGTACAAAAACCTCGCACCGCTAAGCCGTTTCCACCGGAGCTGCGCTGAGCGAGGCTAGGTAAATGAAGCGATTCTATTGGTTCTTAACAAACACATCCCTCGCTACGCATCCTCGCACATCTCTGGTGGAATCGCAGTCTTAAGGTACCTAGCATTTTTTTTTTACTTTTTTTCATACCTATAAAATCTTTAGAAAGCTTGATAGAATTTGCGTAGAGGTTCGGTTACAAAAAAGAGCTGACGTTCTACGTCAGCTCTTTTTTGTAACCGAACCTCTCAATTTAGGGCTTATTTTTTATTGCTTCATATAAGCACTTTTGACCAGTGATTGGATATTCGGATGCATATTTACCTAAAGTTTGTGTATTGACTAGTATGGAGTGCGCTTCAGTGAGGGAAAAGTTTTTTTTTTTGTTTTTAACCACGACGAAGAAGTTCTTGGCCTTCATCTCACCTGATGGTAAGTGATGATCAGGCCGAAGGTGGAAGCGACCTTCACCCGAAATCGTCAACCACAGAGGAACTGCCTATCTTAACCTCTGACTGCCGAAACATAACAATGCTGTCAACATTGTTGTTATGGCGACAGACTTAGATAAGATGGTATACTAAGACTAGAATTATGAGGAAATGGGTGTAAAGTTCACACATCCTCTATAGAAAAGGGAGGATCCTCCGACCAGACGGGTGTTGTGGCTGGTAGGCTACTGCCAAGTGATTGATATCGGGACGATGTATACTTACTCGTCGCGCGGTAAACACTGCTTGCGCGATGCAGTATTTTGCGATGTGTATTTTTTGTGTGATGAGTAGTTCAAATGTGGCGATGAAAATGCCGCCACAATGGTTTACGCGGACTTAGAACAAGCCCTACCATCAACCAAATCGAGCAGAAAATTTTGCCCCGGCAGTAAATGAGACAGGTGGTTCTACCACTAGTACATAATTTTAAAATGTCGCACGCGGTATTACAGTTCGGTCAGTTATATTTCCGCCAGCTTGCGGCATAATAAATAGTACATAATTTTAAAAAGAAGGTACCTATACCTGTGTTTCTTTCAATTTTTTTTTTTTTTACCTAGTTTTACATAGATTAGAAATATTTATTATGCTTAGGAACACTACATTTTAAGCACACTGTGTTATTTATGAAATAACAGCAAAGCCGCTTCCATACGTTTGTACCCTTTGCCGGAAAAAACATACCGCACCTTTAAAGTAAAACCGTTACTAAACGAAAATTTTTCATGAATTGAGTTATCATGCTATCTATCTAAAATACGTATTTTAGATAGATAGCATGATAACTCAATTCATGAAAATTTTCGTTTAGTAACGGTTTTACTTTAAAGGTGCGATACTTTAGGTAAATATACATCCGAATATCCGATCACTGCTTATGACGTATAATCTACACGTAGAGACAGGCAGAAGGAAATGAGCGGCTTTGAGCTAAGGCAGGTGAGCATAGTCCTGGCATTAATCTGTTTTGTGACCAAACGACGGAAATGCTAGACTCCATAGCATAGGAGATATGATAAAAGACTTTCATTTTTTTCACTCCTCTTGCTCAAAAAGGCAAAAAAAAAAATAGCATTTCTTGCTCTAGGTAGTATATAAATAATATAATCTGTGCTCTAGGGGAAAAAGTTTTTTTTTTTTAATTTTGGGGTTTTCCAACGAGCCTTGAAAAACGAAAAAGGCTTTATTCTTATGTAGAATAATCATGATTATGGACTCGACTTATTACTGGTTCACAAAAAAAGAACATTTTATTTTTGAAAATGGAACTAAATGCGGCTATCTCTTCGGTAGAATGCGTACATTGCAGGGGCAAAACGTCCATATAAGCTGATTCCTACCGGCTTCCCTTTGGAAATTCGGAACACAACCACTCTATCGTTATTGAATAATCAAACTATAAGTATTTGATACACCATAAAATTAAAATACCTATTACAAAACGCCTACATACATTAAAAATTGTCTTAATAACCCAACAACAAAACACTGCGCTAAAATAACTCGTAGGCGCGTCCGGCTTATGCTACGAGTAAATTCAATTTCCTTACAAAAAATAAAGTCATCATGACGTCACTTCGGTCACGTGATACCGCGGTTTCTATGAGCCGGGTAAGCCGGTCTGTAGCGAGTTCTTGTAGGCACAGAGTAGCAGAAACGTGCGCGCGGGAGCGAGAAGGAATTATTGCTATTGCACCACCTGTTTCTGGCACACGCATTTGATTCGGTAGTTTTCGTTGAATTTCGTAATACTGGGTAGGAGTTCGGAGTTCGTAAACATTTAATTATTCGTATGACAATGTGTGGTTGCTTTTTGACGTAATCGCATTAGAACCATATTAATTTGCTTTTTTTTCGCACAGTATTTATTGAATTCATTAGTTTATCATTACTAGTAGTATTAATATTTGTTTGTAGTCATAGGACAGTGATTAACATAGTGTTTTGAGTTTATTGGATGTGAAAATAAAGTACGTTGTAATTACGTATTGGGGTAAGTAGATAGTTTAATAAGCTGAAATTACTTATTTAGAGTAGATTTGAAAATAATTAGTACGATCTTATTACGATGGCGGCATTCATAGTTTTAGAATGTCGTTTGACAATTACTTTGTGAAGAAACATGCTTTTCAAGGTTAAGTTTTGAAAATATGTGATCGCCCAGATGTGACTATAAATTACAAACGCCGCGGATGGTTCGTTCAAAGATTTTTTGTTGTTTCCCTTTACGATAAATATCAATGAGTGACTGGCAGTCGTAAATTTATTAAAATGTATTGTTCCTGTGTTTACTTTTCATAGATTGTAGTTGTTTATAGAATATAGGGTTTTTAAAACATATTCGTAGCTGTTTTATGAGTTCGGGATTGGTAAGATCAGTTTTTTTTTTTTTTTTGCTGCTTCGGCTTCCCTCCTCCATAACGTGAGCCTTCGCTACTGGTACATTGCGTTGTGGCTACAGGAGAAATAAAAAAGGCATTGGCGCGAAATCTTTAGATTTTTTTTCTAATTACGAATTGAATTGGTGACCGTAATATAATTTACAACAGTGAAAATGTCATTATCTAGTGAAAACATCTTCATAGAGGACTGAAATGAAGTTCCCGGAAAAAACATATCGTAAAATATCCAGAATTGTACAAATTGTACATTTAAATAAAATAAACAATTTAATATTGTATTGGATTATTTTATTTTCTCGCAATCGTAGTGAAAAGTAGAGTGTAACATACGGCGCTAAAACCCATTATAACTCGGTTTCTATTTACTCCCTCGCTAAGGCTCGGGAGTAAAACTACCTCGTTACAATGGGCCCCTCGTATAACAATCTACTATTTGTCTGTCTTGTAGATTATTAAAAAATATTGAACACGTATTTTTTCTTTTTTGACGTAATCAAAAGATTACGGCGATACATTGAGTTAAAATGTGGCATGACGTCACGCCTTGCTAGATTTTAATACTGCGTTGTGACGTAGCGATCCCCCAACCCCAACTTTAATGCGTGTTTTCTAAGTTATTTTTGATTAAAATCATAAAGCGAAAAATACGTGTCTAATATTTTTTTATAATCTGAAAGACGGACTAAACAGATTTTTTACCTGGACAATTACCCTATTGTTTTATTGTTCAGACACTAAAAGGGGTAAAATATATTTCATAACGAAATACAAAAAAAAAAAGCGCCATCTGATCCTTCTCGCCTGAACTACAACTAAAACTTGGGACTGAAATACGGTTTTCAATAACTTCAGCTATCCGACGCTAGGGGGATCAGACGAACACAACTTGGAATACCTCATACTATTTGTTTTGAAAAGAATTTCGGCTCCGCTATTCGGCACTAGATGGCGCTAACAGTAAGTTGGTAAATGTGGTTTACATTGTACCAACTTTAACGCCATCTATTTTTTCGAAAAAAGGTTGACAACGATACGAATCTTTTGTACAGTGGCGATTGAAAACAACTATGAAATAAGCCCTCCAGGCGAATACTTAAAAATTAAAGGTACAATTGCGTAGCCGACCGCAGGGGGCAACTGCAGGCGACGACGTGTCGCCGAGACATGACTGGTTTCTATGTATTTCTATGAGGACGACGTATCGCTAGCTACGGAAGGTATTTCATACCCAGATTTTTAACATACTTAAATGAACTTTGGTGTCGACATAAAAATATCCTAATAATCTAGTTACCGAGTGACTCTCACCAAGGACCACTGAATCATTTTCTGCAGGAGGACCTTCACGATTGTCGTAATTTAGACATAAAAGCCGAATAATCTTCGTTTTATTTAATAAATCCTTAAAAAAAGACATGATTTTCGAATAAAAAATTAATCGAGTGAAAATGTTACAATTCCGTATCTGTCTTGTACATGGAAAGAAAAAGATCCAATAAATCATAATATTCTGTTTCAGAATATTAATTTAAATTAACATACAATTTAAGGAGCCTCCTCTTGATATTTTAAACTACAATTAAATGTTTAATACATAATATATTCTTCTTAACTAACGAGACATAGATATAACAAAATAGTAACTGTGCATGACAGTAGTTTTAACCCTTCGTATCTGAACGCAGATCTACGCGAGACACAATGGCTTTTACTTTGTTTCTGTCGGCATACGAATAGTTTATTAAATTATTAAAATTTATTCTTAGCTAACCCTGTAACATTTTTATAAAATTAATAAGCAAAAGAGCGGAGTGTTTCGTCAATAACATCGTAGCGATCATTATAATGTTCTGTCATTTTCTTACGACTTGCTACTTACATTCCGAAAATGCTCATTAGTAAAAAAATAAAGTTTATTTTGTGACCATTTTTGTAACTATGTCTTGATTTCTGTCTGAAATATTTTCTTGTTTCGTACTTTTTAAATCGCTTTAATTTTTCCGTAGTTAGTTTTTTAAACAATTTTTTTTCCCTTTTTCTTCTTAAGATTTGATTTGCTGCGCGTTGATATTTTAATCATGCTTTTTATTGTACAATAGGTATTAATTTTACAGCCGCGCCGAAGTAGCTCGTAGATACTTTAAAATAAAAATCTGATATCGGTTTTTAATTTTTTGAACGACGTTTCCTGAAAATGAAACCTAGCTAGATCTATTTATCGCCCCCGAAACCCCCTGCCTAGTAAATTTCATGAAAATCGTTGGAACCGTTTCCGAGATTCTCGTTTAAAGTTATGAGAAATAGAAAAGACGAATGAGCCGTAAGGCCTTATGGCTTTTTTGTCTTTCCTATATTATCTTTGTTAGTTTTGCTTATGAGAAATTTAGCTGTACTTACGAAGACCAGCATAATGAAGAAGGCAGCGATATAGGAGCTGCGCGCCGTCAGCATCGACACAAAACGGTAGTGTTCCCCCGTGATCACGTTTCTGAAACAATACGTTGAACGTGTGATAAGGTATAATATAACTATTTCACGAAGTCCTGTTAGTTGTTGCAATTTAAACCTTATGTTTAACGTCATAACGGCGACAAGACAGAACTTCGTGAAATAGTTTAAGTATAACAAAACAACATCAAATTACGATTGATATTTGTTTCAAGGGATTTCTTTGCTTCTCACTATTGGGGCTTTGTACCCTTTTGTTGCTAGGGCCTGAATAAACCAGTCAGGAAATAGCACTCTAGGGTTAGAATCTCACTTATTAATGAATATGATTTTTTTTTATTTAAACTTAAATATTTACTATTTATTATGTGTTTTCGTTCATATCCACGAAATAAAAAATATACACGTTGTCCTAATCCGGATAGTAATCCGGATTAGGACAACGTGTATATTTTAACGGAGTTTTTAGAGGTCATGATCATGACAGACAACACAGGAAGTATATAAATAAGAGGAATCTTGCTTTTTCAAACTTTGCCGCAAATAAGAGGATATAAAACTCGTCTCGGGTAACATTGCCCTACCTACACAAAAAGTCTAATAGTATTGAAAAAAAAAAATCTGTCTCTTAAACATTTTACAATTGATGATGATAGTCTCGTCTCCTAAGGCTGCCTGTTCACTGGAGCGGAGCGAGGCAGCGGAGCGGAGAAACGTGACAATATTAACGAATAGAATCTAAACTCCGCTTCAGAGCTCCATTCCTATTGGTTAATATTGGCACATTTCTCCGCTCTGCTGCCTCGCTCCGCTCCAGTGGAGACAGCCTAACACTTGGGTCTTAAACATAAATGACGAAATATGAATTTGCTTGAACCTCTGCCCTTACAGGACCGTTTCGGAAACTAACGCGTTATATTTTAACCAAACTTATGAACCAATTACCTTAAATATCCCTTATTATCTTCCTGTTCAGCCAGTGCCTTGATAGACGCCATGAGCAGGTCATCATATCCCAGAAACTCGTCAAGCACGAACCGCGAGAAGGGGTCGCCGAAGCACGCATCATTTTGAGGGTCCAATGTAACGATTTTCACTGGGATCTTGAGGCGCAGGCGAGCGTTCGGCGATAGTCGCAAGAAACCATACTCCAATGAATATTCGAGTATGTAGTCTTCATCTGAAATTGGAGGGAGACAAAAATAGATAGTAGTATATCCGTGTGTTTAAATTTATTTGTGACTAGCGGACGTCACGCGGTTTCACCCGCGTAGTTCCCGTTCCCGTGGGAGTACGGGGATAAAATATAGCCTATGTTACTCGCTGATAATTTAGCTATTCATTACTGAAAGAATTTTTCAAATCGGTCCAGTAGTTTTAAGTTTATTCGTTACATACAAAAATACAAATCTTTCCTCTTTATAGATATAGATGGAATCTAATGATAGTAATAAGGCCATTGTTAAAAGTAGGCCTTTTAAGGAGGATCCGCAGTGGTAGCCCGCGAAATTCAAATTTTCTTACGTTTTTTGTAATTTGCAAGTCAATGGTGCCGATTCCCTTGTTCACAAACTAAACTAAATTTATGTTCAGTGCATCTTTTTCTTTCTATTTCATTAAGAAAAGGACAGAAGATAAATTTTAGTTTAGTCCTGTCAAATTAATCAGCGCCTGTCACTACTCCGTACAAGTTTAGACGTGATTATAAACTTGCCTACTAAAATTACGTCAATTTACGTCAAGCGCTGATTAATTTGACAGGACTAAACTAAAATTTATCTTCTGTCCTTTTCTTAATGAAATAGAAAGAAAAAGATGCACTGAACTTAAATTTAGGTAGTTTAGTTTGTGAACAAGGGAATCGGCACCAATGTCAGGTTATACCTTGATCAAAATATGATTACTATGATGACTAACACTATGTCATACGAGTGGCATTATAATAAGCTTATTAGTTTTTACGTCAAACGAAGCCCTTTCAATGCTTGCTTATAACTTCAAACTAAATTCTTGTTTTTGCCTTCTCTGTATGAGATGAGGCGTTTGGGCTGCAGTGAGACAATAATAGACTGATATTATTATTTAAATGTCTTTGATATATCTCGGGATCCTGGGTTCCCGGACTTTTGGAGCCCGTACGAGGAGTTATTGTTATTGCATTTTCAACATATCGAAAGGAACTATGCATTCGACGCGTTTTTGAACCTCTTACTCAAAACGTGAAGGTCATCCATCACTCTTATGATATTGTCTTTTTTGTCTGGCTCTTGCAAGCATGTTTTGTTGTCATTTTGTAACAGGTTTGCATAAGTTAATAATGAACAAAAAGTCAACTGGCTATTTGAATGGTGGTGCAAAACTTAAGTGGCACCTTCAACCTTGTATCTTGGGGATCGGTACAAAAATTATAATCGCCAATTAGTACTAATAATTATGTATTTACGTACCTTTTGAAGAGTCGTTGGAAGCTGACTCATCCAGAGATTCCTGAAAATACAGAAAATAATTATAATTAGATTTACATACATAAACTGACGCCTTCTTCCCATGGGGGTAGGCAGAAACTACAGAACGCCACCTGCTACGATCCTTACATACTCATTTTGCTTCGTTTACGTTCATACATCTGGTCATACACGTACGCCGGTTGCGAATACTACGCACCTGACTTTTCTGAAGAACATCACCAATAAGGTCAGTATATGTAATTAGATGTATTGCTTACAATTTATCTGCCCTTACAAAAATAGCTTCAGAAAAAAGAGGATATACGTGTTGATAATAACACAATACTCTGTTTTTATTAAAACATTGTTTATGTATGCAAGTATGTGAACACGAACGTCATTTAGGCAAAATTATGTTTGGTTCAATAATTGTTTTTTGCGCAGATAAAATTTTATCATAATTGTGAGTTAATCATCGTTATCATCATTTCAGCCGAAAGACGGCTTCTCGTATCCAGCGGATTTCCCCGACTTTCATCAGGTCTGAATGTCTGCCTTAACCACATTGTAAGTTCAGGCACAAATATAAATTTTTATGACAGGTTAAATAACCTGCCTTAAATATCTACTATTTCTACCTTATATGGTAGATATAGTAGATATTTTTAAGTAGCATTCATGTTGATATATAAATGAAAAAACGCTAGCTTTGATGACTTTCATGAATTATGTGTAGTTTTTTTTGAATAATAACATATCATCACGCCGTGTTTCCCCGAAGGGTTTGGCAGAGGTGTGCCTACATACGGGGTGAGAGGGACATCGACGCGAATAATGTTACCATGGATTCAGTACATGATTCTGAACCCCGCTGCGTTGAAATTTTTCGTAATTTAAAAAAAATCTGCTTTTCCATACATTTTGACCGCGTAGGTATTGAACTTTTCAATGAAACAGCAGATTTTTTTTTTAAATAACCGACTCAAAAATTTTCAATGCATGGGGGTTCAGAAAATATTTGAGTCGGTTATTAAAAAAAAAAAAAAAAAAAAAATTTCAATGCAGGGGGTTCAGAATGGGCACGCCACAATTGCGGCGATAAGACCCCTCTTTGAGGAGTGGCTTGAGAGACGCCACGGCGTCCTCACCTTCCGCCTGACGCAGGTCCTCACCGGACACGGCTGCTTCGGGAGGTTCCTGTTTAGGATAAGGCGGGAGGAAACACCCGGGTGTCACCATTGTGTGGATCGGCCTGAGGACACGGTGGAGCATACGGTGGAGGTCTGCCCGGCTTGGGCGGAGCAACGCCGTGTCCTCGTAGAGGCGATCGGCGGCGGTGATCTCTCGCGTCCGGCCCTGGTTCAGGCCATGGTACGGAGCGAGAGGAAATGGCAGGCCGTCACCTCCTTCTGCGAAGCGGTAATGCTCGCGAAGGAGGAGGCGGAACGCATGAGGGAGAGGCAAATTTCGCGCCCTCACGCCCCCAACCGCCGCAGGAGGAGACGCCCGGGGCGGGAATCGCGAGCCGATTTCCGGCCACCGTAGGCGCGGGCTTGCGGACGGTGAGCAATGGGTAGCTCGCCGTCCGATAAGGACCAAGCCCGGGTCGACGGCGCGTTGTGTTCCACGCGCGCCTCAAAGAGATGTCAGCAGAATTGACGGGGTCCGTTAGGGCCAATGCCTGCCGGGGGTTCGAAGAAAACCGATAGGGAAATCGTGGCCCCCGGCAACAGGGCAACCGAAGGAACACGGGTGGGTTTTAGTCAGTAAGAGTCTGACACGCCCTCCCGCTCCACCCAGAGCGGGAGAAGTTATTTGATAATTTCCCACCCAAAAAAAAAAAAAAAAAAGGGGGGTTCAGAATCATGTACCTTCTGAATCCATGGTAACAGTATTCGCGTCGATGTACCGCCATCCTGTATAGTACACCCACATTTCTCCAGTTAGCCCACGTTTGCACGGACGTAAAAATATCGCGGCGGTATTTTATCGCGCACTGGATTTTCAACTCTCGGTGTTAGGCCGAGTGTTGAGAATTCCACAGAGAGCATCCCAGCGCGTCGAAAAAACACTGTTGGATTTTCAACTCTCGGCGCTAAGCAGAGCGTTGAAAGTCCAGTGTGCGAAAAAATCCCGCCGCGATATTTTTACGTCTGTGCGAATGTGGGCTTATGTATAAGTCCCATGTTATAGGGGATCGGTAAATAATATAAGTTTACCCTAAAATGGGCGTCAAATTTAATAATTCTGAGTGCATACTTATACATACTACCTATAAACTATGTACTTGTAGGTACAGTTATGTTAATTATTAGGATGCGTTTATCGCGTTTTGCTCATTATTTACACGCAGCACGGTTTTACTAATTATAAATTAACATTAAACGTTTATCTAATTGATATGAAACCTCTATTATCGATTTAAAGGCTGCGGGCACAAAACCAGCGGCGAGGAACGATGTCCGGGTAGCGACGGTACAAAATTGTTTCACCGCCAGCTCGGTCATCGCTACTCGCCGCTGGTTTCGTGCCCGCAACCAAAACTTTATAATATTTGTAGATTTTTGTCTGATATGTAAAATACGTTAATTGTTCAGTCAACAAAATGGGTTTTATCACTATTGTGAATAGAACAAGCAGTGCACTTTGAAAGTCAATACATTTCCTTATCTGTAGTCTTTTGGGACCTGGACCTAACCCAACTGCATAATTGGATAACCCTTTATTTATAATCTTTGCCACGAGTGAATAAGCCTTTGCGGAAACACACAATTCATGTGAATTTTTAAAGTGAAAACTTCTTTAGGCGCGTTGGGCATTTTTGAGATGGGACTAAACCATTGAATTCACGACACTGTGACGACACTAGCTTTAGACCATTAACAAGATATCAATGCGTTGATTACCGCGGTGCGCGGAGTAAAAGACATCAACGGGTTGATTACCGCGGTGCGTGGAATAAAAGACATCAACGCATTGATTACCGCGGTGCAGATTTTTTTTCAAGTTTTCACTTCTTTCGGCACTCCCGGAATGCCAGTTTTTTTGTTTGTGGTTTAAAGGAATCTTTTATTTTTAAAAGTGGTGGGATAAAGACAAGTATATGGTAACTCATTCCATAAATAAAGGGCTTATTCGGTCCTGGCGAACATCAGCAATGAAGGCCTGAGGCAAACTACTAATGCATATCACAAAGCTCCATATGGGCAAACTCTCATAGTGAAAGTAGTAAATGATTCATGGATAGAAAAAGAAATTGATAATCCTAAGAAGTCTCACAAAATATGTGAAACACTTCAAAGTAGGTTAGTCGGTGCACTCGTTACAACTAACCGAACTGATAGTTGATAAGATTGGACAGCAACATTTTTTTATCACAATGTTTACCTAGGGTCAATGGACTCTGATGTGAAGTAAACAAAATAATTAAATTATTAAGTTACAATAAACATGTACCTTAATAACTGATAAACATAGGAATTTAATGTTTACCGCAATTTACAGAAGACCATTTGTTCGAACATTGATGATTATATTATACTAGCTTTTGCCCACGGCTTCGCCCGCGTGGATGTCGGAAAATATCCTACGGGAACGTACTACCGAGATTTCATACCTAATAACCGAGGTACTTGTCATTGACTCCTACCGCTGCGCCCGCGTTGCTACGCGTATTTTGAAACTGTGATATCTTTTAAACTATTCATTTAAATGATATGATGTCAAGGCATATTTTAATCTAAATTAAATGCCCAATTTAAATAAAATATTTTATTTGATAAGGATACCTTTACCGGTCAAAAAAGCTTCAGAAATAACAATTAATTTTTTATCAAATTCTAAGATGAACAATACCGTAGAACATAAATTTGATGTATCTTTTTCGGTTTAGGCAGCACACGCCAGTAAAGCTCCCAGTCGGCATGATTTTTTCCGACTTCTTTAACAATAATCGTCAAATTTCAGCCAATTTACACAAAACCTTAATGAATTATACACTAAAACCTTCCGCATGAATCACTCCGTCTATTGGTGAAAACCGTTTGAAAATCCGTTCGGTAGTTGAGTTTATCGCGTTCAGACAGACAGACGCGGCGGGGGACTTTGTTTTATAACATGTAAGGATCCTACATAAATCTTTTTGGGTCAGATAATAATGGTTATTCATTAACAGTATACCAGGTAATAATCCCTAACCTCATACGTCACCTATAGAGGAAAAACTCCTAAATTAGATGCAATGTATACTCACATCCACCAATTTGGAATCTCTATCAATATCCTCAACAAGTCCCATTATTCCTTCCCAAATAGACGAAGAAGGTTCTACATCTTCTCCGGACACTATGGTCGCATTGAGATCTGTCTCATCTGTGCTACCTTCCCCTTCTGGCTTCACGTAAGCAGTTTCTATGACTTTATCCGGTGAAGGAGCTTCTGCTTCATCGTGAACTCGGGTGATGTTACCGTAGTCTGTTCCATCGCGGATGTAATCATCGTCGTCTATGTCATCGTTTGTTGATGACTCAATGTTGATGAACCTGGAAATGCAGATAAGACAGATGTTAACAATAGTTTTTTTTAACATGTCAGTTTTATCAATAATTCTGAGGAGTAACTAACTCAAGAATAAATCTATTGTGTCTCAAAACTCAATCAGAATTTTAAAACAGGTTCCATAATCCATAAAAAATATGCATTACTTTTTGATGATAATTTATCATTGCATTGAGATAAATTATATTTTCAGAATATTGAATTTGTCTTGCAGCTGTGGTATAAAAATAAATTACTATGACTGAAAATGCTGCAGTTTGACTAAGTTTTTACTTATTTTAGCACAAAATTTTGTATATATAATAACTACAATGGGCTAACAAATCAACAGCTTTGCATGATTATTATCTTTATAATTTAGAATAAAGATGATGCAGCTGCCATTGAACTTGTCTTTACCAGGATAGGTGGGTGTAATGACTGAATAAAATTATAACTATGACAGCCATAACTTTTTCTAATCTGAATTGAAAATTAGTTACTACCGGAAACACGAATACCACTCATGTACTTTTTTATTTTTCAGATCTAACACCCTACCTTATTCTAAGTGTTCACAAAATGTTTATGGACAAATTAAAAAAACTGATTTCAAACAATGAAATTAAAGAATTACGACGACCACACTAAGACATAATAACACAAAATCAAGTAACAATCACAATTTACTTCGTAATATTGAAGGTTTAATTAACATATGCATTAATTACAATTTGAACAAAAACACATAAATAAATAATGAATACTGTTTACTGACTGTAAAATTGTAACTAATACATGAATAGAATACAATCACAAAAACCAGGTCAGCGAAGTGTGCTAAAACTAAATACGTAAAAAAAGACCTATGACTTATGAAGTTATGAATATCTCTTGAGTGGGTTATGGTGCTACTATAGATATTTCAAACTTACATGGGCAGAAAATTATATTAGAGTTTAGAGTTACATTCGCAAGGTAAATATTCATATAACTTTTAATTTAAACCTCAAAAGTTAAATTTATTTTTAAGTTAAAATTAGGAATTTGGTGACAATTTTGATAAAAATATTAACATAGTCTATTTTCAAGTAATCAGATATATTTCAGTCAGATCTAATACTTATCAATAGAAATATAATAAAAGAGATTCTGATTATAAATTACTTACTACATAACAAACATTTAAAATGTGTATTCAGACCTCATTTTCTATTTTAAACCTAGAATTCTCCATGAAGATTACATAAAAATTTAATATAAAAATGCTTGTCATTGTCCAGTGTACAATAGTATAAAGTTTACAAATAAATAAAATGGAAGTGTTAATTTGTAATGTCGAAATAACAGCTTAGCTATAAACAGTACTTATAACAAAAAAAAAACAGTTAATATTTTTGTCTGTTTGTTTGTTCTGGCTAATCTCTGAATTGGTTGGTCCAATTGTGACAGGACTCTCACTGCCAGTTGGCTGATGTTATAAGGAGTAATTTTAGTACTTTTATTTTAGAAAAAGAATTAGGGTCCACACGGGCGAATCCGCGGGCATCAACTACTAAATTATAATAATTCTAAACAATATCTTACCCTTCAGTGGCTAACATCCCTAACATAGAATTGAGCTCTTCTTTATCCTTTTTCAGTTTCCTCTCCTTGGCATAACTCTGTTCAATAGTATAGTCCTGTGTTGGGTTCCTCATTATCTCAACTCTCAATATGCCATCCCTAGGCCATGAGTCCTTCACATGGTTCAAGCATGTTGTAGGAGATCTTGAAAATGCTATGTGTATATATGCAAGGACAAAAAACGCAACCAGCGCTTTCAACAACACAAGGAACTCAAAGAATCTCCGCACAGGCCTTGGAAACGTCCGAGCATAAGCCAGCGCAAATTTAAAAAACAATGCATGAAATAACCTCTCTCTCATATTAAACAGAGGGTTTTGATTATTATTCCTATTTCTATTCATTATTGGATTTATTATGGGACCTCCAGGCAACAAGTTGTTGTCCACATTGACTCCAGGTGGCAAGTTATTCATTATCTGTGGCCCACCAGCGCTCATATCTTTGTTATTGTTTGTCTGTTTTCACCCAATTTTTCGGTCAATTTGTTATAGCAACAACATTCTCATTATCTGCAAGTGAAAGTTTTAGCTTAATTAAAAACGAGAATTTAACCTTTAGTAAAATGTCAAAGTTAGAGGACATAGAGACAAATGATGCCAAATAAACTAACTGTTACGATGAATAGAGACATCTAATTAATAATAAATGGGGCAGTAGTCGCATGAATTATAAAATTCCAGCTCTGAACTCTATGGATAATGTAATAATAACGACATATGGAACGAGAAACCCCGATATAAATAAACATTGGAACAATAATACGGAGAAAAACAATTGCTGGAATATGAGCAATCAGCAATAAATAACAAGCATTACTGATGAGGTGAATGAGTTTAGTATTCAGTAATTTTAGGCCAAAGAGTAAAAGTAAGTGGGTAACATGTTAGCATACATACCCCCGAACCTAAGTCAAAAACAGTATAATCACTTGTTGAGCTGTATTTCTAATATATTTTTAGTGATTTTCAACCATTAGTTATTCTTAATATTTTATTTTAACCTCGCAATTCACTTTCTATTTGTTAATTACGAGATAAATAAAAAGGAAAACTGTCAAAATCTTGACATAACAACTTGTCACTTGACGTAGGAAGCCAAAGCGTTCGTTCAAGTCGTTGATTGGTGCATTCATTTTGTCTATTTGTTTATGGTTGTTACAGATAATCTGCGCTCGTAATTTTATGGGATCGATAACAAAATTCGAAGGAATCAAAAGATTTATTTCGAATTCTCGCTACGGTACAAGAGAACTGCCTTCAAATAGGAATATAAATATAGTTGTATATTAGGTTTTACTGATATTTCTGAATGCATTCTTTCAGTGTATTTATTGCACTGATTCATGTAGTTCATGAAATACCTGCTAGATGGCACTACGCGTAGGTCGCAGACTTCTTATTGACGATTTTTACCCAAGAATAATAATACTTGCATAAAACAATGGTCTATTCCGTATAACCATATTTGTAAATGGTTTTATTAGTTTTACTACTACTTATAGGAAAATATACCTCAAACCTTCTTTTATTACTATATGAAAAAAAAACTTGCTAAAGTTTGCAAATCTTGACGTTATATTTTTTTCTTATTGTAGGTCGCGTACTAAATTTAACTCGTCGTGAACTGGTAGTCTTGATTTTTCAAGATCCAGCTAAAAGTTTGGATTCTAAGAAAGAACATTTTTTAAAGTTAATTACACTGAATATAATAATTGCCCCCCTGACCAAAAAAATTCTATGAGAATGAGAGTTTCAGCATTATATAACAATATTAAAAGAAGATATTTCGGTAGGTACTGCGCGCAGAAAGAACTTACTGCAAGTATAGTAAATACGCAGAGTGGCTGCAACAAATTGAAACATTCCCATTTTACACTGTTCCTACTCCTACTGGACCTGATCGTTCGTGCTCTAGTTTTGATTCGGCCAGTGAGAGATCCAAAAGTAGAAAAGTCACGCACTTACGAGAAATGGCAACAGATCTTGTACCACCGGAAAAATGTACCTACTCGTGAATACAGTAATATTATAAGCCTATCAGAAAAGTGCGAAAAGTGCAAGATTTAGAAGACATAAGCTTGCCAAGTTGCGAAGAATTTGAGACTGTTATGTTTCTAAATGATTAAAATACATATGAAAAATACTACTTGATTTTTTCATTTTAATAGGTAGGTACTCGTTAGGTGCCAATATCTATTACAATACTGTTAATAAATAAGTGTATCGAACTAATAACAACCTTTTACCAACAGTTTTTTTATAATCTGTTTAATAATAATACTTACAACGCTATTTATAACGAAGACTTATCTTAGAACCTAAAAAATTACAAAAAAATAAAAAAAATTGGGCTACCTATGAAATAAAATAATGACAATTAAATAAATTAAGACATTTTTAGTCATTCTACTTCATTAATTTGCTAAAAATAATTTTGACCGCTTCCAAGTATGGGGCGGCCGCACTGTGCGGGGCGGTGCCCTGCCCAAGCCGGGCAGACCTCCACCATATGCTCCACCGTGTCCTTCGGGCGATCCACACAATGGTGACACCCGGGCGTTTCCTCTCGCCTTATCCGAAACAGGAATCTCCCGAAACAGCTGTATCCAGTGAGGACCTGCGTCAGGTGGAAGGTGAGGACGCCGTGGCGCCTATCTAAGCTACTCCTCAAAGAGGGGACTTATCGCCGCAATTGTGGCGTGCCCAGCATTCTTCTTAAACTTCTCTGCATTATGTCGATATAGTTACTTACAACTCTCCATAGCAGCCCCATTATCCTAAAGTGACGCTTAAGGTTAAATTTTTTATAAATGTGTACTCTTTATTTACCCTCTCTGAAATCAAATAGAAACACTTTATTATATTACCCCCCCCGTCTGCTGTCATTTAACTGAAGTAATCGTGACGTCGTGACGGGTAGTTATCATAGTCCAATATCGAATAAGGCCTAATCACTTGTGCTAGTGATGTTTATAATAGCTTATGCAGCTAAAATATACCTACAGGGTTATTGGTTATATGTCGACAATCCGTAAAAGGGATGTAGGAGAGGTCATTTGCAACCAAATGACCCCTTTTGACTCCTATGCAAATGTTTTTTTTTTACTTTTATTCATTCATTTTAAAATATATAATGTCAAATTACTCGAATATGGTTGACATTGGCATTGGGGTCATTAGGGGTCATTTGGTTGCAAATGACTTCTCCTACATCCCCATATCGGATTGCCGACATATAACCAATAACTCTGTGTTTGGGTATTGCTTCCACATGTGAACTTAAGTGGTAGGTTTTTACAAAATATGATCATTGTGGATCCTGTCGGGTACAGCAAAAGGAAGAGAGCGGAAGAGGGCTTTTATTCGACTACTTAGTTGTTATACTATAGATACATTGTAATTATTATACAGGGTGGCAGGGACATCGACGCGAAAACTGAAACCATGGTTTCAGTACATGATCCTGAACCCCCTGCGTTGTTACGACGGTTATTTTAAAAAAAATCTGCTTTTTCATAGAAAAGTGCAATACCTACGCGGTCAAAATGTATGGAACAGCAGATTTTTTTTAAAATAACCGACGAAAATTTCAACGCAGGGGGTTAGATTCATGTACTGAATCCATGGTTTCAGTTTTCGCGTCGATGTCCCTGCCACCTTGTATAAAACATGTAATTTAAAATTTGTCATTTAAATATTTATTGATATTTTAATAGCATTCAGATAATAGAAATCGTTTTAATTTATTTATGAATGCCTTACTACATTGATTAATAAATGAATTCTACATTCTACCTACATGCCAAATTGGTAGAGAATGGATACTTTAACGGTCTTTTCTCAAAAATATACAAAGAATCTCTACCTTCCTATCCATTAGGGTTCTTTGACTCATATCCATTAGAAACCTTACCAAAACTTCTGACTACCTGGTAGGAACTATCCAGCATGGAGAAACAAAAGGCAATTTCCTTCGTGCCAATTAACAACCTAATAATCTCAAGCATTATCTAAAGACAATAGCAGCAGAATCTAAAGTGCGAATTAATGCGTTCACATGAAGAAGCAGCAATAATTTAACGGATCATTTGTAGCACAAAGCATGGGATTTACAAGTCCCGAGACATGCAGAGAACCTATGAAAGGACGCAGTGTGACTGGGAACAAAACCCATGGAATTATAACAAAACCCGCCATTGCCCTTACAGAAAGTGTGATTGACGTTTAAATTGTACACGAGACTTGTAAAAGGATTTTTTCATAATGAATGTCATCTATTCAAAGATTTAATAAGGAAAGACTGAATGATAGTGATAGATGCAAGAAAAAATCTATTGAAATGTCGATCGGTGGAACCTTTTACCTGAGCACGTTGCGTGTTGTGTGAAACGGGATAATGGGCTGAAAATGACATGGGCATTCGTTTAGTGTTTTAATATTCTACATCCAAATTCTAGCCTGATTCTTTCTGGCTGGTTCACTAATTTTCCTCGTAAAGATATTGGTCATAATGGTCAAAATAACGTGGGCATTGGTTTGGTGTTTTAATATTCTACATCCAAATTCTGGCTTGATTCTTTCTGGCTGGTTCACAAGTTTTCCTCGTAAAGGTATGGTCATACCACGAGCCGAATTTCTAGAAAAACATTCAGTAAAACTAGTTTAATAAAATAGTGCTTACTAGAAAACTAGAAATTAAACTAACGAACATATCGTTAACATTTCACCTCTAAAGCCGGGAACTTAGCCCATTATAGCCCACTTAAATACAAGTACAGGTCGAAATGAACCGAGTTAGATAAAGGAACAAAGATAACGAGAGGTAAACTTAAATTACGGTCCGCTCACGTTATAAATATTCAAAAAGCGGTTCGGGCCGGTCCGCTTAGAAAAAATTGACGTCTCAATTATCGAAGGCTCGGCTCGGTTGGGACGAAGCTGTACCTCTTAATTTATATTATTCTCACGACTTTTATTTCCTGTTGGCAGCTCACTATGCTTAAATATCGTAGTGTGCCGGTTTGAAATCATCTCGAGAATCGTGGACATAAATTATGAATTTATTAGCTATTTAATTTTAAAACATTTGTTCGTAGGTTTCAAGTCTAGATTTATTGACCACATATTAAGCAATAAAATCAAATATGGGTTCAATTTGCAACTTGCACGGATTTTTCAAACTTCATGTAAGTACTTTTAGCGATTTCCGAAAATATGATCCTTGTTCCATAATATGAAAATATTAACGTAACATTTATTTCTTAAGTCACACTGAATTTTTTCAATAAATTCTTCCTGTCAGCCGAATGTCGCGCATGTCGGCTCGAAGGTGCTCGTGCCGACTTAATCATATTTCTTTGAATTATTACACACTCGTTATTGGAACTGTCGTCGTCGTTAATATTAATTATCTAGCTGTTTTACGGCTCACTTCATAGGTATAGCGACCAAGAATGTGTTATGGAAAAAAATTGTTTACTCTTTTTTGGAAAGCAGCATTGGACCTAGGCGCAGCTTGTAAGTAAATTGAAACGTGTTTTTTGAAAGATTTCGATTTTTTCGGTTTTATCATGGTTTCATTTCAGCTCCATTCATGTGGAACAGTGTACTTTAAACAAACATGGGACCAACTCTTCAACAATTTCGTTCGAAAATTGAACGGAACAAAAATGGACAGACTCATCATCTTTTGGATTTCAAAAACATTACCATCTACCTATGGGTACCATTTTTGTCGAAGGGAATGTTCAGGACGCGTGTCACTTTCAACATATTCATGCAGTACCTAGTTACCCAACTGGCAAAAACATGTGCTATAATAGTCGAGGCCACGTTTCTGTTTCAGCTCATAGTTCAATAATGTAGATGTAATAAGTCGTATAAAAAGGGAGTAAACGTTTACTCAACGCGATTTGGGCGCATATTATTCAGCTAATAGTGCTATGAAAGTCGTGTTACTGTTGAATAAGGAACATAATTGTGAAATAATTATCGAGTAAAAGCAAAACTGGACCAAATTTAGAGTAGCAATAGCAATATTGCTGCCTTTCCATGACCATTGATGGAGTTAAAGCTTTTTCGTTACTATTAATCAACAAAATCATGGAGTAAATGTTGCCGATTAGCTATAAATCATCATTTTTGTCAGTTAAAAGCAAATAATTTGCTGTTACTCCACAATTTCGCTGTGTATCAGTTATTTCATCACAATTTTTCAATTATTTTATGAAACGGAACTTTGTGTATGACTTATTATAACAAATATGTACAAACATGGAAGTACTGAATATACCTAGTTACTTAATGTAGAATGTTATAGCAATGTACTGTCTATAGAATTTTGATTATCGATATGTAAATGAACATGCAAAGTAACTTTATCGATGAAATCGTAGGAGTTAATTAACATATATTTGTGGGCCACGCTAATTATTAATAATATAATAGTAATAACAAATACATTTTATCAAAATATTAGATCAAGATCCATTAAATAAATTTAAGTAAATATATTGCTATTACATCACAGTATATCGGTTATTAGTCGAATAATTGTATGATTTTATCTCATTTATAGGACATAATGTCGCCATATGTAGACAATGTTGGTATTTCTTCATTAAAATATTTTTTTTGCTTATTCCATTTTTTTTTCCATTTCGTAATCAATCACGTAAATTGTTAATATTTTTCAATAAAATGTGCGCTAGATCGTGTAGCTTGTGAAGTAATTAAAAATCAGTTATACAACACCTAATTCAATAAATGTGTTAAACCAGCATTCATAACGATTCAAGTTCAGTAACTGCAATATAAACACTTACATGCATCTAATCGATTTAGAATGCTATTGTAGATATTAAGATACTTTTCAGCAAATAGGCAGGTTTTATTCAGCGAATTCGCTTCAATATGGTAATGTCGAGTAGCAGCCATATATCAGCTTTTTAAACATGAAACGATTACTCTAATAGCGCAATTACTGCAACACATGTCGCATAAACGAGAAATGGTAGTTACTATATGACTATTGAATAAATGCACTATAAGAATATCGAGTAAACGTTTATACAACACGGTTAAAGCACTTAAAAGCAAAAAAAGCTAAAAAGTTGTAATAAACGCTTTTACACTAAATTGTGGTTACTACGTAGCAACTACTCAACATTTATTCTATCTGTAGCTGAATAAATCATTCATTATTCGACTGTTTTGCTAGTTGGGATATTACCAAAAATGTAAGTTGATAAACGCAGCGGTGTGAACACTTATCAGAACAACTTACATTTAAACGGAAAACCGAGACCGAAACATACAAACTGCATAATTAAATATGCAGTTGTACGACTTTTTACTTTTACACCGAAAAACAAACCCAATTTACCGGGTGCCATATACAGCCAGTTACGGTTTAACGTTTTTTTTTTCAAGGCTCTTCTCCGATAGATTTTATCACCTTATGAATATTTTATTGGCTCGAAAATCGTATGCACCATAAATTATTGTGTTAGATAGAACACAATTTATTTCGACGATCTTAAACGAATACTGCTAAGGTCGTAAACTGGCTGATTTACTTAGTTTACGATTGAAAATGTCAGACATTAGGAATTAAATAATCTAAATACGGGGTTGGCGCTCCTAAACTGTAACTGCCGAAGTAAAACCATAAAATATATTAGCAGCTGATAATAGTTTTTACAAGCTAGCGCTGATCGTAAATTTCGAGAAGGGAAATGCCAACTATCTAGTAAACTGGCCTGCCTCAATACATGAAGGTGTTATTTTCGTAGTCATTAAACTCACCACGACAAGAAAGGCGAAATCTCATAAATTGACTGAACACACTTTTGCTATATAACTATTCCGAATTTGTTGTTATACTTAGGTACGAAAAAATTGGTCGCATCACACACAAACCAGCAGTACTACCTATTGTATAAAAATCTCACCAGTAGGAGCGATTCATCGTTTTTCACCGCCGCAGTATCAAAACTCGCCGCCGCGCGCCGCCATGTGAAAGGGTCCATAAAAATGCGGTGAGTCTTGATACCGCGGTGGCGAAAAGCGCTGCCGTTGCGGTACCAGGTGTAAACGCTCTTAAAAGTGAACTGTCAATAGTGTCAATCCCTAGCATCAGGTAGAATGATAGCTCATACTCACGGCGACATTTTTAAGAATAGATCTGAAGATATACCGAAAGCTATCATTTTTGTCTTAGGCTACACGTTGCAATCGACCAAAATTCAGATCTTGTTAATTGTCAAAGTAATGTTTTAAATATTTTTAATGTAAGTATTCATAGAATTTACCTGAAACCATGTCTCATCTTCTATTTTGGCTTGTGCTCTTTGTGTCGAATTTTGGCCATCGTTAGGTTTTGATTAGCACAGTAGAAAAACGTTTACAACCGATCTACTCTGAAAACATCTCACACCTCTCTCACATCAGCTCAACGTGAAGTGAGCTGTCATTCCGCCTGATGCTAGCGATTGACAGCTCACTTCAAGCTCGTGAGATGTTTTCAGAACCGGCTATCGAATAGATGTGCAGCTGGAGTTTTGCTTCCTCAAGGGTTGCCATAACGATCGGCTCTACGCTTCCATTCATTTCTAAATATCTGCAAAGAAAAAATTGCTCCATTTGTCACGATAAAGAAGGAACAAGTTTCTAGATCAAACTGTCATAACCATAATCATTCTTACTCATACGCTTCTTATGATGCATAACATTGTAAACTCAGGCCGGTTCACTAACCCGACGTGGATGTTCATCTCAATTAAGAAGTAACATTGTTCGCGGATGACAATGTGTCTGGTCGTACAATGGGCGTCTGCGCAACGCCCACTCGTTCGAAATGCTTGCTTGAATAATAAGCAAAACAAAGCAATTATGTATTAACCTTTCTGAATGAGAAGCAGCTGCCTTTGTAGAATTTTTATCTGAATTTTATGCACTAGATGAGTTCACAGTTAAGCTACAGAAGAAGTAAGTAGGAGGTACCAACGGTTGTAGGTTACGTAGGTAGGTACCTAAATCATTTTGAAAATTTTCGAAAGGTTGATTAACGGGTGGTAAAACTCGTCAGAAGATTTTATTCAAGTGAAAACTTCTTTAGGCGCGTTGGGCATTTTTGAGATGGGACTAAACCATTGATTTCGCGACACTGTGACGACACCAGATTTTGACCATTCAAAAGACATCAACGCGTTGATTACCGCGGTGCCGAATTTTTTTTCAAGTTTTCGCTTCTGTCGGCACTCTCGGAGTGTTATTTGACAAAACAAGAGGAAAGACTTCTCACAGAAAGGAGGCCTGTATCCCAGAAGTGGGAACATTATAGCTGATTATGCTCTTATGCTGAGAGGAAAGATGTAACACATCAAAAAACTTTGTTGATAGGACTAATTAACTTAGATCTTCTGCAACTTGTACAAAATTATCTATTAAATATTGGCTTAAGGTTCTCTAGTACCTATAGGTAGTTGAAGGTCGATCTTTCAAGAACTGCCGATCCATTCTGTAAAAATACTGCCAATTCATTACCGTCAAAACTAAAGGCGACGATAACCGACTTTTAATGATTTTAAACTAAAGATCACGTCTAAACGAGTAGTGTTAATGATTTGAAAAAAATGTAAGTTAAATTAGTGCATTTTCTTAATAATTTAATATAGGAATATTTTAGATTATGTTTATATTACATAGTGAAATTAATTTGTAAAACTATGTCTAACGCGGATAAAAAACTGAGAATCACGCAAAATCTATCAAGCGTATTTTTATGAAACCTTCACCATTTTAAAGATAATTTAATTATTGATCTTTTAGTATACGCGTTTTATTAAAATACCTTTTTTATGTTTAAATAAATTAATAATGCGTCTAATTTGGGACAGCGCTCCTTGATGGGCGAATCCTATTACTGGCTGGACGTACGACACTGCGTGAGCTCAGTACTGAACACGCAAACTAACCACTCAAAGTCACTGGCACTGCATTGCTATTCTGTAAAAATCGCACCGTGAACGCTTAGGTGAAGTGAGCTGTCAACAGTGTCAATCCCTAGTATTTGGTGGAATGACAGCTCACTTAGCACTGCTGTAGTGCTATTCTGTAACCATCTCACCGTGTTATCTTAGGTGAAGTGAGCGTGGAGTGAGCTGACAGTTGCTAAGGATTGACACTATTGGCAGCTCACTTCACCTAAGTTATCACGGTGAGATTATTACAGAATAGCACTACAGCAGTGCTATTCTGTAAAAATCTCACCGTGAACGCTTAGGTGAAGTGAGCTTGAAAGTGAGCTGTCTACAGTGTCAATCCCTAGTATTTGATGGAATGACAGCTCACTTCAAGCTCACTTCACCTTAGCGTTCACGGTGAGATTTTTACAGAATAGCACTGCTGGTCGTAAAACAGCTCACTTCACCTCGGTAAGATTTTTACAGAATGATTTGAAAGTTCAATAGCGCCTGCGCGGCAGGTGAAGCAAACAAAAACAAAAAGTTTCTTACACTCATGTTTCTATTCCCGATACTGTATGATGATAAGGCTTACTCCATGATTAATCACCTCGCCATCGGTCGGTTATGGCCACTCAAAAAAGCAATTTGTTCTTTATTTTAGGAATGGTTCAGATTGTGGTCATGCTTTTTTTGCCCTATCAATTTATTGGTTGACGTGGATATTCTTTTTTTTTTGTATTTGTCACAAATATAAAAATTTTAGATGTTATATTGAAATGTTTATTTTTTTATTAAAAGTATTTGGTTGGCCGGTATGTTCTAGGAAAGGCAACTATGTTAATAAGTTTATCTTGAAGTGCATAAAAAGTTTAATAAACTTGTCCGTTGTCAGCAATATGATTATCATCAATTCATCTTCTAATAAATTATGGTAATTAACTACCTATTATTACAACCAAAATATTATATGATTTCTTCAATGCCATGAGCTTTTCGGAACCAATCTTAGCGTGTCTTGAGAAATAGAGAAAATCATCCCATAAAAACATTAGTTTCTTAATTGGTTAATTATTTTTATTCGATGGTTTTCTTCTTTCTCGTCACAGAAAACTCCGTTATATCATTTTCATCCTTTAGGTAGGCTAATCTTTGCTTTGCCAAACTTACCTCTTGTAAGGAATAACGAACTCCAGAAAGGCACGTTAAAAATTAAACCATTATTTTAAAAGCGATCCACATTCAACACAAACAATGCCTAGATCATGTTATTTCCGGCTCACAGCGCAAGGTGAATAAGATAATCCACCAGTTTCAACATTACGATTACTCTGTTTGACTCCCACTTCACAAATATTTACACAGTACTGTGTAAACTAAACATATACTCTTCACAAAAATAACTTTACCACCCAAGGAAACACAAAACTACACTTGGCTTCAAAGTTATAGGGTTCAAATTCCAATGTCAGATTCGATCGTGTGTGTAAAAAGGTTTCTTTACTTATTCAGGTTGACAGCTCCCGTTTTGGGAGCATTTCTTTGTTTTTCTCAGTAAGTCGCTAATCTGTATTTATTTTTTGTGTTTAAGTTGACGTTAGTACTTATTTGACTAATCACGATGACATGATCGCTCTGTTTGCTTGCTACCGTAATAGGAGCTGCTATATTTTACCATTTTTAGGGTTCCGTACAACAAAAAGAAAAAAACGGTACCCTTATAGGATCACTTCGTTGTCCGTCCGTCAGTCTGCCAAGACCCTTTTTCTCAAGAACGCGTGGAGGTATAAGTTGAAATCTATATCAAATTCGTAGGTCTGTAGTCCCTTAAAGCTCTAAAAATCAAGCTTCTAAGTCAACTCAATAAAAAAATACGGTACTCGCAAATAAATTAAAACCTATAGGGTACTTTCCGTTGACCTAGAATCAAGAAATTTGGCACGAAGCAAGGTCTCGCAGCACATGTAAAGAAAAAAGTCCGAAAATTGTAAATTTTTAGTTTTATCACATGAAAAAAAATGTTTTTTTGCGATAACAAACTTACATTTGCAGTAGGAGAATTGACCGTGACGTATATCGATGTACCTATAGGAGAACATGTTTTTCACCTACAAAGTTAAGTTTGTTTTTGGGACAAATTCATCCCAAATACGGAACCCTTCATTGTGCGTGGTCCGACACGCACTTGGCCGGTTTTTGTTTTCTTTTGTTGATTCTAATACTTACCTATTAAAAAGTTCATTCAGCTTCTAGTAATTAGCGTTTTCTCAAACACTCAGAAACCAAATCCTCTCTAAGAACTTTTTTCAACATCTACCCATCTCTTTATTAAAGGGCAATTTATTCGTAGCAATTATAAATGCAAGTCACAATCTGAAAATCATCTCTGGATCTATAAAAACCTACAATGAACGCATAAACTTTCTTCCTCAAGATGAAGACGAAGAAATAAACATATTTATTTTTAACTGCAGGAACTCGACAGAAATAAATAAAGCCTCCAACAAAAAAAAAAAACTTACAAACCTTACTAAAGCTTTTCTACAGAGCCGAGCACAAAAGAAAAAGAGAGATAGATAGGGGTTGGTACGAGTGCGAGAGGGATGGGTGGAGTGGGACCACGTGACACCTGCCGACCGCCAAATGAAGATATCGCAGCTGGATGCGAGAGGATCATGGGCAGGTATCGTCAACATTTAAACGAGACCAGGCTTTAAATAAAAGTTTCAACAACAGATTGGATTGTTTTTCTCTTGTCTTCCCTTGTTGTTTATTATTTAAAAGCTGGAATGTCTTTGACAAGGCGGCTGATATTATATGGGACAAAAAGACATGCTGCGTTGACTCCAAATAAATCCCCAAATAAACTAAAAATAATGTTTTCACTCCTCTTGCTCAAAAAGGCCGTCATTGTAGAGTACCAGAGCGGGGAAAAAGTTGCATTTCTTGCTCTAGGGGAAAAAGTAATTTTTTTTTAATTTTTGTCTTTTCCAACGAGCCTTGAAAAATGAAAAAGTCTTTATTCTTTTGTAGAATAATGATGAGTATGGACTCGACTTATTACTTGTTCACAAAAAAAAGAAGAACATGTTATTTTTGAAAATGGAACTAAATGCGGTTATCTCTTCGGTAGAATGCGAGCATTGCGTTGCGGCTACAGAAGAAATAAAAAAGGCATTGGCACGAAATCTTTAAAAAAAAATCTCTAATTTAATGCTTAAAACAATTTTGTTTAATTTTTCGATTCCTGATATTCGACATATTAATTAATCGAGTCGATCAAAATTGAAAAAAAAATCGTTTGGCATAATCGTTTTCGCACATCATTACAATTTAAAAAAAAAATGGTCGGCGATTTTTAACACAAATTGAGTAGTGGTAATGAATACTTATTACGTGTTATTGGACCTGTGTTCGTATATTACGTTAAGATTTGGGCATTTTCTAGTTGTGTTTAATATTTTTAAGAATATTTGTCACATTTTAAATCGTATCTACATGTGTATGTGTGATATTTGTGAAAAGTTAAAATGTAAACTCGCACGATTGGTGCGAAACTTCGACTTTGGATATCAATAACTTAATTACCACTACTTATTTAACTTGAACAATGGATGAACTCGTCAAATAATTAAATGATGTAGTATTCCCTGCCCCTGTGATGGACTTGGATGTTCGAAATCCCCAATTTTTATGTTTTTAGCCTCGACCTCGACTGTCATCAAAATGGCGATAATCGCATTTACAGATTTGAATTGTATAAAGGTAAATTAATATTGTATTGGATTATTTTATTTTCTCGCAATCGTAGTGAAAAGTAGAGTGTAACACACGGCGCTAAAACCCATTATAACTCGGTTTCTATTTACTCCCTCGCTGAAGCTCGGGAGTAAAACTACCTCGTTACAATGGGTTATTTTAGCCCCTCGTATAACAATCTACTATTTCACTCCTTTTGCTCAAAAAGGCCGTCATTGTAGAGTACCAGAGCGGGGAAAAAATTGCATTTCTTGCTCTAGGGGAAAAAGTAATTTCTTTTTAATTTTTGTCTGTTCCAACGAGCCTTGAAAGACGAAAAAGTCTTTATTCTTATGTAGAATAATCATGATTATGGACTCGACTTATTACTGGTTCACAAAAAAAAAGAACATTTATTTTTGAAAATGGAACTAAATGCGGCTATCTCTTCGGTAGAATGTGTGCATTGCGTTGCGGCTACAGAAGAAATAAAAAAGGCATTGGCGCGAATTCTTTAGGATTTTTCTCTAATTACGAATTGAATTGGTGACCGTAATATAATTTACAACAGTGAAAATGTCATCATTTAGTGAGAACATCCTCACAGAGGACTGAAATTAAGTTGCCGGAAAAAAACATCTCGTTAAATACACTCATCCAGAATGGTACAAATTGTACATATAAAATAAACTACCTATTTAATATTGTATTGGATTATTTTATTTTCTCGCAATCGTAGTGAAAAGTAGAATGTTACACACGGCCCTAAAACCCATTATAACTCGGTTTCTATTTTAGCCCCTCGTATAACAATCTACTATTGTCTGTCTGTAAAATGCATACCTACAAGGTATTCTTTACATAACCTGGCAAAACCATATCCCACGACTGCGCCACCCATTCTTCGATTTAGCAATGTTTGCCAATTTAATTTTGTGACTACTTTGGTGGATAAGGACAGGAGGATACAGATTACTGAAACTGTCGTAAAACGCAAAAGTTGTCCTGAAACAATGTTCATAAATACTGCCTGATTTTAAGACCAAACAACCTCGTTGTTTCTAAGCAGGCACTTCAACATTCACCATTCAAAACAGAATTTAAATCTTGAAAATCAACCCAAGATTGCCAACCTGCGCCTGAGCAACACGAAGACGTATACAGATGCTACCAAGGCACTAAGGTTGCGGTGTTACCGGGACTTATAAAACGAATACAATATACGTGCATCAGGATATTACTTTAAATACGCTTGCCTTTATCGACGAGACATTGTCGCTCTGTGTCGTAAACTAGAAGGGTTTAATGGCGTATTCGAACATCTCGTATTTCATGTTTTAGTTCTATTTCCGATGCAGATGTCAAAAATAGAGTGGAGTAGAAATGAAATACATAGGAAGGTCTATGATGAATGATGGATGATCCTTCAAAAAAAGAGCTGATTGAAACAAATCTCATCATTTTCAGTTTGCCAATTGATGTGACCTCAGAGATGATATTGAAAGAGAAAGGGCTGTCCGTGAGGGCTAATATGATCAAAGAGTTCAAAGTAGTAGTTCAAAGAGCCTTATTTCGTGCATATTACACCTCATTTTACACATGCAGCCTGTGGGTAGATTACACTCAAAAATCATACGGCGCCCTTCGCATTCAATGTAATAATGCGTTCCGGGTATTAATGGGGCTGTTCCGCTTCTGTAGCACATCAGGGATGTTCGATTGCTTCTACGCTACGATGCCAAAAAGATGCGCTTCCCAGGTGCGCCGGGTGCGAGCCAGCCCTAACATTATACTGCAGTGTATCGCGAGCAGACTGGACTGCTTGTATGTGAATCGCTGCTACAAACTTTCCACATCGTTGTTGAGCTTGTAGCAGAAATTCTCATAATCAAAGACTAACACTACAATTTATCCAAATTAGCTGAATCACAAACTAAGCACGTCGCTTGTATCTTGTGGTTAGTATAAAATTGCTCAGACCAACTTTATTATTGATCTGAGGACAATCGATGGTCTATCATAGTACACACGGCTATACATCAAGCTATAAATTTCCAGTTTATGCTGATCTCGCATTGTATAGAATTTCCGTACAATGCGAGGTCAGCATATAATAGAAATGTATTGCTTGATGTGTAGCCGTGTGTACTGTGTACCTACATAATATAGCCAAAATTGAGGTGTCCTTTCACAAAATTTAGTAATGAAGAGTTAGTTTGTCATGTTTTCCCCCAACTTGTTCTTTGTCGTGTTTGTGTTTTTCTTTGCCTCATGTTTTACCGCAAATTAACGTATTTTCTTTCATTTTCTGTTTTTCTTTTTTAAAGTTGAAGCTGAAAATAAGAAATAAGCACAAATTAATAGCTCGTGACTAAATTCGCTATTTGCTATAAAAACCATTTGGCATTTAGCATGCTTTTTACCTTTCTTAGAGGAATATTTATAGAAACTTATGTCGGATTAATTCTTAAAAGGCTTAAGAGCTCTAGGGCTTAAGTGGTTCCCTTTAGAAGCTATTCGGGGGAGGGACTTGACATTTACTGCTAACGAAGGGACTTGACGTTTACTGCTAATGAAGTTTCTCAATCATTACCCAAGTAAAAGTAGGTACTTCAGAGTTTTAATTGAAGCTATCAACTACATAATTATATAGAAAGTGAGTACTATGTTTTTAAGTTTTCTATCAAGGAAATATTTGAATAAAAGAGGAATTTGAAAATGATCTATGAATGCAATATTATAGAACAGAAAATGTTTGTTTGCATAACGTAGGTATACAGGCGAGTTGGTGGTGTTGGTGAGTTGGTTGGTTAAATATATTTCTTACACAGATTCTTTGAACCTTATTCGAGTTGTTGCAATAAAGTTTACTGAAGCCAAAAAAACAGTTTAAAATAAAAAGAAGCAAACTTACCAATTTTCAAAATTCGAAAAAACTAAGTGAAGTAGTTAGGTAGGTACCCGCACTACCCATAAATATGTAGGTACAGTTTTAGTATATTATGGATGAAAATATTTGATATAAGTTTTATCAGTCTCTACATTTTAGTGTTCTATATAAAAGACATCAACGACTTCAGAAAATACCTATCCACTTAGCAGTGTTACAGTGCACTATGGCGATAAATACATGACATTTTATTATTTGCATTTCTTTTCTTTTGAAATATTATGGTAGATAAAAAAACTCCTTGAATATTTCTTGTTAATTCTACCGAGAGCTGCAGTCATTTCTTGGCATGGCAACACAGAAAAGGGTTGTAAATTTTAAAAGGCGTCCTACCCATTTACTGGTATAAAATGATTAAGCTATCAAGTTATATTGGACTCGGCAATGAAACTGTAGTACGATACTGTATATTTTATTGGCAGCTCGACAAGTAAAAATGAGTTGTCAACTTTATTTGTAAGGTCATAGAACTCAAAATTCGACTTTGTTATCAATTAAAACCATATAATTAAAGAAAGCCACTATGAAATTGTCATTTTATCGACTAACATAAATGTTGTTCTGCCGTCATTTATCGCTTCACCAGTTAATGAGAATAGCCGTTATTAAGGAGTTGTTTAAGAACTCCTTAATAACGGCTATTGTTTTGAAAATAAATTAGAACTTTTATGCTGGGGCCGCATTTGCATCTACCGTGACGAAGCTTGATACGATACGATTATGACCTACGGAGCCGAAACATGGACACTCACGGTACGGCTGGTCCATAAATTCAAGGTTGCTCAGCGAGCCATGGAGCGGGCTATGCTTGGAGTCTCTCTGAGGGATCGAATCCGGAACAAGGTAATCCAGCAGAGAACCAAAGTTATCGACATAGCTCACAGAATAAGCAAGCTGAAGTGGCAGTGGGCCGGCCATATCAGCCGTAGAACCGATGACCGTTGGGGTACACGTGTTCTTGAGTGAAGACCGCGAATCGGCAAACGAAAGGTAGAACGCCGTCAGGCTAGGTGGAGTGACGATCTTCTCAGGGTGGCTGGTAGCAGCTGGAGAGTTGCCGAGAATCGAGCTGAATGGCGTGCAATTGGAGAGGCATATGTCCAGCAGTGGACTGCTATAGGCTGATGATGATAGACGCAAATGCGGCCCCAGCACAAGAAAAACAATATTTTTTTACACTTTTGAAACGTGTTTCAGTTTTATTTATATAATTAAAACATCACGCCTTGTTTCCCGGAAGGGTTGGGCAGAGGTGTACCTATAGCACACCCACATTTCGCCAGTTATGTTTAAGTCCTATGTAATAGCACGAGCCTATTGCCATCAACCGGGCACAAATCCAGATTCCGGGCTGCCACTGAGAAATTCCAGATTGAAAACTTTTTTTATTTTTCACTTTTTAGTTGTGGTACCTACCCCACACAAATTCGAAAACCACTACCTGCTATGTAAATAACAGTGTCAGGAACGTATCGTACGTATTATTGAAGCTAACTCAAAAACTATTGAAGCTAAGTTAATAAAATTTATATGGGACTACCTCGAGAGCATACCCTTTCAAACAAAACAAGAATTTTCAAAATCGGTCCACGATTGACGGAGAAATCGGAGGACATACATAAAAAAAAACAAACATACGCGACGAACATATAACCTCCTCCTTTTTGGAAGTCGGTTAAAAAACCCAATAACACTTTGCCCGACCTGGAGATCGAACCCATGATCTCATGCGCAGCAGTAGCACTTGCGACGACGAAACCAACGAGACAGTCAGTTTTAGTTTTAGAGTTAGACTAACCGGTAAATTCTTATCTATGGCTTTTGAATCATGATCTAAAATTTTTGAAATATGTACACACGGCTACACATCAAGTGGCGGCTAGTGTGTACATATTTTGTTAGTGGAATATAGCTTTAAGAATGGCTAGATTCATTTGTAAGTAGTCATCATTGCCTAGCCTTTTCCCAACTATGTTGGGGTCGGATTTTAGTCTAACTGGATGCAGCTGAAAACCAGTATTTTACATAGAGCGACTGCCTATCGGACCTCCACAACCCAGTTATTGGATAATAGGATACCCCTTGGTAAGCAGTTTTACCAAGGACGGACCAACCGCGGCAAGCGCAGCTTAACCTGATAGATTGACCCGTGCGGCTGTTATTACTTAGCCACAAACCCTAATTTGTAAGTTAGGTAGGGACCTACCTAATAATAATGATAAGTAACTTAAATAAAAATAAAATCTTTCTTACATCATATAGAACATGGTACTTAATCGCGATGTTTTTTTAATCTTTCCCACACAAAACTTCAATACCCACTCGAGTAAAATGTATGGGACGGCTGATTATTTTTTCGCGAATACGATGTTGGTCCCATCGAAAAAGTTGTTCAGTATGATGGGCTTTACCACGTACCTTTTTTTAAACCTTCTTTAGGCGCGTTGGGACTAAACAATTGAACTCGCGACACTGTTACCGACACCAGCTTTTGACCATTAAAAAGACATCAACGCGCAGTACATTATTTCCTGCACAATAAAATTGTTCAAGTTTTCACTTCTGCCGGCATTCCCGGAGTGCCACTGTTTTTTTTTTTTTGATATACAATTATCAAATAAATTCTCCCGCTCTGGGTGGAGCGGGAGGGTGTGTCAGACTCTTACTGACTAAAACCCACCCGTGTTTCTTCCGTTGCCTGTATGTTGCCAGGGGCCACGGTAACCCTTTCGGACAAACCCGTAACCCCGGCAGGCATCGGCCCTATCGGACCCCTTCAGTTGTGCTGACATCTCTTTGAGGCGCTCTCTTTGAACCACGTACCCTTAAAATATGACCACACATTTCTGATACATGCTGTATTTAAGTACTTATATAAATTATGGTAACTAAGTTACTTTGCAGTTTATTACTTAAAACCTTTTTTATTCACTTCGCAATTTATAACTTTTCAATCTTTTTTTCTCAGTAATTGCAAGTCCCGGCTAGAACTGGTCTTGATCTCCTCTCGTTAACGATAATGAAGTTGTTACGTGGGACACCTAGCAAGTATAATTCAAACATAGTAAGTAGGTAGGTAGTTAAGGAGCTAATGTGACCGCACCATTTATAGATTCTACTAACTTGCTAAGAAGAAAATAGAAAGCTTAAAGCTTTAACTGTGAACAGAAAATTCATGATTAGGTAAGTAGGTACAGTAAGCGCTCAAAAGTGCATGAGCACGCTAAGAGTCGTATTGCTGTGAACACGCGGTATAGCTCGTACATTTGTATGTGTAAGCAACACGATACACACACCACAGATAACGCAGTTACACGAAACAACAATATATTTCCGTCGCTAGCACACACGCACTATGCGCGTGAACTTGACCAGTTAATGGCATTGCTAAAATTCGATAGTAACTTAACAAGTGCAGATAGCAGAAAGCGATAAGCGTTGGTATGGGATTCAAACTGCCTCAGGTTCTAATCTCGTAAAACACAGTGCGGTTTTTTGCAAATATTATTATTTTTGTTTTCGATAATAATATTTTTTAAATATTGCTGCTTATTTATGTTGTTATTGCAATAAAGGTTTTAGAATAAAAAATGCGTGATATATGATAACAAAATTAAAAAAGTATGTTTATTCGTTATATTTATTTTACATAAGTTAAAAAACTGCTACAATTATTTATCATTACTTCAGCTGAATAAGATGTGAAAGAGATGTCAAGAAACTTAGAAGCAGTTTGTATTATTTTGACATATTTAAATTATGAAATATTTTAAATTTTTAACGGATTTTTTCACCATAAATATTAAGCTTTGATCATGGTCGAAGTAATTAAGTAATAAATAAGAATATTAGACTACTTAAAATGTAAAAAACTACTCACAGAATAGGTAATTTTAAGGTTAAATATGGGCAGTTTGTTTATATTTTATTTGTATTAATTATTTTACATTTTATTTGACTTTAGTAAATATTGTTTGTTATTGAGGTTAAAGCTTAAGTATTCATTTTCTTTACGAAAAGAAGATTGAAACTAAACCTCAAATTTTAATCCTAAAATAATACTATTACTAAAATAATATTAAACAATTTCGGTATATCTGCAAGAAATACAACAAACACCCTATTGAAACGTGCTTAAAAAATTCGTTACCATAAATTCATGCAATAACGAATCTGTTGTTTATTAAGTTGGCACGGTCAATATTTTAAGGTCAAAAACGGTTTTCTAGCTGGTCTTCAGTGATGCAAGCCTTCAGAGTGCACGGCGAACGGTTCATAATGACGTGTTTTTAATAATTCAGCAAAATATCTCGTTGGTATGAAACCATTTGTTTCATTCACCATTTGACGTCACTGCTACTCGATAATAAGCCCCTTCCTCATATCTCTTAACCCTCACAGTATTTCTCTAGAACAAAGAAAAACATTGTTTTTATTACACATAATACCTTATTATTTATTATTCACTAATCGAATTAAACCTCACAATGAATTTAAAACTTTAAAGGCATCTTCTGTCTCAACAATACCTCTGTTCTATCAACAATACCCTTGATTAAGATTTATGTTTAGTAAAATATGAAATATATAAATGATAACACTCACACTTAGTCCGGTTTCATTAGATATTCACTTCACTTTTACGCAGCGCAATAATATTCTCTGATCTGATCTGATCTCTTCAATATATTTTATGCCTGCTTTTTGATAATAATAACCACAACACTGCGCTAAATACTCGTCACCAATATTATCCACGAACCAACAAAGTTCTATTAATTAAATACTCGTAACAAACTGCATCTACCCCACAGAAATCGAAATAATTTACTTAGTTTTTTGTGGTCTACCTGCTAAACTTTAAAATTTATGTGAACAAGACGAATGAAACTAAAAACGAATGATGATTATTGAACTAGTCATTGGTTGCAGACAAAGTGAGTGTGTGTGTGTAATGTGCGTGTCTACAGTATTGTAACAACTTATAGAAGAAGGTCGTAAGTCAAACCGAAGCGTCAGCCTATTGCTTTGTGGGAGTGGGATTGCTCATGGACTTTTGGTCGGTACTGTACTTAGCATGATTGCCATTGATAAATTCTACTATCCTACTATAACTTTATTAATTCTTCTATAAATGTGTTTGCCACCTAACTCCTCCTAAACGGCAGGATCGATTTGGATGAAATTTTGTGTGTATATTTGAGTAGGTCCCTGAATGGTTTTAAAATACAATTGGACCCGGTAGGGGGCGCTGTGGCACTGTTCGCACAGGACAACGTCTGTCTGGTCCGCTAGTATAAATAATATTATAAATGCGAAAATTTGTGAGGATGGATGTTTGTTACTCTTTCACGCAAAAATTACTGGACAGATTAGGATGAAATTTGGCACACAGATATTTTGTAACCTGGATTAACACATAGATTACTTTTTATCCCAATATTCCCATTTGATCGAGACTTATGCGGGTGAAACTGCGAGGCGCTGCTAGTAATTTTATAAATTGTGAAAGTTTGGATGTTTGTGACTCAATCACGCAAAAACGACTGATCGGATTTAGATGCAATTTGGCACACAGATAATTCTTAACTTGGATTAACACACAGAATACTTTTTATCCTGTTAGTACGTGTCCAAGGGATAATTTACGAGCCCCGCGCTGGTAAAATCTAGTCAATAATAAGTGGGTCGATTATTTTTATTTATTTATTTTATTGTTCATGTAAACACAGTAAAATACACACAGTAATAATTTGAGTACAAAGGTACTTCATAACTTTGCTTCTTCGAGCTAGAGGCTCTAGATTACTGATATTGTTTTTGGGTTTATACAAACTAAGTATATTGACAATTTTAATGGCATAGTATGTTGTCGTATCTTTCATATGATCTTCGATAGAATGTAAAGGCAGCATCATCATCTCATCGGCCTTTAGCCTTGTCCCAACTATGTTGGAGTCGGCTTTCAGTCTAACCGGATGCAGCTGAATACCAGTATTTTACATGGAGCGACTACCCATCTGACCTCCACAACCCAATTACTAGGTAACACGACACCCCTTGGTAAGACTGGTTGTAAGACTTTTGGGCTTCTAACTACCTCTAACGACTGACAAAGATCTACAAATGACAGCCGGAACCAACGGCTTAACGTGCTTTCTGAGGCACGGAGGAGTCTTGGTATGTAAAAATGGTCACCCATCCACGGAACAACCGCAGCGAGCGTAGCTTAACCTGATCGAACGACCCCTAACGCTGTTATGACTTAGCTACAAGCCCCTCCTCTAAAGGCAGCAGATATCGATTATTATTATTCACCTTTTCCTTAATAATTTCCTACCTACACCTACAAGCTGCATCTTAATTTTATGAGAATCTTTCCAACTAAATGGAAAAAATATATCTCCAGTCTTGTATATCTTTTTTTCATTTTGTTTTTCTCTCTCACTATGTCTATGTAGATAAGATGGCGATATAGAACTGGTATTTGCTCGTTAGTGCCGATGAAGCTGTTACACGACACCTAGCAGCTACTACATCACCTAGGTATATAATTAAAACCTGACTAGAATGTGAATGAGTGGTTACGAAGAAATTGTAGTTGTGAGAATAAATGCAGGTAAAGTTTTAATTAATATCTGTACACAAAATTATGCAGATGGCTTCATGAAGTGAAAACTTCTTTAGGCACGTTGGGCATTTTTGAGATGGGACAATTTACCGACACCGTGGAGTAAAAGACATCAACGCGTTGATTACCGCGGTGTCGAATTTTTTTCGGTAAATTGGGTAAATATTGTTGGGCCCAATTTTACCAAAATACGGATTTTATAGTTACCCAAGTTTTAGAATACAAACAAAGATCTGTTGTGGCACCTTTTTTCAATGATCTGTGAGTATCAACTATTGCATTGTGAAGACCTCTTTTTGCTTTACTTGTCCAAGTTGGTTTTGTAGAACTGTCCGAAGCAAAAGAATCATCAAATTGGAACACGTAATTTTGATGGCCAACATCCCATTTATTTCGCTACTATTCAAATCATTTGTGTACCAAAGAAATAGAGAATGACTTAAAACGCCCCAAGTTCACCGAACCTTCTTAACCCAAAGCAATAATTACACAGCCACGTTAATGAGAAACCTGGACACATTTTATATGTTATTTTTTTTCCTACACGTCTCACGATAAGGTGGCAATGGCGGCGACTTTAGAACGTGAACACGTTCGCGCCAATGAAGTTGTTATACTCGCTAGCTCGCGCCTGCTTTTTGTTCTACACCCTGTTTTTGTAAGAAAAGATCAGGTAAGAAAGTATGAGCGTGTTTATAGTTGCAGGGGACTGGAAATTATGGTGGAGAAATGTATATTTAGTCCATTTTGTTGTAATTATATTGGAAAACTAAACCGGCTTCTGCTCGCGACTTCGTCTGCGAGAAATTTCTTGTTCTAACATAAAATATAATTCGATATATATTTTGATACTTTGCAAATTTTGGAATCGGTTCAGTAGTTTCGAAGATTTACCCTCTACACACAAACTCACAAAAACCTGTACCATGTAATATTATTAGTATAGACTAATTTTCTAACTAAAATAAAACTGAAGCCCGTGACCCGCAAGCATTACTTAAAACTGGTTTCAACCAATCGGCAATCACGAGTTTTTAAGTAATGCTTGAGTTTTGAGTGAGGTGGTGTAATACGGGCCTTATAACTACTACTGACCGTTCACTATAACTTGTCCCTTGCTGTCATGTTGACACCTTTGCTTGACAAGCTTAGTTTTAATACCAAAAGAGTATAAAATTGCGACTTACAGAACAGTGCTACAAATCGCGTCACGGTACAAGATAACGTACAGTACACACGCGCTTAGTTTCGCATAGCCTTTTCTTGTCAAGTGTTTTGATTGGCTGACGATATTTCTAGAAAACGATGACATCCTGGGATTTGACAGAAAATTCACTGTTCAGCGAAATCGGGGTTCATTTTTAATCTACCTAATAAAAACCCTGTCTGATCCGTGAGGGTGTTGTTAAGTATCGTACTGAGAGTCATATGGAAATTTTCAGGAAAAAGAAAAAAAATCGCCACATTTTTTTTCACTGGGAATTTTTACAAGGGGCGCGGGTAACCGTCGTATAGCAGGTGCTTATTATGACTCCTATTGAAAATTTGCTAATTTATAATAGATTTTGAGTAATTTTGGTACAAAAATGTGAATTTTAAATAGCAATAACTTTTTTATTTTCAGTAATAACAATATTTTTATTACTTTTTGGTAATGTTATTGCAGTACCTATGTGCCCGTTTCGGCTCGGATAGGGATTTTTACGTATTGTACAGGTGTAATTATTATTTACTAGCGACAAAACACCAAGATTTCTTTAGTAGGTATACTTATGATGTAAGTTTTATAAATGATGTTTTCCAGAATTAATTATTTAAATGATGGCGAAAACCGCATCAAAATCCGTTGCGAATAGTTAGTTAGTTTAGATTAGTAAATGTATTTTTGTTATTTTTTTTTTTGTGTTTTTTTGTGTTTTTGTTTTTTTGTTTTTTTTTGCAACCAAACGAATGTACTTCAAATCTTTGGCCTACATAATTATGTAGATGTTCCTACGTAAATATGGAAAAATGTACAGCAATAACTTTTTGTGTCAGTAAACTACTTACTGAGCTCCAAGATATGCAACATGCTCTCGTAATATTATGATACTTAATTTCTTCCGCAACAGTTTTACAGCCTTCGGGCCTCGCCCTGCTTGTAATGACTTCGCGGAATATTTGCCACGAAGTCATATTTCCAATTTGACGCGTGTTGTGTATCTGCATGAGCGTGGTATAAGACCGCCTTCCAAAGACCGTTACAACAATGATCGAGGCTAACAGTTTACAGCCTTTGGTGAAACTTCACAGACATTATGCTAGTGTAGGTATCTAATAAACAAAATAAAATTAATTTATCAAACAGTTTCGTACAAACAGGTGGCTCGTCTTCTCTCCCGTTTTAAAAATACGAAATACTTAAACGAGTGTTCTTAATTTCTTAATAAATTGGAATGAAAACAAGTAAACAACTTAGGTTCCAAAAAAATTGCGATTTGCATAGAGTAGATATAGGTATACTAGATATAGCTTGTCGAATCTGAAATGACGCAGCCCTCTACCGCATTTACGTACACGGTAAAGCCCGTCACAGACGTCATAACAGTTATGTTACAAATTTTATAAAGTAGTGTATTCACAGACGCCAGCACATCAAGCTACTACAATCTGTCAAATTTATTTAATAGATTTTCAACTTTATCGCTGAAGTATAAGGTTCAAAGTTGATTAGGAAAATTTGACAGTTTCGGGTAGCTTGATGTACTGCCGTCTGTACATATTTATTGAAGTCTCAGTATTTTTTTAAATATAATTCTATTCGAAATGGCCATTTTTGGCTTTGATATAGGCCTTTAATCTGTCTGGCCACGAATCTATGGATTTACGCACTGTTTCCGTGGGAAATTTAGCCACTGCTTGCTCAAGTGTCGGCGTGTCGCCGTGACTGACTAGAAATTTATATTATAGCTCCGTCTGAGCTCACTCGAAGATTACTATGGAAAATATATCGTAATATGTCTTGCTATTATATATTATAGCAAGACATAGCAATATATATTTTATAGCTACGTCTGTGATGGGCTTAATGCGGATCTCTATGGATAATGCGGCAGTGGGGTGCGTCATTTCAGAGTAGGCAAGCTATACTTGATAAAGTATTTTGGTTTTCAAACCAGCAAGTACGATTTATCATCTATTCAATGGGTGACTACCACTTACCACTAGAATTTGCATTGACTTTAGTAGACATACAGATTTATTTCATGTCTTAATAATTTATAGATAAGCTAAGCAATAATAAATCATTCTTGCAAAATTATCATAAACATACCAAAACATGGTGAACACAATAGACTGCGTTGACACATGGAATGCAAAACCCGTTCAAAGTAGGCTCCTCTTATAAGGCATAGAGGCATAAAGGGAAGAGCTTTTAACAAGGCCACAATCCGAAAATAATTAATTAATTCCATGCCCTTATCTTATAGTCCCAGATTTAGAAACTTCATTGGCATTAGCCACACATACTAAGATGACTATTAAAGGAACCGAAAAACAATAGACAGCTGTAAATTTTATCAATCATACACGTATACAAGAAGTCTACCTATACGAGTATGTATGCTTGATAAAATTTGACGTTTTTTACTCTGATAATTTTAAAGTCATTTGACATTTTATACTTTTATTTCATTCATTTTAAAATATAAAATGTCAAATTACTCGAAAATGGTTGAAATTGGCATGGGAGCCATGACCGGTCATTTGGTTGCAAAACTTGCAAATAACCTCTCCTACATCCCCTTAACGGATTGCCGACATATAACCAATAACCCCGTCTAAGTATTTTTGTGTTAGCTTTGATCATAGATCTATGATCAAAGATAATATGAAATTGTAAAATAGACGAGGTAAAAGGAGTATGTAAGGATCGTAGCAGGTGGCGTTCTGTAGTTTCTGCCTAGCCCCATGGGAAGAAGGCGTGATTTTATGTATGTACTTATGTAAAATAGACATATTATGGATAATTTGTGAGCTTCGTAGATAGGTATATGATATAATAAGATAGTGTAATATCCCTCTAAGGGGGATATACTCATAATAAATGTCTATTTTACAATTTCATTATATCTTTGATCATAGATATGATATTGTAAGGACCCCCCGCTTAGTAAAATTTTTCGTAGCCGACTAACCTAACCTAACCTAACCAAATTTTGTTCTATTTTTAAAAGAATTTTCCTTTTATACCATAATCCAAAGCATAACACCACATACGACCAACTGCCACAACACAGTCGTGATGTCGTGAACGACAAAAAGCCATCAAAATAAGCAATAATTTACATAAAATTATATCAATTCGAGAGATAACATCCGGCACACGTGTGGATGGTACCTACCTATGTAACTACCTACGTACTGTCCACCCACACCCACCCCCTTTTGGATGGCTCGATGGCGCCTCAACTTAAAGATAGACAATTTAAACACAATTGTATTTTAATTAGCCCACAATGAATGTAGGCCTTATCCTTTTGGAACAATCAACGGTATAATTTTGTACACTAATTCCGTTTGTGGAATAGGAAGACACTTATAAGGTGTCATGACTCCGTTTTGTTCTCAACAGTTCCATTGAAATAAGCTACTGTTGTGGTTTTTTTGAAGAAATGATTCCACTACCAGCTTTCGCCCGCGTGGATGTCGGAAATCATCCCACGAGAACGTACTACCGGGATAAAAAGTATTCTATATGTTAATCCAGGTCATAAACTATATGTGTGCCAAATTTTATCCAAATCCGTTCAGCCGTTTTTGTGTAATTGAGGAACAAACATCCAAACGCAAACTTTCACATTTATAATATTATTAGTAGGATTTATTTAAGATTCTTTCAAGGCTCTAAAATTATTAAAAAAATAGGCAGCTAACCTAACTTTGTCTTTATTAGAAAGTCTTCATGAAACTTGTCGCTGAACTCGAAACTAAACGCATCTCTTCAAGCTTTGTGGCACCAAGCTTACTTAGTCACCGAACGAGAAACAATAAGCAATAAAACGGTAACCTAAGTAAACTCTACATGTAACAATGTTAAAAACAATAACAAAACACGAACATAATAATATTTTGTTGAATAAGTCATACGCGAAAAGTTTCTGAGCTGAGAGGAAGCGTAAAAAAGGCATGCCGCGAGCTAAGGCAGGAAGAAAATGATATACATTATGGTTGGAGGCAAGCGGCCTCTCCCCGCAAACCACGCAGCGCCCGCGCCGCGCCCAGCTCGACGAGTTAATCAGCCATCCGACTGAGGAGCTCAAAGTTTTTCGTGTTGCATTTCTATTTCTTATTTTTTAGAAACCTAAACTTATATAAATCGCTGTCTCCGGCGAATAAAATGGTAATGTGCTACTACGATAGTTTTAAGGTTATTGCATATTCGATATTAAGAGGTCCGATTACACTCTGTCAATTTTTTTCATTCATTTCCTACGGTTATTTCAGAAGTTACGAGATTTCAAGGTGTATTGTAATGAATGTAAAAAATCACTTTTCTTTTGATATTTGAACAATTCCGCTATGTACTCGTATGTAGTTAATAAGATTTTCACAAAAAACTGTTTTTTATTTTTCCTGTAAAATTTGGTTTTTACGATTACCATTTTATTCGCCAGGGACAGCGAAATCATTGGAGGAGGAGGTGGAGTGGTGAAAGGCGCCATATAATTGCGTAACACACTTTCACTCTCAATCCAAGGGTTTCGAAGAAAATTCTTAACCATTGCTTCACAGGTTTGGAAACTTCGTGTGCTCAACAACGTAAATAACGCAATGAACGTAACTGAGTTGTCAAAATGAAAGGTATTGCGATCGATTGTCATTGTATTGTGTGTTATGGAATTGTCCTGTTGGTGGGTAGTGAGTGAGTCTGCAAATCTTCATCTGTATCTTTTTTGGGAGCGTTTGACAAGCCAATTTTTGTTTGGTTTTTATTGGTTTATTAATAAGTACCATAAACATTTATTGGTAGGTACAACTTGCTGACCCGGCAAACGTTGTTTTGCCATATAAATGTTTGGGGTGCCACCCTTATCACTTAGCGGTATGAAAAATAGATTACGACCAATTCTCAGACCTACCGAATCTATTTATATAAAAAATTCTCGTGTCACAATGTTAGTTGCCATACTCCTCCGAAACAGCTTGATCGATTTTTATGAAATTTTATTTGTATATTTGGTAGGTTTGAGAATCAGTCGTAATCTATTTTTCATACCCCTAAGTGATAAGGATGGTCCACCCCAAACATTTATATGGCAAAACAACGTTTGCCGGGTCAGCAAGTACCTACGCATATAAAATTTCATAAAATCGATCAAGCCGTTTCGGAGGAGTATGGCAACTAACATAAATTAATAAATAAAAATAACAACTTATGTACTAAATTAACTAAAACTATTCACAAACTAAAACTTATGGCGTCGAAAAATACATCCGCATCACTGTCGACTGGTAATGTACCCAAGAGTCGTGCGGCGTTGCCACGTTGTATGGCAATGATTAGCCTCTGGCCAAGGTAAAAGCCAGCCGCCCTAGGGTCATGGGAAGTGTCAACCAGCCGATTGGTTGCACTGTTTAGCGTAGGCTACATTGAGTTGGAAATAAATAATTTGGCTACTCTCAGATGAAAACTAATCTTTTCTCTCTTGAGTGGACTTGAGTTATTCTAACAATCATAGCATTTATTGTGGCTAAAATTCTAGCTAGCTAGTAAGGAAGTAAGTTCCCTTAAAAATGGTTGAGCTAAATGGTGCTGAACCATGCGTCATGTTCATGAACGGGCACCGTCAGTAGGGACTGGTCATCTCTTAGCTGCCGAGGTTTATTTTAATTTTTGAATTGTTTTTGTTTTTATTTTTGTTACGGACGCTTTTAACATGCACTTCTTTCTACATTGTTCTCATATGTATAATTTCAACGTAAATGATGTAACCAATATTTTGTAACAATATTTTGATTTAAATGAGTGTCCGTGGAGTTTCTTGCCCGTTCTTCTCCATAGGTACCTACTACGCTTTGGAATGGTCAACTAGCTTCATCTTTCTGACTGACCGACCCCTTGACAATTCAAAAGAACCTGTAATTTGAAGGATAGTTGCGGAACTACCTTCTCAAGAGACCTCATACCCTCTTCCCTTCTTCGCCTAAAGTTTTCTCAATTAAATTCGATTTTCTTTATTTTCCAGATAAAGATGTGAGTTGAATCATCTACTGGGAAATAGATGGAACAATTATAACATTATTTTGAAAACATCAAGTTTAATCAAGATGTAAATCTAAATATTTGCATGGCTGAAATGCCGAATATAGTGAAACCCATAGAACTTCAGAACATATGTAAGCTACCTATATTCTTGCAAATAAATATATCATTCATTCATTAATTCATTCATCAAATCAAATCCACCAAAAAATACTTGCTCCAAAAGTTTGAGGTCCAGGGTAGAATAATGGAACATAATGACTCTATCGGCGGCGGCGAGGCGGCCAGCGCTCGCGGTCCGGCTGCGTCCTTTTTCTACTACCAATGAGTTAGTGCTCATTCTTGGAATAATGTGTGCCTGCCTTTAGCTTTAGACGATATTCAGACTTCTGAATAGTGTACTCGCAACGCGACGGCATTTTAAATGAGAACTTTGAAACTGTAGCAAAAACTTTCATTAGAAAAAGGATGTCTTTGAACAAAAGATTCGTCGGGCATAACACCATCTATATATATAAAAATCTATTGCTGTTCGTTAGTCTCACTAAAACTCGAAAACGGCTGGGCCGATTTAGCTGATTTTGGTTTTGAAATGTTTGTCGTAGTCCAGGGAAGGTTTAAACGGTGAGAAAATATGGAAAACTCAGGAAAAAAAAATATGAAGAAAATTCACGTTCTCATACATTTTGTGTGGATCGGCTTTTTTGATATCTCGGTAGGTAGGTAGGGTAGGTTGGGTAGGTAGGGTGGGTAGGTTAGGTAGGGTAGGTAGGGTAGGTAGGGTAGGTAGGGTAGGTAGGGTAGGTAGGGTAGGTAGGGTAGGTAGGGTAGGTAGGGTAGGTAGGGTAGGTAGGGTAGGTAGGGTAGGTAGGGTAGGTAGGGTAGGTAGGGTAGGTAGGGTAGGTAGGGTAGGTAGGGTAGGTAGGGTAGGTAGGGTAGGTAGGGTAGGTAGGGTAGGTAGGGTAGGTAGGGTAGGTAGGGTAGGTAGGGTAGGTAGGGTAGGTAGGGTAGGTAGGGTTATGCACATTCATTGACTGTTAGGCGGAACGAAGTTTGCCGGGTCAGCTAGTCCTCAATAAAAACAAATAACTTTTAACACACTTAAATTAGGTAGTACTTATAATAATCACACACCCAACACTCATTATAAGAACATTCAAGCAATTACCCAAACGTCAAATACAATAATACGAAGCAATCAAACACGTAAAAGAACGACAGATCAAAGCTGAACTTTTTAATGAAGCCTTCATAGGCGCGCGCGCAAGCGGCTTCACAAAGACATGCTCCGCTTTGATGTCGCCGACGCGCCGCGACGACAGCGGAGGCGATGATGCCTTTATAAAAACCCAATGATTTATTCCCGCTTTAGGATCGTTCGGTCGTTTGACGAGTCTATCAACGACTCTATCCGCGCATGCGCATCCCTGAACCATAAATTATTGTAATAACCTTACGGCGGCAATCGCGATTTATGGCTGCAGTTCCTTTAACCGCTCAAATGGGCCGAGGTGTAAAATTTAACGTTTTATCAATAAAATTTAAATTAGTACAGCAGTTGCTACGTTTCTATATGCTCATTTAAATACAGTTCTGAGGTATACATTGAAGAGTTGTAAATAAAAAACTCTTACTTAGCTAAATTCTAGGTCAACTCAATTTAGTTTGCCATCGATACGCGAGGACGAATTATAAAAACTCAAAATTTTATGTAGCTTTTCTGAAATGGTTTATAACTGCCCCAAAAGTTCTAACTAAAACTTTACAAAGAAAATCCTAATCAAATTCGTAGCATCCGATGCACGTATCTTGCACAACTCACTTAGTATTCTATTTTATTCTGTAAGTGTAAACAGAACTAATGTCAAAAGCTGTGTCTTGCATATTCCACAACAGTGTTAGTGCATAATATCTTCATTGGCATGCGTGTCCACGTCTCCGCATTTTTGTTTTAACAACAGCCTATTAGAAATCGCCACTCAGGTCGATTGGCTTTCATAATTCAGTGCTAAAAGGCTTTCGACTACATAAATAATATACAAGCGAAAATGGAAGAAAGTACTCCAAGAAAAACTAAAATAATGTAGATTTGACTACTTTCAAATCTATATGAACTAAACTCAGACCAAAATTTTAATATAAAACCAAGACAGAGAGCTACGAACAATAAAGTGAAGCATGCCAAAACTATACCACAGCTCTGTGCATACAAGCTCACACGCACCTATTTACAACCATTTACTATGACTACAATCAAATGAACTACAATCAAATTACACCTCAGAAAGTGCACACATGTTTACGAAACCGGCTTCACGTCACTGTTGACAGCACTATGTGTTGGTTTTTATTTGGTCTGAGGAACCAAATAGGTAACCTACCTTGTCTTTAATTTAATAACCAATCCAATTTCACTCCTAATAAACATGTTCAGTATTCAGACTATAAAACACGAACCTTCCTCTCCTCAGTCCGCATCATTGTTTATGTTCTATTGTTATTAGTGGTTCTCGGAAGGGTGAACAAGAGCAATCATAACAAACGTCCGGTGGCCCTTATCTCCACAATAATAGAGATGCAAGTCCGTTTGTTTGTAAACTATCATCCGTATTTATGTTGGACCATATTGCTTAGTGGTGCTGAGATAAAGCAGAAATGTAATCGAGTGAAAGAAGTGGGAAGATAATTTTGTATATATAGTTATGGGAACGAGGAATTCGCACCCCCCACAAACCCCCCGACCCTTGCTCGATCGACCCTGTCCCATCTTGCTGTCCTCTCCCCAGCGACGCCCTAAGCCGAAGTTCGTACCCTACAGGGGGTGCCCTTAGCGAGCGTCGCCTAACATATAATAATAAGTATAACGCCCTGGCTGTTAGTAGCATAAGACAGCCACAGGACAGCCCGGTTAAGTAGTTAGATCTCAGAGGTCATCTACGAGATGCCATAGTAAAAAAAGGACATATTTATTAATCCGATCCAGCCTGTCCCTTGCTGTCCTCCTCCAGCGACGCCCTAAGCCGAAGTTCGTACCCCACAGGTGGTGCCCTTAGCGTGTAGTCGCTTAGTTTATAAGTTTTATGCCCTGACTGGAGGCCTTAATTTATTGAGGCAGCCACAGGAAAGTCAGGTTAAGCAGCCGCCAACCTCCTAGGTTGAAATGCAAGATGCCATACAAAAAAAAAGGAATTCACACTGATCAAAGTAGAAAGTGCATATTTTAACAGAGTAGAGAAAAGAGTCCAAAGTAAGTAATTACTTTCATAAGAAGAATTAATCAGAAAATATAAGTTTCTTGGATGCTTAAAACTAAGCTTGAATGACCATTCACCTTCAAACATACAGTATAATATAGACTATTTTAAAACCTTAACAAACTTTGAACATTGAACCAACAACAATACAACCACCTAATAAAAATTGCATTGTTTAGGTACCTGCCTTGCAATTCGCAAAAAAATAAGGACAAACTTGAAAGCTCTCAATTTTAAGCACCCTGTAATTACGAAGATTTTAAAAGATCTTCTATTGTAAAAGTTAAAGAACCAAGCGTCGCAGACGGTCAGCTACTAAATACAGTAAATTCAGACAATCTTCAGGGATTAGACGGTAATCTGTAAAAACGCCGGCGACCGATGTTGAAATAAGCAGGAAACGTACAATACTAATAAGCAGGCATTAGTGACAATAAAGAACATAACCCTCTTTTAGCCGACGCGGTTGGGTAATAAGTAACGCCGGTAGCGGATTGAGGTCGGAACTCTTAAGAACTTTTTCGAAATTTATTATTCGAAGATTATAGCCATGAAGATGACATAAACGAAGATAATTTTAGAGTTTTTATGACCGTTTGGATTCTGGAAATATAATCTCTTTGTAGACTTCGTTTTGTGTTTTTTTTTCTGGCTTCTTTTTCACAGCATCTTTGGCACATTTGATGCCATTATTTTTGTGCCTGCCTATATAGTGACAGCGACAACATTCTGACAGCTAGATTTCAGATTTACGGAGATCAAGCCATCGCAAGCTTTATTAATGTTGAAGCAGAATTTACGAGTGAGGGCTGCTCTTACAACAGCCGCGAGTAGTTTCGGAGATAAGAGGAGGAATGGTCAATTTTCATCTATTTTCTTAAATTCATTTAAAAGTGTTTATTTTAAAATTATATAAAAAATATATTTGAGATCCTCGCAAAAAGTCCTTTCATTTGATATATGTCACACGGTACTGGTTGCAAAACTTTTGTTTTTAATTTTCTTGTTTGCCCCCCAAAAGTGACCCCATATTCAAAATTCATTTATTTACGACACACGTCCGTATTTGAGTCACAGAAATACATAAGTGTACCAAAATTCAACTTAATCGGTCCATTAGATTCGGAGCAAATTGGCTGTGACAGACAAACACACGAGTTATTCTATAAGGGTTCCGTTTTTTTCCTTTTGAGGTACAGAACCCTAAAAACCAACCAAATATAGACATAGTTGCAGACACATAGTCGCAAGATACACACTTTTATGGACCTGATTGAATTAAGACGTTAATAAAACACCTCAAAGAAATCAATCGACCGAAGTCAATCCACGGCAAATGAGATACCAAACCAGTAAGAACAACTTTCAATAATGATATGCTAATACCAAACAATCCACCACGATAATGACGCAAGCTGCAACTAAACCCAATCTATTATTCTCGTTTTTTGATAACACAGCCCTACTTCTCGTGAAGCACGACATCTATATTTCAGATAGTGGTCACCTCTCCATCACGGACCCGTTATAATATAACCAAGTAGAGACAACTCGTGATTTTACTTTAACTATGTTTCTGATACCTTGCCTAACGGTTGAACAACATTTACAACACGGTGGACTTAGAATGTTTCAAGTTGGCTGTTTAAGACGCAGCAGTACTTACGATGTGCCTTGCCGTTGCCTCTTTTGGAATAATTACATATTTTCTATTTGGCAATGTAGAATGCGGTCTACATATATCAGTACCTTCACAAAAATACCGTAAAGTTGCGTACACCAGCCTGATAAACACTAAAATACAATAGTCGTACTAAAACTTGTAGAATGTAATGTTCGAAAATAGATTGAATAACAAACGAATATATCCGCGGTATTTTTAAAGTCGCAAAGGTACACGAGAAACTTAGTGAAAACCGCTTGCGCTGGTACGGACATGTGATGAGGCGAGATGATGACCATATGACTAAAAGAGTCATGAATATAGAAGACGGAAAGAGAGGCCGTGGACGACCACCAATAACTTGGTTACGAACAATAAAAAACGATATGATGACGAGCAACACAACAAAAGAGACAACCAACAACCGTACGGTGTGGTGCAGAAGTACTAGGAGGGTCTAGTCTACTACCCCAAATAAATTGGGATAGTAGACAGGAGAAAGAAGAAGAAGAAGACTTGTAGAATGTATGTGATCCAATTGAAGCTTATGTACCTTTTTAAGAACACTAGGAAACATTCAAATGAACTGCTTAACATTTATAAAAGCGCACTGTTGGATTTTCAACGTTCGGCTCGGTGCCGAGAGTTGAATAAATTGCAAATTTTGGTGTTTCCTAGTGTTAGTGAAAACGATTTGTTCAGCATGTCCAGGCTCAACAAAAACCTCTACTTCATTACGCAGCCACTAATCACCCGATTTTCCGCTAGAAACGAGCCACCGCGTAACATTACCTGCCCACCATTCATTATAAACATGATCTTTGGCAGTAACTGTAGTGTCAATTTTGAACTTTTGAGAGCTAAATGGTAGACCATTCCCGTTCAAAGTAACGGTAAGGTCCATAGTGTAGTATAATGTAAAGTAAGAACCCGGCTCCAATATTTATTGCGTTACTAAACGTTGAATAGATATTGTTAACTACGAGAACTATAATTGAGAAATTAGCTGTGAAGGAAATGGCTATAGGCGATTTTAATTGCGAACATATTCATTTCAGCTCATTTGAATGGTGTAATAGTAATAATCGTTAATGGAACTCGAGACTTTGAAACTCTAATCTTGAAATAATCGTTGCATGGTTATCAATTATGAGGGTTTATCCTAAAAGTTGGCAACGTCGTAAATAGCTGTCAAATATTTACTTGTTTTGATTAATTTAGCAATATTACTGTATAGAATTAAGAAATGAGGCTAGCTAGTGAACTTAAATATTGATTATGAAATGCAATAATTAATATCGTGATACCGAATATTTAGTTTTAGATGTAAAAAAGTATTTGAAAATTTTCCAAATGCCTTTTTTACACCTAACCTTTTTACAACATCAAATTCAGTGTTATAATTGCAATTCATACCTCTTAAGGACCGCCGTCGCCCGGAGGGGTCGGTTTCTGTGCCATTATTCTAGGGAACTAGTTAGCCACATTTCTTATTTCCATACAGTAATATTGCCAAATTAATCAAAACAGGTAAATATTTGACAACTATTTACGACGTTGCCAACTTATAGAATAAACCCTCTTAAGACCTTTCTTCCGACATTTCAGTTACGTCACTATAAAGGCTTGTCATAATGACAGGCTGACTTAATTCACTAATCTCCCCCAAACTACTGAAGAACGAATAGATAAACTAAAGCCTGCGTACACACTGCCTGATATCAAGCAAATCCTTGTTGAAGTAAAAACATAATATTATATAATAATGGAACTATAGGTCTTGGAGACAATCACAAGTTTGGCCGCTCAGTTTTAATTTTAGGGATAGGTTTTCAGGTTCAAAGGTTGTTACAAAAGTGTCTAATGTTAACAACCTCTGTTCAGATTACATTCTTACGCAATCACTCAATAAAGGGAATTAATAATACTTTCATCTGTATTTAGAAGGTTTCAACTTAAATCTGCCCACTTTTTCTGAAAAAATATTGTTTGTTTATCATTATGAAATTATTATTAAAACAATATCAAATTAACCTTACTTGTCAAATGAAAAACAACTTTAAGGTGATTTAAATTAGAATTTCGGTTCTAGGTATTCAAAAAATCCTGTCGGAGTTGCGAAGGAGTCCGAAAGGGATATTGTTGCCCCCGGCAACATGGCAACTGAAGGAACTCGGGTGAGTTTTAGTTAGAGTCTGGCACGCTCTCCTGCTCCGTCCAGTGCGGGAGAAATTATAATATAACTATAAATTATCATACGAACCAAAAAAAAATAAAAGATATTCCAATAATCAAATCAAGGCACTCAATTTGTAAGTGGCACTACATATTGCATTGAAAATGTAAACGAATGGTTGTTTACATTTTCATAATTTAAATCTCTCCATTCCATGGGCCATCCTACCGCCGTAAACGAACTGTGAGTCTCTCTTCCTACACCATTTATTTTCCGGAATTACATACTGTTACCGTAACAGTTAATGTGAATGACATCTACGCCACACACGCAGCTTCAAATCGTGGCGCAACGCAACAATGACGGAACTATTCGACTGAGGCATAATTACTGGGCATCATCAGCGATCATTACGTGGCACAGGCGAGTAATGTTTGGTGACTGAAGGACCACCCACCAACATACCAACTGTACTAATCACCTAGAGGAAATAGTGTTGGCCTATTTTTTACAAATATTTATTTTTATTTTACGCTGAAAAGCGAGAAAATTTAAAACGTACGTCCTGAGATACTAAAGGAAAATGAAAATAAAATAAGCGTTAAAATACCAACTTCTAAATATCAGAAGTTTAGATTTAGATTATATACTAAACTAGATAGCTTCTGCGCGTGACTTCGTCCGCGAGCCTATAACCTTCCTCAAGAATTGGGCTATCCAAGGCAAAAAGATTTTTTTCAAATCCGACTCGTAGTTCTGGAGACCCCTACGTACAAACTTACAAACAAACAAATGTTACCTCTTTATAATATTAGTATAGATGACACTATGTTTTACAGTTAGAACCTCGGAAAAGTTACTAAGTACCTACTTATATGATTTAAAGCCGCATGAAACCAGATGAGAAGTTATCATTTCATGTTTTCAGTTAAGATTTTGAAAACTGAGACTGTAGATAGGTAAGTAGGAACTACTTACATTCCTAGACTTGCGATTGAGTTTTGCCTCATTTTACCCTATTTTTTCTCACTATAAAATTGATCTTCGTAGATATAGCACATGCCAACACGATAGAAGATTAGTGTTCGTCTGCCAAAGTGTGAGACAGATTAATTGACGACATTATGTTGTTGCGAACTGTATCTAAAAATAACCTATTTCGACTATGAGTAATACTCAAATTAATAACAAAGAGCAACTAAAAATAAATGTCTCAATTAAGCTTGTGAAATTAATGTTCGTCGATCTCGAACTTTCAGGGAATCAAATGTTTTATAAAACGGATTCATCCAAATGCATTATATAATTATTTATTTCACCAAAAGCCTTCAACAATATCCTTATGACTAAAAACATTAAGTCGTACAGTTATACAAAAGTCAATATTTGAATACTCTCGACTTCTAAACTAGGTGTAGATTCCTGAGACTTAGGATTCAGTGATTCTCCGTAGCAACAAAGCCATAACATAACATAACATCACGCCTTGTTTCCCCGAAGGGTTGGGCAGAGGTGTCCCTGTAGCAGGTACACCCACATTTCGCCAGTTATGTTTAAGTCCCATGTAACAGGGGGCGAGCCTATTGCCATCAACCGGGCACAAATCCAGACTCCGAGCTGCTACTGAGAAATTTCAGATAGAAAAACCCAATAACACTGGCCGACCCGGGAATCGAACTCAGGACCTCATGCTCAGCAGTAGCGCTTACGACCACTAGACCAACAAAGCCATAATATGTGTAAATTGTGGAAAATAAAATAGAAATAGATCAAGATTTTTTTTTAACTAGAAGATTTGAGCGTATGATGACAGATGAAGTGCATATGTGTAGTATGTAAGTGTAGGATATGTGTATAGTGTGCAATTGTAGGGTGTGGGTGTAAATTACTAACAACGTTAACAACATTATATGATACAACATGTCATCATCAGCAGATCTCAATCCCTATCCACTGCTAAACGTGGTCATACGTGCTAATTCGGTTGGTGATTGGGACAAGAATCCTCCAGAAATACTTCAATGAACCAAAAGGCTGGTTAAAGGAGTTCATAGGAACTCCTTGAATAATTCAATAAAATGTAATACTTAGTAGTAATAAAGTTTTGTGTAAAATGAGTGTTATTTATTACCGGAAAAGTAAATATCGTGCCCAAACCAATGTTTAAATAAGACTATTTCGTTAAAATTCATGTCGTCGTAGACACAGCTTACAAAACTCAACATAAAAATTCAAAGCACATAGATTACCAATCTGCTTTTGTATATTTTGCGCATTTAGAACTAAGGAAACAGAATTGATTATACAGGCTGTTCCAACAATACTTGCGGAACTTAACTCTTATGAAAATTGATGCTAATACCTTTGTTTATGTAATTGTAAAGTAAGCAATGTGCGTAAAAACGGCGGGAGATTTGAAAACGTTTGTCAGAAACGTGTAAAAGAATATATTTACATGTAAAATGTATGACAAGCCTATAGAAAACTGAAGGGCCGCTATAGTCGCTGGCATTGGAGGTTTTCTCTGACATTTTCTTGACGACCTGCGACATGCAAATTAACATTTCGTATTTCTCTAAAAACCTCTCTAGTTGCTGATGCTTTCTATGACGCAGTCTCAGACCAAATAAAAAACCCAGCGCTGCGATCTATACAGTGAAGCATGACAAAATTACACCTCCACTCTGTGCATAGGTGCATACACGCTCACACGTACACATTTATAATCAAACTACACCTCACAAAGTGCACACATGTTTACGAAACCGGCCTCACGTCACATTTGACAGCGCTATGACTTTTTATTTGGTCTGAGGACGCAGTACACTGGTTTCAAAAATTACTTAAATATAACTTACCTGCCACTTCTGTCTCATTTTATTCTTCAACGTATTTTGTCCTCTTCCGGTTCAATATTTTTACTTTAGCAATCACTTCTTTGCTATGATGGCTCGTAACTTAAACCAGCAATACTTTCTCCTCACATTAATCATATTTTCTACACATTTTTACAAACATTTTATAACCACGCGTGACACGAATTAACCCTTTTAAATCTCATGGCAACAACTTTAACTCAAAACGCAACATTGTCGTAGACAGCTCACACCATAAAAGCTAGTTTCGTAATAATGCCATTACATACCATAGTCAATCCCATGGGACATGCAGCCATATAGCAGGAAGCTATAAAACATGGAAGCTGGAACGACCGAGGAAACGACAAAATAATTGAGATTACAAGATAAACAACGAACTTGTTTTAACATATGATATTTTTTTGACGCCACGCGTAAATTAGGCACAAAAAACTAATTGATTATAACTTGATTTGCTATTCAAGTGTATGTAATTTTTCTATTAGATTTGTTTGATGTGACTTGACAGAACATTACACTTAAAAATGTTAATCTCAAGGTGGGTACCTTGAGTTGATTGACTGGGCAATCAAGTTCGCTGGTAATTTTTTTTCTATATTGCTCAATTTGCTACTTAGTTGGTTATGTACCTTTTATAAAGCTACATAATTATAATATAAGTTGGTTACTAATGGAATGGATTTCGGTACCTTCATTTTTATACCCGACTGCGGCGATGCCCAAAAGGTTAATATATTATTACATTATTCCGTTTACATCATATAATATCTACTGAACTCCACTTAACCTAAGCTCCCAAACTTAACATGCAACTCGATTAAGCTTATCCCTTAATACTTTTCCATCCAAAGCTATGAACATCTAAACATATAAACGTCGTGTCGTGCTTTGCGCAAGAGACGCGGATTAGAGGCGTGGAGCGTCGTGCGCCCGCGCAGGCTAGCGCGGTGGTCCACCGACGACGACTTCATTGCACCACATTTTAATCTCGTTGATAATTCAGTGCCTCCTAAAAACTTTGATAGACGTAAAGTACTGTTATTAAAGTAGATAATATAGACATCAATTAAGTTGTTCGTAAAATGGTAAAATAAATTGCAGATAATTTGTGACTGTTTTAAGAATGGTTTTAATTATGCAGGTTTTATGGTATCGTGCTACCTTTGATGACTCTATTTACTGTGTGTGTGTATAGTCTTCTTGGGAGATCAGTTTTTTAGCAAACTTTTATTTTTTATATAATTATGATCATGTCAATAAAGTTAAAGTTTCCAAAAATAATTGAGTATTGCCATATCGGTAACGTTTGTAATTTTTTCATCAGTAATTGCTTGACCATGAAGAAATAATTACAGTAAATTATATAGTCGTTAATTATGATGACCAAAAATAGTTGCCTGATTAAGCTGTTGTTGGAAATGTATTAAATAAAGCTGCGGTATTCTTAAAGCGAAGATATCTTAAGAAATGCCGTGACCGACAGATCTACGGAGCCAATTTAGGAATTCCAGCTGGCTATCTAATCATAATATTTCATAGAACACGCACAATTTCGGTTGGTTTTTTGTCTCCCGCGTTTCTATCTATACAAATGGTCAACTTTACTTGAAGTGGTAATAATTAGGGTTACATAAGTCGTACGTGGAAGGCTCGCTACATGTAATTGGGACCACCCGCGGAGCCCTGGGGCCGCGCTGCCGGCAAGGGGGTAAAACAATGCATTATGCGAATTTAGAGCGCGCTCTGATTAGATAATATCGTCATAACCAATAACTGCTTCCCTTGAACTGCAATTGAGTAATTTTCTGCGCTTAGCTGTGCAGCTGCTGATTGGATTGCGTTACAAAGAAACTGTTTGCTACTCAGCAATTCTTTGAAACACAGCATCAGCATGTTTACATAACATAACATAACATCACGCCTTGTTTCCCCGAAGGGTTAGGCAGAGGTGCCCCTGTAGCAGGTACACCCACATTTTGCCAGTTATGTTTAAGTCCCATGTAATAGGGGGCGAGCCTATTGCCATCAACCGGGCACAAATCCAGACTCCGAGCTGCTACTGAGAAATTTCAGATAGAAAAACTCAATAACACTTTGCCCGACCCGGGAATCGAACCCAGGACCTCATGCTCAGCAGTAGCGCTTGCGACCACTAGACTAACGAGGCAGTCTAATATTTTAGCAGCATGTTTAATATATTATAAAGTATACAGAAGAATCTTATTACACGATACAGGTGCTGTAAGTCCTAATTAACACATAACTATAACTTACTAGCTGCGCCCCGCGGTTTCACCCGCACAAGTCTCGATCCCGTAGGAATACCGGGATAAAAAGTATCCTAGGTCATGATCTACCCATGTGCAAACCTTCATTTCAATCTGTTCAGCCGTTTTAGCGTAAAAGCGTAACAAACAAACAAACTTACTTTCGCATTTAGGATGCGGTGGTGGTATTGAAACAATAGGCCACGTATTTTTAAAACATTGGAAACGTATTTTTTTTCTTTTTTGACGTAATCGAGAGATTACCGCGATAGGTGCATTAAGTTAAAATGTGGCATGACGTGACGCCTTGCTAGATTTAATACTGAGTTGTTACGTAGCGCGCCCCCTCTCCCCAACTTTAATGCGTGTTTTCTAAGTTAGCAAAAATTACGTGTCTAATATTTTTTTATTATCTGAAAGACGGACAAAATAGAATTTCTTTTTTTTACCTAGGCAACTACCCTATTGAATAAAACGTTACAATTTAAAACTGCCACCAAAGAGTTCTGGCAGCTTGTGTCTATCAGCTTATTCAAGAATTAATTTACGAATGTCTACTTGTAAGTACTTAATACGTGTCTACGTGTGCCTCTGGCCACTTTTCCGCTTCACAGCACATGCTCCAAAGTAATTATATTTTTTCAAACACATTTCCTTCTCCGCAAAGATATAAAAAGTACAGAGAACACAAAACCACAGGCTATCCAGCGATGTGCCGCAAGATAATCGTCTCGAATCGTTGAAACCACAACAGCCACAAAATGATTTTATGTTATCGGGATTATTATTTTGAATGGCTTGAAATTATGAATAGGTACTTACCTTATGGCAAACTTGAATGGGTTTGGACAAGAACCACTGAACTCTACGTGATATATTCCTTAGGATCTGTCTACGTTGATATCTCATCATCTTGCCATGAAACCTCTGTTCTAGTTTCTACCAACTCCTGTGGAAAAATGGCGTGAATTCATATATTGTTGTGGTGTAGTGTACAAATAATTGCCATGAATAATTGTGCAGTTTTTCTCAACTCTGTAGCCACTTCGACGTTGTTCAATGAACTATGATAACTTGAATTCACACACTGACTTATTAGTATTACTTGTATTTTTTTTAGGAATATCGTATTCTTTTACAATGCTTGTAAATATGTGAGCACCATGTATCCATCACATAATTAATTTATCTTCGTTGCTTCAATTTTAATTCTTTTTACCTATTGTGGTATAGTAAACTTATCGTTTTCACATACAATTAGGTATACACATATTTAATGGATACAAAATATTGTAAAACATTATAAAAGAGTACGTAACGGTGGAGTTTAGTGCCCAAAATTCTCTATACGAAAACTACCTTTTAGAAGGGGCGACTAGAATCAATTCTATTTTTTGTAAATTTTGACGTTCAAAAGTGCCTTTTATGTGCCTAATTGAAATAAATTATTTGACCTTGACTTTGACTTTAAATGAGTAGCAGAAACTGACGACATTCTATCACCGAATGTCAGCATACCTTCGGTAGCCAGCGCCGACCACCATTCGTTGAAGTTCGTTGAGTTGGGTTGTACTGGGTGGGCCATGTATGTAGTGTGTGACTAAATTACCCGTTGTAGGTACATACCTACAATGAGTTTTTAATTACGTTACCACAATAATGATGACAACATCATGCCGTGTAGGAGTAGAGTGTGGACCACCCAACCTCGTATCGTAATTCGTAGGTGTTTTCAAGTTACTTTCTGAACTCGTTATTAGTTTGCGTTGCGTATACCTACAGGGTTATTGGTTATACGTCGGCAATCCATTAAGGGATGTAGGAGAGGTCATTTGCAACCAAATAACCCCTATGCCAATGTCAACCAACCATTTAATACTTTAAAATGTATGAAATCTATGTACTTATAATTCTCGTGTCACAATGTTAGTTGCCATACTCCTCCGAAACGGCTTGATCGATTTTTATGTTTTATATGTATATTCGGTAGGTCTGAGAATCGGTCGTAATCATTTTTCAAACTCCTTTTTTTTTTTTTTTTTGGGTGGGAAATTATCAAATAACTTCTCCCGCTCTGGGTGGAGCGGGACTGGCGTGTCAGACTCTTACTGACTAAAACCCACCCGTGTTCCCCTATTTATCCCTATCGGTCCATATTCGCAGCCTCGGCAGGCATTGGCCCTAGCGGACCCCGTTACAAATAGTACAAACTACCACACCCTGCTTTTTATATGAAACTTCTTCAAAGTTAGCCACATTTTCACACGCTCCTCAAAACAGCGGACGTAGCTCTTAGCTCTCAGGATATACGCTCTACCGTCGAGTGCTAATCCTCAAGCACCTCTCGACGGTCCCTGAGTTAAGTGGCTCCGAGGCTCAGTGGCTCTGTGGCTCCCTGGTCCGTTGATCCGAGTGGCCGTACGTGATCTTTTGGCGAGAATAGATTCGCAAGCCACGGGAACGGATGTGCTGAGTTGCGTAACACTGCTGGGGGTAATGTTGCAAAAAATGTTTCCGGTACTTATTAGAGAATTTGGTACTTTAGTATCATCTGTGTAGATACTTAAAAATAAAACTTATGTAGGTACTTCAGGGATTATGCAGAAGATAAGTACCTACCTTATTGAACTAGCAATAATGTAAGTAAATTATGGTGACCCTTATGGTTCCGATAGACGGGCAGATGTTTCCCTCAATCTCTTGATAGTCCACCTAGAAGGCTGAATTTTACAGCTTGTACCTATGGTACTAATTTTAGTAGTTGTTACATTAAAACTTTTTTACAAAAAATACAATCGACTTCCAAACTACAAAGTGAAAAATAACTTTAATTTCGGAAGTCGGTGTCAAAAAACTAAAATACTGATCCAAAGTCGGCTGTTTTTTTTGTAAAAAGTTTTTTTTTCACTTCTTAATGATTTGGTTTGTAATTTATCTAAGTTACAATAGCCTTATGTCAACTGCTCATCAAAAATACCCAAATCGCTATAGATGTGCCTATAATATTTGAAGAGTTCCCTCGATTTCTCCAAGATCCCATCATCAGATAATGTCTTCCTTCAGCAAAATACCCTATCTACGATATTTAAGGTACTTTCCCTTCATGTCCCATAACTTTGGGACGCCCTGTATACATATAGTCGTGCCACATTACCTCCTTATTAAATACTTACATAATATGCTCAGACGACAATTAGCATCTTCTCTAGCGTAGAATTATGGCGTGTTCTGCATCTCTGAATATCTATGAAACTGCTGAAGACGGTTTATGTCTCGAGCAGTTGACTTTTCACGTGCTTAAGGTATCGGTAATTAATTCAAAAAGGTTATACGGGGTTGCAGGGAACAGCTGTTTTTTTGAAATAACCGACGAATAATTTCAACGTAGGTATGGGTATAGGGTTCAGATTCATGTAGGTACTGAATCCATGATAACAGTTTTCGCGTCGATGTCCCGCCACCCTGTATTTTCAGTAGTTTACTAGTTTGTGAACGAACAATAACCTAGGTATTAAAGCTGTTTTCTTATTTACCATTCCACAATTTCTATAGGGCAAATGCCTACCTTAGTTTTGTTTTATTCTAAACATTTGGGATCCTTTTAACTTATTTAATTTGCTAAAGCCGGGTCCGCTGCGCCATCTTTTCGTGTTTTTAACCGATTTCCAAAAGGAGGAGGTTCTCAATTCGTCTGTATGATTTTTTTTTTTTGTATGTTTGTTACGCGATTACTCCGCCAATTATGATTAGATTGTTTGGTAGATCATACTTCAGAGGTGGTCCCATATAAATTTTATTAACTTTGCTTGGGTAGTTTTTGAGTTAGCTTCAATTATACGTATTTTTTCCCACTTAGTATGTAGATGATATGATAACTTCTTGTCACTGGTATTCGAATTTGTGTGGGGTAGGTAACACAACTAAAAAAGTGAAAAATAAAAACATTTTACAAAAAAAAAACAACCGACTTCAAAAAAAACACTACAAAGTGAAAAATAACTTTAATTTCGGAAGTCGGTGACAAAGAACGAAAATTCAAAACCAGATACCGACTTCCGAAATTAAAGTTATTTTTCACTTTGTAGTGTTTTTTTTGAAGTCGGTTGTTTTTTTTTTGTAAAAAGTTTGTATTTAAACATCAAACACGAACCGATTTGGGGGCGTGGTTTAACAAAATCGGTAATACTTGAATCTGCAGTAGGTAGTGTAATTCGGATAATGTATTATTTTATGATCCATAACAATCTTTGTACCCAGCTCATGTGTTCGAGGAAGTCACCAAATGGTCCAAAATTATTGCCACTCGTTGGGAAATGTAGTTAAACAAAGTTTAGAAAACAGAAAATTTATTGCAATTTTGTAAAATAAATACAATTAAAATCCTTAAAATAATTGTACAAAACGAAACAAAATACAACAATTCTTAAGAACTAAGCTTCTAATTAATTCAATAAATTATTCGTTTTATTCTAAAATACTTTGTACGAATTTTCATAGTTATAAAACAATGCGATGGCGTAAAACTAAACTTACAAACTAAAGCTATTTACAATTCTTGAACTAGTCTAATAATCTCACTTTGGTAAACTGTGGTTAATGAGTTTCTTCTCTTACAGTAAAACCTAAATTATTAATTATCTACTTATTCTAAGGAAAAACTGGAAAATCGTGTTCAAATGAACGCCGAGCAAAAAACTTATAACTCACAAAGGTTATTCGCAAACATTATTTAAAACAGTTGAATCAATTTATAATTTAAATCAAAAACAGTGTTTGAAAAATAGAGTTCTTGAACTTTAATCTTGATATAAACACACGCATACAAAGTCACACACACTTGCATAATAATAGTAACAACAAGCTAATGAACACATACACAAATATGTTTAATTGATTGAGGTATAATCTATGCTGTTTTTATTGAAATATATAAATAAAACTAAAACATTGCATACACACATAATAAAGAAGAATATTCGCAATGGACTTACGTAGGCCAATAAGAAATATTGAAAAGGCTTGCGATGTAATGTGAGTATGTCAGGTTAGAATTAAGTGTTAAAATAAAATTTCTATGAAGATAAAACATGTTATCAACCCATGAAACCAACAATTATGCAATTCATGACCAACCGGTTACATGAAAATTATTAACACAAAGAAATGAAATTGGCAAATCATACCTCGCAAATTCACAATACCATGTTACACAAATTACTTGAAATAACTCAACAAATCCGTCTAATGAAACGTGTAAACGTTTACACAAACAATTTTACAAACATGTGTATATTTCTCGAAGGTAATACCCACGAACAAAGTCAAAATCAACGCCGCTTGGTATTCTGCGCATAGCTGTTGCATTATACATGAGGACATGATTCGGGCGACGAGACATTAGTTCGCCGTCTACTGCGAGATGCATACAAAGTGTTCCATGACACTTGTATGAAAAGATATATGGCTGTGACGTCTGCACCTTTGGACTACCCGTGCAAAACTATCTTCAATGTATCTTCTATGCAAACTGCGCACTTGATGGTCGATACAGCTGTCGCAGGCGCATCTTATTAAGATTTGTATCTTGCAGTTGTTAGAATAGTATGGGAAAATATCTTATGCATGGGATTTTAAATACTTATCAGCTTTGAAAGATAGTGTTACACACTTCATCGGCTTATAATAAATTGCGAAGAGCTCAAAAGGATTTGTAAAATTTCAATATCTTATTAGTATTGAATAAATGGTGTGTCGCAAACGCAACGGGAACTAAGCCTAGAGTTTGTCGTCACTGTGTTGCATGTAGCCAAAAAGTAACTAACTAGTTTTGACTGTGCTGAGAAGACGATAGAAGATAAACAGACCTACAGCCGTTAACTTCAGTTTGAGCTCCACCATTACTGACAAATGCTTGCACTGACTGGACAGGTCTACCCAAATCTGTGAGGTTCTTTCCTCAAAAGACCATTTCAGACACTAATCTACATGGTCCTCATATGCCTGACCAAGATTATGTCTGGACTTTAAAAGAGACTGCGACCTTTGAGTTTGTTTCGGTCTTTCTTCTCAGAGCAGTCAGACAGGAAACGCCGAACTCATCTAGCTTATTTTCAATATATTTTTTAAAATGACGTGTAGAAGTGATTGCAATATCCTATTTTTTTATTTAATTTCATTTCAAACCTATGCCAAAAATGAAGATATATATGGGAATTTGCGCGCTCGATTTCTCGATAGAAACGCCTAGTATTCCACAGATTTTCCTCTTAAACCATAAAAAACTATTTCATTCACGTTGCTCTGATTTGATCTCGTGTTGCCAGCTCTCTGGGGCCTAAGACCGGTTCCCCTCTTCATTACTGACACACGGTACCGAGAAACGGACGTACCAACAATACGCACATTACGTTGCCACTACTTTACGAGGTTCACGTACGCTTGTAACATTTTAAATGAGATACTTCGAAAAAAAAACAACGATTTCGTGGTAAGAGATATCTCAATCATCGCGTACAATGTGGGAATTGGTCAATTCAATGAGGAAAAAATGAGTTGAAATGCGGTTCAATTTTCATAAATTGTTTGACGACGCTAGAAATTTTTTATCAAACGAAAACTAATGACTTGGTCTGGATCTCTATTAACAGTATTAACCCAGTAGGTCGGGAACACAGTCAATCATTCCTGACATTACACTACTAATTGCTGATAAATCTAAACATACAGAAGAACACACATTCATCTCTCAAAAGCAACAAAACTACTTAAAAAATAAAACACTTTTTTCAAACGGATGTCAAAGAAAAGTATCAAAAGACGTTCTGAAAAAATTCTGGCATCCCATGCCGCATATTTGTAAAACGTTAACCGACGCCCTACATCACTAGGAACGATTAGTGCCGTCTACCGGATTTAGCCACGACTATGTCATTAGATCAGCCACTTCCCTAATCCATACAACATTTCATACACAGCTCTACTAACACTCCATCCCTTTCAGGTTGGGCGACAAAGAAAGAGATGCAAGAATTTCTCTTTGACGTAAATGCGTGAGGATGATGGTGTTACCGGAACAGTCGTTAGATCAATCGGCGTGGCGCTACATGGGGAACAGACCAGCATTTGTCACCGGACCACCGGCGCCGCCGTATTTATAGCGACGCCTGCGCAACCCGTGGGCGGCGACACATCCACGGCACATATTAAAGACAATAGTTAAAATATAAACAACAATCTACATAATTACCCTTGATTCCCTCACGATAGCCTTAAGTTAACTAATACTGTTTTTACATTATGTACACACTACATTGTATTGTACTTCAATTTAACTCCTACTTAGCCGAAATTATTTCTATCATAAAACACTACAGAATCCTTCACACGAATAGTCTCTTCTATGGCAGTGTCCTTATGATAATTATAGTTCTTTATACTTTAAACTATTAGAAGTAAACTTCTATCACGTAATGAAGCTGTAATTGGACACACATATCAACGCGATGAGTCCGGAGATTCGGACAATGTTCGCGGCACTGACCGGCGGCACTTCTTCTATGGGGAGTTTTTTGTGTTTCTCCCCATGTCTATCATGGTTCTTCGTATGATTTTTCATCTTATGGTAGCATAGCCTCGCTAGATTGTTCTGCATTCTTGGACAGTCGTAATCATTGCCGTCGCATTGGCACGCTGTTAATGCGGCCGCTTTCTCCTGCTTTCTTAAGATTTCTATGGAGTTGAGACACTTGTTGGAGCACTTTCTGCCTCGGAACATAGACCGGCAGAGTCTGTGGTAGTATTGAAGGGCGGTAGCACACTGTGCGTCGGCGAGGCAGATGAGTTGAGACAGACTACAGGACGAGGTGGCGTTGGCTGCCCCCTTCAACACTTGAGGTCGACAGATGTCGATGCGTTGTTTCGCCTCCAAGCAGTACTCGTCTTCGCATTCACACTGTAACAAGAGAGACACAAATCAGTTTTTATTGGTTACTTTTCTAGATGTATTTGAACGTGGCTGTATTCTTTCTTTCCATATTACTTTGTGTCTCTGTCTAGGATAGCCTACACAGCAATATAACACTAATATGGTAGGAATGAAACATCTCATAGATAGAAAGGAAACTCAATACCAAATAGATGTTTCTTATCAAATGTTTCAACCTACATGCCAGCCCAACGCTCTCCGTTCACAAACTGCATTCGAGATTATAAAAAAAACACGTTATGTAAAAGAAAATCTATTAATAATTCAATGTAATAAAGTTTTAGGGAAACTCGTAAATCCTCGCGGTCCATGGCGCATAATAATAACGTTGTAGAACGTAAAATAAATTTTACGACACTAAACATTCCGGAATCTATCCACTATCAAAACATGGTGTGATTTGTGAAATTTATAACTCGACACGGATTACTCGAACATTAACTCTGCTTAAATAGATGGCCCATTAGTTCAGCTTACTGAAATTACCTATACAGATTATTCCAAGGCCTTTAAAACAAATAACTGTGCATTTAAATGGCATGCATTAACACTACAATTTACCAGAACAAACGAAGGATCACAGAACACATAAGAATGCACTCATGAATAGCTAATACCGTATAAAATCACAGACTCGCTCGAAACGAAGAGAAACGACTTCGGAAATTGGCAGTTGGTTCGTTAAGATGCAACAGTCGGTTACGCTCTCAAAAAGGTCAATTTACCGGATATCTAGCGCGGATTAATGAAGACACGGCCGCCCGTCTTACGCTTAGTTTTTTGTGAGAACGCAGCAACACCTGCACAAGAGTCGACGCTGCGGTAGGTCCCGATCAAGACGTCAAATCTCAAGGCTGTACGCGGCCGTTCCTTTACTCTGCCTTTCGATATACATTGCCCAACGTAGTAGGTACTCGTAATCACACTCGCTACTACGATATAATTAAAGGTTCGACCGGTTTTAGTTCAAATTGCTGCTTTATCTATGCAAAGTACTGACAAAGTAGAGGATAAAATATGAAAACGATAAAACTTACAATAAACGCACCTGCTTTATGTAAAAGTGTAACAGCAAAATTTAATGGACATTTAATTCGATAGTACGAAAGTAGTCCTTAAAATTCGTGCGCAAGATGTAAATAAGTTTGAATATGGTGTAATGTTTTCTGTAATTTAGTGCGAGGAAGCACCTGCGCGTCTGGGGGGTCCATGAGTGGCAGATAGGAAGGCTTTTGTTGATACAATTGCACATGGTGATACAATTTCATTACTTCGTTGACTGTAATATTATTTAGCACAATGGGCTGTATTTCTCAAAGGTGAAATATGAAAGCTTTTTAAGTAAGACATATTGCTTAAGTCTAGTATTTCGTAAAGGTATAGTCTTCACTGCTAAATGTTTCAATGATTAGATATATCATCAGGTCTCCAGGATAAAATATCTGTAATCATTCTTGACTTCCAGACAGTAAAGGTAATAAAACCAGTACCTACCCTAATTGCGTAACTTATTTTCGTAAACAATTATGCCTAATTTGTTTCATTTTGACAGTTCAACAACATTCATTGCGTTATTTACGTTGCTGAGCAGTTTTTTTTTCCATCTTATAAAGAAATGGATTAGCAATCTGTTTCGATTGAAACAGTACCCTAATTGCGTAATGCAACACAATCACAATTTGTTTCGATTTGAAACAGATTGCTAATCCATTGCTTCATAAGTTGGAAAAAAAATCTGCTCAGCTACGTAAATAACGCAATGAATGTTGTTGAACTGTCAAAATGAAACAAATTAGGCAAAATTGTTTACGAAAATAAGTTATGCAATTAGGGTACAGATTGCTAATCCATTGCTTCATTGTGATTGACCGTATATTACACAATTAGGGTACTGGTAGTCTTCACAAACTCGCGCTACAGTGGCTACAATGTTAGAAATATTTATGAGACAACAAAGAACACCCAATCCTGCAGCCAACATACAGTTTATTCCTGAAAATAAAATTACCAGACGCAAATTAGCTCTACTGAACAATCTTAGAGCCAATAATCATTTACAATGTTGTTTTAAACAAAGTAAAGATAACGAAAATTGTATGTGCTTATAATAAAACGTTTGTTTCTTCGTAGATAATTTGCTGTTGGCAGGCGCTTAATTACCTGAAAATTGTTTTACAGCCGTAAAATTATGATAAGGTGCAGACAATGTCAATAAAATTATTTAATTGGGTGTAGGTCGTTTAAGTGCAATGTATGTCAGTTTAGTGTAGGTTTAGTGTAGATGAGTTATTTATTTAGTTTTCTTCAGTACGTTGGTATGGATGTATGGTTTTTAATTTAGAGAAACGAGGGTCTTGTCGTAAGTAAACTTTTGTGTATGAATGTGGATAACTTTAAGAGAAAGAAAGTGATGAAAACTGATATGATCGCTGATTGATAAAAAGCTTTTTACAAAAAAAACTTGTCTTTGGTTTTGAATTTTCGTTTTTTGTCACCGACTTCCGAAATTAAAGTTATTTTTCACTTTGTAGTGTTTTTTGGAAGTCGGTTGTTTTTTTTTTTTGTAAAAAGTTTTTATTTTTCACTTTTTAGGTGTGGTACCTACCTACCCCACAAAAATTCTAAAATCACTACCTGCTATGTAAATAACAGTGACAGGAACTTATCATATCATCCACATACTAAGTGGGAAAAAAGTACATATTATTGAAGCTAACTCAAAAACTATCCAAGCCAAGTTAATAAAATTTATATGGGACCACCTTGAGAGCATATCCTTTCAAACAAAAAAAGAATTTTCAAAATCGGTCCACAATTGACGGCGAAATAAGTGGACATAACAAAACAAAAAAAAACAAAAAAAAAAAAAACAAACATACGCGACGAACATATAACCTCCTCCTTTTTGGAAGTCGGTTAAAAAAAAAGATTAGGCCATCATCTTCATTATCCTCTTGATAATAACGATGATGCATGAATATTATGGCTTTAAACGATTTTCTTGTATTTACCTACGTAGAGGAACAGTTTTTCTGCTATTTCTTTTCATCTTCTTTATGTGGTAGAAGCACACCATGCGCATGCAAGGCATGTTTAAATTACGTCTCAAGTCCTAGCATAATATTATAAATGCAAAAGTAAGTTTGTTTGTTTGTTACGCTTTCACGCTAAAACGGCTGAACAGAAGAGAGATTTGGATGAAATATGGTACACGGGTAGACCATGACCTGGATTAGGACGTAGAATACTTTTTATCCCGATATTCTCACGGGATCGAGATTTACGCGGGTGAAACCGCGAGGCGCAACTAGTTTCCTATAATTGAGACATGATTTGAAGGCGAGTGCTTGATTTAAACTTAGTGATTTAAACTTAGTGATTTAAACGTAGTGATTAAAACTTAGTGGTTTAAACTTAGTTATTTAAACTTAGTGATTTAAACTTAGTGTCAATGACTTATTTAACTCCAAAATAAGTCAACCGAAACTTATCCGGAAGTTTCCATCTTTATGTATATTTAGACCACATTTCCAGACATTACGATGATACATTCTCTCTTCACAGGAACATCGTATCTGCTAGCTGTCTCACTGCTGCTGTAAGGGCATTAGCACCACTTGAGCCCACATGTAGCAGTGACGTGTTAATTGAAAGTTCAAAATTGTGCATAAACAGTACCAGGTTGCTCCGCCTACACGGTGGAGTTACACAGTTATTGAGATAAGTGTTTGATTTGAACGGGAGTGCTTCTAAAACCATTAAAAGAAGAAACTGTGTTTCTAATTGTAAAATGAGAAATCCCGCTTTTCTACTCCTATTACTAAGTTTTAGCTTCAGAGAGAGGTTAAGCTACGCTTTCCGGGGTTGGACCGTGGATGGGTGACCATCTTTACAGACCGAGACTCCTCCATGCCTCGGAAAGTACGTTAAGCCGTTGGTCCCGGCTGTCATTCGTGGATCTTTGACAGTCGTTACGGGTCGTCAGAAGCCCGAAAGTCTGACAACCAGTCTTACCAAGGGGTATCGTATTACCCAGTTACTGGGTTGTGGCGGTCAGATAGGCAGTAAAGCAATGCTCCATGTAAAGTACTGGTATTCAGCTGCATCCGGTTAAACTGGAAGCCGACCCCAACATAGTTGGGAAAACGCTAGGCAGATTTTGTTATTAGGTAGGGTGAACTCATCTAACTTCGTGACAAAGGCATTTGAGTAATAAAATACCAATAAATTATTAATTAATTTAATTCAGTCTCAGCATGAGTTTTAATCAGTCTTTTATGAGGAATATTAGCACAAATAATCAGATTTTTTTCTAGAAACCTAAGAGTTATACCAAATTTACTAAACCAAGTCAACTTGCCTAATTCCGTGGTGACCTCTTTAAGTCCGTGATAGCTAATACTTTAATTCTGATATAACGGAATTAGGCAAGTTAACTTTATTTAAGTAGGTAGTAGGTACAATATTAATATTATAATAAAATTAACATAAACATAAAAAAAAAACAAGATAAACATTTTAGATCCCTGCAGATCCCTTTTTGTCATTGAACTGTAAGACCAAAACCACGTTCTTGCATCTCAATAATATAGGCCAGTAACTTTTGTTCTATTTCAACAGGTAACGCAAACGGCCTTCCTATCTTGGACATTACGATCTGTGCATCTTGATTACCCTCTCGTAGAGTTTTGTTCTTCGTCACATTCTCTTTTAATGTCGACCATGGAATCTTAAACTCCTTCGAAGCTCTGTAAACTGTCATTGTTGAACTCAAAACATTTTCAACAGCGGTTTTGAGATCGGTCTCCGAGTATTTTCTGTTCTTCTTGTTGGGGTCATCCATGATATATCTGAAAGTAAACAAGCAAATTAAAATAATAAATACGTACCTACCTGCTTAGATTTTAGCGTCTGCCCAAATTTGAGCTCATATTAATAAAAAAAGCTGCGCTATTTGGTAAATTATTCACGCAATTACGTGACAAGTCCAAAAAAAGTGTCACCCAATTCCGTGATAGCAAAATATAATATTGGCTCAAGGTCGTCATTTTAATTAAGACCAGATAAAAGTAATAAAATGACATCAATCTTGTCTACTACACTCAAAATAAGTCAATAATTTCAGTTAAAACCACAAATATTTGTACATAACTACTATAATTCTGTGATAGCACAGAAACCACTCAACCGCTAAAACGCTAATATTTTTGACGAACAAAATAAGCTCTAACACGAAAAAGACGCAGAACTATGACGATTTTTTTACTGCCACATCAAGGGAATATCAATTACAATTCATTTTATTAGAAAGAAGCTAAAACATCGATTAAATACTTACATAAATACAGCAAAGTTCGCCACCAATTCACAAACACTGCCGAAACCGGCGAGATTCGCGCGCGAACTGACAAAACCGTTAGCTGTTTCTATCTCGCTCACTCGAGCATCCCCAAACTTTACAGACGAATTTGAACTTTATCACAGAGGCTTAAGGTTGTATTTCAAACCATTGATTTCACTAGTATAGCCCTATGATAGCGCTCAAACCAAATATCACCGAATTAGGCGAGTCACAGAATTAGATGAGTTCACCCTACTCAGTTTTAATCGTTGTTAGCATTGCAAATCTAGACCAGGCTTCACAATTATAATGTTAAATGTAGGAATATCTGCACCCCAATCATGCATATCATATTATCAAGGATTGAAAACAAGAACCGTATTTTCTGCCACCGGCTGCCTCGAAACGTTTCACACGTTCAGTATACAAACATTCAATAAAGTTTGTGGCAACAATAATAAAGTACGGCCAGCTCTGTTTATCACGTGCCTCCACCACGTGAAGTGATTCGCCAGCATTCTTCACACATTTCTTCCCAGTTTAGAATCATGAAATGAAATGAAATCTTTATAGCCCACATTAAGATGAAGAAATGAACGCTGAATGTTAAGATGGCGTTAAAGTATTCAAAATGGCGGTTAAGTATTCAAATGGTTTTCGGGATTTGCGTTTGGGAATTTTGTTTTTGGAAATACTTAGGTACTTATTTGTCTTATTAATTGATGTGTATTTGTAATTTGGTCTTGTTTGGATTCCGCTTTTTTTCAAAAATTGTTTTAGCTCGACTATGTACCAACGAAGAAACCTATAACCAAGCAATTTGAAAACAAAATCCCGTGCACACGACCCTTTTTTTTCGTAGGTAACCGTTACTATAGTGGCCGAGCGCTGCAAGCAGAAATAGTCCTTACGGTGTATAGGTATGGGTTTCTTCGATGGTACCTACGAGTAAGTATCAGTCACATTTTGATCATTATTTGAAATTCAGCGAACAACTTCATGGTCATGGTAAGTAATAATTTTCGCGCATTCCAATTATACCTCCGTAAAATAATAATAGGTTTCAAACAAACACTTTGCTACACACTTTTCCTTTCATGTCCAAGAGCATGAAATTTCAATGTGTGCGCAACACAATCATATTTGTTTGACAGCAGTCGCGGGCGCACAGAATTGTTACTTGGTCCAGCGAGAGGCGTGCTAGGTACCAAGTTAGTTCACGAACGAGGTCGTCAACCGCGACCCTCGACGTTCCTTCGTGTCGGACAAATCTGCCCACAACGTCTAAATTAGATTTTATTGCGGGGCGTCTGCTACATGCACCTTTACAGAACCAAGTAAGCAAGACCTCTTTTTTCCCATCCTGCTTAACGAACTACGGCTCGTAACTTACTGGTCGTATCCCCAATTGAGTGAGGCGTAAGCTGTAAACAGCTGTTATGAGGAGTAATTGTGACAAGTCTGAAGTCTGAATAATCAATCTGAATAGATTCATACAGTTTATAAATAGATGATGACTGCAGTTTACAAGTGACTGTTTAGAAGATAAATTTATTAGACAGTGAGTTTACTTTCAATATGGAAACGTTTGAACTTGAGGCATATTATGATTCTAACCAGACTGTTTGTGCCTTTGCACTTTGGTACTATGTTTTATCAGAAAAGCAAAAAAATGGAGTGGACATTTCGTTATACCGTACACGTGTTTTATTTCCCTACCTTAACCATACCTAATATGAAAATAACATTCACGATGCACTTGTATGACATAAAATTATATTACGAGCGGCTTTCTAATCCAATTTCAGTGCACTATGCAAGAAACGCGTGAATGAAGATATTCTTTGAACAATGCTCCATTACTAGACTCGGTGAATGCAGCCGTAGTGTCGGATACATATTCAAGAATATTATTAGATTGCATATGGCCGAACATACTCGTAGTTTCGTATTTGCAAGTCTGTATACAGGGTAATAATTTCTGTTTGGACTACGATTTCCTTATCGTCTTTTTGGAATTTTGTGGAGCGCATAATATGTGGAAGAACAGATGACTAAATCTATGAAACAAGATGGTAAGAGGGTATTGGACAGCATAATGTTTAGCCGTGAACGTTCCCATCAACCAGAGGTTCTACTCCCTAAGCGACATCCGTAGTATCGGCCGAAGGTACGGGTGCTTCGTCCTCCGTCTCACTTACGGTATGTCTGTAAGTTCAGTTCCCAATTTTCGCCTTCATGCCGTAGTAATCATCGTTCTCCCTATTTATTTGGGGTCGACACAACATTCTTCTTTATTTCTCTATTAGTCATCATCTAAGTAGTCACACTTTTTCTAGCCATCCATCGTTTCTTTGGTTTTCCCCTACTCTTAGCCATCCACATTCATACTCTAAACTTTCCTCACGACAATTTCCTCACTTTGTACTTTAGTAATAAGGTTGAAAATTGCTCGACCAGGATTTTCGCCTACGTACCATTGCGGTAACGCATACCTAACCAATTTGATAACAAAATCCCGTGCACACGACCCGTTTTTTCGTAGGTAAACGTTACCATAGAAGCCGAGCGCTGCAAGCAAGAATAGTCCTTACAGTGTACAGATATGCGTTTCTTCGATAGTACCTACAGAAAACGCTAGCAACTATATCTCAAATATGTGAAGAAAACATTGACGTCAACTCATACAATTTAGAGGTAGAACTTTCCGGACCACATCGGATATATTCGTCATTATTTAAATTAGCATACCTAGTAAATATGGGTGTTATCTGTGTAAACTGTAAAAAGTAACAATATTTCAAATATAAGACATGCAAATTATACGAAGAAGTGATACAACGCCCGAACAGTATAAGCAAAGACCATCAGGAGTTGGATTCTGAACAACTTGATCCCAATTTCAAAGGCCTAACATATGTACCATCGAAGAAACCTATAACTAAGCAATTTGAAAACAAAATCCCGTGCACACGACCCTTTTTTTTCGTAGATAACCGTTACTATAGTGGCCGAGCGCTGCAAGCAGAAATAGTCCTTACGGTGTGTAGGTATGGGTTTCTTCGATGGTACATACAACAGGAATTATCTGTTCGTAGAAGAGCTATCCAAACAGATATAAGCCTCATAACTTCCTACTCTTTACGTTCATTAGCTTATAATAATGTGTGTGTCCATCCGCTGGACGGCTAACTTGTCACTACATACTCGTACATATTCATTAAATCTTTCAATGTTGGACGTCCGCCAAAGTATCTCGGGCAATTTTGTGTTAATTCACTTTCCACGTTAGATATAAAATTATATTTACATTGCACATTAAGTAATGAGGTGTCAAAATATTTGCAGTGCTAAATTGGTGTGATACCCAGGTAGTTGGTAGATTAAATTAAACATTCCAGAATTCTTTTATCGCGTCACAAATCTCTATATATCTCGGAGATGTTTTAAAATGAATGAAACGTTATTTAAATTCGGATATCTTCTAAAATTCTGGGACCTTTATTTTTCGGAACCTTTGGTAGTTTTAGCCAATGCTAGTGCTTATTTGTAATCTAGTTGATATTCATGTTATTTGTTGCAATTAGGTACCCGCTTGAACTTCGAAAGGCTATATAAGATTAATACACGATTAGGATCTTCTTATCCAACAGAAATTCCTTCCAAAACTTACATTCATACGCTCCTTCCTCTCTTCTGTCGACGTCAATGATATCTGTGCATTCCCACACTCTTTAAATTGGGACCCATGCTGGACTCTGTAGACTCAGCCAGAACGACTTCACAGATCATCATGTACTTGTTTTGTTAGAGATCAGAGGAATTTTCCCCATCTTTACTTTTAAGGCCCCAAGGTACCTACAGATTTAGCTAATCCTAATGTGGCATGTTTGTTATCTACTATAGTGAGTTGATATTCATAATAACGGGTTAACCAACTTGAACTTTGAGAAGTTCTGGCTTTGGAAAACCAGAAACCACTCAGATATAAACTTACACCTGACATAACTCAAACACAGCTTACATTCATAAGCTCCTTTCCCTCTTTTGTAGACGTCAAAGCGATCAGGGCATTCCCACACTATCGGGAATACATGCTGGTCGAACAAATTCTAGGATCTTTATTTTGAGGGCATGGGTGACATGTTTGTTATCTACCATAGTGAATCGATATTTATAATATTAGGCTGCAGTTAAACAACTTAAACTTTGAAAGGGTCTATAAGACTGGTCACCACAGAAATCATCCAGTACCCTAATTGCATAACTTATTTTCGTAAACTATTATGACACATTTGTTTCATTTTGACAGTTCAACAACATTCATTGCGTTATTTACGTTGTTGAGCAGATTTTTTTTCCTACTTGTGAAGCAATGGATTAGCAATCTGTTTCAAATCGAAATAGATTGTGTTGTATTACGCAATTAGGGTGCTGTTTGGTTCTAAACTAAGGCTCAACTTACATTCATAAGCTCCTTCCCCTCTTCCGTAGAAGTCAAAGCGATCAGAGCATTCCCACACTCTCGGGGACACGCGCTGGACTCGGTGGGCTCAGTCAGCACAGCTTCGCACATCATCATGTAGTTACCGAGCGCGGCGCCGCAGCCGGTACGGTAGGCGCAGCGCGTTCGCGCCTCGTTGCACGACATTGCGCCGCAGACCGCTGCGCACGCGGCCAGCAACGCTGCTACCAGCCACATCACCTGGAAAGAAGGTTACCAGGTTAATTGTACTATCTATACAGATTTCCGTCGTCTCGTTAGGTTCTTCTAGCATGCTAGCATTTGACTCTATGTTTTCACTACATCAGAATGTTTAATCAATTCTAAGCACTTTCAGTCGACGCAATGTCTAATAAAATTATGGCTTCTCTGATGAACTAAAACAAATCTCTGCTAAGGAAAACCGTGAAAGTTAGTTTCATCATTACATATCTAGTTAAATTACTTGAATTAAACCTGTGTGCTTCAATCCAAAGAAGAGAGAGTTCATTATCCCTTGTATACCTATTACCTACAGTTGTAGAGGCTATATTGTGGTGCTTGCGCAAACGCAAGCTCTACTCCTAAATATACACAATAAGCCAAATCAAGTAAGTTGTAGACAAAATGCAAATTCCGCTTTACAAAATATTGACTACAATGTATCGATAATGAAGCCGTTTCCGAGTTCGACGTGGTGTTACGTTCTCTGGCTTCTCTCGCCGTCTCTCGGCATCTCTCGGGATCTCTCGGGATCTCTCGGTTAATCTCGCACTTACTCGGGCATGTTCTCGGAAGAGCCGAGCCGCTTCGTAAACAAATAGAATCGCGTCACGTCCACTCGTCACTCGCTACTAACTTACACGTTTACCGTAACATTGAGATAGGGTTGACGATTAGTTGGTCTAATAAGGGCATAAATTAAATTAGTTTCACGAAATAGATCAAATGCGTGATGACACGAAATAGATCAGATGCGTGATGAACTGGATATAATTATTTTGATGCACCGTGCAATATAATTCTGTACCTAGAGCCCAGATTCGGAGAATTCTAGTGTGCAGGGAAATTTATGTGAAAACAACATTTTCTCTACAATAGATTCAGCATTTTTTTTAAGGGAATCTACGTACACATCAAGCTATACAGTTCCAGTTTATGCTGTTCTCGCATTGTATAGGATTTCGTTACAATGCGAGGTCAGCTTATACTGGAAATGTATAGCCGTGTGTACTATCGTCGTTATAATTAGGTACCTACCTACTTGACTTCTTCAAACTATAGGCTATAGGTACGTTTATATGAAAAAGAATAACTCCATCAACTATACTCTAGCTCTAGGTCCAGATACAATTTCGTTTCCTGAAAAGCAGGTAACTGCCTACCTAATGTTAAAAATATCCCTTGACAACCCTAATATTAAGAGACAAGAGTATAAGTAAGGTCGTCGTCCGGCGAAGAGTCCCCGATGCAAAAAGAAAACAAACTGACAACTTAAGATGTCCTCCACTCATGCAGGAGCGAGTATAACATTACAATAACAATTGTTACCTGCATTAAAACATCATCCTTATTAACATACAAATAAAGACTACGCCGCAGTAGCCACAGATAAACAGCGTACCCTACGTGAGCTGTTTACTTTAGTAATTCAATTACATAATAGAATTACAATCAAGTTCAATATTTGAGGAGTACTTAGCGTGTAATTTTTTGAGAGTTGAGGCACTACTATGCTGAGATTTAATTCAAAGAAAAATCATTTTGTCTGTGATTCTCTGAATCGAATCATTCGACGTCCATAAATATCCAGTAGCTCTTACACTTTTCGTATAACACAATTTCATTGTGTCAATGTTTATGCAACGCCTCAAACCCGCTCGACCAGAGAGACCGGAATGGAAGTGTCGTTGCCTTAATAGTATCATTATAGCACATGATTCGTGCAGTTGGAACTGGAAAACACATTCCAAAACACAGGACAATTCTAGGTAAGAGATTGTGTACATGAGATGACAAGAATTAATGGACTGGCCACGTCGAGATAAAATCAAACGTCAATATTACACAAACCGAGTCGTGAAACCCGCGGTCGTGACGACTAACCCAACACAATATCTTTGGCACCAACTTGGACCGACGGACGTGGTAAACATTATCTAAATCAAAATCCGAGAAAGGCATCGCTGTGACATTTCTAGAGTCGTAATCCAAACGGCGAGCAGTTAGCGGGCAGGTGTGAAAAGCGCCTAGTAATTGCTCGCACACATTCAACAAACTTGGTTGGGCCAGCAACACACGTGAAAATGTACCACGATATACTCCAAAACCGTTTATAATTTTATACAATTCTAAGACAAAATTTTAATCTAAGTAAATACTGACAAAACGATTTATAGAACAGAGAATCAGTTTGTCAAGGCATCAAGGCTCGGCTTTACCTATGCTTTCAACTTCAACCATACAATTCCATATAAACTACGAGAAGGATGATTGCTGCAAACCTTTTCCAATGTCTTAAAACAAACATAAATTATCTAAAAGAATGCACTAAGACGTTAAGCATAAACGTAGTATGACTACATTATGATGTAGTGCGGCTGCGGCTGCGCGCGCGCCGCTCTAACCAGAAACACAAACAAGTCGTGTTCCCGCGCAGCTCATTATTGCATGTCGTTAGGCGCCAACTATGAGGACAAATAGCTACCGAACATGTACACAGACCTTACTTGCATGCTTTTGGAATACCAGTTTACGAGAAATTCCGTAAAGAGCTAATTTTGTTAGGCAAACGCCTTTCGTTTTTTGCCTGGGCTAAATCTTTGACAATAAACTCTTGATTTCTTGTTTCTGTATATGGTATTACTTGATCCTAGGCTGTAACTTAGGCTTGTGCGTGTTCTGTTGGCTCTATTTATGGCCTGTTAAACGCCTTTATAGGGCTTGTTTTAATATAACTCTTCTCTAATATTTCTTGCGCTCCTAGAGGGCACATTTGTGAGAAAATACGGACTACATTCCAAACTAAGGTAAACCGCTTCAAACCTGGCAAAGCTAACTACCATAAGCGTGTTATTAAGATGACTAACAACTTCTATAATTACTAGTTTCTAAGTAAAGCAGTAATGATAATGACTAGCATCCACGGTTACTTGCTCAATTTCAAGTTCAACCGACACCAAATTTAACGGTAGACGGTAAGTACATTTTGATTTATCACCACTACACGCAAACTAATGATACTGAGTATATTCCTCTAAACCAATGCCTATAGTGCTGATTTACGATGCTCGTTTTTATGGAGTCGGATATAGGAGTATAGAATCGTCTCACGACACGTTGTGTTCGAATATAAATGATAGTATTAAACCGCTTTCTAAAACATGTACACCTGCTTGCATATTGAATGATACACACTATTTATTCAACATATTTATATTGGTAGTAGAAATGGAATTGATATGGAAACATAAGAAGCTTGCGCTGAAAACTAAATTATTACAGATATAGTAAAGTCTATATTTAGATGTTGTTTCAGCAGATGCATCAAAATTCGGAAAAGAAATGATCACAGCTTTTTGAGACCCTTGAAGCCTCTCCAAAAGGAAAAACAAGCTAGTAGGCAACGTAATCGTATTTTAGAAGGCTATTGGGTAACTGATAAACAAAACATATTTCCAAGCAAAATACGAATATTTTCCGCAGTAGTAGATAAAATACATAATGCAGAGAAAACCTACTATGTTTCTACAAAGTAGGTAGGTATCTTCTTGTTATAAAGTAAAATAGACTTAAGATAAAGAAACGTAATACTGAATACATACAATGTTATCAAACGACGCGCCATTGTTATTCCAACAATGTTATAGTTTCCATTTTAATTTAACTTGCTGGATTAACATGTTACATTTGGATGTGAAAAGCATCAGATTTCATCTCTCACGGCCTAAAGTAGAAATGTAGTACTTAAATGAATAGTAGTAGAAAGATGATGTAACCAGTAGCGAACAAAGATGCAAAGGAAATATCTCGGTCCCGACTAAGATTTAGGTATCTCCAAAATAAACCCATTATTCCTAAAAAGTTATTTACCGGTTTTAAACTCCGAAACGATATATTTCAGTAGCAATTAAAGAAGCAAAATATAAATATAAATATCAGAAAAAGGACTGCATATCAATTAAATGTACATATTTATAGGACAGTATTAAAATATCTCTTTATCTACAACCTTGTATAGCAAGTTATAAATCATGATCATGCTTCACGACAATTTCATTCTTCAATCTGTCATCAATAACGCAGCTCGGTGCAAAGTCCTTAACAATTAATTTATTAGTGTAAACAACATTCATTCAACACTTCACACTATCGTATTACTGCCCCATTAATACTAAATCAAACTAAACACAACTTACGCAACATAAAATGAAGTAATTACAAGAAAACAAGTGATTTAGATAATGTTATCTTGTGTTTCCGAATGTCTGCATTGCGTTATCTGTACGACCAATATTGTAAGACCTCTTAATTGACCCGCGCGAAATTATCTTAAAATGAATAATAGGGCACTTGAAGTGTCAATTAATATTGGGATTGTTTGAAGATAATGAAGTTGTTGCAATAATTGCAGATAACGTTTTTTGACTCAACCGATTTCCTTATGCTGACAGCGAGTTTCGATTTGTCATTGGTTGGTTGTAAGTTTAATCAGGTCGTATTGCATCATGATGAATTGATGATACAAAAATGAGCAGTCAAACCAAGGTTATTAAATTTTGGAGGAAAATACAGAATCAGATGAACTATTTTTATGAGACAGAGCGAAATTAAGATTGAATTCAGGCGAAATTCTGCGACGGCATTCGGATCGATAAAGATAACTTTATCGATTTGAACTATTTGAAATCATCCTTCATGCTTCATTTAAATCTCATGAGCAGTTACTAATGTTTTTATATACGCAACCACATAATTAATAGCTTCCGAGGAATATTTTGGTATGTTAAATCTACGTCGTGAACTGCTAAAGCTACTCGTGTGTATATTATTATTGTATTTCGCAGAATGTTGTGTGTGGCCTACATTCAAACAAGGATCTATTCCTATGATGGAAAGCATTGGTTTACATAGAACATAAAATAAACATACTCGTATTCTCACACATATATAATATGCTTTTATTACCTATATGTAATTTTAGCTTCACGTACTCGCTGATTTGAATGTGGAAATCTTTAAGACCATATTCATTATCACCGGCTTATCCAAAAAACACGTAGGTCTCCACAAGCGAATTTTGTGTTATCACGATTTTAGCGCGTTTGCTCAATGCCACAGTTTTGTTAACACTTTAGTAACACTTCTAATGAGGTTATCGCTAATTGTTTGTAACCCGATTTAACACCATTGTTGGCCCTTGTAAGATAAAAGTTCCTAAGATACCGACTGTATCATTTTAAATTGAAATGACGTATTTTTTAAAAACAGATTACAAGGTACCTAAGTGATTGCAAAATTTGAAATAATTGTAATCCTAGATGTCAATAAGGGACCGTTCAAGTATTACATAAGCACTATAGGGGGCGGGGGGTCTATGCTTTGCTTATTTCTGATGACATGGGGGTGGGGGGGTCTAAATGGTGATTACGTCAGCGGTAATTATTTTCTTTTTTACACATATTTCAACCCACACATTGTCTATGCTTGAAAACGAAACGCATATTCGGGGATTCCCACAAATAATTAATACGTTTAGGTACTTGCTTAGAGCCGAGTAGGGGAATTACCGCGTTCTATTCACTTGTCTAAATTTACACTTGTTAGAATTATAACTGCTGCTCATGAATCAATAAAAAAAACAGAATACTTACATTAAAAGAAAAATGCAAATTTGTAAGAGCTTTGCTTACTTTTGCTGACAAGGGGGAGGCGGGGGTAAATAATTGTAATAAATCTGCTTACGTAATACTTGAACGGCCCCTAACTGTATGGAATAAATGTTGTAGTGGTTACGCTACCCATAATGGCAATAGGTACCTACAAATCCGTTACATAAACGTTGTATAACATGTATAAGAACCTACCTATATCAAACTGTAAAGCCGAGTTGCATTTCTTAGTAATAGTGAAGATAATTCTCTCAGTTAATGCGGCTAACCTTGTTTCAGGGAACACATGGCAACAGTACACCTATTACAGTCGCAGAGTCGCATAAAATGAAAAACACAACGCATGCAGGTACTTACAGCTAATGTTCGCTGCACCGTTGATTTCGAGAACTTTATATATATCTAACTGTCCATATCCGAAAAATGGTGTTGGATCATTCGGTTCCCTACAAAATGGTTGAGTTGGATGGTGCTGATCCACGCGTCATGTTCGTGAACATCGGTTAAGACTGATCATCTCTTAAGTGAGTGCCAGGGCATATTTTTAATGTTATATTTGGAATTGTTTCTTATTTTTTTACATTGTTCTCACATAATAGAAGCAACAAGAATAATGTACCCAGGATTTTGTAATATCTTAATATAAAAGAGTGTCCTTGTAGTTTCTTGCCCGTTATTCTCCATAGAGATCTACGTTTTGGAATGGGCAACTTTACTAACTTCAACTTTCTGACTAACTAACCGAGTCTTTGACAGTTCAAAAGTGCCTGTAAATGGTTTAATTGAAATAAATGCTTTGCCTAAGTTTATAATCTAACGGAAATAATCCCGATAGATTATAAACTAACGAAGTTCAATTATACGGTGACATACCTTCTCAAGTATAAGTTAAATGACTGGGATCTGTAATATTACCGGGGAATAAGATACACAGCTGAGACCAATAAATTAAGAAGTGATTACTACTCCACTGATGGGTCCAACTAATAATAATTACCACCGAGTAAATATAATGCAATTATAAATAGCAGTTTATGTCAATTGATTTATCGCACTTAACATAAAGCCACGAGTATTATGACTTATTATAATCATCATCATAAGGTAGTACTTAATTATCACTTACATTTACTTATTTTATTATGAAGAAAGAATACGTAATTTGTCAGATGTTTGAAACATTAAGTAGGTAACTGTTCATTTATATTTCCCAAGATTAACTTTATTTAAAAACGTTAAACCGGCCATCATTGCCCATAGCGGATATCTTTGTCCGAAATTTTTATTTACATGTCAAGAATTTTTTAGTCTATATTCTTGTCTTTTAAATAAATTTACAATTCAAAATTTTAGTTATTTTTCGTGTTCGGGCAAAGATATTCGCTACGGGCCATGATGGCCGGTTTTAACGAACTAAAATGACGAAAACAAGGCTCTTGTGAACACCCATCAACTCTTATTTTAGCCAACCCAAGTAAAGAACAAGTGGCAGATTATGCGGGCAACACTAAAGATGTTTGGTTTCACACAAATCTCGTGTTACCAGTATAATAAATCATATAAATCAATGGGGCTCTCAACGAGGCGTAATCCTAAGCTGCGTCTGAATATATTCGCTGGATTTAGCTCTTATTACTTGCGGGGTTGATGACTCAGATGCAGGAGCTAATGCAGTATTGGATTTGAAGAGTGAATGCATTGGAGCATAACATTACCAGGCATGGGAACGAGGCAGTTAACTATTAAATGCATTCAGTTTGCAATAAGAGGATATCATATGACAAATTGACTACGCTTTGTCACTTGATGTCATATTTCATATGGAGAGCCAAGATAATAATTAAAACGACTGTTATTTATCAGTTTTCCTCTGTTGAATAATAAATATGCATCAAATCCTCACTCTTAAAGACATTAGTTTCCCACATAATAAAATACCTACCAAAACCGCCAAAACGGTGGATAACCTGACCTGACCGCCCTGATCCTCCGGACCTTAGGACTTTCTTTTCAGGAAAAATGGTACGAGATATTTGGTACCTAGCCATGACAATACAATTGCTAGATGGATCACGATCCTCAGCACCGAAGAATCGAGTATAAAGAAGAAGACAAAGCAAACCTGTCCCCCACAACACCGAATCAGTTAAAAGAAATATTATTTGTTGTTACACGAACGGATGCAAACTGATTGGCTCCAATCCAAAGGACGTCCGGCTCAACACCACTTGAGCTCTTGTTTTTGCAGACCCGTCCAATGAAAAACATATAAATATACATGCAAGTGTTCACTACAACATTGTAACAAGAATATAGCTTCACAAATACGAAACTCGAAATTTGAAAGCAATACACAATCTTGGCAAAAAATCGAAGCTACATCTTACTTAAAACTTGCATAACTTTTAACAATACAAGAACATCTTAATTCTTATTTTACGCAGGTAACATCGCTTGATCTGTTCGACAGGACAAGGTAAAAATAGACCTCAAAAAAATGAACAGTAGCAAGTAAAAAAGGGCACGTCAAACGGGCCGCAGGTAGCAACTCTTAACACTTTATTATAATTGTCTAGTTGTGCGTTCAAATAGAACACATTAGCTACTATTTCGGGTTTTAAGACGAGGTGAATTTTATTGTTCCCTTACTTTCAAACCAAGTACCCGTAAGTAATAAAGGCTTATCGTACGATGTCCCAATAAATACTGCAAGAGAAAGACGACAAACTGCAGTTATCTACTGATCATAGTGGCTGTGTTGAGTGTGTTGACTGGTGACTGAGCTGTCTCCTAAAACAGATGTCGATTTTGAATCTTCTCCGGAATTTACAAATTCGTGGGTTCAGTTCAGATGTAAGGACACACCATGCTGCTCATAAATCATTAAAAAGGTCGGTTTGGGAGACAAATTAAGACATGTGGCTTGCAGCTGCAAGGGTCAGAATAGTAGCGTGTCCACATTTTTTGTTTCCAAACATCGAAATGAATATTGCAGTTCTAATTCAAGTATGGACTGGAGATCATTCACACGCGTGACCAAAAGGAAAACAAGGTTTGAATATAACGCAATCGGTTTTGGTAACGAAGCCGATAAAACGGTCGTAACCGTTCAAACGTGTTACCGTTTCGCAACGAGACACCTCGTAAATGTTTTGTTAGTCCTTTAAATTTTTCACTTAACTTATTTTCTTATACAATTTAATATAAGAACAAAGGCGTCAATAAAAAACTTATTTAGGTTTACTACATGCAATATAATGAAGTAGGTATAAAACAAAAGTTTGATTTGAATTGTATGTATCACCGTAAGATTGTGAGAACCGTTAGTTTATAATATATCGGTATTATTTCCGTTAGATTATAAACTGTCAAAAAATTGTGAACTGGGTGAAATGGGTTAGGTTAAGTTAGAACTGTGACCAAACGCGCGCGAGCCGAGCGAACGGAGCAAGTGGTGCCGCATGCCGCGGCAGAGGCCGGGGCGAGCGCTACTTCCAAGGTGCTCGCAGCTAGGCTGAATATTTAGTATTAGCGCAAGGTGCGTTACGTCGCAAGCAAGTTTGATACCAGTTCACAATTTGTCGGTTTCCCATGGAAAGATTATAAACTAGCGAAAAATAATGCGTTAAATTGTAAAAGGTTCGTTGCAGTTCACAATTTGTCGACAGTTTATAATTTAACGGAAATAATACCGATAGATTATAAACTAACGAAGTTCATAATTATGCGGTGACATATGCATCATCGCTACCAAAAATGACGAAGATTATAAAATACTGAGAAAACAGTTGTTCACTTCCTTTAGATATGAATGCGTCTCAATAAGGAAACCCCTACACAAACAAACGCCCATATAACTTACATATTTATAATCACGTGCATTGTAAGAGTTGCCTCGTGTCATATCATGTCACTATCAAATCATATTAAAGCTTAAACAAACATAACTGAAAAGAGAAGAAAGGTGTTGTGTACTAGCAATCCCAGATAACGCACGTCGGTAACTTGATATTCTTGAAGCCTAGTCATCCACTGTTAATTACGAAGGCAAACATAGATTAGAGACAACTGATGCTGCTGAAGCTATCCAATTTCTCGCTTCGTGAAAAGAAAATAAACATTCGTAAGAAATAATTCTCAAAGCAGGACAATTCCCCGTTCATTTGTTTAGTTTGTAAACTCAACCCACAATACAAACTTTAGTAAGATCTAAGTCAAATATCAACATAGAATTTTCCGGTTCTGGAAACATTTGGAATGAGCCGAAGAAGGTCATCGTGTTATCAAAATAATGAGTCAAGAATTATTGACATTACCTGAATACTCAATCCAATTCAGAACTAGGTGACATCACTATAATGTTGGCATACAATGTAGATCAAAGATTTAACGTAAGCTCCCAATTAAATACTTACCGTGCTATGAACATGACATTGTTAACAATTTGAAACTATTTATTTGATTGGGAAGTGAAATGAGTCATCATTTATCTGCATCAGAGCTGTAAATTCAAAGTCAGCTTTTAAATTGATTAGATTTGGTACGAACTCAATAGAGATCCTGAAAATTATTGTTTTTGGCTAATAAAAATATTTCTTTCGCTATTCGGACGCCTTCCAGTACCCATAGGAGGCCTTCTGCAATTTAGTCCTTATTTACAGTCTTCATGCTTATGGTTGATGTAGCGGGATTCCGACTGAACCTCTTACGTATTAATACATAGAATAGGTATCTATTTTAATATTCCAAGTTATTCAGACATCTGCCACATCGTTCATCTATTGTCGGATACCAAAAACGAAATTATCATAATTTTCCGCTCGCCTCTGGTTCTGCGAAACTCGCGAGACGCTTCGGTCGTTAAATAAAATACCTTTTAAAACATCGACAGTTTGGTCTGACATTTGTGTATTGTATATTTTTTTAATGGGTCTAAGTTACTTATTTGTGTTGCGTTACAAATTGTGCCTTAAATTAAGTTTAACAAACAGTTGGCGACTGCTTGAAAGACTTTTCCAACTAATTACCGTCTGATTGCATACCTACTGTTTTGAAATTGCTCAAGAAACTTGGAAACAAATAATTTGTGCCGGATTTAAGCAAGCTCGGGGCCCATAGCAAATTTTAACGAGGGGGGGCCCTTGATTTTCTATGGGTTCTTCAGTACCTATAAAGTGGTAAAAAAATAATTCAATACTCAATACGATTATTTGCTATCAACTTTTAGAAATATGTTAAAACATGTATTACCGGCTGTCTGACGTGCATTGTCTTAGTCGGAAAAGGATCAAGTAAATTCAATAATATATAAGTTTCACTCAAAAAATTACGCTCAGGCCGGAGGTGGGTGCGTATGGATACGCGGAGGGCTATTGCGCGGGGTCCGAAGCAATTGCTACTCTTGCTACGTGGTTAATCCGGCACTGCGAATAATAATTTAATTAGCATATATAGTAGCAATCATTTGGTAACTATCAGACCACTCCAATAGTAAGAGGACTGCTGGAGTAAGGACAAATATCCCGTTTCCAAGACTGAACTTAAATGTGAGAATAAGGACTTTTTTAGTTTTTCTATGTCTGTAGTGTTAAGTAATAAAATTCTTCTCTTATAAATATCTTGTTGTTTACACGTTACAGGAACTGATGGTCGACACTAAAGATGCCAGCGACTCTATCTAGATTGCCATCGACATGCTAGTAGTAAAATGTTATCTCAAATTATTTTACTTGCAATCATCATTTGTTTGTTGTTTATTGTCCTTGACGGGCACTACCTTACAGGTAAGAAGGGAAGATAAACATTACTATGGACAGCGTACGGCAATAAATCAATCGAGGCGTTGAATACAGCTTTATGTGCGGAACGTGCGTCCGTCTAGATTAGAAAATTGTCATGTAATGACTAATTCATACGTCGTCGACGACTATCTGACACCCGCGGTTCATTCTTGAAGTCTAAGAAGTAATAAATTTCAGTCTTCTAAAGATGTCTACTTTGTGTTTTGAATATCCGCGACACGACATCGACTTCTTTATGTAGAATAAAAGATGCCAATCGTTTGTGGAATCTGAATGTGTGAAGCTACTTCAAGTTTCAGAGTTTTATGCCCCATTATTATTCAAAGAGCGAAAACAAAAACACATTTAGATACAGGTGAAGTGCAGTTGGAGATCAACTGTCTGGAATATATTATTTTTAAATTGCAACAGTTTTAGTCGTGCGAAAAATCGAAAAGAGACCTCAGTTTCATTAGCATGCTGAGTTCAATCGTGTATGTCCACTCAAAATCCGCATAAAATGTCGTCAAGCTATTTGTCAAGTGATATATTTACGTCAATCGTTTAATAGACCATCTCATTAGTTCTGTACACGTTCGCTACAACTAAGGACACGGGAAAGGCGAGGACAATAGTGTTGTGCCTCCAGTACTTACTCGATCAATTGAGTTATTTCTATGCGATATCACGAATATGCAAATGTGTTTTACTATGCGATGAATTAACTTGCGATCCCTGTTATTGGCGCTACGTACCGCATTCATTGTACAAATCATGACATGCGTGACCTTAAATCTTACGGTAAATAATCAATTAATTACAGATAGTTGTCCTACAATGTAATGTAATGACTTCATTCATATCGTGATGTTTATTTATAGCTATATTGTTAGATCCTACGAGCAGCAATTACAAATCTTAATTGGATATAAGCACTCAAGCTCTTCTTTTGCATTTGTTTCAAAAATTTCATCAGCTAGTTTTGTAAAAGGTTTCTATTCTATAGTATCCGTATATACCATTAATGTTTATTTGTTATATAAAATGCTGAAACCAGTGCATCAGCTAGGTCTTACTCTTAACGAACTAATAAGTGAACAAGCAGAATTCCTTCGTCCAGTCTATTATTAGAAACGTTACAATAAAGTTAAAATAAGATAAATGCACATACAAATCTTGCTTCGCCGCTCTCGCCGTAGTCACATGGCTCGTGTTCATTGGAAAGTTTAGAACTCCTGTTTTTGTTAAACTTTTACGATCTCCCACAAATATATCACTGTTTTACAACGTCACATGAAACTATCACTATATTCTTGAATTTCCACGTGAAGTTTTATTAACGAACTCCGTTTTTCAGTTTGCGTTACGATAACTTGGGTTGTATTTGTTTCCGTTTTGTTTATGCTGAACGCAAAGCCGGATACGTGAGTACGTTCGTACGGGCCGCGCGCGCGCCTCCGATTGAGTTGTGCTTAGAGTTGAGAGCCCCGCCACACCGCCAGATGACAGCTTCATATCTTCTTCCCTTCCCGAACCCACTCCTACCTCTTATGTCTCTTCCGAATAAACGCTCTCTGAACGAAATAGACTTGTTGCATTTTTATTTTATTTTATTATTCTACTGGCACCGACCGGACAAGTCCGAATGAACTGTCTTCGGTTCTGTCGGATCTGTAGGATTAAGATGAATGATTACAGGCTCTTCTTGAATTATATTTGTTGAAAGATTATCTAAACTATGAGGGTTTGAATCCTCCTAAATATAACGGTACCTAAATATCTAGCAGTCATACATCATTTTAGGTGTTAATTAAAATATTCGGCGAACATTTAAAAAAATTATACACATATAATATTATATAAAGGTTGGTTTTACTTAGTATAGATGTTAATCCGAATTTATCTCTCAGAATTTTAACACTTACGGTCCAAAATGGCCTGCTTTTACAAACCTGCACATACGACTACTATCCACTGTCCATATGTAACAAGTTCTCGAGAAAGTCATTATTAAGACCTTCGCCGGGGAATATTTTTTGTTCAAGGCGGCCAGTGTTTGTATGTACGGTATAAAAAAAGTTTATTTTAAAATTGCGTTGATTGAGTTGTTATGGGCCGGCTTCGAGTATCGGAGTGATTTCATGCTTGCAGCGTCGCTTTATAAACAACTGATTACGTGTTGATGCGGATGAAATAATTGTGGTGGTAATCTGCGTTGGGAATTTCTTCTGAACTGCTTTTAGTGAGTCATTAACAGTAATTACGATTTTTGTTGTAGACGTTGTAGTAATTGAACTTCACTTCTAATTCTGGGAGAGTTTGATAAAGTCATTATGATTCTGGTTAAGTTGATTTAAAAAAGCCTTCTAATATATACCTAAATAAGAATAAGAATAAATTTATTTAGCAAAGTTTACATTCAAGTGGATTGAATTCCTAGACCTCACACTAGGATTCCCTGTGTTAAATCACGCGTAGATTTCGGTAACGCTTTTGATGTTGTGAACTTTTACGTTCTGCTTGAAATGTTTTGTGTATGTTTTGTTTCCAGCGGCAAATTTATTATTAGTGATTAATACCGGTTTCGTAGGTACCTAATTAAACTCCATATTTACAGTTATAGAATTAATATTTTTTGCAATGTTTTTTTTTTTTAAATTTTGTAAGATCTTGTCAACTTGTTTAGAAATATAACATCACGCCTTGTTGTTGCCGAACGGTTGGACAGAGTTGAGTACACCCACATTTCGCATCATATCATAATCATAAATGAAACATGATTGAAAATGGCTTAAAAAGTAATAATATCATGTCATATTTCCATAGTAGATATTGCTACTATTAGGATTAGAAAGTGTATGACAAAATAAATTGAGATGATAAAGTTTATAAGTACACGAATTGCACGATTCCTTGTCCAGTACTCTAGTCTACCTATTTACTATTCATAATAAAATGCATAGGTACTAGATTGGCGATCTGTGTTCCAATAAGAAGATTTTGAGTTCCTCGGATCCATCATTTGCACTTGTTTCGACATTATTATAACTTGCTTCAAACTCTTTAGGGGTCCAGAGTTCCAGACACTATCAGTAATGACATTAATATTCCTGTCATTCCTTCTAATATTGACGTAAAACTATGAAAATATTATGATCACATCATCATTCCAATCACCACACTGTCAGTATCTAGTAATAACATTACTTGAATGTAATGTCATTATTCAAATTCAAATTCAAAATATTTATTTCAGACGTAGTCCATATTTTGCGCATCCATTGGGAGACGGAAAACTATTGAAAAACCAAACAAAAGTAGTTAAGAACTTCGAACAGCATAATGGACCTTAGGCTGTTGAACAGGTTACTGGACTTGCAAATACAACTTATAAAAAATTTCGTTATTACTTTTGAGTGCTCATGTTGGCTCATGTAATATTATTTTAGGTTTTTAGGGCACTGCGCAACCTTAGGTAACCTGTGGTGGCATCCACATCGTAACATGTGACCTACGCATCACACAGACGTCACGCAAAAATACTGCATCGCGCAAACAGAGTGTACTGCGTGACTAGCATTATATACAACGTCCCGACGTCAATCGTCGGCAGTAGCCCACTAAATACAAACACCCGTCTAGTCGGAGGATCCTCCGTTTTCTATAGAGGATGAGTGAACTTTACACCTTCCTCATACCTCTATACTGGTGTCCCCGACCGCTGACGTGATCGTCAGTGCAGCCTTCGTACAACTACTTCAGCGTCATGACTTCCTCAAGCTTTCGAGCAGCTAATCACACAGCCAACCAGCACCCATGGCTTCAACGGGTATCCTGACCACCAGCATGCAACGGACGCGCATTCCTGGTCATCACCCTCAGCCTATCAGTAACCTTGACACAACACTGCACTTTCAGCCGGTCTACAAGAAGAGCTTTTAATAACTCTCCTGGTCGACGCCAGCAGTCAGCCTCAACCCGGCGCTGTACCACATCAGTCTCACTGGGGAATCTTCGTTTACTGCGTGACTAGCATATATAAAACGTCCCGACATCAATCGTTGGGCAGTTGTCTACCAGACACAACTAGTCTGCACCCTAATTGCGTAACACACGATCAATCACAATCTGTTTCATTTTGAAGGATATTGCTAATCCATTGCTTCATAATGGTGCCGATTCCCTTGTTCACAATTTAAACTAAATTTAAGTTCACTGCATCTTTTTCTTTCTATTTCATTAAGAAAAGGACAGAAGATAAATTTTAGTTTAGTCCTGTCAAATTAATCAGCGCCTGTCACTACTCCATACAAATTTAGACGTGATTAAAAACTTGCCTACTAAAATTACGTCAATTTACGTCAAGCGCTGATTAATTTGACAGGACTAAACTAAAATTTATCTTCTGTCCTTTTCTTAATGAAATAGAAAGAAAAAGATGCACTGAACATAAATTTAGTTTAGTTTATGAACAAGGGAATCGGCACCATTGTTCGAATTTGTCTGCTCGACATCCTACAACATGCTCAACATACCTACTAGCATAGGATCCGCAGAGGAACGACCTGTAGGTACCCATCTATTTAATGGATGAAAAGTATTTTAAATCAAATTTAGTATGTTAGAAAATATAAATATCGCGAGTGGGTTTTGATGACTTTGTTTTAAACATTACAAGATATACCTACACCAATTAAAAGAGCTTTTCAAGGAGAACCTTTGCTACTAAATCGACTCTTGCCAATAGGTATTGCTAGTCAATTCAAAGTTAATGATCTAAATAGGTGACTACTTCGCCACCTAAGTTTAGGAATGTTCTTAGCGCCGAAAAGCCATAATTATGTTTTAAGAGAAACATTTGTTACTAAAAACGAATTAATCGTAAAACGAATGAGAGCAATTTAAAAAATAAAATAAATAATGTTTTTTTTATTACCTATTCATATTCTGGCCAAGAACTTTTTAGCCAACCCACTCGCGATATATTTTCTGACTCAGGTACTTGATATAAAATACTTTTCATTAATTAAACAGATGGGTGCAGGTCGTTCCTCTGCGGATCTTAGACCAATCGTAAATTAAGCAATGATGTTGTTGAACTACCAAAATGAAGCATTGTGATTGATCGTGTGCTAAGTACCTACGCAAATAAGGCGCTGGTCGGAGAAATCCTCCCTTTTCTATGGAGGATGAGTGAAATTTACACAATCTTCCGCATTCCTCCGCTATAAACCTACCTACCCATTAAAATTCAATATTCCTTTGTTGGTTTAAAAGCTTGATTTGGGATTGAAGCTATTTAGGTTACCTTTATGAAAAAAAAATGCTTTTGTTTTCACGTCCTTTTCTTACCGATGATCGTCTGTGATCTTAGAATCTTGGTTATTTACCTACACAATTATAGCTATAAATTACGAGTCGCTTTTCAAATCTGCTGTGTGATCGCGTACACAACGGATTTCGATGCGATTTTCACCATCATTTAGATAATTTATTCCGGAAAGCTTATGTATATAATACACTTATATCAACTTCTACATAATAAAGAAATCTCCATGTTATGTCAAGATGTAAAAACCGTGCGAAGTAGGGGCGGGTCACTCATAGAACATGGGGTCGTTAGTCAACAAATATTAAAATAATGGCGGCAAGAAAATAAAGAATGTTGCCAGTTACCTTGTCTTATTCACTTACCTTGTAATGTTGCGCATACTTTAGTTTTTTTTTTTTGTCACAATACTTACTATAGTTCGTTTTTTACTCCCGTAGACTAATTGGACAGGTGCAAATGTAAACTCTAAATTGAAAAAACAAACAACAATCATTTGAAATGTCAAATTAGTCTAAGGGATTATAAAACGAACTTTAGAAAATTAACATAAAACATAAACATAACATAACATCACGCCTTGTTTTCCCCGAAGGGTTGGGCAGAGGTGTCCCTGTAGCAGGTACACCAACATTTCGCCAGTTATGTTTAAGTCCCATGTAATAGGGGGCGAGCCTATTGCCATCAACCGGGCACAAATCCAGACTCCGAGCTGCTACTGAGAAATTTCAGATAGAAAAACCCAATAACACTTTGCCCGACCCGGGAATCGAACCCAGGACCTCATGCTCAGCAGTAGCGCTTGCGACCACTAGACCAACGAGGCAGCTAGAAAATTATTCTAGGATAAACCAGTGTCTTATGTCACGGGCGCTGTATTGAATCCCGAACGCAACGAAGGGATAACTCTATGGCACCATCGATTTATGAAGGGGATTCTCTCAAACTCGCAATGAATGTAATCCGTCTAATTTTAGTTTACCATGTTATTGTACTATTACCGTGGCTAAAGACGACATCGGAACTAATTCGCATTATACCTAGAGTTGGTTTGTTTCGTCTCTCTCGATTAATAATTATTGACGAGATTACAATTCGTTAATTAATGAATATTTTGTAGGTATTTAATGCTATTAAATATGTGGAATGATTTGTTATTATTTATTAGCATCATGCTCCTGTAGCGTTGTGAGCGGTCTCACTACATTTAGTCGAGTGATTCTCACTTAGTGAGTTACTAACCACATCACTACAAACGTGGCACAACACTAATATTCTAAGAGACTCTGTCATTTCGACTGCCGCTTGCCTTCCTGAAGGAAGTGTCCCTCAGGACTGTGTGCCCCGACCTAGGGTGAGTTCCACATTAGTATTATAATAATATAAGCCATTAATCAAGCCATCTGCTATCTATTTATCTTATATTCTATGCTCGCGTGTTCACCATACTTAACCTCACTTTGCATCTGTCATTGTGCCACGCTAGCTCTGCACTTTCTCTCTCTGCCTGTAAGCCGCTGCGATGTGTTAGCTACTACCTATTCTGCTTTACCCGTACCGTACCTTGGTCACTAAAAGGGGGAAGAAGCTGATACATCGCATGCGGCCTGCTACTGCTCGCACCCACCTGACATGCGCTTCATACCGCGCCTTTCAGGGCTCCCTGTACGGGCTCAGGCTGCACACCGCCGCATGCCTGCCTACCTGCGGCCTACCGCCGCACGCCTGTGCTGACAGGCGATCTCCACGTGTGGCAAAGGCCTGCCTACCTGCGGCCTACCGCCGCACGCCTGTGCTGAAAGGCGATCTCCGTCTGTGGCCAATGCCTGCCTACCTGCGGCCTACCGCCGCGCGCCTGTGCTGACAGGCGTTCTCCACGGCTACTGACGTGTACTACCACGTGCTAGGACCGTCCGGCCTACTGCGGAGCCTGTGCTGAGCAGGCCCCGTACAACTACCATGTGCTACCAAGGACGGTACCCTTCCCTTCTATCCTAAGTGTGCAAGTGCTCAGACTCAGTGTCAGGATCTAACCCACGACCTAGCCGTGTTACTACTACCTATCATTATATAACGATTAACTTATCCAGCTGTTTTATTGTCTACCTAAAACTACCTATCCGTTAACGGCCTGCACAGCCTACCCTGTGCAGCCCTAGCCGTTACACTCCCTAAGCCAAGGATTTTTGTTTTTTTTTTGGGTATTTTAGGAATAATAAATTCATTAAAAAACTGGGGAAAAACCAAAACCATAAATGGAAACACTGACTCAAACGTCAAAGTTGTCACTTGTCAACACATCAAAAACTTTTTGACATGTAAGCTTTTTGAAAAATAAACTTGTTGTTTTCCTGTTGTTTATTGTTTCCCTGTTGTTTATTGTTTCGGGCGAAAAAAAATGGCCTTAAATCCACGAAAATATTTAGTAAAAGATTTAGTCAACAAGCCCGCGCCGCTAGACGTTTGGTTACAGGGCACCATCGAACAAACTGTCGGCGCAGATATATTGATAATTTCAGACTCAACAGGACGAGCGAAGATTACTAAATGCGAGTCCGCACACGGTATCATAGATAAAACTTCATTACGAAAAGGTATGAGTATTAATAATACCATCTTTGCATGCCATTGCTTTTGTTGCTCATCTTTCTGCTTTTATTAAACCTACATAAATTAGAACTTGCTTTTGCTGATTACCTACTTAATTTTTTGTAGTCGATTAAAATATTGACGATCTGAAAACACCTAGGATGGTGCCTACTTACTAAAAATATGCATGATTTAAACGTAGTTTGATTATTCTTCTTTACTTAACCTTTCAACGGTCATTAATGAGACACAATAGAATTTTAATTGTTATCAATCTTAATGAATCCTCGTGACCGTTGAACTCTTATAAATAGAGATTCAAGATTTAAATGTCTTTGTTTTTATAACTGTGTTAGGATCTAAATTACTCACCGATAAAGAATCATTTATGTATATTGCACCAAGATGCTCACAACGGTTTACCGGAAGATTTATAGACTGTGAATGCATAATTGCGAAATAATGTGATCAGTGATAATAATTAATTAAACGCCACTTTTAACTCAGCTTATTATCCTATCCTGTGTTTTGCATAAGACGCATATTATTTTGTACTGCTGTTTTATAACCCATTTTTTACTTTCAACTAAGTACTATTTACAGGTACATATTGCTGTATAATAGGTACAGCAATAAGAACAAAAGGTCTTCCTGAAGTCCAAGCTAGCAAATTCATTGACTTAACAGCAGAACCACATATGAAAATAGCTTGGGAAGCCGAAGTAAAAGAAGCAGACTTTTTCTTAGAAGGAAAATTAATACCAACTATTTAAGTAAATAAAAGAACGTTTTATTTTTATAAAAGTGCTGTTTAATTCCATCACCATACAAAATAATATACATTCTTCACTTTGATTGTGACGACAAAACAGACAAGCCAGAAATTGGGCTCCAATGGAATTATTCGGTCAACTTCATATCACTCATAAACAATCGTATTATACAAATCACTTATATGCAATTTCTGTCTTGAATTGGACTGCCTCGTAGGTCTAGTGGTCGCAAGCGCAACTGCTGAGCATGAGGACCTGGGTTTGATTCGAGAGTCATGCAGTTTTATTGGGTTTTCAATCAGGAATTTCTCAGTAACAGCTCGGAGTCTGGGTTCGTGGTCGGTTAATAGGGTCACCCCCTATTAAGAGGGACTTGAACATAACTGGCGCAATGAGGTACACCTCTGCCTAACCTTTGGCGGATTACAGCCGTAATGTTATGTTATGTTTAAGTAAATAAAACAATGTTTTATAAAAGTGGTGTTTAATTCCATCACCATACAAAATAATATATATTCCTCACTTTGATTGTGACAACAAAACGGACGAGCCAGAAATTGCCCTCCAATGGAATTATTCGGTCTTCTTCATATCACAGATCATCGATAACAATCGTATTATACAAATCACTTACAACATAAAAATGCAATTCCTGGCTTGAATTACAAAAGTCTTTGAAAGAAGTCAAAAATAACATTTCATTCTTTGATGATTATTGCTTGTAATACTTGGCATCTAATGCTTATTACTTATTAGCATTCAATTGTAAATAATTAAAATTATATAACCATTTCCATGACCATTACAATATTTTTCTAACTTAAATCTTTGCGGGGGATTTCAACAAGGGGCCGAGTTTTTGGGCCAGCATAATGTTGCCAGCGATCTTTAGCTTTCCCTTCATGTAAGCAACTTGCGGGCTGAGTGATCCTGCCGCAATTGCTACCATATCATCATCAGAGACGGTCAGGGTTGTGTCAGCCTTGCCACTCTTTGGTGTGCCTTCATATACTGCAGGAGTTTTGAGGTCCAAAGCTGTGAACAGAAAGACGCATAAATATTAGGGGTACTAACCACGTTTTTACTGACGAAAAAAATGAGGAGGCTCAAGTCGACGCGTATATATTTTTTTTTAATGTATGACCAATGCATAACTCTTTAGTTTTACAGAGTAGTGCGATTCTGACGATTCTTTTTTAATAACAAACCAGCATCAGTTCTTATCTTTTGGGAAGACGTGAAGAAAAGAAAAAAATGAAAAACAATCATTTTGATTGGAGGCTTTTACTGTAATGGAAATTATGATTTCCATTAAAAAGTAGGATGGCAATATTTTAACTTTTTGGTGTTGACTGAAATAAATAATAATTAACTCATACTCACTCCAAGATTTAGCAGTCTTTCCATTCTCAGAGATATTATACAGGAACACGCCACCGATGCTCTTGGCCAAGTCCTTGTTCTTGCCAACTTCCTCCTGGATCTTGGCGAAGAGTGCATCACTCTTGAAAGCGCCACCAGATGGCGCTGGCGCGGGCGCGGCAGAGCTTGAGCCAACTTGGCCGGCGACTACATTCTTCAGATCGACGTAGGCACCTAAAAAGAAGGAAGATTTATTCATATTGAAACATAAAATACTGGATGCGCCTTGGTTTCTCTTGTGGTGTATTTCTACTAGGCATGCGTTCTGCATATTTCTTTTGTTTCACACCAGACGAAATTCTACGCTGGCAATGAGTGTTTACTGCGTTATTTCGGGGCTTGGCACAAACTACGTATATAATAAGGTTACGCCGTGGAAAATTCTTTGCCAGTCAAGTGGTAACTCACTTGAATGAAATTAACAACAGAGCGCTGTTCGTAAACATTAGTGCAATTTTATTATGGTATGTCTCTTGAAATGTATTCATAAAACACCATCGCCCGTCATGGAGGCTATTTTAGCTGTTTCTTCATGGTACTTATGAGCTGAATTTTAAACGACGCTCCTGTACAATCTTATAATGAAGCAAATAATACGTACCAGCGATAACAACGTTGCCGGTGTCCTTGACCTTGGTCTGGAAGTGCACGCGCTTGCCTTCAAGCCACATCTCTGTGACGAGGGTCTGTCCAGGAAGAACTGGCTTCACGAAGCGAGCCTTTAGAGCCTTGAAGTTGCTGGAATCGTTGCCTCCATATCTGGGTGATGAGATTATGTTTTAAAAAATAGAAGATGGAATAAATTGGTTTAGAGAAAAGAGGTTGCAATGGATTCTTGTCATACAGAATAATCTTTTAGCCAATCGATTCGTCTTGTAGCTTTATGACTAGTTACCACAACAAAATATTGGGTGATTTTTTCAAGATAAATAATCAAGTCATAACCAACAGAATGCAAATTAACTTTACTGTAAAATCGATTCATAAGAGAATGTGTTTTTAATAAAAAGGTTTCTTGTCGCTTTACATTACACCTCATATTACACATATATTCTAATAACAACTTGAAAGGTACTCACTTAGCCAAAACATGTCTGGCAGAGAATCCAAGAGACGCCATTCCGTGGAGAATTGGCCTCGGGTGTCCACTGGCGGACGCTACGTTAGGGTCAATGTGGAGCGGGTTCAGGTCTCCAGATAACCTGGAAATTAATAGAGTTACAGTTAAAGTACATTAGACAAGTTTAATTATCCGGTCATCTTCGTCATATCAGACTTTAATTTCTTGATAAAGACCGCCTCACGACGAATATCAGGAAGTAAATTTGTATTAATAGTTAGTTTCTGGATTAGCTTCATGTTTATGTACACACGGCTACACATCAAGCTATACATTTCCAGTTTATACTGATCTCGCATCGTATAAGATTTACAATGCGAGATCAGCTTATACTGGAAATGTATAGCTTGATGTGTAGCCGTGTGTACCTAAAAATAAGTAAATAATTCGTTAGGATCAGCTTCCAGTCTAACAGCTATGCAGCATATGCAGCTGGATACCAGTTTTTTACATGGAGCGACTGCTGCATCTACACTAAATGTATAAAATAGAGACAATGGTCTCACTTTTTTTAAAATAAATAGCTGCAAACAGTAGAAACAAATACTTTAGCATCTCACTCGGGAAAGCGTCTTTATTTGTCGAAACAAAAATAAGAATGCTAACAAAGTGCGCAAGCGGAATTTGATGTCAAAATATTGAATACTTATTTCCATAATTTCAAGCGAGTTTTCTTACGAATATATCATGACTTCCCGTTTTCATTGACTAATGCTTATTTTCACCGACAGCTAAGTGAAACAATGAATCCCTAAATAAAAGTGCACCGTTGGATTTTCAACTCTCAGCGCTGAGCGTAGCGTTGAAAATCCAACAGTGCACTTTTATTTAGGGATTCATTGTCATTTAATGAAAACGGGTATAATATTATAATCCCAAAAGAACACACAGTCACTGAGACACGTGAGCGAAGGCGCAATTACCTGTACAGTGCCGCCTGATCTTCAGCAGTACGTTGCTCAATCACAGCATCAGGGGCCCTCTTGGGTGCCGGCTGAACTTCAACGGCCTGCTTGCTGTTACGGGGCCCATTGAACCCACCCTGGCCAAGCACGAAGATGTGTTGCTGAGTGCGGGCAATCAACTCTTTGTTTTGGTAGATCTCGCCTGGGGAATAAGGATTAAGATGTGTAACTAATATAATTTAAGAGTGTCCATCGAGTTTCATACCCGTACTTCTCCATAGGAACCTACTACGCTTTGGAATGGGCAACTAGCTTCATCTTTCTGAATGATCGACTCCTTTGACAATTCAAAAGTGCCTGTAAAGGATGATTTCCACCAAACAGCTCGGATCGGAAAGGATACGAACGGATGCGGCGACAGCCGATCGCGTCCGGCAGGATGTCGACGCATACGATCGGCTCCGTACCGTCGCTTGCGAACGTATCCGTTTCTGCGCCTAGTTAAATAATTTCATTCCTACCGTGTTGACGTGTTCTAATTTTTGCGGTTGACGTAGTTGGCTATTGCATTAGAAGAAGCAGAAAATTATCATAAAACAGCCGAAAGAATCCGATTGGATACGACGACAGGCGAACGGAGCCGATCGCCGACGCCAAGGTCTTTGGTCAAGCTGCTGTGCGCGGCTTGGTAATATAGACTTTAAATACTGTGTACACGATTTAATATCGTTTACAGATTGTAAAATCCGTTCCGATCAATAAAATTGTCCTTAAATGGTTTCATTGAAATAAATACTTATATATAAGTATGATCGTAAATTATAGTTTGATAGCTCGGCGATAAGTGTTCTCTTTGTGGTTCAATAAAATTGTTTATTCTGTAAATGGGATATCAGAGTCATTTATACACGTCATTTGTATACAGAGTTATTGGTTATACATCGGCAATCCGTTAAGGGGATGTAGGGAGGTCATTTGCAACCAAATTACCCCTGATGACCCCTATGCCAATGTCAACCATTTTTGAGTAATTTGACTTTTTTAATGTATGAAGTAAAAATATAAAATGTACCAATATCTCTGATATACAGGGTTAATGGTTTTACGTAACCATTTTCAAGTAATTTAACATTTTATATTTTAAAATGTATGAAACAAAAATGTAAAATGTAACCAATAACCCTGATATACACGGTTAATGGTTATACGTCGGCGATACATTAAGGGGATGTAGGAGGCGTCGTTTACAACCAAATGACGCCGATTGACTCCTATGCAAATTTCAACAATATTCGCGTAATTTGACATTTTATATTTTTACTTCATACATTTTGAAATGTAAAATGTCAAATTACTCGAAAATGGTTGCCATTGGCATAGGTTGGTCATCAGGGGAGTTTGGTTGCAAATGACCTCTTCTACATCCCCTTAAGATTGCCGACGCATAACCAATAACCCTGTATATTTTTTAAGTGAAAACTTCTTTAGGTGCATTGAGCGATTTGTGGAGAGGGTAAACTTATAAATTCGTGTCACCGACGCGCCGGAATGCTTTACTATAGAATATAGATGGCGCTAATCCCAGTTTTAAGTTTTCACTTCTGTAAGCTAAATAAGCTAGATGGAGTGTATCTTTAGTGCAAAAAATGATAAGATGAAACTATTTTAAACAAACATTGTAACTAGCCGCTTATTATGAGATTATAAACAAATCCATGATAAAAAATAATCTAATCGTATTCATATCGTATCAGGCATAATAATTTAAATCACTAGTTACATAATGATAAATGATGACAGGCACGTTTTCAACACGACAAAATTATTAAATCCACGAATACAAAGGTTTAAACAATAGGAGGTAGAGGACATGGAGTCGTTGAAGCGGCGGGCGGTACCTTTGAAATAAAATACCACTTTCGTTAAGATATTCGTGTATCGAAATTAAAGTTGTTGCACACTTTTTTGTACTACAAGATCTGCTTGCAATAGCCACTCATAAAAAATCCTTTATCGAACATATTGAAGTCGTAACTCTATACAGGGTCAAATAAAATTAGCTGGCGAAACTACAGAGACGTCATTCTATAAAACAAAAAAAAAGTGGTGGCACTCCGAGAGTGCCGACAGAAGTGAAAACTTAAACAAGATCGCCTTGGTGTATGAAAAATACTTGTATAGAACATTGTTCCGCAACCTTATCTAAATAAAGAGCACAATCGCGTTTACAAAAAGTAAAAATACTCGCATAGAACATTGATCCGTAATATAATATAAATAAAGAGCACAATCGCGTTTACAAAACCTGAAAAGTAAAAATACTTGCATAGAACATTGATCCGAACTTAATATAAATAAAGAGCACAATCGCGTTTACAAAAATGAAGTGTCGTCATGATGTCGCGAAATCAAAGGTTTAGTCCCATCTCAAAAATGCCCAACCCGCCTAAAGAAGTTTTCACTTCAAAAAAACATTTATAATCTCAAGTACCCACACTACTCGCGGTCGTTGATCCCGTAAACAGCTGTAGTTATTAGAAGTATGAGTTTAGAAAGTCGTTTTTGTTTGATCGTGTTACAAATGAATACAGATGGTTCACTCCACATTTTAGGTATGAATCTACAAGTACGCGGCGGGCCTGTCTTGCTCGGCCAATTCAGTGAGTGTAACGTGGTCAGAAGATCTAAGAGTTACGCGTTAGAAAGAGAGACAACTTCTAGGTGAATATAACTGTAGGTATTTAGCGACTGTGCGACTTGAATTGGACTTTATTGTGTCGTAGCAAGAGTCGCTATTATTTAAATGATTTTGCGAAGTCAACCATCTGTATTCGTCTGTGATCGTGTTTAGAATCCATCACATCTCTGAAGTTTTGCCAGGTAATTTAATTTGACCCTGTATTTTAAACGCACCATGTGCTCTCACAAACTCTGCAATGTACTGAACATTAAATCTCTGCCTGCAAATACTATAATACTCACTGTTAACAATGGACACAGCGCTGGATCCCTTGTCCAATGTGTCGACGACGTAGCTGCGGATTTTGAAGTCGCCCTCTGTGCCGGGGAAGTCTCCCACGAACTCGATGAACTGTTCTCCGTGGAGGATCTAAATAGAACATTTGTTTTACTTTAGTCAGAGTTACAAACAATTACAAGTAGCTTAGGATTCTTAACCATGCTTCTGTGACTGAAGGAACATATTTTTTACGGTTGATAGGTTACTTCCTTTTTTAAATACACGCCATCTAGTGGTCAATCTTTGTAAACATAGGGAATGTGTGTGTCTGTAAAAGACTACATATTCAATGGCAGATGTTATTTTGTACTTATATGTCGAATTGGGTGGATTTTGAGGCATTGTTATGACCAAGTATAATAAAGCGTAATGGCCGAGTACCATTCCGCGTCAACTACTCCTACGACTTAGTAATGCTCCAATTCTACATAAATCAAAATAAACTAAAAATGTTGACTTCAGCGCCATCTAGCGGTAAAATGGCCTAAAACAGACCGTATGTTTCGCCTTAACGGATCAATTTAAGAGTTTTAACAAGTAGTGATACCATCTTGACTTTCAAAAGTGCCTTTTAATGTTCTAATTAAAATAAACGATTTGATTTTAATAAGTTTCAGTGCTTTTCCCATGATCCTTCCGTGAATCGGAAATAGGAAAAATACAGAAAACATAAAAAACTCGTGGTTGATCTCTTAAGTGTCAATTGTCAGGGAGGATATTGAGTAAAAAATATTGTACGAACTTCGCATCAATGTTGTTGAAAAGAAACAACATATCGATTTACTTACGTTAGTAAAGTCAGCGTGTTTGCCGGGCGGCATGGAGTTACCCACAAGGGGAGATTCGATGGCCATACCAGGCAGGATGAAGTATGTGGGCAGAGCCGCGAAGCCCTCGTGACTCTCATACAAGAACTTGAGGTCCGATTGGTTTTCTACCGATGCTCCGACTGGGGAAGAAAGTTTTTCTTGTTTAGTACTTTTTAACGCTTTTTAACTCATGGAATATTGTATTATTATTTTTTATTTAAAGATTTACACTGTGTGCCTTGTATGATTTAGAATTTTTAGAAATTCCAAAGCATACAAACACGGAATGAGTCCAATTAATTTAAGATACTGGGGTTAATTAAAGCCTATTTATTAGTTATTAATTTACTATCAGACAAGGCGCCGTTTAGTATCATTTACTGGTCCGAAATTAGTATTCATTTTTTGAAACAGGGTGATCACTCACCGTCCATACATTCCGGTCAAACAAAAAAAGTTATATTCCGGTAGAACATATTATTCTCTTCACTTTTCACTATTGGACCAAATCTGTAGGTCCATTCCCTGCGCTGTTAAACGAGTTTGAAAAATACTGTTTTCAGTATGTTTTAGTTATAAATAAGTAAGTTTGTTTATTTGTATAATCATGGTGTACATACATTGCATGCTAGATATTAAATACAAAAATGTTATATCATGTTCAGCCGCGTATCGTGGCGTACAAATTGGTAAGAAGAGATGGTCCACAAACCGCGACTATATTTATCAAAATTACATTATAAAATTACTTATTAAATCACAATTATTATTATACGTTATTATTATAATTAATTATCCATACTTATTATTAATTAAGTCACGGCAAATTTGAATTCCATCAACAATAAAAACAACACATTATTTATGGAGTGGTAAGAATAACAGTAACCTAATTAAAGTAATAGTATATTATGCCAGTAAACATTACAGTTTTCATCTTTTACTGTGAAACTAAGGCTCGGTTATTCTCCATATAACTACACTTGTATTTATACATAAGCTCACTGTTGTAGTTTTTTCATTATGTTTGTTTTCTGAAATAATACTTACTGCCAAGAGCATACAGCACTAGGTCCTTAGAGTCATATTTGTAAGTAGACCAGTATGATTCGCGGCCACCGTCCAACTTGCTGCGCTCTTCGAAGTCCTACAACAAGTTGCAATGAGAGATTAGCATGATCACCAGGTATCACTCTCCTCTTTTTCTAGCCCAAACAAAAATCAATCGTATTACAATAGAAATAAAGTTCAATATCGCGTAAAAAATATTAATAAGGTAAACACGCGAATTATTTGAATACTCCACAGTCAAATACTTTTTTTGGTTCTTAGAGTTGTGCATGTTTTTATTACACTTGAGATATGACAAGCTCAACATTGTTGTATGAAAAACACCCTTTTAACAAGTATAAGGTAAATAAGTAGGATAAATAAAGTTAATTGAAAGCTAAAAATAAAATGCTTCAGTTAAATAAGGGGAGAAACTGATCATTGCTTTGTGTACGTAATTAATTCAACAATAATTCTTGAATGTTATTATTATGATTTGACTTTGAACTTTTCAACATGGACTTTGCAAGGACATGAAAGCAAATTCATTTGTTTTTTAATGGCAACTCGCAGGTCAATCTTGAAGGTTGTCGGCTGCTTAACCGGACTGTTGACTGCTCAATAAATTAAGGCCTCCAGCCAAGGCATAAAACTAAGCGACTGCACGCTAAAGGGCACCCCCTCTGAGGAGAAAGCAGTCAAATATAGTACATAACTGTTGCGGCCTGCAACAAGGGCATTGATGGATGATCATGAAAATGTGGAGCGAGGCGAAGCCGAGGCACACATACGTGAATCCATAATGCTTGTTTGCGGCCAAGGCTTGTATAGTACTTTTCTCAAATAATGCGCGGAAATTCAAACTATTTAAATTAATTACTTATATATTCCAGAATCAATGACGAACAACGATAATTTTTCACGCGCCATGTTATTTGTTTCTTCTTTACTTTAAACAGCTCTATTTACAAACCAAATCGAAATTTAAATAAAATCTTTGATAAGTTACCTCCTTGGTTGCCATGTGTTGAAGTAAAAAGTTCGTTCCATTTTTATATAACACGACAGATATGGATTTTCATACAAACATTGTCGGCCGGGCGCTTGCATGTATTCGGCCAGTACAGCAATTTCGATTTATTTCGAAGAAGGTAGTCAAAATATTGCTCGTATTTCCAAGCATGTTTGAGACAAAATATTAACACTCGCATATAAAACTTGAGTATGAAAAACAGTAGATATTCTTCAAGATATAGTGCAGATATCATAATCATATTATAATATGTTTGGATAAACTGTTACAAAGATAAAAACAAATAATGATAAAAGCCAATACAGTTAGTTTCTGCGAAAACTTTATTTTTATCTCTCGATGTTTTTTAACCCCGATTTATCTAGTTTTTTAAAATCTTGTAAAAGTTACTGTCGTAAGATACTTGTAGATCTGGATAGTCAAAATAAACGAAAAAAAAATGTCTGGTTATTATGTAAGCCCAGTACATTTTTTATAATAAGTAGATATTAGTTGCGCATTTAGAGTATTCTCATGCTTTGAACACGAGGGTGAATGCTTTTTTATTGTCAATAAAGCACAAATTCCAAACGCGAACACAATATGACATCCACGATATGAGTATCGTCTGATATATCGTCAGTAGAGACGTTTTAAATGTAATTACACTTGCAAGAGTTAATAATATGATGATACTTGAAGTATAATTAAAATAAAGTCCTAAATTAGATAAAATATACTGTACAGACGCCAAGCACATCAGGCTACTACAATCTGTCAAATTTATTTAATAGATTTTCAACTTTATCTCTGAAACTTAAGGTTCATAGTTGATTGGGAAAATTTTACAGTTTCGGGTAGCTTGATGTGCTGGCGTCAGTACATAATATTCGTGGCGTATTTTGAATTGTATTTAAAAAATTAAAAGTACTTGCATGATCGTTACGAAGTTGTAATTTAAATCTTAAGTCACTATATTGTACTATTTGGTTTTTGTGTATACTAAATAAACTTATTTCATCATCAGCCTATAATGTTCCCACTGCTGGGACACAGGCCTCCTCTCTGTGAGAGGGAGTGGGCCGTAATCCACCACGCGGGCCCAGTGCGGTTTGGTAGATGTCACATGTCTTCGAATTTTCGGTTCTAGGTCATGCCGGTTTCCTCACGATGTTTTCCTTCACCGTTTTGAGAGCAGTGGTGATGAAATAATTAACACAAAGTAAAGCGCCTGTCTGGGTACGAACCTACGACGTACAACTCGTAAGTCGCGGCCGTTACCACTGGGCCACCACTGCTCTAATAAATAAACTTATTTATTAATTTAAAATTCAATACCTGAATCTTCTCAACCAGGTCCACTGTAACCTCAGCCATCTTATCCAAATGTATGGCTCCGTTCATGTTGGTAGCTTCAGGCCAGAACTCCTTCACAGACTCGATGGTCACTGGGTCAGAGGGCTTCTTCCTAATGACAGGAGGTTAAAAACTATAGAAAACATAAAGTTTAGCAGATATTAATCATGCGTCAGGACGTCAACCTCTTTTATTAGCATTTAAAATGTTATGTTCATGGGATGTTCTTTACTCCCTTAACCTCAAGGAAAAGGGATTTTATTATAACAATTGTCTTTACACCTCGTTTTCTCGTTTTCTTAGACATAACATAACATCACACCCCTAATCCCCCGAATGGTTTGGCAGAGGTGGCATACCCCTGCCGGGGTTGCAAAGAACTCCGAAAGGGAGTTCGTGGCCCGGGAACATGGCAACTGAAGGAATACGGGTGGGTTTTAGTCAGTAAGAGTCTGACACGCGACTCCACCAAGAGCGGGAGAAGTTATTTGATAACAACCCACCAAAAAAAAAAATAAACAATACCAAATATTACACCCAAATTTCGCCAGTTACGGATCAATAATTACGTGAGGCGTTTCGGTGGGGGAGGAGCCGAATCTCACCCAATCTCACGTGAGGGAGGGGTCTCGGCAAATGTCACGGAATTTTTTATCCGCAAGGCATTAGTCCCCGAAGACTAAATTAGAATGAACATTCTTTTACAATATTTATGAATGAATATTATTTTATGAATATTCGTTCCTATTTGAATATTTTATTTTTCGATTTTCTCACTGTGATTCTAGACTATGTTCTTAGTAGTTACTAGTATTAACTAGTCTTAAAACATAATTAATCAAATAATGTTTTTTTTTTATAAATCCAATGCAATCAAGCACAGATTAACGTATTCACACAAAAAATACGCATTCTGAAAAATCTCACGTGAGATTAGGGTGGGGGCGAGGGGGTCGAGCCAAATCTCACGATATCTTAACAAGGGGGTGTCGAAAAATCGCCAAAATCGCGTAATTAATGAACGATCCTTATGTTTAAGTCCCATGTAATAGGAGGCGACCCTATTGTTTCTTAGACATCTCTAAACAAAAGTCGAGTTAATGTCACGTCATAAATTCATATTTATCAACAAAGCCTTATAATATTTAAATAACATTTCTTGATCATACTGTTTATTTAAAAGTTTAATAACAAGACATTCTGATTTACTGAGAATCCATTCGATAAAAAAACAAATAAGAACAATTAAATAATTAATTAATATTTATATTAACTTCATTTATTCTGACTGAATATAATAACGGATGCAAGAAAATGAACAATATGATAGTACATAGTAGATATTGAATATGACAAAGATTCTAGGGTCATTTCCTATGACCTATGAGCTACATTTCCAATTTGCGCAATTTCTTGTAGTTAGTAGTTGGCTTGTAGTTGTTTATCAGAAATCATCGAATTATTCCGACGAATATTTTATCAAACAAGAATGGTAAATCTTCTTATGTTACTAGTTGGTAATCGAAAGATAAAAAAGATACAAGTGCTATTTGATAAAAATGACAGTGCAGATTGCGATAAAACCTAGTTATATTATAATGATAATGAGACCGCCTATTGTAAAATTGTTTTTTTATAATGAGGTATAATAAAGTTTTATGATACTATTACGTAGGTGTTACTCATGGGGCGTATGACAAGACATCGGCGCATAAATGCGACGTGTTACCATAAGTAGGCCAACCTTTTAATCATTTTATAAAAATTAGCAACACGGTACCAGTACAGAATTAAAAAAAACAAAAACCCGACTGCAAAAACACTTAACTGAAAAGAGAAAAACAAGCATTATAATCTATAGAATGTTGGTATTGCAGGCGGGACAAACCAGTAACCTGAAATGATGGTGTAAATTTTGTTTATCCCGCCTGCAATACCAAAATTCTATAGAATAAACGAGTAATGCTTGTTTTTCTCTTTTCAGTTATGTGTTTTCGCAGTCGGGCTTTTGTTTTTTAAATATTTTTTTTATTTCAAGCTTTTTAGTTTTATTAAAATATTATATATTGACTCATTACTTGCTTTTATTTGATACCAATAATGTCGTTTTTTTTTTTAAACCTGCCCCTGTTTTTGTATTTGCAGATGCAATATGTAAATATTATATGCCTATGACACTCCCACAATTAAGACGAATCTAACGACACCTCACATGTTAAAATCCATCAAGCCGTTTAGGCTACAGAGCGTGCCAAAGAAATAGACATACATACATACTCTCGAAAAACATAAAAAAATTAGGTTAGGTACAATAAATTTTTACACTTGTGCGTTTATTCTGCGGGGGCGGCGAATAGTACGACAAGAGGTGGGTATGCGCATCGGCGCTTTCATATTTTTATTTCGACTACCGGTTTAATAAGGGTAGGTATTGAAGAAAATTATGTTTTGAATTATGACCAGAAATTACCTACTTTTTACACGACTGTTTAATACCGGTTCCTGTCACTGCTTTCTAGTTTTCAGAATTTTTTGTCGAAGCACTAAGCGATTCATACGAATAAGTTTCAAATTCGTATGAAACGCTTGTTCACATTCGCATATACGAATATGAACATCTTGAGCTTAAGTATAAGGTTCAAAGTGAGATCTGGGAATCTCGTCCTAAGATTTTTATGAAAGAATACTTACTTAAGTACAGCACCAGGAGCCCTGACGTAATGCATCTTAGTGGCATATCCGAGCGTGGAGTCGATGACCGCGCCGGTGTCCGGGAACGATTCGTGAACCATGTATGCCTGTAAAGAAATAAAATTTGTAATACTACAACTTGGAGAATCGAAGCAAAAATGGGCGTATCATATGCCCGTCCCGAAGCAGTTGAAAATTGCGATTTTTTGGATATGATAATTTTAACCATATACAATTCTGACACTGAAAGTATCATAGGCCCTGAAACTGTATGCTCATAACGCCATTTTGAATGCTTTCGAAATGGGTATTTTGTTATATTTTTGTTAAACAAAATGTAACTTGCCTTTTTTTTAAATAAGAAACTACAAAAAGAAATATGGCACATCGACTTTTAGAATAATTTAATAACGCGCGTCATTTTAAAACCTGGGTATACTTAATTATTTCTTTTGTAAGGTTATACTCACAACAACAGGTGCAATAAGTTCAGGCTTCATGGCCTCGAACATCTCTGGGGGCAGGATGTCTTCTGTCAGACGAGACGCGGCCGTGGGCACGATTGTGTTGACCTTAATGTTGTATTTGGAGCCTTCAATGGCCAAGGTGTTCGTCAAACCGACCAGACCCATTTTGGCGGCACTAGGGAGAAAAAAAATTAAATAGTTTGAATACCATGTTATTAATTTGTTTTCTAAGTAATTAACATGTTATTAACAGCAAAACAAATCATCGGTGTGACATAACCATTATACGCAACGTAAACATGTCCCCTGACGTCGCGTCAACGTTACGCTAGCGCATCATATTATGCAAATACAGGCGATGCGCTGCGTAAATAAAAATACGCTTTGTGCGAAAGCAAAAACATGAATTTATTGAATATTACTGCAAGGCAGAGATGTGACGTAGCTAATATTTTGTCGCTTATTTTCCCACCAATATGCAAGTTTAAATTGTGACCTTAAACTTGGACTTTAAACTTCCGAAGAATGCTTGATTAGTATTCATGTAAGTAGTCTGTCTGCATTACATACATTTAACATTGTATGTATTTTTATTTGGTCATCGTATTGTTGCAAGATGTGGAAAATTAATATAGAAATGTGTATGTGGTTCGTTTTATTAGATATTACGCATCAATATTCAGCATTTTGCATGAATTATTTTGAAATAATTTTTCATCCAAACTGACCTGTAGTTAGCTTGTCCGAAGTTTCCGAAAATACCGGCATTACTCGATGTCATGATGACGCGGCCATATTTTTGTTTTCTGAACTGTTCCCATGCGGCGTGGGTGGTTTTGTAAGCACCTTTCAGATGGACCAGGTGAATGAGGTCCCAGTCCTACATGAAAAAACATAGCATTATATTATCTTATTAATGAAAAAAAAATTTTTTTTTTTTAATTATTATTATAATATTTATAAACTTTTTTTTTTATGTACTATTAAAAAATATATTTTTTTTGTAATAAATTAGATTATTAAATTTATTTATTTGAAAAAATGATTGTCCTTTTTTTTAAAATATTGTCCTATTGTCCTGCTCTTGACCTCGATCTCACCTGATTGAAAAGTGATAGATGAAGTCTATGATGTTTTGTTGAATTTTTTCACATTCAAAAAGAACGCTTGTGCCTCGGCCCATAGACTACTGTGGATTTATTTTGTATTTTATAAATGATTTTTTTTTTTTTGGAAATGAAACTGAATGTAATTTCATGAAAAAAATCTAATTTTTAAATCAAGTAGGCACCTCTCACGTACCACTCAAGTACAGATAGTCCAATCCACAAAGACGCGCCCCACTCCGCGATTACTGGATGCTGTACTTTAGTACGGAGTGGGGCGCGTCTTCGTGGATTGCAAAATCTATTATATTTTATTAAGTAGAATACCCCAAGAAATCATAAACATTGCCATAATAATAGCAGTATTCAAATAGATTCACAAAGGTCAAATGTAAATAAGATAAGACAGGCATAATAATAGACAGTGGAATATTGTACTGGATACTGAACTATTGTTATTTTTTCTCAGATAAACTTGTATCTATAGGTGTTGTATCATACCCTTATCTTTTACGCATCTGTAATTTTTATTAGTGCAGCTGTAAATAAAACACCTAATGAACTACAGATAAAATTATCAGAAAAGCATCTACCTGATCGGACATTTTAGTGAAACTCTTATCACGAAGAATGCCAGCATTGTTGATTAGAATATCAATCCTGCCAAAGTTATCTAAGGCGGTTTTAATAATCTTCTCCCCTTCAACGACATTGTTGTAATCAGCGACAGCGACACCACCTGTGGCCAAAAATATTAATTAACATAAAATTACACAAGAATGGAAAGTGAGGGTTATTTGTATCTGAAGGGTTAAGCAGAATGGAAAGGTCAATAGGAATGTTAAGGTCGAAACTTCCAAGTGATTGGCATAAATTAGGATGCACAATGCAGGACACTGATAGAACTTCTTTAAAAATTAAACCTGAAAACCTGAAAAATACACATTTTTTTAAGCATCAAGTAATATAACATGATGGATAAAATCACTATGAAACGGAGACTTTTATTACACATTCATCTATGGACATTTTATATAAAATAGTAAGTACCTGTTGCATTATTGTATTTATGGAAACCATAAACACGGCAAAGCCTCTTAGAAAAACTATTGAACATCATTAATTCTTGATTTGTTGTTCCTAGACTATAAATTAGTTATTTTTGTGTGTAGTCTACTCAATTTGTACCTATGCAGTATTCAAAAATGAAAAATTATGAATGCATTACAGGCTTAAAATAAATTAAATAACAAATTAGCAAAGATGTCTAATGTGCTTTTTGTAAGAATAGAGAAATAAATGTTCTCCAAAAGCCGAGTTAAATCATTAATAACATTGTAAAAACAACAATAATATTAAGTACCTACTTTAAATTGATAAATCTGATAAACACAGAATATTATTTAATTGTGAGACTTTGAATTCCTAACATATATAAGATTCTATTTAAATAAAAGGTTCTCTCAACAAGGTAAATTATTATGGCTCAAAGACACAAATAAATAGTATCCAAAGTTCAATATTAAGAGGAAATAATAGACTACAGACTGCTGTAGAGTCCAACTCTAGGAAAAATTATCTTCATCAATCATTCATTACATTCATTACACACAAAATATTAAATTGTTTCTGTTACAACTTAAACTCAATACAGTGCAATATCTGATTTAAACATTGTTAAGCAGCCAACCAACAAAACTCAAAAACTTAAATAATAATGAATTGAGTATGAATCTGTAATTTTACCTTTGTCCTTGATTTCCTTGACAACAGCGTCAGCGAAGTTTGACTTTCCTACGCCATCGCGAGCTCCACCGAGGTCGTTAACCACTACTTTAGCGCCTCTCGAGCCCAAAAGCAGAGCGTAGGCCTTGCCGAGACCTCCACCGGCGCCAGTCACCACCGCAACACGACCGTCAAAGCGAAGCTGATCCATCCTTCACGACAAACGGAATGCAAATGAGAAAGAAACCAACCGACGAGTTTTAACCCGGCGTAATTATCAGTCTCAAAGTCCAACTTAACATTCGCTTTCGATAAACAAGTATGTGCGTTCCACTTGCAAGATAAAGTTTGATAATATTGATATTATGCTCGGGTTGTTGTTGTAATTTCACGCGGATTACACACAGTCAATCACAAATTGCGATGTACTCATGACGTCAGCAAACTTCGATTAATATATTATTTATGTAGAAAGTAGAAATACTTACATATAGTTCAGTGAACAAGAAACGAAATCAAGTTTTCTACCGTACTCGACTTCTTTCTTCAGTCAGAGTTCAGACGTCATTAACAGATGACAGTTGACAGCAGAAACGTCAGTGGTTTGACTTTGACAAGTAGCCAGTTCACACGATTCCAGTGTTTGTTGCGATCACATTGCGATAGTCCGGGTTCTGTGGGTATGTTGATGTTTTTGTGTAATGTTTCGAAAACATACTCGCAAGAGACCCGGCTTTATTGTGCGTTTGCACTGGCGAAACATTCACAACAAAACATGTTGGAATCTCTATTTTCTGTCAATTTTGCATAGAATGTTTGACAGGAACTAGTTTCAACATGTTTTGTTGTGATGTTTCGTCAGTGCAAACGCACAGTTACTATGCGTTCGCACTGGCGAAACATCACAACAAAACATGTTGAAATCTCTAGTGCCTGTCAAACTTTGTATGGAAAATTGACAGAACATAGAGATTCCAACATGTTTCGTTGTGAATGTTTCGCCAGTGCAAACGCACTGTTGGGAGATATTCAATGTACAGACGCCAGCACCACAAGTTACTACAATCTGTCAAATTTCTTTAATAGATTTTCAACTTTATTGCAAAGGAATAAGGTTTAAAGTTGATTGAGAAAATTTGACACTTTCGGGTAGCTTGATGTGCTGGCGTCTGTACTCTGTGGACGCACAGTTACACAAACAACTTTGGGCGCGACAGTGCTCCCGCCAAGTCGAGCAAAACAAACACAAAGGCACAGACAGCCGTGCCATCTTTTTTCGAAGCCATTTCGACCCCCTTTAACTTCGTTGTGGATAAAGCTAGAAGCCTGAATTTTCAGTGCCAAGAGGGCTTCGTATAACTATGTATATTCCCATTAATTCAATTTGAACCAGTAGTTGAAGAATTATTGCAGGTCTAAGTTCCTTAAAGGATAGTACAGACGCCAGCACACCAAGCTACTACAATCTGTCAAATTTATCAACTTTATCGCTGAAACTTAATTTTCAGCGATAAAGTTGATTGGGAAAATTTGACAGTTTCGGGTAGCTTGATGTGCTGGCGTCTGTCTCACATCCGAGTCCAATCTTTAAAAAAAATTGGACTCGGATATTTCGTCAAGACGATGGTCTCGACGAAATATCGGATTCCAATTTTTTTCGGAGAGCTTTCTCCCACAGTTTTCATCTTATAACATCTTTGGCAAATAGACGTGCATCAAATCTTGACGACGTAAATAACGCCCTACTGCAAGTCCAAAATTGGTTCACTGCTAATAATTTAGTATTAAATGGGAAAAAAACTAAATGCATAAGATTTGCTTTACTAAATGTTAAAAGTAGTGATTGTGACATAGTATTGAATAAAGAGAAACTAGAATTCGTCGATAAAACTGTTTTCCTGGGGATCACGCTCGACTCAAGGCTGCAATGGGGTCCTCATTTAACATCTCTTACGGGACGGCTAAGTTCAGCAGCATATGCTGTGAGAAAAATCCGTCAATTTACTGATGTAGATACCGCGAGACTAGTCTATTTCAGTTACTTCCATAGTATTATGTCTTACGGTATTTTACTATGGGGACGGGCGGCAGATATCGAGTCTATTTTTATTCTGCAGAAGAGAGCCATCAGAGCAATATATGGCCTCCGCAGACGCGATTCTCTAAGGGAACTGTTTAAAGATATTAACATCATGACGGTACCTTGTCAATATATCTATGAAAACATCATGTATGTAAGGAAACATCTAAGTCTTTTCAGTAAAAGAGGTGATAGACACAATTATAGGACTAGAAATAGGGACCAATTAGTTCAACCGGGTTTCAGACTGGCTAAAGTAGACTCATCCTTCATGGGGTACTGTTTAAAATGTTATAATAAAATACCTCCCCACATACTCCAACTGAACGAAACGAAATTTAAATCTTGTATAAAACGCACACTATGCTGCCAAGCATATTATAAGTTGGGGGATTACATCGCTGATAAAAATGCTTGGCTTAGCGCTGGTCCAGCTCCACAAGGGCACATAAATTAATTGATGAGCATTCGAAAGTGTTGTTGCGGCTGATGAAGATTGTAAAAACTATCTTTCTTTGTATAAATTCAATCTCTTTGTATTGTATAATTGCATATCACATGTGTGGGCATTGTGACCACGTACATTCCATAAAGCTACCATTACCTGGGTACGTCTTTCATTGACTTGAATGTGCCCTGGCGGCTGAGAGTGTCATGCTCACTCAAATGTCTCGCTGATGGTGGCGTGTGTGTTGGATCATTAAGTTCCCTTCAAAATGGTTGAGCTAAATGGTGCTGATCCATGCGTCATGTTCGTGAACGGGCGCCGTCAGTAGGGACTGGTCATCTCTTAACTGCCACGGTTTATTTTAATTTTCGAATTGTTTTTATTTTTGTTTTTTGTTACGGACGCTTTTAACGTGCACGTCTTTCTACATTGTTCTCACATGTATAATTTCAACATGAATAATGTAACCAATATTTTGTAACAATTTTTTTATTTAAAAGAGTGTCCGTGGAGTTTCTTGCCCGTTCTTCTCCATAGGTACCTACTACGCTTTGGAATGGGCAACTAGCTTCATCTTTCTGACTGACCAACCCCTTGACAATTCAAAAGTACCTGTAATTGGTTTATTTGAAATAAATGCTTTGAGTTTGAGTTTCAGTTTGAGTTTGAAATACATGGGTCCCGTATTTTTCCAGTAAACAGCTGCGCAAAAGGGCTCAATAATTAATTATGCGTAGAAGAAGTCGCTTGTTTACAAAAAATGTATGGCTAGCTGTCAAATAATAAGACGCACCAGCTGGAGTGAGCAAGTGGCAGTTTTTATCCCCATTTAACTTTTTACTACCGTTTAACTTTTTAACCGACTTCCAAAAGGAGGAGGTTCTCAATTCGTCTGTATGTTGTTTTTTTTTTTTTTTTTTTTGTATGTTTGTTACGCGATTACTCCGCCAATTATGAATTTATTTTGATGATTCTTTTTTTGTTTGGTTGTTTGGTAGATCATACTTCAGAGGTGATCCCATATAAATTTTATTAACTTTGCTTGGGTAGTTTTTGAGTTTGCTTCAATAATACGTATTTTTTCCCACTTAGTATGTGGATGATATGATAACTTCCTGTCACTGTTATTTACATAGCAGGTAGTGGTATTCGAATTTGTTTGGGGTAGGTACCACAACACTAAAAAGAGAAAAATAAAAACTTTTTACAAAAAAAAAAACAACCGACTTCAAAAAAAAAACACTACAAAGTGAAAAATAACTTTAATTTCGGAAGTCGGTGACAAAGAACGAAAATTCAAAACCAAGACACCGATTTCCGAAGTTATTTTTCACTTTGTAGTGTTTTTTTTTTGAAGTCGGTTGTTTTTTTTTTTGTAAAAAGTTTTTTTTGTTTTCTTTTTTCCTTTGCACGATAATTTTCCCAAAAAACTATAATTTCATCGCGGGAACTCGATAATTTGAACTTTTGGAGTTGGCAACACTGAATTCACTTTAATTAAAAGTTCAATGATTCCGACTGAAGGACATGTATCCATGGTCATGAATAAATTAAAAAAAAAAAAAAATTTAATTAAAAGTCAAAAAATAACCGTCACTCTAGGCTTTGAAAGTTGTGTTTACCTTCGCCGAATTAAATAAAAATATCAACAAAATAGTGAAAACAGAATAAATACTATGTCCTTATATCGGCCGCAACCTGCCTGGCAGCGGGAAAATAATTCAACCACAAGAAATATAGTTACAGGCGACCCATTAGCCGGTAAGAACAATTTGACGTGTTATTTACCAAGCGTTTGACATTCTTATTAAAATTCATTTACTAAAACTTCGAACTATTTCACAGCTATTTACAATGAAGGGATGTGGCGGCTGAGTGAAGTGTCTCCGTTGTACAATTTACAATATGGCACAGTGAAATTAAAACAGTATGCCTCTAAAATTCGACAAGCTCTTGTGAGTGCATTAGTAGCTAATTCGTCAAAAAAGTATGTCGTAGACATCGAAGAACAAGCTAATTTAAAGTATTGTGAAGATGATGCCAGTGCTTTATTCGTAAGTAGACTTTTCTGCAATAATTAATACAAAACGCATTACAGATGACTTGTTTATATTAATTTGTAATTCCATTTATATGGAACAATCATCCATCTTACATCTACCTGGTAGGTAACAGAAATAAGTATGTAATTAATAAACAAAAAATTTCAGATAAATGTATTATTATCAACTCAAGACAAAAACGGTAAAAGTAAGATATCCTATGCAGCCATACTAATGTCTTGGGGCATCAGTATCACAGTCGAGCAAGCCACTCATCTGCCATACATGTTGGAACGAGGTGAACAAAGGATTGGCACCGCTGTCAAAACAACTTTACAGACTATATTTGACTGTCAAATTAAACAATTTTGTTTTACACAGGTATGTGAAATGTTTTCAGTAAAACGCAACTCAATAAAACCCAAACTTTATGGATAAGTGTGCTATAAAATGGCCTTTATGTGTGGCAATACTAAAATAGCACATGTAGAAAAAAATTGCAGCTGTCCCGTACAAAGCTGATACTTTTTTCTCGATTATGTTGTTGTTCCCATGGAGAAAATTGTTACGTTTGATGAGCTGTACTACATCTTTCTGATACACCCTGTATATTTTTAACCGACTTCCAAAAGGAGGAGGTTCTCAATTCGTCTGGATGTTTTTTTTTTTTTTTTTGTATGTTTGTTACGCGATTACTCCGCCAATTATGAATAGATTTTGATGATTCTTCCTTTGTTTGGTAGATCATACTTCAGAGGTGGTCCCATATAAATTTTACTAACTTTGCTTGGGTAGTTTTTGAGTTAGCTTCAATTATACGTATTTTTTCCCACTTAGTATGTAGATGATATGATAACTTCTTGTCACTGTTATTTACATAGCAGCTAGTGGTATTCGAATTTGTGTGGGGTAGGTACCACAACTAAAAAGTGAAAAATAAAAACTTTTTACAAAAAGAAAACAACCGACTTCAGAAAAAAACACTACAAAGTGAAAAATAACTTTAATTTCGGAAGTCGGTGTCTTTGGTTTTGAATTTTCGTTCTTTGTCAAACACCCTTTTACTTCAGTTTTGCCTTACTATTTTCAATCTCAAATAGAGCTCATCTTCAAATAAGGTTGTGCATCTAAACAGTCAACAAATAACATTATAATTATTGTTTAATTTTCAGCAACAATTACTATACTTTGGTTTCAACTTTGTGGAGAACGACTCGTCCCGCAACACAGATCCTTTTTCACTAACGTACAGGACACCACAAGTTGATCACAAGGATAAGTTGAGCTTATCCTTTGAAGTTGGAGACATACAGATAATATGGAATGGGTATGTATAATTTAAAATATACAGGATGCCTTACAGCCATTTATTATTCGAAAACCTGCAGTTTAGAATTCCTGCAATAGATAACAGTTTCATTTTACAACCTGTAGAAGTGTTATGTCCCACTAGGTTGGGTATCCTCATAGCCTTCCAAACCTCTAGTCATCACGCCAGAGTTTCCTTTGGTGTTGATGCCTGTAGTACTTTTATCTCTAGAGAAAACAAATTGTAATGGCAGTTTCAACTGTGGTAAAAATACCAGTATGATGAATACGTAATCGTATATTTCTGTTACTTCTTGATGTCAGTCGATGACTGCGTAGTTGAGGCATCAAGAAGTAGAAGTACGACTGCCAGTCGTCCACATATGTGAGGAGCCGACGGTCTACTCTGGTGTGTGGGCGAATCCAAACAGGTTCAAAGTTGTGTAAATTCCATTCAATTATGATATTGAACAACTTCATAAACAATTAAATTTTCTGCAGCCCAATGCGTGACAGTCGGTGTAAAAGAAAAACCTCAGACAGCTAGGTATTTCAATGTTTTTATTTCCATTTCAGAATCAAAGACGACGAAGCCAAGAAATCAGACATGGTGACATTAGCATACCAAATGCTACAGAATCAAATATTTGAAATGATCTTGTTAGATATTACTGTGTTTGACTTGTGTGAAGTAACTCTGCCCAGAGCAGCAGTCAAGAGCAGTGGTGTGGTCAAAATGAAGACTCCAGAGATTGTCAATTGTGTGTTTACAGTGCTCAATGAAATTAACCATATTTACTCTGATCAAGATTCCAGCAGTACCTCAGATACATAGCAGTATTCAATGTTATTTGTGTCAAGTGCATGTTTTCATTTAGTCAACTTAATAACAACAACAACTAAGGTATAAATAAAAAACAACAATATTGTTTTTCGACATTTACTTTCATGAATTACACCTTACAAATGTGTCTGCATATTGTAACCTTACAAAATATTATATCATTACAATGTGCTAAACTTAAAAATAACCTATTTTGTAATCATGTCTTTCAAGTACCTTGCAAGCAGTCCTTTTTTTAAGAATTACATTTTCAACACTTCAAAACCTTTCCAAAATTGGTATCTTGTGCATAACTATTTATACTAGGCCACCACCTAAAAGCATACTTGGTATTTTGATCTAAACAGCTGACAAATTGGTCTCCATTCTTCGATGCAAGTTATAGAAGGTACTGGAAATCAATCACAATTAGATGAATTTATAACTATACTATGTGTACACCTCGATTCACTTAACAGGATTACATTTTCCAATTTGTACAGATGAATCTTCATAAATTAAAATGTTGACATAAATAATAAAAATATTTTCCATTTCACTTTTATTCCAATATATTATGTAAACCTAAATATATAATGTATGTACCTGTTAGACATTCATTGCAGCTTAGGCTACAAAATATAATACAAGTAAATGTTTCGACGCATACTAACATTCAGTCGCATCCAAATGACGATAAGACATAATTTTCACACTTCCCAGACAATTTCCTATATTGATGCAGAATTGCATCCATCGAGTAGCAACTACATACTCGTCCAATCCATAAATCCTTTGAAAGAACGCCCAATATAGGTGATTGTGTAGAAGAGGCAGCATTTACATAGATGCCTCATCTAAATACCACATTCTGCCAACACGACGACCATGAGAATGAAAATATACAACATATAACACGATCTTTAAATAAATGCCAGATTACGAGATATTTGTGAGTTTTTATGACATTTGCAAATAAGATATACACAGTTACACACACAAAATTACATGGAAGCTTAATTACTCGTATGGAGGATCTATTTAATTATTATGTATTACATACGACTATTTAATTTCCACATCTGGTCCATTCAGCGTAACCATTATTCTGCCATCTGTACTCGCTCGAATAAAACTTACGTTTACAGTATTATAGATGCCTATTTATGTATGAGATTAGATATTAATTGCCACCAAGTCTAAGGGACCTAACAGTTATCGCAAAAGGAAATGAGATGTACGCTAGAATTTGATCTGAATGCAATGTTGTCAATAAGGACGAAGACAAAAAATATTTTTTTGTCCTTCAGGTTGATTATTAAAAAATATTGGACACGTATTATTATTTTTTTTACGTTATCAAAAGGTTACGGTGATACATTGAGTTAAAATGTGCCATGACTTCACGAGTATGTAGATTTTATACTTACTTGTCACGTAACGACCCCCACTCCCCAACTTTAATGCGTTTTATCTAAGTTATTTTTTATTAATATGATACAGCAAAAAATACGTGTCTAATATTTTTTTACTATCTGACTGACGGACTAAATAGATTTTTTTTTTGACCCAGGCATCATCCTTATTTACATCAAGGATCTGAATGATGGCATTATTTTAAGGTAATTGAATATTTCTAATAAGTATAGATGTGCCTTAGCGGCGTATTATATTGTAACGTGAGTCAGACGCAAGCTATTCTGTAGCATATATAAAATAATTCTATGAATCCGGCATGCAATAAGTTTCGTACCAATGTTCGTTGCACACAGCTGCACCTCCTCCTGGAAAAATACGAAATCGGTATAAAACAAAATCATTTTCCTCCTTAAACAACCTCTTGAATGAACCATGCTTTCATATATTGTACGACTGTAAATCTGTACCGATTGTAAATCTAGTTCATGTCTAGTTTATGTTCCTACTGGGCTACTGGACCGAAACCCGTGTGAAAGTAACCAATTCCAATAATTATCAGTACAGTTGTTGTAATGACAATGAGTTGTGGGACTTATTCGTGACGACATAAGGTTTACATTCAAATGATTGAAATACGCTCTTGTAATAAAACAAAAAACGATCAGTTCTTTCGAATCAGCAAAACTTTATTATTATGAAAGTCTGTATAATTTGAAAGAAATAAATGGGTTTTTGCAAATTGTCTTTTATTTACGACGGTTACAAAATGAAGTGCTAATTTACTGTGCCACTATGTGATTTAATTACCAGTGACATGTAAAAAATTGAACAATAAAGTCGCAGTCAAGTCAGTCAATTGTTCCTTCAATTTAATCGTACACCTTTGCCACAGACAAGAAAGTTACATAATTTGAATGGAGTTTAAGCCTATATTTTTAAATCTGAAAGGTTCCTAAATATCCATTTTCCGCGATGGCAAAAGGATGGTTATCTGTAAAGTGTTACCTCTTCAGCCCGATCTAATGGGCAGCGATCCCTCCTCAGTGTGTGCAGTGCAGTACCTAACAACAGCCCCCCCCGGCCGCGCCGCCCGCGCCCGCGCCTCCCGCGCCACTCGCGCCGCCCGCCGTCGAGTGCTGGGGACCGATCTTGATGCCGTTCGCCTTTGTGATAAACAAATAAGTAAATATGTGGTCCCCTTTCCAAAGCTTCGGCCTGAGACTTTAATAAAGCATGATTTGAGGTTTATATCTCCCAACCCCAAAAGAAGCGAATTTAGAAAGTAAAATTAATTTCCACTCCCGGCAGTTTTCCCCGAAAAAAAGTAAATGGTTAGGTCGAGGTGTAAATTAATTTCCCTATTTCGGATAAGAGTGAGCTCGTATAACTGCGACCATGAACTACATAATTATTACAATATCAGTCAAAACAGAAGCCAAACTAACACCTATAACGTGATAAAAAAAAATTAAAGTGGTTTACTGTTAATGCTTATCTACTTGATAATTCCAATAAAAAAATACTAGAAAGCTGTTGAGGCAAAAGGTAGGTTTATACCGTTTTAGTCGACTTTTTTGTCGTAGATGGGTTTTTAGTTTTTATATCTTTTATTTTTTATATATAGAAATATTCAGAAGTTTCAAGCTTCAAAACAAAAAACTGCCGACTACCGATCCCCTATGTAATTCAACGTCAAATTATCATCAACGACTATCGATTGGCAGATAAGCTCGTACAACTCACCTCGTTGTTGATATCGAATACTCCTTCCTGTATTTTTTCGTAGATCTCTTTGGCAGTGTTGATAAACGCTTCTTCCACGTTGGCCGCAGTCTTGGCTGAGGTCTCCATGAAGACCAGGCCGTGTTCACGGGCAAAGGCCTCACCTTCCTCCTTCTTTACTTCACGTCGGGATTCCAAGTCACTGAAAGTTTAGGGTGGTATGGAATGTTATACTGGTAAGCATTATGTTGGGCTTGGCTAGACCTTGGCTTTGTAACTCCAAGATAAAGCAGTTAAGCAAAAACCTTTCGGATTGGTAAGAATTTTTACTAGGAAATAATTAGTTTTCTATCTTCTATAAGTCGGGATATTTTGTAAGACCCAAATAAAAATAATTAAAATCTGAAGATTTTACTAAGACGTTCACACCACTGGTACGTCAAGTACGAAAACTTTAATGTTAAAAGATAAATTAAATGATTGCCCTTTTCTTGTGGCATTAGAGAAAGCGTAACTACCAAATTAAGGGCGAGCAGAGAATAATGGTCTTTACAAACAATAATACAGTCCGTTTTCCAATGGGAAAAGTCGTGAATCCGGTCAAGTAACGGTAGTCTAACTTATGTTACAAGTAGGTACATCAGCTTAGTCACAAAAGATAACGGGAATAAGAACACAATGCACTTTGTTCACACAGTCATCTTTTGTGAATATAAAAAATTTCAGGTAGACTTCAAATTCAATCATTTTATTTCAGACCAAGGGATCCATATAGTGTTAGCATGAACTTAGTCTATTGTTAGTAAACTCAATAACTTAAAAATACATTATTTATTCACTAATTGGCCAGGTAAATGAACGTGTGCACGCACATGTCTGCTAGCCCAGAGCCAATACCCGAGCTTCATTGTGTCTCATTAAGTCATTAATAATGACAGTTGAACTCATATCTGTATTATTATTTACGGTCTGAAGAGGAAAAAAATGTTGTTACAGTCCTTTTTTTGCAATTTCAAGCCCTTGTTGATCTTACTTTGTTCTGACCTCTTACCAAAACGATATTTTCAGCCTATTGAACACGGCAGCAGGTTTGACAGGACAGCTATACCTATTTTAAAACTTCACGAGAACATGCATCAGATAACTAACATGGTCTGAGCACCTGACGTCAAGAGGCACATCACACCATCTTCTCAAGTTGACTGACGAGAAACTGACAAAACAAAGTAAGCCGTCTCACCTCTTGTTACCAATCAACATGATGACCATGTTGGAGTTGGAGTGTTGACGCGCGTCTTCAAGCCAAGTGGTCAGGTGGTTGAATGTGTCTCGTCGAGTTATGTCGTACACTAGCAGTGCGCCTGCCGCGCCTCTGTAGTATGACCGGGTGATTGATCTGCAAGGAAAGCATTTTGTTGCCATTATGTCCGCTGAATCCTCGAAGGTGACGGCTGATAGATGTAAACAAGTTTGGATAAGGGCAGGATAAAAATCCCAGCAAAGAATACGACGTAAAGAAGCAACAGTCCACACCCCCCTGCAATTTTATTGTCTAACGCAGCAGTAGGTCTGGCAGCACGCCTAGCATGACCACGATAGAAACGGGTTTTGTCGACGGAAAAATAGACAAAATGACAGACAAACAATCGTGTCCGTTTCGACCGCGCGGCCACGGCGAAATTTAAAAAAAAAAACCACGCCAAGATTTTGTAAAAATTTGTAGAAGTTGATTCCCAAAACCATAAATTTGTCAAAGTTATGGTTAAAAAGTTATAAGGGTTTGAACGTGGCCGCGCCATTGAAACGCGGCGAACCGCGCGGCCACGGAGATCTTTAAAACTAAGCGTTGCAGAGATCTGAAATTCAGGTAAATAACAGATTGAATTTGTAAAAAATTTGTAAAAATATAGAAAAAAATCCTAGGTTTATATTTTGGGAGCTATAAGACTAAAACTCCATGGCCGCGCCATCGAAACGATGAAAAATACGTTGTCGCCGATATCTCGCTGAAAAAGCATCGCAGGGGTCTGAAGTTTTTTGTAAAACGTAGATTTGAATTTGTCGAAACTTGTAAAAATACTACAAAAAATCCTAGGTTTATGTTTCAGGAGCTGTAAGACTAAAACCTCATGGCCGCGCCATTGAAACGGTCAAAAAACACGTTATCGCCGATATCTCGCTGAAAAAGCATCGTAGGGGTCTGAAGTTTTTTGTAAAACCTAGATTTGAATTTGTAGAAACTTGTAAAAATACTACAAAAAATCCTAGGCTAATATTTCAGGAGCTGTAGTACGGTATCGCGTAGAAATAAGTCGTGATTATTTATCGAAGAAAGTAATTGTAAAGCGAGTTTTTTGTAAACAACACCAATTAATATGTAAAACTACCGATACTAGGCAAAAAACATGTATTTTTTCGGTATTTATAACTTTCAATACGTTTTGAATATTTCGATAGGGTGACCATGGCTTTTTGTTTACAGAAAACTTTCCACCTATCGTTTTGGAAATTGTATCTCAAGGATTCTAAATTAAATTAAAATGAAACGACAAGATACAAAAAACATATTTATATTTCTTTTATAATCATATAAATCACAGATTATTTACTTACCCTAACACATATATTTCTTTCAAACTCACAAATCACAGATTATTTACTTATACTTTCTTTCAAAGTCACAAAGCAATCGAAGACCTTGGACAAGTCGCAGAAAATGCCAAGAGCATCTTGCGACTCCTCCCAGGCCTCGAATATGTTCTCCAGTAATTCCACGCCCGCATCTGTAGTTGAACGACCCTTTGTAAAACCAAACTGTTTCAGATGAAGTAGATTATGTGCATTGAAATGTCCTAACATTTGTTTTAAAATTAATTTTTCAAAGACTGCTCAATGTAGGTAATCTCGAAATAAACCGAAAATTTGTGGGATCAGTTGTGCTGCCAGATTTGAACAGTGGAATCACTTTGCTAAGTTTCATCAGGTCAGGAAATACACCAGATGCAATACAAGAGTTAAAAACGTTTGCTAAAAAGGGTGAAATAATATCAATTATTGAGCACACGGTATCACAGATTACTAAATAGTTACTACGTAACAGATACTTCACTCAGTAGAAAATTTCCTATACCTACTGCTATAATAGCCTACTCCGTAAAATTATGCTCCAAGAAACACCTCATTACATCAAAATAAAGCAAAAAAAATATGGACTGATAGGTGCTGTGGAATATGTCCCCCCGGTTGTAGGTCTGATTGGTCATTACAAGTGTCATTGCTTAGTAAATAATTCCATAATGATTTGTTACGACGATAATAAAACCGGAACGCACGCAAGTTCTGAACAACCTCTGACAATTCATAATTTAACATATATGGTCTAATAGATGATGATTAAATAATAAAAAAACAGGGTAAAATTAAACTATACAGTGGGAATAAGCTCCCATAGGTAACAAGTTTTATTCATGACCCAAGGAACCGGTCGAAATCCCAAAAATATTGGCGAGTACCTCATTATTATAGTTTTGGTTTGTTTGAAATGTCAATTTTTTTGCAAGATTTCGACAAATGTTCCAGAAAGTCCTTGGCCCTTTTTTTTTTTTCTTTTTGGGTGGGAAATTATCAAATAACTTCTCCCGCTCTGGGTGGAGCGGGAGGGCGTGTCAGACTCTTACTGACTAAAACCCACCCGTGTTCCTTCGGTTGCCCTGTTGCCGGGGGCCGCGATGTCCCTATCGGTTTTCTTCGAACCCCCGGCAGGCATTGGCCCTAGCGGGCCCCGTCAATTCTGCTGACATCTCTTTGAGGCGCGCGTGGAACACAACGCGCCGTCGACCCGGGCTTGGTCCTTACCGGACGGCGAGCTACCCATTGCTCACCGTCCGCAAGCCCGCGCCTACGGTGGCCGGAAATCGGCTCGCGATTCCCGCCCCGGGCGTCTCCTCCTGCGGCGGTTAGGGGCGTGAGGGCGCGAAATTTGCCTTTCCCTCACGCGTTTCGCCTCCTCCTTCGCGAGCATTACCGCTTCGCAGAAGGAGGTGACGGCCTGCCATTTCCTCTCGCTCCGTACCATGGCCTGAACCAGGGCCGGACGCGAGAGATCACCGCCGCCGATCGCCTCTACGAGGACACGGCGTTGCTCCGCCCAAGCCGGGCAGACCTCCACCGTATGCTCCACCGTGTCCTCAGGCCGATCCACACAATGGTGACACCCGGGTGTTTCCTCCCGCCTTATCCTAAACAGGAACCTCCCGAAGCAGCCGTGTCCGGTGAGGACCTGCGTCAGGCGGAAGGTGAGGACGCCGTAGCGTCTCTCAAGCCACTCCTCAAAGAGGGGTCTTATCGCCGCAATTGTGGCGTGCCCAGCGCGGGGTTGCGACAATCGCACTCTCCATGACGCCATGAGATCCCGCCGGAGCTCTGTCCGCTGTGCCGCGATTTCTTGCGGCATCGGAGTTAAGCCCCGGCGTTTCGCCTCCTCGCGCCACTCCCGTATGTGCGCGAAGACCTTTGCCTCCAGATCCCATGGCGGTAATCCGGCAAGGAGGCTCGCCGCCTCGCAGGAGACCGTGCGGTATCCTCGGGCCAGCCGGATGGCCATGACCCTCTGGGACGCGTTCAACCGGCGGGCTGGCCGCAGCCTCAATGAACGCGCCCACACCGGTGCCCCGTAAAGGGCTATGGACCGCACGATCCCCGCATAGAGCCTCCGGCAGGAGGCGTTTGGACCTCCCAGATTGGGCAGGAGCCGCTTCAAGGCAGCCCCGGCCCGGTCCAGTCTGGGAGCCAAACGTCGGAAGTGTTCGACGAAATTCCACCGGCTGTCGAGGACGAGTCCCAGATACTTCATCGTCGACTCGACACCGATGTGAACCCCTCCCGCCATTACCTGGGAACCCGACGGTGGCGCATTCCGAGGACCATGAAAACCCATGGCCTCGGACTTGTGCAGGGCCACCTCGAGTCCCAGCTGCCGGATCCTGTCAACGATTGTCGCAACCCCGCGTGTCGCTAAGTCGGCCGCCGCCTGGTATGACCTCCCCTGCGCCAGGACTAGCGTGTCGTCAGCGTAACAAACGACGCTGACACCGCTAGGGAGGTCGGCGCGCAGCACCCAGTCGTATCCGATGTCCCACAGATGCGGCCCCAGGACCGAACCCTGTGGGACACCGCACGACATCTCTTGCCGGTTCCACTCTCCTTGGTGACCGGGGAAGTCCTTGGCCCTGAGGTCGTATTAATAAAAAAATATCTTATTCTAAGTAAATAATCTGTGATTTGTGGCTTTGAAAGAAATATATATAGTAAAGTAAGTAAGTGTAAGCAAATAATCTGTGATTTGTGACTGAAAGAAATATATATAGGGTGACTGGTAATTAGTGACCGATACTTAAACACGTGAATTAGCTCATCATTATGAACATGGCAACAATAGGACCAAACCTGAAATCGCGAAAAAAATATCAGCTGTTCCATACATGTTGACGAGTTATGCGATCGTAAATGTATGGAACAGCTGATATTTTTTTCGCGATTTCAGGTTTGGTCCCATAGTAATAGTTGTTCATAATGATGAGCTAATTCACGTGTTTAAGTATCGATCACTGCTTACCAGTCACCCTATATAGTAGTGTAAGTAAGTGTAAGCAAATTATCTGTGATTTGTGACTTTGAAAGAAAGTATAAGTAAATAATCTGTGATTTGTGAGTTTGAAAGAAATATATGTGTTAGGGTAAGTAAATAATCTGTGATTTATATGATTATAAAAGAAATATAAATATGTTTTTTGTATCTTGTCGTTTCATTTTAATTTAATTTAGAATCCTTGAGATACAATTTCCAAAACGATAGGTGGAAAGTTTTCTGTAAACAAAAAGCCATGGTCACCCTATCGAAATATTCAAAACGTATTGAAAGTTATAAATACCGAAAAAATACATGTTTTTTGCCTAGTATCGGTAGTTTTACATATTAATTGGTGTTGTTTACAAAAAACTCGCTTTACAATTACTTTCTTCGATAAATAATCACGACTTATTTCTACGCGATACCGTACTACAGCTCCTGAAATATTAGCCTAGGATTTTTTGTAGTATTTTTACAAGTTTCGACAAATTCAAATCTAGGTTTTACAAAAAACTTCAGACCCCTACGATGCTTTTTCAGCGAGATATCGGCGATAACGTGTTTTTTGACCGTTTCAATGGCGCGGCCATGAGGTTTTAGTCTTACAGCTCCTGAAACATAAACCTAGGATTTTTTGTAGTATTTTTACAAGTTTCGACAAATTCAAATCTACGTTTTACAAAAAACTTCAGACCCCTGCGATGCTTTTTCAGCGAGATATCGGCGACAACGTATTTTTCATCGTTTCGATGGCGCGGCCATGGAGTTTTAGTCTTATAGCTCCCAAAATATAAACCTAGGATTTTTTTCTATATTTTTACAAATTTTTTACAAATTCAATCTGTTATTTACCTGAATTTCAGATCTCTGCAACGCTTAGTTTTAAAGATCTCCGTGGCCGCGCGGTTCGCCGCGTTTCAATGGCGCGGCCACGTTCAAACCCTTATAACTTTTTAACCATTTTTCTTGACAAATTTATGGTTTTGGGAATCAACTTCTACAAATTTTTACAAAATCTTGGCATGGTTTTTTTTTTAAAATTTCGCCGTGGCCGCGCGGTCGAAACGGACACAAACAATCACAATCTGTCATTTTGTCTATTCTTCCGTCGACAAAACCCGTTTTTATGGTTGTCATGCTTCGCGACGCGTGCAGTAGTGCCGTGCCATGATTGGCTTAGCTTAGCCCGGACAACCTGGTGCTCTAGTAGTAGGCATTTTTATGGAGTATCGAGGGTGTGATCCTAGTCTAGGCAGTCAGCCCTATCGCTAATCTTACTGACTGGCTAATCTGTTTACACATGAGTATGTAAATCTCCTAAGATATTCTCGCCAAAGAAGTAATTTGTCCTTTTAGTTTATAAAGATACCAAATCAATGATATTTTTGTAACATTATTAATTATAATAATACCCAATGGTAATATTATCCAATGTAGTAAATCCAATCGGCATTAAAAATTTGTTTACTGTATGCCACAGATGAATACAGATGGGACACTCCGCAGTTTAGGTAAGAACCTACAAGTACGCGGCGGGCCCGTCTTGTTGGGCCAATTCAGTGACTGTAACGTAGTCAGAAGATCTAAGAGTTAGGTGATTGATAGAAGAGAGGCAATTTTAAGGTGAATAATTATAACTGTAGGTCATTAGCGCTGTGCGACCTGAATTGCACTGTATTGTGTCGTGACAAGAGTCGCTTTTTATTTAAATGATTTTGTCCCATCTGTATTAATCTATGGTCCTGCATGAAATATGAATACATAATTTAAAATCAAGGTCAATAGAAACAATGAAAATTTTGAACAGTAAGTTACTTAGCAGCTGATAGTAAACTGATAAGTGTTTTTACAGTTAGATTATGGACCAGTTCAAATGGTAACTAACTGAACTGAATGAATGACTACTACCTTCTGTGGTATCTGAATAATCAATAAGCCGACGTTCGCACGGACGTAATAAAATCGCGGCGATTTTTTTTTTCGTGCACATAATTTTCAACGCTCGGCTTAACACCGAGAGTTGAAAATCCAGTGCGCGATGAAATCCCGCCGCGATTTTATTACGTCCTTGCGGACGTCGTCTTAATAAGTTGTGTAAAATTAACTAAAGATACTTTCTGAAAAATATTTTTTTCTTTCCGGAGTTATGTGCACCAGCCAATGTTTAATATAATTAGCAAAATATGGCTGAAAATCAGTATTATTACATTTTGGTTAAATAAAAAATTGTATTATACGTAGTGGTAGTATATTGTGCTGTGTGGCCTGCAGCTGCAGCTTAAATAATAGTAATCTCTTATAGTTAAGTCAAAGTACTCTGACCAAAGCCTGATTAAAAGCCAAAACATTTTATTTCATGCCCAGTTAAGCATGAAATTCGTTTTAATTACATTTATAACATTCTCGATTACAAACACTGAAATTAACTAGCATAAAATCTGGGTTAACAGTACAATAGGTTAAGTTGTTAAGTTATTCTTGTTTTTTTTGTTAAAATTTCTCAACGTTTTGTTAAGTGAAGCTTGTGATTTTGTATGTATTTGTGGCTGAACACACACGACTGAATCATTTACTACCATTAATCACGTAAGCTGACTCATCAGAGGATAAAAAGCTTATGTAACAATTCAATTGTTTTAATCATTTGAACTATGATTCTATTCTTCGGTTACCTACATCTTGTTATCACTTAGGTAATTAAGACATGTTTTAAATAGATCTATTAATAATATGCTACTTAAAATTATTATTATTTTTAAGTAGAAGCCTGGAGTCTTGATTTGTGCCAAGTTGAAGGGGGCTCGTTCCCTATTAAGTATATGGGATTTAAACATAACTGTTGGAATGTGGATGTATTGTACACTTAGCCCTAGCGCACACTGCGGTGCGGTGACTTGCGATGCGTTTTTTTCGCCGCAACGAATAAAATTCTGCTTTGTTTACGTATGCGTTTTTTTACCCGCAGTGCGCGTTTCCACTGTTTCATACTCTACAGATTTTGCGGTAGCAAAACGCACTGTAGTGCGCGCTAAGCCTTACTATGCCTAGTGCCTGCCTACCCTTTTATGTTTTTACTTACTATACAATGACCCTAAGAACTCTCTGTAATCTACACTAATATGTATAATAAAGAGAAAAGATTTCAATTTTTGTTTGTAACTAATAAACTCAAAAACTACAGGACTGAAATAAAAAATCACCATTAGAATGCTTTATTATCACTGAATAACATAGCTGGCAGAATCTACTTGATATTATAATCTAAGTGGCTTTGTGAAAACCAATAAGGTTGATTGGTATATGAGTCTATAGGTAATCCTGTTAAAATAAACAGTAGTTGTAATGACAGAACTAAAACATAAGTCAGAACAGACAATTAAAACATAAACACTTCATGTGGACACAATTGTTTAATGAACGATGATGAATAATAATTGAAACTGAATGCAGTAGACATTACAGGAGGTTTATTCAAATAATGAGTTATGAATGATATTATAATAAATCCATATTTGAAAAACTACATCATGATGATGTCTTTAGAGGTTCAGCTGTTTAGTATCAATGATACTATGAAATCAAAGAGTTCTTTTGTGATTTACCACTTTGCGGGACACTAAACGCCCCCAGGTGTAATAACAATAAAACTTTGATTGTCTCTCGTTCAGTATCCTTCAACTGATTAATATATCCAATAAGATTCTTACCTGAAAGCTTCTTGTCCAGCGGTATCCCATATCTGCAGTTTGATCTGCTTGCCATCAATGGTGATCATGCGAGCACCAAACTCAACACCAATTGTGAGATCATGAACAGGCTGGAACCTTTTGTCGGTGAACTGGAGTAGTAAGCATGACTTGCCTACACCTGTGAAAAAATTACAAACCATAGATATCTAGAACTGGAAGCATAAACCATAGATGTTTTGATAAAAGCCTCATTTGTGTGGATCAACTTACATCTAAGTATCAAATCACATTGTTTTCTTACATCAATGTTTTTTTTTCTTTTGTTATGTTTTAGCTAAAATATCAAGTTACTATGATCAAAATAACAAGGTATGTTAAAAATAAAGTAGGTATCTATTACAAAGTCACAACGTGGGTTCATAAAATTAAATCAAACAAAGGAAAACAGGTGATGTATAGATAAACAAATCATTAATAAGACTAACAAGAGCTTTGAACTCTTATCTTAACATTAGTCAGTCAATATTCAGACAACAATGTTCTACAAATGAATAAGTTAGGTACCTATCATCTAATGTGAATTATTTTGATAAGATTTAATTATTCTAATAGACAAGTTTTATAGATGAAATCTGTACTACAAACAAACAAAGAAAGTCCTTGAAATAGCCTCAAAACAACATACATATAAAGACATGTTGGTATCACTATATTGATTCATAATTAGTTATTTATTTACAGTACAACGAGCATGAACTCACAATTTCTACTGATATGCGCATTAGAGTCCTTACTTGACGTAGTTACGAGACGGCGTAGGCGGAAAAATAGACTATCACAAAATATTCACAACAATGAGTTATCGAACGATCTTGAACAAATGACAGAATGCAACTTAAATTTCAACATCCCTACCACAAAAACAGTATAATTACTCTGCACAATAACAGAAAACGTCTAAATAAAATAGCAGGAAATAAAATCAATACCTGTGTCACCGATGATGATGTATTTGAACAAGTAGGCGTATGCCATCTTCTCTGCAGGTCTTTGTAACTATTGGAAATTACAATCGACAACGATGGTAAACAAAGGTATAGGGGCGAATTTATAATTTTACAAATAAGACGCAATTTTTAGAAATCTCACAGCTGGTTGAATCAATTTGTCATTGTGAAATGTAAATGTATGAAAGAAAATTTGACAACCATAGACCTTACTTTATAAAGGTTGTTACACACAATTGCCGTTTATCTGACATTAGTTATTTTTATGACTCTTTATCTCAATAAATTGTACAGAATGCTGTCTTGTGCATATTTCTTCCTATGGTTGAAAATAGTTGGAAGTAGTTTATCTTATTGTATGATTTATTCAGATAAGAACATTTATTTTCAAAATACGCAAACGGAAACTATTGTTATCGAAGTATCATGTGTTTCTAACTTTATATCCATAAACAATGTCACTGATAATGTAGACCAGACCACTGACAAGAAGACAAACATAGAGTTTTTAGTGTTACCATAGTTACACATACATTTTTAACCAATAAAAAAGAAGGAAGTTATGTATTCGGCATGTGAAAAAAAAATACCTCCCGCTGTTTCTTTAGTTTCATCTAACCTTTCTCCTTAGCCTCTATGAAAAAATAAAAAATGAAAAAAACAAAAAAGAATTTGTATTTTACTGAGCAATTTTTGAAGTGAAAACTTCATGACAACACCTCATTTTTGTAAACGCGATTGTGCTCTTTATTTATATTAAGTTACGGAACAATGTTCTATACAAGTATTTTTCTTCCACCAAGGCGATCTTGTTCAAGTTTTCACTTCTGTCGGCACTCCCGGGGTGCCACTGTTTTTCTCCAATCATGTTGCAAATATCCTCACAATGGATAGCCTTTTCATGGATTTTAAAAGAAGCAATTAGCCAACGTACACACGGACGTAATAACATCGCAGCGGGATTTTATCGCGCACTAGATTTTCAACTCTCGGTGTTAGCTGAGCGTTGAGAATCCAACGCGCTGCGCTGGGACGAGAATGCATCCCAGCGCACCAGTGAAAAAATACACTGTTGGATTTTCAACTCTAGCCGCTAAACAGAGCGTTGAAAATCAAGTGTATAAAAAAAAAACGCCGCGATTTTATTACGTCCGTGCGTACGTCAGCTTATTGGTTGTTTTTTTTTAATGTTTTTATTTTTCATTGATCACCACAGATAAACTATCCACGAAATCTTGGAAATCGAATGGTTTCTCGATTTCTGGATTGGCTTTTCTCGATTCTCATATCGTTCTACGGTTGTGCCAACTGTCAATTCTGTCAAATGTCAAATTAGGATTTTGATCGAATTATTGCGAATTGGTTTGTTATTATTTCCTTTTACAGATTGTGCCCTATATATCTAGTGTTTTATTGTTTCTCCTTAATATGTGTTCACATTACGATTCAACTTTAGTTTAGTCCCTTCTTTATCGCCTCCATTCGAATCAACAAGCCGTTGGTAACCTTAAAAAATTAGGTGAACAATGCCGACTTCTATGATGTATTTGTAATCATGGATTCTTCTAATGATTCTTCGTCTATGAGGAATTCTGTAAAACTTGATGGCGAGGGTGAAAAAAATAGGAACTACAAGAGTACTCCTAGTCAATCAGGGCAAAGAGAAAACACTGAAAATCTATTTACTTCGACCTCGAATCCAAGCTCGAGCTTTGTTCCCTTGAATGGACCTCGGGCGAATCACATGAATTCACTACCTAGCATTGAATCAGGGCCTCAAACTATTCGGTGTAGCGAAAATAATCCTGAAACTAATAAAAACTTAAATAATTCTACCCAATCACAAAAGTGTAACAACAAAGTGACTAACTCGAATACTGAACAATTGGATCTTGCGGTTGCGGGCAGCAGCAGAACTGTGCCTACCGTGTATGACAATGGCACAGAGTCCAATCAGGATAAGCAGACATGTCAGAGACACAAAGTGTGCTTGGACAAGGCAGGAAGTAGCAGCCTTCCTTCAACAAGTGGCACTAGCAGAACTAGTGAGAACCCAGAGACCAGCTCTTTCAGGGAGAATAGGAAGAGGCCATCAAGTCTGAAGCTCAACAGGCCTAACTTAGAGGATGACAGTTCCAGTGATACTGGCAATGATGACTATTCTTTGGGGTCAGAAGACGGTTGTATCTATACTTACAGGGGTGGCGAACATTTGGCCGACTTGCCAAGCTCATTCTTTAGTCTTGACATGGGTTTACCTTTAGACAAGCATCTTCCCATGCCCAACTATGTAGGACCTCAGCAGGGTGCTGCTGGAGGCAGAGAGCAAGCTTCTAGGGCATCCAGTCCTGACATGGATTTTTTGGAAATGGACTTTGATCCTGGACCATCATGTGAAGTGGATACTGGAGATGAATCTTCCCCTGATGTTGAATTGGAAGCTACTAATAACATGCCTGAGGAGATAGAGCCTGTTTTGGTGAGGGGGACAACTCCAGAATATGTTCCTCCTCCTGTTAGGTACGTTCCTGTGATTGTACCCGTTGCAGCTATAGCATCAGGATCTGGATCGCATGGAGATGCTGATCTGTACTCGTATAGTGTGCCATCAACAAGCCGAGGGGTTCCTACTGGGCATGGGGATGCTGCAGAGGGTGGCAGCAGCAGTACTGCCCATAACTATGTGGACCAGAACTTCAGTTATGGTCCGTACATCACTCATGTGAACTCGAGGGGTGAGCACCTAGTTGTCAGGAGAACAATGTCACATGGACCCATCATTTATCCTGGCAGTCTGCATTTCACCAGTGGAGAATTGGTGTCACCATCTGAGATATTGAGTTGTAAGTAGATCCCTCTATTTAATATTTAACATAACATCACATTTATTTTCCATAAAGGGTTAGGCCAGTGGTTCCCAAAGTATGGGCCGCGACCCACTTAGGTCCCGAGCGAATATTAGGTGGGCCTTGAAAAAATAATTTTCAGCTATGATTAATATTAAAAGTACGAAATAAATTGGATGTATTAAACCCATTGCAATTAAATAAATTCATATTGAAGTTGATGCTAAAACTATAGTGCCAAAAAACAGGAAACAAATACATCCTTCTCATTGAAATAGCCCACCTTTGTATTTAATTAAGTATTAAAATTTTCGATTGTAACTGAATGCTTTTTTCTTATTTGAACAGTCTTTCATTCAGTTATGAATGCCCCTTTTTTCACCATGACAGCCAAGAGGTGAGTCCCGAATTTGGAAGTTTTTGTTAGGTGGGTCCTGGTTCAGTCAACTTTGGGAATCATTGGGTTAGGCAGAGGTGTACCTACATTGTATACCCAGATTTCACCAGTTATGTTTAAGAGGATGCTCCCTAAATTGTAAATTAATTTGCATTAATATTCTGAAACATTCATGCATGCAATCAAAATGGAACTTTAGTATATGCTTTATTGGACCTTTTTCTTTCCATGTACAAGACAGTTACGTAATTGTAACATTTTCGCTCCATTAATTTTTTATTCGAAAATCATGTCTTTTTTAAAATATGTTTAAAATATCACACATACTTCAAGAAGAAAATATAGTTTATTATCCAGCCACAAGAATTTTTTTCTCTAGATCAATTATTACTTTAGTTATAAACGAAATAAGAATTGAGACTTACGCCATTTAGTTTCGTGGTCGAACATGATCAAAGAGCGCACGCGAAATTCACCTTTATTACTGATGTGTTAGCGTTTAGCACATAGTAGAGTGGTGGGTTGCATAGGGGCGGAGCTTGCTTGGAAATTGTCTTTAGAGTGCTTGGGACATAAACCCATGTAATAGTGGGTGTACTATAAATAATTACACCTCTGCCTAACCCTTCGGGGATTATAGGCGTGACGTAATGGTATTTATTTTTAGTGTTTGAAATCATGAAAAAATCAAAGTTGGGTCTGAACTGTGTCTGTCACATGCATCCTTTTATTGCCCTGAACATGTTTAGTGTGTCCTTCTTGCGAGCTAGTTTTATAATCCTGCTATACTATCCTATTATAAATGTGAAACTTTGTGAGGATGGATTGGATGTTTGTTACTCTTTCAGGCAAAAACTACTAAACAAATTAGATTGAAATTTGGCACACAGATAATTTATAACCTGCATTAACACATAGGATACTTTTTATCCCGATATTCTCCCGGGATCGAGACTTGTGCGGGTGAAACCGCGGGGCGCAGCTAGTGATAAATTAATCTCTTAGTTTTTGTTGCCAAATGTTGTCTTTTTTGTTTACTAAATTTATTTTCTTGTGTTTATTATTAATCTGTCCAAATGGTAGGGACCAGCTGAAATTAGTGCTGTGCATTATATTATTATGCACTTGGCAAATACTGAGATGGTTTCCCCCCTGCTTCACATATTTCAATGATTTCATTTTATTTTCTGTAATTTTTTAATGCATGTTTGTATCTTCTTGGTATGCAGTAAAATACATTTATTTGCAGATGATGATGAACATATAGAAGCATTTGCTCATCAAATCAACCAGTCCACAAATGACACAGCATCTCTGTCATCAGCATTGTTTCATGTCACAATGGCTAAGAAATTGATTGCTGAGAAGGCTAGGTTTGATGCTGAGAGCCAGGCTACAGCTAAGGTATAGTATTTTAAATTGTATTTTAAGTAGGAATGGAAGATTGTTCTAAATTCAAAAACTTTTTTATTTTTTAACAAAATGGATTTTAATGCGGTTTTCACTATCATTTAGAGAATTTATTTCAGAAGGTTTATGTGTATGATACATTAATATTCAACTTAGATAAAGCATAGAAATCTCGATATTTTGACATGTCGCCACATCGGTAGATTGCATCAGTGGGAAGCATGGGCCGGTGACCGGTCCCTAGTTAAAGATAAAATGGTTGTCACAGATTTTAATCATCATCAGAAAGCTCTTCCAACTACAAAATCTGAATTTGGACAAAGACATTCTATACTGAAACAATTATTTTCAGCACGGGGCCGTTAATATGGCACATAAAATTTTAAAAATTCTCCGTAGAGGACGCTCTTCTAAGCCAAACCCTGAGGTACCAACTAAACACAGGTATGAGTGATACAGACGACCGTCTCCGTCACTCATAACTATGTCACAGTCCTTTTCCGAATGATGTGCCATATAAACGCCCATTAGGGGTATTGTAATCTGTTTATAAGCCGACCGCTTAACTGAGTCCGTTCCTGAGGTAGCTGCGCGGTGCGGGAGGGGTGTGGTGTCGTGATGTGATAGCTCAGTGATTCGTCAACTTGTGACAACTGTCACCCCTCCCGCACCGCGCACGGACTCAGATAAGCAGTTGGCCTATAGTTGTTTAGCAACATACATAACTTTTATCATCATTTCTACAGCAACGTTTTATAATGTTAAGTTCTGCTCAAATTGTAGAGTAGCAGTAGTCTAGCAGATAATTTTAAAACGCTTATGACTTGGCTATTTTTTTAGCATTTTTTTTTTTTTTTTTACTATTTTTATACAACTTTTTATCTTTTGCCAAATAGTACCTATTGCAGCATCCCTCAACATCCCAATTATCTCGTAATTGTGTTCCTAGGCAAGTGAAGCAGCAGCAAGCACTAGTTCGAGCAGTGCGGCGTGCGTGGAACCTCCTCGGTGCATGATCTGGTCGGAGTGTGAGGCTTGTGAGCGACAGGTCACGCAGATCAACACCTCGGCCTGCGGGGTGACAGCTGTTGTCAATGTTTTTGTTAGTATTTCTCATCAGTTCGCATCAGACGGGCAATTCCCGTATTTTTAAAAATGTTCGTCGCATTCGAATCGCAGTCTCAATCTGTCGAAAATACCTATAATATACCTAAATTTTTGAAAAGTTTTTTGAATTACGGGAATAGGCCTTCAGTTAGCTAATAAGAATAACGGAAAGAAAATGAGCACTTCTGAATTAAAGGCTCGTGCAGACTGGCGCGCCTTGTCACGCGACGTGACACCGGTAATTGATGTATGTACCGTGAAGTTTTCTTAGAAATTGTTTAGTTAGAGTCGCGTCGTGCCTGTCTGCACTAGGCTTAATTTGTTTAACCAGAGCCAGTTCTGCATATTGTAGAAATACGTAACAATTTAATTCGAATTTTAAAAGAAAAATAATAATAAAAGTGACACAAATCCACTGATTTAAGTAGACAGGCGCGACGCTATGGCACGACGCAACACTAGTAGAACAATTTTCGTCAATTTTTCATAGAAATTGTTCCACCAGAGTCGCGTCGCGCCTGTCTGTAGGAGCCTTTAAGTTTAATAACCAGAAATTCTCAACCTTTGGTTTTTTTAAGTCATCTTTATCCTCAATGAACAGGGCAGCACAATGAGGACTTAAAAAACATAATTACATTGTTTACCAATTCTAAGAACACTGTAGAAGATAAAACGATACAGTACCTACTTTGTTACATTGATTACAAAATTAATTTAGGCGACAAGTAACAATATTCGCCTTACTTTTAATTTCAGAATGCATTGGGTGTGCCGGTGAATTTAGAGAAGATCAGCACATCTGTTGGTACACGACAAAGAGCTAACAATGCTCCATTACCAAGGTAATAATCTAAACTAATATTATGAAGATTTGATTTTTTGTATGTTTGTTTGTAATGGATAAACTTAAAAACTACTTAACCAATTTAAAAAAATATTTTCACCTATAGAAAGCTACATTATCAGCGAGTAACATGGGCTATATTTTATCGAATTCCACGCGAACGAAGTCGAAGGCAGAAGCTAGTAAAGAATAAGATAAATATGTCCTCATTCATTGTTTAAATTCGAAACGGAACGTTCATTTCTTGTTCTAGATTAGGGAATTATTTTATAGTGGAGAAATTATTTTATAGGCGGGTTATGTTGGACTACGACCGACTAAATGCGGATTTCATTAAAGAAACTGAACCCTTTCAGCAACTCTAAAACCGCTGAATAGTAATACTAAGAGCAGTAATACCACAGATAAAAGCGACTCTTGCTACGACACAATAAAGTGCAATTCAGGTCGCACAGCGCTAATTACCTACAGTTATATTCACCTAGAAGTTGCTTCTCTTTCTATCGCGTATCTTTTATATCTTCTGTCTACGTTACGCCCACTGAATTCGGCAAGTCGAGCCCGCCGCGTACCTACTTGTATACCGCATACCTAAGATTCTTCTTGAAACAGTCATGACGTTCACCTGCTGACTATTTCTATTCTGTTCTCGTAATTATAGATCTGTTTCTTTCTTCTAGATACTTACTTTCCCGCGCCGTAGCTGGATGCACGGCTGCCGACCTGGTCTCCGGAATACATCGAGCTTCAGATGGACTGGTCACAGCCAGATTCTTCGCCACCTACCCTGAACGAGCTGTGTCGCTGTCACACTGGCTGGCTGACTGGATCACTGTTGGTAAGAAATTATTATGAAGACTTGAATCTATACGATGGATGACATTTATCGCCTAGGATTCGTATTTCAAATTAAAATTTAAAATATTTTATTTCACATAAACCTACATGGGCACTTATGCAACTTCGTGGATATTGTTTTTATTTCTCTGCTAGTTTTAGTGATGGTCTGGCAGTTTGAGTAGTTTATGCGGCCTACCCAAATGTCCTTTCTTTGGTATTTGTTCGTTGAGTTGAGCTCCTTAAGTTCTGAGTTGAGCTCCACGATTACTGACAAATGCTTGCACTGACTGGACAGGTCCACTCAAATCTATGTGGTTCTTTCCTCAAAAGACCTTTTCAGACACTTATCTACATGGTCCTCATATGGCCTGACCAAGTTTATGTCTGGACTTTAAAAGAGCCTGCGACCTCTGAGTTTGTTTCGGCCTTTCTTCTCAGAGTAGTCAGATAGGAAACTCATCTAGCTTATTTTTTTTTTTTTTTTTATATGACGTGTAAAAGTGATTTCGATATCCTATTTACAGAATAAACAATTTCATTTCATTTCATTTCTTCAAAAGCGGTGTTCCTATGGAGAAGAGCCGACAAGAAACTCGACTGTTACTTTGATGATATTTAATCTGCCTAGCCTTTTCCCAACTATGTTGGGGTCGGCTTCCAGTCTAACCAGATGCAGCTGAATACTAGTATTTTACATGGAACGACTGCCTATCTGACCTCCACTACCCAGTAACTGGGAAATACGATAACCCTTCGTAAGACTGGTTGTCAGAATTTCGGGCTTCTGACGACCCGTAACGATTGTCATAGATCTACTAATGACAGCCGGGCCAACGGTTTAACGTGCTTTCTGAAGCACGGAGGAGTCTCGGTATGTAAAGATGGTCACTCATCCACTGACCAACCTTGGCAAGCGTAGCTTAACCGGATGAATCGACCTGTACGGCTGTTATTAATTAACCACGAGCACGAGCTTTGATAATATTAATTCCTAGATGATAATTATTAGCTTTGCAGTGTGATAGCCAAATTTATCTTCTAATATAGGTATCCCCAGCAATCGCTCTACTTTAGAACTTTTTGAAAAAAATCTGAAGCCAAGCCATCCTTACTTAATATTATAAATGTGAAAATTAGTTTGTTTGTTACACTTTCACGTTAAAACGGCTGAACGGATTTGGATGAAATTTGGCACATGGGTCCATGACTTGGGTTAGGACATAGGCTACTTTTCACCCTGGACCGCAGACGAAGTCGCGGACAACGGCTAGTGTTAAAATAAACGCATTTGACCATGCAAAAATTTAAGTTCAGTGCATCTTTCTTTCTATTTCATTAAGAAAAGGACAGAAGATAAATTTTAGTTTAGTCCTGTCAAATTAATCAGCGCCTATCACTACTCCATACAAGTTTAGACGTGATTAAAAACTTGCCTACTAAAATTATGTCAATTTACGTCAAGCGCTGATTAATTTGACAGGACTAAACTAAAATTTATCTTCTGTCCTTTTCTTAATGAAATAGAAAGAAAAAGATGCACTGAACTTAAATTTATTTTAGTTTGTGAACAAGGGAATTGGCACCATTATGTTATGCAAGCGCAAGTTAAATAGTATTCAGCCAGTCGTTTCCGGTACATTCTTGGTGGTTAAAAATAGGTAATGCCAATAATGATAAGTCATAAAGTTAAAATGTAAATAATGTAAGCTATTTTCTTGACACTGGCAAGCAAAGTAATTTACATACATTATTCAAATATGCATGTATGAACATTAGCTTGATGGTCGTTGCGTAAGTTATGCCATTATGACCGTACTTGGCAAGTGAATGGCGATTGAAGTAAGGTGGCAACTATGAATAAATAAATATTCTTTAGTAGGTACTTAATTGGAGTAGAAGATAAAATAAGATAATGATTTGTTTCTCTATATTGTCTATACAGGGTGGACATCGACGCGAAAACTGTTACCATGGATTCAGTACATGATTCTGAACCCCGCTTCGTTGAAATGTTTAGTCGGTTATTTAAAAAAAAAACCCTGTATACTCTACTACTTATTGGCAACAATAGTCCTGTCAGTGATGATGGATCGGTCCTAGTACGTGATATTACCATTTTCGAGAACTGGGTCGGGCACATACCTGTAGTACGGCAGTTCCGATTCCACAAGGCTGTATTTCAGAGCAAGTTACTGATGGATAATTCTGGCAACAAGGTTGTGTCTACGCAAGTACTCTTCGTTCCTAGACGAGAACACCCGGAGATAGTGTCGGATTGATTCTTCCGGATGGTGGCATGCCCGGCAGATGTCAACTGTGCCGTCCTTCACAATAAATCTCTGGTAATTGTTCGTCATGATAACTTTTATCATAACAGACAAAACCTTCGGTTTCCCCAAAGAGGTCACCAAAACCCAGCCAGGCTACGGACGCTAGCAAATCTACATAGGATCCATGTAGGGCCCGGAAAAAGCGTCCGTGAAGCTCCTTACTCTGCCATACCTCCCTGCGATCGTTAGTGTCAAGCACTACAGGCTTGCGCCAGTTCTCTTTAGCCAAGGAGAGCGAGGTCGGCTTCTAGGAAATAATCCCTGAGACTGCATATCTCGCGATTGTGGATGGTCTTAGCCTTTAAAAAGTCTTATTATTATTACCTTACAGAAACAGCTATTAAACTTGCATTTACATCATTCACAGGTGCAGTACCAATTCTCACTCTCAACTTACAAGCAGGCTACGAACATGACATCCCAGACGCCTGGCATCATCAGATGGTCTTCGGCGTATCGCCCCGCGGGGTGTATCTATGTAACCCGGTGGAATGCATCCGCGAAGCGACGCTGTGGCACCATCTCACGTCTCCGTCGATACTTCTCATCAAGACCAGGGATATACTGTCGAGGTTTAATGCAGATACGGATTTGTCCCCCCTGATGGTTGTGCCTGATCGACGCTTCCATACGTTCAATGTGCTTGGTGAGTTGAAATATTGAATTATTAAGAGGGTACCGAGCTTTTTATGCACACAAACATGTTTCTATTAAGCTTATTTGAAGTAGTAAACAGTTAAATTAAAATGTAAGGAAATAAATTTGTATTATTGGGGATATATACTAGACATCATCCGCGATGGAAACACGATTTGATAAAGTTGGCTCGATAGAATAAATTCGCAAAGTTACCTCTTATCGAGTATTTTTTTCCTCTATTTTGCTACTTTTTTATATAAATAAGTAAATTAATAGTATGATTAATTTACTAAAATAAAGTTCATAGATGACTCCAGCGTCTTTCCGCGTTAGTTTTTTATTTAAGAGCAATATGATAAAAATAACAACGAAAAACATTGAAAAAGTGCAAAAGTGTGGTTATTTTCTTTACTCTTTATACGTAAAGAAAAAGACAGAGACAGAAGCAAATGGTCGGTACGCTCTTAAATCCACTGGCTTGATGGTGTCATAATGAAGTTTGTCGATATTACCCTAACAAGATTTCAAGAAAAGGAACGAGGTTTATTGCAGTGAGTTGAATAGAGAGGAGGAGGCTTTTATACTACAGAAAGTTGAAAAATGTCTGTAGATAACGATAAATTATCAATTGCGCCTATTGTAGTGTACCGCAAAACATAGTCTTCATATTTACGTTGTAATAAAAGTTAATCGTGGATAAGCTTAATCCGCTTTTCGATTCCATTCCAGCCCATTTAGCTATACGAACCTTTCCTAAGTGCTGCTGAAAAGTCACTAGACTTCTTACGAAATTTACAACTTGTTACAGGTCAAGTAATAAACGTGATTCGCGAATGGCGAGCGATGGGCTGGGGAGAATTTCTCACCAGGACCCGTCATATTCGAATCCCGGCCTCCTACCAAGCTGGGATCACCGTGGCTGCCCTCACCGGATCTGAAGCACATCGGCGACTCATGCTGGCTCCACAACTCCCCATACTGACGCAGACAGACCCCGCATGAGGAAAATGTTTGTATACACACGTATGAAGAACACATATAACACATGTATGAAGAAATGTGGAGAGTATAAACTCAACATTGGCTAGAACAAACCGTGCGAAACCACAATAAAAAAATTATGTGAAGAGTTCGAAGTTTGAAATTGTCGATCGGTTGACAGGTAAGCGGCTGAGTATTTTGCCGCGCATTTTAAGTGTTCACTTAAGGAAAAGGGTTGTTGATCCGCCTTGTCGGGTATGTGATGATACGGAAAGAAAAGAAAGAAAGAAAATTGTTTATTCTTACGGAATGTATCGATTGATTCGTGTATGGGTTTCCAATGTACCCAACTTTAGCTGGTATTAAAGGGTGATTTTTGTGTGTTCTAAAAATTGGTGGTAGGTTAGGCCAAAGTGGCTTTCATTTCGCGCGACGATTTATTCAGTATCTTCTATGTTTCTGTTCAAAAATCGGCATAAAACGTAATAATGTATGTTTATATATTGACTGAATTGGTAGAACTACCCTAAAAGACGTTGAATTTTCTCTCTGACCATGTCATGGTTAGGACGATAGAAAATTATATTCCGCTCGTGACTGATGTCTCTGTTTGGTATTAAAAATGCCAATTTGTGCACGCCAAATAGATGTAGATAAATTCTAATATGGATGTAGGAAATAGTATTGTATAGGTACGTTATTTAGCAATGGCAATACAGGCGTGATCGGTATGAAAGAGTGAGATGGCGCTATTTAACAACTAAGCGCGAAAAAGAGAAAAAATCATCACTGATGTTTTTCGGTAGTCTTTACTACCATCGCTAAAAATCTACCTTCATTTGTTTATTTTACTCTATATTCGTGTACACTGCATAATCGCATGAGAATAATATTTATAGAATGTATCAAAACTTATGTCGAATAATAAATAATACTTTTAGTTGTTCTGGGGAACAGAAATTGTAGTATTATCGTAAGAATCAAATGCAGTAACACGCCGTTGTGTATATCAGAAAACATGTTAGTTAACGAGGACCACCGAATTTAACAATTTATTAGAAATAACTCGATCTGATCACAATATTAATGTCAGAGTAAGTTAATGGATATAGCATGGCGGAACTTGTCGTATTTTCACAAATATTTGCGTTATTCTGCTAACACGAAGTGAACTTAATGGAATAAGAAATAAGGTATATTTTGTAATGGCCAAATAACGCGAATATTTGGACAAATACGCCAAGTGAAGTGCCAACGTAAGAGCTTACTGAAGTTTTATAACTTGGCACTCTGCAAGCTTTGTATTTTTTTGTAAATACTTTAACTTTATGGATTATTTTCAATTAAAATGATTATTTGCATGTTTTTAAATGTTGCTGTTAGGGCAAATTTTCTTTGTTGAAAAGGGCTCGTTCGATTTCTAACTTATCATTTAGACATCTGGAAAAAACTGAGAATTGTTTTATAGTGTTTGAATTTCACGATGACACATGAATCATTTGAATTTAAACATAAAAATGATTCATAAATATATTAAAAAAAATGCTGTTCGTTGGTAAGCGTATCACTTGAGAACGGCTGGACCGATTTGGTTATTTTTGGTTTTAAAATGTTCGTAATAGTCCGAATCAGGTTCTTACTGAAAGATTTAACAGTTGGGTCAGCTTTAGTTTGACCGAAACCGCTGTACCGCGCCTTGGTATGTTCGCGGCTCACGGAGGGGCAGTGCAGGCCGCTCATTCATCAATGCTCACGGCCCCCCGTCCCCCGCCCCGTTGCGCAATCCTAAAGCGCAGGACAGCGGTCTCGGTGAATCAAATAAAATTCACAGTTCGTCGTAAAACAACTGAAAATGAAACAGTATGAAGGTGGCTCCGCTATCAGCTTTAGTTCTGAGCCTTTCTAATGGATACTTGCTTATTTACTGCCCAGCAATATCAAAAACGTATATGTTTAGCCGTACAAACTAACTAACATACTATAATCATACCGTAGTTACGATGATGCACAAAATAACATATTTTACTCTTTATGTTAAAGCTTGTTTACGTTTATAGGGCTACATTTCGAACGTCGCTCAAACTATAATTTGAAAACTTTCTTGTATAATAATAATAGTTATCTATTTAGTAACCGAACGTTTTCGTATAAAGCTGTGTGATTGGCTAAATTTTATTAGCCAAATAAGATTGTACATAGATTTTGTAAGGGATAAATATTGTTAGTCAATTGGTGCTTACTAGTCAAAATTATATTAGCACGTACTATAGTTTGCTATTTGAGTGCGAAACACAAAATTTTATTTGTTTTGGAATGTGGACTGTTAAGGCCGTTATATGTGTGAAGTTTGGATATAACGTGAAAGTGCCTCTTTAGTTGAAAGAATATTAAGGTGAATGCTCACCAAAACGCGCCCCAGGTGCAGACGAATTTTGTGAAATGTTTGTATAAAATTCAACGCAACATAGCGTATCAGTTCGCGCCTTTAAATGCAGCATGTTTGGGTACGCGTGCACCTAAACTGTTGTCATATTTTTGGGTATTAATGAGGATAATGCATCAATTGCTCGATATTTATGATAATTTAAAGTTCGATTCCCGGGTCGGGCAAAGTGTTATTGGGTTTTCTATCTGGAATTTCTCAGTAACGGCCCGGAGTCTGGATTTGTGCCCGGTTGATGGCAATAGGCTCGCCCCCTATTACATGGGACTTAAACATAACTGGCGAAATGTGGGTGTACCCACTACAGGTACACCTCTGCCCAACCCTTCGGGGAAATAAGGCGTGATGTTATGTTATGTGTTAAAGTTATCATCAGATTGAAATCGCGATTATAATCTTAAATAATAATATGGTATGTACTTGCTTCCATTGGTTAATTCTTGGTTGCATTACAGAAGGACATTATGTAAGACAAAGATACACTGCATTAAAAAAATTAAAAAAACTAGGATCTGAAGACGATTCGTAGCCGATGAGTCTTAAGAGCGTTTATGCTGAAATTGGGCAACGTCGCAAATAGCTGTCAAATATTTCGCTGTTTTGATTTTAATTTGGCAATATTACTGTATGGAAATAAGAAATATAATTAACTAGTGAACTAAAATTTTGATTATGAAATGCAATAATTAATATCGTAACACCGAATATTTAGTTTTAAATGTAAAAAAAGTATTTGGAAACTTTCCAAATGCCTTTTTCACACCTAAAACGGTTACATCATCAAATACAGTGTTATAATTGCAATTAATTATTAATATTCTAGTTCACTAGTTAGCCATATTTCTTACATTAATATTGCCAAATTAATAATCAAAACAGCGAAATATTTGACAGCTATTTGCGACGTTGCCCTATTTCAGTAAAAACGCTCTTAAAATTAAAGACTACGGTAGGAAAATAAGTTTTGTGTTTCATATTTGTATAGCAGACACATTGTAGTCATTTCAACACAACAAATATACCTACTTTTGTAAACGTTATCGCACTCGACGCTAACGCTTAACTCTGTACTCTGTATTCGGTATATTTACTGTTAATATGTTACGAGGCCTTTTACGAGGTGGTGCTAAAATATTTCCGAATAATTCAAAATTTTACATGGGGTTTAACATAACTGGTGATTTGTGGGGGTATAGATAGTGCCATCCACGAAGACGCGCCCCATTTTTATTCCTAAACGTAGTTTGCTCACGACTCATGCCTTGTACTGTACAAGGCATGAGTCGCACAAACTGACACTGCGCAGTAGTAAATTTTTCGGTCTGTTTGGCGGAATGAAGAAGCCGGGAGGCGCCGAGCTGCACGCGATTGGTTCGTCAGTCGATGCTCGTCGTCTATTGGACTTCTCGCGTGTCATTCGGCTACTGTCATTGGCCGAAATGATAACATGCGCGAGCTGTGTTTACGACTCGTGCCCCGACCTGTACTGTACTGTAAGCGATTAGGAAGAAGAGTGAGGCGCGTCTTAGTGGATGGCACTATCTGTACTAGGTATTTCTCTGCCTAACTAAATAATTCCTAATCCTTCCACAATAATTCCGAATCTTTCCTAAGAATTCCGTGTTTTTGTTGTTGTAATGACGCTGGAGTGTTACTTAAAGTTTTAAGTCAAGCAACTGAACAATAACTTATCGACAGTGTATTTAGATAATTTATTATCGAATAGTTTTAAATAATAATAACATTTAATAGCCTAAGTTCTCTTTTTAATTTACGTTTAATACGTTTACTTTCTAAAGCAATTATGCCCATTTTTCAGCTAACTGAACTAACTCGAAAAACAAAACGTGAATGTAGTTTTTCAGTCGTTTAAGTCGTTTATACATATTCCAGTAGCCCAGTGAAACGTTTCCTACCTTTACTGGTTCTTAAATATGATATCAGATCTCATCATACTTATACTTGAGTCACTCAAGATGAGTAAAAGTCATTCAAGTTAAGTGATTTTGACTCTTCTTATTTTTTTTAGCCTCTTTATACTCGCTCCCGGTCCTTGCTCTTTTTTCACCATTCCTCGCGATCCTTTTTCTAACTGTTTTTTTTTTTAATTATGGAATCTATCTATAATTTGCCCCTCCATCTCTTTCGTCTCAAACTCAACTCAAAGCATTTATTTCAAATAAACCAATTACAGGCACTTTTGAATTGTCAAGGGGTCGGTCAGTTAGAAAGATGAAGCTAGTTGCTCATTCCAAAGCGTAGTAGGTACCTATGGAGAAGAACGGGCAAGAAACTACTCGGACAATCTTTTAAATCACAATATGGTTACAAAATATTGGTTACATCATTCATGTTGAAGTTATACATGTGAGAACGATGCAGAACGTTAAAAGCGTCCGTAATAAAAATAAAACAATTCAAAAATTTAATTAAATTCATCTTATTCACTCATTCGTCACTCGTTTCGTGCTTTTTGAGTTCACAGTTGGTTCAGCATGCGGCAGAAATGTCGTGCCCAGGCCCATTTAGGAAAGCCTAATATTCAGTAATATTTTAGCACCGCCTCTTAACAAGCAACTCAAATTATTATGGTGTATTATATTTTGCAAAAGTGGTTAAGTTAAAATTTTGCATTTTACTTTAAGTACTGCTGTTTATGACGGGTCAGTAACACTGCTGTTTATGACGGGTCAGTAACACAACCCCTTATACTCGATTATATAAAGCAATGTCATGTATAACATTATATTTTTGGAATATACTATGATAGAACCCATATTTGAGTTTGATTTTACCACGTTTTCCATTATGGGCTACTGCCTTCTAAGAGTATTAAAAAAATTCTTTGATATTGTTTTAATTTTCTTAGGTTTTTCAAACTTTTGCTTAACCAATAATATCTTGACTCTACTGTTTTGTAAATTAACATGTCCTATCTAAGAGAGCCGGGTGATCTGTAACACAGGACATTCCTACCTCAAACACCTTTCTCTATTTAAGATTGTGCATTTTATTAACCAGTGCCTGTAATAAGATGTTGAGATAAATAAAGATTTATGATTATGATTAAGAATATCAAAAGTTACCAAAAGCGTAATTTTACTTGCCTAAGTAATGGTAAGGTAGGCTAAATTAAAACAAAATAATAAAACTGATGAAAAAACATATGTGCGTCAGTCAAAGTTTTTTCTAAAATAAAATAAAATGGCATCCACCTTCAAGGTAAAGTTGCACAATCGTTTCAACAAAGAAGATGGCCGATTCTGCCCTGAAGCCCAATAGCGTTAAGAATGGAAATGGAAAGATCTTATCAAGGAGAACATTTCTTATTATGAACACTTCTCCTGATTGTCGCACGTAAGGAGCTACAGAGACCTTACTTACCGTAAGGTTGTATGTTCGAGTTGCAGCCAATACCTGAGCTAAGATAATTTAATATCTTGTAATAATAGGTATCAGCGCCCACCCTCGTTATCATTATAGGCGATGATATTGTGCCAACCTTATGAGATAATTTAAAACAAATGAGAAAAACACCTTGCAGCACCCATAATAGTGATGAACTGAACAAAAGTGAAGGTATAAATTTATTATTTTAATTATTAAGTAAGTTAAGTTTTAAATTATGTTAACCCTTAACCAGGCTATGGATTGAGCATTTCCCACCTAGATTTTTAAGAGTTTTTACCAGGTTTTGGTAAAGAATCTACCACAATCCGTCAAAAACGCCAACATAGAAATATTATCTAAGGTAACACAAAAAAAAATTGGAACGGAACGCAAATGTCACTTTTGCAGCCATTTCATCTGTGGTCGGCCACTAAACGAACATTTTTGTGACAAGTGCACCGTATTTTTAATCATTATGGCGAATCGGAGAAAGGTAAGTCGTACAATTTTTTGATATGTTGTAGAATTTGAGTTTTTCTAGTGATTTGTGCATTCATTATAAGTAAAAACTTCTAAAATATCATGATATAACTAAATAAAACATGTGGGGAACCATATGACCTAAGCCTGTGAATGCCTAATTATTGCGGGATTTATTATGTCCATTGCCCGGTAAATTACAATCTTTATTTTATACTAGGTTTTTGCCACGGGTTTTATTAAGGATTTACTCACACATCTCATTTATCGAAATATAAAATGTGGGTAGTGGTAAACTTTTGTCGTCATTATTTGTCAGTCTACTTTAGTGTATTTTTTTGTTATTCAGGTAATAAACGATCAACAGCTCGAAAATATACTAAATGAAATGTTTCATCGGAGGAAGAAAATGATGAAGATGAAGACCCATATTTTAGATTATGTCCTAAAACCTTTTAATAATTTATTGTGTATTTGTTTTTTTTTTTTTTAAATAAAGAATAAGTGCTTACATTACATTTTACATTTGAACAACAAACAGTAAAAAATGCTATCAAAATGACAATCGTTTTTTTATTTTATATATACCTATAGATAAAAAGTAGTCGTCTAGACAAGCAATGGGATTATGTTTTCCCACATGTTTTTTTTCAGGTTTTCAGCTAATTTTCTTAATATAATTGATAAAATCTCATACCAAATTTTATCACTCATCTAAATCTACCAAAAAAACATTATTACTGCAGGATTTGTCCGAGGCCTGGTAAAGGGTTAAGTGTTAAGTTTTTAATTATTATAATAGGTAAGTTGAGTTTTGAATGGAAAGATCTCTTCAAGCGACATATTTCGTGATCTTATGACGACTCTCGATTGTTAGGGTAGGTGCTCCAGTGATTGAACACACCCTGGTGAATGAACAAAACGAAGTTTTTTCCAAAAAATAAGAAATAAAGATATCTTTACTCAACGCATCTTTATGCAGTATTTTTTTCGTAATTTCAACTCTTTTTTTCCAATAGAGTGGCAGCATTAATTTTTTATGTCACTATTAATTTTAAAATGGCGATCGTTTAAAGTAGCAGTGATGGTATAACTGTGTATTTGTTCGGGCAAGAATTTAGGACTGAGGTAAGACGCAACATTTTTGATATCACATTGTAGCCGTAATTGAAGTATTATAAGTTATTTATTAATTGGAATAAAGGATAGTTATACTAATATGTTATGTTAGTAACAACTGTTTCTCTTAAAAAGCACTATCCACTTATGGATATATCACTTATGGCTATTGGGCGCCAAAAATTCCTTAACTACGGTGCCCAAGTTGTCACCTACTTAGGTCATTAATTGGAACTGACTAATAATTGGCAAAAGTCGTAGGTATGTGTAGCAAAGGTTCTCCTTGAAAAGCTCTTTCCATTGGTATATATTTTATGGCTATTCGACTTCAGGGCTGTTACATACGGAAAAGGGACACAAGTAAAACTCCGGCGGCCGTGAACGCACTGACGCTTTATTCTAAACAAGCGTGCGCGAGCCCACGGTGGGGAGCGCGGGGTGCGGGGCGCTGCGCGGCGCCGTCTGCGCAGGCAGTCCACAAGGCCGCGCATCGCTACACACATACATACTTATATACACAACAAGGGCAGAAACACAGTTGGTGCCCATTGCAGAGGTTACTAGCGAAAAGGAATATGGCAGCTTTTATCTATACGGAATGTGATAGAAATACTTATCAGTTGATTCTAGAGGATTTAAGGAAAATAAGGGTTTATTTAAAATCAAACATTCTGAGGCTTTCTTCTGATAACCCTGCACACTAGCACAGCCGTCCCAAAGAGTAGGTTTTTGTTAAGAAATGTGTACAGGGTCAATTTAAATTTGCTAGCGAAACTTTGCAGACGTGATGGGTCACATCTAAACATGATAAAACAAAACAAAAAGTTTTGATGATTTTTTGGGGGTCAACGACCCATGGTAGAGTAGATACTTAAATAATGAGTTGAAAACATCCGTGTTTTTTTTTTGTTTTATTGGATGTAGATATCGATACCTACTCAAAAGGTACCTACGTAAAGTTTACAAAAAAAAAAATTAACTTGTTTGAAATTAAACTTGTTGCGGTCGTTAAAAAAAAAAAAAAAAAAAACCTCAAATCAATTTAGTTTTTGTTTTATCATGTTTAGATGTTCAATTTCGCTAACTTAAATTTGACCTTGCATAAAATGTCATTCTTAAAACAAATAACTTATCCAAAATATTATTTACCTTCTAAACTATAAAAAAATATGATGGGTATACTTAGTTATCATATTTTTGTATAAATTAACATTATTTATTCATTTACCTACAATAAAGATGACGTGATCAAGTAACAGTAATTGCCTTCCTCAACCAAGAATTTTGGTCACATCTAAGTACCTAATTTTATTTAATAAATTTCCTTTCGGCAGGCTTCCATAACTTCTAAGCAGAACTGCGTTTCTCCTTCTGTTGGTAGCGCACGTATTCGACGTTCTAAATTTTCATAAAAAGAACGTTTAAAGTTTTCATAAATTTTGCCAATTTGCAATTCTTCATAAAGCTGCTTGATTCGCTTCACATGTTCCGGGTCTTTGCTGCCGTAGTATTCTTTGAAGATGGCACGTTGTGCTTCATTGCAGTGCTCCAGTGCTGTTACGGCAATCCAGGATAGTTTGCCTTCTTGAATGTCTGTGCCTGCCTTCCCTGTGATGGTTTCGCTCCAGTACACATCTTTGTAGTCGTTCTGGTAAAAAATACTAGTTTAAATAAGTATATAATTTGTATAAGTGAATAATTTTTCTTGCTAAACATAAACAAAATTAATCGTAGGGGTTCGCGGCTAAAATAATACAAGCCGTGAATGAGTGACCATCGGTGACCATCCATTACCTACATATCGAGACCCCTCCGTGCCTTGGAAACCTTGTTAAGCCGTTGGTTTTGTTTACATTCGTGCAATATTTTTTCTTACCTGAAATTGCAGAAGTTTACCAAACTCCCAACAGATGCCGGTTAACTCTGAACTCTCAGATAAATCCTTCTCTTTCCCATTTTTAACTAAAAGCAGAGCTAAGAGTATTGGTAACCTGAACGAATAGTAGCCGGTCTTTTGTATTGCGATAGCGTTGAATCGTTCCATTGTGAACCCATCAATATTGTTTTTTTCTTTGGTGTATCCTAATGCACAGTCTAAGTATTGGCCCATCGTAGTGTACATAACTGCCTGAAAATAACGGAAAAACCATAAGTAACAACTGCATTTTACACTAGTACTCACTGGCTCTCATTGGGAGATACTGTGCTCTCATTGGGAGTCCGAAATTGGGATCACTGTCTTAAATTAGGATCCATTGTCCCTGATTAGGGACCACTGTCTTATATTAGGTCTTACAATAGAATTGACCGACCAACGTTAAAACCTACTTACAAAATAGGATTCTTTGTCCCTAATCTAGCATTTTAGAAAATCCAACAAGATTTGTGAGTACGGTATAAAAATTTGGCAATGAAGGAAAAGAAAGACTGGTGATTACATACGTACCTCATTAATATGTTTGATTAAATCGTTGTAAAAAGGTTCTTTGCCGAACTTTATATCTATTAGTTCCATAAAACAATGGTATATAAGTACACAGTCGTTAACGGCAGAGGTGCCTACGTTTGGTTGGAGGTACCAGCATGGTTTGCCACGACGAGTCGTGGAACCGTCTATAATATCGTCTACTGCCAGTATGAATCCCTGCACCTGTTGGAAAATATTTATATAAATTATAATTAGTACCTGGTCGACCGAGCTCTGTTCGGGTGAAAATAGATAAACATATCGTCCAGGTATAACAACGTTGGGCGGAGCATCGCCGTGTCCTCGTGGAAGCGATCAGCGGCTGTGATCTCTCGCGTCCGGCCCTGGTCCAGGCCATGGTACGGGGCGAGAGGGCATGGGAGACCGTCACCTCCTTCTGCGAAGCAGTAATGCTTGCGAAGGAGGAGGCAAATTTCGCCTTCACGCCCCTAACCGCCACAGGAGACGCCCTGGGCATCGGCAATCGCAGCTCGATTCCCGGCCACCGTTGGCGCGGGTTTTGCGGACGGTGAGCAATGGGTAGCTCGCCGTCCGATGAGGACCAGTCCTGGGTCGACGGCGTGTTGTGTTCCACGCGCGCCTCAAATAGATTTCAGCAGAACTGACGAGGTCCACTAGGGCCGATTCCTGCCGGGGTTTTGGGGAAGTCCGAAAGGGATACCGTGGCCCCTGGCAAACTGGCAACTGAAGGAACATGGGTGGGTTTTAGTCAGTAAGCGTCTGACACGCTCTCTTGTTCCGCCCAGAGTGGGAGAAGTTATTTGATAATTTCTCACCTAAAAAAAAGGTATACCAACGTTGTATCACATTTCCGAGGCTGTGAAAATAGAGAAAACGAATTTTCCCAGGTATGAGACCTAGCTAGATCGATTTTTCGCCCCCGTAAACACGTTTCATCGAAATCGTTAGAGCCGATTTCGAGAACGTGAGTACAAATAAGTATATATAAATAAATAAACAAATAAAATTAATTTATTTGCAAACATAAGTGTCACTGAACTTACATAAAAGCTCTGCCTCCCGAACTAGATAGTTATAACCTGTATCTCAGGAGATAGTTCCCTTCCTTATTACATAATTCAGTTTTTTTACATGCTAGGTGTAACAATAATAAAAAATAAATATATATACATACAAAATATTGCTCGTTTAATAGTATAGGACTCCGAAATCGTAGCTGTTTTCTGGAATAAAGCTAATATCAGACGCTTCACTCGAGTGAATCTTTGTTTTTGTTTCATTAAAGGTTCTCACGACAACGACAAAATTACAGAGAAATAAACGTTCATCTGCTTATTTTACAAATTTTTTCGACCATTCGTAGCGTGACTGAATGATTCCGATTGCCAAAATCTAACATAGTTGGATCGGTTCACTAATGAATAAATTTTTCACTTTTAATTTATTTCGTGTTCAAACGTTTCACACAAGTGAACGATGCCGAATGGAAGATAAAAATGACGAAAAAGTGAAGCGTCTAAAATCAGCTTACCATAAACAGTAAGTCTGTGGTAGATCTGTACCCTAATTGCGTAACTTATTTTTGTAAAAAATTATGCCTAATTTGTTTCATTTTGACAGTTCAACAACGTTCAACGTTATTTTACGTTGTTGAGCAGATTTTTTTTTCCAACTTATGAAGCAATGGATTAGCAATCTGTTTCGATTTGAAACAGATTGTCATTGTGTTGTATTACGTAATTAGGATACAGGTGTTAATAGTTTTGCGGACGGTGAGTTTTGCGGACAGTGAGCAATGTGTAGCTCGCCGTCCGATAAGGACCAAGCCCGGGTCGACGGCGCGTTGTGTTCCACGCGCGCCTCAAAAAGATGTCAGCAGAATTCACGGGGTCCGCTAGGGCCAATGCCTGCCGGGGGTTCGAAGAAAACCGATAGGGAAATCGTGGCCCCCGGCAACAGGGCAACCGAAGGAACACGGGTGGGTTTTAGTCAGTAAAAGTCTGACACCCCCTCCCGCTCCACCCAGAGCGGGAGAAGTTATTTGATAATTTCCCACCCAAAAAAAAAAAGGTGTTAATAGTTATTATGCCGTATTCGACATAATATAATATTAACTCATATCAAGTTATCACTTACCATTTCCAAGCCCATTCCTAAGAATCGAGCTGTGTGTAATTTTTCTTCTGTAAAATATTTAGGGTCTTCCATCGTTTGATACGCGTAGGGAACAGACAATCCTCGGCCTTGCTTCCCTCCAGTAATTGTGTAATTTATCAACTGCGAAGTAAACCAAGTGTTTCGTCACTAGTTTGTTTTTCAGGCCCTTGAATCTTATTTTAAAATAAATAAAAAAACTCTTATGACGAAAGTGCAGACAAACTTTAACTTACCTGTTTCACCCAACTCACAACTTCAGGCAATTGTTTTTCATTGAACTTGGAACTCGTCATTAAGGTGTCCATTACTTCAGGCAAGACTGCGTTCAATTTATCCCTATTTTTATACATGTTGAAAGGAGGTAGGTACACTAAATGCAACAGCACTTCTGTGCAATGTTCTCAACTGGTTGGTAAATAATGTTTTACGCCGTAATAGCGTTGCCATTTTAACAAAAAAATTTAAAAGTATAATTGTATATGAAAAAACAAATAAATAATATAATGGCTACCTGTCATTTATGATGGATACATTAGAGACAATTAAAACAAGATGCTTGCGTCTCACACAGCAGACGCCGTTATTTCCAATAGTCGATAGAAGCATAGGTACCTACTCACTGCCTTCTTCGTGACATATTAGTACCTATTTATTATTTACTTAGTATTGATAAATTTCTTATAAAGCTTGGCTTTTACTGGTGACGCTGTTGGCGTAACATTAATTTCATTCTTCATCTCATTCATTCATTATTCTGGGATTAAAATCTCTCGGACTGCCTCGTTGGTCTAGTGGTCGCAAGCGCTACTGCTGAGCATGAGGTCCTGGGTTCGATTCCCGGGTCGGGCGAAGTGTTATTGGGTTTTTCTATCTGAAATTTCTCAGTAGCAGCTCGGAGTCTGGATTTGTGCCCGGTTGATGGCAATAGGCTCGCCCCCTATTACATGGGACTTAAACATAACTGGCGAAATGTGGGTGTACCTGCTACAGGAACACCTCTGCCCAACCCTTCGGGGAAACAAGGCGTGATGTTATGTTATGTGTAAAATAAATGGCGAAACTTCGGTATCTAATAGAAATTAAATCAAAAGAATTCCTTGGGGCCAACTAACTAGTGTCGCCCGTAGACTTGAAATTATACTTATCTAATATTATAAAATTATTGTTATTCGCCAATTTTATTTAAAAGTATTGTTTATTTGTTTCTACTAAAAAGGATAAACAGAGGTGAAACTACTCTCTAAGTAGTCTATTAATACGGGCTATTGCAAAAATAAACCCCTTGTATTATTGTGGGGGATATTCAGCTAGGGTGTTGTTGTTGTTTTAAACCCAAGGAATTGCCTTTATTTGCAATAAAAAAAACGAGCTAATGGTTCCTTTACGCTAGTTAGGTGTTCTATTTCGATAGTTTCGGTTTTTGCCATAAAGTCTCATCTCAATATATTCTGTCTACCTAATAATTATTTTAGGTCTGTAACTGGCCTTACGTTTGTAATGTAAACTCTTTCAAGGTATTATTTAATTTTAATTCAAATCCTTTAAAAAAAATGTCTTTATGTTAATTTGTTCATTATTTATTAGGCATTGTGATCGTCAGCCACATGCTGCCCTGCGGGTTTTTGTATATCTCTTGGTCTGGCTCCTCATACCAGACCTGTTCCGGCAAAGTAAACTCTACCGGGTTAGACCTAGAGTTCGGAGCACGCAAGCCCCACCACGACGTCAACGTAGAGATACCGCGGTTATTAGGTACGCAATTAGGGTGCAGATGTGAAGTATCGCCTCACTTTATTTAGGATGCCCAACTTCTTGATTGCAGTCTGTGCTTTTGACTAGATGGTTGAGCCAAAGTTGGGATCAGACGTCAACTCCATGTCCAAAAACTCTAGGTGGTCGATAACTGGTACAGATGCACCTCGGAAAGTAGGAGATAACTAAAACTAGCTCCTTTTAGCAGTGAAAAGACACGCCTGTGTTTTCAGAGCATTGAACTTGACCAGATTGTCGTCGCCCCATTGGGACACGAGATTTAAGGTCAGATTCATTCGCTCCACCATGGCCTCTCTAAGAGAAGCTGTTTCGTCTCTGCTGGCTCTTGCACTGGACAGGTATCTTTCTGAGACTGTCGCATAAAGAACAGACCGCTGAGGAACATCAATAGTCATATGATCCGATGAGCATCCCATCTATAACCACTCTGATCGATCGCTCACTCAGGAAGTCGGAAATTGGGCGCGCCACAATTGCGACGATAAGTCCCCTCTTTGATGAGTGGCTAGAGAGGCGCTACGACATCCTCCCCTTCCATCTGACGCAGGTCCTCACTGGACACGGTTGTTTCGGGAGGTTCCTGTTCCGGATAAGGCGGGAGGAAATGCCCGGGTGTCACCATTGTGTGGATCGCCCGGAGGACATGGTGGAGCATACCGTGGAGGTCTGTCCGACTTGGGCGAGGTGGTGATCTCTCGCGTCTGGCCCTGGTTCAGGCCATGGTACCGAGCGAGAGGGTATGGCAGGCCGCCACCTCCTTTTGCAAAGCAGTAATGCTCGCGAAGGAGGAGGCGAATCGCGTAAGGGGGAGGCAAACTACGCGCCCTCACGTACCTAGCTGCCGCAGCAGACGCCCTGGGCGTCGGGAATCGCAGGCCGATTTCCGGCCACCTTAGGTGTGGGCTTGCGGACGGTGAGCAATGGGTAGCTCACCGTCCGATAAGGACAAGGCCCGGGTCGACAGCGCGTTGTGCTCCACGCGTGCCAAAAAGAGATGTCAGCACAACTGAAGGGGTGTGCTAGGGCCAATGCCTGCCGGGATTGCGGGAAAGTCCGAAAGCGTTACCGTGGCCCCTGGCAACATACGGGCAACTGAAAGAACACGGGTGGGTTTAGTCAGTAAGAGTCTGACACGCCCTCCCGCTCCGTCCAGAGTGGGAGAAGTTATAAAAAAAAGGAAGTCGGAAATCCAGTTGCAAAAGTCAGCAGGGATTCCGAATGCGGGAAGCTTACCCAACAGAGTAGCATGCCAGATCCTGTCAAAGGTGATGGTATTAGAGTCTTTGTTGTGAACAGACGTGTCGAACATTTATTAAAATAAATAAATAATTACTTGCTGAATCGTGACCTGGTTTTACCAAATAGCCAGTAGTAAAGCAAACTGTGTCATACTTAAGCATAACATGTGTAAATCGTTTCTGTGAAAATGTGTATAAGTGATTAACAAGTAAATAAGCATCACCTTTGTACGTATTTTTCTGTTCCTTTTGTCTTGTCTATGTATTATTTGTGTGTACATAAATGGTTCAATAAATAAATAACTTGTATCACAATGGCAAGCAGTCCCTTCAGCAGGGGTGGCACATGTACTCGAAGCCCACCTCCTCTACCTGTGCCCGCACCCGCACCTGCACCTGCACCCGAGCCCACACCTCACCCTCAGCCACCCAGCCAAAGATAAGGTGTCATGATGGAAGTGATACCTACGCCGGAAATTCAGAACTGGATGTCGTCCATTGAACAGTGCCTAAACGAAGTGTGCTCTATTGTATCAGAGGGCAAATTAAACATGGAGCAAAAACTGCGTATAAGTAGGTACCCTATGCCGAAAAGTTAGTCACGGCACATCGCAGATGACCGTGCAGTACTAGTCTCTTAAAAGAAGAGCCGTCCAAGCCCACTCCACCGTCCAAACACTCGAAGACCAAATTGATTTGTCGCAGCAACTGCAAGCCCTTAAGCTGTCAATCGGAGCTTCAATGAAACCGGTAACGGGAACTTCCTTTGCTGAGATGGTTAAACAAGGTACCAACCATTTTATACAGCCGATAAATCTAAGCTCAGTTGCCATTTACCCTAACTACAAGCTGAAGTCGAGTGAGGAGACAAAAACACTTGTCCAAAAAATTATATGCCCCGAGCAAATGAAACTCCAGGTAAGAGGACTACGTAAGACGAAAAATGGCGGTGTCATTATCAGCACTGAAACAAAGGACGATATTGAGAAGGTGAAAAAATCGATGCAGCAATCAAATTCAGGCCTTACAGTAGACGACCCTCCAAAAAGGAAGTCTAGACTAGTAGTTATCGGAGTGCTTTCATCCATGCAAGAGAAGGAAGTTTTTACTTGTTTATTTCACCAGAATCTAGCAGAGACCCTTCAGAATTGCAGCCTCGAGACCTTTTTGACCTCCATTAAATTAAGCCATAAGTCAGGTAAGAAGGACGCTGAGACCTGTAATTACATTATAGAAGTATCTGCAGACCTACGTAAAGCCCCGATATCAAAAGGCAGAGTGTTTGTAAATTGGTCGTCATGCCCTGTGAGAGACTTTACTCTAGTGACACGCTGTGATAAGTGCCAGCAGTACGGACATGCGGCCAAATCATGTCGGGAGACCACCGTTACCTGTGGCCACTGTGGTGATCAGAGTCACTCCATTAAAGAATGCACAAAGAAGACTGAGGAGTCAAAATGTGCTACTTGCTTGCACTTCAAAAAGCCAAATAATCACAAGACAAGTGCTTCTGACTGCCCAGCAAAAATAATGGCTGAAAAAAGGTTTATTAATTCTGTTGATTATGGAGGCGCCTAAGAGCGCCGTTAATTACGTATTTTTTTAGCCCTTTTTATTGTTTTTATAATTATGATTAATAATTCAATTATTGACATAGATAATTTCTCTGTATATGAATCCCGCGTTTGTGACGTTGAACACTGTAAACAATATATCTCCACCCACACTAGTTCACTAACCATACTAACACAAAATATACGCAGCATTTTTAAAAATTTCGACAACTTCCGCATTTTTCTACAACGTTCTAGACGTAAACATAAACTGTGACGTTATTGTATTAACCGAATGTTGGCTTTCCAAACAATATAACATACCACTAATTCTGGGATATAATATGTATAAAAGTAACATAAACTACAATCAGAACGAAACATTTCGTGATATGACGACTTCTCTCGATTGTTGGTTAGTGAGGAGCTACAGAGCTCTAAATATGAGTAATTTAACATTATTGAAATTCAGGTCCATGTCCATTTTAACACTTGGCCTCATGTACTCGCATGCCGTTTTAGGAACAACGTTTCTAAGAGTCGGTCGGACATAATGTAAAACCTTCCTAAAGACATGATGTATTGGCTTCAGAGTTAAAAAAAGCTCTTTTGCCAAAATTTTCTCTTCTATCTACAAGGATAGCTCGATGTTTTGACATGTCACCACATCAGTACCTACTACTTAGATTTGTCCCGACAATATAATGAAAGCTGTTCATTTACTTGATATTTATTTTTCCTAATCCCCAAGTCTTGTCGGATTGCCGTCTCATCCAAATTCGTTTTAGTAACAACTGTTTCTCTTAAAAAGCACTATCCATTGATATATCACTTATGGCTATAGGGCGCCAAGAACATTCCTAATCTTCGCTACCTAAGTAGTCACCTATTTAGGTTATTAACTCCGAATTGACTAACAATTGGCAAAAGTCGTGTTTGTAGCAAAGGTTCTCCTTGAAAAGCTTCTACCATTGGTGCATATCTTGTGGCTGTTGGGCGTCAAAAATTCTTTAACTACGGTGCCCAAGTTGTCACCTATTTAGGTCATTAACTGCGAATTGACCAACAATTGGCAAAAGTCGTATTTGTAGCAAGGTTCTATTTGAAAAGCTCTTTTTCATTTCTCATACTCAGAAAGTAGTGTTTGTTTGGTGTGCGTTACCCAGGCCAGATGTTGTCGAAAATGGTCATTTGAATCTAATAGATAATTAGTTTTGCGGCTTCTGTAATTGTTGCGCACATTTTTAAATTTGTTGCGCTTATAGTTTTTTAATTATTTCACAAAAACATTTACTGCTGGGGTAACGTTATCCCAGCCAGACCTTTTTCTTTCTAATGGGAATATTTAAATAAATACTAGCTATAAAATTAGTTGTCTAGATGAAGTAAATGTTGTGCCTTATTTTGTATTTGTTCTTTTATCGGTTGCGAAGTTATTCGAGATTTTGCTGGGGTAACGTTTTTGGTTTTGCTAGATCTTTGAAACGGTTAAGCGGATTCTTATCATATTTTGTACATGACTTCTTAGGAATTAGTTTAAATTTAAATTTGTTCTGCAATAAAAAAAACCAAAATAATGCATAGTTTAAAGGTTATTTCATTAAATAGAAAAACACTTCAATTAGTTCCAGCACTCTCAATTAGAGGTCTAAAGACTTACTTTAAACGTTCTTTTAAAGCTTGTAAATGCCTTCAAATGTATGTGAAGTTTCATTAGTATCCTGTAAGTATTTAACAAGTTATGATGTTATTCAGTTCTTCACGAGCACGGTGTTGATGCGCGCGGTGTTATTTGGCCACTGGATTGGATATATGAACTGAATGTTATGTCAATTATTAGTTGTTTAGTTCAGTTGTATATCAGTAAAATTTCAGCGTAGTACAGACGCCAGCACATCAAGCTACTACAATCTGTCAAATTTATTTAATAGATTTTCAACTTTATCACTGAAATATAAGGTTCAAAGTTGATTGGGAAAATTTGACAGTTTCGGGTAGCTTGATGTGCTGGCGTCTGTACATTGGATAATTAATGAGATAATACGATTAAAGTCATTAGGAAGTGAATGACTGAGGTAACCCGACCAAGTTTAGGTGGTTACAAAAAAGCGAAATCGCAGAACATTATGCTATCTTTTGAAATGTTTAGTATAATACACCTTACAATTTCGGTATAGATGCGTACACTGTTAAATACATAATAATATACCTAATAATATCTGTACTATGAAAACATTATTATTATCTTCCAGTTGCACATACTTATCAAAAATCACCGATTAACATGTCGTTCGGTGGGACGCGGGAGGGGTGGGGTGAAGGGGTAATTCATTGTTTGCATAACGCACTAAACATGCTCCATAATCACATAATTCATCTTGTAGAGTGCGCGTGCGCTTCGGCTAAACTATGCATTATTTTGGTTTTTTATTGCGCTTAAACTACCTATGCATTATTTTGGTTTTTTTATTGCAGAACAAATTTAAACTAATTCCTAAGAAGTCATGTACAAAATATGATAAGAATCCGCTTAACCGTTTCAAAGATCTAGCAAAACCAAAAACGTTACCCCAGCAAAATCTCGAATAACTTCCCAACCGATGAAAGAACAAATACAAAATAAGGAACAACATTTACTTCATCTAGACAACTAATTTTATAGCTAGTATTTATTTAAATATTCCCATTAGAAAGAAAAAGGTCTGGCTGGGATAACGTTACCCCAGCAGGAAATGTTTTTGTGAAATAATTAAAAAACTACAAGCGCAACAAATTTAAAAATGTGCCCAACAATTACAGAAGCCGCAAAACTAATTATCTATTAGATTCAAATGACCATTTTCGACAACATCTGGCCTGGGTAACGCACACGTTTGTTTGATCCAAGTAGCGTGTGAAAGACGCTGATCCCCACCCTTGGGTGGGAAAGACTCATAGTAATCACTTCCCTCTCTAGGATGGGAATGAATTTTAAAAATAGAACTAAATTTGGTTAGGTAGTCGGCTACGAAATTTTCTACTAAGGGGGTATTACACTGTCGAGTCTGTGGTCATCGATCTGTGATCGAAGATATAATGGAATTGTAAAATAGACATTTGTAATGGGTATATCCTCCTTAAGGAATATTAAACTATCATATTATGTCATATACCTATCTACGAAGCTCACAAATTACCAATGTTATGTCTATTTTACAATTTAGTTATGTCTTTGATCATGGATCTGTGATCGTAGATATGATGGTGTAATACCTCCCTTATAGAAAAATACTGATTAAAAAAAAATGCTGCAGTCTTGTCATTGTATAAACAGCCAGTGTGAATTAAAAAAATACCTAAGGGTCAGCACACCGAGACGCGACGCGATGCGCACTTTTTTAAGATCTGAAACAATGGTGCCGATTCCCTTGTTCACAAACTAAACTAAATTTAAGTTCAGTGCATCTTTTTCTTTCTATTTCATTAAGAAAAGGACAGAAGATAAATTTTAGTTTAGTCATGTCAAATTAATCAGCGCTTGACGTAAATTGACGTAATTTTAGTAGGCAAGTTTTTAATCACGTCTAAACTTGTATGGAGTAGTGACAGGCGCTGATTAATTTGACAGGACTCAACAAAAATTTATCTTTTGTCCTTTTCTTAATGAAATAGAAAGAAAAAGATGCACTGAACTTAAATTTAGTTTAGTTTGTGAACAAGGGAATTGTCACCAATATCGAATTTATTTACTACGCAATAAGGTACACGCGCTGCGCAGCACCGCGCGTCTCAGCGTACTTTGACACGTGTTCACGCTCGCACTGAAATATACCTTTTTGTGAGGAAAATAAGTTCGATACTTGTTTAAAAGTGCGCGCAGCGTCGCGTCGTGTCGCGTCTTGGTGTGAACTGATCCTAAGCGGGAGGACCCGCGGCGGTGGCACGGTGTGTTCCATATGTAAAATTAAAAAAAAAATCTAATAGGTACTAGAATACTCATGTTAATATTATCAATTAATATTTTAGAAAAACTACAACTTTTTACTTTCCTTAAATTCGAAATTAAAAGTAGAGTGTTTAACACGGGTGAAAGTCATCAATTCCTACTCGGACTATAGCCGCCCTCGCTGCGCTCGGGCGTCTAAATACCTCGTATAGGAATTGATTCCTTTCGACCCTTGTATAACAATCTACTATTTCATTCCATCTATTTGAAAAGGACGACTTGGTTCGCCTTTAAGTGCAACCAAAGGTGGTGTTTTCTATAAGAAACTTTTAGCGGACAGTAATGAGTTTTTAATACTCTTTATAAGTGCACCGCAATTATCTTTGCCGCACACTTTTTGAATTTGGAACTTTGGAACATCTTAGTGTTCCGCCCCGGCTGAATAAAAAAAAAAAGGAAATCAAATTAAAAACGCGCGAACGCCCGCGTTTTCGTCAATTTTCACGGATTGTTAAGGCCGGTTCCAACGGTGCGCGATATTGCGGACGCACACGCACCGGCCCGCACGGCGCACGACCACGCACCGTGCACGAAGGGTCTTCCTACGGTGCGCGATATTGCGCACGCAAGCGCACCAGCCCACTCAAACATCTGCATTTTTTGTACCTACGTTCTATGCAAATAAATAGTTATTCTATTCTATTCTATTGTACACACCATGCCTTTTCCGACGGCGCGTGTCGGTCTGTGTGGGCCTTGAGATTCGAAGCCACATTTAGCATTGTTCTGTCAGCTTTGGTGGATGCTGACTACAACTTCACATTTGTGGATTGCGGATGTTATGGTAAAATAAATAATGGCGGTGTTTGCAGAAATACAGAGATGTATAGATTTTTTTTAGAAATGAACTGTGTTTTTCAGCATCAACTAATTTGCCCTTCAAGGAGGAACCACTTCCCTACGTGTTTGTGGCAGATAGTGCATTTCCTCTGACTGAAAATATGTTGAAGCCGTCTCCAGGCTAAGGGAACATAAGAAATCATTTTTAATTGGCAATTTCCGGATACCTCATTAACGGCATAGCAATTTAAATGTCTATTAACTACTCCCAAATTACGATTATTATTTTATTTTACTTTTTTAACATTCTTCCTTTACATAATATACCTACAATCTATATCTATAAAAGGAAAGGGTGACTAACTGAATCACTGACTGACTGTTCTATCAACGCACAGCTCAAACCACTTAACGGATTGGGCTGAAATTTGGCACACAAGTAGATAATAAATGACGTAGGCATCCAATAAGAAAGGACTTTTGGAAAATCGACTTTCAAGGGGGCGAAAAGGGGGGATTTTGTTTGTATGAAAAATCTTATTCCTTGAGTTAACAAACTTGAAACTTGGCACGAATACTTATCTATGTAAATTATAAAGTTTTCCATTTTTAGTTTTTCTAAACTACCCCCTAAGGGAGGAATGGGGGGTGTCAAAGTTTGTATGGAAGAATTTTAACGCGCGGTCTGATTAACTCGAAACTCAGTATTTATACTAAAGACTGAAAATAAATAAAAACATATATTAGGGTTTTTTGAAAATTTATCCCTGATGGGGTGAAACGGGGTATTAATTTTTACAGCGGAGGATTTTACTGTGAGGCTTGATTAACTTGAAAATTGGTATAAATAATCTATAATATTATGTGAAATAATGGAAACGTCACAAGAGACTTTGCCAAAAATTATTATCACGCTATTTGCTATGGGGGATGAGCAATATTGCATTATGTTCGTATTCTTCTATAGTTTACCGCAAACTGTAAAAAGACTATCCAAAAGGTTAGAATATTGCAGATAATTCTGAATTTAACCTTTTAAAAGATTATAATCACGCCATACCTTTATGGAGCTAAGTAGTCAATCATAACATATACAGAGTGGATGTTGATATGGGGCAATAAAGGCAGGTACCTTAACCGTTGTCGCTATAAGAAAACGGTCTTAGGAGACTGTCCTTAACTTTTTGAAACATTTTGATCTGCATTCATAGATTAAAAAAAAAAATACAGTCAGCAAGAACATAGGCAATTTTCACAACAACTTTTTTGATGCCAGTCGATCCTATTTCTTATTACGAGGGTCAAAAAACTATATCGGGCCAACTGAGGTTTGAGTACGAGAAAATTCAGAAATTGCAAAATATTTCCAAACATTTCGTTGGAACTGAGCCTGAGAGGAGATAGAACAACACGAAATAATAATAAATAATATATCTATATTGATATTTTTTAATATCTATTTCAACTTGATACCTCCACGCGTTTCTGAGAAAAAGTGTCTTGACAGGCAAAACTCTGTCGAGTGAATTCACAGCACGGGGCCTTAAATAGGTCCCTATTTTTATTATTTTGTTTATCTTTTAAATGTATTCTTTTCTTTTAGGTTTTTGTGAATGTGAGAACGTTGTAGGCTGTAGACTTGTGGACCGTTTTCTATTTTACTAAGTACCTGGTACTTGTTGATGGGCCTACACTGTCCTCTCATACCTATTAATACTGTAATTTGAAAACATTGTAGAAACCATTTATTAAAAAAAAAAGTAACCGTGGAGTTTCTTGCCGGCTCTTCTCCATAGCTGCATAGGAAGCGACCAATTGGAACCGTGCACCTAGGCTTCTGACGTTTCATAAGTGCCCTTGTAGGTTTATGTGAAATAAAACATTTTGAATTTAATTGTCATTTGTCTCGTGTTTGGAGAATAGTCGAAAACGTTTTCGGTATTATGTCGGATATTTTTAGGGCAGGTACTTAAGAAACCACTTTTATTGGAACCAAAAGTACTTATCCAATATTGTTATGAAGAGTTGTTTACTGCACAACTTTTTAAGGCAATCTAAAAATTCACCACGAATACTGGTACTTTTGATACTGAAAATTAAGGTGGATTGCATCCAGGCTCATGGCCAAATGATCCTGAAGGAAATACTTCCTTGATGTCTATGAGGAGTACCAAAAAGAGCAACTTTTTTGAACACACAATGTTTTTAAGTTTAATATTACATAGCATCACGCCTTGTTTCCCCGAAGGGTTGGGAGAGGTGTCCCTGTAGCAGGTACACCCACATTTCGCCAGTTATGTTTAAGTCCCATGTAATAGGGGGCGAGCCTATTACCATCAACCCGGGCACAAATCCAGACTCCAAGCTGCTACTGAGAAATTTCAGATAGAAAAACCCAACAACACTGCCCGACCCGGGAATCGAACCCAGGACCTCAGCAGTAGCGTTTGCAACCACTAGACCAACAAGGCAGTCAATTTTAATATTCTTTACTGAAATTGCTATTGTTTTTATAATTTTCTCAGTTTTGATGTTGTATTTCCTGTGCGAGTCCCAAATAAAAAAAATCTTTCTTTCTAAGGGCGCCTTCAAATTTGCCGCAAAGTGCCGCGCGGCGGCAGCGCGGCTGCAGCGCTGCAGCCGCGCTGCACTTTGCGGCAAATTTGAAGGCGCCCTTACTCTATCTGCTAAGACCATAAGAAATAAATTTGCAGAATATTTTCTAACAGATGGCATTTGTAGCATGGCACAGTATTTTCGCTTAGTGAGCAGGATGAAAAAATACGGCCATTTATGCGATTTAGTTTGACACTAGCAAGTAAATCAAAACCTATAGGATTCTTCCCGTTAACCTAAAATCATGAAAGACAAGAAGCAAGTCACAAACGCACAAGTAAAATAAAAATTCCGAAAATTGTTAATTTGTAAAAAAAAATACGAATGATTACGAACTTACATTTGCAGTTGGAGATGTATGGGAGAACATGTTTTTCAACTATAAGTTTGTTTTTGGGATAAATTCATCCCAACTACGGAACTTTTCACTGTGCGTGGTTCGACATGCACTTGGCCGGTTTTTTGTTTAACTTTATTCAATTTTAGCGGAAATAGAAATACACAATCTGAGAGAATTTCAACTGTCTACCTATTACGGTTCATGAGATACAGCCCGCTGACAGACAAATGGACGGATGGTCAGCGGAGGCTTAGTAATAGGGTTTCGTTTGGTAACCTTCGGGTATGAATCCCTAAAAACCACGTGACGAGAGAGATGTCAAATGCGTCTGGATAACTGACTAAACGAAATACCTGTCACTTCAGTTGTCATGCTACGTCACAGTTGTACTTTTCAATTTAGCAGCGTTATAATTCGTTGAGGTTTATTATAGAACCGGTTTTTTGGGCTCTTTACATTAGACAGTAAATTATTATTATAAACCTAAAAAGAAAATCCACATCAGTTACATCGACGCTGAGTAGTTTGTGAATGAATGATAAAAGAGGACACTATCATAAAAAAAACTTTTTACAAAAAAAAAAAACAACGAAAAACTCTAAAAAGTGAAAAAAAACTTAAATTTCAGAAGTCGGAGTCTTTGGTTTTGTATTTTCTTTATTTGTCACTGACTTCCGAAACTTAAGTTATTTTTCACATAGTCACAGATAATATAATACTACGTCCAATCCCATACAAAGAAATGACACCTCCCTAAGTCTGGCTATTGAGCTGGCTATTTTTCTTCCTCCATTTTAATAACAGATGGCAGCATCAGCGACTCACAAAATGCCAGACACTGTAGTTTTACGACGCCATCTAGGAGTCGACTTAGATACGTAAGATTCTCTACATCGCACATCGCGCAAGGTGCGTTCAAGGACAAGTGTAATAACAATACAACAAAAAATATATCTTGAGTTGGCGGAATAGTTTCATTTGTGGCAATTTTCTAGCAATTTTCACGCTGCAGCGACTGCCTCTTTAAGTGTTTTTTTTAGTATTTCAATGCTTAAATCTAGATTTTCTTCTCCTCGTTACCAAATCTACTATTGCTAAAACCCTAAAACTGAAATCACGCCTTCATCGTCCGAACTCATTTTGCCAGTAAGCCGACGTTCGCACGGACGTAATAAAATCGCGGCGAGATTTTATCGCGCACTGGTTTTTGAACTCTCGGTGTTAAGCCGAGCATTGAGAATCCAACGCGCTAGTACTAACTCTCGTCTCAGCGTGTTAAAAAACACATTGTTGGATTTTCAACTCTCGGCGCTAAGCAGAGAGTTGAAAATCAAGTGCACGAAAAAAAATCGCCGCGATTTTATTACGTCCGTGAGAACGTCGGCTAAATGTTTTTAGAAATATCAAATAAAAACAGGCCAAGTGCGTGTCGGACCACGTACAATGAAGGGTTTCGTAGTTGGGATGAATTTATCCCAAGAACAAACTTAACTTTGTAGTTAAAAAACATGTTCTCCCGTACGGAATGTATGGGAAAACATGTTTTTGCAACCGCAAATTTAAGTTGGTTGACTATTATTCGTTAACTTATAGAGCCTGCTTAGCTGTGATAGTTTTCCTTTTAATTTCGTTATAAATACTACTGCTGTGATTTTTTTTTCACATAAACCAACCATTTAGCTGGCAGGGGGGAGGGACACTTGACTCTAATAAAAATTAGCACTTTAAAGCTTAATGGTGCCGATTCTCTTGTAAACTATCTAGAATCTTAAAGCTATTCTGCAAAAAAATCTCCAAATTTATAAATAATTTTGACACAACCAAAATCGAATTTGACAATCGCAACTCCACATGGTATTTGTTTGCCCTACCCCGTGAATTTTTTTTAGAGCCTCAGGCGCGCATGCGGGGCAGCCTCGACGTGTTTTATATGGAATTTTTCACTTTTTGGATGGAAAATATAAAAAATCATTATCAAAATGTTGAGTTTAATGGGTTTATGGGTGTTTTAAAGGGGTTCGAAATTTTCATTATTTTTGCGATATGACACACCATTTTCGAGATATAAGCAAAAGAACACCAAAAAAGGAAACAGTACTGTTTTTGCACCTGAAGTCGAGATGTTGGTGTAAATTTATTTTAGTTCATGGCAACTAATTTTATTCCACACTTTTTTAGTCGCGATTAAAAAAATAATCAAATTTTGTTAGACAATCAAAATTTTTGGTGAAAAACGTCAAATTCAGAATAGCAAAATTGCCATTTTCACTAAAATAGTAACTCAGTGCATCATAATGCTGTCAAACTAAAATAAAGTTAAGTTGTGTCACTTTAGTCTATTTCAGAATGGGAAATCGTCGTTTGACAGGAATGAACAAAATTTCGGTGTTTTTTAGTCTAATTTTATAGGCATTTGTGACAAGAGAATCGGCACCATTAGCTACTTATCTACTTTTAAAACGTTTCCTGCAATCTTTTTTAGGGTTCCGTACCCAAAGGGTAAAACGGGACCCTAAGACTCCGCTGTCCGTCCGTCTGTCACCAGGCTGTATCTCATAAACCGTGATAGTTAGACAGTTGAAATTTCACAAATTATGTATTTCTGTTGCCGCTATATCAACAAATACTAAAGAAATAATAAAATAAACAAATATTAAAACAACAGACATGATTTTTTTACCGTTTTTATAGATAATGGTACGGAACCATTCGTGCGCGAGTCCGACTCGAACTTGGCCGGTTTTTTATAGAAAGTTTTAGAAAGGTATCAGTAAAATGAAGAAATATATAATTAAGTAGGTAGGTACTTGCCAAAAACATGTTAAGTAATAGATTTCTTTCAGTTATTATATTTCTATGTAAAGAAGGTAATAGATTATAAAAAAAAATTACAATGGCACTCCGGGAGCACAGAGACAGAAGTGAAAACTTGAACAAGATCTTGGCGAAAGAAAAATACTTGTATAGAACATTGGTTCGTAACAGTATCTGAATTAATCTAAACCTAAACCACATGTTCTGATGAAGAAGTACCTACCTATCTATCTAGGTACGCTTGATTGCCTAGCTAAATTTAAAATAATCTCATTGTTTAACTTCGAACTCCAAATAAGAGCACAATCGCGTTTACAAAAAAAAAACTTCCAAACCTTTAAAGTAAAAATACTTGCATAGAACATTGATCCGTAACTAGTACAAATAAGGAGCACAATCGCGTTTACAAAAATGAGGTATCGGTAACGGTGTCACGAGTTCAATTGTTTTTCCCATCTCAAAAATTCTCAACGTGCCTGAAGAAGTTTTAAATTCAATTTTTTTTTTATTTTCCTACTAAACGTAAAACAATAACGACAGATTATGTGATGACAAATTGAGTAAAACGCCATCTATTGCAAAGAGCTCTGAACAAAATGATTAACTTTATTATTCTATGAGTTCGAATTGAAGTAAAAGGTTTCATTTATCTTTTTTGTTGAAAATACATGATTTATGAGTTTAAATAGAAAAATCAGCATTAAACAAGGAAGTTTGAATTTTTACTAATCTTATTTATACCAAAATCTGCCGTTTATCGCTTTTTAGTGATCGTTAATTCCATAATTGTTACCTATGCTGCCATCAATTTTTTTTTCTCAAAACTAATTATACTTAATCTGTTCGAGTTAAGATAACATTAGGCTATTGTGACTAAGATAAATTACAAATCAACCAACTAAAAAGTAAAAAAAGAAATACTTTTTTCCGACTTCCGAATTTAAAGTTATTTTTGACTTTGTAATTGGGAAGTCAGATGTGTTTTTTGTAAAAAGTTTTTTTTTTGTGAGTCAGTTTGTAATATATCTAAATAACAATAGCCTAATGTCAACTGCTCATCACCTTTTACAAAATATTGCTTTTCTCTATGCAGGGACGTTAATCGTTGAAGAGTTCTCCTGGTATTTCACCATCAGTTCCTCTTCTCCATATCATATGCATTGTGATGAAGATAAATTGCTTGGCAATCATAAAAATTAAAAAAAACCAAATTCAAAAGTCATTTATTTAACTAGGCTAAGAATCAGCACATTTCGAACGTCAAAACATAGACAGTCCCCCAAAACGCCCACCCTTCACCATATTAAAGTAATTAAATTGCAACCCGTGAAATACCTACTTATTATTGAGAAGTTAGTTTTAAGAAAATTGCTTATGAATTTACATACATACATCCATATTTATGTTAGTATAGGTACCTACTTAAAAATTACGTTAGTACTTAATCAAAGATACATGCCACAACAATAATAATAATTATTATAATCAAAATAAATAACTACATAGAAATTGAAATAGGTACCTACATAAAATCAAATTGTAAAATTAATTAATAAGTTTCATAAAATCTAATTGTAAAATAAATTGATCTTTAAATTAAATCAAATCTTTAAAATAATTTACATTCTATAAATTCATTAAAATTAAAATCCAAAAATTAATTATGTAAAATATTAAAAATAAAAGTCAGAATCAGTCAAACTATGTCTAGATGACTGATTTAACAAGTGACCTCCAAAGCGGGGATGAGATCCTATCGGCTATTTATTGTCTTCAAGATTTTGATGCGGCTGCCACGCATTCTGCAGATCAGGGATACCGTTCTCTTGCGAATGATGGCATGAAAGCCATCAGGGCGGAACAGCGCGAACATCCCCGATTTATATGCCAAGTTGGGCAGTAAAAACGCTACCTACCATTGGTAAGCAAAACGATTCGTTTTTGTTTATAGGAACCGAGCATACCTCGCGCACCTTTGAAGTCTACCGACTCGCCGCGGATCGGGCGCACCGCCGCGCACGCGTCTGCGCTACCACGCACGTTACCCTTCCCATGGTGCGTGTCCGTGCGCGCTGATCCGCACCGAGTCGGTATTAGTCGGTAACTTCAAAGGGAATGTATCCAAACTCGGACGCACCGAGACGCACCGCGACGCACGCGTCTTCGCTACCACGCACGATACCCTTCCCACGGTGCGTCGTGCGGGCTGGTGCGCGTGCGTGCGCCATATCACGCACGCGTTGGAAGCCACCTTTAGAAATACGTGGTTTTGTTTTGAAAAGTGAATTCTTCAAGTGACAGTGAAAGTATAGAATTAACCGGTAAGGCGCCGTGGGTGGTCCGCGCCGTGACAGTTTTACGACCGCACTTAAATAAACAAACACTCGGATTTCTTTACAATGTCTCAAGTAGTATTGTTAATGTTTTTTGCTACTCGAATAGATTAGGAATACGTTTCAAATGGTTGCAGTCTTTGTAAACAACGTTTACTTATCTTTATTACCCGCTTTTGTTATTATTTCTTTTGTTCTTTGTGATAACGATTTCTGATAAAACTACCGTACCAATTCACACGAAATTTTGCAGGGTACATTATGGACAGATAAGTTATCTAACAAAAGCGTTTTTAGAGACAAACATTCAAAACAAAAAATTCAAAAAATCTAGATTTTAGATGATCTAGAATTTCTAATGCTTACGTAACTTTCTCCGTCCCAAAAAAATATTTTTTTGTATTATTTTGTTCTAAATGTTGTCTAATACGATAATACATGTAATATAGAAAAGAAATAAAACACTTACGGATCAGATCCATACAGAAAAACCACAAAATATCACAACTTTCACTTTGACGGGAACTTTCTCTTATCTGTTTGTTTACACTTTTTTGGTTGGGTCAAAATAGGTATAATATGATGTTATTTAGAGCGAATATTATCTAAAACGATGTAATATTTACTTCAAAATGAAAATATCACCACTTTCCGACGATTTACACACAAAAACCATTAAAAAACGAATTATTACAGCGAACGCGCGCGTCCTGGGAGTGACGTTTGACTGACATTTTACCGCGCGGGAATGTCATTTTCAATTTTTTTTTAAAATGTTGCCTATTCGTATTTTTGCTTTTAGTCGATTTATTTGACAAGAATATTTATCCGACCATAGACAGAAAAATTCACAGACGATAATAGCCATTACAGCAAGTACAAATAGAGATGTAAGCCGCGTGTGTCACTTGTTGCCAATTGGCAACAACGGTCCTTTACCGGTACTCCTGAAAGTATTAGAACTGACGCTAGAAATGCGATGGATAACCTATCCTATCTATTCTATCCAGCAAAATCGCGGGAGAAATATATGAAAGCCTATGGTAATTTTATTGAATGGAGAAATGCAAGAAGCGCCAAGAATTTTTCAGAATCTGTGTTTTTGGCCTACTTCCAGTACTTAGCCAAGACTAAACAACCTTCCACTCTTTGGAGTACCTACTCAATGCAAAAATCAACAGTCAGTTCCAACAACGACGTAAAACTGGACACATATTCAAAATTAATAGCGTATCTGAAGAGGATGTCTGATGGATTTAAACCTAAAAAATCCAAAGTGTTCTCAGTCAAAAACGTGGAGAGTTTCCTTAATGAGGCACCCGACAAAGTTTTTCTTGCCGTAAAAGTAAGTAACTATGTATATGGTGGATCACTAAAGTATAACCATAGTGTTTTAAAATGCGCATTTTATTGTAACCTGTACTTCGATAGATACTTGTCTTATTCACATTCGGTTTTGTTACAGGTGGCTTTAATTTTCGGAGTACATGGAGCTTGTCGTGGCAATGAACTTTTAAAAATAACTGTTGATGATGTCGAAAATCACTCGGATGATTTACTGTTATTGTACAGAAATACCTGGACCTGCGTCCTGCTGCTGATGATGAAGACCAATCAGTTTTTCATCCGTTATCAAAATAGCAACTGCTTCAAACAAGTTATGGGAAAAAATTAAATATCCAACATGCCACAAGAAATCGCTACTTATTTAAAGTTTTTACCAGATATCAAACTGTATACAGGACATTGTTTTCGTCGTACTTCTGCTACCCTTTTGGCAGATTCTGGAGCGGACTTAACTGTTCTCAAACGACATGGAGGATGGAAGCCGAGTGCTGTAGCAGAGAGGTATATAGAAGATTCTATTGAGAACAAGGCGAAAACATGTGAATGCATCGTGGAAAACATTAAATTGCAACCTTCAGTTAATCCATCCATGCCACTGTCGCTGTGCCCATCTACATCCAAACAACGAGATTCACCGTCACATTTTCCTCAAAATGAGCCAGATTCGGACATTATTACTTACTTTGAATCCCTCGCTACGTTCAGGATTCTACTAAAGAATCCCTCGCTACGCTCGAGATTCTACTCTAGAATCCCTCACTTCGCTCTGGATTAAAAAAAGCGCCCTCGCCGTAAAAATATTGTGGCGAGTAGGCAAGTAAACTCGCACACTAGAACGCAGCATAGAAATCACGCCACCTTTTAAGCCCCGCCTCCGAGATAAGGATTTTACTATGTGTGCGTAGCGAAGCGCATACACGGACGACCGCCGCCTGCGATCCTTTTGTATAGGATGATGATTGACGTTCGCGTAGAGGCCGTTCCTGACGGTGACGTAATTTGTTGGACGGCTAGTATAAGTACTGTATCCTGACGGTATTGCCAAGCATTCTCTCTGTTAACCTCGCCTGCTGTACGCTTATTCATTTATCTCTATTATAATATTCGTATAACCTGTTCGCATTTCATTCAATCTCACTGTGCCCGACAAGCACCTACTTACCAGTGCTCCACAGTAAGTGGGCCAATAAAGCATTCATTCCACACACACGCACACCCACTTCATTGGTGACCCCGATTCCGTTGTCAAGAGGAGAAGATGGAGCAAAGCAAAGAGACGGAAGTGTTTCAGGAAACATGTCGAGTTGGAGTAAGGACGCCGACGTTCAACCCTGCTGACCCGGTACTGTGGTTTGCCCAATTGGAAGGACAGTTCGCTTTATCAAGCATGACGACGGACACAACCAAATTCTACTTCGTTCTGTCGCAGCTGGAACCACAACACGCTGCGGAGGTTAGAGACCTGATAGTTACTCCACCAGCAACAGGAAAATATGACAAACTGAAGGCTGAATTAATCAAGAGGCTATCTGCGTCACAAGAGCGTAAAATTAAGCAGTTGATTATGCACGAGGAACTCGGTGACAGGAAACCGTCGCAGTTCCTACGCCACTTGCAGCACTTGGCCGGACCTACAGTCCCGGCAGAGTTCATCAGGACAATCTGGTCAAGTCGGCTTCCCACCAAACTGCAGACAATTGTCGCGTCACAGCAAACCATGCCACTGGAAGACATGGCCGAATTAGCAGATCGCGTAAATGATATCGTTACAGCTACTGGGCAAGTAGCAAGTACCAGTACTCGCCCGCCAGTAACAACTGATTCGCAAAGAACTGCTATGGACACCCTAACTAAAACTGTAGCAGAGTTAAGCCGAAGGTTGGAGACCATGAGCATGGAGCTTCGCAGCCGTCGTCGCTCGCAGTCACGAGGATCGAGCCATGGATCATCGCACCGTTATCGCTCTCGTTCCAATACCAGACCTCAAGACCACCCGTTGTGCTGGTATCATTACCGGTTTGGCGACAAGGCACGGAAATGTACACAGCCATGCAACTACAGCAAGCAGCCGGTAAACTCCAAAGGCAGCCATTAGTGTTCGGAACAAGACTGATCGGAGCGCGCAGATCGGAGAGCTCTTGGTCGTCGCCACTTCACCTAGCACGCAAGAAGAACGACGGCTGGAGACCGTGCGGAGACTACAGATCCTTGAACGCACTCACGATTCCAGACCGTTACCCAGTTCGGCATGTGCAGGACTTCGTGCACGTAGGCTGCACAATCTACTCCACTGTTGATTTGGTTAAGGCCTACAACCAGGTACCAGTCGCAGAAGAAGACATTCCCAAGACCGCCATAACGACACCCTTTGGGTTGTTCGAATTCCCGTTCATGACGTTCGGACTTTGCAACGCTGCACAAACGTTGCAGCGGTTTATGGACGAAGTGCTCCGGGGCCTGGATTTCTGTTATACCTACCTGGATGACATCTTAATCTCCAGAAGCAGCGTCGCCCAGCATCAACAGCACCTCAGGCAACTCTTTGGGAGGTTGTCAGATTATGGAGTGCTGATAAATACAAACAAATGCACATTCAGAAAAGCTAAAGTGACTTTCCTGGGCCACGAGGTTTCAGCAGCCGGAATCAAGCCACTAAATGCAAAGTTCCAGGCCATCCAGGATTTCCCAGTGCCCAAGAACATCAAGGAACTTAGATTTCTCGGAATGATAAACTTCTATCGGAAATTCCTACCAGCAGCAGCTTCCATGCAAGCACCATTAAACAAGTTTCTAGCTGGCCTCAAAACTAAGGGATCACAGCCAATAGAAATGACACCAGAGCACCTGGAGGCTTTCAAAAGATGTAAGCAAAGTTTATCAGAAGCCACACTGCTTGTTCATCCTGATTCAACGGCAGAACTCGCAGTACAGACAGACGCCTCAGATACGACAATCGGAGCTGTATTGCAGCAAAAGCAGGGTCAAGAATGGAAACCCTTGGCATTCTTCTCCAGGAAACTGAGCCCTGCCCAGACAAAGTACAGCTCGTACGACCGCGAACTTCTAGCAATATACGAGGCCATACGGTATTTCAAGTTCATGGTGGAAGCGAGAACGTTCACAGTTTTCACCGATCACAAACCACTGACATTTACATTCAGCAAACCTCGTGAAAACTGTTCCCCGCGCCAGTTCAGATATTTAGATTTTATCAGCCAGTACACAACAGAAATAAAGTTCGTGGCTGGCAAAGATAACGTGGTAGCAGATACCTTGTCCCGTATTAGCGAAATCAATTTGCTCATAGATTACCAGTCCCTGGCCAGAGAACAGGAAACCGATACGGAACTAACCTCATATATAACGGTTCCAGTCTGAAGCTGAAGAAAATCAGACTGCCAGAAACAGGGGTTGAGGTGTACTGCGACGTCACAGCGAAGACACGCCCATTTCTCACCAGACGGTTTCGCAAACAGGTCTTCGGTACCCTTCACGGATTGAGTCACCCTGGTGGTAAAGCAACAGTCCGCTTGGTAACCGAAAGATATGTATGGCCCCGGCATAAGAAAGGACTGTCGACAATGGGCAAAAGAATGTGAAGCATGCCAACGAAGCAAAGTGTCCAGACATACGTATGTGTAGTGTATTATAAGTTTATAACCTATTTATGTACTATGTTCCTACATTTTATTTCTAATGATATATTTTTTATATTTTTTCTTTGTTCCTCTCAAACAGAGCACCTGCCATCTAATCTCTTTACTACCCTTAGTTGACTGGTAGAGAATGCCTATGGCATTAAGTCCGCCTTTGTACCTTTTTGTGTGTGAGAAGTTTAAATAAATAAATACGTCAGCACCTTTGACAACTTTCCAGCCTTCAGCACGGTTCCGCCACATTCACATTGACTTAGTTGGTCCCTTACCATTATGTTCTGGCTACAGGTACTGTCTCACCATAGTCGACCGCGTAACGCTTTGGCCTGAGGCATACCCGCTGCAGGACATCACGGTGGAGACCTGCGGCAAGGTCTTGCGCGAAGATCGCTAGAAGCTCCATATTTAGGACCATACAAGGTCCTGCATCGAGAACAGAAGACTTTCGACCTCGTGGTGAAGGTAAAGATGCAAAAGGTCACAATAATTGACCGACTAAAACCAGCATACCTAAGCAATGAGCAACATGTCATGACGTCACAGCAGCAATTTCCAGAAGACCATGTCACTGCCAAGAAGACGAGGAGCGGGCGCACAGTCAGATTTCCGGAATACTATCGTTCGTAGCCAGGCTACGACTCACCAGGGGAGTGGTGTGGCGAGTAGGCAAGTAAACTCGGACACTAGAACGCAGCATAGAAATCACGTCACCTTTTAAGCCCCGCCTCCGAGAAGGATTTTACTACGTGTGCGTAGCGAAGCGCACACACGGACGACCGCCGCCTGCGATCCTTTTGTATAGGATGATGACTCTCGCGTAGAGGCCGTTCCTGACGGTGACGTAATTTGTTTGACGGCTAGTATAAGTACTGTATCCTGACGGTATTGCCAAACATTCTCTCTGTTAACCTCGCCTGCTGTACGCTTATTCATTTCATCATTCATCATCATCATTTCAGCCGAAAGACGTCCACTGCTGAACATAGGCCTCCCCCAAGCACCTCCACTTCGACCGATTCTGTGCTTTCCGCATCCAGCGGATTCCTGCGGCCTTCACAAGGTCATCGGTCCATCTTGTGGGAGGCCTTCCAACACTACGTCTTCCGGTACGCGGTCGCCACTCCAGAACCTTTCGGCCTTATCTATGCGAAATGTGATAGAAATATCAGTTGATTCTAGAGGATTTAAGGAAATTAAGGGTATATATTACGAAACATTTATTTCGTATCGATTTAAAATCGAACTTACTAAAGAACATTCTGAGGCTTTCTTCTGATAACCCTGCACACTTGCACAGCCGTCCCAAAGAGTAGGTTTTTTTTAAGAAATGTGTACAGGGTCAATTTAAATTTGCTAGCGAAACTCTGCAGACGTGATGGGTCATATCTAAACATGATATAACAAAACAAAAAGGTTTTGATGATTTTTTGGGGTCAACGACCCATGGTAGAGTAGATACCTACTTAAACAATGAGTTGAAAACATCCGTTTTTTTGTTTTACCGGGTGTAGATATCGATACTCATTACGTACGTGAAGTTTACAAAGTAAAATCAATTTTTTAAACTGATATTTCAAATGAAACTTGTTTGCAGTCGTTAACCAAAAAAAAAACATTAAATGAATTTAGTTTTGTTTTTTCATGTTTAGATGTTGTGTTTCGCGTTGTATAAAACATCATTCTTAAAACAAAAAACTAGTATCCAAAATTTTATTTGCCTCCTAAATTATTTAAAAAAAAATATGATAGGTATACTTAGGTAGCTATCATATTTTTGTATAAATTAACATTCGTTATTCATTTACCTACAATAAAGATGACATGACCAAGTAACAGTAATTGCCTACCTCTCAAGCCCTGTTTGACACATGAGTCATAACTGTCAAGCCCTGAGACCCCTCACGGCGTAAAAGATTTATGACCCGCACTCAAATAAACAAAAGTCTCGAGTTTCTCATAACGTTTTTAATGTTTTTGTAAGTCGGTTTAGGTTTCGGTTATTTAGTGCAAATATTTAAAAAAAATATCACCACTTCCCGTCCGCGTCGATTTACACACATAACCATAAAAAAAAACGAAATATTACACCGAAAGCGCTTGCGGCCCAAGCGTGCGTAGACTGACGTTTTTTAGCGCGGGAACGTCACTTTCAACATTTTTTAAAATGTCGCGTTCCACGTATTTTTAAATTAAATGGTTTAGTTGACTAGATTATCTATCCGACTGATTCCGACTAAAGAGTGAATAATTAAAAACCGGCCAATTGCATGTCGGACCACGCACAATGTAGGGTTCCGTAGTTGGGATGAATTTATCCCAAGAACAAACTTAACTTTGTAGTTGAAAAAAAAATCTGTCGTACAGAATGTATGGAGAACATGTTTTTACAACCGCAAATCTAAGTTGGTCGATTATTACTCGTTAACTTGTAAAGCCTACTCAGCTGTGATAGTTTTCCTTTTAAATTCGTTATATAAGCTACTGTCGTGAATTTTTTCACATATCTAAAACCAGCCCTTTAGCTGGCAGGGGGGGGGGACACTTTACTCTAACAACAATTTTCACTTTAAAGCTTAATATTTCGCAAACGGATCTCTGAATTGAAAAATGGTTTTAACACACTCATAATGTTTTTGAAAGACCTTTCCAACAATACCCCACAACAAGGGATATATATTAAAAAAAAAACATCTCCACTTTACGTGTACGGGAGGTACCCTAAAAAAATATATTTTTCATAATTTTATTTTACCACTTTATCGGCATGATTAATACATATTAATCATGCCGATATACATATATCTATGCCAAATTACAACTTTCTAGTACTAACAGTCTTGGAGCTAGACCGCGGACAGACAGACAGACAGACAGACAGACGGACATGACGAAACTGTAAGGATTCCTTGTTTACTACGGAACCCTAAAAAGCCACAGAGGACATTAGACTTTATTTAGCAGTACAAATAGAGATGTAAGCCGTGTGAGTTTCAAAGTGACACACCTCGTGTGTCACCAGGGCTTGAGAGGAATTTTGGTCACATCTAAGTACCTAATTTTTATTCAATAAATTTCATTTCGGCAGGCTTCCATAACTTCTAAGCAGAACTGCGTTTCTCCTTCTGTTGGTAACGCACGTATTCGACGTTCAAAATTTTCATAAAAAGAACGTTTAAAGTTTTCATAAACTTTGCCAATTTGCAATTCTTCATAAAGCTGCTTGATTCGCTTCACATGTTCCGGGTCTTTGCTGCCGTAGTATTCTTTGAAGATGGCACGTTGTGCTTCATTGCAGTGCTCCAGTGCTGTTACGGCAATCCAGGATAATTTTCCTTCTTGAATGTCTGTGCCTGCCTTCCCTGTGATGGCTTCGCTCCAGTACACATCTTTGTAGTCGTTCTGGTAAAAAAAAAATAGTTTCAAATAAGTAAATTATTTTTCTTAAACAAAATTAATCGGAGGGGCTCGTGGCTAAATTAATAGAAGCCGTGAATGAGTGACCATTGGTGACCATACATATCGAGACACCTCCGTCCTCGTAATATTTTTTCTTACCTGAAGTTGCAGAAGTTTACCAAACTCCCAACAGACTCTCCACCAACTCTCCAACTCTGAACTCTCAGATAAATCTTTCTCTTTCCCATTTTTAATTAAAAGCAGAGCTGAGAGTATCGGTAACCTGAAAGAAAAGTAGCCGGTCTTTTGTATTGCGATAGCGTTGAATCGTTCCATTGTGAACCCATCAAGATTGTTTTTTTCTTTGGAGTATCCTAATGCACAGTCTAAGTATTGGCCTATCGTAGTGTACATAACTGCCTGAAAAGAATGGAAAAATTATAAGTAATAGCTACATTTTGCACTAGTACTCGTTGGTTCTTATTGGGAGATACTTGTCCCAGACTGGGACCACTGTCTTAAATTAGGACTCAGTTTCCTAAATAAACCAGTGTCCTAAATTAGGATCCATTGTCCCTGATTAGAGATCACTGTCTTGTACAGTGTAAGTCTTTATAATGTGCACATATCTTTGCTTAATTTAATCGACGGAAAAATAAAAACTTAATATTTTTTTTTAATAATTGGCGTCTTATTGAGTTTTACGATTATTGTAAAAATTTATGAAAAAAACTAAAGATCTTTGCTTAAAAACATGTTTATTTTCAATTGAGAGTAGTTTTTTTCCACAATTTTAATTTTATGAGGACGTCTAACTACTTCCAATCATTATGGAGTTTGTTTCATCGCGATAGATCATTAGTTACACCGTTTTGTTACAATTTTTTTTTAATTCAATAGAAAACAAAAATGTTTAGATTAAAAAAATAAAATTTAATAAAGAACTGTAACCCGACTACGGGAAAATGCAAATGATCTAAAAAGTACGAAACAAGCAAATATTTCAGACAGGTACAAAAATGGTCAAGGTAAAGCCGTCGGGTTACAGTTTTTTATTAAACTTAATTTTTTATTTTATATTTTTCCGTTTTTGCGCTTGCTAAACGTTACAACAACGTAAATAAGAGTAATGCAATAGGTCAGTAATTAACCTATTTTAAATTCCAATAGCAGTGCATAGTGCTTTAGACGAAACCATAGCGCGATTTATTTCGACGCCAACACCATACTCAGAAAGTTTTGCGACTAACAGTTTTTGTCTATGGGACACTGGCTAGTTTTGATGTCAATTAAAACTATGACTATTTATTACAAAAAAAAAACACAACATTCCAAATCCGAAATTCCCTCCACATTTTTTTACGAGCAAAATCAAAATACTCTTTCACTGAAAATTGAATTTACAACAAGAACATTTTTGCGCGATGATTTTGTACTATTTCAAATGTCGACTAAAACCAGAAGAATCATTTGAAAGATTTCGAATGGTGATCATAGACAAAAGCCCTTCTAAAGCGACTGTTTTCCGCTGGTTCAACGAATTTAAGCGTGGTCAAGTAACTTTGGCGGACGAAGAAAAAAGTGGCCGCCCTATGACGGCTGTTACATAAGAAAACGTCCTGGCTGTGAAAAATTTATTTTAAGAAAATAGGCGAATTATATATGAAGAGATTCAGCATATACTGCAGATTGGATCAGGAAGTGTGCATACGGACATCTTCGGGTAAGGAAGATAGTTTCACACTGGGTACCGCACAATCTAACGCAGGCTCAGAAGGAAGTTCGGGTAGAATGGTGCCGAGACATGATAGCAAAATTTGAAGCAGGCTCGTCTCAGCGCGTTTACGATTTCATTACGGGTGATGAATCTTGGATTCATCATTTTTGTTCCCCAAAATAAAAAAAAACAACTCAAGTGAAAACAGTTTTCATCACCGGAAGATGCACTGGCTGCATTTGAGGAGATTAAAGAGGTGTCTGATGCGGACTGGAAAATGTGTAATGAAAGTTGGTTTAGACGCATGAAACTGTGTATAGACGCCGATGGAGAGTTATTTGAAAAGATTTAATTAAAAAAAAAATAACCTGTAAGTAGTATTTTTTTTTTGTACCTATCGCAAAATTTTCTGAGATATCGAGCTTCGAAGAAATCAAAACATAAATATTTCGTTGTACTTGTTTTTCTTCATAAGAGTGGAATTACAAATCGTTATTTATTAAGATTTTATTAACCGCACGTTGATATCATCTTGCGATACTACGTAGCGCGGTCTCACTTTTGCTTGTTTTTAACAATTTAAACATATTTATTTACTTTGAAACTATGATATTATATACATATTTGTAATGTGCTCATCAAGACCTTTCTTTTGATACAAAACATGTCATGATCATCTCATTTTAATTTTTTTCGAGGTTAGAAATTTACTTGTAAAATCCAACATATTAAATTTAGGGAAAATTTACATAGCCTATGTCACCCAGACCATTATTACGAATCTATTGATACCTCATTCATAAAAATTGGTTCAGTAGTTTAGGCGCTACGGTGGAATACACGTAAAAGCAAACATACATACATACAAACATACATACATAGACTGCTAAAATCATAACCCTTCCTTTTGGATTTGTCGTAGTCGGGTAAAAAAAATCCGTTGATAAAATTAAGCATAGATGGGCCTCATTTCGATATGTGCACATTATAAAGACACACTGTAGTAGGTCTTACAATAGGATTGCCCGATCGACATTAGAACCTACTTCCAAAATAGGATTCTTTGTCCCTAATCTAGCATTTTAGAAAATCCAACAAGATTTGTGAGTACGGTATAAAAATTTGGCAATGAAGGAAAAGAAAGACTGGTGATTACATACGTACCTCATTAATATGTTTGATTAAATCGTTGTAAAAAGGTTCTTTGCCGAACTTTATATCTATTAGTTCCATAAAACAATGGTATATAAGTACACAGTCGTTAACGGCAGAGGTGCCTACGTTTGGTTGGAGGTACCAGCATGGTTTGCCACGACGAGTCGTGGAACCGTCTATAATATCGTCTGCTGCCAGCATGAATCCCTGCACCTGTTGGAAAATATTTATTTTAATTATAATCAGTACCTGGTCGACCGAGCTCTGTTCGGGTGAAAATAGATAAACATATCGTCCAGGTATACCAACGTTTTATCACATTTCTGAGGCTGTGGAAATAGAGAAAACGAATTTTCCCAGGTATGAGACGTAGCTAGATTTTTTGCCCCGTAAACCCCTATGCAACTTTTATTGAAATCTTTAGAGCTGATTTCGAGAACGTGAGTAGGTACAAATATGTATAAATAAATAAAATTTATTTAATTGCAAACATAAGTGTCACTGTTACATAAAAGAGCTCTGCCTCCCGAACTATCACAGGAGATAGTTCCCTACCTTATTACATAATTCAGTTTGTTTATATGCTAGGTGTAACATTAATAAAAACCAAATGTATACATACAAAATATTGCACGTTTAATAGTATAGGACTCCGAAATCGTAGCAGTTTTCTGGAATAAAGACGATATCAGACGCTTCACTCGAGTGAATCTTCGTTTTTGTTTCATTAAAGGTTCTCACGACAACGACAAAATTACAGAGAAATAAACGTTTAACGAAATAAAAAATTTCGACCATTCGGAGCGCGACTGAATGATGCTGACTGCCAAAATCCAACATATGTAGTTGGATCGGTTCACTAATGAATAAATTTTTCACTTTTCATTTATTTCGTGTTCAGACGTTTCACACGAGTGAACGATGCCGAATGAAAGACAAAAATGATCAAAAGGTGAATCGTCTGAAATCAGCTTATCATAAATAGTAACAGTCTGTGGTAAATCAGGTGGTAACAGTTATTATGCCGTATTCAAAACGACTTCAAGTAATGAGAATACAAGAATCTGGATAATGTTATAAAAGCGTCATAGGGAGACGAGCGGCATTGACGAATGCGACAAGTACGAGTGTAAACGCGAGAATTGGCCTCCTCGGACCACCTTCTCATCACAAAACTAGAGAATTCAGAAAATAATTTTCAGAATTCTCTAAAACATTTTACAATAAGGTCACCAGATGGCGCTACAGTACATGGCTAGATCGAGTTGTTGTCGCTTGCCAAATGATTAGATCCCGTCGAAGATTTTGTGTGATTGAGTTTTGTTAGGCGTAAAGAAGCTTCAGTGAAGTCTCGTGTTTAACAGATAGTAGCTGGATAGTTTTGGGTTAGTTTATTATTGTTTTATTATCGTCTTGCTACCACATGCTTTTTAGTAATCTACAGCTGCAGTCGGTTTTATAAGTTGGATAGGTATATTAATTATAGGATTTTAAACTGACATGGTTATTTTCACTTCAAAATTTCTTTAAAACGGGATATTCATCATGTTTTTTGTTTTTTTAACAAAATATCCTGTTTTAAACAAAAAAATCGTAAATATCCCGTTTTCAAAACTTTAGTGGTATATTAATTGTTGTAAAAAGTTTATGCTCGCGAGGTCTACTGTTCGCAGAACTACTAACTAGTATAATATGTTCATTTAAACTTACCATCTCCAAGCCCATTCCTAAAAATCGAGCTGTGTGTAATTTTTCTTCGGTAAAATATTTAGGGTCTTCCATCGTTTGATACGCGTAGGGAACAGACAATCCTCGGCCTTGCTTCCCTCCAGTAATTGTGTAATTTATCAACTGCAAAGTAAACCAAGTGTTTCGTCACTAGTTTTTTTTCAGGCCCTTGAATCTTATTTAACTTAACATAAATAAAAAAAAACTCTTGTGACGAAAGTGCAGACAAACTTTAACTTACCTGTTTCACCCAACTTACAACTTCAGGCAATTGTTTTGTAGAGAACTTGGAACTCGTCATTAAAGTGTCATTACTTCAGGCAAGACTGCGTTCAATTTATCCCTATTTTTAAACATGTTGAAAGGAGGTACACTAAATGTAACAGCACTTCTGTGCAATGTTCTCAACTGGTTGAAAAATAATGTTTTACGCCGTAATACCGTTGCCATTTTAACAAAATTTTTGAAAAGTATTATTGTGTATGAAAAAACAAATAAAAAATATAGTGGCTACTATGATGGCTATTTATGATGGATACATTAGAGACAATAAAAAAAAGATGCTTGCGTCTAACACAGCAGACGACGTTATTTCCAATAGTCGATAGAAGCATAGGCCTACTCATTGATTCTACGTGACATATTAGTACCTATTTATTATTTACTTAATCATGATAAATTTCTTATAAAGCTTAGTATTTACTGGTGACGCTGTTGGCGTCAAATTCATTTCATTCTTCATCTCATTTTTTCATTACTAGCTTTTGCCCGCGGCTTCGCCCGTGTGGATATCGGAAAATATCCCACGGGAACGTACTACCGAGATTTCATACCTAATAACCGAGGAAAAGGTCATTGACTCCTACCGCTGCGCCCGCGTTGCTCCGCGTAATTTTGAACTATTCATTTAAATGATATGATTAAAAGGCATATTTTAATCTAAATTAAATGTCCAATTTAAATAACATATTTTTTTGGATAAGGATTAATACTATACCGGTCAAAAAAGCTTCGGAAATAACAATTAAATTTTTATCAAATTCTGTAAGATAAAAATGGTTATTGTGGGTCATCCTTAGAAGATAGACATATCGACGGTTAAGAATCAATAGTGTCTATCTCACAAAAGTCAACTTTACAGTAAATAAAAAAACTTAACCGTCGATATGCCATCGCGGACTTTTTTGTTGAACTTTTTAAGATTAACAATACCGTAGAACATAAATTTGATGTATATTTTTCCGTAAACGCAGCGCACGCCAGTAAAGCTCCCAGTCGGCATGATTTTTTCCGTTTTCTTCAACAATAATCGTCAAATTTCAGCCAATTTACACAAAACCAATGAATTATACACTAAAACCTTCCGCATGAATCACTCCGTCCATTGGTGAAAACCGTTTGAAAATCCATTCGGCAGTTTTTGAGTTTATCGCGTTCAGACAGACGCAGCGGGGGACTTTGTTTTATAATATGTAAGGATTCTGGGATTTATTTTAAATAAATGGCGAAACTTCGGTATCTAATAGAAAGGAAATCAAAAGAATTCCTTGGGGCCAACTAACTAGTGTCGCCCGTAGACTTGAAATTATACTTATCTAATATTATAAAATTATTGTTATTCAACATTTTTTTTTTTTAAGGAGTGTGTATATATCTTTCTCCTAAAAAGGATAAACAGAGGTGAAACTACTCTCTAAGTAGTCTATTAATACGGGCTATTGCAAAAATAAACCCCTTGTATTATTGTGGGGGATATTCAGCTAGGGTGTTGTTGTTGTTGTTTTAAACCCAAGGAATTGCCTTTATTTGCAATAAAAAAATCGAGCTAATGGTTCCTTTACGCTAGTTAGGTGTTCTATTTCGATAGTTCCAAAAGGAGGAGGTTCTCAATTCGACTGAATGTTTTTTTTTTCGATTGTTTGTTATGCGATTACTCCGCCATAATAATTTGAATTGATTTTGATGATTCTTTTTTTGTCTGGTAGGTACCTAATAACTTCAGAGGTGGTCCCATATAAATTTTATTAACTTTGCTTGGGTAGTTTTTGAGTTAGGTTCAATAATACGTATTTTTTCCCACTTAGTATGCGGATGTTAGTTCGTGGTATTGGTATTCGGTAGTGGTATTCGAATTTGTTTGGGGTAGGTACCATAACAAAAAGTGAAAAAGAAAAAATATTACAAAAACCAAAAACAACCGACTTCCAAAAAAATCACTACAAATTGAAAAATAACTTTAATTTCGGAAATCGTTGGCAAAAAACGAAAATTCAAAACCAAAGACACCGACTTCCGAAATAAAAGTTATTTTTCAATTAGTAGTGTTTTTTTTGGAAGTCGAATGTAATTTTTTTGTAATTTTTTTTTTGCCCTAAATTCTCTTCTCAGTAATTATGTATACCTAATAATTATGTTAGGTCTGTAACTGGCCTTATGTTTGTAAACTCTTTCAAGGTCTTATTTAACTTTAATTCACATCCTTTAAAAACATTTCTTTATGTTAATTTTTTCATTATTAATTAGGCATTATCATCGTCTTATGCATGTTATCAGGGAAATTAATGTAATAATTAATCAAAATTTATGTTAGATTTGACATCAAACTTTGAACATGAACTTTGTCTGAAACCCTTTTTTTTTTTTTTTTTTGGGTGGGAAATTATCAAATAACTTCTCCCGCTCTGGGTGGAGCGGGAGGGCGTGTCAGACTCTTACTGACTAAAACATACAAACATTCATTCAAACATTCAAACATACAAACATTCATTCAAACATGAAACATACAAACATTCCAACATTCATTCAAACATTCAAACATACAAACATGCAAACATGCAAACATTCAAACATACAAACATGCAAACATTCAAACATGCAAACATGCAAACATACAAACATTCATTCAAACATACAAACATTCATGCAAACATTCAAACATACAAACATTCAAACATTCAAACATACAACCATGCAAAAATGCAAACATTCAAACATACAAACATGCAAACATTCAAACATTTAAACATTCAAACATTCATTCAAACATTCAAACATACAAACATGCAAACATTCAAACATTCAAACATTCAAACATACAAACATGCAAACATGCAAACATTCAAACATTCAAACATTCAAACATACAAACATGCAAACATTCAAACATACAAACATTCATTCAAACATACAAACATTCAAACATACAATTATACAAACATTCAAACATACAAACACATTGAACACACATACAAATACACATACACATACAAATAAATACACATATAAATACACATACACATACAAATACATTGATAACATTCATTAAAACATTCAAACATTCAAACATTCAATCATTCAAACATACAAACATTCAAACATACAAACATACAAACATACAAACATACAAACATTCAAACATACAAACATACAAACATACAAACATTCAAACATTCATTCAAACATTCAAACATTCAATCATTCAAACATTCAAACATACAAACATTCAAACATTCATTCAAACATGAAACATACAAACATTCAAACATTTATTCAAACATGCAAACATACAAACATACAAACATTGATTCAAACATTCAAACATACAAACATTCATGCATACAAACATACAAACATTGAAACATACAAACATTCATTCAAACATTCAAACATACAAACATTCATTCAAACATTTAAACATATATTCAAACATACAAAAATTCAAACAGAGTTAAAACAAAATTATTTGTGATTTGAAATGTCGAATTCTTTGTTTTGTAGTGAAAAGGGATTTTCAAATAAATTAAGCATTCGTGGAAAAACCTCAGACCAACAAAAAAAGGAAGACGGCGCGCCACAAACATCAAAACTGAAGCCACCTTTTTATCTATGTTTGAGGCGCAGGGTTGCCATTTGTAAAAAAAATACCCCATAATTTGGGTAATTATGTTTTATGGGTAGGCTAATATTGTACAAGTCAGTATAAGTAAGATATTGTTAGGTATGGTATTGTACCTAAATTGTTTAGAAGGCCCTACATTCCGAAAAAAACTAAATTTTTACATCACAAAAAAAAAGTACTCCTTAAATCATGACATTGTCGTTGGTATGTATGAAGTTTTTTTAACCATATAGCTTTTGGTCACACGGCGAAGTCCACGATTAGTTGAATAAAGGTCGTTATTATCAAAATGATCGAAACAAACCACGCTGGTTTTCGAGGACAGCCATTCTGGATCATTCCGACTATATCTTATAACTTCTATCCATTTACTTTTTGATTCAGTATTAATTGAAAATCTAAAATATTAAATACATAAAAAAAGAAAACATGAATATAACTCGAAGTAAGAAATCATATTTAAAGTTTAATCGAAAAATTTAAATTATATTATGGCAACCCTCGCACTTTATGTCACTGCTTTCGTTTGTTGAATGTTGAGGTTATTTGTTCCAAGTAACCTAAAATTTATAACGAATAAAAAACGATGTTATTTCAAGTACTTAGGGGTGAAAAGTGATTCCGTGAGACTTTTTTTGTGATTTGCTATTGTTTTTACAAGTTTTCACTACACAGGAAGGCATAATTATATATTTTTTAATCAATGTTAACTAGACGACGACTCATGACGTACTAAGAGCGATGAGCATGGTTTTAGTGTAGGTGTGTGCGTGAGCGTGTGTTTTTACTTGCAGGAGCACGGTTTTGTGGCTTCACTTTTGATGTTCGCGGCGCGCCGTCTTCCTTTTTTTGTTGGTCTGAGGGAAAAACACTAAAATTCGGAACAAGTTTTCCAAAAATTGACGCGAGTCTGACGTTTGATCGTTTCGTTGGAAGAAACTAACTACTTCTGATTTTAAAAATTGAAAAATATCATCAACATTAAATGGTCTACAGTGTAAAATTAAATAAAAAGTAAATAAAAAACGAAATCATTTATTATCTAGATTGGTCAGCACGGCGAGGATCGAACTCGGAAATCAAAAGACAGTGTCTACTCTGTGCGGTTGTGTGAGTTATTTGTGATATTGTGTGTCACGTATTTATAGGAATGCACACCCATTAAATCCGCATAGCCACGCGAGCACACATATAAACATTTAGACGCGAATAGTTTGTGTCTTTCCCGAGTCACTCAGCGGCGCTAGTGCAGCGCAATGTGAAGTTGCTTCAAATTTTACGCGACAGGTGGAGCTGAATTATGATTAAAGATTTTTTTTGTTGATAGTAAGTACTCGTAGATAAAATAATATTTGATAACAGAACAAGATTAGAAATATTTAGATTATCTGATTTAGGTAGGGTAGGCAGTGTCTTTTTGTCTTTATGAAACGCTCGCCGCTGAGGAAAAGGATATTGGAAAATTCCTTATTGAGGATGCGGATCAGGGTGTGGATGCAGATGTCGTATGAAAAAACTTTTACAAAAAAAAAAAAAAAAAACAACCGGCTTCCAACAAAAACACTACAAAGTCAAACTCAAACTCAAAGCATTTATTTCAATTAAACCATTTACAGGCACTTTTGAATTGTCAAGGAATCGGTCAGTCAGAAATAGGTATGAAGCTAGTTGCCCATTCCAAAGCGTAGTAGGTACTGCAGCATTACACTACATTATCAACCTTTTTTACGCGAACATAGGCCGCCTTATTTTTTCCTTTTTCAAAATTTTTCAATAGAAGAAAAAACATTGAATTTTTTCTTGGTTGACAACCGTCAGTCGTCAGCGACCAGGTATCACGAAGACACCAAAATTAACACGTTTGAGACTTTATTCAGAAAAATTATTATAGTGAGCAGCCAAGTTTTAAAAGCAGGGAAGTCAAAGCCCTTGCTGCCAGCTGGTGCCCGTTCCCGGGACCAATCGGGGACATTTTCCCCGATCCCAAATACATTCGTTAGTTTATATTTGTGAGTATGTGAGTCCAGGCTGAGTTAGCGGTCCAGGCTGAGCTATCGATCCAGGCTGAGCTATCGATCCAGGCTGAGCTATCGATCCAGGCTGAGCTATCGATCCAGGCACAGCTAACGTCCCTGGCACAGCTACCCACCGTGCTTAGCCGGGCGGCGGGACGGCGAACGTATTTAATCCTCCACCGGATGTAGTTTGTTTTACCATAGTTTGCTAGTTCGTAGATTTAGTGTGAACTTTTTAACCGCTTGTACCATTCGGGAATTACGTTCTTCGCGACCCCTTTTGACACGCGTGCTTATCCATTGCGCTATACGACAAATAGCTATTGGTAAAAAAATCCGCGTTTGATCGCCGAACGCCTAAATTACGATAATCCATGGGCCTAAGCCCCCCTTAATTTTTGGCAACTTAATTCCTTTCTCCCTGAATCATAAAACGCTAGAGCTGACGGCTACCTATTTATTTTATTTTTACCGGTATTAATGTGTTTTTTTTGTTTTGTTTTTTGTGTCTACATATCAATTATACAGTGTTGTTTTACCGCAATCATACCTTTCATTTCTTATCCTTACAACGCCCCGGGTTCGATTCCCGCGTGGCGTTGAACATGTGGCAAGAAAATTGTATTTTTTGCTACAGTACCTTTGGAGAAGAACGGGAAAGAAACTCCACGGACACTCTTTTAAATAAAAATTGTTACAAAATATTGGTTACATCATTCATGTGGAAATTATACATGTGAGAACAATGTAGAAAAAAAGATAAAAAAAGAACTATTCAAAAAATTAAAGTAAATTAAGCCCTGGCAGCTAAGAGATGATCAGTCCCAACTGACGGCGCCCGTTCACGAACATGACGCATGGATTAGCACCATTCTGCTCAACCATTTTGAAGGGAGCTAAATGATCCAACACACGCGCCACCATCAGCGAAACATTTGAGTGAGCATGACATACTCACATCCGCCAGGGGACTTTCAAGTCAATGCAAGACATATTACCCGGTAAATGGTAACTCTTTAGTACATAGTGCTCACATAGTGTGCTATGCAATTAAATAATACAAAGGAGATTGAGTTAATACAATGCAAAGATGGTCTTACAATCTTCAGCAGCTCTAACAGTATTTGCAAATGTTAATCAATTAGTTGTGGAGCAGGACCAGCATTGAGCCAAGTATTTTTATCAGCGATGTATTCCCCCAACGTATAATATGCCTGCCTGTATAGTGTGCGTTGTAAACAAGATTTGAATTTCGTCTCATTCAGTTGAAGTATGTGGGGAGGAATTTTATTGTAACATTTTAAACAGTATCCCATGAAAGATGAATCTACTTTAGCCAGTCTGAAACCTGATTGAACTAATAGGTCCCTATTTCTTGTACTATAATTATGTCTATCACCTCTTTTGCTAAAAAGATGTAAATTCTTTCTTACGTATGTACATGATGTTTTCATAGATATATTGACAAGGTACCGTCATGATGTTAATATCCTTAAACAGTTTCCTTAGAGAATCGCGCCTGCGGAGATAATATATGGCTCTGATCGCTCTTTTCTGGAGAATAAAAATAGACTCGATGTCTGCAGCCCGTCCCCACAGTAAAATACCGTAAGACATGATACTATGTAAGTAGCTAAAATAGACTAGCCTCGCGGTATCTACATCAGTAAACTGACGTATTTTTCTGACAGCATATGCTGCTGAACTTAGCCGTCCTGCAAGAGATGTTAAATGAGGACCCCATTGCAGCCTTGAGTCGAGCGTGATCCCTAGGAAAACAGTTTTATCGACGAATTCTAGTTTCTCTTGATTCAATACTATCTCACAATCACTACTTTTGACATTTGGCAAAGAAAATTATATACACAGTTTTTCTAAATTATTAGCAGTGAACCAATTTTGGACCTGCAGTAGGGCGTTACTTACGTCGTTAAAATTTGTAGCACGTCTATCTACCCTAAAAATTAAAGAAATATCGTCAGCAAATAACACCATTTGTGGTTGATTTTTTTTGAAAGTGAAAAATAACTTTCATTTCGGAAGTCAGTGTTTTTGTTTTTGAACTTTCGTTTTTTGCTATACGCTCCTTTGGATTTCGGAAACCGACACCGAACTTGCACTGGTAGAAGTGGTGGATATTTTAATCACGTTTCTGAGCGTCCGTCCGAGACAATGTTATGTGTTTGCCTGATTATGTTTCTTGACCTTCTTGCAAAATGTAAGGTGAAGGTTGTTTTGAATCTATCTAGCCTGTATTGTCCCAATGCAGGACAAAAGCCACCCTCTCCCCTTTCCACTGGAACTTAGGGAAAGCCTAACCCTTCGGGGAAATAAGGGAACATTAATAATTAATTTATTACAGATCTTATTTTAAAACTTGCTGCTGCCCGCGGCTTTGCCCGCGTGGATTCTAATTCTTTTTCTAAAATAAAATAGAAATAATAAATAGAAATAAGCCTAAGTTACTCCTTATAACATCAGCTATGCCAGTAAAAGTCTCGTCAAAATCGGTCTAGCCGTTTCGGAGATTAGCCGGAACAAACAGGTAGACAAACAGACAAAAATTAAAAATAAAAAGTTTTAGTGCCGTATTATACTTTCAAAAACATTTAGTATTTTGCTGTCATTTTCACATTACAAACAGACACTATTTGTTTAGATAAATCATTATTATCAATTCTTTCTTTCATTTTAGTCATGACTAATAACTGTACTATAATGACACCTCTCTATCTAGTAAGCATAATATAGTATAGTAATTTATTATTTCAAATTACGTCAAGCAAGGTCAAGGTACAAGGTCGATCGATTCACAGTTTGTCAGCTTTAACTCTACCGTATTTTAGCAGAGATTACAACTGTTCCGAGAAAATTTTGCTATTAGGTAGGAATTTAAAGCTAGTCAAGACTGGCAGTCTGGAATGCCAGTCTTGACTATCGGCTTTACCCGATAACTTTTAAGTTTGTCAAACTCAAACTCAAACTCAAAGCATTTATTTCAATTAAACCATTTAAAGGCACTTTTGAATTGTCAAAGAATCGGTCAGTTAGTCAGAAAGTTGAAGCTAGTTGCCCATTCCAAAACGTAGATCTCTATGGAGAAGAACGGGCAAGAAACTCCAAGGCCACTCTTTTAAATATAGATATTACAAAATTCTGGGTACATTATTCTTGTTGCTTCTATATGAGAGAACAATGTACAAAAAATAATCAAAGCAGTTGAAAATATATCATTAAAAATAAGCCCTGGCAGATTGTGATGGGTATTATTAGTTTACTCATGTTCCGTCGGTTATCTCAAATTCTTTCCATTGAGTTTTTTATCCTTGTAAGAAACAGGATGGAGTGGCATCAAATATTTTTTCAAAATCTGTGAATGCAGATCAAAGTTTCACAAAAAAGTTAAGGACGGTCTCCTTAGAGCGTTTTCCTGTAGGTGCAACGGTTAAGGTACCTACCCTGACTGCCCCGTCTCAAAAATCCTTCCGGTATATATAGATTTTTACACTTTTTTATGGTAAATGTTATCCTTACCATAAAAAATGCTTGACAACGCAAATGCCCTTATCGACAATGATGACGATTTTCCTGTATCGGATGCACACGATTGTACTTGCACTCCGGAGCAGGCATTTTTTTTATTTAATTTTTTTTTGCTTAATGGGCTAGCTCTTGACCTCGATCTCGCCTGATGGAAAGCGATGGATGAGGTCTATGATGAAACGAGCATGCCCAGAAGATGCCTGTTCGCTCTTGCTTTGAAGGTAGACCGGTTATATGTGGAAGGGAACACAGACGCTGGCAGAGTTTCTCACTTTGGCTGTGCGCATAATAAATGTGGAGGAGAGTCGCTGAGTACGACTGGACGGGATATCAACCAAGTGCGAAAGGTATCCTGCAGTACGTCTGGTAGTCCTGTAATAAAAGAGCGATGGTGGGATCAGGTCGTGGAGCTCCTACGCACACTCTCCGAAGTACAGTAGTAGTCTGTAGAAGACTGACAGGCAAGCAACATTAGGTACGCCGATGAGCCAGGCTGTGAAACCTAGCCACCAACGTTTCGATGCGAACGATGCGTAAAGGCGATACGGTTAAAATGAACTCACACTAGGGCCTCTGGTGTTTCTTTTAAATGTTCCTGACACACTCGTGACATAGTGCTGATAGATCGATTAGAGTGTCGCACAATGAATGAATCTTGTGAAAGCCGAAAAAGATAAGCAGATTAAGTATCTTGACTTGGCTCCCGACGTTGTTGAAATGTGGGATGTGGATGCAGCAGTCATTGTGCCTTGCTCTTGGCTAATAAGCCCCTTTAATTTTCTTTTTTTTTTGGTCGGAAATTATCAATTAACTTCTCCGGAGGGCGTGTCAAATTCTTACTGACTAAAACCTACCCGTGTTCCTTCAGTTGCCATATCGCTGGGGCCACGATCTCCCTTTCGGATTTCTTCGCAACCGGCTAATAAGCCCCCGAGTAGGCTATCGTTAGGCAGCTGAATCAAGGGCTTGATCCTGAAAGCGGTCATTCTGGACACTGTGTTTATCTTATGGAGTTTCCTCTCAGGAGCCCTGACCACCGGTAGCTTGAACCCTGTTCCCGATACCGGTGGGCTACATTTATATTTTTTAATGTTTTTTTATAAAAAAATGTAAATGATATGCATATTGAAATAAAGGAAATAATAATGTGTCATATAACATAATTACTGTCATTTATTAATAAAATGCGCCATTGGTTGTTATTATTCAACAATAAAAATACTCAACAAAAAATTGTTTTTCTCAAAACTCTCTCAAAATTGTTTTTGAAGAGCTTTGGTATACAGACTAGTATAAACCCAAGGAACATAATGCACTATTTGTCCATTCTGGGCAGCACTTTGTCCAACTCCCATATATGGATGGTCAATGTCCTTTTAATAAATAACATTTATAAGTTTAAACAAATCATATTATTTCAAATCATACGCAAATGAATGCACTTATAAATCGTTGTTAATCACTTCATTGGTCATATTTTCTGTGAAAACAATTTGTGGTAATAGGTGAACCTGTATTTTTCAAAAAATGTTTGAGCATTGCTCTTTGTTTCGGGGACATGTAACATTATATTTTACACACAACAATGACAGATGTTTTACATAATTATTCGTTTGGAAAGTTACACTAAAAGTTAAGTAATTATTTCGACACATACACCTACCCAGGTACACACAGGTACCTATAGGAAAAATTAAACAACTCGACATTAATAAATCCGTTTATAGGTGGCATTTACAACTTCTAAGATGAAATTCCTATCCCCTTCAGCTGGTAAGGCATTTATTTGGTGCAATAAATCATGATACATCGTACGTTCACGCTGTTCATATAATTGAGGTATGTATAATTCGTCATAAAGCTGCTTGATTCGCTTCACATTCTCTGGGTCTTTGCTACCGTAGCATTCTTTGAACATAGCGCGTTGTGCGTCGTTGCAGTGCTGCAGCGCTGTTACGGCCACCCAGGAACATTTGCCTTCTTCGATATCTCTGCTTGTTTTTCCTGTCACGCTATCGTTGATGTAGATGTCCATATAATCATCCTTGTGAGAATAAAAAAGTTTTTATCGAAATGTTATATTTCTCCTAACCTTATCTAGGTTCGAATTTCTTTTTATAAGATCCTGCAGCTTGACCCTATTAAATCTTGCCATTGTTCATGTGATTGAATAATTAAAGGTGATTGATAAGGTTGTCAGGCCACCTCAGTACCGCAGGTCCTCAGCAGACACGGTTGCTTCGGGAGGTTCCTGTTCTGGATAAGGCTAGGAAATGCCCGGGTGTCAACACTGCGTGGATCGCCCGGAGGACACTGTGGAGCATACGGTGGAGGTCTGCCCGGCTTGGGCCCACCGCCGTGTCCTTGTGGAGGCAATCGGTGGTAGTGATCTCTCGCGCCCGGCCCTGGTTCAGGCAATGGTACGGAGGAAGAGTGCATGGCAGGTCGTTACCTGCTTTTGCGAAGCAGTACGGCCTATGTCTGCCGGGGTTGCGGGAAAGTCTGAAAGGGTTACCACGACCCCTGGCAACATACAGGCAACGGAAGGAACACGGGTGGGTTTTAGTCAGTAAGAATCTGACACGCCCTCCCGCTCCGCCTAGAGCAGAAGAAAAAAAAAAAAGGCCACCTCAGTTTAAATCTTGATAACTGCTTATGATTAAACTCTTTACCATGAAATCTACGATGAACAATGAACCAAAAATATGGGTTATTGTGAGGGTAGTCAAATAAGTTTATATTCTTACCTGACATTGCATTAGTCTCCCAATTGCCATACAAATATTACTTAATTCTTCAGTAGCTTTCTTTTTTCCATTCTTTACTAACAGCAGAGGTAGAAATATCGGTAATTTGATGGTACTGTGTGACGTCTTGTTTTCAGCAATAGTATTGACTACGTGCATGTTGAATACATCTAGATTGTTCTTTTCTTTGGTGTAGGTTGACCAAGAATCTAAATGTAGTACACCAATAACCGCTCTGTATGTAGTCTGCAAAAAATATACATTTTAAATAATTTCTTACTAGCTTTTGCCCGGGGCTTCGTCCACATGGAGTTCTGAAATTATCCCACGGGGATGTATCTAGGTACTATCGGGATAAATAATACCTATCTGATGTCCTAGCTAACCCAGGTCATCGCTTGTTTGTGTACCAAATTTCATCCAAATCTGTTCAGCCGGTAAGGCATGAAAGGTAACAGACAGATAGGTCAGAGTTACTTTCGCAAGAGAGGACGGGGTTGCGTTGCAGCACGGTTCAGGGAGATTGTCGTGGTGGGTGTTTACTTCTTCCCGAACTGAACTCTTGCCGAGTTCCACAACTCCCTTGCGGAGTTAAGAGTCATCGTCGTCGGGTTTGGTTCCCTCCCCGTGCTCGTGCTCGGGGACTTCAATGCCAAGAATCTGGCTTGGGGTTCCCGGTATACGGACACACGGGGCAGGATGGTGGAGGACTGGGCTCTGGAGACAGGTCTGGTCGTCCTAAACCGGGGTTCTGTACCCACGTGCGTGCGGATGCGGGGTGAATCGGTGGTGGACATTTCGTTCGCTAGCCCCGCTCTGTCGCCGCGTGCTATTGACTGGCGCGTCATGGAGGGGGTGGAGACCTATTCCGATCACCGGTACATCCGGTTTGACGTCTCCGCCCAGACCTTGAGCGCGCCGGTCCGACAGGCCCCGAGTGGTCCGCGATGGGCGCTGAAGCAGCTGGACCGGGAGCTTCTCCTGGAAGCCTCGATCGTGCAGGCCTGGGTGTCATCACCGGACAGGCCTGCCAACATCAATGACGAGGCGAAGTAGTTCCGGGAGGCCATGTCCAATTTGTGTGACATGGCAATGCCCCGGGTCCACCCTGAACGGGCTTCGCGCCAGGTGTACTGGTGGTTGCAAGAGCTGGAAGCTCTGCGCAGGGCGTGCGTAGCTGCGCGACGCCGCCGCCGGTACGCCAGGCACCGCAGGCTCCGTATCCGCCCTCCGGATACGGAAGCCATCCAGGTGGAGCTGTACGAGGGGTACAGAGCGGCGAAGACCGCCCTCCAAGCGGAGATCCTGCAGGCCAGGGCACTGGCCCGAGAGGAGATGCTGGAGACTCTGAACAGAGACCCGTAGGGGCGCCCATATAAGATGGTGCGTGAGAAACTCCGGCCATGATAAGGCGGGAGGAAACGCCCGGGTGTCACCATTGTGTGGATCGCCCGGAGGACACGGTGGAGCATACGGTGGAGGTCTGCCCGGCTTGGGCGGAGCATCGCCGTGTCCTCGTGTAGGCGATCGGCGGCAATGATCTCTCGCGTCCGGCCCTGGTTCAGGCCATGGTACAGAGCGAGAGGAAATGGCAGGCCGTCACCACCTTCTGCTAAGCGATAATGCTCGCGAAGGAGGAGGCGGAACGCGTGAGGGAGAGGCAAATTTCGCGTCCTCACGTCCTTAACCGCCGCAGGAGGAGACGCCCGGGGCGGGAATTGCGAGCCGATTTCCGGCCACCGTAGGCGCGGGCTTGCGGACGGTGAGCAACGGGTAGCTCGCCGTCCGATAAGGACCAAGCCCAGGTCGACGGCGCGTTGAGTTCCACGCGCGCCTCAAAGAGATGTCAGCAGAATTGTCGGGGTCCGTTAGGGCCAATGCCTGCCGGGGCTGCGAATATGGGCCGAAAGGGACATCGTGGCCCCCAGCAACAGGGCAACCGAAGGAACAGGGGTGGGTTTTAGTCAGTAAGAGTCTGACATCCCTCCCGCTCCACCCAGAGCGGGAGAAGTTATTTGATAATTTCCCACCCAAAAAAAAAAAGGTAGTCAGAGTTACTTTCGCATTATTAATATTAAATATTAGTATGGATATGGAAGTATTGATTTCCCAACAATGAAACACCAGACACAATGTAGCAATGATTGTGATTTAGGACCTACTTACCATAACCAGTGAGATTCTCTCAGTCTGCACGAAATCGACTGATTTTGATAAATTTTGTTCATTTGTTGTGAGAAAGGGAAAAGAATTTAAACACAACTATTTGTGATTTGAAAAGTCGAGTTCTTGTTTTGCATGTGGCTGAAAGGGATTTTACAAATAAATTAAGTATTCATGGAAAATCACTAATATTCGCAATAAATTTTCCGAAAAATGACGCAAGACTGACGTTTGATCATTTTGTTACAAGAAACTGCTTATGATTTTGGAAATTAAAAAATGTCATCCAAATCATTACATAGTCTTCTTGCATGTGGCTGAACCATTTTTTTCAACTTCCATACAAAATATAGCAGAAAAATAATGTTGGAAGAACCTTATTTTTTAAACTTAGTCAGAAATGTATTTTTTCCTATTATTTAGCAAACCATATCAAGAAATTTAAAAATCGCAAACTAGTCTTTAGCTATTATTGAGATAAATTTTAATTTTAAGATAATACAATATCTTCATTACGTAAATCAAAGGCGAAATATATTATATTTTTGAGAACAGAAAAATGATGCAATTATTAACAGATGCTGTGACTGACACGAACTGTTTAGCACCACGAAAACTGTAGGTAAGTACTTTTATAGTCAGACAGACTTAATTTTTCAATTATTTCAAGCTTTCTCACAATTAGGTAGGTAATTGGGAAAAAAACCGGCCAAGTGCGTGTCGGACCACGCACTATGAAGCGTTCCGTAGTTGGGATGAATTTATCCCAAAAACAAACTTAACTTTGTAGTTGAAAAATATGTTCTCCCATACGGAATGTATGGGAAAACATGTTTTTGCAACTGCAAAGTTAAGTTGGTCGATTATTACTCGTTAACTTGTAGAGCTTACTTAGCTGTGATAGTTTTCCTTTTAATTTCGTTATATAAACTACTGCTGTGATTTTTTTCACATATCCAAAACCAACCATTTAGCTGGCAGGGGGGGGGGGACACACTTGACTCTAACAAAAAAAACTTTTTACAAAAAAAAAACAACCGACTTCCAAAAAAAAACACTACAAAGTGAAAAATAACTTTAATTTCGGAAGTCGGTGTCTTGGGTTTTGTGTTTTCGTTTTTTGCCACCGACTTCCGAAATTAAAGTTATTTTTCACTTTGTAGTGTTTTTTTTTGGAAGTCGGTTGTTTTTTTTTTGTAAAAAGTTTTTATTTTTCACTTTTTAGTTGTGGTACCTACCTCACACATATTCGAATACCACTACCTGCTAACAGTGACACGAACTTATCATATCATTTATATACTAAGTGGGAAAAAAATACGTATTTTGTAGCTAACTCAAAAACTACCCAAGCAAAGTTAATAAAATTTATATGGGACCAATTTGGGAGCATACCCTTTCAAACGAAAAAAGAATTTTCAAAATCGGTCCACAAATGACGGAGAAATCGGTGGACATACATAAAAAAAAAAACAAAAAAATAATAATAAAAAAAACAAACATACGCGACGAACATATAACCTCCTCCTTTTTGGAAGTCGGTTAATTAGCACTTTAAAAGCTTAATATTTCGCAAACTGATCCCTGAATCCAAAAATGGTTTTACAAACTCACAATGTTTTTAAAGGACCTTTCCAATGAAACCCTACACTATGGGTTAATAAAAAAAAATAACATCACCACTTTACGTGTAGGAGAGGTAACCTAAAAAAATGTTTTTTTCATAATTTTGTTTTACCACTTTGTCGGCGTAATTAATATGTATACCTATGCCAAATTACAGCTTTCTAGTACTAAGGGTCTCGGAGCTAGACCGCGGACAGACAGACAGACAGACGGACATGACGAAACTATAAGGGTTCCTTGTTTACCACGGAACCCTAAAAAGGGTTTTTTTCGTGCACGGTGCCTTAAAAGGAATAATGCAATACTATGTACTTTGCACCAACTTAGAACCGATTTTTCTAACAAAAAGGTTTTAGTAAGAAACCTCAAGAAAACAAGGATTCCTTTTCTCACAGGATTCAAAATAAGGAAACCTACATTACGATTCTCTCTACCAAAGTAGAATTTATGGACTATTCGCACAATGCATTAAATATTAAATAGGATTAAGTAAGATAAAAGTATTAAAAAACAAAAAAAAACCGACTGCGAAACACAACTGAAAAGAAAATAAAAACAAGCATTATAATCTATAGAATTTTGGTATTGAAGGCGGGACATACCAATAACCTGAAATAATATGATGTAACTTTTATTTTTTGTGGTTTTTTTACAATTTGAATATGACCGTGACACTCGCGCAATAAAGACAAATCTAATGACATATCATTAATTAAAATCGGTTCAGCCAGTAAGTAGTAACGAAGAAACATAGAGACGGACATACATACCATACATACATAGAGGTAAAACCCATAACCCTCCTTTTTTGGCTTCGCCGCAGTTGGGTAAAATAAGTGTTTCTGTAGAATTAGCCCCTTTAGGCGTAGTATTTGTGTGCCATACTGAAATGATTTCCAAACTATGTCCTATCTACTATCTACATACATAGATGATAACTTACCTCATTAAAAATTCTTAACAAGTCACCGTAAAAAGGCTTTTGCCCGAAGTACATATTCAGTAGATCCAACGAGGACTGGTACAGGAGTAAAGCGTCCTTGTAAGCGGTGAGACCGATATTTGGTTGGAGGTGCCAGCACTGCTTGCCACGTCGGGTGGTTGCATGATCTGCTATATCGTCTAGTATCAGAAAATTTACCACCATCTGTTGAAATAAGATTTCATCTAGCGAAAATAATAATTAAGCTAACTAATTCTGTTTTCAATATTTTCCCAGACAGGTAAGTGCAGAATTTACAGAAAGTCACAGTCGCCATCACGAACAGTAATAACACTTGCAAATGTACAACTTTTACAAATTCTCATCGCAATTGTAGACTAGGTACATCTATTCTGCCTATCACAGTCAACTCCTGGACTTACGCCTCGTCGATCCATCTAGCTGGGTGGCGTCCTACGCTAAATATCTCTTATTCATTAGAATTACTAACAAGCAGCAGATACTATACTCATCAAGAATCACTCACGGTCCGATTAGAGGTAAACAATTATACCTATTGATAGAAAATTTAGATGGCCATGCTATTAGGTACGAGATAACATTACACCTCGTAAACGAGCGCGGTCAGTAGAGTCTGGTCAGGTTCAGGGTGCCAGCCGGGCACCAAGTGAATGTTTTTAGTTTTTATTTTGTGCGTGAAAATTTTTGATATGCTTAATATAATAAAAAAAACAAACAAAGCATGTGCATGGATCATGGAAAAAAAAATATGTGATGGACTCACACTAGTTGATAAGTATACTAAGTGAATGTTGTACTCTGGAGTCAACACTTGTACGTGGAGCTCATGAGGCAAAACGATGTATTGCACCAAAAAAGACGCGGACGCAAAGTCTGTGGTTTAATTGTAAGGCAGGAGTATAGTTTTAGCCGGTAAGAGTCCGGCACTGCCCAGACTGGCTCATCTGTGAGGTAGTCTGGGCGTCCATGAGGACTTCCCACTACTGCCGAAAAAAAAAACATTACGCCTCGAAGGGTTTGGCTGTGGCGCATAATCTACATGCATTAGGGGTGAACCTATTGCCAGGCAAATAAATATTATTTGGTTATCTCAGACCAACAAAAAAAGGAAGACGGCGCGCCGCGAACATTAAAAGTGAAGCCACAAAACCGTGCTCCTGCAAGTAAATACACCCGCTCACGCACACACCTACACTAAAACCATGCTCATCGCTCTTAGTACGTCATGAGTCGTCGTCTAGTTAACATTGATTAAAAAAAATATAATTATTCTTTCCTGTGTAGTGAAAACTTATAAAAACAATAGCAAATCACAAAAAAAGTCTCACGGAATCACTTTTACCCCCTAAGCATTAATGTACTTGAAATGACATCGTTTTTTATTAAATGAATTTTAGGTTACTTGGAACAAATAACCTCAACAAACGAAAGCAGTGACTTAAAGTGCGAGGGTTGCCATAATATGATTTAAATTTTTCCCATTCGATTCAACAAATTTAAATGTGATTTACTTCGAGTTATATTCATGTTCTCTTTTTTATTTATTTATTTATTAATATTTTAGGTTTTTGATTAATACTGAATTAAAAAGTAAATGGATAGTAGCTATAAGATATAGTCGGAATGATCCAGAATGGCTGCCGTCGAAAACCAGCGTAGTTTGTTCCGATCATTTTGATAATAACGACCTTTATTCAACTAATCGTGGACTTCGCCGTGTGACCAAAAGCTATATGGTTAAAAACTTTTTGTTTGATACGATTTATCTTGATATTACTTTTTCTTCAGAGTCAGTGATTTTGTTGTTGTGATCTTTTTGTATTTAATAAAGGTAATTGACAATATAATTACCTATATTATTTCAAAACAATTTACATAATGACTTCATACATACCTACGACACAAACTTATAATTGAATTTCTATGTGCATGGTTATCGAAAGAAACTGTATTTCACTTCTTTCAATCCCAAGACACTGTCGTGGGTAGGGTTAACTTACACCTAAAGATATACCCTATAGTAGAACTAAGTATATGCTAATTTTAACTCTTACCTACACACTTCACACTCTCGCACTAGCGCACTCTCACCCACACTCGCACACGTCACACAGTTAGGCGCATTTTTCTCTGTATTAAGCTCGTTCATTTATACAAAGTTATTTGATTTTTCTATAGTTTAAAACTAACCTATTTATTTATATTTGTATTTTGAATTTTTTACATTCAATTGCAAATTAATGGATATTTCTAAGGCCCGTATTACAGAACCTCACTCAAAACTCAAGCATTACATTAAACTCGTTTAAAGCCTTGTGATTGGTTAAAACTAGCTTTAAGTAATGCTTGAGTCTTGAGTGAGGTTCTGTAATACGGGCCTAAGCGGAACAGCGGAGTCTTCCAAGTCCCAACACAACAATCCTTGCTTTAAAGGTGCACTTTATAATTGTTTTTTTTTCTGATGTAATTTTTTTTTTGGTTTGGTCGGAATAGAGGTCCTTCTAAACAATTGAGGTACAATGTTATGGGGTATTTTTTTTACAAATGGCAACCCTTCGACTCACACATAGATAAAAAGGTGGCTTCAGTTTTGATGTTCGCAGCGCGCCGTCTTTCTTTTTTTGTTGGTCTGAGTTGGTTATAAAAATAATGGTTTACCATTTCTGTACACCAGCCTAGAACGCGAGCAGCATGTTGCGTTTCTTCGGAGAAGTTATCAGGTTCTTCAAACATTTTGTATCCAATGGAAACCATCAATCCTCTGCCTAGTTTCCCTCCACCCACCGTGTATTCTATTAGCTGTAACAAAAATAGGAACATCCAATTAAAAAATGTTTCTCGGTGCTTCCCGCAGATAGTGTTTTCCCGCAGAATAATGCGGTTGTACACCCTTAAATAAAAAAGGAAAGGAATCACCCATTCCAAGTATCGTCTTCATGGCACCTATCGGTCGTTATCCTGTATTCCGATGCGGCCACAAGTACGAATATTAAGAAAACACAGAATTTAGAAAATTACGTGAGGAAGTCGCGAGCTTGCTGTATTGGTTTACTAACCTTCTTCATCCAGCTTCCAACTTCAGGCATTCCATTTAACCTAGGACTGGTCACTACGGAGTTAATGACTTCAGGCAGGACCTCTTGAAATGCTTTCTTTTCCGTGTTCATGTTAAAAGTTGGTACATTAGATCCATCTGTACTCCTATGCATATGTCTTAACTGGTTGTAGAACAATGTATTACGACGGAGTAAAGCAGCCATTGCTCTGACTAGTCAGGTAAAGTCACGGACAAAAAATGCGGAAGCAAAAAATGTTTCTGAAATATATAGCGAGCTACTGGAACTTTCTCACTCATTTATTAGGTAGAAACAGGCATCATTAATAACACTTGTGCGTAACCTACCTAATGGGTACCCATTTAGACTTCGGCTTTTGGAAAACGACTCCATACCGTAACCACAGTATAATTTTTTGAATATCTCTATTTAGAAAAAAGGCTTTAATCGCGAAGCGATTATGACAGCCTTGTAGTTTTACAAAATAAATAGAAAGTAGGTAATAACTAAGATCTGAACTTATTTTTTTTTTATGGGATATATGTCACAATTTTATTTTTCCTTTATTACAACCACTAGTGATATAACTTTACAGTTTTTAACACAACTAACTATTTACATTATTAACTTAATTAATTTAACAACCAAGTATAACTTAATAGCTAATTCGGATGTGGGTTTAAACAAGATCAAATTATTACACATGCCAATATCCCTTAATCTATGTATAAGTCCGGTTTCTGATTCCAAAACTCTCCGTTCTGCCCCAACCCGAGCACACTCCACCAATGCGTGGTAGGTATCCTCCCTCATATTGCAAATCAGACAGTTTGTGGTATCATCCACCTTCATAAGATGCCCGAACGCATTCAATGGAATGTGCCCGGCTCGCAGACGCATGCTTTTTACTAACAATCGTCTATTCATCTTTACTTCAGAAAACCAAGCAATCCTTGGTGGTTCAGACTGAATTGCCCTGTACCATATCCTTCTCTTTAGATTTTTTGTCCAAATATACTTTCCACATGTTATTGCAAATTATTTTTCACCCCAGCACCTCAAACAAGCAGGTTTTGCTGTGTAAAGACATTGAGCAAAATTAGATTTTGCTGCGAGCGTGAGGCAAAGTAACTTATTTTTTTTTTATTGCCGAGAACAGTACTGGGTCTAGTCACAAAATTCGAAATATTTAAACTTCACTTTGGTCTGTCACTTTCACTTTGATACGAAAAAAACGAGAGATAAAAACAAGTCGATTCGAAGTTCGATTTTGAAATTCCACACTTTTGGCCCAAAAAAGAAACAAATAAAACGTTCGGATACACATATAACCGTAAAATTGCCAATCATCTGTTGAGGTGTTAAATGTAAATTATTATATTTTTTTCTAAATAATTGAATTATATTTTTATAATCAAATAAAGAAAATTTGAAGAAATAAAAACGAAGTTTATCATGCATCTACATAATTGTTTATAGTTCGAATACCGCGGGTGTAGTTTCAGAACGCATTTTTAAAAATAGCGAGTTCTTTTTTTTTGTTTTATCTTCTGATCTAGCCTAGCTACGAAGTGCGATCGATACACGTTGGTTAATATAAAAATAATAAAAAAACAAGTGACAAAGAGTCCAGTGACAAAGTCTGCTATTTAACACCGGAATAATTAAAGAAGCATGTAAAACATGCAGAACTTATGTCCGTTTTCACCGACAACTAGTTTCCTGCCTGTAAAGTCTCGCGAAAAATTATCATCATATCATACTGATTCTGTAAATATATTTTAGCATTCTTATTACCCAAACGAAGAAGAGCAGTGGTGGTCCAGTGGTAACGGCCGCGACTTACGAGTTGTAGGTCGTAGGTTTGAACCCAGACAGGCGCTTTACTTTGTGTAAATTATTTCATCACCACTGCTCTCAAAACGGTGAAGGAAAACATCGTGAGGAAACCGGCATGTCCTAGAACCAAAAATTCGATGACATGTGACATCTACCAACCCGCACTGGGCCCGCGTGGTGGATTACGGCCCACTCCCTCTCACAGAGAGGAGGCCTGTGTCCCAGCATTGGGAACATTATAGGCTAATGATGATTACCCAAACCAAACCAACTAAACAAAGGCATATTTAACATCATTATGAGTACAACGAAACTGCCAACACACTTGCTGAAGTGCAGCTCCCTTATAAACATATTTCATAACATGCCCAGGCACAGACATGATACTCTTAACTGGCGGACCAATACAAACATTACGCCGACGAAATCGACGAGGGCGCTTCATCTTCCGACGGTAAACATATCGTTTCTTGCGACCACGGAGGCGGCTCCTCCTCCACTTCCGATACACACGCCCGTGTCGCTTCCCAAAACGGTTCCAAGGCACTATCAAACAATAAACGATTCTTTAAAGCATCATCCATACTTTCATCCAACTCATTAGAAACAAAAATAATTAGACCTTTAAAACTAATAATCATGTCACTTTCACACTTCACCGGATAGGCATACTTACGTCCTTCTAATAATCTTTTCAACATATTAGGTACAGAGAATTTATAAGAAAATTCTTCAAATAAAATTACTTTATGAAAACTCTCCCAAAATCCTTGCAAAAAAACCTTACCCACCCCCGGATAAAAAACATACTTCATATTTCAACGGCCAATAAAACATTCAATAAAAGAAGATTTACCAACATTAGAAGGTCCGTAAATATATAACTGTTTCCTTTTAAAACCAACAGTACAAATATAATCATTCCACCACATACACACTTCCATAGTCCAATTACCATAACAATCATTCAAAGGTCGCAAGACAACATCCACAACTGGTTCTTTAATACGAGTATCTTAATAAGCCTTTTGTAAGAAACGATAACGAAATCTATGCTCCATAACAAATGGATCACCAAAACGGAATCGAGGAGTAGGTACGCTTAGCCCACAACACAACACGCATATTGAAATGCAGTTCTGACTCTTTACAATTATACAACGGACTCTTTTCCTCTTTACTACAATAACGTATACAGCTTTTACGACTCTTACAAGTTTGTAAATCAAACCGTGCACCATTTGCAAATATTTCAATATACTTATGATCGCACACCACGGTTTACAAGTCGTGTGCCCGACGGGAGATCACATCGGCAAAAATGACCAATTTTCATCCCCTATTTTTTGCCCTTAAGAGGATGAATGTACCGTCAGTTTCCCAGTTTTTCTTTTTATGAGAGTCAAAGTTAAATTTATTATTTCAAGTAAGCACATAAAAGGCACTTAAAAACTAACAAGAAAATAGAATTGATTCTAGTCACGTTCAAATCCCACGAAATTCAGTACAACAAAACAAATGAATGTCGTCTGCACCAGCACATCCCCGCACATGCGCTACAGCGGGTGCTGCTGTCCCCCGTTTAAACGTTCCAATGCAAAAGTAGATGGAAACTCCTAGGTGATATTAACTTCTTGGAATAGCCCTGTATCGTAATAGAAAAAAAAAATATAGCATTATTTTGTTAGAGAATAGTAGTTTATGAAACTGTTGCATAATGAGGGGTATTAAAACATGAGTGTGTTTAATAGTATCACACGAATGTTTTAATACCTAGTTATGTGCAGTTTCATACACTACTTTATCTACTCTCATACATTGGGATTGAACCTAATACTAAATACAAGATCAAAGTTAAAGATCAAGAATAAATTTGAAAAATCCCACGAAATTCAGTACAACAAAACAAATGAATGTCGTTTGCACCAGCACATCACCGCACAAATGCGCAAAAATTTTTATAATATGATTCTATTTTTAAATTTCGGTATTGTGTTCATAAAGTATGTCAAAATAAACTCGTTTTGAATTTTATAATTCGAATATTACGCTATGAGAGCAGATAAAATGTTTTACAATATTTTATATATATTAAATATATATTATATGTGAAGACCATATCTAGTAGGTATCTAGTATTCATTAAGGACCTGTATCGCACTCGAATATTCGCCGACTTGATGACGTTAAATTATGGTAGGTAAAATAAATAAAATTGCTAAGCACATATTAACTTTTTATTGCAAATTCACAAAATACGCGCTTGAACGTGGAGTTGCGGACACCAGCCCGTTATACAATAAAAATACAAATTTTTAATAAATAATATTTTTATGTTTAAACAAATCAAATTATTTTAAAACATACCTACGCAAATAAATGAAATTATTTCTTTGTTAATCGCTCATTGGTCATGTTTTCTGTGAACACAATTTGTGGTAACAGGTGAACCTGTATTTTTCTAAAAATGTTTGAGCATTGCTCTTTGTTTCGGGGACAAAACACATCATATTTTTCACACAACGATGACAGATGTTTTACATAATTATTCGTTTGGAAATATATATATACACTAATAGTTAAGTAATTATTTAGACACATACACCTACCTAATTACACACAGGAACACATCTATAGGAAAAATTAAACAACTCGATATTAATAAATCCGTTTATAAGTGGCATTTAAAACTTCTAAGACGAAATTCCTATCCGCTTCAGCTGGTAAGGCATTTATTTGGCGCATTAAATCATGATACATCGTACGTTCACATTGTTCATACAATTGAGGTATGGATAATTCGTCATAAAGTTGCTTGATTCGCTTCACATTCTCTGGGTCTTTGCTACCGTAGCATTCTTTGAACATAGCGCGTTGTGCGTCGTTGCAGTGCTGCAGCGCTGTTACGGCCACCCAGGAACATTTACCTTCTTCGATATCTCTGCTTGTCTTTCCTGTCACGCTATCGTTGATGTAGATGTCCATATAATCATCCTTGTGAGAAAAACAAAGTTTTTATCGAAATTCTAACCCTAACCTTATCTAGGTTCGAATTTCTTTAGGTCACAATTTTTTTTATAAGGTCCTGCAACTTGACCCTATTAAATCTTTCCATTGTTCATGTGATTGAATAATTAAAGGTAATTGATAATGTTGACAGGCCACCTTTGATACAAAGGTGGCCTGTCAACATTATTAATCTCGGTAATTGCTTATGATTAAACTCTTTACCATGAAATCTACGATGAACAATGAGCCAAAAAATATGGGTTATTGTGAGGGTAGTCAAATAAGTTTATATTCTTACCTGACATTGCATTAGTCTCCCAATTGCCATACAAATATTACTTAATTCTTCAGTAGCTTTCTTTTTTCCATTCTTTACTAACAGCAGAGGTAGAAATATCGGTAATTTGAAGGTATTGTGTGATGATTTGTTTTCAGCAATAGTATTGACTACGTGCATGTTGAATACATCTAGATTGTTCTTTTCTTTGGTGTAGGTTGACCAAAAATCTAAATGTTGTACACCAATAATCGCTCTGTATGTAGTCTGCAAAAAATATAAATATCAAATCATTTCTTACTAGGTTTTGCCAGCGGCTTTCTCCGCATGAAGTTCGGAAATTATCCCACGGGGATATATCTAGGTACTACCGGAATAAATAATACCTATCTGATGTCCTAGCTAACTCAGGTCATGGCCTGTTCGTGTATGGAAAATGTTGGGCCCAAATGTAATAAGTTGAGATATGATATGATCTAAAAAATTTGTCATATTTTTTATCCTTGAATATCAAAAATCTGCTCAATTCTCAGTCTGGAAGCGGAGAAGTATGATAAAGACTGTTTTCGTGAGATTATCGATTAAAGTAATCGATTACACAACTAGAAAACAAACATGAAAGTAGAATAAATGCTGTGGAAATGCGTTCCTTGCGAAGCATGTGTGGTTTGACTATGAATGATAGGCTGAGGAATGATGTGATAAGACAGCGGTGTGATTTAAAAGAAGATGTAGTGACAAAAATTTAAAAGGGTATGCTGAGATGGTTTGGGCATGTTGGAAGGATGAATGAAAGGCGAATAACAAAAGGTATTTACAAGGCTGATGTAAAGGGAAAGGCCGGGTGGGGACGCCCTAGGAGGACATATTTACCTTATTGGTGATGTTCTTCAGAAAGGCCAGATGCGTAGTACTCGCAACCGGCGTGCGTGTATGATCAGATGTATAAACGTAAACGAGGCAAAAGGAGTATGTAAGGATCGTAGCAGGTGGCGTTCTGTAGTTTCTACCTACCCCCATGGGAAGAAGGCGTGAGTTTATGTATGTATGTGTGAAAAGAAAACTAGCACTAGGTAATATAATTAATTCAAAGTAATTAAATGCACTATATATACTTTTAAACAAAATAGTGCATTTAATTTAAATAAAACATCATTAATTAATTACTGAAAAACCAAAATAATGATTATCAATTTCATATCGATTAAAATCAGTCTTATATCTTTTGTCTATGTCACTGGCAGTGCATATTCTGCACTGGCATTGAAAATTTGACGCTAGACATTAGTGGTGGGTCGTTGACGAATTTTTGACGGACGAAACCGTTTTCTCGACGACAAAAACGGTTGCAGAAAACGGCTAAAGGACGAAACTTATCCAACATGGAATGGAATTGCGTTTTCGTCGAGCGCAGTTTCTTACAACTTTCAACGGTTTGAAATGCATGAAATGGTTTTTTGCATCACGAACGACAGCATTGGCAATTGCTAATACATTACTGACTGTATTTCATTTCAAAGAGTTCACTTTTTAAGAGTTCACTTTTTATTGGAAGGACTGTTTTACGAGTGTGATATAGATAGTTGAATCATTGTACCCAACTGTATTTTTTTAGATGTAAAATAAAAAATCGCACCAAGTAATTCGAAGACTGGTTTGTGCAATGAAGACTCTTTGAAGTTGAACCCAGGACGTAAAACAGTTTCATCATCACAAAACACAAAACGGTCTTTGTAAACGGTTCGTTGTCGCAACGCCCACTTGTTTCGTGTTTTCCGATGTGTTTTAAGTGTTTTCCCGATTATTTTTCATTTTCAACGACCACTGCTTTAATTTTTACGGATTCTGACCCTGCCTACCTTGTACAAGGGTCGTACAAGGTAGGCAGGGTCAGAATCCGTCCGGCTTTCACACTGGACACCGAAGATCGCTCACATGATTGACTTGGAATTGTTATTTTGGATTTTACCGCCGCTTTGTGGATTGGATATTGTTGAAACTATGGATCGCTGTGTGAATTGTGGGAAAGCAACTAGTCACTGCAATACACTAATGTATGTTTGAATCTATAAATTCACACCATTTTCATCTCGTTACTTTCAGGCCCAAAAGTATATGTAATCGTTTTCGTCTCCTTTCATCCAAATCTGTTCAGCCGGCAAGACGTGAAAAGGTAATAGATAGATAGGTTAGGTAGTCAGAGTAACTTTCGCATTACTAATATTAAATATTAGTATGGATATGGAAGTATTGATTTCCCAACAATGAAACACCAGACACAATGTAGCAATGATTGTGATTTAGGACCTACTTACCATAACCAGTGAGATTGTTTGCACGAGATTAAGAGGCCGTGCACGAAATCGACTGATTTTGATCAATTTTGTTCATTTGTTGTGAGAAAGGGAAAAAGAGTTTAAACAAAACTATTTGTGATTTGAAAAGGATTTTATAAATAAATTAAGTATTCATGGAAAATCACTAATATTCGCAATAAGTTTTCCGAAAAATGACGCAAGACTGTCGTTTGATCATTTTGTTACAAGAGACTACCTACTCATGATTTTGAAAATTAAAAAATATCATCAAAACCATTATATAGTCTATGGCTGAACCGCTTTTTGCAACTTCCGTACAAAATATAGCAGAAAAATAATATTGAAAAAACCTTCTTTTTTAAACCTAGTCAGAAATGTATTTTTTCCTATTATTTAGCAAACCATATAAAGAAATTTAAAAATCGCAAATTAGTCTTCAGCTATTCTTGAGATAAATTTTAATTTTAAGATAATACAATATCTTCATTAAGTAAATCAAAGGCGAAATATACCATAGTTTTGAGAACGGAAAAGTGATGCAACAAATTAACAGATGATGTGACTGACACGAATTGTTTAGCACCACGAAAACTGTACTTTTATAATCAGACAGACTTAATCTTTCAATTATTTCAAGCTTTCTCACAATTAGATAAGTTATTGGCAAAAAAGTGTTTTTTTCGTGCACGGAGCCTTAAAAGGAATAATGCAATACAGTAGGCTACCTACTTTGCACCAACTTAAACCGATTTTTTTAACAGAAAGGGTTTAGTAAGAAACCTCAAGAAAATAAGGATTCCTTTTCTCACAGGATTCAAAATAAGGAAACCTACAATACGATTTTCTCTACCAAAGTAAAATTTCTGGGCTATTCGCACTATACATTAAATATTAAATAGGATTAAGTAAAATAAAAGTATTAAAAAACAAAAAACAAAACAGACTGGAAAAGTTTCAGAATAGACTTGGATAATACAATACAATTAAGAGTTCCATTAAAAACTGCGGAACAGCTGGATTTGGAACTAAATAAATTTACAACTACTATTCAGCAAACTGCCTGGAACAACACACCGGAAAAAACACACCGGGTCAAAGCAACCGCCTACCCTGCAGAAATAAGGTGTCTCATAACCGAAAAGCGGAAACAAAGAAATAGGTGGCATCAGACCAGATGTCCACAAGATAAAAGACTGCTAAACAAGCTTAGTAAGCGTCTTGCGAAAGAAATTGAGCACTACAACGACACCTTAACAAACAACTACCTTAGCCAATTGACGAGTGATACCAAAACAGGCTACTCGCTGTGGAAGGCTACAAAGTACATGAAACGCCCGATCATACAAATTCTTCCTATTAAGGAACCAAATGGAAAGTGGGCAGTGACGGACCAACAAAAGGCCTTAAGTTTCGCTGACCATTTAGAACAAATATTCCAACCAAACGAAGCCCTGGGTCACAATGCGAGGGTAATACAGAGTGTACAAATTAGTTCAGACATTAAGTTGGTTACCCCAAGAGAAGTATCTAGAGAAATTAAGAGTAATTTTAATCGGAGAAAATCCCCCAGTTACGACTTAATTACAGGGGAAGTTTTACAAAATCTCCCACGCAAAGCCATAGTCAAGATTACCACGCTCATTAATGCTGCATTTCGATTAAAGCACGTTCCTGACTTATGGAAAGTAGCTGAAGTTATAATGATAGCCAAGCCTGGGAAGCCACCTCATGAAACAACATCTTACAGACCGATCTCACTTTTGCCTGTGTTGTCAAAGCCATTTGAGAAATTATTTCTAAAGAGATTGAAGCCCCTAATCGAAAGTGAAAATCTGATCCCCGATTATCAGTTCGGATTTAGAGAAAGACACTCCACACTCGACCAAGTACACAGAATTACCAATATTATTGAAAGAACACTAGAGGAGAAGAAGGTGTGCTCCACGGTTTTCCTTGATGTAGCCCAGGCTTTTGATAAAGTATGGCATGAAGGCCTCATATATAAACTAAGAACGATGCTGCCTCAACAATTTTCAGACATCCTAGAGTCGTATATAACAAACAGATTGTTTATGATAAGACAGAGAAACGCCTATTCAGACCTTAGGCAGATAAAAGCTGGAGTACCACAAGGAAGTGTACTTGGTCCGGTCCTGTACCTACTATACACCTGCGATATTCCTGAGCTAGAAAATAATTTTATTGCAACCTTTGCTGACGACACAGCTATCATGGCTGTTGGAAGTAGTCACGAGGAAGCTGTAGAAAAGGTTCAAGATTCCATCAATCGTATCTATGAGTGGACTACAACATGGCGTATCAAACTGAATGAAAGCAAGTCTATCCACATTGACTTTACGAATAAAAAGCCAAAATACTTCCCGGTATTCATCAATAACCAACAAATACCATACGCGAATACTGCTAAGTATCTCGGCATGACCCTGGATGCAAAACTGCGCTGGAAAGAGCATGTCAAAAAGAAAAGATCGGAATTAGATATTCGGTACAAAAAAATGTATTGGCTACTTGGTAGACAGTCGCCATTGTCAATACCTAACAAATTGTTGTTATATAAACAAGTTTTAAAGCCTGTATGGACCTACGGTATTCAGCTGTGGGGCTGCACCAGCCAAAGCAATCGTCAAATCATACAACGTTTTCAAAACAAAGTACTAAGGGATATAGTCAACGCGCCCTGGTACATTAGAAATAGTGACCTCCACCGGGACCTCAAGATGGATGTCGTAAACATAGTTATACAAAAATATGCAGAAGCTCATGAACACAGACTTCATCATCACGTGAATGTTGAGGCGATCCAACTCCTTGACAACACTGAATTAGTGCGAAGACTAAAAAGGGTTAAACCTTTTGAGTTAGTTTAGTGCAGAGTAAGTGAACTTAAACTGTAGTGCAAGTGCTGACTTACAAAGAACACGTGTGCGTCGCGTTGACTACTGAGACGTGCGGACGTCTTATTAATTTTTTCGTGTCATTTATTTCTACATTCACCCTCATGTTACCCAATAATCCAGATAATGGCTAGTTGTGAAAGATCTTCGAGTGTGGTGTCTAGTATATCAGATGAAGGTGTTATAAATGAAGGGATGATGGAGAAGAATATCACGGAAGAAACAACGATTGAAAGAAGTACGATGAATATAGACAATGAAAAACAGAGAAATGCTGAGAAAAGGTTGCGAGAAGATAGCGATGAAATTATCGAAGAGGATGATGGGTTTACCACCGTGAATAGAAAGGCAAAAAGAATATTACGCAGTAATTCACACAATAACAATAGTAAGGATAATGTGGGTAGTTGTGAAAGTAATACACAGCAAACAGAATATTTTGAGGTATGTCTTACATCTAAGACAATACTTCCAAAAATGATTGGTATGGCCAAATTATTTAAATCTCAAAAGATAAACGATATCCTGAAAATAAAATATAAAAGTCCATATAAAATATTTATTACACTTAAAAATATTGAAGATACAAATAAAATACTTGATTGCCAAAAGTTTAAAGAATTAGAATTTAGATGTCAAAGAACAGACAAATTAAGCATTATCTATGGAATCGTCAGAAATATTGACCTTGAGATAGCGGAGAACGAACTCGTGGAATTATTTGTAAGTGAAGCAGATATTTGTGCGGTTAAAAGACTTAAAAGATTAACTGACGATGGACAGTGGATTGATAGTGAAGCAGTTCGCATCGCCTTTAAGGGAGCAACATTACCTTCACATATATTTGGATATGGGTGTCGTTTTAAAGTTGAAACATATCTGTTCCCTGTCACCCAATGTTCAGGATGTTGGAAATATGGCCACATGAAACGTTTTTGTCCTACACAAAAAATCAAATGCCCTAAATGTGGAAAAGAACATGACAATTGCGGAACTGAAGAGTTCTCGTGTATTAACTGCAAAGGCCCGCACATGGCATTAAATAAAAGCTGTCCAGTGTATCTCAAAGAGAGAATGATTAGGGACATAATGAGTAAAAATAGTTGTTCTTATAAGATAGCACTGGACTTATATTTGAAACAATATAAAAAAAGTAATGAAGTAACTCCCGTCAATGCTGAAGTTAGCAAAATACCACCACCACCTCCTTCTATCTCTACCTCTTCTTCACAATATAGAAGTTACAAAGATTCGCTCACACCGCTAGAACCATTAATTAATCTGGTAAATACCCGCATAGATTCAAATGTTTCGCTTGAAGAATTCAGTGAAAGCGAAGAGGAAGTTAACGAAAATAGTAGAACATCCAAACAAAATAAGAAGAAAAAGGAAAAACAAAATGAGAAGAAAAAGGAGAAAGAGCAAAAAAAGTGCTATACAAAAAAAAATGAACAGGAAGGTCAGAAGGAGAAAAATCATAAAGAAATAATTGAAGTAAGTTCCAATAAAAGCGAAAACCTATCTAAATTGAGAAAGTTTTACAACAAGGTTAAAGAAATATGGTTGACAGATTGTTCATTAGAACAAAAGGTGAAGAAGAGTATAAGATTAGTACTTGAAGAAATGATGGTGTTTGTTGCTTCATATTTTAAGGATTGGGATGTTGTTAGTAAATTGTGTAAGATATTTATTGATGGATAGTGAAAACATTACTACTAATATCAACATATATCAATGGAACGCTCAAAGTCTGAAGCCAAAATTAATTGATTTAGAACTATTACTGAATCGTGAAAATATTCATGTAGCTATTATAAGCGAAACGTGGTTGGATGCAGATAGCTACATAAATATAAGTGGGTATAATGTTTATAGAAAGGATAGATATGACTCGTACGGAGGAGTAGCGATTGTTTCACACAAATCTCTAAAAACCTTTATTGTTCCGGTAAGTGTGACTAATTCAGGTATAGAAATAATACATATTAAAATTCTTAATTGTAAATTAATCTGTAATATAATGTCGGTGTACTGCCCCTCCTCTGTGAGAACGTCTCAATTGGACTGGGAGCATATTTTTTCAAAATTTCCGAAAAATACTGTAATTGCGGGCGATTTTAATGGTCATCACTCCTGCTGGTCCAATAAAAATGATTCTAGGGGTAAACAATTGTTTGATGCTGCAATTGAAAACAATTATATATCATTAAATAATGGTGACCCTACGAGAATGAAGCTCGTGAATGGTTTTTTACAAAAAACCTCCCCTGACGTTTCTTTTTGTACCACAGACATAGCTATAAATGGTTGTTGGAGTGTTACTAGTGAAAGCCTGGGTAGTGACCATCTAATTATAAAAATATTTTTTAAATATCAAGACTCAGTTAATATTACCTTAAAACGGAATTTTAAAAAAGCAAATTGGACTAGTTACCGGCAAATTATTACCAGAAATCTTTTAGAGGGTCGGCCGCCATCCGAAGACGCTCAATGTATGTATGACTTTCTTACTACGCAAATTATTAAAGCTGCAGATATTTCAATTCCATTCATAAAACTATGTAATAACCCAATGAGCAATTTTATACCAAAAAAATATTGGAACCAACAACTCTCTAAATTGGTAGCCGAGCGACGCTTGGCGTTAACTAATTTCAGGAAAAACCCGATCCCTCAAAATCTAGATTTACTTTATATTAAAATTTCAGAAAGTCAAAGGATTACGAGGCAAGCAAAGTCTAAGTCTTGGTATAATTTTTGTGACAGTATTGATGAGACTATAACTTCATCAACCATGTGGAGGAAAATGCGTTGGATGAAGGGTTTTAGGCAGGCGAGATCTTGTTCATCGGACGGAAAAAAAGAAGAGCTACTGAGTTCATTGGCTCCAGATTTTGTGATGACTCCAACTCCTGTTTTTGATGATAATGAATCACCTTTAAATTGTGAATTTTCTAGACAGGAGCTGGAGTCCTGCTATAAAACTAGGGATACATCACCTGGTACCGACAATATTACCTATTCAATGATCTTTAATTTGCCTACTATTGCTAAAAAATATTTACTAAAATTATATAATTTAATTTTTAAAACATCAACGGTTCCTTGTCAATGGCGAGATATTTACATAGTACCGATTCCTAAAACTAGCAGCGGTTCCGATAGCAAACTTCGTCCAATCGCATTGATTTCTTGTCTGTGTAAAATGTTTCACTCCATGATCCAGAAGCGACTGGAATGGTTTATAGAATACAATAAAAAATTATCTCCTAGCACAACTGGTTTTAGAAAAGATCACTCATGTCATGATAGTCTGGCACGCCTAGTTACCACAATACAAATAGGTTTCACTAAGAATACTCCAACTTTGGGGGTTTTTTTGGATGTAGAAGGAGCATATAATAACGTTCTAATTGACCGGGTTATTTATATTCTAAATGATCTGAAGGTTGGGAAATATGTTTGTTCGTATATTTGGGAATTTTTAAGGGAAAGACATCTCACTATAACAGCTGACGAAAGCAACAGACAGTATGTAAGATGGACTGGTAAGGGAATTGCACAGGGCGATCCTTTATCCCCCCTTCTCTTTAATATAATTACGGCCAATATTTGTCAAAATATTAATGATGTTAGTATCAGTCAATATGCTGATGATTTCGTGCTATATTGTAATTACAATAAATTGCAAGATAGTATAGATTATATGCAGGGAGCCCTAGATTTTTTTGTCTCCGTTATGGACATGTTGGGGTTGGAATTATCAACGAATAAATCAAAATTATGTATATTTACCAGAGGCCGTAAAAGACTTTCAGTTGATATTAAAATAAACAACAATGCTTTAGAAACTGTCGACTACATTAAATACCTAGGAATGTGGCTGGACAAATGCTTAAGATGGGGGAAGCATATTAACGAAGTGTGTGACAGTTCACAAAAAAAAATTCAGTTACTCAAAGTTCTGGTAGGATCGTCATGGGGTATTCATCCTACATATATGCGTAGACTTTATATGGCCGTTATTAGGAGTAGAATTGATTACGGATGTTTTTTGTATGATAACTCTGCAATTAGTCACACTTATAAATTGGACAAGTTACAAAATTTAGCTTTAAGAATAATTGGCGGTTTTATTAAAACGACTCCGATACACGTTATGGAGAGTGAATTGAGTATACCTCCTCTGCAAATAAGAAGACAATTTCTTGCTATAAAATTTTGTTTAAAGCTGCAATCCAGGACTAATGATGTTTCTACAAGTTTGGTTTCAGACCTGAGTAGTATGATTGAGAATAGGTACTGGAATGGGAAGAGGAAACCTCTGCTAGTTGCTTCACACAGTATGGTGGGAGCTGAAGAGGTTTCGTCTTCGTATCCGGTGTTAATGTTTACTTTGGAGACATGGATGTCTAAAATAGATATTAAGGATATTATTAGATGTAATTTAGCTAGCGTCACTGCTCCAAAGTCGCATTATAACATTTGTTCTCTAAAATATAATACCCTCAATGAACTACGGGAAAGATACGCTGGCTGGCATGTCATATACACAGATGGGTCCAAAACATCAGATGGAGTGGGCGCAGCATATTGTGATTTAGCAAATAAATTTCACAGAACTTATAAAATGAATGGTTATATTTCCATTATGACTGCTGAACTATTTGCAATTTCTGAGGCATTGAAATATGTATTAGAGCTAAATGCGGATAAAGTGGTGATATGCACCGACAGTAAGAGCGGTTTACAGCATATTTCTAAATGTGTTCATAATGGTTCAAAGGGTTTAGCTATAGCATATACAATTTTAAAACAAATTAGGCATTTTAATCAGAGTGGCAAAACATTTGTTATCCAGTGGGTGCCGTCCCATGTTGGACTTTCGGGCAATGAGGAGGCTGACAGATTAGCCAAAGAAGCAGTTCTTTTAGGCATACAAACACCGGGTGTACTACCAAGTTATTCCGAAATATTACGTAAATTTAGAAATATTAATAAATTATCTTGGAAGGAACATTTTGACGAAAGATCAAAATCTAAAGGAATTTGGTATAAAAGTATACAGAGTGAGCCTCCTCATATACCCTGGTTCTCTGGGTCGAAACTGAGTCGCCGTCAAATTGTTGCTGCGCATCGTTTGAGGTCAGGACATATTCCACTAAACAACTTTGCTTATCTCATGAGAAAATCGGACTCTCCTAACTGTGAGGTGTGTGGTAAAACAGAGGATGCACAGCATGTGTTGGTGGAATGTGTCCGATATACAAGCAAAAGAAACGCACTTTCCAACGCGATGAAATTGTCGGTAATGGATGTTGGAATGTTTCATGGTATTCTAGCTAAACCTACGTCTGAAGCAGCAAAAATATTATATACTTTTTTAGATAAGTAATTAGATAAGTTAATTTTTGTGTTATAAGTTAATTTAGTTAGTCGTTATGTGTAAAAGAACGATGGGATTGACATCGTCACATATGTGTACAAAAATCCCTTAAATAAATAAGATTAAAAAAAAAAAAAAAAAAAAAAAAAGAACACGTGAATCAAGTGTCTTCCCCTTAACTTATAGTGAATAAGAAAGACGTAATTGGACGACTTCTTAATTTTATAGTTACATAGCAGTTTAAGTTATATTTAAATTACTTATTAGCTAATAGGCTAGATTGTAATGTGAATAAAGTATCACAAATTGTGAAACTTTATAAAGGGAAAAAAAAAAAAAACAAAAAAAACCCAACTGTGAAACACAACTGAAAAGAAAATAAAAACAAGCATTATAATCTATAGAATTTTGGTATTGAAGGCGGGACATACCAATAACCTGAAATATGATGTAACTTTTATTTTTTGTGGATTTTTTTACAATTTTAATATGTCCGTGACACTCGCGCAATAAAGACAAATCTAATGACATGTAATTAATTAAAATCGGTTCAGCCAGTAAGTAGTAACGAGGAAACATAGAGACGGACATACATACCATACATATACATACAGGTCAAACACATAACCCTCCTGTTTTGGCTTCGCCGCAGTTGGGTAAAATAAGTGTTTCTGTAGAATTAGCCCCTTTAGGCGTAGTATTTGTGTGCCATACTGAAATGATTTCCAAACTATGTCCTATCTACCATCTCCATAGATGATAACTTACCTCATTAAAAATTCTTAATAAGTCACCGTAAAAAGGCTTTTGCCCGAAGTACTTATTCAGTAGATCCAACGAGGACTGGTACAGGAGTAAAGCGTCCTTGTAAGCGGTGAGACCGATATTTGGTTGGAGGTGCCAGCACTGCTTGCCACGTCGGGTGGTTGCATGATCTGCTATATCGTCCATTATCAGAAGATGTACCACCATCTGTTGAAATAAGATTTGATCTAGCTAAAATAATAATTAAGATATCTAATTCTGTTTTCAATATTTTCCCATACAGGTAAGTGTAGAATATATAGAAAGTCACAGTCGCCACCACAAACAGTAATAACACTTGCAAATGTACAACTTTTACAAATTCTCATCGCAATTGTAGACTAGGTACATCAACGCTGCCTATCACAGTCTACTCCTGGACTTACGCCTCGTCGATCCATCTAGCTGGGGGTTATTCATCAGAATTACTAACAGGTAGCAGATACCGATAAACCGGGCCGTGAGAGGTCTTGATGAGTATGGACTCATCAAGACCTCTCACGGCCCGGTTTGAGGTAAACAATTATACCTATTGATAGACATTTTTTGATGGCCATGCTATTAGGCACGACATAACATTACACCTCGAAGGGTTTGGCTGTGGCGCATAATCTACATGCATTAGGGGTGAACCTATTGCCAGGCAAATAAATGTTATTTGGTTATAAAAATAATCCTTTACCATTTCTGTACACCAGCCTAGAACGCGAGCAGCATGCTGCGTTTCTTCGGAGAAGTTATCAGGTTCTTCAAACATTTTGTATCCAATGGACACCATCAATCCTCTGCCTAGTTTCCCTCCACCCACCGTGTATTCTATTAGCTGTAACAAAAATAGGAACATCCAATAAAAAAAGCCGCAGTTTCACGATGATTCCCGCAGATAGTGTTTTCCTGCAGAATAATGCGGTTGTACATGTACACCCTTAAATGAAAAGGAAAGGAATCACCCATTCCAAGTATCGTCTTCATAGCACCTATCGATCGTAATCCTGAATTCCGATGCGGCCACAAGTACGACCATTAAGAAAACACTGAATTTAGAAAATTACGGGAGGAAGTCGTGAGCTTGCTGTATTGGTTTACTAACCTTTTTCATCCAGCTTCCAACTTCAGGCATTCCATTTAACGTAGGACTCTTCACTACGGAGTTAATGACTTCAGGCAGGACCTCTTGAAATGCTTTCTTCTCCGTGTTCATGTTAAAAGTTGGTACACTAGATCCATCTGTACTCCTATGCATATGTCTTAACTGGTTGTAGAACAATGTATTACGACGGAGTAAAGCAGCCATTGCTCTGACTAGTCAGGTAAAGTCACGTACAAAAAATGCGGAAACACAAAATGTTTCTGAAATATATAGGTAGCTACTGGAAGTTTCTCTGAGTCATTTGCTAGGTAGAATCATGCATTATTAAATAACACTTGTTCATAACCTACCTAATGGGTACCCATTTAGACTTCGGCTTTTGGAAAACGACTCCATACCGTAACCGCAGTAGAATAAAGTAACAGTACTATATCTCGGCAGTGATCTTGAAATAATTACCTATGGCCGCTCGATAGATAAACCTTCCGCGTCCGTGTGTAACTGCTGTGCACTCAATACTGTTGAAGAATTAAAGAAAAAATAAAACATCGCCTGCTGGTCACTTCATGATGAGGGCTGGCCAGATCATTTAATAGGTACTCAACGTTTGACGATATAAACAGTTAAATGCACGACTACTTTATGATGTGGCGATGTGGATCATATCGTAAAATAGTTAGATTATCCACCGGTAGAGGAGTTGATATCGCTTTGTTTTTGTCGCGCATCATGTCAGCCCAATACAACAAATCAAACAAAGTAGGGTGACGACGCAAACAAAGTCGATGGACTTTTATTGAATTTCCAAATACTTATGATACTATGGAAACCGACCAACTTGGAAGTAGCACTCGGCAGCAAGCGCTCGCGCGCGGTTGGTCACAGTGAAAATTAATTTTTAGAAATAAAAAATTCACGCCGTTTGTGGCACCCCGAATAAATAGGTTAGGTTGGGTTAGAATTGTGATCAACCGCACGTGAGTCGAGCGAGAGAAACGAGCGGCGCCGCGGTAGCGGCTGGCGAGCGCTACTTGCAAGTTGGTCGCAGTTACTTGGCAATTTTTACTACACCTTTACACAGTCACCAGTTTGGTTTCACGAAAGGTAGGTCGACGACTGACGCAGGAGTAAAACTCATCCGTCACATTTTGGAATCCTGGGAGAAGTCCTAGGATGCAATTGACATTTTTCTGTGGCCTTTCAAAAGCGTTTGACTGCGTTGACCACAATACACTGATCTGTAAATTACACCACTACGGAATTCGTGGACAAGCTACTGATCTTGGTTTTTCCTATCTATTTAACAGGCAGCAAAAAGTAAACGTTAACGGGACGACGTCCTCGGGGTCTCTAGTGCCTCAGGTATTAATTCTTGGCCCTTTCCTATTTCTAGTTTATATTAATGACCTTCCTTACATGATGGCCAATATTTCGGATATAATTCTATTCGCTGATAAATAACACTTTGGATGTCTTACATGTCAACGACAGTCTGGCAATTCTTTCGAAATGGTTCGCAGCTAATAATCTTTTACTTAAATTTAATACTTGATGGCAAGAAACTAGGTGCTATTATGGAAACTGTATTTCTAGGCTGTGGGGATCGGCAGCTGACGTAGATTCAATTTTCATTTTACAAAAGAGGGCAATTCGCGCGATCTATAAAATGAGTTTTCATGAGTCCCGTAGAAATAAATTCAAAGAAATTGCTATACTGACTCAGCCTTCTCTTAGAAAGTATTTTGTATGTTCGCAAAAACTTAGGACTTTTCAAAATAAGAAGCGATTTCCATAATATAAGTACACATAGCAAATAATGGTCGCAAGCGCTACTGCTGAGCATGAGGTCCTGGGTTCGATTCCCGGGTCGGGCAAAGTGTTATTGGGTTTTTCTATCTGAAATTTCTCAGTAGCAGCCAGGAGTCTGGATTTGTGCCCGGTTGATAGCAATAGGCTCGCCCCCTATTACATGGGACTTAAACATAACTGGCGAAATGTGGGTGTACCTGCTACAGGGACACCTCTGCCCAACCCTTCTGGGAAACAAGGCGTGATGTTATGTTATGTAAGTACACATAGCAAAACATAAAATTGTGATACCCAAATTTAGATTAACTAAATTTAGTAAGTAATTTCTTAAAAATAGTATTCGCTTGTATAACAAGTTGCAAAAGTAAGCGATGGTACAGAACTAAGCGATGGAAAGTTCAAAACCCACATCAAACGTGTCCATATCAAAAAACCATATTATAAGATTAAAGACTACGTTGAAGACAAGGAAGCTTGGCAATAATTTCTTCTGCATGTGGCTTCCCTGGTACCTCATTAACGGCATAACAATGTAAATGTCTATTAACTGCTCTCAAATTACGATGATTATTTTATTTTACTTTTTTTACATACTTCATTGACATAATCTTCATTTCGTTATTTGACATTAAATACCTAAAATTTTCTATATTTTTATCAAATTAGATTTGTTACAGCTGTAGTGGCAATCACGTCATTTGGTTTAAATAGGTCCTTATTAAATATTTATTATTTTATTTATCTCTTATATAGATTCTTTTCTTTTAGATTTTGTGAATATGAGAACGTTGTAGGCTAGGTAAGTGCGCGTGTACAGAGTGTTTCTTTTACGAATCAATTAAATATTTTTTGTGAATATTTTAGTAAATACAAAAAAAAAATGTGTGCTGTACTATTGCAGGTTAGCGGGAATGCCCTTCGTTAGTTAACATACTGTCTATTATCATTATTATATTCTAGTATAATATACAGGGTGATTGGAAGATGGGTGCAAAGCTTTAAGGCGAAGATAGTACAGACAATTTAGAACCATTTAAGCCATGGTTGTCTTAGACGAAGTCTTACCAAATATTTTTAACCAAATTTTTAAGTTTTTTTTCGGAAATTCTCAAAATTTAATGTAAACTGCATAATTATGGCCAAATTGAATGATAAATGAATTAATTTTTTATTTATTTAATTAAAGTAATGTGTAAGCAATCAAGCAAAACATGTTTTAGGCTTCTGTGTCATTAGACATTTTTTTACAGACATTTAAAGCTCAGAAAAAATAAAAAATTTGTACAATACGTCTTTTAAACCTCATTAAAAATTAAAAAATTTGGTAAGACTTCGTCTAAGACAACCATGGCTTAAATGGTTCTAAATTGTCTATACTATCTTCACCTTAAAGCTTTGCACCCATCTTCCAATCACCCTGTATATGTATTTAGTAAACATACATACATAAACTCACGCCTTCTTCCCATGGGGGTAGGCAGAAACTACAGAACGCCACCTGCTACGATCCTTACATACTCCTTTTGCCTCGTTTACGTTCATACGTCTGGTCATACACGCATGCCGGTTGCGAGTACTACGCACCTGTATAATCATGTTATATTACATAAACCTATTTAATACCGTTACCATGGATTCTGAACCCCCCTGCATTGAAATTTTTACGAAAAATTTCAATTGAAATTTTTCGTCAGTTTTTTAAAAAAAATCTGCTGTTCCATACATTTTGACCGCGTAGGTATTGCACTTTTATATGAAACAGATTTCTTTTTAAATAACCGACCAAAAATTTCAACGCATGGGGGTTCAGAATCATGTACTGCATCCATGGTAACCGTTTTCGCGTTGATGTCCCTGCCACCCTGTATTCGTCAAAACATAATATGACAAATGGCTAGATTTGAACGTTATAACGTGAAATCACCAAAAATGTATCTCCAAAATGGGACTTAACATCTACCTGTTCTTTCGAAACAGTGTCTATCATTATTAGTATCTATCATTTTGAAGCCCTTTAAATTCTCCAGGACCATTTTTTTTCTATATCTCTTTTCTTTTTTGAGAAGTTTAAGATTCTTTGAAAAAAGTCCCAAAAGAAACGGTAAAAAACTTGAGTTCTTTTTCGTAATCTTACTTTATTTTAAACTTTATTGTAGTCCTTTTAGTAACGTATCATCTTTTGATACCATGTTCATTCTGTTCTTGTTGTTGTTTGTTCTATCTTAATAATTAAGTACCCCCGGGGTCGCACGTTTCTTCAAAATGGGTTTATTGAAGCGCTCGTAAAAGCATTTGCTGATTGAGAATTCTAAAAACTCGTATTCAATATTTGATTTTCCTGCGTGATAATTCATTTACAACAAAGATAAGAAAGAAAGAAGAAAGAAAAAACGTTTATTTGCGGTAAACATAACGCAGAAAAGTATTGTTTAGAATATAAAAATGAGATAAGGTTGGGGGAAGCATGCGTCACATCCACGCAAATCGGCTATCGCTCAGCATTATGCTACGACCCTATGCAAGACAGAGCCCCAGCGCTGGTTTTCAGCGACAGCCGGCGCCGACGTAATGACGTCAACCGGTGCAGCAACCAATATGACGCTGTATAAGTGCAGCGTACTTAAAGAAAAATATATATATATTTATAATATAGTGTGATGCAATATACTAAATAAATGTAACGTAACAGTAATTGCCTTCCTCAATCAATTATGGTCACATCTAAGTAATTTTATTTAATAAATTTGCTTCCGGCAGGCTTCCATAATTTCTAAGAAGAACTGCGTCTTTCCTTCTGTTGGTAGCGCAAGTATTCGACGTTCTAAACTTTCATAAAAATAACGTTTATACTTTCATAAACCTTGCCAATTTGCAATTCGTCATAAAGCTGCTTGATTCGCTTCAGGTGTTCAGGGTCTTTGCTGCCGTAGTATTCTTTGAAGATGATACGTTGTCCTTCATTGCAGCGCTCTAGCGCTGTTACTGGAAACCCAGAATAATTTTGCTTCTTGAATGTCTGTGCCTGCCTTCCCTGTGGTGGTTTCGTCCCAGTAGATATCTTTGTAGCCGTTCTGTAAAAACGATTTATTCCGAAATCCCCACCAACAAATCCCCACCAGTGGGGATTGCTTTTTTTTCCAGAAATCCCAACTAGTTAAATAAACTCTGCCTTTTTTTCTAATATTTTCGTCGTTTTTGGTAGGCCAAACCAGTTGGTGATATCATTTGCCTCGTCGGGTAACACTTCTTCTCTCAATTTATCGAAAGCATCTGGTATCTCTTCTTGGGGTAAATAAGCAAGTGCGATAATGTGTCTTAACTTGACAGCAAACTCAGCATCCTGGCCATATTTACTTTGCAAACCATTTTGTTGAATTTGACGCCATACATTTTGACCTAAGTGGAATAGACAGCATTTGTGTTGCGCATCAGGAAATTCTTGTTTTACACCATATCAATATACTGAGTATAATGATATTTTGATAGAATGAATATGCGATGCGTTGAACGCTCGATCAAACAAACATTCGATATTTTGAAAACTCGATGTATTGAGTGTACAATATATTGAATGCTCGATTTATTAACCATTCGATTTTAAGAACGTTCGAGTATTTAGTTGTTCGATTTATAGTGGTCGATCAATTGGTATTCGATTATTTGGCATTCCATTTGGCATAGTATACCCAGAAAAATGTATTCAATATGTGTAGGTATATTAATTTATAATACCCTACCAGACGAATTTAAAGTGCTGCAAAGTAGTGTTTTTAAATCAATATTGTCAGAGTGGTTTAACAAAAAGTGTTTCTACAGCATAAAATAATTTTTAGAACATAAAAATATTTGTTGAGTATTAAGTTAGTGAATTTATTGTAGATTAAAGGACAATTGTATGTAATAATAATGCGTGATAGTAATGATAATGTAATAATAATGTACTATTAATACAATCTGCACAATAATTGTGAGATTTAACATTAATAATAATTCGCACGCTTGCTTGCAGGCCGAATACAATGACTTTAAGGCTGTAAGATCTTCCCTTGTAAACAGTGTATTTTCTTGCAAATAAACAATTTGAATTTGAATTTGACCTGGCAGAGCCCTGATGGTGCAACAAAAAATGAGATTGACTTCATTATGTCGACGAAGAAGCAACGATTCAATTATGTCTCTGTGATCAACGCGGTGAAAACTGGAAGTGATCACCGTATGGTAAGAGGCACTATACTATACTTAGGCAGGCGCTATACTTTGTGTAATTTATTTCATCACCACTACTCTCAAAACCGTGAGGGAAAACATCGTGATGAAATATTCATGTTCTAAAACCAACAATTCAACAGCTACCCTCACGGTACTGAGCTCGCGTATTGGATTACGGCCCACTCCCTGACAGAGAGGAGGCCTGTGACCTAGCAGCAGTAGGAACGTTATCGGCTGATTATGCTTGCTTAAGCTTTTGCTACTAACTTGAGGATTCGCAAACTTGATGATGTAGAATAAATAAAATTACAAAGTATCCAGTACCTGTCTATTTAAATAAAAAAGCATTTATTTATACAATTCACTTTATTTTAAATATGCGTATGCAAATAAATGCACTCATTTCTTTTTTAATCGCTTCATTACTCTTAATTGGGTATTACTATCTGTGAACACAATTTATGGAAACCTGTCTTCTTTTAAGAATATTTGAGTCTGTTTCTGTAATTGTCATTATTTCGACACATAGTACCTAATGAAATTATAGGAAAAAAAAATACGATATTAACAAACCCGTTTGTAGGTAGCATTTAAAATTTCTAAGAGGAAATTCCTATCCCCTTCAGTTGGTAAGGCGTGTATTCGGCGTATTAAATCATCATACATCGTACGTTCACACTGTTCATACAACTGAGGTAGGTGTAATTCGTCATAAAGCTGCTTGATTCGCTTTACATGCTCTGGGTCGTTGCTACCGTAGCATTCTTTGAAGATAGCACGTTTTTCGGCGTTGCAGTGCTGCAGCGCTGTTGCAGCCACCCAGGTACATTTGCCTTCTTGAATATCTCTGCCTGTTTTTCCTGTCACGCTATCATTGACGTAGACATCCATATAATCATCCTTGTAAGGAAAACAAAATTATTGAATACTTAAAGGTGATTGATTAGGTTGGCAGGCCACCTAAGTATAAATCTCGGTAATGATCTGCTTATGATTAAACTCTTTACCATGAAATGTTTGATGTATAACGGGCCAAAAGAAGTACCGGGTACTGTGAGGATAGTCAAATAGGTATATTCTTACCTGACATTGTATCAGTCTTCCAAATTGCATACAAATATTACTTAATTCTTCAGTAGCTTTCTCTTTCCCATTATTTACTAACAGCAGAGGTACAAATATCGGCAATTTGAAGGTATAGTATGCTAACTTGTTTATGGCAATAGTATTGACTAGCTCCATGTTGAATACATCGGGATTGTTCTTTTCTTTGCTGTAGGTTGACCAAAAATTTAAATGTTCACCCAAAATCGTTTTGTATGCACACTGCAAAAAAAAAAAAAAAAACTAATGATTTTTTTCTCGCGGCTTCGCACGCTCTTTTTTATGGTTTTTGGGGTTTTTATCTAAATAGATATGTCAACCCCATCGTGCCTTTTACCTTTAAATCATAATTAACAATTAAACAATACACGAAACACTTTGTGATTAAGATAGAAATCACTGATGCAGGACTGTTACTACATTACATAACTTTTTGGCACTTTTTGATGTTGGTTGGGATAAGATTGATTGTATTAATCCCACGTTAAGCCTATTCAAATCTAATTCTCTCAAAAGTGACTCTCTCTCGCGCCTGTTGCGGACACAATCCATCAGTAAATGCTGCACGTCCTCAATCTGATTACATTCTCTGCAATTTGGTGAATCAATTTTTTTCATAAACAATGCAAACTTCGCTGATGGATAGTGTCCAGAGCGAAGTCTTAAAATTAATTTAACATAATTCCTACTTAGTTGATCGACATCGAACCAAGGCACACGAAGAGGCTCGCCTTGTGTGCTTTTATACCATATACCTTTTTGCTGACTGATACTATCAAAGTGTTGTTTCCAAGATTTATAACAAATTACTTTATATCTAGATATGTATTCCCAATAATCAGGTAAGTAATCAATTGCTGTACCCTCTACTGCTGCTAATTTAGACAATCGGTCAGCCTCCTCATTACCACGTAGTCCAATTCGCACGCTTTGAGTTCGGCAATTATCCAACGGGGACGAAGTGCTACTACCAGAATAAAAAGTACCTATCCTTTATCCAACCCCAGGTCATGTCCGTGTGGCAAATTTCATCCAAATCCGCTCAGCCGTTAAGGCATGAAAAGCCGACAGATAGACTTTCGCGTTAAAAAATAAAAAAATATTATATAGAGAGAGCGAATTTTATGAATTTGTGTAGGTATATGTAGAGGGTACCTCCGGAACCACAGCTCCTATTTGAAAAATTATCTCACTCTTTGAAAGGTACATTATTAGCACTTTAAAGCTTAATATTAGCTAACATGCCAAGCGCGAGAACGCTCTTTTTCTCGTTTTATCGTAATTTGTCTACGATTCTGACGTCATTCTAATCCCTAACATGACCGCAAACGACGAGTAAACTCGACAAAGGCACTTTGACACTTCTTTATCGCGCGACGATAAACCGATGTTGCAAATGATTAAAAACTAATTATTTTTATGATAGCAACATCGGCTTGAAGTTCTGTTTCATTCATTTTTATGCATGGAATTATGTACAGACGCCAGCACATCAAGCTACCCGAAACTGTCAAATTTTTCCAATCAACTTTGAACCTTATACTTCAATCATAAAGTTGAAAATCTATAAAATAAATTTGACAGATTGTAGTAGCTTGAAGTGCTGGCGTCTGTACTTTATTGAATAAACGTCTCTCTCTCTCTTAATTATTTTCTCTTTTAATAATTTATGATTAGTTTATAAATAACCGACTTTTTTATTAAAATTAAATGATTTCTTTGGCATGCTACAGACCGTAGATCTAAGGCTAAGCTTACACTACGAATTTTAATCGTTGCGGATAATATTCGCCAATCTGTGAACAGTACCATTAACTAGAGTCCGCACACTGCTAAAAGAAATCGTTTGTGAGTGCGCGTAGGAATTATTTTCGTTTACGATTTTATTTCGCAGTTTAATAATCGCAACGAAAAAAATTCATAGTGCGCGCTTAGCCTAAGTTTTTGATATTTATTTCAAATTGATGCCTCCACGCGTTCCTGGGAAAAAGGGTCTTGACAGACAGCGAAGTCATCCTTTAAGGGTTTCCATTTTACATTTTGAGGCACGGAATCCTAAAACAGATTTATTATCTGTCTGTTATCTTTCATGTCATAACGGCTGAACAGATTTAGATGAATGGCATACGGATAGGCCCTGACCTCGGTTAGGATATAATGATAAGTACTTTGAATCCCGGTAGTACGTTCCTGTGAGACATTTTCCGACATTTACGCGTGCGAAACCGCGGGCAAAAGATAGTGTAAATATATACACAAACAAGTACGTATTAATACTAATGAAAAACAATCTTGAATTCATGCAAGCCTAGTACTTTTTGCTAGGTTACTGCTCAGAACTTGTGCACAACGTGTCGTGAACAGAATACTGTCTTCACATGTTGTACCCGTGCGAGGCCAGGGCGGTTGCTAGTACAAAAAAAGGAAAGAAGATATATAAAATTTGTATGGATATGGAAGTATGGATTTCCCAACTGAACCACGAGACACAATGTAGCAATAATTGTGATTTAGGACCTACTTACCATAATCAGTGAGATTGTCTGCACGATATTAAAAGGAATAATGCAATACAGTAGGATATACCTACTTTGCACCAACTTAGAACCGATTGTTCTAACAAAAAGGTTTTAGTAAGAAACCCCAAGAAAATAAGTATTCCTTTTCTGAGGATTCATAAATGGAAACCCACGCAATACGATTTTCTCTACCAAAGTAGGATTTATAGGCTTTCGCATGCTAATAAGAATTTAAAATAAGTGCTTCTGAGGCATTCCTCAGAAGAGCAAATATTAATTAGTAATAAATGAAGCATTCTTCATTTATTACTAATTAATTTATAATCAGAATATTTGTGCGCCGTTGACGGCAAGACATAGCTTTCATTTTTATTTCGTTTATTCATTTTAGTTCTTATTCTATTACATTTTTAAATATTTCTTAAAATAAAAAGGATAAAAAAACATTTAAAAATATAAAAAAATAGAGTTCCGCCGGTGTCGGGAGCAGGGTCCAAGCTACCGGTGGTTAGGGCTGCAGAGACAGGAACCTCCTCACAATGCGAGCCGTATCGAGGAGTACTGCCTTCTGAATCAGGCGCTTGATCCAACCGCCTAACGAGAGCTTCGAGAGATGTTGGTCGAGGCTTTCGGCCATCAGGCCATTAGCCGTTACGACAATCGGCACAATGATAGCCGAGCTCACATTCCACATGTCAACCACCTCGTGTGCTAAGTCGAGATATTTTATTTGTTTCTCTTTCTCAGCTTTCACGAGGTTCTCGTCATGTGGAATGGTAACATTGACTATCATTGCGCGGCGCGCTAATCGATCTATCACTACTATATCAGGCTTATTTGCTACAATAGTCCTGTCAGTAATGATAGACCGATCCCAGTACAACGTGACATGGTCATTTTCGAGAACTGGGTCGGGCACATACTTGTAATACGGTACCTCAGAGTCCACAAGTTTATATTTCAAAGCAAGTTGCTGGTGAATAATCCTAGCCACTTGGTTATGTCTGTGCAAGTACTCGCCGTTAGCTAGACGCGAGCAACCAGAGATAATATGTCTGATGGACTCACCCGGACGATGGCATGCCCGACACACGTCAACCGTACCGTCCTTCATAGTATGTCTCCGGTAGTTATTCGTCAAGATAACTTCATCCATAATTGCACAGACGCACAGACCTTCGGTTTCCCCGAAAAGGTCACCGAAACGTAGCCAGGATACGGACGCTAGGAAATCTACACCGGGCTCATGGAGAGCTCGATAGAAGCGCCCGTGAAGCGCCTTGCTTTGCCATATCTCCTTGCGGTCATCTGTAGTAAGTACTACAGGTTTGCGCCAGTTCTCTTTAGCCATGGAAAGCGGGGTGAGCCCGTTGTCCACTGCGACCACATCACGGTGCATACCCACATCGGCTTTAAGAAAGTAGTCCCTGAGGCTGCACACCTCGCGGTTGTGGAGGGTCTTCGCATTTAAAAAGCCTCGACCCCCGCACTTCCGCGGGATGTACAGTCTCATCACCGATGAACGTGGGTGATGCATCCGGTTTGCGGTCAGGAGTGTACGGACCCTCCTGTCCAGGGCGTCGAGTTCAGTCTGAGTCCATTTGAGTATGCCGAAAGAGTACATCAAAACCGGCATGACCAGTCATTTTTATTATTATTAACATTTGTACTTTTTTGTTTACCTATGTTCTACAAATATTTGAATTTGAATTTGGAATTAGCCCCACGTCGACAAGGAGTTCATACCGAAAGATTCATACTATGTTTTTCAACTACCTATAGATGATAACTTACCTCATTAAAATATTTTAACAAGTCACCGTAAATAGGCGTTTGTCCGAAGTATATATCCAGCACATCTAACATGGATTGGTGCAGGAGTAAAGCGTCCTTGATACCGGTAAGACCGACATTTGGTTGGAGGTGCCAGCACGGCTTGCCACGTCGAATGGTTGCATGATCTGCTATATCGTCCAATATCAGAAATTTGACCTGCAACTGTTGAAATTACATTTAATAAAACTAAAGTCAAGATAACTAAATCCCATCAAAAAAATGCAAGTCTCGCGACGTAGTTCTTCTACCGTAAAAAGATGTGAGATCGAATGTAAAACCAAGTCTGTTGATTTATAAAAGTAAGCAAGTAAAAATTTAAATATTCCGCAATTTCAGTCTCGTTTTCTTGATACACGAACTGGATAAGTAACTTTGTAATCCTATATAAATAATATGCGATTACAAAGTTACGTAATAGCTTCGAGAAAAGACGGTACGGTTGTGCCTTTGTGTTTGTTTTGCTCGACTTGGCGGGGGCACTCAATGTTTTCTTGGATAGGTAAGTGCAGAATATACACATATATATAGAAACTCACAGCCGCCACCACGAACAGTAACAACAATTGCACTTGTACAACTTTTACAAATTCTCAACGCGATTGTAGACAAGATACATCAACTCAGCCTTTCGCGGTTTACTGCTAGACTTAGGCCTTGTCGGTTCATCTAGCTGGGGGGCGTCTCACGCTGCAAGTCTCTAATAAATTAGAATTACCAACAAACAGCCGAGACGGTACTCATAGAGACCTCTCGCGCCCCGGTTAGGAAATCAAATTGATGCAAAATAAAATTACCATGTTATTACAACATAACATAACGCCGCAAAGAGTTTGGCAGCGGCGCATAAGTACCATTCATTAGGGGCGAAACTATTGCCTGACAAATAAATGTAAATTTGGTTATAAATAATGGTTTACCATTTCTGTACACCAGCCTAGAATGCGAGCAGAATGCTGCGTTTCTTCGGAGAAGTTATCAGGTTCTTCAAACATTTTGTATCCAATGGACACCATCAATCCTCTGCCTAGTTTCCCTCCACCCAACGTGTATTCTAATAGCTGTAACAAAAAGAGGAACATTTGCTTCAAAAAGCTGCTGGCAGTTTTACGGTGAAGTATTTTCTCTCAGGACATACAGTTGGACACATAGGAAACGGTGCACGACCGCATTAGCATCTCTCTGCATAGCATGTATCGCATGGTTCCTATGTGATCTTGAATCCTGGTATCACCTCTAAGGAAATACAGAATTTAGAAAATTGAGGGAGTCGCGGGTCTGCAACCAATTTTGATCCTTAATTTTACCGCCCAGTTAATTTACTAACCTTTTTCATCCAGCTTCCAACTTCAGGCATTCCAGTTAACCTAGGACTGGTCACTACGGAGTTAATGACTTCAGGCAGGACCTCTTGAAATGCTTTCTTTTCCGTGTTCATGTTAAAAGTTGGTACACTAGATCCATCTGTACTCCTATGCATATGTCTTAACTGGTTGTAGAACAATGTATTACGACGGAGTAAAGCAGCCATTGCTCTGACTAGTCAGGTACAGTCACTTACAAAAAATGAGGAAATATAAAATGTTTCTGAAATAAATAGCTAGGTACTGGAAGTTTCTAGAAACATGCATTATTAACTAGTCGGTCTGCGAACACTAGGCCACGCGAACATACATTTTTTGCAACATTAATATACTGCTAAAGTTATTTAAAACGGTATATTTACACGTTTTGTGTTTGTATAAACATGGTAAATATCCCGTTGTATGTAACTTTAGTAGTGAAAATAGGCATGTCAGTTTAATTTCCTATAATTAATATACTATCTAACTTAAAAAAAAAAACCCGACTGCGGCTGTAGGTTACTAGAAAAAATATGGTGGCATGACGATAATTAAACAGAAATAAACTAATCCACAACTAACCAACTAAACATTCAGTTTTTAAGCAAAATACCTAGGGGTCATTTTCAAAATTTGGATACACTTTGTTGTAATTATGTGTTCACCAACTCGTTGGTAAAATAAAACAAAATACAGTTCGAAATGAAAACATAAATCAACATTCAGACTAATTACTTAGTAATAAAATTGCAAGTACAGTTTTTTTAAATATGGAAATTGGTTCTATTTCAAAAAACTAAATTTAATTCCTGTCATAATTTGTTTCCTATACAAAATTGCTATGTCCACAGTCGTATTTTAAAACCGGCCAAGTGCGTGTCGGACCACGCACAATGAAGGGTTCCGTAGTTGGGATGAATTTATCCCAAAAACAAACTTAACTTTGTAGCTTAACTTTGCAACTGCAAAGTTAAGTTGGTCGATTATTACTCGTTAACTTGTAGAGCCTACTTAGCTGTGATAGTTTTCCTTTTAATTTCGTTATATAAACTACTGCTGTGATTTTTTTCACACACCCAAAACCAATCGTTTACCTGGCAGGGGGGCTGACACTTGACTATAACAAAAATTAGCACTTTAAAGCTTAATATTTCGCAAACGGATCCCTGAATCCAAAAATGGTTTTCACAAACTCACAATTTTTTTAAAGGACCTTTCCAATGATACCCCACGCCATGGGATAAAAAATAAAAATAAACATCACCACTTTACATGCAGGGGAGGTACTCTAAAAAAAAATGTTTTTCATAATTTTATTTTACCACTTTGTCGACGTAATTAATATTTATGTATAACTATGCCAAATTACAGCTTTCTAGTACTAAGGGTCTCGGAGCTAGACCGCGGACAGACAGACAGACAGACGGACATGACGAAACTATAAGGGTTCCTTGTTTACTACGGAACCCTAAAAATGCATGCAAGTGCAATAAATAATCTACGCACTATGTTCAGATTTAACAATGTTTTGTCAGGTGAAGGAGTAAGTTATTAACTTATTAGAAATGTACTTACTACAAAACAATGTAATTTTAATAAATCATTTATTTATTTGCTCATAAACACGTGTCTCATATTCCATTCCATTGTGTGTTTCCTTTTTATAATGTTGATATTTTATAATAGAAGTAAATTCCAAATTTAGTATGGGAAATCTATGCGTCAAAATAGGAGTTGAGGAATTTTTTTTCAATTGTGTGACCATTGTATTACTATTTTTGTGTCATGTGACACTTAGGGCTGGCTTGTCACAGTATATTCACTTATATGTGAATAGTAATTCCATTTCCGTTTTAGGAAATATGCCGTTAACGTCCACTGAACGACGAAGACGTTACCGAGAGCCTTTAAAATCAAAACATCCACAAAAATGGAAGGAAGTACAGACGCCAGCACAACAAGCTACTACAATCTGTCAAATTTCTTAATAGATTTTCAACTTTATCGCTAAAGTATAAGGTTTAAAGTTGATTGGGAAACTTTAACAGTTTCGGGTAGCTTGATGTGCAGGCGTCTGTACAAGATTTTTTTTATTAGATTCGTTGAGTTCGTTGTGACTCTGCCCTTATCCTTCAATTGTGTTACGGTAACAAAAAAAAAAAATACAACGTTTTTGAAAACGACCCAAAGACTGTTAATGAAGTAGTTAGAATTATTGTATTTAATTATCTTTTTTTTGTGCATCGCTTGAATCAAAAGTTCCATGTTTGCATGCAGTTTGCAGAGCCATGTATCTCTTTGATTTACATTAAGTATAAGTTCCCAAAATGGCCTTTGTCTACAAAAAAGAATAATGCAGAATAAATTAGGTTTAAAAAAAAATTGTGAAGGTTTTTCATAGATAGTATCTAACAAATATCTCTTTTGCTTTCTTTCTTCTGTGTAATTGTGTAATGAATTCTTTTTTGCCTGAAGTCGATCTAGAAAGAACGTCGCGTTCAAAAAAATTGAATGTCTTGTTTTTTTTTAATGAATGATATTTATTTGCAAGAATATAGGTACATATTATTATATTAAATACATTTACAACATACAGAAGAAGTGTCTTAAACAGCCAGCCAGGGGACCTAGGCTCCCAAACTAGGTTTATACATCATTCATGTTGAAGTTATACATGTGAGAACGTTGCAGAACGTTAAAAGCGTCCGTAATAGAAAATAAAACAAGTAATACAATTCAAAAATTAAATTAAAATAAGCCGTGGCAGCTAAGAGATGACCAGTCCCTACTGACAGCGCCCGTTCACGAACATGACGCATGGATTAGCACCATTCAGCTCAACCATTTTGAAGGGAGCTAAATGATCCAACACACACGCCACCGTCAGCGAGACATTAGAGTGAGCATGACATACTCTCAGCCGCCAGGGCACATTCAAGGCAATGAAAGACGTACCTAGTAAATGGTAGCTTTATAGTAGGTACATAGTACTCACACATGTGTTATGCAATTATACAATGCTAAGGGATTGAATTTATACAATGCTAAGGGATTGAATTTATACAATGCAAAGATAGTTTCTAAAATCTTCAGCAGCTCCAATATTTTCAAATGTTAATCAATTAATTTATGTGCCCTTGTGATTTATATCAGCGATGTAATCCCCCAACTGTCTTTAACATATCTCGGGACCCTGGGGACCCGGACCTTTGGAAGGCGTACGAGGGGCCGAAGCCAACTCGCAGAGGCCCTTTAGACCTTTTTAAGTGTTGAGGCACCATCCGACGACTATCCCTGTTTGCACTACGCAAGGGCACCCAACGACAACCCCCGGTTGGTGTAGGACTATTGCAGAATATGGAAATAAAAATATTGGACTATGGGTTTGGGTGGCTAAAGTGGACTGATTACCTGGAACTATGGAAGGACTATGGCCCCTGCCTGATCAATGTTTATATGTACACGGATAAAATGGCAGGGGGTGACTTGCACACTCAATAATGGCCCCCGAAAACGATCGCTAGCACAAAGTGTCGTAGCGACAAGGGAGCAACATGTCCTGAGGTGCTTATGAGGAGTGGAGAGGTATTCCACGGCTATCAGGACAATCCCGGAAGTACGGTCAAGATCCCTACCAGCATCTTACTGAAATACTTCCTTCCTCTGAGCATGTTTGCTCTTGCAAATCTCCACTCAAGCCAGCCAATAAAGGCAAGAATGAGGTGAGAGCTCTGTTCCTCATCAGTGTTCACTCTAGCCGGCCAATAAAGGCAAGCCAGAGGTGAGGAACAAGACTTCTCCCGGGAGATAGGGTCCGTGGGGTCGCTACTGCCCAACAGCTCGCCACATGCTGCCCTGTGGATTTTTGTATCTCTCTTGGTCTGGCTCCTCACCCTAGACCTGTTTCGGCAAAGTAAACTTTACCGGCACAGACCCAGAGTTCGGAGCGCGCAAGCCCCACCACGACGTCAACGTAGAGATACGGCGTACTATTATCTTCGCTGTCACTGGAACTTGGTGTATTTTCGTCCATATGTTTAATTCCTTCCTTTATTCGTTTCTTTTTTTGAAAATGTTTTCTAAAGTTTTCTCTCCTTTTCTTCCTCTGTAGCCTTCTAGCTGTTGGCGTCATTGCTTCAACTGACAAAAGTATCGTTGTCGTTCTTTTTCTTTTTCAAGGGCGTATAAAATAAGGTCAGCTTTGATTTGAGCGTATCGATTCAGGCGTGCGATTTTGGCTTAAGCCAGTGTTTCCTCCTTCGATTGCTGTTTTTTCCGAATCATGTTTCCTCTAAAAATTAAAAAAAAGTTAGTGGTAGGTGGGTAGTCTTTTGTTGCGGAAGTATCAGTTCATACTGAACGATCAACAATCGATCACTTCGACGTTGGGCTGGCTTAGCGGAGTAAGGAGTTTCAATATATTATGAAGCCAGCCTCTACAGGTACTAATTACTCATTTGAATTTCTCATTACCGTTCGCCAAAATAAGAACGGAAAAATGGTAATTATATAAACGGTAATTAGGTATTTGTACACTCTCTCACATTATACGTTCTTTCTAGAACTTAATAACTTGGGAACTTAATCAAAGCAAAGAGTATCCTATGGCGACTATTACAGTGCATAAAAATTAAAAATAAGAATAATAGACTTACCACGGGCAACTCGAACGGTAAAGAGATTTTTGCTTGCCAAACACGATTTCTGGGCGATTAAGAAAACACTCTTTGACGTGTGACCCGCATGAGTCGTGACGTGGAACCACGTGGAACTGAGCGAGACGAAAAATTAACTCTTTCAGATACGAATACACTACGCGGGAACAAAATAATCCTGTGACTGTGTGAACAAATGGTAGTACCTGAGCATAAAGTGTTGGGACAATTTTCAAAGTAATACAAATTACTTAAAACTGTTCTTTAATGTGTAGGTATCTATAGTTTTGCTAATTGGTAAAGCATGTCGTGTACTATCTGAATTACTTACTACTAAAAAATATGATCTTTAGGGTTTATTCATAAGTTTTCGAGCATGAACTGCAAAAATTTGTAAATTGGGACACGAATGGTGATGAGATTTGAGAAACGTTTATGAATATAACTTAGTTGACGCAATCACGCTAGACGAGAAATTACAATGGGGACCTCATATAACATCTCTTGCGGGGCGGTTAAGCTCGGCCGCTTATGCTGTTAGAAAGATAAGACAGTTAACAGATGTGGAAACAGCGCGTTTGGTAGGTATATTTTAGCTACTTCCACAGCATTATGTCGTATGGCATTTTACTGTGGGGTCGGGCTGCTGACATTGAATCCATCTTTATTTTGCAAAAAAGAGCTGTCAGAGCCATTTATAATCTACGTCGCGTCGCCGCGAATCTCTCAGGGAACTTTTTAAAAGGATTAATATTATGACGGTACCTTGCCAATTCATTTATGAAAATATTATGTATGTAAGGAAAAATCCACATCTCTTTAATAAAATAAGTGATAGACATAATTTTAATACTAGAAATAAAGATAAACTAGATCAACCATTTTTCAGATTATCTAAAGTACAGTACCGACCAAAAGTCCATAAGCAATCTCACAAAGCAATAGACTGACGCTTCGGTTTGACTTACGACCTTCTTCTATAAGTTGTTACAATACTGTAGACACGCACATTACACACACACTCACTTTGTCTGCAACCAATGACTAGTTCGATAATCATCATTCGTTTTTAGTTTCATTCGTCTTGTTCACATAAATATTAAAGTTTAGCAGGTAGACCACAAAAAACTAAGTAAATTATTTCGATTTCTGTGGGGTAGATGCAGTTTGTTACAAGTATTCAATTAATAGAACTTTGTTGGTTCGTGCCGTGATAATATTGGTGACGAGCATTTAGCGCAGTGTTGTGGTTATTATTATCAAAAAGCAGGCATAAAATATATTGAAGAGATCAGATCAGATCAGAGAATATTATTGCGCTGCGTAAAAGTGAAGTGAATATCTAATAAAACCGGACTAAGTGTGAGTGTTATCATTTATATATTTCATATTTTACTAAACATAAATCCTAATCAAGGGTATTGTTGATAGAACAGAGGTATTGTTGAGACAGAAGATGCCTTTAAAGTTTTAAATTCATTGTGAGGTTTAATTCGATTAGTGAATAATAAATAATTAGGTATTATGTGTAATTAAAACAATGTTTTTCTTTGTTCTAGAGAAATACTGTGACGGTTAAGAGATATGAGGAAGGGGCTTATTATCGAGTAGCAGCGACGTCAAATGGTGAATGAAACAAATGGTTTCATACCAACGAGATATTTTGCTGAATTATTAAAAACACGTCATTATGAACCGTTCGCCGTGCACTCTGAAGGCTTGCATCACTGAAGACCTTAAAATATTGACCGTACCAACTTAATAAACAACAGATTCGTTATTGCATGAATTTATGGTAACGAATTTTTTAAGCACGTTTCAATAGGGTGTTTGTCGTATTTCTTGCAGATATACCGAAATTGTTTAATATTATTTTAGTAATAGTATTATTTTAGGATAAAAATTTGAGGTTTAGTTTCAATCTTCTTTTCGTAAAGAAAATGAATACTTAAGCTATAACCTCAATACCAACCAATATTTACTAAAGCCAAATAAAGTTTAAAATAATTAATATGAACAACTGCCTTTAACCTTAAAATCAAAAATTTTGTCAGTAGATTTTTTTACATTTTAAGTAGTCTAATATTCTTATTTATTGCTTAATTACTTAGACCATGATCAAAGCTTTATATTTATGGTGCAAAAAAATCCATTTAAAATGTAAAACATTTCAAAATTTAAATATGTCAAAATAATACAAATTGCTTCTAAGTTTCTAGACATCTATTTCACATATTATTCAGGTGAAGTAATGATAAATAATTGTAGCAGTTTGATAACTATACTTAAGAGCGGCCAACCCGTCATACTTTTCATACAAACGCTCGTACGTGATTATGGCGTTGTAACATATGTTTCTTTAATTATTTTTAACTAATAGGTATCTTGTGCACTATATCTAGGTTTCTATGAAAGCAAAAAATAAAAATTTAGCGAAACAAATTCAATATAAGCCTCCAAAAATCTGCTTTTTTGCACAAATTTTACCTGAATTTTGACCGTTCATAATGTACTCTTAAATTGTAAAATTAAAGAAAACATCGTCATAGAAACCTCGCACATGTAATGGAGATTCTAAATGACAAACATTTATTTCACAAACTTATAAGGCGTATTCAAAAACACGTATTTCCTGAAACAAGTTATTTTTCGCACAATGTTATCGCGTTCTCACTTGCTTGTTAGCAATTCTCACTTGCGCTGGATGAAACAACAAGCTGTTCGACCATGCTCGTGTTGACGATAGACGGACCGGGAAGGGCCCACTTAAGTAAAATAAACATAACGAATAAATATTATTTATTTTTTATTATAACATATCACGCATTTTTTATTCTAAACCCTTTATTGCAATAACAACAAATAGGCAGGATATTTAAAAATATTATTATTGCAAACAAAAGTAATAATATTTGCAAAAACAGCGCTGTGATTTACGAGATTAGAACCTTAGCCATCTTGAATCTAAGACCAACGCATAACGCCTTCTGCTATCTGCACATATAATTTACTTTCGAATTTTAGCAATGCGATACACTGGCCAAGGTCACGCGTACTAGTATGATGCGTGCTAACAAAAGTTATGGAAATATAAGTGCGGCGCCCGCGAACCGTGACGATACGATAGTGTGTAGTTCAAAACTGCGTTCTCTGTGGTGTGTGTACGGCACTCACACCACAGACGTCTGACTGTTTACACATACAAATGTACGGACTATACCGCGTGTTCACAGCAATACGACTCTTAGCGTGCTCATGCACTTTTGAGCGCTTACTGTACATACATCTTTTATGGGGTACTGTGTTAAATGTTACAACAAAATACCTTGTGAAATATTGCAATTAAATGAAAGAAAATTTAAAACTCATATCAAAAGTACACTTTGTAAACAAGCATATTACAAATTAGAGGATTATATCCAAGATAAGAGTGCTTGGAAACATGCTGGTCCTGCTCCATAGGACAATTTAGAATCAAGACAAAATCAAACTGGTTGCTAATTGAATTGTAAAATTGATTATTTTGTGTTTTATGACTTTGATTTTACATTCTGTGATTACTTTCTCACACACTGACTTATTAATTACAAAATTTTAGGAAAATCGTCTATTTTTACAATGTTTGTAAATATGTGAGCACCATGTATCTATCACATATTAAATTATCTGTCGTTGCTTCATTTTTAATTCTTTTTACCTATTGTGGTATAGTAATTTTATTCTAGGTGCATCGTATTCACATATAGGAAATATTATTTAACTAATGTACGTGCATATACAAACAATTATAAAACATTTTAAAAGAGTAATGGTGGAGTTTCTTGCCCATTCTTCTCCATACGAAAACTACCTTTTGGAAGGGGCGACTAGAATCAATTTTAATATTTTGTAAATTTTGACGTTCAAAAGTGCCATACATGGGCCTATTTGAAATAAATGATTTGACTTTGACTTTGTTGTTTATAAAAATAGGAATATGTTATGTTCATCTGTATATATAGTGCTAGAACTATGTTTTACGTGAAATAAACAAAACCATAACTTTATATCTCACTAATTTGGGTAGGGCTGCATATTATGCACATGACATGTGCAAAGAATTACCCAGTAATCTATAGAAACATGGTACACAGGCAAGCTGTAGAAACATGCATTATTAATAACACTTGGGGTTATTAATAATGCATGTTTCTACAGCCTAACAAATGACTGTGAGGAATTCCAATAGCTATATATATCAGAAACATTTTTTATTTCCTCATTTTTTGTATATGACTGTATTGGCTAGTCAGAGCAATGGCTACTTTACTACGTCGTAATACATTGTTTTACAACCAGTTAAGACATATGCATAGGAGTACAGATGGATCTAATGTACCAACTTTTAACATGAACACGGAAAGGAAAGCATTTCAAGAGGTCCTGCCTGAAGTCATTAACTCCGTAGTGACCAGTCCTAGGTTAACTGGAATGCCTGAAGTTGGAAGCTGGATGAAAAAGGTTAGTAAATTTTAAAGGTTAGTAAACCATAGTTTTTATATCGGCGCCGGCGGCAAAATTAAAGATCAAAATTAGTTGCAGGCTAGCGACTTCCTCCCGTAATTTTCTCAATTCTGTGTTTTCATAATGGTGGTACTTGTGGTCGCTTTGGATTTCAGGATTACGATCGATAGGTGCCATGAAGACAATACTTAGGATCATCCTCCTTTTCATTTAAGGGTGCCAGACCGCATTATTCTGCGGGAAAACACTATCTGCGGGAAGCATTGTGAAACTGCCAACGGCTTTCTTGATTAGATGTTCCTATTTTTGTTACAGGTAATGGAATACACGGTGGGTGGAGGGAAACTAGGCAGAGGATTGAAGGCATCCATTGGATACAAAATGTTCGAAGAACCTGATAACTTCTCCGAAGAAAAGCAGCATTCTGCTCGCGTTCTAGGCTGGTGTACAGAAATGGTAAACCATTATTTTTATAACCAAATAACATTTATTTGCCGGGCAATATGCTCACCCCTAATGCATGTAGCTTATGTGCCACTGCCAAACCCTTCGGGGCGACATGTTATGTCATAATAGCATGGCCATCCGAATTATCCATAAATATAATTGTTTTCCTGTAACTGGACCGTGAGAGATCTCGATGATTATAGTCTCGCGTGGGACGCCCCCAGCTAGATGGTTCGACGAGGCGTATGTCCAGGAGTATAGATAGTGCAATCCACGAAGACGCGCCCCACTCCGCGATTACTGTACTGTAAGCTGAACTCTAGTGCGGCGTGGAGCGGAGTGGGGCGCGTCTTCGTGGATCGCACTATCTATATACTGTGTAGGTACATTCGTCAAGTGTTGCTACTGTTTGTGGTGGCGACTGTGACTTTCTGTATATTCTGCACTTACCTGTCTGGGAAAACATTGAAAACAAATTTTAAGTATCTTAACTTTAGTTAGATTAAATCTTATTTCAACAGTTTCAGGTAAAATTTCTGATATTGGACGATATAGCAGATCGTGGAACCATTCGACGTGGCAAGCCGTGCTGGCACCTCCAACCAGATGTCGGTCTCACCGGTATCAAGGACGCTTTACTCCTGTACCAATCCATGTTGGATGTACTGAATATGTACTTCGGGCGAACACCTATTTACGGTGACTTGTTAAAATTGTATAATGAGGTAAGTTATCAAGTATGTAGGTAGTAGATATACATCTTTTCGGTATGCCACACAAATGATGCACAGAAGCACTATTTTAAATTGCATGGTAGTGTGTGAAACACATAAATCCTACTGTGGTAGAGAGAATCGTATTGTGGGATTCCTTATTTTGAATTCTTATTTACTTGGGAGTATTAAAACCTATTTGTTGGAACAATCGGTTCCAAGTTGGTGCACTGGTAGATACTAGCTAAATCACAATCATTTTATATTGTGTTTTTTATAATATCCATACTAATTCATAGTTATTAAGTTATTACTTAATAAATAGATATACTGACTCTGCCTTCTCTTTATATCTTAGAAAGTATTATGTAGGTATGTTCGCAAAAACTTAGGAGTTTTCAAAATAAGAAGCGATTTCCATAATATAAATACACGTAGTAGACATGAAATTGTGTTACCTAAATTAAGATTAACTAAAACAAGCAAGTAATTTCTTATAAACAGTATCCGCTTTTATAACAAGTTGCCAAGGTCGGTTACAGAACTTAGCGATGGGAAGTTCAAAACCCACATCAAACGTGTCCATAACAAGAAAGCATTTTATAAAATTAAAGACTACGTTGAAGACAAGGAAGTTTGGCAATAATTTCTACTGCACATGTGGCTTTCCTGGTACCTCTTAACGGCATAATTATGTAAGAGTCTATTAACTGCTACCAAATTACCATGTTTATTTTAATTTTTTACATTCGTCCTTGACGTATTTATCCTATTATTTAACATTGGTGCCGATCCCTTGTTCACAAACTAAACAAAATTTAAGTTCAGTGCATCTTTTTCTTTCTATTTCATTAAGAAAAGGACAGAAGATAAATTTTAGTTTAATACTGTCAAATTAATCAGCGCTTGACGTAAATTGACGTAATTTTAGTAGGCACGTTGTTAATCACGTCTAAACTTGTATGGAGAGTGACAGGCACTGATTAATTTGACAGGACTAAACTAAAATTTATCTTCTGTCCTTTTCTTAATGAAATAGAAAGAAAAAGATGCACTGAACTTAAATTTAGTTTGTGAACAAGGGAATCGGCACACATTTATACCTACAATTTCATTTCAACTCTTTATTAGTGACTTTTGTGGACATGATAATTATTCAGATTTATTACAGTTGTAATAGCAATCATGTAATTGCGTTTTATTAAAATGGGTTTTTATTTTTATTAATTTATTTATATTTTGTATAGATTATTTTCTATTGTGTGAATATGAGAACGCTTTAGGCTTAGTGGATTGACACCTGTTGACCATTTTCTATTTTGTACTTGACTGTTATTTGAAAGTATTGTAAAAGCCAATTATTTTTAAAAGAGCAACCGCGGAGTTTCTTCCCGGCCGGCTCTTCTCCATAGGAAACGACCAATTGGAACCGTGCACCTAGCTTCTGACGTTTCATAAGTACCCATGTAGGTTTATGTGAAATAAAATATTTTTATTTTTAATAAAACATTCGGATAATGTTACTATATAATATTCATATCATCATCATCATCAGCCTATAATGTTCCCACTGCTGGGACACAGGCCTCATCTCTGTGAGAGGGAGTAGGCCTTAAACCACTACGCGGGCCCAGTGCGGGTTGGTAGATGTCACATGTCTTCGAATTTAATAATATTCATATATTTATTGATATTTTAAATATGAAAATCGAAAATGATTTGTATGTTTACACTGGTAAATTATGACCTCGGTTAAGGACATAGGATACTTTGTATTCCGGTAGTAGGTACGTTCCCATGGGATTAATTCTGACTTTCACGGGGCGAAACGCGGTAAAAAACTAGTACTTAACAAATAATAAAAATAAATATTAATTGCAGACAGCGTACAGAGCAACAGTGGCTGAACATTTAGATTTTTGGTCAACCTACAGCAAAGAAAAGAACAATCTAGATGTATTCAACATGGAACTAATCAATACTATTGCTATAAACAAGATGTCACACAATACCTTCACATTGCCCTTGTTTGTAACTCTGCTGTTAGTAAAGAATGGAAAAAAGAAAGCTACTGAAGAATTAAGGAATATTTGTATGCTATTTGGGAGACTGTTGCAATGTCAGGTAAGAATATAAACTACGACTATTTCTCTCCTCTCACAATATTTTAACAATTTGTTTTGGCCCTTTGTACTTCGAAGACTTCATGGTAAACAGTTTAATTTATTAAATTATGCACAATTTTATAACCTTAAGTACTTACCTATATTGTTGACATTATAATAATCATAAGCAATTACCGAGATATATGCTGAGGTGACCTGTCACCCTAATCAATCACCTATAATTAATCAATCACATGAACAATGGAAAGATTTCCGGTAAAGTTGAAGGATCTTATTAAAATTTGGTGACCTACAGAAATTCGAACCTAATTATGATGAGGATAAATATTTCATTTAAAAAAATACTTTGTTTTTCTCACAAGGATGATTATATGGACGTCTACGTCAACGATAGCGTGACAGGAAAGACAAGCAGAGATATCGAAGAAGGTAAATGTACCTGGGTGGCCGTAACAGCGCTGCAGCACTGCAACGACGCACAACGCGCTTTCTTTAAAGAACACTACGGTAGCGAAGACCCAGAGGATGTGAGGCGAATCAAGCAGCTTTATGACGAACTACACCTACCTCAATTGTATGAACAGGGTGAACGTACGATGTATGATGATTTAATACGCCGAATACACGCCTTACCAACTGAAGGGGATAGGAATTTCCTCTTAGAAGTTTTAAATGCCAGCTATAAGCGGGTTTGTTAAATCGTATTGTTATTTATTTTCCTATAATTTCACTAGGTAGCCATGTGTCAAAATAATTACTCAACTTTTAGTGTAACTTTCCCAAGGAATATAAATGAGTAAAAACCATCTGTCCTTGTTGTGTGTATATTAAGGCGGGTCTACTGCGCGTGTTTTTTCGAAACATTACACAAAAAACCTTACACAAACATTTATTTTCATACAAAACGTCGTATTTGCATAGAAAAAAGTGTTTGGCCACCCCTCTTTGTTGCGACGTTTTCGTGTAAAAACACGCGCAGGAGACCCGGCTTTATGATGTAACATGGGCCCAGGAACAGAGAGCAATGCAAACAAACATTCTAAACAAAAATTTTACATTCTTATATGAAAACAGATTCGCCTGTTTCCACAAATTGTATTCACAGAATAATCATGAGCAATGAAGCGATTAACAAAGAAATAAGTGCATTAATTTGCGTTTGCATATTTAAAATAAGGTGAATTGTAAATACGGTTTGCCAGCAATATTTATTAAAAAGACAGCCACTAATCTCTGTGTGCCATTGCAAACCATATTTAATTTATCTATTTCACAGGGGATATTTCCGCAAGCTTGGAAATTTGAAAATATAACCCATGTCTACAAGTCAAGGCATAGACATGACGACGAGAACTATCGACCAATATCAATATTGTCAGCTTTGTCAAAGGTTTTCGAGAGATTAATACACAATAAAGTGTACCCTCTACTTCACAACGTTTTATTACCACAGCAACATGGTTTTGACAAAAGGAGATCAACCGCGACAAACCTGGTGACTTTTGCAAATTATTTATTTAAAAACTTGGATGCCCGCGTTCAAGTTGATACGATTTATACTGATTACAAGAAAGCCTTTGACAAGGTTGACCATGAACTGCTTTTGCAGAAAATTGCGTTTAATAGAATACGTGGGGACTTTAAGATGGTTCTATTCATATGTTTGCAATAGAACAACCGTACACAACAACAATCGTATCAACAATCGTATTACACTCAAAGGAATTCTTTGACGATAAGTAAATCTTGACATTTAAATTCAGACCTGTACACAATACACACAGCACCTACAATCATAACTTAATACCTACCTGTGTTATGATGTGTTGTTTCATGATTATTATTGTTATCGCTATTTGTTTTAATTTTAATTTTTATCTTATTTTAATTTATGAATGGAAATGATGACAAATTAATTGTTCTTACCCTGTCCTATATTATATCATGACAGTAACTTATTTATATTATATTTAAATGATAAATGATGGACATCTAATAACCTTGTAAAATTAGCATTAGGTAATTGATTAAGCACAGTGGTTTTAATATTGTGACGTGACATTGTAGAAAATTAAACTATTTATATTGCTGTTCCTAGCAGGGTTTATGTATGAAACCTATTTAAACTTGTAACAACTTGTAAACTACATGAATGCAATAAATGATGATTATGATTATGAGAGTTGTAATGAATGATTTTTGTTCTGCCACCGTGGATGTTGTTTCCGGAGTACCGCAGAGTTCCATTTTGGGACCTCTTCTATTCATTTTTTTCATCAACGACGTGGATACATGTTTTAAAAATTCAAAATTATTATTGTAAACTGACGACATTAAAATATTTAGGTCTATTAAAAGTCACCGTAATTGCTCTCTCTTACAGGAAGATTTAGATGCGTTCTCGGCATACTGTGCACGCAATAAACTTCAACTTAGTGTATCCAAGTGTCATTAGTTTTACCAAAAATAAAAACATCATACTACATCCTTACACCTTAAACAAGGAAAATCTAAAAAGCGAAACTCTGGTCCGTGATCTTGGAATTCTATTGGATGACAAACTCCATTTAGATTCTCATATTAACAAAGTTGTAAATAATGCCTTCCATATGTTCGGTTTTATTATGAGAATGGCTACACTATTTACCCGATCTGATACCTATTTGTATCTTTATAAATCGTTGGTTCGCTCTCAGCTGGAGTATGCTGTTTCGGTATGGAATCCCCACTATGGTAAATACTCCGATATGGTCGAAAAAGTACAAAGAAAGTTTTTAAAGGCCATGCATTTTCGTTGCTATCATATTTATACATCCTACAACGACCTATTGAAGAAGTATCATCTGCAAAGTTTAAAGTCTAGACGAATTAGGTATGTTGGAAACGATGTTCCTGTTTGATCTGTGCAATAATTATGATTGTATCGATATTCGCAACAAAATTAGTTATGTACCCAGAACAACGATATGCCGTGGGGTGCGCGCAAGACCTCTATTTGCAGTAAGTTCTTGTCGTACGAACGCAGGCTTGCGTGCACCCTTACGTCGTCGCCTTGCCAATCTTGACAACAAGATCTTTGAAGACATCGACTTTTTTTCTGTCTCTGGTTAAAACTTTAGAAGTGTTATCTACAAAACAATTTTAGATCATAATAGTTAGATTAATATTTACTCATTCTCTCTCCCTCTCTCCTTCTCTGTTGTTTGCATGCCTGTCTTTGTTTAAGTTCACTACTAACTACTTTTCTGTTTTAGCAGCTTAGAATAGCGCACTGTTAGATAGAACTTTTAATATGTTGTGGAAAATGTCGTAGGTTATATATTTGTAACTCTCGTATATTTATAACTTAGTATAAGATTTTACCGAACAAATAAAATTCAATTTAAAAAAAATATTTAAATAGGTAGTAATTTTATTTATTTAACATTAACAAGTTTGCGAATCCTCAAGTTAGTAGCATAAAGCTTAAACAAGCATAATCAGCCGATATCGATCCTATTACTGGAACCTGGGTCACAGGCCTCCTCTCTGTGAGGATGTGGGCCGTAATTAAAAATTAACTAAAACTTTATTTCGGACTAAGGTCCATAATTTTGTTAGTATATTGGTGTTAGTAATAATGGTGCTTAAATAAATAGGTTAGTATTGTTATTTTTTTTACAATATTATTTATTTATGCAGACCTATGACTGTCCCCACCTAGTGTCCACCTCCACGTGGACCCAGTGCGGGTGGCTGTTGAATTTTTAGGAAAATTTCCCATCAATGGGGATTTGTAAACTTTTCTACAAATTTCACGATGTCTCATACATGGGGCTTTGTAGAAAAAATAAAAATAAAAAGAATATTTAATGCAGTTATTATTATTCACAGATTTTTTGAAATTTCTTATTAATAAAAATCACAGAGTTTTACGTTCTTATTACCTAGTGGCTAAGTAATAACAGTCGCATGGGTCGATCGATCAGGATCAGCTACGCTTGCTGCGGTTGATCCGTGGATGGGTGACCATCTTTACATACCGATACCTTTCCGTATCTTGGGAAGCACGTTAAGCTTTTCGTCCCGGTTGTCATTCGCGGATCTTTGATATTTGTTACGGGTCGAAAATAGGTTAAAGTCTTTACCTAGGTCCAGTGGGGCCGATTAAAAACTATTATCTCGTGAATGGTAAAAAAAATCTCTTCCCCTACTTGAGGCATCCAATTCCAGATACAAATATTTGAAGACATTCGTAATAGCTTTTTGCTTTATTTGTTTGAGTCAATATTTTTCATAATTACAGAAAACTATTACCTACCTACGTAGTGTGTGTGGTGAAAGTGGAGTGCGGTGCGTCGTGGATTACACGGACTACGTGCAATCCACGAAGACGCGCTCCACTTCGCTCCGCGCCGTACTAGAGTTCAGCTCACAGTACAGTAATCGCGGAGTGGAGCGCGTCGTCGTGGATTGCACGGACTATATTTGGATGTCTCACTGAGTGAATGTAATAGCTTTTTATTTGATAAGCATCTTTATTCACGAAAAAGTTTTTTTCAATAAAAGTAGCGCCACTAGCCTTAAGTAAAGACCCAACCACCATAGGTAAACAAAAGCTCTAAAATAATCACTCATCATCAACAGCCTACAATGTTCCCACTGCTGGGACACAGGCCTTCTCTCTGTGAGAGGGAGAGGGCCGTAATCTACCACGCGGGCCCAGTGCGGGTTGGTAGATGTCACATATCTTCGAATTTTTGGTTCTAAGACATGCCGGTTTCCTCACGATGTTTTCCTTCACCGTTTTGAGAGCAGTGGGGATGAAATAATTTAAAATAATCACTCAAAAAGTAACAATAAAGTAATTTAAAAGTTTAATCTCTAAAAGATAATTTGTAGTAAAGTTTAAACTGATTGAATTTTTTAAGCTAATAGTAGATTATTCACAAAGTGGATAAAGCAGTGTCTTAATGTCGCGGGCGCTATTTTAAATCCTGAACGCAACGAAGGATTCTAGGGCTCCTGAGCGCAGCGGAGCTGTGAATTAATTCTTGAGCGAAGCGAGGGAGTTAAGACTAGAATCCTGAGTGCAGCGAGGGATTCAAGCGCGCCCAAAACTAAGATACCTTTATCACCCAGCACGCGTAGCATTTGGCTTTCTATTTCTACGAAGAATAGACACAGACTCTTTATATACAAAGTGACATTTCGTTTCTCCATTTTTGACATCGCACTGTAGAAACCATTCTATAATCTGTCAAACTCAAACTCAAACTCAAAGCATTTATTTCAATTAAACCATTTACAGGCACTTTTGAATTGTCAAAGAATCGGTCAGTTAGTCAGAAAGTTGAAGCTAGTTGCCCATTCCAGAACGTAGATCTCTATGGAGAAGAACGGGCAAGAAACTCCAAGGCCACTCTTTTGAATATAGATATTACAAAATTCTGGGTACATTATTCTTGTTGCTTCTATATGTGAGAACAATGTACAAAAAATTATTAAAGCAGTTGAAAATATATGATTAAAAATAAGCCCTGGCAGATAAGAGATGACCAGTCTCAACTGACGGCGCCCGTTCACGAACATGACGCGTGGATCATCACCATCCAGCTCAACCATTTTGTAGGGAACCGAATGATCCAACACACTCGCCACCATCAGCGAGACATTTAAGTGAGCTTGACATTCTCTCAACTGCCATGCTCTTTCAAGTCAACATACATCATAATACATAATAAACGGCTCCATAGTACTCACATTTACAAAAAATCTAAAAATGCTTCTAAATTATACAAAACTAGTTTGCAATGTATTTAAGAAATTAATAGAATTTTACTACCAAAAAGTAAGAAAATCATTATTATCTAATTGGAGCATTAAACAATTTACTTGGTAAAATAAAAAATAAACATTAAGTTTGTAATGTCAAAAACAGAATTTAAAAAAGGGAAAGCAACTCTTCCAAATATTAAAATTTTAACTAGTGAGCCCAAGTGGCTGTGGAGCAGGACCAGCATTAAGCCAAGCATTTTTATCTACGATATAATCATCCAACTTATAATATGCTTGTCTACATAGTGTGCGTTTAATGCATGTTTTAAATTTCTCCTCATTTAGTTGAAGAATATCGAGTGGTATTTTATTATAACATTTTACACAGTACCCAAAAGAAGTGTGAACTTTAGACAATCTAAAACGTGGTTGATCTAATTTGTTCCTATTTCTAGTGTTAAAATTATGCCTGTCACTTATCTTACTAAAAAGGTGTAGATTTTTTCGAACATACTCGTACATAATGTTTTCATATATATACTGACAAGGTACCGTCATGATGTTAATTTTCTTGAACAGTTCCCTTAGAGATTCGCGTCTGCGGAGGTTGTAGATGGCTCTGACGGCCAGACAGAATCAATATCTGCAGCCCGTCCCCACAGCAAAATACCGTAAGACATGATGCTATGAAAATAACTAAAATAGACCAGTCTCGCGGTATCCACGTCTGTTAGTTGGCGGATTTTCCAAACAGCGTAAGCGGCTGAACTTAGCCGCCCTGCAAGTGATGTTATGTGAGGACCCTACTGTAGTTTGGAGTCAAGCGTTATCCCCAGGAAAACCGTCTTTTCGACGAATTCTAGTGTCTCCTTATTCAATACAACGTGACATTCACTACTTCTAACATTCGGTAAAGCGAATCTTATGCATTTAGTTTTCTTCTCATTTAATACCAAATTATTTACAGTAAACCAATTATGGACCATAAGCATAGCGTTATTTACGTCGTCAAGCACCTGTGCATGTCTGTCTACTTTAAAAATCAGTGATGTGTCATCAGCAAATAACACTATTTGTGGTCAATTTTTCAGTAAATTTGGTAAATCATTTATATTTATACTAAAAAGAGGAATGGACCCAATATCGAGCCCTGAGGTACACCCATTTTGACTTTTAAACCCAATGAATTTACACCGTTTATTTAAACTTGCTGCAGTCTATCATTCAAATATGATTTTACTAAGCTCAGCGCACGTTTATCCAGACCGTAATGCTCAAGTTTCAAGAGCAGTGTTTCGTGATCCACGCAATCAAATGCCTTGGATAGGTCACAAAAGATGCCTATTGCATCTCGTGCCTCTTCCCATGCATTAAAGATGTGTTTTAATAAGGTGACACCGGCGTCGGTTGTGCAACGTCCTTTGGTGAAACCATACTGTTGATCGTGTAGGATGTTATTACGATTAAAATGATTGAGCATTTGATTTTTTGTCATTTTGTCTTTCCTTTCTAACGATCTTTGTCTAGGTCCTTTTACATGTAGACTATTTCAGAAGAAAGTTTTCTATCCCAAACTGTCAAAATCACTAATGTAGTGAAGACAGTTTGATTTACGCTTATCTTTTTACAGAGTAGTCCGATTTGAACGATTCTTGTTTTATTGAGTTCGTCCCATGTAATACTGAAAACTAAAATCCACCCCTAAGGGTAGAACACTTGGGGTTGATTAATTATTCACCTACAAAATTTTCAACTGTGAACCGATTCTGGTGAAATTTCGCTCACATAATTATGTATGTAGTTTGGATGACACAATAGAACACATGGAAGACAGTCGCGACAGCTCCTCAGCAGTTTACAGAGGCTACATCGTGTTTGGGCTTATTTTATTCACCTTGATGAGAACTTTAGACCTAGCTGGGGTATGGCTGTCATCGAGGGTCTGACGATGGAGACGGAAAGCTGTTGACGGAACTCCTTACTTGGGGAAAATAATAACAATATGATCGCGATTAATGCAAGTTTCACGAGAAATAAAATCGTTATTTAATTAACGGCTATAATTATTGTTTTATAATCTACAAGACGGATAAAAAAAGATATTAACAATGAGTATACTTAGATGTATTACGTAATTTATATTCGAATGGAAAGAAACCCTAAAAGTTGAGAAAAACTTAATTATTTTGACGCACAGGTACCTAATGAAATTATAGGGATAATTAAAACGATATGACATTAACAAACCCGCTTATAGCTGGCATTTAAAACTTCTAAGAGGAAATTCCTATCCCCTTCAGTTGGTAAGGCGTGTATTCGGCGTATTAAATCATCATACATCGTACGTTCACACTGTTCATACAATTGAGGTAGGTGTAGTTCGTCATAAAGCTGCTTGATTCGCCTCACATCCTCTGGGTCTTCGCTACCATAGTGTTCTTTAAAGAAAGCGCGTTGTGCGTCGTTGCAGTGCTGCAGCGCTGTTACGGCCACCCAGGTACATTTACCTTCTTCGATATCTCTGCCTGTCTTTCCTGTCACGCTATCATTGACGTAGACGTCCATATAATCATCCTAGTAAGAAAAACAAAGTATTTATTGAAACGTTATATTTCTGCTAACCTTAAACTATGTAGGTTCGAATTTCTGTAGGTCATCAAAGGATGATGATGGGCGTTTTGGTACCCCCTTCCCCCCCCGTTCATCTTTCCAATAGGAACAATATTGACTATGATGACTTTTACCAATTTGTTGTCCGTTGGGACTTTGGGAGTTATCCCGGTATGAACATGACTTATTTTGCAGAAATAAAAAATATATTTTTGATGAGTAACATCTTTCAGCTCGGTTTCCTGCAATTTAAATCTCAATCTAAAAAATCTAATTAATCAAATATGTGGGAGTAATTTGGTGAAAAGGGACGGAAGTGTGTAACAGGAAGCCGGGGAAGCGCGCTCTATCTGATTTGACCAATGAGCGTGCGCGGTGCTAGTGTTGGTCAGAAACGAACTTGATAAGGCCCCGCCACTTTAATGTTGCTTATTACCTTAATGCTGCTTATTACGAAGGTGTGATGATCAAGGTGATTGGTAAATCACCTTTAATTATTCAATCACTTGAATAATTAAAGGTGATTGATAAGGTTGACAGGCCACCTCAGTATATTTCTCGGTAATTGCTTATGATTAACTCTTTAACATTCATCTCCGATGAACAATGGAACAAAAAATATGTGTTACTGTGAGGATAGTCAAATAGGTTTATATTCTTACCTGACATTGCATCAGTCTCCCAAATTGCATACAAATATTACTTAATTCTTCAGTAGCTTTATTTTTTCCATTCTTTACCAACAGCAGAGGTACAAATATCGGCAATTTGAAGGTATAATATGCTAACTTGTTGATGGCAATAGTATTGATGAACTCCATGTTGAATACCTCTAGATTGTTCTTTTCTTTGCTGTAGGTTGACCAAAGATCTAAATGTTCACCCACGGTCGCTCGGTACACAGACTGCAAAAAACAAAAAAACTTACTAGCTTTTGCTCGCGGATTCGCCCACATGGAGTTCGGAAATTATCCGACGGACACGCACTACTAGGATAAAAGTACCTATCCTTTGTCCAAACCCAGTTCATGGTCTGTATTGGGGCTGTGTCGTTGCTCGAACAGTCAGGCGCAGAGAAGGGGCGAATTTATAACATTAGAATATCACAAAATCATAACCCTCCGCCGGCCGTAGTCGGGTAAAAATTAGATTGAATAAGGACATACCTATGGACTTCCCAACTGAACCACCAGTCATTATATTATCTGTGACTAGACACAGCATAGCAATGATTGTGATTTAGGATTTACGATAACCAGTGAGATTGTCTACACGATATTAAAAGGAATAATGCAATACAGTACGATTCTTTGCACCAACTTAGAACCAATTGTTCTGACAAAAAGGCTCTAATAAGAAACCCCAAGAAAACAAGGATTCCTTTTTCATATTATATAAACCTACAATACGACTCTCTCTATCAAAGTAGGATTTATAGGCTGTTCGCAAACTACTTGGGATTTAAAATAAGTGCTTTTGTGGAATTAACCCTTTTACGTCGACAAAGGTTTGTAGGTATTTGTGTGCCATATCGAAAAGATTTCTATACATGACGTTTATCTACTACTATATGAATATAGATGAAAACTTACCTCATCAAAATATTTTAACAAGTCACCGTAAATAGGCGTTCGCCCAAAATAAATATCCAGTACATCCAACATGGATTGGTACAGGAGTAAAGCGTCCTTGACACCGGTGAGACCGACATCTGGTTGGAGGTGCCAGCACGGCTTGCCACGTCGACTGGTTGCATGATCTATTATGTCGTCCAATATCAGAAATTTTACCTGCAACTGTTAAAATAAGATTTAATCTAACTAAAGTCAAGATAACTAAAACTGTTTTCAATGTTTTCCCAAACACGTAAGTGCAAAATATACAGAAAGTCACAGCCGCTGTCGCCACTACAAACACTAGCAACACTTGCACGAATGTACAACGTATTAAAAATTCTCCACACGATTGTAGACATCAACTCAGCCTTTTGCAGTCTACTGCTACTGCAACTGGTTAGAGGAAAACAAATATTGATGCATAATAAAATGACCATGCTTTTACGACATGACAGTACCTACGCCGCGACTAAAGGGTTTGGCAGCGGCGCATAAGTTCCATGCATTAGGAGCGAACCTATTGCCTGACAAATAAATGTAAATTTGGTTACAAATAATGTTTTACCATTTCTGTACACCAGCCTAGAAGGCGAGCAGCATGCTGCGTTTCTTCGGAGAAGTTATCAGGTTCTTCAAACATTTTGTATCCAATGGATACCATCAATCCTCTGCCTAGTTTCCCTCCACCCAACGTGTATTCTAATAGCTGTAACAAAAAGATAGGAGTGAACATCTAATCCAGAAAGCTGCTGGCAGTTTTACGGTGAAATATTTACCCGCAGGACATACGGTTGGACACATAGGAAACGGTGTATGACCGCATTAGCATCTGTATAGCACGTATTGCGGGAGTTGCGGGTCTCTAACCAACTTTGATCCTTAATTTTCCCGCGATTTAGAAAAATATGGTTATTTACTAACCTTTTTCATCCAGTTTCTAACTTCAGGTAGTTCAGTTAACTTAGGACTGGTTACTACGGAGTTAATGACTTCAGGCAGGACCTCTTGAAATGCTTCCCTTTCCGTGTTCATGTTAAACGTTGGTACACTAGATCCATCTGTACTCCTATGCATATGTCTTAACTGGTTGTAAAACAATGTATTACGACGGAATAACGTAGCCATTGTTCTGTCTAGTCTAGTAAACTCACTTACAAAAAATAAGGATTAAAAAGAAAAAACTGATATAAATAGCTACTGGAAGTTTCTATCAGTCCTTTGTTAGGTAGAAACATGCATTATTAATAACCCGTGGGTTTATAATCTAATGTTAAATAGGTATAAGGTACATTAATAATCTACTTTACACCTATTTAGACTTTGGCTTTGCTCGCTAGGATTTCGGAAAACGACTCCATACCGCAACAATTGGGTAATTGTTTTAATTACCAAGTGAACTATTAACATATCACAGATTACCAGACCTTATATATTAATATAATTGTTATGGTTTGGGCAATGATTTACATACATAACATAACATCACGCCTTGTTTCCCCGAAGGGTTGGGCAGAGGTGTCCCTGTAGCAAGTACACCTACATTTCGCCAGTTATGTTTAAGATGTAATAGAGGGAGAGCCTCTTGCCATCAACCGGGCACAAATCCAGACCCCAAGCTGCTACTGAGAAATTTCAGAAAGAAAAACCCAATAACACTTTACCCGACCCGGGAATCGAACCCAGGACCTAGCTCAGCAGTGGCGCTTGCGACCACAAGACCAACGAGGCAGACAATGATTTATTAGGCAAATATCACATTGATATTGACTTTATATAATGAAAGGCACGCTTTTTTAAAATAATTGTGCTTCAACAACATCATGCCACATTGTACCTCATTGTAACTCAATTTAATTTTCCGGCCTTTTCTCAAATTTTGTCGCAGTAATTAAGCTAGGTCACCCGGACCATGTGGGCTAGGTTAGGTTAGAAGAACTGTGACCAAAGGTGCGCGAGCCGAGCGAGCGCTACATACAAGTTGGTCGCAGTTAATTGGCTATTTACTGTTTTAGGATAACAAAATTGGAATTATTTGAGACGCATGCACAATACATGCCTATTTAATCATATCAAATCAATTTTTTTTTCAGAAATACACCCATATTAAATGTTGGCTCTAATAAAGACTCACTAAGGGAAATACAGACAGATACGTTGTTTAATTGTATCTATAGGTAATTTATGGAATAATTATAATGCCATGCATTTTAATTTTTAAACGGTAGAAGTTAAAGCAATTACGTATAATACACGAACAAAACTAATTTGGAATATCCAACCCAGTACAGTCAACAAGAGCAAGATTACTCAAGTGACATTGGGCAGGACACATTTTGTAGGATAAATAATAAAAAGTGGACAAATGTTTAGAATGGGTACCAAAAGACAGGAAAAGGAAAAAAGGGTGACCAAGTAAAGGACGGAGAGATATCTTTAACCATATGGACCTATATGGATGCGAGAGGCGCGGGAAACAGATGTTTGGTAAGGTTTTGGAGAGGTCTACGCCGCGGCCGCAGAGGAGGCGACTTCTACTAAAATAAATTAACATTATTTATTTATTTAGCCCGTTAAACTGGGTGAGATTAATCTTTATGACTGTATTGTTTGATTCGTTTGGCTATAGGATGTCTCTAAACTCAGTGTGCCTTTTAGCAAAGGCCTCCTCCAGTAGCTTCCATTGCTTCCTGTCTTGAGCAACTCTCCTCCATTTGGGTCCCGCAGTAAGTTTCAGCTCATCTTCCCAGCGCATTTGTTGTCGTCCTCGACATCTCTTGCCATCTCTTGAATATCAATTCGTTGTAATTTGGCTCCACTTTTATTGTATAGATCTCAACATATGGCCGGTCCATCTCCATTTTTGGAGGTCTATTTTTTCCAGGATATCGGTTAATTTGGTTTTTGCTCTTAATTGCACATTGCTAATTCTATCTTGCCTTCTTGTTCCTGTCATGCTTCGTTCCATACCCCTCTGGCCCTTTCCTAGTTTGTCTCTATGGTATTTTGAGACCATGTTTCGCAGCCGTAGGTGATGCATAGAATACAAGCATTGAATACTTTTCTTTTCGTTGTCATATTGTGGTCTCTAGATTTTACAATTTCCTTGAGAGACCAGTATCTTTTCCACCCATTATCATAAATACCTATACTCTTCATTATGTCAAGACTGGAATTGTACCTAGTAAATAAAGGCTATTTATTATTTTTATTTACAGTCAGCCATACGTCAATAGCATTGAGTGCCCTGCGTTGAAATTTTAAGTCTGTTATTTAAGAAAAAATCTGCTGTTTCATACATTTTGACCGCGTAAGTATTGCATGGTAAAAGTTTGCAGTCATCCATGGTATAAGTTTTCGCGTCGATGTCTCTGCCACCCTGTATGTAAGATGTCGTAGCATCAAAAAATGCAGCAACAACATCTTCAGTAGAGGGACCTGACGGAATCCAAATTAATTTCCTGCAATTACGTTATTAGTTTTAATGTATCTCATTAGGCACTTATTTATGATCTTCTCTAGGACCTTGGACATCGAAGGCAATTACAGAAATAGGCCTTCAGTTATTGACATTATCTGTCCCTCCACTTTTGTGGACAGGGTGGAGTACTGCTATTGAAAGATTCGCACTGTTCGCTCGAAGTGATTACTGGGTTTTGGTTTCTTGTTTTGGACTTCATTTAAACGAAATCATTTTCTTCAGTGTTATTTATTTTTTTATTTATATTTTTTACTAATACACTGAATTAAATATCAATTTCAACTTATTTAAATCTTTACCCATGATCTGCTGACATCTTAGTCAGAGTTCTCGATTATTATTGCATGTTGTCAGATAGTTCTATTATAGATGCATCAGGAAATGAGACGTTCCCGCTCCTCAGTGGTTCTGTTTTTAAAAATGATTTTACGTATTGAGACACTAAATTTAATCTCGATTTTTTTAAATCTAACTTTTCAACCATGCTCTGCTGACATCTGAGTCAAAGTTTTGGGTTTGTATTGCATATTGTCGGATAGTTCTGTTATAGGTGCATCAGAAAACGAGGAATTTCAGTACTTCAATACTATCAAAAATGTATTTTCATCGTGCTTACTGTAACACTGAATTAAGTCTTGATTTCAACATACTTATAGTCTTACCCATGCTCTGCTGATACTTGAGTGAGAGTTCTGGGTTAATATTGCATGTGTTCGGACAGTTCTGTTATAGATGCATTAGGAAACGAGTAGTTTCTGCTCCTCGGTGCTACTCATTTTTTTTTAAATCCTTCTTACTTAAACACTGAATTAAATCTTGGTTTCTTCTAATCTAACTTTTTAACCATGCTCTGCTGACACCTGAGTTACAGTTCTGGGTTATTGTTTCATGTTGTCGGATAGTTCTATCATAGATGCATCAGAAAACGAGGCATTCATGCTCCTTATTCCTATTCAAATTCTTTTTTGATCCTACTAACTTAAACACTTAATGAAACCTCGATTTCTCCCAACCTTTCTTTTTCACAAGGCTCTGCTGATACTTCTGCTGATCTTCTGCTTTCATTTAGTTTTTTTTTATGTTACTGGAATCTTAGTAATTAATCTTAGCCCAAAACATCTATGAAAATCCACAAATTACGTCATTCACGGCTATTTTATCAAAATGATTGTCTTTTTCTAGTATAAGGCCATTTTTTTTTTATTTATCTCAGCAGATCTCTTCCGGAAAAGTATTAGGAACTATAGAGCTCACCACTATGCACCTAAATCAGTTTTAAAATTTTAATTTTGGAAAAAAATGATTTGCTAAGGGAAGTTAGCAGAGCATATTTTCATTCGACTTTTTTCAGGCAAAAAAGCCAGGACTATTTTTTTTAAGTATAAGGAACCCTAGAACTCACCCGCATGCCAATAGAACTCACATTTTTTCATGCTCTGCTGGGAAATGATCTGCCAAGTTCACGGACATATTAAAAGAGTCCTTTATGTTTCGTTCGAAATAATGTTTTGTATTTGCTTTATTATGTTCCTTGAGCTTCTCCCAAAATGTAAGCTGAAGGTTATTTTGAATCTAGCTAGCCTGTATTGTGCCACGTCGGGCTACTCTCTCGTTTCCACACACCTCCGCTAATGTGGTGTGTCAGTCCTTCCGGTAGTAATCAAGCTCCACCCTCTATCTTCATCTTCGTATGTCGTGAGAAAAAACCGGTCAAGAGCGAGTCGAACTCACGCACCGAGGGTTCCGTACCATCATAAAAAAAATTCATCGGCAACGCCTATATTCGTCAGAGAATTTTAACACTGCGGTGTAGAATATTGCAGTTTTAGGTCAGCGCCATCTCTTAACCGATAGTGGAACTAGTGTAATTTTTATTGATGATTTCTGAAAAATTGTGCTATTTAGAGGCTCGTTTTTCCTGTAATCTTTAAGGGGGTATTTTTTTTTTCGTTAAAAGTCGAAAACCTAAAAAAAAATATGTTTAAGAATGTGCAAATAGCACTCTTTCATTGTGATACCCCCACATGCCTTAGTAGCCCCGCTTCGAATTTTTATGCCCCCGTTCAGTCCCCGTTGCAAAAAAATAAAAAATCTTTCTTATTTGCAAAATAATTGGGCAAACGTCATCTAAAACCATTCTAAGTTTCAAGTTGATAGCATTAATAGTTCTTCAGATATCCAGCTGTGACAGACAGATAGACTGAGTCGCACCATAAGGGTTCCTTTTTACCGTTTTGGTACGGAACCCTAAAAGCAAGTAAGTATTTAATTAGGTAGGTACCTAACAATAACCTTATAACATTTTCTGCCTTGCAAACCTTTTCCCAACTATGTTGGGGTTAGCTTCCAGTCTAATCGGAAGCAGCTAAATACCAGTCATTTACATTGAGCAACAGCCTATGTGTCTCCACAAACCAGTTCCTACCTGGGCAACTGGGTAACACGTTACCCTTGACTGGTTAAAGAGGTTTTATCTTTATTGTTGACCCTATCGATTGGTGGCATAAAAGTAGGTACCGTTTTGTTTTTTTAATTATGTCAGAATATTTATTTCGTTTATTTAAATCATCGGAACATAACATAACGTAACACAAGCTCATTTATTTATCTATTGCGATTTGTTATTTTTCGCATTTGAGTTGGTTTCATTCGTACCGGTCTATTCTGTAAAAATCTCACGGTGAAAACTTAGGTGAAGTAAGCTTGAAATGAGATGTCAACAGTGTCAAACCCGAGCATCAGTAAGTACCTAATGCTATTCTGTAAAGTTCAGTTAGATCTTCACTGAAGTGAGCGCAGACAATTAAGTGAGCGCAGACAATTCAAAAACGAACTCATTTGTTTTAAAAGTAAAGTGGCTCCCACACAGACGCGGCCTGCGGTGGCGGCCGCGGTTGCGGCCAGTTGTATTAGCTTGCAATGTAAGTGAGGTTTCAAATACGTGCGATCGTGAGTCGTGACGCGGCCTGGGAGCGGCTGGCCGTGGCGTCATGTCGACACCGCGTGTGTGTGAGCGAGCCTGCACCCTAGCGACGGACACAGGGCGGGCGGTCAGTTGTTATCGGCTGATTATGCTACTAACTTGAGGATTCGCCAACTTGATGATGTAAAATAAATAAAATTACTACCTACCTAAGTAGTACCTACCTACCTATTTAAATAAAAAAGCATTTGTGTATATAAGCCACTTTATTATAATAAAGTGTATGCAAATAAATGTACTTATTTCTTTTTTAATACAAAAAAGAACAATTTGTGGAAACAGACTCAAATATAGAATATAATATTTCTGGGATCATGTCACATTACACATACATACTTTGTATTCGTTTGGAAAGTTACACTAAAAGTTGAGTAATTATTTTGACACACAGGTACCTTATGTAATTATAGGGAAAATTAAAACAATACGAAATTAACAAACCCGTTTATAGGTAGCATTTAAAACTTCTAAGAGAAAATTCCTATCCCCTTCAGTCGGTAAGGCGTGTATTCGGCGAATTAAATCATCATATATCATACGTTCACTTCGTTCATACAACTGAGGTAGGTGTAATTCGTCAAAAAGCTGCTTGATTCGCCTCACATCCTCTGGGTCTTCGCTACCGTAGTGTTCTTTAAAGAAAGCGCGTTGTGCGTCGTTGCAGTGCTGCAGCGCTGTTACGGCCACCCAGGTACATTTACCTTCTTCGATATCTCTGCTTGTCTTTCCTGTCACGCTATCGTTGACGTAGACGTCCATATAATCATCCTAGTAAGGAAAACAAAGTATTTATCGAAACGTTACATTTCTTCTAAACTTACCTATCTAGGTTCGAATTTTTATGTAGGTAAATCACCAATTTTTTTTATAAGATCCTGCTACCAGACTTTATGAAATATTTCCATTGTTCATGTGATTTTTTTAAATTATTTATTTATTTCAAAAAAGTGTGGTACAGTCTGTTAGGTACAATAAATATAATTTTACAATTTACGGATAATCAGAAAAGGAGTAACAATTAACAGAATTGAATTTGGCGTCCCTACCTAGGTTACATGGTAACCTGTATTAAGGATCGCCAGCCCAGGTTCCCACAGAAGAAGCACAAAAATGTTAATAGAGACTTCAGGACAATAAGGTGCAAACGTATGTTAACTTATATTTAATTACAAAGTGTGTGAAGTGTTAGTATGTGTGTGTTCTGTGACATAGGTGTGGTGTGCGTGTGTGTATGTGTGTAAACGGAAGGGAAAGAGGTTGAGATTAGATACGGAGTGTTAGAGAAGCACTATGATAGTGAAGTAAGCAAATGTTCAGTGTCGTTGTAGTTTAAACTGGTTAGAAATCACGTTATCCGTGTTTTACACATTTCGTGAGAGGATTGATGTAGAGGAATAGTTTTGTTTATTCTGTTATACCTATAAAAATGGCACAACGTAGTAAAATAAACGTTTATTGAAAGCAAAGCGTGTGAAGGGTACTTTTAAATTTTGTTCTTTCCCCTAAGTGAGGATTGTGTTTGTGTGTTGATGAAAACCAAATGTTGAGAATGAAAGTTTGCCGGACCGCGAGGACTTTGAATTTTTTATACAGGTCAAAGTTTGGGTAGAGCATTGGCCGGAAAGTAGCAACCTTAAAACTCTAGACAGACGGACTGCATTTCAACTGCAAATCTGCAGTTTGAATGCAGTTAGTACAACTGCAATAAACACACACAGTCGTAAACTGAATTCAAACTGCAATGACTGCATTCAAACTGCAGATTTGCAGTTGAAATTCAGTCCGTCTGTCTAGAGCCTAAGAATGGCTCTCTAAGCTACTTCCAGAGGTTTGAGTTTAGTTTTCGCAGCTCCACCCCAATTATTAATACAGTACGAGACGACTGACTGGCACATGGTGACATACACAGTGCGAATCACATAAGTATTGGCAATGTGTCTGAGTGTTTTAAAAATATGAGTTTACGAACTTGAGCAGTAAGGTGGATGATTATGTGCTTTGAAGTTAAGGTATTTATTTTGTATTTAGTTGTGTCAGTAGAAGAAATTGTGGGACAGGTGCAAGAGACCGAATTGGCTTGGCAGGTGTGAGTTTTTAGAGTAATGGGTGACAAGGGTTGCGTAGTGGAATTTAGAGAGAATATTATGAGTTTAGTTTTATTAGTATTTAGCATGAGTGAGTGATAATAAGCCATCTATATATTGAATCAAATCCATTTTGAGCAGTTGCTTGCAGTTTAGTCCATGATTTATCATAAAAGGTAATTGCAGTATCGTCGGCAAAAGAAACAGTGTACCAGAGTTCAGGTTCATGTTGCACAGGTCGTTAATGAACACCAGGAACAATGTAGGGCCCGAAACACTGCCTTGAGGCACGCTATATGAAATAGGCAGCTCGTCGCTACGGCAACCGTCGATTTTGACTATCTGCCTACGGTCTGAGAGATATGAATTAAAAGCTGGAGTTGTATATCACGAACGCCTAGACATTCTAGTTTAGACAGAAGGCAGGGAGAGGAGCGGTATCAAATGCCTTTGCAAGATCAATGAACACTGTGGGGCATTTTTTAAGTTGATTTAGTTTATCAATACAAACAAACAAAAATACAAACATACAAACAAACATACTAACAAACATACACAAAAATACAAACAAACATATAAACAAACATAGTAATAAACATACAAACAAACAAAAATACAAACAAATAAACAAACAAACGTACAAACAAACATACTAACAAACAAACAGACATACAAACAAACAAACAAACACACTAGCAATCATACTAACAAACATACAAAAAAACATATAAACAAACAAAAATACAAACATACAACAAACATACAAACAAACAAACAAATAAACAAACAAACAAACATACTAACAAACATAAAAACACACAAACAAACATACAAACAAACAAAAATACAAACATACACAAAAATAAAAACATACAAACAAACAAAAATACAAACATACAAACAAACATACTAACAAACATACACAAAAATACAAACATACAAACAAACATACACAAAAATACAAACATACAAACAAACATATAAACAAACATACAAACAAACATACACAAAAATACAAACAAACATACAAACAAACAAAAATACAAACATACAAACAAACAAAAATACAAACAAATAAACAAACATACACAAAAATACAAACAAACATACAAACAAAATACAAACATCCAAACAAACATACACAAAAATACAAACAAACATACAAACAAAATACAAACATACAAACAAACAAACATACAAACAAAAATACAAACAAACAAACAAATAAACATACAAACAAAAATACAAACAAACATTTAAACAAACATACTAACAAACATACAAACAAACATACAAACAAACAAACATACAAACAAACAAAAATACAAACATACAAACAAACAAACAAATAAACATACAAACAAACATACAGACAAATAAACAAACAAATATACAAACAAACATACTAACAAACATACATAACATAAATATAACCTCCCCCCGAACCTCCCCTCGATATCCTCCCGCGACCCCCTGATCCTGATACACCCGTGCATACCTCCCCCCTTCCCTCCTCTTCTCCCCCCCTCCCCAGAGCCCCTTCAGGGTTACCTCGCCCCCTCCGGGTCTTAACTTTGGAGCCAGAGGTCGTAGACCTATCAAGTTTGGGGTCCCCGAAATCAGGAGAAAAAGACCTCTCTTTTGGCTCCATTAAAATCACGGGAAAACGCCGCATTATTCCCTATTTTGATATTGTGTGGTGCTGCGGTGTACGCTGTGTGTGGCGTATGCACTCACTTACCTACTCAATTTATTACAATTGCTTCACTAATTAATCGAAAAGAACTTCGTTTCATCCGGGTGTCCCTTGACACCTCTCAAGTTTTTTTATTCAACTTGCCATGTTAGTTAGCAAATCTTGCAAGCTGCATTAAAACCACTTCCTCTTATCCTACGGAGTTGAAATTTTACATGTTGGTTCAGTTTAGAAGACATTTCTTTATGATGTATGACCTGATTCTACCCCCCAGGATAGGCTCCAGACGAAGGAACTCCACAACAGTTAACGGTACAAACACGGAATTTTATATACGCATTTAATTATGATAGTCCGTTCTAAAGTCTACCATGACCTGGCTACAACATCCAGGATTGGCTCCACACGAGAAAACTCCTCAGCGATCAACAACTGAGACACTCAATTTTATATACGCATTAAATTATAATAGCCCGTTCTAAAGTTCACCATGATCTGGCTGCTGCACCCAGGGTTGGCTCCAGAAGAGGGAACTCCTCAATAATCAACAGTACCTACATACAAGAATTTTAATATACGAATTTTAATATGATAATCCGTTCTAAACTCCACCATGACCTGGCTGCTGCACCCAGGATTGGTTTCAGAAGAGGGAACTTCTCAGCGATCAACAACCTGTTACCTATGCTGCCATATATGAACTTTTTATCATGACTAATTATAATTTGTTCGAGTTGAGACCCCATGCTATAAATTATTGCTTTCAAGGTATGTGGTAAGCCTGTTATTAATGAGTCATTCTAAGATCTTGGATAGGGTAAGTAGCACCGCAGTAGGGCGATAATTAGTTGCAGAGGTCCGGTCCCCCCTTTAAAAATGGGATGAAAAAAAAGAAGATGAAAAGGTACCAGAGACGAGGCACAGGTTGAAGATATGGCATAGTACGGGTGTGAGGATTGCAGAGTACCTTTTTATCATGGTTGTAGAAATGCCATCAAAGCCCACTGCGGCAACAATAGAAGCTATCTTTGAGGATTAATCAGGATTTGTTTTCAAAAGTACGAAAGAACTCATTCATCGTTCAATAATTAAAACTTATTGATTAGGTTGGCAGGCCACCTAAGTATAAGTCTCGGTAATGATCTGCTTATGATTAAATTGATTACCATGAAATTTTAGATGTTCAACGGGCCAAAAAAGGTACTGGTTACTGTGAGGATAGTCAAATAGGTTTGTATTCTTACCTGACATTGCATCAGTCTCCCAAATTGCATACAAATATTATTTAATTCTTCAGTAGCTTTTTTTTTCCCATTCTTTACGAACAGCAGAGGTACAAATATCGGCAATTTGAAGGTATAGTATGCTAACTTGTTGATGGAAATAGTATTGATTAGCTCCATGTCGAATACCTCTAGATTGTTCTTTTCTTTGCTGTAGCTTGACCAAGAATCTAAATGTTCACCCACAGTCGTTCTGTATGCAGTCTGCAAAAAAAAACAAATGATTCCTTACTAGCAGTTCCTCGTGGCTTCGCCCGCATGGAGTTCGGCAATTATCCAACAGGGACGACCAGGATAAAAAGTTCCCAACTATCCTATGTCCAAACCCAGGTCTTGGTCTATCCGTGTGGCAAATTTCATCCCAATCTGTTCAGCCGTTAAGGCGGCAAAAGGTGACAGACAGACTTTCACATTTATAATATTAATTATCAAATTAGTATCGATATGGAAGTATGGATTTCCCAACTAAACCACGAGACACAATGATTGTGATTTAGGACCTACTTACCATAACCAGTGAGATTGTCTGCACGATATTAAAAGGAATAATATAATACAGTAGGATATACCTACTTTGCACCAACCTAAAACCGATTGTTTTGATAAAAGGTTTTAGTAAGAAAACCCTGGAAAATAAGGATTCCTTTTCGAACATTATGGATTCATAAAAAGGAAACCCACAATACGATTCTCTCTACCAAAATAGGATTTATAGGCTATTTGCCCACTACTAAGAATTTAAAATAAGTACTTCTGTGAATAGTTAATAGATTCAGACGTGACCTTGCGGAAATCCATTATAAAACAATAGACGTAGAAATATTTAGTAACCTATTCCGCTTAACTATTCCTGAGGCCTCTGCCTCGAATTTTGCGGGCAGCGGGGCGGCGGCGGCGGCGGCGCGGGAGTGGCGCGTTCAAATGCATAGATTTATATGTAACTGGCCTCGACAGTAGCGGCGCGGGGAGCGAGCGGTTCCATATAAAACTATGCATTGCCGCGCTGCCGCCGCCGCCGCCGCCCCGCTGCCCGCAAGATTCGAGGCTGAGGCCTGAAGGGTCATAAACGCAGAGCGCGACTGGCGCTCGGCGTGGCAACACGTCTTGTTCGGGTTCGCGACCAGTAAATCGTCATCATGAGGATGCCTCGTTGAGAGGTGAAACACGTGTCGATTTCTTACAGAGTTTTTATGACTCTTTAGAAATAGTAAAGCGGAATAAGTTACTAAATATATCTGCATCTATTGTTTTGCTTTTGTGGAATAAGCCCCTTAACGTCGACAAGGGGTTGTGTTTATGCGCCATACCGAAAATATTTCCATACTACGTTTATCAACTACCTATATGAGTAGACGATAACTTACCTCATTAAAATATTTCAACAAGTCGCCGTAAATAGACGTCTGTCCGAAGTAAATATCCAGCACATCAAACATGGATTGGTAGGTACAGGAGTAAAGCGTCCTTGATACCGGTAAGACCGACATTTGGTTGAAGGTGCCAGCACGGTTTGCCACGTCGAATGGTTGCATGATCTGCTATATCGTCCAATATCAGAAATGCTACCTGGAACTGTTGAAATAAGATTTAATCTAACGAAAGTCAAGATGACCTGTTGATGATGAATATTTTCCTAGACAGGTAAGTGCAGAATATAAAGTAAGTCAAAGCCGCCATCACAAACAGTAATAACACTTGCACGAATGTACAACTTTCTTAAATTCTCAACGCGATTGTAGACTAGGTACACCAACTCAGCAACTCATATACATTAGAATTACCAACAAACAGCCGAGACTGTAGGTACTCATCGATACCTCTCGCGTCCCGTACCCTAATTGCGTAATGCACGATCAATCATAATTTGTTTCGATTTGAAATAGATTGCTAATCCATTGCTTCACAAGTTGGAAAAAAATATGCTCAACAACGTAAATAACGCAATGAATGTTGTTGAACTGTCAAAATGAAACAAATTTGTCATAATCGTTTACGAAAATAAGTTACGCAATTAGAGAACAGACTGAACAAGAACTGGTTAGAGGAAAACAAATTAATATTGAATGCATAATAAAATGACCATGTTATAATGACTGGGCCTTTTTAGCGCAGCCGTGAGGCACACTTTCCTTCTAATTTCTTACATCGTACTTTACACTTCTTATTTGTTTTTTTATCTGTTGTATATTACATTGTGTACCTTTTAGTCTGTGCTAAATATATATATTTTCTTTCTTTCTAATATTACGTCGCAAAGGTTTTGGCAGCGGCGCATATGTTCCATGCAATAGAGCCGAACCTATTGCCTGACAAATAAATGTAAATTTGGTTATAAATAATGGTTTACCATTTCTGTACACCAGCCTAGAACGCGAGCAGCATGCTGCGTTTCTTCGGAGAAGTTATCAGGTTCTTCAAACATTTTGTATCCAATGGAAACCATCAATCCTCTGCCTAGTTTCCCTCCACCCAACGTATATTCTAATAGCTGTAACAAAAAGATAGGAGACTCTAATCAAGAAAGCTGCTGGCAGTTTTACGGTGAAATATTTTCCCGCAGGATATACGGTTGGACACACAGGAAGCGGTTGACGACCGCATTAGCATCTGCATAGCACGTATCGCATGGTTCCTATGTGATCTTGAATCCTGGAGTTGGTACCACCACTTAGGAAACTCAGAATTGAGAAAATTGAGGGAGTGGCGGGGCTGCAACCAATTTTGATCAAATAAAAAAAAATGGTTAATTTACTAACCTTTTTCATCCAGCTTCCAACTTCAGGCAGTTCAGTTAACCTAGGACTGGTCACTACCGAATTAATGACTTCAGGCAGGACCTCTTGAAATGCTTTCTTCTCCGTGTTCATGTTAAAAGTTGGTACACTAGATCCATCTGTACTCCTATACATATGTCTTAACTGGTTGTAAAACAATGTATTACGACGGAGCAAAGTAGCCATTGCTCTGACTTGTCAGGTATGGTATCGATCAAAAAATGAGGTTTCAAAAAATGCTTCTGATATATATAGCTACCTACTGGAAGTTTCTCACATTCATTTATAATGTAGAAACATGCAATAATAATAAAACGTGGGTATAATCTCCATATAATTATTTAGACTGGCTTTGCTCGCTTGGATTGCGGAAAACGACTCCATACCGCAAACAATTGGGTATTTGCATTTAATCTTTTGACCGCTTGTGTCGCATTTATGCGACAAATATTTCCGTGCCCCTTTTTTTTTTTTTTTTGGTTGGGAAATTATCAAATAACTTCTCCCGCTCTGGGTGGAGCGGGAGGGCGTGTCAGGCTTTTACTGACTAAAACCCACCCGTGTTCCTTCGGTTGCCCTGTTGCTGGGGGCCACGATTTCCGTGCCCCTACCGCTCGCGTCGTATTTCTGTGACAGAGAACATGTATGATTTTTTAGTTCAATTTTCGTCCTATTAACTGCGTGGTACAACTAAAAGCATTACTAAATAGAGATATTATATAAAACAATTACTTAAAATTATGTCTCGTTGCTCTAAGTTTTGAAAAAGCTTAAACAAAAAGAAGTAATTGGAAGCTTGGACTTTTATTCGGTGCGTTTTTTTTTTTTTTTTTTCGGAATGGCATCTCACAGCTGGTTTTGAGAAACCGTCACTGTTTAACCGGTCAATCCTGTGGCTGCCTCGAGCTACTACACTCAAAGCCTCCAGCCAGGGCACATATATAAAACTAAGCTAAAAAGCTTAGGATGAACGCGCACTAAGGGCACCCCCTGCGGGGTTCGAGCCTCGGCTTAGGGCGTTATCCGGAGGGAGGACATCAAAAGATGGGACGGGCTGGATCAAGAGGTTTTGATCATTATTATTAATCGGGGAATTTAAAGCTACGTGCACAGCTGCAACAACTGCTGGCACCTCGTTTTCGAGCAAGGGTCGGGGGGGAGTATCATTTACTCGGGGGCGCGGCGGTCGGGAACGCAAAGGACCTCGGCGGCGAGGTCGGAATGACGGGAGGCGTCTGTGTTTGTACACTGTGCTTGTTTCCCTATTGCTCTCCTGGAGGAGGGTTATGGGGTCATCGGGGTCTACTAGGATATGCCTTGGACGGCGAACTTTACTGATTCTACTCGGGACATAACTGGCGGCCTCGACAACCAGAGGGTTGCGATGTTTGGCCGCGGACTCAAAGAAACGCTTTGAAAGGCATTTAAGAAACTGGTGGATTGTGGGAATCTTTAGGTCGAGGTGGACAGCCTCGTTCCTGACGAACCATGGGGAACCTGTCGCCCTACGAAGGAATCTATTCTGCACCGTTTGCAGCCTATGTATATGACGGGGTTTTGCATGAGCAAAGACGGCACCCGCATAGGTCATGATCGGTCGAATGCACGCCGTGTAAACGCGCAATTTGCACCTAAGTGACAATTTGCTACGTGCATTCACCAGGAAAAAGAGTCTACCGAGAGCGAAAGCGGCTCGCGAACGAACCATCTTTATGTGCTCTGCGAAGGTCAAATGATGATCGAGAACGACACCGAGATATTTGGCTCGCTTCTCCCAAGGGATCGGCTTGCCGAACATGGTGATCGGTCGGGGAAGGGGGTATCTGAGCCTTTTACGCAGTTTCGTGAAGAGAACCGCTTGGCTTTTATCTGGGTTTACTTCTATCCGCCACTTTGTAAACCATGCGGCCAGTCTGTCGACTGCGCGTTGGAGAGTGAGGCGAATAGAGTCAGGAGATCTAGATTTGCAGTAGATGGCAGTGTCGTCTGCGAACAGACCCAACTGCGAACTATGGCAACCTTTAGGGATGTCGCTAGTGTATAGCGTGAATATGAGGGGGGACACCACAGAGCCCTGAGGGACACCTGCGCGGATGGGACGGGGCGTGGATAACGCTCCTTCGATGCGATAGCGGAAGACGCGATTCGATAAAAAGTCTCGTAAGATGAGCATGAGACGATCTGGCACACCGAGTTGGTACAGCTTGTATATTAAGCCGTTGTGCCAGACTTTATCGAACGCTTTCGCTACGTCGAAGAATACTGCACCGGTGCACCGGCCGTAGAATTCATAAGCGCTGGCTTCCAGCACGGTTCTATAACCGTGCTGGAAGCCAGCGCTTATGAATTCTACGATCCGGTGGGCCTGATGCACGCTAGAGTGCTCAGTTCGAAAGCCGAACTGTTCGTTGGGGATGAGGCCCTTGGTCTCGGCGAATTCTCTGAGGCGCTTATAAATAAGCCTCTCATAGATTTTTCCGAGAACCTTGAGCAAACTAATGGGACGGTAACTGGTAGGCTCGGTTTTGGGCTTGCCGGGCTTAGGGATACCGATGACGGTGGCTTCTTTCCACGACTGTGGGAAGATATTGTTGCTTAAGGCACCATTGAAGATGGTGGTCAAAAGCATTATTAGGTGGCAGGGAATAGTTGGATCACCCTATTGGTGATACCATCTGAACCGGGGGCTTTACGGGCTTTAAGACCTTTGATGATGTCGTGCACCTCGTCCGGGAGGACGGGGGGCAGTGGACAGTCAGGGTCATCGACGGGAGGGAGGGAGGCTCTACGTTCGACTTCCGCGTCGACCTTTGACAGGTGAGCTTGGTCTACTGGTAGGGAACTGGGAGTGCATTGGGCCTCGAGGCTGTCTGCGAGGCATTCAGCCTTTTCGGCATCGTCGAATGCAATGGTTTTATCGGGACGGGTCAGGGGGGGCATACCGGAAGATTGGGGAGACCTGAGTTTCCTCTGGAGCTCCCAGAAGGCCTGATGGTTTGGCTCTAGAACGCCGAGTAACTTTCCCCAGCTCGCGTGCCACAGCTCCGCTACACGTTTCTTTACAGATCTCTGTAAATAGCGCATATGGGCTTTGTTGGCGTTACAGGGAAAGCTATCGTACGCACGTATGGCCGCGTTCTTCTCAGTCAGTAATGCACGCATATCGTCCGGCAAGCGCCAGCGACGGTCGTCCGTCGCTGACACTTCCCTTGAACAATCGTTCAGGACGGTTTGTACGTGATCAGTGAGTGAGTCGATCGCGGCCGTGGTGTCGGCGACAGAGTCAAAGAGATCGGGGATAGAGTCTAACTGAGGGGACGCTGTGGAAAATAATGGTCTGTTTCTGATTAAAAATCAATAACTTCTTTATTTCTGAATATTATGTTCTAAAATTTTGCACAAATATAGAATAGTGTATATGGCTTCAAATAAAATGTAATTTATTATGATTAAATTTAAAATAATAAATTAAAAAATAAAACAAATTCAAAATTATAAAAAATCTCCAATGTTTATTTCTTAACAATGAATACTATTATTTTAATGTTTACAAAAACCAAATATCATATAGTACATCAAAATAAAAATCAAATAAAATAAAAAAAGCATTTTTTTAAAGATTAAAATCGAACACAGATTAATTAATTAATTGTACTGTTTACTAAATGTTATGTTATTTATACTTGATGAACTTCGGGATCTAAAATTAATTCGTTCACTTTCAAAAGATCTAAGGTGTCTTCATCAAGTTCCTTCACGTTTTTAGTATACGGTTTTCTAATGCTGGTAATGTAAGGATCTGAAGTATAAAGAAGAGTATGAAATACATCTTCGTTTGTAGCGGATCTTGAGCATTTTCTAGCATGATGAAGACGAAATTTTTTATAATCCTTATTGCGAGATTCTTGTGCATCTTCCGAAAGTTGACCAATAGGAAGTACTGCAAAATGCTTTATGACACTTTCTCCATGAATCAAAATTTTGTGAACTGAAGATGGCATGTAATACCATTCATAATTGCTCACATAGATCCTAGCAGTCTCCATAGCATAACTGCCAAATTTTTCAGCATTTATCATTACACCCCATGAAAGAGCTTGCAGAATTATGTAAAGTCGTTTAATCAAATTTATATCCACTCCTGTAATTTCAGCAGAGCAGCTTGCATTGTGAAAAAATCTTCTGGCAGTATTACCGTCATTAGAATTACCACTTACTTGTCTTGGTTTGTCGATGATCAATCCTAGCTCTTCACAGAAACGCCTTTGTACCAGGGTTTTCTTCTCTTGCTTTAGTCGTTTCTTTTCTTCACTTGTGGCTGACCATGTTTGGAAAGACAGATTATAGGAAATATGTAAAATCATTTCCATACAACGAATCCAGGCGTGCAAAGTAGACAGTCCGTATTGATAAGAATCTTCATTTTCAGGCCTAGCTGTCACTTTTGTCAAATCGTTCATTTGGCGTGGAGTAGCTCCACATATTGTACATGTGGAACCCGAAGGCGTATCTGTTAATACCTGAGCTACTTTCATCTATCATTGTAAGGAAGAGATCATGCTTCACTTGCACTCCCTCACCTTCTTTGTTAATTAATGATGGACTCAAGGAATTTATTTGACCCTTTATTTCATCTACAACGGCTTTAGTTTTCTCGGGAGTTTCTTTACAAAATTCTATTAATATAGGCCGGCAAAAACGAACAGATGAAGGTACCGGATTTTGCCAGACAACATCACCTGTTAGCTCGTTAATTAACTTAATAGGCACCAAAGAAGTGATAAATAAATTCGAATCAGAAATAAGTTCAGACTCTTCTGGCAGTTTCTGTTTGTACTGGCTTTGACCGGATGAGCCATCACAGCCCCATTTACTATACAGAAGTAAGTTACTCAATCCATTCCTATAGACTGAATCTATTGTCAATATTCTAGCTGCAGTGTGATCTAATAAATCTTGAAGTCTTACTATTTTTGCACTTGTGTCTGTAATTTCTATGGCTGAAGACGGTGGATAGCAAGTAGTTTTAACTTCTTGCACTTTGTAATATGGCGGAAGCACAAAACATTTTCGTTCGTTCGTTAAATTTCTCAAGTACAAATATTGTGCTTTCGTTAAATCCGAGTCAATAAATACGCTCAATGCTTCTTCATCCGTTAATATTTTGGTCTGCCTTGCGTCTTCTATGAGACTCGATAATAAGGTCTTATTTTCACTGTCAGCAAACCTTAATGTTTCCACAAGTTCTGTTCCTTCTCCTATCGAACGTAACCCTTGAAGATATGCATTATAGACGTGTTCAAATCCATATTCATTAAGTAACATTGTATTTTTTCTTCTTTTACTGGATTCTGACAAGTCTGGATAAGATACGCACGGTCTTCCACGTTTCCCAGAAGAAGTAGATGGCGTGGAGATGGTTGTAACGTCTTCAGAGTCCGGTAAAGTTATTGAATATTCTGATTCCAACCAATTACTGTTCTTCATTAAAAATGTATCCTTGTTCCGTGAAGCCTCGTTCCAGCGTTTATTAAAAGCGGGAATAATATGTCTTTGAAAATCACTGAGGATGAAACATAAGTTGTCTTCAGACACATGATATTTTTCTTGCAAAACTGTTGATAATGCTTCCAACGATTTTCCTCCTTCGATATAAGAAAGTATTATTTCACGTTTAGAACACTTGAAAGTAGACATTTTGAAGAGTCAACAAATGTAATTACACTTCTGTTAATTCACCACTATTTTGTTATTTACAATGGAATGAAACCACTGTTTATATACTATTTGAAATATGAGGGTAGTGTGCATTTTGTTGATTAATATTTTCACACGCAACATGAGTGCAAAAAAGATAAATGCCCTAATATCAATGATAAATTACAAAACTTACCGCAAACTATTGATGTAAACAGCAACATTTCAAACCGCAATAGATAGCGAGCGGTTTTCCGTTTTCTGACTCTTATCATATTTTTATTAATTACTCCGAAACCCGCAAATATCCGCAGCTGTTATTATTTGATTATGTTTATGGATAGTTAGGCTACAAATCAACATTAAATGTAAAGCAGGGGTAAACGTGGGTAACTGTCAAAAGTCTCGTTGAACTTTAAAAAAACTTTTTTTTCACCATATTTTATTTTGCAATTATTTTAAGGTGAACCTTAACATAACATTAAATACATATTAGCTGTTTCATATTCTTCAAAAGACGAGGTTTCCAGAAATATATAATACATTATACCTTTTCCTGTAACGTATAACAATAAAATCAATTTAAAAGTGATGAAGTGAACGGGCCTGACGTGGACGTTCGTCAAAACTATAAAGTTTGTGGTGTTGTAAAAAAATCATTTCATTTAATATTTATAATTTTTTGATATTATAGTCTAGTATGGTCCTTAAACTATTGAGTAAAATAAAAAAAGCATGCCAGTAGCGACATTGACAAAACCATTTTTAATCAGCAGTTGTTCTACGATTTTCCATAGTGGGACGTGATTTCAGCTGTGTGCTTACTTTCTTCCAGTCCGTGATACTCTTAGTGATAGGGGGGGCGTTCGGGTCGGGGAGACCTTTGCGGGGGTCTAGTCTCATGACTACCGGGCGGTGATCAGAGTCGAGCTCTTGTACCGTTTCTATTGATTCTAACTTTAGGTTGACGTTCTTAAGGAGCGCCACGTCTAAGATATCGGGGGTATGATTGGGATTTATGAGAGAGTAATGAGTGGGAGTCATCGGAGCGATGACGTCAAAAGTCAGGGAATTTGAGAGGTCGAACAGGTGTTGACCTCTGGGGTTGGTTACCGAACTATTCCAAGAGGGATGTTTGGCATTTAAATCGCCCGCTATGATGAGCGAGTTACTCATAGCGAGTAGGATCGAGAGATCATTTGAGAGGGATTGATAGTGCCCCGGGGCGTTATCGGGGGGATTATAAGCCGATACGAGAGTGATCGGCTCGTGACCTGACATACCTAGGCGACAGGCGGAAACTTCTAATACCGAGAGGGGAGGAGGGTCTAATGGGATGCAGTGAAGCTGCTTTTTATAATATATAAGGGTGCCACCCTTGTGACAACGCGACCTGTCATTGCGAACAATCCGGTAGTTGGCAAGTGACGGGTCTCGATTGCAGGGCTTTAGGAACGTCTCTTGGATTAAGAGAACGTCAATATCATGATCGCGGAGGAAGAGCCCTATCTCTGCCCTTTGGGTTGTTAAGCCATTGGCGTTAAAGAAGCCTATTGTTAGGGATCGGGGTTTGAGCCTAGCTAGCACCGTATTATCCGTTGAAGGTTTTAGGTGTGATAGCTAGGCTATCTAGGACTTGCGTAATATCCGGATACGCATTATAAATAGACTGTATCTGAGGGATATTGCCTTGAGCGGAGATGATTAAGTTGGCCATAGCCTTTGCGCGCGGGGAGACAAATGCCATATAGGTCGAGGTAATGATATTGAATGAATCAAAACCTTGGCGCTGCGCGGTCGCGGGACCGGCAGTCGGGGGACGCGGGGCTTGAGGAGCGGGAGCGGGCGCGGGTTTAGCGAGGGGCGCGGCGGGCGCGGGGGGCGCAGAGTGCGCGGGGGGCGCAGAGGGTGCGGGTGGCGCGGTGCCACGGAAGCGGGGGTCCCTAAGGTTGAGGAGGGGGCGGGGGGGGCGGGGGAGGGAAATGACCGTAAGAGGGCACCAAGGCAGGGAAAGACTGCTGGTGGTGGAGATAGTTCCACGGACTAGGCCTCTGAGGGCTTAGTCGTTGGGGCATAAGGGCGGAGGGGATCCTGTAAGAGGATGAGGAGGGAGTTTCCCTTTGCTGGCGAGCGCCGGAGCGCTTCCCCAGCTTGGGAGAAGAAGCCTTAGGGGCTTTAGAGCAACCCCGGTAGTTAGCCGGGTGGCCCTCTTTGCCGCATAAAATGCAGCTGGGAGGTACGGTACAGAGGATACGGTCTTTGGGTCGCGAACAGTCGGAAGTGCTATGCTCGCCCAGGCACTTTACGCATCTGGGTGTAGCATGGCAATTCCGCTGGGAATGGCCGTATAGCTGGCAACGGTGGCATTGTCCGACAATGCCACTCTTTTGGGGTTTCTCAATCTCGAACCCTGTGAGATGACACAGGGAGCGAATTTGGAAAATCGGGTGGTGGCCCTCAACGGGTGGGCATATTACTAGGACCATATCGTAGAGGTCACCACCTCTAGAGCGGTGCATGCGATGGACCTCGTCTACCGGGACGTTTTGCGACTGAAGGTCGGCAAGAATATCGGACGGGAGGATCTCCCTGGGGATGCGTTTTATTACAACGCGAACTTGTTTTTCTTCCGGTAGGGAGTAGGTGTGGTATGACACACCTCTCGCTCTCAGGAGACGGGTTAGTTCCCTATAATCTCGCGATGTAGGGACTAGGATTTTAATACCCTGTTGGGTGTTTCGGGCCGAGGTGAAGTCGATCTTGTGATCGACGCACCATTTGGAAATGTCCGTCCACTTCCCTTTGTCCTGAATGAACAAGGGGGGTGGAGGGGCAATCTTTCTCGCGGGGGGCGCGGGGGAATCCTTCGCGGAGGATGACGCGGTCGGGGGGGCTACGGGAGCGGGGGGCGCGGGGGTATCCTTCGCGGAGGATGACGACGACGCGATCGGAGGGGAGGTAGAGGTAGAGGGGGCGGGGGTGGGGGGGGCTACGGTAGCGCGAGTCGCGGTTGTAGCGCGTGAATTTACCGGGGCGGATTTGAGCGTAACAGTGGACGAACAGGAGTCAGAGTCCTCTAACGCGGCGACCTTACTGGCCTGCGCGGAGCTCTGCTTCCTGTTCTTCCTCTTTCTCCCCTTTCCTTGGACGGCTACGAAGTCATCGTCAGAGGGGGAGGAAGAGGTAGAGGAGGCGGCAGCGGACCTTTCCTCGTCTTCCTCCGAGTTATGAGAGTACGGGGTGGCGGGGCGCTTTGAAGAAGCGGGTGCGGGGAGGGGGGCGTCGGTGTCCATTGACACTGACGGAGGGGGGGAGGGAGATAAGGGTGATTTGATACATTTGGGGTATCTAAAGCATCGCTGAAAGTAGCGATGCTGGAGTCAGAGTGACTCTTAATTTGGTCTAAAACCTTGGTGACTTGGTCTCCGAGTTGACCTTTAAGGGATGGCTCCTTATGGAAGCATACTTCTATCAGCTGTACGAGCAGCTTGATTACGTTTTCGGAATCTGGCTGTCTAGCCATTATGGGGGGGGGGGGGGGGGAATGCCTATATAATCCTATCTCCCCGGTGGGTATGCCGGGGATGTGTAACAATCCCTCCCTGTCGGGTAAAGACAGGGAGGATGAGTGCCTATCGGTGAGCCCTGAGCTTGCTTTGGCCCGTTGCCTATCTTAATGTGCAACGGGGTCCTATCAGTCTAGTGCGCCGGGTGTAGACACACCCGATCGACACAGGGTGTGTAGCTGGGGAAGGAAAACTGTCTCCACGTGTTGACTAGGAGATCCCCCAAGGCCAAACACTGGGACCCGGCCAATTCACTGCCTCACCCTGAGGGGAATCGGCGGGTGTGTTGGGGCAACACCCCACTCGGTTTCGTTGGCACCGTAAGGTATCCACCGAGTGACCACGAAACTGTGGTTTTTTACCCGGAAGGGGCTAAAAAACCTCGACGAACGTTTTTGGAACTACTTCAGGAAATACCGATATTAATTGTGTCTTGAAAAAGACAGACAATTAATAGCAGAAGATAGTCGGGTGACTATGGAGCGTCTCAGGAACACTTGAGCCGCAATCAGGATACTCTGGACACAGCAGCGCAGCACGACCGTCCGCGACCGATGCCGAACGTAGAGTGATTCGGTGTGTATCGCGCGTGTCGCATATATATGACCATAGGGATGGGATATAATGCAATGCGCATTTTAAAAACTAAATAACAAACAGTTAAATAATCAGGTATAATGCATCATTCAGCATAAAATAAACAGTGTCATACGAAGTAAAGTTTATTTAACATATTGCCTTGTGTTAAGAATTCTTTTTTCCTTGTTTTTCATAAGAAAAATATCCCTCAGGATCTTTGTATTATGATAACATTTCACGTTAGTTCCCATCTCTAGACGCTTAAGTTTGCAACACATTTCTATGCGACCACTGCCTACGTCACAAGCGGATCAAACGAATGGATAATGTTGTTCGTGGGTACACGCATTGTCGCTAAAATTGTCACTTTTCAACAATGACGACTACTAAGGAGTTTTTTTTATGTGTGTTCGCGGATAACTTCGTCGTTTGTGAACCGATTTTGATGATTCTTTTTTGTTGGAAAGGAGATATCCCAAGGGTAGTACCATGATAAGGAAACCAGGATCTGATGATGGCATTCCAGAGAAATCGAGGGAACTCTTTAAATATTATAGGCAAATCTATAGCGATTAAGGTATATTTTATAGTTACTCATGCAGTTGCTCTTGGAGAGCACCATTTGGTTAAGTGGAACTGATGATGAAGACCACAAATAGCCACCGGAACTACTCAATAATAAGTATTTCACGGGTTGCGATTCGATTACTTCAATATGGTTGCAATGCAATTTATGCTCGTCACAATGCATATATGGAGAAGTGGAGCTGATGGTGAAGTACCAGGAGAACTCCTCAACGATGAACGTCCCTGCATCGGGAAAAGTAATATTTTGTAAAAGGTGATGAGCTGTTGGCATTAGGCTAATGTAACTTAGACAAATTACAAATTGACCCACTAAAAAGCGAGAAATAAAAACTTTTTTGGTCGGTTGTTTTTTTTTTTTGTAGAATCGTTTTTATTTAAATATTGTGATGTAATTCTGTTATTTACTATATTACTTATCTAGGTACATATCCTATTGATTGTTCAGGAATCGTGTTGAATGTTGTCCTTACCATTAAAAAGGTACTGTGACAGTACCTACCAAGTCGGACAGGCACTCGCACTCGAGTTCCTTATGGTGTTGTCTCTTACTGTGCTCCGGCGATGACACTCAGCGCGGCACGTTTGAGTTAAGACGACGCCACGCGCCGGGCACGGTTAGATAAACCGAAGTCTGTCAGAGACTGGCGTAGGTACGTTTTTATAAAACTTATTTAATTGATAGGTGATAAGTGATAAGTTCCGTGTGGTGACGGACGTAAAAGAATAGCACCATCCCATTTCTTCCCGTGGGTGTCGTAGGCGACTAAGGAACTAACTAGAGAATGGGCAGCAGCGTTCTCATACTGCTACCGCCAACCCGCCTGCCAAGCGTGGCGATTATGGCAGAACCCCCCTCTTGGGGAGGCTTATGTCCAGCAATGGACATCTTTCGGCTGAAATGATGATGATGAATGGGTGATAAGTTCTTTGATGTGCATTTAAAAATATCCCGTTTATATTATACCTACCTGCTTTAAAATGCGTAGGTATGGACTTTAACGACTCTGTCTGTCTTTCTGTTGATTAGGGTGGTTAAATTAAGGCTGATTTAAAATAAAAACATAAAAACTTTTTGACTATTTGTTTTATCGATTCAACGATTGCTCCTCCTTATTTATTGTAGGTATTATTTTGTCGATTTGTAGCCGCGCGCTAGGGGCACGCCAATTGATATTTAGCCAAACGCTTAAAAGTTTATTACCAAGTGAACTGTGGACATATCACAGATTGCCAGAACGTACATAATGATATCACTGTCATGGTTGACGATGATTTATTAGGTAAATATTAAATTAATCCTCTAAAACCGTGTAGACCTTATAACGATGTAGGCTTTTTTTAATAAATGTGCCTATAATTTTTTTTTGTGCTTCTAATGACGTATATATGTAGATGCTTAAAAATAAATTAAATTTGCCTCTATTTGACATTTCGGCTTTTTACCCGACTGCCCCAGAAGGAGGGTAATGTTTTTCGAGAGTATGTATGTATGTATGTTTGTATGTATGTATGTATGTATGTATGTATGTATGTATGTTTGTATGTATGTATGTATGTATGTCTATTTCTTTGGCACGCTCTGTAGCCTAAACGGCTTGATGGATTTTAACATATTATGAGGTGTCGTTATGTTCGTCTTAATAGTGGGAGTGACATAGGCTATATAATATTTAAATATTGCATCTGCAAATAGAAAAAAGGAGGGGTAGGTTTAAAAAAAATACATTATTGGTATCAAATAAAAGTTAGAAATGAGTCAATTCCAAATATATATACATAATCTAAATAAATAAAAGCGAAAGGTCACTCACTCACTTACTCATTCATCACGAAGTATCGAAAACCACTTGACGTAAAAGATGAAATTTGGTAGGGAGGTAGTTTATACTTAGTAGACGTTCGCTAAGAACGGATTTTTGGAAATTCGACCTTTAAGGGGGTGAAAACGGGGGATTTAGTTTGTATGAAAAATGTTTTTCCTTGAGTTAATAAACTTGAAACTTGGCACGAATACTTATCTTTGTAAATTATAAAGTTTGCCATTTTTAGTTTTTCTAAAGTACCCTCTAAAGGAGGATTGGGGGATGTCAAAGTTTGTATGGAAGAATTTTAACGAGCGGTCTGATTAACTCGAAACTCAGTATTTATAATTAAAACTGAAAATAAATAAAAACGTATATCAGGGTTTTTTGAAAATCAACCCCTTACGGGGTGAAACGTCATTTTTACAGTGGAGGATTTTACTGTGCGGTTTAATTAACTTGAAAATTGGTATAAATAATCTATAAGTCAAATAATGGAAACATCACAATAGATTTTTCAAAAATTATTATCACGCTATTTGCTATGGGGGATGAGCCATGTAGCATTATGTTCGTATTCTTCTATAGACCGCAAATTGTAAAAAGACTAGCCAAAAGGTTAGAATATTGCAGATAGTTACGGATTTAACCTTTTAAAAGATTATCATCACGCTATACCTTTTTCGGTAAGTAGTGGCTATTCGGACATCGTGAAATAGGCCCTTAGTCTATATTTCATTAAAATCAGCCCACTCTGTCAAAGTTCTCACAATTTAAAGACGTAAACTAGGTAACCTTTCTAACATGTGAGTTTTACTTCGGTTCAATGGCGGCACTAGAGTAGATATTACAATTTAATGGTGGTGATAATAGTAAAATGAATCATTAGTATTTTAAGAAAGGCATTTAGAATCATATAAACCTGCTTTATTTATGTTAAAATTTATGACAAATATGAGTACGATATACGCCCTAAAGGTTCCGTCTCAAAGCTGTGCTTGATCGGCTGCCTGAATTTCCAAATCAGGATTGAAGTACAAACTTAACTTTTCAATAGAAAAAGAACTTTTAATAGAGTGGAGAGTACCGATTTGAATGAAATACCTACATACTAAATGTTACTTCAAGACACGGTCTATACATTTTTGATCCCGGATTGAAGAACAAACTTAACTTTGCAGTTCATAAATTACCAATTTTCGGATTTTCCTCTTTACTTGACCTTGCTTCTCGCCAAACTTCATGCTGCTGGGCCAACGGAAATTACCAAATAGACTGGTTTATTTGCGAGTGTCAAAATATGCGGCATAAATGGCCGTATTTTTTTATTGCGTTGACTTGGAAGTTTGATTTCGTTACAGATCCAAGAGACCGTATATCTAAGTTTTTGATATCTATTTCAACTTGATGCCTCTTCGTTCCTGAGAAAAAGGGTCTTGACAGACAACGAAGTAGAAAAAATAAAAATAAAATAAGTCATCATTTAAAGGTTTAAATTTTTCATTTTGAGATACGGAACCCTAAAATAGATTTATTATCTGCCTGTTACCTATTCATGCCGTAAGGGTTGAACGGATTTCTAGGCATAGGATAGGCCATGACCTAGATAGGTTAGGGCATAGGATACTCTGAATCCCGGTAGCACGTTCCTGTGGGATATTTTCCGACATCCACGCGGGCGAAGCTGCGGGCAAAAGCTAGTTATTTATATATTAATAAAACTAAAAAGTTTGAAATAAAACAAATTATTAAAAAAAACAAAAAACCCGACTGCAAAAACTCAACAGAAAAGAGAAAAACAAGCATTATAATCTATAGGATTTTGGTATTGCAGGCGGGGACAAACAAAAGTTTCACCAAAATTTCAGGTTATTGGTTTGTCCCCGCCTGCAATACCAAAATCCTATAGATTATAATGCTTGTTTTTCTCTTTTCTGTTGAGTTTTTGCAGTCGGGTTTTTTGTTTTTTTTAATAATTTGTTTTATTCGAAATATTACACAAAAAACCTTACACATAAACATTTATTTTCATACAAAACATGGTGTTTGCATAAAAAAATGTGTTTGGCCACTCCTCTTTGTTGCGATGTTTTTGTGTAAAAACACGCGCAGGAGACCCGGCTTAAGGCGCAACTAGCCGATACTTTTTCCATACAAATTTCGGTGGGGTTTTACTCCACTGTTACACATTGTACATCCAAAGTAAAACATGAAATCGTTTTGTCTTATTATTAATTTTGTCTGTACAGAAGCAGAATAGTTAAAAAAAAAGCAATTAAAAAGTTATGAGCCTATATAATTGATTATGATGATGATTATAATTGAGTAAAGCCATATTTGTTACGGCCGCGAATCATATTTTACTCAAAAATGCATGTAAATGTGGTCATTATTTTGACAACCTTGTTTGAGCAAAGTCAACCTTGCCGTTCTGTTTCAAGGAGCGGCCGGAAAAGTTTTGCTGGTCGCTCTAACAAAACATTGCCGGCCGCTATTTTGACGTTTCAACGTTTTAAAAAATCAAATGCAAAAAGATTTTATTTAAAACACTGCTGTTTGTATTTATAGAGATGGGTACAAAAAGATTTTATTCCATATTTGGCTGTATAGTTCCAACTACCATTATTAAAAAAAAAAAACAAAGAAGTAACAAAAGCGCGGTTCAGCGAAAATTTTATTTTTATTTAGTGACTTTTTTGCTTAATAAATGAAGAAATAATACAGCAGTCAAACACCTCATTAAAATTATCGCAAACTATTAGTAATATCAAACCGGGAAAGTCGGTGTTGAATTTTAGTAACTGTACTTTTCATAATTGTCATTTTAATTAAATTTCTAGTTAATTAGTATATTTTTTATTGAAATTACTTGCTGGTTTTATTTAGATTAGGTACTTGCATTTTTGAGTAAAGCACTATACAAGCCTTGGCCCACTATGACTGCTTCGCTGGTCACGCTATGATTGTAGTCATTATAGACCGCGGCAGTAATGTACTATTAATCAACATCAACCCTGACACTGACCTGCAAAATGCAAAAAACGTAAGAAAATTTGAATTTCGCGGGCTACCCTGACGCTTCCCCCTTAAGGCAAAAGAAGACTTACCTATCTTTTTTTATCTCGACCTTCTGAAAGAACTGGTTGTGTGTACGGTCAACCGCACAGCGATTTCACTTTGACAGCGCCTTTAATTAGTAGCAGCAGCGGTGATTTTCGTAGCATAGACTAATATTTATAAATGAGTTTCGTAGTGTTAACATTGACGTGCAGTTGACCGTACGCCTAGATGATTCAATAAATTAATAAACGATTAATCCTTTGGATTTAATTATACCTATACCTAGCCTTCTTTCCATGTTAAAACTTTAAGTTACTGTCATAATAATACATCTCGAAAATGGCGTAATATTATGAAGGTGACTTACAGTACATTGACCCTTTGTTAATAAGCCTTAAGCTTTAAATTACTGTCAAAATAATAAACCTTGAAAATGGCGTAATATTATGAAGGTGACTTACAGTACATTGACCCTTTGTTTTTAAGACATTAACTGATAAAAAAAACGAGATATAAATGTAAATCAACCGTAAATTACCATCTACCTCAACAAAAACTGGTTCCCGTCATGCATTATGTATGAACAATGAAGTTATTACACAAAAGGTGCCTTGGCCGGGTGTTCCAAGCGCAATAGGCATTTACGCGCGCACGCCGCCCGCGCGCCGCCCCGCCGCCGCCGCTACGATCGAGTCGGGCCGCGAGTGTGAAGCTTACGCTTACGTAAACCCCGAGTTTTCGCGCGCCACAGTCTAAACTGAACAGTATTCCAACAGTATAGGCAAATTATTATTATTTTAAATTATGGAGATTATGTAGGTATACTGTAAGTTTGTGTAGCGCTGCTAAGTTTAAACCATGAAAAAATTGTCTCGAAAAAAATATGTATAGTTAAAAATAATACAAATTGCGTAAAAAAAAGATTTATTATGCCATGATTTTGTCACAAAAATTATAGGTAATATTGATTACATTTTTCTTACTTTTATGAAACAGTTGAAAGTATCCAACGTCCTAACATTATTACTTAAGTACTTTATATAAAACTAGATTCAATCATATCTTTACCATTCATTTTTACCCGACTACGGCAAAACCAAAAGGAAGAGTTATGTTATGAATATGATGAATGATAGATGATTTTATTTCTGTAAGTAGGTTTGTACAGACACTTTTACACGTCAATCATATTTTAATAACTAGATGAGGTCGATGATATATATGATTTTAGCAGTCTATGTAAATATGTAAGTATGTACAAAAGGTTTGTATTGACGTGTGTTCCACCGTAACGCCTAAACTACTGAATTGATTTGCATAAATGAGGTATCAATATATTAGTAATAATGGTCCGGGTGACATAAGCTATATAAATTCTCCCTAAATTTAATATTGTAGACTAGATCTAACATCGAAAAAAATTAAATTGAGATAAACATGAGATTTTTTTCATTAGACTCGAACACGGCGTGTTGCCACACCAAGCGCTGAGTGCAGACTGAGCCTTATCGCCCGTGAAACCCACTTATATAGTGTCGCCGTTATCAGTGCGATAAGGGGCGAACAATCGCAGCAAAGGTGACCTTGGCATACATGGCAACACGCCGTGTTCGAGTTCGCAACAAGTCCATCGGCATCCTGAGGATGCCTCGTTGAGAGGTGAAACACGTGTCGATTTCTTTCAGGAGTTTTTTATGGCTCTTTAAAAATAGCTAAGCGGAACAAGTTACTAAATTATCCACGTCTATTGTATTTTATAATGGATTTCCGCAAGGTCACGCCTGAATCAATTAATTTTCTTGTGTAGTATTAGAAAGTCCTTGTTTGTGTGCAATGGACACTTGACTTCAACGTATCTTCTCCAATTTTTAAAACATTTTGAAGAAAATATGGGGATGTTTATAGCCGAAAATAATTCTTCGATCTGAGAAAATCCTATACCAGAGGCTACTACTCCAGTGGTTGCAGCTATATTAGCATTTACATGCTCAGTATCTTTGTTGTTTTCGGATGGAATCAAACAAACTTCTTTACACATAATGCACTTAAATTTAAAGATCGATATAATTCCATGTCTTCTTTCACCAACTAAGCAGAAGTTGCTTGATTTACAATCAAACAAGTTATTGTGGCGTGCTTTTTCTTGAAGTTCCTTTAAAAAATTATTGATATCAATTATTCGCCGTCCTGTTATGGGTTGGAAATGGTTTTCCTTGTTATCCATTTCAATAATAAATACGTCTTCAGTTCCATCAGTTTCTCTGCAACAATATCAAATAAGATATGGAGATAGTATAACGTGGAGTCTAAAAAACGGATGTATAAAAACAATTTTAATAATAGTGTTATGTACTTTTAGAATTCGATCCTTATTTCAGTTTAGAATATAAAAGCCTAATTTTAAATGTACAGCAATACAAGATAAAGGCTGATAAGCCGTGGCATCCGTGCTGCTCATATGTCCAAGTGTTATGTCAGTTCTGATAACTTACTCAGTAGTTTCATAATCAACAACTGGTTCTGGCGCAGATAACGAAGACATTGGTAGTGATACATCTTGTAAAATATCATCATTCGGCGTTGTCGATTTCCTAAAATAATAATAATTAATTTAACATTAATGTTTAAAAAATATTGTACAAAACAAATTTTAGATTTGTATGGTCCTGAACAACAAAAAAAAACTTACTTGGTAGCAGAGGGTTGCAAATCAACAGGCTCTAATGTAATATAAGATACGTGAGTCTTATCCGACGTATCGTGACACGTATTTCTGAAAAAAAAACTCCACTTTAAAATGAAAAATTGACTAAATCAAAGATAGTATTGCTGCACTAAGTGCAATGGGCGAGCCACACCGGATAGTCGAGAGCCGGCCACCACGGTTGCGCGTAGCCGGCTCCATACATTTTTATTATTCGCGCGGACTGAATTTTCAGTGGTCAAGCCGTCAGACCGGTTTGGACAATAATAGGTACTGGAATATGAACGGTTGCAAGAATGAGATAGGTTTCAGTTTCGCTTCAGGCAGTCGGCGATTGGTAAATTTTTATACCTAAACTGACTATTGTTCGGGAGTGATTTTTCTGTACGCTAGTATATTATGTAGGCTATTTATTCTGTGGTGAGGATTCCGATCATCAAGAAAACAAATACAGTACTTACTGTTCTTCTGTGCTTTTTTTCCGAATAAATAAGCCTTTTTTATTTCGATACATTCTTGAACTGAAACAATAAAATTAAGTTATGATATTAGAAACATTAAATCAGAGCAGGATCTAATGAACTAAAAAGGTAGGTAAGAAAAAGAAAAACAGTAACCTTTTACCTTTCTTTGAACCTACTGCTGTTATTTAGACTGTGGCACAGTTTTACTATCCATACAGTTGTGAAACGAATGTACAGACGCCAGCACATCAAGCTACCCGAAACTGTCAAATTTTCCCAATCAACTTTGAACCTTATTTTTCGGCAATAAAGTTGAAAATCTATTAAATAAATTTGACAGATTGTAGTAGCTTGATGTGCTGGCGTCTGTACTTGCGTAGAGCAACGGCGGGGATCTCGCGGGGGTCGCGAGGCGCAGGTCGCGGCCCCCGAACATGCTTAGTTTGCGCACTCGAACAACTCTCACATACAACTCAATAACAACAACAATTCTATGCACGTAGGTCGAAATTTGCGTGTGACAGCGTGAGTACCTAAGCCGACGTGCGGACGTAATAAAATTGCGACGATTTTTTTTCGTGCACTGGATTTTCAATGCTCTGCTTAGCGCCGAGAGTTGAAAAATCCAACACTATGTTTTTTAAACGCGCTGACACAAGAGTGCGTCCCAGCGCGTTGGATTCTCAACGCTCGGCTCAACACCGAGAGTTGAAAATCCAATGCGCGACAAAATCCCGCCGCGATTTTATTACGTCCGTGCGAACGTTGGCTAAGCGTAAGCACAGATTACATATACTAGCGTAAGGAACCGGGCGGCGGTGTCACGCGACATCAAAGTCATTTCACTACTGGTAGGGAAATAATAATTATCGTTATACTGTGAAGGCTTGTGCAGACCAGCGCGACACGCGACGCGACACAAAGGCACCGCTCGTCGCGCGACGAGCGGCGCCTTTGAGTCGCGTCGCGTGTCGCGCCTGTTTGAAAGAGCCTTGACTGTGGTCAATGGAGATAAATAATAAAAATAAATATAATTTACCATATTTCTTTCACGATTTTCTTTGCCTTCAACCGTGATTTAGTCTTATTTTTTTTTCTTTTATTTACAATTTTCACCAAACAATCAATAAAAAATTATCATAAAATTTTACAAATATTTACACATGAGAAATAAACACACAAACAAAAGTAAACAACACACAAAAACAGAACTCGGATCTTTATAAGTTCTAATAATAATGATATACAATTTATTTTATTACCTAGTAGTATTATTTATGCAGCGGGAGAAAAGCGCGCGCGAAAAAATTTGGCACAGGTCTTACCTCAGTAACGTCTCGCAGGACACTGGCAAGCGACGCGCGGATCGAAAATCACTTAAATAATCGATTAAAAAAATTGTTAATGTAATGAAAAAAAACGATCGGGTAGAATGTATTCCAAAATGAATTACCTATAATTTGATGTTATTTATAGAAGAAAAGGAGTATTAATACTTCATAAAAATGAAATTTGGCTTGTAAAAATACTGCAAATCGAACTAAGTTCGGTATTTTTTTCTATAGAGAAAATTTTAATGTATCGTGTATTGAACGGGTACAAAGTAAGGAGAATGAATGTATCTAAAATATATATTTATTTCAGATTCCAAATGTCATATTTTGCCTATCAAAACCAAATTCTTAAACAGGCAAAAACGGGAACACCTAGCCTTTTCTTTCTTTAATATATTAAATCGTATAGGTATATATTTATAACGTATTACAAAATTTATGTAAACATTTTCAAGGAGATTAGTAATTTTGTTTTTTTTTTAAACTTTTGGATGATATAAAAATTGCGCGTTACCGCGATGATCAAAGAAGGGTAAGTATTGAATCTCCGAATATTTTATACTATTTTTCGAAGACCTTCGAAACAGTCAACATAGCCTTTTAAACCCGTTTACACAAAGGTTTTATTATAATTTCATTAACATTTTAAATTTTACAACACGATAATAAAAGGGCGCCAAGTATTTTATACGAGATAAATTATTGACAAGAAGTGTGCCCAAGTCGTTGATACTAACATTTTTACGCCCAATGGCAAAGCATAGAGAACTTACAAAACGTGTGGCACTCGGGGACTGCTGCGGTAAAGCAACAGAATGACAACATCACGTTGTCATGGGAACGTAATTTTGTTTTATGTCATCATCCGTCATTACATGGTAGGCGGAGTGAGGGGTGTTAGGTTTTATTTTCGTTACGGAATTTCTTGATTCGGTCGCCGCGCTCGAAGCCCGCGATAAAAGCTATGCAATAGCTTAAAAAATGTAACATCTCACACACCTGTGTATCTATTACCTATGTTTACAAATAAATAATCTGAATCTGAATATGAACAAATTTAAATAAAAAAAGCCTGTCATTTTATACTCAAAATAAATATGCTTTTAAATCTCCTACCTATTTGTTTAATAAAAGTAATTAGACTAAAGTACCATAGGTGACCGGCCCATTTACATACACATTTTTTTCCTGGTTTTATTCGTAAAACCGGCCAGGAGAACTAGAAGCTCCTGCAGGTGACCCTAGTACCTGTATTTTATTTATTTTTAATTTAATATACACCTCACATAACACTTGCGTACACGCATTAAATTACGCGTGCGCAATATAATGGAGTTAAAAACTGAAATTTCACTCTTGGGATGGCAGCAATGTTAAGTGTCCTTAAACGCCATTATTGTTTTTGTTCTGTCTTTAATCATACTTGCGCAAAGGGTCGTGTTATTATTAGTAAAAGAAGTAGCTTGGTTACAGCTAGCTGGTACTATATATACATTTTATGGATAGTAACAGCAAGGTGACAAATTTATGAAATACTCGACAGTGTGGTTCTCACTATCAACAGTATGGTTTCACCAAAGGACGTTGTACGACCGACGCCGGTGTAACCTTATTAAGACACATTTTTAACGCGTGGGAAGACGCCATAGGGATCTTTTGTGATCTCTCCAAAGCATTTGATGGCGTCGATCACCAAACCTTACTCTTGAAACTTGAGCATTACGGACTTGGAAAACTTGCACTCGATTTAGTAAAATCTTATATAAAGGATAGACAACAGCAACTTCAAATAAAGTGTATTAATTCACTAGGTTTAAATGTAAAATAGGTGTGCCGCAAGGCTCGATATTGGGTCCATTCCTCTTCTTAGTTAATATGAATGACCTACTCCATTTATTAAAAAATCAACGACAAATGGTGTTATTTGGTGACGATACTTCCGTAATTTAGTAGGTAGACGTGCTACAAGTTTTGTCGATTTTTTACAATTAACTGAAAGAAAATTTAAAACTCATATTAAAAGTACTCTTTGCAAACAAGCATATTACAAATTAGAGGATTATATCCAAGATAAGAATTCTTGGAAACATGCTGGTCTAGCTCCATAGGACCATTTAGAGTCTAGACAAAATCAAACTGGTTGCTAATTTAATTGTATAATTAATTATTAAATCATTGATTTTACATTATGTGATTACTTGAACTCACACACTGGCTTATTAGTATTACTTGTATTTTTTTTAGGAATATCGTATCGGTACTTTTACAATGCTTGTAAATATGTGAACACCATGTATCCATTGTATGATTACTTTTTCAGTCATTACTTCATTTTAATTATTTTTACCTATTGTGTTATAGTAATCTTACTTCAGGTGCATCGTCTTCACATAAATAATTATAGTATACAAAATATTCTAAAACATTTTAAAAGAGTAACTGTGGAGTTTCTTGCCCATTCTTCTCCATGCGAAAACTACCTTTTGGAAGGGGCGACTAGAATCAATTCTATTTTTTGTAAATTTTGACGTTCAAAAGTGCCTTTTATGTGCCTAATTGACATAAATTATTTGACTTTGACTTCTCTTGCAGGACGGCTAAGTTCAGCAGCTTATGCTGTCAGAAAAATCCGTCAATTTACTGATGTAGATACCGCGAGGCTAGTCTATTTTAGTTACTTTCATAGTATCATGTCTTACGGTATTTTACGTGGGGATGGGCTGCAGACATCGAGTCTATTTTTATTGTGCAGAAAAGAGCGATCAAAGCCATAAAATAATATTATTATCTCCGCAGACGCGATTCTCTAAGGGAACTGTTTAAGGATATTAACATCATGACGGTACCTTGTCAATATATCTATGAAAACATCATGTACGTAAAATTACATCTTTTTAGTAAATGAGGTGATAGACATAATTATAGTACAAGCAATAGGGACCTATTAGTTTAACCAGGTTTCAGACTGGCTAAAGTATACTCATCTTTCATGGGGTACTGTTTAAAATGTTACAATAAAATTCCTCCCCACATACTTCAACTGAATCAGACGAAATTCAAAACTTGTATAAAACGCACAGTATGCAGGCACTATATTATAAGTTGTGGAGGTCTGCCCGGCTTGGGTGGAGCATCGCCGTGTCCTCGTGGAGGCGATCGGCGGCAGTGATCTCTCACGTCCGGCCCTGGTCCAGGCCATGATATGGACCGAGAGGGCATGGGAGGCCGTCACCTCCTTCTGCGAAGCAGTAATGCTCGCGAAGGAAGATGCGAAACGCGTGAGGGAGAGGCAAATTCCGCGCCCATAACTGCAGGAGACGCCCTGGGCGTCGGGAGTCGCAGGCCGATTCCCGATCACCGTAGGCGCGGGCTTGCGGTCGGTGAGCAATGGGTAGCTCGCCGTCCGATAAGGACCAGGCCCGGGTCGACAGCGCGTTGTGTTCCACGCGCGCCTCTAAGTGATGTCAGCAGAACTGACGGGGTCCGCTAGGGCCAATGCCTGCTGGGGTTACGGGGAAGTCCGAAAGGGATACCGTGCCCCCCCGGCAATATGGAAACTGAAGGAACACGGCTGGGTTTTAGTCAGTCTGACATCCTGTTCCACCCAGTGCGGGAGAAGTTATTTAATCAATTGCCACCCAAAAATAAAATGCATATTATAAGTTGGGGGACTACATCGCCGATAAAAATGCTTGACTCAATGCTGGTCCTGCTCCACAACCACAACTAATTGATTAACATTTGCAAATACTGTTGGAGCAGCTGAAGATTGTAAGACCATCTTTGCATTTTGCGTGGGATTTTTTTTTATTCTTGATCTTTAATTTAGTAGGTTCAATCCCAATGTATGAACATTGGGATTGAACCTACTAAATAAAAGATCAAGTAAGAGTAGATAAAGTAGTGTAGATCAAGTAAAGAGTAGATAAAGTAGTGTATGAAACTGCACATAATTAGGTATTAAAACAAAAGAAACGGTAACATTCATTTTTTTTTTTTTTTTTTGTAGAGCAGGATTATTTCAGACTCTGACCATTAACGAGGAGTGTACGAGCTGTTCAGTAGCAGATTAAACAGTAGAGTTAGTGGTTTTGCTAGATACGCGTATCCTGTCTTTATGACTTCATTGGTGATCCTGTCGGGGGGCCTGGACTTTTCTCCATTTTTAGTGATTTAATCCCTTTAGTCACTTCGGATTCGTCTATGACTGCTCTCGCCTCTACTTTATTTGTATTCGGTCATTCATATGCATATTGATTCGGTGCGCAGTATAGTTTCTTATAGAATTTTATTAAAATATGATTCGCGGTCGTAACACATATGGCTTTACTCAATTATAACCATTACAGCAGCATTATAATTATTAGCAATAGTGATTAAGACGAAGATAAAGGTGTCAAATGTCACGATTTCATGAAATCATGACATTTGACACCTTTGCTAACTTATGGAGTTGTATTGCTGATTGTAATGATTATAATTGAGTAAAGCCATATTTGTTACGACGGCGAATCATATTTTAATCAACATAAAACCTGACACTGACCTGCAAAATACCTAAGAAAATTTGAATTTCGCGGGCTACCCTGATGCTTCCCCTTAACATAAAAAAGTAACTTAGAGGTGTTTGCAAATGCAATACTCATGTTATAGGTTAGGATTATTTTTTCCACTTTAATGTTGTATACTTATTGTCACTTTTGCACTTCGTATAATTTTTGGCTGTAGCTTGATATTTAGTTTTGTTTGTTACAGGTTGCTGTGATATTAAGCGTAAAGGTGCATGTCGGAGTATCGAACTCTATAATATTAACACAAAAGACATAGAACTTCTTGATGACATAGCAATAATACCTAACATTGCGCCACACTAAAACAAAGATTGACCGGATATTTGTAATTCAAGGAGAGTTCCTAACATATGTAAAAAAATATTAGAATCTTCGTCCAGCGAACACAACATCAGATAGGTTTTTTTCTTAACTTTCAGAAGGGGAAGTGCACGAAGCAGGTCATTGGAAGACACAAAATAGCTAAAATACCTAAAGAAATATCAACTTATTTAAACTTGACAAATCCTGAACGTTACACTGGACATTGTTTCCGTAGGTCTTCAGCCATTCTTCTGGCTGATTCTGGAGCGAAATTGACGACTCTGAAATGAAGTCCGATAAAGTGGCTAAAGGCTAGAATGAGGACTCAATGGAAAACAAAACTGATATAAATAATAAAATAAATCAAAACATCACATTGCAACCTAATTCGGAAACAGAATCTCACCCGCTGGCCACTTGCCAACATCTAAGTCCACAGCCATTCACCTCAAAACAGCATATTCAGCCATCTACCACTACATCCAATCCCACCTGCAAACCTCATCAGAAGTTTAACAAACAAACATAAATGTACCGGGGAAATCAATAACATTTTTTTTAGTAATTGCCCCAATATGACTAATGTAGGTAACTTTTAATATTAATTAAATTAAATCTACACTAATATTATAAAGAGGAAAGATTTGATTGTTTTTTTGTTTGTTTGCATTGAATAGGCTCCAAAACTACTTGACCGATTTGAAAAATTCTTTCATTGTTGGGAAGCTACACATCTCCGGTGAACATAGGCTATAAAAAAATAAAAAAATTATAACTTTTGAAATGTTTGTTTAATACCCGTGCGAAGCCGGGGCAGGCTGCTAGTGTATTATATAAAAAGTATGTTTTATTTCCCTGCATTCTTTTGAGAAAAGCACTATATATGCCTCGGCGGAAATAGCAATTGCCTGTCTCGTATTAGTGAAGTCCTCGTCTACGGCTCGGCCTTCAAACTCATACTCGACCTGCAATTGCCTATTTCACGGCCTTTGCCATAATGTACTACTGAAAGCCCTAACATCATCCTTTATATTAGAAAAGAGCTTGAAATGAGCTGTCAATAGTGTCAATCCCTAGCATCAGTCTGTAAATTTCACTTGCAACTTCACTGAAGTGAGCGCACACTATTCGAAAACGAACTCATTTGTTTTAAAAGTAAAGTGGCTCCCAGACAGACGCGGCCTGGGAGTGGCGGCCGTGGCCGCATGCTACCGCGTGTGTGTGAGCGAGCGTGCGGTCTAGCGACGGCTACAGGGTGGGTGGTCAGTTGTCTTCGGCTGATTATGCTTGCTTAGGCTTATGCTACTAAGTTGAGGATTCGCCAACTTGATGATGTAAAATAAATAAAATTACTACCTAAGTAGTACCTATTTAAATAAAAAAGCATTTATGTATACAAATCACTTTATTTTAATTAAGCGTACCTAACGTACCTACCTATGCAAATAAATGCACTTATTTCTTTTTTAATCGATTCACGTGAGCAAAATTTGTTGAAACAGGTGAACCTGTTTTCTTATTATTCTATAATTGAGTCTGTTTCTGGGACCATGTCACAATCTCAGACCAAATAAAAAAGGATATGACATTACACATACAGTACCGACCAAAAGTCCATAAGCAATCTCACAAAGCAATAGACTGACGCTTCGGTTTGACTTACGACCTTCTTCTATAAGTTGTTACAATACTGTAGACACGCACATTACACACACACACTCACTTTGTCTGCAACCAATGACTAGTTCGATAATCATCATTCGTTTTTAGTTTCATTCGTCTTGTTCACATAAATATTAAAGTTTAGCAGGTAGACCACAAAAAACTAAGTAAATTATTTCGATTTCTGTGGGGTAGATGCAGTTTGTTACGAGTATTCAATTAATAGAACTTTGTTGGTTCGTGGATAATATTGGTGACGAGTATTTAGCGCAGTGTTGTGGTTATTATTATCAAAAAGCAGGCATAAAATATATTGAAGAGATCAGATCAGATCAGAGAATATTATTGCGCTGCGTAAAAGTGAAGTGAATATCTAATGAAACCGGACTAAGTGTGAGTGTTATCATTTACTAAACATAAATCTTAATCAAGGGTATTGTTGATAGAACAGAGTTATTGTTGAGACAGAAGATGCCTTTAAAGTTTTAAATTAATTGTGAGGTTTAATTCGATTAGTGAATAATAAATAATTAGGTATTATGTGTAATAAAAACAATGTTTTTCTTTGTTCTAGAGAAATACTATGAGGGTTAAGAGATATGAGGAAGGGGCTTATTATCGAGTAGCAGCGACGTCAAATGGTGAATGAAACAAATGGTTTCATACCAACGAGATATTTTGCTGAATTATTAAAAACACGTCATTATGAACCGTTCGCCGTGCACTCTGAAGGCTTGCATCACTGAAGACCAGCTAGAAAACCGTTTTTGACCTTAAAATATTGACCGTACCAACTTAATAAACAACAGATTCGTTATTGCATGAATTTATGGTAACGAATTTTTTAAGCACGTTTCTATTATTTTAGTAATAGTATTATTTTAGGATTAAAATTTGAGGTTAAGTTTCAATCTTCTTTTCGTAAAGAAAATGAATACTTAAGCTATAACCTCAATACCAACCAATATTTACTAAAGCCAAATAAGGTTTAAAATAATTTTAATATGAACAAACTGCCTTTAACCTTAAAATCAACAATTTTGTCAGTAGATTTTTTTTACATTTTAAGTAGTCTAATATTCTTATTTATTGCTTAATTACTTCGACCATGATCAAAGCTTTATATTTATGGTGAAAAAAATCCATTTAAAATTTAAAACATTTCAAAATTTAAATATGTCAAAATAATACAAATTGCTTCTAAGTTTCTGGACATCTATTTCACATATTATTCAGGTGAAGTAATGATAAATAATTGTAGCAGTTTGTTAACTATACTTAAGTAAAATAAATATAACGAATAAATATTATTTATTTTTTATTATAACATATCACGCATTTTTTATTCTAAACCCTTTATTGCAATAACAACATTAATAAATAGGCAGGAATATTTAAAAATATTATTATTGCAAACAAAAATAATAATATTTGCAAAAACAGCGCTGTGATTTACGAGATTAGAACCTTAGCCATTTTGAATCTAAGACCAACGCTTAACGCCTTCTGCTATCTGCACTTATAATTTACTGTCGAATTTTAGAAATGCGATACACTGGCCAAGGTCACGCGTATGATGCGTGCTAACAAAAGTGATGGAAATATAAGTGCGGCGCCCGCGAACCGTGACGATACGACAGTGTGTAGTGCAAAACTGCGTTCTCTGTGGTGTGTGTACGGCACTCACACCACAGACGTCTGACTGTTTACACATAAAAATGTCCGTACATTTGTATGTGTAAACGTCTACACCGCGTGTTCACAGCAATACGATTCTTAGCGTGCTTATGCACTTTTGAACGCTTACTGTACATAATTTGTATTCGTTTGGAAAGTTACACTAAAAGTTGAGTACCTACCTAATTATTTTGACACACAGGTACCATAAGTAATTATAGGGAAAATTAAAACAATATGATATTAACAAACCCGTTTATAGGTAGCATTTAAAACTTCTAACAGGAAATTCCTATCCCCTTCAGTCGGTAAGGCGTGTATTCGGCGAATTAAATCATCATATTATCATACGTTCACTTTGTTCATACAACTGAGGTAGGTGTAATTCGTCAAAAAGCTGCTTGATTCCCTTCACATGCTCTGGGTCTTCGCTACCGTAGTGTTCTTCGTTCTTTGTTGTGCGTCGTTGCAGTGCTGCAGCGCTGTTACGGCCACCCAGGTACATTTGCCTTCTTGAATATCTCTGCCTGTCTTTCCTGTCACGCTATCGTTGACGTAGACGTCCATATAATCATCCTAGTAAGCAAAACAAAGTATTTATCGAAACGTTACATTTCTCCTAACCTTACCTATCTAGGTTCGAATTTCTGTAGGTCACCAATTTTTTTATAAGATTCTGCAACCAGACCTTATGAAATCTTTCCATTGTTCGTGTGATTTTTTTAAATAATTTTATTAATTTATTTATTTAAAAAAACGGGCAAGTGCGTGTCAGACCACGCACAATGAAGGGTTCCGTACGGTAGTTGGGATGAATTTATCCCAAGAACAAACTTAACATTGAACTTGAACGACATGTTCCCCATACATTCAAACTGCAAATGTAAGTTTGTACGTACAATATTGAGTGATTTACCATGTTACTTTAAGACCATAGACTTCTTATAGGTTTTCCTGTAATTTATAAGCATAGAACGATTCTCTTTATTTTTTTCAAAATTTTAGGCCGCAGTTTCGGAGATAATGGTCAATTTTCTTAAATATCTTTAATATTTATTTTAAAATGATTAAAAAATTATATTTGCGATTCTCGTAATAAACCCTTTCATTTGATATGTCAAACGGTACAGTTAAGTAATTTCAAGGTACGTGGTAAGCCTGTTATTAATGAGTCGTTCTAAGATCTTAAATAGAGCAGATAGCATCGCAATAGGGCGATAAATAGTAACAGAGGTGCGGTACCCCCTTTAAAAATGGGACGAATAACGGCCTTTATTAAAGGTACCATATACGAGGCACAGGTTGAAGATATAGCATAGTACGGGTGTGAGGATTGCAGAGTGCCCTTTTATCATGGTTGTAGAAATGCCATCAAAGCCCACTGCAGCATTGGCCTTTAGAGATCCAATAATAGAAGCTATCTCATTAGGATTTCTTTCCAAGAGTACAAATGAACTCATTCATCATTGAATAATTAAAGATGATTGATTAGGTTGGCAGGCCACCTAAGTATAAATCTCGGTAATGATCTGCTTATGATTAAAGTATTTACCATGACATTTTAGATGTACTTACAACGGGCCAAAAAAGGCTCTGGGTACTGTGAGGATGGTCAAATAGGTTTAAATTCTTACCTGATATTGCATCAGTCTCCCAAATTGCATACAAATATTACTTAATTCTTCAGTAGCTTTATTTTTTCCATTCTTTACCAACAGCAGAGGTACAAATACAATTTGAAGGTATAATGTGCTAACTTGTTGATGGCAATAGTATTGATGAGCTCCATGTTGAATACCTCTAGATTGTTCTTTTCTTTGCTGTAGGTTGACGTAAAATCTAAATGTCCACCCACAGTCGTTCTGTATGCAGTCTGCAAAAAAAAACAAATGATACTAGCTGTTCCTCGCGGCTTTGCCCGCATGGAGTTCGGCAATTATCCAACGTCCAAAGACCAAACCCACAGTCGGTGGAACTCCGTGGAGCATTTCCGACGTTTGGCTCCCAGACTGGACCGGGCCGGGGCTGCCTTGAAGCGGCTCCTGCCCAATCTGGGAGGTCCAAACGCCTCCTGCCGGAGGCTCTACGCGGGGGTCGTGCGGTCCATGGCCCTTTACGGGGTGCCGGTGTGGGCGCGTTCATTGAGGCGGCAACCAGCCCGCCGCCGCCGGTTGAACGCGTCCCAGAGGGTCATGGCCATCCGGCTGGCCCGAGGATACCGCACGGTCTCCTGTGAGGCGGCGAGCCTCCTTGCCGGATTACCACCATGGGATCTGGAGGCAAAGGTCCTCGCGCAAATTTGGGAGTGGCGCGAGGAGGCGAAACGCCGGGGCTTAACTCCGATGCCGCAAAAAATCGCGGCACAGCGGACAGAGCTCCGGCGGGATCTCATGGCGGCATGGAAAGTGCGATTGTCGTAACCCAGCGCTGGGCACGCCACAATTGCGGCAATAAGACCCCTCTTTGAGGAGTGGCTAGAGAGGCGCCACGGCGTACTCACCGGACACGGCTGTTTCGGGAGGTTCCTGTTCAGGATAAAGCGGGAGGAAACGCCCGGGTGTCGCCATTGTGGATCGCCCGGAGGACACGATGGAGCATACGGTGGAGGTCTGCCCGGCTTGGGCGGAGCATCGCCGTGGCCTCGTGGAGGCGATCGGCGGCGGTGATATCTCGCGTCCGGCACTGGTACGGGCCATGGTACGGAGCGAGAGGAAATGGGAAGCCGTCACCTCCTTCTGCGAAGCAGTAATGCTCGCGAAGGAGGAGGCGGAACGCGTGAGGGAGAGGCAAATTTGGCGCCCTCGTGCCCCTAACCGCCGCAGGAGGAGACGCCCTGGGCGTCGGGAATCACAGGCAGATTTCCGGCCACCGTAGGCGCGGGCTTGCGGACGGTGAGCAATGGGTAGCTCGCCGTCCGATAAGGACCAGGTCCGGGTCGACGGCGCGTTGTGTTCCACGCGCGCCTCAAAGAGATGTCAGCAGAATTGACGGGGTCCGCTAGGGCCAATGCCTGCCGGGGTTGCGAATAAGGGCCGAAAGGGAAATCGTGGCCCCCTGGCAACATGGCAACTGAAGGAACACGGGTGGGTTTTAGTCAGTAAGAGTCTGAAACGCCCTCCCGCTCCAACCAGAGCGGGAGAAGTTATTTGATAATTTCCCACCCAAAATAAAAAAAGACTTGGCCTATCCGTGTGGCAAACATCCCGATCTGTTCAGCCGTTAAGGCGTGAAAAGGTGACAGACAGACTTTCGCATTTATAATAATAATATTAAAAATAGGATGGATATGGAAGGATGGATTTCCCAACTAAACCACGGGACACAACGTAGCGATGATTGTGATTTAGGACCTACTTATTTTATTTTTATTTTATTTTATTAGGATCTCCAACAAAGAATACACCTTACATGCTATAATACAACGACAAGAACAACAATCTATGTGCTCCCTCAATTATAGGAGACCACATCATGCAATAAAAACAAGCAAACAGTATATTATATGGAAGTAGCCCTTAAAGTTAAAATTATATAGTATTATTAAGGTTATACTAGTACATTATTAAATTTGGTAATCTGAATTTAAATTGAATAAAAATAAAGATTAAAAAGCAACAAATACTCAGAAAAAATTGTACTTATACAGACAAATAAAAATATATATAATGGCCAACAATGCATTACTAGGCAGGCAGTTCAACACTTACATAAGTATCATTTAATTGCGTACGGATTAGTGACTTATATTTACCCAGATTATTAGAAAAGATGTCTATGTCTTCTAATGAACATGATAAGGCATTGTACTGCTGGGTCATCCTGGAAACCGGTGAATGTTTACCCAGATTTGTTCGGTATCGTGGGGCTTTGAGTAATGGGCGGGGATAACGTGGCATTCTGGCCGGGACATTAAGATTTATTCTGCTAAGAAGATCTGGACAGTCAATACTATTATTAAGCAACTTGAACAGGAATGTTAAATCAGAGATTGTACGGCGAGACTTGAGAGGAAGGATTTTAAAATAGTTCAGCTTGTCTGCATATGATCTCAGATTCCTAACTCTAAACCGAAAAGCTAAGTGACGAACAAGTTTCTTCTGGACTCTTTCTATTCGATTTGTGTGAACCTGATATGTTGGATTCCAGACCGTGCTGCAGTATTCCAACTGACTTCTCACATAGCTATTGTACTTATCATAATCAGTGAGATTGTCTGCACGATATTAAAAGGAATAATACAATACAGTAGGATACCTAGTTTGCACCAACTTATAACCGATTGTTCTGATAAAAAGGTTTAGTAATAAGAAACCCCAAGAAAATAAGGATTTCTTTTGTAAAATTAAGGATTCATAATAAGGAAACCCACTATACGATTCTCTCTACCAAAGTAAGATTTATTAGGCTATTCGCCCACTACGAAGAATTTAAAATAAGTACTTCTGTGGATAGTTAATTGATTCAGGCGTGACCTTGCGGAAATCCATTATAAAAGAATAGACGTAGATATTATATATTTAGTAACCTACATCGCACACGTCTCCACAAAGTAGGCAACTCGTTCATGGGTCAATGTATACGCTTTTACAACAAACTTCCCATTGACATTCGAAACTTACCCATTAAACGATTTAAAATCTGTATTAAACCAACTTTGTAAAAAAGGGTACTATATAATTTCAGATTATTTAGATTTAGAAGATAAAAAGCTTGGGATTGAGCTGCTCGCTCTGCTAAGCCTTGTGATGAAACCATAAAACTTGACATTTTAATTAGGTATTATGTAAAATCATCAAAATTTACCAGTTTTAATATACATTTTGACATTGTTGAAAATTATAGGTATTCAAAATGACATGATTACTTTGTACAGTATTGTAATTATTGTGAATGTGAGGACTATGTGGATTAAATCATTACCTATTTTTATTTCTCTGCTAGTTTTAATGATGGTCTGGCAGTTTGAGTAGTTTATGCGGCCTACCCAAATGTCCTTTCTTTGATATTGTTCGTCGAGTTGAGCTCCACGATTACTAACAAATGCTTGCCTGGTCTGACTGGACAGGTCCACTCAAATCTGTGTGGTTCTTTCCTCAAAAGACCATTTCCATTTTTTTTTTCCTACATGGTCCTCATATGGCTTGACCAAGATTATGTCTGGACTTTAAAAGAGATTAAGAGACTGCGACCTCTAAGTTTGTTTTGGCCTTTCTTCTCAGAGTAGTCAGATAGGAAACGCCGAACTCATCTATACTCCATTTGAAATAAGATTAGACATTTAAATAAACCTTTTTTACAGTCCGTTCAACTGATTTTGACTTCTATTGCGTTGGTGGCATGACAAATGGCAGTTGCAGTATACAGTTGGTATTGTAATTTTTTTTTATGCCATCTTTGTACCTACGGTATAGAAGTCAAAATCGGTTGAACGGACTGTAAAAAAAGCGGCCAAGTGCGAGACGGACTCGCCCATGAAGGGTTCCGTAGCAGCAACATTGAATGAAAGGTAAATTGCGGTTTACAATTTATGACGTATTAAAAAAAAACTACTTGCTAGATCTCGTTCAAACCAATTTTCGGTGGAAGTTTACATGGTAATGTACATCATATATTTTTTTTAGTTTTATCATTCTCTTATTTTAGAAGTTACACACATTTTACCACTTTGGAAGTGTCTCTCGCGCAAACTATTCAGTTTCGAAAAAAATTATATTAGAAACCTCAATATCTCAATATCATTTTAAAGACCTATCCATAGATACCCCACACGAAAGGGTTTGATGATAAAAAAAAAATAAGTTTCAGTTCTAAGTATAGGGAACCCCCAATATTTTTTGTTTTTTTTCAATTTTTGTGTGAAAATCTTAATGCGGTTCACAGAATACATCTACTTACCAAGTTTCAACAGCATAGTTCTTATAGTTTCGGAAAAAGTGGCTGTGACATACAGACGGACTGACAGACATGACGAATTCATAAGGGTTCCGTTTTTTGCCATTTGGCTACGGAACCCTAAAAAGGTTTTTTTAAATGTCTAATCTTATTTCAAATGGAGTATAGCTTATATTTAATATTTTTTTATATGACGTATAAAAGTGATTCCGATATCTAAATCGTCATCCTGAGGATGGCTCGTTGAGAGGTGAAACACAAGTCGTTTTCTTACAGGGTTTTTTATGACTCTTTAGGAATAGTAAAGTCCGGAATAAGTTACTAAATATATCTACGTCTATTGTTTTACTTTTGTGTAATTAGCCACTTTACGTCGACAAGGAGTTGTTTATGTGCCACACCAAAAAATATTTCTATACTATGTTTATCGACTACATAAATAAGTAGATGATAACTTACCTCATTAAAATATTTCAACAAGTCGCCGTAAATAGGCGTTCGCCCGAAGTAAATATTCAGCACATCAAATATGGATTGGTACAGGAGTAAAGCGTCTTTGATACCGGTAAGACCGACATTTGGTTGGAGGTGCCAGCACGGCTTGCCACGTCGAATGGTTGCATGATCTGCTATATCGTCCATTATCAGAAATGCTACCTGAAACTGTTGAAATAAGATTTAATCTAAAGAAAATCAAGACAACCTGTTGATGATCAATATTTTCCCTGACAGGTAAGTACAGAATATAAAGTCAAAGCCGCCATCACAAACAGTAATAACACTTGCACGAATGTACAACTTTCAGAAATTCTCAACGAGATTGTAGGTACACTAGGTAGGTATACATTAACTCAGCAACTCTAATACATTAGGATTAACAACAAACAGCCGAGACTGTACTCATCGAGACCTCTCGCGTCCCGGTTAGAGGAAACATATACCTAGGCATATTGAATGCATAATAGATAAATAAAATGACCCCAGTCGTTATAGCATATAATGACTGGGCCTTTTTAGCGCAGCCGTGAGGCACACTTACCATCTAATTTCTTACATCGTACTTTACACTTCTTTTCTTTTTTTTTAAGCGAAAACTTCTTTAAGCGCGTTGGGCATTATTGAACTCGCAACATCGTTACCGACACATCATTTTGTAAACGCGATTGTGCTCTTTATTAATATGACGTTACGGATCAATGTTCTATGCAAGTAGTTTTACTTTAAAGGTTTTGGAAGTTTTTTTTTTTTTGAAACGCGATTGTGCTCTTTATTTAGATAAGGTTACGGACCAATGTTCTATACAAGTATTTTTCTTCCACCAAGGCGATCTTGTTCAAGTTTTCACTTCTGTCGGCAATCCCGGAGTGCCACTGTTTTTTATCTGTTTGTCTTTTATATAGTCTGTTTTACCATTTCAGAACACCAGCCTAAAATGCGAGCAGAATGCTGCGTTTCTTCGGAGAAGTTATCAGGTTCTTCAAACATTCTGTATCCAATGGAAACCATCAATCCTCTGCCTAGTTTCCCTCCACCCAACGTGTATTCTAATAACTGTAACAAAAAGATAGGCAACTGTAATCAAGAAAGCTGCTGGCAGTTTGACGGTGAAGTATTTTTCCGCAGGACATACGGTTGGACACACAGGAAACAGTGCACAACTGTATTAGCATCTGCATAGTAGGTACGTATCGTATGGTTCCTATGTGATCTTGAATCCTGTATCCTAATTGACTTATTTTCGTTAACAATTTTGCCTAATTTGTATGCGTAACCCCAGCAAAATGTTGCGCCTTAGAAAAATGAGTATTGCAGATAATTAGTTCATAGTTAGTTGTTTTATAACAAAATGAACAAATTTGTTCTCTATAGTCCATCGTTTTGTATTCAGAGGGAGCTGTGTATTCGATCGCCAAAGAAACACCGCTTGAAATTTGATGAAATCTCTTTATATCTTCATATCGCGTAAAGTTTTTTAATCCAGATTTGTACACCTTAAAAGGGATATTTTATGATAGGTATATTTAACTGCTTTTTATTTGTTTGTAAATGTACTACTTAGTTTACGAGTAGGTAAATCGATTTTTTCTGATTCTTAAAAACAATTAATTACATCGATATTTGTTAATGAATCGAAATACTTATGTTTGAACAAATTAAGGCCTACTTATAACTGGTATTTTTTTTCAAACTTCTGCGACGTAGGTACAGTTTTCGAGATTTTGAAAATCCCAAAACGTTACCCCAGCAAAATCTTGAATAAGTATCTCATAAACTATAAGATGAACAAATTTTGCTATTGGTATACATTTACAACTCATCAAAAGCTATATTTTTATGTACCTACTTGGTTACACAGTACAACAATGCGTTTAGGGTGTGCCACGGTTTTGCAGCGCTTCTACGATGTTCGCGCAGGCGCAAACTGATGACTTTTATGCTATCATTAGGAAGCGGAGCGCCTCGCTACTAAGTCGCTTACGACGCAGCACTAACAGTATCCTGAGCGTATTGTCCGAACGGTGGGACTCGGTGATGTTGGAGAGGTGGATGCACCTGCATGCCAGTTCGTCACCATTTATTAAGTGAACATTGTTTTATAATTGTAATTTAATGTAATCAAATGAATTTTAATCTAGTAACTTTATTTTTTTTGTCCCCGTGTGGTCTCCGGGCAGTAGAATAGAACCATTCCATCTCATCCCGTGGGTGTCGTAAAAAGCGACTAAGGGAACAGCTGAGGAATTTTATTGTTTTCCTCTGTGTGGTACGAACGACACACACCCAAGCTAAGGTTGCCGTGCCGAGAGCTGCATGGCTAGGGGGGAGCCTAGTCGCGAGCGTGCCTGTTGTCTGGGATCGGGCGCCCCCAGGCACTATCAAGCCTTACCTCTACATACGGGGCTCTGTAGAGTGTTGACAGATTTTTTCCTTTGCTATTCGTGGGAACTAAATGAGTAATTCAAATATTAATAATCAACTCGGAGGCGGCGGTGATGCTCGCCACACACCACGTCAGTTGTTTCCACGGGGCGAAAAGCGAGCAGCGGAATGTCGCTTAGCTACGCTGAATGTGCAGGGAGGTATAAAAGATAAGATGGATGAGGTGTGTGAGTTGGTGAAGGATAAAAGAATAGATGTGTTATGTGTGAATGAGACGAAAAGAAAGGGAGTGGACATATCCAAACACGGTACTCTGACCGCAATTTGGTCCGGTGTTCAAGAGGCACATAGGGCCAGTCAGGGTGTGGGGGTTGTTCTGTCCGAGCGGATGATGAAATGTGTGAAAGATTATGTTTGTGTGAGTCCCAGGATTCTCTGGGTAAGAACCAAGGTGGGCCTAAACTCTATTTTTATTTTGTGCGTTTATGCACCCGATATGGAAAGCTCACCTTCGGAGAGGGACGAATTTTGGTGTAGTGTAAGAGATTTAGTGAATGGATGTAGGTCAAACGAGAAGATTGTTATGCTTGGAGACTTTAATGGTTGGGTTGGTGTGAAGAGGAATGGGTACGAAAAAGTGTTAGGTGCATTTGGGGATGAAAGAGTGAATGAGAATGGGATCAATTTACTAGAGATATGTGTAGAGAGGAATTTGTCTGTTATGAACACTATGTTTAATCATAGAAAGGTTCACAGGTATACGTGGGAAAGGCAAAACAGTAGAAGTATGATCGACTTTGTGATTGTGGATGGAAGATTAAAGAGTAAAGTCACAGATACTAGAGTATATCGGGGTGTTAATGTAGGGACTGATCATTATCTGGTTATGTGTCGGGTGGATGGTCTGTTCAGGCATTGGCGTCACCGAGTTCGAGTTCCTGTGACTGCTCTAGAAAGAATAAAAGTAGAAAGACTGCAAGAATTGAAAGTAAAAGAGGAATATAAGATGGAAGTGAAAGTGAAGACGGATAAAATATTTGATGATACGAATGATTACAGTCTAGAAGAAGTATGGGATATAGTGAAAAGTAGTATGGTGCATGTAGCCACAAAAGTATGTGGTCTGGCGAAGAGAAAATGTGGTAGTAGAACGAATGATTCTTGGGTAGATGGTGAAGTAAAAGAGGTTGTGAGGAAGAAGAAAGAGGCCTGGCTTAATGTTTTAGCCTGTAAGGCCCAAAATAGGATGAATGGGATAACGAATGTGACAGCTGATTTGGAAAGAGTGAAGAAGAAATACTCCGAAATGAAAATGGAAGTGAAAGAGATGGTAAAAATTAAGAAAGATGAAATGGAAGAAAAGTATAACAGGAAGTTTTCTGATAACTTCAGGGTCAATGTTAAGCTGTTCTGGAAACAGGTAAGATTGGCTCGCGGAGTGACAGGAACATCGAATATGAATGCTATAAGAGCAGAAGATGGATGTTTACTAAGCGAAGAATGTAAGGTATTGGAACGCTGGAAGGGATACTTTGAAAGTTTATTTAGTTGTCAGGATAGTGTGCAAGGAGTGGGTAACTGGGCAGACGCCAGTTTTGAAGACCCAAACTCAGATGTAGATGACGAAAATGCGATAGAAATAGATGAGATTGTAAGAGCGCTGAAAGGGATGAAAGTTGGGAAAGCTGCAGGGTACGACAGAGTGTCTGCTGAAATGCTGAAGGGCGGTGATGGGGTGGTAGCAAGCCTGTTGTGCCGAATCTTTAATATGTGTTGGAGATATGGCCGTGTGCCGGATGATTGGTGCAAGGCTGTAATCGTACCACTATATAAGGGAAAAGGCTCTCAGCAGGAGTGTAAAAACTACCGCGGCATTAGTCTTTTGAGCGTTGTCGGCAAACTGTATGCGAAGGTTTTGATAAATAGAGTGATAAGAGTGACAGACGAGAAAATATGGGATGTACAGGCAGGATTTAGAGAGGGAATGGGCTGTATGGATCAGATCTTCTCCTTAAGGTGCATAACCGAAAAACATCTAGCAAAGCACAAGAACGTATATTGTGCTTTTGTTGATTTGGAGAAGGCCTATGACAGTGTGTGGAGGGAAGAACTGTGGTCGACACTATCCAAGTACGGTGTGGACTGGCGCTTGGTACGGGCACTGAAATCTTTATACAAAGATTCCAGTGCTTGTGTTAGGATAAATGGGGCATACACGAACTGGTTCTGCATCTCAAGGGGTGTTAGACAGGGTTGTGTAGCGTCACCGTGGCTGTTCAACTTGTACATGGATAGTTGTCTGACAGATGTGAAAGAGGGTGAGTGCGGATTGAGGATGAATGAGTTGCCTGTCAAATGCCTTATTTACGCAGATGATCAAGTTCTTCTTGCATCGTCAGCAGAACAGTTGCAAGACATGGTGACTATGATGAATGAAGCATATAAGATGAAAGGAATGAATATAAATGTGAATAAGACGAAGGTCATGGTGTTTGAAAGAGGAGAGGATGTATCGGTGTGTGATGTGAAAATAAATGATAAGAGTGTGGAGCAAGTAAGTGAGTTTATATATTTGGGGAGTCTGTTCACAAGGGATGGGAAGATTGATGGAGATGTGGAAAGGAGAGTAAACGCAGGAAACAAAGTGAATGGTGCTATACATGCGATTGTGACCAGCCAGTCGATGTCTAAAAAGGCTCGACTGGCTGTTCACAATGGTGTGCTGGTGCCCACGCTTATGTATGGAAGTGAATGTTGGGTGTGGCAAAAACAACATGAAAGTAGAATAAATGCTGTGGAAATGCGTTCCTTGCGAAGCATGTGTGGTCTGACTATGAATGATAGGCTGAGGAATGAGGTGATAAGACAGCGGTGTGATTTAAAAGAAGATGTAGTGACAAAAATTGAAAAGGGTATGCTGAGATGGTTTGGGCATGTTGAGAGGATGAATGAAAGGCGACTAACAAAATGTATTTACGAGGCTAATGTGAAGGGAAAGGCCGGGCGGGGACGCCCTAGGAGGACATACACTGACCTTATTGGTGAAGTTCTTCAGAAAGGCCAGGTGCGTAGTACTCGCAACCGGCGTGCGTGTATGACCAGATTTATGAACGTAAACGAGGCAAAAGAAGTATGTAAGGATCGTAGCAGGTGGCGTTCTGTAGTTTCTGCCTACCCCCATGGGAAGAAGGCGTGAGTTTATGTATGTATGATGTAACTTTATTAATTGTACATTTATTTAATTTTATTTTATTTTTAATGTGTAATTGTTTTATTGTTTAATTTTTAATGTGTGGGTAATATTTTAATGAATAATTTTTATGTATAATTTTATGTATAATTTCCATGTAATCTGTAGTGATGATTAATATGGGAATAATTTCCTGAAATAAATGATTAGTAATAGTGAACTCTGTTCGTATTATAATAATAATAACCCCACCGCCGTATCTCTACGTTGACGTCGTGGTGGGGCTTGCGCGCTCCGAACTCTGGGTCTGTGTCGGTAAAGTTTACTTTGCCGAAACAGGTCTAGGGTGAGGAGCCAGACCAAGAGAGATACAAAAACCCGCAGGGCAGCATGTGGCGAGCTGTTGGGCAGTAGCGACTCCACGGACCCTATCTTCCGGGAGAAGTCTTGTTCCTCACCTCTGGCTTGCCTTTATTGGCCGGCTAGAGTGAACACTGACGAGGAATAGAGCTCCCACCTCATTCTTGCCTTTATTGGCTGGCTTGAGTGGAGATTCGCAAGAGCAAACATGCTCGGAGGAAGGAAGTATTCCAGTAAGATGCTGGTAGGGATCTTGACCGTACTTCCGGGATTGTCCTGATAGCCGTGGAATACCTCTCCACTCCTCATAAGCACCTCATCGCTACGACACTATGTGCTAGCGACCGTTTTCGGGGGCCCATTATTGAGTGTGCAAGTCACCCCCTGCCACTTTATCCGTGTGCATATAAAACATAGATCAGGCAGGGGCCATAGTCCTTCCATAGTTCCAGGTGACCAGTCCACTTTAGCAACCCAAACCCATAGTCCGATATCTTTGTTTCCATATCTTACAATAGTCCTACACCAACCGGGGGTTGTCCTTGGCTGCACTTGCATAGTGCGAACAGGGATAATCGTCGGTTGGTACCTCATTTCATTAAAAACGTCTAAGGGGCCTCTGCGAGTTGGCTTCGGCCCCTCGTAAGCCTTCCAAAGGTCCGGGACCCCTGGGTCCCGAGAAATGTGAAAGACGTATAAATAATAATAACCCCACCGCCGTATCTCTACGTTGACGTCGTGGTGGGGCTTGCGCGCTCTGGACTCTAGGTCTGTGCCGGTAGAGTTTACTTTGCCGGAACAGGTCTGGGATGAGGAGCCAGACCAAGAGAGATACAAAAACCCGCAGGGCAGCATGTGGCGAGCTGTTGGGCAGTAGCGACCCCACGGACCCTATCTCCCGGGAGAAGTCTTGTTCCTCACCTCTGGCTTGCCTTTATTGGCCCGGCTGGAGTGAACACTGACGAGGAACGGAGCTCCCACCTCATTCTTGCCTTAATTGGCCGGCTTGAGTAGAGATTCGCAAGAGCAAACGTGCTCGGAGGAAGGAAGTATTCCAGTAAGTGCTCGTAGGGATCTTGACCATCTTCCGGGCTCTGGGATTGTTCTGAAAGCCGTGGAATACCTCTCCACTCCTCAAGCACTTCAGGACATGTTGCCCCCTTGTTGCTACGACACTTTGTGCTAGCGACCGTTTTCGGGGCCCATTATTGAGTGTGCAAGTCACCCCCTGCCATTTTATCCGTGTGCATATAAAACATTGATCAGGCAGGGGCCATAGTCCTTCCATAGTTCCAGGTGACCAGTCCACTTTAGCCACCCATACCCACAGTCCAATACCTTTGTTTCCAAATTTTACAATAGTCCTACACCAACCGGGGGTTGTCCTTGGCTGCACTTGCATAATGCGAACAGGGATAATCGTCGGTTGGTGCCTCATTCCATATAAAATTGTCTAAGGGGCCTCTGCGAGTTGGCTTCGGCTCCTCGTACGCCTTCCAAAAGACCGGGACCCTAAAGTCCCGAGATATTATAAATGCCTTTTTTGAAAAACATTTTGCTGGGGTAACGTTACTTCGAAAATATAACTTGTGCAAATTTTGCTATACTTGAACAAATTGCAACTAACTATGAACTAATTATCTGTAATACTCTCATTTCTCTAAGGCGCAAAATTTTGCTGGGGTTACGCATACACCTAATTTGTTTAATTTTGACAGTTCAACAACATTTTAATTGCGTTATTTACGTTTTTGAGCAGATTTTTATTTACAACTTATGAAGCAATCTGTTTCAAATCGAAACAAATTGTGATTGTGTCAAATTGTGATTACGCAATTAGGGTACCTACTGGAGCTGGTACCACCACTAAGGAAACGCAGAATTGAGAAAATTGAGGAAGTCGCGGGCCTGCAAACAATTTTGATCAAATTTGAAGAAAAAAACGTTTTTTACTAACCTTTTTCATCCAGTTTCTAACTTCAGGCAGTTCAGTTAACGTAGGACTGGTCACTACGGAGTTAATGACTTCAGGCAGGACCTCTTGAAATGCTTTCCTTTCCGTGTTCATGTTAAAAGTTGGTACACTAGATCCATCTGTACTCCTATGCATATGTCTTAACTGGTTGTAGAACAATGGATTACGACGGAGTAAAGCAGCCATTGCTCTGACTAGTCAGGTATAGTCACGATCAAAAAATGTGGTTTCATAAAATTATTCTGATATATATATACCTACTGGAAGTTGCTCACAGTCATTTGTTAGGTAGAAACATGCAATAATAATAAAACGTGGGTATAATCTACTTCTACCATATACTTATTTAGACTTTGGCTTTGCTCGCTTGGATTTCGGAAAACGACTCCATACCGCAACAATTGGGTGTTTGTTTTAATGGGTCTGGTTCATAATATTGACAGTCACTACATCGACGGTCGCTGTATCGAAAACGTTCCATCGACGGGTATGAATCGACAGTACCCCAAATCGATGGTACGCTACATCGACAGTACACCAAATCGATAGTACGCTGTATCGACAGTATACCATATCCGTAATACAATAACACATTATTTTTGGTACATAAATAACGGTTGTAAAAAGAAGCCTAACGAAACCGAGAGTCAGACTCTTCGTCATTGTGAATTTATTGTACTGGACTATGATCCAGTATGTACAGATATGCCTCTCGAAATAGCTTGCCATATTTGGAATTGCGTAACATTAAGAATTAACCTTCTGGTTACGGAGAATATCTCCGGTACAAGTGATGATGACATTAAAATCTTGTTTTCGTGAAAAAAGTAAATAAAAGTTGAACCTTTGACCTTCAGTATCTCCTCTCGACTTCATTATGTTTCTTTTTACATTATTATTTATGTAGGTAACTAAGTAAACTCATGTGTTATTTTATTTCACTGTTTTTGCGAGAATAGAAACCACTAAATAGACCTAAAACCAGTTAATACTAGTGATACCTATGAGTGGTACCTATTTCAATCAGCGAATACTAGTACCTACTGTCGAAAAAATAACATTTCGCATAGGTACTGTAGTTATGTGGAGAACAACCCTAGAGCCTTAGTTTCACAGTAAAAGATGATAACTGTAATGTTTACTGCCATAAAAAGCTATTACTTTAATTAGATTACTGTTATTCTTTTAACTAAAACATACTGAAAACAGTATTTTTTTAAATCGTATAACATCGCAGGGAATGGCCCTACAGATTTGGTCCCATAGTCAAAAGTGAAGAGTTTCCCGTATGTTCTACCGGAATATAACTTTTTTTTGTTTGTCCAGCACTTTCATAATTTAGCCCAAAATGAATGATCTCCTTAGTATGGGAAGTGGTCTATGAACCAATAGCGATACTGTAGTGGTATTTCTGTGGGCAAACCTCAACTACATCCTTGTGCAAAGGGACATCAAAATCTAGGCCGGAAGTTTTAAGAAAAATAATTCTTTAGAATTCACATTTCTTGTTCAATTTTTTTTATTGTAGAAACGTTTTGTACGGGTATTTCTGACTTTATTTATGTGTTTCTCTGCTAGGCAAAGTTACTTTGGGCACGCCACAATTGCGGCGATAAGTCCCCTCTTTGAGGAGTGGCTAGAGAGGCGCCACGGCGTCCTCACTTTCCGTCTGACGCAGGTCCTCACCGGACACGACTGTTTCGGGAGGTTCCTGTTCAGGATAAGGCGGGAGGAAACGCCCGGGTGTCACCATTATGTGGATCGGCCGAAGGACACGGTGGAGGTTTGCCCGGCTTGGGCGGAGCATCGCAGTGTCCTCGTGGAGGCGATTGGCGGCGGTGATCTCTCGCGTCCGGCCCTGGTTCAGGCCATGGTACGGAGCGAGAGGAAATTGGCAGAACGCGTGAGGGAGAGGCAAATTTCGCGCCCTCACGCCCCTGACCGCCACAGGAGACGCCCTGGGCGTCGGGAATCGTAGGCCGATTCCCGGCCACCGTAGGCGCGGGCTTGCGGATGGTGAGCAATGGGTAGCTCGCCGTTCGATAAGGATCAGTAGATGTGTTCCGTAAAAAATACACCATGTAAACTTAGGTGAAGTGAGCTTGAAGTGAGCTGTCAATTGTGACAATCCCTAGCATCAGCAGTGCTATTCTGTAAAATCTCACTGTGAACGCTTAGGTGAAAAGTGAGCTTGAAAGTGAGCTGTCAACAGTGTCAATCCCAAGTATTTGGTGGAATAACAGCTCACTTCACCTTAGCGTTCACGGTGAGATTTTTACATAATAGCACTGCAGGTGGCATGACAGCTCACGTCAAGCTCACTTCACCTAAGTCTTCACGGTGAGATTTGTTCTGAATACTTACCTCTGCAGGCCCGGGTCGACAGCGCGTTGTGTTTCCACGCGCGTCTCAAAGAGATGTCAGCAGAGCTGACGGGCTCCGCTAGGGCCGATGCCTGCCGGGGTCGCGGGAAAATCCGAAAGGGATACCGTGGCCTCTGGCAACATGGCAACTGAAGGAACACGTGTGGGTTTTAGTCAGTAACTGTCTGACACGCCCTCCCGCTCCGCCCAGAGCGGGAGAAGTTATTTGATAATTTCCCACACAAAAAAGGTGTTGTTGTAATAATAAATAAATAAACAAAGTAAATGAAAATAGAAAGATGGAAGATACATAACAAAAGTATCAAACAAATTGAGACAAAATAAGTTGCATAATTAAAATATGACATAAAAAAAATTAAAATGCAATTTAAATACTAAAATAATTTATTTATATAATTCCCATATACCTACTCATACAACTTCTATGACGCAAATAAACGTACTTATTTCTTTGTAAATAACTTCGTGGCTCATAGTTCTAAAGATATGACTTTCTGTGAACACAATTTTATAATACGATCCAACAGTTGGATAGAGGCAAAGGCCCTCTAGAACTAAAATTACTAAATAATCCTAACTCGTTTAAAAACAAACTACATAAATGGCAGAATGGACATAATTTTTATGACATTAAAGATTTCTTTAACTTGAAAACATAAAATGTGTAAGTATGTACATATTAATGAAAATGTTTCTGATGACTGAATGACTATTATTGCATTAACAATTAATCTGCGCCATTCTGTAGTCCACCTTTAACTCGTTTATTAATTATTTTACATGCAATTGATACATTATTCACTATATAGCTTAACATGTGGACATTATATCAAAACCAGACTGTATACACTGACTCATTATACAATTTTTTATTATGGCAAGCAAAGTTGATGTCGACCATTCTGCTAAAGTGAGTTGGAAAAGCAAGTGTGTGGAAGACTGGTTGTGTGTCCGGTCAACCGCACAGCAATTTGACTTTTATAGCGTCTTTATTTAGTAGCAGCAAGGGTAATTTTCGTAGTGTTAACATTGACGTGCAGTTGACCGTACGCCTAGATGATTCAATAAAATTAATAAACAATTAATCCTTTGGGCTTAATTATATAACATTTTTTCCATGTTAAAAACCTCAAGTTACTGTCATAATAATACACCTCGAAAATGAGTTATATTATGAAGGTGACTTACCCTTTGTTTTAAAGACATTAGCTGATAGAAAAAAGTGATGTAAATGTAGGTAAATTAACAGTAGATTACCATCTACCTCAACAAAAACCGGTTCCCGTCATGCATTATGTATGAACCATGAAGTTATTATACAAAAGCTGCCACTTTCAACAAAAATTAGGTACTTCCATATTTTTTTTAACATTAACAAATATGTATTTATTTTTCTTTCTTTAATATATTAAAACATTTATACAACGTGTAACGTTAAATGCACAGAACCTGAAAATAGTTTGATCAGAATAACGAGCAGAATCAATTGAACCACTTTTAAATATAGGTCACATTTTTCAAAAAATCTTCATTAAAAGCGTTGCCGTGTCTATTTATTAATAGGTCAAGCCATCACATGCGCAAACCCGCCAAAATAGGTAAACAAACACAAATTGTTGTCTTGTCGACCAATTTAAATTTTCTCATACGCGTGATAATAATAGCTTTTATTTCAATGCAAATACGAATCTTATGAACTAAAACAGCACATAAAACCTTTAAAAAAATGTAATGATTTTTTTTCTCTATGAAATAGGTCAATTGAATTAAAAATCAGTTGGGGTGTCTCAGGTTTTGCGCATTTAACGTTACACGTTGTATATATTTATCATGTATTAGAAAATTAGTGTAAGTTAAATATTTTCAAGGAGATTAGTAACTACCCGACTACGGCGAAGCCAAAAGGAAGGGTTATGATTTTAGCAGACTATATATGTTTGTATTTACTTGTGTTCCACCGTAGCGCCTAAATTACTGAACCAATTTTGATGAATGAGGTATCAATAGATTCGTAATAATGGTCCGGGCGACATAGGCTATATAAATTCTCTCTAAATTTACTGTGGTTGACTTTATACGTAAATTTATGACTAAAAAAAAAATTTTATTGAGATAATCATGACATGTTTGGTATCAAAAGGAAAGGCCTTGACGAGCACATTACAAATATGACCACGGCTTTATCTTGACCATTTTTAGGGTTCCGTAGTAAACTAGGAACCCTTATAGTTTCGTCATGTCCGTCTGTCTGTCTGTCTGTCTGTCCGCGGTCTAGCTCCGAGAACCTTAGTACTAGAAAGCTGTAATTTGGCATGGGTATATATATTAATTACGCCGACAAAGTGGTCAAAATAAAATTAAGTATTTTTTTTTTATGTATCTCCCCAACACGTAAAGTGGTGATGTTATTTTTTTAGTTTTGGATTCAGGGATCCGTTTGCGAAACATTAAGCTTTAAAGTGCTTACTTTTGTTAGAGTCAAGTGTCCCCCCCCCCGCCAGCTAAATGGTTGATTTAAGATCCGTGAAAAAAATCACAGCAGTAGTTTATATAACGAAATTAAAACTATCACAGCTAAGTAGGCTCTACAAGTTAACGAGTAATAATCGACCAACTTAACTTTACAGTTGCAAAAACATATTTTTCAACAACAAAGTTTGTTTTTGGGATAAATTCATCCCAACTACGGAACCCTTCATTGTGCGTGGTCCGACACGCACTTGGCCGGTTTTGTAGCCGTCTTGATTTCTGTCTGAAATATTTTCTTGTTTCGTACTTTTTAGATCACTTTTATTTTTCCGTAGTCGGGTTACGGTTAAACAAAACTAAAAAAACATTTTTTCTTTTATTTTTTACTTGTGGATGATATTTAAATTACGTGTTAATGCGATGATCAAAAAAGGGTACCGAATCTCCGAATATATTATACTATTTTTCTAAGACCTTCAAGACAATCAACATAGCCTTTTAAACCCGTTTACACAAAGGTTATATTATAATTTCTTTTACATTTTTTATTTTACAACACGATAATAAAAGAGCGCCAAGTATTTTATTCGAGATACATTATTGACAAGGAGTGTGCCCAAGTCAATGACACAGAACAAATTAAAAAAAAGCCTGTCATTTTTATACTCAAAATAAATATGCTTACAGATCTCCTATAAGTTTAATAATAGTAATTAGACTAAGGCACCATAGGTAGCCGGCCCATTTTATTTAATACACAATTTTATTCCTGGGTTTATTTGTAAAACCGGCCAGATGAGCTCTAAGCTCTGAGAGCGCATTAACCAACTGCGGGCGAGCCTACTACCTGTATTTTATTTATTTTATACTAGCTACGCCCCGCTTTTTCAACCGCATAAGTCTCGATCCCGAAGGAATATCGGGATAAAAGGTATCCCATGTCCTTCTCCAGGTCATGATCTAACCATGTGCCAAATTTCATCCAAATCCGTTCAGCCGTTTTAGCGTGAAAGCGTAACAAACAAACAAACTCACTATCGCATTTATAATATTATATTAAGGTTCCACTAGTCGACGGCTCGAACTCGTTGGTGGCGTGGCTAATACGCATGATGTTTAGTACCTACGGTTATTTATTTATCTAGTTCTTATTCGTTTATTTAGTGAAATACGTAGACGATGATTTACAACGAAAACGAGTGCATATTATTTCGACCTTTAGGCGTATAAATATTATGGAAAAACTACTGGATGTGTATCTACTCAAAATAAAATTATTTGAACTTTTAAATAAATTATCTATCCCTGTACGGTTTCTATTTTGCCATTTTCATACTTATTTCTAGTTATTTATTTACACCGAAAGATGAGTTAAAATTTGTGATGGAAGTTTCGACGCTCATAACTTCCAAACCAATTTTTTTTTCCAATTCTGCTTCCGTACAAGGCTTAACGACAATGCATAATGACAAGACAAATTAATATAATTTTAAACGTACACCGTCAAACACACGAGTAATCACCATACTACGTTTGTATGAAAGAATGACCGACTAGCGTAACCTTAAGTTAGGATTTAATATACACCTCACATAACACTTGCGTGCACGCATAAAATTACGCGAGCGCAATATGAAATTAAACTGAAATGTCACTCGGGATGGCAGCAATGTTGATTATTCCTTAAACGCCATTATTGTGTTTCTGTTTTTGTTCTGGTTTTAATCACAGTTGCGAAAAGGGTCGTATTAATTCATTATGAGTAAAAGAAGTAGCTTGATTACATAAAATGTATGGATAGTAACAGCTAGCTGTCAAATTCATGGAACACTCGACAGTGGTGACATCTGAAGTGAGCAAGTGGCAGTTTTTATCCCCATTGACACGATTTGCCCTAGATTTTATCTGGGCCATGAAAATACCGATTAAGAGCGTTTTTAAAAAAAAAAAATTATAGACGATAATCACGATAATCATTTTGTGGCCTTCGGGTTAGTGTATTTTAGTTGGCACATTATTTTTTGGACGAGATACTTTAAAAAACAAACAACTTAATTATAAATGACGTGTAAACATATTTATCCGATAGGCTATGCATAATTATTATTATTTAAGAAGAGATTTTTGAGCTCTGTGGGTTTTATGTTATACTAGGTCAAACATGCATTCGTAAAACATGTTATGAAGACATTAACTACATAATATATTATTTTACATAGCCATCAACCCATTGTTACTTCTTATATCGACGACAGAAGCGTTCGTCTCGATATAACTGTATGAAATTGTATTTCGTCACAAGACGACAAAAGAAACGGCAACATTAATTACTTAACTTACTTACTTAAAATAACTTTAATACTACACAAAATTGGTAGAATGGATGACTAAATAAATATGAACAACTAACAACTTAAGACTTGGTGAAGCGCAGCGCAGCGAAGTTTTCACTGGCAAACAAATATCAACATTGCGCACGTTGAAATAAAGTCGAAAATAAATAAACTTAGCCTTTGTCCGCTTTGATACTCTCATAGACAAGTGAAAGTTATTAGCGAAATCAACGGTAGGTCTAAAGGGCCGCCTACACGAGCGAAATTATCGCGGCGATATTATCGTCGTGTCACGTATTTATATACACTCTCTTAGGAACCGTCTCCACGAGCGAGAGAATCGCGGCGATGCGACGAGTGACTGAGTGCGAGCGAAACGTCATCGGATCGCCGCGCTCTCGCCGCGGAACGTGGCGCTCTCGCAGCGAGAGCGCGGCGAGCGCGCTGTCATAACTGAACTCTTCAACAAAACTATTGCACAACGCCTCGTGGCGGAAACGCGGCGATTTTGTTACGAATCATCGTGGACACGCGGCGATTCCGTTACGAGTCACGATACGCGTCTACGATACGCTGACGGAATAATCAATGACTCGTTCGTGGAGATTACCCGACGTAAAAGCGCGGATCCGTCGCGATTCTCTCGCTCGTGGAGGCGGCCCCTAAGGCATAATAGGCTCTGACACATCCGTAAACGCAAACCAAATGTACTTTTCTCAAACATGCTTGGAAATTTGAGCATTATTTTGACAACCTTCAAGATAAATCGAAATTGCTGTGCTAGCCAGATACATGCGAGCGCTCGGCCGGCAATGTTTGTATGAACTTTTTACTTCAACACATGGCAACCCAGGAGGTTACTTATCAAAAAAAAAATTTATATTTCGATTTGGTTTCTAAATAGAGCTGTTTAAAGTAAAGAAGAAACAAATGAACTTAATGGCACGTGAAAAAATATCGTTGTTCGTCATTAGTTCTGTTATTAATAATTAATTTAGTAAGTTTGAATTTCCGAGCATTATTTGAGAAAAGTTCTATACAAGCCTTGGCCGCAACCAGTAGCCTAATTGCGTAACTTATTTGCGTAAACAATTTTGCCTAATTTGTTTCATTTTGACAGTTCAACAACATTCATTGCGTTATTTACGTTGTTGCGCAGATAGTTGATAGTGTTGTATTACGCAATTAGGGTACAGGCATTGATGGACTCACATATGTTTTCACGATCGTCCGACAATTGCAGGCCGCGACAGTAAAGTACTATTTTCAGCCAAAATAAACGCTATCGCTTATCATTCGGTGGTCGCACGATGTATAAGAAACCTTAAAAAAATACTTTATGAACAGGTACGTAACTCAATATATTTTGTCACTTAACATAATAATAATAAACAGTATATTGCAATACATACTTTGAAAAAGCCTCTTACAAGAAGGCAATGCCTAAAGTTACTACTAGGTAATCAGTTCAAACGATAGAACACATTTAATTATTGTCATGTTATAAACCCGAAACAGTTATTAAGTAATACAGGTATATTATTAGTTCTCAGACTGACTTAATTTTATTTTTCACCTTAGAAAAATATAAACTTATCGATACATTTTCGGAATCAAGCTTCGATCAAGTTGAGTGAAAGGTTTATTTTAATCAATTCAAAATTAAATCTAATTTGAAATTCTGAACCTTTGCAGATTTTTTTTTTTCAAAAAATATTCGACGAAAAGTTCAGTGAGTAGGACTTTAAATAAACCCTCGTCCTATCTAAAAGCGATCGGCGCGCAAAACAAGATTGATCGAACTTTTTGTTCGGTGAACTTGAACGCGTGGTGGTGCCGACAGAGGGCGCTTTCTGGTTTTCCGAACAAAAAGTGATCGCGTATAATAGGTACGACGTGCCGAATCAAAGTCGCTTACTTCAACAAAAACATACACTCTATTTCACCCAATCACAATAAACGTCACAATTAATGCTTCCTCTTATAAATCCTATCTATAAGCTTGAAGAAGAACGTCGGAGCGGTTTCCGAAGGCAACGCACGCACTTTCTGAATAATATCATCATAGACATCTGTTTCTGCCTGCCTATATATTTCTGATAGCCTCAATTCATCATAAAGCCGCTTTATATTTTCGACGTGTTCCGGATCCTTACTACCGTAGTTTTGTGTGAAGAGAGCCTTCTGTGATTCGTTGCAGCGCTGTAAAGCGGTGACAGCTAACCAGGAACACTTACCCTCTTGGATATCTGTTCCAGCTTTGCCTGTTACTGATTCGTCACCATAACAGTCTATGTAGTCGTCCTGAAAAATAAAAAAAGATAGTTTTATCTCTTGAAATTGTTACAGTCGTTATGAATGTACCTATAGTTCTAAGTCAATCAAATTAAATGAAAATATTTTATTTCACATAAACCTACAAAGGCACTTATGAAACGTCAGAAGCTAGGTGCACGGTTCCAATTGGTCGTTTCCTATGGAGAAGAGCCGGCAAGAACTTCACGGCTACTTTTTTTTTAAACTTTGGCTTTGGCTTTTACAATGTTTTCAAATTAGTGTTATTAAGTATGAGAGGACAGTGTAGGCCTATCAACAAGTACCAGGTACTTATCAAAATAGAAAATGGTCCACAAATCTACAGTCTGTTAAGCCTAATCTCACATTCATAAAATCTAAAAGAAAAGAATCTATGTAAAAGATAAATAAAAAAATAAAAACCTACCAAATGATATGGCAATGGCTGTAGTGGCAATCACTACAGCTGTAACAAATCTAATTTAATAAAAAATATAGAATATTGTAGGAATATAATGTTAAATAATGAAAAGATTATCTATGTCAAGGAAGTATGTAAAATAAAATAATCATTATAATTTGGGAGCAGGTAATAGACATTTACATATTTTAGAAGCCAATCACGCAGCAGTTATTTGGACTTTGGGAATGAACGTTCGTAAATGTTGAGTAGTTTGTTCGCTTTGTTATAAAGACGAGGACCGAGGATATAGAAATATCGACTAGCAATAGTGGTCCTATGGCGTACGGTGGGACATACATGACTTTTGCGTCGTTTTTCACTCATGAGCCCTGGAACATAGGTGAGAGAGAAATTTTGGATGGTGAGAAAGCGACATAATTAGTTTTAGCGACATTTAGAGTGAGCAAGTTATTATTCAACCACGTCATGACAATTCTGAGAGCATTCTCAGTTTGAGTTCAGCGGTGTCGTCTGCATAGGCAAATATTTTATATATTTTTAAGTTTAATTGGCTAAGTTCGTTTGTGTAGATTAGAAAGAGCGTAGGACCAAGTACACTACCCTGGGGCACTCCAAAGCCACTGAGATCAATGTTATCACTTTGTGAGGTTTGTGTTTTCACATATTGGCTTCTTCCTGTAAGGTAGTCTCTGAAAACGTTCAGAGCCACGCTCCTTATTCTCATGAGTTTCATTTTCTTCAGAAGGATGGTGACAGAGACAGTGTCAAATGCTTTGGATAGATCTAGAAATATGCCTAGTGTTTTGTTTTTTTTATCTAGGGCATTAATTGTGCTATTGGTCAGATCTAGAACTGCATCTTCAGTACATTTATGTTTTCTGAGAAAAGAATAATATACTTGCGCAAAACCAGTCCCATACTGTTTTTGCGCAAGTATATTATTCTTTTCTAGGTAATTAGTTAGTCGTGAATTTAAAGCCTTTTCAAAGATTATTAATTATGTGTGTAAATTGTGTATCTATATAAAAAATGTCCGTCAATTGTGCCAATGCGGAGAACAGTAATTTGCAGGCTATACTAGGCTGATCAAAAAGTAATGATAATCGGTTCATATTTTCTATACTAATAATAAAGCTCAAGAGTTTTTTATATGTTTGAACGTGCTAATCTCTGGAACTACCAGTCAGATTTGAAAAAATCTTTTTGCATTTGATAGCCTAATTCTTTGACGAAGGCTACAGGCTATTTAACATCACGCTAGGACCCATAGGCGCCGAGCAAAAAGAAAAATAACCGATTATCATTACTTTTTGATCAGCCCTAGTATCTTTAAAACAATCTACTTAATCTTTAAGTCGGTTTTCCAACCTCAACAGAAAGATACTGGGCCGCCTTTTATTTTTCAAAACCAGAAAGGAAAATCAGAATATTTTACAAACAGCTAATTAATATCTTACCTGCATTTGAAACAGATGTCCCAACTTCATACAAATATCATTAACATGACCGTAAATTCTCTCATCTACATCGTTGACCAGAGTCAATCCTAGTAGGACAGGCAGTCGGAACGTGTAGCAGCTAGTCTTGTATTTCACAATAGACTCATACCGGTCTATTGTGAACAGACGGTAATCTTTCAGTTGCTGTGCTGTAGTGAAGTCTAGGTGCTGGCCCATTGAGGTATAGAGTAACGCCTGGAAGTTGAGGGTGAATTATCAATATGGGTACTTGAATGTAATTGGTCATTATAATGAGGTGAAATAGTGGTCAAACGCGAGTCTATGTATGATTAAAAAAAAATCGACTTAAACTCAAAGCATTTATTTCCAATAAACCAATTACAAGCACTTTTGAATTGTCAAGGGGTCGGTCAGTCAGAAAAATTCAGCTAGTTGCCCATTTCAAAGCGTAGTAGGTCCATATGGAGAAGAACGGGCAAGAAACTTCACGGACACTCTTTTGGTTCTAAATATTGACGAATTGTGAGAACCTCTTAATTTTTTTAAGTCCGTGCAAAATTTGACGGTTTACCGGTCAGTTTTGTTCCACTGATAAGCACAAAACCTCCTTGCATGCAGAGAAGGAGCGACTACTGATCACCACGCTTGCTTTTTGCGTGTTAGTCGGCAATTTTAGTCCATTACATCTAGATATCAGCAAGAGGATTTAATTCATGGCGTGAGCCAGTAGTGTCTCATAATGAAAAAGTTACATTGCCTCGGAAGGAGAGTAATACAATGACATAAATTACTGTTTTCCCTAAATAAAAGCGTTCTGTTCTTCTTTTTTTATGTGGTTAGTGACTAATCTGGTGTCAGTTTTAAAGTCGTCATTGGGCCTTTGACTTAACTTCACATGCCGTCGAGAAATATCAACAGAAATAGCGTTCTATTGGCTTTTCCATGTTCGGCGCTGAGCCGACTGTTGAAAATTCAACAGCGCATTTTTATTTTCAATCATTTAGGTGTCGCAGGTATTAGTGAAAAATAAAAATATTGAATACATCATCTTCAAAACATTAGTTAACCATATCAGCATGCTAACAGAACCCAAGAGACACACACTCAATGATGTCTTATTATCAGACAGTGAGTACACAAAGTAATGACACACACCTCATTGAAAAGCCGAACAACATCCACATAGTATTGCGTCTTTCCGAAGTAGGTCTCAATTGTTTCCATAATAGCGCAGTGGATGAGTATGGAGTCGTTGATGGCGCCGAGGCCGACGTTCGGCATCCGGTACCAGCAAGGCACGCCGCGACGAGTTGTCGAACCGTCCATTATATCGTCCACCACTATGAAGTAGGCTTGAAGCTGTGGGTAATAAAAATAACTTTTTAATAAATCATTTTCACTGTCCGCGAAGCAGACTCAAGGTAGGATAGGAGGCCAGTTACAATAGGCTCGTCCTCTAATCCTTGGAACTGATTAAAACATGATTGACGCAATGTGGGTTTACGTCAGTATCAAAATATGTTGGCGAACTAGGAAATTGGAGCATTCTGACTCGGTAAGGTTTGAGAAATGAACCGCGCCTGTAGCTAGCTTAAAACCTATTTATAAACAAATTAATTACGTTAATTTTCATATTCTCATAAGGTATTCATAAATTACAAGCATCTTAACAATAAGAATTTGTGATTTTAGCGCTTACTCACGTAGAGCCGTGTAGGTTGGGGGCCCCGTATCATGATACGGCAGTAGCTACGCACCTGGTTTATTTCTTAACTAAACATTCAGGGAACACAAGCGTGATGTTTTGTTTTGTTAATTTAAACAGGTACTTGATACAATCTTCATACGAATATGGAATGATTTTTTGAAATACTTGATTTTTTCAAATTATGTGCAGTTTTTTTTTTTAACTGCACAATATCTCGTAATATGAAGTATGGCAAAAAAATATATAAATAAACAGTTACATCACCGTGTGCAAAGATATTCTGGTTAGTCTCTCCGTTCCGGAGATATAAGCATTAGCTCCGTACATTTTTATTGCAAAAAATATATAAATTGCCAATTTACGTATCAGATTGTATCTTGCAATGGCTTCTAATATTATGCATAATTATGATATATTTATGCATAATATTAGAAGCCATTGCAAGCAAAAAACCGACACTTAATGTTCTTAGAAACCCAATAAAATATTCTATTCGTTGAATCATTGATTAAAGATCGAGAGTGGAGTTGAGTGCAATTGAACGCTTGACGTGCATGATTCATTTTATACTACGTACGTACTATGCATAATCACACAATGGTGATCATTTGGTCACTATTGAACGGTGGTACTATCGAAGAAATGCATATCTGTACACTATAAGGACTATTTTTGCTTGCAGCGCTCGGCCGCTATAGTATCGCTTACCTACGAAAAAAAAGGGTTGTGTGCACAGGATTTTGGTTTCAAATTGCTTAGATATGCGTTACCCCGGTGGTACATAAGGCGGCCTTAATGTCTTGGTTATCATAATCCATCGATATAGTAAAATGGAATGCTGTTCGTTGATAAGACCATCACTTGAAACGGCTGGACGGATTTGGCTATTTTTTGTTTTCAAACGTTCGTAATAGTCCGAACACATTTTCGTAAACGATTAAGACTAATCTGTTTCATTTTGACAGTTCAACAACATTCATTGTTACGTTGTTGAGCAAATTTTTTTCAACATTCATATTTACGTTGTTGAGCAAATTTTTTTTTCGAACTTTTGAAGCTATGGTTTAGCAATCTGTTTCAAAACGATTCAGATTGTGATTGATCGTGTATTATGCAATTACTTACAGGTTCTTACAGAAAGAAAAAATTTAAAAGTTGCCGGGAAAATTGGAAAATTCGGGAAAACTGAAAGATCATTTTCTACGGGAATTTTGTATAGCATAATCAGCCTATTATGTTCCCACTATTGGGAAACGGGATCCTCGCTTTGACAGGGAGTGGGCTGTCATCTACCATGCGGGCCCACTGCGGGTTGGTAGATGTCACATGTCTTCGAATTTTTAGTTCTAGAACATGGCGGTTTCCTCGCGATGGTTTCCTTCAACATTTTGAGAGCAGTGGTGATGAAATTATTTACACAAAATAAAGCGCCTGCCTGGGTTCGAACCCACGACCTACAATTCGTAAGTCGGGGCCGTTACCACTGGGCCACCGTTCTATGAATTTTGGGGAATTTTATATGTATAATTTTTTGGACAGGACATGGACAATAACGTCTGTCGGTTCAGCTAGTATTATAAATATAGCATGTTAGTATGTCTATTGCAATGGGCTATATCCTAACACGTTTCAATAAAATAGGAACATGCAACTTAGACAGCAGTGACTTGCTGCATTCGAAATAGACGGAGGGGAAGTCAGTAATGATGTGGCGCCTTTAGGGCGGAGCACGCACACAATAGAGTAGCGTCTACATTACTTTATTATCTGTATCTATGGCAGTAACCAGTAAGACGGCGATATTCCCCGTGTAATAATAATATGTTATAGTTAGGTACATTATTTATGCACGCACGGTGATGCCTGCAGATAAATTTTTGTGTTATTTAATATTTTTTTCATATAATTCGTTGTATACTTAGTTGTATTTGATTACCTACCTATTTACTATACAAATCACTGACCCTGACTTGATTTCCGTACTTCTTTTTCGGGTGACCACTGTAAATCAGCGCTGTGCTGTGAGTCCCCCATATCACAGCAGCATCATGCTGAGTGGAAGCCTTCTTGTCACAGTCATGTCGTGCAGCTGCCGCCAACTATTACTGTTTTATGCTCGTGATTGCTTATGTACTACTTCATTTTGTTGTTTTCTGATTACTCTTGTCTTTTTGTATGCACGTGTTTCTGTGACAAACAAACCTATTTTTTTTTTTAATATAGAGCATAAAGGATGCTGATATATCTTGGCCTCCTTTTGCAATCAAGTATGTTGCTCAATTTGCCTCAGTACCCATGGCTTTATGCAAATATTTGACATTTGGCATAAATAGAAAACCTCGTAAAGGAAGTTAAGGTCAGTGCAATTTGATACAAAATTCATAAGGAGAAATCGCGAGGAAACTTTTCACACATTCTAAGTTACGAGTATAATACGCGCCAGATGATGACGGAAGATGAGACTTGACCGCGCCTCCCGCGCTTTTTCTACCACCCCGTTTAATGACGCCCCAGCGCAGACCTCATACCGCTAAAGAGACTTATAAATTATCTACTGCACAAGTCAAACCACGTGGTGTGTCAAGTCTCATCTTTAGTAGGTAGCATGCACGGTTTTTTATAGGTCTATATTAAGTTATAAATAAATAGTGTTTGTTTTAACATCAGCTGTAGTTTTCCACCGTGTGGTGTGCTGCAAAATCTCACGATACTAAGGAAATACCTAGTTTGATTTTATTTAAAACTTTCCGAGATTTTTCCTAATCTACAAACATACCATCACACGCCTGTATTCCTCGACGGGTTCAGAAATGTGGACGGGTGTGTGTGTGCGTATGGGTGTGTGCTGTGGGTGTGGGGTGTGGGTGTTGAGTGTGTGTGTTTGTGGTGGGTTTCGTCAGTTATTTTGAAGTCTCATGTTATAGAGGACGACTTTTTGATTATATCAGACACAAAATAATTATTTTAGTTACCATTTCAACACACCACCCAAGAATCCTGGACAGTTTGAGTTTATCGTCAGTTATAAGGTCAGGTTTCTCAAGCATTTCGTATGATAACATTGTAATCAATCCTCTTGAATGTTTGCCGCCGCTCAAATTATGTTCTAGTACCTGTAAATATTCAAATATACATTTAAGTAAATAGGTGTCACTTTGAGCCTTGCTTTAAGTGGGTGGCTATGGGGAGATCCTTGCCCTGGGCGTATTTTACGCCCGAAGAATGTAGGATAATAGCGTGATTTTTAACGCATTTAGAGAGGAATATTCTAAAAAAAAAAACAGCAAGTGGGTACTAGAACTTAGATGTAGCATAAATTTGAAAATTTGTATTCTTTCATTTCAATTTTGCCAATGTATTTGGTTATAATGACTTTAGAATTTATTGCGTTTGCATAAAGATCATTTTCATCTTAAGCAGTACTTATGTAATATATATTGGTAATTTTGAAGGCGCACTCAGTTCGGATGGTGATCGGTTTTACAATTTTGCCGATGCTACATCTAAGTTGTGTCGTTCTGTAAAGTATTCAAATCCTTGTTTCTTCCATTTGATGTTATTTTCAGTTAAACGAATAGCAACTACATGCTAGTAAAATTGAGTTGATTTCAGAATACCTAACTAGTAGGTACTATGGAATAAGTCATAAGAATGTTGAAGTCGTAGTGCAAACTGAACTTTATGTGTGGGTTTTAGGGTAACTTTTCTAAAAATACATATTTATTTATGCAGGTTAAATTGAAATTAGTTGGTTGTTGTGACATTACCTCCAGGAATATAAACTTTTTGCATATTTTATTTAAGGATTAATGTGTTAATGACGTACAATTTATTTTTACGAAAATGCATAAAGTTTTGTAAAATAAGCTGGTAAATGTTAAGTGCCACATGAATTTATGATAAGTTTTTAAGGCTATTACTAAAGAAAGCAATACCAATATGGTAAATTACTGAAAGTCAAAACTAAATATTTTATAAGATTGTATAAGTAATACCTTGGTCAAGACTGTTTATTGTCTTTTGTAAGGACTTAAAAATTACATCACAAGGTCAATTTGATTGCACGTTATTTTATTTTTAGCCAAGTCTTCTTTTTGTGTGGTTAGTGACTAACCTGGTGTCAAGAGTTTTAAAGCCACCCATAGGCCTCTTCTTTAGCCAAGTAATGAGTAATTATATTCCAGGGGTTTTTGTTTTATAATTCAAGGGCAGTTTTGGAAATCAAACTTTGGGTTTCCATAGTCCAATACTGTGGGGTTTGAATTTTAGGTTTATTTATATTATATCATTGAGGAAACAATATTAGCATAATAGCATAATCAGCCTATATGTTCCCATTGCTGGGACACTGATCTCCTCTCTTCGAGGGAGTGGGCTGTAATCTCCCACACGTGCCCAGTGCCGGTTGGTATATGTCACAAGTCTTCGTTTTTTTTTAGGTCATGATTTTTACCTTACGTTGCTTTCCTTCACCGTTTTAAGAGCAGTGGTGATAAAATTATTTACAAAAAGTAAAACAATATTGGTCAAGGAAAATATTTTGTAGCATGAAAGGAAAAAGTGGAGAAGGGAACGTAGTGAAGGGTGGTTAACTGAATTGGATATCTTTTGTAGTCCTTAACTGTCAATTCTCACCTACAAGATTTTTTCATTATTTACACCAAGCAGATAAAGTAATCTAGATACCAACGAATAAAATTTAAGTGTCTGTTTGTAATGTCAAAATTACAGCATTTTACTAAATGCATATGAAAGTATACAGGGTGGCAGGGACATCGACGCGAAAACTGAAACCATGGATTTATTACATGATTCTGAACCCCCGTACGTTGAAATTTTTCTGAATCATGTACTGAATCCATGGTTTCAGTTTTCGCGTCGATGTCCCTGGCACCCTGTATATTATTATATGGTAAGTACTTATAACATTTTTTTTGTCACCTGTGTTCCGAAACGGCTGGACCGATTTTAATGGGACTTTCACTGGCAGATAGCTGTTATAAGGAGTAACTTAAGCTAGTATTTTTAGAAAAAGAATTAGGGTTCACGCGAGGGAAGCTGTGGACAGCAGCTAGTCTAAAATAAATATGACCTACCTTTCTGACCCAACTCCCCATCTCCGGCAGTTTACACATCTTAGAACTGGCCTGGAGGTTATCTATGATTCCCGGGAGCACATCATGGAACACCTCTTTTTCCTTCATAACTTGAGATATAGAAACACTGGTTTGCATAGCTCTCTTGACCGACTGCTGTAGAAAACTGTAAATATAAAAATGTTACTGTTATGTTAATGTTTACTTGAGTTAGTTAAAGTTGTTGCTCTAAGTGTGCTTTATGTTCATGCTACCATCCCGAAAACTGCAAAGGGTGCCAGGTCTACAAAGAGATCATGGCTAGAAAAACCGCCAGACCAGGTCCCAACCATACAGCAAACAGCGAGCACAAAAGTAAAACATCTCTTGAATTTGACTTCAACAACAGACAGAATACAACAGACAGCAGGATACAACAGACAGAAAAGGTTGAGGCGTTTGGCTTACACTTGGCAAGCGTCTTCAAACCCAATGAGGGGCTAAACCAACAAAAAGTTGAAGATATACTCAATCAGGACTTCCAATTGTGTTTGCCTATTAGACCAACATCACTCAAAGAAATCGCGATGGAAATCCGATCGTTTAATCCAAAGAAAGAAATGAAATGAAATGAAATTGTTTATTCTGTAAATAGGATATCGAAATCACTTTTACACGTCATATAAAAAATATTAAAAATAAGCTAGATGAGTTCGGCGTTTCCTATCTGACTACTCTGAGAAGAAAGGCCGAAACAAACTCAGAGGTCGCAGTCTCTTTTAAAGTCCAGACATAATCTTGGTCAGGCCATATGAGGACCATGTAGATAAGTGTCTGAAAAGGTCTTTTGAGGAAAGAACCACACAGATTTGAGTGGACCTGTCCAGTCAGTGCAAGCATTTGTCAGTAATCGTGGAGCTCAACTCAGAACTTAAGGAGCTCAACTCGACGAACAATACCAAAGAAAGGACATTTGGGTAGGCCGCATAAACTACTCAAACTGCCAGACCATCACTAAAACTAGCAGAGAAATAAAAACAATATCCACATAGTCCTCACATTCACAATAGTTAAAATAATATAATACTTTAGAAAGTAATCATGTCATTTTGAATATAATTTTCAACAATGTCAATGTGTTTATAAAACTGGTATGTGTTGATTTTACATAAATGAAATGTCTAGTTTTATGATTTTATCACAAGGCTTAGCAGAGCGAGCAGTTCAATCCCAAGCTTTTTTATCTTCTAAATAATCTGAAATTGTATAGTACCCTTTTTTACAAAGTTTGGTTTTAATACAGATTTTAAATCGTTTAATGGGTAAGTTTCGAATGTCAATGGGGAGTTTGTTGTAAAAACGTATACATTGACCCATGAATGAGTTGCCTACTTTGTGGAGACGTGTGCGATGTACAGCAAGGTTGTGTTTATTCCTGGTATTTAAACTATGAATATCGGACATTTTCTTAAAATTTGATATATTTTTGTGCACATACAATAGGTTTTCAAAAATATATTGTGAGGCTACAGTCAGAATATTTATTTCTTTGAATTTTTCTCTAAGGGAATCTCTTGGACCTAGATTGTAAATGGCTCGAACAGCCCTTTTCTGTAGAACAAAGATAGTATTAATGTCCGCACAGGTTCCCCAGAGAAGAATCCCATATGACATAAGACTATGAAAATAACTAAAATAAACAATTCTGGCTGTATCTACGTCAGTTATCTGTCTAATTTTTTTAACAGCATAGGCGGCCGAACTTAGCCTTCCTGACAATTTTTCTATGTGTGGGCCCCATTGTAATTTACCGTCAATAGTGATTCCAAGAAAAACTGTCGACTCAACAGGGTCCAACTCTGTTCCATTAACCTGAACATTGGTAGATAGCTGCCTGACATTTGGCATTGAAAATTTTATGAGTTTAGTCTTTTTTTCGTTCAGGAGAAGATTATTTACATTAAACCAATGCACAACTTTAGAGAGTGCATCATTAACTTGTTCAAAGTTGACTAACTGACGTTTGATTTTAAAAATGAGGGAAGTATCATCTGCGAATAATACGATCTTGTGATTATCCCTTATGTGATAAGGTAAGTCGTTTATATAAATTAAAAATAAGAAAGGACCAAGAATTGAACCCTGCGGAACGCCCATGGTGACTGCAGATCCTGCAGATCTCTTGCCATTAACATCGACCCTCTGAATTCTGTTGTTCAGATAAGAAGTCAGAAGGTCAAGAGCCTTGTCCCTCATACCATAGTGGTACAGTTTCATGATGTACGCAATCGAATGCCTTGGACAAGTCGCAGAAAATGCCAAGAGCATCTTGCGACTCCTCCCAGCAAGCAAAGCACCTGGGTTTGATTTAATCACGTCTAGAGTTCTTAAGGAGCTACCCAAAAAAGTAGTTACATTCCTGGCTAGTCTGTTTAACGGAATATTCAGAAAGGGCTATGTTCAAATATGTAACCGAGGAACTAACTAACTGTCTAAATGAACCACGAGATAATTAAAATACGCAGTTTTTAAACGTACCCACATAAAAAAATTGGTTGGAAATATAATGTGCAATAAAAAGAAATTGTTTCACTGTACTGATAATAAAATAAAATCACCAATACCGGAATCCCGTTATTGAATATAAATACCGATACTTAAAAAATTTAAAATACGTCTGGGATCCTGGTATAAGCCAATACCGGGATCCCGGTATTGGAAGCCCTAACCAAGAGCCATGGAAGTGAGTTCACCTGACGGACTAAGTGTGTAAACCAAACCCCGTAACAGATCATAGTATTAGTGGGTCAGCGAAAATTACTAATTTTAGCTGACCCTGCCTAGTGACTCCAAAATAAACTTACTGGTCCTTTGAAGTTTTGGGGTCAGTTGTCATTCTATTATGGACTTCTAATATTGAAGTAGGTGTGCAATAGAACTTCAATATTTTACTCAAAAAACTCTTTTTTTTTAGAGGCAAATTTGGGCAAAAAACCTAATTTAGAGGCAAAAAACCTAAATTAAGTATTTAAAGTAAGTCAAGATTTGAGTGTAACAACACAAATAGCTGTCAAATATTTTCTTACCTGTTTTGATTAATTTGGCAATATTACTGACTGGAAATAAGAAATGTGGCTAACTAGCAAACTAGATCTACTATTGTTACATGGAATATTTAGTCCTAGATGTAAAAAAAGTATTTGGAAACTTTCCAAATGCACACCTAAAACTGTTACAACATCAAATTCTGTGTTATAATTGCAATTCATTATTAATATTCTAGTTCACTAGTTAGCCACATTTCATATTTCCATACAATAATATTGCCAAATTAATCAAAACAGTGACATATTTGACATTTATTTGATAAGTTGCCCACTTTTAGAATAAACGCTCTTAACATTTGGAAGGCATTTCAAATAGCTTGCTTGCCACAACTGGCTCATCATCATCATCATCATTTCAGTCGAAAGGCATCCACTGCTGGAGATAGGCCTCCCCCAAGTATCACCACTTTGCCTGGTTCCGAGCTTCTCGTATCCAGCAGATTCCTGCGGTCTTCACAAGGTCATGTTTCTTCTCAAATGGTAAAAAGCTAGCTTTCCGCAATTAACAATTTAATAATATAGTGCACAGGTTTTAGAAGACAGGTCAGTCTTAGAGTTCGGTTCTGTGTCGGGAACCACTCAGTCAACTTTATCATTAATGAAATAATGATAAAGCAGTACTAAAGACATAGCCCAATGTTTAGTGACACAGATAACCTATACTCCGTTAACTTTACTACTTGAGTGATAATATAGTAAAGAGTTGATTGTTCAGCATCTTTTTATTTAAGATGTGTGAATTCTGCGCCATACTGCTATGGCTTTCAAATGTAAGTGGTAATAAGCACTTATATTTTTAACGAAAGCCTTTAAAATCAAACGATGTAGGTCTAACCAAAAAAGAGTTTGTTTACATGAGATTTTAATAGGAAAGCTACATTTTAAATTTTATAATTTAATATCTTGGTATAATATAATTTGGTCAACTTACCCCGGATGTTGAATATAGCCGCCGCATAATGTCCGGGTTCTACATAAAAGATGAAGGAATTTTATGTTATTCATCTTTAATTAAATAATAGCTACGTGCCCACTTTCTCTGACCGAATTCCTGGCGAATATAGTATAAGAAGATTTTCAAATTTCCACTTTATTACATAGAATATTTGGTGTTATAATATTCGTTTCTAAGATTTTTTTATTAAACTGAAACTGAAATTAAATCCACACGATATTTATAAAATTGGAATTCACAACTACAACGTCCTCAAAAGTTGACGATACTCTGACACTGACAACTTGACAAGAACCCTACTTCAACTTGAATGCTGTCACCGTGACAGCAGTGATAGGTAGTGCCAAGAGGACACTAAACAGAACGGCAACTGGTCTTTTGGGACGTTAAAAATAAAAGTAAAACAACAACATCTTGTTGAAATATTATTATTTATTAATACTTTTGGCCCTCCCATTTTTTCCTAGATAAATCTTCTGTATTTTTTTACTCTAAGTATGTTTATTAATGTTTTCTGCCATACTGGCCATCTAAAAGTTGTAGATATAACTCGCGTTCAGCATTTGAAGATACGGCTTGTATTCTCTGAACAATGTTATTGTAGATTTCGTTTTCTTCTTCTTTGTAAAGCTGTGGAATCTTGAGCTGTGCGTAGAGCACCTTGATGCGCTCTATGTGTGCTGGTTCCTTACTGCCGTAACAAACTGTAAATACAGCACGATGGTTGGGTTTGCACTGCTGTAGCGCTTTCACTGCTAACCACGAACATTTACCTTCCTGAATATCAGTGCCCATTTTTCCGGTCATATTTTCATCTCCATAACAGTCGATGTAGTCGTCCTGTAGTAAAAAAAATGTTAAAAGGTATAGATACTTCGCTATTTAGGTATACCTATAACTTAAATAAAAAGCTTGGTTTTCTTTGTATTTCATCCTACTCACCTGCATTTGAAACAGTCTTCCTAACTGCATAGAAATGTCATCCGCATTCTTATGAGTTTCTTCGTTAAATTGATTAGCCAACATTAATCCAAGAGTTATGGGCAGTTTGAACGTGTAGTAAGCAGACTTGTGCTTGACAATAGCATTGTAGTGATCCATAGTAAACAAATTATAGTTCTTTTTATTCAGTCCTGTTATGATATCTAGATATTGTCCAAGACTTGTGTAGAAGAGCGTCTGTAAAATTAACGAAACATGCATTAGAATTAGATGACTCTGCAACCTCTTTCCTACATGTATGGTCAACAAAGGCCTATTTGATGAAAACCTGTGCAGGTAAAAAAATACCTACCTCATTGAAATTATGAAAAATGTTCACATAGTTCGGCGATTTCTCGAAGTTAGCTCTTAATATTTGCAGCAGACAATAGTGGATAAGAGTAGCATCATTGACTGCGTTTGCGATGCCAACATCTTCCCGTCGGTACCAGCAAGGCATACCTCGACGTGTTATAGACCCGTCGGCTATGTCGTCCAGCACTAAGCAGTATGCCTGTAACTGTTGTATCAATAATATTACTACAGTGTCTCTAATAAAGGAGGAAATGAGGATGCGATCACGTTAATAATTTTGGGACTACAACCCCAAGAGTGGTCACTTGTGTCAGGAGAGTGAGAAACTCAATTAATTTCTCGTGCAATGCCTCGAACCAATCTTGTTTTATATAATCCAACATATCTCTAAATCTGTGTTAGCTGTGTTACCGAAAAAAAGTAGGTACAGACGCCAGCACATCAAGCTACCCGAACCTGTCAAATTTTCCCAATCAACTTAGAACCTTAAGCTTCAGCGATAAAGTTGAAAATCTATTAAATAAATTTGACAGATTGTAGTAGCTTGAAGTGCTGGCGTCTGTACATAGTTAAGTACATATAAAAAAAACCGGCCAAGTGCGTGTCGGACCACGGACAATGAAGGGTTCCGTAGTTGGGATGAATTTATCCCAAAAACAAACTTTGTAGTTGAAAAATATGTACCTACTCCCATATGGAATATGTGGGAATACATGTTTTTGCAACTGCAAAGTTGGTCAATTATTACTCGTTAACTTGTAGAGCCTACTTAGCTGTGATAGTTTTCCTTTTAATTTCGTTATATAAACTACTGCTGTGACTTTTTTCACGCATCCAAAACCAACTATTTAGCTGGCGGGGCACTTGAATATTTCGCAAATGGATCCCTGAATCCAAAAATCGTTTTGATAAACTCACAATATTTTTGAAGGACCTTTCTAATGACACCGCACAGTACGGGGTAAAAAAAAAAACATCACCCCTTTACGTGTAGGAGAGGTACCCTAAAAAAAATGCTTTTCATAATTTTGTTTTACCACTTTGTCGGCGTAATTAATATGTATACCCATGCCAAATTACAGCTTTCTAGTACCTACTAAGGGTCTCGGAGCTAGACCGCGGACAGACAGACAGACAGACGGACATGACGAAACTATAAGGGTTCCTTGTTCACTACGGAACCCTAAAAAATGGTCTTACAATTTCAGCACACCATCCCAAAGTTCTCGTCAGTCGCAACGTTTCTTCTGTGATATTCTTTGGCTTCTCAATCATTTTGTACGTCATTACCGTTGTCAACCCTCTCATATTCTTACCGCCAATTATATTGCCATTTAAAACCTGAAATATAAAATCAAGAGCTGTGAGTAGGTATCGTAAAGGTCTTCACCTACAACAGCGCAGAATCTTGTCCATATTCATTATGGTTACTATTGCAGCAGTCAATTTGCTTTACAAATTCAGTACCTATATGGACGAACGCCATCGCCAGTGCGATTTAATAAAAAACTTTTTACAAAAAAAAAACAACCGACTTAAAAAAAAAACACTACAAAGTGAAAAATAACTTTAATTTCGGAAGTCGGTGTCTTTGGTTTTGAATTTTCGTTCTTTGTCACCGACTTCCGAAATTAAAGTTATTTTTCACTTTGTAGTGTTTTTTTTGAAGTCGGTTTTTTTTTTTTTTGTTTTTCACTTTTTAGTTATGTGGTACCTACCCCACACAAATTCGAATACCACTACCTGCTATGTAAATAACAGTGACAGGAAGTTATCATATCATCCACATACTAATTGGGAAAAAATACGTATTATTGAAGCTAACTCAAAAACTCATTTATATGGGACCACCTTTGAAGTATGATCTACTAAACAAAAAAAGAATCATCAAAATCAATTCATAATTGGCGGAGTAATCGCGTAACAAACATACAAAAAAAAAAAAACGTACAGTCGAATTGAGAACCTCCTCCTTTTGGAAGTCGGTTAAAAACTTGCCGAACGGATATAACATAGGATAGTTCAAAGTCGAGATAGGTACCTACTTAGCGTCAAAGTCACCAAGTGGATTGGTTGAGGGTATTAGTCTCAGTGAAAGCTCGGTCAAGCGAGCGGCTTAGTTGCTTGGGGGTTTGGCTATCTTGTCAGATAACAATACCCACCTACGCATATCACATAGTCACTTTAATTGCAAAAATATATTTCGTGACGTATGAACAATTAGAACATTGGACATAAACTGCGCGGGTGTGTCAAGTGCAAATTTTTCGTTAACTGACAAATGATAATAATTCAATAAATTATCACTCTACACAAAAGTTTTCCAAGGTATTTTTGGTAGATCCTATTTGCTAGAGGAGTGTGTATATATGCTATGTATTAGCACATAAATTACATAATAAATATTGTTTTCTAAGTCAGTAATATTCCATTGCCATCAGATTTAAGAAAGCATCCGTGTACTGGTGCTAGAGGGCTAGATCCGAATCTGCTTTTTGACGTCACGAACAGACTGTTAAGGCTCTGGAGAAGCTTTAGGTATGTCACGCAGGAAGCACTACTATGTAGCTATACCTAATGAGAGACTATATAGGTTCGTCGTCAGAAAACATTCTCATCAAGTTTCCCACACTCACATTTCTCATCCACTTGTCAGCTGCTGGAATTTCATGAAACTTTTCATGCTTAGCAAGGACATCAATGACTCCTGGCAGAGCATTATGGAATTCCTCCCTTTCCTTCTTCAAGTCGAACTTATTTTGGCCGGAACTGCAGAACCTCTGAATGGTCCTGGAAGTAAAATACGTATAAGTATATTCAGCACCTATACCATTTAAACAGCTTACCAAGTTGCAGTGCATTTTGTTTTGAACTAAGCGCAGTATACCTACACGTTTTCATTCATCTGGCTACGTGGTTATCAGATAGGTTTAATAGGTGGGATTTCAGACAGAACCCAGAAGAAATCTGGAGCTAGGGATGTCGTTGTCATCAAGTAGGCACTTGCTAAGCAAAAGTAGATATTGATGATTGTTATTAGATATGAGCCTAACTTATGGGACATTTTTGCGCTTCTTTTGGAGGACCTGTGAGTATGTTCTTTGTCTTAGCTAGTTTTAATGATGGTCTGGCAGTTTGAATACTTTATGCGGCCTACCCAAATGTCCTTTAGTTGTTATTGTTCGTCGAGTCGTTAAGTTCCTTAAGTTGAGCTACTCGTTTACTGACAAATGCTTGCACTTACTAGACGGTCCACTCAAATCTATGTGGTTCTTTACTCAAAATACCATTTCCGACACTAATCTACATGGTCCTCAGCCTCACATGATCTGACCAAGATTATATCTGGACTATAAAAGAGTCTGACCCCTAAATAGGTTTCACCATTTCAGGGGTAGATAGGAAATTTCGACCCCATCTAGTGTAAAATTGATTCCGATGTCCTATTTACAGAAAAAACAATTTCGTTTCATTTCAGCACGTGTAGCATGACCACCATAGAAACGGGTTTTGTCGACGGAAATATAGATAAAATGACAAATTATGATTGTGAATCTGTCATTTTGTCTATTCTTCCGTCGACAAAACCCGTTTCTATGGTGGTCATGCTCTACGCGTGCTGTTCAAATGTTCTTTCCAATTTCATTCAGTCCTACCTATCAAATAACTCCTTTGTGATCACAGTCGCACTGTCACACACTATACTTTTTCCAACCATCAATCTATTGGACGTAACTATTCTTTTACAAAGATTCATCACTAAAATGGTTCCACTAGCAAACTCAACGAGGTTTGTCACAGGAATACTCCCTGCAGTCAACCGGACCGTTTATAATGAGCGGATGTAACATTTTATCTGATTTTAAATGGCTTTTGTTGTCTTAAAGAAAATAGACGCCTGCTCTTGTTATTGTAATGCAGTTTTGCATGACAAAGTGTAGGGCAAAGAGTAGACTTAAGTATACATATATGGGGCAGGCGGGCAAGGCTGGGTAGCGGGAAAGACGGGGTACCGGGTTTCATCAGTCGTAAAGGCAAAGAGTAGAATAAGGGTGTACGTATATAATATGTGATTAAGTGTAACCTAACATGTCCGTGACTACCGCAGGGCCACCAACGCCAATCGCTTCCATATTTAGTAAATAATTGGTACTAATTAGTGCTCGAACGACAAAATTGGTACCTTAGTAGTTTTCGAGAAACTCGACTTTGAAGGTGGTCACGCTCCCTTCAGCAGGACCACCATGAGCACCGAAAAAGGGGGCATGCTACAGCTATTCTAAGTTTACAAATAATTAGTACCTTTAAATGTGATTCATTGCGTAAAAAAACAGAACTGAAACAATTGTATTTACCGAGAAATCAACGATGATAACTTTCGTGCGCTCGTTCAGCAGGACCACGACTTTGAATGTTGATTCCAAGTTTGAGGAGCTTGTCGCTTTCCTCAAACCTATATAGAAAATTAGTATCCTGCAAGATAAAATTAGTGCCCAAAATTCAAAATTAGTTCTTCGGTAGTTTACGAGACTGGGTTTACCACAGACTATACCATGCCATTGGGTAGGGTGGCGGTAGTCACGGTGTTAAATTTTCATTTCAAGATTTCCCTATTAAAAACTCTGTGATTTCTTCGATATGGATAGAAATTCTGATTGAGATAGAAACAGAACCAGATAATGCACAATGATCTTTATTCGTGTTATTGTATTTCGATGATCTATTATCAAGGATTGCGTCGGTCTTGTGGTCGTGGAGGAGCTCCTGGCTAAGTACTAACCGCCGTACGGGTCGATCCACCAGGTTAAGCTACGCTTGCCGGGGTTAGTCCGTGGATGGCTGACCATTTCTACATACCGAAACTCCTCCGTGCCTCGGAAATCATGTTAAACCGTTGGTTCCGGCTGTCATTCGTTGATGTTTGACAGTAGTTACAGGTCGTCAGAAGCCCGAAAGTCTGACAACCAGTCTTACCAAGGGGTCTCGTATTACCTAGTTAGGTACTGGGTTGTGAAGGTCAGATAGGTAGTCGCTCCATATATACCTAATACTGGTATTCAGCTGCATCCGGTTAGACTGAAAGCCGACCCCAACATAGTTGGGAAAAGGCTAGGCAGATTGCTTCGGTCTCGTGGTCCCGGGAAAAGTACCGTTTGTGTTCCAGGTTATAAACTAGCTGTGTGCCCCGAATTCCATCAGCCGTTTTTGAGCCAATCCGGAACATACACCGAGACAAACAGACAAACGGATAAAAATGCTAAAAACTGTATTTTCGGCATCAGGCTCGTTCCCACACCTCACAGCAATTACTTATTTTCAAGAATATTCAACCTCCTTTTATGTAGCTTTACAACACATAAGAAATATTATTTTGCAATTGAAACAGATAAATATAATAGGTTCGAACCTGCAACAGTAATTGGTAAAGGTGCAAAATAAAAATCAGAAAAAATTACAATCAACATTTTAATATCATCATCGAGAGAAATACATGCTGTCAATAAAAAATCTTATTAAAACGATAGGTATAGCATCATATAATTATTTCATTACATAGGTAGGAAAAAGCATATTTCGAAGTTTTAATTAAGTATGCCTAGGTTATACAGTCCACGCATACAGACTATCTTAGATGGCTTAGGATTGTATAAAAGTTCTTATAGAAAAACTAAGTCATCATGTTTTCTTGTGTGTTTAGGTATTGGGTTGATATACTAATCGATTTTTATCCTAGCGTTCTCCCGATGTTCAACTTTCTTCCGCACCTGACTCTTTAAACATTTAGGGCCCTCAGTTCTGACAAGTTTCATAGCCCCTCACTTTTATAATAAATTCTTAATTACAATTACAGTGCATTCACACCCAGCGCTCAAACATAAAATTCGACTGCACTTAATAATAACTTTAATCTTCATAATGTGCGCCTATTTTATTGAGGACTTCAGTATACCTTACACAAATATACATCTACTAGGCTTTTGCACCTTTCTAAGTCACTAACTTAATCCATATTTGCAAATTAAAGTTTAAACGCTTCGCCTGAAGATGTTATCTAAGATTTTGAAAAACAGTTCATGGGGCAGGCCCCTGGTGACTTGCTGGATTTGTGTCCTAAGAAGATCATGGGTGGCGTCTTCGAAGACTGAGTAAGTGTGAGGGAGTTGGAGCTCTTCATACAAGTGCTTGATTTTGGCGACTGCCTCTGGGTCGGAGCTACCATAGTTTTCTTCCATGAATTGCTTCTGTTTTGGTGATGCCCTCTGCAAGGCGACGACTGCCAGCCAGGTACACTTTCCATCTTGAATGTCAGTTCCGTTCTTGCCTGTGACAGCTGGGTCTCCGAAGCAGTCTAAGAAATCATCCTGAAAGAAAAAATAATTATTATTATCCAACCGCAATGTTGTTAATCTTGATGATAGATTTGTTTTAATTAATTACGCAAGAGAAAGATAAGTGAAAAATTGTAATCGTGTCGTTTGCAAGGCAATTGTTTTCAAATCGTGTGACTTTCTTGTTTTTTACACTTGAGTTAGTATTAAAACCAATTCAAACATGAGTTTTTATTTGTTTTGCAGTAAAGAAAACCCCAGTTTATGATAGAATCATATTTTTAGAACGTGTGAAAGGCGTAGTGTGTCAATAAAGTAATTAAAACAATACTCTCTATAATCTTGTTAGGTAATTGTACTATCTTACAGTTCCTATTCACATAAGGACTTAGGTAACTACCACAGTACTTATACTTTTACGATAAAAGTACTGGCTGACGTCAAACGAGTAAGAATAAAACAAATACTTAAATTAAGATAAAACAAAGAACATAAAGAGTTAACTCACTTGAATTTGGAAGAACTCTCCCATCTTAAGCAGGATAGTTTTGGCTTGTCTATGGGTTTCAGGGTCCCCTACTCCTGTCATGAGCAGAGCCAGTGTGACTGGCATCTGGAACGTGTGGTATGAAGTCTTGTACTTTGTGATGGCTTCGTACTTTTCCATGGTGAACAGGGTAAGGTCTGGCTTATCAGTCTTCGCCATCTGATTCTCTAGGAAATGGCCGATCGAGCACTTCAACAGCATCTGAAAAGAGGTTAAAAATGTTGATGAGCAATAAAGATGCCATATAAAACCTTGACAGTTCCCCTAAAATTGGCGGGATTGACGAACTTTTTTAGGTTACCTAGTTCTAACATTGCTAAGTTATATCAGATAATAAATGAAATAAGTAGGACATGAATGGCCGGGGCAAAAGAAAGTTAATGTGCAACAGGCTACAACCCGTTTGGCTTCAGCTTTCATGTGCTTGGGTAAGTAAAGTACCTATCTCATATTCAGATTTTAAGTGTCCTATCCTTTATTTATTAATCCTATATTAAATGATATTTGAAATCACGTTCTCGAAAACGGCTCTATATGCAATATATGGTTTACGGGGGCGAAAAATCGATCTAACTAGGTCTCATATCTGGGAAAATTCGTTTTCTCTATTTTCACCCGAGCAGAGCTCGGTCACCCAGTTACTGTTTAGTGGTCTCTCTCAGTCAGTGGACCCATAAATTAGATACACATAACATAATTATATCGTATCCTACTTCCTACTATATAAATTATATATTTATATTATATAATATCATAACCGCGAAAGTTTGTGAGGATGGATGGATATTTGCAACTCTTTGACGCAAAAACTACTGAACGGATTTGGATGACATTTGGCACACAGATAGTTTATAACCTAGATTAACACATAGGATGATGATTGCTAGTAACTACATAGTATTGTGTTCTTTGAGTAGGTACTTAGATACATTACCACCAACGTAGTAATTTAGCTTTGCACTCGAAAAAAAGATAAGATAATACTTAGATTGTTTTCATAAATACAGCATGGCATAATTAACGTGATAACAGGTTTGGCAATTAAGATATTTGCGTGTGCAATGTGGACGTGTGATTAGAGATAACGACACTAATTAGAAATATTTCATACTAGCTACCGCCAGCGGCTTCGCCCGCGTGATATTACTAGCTGCGCCCCGCGGTTTCTCCCGCATAAGTTTCGATCCCGTGGGAATATCGAGATAAAATGTATCCTATATCCTAACCCAGGTAATGGTCTACCCATGTGCCAAACTCCAACCAAATCCGTTCCGCAGTTTTAGAGTGAAAGGGTAACAAACAAAAAAAAAACTCACTTTCGTATTTAAGTATAATCATAATGATTAGTTAGGGTGTTACTCAGTGATAATAATAATTATGCTATACAGGGTAGCAGGATCATCGACGCGAAAACTGTTACCATGGATTTAGTAGGTACATGATTCTGAACCCCCCTGCGTTGAAATTTTTCGTCGGTTATTTTTAAAAAAATCTGCTGTTTCATAGAAAAATGCAATACCTACGCGGTCAATCAATTATTTATGATTCACATTCTTCCCGTCCGATTGAATTGAAACAAAACCAATACGACCAATAACAATACTTAATAACAATTTATGAATACGTTACCTACTCAGTTATTTTGTCTTGTAAACGGTAACAATAGTTACTTTCGCATAATAACGTTATGTTTGCGCAATTGTTTTATAATCACATGTCACGTTTATGACCATGCTTCAAATGAATGAAGTATTGAATGAAGTCATAAATTAAGATTATAACTGATGATGACACATCCCGCAATTATTTTTCTAGCTGCGCCCCGCGCCACAGTGTCACCCGCATAAGTCTCGACTCCGTGGCAATATCGGGATAAAAAGTCTTATGTCCCAATCCAGGTCATAATCTACTCAGGTGCCAAATTTCATCCAAATCCATTCAGCCGTTTTAGCGAGAAAGCGTAACAAACAAACAAACTTACTTTCGCATTTATAGTAAGTGTTAAACAGTGTGTCCGGACATGGACTAGCGATATTCTAAATACTTAAATATTAACTATTTTAAAGTACAATTACACTCTAAGCTTGTGTCTAATACACTCTCCGTTTTTGTGCTAATTAACAAATTATTGGTTGAATTGCATTTTTTTTTTCTACTTTCACATTTTTTTCAAAAGTTTTGGAATAGTGAATACATTATTTTGTAATGCAGAGGGTAGACAATATTATTGCCTTTCGAATAAGCCTATTTTTATCTCAGTATGACTAAAACTTTGAGAGATATGATTTTTTTTGTACTCGCATAGAGAACATTTCAACAAAAAAAACAAAATGGCTGCTACATAGCGGGGAAGTGTATTGGACCCAAACTTAGAGTGTAATTGTACTTGTAAATAGTTTATATATAAGTATTTAGAATATCGCTAGTCCATGTCCGGACACATTGTATAATAAATACATTGTAAATATAAGTAGTTAGGATTGTTACTGTTATTGACGGGAGATAATGTGAGTTTCGTGCACATTATGATTGCTTGAGTCGTTGAGCACATGGTTGTGTCGTGTTATAGACGAAAATAGATTTTCTTATCTATTAGTTATAAATGTATCTAACTACTTTAAAGAAAACAGTGCTCAGATAGGTCGTTATTTAACTTCCCACTGTTCAGATAACAAGAAATGGATGTCTCATCCAGTCGAGCAGTTGAGAAATACCTATCACTATTTAATTTAGACATTAGAATGCAGGAAGTTAGTAGCTATAAAATGTAGACAAACTCAGTTCTAATAACTTCAAAAATTGAATCGAAACGAATCGTAAAAACCTCAAAGCGGAAGCCGGAAAATCGTAAACCATCGATTAAACAATCAAACATACCTCATTGAACGTCTCGAGGACTGATTTGTAGTACAGTTTGTTGTTGAAGTGACGTTTGAGTGTGGAAAACATGGCGGCTTGGACTAGGCCAGCGTCGTTGATTCCTGTGAGGCCGACTTCAGGATGCCTGTACCAGCAGGGAGCTCCGCGGCGCAACTCGGTGCCCTCCATGATGTCATTGAGCAGCAATTGGTGGGTGTGGAACTGTGGACAATAATGTCTGATTAGGGACAATTGGAATGAATTAGGTGTATATATATTATTTGAGTTTAATGTCTGAGGTTTTGTGGGATAGGTCAGAGACAAACCTATACCTATTTAGTATCATGTAAGTTGGTGTTACGTGTCACGTCTTATGTGAAACTACAGTTTAGGTAGGTATAGTTTACATAGGGTCATAGGGCCAATTAAGGTTAGGTTAAAAGTGACACTACGAAAATGGAAAAAAGTTACGTACTACCTATGTAAGTAGTGAAAATCTTGCTGTTATGTCATGGAGATTGTCAGCCATTAGCTTTAAGAGCGTTTATTCTGAAAGCGGGCAACGTCGCAAATAGATGTCAAATATTTCGCTGTTTTGATTAATTTGGCAATATTACTGTATGGAAATAAGAAATGTGGCTAACTAGCGAACTAGAATATTTATAATATATTGCAATTATAACACTGAATTTGATGTTGTAATCGTTTTAGGTGTAAAAAAGGCATTTGGAAAGTTTCCAAATACTTTTTTTAAACTAAATATTCGGTGATACGATATTAATTATTGCATTTCACAATCAATATTTTAGTTCCCTAGTTAGCCACATTTCTTAATTCCATGCAGTAATATTGCCAAATTAATCAAAACAGGTAAATATTTGACAGCTGTTTACGACGTTGCCACCTTTTAGGATAAACCCTCTCAACCCTGGCACCTCCTTAGGTCACTCATGAGCTGTCTGAATATCAAAAATATTTGGCCTAGGTCTTATGGGGGAGGCGTAAAAAATTGTATTCGCTGTTACAATGTAGGCATACTAGATACTTGCTTCGAGTAGGGTCCACAAATCCATATTATGTAAGTACATTTATGTCGGTCGGTATTTGGCATATAAATAAGGAAATAAATCATTTAAAATTGAAAGAGCTAACTAAAACTCAATGTTTATTTTTGTTCTCGCGTTTTATGGTAGCTAGTGCTAATAAAGTAGGTAGGTACAGTGATAAATGCTTTCAGAAGTGATGTTTATAGTTTTATTTTTAGATAAATCTAATGCTAATACTTTGCCGACCTATATAAAATATATAACACTTCCAAGTACAATTTACAAGGCTTTACAGGCGTTAGGCAGTAACAGATCATAAACTAGATTCTAGAATATTAGAGGGCTTTAGTTGTTTCTCGACTTAGAGGTACTTAGATAGATAGTTGCAACTGGATACTAACAATTACAGGTTTTCTAAAAATAGAACATTGCGTAGATTTAAGTTTTTCTGCCTGTACTTAGTAGCAATGTTGCTATTTTAATGCGACACACTTTTAGAGGCCACGGTCTTTGGAAATAATAAAAACATAGTGCCAAACTTACTCAATATTACTTGTTAAAATGTTATAAGTACATTGGTACCTAAATCATAATTATGATTTATCCAAATAAAGCAAGTAGATACGTAGGATGTATCGATGAACAAACAAATAGGAATAAGCTACCTAATAAGAATAATTATTCGTCTGTTGAATTTTATTATCTTTAAGAAGTGGTGTGATGAATACTAATGAGCGAATGTAAATAATACACACCAATGTCGGGACACGTGAATTGACATAATCGAGTATCATCGATGAAAATAATAATATGCCGAATTGTCCATGGTTAGATAAGGCTGGCATTTTGTATTATCATTAGTTGCGACTGCTGCGTATGAGTGCCAAAATATAATCCCAAGGCCAGTCTCATAGGGAAACTTGATAAACTTGTTTTTTTTTCTATATTTATTTATGTAACGCCACGGACATGGATTAACATTTTTATCATATATAAAATTCTAATAGTTAAGAACTAAAAACATTTTTTTTAAATTTTTTATTATTGACAGACTTTATCAACAGCTATCGACATAGGAGTATTAGGTAGGTTTAAGTAGATTTACCACCTAAGTGGACTGTTACAAATTCTTTAGAGATTATATTAAGCCTCAGAAGACTGACAAAGTGCGCCTAGTTTAAGTGCCACCGAGAATACAATGATCCTATTTTTCCTTTTGACGTACAGAACGGGACCTTAAAAATGAGATTTTTCCAAACTTACCATTTCGACGGACCATCCCATCATATTCGCGAGATGAATGTTCTCTGGCGTCAAATTCTCTTTCTTCTCCAACATTTTGTAAGCCAGCACCGTCGCTAGACCTCGGTTCTTTTTTCCGTTCGGCACATTGTATTGCAACAGCTGCAACAAAACAATACAATTGACTATAAATGGCACAAAAAACAAATAAGAAAGTTGAAACTGTGTGGAGTAAATTGTATTTTTTTAAACCTTGTTAATAGCGTGATATCATATACTTGGATAATAAGAATAAATTAAAAAAACACACCCATGTCGAATTTAGCTAGTAGGTAAGTCAGCCTTGAAAAATACAGCGCAGTTGATTTAGATTTTTTACTGACGGACTAAAATTAAAAAAAGTTGAATAATGTCGATACTGTACCGTGACCAAAATTTGTTGATACTTTGGCTAGATTTTTCGTTCTGTTCTAGTTCTAACTTAAATAATTTTCATGACAATACTTTGACTTTTAAATCAAATAGAAGATTTACTATACAGTAATACCTAAGCTTGATTCAATTTTGTCAGAGTAAGCTACATGTTGCGTGCATGTGATCAAAATTGTTTACTTTATGTGCAGATTAAGTGCAACTAAACAGAGAGCTACGTGCTATAGTTTGATGACAAACCTATTAATCTTGTTTATGTTGAAAAATAGGACATGACAGTAATCATCTAATCAGCATCCTTGTAATTACCGTTTTTATTTAGATAATTAACAACAAGCTAAAAATAAAACCATTGACAAATTCCAGAAAGATGTGGACATAATTATTTGGCTGCTATAAAAACTGCTAGGACGGAGTAAATTAGATAGGTACGCATTGTACGAGCACATCAATTAATGACTAGGTCTAAAGTCCATCTAGACACGGTGGACAGACGAGTTTCTAGTCAGTTTTTATAACAGGTTTGAACAACGCACTTCACTTACGACTGACTGTAGCGACATGTAACGTACCTTAGCCAACCACTTGCTGGCTTCTGGCACATCAATGTGCTTGCCAGTCTCAGTGAGGTCCCTCACGATGTCCGGGAAGCAAGCCATGAACTCCCGGGACTGGTCCTTCGACACGGCCAGTCCTCGGGTAGCCATCGGCATTTCTTGGGTTGTCAGGGTCGACAGGTATCTACACATCAGAAAACATACCGATGACTTATTTTCATCGACTGACTTACTGTAGAAATTAGGAAGTGGAGAAAATTCATTCAGAATCATTAATTACGATTGATTAAGTTAACCGTGATGCAATGAATAATATGCATGCCGGTTTGATAATCAATAATTAGGTGAACAGATAAGCCTTCTTTGTTGCTTACCATTTTTGTATTTAGATAACGTGTCAGGTACAGAGAGATCTATTTAATTCAATGCACATGTGTATACGATTTCTTGAAAACACCTGCGTTATACTGTTCATTTTAATATACAAGTAGGTGAGTAACTTGAAGCCGTATCACGCTATTTTCGCATGTTAGTTGTCACCGGATCAAATTCGCTGTTTTGATCGTAATATTGTCATACAGTCGCTTTGTTTGTGTTATTTTTAGCTTGTGTACCCACATTAATGATGTAAACTCAATGCATGATACGGCTTCGAGTTCGACGGTTACGCAAACTTTATGTCGTAGAGTTCAAACGAGTTCACTGACCTGTGATATTTTTGCAACTTCAGAAGCTTCTTGGGTAGACCAGCCTCATCGCTCTGAGGTGACTTGGATGCTGCCTGATCAAGCCTCGGGACCATGGCATCAGAGTTGGTGACGCTGGTCGTCTTGCTGATTTGCCGACGAATCTCCTTCTTGTAGATCTGCAGGATCCTATCCAAACTTTTCTTCGTCGAAAACATCTTGAAATCTCGTAGTATTCTCTTCTTCCAAATAAGTTTATAACTTTAAGAACTTTCTCTGTACTATGTAAGTGTTTAATTCAATAAAATATTTTTCTGTTTGGTTAATAGATGTAACGTCTGTTCGCGTTGGGTTTGTAACACCGACTGATTCTTTGTTGTGTTTTGCCTCCTTACGAGCTCCAGTGATATGCTAGCGACGTTCATAATGTTTACATTACTTCTATCGATATCGACATTCTAAACACAATAGCTTTATGAACACGTGATGCCGACATGATACTTATCTTAATTCGACATAATACTGTAACTTACTCTTTGAATTTGCCTATTCTGATATTGTAACTAAAGTCTTGACCTCTTAATTTGGCCCAAGCGCATTTTACCTATATCTATCTTCTTCAACGTCAAAAACGACCAAATGCCAATACTAGAATATTTTCAACTATCGAAATTTTACCAATATCTTCGACAAAAACAATGTCGGTAAAAAATACCATAATAAAGTCCCACCACTACGATGCGCACGCAACAAAACAAACGGGCCAGCGCCCCTCGCCCCAAGCCTCGCCACGCGGGCCGCGTCACGTAGGCACCCGGCAACCGGAGCGCAGAACCCACCAAATAACAAGTTCCGAAGGCCTACTTCCAACAATAGGCGATAAGAAGCTTATAAACAACTTGATGATAAGATTGAAGTAAAACTGTAACTGTAGCTGGAGATGGCATACTTGCAGTTTTCTTGTCCAAAAATGTTGCTCTTAACTCTGCTCAGGCCATTTGTTTCGTGTTATTTTAAGTAGAGCTTCTGAAGCTGCTTACTTCATGGCTAAGCTCCGCTCCTCACCACCCATCGCACCGCCCGTGACCCAAAATATGCACAACTTCTAGAACGGCTTTCAGATCACGTACACTCGAGTCACTCGGTGAGAAGGTGATCAGCGTCAAAAATAATTCCGATAAATGCACCTTTTCTGCAATGCCGTTGGTCGGCCAATGCAACTTTTTAAGGCAATAAATCAACACTTAGGAAGAATGTAGTCAAGATCTCGGTCAATGGTATAAGGATAATATTAATTTAATGGGCAGCAATATGGATTGGTTTGCAAATTATTTCGTTGGTCACGGTTGGTTTTGGGTGCAAAAAGGTCCATTAATAAATAAATTATCATGAACAGTAGTCACCGTTTAAGTAACTTTGACACGTATTAATTAGAAGTCGTCAAATAAAAAGATATTCCACTGTATCGTTTATTTATATCACAGTTTCTATGCTGATTGTTGATGATACGTACCGTTAGATAATTAGATTATAATTTAAGGCTATTAGGTAACTCGAACTAGAAATAGATGAATCGTATTAAGATAAGTTAATCATAATTACTTAATGATTTGTTAAACAATAAAGGTTTCGTTAGGAAGGTACATCTGTTTTGGATATGGAAATCCTCAGACCAATTAAATGGAAATCCATCCGTATTTGTTTTTGCAAGAGACATTTTCGCAATGTCTGCCTCCAATTAAAACCAAACGAACTCTAACGTTATCAATCACCTTGATAAGAGAATTGGGACAAGGGCTTATTAAATTTCTTTTCAGCAATTAAATAAGGGAAACTAAAATGAAATTATTGGTTTCATAACAGAATGTTTTACAATTGACTCGGATGGTGTTGCAACCGGTTTCGGTGGCATTTTCGCAACTTCTGTGCAACAGAATAGTTTGAACAAGAGTGAAACATAAATCAATGATAAATAGACTCCATTTGACTAACAGTTCTCGATTGTCCGATTCTAACCTGGAGTTCAAGATGTGGTGCTCTTACGCAAACTATCGGACCTTCACGTATTCAAGAAGTAATGGACGATATCGCTACTGATGTGATAATGCTAAACTCGAAGCTCTAAGTTCATGATTGTTTATAAACGGAAATTAACACAGTTGCAATTTGCCTTTGATGATGGTTACCATACTTAACCATACCAGTCTAAAACCATGAAATAGTCAACCAATTACATTATTTCGATTTAACCAAAAACTTATACCGGATGGAAAAAGCATAAAAAATGGTTATCGTTAAAACAGAAACAATATTATTGTTTCTTTTTTACATCATGCCTATAAAATGAAGAATGTAATCTAATCCGCGCATGAATATTTTGTATTCATAGAAAATGTTAAACTGGCCGATCAAACAGCGTGCAAACATTCTTCAAGGTCAAGTTCACGATTCAAGACCAAACTAGGATCAAGATTGTTAACTGCTGCTATAATAGCCTAGCCTTGTGAACAGCAACGAATATACGCACTACATTGCTGTGTTTACAAGCAATAAATACGATGGTTTACTGTTTCGAACCACAAATGTATTACTGCGAACTTATTAATTTATTGAAAACCGGTCTTGCGAACACGCGAACGTTGGTTGGAAATTAAGTATTTAATTGTTTACCCATATCTCGTTTGAACTCATGGTATGGTTACATAATGATATGGTTGTGTTTTGCAATGTTTAAATAATGATTTAAGTGCCATGGTTGATGAGAGAATCTTTTTCAAATATTTATTGTGAATGTACATAATATTTACGTAGTGTTTACATTTCATTTAGCACATAGGTATACGCTCCTGTTCTAATGATAACCATCAGCGGCAATGCTATTTTGAGTAGGTTAAAAAAAATAGACATGCCTGACTTTGGCACTTTGGCAGTCTTCGGATTGTTATGTCGTCTTTTAGCAGTGCCTAATGGGTAATTGAAGATAAACTTGTTTAGATAATATAATAACAATAGGTAACGTTATGTTAAATACAGTGTCCTTTATTTTTATTTTTCCTGAGATTACTCCAAGAAAAATAAATGCTCACTAAGGGGTGAGCATTTATTTTTCTTGGAGTAATCTACCTGAATGCTCTTCGTCAAACGACTTAAACCCCTCGTTGTCCACGTTGTTACCATGAGTCGGTCAGTAGTCAGTATTTTAGAAGCACGGGATTCGCTGGCGCATGCAAGCCTTCTAGTTACGTACTTACCTATAATTTCAATTAAATTCTGAAAGTAATACTAAACTGACACTGAAAGTAGCCAAGAGATAAATCCTATTTGACAAATGAAAAAATAAAGGTCATACTGCAATAACATTACAACACAAACAAGATCGATTTTGTTCAAGCAATTGCAGATAAGAAACCTCAAACTATTTCCGAAGCTTCTAGAATATTGCGCTATTCAAGAAACTTGGAACAGGTAGGTAATACTAGTAGCAAAAAAGTAACAATAGAACGTAACAAAGAAGAAAAAAAGTTGGTAACTTACGGTGTTGATACAACGGAGAAACATAATGTTGTAGGTGGTAAAAATAGTAAGTACTTAACAATACATAGGTTAGTTAAGTTTTTTGATTCTATATCGCAGAAAACAAAAATATCTCTCCTTTTGTGTCTGACAGGCTGACAGACAACGACACAATCTAAACCTGTGGAGACACAAACAATAGTTATTAACCGACTTCCAAAAAGGAGGAGGTTATATTATGTTCGTAGCGAGATTGTTGATTGTTAATTGAGGACCGATTTTGAAAATTATTTTTTTTGTTTGAAAGAGTATATATCTCTCGAGGTGGTCCCATATATATTTTATTATCAACTTTGCTTAAATAGTTTTTGAGTTAGCTTCAATAATACCTACGTATTTTTTCCCACTTAGTAGGTATGTGGATGATATGATAAGTTCTTGTCACTGGTAGCAGGTAGTGGTATTCGAATTTTTGTGGGGTAGGTACCACTACTAAAAACTAAAAAATCAAAAAAATTACAAAAAAGAAACAACCGACTTCCAAAAAAACACTACAAAGTGAAAAATAACTTTAATTTCGGAAGTCAATGGCGAAAACGAAAATTCAGAACCAAAGACACCGACTTCCGAAATTAAAGTTATTTTTCACTTTGTAGTGTTTTTTTGGAAGTCGGTTATTCATTTTGTGAAAGTTTTTTATAAGTCTTATTCCATATTTATGAGGGTAATAAATTATTATGATTTGGGAGTACGGATGTTTGCGTGTTTTCTGAAATCCACACAGACAATATTACTGACAATCATCTAGTACCAACTTCACTTTTTCCCAAAGGCTATTATTATGTTTGTGTTGCATCATACAATAAGGAAGGGCAAACACATGAGTCCATGACTAATTATTACCTCGATGTATTATGTAAAACAGAGGATAACATTTTTGACATTCCTTTCAAGGTCTGCACTGCAGATACATAATAAAACATGTCGGAACATCATTTCCTATTAGAGCTATTAGGTTTAAAGGAAAATGGCCGATTTCGATTCGTGAACGTGTGAGTTTCTTTGTTTGCAGTTTTTCTTAGTTCTAAAATCGCCGACATGGTTCCTTACATTTCTCAAACTTTAATCTTTTAAATCATAGACCCACGGTAATTAATGACTCTACTTTATCTTGATTGCGTAAGGGGTGTTACATATAAAATATTATGTACATGTTCGGGTCGCCACGTTCGATTCGGAAATGGTGCCGATTCCCTTATTCACAAACTAAACTAAATTTAAGTTCAGTGCATCTTTTTCTTTCTATTTCATTAAGAAAAATACAGAAGATAAATTTTAATTTAGTCCTGTCAAATTAATCAGCGCCCTCAAACTTGTATGTCACTACTCCATACAAGTTTAGACGTGATTAAAAACTTGCCTACTAAAATTACGTCAATTTACGTCAAGTGCTGATTAATTTGACAGGACTAAGTTAAAATTTATCTTCTGTCCTTTTCTTAATGAAATAGAAAGAAAAAGATGCACTGAACTTAAATTTAGTTTAGTTTGTGAACAAGGTAATCGGCACCAATATTTATTTAACTACAACGACCCAAAGCAGTTACTACACATATTAGACTTTTCTTTCGACTTCTCTTGCCGATCGCCAAATTTCGTTCGGCAGCTGCCCTCACTTAATCTTGTTCGAACTAGCCGAGCGGCTTTTTTCCGAACACATATCTATGTACCATCGAGGTAAAGCATATCTTCTAACCACTTTGATAACAAAATCCCGTGCACACGACCCTTTTTTTTCGTAGGTAAGCGGTATTTTAGCGGCCGAGCGCTGCAAGCAAGAATAGTCCTTATAGTGTACAGATATGCGTTTTTTCGATAGTACATATTTGATTTTGCCGCCCCCGGCTGTGCCGAATCATCCCGAGCAGTCATGTGTGTGGCACACTGGCCCTAACATTATTTAATGTCACGAGACTCACGTTTACGATGACTTTAAATAGTTAAGTAGAAATCTAAAGATTTATCAGCGAGTGGCGCCTTTTAAGGAATTGTGGAAGTAAACAAATTAATGAAGTGGTTCTAATATTATTTATATTCTATTGTTCTATTTTAATTTGTATAGTTTTCAAGGTCCTAGGAGTGCAAACCAGTGATACAGTGACATTATTCATTCAAGGCATTTGTTTTTATACATATATATTTTTAAGTGAAAACTTCTTTAGACGCGTTGGGCATTTTTTTGAGATGGGGAAAAAACAATTGAACTCGCGACACCGTTGCCGACACCTCATTTTTGTAAACGCGATTGTGCTCTTTATTTAGATAAGGTTACGGATCAATGTTCTATACAAGTATTTTTCTTCCACCAAGGCGATCTTGTTCAAGTTTTCACTTCTGTCGGCACTCCCGGAGTACCACGGTTTTTTTTATCACAACTGTTAAGACCCGCCCGCATCTCACCTGATGGTAAGTGATGATCAGGCCGAAGGTGGAAGCGAGCTACACCCGGAATCCTCAACCACAGAGGAACTGGCTATCTTACCTCTTACTGCCGAAACACAACAATGCTGTTAACATTGCTGTTATGGCGACAGACTTAGATAAGATGGTGGTAACTAGCTAGGCGGACTTCGTACAAGCCCTATTACGACGAACCAAACCGGGTAGAAAATTTTGCCCCCACTGGGAATCGAACCTGGAACCTTTGGGTCTGAGACAGGTGGACCACAGAGATGGTTAAAATATTTAATTGAACATAAAAGTAAAAGTTTACTTATGTATTTATATACTTAAGTAAACTTTTACTTTTATGTTTTATGTGACAACAGCCGCTATTGTTATCAATAGCGGCTGTTGTCACAATATTTTCAACTAGATAGCACAATTTATACCTGAAAACATAACTGATTCAAAGTATAATGATGTTATTAATACATGCATATGATAATGAAAATGTTTTCGCCTTTCTGGCCGTTGTTTAAATATATGTAATTGTTTAAGTATTACTCGCAAATGTTTAACTTCTTATCGATTACGTTAGCGGTGACTGCGTTATTTTTATTAAAGCCTATTTTTAACTAGGTACTTTATACCTATTGTGTTTATTGGTGCATATCCAATTTGTCTCTGTACAAAGCAAGGTTATTTTTAACATGGTTTTCATAGTTTCCCGAATCCACAAAAATGATTGAATTCTTCAGTCACACCTATTTCTTTTTTGTTCAGGCGTGAAAATGCAGGTCTTAACAATTTGAACGGGATTAAAAGCTTTTTTGAAAAAACTCTGTGCCTACTTGGCTTCAATCCTAACTATAATATTATAAATGCGAAAGTGAATTTGTTTATTTGTTACGCTTCCACGCTAAAAGGGCTAAACGAATTTGGATGAAATTTGGCACATGGGTAGACCTGGAGATAGGACATAAGCTACTTTCATCCTGGATCGCAGACGAAGTCGCGGGCAATCTAGTTTCCTATAAAGTACCTATTTATTCTTTTTCTTAGTGTTTCGGTGACAATTTAAATAGAATCGGCCCAAAATAGTGGACTACTACTATAATTATTGAGAAGGTACAGACGCCAGCACATCAGGCTACTACAATCTGTCAAATTTATTTAATGGATTTTCAACTTTATCGCTGAAGTTTAAGGTTCAAAGTTGATTAGGAAAATTTGACAGTTTCGGGTAGCTTGATGTGCTGGCGTCTGTACAACAGCGCATCGTCAATTCTCGTGCAGTTTTTACTAAGAAAGGATAAATAAAATAAAAAATACCTAGGCCTTCCTATATGCATACCTACCCATTAAAAATGTACTTGCTTACGTCACCCAGTAATTTACAAAAATATTAATTGCACCGAGTTCTTGTACAGATTAACTAAGATAACGTATTCCCAGGATTGACATTGTTGATAATACTAAAACACGGCGGCGAATCCGCCCACCATTATCGTGGCCATTTTGTAAATCCTGTGAACCATCATGGCGACCGGTAATCACCATTTTGAATCAGCGATGATGAGTGATGACCGTGCGTCCGCATTCAAGGTCATAGTGTAAAACAATATTGTAATTAAATCGCTTTAACTAGCAAGGGACCGCGGTTCTGTTCGCTTTTTTGTACTTAAATTATAAGTAGTGCCAAAAACTAAATTTAAATATCGATTGTTGTTTATAAGCTCAAAATTTTATAAAGATTAACTGGTTCCAATGAACACCCGTCTATGTATATATGTGTATAATAACGGTATTTCGACAATAACCAACCGGTACCTATCGGTAGATTGATCTGAAAGCATTTCGAAATACCGTTATCGACATTGTGATGAACCGTAATAAAAAAAGGCATGTGAAGGTAATCGAACCGCAAATAACTCCTATTTTACGTAAATACACATACATAAATTCACGCCTTCTTCCTATGGGGTTAGGCAGAAGCTACAGAACGCCACATCCTACTACGATCCTTACATACTCCTTTTGCTTCGTTTACGTTCACACAGCTGTACCCTAATTGCGTAACTTATTTTCGTAAACAATTTTGCTTAATTTGTTTCATTTTGACAGTTCAACAACATTCAATGCGTTATTTACGTTGTTGAGCAGATTTTTTTTTCAAACATATGAAGCAATGGATTAGCAATCTGTTTCAAATCGAAACAGATTGTGATTGTGTTGTATTACACAATTAGAGTACTGTACCCTAATTGCGTAACTCATTTTTAACCGACTTCCAAAAGGAGGAGGTTCTCAATTCGTCTGTATGTTTTTTTTTTTTTTTTTGTATGTTTGTTACGCGATTACTCCGCCAATTATGAATAGATTTTGATGATTCTTTTTTTGTTTGGTAGATCATACTTCAGAGGTGGTCCCATATAAATTTTATTAACTTTGCTTGGGTACTTTTTGAGTTAGCTTCAATTATACGTATTTTTTTTCCCACTTAGTATGTAGATGATATAATAACTTCTTGTCACTGTTATTTATTTACATAGCAGGTAGTGGTATTCGAATTTGTGTGGGGTAGGTACCACAACTAAAAAGTGAAAAATAAAAACTTTTTACAAAAAAAAAACAACCGACTTCAAAAAAAAACACTACAAAGTGAAAAATAACTTTAATTTCGGAAGTCGGTGACAAAGAACGAAAATTCAAAACCAAAGACACCGACTTCCGAAATTAAAGTTATTTTTCACTTTGTAGTGTTTTTTTTTGAAGTCGGTTGTTTTTTTTTTGTAAAAAGTTTTCGTAAACAATTTCGCGAAATTTGTTTCATTTTGACATTTCAACAACATTCATTGCGTTATTTACTTTGTTAAACAGATTTTTTTTCCAACTTATGAAGTAATGGATTAGAAATCTGTTTCAAATCGAAACAAATTGTGATTGTGTTGTTTTACGCAATTAGGGTGCTGGTCATACACGCATGCCGCCGCGCGCCGGTTGCGCTAACTCCCATTTTGATTTCCTAAAGATATTATTGCACAATCTAATATAATGAATTTCTTTTAGTGAATCTCCAATAATTCTTATTTTGGAGTCCTAAAAATACTAAATGACCATCTTGAATTTCGCACTCGCCGGCCGACGGATTAGTCACAGTTCTAACCTAACCCGTTTGGTCTGGGTAGGTATCCTAACTTTGTTACAACGACCAACTTTGAGAAAAGGCCAGAAAAAAAAGAGGCTTTGTTATTTAAAATAGTGTGCACCATTAGATGCTCAAAAAGTTTTAAGAGGTTCATTAATTTAAAAAGTGATCATCATTAGAAGAGCAATAAGATTTTAGAGGATCAGTTAAATACTTCCCATAAAAAAAAGATAAGTATAGGTATAATTATCGATATTGGGTCCTTTCCTCTTTTTAGTACATTTTAATGATTTACCCCATTTATTAAAAAAACAACCACAAATGGTGTTATTTGCTGACGATACATTCCAAATTTTTAAGATAAATAGACGTGCATCAAATCTTGACGACGTAAATAACGCCCTACTGCAGGTCCAAAATTGGTTCACTGCTAATAATTTAGGATTAAATGGGAAAAAAACTAAATGCATAAGATTTGCTTTACAGAATGTCAAAAGTAGTGATTGTGATATAGTATTGAATAAGGAGCAACTAAGTAGAATTCGTAGATAAAACTGTTTTCCTGGGGATCACGCTTGACTCAAGGCTGCAATAGGTTCCTCATTTAACATCTCTTGCAGGACGGCTAAGTTCAGCAGCATATGCTGTAAGAAAAATTCGTCAATTTACTGATGTAGATACTGCGAGGCTAGTCTATTTCAGTTACTTGCATAGTATCATGTCTTACGGTATTTTACTATGGGGACGGGCTGCAGATTTCGATTCAATTTTTATTCTGCAGAAAAGAGCCATCAGAGCAATATACGGCCTCCGCAGGCGGGGAACTGTTTAAAAATATTAACTTCATGACGGTACCGTGTCAATATATCTATGAAAACATCATGTACGTAAGGAAAAATCTGCATCTTTTTAGTAAAATAGATGAAAGAGTAAGACTAGAGGTATAGTACTAGAAATAGGGACCAATTAGTTCAACCTGGTTTCAGACTGGCTAAAGTAGACTCATCCTTCATGGGGTACTGTTTAAAATGTTACAATAAAATACCTCCCCACATACTGCAACTAAATGAAACGAAATTTAAATCTTGTATAAAACGTACACTATGCTGCCAAGCATATACCTAAGTTGGAGCATTATATCGCTGACAAAAATGCTTGGCTCAACGCTGGTTCAGCTCCACAAGGGCGCATAAACTAGTTGATTTGCACTAGATAGAAAATATTGTTGAAGCTGCTGAAGATTGCAAAAACTATATTTGCGTTGCATAAATTCAATCTGTTAGTATTGTATAATCACATGTGTGAGCACTGTGACCATGTACTATCTATAAAGTTACCATTTACTGGGTTCTTCTTTCATTGACTTAAATGTGCCCTGGCGACTAAGAGTATGTCATGCTCACTCAAATGTCTCGCTGGTGGTGGCGTGTGTGTTGGGTCGTTCAGTTCGCTTCAAACTGGTTGAGCTAAATGGTGCTGATCCATGCGTCATGTTTGTGAACGGGCGCCGTCAGTTGGGACTGGTCATCTCTTAGCTGCCACGGCTTATTTGAAATTTATTTTAATTTTTGAATTGTTTTCATCTTTTTATTACGGACGCTTTTAACGTGCACGTGTTTCTACATTGTTCTCACATGTATAATTTCAACATGAATGATGTAATCAATATCTTGTAACAATATTATGATTTAAAAGAGTGTCCATGGAATTTCTTGCACGTTCTTCTCCATAGGAACCTACCTACTACGCTTTGGAATGGGCAACTAGCTTCATCTTTCTGACTGACCGACCCCTTGACAATTCAAAAGTGCCTGTAAATGGTTTAATTGAAATAAATGGTTTGAGTTTGACTAACCGATACACATAGGCATTAGGTATATGGTAGAACATTAACATGAGCTCATCAACTTATCCACTCTGCTTTAAATCTCGAAACTCGATCCGCCTTCTGGCGAATCCTCTGAATCTACTAACCAAGTATTATGTACATTTCTTCTTTTTACAAATAAGTTGAAGTTATCAAATCACAGACAGACATTCTTTAATTTATTTTTACAGATTATAATCTACATGGAGGGCATTCGATGGCTGACGCGTAATGGCGGATGGCGCGAACTGTCGCCGCCATGTTGGATAGCGAGCGCCCGCGCCGTCGACTCATGCCATTGTACGAGGCTTCCGGAAAAGCGCACTCTTTGGGGTCACTGAATGTATGCTTGTTAAGTTTGATGAGATCTCATAATATCCTACAAGTCCCAAATTGACTGTGGATTAATTGCTGCGAGGTCTACGCTATACGTCTACGAAAATGTTGGTGAGTTTAAAAGATTTCTGGTGAACATTTCTTTGAGTTACATTCTTTGCAGTTATCGAGCATACTATGTGCGTCGTTATGTCTCTGAAACAGATAGGTGCTATGTTGGTGGCTAGACGTGCACTCCTTCGTGCATAGGTATAAGTTATAATGACCACACAGGTCGCTCGCACTGAATTTGTTAGTTTAACAATGGTCCACGCATGTCCACAAAGTATAATGATATTTGTTCGGTCACCAGCACCAGTAAACTCGGATCTTTATGAAAAATTAGCGATGCGTAGCGATGGTGTGATTCGCTCACATCGATGCTCTCCCATTGTCGTCCCCCCCTTAATGTGATTTAACTGAATTATGGAGTAGAAATGGCCACAATTTGGTTTTGGCTGTCCAGTGGTTAGCCCGTGCTGTGATCCTGTGTGTTGGGGACACTTAGCGACCGTGTGTAGCGTGATTGCTTGGACTTTGTGAGTGAAGACTGAAGTGCTACGAAGCGGTGCTACGTCTCGTAGAGGGCGCCTTGAGGGAAAAGTTCAAGTAAGTTTCCCGCCTCGGCGTAGCGCGTAGCTCGTAGACATTTTTTGTCTGTTGTACATGTTTTATTGATAATTATTTTCATACTGTTTCCTAGCGGATTATTATACTGGAGTAGGTACTATGTGTTTTCGAAAGTAAAGCAATGTTTGCATAATTTAAAGTTTAAACAAGTCTTGTTTACAGTCGCGGATTATTATCCTGTTATCCTAATCAGTAGGAGCCTATTTACAATTGGTAGGTACATTAATCCTATTGGAAATGTAAACTTTGTTACCAAAGAGTTAACTTTAGTAGACTTAAAAGTACGTAGCTGAGGATAATTATTATGACCAATCCTGAAATGTAATGGTTTAATAATTTTTGATTTTCCTAGCGCTACAGACAATTACCAATATCCAATTTCGACGTTAAATTATTTTGTTCCTCAATATCCTTCAATCCCTCCAATAATACCATTCACAAATAATTATAATAAAATTCATGCTAGGAACATTTAACGAATAATAACAAAAAAACATGGATGCTTAGGGCGGCGCCCGCGCATTGTTGTGTGACCGTATTATGCAACACCGAGCATGCCTTGCACTTGCATTGAAAGGAATAGTCGTTGTAAATATAAAACTATAATAAGCATTTTTTTTCATATAGTAAATTAATCTATCAAAGTAGGCTATTTCATAACAAAAATAATGTACTGGCGATGATTCATTGCAAAATGGGAAGGGACAACCACTTTATGAAAATTTGAGCATTTGGTAATGCGTTCGTTATTTTCCTCAATTTTAAATGTTATTACGATCAGTCAGAAATAAATTGAAGACCAAGAACGAGAATTCTCTAAAAGCATACATATATGTTTCGTTAGATATCGACATAGGGAAACCAACCAAACTTACAACAGTGATCCCAAAATGCATTGCATCAGATGTGTTTTAATAGTAGGTACACCCAAAAACGTCCAGCCCTCTCTCTCTAATCTGACTAAATTAATTCCTTAACAACCAGGGAAGAGCTGTTTGGTTATTCAAAACAAGCCTTTTACACAAATCTTTTTCACTATAGGTTCTAATTTATAAATGAAGAAGGTAATATTTTTAGATATTGTTACTCGATAAATCATTCAGGATAGAATGTTTATTTCCAATAGACAGTACCCTTGACGATTATATTATTGTTATGATACCTACAGTTGTAAATATAATCGGTTAAATCCGATGTTATCTTTACAAAAACTAAGTGCTACAAATAGTTAAAGGTTAGTGTGATAGTGTTATGATATCAGTCCGTGATGAGAATGATACACGCGTGATCACACGTGAAGTGGACTTACGATGTTCTACGGTAGCTAGATAAAGAAAACCAAGTCACGAGAGAATATGTAGGTAGGTTTTTTGTAGGCAACTTGTAGATTGAACGATACATAATTGCGAAATAATTGCATTCGTTTGATCCCTTGCTGCATCGTTATTACATAACCTTTTGTTATGCAATTAATGTACGATATTTAAGGATTCACTCTATAAATGGTATACTTTAGAAACACGATTACTTGTAGTATCTTCTTTAGAAAAAAATCCAAAGTAATCAAAATAAACCCTTAGTACGGTGTAAATACTTCACGTAGGTCATCAGTTTTTTTTATAATAACAAAACTACATGTTTTCCATAACGTGTTCATTTTACATTTTCAAAATATGTATTAGTTTTAATACTACAAGGGAAATACCCAAATTAGCGCGCGAACCGCCCATCCCATTCATCAGCACCAGAAGCTCGGTGCGCCCTTTTAAACATGAGTCTATTCAAAGCCAAAACCCAAAAACTTAGGAACCTTAATCTTTTAATTAAAGCGCGAATTTATCAATTACGCCAGCAGATTAGCAAATGAATAATAGAACGTTAATTGATGATCTTGATCTGAAAATGAAATATAACTCGTTTATTCTTGCATCTATTTTGATCCTGCTCAAGTAATTTGACTTGACTCATCGATAGTAGAAAGTAAAGAAGAAAAAAACGAGCGAGTAACGCATTATGTCTATGGAGTAACGTAACATCTGACATCTTGGTTGACAGTACCTACCAACCTCTCGGAAAACGGGTTGGTACCATCTGACGGTCAACTCTTGCACCGCGCGCGCTCATTGGTCAAATCAAATAGCACGCGCTTCGCCGGCTTCCTATTACACACTTCCGTCCCTTTCACGAAATCACTCCCACAGATTGCAGGAAAGCGAGAGGAAAGATATTACACATCAATAAATACATGCATAGAAGGTACTGCAGAAATAGCGTTAACATCACGGTTAAATTCATTCTAATGTAACAGTATCACTTATTTACAGACGCATAATGATCATTTTAGAGAAGGAACACGTCAATTATTCTAACCCTTCAAATTCCTATAAAGTGAATTGTTTTCTTTCTGCTACCTTTTCCGTAATGCCCGGGCCCTCAACTAACCTGATTTTGTTGTTAAAGTGGGTCACCGTAATTGTTAGACGGGAAAGGGAAAGGATTTGGAGTCATACCTTAACATTGATCGGAAAGAGAAGGGAAGGATTGAATTTTATTGATCGCTAGAGCACGCAGGATCCCATCCTTAGGTAGTAGGAAAACATGTTGCATAAACATTGATAAACTACATCCTCATTGATGTATGAATGGTTATTTTACATTTACATTTCGTGTCAATCATCTTGGTAAGCCCATGACAGTTTCACATAACATTTATTGCAGTAACGTTGCATCAATGAGCTGGAAAAGTGGCAGAGCAACAAGTTTTGCTTATCTGTTCACTAATTTGCTTGTTAAAAAATTAATCGTTTTCTTAGTAAAAACATTACATAACATCATGCCTGTAATCCCCGAAGGGTAAAGCAGAGGTGTACCTAAAGTACACTCACATTTCGCCAGTTTTGTATAAGTTCCATGTATAATAGAGGGCTAGCCTATTGCCATCAACCGGGCACAAATCGAGACTTCCACTCGATTCTCTAAGTTCTTCTCTATAATTCTTATTTTCCTCTAGCCACCCTTATAACTATTTGAATTCAACGAACACACATATTTTTCATATATTTTAAAAACATCTTATTTGTGAAACTTTGATAATTTGGCATTCGTAATCTAATGTCTACTAAAAAAAGATAACTACATGGTATCTCGTGCTTTGTTTATTCTATTGATTACAAATGTCGTAATGATAAAATTAGAGATGTAGACTGGTATAAGTTTGTTGCCATGGTACCTACACATGGCTACATATCAAGCCATACTTTTCCAGTATATACTGCCCTCTTATTGTACGGAAATTCTATACAAGGCGAGATCAGCTTATACTGGAAATGTATAGCTTGTTATGTAGTCGTGTGTACCTATTTGTTACGAACCCGAGACAAAGTTATTCAAACTCAAACTCAAAGCATTTATTTCAATTAAACCATTTTACAGGCACTTTTGAATTGTCAAGGAGTCCGTCAGTTAGAAATATGAAGCTTGTTGCTCATTCCAAAGCGTAGTAGGTACCTATGGAGAAGAACGGGCAAGAAACTCTATGGACACTCTTATAAATTATATTGTTACACAAAAATATTAGTTAGATATATCATTAATGTTGAATTTACAATAAATTATATGTAAGAACGATGTGAAATTAATCCAACTAAAGGACAGGATGCTATTTTCCTTTATCTAGAAGTAGGCACCATGTTTCAAATTACAAGAATAGAAACAAGGTTCCAGCTCAAACATTTTGTTGCCACCCAAACTTGCAAGTGTGAACCTAACTATGTATAAAACACTATCACCAACATCCTCCCGTTTTTTTCCTTATTAAGTGGAATGTGTATGCAAACTTATATCGCTTAGCTAATAATGCCAAGGCGTGGTGGGACACGTGAGGCAAATACCTATAACCAACATAGTTATAAAGACTAACTATAGTAGGCAAGACATCTAGCAGTGTAGACTGTTAGTCAGGTCAACAACTGGACAAGGACAACTAGCTAATGCCGATAAATTTTATAAGAACGCAAACTGTCTTGTTCACACTATACTCGGATCTAGAAACTATTATTATGAGATTTAACCTTTAAACAAGAGCGAGTCGGACCCGCGCACCGAGGGTTCCGTAGTATTTTAAATTTTCAACGGCGAGGCCTATATTCCTCCGAGAATTTTAACACTGCACACACTGCAGTGTAGAATGTTGCAGTTTTAGGTCAGCGCCATCTCTTGACCGATAGTAGGACTAATGTAATTTTTGTTGATGATTTCTGAAAAAGTGTGCTATTTAGAGACACCCTTTTTATTTTTCCTGTAATCTTAACATAAACTTCTATCACATAGAATAATTTCAGATTTTTAAATTTTTCGTCAAAAGTTGAAAACAACGCGGCCTAAAAAAAAAAAAATGTTTGGGAATGTGCAAATAGCGCTTTTTCATATGATACCCCACATACCCTAGTAGGCCCATTTCGAATTTTTTAGAACCCCGTTCAGTCCCTGTTGCAAAGAAAACATATTTATTTTAATTTCTTTCTTATTTGCAAAATAGTTGGGCAAACATCATCTAAAACTATTCCAAATTTCAAGTTGATAGCATTAGTAGTTCTTGAGATATCCAGCTGTGACAGACAGACGGACAGACATACTAAGTCGCACCATAAGGGTTCCTTTTTACCATTATGGTACGGAACTCTAAAAGCAAAAACTGATGATCCGGGTTCACTTTTCAGATTTAAAAATGATAATGCTGTATTTGCTTATATGTATTGATATTACTAGTATCTTGTCGTCCGCCAGTTTGAAAACCGGTAGAACATGATCAATCTAAATTCCAACAATTGCTGAGCCACACACATATATTTGGTAAAAATAAAGATATAATGCTTTGCTGAAATATTCAAGAGAAAAAGACTTAAGCTTTAGGGATATGTTAACATACGTGGATGACGAAAGATAGCCGATGTAACTGAGCAAACAAAGCGACAGTAACTAATCAGAAAGTATTTAATAAGTACTTATAAATAAGTCCAGGGAAAAACCCGAAACTACAATTTGTGTGAAAATTCAGGCCATCATACATAATGTTATTGCATAACACTAGTAAAATACTTGAAAGTAAACATACTCACACAACTAAAAAACAGGTAGATAGCCACACAGTAATGCGGCAGTCATAAAAACATTTTAGTGTCATTCTTTTCAGCCTTGAAAGCAGACAAAGAGCGGAATTTTTCCCACGAAAAAACGCCAAATAGAGCCAGTTGTGTTTGGGTGTTCTCCAAGTTCTGCAAGTTTTGATAGCTACCGAGTTTCCTATTCCGAAATTTGGGATTAATAATCCAGGAAGCTGTGACCATGTTAAAAGCCCTTGCGTCATGGTTTCCCACGAGCCCATCCTAACCCAGCCTAACCCATGCCAGGCCCTTCAATGGTAACTCGGACATTTTTCACACCATTTCGTTGCGCGTGATTGGTTTCCGTGAAAAGTGTACTATTTGATCAGTGATCGTCCCTCATTGTGCGCTTTGAATTTGAGGAATCGTTTACGAACAAAGCATTGGACTTTCACTAAAATAGGTTAATTGCTTATCTATTATATTTTTACATAGGTAAAATGTTCAGTTGGGTATGGGTATTAGGATCACAGAATGTAATGGGATACATAACATTACCAGGACAGGACCAACTTAACGAAACTTGCACTTTGAGACCTTTCTATGGCATTCGATTATGTGAATCACCAACTCAAATGAAAGACCAACCCACCGCACTGCAGTATTTCGAAATTCCTGGCAATCCTAAACATTCTAATAATTATTATTAATAACACGCTTTTTTTATTAGCTTGACCTGTACTATGTATCGGAAACTTTCAACGTAGGTACTTAATTTTCACCAACTTCAAGTAACAAGGACCGATGACAATACAATAATTTCATAACTTTGGTCTTATATCCTCACCAGTACCTAAATTGCATAACTTATTTTCGTAAACGATTATGACTAATTTGTTTCATTTTGACAGTTCAACAACATTCATTGCGTTATTTACGTTGTTGAGCAGATTTTTTTTCCAACTTATGAAGCAATGGATTAGCAATCTGTTTCAAATCGAAACAATTGTGATCGTGTATTACGCAATTAGAGTAAAGGATCACCAAGACAATAAAAAAAGAGATTATGAGAAACTTTGTATGCGCTTTTTGTTTGTGTCTACTTCAATGAATTTAAACAAAACATTCTACATTTTATGGATTAATGATTGGGTATAAAAAAGTGACAAGCTGCGTATCGTAAATAATACAAGTCAATTTAATTATTATTGTTAGTTTTTGTGCGTGATAAAGCGTGTTTTATTTTTTATTAGCAACAAAGGGTAGAGTTCACATTTTACTTCTCCGGGTTACATTATTGAATGGAGTACCCCAAGGAGTAGGTTAGGCCCATACCGCTATAAATCAGTGAAGTTTGCCAATTTTCCAACTCGTGCCAGTTTGTACCTAAAAATATAGAAACCTTTGTATGATTCACAAACGTACATGAACCTATCGGTAAAAGTACAAAATTACGCCTAATAACACGAACAAAAGGCCAAATCTATTCAAAATCCATCGATCTGATTCTGCAAACAACCAGACAGTGATTTCATGGTAAAGATAACTGTATCAAAATTTGGATGCTACGTCATTTGGCCAATTGGCCCGACGAGGACATCGGTCGGAACACAATGAACCGGACGCCGGCATCCGCTTTCCATCGGCACAATTTTTTGGAAACACCAAAATTTTCATAGTCCAAACCTTCGGGCTGGCATTGTCATGTAGATTCGAGGTTCATTATGTGGCTAGTACTAACTGGCAGATGGTACCTATACTACCTACATTTGACATCTACTAGTGAATTTAGAGCTACTGAGGGCTTGTACTACGCACATGTGCGAGAGAAAGCGTGAAGTCGGGTGACCGATAAGCACTTTACATCCCGATTTGCATTTCTATATTTCTGAGAATAATAAACTTCCGCGTTCTTCTTCTTCCGTTGATGTTCAATTGAAATCCTAAACTCCTCTGGCATATGGATATAGTAAGTCCTGTACCCTAATTGCGTAATACAACACAATCACAATCTGTTTCGATTTGAATCAGATTGCTAATCCATTGCTTCATAAGTTGGAAAAAAAAATCTGCTCAACAACGTAAATAGGTAACGCAAAGAATGTTGTTGAACTGTCAAAATGTAACAAATTAGGCAAAATTGTTTACGAAAATAAGTTACGCAATTAGGGTACTGATTGCGCTGGATTTCGACCTCTCTTTGACCTGGGAGAAACATCGATGGTGATGTAGCTACTGCGCAGTTAAAACACCTTGCTTATCGTGTTTTTGCTCAAAACTAATAAGTGTGGTATTGTTAACATTGTTTTTATTCGCACACTACATGAAATTAGAACTCATTAATTACCTTTGGTACGGGAAGGAAAAGTGTAGGAAACTGATATTCTTGTTCCAATTAAATGCAAGCAAAACAATAGTATTGATAATACCTAATGTATTATGTACATTGTCTAGACAATTATATACTTAATTACCTAGTGTCACTATTTCATAATCTTTCTAATAATAAGAAACAAGTGAGGAATAACAATGAAATAAAAAAAACTTTTTACAAAAAAAAAAACAACCGACTTAAAAAAAAACACTACAAAGTGAAAAATAACTTTAATTTCGGAAGTCGGTGTCTTTGGTTTTGAATTTTCGTTCTTTGTCACCGACTTCCGAAATTAAAGTAATTTTTCACTTTGTTGTATTTTTTTTTTAAGTCGGTTGTTTTTTTTTTTAGGAAAAAGTTTGTATTTTTCTCTTTTTAGTTGTGGTACCTACCCCACACAAATTCAAATACCACTACCTGCTATGTAAATAACAATGACAACAAGAAGTTATCATAATATATCATCTACATACTAAGTGGGAATAAATACGTATAATTGAAGCTAACTCAAAAACTACCCAAGCAAAGTTAATAAAATTTATATGGGACCACCTCTGAAGTATGATCTACCAAACAAAAAAAGAATCATCAAAATCTATTCATAATTGGCGGAGAAATCGCGTAACAAAAAAAAAAAAAAACATACAGACGAATTGAGAACCTCCTCCTTTTGGAAGTCGGTTAAAAAGTAATTGTTCCTCACTTCAGAGAAAATGTTAGACTTTAAACAGGCTTTAAATTTTTGCATTTGTGCAGCTAAATTATTATAATTAGCAATAATCTGTTCTCTGAATTGATTTTTTGGTACAATTTTGATAGAAACAAATACCTTTGTTAATCAAATCAAATCATTTATTTCTTTGAAAAAATGGGTACTGTACATAGGTGTTTTTTATAATAAAGTTCTACATATTTTACCGTCACATGGGCATGCAAAGGTTTACAATTCCAAATAAAAAAAATTGAAATATGCAGATCATTGGAATTACAAAAAAAATTGTAAAAATGTCAGTAAGCAAATAATAATAACTGACAAAGTTATATTCGTGAAAGATGAACCTACTGAGTATGTTGGTATAACGAACCAAGATGAGAACATAGTTGCCCATACTCTTGCTATACCTACCTCTAAAAAACGATATGGGAGTTTGTTTTGCCAATACTGACATTAACCCAACAAAAGTCACCTAAAAACGAGTAAATCATAAAATTCCCTGTAAAAACGTACAATTGAAATATTTCGCAACATATTATATGAATACAATTAATTGCATCTATTTCACGGGTGTGCGCAAAATAACGGTGTCGATGTCAGTATCCATTTCAATATGGATGCCATCGATAAAGCGAACAGTACTGTCATAGTACAAAGAGACAAGAGTAGTGATGCATGGGTTTTGTATATGACTAGTTATAGCCCAACACTTCGTGCTCCGATAGTTGCGAATGTTATAAATAAGCCTGTATTGTTCGAAAACAGTATTGGGTTTATGCTTGTTACTTGTTAGGACTGTTGATGACCAGTGTTTGTGACACATAGCGTAGGTATTTGTAATATGAAATATGGCTGAGTTTTATTACCTGCCGTTGATCGCAAATTTCACATGCGATTTTGGAATGGTTGGTGATACCATACAAGACCGTAATCTTAAGCAAGAAAATAATGAAACTGGTAATGGTTTTCCGATGTCTCGCAACGGTTCCACTGGAAAACACAAAACTTCATCGTTAACGAAATGTAATTTCTCCTCCGGCACACAAATTATTGAGACACTACATTTATGTAGTGTTTGATGAATATCTTGATCCCGGAGAATGGACGTTGAAACGTTGTTAACAAACATTGTTGTGGTATTAGATCCTTTACGAATTCATGTCAGATCGATATAAAGTGATAAATATGGATGCACGCAGAATCACTTAAAGGCGGTCATAGAAATTGCGGGCAGAATCATAGATGACGGATGATTTGATAAATGTGACTTAAAAACATGTTGTTGTGATGAAAAAATATTTGTTCAACTGAGATTTTGAGCAAATGTTTTGTCTTTGTTTCCACAAATAGCATCTTTGTTATCCTATAGGTACTTTGTCTAGATCTTATATAGGTACGTATAGATCTTAAATAGACAAGTCTTTGTTGTTCAAAGTCAAAGTTTTTATTGCTGCGATTTTTGGTGATACAACAGGGTCTTAAAAATATTTTATAGTAGCTCAAAAATGTACCCTATGAAGGCATGCATTGTTAAATTACAATATTAGAAATTACTATTATTATTTAAGTCTTTGATATGTAATATGTAAACTTAACAACAGCTTTTCGGGTAAATTTATCGTAAGAGGTTACAACGAGGGCTATTAGAATTTAACTACTCTTACTAAAAATTTAAGTAAGTACTGGCAGTTTTTCATTCACGAGATAGTAATTCGGAAAAAGAAATTACTAAAGAAATTTAAATCAACCGAAATAACTTTGACAACAACAGTTAGACAAGACACTTCAGACTCATTAATCACTGTAACTCCAATCAACATCCAAATAAAATGGGCGCCAGTCTGCACTTATCGATACACATACATACAACGATACACATATACCCACGTGTATATTTACGTGCAGAAACATCATAATTGAGATCTATATACACTGCAATCATCATACGCACGGCCCCATGTAGATGACCACCATAATTTCCCATCTGAAGGCCGTAATTATATACTAAACGATGAACCTATTGCTCTCGACATAATATTTGTTCTGTTCAACCTTGCTCTCGATTGTCTCATGATGGTCTCATGTCAAGCGATTATCGGTTTGCGAAACGATGATTGGTTTCCGAATGGCTAAATGAATGGTCATGTTGAACGCATTAGCGAATTGTTTTGACTTAAAAATGGAGCTGCTAATTATGCTGTTGAGTCTTGCGGTTACCAGTCACAGTTAGCGTTACCATCTCAAAAAATCAGAAAACCAGATTTACCCGCTGAAAAAGCCGGACTTCTGGGTCCCACGGCCGGGCGGACGCCAAACAAAAAAAGGATTTTTGACTAAAAGTTCAAATAAAATACATATTTTTATAATAAAGTTTTAATCGGTATTGTCATTTTCATT